>CM057479.1:32745096-42745096 GCA_030035585.1 Dugong dugon
AATTTTGCTAGCTAAAGACTATGATAGCAACCCTCGAGTAGTCACAATTCACTGAGTGGAAAAGAGGGCAGAATACAGTGTTCTCTTTCAAGCCAGTTTACTGAACGAACTGACGTTCTCTCTTTTGGTAGAAGAAGCAGTCCCGACACCACCAGCTACTTTTGGAACCGTTGTCTGAATGAGATGTAACTGGCGTTTGCAGTCCTTGAATCACTGGTTTTCTAAAGGAAGTTTGAAGCAGAGGGAGTGAAGGAACACTTTGGCTTGTAAAGAGAGCAGGCAGATTGTTTCCCTTCAGCTAGCGGACAGAAAAAGGAATTCCGTGTGGCTGACTAAAGCTCGAGCGCTTCACATGAGCATGTATCCTATTCCCTGCGAGAAAGACAAACCAAAAGAGAGTTGCTCTCAGGCTGGGAGAATGAAGTGAGGAGAATTCACTCTCTGTGTTAGAAAATCCCTCTGTGTTCCATGCCCATGAAAGTTGCCTGTGTATTTTCTTCCGGAGAGAGGACTTTGACTTTTCTCCAATTGGACAATGTGAAACCCAGTGGGGTTCACAACTCTCTGTGTGCTGCAGAGGAGATTGCCGCCTTACGGATGGTAACCCTGAAGGAGAGGAGAAAGCGCTTTTCTCAGCCTTTTCTTACCCTGAGACAGCTCTGCAGATCTCGGCCTTCGAAGAGTCACAATTCACTCTATGAAAAGGAAAGTATAATACACTGTTCTCTTTCAAGCCTGTTCACTGAACAGAGGTTTTCTGTTTTGGAAGAAGCGGTCATGACTCCACCTGCTACCTTCGGAAACATTCTCTGAATCTGATCTAACTGGCCTTTGCAGTCCTTGAATCACTGGTTTTCAAATGGAAGTCGGAACCAAGGGAGAGAAGGAACACTCTGCCCTGTTCGCAGGTCATACAGACTGTTGGCCTTCAGCTAGGGGACAGCCGAAGCAGTTCCGTGTGGCTGACGAAAGCACGTGTGCTTAACGTGAGCATGCAGCGTATTCCCTGCAAGAAAGAATAAGCAAAAGAAGGTTGCTCTGGGGCTGGGAGAGTGAAATGAGAAGGATTCATTACTCTCTTTAAAAATCCCTCCGTGTTACATGGTCACGAAAGTCGCCTGTGCATTGTCGACCTGGGTAAAGTGTTGGCCTTTTCTCCAGTTTGAGTACGTGAAGCCCATCGCGGGCTACAGCTCTCCGCGAGGCTCTCTGTGCTGTGCTGAGGAGAATGCAACCTTCAAGCCGGTATTGCTGAAGCAGAAGGGAACCAGCCTTTCTCGGCCTTCTAGCATACCCTGAGACAATGTGGTAATTTTGCTAGCTAAACACTATGATAGCAGCCCTCGAGTAGTCACAATTCACTGTGTGGAAAAGAGGGCAGAATACAGTGTTCTCTTTCAAGCCAGTTTACTGAACGAACTGACGTTCTCTCTTTTGGTAGAAGAAGCAGTCCCGACACCACCAGCTACTTTTGGAACCGTTGTCTGAATGAGATGTAACTGGCGTTTGCAGTCCTTGAATCACTGGTTTTCTAAAGGAAGTTTGAAGCAGAGGGAGTGAAGGAACACTTTGGCTTGTAAAGAGAGCAGGCAGATTGTTTCCCTTCAGCTAGCGGACAGAAAAAGGAATTCCGTGTGGCTGACTAAAGCTCGAGCGCTTCACATGAGCATGTATCCTATTCCCTGCGAGAAAGACAAACCAAAAGAGAGTTGCTCTCAGGCTGGGAGAATGAAGTGAGGAGAATTCACTCTCTGTGTTAGAAAATCCCTCTGTGTTCCATGCCCATGAAAGTTGCCTGTGTATTTTCTTCCGGAGAGAGGACTTTGACTTTTCTCCAATTGGACAATGTGAAACCCAGTGGGGTTCACAACTCTCTGTGTGCTGCAGAGGAGATTGCCGCCTTACGGATGGTAACCCTGAAGGAGAGGAGAAAGCGCTTTTCTCAGCCTTTTCTTACCCTGAGACAGCTCTGCAGATCTCGGCCTTCGAAGAGTCACAATTCACTCTATGAAAAGGAAAGTATAATACACTGTTCTCTTTCAAGCCTGTTCACTGAACAGAGGTTTTCTGTTTTGGAAGAAGCGGTCATGACTCCACCTGCTACCTTCGGAAACATTCTCTGAATCTGATCTAACTGGCCTTTGCAGTCCTTGAATCACTGGTTTTCAAATGGAAGTCGGAACCACAGGGAGAGAAGGAACACTCTGCCCTGTTCGCAGGTCATGCAGACTGTTGGCCTTCAGCTAGGGGACAGCCGAAGCAGTTCCGTGTGGCTGACGAAAGCACGTGTGCTTAACGTCAGCATGCAGCCCATTCCCTGCAAGAAAGACCAAGCAAAAGAAGGTTGCTCTGGGGCTGGGAGACTGAAATGAGAAGGATTCGTTACTCTCTTTAAAAATCCCTCCGTGTTACATGGTCACAAAAGTCGCCTGTGCATTGTCGACCTGGGTAAAGTGTTGGCCTTTTCTCCAGTTTGAGTACGTGAAGCCCATCGCGGGCTACAGCTCTCCGCGAGGCTGTCTGTGCTGTGCTGAGGAGAACGCAACCTTCCATCCATTATTGCTGAAGAAGAAGGGAACCAGCCTTTCTCCGCCTTTTGGGATACCCTGGGACAATGTGGTAATTTTGCTAGCTAAACACTAAGATAGCAGGCCTCGAGTAGTCACAATTCACTGTGTGGAAAAGAGGGCAGAATACAGAGTTCTCTTTCAAGCCAGTTTACTGAACGAACTGACGTTCTCTCTTTTGGTAGAAGAAGCAGTCCCGACACCACCAGCTACTTTTGGAACCACTGTCTGAATGAGATGTCACTGGCGTTTGCAGTCGTTGAATCACTGGTTTTCTAAAGGAAGTTTGAAGCAGAGGGAGTGAAGGAACACTTTGGCTTGTAAAGAGAGCAGGCAGATTGTTTCCCTTCAGCTAGCGGACAGAAAAAGGAATTCCGTGTGGCTGACTAAAGCTCGTGCGCTTCACATGAGCATGTATAATATTCCCTGCGAGAAAGACAAACCAAAAGACAGTTGCTCTCAGGCTGGGAAAAGGAAGTGAGAAGGATTCACTCTCTGTGTTAGAAAATCCCTCTGTGTTCCATGCCCAAGAATGTTGCCTGTGTATTTTCTTCCTGAGTGAGGAGTTTGACTTTTCTCCAATAGGACAATGTGAAACCCAGTGGGGTTCACAACTCTCCGTGAGGCCCTCTGTGCTGCAGTGTGGAGATTGCCGCCTTACGGATGGTATCCCTGAAGGAGAGGAGAAAGCGCTTTTCTCAGCCTTCTGCTTACCCTGAGACATCGCTGCAGATCTCCTATCTATACACTATGATAGCGGCCCGCGAATTGTCACAATTCACTCTATGGAAATGAAAGTATAATACACTGTTCTCTTTCAAGCCTGTTCACTGACTGAACAGAGGTTTTCTGTTTTGGTAGAAGCGGTCGTGACACCACCAGCTACTTTCGGAACCATTCTCTGAATGAGATCTAACTGGCCTTTGCAGTCCTTGAATCACTGGTTTTCAAATGGAAGTCGGAACCACAGGGAGAGAAGGAACACTCTGCCCTGTTCGTAGGTCATGCAGACTGTTGGCCTTCAGCTAGGGGACAGCCGATGCAGTTCCGTGTGGCTGACGAAAGCACGTGTGCTTAACATGAGCATGGAGCCCATTCCCTGCAAGAAACACAAAGCAAAAGAAGGTTGCTCTGGGGCTGGGAGACTGAAATGAGAAGGATTCGTTACTCTGTTTAAATATCCCTCCGTGTTACATGGTCACGAAAGTCGCCTGTGTGCATTGTCGACCAGGGGAAAATGTTGGCCTTTTCTCCAGTTTGAGTACGTGAAGCCCAGCGGGGTCTACAGCTCTCCGCGAGGCTCTCTGTGCTGTGCTCAGGAGAACGCAACCTTCCAGCCGGAATTGCTGAAGGAGAAGGGATCCAGCCTTTCTCCGCCTTCTGGCATACCCTGAGACAATGTGGTAATTTTGCTAGCTAAAGACTATGATAGCAACCCTCGAGTAGTCACAATTCACTGAGTGGAAAAGAGGGCAGAATACAGTGTTCTCTTTCAAGCCAGTTTACTGAACGAACTGACGTTCTGTCTTTTGGTAGAAGAAGCAGTCCCGACACCACCAGCTACTTTTGGAACCGTTGTCTGAATGAGATGTAACTGGCGTTTGCAGTCCTTGAATCACTGGTTTTCTAAAGGAAGTTTGAAGCAGAGGGAGTGAAGGAACACTTTGGCTTGTAAAGAGAGCAGGCAGATTGTTTCCCTTCAGCTAGCGGACAGAAAAAGGAATTCCGTGTGGCTGACTAAAGCTCGAGCGCTTCACATGAGCATGTATCCTATTCCCTGCGAGAAAGACAAACCAAAAGAGAGTTGCTCTCAGGCTGGGAGAATGAAGTGAGGAGAATTCACTCTCTGTGTTAGAAAATCCCTCTGTGTTCCATGCCCATGAAAGTTGCCTGTGTATTTTCTTCCGGAGAGAGGACTTTGACTTTTCTCCAATTGGACAATGTGAAACCCAGTGGGGTTCACAACTCTCTGTGTGCTGCAGAGGAGATTGCCGCCTTACGGATGGTAACCCTGAAGGAGAGGAGAAAGCGCTTTTCTCAGCCTTTTCTTACCCTAAGACAGCTCTGCAGATCTCGGCCTTCGAAGAGTCACAATTCACTCTATGAAAAGGAAAGTATAATACACTGTTCTCTTTCAAGCCTGTTCACTGAACAGAGGTTTTCTGTTTTGGAAGAAGCGGTCATGACTCCACCTGCTACCTTCGGAAACATTCTCTGAATCTGATCTAACTGGCCTTTGCAGTCCTTGAATCACTGGTTTTCAAATGGAAGTCGGAACCACAGGGAGAGAAGGAACACTCTGCCCTGTTCGCAGGTCATGCAGACTGTTGGCCTTCAGCTAGGGGACAGCCGAAGCAGTTCCGTGTGGCTGACGAAAGCACGTGTGCTTAACGTCAGCATGCAGCCCATTCCCTGCAAGAAAGACCAAGCAAAAGAAGGTTGCTCTGGGGCTGGGAGACTGAAATGAGAAGGATTCGTTACTCTCTTTAAAAATCCCTCCATGTTACATGGTCACAAAAGTCGCCTGTGCATTGTCGACCTGGGTAAAGTGTTGGCCTTTTCTCCAGTTTGAGTACGTGAAGCCCATCGCGGGCTACAGCTCTCCGCGAGGCTGTCTGTGCTGTGCTGAGGAGAACGCAACCTTCCATCCATTATTGCTGAAGAAGAAGGGAACCAGCCTTTCTCCGCCTTCTGGGATACCCTGGGACAATGTGGTAATTTTGCTAGCTAAACACTAAGATAGCAGGCCTCGAGTAGTCACAATTCACTGTGTGGAAAAGAGGGCAGAATACAGAGTTCTCTTTCAAGCCAGTTTACTGAACGAACTGACGTTCTCTCTTTTGGTAGAAGAAGCAGTCCCGACACCACCAGCTACTTTTGGAACCACTGTCTGAATGAGATGTCACTGGCGTTTGCAGTCGTTGAATCACTGGTTTTCTAAAGGAAGTTTGAAGCAGAGGGAGTGAAGGAACACTTTGGCTTGTAAAGAGAGCAGGCAGATTGTTTCCCTTCAGCTAGCGGACAGAAAAAGGAATTCCGTGTGGCTGACTAAAGCTCGTGCGCTTCACATGAGCATGTATAATATTCCCTGCGAGAAAGACAAACCAAAAGACAGTTGCTCTCAGGCTGGGAAAAGGAAGTGAGAAGGATTCACTCTCTGTGTTAGAAAATCCCTCTGTGTTCCATGCCCAAGAATGTTGCCTGTGTATTTTCTTCCTGAGTGAGGAGTTTGACTTTTCTCCAATAGGACAATGTGAAACCCAGTGGGGTTCACAACTCTCCGTGAGGCCCTCTGTGCTGCAGTGTGGAGATTGCCGCCTTACGGATGGTATCCCTGAAGGAGAGGAGAAAGCGCTTTTCTCAGCCTTCTGCTTACCCTGAGACATCGCTGCAGATCTCCTATCTATACACTATGATAGCGGCCCGCGAATTGTCACAATTCACTCTATGGAAATGAAAGTATAATACACTGTTCTCTTTCAAGCCTGTTCACTGACTGAACAGAGGTTTTCTGTTTTGGTAGAAGCGGTCGTGACACCACCAGCTACTTTCGGAACCATTCTCTGAATGAGATCTAACTGGCCTTTGCAGTCCTTGAATCACTGGTTTTCAAATGGAAGTCGGAACCACAGGGAGAGAAGGAACACTCTGCCCTGTTCGTAGGTCATGCAGACTGTTGGCCTTCAGCTAGGGGACAGCCGATGCAGTTCCGTGTGGCTGACGAAAGCACGTGTGCTTAACATGAGCATGGAGCCCATTCCCTGCAAGAAACACAAAGCAAAAGAAGGTTGCTCTGGGGCTGGGAGACTGAAATGAGAAGGATTCGTTACTCTGTTTAAATATCCCTCCGTGTTACATGGTCACGAAAGTCGCCTGTGTGCATTGTCGACCAGGGGAAAATGTTGGCCTTTTCTCCAGTTTGAGTACGTGAAGCCCAGCGGGGTCTACAGCTCTCCGCGAGGCTCTCTGTGCTGTGCTCAGGAGAACGCAACCTTCCAGCCGGAATTGCTGAAGGAGAAGGGATCCAGCCTTTCTCCGCCTTCTGGCATACCCTGAGACAATGTGGTAATTTTGCTAGCTAAAGACTATGATAGCAACCCTCGAGTAGTCACAATTCACTGAGTGGAAAAGAGGGCAGAATACAGTGTTCTCTTTCAAGCCAGTTTACTGAACGAACTGACGTTCTCTCTTTTGGTAGAAGAAGCAGTCCCGACACCACCAGCTACTTTTGGAACCGTTGTCTGAATGAGATGTAACTGGCGTTTGCAGTCCTTGAATCACTGGTTTTCTAAAGGAAGTTTGAAGCAGAGGGAGTGAAGGAACACTTTGGCTTGTAAAGAGAGCAGGCAGATTGTTTCCCTTCAGCTAGCGGACAGAAAAAGGAATTCCGTGTGGCTGACTAAAGCTCGAGTGCTTCACATGAGCATGTATCCTATTCCCTGCGAGAAAGACAAACCAAAAGAGAGTTGCTCTCAGGCTGGGAGAATGAAGTGAGGAGAATTCACTCTCTGTGTTAGAAAATCCCTCTGTGTTCCATGCCCATGAAAGTTGCCTGTGTATTTTCTTCCGGAGAGAGGACTTTGACTTTTCTCCAATTGGACAATGTGAAACCCAGTGGGGTTCACAACTCTCTGTGTGCTGCAGAGGAGATTGCCGCCTTACGGATGGTAACCCTGAAGGAGAGGAGAAAGCGCTTTTCTCAGCCTTTTCTTACCCTGAGACAGCTCTGCAGATCTCGGCCTTCGAAGAGTCACAATTCACTCTATGAAAAGGAAAGTATAATACACTGTTCTCTTTCAAGCCTGTTCACTGAACAGAGGTTTTCTGTTTTGGAAGAAGCGGTCATGACTCCACCTGCTACCTTCGGAAACATTCTCTGAATCTGATCTAACTGGCCTTTGCAGTCCTTGAATCACTGCTTTTCAAATGGAAGTCGGAACCACAGGGAGAGAAGGAACACTCTGCCCTGTTCGCAGGTCATACAGACTGTTGGCCTTCAGCTAGGGGACAGCCGAAGCAGTTCCGTGTGGCTGACGAAAGCACGTGTGCTTAACGTGAGCATGCAGCCTATTCCCTGCAATAAAGACCAAGCAAAAGAAGGTTGCTCTGGGGCTGGGAGAGTGAAATGAGAAGGATTCATTACTCTCTTTAAAAATCCCTCCGTGTTACATGGTCACGAAAGTCGCCTGTGCATTGTCGACCTGGGTAAAGTGTTGGCCTTTTCTCCAGTTTGAGTACGTGAAGCCCATCGCGGGCTACAGCTCTCCGCGAGGCTCTCTGTGCTGTGCTGAGGAGAATGCAACCTTCAAGCCGGTATTGCTGAAGCAGAAGGGAACCAGCCTTTCTCGGCCTTCTAGCATACCCTGAGACAATGTGGTAATTTTGCTAGCTAAACACTATGATAGCAGCCCTCGAGTAGTCACAATTCACTGTGTGGAAAAGAGGGCAGAATACAGTGTTCTCTTTCAAGCCAGTTTACTGAACGAACTGACGTTCTCTCTTTTGGTAGAAGAAGCAGTCCCGACACCACCAGCTACTTTTGGAACCACTGTCTGAATGAGATGTAACTGGCGTTTGCAGTCGTTGAATCACTGGTTTTCTAAAGGAAGTTTGAAGCAGAGGGAGTGAAGGAACACTTTGGCTTGTAAAGAGAGCAGGCAGATTGTTTCCCTTCAGCTAGCGGACAGAAAAAGGAATTCCGTGTGGCTGACTAAAGCTCGTGCGCTTCACATGAGCATGTATAATATTCCCTGCGAGAAAGACAAACCAAAAGACAGTTGCTCTCAGGCTGGGAAAAGGAAGTGAGAAGGATTCACTCTCTGTGTTAGAAAATCCCTCTATGTTCCATGCCCAAGAATGTTGCCTGTGTATTTTCTTCCTGAGTGAGGAGTTTGACTTTTCTCCAATAGGACAATGTGAAACCCAGTGGGGTTCACAACTCTCCGTGAGGCCCTCTGTGCTGCAGTGTGGAGATTGCCGCCTTACGGATGGTATCCCTGAAGGAGAGGAGAAAGCGCTTTTCTCAGCCTTCTGCTTACCCTGAGACATCGCTGCAGATCTCCTATCTATACACTATGATAGCGGCCCGCGAATTGTCACAATTCACTCTATGGAAATGAAAGTATAATACACTGTTCTCTTTCAAGCCTGTTCACTGACTGAACAGAGGTTTTCTGTTTTGGTAGAAGCGGTCGTGACACCACCAGCTACTTTCGGAACCATTCTCTGAATGAGATCTAACTGGCCTTTGCAGTCCTTGAATCACTGGTTTTCAAATGGAAGTCGGAACCACAGGGAGAGAAGGAACACTCTGCCCTGTTCGTAGGTCATGCAGACTGTTGGCCTTCAGCTAGGGGACAGCCGATGCAGTTCCGTGTGGCTGACGAAAGCACGTGTGCTTAACATGAGCATGGAGCCCATTCCCTGCAAGAAACACAAAGCAAAAGAAGGTTGCTCTGGGGCTGGGAGACTGAAATGAGAAGGATTCGTTACTCTGTTTAAATATCCCTCCGTGTTACATGGTCACGAAAGTCGCCTGTGTGCATTGTCGACCAGGGGAAAATGTTGGCCTTTTCTCCAGTTTGAGTACGTGAAGCCCAGCGGGGTCTACAGCTCTCCGCGAGGCTCTCTGTGCTGTGCTCAGGAGAACGCAACCTTCCAGCCGGAATTGCTGAAGGAGAAGGGATCCAGCCTTTCTCCGCCTTCTGGCATACCCTGAGACAATGTGGTAATTTTGCTAGCTAAAGACTATGATAGCAACCCTCGAGTAGTCACAATTCACTGAGTGGAAAAGAGGGCAGAATACAGTGTTCTCTTTCAAGCCAGTTTACTGAACGAACTGACGTTCTGTCTTTTGGTAGAAGAAGCAGTCCCGACACCACCAGCTACTTTTGGAACCGTTGTCTGAATGAGATGTAACTGGCGTTTGCAGTCCTTGAATCACTGGTTTTCTAAAGGAAGTTTGAAGCAGAGGGAGTGAAGGAACACTTTGGCTTGTAAAGAGAGCAGGCAGATTGTTTCCCTTCAGCTAGCGGACAGAAAAAGGAATTCCGTGTGGCTGACTAAAGCTCGAGCGCTTCACATGAGCATGTATCCTATTCCCTGCGAGAAAGACAAACCAAAAGAGAGTTGCTCTCAGGCTGGGAGAATGAAGTGAGGAGAATTCACTCTCTGTGTTAGAAAATCCCTCTGTGTTCCATGCCCATGAAAGTTGCCTGTGTATTTTCTTCCGGAGAGAGGACTTTGACTTTTCTCCAATTGGACAATGTGAAACCCAGTGGGGTTCACAACTCTCTGTGTGCTGCAGAGGAGATTGCCGCCTTACGGATGGTAACCCTGAAGGAGAGGAGAAAGCGCTTTTCTCAGCCTTTTCTTACCCTAAGACAGCTCTGCAGATCTCGGCCTTCGAAGAGTCACAATTCACTCTATGAAAAGGAAAGTATAATACACTGTTCTCTTTCAAGCCTGTTCACTGAACAGAGGTTTTCTGTTTTGGAAGAAGCGGTCATGACTCCACCTGCTACCTTCGGAAACATTCTCTGAATCTGATCTAACTGGCCTTTGCAGTCCTTGAATCACTGGTTTTCAAATGGAAGTCGGAACCACAGGGAGAGAAGGAACACTCTGCCCTGTTCGCAGGTCATGCAGACTGTTGGCCTTCAGCTAGGGGACAGCCGAAGCAGTTCCGTGTGGCTGACGAAAGCACGTGTGCTTAACGTCAGCATGCAGCCCATTCCCTGCAAGAAAGACCAAGCAAAAGAAGGTTGCTCTGGGGCTGGGAGACTGAAATGAGAAGGATTCGTTACTCTCTTTAAAAATCCCTCCGTGTTACATGGTCACAAAAGTCGCCTGTGCATTGTCGACCTGGGTAAAGTGTTGGCCTTTTCTCCAGTTTGAGTACGTGAAGCCCATCGCGGGCTACAGCTCTCCGCGAGGCTGTCTGTGCTGTGCTGAGGAGAACGCAACCTTCCATCCATTATTGCTGAAGAAGAAGGGAACCAGCCTTTCTCCGCCTTCTGGGATACCCTGGGATAATGTGGTAATTTTGCTAGCTAAACACTAAGATAGCAGGCCTCGAGTAGTCACAATTCACTGTGTGGAAAAGAGGGCAGAATACAGAGTTCTCTTTCAAGCCAGTTTACTGAACGAACTGACGTTCTCTCTTTTGGTAGAAGAAGCAGTCCCGACACCACCAGCTACTTTTGGAACCACTGTCTGAATGAGATGTCACTGGCGTTTGCAGTCGTTGAATCACTGGTTTTCTAAAGGAAGTTTGAAGCAGAGGGAGTGAAGGAACACTTTGGCTTGTAAAGAGAGCAGGCAGATTGTTTCCCTTCAGCTAGCGGACAGAAAAAGGAATTCCGTGTGGCTGACTAAAGCTCGTGCGCTTCACATGAGCATGTATAATATTCCCTGCGAGAAAGACAAACCAAAAGACAGTTGCTCTCAGGCTGGGAAAAGGAAGTGAGAAGGATTCACTCTCTGTGTTAGAAAATCCCTCTGTGTTCCATGCCCAAGAATGTTGCCTGTGTATTTTCTTCCTGAGTGAGGAGTTTGACTTTTCTCCAATAGGACAATGTGAAACCCAGTGGGGTTCACAACTCTCCGTGAGGCCCTCTGTGCTGCAGTGTGGAGATTGCCGCCTTACGGATGGTATCCCTGAAGGAGAGGAGAAAGCGCTTTTCTCAGCCTTCTGCTTACCCTGAGACATCGCTGCAGATCTCCTATCTATACACTATGATAGCGGCCCGCGAATTGTCACAATTCACTCTATGGAAATGAAAGTATAATACACTGTTCTCTTTCAAGCCTGTTCACTGACTGAACAGAGGTTTTCTGTTTTGGTAGAAGCGGTCGTGACACCACCAGCTACTTTCGGAACCATTCTCTGAATGAGATCTAACTGGCCTTTGCAGTCCTTGAATCACTGGTTTTCAAATGGAAGTCGGAACCACAGGGAGAGAAGGAACACTCTGCCCTGTTCGTAGGTCATGCAGACTGTTGGCCTTCAGCTAGGGGACAGCCGATGCAGTTCCGTGTGGCTGACGAAAGCACGTGTGCTTAACATGAGCATGGAGCCCATTCCCTGCAAGAAACACAAAGCAAAAGAAGGTTGCTCTGGGGCTGGGAGACTGAAATGAGAAGGATTCGTTACTCTGTTTAAATATCCCTCCGTGTTACATGGTCACGAAAGTCGCCTGTGTGCATTGTCGACCAGGGGAAAATGTTGGCCTTTTCTCCAGTTTGAGTACGTGAAGCCCAGCGGGGTCTACAGCTCTCCGCGAGGCTCTCTGTGCTGTGCTCAGGAGAACGCAACCTTCCAGCCGGAATTGCTGAAGGAGAAGGGATCCAGCCTTTCTCCGCCTTCTGGCATACCCTGAGACAATGTGGTAATTTTGCTAGCTAAAGACTATGATAGCAACCCTCGAGTAGTCACAATTCACTGAGTGGAAAAGAGGGCAGAATACAGTGTTCTCTTTCAAGCCAGTTTACTGAACGAACTGACGTTCTCTCTTTTGGTAGAAGAAGCAGTCCCGACACCACCAGCTACTTTTGGAACCGTTGTCTGAATGAGATGTAACTGGCGTTTGCAGTCCTTGAATCACTGGTTTTCTAAAGGAAGTTTGAAGCAGAGGGAGTGAAGGAACACTTTGGCTTGTAAAGAGAGCAGGCAGATTGTTTCCCTTCAGCTAGCGGACAGAAAAAGGAATTCCGTGTGGCTGACTAAAGCTCGAGCGCTTCACATGAGCATGTATCCTATTCCCTGCGAGAAAGACAAACCAAAAGAGAGTTGCTCTCAGGCTGGGAGAATGAAGTGAGGAGAATTCACTCTCTGTGTTAGAAAATCCCTCTGTGTTCCATGCCCATGAAAGTTGCCTGTGTATTTTCTTCCGGAGAGAGGACTTTGACTTTTCTCCAATTGGACAATGTGAAACCCAGTGGGGTTCACAACTCTCTGTGTGCTGCAGAGGAGATTGCCGCCTTACGGATGGTAACCCTGAAGGAGAGGAGAAAGCGCTTTTCTCAGCCTTTTCTTACCCTAAGACAGCTCTGCAGATCTCGGCCTTCGAAGAGTCACAATTCACTCTATGAAAAGGAAAGTATAATACACTGTTCTCTTTCAAGCCTGTTCACTGAACAGAGGTTTTCTGTTTTGGAAGAAGCGGTCATGACTCCACCTGCTACCTTCGGAAACATTCTCTGAATCTGATCTAACTGGCCTTTGCAGTCCTTGAATCACTGGTTTTCAAATGGAAGTCGGAACCACAGGGAGAGAAGGAACACTCTGCCCTGTTCGCAGGTCATGCAGACTGTTGGCCTTCAGCTAGGGGACAGCCGAAGCAGTTCCGTGTGGCTGACGAAAGCACGTGTGCTTAACGTCAGCATGCAGCCCATTCCCTGCAAGAAAGACCAAGCAAAAGAAGGTTGCTCTGGGGCTGGGAGACTGAAATGAGAAGGATTCGTTACTCTCTTTAAAAATCCCTCCATGTTACATGGTCACAAAAGTCGCCTGTGCATTGTCGACCTGGGTAAAGTGTTGGCCTTTTCTCCAGTTTGAGTACGTGAAGCCCATCGCGGGCTACAGCTCTCCGCGAGGCTGTCTGTGCTGTGCTGAGGAGAACGCAACCTTCCATCCATTATTGCTGAAGAAGAAGGGAACCAGCCTTTCTCCGCCTTCTGGGATACCCTGGGACAATGTGGTAATTTTGCTAGCTAAACACTAAGATAGCAGGCCTCGAGTAGTCACAATTCACTGTGTGGAAAAGAGGGCAGAATACAGAGTTCTCTTTCAAGCCAGTTTACTGAACGAACTGACGTTCTCTCTTTTGGTAGAAGAAGCAGTCCCGACACCACCAGCTACTTTTGGAACCACTGTCTGAATGAGATGTCACTGGCGTTTGCAGTCGTTGAATCACTGGTTTTCTAAAGGAAGTTTGAAGCAGAGGGAGTGAAGGAACACTTTGGCTTGTAAAGAGAGCAGGCAGATTGTTTCCCTTCAGCTAGCGGACAGAAAAAGGAATTCCGTGTGGCTGACTAAAGCTCGTGCGCTTCACATGAGCATGTATAATATTCCCTGCGAGAAAGACAAACCAAAAGACAGTTGCTCTCAGGCTGGGAAAAGGAAGTGAGAAGGATTCACTCTCTGTGTTAGAAAATCCCTCTGTGTTCCATGCCCAAGAATGTTGCCTGTGTATTTTCTTCCTGAGTGAGGAGTTTGACTTTTCTCCAATAGGACAATGTGAAACCCAGTGGGGTTCACAACTCTCCGTGAGGCCCTCTGTGCTGCAGTGTGGAGATTGCCGCCTTACGGATGGTATCCCTGAAGGAGAGGAGAAAGCGCTTTTCTCAGCCTTCTGCTTACCCTGAGACATCGCTGCAGATCTCCTATCTATACACTATGATAGCGGCCCGCGAATTGTCACAATTCACTCTATGGAAATGAAAGTATAATACACTGTTCTCTTTCAAGCCTGTTCACTGACTGAACAGAGGTTTTCTGTTTTGGTAGAAGCGGTCGTGACACCACCAGCTACTTTCGGAACCATTCTCTGAATGAGATCTAACTGGCCTTTGCAGTCCTTGAATCACTGGTTTTCAAATGGAAGTCGGAACCACAGGGAGAGAAGGAACACTCTGCCCTGTTCGTAGGTCATGCAGACTGTTGGCCTTCAGCTAGGGGACAGCCGATGCAGTTCCGTGTGGCTGACGAAAGCACGTGTGCTTAACATGAGCATGGAGCCCATTCCCTGCAAGAAACACAAAGCAAAAGAAGGTTGCTCTGGGGCTGGGAGACTGAAATGAGAAGGATTCGTTACTCTGTTTAAATATCCCTCCGTGTTACATGGTCACGAAAGTCGCCTGTGTGCATTGTCGACCAGGGGAAAATGTTGGCCTTTTCTCCAGTTTGAGTACGTGAAGCCCAGCGGGGTCTACAGCTCTCCGCGAGGCTCTCTGTGCTGTGCTCAGGAGAACGCAACCTTCCAGCCGGAATTGCTGAAGGAGAAGGGATCCAGCCTTTCTCCGCCTTCTGGCATACCCTGAGACAATGTGGTAATTTTGCTAGCTAAAGACTATGATAGCAACCCTCGAGTAGTCACAATTCACTGAGTGGAAAAGAGGGCAGAATACAGTGTTCTCTTTCAAGCCAGTTTACTGAACGAACTGACGTTCTGTCTTTTGGTAGAAGAAGCAGTCCCGACACCACCAGCTACTTTTGGAACCGTTGTCTGAATGAGATGTAACTGGCGTTTGCAGTCCTTGAATCACTGGTTTTCTAAAGGAAGTTTGAAGCAGAGGGAGTGAAGGAACACTTTGGCTTGTAAAGAGAGCAGGCAGATTGTTTCCCTTCAGCTAGCGGACAGAAAAAGGAATTCCGTGTGGCTGACTAAAGCTCGAGCGCTTCACATGAGCATGTATCCTATTCCCTGCGAGAAAGACAAACCAAAAGAGAGTTGCTCTCAGGCTGGGAGAATGAAGTGAGGAGAATTCACTCTCTGTGTTAGAAAATCCCTCTGTGTTCCATGCCCATGAAAGTTGCCTGTGTATTTTCTTCCGGAGAGAGGACTTTGACTTTTCTCCAATTGGACAATGTGAAACCCAGTGGGGTTCACAACTCTCTGTGTGCTGCAGAGGAGATTGCCGCCTTACGGATGGTAACCCTGAAGGAGAGGAGAAAGCGCTTTTCTCAGCCTTTTCTTACCCTAAGACAGCTCTGCAGATCTCGGCCTTCGAAGAGTCACAATTCACTCTATGAAAAGGAAAGTATAATACACTGTTCTCTTTCAAGCCTGTTCACTGAACAGAGGTTTTCTGTTTTGGAAGAAGCGGTCATGACTCCACCTGCTACCTTCGGAAACATTCTCTGAATCTGATCTAACTGGCCTTTGCAGTCCTTGAATCACTGGTTTTCAAATGGAAGTCGGAACCACAGGGAGAGAAGGAACACTCTGCCCTGTTCGCAGGTCATGCAGACTGTTGGCCTTCAGCTAGGGGACAGCCGAAGCAGTTCCGTGTGGCTGACGAAAGCACGTGTGCTTAACGTCAGCATGCAGCCCATTCCCTGCAAGAAAGACCAAGCAAAAGAAGGTTGCTCTGGGGCTGGGAGACTGAAATGAGAAGGATTCGTTACTCTCTTTAAAAATCCCTCCGTGTTACATGGTCACAAAAGTCGCCTGTGCATTGTCGACCTGGGTAAAGTGTTGGCCTTTTCTCCAGTTTGAGTACGTGAAGCCCATCGCGGGCTACAGCTCTCCGCGAGGCTGTCTGTGCTGTGCTGAGGAGAACGCAACCTTCCATCCATTATTGCTGAAGAAGAAGGGAACCAGCCTTTCTCCGCCTTCTGGGATACCCTGGGATAATGTGGTAATTTTGCTAGCTAAACACTAAGATAGCAGGCCTCGAGTAGTCACAATTCACTGTGTGGAAAAGAGGGCAGAATACAGAGTTCTCTTTCAAGCCAGTTTACTGAACGAACTGACGTTCTCTCTTTTGGTAGAAGAAGCAGTCCCGACACCACCAGCTACTTTTGGAACCACTGTCTGAATGAGATGTCACTGGCGTTTGCAGTCGTTGAATCACTGGTTTTCTAAAGGAAGTTTGAAGCAGAGGGAGTGAAGGAACAATTTGGCTTGTAAAGAGAGCAGGCAGATTGTTTCCCTTCAGCTAGCGGACAGAAAAAGGAATTCCGTGTGGCTGACTAAAGCTCGTGCGCTTCACATGAGCATGTATAATATTCCCTGCGAGAAAGACAAACCAAAAGACAGTTGCTCTCAGGCTGGGAAAAGGAAGTGAGAAGGATTCACTCTCTGTGTTAGAAAATCCCTCTGTGTTCCATGCCCAAGAATGTTGCCTGTGTATTTTCTTCCTGAGTGAGGAGTTTGACTTTTCTCCAATAGGACAATGTGAAACCCAGTGGGGTTCACAACTCTCCGTGAGGCCCTCTGTGCTGCAGTGTGGAGATTGCCGCCTTACGGATGGTATCCCTGAAGGAGAGGAGAAAGCGCTTTTCTCAGCCTTCTGCTTACCCTGAGACATCGCTGCAGATCTCCTATCTATACACTATGATAGCGGCCCGCGAATTGTCACAATTCACTCTATGGAAATGAAAGTATAATACACTGTTCTCTTTCAAGCCTGTTCACTGACTGAACAGAGGTTTTCTGTTTTGGTAGAAGCGGTCGTGACACCACCAGCTACTTTCGGAACCATTCTCTGAATGAGATCTAACTGGCCTTTGCAGTCCTTGAATCACTGGTTTTCAAATGGAAGTCGGAACCACAGGGAGAGAAGGAACACTCTGCCCTGTTCGTAGGTCATGCAGACTGTTGGCCTTCAGCTAGGGGACAGCCGATGCAGTTCCGTGTGGCTGACGAAAGCACGTGTGCTTAACATGAGCATGGAGCCCATTCCCTGCAAGAAACACAAAGCAAAAGAAGGTTGCTCTGGGGCTGGGAGACTGAAATGA
Organism: Dugong dugon; assembly: GCA_030035585.1. NCBI lineage: Eukaryota > Metazoa > Chordata > Mammalia > Sirenia > Dugongidae > Dugong > Dugong dugon. The sequence goes on from CM057479.1 coordinate 32,762,128, forward strand.
GAAGGATTCGTTACTCTGTTTAAATATCCCTCCGTGTTACATGGTCACGAAAGTCGCCTGTGTGCATTGTCGACCAGGGGAAAATGTTGGCCTTTTCTCCAGTTTGAGTACGTGAAGCCCAGCGGGGTCTACAGCTCTCCGCGAGGCTCTCTGTGCTGTGCTCAGGAGAACGCAACCTTCCAGCCGGAATTGCTGAAGGAGAAGGGATCCAGCCTTTCTCCGCCTTCTGGCATACCCTGAGACAATGTGGTAATTTTGCTAGCTAAAGACTATGATAGCAACCCTCGAGTAGTCACAATTCACTGAGTGGAAAAGAGGGCAGAATACAGTGTTCTCTTTCAAGCCAGTTTACTGAACGAACTGACGTTCTGTCTTTTGGTAGAAGAAGCAGTCCCGACACCACCAGCTACTTTTGGAACCGTTGTCTGAATGAGATGTAACTGGCGTTTGCAGTCCTTGAATCACTGGTTTTCTAAAGGAAGTTTGAAGCAGAGGGAGTGAAGGAACACTTTGGCTTGTAAAGAGAGCAGGCAGATTGTTTCCCTTCAGCTAGCGGACAGAAAAAGGAATTCCGTGTGGCTGACTAAAGCTCGAGCGCTTCACATGAGCATGTATCCTATTCCCTGCGAGAAAGACAAACCAAAAGAGAGTTGCTCTCAGGCTGGGAGAATGAAGTGAGGAGAATTCACTCTCTGTGTTAGAAAATCCCTCTGTGTTCCATGCCCATGAAAGTTGCCTGTGTATTTTCTTCCGGAGAGAGGACTTTGACTTTTCTCCAATTGGACAATGTGAAACCCAGTGGGGTTCACAACTCTCTGTGTGCTGCAGAGGAGATTGCCGCCTTACGGATGGTAACCCTGAAGGAGAGGAGAAAGCGCTTTTCTCAGCCTTTTCTTACCCTGTGACAGCTCTGCAGATCTCGGCCTTCGAAGAGTCACAATTCACTCTATGAAAAGGAAAGTATAATACACTGTTCTCTTTCAAGCCTGTTCACTGAACAGAGGTTTTCTGTTTTGGAAGAAGCGGTCATGACTCCACCTGCTACCTTCGGAAACATTCTCTGAATCTGATCTAACTGGCCTTTGCAGTCCTTGAATCACTGCTTTTCAAATGGAAGTCGGAACCACAGGGAGAGAAGGAACACTCTGCCCTGTTCGCAGGTCATACAGACTGTTGGCCTTCAGCTAGGGGACAGCCGAAGCAGTTCCGTGTGGCTGACGAAAGCACGTGTGCTTAACGTGAGCATGCAGCCTATTCCCTGCAATAAAGACCAAGCAAAAGAAGGTTGCTCTGGGGCTGGGAGAGTGAAATGAGAAGGATTCATTACTCTCTTTAAAAATCCCTCCGTGTTACATGGTCACGAAAGTCGCCTGTGCATTGTCGACCTGGGTAAAGTGTTGGCCTTTTCTCCAGTTTGAGTACGTGAAGCCCATCGCGGGCTACAACTCTCCGCGAGGCTCTCTGTGCTGTGCTGAGGAGAATGCAACCTTCAAGCCGGTATTGCTGAAGCAGAAGGGAACCAGCCTTTCTCCGCCTTCTAGCATACCCTGAGACAATGTGGTAATTTTGCTAGCTAAACACTATGATAGCAGCCCTCGAGTAGTCACAATTCACTGTGTGGAAAAGAGGGCAGAATACAGTGTTCTCTTTCAAGCCAGTTTACTGAACGAACTGACGTTCTCTCTTTTGGTAGAAGAAGCAGTCCCGACACCACCAGCTACTTTTGGAACCACTGTCTGAATGAGATGTAACTGGCGTTTGCAGTCCTTGAATCACTGCTTTTCTAAAGGAAGTTTGAAGCAGAGGGAGTGAAGGAACACTTTGGCTTGTAAAGAGAGCAGGCAGATTGTTTCCCTTCAGCTAGCGGACAGAAAAAGGAATTCCGTGTGGCTGACTAAAGCTCGAGCGCTTCACATGAGCATGTATAATATTCCCTGCGAGAAAGACAAACCAAAAGACAGTTGCTCTCAGGCTGGGAAAAGGAAGTGAGAAGGATTCACTCTCTGTGTTAGAAAATCCCTCTGTGTTCCATGCCCAAGAAAGTTGCCTGTGTATTTTCTTCCTGAGTGAGGAGTTTGACTTTTCTCCAATAGGACAATGTGAAACCCAGTGGGGTTCACAACTCTCCGTGAGGCCCTCTGTGCTGCAGTGTGGAGATTGCCGCCTTACGGATGGTATCCCTGAAGGAGAGGAGAAAGCGCTTTTCTCAGCCTTCTGCTTACCCTGAGACATCGCTGCAGATCTCCTATCTATACACTATGATAGCGGCCCGCGAATTGTCACAATTCACTCTATGGAAATGAAAGTATAATACACTGTTCTCTTTCAAGCCTGTTCACTGACTGAACAGAGGTTTTCTGTTTTGGTAGAAGCGGTCGTGACACCACCAGCTACTTTCGGAACCATTCTCTGAATGAGATCTAACTGGCCTTTGCAGTCCTTGAATCACAGGTTTTCAAATGGAAGTCGGAACCACAGGGAGAGAAGGAACACTCTGCCCTGTTCGTAGGTCATGCAGACTGTTGGCCTTCAGCTAGGGGACAGCCGATGCAGTTCCGTGTGGCTGACGAAAGCACGTGTGCTTAACATGAGCATGGAGCCCATTCCCTGCAAGAAACACAAAGCAAAAGAAGGTTGCTCTGGGGCTGGGAGACTGAAATGAGAAGGATTCGTTACTCTGTTTAAATATCCCTCCGTGTTACATGGTCACGAAAGTCGCCTGTGTGCATTGTCGACCAGGGGACAATGTTGGCCTTTTTCCAGTTTGAGTACGTGAAGCCCAGCGGGGTCTACAGCTCTCCGCGAGGCTCTCTGAGCTGTGCTCAGGAGAACGCAACCTTCCAGCCGGAATTGCTGAAGGAGAAGGGATCCAGCCTTTCTCCGCCTTCTGGCATACCCTGAGACAATGTGGTAATTTTGCTAGCTAAAGACTATGATAGCAACCCTCGAGTAGTCACAATTCACTGAGTGGAAAAGAGGGCAGAATACAGTGTTCTCTTTCAAGCCAGTTTACTGAACGAACTGACGTTCTGTCTTTTGGTAGAAGAAGCAGTCCCGACACCACCAGCTACTTTTGGAACCGTTGTCTGAATGAGATGTAACTGGCGTTTGCAGTCCTTGAATCACTGGTTTTCTAAAGGAAGTTTGAAGCAGAGGGAGTGAAGGAACACTTTGGCTTGTAAAGAGAGCAGGCAGATTGTTTCCCTTCAGCTAGCGGACAGAAAAAGGAATTCCGTGTGGCTGACTAAAGCTCGAGCGCTTCACATGAGCATGTATCCTATTCCCTGCGAGAAAGACAAACCAAAAGAGAGTTGCTCTCAGGCTGGGAGAATGAAGTGAGGAGAATTCACTCTCTGTGTTAGAAAATCCCTCTGTGTTCCATGCCCAAGAAAGTTGCCTGTGTATTTTCTTCCGGAGAGAGGACTTTGACTTTTCTCCAATTGGACAATGTGAAACCCAGTGGGGTTCACAACTCTCTGTGTGCTGCAGAGGAGATTGCCGCCTTACGGATGGTAACCCTGAAGGAGAGGAGAAAGCGCTTTTCTCAGCCTTTTCTTACCCTGAGACAGCTCTGCAGATCTCGGCCTTCGAAGAGTCACAATTCACTCTATGAAAAGGAAAGTATAATACACTGTTCTCTTTCAAGCCTGTTCACTGAACAGAGGTTTTCTGTTTTGGAAGAAGCGGTCATGACTCCACCTGCTACCTTCGGAAACATTCTCTGAATCTGATCTAACTGGCCTTTGCAGTCCTTGAATCACTGGTTTTCAAATGGAAGTCGGAACCACAGGGAGAGAAGGAACACTCTGCCCTGTTCGCAGGTCATGCAGACTGTTGGCCTTCAGCTAGGGGACAGCCGAAGCAGTTCCGTGTGGCTGACGAAAGCACGTGTGCTTAACGTGAGCATGCAGCCCATTCCCTGCAAGAAAGACCAAGCAAAAGAAGGTTGCTCTGGGGCTGGGAGACTGAAATGAGAAGGATTCGTTACTCTCTTTAAAAATCCCTCCGTGTTACATGGTCACAAAAGTCGCCTGTGCATTGTCGACCTGGGTAAAGTGTTGGCCTTTTCTCCAGTTTGAGTACGTGAAGCCCATCGCGGGCTACAGCTCTCCGCGAGGCTGTCTGTGCTGTGCTGAGGAGAACGCAACCTTCCATCCATTATTGCTGAAGAAGAAGGGAACCAGCCTTTCTCCGCCTTCTGGGATACCCTGGGACAATGTGGTAATTTTGCTAGCTAAACACTAAGATAGCAGGCCTCGAGTAGTCACAATTCACTGTGTGGAAAAGAGGGCAGAATACAGTGTTCTCTTTCAAGCCAGTTTACTGAACGAACTGACGTTCTCTCTTTTGGTAGAAGAAGCAGTCCCGACACCACCAGCTACTTTTGGAACCACTGTCTGAATGAGATGTCACTGGCGTTTGCAGTCGTTGAATCACTGGTTTTCTAAAGGAAGTTTGAAGCAGAGGGAGTGAAGGAACACTTTGGCTTGTAAAGAGAGCAGGCAGATTGTTTCCCTTCAGCTAGCGGACAGAAAAAGGAATTCCGTGTGGCTGACTAAAGCTCGTGCGCTTCACATGAGCATGTATAATATTCCCTGCGAGAAAGACAAACCAAAAGACAGTTGCTCTCAGGCTGGGAAAAGGAAGTGAGAAGGATTCACTCTCTGTGTTAGAAAATCCCTCTGTGTTCCATGCCCAAGAAAGTTGCCTGTGTATTTTCTTCCTGAGTGAGGAGTTTGACTTTTCTCCAATAGGACAATGTGAAACCCAGTGGGGTTCACAACTCTCCGTGAGGCCCTCTGTGCTGCAGTGTGGAGATTGCCGCCTTACGGATGGTATCCCTGAAGGAGAGGAGAAAGCGCTTTTCTCAGCCTTCTGCTTACCCTGAGACATCGCTGCAGATCTCCTATCTATACACTATGATAGCGGCCCGCGAATTGTCACAATTCACTCTATGGAAATGAAAGTATAATACACTGTTCTCTTTCAAGCCTGTTCACTGACTGAACAGAGGTTTTCTGTTTTGGTAGAAGCGGTCGTGACACCACCAGCTACTTTCGGAACCATTCTCTGAATGAGATCTAACTGGCCTTTGCAGTCCTTGAATCACTGGTTTTCAAATGGAAGTCGGAACCACAGGGAGAGAAGGAACACTCTGCCCTGTTCGTAGGTCATGCAGACTGTTGGCCTTCAGCTAGGGGACAGCCGATGCAGTTCCGTGTGGCTGACGAAAGCACGTGTGCTTAACATGAGCATGGAGCCCATTCCCTGCAAGAAACACAAAGCAAAAGAAGGTTGCTCTGGGGCTGGGAGACTGAAATGAGAAGGATTCGTTACTCTGTTTAAATATCCCTCCGTGTTACATGGTCACGAAAGTCGCCTGTGTGCATTGTCGACCAGGGGAAAATGTTGGCCTTTTCTCCAGTTTGAGTACGTGAAGCCCAGCGGGGTCTACAGCTCTCCGCGAGGCTCTCTGTGCTGTGCTCAGGAGAACGCAACCTTCCAGCCGGAATTGCTGAAGGAGAAGGGATCCAGCCTTTCTCCGCCTTCTGGCATACCCTGAGACAATGTGGTAATTTTGCTAGCTAAAGACTATGATAGCAACCCTCGAGTAGTCACAATTCACTGAGTGGAAAAGAGGGCAGAATACAGTGTTCTCTTTCAAGCCAGTTTACTGAACGAACTGACGTTCTGTCTTTTGGTAGAAGAAGCAGTCCCGACACCACCAGCTACTTTTGGAACCGTTGTCTGAATGAGATGTAACTGGCGTTTGCAGTCCTTGAATCACTGGTTTTCTAAAGGAAGTTTGAAGCAGAGGGAGTGAAGGAACACTTTGGCTTGTAAAGAGAGCAGGCAGATTGTTTCCCTTCAGCTAGCGGACAGAAAAAGGAATTCCGTGTGGCTGACTAAAGCTCGAGCGCTTCACATGAGCATGTATCCTATTCCCTGCGAGAAAGACAAACCAAAAGAGAGTTGCTCTCAGGCTGGGAGAATGAAGTGAGGAGAATTCACTCTCTGTGTTAGAAAATCCCTCTGTGTTCCATGCCCATGAAAGTTGCCTGTGTATTTTCTTCCGGAGAGAGGACTTTGACTTTTCTCCAATTGGACAATGTGAAACCCAGTGGGGTTCACAACTCTCTGTGTGCTGCAGAGGAGATTGCCGCCTTACGGATGGTAACCCTGAAGGAGAGGAGAAAGCGCTTTTCTCAGCCTTTTCTTACCCTGTGACAGCTCTGCAGATCTCGGCCTTCGAAGAGTCACAATTCACTCTATGAAAAGGAAAGTATAATACACTGTTCTCTTTCAAGCCTGTTCACTGAACAGAGGTTTTCTGTTTTGGAAGAAGCGGTCATGACTCCACCTGCTACCTTCGGAAACATTCTCTGAATCTGATCTAACTGGCCTTTGCAGTCCTTGAATCACTGCTTTTCAAATGGAAGTCGGAACCACAGGGAGAGAAGGAACACTCTGCCCTGTTCGCAGGTCATACAGACTGTTGGCCTTCAGCTAGGGGACAGCCGAAGCAGTTCCGTGTGGCTGACGAAAGCACGTGTGCTTAACGTGAGCATGCAGCCTATTCCCTGCAATAAAGACCAAGCAAAAGAAGGTTGCTCTGGGGCTGGGAGAGTGAAATGAGAAGGATTCATTACTCTCTTTAAAAATCCCTCCGTGTTACATGGTCACGAAAGTCGCCTGTGCATTGTCGACCTGGGTAAAGTGTTGGCCTTTTCTCCAGTTTGAGTACGTGAAGCCCATCGCGGGCTACAACTCTCCGCGAGGCTCTCTGTGCTGTGCTGAGGAGAATGCAACCTTCAAGCCGGTATTGCTGAAGCAGAAGGGAACCAGCCTTTCTCCGCCTTCTAGCATACCCTGAGACAATGTGGTAATTTTGCTAGCTAAACACTATGATAGCAGCCCTCGAGTAGTCACAATTCACTGTGTGGAAAAGAGGGCAGAATACAGTGTTCTCTTTCAAGCCAGTTTACTGAACGAACTGACGTTCTCTCTTTTGGTAGAAGAAGCAGTCCCGACACCACCAGCTACTTTTGGAACCACTGTCTGAATGAGATGTAACTGGCGTTTGCAGTCCTTGAATCACTGCTTTTCTAAAGGAAGTTTGAAGCAGAGGGAGTGAAGGAACACTTTGGCTTGTAAAGAGAGCAGGCAGATTGTTTCCCTTCAGCTAGCGGACAGAAAAAGGAATTCCGTGTGGCTGACTAAAGCTCGAGCGCTTCACATGAGCATGTATCCTATTCCCTGCGAGAAAGACAAACCAAAAGAGAGTTGCTCTCAGGCTGGGAGAATGAAGTGAGGAGAATTCACTCTCTGTGTTAGAAAATCCCTCTGTGTTCCATGCCCATGAAAGTTGCCTGTGTATTTTCTTCCGGAGAGAGGACTTTGACTTTTCTCCAATTGGACAATGTGAAACCCAGTGGGGTTCACAACTCTCTGTGTGCTGCAGAGGAGATTGCCGCCTTACGGATGGTAACCCTGAAGGAGAGGAGAAAGCGCTTTTCTCAGCCTTTTCTTACCCTGAGACAGCTCTGCAGATCTCGGCCTTCGAAGAGTCACAATTCACTCTATGAAAAGGAAAGTATAATACACTGTTCTCTTTCAAGCCTGTTCACTGAACAGAGGCTTTCTGTTTTGGAAGAAGCGGTCATGACTCCACCTGCTACCTTCGGAAACATTCTCTGAATCTTATCTAACTGGCCTTTGCAGTCCTTGAATCACTGGTTTTCAAATGGAAGTCGGAACCACAGGGAGAGAAGGAACACTCTGCCCTGTTCGCAGGTCATGCAGACTGTTGGCCTTCAGCTAGGGGACAGCCGAAGCAGTTCCGTGTGGCTGACGAAAGCACGTGTGCTTAACGTGAGCATGCAGCCCATTCCCTGCAAGAAAGACCAAGCAAAAGAAGGTTGCTCTGGGGCTGGGAGACTGAAATGAGAAGGATTCGTTACTCTCTTTAAAAATCCCTCCGTGTTACATGGTCACAAAAGTCGCCTGTGCATTGTCGACCTGGGTAAAGTGTTGGCCTTTTCTCCAGTTTGAGTACGTGAAGCCCATCGCGGGCTACAGCTCTCCGCGAGGCTGTCTGTGCTGTGCTGAGGAGAACGCAACCTTCCATCCATTATTGCTGAAGAAGAAGGGAACCAGCCTTTCTCCGCCTTCTGGGATACCCTGGGATAATGTGGTAATTTTGCTAGCTAAACACTAAGATAGCAGGCCTCGAGTAGTCACAATTCACTGTGTGGAAAAGAGGGCAGAATACAGAGTTCTCTTTCAAGCCAGTTTACTGAACGAACTGACGTTCTCTCTTTTGGTAGAAGAAGCAGTCCCGACACCACCAGCTACTTTTGGAACCACTGTCTGAATGAGATGTCACTGGCGTTTGCAGTCGTTGAATCACTGGTTTTCTAAAGGAAGTTTGAAGCAGAGGGAGTGAAGGAACACTTTGGCTTGTAAAGAGAGCAGGCAGATTGTTTCCCTTCAGCTAGCGGACAGAAAAAGGAATTCCGTGTGGCTGACTAAAGCTCGTGCGCTTCACATGAGCATGTATAATATTCCCTGCGAGAAAGACAAACCAAAAGACAGTTGCTCTCAGGCTGGGAAAAGGAAGTGAGAAGGATTCACTCTCTGTGTTAGAAAATCCCTCTGTGTTCCATGCCCAAGAAAGTTGCCTGTGTATTTTCTTCCTGAGTGAGGAGTTTGACTTTTCTCCAATAGGACAATGTGAAACCCAGTGGGGTTCACAACTCTCCGTGAGGCCCTCTGTGCTGCAGTGTGGAGATTGCCGCCTTACGGATGGTATCCCTGAAGGAGAGGAGAAAGCGCTTTTCTCAGCCTTCTGCTTACCCTGAGACATCGCTGCAGATCTCCTATCTATACACTATGATAGCGGCCCGCGAATTGTCACAATTCACTCTATGGAAATGAAAGTATAATACACTGTTCTCTTTCAAGCCTGTTCACTGACTGAACAGAGGTTTTCTGTTTTGGTAGAAGCGGTCGTGACACCACCAGCTACTTTCGGAACCATTCTCTGAATGAGATCTAACTGGCCTTTGCAGTCCTTGAATCACTGGTTTTCAAATGGAAGTCGGAACCACAGGGAGAGAAGGAACACTCTGCCCTGTTCGTAGGTCATGCAGACTGTTGGCCTTCAGCTAGGGGACAGCCGATGCAGTTCCGTGTGGCTGACGAAAGCACGTGTGCTTAACATGAGCATGGAGCCCATTCCCTGCAAGAAACACAAAGCAAAAGAAGGTTGCTCTGGGGCTGGGAGACTGAAATGAGAAGGATTCGTTACTCTGTTTAAATATCCCTCCGTGTTACATGGTCACGAAAGTCGCCTGTGTGCATTGTCGACCAGGGGAAAATGTTGGCCTTTTCTCCAGTTTGAGTACGTGAAGCCCAGCGGGGTCTACAGCTCTCCGCGAGGCTCTCTGTGCTGTGCTCAGGAGAACGCAACCTTCCAGCCGGAATTGCTGAAGGAGAAGGGATCCAGCCTTTCTCCGCCTTCTGGCATACCCTGAGACAATGTGGTAATTTTGCTAGCTAAAGACTATGATAGCAACCCTCGAGTAGTCACAATTCACTGAGTGGAAAAGAGGGCAGAATACAGTGTTCTCTTTCAAGCCAGTTTACTGAACGAACTGACGTTCTGTCTTTTGGTAGAAGAAGCAGTCCCGACACCACCAGCTACTTTTGGAACCGTTGTCTGAATGAGATGTAACTGGCGTTTGCAGTCCTTGAATCACTGGTTTTCTAAAGGAAGTTTGAAGCAGAGGGAGTGAAGGAACACTTTGGCTTGTAAAGAGAGCAGGCAGATTGTTTCCCTTCAGCTAGCGGACAGAAAAAGGAATTCCGTGTGGCTGACTAAAGCTCGAGCGCTTCACATGAGCATGTATCCTATTCCCTGCGAGAAAGACAAACCAAAAGAGAGTTGCTCTCAGGCTGGGAGAATGAAGTGAGGAGAATTCACTCTCTGTGTTAGAAAATCCCTCTGTGTTCCATGCCCATGAAAGTTGCCTGTGTATTTTCTTCCGGAGAGAGGACTTTGACTTTTCTCCAATTGGACAATGTGAAACCCAGTGGGGTTCACAACTCTCTGTGTGCTGCAGAGGAGATTGCCGCCTTACGGATGGTAACCCTGAAGGAGAGGAGAAAGCGCTTTTCTCAGCCTTTTCTTACCCTGTGACAGCTCTGCAGATCTCGGCCTTCGAAGAGTCACAATTCACTCTATGAAAAGGAAAGTATAATACACTGTTCTCTTTCAAGCCTGTTCACTGAACAGAGGTTTTCTGTTTTGGAAGAAGCGGTCATGACTCCACCTGCTACCTTCGGAAACATTCTCTGAATCTGATCTAACTGGCCTTTGCAGTCCTTGAATCACTGCTTTTCAAATGGAAGTCGGAACCACAGGGAGAGAAGGAACACTCTGCCCTGTTCGCAGGTCATACAGACTGTTGGCCTTCAGCTAGGGGACAGCCGAAGCAGTTCCGTGTGGCTGACGAAAGCACGTGTGCTTAACGTGAGCATGCAGCCTATTCCCTGCAATAAAGACCAAGCAAAAGAAGGTTGCTCTGGGGCTGGGAGAGTGAAATGAGAAGGATTCATTACTCTCTTTAAAAATCCCTCCGTGTTACATGGTCACGAAAGTCGCCTGTGCATTGTCGACCTGGGTAAAGTGTTGGCCTTTTCTCCAGTTTGAGTACGTGAAGCCCATCGCGGGCTACAACTCTCCGCGAGGCTCTCTGTGCTGTGCTGAGGAGAATGCAACCTTCAAGCCGGTATTGCTGAAGCAGAAGGGAACCAGCCTTTCTCCGCCTTCTAGCATACCCTGAGACAATGTGGTAATTTTGCTAGCTAAACACTATGATAGCAGCCCTCGAGTAGTCACAATTCACTGTGTGGAAAAGAGGGCAGAATACAGTGTTCTCTTTCAAGCCAGTTTACTGAACGAACTGACGTTCTCTCTTTTGGTAGAAGAAGCAGTCCCGACACCACCAGCTACTTTTGGAACCACTGTCTGAATGAGATGTAACTGGCGTTTGCAGTCCTTGAATCACTGCTTTTCTAAAGGAAGTTTGAAGCAGAGGGAGTGAAGGAACACTTTGGCTTGTAAAGAGAGCAGGCAGATTGTTTCCCTTCAGCTAGCGGACAGAAAAAGGAATTCCGTGTGGCTGACTAAAGCTCGAGCGCTTCACATGAGCATGTATCCTATTCCCTGCGAGAAAGACAAACCAAAAGAGAGTTGCTCTCAGGCTGGGAGAATGAAGTGAGGAGAATTCACTCTCTGTGTTAGAAAATCCCTCTGTGTTCCATGCCCATGAAAGTTGCCTGTGTATTTTCTTCCGGAGAGAGGACTTTGACTTTTCTCCAATTGGACAATGTGAAACCCAGTGGGGTTCACAACTCTCTGTGTGCTGCAGAGGAGATTGCCGCCTTACGGATGGTAAACCTGAAGGAGAGGAGAAAGCGCTTTTCTCAGCCTTTTCTTACCCTGAGACAGCTCTGCAGATCTCGGCCTTCGAAGAGTCACAATTCACTCTATGAAAAGGAAAGTATAATACACTGTTCTCTTTCAAGCCTGTTCACTGAACAGAGGCTTTCTGTTTTGGAAGAAGCGGTCATGACTCCACCTGCTACCTTCGGAAACATTCTCTGAATCTTATCTAACTGGCCTTTGCAGTCCTTGAATCACTGGTTTTCAAATGGAAGTCGGAACCACAGGGAGAGAAGGAACACTCTGCCCTGTTCGCAGGTCATGCAGACTGTTGGCCTTCAGCTAGGGGACAGCCGAAGCAGTTCCGTGTGGCTGACGAAAGCACGTGTGCTTAACGTCAGCATGCAGCCCATTCCCTGCAAGAAAGACCAAGCAAAAGAAGGTTGCTCTGGGGCTGGGAGACTGAAATGAGAAGGATTCGTTACTCTCTTTAAAAATCCCTCCGTGTTACATGGTCACAAAAGTCGCCTGTGCATTGTCGACCTGGGTAAAGTGTTGGCCTTTTCTCCAGTTTGAGTACGTGAAGCCCATCGCGGGCTACAGCTCTCCGCGAGGCTGTCTGTGCTGTGCTGAGGAGAACGCAACCTTCCATCCATTATTGCTGAAGAAGAAGGGAACCAGCCTTTCTCCGCCTTCTGGGATACCCTGGGATAATGTGGTAATTTTGCTAGCTAAACACTAAGATAGCAGGCCTCGAGTAGTCACAATTCACTGTGTGGAAAAGAGGGCAGAATACAGAGTTCTCTTTCAAGCCAGTTTACTGAACGAACTGACGTTCTCTCTTTTGGTAGAAGAAGCAGTCCCGACACCACCAGCTACTTTTGGAACCACTGTCTGAATGAGATGTCACTGGCGTTTGCAGTCGTTGAATCACTGGTTTTCTAAAGGAAGTTTGAAGCAGAGGGAGTGAAGGAACAATTTGGCTTGTAAAGAGAGCAGGCAGATTGTTTCCCTTCAGCTAGCGGACAGAAAAAGGAATTCCGTGTGGCTGACTAAAGCTCGTGCGCTTCACATGAGCATGTATAATATTCCCTGCGAGAAAGACAAACCAAAAGACAGTTGCTCTCAGGCTGGGAAAAGGAAGTGAGAAGGATTCACTCTCTGTGTTAGAAAATCCCTCTGTGTTCCATGCCCAAGAATGTTGCCTGTGTATTTTCTTCCTGAGTGAGGAGTTTGACTTTTCTCCAATAGGACAATGTGAAACCCAGTGGGGTTCACAACTCTCCGTGAGGCCCTCTGTGCTGCAGTGTGGAGATTGCCGCCTTACGGATGGTATCCCTGAAGGAGAGGAGAAAGCGCTTTTCTCAGCCTTCTGCTTACCCTGAGACATCGCTGCAGATCTCCTATCTATACACTATGATAGCGGCCCGCGAATTGTCACAATTCACTCTATGGAAATGAAAGTATAATACACTGTTCTCTTTCAAGCCTGTTCACTGACTGAACAGAGGTTTTCTGTTTTGGTAGAAGCGGTCGTGACACCACCAGCTACTTTCGGAACCATTCTCTGAATGAGATCTAACTGGCCTTTGCAGTCCTTGAATCACTGGTTTTCAAATGGAAGTCGGAACCACAGGGAGAGAAGGAACACTCTGCCCTGTTCGTAGGTCATGCAGACTGTTGGCCTTCAGCTAGGGGACAGCCGATGCAGTTCCGTGTGGCTGACGAAAGCACGTGTGCTTAACATGAGCATGGAGCCCATTCCCTGCAAGAAACACAAAGCAAAAGAAGGTTGCTCTGGGGCTGGGAGACTGAAATGAGAAGGATTCGTTACTCTGTTTAAATATCCCTCCGTGTTACATGGTCACGAAAGTCGCCTGTGTGCATTGTCGACCAGGGGAAAATGTTGGCCTTTTCTCCAGTTTGAGTACGTGAAGCCCAGCGGGGTCTACAGCTCTCCGCGAGGCTCTCTGTGCTGTGCTCAGGAGAACGCAACCTTCCAGCCGGAATTGCTGAAGGAGAAGGGATCCAGCCTTTCTCCGCCTTCTGGCATACCCTGAGACAATGTGGTAATTTTGCTAGCTAAAGACTATGATAGCAACCCTCGAGTAGTCACAATTCACTGAGTGGAAAAGAGGGCAGAATACAGTGTTCTCTTTCAAGCCAGTTTACTGAACGAACTGACGTTCTGTCTTTTGGTAGAAGAAGCAGTCCCGACACCACCAGCTACTTTTGGAACCGTTGTCTGAATGAGATGTAACTGGCGTTTGCAGTCCTTGAATCACTGGTTTTCTAAAGGAAGTTTGAAGCAGAGGGAGTGAAGGAACACTTTGGCTTGTAAAGAGAGCAGGCAGATTGTTTCCCTTCAGCTAGCGGACAGAAAAAGGAATTCCGTGTGGCTGACTAAAGCTCGAGCGCTTCACATGAGCATGTATCCTATTCCCTGCGAGAAAGACAAACCAAAAGAGAGTTGCTCTCAGGCTGGGAGAATGAAGTGAGGAGAATTCACTCTCTGTGTTAGAAAATCCCTCTGTGTTCCATGCCCATGAAAGTTGCCTGTGTATTTTCTTCCGGAGAGAGGACTTTGACTTTTCTCCAATTGGACAATGTGAAACCCAGTGGGGTTCACAACTCTCTGTGTGCTGCAGAGGAGATTGCCGCCTTACGGATGGTAACCCTGAAGGAGAGGAGAAAGCGCTTTTCTCAGCCTTTTCTTACCCTGAGACAGCTCTGCAGATCTCGGCCTTCGAAGAGTCACAATTCACTCTATGAAAAGGAAAGTATAATACACTGTTCTCTTTCAAGCCTGTTCACTGAACAGAGGTTTTCTGTTTTGGAAGAAGCGGTCATGACTCCACCTGCTACCTTCGGAAACATTCTCTGAATCTGATCTAACTGGCCTTTGCAGTCCTTGAATCACTGCTTTTCAAATGGAAGTCGGAACCACAGGGAGAGAAGGAACACTCTGCCCTGTTCGCAGGTCATACAGACTGTTGGCCTTCAGCTAGGGGACAGCCGAAGCAGTTCCGTGTGGCTGACGAAAGCACGTGTGCTTAACGTGAGCATGCAGCCTATTCCCTGCAATAAAGACCAAGCAAAAGAAGGTTGCTCTGGGGCTGGGAGAGTGAAATGAGAAGGATTCATTACTCTCTTTAAAAATCCCTCCGTGTTACATGGTCACGAAAGTCGCCTGTGCATTGTCGACCTGGGTAAAGTGTTGGCCTTTTCTCCAGTTTGAGTACGTGAAGCCCATCGCGGGCTACAACTCTCCGCGAGGCTCTCTGTGCTGTGCTGAGGAGAATGCAACCTTCAAGCCGGTATTGCTGAAGCAGAAGGGAACCAGCCTTTCTCCGCCTTCTAGCATACCCTGAGACAATGTGGTAATTTTGCTAGCTAAACACTATGATAGCAGCCCTCGAGTAGTCACAATTCACTGTGTGGAAAAGAGGGCAGAATACAGTGTTCTCTTTCAAGCCAGTTTACTGAACGAACTGACGTTCTCTCTTTTGGTAGAAGAAGCAGTCCCGACACCACCAGCTACTTTTGGAACCACTGTCTGAATGAGATGTAACTGGCGTTTGCAGTCCTTGAATCACTGCTTTTCTAAAGGAAGTTTGAAGCAGAGGGAGTGAAGGAACACTTTGGCTTGTAAAGAGAGCAGGCAGATTGTTTCCCTTCAGCTAGCGGACAGAAAAAGGAATTCCGTGTGGCTGACTAAAGCTCGAGCGCTTCACATGAGCATGTATCCTATTCCCTGCGAGAAAGACAAACCAAAAGAGAGTTGCTCTCAGGCTGGGAGAATGAAGTGAGGAGAATTCACTCTCTGTGTTAGAAAATCCCTCTGTGTTCCATGCCCATGAAAGTTGCCTGTGTATTTTCTTCCGGAGAGAGGACTTTGACTTTTCTCCAATTGGACAATGTGAAACCCAGTGGGGTTCACAACTCTCTGTGTGCTGCAGAGGAGATTGCCGCCTTACGGATGGTAACCCTGAAGGAGAGGAGAAAGCGCTTTTCTCAGCCTTTTCTTACCCTGAGACAGCTCTGCAGATCTCGGCCTTCGAAGAGTCACAATTCACTCTATGAAAAGGAAAGTATAATACACTGTTCTCTTTCAAGCCTGTTCACTGAACAGAGGCTTTCTGTTTTGGAAGAAGCGGTCATGACTCCACCTGCTACCTTCGGAAACATTCTCTGAATCTTATCTAACTGGCCTTTGCAGTCCTTGAATCACTGGTTTTCAAATGGAAGTCGGAACCACAGGGAGAGAAGGAACACTCTGCCCTGTTCGCAGGTCATGCAGACTGTTGGCCTTCAGCTAGGGGACAGCCGAAGCAGTTCCGTGTGGCTGACGAAAGCACGTGTGCTTAACGTGAGCATGCAGCCCATTCCCTGCAAGAAAGACCAAGCAAAAGAAGGTTGCTCTGGGGCTGGGAGACTGAAATGAGAAGGATTCGTTACTCTCTTTAAAAATCCCTCCGTGTTACATGGTCACAAAAGTCGCCTGTGCATTGTCGACCTGGGTAAAGTGTTGGCCTTTTCTCCAGTTTGAGTACGTGAAGCCCATCGCGGGCTACAGCTCTCCGCGAGGCTGTCTGTGCTGTGCTGAGGAGAACGCAACCTTCCATCCATTATTGCTGAAGAAGAAGGGAACCAGCCTTTCTCCGCCTTCTGGGATACCCTGGGACAATGTGGTAATTTTGCTAGCTAAACACTAAGATAGCAGGCCTCGAGTAGTCACAATTCACTGTGTGGAAAAGAGGGCAGAATACAGTGTTCTCTTTCAAGCCAGTTTACTGAACGAACTGACGTTCTCTCTTTTGGTAGAAGAAGCAGTCCCGACACCACCAGCTACTTTTGGAACCACTGTCTGAATGAGATGTCACTGGCGTTTGCAGTCGTTGAATCACTGGTTTTCTAAAGGAAGTTTGAAGCAGAGGGAGTGAAGGAACACTTTGGCTTGTAAAGAGAGCAGGCAGATTGTTTCCCTTCAGCTAGCGGACAGAAAAAGGAATTCCGTGTGGCTGACTAAAGCTCGTGCGCTTCACATGAGCATGTATAATATTCCCTGCGAGAAAGACAAACCAAAAGACAGTTGCTCTCAGGCTGGGAAAAGGAAGTGAGAAGGATTCACTCTCTGTGTTAGAAAATCCCTCTGTGTTCCATGCCCAAGAAAGTTGCCTGTGTATTTTCTTCCTGAGTGAGGAGTTTGACTTTTCTCCAATAGGACAATGTGAAACCCAGTGGGGTTCACAACTCTCCGTGAGGCCCTCTGTGCTGCAGTGTGGAGATTGCCGCCTTACGGATGGTATCCCTGAAGGAGAGGAGAAAGCGCTTTTCTCAGCCTTCTGCTTACCCTGAGACATCGCTGCAGATCTCCTATCTATACACTATGATAGCGGCCCGCGAATTGTCACAATTCACTCTATGGAAATGAAAGTATAATACACTGTTCTCTTTCAAGCCTGTTCACTGACTGAACAGAGGTTTTCTGTTTTGGTAGAAGCGGTCGTGACACCACCAGCTACTTTCGGAACCATTCTCTGAATGAGATCTAACTGGCCTTTGCAGTCCTTGAATCACAGGTTTTCAAATGGAAGTCGGAACCACAGGGAGAGAAGGAACACTCTGCCCTGTTCGTAGGTCATGCAGACTGTTGGCCTTCAGCTAGGGGACAGCCGATGCAGTTCCGTGTGGCTGACGAAAGCACGTGTGCTTAACATGAGCATGGAGCCCATTCCCTGCAAGAAACACAAAGCAAAAGAAGGTTGCTCTGGGGCTGGGAGACTGAAATGAGAAGGATTCGTTACTCTGTTTAAATATCCCTCCGTGTTACATGGTCACGAAAGTCGCCTGTGTGCATTGTCGACCAGGGGACAATGTTGGCCTTTTTCCAGTTTGAGTACGTGAAGCCCAGCGGGGTCTACAGCTCTCCGCGAGGCTCTCTGAGCTGTGCTCAGGAGAACGCAACCTTCCAGCCGGAATTGCTGAAGGAGAAGGGATCCAGCCTTTCTCCGCCTTCTGGCATACCCTGAGACAATGTGGTAATTTTGCTAGCTAAAGACTATGATAGCAACCCTCGAGTAGTCACAATTCACTGAGTGGAAAAGAGGGCAGAATACAGTGTTCTCTTTCAAGCCAGTTTACTGAACGAACTGACGTTCTCTCTTTTGGTAGAAGAAGCAGTCCCGACACCACCAGCTACTTTTGGAACCGTTGTCTGAATGAGATGTAACTGGCGTTTGCAGTCCTTGAATCACTGGTTTTCTAAAGGAAGTTTGAAGCAGAGGGAGTGAAGGAACACTTTGGCTTGTAAAGAGAGCAGGCAGATTGTTTCCCTTCAGCTAGCGGACAGAAAAAGGAATTCCGTGTGGCTGACTAAAGCTCGAGCGCTTCACATGAGCATGTATCCTATTCTTTGCGAGAAAGACAAACCAAAAGAGAGTTGCTCTCAGGCTGGGAGAATGAAGTGAGGAGAATTCACTCTCTGTGTTAGAAAATCCCTCTGTGTTCCATGCCCAAGAAAGTTGCCTGTGTATTTTCTTCCGGAGAGAGGACTTTGACTTTTCTCCAATTGGACAATGTGAAACCCAGTGGGGTTCACAACTCTCTGTGTGCTGCAGAGGAGATTGCCGCCTTACGGATGGTAACCCTGAAGGAGAGGAGAAAGCGCTTTTCTCAGCCTTTTCTTACCCTGAGACAGCTCTGCAGATCTCGGCCTTCGAAGAGTCACAATTCACTCTATGAAAAGGAAAGTATAATACACTGTTCTCTTTCAAGCCTGTTCACTGAACAGAGGTTTTCTGTTTTGGAAGAAGCGGTCATGACTCCACCTGCTACCTTCGGAAACATTCTCTGAATCTGATCTAACTGGCCTTTGCAGTCCTTGAATCACTGGTTTTCAAATGGAAGTCGGAACCACAGGGAGAGAAGGAACACTCTGCCCTGTTCGCAGGTCATGCAGACTGTTGGCCTTCAGCTAGGGGACAGCCGAAGCAGTTCCGTGTGGCTGACGAAAGCACGTGTGCTTAACGTGAGCATGCAGCCCATTCCCTGCAAGAAAGACCAAGCAAAAGAAGGTTGCTCTGGGGCTGGGAGACTGAAATGAGAAGGATTCGTTACTCTCTTTAAAAATCCCTCCGTGTTACATGGTCACAAAAGTCGCCTGTGCATTGTCGACCTGGGTAAAGTGTTGGCCTTTTCTCCAGTTTGAGTACGTGAAGCCCATCGCGGGCTACAGCTCTCCGCGAGGCTGTCTGTGCTGTGCTGAGGAGAACGCAACCTTCCATCCATTATTGCTGAAGAAGAAGGGAACCAGCCTTTCTCCGCCTTCTGGGATACCCTGGGACAATGTGGTAATTTTGCTAGCTAAACACTAAGATAGCAGGCCTCGAGTAGTCACAATTCACTGTGTGGAAAAGAGGGCAGAATACAGTGTTCTCTTTCAAGCCAGTTTACTGAACGAACTGACGTTCTCTCTTTTGGTAGAAGAAGCAGTCCCGACACCACCAGCTACTTTTGGAACCACTGTCTGAATGAGATGTCACTGGCGTTTGCAGTCGTTGAATCACTGGTTTTCTAAAGGAAGTTTGAAGCAGAGGGAGTGAAGGAACACTTTGGCTTGTAAAGAGAGCAGGCAGATTGTTTCCCTTCAGCTAGCGGACAGAAAAAGGAATTCCGTGTGGCTGACTAAAGCTCGTGCGCTTCACATGAGCATGTATAATATTCCCTGCGAGAAAGACAAACCAAAAGACAGTTGCTCTCAGGCTGGGAAAAGGAAGTGAGAAGGATTCACTCTCTGTGTTAGAAAATCCCTCTGTGTTCCATGCCCAAGAAAGTTGCCTGTGTATTTTCTTCCTGAGTGAGGAGTTTGACTTTTCTCCAATAGGACAATGTGAAACCCAGTGGGGTTCACAACTCTCCGTGAGGCCCTCTGTGCTGCAGTGTGGAGATTGCCGCCTTACGGATGGTATCCCTGAAGGAGAGGAGAAAGCGCTTTTCTCAGCCTTCTGCTTACCCTGAGACATCGCTGCAGATCTCCTATCTATACACTATGATAGCGGCCCGCGAATTGTCACAATTCACTCTATGGAAATGAAAGTATAATACACTGTTCTCTTTCAAGCCTGTTCACTGACTGAACAGAGGTTTTCTGTTTTGGTAGAAGCGGTCGTGACACCACCAGCTACTTTCGGAACCATTCTCTGAATGAGATCTAACTGGCCTTTGCAGTCCTTGAATCACTGGTTTTCAAATGGAAGTCGGAACCACAGGGAGAGAAGGAACACTCTGCCCTGTTCGTAGGTCATGCAGACTGTTGGCCTTCAGCTAGGGGACAGCCGATGCAGTTCCGTGTGGCTGACGAAAGCACGTGTGCTTAACATGAGCATGGAGCCCATTCCCTGCAAGAAACACAAAGCAAAAGAAGGTTGCTCTGGGGCTGGGAGACTGAAATGAGAAGGATTCGTTACTCTGTTTAAATATCCCTCCGTGTTACATGGTCACGAAAGTCGCCTGTGTGCATTGTCGACCAGGGTAAAGTGTTGGCCTTTTCTCCAGTTTGAGTACGTGAAGCCCAGCGGGGTCTACAGCTCTCCGCGAGGCTCTCTGTGCTGTGCTCAGGAGAACGCAACCTTCCAGCCGGAATTGCTGAAGGAGAAGGGATCCAGCCTTTCTCCGCCTTCTGGCATACCCTGAGACAATGTGGTAATTTTGCTAGCTAAACACTAAGATAGCAGCCCTCAAGTAGTCACAATTCACTGTGTGGAAAAGAGGGCAGAATACAGTGTTCTCTTTCAAGCCAGTTTACTGAACCTACTGACGTTCTCTCTTTTGGTAGAAGAAGCAGTCCCAACACCACCAGCTACTTTTGGAACCACTGTCTGAATGAGATGTAACTGGCGTTTGCAGTCCTTGAATCACTGCTTTTCTAAAGGAAGTTTGAAGCAGAGGGAGTGAAGGAACACTTTGGCTTGTAAAGAGAGCAGGCAGATTGTTTCCCTTCAGCTAGCGGACAGAAAAAGGAATTCCGTGTGGCTGACTAAAGCTCGTGCGCTTCACATGAGCATGTATCCTATTCCCTGCGAGAAAGACAAACCAAAAGACAGTTGCTCTCAGGCTGGGAGAAGGAAGTGAGAAGGATTCACTCTCTGTGTTAGAAAATCCCTCTGTGTTCCATGCCCAAGAAAGTTGCCTGTGTATTTTCTTCCTGAGTGAGGAGTTTGACTTTTCTCCAATAGGACAATGTGAAGTCCAGCGGGGTTCAAAGCTCTCCGTGAGGCCCTCTGTGCTGCAGTGTGGAGATTGCCGCCTTACGGATGGTATCCCGGAAGGAGAGGAGAAAGCGCTTTTCTCAGCCTTCTGCTTACCCTGAGACATCGCTGCAGATCTCCTATCTATACGCTATGATAGCGGCCCGCGAATTGTCACAATTCACTCTATGGAAATGAAAGTATAATACACTGTTCTCTTTCAAGCCTGTTCACTGACTGAACAGAGGTTTTCTGTTTTGGTAGAAGCGGTCGTGACACCACCAGCTACTTTCGAAACCATTCTCTGAATGAGATCTAACTGGCCTTTGCAGTCCTTGAATCACTGGTTTTCAAATGGAAGTCGGAACCACAGGGAGAGAAGGAACACTCTGCCCTGTTCGCAGGTCATACAGACTGTTGGCCTTCAGCTAGGGGACAGCCGAAGCAGTTCCGTGTGGCTGACGAAAGCACGTGTGCTTAACGTGAGCATGCAGCCCATTCCCTGCAAGAAACACAAAGCAAAAGAAGGTTGCTCTGGGGCTGGGAGACTGAAATGAGAAGGATTCGTTACTCTGTTTAAATATCCCTCCGTGTTACATGGTCACGAAAGTCGCCTGTGTGCATTGTCGACCAGGGTAAAGTGTTGGCCTTTTCTCCAGTTTGAGTACGTGAAGCCCAGCGGGGTCTACAGCTCTCCGCGAGGCTCTCTGAGCTGTGCTCAGGAGAACGCAACCTTCCAGCCGGAATTGCTGAAGGAGAAGGGATCCAGCCTTTCTCCGCCTTCTGGCATACCCTGAGACAATGTGGTAATTTTGCTAGCTAAAGACTATGATAGCAACCCTCGAGTAGTCACAATTCACTGAGTGGAAAAGAGGGCAGAATACAGTGTTCTCTTTCAAGCCAGTTTACTGAACGAACTGACGTTCTCTCTTTTGGTAGAAGAAGCAGTCCCGACACCACCAGCTACTTTTGGAAACACTGTCTGAATGAGATGTAACTGGCGTTTGCAGTCCTTGAATCACTGCTTTTCTAAAGGAAGTTTGAAGCAGAGGGAGTGAAGGAACACTTTGGCTTGTAAAGAGAGCAGGCAGATTGTTTCCCTTCAGCTAGCGGACAGAAAAAGGAATTCCGTGTGGCTGACTAAAGCTCGAGCGCTTCACATGAGCATGTATCCTATTCCCTGCGAGAAAGACAAACCAAAAGAGAGTTGCTCTCAGGCTGGGAGAATGAAGTGAGGAGAATTCACTCTCTGTGTTAGAAAATCCCTCTGTGTTCCATGCCCATGAAAGTTGCCTGTGTATTTTCTTCCGGAGAGAGGACTTTGACTTTTCTCCAATTGGACAATGTGAAACCCAGTGGGGTTCACAACTCTCTGTGTGCTGCAGAGGAGATTGCCGCCTTACGGATGGTAACCCTGAAGGAGAGGAGAAAGCGCTTTTCTCAGCCTTTTCTTACCCTGAGACAGCTCTGCAGATCTCGGCCTTCGAAGAGTCACAATTCACTCTATGAAAAGGAAAGTATAATACACTGTTCTCTTTCAAGCCTGTTCACTGAACAGAGGTTTTCTGTTTTGGAAGAAGCGGTCATGACTCCACCTGCTACCTTCGGAAACATTCTCTGAATCTGATCTAACTGGCCTTTGCAGTCCTTGAATCACTGGTTTTCAAATGGAAGTCGGAACCACAGGGAGAGAAGGAACACTCTGCCCTGTTCGCAGGTCATGCAGACTGTTGGCCTTCAGCTAGGGGACAGCCGAAGCAGTTCCGTGTGGCTGACGAAAGCACGTGTGCTTAACGTGAGCATGCAGCCCATTCCCTGCAAGAAAGACCAAGCAAAAGAAGGTTGCTCTGGGGCTGGGAGACTGAAATGAGAAGGATTCGTTACTCTCTTTAAAAATCCCTCCGTGTTACATGGTCACAAAAGTCGCCTGTGCATTGTCGACCTGGGTAAAGTGTTGGCCTTTTCTCCAGTTTGAGTACGTGAAGCCCATCGCGGGCTACAGCTCTCCGCGAGGCTGTCTGTGCTGTGCTGAGGAGAACGCAACCTTCCATCCATTATTGCTGAAGAAGAAGGGAACCAGCCTTTCTCCGCCTTCTGGGATACCCTGGGACAATGTGGTAATTTTGCTAGCTAAACACTAAGATAGCAGGCCTCGAGTAGTCACAATTCACTGTGTGGAAAAGAGGGCAGAATACAGTGTTCTCTTTCAAGCCAGTTTACTGAACGAACTGACGTTCTCTCTTTTGGTAGAAGAAGCAGTCCCGACACCACCAGCTACTTTTGGAACCACTGTCTGAATGAGATGTCACTGGCGTTTGCAGTCGTTGAATCACTGGTTTTCTAAAGGAAGTTTGAAGCAGAGGGAGTGAAGGAACACTTTGGCTTGTAAAGAGAGCAGGCAGATTGTTTCCCTTCAGCTAGCGGACAGAAAAAGGAATTCCGTGTGGCTGACTAAAGCTCGTGCGCTTCACATGAGCATGTATAATATTCCCTGCGAGAAAGACAAACCAAAAGACAGTTGCTCTCAGGCTGGGAAAAGGAAGTGAGAAGGATTCACTCTCTGTGTTAGAAAATCCCTCTGTGTTCCATGCCCAAGAAAGTTGCCTGTGTATTTTCTTCCTGAGTGAGGAGTTTGACTTTTCTCCAATAGGACAATGTGAAACCCAGTGGGGTTCACAACTCTCCGTGAGGCCCTCTGTGCTGCAGTGTGGAGATTGCCGCCTTACGGATGGTATCCCTGAAGGAGAGGAGAAAGCGCTTTTCTCAGCCTTCTGCTTACCCTGAGACATCGCTGCAGATCTCCTATCTATACACTATGATAGCGGCCCGCGAATTGTCACAATTCACTCTATGGAAATGAAAGTATAATACACTGTTCTCTTTCAAGCCTGTTCACTGACTGAACAGAGGTTTTCTGTTTTGGTAGAAGCGGTCGTGACACCACCAGCTACTTTCGGAACCATTCTCTGAATGAGATCTAACTGGCCTTTGCAGTCCTTGAATCACAGGTTTTCAAATGGAAGTCGGAACCACAGGGAGAGAAGGAACACTCTGCCCTGTTCGTAGGTCATGCAGACTGTTGGCCTTCAGCTAGGGGACAGCCGATGCAGTTCCGTGTGGCTGACGAAAGCACGTGTGCTTAACATGAGCATGGAGCCCATTCCCTGCAAGAAACACAAAGCAAAAGAAGGTTGCTCTGGGGCTGGGAGACTGAAATGAGAAGGATTCGTTACTCTGTTTAAATATCCCTCCGTGTTACATGGTCACGAAAGTCGCCTGTGTGCATTGTCGACCAGGGGACAATGTTGGCCTTTTTCCAGTTTGAGTACGTGAAGCCCAGCGGGGTCTACAGCTCTCCGCGAGGCTCTCTGAGCTGTGCTCAAGAGAACGCAACCTTCCAGCCGGAATTGCTGAAGGAGAAGGGATCCAGCCTTTCTCCGCCTTCTGGCATACCCTGAGACAATGTGGTAATTTTGCTAGCTAAAGACTATGATAGCAACCCTCGAGTAGTCACAATTCACTGAGTGGAAAAGAGGGCAGAATACAGTGTTCTCTTTCAAGCCAGTTTACTGAACGAACTGACGTTCTCTCTTTTGGTAGAAGAAGCAGTCCCGACACCACCAGCTACTTTTGGAACCGTTGTCTGAATGAGATGTAACTGGCGTTTGCAGTCCTTGAATCACTGGTTTTCTAAAGGAAGTTTGAAGCAGAGGGAGTGAAGGAACACTTTGGCTTGTAAAGAGAGCAGGCAGATTGTTTCCCTTCAGCTAGCGGACAGAAAAAGGAATTCCGTGTGGCTGACTAAAACTCGTGCGCTTCACATGAGCATGTATCCTATTCCCTGCGAGAAAGACAAACCAAAAGACAGTTGCTCTCAGGCTGGGAAAAGGAAGTGAGAAGGATTCACTCTCTGTGTTAGAAAATCCCTCTGTGTTCCATGCCCAAGAAAGTTGCCTGTGTATTTTCTTCCTGAGTGAGGAGTTTGACTTTTCTCCAATAGGACAATGTGAAACCCAGTGGGGTTCACAACTCTCCGTGAGGCCCTCTGTGCTGCAGTGTGGAGATTGCCGCCTTACGGATGGTATCCCTGAAGGAGAGGAGAAAGCGCTTTTCTCAGCCTTCTGCTTACCCTGAGACATCGCTGCAGATCTCCTATCTATACACTATGATAGCGGCCCGCGAATTGTCACAATTCACTCTATGGAAATGAAAGTATAATACACTGTTCTCTTTCAAGCCTGTTCACTGACTGAACAGAGGTTTTCTGTTTTGGTAGAAGCGGTCGTGACACCACCAGCTACTTTCGGAACCATTCTCTGAATGAGATCTAACTGGCCTTTGCAGTCCTTGAATCACTGGTTTTCAAATGGAAGTCGGAACCACAGGGAGAGAAGGAACACTCTGCCCTGTTCGTAGGTCATGCAGACTGTTGGCCTTCAGCTAGGGGACAGCCGATGCAGTTCCGTGTGGCTGACGAAAGCACGTGTGCTTAACATGAGCATGGAGCCCATTCCCTGCAAGAAACACAAAGCAAAAGAAGGTTGCTCTGGGGCTGGGAGACTGAAATGAGAAGGATTCGTTACTCTGTTTAAATATCCCTCCGTGTTACATGGTCACGAAAGTCGCCTGTGTGCATTGTCGACCAGGGGAAAATGTTGGCCTTTTCTCCAGTTTGAGTACGTGAAGCCCAGCGGGGTCTACAGCTCTCCGCGAGGCTCTCTGTGCTGTGCTCAGGAGAACGCAACCTTCCAGCCGGAATTGCTGAAGGAGAAGGGATCCAGCCTTTCTCCGCCTTCTGGCATACCCTGAGACAATGTGGTAATTTTGCTAGCTAAAGACTATGATAGCAACCCTCGAGTAGTCACAATTCACTGAGTGGAAAAGAGGGCAGAATACAGTGTTCTCTTTCAAGCCAGTTTACTGAACGAACTGACGTTCTGTCTTTTGGTAGAAGAAGCAGTCCCGACACCACCAGCTACTTTTGGAACCGTTGTCTGAATGAGATGTAACTGGCGTTTGCAGTCCTTGAATCACTGGTTTTCTAAAGGAAGTTTGAAGCAGAGGGAGTGAAGGAACACTTTGGCTTGTAAAGAGAGCAGGCAGATTGTTTCCCTTCAGCTAGCGGACAGAAAAAGGAATTCCGTGTGGCTGACTAAAGCTCGAGCGCTTCACATGAGCATGTATCCTATTCCCTGCGAGAAAGACAAACCAAAAGAGAGTTGCTCTCAGGCTGGGAGAATGAAGTGAGGAGAATTCACTCTCTGTGTTAGAAAATCCCTCTGTGTTCCATGCCCATGAAAGTTGCCTGTGTATTTTCTTCCGGAGAGAGGACTTTGACTTTTCTCCAATTGGACAATGTGAAACCCAGTGGGGTTCACAACTCTCTGTGTGCTGCAGAGGAGATTGCCGCCTTACGGATGGTAACCCTGAAGGAGAGGAGAAAGCGCTTTTCTCAGCCTTTTCTTACCCTGAGACAGCTCTGCAGATCTCGGCCTTCGAAGAGTCACAATTCACTCTATGAAAAGGAAAGTATAATACACTGTTCTCTTTCAAGCCTGTTCACTGAACAGAGGTTTTCTGTTTTGGAAGAAGCGGTCATGACTCCACCTGCTACCTTCGGAAACATTCTCTGAATCTGATCTAACTGGCCTTTGCAGTCCTTGAATCACTGCTTTTCAAATGGAAGTCGGAACCAAGGGAGAGAAGGAACACTCTGCCCTGTTCGCAGTTCATACAGACTGTTGGCCTTCAGCTAGGGGACAGCCGAAGCAGTTCCGTGTGGCTGACGAAAGCACGTGTGCTTAACGTGAGCATGCAGCCTATTCCCTGCAAGAAAGACCAAGCAAAAGAAGGTTGCTCTGGGGCTGGGAGAGTGAAATGAGAAGGATTCATTACTCTCTTTAAAAATCCCTCCGTGTTACATGGTCACGAAAGTCGCCTGTGCATTGTCGACCTGGGTAAAGTGTTGGCCTTTTCTCCAGTTTGAGTACGTGAAGCCCATCGCGGGCTACAGCTCTCCGCGAGGCTCTCTGTGCTGTGCTGAGGAGAATGCAACCTTCAAGCCGGTATTGCTGAAGCAGAAGGGAACCAGCCTTTCTCCGCCTTCTAGCATACCCTGAGACAATGTGGTAATTTTGCTAGCTAAACACTATGATAGCAGCCCTCGAGTAGTCACAATTCACTGTGTGGAAAAGAGGGCAGAATACAGTGTTCTCTTTCAAGCCAGTTTACTGAACGAACTGACGTTCTCTCTTTTGGTAGAAGAAGCAGTCCCGACACCACCAGCTACTTTTGGAACCACTGTCTGAATGAGATGTAACTGGCGTTTGCAGTCCTTGAATCACTGCTTTTCTAAAGGAAGTTTGAAGCAGAGGGAGTGAAGGAACACTTTGGCTTGTAAAGAGAGCAGGCAGATTGTTTCCCTTCAGCTAGCGGACAGAAAAAGGAATTCCGTGTGGCTGACTAAAGCTCGAGCGCTTCACATGAGCATGTATCCTATTCCCTGCGAGAAAGACAAACCAAAAGAGAGTTGCTCTCAGGCTGGGAGAATGAAGTGAGGAGAATTCACTCTCTGTGTTAGAAAATCCCTCTGTGTTCCATGCCCATGAAAGTTGCCTGTGTATTTTCTTCCGGAGAGAGGACTTTGACTTTTCTCCAATTGGACAATGTGAAACCCAGTGGGGTTCACAACTCTCTGTGTGCTGCAGAGGAGATTGCCGCCTTACGGATGGTAACCCTGAAGGAGAGGAGAAAGCGCTTTTCTCAGCCTTTTCTTACCCTGAGACAGCTCTGCAGATCTCGGCCTTCGAAGAGTCACAATTCACTCTATGAAAAGGAAAGTATAATACACTGTTCTCTTTCAAGCCTGTTCACTGAACAGAGGTTTTCTGTTTTGGAAGAAGCGGTCATGACTCCACCTGCTACCTTCGGAAACATTCTCTGAATCTGATCTAACTGGCCTTTGCAGTCCTTGAATCACTGGTTTTCAAATGGAAGTCGGAACCACAGGGAGAGAAGGAACACTCTGCCCTGTTCGCAGGTCATGCAGACTGTTGGCCTTCAGCTAGGGGACAGCCGAAGCAGTTCCGTGTGGCTGACGAAAGCACGTGTGCTTAACGTGAGCATGCAGCCCATTCCCTGCAAGAAAGACCAAGCAAAAGAAGGTTGCTCTGGGGCTGGGAGACTGAAATGAGAAGGATTCGTTACTCTCTTTAAAAATCCCTCCGTGTTACATGGTCACAAAAGTCGCCTGTGCATTGTCGACCTGGGTAAAGTGTTGGCCTTTTCTCCAGTTTGAGTACGTGAAGCCCATCGCGGGCTACAGCTCTCCGCGAGGCTGTCTGTGCTGTGCTGAGGAGAACGCAACCTTCCATCCATTATTGCTGAAGAAGAAGGGAACCAGCCTTTCTCCGCCTTCTGGGATACCCTGGGACAATGTGGTAATTTTGCTAGCTAAACACTAAGATAGCAGGCCTCGAGTAGTCACAATTCACTGTGTGGAAAAGAGGGCAGAATACAGTGTTCTCTTTCAAGCCAGTTTACTGAACGAACTGACGTTCTCTCTTTTGGTAGAAGAAGCAGTCCCGACACCACCAGCTACTTTTGGAACCACTGTCTGAATGAGATGTCACTGGCGTTTGCAGTCGTTGAATCACTGGTTTTCTAAAGGAAGTTTGAAGCAGAGGGAGTGAAGGAACACTTTGGCTTGTAAAGAGAGCAGGCAGATTGTTTTCCTTCAGCTAGCGGACAGAAAAAGGAATTCCGTGTGGCTGACTAAAGCTCGTGCGCTTCACATGAGCATGTATAATATTCCCTGCGAGAAAGACAAACCAAAAGACAGTTGCTCTCAGGCTGGGAAAAGGAAGTGAGAAGGATTCACTCTCTGTGTTAGAAAATCCCTCTGTGTTCCATGCCCAAGAAAGTTGCCTGTGTATTTTCTTCCTGAGTGAGGAGTTTGACTTTTCTCCAATAGGACAATGTGAAACCCAGTGGGGTTCACAACTCTCCGTGAGGCCCTCTGTGCTGCAGTGTGGAGATTGCCGCCTTACGGATGGTATCCCTGAAGGAGAGGAGAAAGCGCTTTTCTCAGCCTTCTGCTTACCCTGAGACATCGCTGCAGATCTCCTATCTATACACTATGATAGCGGCCCGCGAATTGTCACAATTCACTCTATGGAAATGAAAGTATAATACACTGTTCTCTTTCAAGCCTGTTCACTGACTGAACAGAGGTTTTCTGTTTTGGTAGAAGCGGTCGTGACACCACCAGCTACTTTCGGAACCATTCTCTGAATGAGATCTAACTGGCCTTTGCAGTCCTTGAATCACAGGTTTTCAAATGGAAGTCGGAACCACAGGGAGAGAAGGAACACTCTGCCCTGTTCGTAGGTCATGCAGACTGTTGGCCTTCAGCTAGGGGACAGCCGATGCAGTTCCGTGTGGCTGACGAAAGCACGTGTGCTTAACATGAGCATGGAGCCCATTCCCTGCAAGAAACACAAAGCAAAAGAAGGTTGCTCTGGGGCTGGGAGACTGAAATGAGAAGGATTCGTTACTCTGTTTAAATATCCCTCCGTGTTACATGGTCACGAAAGTCGCCTGTGTGCATTGTCGACCAGGGGACAATGTTGGCCTTTTTCCAGTTTGAGTACGTGAAGCCCAGCGGGGTCTACAGCTCTCCGCGAGGCTCTCTGAGCTGTGCTCAGGAGAACGCAACCTTCCAGCCGGAATTGCTGAAGGAGAAGGGATCCAGCCTTTCTCCGCCTTCTGGCATACCCTGAGACAATGTGGTAATTTTGCTAGCTAAAGACTATGATAGCAACCCTCGAGTAGTCACAATTCACTGAGTGGAAAAGAGGGCAGAATACAGTGTTCTCTTTCAAGCCAGTTTACTGAACGAACTGACGTTCTCTCTTTTGGTAGAAGAAGCAGTCCCGACACCACCAGCTACTTTTGGAACCGTTGTCTGAATGAGATGTAACTGGCGTTTGCAGTCCTTGAATCACTGGTTTTCTAAAGGAAGTTTGAAGCAGAGGGAGTGAAGGAACACTTTGGCTTGTAAAGAGAGCAGGCAGATTGTTTCCCTTCAGCTAGCGGACAGAAAAAGGAATTCCGTGTGGCTGACTAAAGCTCGAGCGCTTCACATGAGCATGTATCCTATTCCCTGCGAGAAAGACAAACCAAAAGAGAGTTGCTCTCAGGCTGGGAGAATGAAGTGAGGAGAATTCACTCTCTGTGTTAGAAAATCCCTCTGTGTTCCATGCCCAAGAAAGTTGCCTGTGTATTTTCTTCCGGAGAGAGGACTTTGACTTTTCTCCAATTGGACAATGTGAAACCCAGTGGGGTTCACAACTCTCTGTGTGCTGCAGAGGAGATTGCCGCCTTACGGATGGTAACCCTGAAGGAGAGGAGAAAGCGCTTTTCTCAGCCTTTTCTTACCCTGAGACAGCTCTGCAGATCTCGGCCTTCGAAGAGTCACAATTCACTCTATGAAAAGGAAAGTATAATACACTGTTCTCTTTCAAGCCTGTTCACTGAACAGAGGTTTTCTGTTTTGGAAGAAGCGGTCATGACTCCACCTGCTACCTTCGGAAACATTCTCTGAATCTGATCTAACTGGCCTTTGCAGTCCTTGAATCACTGGTTTTCAAATGGAAGTCGGAACCACAGGGAGAGAAGGAACACTCTGCCCTGTTCGCAGGTCATGCAGACTGTTGGCCTTCAGCTAGGGGACAGCCGAAGCAGTTCCGTGTGGCTGACGAAAGCACGTGTGCTTAACGTGAGCATGCAGCCCATTCCCTGCAAGAAAGACCAAGCAAAAGAAGGTTGCTCTGGGGCTGGGAGACTGAAATGAGAAGGATTCGTTACTCTCTTTAAAAATCCCTCCGTGTTACATGGTCACAAAAGTCGCCTGTGCATTGTCGACCTGGGTAAAGTGTTGGCCTTTTCTCCAGTTTGAGTACGTGAAGCCCATCGCGGGCTACAGCTCTCCGCGAGGCTGTCTGTGCTGTGCTGAGGAGAACGCAACCTTCCATCCATTATTGCTGAAGAAGAAGGGAACCAGCCTTTCTCCGCCTTCTGGGATACCCTGGGACAATGTGGTAATTTTGCTAGCTAAACACTAAGATAGCAGGCCTCGAGTAGTCACAATTCACTGTGTGGAAAAGAGGGCAGAATACAGTGTTCTCTTTCAAGCCAGTTTACTGAACGAACTGACGTTCTCTCTTTTGGTAGAAGAAGCAGTCCCGACACCACCAGCTACTTTTGGAACCACTGTCTGAATGAGATGTCACTGGCGTTTGCAGTCGTTGAATCACTGGTTTTCTAAAGGAAGTTTGAAGCAGAGGGAGTGAAGGAACACTTTGGCTTGTAAAGAGAGCAGGCAGATTGTTTCCCTTCAGCTAGCGGACAGAAAAAGGAATTCCGTGTGGCTGACTAAAGCTCGTGCGCTTCACATGAGCATGTATAATATTCCCTGCGAGAAAGACAAACCAAAAGACAGTTGCTCTCAGGCTCGGAAAAGGAAGTGAGAAGGATTCACTCTCTGTGTTAGAAAATCCCTCTGTGTTCCATGCCCAAGAAAGTTGCCTGTGTATTTTCTTCCTGAGTGAGGAGTTTGACTTTTCTCCAATAGGACAATGTGAAACCCAGTGGGGTTCACAACTCTCCGTGAGGCCCTCTGTGCTGCAGTGTGGAGATTGCCGCCTTACGGATGGTATCCCTGAAGGAGAGGAGAAAGCGCTTTTCTCAGCCTTCTGCTTACCCTGAGACATCGCTGCAGATCTCCTATCTATACACTATGATAGCGGCCCGCGAATTGTCACAATTCACTCTATGGAAATGAAAGTATAATACACTGTTCTCTTTCAAGCCTGTTCACTGACTGAACAGAGGTTTTCTGTTTTGGTAGAAGCGGTCGTGACACCACCAGCTACTTTCGGAACCATTCTCTGAATGAGATCTAACTGGCCTTTGCAGTCCTTGAATCACTGGTTTTCAAATGGAAGTCGGAACCACAGGGAGAGAAGGAACACTCTGCCCTGTTCGTAGGTCATGCAGACTGTTGGCCTTCAGCTAGGGGACAGCCGATGCAGTTCCGTGTGGCTGACGAAAGCACGTGTGCTTAACATGAGCATGGAGCCCATTCCCTGCAAGAAACACAAAGCAAAAGAAGGTTGCTCTGGGGCTGGGAGACTGAAATGAGAAGGATTCGTTACTCTGTTTAAATATCCCTCCGTGTTACATGGTCACGAAAGTCGCCTGTGTGCATTGTCGACCAGGGTAAAGTGTTGGCCTTTTCTCCAGTTTGAGTACGTGAAGCCCAGCGGGGTCTACAGCTCTCCGCGAGGCTCTCTGTGCTGTGCTCAGGAGAACGCAACCTTCCAGCCGGAATTGCTGAAGGAGAAGGGATCCAGCCTTTCTCCGCCTTCTGGCATACCCTGAGACAATGTGGTAATTTTGCTAGCTAAACACTAAGATAGCAGCCCTCAAGTAGTCACAATTCACTGTGTGGAAAAGAGGGCAGAATACAGTGTTCTCTTTCAAGCCAGTTTACTGAACCTACTGACGTTCTCTCTTTTGGTAGAAGAAGCAGTCCCAACACCACCAGCTACTTTTGGAACCACTGTCTGAATGAGATGTAACTGGCGTTTGCAGTCCTTGAATCACTGCTTTTCTAAAGGAAGTTTGAAGCAGAGGGAGTGAAGGAACACTTTGGCTTGTAAAGAGAGCAGGCAGATTGTTTCCCTTCAGCTAGCGGACAGAAAAAGGAATTCCGTGTGGCTGACTAAAGCTCGTGCGCTTCACATGAGCATGTATCCTATTCCCTGCGAGAAAGACAAACCAAAAGACAGTTGCTCTCAGGCTGGGAGAAGGAAGTGGGAAGGATTCACTCTCTGTGTTAGAAAATCCCTCTGTGTTCCATGCCCAAGAAAGTTGCCTGTGTATTTTCTTCCTGAGTGAGGAGTTTGACTTTTCTCCAATAGGACAATGTGAAGTCCAGCGGGGTTCAAAGCTCTCCGTGAGGCCCTCTGTGCTGCAGTGTGGAGATTGCCGCCTTACGGATGGTATCCCGGAAGGAGAGGAGAAAGCGCTTTTCTCAGCCTTCTGCTTACCCTGAGACATCGCTGCAGATCTCCTATCTATACGCTATGATAGCGGCCCGCGAATTGTCACAATTCACTCTATGGAAATGAAAGTATAATACACTGTTCTCTTTCAAGCCTGTTCACTGACTGAACAGAGGTTTTCTGTTTTGGTAGAAGCGGTCGTGACACCACCAGCTACTTTCGAAACCATTCTCTGAATGAGATCTAACTGGCCTTTGCAGTCCTTGAATCACTGGTTTTCAAATGGAAGTCGGAACCACAGGGAGAGAAGGAACACTCTGCCCTGTTCGCAGGTCATACAGACTGTTGGCCTTCAGCTAGGGGACAGCCGAAGCAGTTCCGTGTGGCTGACGAAAGCACGTGTGCTTAACGTGAGCATGCAGCCCATTCCCTGCAAGAAACACAAAGCAAAAGAAGGTTGCTCTGGGGCTGGGAGACTGAAATGAGAAGGATTCGTTACTCTGTTTAAATATCCCTCCGTGTTACATGGTCACGAAAGTCGCCTGTGTGCATTGTCGACCAGGGTAAAGTGTTGGCCTTTTCTCCAGTTTGAGTACGTGAAGCCCAGCGGGGTCTACAGCTCTCCGCGAGGCTCTCTGTGCTGTGCTCAGGAGAACGCAACCTTCCAGCCGGAATTGCTGAAGGAGAAGGGATCCAGCCTTTCTCCGCCTTCTGGCATACCCTGAGACAATGTGGTAATTTTGCTAGCTAAACACTAAGATAGCAGCCCTCAAGTAGTCACAATTCACTGTGTGGAAAAGAGGGCAGAATACAGTGTTCTCTTTCAAGCCAGTTTACTGAACCTACTGACGTTCTCTCTTTTGGTAGAAGAAGCAGTCCCAACACCACCAGCTACTTTTGGAACCACTGTCTGAATGAGATGTAACTGGCGTTTGCAGTCCTTGAATCACTGCTTTTCTAAAGGAAGTTTGAAGCAGAGGGAGTGAAGGAACACTTTGGCTTGTAAAGAGAGCAGGCAGATTGTTTCCCTTCAGCTAGCGGACAGAAAAAGGAATTCCGTGTGGCTGACTAAAGCTCGTGCGCTTCACATGAGCATGTATCCTATTCCCTGCGAGAAAGACAAACCAAAAGACAGTTGCTCTCAGGCTGGGAGAAGGAAGTGAGAAGGATTCACTCTCTGTGTTAGAAAATCCCTCTGTGTTCCATGCCCAAGAAAGTTGCCTGTGTATTTTCTTCCTGAGTGAGGAGTTTGACTTTTCTCCAATAGGACAATGTGAAGTCCAGCGGGGTTCAAAGCTCTCCGTGAGGCCCTCTGTGCTGCAGTGTGGAGATTGCCGCCTTACGGATGGTATCCCGGAAGGAGAGGAGAAAGCGCTTTTCTCAGCCTTCTGCTTACCCTGAGACATCGCTGCAGATCTCCTATCTATACGCTATGATAGCGGCCCGCAAATTGTCACAATTCACTCTATGGAAATGAAAGTATAATACACTGTTCTCTTTCAAGCCTGTTCACTGACTGAACAGAGGTTTTCTGTTTTGGTAGAAGCGGTCGTGACACCACCAGCTACTTTCGAAACCATTCTCTGAATGAGATCTAACTGGCCTTTGCAGTCCTTGAATCACTGGTTTTCAAATGGAAGTCGGAACCACAGGGAGAGAAGGAACACTCTGCCCTGTTCGCAGGTCATACAGACTGTTGGCCTTCAGCTAGGGGACAGCCGAAGCAGTTCCGTGTGGCTGACGAAAGCACGTGTGCTTAACGTGAGCATGCAGCCCATTCCCTGCAAGAAACACAAAGCAAAAGAAGGTTGCTCTGGGGCTGGGAGACTGAAATGAGAAGGATTCGTTACTCTCTTTAAAAATCCCTCCGTGTTACATGGTCACGAAAGTCGCCTGTGTGCATTGTCGACCAGGGGACAATGTTGGCCTTTTCTCCAGTTTGAGTACGTGAAGCCCAGCGGGGTCTACAGCTCTCCGCGAGGCTCTCTGAGCTGTGCTCAGGAGAACGCAACCTTCCAGCCGGAATTGCTGAAGGAGAAGGGATCCAGCCTTTCTCCGCCTTCTGGCATACCCTGAGACAATGTGGTAATTTTGCTAGCTAAAGACTATGATAGCAACCCTCGAGTAGTCACAATTCACTGAGTGGAAAAGAGGGCAGAATACAGTGTTCTCTTTCAAGCCAGTTTACTGAACGAACTGACGTTCTCTCTTTTGGTAGAAGAAGCAGTCCCGACACCACCAGCTACTTTTGGAAACACTGTCTGAATGAGATGTAACTGGCGTTTGCAGTCCTTGAATCACTGCTTTTCTAAAGGAAGTTTGAAGCAGAGGGAGTGAAGGAACACTTTGGCTTGTAAAGAGAGCAGGCAGATTGTTTCCCTTCAGCTAGCGGACAGAAAAAGGAATTCCGTGTGGCTGACTAAAGCTCGAGCGCTTCACATGAGCATGTATCCTCTTCCCTGCGAGAAAGACAAACCAAAAGAGAGTTGCTCTCAGGCTGGGAGAATGAAGTGAGGAGAATTCACTCTCTGTGTTAGAAAATCCCTCTGTGTTCCATGCCCATGAAAGTTGCCTGTGTATTTTCTTCCGGAGAGAGGACTTTGACTTTTCTCCAATTGGACAATGTGAAACCCAGTGGGGTTCACAACTCTCTGTGTGCTGCAGAGGAGATTGCCGCCTTACGGATGGTAACCCTGAAGGAGAGGAGAAAGCGCTTTTCTCAGCCTTTTCTTACCCTGAGACAGCTCTGCAGATCTCGGCCTTCGAAGAGTCACAATTCACTCTATGAAAAGGAAAGTATAATACACTGTTCTCTTTCAAGCCTGTTCACTGAACAGAGGTTTTCTGTTTTGGAAGAAGCGGTCATGACTCCACCTGCTACCTTCGGAAACATTCTCTGAATCTGATCTAACTGGCCTTTGCAGTCCTTGAATCACTGCTTTTCAAATGGAAGTCGGAACCACAGGGAGAGAAGGAACACTCTGCCCTGTTCGCAGGTCATGCAGACTGTTGGCCTTCAGCTAGGGGACAGCCGAAGCAGTTCCGTGTGGCTGACGAAAGCACGTGTGCTTAACGTGAGCATGCAGCCCATTCCCTGCAAGAAAGACCAAGCAAAAGAAGGTTGCTCTGGGGCTGGGAGACTGAAATGAGAAGGATTCGTTACTCTCTTTAAAAATCCCTCCGTGTTACATGGTCACAAAAGTCGCCTGTGCATTGTCGACCTGGGTAAAGTGTTGGCCTTTTCTCCAGTTTGAGTACGTGAAGCCCATCGCGGGCTACAGCTCTCCGCGAGGCTGTCTGTGCTGTGCTGAGGAGAACGCAACCTTCCATCCATTATTGCTGAAGAAGAAGGGAACCAGCCTTTCTCCGCCTTCTGGGATACCCTGGGACAATGTGGTAATTTTGCTAGCTAAACACTAAGATAGCAGCCCTCGAGTAGTCACAATTCACTGTGTGGAAAAGAGGGCAGAATACAGTGTTCTCTTTCAAGCCAGTTTACTGAACGAACTGACGTTCTCTCTTTTGGTAGAAGAAGCAGTCCCGACACCACCAGCTACTTTTGGAACCACTGTCTGAATGAGATGTCACTGGCGTTTGCAGTCGTTGAATCACTGGTTTTCTAAAGGAAGTTTGAAGCAGAGGGAGTGAAGGAACACTTTGGCTTGTAAAGAGAGCAGGCAGATTGTTTCCCTTCAGCTAGCGGACAGAAAAAGGAATTCCGTGTGGCTGACTAAAGCTCGTGCGCTTCACATGAGCATGTATAATATTCCCTGCGAGAAAGACAAACCAAAAGACAGTTGCTCTCAGGCTGGGAAAAGGAAGTGAGAAGGATTCACTCTCTGTGTTAGAAAATCCCTCTGTGTTCCATGCCCAAGAAAGTTGCCTGTGTATTTTCTTCCTGAGTGAGGAGTTTGACTTTTCTCCAATAGGACAATGTGAAACCCAGTGGGGTTCACAACTCTCCGTGAGGCCCTCTGTGCTGCAGTGTGGAGATTGCCGCCTTACGGATGGTATCCCTGAAGGAGAGGAGAAAGCGCTTTTCTCAGCCTTCTGCTTACCCTGAGACATCGCTGCAGATCTCCTATCTATACACTATGATAGCGGCCCGCGAATTGTCACAATTCACTCTATGGAAATGAAAGTATAATACACTGTTCTCTTTCAA
This sequence comes from Dugong dugon, assembly GCA_030035585.1. NCBI lineage: Eukaryota > Metazoa > Chordata > Mammalia > Sirenia > Dugongidae > Dugong > Dugong dugon. The sequence goes on from CM057479.1 coordinate 32,799,058, forward strand.
GCCTGTTCACTGACTGAACAGAGGTTTTCTGTTTTGGTAGAAGCGGTCGTGACACCACCAGCTACTTTCGGAACCATTCTCTGAATGAGATCTAACTGGCCTTTGCAGTCCTTGAATCACAGGTTTTCAAATGGAAGTCGGAACCACAGGGAGAGAAGGAACACTCTGCCCTGTTCGTAGGTCATGCAGACTGTTGGCCTTCAGCTAGGGGACAGCCGATGCAGTTCCGTGTGGCTGACGAAAGCACGTGTGCTTAACATGAGCATGGAGCCCATTCCCTGCAAGAAACACAAAGCAAAAGAAGGTTGCTCTGGGGCTGGGAGACTGAAATGAGAAGGATTCGTTACTCTGTTTAAATATCCCTCCGTGTTACATGGTCACGAAAGTCGCCTGTGTGCATTGTCGACCAGGGGACAATGTTGGCCTTTTTCCAGTTTGAGTACGTGAAGCCCAGCGGGGTCTACAGCTCTCCGCGAGGCTCTCTGAGCTGTGCTCAAGAGAACGCAACCTTCCAGCCGGAATTGCTGAAGGAGAAGGGATCCAGCCTTTCTCCGCCTTCTGGCATACCCTGAGACAATGTGGTAATTTTGCTAGCTAAAGACTATGATAGCAACCCTCGAGTAGTCACAATTCACTGAGTGGAAAAGAGGGCAGAATACAGTGTTCTCTTTCAAGCCAGTTTACTGAACGAACTGACGTTCTCTCTTTTGGTAGAAGAAGCAGTCCCGACACCACCAGCTACTTTTGGAACCGTTGTCTGAATGAGATGTAACTGGCGTTTGCAGTCCTTGAATCACTGGTTTTCTAAAGGAAGTTTGAAGCAGAGGGAGTGAAGGAACACTTTGGCTTGTAAAGAGAGCAGGCAGATTGTTTCCCTTCAGCTAGCGGACAGAAAAAGGAATTCCGTGTGGCTGACTAAAACTCGTGCGCTTCACATGAGCATGTATCCTATTCCCTGCGAGAAAGACAAACCAAAAGACAGTTGCTCTCAGGCTGGGAAAAGGAAGTGAGAAGGATTCACTCTCTGTGTTAGAAAATCCCTCTGTGTTCCATGCCCAAGAAAGTTGCCTGTGTATTTTCTTCCTGAGTGAGGAGTTTGACTTTTCTCCAATAGGACAATGTGAAACCCAGTGGGGTTCACAACTCTCCGTGAGGCCCTCTGTGCTGCAGTGTGGAGATTGCCGCCTTACGGATGGTATCCCTGAAGGAGAGGAGAAAGCGCTTTTCTCAGCCTTCTGCTTACCCTGAGACATCGCTGCAGATCTCCTATCTATACACTATGATAGCGGCCCGCGAATTGTCACAATTCACTCTATGGAAATGAAAGTATAATACACTGTTCTCTTTCAAGCCTGTTCACTGACTGAACAGAGGTTTTCTGTTTTGGTAGAAGCGGTCGTGACACCACCAGCTACTTTCGGAACCATTCTCTGAATGAGATCTAACTGGCCTTTGCAGTCCTTGAATCACTGGTTTTCAAATGGAAGTCGGAACCACAGGGAGAGAAGGAACACTCTGCCCTGTTCGTAGGTCATGCAGACTGTTGGCCTTCAGCTAGGGGACAGCCGATGCAGTTCCGTGTGGCTGACGAAAGCACGTGTGCTTAACATGAGCATGGAGCCCATTCCCTGCAAGAAACACAAAGCAAAAGAAGGTTGCTCTGGGGCTGGGAGACTGAAATGAGAAGGATTCGTTACTCTGTTTAAATATCCCTCCGTGTTACATGGTCACGAAAGTCGCCTGTGTGCATTGTCGACCAGGGGAAAATGTTGGCCTTTTCTCCAGTTTGAGTACGTGAAGCCCAGCGGGGTCTACAGCTCTCCGCGAGGCTCTCTGTGCTGTGCTCAGGAGAACGCAACCTTCCAGCCGGAATTGCTGAAGGAGAAGGGATCCAGCCTTTCTCCGCCTTCTGGCATACCCTGAGACAATGTGGTAATTTTGCTAGCTAAAGACTATGATAGCAACCCTCGAGTAGTCACAATTCACTGAGTGGAAAAGAGGGCAGAATACAGTGTTCTCTTTCAAGCCAGTTTACTGAACGAACTGACGTTCTGTCTTTTGGTAGAAGAAGCAGTCCCGACACCACCAGCTACTTTTGGAACCGTTGTCTGAATGAGATGTAACTGGCGTTTGCAGTCCTTGAATCACTGGTTTTCTAAAGGAAGTTTGAAGCAGAGGGAGTGAAGGAACACTTTGGCTTGTAAAGAGAGCAGGCAGATTGTTTCCCTTCAGCTAGCGGACAGAAAAAGGAATTCCGTGTGGCTGACTAAAGCTCGAGCGCTTCACATGAGCATGTATCCTCTTCCCTGCGAGAAAGACAAACCAAAAGAGAGTTGCTCTCAGGCTGGGAGAATGAAGTGAGGAGAATTCACTCTCTGTGTTAGAAAATCCCTCTGTGTTCCATGCCCATGAAAGTTGCCTGTGTATTTTCTTCCGGAGAGAGGACTTTGACTTTTCTCCAATTGGACAATGTGAAACCCAGTGGGGTTCACAACTCTCTGTGTGCTGCAGAGGAGATTGCCGCCTTACGGATGGTAACCCTGAAGGAGAGGAGAAAGCGCTTTTCTCAGCCTTTTCTTACCCTGAGACAGCTCTGCAGATCTCGGCCTTCGAAGAGTCACAATTCACTCTATGAAAAGGAAAGTATAATACACTGTTCTCTTTCAAGCCTGTTCACTGAACAGAGGTTTTCTGTTTTGGAAGAAGCGGTCATGACTCCACCTGCTACCTTCGGAAACATTCTCTGAATCTGATCTAACTGGCCTTTGCAGTCCTTGAATCACTGCTTTTCAAATGGAAGTCGGAACCAAGGGAGAGAAGGAACACTCTGCCCTGTTCGCAGGTCATACAGACTGTTGGCCTTCAGCTAGGGGACAGCCGAAGCAGTTCCGTGTGGCTGACGAAAGCACGTGTGCTTAACGTGAGCATGCAGCCTATTCCCTGCAAGAAAGACCAAGCAAAAGAAGGTTGCTCTGGGGCTGGGAGAGTGAAATGAGAAGGATTCATTACTCTCTTTAAAAATCCCTCCGTGTTACATGGTCACGAAAGTCGCCTGTGCATTGTCGACCTGGGTAAAGTGTTGGCCTTTTCTCCAGTTTGAGTACGTGAAGCCCATCGCGGGCTACAGCTCTCCGCGAGGCTCTCTGTGCTGTGCTGAGGAGAATGCAACCTTCAAGCCGGTATTGCTGAAGCAGAAGGGAACCAGCCTTTCTCCGCCTTCTAGCATACCCTGAGACAATGTGGTAATTTTGCTAGCTAAACACTATGATAGCAGCCCTCGAGTAGTCACAATTCACTGTGTGGAAAAGAGGGCAGAATACAGTGTTCTCTTTCAAGCCAGTTTACTGAACGAACTGACGTTCTCTCTTTTGGTAGAAGAAGCAGTCCCGACACCACCAGCTACTTTTGGAACCACTGTCTGAATGAGATGTAACTGGCGTTTGCAGTCCTTGAATCACTGCTTTTCTAAAGGAAGTTTGAAGCAGAGGGAGTGAAGGAACACTTTGGCTTGTAAAGAGAGCAGGCAGATTGTTTTCCTTCAGCTAGCGGACAGAAAAAGGAATTCCGTGTGGCTGACTAAAGCTCGAGCGCTTCACATGAGCATGTATCCTATTCCCTGCGAGAAAGACAAACCAAAAGAGAGTTGCTCTCAGGCTGGGAGAATGAAGTGAGGAGAATTCACTCTCTGTGTTAGAAAATCCCTCTGTGTTCCATGCCCATGAAAATTGCCTGTGTATTTTCTTCCGGAGAGAGGACTTTGACTTTTCTCCAATTGGACAATGTGAAACCCAGTGGGGTTCACAACTCTCTGTGTGCTGCAGAGGAGATTGCCGCCTTACGGATGGTAACCCTGAAGGAGAGGAGAAAGCGCTTTTCTCAGCCTTTTCTTACCCTGAGACAGCTCTGCAGATCTCGGCCTTCGAAGAGTCACAATTCACTCTATGAAAAGGAAAGTATAATACACTGTTCTCTTTCAAGCCTGTTCACTGAACAGAGGTTTTCTGTTTTGGAAGAAGCGGTCATGACTCCACCTGCTACCTTCGGAAACATTCTCTGAATCTGATCTAACTGGCCTTTGCAGTCCTTGAATCACTGGTTTTCAAATGGAAGTCGGAACCACAGGGAGAGAAGGAACACTCTGCCCTGTTCGCAGGTCATGCAGACTGTTGGCCTTCAGCTAGGGGACAGCCGAAGCAGTTCCGTGTGGCTGACGAAAGCACGTGTGCTTAACGTGAGCATGCAGCCCATTCCCTGCAAGAAAGACCAAGCAAAAGAAGGTTGCTCTGGGGCTGGGAGACTGAAATGAGAAGGATTCGTTACTCTCTTTAAAAATCCCTCCGTGTTACATGGTCACAAAAGTCGCCTGTGCATTGTCGACCTGGGTAAAGTGTTGGCCTTTTCTCCAGTTTGAGTACGTGAAGCCCATCGCGGGCTACAGCTCTCCGCGAGGCTGTCTGTGCTGTGCTGAGGAGAACGCAACCTTCCATCCATTATTGCTGAAGAAGAAGGGAACCAGCCTTTCTCCGCCTTCTGGGATACCCTGGGACAATGTGGTAATTTTGCTAGCTAAACACTAAGATAGCAGGCCTCGAGTAGTCACAATTCACTGTGTTGAAAAGAGGGCAGAATACAGAGTTCTCTTTCAAGCCAGTTTACTGAACGAACTGACGTTCTCTCTTTTGGTAGAAGAAGCAGTCCCGACACCACCAGCTACTTTTGGAACCACTGTCTGAATGAGATGTCACTGGCGTTTGCAGTCGTTGAATCACTGGTTTTCTAAAGGAAGTTTGAAGCAGAGGGAGTGAAGGAACACTTTGGCTTGTAAAGAGAGCAGGCAGATTGTTTCCCTTCAGCTAGCGGACAGAAAAAGGAATTCCGTGTGGCTGACTAAAGCTCGTGCGCTTCACATGAGCATGTATAATATTCCCTGCGAGAAAGACAAACCAAAAGACAGTTGCTCTCAGGCTGGGAAAAGGAAGTGAGAAGGATTCACTCTCTGTGTTAGAAAATCCCTCTGTGTTCCATGCCCAAGAAAGTTGCCTGTGTATTTTCTTCCTGAGTGAGGAGTTTGACTTTTCTCCAATAGGACAATGTGAAACCCAGTGGGGTTCACAACTCTCCGTGAGGCCCTCTGTGCTGCAGTGTGGAGATTGCCGCCTTACGGATGGTATCCCTGAAGGAGAGGAGAAAGCGCTTTTCTCAGCCTTCTGCTTACCCTGAGACATCGCTGCAGATCTCCTATCTATACACTATGATAGCGGCCCGCGAATTGTCACAATTCACTCTATGGAAATGAAAGTATAATACACTGTTCTCTTTCAAGCCTGTTCACTGACTGAACAGAGGTTTTCTGTTTTGGTAGAAGCGGTCGTGACACCACCAGCTACTTTCGGAACCATTCTCTGAATGAGATCTAACTGGCCTTTGCAGTCCTTGAATCACTGGTTTTCAAATGGAAGTCGGAACCACAGGGAGAGAAGGAACACTCTGCCATGTTCGTAGGTCATGCAGACTGTTGGCCTTCAGCTAGGGGACAGCCGATGCAGTTCCGTGTGGCTGACGAAAGCACGTGTGCTTAACATGAGCATGGAGCCCATTCCCTGCAAGAAACACAAAGCAAAAGAAGGTTGCTCTGGGGCTGGGAGACTGAAATGAGAAGGATTCGTTACTCTGTTTAAATATCCCTCCGTGTTACATGGTCACGAAAGTCGCCTGTGTGCATTGTCGACCAGGGGACAATGTTGGCCTTTTCTCCAGTTTGAGTACGTGAAGCCCAGCGGGGTCTACAGCTCTCCGCGAGGCTCTCTGAGCTGTGCTCAGGAGAACGCAACCTTCCAGCCGGAATTGCTGAAGGAGAAGGGATCCAGCCTTTCTCCGCCTTCTGGCATACCCTGAGACAATGTGGTAATTTTGCTAGCTAAAGACTATGATAGCAACCCTCGAGTAGTCACAATTCACTGAGTGGAAAAGAGGGCAGAATACAGTGTTCTCTTTCAAGCCAGTTTACTGAACGAACTGACGTTCTCTCTTTTGGTAGAAGAAGCAGTCCCGACACCACCAGCTACTTTTGGAACCGTTGTCTGAATGAGATGTAACTGGCGTTTGCAGTCCTTGAATCACTGGTTTTCTAAAGGAAGTTTGAAGCAGAGGGAGTGAAGGAACACTTTGGCTTGTAAAGAGAGCAGGCAGATTGTTTCCCTTCAGCTAGCGGACAGAAAAAGGAATTCCGTGTGGCTGACTAAAGCTCGAGCGCTTCACATGAGCATGTATCCTATTCCCTGAGAGAAAGACAAACCAAAAGAGAGTTGCTCTCAGGCTGGGAGAATGAAGTGAGGAGAATTCACTCTCTGTGTTAGAAAATCCCTCTGTGTTCCATGCCTATGAAAGTTGCCTGTGTATTTTCTTCCGGAGAGAGGACTTTGACTTTTCTCCAATTGGACAATGTGAAACCCAGTGGGGTTCACAACTCTCTGTGTGCTGCAGAGGAGATTGCCGCCTTACGGATGGTAACCCTGAAGGAGAGGAGAAAGCGCTTTTCTCAGCCTTTTCTTACCCTGAGACAGCTCTGCAGATCTCGGCCTTCGAAGAGTCACAATTCACTCTATGAAAAGGAAAGTATAATACACTGTTCTCTTTCAAGCCTGTTCACTGAACAGAGGTTTTCTGTTTTGGAAGAAGCGGTCATGACTCCACCTGCTACCTTCGGAAACATTCTCTGAATCTGATCTAACTGGCCTTTGCAGTCCTTGAATCACTGGTTTTCAAATGGAAGTCGGAACCACAGGGAGAGAAGGAACACTCTGCCCTGTTCGCAGGTCATGCAGACTGTTGGCCTTCAGCTAGGGGACAGCCGAAGCAGTTCCGTGTGGCTGACGAAAGCACGTGTGCTTAACGTGAGCATGCAGCCCATTCCCTGCAAGAAAGACCAAGCAAAAGAAGGTTGCTCTGGGGCTGGGAGACTGAAATGAGAAGGATTCGTTACTCTCTTTAAAAATCCCTCCGTGTTACATGGTCACAAAAGTCGCCTGTGCATTGTCGACCTGGGTAAAGTGTTGGCCTTTTCTCCAGTTTGAGTACGTGAAGCCCATCGCGGGCTACAGCTCTCCGCGAGGCTGTCTGTGCTGTGCTGAGGAGAACGCAACCTTCCATCCATTATTGCTGAAGAAGAAGGGAACCAGCCTTTCTCCGCCTTCTGGGATACCCTGGGACAATGTGGTAATTTTGCTAGCTAAACACTAAGATAGCAGGCCTCGAGTAGTCACAATTCACTGTGTGGAAAAGAGGGCAGAATACAGAGTTCTCTTTCAAGCCAGTTTACTGAACGAACTGACGTTCTCTCTTTTGGTAGAAGAAGCAGTCCCGACACCACCAGCTACTTTTGGAACCACTGTCTGAATGAGATGTCACTGGCGTTTGCAGTCGTTGAATCACTGGTTTTCTAAAGGAAGTTTGAAGCAGAGGGAGTGAAGGAACACTTTGGCTTGTAAAGAGAGCAGGCAGATTGTTTCCCTTCAGCTAGCGGACAGAAAAAGGAATTCCGTGTGGCTGACTAAAGCTCGTGCGCTTCACATGAGCATGTATAATATTCCCTGCGAGAAAGACAAACCAAAAGACAGTTGCTCTCAGGCTGGGAAAAGGAAGTGAGAAGGATTCACTCTCTGTGTTAGAAAATCCCTCTGTGTTCCATGCCCAAGAAAGTTGCCTGTGTATTTTCTTCCTGAGTGAGGAGTTTGACTTTTCTCCAATAGGACAATGTGAAACCCAGTGGGGTTCACAACTCTCCGTGAGGCCCTCTGTGCTGCAGTGTGGAGATTGCCGCCTTACGGATGGTATCCCTGAAGGAGAGGAGAAAGCGCTTTTCTCAGCCTTCTGCTTACCCTGAGACATCGCTGCAGATCTCCTATCTATACACTATGATAGCGGCCCGCGAATTGTCACAATTCACTCTATGGAAATGAAAGTATAATACACTGTTCTCTTTCAAGCCTGTTCACTGACTGAACAGAGGTTTTCTGTTTTGGTAGAAGCGGTCGTGACACCACCAGCTACTTTCGGAACCATTCTCTGAATGAGATCTAACTGGCCTTTGCAGTCCTTGAATCACAGGTTTTCAAATGGAAGTCGGAACCACAGGGAGAGAAGGAACACTCTGCCCTGTTCGTAGGTCATGCAGACTGTTGGCCTTCAGCTAGGGGACAGCCGATGCAGTTCCGTGTGGCTGACGAAAGCACGTGTGCTTAACATGAGCATGGAGCCCATTCCCTGCAAGAAACACAAAGCAAAAGAAGGTTGCTCTGGGGCTGGGAGACTGAAATGAGAAGGATTCGTTACTCTGTTTAAATATCCCTCCGTGTTACATGGTCACGAAAGTCGCCTGTGTGCATTGTCGACCAGGGGACAATGTTGGCCTTTTTCCAGTTTGAGTACGTGAAGCCCAGCGGGGTCTACAGCTCTCCGCGAGGCTCTCTGAGCTGTGCTCAGGAGAACGCAACCTTCCAGCCGGAATTGCTGAAGGAGAAGGGATCCAGCCTTTCTCCGCCTTCTGGCATACCCTGAGACAATGTGGTAATTTTGCTAGCTAAACACTATGATAGCAACCCTCGAGTAGTCACAATTCACTGAGTGGAAAAGAGGGCAGAATACAGTGTTCTCTTTCAAGCCAGTTTACTGAACGAACTGACGTTCTCTCTTTTGGTAGAAGAAGCAGTCCCGACACCACCAGCTACTTTTGGAACCGTTGTCTGAATGAGATGTAACTGGCGTTTGCAGTCCTTGAATCACTGGTTTTCTAAAGGAAGTTTGAAGCAGAGGGAGTGAAGGAACACTTTGGCTTGTAAAGAGAGCAGGCAGATTGTTTCCCTTCAGCTAGCGGACAGAAAAAGGAATTCCGTGTGGCTGACTAAAGCTCGAGCGCTTCACATGAGCATGTATCCTATTCCCTGCGAGAAAGACAAACCAAAAGAGAGTTGCTCTCAGGCTGGGAGAATGAAGTGAGGAGAATTCACTCTCTGTGTTAGAAAATCCCTCTGTGTTCCATGCCCATGAAAGTTGCCTGTGTATTTTCTTCCGGAGAGAGGACTTTGACTTTTCTCCAATTGGACAATGTGAAACCCAGTGGGGTTCACAACTCTCTGTGTGCTGCAGAGGAGATTGCCGCCTTACGGATGGTAACCCTGAAGGAGAGGAGAAAGCGCTTTTCTCAGCCTTTTCTTACCCTGAGACAGCTCTGCAGATCTCGGCCTTCGAAGAGTCACAATTCACTCTATGAAAAGGAAAGTATAATACACTGTTCTCTTTCAAGCCTGTTCACTGAACAGAGGCTTTCTGTTTTGGAAGAAGCGGTCATGACTCCACCTGCTACCTTCGGAAACATTCTCTGAATCTGATCTAACTGGCCTTTGCAGTCCTTGAATCACTGGTTTTCAAATGGAAGTCGGAACCACAGGGAGAGAAGGAACACTCTGCCCTGTTCGCAGGTCATGCAGACTGTTGGCCTTCAGCTAGGGGACAGCCGAAGCAGTTCCGTGTGGCTGACGAAAGCACGTGTGCTTAACGTGAGCATGCAGCCCATTCCCTGCAAGAAAGACCAAGCAAAAGAAGGTTGCTCTGGGGCTGGGAGACTGAAATGAGAAGGATTCGTTACTCTCTTTAAAAATCCCTCCGTGTTACATGGTCACAAAAGTCGCCTGTGCATTGTCGACCTGGGTAAAGTGTTGGCCTTTTCTCCAGTTTGAGTACGTGAAGCCCATCGCGGGCTACAGCTCTCCGCGAGGCTGTCTGTGCTGTGCTGAGGAGAACGCAACCTTCCATCCATTATTGCTGAAGAAGAAGGGAACCAGCCTTTCTCCGCCTTCTGGGATACCCTGGGACAATGTGGTAATTTTGCTAGCTAAACACTAAGATAGCAGGCCTCGAGTAGTCACAATTCACTGTGTGGAAAAGAGGGCAGAATACAGTGTTCTCTTTCAAGCCAGTTTACTGAACGAACTGACGTTCTCTCTTTTGGTAGAAGAAGCAGTCCCGACACCACCAGCTACTTTTGGAACCACTGTCTGAATGAGATGTCACTGGCGTTTGCAGTCGTTGAATCACTGGTTTTCTAAAGGAAGTTTGAAGCAGAGGGAGTGAAGGAACACTTTGGCTTGTAAAGAGAGCAGGCAGATTGTTTCCCTTCAGCTAGCGGACAGAAAAAGGAATTCCGTGTGGCTGACTAAAGCTCGTGCGCTTCACATGAGCATGTATAATATTCCCTGCGAGAAAGACAAACCAAAAGACAGTTGCTCTCAGGCTGGGAAAAGGAAGTGAGACGGATTCACTCTCTGTGTTAGAAAATCCCTCTGTGTTCCATGCCCAAGAAAGTTGCCTGTGTATTTTCTTCCTGAGTGAGGAGTTTGACTTTTCTCCAATAGGACAATGTGAAACCCAGTGGGGTTCACAACTCTCCGTGAGGCCCTCTGTGCTGCAGTGTGGAGATTGCCGCCTTACGGATGGTATCCCTGAAGGAGAGGAGAAAGCGCTTTTCTCAGCCTTCTGCTTACCCTGAGACATCGCTGCAGATCTCCTATCTATACACTATGATAGCGGCCCGCGAATTGTCACAATTCACTCTATGGAAATGAAAGTATAATACACTGTTCTCTTTCAAGCCTGTTCACTGACTGAACAGAGGTTTTCTGTTTTGGTAGAAGCGGTCGTGACACCACCAGCTACTTTCGGAACCATTCTCTGAATGAGATCTAACTGGCCTTTGCAGTCCTTGAATCACAGGTTTTCAAATGGAAGTCGGAACCACAGGGAGAGAAGGAACACTCTGCCCTGTTCGTAGGTCATGCAGACTGTTGGCCTTCAGCTAGGGGACAGCCGATGCAGTTCCGTGTGGCTGACGAAAGCACGTGTGCTTAACATGAGCATGGAGCCCATTCCCTGCAAGAAACACAAAGCAAAAGAAGGTTGCTCTGGGGCTGGGAGACTGAAATGAGAAGGATTCGTTACTCTGTTTAAATATCCCTCCGTGTTACATGGTCACGAAAGTCGCCTGTGTGCATTGTCGACCAGGGGACAATGTTGGCCTTTTTCCAGTTTGAGTACGTGAAGCCCAGCGGGGTCTACAGCTCTCCGCGAGGCTCTCTGAGCTGTGCTCAGGAGAACGCAACCTTCCAGCCGGAATTGCTGAAGGAGAAGGGATCCAGCCTTTCTCCGCCTTCTGGCATACCCTGAGACAATGTGGTAATTTTGCTAGCTAAAGACTATGATAGCAACCCTCGAGTAGTCACAATTCACTGAGTGGAAAAGAGGGCAGAATACAGTGTTCTCTTTCAAGCCAGTTTACTGAACGAACTGACGTTCTCTCTTTTGGTAGAAGAAGCAGTCCCGACACCACCAGCTACTTTTGGAACCGTTGTCTGAATGAGATGTAACTGGCGTTTGCAGTCCTTGAATCACTGGTTTTCTAAAGGAAGTTTGAAGCAGAGGGAGTGAAGGAACACTTTGGCTTGTAAAGAGAGCAGGCAGATTGTTTCCCTTCAGCTAGCGGACAGAAAAAGGAATTCCGTGTGGCTGACTAAAGCTCGAGCGCTTCACATGAGCATGTATCCTATTCCCTGCGAGAAAGACAAACCAAAAGAGAGTTGCTCTCAGGCTGGGAGAATGAAGTGAGGAGAATTCACTCTCTGTGTTAGAAAATCCCTCTGTGTTCCATGCCCATGAAAGTTGCCTGTGTATTTTCTTCCGGAGAGAGGACTTTGACTTTTCTCCAATTGGACAATGTGAAACCCAGTGGGGTTCACAACTCTCTGTGTGCTGCAGAGGAGATTGCCGCCTTACGGATGGTAACCCTGAAGGAGAGGAGAAAGCGCTTTTCTCAGCCTTTTCTTACCCTGAGACAGCTCTGCAGATCTCGGCCTTCGAAGAGTCACAATTCACTCTATGAAAAGGAAAGTATAATACACTGTTCTCTTTCAAGCCTGTTCACTGAACAGAGGTTTTCTGTTTTGGAAGAAGCGGTCATGACTCCACCTGCTACCTTCGGAAACATTCTCTGAATCTGATCTAACTGGCCTTTGCAGTCCTTGAATCACTGGTTTTCAAATGGAAGTCGGAACCACAGGGAGAGAAGGAACACTCTGCCCTGTTCGCAGGTCATGCAGACTGTTGGCCTTCAGCTAGGGGACAGCCGAAGCAGTTCCGTGTGGCTGACGAAAGCACGTGTGCTTAACGTCAGCATGCAGCCCATTCCCTGCAAGAAAGACCAAGCAAAAGAAGGTTGCTCTGGGGCTGGGAGACTGAAATGAGAAGGATTCGTTACTCTCTTTAAAAATCCCTCCGTGTTACATGGTCACAAAAGTCGCCTGTGCATTGTCGACCTGGGTAAAGTGTTGGCCTTTTCTCCAGTTTGAGTACGTGAAGCCCATCGCGGGCTACAGCTCTCCGCGAGGCTGTCTGTGCTGTGCTGAGGAGAACGCAACCTTCCATCCATTATTGCTGAAGAAGAAGGGAACCAGCCTTTCTCCGCCTTCTGGGATACCCTGGGACAATGTGGTAATTTTGCTAGCTAAACACTAAGATAGCAGGCCTCGAGTAGTCACAATTCACTCTGTGGAAAAGAGGGCAGAATACAGAGTTCTCTTTCAAGCCAGTTTACTGAACGAACTGACGTTCTCTCTTTTGGTAGAAGAAGCAGTCCCGACACCACCAGCTACTTTTGGAACCACTGTCTGAATGAGATGTCACTGGCGTTTGCAGTCGTTGAATCACTGGTTTTCTAAAGGAAGTTTGAAGCAGAGGGAGTGAAGGAACACTTTGGCTTGTAAAGAGAGCAGGCAGATTGTTTCCCTTCAGCTAGCGGACAGAAAAAGGAATTCCGTGTGGCTGACTAAAGCTCGTGCGCTTCACATGAGCATGTATAATATTCCCTGCGAGAAAGACAAACCAAAAGACAGTTGCTCTCAGGCTGGGAAAAGGAAGTGAGAAGGATTCACTCTCTGTGTTAGAAAATCCCTCTATGTTCCATGCCCAAGAATGTTGCCTGTGTATTTTCTTCCTGAGTGAGGAGTTTGACTTTTCTCCAATAGGACAATGTGAAACCCAGTGGGGTTCACAACTCTCCGTGAGGCCCTCTGTGCTGCAGTGTGGAGATTGCCGCCTTACGGATGGTATCCCTGAAGGAGAGGAGAAAGCGCTTTTCTCAGCCTTCTGCTTACCCTGAGACATCGCTGCAGATCTCCTATCTATACACTATGATAGCGGCCCGCGAATTGTCACAATTCACTCTATGGAAATGAAAGTATAATACACTGTTCTCTTTCAAGCCTGTTCACTGACTGAACAGAGGTTTTCTGTTTTGGTAGAAGCGGTCGTGACACCACCAGCTACTTTCGGAACCATTCTCTGAATGAGATCTAACTGGCCTTTGCAGTCCTTGAATCACAGGTTTTCAAATGGAAGTCGGAACCACAGGGAGAGAAGGAACACTCTGCCCTGTTCGTAGGTCATGCAGACTGTTGGCCTTCAGCTAGGGGACAGCCGATGCAGTTCCGTGTGGCTGACGAAAGCACGTGTGCTTAACATGAGCATGGAGCCCATTCCCTGCAAGAAACACAAAGCAAAAGAAGGTTGCTCTGGGGCTGGGAGACTGAAATGAGAAGGATTCGTTACTCTGTTTAAATATCCCTCCGTGTTACATGGTCACGAAAGTCGCCTGTGTGCATTGTCGACCAGGGGACAATGTTGGCCTTTTTCCAGTTTGAGTACGTGAAGCCCAGCGGGGTCTACAGCTCTCCGCGAGGCTCTCTGAGCTGTGCTCAGGAGAACGCAACCTTCCAGCCGGAATTGCTGAAGGAGAAGGGATCCAGCCTTTCTCCGCCTTCTGGCATACCCTGAGACAATGTGGTAATTTTGCTAGCTAAAGACTATGATAGCAACCCTCGAGTAGTCACAATTCACTGAGTGGAAAAGAGGGCAGAATACAGTGTTCTCTTTCAAGCCAGTTTACTGAACGAACTGACGTTCTCTCTTTTGGTAGAAGAAGCAGTCCCGACACCACCAGCTACTTTTGGAACCGTTGTCTGAATGAGATGTAACTGGCGTTTGCAGTCCTTGAATCACTGGTTTTCTAAAGGAAGTTTGAAGCAGAGGGAGTGAAGGAACACTTTGGCTTGTAAAGAGAGCAGGCAGATTGTTTCCCTTCAGCTAGCGGACAGAAAAAGGAATTCCGTGTGGCTGACTAAAGCTCGAGCGCTTCACATGAGCATGTATCCTATTCCCTGCGAGAAAGACAAACCAAAAGAGAGTTGCTCTCAGGCTGGGAGAATGAAGTGAGGAGAATTCACTCTCTGTGTTAGAAAATCCCTCTGTGTTCCATGCCCATGAAAGTTGCCTGTGTATTTTCTTCCGGAGAGAGGACTTTGACTTTTCTCCAATTGGACAATGTGAAACCCAGTGGGGTTCACAACTCTCTGTGTGCTGCAGAGGAGATTGCCGCCTTACGGATGGTAACCCTGAAGGAGAGGAGAAAGCGCTTTTCTCAGCCTTTTCTTACCCTGAGACAGCTCTGCAGATCTCGGCCTTCGAAGAGTCACAATTCACTCTATGAAAAGGAAAGTATAATACACTGTTCTCTTTCAAGCCTGTTCACTGAACAGAGGTTTTCTGTTTTGGAAGAAGCGGTCATGACTCCACCTGCTACCTTCGGAAACATTCTCTGAATCTGATCTAACTGGCCTTTGCAGTCCTTGAATCACTGGTTTTCAAATGGAAGTCGGAACCACAGGGAGAGAAGGAACACTCTGCCCTGTTCGCAGGTCATGCAGACTGTTGGCCTTCAGCTAGGGGACAGCCGAAGCAGTTCCGTGTGGCTGACGAAAGCACGTGTGCTTAACGTGAGCATGCAGCCCATTCCCTGCAAGAAAGACCAAGCAAAAGAAGGTTGCTCTGGGGCTGGGAGACTGAAATGAGAAGGATTCGTTACTCTCTTTAAAAATCCCTCCGTGTTACATGGTCACAAAAGTCGCCTGTGCATTGTCGACCTGGGTAAAGTGTTGGCCTTTTCTCCAGTTTGAGTACGTGAAGCCCATCGCGGGCTACAGCTCTCCGCGAGGCTGTCTGTGCTGTGCTGAGGAGAACGCAACCTTCCATCCATTATTGCTGAAGAAGGAGGGAACCAGCCTTTCTCCGCCTTCTGGGATACCCTGGGACAATGTGGTAATTTTGCTAGCTAAACACTAAGATAGCAGGCCTCGAGTAGTCACAATTCACTGTGTGGAAAAGAGGGCAGAATACAGAGTTCTCTTTCAAGCCAGTTTACTGAACGAACTGACGTTCTCTCTTTTGGTAGAAGAAGCAGTCCCGACACCACCAGCTACTTTTGGAACCACTGTCTGAATGAGATGTCACTGGCGTTTGCAGTCGTTGAATCACTGGTTTTCTAAAGGAAGTTTGAAGCAGAGGGAGTGAAGGAACACTTTGGCTTGTAAAGAGAGCAGGCAGATTGTTTCCCTTCAGCTAGCGGACAGAAAAAGGAATTCCGTGTGGCTGACTAAAGCTCGTGCGCTTCACATGAGCATGTATAATATTCCCTGCGAGAAAGACAAACCAAAAGACAGTTGCTCTCAGGCTGGGAAAAGGAAGTGAGAAGGATTCACTCTCTGTGTTAGAAAATCCCTCTATGTTCCATGCCCAAGAATGTTGCCTGTGTATTTTCTTCCTGAGTGAGGAGTTTGACTTTTCTCCAATAGGACAATGTGAAACCCAGTGGGGTTCACAACTCTCCGTGAGGCCCTCTGTGCTGCAGTGTGGAGATTGCCGCCTTACGGATGGTATCCCTGAAGGAGAGGAGAAAGCGCTTTTCTCAGCCTTCTGCTTACCCTGAGACATCGCTGCAGATCTCCTATCTATACACTATGATAGCGGCCCGCGAATTGTCACAATTCACTCTATGGAAATGAAAGTATAATACACTGTTCTCTTTCAAGCCTGTTCACTGACTGAACAGAGGTTTTCTGTTTTGGTAGAAGCGGTCGTGACACCACCAGCTACTTTCGGAACCATTCTCTGAATGAGATCTAACTGGCCTTTGCAGTCCTTGAATCACTGGTTTTCAAATGGAAGTCGGAACCACAGGGAGAGAAGGAACACTCTGCCCTGTTCGTAGGTCATGCAGACTGTTGGCCTTCAGCTAGGGGACAGCCGATGCAGTTCCGTGTGGCTGACGAAAGCACGTGTGCTTAACATGAGCATGGAGCCCATTCCCTGCAAGAAACACAAAGCAAAAGAAGGTTGCTCTGGGGCTGGGAGACTGAAATGAGAAGGATTCGTTACTCTGTTTAAATATCCCTCCGTGTTACATGGTCACGAAAGTCGCCTGTGTGCATTGTCGACCAGGGGACAATGTTGGCCTTTTTCCAGTTTGAGTACGTGAAGCCCAGCGGGGTCTACAGCTCTCCGTGAGGCTCTCTGAGCTGTGCTCAGGAGAACGCAACCTTCCAGCCGGAATTGCTGAAGGAGAAGGGATCCAGCCTTTCTCCGCCTTCTGGCATACCCTGAGACAATGTGGTAATTTTGCTAGCTAAAGACTATGATAGCAACCCTCGAGTAGTCACAATTCACTGAGTGGAAAAGAGGGCAGAATACAGTGTTCTCTTTCAAGCCAGTTTACTGAACGAACTGACGTTCTCTCTTTTGGTAGAAGAAGCAGTCCCGACACCACCAGCTACTTTTGGAACCGTTGTCTGAATGAGATGTAACTGGCGTTTGCAGTCCTTGAATCACTGGTTTTCTAAAGGAAGTTTGAAGCAGAGGGAGTGAAGGAACACTTTGGCTTGTAAAGAGAGCAGGCAGATTGTTTCCCTTCAGCTAGCGGACAGAAAAAGGAATTCCGTGTGGCTGACTAAAGCTCGAGCGCTTCACATGAGCATGTATCCTATTCCCTGCGAGAAAGACAAACCAAAAGAGAGTTGCTCTCAGGCTGGGAGAATGAAGTGAGGAGAATTCACTCTCTGTGTTAGAAAATCCCTCTGTGTTCCATGCCCATGAAAGTTGCCTGTGTATTTTCTTCCGGAGAGAGGACTTTGACTTTTCTCCAATTGGACAATGTGAAACCCAGTGGGGTTCACAACTCTCTGTGTGCTGCAGAGGAGATTGCCGCCTTACGGATGGTAACCCTGAAGGAGAGGAGAAAGCGCTTTTCTCAGCCTTTTCTTACCCTGAGACAGCTCTGCAGATCTCGGCCTTCGAAGAGTCACAATTCACTCTATGAAAAGGAAAGTATAATACACTGTTCTCTTTCAAGCCTGTTCACTGAACAGAGGTTTTCTGTTTTGGAAGAAGCGGTCATGACTCCACCTGCTACCTTCGGAAACATTCTCTGAATCTGATCTAACTGGCCTTTGCAGTCCTTGAATCACTGCTTTTCAAATGGAAGTCGGAACCAAGGGAGAGAAGGAACACTCTGCCCTGTTCGCAGGTCATACAGACTGTTGGCCTTCAGCTAGGGGACAGCCGAAGCAGTTCCGTGTGGCTGACGAAAGCACGTGTGCTTAACGTGAGCATGCAGCCTATTCCCTGCAATAAAGACCAAGCAAAAGAAGGTTGCTCTGGGGCTGGGAGAGTGAAATGAGAAGGATTCATTACTCTCTTTAAAAATCCCTCCGTGTTACATGGTCACGAAAGTCGCCTGTGCATTGTCGACCTGGGTAAAGTGTTGGCCTTTTCTCCAGTTTGAGTACGTGAAGCCCATCGCGGGCTACAGCTCTCCGCGAGGCTCTCTGTGCTGTGCTGAGGAGAATGCAACCTTCAAGCCGATATTGCTGAAGCAGAAGGGAACCAGCCTTTCTCCGCCTTCTAGCATACCCTGAGACAATGTGGTAATTTTGGTAGCTAAACACTATGATAGCAGCCCTCGAGTAGTCACAATTCACTGTGTGGAAAAGAGGGCAGAATACAGTGTTCTCTTTCAAGCCAGTTTACTGAACGAACTGACGTTCTCTCTTTTGGTAGAAGAAGCAGTCCCGACACCACCAGCTACTTTTGGAACCACTGTCTGAATGAGATGTAACTGGCGTTTGCAGTCCTTGAATCACTGCTTTTCTAAAGGAAGTTTGAAGCAGAGGGAGTGAAGGAACACTTTGGCTTGTAAAGAGAGCAGGCAGATTGTTTTCCTTCAGCTAGCGGACAGAAAAAGGAATTCCGTGTGGCTGACTAAAGCTCGAGCGCTTCACATGAGCATGTATCCTATTCCCTGCGAGAAAGACAAACCAAAAGAGAGTTGCTCTCAGGCTGGGAGAATGAAGTGAGGAGAATTCACTCTCTGTGTTAGAAAATCCCTCTGTGTTCCATGCCCATGAAAGTTGCCTGTGTATTTTCTTCCGGAGAGAGGACTTTGACTTTTCTCCAATTGGACAATGTGAAACCCAGTGGGGTTCACAACTCTCTGTGTGCTGCAGAGGAGATTGCCGCCTTACGGATGGTAACCCTGAAGGAGAGGAGAAAGCGCTTTTCTCAGCCTTTTCTTACCCTGAGACAGCTCTGCAGATCTCGGCCTTCGAAGAGTCACAATTCACTCTATGAAAAGGAAAGTATAATACACTGTTCTCTTTCAAGCCTGTTCACTGAACAGAGGTTTTCTGTTTTGGAAGAAGCGGTCATGATTCCACCTGCTACCTTCGGAAACATTCTCTGAATCTGATCTAACTGGCCTTTGCAGTCCTTGAATCACTGGTTTTCAAATGGAAGTCGGAACCACAGGGAGAGAAGGAACACTCTGCCCTGTTCGCAGGTCATGCAGACTGTTGGCCTTCAGCTAGGGGACAGCCGAAGCAGTTCCGTGTGGCTGACGAAAGCACGTGTGCTTAACGTCAGCATGCAGCCCATTCCCTGCAAGAAAGACCAAGCAAAAGAAGGTTGCTCTGGGGCTGGGAGACTGAAATGAGAAGGATTCGTTACTCTCTTTAAAAATCCCTCCGTGTTACATGGTCACAAAAGTCGCCTGTGCATTGTCGACCTGGGTAAAGTGTTGGCCTTTTCTCCAGTTTGAGTACGTGAAGCCCATCGCGGGCTACAGCTCTCCGCGAGGCTGTCTGTGCTGTGCTGAGGAGAACGCAACCTTCCATCCATTATTGCTGAAGAAGAAGGGAACCAGCCTTTCTCCGCCTTCTGGGATACCCTGGGACAATGTGGTAATTTTGCTAGCTAAACACTAAGATAGCAGGCCTCGAGTAGTCACAATTCACTGTGTGGAAAAGAGGGCAGAATACAGAGTTCTCTTTCAAGCCAGTTTACTGAACGAACTGACGTTCTCTCTTTTGGTAGAAGAAGCAGTCCCGACACCACCAGCTACTTTTGGAACCACTGTCTGAATGAGATGTCACTGGCGTTTGCAGTCGTTGAATCACTGGTTTTCTAAAGGAAGTTTGAAGCAGAGGGAGTGAAGGAACACTTTGGCTTGTAAAGAGAGCAGGCAGATTGTTTCCCTTCAGCTAGCGGACAGAAAAAGGAATTCCGTGTGGCTGACTAAAGCTCGTGCGCTTCACATGAGCATGTATAATATTCCCTGCGAGAAAGACAAACCAAAAGACAGTTGCTCTCAGGCTGGGAAAAGGAAGTGAGAAGGATTCACTCTCTGTGTTAGAAAATCCCTCTATGTTCCATGCCCAAGAAAGTTGCCTGTGTATTTTCTTCCTGAGTGAGGAGTTTGACTTTTCTCCAATAGGACAATGTGAAACCCAGTGGGGTTCACAACTCTCCGTGAGGCCCTCTGTGCTGCAGTGTGGAGATTGCCGCCTTACGGATGGTATCCCTGAAGGAGAGGAGAAAGCGCTTTTCTCAGCCTTCTGCTTACCCTGAGACATCGCTGCAGATCTCCTATCTATACACTATGATAGCGGCCCGCGAATTGTCACAATTCACTCTATGGAAATGAAAGTATAATACACTGTTCTCTTTCAAGCCTGTTCACTGACTGAACAGAGGTTTTCTGTTTTGGTAGAAGCGGTCGTGACACCACCAGCTACTTTCGGAACCATTCTCTGAATGAGATCTAACTGGCCTTTGCAGTCCTTGAATCACTGGTTTTCAAATGGAAGTCGGAACCACAGGGAGAGAAGGAACACTCTGCCCTGTTCGTAGGTCATGCAGACTGTTGGCCTTCAGCTAGGGGACAGCCGATGCAGTTCCGTGTGGCTGACGAAAGCACGTGTGCTTAACATGAGCATGGAGCCCATTCCCTGCAAGAAACACAAAGCAAAAGAAGGTTGCTCTGGGGCTGGGAGACTGAAATGAGAAGGATTCGTTACTCTGTTTAAATATCCCTCCGTGTTACATGGTCACGAAAGTCGCCTGTGTGCATTGTCGACCAGGGGACAATGTTGGCCTTTTTCCAGTTTGAGTACGTGAAGCCCAGCGGGGTCTACAGCTCTCCGCGAGGCTCTCTGAGCTGTGCTCAGGAGAACGCAACCTTCCAGCCGGAATTGCTGAAGGAGAAGGGATCCAGCCTTTCTCCGCCTTCTGGCATACCCTGAGACAATGTGGTAATTTTGCTAGCTAAAGACTATGATAGCAACCCTCGAGTAGTCACAATTCACTGAGTGGAAAAGAGGGCAGAATACAGTGTTCTCTTTCAAGCCAGTTTACTGAACGAACTGACGTTCTCTCTTTTGGTAGAAGAAGCAGTCCCGACACCACCAGCTACTTTTGGAACCGTTGTCTGAATGAGATGTAACTGGCGTTTGCAGTCCTTGAATCACTGGTTTTCTAAAGGAAGTTTGAAGCAGAGGGAGTGAAGGAACACTTTGGCTTGTAAAGAGAGCAGGCAGATTGTTTCCCTTCAGCTAGCGGACAGAAAAAGGAATTCCGTGTGGCTGACTAAAGCTCGAGCGCTTCACATGAGCATGTATCCTATTCCCTGAGAGAAAGACAAACCAAAAGAGAGTTGCTCTCAGGCTGGGAGAATGAAGTGAGGAGAATTCACTCTCTGTGTTAGAAAATCCCTCTGTGTTCCATGCCTATGAAAGTTGCCTGTGTATTTTCTTCCGGAGAGAGGACTTTGACTTTTCTCCAATTGGACAATGTGAAACCCAGTGGGGTTCACAACTCTCTGTGTGCTGCAGAGGAGATTGCCGCCTTACGGATGGTAACCCTGAAGGAGAGGAGAAAGCGCTTTTCTCAGCCTTTTCTTACCCTGAGACAGCTCTACAGATCTCGGCCTTCGAAGAGTCACAATTCACTCTATGAAAAGGAAAGTATAATACACTGTTCTCTTTCAAGCCTGTTCACTGAACAGAGGTTTTCTGTTTTGGAAGAAGCGGTCATGACTCCACCTGCTACCTTCGGAAACATTCTCTGAATCTGATCTAACTGGCCTTTGCAGTCCTTGAATCACTGGTTTTCAAATGGAAGTCGGAACCACAGGGAGAGAAGGAACACTCTGCCCTGTTCGCAGGTCATGCAGACTGTTGGCCTTCAGCTAGGGGACAGCCGAAGCAGTTCCGTGTGGCTGACGAAAGCACGTGTGCTTAACGTGAGCATGCAGCCCATTCCCTGCAAGAAAGACCAAGCAAAAGAAGGTTGCTCTGGGGCTGGGAGACTGAAATGAGAAGGATTCGTTACTCTCTTTAAAAATCCCTCCGTGTTACATGGTCACAAAAGTCGCCTGTGCATTGTCGACCTGGGTAAAGTGTTGGCCTTTTCTCCAGTTTGAGTACGTGAAGCCCATCGCGGGCTACAGCTCTCCGCGAGGCTGTCTGTGCTGTGCTGAGGAGAACGCAACCTTCCATCCATTATTGCTGAAGAAGAAGGGAACCAGCCTTTCTCCGCCTTCTGGGATACCCTGGGACAATGTGGTAATTTTGCTAGCTAAACACTAAGATAGCAGGCCTCGAGTAGTCACAATTCACTGTGTGGAAAAGAGGGCAGAATACAGAGTTCTCTTTCAAGCCAGTTTACTGAACGAACTGACGTTCTCTCTTTTGGTAGAAGAAGCAGTCCCGACACCACCAGCTACTTTTGGAACCACTGTCTGAATGAGATGTCACTGGCGTTTGCAGTCGTTGAATCACTGGTTTTCTAAAGGAAGTTTGAAGCAGAGGGAGTGAAGGAACACTTTGGCTTGTAAAGAGAGCAGGCAGATTGTTTCCCTTCAGCTAGCGGACAGAAAAAGGAATTCCGTGTGGCTGACTAAAGCTCGTGCGCTTCACATGAGCATGTATAATATTCCCTGCGAGAAAGACAAACCAAAAGACAGTTGCTCTCAGGCTGGGAAAAGGAAGTGAGAAGGATTCACTCTCTGTGTTAGAAAATCCCTCTGTGTTCCATGCCCAAGAAAGTTGCCTGTGTATTTTCTTCCTGAGTGAGGAGTTTGACTTTTCTCCAATAGGACAATGTGAAACCCAGTGGGGTTCACAACTCTCCGTGAGGCCCTCTGTGCTGCAGTGTGGAGATTGCCGCCTTACGGATGGTATCCCTGAAGGAGAGGAGAAAGCGCTTTTCTCAGCCTTCTGCTTACCCTGAGACATCGCTGCAGATCTCCTATCTATACACTATGATAGCGGCCCGCGAATTGTCACAATTCACTCTATGGAAATGAAAGTATAATACACTGTTCTCTTTCAAGCCTGTTCACTGACTGAACAGAGGTTTTCTGTTTTGGTAGAAGCGGTCGTGACACCACCAGCTACTTTCGGAACCATTCTCTGAATGAGATCTAACTGGCCTTTGCAGTCCTTGAATCACAGGTTTTCAAATGGAAGTCGGAACCACAGGGAGAGAAGGAACACTCTGCCCTGTTCGTAGGTCATGCAGACTGTTGGCCTTCAGCTAGGGGACAGCCGATGCAGTTCCGTGTGGCTGACGAAAGCACGTGTGCTTAACATGAGCATGGAGCCCATTCCCTGCAAGAAACACAAAGCAAAAGAAGGTTGCTCTGGGGCTGGGAGACTGAAATGAGAAGGATTCGTTACTCTGTTTAAATATCCCTCCGTGTTACATGGTCACGAAAGTCGCCTGTGTGCATTGTCGACCAGGGGACAATGTTGGCCTTTTTCCAGTTTGAGTACGTGAAGCCCAGCGGGGTCTACAGCTCTCCGCGAGGCTCTCTGAGCTGTGCTCAGGAGAACGCAACCTTCCAGCCGGAATTGCTGAAGGAGAAGGGATCCAGCCTTTCTCCGCCTTCTGGCATACCCTGAGACAATGTGGTAATTTTGCTAGCTAAACACTATGATAGCAACCCTCGAGTAGTCACAATTCACTGAGTGGAAAAGAGGGCAGAATACAGTGTTCTCTTTCAAGCCAGTTTACTGAACGAACTGACGTTCTCTCTTTTGGTAGAAGAAGCAGTCCCGACACCACCAGCTACTTTTGGAACCGTTGTCTGAATGAGATGTAACTGGCGTTTGCAGTCCTTGAATCACTGGTTTTCTAAAGGAAGTTTGAAGCAGAGGGAGTGAAGGAACACTTTGGCTTGTAAAGAGAGCAGGCAGATTGTTTCCCTTCAGCTAGCGGACAGAAAAAGGAATTCCGTGTGGCTGACTAAAGCTCGAGCGCTTCACATGAGCATGTATCCTATTCCCTGCGAGAAAGACAAACCAAAAGAGAGTTGCTCTCAGGCTGGGAGAATGAAGTGAGGAGAATTCACTCTCTGTGTTAGAAAATCCCTCTGTGTTCCATGCCCATGAAAGTTGCCTGTGTATTTTCTTCCGGAGAGAGGACTTTGACTTTTCTCCAATTGGACAATGTGAAACCCAGTGGGGTTCACAACTCTCTGTGTGCTGCAGAGGAGATTGCCGCCTTACGGATGGTAACCCTGAAGGAGAGGAGAAAGCGCTTTTCTCAGCCTTTTCTTACCCTGAGACAGCTCTGCAGATCTCGGCCTTCGAAGAGTCACAATTCACTCTATGAAAAGGAAAGTATAATACACTGTTCTCTTTCAAGCCTGTTCACTGAACAGAGGTTTTCTGTTTTGGAAGAAGCGGTCATGATTCCACCTGCTACCTTCGGAAACATTCTCTGAATCTGATCTAACTGGCCTTTGCAGTCCTTGAATCACTGGTTTTCAAATGGAAGTCGGAACCACAGGGAGAGAAGGAACACTCTGCCCTGTTCGCAGGTCATGCAGACTGTTGGCCTTCAGCTAGGGGACAGCCGAAGCAGTTCCGTGTGGCTGACGAAAGCACGTGTGCTTAACGTCAGCATGCAGCCCATTCCCTGCAAGAAAGACCAAGCAAAAGAAGGTTGCTCTGGGGCTGGGAGACTGAAATGAGAAGGATTCGTTACTCTCTTTAAAAATCCCTCCGTGTTACATGGTCACAAAAGTCGCCTGTGCATTGTCGACCTGGGTAAAGTGTTGGCCTTTTCTCCAGTTTGAGTACGTGAAGCCCATCGCGGGCTACAGCTCTCCGCGAGGCTGTCTGTGCTGTGCTGAGGAGAACGCAACCTTCCATCCATTATTGCTGAAGAAGAAGGGAACCAGCCTTTCTCCGCCTTCTGGGATACCCTGGGACAATGTGGTAATTTTGCTAGCTAAACACTAAGATAGCAGGCCTCGAGTAGTCACAATTCACTGTGTGGAAAAGAGGGCAGAATACAGAGTTCTCTTTCAAGCCAGTTTACTGAACGAACTGACGTTCTCTCTTTTGGTAGAAGAAGCAGTCCCGACACCACCAGCTACTTTTGGAACCACTGTCTGAATGAGATGTCACTGGCGTTTGCAGTCGTTGAATCACTGGTTTTCTAAAGGAAGTTTGAAGCAGAGGGAGTGAAGGAACACTTTGGCTTGTAAAGAGAGCAGGCAGATTGTTTCCCTTCAGCTAGCGGACAGAAAAAGGAATTCCGTGTGGCTGACTAAAGCTCGTGCGCTTCACATGAGCATGTATAATATTCCCTGCGAGAAAGACAAACCAAAAGACAGTTGCTCTCAGGCTGGGAAAAGGAAGTGAGAAGGATTCACTCTCTGTGTTAGAAAATCCCTCTATGTTCCATGCCCAAGAAAGTTGCCTGTGTATTTTCTTCCTGAGTGAGGAGTTTGACTTTTCTCCAATAGGACAATGTGAAACCCAGTGGGGTTCACAACTCTCCGTGAGGCCCTCTGTGCTGCAGTGTGGAGATTGCCGCCTTACGGATGGTATCCCGGAAGGAGAGGAGAAAGCGCTTTTCTCAGCCTTCTGCTTACCCTGAGACATCGCTGCAGATCTCCTATCTATACACTATGATAGCGGCCCGCGAATTGTCACAATTCACTCTATGGAAATGAAAGTATAATACACTGTTCTCTTTCAAGCCTGTTCACTGACTGAACAGAGGTTTTCTGTTTTGGTAGAAGCGGTCGTGACACCACCAGCTACTTTCGGAACCATTCTCTGAATGAGATCTAACTGGCCTTTGCAGTCCTTGAATCACTGGTTTTCAAATGGAAGTCGGAACCACAGGGAGAGAAGGAACACTCTGCCCTGTTCGTAGGTCATGCAGACTGTTGGCCTTCAGCTAGGGGACAGCCGATGCAGTTCCGTGTGGCTGACGAAAGCACGTGTGCTTAACATGAGCATGGAGCCCATTCCCTGCAAGAAACACAAAGCAAAAGAAGGTTGCTCTGGGGCTGGGAGACTGAAATGAGAAGGATTCGTTACTCTGTTTAAATATCCCTCCGTGTTACATGGTCACGAAAGTCGCCTGTGTGCATTGTCGACCAGGGGACAATGTTGGCCTTTTCTCCAGTTTGAGTACGTGAAGCCCAGCGGGGTCTACAGCTCTCCGCGAGGCTCTCTGAGCTGTGCTCAGGAGAACGCAACCTTCCAGCCGGAATTGCTGAAGGAGAAGGGATCCAGCCTTTCTCCGCCTTCTGGCATACCCTGAGACAATGTGGTAATTTTGCTAGCTAAACACTATGATAGCAACCCTCGAGTAGTCACAATTCACTGAGTGGAAAAGAGGGCAGAATACAGTGTTCTCTTTCAAGCCAGTTTACTGAACGAACTGACGTTCTCTCTTTTGGTAGAAGAAGCAGTCCCGACACCACCAGCTACTTTTGGAACCACTGTCTGAATGAGATGTCACTGGCGTTTGCAGTCGTTGAATCACTGGTTTTCTAAAGGAAGTTTGAAGCAGAGGGAGTGAAGGAACACTTTGGCTTGTAAAGAGAGCAGGCAGATTGTTTCCCTTCAGCTAGCGGACAGAAAAAGGAATTCCGTGTGGCTGACTAAAGCTCGTGCGCTTCACATGAGCATGTATAATATTCCCTGCGAGAAAGACAAACCAAAAGACAGTTGCTCTCAGGCTGGGAAAAGGAAGTGAGAAGGATTCACTCTCTGTGTTAGAAAATCCCTCTATGTTCCATGCCCAAGAAAGTTGCCTGTGTATTTTCTTCCTGAGTGAGGAGTTTGACTTTTCTCCAATAGGACAATGTGAAACCCAGTGGGGTTCACAACTCTCCGTGAGGCCCTCTGTGCTGCAGTGTGGAGATTGCCGCCTTACGGATGGTATCCCTGAAGGAGAGGAGAAAGCGCTTTTCTCAGCCTTCTGCTTACCCTGAGACATCGCTGCAGATCTCCTATCTATACACTATGATAGCGGCCCGCGAATTGTCACAATTCACTCTATGGAAATGAAAGTATAATACACTGTTCTCTTTCAAGCCTGTTCACTGACTGAACAGAGGTTTTCTGTTTTGGTAGAAGCGGTCGTGACACCACCAGCTACTTTCGGAACCATTCTCTGAATGAGATCTAACTGGCCTTTGCAGTCCTTGAATCACTGGTTTTCAAATGGAAGTCGGAACCACAGGGAGAGAAGGAACACTCTGCCCTGTTCGTAGGTCATGCAGACTGTTGGCCTTCAGCTAGGGGACAGCCGATGCAGTTCCGTGTGGCTGACGAAAGCACGTGTGCTTAACATGAGCATGGAGCCCATTCCCTGCAAGAAACACAAAGCAAAAGAAGGTTGCTCTGGGGCTGGGAGACTGAAATGAGAAGGATTCGTTACTCTGTTTAAATATCCCTCCGTGTTACATGGTCACGAAAGTCGCCTGTGTGCATTGTCGACCAGGGGACAATGTTGGCCTTTTTCCAGTTTGAGTACGTGAAGCCCAGCGGGGTCTACAGCTCTCCGCGAGGCTCTCTGAGCTGTGCTCAGGAGAACGCAACCTTCCAGCCGGAATTGCTGAAGGAGAAGGGATCCAGCCTTTCTCCGCCTTCTGGCATACCCTGAGACAATGTGGTAATTTTGCTAGCTAAAGACTATGATAGCAACCCTCGAGTAGTCACAATTCACTGAGTGGAAAAGAGGGCAGAATACAGTGTTCTCTTTCAAGCCAGTTTACTGAACGAACTGACGTTCTCTCTTTTGGTAGAAGAAGCAGTCCCGACACCACCAGCTACTTTTGGAACCGTTGTCTGAATGAGATGTAACTGGCGTTTGCAGTCCTTGAATCACTGGTTTTCTAAAGGAAGTTTGAAGCAGAGGGAGTGAAGGAACACTTTGGCTTGTAAAGAGAGCAGGCAGATTGTTTCCCTTCAGCTAGCGGACAGAAAAAGGAATTCCGTGTGGCTGACTAAAGCTCGAGCGCTTCACATGAGCATGTATCCTATTCCCTGCGAGAAAGACAAACCAAAAGAGAGTTGCTCTCAGGCTGGGAGAATGAAGTGAGGAGAATTCACTCTCTGTGTTAGAAAATCCCTCTGTGTTCCATGCCCATGAAAGTTGCCTGTGTATTTTCTTCCGGAGAGAGGACTTTGACTTTTCTCCAATTGGACAATGTGAAACCCAGTGGGGTTCACAACTCTCTGTGTGCTGCAGAGGAGATTGCCGCCTTACGGATGGTAACCCTGAAGGAGAGGAGAAAGCGCTTTTCTCAGCCTTTTCTTACCCTGAGACAGCTCTGCAGATCTCGGCCTTCGAAGAGTCACAATTCACTCTATGAAAAGGAAAGTATAATACACTGTTCTCTTTCAAGCCTGTTCACTGAACAGAGGTTTTCTGTTTTGGAAGAAGCGGTCATGACTCCACCTGCTACCTTCGGAAACATTCTCTGAATCTGATCTAACTGGCCTTTGCAGTCCTTGAATCACTGCTTTTCAAATGGAAGTCGGAACCAAGGGAGAGAAGGAACACTCTGCCCTGTTCGCAGGTCATACAGACTGTTGGCCTTCAGCTAGGGGACAGCCGAAGCAGTTCCGTGTGGCTGACGAAAGCACGTGTGCTTAACGTGAGCATGCAGCCTATTCCCTGCAAGAAAGACCAAGCAAAAGAAGGTTGCTCTGGGGCTGGGAGAGTGAAATGAGAAGGATTCATTACTCTCTTTAAAAATCCCTCCGTGTTACATGGTCACGAAAGTCGCCTGTGCATTGTCGACCTGGGTAAAGTGTTGGCCTTTTCTCCAGTTTGAGTACGTGAAGCCCATCGCGGGCTACAGCTCTCCGCGAGGCTCTCTGTGCTGTGCTGAGGAGAATGCAACCTTCAAGCCGATATTGCTGAAGCAGAAGGGAACCAGCCTTTCTCCGCCTTCTAGCATACCCTGAGACAATGTGGTAATTTTGGTAGCTAAACACTATGATAGCAGCCCTCGAGTAGTCACAATTCACTGTGTGGAAAAGAGGGCAGAATACAGTGTTCTCTTTCAAGCCAGTTTACTGAACGAACTGACGTTCTCTCTTTTGGTAGAAGAAGCAGTCCCGACACCACCAGCTACTTTTGGAACCACTGTCTGAATGAGATGTAACTGGCGTTTGCAGTCCTTGAATCACTGCTTTTCTAAAGGAAGTTTGAAGCAGAGGGAGTGAAGGAACACTTTGGCTTGTAAAGAGAGCAGGCAGATTGTTTTCCTTCAGCTAGCGGACAGAAAAAGGAATTCCGTGTGGCTGACTAAAGCTCGAGCGCTTCACATGAGCATGTATCCTATTCCCTGCGAGAAAGACAAACCAAAAGAGAGTTGCTCTCAGGCTGGGAGAATGAAGTGAGGAGAATTCACTCTCTGTGTTAGAAAATCCCTCTGTGTTCCATGCCCATGAAAGTTGCCTGTGTATTTTCTTCCGGAGAGAGGACTTTGACTTTTCTCCAATTGGACAATGTGAAACCCAGTGGGGTTCACAACTCTCTGTGTGCTGCAGAGGAGATTGCCGCCTTACGGATGGTAACCCTGAAGGAGAGGAGAAAGCGCTTTTCTCAGCCTTTTCTTACCCTAAGACAGCTCTGCAGATCTCGGCCTTCGAAGAGTCACAATTCACTCTATGAAAAGGAAAGTATAATACACTGTTCTCTTTCAAGCCTGTTCACTGAACAGAGGTTTTCTGTTTTGGAAGAAGCGGTCATGACTCCACCTGCTACCTTCGGAAACATTCTCTGAATCTGATCTAACTGGCCTTTGCAGTCCTTGAATCACTGGTTTTCAAATGGAAGTCGGAACCACAGGGAGAGAAGGAACACTCTGCCCTGTTCGCAGGTCATGCAGACTGTTGGCCTTCAGCTAGGGGACAGCCGAAGCAGTTCCGTGTGGCTGACGAAAGCACGTGTGCTTAACGTCAGCATGCAGCCCATTCCCTGCAAGAAAGACCAAGCAAAAGAAGGTTGCTCTGGGGCTGGGAGACTGAAATGAGAAGGATTCGTTACTCTCTTTAAAAATCCCTCCGTGTTACATGGTCACAAAAGTCGCCTGTGCATTGTCGACCTGGGTAAAGTGTTGGCCTTTTCTCCAATTTGAGTACGTGAAGCCCATCGCGGGCTACAGCTCTCCGCGAGGCTGTCTGTGCTGTGCTGAGGAGAACGCAACCTTCCATCCATTATTGCTGAAGAAGAAGGGAACCAGCCTTTCTCCGCCTTCTGGGATACCCTGGGACAATGTGGTAATTTTGCTAGCTAAACACTAAGATAGCAGGCCTCGAGTAGTCACAATTCACTGTGTGGAAAAGAGGGCAGAATACAGAGTTCTCTTTCAAGCCAGTTTACTGAACGAACTGACGTTCTCTCTTTTGGTAGAAGAAGCAGTCCCGACACCACCAGCTACTTTTGGAACCACTGTCTGAATGAGATGTCACTGGCGTTTGCAGTCGTTGAATCACTGGTTTTCTAAAGGAAGTTTGAAGCAGAGGGAGTGAAGGAACACTTTGGCTTGTAAAGAGAGCAGGCAGATTGTTTCCCTTCAGCTAGCGGACAGAAAAAGGAATTCCGTGTGGCTGACTAAAGCTCGTGCGCTTCACATGAGCATGTATAATATTCCCTGCGAGAAAGACAAACCAAAAGACAGTTGCTCTCAGGCTGGGAAAAGGAAGTGAGAAGGATTCACTCTCTGTGTTAGAAAATCCCTCTATGTTCCATGCCCAAGAAAGTTGCCTGTGTATTTTCTTCCTGAGTGAGGAGTTTGACTTTTCTCCAATAGGACAATGTGAAACCCAGTGGGGTTCACAACTCTCCGTGAGGCCCTCTGTGCTGCAGTGTGGAGATTGCCGCCTTACGGATGGTATCCCTGAAGGAGAGGAGAAAGCGCTTTTCTCAGCCTTCTGCTTACCCTGAGACATCGCTGCAGATCTCCTATCTATACACTATGATAGCGGCCCGCGAATTGTCACAATTCACTCTATGGAAATGAAAGTATAATACACTGTTCTCTTTCAAGCCTGTTCACTGACTGAACAGAGGTTTTCTGTTTTGGTAGAAGCGGTCGTGACACCACCAGCTACTTTCGGAACCATTCTCTGAATGAGATCTAACTGGCCTTTGCAGTCCTTGAATCACTGGTTTTCAAATGGAAGTCGGAACCACAGGGAGAGAAGGAACACTCTGCCCTGTTCGTAGGTCATGCAGACTGTTGGCCTTCAGCTAGGGGACAGCCGATGCAGTTCCGTGTGGCTGACGAAAGCACGTGTGCTTAACATGAGCATGGAGCCCATTCCCTGCAAGAAACACAAAGCAAAAGAAGGTTGCTCTGGGGCTGGGAGACTGAAATGAGAAGGATTCGTTACTCTGTTTAAATATCCCTCCGTGTTACATGGTCACGAAAGTCGCCTGTGTGCATTGTCGACCAGGGGAAAATGTTGGCCTTTTCTCCAGTTTGAGTACGTGAAGCCCAGCGGGGTCTACAGCTCTCCGCGAGGCTCTCTGTGCTGTGCTCAGGAGAACGCAACCTTCCAGCCGGAATTGCTGAAGGAGAAGGGATCCAGCCTTTCTCCGCCTTCTGGCATACCCTGAGACAATGTGGTAATTTTGCTAGCTAAAGACTATGATAGCAACCCTCGAGTAGTCACAATTCACTGAGTGGAAAAGAGGGCAGAATACAGTGTTCTCTTTCAAGCCAGTTTACTGAACGAACTGACGTTCTGTCTTTTGGTAGAAGAAGCAGTCCCGACACCACCAGCTACTTTTGGAACCGTTGTCTGAATGAGATGTAACTGGCGTTTGCAGTCCTTGAATCACTGGTTTTCTAAAGGAAGTTTGAAGCAGAGGGAGTGAAGGAACACTTTGGCTTGTAAAGAGAGCAGGCAGATTGTTTCCCTTCAGCTAGCGGACAGAAAAAGGAATTCTGTGTGGCTGACTAAAGCTCGAGCGCTTCACATGAGCATGTATCCTATTCCCTGCGAGAAAGACAAACCAAAAGAGAGTTGCTCTCAGGCTGGGAGAATGAAGTGAGGAGAATTCACTCTCTGTGTTAGAAAATCCCTCTGTGTTCCATGCCCATGAAAGTTGCCTGTGTATTTTCTTCCGGAGAGAGGACTTTGACTTTTCTCCAATTGGACAATGTGAAACCCAGTGGGGTTCACAACTCTCTGTGTGCTGCAGAGGAGATTGCCGCCTAATGATGGGAACCCTGAAGGAGAGGAGAAAGCGCTTTTCTCAGCCTTTTCTTACCCTGAGACAGCTCTGCAGATCTCGGCCTTCGAAGAGTCACAATTCACTCTATGAAAAGGAAAGTATAATACACTGTTCTCTTTCAAGCCTGTTCACTGAACAGAGGTTTTCTGTTTTGGAAGAAGCGGTCATGACTCCACCTGCTACCTTCGGAAACATTCTCTGAATCTGATCTAACTGGCCTTTGCAGTCCTTGAATCACTGCTTTTCAAATGGAAGTCGGAACCAAGGGAGAGAAGGAACACTCTGCCCTGTTCGCAGGTCATACAGACTGTTGGCCTTCAGCTAGGGGACAGCCGAAGCAGTTCCGTGTGGCTGACGAAAGCACGTGTGCTTAACGTGAGCATGCAGCCTATTCCCTGCAAGAAAGACCAAGCAAAAGAAGGTTGCTCTGGGGCTGGGAGAGTGAAATGAGAAGGATTCATTACTCTCTTTAAAAATCCCTCCGTGTTACATGGTCACGAAAGTCGCCTGTGCATTGTCGACCTGGGTAAAGTGTTGGCCTTTTCTCCAGTTTGAGTACGTGAAGCCCATCGCGGGCTACAGCTCTCCGCGAGGCTCTCTGTGCTGTGCTGAGGAGAATGCAACCTTCAAGCCGGTATTGCTGAAGCAGAAGGGAACCAGCCTTTCTCCGCCTTCTAGCATACCCTGAGACAATGTGGTAATTTTGCTAGCTAAACACTATGATAGCAGCCCTCGAGTAGTCACAATTCACTGTGTGGAAAAGAGGGCAGAATACAGTGTTCTCTTTCAAGCCAGTTTACTGAACGAACTGACGTTCTCTCTTTTGGTAGAAGAAGCAGTCCCGACACCACCAGCTACTTTTGGAACCACTGTCTGAATGAGATGTAACTGGCGTTTGCAGTCCTTGAATCACTGCTTTTCTAAAGGAAGTTTGAAGCAGAGGGAGTGAAGGAACACTTTGGCTTGTAAAGAGAGCAGGCAGATTGTTTTCCTTCAGCTAGCGGACAGAAAAAGGAATTCCGTGTGGCTGACTAAAGCTCGAGCGCTTCACATGAGCATGTATCCTATTCCCTGCGAGAAAGACAAACCAAAAGAGAGTTGCTCTCAGGCTGGGAGAATGAAGTGAGGAGAATTCACTCTCTGTGTTAGAAAATCCCTCTGTGTTTCATGCCCATGAAAGTTGCCTGTGTATTTTCTTCCGGAGAGAGGACTTTGACTTTTCTCCAATTGGACAATGTGAAACCCAGTGGGGTTCACAACTCTCTGTGTGCTGCAGAGGAGATTGCCGCCTTACGGATGGTAACCCTGAAGGAGAGGAGAAAGCGCTTTTCTCAGCCTTTTCTTACCCTGAGACAGCTCTGCAGATCTCGGCCTTCGAAGAGTCACAATTCACTCTATGAAAAGGAAAGTATAATACACTGTTCTCTTTCAAGCCTGTTCACTGAACAGAGGTTTTCTGTTTTGGAAGAAGCGGTCATGACTCCACCTGCTACCTTCGGAAACATTCTCTGAATCTGATCTAACTGGCCTTTGCAGTCCTTGAATCACTGGTTTTCAAATGGAAGTCGGAACCACAGGGAGAGAAGGAACACTCTGCCCTGTTCGCAGGTCATGCAGACTGTTGGCCTTCAGCTAGGGGACAGCCGAAGCAGTTCCGTGTGGCTGACGAAAGCACGTGTGCTTAACGTGAGCATGCAGCCCATTCCCTGCAAGAAAGACCAAGCAAAAGAAGGTTGCTCTGGGGCTGGGAGACTGAAATGAGAAGGATTCGTTACTCTCTTTAAAAATCCCTCCGTGTTACATGGTCACAAAAGTCGCCTGTGCATTGTCGACCTGGGTAAAGTGTTGGCCTTTTCTCCAGTTTGAGTACGTGAAGCCCATCGCGGGCTACAGCTCTCCGCGAGGCTGTCTGTGCTGTGCTGAGGAGAACGCAACCTTCCATCCATTATTGCTGAAGAAGAAGGGAACCAGCCTTTCTCCGCCTTCTGGGATACCCTGGGACAATGTGGTAATTTTGCTAGCTAAACACTAAGATAGCAGGCCTCGAGTAGTCACAATTCACTGTGTGGAAAAGAGGGCAGAATACAGAGTTCTCTTTCAAGCCAGTTTACTGAACGAACTGACGTTCTCTCTTTTGGTAGAAGAAGCAGTCCCGACACCACCAGCTACTTTTGGAACCACTGTCTGAATGAGATGTCACTGGCGTTTGCAGTCGTTGAATCACTGGTTTTCTAAAGGAAGTTTGAAGCAGAGGGAGTGAAGGAACACTTTGGCTTGTAAAGAGAGCAGGCAGATTGTTTCCCTTCAGCTAGCGGACAGAAAAAGGAATTCCGTGTGGCTGACTAAAGCTCGTGCGCTTCACATGAGCATGTATAATATTCCCTGCGAGAAAGACAAACCAAAAGACAGTTGCTCTCAGGCTGGGAAAAGGAAGTGAGAAGGATTCACTCTCTGTGTTAGAAAATCCCTCTATGTTCCATGCCCAAGAAAGTTGCCTGTGTATTTTCTTCCTGAGTGAGGAGTTTGAC
The DNA here is from genome assembly GCA_030035585.1 of Dugong dugon. Classification (NCBI taxonomy): domain Eukaryota; kingdom Metazoa; phylum Chordata; class Mammalia; order Sirenia; family Dugongidae; genus Dugong; species Dugong dugon. The sequence goes on from CM057479.1 coordinate 32,833,362, forward strand.
TTTTCTCCAATAGGACAATGTGAAACCCAGTGGGGTTCACAACTCTCCGTGAGGCCCTCTGTGCTGCAGTGTGGAGATTGCCGCCTTACGGATGGTATCCCTGAAGGAGAGGAGAAAGCGCTTTTCTCAGCCTTCTGCTTACCCTGAGACATCGCTGCAGATCTCCTATCTATACACTATGATAGCGGCCCGCGAATTGTCACAATTCACTCTATGGAAATGAAAGTATAATACACTGTTCTCTTTCAAGCCTGTTCACTGACTGAACAGAGGTTTTCTGTTTTGGTAGAAGCGGTCGTGACACCACCAGCTACTTTCGGAACCATTCTCTGAATGAGATCTAACTGGCCTTTGCAGTCCTTGAATCACTGGTTTTCAAATGGAAGTCGGAACCACAGGGAGAGAAGGAACACTCTGCCCTGTTCGTAGGTCATGCAGACTGTTGGCCTTCAGCTAGGGGACAGCCGATGCAGTTCCGTGTGGCTGACGAAAGCACGTGTGCTTAACATGAGCATGGAGCCCATTCCCTGCAAGAAACACAAAGCAAAAGAAGGTTGCTCTGGGGCTGGGAGACTGAAATGAGAAGGATTCGTTACTCTGTTTAAATATCCCTCCGTGTTACATGGTCACGAAAGTCGCCTGTGTGCATTGTCGACCAGGGGACAATGTTGGCCTTTTCTCCAGTTTGAGTACGTGAAGCCCAGCGGGGTCTACAGCTCTCCGCGAGGCTCTCTGAGCTGTGCTCAGGAGAACGCAACCTTCCAGCCGGAATTGCTGAAGGAGAAGGGATCCAGCCTTTCTCCGCCTTCTGGCATACCCTGAGACAATGTGGTAATTTTGCTAGCTAAAGACTATGATAGCAACCCTCGAGTAGTCACAATTCACTGAGTGGAAAAGAGGGCAGAATACAGTGTTCTCTTTCAAGCCAGTTTACTGAACGAACTGACGTTCTCTCTTTTGGTAGAAGAAGCAGTCCCGACACCACCAGCTACTTTTGGAACCGTTGTCTGAATGAGATGTAACTGGCGTTTGCAGTCCTTGAATCACTGGTTTTCTAAAGGAAGTTTGAAGCAGAGGGAGTGAAGGAACACTTTGGCTTGTAAAGAGAGCAGGCAGATTGTTTTCCTTCAGCTAGCGGACAGAAAAAGGAATTCCGTGTGGCTGACTAAAGCGCGAGCGCTTCACATGAGCATGTATCCTATTCCCTGCGAGAAAGACAAACCAAAAGAGAGTTGCTCTCAGGCTGGGAGAATGAAGTGAGGAGAATTCACTCTCTGTGTTAGAAAATCCCTCTGTGTTCCATGCCTATGAAAGTTGCCTGTGTATTTTCTTCCGGAGAGAGGACTTTGACTTTTCTCCAATTGGACAATGTGAAACCCAGTGGGGTTCACAACTCTCTGTGTGCTGCAGAGGAGATTGCCGCCTTACGGATGGTAACCCTGAAGGAGAGGAGAAAGCGCTTTTCTCAGCCTTTTCTTACCCTGAGACAGCTCTGCAGATCTCGGCCTTCGAAGAGTCACAATTCACTCTATGAAAAGGAAAGTATAATACACTGTTCTCTTTCAAGCCTGTTCACTGAACAGAGGTTTTCTGTTTTGGAAGAAGCGGTCATGACTCCACCTGCTACCTTCGGAAACATTCTCTGAATCTGATCTAACTGGCCTTTGCAGTCCTTGAATCACTGGTTTTCAAATGGAAGTCGGAACCACAGGGAGAGAAGGAACACTCTGCCCTGTTCGCAGGTCATGCAGACTGTTGGCCTTCAGCTAGGGGACAGCCGAAGCAGTTCCGTGTGGCTGACGAAAGCACGTGTGCTTAACGTGAGCATGCAGCCCATTCCCTGCAAGAAAGACCAAGCAAAAGAAGGTTGCTCTGGGGCTGGGAGACTGAAATGAGAAGGATTCGTTACTCTCTTTAAAAATCCCTCCGTGTTACATGGTCACAAAAGTCGCCTGTGCATTGTCGACCTGGGTAAAGTGTTGGCCTTTTCTCCAGTTTGAGTACGTGAAGCCCATCGCGGGCTACAGCTCTCCGCGAGGCTGTCTGTGCTGTGCTGAGGAGAACGCAACCTTCCATCCATTATTGCTGAAGAAGAAGGGAACCAGCCTTTCTCCGCCTTCTGGGATACCCTGGGACAATGTGGTAATTTTGCTAGCTAAACACTAAGATAGCAGGCCTCGAGTAGTCACAATTCACTGTGTGGAAAAGAGGGCAGAATACAGAGTTCTCTTTCAAGCCAGTTTACTGAACGAACTGACGTTCTCTCTTTTGGTAGAAGAAGCAGTCCCGACACCACCAGCTACTTTTGGAACCACTGTCTGAATGAGATGTCACTGGCGTTTGCAGTCGTTGAATCACTGGTTTTCTAAAGGAAGTTTGAAGCAGAGGGAGTGAAGGAACACTTTGGCTTGTAAAGAGAGCAGGCAGATTGTTTCCCTTCAGCTAGCGGACAGAAAAAGGAATTCCGTGTGGCTGACTAAAGCTCGTGCGCTTCACATGAGCATGTATAATATTCCCTGCGAGAAAGACAAACCAAAAGACAGTTGCTCTCAGGCTGGGAAAAGGAAGTGAGAAGGATTCACTCTCTGTGTTAGAAAATCCCTCTATGTTCCATGCCCAAGAAAGTTGCCTGTGTATTTTCTTCCTGAGTGAGGAGTTTGACTTTTCTCCAATAGGACAATGTGAAACCCAGTGGGGTTCACAACTCTCCGTGAGGCCCTCTGTGCTGCAGTGTGGAGATTGCCGCCTTACGGATGGTATCCCTGAAGGAGAGGAGAAAGCGCTTTTCTCAGCCTTCTGCTTACCCTGAGACATCGCTGCAGATCTCCTATCTATACACTATGATAGCGGCCCGCGAATTGTCACAATTCACTCTATGGAAATGAAAGTATAATACACTGTTCTCTTTCAAGCCTGTTCACTGACTGAACAGAGGTTTTCTGTTTTGGTAGAAGCGGTCGTGACACCACCAGCTACTTTCGGAACCATTCTCTGAATGAGATCTAACTGGCCTTTGCAGTCCTTGAATCACTGGTTTTCAAATGGAAGTCGGAACCACAGGGAGAGAAGGAACACTCTGCCCTGTTCGTAGGTCATGCAGACTGTTGGCCTTCAGCTAGGGGACAGCCGATGCAGTTCCGTGTGGCTGACGAAAGCACGTGTGCTTAACATGAGCATGGAGCCCATTCCCTGCAAGAAACACAAAGCAAAAGAAGGTTGCTCTGGGGCTGGGAGACTGAAATGAGAAGGATTCGTTACTCTGTTTAAATATCCCTCCGTGTTACATGGTCACGAAAGTCGCCTGTGTGCATTGTCGACCAGGGGACAATGTTGGCCTTTTCTCCAGTTTGAGTACGTGAAGCCCAGCGGGGTCTACAGCTCTCCGCGAGGCTCTCTGAGCTGTGCTCAGGAGAACGCAACCTTCCAGCCGGAATTGCTGAAGGAGAAGGGATCCAGCCTTTCTCCGCCTTCTGGCATACCCTGAGACAATGTGGTAATTTTGCTAGCTAAAGAATATGATAGCAACCCTCGAGTAGTCACAATTCACTGAGTGGAAAAGAGGGCAGAATACAGTGTTCTCTTTCAAGCCAGTTTACTGAACGAACTGACGTTCTCTCTTTTGGTAGAAGAAGCAGTCCCGACACCACCAGCTACTTTTGGAACCGTTGTCTGAATGAGATGTAACTGGCGTTTGCAGTCCTTGAATCACTGGTTTTCTAAAGGAAGTTTGAAGCAGAGGGAGTGAAGGAACACTTTGGCTTGTAAAGAGAGCAGGCAGATTGTTTCCCTTCAGCTAGCGGACAGAAAAAGGAATTCCGTGTGGCTGACTAAAGCGCGAGCGCTTCACATGAGCATGTATCCTATTCCCTGAGAGAAAGACAAACCAAAAGAGAGTTGCTCTCAGGCTGGGAGAATGAAGTGAGGAGAATTCACTCTCTGTGTTAGAAAATCCCTCTGTGTTCCATGCCTATGAAAGTTGCCTGTGTATTTTCTTCCGGAGAGAGGACTTTGACTTTTCTCCAATTGGACAATGTGAAACCCAGTGGGGTTCACAACTCTCTGTGTGCTGCAGAGGAGATTGCCGCCTTACGGATGGTAACCCTGAAGGAGAGGAGAAAGCGCTTTTCTCAGCCTTTTCTTACCCTGAGACAGCTCTGCAGATCTCGGCCTTCGAAGAGTCACAATTCACTCTATGAAAAGGAAAGTATAATACACTGTTCTCTTTCAAGCCTGTTCACTGAACAGAGGTTTTCTGTTTTGGAAGAAGCGGTCATGACTCCACCTGCTACCTTCGGAAACATTCTCTGAATCTGATCTAACTGGCCTTTGCAGTCCTTGAATCACTGGTTTTCAAATGGAAGTCGGAACCACAGGGAGAGAAGGAACACTCTGCCCTGTTCGCAGGTCATGCAGACTGTTGGCCTTCAGCTAGGGGACAGCCGAAGCAGTTCCGTGTGGCTGACGAAAGCACGTGTGCTTAACGTGAGCATGCAGCCCATTCCCTGCAAGAAAGACCAAGCAAAAGAAGGTTGCTCTGGGGCTGGGAGACTGAAATGAGAAGGATTCGTTACTCTCTTTAAAAATCCCTCCGTGTTACATGGTCACAAAAGTCGCCTGTGCATTGTCGACCTGGGTAAAGTGTTGGCCTTTTCTCCAGTTTGAGTACGTGAAGCCCATCGCGGGCTACAGCTCTCCGCGAGGCTGTCTGTGCTGTGCTGAGGAGAACGCAACCTTCCATCCATTATTGCTGAAGAAGAAGGGAACCAGCCTTTCTCCGCCTTCTGGGATACCCTGGGACAATGTGGTAATTTTGCTAGCTAAACACTAAGATAGCAGGCCTCGAGTAGTCACAATTCACTGTGTGGAAAAGAGGGCAGAATACAGAGTTCTCTTTCAAGCCAGTTTACTGAACGAACTGACGTTCTCTCTTTTGGTAGAAGAAGCAGTCCCGACACCACCAGCTACTTTTGGAACCACTGTCTGAATGAGATGTCACTGGCGTTTGCAGTCGTTGAATCACTGGTTTTCTAAAGGAAGTTTGAAGCAGAGGGAGTGAAGGAACACTTTGGCTTGTAAAGAGAGCAGGCAGATTGTTTCCCTTCAGCTAGCGGACAGAAAAAGGAATTCCGTGTGGCTGACTAAAGCTCGTGCGCTTCACATGAGCATGTATAATATTCCCTGCGAGAAAGACAAACCAAAAGACAGTTGCTCTCAGGCTGGGAAAAGGAAGTGAGAAGGATTCACTCTCTGTGTTAGAAAATCCCTCTGTGTTCCATGCCCAAGAAAGTTGCCTGTGTATTTTCTTCCTGAGTGAGGAGTTTGACTTTTCTCCAATAGGACAATGTGAAACCCAGTGGGGTTCACAACTCTCCGTGAGGCCCTCTGTGCTGCAGTGTGGAGATTGCCGCCTTACGGATGGTATCCCTGAAGGAGAGGAGAAAGCGCTTTTCTCAGCCTTCTGCTTACCCTGAGACATCGCTGCAGATCTCCTATCTATACACTATGATAGCGGCCCGCGAATTGTCACAATTCACTCTATGGAAATGAAAGTATAATACACTGTTCTCTTTCAAGCCTGTTCACTGACTGAACAGAGGTTTTCTGTTTTGGTAGAAGCGGTCGTGACACCACCAGCTACTTTCGGAACCATTCTCTGAATGAGATCTAACTGGCCTTTGCAGTCCTTGAATCACAGGTTTTCAAATGGAAGTCGGAACCACAGGGAGAGAAGGAACACTCTGCCCTGTTCGTAGGTCATGCAGACTGTTGGCCTTCAGCTAGGGGACAGCCGATGCAGTTCCGTGTGGCTGACGAAAGCACGTGTGCTTAACATGAGCATGGAGCCCATTCCCTGCAAGAAACACAAAGCAAAAGAAGGTTGCTCTGGGGCTGGGAGACTGAAATGAGAAGGATTCGTTACTCTGTTTAAATATCCCTCCGTGTTACATGGTCACGAAAGTCGCCTGTGTGCATTGTCGACCAGGGGACAATGTTGGCCTTTTTCCAGTTTGAGTACGTGAAGCCCAGCGGGGTCTACAGCTCTCCGCGAGGCTCTCTGAGCTGTGCTCAGGAGAACGCAACCTTCCAGCCGGAATTGCTGAAGGAGAAGGGATCCAGCCTTTCTCCGCCTTCTGGCATACCCTGAGACAATGTGGTAATTTTGCTAGCTAAAGACTATGATAGCAACCCTCGAGTAGTCACAATTCACTGAGTGGAAAAGAGGGCAGAATACAGTGTTCTCTTTCAAGCCAGTTTACTGAACGAACTGACGTTCTCTCTTTTGGTAGAAGAAGCAGTCCCGACACCACCAGCTACTTTTGGAACCGTTGTCTGAATGAGATGTAACTGGCGTTTGCAGTCCTTGAATCACTGGTTTTCTAAAGGAAGTTTGAAGCAGAGGGAGTGAAGGAACACTTTGGCTTGTAAAGAGAGCAGGCAGATTGTTTCCCTTCAGCTAGCGGACAGAAAAAGGAATTCCGTGTGGCTGACTAAAGCTCGAGCGCTTCACATGAGCATGTATCCTATTCCCTGCGAGAAAGACAAACCAAAAGAGAGTTGCTCTCAGGCTGGGAGAATGAAGTGAGGAGAATTCACTCTCTGTGTTAGAAAATCCCTCTGTGTTCCATGCCCATGAAAGTTGCCTGTGTATTTTCTTCCGGAGAGAGGACTTTGACTTTTCTCCAATTGGACAATGTGAAACCCAGTGGGGTTCACAACTCTCTGTGTGCTGCAGAGGAGATTGCCGCCTTACGGATGGTAACCCTGAAGGAGAGGAGAAAGCGCTTTTCTCAGCCTTTTCTTACCCTGAGACAGCTCTGCAGATCTCGGCCTTCGAAGAGTCACAATTCACTCTATGAAAAGGAAAGTATAATACACTGTTCTCTTTCAAGCCTGTTCACTGAACAGAGGCTTTCTGTTTTGGAAGAAGCGGTCATGACTCCACCTGCTACCTTCGGAAACATTCTCTGAATCTGATCTAACTGGCCTTTGCAGTCCTTGAATCACTGGTTTTCAAATGGAAGTCGGAACCACAGGGAGAGAAGGAACACTCTGCCCTGTTCGCAGGTCATGCAGACTGTTGGCCTTCAGCTAGGGGACAGCCGAAGCAGTTCCGTGTGGCTGACGAAAGCACGTGTGCTTAACGTGAGCATGCAGCCCATTCCCTGCAAGAAAGACCAAGCAAAAGAAGGTTGCTCTGGGGCTGGGAGACTGAAATGAGAAGGATTCGTTACTCTCTTTAAAAATCCCTCCGTGTTACATGGTCACAAAAGTCGCCTGTGCATTGTCGACCTGGGTAAAGTGTTGGCCTTTTCTCCAGTTTGAGTACGTGAAGCCCATCGCGGGCTACAGCTCTCCGCGAGGCTGTCTGTGCTGTGCTGAGGAGAACGCAACCTTCCATCCATTATTGCTGAAGAAGAAGGGAACCAGCCTTTCTCCGCCTTCTGGGATACCCTGGGACAATGTGGTAATTTTGCTAGCTAAACACTAAGATAGCAGGCCTCGAGTAGTCACAATTCACTGTGTGGAAAAGAGGGCAGAATACAGTGTTCTCTTTCAAGCCAGTTTACTGAACGAACTGACGTTCTCTCTTTTGGTAGAAGAAGCAGTCCCGACACCACCAGCTACTTTTGGAACCACTGTCTGAATGAGATGTCACTGGCGTTTGCAGTCGTTGAATCACTGGTTTTCTAAAGGAAGTTTGAAGCAGAGGGAGTGAAGGAACACTTTGGCTTGTAAAGAGAGCAGGCAGATTGTTTCCCTTCAGCTAGCGGACAGAAAAAGGAATTCCGTGTGGCTGACTAAAGCTCGTGCGCTTCACATGAGCATGTATAATATTCCCTGCGAGAAAGACAAACCAAAAGACAGTTGCTCTCAGGCTGGGAAAAGGAAGTGAGACGGATTCACTCTCTGTGTTAGAAAATCCCTCTGTGTTCCATGCCCAAGAAAGTTGCCTGTGTATTTTCTTCCTGAGTGAGGAGTTTGACTTTTCTCCAATAGGACAATGTGAAACCCAGTGGGGTTCACAACTCTCCGTGAGGCCCTCTGTGCTGCAGTGTGGAGATTGCCGCCTTACGGATGGTATCCCTGAAGGAGAGGAGAAAGCGCTTTTCTCAGCCTTCTGCTTACCCTGAGACATCGCTGCAGATCTCCTATCTATACACTATGATAGCGGCCCGCGAATTGTCACAATTCACTCTATGGAAATGAAAGTATAATACACTGTTCTCTTTCAAGCCTGTTCACTGACTGAACAGAGGTTTTCTGTTTTGGTAGAAGCGGTCGTGACACCACCAGCTACTTTCGGAACCATTCTCTGAATGAGATCTAACTGGCCTTTGCAGTCCTTGAATCACAGGTTTTCAAATGGAAGTCGGAACCACAGGGAGAGAAGGAACACTCTGCCCTGTTCGTAGGTCATGCAGACTGTTGGCCTTCAGCTAGGGGACAGCCGATGCAGTTCCGTGTGGCTGACGAAAGCACGTGTGCTTAACATGAGCATGGAGCCCATTCCCTGCAAGAAACACAAAGCAAAAGAAGGTTGCTCTGGGGCTGGGAGACTGAAATGAGAAGGATTCGTTACTCTGTTTAAATATCCCTCCGTGTTACATGGTCACGAAAGTCGCCTGTGTGCATTGTCGACCAGGGGACAATGTTGGCCTTTTTCCAGTTTGAGTACGTGAAGCCCAGCGGGGTCTACAGCTCTCCGCGAGGCTCTCTGAGCTGTGCTCAGGAGAACGCAACCTTCCAGCCGGAATTGCTGAAGGAGAAGGGATCCAGCCTTTCTCCGCCTTCTGGCATACCCTGAGACAATGTGGTAATTTTGCTAGCTAAAGACTATGATAGCAACCCTCGAGTAGTCACAATTCACTGAGTGGAAAAGAGGGCAGAATACAGTGTTCTCTTTCAAGCCAGTTTACTGAACGAACTGACGTTCTCTCTTTTGGTAGAAGAAGCAGTCCCGACACCACCAGCTACTTTTGGAACCGTTGTCTGAATGAGATGTAACTGGCGTTTGCAGTCCTTGAATCACTGGTTTTCTAAAGGAAGTTTGAAGCAGAGGGAGTGAAGGAACACTTTGGCTTGTAAAGAGAGCAGGCAGATTGTTTCCCTTCAGCTAGCGGACAGAAAAAGGAATTCCGTGTGGCTGACTAAAGCTCGAGCGCTTCACATGAGCATGTATCCTATTCCCTGCGAGAAAGACAAACCAAAAGAGAGTTGCTCTCAGGCTGGGAGAATGAAGTGAGGAGAATTCACTCTCTGTGTTAGAAAATCCCTCTGTGTTCCATGCCCATGAAAGTTGCCTGTGTATTTTCTTCCGGAGAGAGGACTTTGACTTTTCTCCAATTGGACAATGTGAAACCCAGTGGGGTTCACAACTCTCTGTGTGCTGCAGAGGAGATTGCCGCCTTACGGATGGTAACCCTGAAGGAGAGGAGAAAGCGCTTTTCTCAGCCTTTTCTTACCCTGAGACAGCTCTGCAGATCTCGGCCTTCGAAGAGTCACAATTCACTCTATGAAAAGGAAAGTATAATACACTGTTCTCTTTCAAGCCTGTTCACTGAACAGAGGTTTTCTGTTTTGGAAGAAGCGGTCATGACTCCACCTGCTACCTTCGGAAACATTCTCTGAATCTGATCTAACTGGCCTTTGCAGTCCTTGAATCACTGGTTTTCAAATGGAAGTCGGAACCACAGGGAGAGAAGGAACACTCTGCCCTGTTCGCAGGTCATGCAGACTGTTGGCCTTCAGCTAGGGGACAGCCGAAGCAGTTCCGTGTGGCTGACGAAAGCACGTGTGCTTAACGTGAGCATGCAGCCCATTCCCTGCAAGAAAGACCAAGCAAAAGAAGGTTGCTCTGGGGCTGGGAGACTGAAATGAGAAGGATTCGTTACTCTCTTTAAAAATCCCTCCGTGTTACATGGTCACAAAAGTCGCCTGTGCATTGTCGACCTGGGTAAAGTGTTGGCCTTTTCTCCAGTTTGAGTACGTGAAGCCCATCGCGGGCTACAGCTCTCCGCGAGGCTGTCTGTGCTGTGCTGAGGAGAACGCAACCTTCCATCCATTATTGCTGAAGAAGAAGGGAACCAGCCTTTCTCCGCCTTCTGGGATACCCTGGGACAATGTGGTAATTTTGCTAGCTAAACACTAAGATAGCAGGCCTCGAGTAGTCACAATTCACTCTGTGGAAAAGAGGGCAGAATACAGAGTTCTCTTTCAAGCCAGTTTACTGAACGAACTGACGTTCTCTCTTTTGGTAGAAGAAGCAGTCCCGACACCACCAGCTACTTTTGGAACCACTGTCTGAATGAGATGTCACTGGCGTTTGCAGTCGTTGAATCACTGGTTTTCTAAAGGAAGTTTGAAGCAGAGGGAGTGAAGGAACACTTTGGCTTGTAAAGAGAGCAGGCAGATTGTTTCCCTTCAGCTAGCGGACAGAAAAAGGAATTCCGTGTGGCTGACTAAAGCTCGTGCGCTTCACATGAGCATGTATAATATTCCCTGCGAGAAAGACAAACCAAAAGACAGTTGCTCTCAGGCTGGGAAAAGGAAGTGAGAAGGATTCACTCTCTGTGTTAGAAAATCCCTCTATGTTCCATGCCCAAGAATGTTGCCTGTGTATTTTCTTCCTGAGTGAGGAGTTTGACTTTTCTCCAATAGGACAATGTGAAACCCAGTGGGGTTCACAACTCTCCGTGAGGCCCTCTGTGCTGCAGTGTGGAGATTGCCGCCTTACGGATGGTATCCCTGAAGGAGAGGAGAAAGCGCTTTTCTCAGCCTTCTGCTTACCCTGAGACATCGCTGCAGATCTCCTATCTATACACTATGATAGCGGCCCGCGAATTGTCACAATTCACTCTATGGAAATGAAAGTATAATACACTGTTCTCTTTCAAGCCTGTTCACTGACTGAACAGAGGTTTTCTGTTTTGGTAGAAGCGGTCGTGACACCACCAGCTACTTTCGGAACCATTCTCTGAATGAGATCTAACTGGCCTTTGCAGTCCTTGAATCACTGGTTTTCAAATGGAAGTCGGAACCACAGGGAGAGAAGGAACACTCTGCCCTGTTCGTAGGTCATGCAGACTGTTGGCCTTCAGCTAGGGGACAGCCGATGCAGTTCCGTGTGGCTGACGAAAGCACGTGTGCTTAACATGAGCATGGAGCCCATTCCCTGCAAGAAACACAAAGCAAAAGAAGGTTGCTCTGGGGCTGGGAGACTGAAATGAGAAGGATTCGTTACTCTGTTTAAATATCCCTCCGTGTTACATGGTCACGAAAGTCGCCTGTGTGCATTGTCGACCAGGGGACAATGTTGGCCTTTTTCCAGTTTGAGTACGTGAAGCCCAGCGGGGTCTACAGCTCTCCGCGAGGCTCTCTGAGCTGTGCTCAGGAGAACGCAACCTTCCAGCCGGAATTGCTGAAGGAGAAGGGATCCAGCCTTTCTCCGCCTTCTGGCATACCCTGAGACAATGTGGTAATTTTGCTAGCTAAAGACTATGATAGCAACCCTCGAGTAGTCACAATTCACTGAGTGGAAAAGAGGGCAGAATACAGTGTTCTCTTTCAAGCCAGTTTACTGAACGAACTGACGTTCTCTCTTTTGGTAGAAGAAGCAGTCCCGACACCACCAGCTACTTTTGGAACCGTTGTCTGAATGAGATGTAACTGGCGTTTGCAGTCCTTGAATCACTGGTTTTCTAAAGGAAGTTTGAAGCAGAGGGAGTGAAGGAACACTTTGGCTTGTAAAGAGAGCAGGCAGATTGTTTCCCTTCAGCTAGCGGACAGAAAAAGGAATTCCGTGTGGCTGACTAAAGCTCGAGCGCTTCACATGAGCATGTATCCTATTCCCTGCGAGAAAGACAAACCAAAAGAGAGTTGCTCTCAGGCTGGGAGAATGAAGTGAGGAGAATTCACTCTCTGTGTTAGAAAATCCCTCTGTGTTCCATGCCCATGAAAGTTGCCTGTGTATTTTCTTCCGGAGAGAGGACTTTGACTTTTCTCCAATTGGACAATGTGAAACCCAGTGGGGTTCACAACTCTCTGTGTGCTGCAGAGGAGATTGCCGCCTTACGGATGGTAACCCTGAAGGAGAGGAGAAAGCGCTTTTCTCAGCCTTTTCTTACCCTGAGACAGCTCTGCAGATCTCGGCCTTCGAAGAGTCACAATTCACTCTATGAAAAGGAAAGTATAATACACTGTTCTCTTTCAAGCCTGTTCACTGAACAGAGGTTTTCTGTTTTGGAAGAAGCGGTCATGACTCCACCTGCTACCTTCGGAAACATTCTCTGAATCTGATCTAACTGGCCTTTGCAGTCCTTGAATCACTGGTTTTCAAATGGAAGTCGGAACCACAGGGAGAGAAGGAACACTCTGCCCTGTTCGCAGGTCATGCAGACTGTTGGCCTTCAGCTAGGGGACAGCCGAAGCAGTTCCGTGTGGCTGACGAAAGCACGTGTGCTTAACGTCAGCATGCAGCCCATTCCCTGCAAGAAAGACCAAGCAAAAGAAGGTTGCTCTGGGGCTGGGAGACTGAAATGAGAAGGATTCGTTACTCTCTTTAAAAATCCCTCCGTGTTACATGGTCACAAAAGTCGCCTGTGCATTGTCGACCTGGGTAAAGTGTTGGCCTTTTCTCCAGTTTGAGTACGTGAAGCCCATCGCGGGCTACAGCTCTCCGCGAGGCTGTCTGTGCTGTGCTGAGGAGAACGCAACCTTCCATCCATTATTGCTGAAGAAGAAGGGAACCAGCCTTTCTCCGCCTTCTGGGATACCCTGGGACAATGTGGTAATTTTGCTAGCTAAACACTAAGATAGCAGGCCTCGAGTAGTCACAATTCACTGTGTGGAAAAGAGGGCAGAATACAGAGTTCTCTTTCAAGCCAGTTTACTGAACGAACTGACGTTCTCTCTTTTGGTAGAAGAAGCAGTCCCGACACCACCAGCTACTTTTGGAACCACTGTCTGAATGAGATGTCACTGGCGTTTGCAGTCGTTGAATCACTGGTTTTCTAAAGGAAGTTTGAAGCAGAGGGAGTGAAGGAACACTTTGGCTTGTAAAGAGAGCAGGCAGATTGTTTCCCTTCAGCTAGCGGACAGAAAAAGGAATTCCGTGTGGCTGACTAAAGCTCGTGCGCTTCACATGAGCATGTATAATATTCCCTGCGAGAAAGACAAACCAAAAGACAGTTGCTCTCAGGCTGGGAAAAGGAAGTGAGAAGGATTCACTCTCTGTGTTAGAAAATCCCTCTATGTTCCATGCCCAAGAATGTTGCCTGTGTATTTTCTTCCTGAGTGAGGAGTTTGACTTTTCTCCAATAGGACAATGTGAAACCCAGTGGGGTTCACAACTCTCCGTGAGGCCCTCTGTGCTGCAGTGTGGAGATTGCCGCCTTACGGATGGTATCCCTGAAGGAGAGGAGAAAGCGCTTTTCTCAGCCTTCTGCTTACCCTGAGACATCGCTGCAGATCTCCTATCTATACACTATGATAGCGGCCCGCGAATTGTCACAATTCACTCTATGGAAATGAAAGTATAATACACTGTTCTCTTTCAAGCCTGTTCACTGACTGAACAGAGGTTTTCTGTTTTGGTAGAAGCGGTCGTGACACCACCAGCTACTTTCGGAACCATTCTCTGAATGAGATCTAACTGGCCTTTGCAGTCCTTGAATCACTGGTTTTCAAATGGAAGTCGGAACCACAGGGAGAGAAGGAACACTCTGCCCTGTTCGTAGGTCATGCAGACTGTTGGCCTTCAGCTAGGGGACAGCCGATGCAGTTCCGTGTGGCTGACGAAAGCACGTGTGCTTAACATGAGCATGGAGCCCATTCCCTGCAAGAAACACAAAGCAAAAGAAGGTTGCTCTGGGGCTGGGAGACTGAAATGAGAAGGATTCGTTACTCTGTTTAAATATCCCTCCGTGTTACATGGTCACGAAAGTCGCCTGTGTGCATTGTCGACCAGGGGACAATGTTGGCCTTTTTCCAGTTTGAGTACGTGAAGCCCAGCGGGGTCTACAGCTCTCCGCGAGGCTCTCTGAGCTGTGCTCAGGAGAACGCAACCTTCCAGCCGGAATTGCTGAAGGAGAAGGGATCCAGCCTTTCTCCGCCTTCTGGCATACCCTGAGACAATGTGGTAATTTTGCTAGCTAAAGACTATGATAGCAACCCTCGAGTAGTCACAATTCACTGAGTGGAAAAGAGGGCAGAATACAGTGTTCTCTTTCAAGCCAGTTTACTGAACGAACTGACGTTCTCTCTTTTGGTAGAAGAAGCAGTCCCGACACCACCAGCTACTTTTGGAACCGTTGTCTGAATGAGATGTAACTGGCGTTTGCAGTCCTTGAATCACTGGTTTTCTAAAGGAAGTTTGAAGCAGAGGGAGTGAAGGAACACTTTGGCTTGTAAAGAGAGCAGGCAGATTGTTTCCCTTCAGCTAGCGGACAGAAAAAGGAATTCCGTGTGGCTGACTAAAGCTCGAGCGCTTCACATGAGCATGTATCCTATTCCCTGCGAGAAAGACAAACCAAAAGAGAGTTGCTCTCAGGCTGGGAGAATGAAGTGAGGAGAATTCACTCTCTGTGTTAGAAAATCCCTCTGTGTTCCATGCCCATGAAAGTTGCCTGTGTATTTTCTTCCGGAGAGAGGACTTTGACTTTTCTCCAATTGGACAATGTGAAACCCAGTGGGGTTCACAACTCTCTGTGTGCTGCAGAGGAGATTGCCGCCTTACGGATGGTAACCCTGAAGGAGAGGAGAAAGCGCTTTTCTCAGCCTTTTCTTACCCTGAGACAGCTCTGCAGATCTCGGCCTTCGAAGAGTCACAATTCACTCTATGAAAAGGAAAGTATAATACACTGTTCTCTTTCAAGCCTGTTCACTGAACAGAGGTTTTCTGTTTTGGAAGAAGCGGTCATGACTCCACCTGCTACCTTCGGAAACATTCTCTGAATCTGATCTAACTGGCCTTTGCAGTCCTTGAATCACTGCTTTTCAAATGGAAGTCGGAACCAAGGGAGAGAAGGAACACTCTGCCCTGTTCGCAGGTCATACAGACTGTTGGCCTTCAGCTAGGGGACAGCCGAAGCAGTTCCGTGTGGCTGACGAAAGCACGTGTGCTTAACGTGAGCATGCAGCCTATTCCCTGCAATAAAGACCAAGCAAAAGAAGGTTGCTCTGGGGCTGGGAGAGTGAAATGAGAAGGATTCATTACTCTCTTTAAAAATCCCTCCGTGTTACATGGTCACGAAAGTCGCCTGTGCATTGTCGACCTGGGTAAAGTGTTGGCCTTTTCTCCAGTTTGAGTACGTGAAGCCCATCGCGGGCTACAGCTCTCCGCGAGGCTCTCTGTGCTGTGCTGAGGAGAATGCAACCTTCAAGCCGATATTGCTGAAGCAGAAGGGAACCAGCCTTTCTCCGCCTTCTAGCATACCCTGAGACAATGTGGTAATTTTGGTAGCTAAACACTATGATAGCAGCCCTCGAGTAGTCACAATTCACTGTGTGGAAAAGAGGGCAGAATACAGTGTTCTCTTTCAAGCCAGTTTACTGAACGAACTGACGTTCTCTCTTTTGGTAGAAGAAGCAGTCCCGACACCACCAGCTACTTTTGGAACCACTGTCTGAATGAGATGTAACTGGCGTTTGCAGTCCTTGAATCACTGCTTTTCTAAAGGAAGTTTGAAGCAGAGGGAGTGAAGGAACACTTTGGCTTGTAAAGAGAGCAGGCAGATTGTTTTCCTTCAGCTAGCGGACAGAAAAAGGAATTCCGTGTGGCTGACTAAAGCTCGAGCGCTTCACATGAGCATGTATCCTATTCCCTGCGAGAAAGACAAACCAAAAGAGAGTTGCTCTCAGGCTGGGAGAATGAAGTGAGGAGAATTCACTCTCTGTGTTAGAAAATCCCTCTGTGTTCCATGCCCATGAAAGTTGCCTGTGTATTTTCTTCCGGAGAGAGGACTTTGACTTTTCTCCAATTGGACAATGTGAAACCCAGTGGGGTTCACAACTCTCTGTGTGCTGCAGAGGAGATTGCCGCCTTACGGATGGTAACCCTGAAGGAGAGGAGAAAGCGCTTTTCTCAGCCTTTTCTTACCCTAAGACAGCTCTGCAGATCTCGGCCTTCGAAGAGTCACAATTCACTCTATGAAAAGGAAAGTATAATACACTGTTCTCTTTCAAGCCTGTTCACTGAACAGAGGTTTTCTGTTTTGGAAGAAGCGGTCATGACTCCACCTGCTACCTTCGGAAACATTCTCTGAATCTGATCTAACTGGCCTTTGCAGTCCTTGAATCACTGGTTTTCAAATGGAAGTCGGAACCACAGGGAGAGAAGGAACACTCTGCCCTGTTCGCAGGTCATGCAGACTGTTGGCCTTCAGCTAGGGGACAGCCGAAGCAGTTCCGTGTGGCTGACGAAAGCACGTGTGCTTAACGTCAGCATGCAGCCCATTCCCTGCAAGAAAGACCAAGCAAAAGAAGGTTGCTCTGGGGCTGGGAGACTGAAATGAGAAGGATTCGTTACTCTCTTTAAAAATCCCTCCGTGTTACATGGTCACAAAAGTCGCCTGTGCATTGTCGACCTGGGTAAAGTGTTGGCCTTTTCTCCAGTTTGAGTACGTGAAGCCCATCGCGGGCTACAGCTCTCCGCGAGGCTGTCTGTGCTGTGCTGAGGAGAACGCAACCTTCCATCCATTATTGCTGAAGAAGAAGGGAACCAGCCTTTCTCCGCCTTCTGGGATACCCTGGGACAATGTGGTAATTTTGCTAGCTAAACACTAAGATAGCAGGCCTCGAGTAGTCACAATTCACTGTGTGGAAAAGAGGGCAGAATACAGAGTTCTCTTTCAAGCCAGTTTACTGAACGAACTGACGTTCTCTCTTTTGGTAGAAGAAGCAGTCCCGACACCACCAGCTACTTTTGGAACCACTGTCTGAATGAGATGTCACTGGCGTTTGCAGTCGTTGAATCACTGGTTTTCTAAAGGAAGTTTGAAGCAGAGGGAGTGAAGGAACACTTTGGCTTGTAAAGAGAGCAGGCAGATTGTTTCCCTTCAGCTAGCGGACAGAAAAAGGAATTCCGTGTGGCTGACTAAAGCTCGTGCGCTTCACATGAGCATGTATAATATTCCCTGCGAGAAAGACAAACCAAAAGACAGTTGCTCTCAGGCTGGGAAAAGGAAGTGAGAAGGATTCACTCTCTGTGTTAGAAAATCCCTCTATGTTCCATGCCCAAGAAAGTTGCCTGTGTATTTTCTTCCTGAGTGAGGAGTTTGACTTTTCTCCAATAGGACAATGTGAAACCCAGTGGGGTTCACAACTCTCCGTGAGGCCCTCTGTGCTGCAGTGTGGAGATTGCCGCCTTACGGATGGTATCCCTGAAGGAGAGGAGAAAGCGCTTTTCTCAGCCTTCTGCTTACCCTGAGACATCGCTGCAGATCTCCTATCTATACACTATGATAGCGGCCCGCGAATTGTCACAATTCACTCTATGGAAATGAAAGTATAATACACTGTTCTCTTTCAAGCCTGTTCACTGACTGAACAGAGGTTTTCTGTTTTGGTAGAAGCGGTCGTGACACCACCAGCTACTTTCGGAACCATTCTCTGAATGAGATCTAACTGGCCTTTGCAGTCCTTGAATCACTGGTTTTCAAATGGAAGTCGGAACCACAGGGAGAGAAGGAACACTCTGCCCTGTTCGTAGGTCATGCAGACTGTTGGCCTTCAGCTAGGGGACAGCCGATGCAGTTCCGTGTGGCTGACGAAAGCACGTGTGCTTAACATGAGCATGGAGCCCATTCCCTGCAAGAAACACAAAGCAAAAGAAGGTTGCTCTGGGGCTGGGAGACTGAAATGAGAAGGATTCGTTACTCTGTTTAAATATCCCTCCGTGTTACATGGTCACGAAAGTCGCCTGTGTGCATTGTCGACCAGGGGACAATGTTGGCCTTTTCTCCAGTTTGAGTACGTGAAGCCCAGCGGGGTCTACAGCTCTCCGCGAGGCTCTCTGAGCTGTGCTCAGGAGAACGCAACCTTCCAGCCGGAATTGCTGAAGGAGAAGGGATCCAGCCTTTCTCCGCCTTCTGGCATACCCTGAGACAATGTGGTAATTTTGCTAGCTAAAGACTATGATAGCAACCCTCGAGTAGTCACAATTCACTGAGTGGAAAAGAGGGCAGAATACAGTGTTCTCTTTCAAGCCAGTTTACTGAACGAACTGACGTTCTCTCTTTTGGTAGAAGAAGCAGTCCCGACACCACCAGCTACTTTTGGAACCACTGTCTGAATGAGATGTCACTGGCGTTTGCAGTCGTTGAATCACTGGTTTTCTAAAGGAAGTTTGAAGCAGAGGGAGTGAAGGAACACTTTGGCTTGTAAAGAGAGCAGGCAGATTGTTTCCCTTCAGCTAGCGGACAGAAAAAGGAATTCCGTGTGGCTGACTAAAGCTCGTGCGCTTCACATGAGCATGTATAATATTCCCTGCGAGAAAGACAAACCAAAAGACAGTTGCTCTCAGGCTGGGAAAAGGAAGTGAGAAGGATTCACTCTCTGTGTTAGAAAATCCCTCTATGTTCCATGCCCAAGAATGTTGCCTGTGTATTTTCTTCCTGAGTGAGGAGTTTGACTTTTCTCCAATAGGACAATGTGAAACCCAGTGGGGTTCACAACTCTCCGTGAGGCCCTCTGTGCTGCAGTGTGGAGATTGCCGCCTTACGGATGGTATCCCTGAAGGAGAGGAGAAAGCGCTTTTCTCAGCCTTCTGCTTACCCTGAGACATCGCTGCAGATCTCCTATCTATACACTATGATAGCGGCCCGCGAATTGTCACAATTCACTCTATGGAAATGAAAGTATAATACACT
The DNA here is from genome assembly GCA_030035585.1 of Dugong dugon. Taxonomy (NCBI): domain Eukaryota; kingdom Metazoa; phylum Chordata; class Mammalia; order Sirenia; family Dugongidae; genus Dugong; species Dugong dugon. The sequence continues at coordinate 32,852,228 of CM057479.1, forward strand.
GTTCTCTTTCAAGCCTGTTCACTGACTGAACAGAGGTTTTCTGTTTTGGTAGAAGCGGTCGTGACACCACCAGCTACTTTCGGAACCATTCTCTGAATGAGATCTAACTGGCCTTTGCAGTCCTTGAATCACTGGTTTTCAAATGGAAGTCGGAACCACAGGGAGAGAAGGAACACTCTGCCCTGTTCGTAGGTCATGCAGACTGTTGGCCTTCAGCTAGGGGACAGCCGATGCAGTTCCGTGTGGCTGACGAAAGCACGTGTGCTTAACATGAGCATGGAGCCCATTCCCTGCAAGAAACACAAAGCAAAAGAAGGTTGCTCTGGGGCTGGGAGACTGAAATGAGAAGGATTCGTTACTCTGTTTAAATATCCCTCCGTGTTACATGGTCACGAAAGTCGCCTGTGTGCATTGTCGACCAGGGGACAATGTTGGCCTTTTTCCAGTTTGAGTACGTGAAGCCCAGCGGGGTCTACAGCTCTCCGCGAGGCTCTCTGAGCTGTGCTCAGGAGAACGCAACCTTCCAGCCGGAATTGCTGAAGGAGAAGGGATCCAGCCTTTCTCCGCCTTCTGGCATACCCTGAGACAATGTGGTAATTTTGCTAGCTAAAGACTATGATAGCAACCCTCGAGTAGTCACAATTCACTGAGTGGAAAAGAGGGCAGAATACAGTGTTCTCTTTCAAGCCAGTTTACTGAACGAACTGACGTTCTCTCTTTTGGTAGAAGAAGCAGTCCCGACACCACCAGCTACTTTTGGAACCGTTGTCTGAATGAGATGTAACTGGCGTTTGCAGTCCTTGAATCACTGGTTTTCTAAAGGAAGTTTGAAGCAGAGGGAGTGAAGGAACACTTTGGCTTGTAAAGAGAGCAGGCAGATTGTTTCCCTTCAGCTAGCGGACAGAAAAAGGAATTCCGTGTGGCTGACTAAAGCTCGAGCGCTTCACATGAGCATGTATCCTATTCCCTGCGAGAAAGACAAACCAAAAGAGAGTTGCTCTCAGGCTGGGAGAATGAAGTGAGGAGAATTCACTCTCTGTGTTAGAAAATCCCTCTGTGTTCCATGCCCATGAAAGTTGCCTGTGTATTTTCTTCCGGAGAGAGGACTTTGACTTTTCTCCAATTGGACAATGTGAAACCCAGTGGGGTTCACAACTCTCTGTGTGCTGCAGAGGAGATTGCCGCCTTACGGATGGTAACCCTGAAGGAGAGGAGAAAGCGCTTTTCTCAGCCTTTTCTTACCCTGAGACAGCTCTGCAGATCTCGGCCTTCGAAGAGTCACAATTCACTCTATGAAAAGGAAAGTATAATACACTGTTCTCTTTCAAGCCTGTTCACTGAACAGAGGTTTTCTGTTTTGGAAGAAGCGGTCATGACTCCACCTGCTACCTTCGGAAACATTCTCTGAATCTGATCTAACTGGCCTTTGCAGTCCTTGAATCACTGCTTTTCAAATGGAAGTCGGAACCAAGGGAGAGAAGGAACACTCTGCCCTGTTCGCAGGTCATACAGACTGTTGGCCTTCAGCTAGGGGACAGCCGAAGCAGTTCCGTGTGGCTGACGAAAGCACGTGTGCTTAACGTGAGCATGCAGCCTATTCCCTGCAATAAAGACCAAGCAAAAGAAGGTTGCTCTGGGGCTGGGAGAGTGAAATGAGAAGGATTCATTACTCTCTTTAAAAATCCCTCCGTGTTACATGGTCACGAAAGTCGCCTGTGCATTGTCGACCTGGGTAAAGTGTTGGCCTTTTCTCCAGTTTGAGTACGTGAAGCCCATCGCGGGCTACAGCTCTCCGCGAGGCTCTCTGTGCTGTGCTGAGGAGAATGCAACCTTCAAGCCGATATTGCTGAAGCAGAAGGGAACCAGCCTTTCTCCGCCTTCTAGCATACCCTGAGACAATGTGGTAATTTTGGTAGCTAAACACTATGATAGCAGCCCTCGAGTAGTCACAATTCACTGTGTGGAAAAGAGGGCAGAATACAGTGTTCTCTTTCAAGCCAGTTTACTGAACGAACTGACGTTCTCTCTTTTGGTAGAAGAAGCAGTCCCGACACCACCAGCTACTTTTGGAACCACTGTCTGAATGAGATGTAACTGGCGTTTGCAGTCCTTGAATCACTGCTTTTCTAAAGGAAGTTTGAAGCAGAGGGAGTGAAGGAACACTTTGGCTTGTAAAGAGAGCAGGCAGATTGTTTTCCTTCAGCTAGCGGACAGAAAAAGGAATTCCGTGTGGCTGACTAAAGCTCGAGCGCTTCACATGAGCATGTATCCTATTCCCTGCGAGAAAGACAAACCAAAAGAGAGTTGCTCTCAGGCTGGGAGAATGAAGTGAGGAGAATTCACTCTCTGTGTTAGAAAATCCCTCTGTGTTCCATGCCCATGAAAGTTGCCTGTGTATTTTCTTCCGGAGAGAGGACTTTGACTTTTCTCCAATTGGACAATGTGAAACCCAGTGGGGTTCACAACTCTCTGTGTGCTGCAGAGGAGATTGCCGCCTTACGGATGGTAACCCTGAAGGAGAGGAGAAAGCGCTTTTCTCAGCCTTTTCTTACCCTAAGACAGCTCTGCAGATCTCGGCCTTCGAAGAGTCACAATTCACTCTATGAAAAGGAAAGTATAATACACTGTTCTCTTTCAAGCCTGTTCACTGAACAGAGGTTTTCTGTTTTGGAAGAAGCGGTCATGACTCCACCTGCTACCTTCGGAAACATTCTCTGAATCTGATCTAACTGGCCTTTGCAGTCCTTGAATCACTGGTTTTCAAATGGAAGTCGGAACCACAGGGAGAGAAGGAACACTCTGCCCTGTTCGCAGGTCATGCAGACTGTTGGCCTTCAGCTAGGGGACAGCCGAAGCAGTTCCGTGTGGCTGACGAAAGCACGTGTGCTTAACGTCAGCATGCAGCCCATTCCCTGCAAGAAAGACCAAGCAAAAGAAGGTTGCTCTGGGGCTGGGAGACTGAAATGAGAAGGATTCGTTACTCTCTTTAAAAATCCCTCCGTGTTACATGGTCACAAAAGTCGCCTGTGCATTGTCGACCTGGGTAAAGTGTTGGCCTTTTCTCCAGTTTGAGTACGTGAAGCCCATCGCGGGCTACAGCTCTCCGCGAGGCTGTCTGTGCTGTGCTGAGGAGAACGCAACCTTCCATCCATTATTGCTGAAGAAGAAGGGAACCAGCCTTTCTCCGCCTTCTGGGATACCCTGGGACAATGTGGTAATTTTGCTAGCTAAACACTAAGATAGCAGGCCTCGAGTAGTCACAATTCACTGTGTGGAAAAGAGGGCAGAATACAGAGTTCTCTTTCAAGCCAGTTTACTGAACGAACTGACGTTCTCTCTTTTGGTAGAAGAAGCAGTCCCGACACCACCAGCTACTTTTGGAACCACTGTCTGAATGAGATGTCACTGGCGTTTGCAGTCGTTGAATCACTGGTTTTCTAAAGGAAGTTTGAAGCAGAGGGAGTGAAGGAACACTTTGGCTTGTAAAGAGAGCAGGCAGATTGTTTCCCTTCAGCTAGCGGACAGAAAAAGGAATTCCGTGTGGCTGACTAAAGCTCGTGCGCTTCACATGAGCATGTATAATATTCCCTGCGAGAAAGACAAACCAAAAGACAGTTGCTCTCAGGCTGGGAAAAGGAAGTGAGAAGGATTCACTCTCTGTGTTAGAAAATCCCTCTATGTTCCATGCCCAAGAAAGTTGCCTGTGTATTTTCTTCCTGAGTGAGGAGTTTGACTTTTCTCCAATAGGACAATGTGAAACCCAGTGGGGTTCACAACTCTCCGTGAGGCCCTCTGTGCTGCAGTGTGGAGATTGCCGCCTTACGGATGGTATCCCTGAAGGAGAGGAGAAAGCGCTTTTCTCAGCCTTCTGCTTACCCTGAGACATCGCTGCAGATCTCCTATCTATACACTATGATAGCGGCCCGCGAATTGTCACAATTCACTCTATGGAAATGAAAGTATAATACACTGTTCTCTTTCAAGCCTGTTCACTGACTGAACAGAGGTTTTCTGTTTTGGTAGAAGCGGTCGTGACACCACCAGCTACTTTCGGAACCATTCTCTGAATGAGATCTAACTGGCCTTTGCAGTCCTTGAATCACTGGTTTTCAAATGGAAGTCGGAACCACAGGGAGAGAAGGAACACTCTGCCCTGTTCGTAGGTCATGCAGACTGTTGGCCTTCAGCTAGGGGACAGCCGATGCAGTTCCGTGTGGCTGACGAAAGCACGTGTGCTTAACATGAGCATGGAGCCCATTCCCTGCAAGAAACACAAAGCAAAAGAAGGTTGCTCTGGGGCTGGGAGACTGAAATGAGAAGGATTCGTTACTCTGTTTAAATATCCCTCCGTGTTACATGGTCACGAAAGTCGCCTGTGTGCATTGTCGACCAGGGGACAATGTTGGCCTTTTCTCCAGTTTGAGTACGTGAAGCCCAGCGGGGTCTACAGCTCTCCGCGAGGCTCTCTGAGCTGTGCTCAGGAGAACGCAACCTTCCAGCCGGAATTGCTGAAGGAGAAGGGATCCAGCCTTTCTCCGCCTTCTGGCATACCCTGAGACAATGTGGTAATTTTGCTAGCTAAAGACTATGATAGCAACCCTCGAGTAGTCACAATTCACTGAGTGGAAAAGAGGGCAGAATACAGTGTTCTCTTTCAAGCCAGTTTACTGAACGAACTGACGTTCTCTCTTTTGGTAGAAGAAGCAGTCCCGACACCACCAGCTACTTTTGGAACCACTGTCTGAATGAGATGTCACTGGCGTTTGCAGTCGTTGAATCACTGGTTTTCTAAAGGAAGTTTGAAGCAGAGGGAGTGAAGGAACACTTTGGCTTGTAAAGAGAGCAGGCAGATTGTTTCCCTTCAGCTAGCGGACAGAAAAAGGAATTCCGTGTGGCTGACTAAAGCTCGTGCGCTTCACATGAGCATGTATAATATTCCCTGCGAGAAAGACAAACCAAAAGACAGTTGCTCTCAGGCTGGGAAAAGGAAGTGAGAAGGATTCACTCTCTGTGTTAGAAAATCCCTCTATGTTCCATGCCCAAGAATGTTGCCTGTGTATTTTCTTCCTGAGTGAGGAGTTTGACTTTTCTCCAATAGGACAATGTGAAACCCAGTGGGGTTCACAACTCTCCGTGAGGCCCTCTGTGCTGCAGTGTGGAGATTGCCGCCTTACGGATGGTATCCCTGAAGGAGAGGAGAAAGCGCTTTTCTCAGCCTTCTGCTTACCCTGAGACATCGCTGCAGATCTCCTATCTATACACTATGATAGCGGCCCGCGAATTGTCACAATTCACTCTATGGAAATGAAAGTATAATACACTGTTCTCTTTCAAGCCTGTTCACTGACTGAACAGAGGTTTTCTGTTTTGGTAGAAGCGGTCGTGACACCACCAGCTACTTTCGGAACCATTCTCTGAATGAGATCTAACTGGCCTTTGCAGTCCTTGAATCACTGGTTTTCAAATGGAAGTCGGAACCACAGGGAGAGAAGGAACACTCTGCCCTGTTCGTAGGTCATGCAGACTGTTGGCCTTCAGCTAGGGGACAGCCGATGCAGTTCCGTGTGGCTGACGAAAGCACGTGTGCTTAACATGAGCATGGAGCCCATTCCCTGCAAGAAACACAAAGCAAAAGAAGGTTGCTCTGGGGCTGGGAGACTGAAATGAGAAGGATTCGTTACTCTGTTTAAATATCCCTCCGTGTTACATGGTCACGAAAGTCGCCTGTGTGCATTGTCGACCAGGGGACAATGTTGGCCTTTTTCCAGTTTGAGTACGTGAAGCCCAGCGGGGTCTACAGCTCTCCGCGAGGCTCTCTGAGCTGTGCTCAGGAGAACGCAACCTTCCAGCCGGAATTGCTGAAGGAGAAGGGATCCAGCCTTTCTCCGCCTTCTGGCATACCCTGAGACAATGTGGTAATTTTGCTAGCTAAAGACTATGATAGCAACCCTCGAGTAGTCACAATTCACTGAGTGGAAAAGAGGGCAGAATACAGTGTTCTCTTTCAAGCCAGTTTACTGAACGAACTGACGTTCTCTCTTTTGGTAGAAGAAGCAGTCCCGACACCACCAGCTACTTTTGGAACCGTTGTCTGAATGAGATGTAACTGGCGTTTGCAGTCCTTGAATCACTGGTTTTCTAAAGGAAGTTTGAAGCAGAGGGAGTGAAGGAACACTTTGGCTTGTAAAGAGAGCAGGCAGATTGTTTCCCTTCAGCTAGCGGACAGAAAAAGGAATTCCGTGTGGCTGACTAAAGCTCGAGCGCTTCACATGAGCATGTATCCTATTCCCTGCGAGAAAGACAAACCAAAAGAGAGTTGCTCTCAGGCTGGGAGAATGAAGTGAGGAGAATTCACTCTCTGTGTTAGAAAATCCCTCTGTGTTCCATGCCCATGAAAGTTGCCTGTGTATTTTCTTCCGGAGAGAGGACTTTGACTTTTCTCCAATTGGACAATGTGAAACCCAGTGGGGTTCACAACTCTCTGTGTGCTGCAGAGGAGATTGCCGCCTTACGGATGGTAACCCTGAAGGAGAGGAGAAAGCGCTTTTCTCAGCCTTTTCTTACCCTGAGACAGCTCTGCAGATCTCGGCCTTCGAAGAGTCACAATTCACTCTATGAAAAGGAAAGTATAATACACTGTTCTCTTTCAAGCCTGTTCACTGAACAGAGGTTTTCTGTTTTGGAAGAAGCGGTCATGACTCCACCTGCTACCTTCGGAAACATTCTCTGAATCTGATCTAACTGGCCTTTGCAGTCCTTGAATCACTGCTTTTCAAATGGAAGTCGGAACCAAGGGAGAGAAGGAACACTCTGCCCTGTTCGCAGGTCATACAGACTGTTGGCCTTCAGCTAGGGGACAGCCGAAGCAGTTCCGTGTGGCTGACGAAAGCACGTGTGCTTAACGTGAGCATGCAGCCTATTCCCTGCAAGAAAGACCAAGCAAAAGAAGGTTGCTCTGGGGCTGGGAGAGTGAAATGAGAAGGATTCATTACTCTCTTTAAAAATCCCTCCGTGTTACATGGTCACGAAAGTCGCCTGTGCATTGTCGACCTGGGTAAAGTGTTGGCCTTTTCTCCAGTTTGAGTACGTGAAGCCCATCGCGGGCTACAGCTCTCCGCGAGGCTCTCTGTGCTGTGCTGAGGAGAATGCAACCTTCAAGCCGATATTGCTGAAGCAGAAGGGAACCAGCCTTTCTCCGCCTTCTAGCATACCCTGAGACAATGTGGTAATTTTGGTAGCTAAACACTATGATAGCAGCCCTCGAGTAGTCACAATTCACTGTGTGGAAAAGAGGGCAGAATACAGTGTTCTCTTTCAAGCCAGTTTACTGAACGAACTGACGTTCTCTCTTTTGGTAGAAGAAGCAGTCCCGACACCACCAGCTACTTTTGGAACCACTGTCTGAATGAGATGTAACTGGCGTTTGCAGTCCTTGAATCACTGCTTTTCTAAAGGAAGTTTGAAGCAGAGGGAGTGAAGGAACACTTTGGCTTGTAAAGAGAGCAGGCAGATTGTTTTCCTTCAGCTAGCGGACAGAAAAAGGAATTCCGTGTGGCTGACTAAAGCTCGAGCGCTTCACATGAGCATGTATCCTATTCCCTGCGAGAAAGACAAACCAAAAGAGAGTTGCTCTCAGGCTGGGAGAATGAAGTGAGGAGAATTCACTCTCTGTGTTAGAAAATCCCTCTGTGTTCCATGCCCATGAAAGTTGCCTGTGTATTTTCTTCCGGAGAGAGGACTTTGACTTTTCTCCAATTGGACAATGTGAAACCCAGTGGGGTTCACAACTCTCTGTGTGCTGCAGAGGAGATTGCCGCCTTACGGATGGTAACCCTGAAGGAGAGGAGAAAGCGCTTTTCTCAGCCTTTTCTTACCCTAAGACAGCTCTGCAGATCTCGGCCTTCGAAGAGTCACAATTCACTCTATGAAAAGGAAAGTATAATACACTGTTCTCTTTCAAGCCTGTTCACTGAACAGAGGTTTTCTGTTTTGGAAGAAGCGGTCATGACTCCACCTGCTACCTTCGGAAACATTCTCTGAATCTGATCTAACTGGCCTTTGCAGTCCTTGAATCACTGGTTTTCAAATGGAAGTCGGAACCACAGGGAGAGAAGGAACACTCTGCCCTGTTCGCAGGTCATGCAGACTGTTGGCCTTCAGCTAGGGGACAGCCGAAGCAGTTCCGTGTGGCTGACGAAAGCACGTGTGCTTAACGTGAGCATGCAGCCCATTCCCTGCAAGAAAGACCAAGCAAAAGAAGGTTGCTCTGGGGCTGGGAGACTGAAATGAGAAGGATTCGTTACTCTCTTTAAAAATCCCTCCGTGTTACATGGTCACAAAAGTCGCCTGTGCATTGTCGACCTGGGTAAAGTGTTGGCCTTTTCTCCAGTTTGAGTACGTGAAGCCCATCGCGGGCTACAGCTCTCCGCGAGGCTGTCTGTGCTGTGCTGAGGAGAACGCAACCTTCCATCCATTATTGCTGAAGAAGAAGGGAACCAGCCTTTCTCCGCCTTCTGGGATACCCTGGGACAATGTGGTAATTTTGCTAGCTAAACACTAAGATAGCAGGCCTCGAGTAGTCACAATTCACTGTGTGGAAAAGAGGGCAGAATACAGAGTTCTCTTTCAAGCCAGTTTACTGAACGAACTGACGTTCTCTCTTTTGGTAGAAGAAGCAGTCCCGACACCACCAGCTACTTTTGGAACCACTGTCTGAATGAGATGTCACTGGCGTTTGCAGTCGTTGAATCACTGGTTTTCTAAAGGAAGTTTGAAGCAGAGGGAGTGAAGGAACACTTTGGCTTGTAAAGAGAGCAGGCAGATTGTTTCCCTTCAGCTAGCGGACAGAAAAAGGAATTCCGTGTGGCTGACTAAAGCTCGTGCGCTTCACATGAGCATGTATAATATTCCCTGCGAGAAAGACAAACCAAAAGACAGTTGCTCTCAGGCTGGGAAAAGGAAGTGAGAAGGATTCACTCTCTGTGTTAGAAAATCCCTCTATGTTCCATGCCCAAGAAAGTTGCCTGTGTATTTTCTTCCTGAGTGAGGAGTTTGACTTTTCTCCAATAGGACAATGTGAAACCCAGTGGGGTTCACAACTCTCCGTGAGGCCCTCTGTGCTGCAGTGTGGAGATTGCCGCCTTACGGATGGTATCCCTGAAGGAGAGGAGAAAGCGCTTTTCTCAGCCTTCTGCTTACCCTGAGACATCGCTGCAGATCTCCTATCTATACACTATGATAGCGGCCCGCGAATTGTCACAATTCACTCTATGGAAATGAAAGTATAATACACTGTTCTCTTTCAAGCCTGTTCACTGACTGAACAGAGGTTTTCTGTTTTGGTAGAAGCGGTCGTGACACCACCAGCTACTTTCGGAACCATTCTCTGAATGAGATCTAACTGGCCTTTGCAGTCCTTGAATCACTGGTTTTCAAATGGAAGTCGGAACCACAGGGAGAGAAGGAACACTCTGCCCTGTTCGTAGGTCATGCAGACTGTTGGCCTTCAGCTAGGGGACAGCCGATGCAGTTCCGTGTGGCTGACGAAAGCACGTGTGCTTAACATGAGCATGGAGCCCATTCCCTGCAAGAAACACAAAGCAAAAGAAGGTTGCTCTGGGGCTGGGAGACTGAAATGAGAAGGATTCGTTACTCTGTTTAAATATCCCTCCGTGTTACATGGTCACGAAAGTCGCCTGTGTGCATTGTCGACCAGGGGACAATGTTGGCCTTTTCTCCAGTTTGAGTACGTGAAGCCCAGCGGGGTCTACAGCTCTCCGCGAGGCTCTCTGAGCTGTGCTCAGGAGAACGCAACCTTCCAGCCGGAATTGCTGAAGGAGAAGGGATCCAGCCTTTCTCCGCCTTCTGGCATACCCTGAGACAATGTGGTAATTTTGCTAGCTAAACACTATGATAGCAACCCTCGAGTAGTCACAATTCACTGAGTGGAAAAGAGGGCAGAATACAGTGTTCTCTTTCAAGCCAGTTTACTGAACGAACTGACGTTCTCTCTTTTGGTAGAAGAAGCAGTCCCGACACCACCAGCTACTTTTGGAAACACTGTCTGAATGAGATGTAACTGGCGTTTGCAGTCCTTGAATCACTGGTTTTCTAAAGGAAGTTTGAAGCAGAGGGAGTGAAGGAACACTTTGGCTTGTAAAGAGAGCAGGCAGATTGTTTCCCTTCAGCTAGCGGACAGAAAAAGGAATTCCGTGTGGCTGACTAAAGCTCGAGCGCTTCACATGAGCATGTATCCTATTCCCTGCGAGAAAGACAAACCAAAAGAGAGTTGCTCTCAGGCTGGGAGAATGAAGTGAGGAGAATTCACTCTCTGTGTTAGAAAATCCCTCTGTGTTCCATGCCCATGAAAGTTGCCTGTGTATTTTCTTCCGGAGAGAGGACTTTGACTTTTCTCCAATTGGACAATGTGAAACCCAGTGGGGTTCACAACTCTCTGTGTGCTGCAGAGGAGATTGCCGCCTTACGGATGGTAACCCTGAAGGAGAGGAGAAAGCGCTTTTCTCAGCCTTTTCTTACCCTAAGACAGCTCTGCAGATCTCGGCCTTCGAAGAGTCACAATTCACTCTATGAAAAGGAAAGTATAATACACTGTTCTCTTTCAAGCCTGTTCACTGAACAGAGGTTTTCTGTTTTGGAAGAAGCGGTCATGACTCCACCTGCTACCTTCGGAAACATTCTCTGAATCTGATCTAACTGGCCTTTGCAGTCCTTGAATCACTGGTTTTCAAATGGAAGTCGGAACCACAGGGAGAGAAGGAACACTCTGCCCTGTTCGCAGGTCATGCAGACTGTTGGCCTTCAGCTAGGGGACAGCCGAAGCAGTTCCGTGTGGCTGACGAAAGCACGTGTGCTTAACGTGAGCATGCAGCCCATTCCCTGCAAGAAAGACCAAGCAAAAGAAGGTTGCTCTGGGGCTGGGAGACTGAAATGAGAAGGATTCGTTACTCTCTTTAAAAATCCCTCCGTGTTACATGGTCACAAAAGTCGCCTGTGCATTGTCGACCTGGGTAAAGTGTTGGCCTTTTCTCCAGTTTGAGTACGTGAAGCCCATCGCGGGCTACAGCTCTCCGCGAGGCTGTCTGTGCTGTGCTGAGGAGAACGCAACCTTCCATCCATTATTGCTGAAGAAGAAGGGAACCAGCCTTTCTCCGCCTTCTGGGATACCCTGGGACAATGTGGTAATTTTGCTAGCTAAACACTAAGATAGCAGGCCTCGAGTAGTCACAATTCACTGTGTGGAAAAGAGGGCAGAATACAGAGTTCTCTTTCAAGCCAGTTTACTGAACGAACTGACGTTCTCTCTTTTGGTAGAAGAAGCAGTCCCGACACCACCAGCTACTTTTGGAACCACTGTCTGAATGAGATGTCACTGGCGTTTGCAGTCGTTGAATCACTGGTTTTCTAAAGGAAGTTTGAAGCAGAGGGAGTGAAGGAACACTTTGGCTTGTAAAGAGAGCAGGCAGATTGTTTCCCTTCAGCTAGCGGACAGAAAAAGGAATTCCGTGTGGCTGACTAAAGCTCGTGCGCTTCACATGAGCATGTATAATATTCCCTGCGAGAAAGACAAACCAAAAGACAGTTGCTCTCAGGCTGGGAAAAGGAAGTGAGAAGGATTCACTCTCTGTGTTAGAAAATCCCTCTATGTTCCATGCCCAAGAAAGTTGCCTGTGTATTTTCTTCCTGAGTGAGGAGTTTGACTTTTCTCCAATAGGACAATGTGAAACCCAGTGGGGTTCACAACTCTCCGTGAGGCCCTCTGTGCTGCAGTGTGGAGATTGCCGCCTTACGGATGGTATCCCTGAAGGAGAGGAGAAAGCGCTTTTCTCAGCCTTCTGCTTACCCTGAGACATCGCTGCAGATCTCCTATCTATACACTATGATAGCGGCCCGCGAATTGTCACAATTCACTCTATGGAAATGAAAGTATAATACACTGTTCTCTTTCAAGCCTGTTCACTGACTGAACAGAGGTTTTCTGTTTTGGTAGAAGCGGTCGTGACACCACCAGCTACTTTCGGAACCATTCTCTGAATGAGATCTAACTGGCCTTTGCAGTCCTTGAATCACTGGTTTTCAAATGGAAGTCGGAACCACAGGGAGAGAAGGAACACTCTGCCCTGTTCGTAGGTCATGCAGACTGTTGGCCTTCAGCTAGGGGACAGCCGATGCAGTTCCGTGTGGCTGACGAAAGCACGTGTGCTTAACATGAGCATGGAGCCCATTCCCTGCAAGAAACACAAAGCAAAAGAAGGTTGCTCTGGGGCTGGGAGACTGAAATGAGAAGGATTCGTTACTCTGTTTAAATATCCCTCCGTGTTACATGGTCACGAAAGTCGCCTGTGTGCATTGTCGACCAGGGGACAATGTTGGCCTTTTCTCCAGTTTGAGTACGTGAAGCCCAGCGGGGTCTACAGCTCTCCGCGAGGCTCTCTGAGCTGTGCTCAGGAGAACGCAACCTTCCAGCCGGAATTGCTGAAGGAGAAGGGATCCAGCCTTTCTCCGCCTTCTGGCATACCCTGAGACAATGTGGTAATTTTGCTAGCTAAACACTATGATAGCAACCCTCGAGTAGTCACAATTCACTGAGTGGAAAAGAGGGCAGAATACAGTGTTCTCTTTCAAGCCAGTTTACTGAACGAACTGACGTTCTCTCTTTTGGTAGAAGAAGCAGTCCCGACACCACCAGCTACTTTTGGAAACACTGTCTGAATGAGATGTAACTGGCGTTTGCAGTCCTTGAATCACTGGTTTTCTAAAGGAAGTTTGAAGCAGAGGGAGTGAAGGAACACTTTGGCTTGTAAAGAGAGCAGGCAGATTGTTTCCCTTCAGCTAGCGGACAGAAAAAGGAATTCCGTGTGGCTGACTAAAGCTCGAGCGCTTCACATGAGCATGTATCCTATTCCCTGCGAGAAAGACAAACCAAAAGAGAGTTGCTCTCAGGCTGGGAGAATGAAGTGAGGAGAATTCACTCTCTGTGTTAGAAAATCCCTCTGTGTTCCATGCCCATGAAAGTTGCCTGTGTATTTTCTTCCGGAGAGAGGACTTTGACTTTTCTCCAATTGGACAATGTGAAACCCAGTGGGGTTCACAACTCTCTGTGTGCTGCAGAGGAGATTGCCGCCTTACGGATGGTAACCCTGAAGGAGAGGAGAAAGCGCTTTTCTCAGCCTTTTCTTACCCTAAGACAGCTCTGCAGATCTCGGCCTTCGAAGAGTCACAATTCACTCTATGAAAAGGAAAGTATAATACACTGTTCTCTTTCAAGCCTGTTCACTGAACAGAGGTTTTCTGTTTTGGAAGAAGCGGTCATGACTCCACCTGCTACCTTCGGAAACATTCTCTGAATCTGATCTAACTGGCCTTTGCAGTCCTTGAATCACTGGTTTTCAAATGGAAGTCGGAACCACAGGGAGAGAAGGAACACTCTGCCCTGTTCGCAGGTCATGCAGACTGTTGGCCTTCAGCTAGGGGACAGCCGAAGCAGTTCCGTGTGGCTGACGAAAGCACGTGTGCTTAACGTCAGCATGCAGCCCATTCCCTGCAAGAAAGACCAAGCAAAAGAAGGTTGCTCTGGGGCTGGGAGACTGAAATGAGAAGGATTCGTTACTCTCTTTAAAAATCCCTCCGTGTTACATGGTCACAAAAGTCGCCTGTGCATTGTCGACCTGGGTAAAGTGTTGGCCTTTTCTCCAGTTTGAGTACGTGAAGCCCATCGCGGGCTACAGCTCTCCGCGAGGCTCTCTGTGCTGTGCTGAGGAGAACGCAACCTTCCATCCATTATTGCTGAAGAAGAAGGGAACCAGCCTTTCTCCGCCTTCTGGGATACCCTGGGACAATGTGGTAATTTTGCTAGCTAAACACTAAGATAGCAGGCCTCGAGTAGTCACAATTCACTGTGTGGAAAAGAGGGCAGAATACAGTGTTCTCTTTCAAGCCAGTTTACTGAACGAACTGACGTTCTCTCTTTTGGTAGAAGAAGCAGTCCCGACACCACCAGCTACTTTTGGAACCACTGTCTGAATGAGATGTCACTGGCGTTTGCAGTCGTTGAATCACTGGTTTTCTAAAGGAAGTTTGAAGCAGAGGGAGTGAAGGAACACTTTGGCTTGTAAAGAGAGCAGGCAGATTGTTTCCCTTCAGCTAGCGGACAGAAAAAGGAATTCCGTGTGGCTGACTAAAGCTCGTGCGCTTCACATGAGCATGTATAATATTCCCTGCGAGAAAGACAAACCAAAAGACAGTTGCTCTCAGGCTGGGAAAAGGAAGTGAGAAGGATTCACTCTCTGTGTTAGAAAATTCCTCTGTGTTCCATGCCCAAGAAAGTTGCCTGTGTATTTTCTTCCTGAGTGAGGAGTTTGACTTTTCTCCAATAGGACAATGTGAAACCCAGTGGGGTTCACAACTCTCCGTGAGGCCCTCTGTGCTGCAGTGTGGAGATTGCCGCCTTACGGATGGTATCCCTGAAGGAGAGGAGAAAGCGCTTTTCTCAGCCTTCTGCTTACCCTGAGACATCGCTGCAGATCTCCTATCTATACACTATGATAGCGGCCCGCGAATTGTCACAATTCACTCTATGGAAATGAAAGTATAATACACTGTTCTCTTTCAAGCCTGTTCACTGACTGAACAGAGGTTTTCTGTTTTGGTAGAAGCGGCCGTGACACCACCAGCTACTTTCGGAACCATTCTCTGAATGAGATCTAACTGGCCTTTGCAGTCCTTGAATCACAGGTTTTCAAATGGAAGTCGGAACCACAGGGAGAGAAGGAACACTCTGCCCTGTTCGTAGGTCATGCAGACTGTTGGCCTTCAGCTAGGGGACAGCCGATGCAGTTCCGTGTGGCTGACGAAAGCACGTGTGCTTAACATGAGCATGGAGCCCATTCCCTGCAAGAAACACAAAGCAAAAGAAGGTTGCTCTGGGGCTGGGAGACTGAAATGAGAAGGATTCGTTACTCTGTTTAAATATCCCTCCGTGTTACATGGTCACGAAAGTCGCCTGTGTGCATTGTCGACCAGGGGACAATGTTGGCCTTTTTCCAGTTTGAGTACGTGAAGCCCAGCGGGGTCTACAGCTCTCCGCGAGGCTCTCTGAGCTGTGCTCAGGAGAACGCAACCTTCCAGCCGGAATTGCTGAAGGAGAAGGGATCCAGCCTTTCTCCGCCTTCTGGCATACCCTGAGACAATGTGGTAATTTTGCTAGCTAAACACTATGATAGCAACCCTCGAGTAGTCACAATTCACTGAGTGGAAAAGAGGGCAGAATACAGTGTTCTCTTTCAAGCCAGTTTACTGAACGAACTGACGTTCTCTCTTTTGGTAGAAGAAGCAGTCCCGACACCACCAGCTACTTTTGGAACCGTTGTCTGAATGAGATGTAACTGGCGTTTGCAGTCCTTGAATCACTGGTTTTCTAAAGGAAGTTTGAAGCAGAGGGAGTGAAGGAACACTTTGGCTTGTAAAGAGAGCAGGCAGATTGTTTCCCTTCAGCTAGCGGACAGAAAAAGGAATTCCGTGTGGCTGACTAAAGCTCGAGCGCTTCACATGAGCATGTATCCTATTCCCTGCGAGAAAGACAAACCAAAAGAGAGTTGCTCTCAGGCTGGGAGAATGAAGTGAGGAGAATTCACTCTCTGTGTTAGAAAATCCCTCTGTGTTCCATGCCCATGAAAGTTGCCTGTGTATTTTCTTCCGGAGAGAGGACTTTGACTTTTCTCCAATTGGACAATGTGAAACCCAGTGGGGTTCACAACTCTCTGTGTGCTGCAGAGGAGATTGCCGCCTTACGGATGGTAACCCTGAAGGAGAGGAGAAAGCGCTTTTCTCAGCCTTTTCTTACCCTGAGACAGCTCTGCAGATCTCGGCCTTCGAAGAGTCACAATTCACTCTATGAAAAGGAAAGTATAATACACTGTTCTCTTTCAAGCCTGTTCACTGAACAGAGGTTTTCTGTTTTGGAAGAAGCGGTCATGACTCCACCTGCTACCTTCGGAAACATTCTCTGAATCTGATCTAACTGGCCTTTGCAGTCCTTGAATCACTGCTTTTCAAATGGAAGTCGGAACCAAGGGAGAGAAGGAACACTCTGCCCTGTTCGCAGGTCATACAGACTGTTGGCCTTCAGCTAGGGGACAGCCGAAGCAGTTCCGTGTGGCTGACGAAAGCACGTGTGCTTAACGTGAGCATGCAGCCTATTCCCTGCAATAAAGACCAAGCAAAAGAAGGTTGCTCTGGGGCTGGGAGAGTGAAATGAGAAGGATTCATTACTCTCTTTAAAAATCCCTCCGTGTTACATGGTCACGAAAGTCGCCTGTGCATTGTCGACCTGGGTAAAGTGTTGGCCTTTTCTCCAGTTTGAGTACGTGAAGCCCATCGCGGGCTACAGCTCTCCGCGAGGCTCTCTGTGCTGTGCTGAGGAGAATGCAACCTTCAAGCCGATATTGCTGAAGCAGAAGGGAACCAGCCTTTCTCCGCCTTCTAGCATACCCTGAGACAATGTGGTAATTTTGGTAGCTAAACACTATGATAGCAGCCCTCGAGTAGTCACAATTCACTGTGTGGAAAAGAGGGCAGAATACAGTGTTCTCTTTCAAGCCAGTTTACTGAACGAACTGACGTTCTCTCTTTTGGTAGAAGAAGCAGTCCCGACACCACCAGCTACTTTTGGAACCACTGTCTGAATGAGATGTAACTGGCGTTTGCAGTCCTTGAATCACTGGTTTTCTAAAGGAAGTTTGAAGCAGAGGGAGTGAAGGAACACTTTGGCTTGTAAAGAGAGCAGGCAGATTGTTTCCCTTCAGCTAGCGGACAGAAAAAGGAATTCCGTGTGGCTGACTAAAGCTCGAGCGCTTCACATGAGCATGTATCCTATTCCCTGCGAGAAAGACAAACCAAAAGAGAGTTGCTCTCAGGCTGGGAGAATGAAGTGAGGAGAATTCACTCTCTGTGTTAGAAAATCCCTCTGTGTTCCATGCCCATGAAAGTTGCCTGTGTATTTTCTTCCGGAGAGAGGACTTTGACTTTTCTCCAATTGGACAATGTGAAACCCAGTGGGGTTCACAACTCTCTGTGTGCTGCAGAGGAGATTGCCGCCTTACGGATGGTAACCCTGAAGGAGAGGAGAAAGCGCTTTTCTCAGCCTTTTCTTACCCTGAGACAGCTCTGCAGATCTCGGCCTTCGAAGAGTCACAATTCACTCTATGAAAAGGAAAGTATACTACACTGTTCTCTTTCAAGCCTGTTCACTGAACAGAGGTTTTCTGTTTTGGAAGAAGCGGTCATGACTCCACCTGCTACCTTCGGAAACATTCTCTGAATCTGATCTAACTGGCCTTTGCAGTCCTTGAATCACTGCTTTTCAAATGGAAGTCGGAACCAAGGGAGAGAAGGAACACTCTGCCCTGTTCGCAGGTCATACAGACTGTTGGCCTTCAGCTAGGGGACAGCCGAAGCAGTTCCGTGTGGCTGACGAAAGCACGTGTGCTTAACGTGAGCATGCAGCCTATTCCCTGCAAGAAAGACCAAGCAAAAGAAGGTTGCTCTGGGGCTGGGAGAGTGAAATGAGAAGGATTCATTACTCTCTTTAAAAATCCCTCCGTGTTACATGGTCACGAAAGTCGCCTGTGCATTGTCGACCTGGGTAAAGTGTTGGCCTTTTCTCCAGTTTGAGTACGTGAAGCCCATCGCGGGCTACAGCTCTCCGCGAGGCTCTCTGTGCTGTGCTGAGGAGAATGCAACCTTCAAGCCGATATTGCTGAAGCAGAAGGGAACCAGCCTTTCTCCGCCTTCTAGCATACCCTGAGACAATGTGGTAATTTTGGTAGCTAAACACTATGATAGCAGCCCTCGAGTAGTCACAATTCACTGTGTGGAAAAGAGGGCAGAATACAGTGTTCTCTTTCAAGCCAGTTTACTGAACGAACTGACGTTCTCTCTTTTGGTAGAAGAAGCAGTCCCGACACCACCAGCTACTTTTGGAACCACTGTCTGAATGTGATGTAACTGGCGTTTGCAGTCCTTGAATCACTGCTTTTCTAAAGGAAGTTTGAAGCAGAGGGAGTGAAGGAACACTTTGGCTTGTAAAGAGAGCAGGCAGATTGTTTTCCTTCAGCTAGCGGACAGAAAAAGGAATTCCGTGTGGCTGACTAAAGCTCGAGCGCTTCACATGAGCATGTATCCTATTCCCTGCGAGAAAGACAAACCAAAAGAGAGTTGCTCTCAGGCTGGGAGAATGAAGTGAGGAGAATTCACTCTCTGTGTTAGAAAATCCCTCTGTGTTCCATGCCCATGAAAGTTGCCTGTGTATTTTCTTCCGGAGAGAGGACTTTGACTTTTCTCCAATTGGACAATGTGAAACCCAGTGGGGTTCACAACTCTCTGTGTGCTGCAGAGGAGATTGCCGCCTTACGGATGGTAACCCTGAAGGAGAGGAGAAAGCGCTTTTCTCAGCCTTTTCTTACCCTAAGACAGCTCTGCAGATCTCGGCCTTCGAAGAGTCACAATTCACTCTATGAAAAGGAAAGTATAATACACTGTTCTCTTTCAAGCCTGTTCACTGAACAGAGGTTTTCTGTTTTGGAAGAAGCGGTCATGACTCCACCTGCTACCTTCGGAAACATTCTCTGAATCTGATCTAACTGGCCTTTGCAGTCCTTGAATCACTGGTTTTCAAATGGAAGTCGGAACCACAGGGAGAGAAGGAACACTCTGCCCTGTTCGCAGGTCATGCAGACTGTTGGCCTTCAGCTAGGGGACAGCCGAAGCAGTTCCGTGTGGCTGACGAAAGCACGTGTGCTTAACGTCAGCATGCAGCCCATTCCCTGCAAGAAAGACCAAGCAAAAGAAGGTTGCTCTGGGGCTGGGAGACTGAAATGAGAAGGATTCGTTACTCTCTTTAAAAATCCCTCCGTGTTACATGGTCACAAAAGTCGCCTGTGCATTGTCGACCTGGGTAAAGTGTTGGCCTTTTCTCCAGTTTGAGTACGTGAAGCCCATCGCGGGCTACAGCTCTCCGCGAGGCTGTCTGTGCTGTGCTGAGGAGAACGCAACCTTCCATCCATTATTGCTGAAGAAGAAGGGAACCAGCCTTTCTCCGCCTTCTGGGATACCCTGGGACAATGTGGTAATTTTGCTAGCTAAACACTAAGATAGCAGGCCTCGAGTAGTCACAATTCACTGTGTGGAAAAGAGGGCAGAATACAGAGTTCTCTTTCAAGCCAGTTTACTGAACGAACTGACGTTCTCTCTTTTGGTAGAAGAAGCAGTCCCGACACCACCAGCTACTTTTGGAACCACTGTCTGAATGAGATGTCACTGGCGTTTGCAGTCGTTGAATCACTGGTTTTCTAAAGGAAGTTTGAAGCAGAGGGAGTGAAGGAACACTTTGGCTTGTAAAGAGAGCAGGCAGATTGTTTCCCTTCAGCTAGCGGACAGAAAAAGGAATTCCGTGTGGCTGACTAAAGCTCGTGCGCTTCACATGAGCATGTATAATATTCCCTGCGAGAAAGACAAACCAAAAGACAGTTGCTCTCAGGCTGGGAAAAGGAAGTGAGAAGGATTCACTCTCTGTGTTAGAAAATCCCTCTATGTTCCATGCCCAAGAAAGTTGCCTGTGTATTTTCTTCCTGAGTGAGGAGTTTGACTTTTCTCCAATAGGACAATGTGAAACCCAGTGGGGTTCACAACTCTCCGTGAGGCCCTCTGTGCTGCAGTGTGGAGATTGCCGCCTTACGGATGGTATCCCTGAAGGAGAGGAGAAAGCGCTTTTCTCAGCCTTCTGCTTACCCTGAGACATCGCTGCAGATCTCCTATCTATACACTATGATAGCGGCCCGCGAATTGTCACAATTCACTCTATGGAAATGAAAGTATAATACACTGTTCTCTTTCAAGCCTGTTCACTGACTGAACAGAGGTTTTCTGTTTTGGTAGAAGCGGTCGTGACACCACCAGCTACTTTCGGAACCATTCTCTGAATGAGATCTAACTGGCCTTTGCAGTCCTTGAATCACTGGTTTTCAAATGGAAGTCGGAACCACAGGGAGAGAAGGAACACTCTGCCCTGTTCGTAGGTCATGCAGACTGTTGGCCTTCAGCTAGGGGACAGCCGATGCAGTTCCGTGTGGCTGACGAAAGCACGTGTGCTTAACATGAGCATGGAGCCCATTCCCTGCAAGAAACACAAAGCAAAAGAAGGTTGCTCTGGGGCTGGGAGACTGAAATGAGAAGGATTCGTTACTCTGTTTAAATATCCCTCCGTGTTACATGGTCACGAAAGTCGCCTGTGTGCATTGTCGACCAGGGGACAATGTTGGCCTTTTCTCCAGTTTGAGTACGTGAAGCCCAGCGGGGTCTACAGCTCTCCGCGAGGCTCTCTGAGCTGTGCTCAGGAGAACGCAACCTTCCAGCCGGAATTGCTGAAGGAGAAGGGATCCAGCCTTTCTCCGCCTTCTGGCATACCCTGAGACAATGTGGTAATTTTGCTAGCTAAACACTATGATAGCAACCCTCGAGTAGTCACAATTCACTGAGTGGAAAAGAGGGCAGAATACAGTGTTCTCTTTCAAGCCAGTTTACTGAACGAACTGACGTTCTCTCTTTTGGTAGAAGAAGCAGTCCCGACACCACCAGCTACTTTTGGAAACACTGTCTGAATGAGATGTAACTGGCGTTTGCAGTCCTTGAATCACTGGTTTTCTAAAGGAAGTTTGAAGCAGAGGGAGTGAAGGAACACTTTGGCTTGTAAAGAGAGCAGGCAGATTGTTTCCCTTCAGCTAGCGGACAGAAAAAGGAATTCCGTGTGGCTGACTAAAGCTCGAGCGCTTCACATGAGCATGTATCCTATTCCCTGCGAGAAAGACAAACCAAAAGAGAGTTGCTCTCAGGCTGGGAGAATGAAGTGAGGAGAATTCACTCTCTGTGTTAGAAAATCCCTCTGTGTTCCATGCCCATGAAAGTTGCCTGTGTATTTTCTTCCGGAGAGAGGAATTTGACTTTTCTCCAATTGGACAATGTGAAACCCAGTGGGGTTCACAACTCTCTGTGTGCTGCAGAGGAGATTGCCGCCTTACGGATGGTAACCCTGAAGGAGAGGAGAAAGCGCTTTTCTCAGCCTTTTCTTACCCTGAGACAGCTCTGCAGATCTCGGCCTTCGAAGAGTCACAATTCACTCTATGAAAAGGAAAGTATAATACACTGTTCTCTTTCAAGCCTGTTCACTGAACAGAGGTTTTCTGTTTTGGAAGAAGCGGTCATGACTCCACCTGCTACCTTCGGAAACATTCTCTGAATCTGATCTAACTGGCCTTTGCAGTCCTTGAATCACTGGTTTTCAAATGGAAGTCGGAACCACAGGGAGAGAAGGAACACTCTGCCCTGTTCGCAGGTCATGCAGACTGTTGGCCTTCAGCTAGGGGACAGCCGAAGCAGTTCCGTGTGGCTGACGAAAGCACGTGTGCTTAACGTGAGCATGCAGCCCATTCCCTGCAAGAAAGACCAAGCAAAAGAAGGTTGCTCTGGGGCTGGGAGACTGAAATGAGAAGGATTCGTTACTCTCTTTAAAAATCCCTCCGTGTTACATGGTCACAAAAGTCGCCTGTGCATTGTCGACCTGGGTAAAGTGTTGGCCTTTTCTCCAGTTTGAGTACGTGAAGCCCATCGCGGGCTACAGCTCTCCGCGAGGCTGTCTGTGCTGTGCTGAGGAGAACGCAACCTTCCATCCATTATTGCTGAAGAAGAAGGGAACCAGCCTTTCTCCGCCTTCTGGGATACCCTGGGACAATGTGGTAATTTTGCTAGCTAAACACTAAGATAGCAGGCCTCGAGTAGTCACAATTCACTGTGTGGAAAAGAGGGCAGAATACAGTGTTCTCTTTCAAGCCAGTTTACTGAAAGAACTGACGTTCTCTCTTTTGGTAGAAGAAGCAGTCCCGACACCACCAGCTACTTTTGGAACCACTGTCTGAATGAGATGTCACTGGCGTTTGCAGTCGTTGAATCACTGGTTTTCTAAAGGAAGTTTGAAGCAGAGGGAGTGAAGGAACACTTTGGCTTGTAAAGAGAGCAGGCAGATTGTTTCCCTTCAGCTAGCGGACAGAAAAAGGAATTCCGTGTGGCTGACTAAAGCTCGTGCGCTTCACATGAGCATGTATAATATTCCCTGCGAGAAAGACAAACCAAAAGACAGTTGCTCTCAGGCTGGGAAAAGGAAGTGAGAAGGATTCACTCTCTGTGTTAGAAAATCCCTCTGTGTTCCATGCCCAAGAAAGTTGCCTGTGTATTTTCTTCCTGAGTGAGGAGTTTGACTTTTCTCCAATAGGACAATGTGAAACCCAGTGGGGTTCACAACTCTCCGTGAGGCCCTCTGTGCTGCAGTGTGGAGATTGCCGCCTTACGGATGGTATCCCTGAAGGAGAGGAGAAAGCGCTTTTCTCAGCCTTCTGCTTACCCTGAGACATCGCTGCAGATCTCCTATCTATACACTATGATAGCGGCCCGCGAATTGTCACAATTCACTCTATGGAAATGAAAGTATAATACACTGTTCTCTTTCAAGCCTGTTCACTGACTGAACAGAGGTTTTCTGTTTTGGTAGAAGCGGTCGTGACACCACCAGCTACATTCAGAACCATTCTCTGAATGAGATCTAACTGGCCTTTGCAGTCCTTGAATCACTGGTTTTCAAATGGAAGTCGGAACCGCAGGGAGAGTTGGAACACTCTGCCGTGTTCGCAGGTCATGCAGACTGTTGGCCTTCAGCTAGGGGACAGCCGAAGCAGTTCCGTGTGGCTGACGAAAGCACGTGTGCTTAACGTGAGCATGCAGCCCATTCCCTGCAAGAAAGACCAAGCAAAAGAAGGTTGCTCTGGGGCTGGGAGAGTGAAATGAGAAGGATTCGTTACTCTCTTTAAAAATCCCTCCGTGTTACATGGTCACGAAAGTCGCCTGTGCATTGTCGACCTGGGTAAAGTGTTGGCCTTTTCTCCAGTTTGAGTACGTGAAGCCCATCGCGGGCTACAGCTCTCCGCGAGGCTCTCTGTGCTGTGCTGAGGAGAACGCAACCTTCCAGCCGGAATTGCTGAAGGAGAAGGGATCCAGCCTTTCTCCGCCTTCTGGCATACCCTGAGACAATGTGGTAATTTTGCTAGCTAAACACTAAGATAGCAGCCCTCAAGTAGTCACAATTCACTGTGTGGAAAAGAGGGCAGAATACAGTGTTCTCTTTCAAGCCAGTTTACTGAACCTACTGACGTTCTCTCTTTTGGTAGAAGAAGCAGTCCCGACACCACCAGCTACTTTTGGAACCACTGTCTGAATGAGATGTAACTGGCGTTTGCAGTCCTTGAATCACTGCTTTTCTAAAGGAAGTTTGAAGCAGAGGGAGTGAAGGAACACTTTGGCTTGTAAAGAGAGCAGGCAGATTGTTTCCCTTCAGCTAGCGGACAGAAAAAGGAATTCCGTGTGGCTGACTAAAGCTCGTGCGCTTCACATGAGCATGTATCCTATTCCCTGCGAGAAAGACAAACCAAAAGACAGTTGCTCTCAGGCTGGGAGAAGGAAGTGAGAAGGATTCACTCTCTGTGTTAGAAAATCCCTCTGTGTTCCATGCCCAAGAAAGTTGCCTGTGTATTTTCTTCCTGAGTGAGGAGTTTGACTTTTCTCCAATAGGACAATGTGAAGTCCAGCGGGGTTCACAGCTCTCCGTGAGGCCCTCTGTGCTGCAGTGTGGAGATTGCCGCCTTACGGATGGTATCCCGGAAGGAGAGGAGAAAGCGCTTTTCTCAGCCTTCTGCTTACCCTGAGACATCGCTGCAGATCTCCTATCTATACGCTATGATAGCGGCCCGCGAATTGTCACAATTCACTCTATGGAAATGAAAGTATAATACACTGTTCTCTTTCAAGCCTGTTCACTGACTGAACAGAGGTTTTCTGTTTTGGTAGAAGCGGTCGTGACACCACCAGCTACTTTCGAAACCATTCTCTGAATGAGATCTAACTGGCCTTTGCAGTCCTTGAATCACTGGTTTTCAAATGGAAGTCGGAACCACAGGGAGAGAAGGAACACTCTGCCCTGTTCGCAGGTCATACAGACTGTTGGCCTTCAGCTAGGGGACAGCCGAAGCAGTTCCGTGTGGCTGACGAAAGCACGAGTGCTTAA
Organism: Dugong dugon; assembly: GCA_030035585.1. NCBI lineage: Eukaryota > Metazoa > Chordata > Mammalia > Sirenia > Dugongidae > Dugong > Dugong dugon. The sequence goes on from CM057479.1 coordinate 32,876,406, forward strand.
CGTGAGCATGCAGCCCATTCCCTGCAAGAAACACAAAGCAAAAGAAGGTTGCTCTGGGGCTGGGAGACTGAAATGAGAAGGATTCGTTACTCTCTTTAAAAATCCCTCCGTGTTACATGGTCACGAAAGTCGCCTGTGTGCATTGTCGACCAGGGGACAATGTTGGCCTTTTCTCCAGTTTGAGTACGTGAAGCCCAGCGGGGTCTACAGCTCTCCGCGAGGCTCTCTGAGCTGTGCTCAGGAGAACGCAACCTTCCAGCCGGAATTGCTGAAGGAGAAGGGATCCAGCCTTTCTCCGCCTTCTGGCATACCCTGAGACAATGTGGTAATTTTGCTAGCTAAACACTATGATAGCAACCCTCGAGTAGTCACAATTCACTGAGTGGAAAAGAGGGCAGAATACAGTGTTCTCTTTCAAGCCAGTTTACTGAACGAACTGACGTTCTCTCTTTTGGTAGAAGAAGCAGTCCCGACACCACCAGCTACTTTTGGAAACACTGTCTGAATGAGATGTAACTGGCGTTTACAGTCCTTGAATCACTGGTTTTCTAAAGGAAGTTTGAAGCAGAGGGAGTGAAGGAACACTTTGGCTTGTAAAGAGAGCAGGCAGATTGTTTCCCTTCAGCTAGCGGACAGAAAAAGGAATTCCGTGTGGCTGACTAAAGCTCGAGCGCTTCACATGAGCATGTATCCTATTCCCTGCGAGAAAGACAAACCAAAAGAGAGTTGCTCTCAGGCTGGGAGAATGAAGTGAGGAGAATTCACTCTCTGTGTTAGAAAATCCCTCTGTGTTCCATGCCCATGAAAGTTGCCTGTGTATTTTCTTCCGGAGAGAGGACTTTGACTTTTCTCCAATTGGACAATGTGAAACCCAGTGGGGTTCACAACTCTCTGTGTGCTGCAGAGGAGATTGCCGCCTTACGGATGGTAACCCTGAAGGAGAGGAGAAAGCGCTTTTCTCAGCCTTTTCTTACCCTGAGACAGCTCTGCAGATCTCGGCCTTCGAAGAGTCACAATTCACTCTATGAAAAGGAAAGTATAATACACTGTTCTCTTTCAAGCCTGTTCACTGAACAGAGGTTTTCTGTTTTGGAAGAAGCGGTCATGACTCCACCTGCTACCTTCGGAAACATTCTCTGAATCTGATCTAACTGGCCTTTGCAGTCCTTGAATCACTGGTTTTCAAATGGAAGTCGGAACCACAGGGAGAGAAGGAACACTCTGCCCTGTTCGCAGGTCATGCAGACTGTTGGCCTTCAGCTAGGGGACAGCCGAAGCAGTTCCGTGTGGCTGACGAAAGCACGTGTGCTTAACGTCAGCATGCAGCCCATTCCCTGCAAGAAAGACCAAGCAAAAGAAGGTTGCTCTGGGGCTGGGAGACTGAAATGAGAAGGATTCGTTACTCTCTTTAAAAATCCCTCCGTGTTACATGGTCACAAAAGTCGCCTGTGCATTGTCGACCTGGGTAAAGTGTTGGCCTTTTCTCCAGTTTGAGTACGTGAAGCCCATCGCGGGCTACAGCTCTCCGCGAGGCTCTCTGTGCTGTGCTGAGGAGAACGCAACCTTCCATCCATTATTGCTGAAGAAGAAGGGAACCAGCCTTTCTCCGCCTTCTGGGATACCCTGGGACAATGTGGTAATTTTGCTAGCTAAACACTAAGATAGCAGGCCTCGAGTAGTCACAATTCACTGTGTGGAAAAGAGGGCAGAATACAGTGTTCTCTTTCAAGCCAGTTTACTGAACGAACTGACGTTCTCTCTTTTGGTAGAAGAAGCAGTCCCGACACCACCAGCTACTTTTGGAACCACTGTCTGAATGAGATGTCACTGGCGTTTGCAGTCGTTGAATCACTGGTTTTCTAAAGGAAGTTTGAAGCAGAGGGAGTGAAGGAACACTTTGGCTTGTAAAGAGAGCAGGCAGATTGTTTCCCTTCAGCTAGCGGACAGAAAAAGGAATTCCGTGTGGCTGACTAAAGCTCGTGCGCTTCACATGAGCATGTATAATATTCCCTGCGAGAAAGACAAACCAAAAGACAGTTGCTCTCAGGCTGGGAAAAGGAAGTGAGAAGGATTCACTCTCTGTGTTAGAAAATTCCTCTGTGTTCCATGCCCAAGAAAGTTGCCTGTGTATTTTCTTCCTGAGTGAGGAGTTTGACTTTTCTCCAATAGGACAATGTGAAACCCAGTGGGGTTCACAACTCTCCGTGAGGCCCTCTGTGCTGCAGTGTGGAGATTGCCGCCTTACGGATGGTATCCCTGAAGGAGAGGAGAAAGCGCTTTTCTCAGCCTTCTGCTTACCCTGAGACATCGCTGCAGATCTCCTATCTATACACTATGATAGCGGCCCGCGAATTGTCACAATTCACTCTATGGAAATGAAAGTATAATACACTGTTCTCTTTCAAGCCTGTTCACTGACTGAACAGAGGTTTTCTGTTTTGGTAGAAGCGGCCGTGACACCACCAGCTACTTTCGGAACCATTCTCTGAATGAGATCTAACTGGCCTTTGCAGTCCTTGAATCACAGGTTTTCAAATGGAAGTCGGAACCACAGGGAGAGAAGGAACACTCTGCCCTGTTCGTAGGTCATGCAGACTGTTGGCCTTCAGCTAGGGGACAGCCGATGCAGTTCCGTGTGGCTGACGAAAGCACGTGTGCTTAACATGAGCATGGAGCCCATTCCCTGCAAGAAACACAAAGCAAAAGAAGGTTGCTCTGGGGCTGGGAGACTGAAATGAGAAGGATTCGTTACTCTGTTTAAATATCCCTCCGTGTTACATGGTCACGAAAGTCGCCTGTGTGCATTGTCGACCAGGGGACAATGTTGGCCTTTTTCCAGTTTGAGTACGTGAAGCCCAGCGGGGTCTACAGCTCTCCGCGAGGCTCTCTGAGCTGTGCTCAGGAGAACGCAACCTTCCAGCCGGAATTGCTGAAGGAGAAGGGATCCAGCCTTTCTCCGCCTTCTGGCATACCCTGAGACAATGTGGTAATTTTGCTAGCTAAAGACTATGATAGCAACCCTCGAGTAGTCACAATTCACTGAGTGGAAAAGAGGGCAGAATACAGTGTTCTCTTTCAAGCCAGTTTACTGAACGAACTGACGTTCTCTCTTTTGGTAGAAGAAGCAGTCCCGACACCACCAGCTACTTTTGGAACCGTTGTCTGAATGAGATGTAACTGGCGTTTGCAGTCCTTGAATCACTGGTTTTCTAAAGGAAGTTTGAAGCAGAGGGAGTGAAGGAACACTTTGGCTTGTAAAGAGAGCAGGCAGATTGTTTCCCTTCAGCTAGCGGACAGAAAAAGGAATTCCGTGTGGCTGACTAAAGCTCGAGCGCTTCACATGAGCATGTATCCTATTCCCTGCGAGAAAGACAAACCAAAAGAGAGTTGCTCTCAGGCTGGGAGAATGAAGTGAGGAGAATTCACTCTCTGTGTTAGAAAATCCCTCTGTGTTCCATGCCCATGAAAGTTGCCTGTGTATTTTCTTCCGGAGAGAGGACTTTGACTTTTCTCCAATTGGACAATGTGAAACCCAGTGGGGTTCACAACTCTCTGTGTGCTGCAGAGGAGATTGCCGCCTTACGGATGGTAACCCTGAAGGAGAGGAGAAAGCGCTTTTCTCAGCCTTTTCTTACCCTGAGACAGCTCTGCAGATCTCGGCCTTCGAAGAGTCACAATTCACTCTATGAAAAGGAAAGTATAATACACTGTTCTCTTTCAAGCCTGTTCACTGAACAGAGGTTTTCTGTTTTGGAAGAAGCGGTCATGACTCCACCTGCTACCTTCGGAAACATTCTCTGAATCTGATCTAACTGGCCTTTGCAGTCCTTGAATCACTGCTTTTCAAATGGAAGTCGGAACCAAGGGAGAGAAGGAACACTCGGCCCTGTTCGCAGGTCATACAGACTGTTGGCCTTCAGCTAGGGGACAGCCGAAGCAGTTCCGTGTGGCTGACGAAAGCACGTGTGCTTAACGTGAGCATGCAGCCTATTCCCTGCAAGAAAGACCAAGCAAAAGAAGGTTGCTCTGGGGCTGGGAGAGTGAAATGAGAAGGATTCATTACTCTCTTTAAAAATCCCTCCGTGTTACATGGTCACGAAAGTCGCCTGTGCATTGTCGACCTGGGTAAAGTGTTGGCCTTTTCTCCAGTTTGAGTACGTGAAGCCCATCGCGGGCTACAGCTCTCCGCGAGGCTCTCTGTGCTGTGCTGAGGAGAATGCAACCTTCAAGCCGATATTGCTGAAGCAGAAGGGAACCAGCCTTTCTCCGCCTTCTAGCATACCCTGAGACAATGTGGTAATTTTGGTAGCTAAACACTATGATAGCAGCCCTCGAGTAGTCACAATTCACTGTGTGGAAAAGAGGGCAGAATACAGTGTTCTCTTTCAAGCCAGTTTACTGAACGAACTGACGTTCTCTCTTTTGGTAGAAGAAGCAGTCCCGACACCACCAGCTACTTTTGGAACCACTGTCTGAATGAGATGTAACTGGCGTTTGCAGTCCTTGAATCACTGCTTTTCTAAAGGAAGTTTGAAGCAGAGGGAGTGAAGGAACACTTTGGCTTGTAAAGAGAGCAGGCAGATTGTTTTCCTTCAGCTAGCGGACAGAAAAAGGAATTCCGTGTGGCTGACTAAAGCTCGAGCGCTTCACATGAGCATGTATCCTATTCCCTGCGAGAAAGACAAACCAAAAGAGAGTTGCTCTCAGGCTGGGAGAATGAAGTGAGGAGAATTCACTCTCTGTGTTAGAAAATCCCTCTGTGTTCCATGCCCATGAAAGTTGCCTGTGTATTTTCTTCCGGAGAGAGGACTTTGACTTTTCTCCAATTGGACAATGTGAAACCCAGTGGGGTTCACAACTCTCTGTGTGCTGCAGAGGAGATTGCCGCCTTACGGATGGTAACCCTGAAGGAGAGGAGAAAGCGCTTTTCTCAGCCTTTTCTTACCCTGAGACAGCTCTGCAGATCTCGGCCTTCGAAGAGTCACAATTCACTCTATGAAAAGGAAAGTATAATACACTGTTCTCTTTCAAGCCTGTTCACTGAACAGAGGTTTTCTGTTTTGGAAGAAGCGGTCATGACTCCACCTGCTACCTTCGGAAACATTCTCTGAATCTGATCTAACTGGCCTTTGCAGTCCTTGAATCACTGGTTTTCAAATGGAAGTCGGAACCACAGGGAGAGAAGGAACACTCTGCCCTGTTCGCAGGTCATGCAGACTGTTGGCCTTCAGCTAGGGGACAGCCGAAGCAGTTCCGTGTGGCTGACGAAAGCACGTGTGCTTAACGTCAGCATGCAGCCCATTCCCTGCAAGAAAGACCAAGCAAAAGAAGGTTGCTCTGGGGCTGGGAGACTGAAATGAGAAGGATTCGTTACTCTCTTTAAAAATCCCTCCGTGTTACATGGTCACAAAAGTCGCCTGTGCATTGTCGACCTGGGTAAAGTGTTGGCCTTTTCTCCAGTTTGAGTACGTGAAGCCCATCGCGGGCTACAGCTCTCCGCGAGGCTGTCTGTGCTGTGCTGAGGAGAACGCAACCTTCCATCCATTATTGCTGAAGAAGAAGGGAACCAGCCTTTCTCCGCCTTCTGGGATACCCTGGGACAATGTGGTAATTTTGCTAGCTAAACACTAAGATAGCAGGCCTCGAGTAGTCACAATTCACTGTGTGGAAAAGAGGGCAGAATACAGAGTTCTCTTTCAAGCCAGTTTACTGAACGAACTGACGTTCTCTCTTTTGGTAGAAGAAGCAGTCCCGACACCACCAGCTACTTTTGGAACCACTGTCTGAATGAGATGTCACTGGCGTTTGCAGTCGTTGAATCACTGGTTTTCTAAAGGAAGTTTGAAGCAGAGGGAGTGAAGGAACACTTTGGCTTGTAAAGAGAGCAGGCAGATTGTTTCCCTTCAGCTAGCGGACAGAAAAAGGAATTCCGTGTGGCTGACTAAAGCTCGTGCGCTTCACATGAGCATGTATAATATTCCCTGCGAGAAAGACAAACCAAAAGACAGTTGCTCTCAGGCTGGGAAAAGGAAGTGAGAAGGATTCACTCTCTGTGTTAGAAAATCCCTCTATGTTCCATGCCCAAGAAAGTTGCCTGTGTATTTTCTTCCTGAGTGAGGAGTTTGACTTTTCTCCAATAGGACAATGTGAAACCCAGTGGGGTTCACAACTCTCCGTGAGGCCCTCTGTGCTGCAGTGTGGAGATTGCCGCCTTACGGATGGTATCCCTGAAGGAGAGGAGAAAGCGCTTTTCTCAGCCTTCTGCTTACCCTGAGACATCGCTGCAGATCTCCTATCTATACACTATGATAGCGGCCCGCGAATTGTCACAATTCACTCTATGGAAATGAAAGTATAATACACTGTTCTCTTTCAAGCCTGTTCACTGACTGAACAGAGGTTTTCTGTTTTGGTAGAAGCGGTCGTGACACCACCAGCTACTTTCGGAACCATTCTCTGAATGAGATCTAACTGGCCTTTGCAGTCCTTGAATCACTGGTTTTCAAATGGAAGTCGGAACCACAGGGAGAGAAGGAACACTCTGCCCTGTTCGTAGGTCATGCAGACTGTTGGCCTTCAGCTAGGGGACAGCCGATGCAGTTCCGTGTGGCTGACGAAAGCACGTGTGCTTAACATGAGCATGGAGCCCATTCCCTGCAAGAAACACAAAGCAAAAGCAGGTTGCTCTGGGGCTGGGAGACTGAAATGAGAAGGATTCGTTACTCTGTTTAAATATCCCTCCGTGTTACATGGTCACGAAAGTCGCCTGTGTGCATTGTCGACCAGGGGACAATGTTGGCCTTTTCTCCAGTTTGAGTACGTGAAGCCCAGCGGGGTCTACAGCTCTCCGCGAGGCTCTCTGAGCTGTGCTCAGGAGAACGCAACCTTCCAGCCGGAATTGCTGAAGGAGAAGGGATCCAGCCTTTCTCCGCCTTCTGGCATACCCTGAGACAATGTGGTAATTTTGCTAGCTAAACACTATGATAGCAACCCTCGAGTAGTCACAATTCACTGAGTGGAAAAGAGGGCAGAATACAGTGTTCTCTTTCAAGCCAGTTTACTGAACGAACTGACGTTCTCTCTTTTGGTAGAAGAAGCAGTCCCGACACCACCAGCTACTTTTGGAACCGTTGTCTGAATGAGATGTAACTGGCGTTTGCAGTCCTTGAATCACTGGTTTTCTAAAGGAAGTTTGAAGCAGAGGGAGTGAAGGAACACTTTGGCTTGTAAAGAGAGCAGGCAGATTGTTTCCCTTCAGCTAGCGGACAGAAAAAGGAATTCCGTGTGGCTGACTAAAGCTCGAGCGCTTCACATGAGCATGTATCCTATTCCCTGCGAGAAAGACAAACCAAAAGAGAGTTGCTCTCAGGCTGGGAGAATGAAGTGAGGAGAATTCACTCTCTGTGTTAGAAAATCCCTCTGTGTTCCATGCCCATGAAAGTTGCCTGTGTATTTTCTTCCGGAGAGAGGACTTTGACTTTTCTCCAATTGGACAATGTGAAACCCAGTGGGGTTCACAACTCTCTGTGTGCTGCAGAGGAGATTGCCGCCTTACGGATGGTAACCCTGAAGGAGAGGAGAAAGCGCTTTTCTCAGCCTTTTCTTACCCTGAGACAGCTCTGCAGATCTCGGCCTTCGAAGAGTCACAATTCACTCTATGAAAAGGAAAGTATAATACACTGTTCTCTTTCAAGCCTGTTCACTGAACAGAGGTTTTCTGTTTTGGAAGAAGCGGTCATGACTCCACCTGCTACCTTCGGAAACATTCTCTGAATCTGATCTAACTGGCCTTTGCAGTCCTTGAATCACTGCTTTTCAAATGGAAGTCGGAACCAAGGGAGAGAAGGAACACTCTGCCCTGTTCGCAGGTCATACAGACTGTTGGCCTTCAGCTAGGGGACAGCCGAAGCAGTTCCGTGTGGCTGACGAAAGCACGTGTGCTTAACGTGAGCATGCAGCCTATTCCCTGCAAGAAAGACCAAGCAAAAGAAGGTTGCTCTGGGGCTGGGAGAGTGAAATGAGAAGGATTCATTACTCTCTTTAAAAATCCCTCCGTGTTACATGGTCACGAAAGTCGCCTGTGCATTGTCGACCTGGGTAAAGTGTTGGCCTTTTCTCCAGTTTGAGTACGTGAAGCCCATCGCGGGCTACAGCTCTCCGCGAGGCTCTCTGTGCTGTGCTGAGGAGAATGCAACCTTCAAGCCGATATTGCTGAAGCAGAAGGGAACCAGCCTTTCTCCGCCTTCTAGCATACCCTGAGACAATGTGGTAATTTTGGTAGCTAAACACTATGATAGCAGCCCTCGAGTAGTCACAATTCACTGTGTGGAAAAGAGGGCAGAATACAGTGTTCTCTTTCAAGCCAGTTTACTGAACGAACTGACGTTCTCTCTTTTGGTAGAAGAAGCAGTCCCGACACCACCAGCTACTTTTGGAACCACTGTCTGAATGAGATGTAACTGGCGTTTGCAGTCCTTGAATCACTGCTTTTCTAAAGGAAGTTTGAAGCAGAGGGAGTGAAGGAACACTTTGGCTTGTAAAGAGAGCAGGCAGATTGTTTTCCTTCAGCTAGCGGACAGAAAAAGGAATTCCGTGTGGCTGACTAAAGCTCGAGCGCTTCACATGAGCATGTATCCTATTCCCTGCGAGAAAGACAAACCAAAAGAGAGTTGCTCTCAGGCTGGGAGAATGAAGTGAGGAGAATTCACTCTCTGTGTTAGAAAATCCCTCTGTGTTCCATGCCCATGAAAGTTGCCTGTGTATTTTCTTCCGGAGAGAGGACTTTGACTTTTCTCCAATTGGACAATGTGAAACCCAGTGGGGTTCACAACTCTCTGTGTGCTGCAGAGGAGATTGCCGCCTTACGGATGGTAACCCTGAAGGAGAGGAGAAAGCGCTTTTCTCAGCCTTTTCTTACCCTAAGACAGCTCTGCAGATCTCGGCCTTCGAAGAGTCACAATTCACTCTATGAAAAGGAAAGTATAATACACTGTTCTCTTTCAAGCCTGTTCACTGAACAGAGGTTTTCTGTTTTGGAAGAAGCGGTCATGACTCCACCTGCTACCTTCGGAAACATTCTCTGAATCTGATCTAACTGGCCTTTGCAGTCCTTGAATCACTGGTTTTCAAATGGAAGTCGGAACCACAGGGAGAGAAGGAACACTCTGCCCTGTTCGCAGGTCATGCAGACTGTTGGCCTTCAGCTAGGGGACAGCCGAAGCAGTTCCGTGTGGCTGACGAAAGCACGTGTGCTTAACGTCAGCATGCAGCCCATTCCCTGCAAGAAAGACCAAGCAAAAGAAGGTTGCTCTGGGGCTGGGAGACTGAAATGAGAAGGATTCGTTACTCTCTTTAAAAATCCCTCCGTGTTACATGGTCACAAAAGTCGCCTGTGCATTGTCGACCTGGGTAAAGTGTTGGCCTTTTCTCCAATTTGAGTACGTGAAGCCCATCGCGGGCTACAGCTCTCCGCGAGGCTGTCTGTGCTGTGCTGAGGAGAACGCAACCTTCCATCCATTATTGCTGAAGAAGAAGGGAACCAGCCTTTCTCCGCCTTCTGGGATACCCTGGGACAATGTGGTAATTTTGCTAGCTAAACACTAAGATAGCAGGCCTCGAGTAGTCACAATTCACTGTGTGGAAAAGAGGGCAGAATACAGAGTTCTCTTTCAAGCCAGTTTACTGAACGAACTGACGTTCTCTCTTTTGGTAGAAGAAGCAGTCCCGACACCACCAGCTACTTTTGGAACCACTGTCTGAATGAGATGTCACTGGCGTTTGCAGTCGTTGAATCACTGGTTTTCTAAAGGAAGTTTGAAGCAGAGGGAGTGAAGGAACACTTTGGCTTGTAAAGAGAGCAGGCAGATTGTTTCCCTTCAGCTAGCGGACAGAAAAAGGAATTCCGTGTGGCTGACTAAAGCTCGTGCGCTTCACATGAGCATGTATAATATTCCCTGCGAGAAAGACAAACCAAAAGACAGTTGCTCTCAGGCTGGGAAAAGGAAGTGAGAAGGATTCACTCTCTGTGTTAGAAAATCCCTCTATGTTCCATGCCCAAGAAAGTTGCCTGTGTATTTTCTTCCTGAGTGAGGAGTTTGACTTTTCTCCAATAGGACAATGTGAAACCCAGTGGGGTTCACAACTCTCCGTGAGGCCCTCTGTGCTGCAGTGTGGAGATTGCCGCCTTACGGATGGTATCCCTGAAGGAGAGGAGAAAGCGCTTTTCTCAGCCTTCTGCTTGCCCTGAGACATCGCTGCAGATCTCCTATCTATACACTATGATAGCGGCCCGCGAATTGTCACAATTCACTCTATGGAAATGAAAGTATAATACACTGTTCTCTTTCAAGCCTGTTCACTGACTGAACAGAGGTTTTCTGTTTTGGTAGAAGCGGTCGTGACACCACCAGCTACTTTCGGAACCATTCTCTGAATGAGATCTAACTGGCCTTTGCAGTCCTTGAATCACTGGTTTTCAAATGGAAGTCGGAACCACAGGGAGAGAAGGAACACTCTGCCCTGTTCGTAGGTCATGCAGACTGTTGGCCTTCAGCTAGGGGACAGCCGATGCAGTTCCGTGTGGCTGACGAAAGCACGTGTGCTTAACATGAGCATGGAGCCCATTCCCTGCAAGAAACACAAAGCAAAAGAAGGTTGCTCTGGGGCTGGGAGACTGAAATGAGAAGGATTCGTTACTCTGTTTAAATATCCCTCCGTGTTACATGGTCACGAAAGTCGCCTGTGTGCATTGTCGACCAGGGGACAATGTTGGCCTTTTCTCCAGTTTGAGTACGTGAAGCCCAGCGGGGTCTACAGCTCTCCGCGAGGCTCTCTGAGCTGTGCTCAGGAGAACGCAACCTTCCAGCCGGAATTGCTGAAGGAGAAGGGATCCAGCCTTTCTCCGCCTTCTGGCATACCCTGAGACAATGTGGTAATTTTGCTAGCTAAAGACTATGATAGCAACCCTCGAGTAGTCACAATTCACTGAGTGGAAAAGAGGGCAGAATACAGTGTTCTCTTTCAAGCCAGTTTACTGAACGAACTGACGTTCTCTCTTTTGGTAGAAGAAGCAGTCCCGACACCACCAGCTACTTTTGGAACCGTTGTCTGAATGAGATGTAACTGGCGTTTGCAGTCCTTGAATCACTGGTTTTCTAAAGGAAGTTTGAAGCAGAGGGAGTGAAGGAACACTTTGGCTTGTAAAGAGAGCAGGCAGATTGTTTCCCTTCAGCTAGCGGACAGAAAAAGGAATTCCGTGTGGCTGACTAAAGCTCGAGCGCTTCACATGAGCATGTATCCTATTCCCTGCGAGAAAGACAAACCAAAAGAGAGTTGCTCTCAGGCTGGGAGAATGAAGTGAGGAGAATTCACTCTCTGTGTTAGAAAATCCCTCTGTGTTCCATGCCCATGAAAGTTGCCTGTGTATTTTCTTCCGGAGAGAGGACTTTGACTTTTCTCCAATTGGACAATGTGAAACCCAGTGGGGTTCACAACTCTCTGTGTGCTGCAGAGGAGATTGCCGCCTTACGGATGGTAACCCTGAAGGAGAGGAGAAAGCGCTTTTCTCAGCCTTTTCTTACCCTGAGACAGCTCTGCAGATCTCGGCCTTCGAAGAGTCACAATTCACTCTATGAAAAGGAAAGTATAATACACTGTTCTCTTTCAAGCCTGTTCACTGAACAGAGGTTTTCTGTTTTGGAAGAAGCGGTCATGACTCCACCTGCTACCTTCGGAAACATTCTCTGAATCTGATCTAACTGGCCTTTGCAGTCCTTGAATCACTGCTTTTCAAATGGAAGTCGGAACCAAGGGAGAGAAGGAACACTCTGCCCTGTTCGCAGGTCATACAGACTGTTGGCCTTCAGCTAGGGGACAGCCGAAGCAGTTCCGTGTGGCTGACGAAAGCACGTGTGCTTAACGTGAGCATGCAGCCTATTCCCTGCAAGAAAGACCAAGCAAAAGAAGGTTGCTCTGGGGCTGGGAGAGTGAAATGAGAAGGATTCATTACTCTCTTTAAAAATCCCTCCGTGTTACATGGTCACGAAAGTCGCCTGTGCATTGTCGACCTGGGTAAAGTGTTGGCCTTTTCTCCAGTTTGAGTACGTGAAGCCCATCGCGGGCTACAGCTCTCCGCGAGGCTCTCTGTGCTGTGCTGAGGAGAATGCAACCTTCAAGCCGATATTGCTGAAGCAGAAGGGAACCAGCCTTTCTCCGCCTTCTAGCATACCCTGAGACAATGTGGTAATTTTGGTAGCTAAACACTATGATAGCAGCCCTCGAGTAGTCACAATTCACTGTGTGGAAAAGAGGGCAGAATACAGTGTTCTCTTTCAAGCCAGTTTACTGAACGAACTGACGTTCTCTCTTTTGGTAGAAGAAGCAGTCCCGACACCACCAGCTACTTTTGGAACCACTGTCTGAATGAGATGTAACTGGCGTTTGCAGTCCTTGAATCACTGCTTTTCTAAAGGAAGTTTGAAGCAGAGGGAGTGAAGGAACACTTTGGCTTGTAAAGAGAGCAGGCAGATTGTTTTCCTTCAGCTAGCGGACAGAAAAAGAAATTCCGTGTGGCTGACTAAAGCTCGAGCGCTTCACATGAGCATGTATCCTATTCCCTGCGAGAAAGACAAACCAAAAGAGAGTTGCTCTCAGGCTGGGAGAATGAAGTGAGGAGAATTCACTCTCTGTGTTAGAAAATCCCTCTGTGTTCCATGCCCATGAAAGTTGCCTGTGTATTTTCTTCCGGAGAGAGGACTTTGACTTTTCTCCAATTGGACAATGTGAAACCCAGTGGGGTTCACAACTCTCTGTGTGCTGCAGAGGAGATTGCCGCCTTACGGATGGTAACCCTGAAGGAGAGGAGAAAGCGCTTTTCTCAGCCTTTTCTTACCCTAAGACAGCTCTGCAGATCTCGGCCTTCGAAGAGTCACAATTCACTCTATGAAAAGGAAAGTATAATACACTGTTCTCTTTCAAGCCTGTTCACTGAACAGAGGTTTTCTGTTTTGGAAGAAGCGGTCATGACTCCACCTGCTACCTTCGGAAACATTCTCTGAATCTGATCTAACTGGCCTTTGCAGTCCTTGAATCACTGGTTTTCAAATGGAAGTCGGAACCACAGGGAGAGAAGGAACACTCTGCCCTGTTCGCAGGTCATGCAGACTGTTGGCCTTCAGCTAGGGGACAGCCGAAGCAGTTCCGTGTGGCTGACGAAAGCACGTGTGCTTAACGTCAGCATGCAGCCCATTCCCTGCAAGAAAGACCAAGCAAAAGAAGGTTGCTCTGGGGCTGGGAGACTGAAATGAGAAGGATTCGTTACTCTCTTTAAAAATCCCTCCGTGTTACATGGTCACAAAAGTCGCCTGTGCATTGTCGACCTGGGTAAAGTGTTGGCCTTTTCTCCAATTTGAGTACGTGAAGCCCATCGCGGGCTACAGCTCTCCGCGAGGCTGTCTGTGCTGTGCTGAGGAGAACGCAACCTTCCATCCATTATTGCTGAAGAAGAAGGGAACCAGCCTTTCTCCGCCTTCTGGGATACCCTGGGACAATGTGGTAATTTTGCTAGCTAAACACTAAGATAGCAGGCCTCGAGTAGTCACAATTCACTGTGTGGAAAAGAGGGCAGAATACAGAGTTCTCTTTCAAGCCAGTTTACTGAACGAACTGACGTTCTCTCTTTTGGTAGAAGAAGCAGTCCCGACACCACCAGCTACTTTTGGAACCACTGTCTGAATGAGATGTCACTGGCGTTTGCAGTCGTTGAATCACTGGTTTTCTAAAGGAAGTTTGAAGCAGAGGGAGTGAAGGAACACTTTGGCTTGTAAAGAGAGCAGGCAGATTGTTTCCCTTCAGCTAGCGGACAGAAAAAGGAATTCCGTGTGGCTGACTAAAGCTCGTGCGCTTCACATGAGCATGTATAATATTCCCTGCGAGAAAGACAAACCAAAAGACAGTTGCTCTCAGGCTGGGAAAAGGAAGTGAGAAGGATTCACTCTCTGTGTTAGAAAATCCCTCTATGTTCCATGCCCAAGAAAGTTGCCTGTGTATTTTCTTCCTGAGTGAGGAGTTTGACTTTTCTCCAATAGGACAATGTGAAACCCAGTGGGGTTCACAACTCTCCGTGAGGCCCTCTGTGCTGCAGTGTGGAGATTGCCGCCTTACGGATGGTATCCCTGAAGGAGAGGAGAAAGCGCTTTTCTCAGCCTTCTGCTTACCCTGAGACATCGCTGCAGATCTCCTATCTATACACTATGATAGCGGCCCGCGAATTGTCACAATTCACTCTATGGAAATGAAAGTATAATACACTGTTCTCTTTCAAGCCTGTTCACTGACTGAACAGAGGTTTTCTGTTTTGGTAGAAGCGGTCGTGACACCACCAGCTACTTTCGGAACCATTCTCTGAATGAGATCTAACTGGCCTTTGCAGTCCTTGAATCACTGGTTTTCAAATGGAAGTCGGAACCACAGGGAGAGAAGGAACACTCTGCCCTGTTCGTAGGTCATGCAGACTGTTGGCCTTCAGCTAGGGGACAGCCGATGCAGTTCCGTGTGGCTGACGAAAGCACGTGTGCTTAACATGAGCATGGAGCCCATTCCCTGCAAGAAACACAAAGCAAAAGAAGGTTGCTCTGGGGCTGGGAGACTGAAATGAGAAGGATTCGTTACTCTGTTTAAATATCCCTCCGTGTTACATGGTCACGAAAGTCGCCTGTGTGCATTGTCGACCAGGGGACAATGTTGGCCTTTTCTCCAGTTTGAGTACGTGAAGCCCAGCGGGGTCTACAGCTCTCCGCGAGGCTCTCTGAGCTGTGCTCAGGAGAACGCAACCTTCCAGCCGGAATTGCTGAAGGAGAAGGGATCCAGCCTTTCTCCGCCTTCTGGCATACCCTGAGACAATGTGGTAATTTTGCTAGCTAAACACTATGATAGCAACCCTCGAGTAGTCACAATTCACTGAGTGGAAAAGAGGGCAGAATACAGTGTTCTCTTTCAAGCCAGTTTACTGAACGAACTGACGTTCTCTCTTTTGGTAGAAGAAGCAGTCCCGACACCACCAGCTACTTTTGGAAACACTGTCTGAATGAGATGTAACTGGCGTTTGCAGTCCTTGAATCACTGGTTTTCTAAAGGAAGTTTGAAGCAGAGGGAGTGAAGGAACACTTTGGCTTGTAAAGAGAGCAGGCAGATTGTTTCCCTTCAGCTAGCGGACAGAAAAAGGAATTCCGTGTGGCTGACTAAAGCTCGAGCGCTTCACATGAGCATGTATCCTATTCCCTGCGAGAAAGACAAACCAAAAGAGAGTTGCTCTCAGGCTGGGAGAATGAAGTGAGGAGAATTCACTCTCTGTGTTAGAAAATCCCTCTGTGTTCCATGCCCATGAAAGTTGCCTGTGTATTTTCTTCCGGAGAGAGGAATTTGACTTTTCTCCAATTGGACAATGTGAAACCCAGTGGGGTTCACAACTCTCTGTGTGCTGCAGAGGAGATTGCCGCCTTACGGATGGTAACCCTGAAGGAGAGGAGAAAGCGCTTTTCTCAGCCTTTTCTTACCCTGAGACAGCTCTGCAGATCTCGGCCTTCGAAGAGTCACAATTCACTCTATGAAAAGGAAAGTATAATACACTGTTCTCTTTCAAGCCTGTTCACTGAACAGAGGTTTTCTGTTTTGGAAGAAGCGGTCATGACTCCACCTGCTACCTTCGGAAACATTCTCTGAATCTGATCTAACTGGCCTTTGCAGTCCTTGAATCACTGGTTTTCAAATGGAAGTCGGAACCACAGGGAGAGAAGGAACACTCTGCCCTGTTCGCAGGTCATGCAGACTGTTGGCCTTCAGCTAGGGGACAGCCGAAGCAGTTCCGTGTGGCTGACGAAAGCACGTGTGCTTAACGTGAGCATGCAGCCCATTCCCTGCAAGAAAGACCAAGCAAAAGAAGGTTGCTCTGGGGCTGGGAGACTGAAATGAGAAGGATTCGTTACTCTCTTTAAAAATCCCTCCGTGTTACATGGTCACAAAAGTCGCCTGTGCATTGTCGACCTGGGTAAAGTGTTGGCCTTTTCTCCAGTTTGAGTACGTGAAGCCCATCGCGGGCTACAGCTCTCCGCGAGGCTGTCTGTGCTGTGCTGAGGAGAACGCAACCTTCCATCCATTATTGCTGAAGAAGAAGGGAACCAGCCTTTCTCCGCCTTCTGGGATACCCTGGGACAATGTGGTAATTTTGCTAGCTAAACACTAAGATAGCAGGCCTCGAGTAGTCACAATTCACTGTGTGGAAAAGAGGGCAGAATACAGTGTTCTCTTTCAAGCCAGTTTACTGAAAGAACTGACGTTCTCTCTTTTGGTAGAAGAAGCAGTCCCGACACCACCAGCTACTTTTGGAACCACTGTCTGAATGAGATGTCACTGGCGTTTGCAGTCGTTGAATCACTGGTTTTCTAAAGGAAGTTTGAAGCAGAGGGAGTGAAGGAACACTTTGGCTTGTAAAGAGAGCAGGCAGATTGTTTCCCTTCAGCTAGCGGACAGAAAAAGGAATTCCGTGTGGCTGACTAAAGCTCGTGCGCTTCACATGAGCATGTATAATATTCCCTGCGAGAAAGACAAACCAAAAGACAGTTGCTCTCAGGCTGGGAAAAGGAAGTGAGAAGGATTCACTCTCTGTGTTAGAAAATCCCTCTGTGTTCCATGCCCAAGAAAGTTGCCTGTGTATTTTCTTCCTGAGTGAGGAGTTTGACTTTTCTCCAATAGGACAATGTGAAACCCAGTGGGGTTCACAACTCTCCGTGAGGCCCTCTGTGCTGCAGTGTGGAGATTGCCGCCTTACGGATGGTATCCCTGAAGGAGAGGAGAAAGCGCTTTTCTCAGCCTTCTGCTTACCCTGAGACATCGCTGCAGATCTCCTATCTATACACTATGATAGCGGCCCGCGAATTGTCACAATTCACTCTATGGAAATGAAAGTATAATACACTGTTCTCTTTCAAGCCTGTTCACTGACTGAACAGAGGTTTTCTGTTTTGGTAGAAGCGGTCGTGACACCACCAGCTACATTCAGAACCATTCTCTGAATGAGATCTAACTGGCCTTTGCAGTCCTTGAATCACTGGTTTTCAAATGGAAGTCGGAACCGCAGGGAGAGTTGGAACACTCTGCCGTGTTCGCAGGTCATGCAGACTGTTGGCCTTCAGCTAGGGGACAGCCGAAGCAGTTCCGTGTGGCTGACGAAAGCACGTGTGCTTAACGTGAGCATGCAGCCCATTCCCTGCAAGAAAGACCAAGCAAAAGAAGGTTGCTCTGGGGCTGGGAGAGTGAAATGAGAAGGATTCGTTACTCTCTTTAAAAATCCCTCCGTGTTACATGGTCACGAAAGTCGCCTGTGCATTGTCGACCTGGGTAAAGTGTTGGCCTTTTCTCCAGTTTGAGTACGTGAAGCCCATCGCGGGCTACAGCTCTCCGCGAGGCTCTCTGTGCTGTGCTGAGGAGAACGCAACCTTCCAGCCGGAATTGCTGAAGGAGAAGGGATCCAGCCTTTCTCCGCCTTCTGGCATACCCTGAGACAATGTGGTAATTTTGCTAGCTAAACACTAAGATAGCAGCCCTCAAGTAGTCACAATTCACTGTGTGGAAAAGAGGGCAGAATACAGTGTTCTCTTTCAAGCCAGTTTACTGAACCTACTGACGTTCTCTCTTTTGGTAGAAGAAGCAGTCCCGACACCACCAGCTACTTTTGGAACCACTGTCTGAATGAGATGTAACTGGCGTTTGCAGTCCTTGAATCACTGCTTTTCTAAAGGAAGTTTGAAGCAGAGGGAGTGAAGGAACACTTTGGCTTGTAAAGAGAGCAGGCAGATTGTTTCCCTTCAGCTAGCGGACAGAAAAAGGAATTCCGTGTGGCTGACTAAAGCTCGTGCGCTTCACATGAGCATGTATCCTATTCCCTGCGAGAAAGACAAACCAAAAGACAGTTGCTCTCAGGCTGGGAGAAGGAAGTGAGAAGGATTCACTCTCTGTGTTAGAAAATCCCTCTGTGTTCCATGCCCAAGAAAGTTGCCTGTGTATTTTCTTCCTGAGTGAGGAGTTTGACTTTTCTCCAATAGGACAATGTGAAGTCCAGCGGGGTTCACAGCTCTCCGTGAGGCCCTCTGTGCTGCAGTGTGGAGATTGCCGCCTTACGGATGGTATCCCGGAAGGAGAGGAGAAAGCGCTTTTCTCAGCCTTCTGCTTACCCTGAGACATCGCTGCAGATCTCCTATCTATACGCTATGATAGCGGCCCGCGAATTGTCACAATTCACTCTATGGAAATGAAAGTATAATACACTGTTCTCTTTCAAGCCTGTTCACTGACTGAACAGAGGTTTTCTGTTTTGGTAGAAGCGGTCGTGACACCACCAGCTACTTTCGAAACCATTCTCTGAATGAGATCTAACTGGCCTTTGCAGTCCTTGAATCACTGGTTTTCAAATGGAAGTCGGAACCACAGGGAGAGAAGGAACACTCTGCCCTGTTCGCAGGTCATACAGACTGTTGGCCTTCAGCTAGGGGACAGCCGAAGCAGTTCCGTGTGGCTGACGAAAGCACGAGTGCTTAACGTGAGCATGCAGCCCATTCCCTGCAAGAAACACAAAGCAAAAGAAGGTTGCTCTGGGGCTGGGAGACTGAAATGAGAAGGATTCGTTACTCTCTTTAAAAATCCCTCCGTGTTACATGGTCACGAAAGTCGCCTGTGTGCATTGTCGACCAGGGGACAATGTTGGCCTTTTCTCCAGTTTGAGTACGTGAAGCCCAGCGGGGTCTACAGCTCTCCGCGAGGCTCTCTGAGCTGTGCTCAGGAGAACGCAACCTTCCAGCCGGAATTGCTGAAGGAGAAGGGATCCAGCCTTTCTCCGCCTTCTGGCATACCCTGAGACAATGTGGTAATTTTGCTAGCTAAACACTATGATAGCAACCCTCGAGTAGTCACAATTCACTGAGTGGAAAAGAGGGCAGAATACAGTGTTCTCTTTCAAGCCAGTTTACTGAACGAACTGACGTTCTCTCTTTTGGTAGAAGAAGCAGTCCCGACACCACCAGCTACTTTTGGAAACACTGTCTGAATGAGATGTAACTGGCGTTTGCAGTCCTTGAATCACTGGTTTTCTAAAGGAAGTTTGAAGCAGAGGGAGTGAAGGAACACTTTGGCTTGTAAAGAGAGCAGGCAGATTGTTTCCCTTCAGCTAGCGGACAGAAAAAGGAATTCCGTGTGGCTGACTAAAGCTCGAGCGCTTCACATGAGCATGTATCCTATTCCCTGCGAGAAAGACAAACCAAAAGAGAGTTGCTCTCAGGCTGGGAGAATGAAGTGAGGAGAATTCACTCTCTGTGTTAGAAAATCCCTCTGTGTTCCATGCCCATGAAAGTTGCCTGTGTATTTTCTTCCGGAGAGAGGACTTTGACTTTTCTCCAATTGGACAATGTGAAACCCAGTGGGGTTCACAACTCTCTGTGTGCTGCAGAGGAGATTGCCGCCTTACGGATGGTAACCCTGAAGGAGAGGAGAAAGCGCTTTTCTCAGCCTTTTCTTACCCTGAGACAGCTCTGCAGATCTCGGCCTTCGAAGAGTCACAATTCACTCTATGAAAAGGAAAGTATAATACACTGTTCTCTTTCAAGCCTGTTCACTGAACAGAGGTTTTCTGTTTTGGAAGAAGCGGTCATGACTCCACCTGCTACCTTCGGAAACATTCTCTGAATCTGATCTAACTGGCCTTTGCAGTCCTTGAATCACTGGTTTTCAAATGGAAGTCGGAACCACAGGGAGAGAAGGAACACTCTGCCCTGTTCGCAGGTCATGCAGACTGTTGGCCTTCAGCTAGGGGACAGCCGAAGCAGTTCCGTGTGGCTGACGAAAGCACGTGTGCTTAACGTGAGCATGCAGCCCATTCCCTGCAAGAAAGACCAAGCAAAAGAAGGTTGCTCTGGGGCTGGGAGACTGAAATGAGAAGGATTCGTTACTCTCTTTAAAAATCCCTCCGTGTTACATGGTCACAAAAGTCGCCTGTGCATTGTCGACCTGGGTAAAGTGTTGGCCTTTTCTCCAGTTTGAGTACGTGAAGCCCATCGCGGGCTACAGCTCTCCGCGAGGCTCTCTGTGCTGTGCTGAGGAGAACGCAACCTTCCATCCATTATTGCTGAAGAAGAAGGGAACCAGCCTTTCTCCGCCTTCTGGGATACCCTGGGACAATGTGGTAATTTTGCTAGCTAAACACTAAGATAGCAGGCCTCGAGTAGTCACAATTCACTGTGTGGAAAAGAGGGCAGAATACAGTGTTCTCTTTCAAGCCAGTTTACTGAACGAACTGACGTTCTCTCTTTTGGTAGAAGAAGCAGTCCCGACACCACCAGCTACTTTTGGAACCACTGTCTGAATGAGATGTCACTGGCGTTTGCAGTCGTTGAATCACTGGTTTTCTAAAGGAAGTTTGAAGCAGAGGGAGTGAAGGAACACTTTGGCTTGTAAAGAGAGCAGGCAGATTGTTTCCCTTCAGCTAGCGGACAGAAAAAGGAATTCCGTGTGGCTGACTAAAGCTCGTGCGCTTCACATGAGCATGTATAATATTCCCTGCGAGAAAGACAAACCAAAAGACAGTTGCTCTCAGGCTGGGAAAAGGAAGTGAGAAGGATTCACTCTCTGTGTTAGAAAATTCCTCTGTGTTCCATGCCCAAGAAAGTTGCCTGTGTATTTTCTTCCTGAGTGAGGAGTTTGACTTTTCTCCAATAGGACAATGTGAAACCCAGTGGGGTTCACAACTCTCCGTGAGGCCCTCTGTGCTGCAGTGTGGAGATTGCCGCCTTACGGATGGTATCCCTGAAGGAGAGGAGAAAGCGCTTTTCTCAGCCTTCTGCTTACCCTGAGACATCGCTGCAGATCTCCTATCTATACACTATGATAGCGGCCCGCGAATTGTCACAATTCACTCTATGGAAATGAAAGTATAATACACTGTTCTCTTTCAAGCCTGTTCACTGACTGAACAGAGGTTTTCTGTTTTGGTAGAAGCGGCCGTGACACCACCAGCTACTTTCGGAACCATTCTCTGAATGAGATCTAACTGGCCTTTGCAGTCCTTGAATCACAGGTTTTCAAATGGAAGTCGGAACCACAGGGAGAGAAGGAACACTCTGCCCTGTTCGTAGGTCATGCAGACTGTTGGCCTTCAGCTAGGGGACAGCCGATGCAGTTCCGTGTGGCTGACGAAAGCACGTGTGCTTAACATGAGCATGGAGCCCATTCCCTGCAAGAAACACAAAGCAAAAGAAGGTTGCTCTGGGGCTGGGAGACTGAAATGAGAAGGATTCGTTACTCTGTTTAAATATCCCTCCGTGTTACATGGTCACGAAAGTCGCCTGTGTGCATTGTCGACCAGGGGACAATGTTGGCCTTTTTCCAGTTTGAGTACGTGAAGCCCAGCGGGGTCTACAGCTCTCCGCGAGGCTCTCTGAGCTGTGCTCAAGAGAACGCAACCTTCCAGCCGGAATTGCTGAAGGAGAAGGGATCCAGCCTTTCTCCGCCTTCTGGCATACCCTGAGACAATGTGGTAATTTTGCTAGCTAAAGACTATGATAGCAACCCTCGAGTAGTCACAATTCACTGAGTGGAAAAGAGGGCAGAATACAGTGTTCTCTTTCAAGCCAGTTTACTGAACGAACTGACGTTCTCTCTTTTGGTAGAAGAAGCAGTCCCGACACCACCAGCTACTTTTGGAACCGTTGTCTGAATGAGATGTAACTGGCGTTTGCAGTCCTTGAATCACTGGTTTTCTAAAGGAAGTTTGAAGCAGAGGGAGTGAAGGAACACTTTGGCTTGTAAAGAGAGCAGGCAGATTGTTTCCCTTCAGCTAGCGGACAGAAAAAGGAATTCCGTGTGGCTGACTAAAGCTCGAGCGCTTCACATGAGCATGTATCCTATTCCCTGCGAGAAAGACAAACCAAAAGAGAGTTGCTCTCAGGCTGGGAGAATGAAGTGAGGAGAATTCACTCTCTGTGTTAGAAAATCCCTCTGTGTTCCATGCCCATGAAAGTTGCCTGTGTATTTTCTTCCGGAGAGAGGACTTTGACTTTTCTCCAATTGGACAATGTGAAACCCAGTGGGGTTCACAACTCTCTGTGTGCTGCAGAGGAGATTGCCGCCTTACGGATGGTAACCCTGAAGGAGAGGAGAAAGCGCTTTTCTCAGCCTTTTCTTACCCTGAGACAGCTCTGCAGATCTCGGCCTTCGAAGAGTCACAATTCACTCTATGAAAAGGAAAGTATAATACACTGTTCTCTTTCAAGCCTGTTCACTGAACAGAGGTTTTCTGTTTTGGAAGAAGCGGTCATGACTCCACCTGCTACCTTCGGAAACATTCTCTGAATCTGATCTAACTGGCCTTTGCAGTCCTTGAATCACTGGTTTTCAAATGGAAGTCGGAACCACAGGGAGAGAAGGAACACTCTGCCCTGTTCGCAGGTCATGCAGACTGTTGGCCTTCAGCTAGGGGACAGCCGAAGCAGTTCCGTGTGGCTGACGAAAGCACGTGTGCTTAACGTGAGCATGCAGCCCATTCCCTGCAAGAAAGACCAAGCAAAAGAAGGTTGCTCTGGGGCTGGGAGACTGAAATGAGAAGGATTCGTTACTCTCTTTAAAAATCCCTCCGTGTTACATGGTCACAAAAGTCGCCTGTGCATTGTCGACCTGGGTAAAGTGTTGGCCTTTTCTCCAGTTTGAGTACGTGAAGCCCATCGCGGGCTACAGCTCTCCGCGAGGCTGTCTGTGCTGTGCTGAGGAGAACGCAACCTTCCATCCATTATTGCTGAAGAAGAAGGGAACCAGCCTTTCTCCGCCTTCTGGGATACCCTGGGACAATGTGGTAATTTTGCTAGCTAAACACTAAGATAGCAGCCCTCGAGTAGTCACAATTCACTGTGTGGAAAAGAGGGCAGAATACAGTGTTCTCTTTCAAGCCAGTTTACTGAACGAACTGACGTTCTCTCTTTTGGTAGAAGAAGCAGTCCCGACACCACCAGCTACTTTTGGAACCACTGTCTGAATGAGATGTCACTGGCGTTTGCAGTCGTTGAATCACTGGTTTTCTAAAGGAAGTTTGAAGCAGAGGGAGTGAAGGAACACTTTGGCTTGTAAAGAGAGCAGGCAGATTGTTTCCCTTCAGCTAGCGGACAGAAAAAGGAATTCCGTGTGGCTGACTAAAGCTCGTGCGCTTCACATGAGCATGTATAATATTCCCTGCGAGAAAGACAAACCAAAAGACAGTTGCTCTCAGGCTGGGAAAAGGAAGTGAGAAGGATTCACTCTCTGTGTTAGAAAATCCCTCTGTGTTCCATGCCCAAGAAAGTTGCCTGTGTATTTTCTTCCTGAGTGAGGAGTTTGACTTTTCTCCAATAGGACAATGTGAAACCCAGTGGGGTTCACAACTCTCCGTGAGGCCCTCTGTGCTGCAGTGTGGAGATTGCCGCCTTCCGGATGGTATCCCTGAAGGAGAGGAGAAAGCGCTTTTCTCAGCCTTCTGCTTACCCTGAGACATCGCTGCAGATCTCCTATCTATACACTATGATAGCGGCCCGCGAATTGTCACAATTCACTCTATGGAAATGAAAGTATAATACACTGTTCTCTTTCAAGCCTGTTCACTGACTGAACAGAGGTTTTCTGTTTTGGTAGAAGCGGTCGTGACACCACCAGCTACATTCAGAACCATTCTCTGAATGAGATCTAACTGGCCTTTGCAGTCCTTGAATCACTGGTTTTCAAATGGAAGTCGGAACCGCAGGGAGAGTTGGAACACTCTGCCGTGTTCGCAGGTCATGCAGACTGTTGGCCTTCAGCTAGGGGACAGCCGAAGCAGTTCCGTGTGGCTGACGAAAGCACGTGTGCTTAACGTGAGCATGCAGCCCATTCCCTGCAAGAAAGACCAAGCAAAAGAAGGTTGCTCTGGGGCTGGGAGAGTGAAATGAGAAGGATTCGTTACTCTCTTTAAAAATCCCTCCGTGTTACATGGTCACGAAAGTCGCCTGTGCATTGTCGACCTGGGTAAAGTGTTGGCCTTTTCTCCAGTTTGAGTACGTGAAGCCCATCGCGGGCTACAGCTCTCCGCGAGGCTCTCTGTGCTGTGCTGAGGAGAACGCAACCTTCCAGCCGGAATTGCTGAAGGAGAAGGGATCCAGCCTTTCTCCGCCTTCTGGCATACCCTGAGACAATGTGGTAATTTTGCTAGCTAAACACTAAGATAGCAGCCCTCAAGTAGTCACAATTCACTGTGTGGAAAAGAGGGCAGAATACAGTGTTCTCTTTCAAGCCAGTTTACTGAACCTACTGACGTTCTCTCTTTTGGTAGAAGAAGCAGTCCCGACACCACCAGCTACTTTTGGAACCACTGTCTGAATGAGATGTAACTGGCGTTTGCAGTCCTTGAATCACTGCTTTTCTAAAGGAAGTTTGAAGCAGAGGGAGTGAAGGAACACTTTGGCTTGTAAAGAGAGCAGGCAGATTGTTTCCCTTCAGCTAGCGGACAGAAAAAGGAATTCCGTGTGGCTGACTAAAGCTCGTGCGCTTCACATGAGCATGTATCCTATTCCCTGCGAGAAAGACAAACCAAAAGACAGTTGCTCTCAGGCTGGGAGAAGGAAGTGAGAAGGATTCACTCTCTGTGTTAGAAAATCCCTCTGTGTTCCATGCCCAAGAAAGTTGCCTGTGTATTTTCTTCCTGAGTGAGGAGTTTGACTTTTCTCCAATAGGACAATGTGAAGTCCAGCGGGGTTCACAGCTCTCCGTGAGGCCCTCTGTGCTGCAGTGTGGAGATTGCCGCCTTACGGATGGTATCCCGGAAGGAGAGGAGAAAGCGCTTTTCTCAGCCTTCTGCTTACCCTGAGACATCGCTGCAGATCTCCTATCTATACGCTATGATAGCGGCCCGCGAATTGTCACTATTCACTCTACGGAAATGAAAGTATAATACACTGTTCTCTTTCAAGCCTGTTCACTGACTGAACAGAGGTTTTCTGTTTTGGTAGAAGCGGTCGTGACACCACCAGCTACTTTCGAAACCATTCTCTGAATGAGATCTAACTGGCCTTTGCAGTCCTTGAATCACTGGTTTTCAAATGGAAGTCGGAACCACAGGGAGAGAAGGAACACTCTGCCCTGTTCGCAGGTCATACAGACTGTTGGCCTTCAGCTAGGGGACAGCCGAAGCAGTTCCGTGTGGCTGACGAAAGCACGTGTGCTTAACGTGAGCATGCAGCCCATTCCCTGCAAGAAAGACCAAGCAAAAGAAGGTTGCTCTGGGGCTGGGAGACTGAAATGAGAAGGATTCGTTACTCTCTTTAAAAATCCCTCCGTGTTACATGGTCACGAAAGTCGCCTGTGTGCATTGTCGACCAGGGAAAAATGTTGGCCTTTTCTCCAGTTTGAGTACGTGAAGCCCAGCGGGGTCTACAGCTCTCCGCGAGGCTCTCTGTGCTGTGCTCAGGAGAACGCAACCTTCCAGCCGGAATTGCTGAAGGAGAAGGGATCCAGCCTTTCTCCGCCTTCTGGCATACCCTGAGACAATGTGGTAATTTTGCTAGCTAAACACTATGATAGCAACCCTCGAGTAGTCACAATTCACTGAGTGGAAAAGAGGGCAGAATACAGTGTTCTCTTTCAAGCCAGTTTACTGAACGAACTGACGTTCTCTCTTTTGGTAGAAGAAGCAGTCCCGACACCACCAGCTACTTTTGGAACCGTTGACTGAATGAGATGTAACTGGCGTTTGCAGTCCTTGAATCACTGGTTTTCTAAAGGAAGTTTGAAGCAGAGGGAGTGAAGGAACACTTTGGCTTGTAAAGAGAGCAGGCAGATTGTTTCCCTTCAGCTAGCGGACAGAAAAAGGAATTCCGTGTGGCTGACTAAAGCTCGAGCGCTTCACATGAGCATGTATCCTATTCCCTGCGAGAAAGACAAACCAAAAGAGAGTTGCTCTCAGGCTGGGAGAATGAAGTGAGGAGAATTCACTCTCTGTGTTAGAAAATCCCTCTGTGTTCCATGCCCATGAAAGTTGCCTGTGTATTTTCTTCCGGAGAGAGGACTTTGACTTTTCTCCAATTGGACAATGTGAAACCCAGTGGGGTTCACAACTCTCTGTGTGCTGCAGAGGAGATTGCCGCCTTACGGATGGTAACCCTGAAGGAGAGGAGAAAGCGCTTTTCTCAGCCTTTTCTTACCCTGAGACAGCTCTGCAGATCTCGGCCTTCGAAGAGTCACAATTCACTCTATGAAAAGGAAAGTATAATACACTGTTCTCTTTCAAGCCTGTTCACTGAACAGAGGTTTTCTGTTTTGGAAGAAGCGGTCATGACTCCACCTGCTACCTTCGGAAACATTCTCTGAATCTGATCTAACTGGCCTTTGCAGTCCTTGAATCACTGCTTTTCAAATGGAAGTCGGAACCAAGGGAGAGAAGGAACACTCTGCCCTGTTCGCAGGTCATACAGACTGTTGGCCTTCAGCTAGGGGACAGCCGAAGCAGTTCCGTGTGGCTGACGAAAGCACGTGTGCTTAACGTGAGCATGCAGCCTATTCCCTGCAAGAAAGACCAAGCAAAAGAAGGTTGCTCTGGGGCTGGGAGAGTGAAATGAGAAGGATTCATTACTCTCTTTAAAAATCCCTCCGTGTTACATGGTCACGAAAGTCGCCTGTGCATTGTCGACCTGGGTAAAGTGTTGGCCTTTTCTCCAGTTTGAGTACGTGAAGCCCATCGCGGGCTACAGCTCTCCGCGAGGCTCTCTGTGCTGTGCTGAGGAGAATGCAACCTTCAAGCCGATATTGCTGAAGCAGAAGGGAACCAGCCTTTCTCCGCCTTCTAGCATACCCTGAGACAATGTGGTAATTTTGGTAGCTAAACACTATGATAGCAGCCCTCGAGTAGTCACAATTCACTGTGTGGAAAAGAGGGCAGAATACAGTGTTCTCTTTCAAGCCAGTTTACTGAACGAACTGACGTTCTCTCTTTTGGTAGAAGAAGCAGTCCCGACACCACCAGCTACTTTTGGAACCACTGTCTGAATGAGATGTAACTGGCGTTTGCAGTCCTTGAATCACTGCTTTTCTAAAGGAAGTTTGAAGCAGAGGGAGTGAAGGAACACTTTGGCTTGTAAAGAGAGCAGGCAGATTGTTTTCCTTCAGCTAGCGGACAGAAAAAGGAATTCCGTGTGGCTGACTAAAGCTCGAGCGCTTCACATGAGCATGTATCCTATTCCCTGCGAGAAAGACAAACCAAAAGAGAGTTGCTCTCAGGCTGGGAGAATGAAGTGAGGAGAATTCACTCTCTGTGTTAGAAAATCCCTCTGTGTTCCATGCCCATGAAAGTTGCCTGTGTATTTTCTTCCGGAGAGAGGACTTTGACTTTTCTCCAATTGGACAATGTGAAACCCAGTGGGGTTCACAACTCTCTGTGTGCTGCAGAGGAGATTGCCGCCTTACGGATGGTAACCCTGAAGGAGAGGAGAAAGCGCTTTTCTCAGCCTTTTCTTACCCTAAGACAGCTCTGCAGATCTCGGCCTTCGAAGAGTCACAATTCACTCTATGAAAAGGAAAGTATAATACACTGTTCTCTTTCAAGCCTGTTCACTGAACAGAGGTTTTCTGTTTTGGAAGAAGCGGTCATGACTCCACCTGCTACCTTCGGAAACATTCTCTGAATCTGATCTAACTGGCCTTTGCAGTCCTTGAATCACTGGTTTTCAAATGGAAGTCGGAACCACAGGGAGAGAAGGAACACTCTGCCCTGTTCGCAGGTCATGCAGACTGTTGGCCTTCAGCTAGGGGACAGCCGAAGCAGTTCCGTGTGGCTGACGAAAGCACGTGTGCTTAACGTCAGCATGCAGCCCATTCCCTGCAAGAAAGACCAAGCAAAAGAAGGTTGCTCTGGGGCTGGGAGACTGAAATGAGAAGGATTCGTTACTCTCTTTAAAAATCCCTCCGTGTTACATGGTCACAAAAGTCGCCTGTGCATTGTCGACCTGGGTAAAGTGTTGGCCTTTTCTCCAATTTGAGTACGTGAAGCCCATCGCGGGCTACAGCTCTCCGCGAGGCTGTCTGTGCTGTGCTGAGGAGAACGCAACCTTCCATCCATTATTGCTGAAGAAGAAGGGAACCAGCCTTTCTCCGCCTTCTGGGATACCCTGGGACAATGTGGTAATTTTGCTAGCTAAACACTAAGATAGCAGGCCTCGAGTAGTCACAATTCACTGTGTGGAAAAGAGGGCAGAATACAGAGTTCTCTTTCAAGCCAGTTTACTGAACGAACTGACGTTCTCTCTTTTGGTAGAAGAAGCAGTCCCGACACCACCAGCTACTTTTGGAACCACTGTCTGAATGAGATGTCACTGGCGTTTGCAGTCGTTGAATCACTGGTTTTCTAAAGGAAGTTTGAAGCAGAGGGAGTGAAGGAACACTTTGGCTTGTAAAGAGAGCAGGCAGATTGTTTCCCTTCAGCTAGCGGACAGAAAAAGGAATTCCGTGTGGCTGACTAAAGCTCGTGCGCTTCACATGAGCATGTATAATATTCCCTGCGAGAAAGACAAACCAAAAGACAGTTGCTCTCAGGCTGGGAAAAGGAAGTGAGAAGGATTCACTCTCTGTGTTAGAAAATCCCTCTATGTTCCATGCCCAAGAAAGTTGCCTGTGTATTTTCTTCCTGAGTGAGGAGTTTGACTTTTCTCCAATAGGACAATGTGAAACCCAGTGGGGTTCACAACTCTCCGTGAGGCCCTCTGTGCTGCAGTGTGGAGATTGCCGCCTTACGGATGGTATCCCTGAAGGAGAGGAGAAAGCGCTTTTCTCAGCCTTCTGCTTACCCTGAGACATCGCTGCAGATCTCCTATCTATACACTATGATAGCGGCCCGCGAATTGTCACAATTCACTCTATGGAAATGAAAGTATAATACACTGTTCTCTTTCAAGCCTGTTCACTGACTGAACAGAGGTTTTCTGTTTTGGTAGAAGCGGTCGTGACACCACCAGCTACTTTCGGAACCATTCTCTGAATGAGATCTAACTGGCCTTTGCAGTCCTTGAATCACTGGTTTTCAAATGGAAGTCGGAACCACAGGGAGAGAAGGAACACTCTGCCCTGTTCGTAGGTCATGCAGACTGTTGGCCTTCAGCTAGGGGACAGCCGATGCAGTTCCGTGTGGCTGACGAAAGCACGTGTGCTTAACATGAGCATGGAGCCCATTCCCTGCAAGAAACACAAAGCAAAAGAAGGTTGCTCTGGGGCTGGGAGACTGAAATGAGAAGGATTCGTTACTCTGTTTAAATATCCCTCCGTGTTACATGGTCACGAAAGTCGCCTGTGTGCATTGTCGACCAGGGGACAATGTTGGCCTTTTCTCCAGTTTGAGTACGTGAAGCCCAGCGGGGTCTACAGCTCTCCGCGAGGCTCTCTGAGCTGTGCTCAGGAGAACGCAACCTTCCAGCCGGAATTGCTGAAGGAGAAGGGATCCAGCCTTTCTCCGCCTTCTGGCATACCCTGAGACAATGTGGTAATTTTGCTAGCTAAACACTATGATAGCAACCCTCGAGTAGTCACAATTCACTGAGTGGAAAAGAGGGCAGAATACAGTGTTCTCTTTCAAGCCAGTTTACTGAACGAACTGACGTTCTCTCTTTTGGTAGAAGAAGCAGTCCCGACACCACCAGCTACTTTTGGAACCGTTGTCTGAATGAGATGTAACTGGCGTTTGCAGTCCTTGAATCACTGGTTTTCTAAAGGAAGTTTGAAGCAGAGGGAGTGAAGGAACACTTTGGCTTGTAAAGAGAGCAGGCAGATTGTTTCCCTTCAGCTAGCGGACAGAAAAAGGAATTCCGTGTGGCTGACTAAAGCTCGAGCGCTTCACATGAGCATGTATCCTATTCCCTGCGAGAAAGACAAACCAAAAGAGAGTTGCTCTCAGGCTGGGAGAATGAAGTGAGGAGAATTCACTCTCTGTGTTAGAAAATCCCTCTGTGTTCCATGCCCATGAAAGTTGCCTGTGTATTTTCTTCCGGAGAGAGGACTTTGACTTTTCTCCAATTGGACAATGTGAAACCCAGTGGGGTTCACAACTCTCTGTGTGCTGCAGAGGAGATTGCCGCCTTACGGATGGTAACCCTGAAGGAGAGGAGAAAGCGCTTTTCTCAGCCTTTTCTTACCCTGAGACAGCTCTGCAGATCTCGGCCTTCGAAGAGTCACAATTCACTCTATGAAAAGGAAAGTATAATACACTGTTCTCTTTCAAGCCTGTTCACTGAACAGAGGTTTTCTGTTTTGGAAGAAGCGGTCATGACTCCACCTGCTACCTTCGGAAACATTCTCTGAATCTGATCTAACTGGCCTTTGCAGTCCTTGAATCACTGCTTTTCAAATGGAAGTCGGAACCAAGGGAGAGAAGGAACACTCTGCCCTGTTCGCAGGTCATACAGACTGTTGGCCTTCAGCTAGGGGACAGCCGAAGCAGTTCCGTGTGGCTGACGAAAGCACGTGTGCTTAACGTGAGCATGCAGCCTATTCCCTGCAAGAAAGACCAAGCAAAAGAAGGTTGCTCTGGGGCTGGGAGAGTGAAATGAGAAGGATTCATTACTCTCTTTAAAAATCCCTCCGTGTTACATGGTCACGAAAGTCGCCTGTGCATTGTCGACCTGGGTAAAGTGTTGGCCTTTTCTCCAGTTTGAGTACGTGAAGCCCATCGCGGGCTACAGCTCTCCGCGAGGCTCTCTGTGCTGTGCTGAGGAGAATGCAACCTTCAAGCCGATATTGCTGAAGCAGAAGGGAACCAGCCTTTCTCCGCCTTCTAGCATACCCTGAGACAATGTGGTAATTTTGGTAGCTAAACACTATGATAGCAGCCCTCGAGTAGTCACAATTCACTGTGTGGAAAAGAGGGCAGAATACAGTGTTCTCTTTCAAGCCAGTTTACTGAACGAACTGACGTTCTCTCTTTTGGTAGAAGAAGCAGTCCCGACACCACCAGCTACTTTTGGAACCACTGTCTGAATGAGATGTAACTGGCGTTTGCAGTCCTTGAATCACTGCTTTTCTAAAGGAAGTTTGAAGCAGAGGGAGTGAAGGAACACTTTGGCTTGTAAAGAGAGCAGGCAGATTGTTTTCCTTCAGCTAGCGGACAGAAAAAGGAATTCCGTGTGGCTGACTAAAGCTCGAGCGCTTCACATGAGCATGTATCCTATTCCCTGCGAGAAAGACAAACCAAAAGAGAGTTGCTCTCAGGCTGGGAGAATGAAGTGAGGAGAATTCACTCTCTGTGTTAGAAAATCCCTCTGTGTTCCATGCCCATGAAAGTTGCCTGTGTATTTTCTTCCGGAGAGAGGACTTTGACTTTTCTCCAATTGGACAATGTGAAACCCAGTGGGGTTCACAACTCTCTGTGTGCTGCAGAGGAGATTGCCGCCTTACGGATGGTAACCCTGAAGGAGAGGAGAAAGCGCTTTTCTCAGCCTTTTCTTACCCTAAGACAGCTCTGCAGATCTCGGCCTTCGAAGAGTCACAATTCACTCTATGAAAAGGAAAGTATAATACACTGTTCTCTTTCAAGCCTGTTCACTGAACAGAGGTTTTCTGTTTTGGAAGAAGCGGTCATGACTCCACCTGCTACCTTCGGAAACATTCTCTGAATCTGATCTAACTGGCCTTTGCAGTCCTTGAATCACTGGTTTTCAAATGGAAGTCGGAACCACAGGGAGAGAAGGAACACTCTGCCCTGTTCGCAGGTCATGCAGACTGTTGGCCTTCAGCTAGGGGACAGCCGAAGCAGTTCCGTGTGGCTGACGAAAGCACGTGTGCTTAACGTCAGCATGCAGCCCATTCCCTGCAAGAAAGACCAAGCAAAAGAAGGTTGCTCTGGGGCTGGGAGACTGAAATGAGAAGGATTCGTTACTCTCTTTAAAAATCCCTCCGTGTTACATGGTCACAAAAGTCGCCTGTGCATTGTCGACCTGGGTAAAGTGTTGGCCTTTTCTCCAATTTGAGTACGTGAAGCCCATCGCGGGCTACAGCTCTCCGCGAGGCTGTCTGTGCTGTGCTGAGGAGAACGCAACCTTCCATCCATTATTGCTGAAGAAGAAGGGAACCAGCCTTTCTCCGCCTTCTGGGATACCCTGGGACAATGTGGTAATTTTGCTAGCTAAACACTAAGATAGCAGGCCTCGAGTAGTCACAATTCACTGTGTGGAAAAGAGGGCAGAATACAGAGTTCTCTTTCAAGCCAGTTTACTGAACGAACTGACGTTCTCTCTTTTGGTAGAAGAAGCAGTCCCGACACCACCAGCTACTTTTGGAACCACTGTCTGAATGAGATGTCACTGGCGTTTGCAGTCGTTGAATCACTGGTTTTCTAAAGGAAGTTTGAAGCAGAGGGAGTGAAGGAACACTTTGGCTTGTAAAGAGAGCAGGCAGATTGTTTCCCTTCAGCTAGCGGACAGAAAAAGGAATTCCGTGTGGCTGACTAAAGCTCGTGCGCTTCACATGAGCATGTATAATATTCCCTGCGAGAAAGACAAACCAAAAGACAGTTGCTCTCAGGCTGGGAAAAGGAAGTGAGAAGGATTCACTCTCTGTGTTAGAAAATCCCTCTATGTTCCATGCCCAAGAAAGTTGCCTGTGTATTTTCTTCCTGAGTGAGGAGTTTGACTTTTCTCCAATAGGACAATGTGAAACCCAGTGGGGTTCACAACTCTCCGTGAGGCCCTCTGTGCTGCAGTGTGGAGATTGCCGCCTTACGGATGGTATCCCTGAAGGAGAGGAGAAAGCGCTTTTCTCAGCCTTCTGCTTACCCTGAGACATCGCTGCAGATCTCCTATCTATACACTATGATAGCGGCCCGCGAATTGTCACAATTCACTCTATGGAAATGAAAGTATAATACACTGTTCTCTTTCAAGCCTGTTCACTGACTGAACAGAGGTTTTCTGTTTTGGTAGAAGCGGTCGTGACACCACCAGCTACTTTCGGAACCATTCTCTGAATGAGATCTAACTGGCCTTTGCAGTCCTTGAATCACTGGTTTTCAAATGGAAGTCGGAACCACAGGGAGAGAAGGAACACTCTGCCCTGTTCGTAGGTCATGCAGACTGTTGGCCTTCAGCTAGGGGACAGCCGATGCAGTTCCGTGTGGCTGACGAAAGCACGTGTGCTTAACATGAGCATGGAGCCCATTCCCTGCAAGAAACACAAAGCAAAAGAAGGTTGCTCTGGGGCTGGGAGACTGAAATGAGAAGGATTCGTTACTCTGTTTAAATATCCCTCCGTGTTACATGGTCACGAAAGTCGCCTGTGTGCATTGTCGACCAGGGGACAATGTTGGCCTTTTCTCCAGTTTGAGTACGTGAAGCCCAGCGGGGTCTACAGCTCTCCGCGAGGCTCTCTGAGCTGTGCTCAGGAGAACGCAACCTTCCAGCCGGAATTGCTGAAGGAGAAGGGATCCAGCCTTTCTCCGCCTTCTGGCATACCCTGAGACAATGTGGTAATTTTGCTAGCTAAACACTATGATAGCAACCCTCGAGTAGTCACAATTCACTGAGTGGAAAAGAGGGCAGAATACAGTGTTCTCTTTCAAGCCAGTTTACTGAACGAACTGACGTTCTCTCTTTTGGTAGAAGAAGCAGTCCCGACACCACCAGCTACTTTTGGAAACACTGTCTGAATGAGATGTAACTGGCGTTTGCAGTCCTTGAATCACTGGTTTTCTAAAGGAAGTTTGAAGCAGAGGGAGTGAAGGAACACTTTGGCTTGTAAAGAGAGCAGGCAGATTGTTTCCCTTCAGCTAGCGGACAGAAAAAGGAATTCCGTGTGGCTGACTAAAGCTCGAGCGCTTCACATGAGCATGTATCCTATTCCCTGCGAGAAAGACAAACCAAAAGAGAGTTGCTCTCAGGCTGGGAGAATGAAGTGAGGAGAATTCACTCTCTGTGTTAGAAAATCCCTCTGTGTTCCATGCCCATGAAAGTTGCCTGTGTATTTTCTTCCGGAGAGAGGAATTTGACTTTTCTCCAATTGGACAATGTGAAACCCAGTGGGGTTCACAACTCTCTGTGTGCTGCAGAGGAGATTGCCGCCTTACGGATGGTAACCCTGAAGGAGAGGAGAAAGCGCTTTTCTCAGCCTTTTCTTACCCTGAGACAGCTCTGCAGATCTCGGCCTTCGAAGAGTCACAATTCACTCTATGAAAAGGAAAGTATAATACACTGTTCTCTTTCAAGCCTGTTCACTGAACAGAGGTTTTCTGTTTTGGAAGAAGCGGTCATGACTCCACCTGCTACCTTCGGAAACATTCTCTGAATCTGATCTAACTGGCCTTTGCAGTCCTTGAATCACTGGTTTTCAAATGGAAGTCGGAACCACAGGGAGAGAAGGAACACTCTGCCCTGTTCGCAGGTCATGCAGACTGTTGGCCTTCAGCTAGGGGACAGCCGAAGCAGTTCCGTGTGGCTGACGAAAGCACGTGTG
This sequence comes from Dugong dugon, assembly GCA_030035585.1. Lineage (NCBI taxonomy): Eukaryota > Metazoa > Chordata > Mammalia > Sirenia > Dugongidae > Dugong > Dugong dugon. Next base: position 32,910,918 of record CM057479.1, read on the forward strand.
CTTAACGTGAGCATGCAGCCCATTCCCTGCAAGAAAGACCAAGCAAAAGAAGGTTGCTCTGGGGCTGGGAGACTGAAATGAGAAGGATTCGTTACTCTCTTTAAAAATCCCTCCGTGTTACATGGTCACAAAAGTCGCCTGTGCATTGTCGACCTGGGTAAAGTGTTGGCCTTTTCTCCAGTTTGAGTACGTGAAGCCCATCGCGGGCTACAGCTCTCCGCGAGGCTGTCTGTGCTGTGCTGAGGAGAACGCAACCTTCCATCCATTATTGCTGAAGAAGAAGGGAACCAGCCTTTCTCCGCCTTCTGGGATACCCTGGGACAATGTGGTAATTTTGCTAGCTAAACACTAAGATAGCAGGCCTCGAGTAGTCACAATTCACTGTGTGGAAAAGAGGGCAGAATACAGTGTTCTCTTTCAAGCCAGTTTACTGAAAGAACTGACGTTCTCTCTTTTGGTAGAAGAAGCAGTCCCGACACCACCAGCTACTTTTGGAACCACTGTCTGAATGAGATGTCACTGGCGTTTGCAGTCGTTGAATCACTGGTTTTCTAAAGGAAGTTTGAAGCAGAGGGAGTGAAGGAACACTTTGGCTTGTAAAGAGAGCAGGCAGATTGTTTCCCTTCAGCTAGCGGACAGAAAAAGGAATTCCGTGTGGCTGACTAAAGCTCGTGCGCTTCACATGAGCATGTATAATATTCCCTGCGAGAAAGACAAACCAAAAGACAGTTGCTCTCAGGCTGGGAAAAGGAAGTGAGAAGGATTCACTCTCTGTGTTAGAAAATCCCTCTGTGTTCCATGCCCAAGAAAGTTGCCTGTGTATTTTCTTCCTGAGTGAGGAGTTTGACTTTTCTCCAATAGGACAATGTGAAACCCAGTGGGGTTCACAACTCTCCGTGAGGCCCTCTGTGCTGCAGTGTGGAGATTGCCGCCTTACGGATGGTATCCCTGAAGGAGAGGAGAAAGCGCTTTTCTCAGCCTTCTGCTTACCCTGAGACATCGCTGCAGATCTCCTATCTATACACTATGATAGCGGCCCGCGAATTGTCACAATTCACTCTATGGAAATGAAAGTATAATACACTGTTCTCTTTCAAGCCTGTTCACTGACTGAACAGAGGTTTTCTGTTTTGGTAGAAGCGGTCGTGACACCACCAGCTACATTCAGAACCATTCTCTGAATGAGATCTAACTGGCCTTTGCAGTCCTTGAATCACTGGTTTTCAAATGGAAGTCGGAACCGCAGGGAGAGTTGGAACACTCTGCCGTGTTCGCAGGTCATGCAGACTGTTGGCCTTCAGCTAGGGGACAGCCGAAGCAGTTCCGTGTGGCTGACGAAAGCACGTGTGCTTAACGTGAGCATGCAGCCCATTCCCTGCAAGAAAGACCAAGCAAAAGAAGGTTGCTCTGGGGCTGGGAGAGTGAAATGAGAAGGATTCGTTACTCTCTTTAAAAATCCCTCCGTGTTACATGGTCACGAAAGTCGCCTGTGCATTGTCGACCTGGGTAAAGTGTTGGCCTTTTCTCCAGTTTGAGTACGTGAAGCCCATCGCGGGCTACAGCTCTCCGCGAGGCTCTCTGTGCTGTGCTGAGGAGAACGCAACCTTCCAGCCGGAATTGCTGAAGGAGAAGGGATCCAGCCTTTCTCCGCCTTCTGGCATACCCTGAGACAATGTGGTAATTTTGCTAGCTAAACACTAAGATAGCAGCCCTCAAGTAGTCACAATTCACTGTGTGGAAAAGAGGGCAGAATACAGTGTTCTCTTTCAAGCCAGTTTACTGAACCTACTGACGTTCTCTCTTTTGGTAGAAGAAGCAGTCCCGACACCACCAGCTACTTTTGGAACCACTGTCTGAATGAGATGTAACTGGCGTTTGCAGTCCTTGAATCACTGCTTTTCTAAAGGAAGTTTGAAGCAGAGGGAGTGAAGGAACACTTTGGCTTGTAAAGAGAGCAGGCAGATTGTTTCCCTTCAGCTAGCGGACAGAAAAAGGAATTCCGTGTGGCTGACTAAAGCTCGTGCGCTTCACATGAGCATGTATCCTATTCCCTGCGAGAAAGACAAACCAAAAGACAGTTGCTCTCAGGCTGGGAGAAGGAAGTGAGAAGGATTCACTCTCTGTGTTAGAAAATCCCTCTGTGTTCCATGCCCAAGAAAGTTGCCTGTGTATTTTCTTCCTGAGTGAGGAGTTTGACTTTTCTCCAATAGGACAATGTGAAGTCCAGCGGGGTTCACAGCTCTCCGTGAGGCCCTCTGTGCTGCAGTGTGGAGATTGCCGCCTTACGGATGGTATCCCGGAAGGAGAGGAGAAAGCGCTTTTCTCAGCCTTCTGCTTACCCTGAGACATCGCTGCAGATCTCCTATCTATACGCTATGATAGCGGCCCGCGAATTGTCACAATTCACTCTATGGAAATGAAAGTATAATACACTGTTCTCTTTCAAGCCTGTTCACTGACTGAACAGAGGTTTTCTGTTTTGGTAGAAGCGGTCGTGACACCACCAGCTACTTTCGAAACCATTCTCTGAATGAGATCTAACTGGCCTTTGCAGTCCTTGAATCACTGGTTTTCAAATGGAAGTCGGAACCACAGGGAGAGAAGGAACACTCTGCCCTGTTCGCAGGTCATACAGACTGTTGGCCTTCAGCTAGGGGACAGCCGAAGCAGTTCCGTGTGGCTGACGAAAGCACGAGTGCTTAACGTGAGCATGCAGCCCATTCCCTGCAAGAAACACAAAGCAAAAGAAGGTTGCTCTGGGGCTGGGAGACTGAAATGAGAAGGATTCGTTACTCTCTTTAAAAATCCCTCCGTGTTACATGGTCACGAAAGTCGCCTGTGTGCATTGTCGACCAGGGGACAATGTTGGCCTTTTCTCCAGTTTGAGTACGTGAAGCCCAGCGGGGTCTACAGCTCTCCGCGAGGCTCTCTGAGCTGTGCTCAGGAGAACGCAACCTTCCAGCCGGAATTGCTGAAGGAGAAGGGATCCAGCCTTTCTCCGCCTTCTGGCATACCCTGAGACAATGTGGTAATTTTGCTAGCTAAACACTATGATAGCAACCCTCGAGTAGTCACAATTCACTGAGTGGAAAAGAGGGCAGAATACAGTGTTCTCTTTCAAGCCAGTTTACTGAACGAACTGACGTTCTCTCTTTTGGTAGAAGAAGCAGTCCCGACACCACCAGCTACTTTTGGAAACACTGTCTGAATGAGATGTAACTGGCGTTTGCAGTCCTTGAATCACTGGTTTTCTAAAGGAAGTTTGAAGCAGAGGGAGTGAAGGAACACTTTGGCTTGTAAAGAGAGCAGGCAGATTGTTTCCCTTCAGCTAGCGGACAGAAAAAGGAATTCCGTGTGGCTGACTAAAGCTCGAGCGCTTCACATGAGCATGTATCCTATTCCCTGCGAGAAAGACAAACCAAAAGAGAGTTGCTCTCAGGCTGGGAGAATGAAGTGAGGAGAATTCACTCTCTGTGTTAGAAAATCCCTCTGTGTTCCATGCCCATGAAAGTTGCCTGTGTATTTTCTTCCGGAGAGAGGACTTTGACTTTTCTCCAATTGGACAATGTGAAACCCAGTGGGGTTCACAACTCTCTGTGTGCTGCAGAGGAGATTGCCGCCTTACGGATGGTAACCCTGAAGGAGAGGAGAAAGCGCTTTTCTCAGCCTTTTCTTACCCTGAGACAGCTCTGCAGATCTCGGCCTTCGAAGAGTCACAATTCACTCTATGAAAAGGAAAGTATAATACACTGTTCTCTTTCAAGCCTGTTCACTGAACAGAGGTTTTCTGTTTTGGAAGAAGCGGTCATGACTCCACCTGCTACCTTCGGAAACATTCTCTGAATCTGATCTAACTGGCCTTTGCAGTCCTTGAATCACTGGTTTTCAAATGGAAGTCGGAACCACAGGGAGAGAAGGAACACTCTGCCCTGTTCGCAGGTCATGCAGACTGTTGGCCTTCAGCTAGGGGACAGCCGAAGCAGTTCCGTGTGGCTGACGAAAGCACGTGTGCTTAACGTGAGCATGCAGCCCATTCCCTGCAAGAAAGACCAAGCAAAAGAAGGTTGCTCTGGGGCTGGGAGACTGAAATGAGAAGGATTCGTTACTCTCTTTAAAAATCCCTCCGTGTTACATGGTCACAAAAGTCGCCTGTGCATTGTCGACCTGGGTAAAGTGTTGGCCTTTTCTCCAGTTTGAGTACGTGAAGCCCATCGCGGGCTACAGCTCTCCGCGAGGCTCTCTGTGCTGTGCTGAGGAGAACGCAACCTTCCATCCATTATTGCTGAAGAAGAAGGGAACCAGCCTTTCTCCGCCTTCTGGGATACCCTGGGACAATGTGGTAATTTTGCTAGCTAAACACTAAGATAGCAGGCCTCGAGTAGTCACAATTCACTGTGTGGAAAAGAGGGCAGAATACAGTGTTCTCTTTCAAGCCAGTTTACTGAAAGAACTGACGTTCTCTCTTTTGGTAGAAGAAGCAGTCCCGACACCACCAGCTACTTTTGGAACCACTGTCTGAATGAGATGTCACTGGCGTTTGCAGTCGTTGAATCACTGGTTTTCTAAAGGAAGTTTGAAGCAGAGGGAGTGAAGGAACACTTTGGCTTGTAAAGAGAGCAGGCAGATTGTTTCCCTTCAGCTAGCGGACAGAAAAAGGAATTCCGTGTGGCTGACTAAAGCTCGAGCGCTTCACATGAGCATGTATCCTATTCCCTGCGAGAAAGACAAACCAAAAGAGAGTTGCTCTCAGGCTGGGAGAATGAAGTGAGGAGAATTCACTCTCTGTGTTAGAAAATCCCTCTGTGTTCCATGCCCAAGAAAGTTGCCTGTGTATTTTCTTCCTGAGTGAGGAGTTTGACTTTTCTCCAATAGGACAATGTGAAACCCAGTGGGGTTCACAACTCTCCGTGAGGCCCTCTGTGCTGCAGTGTGGAGATTGCCGCCTTACGGATGGTATCCCTGAAGGAGAGGAGAAAGCGCTTTTCTCAGCCTTCTGCTTACCCTGAGACATCGCTGCAGATCTCCTATCTATACACTATGATAGCGGCCCGCGAATTGTCACAATTCACTCTATGGAAATGAAAGTATAATACACTGTTCTCTTTCAAGCCTGTTCACTGACTGAACAGAGGTTTTCTGTTTTGGTAGAAGCGGCCGTGACACCACCAGCTACTTTCGGAACCATTCTCTGAATGAGATCTAACTGGCCTTTGCAGTCCTTGAATCACAGGTTTTCAAATGGAAGTCGGAACCACAGGGAGAGAAGGAACACTCTGCCCTGTTCGTAGGTCATGCAGACTGTTGGCCTTCAGCTAGGGGACAGCCGATGCAGTTCCGTGTGGCTGACGAAAGCACGTGTGCTTAACATGAGCATGGAGCCCATTCCCTGCAAGAAACACAAAGCAAAAGAAGGTTGCTCTGGGGCTGGGAGACTGAAATGAGAAGGATTCGTTACTCTGTTTAAATATCCCTCCGTGTTACATGGTCACGAAAGTCGCCTGTGTGCATTGTCGACCAGGGGACAATGTTGGCCTTTTCTCCAGTTTGAGTACGTGAAGCCCAGCGGGGTCTACAGCTCTCCGCGAGGCTCTCTGTGCTGTGCTCAGGAGAACGCAACCTTCCAGCCGGAATTGCTGAAGGAGAAGGGATCCAGCCTTTCTCCGCCTTCTGGCATACCCTGAGACAATGTGGTAATTTTGCTAGCTAAACACTATGATAGCAACCCTCGAGTAGTCACAATTCACTGAGTGGAAAAGAGGGCAGAATACAGTGTTCTCTTTCAAGCCAGTTTACTGAACGAACTGACGTTCTCTCTTTTGGTAGAAGAAGCAGTCCCGACACCACCAGCTACTTTTGGAACCGTTGTCTGAATGAGATGTAACTGGCGTTTGCAGTCCTTGAATCACTGCTTTTCTAAAGGAAGTTTGAAGCAGAGGGAGTGAAGGAACACTTTGGCTTGTAAAGAGAGCAGGCAGATTGTTTCCCTTCAGCTAGCGGACAGAAAAAGGAATTCCGTGTGGCTGACTAAAGCTCGAGCGCTTCACATGAGCATGTATCCTATTCCCTGCGAGAAAGACAAACCAAAAGAGAGTTGCTCTCAGGCTGGGAGAATGAAGTGAGGAGAATTCACTCTCTGTGTTAGAAAATCCCTCTGTGTTCCATGCCCATGAAAGTTGCCTGTGTATTTTCTTCCGGAGAGAGGACTTTGACTTTTCTCCAATTGGACAATGTGAAACCCAGTGGGGTTCACAACTCTCTGTGTGCTGCAGAGGAGATTGCCGCCTTATGGATGGTAACCCTGAAGGAGAGGAGAAAGCGCTTTTCTCAGCCTTTTCTTACCCTGAGACAGCTCTGCAGATCTCGGCCTTCGAATAGACACAATTCACTCTATGAAAAGGAAAGTATAATACACTGTTCTCTTTCAAGCCTGTTCACTGAACAGAGGTTTTCTGTTTGGAAGAAGCGGTCATGACTCCACCTGCTACCTTCGGAAACATTCTCTGAATCTGATCTAACTGGCCTTTGCAGTCCTTGAATCACTGCTTTTCAAATGGAAGTCGGAACCAAGGGAGAGAAGGAACACTCTGCCCTGTTCGCAGGTCATACAGACTGTTGGCCTTCAGCTAGGGGACAGCCGAAGCAGTTCCGTGTGGCTGAGGAAAGCACGTGTGCTTAACGTGAGCATGCAGCCTATTCCCTGCAAGAAAGACCAAGCAAAAGAAGGTTGCTCTGGAGCTGGGAGAGTGAAATGAGAAGGATTCGTTACTCTCTTTAAAAATCCCTCCGTGTTACATGGTCACGAAAGTCGCCTGTGCATTGTCGACCTGGGTAAAGTGTTGGCCTTTTCTCCAGTTTGAGTACGTGAAGCCCATCGCGGGCTACAGCTCTCCGCGAGGCTCTCTGTGCTGTGCTGAGGAGAATGCAACCTTCAAGCCGGTATTGCTGAAGCAGAAGGGAACCAGCCTTTCTCCGCCTTCTAGCATACCCTGAGACAATGTGGTAATTTTGCTAGCTAAACACTAAGATAGCAGCCCTCGAGTAGTCACAATTCACTGTGTGGAAAAGAGGGCAGAATACAGTGTTCTCTTTCAAGCCAGTTTACTGAACGAACTGACGTTCTCTCTTTTGGTAGAAGAAGCAGTCCCGACACCACCAGCTACTTTTGGAACCACTGTCTGAATGAGATGTAACTGGCGTTTGCAGTCCTTGAATCACTGCTTTTCTAAAGGAAATTTGAAGCAGAGGGAGTGAAGGAACACTTTGGCTTGTAAAGAGAGCAGGCAGATTGTTTCCCTTCAGCTAGCGGACAGAAAAAGGAATTCCGTGTGGCTGACTAAAGCTCGTGCGCTTCACATGAGCATGTATCCTATTCCCTGCGAGAAAGACAAACCAAAAGACAGTTGCTCTCAGGCTGGGAGAAGGAAGTGAGAAGGATTCCCTCTCTGTGTTAGAAAATCCCTCTGTGTTCCATGCCCAAGAAAGTTGCCTGTGTATTTTCTTCCTGAGTGAGGAGTTTGACTTTTCTCCAATAGGACAATGTGAAGTCCAGCGGGGTTCACAGCTCTCCGTGAGGCCCTCTGTGCTGCAGTGTGGAGATTGCCGCCTTACGGATGGTTTCCCTGAAGGAGAGGAGAAAGCGCTTTTCTCAGCCTTCTGCTTACCCTGAGACATCGCTGCAGATCTCCTATCTATACGCTATGATAGCGGCCCGCGAATTGTCACAATTCACTCTATGGAAATGAAAGTATAATACACTGTTCTCTTTCAAGCCTGTTCACTGACTGAACAGAGGTTTTCTGTTTTGGTAGAAGCGGTCGTGACACCACCAGCTACATTCAGAACCATTCTCTGAATGAGATCTAACTGGCCTTTGCAGTCCTTGAATCACTGGTTTTCAAATGGAAGTCGGAACCACAGGGAGAGAAGGAACACTCTGCCCTGTTCGCAGGTCATGCAGACTGTTGGCCTTCAGCTAGGGGACAGCCGATGCATTTCCGTGTGGCTGACGAAAGCACGTGTGCTTAACATGAGCATGGAGCCCATTCCCTGCAAGAAACACAAAGCAAAAGAAGGTTGCTCTGGGGCTGGGAGACTGAAATGAGAAGGATTCGTTACTCTCTTTAAAAATCCCTCCGTGTTACATGGTCACGAAAGTCGCCTGTGTGCATTGTCGACCAGGGGACAATGTTGGCCTTTTCTCCAGTTTGAGTACGTGAAGCCCAGCGGGGTCTACAGCTCTCCGCGAGGCTCTCTGAGCTGTGCTCAGGAGAACGCAACCTTCCAGCCGGAATTGCTGAAGGAGAAGGGATCCAGCCTTTCTCCGCCTTCTGGCATACCCTGAGACAATGTGGTAATTTTGCTAGCTAAACACTATGATAGCAACCCTCGAGTAGTCACAATTCACTGAGTGGAAAAGAGGGCAGAATACAGTGTTCTCTTTCAAGCCAGTTTACTGAACGAACTGACGTTCTCTCTTTTGGTAGAAGAAGCAGTCCCGACACCACCAGCTACTTTTGGAAACACTGTCTGAATGAGATGTAACTGGCGTTTGCAGTCCTTGAATCACTGCTTTTCTAAAGGAAGTTTGAAGCAGAGGGAGTGAAGGAACACTTTGGCTTGTAAAGAGAGCAGGCAGATTGTTTCCCTTCAGCTAGCGGACAGAAAAAGGAATTCCGTGTGGCTGACTAAAGCTCGAGCGCTTCACATGAGCATGTATCCTATTCCCTGCGAGAAAGACAAACCAAAAGAGAGTTGCTCTCAGGCTGGGAGAATGAAGTGAGGAGAATTCACTCTCTGTGTTAGAAAATCCCTCTGTGTTCCATGCCCATGAAAGTTGCCTGTGTATTTTCTTCCGGAGAGAGGACTTTGACTTTTCTCCAATTGGACAATGTGAAACCCAGTGGGGTTCACAACTCTCTGTGTGCTGCAGAGGAGATTGCCGCCTTACGGATGGTAACCCTGAAGGAGAGGAGAAAGCGCTTTTCTCAGCCTTTTCTTACCCTGAGACAGCTCTGCAGATCTCGGCCTTCGAAGAGTCACAATTCACTCTATGAAAAGGAAAGTATAATACACTGTTCTCTTTCAAGCCTGTTCACTGAACAGAGGTTTTCTGTTTTGGAAGAAGCGGTCATGACTCCACCTGCTACCTTCGGAAACATTCTCTGAATCTGATCTAACTGGCCTTTGCAGTCCTTGAATCACTGGTTTTCAAATGGAAGTCGGAACCACAGGGAGAGAAGGAACACTCTGCCCTGTTCGCAGGTCATGCAGACTGTTGGCCTTCAGCTAGGGGACAGCCGAAGCAGTTCCGTGTGGCTGACGAAAGCACGTGTGCTTAACGTGAGCATGCAGCCCATTCCCTGCAAGAAAGACCAAGCAAAAGAAGGTTGCTCTGGGGCTGGGAGACTGAAATGAGAAGGATTCGTTACTCTCTTTAAAAATCCCTCCGTGTTACATGGTCACAAAAGTCGCCTGTGCATTGTCGACCTGGGTAAAGTGTTGGCCTTTTCTCCAGTTTGAGTACGTGAAGCCCATCGCGGGCTACAGCTCTCCGCGAGGCTGTCTGTGCTGTGCTGAGGAGAACGCAACCTTCCATCCATTATTGCTGAAGAAGAAGGGAACCAGCCTTTCTCCGCCTTCTGGGATACCCTGGGACAATGTGGTAATTTTGCTAGCTAAACACTAAGATAGCAGGCCTCGAGTAGTCACAATTCACTGTGTGGAAAAGAGGGCAGAATACAGTGTTCTCTTTCAAGCCAGTTTACTGAACGAACTGACGTTCTCTCTTTTGGTAGAAGAAGCAGTCCCGACACCACCAGCTACTTTTGGAACCACTGTCTGAATGAGATGTCACTGGCGTTTGCAGTCGTTGAATCACTGGTTTTCTAAAGGAAGTTTGAAGCAGAGGGAGTGAAGGAACACTTTGGCTTGTAAAGAGAGCAGGCAGATTGTTTCCCTTCAGCTAGCGGACAGAAAAAGGAATTCCGTGTGGCTGACTAAAGCTCGTGCGCTTCACATGAGCATGTATAATATTCCCTGCGAGAAAGACAAACCAAAAGACAGTTGCTCTCAGGCTGGGAAAAGGAAGTGAGAAGGATTCACTCTCTGTGTTAGAAAATCCCTCTGTGTTCCATGCCCAAGAAAGTTGCCTGTGTATTTTCTTCCTGAGTGAGGAGTTTGACTTTTCTCCAATAGGACAATGTGAAACCCAGTGGGGTTCACAACTCTCCGTGAGGCCCTCTGTGCTGCAGTGTGGAGATTGCCGCCTTACGGATGGTATCCCTGAAGGAGAGGAGAAAGCGCTTTTCTCAGCCTTCTGCTTACCCTGAGACATCGCTGCAGATCTCCTATCTATACACTATGATAGCGGCCCGCGAATTGTCACAATTCACTCTATGGAAATGAAAGTATAATACACTGTTCTCTTTCAAGCCTGTTCACTGACTGAACAGAGGTTTTCTGTTTTGGTAGAAGCGGTCGTGACACCACCAGCTACATTCAGAACCATTCTCTGAATGAGATCTAACTGGCCTTTGCAGTCCTTGAATCACTGGTTTTCAAATGGAAGTCGGAACCGCAGGGAGAGTTGGAACACTCTGCCGTGTTCGCAGGTCATGCAGACTGTTGGCCTTCAGCTAGGGGACAGCCGAAGCAGTTCCGTGTGGCTGACGAAAGCACGTGTGCTTAACGTGAGCATGCAGCCCATTCCCTGCAAGAAAGACCAAGCAAAAGAAGGTTGCTCTGGGGCTGGGAGAGTGAAATGAGAAGGATTCGTTACTCTCTTTAAAAATCCCTCCGTGTTACATGGTCACGAAAGTCGCCTGTGCATTGTCGACCTGGGTAAAGTGTTGGCCTTTTCTCCAGTTTGAGTACGTGAAGCCCATCGCGGGCTACAGCTCTCCGCGAGGCTCTCTGTGCTGTGCTGAGGAGAACGCAACCTTCCAGCCGGAATTGCTGAAGGAGAAGGGATCCAGCCTTTCTCCGCCTTCTGGCATACCCTGAGACAATGTGGTAATTTTGCTAGCTAAACACTAAGATAGCAGCCCTCAAGTAGTCACAATTCACTGTGTGGAAAAGAGGGCAGAATACAGTGTTCTATTTCAAGCCAGTTTACTGAACCTACTGACGTTCTCTTTTTTGGTAGAAGAAGCAGTCCCGACACCACCAGCTACTTTTGGAACCACTGTCTGAATGAGATGTAACTGGCGTTTGCAGTCCTTGAATCACTGCTTTTCTAAAGGAAGTTTGAAGCAGAGGGAGTGAAGGAACACTTTGGCTTTTAAAGAGAGCAGGCAGATTGTTTTCCTTCAGCTAGCGGACAGAAAAAGGAATTCCGTGTGGCTGACTAAAGCTCGAGCGCTTCACATGAGCATGTATCCTATTCCCTGCGAGAAAGACAAACCAAAAGAGAGGTGCTCTCAGGCTGGGAGAATGAAGTGAGGAGAATTCACTCTCTGTGTTAGAAAATCCCTCTGTGTTCCATGCCCATGAAAGTTGCCTGTGTATTAGTATAATACACTGTTCTCTTTCAAGCCTGTTCACTGACTGAACAGAGGTTTTCTGTTTTGGTAGAAGCGGTCGTGACACCACCAGCTACATTCAGAACCATTCTCTGAATGAGATCTAACTGGCCTTTGCAGTCCTTGAATCACTGCTTTTCAAATGGAAGTCGGAACCAAGGGAGAGAAGGAACACTCTGCCCTGTTCGCAGGTCATACAGACTGTTGGCCTTCAGCTAGGGGACAGCCGAAGCAGTTCCGTGTGGCTGAGGAAAGCACGTGTGCTTAACGTGAGCATGCAGCCTATTCCCTGCAAGAAAGACCAAGCAAAAGAAGGTTGCTCTGGGGCTGGGAGAGTGAAATGAGAAGGATTCTTTACTCTCTTTAAAAATCCCTCCGTGTTACATGGTCACGAAAGTCGCCTGTGCATTGTCGACCTGGGTAAAGTGTTGGCCTTTTCTCCAGTTTGAGTACGTGAAGCCCATCACGGGCTACAGCTCTCCGCGAGGCTCTCTGTGCTGTGCTGAGGAGAATGCAACCTTCAAGCCGGTATTGCTGAAGCAGAAGGGAACCAGCCTTTCTCCGCCTTCTAGCATACCCTGAGACAATGTGGTAATTTTGCTAGCTAAACACTAAGATAGCAGCCCTCGAGTTGTCACAATTCACTGTGTGGAAAAGAGGGCAGAATACAGTGTTCTCTTTCAAGCCAGTTTACTGAACGAACTGACGTTCTCTCTTTTGGTAGAAGAAGCAGTCCCGACACCACCAGCTACTTTTGGAACCACTGTCTGAATGAGATGTAACTGGCGTTTGCAGTCCTTGAATCACTGCTTTTCTAAAGGAAATTTGAAGCAGAGGGAGTGAAGGAACACTTTGGCTTTTAAAGAGAGCAGGCAGATTGTTTCCCTTCAGCTAGCGGACAGAAAAAGGAATTCCGTGTGGCTGACTAAAGCTCGTGCGCTTCACATGAGCATGTATCCTATTCCCTGCGAGAAAGACAAACCAAAAGACAGTTGCTCTCAGGCTGGGAGAAGGAAGTGAGAAGGATTCACTCTCTGTGTTAGAAAATCCCTCTGTGTTCCATGCCCAAGAAAGTTGCCTGTGTATTTTCTTCCTGAGTGAGGAGTTTGACTTTTCTCCAATAGGACAATGTGAAGTCCAGCGGGGTTCACAGCTCTCCGTGAGGCCCTCTGTGCTGCAGTGTGGAGATTGCCGCCTTACGGATGGTTTCCCTGAAGGAGAGGAGAAAGCGCTTTTCTCAGCCTTCTGCTTACCCTGAGACATCGCTGCAGATCTCCTATCTATACGCTATGATAGCGGCCCGCGAATTGTCACAATTCACTCTATGGAAATGAAAGTATAATACACTGTTCTCTTTCAAGCCTGTTCACTGACTGAACAGAGGTTTTCTGTTTTGGTAGAAGCGGTCGTGACACCACCAGCTACATTCAGAACCATTCTCTGAATGAGATCTAACTGGCCTTTGCAGTCCTTGAATCACTGGTTTTCAAATGGAAGTCGGAACCACAGGGAGAGAAGGAACACTCTGCCCTGTTCGCAGGTCATGCAGACTGTTGGCCTTCAGCTAGGGGACAGCCGATGCATTTCCGTGTGGCTGACGAAAGCACGTGTGCTTAACATGAGCATGGAGCCCATTCCCTGCAAGAAATATAAAGCCAAAGAAGGTTGCTCTGGGGCTGGGAGACTGAAATGAGAAGGATTCGTTACTCTCTTTAAAAATCCCTCCGTGTTACATGGTCACGAAAGTCGCCTGTGTGCATTGTCGACCAGGGGAAAATGTTGGCCTTTTCTCCAGTTTGAGTACGTGAAGCCCAGCGGGGTCTACAGCTCTCCGCGAGGCTCTCTGTGCTGTGCTCAGGAGAACGCAACCTTCCAGCCGGAATTGCTGAAGGAGAAGGGATCCAGCCTTTCTCCGCCTTCTGGCATACCCTGAGACAATGTGTTAATTTTGCTAACTAAACACTATGATAGCAACCCTCGAGTAGTCACAATTCACTGAGTGGAAAAGAGGGCAGAATACAGTGTTCTCTTTCAAGCCAGTTTACTGAACGAACTGACGTTCTCTCTTTTGGTAGAAGAAGCAGTCCCGACACCACCAGCTACTTTTGGAACCACTGTCTGAATGAGATGTAACTGGCGTTTGCAGTCCTTGAATCACTGCTTTTCTAAAGGAAGTTTGAAGCAGAGGGAGTGAAGGAACACTTTGGCTTGTAAAGAGAGCAGGCAGATTGTTTCCCTTCAGCTAGCGGACAGAAAAAGGAATTCCGTGTGGCTGACTAAAGCTCGTGCGCTTCACATGAGCAGGTATCCTATTCCCTGCGAGAAAGACAAACCAAAAGACAGTTGCTCTCAGGCTGGGAGAAGGAAGTGAGAAGGATTCACTCTCTGTGTTAGAAAATCCCTCTGTGTTCCATGCCCAAGAAAGTTGCCTGTGTATTTTCTTCCTGAGTGAGGAGTTTGACTTTTCTCCAATAGGACAATGTGAAGTCCAGCGGTGTTCACAGCTCTCCGTGAGGCCCTCTGTGCTGCAGTGTGGAGATTGCCGCCTTACGGATGGTATCCCTGAAGGAGAGGAGAAAGCGCTTTTCTCAGCCTTCTGCTTACCCTGAGACATCGCTGCAGATCTCCTATCTATACACTACGATAGCGGCCCGCGAATTGTCACAATTCACTCTATGGAAATGAAAGTATAATACACTGTTCTCTTTCAAGCCTGTTCAATGACTGAACAGAGGTTTTCTGTTTTGGTAGAAGCGGTCGTGACACCACCAGCTACGTTCGGAACCGTTCTCTGAATGAGATCTAACTGGCCTTTGCAGTCCTTGAATCACTGGTTTTCAAATGGAAGTCGGAACCACAGGGAGAGAAGGAACACTCTGCCCTGTTCGCAGGTCATGCAGACTGTTGGTCTTCAGCTAGGGGACAGCCGATGCATTTCCGTGTGGCTGACGAAAGCACGTGTGCTTAACATGAGCATGGAGCCCATTCCCTGCAAGAAATACAAAGCCAAAGAAGGTTGCTCTGGGGCTGGGAGACTGAAATGAGAAGGATTCGTTACTCTGTTTAAATATCCCTCCGTGTTACATGGTCACGAAAGTCGCCTGTGTGCATTGTCGACCAGGGGAAAATGTTGGCCTTTTCTCCAGTTTGAGTACGTGAAGCCCAGCGGGGTCTACAGCTCTCCGCGAGGCTCTCTGTGCTGTGCTCAGGAGAACGCAACCTTCCAGCCGGAATTGCTGAAGGAGAAGGGATCCAGCCTTTCTCCGCCTTCTGGCATACCCTGACACAATGTGGTAATTTTGCTAGCTAAACACTATGATAGCAACCCTCGAGTAGTCACAATTCACTGAGTGGAAAAGAGGGCAGAATACAGTGTTCTCTTTCAAGCCAGTTTACTGAACGAACTGACGTTCTCTCTTTTGGTAGAAGAAGCAGTCCCGACACCACCAGCTACTTTTGGAACCACTGTCTGAATGAGATGTAACTGGCGTTTGCAGTCCTTGAATCACTGCTTTTCTAAAGGAAGTTTGAAGCAGAGGGAGTGAAGGAACACTTTGGCTTGTAAAGAGAGCAGGCAGATTGTTTCCCTTCAGCTAGCGGACAGAAAAAGGAATTCCGTGTGGCTGACTAAAGCTCGTGCGCTTCACATGAGCATGTATCCTATTCCCTGCGAGAAAGACAAACCAAAAGACAGTTGCTCTCAGGCTGGGAGAAGGAAGTGAGAAGGATTCACTCTCTGTGTTAGAAAATCCCTCTGTGTTCCATGCCCAAGAAAGTTGCCTGTGTATTTTCTTCCTGAGTGAGGAGTTTGACTTTACTCCAATAGGACAATGTGAAGTCCAGCGGGGTTCACAGCTCTCCGTGAGGCCCTCTGTGCTGCAGTGTGGAGATTGCCGCCTTACGGATGGTATCCCTGAAGGAGAGGAGAAAGCGCTTTTCTCAGCCTTCTGCTTACCCTGAGACATCGCTGCAGATCTCCTATCTATACACTATGATAGCGGCCCGCGAATTGTCACAATTCACTCTATGGAAATGAAAGTATAATACACTGTTCTCTTTCAAGCCTGTTCACTGACTCAACAGAGGTTTTCTGTTTTGGTAGAAGCGGTCGTGACACCACCAGCTACTTTCGGAACCATTCTCTGAATGAGATCTAACTGGCCTTTGCAGTCCTTGAATCACTGGTTTTCAAATGGAAGTCGGAACCACAGGGAGAGAAGGAACACTCTGCCCTGTTCGCAGGTCATGCAGACTGTTGGCCTTCAGCTAGGGGACAGCCGAAGCAGTTCCGTGTGGCTGACGAAAGCACGTGTGCTTAACGTGAGCATGCAGCCCATTCCCTGCAAGAAAGACCAAGCAAAAGAAGGTTGCTCTGGGGCTGGGAGACTGAAATGAGAAGGATTCGTTACTCTCTTTAAAAATCCCTCCGTGTTACATGGTCACGAAAGTCGCCTGTGTGCATTGTCGACCAGGGGAAAATGTTGGCCTTTTCTCCAGTTTGAGTACGTGAAGCCCAGCGGGGTCTACAGCTCTCCGCGAGGCTCTCTGTGCTGTGCTCAGGAGAACGCAACCTTCCAGCCGGAATTGCTGAAGGAGAAGGGATCCAGCCTTTCTCCGCCTTCTGGCATACCCTGAGACAATGTGGTAATTTTGCTAGCTAAACACTAAGATAGCAGCCCTCAAGTAGTCACAATTCACTGTGTGGAAAAGAGGGCAGAATACAGTGTTCTCTTTCAAGCCAGTTTACTGAACGAACTGACGTTCTCTCTTTTGGTAGAAGAAGCAGTCCCGACACCACCAGCTACTTTTGGAACCACTGTCTGAATGAGATGTAACTGGCGTTTGCAGTCCTTGAATCACTGCTTTTCTAAAGGAAGTTTGAAGCAGAGGGAGTGAAGGAACACTTTGGCTTGTAAAGAGAGCAGGCAGATTGTTTCCCTTCAGCTAGCGGACAGAAAAAGGAATTCCGTGTGGCTGACTAAAGCTCGTGCGCTTCACATGAGCATGTATCCTATTCCCTGCGAGAAAGACAAACCAAAAGACAGTTGCTCTCAGGCTGGGAGAAGGAAGTGAGAAGGATTCACTCTCTGTGTTAGAAAATCCCTCTGTGTTCCATGCCCAAGAAAGTTGCCTGTGTATTTTCTTCCTGAGTGAGGAGTTTGACTTTTCTCCAATAGGACAATGTGAAGTCCAGCGGGGTTCACAGCTCTCCGTGAGGCCCTCTGTGCTGCAGTGTGGAGATTGCCGCCTTACGGATGGTATCCCGGAAGGAGAGGAGAAAGCGCTTTTCTCAGCCTTCTGCTTACCCTGAGACATCGCTGCAGATCTCCTATCTATACGCTATGATAGCGGCCCGCGAATTGTCACAATTCACTCTACGGAAATGAAAGTATAATACACTGTTCTCTTTCAAGCCTGTTCACTGACTGAACAGAGGTTTTCTGTTTTGGTAGAAGCGGTCGTGACACCACCAGCTACTTTCGAAACCATTCTCTGAATGAGATCTAACTGGCCTTTGCAGTCCTTGAATCACTGGTTTTCAAATGGAAGTCGGAACCACAGGGAGAGAAGGAACACTCTGCCCTGTTCGCAGGTCATACAGACTGTTGGCCTTCAGCTAGGGGACAGCCGAAGCAGTTCCGTGTGGCTGACGAAAGCACGTGTGCTTAACGTGAGCATGCAGCCTATTCCCTGCAAGAAAGACCAAGCAAAAGAAGGTTGCTCTGGGGCTGGGAGACTGAAATGAGAAGGATTCGTTACTCTCTTTAAAAATCCCTCCGTGTTACATGGTCACGAAAGTCGCCTGTGTGCATTGTCGACCAGGGAAAAATGTTGGCCTTTTCTCCAGTTTGAGTACGTGAAGCCCAGCGGGGTCTACAGCTCTCCGCGAGGCTCTCTGTGCTGTGCTCAGGAGAACGCAACCTTCCAGCCGGAATTGCTGAAGGAGAAGGGATCCAGCCTTTCTCCGCCTTCTGGCATACCCTGAGACAATGTGGTAATTTTGCTAGCTAAACACTATGATAGCAACCCTCGAGTAGTCACAATTCACTGAGTGGAAAAGAGGGCAGAATACAGTGTTCTCTTTCAAGCCAGTTTACTGAACGAACTGACGTTCTCTCTTTTGGTAGAAGAAGCAGTCCCGACACCACCAGCTACTTTTGGAACCGTTGTCTGAATGAGATGTAACTGGCGTTTGCAGTCCTTGAATCACTGCTTTTCTAAAGGAAGTTTGAAGCAGAGGGAGTGAAGGAACACTTTGGCTTGTAAAGAGAGCAGGCAGATTGTTTCCCTTCAGCTAGCGGACAGAAAAAGGAATTCCGTGTGGCTGACTAAAGCTCGAGCGCTTCACATGAGCATGTATCCTATTCCCTGCGAGAAAGACAAACCAAAAGAGAGTTGCTCTCAGGCTGGGAGAATGAAGTGAGGAGAATTCACTCTCTGTGTTAGAAAATCCCTCTGTGTTCCATGCCCATGAAAGTTGCCTGTGTATTTTCTTCCGGAGAGAGGACTTTGACTTTTCTCCAATTGGACAATGTGAAACCCAGTGGGGTTCACAACTCTCTGTGTGCTGCAGAGGAGATTGCCGCCTTACGGATGGTAACCCTGAAGGAGAGGAGAAAGCGCTTTTCTCAGCCTTTTCTTACCCTGAGACAGCTCTGCAGATCTCGGCCTTCGAATAGACACAATTCACTCTATGAAAAGGAAAGTATAATACACTGTTCTCTTTCAAGCCTGTTCACTGAACAGAGGTTTTCTGTTTGGAAGAAGCGGTCATGACTCCACCTGCTACCTTCGGAAACATTCTCTGAATCTGATCTAACTGGCCTTTGCAGTCCTTGAATCACTGCTTTTCAAATGGAAGTCGGAACCAAGGGAGAGAAGGAACACTCTGCCCTGTTCGCAGGTCATACAGACTGTTGGCCTTCAGCTAGGGGACAGCCGAAGCAGTTCCGTGTGGCTGAGGAAAGCACGTGTGCTTAACGTGAGCATGCAGCCTATTCCCTGCAAGAAAGACCAAGCAAAAGAAGGTTGCTCTGGGGCTGGGAGAGTGAAATGAGAAGGATTCGTTACTCTCTTTAAAAATCCCTCCGTGTTACATGGTCACGAAAGTCGCCTGTGCATTGTCGACCTGGGTAAAGTGTTGGCCTTTTCTCCAGTTTGAGTACGTGAAGCCCATCGCGGGCTACAGCTCTCCGCGAGGCTCTCTGTGCTGTGCTGAGGAGAATGCAACCTTCAAGCCGGTATTGCTGAAGCAGAAGGGAACCAGCCTTTCTCCCCCTTCTAGCATACCCTGAGACAATGTGGTAATTTTGCTAGCTAAACACTAAGATAGCAGCCCTCGAGTAGTCACAATTCACTGTGTGGAAAAGAGGGCAGAATACAGTGTTCTCTTTCAAGCCAGTTTACTGAACGAACTGACGTTCTCTCTTTTGGTAGAAGAAGCAGTCCCGACACCACCAGCTACTTTTGGAACCACTGTCTGAATGAGATGTAACTGGCGTTTGCAGTCCTTGAATCACTGCTTTTCTAAAGGAAATTTGAAGCAGAGGGAGTGAAGGAACACTTTGGCTTGTAAAGAGAGCAGGCAGATTGTTTCCCTTCAGCTAGCGGACAGAAAAAGGAATTCCGTGTGGCTGACTAAAGCTCGTGCGCTTCACATGAGCATGTATCCTATTCCCTGCGAGAAAGACAAACCAAAAGACAGTTGCTCTCAGGCTGGGAGAAGGAAGTGAGAAGGATTCCCTCTCTGTGTTAGAAAATCCCTCTGTGTTCCATGCCCAAGAAAGTTGCCTGTGTATTTTCTTCCTGAGTGAGGAGTTTGACTTTTCTCCAATAGGACAATGTGAAGTCCAGCGGGGTTCACAGCTCTCCGTGAGGCCCTCTGTGCTGCAGTGTGGAGATTGCCGCCTTACGGATGGTTTCCCTGAAGGAGAGGAGAAAGCGCTTTTCTCAGCCTTCTGCTTACCCTGAGACATCGCTGCAGATCTCCTATCTATACGCTATGATAGCGGCCCGCGAATTGTCACAATTCACTCTATGGAAATGAAAGTATAATACACTGTTCTCTTTCAAGCCTGTTCACTGACTGAACAGAGGTTTTCTGTTTTGGTAGAAGCGGTCGTGACACCACCAGCTACATTCAGAACCATTCTCTGAATGAGATCTAACTGGCCTTTGCAGTCCTTGAATCACTGGTTTTCAAATGGAAGTCGGAACCACAGGGAGAGAAGGAACACTCTGCCCTGTTCGCAGGTCATGCAGACTGTTGGCCTTCAGCTAGGGGACAGCCGATGCATTTCCGTGTGGCTGACGAAAGCACGTGTGCTTAACATGAGCATGGAGCCCATTCCCTGCAAGAAACACAAAGCAAAAGAAGGTTGCTCTGGGGCTGGGAGACTGAAATGAGAAGGATTCGTTACTCTCTTTAAAAATCCCTCCGTGTTACATGGTCACGAAAGTCGCCTGTGTGCATTGTCGACCAGGGGACAATGTTGGCCTTTTCTCCAGTTTGAGTACGTGAAGCCCAGCGGGGTCTACAGCTCTCCGCGAGGCTCTCTGAGCTGTGCTCAGGAGAACGCAACCTTCCAGCCGGAATTGCTGAAGGAGAAGGGATCCAGCCTTTCTCCGCCTTCTGGCATACCCTGAGACAATGTGGTAATTTTGCTAGCTAAACACTATGATAGCAACCCTCGAGTAGTCACAATTCACTGAGTGGAAAAGAGGGCAGAATACAGTGTTCTCTTTCAAGCCAGTTTACTGAACGAACTGACGTTCTCTCTTTTGGTAGAAGAAGCAGTCCCGACACCACCAGCTACTTTTGGAAACACTGTCTGAATGAGATGTAACTGGCGTTTGCAGTCCTTGAATCACTGCTTTTCTAAAGGAAGTTTGAAGCAGAGGGAGTGAAGGAACACTTTGGCTTGTAAAGAGAGCAGGCAGATTGTTTCCCTTCAGCTAGCGGACAGAAAAAGGAATTCCGTGTGGCTGACTAAAGCTCGAGCGCTTCACATGAGCATGTATCCTATTCCCTGCGAGAAAGACAAACCAAAAGAGAGTTGCTCTCAGGCTTGGAGAATGAAGTGAGGAGAATTCACTCTCTGTGTTAGAAAATCCCTCTGTGTTCCATGCCCATGAAAGTTGCCTGTGTATTTTCTTCCGGAGAGAGGACTTTGACTTTTCTCCAATTGGACAATGTGAAACCCAGTGGGGTTCACAACTCTCTGTGTGCTGCAGAGGAGATTGCCGCCTTACGGATGGTAACCCTGAAGGAGAGGAGAAAGCGCTTTTCTCAGCCTTTTCTTACCCTGAGACAGCTCTGCAGATCTCGGCCTTCGAAGAGTCACAATTCACTCTATGAAAAGGAAAGTATAATACACTGTTCTCTTTCAAGCCTGTTCACTGAACAGAGGTTTTCTGTTTTGGAAGAAGCGGTCATGACTCCACCTGCTACCTTCGGAAACATTCTCTGAATCTGATCTAACTGGCCTTTGCAGTCCTTGAATCACTGGTTTTCAAATGGAAGTCGGAACCACAGGGAGAGAAGGAACACTCTGCCCTGTTCGCAGGTCATGCAGACTGTTGGCCTTCAGCTAGGGGACAGCCGAAGCAGTTCCGTGTGGCTGACGAAAGCACGTGTGCTTAACGTGAGCATGCAGCCCATTCCCTGCAAGAAAGACCAAGCAAAAGAAGGTTGCTCTGGGGCTGGGAGACTGAAATGAGAAGGATTCGTTACTCTCTTTAAAAATCCCTCCGTGTTACATGGTCACAAAAGTCGCCTGTGCATTGTCGACCTGGGTAAAGTGTTGGCCTTTTCTCCAGTTTGAGTACGTGAAGCCCATCGCGGGCTACAGCTCTCCGCGAGGCTGTCTGTGCTGTGCTGAGGAGAACGCAACCTTCCATCCATTATTGCTGAAGAAGAAGGGAACCAGCCTTTCTCCGCCTTCTGGGATACCCTGGGACAATGTGGTAATTTTGCTAGCTAAACACTAAGATAGCAGGCCTCGAGTAGTCACAATTCACTGTGTGGAAAAGAGGGCAGAATACAGTGTTCTCTTTCAAGCCAGTTTACTGAACGAACTGACGTTCTCTCTTTTGGTAGAAGAAGCAGTCCCGACACCACCAGCTACTTTTGGAACCACTGTCTGAATGAGATGTCACTGGCGTTTGCAGTCGTTGAATCACTGGTTTTCTAAAGGAAGTTTGAAGCAGAGGGAGTGAAGGAACACTTTGGCTTGTAAAGAGAGCAGGCAGATTGTTTCCCTTCAGCTAGCGGACAGAAAAAGGAATTCCGTGTGGCTGACTAAAGCTCGTGCGCTTCACATGAGCATGTATAATATTCCCTGCGAGAAAGACAAACCAAAAGACAGTTGCTCTCAGGCTGGGAAAAGGAAGTGAGAAGGATTCACTCTCTGTGTTAGAAAATCCCTCTGTGTTCCATGCCCAAGAAAGTTGCCTGTGTATTTTCTTCCTGAGTGAGGAGTTTGACTTTTCTCCAATAGGACAATGTGAAACCCAGTGGGGTTCACAACTCTCCGTGAGGCCCTCTGTGCTGCAGTGTGGAGATTGCCGCCTTACGGATGGTATCCCTGAAGGAGAGGAGAAAGCGCTTTTCTCAGCCTTCTGCTTACCCTGAGACATCGCTGCAGATCTCCTATCTATACACTATGATAGCGGCCCGCGAATTGTCACAATTCACTCTATGGAAATGAAAGTATAATACACTGTTCTCTTTCAAGCCTGTTCACTGACTCAACAGAGGTTTTCTGTTTTGGTAGAAGCGGTCGTGACACCACCAGCTACATTCAGAACCATTCTCTGAATGAGATCTAACTGGCCTTTGCAGTCCTTGAATCACTGGTTTTCAAATGGAAGTCGGAACCGCAGGGAGAGTTGGAACACTCTGCCGTGTTCGCAGGTCATGCAGACTGTTGGCCTTCAGCTAGGGGACAGCCGAAGCAGTTCCGTGTGGCTGACGAAAGCACGTGTGCTTAACGTGAGCATGCAGCCCATTCCCTGCAAGAAAGACCAAGCAAAAGAAGGTTGCTCTGGGGCTGGGAGAGTGAAATGAGAAGGATTCGTTACTCTCTTTAAAAATCCCTCCGTGTTACATGGTCACGAAAGTCGCCTGTGCATTGTCGACCTGGGTAAAGTGTTGGCCTTTTCTCCAGTTTGAGTACGTGAAGCCCATCGCGGGCTACAGCTCTCCGCGAGGCTCTCTGTGCTGTGCTGAGGAGAACGCAACCTTCCAGCCGGAATTGCTGAAGGAGAAGGGATCCAGCCTTTCTCCGCCTTCTGGCATACCCTGAGACAATGTGGTAATTTTGCTAGCTAAACACTAAGATAGCAGCCCTCAAGTAGTCACAATTCACTGTGTGGAAAAGAGGGCAGAATACAGTGTTCTCTTTCAAGCCAGTTTACTGAACCTACTGACGTTCTCTCTTTTGGTAGAAGAAGCAGTCCCGACACCACCAGCTACTTTTGGAACCACTGTCTGAATGAGATGTAACTGGCGTTTGCAGTCCTTGAATCACTGCTTTTCTAAAGGAAGTTTGAAGCAGAGGGAGTGAAGGAACACTTTGGCTTGTAAAGAGAGCAGGCAGATTGTTTCCCTTCAGCTAGCGGACAGAAAAAGGAATTCCGTGTGGCTGACTAAAGCTCGTGCGCTTCACATGAGCATGTATCCTATTCCCTGCGAGAAAGACAAACCAAAAGACAGTTGCTCTCAGGCTGGGAGAAGGAAGTGAGAAGGATTCACTCTCTGTGTTAGAAAATCCCTCTGTGTTCCATGCCCAAGAAAGTTGCCTGTGTATTTTCTTCCTGAGTGAGGAGTTTGACTTTTCTCCAATAGGACAATGTGAAGTCCAGCGGGGTTCACAGCTCTCCGTGAGGCCCTCTGTGCTGCAGTGTGGAGATTGCCGCCTTACGGATGGTATCCCGGAAGGAGAGGAGAAAGCGCTTTTCTCAGCCTTCTGCTTACCCTGAGACATCGCTGCAGATCTCCTATCTATACGCTATGATAGCGGCCCGCGAATTGTCACAATTCACTCTATGGAAATGAAAGTATAATACACTGTTCTCTTTCAAGCCTGTTCACTGACTGAACAGAGGTTTTCTGTTTTGGTAGAAGCGGTCGTGACACCACCAGCTACTTTCGAAACCATTCTCTGAATGAGATCTAACTGGCCTTTGCAGTCCTTGAATCACTGGTTTTCAAATGGAAGTCGGAACCACAGGGAGAGAAGGAACACTCTGCCCTGTTCGCAGGTCATACAGACTGTTGGCCTTCAGCTAGGGGACAGCCGAAGCAGTTCCGTGTGGCTGACGAAAGCACGAGTGCTTAACGTGAGCATGCAGCCCATTCCCTGCAAGAAACACAAAGCAAAAGAAGGTTGCTCTGGGGCTGGGAGACTGAAATGAGAAGGATTCGTTACTCTCTTTAAAAATCCCTCCGTGTTACATGGTCACGAAAGTCGCCTGTGTGCATTGTCGACCAGGGGACAATGTTGGCCTTTTCTCCAGTTTGAGTACGTGAAGCCCAGCGGGGTCTACAGCTCTCCGCGAGGCTCTCTGAGCTGTGCTCAGGAGAACGCAACCTTCCAGCCGGAATTGCTGAAGGAGAAGGGATCCAGCCTTTCTCCGCCTTCTGGCATACCCTGAGACAATGTGGTAATTTTGCTAGCTAAACACTATGATAGCAACCCTCGAGTAGTCACAATTCACTGAGTGGAAAAGAGGGCAGAATACAGTGTTCTCTTTCAAGCCAGTTTACTGAACGAACTGACGTTCTCTCTTTTGGTAGAAGAAGCAGTCCCGACACCACCAGCTACTTTTGGAAACACTGTCTGAATGAGATGTAACTGGCGTTTGCAGTCCTTGAATCACTGGTTTTCTAAAGGAAGTTTGAAGCAGAGGGAGTGAAGGAACACTTTGGCTTGTAAAGAGAGCAGGCAGATTGTTTCCCTTCAGCTAGCGGACAGAAAAAGGAATTCCGTGTGGCTGACTAAAGCTCGAGCGCTTCACATGAGCATGTATCCTATTCCCTGCGAGAAAGACAAACCAAAAGAGAGTTGCTCTCAGGCTGGGAGAATGAAGTGAGGAGAATTCACTCTCTGTGTTAGAAAATCCCTCTGTGTTCCATGCCCATGAAAGTTGCCTGTGTATTTTCTTCCGGAGAGAGGACTTTGACTTTTCTCCAATTGGACAATGTGAAACCCAGTGGGGTTCACAACTCTCTGTGTGCTGCAGAGGAGATTGCCGCCTTACGGATGGTAACCCTGAAGGAGAGGAGAAAGCGCTTTTCTCAGCCTTTTCTTACCCTGAGACAGCTCTGCAGATCTCGGCCTTCGAAGAGTCACAATTCACTCTATGAAAAGGAAAGTATAATACACTGTTCTCTTTCAAGCCTGTTCACTGAACAGAGGTTTTCTGTTTTGGAAGAAGCGGTCATGACTCCACCTGCTACCTTCGGAAACATTCTCTGAATCTGATCTAACTGGCCTTTGCAGTCCTTGAATCACTGGTTTTCAAATGGAAGTCGGAACCACAGGGAGAGAAGGAACACTCTGCCCTGTTCGCAGGTCATGCAGACTGTTGGCCTTCAGCTAGGGGACAGCCGAAGCAGTTCCGTGTGGCTGACGAAAGCACGTGTGCTTAACGTGAGCATGCAGCCCATTCCCTGCAAGAAAGACCAAGCAAAAGAAGGTTGCTCTGGGGCTGGGAGACTGAAATGAGAAGGATTCGTTACTCTCTTTAAAAATCCCTCCGTGTTACATGGTCACAAAAGTCGCCTGTGCATTGTCGACCTGGGTAAAGTGTTGGCCTTTTCTCCAGTTTGAGTACGTGAAGCCCATCGCGGGCTACAGCTCTCCGCGAGGCTCTCTGTGCTGTGCTGAGGAGAACGCAACCTTCCATCCATTATTGCTGAAGAAGAAGGGAACCAGCCTTTCTCCGCCTTCTGGGATACCCTGGGACAATGTGGTAATTTTGCTAGCTAAACACTAAGATAGCAGGCCTCGAGTAGTCACAATTCACTGTGTGGAAAAGAGGGCAGAATACAGTGTTCTCTTTCAAGCCAGTTTACTGAAAGAACTGACGTTCTCTCTTTTGGTAGAAGAAGCAGTCCCGACACCACCAGCTACTTTTGGAACCACTGTCTGAATGAGATGTCACTGGCGTTTGCAGTCGTTGAATCACTGGTTTTCTAAAGGAAGTTTGAAGCAGAGGGAGTGAAGGAACACTTTGGCTTGTAAAGAGAGCAGGCAGATTGTTTCCCTTCAGCTAGCGGACAGAAAAAGGAATTCCGTGTGGCTGACTAAAGCTCGTGCGCTTCACATGAGCATGTATAATATTCCCTGCGAGAAAGACAAACCAAAAGACAGTTGCTCTCAGGCTGGGAAAAGGAAGTGAGAAGGATTCACTCTCTGTGTTAGAAAATCCCTCTGTGTTCCATGCCCAAGAAAGTTGCCTGTGTATTTTCTTCCTGAGTGAGGAGTTTGACTTTTCTCCAATAGGACAATGTGAAACCCAGTGGGGTTCACAACTCTCCGTGAGGCCCTCTGTGCTGCAGTGTGGAGATTGCCGCCTTACGGATGGTATCCCTGAAGGAGAGGAGAAAGCGCTTTTCTCAGCCTTCTGCTTACCCTGAGACATCGCTGCAGATCTCCTATCTATACACTATGATAGCGGCCCGCGAATTGTCACAATTCACTCTATGGAAATGAAAGTATAATACACTGTTCTCTTTCAAGCCTGTTCACTGACTGAACAGAGGTTTTCTGTTTTGGTAGAAGCGGCCGTGACACCACCAGCTACTTTCGGAACCATTCTCTGAATGAGATCTAACTGGCCTTTGCAGTCCTTGAATCACAGGTTTTCAAATGGAAGTCGGAACCACAGGGAGAGAAGGAACACTCTGCCCTGTTCGTAGGTCATGCAGACTGTTGGCCTTCAGCTAGGGGACAGCCGATGCAGTTCCGTGTGGCTGACGAAAGCACGTGTGCTTAACATGAGCATGGAGCCCATTCCCTGCAAGAAACACAAAGCAAAAGAAGGTTGCTATGGGGCTGGGAGACTGAAATGAGAAGGATTCGTTACTCTGTTTAAATATCCCTCCGTGTTACATGGTCACGAAAGTCGCCTGTGTGCATTGTCGACCAGGGGACAATGTTGGCCTTTTTCCAGTTTGAGTACGTGAAGCCCAGCGGGGTCTACAGCTCTCCGCGAGGCTCTCTGAGCTGTGCTCAAGAGAACGCAACCTTCCAGCCGGAATTGCTGAAGGAGAAGGGATCCAGCCTTTCTCCGCCTTCTGGCATACCCTGAGACAATGTGGTAATTTTGCTAGCTAAAGACTATGATAGCAACCCTCGAGTAGTCACAATTCACTGAGTGGAAAAGAGGGCAGAATACAGTGTTCTCTTTCAAGCCAGTTTACTGAACGAACTGACGTTCTCTCTTTTGGTAGAAGAAGCAGTCCCGACACCACCAGCTACTTTTGGAACCGTTGTCTGAATGAGATGTAACTGGCGTTTGCAGTCCTTGAATCACTGGTTTTCTAAAGGAAGTTTGAAGCAGAGGGAGTGAAGGAACACTTTGGCTTGTAAAGAGAGCAGGCAGATTGTTTCCCTTCAGCTAGCGGACAGAAAAAGGAATTCCGTGTGGCTGACTAAAGCTCGAGCGCTTCACATGAGCATGTATCCTATTCCCTGCGAGAAAGACAAACCAAAAGAGAGTTGCTCTCAGGCTGGGAGAATGAAGTGAGGAGAATTCACTCTCTGTGTTAGAAAATCCCTCTGTGTTCCATGCCCATGAAAGTTGCCTGTGTATTTTCTTCCGGAGAGAGGACTTTGACTTTTCTCCAATTGGACAATGTGAAACCCAGTGGGGTTCACAACTCTCTGTGTGCTGCAGAGGAGATTGCCGCCTTACGGATGGTAACCCTGAAGGAGAGGAGAAAGCGCTTTTCTCAGCCTTTTCTTACCCTGAGACAGCTCTGCAGATCTCGGCCTTCGAAGAGTCACAATTCACTCTATGAAAAGGAAAGTATAATACACTGTTCTCTTTCAAGCCTGTTCACTGAACAGAGGTTTTCTGTTTTGGAAGAAGCGGTCATGACTCCACCTGCTACCTTCGGAAACATTCTCTGAATCTGATCTAACTGGCCTTTGCAGTCCTTGAATCACTGGTTTTCAAATGGAAGTCGGAACCACAGGGAGAGAAGGAACACTCTGCCCT
This sequence comes from Dugong dugon, assembly GCA_030035585.1. Classification (NCBI taxonomy): domain Eukaryota; kingdom Metazoa; phylum Chordata; class Mammalia; order Sirenia; family Dugongidae; genus Dugong; species Dugong dugon. The sequence goes on from CM057479.1 coordinate 32,938,667, forward strand.
GTTCGCAGGTCATGCAGACTGTTGGCCTTCAGCTAGGGGACAGCCGAAGCAGTTCCGTGTGGCTGACGAAAGCACGTGTGCTTAACGTGAGCATGCAGCCCATTCCCTGCAAGAAAGACCAAGCAAAAGAAGGTTGCTCTGGGGCTGGGAGACTGAAATGAGAAGGATTCGTTACTCTCTTTAAAAATCCCTCCGTGTTACATGGTCACAAAAGTCGCCTGTGCATTGTCGACCTGGGTAAAGTGTTGGCCTTTTCTCCAGTTTGAGTACGTGAAGCCCATCGCGGGCTACAGCTCTCCGCGAGGCTCTCTGTGCTGTGCTGAGGAGAACGCAACCTTCCAGCCGGAATTGCTGAAGGAGAAGGGATCCAGCCTTTCTCCGCCTTCTGGCATACCCTGAGACAATGTGGTAATTTTGCTAGCTAAACACTAAGATAGCAGCCCTCAAGTAGTCACAATTCACTGTGTGGAAAAGAGGGCAGAATACAGTGTTCTCTTTCAAGCCAGTTTACTGAACCTACTGACGTTCTCTCTTTTGGTAGAAGAAGCAGTCCCGACACCACCAGCTACTTTTGGAACCACTGTCTGAATGAGATGTAACTGGCGTTTGCAGTCCTTGAATCACTGCTTTTCTAAAGGAAGTTTGAAGCAGAGGGAGTGAAGGAACACTTTGGCTTGTAAAGAGAGCAGGCAGATTGTTTCCCTTCAGCTAGCGGACAGAAAAAGGAATTCCGTGTGGCTGACTAAAGCTCGTGCGCTTCACATGAGCATGTATCCTATTCCCTGCGAGAAAGACAAACCAAAAGACAGTTGCTCTCAGGCTGGGAGAAGGAAGTGAGAAGGATTCACTCTCTGTGTTAGAAAATCCCTCTGTGTTCCATGCCCAAGAAAGTTGCCTGTGTATTTTCTTCCTGAGTGAGGAGTTTGACTTTTCTCCAATAGGACAATGTGAAGTCCAGCGGGGTTCACAGCTCTCCGTGAGGCCCTCTGTGCTGCAGTGTGGAGATTGCCGCCTTACGGATGGTATCCCGGAAGGAGAGGAGAAAGCGCTTTTCTCAGCCTTCTGCTTACCCTGAGACATCGCTGCAGATCTCCTATCTATACGCTATGATAGCGGCCCGCGAATTGTCACTATTCACTCTACGGAAATGAAAGTATAATACACTGTTCTCTTTCAAGCCTGTTCACTGACTGAACAGAGGTTTTCTGTTTTGGTAGAAGCGGTCGTGACACCACCAGCTACTTTCGAAACCATTCTCTGAATGAGATCTAACTGGCCTTTGCAGTCCTTGAATCACTGGTTTTCAAATGGAAGTCGGAACCACAGGGAGAGAAGGAACACTCTGCCCTGTTCGCAGGTCATACAGACTGTTGGCCTTCAGCTAGGGGACAGCCGAAGCAGTTCCGTGTGGCTGACGAAAGCACGTGTGCTTAACGTGAGCATGCAGCCCATTCCCTGCAAGAAAGACCAAGCAAAAGAAGGTTGCTCTGGGGCTGGGAGACTGAAATGAGAAGGATTCGTTACTCTCTTTAAAAATCCCTCCGTGTTACATGGTCACGAAAGTCGCCTGTGTGCATTGTCGACCAGGGAAAAATGTTGGCCTTTTCTCCAGTTTGAGTACGTGAAGCCCAGCGGGGTCTACAGCTCTCCGCGAGGCTCTCTGTGCTGTGCTCAGGAGAACGCAACCTTCCAGCCGGAATTGCTGAAGGAGAAGGGATCCAGCCTTTCTCCGCCTTCTGGCATACCCTGAGACAATGTGGTAATTTTGCTAGCTAAACACTATGATAGCAACCCTCGAGTAGTCACAATTCACTGAGTGGAAAAGAGGGCAGAATACAGTGTTCTCTTTCAAGCCAGTTTACTGAACGAACTGACGTTCTCTCTTTTGGTAGAAGAAGCAGTCCCGACACCACCAGCTACTTTTGGAACCGTTGTCTGAATGAGATGTAACTGGCGTTTGCAGTCCTTGAATCACTGCTTTTCTAAAGGAAGTTTGAAGCAGAGGGAGTGAAGGAACACTTTGGCTTGTAAAGAGAGCAGGCAGATTGTTTCCCTTCAGCTAGCGGACAGAAAAAGGAATTCCGTGTGGCTGACTAAAGCTCGAGCGCTTCACATGAGCATGTATCCTATTCCCTGCGAGAAAGACAAACCAAAAGAGAGTTGCTCTCAGGCTGGGAGAATGAAGTGAGGAGAATTCACTCTCTGTGTTAGAAAATCCCTCTGTGTTCCATGCCCATGAAAGTTGCCTGTGTATTTTCTTCCGGAGAGAGGACTTTGACTTTTCTCCAATTGGACAATGTGAAACCCAGTGGGGTTCACAACTCTCTGTGTGCTGCAGAGGAGATTGCCGCCTTATGGATGGTAACCCTGAAGGAGAGGAGAAAGCGCTTTTCTCAGCCTTTTCTTACCCTGAGACAGCTCTGCAGATCTCGGCCTTCGAATAGACACAATTCACTCTATGAAAAGGAAAGTATAATACACTGTTCTCTTTCAAGCCTGTTCACCGAACAGAGGTTTTCTGTTTGGAAGAAGCGGTCATGACTCCACCTGCTACCTTCGGAAACATTCTCTGAATCTGGTCTAACTGGCCTTTGCAGTCCTTGAATCACTGCTTTTCAAATGGAAGTCGGAACCAAGGGAGAGAAGGAACACTCTGCCCTGTTCGCAGGTCATACAGACTGTTGGCCTTCAGCTAGGGGACAGCCGAAGCAGTTCCGTGTGGCTGAGGAAAGCACGTGTGCTTAACGTGAGCATGCAGCCTATTCCCTGCAAGAAAGACCAAGCAAAAGAAGGTTGCTCTGGGGCTGGGAGAGTGAAATGAGAAGGATTCGTTACTCTCTTTAAAAATCCCTCCGTGTTACATGGTCACGAAAGTCGCCTGTGCATTGTCGACCTGGGTAAAGTGTTGGCCTTTTCTCCAGTTTGAGTACGTGAAGCCCATCGCGGGCTACAGCTCTCCGCGAGGCTCTCTGTGCTGTGCTGAGGAGAATGCAACCTTCAAGCCGGTATTGCTGAAGCAGAAGGGAACCAGCCTTTCTCCGCCTTCTAGCATACCCTGAGACAATGTGGTAATTTTGCTAGCTAAACACTAAGATAGCAGCCCTCGAGTAGTCACAATTCACTGTGTGGAAAAGAGGGCAGAATACAGTGTTCTCTTTCAAGCCAGTTTACTGAACGAACTGACGTTCTCTCTTTTGGTAGAAGAAGCAGTCCCGACACCACCAGCTACTTTTGGAACCACTGTCTGAATGAGATGTAACTGGCGTTTGCAGTCCTTGAATCACTGCTTTTCTAAAGGAAATTTGAAGCAGAGGGAGTGAAGGAACACTTTGGCTTGTAAAGAGAGCAGGCAGATTGTTTCCCTTCAGCTAGCGGACAGAAAAAGGAATTCCGTGTGGCTGACTAAAGCTCGTGCGCTTCACATGAGCATGTATCCTATTCCCTGCGAGAAAGACAAACCAAAAGACAGTTGCTCTCAGGCTGGGAGAAGGAAGTGAGAAGGATTCCCTCTCTGTGTTAGAAAATCCCTCTGTGTTCCATGCCCAAGAAAGTTGCCTGTGTATTTTCTTCCTGAGTGAGGAGTTTGACTTTTCTCCAATAGGACAATGTGAAGTCCAGCGGGGTTCACAGCTCTCCGTGAGGCCCTCTGTGCTGCAGTGTGGAGATTGCCGCCTTACGGATGGTTTCCCTGAAGGAGAGGAGAAAGCGCTTTTCTCAGCCTTCTGCTTACCCTGAGACATCGCTGCAGATCTCCTATCTATACGCTATGATAGCGGCCCGCGAATTGTCACAATTCACTCTATGGAAATGAAAGTATAATACACTGTTCTCTTTCAAGCCTGTTCACTGACTGAACAGAGGTTTTCTGTTTTGGTAGAAGCGGTCGTGACACCACCAGCTACATTCAGAACCATTCTCTGAATGAGATCTAACTGGCCTTTGCAGTCCTTGAATCACTGGTTTTCAAATGGAAGTCGGAACCACAGGGAGAGAAGGAACACTCTGCCCTGTTCGCAGGTCATGCAGACTGTTGGCCTTCAGCTAGGGGACAGCCGATGCATTTCCGTGTGGCTGACGAAAGCACGTGTGCTTAACATGAGCATGGAGCCCATTCCCTGCAAGAAACACAAAGCAAAAGAAGGTTGCTCTGGGGCTGGGAGACTGAAATGAGAAGGATTCGTTACTCTCTTTAAAAATCCCTCCGTGTTACATGGTCACGAAAGTCGCCTGTGTGCATTGTCGACCAGGGGACAATGTTGGCCTTTTCTCCAGTTTGAGTACGTGAAGCCCAGCGGGGTCTACAGCTCTCCGCGAGGCTCTCTGAGCTGTGCTCAGGAGAACGCAACCTTCCAGCCGGAATTGCTGAAGGAGAAGGGATCCAGCCTTTCTCCGCCTTCTGGCATACCCTGAGACAATGTGGTAATTTTGCTAGCTAAACACTATGATAGCAACCCTCGAGTAGTCACAATTCACTGAGTGGAAAAGAGGGCAGAATACAGTGTTCTCTTTCAAGCCAGTTTACTGAACGAACTGACGTTCTCTCTTTTGGTAGAAGAAGCAGTCCCGACACCACCAGCTACTTTTGGAAACACTGTCTGAATGAGATGTAACTGGCGTTTGCAGTCCTTGAATCACTGCTTTTCTAAAGGAAGTTTGAAGCAGAGGGAGTGAAGGAACACTTTGGCTTGTAAAGAGAGCAGGCAGATTGTTTCCCTTCAGCTAGCGGACAGAAAAAGGAATTCCGTGTGGCTGACTAAAGCTCGAGCGCTTCACATGAGCATGTATCCTATTCCCTGCGAGAAAGACAAACCAAAAGAGAGTTGCTCTCAGGCTGGGAGAATGAAGTGAGGAGAATTCACTCTCTGTGTTAGAAAATCCCTCTGTGTTCCATGCCCATGAAAGTTGCCTGTGTATTTTCTTCCGGAGAGAGGACTTTGACTTTTCTCCAATTGGACAATGTGAAACCCAGTGGGGTTCACAACTCTCTGTGTGCTGCAGAGGAGATTGCCGCCTTACGGATGGTAACCCTGAAGGAGAGGAGAAAGCGCTTTTCTCAGCCTTTTCTTACCCTGAGACAGCTCTGCAGATCTCGGCCTTCGAAGAGTCACAATTCACTCTATGAAAAGGAAAGTATAATACACTGTTCTCTTTCAAGCCTGTTCACTGAACAGAGGTTTTCTGTTTTGGAAGAAGCGGTCATGACTCCACCTGCTACCTTCGGAAACATTCTCTGAATCTGATCTAACTGGCCTTTGCAGTCCTTGAATCACTGGTTTTCAAATGGAAGTCGGAACCACAGGGAGAGAAGGAACACTCTGCCCTGTTCGCAGGTCATGCAGACTGTTGGCCTTCAGCTAGGGGACAGCCGAAGCAGTTCCGTGTGGCTGACGAAAGCACGTGTGCTTAACGTGAGCATGCAGCCCATTCCCTGCAAGAAAGACCAAGCAAAAGAAGGTTGCTCTGGGGCTGGGAGACTGAAATGAGAAGGATTCGTTACTCTCTTTAAAAATCCCTCCGTGTTACATGGTCACAAAAGTCGCCTGTGCATTGTCGACCTGGGTAAAGTGTTGGCCTTTTCTCCAGTTTGAGTACGTGAAGCCCATCGCGGGCTACAGCTCTCCGCGAGGCTGTCTGTGCTGTGCTGAGGAGAACGCAACCTTCCATCCATTATTGCTGAAGAAGAAGGGAACCAGCCTTTCTCCGCCTTCTGGGATACCCTGGGACAATGTGGTAATTTTGCTAGCTAAACACTAAGATAGCAGGCCTCGAGTAGTCACAATTCACTGTGTGGAAAAGAGGGCAGAATACAGTGTTCTCTTTCAAGCCAGTTTACTGAACGAACTGACGTTCTCTCTTTTGGTAGAAGAAGCAGTCCCGACACCACCAGCTACTTTTGGAACCACTGTCTGAATGAGATGTCACTGGCGTTTGCAGTCGTTGAATCACTGGTTTTCTAAAGGAAGTTTGAAGCAGAGGGAGTGAAGGAACACTTTGGCTTGTAAAGAGAGCAGGCAGATTGTTTCCCTTCAGCTAGCGGACAGAAAAAGGAATTCCGTGTGGCTGACTAAAGCTCGTGCGCTTCACATGAGCATGTATAATATTCCCTGCGAGAAAGACAAACCAAAAGACAGTTGCTCTCAGGCTGGGAAAAGGAAGTGAGAAGGATTCACTCTCTGTGTTAGAAAATCCCTCTGTGTTCCATGCCCAAGAAAGTTGCCTGTGTATTTTCTTCCTGAGTGAGGAGTTTGACTTTTCTCCAATAGGACAATGTGAAACCCAGTGGGGTTCACAACTCTCCGTGAGGCCCTCTGTGCTGCAGTGTGGAGATTGCCGCCTTACGGATGGTATCCCTGAAGGAGAGGAGAAAGCGCTTTTCTCAGCCTTCTGCTTACCCTGAGACATCGCTGCAGATCTCCTATCTATACACTATGATAGCGGCCCGCGAATTGTCACAATTCACTCTATGGAAATGAAAGTATAATACACTGTTCTCTTTCAAGCCTGTTCACTGACTGAACAGAGGTTTTCTGTTTTGGTAGAAGCGGTCGTGACACCACCAGCTACATTCAGAACCATTCTCTGAATGAGATCTAACTGGCCTTTGCAGTCCTTGAATCACTGGTTTTCAAATGGAAGTCGGAACCGCAGGGAGAGTTGGAACACTCTGCCGTGTTCGCAGGTCATGCAGACTGTTGGCCTTCAGCTAGGGGACAGCCGAAGCAGTTCCGTGTGGCTGACGAAAGCACGTGTGCTTAACGTGAGCATGCAGCCCATTCCCTGCAAGAAAGACCAAGCAAAAGAAGGTTGCTCTGGGGCTGGGAGAGTGAAATGAGAAGGATTCGTTACTCTCTTTAAAAATCCCTCCGTGTTACATGGTCACGAAAGTCGCCTGTGCATTGTCGACCTGGGTAAAGTGTTGGCCTTTTCTCCAGTTTGAGTACGTGAAGCCCATCGCGGGCTACAGCTCTCCGCGAGGCTCTCTGTGCTGTGCTGAGGAGAACGCAACCTTCCAGCCGGAATTGCTGAAGGAGAAGGGATCCAGCCTTTCTCCGCCTTCTGGCATACCCTGAGACAATGTGGTAATTTTGCTAGCTAAACACTAAGATAGCAGCCCTCAAGTAGTCACAATTCACTGTGTGGAAAAGAGGGCAGAATACAGTGTTCTATTTCAAGCCAGTTTACTGAACCTACTGACGTTCTCTTTTTTGGTAGAAGAAGCAGTCCCGACACCACCAGCTACTTTTGGAACCACTGTCTGAATGAGATGTAACTGGCGTTTGCAGTCCTTGAATCACTGCTTTTCTAAAGGAAGTTTGAAGCAGAGGGAGTGAAGGAACACTTTGGCTTTTAAAGAGAGCAGGCAGATTGTTTTCCTTCAGCTAGCGGACAGAAAAAGGAATTCCGTGTGGCTGACTAAAGCTCGAGCGCTTCACATGAGCATGTATCCTATTCCCTGCGAGAAAGACAAACCAAAAGAGAGGTGCTCTCAGGCTGGGAGAATGAAGTGAGGAGAATTCACTCTCTGTGTTAGAAAATCCCTCTGTGTTCCATGCCCATGAAAGTTGCCTGTGTATTAGTATAATACACTGTTCTCTTTCAAGCCTGTTCACTGACTGAACAGAGGTTTTCTGTTTTGGTAGAAGCGGTCGTGACACCACCAGCTACATTCAGAACCATTCTCTGAATGAGATCTAACTGGCCTTTGCAGTCCTTGAATCACTGCTTTTCAAATGGAAGTCGGAACCAAGGGAGAGAAGGAACACTCTGCCCTGTTCGCAGGTCATACAGACTGTTGGCCTTCAGCTAGGGGACAGCCGAAGCAGTTCCGTGTGGCTGAGGAAAGCACGTGTGCTTAACGTGAGCATGCAGCCTATTCCCTGCAAGAAAGACCAAGCAAAAGAAGGTTGCTCTGGGGCTGGGAGAGTGAAATGAGAAGGATTCTTTACTCTCTTTAAAAATCCCTCCGTGTTACATGGTCACGAAAGTCGCCTGTGCATTGTCGACCTGGGTAAAGTGTTGGCCTTTTCTCCAGTTTGAGTACGTGAAGCCCATCACGGGCTACAGCTCTCCGCGAGGCTCTCTGTGCTGTGCTGAGGAGAATGCAACCTTCAAGCCGGTATTGCTGAAGCAGAAGGGAACCAGCCTTTCTCCGCCTTCTAGCATACCCTGAGACAATGTGGTAATTTTGCTAGCTAAACACTAAGATAGCAGCCCTCGAGTTGTCACAATTCACTGTGTGGAAAAGAGGGCAGAATACAGTGTTCTCTTTCAAGCCAGTTTACTGAACGAACTGACGTTCTCTCTTTTGGTAGAAGAAGCAGTCCCGACACCACCAGCTACTTTTGGAACCACTGTCTGAATGAGATGTAACTGGCGTTTGCAGTCCTTGAATCACTGCTTTTCTAAAGGAAATTTGAAGCAGAGGGAGTGAAGGAACACTTTGGCTTTTAAAGAGAGCAGGCAGATTGTTTCCCTTCAGCTAGCGGACAGAAAAAGGAATTCCGTGTGGCTGACTAAAGCTCGTGCGCTTCACATGAGCATGTATCCTATTCCCTGCGAGAAAGACAAACCAAAAGACAGTTGCTCTCAGGCTGGGAGAAGGAAGTGAGAAGGATTCACTCTCTGTGTTAGAAAATCCCTCTGTGTTCCATGCCCAAGAAAGTTGCCTGTGTATTTTCTTCCTGAGTGAGGAGTTTGACTTTTCTCCAATAGGACAATGTGAAGTCCAGCGGGGTTCACAGCTCTCCGTGAGGCCCTCTGTGCTGCAGTGTGGAGATTGCCGCCTTACGGATGGTTTCCCTGAAGGAGAGGAGAAAGCGCTTTTCTCAGCCTTCTGCTTACCCTGAGACATCGCTGCAGATCTCCTATCTATACGCTATGATAGCGGCCCGCGAATTGTCACAATTCACTCTATGGAAATGAAAGTATAATACACTGTTCTCTTTCAAGCCTGTTCACTGACTGAACAGAGGTTTTCTGTTTTGGTAGAAGCGGTCGTGACACCACCAGCTACATTCAGAACCATTCTCTGAATGAGATCTAACTGGCCTTTGCAGTCCTTGAATCACTGGTTTTCAAATGGAAGTCGGAACCACAGGGAGAGAAGGAACACTCTGCCCTGTTCGCAGGTCATGCAGACTGTTGGCCTTCAGCTAGGGGACAGCCGATGCATTTCCGTGTGGCTGACGAAAGCACGTGTGCTTAACATGAGCATGGAGCCCATTCCCTGCAAGAAATATAAAGCCAAAGAAGGTTGCTCTGGGGCTGGGAGACTGAAATGAGAAGGATTCGTTACTCTCTTTAAAAATCCCTCCGTGTTACATGGTCACGAAAGTCGCCTGTGTGCATTGTCGACCAGGGGAAAATGTTGGCCTTTTCTCCAGTTTGAGTACGTGAAGCCCAGCGGGGTCTACAGCTCTCCGCGAGGCTCTCTGTGCTGTGCTCAGGAGAACGCAACCTTCCAGCCGGAATTGCTGAAGGAGAAGGGATCCAGCCTTTCTCCGCCTTCTGGCATACCCTGAGACAATGTGTTAATTTTGCTAACTAAACACTATGATAGCAACCCTCGAGTAGTCACAATTCACTGAGTGGAAAAGAGGGCAGAATACAGTGTTCTCTTTCAAGCCAGTTTACTGAACGAACTGACGTTCTCTCTTTTGGTAGAAGAAGCAGTCCCGACACCACCAGCTACTTTTGGAACCACTGTCTGAATGAGATGTAACTGGCGTTTGCAGTCCTTGAATCACTGCTTTTCTAAAGGAAGTTTGAAGCAGAGGGAGTGAAGGAACACTTTGGCTTGTAAAGAGAGCAGGCAGATTGTTTCCCTTCAGCTAGCGGACAGAAAAAGGAATTCCGTGTGGCTGACTAAAGCTCGTGCGCTTCACATGAGCAGGTATCCTATTCCCTGCGAGAAAGACAAACCAAAAGACAGTTGCTCTCAGGCTGGGAGAAGGAAGTGAGAAGGATTCACTCTCTGTGTTAGAAAATCCCTCTGTGTTCCATGCCCAAGAAAGTTGCCTGTGTATTTTCTTCCTGAGTGAGGAGTTTGACTTTTCTCCAATAGGACAATGTGAAGTCCAGCGGTGTTCACAGCTCTCCGTGAGGCCCTCTGTGCTGCAGTGTGGAGATTGCCGCCTTACGGATGGTATCCCTGAAGGAGAGGAGAAAGCGCTTTTCTCAGCCTTCTGCTTACCCTGAGACATCGCTGCAGATCTCCTATCTATACACTACGATAGCGGCCCGCGAATTGTCACAATTCACTCTATGGAAATGAAAGTATAATACACTGTTCTCTTTCAAGCCTGTTCAATGACTGAACAGAGGTTTTCTGTTTTGGTAGAAGCGGTCGTGACACCACCAGCTACGTTCGGAACCGTTCTCTGAATGAGATCTAACTGGCCTTTGCAGTCCTTGAATCACTGGTTTTCAAATGGAAGTCGGAACCACAGGGAGAGAAGGAACACTCTGCCCTGTTCGCAGGTCATGCAGACTGTTGGTCTTCAGCTAGGGGACAGCCGATGCATTTCCGTGTGGCTGACGAAAGCACGTGTGCTTAACATGAGCATGGAGCCCATTCCCTGCAAGAAATACAAAGCCAAAGAAGGTTGCTCTGGGGCTGGGAGACTGAAATGAGAAGGATTCGTTACTCTGTTTAAATATCCCTCCGTGTTACATGGTCACGAAAGTCGCCTGTGTGCATTGTCGACCAGGGGAAAATGTTGGCCTTTTCTCCAGTTTGAGTACGTGAAGCCCAGCGGGGTCTACAGCTCTCCGCGAGGCTCTCTGTGCTGTGCTCAGGAGAACGCAACCTTCCAGCCGGAATTGCTGAAGGAGAAGGGATCCAGCCTTTCTCCGCCTTCTGGCATACCCTGACACAATGTGGTAATTTTGCTAGCTAAACACTATGATAGCAACCCTCGAGTAGTCACAATTCACTGAGTGGAAAAGAGGGCAGAATACAGTGTTCTCTTTCAAGCCAGTTTACTGAACGAACTGACGTTCTCTCTTTTGGTAGAAGAAGCAGTCCCGACACCACCAGCTACTTTTGGAACCACTGTCTGAATGAGATGTAACTGGCGTTTGCAGTCCTTGAATCACTGCTTTTCTAAAGGAAGTTTGAAGCAGAGGGAGTGAAGGAACACTTTGGCTTGTAAAGAGAGCAGGCAGATTGTTTCCCTTCAGCTAGCGGACAGAAAAAGGAATTCCGTGTGGCTGACTAAAGCTCGTGCGCTTCACATGAGCATGTATCCTATTCCCTGCGAGAAAGACAAACCAAAAGACAGTTGCTCTCAGGCTGGGAGAAGGAAGTGAGAAGGATTCACTCTCTGTGTTAGAAAATCCCTCTGTGTTCCATGCCCAAGAAAGTTGCCTGTGTATTTTCTTCCTGAGTGAGGAGTTTGACTTTACTCCAATAGGACAATGTGAAGTCCAGCGGGGTTCACAGCTCTCCGTGAGGCCCTCTGTGCTGCAGTGTGGAGATTGCCGCCTTACGGATGGTATCCCTGAAGGAGAGGAGAAAGCGCTTTTCTCAGCCTTCTGCTTACCCTGAGACATCGCTGCAGATCTCCTATCTATACACTATGATAGCGGCCCGCGAATTGTCACAATTCACTCTATGGAAATGAAAGTATAATACACTGTTCTCTTTCAAGCCTGTTCACTGACTCAACAGAGGTTTTCTGTTTTGGTAGAAGCGGTCGTGACACCACCAGCTACTTTCGGAACCATTCTCTGAATGAGATCTAACTGGCCTTTGCAGTCCTTGAATCACTGGTTTTCAAATGGAAGTCGGAACCACAGGGAGAGAAGGAACACTCTGCCCTGTTCGCAGGTCATGCAGACTGTTGGCCTTCAGCTAGGGGACAGCCGAAGCAGTTCCGTGTGGCTGACGAAAGCACGTGTGCTTAACGTGAGCATGCAGCCCATTCCCTGCAAGAAAGACCAAGCAAAAGAAGGTTGCTCTGGGGCTGGGAGACTGAAATGAGAAGGATTCGTTACTCTCTTTAAAAATCCCTCCGTGTTACATGGTCACGAAAGTCGCCTGTGTGCATTGTCGACCAGGGGAAAATGTTGGCCTTTTCTCCAGTTTGAGTACGTGAAGCCCAGCGGGGTCTACAGCTCTCCGCGAGGCTCTCTGTGCTGTGCTCAGGAGAACGCAACCTTCCAGCCGGAATTGCTGAAGGAGAAGGGATCCAGCCTTTCTCCGCCTTCTGGCATACCCTGAGACAATGTGGTAATTTTGCTAGCTAAACACTAAGATAGCAGCCCTCAAGTAGTCACAATTCACTGTGTGGAAAAGAGGGCAGAATACAGTGTTCTCTTTCAAGCCAGTTTACTGAACGAACTGACGTTCTCTCTTTTGGTAGAAGAAGCAGTCCCGACACCACCAGCTACTTTTGGAACCACTGTCTGAATGAGATGTAACTGGCGTTTGCAGTCCTTGAATCACTGCTTTTCTAAAGGAAGTTTGAAGCAGAGGGAGTGAAGGAACACTTTGGCTTGTAAAGAGAGCAGGCAGATTGTTTCCCTTCAGCTAGCGGACAGAAAAAGGAATTCCGTGTGGCTGACTAAAGCTCGTGCGCTTCACATGAGCATGTATCCTATTCCCTGCGAGAAAGACAAACCAAAAGACAGTTGCTCTCAGGCTGGGAGAAGGAAGTGAGAAGGATTCACTCTCTGTGTTAGAAAATCCCTCTGTGTTCCATGCCCAAGAAAGTTGCCTGTGTATTTTCTTCCTGAGTGAGGAGTTTGACTTTTCTCCAATAGGACAATGTGAAGTCCAGCGGGGTTCACAGCTCTCCGTGAGGCCCTCTGTGCTGCAGTGTGGAGATTGCCGCCTTACGGATGGTATCCCGGAAGGAGAGGAGAAAGCGCTTTTCTCAGCCTTCTGCTTACCCTGAGACATCGCTGCAGATCTCCTATCTATACGCTATGATAGCGGCCCGCGAATTGTCACAATTCACTCTACGGAAATGAAAGTATAATACACTGTTCTCTTTCAAGCCTGTTCACTGACTGAACAGAGGTTTTCTGTTTTGGTAGAAGCGGTCGTGACACCACCAGCTACTTTCGAAACCATTCTCTGAATGAGATCTAACTGGCCTTTGCAGTCCTTGAATCACTGGTTTTCAAATGGAAGTCGGAACCACAGGGAGAGAAGGAACACTCTGCCCTGTTCGCAGGTCATACAGACTGTTGGCCTTCAGCTAGGGGACAGCCGAAGCAGTTCCGTGTGGCTGACGAAAGCACGTGTGCTTAACGTGAGCATGCAGCCTATTCCCTGCAAGAAAGACCAAGCAAAAGAAGGTTGCTCTGGGGCTGGGAGACTGAAATGAGAAGGATTCGTTACTCTCTTTAAAAATCCCTCCGTGTTACATGGTCACGAAAGTCGCCTGTGTGCATTGTCGACCAGGGAAAAATGTTGGCCTTTTCTCCAGTTTGAGTACGTGAAGCCCAGCGGGGTCTACAGCTCTCCGCGAGGCTCTCTGTGCTGTGCTCAGGAGAACGCAACCTTCCAGCCGGAATTGCTGAAGGAGAAGGGATCCAGCCTTTCTCCGCCTTCTGGCATACCCTGAGACAATGTGGTAATTTTGCTAGCTAAACACTATGATAGCAACCCTCGAGTAGTCACAATTCACTGAGTGGAAAAGAGGGCAGAATACAGTGTTCTCTTTCAAGCCAGTTTACTGAACGAACTGACGTTCTCTCTTTTGGTAGAAGAAGCAGTCCCGACACCACCAGCTACTTTTGGAACCGTTGTCTGAATGAGATGTAACTGGCGTTTGCAGTCCTTGAATCACTGCTTTTCTAAAGGAAGTTTGAAGCAGAGGGAGTGAAGGAACACTTTGGCTTGTAAAGAGAGCAGGCAGATTGTTTCCCTTCAGCTAGCGGACAGAAAAAGGAATTCCGTGTGGCTGACTAAAGCTCGAGCGCTTCACATGAGCATGTATCCTATTCCCTGCGAGAAAGACAAACCAAAAGAGAGTTGCTCTCAGGCTGGGAGAATGAAGTGAGGAGAATTCACTCTCTGTGTTAGAAAATCCCTCTGTGTTCCATGCCCATGAAAGTTGCCTGTGTATTTTCTTCCGGAGAGAGGACTTTGACTTTTCTCCAATTGGACAATGTGAAACCCAGTGGGGTTCACAACTCTCTGTGTGCTGCAGAGGAGATTGCCGCCTTACGGATGGTAACCCTGAAGGAGAGGAGAAAGCGCTTTTCTCAGCCTTTTCTTACCCTGAGACAGCTCTGCAGATCTCGGCCTTCGAATAGACACAATTCACTCTATGAAAAGGAAAGTATAATACACTGTTCTCTTTCAAGCCTGTTCACTGAACAGAGGTTTTCTGTTTGGAAGAAGCGGTCATGACTCCACCTGCTACCTTCGGAAACATTCTCTGAATCTGATCTAACTGGCCTTTGCAGTCCTTGAATCACTGCTTTTCAAATGGAAGTCGGAACCAAGGGAGAGAAGGAACACTCTGCCCTGTTCGCAGGTCATACAGACTGTTGGCCTTCAGCTAGGGGACAGCCGAAGCAGTTCCGTGTGGCTGAGGAAAGCACGTGTGCTTAACGTGAGCATGCAGCCTATTCCCTGCAAGAAAGACCAAGCAAAAGAAGGTTGCTCTGGGGCTGGGAGAGTGAAATGAGAAGGATTCGTTACTCTCTTTAAAAATCCCTCCGTGTTACATGGTCACGAAAGTCGCCTGTGCATTGTCGACCTGGGTAAAGTGTTGGCCTTTTCTCCAGTTTGAGTACGTGAAGCCCATCGCGGGCTACAGCTCTCCGCGAGGCTCTCTGTGCTGTGCTGAGGAGAATGCAACCTTCAAGCCGGTATTGCTGAAGCAGAAGGGAACCAGCCTTTCTCCCCCTTCTAGCATACCCTGAGACAATGTGGTAATTTTGCTAGCTAAACACTAAGATAGCAGCCCTCGAGTAGTCACAATTCACTGTGTGGAAAAGAGGGCAGAATACAGTGTTCTCTTTCAAGCCAGTTTACTGAACGAACTGACGTTCTCTCTTTTGGTAGAAGAAGCAGTCCCGACACCACCAGCTACTTTTGGAACCACTGTCTGAATGAGATGTAACTGGCGTTTGCAGTCCTTGAATCACTGCTTTTCTAAAGGAAATTTGAAGCAGAGGGAGTGAAGGAACACTTTGGCTTGTAAAGAGAGCAGGCAGATTGTTTCCCTTCAGCTAGCGGACAGAAAAAGGAATTCCGTGTGGCTGACTAAAGCTCGTGCGCTTCACATGAGCATGTATCCTATTCCCTGCGAGAAAGACAAACCAAAAGACAGTTGCTCTCAGGCTGGGAGAAGGAAGTGAGAAGGATTCCCTCTCTGTGTTAGAAAATCCCTCTGTGTTCCATGCCCAAGAAAGTTGCCTGTGTATTTTCTTCCTGAGTGAGGAGTTTGACTTTTCTCCAATAGGACAATGTGAAGTCCAGCGGGGTTCACAGCTCTCCGTGAGGCCCTCTGTGCTGCAGTGTGGAGATTGCCGCCTTACGGATGGTTTCCCTGAAGGAGAGGAGAAAGCGCTTTTCTCAGCCTTCTGCTTACCCTGAGACATCGCTGCAGATCTCCTATCTATACGCTATGATAGCGGCCCGCGAATTGTCACAATTCACTCTATGGAAATGAAAGTATAATACACTGTTCTCTTTCAAGCCTGTTCACTGACTGAACAGAGGTTTTCTGTTTTGGTAGAAGCGGTCGTGACACCACCAGCTACATTCAGAACCAT
Source organism: Dugong dugon (assembly GCA_030035585.1). Taxonomy (NCBI): domain Eukaryota; kingdom Metazoa; phylum Chordata; class Mammalia; order Sirenia; family Dugongidae; genus Dugong; species Dugong dugon. The sequence goes on from CM057479.1 coordinate 32,954,405, forward strand.
TCTCTGAATGAGATCTAACTGGCCTTTGCAGTCCTTGAATCACTGGTTTTCAAATGGAAGTCGGAACCACAGGGAGAGAAGGAACACTCTGCCCTGTTCGCAGGTCATGCAGACTGTTGGCCTTCAGCTAGGGGACAGCCGATGCATTTCCGTGTGGCTGACGAAAGCACGTGTGCTTAACATGAGCATGGAGCCCATTCCCTGCAAGAAACACAAAGCAAAAGAAGGTTGCTCTGGGGCTGGGAGACTGAAATGAGAAGGATTCGTTACTCTCTTTAAAAATCCCTCCGTGTTACATGGTCACGAAAGTCGCCTGTGTGCATTGTCGACCAGGGGACAATGTTGGCCTTTTCTCCAGTTTGAGTACGTGAAGCCCAGCGGGGTCTACAGCTCTCCGCGAGGCTCTCTGAGCTGTGCTCAGGAGAACGCAACCTTCCAGCCGGAATTGCTGAAGGAGAAGGGATCCAGCCTTTCTCCGCCTTCTGGCATACCCTGAGACAATGTGGTAATTTTGCTAGCTAAACACTATGATAGCAACCCTCGAGTAGTCACAATTCACTGAGTGGAAAAGAGGGCAGAATACAGTGTTCTCTTTCAAGCCAGTTTACTGAACGAACTGACGTTCTCTCTTTTGGTAGAAGAAGCAGTCCCGACACCACCAGCTACTTTTGGAAACACTGTCTGAATGAGATGTAACTGGCGTTTGCAGTCCTTGAATCACTGCTTTTCTAAAGGAAGTTTGAAGCAGAGGGAGTGAAGGAACACTTTGGCTTGTAAAGAGAGCAGGCAGATTGTTTCCCTTCAGCTAGCGGACAGAAAAAGGAATTCCGTGTGGCTGACTAAAGCTCGAGCGCTTCACATGAGCATGTATCCTATTCCCTGCGAGAAAGACAAACCAAAAGAGAGTTGCTCTCAGGCTTGGAGAATGAAGTGAGGAGAATTCACTCTCTGTGTTAGAAAATCCCTCTGTGTTCCATGCCCATGAAAGTTGCCTGTGTATTTTCTTCCGGAGAGAGGACTTTGACTTTTCTCCAATTGGACAATGTGAAACCCAGTGGGGTTCACAACTCTCTGTGTGCTGCAGAGGAGATTGCCGCCTTACGGATGGTAACCCTGAAGGAGAGGAGAAAGCGCTTTTCTCAGCCTTTTCTTACCCTGAGACAGCTCTGCAGATCTCGGCCTTCGAAGAGTCACAATTCACTCTATGAAAAGGAAAGTATAATACACTGTTCTCTTTCAAGCCTGTTCACTGAACAGAGGTTTTCTGTTTTGGAAGAAGCGGTCATGACTCCACCTGCTACCTTCGGAAACATTCTCTGAATCTGATCTAACTGGCCTTTGCAGTCCTTGAATCACTGGTTTTCAAATGGAAGTCGGAACCACAGGGAGAGAAGGAACACTCTGCCCTGTTCGCAGGTCATGCAGACTGTTGGCCTTCAGCTAGGGGACAGCCGAAGCAGTTCCGTGTGGCTGACGAAAGCACGTGTGCTTAACGTGAGCATGCAGCCCATTCCCTGCAAGAAAGACCAAGCAAAAGAAGGTTGCTCTGGGGCTGGGAGACTGAAATGAGAAGGATTCGTTACTCTCTTTAAAAATCCCTCCGTGTTACATGGTCACAAAAGTCGCCTGTGCATTGTCGACCTGGGTAAAGTGTTGGCCTTTTCTCCAGTTTGAGTACGTGAAGCCCATCGCGGGCTACAGCTCTCCGCGAGGCTGTCTGTGCTGTGCTGAGGAGAACGCAACCTTCCATCCATTATTGCTGAAGAAGAAGGGAACCAGCCTTTCTCCGCCTTCTGGGATACCCTGGGACAATGTGGTAATTTTGCTAGCTAAACACTAAGATAGCAGGCCTCGAGTAGTCACAATTCACTGTGTGGAAAAGAGGGCAGAATACAGTGTTCTCTTTCAAGCCAGTTTACTGAACGAACTGACGTTCTCTCTTTTGGTAGAAGAAGCAGTCCCGACACCACCAGCTACTTTTGGAACCACTGTCTGAATGAGATGTCACTGGCGTTTGCAGTCGTTGAATCACTGGTTTTCTAAAGGAAGTTTGAAGCAGAGGGAGTGAAGGAACACTTTGGCTTGTAAAGAGAGCAGGCAGATTGTTTCCCTTCAGCTAGCGGACAGAAAAAGGAATTCCGTGTGGCTGACTAAAGCTCGTGCGCTTCACATGAGCATGTATAATATTCCCTGCGAGAAAGACAAACCAAAAGACAGTTGCTCTCAGGCTGGGAAAAGGAAGTGAGAAGGATTCACTCTCTGTGTTAGAAAATCCCTCTGTGTTCCATGCCCAAGAAAGTTGCCTGTGTATTTTCTTCCTGAGTGAGGAGTTTGACTTTTCTCCAATAGGACAATGTGAAACCCAGTGGGGTTCACAACTCTCCGTGAGGCCCTCTGTGCTGCAGTGTGGAGATTGCCGCCTTACGGATGGTATCCCTGAAGGAGAGGAGAAAGCGCTTTTCTCAGCCTTCTGCTTACCCTGAGACATCGCTGCAGATCTCCTATCTATACACTATGATAGCGGCCCGCGAATTGTCACAATTCACTCTATGGAAATGAAAGTATAATACACTGTTCTCTTTCAAGCCTGTTCACTGACTCAACAGAGGTTTTCTGTTTTGGTAGAAGCGGTCGTGACACCACCAGCTACATTCAGAACCATTCTCTGAATGAGATCTAACTGGCCTTTGCAGTCCTTGAATCACTGCTTTTCAAATGGAAGTCGGAACCAAGGGAGAGAAGGAACACTCTGCCCTGTTCGCAGGTCATACAGACTGTTGGCCTTCAGCTAGGGGACAGCCGAAGCAGTTCCGTGTGGCTGAGGAAAGCACGTGTGCTTAACGTGAGCATGCAGCCTATTCCCTGCAAGAAAGACCAAGCAAAAGAAGGTTGCTCTGGGGCTGGGAGAGTGAAATGAGAAGGATTCGTTACTCTCTTTAAAAATCCCTCCGTGTTACATGGTCACGAAAGTCGCCTGTGCATTGTCGACCTGGGTAAAGTGTTGGCCTTTTCTCCAGTTTGAGTACGTGAAGCCCATCACGGGCTACAGCTCTCCGCGAGGCTCTCTGTGCTGTGCTGAGGAGAATGCAACCTTCAAGCCGGTATTGCTGAAGCAGAAGGGAACCAGCCTTTCTCCGCCTTCTAGCATACCCTGAGACAATGTGGTAATTTTGCTAGCTAAACACTAAGATAGCAGCCCTCGAGTTGTCACAATTCACTGTGTGGAAAAGAGGGCAGAATACAGTGTTCTCTTTCAAGCCAGTTTACTGAACGAACTGACGTTCTCTCTTTTGGTAGAAGAAGCAGTCCCGACACCACCAGCTACTTTTGGAACCACTGTCTGAATGAGATGTAACTGGCGTTTGCAGTCCTTGAATCACTGCTTTTCTAAAGGAAATTTGAAGCAGAGGGAGTGAAGGAACACTTTGGCTTTTAAAGAGAGCAGGCAGATTGTTTCCCTTCAGCTAGCGGACAGAAAAAGGAATTCCATGTGGCTGACTAAAGCTCGTGCGCTTCACATGAGCATGTATCCTATTCCCTGCGAGAAAGACAAACCAAAAGACAGTTGCTCTCAGGCTGGGAGAAGGAAGTGAGAAGGATTCACTCTCTGTGTTAGAAAATCCCTCTGTGTTCCATGCCCAAGAAAGTTGCCTGTGTATTTTCTTCCTGAGTGAGGAGTTTGACTTTTCTCCAATAGGACAATGTGAAGTCCAGCGGGGTTCACAGCTCTCCGTGAGGCCCTCTGTGCTGCAGTGTGGAGATTGCCGCCTTACGGATGGTTTCCCTGAAGGAGAGGAGAAAGCGCTTTTCTCAGCCTTCTGCTTACCCTGAGACATCGCTGCAGATCTCCTATCTATACGCTATGATAGCGGCCCGCGAATTGTCACAATTCACTCTATGGAAATGAAAGTATAATACACTGTTCTCTTTCAAGCCTGTTCACTGACTGAACAGAGGTTTTCTGTTTTGGTAGAAGCGGTCGTGACACCACCAGCTACATTCAGAACCATTCTCTGAATGAGATCTAACTGGCCTTTGCAGTCCTTGAATCACTGGTTTTCAAATGGAAGTCGGAACCACAGGGAGAGAAGGAACACTCTGCCCTGTTCGCAGGTCATGCAGACTGTTGGCCTTCAGCTAGGGGACAGCCGATGCATTTCCGTGTGGCTGACGAAAGCACGTGTGCTTAACATGAGCATGGAGCCCATTCCCTGCAAGAAATACAAAGCCAAAGAAGGTTGCTCTGGGGCTGGGAGAGTGAAATGAGAAGGATTCGTTACTCTCTTTAAAAATCCCTCCGTGTTACATGGTCACGAAAGTCGCCTGTGTGCATTGTCGACCAGGGGAAAATGTTGGCCTTTTCTCCAGTTTGAGTACGTGAAGCCCAGCGGGGTCTACAGCTCTCCGGGAGGCTCTCTGTGCTGTGCTCAGGAGAACGCAACCTTCCAGCCGGAATTGCTGAAGGAGAAGGGATCCAGCCTTTCTCCGCCTTCTGGCATACCCTGAGACAATGTGGTAATTTTGCTAACTAAACACTATGATAGCAACCCTCGAGTAGTCACAATTCACTGAGTGGAAAAGAGGGCAGAATACAGTGTTCTCTTTCAAGCCAGTTTACTGAACGATCTGACGTTCTCTCTTTTGGTAGAAGAAGCAGTCCCGACACCACCAGCTACTTTTGGAACCACTGTCTGAATGAGATGTAACTGGCGTTTGCAGTCCTTGAATCACTGCTTTTCTAAAGGAAGTTTGAAGCAGAGGGAGTGAAGGAACACTTTGGCTTGTAAAGAGAGCAGGCAGATTGTTTCCCTTCAGCTAGCGGACAGAAAAAGGAATTCCGTGTGGCTGACTAAAGCTCGTGCGCTTCACATGAGCATGTATCCTATTCCCTGCGAGAAAGACAAACCAAAAGACAGTTGCTCTCAGGCTGGGAGAAGGAAGTGAGAAGGATTCACTCTCTGTGTTAGAAAATCCCTCTGTGTTCCATGCCCAAGAAAGTTGCCTGTGTATTTTCTTCCTGAGTGAGGAGTTTGACTTTTCTCCAATAGGACAATGTGAAGTCCAGCGGTGTTCACAGCTCTCCGTGAGGCCCTCTGTGCTGCAGTGTGGAGATTGCCGCCTTACGGATGGTATCCCTGAAGGAGAGGAGAAAGCGCTTTTCTCAGCCTTCTGCTTACCCTGAGACATCGCTGCAGATCTCCTATCTATACACTACGATAGCGGCCCGCGAATTGTCACAATTCACTCTATGGAAATGAAAGTATAATACACTGTTCTCTTTCAAGCCTGTTCAATGACTGAACAGAGGTTTTCTGTTTTGGTAGAAGCGGTCGTGACACCACCAGCTACGTTCGGAACCGTTCTCTGAATGAGATCTAACTGGCCTTTGCAGTCCTTGAATCACTGGTTTTCAAATGGAAGTCGGAACCACAGGGAGAGAAGGAACACTCTGCCCTGTTCGCAGGTCATGCAGACTGTTGGCCTTCAGCTAGGGGACAGCCGATGCATTTCCGTGTGGCTGACGAAAGCACGTGTGCTTAACATGAGCATGGAGCCCATTCCCTGCAAGAAATACAAAGCCAAAGAAGGTTGCTCTGGGGCTGGGAGACTGAAATGAGAAGGATTCGTTACTCTGTTTAAATATCCCTCCGTGTTACATGGTCACGAAAGTCGCCTGTGTGCATTGTCGACCAGGGGAAAATGTTGGCCTTTTCTCCAGTTTGAGTACGTGAAGCCCAGCGGGGTCTACAGCTCTCCGCGAGGCTCTCTGTGCTGTGCTCAGGAGAACGCAACCTTCCAGCCGGAATTGCTGAAGGAGAAGGGATCCAGCCTTTCTCCGCCTTCTGGCATACCCTGACACAATGTGGTAATTTTGCTAGCTAAACACTATGATAGCAACCCTCGAGTAGTCACAATTCACTGAGTGGAAAAGAGGGCAGAATACAGTGTTCTCTTTCAAGCCAGTTTACTGAACGAACTGACGTTCTCTCTTTTGGTAGAAGAAGCAGTCCCGACACCACCAGCTACTTTTGGAACCACTGTCTGAATGAGATGTAACTGGCGTTTGCAGTCCTTGAATCACTGCTTTTCTAAAGGAAGTTTGAAGCAGAGGGAGTGAAGGAACACTTTGGCTTGTAAAGAGAGCAGGCAGATTGTTTCCCTTCAGCTAGCGGACAGAAAAAGGAATTCCGTGTGGCTGACTAAAGCTCGTGCGCTTCACATGAGCATGTATCCTATTCCCTGCGAGAAAGACAAACCAAAAGACAGTTGCTCTCAGGCTGGGAGAAGGAAGTGAGAAGGATTCACTCTCTGTGTTAGAAAATCCCTCTGTGTTCCATGCCCAAGAAAGTTGCCTGTGTATTTTCTTCCTGAGTGAGGAGTTTGACTTTACTCCAATAGGACAATGTGAAGTCCAGCGGGGTTCACAGCTCTCCGTGAGGCCCTCTGTGCTGCAGTGTGGAGATTGCCGCCTTACGGATGGTATCCCTGAAGGAGAGGAGAAAGCGCTTTTCTCAGCCTTCTGCTTACCCTGAGACATCGCTGCAGATCTCCTATCTATACACTATGATAGCGGCCCGCGAATTGTCACAATTCACTCTATGGAAATGAAAGTATAATACACTGTTCTCTTTCAAGCCTGTTCACTGACTCAACAGAGGTTTTCTGTTTTGGTAGAAGCGGTCGTGACACCACCAGCTACTTTCGGAACCATTCTCTGAATGAGATCTAACTGGCCTTTGCAGTCCTTGAATCACTGGTTTTCAAATGGAAGTCGGAACCACAGGGAGAGAAGGAACACTCTGCCCTGTTCGCAGGTCATGCAGACTGTTGGCCTTCAGCTAGGGGACAGCCGAAGCAGTTCCGTGTGGCTGACGAAAGCACGTGTGCTTAACGTGAGCATGCAGCCCATTCCCTGCAAGAAAGACCAAGCAAAAGAAGGTTGCTCTGGGGCTGGGAGACTGAAATGAGAAGGATTCGTTACTCTCTTTAAAAATCCCTCCGTGTTACATGGTCACGAAAGTCGCCTGTGTGCATTGTCGACCAGGGGAAAATGTTGGCCTTTTCTCCAGTTTGAGTACGTGAAGCCCAGCGGGGTCTACAGCTCTCCGCGAGGCTCTCTGTGCTGTGCTCAGGAGAACGCAACCTTCCAGCCGGAATTGCTGAAGGAGAAGGGATCCAGCCTTTCTCCGCCTTCTGGCATACCCTGAGACAATGTGGTAATTTTGCTAGCTAAACACTAAGATAGCAGCCCTCAAGTAGTCACAATTCACTGTGTGGAAAAGAGGGCAGAATACAGTGTTCTCTTTCAAGCCAGTTTACTGAACCTACTGACGTTCTCTTTTTTGGTAGAAGAAGCAGTCCCGACACCACCAGCTACTTTTGGAACCACTGTCTGAATGAGATGTAACTGGCGTTTGCAGTCCTTGAATCACTGCTTTTCTAAAGGAAGTTTGAAGCAGAGGGAGTGAAGGAACACTTTGGCTTGTAAAGAGAGCAGGCAGATTGTTTTCCTTCAGCTAGCGGACAGAAAAAGGAATTCCGTGTGGCTGACTAAAGCTCGAGCGCTTCACATGAGCATGTATCCTATTCCCTGCGAGAAAGACAAACCAAAAGAGAGGTGCTCTCAGGCTGGGAGAATGAAGTGAGGAGAATTCACTCTCTGTGTTAGAAAATCCCTCTGTGTTCCATGCCCATGAAAGTTGCCTGTGTATTATTATAATACACTGTTCTCTTTCAAGCCTGTTCACTGACTGAACAGAGGTTTTCTGTTTTGGTAGAAGCGGTCGTGACACCACCAGCTACATTCAGAACCATTCTCTGAATGAGATCTAACTGGCCTTTGCAGTCCTTGAATCACTGGTTTTCAAATGGAAGTCGGAACCACAGGGAGAGTTGGAACACTCTGCCGTGTTCGCAGGTCATGCAGACTGTTGGCCTTCAGCTAGGGGACAGCCGAAGCAGTTCCGTGTGGCTGACGAAAGCACGTGTGCTTAACGTGAGCATGCAGCCCATTCCCTGCAAGAAAGACCAAGCAAAAGAACGTTGCTCTGGGGCTGGAAGAGTGAAATGAGAAGGATTCGTTACTCTCTTTAAAAATCCCTCCGTGTTACATGGTCACGAAAGTCGCCTGTGCATTGTCGACCTGGGTAAAGTGTTGGCCTTTTCTCCAGTTTGAGTACGTGAAGCCCATCGCGGGCTACAGCTCTCCGCGAGGCTCTCTGTGCTGTGCTGAGGAGAATGCAACCTTGAAGCCGGTATTGCTGAAGCAGAAGGGAACCAGCCTTTCTCCGCCTTCTAGCATACCCTGAGACAATGTGGTAATTTTGCTAGCTAAACACTAAGATAGCAGCCCTGAAGTAGTCACAATTCACTGTGTGGAAAAGAGGGCAGAATACAGTGTTCTCTTTCAAGCCAGTTTACTGAACGAACTGACGTTCTCTCTTTTGGTAGAAGAAGCAGTCCCGACACCACCAGCTACTTTTGGAACCACTGTCTGAATGAGATGTAACTGGCGTTTGCAGTCCTTGAATCACTGCTTTTCTAAAGGAAGTTTGAAGCAGAGGGAGTGAAGGAACACTTTGGCTTGTAAAGAGAGCAGGCAGATTCTTTCCCTTCAGCTAGCGGACAGAAAAAGGAATTCCGTGTGGCTGACTAAAGCTCGTGCGCTTCACATGAGCATGTATCCTATTCCCTGCGAGAAAGACAAACCAAAAGACAGTTGCTCTCAGGCTGGGAGAAGGAAGTGAGAAGGATTCCCTCTCTGTGTTAGAAAATCCCTCTGTGTTCCATGCCCAAGAAAGTTGCCTGTGTATTTTCTTCCTGAGTGAGGAGTTTGACTTTTCTCCAATAGGACAATGTGAAGTCCAGCGGGGTTCACAGCTCTCCGTGAGGCCCTCTGTGCTGCAGTGTGGAGATTGCCGCCTTACGGATGGTATCCCTGAAGGAGAGGAGAAAGCGCTTTTCTCAGCCTTCTGCTTACCCTGAGACATCGCTGCAGATCTCCTATCTATACGCTATGATAGCGGCCCCTGAATTGTCACAATTCACTCTATGGAAATGAAAGTATAATACACTGTTCTCTTTCAAGCCTGTTCACTGACTCAACAGAGGTTTTCTGTTTTGGTAGAAGCGGTCGTGACACCACCAGCTACTTTCGGAACCATTCTCTGAATGAGATCTAACTGGCCTTTGCAGTCCTTGAATCACTGGTTTTCAAATGGAAGTCGGAACCACAGGGAGAGAAGCAACACTCTGCCCTGTTCGCAGGTCATACAGACTGTTGGCCTTCAGCTAGGGGACAGCCGAAGCAGTTCCGTGTGGCTGACGAAAGCACGTGTGCTTAACGTGAGCATGCAGCCCATTCCCTGCAAGAAAGACCAAGCAAAAGAAGGTTGCTCTGGGGCTGGGAGACTGAAATGAGAAGGATTCGTTACTCTCTTTAAAAATACCTCCGTGTTACATAGTCACGAATGTCGCCTGTGTGCATTGTCGACCAGGGGAAAATGTTGGCCTTTTCTCCAGTTTGAGTACGTGAAGCCCAGCGGGGTCTACAGCTCTCCGCGAGGCTCTCTGTGCTGTGCTCAGGAGAACGCAACCTTCCAGCCGGAATTGCTGAAGGAGAAGGGATCCAGCCTTTCTCCGCCTTCTGGCATACCCTGAGACAATGTGGTAATTTTGCTAGCTAAACACTATGATAGCAACCCTCGAGTAGTCACAATTCACTGAGTGGAAAAGAGGGCAGAATACAGTGTTCTCTTTCAAGCCAGTTTACTGAACGAACTGACGTTCTCTCTTTTGGTAGAAGAAGCAGTCCCGACACCACCAGCTACTTTTGGAACCACTGTCTGAATGAGATGTAACTGGCGTTTGCAGTCCTTGAATCACTGCTTTTCTAAAGGAAGTTTGAAGCAGAGGGAGTGAAGGAACACTTTGGCTTGTAAAGAGAGCAGGCAGATTGTTTCCCTTCAGCTAGCGGACAGAAAAAGGAATTCCGTGTGGCTGACTAAAGCTCGTGCGCTTCACATGAGCATGTATCCTATTCCCTGCGAGAAAGACAAACCAAAAGACAGTTGCTCTCAGGCTGGGAGAAGGAAGTGAGAAGGATTCACTCTCTGTGTTAGAAAATCCCTCTATGTTCCATGCCCAAGAAAGTTGCCTGTGTATTTTCTTCCTGAGTGAGGAGTTTGACTTTACTCCAATAGGACAATGTGAAGTCCAGCGGGGTTCACAGCTCTCCGTGAGGCCCTCTGTGCTGCAGTGTGGAGATTGCCGCCTTACGGATGGTATCCCTGAAGGAGAGGAGAAAGCGGTTTTCTCAGCCTTCTGCTTACCCTGAGACATCGCTGCAGATCTCCTATCTATACACTATGATAGCGGCCCGCGAATTGTCACAATTCACTCTATGGAAATGAAAGTATAATACACTGTTCTCTTTCAAGCCTGTTCACTGACTGAACAGAGGTTTTCTGTTTTGGTAGAAGCGGTCGTGACACCACCAGCTACTTTCGGAACCATTCTCTGAATGAGATCTAACTGGCCTTTGCAGTCCTTGAATCACTGGTTTTCAAATGGAAGTCGGAACCACAGGGAGAGAAGGAACACTCTGCCCTGTTCGCAGGTCATGCAGACTGTTGGCCTTCAGCTAGGGGACAGCCGAAGCAGTTCCGTGTGGCTGACGAAAGCACGTGTGCTTAACGTGAGCATGCAGCCCATTCCCTGCAAGAAAGACCAAGCAAAAGAAGGTTGCTCTGGGGCTGGGAGACTGAAATGAGAAGGATTCGTTACTCTCTTTAAAAATCCCTCCGTGTTACATGGTCACGAAAGTCGCCTGTGTGCATTGTCGACCAGGGGAAAATGTTGGCCTTTTCTCCAGTTTGAGTACGTGAAGCCCAGCGGGGTCTACAGCTCTCCGCGAGGCTCTCTGTGCTGTGCTCAGGAGAACGCAACCTTCCAGCCGGAATTGCTGAAGGAGAAGGGATCCAGCCTTTCTCCGCCTTCTGGCATACCCTGAGACAATGTGGTAATTTTGCTAGCTAAACACTATGATAGCAACCCTCGAGTAGTCACAATTCACTGAGTGGAAAAGAGGGCAGAATACAGTGTTCTCTTTCAAGCCAGTTTACTGAACGAACTGACGTTCTCTCTTTTGGTAGAAGAAGCAGTCCCGACACCACCAGCTACTTTTGGAACCGTTGTCTGAATGAGATGTAACTGGCGTTTGCAGTCCTTGAATCACTGCTTTTCTAAAGGAAGTTTGAAGCAGAGGGAGTGAAGGAACACTTTGGCTTGTAAAGAGAGCAGGCAGATTGTTTCCCTTCAGCTAGCGGACAGAAAAAGGAATTCCGTGTGGCTGACTAAAGCTCGAGCGCTTCACATGAGCATGTATCCTATTCCCTGCGAGAAAGACAAACCAAAAGAGAGTTGCTCTCAGGCTGGGAGAATGAAGTGAGGAGAATTCACTCTCTGTGTTAGAAAATCCCTCTGTGTTCCATGCCCATGAAAGTTGCCTGTGTATTTTCTTCCGGAGAGAGGACTTTGACTTTTCTCCAATTGGACAATGTGAAACCCAGTGGGGTTCACAACTCTCTGTGTGCTGCAGAGGAGATTGCCGCCTTACGGATGGTAACCCTGAAGGAGAGGAGAAAGCGCTTTTCTCAGCCTTTTCTTACCCTGAGACAGCTCTGCAGATCTCGGCCTTCGAATAGACACAATTCACTCTATGAAAAGGAAAGTATAATACACTGTTCTCTTTCAAGCCTGTTCACTGAACAGAGGTTTTCTGTTTTGGAAGAAGCGGTCATGACTCCACCTGCTACCTTCGGAAACATTCTCTGAATCTGATCTAACTGGCCTTTGCAGTCCTTGAATCACTGCTTTTCAAATGGAAGTCGGAACCAAGGGAGAGAAGGAACACTCTGCCCTGTTCGCAGGTCATACAGACTGTTGGCCTTCAGCTAGGGGACAGCCGAAGCAGTTCCGTGTGGCTGAGGAAAGCACGTGTGCTTAACGTGAGCATGCAGCCTATTCCCTACAAGAAAGACCAAGCAAAAGAAGGTTGCTCTGGGGCTGGGAGAGTGAAATGAGAAGGATTCGTTACTCTCTTTAAAAATCCCTCCGTGTTACATGGTCACGAAAGTCGCCTGTGCATTGTCGACCTGGGTAAAGTGTTGGCCTTTTCTCCAGTTTGAGTACGTGAAGCCCATCGCGGGCTACAGCTCTCCGCGAGGCTCTCTGTGCTGTGCTGAGGAGAATGCAACCTTCAAGCCGGTATTGCTGAAGCAGAAGGGAACCAGCCTTTCTCTGCCTTCTGGCATACCCTGAGACAATGTGGTAATTTTGCTAGCTAAACACTATGATAGCAGCCCTCGAGTAGTCACAATTCACTGTGTGGAAAAGAGGGCAGAATACAGTGTTCTCTTTCAAGCCAGTTTACTGAACGAACTGACGTTCTCTCTTTTGGTAGAAGAAGCAGTCCCGACACCACCAGCTACTTTTGGAACCACTGTCTGAATGAGATGTAACTGGCGTTTGCAGTCCTTGAATCACTGCTTTTCTAAAGGAAGTTTGAAGCAGAGGGAGTGAAGGAACACTTTGGCTTGTAAAGAGAGCAGGCAGATTGTTTTCCTTCAGCTAGCGGACAGAAAAAGGAATTCCGTGTGGCTGACTAAAGCTCGAGCGCTTCACATGAGCATGTATCCTATTCCCTGCGAGAAAGACAAACCAAAAGAGAGTTGCTCTCAGGCTGGGAGAATGAAGTGAGGAGAATTCACTCTCTGTGTTAGAAAATCCCTCTGTGTTCCATGCCCATGAAAGTTGCCTGTGTATTTTCTTCCGGAGAGAGGACTTTGACTTTTCTCCAATTGGACAATGTGAAACCCAATGGGGTTCACAACTCTCTGTGTGCTGCAGAGGAGATTGCCGCCTTACGGATGGTAACCCTGAAGGAGAGGAGAAAGCGCTTTTCTCAGCCTTTTCTTACCCTGAGACAGCTCTGCAGATCTCGGCCTTCGAAGAGTCACAATTCACTCTATGAAAAGGAAAGTATAATACACTGTTCTCTTTCAAGCCTGTTCACTGAACAGAGGTTTTCTGTTTTGGAAGAAGCGGTCATGACTCCACCTGCTACCTTCGGAAACATTCTCTGAATCTGATCTAACTGGCCTTTGCAGTCCTTGAATCACTGGTTTTCAAATGGAAGTCGGAACCACAGGGAGAGAAGGAACACTCTGCCCTGTTCGCAGGTCATGCAGACTGTTGGCCTTCAGCTAGGGGACAGCCGAAGCAGTTCCGTGTGGCTGACGAAAGCACGTGTGCTTAACGTGAGCATGCAGCCCATTCCCTGCAAGAAAGACCAAGCAAAAGAAGGTTGCTCTGGGGCTGGGAGACTGAAATGAGAAGGATTCGTTACTCTCTTTAAAAATCCCTCCGTGTTACATGGTCACGAAAGTCGCCTGTGTGCATTGTCGACCAGGGGAAAATGTTGGCCTTTTCTCCAGTTTGAGTACGTGAAGCCCAGCGGGGTCTACAGCTCTCCGCGAGGCTCTCTGTGCTGTGCTCAGGAGAACGCAACCTTCCAGCCGAAATTGCTGAAGGAGAAGGGATCCAGCCTTTCTCCGCCTTCTGGCATACCCTGAGACAATGTGGTAATTTTGCTAGCTAAACACTAAGATAGCAGCCCTCAAGTAGTCACAATTCACTGAGTGGAAAAGAGGGCAGAATACAGTGTTCTCTTTCAAGCCAGTTTACTGAACCTACTGACGTTCTCTTTTTTGGTAGAAGAAGCAGTCCCGACACCACCAGCTACTTTTGGAACCACTGTCTGAATGAGATGTAACTGGCGTTTGCAGTCCTTGAATCACTGCTTTTCTAAAGGAAGTTTGAAGCAGAGGGAGTGAAGGAACACTTTGGCTTGTAAAGAGAGCAGGCAGATTGTTTCCCTTCAGCTAGCGGACAGAAAAAGGAATTCCGTGTGGCTGACTAAAGCTCGTGCGCTTCACATGAGCATGTATCCTATTCCCTGCGAGAAAGACAAACCAAAAGACAGTTGCTCTCAGGCTGGGAGAAGGAAGTGAGAAGGATTCACTCTCTGTGTTAGAAAATCCCTCTGTGTTCCATGCCCAAGAAAGTTGCCTGTGTATTTTCTTCCTGAGTGAGGAGTTTGACTTTTCTCCAATAGGACAATGTGAAGTCCAGCGGGTTTCACAGCTCTCCGTGAGGCCCTCTGTGCTGCAGTGTGGAGATTGCCGCCTTACGGATGGTATCCCGGAAGGAGAGGAGAAAGCGCTTTTCTCAGCCTTCTGCTTACCCTGAGACATCGCTGCAGATCTCCTATCTATACGCTATGATAGCGGCCCGCGAATTGTCACAATTCACTCTATGGAAATGAAAGTATAATACACTGTTCTTTTTCAAGCCTGTTCACTGACTGAACAGAGGTTTTCTGTTTTGGTAGAAGCGGTCGTGACACCACCAGCTACTTTCGGAACCATTCTCTGAATGAGATCTAACTGGCCTTTGCAGTCCTTGAATCACTGGTTTTCAAATGGAAGTCGGAACCACAGGGAGAGAAGGAACACTCTGCCCTGTTCGCAGGTCATGCAGACTGTTGGCCTTCAGCTAGGGGACAGCCGAAGCAGTTCCGTGTGGCTGACGAAAGCACGTGTGCTTAACGTGAGCATGCAGCCCATTCCCTGCAAGAAAGACCAAGCAAAAGAAGGTTGCTCTGGGGCTGGGAGACTGAAATGAGAAGGATTCGTTACTCTCTTTAAAAATCCCTCCGTGTTACATGGTCACGAAAGTCGCCTGTGTGCATTGTCGACCAGGGGACAATGTTGGCCTTTTCTCCAGTTTGAGTACGTGAAGCCCAGCGGGGTCTACAGCTCTCCGCGAGGCTCTCTGAGCTGTGCTCAGGAGAACGCAACCTTCCAGCCGGAATTGCTGAAGGAGAAGGGATCCAGCCTTTCTCCGCCTTCTGGCATACCCTGAGACAATGTGGTAATTTTGCTAGCTAAACACTATGATAGCAACCCTCGAGTAGTCACAATTCACTGAGTGGAAAAGAGGGCAGAATACAGTGTTCTCTTTCAAGCCAGTTTACTGAACGAACTGACGTTCTCTCTTTTGGTAGAAGAAGCAGTCCCGACACCACCAGCTACTTTTGGAAACACTGTCTGAATGAGATGTAACTGGCGTTTGCAGTCCTTGAATCACTGCTTTTCTAAAGGAAGTTTGAAGCAGAGGGAGTGAAGGAACACTTTGGCTTGTAAAGAGAGCAGGCAGATTGTTTCCCTTCAGCTAGCGGACAGAAAAAGGAATTCCGTGTGGCTGACTAAAGCTCGAGCGCTTCACATGAGCATGTATCCTATTCCCTGCGAGAAAGACAAACCAAAAGAGAGTTGCTCTCAGGCTGGGAGAATGAAGTGAGGAGAATTCACTCTCTGTGTTAGAAAATCCCTCTGTGTTCCATGCCCATGAAAGTTGCCTGTGTATTTTCTTCCGGAGAGAGGACTTTGACTTTTCTCCAATTGGACAATGTGAAACCCAGTGGGGTTCACAACTCTCTGTGTGCTGCAGAGGAGATTGCCGCCTTACGGATGGTAACCCTGAAGGAGAGGAGAAAGCGCTTTTCTCAGCCTTTTCTTACCCTGAGACAGCTCTGCAGATCTCGGCCTTCGAAGAGTCACAATTCACTCTATGAAAAGGAAAGTATAATACACTGTTCTCTTTCAAGCCTGTTCACTGAACAGAGGTTTTCTGTTTTGGAAGAAGCGGTCATGACTCCACCTGCTACCTTCGGAAACATTCTCTGAATCTGATCTAACTGGCCTTTGCAGTCCTTGAATCACTGGTTTTCAAATGGAAGTCGGAACCACAGGGAGAGAAGGAACACTCTGCCCTGTTCGCAGGTCATGCAGACTGTTGGCCTTCAGCTAGGGGACAGCCGAAGCAGTTCCGTGTGGCTGAGGAAAGCACGTGTGCTTAACGTGAGCATGCAGCCCATTCCCTGCAAGAAAGACCAAGCAAAAGAAGGTTGCTCTGGGGCTGGGAGAGTGAAATGAGAAGGATTCGTTACTCTCTTTAAAAATCCCTCCGTGTTACATGGTCACGAAAGTCGCCTGTGCATTGTCGACCTGGGTAAAGTGTTGGCCTTTTCTCCAGTTTGAGTACGTGAAGCCGAGCGGGGTCTATAGCTCTCCCGGAGGCTCTCTGTGCTGTGCTGAGGAGAACGCAACCTTCCATCCATTATTGATGAAGGAGAAGGGATCCAGCCTTTCTCCGCCTTCTGGCATACCCTGAGACAATGTGTTAATTTTGCTAGCTAAAGACTATGATAGCAGCCCTCGAGTAGTCACAATTCACTCTATGGAAAAGAGGGTAGAATACAGTGTTCTCTTTCAAGACAGTTTACTGAACGAACTGACGTTCTCTCTTTTGGTAGTAGAAGCAGTCCCGACACCACCAGCTACTTTTGGAACCATTGTCTGAATGAGATGTAACTGGCGTTTGCAGTCCTTGAATCACGGGTTTTCTAAAGGAAGTTTGAAGCAGAGGGAGTGAAGGAACACTTTGGCTTGTAAGCGAGCAGGCAGATTGTTTCCCTTCAGCTAGCGGACAGAAAAAGGAATTCCGTGTGGCTGACTAAAGCTCGTGCGCTTCACATGAGCATGTATCGTATTCCCTGCGAGAAAGACAAACCAAAAGAGAGTTGCTCTCAGGCTGGGAGAATGAAGTGAGGAGAATTCACTCTCTGTGTTAGAAAATCCCTCTGTGTTCCATTCCCACGAAACTTGCCTGTGTATTTTCTTCCTGAGTGAGGACTTTGACTTTTCTCCAATTGGACAATGTGAAACGCAGTGGGGTTCACAACTCTCCGTGAGGCCCTCTGTGCTGCAGTGAGGGGAATGCCGCCTTACAGATGGTAACTCTGAAGGAGAGGAGAAAGCGGTTTTCTCAGCCTTTTCTTACCCTGAGACAGCGCTGCAGATCTCCTATCTATACACTATGATAGCGGCCCTCGAATAGTCACAATTCACTCTATGAAAAGGAAAGTATAATACACTGTTCTCTTAAAAGCCTGATCACTGAGCAGAGGTTTTCTGTTTTGGAAGAAGCGGTCATGACACCCCCAGCTACCTTCGGAACCATTCTCTGAATGAGATCTAACTGGCCTTTGCAGTCCTTGAATCACTGGTTTTCAAATGGACGTCGGAACCACAGGGAGAGAAGGAACACTCTGCCCTGTTCGCAGGTCATGCAGACTGTTGGCCTTCAGCTAGGGGACAGCCGAAGCATTTCCGTGTGGCTGACGAAAGCACGTGTGTTTAACATGAGCATGGAGCCCATTCCCTGCAAGAAAGACCAAGCAAAAGAAGGTTGCTCTGGGGCTGGGAGAGTGAAATGACAAGGATTCGTTACTCTCTTTAAAAATCCCTCCGTGTTACATGGTCACGAAAGTCACCTGTGCATTGTCGACCTGGGTAATGTGTTTGCCTTTTCTCCAGTTTGAGTACGTGAAGCCCAGCGCGGTCTACAGCTCTCCGGGAGGCTCTCTGTGCTGTGTTGAGGAGAACGCAACCTTCCAGCCATTATTGCTGAAGAAGAAGGGAACCAGCCTTTCTCCGCCTTCTGGGATACCCTGTGACAATGCGGTAATTTTACTAGCTAAACACTATGGTAGCAGCCCTCGAGAAGTCACAATTCGGTCTATGGAAAAGAGGGCAGAATACAGTGTTCTCCTTCAAGCCAGTTTACTGAACGAACTGACGTTCTCTCTTTTGGTAGAAGAAGCAGTCCCGACACCACCAGCTACTTTTGGAACCACTGTCTGAATGAGATGTAACTGGCGTTTGTAGTCCTTGAATCACTGGTTCTCTAAAGGCAGTTTGAAGCTGAGGTAGTGAAGGAACACTCTGCCCTGTAATGAGAGCAGGCATATTGTTTCCCTTCAGCTAGCGGACAGAAAAAGGAATTCCGTGTGGCTGACTAAAGCTCGTGCGCTTCACATGAGCATGTATCCTATTCCCTGCGAGAAAGACAAACCAAAAGACAGTTGCTCTCAGGCTGGGAGAAGGACGTGAGAAGGATGAACTCTCTGGGTTAGAAAATCCCTCTGTGTTCCATGCCCAAGAAAGTTGCCTGTGTATTTTCTTCCTGAGTGAGGAGTTTGACTTTTCTCCAATAGTACAATGTGAAGCCCGGCGGGGTTCACAGCTCTCCCTGAGGCCATTTGTGCTGCAGTGCGGAGATTGCTGCCTTTCGGATGGTATCCCAGAAGGAGAGGAGAAATCGCTTTTCTCAGCCTTCTGCTTACCCTGAGACAGCGCTGTAGATCCGCTATCTATACACTATGATAGCATCCCTCGAGTAGTCACAATTCACGCCATGGAAAAGAGGGCAGAATACACAGTTTTCTGTTTCAAGCCAGTTTACTGAACGAACAGACGTTCTCTCTTTTGGTAGAAGAAGCAGTCCCGACACCACCAGCTACTTTTGGAACTATTGTCTGAATGAGATCTAACTGGCCTCTGCCGTCCTTGAATCACTGGTTTTCAAATGGAAGTCGGAACCACAGGGAGAGAAGGAACACTCTGCCCTGTTCGCAGGTCATGCAGACTGTTGGCCTTTAGCTAGGGGACAGCCGAAGCAGTTCCGTGTGGCTGACGAAAGCACGTGTGCTTGACATGAGCATGGAGCCCATTCCCTGCAAGAAAGACCAAGCAAAAGAAGGTTGCTCTGGGGCTGGGAGAGTGAAATGAGAAGGATTCGTTACTCTCTTTAAAAATCCCTCCGTGTTACATGGTGATGAAAGTCGCCTGTGCATTTTCGACCTGGGTAAAGTGTTTGCTTTTTCTCCAGTTTGAGTACGTGAAGCCTAGCGGGTTCTTCCGCTCTCCGGGAGGCTCTCTGTGCTGTGCTGAGGAGAATGCAACCTTCCAGCCGCTATTGCTGAAGAAGAAGGGAACCAGCCTTTCTCCGCCTTCTGGCATACCCTGAGACAATGCGGTAATTTTGCTAGCTAAACACTACGATAGGAGCCCTCTATTAGTCACAATTCACTCTATGGGCAGCATACAGTTTTCTCTTTCAAGCCAGGTAACTGAAAAAACTGACGTTCTCTCTTTTTGTAGAAGATGCAGTTTTCCTTATGGCTGGCTAAACTCTTGCGCTACAGATGAGCATCTACCCTATTCCGTGTAAGAAAGACAAACCAAAAGACCGTTGCTCTCAAGCTGGGGAAAGAAGTGTGAAAGTTTCACTTACAGTGTTAGAAAATCGCTGTTTGTTACATGCCCAAGAATGATGCCTGTGCATTGTCTCCCTGGGTAATGGGTTTGGCTTTTTCCGCGTTCAAATAAGTGAAGCCCTACGGGGTTTACCGCTTTACACTAGGCCCTCTTTGCTGTGCTGCCTATAATGCCGCCTTACAGAAGGTATCGCTGAAGGAGAACATAAAGCTCGTTTTTCCTCCTTCTGGCGTAGGACAGCGGTAGCACTGTCGTTTTCTGTCTAAACACTATGTTAGCACCCTAGATTGTTCCCAATTCAGTCTATTAAAAATGAAGGCAAAATGCTGTGTTCTCATTCAAGCCTGTTTCTTTAATGAACTGAAATTTTCAGTTTTGTTAGAACAAGCAGTCCTGTCACCATCAGCTTCTTTGTGAAACATTCTCTGAATGGGTGTAACTGGCCTTTCAAGTACTTGGATCCTGTGGATTTCGAATGGAAAGTTTAATTATAGAGATTGAAGGAACACTTTGCATTGATAGGAGAACAGTCAGATTGTTTGCCTTCACCGAGAGGACAGCACAAGCAGCTCAGCTTGTCTGACTAAAGCTTGTGCGGTTAATATCAGCATGTATCCTATTCTGTTCAAGAAAGAGAAACCAAAAGACAGTTGCTCTCAGGCTGTGGGAATGAAGTGAGAAGGATTCACTTACTGTGTTAGAAATTTCCTCTGTGTTACATGCCCAAGAACTTTCCCTGTGCTTTTTTGCCCTGGGTAAAGTGTTTGACTTTTCTCCCTTTCGAATACGTTTATCCCTGCGGGGTTTACCGCTTTCCGTGTGGCTCTCTTTGCTGCGCTGCGGATAATGCCGCCTTGCATTCCGTATCGCTGAAGGGAAGAAAAAGCGGATTTCTCCCATTCCCATATACGGCAGCAGCAGTGCTGTACTTTTGCTAACTAAACACTATGTTAGCAACATTTGCATGCTCCCAATTCACTGTATGAGAAAGAAAAATACCGTGTTCTCATTCGACCCTGTATACTTAATGAACTGAAGTTTTCCGTTTTGGTAGAACAAGCAGCCCTGACACCACCAGCTACTTTCTGAAACACTTTCTCAATGGGATAAGACTGACCAGTTTCTACCTTTCAAGTACTTGAGTCCTCTGGTTTTCAAATGGAACTTTGCCTTACAAGCAAAAATGATAACTTTCGCATTGTAAGGAAAATAGGCAGATTGTTTACCTTCAGCTAGAGGATAGCAGAAGCAGTTCAGGTTTGCTAACTAATGCTTGTGTGGTTAACATGAGCATGTTTCCTATTCCCTGCAAGTAACAGAAACCTAAAGACTCTTGCTGTCAGTCTGGGTAATGAAGTGAGATGGAGTCACTTATTGTGTTTGAAAATCCCTCTCTGTTACAGGCCCAAAAATGTAGCATGTACATTGTCTACCTGTGTAAAGAGTTTGCCTTTTCTCCCCTTCGAGTACGTGAAGCCCTGCGGGGTTTACAGCTTTCAGGGAGGCCCTCTCTGCTGCACGGCGGTGAATGCCTTCTTACTGACATCTTCACTGAAGAAGAGAAAACTCGTTTCTCCAGTTCTGGTATATGAGAGCGGCAGCGGTGTAGTTTTGCTAACTAAACACTGTGGAAGAAACACGTGCATGTTTCACTTCTCTGCATGAAGAAGAAAGCAAAATACCGTGTTCTCATTCAAGCCTGTTTACTTAATCAACTGAAGATTTTCAGTTTCGGTAGAGCCAACGGTCGTGACATAACCAGACACTTTCTGAAATATTTTCTCAATGGGATAAGACTGGTGATTGTCTACTTTTCCAGTACTTGAATCCCCTGGTTTTCAAATGGAACTTTGCCTCACAGGCAAAGAAGGTAACTCTCATTCTAAGGAAAATAGGCAGATTGTTTGCCTTCAGCTAGAGGACAGTAGAAGCAATTCAGTTTTGCTTACTAAAGCTTGTGTGGTTAACTTGAGCATGTTTCCTATTCCCTGCAAGAAAAAGAAACCAAAAGACAGTTGCTCTCAGTCTGAGCAATGAAGTGACAAGGTTTCACTTACTTTGTTTGAAAAATCCCTCTGTTTTACATGCCCAAGAAAGTTGCCCCTGCGTTGTTTACTGGGGTAAAGAGTTTGACTTTTCTCCCATTCGACCACGTGAAGACCTGTGGGGTTTACTGCTTTACAGGAGGCACTCTGTGCTGCTAGGGAGAAAATGCCACTTTACAGACTCTATGTGTGTGGGAGAAGAGAAAACGCATTTCTCCCTTTCAGGTATATGACAGCAACAGCTGTGTTGTTTTGCTAACTAAAGACTATGTTAGTAGCACATGTATCTTCCCAAATCAATGTATGAAAAAGGAAGCTAAGTACAGTGTTCTCACTGAAGCCTGTTTACTTAATCAACTGAAGTTCTCGGTTTTGGTAGAGCAAACAGTCCTGACACCACCAGCTACTTTCTGAAACATTCTCTCATTGGGATAAGACTGACCAGTGTCTACCTTTCTAGTACTTGAATATCCTGGTTTTCAATTGAACTTTGCACTGTAGGGAATGAACATTTTGCATTAAAAAAAAACAAGCAGATTGTTTGCCTTCTGCTAGAGAACGACAGAAACAATTAATTGTTGCTAACTAAAGCTCATGTGGTTAACATGAGCATGTTTCCTATTCCCTGCAAGAAAGACAAACCAAAAGACAGGTGCTCTCAGTCTGGGGAATGAAGTGAGAAAGATTCACTTTGTTTGAAAATCCCTCTATGTTACATGCCCAAGAAAGTTGCCTGTGCGTTGTCTACCTGGGTAAAGAGTTTGACTTTTCTCCCCTTTGAGTACTTGAAACCCTGCGGGGTTTACAGCTTTCTGGGAGGCACTCCGTGCTGCACGGCCGAGAATGCTGCCTTACAGATGTTATCGTTTGAAAGGGAGAAGCTTCATGTTCTTTTCACACTCAGATAATGTATAAGAAAAGTTTTTCACCATGCAGAAACTGTGTTTTCCAAACATGTAATTTAATCAAGTTGAATAAGTTAACCAGCTAGAGTGAAAACACTGTATTTTGTTTTCTTTTTCATACAGTGAATCAGGAACACGCTCACAGCGCTAACATAGAATTTAATTCGCAAAGCTGCATCCCTTGTAACTTCCTATACTTGACAGGGAGAAGCCTGCACTGCTTGCTTCTTCAGAGATTCTGTCCTCCGAGCACACTTACGGTGAGGCAGCTTAGGCGAAGCTGGAAAATGTCTAAACCCCGTAGGACTTTACGTAGATGCAGGGGAGAAGAGCCAAACACTCTTCCCTTGTAGAGAATGTATAGGCCAGGTTCTCCTTTCTGTAGCACAAAGGGGGTTCAAATTCAGTAAGTAACTCCTTCCGACTTTTTCAAGCACAATGAGAGAAGCTGTGTTTTGGTTTCTCTTTCGTGCAGTGTACCGGAAACTTACCTGTGCTTGTAACACACGGTTTCTTCCGGGAAACTACATCACTTTTGCCTTCCTGTTGTTGAAGGGGAAACAACCTGCCTTGCTTTTCCTAGAATGTGACAGGCCCATTCTTTGCCAGTAACGTAAAACTTCCAGAGGAAACGTGGAAACCCAGGGACTTCATGTACTTGAAAAGGAGAAGCTTGAAATTCTTTTCACACTCAGATAATGTATAAGAAAATTTTTCCAACATGCAGGGACTCTGTTTTCCAAAACACATAATTTAATCATGTTGATTAAGTTAACCAGCTAGATTAAAGACACTGTATTTTGGTTTCTTTTTCCAGCAGTGAGTTAGGAACACTCTCACTACACTAAAACAGAATTCAGTTCGAAAATCTGCATCGCTTGTAAGTTCTATACTTGACCAGGAGAAGCTCGTATTGCTTTCTGCTTCAGAAATTCTGTCCGCCAAGCACACTGACGGTTGTGCTTCACTGGCAAATCTTGAACATCTATAAACTCTGTAGACCTTCAAGTATCTGCAGAGGACAAGAGCTAAACACTCTTCCCTGGTAGAGAATATATAGGCCACATTCTCCTGCAAGTAGCCTAAAGTGGTGTTCAAGCATAGAAAGTAAATCCCTGACTTCTGCAAGCAGAATGAGAGAAGCTGTATTTTGATTTCCCTGTCGTGCGCTGATTTGAAAACACCCCCGTGCTTCCAACACAAAGTTTAGTCAGCAAAACTACATCGCTTTTGCCGTCCTGTAGTTGAATGGGAAATAATCTCTTTTGTGCTTCCTAGAATGTGAAAGGCACATTCTTTTCTGGTAACCGAAACTTCCAGAGAAAACTTGTGGTGGGAACCCGGGGTTTCACCTACTTGCAAGGAAGAAGCTTTACATTCTTTTCCCACTTAGAGAATGTGTAAGAAATGATTGCCATAATATAGGAACTGTGTTTTTCAAAACAGATAACTTAATCGAGTTTATTAAGTTAACCAGCTAGAGTAAATACAGTGTATTTTGCTTCCTCTTTAATTAAGTGAATTAGAAACATTCACGTTTTGCTAACACAGAGTTTACTTTGCAAAGCTACATCTTTGTTGCCGTCTATGGTTGAGTGGGAGAAACTTCCATAGCTTTCTTCTTCAGTAAGTCTCTCTGCAAAGCACATTCACCTCTGAGATGCAAGAAGTGCACCTTGGAAACATCTCAACCACGTAGGGCTTCACATATCAGGAGGGGGAGAAAAGTTAAACACTCTTCTTTGGTAGAGAATGTATAGGCCACATTCTCTTGCAGGTAGCACAAAGGGGTGTTCAAACTCTGTAAGTAAATCCTTCAGACTTCTTCAAGCACAATGAGAGAAACTATTTTGTTTTCCCTTTAGTGCAGTTAATTGGAAACATCCCCATCCTTCCAAAAGTTTTGTCAACAAAACTACATGGCTTTTGCCGTAGTGTAGTTGAAGGAGAAACAATCTGCCTTGCTCTTCCTAGAATGTGAAAGGCATATTCATTGCCGGTAACCTAAAACTTCTCGGGGCTTCACGTACTTGAAATGGAGAAGCTTGATATTCTTTTCCCATTCAGAGAATGTATAAGAAAGATTTTCTATCATGTAGGAACTGTGTTTTTCAAAACAAATAACTTAATCAACTTGATTTAGTTAACCAGCTAGAGTGAATACACTGTATTTTGCTTTCTCTTTCATGCAGTGAATTAGGAACATGCACTTTGCGCTAACACAAAGTTTATTTCACAAAGCTATGTCTCTATTGCCGTCGTATACTTGACCGGGGGAAGCTCGCATTGTTTTCTCCTTCAGAGAATCTCTCCACAAAGCATATTCTGGGTTGGGCACCACAAAGTGCACCTGGAAAACACCTAAACCCTGTATAAGAGTGTTGGCTATACATTCTCTACCTGAGTAAAGTGTTGAACTTTTCTCCCGTTCAAATAAGTGACGCCCTGCGGGGTTTAGATGATTTCAAGCAGTACTCTCTGCTGCCCATTCCTGAATGTGCCTTACAGACAAAATGTCTGAAGTAGAAAACAATGCCTGTTTCTTCAATTCATGTACTTGATGGCATTACAGATGTAGTTCACTAAGCACTTTGTTAACAGAACGTGCCTTTTCCCAGTTCACTGCATGAAAGTGAAACTAAAGGACTGTTTCTCTCATTGGGCTTGAGTAAATCAGACAGATTAACTTACTGTGTTTGAAAACCCCTCTGTGTTACATGCACGAGAGTGTTGCCTATACATTCTCTACCAGCATAAAGTGTGGAACTCTTCTCCCATTCAGATTGGTGCTGATCTATGGTTTTTCGACGTTTTCAAGCAGTAGCGTGTGCTGCCCCTACGTGAATGTGCCTTACAGACAGAATCTCTGAAGGAGAAAACGATGTGTGTTTTTTCCATTCAAGTATAGAAAGGCAATATGGATGTAGTTTCAATAAAAAACACTGAGTTATCAGAACATGCATGTTTTCAATTTCCTGCATGAAAGAGAAACCAAAATACAGGCTTTTCATTTTAGTAGTTTAGCTTAATCAAGTTGATTAATTTATATGTTTTGATAAAACACTGTTGCCACGCCATCGAAAACCATTCCTACACATTCTCTGGGAAAACAATGTCAAGTTTCTCCCTTTCTCGTACTTGAAGCCCCTGGGCTTTCAGATGTTTCTATGGGATCTCTGGTTTACCGAGAACCAATATGCCTTTCACATTCTAGGAGAAAAGAGGCTAATTGTTTCCCATTCAACTACAGAATGACAAAAGCGATGTGGTTTTGCAAACTAAAGCTTGTGTTGTCTACAAGCACGTTTGTAATTCACTGCTCGAAAGAGAAATCAAATATTGTTTCTTTTATGCTGCTTTAGTAAGTCTGAAAGATTAACTTCCTGTGTTTAAAAAACCCTCTGTGTTACATGCATGAGAGTGTTGTCTTTACTTTCTCTACCAGGGTAAAGGGTTGAACTTTTCTCCCTTTCAAATACATGAAGCCCTACGGGGTTTAGATGTTTTCAAGCAGTACTTGGTGCTTTCCGTTAGTGAATGTGCCTTACATACAGAATCTCTGAAGGAGAAAACAATGCTTGTTTCACCTGTTCAAGTACAGGACCACAGCAGACATGCAGTTTCTCTAAGTAAACACTATGTTACCAGAACGTGCATGTTCCCAATTCACTGCATGAAAGAGAAAGCAAAATACAGTTTCTCTCATTCGGCTTAAGTCAGAAGGATTACTTTCCTGTGTTTGAAAACCCCTTTGTTTTACATGCACGAGAGTGTTACCTATAGATTCTCTATCAGGGTAAAGTGTTGAATTTTTCTCCCATTCAAATACATGAAACCCTACGGGGGTTAAATGTTTGCAAGCAGTACTGCGTGTTGCCCATTCATGACTGTGCCTTAAAGACAGAATCTCTGAAGGAGAAAACAGTGGGTGTTTCTCCTGTTCAAGTGTAGGATTGCAATACGGATGTAGTTTCGCCAGGTAAACACTGAGTTACCAGAATGTTCATGTTCACAATTCACTGCATGAAAGAGAAACCAAAATACAGGTTTTTCATTTTAGTAGTTTAGCCTAATCAAGTGATTAAGTTATCTGTTTTGATAAAACGCAGTTGCCACAAGATAGAATACCATTCTTATACATTTTCTGAATGGGAAAGCAATGACAGTTTTCTCCCTTTTTGGCATTTGATGCCTCTGGGCTTTCAGATGTTTTCTATGGGCTCTCAGGTTTACCAGAAATGAATGTGCCTTTCAAATTCTAGGAAGAACAAAGCTAATTGTCTCCCATTCAACTACATAACGGCAAAAGCGATCTGATTTTGGTGACTAAATCTTGTTTCATTCATCCACATGTTTCTAATTCACTGCTCAAAAGAGAAACCAAAATACTGTTTCTTTCATACTGCTTGAGTAAGTCAGAAGGATTAACTTACTGCGTTTGAAAACTCCTCTGTGTTAAATGCACAAGAGTGTTGCCTATACATTCTCTACCAAGGTAAAGTGCTGAACTTTTCTCCCATTCAAATACGTGAAGCCATATGGGGTTTAGATGTTTTCCAGCAGTACCCTGTGCTTTCTATTCGTGAATATGCCTTATAGACAGAATCTTTGAAGGAGAAAACAATGTGTGTTTCTCCCATTCAAGTACAGGATGGCGACACAGATGTAGTTTCATTAAGTAAACATGGTGTTACCAGAAAGTGCATGTTCCCAATTCACAACATGAAAGAGAAAGCAAAATGCAGTTTCTCTCATTCAGCTTGAGTATCTCAGAAGGATTAACTCACTGTGTTTGAAAAGCCCTCTGTGTTACATGCATGAGAATGTTGCCTATACATTCTCTACCAGAGAACTTTTCTCCCATTCAAACACGTGAAGCCATATGGGGTTTAGATGCTTTCAAGCAGTACTCTGTGCTTTCTGTTCATGAACGTGCCTTACAGACAGAATCTCTGAAGGGGAAAACAATGCATGTTTCTCCGGTTCAAGTACAAGACGACAATAGAGATGCAGTTTCACTAAGTAAACACTGTGTTATCAGAATGTGCATGTTCCCAATTCACTACATGAAAGAGAAAGCAAAATACAATTTCTCACATTCAGCTAGAGTAAGTCAGAAGAATTAAATTACTGTGTTTGAGAAACACTGTGTTACAGGCATGAGAACATTGCCTATATTTTCTATATGTGGGTAAAGAATTGAACTTTTCTCTCACTCAAATACGTGAAGCTATGCAGACTTCATATGTTTTCAAGTTGCACTCTGTGCTGCTCGGCTGTGAATGTGCCTTACACACAGAATCTCTGACGGAAAAATAATGGGAGTTTCTCCCGTTCAAGTATAAGACAGTAATAGCGACGTCGTTCTGCTAAGCACTGTGTTACCAGAAAGGGCATGTTCCCATTTCACTGAATGAAAGACAAATGAGACTACAGTTTTCTTATTCTAGTTCATTAACAAAATCTAGTTGATTACCTTATCTGTTTTGGTAAAACAAAGTTTCCATAGGATCAACATTTTTTTTATACATTCTCTGAATGGGAAAAGAATGTCAAGTTTCTCCTTTTCAGGTATGTGAAGCCCCCGGGATTTCTAATATTTTCTATGGGAACTTGGGGTTACTGGGATTCAATGTGCCTTTCTCTTTCTATGAAGAAGTAAGCAGATTGTTTCCATTCAACTACAGGACTGCAAAAAAGATGTAGTTTTGCTGACTAAACCTTGCGTTGTAAGAATGTGCATGTTCCCAATTCACTGAAAAAAAGAAACCAAAATATAGTTTTTCTCTCATTCTACTTGGTTAAGTCAAGGATTAACTTACTGTGCTTGAGAAACACTTTGTGTTACATGCGTGAGAATGTTTCCTATACAGTTTCTAAGTGAGTAAAGAATTTAAAGATTCTCCCATTCAAATATGTGAAGCCATGCGAGTTTTAGATGTTTTCAAGATGCACTCTGTGCTGCGTGGAAGTGAAATGTGCCTTACAGAATCTCTGAAAGATACAATAATGAGAATTTCTCCTGTTCAAGTATAGGATGACAACAGTGATTTAGTTTTGCTAAGTAAACATTGTGTTACCAGAATGTGCATTTCCCATTTCACTGCCTGAAAGAGAAACCTAAATACAGCTTCTTTCATTCTAGTTGATTGTCAGAGGGGTTTATCTGTTTTGATAAAACACTGCACACACAACTGAGAAACTTTCTTATATGTTGTCCGAATCAGAAAAGAATGTAGTTTCTCTCTTTCAAGTACATGAACTCACCAATTTCTCAGATGTTCTCGATGGGAGCTTTGGGTTACTGGGAATGAATACGTCTTTCACATTCTATGAGGATGAACACAGATTGTTTCCCGTTGTACTGCAGGATCCATAAAGTGATGTAGTTTTGCTGACTAAACCTTGTGGTGTAAGAACGTGCATGTTCCCAATTCACAGCACAAAAGAGAAACCAAAATACAGTTTAGCTCATTCTAGTTGATTAAGTCAGAAAGATTTACTTCCTGTGTTGAAAAACACTTTCTGGAGAGGCAGCGCCAAGATGGCAGAGTAGTCAGATGTTTCCAGTGGTCCCTCTTACAACAAAGACTCAAAAAAAAGGTGAATTGATTATATATGACAATCTAGAAGCCTTGAACATCGAAGGCAAAGTTAAGGAACTGGACTGAATGGCAGTGGAAAGGAGAGACAGTTCAGAAGAAGCTAGGAGTTACCAGACCTGACCTGGTGTGAGCCAGAGCCCTTCAGCCCAGATCAGCTTAGAGTGCACGGTAAGGCAGGCTAGCGGAGGTGCTTGGGAGGCATTTTCCACAACAGGAGAGAACAACAGAGAGTTTACTCTGCCATCCAGAACCAGTGAGAAGCAGCCCTTGATCAGTGAAAGATAAGAACTTGGCGTCTGGCCTACTGCGTGGATCAAAAACACCCCCTTAGGGAAAAACCTCTCTTCCATTTACCTCCCTGCTTCCTGCTCTGCACTGGGGCCGGGATGGTCTCAGTGATTTCTGAGTCCCCTGGACCAGAAGTAGGACCCGTCACACACCCTGAGCCATTCTCCAGGCCTTGAAGAGGGAACAAATTAACAAACGGGAAAAAAATAAACTGTCTGCTCCCCTAGGCCAGAAACTCAGGGTAGGCACATCTCCTTTGCCTAGGCACATGCATAAGGGATCCAAGGACTTTGAGCGTCTTTCCCCCTGCATAGACTTGTTTGGGCCCATTTCAACAGCATAGGCCCTCATTACTACAGTACAACAGGGTATATACCTGGAGTTTAACTTCAACTGTTTCAGCTGTGAAGTGGCAGGTTGGTGACATTTGACACTGCTCTGTCCATTAAACAGGGTCTTCAACTACCCACATCGGGGGCCTGAGGACTGGTGGTTCCACCCACGCCACCTAGCCACCTGACAGGGGCCCAAGAATAAGAGATGCTCCCCAGTCTTTACAGCCAACAGCATTGGGTGCTCATAGTCAAGCTGCAAAACCCACCCAAATACATGCTCTAGGGAACAGAGACATGTTTTCTTCCCAGACACTTGGGGTGGCTGTCAGATCCCTGACTTGTTCAGCATGTGACCCCCCCTGCTGCAGCCAGATTCCTATCCCTACACCAATCACCATGTAGGTGAGAGCCTGCACCACACACTTGGTGGCCCACTACCTGGACACCTGAGTTGAATCCATAGAGGAAGAGTGGACAGACTCCTGGGCTCACATACACAGTGGCAGGTCTAGTCACCTGTTGGCAGGATGTTGGAGCTTCAGGAGCACTGGTAGTCAGGTAGCTCACATGAGCAGCCTATTTGGGCATATCAAAACGACACAAAATAAGAAGCTAGGACACAGTAAGCAAAAATAAAATAAAAAATATAATAACTTATTGATGGCTCAGAGAAAATAGTCAATACCAAATAACATAAAGAGGCAGACCAAGGTGGCTTCAGCTAGCTCGCAGACCAAGGTGGCCTCAGCTAGCTCCCAAAATAATCTAGAAATTTTCTGGAATTACTGGAGGCAGAATACAAAACATTAATATACACAACTCTTCCAGAGATCAAGAAGGAAATTATACAAAATGCAGATCTGGCAATAGAAGAACTTAAAAAGGTTACAGAAGAGCATAATAACAAATTTAACAGTCTTCAAGAAACCATAGTGAGACAACAATCAGAAATCCAGAGGATTAACAATAAAATTTCAGAATTAGACAACTCAACAGAAAGTCATAGGAGCAGAATTGAGGCAAAGGAAGTCAGAGTTAGTGAGATTGAAAATAAAGCACTTGACATCAACTTATATGAGGAAAAATCAGATAAAAGGATTTAAAAAGAAATGAAGAAACCCTAAAAATTATGTGGGATTCTATCAAGTGGAATAACCTACAAGTGATTGGAGTACCAGAATGGAGGGGGATAACAGAAAATACAGAGAGAATTGTTGAAGACTTGTTGGCATAAAACTTCCCTGATATCATGAAAGGCAAGAAGATATCAATCCAAGATGCAAATCGAAGACCATATAAAGTGGATCCCAAAAGAAAGTCACTAAGGCATATTATAATCAAACTTGCCAAAAGCAAAGATAAAGAGAGAATTTTAAGAGTGGCTAGGGATAAACGAAAAATTATCTACAAAGGAGAGTCAATAAGAATAAGCTCAGACTACTCAGCAGAAACCATGCAGGCAAGAAGGCAATGGGATAATATATACAAAGTCCTGAAGGAAAAAAATTGCCAGCCAAGAATTATACCTCCAGCAAAACTGTCTGTCATATATGATGGAGAAATTAGGACATTTCCAGATAAACAGAAGTTTAGGGAATTTTCAGAAATCAAACAAAAATTACAATAAATACTAAAGGGAGTCCTCTGGTTAGAAAATCAATAACATCAGAAAACAACCCAAGACTGCAACACAGGACAGAGCAACCAGATAACAACCCAGATAAGGAAGTCAGAAAAATAAATCAAAGCGAAAGCAATGAAAATAGGGAACCAGAGATGTCAATACATAAAAGATGACAACAATAAAACAAAAAAGAGGGACTAAAAATGTAGTCACAGATTTTTCATATGCAGAGGAAGTCAAGGCCATATAAAGAAATAAAAGACTGGTTTAAACTTAGAAAAATGGGGGAAAACATTAAGGTAACTACAAAGAAAACTAACAATCTTACACGTAAAAATAAAAAAACAAAAAAAAATAGATTCAGCAAATACAAAATCAACAACAATGAAAAAGATAAAAGGAAAATACATAAAGAAAAAGGATTCAGCTCAGACAATTAAGTGGAACAAAAAACGATCAACAACATACAAAAAAAGACATTAGCATGACAGCACTAATACCTATCAATAATTACATGGCATGTAAATGGACTAAATGCACCTATAAAGAGACAGAGAGTAGCAGATTGGAGAAAAAAAAAACACGATCTGTCTATATGCTGCCTACAAGAGACGCACCTTAGACTTAAAGACACAAATAAAACTCAAATGATATAAAAAAATATATCAAACAATACTCAAAAAGGAGCAATACTCAAAATAGACTTTAAAGTAAAATCCACCACAAAGGATAAGAAAGGACACTATATAATGATTAAAGGGTCAATACACTAAGAGGACTTAACTGTAATAAATATTTACACATCCAATGACAGGGCTTCAAAATCAAAAAGGGCCAAAATGAAAACATTAATCCTACAACTGGAACAAGTAGAAAGAAAGCAGCAAAAGAAGCCCTCAGGCGCCAGAAGAAAGGAAATAATAAGAATTAGAGCAGAATTAAATGAAATAGACAATAGAACAACAATTGAAAGAGTTACAAGACCAAAAACTGGTTCTTTCAAAAGATCAACATAATTGATAAACCACTTGCTAAACTGACAAAAGAAATACAGGAGAGGAAGCAAATAATGAGATGGGTGATATCACAACAGACCCAACTGAAATTAAAAGAATCATAACAGAATACTATGAAAAATTGTACTCAAATAAATTTGAAAACCTAGAGGAAATGAACAAATTTCTAGAAACTCACTACCTACTTAAACTAATGCAAACAGAGGTACAACTAAATAAACCTGTAACGAAAGAAGAGGTTGTAAAAGTAATTTAAAAGCTCCCGAGGAAAAAAAGTCCTGGCCCAGACAGTTTCACTGGAGAATTCTACCAAACTTTCAGACAAGAGTTAACACCACTACTACTAAGGTATTTCAGAGCATAGGAAAGGATAGAATACTCCCAAACTCATTCTATAAAGCCAGCATAACCCTGATACCAAAACCAGGTAAAAACACCACAAAAAAAGAAAATTACAGATAAACATCCCTCGTGAACATAGACACAAAAATCCTCAACAAAATTCTAGCCAATAGAATTCAGCAATATATATAAAAAAAATTCACCATGATCAGGTATGTAGGGATGGTTCAACACTAGAAAAACAATCAATGTAATCCATCACATTAATAAAAAAAAAGACAAGAACCTCATGATTTTATCAATTGATGCAGAAAAGGCATTGGACAAAGTCGAACACCCATTCATCATAAAAACTCTCAACAAAATAGGAATAGAAGGGAAATTCCTCAGTATAATTAAGGGCGTTTATACAAAGCCAACAGCCAACATCATCCTAAATGGAAAGACTTTGAAAGTATTCCCCTTGAGAATGGAAACCAGACAAGGATGCCCTTTATCACCACTCTTATTCAACACTGTGCTGGATGTCCTAGCCACAGCAATTAGGCTAGAAAAAGAAATAAATTGGTAGGGAAGAAGTCAAAGTATCTCAGTTTACAGATGATATGATCTTATACACAGAAAACCTCAAAGAATCCACAAGAAAACTACCGGAAATAATAGAAGATTTCAGCAAAGTATCAGCATACAAGATAAACAAACAAAAATCATTTGGATTCCTCTACACCAAGAAAACTTCGAAGAGGAAATCACCAAATCAATACCATTTACAATAGGCCCCAGGAAGATAAAATACTTGGGAACAAATCTAACCAGAGACGTAAAAGACCTGTACAATGAAAACTATAAGACACTACAGCAAGAAGTCTAAAGAGACCTTCATAAGTGGAAAAACATACCTTTCTCATGAATAGGAAGACTCAACGTTGTGAAAACGTCGATTCTACCTAAAGCCATCTACAGATACAATGCAATACCGATCCAAATTTCAATGGCATTTTTTAATGAGACGGAGAAACAAATCACTGACTTCATATGGAAAAGGAAGAGGCCCCGAATAAGTAAAGCGTTACTGAAGAAGAAGAACAAAGTGGATTTCCTGTGTCCATTCAACCGGCTCCTGACAGTCTCTGCCTTCTCATCTCACCTCTGGACAGGAGCTGCCCATTTAGTCTCATGTATCTACTTGACCTAAGAAGGACATTCTTCACGAGTATCATTTTATGTCCCATAGTCCAGAATAATCTTTGTCTGAAGAGTTGGCCTTGGGAATGGTTTTAGTTTTGGGCTAACAGAGAGTCCGGGGGCCATGTCTTCCGGGGTCCCTCCAGTCTCAATCAAACCATTAAGTCTGGTCTTCTTACTAGAATTTGAGTTCTGCACCCCACTTTTATCCTGCTCCATCAGGGACTCTCTGTTGTGTGCCCTGTCAGGGAGGTTGTTGGTGGTAATGGGGCACCATCTAGCCCTTCTGGTCTCAGGATGACACAGTCTTTGGTTTATGTGGCCCTTTCTGTCTCTTGGGCTAATACTTTCCTTGTGTCTTTGGTGTTCTTCATTCTCCTTTGCTCCAGGTGGGTTGGGATCTATTGATGCATCTTAGCTGCTCGCTAGCTTTTAAGACCTCAGACACCGCTCACCAAAGTCAGATGCGGAACATTTTCTTAATAAACTTTGTTATGTCAAATGACCAAATGTCCTCTAAAACCATTGTCCCCAGATCCCTGCCCCTGCTACTCTCTTCCTAGAAGTGTTTGGTTGTCTTTAGGAAACTTCTTAGCTTTGGTTTAGTCCAGTTGTGCCGACTTCCCCTGCAGTGTGCACTGTCCTTCCCTTCCCCTAAGATAATTCTTGTCTACTATCTAGTTAGTGAATAACCCTCACCCTCCCTCCCCACCCTCGTAACCATCAAAGAATGATTTCTTCTGTGTTTAAATCTTTTCTTGAGTTCTTATAATATGGTCTTATACAATATCTGTCATTTTGCGACTGACTAAATTCACTCCTCATAATGCATTCCAGATTCCTCCATGTTATAAGACGTTTCA
The DNA here is from genome assembly GCA_030035585.1 of Dugong dugon. Taxonomy (NCBI): domain Eukaryota; kingdom Metazoa; phylum Chordata; class Mammalia; order Sirenia; family Dugongidae; genus Dugong; species Dugong dugon. The sequence goes on from CM057479.1 coordinate 32,988,857, forward strand.
CGTTTTCATCATTGTTCTGTATAGTTCCATAGTATTCCACTGTGTGAATATACCATAATTTGTTATCCATTCATCTGTTGATGGGCACCTAGGTTGTTTCCATCTTTTTGCTATCTTGAACAGTGCTGCAATGAACATGGGTACGCATATATCTATTCGTGTGATGGCTCTTATTTCTCTAGGATATATCCCAAGGAGTGGGATTGCTGGATCGTATGGTACTTCTATTTCTAGCTTTCTAAGGAAACACTAAATTTATTTCCAAAATAGTTGTACCATTTTACATTCCCACCAACGGTGGGAATACTAACACTAACCATAACCTTACATGTACCCATAACCATAATCATACCCCAATCCTAATGCTAACACAAAATTTAAAACAAATCCAAAACTCTAAACCAAACTCTAACTCTAATCTTGACCATAATTAATAACCCTATCCCGAATCCTAGATCTAACTCTAACCCTAACCTTATCCTTATCCCTAACCCTAACACTAACACCAGTCCTAGCATTAGCCCCTAAAGCTAACCCTAGATCTAACCCTAACACTATCAGCAGATCTTACCCTAACGCTATCATTGTCCTTATCCCTAGATCTACACTAACATAATACTAATCTTAATTCTATCCCTAGATGTAACACTAACCCTAACACTAATCCTAGCTGTAAGCCAAATTCCAACAAATAAACCAAAACCTTGCCCTAACCTTAACCCATAAGCTTTCCATTGATCTAATCCTAACTCTAATGCAAACTCTAACCCTTAGCCCTAAACATATCCCTAACCTTAAACCTAGATCTAACATGAACCCTAACTCTAGATATAACCCTACCACTAGCCCCTACATGTAACCCTAATGTTAACCCAAACCCCAACCATGATATAACCCTAATCCTAACACTAAAACTAACCTTAATTCCTACAGCTAACACTAACAATATGCATAGATCTAATCTAAATCCTACTAATAATCGTAGCTTTAAACCTCATCCTACACTAGGTTTAACCCTAAACCTAATACTAACTCTAAAAATAACCCTATCTTAATGCTAACCACATATCTAAAACAAACCCTAACCCTAAAACAAACTTTAGCCAAACCCTAAGTTAGATCTAAACCTAATTCTAAATTTAACCCTAACTCTTACCCTAGATCTAAGTCTAACGCTAATCCTATCTCACAACATAACCCTAACATCTAAATTTAACCCTAACTCTAAACATAAACCTAAATCATTTTCTAACCCTAACTCTAGATCCTAACATAACACTAACCCTAAGCCTAACTCTCAATCAGTAAATAAACTTCACAATAACCCTAACCCTAGTTCTAACACTAACATGAACCTTATCCCTAACACTAACACTGACCTCAAAAACTAAAAATAACTCCAAATATAAAGCTACTCTTAAACATAACCCTAGACTAAACCTAAAATCCACCAAAACCTGTTCTGGAAACCTTACCTTAACACCAGATCTAACATTCACCCTGACAGTACTCCTGACCTAACCCTAGATCTAACCCTAACCTTAAAATATAGATGCAACTATAATCTTAACTGTAACAAAAACCATGAAACTAATTTTAACATTAAGCTTATACCTAAGCATAACCATAAACTTATCACTAACTATAGATGGAATATTAACCCTACCTCTAACACTAATGCAAACCCCTAACACTAACGGTAAACATAACCCTTTCCCTAACCCTAATTCTAACACTAACCCAAATCCCTACCTTAACACTAACCCAAATTCTTACCCTAATCAACCCTAATCCTATCACAAAACCTAACAGTAACTCTAATCCTACAGCTAAATATAACCCAAACCATAACCATAACCCCTAAACTAATGACAACCTTAACCCAAACCCTCAATCTAACCCAAACCTGAACCCTAACTGTAAAATGAACACAAAACTTTATTCTAACCCTAACCCTAACAGTAACCAAATCCTAGATCACACACTAAACCTAACCCTAATCCTAAATGTAATCCTACCCTGAACTCTAACCCTTTACCTATTCCTAACTGTAAATCCAACCCCTAAACCTAACCCTAACAGTAACACTAACCCTAACCCTATCCTAGCCGTATCCTAATTATACCTCTAAACCTAATTTATATCCTAAACTTAACCTTAACCCTAACACTAAGTGTTACCCTAATGCAATCCCTAGCTTTAGCCCTAACTTTAACCCTAGCCCTGCCCTGCCACTAAACTAACACTAACCCAAACACTAATCCTAACCACAGCCATAAAACTAAGCCTAATACTAGCTCTACCCTAGAGCTATTTGTTCTCAAAATTCTAACCCTAACCTTTACTCTAAACCTGACGTGGTCCTGTATATAAGTTTAACCCTAAGAATAATCCTAACCTTAGGCCTAGCCATATTGGAAGTCATAGCCCAAGATCTAGCCTTAACTCTAATCTCGACCGTAAACCTAGACTTTACTATAACCCAAAATCTAACCTGTACTTTAACAGTAACACTAAACCCAGTCCTAATTCTACCCATAACAAACTGTACCCTAAAACTAGAACTAACCATAAAAAGAATCCGAGCTAACCTTAAGCCTAGTAATACCCTTAATGCTGTTGTAAAACTAACCCAAGCCCTAGACCTTGCACCAATTGTACTTCTAACCCTAGACCTAACATGTCTAACACTAACCATAAGCCTACACCTAATTAAACTGCAACATCTAGTCTATACCCTAACCCTAACCTTCAGCCTGTCCCTAGCCCGAATTTTACACCATCCCTAAGCCTGGACCTGAACCTAACACTAGTCATATTCCTACTCATACCCTTAATCCTAACCAAAACCAAAACCCTAATCCTAGTCTTAACCCTAATCGTAACTCTAGCCCTAAAACCAACCCTAATTCTAACACTAGACCTAACCATAACCCTAACACTAACCCTAAACCTAAACCTAAACCTAAACCTAAGTCTATCCATAATCAAAGTCTAACTTTAAATCTATCCCAATTCCTAATTCTAATTATACCCCTAAACCTAACCAGTAGTCTAAACCTAACCCTACCCCTAACACTGAGCCTAACATTAACCTTACTATTTGCCCTCACCCTAGCTTTAGCCCTAATTCTAACCCTAACTTAATTCAAAACCTAGTCCTATCATTTCCCTAATTGATCTCTAAATTTAATCTACGTCCTAAACTTAAACTTAATTATAACATTAAAACTAACCATAACCCTAACCTCTAACACTTAACCCTGTCCCTAACTCTCAATGTAATCCTAACACAAACCCAAATCCTAACTTCAACCCTAACCCTAATGCTAAAGTTAGACATAACCATAACCCTAACCTTAACCCTTGTCTTAGGCTGGGTTCTCTAGAGAAGCAAAACCGGTATATATTATATACGTATATAAAAAGAGAGATTTATACCAAGGAAATAGTTCATGCAGTTGTAGAGGCTGTAACATCCCAAGTTCGTGGGTCATGAAAGAGGCTTCTCCTGATTCACATAGCGGCAGGGGCTGGTGAACCCAAGATTGTCAGGCAAGACTGCAGTTAAGCTGCTAGCTCAAGTCCCAAGAACTGGAGGTCAGACGAACAGCAGCCAGCTGCAGGATCCAGAACAAGCAAAAGCCCCAGCAAGAAAAGCAGGAAGCACTAGGCAGTGGAGGGTGGAGAGATGAACACTGGGGGGGGAGGGGCATTTCCGCTGAAAACAACTCACAGCATATTCCATCATGGGGGTGATCACGCATCAGATTTCAACAGGGAAGTTATTACAACATTACCAAAACACTGAGAATCATAGCCCAGCCAAGGTGACACACAATCTTAACCATCACAGTCTAGCCCTTGTCTACTTGGCACCTATACACATCTCCTTGAACCATACATAATAGCTGAATAAAGACAATTACAAAGTCACACTTGGGCCTAACATGATGCAATGAACATACAACTGAGAATGCAATAGCCCTGTTTACAACTTATATGAGTGAAGAAAACAAAAATATTTGATGCACACATACAAAGCAGAAATATGCATAACAGTTACAGTCCTTGGTTCTGCAACTGGTCACATGGCCATAACTAGTATTTAGAACTACCTTCTTCACCGCCCATTCCGTATTCCCTTTGCTCTCAGCAAGCACCTCAGCTAGTCCTGCTTCTTTGCCTGGTGGGGTGACCCAAACCTTCCTTCCTGAAGGATCTGGGTCATTAGTATTCATGTCAGATTTAGGTTGCTGGAGTTTTCCGTTAACTTTAATCACAGGGCATGGTAGTACTAAGAGACTCCCTAAGGGTTCTCCTGCATTCCAGATATACTCTTCTTTACCTCCATTATGTAATATCAATCTGATTTCCTCCTGGTAATCAGGATCAATCACACGAGCCAGTATGGTAACTCCCTTCTTTGCCTGTTGATCCAGAGGCATAAGGAGCCCAAAGTGGCCAGGTGGCATTCTTAGCTTCCAGTTCAATGGAATCAGTGATGTAGCTCCAGGTGGCAGCATTCCTCCCTTTGTAGCTAAGACCTCTAGACCTGTAGAGCATAAGTTCGTGGGCACAAGAAGCAAAAATTTTTCAAGTCACTAGGGCTAAAAGTGAATGGTGCCACTCTCATTTCTACACCTTGATTCTTGGACCCATGAATAATGGCTATGGGAGATACAGCACCATATACTAGATGCTGGTTTAGAGCATATACAGCCTCCTGGAGAACATTGCCTCAACCCTGCAAGGTATTGCCACCTGGATGATGCCGTAATTGTGTCTTTAGGAGGTCATTCCATCGTTCTATCAAGCCAGCTGCTTCAGGATGATGGGGAACATGGTAAGACCAGTGAATTTCATGATCATGGGCCCACAGCCACACTTCATTTCCTGTGAAGTAAGTTCCTTGATCCAAGGCAATGCTGTGTGGGATACATGAAGGTGGACAAGGCTTTCTGTAAGTCCACAGATGGTAGTTTTGGCAGAAGCATTATGTGCAGGGAAGGCAAATCCATATCCAAAGTAAGTGGCTACTCCAGTAAGAACAAAACACTGCCCTTTCCATGATAGAAGTGGTCCAATGTAATCAACTTACCACCAGGTTGCTGGCTGATCACCTTGAGGGATAGTGCCATATTGGGGACTCAGTGTTGGTCTCTGCTGCTGGCAGACTGGGCACTCAGCAGTGTCTGTAGCCAAGTCGGTCTTTGTGAGTGGAAGTCCATGTTTCTGGGCCTATGCATAACCTCTGTCCCTGCCACCATGGCCCTTTGTTCATGAGCCCATTGAGCAATGATGGGAGTAGCTGGGGAAAGAGGATGAGTGGTTTCCACAGAACCCATCAGCCTATCCACTTGATTGTTAAAATACTCCTCTGCCGAGGTCACCCTTTGGTGAGCATTCACATGAGGCACAAATATCTTCACTTCTTTGGCCCATTCAGAGAGGTCTATCCACATACCTCTTCCTCATGAATCCTTGTCTCCAATTTTCCACTCATGTTCCTTCCAAGTCCCTGACCATCCAAACAAACCATCGGCCACAGCCTATGAATCAGTATACAATCGCACATCTGGTCACTTCTCCTTCCAAGCAAAGTGAACAACCAGGTGCACTGCTCGAAGGAGGATTTTCTTTCACCACTGTCCTTTAGGGAGGTCCCAGAAAGGGGCTATAGGGACGCAGTTGCCCACTTTTGAGTGGTGCCTGCATATCGCACAGAACCATCTGTAAACCAGGCATGAGTTTTCTCTTCTTCAGTCAACTGGTCATAAGGAACTCCCCATGAAGCCATAGGTGCAGACTGGGAGATGGAAGGTAATGTGACAGAAGTAGAGACCATGGGCATTTAGGCCACTTCCTCATGCAACTTACTTGTGCCTTCAGGTCCTACTCTGTCCCGATCTTGGACACTTCCATTTAATGATGGAGTGCTGTTGAGCACGTCCAACTTTATGACTTTGTGGGTCAGACAACACCCAGTTATGATGGGCTGCTCAGGCCACATGGTGACTATGTGTCCCATGGTTAAGTGTTCAGTCTCTACTAAGGCCTAGTAACAGCCAAAAGCTGTTTCTGAAAAGGAGAGTAGTTATCTTCAGAGGATGGCAGAGCTTTGCTCCAAAATCCTAAGGGTCTGCGCTGTGATTCACCAGAAGGAGCCTGCCAAAGACTCCAAAAAGAATCTCTATCTGCCACAGACACTTCAAAGACCATATATTGGATGATGCTTTAGAACACATACAGCCTCCTGGAGAACATTTCCCCAACCCTGCAAGGTATTGCCACCTAGCTGGCACCATAACTGTGTCTTTAGAAGGCCATTTCATCATTCTATTAAGTCAGCTGCTTCAGGATGATGGGGAACACAGTAAGACCAGTGAATTCCACAAGCATGGGCCCCTTGCCACACTTCTTTTGCTGTAATGTGAGTCCTTTGATCCCAGGCAATGCTGTGTGGGACAACATAATGATGGTTAAGGCATTCTGTAAGTCCACGAATGTTAGTTTTGGCAGAAGCAATGCATGCAGGAAAGGCAAATCCATATCCAGAGTAAGAGTTTATTCCTGTAAGAATAAAATGTTGCCCTTTCCATGATGGAAGTAGTCCAGTGTAATCAACTTGCCACCAGGTTGCTGGATGATCACCTTGAGGGATGGTGCCATATAGGGGACACAGTGTTGGTCTCTGCTGCTGGCAGACTGGGCACTCAGCAGTGGCTGTAGCCAAGTCAGCCTTGTTGCTGAGCCCATGCATAATCTCCAACCCTGCCACAGTGGCCACTTTGTTCATGAACCCATTGAGCAATGACAGGAGTAGCTGAGGAAAGAGAATGACTGGTTTCCACAGAACACGTCATCCTATCCACTTGATTGTTAACATCCTCCTCTGCCAAGGTCACCCTTTGGTGAACATTCACATGAGACACAAATATCTTCACTTCTTTGACCCATTCAGAGAGGTCTATCCACATACCTCTGTGCCATACCTCCTTGTCTCCAATTTTCTGATCATGTTCCTTCCAAGTCCATGACCATCCAGCTAAATCATTGGCCACAGCCCATGAATCAGTACAAAATCGTGCATCTGGCCATTTCCTCTTCCAAGTAAAGTGAGCAACCAGGTGCACTGCTCAAAGTTCTGCCCATTGGGAGGATTTCTCTTCACTACTGTCATTCAGGGAGGTCCCAGAAAGGGGCTGTAGTGCTGCCACTGTCCATTTTTGAGTGATGCCTACATATTGCACAGAACTATCTGTAAACCAGACACAAGTTTTCTCTTCCTCAGTCAACTGATCATAAGGAATGCCCCATGAGGCCATAGGTGCAGACTGAGTGATGAAAGGTAATATGACAGGAGTGGAGATGATGGGCATTTGGACCACTTCCTCATGCAACTTATTTGTGCCTTCAGGTCCTTCTCCGGCCAGATCTCGTATATACTACTTCCATTTAATGATGGAATGCAGCTGTGCACGTCCAACTTTATTTTTTTGTGGGTCAGACAACACCCAGTTCACGATCGGGATCTCTGGCCTCATGGTGACTTGGTGTCCCATGGTTAAGCATTCAGTCTCTACTAAGGCCCAGTAACAAGCCAAATGCTATTTCTCAAAAGGAGAGTAATTATCTGCAGAAGATGGTGGGGCTTTGCTCCAAAATACGAAGGGTCTGCGCTGTGATTCATCAATAGGGGCCTGCCAAAGACTCCAAACAGCATCTCTATCTGCCACTAACACTTCAAGCACCATTGGATCAGCCAGATCATATGGCACAAGGGGCAGAGTGGCTTGCACAGCAGCCTGAACCTGTTGCAGAGCCTTCTCTTGTTCTGGGTCTCACTCAAACCAGCAGCTTTTTGAGTCAGTTGATAAATAGGATGGAGTAGCACATCCATATATGCTGCCTCCAAAATCCAAAAAGGCCCAGTAGGCATTGTGCCTCCTTTTTCGTTGTGGGAGGATCCAGATGCAATACCTTATCCTTCACTTTAGAAGGAATATCTCAACATGCCCCACACCACCGGATCCCTAGAAATTTCACTGAGGTGGAAGGTGCCTGAATTTTTGTGGGATTTATTTCCCACCCTCTGGCACACAAATGTTTTACCAGTAAGTCCAGAGTCATTGACACTTCATCCTTACTAGGTCCAATAAGCATAATGTTATCAATGTAATGGACTAGCGTAATGTCTTGTGGAAGGAAGGGCGATCAAGATCCCTGCAAATGAAATTAGGACATAAGGCTGGAGAGTTGATGTAGCTCTAAAGTAGGCAACCGAAGGTGTATTGCTGGCCTTACCAGCTAAAGGCAAACTATTTCTGATGGTCCTTTGAAACAGGTATGGAAAAAAAGGCAACAGCCAGATCAATAGCTGCATACCAGCTACCAGGAATGTATTAATTTGTTCAAGCAATGATACTACATCTGAAACAGCAGCTGCAGTTGGAGCCACCATCTGGTTACGTTTTCAATAATCCACTGTCATTGTCCAAGATCCATCTGTTTTTTGCACATGCCAAATAGACAAGTGGAATGGGGATGTGGTAGGAATCACCACCCCTGCATTCTTCAAGTCCTTGATGGTAGCAGTAATCTCTGCCATCCCTCCAGGAATGCAGTATTGTTTTTGGTTTACTATTTTCCTAGGTTGGGGCAGTTCTAATGGTTTCCACTTGGCTTTTCTTACCGTAATAGCCCTTACTCCATTTGCCAGGGATCCAATGTGGGGGTTCCACCAGTTGCTGAGTATATGTATTCTGGAACTGGAGAAATCACTATAGGATGGGTTCAGGGACACACTGGACCTACTGTGAGACTGATAAGAGCTAAGACTCCATGAATAACCTGACCTCCATATGCCCCTACTCTGACTGGTGAGTCACAGCGACGTTTTGGGTCTGCCGGAATTAGTGTCAGTTCAGAGCCAGTATCCAGTAATCCTTGAAAAGTTTGATTATTTCCTTTTCCCCGGTGAATAGTCACTCTCATAAAAGGCCATGGATCTCTTTGGGGAAGGATAGGAGAAAGATCAACAGTATAGATTTTTGGCAGTGTATTGGAGTCCTTCCTCTAGGGGACTTGACCTCTCCTTCAATCAAGGGGTTGTGGATCTGTGAACTCTCTCAAGTCTGGGAATTGATTGAGGGACCGTGACTCCCTATTCTGGCAATTCAAGTTAGACTCCTGTTCGCTCTACCTAGAATTCATGTGCTTGTACAGATCAAGCAAATATTTAGTAGATTTCTATCTATTTCACTCCTGAGGACACCATGACTAAGTAGCCAATGCCGTAAGTCCGTATGAGTAAGACTATTCCGATTACTGCTTTGACTGTGCTGTCCATTATGGTAACCACGTCCTCTCTGTCTTTGCCAATTGAGTGCCACCACTTGGCCCCTACCACCAAGGGCTCCAGTCAGCCCCATTGTAATTAGGTGTCTTAATTCAGTTAGGACACTTCCCACTGTCAAATATGATATACATAAAGTAGCAATCACAGAAGTCTTCAAGGATACTGGAGCTCCCGTCACAAATTTGTTCCTCACTATTGTGGTAAAATGTGTGTTCTCTGAGCACTCTATTTGTGGGTCTGTGGGTCTAACCTGATAAATCCACTCTAGCCTGCCAAATTCCCTAAACCTTTGGATACCTTCTACAGTATACCTAGGCAGGTCTGGTATTCAACTTGATTTAGTGTAGGCCACCATGCAATCCATGCTTCAGCAACCCAACCAAATAAGCTGTTAGATCCTTTCCTAACTCCTCAAGCTGAAACACTGAATGAAGAATCTATGCTTAGTGAGCCCATATCAATAAACTCAGATTGATCCATCTTTATTATCCTTGAACCATTATTCCATACCCTTATTAGGCATTCCCACACATATTCCCCAGGTTTCTGTTTTTACATATTAGGAAAGTCAAGCAGTTCTTTTGGAGTGCAGTGTACCTCCTCCTGGATTACTTTGTACCTCACTTTTCAGGGCTCACTGGGACTTAGGTCTAGTTATAGGTCTAGAAGCCAGATTTCATGGGGATATGTGTGAAGAACATTCAGCATTGTCTTTAAAGCATCTGCCTCAGGTGATGTTCCAGACAGAGGTGCTTTAGATGCAGTTGGGTTAATCTCATTAGATGGGAGTGGAGGGCTAACAGTTCTGTAGGCAGGAGTGATTCAACGGAATTTAGGGGCTCAGTGTCTCCAACTTCCTGATTATCTGCCCATACATTCCCATCTCAGGTTTCAGGATCCCAATTCTTCCTAATCAAAGACCTCACTTTAACTTCAGACATCTCTCAAGATTGGCAGTTGAGTTAACATTGTAATTCAGCCACTCTTAGAATAAGAGTCTGAGTTTTCTTTTCAGCAATATCAGCTCTGTTACTACAAGAAATAAGGCTTTCTTTCAAGCACAAGTGGAAAATTTGAGGTCTTTTATGAGGCCCTTGAGTTTTGACTCTGAAGCCCTGAGCTCATCTCTTTCTTTCATCAGTTTGTCTAGTAAAAGTAGGACCAACCAACCAGCTTCCTTATACCTCTCATTAGAGCAAAGTTGTAGACAGGTATCATCCATGTAATCACCCAGAGCCTCTTCTTTCACCAATACCTGCTCTATTGGTGGTGATATTTTGTGTATTTGAATTGCCACCTCAAGCCATGTATTATCAGTACCGTTTTTACTGCTGGAAGCAGAGTCATCAACATATATAAGACTAACTAGACTTGAGAACCAATTTAGAAAATTCACCTTTACAATTTTGTTTCTCTAAAACCATTCTCAGTACCAAATGTCTTAGGAGGGGTTCTCTAAAGAATCAAAACCAGTAAAGTGTATAAATATATATACAGAGAGAGGGGAAGAGAGAGAGAGATTTATATCAAGGAAATGGCTCACATTTTGTAGAGGCAGTAATGTCCCAAGTCCATTTTTCAGGAAAGAAAGATTCACATAGCTGCAGAGGCTGGCAAACCCAAGATCGGAAGACTGGAGCACAGGGCTGCTGCAGGCTTCTCCTGATTCACGTAACCTCAGAGGCTGGAGAACCCAAGATTGGCAGGCAAGACGGCAGTAGGCTGCTAGCTCAAGTCCAAAGAAATGGAAGTAAGAAGAACAGGAGTCAGCTGCAGGATCCAGAACAAGCAAAAACCCTGGCAAGGACAGCAGGAAGTGCTAGGCGACAGAGGTCAGAGAGATGAAGGCTGAGGGGGGCAGTGAGCCACCACAGACCCTGTCACTGCTGGAACCAACTCACAGCAGATCCCATTACTTGGGTAATCACGTATCAAATCTCAACAGGGAAGTGATCACAACATTATATGACTGCCAAAACTCTGAGAATCATAGTTCAGCCATGTTGACACAAAATCTTAACCATCACAAAACTAAACCTAACCCTAACCCTAGAACTAACCCTAAAAATAGCCCAATGCTAAACTAAGCTATAACTCTAAACCTAACAAGAACACTAACTGCTCACCCTAAAGCTAATCTTAGATCTAAGCCTAACCCACACACTAACTTCAAACTCTAACTTTAACATTAGATCTACACCTAACCTAACAGCAACCAGATACCTAGAGGTGACCCTAACCCTAACCCTAACACTAACCCAAACACTAGATCTAATCTTAAACCTATCAATACTAGCCCTAACCCTACACGTAAACCCAAACACTACCAATAACCCAAAATGTAAAACTAATACAAACCTTTAATACATCTACCCCAATGATAACCATAACCTTAACTCACATCCCTACCTCAATCCTAGAGCTAAACGTAACACCAACCCTAAACTTAAACCTATCCCTAAACAAAACTCTAACACCAACCCTAATCTTAATCCATGACCCTAAACCTAACTCTGGATCTCATCCTAATATTATACTTAGATCTTACCATAACCATAATCCTAATCCTATCACTAATCTTAACTCTAATCTAACGCAAAACTTAACACTAACCTTAAGTCTATTTCTAGATGTAAGAATTACCCTAACATTAATCTTAGATGTAAAGCAAATTCTAATCCATAAACCAAAATCTTGCCCTAACGTTAATCCCTAAACCTAAAAAATGCTCTAACTCTAAATCAAAGACAAACTCTAAACCTAAACTCCAAACCCTAATCATAAGCATAACCTTAAAAAGAATACTAACCCCTACAACTAAAAAAGACCTTAACCCAAACCACAACCTCAGATCTAACCTTAACACTACTCTAAAACTAATCTTAACTCTTATGCTTAACACAAACACTAACCCTACATTTAAGCTAAACCATAGCAATAATACTAGATCTAAACCTCACTCTAATCCTAGGTATAACCAAATACTAAACCTAAACCAAAGCCCAAAACTAACCCTAACTTTAGATCTAACACAAACACTAACCTTAAACCAAACTCTAAACCTAAGCCTAACCCTATATCAGACTATAACCCTAACAATAATCCTACTTCTATCCCTAATCTAAGATGTAACCCTACCTAAAACCTAACCCTAAAATTTACCCCAAGCCTAAATATAAACTTAACCTTAACCCTATCCTTAGCACTAACCCTAGATCTAATCTTAAGACTGACTTTAAACCTAATCCTAACCTATAAACATGACCCTAACCCTAACTCTGCTAACCAAAATGTTGGCAGTTCGAATTCACCAGGAACTTCTTGGAAACTCTATGGGGCAGTTCTATACTGTTCTGTAGGGTCACTATGAGTCAGAATTGACTTGATGGCAGTGGGTTTGGTTTGGTTTTGGTTCATCCCTAACTCTAGATCTAACTCTAATCCTCACATGATATCTAACCCTAACTCTAATCCTATATAGAAACCTAACACAAAACCTAAACCTAATAGTAGACCTAAGACTAACAATAAACCTAAATTTAAACCTAACCACTAAAACTAATCCAAACACTAGGACTAATGGTAATCGTAAACCTAATCCTTGATTTAAACCTAATACTAATATTAACCCTAACTGTACTTCCAGATCTGACCCTAACCTAACCGTAACCATAACCATAACTTTACAGCAAAACCTAACACATACCCTAATCCTAAATCTAGACTTAAATGTAACTAAAGATCAACCCATAACCCTATCCAGACTATTAAACCTAATCCTAATCTTAAATACAACCCTATAAATAACCATAGGTGTAAACTTAATCCTAACCCTAAAACTAACCCTGAACCAAACTCTAACCAAATACCTAGATTAACACTAACCCTAACGCTATCCTAATCCTAACTTAAACCTAATACTAACACAAACCATAACAGTACATGTAACCATAACCCTAATCTTAACCCTAACCCTAATGCTAACACAAGATGTAAAACCAACCCTAACATTTAAAACAAACTCTAACCCTAACGAGAAACCAAACTCTAGATCTAACCTTACCACTAACCTTTGCCCCTACAGCTCACCCTAACCTTAAACCTAACACCAACCCTACATTTGACCCTAGTGTTAGCACTAAAACTAACCTTAATTGATACACACACACTAAACCTAGTCTAGATCTATCCTAAAACCTAGCAATAATCCTAGATCTAACAATCACGCTAACTTTAGATCCAACTCTAATCACAACCCTGACCATAGATCTAATACAAACACTAAGCATAAACAAAACTCTAACAGTACCCTATACCCAAATCCTATCTAATTTAGATCTAAACTTAATCCTAGATTTAACCCTAACCCTTACACTAGATCTAAGAATCTCACTATTCCTATCACAAGCCTAACCCTAACCCCTAACTTTAACACTAACCTAAATTTAACCCTAGATCAAACTCTGACCCTGACCCACTAACCCTAACTCTAGATCTATACCTAAACTTAACCTTAACCTTAATCCTAAATTTAACCCTAATTTCAAACTTATCCCTAACACTAACACTAATACAAACCCCAAAACCTAAGACTAACCCACTCTAAACCTAACACTAAAGCTAACACTGGTTCTAATCCTAACCCCCACCATAACCTTAACCTAAATTCTTACATTAAACCCAGATCTAAGATTCACCCTGACGGTATTCCTAAACCTAACCTTAGATTTAACCTAAAGCTTAACTTTATATGTAACCGTAATCTTAACTGTAACATTAACCCTGAAAGGAATGCTAACCTTAACCCTACACCTAAGCATAACCTTAAACCTATAACTAACTACAGATGTAACTTTAACCTTACCATAAACTCTAACACTAACACAAACTCTTGATCCCAACCCTTAACCTAACACAACCTGACCATATCCCTAACCCTACCATTAAAAATAACCCTAGATCTACTTTAACCATAATCCTAGATCTAAACCTAACAAGAACCCTAACCCAAACTCTAAACCTAACCACTAATCTAACCTCAAGCCTAACTCTAATCCTAGAACTGCATTGAACCCGAACTCTAAACCTAACAGAAACCTAAACCAAAGCCTAGTTGTAACCCTAATTCTAACTCAACCTTAACCCTTTACCTAATCCTAAATCTATTCTTTAACTCTAACCATAACCTTTTTTGTTACCCTAACACTAACCCTAACTCTAATGTTAAAACCCTGTCAGGAATACTAGTGCTAACACTATCCCAGGGTTTAACACTAACCCGAACACTAACCACTGAACTTAAACCTAACAGTAACTATAACCCTAACCAAACACTAACCCTAACCATAGTCCTAAACGTATGCTTAATCCTAGCTCTAACCTTACCCTAATTATTCTCCTAATCCTAACCCTAACCTAGTTCTAAGAGTAACTTTAACTCTAAGACTAATGCTAAACTTTGTCTTATCCCTATTGGTAGTCATAGCCCTAGGCCTAGCCTTAACTCTAATCCTAACCCTAAACCTAGACCACATTATAACCCTAAATCTAATCTGTACTCTAACATTAACCATAAGCCTAACCCAAACACTCACTCTAGTGTTAATTCTACCTAAACCTAACCACTACCTTAAAACTAGAACTAGAACTAACCCAAATCCTAAGCCAGGAGCTAATGGTAAGACTAGCCATATCACTAATTCTAATGAAACACTAAAGCAAGCACTAGTGCTGGCACTAATTGTACTCTAATGCTAAACCTAAACCTAATATTAAGTCTATCCCTAATCCTATCTTTAGACCTAATTCAACTGCTAAACCTAATCTGCACTCACACCCTAACCTTTAGCCTAGCTCTAGCCCTAATTTTACACCAACCCTAAGCCTGGACCTAAAACTGACACTAGCCGTATCCCTACACCTATCAATACAACTAAAAAAAAAAAAAAAAACCCTAACCTTAACCTTAACCTAATCCTAACTCTAGCCCTAGATCTGGCCCTAATTCCACCCATAACCCTAACACTAGACCTACACATAAGCCTAACACTAATCATACACCTAATCCAAAACCTAAGCCTAAGTCTATCCGTAACCTAACAAGTAATCTTAAACCTATTTGCAACCTTAGATCAAATCTTAACCATAACCCTAAACATATCTAACACAAACACTAACCCTAAACCAAATTCTAAACTAACCAACACACAAATCCTAAACCTAACTTAGAGCAAAAACTAATTCTCGATTTAACCCTAACCCTTACCCTAGATTAAGGCTAACGTTAACCCTATCCTACAACAAAAACCCTAACCTCTGATTTTAACACTAACTTTAACATTAAAACTAGACTGAACCCTAACCCTAACCTTAGATCTTAACCTAAGAGTAACACCAACACTGACTCTAACTTCAGATCTATATCTAAACTTAACCCTAACCATAACGCTAGATCTAACCCTAAATTCAACCTTATCCCTAACCTTAACCGTAACACTGACCCCAAAACGTAATAACACTCTTAACTCTAAACCTAACCCTAAACCTAACCCTAGTTCTAATCTTAATCCCCACCATAACCCTAACTTGAACCCTTACCTTAAACACAGATCTAATGTCCACTCTGATGATATTTATGACACTAACCCTAGATCTAACCTTAACCCTATCTCTAATCCTAACTGTAACAATAACTCTGAAATGAAAGCTGACCTTAAGCCTATACCTAAACATAATCCTGAACATATCACTAACAACAGCTGTAATTGGACCATACCCTTAACTCTAACACTAACCCAAACCCCTAACCCAACACTTACCCTAACCAAACCTGACCCTATCCATAACCCTAAATGTAAATCGAACGCTACATCAACTTTAACCCTAATCCAAGATTTAAATTTAACCTGAAAGCTAATCCACACTCTAACCCAAACCCCTGACCTAATTTCAACCTTAACTCTAATCCAAGATCTAACTTGAACCTGAACCGTATACCACGCAGTAACCCGAACCCTTACCTTAACCCTGAATCTAACCCTAACCCTAAGGGTAACCCTAACCTTAGATCTCACATTAACCCAAACATCAACCCTGGTTGTAACCCTAATTCTAACTGTATTACTCCCTTTACCTACTGCTAAATCTAACCCTTACCTCTAATGCTAACACTTTTAGTAACCTTAACTCTAACCCTAACTCTAATGATAAAACCCTATCCAGAACCCTAACACTAACCCTACCCCAGGATTTAACACTAACCCTAATCCTAAACCAAGAAGTAAGCCTAACCCTGACTGTAACAATAACCCAAACCCTATCCTAGCCATATCCCTAATTATACCATCAAACCTAATTCATATACAAACCTTAACCTTAAACCTAGCTGTAAAAGATACCCTAACTTTAACACTAACCTTAGTCCTAGCCCTAACTCTAACACTAGACCTACCACTAAACCTAGCACTAACTGAAACACTAACCCTCACCATAGCCTTAAACCTATGCCTAATCCTAGCTCTATCCAGCCCTAATTATTCTCCTAACATTTACTCTAACCTAAACCTAGTCTTATGTGTAACTTTAACCCTAAGGCTATACCTAAACTTTGTATAGGCCTACCAGTAGTCATAACCCCAGGCCTAGCCCTAACTCTAAACCTGGACCCAAATTATAATTTTAAACCTAACCTGTAGTCTAGCCCTAACCCTAAGACTAAACCTAACATTAACCCTAGTCCTAATTCTACCCATAACCTTACATGTACCCTAAGACAAGGACCAACCCTAACCCTAAACCAGGAGCTAACCCTAGGCTTGGCCATAGCCCTAATTCTACCTTAACACTAAACGCAAGTCCTAGCCCTAGCACTAATTGTACTTCCTACCCAAAACCTAAAGCTAACGTTAAATCTAACACCAACCCTATCTGTAGAACAAATTCAACTGCTAAATCTAATCTGTACATTAACACTAAGCTTCAACCTAGTCCTAGCCCTAATTTTACACCAATGCTAAGGGTGGACCTAAACCTAACACTAGCCCTATCCATACCCCTATCCCAAAACCTAAGGGTAATGAAAAATCGAATCATAGCTTAATCCTAATCCTAACTGTAGCCCTAAATCCAGCTCTAATTCTAGCCCTAACACTAGAACTACAGATAACTCTAACACTAACCCTAAACCTAACACCTAACCTAAGCCTAAGACAATCTATAATGTAAAACATAAACTTAAACTGTTTCCTAACATTAGCTCTAAACCTAAAATAAAACCTAAAACTATGGAAGACAAACAGTAACCCTAAACAAAATTCTAACACTAAACTACACTCAACCCAGAAAAGACACTAACTAACTTTGATCTAAATCTAATCATAGATGGAAACCTAACCCTTACCTTAGATTAAGCCTAATGCTAACCCTATCCAACAACCTAAACCTAACCCTGAAATTTAACCATAACCCTAGCATTAACCCCAGATCCGACCCTAACCTTGACCCTAGATCTTAACACTAACACAAACCCTAACTCTAGAACTATACCTAAAATTAACCATAACCTTAACCCTAGGTCTACCACTAACTTCAACCTTATCCCTAACCCTAACACTGATCCCAAAACCTAAAAATAACCCTAATTCTAAACCTAACCCTAAAGCTAACCATAGATAGAATCCTAACCCCCACCATAAACCTAAAATGAACACTTGCCTTGAACTCAGATCTAACTTTAACTCTGATGGTATTCCTTACCCTAACCCTGGAATCAAACCTAACCCTATCTCTAGATGTAAACCTAATCCTAACTATAACATTGATCCTGATATGAAAGCTATACTTAAGCAAACCCTTAAACCTATCACTAACTACAGATGTAACCTTGACCCTACCCTTAGGTCTAACACTAACCCAAACCCCTTATTCCAACACTTACCCTAACAAAACCTGACCCTATCATAACTCTAACACTAAACCTAAACCTAGATATATTTTAACCCTAATTCCAGATCTAAATTTAACCTTAACCTTAACCCACACTAAACACTAACCTCAACCATAATCCTACCTTAGATGTGACTTGAACTTGAACCCTAAAGCTAACCATAACCTGAACCCTTACCCTAACCCTCAATCTAATCCTAACTCTGACAGTAACCCTAAACCTAGATCTCACCCTAACCCTAATCCCAATCCTAATTGTAACCCTAATTCTAACTCTAACCCTAACACTTTACCTAATGTTAAATCTTACCCTTACCTTTAACCCTAAACCTCTTTGTAAATCTAACTCTAAACCTAACTCTAATGATAAAACCCAGAAACCTAACTCTTGCTGTATTCCAAGATTTAACACTAACCTTAACCCTAACTCAAGATGTAAGCTGAATCCTAACCCTAACAATAACCATAATCTTATCCTAGCCCTGTCCCTAATTATATCCTAAAACTTAACTTGTATCCAAACCTTAACCTTAACCTAACACTAAATGTTACCCTAACTTTAACACTAACCTTAGTCCTAGTCCTAAATCTAGCACTAGACCTACCACTGGTCCTAACACTAACTGAAACACTAACTCTAACCATAGCCATAAACCTGTGTCTAATCCTAACTCTACCCTAGCCCTAATCATTCTCTTAGCCTTTACTCTAACCCAAACCTATTCTTCTGTGTAACTTTAACCCTACTATCCCTAGACTTTGTACTAGCTCTATCTGTATTCATAGCCCCAGGCCTAGCCCTAACTCTAATCCTAACTCTAACTCTAGATCAGATTATAACCTTAAACATAGCCTGTAGTCTAGCCCTAACCCTAAGTCTAACTCTAACACTAACCCTAGTCCTAATTCTATCCATAACCGTACACATACCCTAAAACTAGAACTAACCTGAACCCGAAACCAAGAGCTAACCCTAAACTTAGCCATAGCTCTAATTCTATCTTAACACTAAAGCAATCCCTAGCCCAAGCACTAATTGTACTTCCTACCCTAAAACTAAACTTAACATTAACTCCAACCCTAACCCTATCCCTAGACCTACTTTAACCACTAAATCTAATGTTCAACCTAGCCCTAGTCCATATTTACACAAATGCTAAGCCTGTACCTAAACCTGACACTAACCCCATACATACCCCTACCCCTAAACCTAAGGGTAACCAAAACACTAATCCTAGTTTTAATCCTAATTCTAACTCTAGGCTTAAATCCAGCCCAAATACTACCCTTGACCCTACACTAGACCTAAACTTAATCCTTACACTAACCTGAAACCTAACACCAAACTAAGCCTAAGCTTATCCATCACCTAAAACTTAACTTTAAACCTTTCCTATCCCTAATTCTAATTACACCACTAAACCTAACAAGTAGTCTAACCCTAACACTAGCCCTAACCCAAGGTCTAACACTAGCCTTACTCTTTGCCCTCACCCTCTCTTTAAGTATAACACTAACCCTAATCTTGATTCAGACTTTGTCCTATCTTTTGCCCTAATACTCTCAGAATTTAATAGGTACCCTAATTGTAACATGAGTGTAACCTTAAAGGTAATCATAACCCTAACCTTTAATGCATAGCCTATCCCTAACCCACGATGTCATCCTAAAAAAAACCCAAATCCTAACTTTAACCTTAACCCTAAGACTAAATTTAGACATAACCCAAATGCTAACTTAACTCTAAACTTAATTCTAACCAAAGAAATAACCCTAACAATACCCAAAATCCTGAACTTAGATCTAACCCTAACCCTAACCCTAACCAGAACCCTAACTGCTCATCCTACTCCTAACCCTCAGTCTAACCATAACCCTCACACTAACACCTAATCCTAACTTTAACCTTAGATCTAACCCTGAACTAACCATTAACCTAATGCCAACCAAATGCTTAGATGTAACACTGAACCTAACCCTATCACTAACCCAAACCCAAAACCTAACCTTAAACGTAGTATTAACACTAACCTAAACCTACATGTAACGGTGAGCCAAATCCTAACACAAATCCAACTGATAACCCGAGATGTAAAGTGTAACCCAAACCTTTAAAACAAAATCTACTTAACTCATAGATCTAGATCTAAACCCAACACTAAACCTAGCCCTAAGACAAACCCTAACACTAACCCAAAAACTAACACTAACCTTAACCTCTGACCCTAAACCTAACTCTAGATCTAACCCTAACACTATCCTTAGGTCTTACCATAACCATAATCCTAACCCTATCACTAACTTTAACTCTATATCTAACCCTAAAACTAACACTAACCTTAACTCTATCCCTAGATGTAAGAATAATCCTAACACTAATCCAAGATGCAACCGAAATTCTAACCCATAAATCAAAAGCTTCCCCTAAATTTAACCCCTAATCCTAACCATTGATCTAATCCTAACTCTAAGACAAACTCTAATCCTAAACTCTAACCCCAAACCCTACACCTAACCCTAAAAAAAACTAACTCCTACATTTAACATTACACTTAACCCAAACCCCAAACCTAGATTTAACCCTAACAATAACAGTAAAACTAACCTTAATTCCTACACCTAACACTAACATTAGATCTAATCTAAACCTTAGCAATTTTCCTAGATCTAAACCTCACTCTAACTCTAGATCTAATCCTAACACTAACCTAATATTAAACCTAAATCTAACCCCAAAACTTAGATCTAACACACACACTAAACCAACACCAAACTCAAAACATAAAACATAAGTCTAACCCTATCCCAGAATATAACAGTAACACTAACCCTAGTTCTATCCCTAACCTAAGACGTAACCCTAACTAAACACTAACCCTAAAACTAAGCCTAAATCTAACATTAATCTTAACCTTATCCTTAACACTAACCCTAGATCTAACCCTAACTCTGACTTGAAAACTAACCCTAACACCTAAACATAACCCTGTCCCTAAATCTAGATCTAACAGTAAGTTTAACATGAGAACTAAACCTAACCCTAACCCTAACTGTAGCTCTAAGCCTAAAATAAATTTAAATTTAACTCTAACCTGAAAAACTAACATGAATCCTAGGTTTAACCATAATCCTAAACCTAAACCTAGATTTAAACCTAGCATTAATACTAACCCTAATCTAAACCTGAGATCTAACCAGAACCTAACATTAACCATAACCCTAGATTAAACATACCACAAACACTAACCATAAGTCTGGACTTAAATGTAAGCAAAGATCTAACCAAAACCCTAACCTTAAATCTAATCCTATCAATGACCGTAGATGTAACCCTAACCCTAACTCTAACGCTAACCTTAAACCTAACCCTAACCACATCCCTAGATATAACACTAAAACTAACCCTATCACTAATCCTAACCCTAGATCTAACCTTAAACCTAATACTAACACTAAATATAACCCTACATGTAACTATAACCCTCATCCTAACCCTAACCCTAATGCTAACACAAGATATAAAACTAATCCAAACATTTAAAAAGAACTCTAACCCTAACCTGAACCCTAACTCTAGATCTAAGGTTAGTGTTAGTGTCAGGTGTAGGAATTAAGGTTAGTTTTAGTGTTAGGGTTAGGGTTATATCTGGGTTGGGGTTTGGGTTAAGGTTAGTGTTAGGTGTAGGGATTAGTATTATTTTTAGGGTTAGGTTTAGGGTTAGGGTTAGAGCTTAGCGTTAGAGTTTGCCTTAGAGCTAGGATTATAACAATGGTTAGAGTTAGAAGTTAAGGTTGGGGCAAAATTTTGACTTATGGGTTAGAATTTGAGTTACATCTAGGATTAGTGTTAGATTTGGTTTTATATTAGGGATAGAGTTAGTGTTAGCCTTAAGTTTAGGGTTAGTAATAGAATTTGTGTTATGGTTAGATCTAGGGTTTGGGTTAGGTTTATGGTTATGGTAAGTGTTAGGGTTATGTTTAGGTTCAAGGGTTATTGGTAGTTTTAGTGTTAGAGTTACTGTCCATGTTTGGATCAAATCTAGGGTTAAGGTTAGTATTAAGTTCAGGATTACATCTAGTATTAGGATAAAGCTGTTATCTAGGATTACCATTAGGCTTAAATTTATGATTATCTTTTGATTAGAAGTCAGTGTTAGTGTAATGATAGGTTTAGGTTTCATGTTAGGGTTACATCTATGGGTGGCATTAAGTTTTGAATTTGATATAGGGTTAGGGTTAGCAATAGTGTAATGGTAAGTGTTAGGGTTTGTGTTATAATTAGGTAAAGAGTGTTAACGTTAAGTTTAGGGCTTTCTTACTGTTAGGGGTGGAGTTAGTGTTAGTGTTAAATCTAGAATTAGGTATATGTATAGACTTACACCCTATGAATCTGTCAGTTTGTCATACTTTAGGGACTTGTGTGTTGCTGTGACAGTGGAAGCTATGCCACCAGTATTTCATACACCAGCAGCATCAGCCATTTTAGAAGAGTTTTAGTTGAGCTTCCAGTCTAAGACAGACTAAGAAGGACCTGGTAGTCTACTTCTGAAAAAATTAGCCAGTGAAAACCTTATGAATAGCAGTGGAACACTGTCTGATATAGTGCCAGAAGATGAACCCCTCAGGTTGGAAGGCACTCAAAATATTACTGGGGAAGAGCTACTTCCACAAAGTAGAGTCGACCTTAATGACCAGGATGGAGTCAAGCTTTGGGGACCTTCATTGCTGATGTGGCATGACTCAAAAAGAGAAGAAACAGCTGCAAACATCCATTAATAATAGGAACGTGAAATATACAAAGTATAAATCTAAGAAAATTGGAAATCATCAGAAATGAAATGGAATGCACAAACATTGATATCCTAGACATTAGTGAACTGAAAAGGACTGGTGTTGGTCATTTTGAATCAAACAATCATATGGTCTACTATGCTAGGAATGACAACTTGAAGAGGAATGGCATTACATTTATTGTCAAAAAGAACATTACAAGATCTATCCTGAAGTACAACGCTGTCAGTGATAGAATAATATCCATACACCTACAAGGAAGACCAGTCAATACAACTATTATTCAAATTTATGCACCAACCACTAAGGCCAAAGATTAAGAAAC
Source organism: Dugong dugon (assembly GCA_030035585.1). NCBI lineage: Eukaryota > Metazoa > Chordata > Mammalia > Sirenia > Dugongidae > Dugong > Dugong dugon. The sequence goes on from CM057479.1 coordinate 33,012,277, forward strand.
TGAAGATTTTTACCAACTTCTGCAGTCCGAAATTGACCAAACATGCAATCAAGATGCATTGATAATTACTGGTAATTGGAATGCAAAAGTTGGAAACAAAGAAAAAAAACAGTAGTTGGAAAATAGGGCCTTGGTAACAGAAATGATGCCAGAGATCACATGATAGAATTTTGCAAGACCAAAGGTTTCTTCATTGCAAATATCTTTTTTCGACAACATAAACGGTGACTATACAAGTGGATCTCACCAGATGGAATACAGAGGAATCAAATTGACCACATCTGTGTTAAGAGATGATGGAAAAGCTCAATATCATCATTCAGAACAAGGCCAGGGGCCAACTGTGGAACAGACCATCAATTGCTCATATGCAAGTTCAAGTTGAAGCTGAAGAAAATTAGAACAAATCCACGAAAGCCAAAGTATGACCTTGAGTATATTCCACTTGAATTTAGAGACCATCTCAAGAGTAGATTTGACACGTTGAACACTAATGATTGAAGACCAGGCAAGTTGTGGAATGAAATCAAGGACACCATACAGGAAAGCAAAAGATCATTAAAAAGACAGGAAAGAAAGAAAAGACAAAATGGATGACAGAAGAGACTCTGAAACTTGCTCTTGAATGTATAGTAGCTAAAGCAAAAGGAAGAAATGGTGAAATAAAAGAGCTGAACAGAAGATTTCAAAGGGCGGCTCCAGAAGACAAAGTAAAGTATTATAAGGACATATGCAAATACCTGGCGATAGAAAACCAAAATGGAAGAACATGCTTGGCATGTCTCAAGCTGAAAGAACTGAAGAGACAATTCAAACCTCAACTTGCAATATTGAAGGACTGTACGGGGAAAATATTAAATGACCCAGGAAGCATCAAATGAAGATGAAAGGAGGCAGGGCCAAGACAGAGGAGTAGTCAGACGCTTCCGGTGGACCCTCTTACAACAAAGACCCAAAAAACAAGTGATTCAATTATATATGGCAATCTAGGAGGCCTGAATATCAAAGACAGAGTTGAGAAACCAGACGGAGTGGCAGGGGGAGGGAGAGACAGTTCGGAAGCAGGAAGGAGTTGCCAGAACTGACCTGGCAACAGCCTGAGCCCTTCAGTCTGGAGCAGCTCGTGAATGAGCGTTGTGGCAGGCAAACAGCCATGCTCAGGAGGCTCTTTCTCCATACTGGGTGAGACCCAGCGCCAGAGAGTCTACCCGGCCATGCGGAACCAATAAGAAGCAGCCCTTGATCTGGCGAAAGATAAGTAATTGCGTACGGCCTACCTCACAGATCAAAAACACCCTCCTTGAGGAAAAACCTCTCTCCCATTTACTTCCCTGCTTCCTGCTCTGCACTGGGTCCAAGACCAGCTTCAGCAATTGCCAAGTCCTGGGAGGATCTGTCACACACCCGAAGCCATTCTCCCTGCCTTGGAGAGTAAACAAATTAACAAACAGGGGAAAAAATAAACTGCCTGCTCCCCTAAGCCAGGAACTCAGGGTAGGCACAGCTCCTTTGCCTAGGCACAGGCATAAGGGATCAATGGATTTTGAGTGCCTTTCCCCCTGCATACACTTGTGTGGGCCCATCTCAACAGCTTAGACCCTCATTACTGCAGTACAACAGAGTATATACCAGGACTCTAACTTCAACAGTTTCAGCTGTGAAGTGGCAGGTTCTTGACATTTGACACTGCTCTTCCCATTAAGTACAGTCTTCATCTACTCACATCAGGGGCCTGAGGACTGGTGGCTCCAACCACACCACCTAGCCACTTGGGATAGGGGCACAAGAATAAGAGATGCCCCCCAGTCCTTACAGCCAACAGCATTAGTGCTTATAGTCTGGCTGCAAAACCCACCCACCTACGAACTCTAGGGAACAGGAGCAGCTGTCAGCCCCCTACTTTGCTCTGAGTGTGTGCCTCTGCTGCAGCAAGATGCATATGCCTACACCAATCACCCATGCCTGTTTAGGACTGTAAGTGAGAGCCTACACCACACACTTGGTGGCTATCTACCTGGGCACCCAAGCTGAATCCATACAGGAGGAGTGGGCAGACTCCTGAGCTCACATACCTAGTAACAGATTTAACCACCTGGTGACAGGACATTGCAGCTTCAAAGGTGCCAATAATCAAACTAGCTCATACAAGCAGCCTATTTGGGCATATCAAAACAAAACAAAAAGCTAGGACACAGTAAGCAAACATAAAATAAATAAATATAATAATTTATTGATGGCTCGGAGACAATAGTCAATATCAGATAACATAAACAGGCAATCCATGATGGCTTCAGCAACCTCCCAAAATAAAGAATCTAGAAATTTTCCAGAAGAGGAAAATTTCTTGGAATTACCAGAGGAAGAATACAAAAGATTAATATAAAGAACTCTTCAGGAAATTAAGCAAAACGGAGAACACGCAATAGAGGAAATTAAAGTGAGTAGAGAAGAACATAATGACAAATTTAACAGGTTTCAAGAATCCATAGAGAGACAGTAATCAGAAATCCAGAAGATTAACAATAAAATGTCAGAATTAAGACAACTCAATAGAAAGTCCTAGGAGCAGAACTGAGGCAATGGAAGTCAGAATTAGTGAGATTGAAGATAAAGCACTTGACACCAACTTATTTAAGGAAAAATCAGAAAAAAAGGATTTAAAAAAATGAAGAAACCCTAAGAATTATGTGGGATTCTATAGAGGAATAAGTTACGAGTGACTTGAGCACAAGAACAAGGGGGATAACAGAAAATACAGAGAGTTGTTGAAGATTTGTTAGCAGAAAACTTCCCTGATATCATGAAAGATGAGAAGATATCTATCCAAGATGCTCATCGAACCCCACATAAGGTAGATCCCAAAAGGAAGTCACAAAGACATATTATAATCAAACTTGCCAAAAGCAAAGATAAAGAGAGAATTTTAAGAGTGGTGAGGGATAAATAAATGAAAAGTCATATATAAAGAAGAGTTAATAAGAATAAGCTCAGACTACTCAGCAGAAAGCATGCAGGCAAGAAGGCAATAGGATGACATATATAAAGACTTGAAGGAAAAAAACTACTAGCTAAGAATTATATATCCAGCAAAACAGTCTCTCAAATATGGTGGCAAAATAAGGGCATTTCCAGATAAACAGAAGTTTAGGGAATTTGCAAAAACCAAACCAAAATTACAAGAACTACTAAAGGGAGTCCCCCGGTCAGAAAACTCAGTAACATCAGATAACAACCCAAGACTAGTACACAGGACAGAGCAAGCATATATCAACCCAGATAGGGAACTCACAGAAGTAAATCAAAGCTAAAACATTGAAAGTAGGGAAACAAATGTCAATATGTAAAAGATGACAAAATTAAAACAAAAAGAGGGACTTAAAAAAAGTCAACATAGATTTTTCATATGGAGAGGAAGTCAAAGTGATGTAAAGAAATAAAACACTGGTATAAACTTAGAAAAATGGAGGTAAAAATTAAGGTAACCACAAAGGAAACTAACAATCCTACAAGTCATAATAAAAAACTAGAAAATATGAAGACTCAGCAAACACAAAATCAACAATGGAAAAGATAAACAAAAATACATAAAGAAAAATGACTTAGCACAGAAAATTAAGTGGAACAAAGAAACTGTGAACAACACACAAAAAAAAGAAATCAGAATGGCAGCACTAAACTCATACCTATCAATAATTATGCTCAATGTAAATGGACTAAATGCACCAATAAAGAGACAGAGACTGGCCGACTAGATAAAAAAACACGATCTGTCTACATGCTGCTTAAAAGAGACACACTTAGACTTAAAGACACAAACAAACTAAAATGCAAAGGATGGAAAACAATATATCAAGCAAAAAACACTCAGAAAAGAGCAGGAGTGGCAGTATTAATTTCTGACAAAACAGATTTTAAAGTAAAATCCACCACAAAGGATAAGGAAGGACACTATATAATGATCAAAGGGTCAATACACCAGGATGATATAACTATAATAAATATTTACACACCCAACAACAGGGATCCAAAATACATAAAACAAACTCTAACTGCACTGCAAAGAGAGATAGACAGCTTCGCGATAGTAGTAGGAGACTTCAACACATCACTTTCAGTGAAGGTCAAAACATCCAAACAGAAGCTCAACAAAGACATGGAAGAGATCAACCAACTTGATCTCACAGACATATACTGAACACTCAACCCAAGAGTAGCCAAGTATACTTTCTTTTCCAACACACGGAACATTCTTCAGAATAGACCACATATTAGGCCATAAAGCAAGCCTTAACAAAACCCAAAGCGTTGAAATATTACAAAGCATCCTTTCTGACCATAAAGCCATTAAAGTAGAAATCAACAGAAAAAGCAAGGAAAAAAAAAAATCAAACACAGGGAAACTGAACAACACCTTGCTCAAAAACTAATGCGTTACAGAAGAAATAAAGGATGGAATAAAGAAATTCATAGAATCAAACGAGAATGAAAACACATCCTACCAGAACCTTTAGGACAGAGCAAAAACACTGCTCAGAGGTCATTTTATAGCAATAAATGCACCCATCCAAAAAGAAGAAAGGGCCAAAATCAAAACACTAATCCTACAACTGGAACAACTAGAAAGAGAGCAGCAAAAGAAGCCCTCAGGCACCAGAAGAAAGGAAATATTAAGAATTAGAGCAGAATTAAATGAAATAAAAAATAGAAAAACAATTGAAAGAGTTAACAAGACCAAAAGCTGGTTCTTTGAAAAGATCAACAAAATTGATAAACCACTGGCCAAACTGACAAGAAAAAACAACAGAGGAAGCAAATAACCTGAATAAGAAATGAGATGGGTGATATCACAACAGACCCAACTGAAATTAAAAGAATCATAACAGAATACTTTGAAAAATTGTACTTTAACAAATTTGAAAACCTAAAGGAAATGGACAAATTTCAAGAAACTCATGACCTACTTAAACTAACACAAACAGAGTTAGAATAACTAAATAAACCCATAACAAAAGAAGAGATTGAAAAGGTAATTTAAAAACTCCTGACAAAAAAATCCCTGGCCCAGATGGCTTCACTGGAGAATTCTACCAAACTTTCAGAGAAGCGTTAACACCACCACTACTAAAGGTATTTCAGAGCATAGAAAAGGATGGAATACTCCCAAACTCATTCTATGAAGCCAGCGTAACCATGATACCAAAACCAGGTAAAGACACCACACAAAAAGAAAATTAGAGACGAATATCCTCATGAACACAGATGCAAAAATCCTCAACAAAAATTCTAACCAATAGAATTCAGCAACATATCAAAAAAAATAATTCACCATGATCAAGTGGGTATGCAGGGATGGTTCCACATTAGAAAAACAATCAATGTAATCCATCACATAAATAAAACAAAAGACAAGAAACACATGATCTTATCAATTGATGCAGAAAAGGCATTTGACAAAGTCCACACTCATTCATGATAAAAACTCTAAACAAAATAGGAATAGAAGCGAAATTCCTCAATATAATTAAGGACATTTATACAAAGCCAACAGCTAACATCATCCTAAATGGAGAGACTTTGAAAGCATTCCCCTTGAGAACGGGAACCAGACAAGGATGTCCTTTATCACCACTCTTATTCCACATTGTGCTGGAGGTCCTGGACAGAGCCATTAGGCTAGAAAAAGAAATAAAAGGCATCCAAATTGGTAAGGAAGAAGTCAAAGTATCTCTATTTGCAGATGATATGATCTTACACACAGAAAACCCCAAAGAATTCACAAGAAAACTACTGGAACTAATAGAAGATTTCAGCAAAGTTTCAGGATACAAAATAAACATACAAAAATCAGTTGGATTCCTGTACACCCAACAAAGAGAACCTTGAAGAGGAAGTCACCAAATCAATACCATTTACAATAGCCCCCAAGAAGATAAAATACTTAGGAATAAATCTAAACAGAGATGTAAAATATCTATACAAGGAAAACTACAAGACACTACTGCAAGAAACCAAAAGAGACCTGCATAACTGGAACAACATACCTTGATCATGGATAGGTAGACTCAACATTGTGAAAATGTCAATTCTACCCAAACCGATCTGCATATACAATGCAATCCCAGTCCAAATTGAATAGCATTTTTTAATGAGATGGAGAAACAAATCACCAACTTCATATGGAAAGGGAAGAGGCCCCGAATAAGTAAACCATTATTCAAGAAGAAGAACAAAGTGGAAGGCCTCACACTACCTGATTTTAGAACCTATTTTACTGCCACGTTAGTCAAAACAGCCTGGAACTGGCACAACAACAGGTACATAGACCAATGGAACAGAATTGAGAATCCAGACATAAATTCATCCACTTATGAGCAGCTGATAGTTGACAAAGGCATAAAGTCCGTGAATTGAGGAAAAGACAGTCTCTTTAACAAATGGTGCTGGCATAACTGGATATCCATCTGCAAAAAACTGAAACAAGACCCATACCTTACCCCATGTACAAAACTAACTCGAAATGAATCAAAGACTTAAATACAAAATTGAAAAATGTAAAGATTATGGAAGAAAAATTAGGGACAACAGTAGGAGCCCTAATACATGGCATAAACACAATACAAACCATAAGTAACAATGCACAAGCACCAGAAGAGACTAGATAGCTGGGAGCTACTAAAAATCAAACACTTATGCTCATCAAAAGACTTCACTGAAAGAGTCAAAAGACACTGACAGACTGGGAAAAAAATTTTGGCTACAACTAGTCTGATCAGTGTCTATTCTCTAAAATCAACAAGGTACTGCAAAACCTCAACAACAAAAAGATAAATAACCCCATTAAAAAACGGGCAAAGGATATGAATGGGCACTTTGCCAAAGAAGATATTCAGGCAGCTAACAGACCCATGAAGAAATGCTCACTATTAGCCATTAGAGAAATTCAGATCAAAACTACAATGAGGACTTCTGGCAAAATGCAAAATGGTGCTCTAGGCAGAAGCACCACGCTGTCCCTCCACAGCAAAGATTCAAAAAACTAAGCCGAACAGAGAAAACAGCAACCCTGAGACCCTAAAACATCAAATGAAGAGATAAAGAATTCAGCCAAGCACCACAGTGAGAAAACTGACAGAGAATAGAGAGCGAGGAGAGATTCATGCAGAGGTCCCCTATCAGCTAACACAGCACAGATCCACCATCTTGGACTCCTATCCGAGACCAGCAAACAGCGGGTACAAGAAAGCAGCTTCATGGAGCTTCCAGCGGGATACAAAACAACTGGTAATTTGTGATCTATGCTTTCCCACCCCCCACCCTTCTTCACCCCCACTCGGCCTCCTGTGCTTTCCGCGGCCACAGTCTCTTATCCGGGAAGCAACCGCTGCTTGGATTCCACCCGCCCAAACTGGCCAGCTCTCATTTGTTGGCTGATGGTGTTGCTTTTTTTTTCCACTTTTTTTGATTTCCTCCTTACCTCTCACCTCCATGAGTCATCTTTGCTGCTTCCTGGGGGGTTGTGGAGCTCCGTTCAAGTACGGAACTGCTTCTCAGTCTGGGTTGCCATGCTTTTGTTTGTTTGTTTGTTTTCTTTTCCTTTTCTTGAGCTGGGAGACCGTTCTGGCCAGGTGGTGCTGCATGGCTTGGAACTTACCCCCTCGGCTTGTGCAGAGGGATACCTGAGGACATTTCTTTTTTCATGGGTTTTTTTTTCTTTCTGTTTTTTGGGGGGCTTTCTTGTTTTGTTTTCTTTTCCCTCTTTTTCCTTTTTGTCTTTCTTCATTACTCAGTTTCTCGTCTCTCTATACCTTCCTTCTCTTTCTGTTCCCTGAATACCTGGTGCTGAATACCTCTACTCCTTCTAGCCAGGCTGTACTGAAACACCTGTATCTTTGCTGAGTTTCTTCTTAGTTATTCTGTCCTTTACTGAGTGTGGTGTGTTGAAGTCTCCTACTGCAACACCTGAGAACAACTTCCCCAGACCTCATAGCTGCACTGGTGGGATCCCTGGGAACGTTCTCCAGAATAGACCACATCTTAGGCCACAAAGCAATCCTCAACAAGATCCAAAACGCTGAGATAATTCAAAGTATTTTCTCTGACCACAATCCCATCAAGGTAGAAATTAACAATAGAAAGAGCAAGGAAAAAAAATCAATTACATGGAAACTGAATAATACCCTGCTTACACATCACTGGGTAATAGAAGAAATCAGAGATGGAATCAAAAAATTCCTAGAATCAAATGAGAATGAAAACACATCATACCAAAACCTTTGGGACACAGCAAAGGCAGTCCTCAGAGGACAATTTATAGCAATAGATGCACACATCAAGAAAGAAGAAAGGGGAGTTCTGGCAAAATGGCACTCTAGGCAGAAGCACCACACCATCCCTCCACAGCAAAGAACTGAAAAACTAAGCCAAACAGAGAATACAACAATCCTGAAACCCTAAAACATCAAAAGAAGAGATAAAGAATTCAGCCAAGCACCAGAGTGAGAAAACTGACAGAGAATAGAGAGCGAGGAGAGATTCATGCAGAGGTCCCCTACCAGCTAACGCAGTGCAGATCCGCCATCTCGGACTCCTATCCGAGACCAGGAAACAGGAGATACGAGAAAGCAGCCTCACAGAGCTTCCAGTGGGAGACAAAACAACCGGTAATTGGTGATATATGCTTTCCAACCGCCCACCCTTCTTCACCCCAACTCGGCCTCTTCTGTCTCCTGTGGCCACAGTCTCTTGACTGGGAAACAGCAGCTGCTTGGATTCCACACACCTGAACTGGTGGCTGTTTGAGTGCCATTTGTTGGCTGCTGGTGTTGCTTTTTTTCCCACTTCTTTTTATTTCTTCCTTGCCTCTCCCCACCTCCCCCTCCTTTAGCTCAAGTACCTCGCTCTGTGTGCCATCTTTGCCTCTTCCTGAGGGCCTGAAGAGCTCTGGTAACTTGTGATATAAGCTTTCCCACCCTTCTTCACCCATATTCGGCCCCCTCTACTTCCTACGGACAGTCTCTTGTCCAGAAACACCAGCCCACACTAGCTGGCTCTCGGAGTGCCGTTTGTTGGCTGCTAGTGTTGCTTTTTTTTCTGCTTCTTTTGACTTCTTACTTGCCTCTCGCCACCTCCCCCTCCCTTCACTCAAGTACCTGGCTCCGTATGCAATCTTTGCTTCTTCCTGAGGGGCTGCGGAGCTCCGTTCGAGTGTGGAGCTGCTTCCCAGTTCGGGCTGCCGTGGTGGTGGAATCCCAGGGCTTTTGTTCGTTTGTTTGTTTTGAATTGTTTGTTTGTTTTCTTTTCCTTTTCTTGAGTTGGGAGCCCTTTCTGGCCAGGCTGAGCTGCGTGGCAGGGAGACGCCCCTTTGGCTTCCACAGACGTGCAGAGGGATCCCTGAGAGCATTTCTTTTTACGTTGGGTTTTTTCTTTTTTCTTTTTTTTCTGTAACTTTGGGGGCCTTTCTTGTTTTTTATTTTTTTAATTTGATTTGTTTTCTTCTTCCTCTTTTCCCCTTTTTGTCTTTCTTCATTGCTCATTTTTTCGTCTCTCTCTATCTTCCTTCTCTTTCTGTTCCCTAAATACCTGGCGTTGTATACCTCTATGCCTTCTAGCCAGGCTGTGCTGCAACACCTGAGAGCGACTTCCCCAGACTTCATAGCTGCACTGGTGGGATCCATGGGAACTTTGCGGTTCTTTAACCTTTCTGATTCTTATTTATTCATTCTTTTCTTTTCTTCCACCTCCCCTTTCTGTTTTTCTCCATTTCATAGTCTCTCATCTCTCCACTCCAACGGCAAGATCCCCTAGCATTCTTTTTTGTTTGTATGTTTTTGGCTCCTGTTCCTCTCTCCTCTCTCCCATATCCATCTTGGCTCCACACATAACAATCTCCCAGCTGCATCCTGTCTACCTGCACAGTGCGCTTGACATCACATCACAAAGCAGCACAGGCACGGCCTACTTGAACCTGCCCTGCACTGATTACCGACCAGCTCTGGTGACTGTAGTAAGTGCCACAAACAACCCATCCCAGTAACTCCTCTTCAGCTAGACCTTTCCTGCCGTACCATATCAGAGTGACTGACCCCGCCAGTTGAAGAAGGAGGTGAAAGGTATTGTGCCCACAGATGAGCAAACAACAAAGAACACACAGTCCACCTGCTCAGACATAGTCAAATTTTTTTTTAAAAAAAGGGATGAAACAAACAAATCTACAATCAATAAACAAGAAAAATAACTACTGAATGTCCCAAAGACAGCAGACAATAACAAAACACAAAAACAGGACAGGATGGTTCCAGTAGGCTCCAAAATAAAACACCACATGACTCTCCTCTGGAAGAAAATGCACTAGAACTATCTGATAGGGAATTCAAATCTCTAATTCTCAGAATTCTCCAAGAACTGAGGCAAAAAGCTGACAAACATGAGGAAAAAATAGACCAATTCATGGAAAATACAGACAAAAAAATGGAAGAATTCAGGAAAATAATGCAGGAACAAAATCTCAAAATAAATTCACAACTCGAAATTATACAAAGACAACAATTAGAAATCCAAAAGATAAACAGCAAGATTTCAGAAATGGACGATGTCATAGAAGGGCTGAGAAACAGATTTAAAACAGTGGAAGACAGGATCAGTGGAATTGAAGACAAATACTTGGATACAACTCTGTTTCAGGAAAACTCAGAAGAAAGAAGAGACCCTGAGAGTTATGTGGGACACAATCAAAAGCAAAAATCTGCAAGTGATTGGAATTCCAGAACAGGGGGAGAAAACAGAAAACACAGAGAGGATCATCGAGGAACTGCTGACAGAAAACTTCCCCAAAATCATGAAAAATGAAAAGCTGGCCATCCAAGAAGCTCAACGAACCCCATATAGAAAATACCCCCAAAAGAAAATCACCAAGGCATATCATATTCACACTCGCCAAAACCAAAGACAAACAAAGAATCCTGAGAGCAGCTCATGAAAAACAAGAAGTTACATACAGAGGAGAAACAATAAGGCTAAGCTCAGATTATTCGGCAGAAACCATGCAGGCAAGAAGGCAATGGGATGACATACATAAAATCCTGAAACAAAAATATTGCCAGCCAAGAATAATATATCCTGCAAAACTCTCGTTCAAATTTGATGGTGAAATTAAGTCATTTCCAGATAAACAGAAATTAAGGGAGTATGTAAAAGTCAAACCAAACTTACAAGAACTAGTAAAGTGAGTTCTTCGATCTGAGGACAAACAGCTTCAGCTCACAGGCAGAACCTAGGATGCAGGATCGTATGAGCCAGATACCAATCTAGGAAATGAACTCTCGAGGACTATCCAAAACCAAAAGAAATACAACAGGGAATCAGAGCAGTTAATCAGTAAATAACAACAACATCAAAATAATAAAAGAGGGAATAAACAGGTAGGTATAGACCCTTCTAATGGAGAGGAAGGCAAGGCGATACCAAGTAATGGTAGACTGCTTCAAACTTAGAAACATAAGGGTAAAATTTATGGTAACCACAAAGAAAGTTAACAAACATACTCATTTAAAAAAAGAGGAAAAACATAAAGTCTCAGCAAAAACAAAACCTACAAAAACAAAAGAAATGAAAAAAAATCCACAAACAAAAGTAACTCAGCACAAGAGAGTAAGAAGAACAAAGAAAACGTCAGCACCACAGAAAAAAGCACTACAAAATGACAACAACAAACCCACATCTATCAATAATTACACTGAATGTAAATGGACTCAATGCACCCATAAAGAGACGGAGAGTGACAGAATGGATAAGAAAACAGGATCCATCAATATGCTGTCTACAGGAGACACACCTTAGAAACAAAGATGTGAATTTATTAAATGTCAAAGGTTGGAAAAAATTTACCAAGCTAACAACTACCAAAAAGAGCAGGAGTGGCAATTCTAATCTCAGATAAAATAGACTTTAAAACAAAATCTATCATAAAAGACAAAGAAGGACACTACATAATGATTAAGGGGATGATCCTTCATGAAGACATAACCCTAATAAACATCTACACACACAATGACAGGGCTCCAAAATACATAAAACAAACTCTAACAACACTGGAAAGAGAAATTGATAGTTCCACAATAATGGTAGGAGACTTCAACACACCACTCTCAGTAAAGGACAGAAAAACTAAGAAGAAACTCAACCAAGATACAGAAGACCTAAAGAGCACAATCAGCCAACTTCACCTCATAGACATATATAGAACAATCCATCCAACCGCTGCAAAGTACACATTCTTTTCCAACGCACATGAAATGTTCTCCAGAATAGACCATATCTTAGGCCACAGAGCAATCCTCAACAAGATCCAAAATGCTGAGATAATTCAAAGTATCTTCTATGACCACAACGCCATCAAGGTAGAAATTAACAATAGAAAGAGCAAGGAAAAAAAAAACAACTACATGGAAACTGAATAATACCCTGCTTACACATCACTGGGTAATAGAAGAAATCAGAGATGGAATCAAAAAATTCCTAGAATCAAATGAGAATGAAAACACATCATAGAAAAACCTTTGGGACACAGCAAAGGCAGTCCTCAGAGGACAATTTATAGCAATAAATGCACATATCAAAAAAGAAGAAAGGGACAAAATCAAAACATTAACTACAGAACTCAAACAAATAGAAAGAGAACAGCAAAAAAAAAAAAAAAGCCCACAACCAAAGGAAGAAAGGAAATAGTAAAGATCAGAGCAGAAATCAATGAAATAGAGAACAGAAAAACAATAGAAAGAATCAAGAAAACCAAAAGTTGGTTCTTTGAAAGAATCAACAAAATTGGCAAACCACTGGCCAGACTGACAAAAGAAAAGCAGGAGAGGACACAAATAACCCAAATAAGAAACGAAATGGGGGACATTACAACAGATCCAACTGAAATAAAAAGGATTATAACAGAATATGATGAAAAACTATACTCCCACAAATTTGAAAACCTAGAGGAAATGGATAAATTTCTAAAAACACATGGCCTACCCAAACTACAACAAAGTGATGTTGAAAATCTGAACAGACCCATAACAAGAGAAGAGATTGAAAAGGTAATAAAAAAAACTCCCAACCAAAAAAATCCCTGGCCCAAATGGCTTCACTGGAGAATTATACAAAACATTTACAGAAGAGATTGAACCAGTACTACTCAAGCTATTTCAGAGCATAGAAGAGGAAGCAACACTTCCAAATTCATTCTATGAAGCCAGCATAAAGCTGATACCAACACCAGGAAAAGATGTCTCAAAAAAAGAAAATTACAGACCAATATATCTCGTGAATATAGATACAAATATTCTGAACAAAATTCTAGCCAATAGAATTCAGCATCATATCAAAAAAAAATACACCAAGACCAAGTAGGATTCATACCAGCTATGCAAGGATGGTTCAACATTAGAAAATCAATCAATGTAATCAACCACATAAATAAAAGAAAAGAAAAGAATCACATGATCATCTCAATTGATGCGGAAAAGTCATTTGACAAAGTCCAACACCCATTCCTGATAAAAACTCTCAATAAAATAGGTATAGAAGGGAAATTTCTCAACATAATAAAGGGCATCTATGCAAAACCAACAGCCAACATCATTCTTAATGGAGGGAGGCTGAAAACATCCCCCTTGAAAACAGGAACAAGACAAGGATGCCCTTTATCACCACTCCTATTTAACATTGTGCTGGAAGTTCTAGCTAGAGCAATAAGGCAAGAAAAAGAAATAAAGGGCATCCAAATTGGTAATGAAGAAGTTAAACTGTCCCTGTTTGCAGATGATATGATACTACGCACAGAAAACCCTAAAGACTCCACGAGAAATCTACTGGAACTAATAGAAAGATTCAGCAGAGTAGCAGGATACAATATAAACATTCAAAAATCAGTTGGATTCCTATACACCAATAAGGAGAACGATGAAAAGGAAATCAGGAAAACAATACCATTTTCAATGGCCCTTAAAAAGATAAAATACTTGGGAATAAATCTGACCAGGGTTGTAAAAGACCTATACAAAGAAAACTACAAAACACTACTGCAAGAAACTCAAAGGGATCTACATAAATGTAAAAACATACCATGCTCATGGATAGGCAGACTCAACATTGTGAAAATGACAATTCTACCCAAAGCAATTTACAAATACAATACAATCCTGATCCAAATACCAACAACATTCTTCAAAGAGATGGAAAAACTAATCATTAACTTTATATGGAAAGGGAAGAAGCCCTGAATAAATAAAGCACTACTGAAGAAGAAGAATAAAGTTGGAGGACTCACACTACCTGACCTCAGAACCTACTATATCACCACGGTATTGAAAACAGCCTGGTACTGGTACATCAACAGATACATTGACCAATGGAACAGAATTGAGAACCCAGATGTAAATCCATCCACCTATGGTCACCTGATCTTCGACAAGGGCCCAAAGTCCATCAAATGGGGAAAAAACAGTCTTTTTAACAAATGGTGCTGGCAAAACTGGATATCCATCTGCAAAAAAAATGAAACAGGACCCATACCTCACACCGTATACAAAAACTACTTCAAAATGGATCAAAGACCTGAATATAAAGCCTAAAAGTATAAAGTTCATAGAAGAAAAAATAGGACCAACACTTCAGGCCTTAATACATGGCATTTACAGGATACAAACTATAACCATCAACACACAAAACCCAATAGCTAAGCTAGATAACTGGGATCTTCTAAAAATCAAACACCTATGCTCTTCAAAAGACTTCACCAAAAGAGTAAAAAGAGAACCTATAGACTGGGAAAAAATTTTTGGACAGTACAAGTCAGACAAAGGTCTAATCTCATAATCTACAAGAAAATCCAACACCTCTACAACAAAAAGACAAATAGTCGTATTAAAAAAAGGGCAAAGGAAATGAACAGACACTTCACCAAAGGAGACATTCAAATGGCCAACAGACACATGAGGAAATGCTCGCGATCACTAGCCATTAGAGAAATGCAAATTAAAACCACAGTGAGTTACCATCTCACCCCGGCATTACTGGCACGAATCAAAAACACTGGAAATAACAAATGTTGGAGGGGCTGCGGGAGATCGGAACTCTTATGCACTGCTGGTGAGAATGCAAAATGATACATCCATTTTGGAAAATGATATGGTGCTTCCTCAGAAAGCTAGAAATAGACATACCATTTGATCCAGCAATCCCACTCCTAGGAATATATCCTAGAGAAATAAGGGTCATCACTCGAAAGACATATGCACACCCATGTTCATTGCAGCACTGTTCACAATAGCAAAAAGATGGAAACAACCTAGAGGACCATCAACAGATGAATGGATAAACAAACTATGGTACATACACACAATGGAGTCCTCTGCAACAAGAAAGAACTATGATGAATCTGTGAACCATCTCATAACATGGATGAAACTGGAGGACATTATGCTGAGTGAAATAAGTCAAACACTAAAGGACAAATATTGTATGAGACCTCTATTGAAAAAACCCATGAAAAAGTTCACACACAAAATGTAACAATCTTTGTTGGTTAACAGGGATGGGAGGGGTGGGACGGAAATACTAAATAGGCAATAGATAAGTGGTATCTTGGGTGAAGGGTGAGACAGTACACAATACTGGGGAAACCAGCAGAACTTGTACAAGGAAAGGTCATGGAAGCTCCATAGACACATCCAAACTCCCTGACGGACTGAATTGCTGGGTGGAGGGCTGTGGGGACCATGGTCTCGGGGAACATCTAGCTCAATTGGCATAACACAGTTTATAAAGACAATGTTCTACATTCTACCTTGGCGAGTAGCATCTGGGGTCTTAAAAGCCTGTGAGCAGCCATCTGAGATACTCCACTGGCCTCATCCCTTCGGGAGCAAGGGAGAATGAAGAGAACAAGACACAAGGAAAAGATTAGTCCAAAGGACTAATGGACCCCAGCTACCAAGGCCTCCACCAGACTGAGTCCAGTACAGCTAGCTGGTGCCCAGCTACCACCACTGACTGCTCTGACCAGGATCACAACAGAGGATTCGGGACAGAGCTGGAGAAGGATGTAGAACAAAATTCTAACTCACAAAAAAAAGACCAGATTTACTGGCCTAAAGGAGACTGGAGAAACCCTGAGTGTATGGCTCCCAAACACCCTTTTAGCTCAGTGGTGAAGTCATTTCTGAGGTTCACCGTTCGTCCGGGGAGTGGACAGCCCCATAAAACCAAATGGGACTAATGAGGCACAGCAATCCAGGGACAAGGGCCAGACGGCAGAAGGGGACAGGAAGGCTGGTGATAGGGAACCCAAGGTTGAGTAAGGATAGTGCTGATGTGTTGTGATGTTGTTAACCATTGTCATAGGGCTACATGTATACTAACTGTTAAATAAGAAACTATTTTGTTCTGTAAGCCTTCATCTAAAGTGAGAATAGCAGCACAATTGGAAGAGCGTAGTTGATGTCACCAAACTGTGCATGTAGAAATTTTTGAAATGGTGTATCTTTGGCTATGTATATTTTCACAGGAAAAAAAAAAAAAGGTCCAGAAGGGAGAGGGTTGACATATCGTGGGGTAGTTAACCAATGTCATAAAAGAATATGTGTACTACTGTTTCATGAGAAACTATTCTGTGAGCCTTCACCTGAAGTACAATTAAGAAAAAAAAAAGGTCGAGAAGGGAGAGGGTTGACATGTTGTGAGGCTGTTAACCTATGTCATAAAACAATACGTGTACCACTGTTTCATGAGAAACTATTTGTTCAGTAAGCCTCACCTGAAGTACAATAAGAAAAAAACTACAATGAGATATCATATACCCTAACAAGGCCAGCATTAATCCAAAAAACACAAAATAATCAATGCTGGAGAGGTTGTGGAGAGACTGGAACACTTATACATTGAAAGTAAAATGGTACGACCACTTTGGAAATCGATATGGCACTTTCTTAAAAAGTTAGAAATAGAAGTACCATACCATCCAGCTAGCATGCTCCTTGGAATATATCCTACAGAAATAAGAGCCAACACACGAATAGATATATGCACACCCATCTTCATTGCAGCACTGTTCACAATAGCAAAAAGATGGAAACAACCTAGGTGCCCATCAACAGATGAATGGATAGACAAATTATGGTACATCCACACAGTGGAATACTACGCAATGATAAAGAACAACGATGAAACTGTGAAACATAACATGGAGGAAGCTGGAGGTCATCATGCTGAGTGAATTTAGTCAGTCACAGAAGGACAAATATTGTATAAGATTACTATTGTAAGAACTCAAGAAAAGGTTTAAACACAGAATAAAACATTCTCTGGTGGCTAGGAGGGTGGGGAGGGAGAGGGAGGATTATTTACTAAGCAGATAGTAGATAAGAATTATCTTAGGTGAAGGGAAAGACAGCACACACTACAGGGAAGTCAGCACAACTGGACTAAACCAAAGCTAAGAAGTTTCCTGAATACAATCAAACAATTTGAGGGACAGAGTAGCAGGGGTAGGGGTCTGGGGACATGGTTTTAGGGAATATCTAGGTCAATTGGCATAACAAAGCTCATTAAGAAAATGTTCTGCATCCTACTTTGGTGAGTGGCGTCTGGGGTCTTAAAAGCTTGCAAGCGACCATCTAAGATGCATAATTAGTCCCAACCACCTGGAGTAAAGGAGAATGAAGAACACCAAAGACGTAAGGAAAATACTAGCCCAAGAGACAGAAAGGGCCACATAAACCAGAGACTTCATCAGCCTGAAACCAGAAGAACTAGATGGTGCCTGGCTACCACCACTGACCACCCTGACAGGGAACACAACAGAGAGTCCCGAATGGAGCAGGAGAAAGCGGGAGTGCAGAACTCAAATTCTAGTAAGAAGACCAGACTTAGTGGTCTGACTGAGACTGGAGGAACCCCGGAAAGCATGGCCCCTGGATTCTCTATCAGCCCAGAAGTAAAACAATTTCCAAGGCCAACTCTTCAGACAGGGATTGGACTGGACTGTGGGACACAAAGTGATACTCGTGATGAGTGTGCCTCTTAGCTCAAGTTGATACAAAAGACTAAACGGGTAGCTTCTGTCCACAGGTGAGATGGGAAGGCAGAGAGGGTTAGGAGGTGGTTGAATGGACATGGGGAATCAGGGGTGGAAAAGAGGAGTGTGCTGTCACAGTATGGGGAGAGTAATTAGAGTCACATAGCAATGTATGTGTAAATTTTTGCATAGGAAAAAAAGATGAAAGGAATACACAGAGTCACTGTACCAAAAAGAATTGGTCGACATTCAACCATTTCAGAAGGTAGCATATGATCAAGAACTGACGGTATTGAAGGAAAAAGTCCAAGCTGCCCTAAAGGCATGGGCAAAAAACAAGGCTGCAGGAATTGAACAATTGAGAAGTTTCAACAACTGGTTGCAGTTCTGGAAGCGCTCACTTATCTATGCCAAGAAATTTGGACGACAGTTACCTGGCCAACGGACTGGAAGAGATTCATATTTGTGCCCATTCCAAAGAATATCATTAATATCACACAGAAATAAAATTTTATTGAAGTTCATTCAAAAGCAGTTTCAACAGTACATTGACAGGGAAATGCCTGAAATTCAAGCTGGATTCAGAAGAAGATGTGGAACAAGGGATTGCTGCTATCAGATGAATCCTGGATGAAAGCAGAGACTACCAGAAAGATGTTTATCTATGCTTTATTGACTATGCAAAAGCATTTGACTGTGTGGATCTTAACAAATTATGGATAATATTGCAAAAATGCTAATTCCAGAACACTTAATTGTACTCATGAGGAACCTGTACATGTTCTATGTACAGTCGTTCAAACGAAAGAGGCAGTCGTTCGAACAGAAGAAGAGGATACTGCATGGTTTAAAATCAGAATACGTGTGCATGAGGGTTGCATCCTTTCACCATACTTATTCAATCTACATGCTGAGCAAAATAATCTGAGAAGCTGGACTATATGATGAAGCACTCGGCATCAAGATGGGAGGAAGACTCATTAACAACCTGCAATATGCAGATGACACAACATTGCTTGCTGAAAGTGAAGTGGTCTTGAAGTGCTTATTGATGAAGATCAAAGACTACAGCCTTCAGTCTGGATTACACCTTAACATAAAGAAAAGAAAAAACCTCACAACTGGACCAATAAGCAACATCATGATAAATGGAGAAAAGATTGAAGTTGTCAAGGATTTCATTTTACTTGGATCCACAATCAACACCTATGGAAGCAGCAGTCAAGAAATCAAAAGATGCATTGCATTGGGCAAATCTGCTGCAAAATAACTCTTTAAACTGTTAAAAAGCAAAGATGTCACTTTGAAGATTAAGGTGTGCTGACCCAAGCCATGGGGTTTTCAATCACCTCATATGGACGTGAAAGCTGGACAATGAATAAGGAAGACTGAAGAAGTTTTGATGTTTTTGAATTATGGTGTTGGTGAAGAACATGTAATATACCATGGACTGGCAGAAGAACAAACAAATCTGTCCTGGAAGAAGTACAGACAGAATGAGCCTGAGAAGTAAGGATGGCAAGACTTTGTCCCACATACTTTGAACATGTTATCAGGAGGACCAGTCCCTGGAGAAGGACATCATTCTTGGTAAAGTAGATGGTCAGCAAAAAGAGGAAGACCTTCTATGAGATGGACTGACACAGTGGCTGCAACAATGGACTCAAGCATAACAAGAATTGTGAGGATTGCACAGGACCAGGCAGAGTTTTGTTCTGGTGTACACAGGATTGCTAGGAGTCGGGACTGACTCCACAGCATCTAATAACAACAACATAGAGTTATGGTTAGTGTTAGGGTTAGATCTAGGGTTAGGGTTAAGGATAAGATTAGGGTTAGAGTTATATCCTGAATTAGGGTTAAATTTATGTTTAGAATTAGGGTTAGAACTAAGTTTGGGGTTAGGGTTAGTGACAGGATTTTGGTTAGATGTTAGAAGATATGGCTACGGTTAGGTTTAAGATTATTATTAGGGTTAATGTTAGATCTAAGGTTAGGGTTCAGAGTCAGAGTCAGGGTCAGGATTAGGGTTACAGTAAGAAGTGCACAAAAGAAGTTCACAGAAAACCCAAACCCATTGCCAATGAGTTGATGCTGACTCATGGTGACCCAATAGGACAGGGCCGAACTGCACCATAGGGTTCCCAAGGAGCAGCTGGTGGATTCCAAGGGCTGACCTTTTCATTAGCATTAGCTCTTAACCACTATGCAACCAGGGTAAGAAGTAAGAGGTTAAAATTTATGTTAAGTTTAGGTTAGGGTTATCGTTAGGTTTATGGTTAGGGTTGTATTAGCGTTAACATTAAGGTTAGGGTTTGATCTAGGGTTAGGGTTAGTATTATGGTTATTCTTAGAGGCTTAGAGTTCGTGTTATGGTAAGGATTATTTTTAGAGATAGTGATAGGGTCAGAGTCAGGGTCAGGCTCAGAATCATAGGGTGAGAACCAGAGTCAAGGTCATGGTCAGGGTCAGGTTTCAGGTTAGGGTTAGGTTTAGATCTAGTATTAAAGTTAGATCTAGGGTTACCTTTAGGGTTAGGGTGAGGGTTAGGGTTAGAGCTAGAACTAAGGTTTGGGTTAAATTTAGTGTTAGGGTTAGGACTAGAATTAGAGTTAGGTCTGAGATTAATTTTAGGATTGGAGGTCATGGTTAATGTAAGAGTTAGGGCTATGATTAAGATTAGAGTTACTATTAAAGTTCAGGTCAGTGTTAAATTTAGGATTAGATCTAGAGTTACCGTTAGAGATAAGTTCAGGTTTAGGTTTAGGGCTATCGTTAAATCTAGGGTTACATTTAGTGTTATGGCTAGACCTTGTGTTAGGGTTGGGATTATGATCTAGTTAGAGTTAGGGTAAGGTTTTGTGTTACTGTGATTATTTTAGGTAAGGTTAGAGTTAGGCTTAGGTATAGGGTTACTGTTATGGTTAGATCTAGGGTTAGCATTAAGGTAAGTGATGGGATTATGTTTAGTTCCAGGGATCATGATTAGTTTTAGAGTTAGTGTTAGTTTCTATGTTAGAGTTAAATCTAGGATTAGGGTTAGTGTTAAGTTTATGGTTAGATTTAGGTTTAGTGTTAGATTAGTTTTTGGGTCAACTGTTAGGGTTACGGTTAGGTTTGGGGTTAGCTTTTGGCTTAGAAGTCAGTGTTAGTGTAAGAGAAAGGCTTTGGGTTCTGGTTAGGGTTACATCTAGGGTTACTTTTAAGTTTAGGATTAGATATAGGGTTATTGTTAGATCTAGGGTTAGGGATAGGATAAGTGTATGGGTAAGGTTTAGGGTTTGTGTTATAATCAGGTACAGAGTTTGTGTTAGGTTTAGGGCTTGGGTTATGGTTAGATGTAGGATTAGTGTTAGTGTTACCTCTAGAATTAGGGATAGGTATAGAGTCATGGTTATGGTTAGAGTTAGATCTAGTGTTAGGGTAAGGATATAATTTGGGTTAGAGTTATACCCCAAATTAGAGTTAGATTTATGTTTAGAGTTAAAGTTTAGGGTTAGAACTAAGGTTAGGGTTAGGGTTAGTGATTAGATTATGATTAGGGGTTAGAAGATATGATGTGGTTATTTTTAGGATTATCATTAATGTTAGATCTAGGGTTAGGATTATTATTTAGGGTTCGAGTTACTTCTAGTGTTAGTGTTAGGGTTAGACAGGTGTAGGTTCACAGTCAGGATGAGAGTCAGCATCAGGGTCAGGATTTAGGTTAAGATTAAAAGTTAGAGGTTAAATTTTGGATTAGGGTTAGGTTTATGGTTAGTGCTATGTTTATAGTTTGACATAGGGTTAGGCTTAGGGTCAAATCTAGGGTTATAATTAAGGTTAGAGTGAGGGTCAGTGTTAAGTTTAAAGTTATGGTTAGGGTTAGCTGTCAAATTTGTGTTAAGGATATGTATATAATTAGATTTGGGTTAGTACTTTTGTTAGATCTAGGGTTAGTGTTGGTGTTAGGGTTAAGGTAAGATTTAGGATTAGGGTTTAGCTTTATGGCTGGGTCTATGATTAGGATTAGGGATAGATCTAGGTTTAGGGTTAATGTTATGGTTGTGGTTAGATAGAGAGTTAAGTTAGTGTTATGGTAAGGATTATTGTTAGGGATCTACTTGATTGCTAAAATCCTCCTCTACTGAGGTAACCCTTGGTGAGTATTCACATGAGACACAAATGTTTTCACTTCTTTGGCTCATTCAGAGAGGTATATCCACAAACTTTTTCTCCATACCTCCTTGTCTCCAATTTTCCATTCATGTTTCTTCCAAAGCTCTCACCATCCAGTCAAACTGTTGGCCATAGTCCATGAATCAGTACACAATCGCACATCTAGTCGTTTCTCCTTCCAAGCAAAGTGAGCAACCAGGTGCACTGCTAGAAATTCTGCAGTTGGAGGATTTCCCTTCACCGCTGTCCTTCAGGGAGGTCCCAGAAATGTGCTGTAATGATGAAGCTGTCCACTTTCAAGTGGCTCCTGCATATCACGTAGAATCATCTGCAAACCAGTTTTCTCTTCTTCAGTCAACTGATCATCAGGAATTCCCCATGAGCCATAGGTGCAGACTGGGAGATGGAAGAAAATGTGACAGGAATGGATCGTGGGCATTTGGGCCACTTCCTCATACAATTTATTTGTGCCTTCAGGTCCGGCTTAGGCCTGATTTCGTATATACCACTTCCATTTAACGACAGAGTGCTGCTGTGCACGTCTGACTTTATGATATTGCGGGTCAGACTCAGTTCATGATGGGCATCTCAGGCCACATGATGACTTGGTGGCCTATGGTTAACCATTCAGTCTCTACTAAGGCCCAGTAACAAGCAAAAAGCTGTTTCTCAAAAGGAGAGTAATTATCTGCAGAGGATGGCAGGCCTTTCTTCCAAAATCCTAAGGGTCTGCGCTGTGATTCATTAATAAAGAGCTGCCAAAGACTCCAAACAGTATCTCTATCCAGCACTGCCACTTCAAGCACCATTAGATCCACCAGATTATATGGTCCAAGAGGCAGAGTGGCCTGCACGGCAGCCTGAACTTATTGCAGAGCCTTCTCTTGTTCTGGTCACCACTGTAAACTAGCAGATTTTCAAGTCATTTGATAAATAGGCCAGAGTAGCACACCCAAATGACACCAGGTGTCGTGCCTCCTTTAAAGTTGTGTGAGGAACCAGATGCAATAACTTATCCTTCAGTTTAGAAGGAATATGTTGACATGTCTCACACCACTAGACTCAGAAATTTCATTGAGGTAGAAGGTGCCTGAATTTTTGTTGTATTAATTAATCTCCCATCCTCTGGCACACAAATGATTTACCAATAAGTCCAGAGTCATTGATACTCTTTCCTCACTAGGTCTAATCAGCATTATGTGATCAGTGTAATGGATCAGTGTGAAGTCTGGTGGAAAGGAAATGTGATCAAGTTCCCTGAGGACTAAATATGACATAGGGCTGGAGAGTTGACATTGAAGGTGTATTGCTGGCCTTGCGAGCTGAATGATAACTGCTTCTGGTGATCCTTTGAAACAGGTATGGAGAAAAAGGCATTAGCCAGATCAATAGCTGCATACTAGGTACCAGGATATGTATTAATTTTCGCAAGGAATGCAACCATATCTGGAACAGCAGTTACAGTTGGAGTCAACACCTGGTTAAGTTTTCAATAATCCACTGTCATCCTCCAAGATCCATCTATTTTTGCACAGGCCAAACAGACGAGTTGAATGAGGATATGGTGGGAATCACCACCTCTGCCTCCTTCACATCCTTGATGGTGGCATGAATCTTTGCAATCCCTCCAGGAATACAGTATTGCTTTTGGTTTACTATTTTCTTAGGTACAGGTAGTTCTAACGGCTTCCACTTAGCCTTTCATACCATAATAGCCCTTACTCCACATGTCAGGGATCCAATGTGTGGGTTTGGCCAGTTTCTGAGTATGTCTCTTACAGTTATGCATTCCAGAACTGGGGAAATCACTAGAGGTTAGGTTCAGGGACCCACTGGACCCACTGTGAGAGGGACATGAGCTAACACTCCATATGCCCCCACTCTTACTGGTGGGCCAAAGTGAAGTTTTGGGTCTCCTGGAATTAGTGTCAGTTCAGAGTCAGTACCAAGTAATCCCTGAAAAGTTTGATTATTTCCCTTTTCCCAATGAACAATCACTGTCGTAAAAGGCCATAGATCCCCTTGGGGAGGGATGGAAGAAAGATTAACAGTATAAATTATCTGCAGTGTAGTGGGGTTCTTCTCAAGGGACCCAGCCTCCCCTTTATTCAAGGGGTTGTGGGTCTGTAAACTTGCTCGAGTCTAGGAATTGACTGAGGGACTATGACTTTCTATTCCGGTGATTTAAATTAGACTGCTGTGCACGTGACTAGAATTCTTCTGCTTGTACAGATCAAGAAAATATTTAGTAGATTTCCCATCTGTTTCACTCTTAGGGGCACCATACTAAACAGCCAACACCATAAGTCCATACGAGTCAGGCTATTCTGATTACTGCTTTGACTCTACTATCCATTATGGTAACCAAGCCCATCTCGTCTTTGTCAGTTAAGTGCTACCATTTGACCCCTACCAACATGAGGTCCAATCAGCCTATTGTAGTTGTTTGGTGCCGTTGAGTTGGTTCCAATTCATAGTGACCCTATAGGACAGAGTAGAACTGCCCCATAGGGTTTCCAAGGAGCGGCTGGTGGATTTGAATGGCCAACATTTTGGTTAGCAGCCAAGCTCTTAACCACTATGCCAGCAGGGGTCTATTGCAATTAGTGTCTTAATTCAGTGACGACAGTTCCCACTGTCAAATCTGACTTACATAAAATAGCAATCACAGCAGTCTTCAAGGATGTTCCTCGTCATTGTGGTAAAAGGTGTGTCCTCTGACCACTCCATGTGCAGGTCTGTGGGTCTCACCTGATAAATCCACTGTAACATGACAATTTCTCTAAGCCTTTAGCTATCTTTTTCTACAACATACCAATGCAGATCTGATACTTCAGCTTGATTTAGTGTAGGCCACTGCATAATCCATACTTCAGTGACCCAACCAAATAAACTATTGGATCCTTTCCTAACCTCTCTAACTGAAACATTGAATGGAGAATCTGTGCTTATTGGGCCCATATCAACTTTATGTTCCTTGCACCATTATCCCACACCCTTAATAGCCATTCCCACACATATTCTCCAGGTTTCTGTTTGTAAATATTAGAAAAGTCAAGCAGTTCTTTTGGAGTGTAGCATGTCTCTTCCTGGGTCACACTTTGTCCTTCAGCTTTTAGGGCTCACTGGAATTAAGTCTAGTTATAAATCTAGAAGTAAAAATAGGCGGTGGGGATGTGTTTTGAGAACTTTCAACAGTGCTTTTTAAGACATCTGCCTAAGGTGATATCCCAGGCAATGACTCAGACATCATCCCAGGTGATACTCAGACAAAGGCTCTTCAGATACTCATCAAATGGGAGTGGAGAGGCTAATAGTTAATCTCATCAAATGGGGGTATAGAGGCTAATAGTTTTTGGCAGGAACGATTCAACAGAATTTAGGGGTTCATTTTCACCAGTTTCCTGATTATCTGCCCATATGCCCCCATCCCAAGTTTCAGGGTTTCGTTTCTTCCCAATTAATGCCCTCAGTTTAACATCAGATAGAACTAGAAGTTGGGAATTCAATTGGCATTGTAATTCCATCACTTTTATGACTAGACTCTGGGCAAGATTTTTGACAATATCAGCTCTGTTACTACAGAAATAAGGCTGTCTTTCAGGGCACAAGTGGCAAATTTGAGGCTGTTTATGTGGCACATGAGCTTTAACTCTGAAGCCCTGAGCTCAGCTCTTCCTTTCACCACTTTGAGTAGTGAAAGTAGGACCCACCAGCCAGCTTCATTCTACTTCTAATTCTGAAAAAATTGTAGAAAAGTATCAAAACATGCGAATACTCAGAGCCTCATCTCTCACCAATAATTGATCTATTGGTGGTGATATTTTGCATATTTCTACTGTCACCTCATGCCCTGGATTAGCAGTGCCCTCCTTAGTACTGGAAGCAGAATCATCAAGATCTTTAGGAATAACCAGGCTTGAGAATCAATTTAGAAAACTCATCCTTACAGTTTTGTTTCTCTAAAATCACTCTTGGTACCTAATCTCTTACCGTGGGTTCTCTAAAGAAGCAAAACCAGTGAAGCATGCATATATATATATATATATATGTATATATTTGTTGTTGTTGTTGTTGTTGTTGTTAGATGCCTTTGAGTCAATTCCAACACATAGAGACCCTATGTACAACAGAAAGAAACACTGCCGGGTCCAGTGCCATCCTCACAATCATTGCTATGTTTAAGTCCATTGTTGTAACCACTGTGTCATTCCATCTCATTGAGGGTCTTCTTTTTTGCTGACTCTATTTTACCAAGCATGACGTCCTTCTTCAGCGACTGCTCCCTCCTGATAAAGTGTCCAAAGTATGTGAGATGAAGTTTTGCCATCCTTGCTTCTAACGAGCATTCTGGCTGAATTTCTTCCAAGACAGATGTGTTCATTCTTCTGGCAGTCCATGGTATATTCAATATCCTTCACCAAAGCCATAATTCAAAGCCATCAATTCTTCTTTGGTCTTCCTTATTCATTGTCCAGTTTTCGCATGCATATGAGGAGACAGAAAACACCATGGCTTGAGTCAGGTGCATCTTAGTCCTTAAAGTGACATCTTAGCTTGCTTTTCAACACTTTAAGAGGTCTTTTGCAGCAGATTTGTCCAATGAAATGAGTGGTCTGATTTCTATTTTTTTTTTTTTTTAATTTTTTTAATTGTACTTTAGATGAAGGTTACAGAACAAAATTTTGCATTAAACAGTCAGTACACGTATTGTTTTTTGACATTGGTTAACAACCCAATGAGATGTCAACAGTCTCCCTTCTCTGACCTTTTTTTAATGAAAATACACATAGCCAAAGTTACACCATATCAAAAGTTTCTACATGTACAATTCAGTGACATCGATTACTTTCTTCCACTTGTGCTGCTACCCTCACTATCCTTTTCCAAATCATTCTGTCATCATTATCTTCAGCTCACTGCCCCTTAGGCTTCCCATCAAACCTTTTGAGTTGCTGTTGTCAATTTGATCTCACATAGATAATTCTTTTTTTTTTTCTACCTTAAATGAAGGTTTTGCAGAACAAATAGTTTCTCATTAAACAGTTAGTACACGTATTGCCCTATGACAATTGTTAACAACCCCACAACATGTCTACACTGTCCCTTCTTAACCTCGGGTTCCCTATCACCAGCTTTCCTGTTCCCTTCTGCCTTCTACTGCTTGTCCCTGGACTGCTGTGCCTCATTAGTCCCATTTTGTTTTATGAGGCTGTCCAATCCCTGGCTGAACGGTGAACTTCCGGAGTGACTTCACCACTGAGCTAAAAGGGTGTCTGGGGGCCATACTCTTGGAGTTTCTCCAATCTGTCAGGCCTTTAAATCTGGTCTTTTTTGTGAGTTAGGATTTTGTTCTACATCCTTCTCCAGCTCTGTCCAGGACCCTCTTTTGTGATCCCAGTCAGAGTAGTCAGTGGTGGTAGCCGGGCACCAATCTAGCTGTACTGGACTCAATCTGGTGGAGGCCGTGGTAGCTGTGGTCCATTAGTCCTTCAGACTAATCTTTTCCTTGCGTCTTGGTCTCTTCATTCTCCCTTGCTCCCGAAGGGATGAGGCCAGTGGAATATCTCAGGTGGCTGCTCACAGGCTTTTAAGACCCCAGACGCTACTCGCCAAGGTAGAATGTAGAACATTGTCTTTATAAACTATGTTATGCCAATTGAGCTAGATGTTCCCCGAGACCATAGTCCCCACAGCCCTCCACCCAGCAATTCAGTCCCTCAGGGAGTTTGGATGTGTCTATGGAGCTTCCATGACCTTTCCTTGTACAAGTTGTGCTGGCTTCCCCAGTATTGTGTACTGTCTGACCCTTCACCAAAGTTACCACTTATCCATTGTCTATTTAGTTCACCCCCCACCCCTCCCATCTCTCGTAACCAATAAAGATTGTTTCCTTTTGTGTGTAAACTTTTACATGAGTTTTTACAGCAGAGGTCTCATATGATATTTGTCCTTTTGTGATTGACTTATTTCACTCAGCATAATGATGAGATGCTTCACAGATTCATCATTGTTCTTTATCTTTGCATAATACTCCATTGTGTGTATGCACCATAGTTTATCCATTCGTCTGTTGATGGGCATCTAGGTTGTTTCCATCTTTTTGCTACTGTGAACAGTGCTTCAGTAAATGTGGGTGTGCATATGTCTATTTCTGTGATGGCTCTTATTTCTCTAGGATATATTCCTAGGAGTGGGATTGCATTTTGTAGTGCTTTGTTTGTGGTGCTGTCGTTTTCTTTGTTCCTCTTAATATCCTGTGCTGAGTTCCTTTTGTTTGTGGATTTTTTTTTCATTTCTTTTGTTTTTGTAGGTTCTGTTTTTACTGAGACTTTTTTCTTCATTTTGGTGAGTAGGATTGTTAACTTTCTTTGTGGTTACCTTGAAATTTACCCTTATCTTCCTAGATTTCAACCAGTCTATTATTACTTGCCTTCCTCTCCATTAGAAGGTTCTATACCAATGCCGTTTATTCCCTCTTTTATTGTTCTGATGTTGTTGTCATTTACAGATTAACCTCTCTGGCTCCCTGTTGTAATTCTTTTGGTTTTGCATAGTCCTTAAGATTTCCTTTCCTAGGTTAGTATCTGGCTAGTACAATCCTGTGTCCTACTTTCAGTCTGTGGTCTGATGTTTTTTGTTCTCAGATCGAAGGACTCCCTTTCAGTTTCTTACTCCATTCAGTGCTTGGCTGAGTTCTTTATCTCTTCATTTGATGCTTAGGGTTTCAGGATTGACATGTGACTCTGTTTAACTTAGTTTTTCTGATCTTTGCTGTAGAGGGATGGCGTGGTGCTTCTGACTATAAAGCCATGTAGTCCAGAAGCCCTGAGTCATCTGATTTCTTGACTGCTACTTGTATGGGCATTGGTTATGGATTCAAGCAAAATGAAATCCTTGACATCTTCAATCTTTTTTCCATTTATCATGATATTGGGTATTGGTCCATCTGTAAAGATTTTTGTTTTTTTCATGTTGAGGCATAATCCGTACTGAAGGCTGTGGTCTTTGATCTCATCAATAAGTATTTCAAGTCCACTTCACTTTCAGCAAGCAAGGTTGTGTCATCTGCATATCACAGATTATTAATGAGTCTTCCTCCAATCCTGATACCCCGTTCTTCTCCGTGTAGTCCAGCTTCTCAGATTATTTGCTCAACATACAGATTGAATAAGTATGGTGAAAGGATACAGCCCCAAAACACACCTTCCCTGACTTTAAAACATGCAGTGTCCCTTTGTTCTGTTCGCAACACTGCCTCTTGGTCTAAGTACAGACTCCTCATGAGCACAATTAAGTGTTCTGGAATTCCCATTCTTCGCAGTGTTATCCATAATTTGTTATGATCCACGCAGTCTAATGCCTTTTCATAGTCAATAAAACATAGGTAAACATCTTTCTGGTATTCTCTGCTTTTAGCCAAGATCCACCTGACATCAGCAATGATATCCCTTATTCTATGTCCTCTTCTGAATCCAGCTTGAATTTCCAGCACTTCCTTGTTGATGTACCGTTGTAACCACTTTTGAATGATCTTCAGCAAAATTTTACTTGCATGTGGTATTAATGATATTGTTCAATAATTTCCACATTCTGTTGGGCTACCTTTCTTTGGAACAGATACAAATATGGATCTTTTCTGGTCGGTTGGCCAGTAGCTGTCTTTCAAATTTCTTGGCACAGATGAGTGAGAGAGGGGGATGGAAAGAGATTTATATCAAGGAAATGACTCACATAGTTGTAAAGGCTGTGAAGTCCCAAGTCTGTGGGTCAAGTATCAGGTTGGAGACTTCTTCTGACTCACATAGCTGCAGGGGCTGATGAAACCAAAATCAGCAAGTCAGATGGCATAATCGTGGAGGAGATTGCATTACATCAGAGCTCATCATGGAAGTGATTACATCGTTACATAACTGTCAAACTAGGTCACCACTGACAAACCACTCAGAATCATGGTTCAGCCTGGTCCAGCCAAGTTGACACATAACCTTAACCATCACATTAACCCTAAACCTAACACTTACCCTAATTTTAGATCTAACCCTACCTCAAACACTAACCCAAAACCTAAAACTAATCACTACCACTAAACCTAACTGTAACCCTAGATCTAACCCTAACCCTAATTCTAACCTCAGATCCAACCCTAACCCTCCCATTGTGACACTAAACATAACCTTAGATCAAACCCTAAACCTAAATCGACATCAAACCATAACTCTAACCATAACCCAAATTCTATTCCCAACTCTAATCATAGATCTAACACTAACCCCATTCTTAAACCTAATCCTAACCCCAAAACGAACCTTAACTCTAACCATAACCCTAAACTTTAACCCAAATCCTATCTATTCCTTATCCCAACTGTTTCCCTAATCCTAGATCTAACCCTAAACCAACCTTAAATTCTAGACGTAACTCTAACTCTAAACCTGAATCTAACTATTAACATGTTCCTAAACCTAACCCCACAGCTAACCCTAACTCAAACACTAACCATATTTCCTAACACTAATGTCTAAGCCTAATATTAGTTTAACCCTAGCTCTAAACCTAAGAATAAATAAATCTAAGACTACCTTTAACTATAAAACTAATCTTAAACCCCAACTCATACCTTAAAACTAACCGTATGCCCAAAACTAACCCTAAGCCTAACATTAGATTTGACTCTAAAACTAGATCTAACCCTCACTCTAACCTTAGATCTAACACCGACCCTAGCCCTAAACCTATATCTAACCCTAACCCTAGATTCACCATATACCTAATTTTAACCCTAGATCTAACCATAACCCCAACTCTAAACTTGACCTTAACTCTAGATATAACCCTAATTCTAACACTACTGAGAAGGAAAACCCTAGAACTAACTATAACCCTAACCTGAACTGTTAACCACTAATCCTAACACTACCCTTACCCTATCCATGGAGCTAACCTAACCCTAACCCTAGATTTAACCCTAACCCTAACCCTTAGCATAACCCTAATGATAACTCTAGATTTAACTCTAACCTTCACCCTATACCTAATACTAGCACTAACACTAAATCTTACCCTGATCCAAACCTTAAATCTATCCCTAACTCGAACCCTAACCCTAACCTTAACTTAATTTTATCTCTTGCTCCTGTTGCTGTCGAGTCAATTCCTACTTATAACTACCCTCTAGGACAGAGAGCAACTGCCCCATAGTGTTTCCAAGGAACAGCTAGTAGATTCGAACGGCTGATCTTTTTGGTTAACAGCCTTAGCTGGGCCACCAGGGTTCCAACTTAATTCTGTATTTAACCCTAAATCTAGATTTAAACCTAACCCTAGCCCAAACTGTAGATAAAACCTAATCCTAAACTTAACATCTAACACTTAACCCTAACACTAACCCTAGAGGTAACCCTAAGCATCAAAAGAAGATTGAAGGAATACACAGTCAATGTACCAAAAACAATTGGTTGATGTTCAACCATTTGAGGAGGTAGCATATAGTCAAGAACTTATGGTACTGAAGGAAGAAGTCCAAACTGCATGGAAGGCATTGGTGAAAACTAGACTCCAGGAATGGATGAAATACCAACTGAAATGTTTCAAAAAGCAGATGCAACACTGGAGATACTTGTCTATGCCAAGAAATTTGGAAGACAACCACCAGGCCAACTGACTGAAAGAGATTCATATTTGTACCCATTCCAAAGAAAAGTGATCCAACAGAATGCAGAAATTATCGAACAATATCATTAATATCAAACACAGGTAAAATTTTGCTGAAGATCATTCGAAAACAGGGAAGTTCCAGAAATTCAAGCTGGATTCAGGAGAGGATGTGGAACTGATATTGCTGAGATCAGATGGATCCTGACTGAAACTAAAGAATACCAGAAAGATGTTTACCTGTGTTTTATTGACTATACAAAACAATTCTACTGTGTGAATCATAACAAATTATGGATAACATTGTGAAGAATGAGAATTCCAGAACACTTAATTGTGCTCTTGAGGAACCTGTATTTAGACCAAGGTGCAGTTGTTTGAACAGAACAAGGGGATACTTCTTGGCTTAAAGCCAGGAAAGGTGATTGTCAGTGTTGCATCTTTTCACCATACTTATTCAATCTATATGCTTAGTAAATAATCTGAGACTGGATTATATGAAGAAGAAAGGGGCATCAGGGTTGGAGGAAGACTAATTTACAACCTGCGATATGCAGATGACACAACCTTGCTTGCTGAAAACAAAGAGAACTTGAAGCACTTACTGATGAAGATCAAAGACTACAGCCTTCACTATGGATTGCACCTCATCATAAAGAAAACAAAAATCCCCACAACTGGACCAATAAGCAATACGATAAATGGAGAAAATATTGAAGATGTCAAATATTTCATTTTACTTGGATCTACAATCAATTCCCATGGAAGCAGCAGTCAAGAAATCAGGCGACGTATTGCATTGGGAAAATCTGCTTCAAAAAACCTCTTTGAAGTGTTCAAAAGCAAAGCTGTCACCTTAAGGACTAAGGTGCGTCTGACTCAAGCCACGGTATTTTCAATTCGCTCACATGCATACAAAAGCTGGACAATGAATAAGAAAGACCAAAGAAGAATTGACACCTTTAAATTATGGTGTTTGCGAAGAATATGTAATATACCATGGACTTCCAGAAGAATGAACAAGTCTGTCTTGGAAGAAATACAGTCAGAGTGCTCCTTGGAAGCGAGGATGGCAAGACTTTGTCTCACGTACCTTGGACGTGTTATCAGGAGGGATCAGTCCCTGGAGAAGGACATCATTCTTGGCAAAGTAGAGGGTCAGCATAAAAGAGGAAGACCCTCAACGAGATGGATTGACACAGTGGCTGCAACAATGGGCTTAAGCATAACGATTGTGAGAATGGCGTAGGACCAGGTGGTGTTTCGTTTTGTTATACATAGGGTCGCTATGAGTTAGAACCGACTGGAGGGCACCTAACAACAGCAACTCTGCCATGAAGGAGGCTTTCAAGATGATAGGGAGAGTAGGCTCCTGTCAGGACTGGTGTGGAAAGGACAAGGACTCGATCAGACTTCTGGTAGAATGATCTTAAGATTCAGGGCCAGTAGGATATTAGGTAGTGCACTGGTCAGACTAAAGCCAAAAGACAGACACACATAAAATGTTTACTAGTTACATCTCTCCGTTCTGAGAAATACCAAACTGACTGTTCTACACAAACCTCTTTTCTGAGTCTTTGAATTTTTTAATACAATTCAAAAAGTGGAAATAGTAGTTGGTAATAAAAATAACATTTGCTTCTACCCTTGTGTCCAGCCCTTCAGTTTTGCTCCAGAAAACCACCATTAACCCTAATTATACACATTATTTTGCACCTTGCTTTATTTATCTAGGAAACCCTGGTGGCGTAGTGCTTAAGTGCTATGGCTGCTAACAAAAAGGTCAGCAGTTCGAATCCACCAGGCACTCCTTGGAAACTCTGTGGGACAGTTCTATTCTGTCCTATAGAACCGCTTTGGAGTTGGAATTGACTCGATGGCAACCGGTTTGATTTTTTGGTTTTTTCTTTATTTAGTGATAAAACTTGGATACTACCGTGTATCAACACATATAGAGCTGTCTCTTTTTTTGAAGAGCTTTATACTCTTCCAGTGTTTGTGTATGCCATAATTGTATCTATTTTTCATAGGCTTTATTAACTGCATATTTTGTTAATGAAAAATTAACACAATTTGATTATTTCTAAACTTTTGCAGTTACAAGCAAAACTGAAATGAATCTCTTTTCATATATACCATTCTACTCTTAAGTGGTTATATATTTGAGATAAATTCCTAGAAGAAAAACATGAACTGGATCAAAGAACATGTCTTGTACATTTTATTGCCCTCCACAGAGTCTGTGCAATAACAGTCACAAAAATATGCAAGCCTGCCTGCTCTCCCCTCAATCCTTGATGATGTAATGTGTTTTAGATGGTCCTGCTATTTAACCAATTTCTGCCATGCTTTCTTCCTGCTTATGTTCAGGGCAGCAATGTGCTCCACTAAAAGTGCTCAATATCCCAGACTGTCTAGCATGCAGCTTAGTATGACTAATAAACAGAGTTGTCTGACCACTAAAAAGTATTCACTAGGGAGAGTATCCTTTTTAAATAACAGAAATTTTTGTTATGTCATTGTCCTCCTTATTTCTGCTTGGATCATGGAAGTAGTTGGATTTGCAGTAGCCCTCTTTTGTCCATGAGGAAGACAGTTGCTAAATATGAATGGTGCAGCTGGTTACCTGGTTACTTGAGGTTGTTGCTGAACCACTTCATCCACCCCTTGGATTGCCCACATCTGGATTTTTTTTGACTGGGAAAAACAAGTTCCTTACTTTCGTAACCTGTTGTTGAGTTTTCTGATGTTTGTGACTGAAAACAATCTGATACATGTGTTATGAAGCATTTTGATCTTTTCCAGTCTGATAGGTAAAAATTGGTATCCCAGTGTAGTTATTACTGTGTAGTCTTATGAATGAGATTCAATCTGTTCTAATGTCTAAGAAGATTTGTATTTATTTTCTCAGAAATTTTCTTTCTTTTTTTGCCCGTTGTATTGAAAGGGCATTGTTGATTGTCATTTTTTATTTGTTTGTTTCTTTTTTTTCAAATTGATTTGTAGGGGCTCTTTATAAATTCAAGATTAGCTCTTTGTCATATGTATTGCAAATAAACTTTTCAGAGTTCGACATTTTTTCTTTTTTTACTTTTTTACTTTTGCCATGCCGAAACTTTGGATTTTCATGTAGTTTTTAAATGTCTTTCATAATATCTGATCTCTGTGTCCCTACTACTCAAATTTATAAAAATCAGTCTTCTAAGTGTTAGTGCCTTTATGGTATAAAAGTAACACCTATTTCTTCTGCAATGAGTCAGAGTTGTCCATCCCATCTGCTGCCACCCTCTCGGAGGAGGCAATACTTTCCCCATGACCTAGAAATCCTGTCCTGCAAAGATTACCTGGCTACAAAGATGTAGTTCTATTTTATTAGCATTAAAAGACCAATGCTTTTACTCCCAGGAATAACTGCCTATCTTTGGGAAAAAAGTTCTGGTTCAATGAAACGGCAGATAGATGTCTTAGACAAAACTGCATTGTGGATGTCAAATATTCAGGCAGATGTGGAACAGGGATGATTGTCAAGATCTCTACCATTTTGACATATGAATGGTACACACAGATGCCCATCAAGTAGATAGGAAATATGGCCTGCTAGATCAGAGGAACATAAAAGGGATTTGGGGACAACAAGGAAACTCTATGTGGTTTATTCTGT
Source organism: Dugong dugon (assembly GCA_030035585.1). Taxonomy (NCBI): domain Eukaryota; kingdom Metazoa; phylum Chordata; class Mammalia; order Sirenia; family Dugongidae; genus Dugong; species Dugong dugon. Next base: position 33,047,811 of record CM057479.1, read on the forward strand.
CCTCTCACTCATTTCTCTGTGCCACAATCTTGCCCCATACGTAAACACACACACAAACATTGCTATGTAAACACAGAAGTCCATTTCCAATGAATGGCCCATTATCCCTGGTCTTTCACCCAACTAACTTGTACACACATAGGAATATTTCTTTTCCCTCCCCAGAGGTATTCAGGACTCTGCTGCACCACAAGAGGTGCTAAACCCCAAGATGGATCTCAGATTTGAGGACTTCTTTCTTCTCACAAGACCATGAATCCTGGAGATTTTGATGGGTCAATCCTGATGGCCACTGCATAATTTGATAGACAAGTCTGTGGACAGGATAATACTCTCAACTACCATTTCTTGAGAATAATGAAATCTATTCATCAAGAATGATTGCAAATAAAGTTCGGATGGTGATGTCTTTTCCTCAACTACTTGAAGAGTGAAAAAAAAATCAGATCCCAGGGATTTCACATAAAATCCCAAGGCAGGAATCCAGTCAGCAAATATCTATTGAACATCAGAAACTGTAAGGTTCTGGACTCAGAATACAAATAACCCCAATTTTTTACATAGGTTTAGTACTCTAGAATTCAGAAAAATTAAGAGAGAGTATATGATTGTGGTTGAGTGTATGGGATTTGACATCAGCTCTGTTGCTTAATCTTTTATGACTTTAACTAAGATTCTTAACCTCTTAAAGGTTCATTTTCCCATCTGCATAAAAATGGTTAATGACAATATCTGCTTAATAGGGTCATTGTGAAAATTAGTTGTAATATCAGATGAAAAGTATTTATTAATCAGCAAATATTAGCTATTATTAGTACAGTAAATGTTTCTATATATCCTGAGAACACTATCTGACATATAGTAGTTTTTCAATTAATAACACTTACATGATGTCACTCTAGGCTATATTCATCCTAAAATAAATTGAAATAATACATGAGTACTCTTATTTTAGGTAAGATGTTATTGAAGCTCATAGGATTTAAATGTTGTTTCCAAGGGTAAATGGCAAGCATTTATTAGAGCTAGAATTGAAACCCAGGTCTTCAGTTTTCAACTACCACAAGGATTTGAAAATTATCAATTCTTTGCATTATTCTAGCTTACGTAGGAGAAATTTCCTTTTCTTTGTGTTTTGCTTTTGACTAGTCCTTCTTCTTTTGTGATTTTGTGTGTTTTACTATTTTTTTGTTGAACTTGGGCCATTTTGTTATCTTTGTCTTTTTACTTTAAATTTTGTATTCTGGTTTTTGTGGGAAAATTTTCTGATTGGACACCGTGGTGTCACAGGGGCCAAGCACCTAGCTGCCAACCAAAAGGCCACTGCCCCACACTATCAGCCATTCCATGGGACAAAGATGCAGCAGCCTACCTCTACAAAGATTAACAGCCCTGGGAACCCCTTGGCCAGCTCCATTCAGTCCCACAGGGTCGCTATGAGTCAGAATCGACCCAGTGGCAGCAGGCTTAGTATCTTCTCCTGAGAATCGCTACAGGCACTCTTGTCCTTAGATTTTTTTCAGTGCTGATTCAGGAGTTCAATAAGCATGTGTAGGAGGAGGGGTTACCTGGTCACGGATGCTGATGTAAGCAGTGGAGCTCGACTTTCTTGTGGCAAAGGTGGGGGCTCTCTATGTCTGTCCTTCATGGGCATCCCTGCAAGGCTTTCCCACGTTGTCCTGCTGTTATTTTCCTTCTGTATCACTTGCCAGTCTGAAGTATTCCCCTCACCCTGCTGCCCTTGCAGTTCTTCCAGGTCTTACTGCCCATCCATCTCAAGCCTCAGTGAGATTCAACAACACTCTCTCACTGTGCCAGTCTCCCTTTACCCCCTCCCAACTGTGTGGCCCACAAACTCCAGTGACCAATTTGCATCACCTTAAAAAATTGGGCTACAGCTTCATCAGAATAGCTCCCTTTTTGTGTTCCCTGTTTAGGGTGTTGCTCAGCCCTGCCCCAAAATGGCTGCAATGAGCAAACACTCACAGTGTTAGCAGGTAGGTTCTCCCAGCTTCTGTGCCATCCCCTGTTCTCCTCTACCATGCTTCTGCACTCACCCCGACTCTCCAACACCTCAGCTGCTATCCGGAGTTCTGAGATCTCAGTCTGTGCTGGCTTTTATTCATTGTTCAGTGGGTTAGTTGCTGGCGGAGTAAAGGGGGACATCTACTCACTTCACCATCTTATTCCAGTCTCCTCAAATATTTTGTTTGTTATCAGAAAGATCAATTAACAGGGGTTATCTGAAAAATTCTTTTGCATGGGGTCCCCATTAGTGGGAACCCAACTTAATGGCAACCAACAATAACAATCCTGAGAAGGCACTCTCATCACCATTAGTCTAAAAATGCACCCTTACTTGAGCACTTCCTTTTGTATGCCACAGGTGTCCGCCTCTAGGGACGGTGTCATGGCTTAAACTGACAAATTGCCATTTCATACATGCCCTTAGGAATTGGAGATGCCTGAGTCAGACACCCAGGCTCTAGGCTGTGCTCTTGTCTTGATCAGCCTTAGAAAAGGTGTTTAAAGGAAGTTGTTCTTGTGTGCCTTCCCCCTCCCCCAAACAATTCTGCAGCAACTTCTTTCTTTGTGATGGAGCCTGTCTCTATGATAAAAGCTGAATATTGCAGATGTGCTCATTCCCAGCCTCTCTGGCATCTGGCTTCATGACCCCTTTCTGACCAATGAGGTATAAGCGAGAATCTGCTGGGTACTTCTCAGAAAGATGTGTTAGGCAAGCTCTCTCTTCCTTATCTTCTTTCCTTCCTGACTTGTATCCAGACTTACGAAGATTCATCCTCTGAAGCTGTGCAGACACAGTGGAACTGAGATCTGGTAGACTGAGGACAAAGACACTGGGGATGGTGGAGTGGAGGATGGGATAGGCCCAGTCCTTGATGCCATCACTGAGCCACTGAACCAACCCTGGACTGCTTACCTCTGGACATCTTGGTAAGTAAAACAAACAAACCAATAAAACCCCAAGCCCCCTCAAATCTTGTAGTTGAAGTGATCTTTAGTTGAGTATTCTGTTATTCTATCACTGTCAGCTGAAAGGATCCTGACTCACATAATAATAGCACTACTTGTATGCACCAGGGGCTTTCCTAAGTTATTTATGTATCTTAACTCATTTACTCCATGCAGTAATACTAGGTAGATACTTTGGTTAACATCCATTTTATAGTGGTTAAAACTTAGGATCAGGGTGCCTAATATGTTGTACAAGGTCACATAACAAGGAAGTAATAAAGTTGAGAGTCAAACCTGAGCTGACAGGGCCAGAGTCCATGTCCTTTTTTTAAATTTTTTTATTGTATTTTGGACGAAGGTTCACAGAACCAAATAGTTTCTTATTAAAAAGTTAGTACACATACTGTTTTACGACATGGTTACAATGCCATGACATGTCAACACTCTCCTTTTTCGACCTTGGGTTCCCTATTGCCAGCTTTCCTGACCCCTATTGCCTTCTAGTCCTTGTTCCTGGGTTGTTGTGTCCCTTTAGTTTCATTTGGTTTTGTGGGCCTGACTAATCTTTGGCTGAAGGGTGAACCTCCAGAGTGACTTCATTACTGAGCTAACAGGGTGTCCAGGGACAATACTCTCGGCTTTTCTCCAGTCTCTGTTGTGCCAGTAAGTCTGGTCTTTTTTTGTGAGTTAGAACTTTGTTCTACATTTTTCTCCAACTCTGTCCAGGATCCTCTATTGTGATCCCTGTCAGAGCAGTCAGTGGTGGTAGCTGGGCACCATCTAGTTGTACTGGACTCAGTCTGGTGGACGCTGTGGTAGTTGTGGTCCATTAGTCCTTTGGACTAATCTTTCCCTAGTGTCTTATTTTCTTCATTCTCCCTTGCTCCCAGAGGGGTGAGACCAGTGGGGTATCTTAGATGGCTGTTAACGGGCTTTTAAGATCTTAGATGCTACTTACCAAGGTAGAATGTAGAGCACTTTCTTTATAAACTATGTTATGCCAATTGAGCTAGATGTTCCCCTATACCATGGTCCCCACAGCCCTCAGCCCAGCAATTTGGTACCTCAGGGACTTTGGATGTGTCTATGGAGCTTCCATGACCTTGCCTTGTACAAGATGTGCTGGCTTCCCCAGTATTGTGTACTGTCTTATCCTTCACCAAATTTACCACTTATCTATTGTCTACTTAGTATTTTCCACTCCCCACCCCTCCCCTCCCTCATAACCATCAAAGATTGTTTCTTTTTGTGTGTAAACCTTTTCATGAGTTTTTACATTAGTGGTCTTATACAATATTTGTTTTTTTCTGATTGACTTATTTCACTCAGCATAATGCCTCCCAGATTCATCCATGTTATGAGATGCTTCACAGATTCTTCATTGTTCTATATGGTTGTGTAATAGTCCATTGTGTGTATGTACCATAGTTTGTTTATCCATTCATCTGTTGATGGGCATCTAGGTTGTTTCCATCTTTTTGTTATTGTGAACAATGCTGCAATGAACATTGATGTGCATGTCTATTTATGTGATGACTCTTATGTCTTTAGGGTATATTCTTAGGAGTGGGATTGCTGGATCATATGGTATTTCTCTTTCTAGCTGTCTAAGGAAGTGCCATATTGCTTTACAAAATGGTTGTTTCATATGCATTCCCATCAGCAGTGCATAAGAGTTCTGATCTCCCTGCAGCCTCTCCAACATTTGTTATTTCCAGTTTGTTTTATTCCTACCGGAAATGCCGGGGTAAGATGGTATCTCATTGTGGTTTTGATTTGCATTTCTCTAATGGCTAGTGATCGGGAGCATTTCCTCATGTCTCTGCTGGCTGCTTTAATATCTTCTTTGGTGAAGTATTTGTTCATTTCCTTTGCCCATTTTTTAATTAGATTATTGGTCTTTTTGTTGTAGAGGTGCTATATTTTCTTGTAGATTTTAGAGATTACACCTTTCTCTGATTTGTAATGTCTAAAAATTTTATCCCAGTCTGTAGGTTTTCTTTTTACTCTTTTGGTGAATTGTTTTGAAGAGCATAAATGTTTAATTTTTAGAAGATCCCAGTTATCTAGCTTATCTTCTGGAGTTTGTGTGTTGTTGGTTATGATTTGTGTCCTGCTAATGCCATCTATTAGGGCCTCTAACTTTGATCCTATTTTTTCTTCAATGAACTTTGTAGTTTTGGGCTTCATATTTAGGTCTTTGATCCATTTTGAATTTGTTTTTGTAGATGGTGTGTGGTATAGTTCCTATTTCATTTTTTTTTTTTTTTTTTTTTTTTTTTTTGCAGATGGACATCCAGTTTTGACAGCACCATTTGTTAAAAAGACTGTTTTTCCCCCATCTGATGGATTTGGGGCCCTTGTCGAAGATCAGGTGACTGTAGGTGGATAGATTTACCTCTGGGTTCTTAATTCTGTTCCATTGGTCAATGCATCTGTCGTTGTACCAGTACCAGGCAGTTTTGACTACTGTAGCTGTATAGTAGGTTCTGAGGTCAGGTAGTGTGAGACCTCCACTTTATTCTCCTTCTTCAATAGTGCTTTACTTATCTGGGGCTTCTTCCCTTTCCATATAACGTTAAAGATTATTTTTTCCATCTCTTTAAAGAAATGTTGTTGGTATTTGGATCTGGATTGCATTGTCTTTGTAAATTACTTTGGGTAGAATTGTCATTTTCACAATGTTGAGTCTACCTATCCATGAGCATGGTATGTTTTTCCATTTATGTAGATCTCTTTTGGTTTCTCACGGTAGTGTTTTACAGTTTTCTTTGTTATCAGTCTTTTATATCCCTGGTTAGATTTATTCCTAAGTATTTGATTTTTTTAGGGGCTATTATAAATGGTATTGTTTTCCTAATTTCCTTTTCATCATTCTCTTTATTGGTGTTTAGGAATCCAACTTATTTTTGTATGTTTATCTTGTATCCTGCTACTCTGCTGAATCTATTGGTTCCAGTAATTTTCTAGTGGAGTCCTTTGGTTTTCTATCTATAGTATCGTATCATCCACAAACAGGGACAGTTTAACTTCTTCATTACCAGTTTGGATGCCCTTTATTTCTTTTTCTTTCCTTATTGCTCTAGCTAGAACTTCCAGTACAATGTTAAATAGGAGTGGTGATAAAGGGCATCCTTATCTTGTTCCTACTCTCAAGGGGAATATTTTCAGCTATCTCCATTAAGAATGATGTTGGCAGTTGGTTTTGCATAGATGCACTTTATAATGTTGAGAAATTTCCCTTCTATACCTATTTTATTGAGAGTTTTTATCAGGAATGGGTGTTGGACTTTCTGTAATGCCTTTTCTGCGTCAATTGAGATGATCATGTGATTGTTTTCTTTCCTTTTATTTATGTGGTTGATTACGTTGATTGATTTTCTAATGTTGAACCATCCTTGCATAGCTGGTATGAATCATACTTGGTCGTGGTGTATTATTTTTTTGATATGATGCTGAATTCTATTGGATAGAATTTTGTTGAGAATTTTTGCATCTATATTCATTATAGATACTGGTTTATAATTTTCTTTTCTTGGTATCTTTGCTTGGTTTTGGTATCAGGGTTATGCTGGCTTCATAGAATGAATTTGGAAGTGTTGTTTCCTTTACTATGTCCTGAAATAGTTTGAATAATACTGGTATAAGCTCTTCTCTGAATGTTTGGTATAATTCTTCAGTGAAGTCATCTGGTCAAGGGCTCTTTTTTGTTGATTTTTTAAAATTACCTCTTCAATATCTTCTCTTGTTATGGGTCTGTTCAGATTTTCAACATCACTTTGTGTTAGTTTGGGTAGGTAGTGTGTTTTTAGAAATGTACCCATTTCTTCTAGGTTTTCAAATTTGTTGGAGTATAGATTTTTATTGTACTTTGTTTTGATCCTTTTTATTTCAGTTGGGTCTGTTGTAATGTCCCCCATTTCATTTCTTTTTTGGGTTATTTGCGTCATCTCCTGTTTTTCTTTTGTCAGACTGGTCAGTGGTTTGTCGATTTTGTGGATCCTTTCAAAGAACCAACTTTTGTTTTTGTTGATTCTTTCTACAGTTTTTGTATTCTCTATTTCATTTATTTCTGCTCGGATCTTTATTATGTTCTTTCTTCTGGTGGCTGCTTTTTTTGCTGTTCTCTTTCTATTTGTTTGAGTTCTGTAGTTAATGTTTTGTTTTTGTCCCTTTCTTCTTTTTTGACGTGTGCATCTATTGCTATAAATTGTCCTCTGAGACTGCCTTTGCTGTGTCCCAAAGGTTTTGATATGATGTGTTTTCATTCTCATTTGATTCTAGGAATTTTTTTATTCCGTCTCTGATTTATTCTGTACTCATTGGTTTGTAAACAGGATGTTATTCAGTTTCAGTGTAATTGGTTTTTTTCCTTGCTGTTCTTATCTTGATGGCATTGTGGTCAGAGAAGGTACTTTGTATTATCTCAACGTTTTGGATTTTGTTGAGGGTTGCTCTGTGTCCTAAGATGTGGTCTATTCTGGAGAATGTTCCATGTGCATTGGAAAAGAATGTGTGCTTTGCAGCTGTTGGGTGGATTGTTCTATATATGTCTATATGTCTAGGTCAAGTAGGCTGATTTTGCCCTTTAGGTCTTCTGTATCTTTGCTGAGTTTCTTTCCAGTTGTTCTGTCTGTTACTGAGAGTTGTGTGTTGAAGTCTCCTACTATTATTGTGGAACTGTCAATTTCTCTTTTCAGTGTTGTTAGAGTTTGTTTTATGTATTTTGGAGCTCTGTCATTGGGTGCATAGATGTTTATTATGATTATGTCTTCATGATGGATCATCCCCGTAATCATTATATAGTGTCTCTCTTTGTCTTTTATGGTGGATTTGTTTTAAAGTCTATTTTATCTAAGATTAGTATTGCCACTCCTGCTCTTTTTTGGTAGCTGTTTGCTTGATATATTTTTTCCATTCTTTGATTTTTAATAAATTTACGTCTTTATTTCTAAGGTGTCTCTTGTAGACAGCATATTGATGAATCCTGATTTTTATCCATTCTGTGTCTGTCTCTTTATGGGTGTATTTAGGGCATTTACATTCAGTGTAATTATTGACAGGTGTGAGTTTATTGCTGTCATTTTGTAGTGCTTTTTTTGTGGTGCTGACCTTTTCTTTGTTCCTCTTACTCTCCTGTGCTGAATTCCTTTTGTTTGTGGACTTGTTTTCATTTCTTTTGCTATTGTGAATTTTGTTTTTACTGAGACTTTATGTTTCTCTTCTTTATTTTGGTGAGTAGGTTTGTTTACTTTCTTTGTGGTTACCTTGAAATTTACCTTTATCTTCCTAGGTTTAAACCAGTCTATTATTACTTGGTAACACTGGCTACAAGGGGCTCCTAAGCAGAGAAAAGAAAAATAAAACAAATAAACTAAACAAAACAGAACAAATAAAAAAAAAATTAAAAAAACCGCAGGGATCCACCAGCATTGTGGTGGGCTGGGAAGCAGTTCCATAGTTGAGCAGCACTTCATAGCCTTTCAAGAAGAAGCAAAGATGGCACACGGAACCACGTGTTTGAGAGAAGAGATGGGGAAGTGGTGAGAGCTATGGAAGAAATCAGAAAAAGCAAAAAAAAAAAAAAAAAGCAACACCATCAACAAACAAATGGCACTCAGGGAGCCAGCCAGTGTGGGCAGATAGAATCCAAGCAGCACAGGGCTGAAGCCAGCGTCTCCAAGCCAAAAGACTGTGGCTGCAGGAAGCAAAGTGGGAATGAAGAGGCGCTGGGGGTGGAAAAGCATATATCACTGGTTACCAGTTGTTCTGTCTCATGCTGGGAGCTCCGTGAAGCTGCTTTCCCATATTCCCTGTTTTCAGATCTCTGATGTGGGTTGAATTCAAGCAGCAGGGACCCTGCACTTCCCGGCCAGTTGAGCTACCGCAGCCAGCTATGAAGTCACAGAGGTTGAGCAGGCGAGAGAAGGATGGGTAGTGGGAAGGTGTATATTGCTGGTTAGTGGGTGCTCTGTCTCCTGCTGGGAGATCTGTGAAGCTGCTTTCCCATACTCCCTGTTTTCCATTCTCCAACAGGAGTCCAAGGTGGTGAATCTGTGCTTCCTTAGCTGATAGGGGACCTCTGCAAGTATCTCTCCTTGCTCTCTGTTCTCTGTCAGTTTCTTATTCCATTCAGTGCTTGGCTGAGTTCTTTATCTCTTCATTTGACACCTAGGGTTCCAGGATTGACGTTTATCTCTGTTTTACTTAGTTTTTCAGGTCTTTGCTGTGGAGATACGGCATGGTACTTCCGTCTATAGCACCATGTTGGCTCCGCCTCCCAGAGTCTGTGTTTTTATCCACTACCCTTTGCTTCATGATATTGCATGTGAATGGTGAAAGGGGAAACCTAGAAGAATCTTTTTGTGCCCCCCACACACATTGTAGCATTAAACAAGGCCACTGACAGAGACTTCATGTTTGTGCATGGGTTATAGCAACTGGGAACATGATGGTAGGGCACAGGTGGAGCACAGAGCCCTGGACAGAAGGTGGGAAAATCTGAGTATCCATGACATGCATTGTTACTTCCACTCTTCTCCCAACAATAGTACATTGTACGGCTGGCTCATATTGTTGTTTTTAGTACTGCTTTGCTTAAGCAAGCACCCAAAAAACCAAACCCATTGCTTTCGAGTTGATTCCAACTCACAGCAACCCTATAACAAGCACCAGGTTCCCCTAATATGAGAAGGGCCAGGTGGGACTTGAACAGCTACTCCCACACTTTTTTTTTTCTGCACACTCCTTTCCTGTTGTGATTTCTGTAAGTACTAGTGGGTAAGGAGCAACTTCAGAATTTCTGGCTTCCCCTCACAGCACATTGGGCCTTTTGTCTCTCACCTTAAACACTTGAGCAGAGCTTTAATCTCTGACTTCCAGATAGCAGTACTCTTGTTCTCGCTCCAGGATTCCCTTAAGCATCAACCCTGTCTGTTACTACCTCTACCTGCACCAGAGGATTATTAGGTGAATGGCCTTGTTGGATTTCAGCCATGGAGAGTGGCAAGCTCTCAATTTTGGAGTAATATTTTAGTGAGTAAGCAAAGGCAATATGAGTACTGAGGCTATGAATACGATGACCATTTCACAAAAAAAAAAAAAGAGAGAACTAAAGCATTGAAAGGAGATCAGGAGTGCCAAGTGGAGCGGGCATGTGGAGAGTGCTATTTCAAATAGGCTTCTCATGGCAGCCTTGTTCAGAGGCTCACATTTAAGCAAAGATCTAAAGGGGGCAGTGGTCATGGCTAAGGCTAGGAGCAGTGTTGCAAGAAGAGGAAAAAGCAGGTGCAAAAGACAAGAAGCAGAGTGTGACTGAGCCCAGATGATGGTCTTTATAAACAGCACCCAGAGTGATTTAAAGAATTCAGTGAACACACAATTCTTTGTAGCAATCTTCATGTCTATTGTGGTTACAAGGCACAGAAAGTCTAATTTTGCCCATCCCTAATCCCAACATTGCAATTGCCTTTTCCCTTCCACTCAGTGCTGGAGAGATGAAGAGTCTCAGACCCTGGGGTTTGCTCCATGTCTCTCTGAAGGCAATGCTCCTGCTTCTATCTCCTCAGAGTCCTGTGGGGACCCTGCTGCACAGTGGCACTCATGGTCAGTGTGATGGTTAAGATTGTGTGTCAACTTGGCTGGGCGATGATTCTCAATGTTTTAATGTAATCACACCCATGATTGAATATACTGTGAGTAGCCGATCAAATGAAAGGGAGTCTCCTTGGGGGTGTGGCCCGCATCTGAATTTAAGCAGATGTTCTGGCTTTTTGCTCTCTTTGGATCTTGCGGCTGCTTCCTGTCGTCTCATCTCCTGTTCTTGGGACTTGAGCTGTCAGCTTATCTGCCGAACCTGGGATTTGTCGATCGACACAGCCTGTGAGCCGAAGCCCTGCTCTCCGACCTGCTGATCTTGGTCTCGCCAGCTTCTGTGGCTGTGTGACTTGGGAGAGGCCTCTACCCTGATCCACGGACTTGGGATGTTCCAGCCTCTACAATCGTGTGAGCTGTTTCCTTGATATAATCTCTCTATATATATATATTTATATACTTTACTGGTTTTGCTTCTCTAGAACCCAGCCTAAGACAGTCAGGTTCTCAGTCTGTGGCATGATCTCACCTGTGTGCTATCCTGCCCTACAGGTGACCCTAAAATGCTAAAACTTGAATTATGGTGATGATTTTTTCTCTTGTGATCCCTTTCACTTTTGGGGCTACACCAGTACCTTGGCATAGCTCAGTGAGTTAAGCAAAAAAAGTGTTATGTCTAAAATACCTGTCTTTGCAAGACTTTCACTCTTTCACTACTGTATTTATTCATAGCCTCCTCACTCCAATTTTCCTGGGCTATATGATGTTGGAGAAAATTAATTTAAATCAAAATGCTTTACTGATAACCCACTATATGTTAAACAGTTATCTAGGTACAACAATAAACAAATCATGAAGTTTACATTCTAGTTTAGAGAGAGAAATGTTACACAAAGTAAGAGAATAAAATGAATAGAATGTAATATGATGTTAAGTTCTACAGAGAAAAATAAAGAGAGGAAGAGAGATAACGACTGCCAGAGCAACATGTTGGCAATTTAAAACGGGAGACTCAGGAAATATCTCACTGAAAAGGTTGAAGTTTAGTAAAGACACTTCAGAGGTGGGACAGTAAGCCATGTGAATTTCTGGATTAAAGAGCATTCCTGGCAGAGGAAACAGCAAGTGCCAATGCCCTGAGATGGAAGTGCCAATGCCCTGGCCCAGTTAACAGTTAAGAAACAATATATAGAGTTAATTAAAAGACTACAAAACTTCAAGTCAATAGCAGTTACACAGACCCAAAGAAGGCTGCCTGCCCTGCACATCTTTACCTAATCCCAGTCTTTATCTGACCTTCACCACTGCACAATGGGGAAGAGGTGGGGGGTCATTTCTCTTTCAGACCGAGAGGACTCACTATGTCCTCTCTGAGATCCATGTTGGAATTAGCCCAGTCGTGGGGTGCCTCAACGTGGAGCTTGGACCCCTGCACTGGCCTTCCCAGGCAGGCCCTTAGTCTGGGGCACAACTTCACTTTTGACAGGCCTTGGTATCAGAATGGAGTGAAAAGGGAGATCCCTTGTTCCCTTCTCTTGGGGTGTCAACATTTGTTGTTGGTGGTGGTTGTCATACCAGTGTCTGGGCTCAATCAGATTGTTTTAGCCAAGAAAGGTGTTATGGGTGAATACTCGCACTTGAAATACTTTCCCTTTTTTCCTAACTTTCCTAAGTTAACATTCTCCATTTCTTTTCTAACTTTCTCTAGGACTTCCTGGGGCACACAACCAGTGACCCCAATAAGAATAACCATGGCTTAGGCGGACATATTTTGTTTCTAAATATGTATTGTGGAATACATATTCCAGAGAAAATGGAAGGAACTCTGGGGCTTACGTTAGACTCTTCACCAGGGCTTCATGATCAGGTTTGAGGGACATTGTGAGTGGTCAGTGTGAGTGTGAAATTGGGGGAAGGAGAGGTGTCACAGGACAGGAGTCATATTACACCACACAGAGATCTTAGTATCAAACATGGTCCCTTACAGAGATACTGTGTTTAGGGCATCAGCATGATCTCTGCGTACAGGAACTTGGAAGGAAAGAGGAAGACAAGTTTGTGAAGGATGGAATCTTAAGTTTTGGTGTGTTTGTTGAGGGAGGAAGTAATTGGAGATAGAGTGCAGAGGAGAAGCTATGCCTATCTCTCTTAGGCTGGGTTCTCTACAGAAGCAAAACCAGTGCAGCATATAAATATCTATATAAAGAGATTTACATCGAGGAAGTGGCTCACGTGGTTGTACAGGCTGGAACGTCCCAAATCCATAGGTCAGGCTGGAGGCTTCTCCTGATTCACGTAGCTGCAGGGGCTGGTGAACCCAATACCAGCAGGTCAGACACCAGGGCTCTTGTTCACAGGCTGCAAAGACCGACGGATCACAAAATCAGCAGGCAAGATCACGGGTAAGCTAATAGCTCAAGGCCCAAGAATGGGAGGTCAGATGAACAGGAGCCAGCTGCAGGATCCAGAGTGAGAAAAAGCCTGCAAGCCTTGCCAGACAGTCCACTTATATTCAACTCAGGCCACAGCCTCAATGAAACGCCCTTTGAACTGATAAGCTATTCACAGCAAATCTCGTCATGGAGGTGATGACATTATATCAAATCTCATCATGGAAGTGATCACATCATCATACAACTGCCAAGCTACATCATAGTAGAACACCCAAATGATGAATATGTTGCCTCCAAAATCCAAAGAGGCCCACTAGGTGTTCTGCCTCTTTTTCAGTTGTGTAAAGGGCTAGATGCAATAACTTATTCCTTACTTTAGAAGGAATATCTCGACATGCCCCACACCACTGGACCCTTAGAAATGTCACTGAAGTGGAATGTGCCTGAAATTTTTGGGATTAATTTCCCACCCTCTAGCACATAAATGTTTTACCAATAAGTCCAGAGTCATTGATACTTATTCCATACTAGGTCCAATCAGCATAATGTGATCAATGTGATGGATCAATGTAACATCTTGTGGAAGGCAATCAAGGTCCCTGCAGATTAAATTATGACATAGGGCTGAAGAGTTGATGTAGCAGTGAGGTAGTCAACTTAAAGTGTATTGCTGGCCTTGCCAGCTAAAGGCAAACTGCTTCTGGTGGTCCTTCAAAACAGACAAAGGCATTAGCCAGATCAGTAACTGCATACCAGGGGCCAGGAGATGTATTAATTTGCTCAAGCAATGAAACCACATCTGGAACAGCAGCTACAATTGGAGTCACCACCTGGTTAAGTTTTCAATAATCCACTGTCACTCTCCAAGATCCACCTGTTTTTTGCACAGGCCTAATAGGTAAGTTGAATGGGAATGTGTTGGGAATCACTACCTCTGCATCCTTCAAGTCCTTAATGGTAGCAGTAATCTCCGCAATCCCTCCAGGAATGCAGTATTGTTTTTGGTTTACTATTTTCCTAGGTAGAAGGCAGTTCTAATGGCTTCCACTTACTTTCCCTACCAGAATAGTCCTTACTCCATTTGTCGGGGACCCCATGTGGGGGTTCCACCAGTTGTTGAGTATATGTATTCCAATTGTACATTCTGGAACTGAGAAAATCACTACAGGATGGCTTCAGGAACACATTGGACTTATTGTGAGATGGACATGAGCTAAGACTCCATTAACAATCTGACCTCCATATGCTTCTACTCTGACTGGTTGGCCACAGTGACTTTTTGGGTCTCCTGGAATTAGTGTCAGCTTAGAACCAGCATCCAGTAATCCCTGAAAAGTCTGATTATTTCCTTTTCCTCCAATGAACAGTGACTCTCATAAAAGGCCATAGATCCCTTTGGGGAAGGCTGGGAGAAAGATTAACTGTATAAGTTTTTGGTAGTGTATTGGAGTCCTTCCTCAAGGGGACAGGACCACCCCTTCATTCAAGGTGTTGTGGGTTGTCTTAGTCATCTAGTGCTGCTAAAACAGAAATACCACAAGTGGATGGCTTTAACAAAGATAAATTTATTTCTTCACAATTAAAGTAGGCTAAAAGTCCAAATTCAGTACATCAGTTCCAGGGGAAGGCTTTTTCTCTCCGTCAGCCTTCTTCTCGTCAAGTGCTCCCCCTGACTAGGAGCTTCTCTGTGCAGGGACCCCTGTCCAAAGAACGCGTTCTGCTCCTGGCATTGCTTTCTTGATGGTGTGAGGTCTCCAAGTCTCTGCTTGCTTCCCTTTCCTTTTATCTCTTGAGACATAAAAAGTGGTGCAGGCCACACCCCAGGGAAACTCCCTTTACATTGATCAGGGATGTGACCTGCGTAAAGGTGGTGTTACAATCCCACCCTAATCCTCTTTAACATAAAATTACAATCACAAAATGGAGGCCAACCACACAATTCAGGGAATCATGGTCCAGCCAAATGGATACACACATTTTTGGGGGGACATAATTCAAACCATGACATGGGTCTTTAAAGTCGCTCAAGTCTGGGAATTGATTGTAGGACTGTTACTCTGAATTCTGGAGATTCAAGTTAGACTTCTGTTCACTTGACCTAGAATTCATGCGCTTGTACAGATCAAGTAAATATTGGTAGATTTCTATCCATTTCACTCCTAGGGATGCCATGTCTAAGTAGCCAAGGCCATAAGTCCATATGAGTCTGACTATTCTGATTACTGCTTTGACTCTGTGGTCCATTACTGTAACCACATCTACTTTGTCGATTGAGTGCCGCCAGTTGGTCTCTACCAACATGGAGCCCAATCAACCCCATTGTAGCTAGGTGTCTTAACTCAGTTAGGGCAGTTCCCACTGTCAAGTCTGTCTTACATAAAATAGCAATCACAGTCGTTTTCTAGGATGCTGGAACTCCCTTCACAAATTTGTTCCATACCGTTGTGGTAAAACCTGTGTCCTCTGGGCACTCTATGTGTGGGTCTATGGGTCTCACCTGATAAATCCACTCTAACATGGCAATTTCCCAAGACTTTTGATACCTTCTTCTACAGTATACCAAGGCAGGTCAGGGACTTCAACTTGATTTAGTGTAGGCCACTGTGAAATACATGCTTCACCAACCCAACCAAATAAACTATTAGAGCCTTTCCTAACCTCTTGAGCTGAAACACTGAATAAAGAATCTGTGGACCCATATCAATAAACTCAGACTGATCCATCTTTGTATTCCTTGCACCATTATCCCATACCTTTAATATCCCATACCCACACATATTCCCCAAGTTTCTGTTTGTACATATTAGAAAAGTCAAACAGTTCTTTTGGAGGGTAGCATACCTCCTCTTGGGTCACACTTTGTACTTCACCTTTTGGGGATTTCTGGGATTTAAGTCTAGTTATAGGTCTAGAAGCCAAAATTGGTGGTTGGGATGTGTTTTGAGGACATTCAGCATTGTCTGGTAAGGCATCTGTCTCAGGTGATGTCCCAGGAAATGACTCAGACCAAGGCTCTTTAGACACAGCTGAGTTAATCTCATTAGATGGGGGTTGAGGGGCTAATGGTTTTACTGGGGAGTGTAGCTTAGCAGGCAGCAATGGAATAATCTCTTGTGACAGGAATGAGATTGCTGGTTCTGTTTGCAGGAGTGATTCAACAGAATTTAGGCCTCAGTGTCTCCAAATTCCTGATTATCTGCCCACATGTCCCCATCCCAAGTTTCAGGCTCCCATTTCTTCCTAATCAATGCCTTCACTTTAACTTCCGACACCTCTCAAGATTGACAGTTGAGTTGGCATTGTAATTCAGCCACTCTTACAATAAGACACTGGGTTTGATTTTTGGCTATAGCAGTTCTGCTACTACAAGAAATCAGGCTTTCTTTCAAGGTACAAGTGGAAACTTTGAGGTCATTTACGTGGCACTTGAGACTTGACTCTGAAGCCCTGAGCTCATCTCTTTCTTTCACCAGTTTGTCCAGCGAAAGTAGGACCAACCAATCAGCTTCCTTATATTTCTCATTATGACAAAATTATAGAAAGGCATGTGATCACATGTGATCACCCAGAGCCTTGCCCTTCACTAATACCTAGTCTATTGGTGGTGATATTTTGTGTATTTGTATTGCCACCTCATGCCATGGATTAGCAGTGCCCTCTTTACTACTGGAAGCAGAGTCATCAACGTCTTTAAGACTAATCGGACTTGAACACCAATTTAGAAAACTCATCCTTACAATTTTGTTTTTCTAGAACAACTCTCAGTACCAAATGTCTTAGGCTGGGTTCTCTAGAGAAGCAAAACCAGAAGAGCGTATAAATATCTATATAAAGAGGTTTATATTGAGGAAATGGCTCACACGTTGTAGAGGCTGGAAAGTCCAAAATCCATATGTCAGGCTGGAGGTTTCTTCTGATTCATGTAGTTGCAGGGTCTGGCGAACGCAAGATCAGCAGGTCAGGCAGCAGGGTTCTTCCTCACAGGCTGCAAAGACCGACGAATCACAAGATCGGCAGGCAAGACTGCAGGTAAGCTAAGAGCTCAAGTCCAAGAACCGGAGGTCAGATGACAGGTGCCAGCTGCAGGATCCCGAGACAGCAAAAGCCCAGGAGCCTTGCCAGAGAGTCCACTTACATTCATTGCAGACCACACCTCCAAGGAAACTCCCTTTCAGCTGATTGTCTACTCACAGCAGATCTCATCATGGAGGTGATCACATTATATATAATCTCATCATGGAAGTGTTCGCATCATCAGATGACTACCAAACTGCATCATAACTGCCAAACCACTGAGAATTATGGCCCAGCCAAGTTGACACACAATCTTAATGATCACACCATCCAATTGCACACTCTTCTTACTCTAAGAGGGCGCTACTATTGCTATCCTTTTTTCCAAACCCAATTATCGTGCCTTTACTCATTAATGGGAATAATGCTTTGTTTATTGGGACCTTGGCACCTAGCAGCACCAACAAGGACATCCAGATTGCTTGGAGAATTAAATTCTCTCACTTTATTTTCTTTGGCTGCCCATTCGACATTGTACTATATAGGCAATGTGGGATTCTCAGCAACTTTTAAGACAACTCAAGAGAGTGTCAGAAAGTGAATTTGAGGAGTTGTAGGTGTGCATTTTTTTGTATGAAGCCAAATTTTTATACCTAAAATCCAGCTTTTACCATATATGGCTATATAAAAAAATAATGAGTATGTCATAGTGTAGTGGTCTTCTGATTTTTGTTCTGCTTATTATGTCTTTGTTAACAACTCGTCTCAATCTTAATTAAAGAGAGAAAATGTGCATAGTTTCTCATTCACAGAATGTATTGGGAACATTCCCGTGCTTGTTACACAAAATGTTCTTTAATAACAGGTAAAACTCTTTTGACTTCATCTACTTGAATGAGAGAAACTGTATATAGGTTTCTCATTCACAGAATGTATTGTGAATTTTCCCGTCCTTGTAACACAAAGTGTACTTTGTTTTTTGAACATTTTATTGTGGTTTGGGTAAAAGTTTACAGAGCAGATTAGTTTCTCACTCAACAATTTATGCACTTTTTTTTTTTTTTTGGAGACATTAGTGGCAATGTCCTCAGTATGACAGCATTCTACCCATTTCCTACTTGAGTTCCCTGTTTCCATTCGCCCATCTATCCTGCCCTTTCCTGCATTCTAAGCTTGGTTTTTCAGCAAATGTTGCCTTTTGGGTCTGGTTTGGTTGATTGTTCTGAGGAGCAGGTGTTAATGTTCACTTTATAGGCCTGTCTACTCTTTGGCTGAAAGGTGATCTCCAGGAGTGGTTTGAGTGCCAGATGTAAAGGTGTGCAAGGGTCTTTGTTCCAGGGGTTCCACTAGTCTCTATCAGACCAGTAAGTCTGGTCATTTTTTTATGGATTTGAATTTTGTTCTGCATTTTTCTCCCACTCTGTCCAGGACCTTCTACTGTGATCCCAATCAGAGAGGTCAGTATTGGTAGCCTGGCACAATCTAGTTCTTCTGGTCTCAGGCTTGTGGAGGCTGTGGTTCATGTGATCCATTAGTCCTTTGGACTAATTGTTTCCTTAAGACTTTCCTTTGCTCCAAACGGGAAGAGACCAATAGTTGTATTTTAGATGACCACTCGCAAACTTTTAAGACTCCAGTCGTCACTCACCAAAGTAGGATGTAGAACATTGTCTTTATGGACTATGTTATGCCAATTGACCTAAATGTCCCCGGAGACTATGGTCCTAAGTCCTCAAGCCCAGTGACTCTGTCCCTTGAGGTGTTTGGTTATGGCTAGGATGGTTTCATAACTGTGCCCCTTGTGTGCTCTACTATGTACATGGTTATATTTGGAGTATATACAAATATGTATGTAGAAATATCCTCTGCCAAACTTATATATACTTGTGAGTGTACTCCCATATGCCATCCCACACCTGTTCAGCTTACATATCTACCTATGTATCCACTTGTAATTTATTGATTGTTATTACTGTTATTGCAGGATTGTGTATGTAATAGTATTTACCTTTGCTGCCTTTTACTCTTGCATAACTCTCAGGGTCTTCCTTTGCCTTTGTCATGTTGTGCTGACTCCCCTCATATTGGATATTGTCTTTCCTTCTGCCCAAGTTAATACTTGTTTACTATCTAGTTAGTGACTTCCCCTCTCTCACAAAATCTACAAAAATGAAAGAAACAAAAAAATACACAAACAAAAGGAATTCAGTACAGGAGAGTGAGAGGAACAAAGAAAACGTCAGCATTACAAAATGACATCAATAAACTCACACCTATAAATAATCACACTGAATGTAAATGGTTTAAATGCACCCATAAAGAGACAGTGACAGAATAGATTAAAAAACAGGATCCATCAATATTCTTTCTACAAGAGACACACCTTAGAAACAAAAACGTAAGTTTATCAATAATCAAAAAATGGGAAAAACATATCAAGCAAACAGCTACCAAAAAAGAGCAGAGTGGCAATACTAATCTCAGATAAAACAGTCTTTAAAACAAAATCCACCATAAAAGATAAAGAAGAGCATTATATAATGATTAAAGGGACAATCCACCATGAAGACGTGTTGTTAAGTTCCAACTCATAGTAACCCTATGTACAATAGAACAAAACACCGCCAGATCCTGTGCCGTCCTCAAAATCGTTGTTATGCTTGAGCTCATTGTTGGGGCCACTGTGTGAATCTATGTCGTTGAAGATCTTCTTTTTCGATGGCCCTCTATTTTACCAAGCATGATGTCTTTTTCCAGGGACTAATCTCTCCTGATAACATGTTCAAAGTATGTGAGACGTAGTCTTGCCATCCTTGTTTCTAAGGAGCATTCTAGTTGCACTTCTTCCAAGACAGATTTGTTGGTTCTTTTGACAGTCCATGAAATATTCAATATTCTTGTCAACACCACAATTCAAAGGCTTCAATTCTTCCTCAGTCTTCCTTATTCATCGTCCAGCTTTCCCATGCATATAAGGCAATTGAAAACACCATGGCTTGGTTCAAGCGCATCTCAGTCTTCAACGTGACATATTTGCTTTTTAACACTTTAAAGAGGTCTTTTGCAGATTTGCCCAAAGCAATGCGTCTTTTGATTTATTGGCTTTTTCTTCCATGGTGTTGATTGTGGAGCCAAGTAAAATGAAATCCTTGACAACTTCAATATTTTCTCTACTTATCATGGTGTTGCTTATTAGTCTAGTTGTGAAGTGTTTTTTTTTTTGTTGTTGTTGTTGTTGTTTGTTTGTTTGTTTGTTTTTTATTTTGAGGCGTAATCCTGACTAAAGGCTGTGGTCTTTGATCTTCATCAGTAAGTGCTTCAGTCCTCTTCACATTCAGTAAGTAAGATTGTGTCATCTGCATATTGCATGTTGTTAATGAATCTTCCTTTAATCCTGATGTCCCATTCTTCTTCATATAGTGCAGCTTCTCGGATTATTTGCTCAGCATACAGATTGAATAAGTATGGTGAAAGGATACGACCCAGACGCACACCTCTCCTGATTTTAAACCATGAAGCATCCCCCTGTTATGCTGGAATGACCGCCTCTTGATCTATGTACAGGTTCCCCATGAGCACAATTAAGTGTTCTGGAATTGCCATTCTTCGCAATGTTATCCATAATTCGTTATGATCCGCACAGTCAAATGCCTTTGCATAGTCAATAAAACACAAGTAAACATTTTTCTGGTATTCTCTTTCAGCTAGGATCAGTCTGACATCAGCAGTGATATCCCTGGTTCCGTGTGCTCTTCTGAATCTGTCTTGAATTTCTGGCACTTCCCACTTGATATACTGCTGTAGCCACTTTTGAATGATCTTCAGCAAAATTTTACTTGCGTGTTGGTATTAATGCTATCGTATGATAATTTCTGCATTCGGCTTGATCACCTTTCTTGGAAATAAGCATAAATATGGATCTCTTCCAGTTGGTTGGCCAGGTAGCTGTCTTCCAAATTTCTTAGCATAGAGTAGTGAGCACTTCCACTGCTGCATTCGTTTGTTGAAACATCTCAGTTGGTATTCCATCAGTTCCTGGAGCCTTTTTGTTAGTCAGTGACTTCAGTGTAGCTTGGACATCTTCCTTCAGTATCATCAGTTCCTGATCATATGCTACCTCCTGAAATATTTGAACATCGACCAATTCTTTTTGGTATAGTGAGTCTATGTATTCCTCCCATCTTCTTTTCATGCTTCCTGAATTGTTTAATATTTTCCCTGTAGAATCCTTCAATATTGCAATTTGGGGCTTAAATTTTTTCTTCAGTTCATTCAGTTTGAGGAATTCCAAGGGTATTCTTCCCTTTTGGTTTTCTATCTCTAGGTTTTTGCACATGTCATTATAATACTTTATTTTGTCTTTTCGAGGTACATTTGAAATCTTCTGTTCAGCTCTTTTACTTCATTATTTCTTTTGCTTTAGCTACTCTAAGTTCAAGAGCAAGTCTCAGATTCTCTCCTGACATCCATTTTGGTCTCTTCTTTCTTTCCTTTCTTTTTTATGACTTCTTGATTTCTTCTGGTATGATGTCCTTGATGTCATTCCACAACTCCTCTGGTCTTTAGTCATTAGTATTCAATGCATCAAATCTATTCCTGAGATGGTCTCTAAATTCAGGTGAGACATACTCAAGGTTGTACTTTGGCTTTCATGGACTTGTTCTAATTTTCTTCAGTTTCAACTTGAACTTGCATATGAGCAATTGATTGTCTGCTCTAGAGTGGACCTGTGGCTTTGTTCTGATTGATGATATTGAGCTTTTCCATAGTCTGTTTCCACAGATGGAGTTGATTTGATTCCTGTATGTTCCATCTGGTGAGGTCCACTTGTACGGTCTCTTTTTATGTTTTTGAAAAAAGGTATTGGCAATGAAGAAGTTCTTGGTCTTGTAAAATTCTATCATGCAATCTCCGGCATCAGTTCTATCACCAAGGCCATATTTACTGACTACCGATCTTTCTTCCTTGTTTCCAACTTTTGCATTCTAATCAACAGTAATTATCAATGAATCCTGAATGCATGTTCAATCAATTTCAGACTGCAGAAGTTGGTAAAAATCTTCAGTTTCTTCATTTTTGGCCTTAATGGTTGGTGAGTAAATTTGAATAATAGTCGTATTAACTGATCTTCCTTGTAGGTATATGGATATTATCCTATCACTGACAGCGTTGTACTTCAGAATAGATCTTGAAATATTCTTTTTGACAATGAATGAAACACCATTGCTCTTCAAGTTGTCATTCCCTGCGTAGGAGACCGTATGATTGTTCTATTCAAAATGGCCAATACCGTCCACTTAAGCTCAGTAATGCCTGGGATATAGAAGTTTATGCATTCCATTTCATTTTTGGTGATTTCCAATTTTTCTAGATTCATACTTTGAAAATTCCACATCCTGAATATTAAAGGATGTTTGCAATCATTTCTTCTCATTTTGAGTCATGCCACATCGGCAAATGAAGGTTATGAAAGCTTTACTCCTTCCAGGTCATTGAGGTCAACACTACTTTGAGGAGGCAGCTTTGTCCCAGTCATCTTTTGAGTTCATCGAACCTGAGGGGCTCATCTTCTGGCACTATAACAGACAATGTTCCACTGCTATTCATAAGGTTTTCACTGGTTAATTCTTTTCAGAAATAAACCACCGGGTCCTTCTTCCTAGTCTCAGTCTGGAAGCTCAGCTGAAACCTGTACTCCATGGGTGACCCTGCTGGTATTTGAATACTTGTGGCATGGCTTCCAGCATCAAAGCAACATACAAGCCCCCACAGTACAACAAACTGACAGACTTGTGGGGGTCTGAAGACATAACCATAAAAAATATTTATGCACCCAGTGACAGGGCTTCAAAATACAAAAAAACAAACTCTAACAACACTGAAAAGAGAAAATGATAGTTCCACAATAATAGTAGGAGACTGCAACACACCACTATCAGTAAATGACAGACCAGCTAGAAAGAAAGTCAACAAAGATACAGAAGAGTTAAAGGCCACAATTAACCAATTTGACCTCACAGACATATATACAGCACTCTACCCAACAGCAGCAAAGTACACATTTTTTTCCAAAGCACATGGAACATTCTCCAGAATAAACCACATCTTAGACCACAAAGCAACCCTCAACGAAATCCAAAACATTGAGATAAAGAAAATATCTTTATGAACACAACAACATCAAAGTAGAAATTAATAACAAGAAGAGCAAGAAAAAAAATCAAATATAGGGAAACTGTATAACACCCTGCTTAAACACCACTGGGTAACAGAAAAAAATCAGAGATGTAATAAAAAGATTCCTAGAATCAAATGAGAATGAAAACACATCATACCAAAACCTTTGGGACACAGCAAAAACAGTCCTCAGAGGTCAATTTATAGCAACAGATGCACACATCAAAAAAGAAGAAAGGGACAAAATCAAAACATTACTTACACAACTTGAACAAATAGAAAAAGAACAGCAAAAAATGCCCACAGCCACCAGAAGAAAGGAAATAATAAAGATCAGAGCAGAAATAAATGAAATAGAGAATAGAAAAACAATAGAAAGAATCAATAAAACCAAAAGTTGGTTCTTTGAAAGGATCAACAAAATAGACAAACCATTGGCCAAATTGACAAAAGAAAAACAGGAGAGGACGTAAATAACCCAAATAAGAAATGAAATAGGGAACATTACAACAGACCCAACTGAAATAAAAAGGATCATAACAGAGTTCTATGAAAAACTATACTCTAACAAATTTGAAAAGCTAGAGGAAATGGACAAATTTCTAGAAACACGCTATCTACCCAAACTGAAGTTGAAAATCTGAACAGTCCCATAACAAGAGAAGAGATTGAAAAGGTAATTAAAAACAAACAAACAAAAAAAAAACACTCCAACAAAAAAATGCCCTGGCCCAGACGGCTTCACTGGAGAATTCTACCAAACATTCAGAGACGAGCTTACTCCAGTACTACAAACTATTTCAAAACATAGAAATGGAAGGGATACCTCCAAATTCATTCTATGAAGCCAGCATAACCTTGATAATAAAACCAGGCAAACACACCCCAAAAAAGGAAAATTATAGACCAGTATTGCTCATGAATATACACACAAATATTCTCAACAGAATTCTAGCTGGTAGAATTCAGCATTATATATTAAAAAAAAAAAAAAAAAAAAAGCCATGATCAAGTGGGATTCATACCAGATACGTAAGGATGGTTCAAAAGGATGGTTAGAAAATCAATCAATGTAATCCACCACATAAATAAAATAAAAGACTCACATGATCATCTCAATCAATGCAAAAAAGGCATTCAACAGTCAAACACCCATTCATGATAAAAACTTTCAATAAAATAGGTATAGAAGGGAAATTCCTCAACATAATAAAGCACAGCTATACAAAATCAACAGACAACTTCATTCTTCATGGTGAAAGGCTGAAAACATTCCCCTTGAGAACAGGGTGATCTTTATCACCACTCCTATTTAACATTGTACTGGAAGTCCTAGCTAGAGCAATAAGGCAAGAAAAAGAAATAAAGGGCATCCAGAGTGGTAAAGAAGAAGTAAAACTGTTCCTATTTGCAGATGATATGATACTATACACAGACAACCCAAAAGAATCAGTTGGATTCCTATACACCAGTAAAGGGAAGTACAAAAAAGAAAACGGGAAAGCAATACCATTTGTAATAGCTCCTAAAATACAAAATATTTAGGAATAAAAATCTATCCAGGGATGTAAAAGACCTATACGGAGAAGACTACAAAACACCAAAAGATGTCTACAGAAATGGAAAAACATACCATGCTCATGGATAGGTAGACTCAACATTGTGAAAATGACAATTCTACCCAAAGCACTCTACAAATACAATGCAATCCTGATCCAAATACCAACAGCATTCTTGAAAGAGATGGAAAAACTAATTATTAACTTTATACAGAAAGGAAAGAGGCCCCAGATAGGCAAAGCACTATTGAAGAAGAAGAATAAAATAGGAGGACTTGCACTACATGATCTCAGAATCTACTATACAGCCACGGTAATCAAAATAGCCTGGTACTGGTACAACTACAGACACATTAACCAATGGAAGAGAATTGAAAACCCAGATGTAAATCCGTCCACCTGATGGTGACCTGATCTTTGACAAAGACCCAAAGTACATCAGATGGGGAAAAGACACTCTTTTTAACAAATGGTGCTAGCAGAACTGGATGTCCATCTGCAAAAAAAAAAAAAAAAAAAAAACGAAACAGGACCCATACCTCACACCATACACAAAAACTAATTCAAAATGGATCAAAGACCTAAATATAAGACCAAAAACTGTAAAGATTATAGAAGAAAAAATAGAGTCAATGCTAGAGGCCCTAATACACAGCATTAACAGGATACAAACCATAACTAACAATACACAAACATCAGAAGAAAAGACAGATAGCTGAAATCTTCTAAAAATTAAACACTTATGCTCATCAGGAGACTTCACCAAAAGAGTAAAAAGAGACTAGATAGTAGACAAGAATTATCTTAGGTGAAAGGAAGGACAGCACACACTACAGGGGAAGTCAGCACGAGTGGACTAAACAAAAGCTAAGAAGTTTCCTAAATAAAACCAAACATTTTGAGGGACAGAGTAGCAGGGGCAGGGGTCTGGGGACCGTGCTTTCAGGGGACATCTAGGTCAAATGGCATAATAAAATTTATTAAGAAAATGTTCTGCATCCTACTTTGGTGAGCGGTGTCTGGGGTCAATTGGTCCCAACCCACCTGGAGCAAAGGAGAATGAAGAACACCAAAGACACAAGGAAACTATTAGCCCAAGAGACAGAAAGGGCCACATAAACCAGAGACTGCATCATCTTGAGACCAGAAGAACTAGATGAGGTCCAGCTACCACCAATGACCGCCCTAATAGGGAACACAACAGAGTCCCTGATGGAGTAGGAGAAAGGTGGGGTGCATAACTCAAATTCTAGTAAAAAGACCAGACTTAATGGTCTGACTGAGACCGGAGGAACCCCGGAAAGCATGGCGCCAGGACTCTCTGTCAATCCAGAACTAAAACAATTCCCGAAGCCAACTCTTCAGACAAAGATTGGACTAGACTGTGGGACGTAAAGTGATACTCGTGAAGAGTGTGCTTCTTAGCTCAAGTTGATACATGAGACTAAATGGGCGGCTTCTGTTCGGAGGTGAGATGAGACGGCAGAGAGGGTTAGGAGCTAGTTGAATGGACATGGGAAATCAGGGGTGGAAAGGAGGAGTGTGCTGTCATAGTAGAGGGAGAGCAATTAGGGTCACATAACAATGTATGTATAAATTTTTGTATGGGAAACTAACTTTAAATTTAAACTTTCACTTAAACTACAACAATAAACAAACAAAAAACCAAAAGAGTAAAAAGAGAATCTAAAGACTGGGGAAAATTTTTTGGCTATGACAAATCCGACAAAGGTCTGATCTCTAAAATATTTAGGAAAATCCAACACCACTACAACAAAAAGACAAATAATCCAATCTAAAAATGGCCAAAGGATATGAACAGACACTTCACCAAAGAAGACATTTAAGTGGTTAACAGACACATGAGGAAATGCATGTAATCACTAGCCATTAGAGAAATGCAAATGAAAACCACAATGAGATACCATCTCACCCCTGCACTACTGGCACGAATCAAAAACACTGGAAATAACAAATGTTGGAGGTGCTGTGGGGAGATCGGAACTCTTATGTACTGCTGGTGGGAATGCAAATGATACACCCATTTTGGAAAATGATATGGCACTTTCTTAGAAAGCTAGAAATAGAAATACCATACGATCCAGCAATCCTACTCCTAGGAATATATCCTAGAGAACAAGAGCCATCACACAAATGGACAAATGCACATCCATGTTCATTGCAGCATGGTTCACAATAGCAAAAAGATGGAAACGACCTAGGTGCCCATCAACAGGTGAATGGATAAACAAACTATGGTACACACACACAACGGGGTACTACACAATGATAAAGAACAATGATGAAACTGTGAAGCATCTCACAACATGGATGAATCTGGAAGGCATTATGCTGAGTGAAATAAGTCAATCACAAAAGGACAAATATTGTACGGAGACCATTACTATAAAAGCTCATGAAAAGGTTTACACACAAAAAGAAACAATCTTTGATCGTTAGGAAGGAGGGAAGGGTTGGGAGGAAAGGACACTAAATAGACAACGAACAAGTGGTAACTTTGGTGAAGGGTAAGACAGTATACAATACTGGGGAAGCCAGCACAGCTTCTCCAAGGCAAGGTCATGGTAGCTCCATAGACACATTCAAACTTCCTGAAGGACCAAATTACTGGGCTGAGGGCTGGAGACCATGGTCTCTGGGAACATCTAGCTCAGTTGGCATAACACAGTTTATAAACAAAATGTTCTACATTCTACTTTGGTGAGTAGCATCTGGGGTCTTAAAAACGTGTGAGCAGCTATCTAAGATACTCCACTGGTCTCACCCTGTCTGGAGCAAGGGAGAATGAAGAAAAATAAACATACAAGGGAAAGATTAGTCCAAAGGACTAATGGACCACAACTACCATAGCCTGTGCCTGACTGAGTCCAGCACAACAAGATGGTGCCTGGCTACCACCACCAACTGGTCTGACAGAGATCACAATAGGAGGTCCCAGACAGGGGTGGAGAAAAATGGGGGACAAAATTCTAATTCACAGAAAAAGAAAAGACCAGACTTACTGGCCTGACAGAGACTGGAGAAACCCCGAGAGTATGGCCCCGGGACACCATAGCTCAGTAATGAAGTCACTCCTGAGGTTCACCCTTCAGCCAAAGATTAGACAGGCCCATAAAACAAAATAAGACTAAATGAGTACACCAGCCCAGGGACAAGGACGAGAAGGCAGAGGGGGACAGGAAAGCTGGTAATGGGGAGCCCAAGCTCCCGAAGGGGAGAGTATTGATATGTCGAGGGGTTGGCAACCAATGTCACAGAACAATATGTGTATTAATTGTTTAATGAGAAACAAGTTTGCTCTGTAAACCTTCATCTAAAGAACAATTTTTTAAAAAAAAGAATTTTGCAAGGCCAACGACTTACTCATTGCAAATACCCTTTTTCAAGAACATAAATTGTGACTATACACACAGACCCTGCTGGATGGAATACATGGGAATCAAATCAATTGCATCTGTGGAAAGAGACAATGGAGAAACTCAATATCATCAGTCAGAACAAGGCCAGGGGCCCACTGTGTAACAGAACAAAATTGCTCATATGCAAGTTCAAGTTGAAGCTGAAGAAATTTAAAACAAGTACAGAACAGCCAAAATACTAATTTGAGTATATCCCACATGAATTTTGAGACCATCTCAAGAATAGATTTGACGTTGAACACTAAGCACTGAAGACCAGACGAGTTGTGTGATGACATCAAGGACATCATACACGAAGAAAACAAAAGGTCATTAAAAAGACTGGAAGGAAAGAAAAGATCAAAATGCATGTCAGAAGAGACTCTGAAACTTGCTCTTGAATGAAGAGTAGCTAAAGTGAATGGAAGAAATGATGAAATAAAAGAGATGATCAGAATATTTCAAAGGGCAGCTTGAGAAGACATAGTAAAGTACTATAATGACATGCACAAAGACCTGGAGTTAGAAAACCAAAAGGGAAGAACACATTTGGCACTTCTCAAGCTGAAAGAATGGAAGAAAAATTCAAACCTCAAGTTACAATATTGAACGATTCTATGGGCAAAGTATCGAATGACACAGGAAACATCAAAAGAAGATGATGTGAAGAATCACTGTACACCAAAATCAATTGGTCAATGTTCAACCAATTAAGGAGGTAGCATATAATCAAGAACTGATGGTATTATAGGAGGAAGTCCAAGCTGCACTGAAGGCATTGGTGAAAAACAGGCTCCAGGAATTGACGGAATAACAACTGAGATGTTTCAACAAACAGAAGCAGTGCTAGAGGTGCTCATTCATTTATGCCAAGAAATTTGGAAGACAGCTTCCTGACAAACCATCTGAAAGAAATCCATATTTGTGCCCATTCCAAAGAAAGGTGATCCAACAGAATGTGGAAATTAGTGAACAATATCATTAATATCACATACAAGTAAAATTTTGCTGAAAATCATTCAAAAGTGGTTGCAGGAGTATATCCACAGGGAAGTGCCAGAAAATCAAGCCAGATTCAGAAGAGGACACGGAACCAGGGATATCATTGCTGATATCAGATGGATTTTGGCTGAAAGCAGAGAATGCCAGGAAGATATTTACCTATGTTGTACTGACCATGCAAAGGCATTCTACCCTGTGGATCGTAACGAATTATGGATAATATTGCAAAGAATGGGAATTCCAGAATACGTAATTGTGCTCATTAAGAACCTGTACAAATATCAAGAGGGCAGTCGTTTGAACAGAACAAGGGGATACTTCATGGTTTACAGTCAGGAAAGGTGTGTGTCAGGGTTGTATCATTTCACCATACTTGTTCAATCTGTATGCTGAGCAAATAATCTGAGAAGCTGAACTACACGAAGAAGAATGGGGCATCAGGATTAAAGGAAGACTCATTAACAACCTGCAAAATGCAGATGAGACAACCTTGCTTGCTGAGAGCTAAGAGGACTTGAAGTACTTACTGATAAAGATATAAAACTATAGCTTTCAGTATGGATTACTCCACAACATGAAGAAAACAAAAATTCTTACAACTAGACCAATAAGCAACATCATCATAAACAGAGAAAAGATTGCATTTGTCAAGGATTTTGATCCACAATCAATGCCAATGGAAGCAGCAGTCAAGAAATCAAAGGATGTATTGCGTTGGGCAAATCTGCTGCAAAAGACCTCTTTAAAGTGTTAAAAAGCAAAGATTTTACTTTGAGGACTAAGGTGCTCCTGATCCGAGCCGTATTGTTTTCAATCACCTCATATACATGCAAAAGCTGGACAATGAATAAGGAAGTCCGAAGCAGAATTGATGCATTTGAATTATGGCGAAGAGTATTGAATATACCATTGACTGCCAAAAGAACTAACAAATTTGTCTTGGAAGAAGTACCTCCAGAAAGCTCCTTAGAAAAGAAGATGTCAAGACTTTGTCTTTGGACATTGTCTCAGGCTGGGTTCTCTAGAAAAGCAAAACCAGTAAAGCGTATTTATATGTATATATATAGACAGAGAGAGAGAGAGATTTATATCAAGGAAATGTCTCACGTGGTTGTAGAGGTTGGAATGTTCCAAGTCCATGGGTCAGGATAGAGACTTCTCCTGATTCACATAGCTGGCGAACCCAAGATCAGCAGGTCAGAGAGCAAGGCTCTTGCTCACAGGCTACAAAGATTGACGAATCCCAACATCGGCAGGCAAGACCACAGGTAAGCTGCTAGCTCAAGTCCCAAGAACCAGAGGTCAGACAAACAGGAGCCAGCTGCAGGATCCAGAGCAAGCAATAGCCCATGAGCCTTGCCAGAATGTCCACTTATATTTGATGCAGGCCACACATCCAAGGAAACTCCCTTTCATTGACTGGTTATTCATAGCAGATACCATCTTGGAGGTGATCACATTATCATGTGACTGCCAAACCACTGAGAATCATGGCCCAGCCAAGCTGACACACAGCTTTAACCATCACAGTCCACCCATTGTCAACTTGGCACCTATACACATCTCCTTAAACCATACACAGTCTCTGAATAAAGACAATTATAAGTCACACTTTCATCTAACATGATACAAAAATGCACTAGTCTTGTTTATATCTTATATTTTATAAGTGAAGAAGACAAAAATATGTGATGCATACGTACAAAGCAGAAATACAATTACAGTCCTCATTTCTGCAACTGGTCACGAGGTTGGAACTGGTATTTATTTAGAACTACATTCTTCCACCACCAATTCCATATTCCCTTCACCCACAGCAAGCACCTGTGCTGATCGTGGTTCTTTGCTTGGTGGGGTGACCCAAACCTTCCTTCCTGAAGGGTCTGGGCCATTAGTAGTCTTATTGGAATTGGGTTACTGTAGTTTTCCATTGACTTTAATCACAAAGCATGGCAGTACTAAGAGATGTCCTAAGGGATCTCCTGCATTCCAAACATACTCTTCTTTACTTACATTATGTAGTACCAGTTCCAATTTCCTCTTGGTAATCAGGATCAATCACAGCAGCCAGTATGGTAACACCCTTCTTTGCACATTGATCCAGAGGCATAAGGAGCCCAAAGTGGCCAGGTGGCATTCTTAGCTTCCAGTTCAATGGAATCAGTGATGTATCTCCAGGTGGGAGCATTCATCCCTTTGGAACTAAGACCTCTAGACCTGCAGAGCATATGGTCATGGGGACAGGAAGCAAAAATCTTGCAAGTGGGTCACTAGGGGTAATAGTGAGTGACACCACTCCCATTTCCACTTCTTCATTCCTGGACCTATGAATCCTAGCTATGGGAGAAATGGCACCATATATTGGATGATGCTTTAGAACACATACAGCCTCCTGGAGAACATTTCCCCAACCCTGCAAGGTATTGCCACCTAGCTGGCACCATAACTCTGTCTTTAGAAGGCCATTTCATCATTCTATTAAGTCAGCTGCTTCAGGATGATGGGGAACACAGTAAGACCAGTGAATTCCACAAGCATGGGCCCCTTGCCACACTTCTTTTGCTGTAATGTGAGTCCTTTGATCCCAGGCAATGCTGTGTGGGACAACATAATGATGGTTAAGGCATTCTGTAAGTCCACGAATGTTAGTTTTGGCAGAAGCAATGCATGCAGGAAAGGCAAATCCATATCCAGAGTAAGAGTTTATTCCTGTAAGAATAAAATGTTGCCCTTTCCATGATGGAAGTAGTCCAGTGTAATCAACTTGCCACCAGGTTGCTGGATGATCACCTTGAGGGATGGTGCCATATAGGGGACACAGTGTTGGTCTCTGCTGCTGGCAGACTGGGCACTCAGCAGTGGCTGTAGCCAAGTCAGCCTTGTTGCTGAGCCCATGCATAATCTCCAACCCTGCCACAGTGGCCACTTTGTTCATGAACCCATTGAGCAATGACAGGAGTAGCTGAGGAAAGAGAATGACTGGTTTCCACAGAACACGTCATCCTATCCACTTGATTGTTAACATCCTCCTCTGCCAAGGTCACCCTTTGGTGAACATTCACATGAGACACAAATATCTTCACTTCTTTGACCCATTCAGAGAGGTCTATCCACATACCTCTGTGCCATACCTCCTTGTCTCCAATTTTCTGATCATGTTCCTTCCAAGTCCATGACCATCCAGCTAAATCATTGGCCACAGCCCATGAATCAGTACAAAATCGTGCATCTGGCCATTTCCTCTTCCAAGTAAAGTGAGCAACCAGGTGCACTGCTCAAAGTTCTGCCCATTGGGAGGATTTCTCTTCACTACTGTCATTCAGGGAGGTCCCAGAAAGGGGCTGTAGTGCTGCCACTGTCCATTTTTGAGTGATGCCTACATATTGCACAGAACTATCTGTAAACCAGACACAAGTTTTCTCTTCCTCAGTCAACTGATCATAAGGAATGCCCCATGAGGCCATAGGTGCAGACTGAGTGATGAAAGGTAATATGACAGGAGTGGAGATGATGGGCATTTGGACCACTTCCTCATGCAACTTATTTGTGCCTTCAGGTCCTTCTCCGGCCAGATCTCGTATATACTACTTCCATTTAATGATGGAATGCAGCTGTGCACGTCCAACTTTATTTTTTTGTGGGTCAGACAACACCCAGTTCACGATCGGGATCTCTGGCCTCATGGTGACTTGGTGTCCCATGGTTAAGCATTCAGTCTCTACTAAGGCCCAGTAACAAGCCAAATGCTATTTCTCAAAAGGAGAGTAATTATCTGCAGAAGATGGTGGGGCTTTGCTCCAAAATACGAAGGGTCTGCGCTGTGATTCATCAATAGGGGCCTGCCAAAGACTCCAAACAGCATCTCTATCTGCCACTAACACTTCAAGCACCATTGGATCAGCCAGATCATATGGCACAAGGGGCAGAGTGGCTTGCACAGCAGCCTGAACCTGTTGCAGAGCCTTCTCTTGTTCTGGGTCTCACTCAAAACTAGCAGCTTTTCCAGTCACTTGACAAATAGTCTGGAGTAGCACACCCAAATGAGGAATATGTTGCCTCCAAAATCCAAAGAGGCCCAGTAGGCATTGCGCCTCCTTTTCATTGTGGGAGGAGCCAGAAGCAATAACTTATCCTTCACTTTAGAAGGAATATTTCAACATGCCCCACACCACTGGACTCCTAGAAATTTCAGTGAAGTGGAAGGCACCTGAATTTTTGTGGGATTAACTTCCCACCCTCTAGCAGGCAAATGTTTTACCAATAAGTCCAGAGTCATTGACACTTCTTCCTTACTAGGTCCAATCAGGATAATTTCATCAATGTAATGGACCAGTGTGACGTTTTGTGGAAGGGAAAGGCAATCAAGGTCCCTGTGGACTAAAATATGACATAGGGCTGGAGAGTTGATGTAACCCTGAGGTAGGCAACTGAAGGTGTTTTGCTGACCTTGCCAGCTGAAGGTAAATTTCTTTTTATGGTCCTTCAAAACAGTCATGGAGAAAAAGGCATTAGCCAGATCAATAGCTGCATACCAAATACCAGGAGATGAATTAATTTACTTAAGCAATGAAACTATATCTGGAAAATCAGCTGCAATTGGAATCACTACCTGGTTAAGTTTTCAATAATTCACTGTCATTCTCCAAGATCCATCTGTATTTTGCACAGGCCAAATAGGCAAGTTGAATGAGGATGTGGTGGGAATCACCACCTCTGCCTCCTTCAAGTTCTTGATGGTGGCAGTAATCTCCACAATTCCCCCAGGAATGTAGCATCACTTTTGGTTTACTGTTTTCCTAGGTAGGGGCAGTTCTAATGGCTTCCACTTGGCTTTTCCTACCATAATAGCCCTTATTCCATTTGTCAAGGATCCCATGTAGGGGTTCTGCCAATTGCTGAGTATATCTATGCCACAATTAGGCATTCTGGAACTGGGAAAATCACTACAGGATGGTTTTATGAACACACTGGACCTACTGTGAGACAGACATGATAATAAGATGATCTCCATACACCCCTAGTCTGACTGGTGGGCCACAGTGATGTTTTGTGTCCCCTGGAATTAGTGTCAGTTCAGAGCTAGTATCCAGTAATCCTCGAAAAGTCTGATTATTTCCTTTTCACCAATGAAGTCACTCTCGTAAAAGGCAATAGATCTCTTTGGCGAAGGATGGGAGAAAGATTAACACTATAAGTTTTAAGCAGTGTATTGGAGTCCTTCCGCAAGGGACACAGCCTCCCCTTCATTTGAAGAGCTGTGGGTCTGAAAACTCCCTCAAGTCTGGGAGCTGATAGAGGGACCATCACTCTCTATTCTGGCAATTCAAGTTAGGCTGCTGTTCACTTGACCTAGAATTCATGCGCTTGTAACAGATCAAGTAAATATTTAGTAAATTTCCTATCCATTTCATTCCTAGGGACACCATGACTTTTTGTTTGTATGAAAATGTTGCAATTTTGTTCTGGTTCTAGAAAGGTGATTTTTCTGGGTGTAAGTGGATGGTTGTTTTTTTCTTGGCCTTTGAGGCTATTATAGCACATCCTACGACTTTCGTTGTTGGTCTTGAAAAGTTGCATGCAAGGCCACTTGTCCTTGTCTGTGATGCTTTTAAGATTTTCTCTTCACTACTGGTGTTTTTTGCAAGTTCACCTAAAAAATGACAAAATGTGAATTTTGTTTTTCGTTATCTTGCTTGGAATCTGTTGAGACTGTTGAATCTGGTGAGCCACGTTTTTCATCACTTTTGGAAAATTCTCAGCCATGGACTTCCCCTGTGTGTAGCCTCTGTGTCTCTTAACTTCACTGTATTATTTTCTCTCTCTTTGGCTTTCTGTACTACATCTTGTGTTGTATCTTTAACTTTTTGTCCATTTCGCTAATTCTCTCATCAACTGTCTTATGTGCTGTTTATCCCATCTATTTTGGTTCTAATATCAAGTCTCACATTTTTAAATCCAAGAAGTTCTTTTAAATCTGTCAGGTTGGTTAAAATATTTTCTTATTTACAGTTCATACTTTAGACCCTTTCTTTTATGTTTAAAAAACTCTTAAACTCACATTCTATATTCTGTATAATTCCAATATGGGTTTTGTTTTGTTTTTTATTGGGGGGAGGTCTTAGCTAGTTTGTTGTCTCACTGATTCTTTTTCATGGTGCCTTTTTTTTTTTTTACTTTGCTATGACTTTTTTGGTAAGCCTCTATTTCTCAGATGTTTATCTGGTAGAATTCTAGGGAGCCTGGCTTTAAAGTCCTGTCCTCCAACTAACTACTCACCAGGACTGTGCAAATTGCTACCTGGGCATTTAGGGACACCTGGATCATCTCTGAAACACTTGGGGTCACAATGAGTCAGAAACAACTCAACGACAACTGTTTTGGTTTGGAGTCGTGCAAACAACTAACATGCTTGCTGCTAACCAAAAAGCTGGCAGTTCGAGTCCACCCAGAGACACCTAGGAAGAAAGATCAGATGATATACTTCAAAAAAAAATTAGTCATTGAAAACCCTATGGAGTACTGTTCTACTCTGAACATATGGGGTCACCATAAGACAAAATCAGCTCCATGGCAACTGGTTTTTGTGGGATCATGTGAAGCCTGGACCCCAACATGCAAAAGGGCTGTTGGGAACAAGGAGGGGACTTTCTGCCTAGAGACAAGTCTGAGATAGGCCTGGCCACTGTCCTTGTTGCCCTCTCTGGGATGGGTTTTTTGAGTTCACTACCTGTCTGTGCAGCTTTTGGGACACCTAACTCCCCCTCTGAGGGGCCCCAGGCCAGCTGTCACTCACTGGCCAGCAGACCACTGCCACGTGGGCCTGGGGCAGCATCCTTTCAGCTCCCACTCTCTGTCCAGTTGGGCCTCTGAGGATTTCCTTTCCTCCCAGATCCTCATTGAAGACTGGTCCCAACCATGGTGTCAGATTGATCCTAAGCAATAAACCAGACTAGGTCCTGACAGTCACAGACAGGCTCAGGGGCCCTGGATGTGGGGTCACCACAGCTGTGGTGGTGTTCTATGGCTGTGAAGTTGGGGGCATTGGAGCATCAGCCTTGTCCTGATGGGAGGACTGGCGAGTCTCTGAGGGCTGAGGATGACCTTGCTCACCAGGGCCAGAATTGATTCCTGACATCTACCCCTGGCTGAGCCCCAGGTTGAACCCTGAACCTGGCCACAAATGGAGCCCCAATCCTAGTGGAAGCCCGGATGGACCCCTGATGCCATCACAGACACTGTCAAGTTGCCCACTTGGTTGGGGGCCCATGTGGTAGGAGAGGTCTGTGTCCCTGGGACCTTGGGTCTGGTAGACATGCAATGGCTCAGGATGACCACAAGGGAGCTCCAGAGCCTCAGTTCTGACTAGGGCAAGCCTACAGGGGCCACTGTGGGAATGGAGGCGGTCTGTGAGGGGCTGCAGCTGGCATAGGTCACTTGCATCTGACCGTGACCTGGACTGGGCACGGAGCAGCACCATAGACTGAGCCTGACCCTGGTCTGGTAGAGGTGGTGGACTCCCTGAACTCTCATCTGCTCCCACATCTCCCTCTCATGGCAGTAAGGTGCTGGCCCATGGGCTGGGGGCAGAAGTGACGTGTTACTCCTGTGCTGAAGCACAGATGAGCCAGCACATTGCCCATCAGCTGTCTTTCATCTTACTGTGGGGAGTGTCAAGACTGCAGATCCTGTGGTCAGCTGAGTGACCATATGGAGCAGATCCCCACGAGCCCTTGTTGGACGTGCAGCCAGGGCCAGAAACAAACATTTTTACTTAAGCAACTGAGTTTTGGGATTTGTCACTATAACATAGCTTTGCCTTATCTGACTAGTCCGTCTGGTCATAGACTGATACCCGAGCACAGCTCCATCCTGAACCTTGATGCTAATCAGAAGGAGCTGTGACCCTTACCCCAGACCAGGTTCTGGTTGATGTCCCAAAAACCTGGCCCCTGTCACAGATGGTTGGGATAAGTTGTTGTTCTTAGTTGTTTTCATAGCAATCTTATGAGAATAAAACATTGTCTGGTCTTGCACCATCTTCATGGGCCCATTGTGGCTATTGTGGATTTCCCTCATTTTTGCTGACCTACTTTACCAGCTGTCTTAGTTATCTAGTGCTGCTGTAACAGAAATACCACAAGTGGATGGCTTTAACAAAGAGAAGTTTATTTTTTTCACAGTAAAGTAGGCTAAAATCCAAATTCAGGGCGGCAGCTCCAGGGGAAAGCTTTCTCTCTCTGTCGGCCTTTTCATCAATCTTCCCCTGCACTAGGAGCTTCTCCACCCAGGGACTCTGGATCCAAAAGATGCGCTCTGCTCCCAGCACTGCTTTCTTGGTGGTATGAGGTCCCCCAACTCTCTGCTTGCTTCCCTTTCCTTTTATCTCTTGTAAGACAAAAAGTAGTGCAGGCCACACCCCAGGGAAACTCCCTTTACATTGGATCAGGGGTGTGACCTTAGTAAGGGTGTTACAATCCCACCCTAATCCTCTTTAACATAAAATTACAATCACAACATGGAAGACAACCACACAATACTGGGAATCATGGCCCAGCCAAATTGATACACACATTTTTGGGGGAACATAATTCAATCCATGACACCAACCATGACGTCTAGCAGTTGGTCTTTCCTGATGATGTGTCCAACTTAAGTGAGCTGAAGTCTCACCATTCTCACTTTTAAAGAGCATTCTGGTTCTATTGCTTCAAAGACTGATTTGTTTGTTCTTCTGACAGTCTACGGTATAGTCAATGTTCTTCACCAACATCACAGTTCAAGTGCATTAATTCTTCTTTGGTCTTCCTTATTCATTGTCCAGCTTTTCCATGCATATGAGGCAATTGAAAAGACTATGGTTTGGGTCAGGTGCACATTAGTCATCTGTCTTAGTTATCTAGTGCTGCTATAACAGAAATACCACAAGTGGATAGCTTTAACAAACAGAAGTTTACTCTCTCTCTGTCTAGTAGGCTAGAAGTCTGAATTCAGGGCACCAGCTCCAGGGGAAGGCTTTCTCTCTCTGTTGGCTCTGAAGGAAGGTCCCTGTCAATCTTCCCATGGTCTAGGAGCTTCTCTGCATAGGGACCCCGGGTCCAAAGGACCTACTCTGCTCCTGGTGCTGTTTCTTTGTGGTATGAGGTCCCAAGTCTCTGCTCACTTCTCTCTTTTACATCTCAAAAGAGATTGACTTAAGACGCAACCTAATCTTGTCAATTGAGTCCTGCCTCATTAACATAACTGCCTCTAATCCTGCTTCATTAACATCATAGAGGTCAGATTTACAACACATAGGAAAATCACTTCAGATGACAAAATGGTGGACAATCACACAATACTGGGAATCATGGTCTAGCCAAGTTGACACATATTTCTGGGAGACACAATTCAATCTATGACATCATCAAAGTGGCATCTTTGCTTTTTAAAACTTTAAAGAGGTCTTTTGCTGCAAATTTGCCCAAAGTAATACGTCATTTGATTTCTTAAATGCTGCTACCTTCAACCAAAGATTAGACAGGTCCATGAAATAAAATGACACTAAAGGGGCACACCAGCCCAGGGGCAAGGAGTAGAAGGCAGGAGGGGACAAGAAAGCTGATGATAAGGAACCCAAGTTTTATTCAAGTAGAACAAAATCACTGGCAGTTTAAATTTCTTCACTGTTTATCATGATGTTGTTTATCAGCCCATTTGTGAGGACTTTTGTTTTCTTTATATCCAGGTGTAATCCATACTGAAGACTATGACCTTCATCAGTAAGTGCTCCAAGTCATCTTCACTTTCAGCAAGCAGGGCTATCATCTGAAAATTGCAGACATCCAATCTTGACGCCATGTTCTTCTTCATATAGTCCAGCCTCTCAGATTACTTGCTCAGCATGCAGATTGAATAAGTAAGCTGAAAGGACACAACCCCGTGCATATCCTTCCAATTCTGAATCACTGGGAGAAAAGATTGGGATATGTCTTCCTGGCAGATGGAAATGCCCACAGAGCTCCACTGCCCAGGGCCCATGTGTTAGGGGCAGGGTTGAGTCTCCAGGACCCTGGTCTGGCAGATGTACAGTGGCACAGGATGGCCACAAGGGGGTTTCAGAGCCTCAACTCTGCACATGGCAGGCCTGGAAGAGGTCATTGTGGTGACCTAAGAAGTCTGTGAGGGTCTGTAGCTGGCAAACGCCACCTGTCAGTCTGACCCCCAACCCCAACTGTGCCCTGAGCAGCACCATGGACTGAGCCTGAGCCCTGGTCCTGCTGGTGCCCAGACCCAACCTTGACCAGTTGCTGGACCCGGGTCTTTTACTTGTTATGGCCCTAAGGTCAAGGGCAGTGCCTGGAGTATGGTCAGGGGCTTTGCTGCTGGCCCCTGCAGACCGGGAAGCTCCTCCCACCCCTGCCCAGATCCCAGGCTCAATCCCTCCCAAGGCCACACCTTCATCCCATCATCTCAAGGGTGAGAGGTTCACCAGGAGAGGATGAATCTTCTGCCCTGGGAACCTTCCCTCTTTATCCTGCAAGGGCCATCCTTCTGGCATGTTCTTCCTGTGTGTGCTCCTGGCACCTTAGGTATTCAGCTTTTTCCCAAATGTCCTCCAGAATTTTGGATTTCCTACCCTCCTGAGATCACAGCCCTTCTCCAGGTCCAGAGGAACTCAACATTCCATAAGAAAGTGGTAGGACCCTTCAGGAGCAAGGAAGAATGAAGAAAACTAAAGATACAAGGGAGAAGACTAAAGGACCACATCTACCATGGCCTCCACCAGATTGAGTCCAGTACAACTTAATGGTGCCCAATTACCACTGCTCACTGCTCTGACAGGGATCACAATAGAGGGTCCCGGACAGAGCTGGAGAAAAATGTAGAACAAAATTCTAACTCACAAAAAAAGATCAGACTTACTGGCCTGACAGAGAATGGAGAAACCATGAGAGTATGACCTCCAGGCACCCTTTTATCTCAGTAATGAAGTCACTCCAGAGGTTCACCCTTCAACCAAAGAGTAGACAGGTCCATGAAATAAAATGAGACTAAAGGGGTACACCAGCCCAGGGGCAAGGACTAGAAGGCAGGAGGGGACAAGAAAGCTGATGATAGGGAACCCAAGGTCGAGAAGGGAGAGTGTTGACATATTGTGGGGTTGTTAACCAATGTCATAAAACAATATGTGTACTAACTGCTGAATGAGAAACTAGTTTGTTCTGTAAACCTTTATGTAAAGTATAATAAAAAAAGTTCCAAAAAAAAAAAAAAAAAAAAGAATGTGGTAGGAGGCAGTAGAGGTATAGGCTCAAGAAAGCTTGAGATGAGTCTTTTTCTTCCAGCACCTTGACACTGGCCATGGACGCATAAGTGGGGAAGCCGAGCGCTCCCTCATTCTGCTGAAATCACCCTAATAGTCCCTCATGTTTGTTATCAGAAACATGTCTTTTCTCTCTGATACGGTCCTCAGTGTGGACAATACTGATACTTCCTCTGTGTGGAAGACCCGGAAATCTACACCTGTCCCGGAGCCGACTTCACTGAGATTTACTTGTGGACAAGAATCCTTGAATGGAACCTGGGTGTGTTCTTACGTGGGAGCAGCAAAGCTTTGGGCATTATCCTCCCTCAAACTCTAATTATCAATACAGTGTACAACCACCCCATCCAACTAGGAGAGATGGGAACTCCCATCACCACCAACCCAACCAGGGGAGATGGAAGCTCCTACCAGTCACCCACCCAATCAGGGGACATGGTAGCTCCCACCACTCACCCAATCAGAGGGGACAGGAGCTCCCACCACCATCCATGCAACCAGGGGAGATAGTAGCTCCCACCACCCATCCAACCAGGGGAGATGTGAGCCTCCATCATAGGCATCAGTCCCTGGGATACAGCCCGGGAGCCTGGAGCAGAGGCATCACCATCTAGCTTGACACACCTGCATCGCACATACTAACACCGCTGCACAGAACACAGGAAGTGGGCTCATCCCCGGCATGGCGCCTCCAGGTGGATGGTTTTGCACATGGGTGTGACCTGCCTTTGAGGTTGTTCTAAAGATTCCAAACACCACCTCCACTAAAAGGATGTGGGACCAGGAAGTGATTCCAGTCCTGGATACACTAACCTGGGACCCAGATCGGGACCTGCTGCAGGTGGTGCCTGGCTCCCTCCGCCCTCGGCCTATCCAGAGCCCCAAGGGCTGGAGGAAGAGCCTTTTGCTGGAAGTATGCCTGCAACGCTGAAGACGACCACATGGGGGCACCAGAGCCACGGCTTTGTACAAGACTGTACTCAGAACTGCACAGACTCACTGAGACCTTAGGCCAGAGAGAAGCCCTGCACTGAGGGTGGTCCAGGGCTGACTCCTGGCCCAGACCAAACCCCAATCCCAGGCCAAGCCCTGCCTGACCCCAAGCTGAGCTTCAACCCCAGGCCAAGCTTCACCTGATCCTATGCTGAGACCTGACCTCAAGCTGAGTCCCAACCCCAAGCTGAGCCCTGACCCCAGCCCTAGGCCCAACTGGGCCCCAGACTAGGCAAGGAAAAAGGCCAAAAGCCCATTCGTGACCTTTGGCCAACCAGAGACTGAGTCAGTTGTGTCTGTGTTGTGCGGGCTGAGGTCAGAGTTTAGACACATCTGGATGCCTTGGGAGTGGGGGCAAGGCCCCCTCCATTTGCACTCTCTCTCCTGGTTTGTGCTGGTCCTGGCCTGGGCTCCTCCACCTATCCCATGGGTGATTCCAAAGGGGTTGGGGGGATGCCTTTGCACCTGCCCAGGGGGAAACCTGGGCCTTGGGGGCCTCTTCTCAGAGAGAGTTTAGTGGTGCTGGGCAGGGAGGGGGACCAGCGCCTTCTTGTGAAGGAATCACATTCGAGGTTGTGGGGTTTTATGGGAACCCCTGTGGGGCGATTTCTTAAGCTTTCCATATCCACAGACCTCTGTGGGGTTGGGTGCCATCAGTTTTAGAAAAATGATCATAAGTAATAGCCTCTGAAATTGATAATGATGCTGACAATGGCACTTGTAATGGTTCCACAACTGCAAAAAGTAAGGTCTTTCTCATCCTCCCTGGAGGTGCTGGGCTGAGGGCCAGGGAAACATACTGGTTCTCTAGGGCTGTGTAATGAACAGCCCCAAATTAGTGACTGAAATACCTGCCCTTTATTATGTCTCAGGTTTTGTGGATCAGGAATCCACTGCCGGCTGGGCTGCTGAGGGTCTAAGGTGCTGCTCTCCCCCAGAGTCTGGCATCTGGAGCTCTCCCTGCTGGGCACTGGCCCAG
Organism: Dugong dugon; assembly: GCA_030035585.1. Taxonomy (NCBI): domain Eukaryota; kingdom Metazoa; phylum Chordata; class Mammalia; order Sirenia; family Dugongidae; genus Dugong; species Dugong dugon. The sequence goes on from CM057479.1 coordinate 33,090,218, forward strand.
GATCACTTTGGCCCTATGTGGCCCCCTCCCCCACTTTAATCCTCCACAGGGGGTTCGTTTTCATTGTCTGAATGCTACTTAATTCAAAATCCTCACTCACAGTGACCAGCCAGGAGGAATGACCACGCATGTCTATTTCGAGATGGTCTAAAATGTTCAGAAATGTTGTGAGAACAGTACAAAAACTCCTAATCCCATCACCCAGTTTCCCCAGTTGTTGCCATTCTACCACATGTGCTCCCCCATCTATATCTTTGTCTTGTCTACATTTGTGTCTATATCATCTATCTATAAACAAACTGTTGCCGTGGAGTCAACATGACTCATGCAACCCCATGTGTGTCAGAATAGAACTGTGCTCCACAGGGTTTTCAATAGCTCATTTTTTTAGAAGTAGATCACAGGCCTTTCTTCCAAGGCACCTCCGGGCAAACTCAAACCACCAACTTCCAGTTAGCAGTCAGCATGATAGCTGTTTGCACCACCCAGGGACAATATTCATGTCTGTGTGTGTTTCTGTCTGTCTGTCTCTCTCTCGTTACTTCTAGGCCTACTCAATGGACAGAACTAGGAAATAGATGTATGTAAATATGCAGACATACACATGCAGGCACCCACACACACACACCTATGTCTAGTTGTGTGTCTCTCTAGGTGCATGTGTTTAAAACCCTGCAAGTTCACACTGTTAACTCCAATTCCAACCTGACCGCTTGGAGCTCCCCTAGCCTTCTCCCATTAGTGAGAAGCCAGCCCCATGAACCTCTATATATTCATTTATTAGCAATCTCCTGACTTGCTGCTTCCTAGTCCCCTGGCCAGCTTCCACCTCCAGGAGAAGGGGTGGTAAGGGAGCACAGGCAATCTCAATAAAGTAAAAACTAAAGGGAAAAAGCAGTACATAGGGATTTTGTTTCCAGCATCAGGGCAGAGCTTGAACTTCTCTCCTGATGAAAAACACTAAAAATACTGGGGGGCGGCGGCGGTGGGGGGAAGCTCTTCAAAAAATCTCCCCATTGTAAGGGCAGACCCACCTGTCAGGAAAGAAGACAGAAGCGCCAGCACGGTGCATTCCAGACAAGGGAAGCCATTTATCTGGATCTTTCTGTGCTGCCCTATCCTTGAGCATTGTCCAGGTGGTGGGGGGCGGGGGGCAAAAGGGGGTGCAGAGACAACAGGAGGGTATTGCCCAGGGGTTGAGTTGGAGCCCTGGGTTAGGAGACCCTTGCCCCCAGGGTGTAGTGCCCCCAGGGACTTGGCCTAAAGCAGTCCTGGGTTGGCCTGCCCAGGACTATTTTTTCTGGAAGATTCTTCCAGGCCTCAGGAGCCATAGAACACAATTACACACACACAAAACAGAAACCAAGCTTTGGAGGTCTGAGAAGCCTGGAGCACTGAGTCCACAACTGTTAGACTATGAAGACAGGGGCCAGTGGGTGGGTGTGGGACCAGAGGGACCCGGAGGGCTGCACCCTGAGGTGGGATCCTGGGGTCTCCGCCCCATAGGGGTGCAGCAGGGACTTTCAGCTGGGGACATCTCCCTCATCTCCCCATCATCATGCCCAACTACCCCCCTCCACCGCCTATCCCCCCATCTCCCTCTCACTTCCTTCCCCTTCCTGGGGGGTTGTCCCCTTGGTGCCGCCCCCACTTGGTGCTGCCGAGGAGGTGCCCCTAGTCTGCTGAGTGGCCTAGTGGCCCCCAGGGGTTGCTGCTGCCGCTTGTGTGGGGCTTGTCCCCTTCATTTTAATATTGTTCACCCCCAGTGTGTGCACTGGTTAACTTTGTAGAAGTGGTATTAGGGATTAATGCCTGTAACAAAGATTAAAATACAAAGCCTATAACTGTCTGGCCAAGGTCTAACAGCAGGACCTTGGGGCAGGGGGAACCTGGGACAGTCAGGAAGGCAGAGTGGAAAGGGAGGATCAAGGCCTCTTTGTCCCCTCCTATCCTGGGGGGGGGGTCTCTGTGGGTCCAACTTCTTGGGCCTCCTTGGGGGCCCTCCTGACTCACCCCCACCTGGGGCTCCCCTGAGTAGGAGATGATGTTCGTGAGTCCTCCTTCTGGGACTCAAGGGCTCCATGTACTGCTGAGGGAGAAGAGGTGATGAATAGGGGTGATGTTGTCATTAATAAAAAAATAAAAATATATAATCCTGTCATAAAAAAATGCACAGCGCACGTGAGAGTAGAGGCAACTCCCATGTATCACTCCCTACCCCAATTTCTCAAGAAAAGATATAGCAGAAAAATAAAGAAATGCAGCAGCCACCACAAGCCATGTGTCCATAACCACCCCTTCCCACACAGACTATGATGATGTTAGCAAACCAAAGTCACTTTGCACCACCTGTTCCCCAGTCATCAGAGGGGAATAGTGTCAGGAAAAGAAGGAAAAGAAGACCAAGATCATACACTGGGTGGGTGTGGCAGGAAGTCACTGCCATACAAGCAGCTGGTGCCCAGATGAATGCCAGGGAAGGGCAAGTGGAGAGAGGAATGGAGGGGGTTGGGGGCTTTCAGACAAAGGGTCTCCGAAAACAGAGAATGACCACTGTGCTGTCATTGGGAAGTGGAGTAGCCCAATCAGCCCCCTGGGAGCCACTAGGCCCTGCAGTCCCCTCTCCACTACCACCCATACATCAGGCCCCTCTTCTACCCTGGAGGACTGTGGGGAGGTGATGGCACAGACTCTTGAAGAGGTGGACAAATACCCCTTGTGCAACAGCTTGTGGAAGAAAATGCCCAGCTCTGGGAATGGAAAGAAGGCAGAGGTTTCAGTGTGGAGGGAGTTTAGAGCCTCTCACCCTCACATCTGCAGCCCCAGAGCAGCCATCAGCCCCACCTGCTCAGGGCTGTACCTTGCCCAGTCCACAGCTGCTCAGGCCCCAAGTCCAGAAACGTGAGGTCAGGGAAGGCCACCTCTGGTGGTTTGCATGGAAAGAAAAAGAAGTAGAAGCTGATGTCAACTTGGGGAGGGCCTGACAGGGAACTCATCTTCCTGGACTGAGTGTTCCAGCCTTGAGCCACCTACCTGGGAAACTTCATAGATCCAGCCTCCACTGCATCCATGGAGCAGGGAAGTGAGAAGGCCTGAGCACACCTGAAGCCTCCCATTCTTTCACTATAAGGATTTCCCAATCTCTGCTAGCCTTGAAGTCTCTGCCAATCACAAGCAATGGTAGCTGATGCCCTCGCTATGGCAAGCTTTGAATAAATAGCCTTTGTTTGTTTTCATTTGGATTGTCTTTGCCTATTTCTACAGCACCATCTCCCTTCCCCAACAGACACATTAGAAGAGACAGAAAAGGGAGGCAAGGGTAGAAGTCCCCCAGAGGAAACACATTTGTACAGTCTGAGCAGTTTTGTCCAGGTGGAGGCGAAGTGGCTGGCTGGCAGCCAGGGCCAGCTGGCCTCTGCTGTATTCTCCCAGGCCGCTTCTGGCAGTCTTTTAAAGCCTAAGTCCCATGGTTATTTTGAAGGCAATGATTTTAAAGGCCATGGAGGTGCCAGGTATCCTCTTCAGTTGAACCCCATTGAGAGACTGCCAAGGGAGTTTGCACACCTCCGCCCTCCACTATACGAAGTCTTCCTGGCCCGACTTGCCATGCATGCACAGCAGCTAGGACTGGGAGCTGATCTTCATCCTCACGTAAAATTTAGTGAACACAGCTTGATCCCTCAAGGTTTGATCATCTCCACTCAGTCCTTACATTCAAGTTCATTTAGGTTCCTTCTGGCACACCTGAAGCACAGATATCTTCCTAAAAACTTGAAGAACCTCCCAGTGGCCCCCTGCTGGACCTAGATATTTCAAGAGGGAGAGGCTGGGGTTACGCTACAGGGGAAAACTCTGCTGATCACACACTTGTCAAAGTGCCCAGGGTGGATGGAGTTTCCACTGGACACATCCTGGGGGATATTGGTTCTGCCTGGGCCTCCACCAGTGCAGCTGTGTGGTGGGCTTAGGAGGAAGCCATAGAGACATGCTGGACTGCTGAGCTGGGATGCTGCACCTTACATATACTCTCTGTGAGGCGCAGCCCAAAGACCTGGTTGGGCTCCACTGAGGCCAACTTGGATTCCTGGTCAAGGAAAAACAGGACTGTGGAGACTGAGGCTGAAGCAGAAGCCCTGGAGGTCCTTGGCTGTCTCACAGTTAGGCTGTATTTGCTGTTTTAGATGGAAATCTGGCAAAGGCTGGCCTCCAAAATAAGGACACTCTTGCTTTGGTTTGCGCTGGTAGAGAACTCTCACTGTTCACAGGATTGGTATTCTCCTCCTACAGGCCAGACTAGATAGGGAGCTAGCAATTTGAACTCTAGTCCATCAGTGAGTCCCAGATCTCTTCCCATGTGTAACCCATGGACACCATCAACTCAGTTTTCCAGGGTCCTTGTAGTCAGTGAGTAGGTCCATGTAAGATTTTAGTTCATAATCTTTATGGCCTACACTCATCAACTGATCTTTCATGATTTGCTTCAAAGTGCTTCTCTTCCTGGGATTGAGGATGAGATATTTCTTGAGCAGGTTTTCATACTCCATGAACATGTACAAGGGAAGATGTTATTTTCCATTCAGTATCTGCTCCCACAGCCACATGAAGTTCTGTCCATCAAAAGGTAGGCATCCGCTGACCAGTGTATATACAATGACTCCCATATTCCACATATCCACTGTGGTTCCACTGTACTTTTGGCACTGGAAGAGTTATTGGGCAGAATAATGAGGACTGCTACAAAAGATAACTTTTTGCCAAAGGTGAATTCCTTGCTGGAGACAACATCTGCAATCTTGATATAACACCATCCAAGAGCAGATTTTCTGCTTTTAACTCTCTACACACACTATACTTCTGGTGACAGTATTGCACAGCAGACACTGGCAGAATTTGGTTTGAGTCACTTTTTCTTTCACATTTCCACGAGCCACTAGGAAATCAAGCACTCTCCTCCATTAGTGTACTCCATGAAAGGGAAGAATTTTCTCAGTCTTGATCTCTTCAAATAACTATGTTAGGATGATTCAAAGTCTTCATTATTCTTACTTCATGGGAGAGTTTCAAAAGGCTGGGGAAGTTCTGTTTAGTCTTGCCAATGATCTTGACACTGATGCTCAACCAAGCTTGGATCAGGCTGCTCTGAGCTGTAGCGTCTAACCAGGGCCCCTACAAATGGATAAAATTTTTTTTTTTTTTTAATCTCTGGACTTTATGACAAAGGAGTATTTTATTTGATAAACAATGGGTAAATTTTAATGAAAGTAAAAGAAAGGTTAGAGGTAAACCCTGATACTGGGCCAAGCTTGAATTCTGATTGATCCTGCCCTCTACCCTCAGGGACCCCAGAAATGAATGTGCTGGGGCAGATCCTGATCCAGAGCCAAGTTTAGATTATGTCCAGCCTGAGTTACTGCCACTAGCCTCAGAGCTACTTCCGAATACTGAAACAAATGATAGGAGGTTGGAATGAGTCATAAGAAAATGGGCAAAACAAGGGGGAAAGAGAAAAGAGAAAGGAATCCATCACGGCATGGTGGAGATCTTTAACCATTTATTAAGAAATAAGAGGAATAAAATGAGTATTGGTGGGGTCAAAACAAAACTCTTTCTTAGCACAGCACTCTCACAAGTTGGGTGGTTGTTCCTAAACATTGCAGGACCGTAAACAAATCTGCTTTATTCACCCTAGTTTGGAGGGATTTGAAAAGGTGCAGGATAAATATGACAATGAGAAACCTGACCTCCTATTGCCTAGGACGATGGTCCCATATCTTATTTTGTGAATTAGTATCAGCAGCTTCTTGAGAAACCTTAGTAAAATGGGTTGTGCTAGTGGCTACCTTAGGATCAGTTTCATTGGTTTTGAATACAGACAGTTCCCAGCTTACAATGTATTCAAGTGACAACGAACTGCACTTACGATTGTCCTTTTTTTTTCTTTTTGGTACGTCTTAACGTTAATAATGTATACTACGTAATGTTGCAGTGCATAATATGCTGATGTTATCATTCTCAGATTTTATTCGCAGATTTTCAACGTTATGATTTACTGATCAAAACTCTGCCAGATAGCAGGCTACCACCTGCTCTACAATGAAGCCTGTGGCGATGTTGGTGTAGGGAGTCATAATGGATAGAAAGTTGGGCAATGTTCAACTCTAATAACATATAACAATTGAACTGTGCATACACCCAATAGCCATTAAGATTCCAACTTCATTGTTTGACACTGATGCCAACAAATAAAGATCGGATTTATAAAGATACTAATAATAAAAGGCAATAATAATGATAACTAAAAAAAGAGGTATTCGACTTATGTCAAAAGTGACTTACGATAGTCATCAGGACATAACCCTATCGTTAATTCGTGAACTATCTTTACTGTGAAATGGAGGAGCATGTTTTGGTTGACATAAGACCCACAATTCACTCTTGAACAGTCATAAAAAACCAACCAAACCCGAGCCCGTTGCTGTCGAGTTGATTCCGACTCTTAGCAATCCTATAGGGCAGAGTAGAATTGCCCCATAGGGTTTCCAAAGAGTGACTGGTGTATTCGAACTGGTATTAAACACACAGCAGCCTTATCCCAAGGGGACAGCAAGTCCAATAGATGGGATAAAGGCTACTCTAAATTTTGTTTAAGGAGCCCTGGTGGCACAAACAGTTAAGTGCTTGGCAGTTAATTGAAAGGTTAGTGGTTCAAACCCACCCAGAAGCTGGTGTGGGGGAAGACCTGACAATCTGCTCCCATAAAGATTGTTGTTGTTGTTAGGTGCCATCGTGTCTGTTCTGACTCATAGCGATGCTATGTACAACAGAACAAAACACTGCCTGGTCCTGCATATCCTCACAATCATTGCTATGTTTGAGTCCATTGTTGCAGCCACTGTGTCAATCCATCTGTTGAGGGTCTTCCTCTTTTTCACTGATCCTCTACTTTGCAAGTATGATGTCCTTCTCCAAGGACTGGCCCCTCCTGATAACATGTCCAAAGTACTTAAGATGGCATCCTCATTTCTATCCTTTCTAAAGAGCATTCTAGATGTACTTCTTCCAAGACATATTTGTTTGCTCTTCTGGCAGTCCATGGTATATTCAATATTCTTCCCCAACACCATAATTCAAATGCATCGATTCTTGTTTGGTTTTCCTTATTTATTGTCCAGCTTTCACATGCATATGAGACAATTGAAAATATCATGTCTTGGGTGAGTCACACGTTAGTCCTCAAATTGACATCTTTGCTTACAGTCTAGGAAACCTTATTTGGCAGCTCTAAATGTCCAATAGGGTTGCTATAAGCTGGAATCCACTCCAGGGCCACAAAAACAACCACATGGTAAGAGGAAAACATTTCAGCTTCCAATATATGTGATCTACTAACTCTCCTCTTTTACTTAAATTATTTGAAACGTTAGCGGAAACAGTTCGGGTCCTCAGGACCCCAAATACTTTGAAATGGTTCAAAGGGAAGAGAATCAAATGCTGTTGAAAGGACAGAAACTGAAGGTCCAGGTTCGCGGGTGAGCTCAAGCCCAGCCTGCTCCAGTCCACTCCCTGCCCATCTCCGTCCGTGGCCCCGCCCCGCCTCCTGCACAGCCCCGCCCGCCCCCCCCCCCCGGCCATTTCCTGCCGACAGGGAAGAGGCTCCCTTGGAGTGGCAATCCCAAGAGGGTGAGTGAGTGTCGTCTTTCCAGTTTAAGCCCCCGTTTACCGTCCCCTCCAGCCCTGCATCCTCCCCGCTCGGGGTCCGGAGATCCTTGCGGATGTTCAAGTCCCCGCACCCGCCCGCTGTCGTCCCGGATCCGCGTCCGTTTCCGGTTAAAACAGCTGGGAGCCAGTCCGCGGGTTCTTCCTGCCTCTGTCTTGTGGACCCACCTGCCCCCTTTCCTGTCAGAGCCCCCCAAAGAACCCGCCCCACCTCGCACCCGGAAGGGCCGCGCGTGGGTTGTTGCCTGCATGTCCAGCCCCGTCACCTGAGGTCTTAGGGTGGTGCCAGCCGCGCCCCAAGGCCCAGGACTGAGTCAGAAAGTTTTGTTCATTTTCTCATTTTCAGTCAAATAATCTGTTTCTTTCTTTCTTTTTTTTTTTTTTTTAATGCTTTAAGTAAAAGTTTACAGTTCAGTTTATCATACAAAAATTTATACACGCTGTGTGACCTTAGTTGCTCTCCTTATACTATGACAGCATATTCTTCCTTTCCACCCCAGATTTCCCATGTCCATTCAACCAGCTCCTGACCCTCTCTGCTTTCTCATCTCGCTTCCTGAGAGGAGCTGCCCATTTAGTCTCCTGTATCTACTTGAGCTAAAAGTACGCACCGCACAAGTATCACTTTAAGTCCCGTAGTCCAATCTAATCTTCGAAGAGTTAGCCTCCGGAATGGTTTCAGCTCTGGGCCAACAGCGAGTTCAGGCGCCGTGTCTTCCGGGGTCCCTCCAGTCTCAGTCAAACCATTAAGTCTGGTCTTTTTACTAGGGTTTGAGTTCTCCACCCCACTTTTCTCCTGCTCCATCAGGGACTCTCTGTTGTGTGCCCTGTCAGGGCAGTCATTGGTAGTACTAGGCACCATCTAATTCTTCTGGTCTCAGGCTGATGGAGTCTCTGGTTTATGTGGCCGTTTCTGTCTCTTGGGCTAATATTTTCCTTATGTCTTTGGTGTTCTTCATTCTCCTTTACTCCAGGTGTGTTGGGACCAATTGATGCATCTTAGATGACCACTAGCTAGCTTTTAATTCCCCGACACCACTCACCAGAGTGGAATCAGCACATTTTCTTAATGAACTTTGTTATGCTAATTGACCTAGATGTCGCTTGAAACCATGGTCCCCAGACCCCTGCCCCTGCTGCTCTGTCCCTTGAAGTATTTGGTTGTATTCCGGAAACTTCTTAGCTTTTTGTTTAGTCCACTTGTGCTGACTTCCCCTGTAGTGTGTGCTGTCCTTCCCTTCATGTAAGATAATTCTTTACTGTCTAGTTGATGAAAACCCCTCTCCCTCTCTCTCCACCCTCATATCCATCAAAGAATGTTTCTTCTGTGTTTAAACCTTTTCTTGAGTTCTTATAATAGTGGTCTTATTCAGTATTTGTCCTTTTGCGACTGATTAAATTCACTCGGCATAATGCCTTCCAAATTCCTCTGTGTTATAAGATGTTTCACAGATTCATCATTGTTCTTTATCGTTGTGTACTATTCCATTGTGTGAATATGCCATAATTTGTTTATCCATTCAACAGTTCATGGGCACCTAGGTTGTTTCCATCTGTTTGCTATCGTGAACAGTGCTGCAGTGACCATGGGTGTGCATGTATCTATTCATGTGACGGCTCTTATTTCTCTAGGGTATATTACAAGGAGTGGGATTGCTGGATCATATGGTACTTCTATTTCTAGCTTTTTAAGGAAGCGCCAAATTGATTTCCAAAGTGGTTGTACCATTTTACATTCCCACCAACAGTGTGTAAATGTTCAAATCTCTCCACAACCTCTCCAACATTTAATATTTTGTGTTTTTTAGATTAAAAGAATCCAAAAATCCTTGTTGGGGTGAGATGGCATCTCATTGTAGTTTTGTTTTGCATTTCTCTAATGGCTAATGATCGCAGGCATTTCCTCATGTATCTGTTGGCTGCCTGAATGTCTTCATTGGTGAAGTGCCTGTTCATATCCTGTATCCATTTTTTAATTGGGTTATTTGTTTTTTTGCTGTTGAGGTTTTGCAGTATCTTGCAGATTTTACACATTAGGCGCCAGTCGGGTTTGTCGTAGCCAAAAATTTTTTCCAGTCCATAGGTTGTCTTTTTACTCTTTTGGTGATGTCTTTTGATGAGCATAAGTGTTTGATTTTTAGCAGCTCCCAGTTATCTAGTTTCTCTTCTGGTGTTTGTGTATTGTTAATTATGGTTTGTATTCTGTTTATGCCATATATTAGGGCACCTAGTGTTGTCCCTATTTTTTCTTCCATGATCTTTATCATTTTCAATTTTATATTTAGGTCTTTGATCCATTTTGAGTTAGTTTTCGTGCATGGTGTGAGGCATGGGTCTTATTTCATTTTTTTTGCAGATGGGTATTCAGTCATGCCAGCACCATTTGTTAAAGAGACTGTCTTTCCCCAGTTAACGGACTTTGGGACTTTGTCAACTATCAGCCGCTCTTATGTGGATGAATTTATGTCTGGATTGTAAATTCTGTTCCATTGATCTATGTATCTGTTGTTGTACCAGTGTCAGGCTGTTTTGACTACCGTGGCAGTAGTAGGTTCTAAAATCAGGTAGTGTGAGGCCTTCCACTTTGTTCTTCTTCTTCAGTAATACGTTACTTCTCCGTGTCCTCTTCCCTTTCCATATGAAGTTGGTGATTTGTTTCCCCATCTCATTAAAAAATGTCATTGGAGTTTGGATCGGGATTGCATTGTATCTGTAGATCGCTCTTGGTAGAATTGACATTTTCACAATATTGAGTCTTCCTATCCATGAGCAAGGTATGTTTTTCCACTTTTTGGTGTCTTTTGGTTTCTTGCATTACTGTCTCGTAGTTTTCCTGGTATAGGTCTTTAATGTCTCCGGTTAGATTTATTCCTAAGTATTTTATCTTCTTGGGGGCTATTGTAAATGGTATTGATTTGGTGCTTTCCGCTTAGAAGTTCTCTTTGTTTGTGTAGAGGAATCCAGTTGATTTTTGTATGTTTATCTTGTATCCTGATACTTTGCTGAAATCTTCTATTAGTTCCAGTAGTTTTCTTGTATATTTTTTGGAGTGATTTCTGTGTATAAGATCTCTAATGTTGAACTATCCCTGCATACCTGGTATAAATCCCACTTGATCATAGTGATTTATTTTTTTGATATGTTGTTGAATTCTATTGGCTAGAATTTTGTTGACGATTTTTGCGTCTGTGTTTGTGGGGGATATTGGTCTGTAATTTTCTTCTTTTGTGGTGTCTTTACCTGGTTTTGGTATCAGGGTTATGCTGGCTTCATAGAATGAGTTTGGGGGTATTCCATCCTTTTCTGTACTCTGAAATACCTTTAGTAGTAATGGTGTTAACTCTTCTCTGAAAGTTGGTAGAATTCTCCAGTGAAACCTTCCTGGCCAGGGCTTTTTTTGTTGGGAGTTTTTATTACCTTTTCAATCTCTTCTTTTGTTACAGCTTTAATTAGTTCTACCTTTGTTTGTGTTAGTTTAGTAGGTAGTGAGTTTCTAGAAATTTGTCCGTTTCCTGTAGGTTTTCAAATTTGTTACAGCACAGTTTTTCATAGTATTCTGTTATGATTCTTTTAATTTCAGTTGACTCTGTTGTGATATCACCCATCTCATTTCTTATTCAGGTTATTTGCTTCCTCTCCTGTTTTTCTTTTGTCAGTTTGGCCAATGGTTTACCAATTTTGTTGATCCTTTTAAAGAACCAGCTTTTGGTCTTGTTAACTCTTTTAATTGTTTTTCTATTCTCTATTTCATTTAATTCTGCTCTAATTCTTATTGTTTACTTTCTTCAGTGCCTGAGGGCTTCTTTTGCTGCTCTCTATCTTCTTGTTCAAGTTTTAGGGTTAATGTTTTGAGTTTGGCCCTTTCTTCTTTTTGGATGTGTGCATTTATTGCTATAAACTGACCTCCAAGCACTGCTTTTGCTCTGTCCCAAAGGTTCTGGTAGGGTGTGTTTTCGTTCTCCTTTGATTCTGTGAATTTGTTTATTCCATCATGTCTTAGTCATCTAGTGCTGCTGTAACAGAAATAACCACAAGTGGATGGTTTTAACAAAGAGAAATTTATTTCCTTACAGTAAAGTAGGCTAAAAGTCCAAATTCAGGGTGTAAGCTCCAGGGGAAGGCTTTCTCTTGGCCTTCTCATCAGTGTTCCCCTGGACTAGGAGCTTCTTGGCGCAGGGACCCTGGTCCAAAGGACGCGCTCTCCTCTTGGCACTGCTTTCTTGATGGTGTGAGGTTCCCAACTCTCTGCTTGCTTACCTTTTTTTTTTATCTCTTGAGAGAGAAAAGGTGGTGCAGGCCACACCCCAGGGAAACTCCCTTTACATTGGATCAGGGATATGACCTGGATAGAGGTGGTGTTACAATCCCACTCTAATCCTCTTTAACATAAAATTACAATCACAAAACTGAGGCCAGCTACACAGTTCTGGGAATCATGGCCCAGCCAAATTGATACACACATTTTTTGGGGGACATAATTCAAACCATGACACATCCTTAATTTCTTCTATAACCCAGTAGTTGTTGAGCAAGATGTTGTTCAGTTTCCATGTGTTTGATTTTTTTTTCCTTGCTTTTTCTGTTATTGATTTCTACTTTTATGGCTTTATGGTCAATAAAGATGCTTTATAATATTTCGGTGCTTTGTGTTCTGTTAAGGCTTCTTTATGGCCTACTATGTGGCCTATTCTGGAGAATATTCCACATGCATTGGAAAAGAAAGTATACTTGGCCGCTGTTGGGTGGAGTGTTCAGTATATGTCTATGAGATCAAGTTGGTTGATTGTGGCATTTAGATCTTCCATGTCTTTATTGAGCTTCTTTCTGGATGCTCTCTCCTTCACCAAAAGTGGTGCGTTGAAGTCTCCTACTATTACCGTGGAGCCGTCTATCTCTCCATTCAGTGCTGTTAGAGTTGGTTGTATGTATTTTGGATCCCTGTCATTGGGAGCGTAAATATTATGGTTATATCCTCCTGGTGTATTGACCCTTTAATCATTACACAGTGTCCTTCCTTATCCTTTGTGGTAGATTTTACTTTAAAGTCTATTTTGTCAGAGATTTATATTGTGACTCCTGCTCTTCTTTGAGTGTTGTTCACTTGATTTTTTTTTTTTTCCCCATCCTTTGAGTTTTAGTTTGTGCCTTTCAGTCTAAAGTGTGTCTCTTGTAGGCAGGGTATAGACGGATCGTGGTTTATCCATTCTGCCACTCTCTGTCTCTTTATTGGTGCATTTAGTCCATTTACATACAGTGTAATTATTGATAGGTTTGAGTTTAGTGCTGTCATTTTCATGTCTTTTTTTGTGTTTTGTTGACATTTTCTTTGTTCACTTAATTTTTGTGCTGAGTCATTTTTCTTTGTGTTTTCTTTTCTTGTTTTTCATTGTTGATTTTGTATTTGCTGAATCTTTATGTTTTTCTTGTTTTTTATTTTGATGTGTAGGATTGTTAGTTTCCTTTGCGGTTACCTTAATATTTACCCCTATTTTTCTAAGTTTAAATTGCTCATTTATTTCTTTATTTTGCCTTGACTTCCTCTTCATGTGAAAGATCTATCATTACATTTTTTTAATTCCTCTTTTTTGTTTTAATGTTGTCATCTCTTTCATATTGACATTTCTGTTTTCCTATTATTACTGTTTTAGCTTTGATTTATTTTTGTGACTTCCCTATGTGGGTTGGTATCTGGTTGCTCTGTCCTGTGTTCTAGTCTTGGGTTGATATCTGATGTTACTGATTTTCTAACCAGAGGACTTCCTTTAGTATTTCTTGTAATTTTGGTTTGGTTTTTGCAAATTCCCTAAACTTCTGTTCAGCTGGAAATGCCCTAATTTCACTATCTTGTTTGAGAGACAGTTTTGCTGGATTTATAATTCTTGGCTGGCAATTTTTTTCCTTCAAAGCTTTATGTATGTCATCCTATTACCTTCTTGCGTTCATGGTTTCTGCTGCATAGTCTGAGCTTAGTCTTATTGACTCTCTTTTGTAGAAGACTTTTGTTTTATCCCTAGCCACTCTTAAAATTCTCTGTCTTTGGTTTTGGCAAGTTTGATTATAGTATGTCTTGGTGACTTTCTTTTAGGATCTACCTTATTTGGGGTTCGATGAGTATCTTGGATAGATATCTTCTCATGCTTCACGATATCAGGGAAGTTTTCTGCCAACAAATCTTCAGCACTTCTGCCTGTATTTTCTGTTATTCTCCCCATTCTGGTACTCCAGTCACTTGTAGGTCATTCCTCTTGAAAGAATCCCATATAATTCTTAGCATTTCTTCATTTTTTTAATTCTTTTATCTGATTTTTCCTCAAAGAAGTTGACATCAAGTACTTTGTCTTCAAACTCACTAATTCTGACTTCCATTGCCTCAGTTCTGCTCCTGTGACTTTCTATTGAGTTGTGTGATTCTGAAATTTTATTGTTAATCTTTTGGATTTCTGATTGCTGTCTATGGATTTTTGCAGTCTGTTAAATTTGTCATTATGCTCGTTTCTAATCTTCTTAAATTCCTCAGTTGCTTTGTCTATATGTTCCTTGGCTTGTTCTGCATTTTGCCTGATCTCCTTCCCGATACCTTGAAGAGTTCTGTATATTAATCTTTTTTATTCTACCTCTGGTAATTCCAAGAAATTCTCTTTCTCCGGAAAATCTCTTGAATCTTTGTTTTAGGAGCTTGCTGAAGCCATCGTGGTCTGCCTCTTTCTGTTATTTGATATTGACTATTGTCTCTGAGCTATCAATAAGTTATTGTATTTATTTATTTTATATTTGCTTGCTGTGTCGTATTTTCTTGTTTTCTTTTGGTATGCTTAAATAGGCTGCTTGTGTGAGCTAGTTTGATTATTGTCACCTTTGAAGCTCTAACATCCTGTCACCAGGTGATTAGATCAGTTACTAGGTATGTGAGCCTAGGAGTCTATTTACTTTTCTCGTATGGATTCAGCTCAGGTGTCCAGGTAGTTGGTCACTAACCGTGTGGTGCAGGCTCACACCTACAGTCCTAGACAGGCAAGGGTGATTGATGTAGGCACAGGTATCTTACTGCAGTAGAGGGTCACGTGCTGAGCAAGGCAGGGTGCTGATGATTGCCCCTGAGTATCTGGGAGGAAAGCCTGTCCCTGTTCCCTAGAGCTCGTAAGTGGGTGGGTTTTGTAGCCAGCTTACAAGCACCCAGTGCTGTTGACTGTAAGGACTGGGAGGCACCACTAAATCTTGGACCCCTGTTGTGGGTGGCGTAGGTGGAACCACCAATTTTCAGGTCCCTGATGTGGGTAGGTGAGGACCCTGCTTAATGGGCAGAATATTGTCTGTTGTCATGAACCTTCCACTGCACCTTACAGCTTATACAGTTGAAGTTAGGCTTCAGATATATACCCTGTTGTACTGTGGTCATGAGGGCCTGTGCATGTTTAAATAGGCCCACACAGGTCGGTGCAGGGGTGAAAGGCATTCAGAGTCTGAGAACCCCTTATGCCTGTGCCTGAAGGAGCTGTGCCTACCCTGAGTTCCCAGCCTAGGGTAGCTGGAAGATTGTTTTTTCCTTGTTTGTTGATTTGTTTTCTCTCCAAGGCCAGGAGAATGGGTCAGGCCACTTGACAACGGGTCCCACTTCCGGCCCAGGGGACTGTGCAATCACTGAAGCTAGCCCAGGACCTTGTGCAGAGTGGGGAGAGGGCAGGTAAATAGGAGAGAGGTTTTTCCCAAAGGATGTGTTTTTTGATCCAAGCAGTAGGTCAGACGCATACACTTTTTGCCGAGTAAGTACCACTTTTCACTGGTTCTGGAGGTGTGAGTAGACTGTCTGCCGCTCGGTCTCTCCCGACGTGGAAAACGCCTCCCGAGTACTACTGCTTGCCTCACCACATACGCCAGCCTGTCCGGCCTGAAGGATGTAAGCTCCCGCCAGGTCCGGTCTGGCAAATCCTTGCTGCTTCCAAACTGTTTCTTTCTCCCCCTGCCACTCAGTCCAATTTCTCAACTTTGCCGTTGGTGTTCAGGGCTCCTAGATTGTCATATATAATTGATTCACTTGTTTTTTCAGGTCTTTGTTGTAAGAGGGACCACAGGAAGCATCTGACTACTCCGCCATCTTGGCCCCACCTCCTTTTCCTTTCATTCTTGAAGCTTATCTTTTTTTTTAAGTTTTATTGATATTTACCTAATTTTTAATATGGAACTTGGGTTTCCTTTTTCCCTGTCTTGGTTTACAGATTTGAACAGTTGGTGTATTTATTTTCAAACTCCCCCCTACACCCTCCTTCTTTTGAAGATCCCTGCGTGGCCCAGCGAGTTTGCACTGGTATACTAACCTAAAAAAAGGCTGGTGGTTTGAATCCACACAGTGGCACCAAGGAATAGAAGCCTGTGCTTTTGTAAGATTATACCCAAGAAAACCCTATGGAGCAATTCCACGCTGTAACACATGGGGTTGCCATGAGTCCAGATCAACTCCAGGGCAATGGGTTTTTTTCTTTTTAATATTGTTTTTAAAGATATATTTATTTCAAGATTACTGCTTTGACCACATTCCCTGATTTTGTGTACTTTGATTTCTTCATGGTGACATTGATTCTTAATTTGATCATTTAGCAACTGCCACATAAGTTATAAAAACTTTTTTTGTAATCAGATTCTAAGTATATAAACTTTCTTTTCCTTTTTGATTTGTTTAGTTTTGCTTCCACTATCTTATTTTTGTTAACGTTTATTTTGATTTCACTGTACAAGAACTGTACCCTACCTAATATCTTTTTCTTTTTTGAGACTATTTTACACCTTTATTTCTAATTGATGACAACTCAATATCCAGTAATAGGAGAATTGTTAAGTACAGTGAGGTATAGTTGAAATTAAGTGACATTTTCTTTATGACTCACTATAAATAGTCATATTTGATGAATGTTCAGTCAGTGTATCCAAGTGTCTTTGATAAAGGTTTAGTTTATATTCACTATTTGCTGTCAGGTACCCTTGATTCCGACTGATATGCTTACACCATATGACAGGGTAGAACTGCCTTATAGCATTTTCTAGGCTGTAATCTTTATGGGAGCAGATCACTAGGTCTTCGGTTCGAACTGCCAACTTTTCATTTAGCAACTGAGCATTTAACCACTGTGCCACCAGGGCTTCTTATTCACTAATTTAGATAGCCTAAATTCTCAATAAGCTTACATTTTATTGCATTATACACATGGTAATTTCAATGGGAATTGTTTTTAATTTTTCCCTTCAAGATTAATGATTAATCAGTATTTCTTTGAACTTGTATGTTTCTACTTAGTCATGTTTTCAGCATACCATTTTATATGCAAATATAGGCATGAGTATATTATCTTCATGTTTAATTTTCCCTTTTGTTGATTGCCATCAAGTTGATTCTGTCTCATGGCGACCCTATGTATTACAGAGTAGAACTGCTCCATAGGGTTTTCTTGACTGTAATCTTTTTTTTTTTAATTTTTAAATTTTTTTATTGTACTTTAGAGGAAGGTTTACAGAATAAATAGTTTCTCATTAAACAGTCAGTACACATATTGTTTTATGACATTGGTTAACAACCCCACAACATGTCAACCCTCTCCCTTCTCGACCTTCTTTTTTTTTTTTGGTGAAAACATACATAGCCAAAGATAGACCATTTCAAAAATTTTGACATGCACAGTTCAGTGACATCGACTACGCTCTTCCAATTGTGCTGCTATTCTCACTTGAGATGAAGGCTTACAGAACAAAATAGTTTTCATTTAACAGTTGCCCTATGACAATGGTTAACAACCTCACAACACATCAACACTATTCTTACTCAACTTTGGGTTCCCTATCACAAGCTTTCCTGTCCCCTTCTGCCTTCTAGTCCTTGTCCCTGGACTGCTGTGCCTCATTAGTCCCATTTGGTTTTATGGGGCTGTCCACTCCCCGGCTGAACGGTGAACCTTGGAAACGACTTCACCACTGAGCTAAAAGGGTGCCTGGGGGCCATACTCTCGGGGTTTCTCCAGTCTCCTTTAGGCCAGTAAATCTGGTCTTTTTTTGTGAGTTAGAATTTTGTTGTACATCCTTCTCCAGCTCTGTCCAGAACCCTCCGTTGTGATCCTGGTCAGAGCAGTCAGTGGTGGTAGCCAGGCACCATCCAGCTATACTGGACTCAGTCTGGTGGAGGCCTTGGTAGCTGTGGTCCATTAGTCCTTTGGACTAATCTTTTCCTTGTATCCTGTTCTCTTCATTCTCCCTTGCTCCCAAAGGGATGAGACCAGTGGAGTATCTTAGATGGCTGCTCACAGGCTTTTAAGACCCCAGACGCTACTCACCAAGGTAGAATGTAGAGCATTGTCTTTTATATGCCAATTGAGCTAGATGTTCCCTGAGACCATGGTCCCCACAGCCCTTCACCCAGCAATTCAGTCCCTCAGGGAGTTTAGATGTGTCTATGGAGCTTCGATGACCTTGCCTTGTGCAAGTTGTGGTGGTTTCAGATTGTTTCTTTTTGTTTGTAAACTTCTACATGAGTTATACAGTAGAGGTCTCATACAATATTTGTCCTTTTGTGATTGACTTATTTCACTCAGCATAATGTCCTCCAGTTTCATCTATGTTATGATATGCTTCACAGATTTATCATTGTTCTTTATCTTTCTATAATACTCCATTGTGTCTATGTACCGTAGTTTGTTTATCCATTCATCTATTGATGGCCATATAGGTTGTTTCCATCTTTTTGCTATTGTGAACAGTGCTTCAATGAATATGGGTGTGCCTATGTCTATTAGTGTGACGGGTCTTATTTCTCTAGGATATAGTCCTAGGAATGGGATTGCATTTTGTAGTGTTTTTTTGTGTGTGTGTGTGTGTGGTGCTGACGTTTTCTTTGTTCCTCTTACTCTCCTGTGCTGAGTTCCTTTTGTTTGTGGATTTTTTTTCATTTCTTTTGTTTTTGTAGGTTTTGTTTTTACTGAGACTTTATGTTTTTCTTATGTCGATGAGTATATTTGTTAACTTTCTTTGTGGTTACCTTGAAATTTACCCTTATCTTCCTAGATTTGAACCAGTCTATTATTACTTGGTGTCATTTGACTTCCTCACCATTAGAAGGTTCAATACCTACACAGTTTCTTCCCTCTTTTATTGTTCTGATGCTGTTGTCATTTACAGATTAACTTCTCTGGTTCCCTTTTGTAATTCTTTTGGCTTTGCATAGTCCTTAAGAGTTGCTTTTCTAGGTTGGTATCTGGCTAGTACAATCCTGTGTCCTGTATTCAGCCTATGGTCTGATCTTGTTTGTTCTCAGATTGAAGGACTTCCTTTAATAAGTCTCCTAAGTTTGGTTTGGTTTTCACGTAGTCCCTTAATTTCTGTTTATCTGGAAATGACATAATTTCACCATCACAATTGAACAAGAGTTTTGCAGGATACATTATTCTTGGCTGGCAATTGTTTTCTTTCAAGGTTTTATATATGTTATCCCCTTGCCTTCTTGCCTGCGTGGTTTCTCCCGAATAATCTGAGCTTAGTCTTATTGTTTCTTCTCTGTATGTGACTTCTTGTTTTTCTCAAGCTGTTCTCAGAATTCTTTGTCTTTGGTTTTGGTGAGTGTGATTATGATATGCCTTGGTGATTTTCTTTTGAGGTCTATCCTATATGAGGTTCGTTGAGCTTCCTTGATGGTCAGCTTTTCATCTTTCATGATACTGGGGAAGTTTCTGTCAGCAATTCTTCAATGATCCTCTCTGTGTTTTCTGTTTCCTCCACCTGTTCTGGAACTCCGATTGCTCGCAGATTTTTGCTTTTGATTGTATCCCACATAATTCTCAGGGTTTCTTCATTTTACTTCGTTCTTTTTTCTGACTTTTTCTCAGAGTTGTATCCAAGTGTTTGTCTTCAATTTCGCTGATCCTATCTGCCATCATTTCAAACCTGCTCATCCGCCTTTCTATAACACTGTCCATTTCTGAAATCTTGTTACCTTTTGGATTTGATTGTTGTTTTTGTGTGATTTCTAGTTGTGAATTTACTTTAGCATTTTGTTCCTGTATTATTTTCTTGAATTCTTACATTTTTTTTGTCTGTATTTTCCATGAATTTATTTGGCTTTTCCATGAATCTGTCTATTTTTTCCTCGTTTTTGTCTGTTTTTTGCTTCCACTCTTGGGTACTTCTGAATATTAGAGATTTGAATTCCCTATCGGTTAGGTCTAGCGTGCCTTTTTTTCTACTGGAAGATCATCTGGTGTTTTATTTTGGATGCCTACTGGAACCATCCTGTCCTGTTTTTGTAAATGTTTTGATATTGTATGCATTTTTCTGGGCATTCGGTGGTTATTTTCCTCGTTTATTGACTGTAGATTTGTTTGCTTTGTCCTGCTTTTTCGTTTTGTTTGGTTATGCCTGAGCAGACGGGCTGTGCCTTCTTCGTTGTTTGCTCACCTGTGGGCGTGATACTTCTCATTTTCTTCAATGAGCAGGGTCAGTCACTCAGGTGTGGTACAGCAGGGCAGGTCCAGCTGAAGGGGAGTTGCTGGGGTAGGTTTTTTGTGGTATGTACCAGGGCTGACAGTGTGGACCAGGAATCAGTGCAGGGCAGATTCCAGTAGGCTGTGCCTTTGCTACTTGGGAGTGTGATGTTCAGTGCACGGTGCAGTAGGGAGGAAGTAAAGGTAGGTTGTGATGAGTTGAGCTAACATGGGTATGGGAAAGATGAGAGAGAGGAGAGAGGAATGGGAGCCAAAAACATACAAAAAAGAGTGCTAAGCGAGCTTGCTATTGGAGTGGAGAGATGAGACACTGAGAAATGGGGAAAAACAAACATGGAAAAAATAAGGGTAAAAGAAGAAAATGAATAAATCGAGAAACTGGAAATGAAGAAAAACAAAAAGGGAATAAGAGCAAAAAGAAAACTAAACAAAGAAATGAAAAAAAAATGAAAACAAAGAAAAAAATGCCCCCAGGGATGTCCTTGTGCATCTGCACAGAGTAAAGGACTAGCTTCCAAGCCGAGCGGGACTGCCTGGCTAGAAGGGGCTCCTAAGCTGAGAAAAGGAAAAAAAAAAAAAAAAAAAAATCAGAGCTAACAAACAAATAAAAAAGCTCCAGGGGTCCCAGCAGCGTGGCGGCCCTGGCCGGGAAGCTTTTTCACAGTCGAGCAGTGTTTTGCAGGTTTTCAGGAAGAAGCAAAAATGGCACATGGAGACAGATATTTGAGAAAGAGGAGGGGGAGATGGTGAGAGGTAAGGAAGAAATCTAAGGAAGCGGAAAAAAGCAACACCAGCAGCCAACAAATGGCACTCAGGGAGCTGGTCAGTGCAGGTGGGTGGAATCCAAGTGGCACTGGGGGGAAGCTCATGCTTCCCGGCCAATAGACTGTGGCTGCAGGAAGCAGAGGAGGCTAAGTGGGGGTGAAGAAGAGTGGGGGGTGGGAAAGCTTATATCTTGGGTTACCGGCTGTTCTGTCTCTTGTTGGAAGCTCCGTGAAGCTGCTTTCTCGTACCTCCTGTTTGCTGATCTCTGATAGGAGTCCAAGAAGGCGGATCCGTGCTGTGGCATCTGATAGGGGACCTCTGCATGTATCTCTCCTCGCGCTCTGTTCTCAGTCAGTTTCTTATTCCATTTGGTGCTTGGCTGATTTCTTTATCTCTTCATTTGATGCTTAGAGTTTCAGGATTGACATGTGACACTGTTTGACATAGTTTTTCTGATCTTTGCTGTGGAGGGACGGTGTGGTGCTTCTGACTGTAGCACCATGTTGCCTGGAACCTCTTGGCTGTAATCTTAATGGAAGCAGATTGTCAGGTCTTTTCTTCCACGGTAACGCTGGATAGGTTTGAACTGCCAACCTTTAGGTTAGCAGTCTAGTGCATACTATTTGTGCCACCTGGGGACCTTCGTTTTTCATAGGAATACAAAAAGAGAACAAAATAGTTACTGTCAAATTGACTCCAACTCATGCTGATCCCTTGTGTGTCAGAGTAGAACAGTGCTCCATAGAGTTTTCAATGACTAGTTTTTTTGGAAGTAGATCCCCAAGCCTTTCTTCCGTGGAGCCTCTGACTAGATGAAAACTTCCAAACTTTCAATTAGCAGCCGACCGTGTTAACCATTTGCCCCACTCAGGGACTTAGGAACAGCTGCAAAAACTCCCCAAGAGACTTTAATGGGTAAAACAAGGTTACTTTATATTCACGTATATATATATAACCGCAAAACCAACTCATACGTTGACCTTTTGATTAGTGGAACGCTTAACCAGCATGCCACCAGAGCTATGTATATATATATGTGTATATATGTATATGTGTATGTATATATGTATATATATATATATGCATCCACAATGGCTGAATCCTGTGTCAGGCAGAAACCAGTCAGAGAAGGAAAACTCAAAACTAAAACAAGGTAGGATTCTTAATTGAGAGCATGAGTAAGCACCCTGTCAAAGGCATAAAACTTACAAGACCCAGAAAAACAAGGCAGCACTCTTGAGTTCCAGCTCTTACAAGTTTCTGTGTGTGTGTGTGTGTAATCCTTGTGAATTATAGGGACATACTTTAACCTTACTGGACTCCTTGTGGTATCTATGGGATAAAAATAATACAGACTTAATAGGGATTTTCTTCAAGAGAGATGTTGTATGTAAAATGCTTAATATTCTTTCTGAGTTATTATGAAAGATCAACAGCCATACTAAACAGTTTTTAAAATTTATAATGTTTAAAGAGTTATGGAAAGCTTGTTAAACTGTATTAATATGTTTAGCAGCATTAATTAGGAATAGATACATTTAGGGCATGAGGGACTCACTCTTTGTGAGCCCCTTGTATCTGTCACATAGGGTGCGTGATGATACTTAATGAAGAAAATTTTTGGATTTTATTTGAGATATGGATTGGAAAATGAAGGTGCTGTTCATTGTAGGTTCTTATTGCAACGGGATGCTCTAATAGGCAATCATGTTGATTTGTAGTCCACACAAATGTCTCAACAGCAGTCTTCATCCCTTTTTTTTTTTTTTTTAAATAAATTAAGTACTACCGGAGTTAAAGTACTACCTTAGCCAAACTCGAGGTGAAGGGCACTGTCCTCCAGACTGCCAAATCTGCCTGAGATTTCTGACACCAAGTGCATGTTAAGGAGTTTACCAAAACCACTCTCAGGTTCCATATAGAAAGACTCTCATAATTCATTGGAAGCTATTATACTCATGGTCACATTTTTACAAGGAAAGCAAAAATTAAAACCAGCCTAAGAAGAGACACATAGGGCAGAGTATAAGAGGGTTCCAAATGCCAAGCTTCCACATTCTCAGGATGTGATTGATGGCATTGATGGTGATAATACCCATAGATTATTGCCAACCCAAGATGCTCACATGAGCTTCAGTGTACAGGATTTGGTTTTTTTTTGTTTGTTTGTTTGTTTGTTTGTTTTGAGTCTTCATCACATGGGCATGACTGATTGAATAAGTGCCCAGCCCTCCACTTGCCTCTCAATCCCTCAAGTCAGGTTGGTATTATGAGGCCCAAATCCCTGTCATAAGAAACCTAAACTCAGTTTTGTAAATGCCTCAGCATCCTTTTTCTTCCAGCATCTGCTTAAACATTACTTATTTCAAAAGAGTACACCTGCTTATGTTCCTAATTAACTCATGCTCACACCCACATGGAAGATCCTAGATAAGAGTCCAGAGGAAGTTCCTCCCCTCGTTGGCTCTCCCTTTCCCCACCCACGTGTCACATCTGGGAATCCAGATAAAGATCCCATTCCCTCTCTGCCAAATTCATACCCCACAGACCCCCAGTTTCCTGCCACTTGTTTTAAATTAGCCAATAGTCCCTAAGTTCATGACTTATAATCTACTCCCCACCCTTAGACCCTGCTTCTCTCCCCTTCCTTCCCAGGTCTGTTTGCACACTGTTTGATTCTCTCCTTTATCAGTACTCGTGAATTCTGTGCGTGGCCCTTGAGTGTAATCTCCTCTAGGACATATGAGTAATGAGCAGTCATTTCTTCATTTTGGTTGTTGAATGTTAAAGTGCAGTTTTGTAACCAAAGAAACCTCCAGCTAATTTTCATACAAGTAGTTTCACTGGCTGACCTCCTCTGGGTG
This sequence comes from Dugong dugon, assembly GCA_030035585.1. Lineage (NCBI taxonomy): Eukaryota > Metazoa > Chordata > Mammalia > Sirenia > Dugongidae > Dugong > Dugong dugon. Next base: position 33,114,036 of record CM057479.1, read on the forward strand.
GCTGTGTGTTTCCTCCTGCAATGGGCTCTCATTTACCTATTCAGGTTTGTCTTACTTGTCTAATTGCTCTTGAACATTGAGTAGCTAAAGTGAATGGAAGAAATGATGAAGTGAAAGAGCTGAACAGAAGATTTCAAAGGATGGCTCAAGAAGACAAACTAAAGTATTATAATGACATGTGCAAAGACCTGGAGTTAGAAACCAAAACGGAAGAACACACTCAGCATTTCTCAAGCTGAAAGAACTGAAGAAAAAATTCAAGCCTTGAGTTGCAATGGTGAAGGAGTCTATGAGGAAAATACTGAAGGACGCAGGAAGCATCAAAAGAAGATGGAAGAAATACAGAGTCACTGTACCAAAAAGAATTGGTTGACGTTCAGTTATTTCAGGAGGTAGCATATGATGAAGAACTGATGGTATTGAAGGAAGAAGTCCAAGCTTCACTGAAGACATTGGTGAAAAACAGGGCTCCAGGAATTGATGGAATACCAATTGAGATGTTTCAGCAAATGGATGTGGTACTGGAAGTACTCACTTGTCTATGCCAAGAAACTTGGAAGACAGCTACCTGGCCAACAGACTGGAAGAGATCCATATTTATACCTATTCCAAAGAAAGGTGATCCAGCAGAATGCAGAAATTATCGAGCAGTAGCATTAATATTACACACAAGTAAAATTTTGCTGAAGATCATTCAACAGTGGTTGCAGCAGTACATCGACAGGGAATTGCCAGAAATTCAAGCTGGATTCAAAACAGGATGTGGAATGAGGGATATCATTGCTGATGTCAGATGGATCCTGGCTGAAAGCAGAGAATACCGGAAAGATGTTTACTTGTGTTTTATTGACTCTGCAAAGGCATTTGACTATGTGGTTAATAACAAATTATGGATAACATTGTGAAGAATGGGAATACCAGAACACTTCATTGTGCTCATGAGGAACCAGTACATAGATCAAGAGGCAGTCGTTCAAATAGAACAACAGAATACCGCATGGTTTAAACTCAGGAAAGGTATGTGTTAGGGTTGTGTCCTTTCACCATACTTAATTCAGTCTGTATGCTGAGCAAATAATCCAAAAAACTGGACTATATAAAGAAGATCGAGGCATCAGGATTGGAGGAGCACTCATTAACAACCTGCAATATGCAGATGACACAACCTTCCTTCCTGAAAGTGTAAAGGACTTGGAACACTTACTGATGAAGACCAAAGGCTACAACCTTCAATATGACTTACACCTCAACATAAAGAAAACAAAAATCCTCACAACTGGACCAATAAGCAGCATCATGATAAACGGAGAAAAGATTGAGGTTGTCATTTTACTTGGATTCACAATCAACGCCCATGGAAGCAGCAGTCAAGAAATCAAAGGACACACTGCACTGGGCAAATCTGTTGCAAAAGACCTCTTCAAAGTGTTAAAAAGCAAAGATGTCACCTTTAAGACTGAGGTGCGCCTGACCTGTTTTCAGTCACCTCGTATCCATTTGAAAGCTGGGCAATGAATAAGGAAGACTGAAGAAGAATAGATGCATTTGAATTATGGTGTTGGCGAAGAATATTGAACATGCCAAGGACTGCCAAAAGAACGAACAAATATGCCTTGGAAGAAGTACAGCTAGAAAGCTCCTTAGAAGTGAGGATGGTGAGACTTCATCTCATATACTTGGACATGTTATCAGGAGGGATCAATCCCTGGAGGACATCATGCTTGGTAAAGTAGAGAGTCAGTGAAAAAGAGGAAGACAGTCAATGAGATAGATTGACACAGTAGCTGCAACAATGGGCTCAGGCATAACAGTGGTCATGAGGATGGCACAGGACCGGGCAGTGTTTTGTTTTGTTGTACTTAGGGTCTCTATGAGTCAGAACCAACTCAACGGCACCTAAAACAGTATTTGTCTAATGGAGCCTTGGTGGTACAGTGGTTTAGGAGCTCGGCTGCTGACCAAAAGGTCGGCATTTCAAATCCACCAGCTACTCCTTGGGGCAGTTCTTTTCTGTCCTGTAGGGTTGCTATGAGTTGAAATCAGCCCGATGCCAACATGTTTGTTTTGATATTTGTCTAATATTAACACAAAGCCCAACCCTGTAGTCACATGGTTGGTCTTTCTGGCATGACCAGCTTCCACTCTGTGTCACCTCTTTTTACTATCAGTTGTGAACCAAAGAGCCCACTGTGAGTCACAAAAGGTGGTCCTGTTACTTTGCAAATTCCAAGGGTTTAGAGGTTACCTCTCAAGAGCCGGGACAAAGGCCAGAACTCTGTTGTTGTTAGTTGCCATTGAGTCCATTCTGACTCATAGTGACCTTGTGTGCAGAATAGAACTGTTCGATAGCATTTTCAAGGTTGTGACCTTTCAGAAGCAGATCACTGGGCTTGTCTTCCAAGGCACCTCTGAGTGGGTTCGAACCATCAACCTTTTGGCTAGTAGTTGATCACAACTGTTTGTGCCACCCAGCCACCATAGCCCTCTCTTTAGGTGAGATCAAATTCCCTACTGCAGAAGTGAAATTTAAATATGTCCATTGTACTAAAATACTGGAAAACAGGAACGGAAAATGGTAATGAAAATCCAGCCATAAAATCCATCCTTCAAAGATAACTGCTCTTATTTTGGTTAGTTGTACTGTTGGTTTGCATGCACCATAGGTTTCTATAAAAGACATTTTGTCATTTCATAAATAAGTTTTACATATTTTTCCCATGACCTTAAATATTTTATACTATCATGTTAATAAGGAGCCCTGGTGGTGAAATGGGTAAGCGCACAGCTGTTAACCAAAAGGTTGGTGGTTTAACTCACACAGCTGCTCTGTGGAAGAATGTCCTGGCTATCTGCTTCCTTAAAAGATTACAGCCTAGAAAGCCATTCTGCTCTGTCACATGGGGTCACAAGGAGTTGGAATTGACTTGTCTGTACCTTAATATAATAACAACAGAATACTAAGAATGTGTATGCATATGTGTGTGCATATATAATGACCATTTAATTCTTTGTTGTTGGTTTTTAACTTGTTGTGGGTTTTCTCAGTTAGGAAACCTGCCAGTGTCCTTTCAATGGTGTATATTTTACTTGACTTTTTGATTCTTTGGGTTCAATTCTAGAACCCAGCCACCTGCATTCTGCTATTTATTAAGATGTTTGACCCAAGGCAAGTTAGAGTCTCTGACACAGTTTTGTTCAATCTCAAGTGAGAACAGATCATTTCTGTTATAATCACAAGGTTAAATCCTAACTTTTCTTTAAAGCCTCTTATTGACTCTGTCATCTGTAATTGGATGAATTGTTGCTGTGGTTCATCTGAGAAATTATACATCATAGATTTATCACTTGGTTAAAGAAAACCACTTGTTGAATTGCTTTATCATTTGTGTATTTCTTTTATTATCCAAACAAAAAATCCACAGTGGATCCTCAATACCCCTTAAGCAATAACTCCCCATTCTCTCCTCCCCTGAGTCCCTGGTAGCAACTAATAAACTTCAGTCTCTGTGCTTCAATCATAGATTAAAATTAGGGATATATAACTTGCTCAAAATTATCGTGTATGGACCTATCCATAACTTACATCAGTCAAAACTGGTTCATATACTTCTTGTCTCCCCTCATATGAAAATAAGAATGATTCCACCACCAGCACCGCACTGTAGACCATTGGAGAAATATGTTTTTCATGTTAGCACTGTCGATATACAAGGATTTGTCCATCGATTTCCCCCAGAAGGACTGGGTATGCTTGTATTTTGCTCAAAGGACTTTGTAAAGGGCCATAATTTTGGAGAACTACAGGAACCTGGTCTACCTGGGTGAAGTAGGAGAGGTCAGGCCACCCCTTAGGTGTCTTTGCATTTTCCATTGTAAGTCTCTTGAGAACTCCTGTCGTTCTTGACTGAGTTTCCATTTCCTTCTTTATGGGAATGATTGAGGCTTCACTGATTCAGAACTGAAGAGCTTCATAATGTGGCATCTGGACTTTTACCTTCCCCTTTCTTTATAAGATCTTGCCTTGAATTGATGATGGCTCCAGAACTTGAGTGTGCATAAAACCTGTGGCCAGCATTTCAAACATCCGGTGTCCTGGTTACTCCCCTGTGTTCTTGATTTAGTAGTTCATGGAAGAGTCCTTAGGTGTCTGCACCTTTAAAATGATCCCTAAGCATTTATAAGAGGACAGTGGCTCCTTTGTAAAAAAAAATTATTGTAGTAAAAAATATATAACTAAAATTTTGCCATTTTAACCATTTTTAAGTATACAATTTAGTGACATTAAATACATTAACAATATTGTACAGCCATCTCCACCATCTAATTCCACAACTTTTGCATCATTCCAAACAAACTCAGTACCTCTTAAGCAATAACTTCCAATTCCCTCCTCCCTTGGTCCCTGGTAGCCACTAATAAACTTTGGTCTCTATGCTTTTGCCTCTTTTACTTGCTTCATATGAATTATTATCATATAATATTTGTCCTTTTGTGTCTCACTGATTTCACTTAGCATAATGTTTTCAAGGTTCATCTGTGTTTTGTTTTTTTTTTTATGAATGAATAATATTTCATGGTGTGTGTTTTTTTAATCCATTCATCTGTTAATGGACACTTGAGTTGTTTCCATCTTTTGGCTCCTGTGAATATTGTTGCACTGAATATTGGTATACACGTATCTTTTTGAATCCCTGCTTTCAAGTCTTTTGGTTGGGTTCAAACTGCCAACCTAATAGTGAAATATGGTAATTCAATGTTTAACTTTTTGAGGAACTGCCAAACTGTTTTCCACAGTGGTTGTACTATTTTACATTCTCACCCACAGTGTGTGAGATATCCAGTTTCTCTACATACTCACTTTCATGGATTGACTTGTGTTCCCCAGAAATATCTGTCAACTTGGCTAAGTAGTGATTCCCAGTATTGTATGACTGTCTACCATTTTATTATCTGATGTGATTTCGCTCTGTGTTGTAAATCCTATCACTATGATGTAATAAGATGGATTAGCAGCAGTTATATTGATGTTGTCTACAAGATTAGATAGTGTCTTAAGCCAGTCTCTTTTGAGATACAAAAGAGAGAAGTGAGCAGATAGACATGGGGACCTCATACTACCAAGAGAGCAGTGCCAGGAGCAGAGCGCATCCTTTGGACCTGAGGTTCCTTTGCCGAGATGTTCCAGGACCAAGGGAAGACTGATGCATTACAAGGACCTTCCTCTAGAGCTGACAGAGAAAGCATTCCCCTGGAGCCAGCGCCCTAAATTCAGACTTCTAGCCTACTGGACTGTGAGAGAATAAATTTCTCTTTGTTAAAGCCATCTGCTTGTGGTATTTCTGTTATAGCAGCACTAGATGACCAAGACACTCACTAACAATTATTTTCCATTTTTCTGATAATAGTTATCAGAATAGTTGGTGAGAAGTGATATCCCATGTGGTCTTGATTTGATGGGCCCCGGTGGCGCAGTGGTTAAGCATTTAGCTGCTAACCAAACGATAGCAGTTTCAATCCACCAGCCACTCCTTGGGAACCTTATAGGGCAGTTCTTCTTTGTCCTGTAGGGTCACTATGAGTTGCAATCGACTTGACAGCAAGAGGTTTGGTTTGGTTTAGTGACTAGATAACATTGAACATCTTTTCATGTGTTTATCGGGCATTTGACTGTCTTTGTTGGAGAAATGACTTTAAGTCCCTTGACTATTTTTTAAATTTGTAAATAGATCGCCAGGTGTTTCTCCCTACTTTATTTTAGTCTGGAAGCTCTGCTGAAACCTGTTCAGCATCACAGCAACATGCAAGTTCCCACTGACAGACGTGTGGTGGCTTAGCATGAGGTGCGTTGGCCTAGAATTGAAGCTGGGTTTCCCACATAGGAGGTGAAAATTTTACCACTGAGCAATCAATGACCCTGTTTTCCATTATAATAAGGGTGGCTATTTGACATAGAAATTGCCAATAACATAGACAAAGTCACTGGGTCTCATCCTTTCCCATGTGTCGTGGATTGAGTTATGTCCCCCCAAAATATATGTCAGCTTGGTGAGGCCATGATTCCCGGTATTGTGTGGTTGTCCTCCATTTTTCTATGTAAAAGGTATGATTTTCCTATGTGTTGTAAATCCTAATCCCTGTCTGTGGTTAATGAGGCAAGATTAAAAACCAAAGCAGCCATTGCCGTCAAGTTGATTCTGACTCATAGTGACCCTATAGGACAGAGAAGAACTTCCCCATACGATTTCCAAGGAGTGCCTGGTGGATTTGAACTCCCGACCTTTTGGGTAGCAGCCATAGCTCTTGACTATTAGGCCACCAGGGTTTCCAAGGCAAGATTAGATTATGTTAAAGAAGATTAAGGTGGGATGCAATACCCTTATTCAGGTCACAGCTCTGATCTGGTGTAAGGGGAGTTTCCCTGGGGTGTGGCCTGCATTACCTTTTATCTTACCAGAGATAAAAGGAGAGAGAAGCAAGTAAAGAGATAAGGACCTACTACCACCAAGAAAGAAGTGCCAAGAGCACAGCACGTCCTTTGGACCCAGGATTCCTGCGCTGAGGAGCTCCTGGACCAGGGGAAGATTGATGACAAGGACCTTCCCCCAGAGCCAACAGAGAAAGCCTTCCTCTGGAGCTGATGTCCTGCATTCAGATTCCTAGCCTCCTAAACTGTGAGAGAATACATTTCTGCTTATTAAAGCCATCCACTTGTGGTATTTCTGTTAGAGCAGTAGTAGATAACTAAAACACCGTATAAACAATGCAGAGCCTAAGAAGGAAAAAAATAGGCTTTTCCCTTTGTCCTTCAGTCTTACTCTTTTTCATACAGCAGCCAACTTGCCACCATGAGAATGCTGGTTGTGTGGTAATGGAGGTAGAGTAGGTAGAAAGAAGGAGTCTGGGTCACTGATTACCTGGCAGAGCACCTGTCACATCTGAACAGTAACCTCTGGACTTCTTGTTATGTGAGAAGATAAAATGATAAAAATTCTTACTTGTTTCAGTTTTCCAGGTATTTTGTCACTCACAACCAAAAATATTCCTAACTGACCAATGAGATTGTTATTTTGTATTGAGAGATTCTGGACGTTGATTGTAATTTTGTGCCTTAGAAAAATGTTATGATAACCTTCCTCCATTGCTGATGCGCAGAGAAAGACAGGTACAACAATTAAGCTTTATAACTTAATTTTGAATTGGTCTTCTACCCTTTGTCTTTCTATTTCCTCAACTCCTGTGGCTTTTACCTACAGTACTTGGCTGAAACAGTATCCTGGTGTTTAAGCTGAAGACTCACACCAAAGGTCTATATTACTGTTATTCTCAACAATTTGTGATACTATTGACCACTGTTCACTTTGTTTATATAAGAGTATATCTTAGAAATATGTGTAGTTATCACTCTTAACGTAAATAACATTGTTTCTTGAGTCTAATGCCCAAATAGATGTAATGTGCTTCCTTTTATATATTATGTTGTTGTTAGCTGCTTTTGAGTTGGCTCTGACTTGTGGTTATCCCATGCACTATGGAATGAAACGGACCATTGTGATTCATAGGATTTTCAGAAGTAGAACCCCAGGCCATTCTTCGTAGTCTGTCTTAGTCTGAAAGCTCCGCTGAAACCTGCTCAGCATCATAGCGTCATGCAAGCCTCCGCTGACAGACACGTGGTGGCCATGTATGAGGTGCACTGTCTGGGAATCAAAGGCCCCCCACATGAAAAGTGAGAATTCTACCACTAAACCACCAATGCTGCCTAACTTTTTGAGGAAGCTCCAAAATGTTTTCCATAGAGGCAGTACCATTTTAAATTATTACCATTAATAATAGCCGTCATAGTGGGTGTAAAGTGGATCTCATTTTTTTGTTTTGATTTACATTTCCCTGATCGCTAATGGGAGGCCTGGTGGTGAAGAGGTTAAGAACTGGGCTGCTAACCAAAAGGTCAGCCGTTCAAATCCACCAGGCACTCCTTAGAAACTCAATGGGGCAGTTCTACTCTGTTCAGTAGGGTTGCTATGAATTGGAATTGACTCGACGGCAATGGGTTTCTGGTTTGTTTTTTATAAATCATTAATGAATTTGAACATCTCATGTGCTTATCGACCATATGTATATCTTTACAGAAATGTCTATTCAGGTCCTTTGCCCATTTTTTATTGGGTTGTTTATCTGTTGTTGAGTTGTAGGAATTTATATATTCTGGATATTAAAGCCTTATCTAATACATGATTCCTGAATATTTTCTCTGATATGTAGGTTGTATCTGCACTTTTTTTTTAATAGGTATGCTTTTTTGATAAAGTCTTTGAGGCACAAAAGCTTTTAATTTTGGTGAAGTCCAATTTATCTATTGTCTTCTGTTGCTCATGATTTTGATGTCACATCTAAAAGAATCTGTTGTCAAAAACTAGATCGTGAAGCACTGCCCATATGTTTTTACCCTAAAAGTTTTATAGTTTTAGTTTATATATGGTAATTAATCCATTCTGATATAATTTTCATATGTGGTGTGATGTATGGGTCCGACTTCATTCTTTTGCATTTGGAGACCGAGTATTCCCAGCCCCATTTGTTGAAGAGACCTTTATTTCTTTCCCCCCACATTGAATGTGTTTTTCACCTTTATGGATAATCAGTTGTCCATAAATGTGTAGGTTTACTCTGAACTGTCAATTCTATTCCATTGGTCTATATCTGTCGTTACACCAGAACCAGACTGTTTGGATTGTCATAGCTTTATGGTACATTTTCTAATAGGTATGTGTGAGTTGCCCTACTTTTTTCCTGTTTTTAAGATTTCTTTGGATATTTATGTCTTCTTGAAATGCCATATGAATTTCAGGATTTGCTTTTCAGTTTCTCCAAAAATGGCTGTTAGAATTTTGATAGGAATTGCAACAAATCAACAGATTGCTTTGGGTACTGTTTACACCTTAACAGTATTAAGTCTTCCAATCCATGAGCACAGGATGTCTTCCCATTTATTTAAACTAAAAAAACCAGTTGCCTTTGAGTTGATTCTGACTCATGGTGACCCCATGTGTTTCAGAGTAGAGCTGCACTCTGTAGGACTTTCAATAGCTGGGACCTTTTGGAAGTAGATCTCCAGGCCTTTCTTCTGAGACAACTTCCATTTATTTAGGTCTTTTTAATTTCTTTCCATAATGTTTTATGGTTTTCCATGTATAAGTCTTTCACCTCCCTGGTAAAATTTATTCCTAGGTGTTTTCTTCTTTTAGATACTATTGTAAATGGAAGGATTTTCTTAATTTCCTTTTTTAAGTTCATTGCTGGTTTATAGAACCACTTCTGATTTTTGTGTGTTGAACTGTATCCTACAACTTTGCTGAATTCATTTATTAGCTCTAATACTTGTGGATTCTTTAGCATCTCCTATATATAGGATCTTATCAACTATGAATAGTTTTGCTTCTTTCTTTCCTATTTGGATACCTTTTATTTCTTTTTCTTGGCTAGAACTGCCAGTACGATATGGAGTAGCAGTGGTGAAAGTGGATATACTGGTCTGCCCTGTTCTTAGGGGGTATAATTTCAGTCTTTCTCCATTGAGTATGACTTTAGCTGTGGGTGTTTCATAAATACCTTTTAGCATGTTGAGGAATTTCCCTTCTTCGTCTAGTTTTTTGAGTGGTTTTATCGTGAAAGGGTCTTGGTTTTTTTTTTTTTTTTAATTGTACTTCAGGTGAAGGTTTACAGAACAAATAGTTTCTCATTAAACAGTAGTACACATATTGCTTTATGACATTGGTTAACAACCCCACAACATGTCAACCCTCTCCCTTCTCGACCTTTTTTTTTTTGGTGAAAATATAGCCAAAGATACACAGATTTACAGCTGGATTCTCAATTCTGTTCCATTGGTCAATGTATCTGTCGTTGTACCAGTACCAGGCTGTTTTTAATACTGTGGTGATATAGTAGGTTCTGAGGTCAGGTATTGTGAGTCCTCCAACTTTATTCTTCTTCTTCAGTAGTGCTTTAGCTTTTTTGAGGCTCCTTCCCTTTCCATATAAATTTGATGATTAGTTTCTCCATCTCTTTGAAGAATGTTGTTGGTATTTGGATCAGGATTGCACTGTAATTGTAAATTGCTTTGGGTAGAATTGTCATTTTCTCAATGTTCTGGCTACCTGTCCATGAGCATGGTATCTTTTTCCATTTATGTAGATCCCTTTGGGTTTCTTGTAGTAGTGTTTTGTAGATTTCCTCGTATAGGTCTTTTACATCCCTGGTTAGATTTACTCCTAAGTATTTTATTTTTTTAGGAGCTATTATAAATGGCATTGTTTTCCTGATTTCCTTTTCATGTTCTGTTTATTGGTGTATAGGAATCCAACTGATTTTTGTATGTTTATCTAGTATCCTGTCTGCTGAATCTATTAGTTTCAGTAGATTTCTTATGGAGTCTTTAGGGTTTTCTATGTATAGTATCATATCATCCGCAAACAGGGACAGTTTAACTTCTTCATTAGCAATTTGGATGCCCTTTATTTCTTTTTCTTGCCTTACTGCTCTAGCTAGAACTTCCAGCACAATGTTAAATAGGAATGGTGATAAAGGGCATCCTTGTCGTGTTCCTGTTCTTAAGGGAGATGTTTTCAGCCTTTCTCCATTAAGAATGATGTTGGCTGTTGGTTTTGTATAGATGCCCTTTATTATGTTGAGAAATTTCCCTTCTGTACCTATTTTATTGAGAGGTTTTATGAGGAATGAGTGTTGGACCTTGTTGAATGCCTTTTCTGCATCAATTGAGATGTTCATGTGATTCTTTCCTTTTATTTATGTGGTGGATTACGTTGATTGATTTTCTAATGTTGAACCATCCTTGCATACCTGGTATGAATCCTACTTGGTCGTGGTGTATTTTTTTTTTTTTTTTTTTTTGTGATATGATGCTGAATTCTGTTGGCTAGAATTTTTTTCAGAATTTTTTGCATCTGTGTTCATGAGAGATATTGGTCTGTAATTTTCCTTTTTTGTAGTGTCTTTGCCTGGTTTTGGTATCAGGGGTATGCTGGCTTCATATGAATTTGGAAGTGTCGCTTCCTTTTCTATGTTCTGAAATAGTTTGAGTAGTACTGGTACAAGGTCTTCTCTGAATGTTTGGTAGAGTTCTCCAGTGAAGCCATCTGGACCAGGGGTTTTTTTTGTTGGGAGCTTTTTTGTTACCTTTTCAATCTCTTCTCTTGTTATGCATCTGTTCAGATTTTCAACATCACTTTGTTGTAGTTTGGGTAGGTAGTGCATTTCTAGAAACTTACCCATTTCCTCTAGTTTTTCAAATTTGTTGGAGTATAGTTTTTCATAATACTCTTATAATTCTTTGTTTCAGTTGTGTCTATTGTAATGTAGCCCATTTCATTTCTTATTCAGGTTTTTTGTGTCGTCTCCTGTTTTTCTTTTGTCAGTCTGGCCAGTGGTTTGTCGATTTTGTTGATTCTTTCCAGGAACCAACTTCTGGGTTTGATGAATCTTTCTATTGTTTTTCTATTCTCTATTTCATTTATTTCTGCTCTGATCTTTATTATTTCCTTTCTTCTGGTGGCTCTGGGCTTTTTTTTTTTTTTTCTTTTTTTGATTGTATTTTGGTGAAGATTTCCAGAATAGTTTCTCATTAAACAGTGTACATATTGTTTTATGACATTGGTTAACAACCCCACGACATGTGAACCTTCTCCCTTCTCGACTTCTATTTTTTATTTTTATTTTTTGGTGAAAATATACATAGCCAAAGATACACCATTTCAAAAATTTCTACATGCACAATTCAGTGACATCGACTACGCTCTTCCAGTTGTGCTGCTATTCTCACTTTAGATGAAGGTTTACAGAACGCAATAGTTTCTCATTAAACGGTATACATGTTGCCCTATGACAGTGGTTAACAACCCCACTGCACGTCATCACTGTCCTTACTCAACCTTGGGTTCCCTATCACCAGCTTTCCTGTCTCATTCTGCCTTGTAGTCCTTGTCCCTGGACTGCTGTGCCTCAGTCCCATTTTGTTTTATGGGGCTATCCAATTCCCGGCTGAGCAGTGAACCTCAGAAGTGACTTCACCACTGAGCTAAAAAGGTGTCTGGGGGCCATACTCTTGGGGTTTCTCCAGTATCTGATAGGCCAGTAACTCTGGTCTTTTGTGTGTGTGTGTGTTAGAATTTTGTTCTACATCCTTCTCCAGTTCTGTCCAGAAACCTCAGTTGTGATCCCAGTCAGAGCAATCAGTGGTGGTAGCCGGGCACCATCTAGCTGTAGTGGACTCAGTCTGGTGGAGGCCTTGGTAGCTGTGGTCCATTAGTCCTTCAGACTAATCTTTTCCTTGTATCCTGTTCTCTTCATTCTCCCTTGCTCCCGAAGGGGTGAGACCGGTGGAGTATCTTAGATGGCTGCTCACAGGCTTTTAAGACCCCAGACACTACTCACCAAGGTAGAATGCAGAACATTGTCCTTATAAACTGTGTTATGCCAATTAAGCTAGATGTGCCCTGAGAAGGGGTCTTGGATTTTGTCAAATGCTTTTTCTGTGTTGAGATTATAATGTGATTCTTTTTCTCTTTCATTAATGTGGTGTATTACATTGTTTAATTTTCTTATGTTGAACCATTTCTGGGATAAATCCCATTTCATCATGGTATATAATCCTTTTAATATACTATTGGAGTTAGTTTACTAGTATTTTGTTGAGAATGTTTGCATTTAGATTCATAAGATATATTGACTTCTAGTCTTGTGGTATCTTTGTCTGGCTTTGGTATTAGGATATTGCTGGCCTTGTAGAAAAAGTGTTCCCTCGCAATAATTGCTATGTTTGAGCCCATTGACTTAAACTTTAAAACAACAACAATAAAAACGTATTTTTCTACTGCCTGGCTTCTCTGGCCTCCAGCTCTTTCTTTAGACAGTCTTTTAGTTTGGCTAGAAGTCCCCCATGGAGTCTAACTTTGATTCCATCAGTTTTAGGGCTCCTGAGCAGCCTAAAATCCACTGATCCTCCTCTCCCTCAGACTGGGTCATGAAGGCTGAGAGACTGTCTCTCTCAGACTAGAATTCTGCCCTATCTGCCATCCCTCTGTCAAACAGAGGGTCTCTCATCACCACACTGAGCCACTGCCCTCAGATTAGGGCAAGATGTTAGAAGAAGATTTGCCACATGGGATGCTGGGTGGGCCTTACAGAATTTCCTCCACTTCCCCTCCAAGAAAGGGGTAGAAATTCATAAGGAGTTGGGATCCTTTGGTGCTGTTGAAGTCACCTTGTTTGTTCCAAGTTTACAAACAACAGAAAATCATTCTTTCTTTTTAACAACTGTGCATAAGTTCCAGCAAATGTCACTTAAGGGGTATGCCATTTGATACCCACATGGATCATTTCTGTAAATACCATTGGCACACTCTCCTTTTGTACGTGCCTTGGATAATGAGAGGTGGCTTCCGTGCTCCTACCAGCTTTTGTTGCTCTTGAATTTTCCTTAAGACAGCACTTTTCTGAAAGGAGTTAAAACTCAGTCAAGCTTCAGAGGAAGAGCGCCAGCCAAGACAGGCCTGGAGGTCCACCTCCCTCTGCACCCTGCCTGCCTCAGAGCCCTGGCCTTGGAGGGTGGGAGAGCGAAACTTCACAAGGTGAACATGCACGATAGTGATGTGTGGGAAGGGGTCTAAAACAGGTTGTGCACTTCTCTGGTAGCCTGGCCTTTGCAGATTAGTTTGCGATGGGCCCTCACCTGCACCCAATCCTGTCACTGCCACCTCAGGCCTCCCAGCTTATCTGCAGCTCCCTGAGGGTGGAAAAAAGGGCAGCTCCAAGGATCTCCAGCCAGCTCTCCCTGCCTGATGACCCCCTCCTGTCCTCCAGCACAGTGTTTCCCCACCACACTCCTTTTGTCTGCCTCCCTCTCTCCAGGCTTCTGGCAGAGCGTGATCCACAGTCTCCAGTGTGGATTTAAGAGCTGGGCACTGGTCTGTTCCCCTCCCACCTCTGACCAAGGTGGAGGAGCCCCTGATTCGGCTCCTCTTTCCTGGCTCCTTCCTGGGCATCTCACATCCTCTGCCCTCGCCTTGGTGTTTGATATCCCCTCTATGCCTATCTCCAGCCATCCCTGTACTGTGAGTGGGGTTGGGGGTAGGGGCACAGTTCTCAAGTCTTTCTAGGAAGGCTGAGATACTGGACACCCTCAGACTCAAGAGCAGGGGAGGATGAGAAGGAGACAGCCCTCAGGACCTGTGTCCCAGTTATGGGATGGCTCTGTCCTGGCCCAGACCCTTCCAGGGATTATCAGTGTCTCCCGGTGTCTGGTGTCTACCTCTGTGATGGACGAGTTTCCCTGTTACCCTGCACTTCAGAGACGGCTGTGGACGCACGCCCATAGGCTTCCACCCCCACCCCCAGGTCTTTCTCTGCACGCAGCCAGCGTCCTCTAGCCATGGGAGTATTGGGGGACTGAGGTGGCAACTAACTGGTGATGAGCTTAGCACGGGCCAGAGGCTGGGAGAGGCAAGCAGGGCCTGGCTAGACCACCAAAGCCAGCTAAGGAATGGAGGGCGTAGACCTGGCTGGTAGGTGCGCTGGGACAGCAGGACATCCATGATAGAATGTTCCTTCCTTCAGGCTATACAGCAACAAGTGCATGGATGTGGGTACCCCAGGGGTCTTGTGAAAATGCAAATTTTTATCTTGGGTGGGGCTTGAGATTTTCTGTATTTTACAAGCTCCCAGTTTATGCTGAAAATAACTATTATAGTAATAGGATATGAATAAAACTAGAGAATGCTATTAGAGAAATTAATAAAGTGAAGGATAATGTTTAAAGGGAGCCATGGTATACAGATTATGAGAGAGAGAGAGAGGAAACATTTACACTGATACCAAGAAATACAAGAGTAGGAGTCAGCTGGGTGGGGTATTGGGGAGGAAAGAAACAGGAGCAGTCATGGGAGACTGCTCCTTAAAGAAAATTATTTTCTGATTATTGGTTGATCGATTATTATGAGGTTGAAGGAGAATGTGTTCAGGAATTCTGTCAGATTTCTGGAAAGTTTGGGGACTGGTGATGTCATGGCCAGAGTGAATGAAAAACAAACTCAAGGTGAAGAAAGAAATGTTGCAAAATCAACAGGAAGAATACTGATCACATATTACCATGTTATAAGTGAAAAGGAAGTTTTTTTTAAAAAAAAAGCACATCAGAAGAGTTTCAGCTGCACATAATTAAAAATGGGATGCATGATGAGTTCATTGACTTGAACTATATTCAAATATATTGTCCCTGAAAATTCACCCATGTTGACATCAAATAAAAGTGAGGTGAACCCTTAACCTCATAGGTGAACCCTCAACCTAAGGCTTAGACCCCTGACTCCCTGGAGGAAGCCAGGGTCACGTTTTCCAACCTGAACAGGCCTGAATGTCTCTCATGCTCTGGGATGAAGAAACCCCTCCTTCTGTGATGTTGCCAGAGGAAGAGGCTTGTGGAGCTGCATGAAGAATGCAAGTGTACTTTGGAAGGCTGGGGTAGGATCTGCCTTAAATGCACATACCCTCAGAGTGGAGCATGGCCTTGAGCCTGCCTAGGGAAAGAACTGAAGGCTAAGAACCTGTCACTCCTTCCTTAACATTGTCTCCTTCTTCCATGTCAGGTCCCAGGTGTGGTGCAGGGAGAGATAGCCCAGCCTAGGCAGCTGGGGACTGAGGACGACCATCTTGCACATCCATGCAATCACAGGTAAGGATTTTAACTGCCGTGACTGGCTGTGTGGACGAAACAGCATTCATCTGCCTCCAAACTGCCTAGTGGCTCTGCTTCCACTGCCATGCCTCTTCCTGAAGTGGATTCTTGGGCTTAGAGAGCACATTCACTTCGATTTCCAGAAGCTGGAGACAGGAAATGGTGAGTACTACAGAGAACTGGGGTATTGTTAACTATAAGGGGTGAGGCTGGATATGAGGACCATGTGCTCTGGGCCCTGAGGTTCCTAAATGAGATAAAAAGGTAGCAGAGGAAGCCAAGGGACTGAACTCTAAGAGGCATCCTAATGCCCTGCTCCACTGTCACTGGGCCCTTCCTCTACACATATGTGGATTTCCAAGGCTTGGATGCCTGGAATCACCTTCCTTATGTGACTCTCAGGGCTGGCATCATGGGGCATTGACATCCCCGTCCCAGGCCTTGGTACTCCATGTTGAATGACAGAACTTCCTGACCGGAGTCTGAAGATGGAGCAGCTCTGGCTGAGGAAAATGAGTCCCATGTCCTCCAGAGTCATCCTTTTCCCATCCCTGCAACAGTTTTTTTGGCTTCCCCTAGGCAGAGGAGCCTTTTCTGTGCAGTTCTAAAACTACAGCTCTACTTCTAACACTGTGTAATATA
The DNA here is from genome assembly GCA_030035585.1 of Dugong dugon. Lineage (NCBI taxonomy): Eukaryota > Metazoa > Chordata > Mammalia > Sirenia > Dugongidae > Dugong > Dugong dugon. The sequence goes on from CM057479.1 coordinate 33,130,426, forward strand.
GAAAACGGGAGAGAGTTACTAGCGGAAGGCCCTGACTGTTAATGGAGTCCTGGGTGGGGCTTGCTTCTCTTGTGAATTCACTAATGAAATGAGGCAGTGGATAGTGAGTCCAGCTGAATCATGTGTGGGGTCTCCAGATCCATCCTTTTTAGAGGGTTGTTTTTTCTTTGAGGCTTTTAGGTGTGTGAGGAGCATATTTCCCCAGTCTTTGTCCTCCCACCCATCTCTGCCTAGAGATGATATTAAGTCCTTATAATTTTCACCTGATCCCCACAGTCTTGAATGGGAATCTAAAATAAAAGTGTTCTTTTTTGCTAGACTAGCTCAACATAGGTGGTGGTATATTTAACTTCCTGGGTTTAAGTTCCCATTGGAGGAAAATTTCTAGATAAGTTTGTGTTTCTACTGAGGATTTTTCAATTTAATGGATATAAACTTCTCAAACACAGAGGAATGCTTATTTTAACTGACGAAAGAGTAAAAATTCAAAAGTAAAACACTTTTTTCTCCTGCTTTGTTGAACACAAAAGGTAGCTTGGAATCTACACTTGCTTTTTATTTAACAAATTTTCCTTGAGTTTTTGTAACAATATGTAGAGAGCTTAAATCTAAATTCTTACAAAACTCCGTAATATTGCATATGATTGATCTTTGTTAGTTGTTTTGACCATATCGCTACAAATGGACACTTGAATTGTGTCCAGTATTTTGCTCTTACAAAACTTGCTCTAGTGAATATAAATGTAAATTTTAAGATCCAGGTATCAAAAGTTTAGACATATAAGCCTTTCTGAGCTAAGACAAGTTAAATCAAAATGAAGGGGTTTTCACATGACCTTGTAAAATTATTATATGAAAATTACATTTCGTGTTTAAGCCATTGCTTTACGCTTTTATTATCAACTATATCATAAACAAGAAGTGCATAATCTGTTCAAGTATAGTTTAAATAACAGGAATCTAAATTCCTGATAGTAAAAACCTTGTCATGTTTTATGGTCTTCCATTGTGTCCACCGTGATTTCATCTACTTCCTGCGTGGAGATTATTGCTGTCTGCATTTGAGAAGGTTGTTGTTATTATAGTTTTTATTGCTGTAATTATAGCTTTGATACCCAAGTCTTTTTTTTTTTTTTTTAAATAACATTTTGTTGCTTTTTCAGTGAATATCTACACAGCACTTTACATTCCCATTCAACAATTTCTACTCAAATTGTTCAGTGGCATTGGTTACATTCTTCACAGTTCATGAACATTTTCAATATCTTTGTTTTAATATAATTCTTGATCGTTTGGTCTCATATACATGATTTTTTTAAAAAATTTTTTTCTTGTACTTTAGGTGAAGGTTTACAGAACAAATAGTTTCTCATTAAACAGTCAGTACACATATTGTTTTATGACATTGGTTAACAACCCCACGACATGTCAACATGCTCCCTTCTCGGCCTTGGTGGACTTTTTTTTTTTTGGTGAAAATATACATAGCCAAAGACACACCATTTCAAAAATTTCTACATGTACAATTCAGTGACGTCAATTACGTTCTTCCAGTTGTGCTGCTGTTCTCACTTTAGATGAAGGTTTACAGAACAAAATAGTTTCTCATTGAACAGTTAGTACGAATATTGCCCTATGACAATGGTTAACAACCCCACTACATGTCAGCACTGTCCTTACTCAACCTTGGGTTCCCTATCACCGGCTTTCCTGTCCCCTCTTGCCTTCTAGTCCTTGTCCCTGGACTGCTGTGCCTCATTAGTCCCGTTTTGTTTTATGGGGCTGTCCAATCCCCGGCTGAACAGTGAAATCGGGAATGACTTCACTACTGAGCTAAAAGGGTGTCCAGGGGCCATACTCTCGGGGTTTCTACAGCTCTGTCCAGAAACCTCTGTTGTGATCCTGGTCAGAGCAGTCAGTGGTGGTAGCTGGGCACCACCTAGCTGTCCTGGACTCAGTCTGGTGGAAGCCATGGTAGCTTTGGTCCATTAGTCCTTTATACTAATCTTTTCCGTGTATCCTCTTCCCTTAATCCTCTCTTGCTCCTGAAGGGGTGAGACCAGTAGAGTATCTTATATGGCTGCTTACAGGCTTTTAAGACCCCAGACACTACTTACCAAGGTAGAATGTAGAACATTGTCTTTAAAAACTGTATTATGCCAATTGAGCTAGATGTTCTCTAAGACCATGTTCCCTACAGCCCTCTACCCAGCATTTCAGTCCCTCGGGGAGTTTGGATGTGTCTATGCAGCTTCCATGACCTTTCCTTGTACAAGTTGTGCTGGCTTCCCCAGTATTGTGTACTGTCTTACTCTTTACCAGAGTTACCACTTATCTATCGTCTATTTAGTATTTCCCCCCCACCGCTATCATCCCTCGTAACCAACAAAGATTGTTATTTTTTGTGTATAAACTTTTTCATGAGTTTTTACAATAGAGGTCTCATACAATATTTGTCCTTTTGTGATTGACTTGTTTCACTCAGCATAATGTCCTCCAGTTTCATCCATGTTATGAGATGCTTCACAGATTCATCACTGTTCTTTATCATTGTATAATACTCCATTGCGTGTATGTACCATAGTTTGTTTATGCATTCATCTGTTGATGGGCATCTAGGTTGTTTCCATCTTTTTGCTATCGTGAACAATGCTGCCATGAACATGGGTGTGCATATGTCTATTTGTGTGAAGACTCTTATTTCTCTAGGATATATTCTTAGTAGGATTGCTGGATCATATGGTATTTCTATTACTGGCTTTCTAAGGAAGCGCCATATCATTTTCCAGAACGGTTGTGTCATTATGCATTCCCACCAGCAGTGCACAAGAGTTCTGATCTCCCCACTGCCTCTCCAGCATTTGTTATGTCCAGTGTTTTTGATTCATACCAGTAATGTTGGGGTGAGATGGTATCTCATTGTGGTTTTAATCTGCATTTCTGTAATGGTTAGTGAACACGAGCATTTCCTCATGTATCTGTTGGCCACTTGAATGTCTTCTTTGGTGAAGTGTCTGTTCATTTCCTTTGCCCATTTTTTAATACAATTATTTGTCTTTTTGTTGTAAAGGTGTTGGGTTTTCTTGTAGATTATGGAGATTAGACCTTTGTCTGACTTAAATTTACAAAAAATTTTTCCCTGTCTGTAGGTTCTCTTTTTACTGTTTTGGTGAAGTATTTTGAAGAGCATAGGTGTTTGATTTTTAGAAGATCCCAGTTATCTAGCTTATTTTCTGGAGTGTGTGTGTTGATGGTTATGGTTTGTATCCTGTTAATGCTGTGTATTAGGGTCTGTGTCATTGGTCCTTTTTTTCTTCTATGAACTTTATAGTTTTTGACTTTATATTTAGGTCTTTGATCCATTTTGAATTAGTTTTTGTATATGCTGTGAGGTATGGGTCCTGTTTCTTTTTTTTGCAGATGGATATCCAGTTTTTCCAGCACCATTCGTTAAAAAGACTGTCTTTTCCCCATTTGATGGAACTTGGGCCCTTGTCGAAGATCAGGTGACCGTAGATAGATGGATTTACAGCTGGATTCTCAATTCTGTTCCATTGGTCAATGTATCTGTTGTTGTACCAGTACCAGGCTGTTTTCAATACTGTGGTGATATAGTAGGTTCTGAGGTCAGGTACTGTGAGTCCTCCAACTTTATTCTTCTTCTTCAGTAGTGCTTTAGCTTTTTTGAGGCTCCTTCCCTTTCCATGTAAATTTGATGATTAGTTTCTCCATCTCTTTGAAGAATGTTGTTGGTATTTGGATCAGGATTGCACTGTAATTGTAAATTGCTTTGGGTAGAATTGTCATTTTCTCAATGTTCTGGCTACCTGTCCATGAGCATGGTATCTTTTTCCATTTATGTAGATCCCTTTGGGTTTCTTGTAGTAGTGTTTTGTAGATTTCCTCGTATAGGTCTTTTACATCCCTGGTTAGATTTACTCCTAAGTATTTTATTTTTTTAGGAGCTATTATAAATGGCATTGTTTTCCTGATTTCCTTTTCATGTTCTGTTTATTGGTGTATAGGAATCCAACTGATTTTTGTATGTTTATCTAGTATCCTGTCTGCTGAATCTATTAGTTTCAGTAGATTTCTTATGGAGTCTTTAGGGTTTTCTATGTATAGTATCATATCATCCGCAAACAGGGACAGTTTAACTTCTTCATTAGCAATTTGGATGCCCTTTATTTCTTTTTCTTGCCTTACTGCTCTAGCTAGAACTTCCAGCACAATGTTAAATAGGAATGGTGATAAAGGGCATCCTTGTCGTGTTCCTGTTCTTAAGGGAGATGTTTTCAGCCTCTCTCCATTAAGAATGATGTTGGCTGTTGGTTTTGTATAGATGCCCTTTATTATGTTGAGAAATTTCCCTTCTGTACCTATTTTATTGAGAGGTTTTATGAGGAATGAGTGTTGGACCTTGTTGAATGCCTTTTCTGCATCAATTGAGATGTTCATGTGATTCTTTCCTTTTATTTATGTGGTGGATTACGTTGATTGATTTTCTAATGTTGAACCATCCTTGCATACCTGGTATGAATCCTACTTGGTCGTGGTGTATTTTTTTTTTTTTTTTTTTTTTTGTGATATGATGCTGAATTCTGTTGGCTAGAATTTTTTTCAGAATTTTTTGCATCTGTGTTCATGAGAGATATTGGTCTGTAATTTTCCTTTTTTGTAGTGTCTTTGCCTGGTTTTGGTATCAGGGGTATGCTGGCTTCATATGAATTTGGAAGTGTCGCTTCCTTTTCTATGTTCTGAAATAGTTTGAGTAGTACTGGTACAAGGTCTTCTCTGAATGTTTGGTAGAGTTCTCCAGTGAAGCCATCTGGACCAGGGGTTTTTTTTGTTGGGAGCTTTTTTGTTACCTTTTCAATCTCTTCTCTTGTTATGCATCTGTTCAGATTTTCAACATCACTTTGTTGTAGTTTGGGTAGGTAGTGCATTTCTAGAAACTTACCCATTTCCTCTAGTTTTTCAAATTTGTTGGAGTATAGTTTTTCATAATACTCTTATAATTCTTTGTTTCAGTTGTGTCTATTGTAACGTAGCCCATTTCATTTCTTATTCGGTTTTGTGTCGTCTCCTGTTTTTCTTTTGTCAGTCTGGCCAGTGGTTTGTCGATTTTGTTGATTCTTTCCAGGAACCAACTTTTGGGTTTGATGAATCTTTCTATTGTTTTTCTATTCTCTATTTCATTTATTTCTGCTCTGATCTTTATTATTTCCTTTCTTCTGGTGGCTCTGGGCTTTTTCTTTTTTCTTTTTTTGATTGTATTTTGGTGAAGATTTACAGAACAAATAGTTTCTCATTAAACAGTGTACATATTGTTTTATGACATTGGTTAACAACCCCACGACATGTAAACCCTCTCCCTTCTCGACTTCTATTTTTTATTTTTATTTTTTGGTGAAAATATACATAGCCAAAGATACACCATTTCAAAAATTTCTACATGCACAATTCAGTGACATCGATTATGTTCTTCCACTTGTGCTGCTATTCTCACTTTAGATGAAGGTTTACAGAACGCAATAGTTTCTCATTAAACAGTACACATATTGCCCTATAACAATGGTTAAGGTTTTGGGGGTACTTTGCAGCTGTTGGATGGAGTGTTCTATGTATGTCTATGAGGTCAAGTTGGCTGATAGTGCCCTTTAGGTCTTCTGTATCTTTGCTGAGTTTCTTCTTAGTTGTTCTGTCCTTTACTGAGAGTGGTGTGTTGAAGTCTCCTACTATTATTGTGTAACTGTCAGTTTCTCTTTTCAGTGTTGTTAGAGTTTGTTTTATGTATCCTGGAGCCCTGTCATTGGGTGTGTAGATGTTTACTATGCTTATGTCTTCATGATTGATCATCCCCTTAATCATTAAATAGTGGCCTTTGTCTTTTATGGTGGATTTTGTTTTAAAGTCTATTTTATCTGAGATTAGTATTGCAACTCCTGCTCTTTTTTGGTAGTTGTTTGCTTGATATATTTTTTTCCAACCTTTGATTTTTAATAAATTTACATCTTTGTTTCTAAGGTGTGTCTCTTGTAGACAGCATATGGATGGATCTTTTTTTTTATCCATTCTGTCACTCCGTGTCTCTTTACAGGTGCATTGAGGCCATTTACATTCAGTGTAATTATTGATAGATGTGAGTTTGTTGCTGTCATTTTGTAGTGCTTTTTTATGTGGTACTGAAGTTTTCTTTGTTCTTACTCTCCTGTGCTGAGTTACTTTTGTTTGTGGATTTTTTTTTCATTTCTTTTGTTTTTGTGGGTTGTGTTTTTGCTGAGACTTTATGTTTTTACTCTTTATTTTTATGAGTAGGTTTCTTAGCTTTTTTTGTAGTTACCATGAAATTTACCCTTATCTTTCTAAGTTTGAAGCAGTCTATTATTACTTGGTATTGCCTTGTCTTCCTCTCCATTAGAAGGTTCTATACCTACACCATTTATTCCCTCAATTATTGTTCTGATGTTGTTGTCATTTACAGATTAACTGCTCTGATTCCCTGTTGTATTTCTTTTGGTTTTGGATAGTCCTTGAGAGTTCATTTCCTAGATTAGTATCTGGCTGATACAATCCTGCGTCGTAGATTCAGCCTGTGAGCTGAAGTTATTTCTTCTCAGATCGAAGGACTCCCTTTAATAATTCTTGTAAGTTTGATTTGGTTTTTACCTATTCCCTTAATTTCTGTTTATCTGGAAATGTCTTAATTTCACCATCATATTTGAATGAGAGTTTTGCAGGATATATTATTCTTGGCTGGCAATTTTTTTCTTTCAAGGTTTTATATATGTCATCCCATTACCTCCTTGCCTGCATGGTTTCTGTGAAATAACCTGAGCTTAGTGTTATTGTTTCTTCTCTGTATTTGACTTCTTGTTTTTCTCAAGCTGCTCTCAGATTTCTTTGTCTTTGGTTTTGGTGTGTGTGATTGTGATATGCTTTGGTGATTTTCTTTTTCGGGGTCTATCCTATATGGGGTTTGTTAAGCATCTTGGTTGTTCAGCTTTTCATCTTTCATGATATTGGGGAACTTTTCTGTTAGCAGTTCTTCAAGGATCTTCTCTGTGTTTTCTGTTTTCTCCCCATTCTGGAACTCCGATCACTTGTAAATTTTTGCTTTTGATTGTATCCCACATAATTCTCAGGGTTTCTTCATCTTTCTTCATTCTTCCTTCTGAGTGTTTCCTCAGAGTTGTATCCAAATATTTGTCTTCAGTTTCGCTGATCCTGCCTTCCAGCATTTCAAATCTGCTCCTCAGCCCTTGTATGACACTGTCCATTTCTGAAATCTTGTTATCTTTTGGATTTCTAATTGTTGTTTTTGTATGATTTCTAGTTGTGAATTTATTTTGGCATTTTGTTCCTACTTTGTTTTCCTGAATTCTTCCATTTTTTGTCTGTATTTTCCATGAATTTGTCTGCCTTTTCCATGAATTTGTCTGCCTTTTCCATGAATTTGTCTATTTTTTCCTGATCTTGTCTGCTTTTTGCTTCAACTCTTGGATAATTCTGAGTATTAGAGATTTCAATTCCCTATTGGGTAGTTCTAGTACCTTTTCTTCCACTGGAAAGTCATCTGGTGTTTTATTTTGGACACCTACTGGAACCATCCTGTCCTGCTTTTGTAAATGTTTTGATATTATCTGCTGTCTTCAGGGCATTCAATAGTTAGTTTTCTCATTTATTGAGTAGATTTGTCCTTTTTGTTTGTTTGTTTTACATGGCTATGTCTGAGCAAGCGGGATGTGTGTTTTTGGTTGTTTGCTTGTCTGTGGGCACAATACTTATCGCCTCGTTCTTCAATTGGCACAGTCAGTTGCTCAGATATGGTACAGCAGGGCAGGTCTAGCTGAAGAGGAGCTGCTGGGATGAGTTGTTTGTAGCACTTACTACGGCCACTAGGGTGGACCAGTTATCAGTGCAAGGCAGGTTCCAATAGGCCGTGCCTGTGCTGCTTTGTGGTGTGATGTTAAGCCCAGGATGCAGGTAGGCAGGATGGAGGGGAGTGATTATGATGTATGGAGCTAAAATGGGTATGAGAGAGAGGAGATAGGAACCGGAGCTGAAAACATACAAACAAACGAGTGCTAAGGGAGCTTGCCACTGGAGTGGAGAGATGAGAGACTATGAAATGGAGAAAACCAAAAAGGAGGGAAAAGGAATAAATAAAAATTAGAGGAAAAAAAAGCTCCAAGAGATCCCGTGGGTGCAGCTACGAGGTCTAGGGAAGTTGCTCCCATGCATTGAAGTACAGCCTGGCTAGAAGGTGTCACTCAGTGCCAGGTATTCAGGGGACAGGAAGAGAAGGAAGTTATAGAGAGACAAGAAAGTGAATAATGAAAAAAGATAAACAAGGATAAAGAAAGAAAAGAAAACAAAATAAATTTAAAAAAAAGAAAAACTAAAACCCCCAAGAAAACAGGAAAAAAATAAAACGCAAACGACGAAATGTTCTGAGGGACCCCTCTGCGAATCTGCGCAAGCTGAGGGGCTACGTCCCAAGCTGTGCAGTACTGCCTGGCTAGAATGGGCTTCCAATTCGAGAAAAGAAAAAGAAAACAACAATTCAAAGAAAGAGAAAACAAACAAACAAAAAAAGCCCCGGGATCCCACCAGCATGGCAGCGTGGACTGGGAAGCAGTTTCACATTCAAGCGGAGTTTCACAGCCTTTCGGGAAGAAGCAAAGATGGCACATGGAGCCAGGTATTTGAAAGGAGGGGGAGATGGTGAGAGGTAAGGAAGAAACAAAAAGAAGCAGAAAAAAGCAACACCAGCAGCCAACAGATGACACTCAGGGAGTCAGCCAGTGCAGAGGGGTGGAACCAAGCAGCCAGTGCTTCCCAGCCAAGAGACCGTGGCCGCAGGAAGCAGAGGAGGCCAAGTGGGGGTGAAGAAGGTTGGTGGGTGGGAAAGCGTATATCGTTGTTTACCAGTTATTCTGTCTCCTACTGGAAGCTCCATGAAGCTACTTTCTCATACCCCTGGTTCACTGGTCTCTGATAGGAGTCTAAGATGGCAGAACCGTGCTACGTTAGCTGATAGGGGGCCTCTGCATGTGTCTCTCCTTGTGCTTTGTTCTTTGTCAGTTTCTTATTCCATTTGGTGCTTGGCTGAGTTCTTTATCTCTTCATTTGATGCTTAGGGTTTCAGGTTTGCTTTTTTCTCTGTTTGGCTTAGTTTTTCGGATCTTTGCTTTGGTGGGATGGCATGGTGCTCTGCCTAGAGTGCCATGTTGCCCGGAAGTCCTCTCATATAGATGATTTTTAAACGGAGCACAGTACTCACAGGTGATATTCTTTATTTTGTGAGCCAATCTGTTACTTAGCCTAAAGGTGACCTCAGCGGCTTGTTTTGGTTCAAGGTTTCAAGAGTATCTCAGGGCAACAGTAAGTCTGGTTTTTTTTTTTGTTTTATAAATTTGAGATTCTGTGCCACATTGTTCTCCCATTCTGTCAGGGTCCACTTATTGTGGCCTAGATCAGAATGGTCGGTAGTGGTAGCCAGGCACCATCTCATCTAGTTCTGGTCTCGGTAGATGAGGCTGTGGTTCACGTAGACTAGTTTCATCTCTGAGTCTTTGGTTTCCTTCTTTTTCTTTTGTTTTAGATGAGTAGAGACCAATAGTTGTACCTTAGATGGCTGCTCACAAGCTTTTACGACCATATACACTACTCACCAAACTAGGATGTAGAACATAAACTTTACGAACTATATTATGCCAGTTGACCAAGATGTCTCACAATGCTATGATCCATAACTTCAAACCCAGCAAACTAATCCTGTGCAGGGTGTTTTGTTACATCTAAGAAGTATCTGTAAATGTGACACTCAAGTCCTAATCCATAACCTCTATGTTGTTTAGTTTTCCCTCTTTTGAGCTTTCTGTAACTTTAATTATGACTGTAGCTGGGTTCTTCTGTGACTTGTTTTCCTCAGAATACTTTTATGTTTCATACATGTTGGTGTCTGTAACTGTAGTCTACCCATGTTGCTATGTGCACTTGCTACCATTGTATGAATGGGCCAGAATTTACCTACCCATTGTAAAGCTTACAGAATTTCGGTGGTTCAAGTGTAACTGTTGCTTTTGTGAATATTGCTGCTCTTATTCTCCTCATTCTCTTTCCAAACTAAGTGCTCTTGCACAGTCACACTCTAGTGAGAAGAAATTGCTGAGTTGCTGATCATAGCCAAATTGTGATTTACTGAAAGAGCTGATGCATTTTACAAACTTTCCCTCCCACAGAATATACATATATATCTTATTTGTTCTATTTGCTTATCTAATGAAGTAATTTTTGCTCTTGTAGTCAGTGTTTAAAACGATATCTTTGATTTTATGGTTCAGGTTGTTGACTCCACCAATGAAAAGATTGTGCATATTTTCCCACTGTTAATTTATTTCTCCATAGCTTTTTAGGGCTCTTTATAAACTTTGGACATTTTTCCCTTAGTGTGTGAGTTATCTTCTCACTCATCTTTGCTGCCGTTTGATGAATTGTGAATTTTAATATAGTAGAATTTGTCAGTCTCTTCCCTTATGTCTTAATCTTCCTAAGATTGTTTTCCTCTATTCTGATGTCATAAGATCATTTGCTTATAATTTCTGAAAGTATTATAGTTTTACATTCTCATAATTAAAGCTGGTCTACCTAGAATTGATTTTTGCATATGGGGTACGTAGGAATAGACCATTCCAATTAGATAATTATTTGATTAAAAAACAAATATACAAAAAATATACATCAAAGAACATATGTACTGACAATGTCAACATTTTTCTAGTGAAAGCAGGTAAAAAATAAGGATACCTATTATTCCATTCATATTCAACGATTTTGCCTTCTACTTGATTCTGACTTATCGCGACCTCATGTGTTTCAGGGTAGAACTGCAGTTCATAGGATTTTCAACAGCTCGTTTTTCATCATTTTTTGGAAGAAAGTAGATCTCCAGACCTTTCTTCCAAGGTGCCTGTACCTTCCCTTCAACCTCCAACCTTTCACTTAGTAGCTGAGCACTTAATCATGTATGCAATCCAGGGACTCCAATTAGTTGATTCTACCCCACATATTAAAGTGTGAGTGCTTTCTGTCACTGCCCTGCAGTGCTTTGTTGTGTCATGAATCAACTTTCCATAGAGATTGGTGGGCCTTTTCTGGCTTATTTTTTTATGTTGGTCTATTATGTATTCCTGTCATGATACTCTACTGTCTAATATTGCTCCATTTATAAAATATATGTGAATACAATTTTATATATGGTATATGTGGACAAGCCCATGCCTTATTCCTTAGAATATCTTGGCTATTTGTGGACATTTGCAATTACATATACATTCTTGAAGAGGTTTTTGTAAAGTTCAAAAAAATAAAATTGATTGAATTTTATGAAGGGGCATTGGAATAATGATCTCTTTCTACAGAACAGTTTTCTAAGAGTGTGCACTATGTTTTCATTATTTCAGTCTATTTGGATGTCATTTAATGTTTTCTAATTTCCTCAGGATCTCTTCTTAATTACACTTATTTTCAATACCTTTTATTCCTACTGAAAACTTACGTTATCTTTTTAAAATTAATTTCTCAACTGCTTGGTGCTAGTGTATATATATGAAATATTTAAAATAAACTTACTTTGATATGATTTTGTAATCTGAACACTCTCAGTCCTAAAATCATCTGTACCATCTTTGGGAGTTCTACATATAGTTATTTAAACTAAAAATATAGATTCGTAGGTTTTTTTTGTTTATCTTTATCATTTTTCTTTACCTTTTCCTTTCTCTTTTTTCGTATGTATCGGCTAAAACTACTAGGATATTGTTGAATAAGAATGGAATAATAGATACCCTTATTTTTTATCTGCTTTTACTAGAAAAATGTTGATGTTGTTAGTACATATATTTTTTGATGTACATTTTTTGTCTATGCCCATTTTCATCATTTCTTATCTGATTATGGCCATACCCTTCCAGTTTATCTCCCAGCTTTTACATTTTCCCACACACAGGTTCTTTAAATTCTTTAAGAGATGTCGTATCATTTTCCATCTCTGATCAAAGGTGTAAAATTGCTCTGCATTTCACTCAGATTAGAAACCAGAGTCTTTCAGAAACCAGCACATTTCCCAGAACATGATATGCCCACTGGCTGCAGTCACCTCTCCAAATTCCTCTACTGTTACTCTCCAGCATCTCATATTGCTCTTGTCATACTGGGATTTGGATCTCCCTAAAATATACCAGGCACATTCCCACCTGCTGGCCTATGCTGTGGTACTTCCTCCTCCTGGAGCAGTCTCTTCTCAGCTGTCCCTTGGGTAATTCCTTTGCATCTTTCAAGTCTTAGCTCAGGTTATTCTTTTCAGTGAATTCAATTAATTAAGCTATTGGTTTCACAGGGGAATTGACTGCGTCCAAAACTGGAGGGACACATAGGCAGATGCAGAGAATCATTCCAGAGCAGAAGCCGAGGAGCAGAGTGCCTGTGTGTCCCTCCACTTTGAGGGGCAGTGGTTTGCTCTGTGACCTCAGTAGCCTAAATAGCCTTATTAATAACTGCTACTTGCATTGTCAGCACTGTCAGTACTCTGCTTTCCAATAATTAGGTCTCAGTTTTCCAGTGAACCTGTGCACCTGGGCAGTGACTTCACCAGTGCTTCTCTGCTTCTCCTCTCCCCCAGTATGGCAAGACGGAAGCCTGGATGGGGCTGAGGTTGGGTATTTCACTACTCCATGTCTGTCAGACTTTGGTAGAATAGTTCCCCATGACAGCAGACCTTGTGAAGGAGAACAGAATGCTCTGGGAAAGTTTCACAATGGCTGCTTTTCCTCTGACCCCTTCTGGCAGCACAAGGGATTTTCACATCAAGGACCTGGCAGGGTTCATGGAGGTAAAACTCACAAAACTGTGTGGATCCCCCTAAGATGGGCCCCCTGGCATATTTAACCCTGAAGCTTGTGCACACCAAGCTTCAGTTATACTTTTAAGTCTTCCTTCTCTGGTACTAATCCTAGCGATGGTTTCTGCTCCTAGGCTTCTGCTCTAGAATGATTCTATCTGCCTATGTGTCCCTCCAGTTTGGGGGGCAACTGCCCTGTGACCTTAATACTTAGTTCAGTGTGTTCAGCTTTTTTCTTGAGGATGGGAGTGATGATTTCCAAGCTCTTTACATATGGGACCAAAACCTGAAAGTCCTCATTGTGTTTTGTATTTTTATTAGCATTTCTTTTACTTTCTCGATAGTATTCATTAATGCTGTTGTTGTTTTTCTAGTGCCGCAATTTACATGTTTACCCTTTGCTAATGACCTTTTTATTTTGTGAATAACCTGTGTATCTTCCCTTTCCCAACCCTGGAGGTCAGTGGCCCTCTTTGACTCCTCTACCTCAACATTGGGAGTTGTTGAAGTCAATGAGCATCTGGAATCTATATCATCGCAGAACACTTCCAAGTTTTTAGAATTGAAAGTGTGATTTTTTTTTCCTTTTTTTCCTTACCAAGCTAGGTTTCACCAGCTAGTGTTTCCTAAAATAATTACTTTGCTTTTCCCTCCACTAACTCACTAAAGATAAATACGCTTATGTTACTGCTTATCCCCTGACTGTGCTGCATTTTTCATAGAACTTACCATCATGTGACATGTTGTTGTTGTTAGTTGCTGTGGAGTCAATTCCAAGTCATAGAAACCCCACATATGCAAAATAGAACTGTTCCATAAGATTTTCAAGGTTATGATCTCTCAGAGCAGACTGCCAGGCCTGTCTTCCAAGGAACCTCTGGGTGGCTTTGAACTGTCAGCCTTTTGGCTAACAGTCAAGCTCTTAACTACTTGTGCCACCCAGGGATCTTGACATAATTCATTTGTGTACTGCTCACACCCAAATAAGTTATCCACATGCATCTGGATGTTTCTGTTTTGTTCAGTACTGTATCTGCTTTGATTTATGTGACGTAGGCTCTGTGTCAATATTACCTAAATCAATTTTAATAAATGAAAGAGCCAGATGTAAGGGCCTGAAGGGAAGCGGTCTTGCCTGAGACACCGGGCTTTGCCAGGAGAAGGAGATCCAGGTTGTCTGAATTGAATAGGATTTTTCCTTTGTCTCCTCTCCCTACTTCCAGTAGGGCTCTAGATATCTCTGTAATTGAAAATTAACAGCCAGAATAAGAAAAACATTGTAGGTATATGAACAGAAATTTAGTTGTCAGGAATTTAGTCTTAGGCACGTTGACCAGCATTCTGACCTTGACTCAGCAACATACCATTTGGGTAAAAGCGGTGATTAATCAATTATAACTTTCCTCAGCTGTAAAATGTTTGAAACAATATCTGATTAGGAGATCCATGATTAATGAATGAGCTAGTGTGCTGAAAGCTTTTTGCAAATCCCTTCATAGTTACTAAATAAATGCAATGTTTTATCATGAATATATTGTAGGAGTGGAAGTTAAGGTTTTTGATGGCTTTAAAATATGTAACATGGCCCACTGCAGTGGAGGAGACTTGAGTATGGCACTGGGGTTAAAGTTTGCTGTGACACTGTCATACCAGGACTGATTAGGGATGACCTTGACAACTCACTTCATCTGGTAACCTATTTATTCTACAGCTGCTTGGCTGTTCAGTAAAATTTTTTAGCAGTGGAAATGCAGTGGAACAGCCTTTTGTCTCCTCACTACATGTGGGAGCCAAAGGGTTGATGCTATTTCACAGAGGCCAGTCCTACAGCCCAAAGGATGCCAGTGATCAGGGTTCAGGTAGTCGTACTTGTGTGTCTTCCAAGGGCTGCAAATGTGAGAAAATTTTGGAGTGGAGTGTCTACAGGGTTGGTGTGTAAGTCTGTTTCCGAGGATGCACGAACAGTTTAATAGCTAAATCCCCTGCACTGCAGTGAACTTACTAGAAAATGTGAATCTTAACTTCTTGTTCCTGGTCACCAAACACAAGGGCATGCTATTCTGATTCTTCAGAGGTTGGGTTCTTTGTCATCTTATAACATTAGCGTGTTTGTGTGGGTGTCTGGGTGTCTATTGTTGAAGGGAGCAGTCACTAATAATTGCTGTACAGTAGCTTTGGGTGTCAAAGTTTGAAAAATTTGATGATATCTGGATTCTGGATTCTGTTGTTTCCTGTCTTCCACTTAAGATCTGTACCTTTTCAATACCCTTGCCTGTCTCCATGAAGGGACAGAGTGCGTGACAGCACAACTGTAGAGTTATTAAAAAGTAGGTGACAGACATGTAAAATTTCATAATTACCCAAAATAATACTCTCTTTTTATCAGGCGGTCCTGTCAGCTCCTGATCACCTGGAGTTCTTTAAGAAAATATAATGAGCTCAGGGCCTTATGTTGCCACTTTTTTCTGCAGGCCACTGGGCCTCCCATGGCCAGTGAGGGGCAAAAGGAAAAACTGCCAGTTCTGCAGTGTTTCCCTGTTGTTAATATCTCACCCTGCTTTTACCCTGTGCTTCATGTTTTGTTAAATATTCTTGTGGGTCCTTTCCAAAGAGGTGAACTTTTTTTTTCTCACTAGGAAGAGATCTGAATGTGGAAAAAATACTTTCATTGTAGAGAATTTCTCTAGTTTATGCTGTGTGTTTTGTTATGCTGTGTGACTGTTCTAGACCATGAAGATAGAGAGGAATGAGACTGGAATTAGTCACAGTCAAACTGTGGAGAGATAAATTCATTGTGTGGAAAGTGCTGTTAAATTTATGAGACAGAATTCAATCAGCAAGGAAGTGAATGTAAACAGTGAATACATGAGGCTGATGGCTAAACCCTAGAGTAGACTTTAGTAGAACACAGAATCTGTGTCAAATCCCCATGAAATCTCAGTTCTACAGAACTGTCAGCTCACCCTTCCTTTCACACACATTGGAGTACATGCTACCTTGCTGAACCAGAATATGTGGGATGTTTTAGGACTCAGTGGCTGTTGAGGATGTGGCTGTGGACTTTACCCAGGAAGAGTGGGCATTGCTGGATCTTTCTCAGAGGAAACTCTACAGAGATGTGATGATGGAAACCTTCAGAAACCTGGCCTCAGGTATGGATGACTTTTTTTTTTTTTTGTAATTTATTCTTTAGTGACCAAATACGTCCTACTCATTGATGTTACTCCAGTATGTGGGCTGAGGAATGGAATACATTGTTAAATAAGACAAATATGGTCATTTGCTCTCTGGAGCATGCATAGCCTGGCTTCCTCATAAATACAAAGCTCTGTGTATTAAACTGACTTCTCATTACAACTGTGGGTAAAAGTCTTAAGGCTCTTTAAATGTTGTGTGATCATTGACTCCAGAGGTTTCTTTGGTGCACAGAGAGAATGTTTGTAATCTGGGACCTTGTAAAGAGTCTGTGTTTATTACAAGTTTGCCATGATTATTTTGCTACAAATAAATTTACATCTTCTCATCTTCAGAGAGACCCTGAAGACCAAAGTATTGGTTCAATGTCAGGAAAGTGTTCATTGCTCTTCCTGTCTTCCCTAATGATATGCATTTCTTCATGAGTGCCATGGCAGCTACACTCATTTGTTCTCCCAGAGTAGCAAGAGGAAGACCTAAGGAGAGTGCAGATAGCACTCATCCAGAACCGCTGTGTCAGTGGGTACCAGGAGGCAAGAATCCTTTGAAGGACCAGGCCTGCATGTAGGGAATGAGATTTGAATAAATCAGAAAAAGTCTCTTTTGTGTTGAGGAGTATGTACTTCACTGATACCTGAGCTTGCTTTTCTGACTTTTCCTCAATCCTAACACACCTGTGTTCGTGGAGAAAGACCATCCCCTTTTCCTCTTTTAATGTTCCGTGTACATGGTGTTCAATACCTTTCTACTTTGCTCTTCTAATTACACTTTATTTTTTGTCACATCACTCTCAACCTTCATGGAAGTATTTCCTAGTAAATTGCTTCCAGATCATTGCCAAAGTACTGAAACTGCAGAATGCATCCAAGTCTTTCTGTTCTCATAACTACATTTTCCCTCTAATTCCCTTCCTTTTTATTTCATATTGTGAACCTCAACTTAAATCATTGGGTCAGTTTCTCGAAACCTTGATGATGGAGAAAAGCTGTCCACTGAAAATATAATAGTACGATTCATGAAAAATGACACCTGGTCCTCCATGGTAGGAGAAATCTGTGAATTACATGGCATCGAAGACCAGGATAACAACCAGAAACCATGTGTGAGGTGAGCGTCATTCACTTGGGAGACAGCAGTGCTTCAGCAGAGTGTCTTAAGTGTATCATGGCATTCAAATATATATCTAAGGAGCCCAGGTTGCACAAATGCTTAAGCACTCGACTGCTAACCATAAGATTGGCAATTTGAACCTGCCCAGTGGCTCTGTGGGAGAAATACCTGGCAATCTGCTTCCATAATAATTACAGCCAAGAAAACCCTATGGGACAGTTTTACTCTGTCACGTGGGGTCACTGTGAGCTGGAATTGACTCAACAACACCTAACAACAATTGTGTATATATGTATATGTATGTATGTACAAACCCATTGCCGTCAAGCAGGTTATGACTCATAGCAACCCTATAGGACAGAGTAGAACTGCCCCGCAGTGGTTTCCAAGGCTATAATCTTTACAGAAGCAGACTGCCGCATTGTTCCCACAGAGCCGCTAGTGGGTTTCAACCATTGACCTTTCGGTTAGCAGCCAAGCGTTTAACCACTGCACAGCCAGGGCTTATATATTTATAGCTATATATATCTCTCAAACCCATTGCAGTAGAGTCTGTTCTGACTCATGGCAATGCTGCTGGATGGCTTCAAACCACCAGCCTTTAGGTTCTAGTCAAGTGCAAACCTTTTGTGCCATCCAGGTATCTAATCTATGTATATAAAACCAGTTCTAATATTGTGTGTTCACAGAACTTCCGCAGTACGATATTTTCATAAATGTGAGTCAGATATTGAATATTTGAAACATATTTCACTTATATACAATTATGAGGAAGACTTATATTTTAGAAACAGTGAAAATAATGGTAGCATCTCTGCCAGATGATTTAATCTATGAAACATGAGACAATTCAGGGCAAAAAAAAAATACTTCTTTACTGTATATGGTAATGGTGAAATGGTAAATTTATATCCAACAGCATGCTGCCTATTTTTAACAGAAGGCATATGGTAGAGAACCTCTGTGAAAGTAATGAAGACAGTCCGTGTGGACAGACCTTCAGCCGGATTCCAAATCTTTCTGTGCTGAAAAGAACTCCTATGGAAGCATATCCTTCTGAATGCCTTGAGTGTGGAAAATCTTTGATGGATCATTCATCACTTAAGCATCATATCAGCTCTCACTCGGGATGCAGTGCCTCTCAGCATAAGGAATGTGGAGAAGACTGCAGTTGTCCCTCTTACCTCAGCACTCCTATGAGAACTCTTACTGGAGAGAAACGCCATGAATGTAAGGAATGTGGGAAAGCCTTTAGTCAGTCCTCACATCTCACTTCACATATAAGAAGTCACAGTGGAGAGAGACCTTATGAATGTAAGGAATGTGGGAAAGCCTTTGGTCATTCCTCAAACCTCACTATACATATGAGAACTCACAGTGGAGAGAGGCCTTATGAATGTAAGGAATGTGGCAAAGCCTTTCATAAGTCCTCAAACCTCACTATACATATGAGAATTCATAGTGGAGAGAGGCCTTATATATGTAATGAATGTGGCAAAACTTTTAATCGGTCATCACACCTCACTACACATATAAGAAGTCACAGTGGAGAGAGGCCTTATGAATGTAAGGAATGTGATGGCACCTTTCATCATTCTTCAAGCTTCACTAGACATATGAGATCTCACAGTGGAGAGAGGCCTTATGAATGTAAGGAATGTGGCAAAACCTTTCGTCATTCCTCACACCTCACTAGACATAAGAGAACACACAGTGGAGAGAGGCCTTATGAATGTAATGAATGTGGGAAAGCCTTTCGTCAGTCCTCATACCTCACTACACATAGAAGAACTCACAGTGGAGAGAAGCCTTATGAATGTAAGGAATGTGGCAAAGCCTTTAGTTGGTCCTCAAACTTCACTAAACATATGAGTACTCACAGTGGAGAGAAACCTTATGAATGTAAGGAATGTGGCAAAGCCTTTAGTCACTCCTCAGACCTCACTACACATATAAGAAGTCACAGTGGAGAGAGGCCTTATGAATGTAAAGAATGTGGGAAAGCCTTTAGTTGGCCATCACACCTCACTACACATATAAGAACTCACAGTGGAGAGAGGCCTTATGAATGTAAGGAATGTGGCAAAGCCTTTAGTTGGTCCTCAAACTTCACTAAACATATGAGTACTCATAGTAGAGAGAGACCTTACGAATGTAAGGAATGTGGCAAAGCGTTTCATCATTCCTCACACCTCACTAGGCATATGAGAACTCACAGTGGAGAGAGGCCTTATGAATGTAAGGAATGTGGGAAAGCCTTTCGTCAGTCTTCATACCTCACTACCCATATAAAAAGTCACAGTGGAGAGAGGCCTTATGAATGTAAAGAATGTGGGAAAGGCTTTTGTCATTCTTCAATCCTCACTAGACATATTAGAATTCACAGTGGAGAGAGGCCTTATGAATGCAAGGAATGTGGCAAAGCCTTCCGTTGGTCCTCACATTTCACTAAACATATGAGAACTCACAGTGGAGAGAGGCCTTAAGAAAGAATTGTTTCATTCATAGTGCTGTAATTTCAAACAGCAAATTTTTGAAAGTCTCTGATTAGAGAACAAAGTTTCTCAGTGAGTAAGAAAGCAACAGAAACTCAAAGAAGGGATCATTAGAGCTACTTTGTGCCTTTGGGAGAAATAACAGTTTCATGGTAATATGCAGTTGTCTTTATTAGTGTTCATTTCTCTAGTTTCATGAACAGCTGGGCAGATGTTTACTTTCTTAGTCCACACTAAATTTTTCCCTCTTATAATCTTTGAGTATGACAAATGAGGCTGCAGTGAATAGCCCTGAGCATATGTGGTTTCATGTTTTTCTAATGTTTTTATTGATGTTAATTTGTATGCAATAAAAGGCACTGATCTTATATTTGGGTGGAGGGGTTTTGTTTTGTTTTCTTGTTTAAGGTATTTTATTCCACTCTCCGCCACTATAAACTGTTTTACCCTTTGTAGTAAACAAGTTTCACATAGGGAGATACTTTAAACCCATTGCTACCGAGTCAATTCTGACTTACAGCAACTCTATAGGACAGAGTAGAACTGCCCCATAGGGTTTCCAAGGAGGGACTGGTGGATTTGAATTGCCAGCCTCTTGATTAACAGCCAAGCTTTTAACCACTGCACCAAGGCTCCAGGGAGATATTTTGGAATTGTGCAAATATTTTTCATCTTTTGTCTACTAATTTTAGATCCATTGGTAATTATTACTTGCCGTCATTGTTACTGTGGTGTTTACCAAATGGTGATTTTCTTTTCAAACATTCATTCATTTATTGAAATTCTACTGTAAGCTTTCCTTTCTCCCCACTTGATTTACTTATTAAAATTTTTATATCAGTATAGGCTAACGGATATTAGTATTTAATTTTCTTGCTCAAATTGTCACAGATGTGGTTGTTAGAAGCTGCCTTAAGTAGGTTCCTGTACTACTATTTTTTTTTGGCATTATATTCTGGCAGTGTCCCAGATTCATCTTGGACTTTTCCTGCATCAGCTCTGGAATCAGCTTCATAAAAGCAAAAATTATTGCAGCCCAAATATGTACACAAACATGGCATATAGGAGTAGCTCTTGGTGACCCAGTGAGTGGTAGAGCCTTGAAATAGAGCCCAGCATTGTTAATCATCACCAGCCAGGAGCAAAGTAGGTTGTGGTGAGAATAGACATTCCACTGTCTGAATTTCCGTCCTTTTGACTTTGGCACCCTCTAGAACTAACCCCCCACAAAAAAAATTTAAATGTGATCCATTTGATCAGTGAACACTTTTTCTAGGCTGTACTCCAGTGAGCGAGCAGTCTGCTCTCTGCATCCACATATGTGCAGTCTTGTTATTTCCTCTAGAAACAAGAGACTATGGGGTTTTAGCATGTGTAGGTATAGAGGAGGACAATACAGAGACTTTGGCAATGGATGTGTGTGTGTGTAGTGGAGCTCAGGAATGCTGGTGGGCATTTTACTTCTGGCTCAAAATGTGATGAGTCCTTGGCCAATCACTGTAAATATCCTGACACTTCATGTAATAGTACCTTGTTGTTGTTATTAGGTGCCATCAGGTCAGTTTCCAACTCATAGCAACCCTTTGTACAAAAGAATGAAACATTGCTTGGTCCTGCACCATCCTCACAATTGTTGCTATGTTTGATCCCATTGTTACTGCCACTGTGTAAGTCCATCTCATTGAAGGTCTTTTTTTTTTTTTTTTTTTTTTTTGCTGATCCTCTACCAAGCATAATGTTCTTCTCCGGGGACTGATTCCTCCTGACAACGGGTCCAATTGTACATTCGGCAGTGCTTATCAAATAGTGAAGAAGTAAACCTCTTAAAATCTATATTTTTTTCTTTTTGCATGTAGATTGAGAATTTTCAGTTTTAAACATATGGCTCTAATGTTTAATTTTAATATCAGTGATACAAGTCCTAGCACTTTAAGGCCTTTCTGTTTATGGGTAGGTATTTTATGAATGGCACAGTGTTTAAAAGCTTGACTTCAAACCAAAAGGCCAGCAGTTTAAATCCACCAGCCACTTCTTGGAAACCCTATGGGGCAGTTCTACTCTGTCCTATATTGTCGCTGTGACTTGGAATCAACTTGATGGCAATGGGAGTCTCTGAGAGGAGCCCTGGTGGCACTGTGGTTAAGAGCTATGGCTGCTAACCAAAAGGTCGGCAGTTCAAATCCACCAGCTGCTCTTGAAAATCCTGTGGGGCAGTTCTGCTCTGTCCTGTAGGGTCACTATGAGTCGGAATTGACTCGACAGCAACAGGTTTGGTTTGGTTTGGTTTTTTGGGTCTTTTTAGTCTCTGAGAAGAGCCCCGGTGGTACAGTGATAAAGCACTCAACTGTTAAACAGAAGGTCAACAGTTGGCACCCACCAGCCCACTCAGCGGGAGAAAGATGTGGCAGTCTGTGTGCGTAAAGATTTACAACCTTGGAAACACTATGGGGCAATTCTGCTCTGTCCTACAGGGTCGCTGTGAGTAGGAATTGACTCCATGGCAATGGGTTTGGTTTTTTGGTTTTAGTCTTTGTGAGTAACCACCTGTTTGTCACTTTGTTGTGCTGTGGTGGCTTCCATGGTGCTATGATGCTGGAAGCTATGCCACTAGTATTTCAAATACCAGCAGGGTCATCCAGATAAACAGGTTTCAGTGGAGCTTCCAGACTAAGACTACGAGGAAAGGCCTGGTGATCTGCTTCTGAAAATTAGCCAATGAAAACCCTGTGGATCAGAACACAGTATTGTCTGACAGGACTCAGAAACGCTGAGGATCATGAAAATGACGCAGGACTGGGCAACTTTTCATTCTGTTATACATAGGGTCGCTGTGAGTCGAAGCCAACTGAGCAGTTAACAAAATCTGTGAGAGGCACAGAGGGGTTGAGAATTTTTGTAGCCACTGATCTGCAGTTCTGAGTGGCTCCATTAAATGATGTTATTGACCCTGTTAACATTTCTTAAATCCTTGTGTCTCTATGCAGGTGTTTTATTCATGGGGGTGTCTATAAAGGGCATGGGAGGAAGCTATTGAGATATTTCAAATTCTTGTTTTTGGATGCCTAAATGTAGTAATAATAACAATCTCAAGGTATTTTAAAATGGGTCTTTCCTCTGCTTACCAGAGTGCGATTTTTAGTTTTAAATTGAGGGTTCTGATTGTGCACGTATAAGAATCAGACCCCACCTGGCCTTGACTGGATACCTTTTCTTGGCAGGTGATTTAAAGCACTGTCAGAGATGCTCAACTTTTCATATACTTGGATTTGATTAAATTGGAGTCCAGACAAAAGGATCAATGACCTCTGGGGGTCCTCAGGTCTTTGCTTATGGAGATGGGAGGAGACAAGAACCCCACAGGAATAGTAGGATACCTAGTGGGTGAGAAGTGAGTCTTGGACCCTTTTTCCCTTGTGGCTGCTCAGTCTCCTTTTTGCTTGGGGACCCCTGCTTTTTCCCCGGAGGAGACTTTTGGAGTCAAGTTCCTGCCAACCCATTTATTTAGCTATACAACCAAGAGCAATTTACTGGACTTGCTGTGCCTCTATTACTTTGTTCTTAAAAATGAATAAATAATGTCTTCCCTGCACATAGATTGCCTCAACTCTAAGACACTGCTACCTGACCCCACCTCTCAGCCCCACCCCTGGACGCCCTAGCCTGTTGCTTCCCTGGAGACTCACCACATTTCTGCTCTCAGCCTGTATACTCACTGCCATTGAGTCGATTCCAACTCATAGCGATCCAGTAATGTTCAAACACTCAAGCTACTAGATGCTCACTTGCAGTAGGTCCAGTGGAGCAGCCTGAGTTCAAGACGTGGGCCCACACTGCTTTCCACATTAGAAGGGCCACCTCATCATCAGGCAATCTGAGTGACCTTCATGAAAATGCCATCCTACAACCACTGTGCTTACCTAGGACTGTAGTTTTTCCTGAAATTAAGAGTAGTTCAATAATGATGCAGTTTTCCTAAGGACTGCCCAGAATCCCACCACCGACTACATCAGGCCTGCCCCAACGTCCCAGTGCCCTGACATCTGAGTCGCACCCCTCACTCGCACGCCCTCAAAAACGCTTTTGATTTAATCTTTTTTCCCTTTTATGAGGGAAGTGTCTAAGCTTCCAATATATGTGGCTCACATGATGCTAGTCTTTGACTCTAAATTGAGAAATTAACTTAAAATGGGAAGGCAGCATCCCTGATACACAAGGACACCAAAGATTCCTATGGATGAGAAGGATGAGAATCAAGTTCCACTGGGATTAAGGACCTGCAGATGTGGAAAGTTGGGGGGGCCTGCATGGGTGGGGGATGGGAGAAAGATTAGTTCTTGCCTCATACTGACTTGGCCTCCCATGATGCTGCAAATAGTCTTCCTGCCCAGGCCTGGTCTCTGTCCATGCCCCACCCTTCACTGCCACACCCATGTCCCACTTGCACACAGTTTCCTGCTGACCTGGAAGCCCACTGCTCTGAGTAAAGGTCCCTGGAGAGTGAGTTTCCATCTTTTCCAGTTCAGACCTGTGCTTTGTGTCCTTTCCATCACTCCTCTCCACCCCGTCCTCCACACCCTAGCAGGGGTTGCTGCTGACATTAAAGTCCCTGCACCACCACCCCATACAGGTCCAGGCTGTACGCCCATGCCTCCCCAGCTGGCCCAACCCTTTCATCTGGGGAACTGGCACTTATTAATGTCCCTTTATCAAAAAGGCTGCTTTCAAAAGTCAGCCTCCTGCACTGTAAGAATCATTATTTTAAAAATGACAAAATACATGTGCTGTTTGGAAAACTCATCAAATGGTTTACAAATGTATAAAACAGAAAGTGAAAGTCTCCTCTCTCCCCAACTCCCTGGCGATAAACTCTGCATTTAGCTTGGCCGTTTGTGACCAGGTGTTTAATGTGCACGTGTGTGCCTTGTACATTTATATTGATGTCATTTTAAACGTTACCAGTTGGGACTACACACCCACTCCTGTGCATCTGGGGACTCCCTCTATTGGTTGCATGCCTGGGAGAAGGGCCTCAAAGGGGCACCTTTGATGCCTCACAGCCTCCTCTTTCTTTCCCTCCTGTCCCTCAGACATCCACCTCCTCCAGCATACTCATGCCAAGCTGTAGTGGAAAGGGCAGCCCAGCATGGGGGTGTGTGGCAGCGGGGGCCTTCCCTCTCCTGCCCCCAAACGCCTGGCACAGACTGATCTTTTTATTGTCTCTTTAGCTTTGTCTTTTCCATGGTTGCTTTCATTCACTTTGCAATATGCATGAATAGATCAAAAGACTAGGGGGATAGAAAACTTAGAGATATACTGAAGTTTAAAAGGAAATTCAATATTCAGTAAAAACTACACTGGGAAAAATTAATAATCGGAGATTGAGGAATGGATATTCTTATAAAATATTTTTAAATGAGTATTTCTATATATACAATAGCAAGATAAAGGTCAAATAAAAGTATATCCCAAAAAACCTGTTACTGTCGAGTCGATTCCAACTCATGGCAACCCTATAAATTTATTATTACACCAGGGAAGACAGAAGGGAATTGGAAAGGGGAACTCATTTCTCGGAGGACACTGAGCTTTTCTGTTAAGGGTGATGGAAAAATTAGAAATGGATCGTGGTGGTTGTTACACAGCATGATAAACATAATGTCGTTGAATTGTACATATAAAGAATGTTGAAATTGCAAATGTTATGTTACATATATATTTACCACACTAAAAGAAATATACATAGTTAAAAAATGAAAACATGTAAACACTAAAAGACATGAGTGGATTCTTTCATAAGTTGAGAGAGGATAAACCTGCCTAAATAAGATATAAACCTGGAGAAAATTACTAGAGGTAAAGATCAACAGATTTTACTGTATAAACTGAGGAACAAATTACAGGTAAGAAACATCATATGCAAAGGTAATGGCAAATGCCTAATTGGGAAACAATTTGCAACTTATATAACCGACAAAGGAGAACACATGATGTGTGTTTGATCCACGAACAGGGAAGCACTGAAAACTGTTGAGAGCATTGAAATGAAAGGGTTGGCTTGTTCAACCCTGGGCTGAGAATTACCCTTAATCTTTCCTTTCTATGAGGTTCCAGGTCCACAGTCTTTGAGCATATCAGCTACTGGAGCTCATCCCTCCTAGAAAAGAGAGCCCTCAGAGGGAGAGGGTCATAGGAAGAGGATCCGAAACTGGAACACTTCTCCCAGTTCCTGCTCTGTCCATCCACTAGGGTGTGGTGTACGTGGATGCTAAAAGAGACTAGGAAAAAGGCAGGCATTAATTATCATGAATACTATTTCTGTATTAAAGTAATGGAAGTACTTTCCCTGTTGTTCATTTACAAAATGAATAAAAATATTCCATATTTTCCTTTTTGGAGAAACAAAAAGAGTTCCTGTATGTGAACCTCAATTGATATTTTAGTCAGTAGACCTATGCTGAAGAAAGACACAGACCCTCAGACTCATTGGGGCATGATGTTCTACCAGTGAAGATTCTCTCTTTGAGGCCAGAGTTTTGTCTTTCACATGTGATCAGAGTCTTTCAGAGGCTCCACACTGATCTTCATATCAACCTTATCATGCGAGACTTGGCTCAAAGGTCTTGACATAAAGAGGTGACTGATGAACAAGTGTGGTGGGACTCTTTTCTAACACAGGGATCCAGCACTCTCTTAATAATCTCCAGGCTCAGGTAAGCACTGTTTTGGATTATACCCTTGAGACCTCTACCTTACAGATAAATAGCTTTGGACAGAAGACTTGGTCCTAAATCCTGCACTGCCCTGCCTTGCTCAGACCGCTTCTCTAGAGGAATGATGTTCTAATATCTTCTGGGAGTCCCCACCTCAGATGTGTCTCTGCACCAACATAATTGTTGTAGTAAAGTTGGAAGAGAAACAGGCAAGGGCCAGTCCTTGTGGTGGGCTGGATCTAGAATGCCCTTACCTAATGCCCTTACCTTACAAATATTGATAAAATTTCCTCTGTAGGTGGTTGATAAACAGAATGAAGATCTTTAATCCCTATAGGAAGTAGAAAATGGAATCATTTTCACACACAGTCAAGCTTCAACTCAGCAAGGTGCATGCATAAAATTCCTCAGAAAAAAAATCTCTATTGTCTGATGTGAACTACTGCATCAGGAGTCTGGGCACTGAGAAGTGTGTGTTCCAGACGAAAGTTCCAGGCCTGAATTACAGAAAAAAGGAACATGAAGGGACCCCTCCCCACACCCATCCTGGGCCAAATTTATCCTTCATCTTCCCATCATGTCATACATGTAACTTGGAATCACTATATATAGTCCACATGAAACCACCTAGGTCTATACTTGCCAGATAGAAAGCTTTGACCTCATCTATTCCATGACCTTGGAAGTCAGATGACTTCTTAGAAATGTTTGTCAATTCCCAGAGATACTTTCATGATTTTCTCTGCCCTCACCTCTGGATTTCCTGAAAAATCTGCCTTTGCCTTACATTTACCCAGGCATAGAACTCTGCTCCTCCACATTTCCTCAAAATAACCTACTTTTAATAAGTGCCTCATTAGCCATGTGGCTTTTATTAAAGATATTAAAAGTATGAAAGACAGGGAAAGAGGTGCTAGTACATCCTACGGAAAATGTTCAATAAAATCTCATAGTAATTGTTTTCCTTCCAGTCTTTTCTCAGTTTCTCTGCCCTGATGGCTCTTGAATCTTCTCTGTCTTCCTATTAAGTGCCTTGCCCTGCCAGTCCCACTGTACTCTATATCAGGCCCCATCTATTCCCCAGCATTTACATTCTTCCATTTTGTTAGAGAAACTTTGGTCTCCCAAGTCCATTCCTCAACCTTCACACTTAAACCTATCCTGACTTGGACAGTGGGACAGCACTATTTTTAGCATAATTGAAACCTTTAAGACAGCAGTTTCACACACATCCTTTTGGTAACTGAAGAACTGTAAACAGTCTGAGATTTTGCCCTACTGGCAAGCCACTGAGTTAGGATGCTATGTCTCATAGAGCTGCTAAAATACAGGAGACTCGGGTCAGAGAAAAAGAACTTTATTATTCATGGCACAACAGACAGCTTTAGTTACATATTCTCACAATTTTCCCTTGAACCACTGTTATGGATTGAATTGTGTCCCCCTGAAATATGTGTTGGAAACCTTGTCCCTATACATGTGGATATAATCCCATTTGGGAGTAGGATTTTCCTTGTTATGTTTATGAAGCCTTATCAATGTAAGGTCTGTTAAGCCAATCACTTTTTAAATATGAAAAGAGCAGATTAGGCACAGAAGCAAGCATGGGAAAACAGGAAGATTGATGCCACATGGAGATCTCCAAAGGACCAAGGAACAGAAGCTGAAAAGAGACAAGGACCTTCCCCCAGAGCTAACAGAGAGAAAGCCTTCCCCTTCAATGCCCTGAATTTGGACTTGTGCCCTTCTGTGAGAAAATAAATTCCCATTTGCTAAAGTTACTTGCATTTCTGTTACAGCAGCACTAAGAAACTAAGACACCCCCCAGTATCCATGGGGCCCAGGCAGAAAGGTCCAGGCAGATGCTGCACATGCAGTGGGCTTACATCCCAGCTGAGGAACCCTGAACTTAGGAAATCCCTGTTTTAAAGGGGACTGCTAGAACACCTGCACAGCTTTAACTTCAGAGGGAGACACTATCTTTATTTCTAACTCTACACTTCCAAGCCTGTTGGTGATATAAATTCTGTGAAAAGATAGTTCAGGTCAAAAACTTTCAATACCTTGGCACAAGAGACATAAAAAAATGTGAGGACCCATGGAAAAGACTCAACAATATCCGTTTGTCATTTCTACGTCATCTTGGGTTCTGGTGAACTGTCCCATGACTATTATACAATTGATCACTCTGATTAATCTCACCAACAGGAACTGGGACCAAATACATTTTATTTGTCTGATGCAGCTTGTTATTAAGGCTACTCTCAACAGGACTCCACTCAGCACGTGGAGATCAACCTGCACGTTGACATAATCAATGTGCCATGTTTCCAGACACAACCAGCTGAAAAAGAATCCCTTAAATAATCAGGGTCTACATCAAAAACAAGGCAGCTTTCCCCTACATTTCCATATTGATGTTTCCCCTTGGCCCTAGGCATTAATCTATGTGCACCATGTGTCTTAGGCTGGGTTCTCTAGAGAAGCAAAACCAGTAAAGTGTATAAATATACATAGAGAGAGATTTATATCAAGGAAACAGCTCACAAGATTGTAGAGGCTACAGTGTACCAAGTCCATGGATCAGAGTACAGGCCTCTCCCAAGTCACGCAGCAGCAGAAGCTGGCAAGCCCAAGATTGGCAGGTCGGAGAGCAGGGCCCCCACGCACAGACTGTGAAGGTTGACGAATTCCAAGATTGGCAGGCAAGACCACAAGATTTCTCCTGATTCATGTAGCTGCAGGGGCTGGCGAACCCAAGATCGGCAGGTCAGAGAGCAGGGGTCCACTCACAGGCTGGGCAGATCAATGAATCCCATGTTAGGCAGATAAGCTGACAGCTCAAGTCCCAAGAACCGGAGATGAGATGACAGGAGGCAGCTTGGATCCAGAGAGAGCAAAAAGCAGAACGTCTGCTTATATTCAAATTCAGGCCACACCCCTAAGGAGACTCCCTTTCATCTGATTGGCTATTCACAGTATATTCAATCATGGTAATGATCACATTAAAACACTGAGAATCATGGCCCAGCCAAGTTGACACACAATCTTAACCATCACACCATGGTACCTAGTGATTTCACAGACTATCTTTGCCAACAGGAGAAAGCCTAGAGACAGAGCTTCCTCCTACATGTCCTCCCAGAGATCTGTAAAACTTAGGGTTCTCAGTTCAGTTTCGATAATTAAGTCTAGTCTTTGTTTTTTCAGGGATTGTCTGAGGGTAGTGAGTCCAACCTGTACTCTTTGTGCCACCAGCAGGATGGCATTTGTTCACCTTACTGAATGAATGAGAATGCGGTGAAAAGACATCCAGAGGTGTTTTGCATGAGAGGTGAAGGAACTAGAGCTATCCCTTGTTCTTTTCAATAAACTTTTCAGTAAAGCTAAGAGGAATGGCAATCAAATCACGGTGGAGCCAACTGGTGATGGGTGACAGCTGACTGGTGGTAGTTGCAGTTGGAACAGCTTGGAAGCACCACACTAGGGAGGTTTCCTTTGTGAGGTAAAATCGAGTGATGGA
Source organism: Dugong dugon (assembly GCA_030035585.1). Taxonomy (NCBI): domain Eukaryota; kingdom Metazoa; phylum Chordata; class Mammalia; order Sirenia; family Dugongidae; genus Dugong; species Dugong dugon. The sequence continues at coordinate 33,160,363 of CM057479.1, forward strand.
ATTAGAAAGACAAAGATCATTAATCTCAGTCTCTCTCCCTCCATAACTCCCTTGGTCTAATGTGTTACTTCCACAAGGTGTTCTGTTGTTTGTCTCCTTCTACTTCCACAAAGTCTATGTGACCCATTCCAGTAGCTATAAATTTGCCTTTTTACCATTCATTTCTCACACGTTTTTATAAAACTTAACCACCATTAAGATTAAATGATAAAGGCCCCCTTTTATCAGACTGCAAACCAGATGTTGTACCCACCAGGATAGTCTGAGCATCCTGTTCAGGAATAGTCAGGACAGAATCATGGATTTTTAAAACAGGTCTATATAACCCCACTATTGTCTGATCATTATCCAGATAACACCCAAGAGCATATGATCCCTTTCACATTCAGTTACCAAACTAGATGTGTGTGCTAGGAGAAACCCTATTAATTGTGTGTATTAATCTCAACATTTATATTGTCTTGGGTTTCTCAGCACTGCAGATAATCCAATTCAACTGTATGCACTGTCTGGCACCAAATCACCAATCTCTTCCACCTCAACTAAACACTACAATTCTACTGGACCAACATCTCCTTCTGGCTTGCCTGGACCGTCGCCATTTCATTATCCAACTCCTACTCTTTCAAAGAAGGTGCAGAGATTCCGTTCTCCACGAAGTGGAATGTGTTCCTTCTGGATCTTGTTTCAGACCTGATAACTGGCTCAGATACTACTATTTCAACTCATAGATACAGTCATGGATTGAAATGTGTCCCCAAAAAATATCTGTCAACTTGGCTGGGTCATGATTCCCAGTATTGTATGATTGTATACCATTTTGTAATCTGATGTGATTTCCGTATTTGTTGTAAACTCTATCACTATGATGTCATAAGATGGATTAGCCGCAGTTATGATGATGAGGTCTACAAGATTAGATAGTGTCTTAAGCCAATCTCTTTTGAGATATAAAAGAGGGGAGCAGAGACACAGGGGAACCTCATACCACCCAGAAAGTAGTGCCGGGAGCAGAGCGTGTCCTTTGGACCTGAAGTTCCTGTGCAGAGATGCTCCCAGACCAAGGCAAGACTGTTACACCACAAGGACCTTCCTCCAGAGCCGAGAGAGAAAGCCTTCCCCTGGAACTGTTGCCCTGAATTTGGACTTATAGCCTACTGGACCATGAGAGAATAAACTTCTCTTTGTTATAGCCATCCACTTGTGGTATTTCTGTTAAAGCAGCACTAGATGACTAAGACAGATACCCAGGCTCATTGAAGGACTAATAGATCCACCTCCAGGTATTTTGCAACCGGTATTTCTGGAAGCTTTCTTATTGAAACCCAATCAACTTTAGATACTATGCAGGGCGTCTGTATAGACAAACCAGAATATATACCTGATTTGCTTGCAGAACTAGTTCAAGAGGTGTAAAGGATCACAGACAAATAGTTGATGGGCTCTTGGAATTCCACAAACAGTGGAAGCCCCCAGCAAGACAGACCTAGCAGTGAATACATTCAGACAGTTGTTTGCTGTCAGTGTTGTACCCATCTAGGCAAAATTAGGACTCAACCTTTTGGTAGATTCTACAATTGTAAGCTCAGAATATATATCCATTTACTAATAGCTTATATGTTGCTGCGTGTATCAGCTTCTTTTGCTATTGCACAGACCCTTAGCATTAAATATCCTTCTTTCTTGACCACTGAAACACTAGACCTACTTTTGACTTACAAGGGTAATGTACTTTTATTAGCCATAAATCAAGTAAGGCTTTATGGAATCAAATCCATTCCACGTCACCACTGGATGCCTAATCATGTGTTAGAAGATATCTTTGCTCCTTTGTGTTCTGATTACTGGGATTACCATTTTATATATTCATGGATGGAAAAAATCCAAAAGTTAGATATGGTGATCACTATTGTCTTAGGCTGGGTTCTCTAGAGAAGCAAAACCAGTAAAGCATATAAATATATACAGAGAGAGATCTATATCAAGGAAATGGTTCACGCAGTTGTAGAGACTGGAACGTCCCAAGTCTGTAGATTGAGATAGAGGCTTCTCCTGATTCACGTAGCTGCAGGGGCTGGTGAACCCAAGATCGGCAGGTCAGAGAGCAGGGCTCTTCTTTACAGGCTGTGAAGATTGACAAATCCCAAGACCGGCAAACAAAACCACAAGGCTTCTCCTGATTCACATAGCTGCAGAGGCTGTGAAGATTGACAAATCCCAAGATCGGCAGATAAGCTGATAGCTCAAGTCCCAAGAACTGGAGGTCAGACAAACAGGAGGCAGCTGCAGGATCCAGAGCAGACAAAAGCCAGAACATCCACTTATATTCAGATGCAGGCCACAGGCCCAAGGAAATTCTCTTTCAACGGATTGTCTGCTCACAACAGATCCCATTGTGGGGGTGATCACATATGAACACTGAGAATCATGGCCTAGCCAGGTTGACACACAATCTTAACCATCACAACTATGCTTATTTTGGGGATATGGACCATAGATCTAAATATGTTCAAAGAAGATAATTTTTGTTCTCTCTTTTCCTCCCTGGATGATTCATACCAGTCCATGAAACAATATTTTGCTCTCAGAAGATATGCCCTTAATAATTATTACAATTTTGTTGGCTCAGAACAGATATGCATCACTTATTGCATACAATCTCTGATCAAGTGACTAGTACATAGATGCTTTGACAAAAGGCTCGTATCACATGGCACAATGGCAATGGATCCATGTATGGAGTGAAGATTACGTGGACTACTGTGAATCTTCTGAATCTCACAATAACCCTATTTTCTCTAATAGTACTATACTGCAATCCCTACATCTGCAATTCCTACTGAACCTTTTTATTGTGCTGTTACCTTATAAAACCCATGTGAGATGGGGTGTCCCTTGGCAATATGATGTTTCTACTTATGAAATTATGACTGTTTTGGCCACACAATGGCCTAATCTCTATCACTATGGTAATCTTACCATACATAACACCATATTAGCTACTGCAGATAAAACCTTTAATCTGAAACAATTTTGGAGGACAAAAAAGGGCAACCTTGGATTCACAGAACTCAATTAGAAATGCAGACTTTTTACTCTGAAACTTACTGACCTAAATTATATTAACTATAAACAAAATCTGAATTTGGATCCCCAACTTAAACATAGCCAAGAATGAGAAAAGTGCTTCGTATAAGAATATTTAACTAACTTGTAGTCCTGTTTAACTGAACCCACCACTATGTTGTACACTGAAGACAAACATAGAAACAGATAACCAGGACATGTAGAAACAGAGGCATTGGTGGACACACACTATTATGACTCTATTAGAAACCCTTCTTGGAGTAATACAAGGATCCAAGATCATTTACTGTCTTTTGTCTACCTGGGATGTCACTATGGCTAACATTTCTGCTGGCCCCAACACAATAGGACATTTCGTTCCACTCCTAAATGATTACAAGATATTTGATGCTATAATAAGCATTTATTAATGTTTCTGTTCCCTCTACTAATGGACCTGTTGACTATCTATGGAACATCTTGTTATCCCATGTAAGAGCAATCATATACTGTCATGGATTGAATTGTGTCTCCCAAAAAATGTGTATATCAATTTGGCTAGGCCGTGATTCCCAGTGTTGTGTGGTTGTCCTCAATGTTGTGATTGTAATTTTACATTAAAGAGGATTAGGGTGGGATTGTAACACCACCCTAACCCAGGTCACATCCCTGATCCGATGTAAAGGGAGTTTCCTTGGGGTGTGGCCTGCACCACCTTTTATCTCTTGTAAGAGATGAAAGGGAAACAAGTGGAGAGTGGGGGACCTCATGCCACCAAGAAAGAAGCATCAGGAGAAGAGCGCATCCTTTGGACCCAAGGTTCCTTCACAGAGAAGCTCCTAGTCTGGGGGAAGACTGATGATGACGAGGACCTTCCTCCAGAGCCAACAAAGAGAGAAAGCCTTCCCCTGGAGCTGATGCCCTGAATTTGGACCTCTAGCCTACTAGACTGTGAGAAAATAAATTTCTTCTTATTAAAATCATCCAGTTGTGGTATTTCTGTGAGAGCAGCACTAAATGACTAAGACATATACTAATCAGACTTTATGGTGGCCCCGGCCTACTGTTGATTATATCACTCTTAAGTTCACTAATGAAGTGATGTTTAATGGGTTTTATGCTCATTCTTACAGATGTTGTTATAATTATTCAGGCATTGCATATACTGATGATATTTTCTCTTGCACCACCAGATGAGGGTAGGCACATTGCCCATTTACTAAGTTATTTCACAAAGTAAAAGTTTCTGAATTAAATGTTTTGGAAGAAGAAGGCTGGGACAATACCATCCTAATGTAATGGAATGAAGGTTAGATTGGATAGCCTCAATTTTGGACATCTAAATATGAAGATCCTGTATTGAAACATTTATAGAAGGATTCCTCTTCACCCACTGAGGACTATAAGGGAGAATTTACTAAATGTAATTATATTTAGCCAATGTCATGGGACAGTCTGCCATAGCTAGTTTTGATGTTATCACTGCCCACCCTCATGACAGTACATGGGCAAAACTGATTCTTAAGTTATGTAGACCTAAGGTCAATCACCTGGGACATGAACAACTTACTGATTACAACTCTTATAGCCCTATCAAAAGTCCCGACTTCATGAAAACCTCACAGTCTTGCAGAGTATACAGCAGTATGGTTGGTAAGCCGTTACACCTTACATTACCCTTGGTGCTTTAATACTGAATACCATATAACTCTAGTTATTATTACTCCACATATGGGAACCCCTTTTAACTGTAGATTTTCTGTTATAACTAACAGTACTATTATATCATATACTTGATCTTTTAATTAATTCTACTTTTTGTCCAGTTGAAGGGCACCTGCTTGACCAAATATTCTGTTGAGTCTTATGCTCCACTTCTTAATGATATGCCTATGAGAGATCCATTAAAACTAAGAAGACCCCTACAGTTTTTAGGTGATCTCATAGGAGGCCTGATAGGGACCTTACTAACAAAATTTCAGATTGATGACCTGACTGTGAAATTAGAAGATTTTCAGAAGCAACAATAAAAATTAACTCTCATGCTATGGCAGCTTTGTCACATTTAGGCACACAAATCAATGATATGTCTCAAATCATTGATAATATTAACGAACACAATGCTAGGACAAATCACACAATGAATATATTATGGAAAACTATTGGGCAGGAACAGATTAATAAAGGCAAGTTTAAGAAACAGCTAGAGGAATTACAGACTAAAGCACAATGTGATATCTTGAAATCTAAGTCAACTTCTATGTGAAATACTCTTAAGACAAGCTTTTATAATTGATAGATATTGGACTACTGCTATAACAGACAAGCCCACCAAACCAAAAATTGATGTAACACGTGATAATGGATGTGATTATTCCACTAAGGCATTTGAAATTAAGATATTAGCTCTGAAAGATGGTACTGAAAAATTAGGCTGTCACACTGGGTAGTACCCCAATTGCAAAAGGGAGAATGGATGCTTAGAGCTGAACACACACCTCTATACATAGAAAGCATACATGTTTCACATGATCAACTATTAGAGTGGAACCATGATACCTGGATGACACCTGATAATATTAATGTACCAGATATTCAAGTTCCTATGACTATGATCTTAATGCCTGAAAACCAGTTGTCTATAATTGAGAAGAGTGGCCATTTGTAACATGCTGTAAAATTTTAATAAATTTAACTTATTGAACAGATAGCAATAATACATAATTTTCCCTTCAAGTTTGCATTAAAATAATAGTTTCTAAATATTACTTTTGAAGGCAAGATATACTATTCCCAGGGCATACAAGACAAAGAAATGGTAAGAATTACTAACGAAATTTATCATTTAACTAAACCAAATATTTCTTTGATGACTGTAATATCTAACCTAGAGAAATATGAACAGGATAGCAACCATCTGAAGCAGAAAATGAAGTATATACAATCCATGATCCAAAAAGTAAATAAAGAGCAGAAGAACAAATTTCCAAGTGTAATAACTGCTTTAAACACAGCATTATGGCATCTGCACGTGTCATGGAGCATTCTACCAATGCTTGTACCCCGTAAGTATAATAAAAATTATATCTACTTGGAAAAATAATTGTCAGGGAAATATGCCTGGATGGTAAAATGAATTAAGATTTTGAATTTTGGGGAATAGATTTTAAGTCATATAAAAGAAACGTATACATCATCATAAGTTGTTTTATCATACTGATTGTACTTGGAATATTTATCTTGAAACTTGCTTTAATTTGAAATTTGAAGTGTGCTTTGTGATAAAGGGTGAATTTTCATGTATACCTATGCAATGTTCTCAAAACACATAAGTTTTTATATTTTCAACACTCTAATGCTTTCAAACTGCTTATGCATAACTAACTCATAATGTGAAGTTAGAAATATATGTGAGTGAATACACACATACACACTTCTGTGATGCTCTTTAACCAGAAACTTGCCATCATCATAAGTTACAAGCTGTCATAAACTATAAGTTGCTTGGAAAGCATCTGAATTTAAAAATTAGAAAAACAGATATGACCCATACCATAAACAGCATCCTGTGGCACATAACTGATATGATAAAAGAAATGTAACATATTTCATTTAAACTACAACAATAAAAAAAAGGAAGGAAACATAGAGTTAAATCTCTGTAAGGTGTCCAGTTTAATCTCTAAAGATACAACACTGAGCGAATGCCTGACCTCGAAGAAAAGGTCTAACACACTAAACCTAACATTACTTGGCCCCTATCACATGAAAACAAGGCTAGAAAATTGTATGTAAGCATTGAATTTAAGCTCATTCTTTGAGATAAAAGCAGACGCAAAGAATCTTTCTTTAATTTCTGATTCTCTGAAGACAGAGAGCTTGCAGAGACTGCCTGCAGAGACTTCAGACCCTAGCTACAAGGGACCTCCATGGAGTTCAAGCTGTGGGCAAGCCTTCCTCCTGAGAACCCCTCATAAAAAATAGAAGCATGAAGTATAAATATTGGGACTATAACCATTGAATTAACTTTGTAATTGTAATTGTTAATTCTGATTCTTCAGTGGTAAAATGGTCTTGTGTGCCTTGCCATGGCTACATTGCAATAAAAACAACTTTATCCATGACAAACTTAAGTATATCTGTATTTATTTCCAAATTTCTAAGATTAAAAATTCTCCAGGACAGGTTGATACCTGAGTTATAGTGTGGGCATGTATTTATCTTATAAGAAACTGTCAAACAACTTTCTAAAAGAGCTGTACAAATTTACATTCACACCTACAATGTATGACAGTTTAGTTCCTCCACATCCTTGCCAATACTTGATACTGTCAGTCTTCATTTTATCCATTTGGAGAATGTGTACTGCTACATTATGGTTTTTATCTGTATACCCTAATGACTAATGATGATGAGCACATTTTCATGTGCTTATTGTCCATGTGGTTATCCTTTTCTGTGCAGTTCTCGCCCATTTTATATTGGGTTGTCTACTATTTCTTACTGATTTGTAGAAGTTTTTTATAAATTCTGGATCTAAGTTATTTGTCATATTTGTGTAATGAAAATATCTTCTCCCCCAGAGTATCTTACCTTTCCATTTTCTTAAAGATGTCTTTTGAAAAAAGAAAAATCTTCTTGATTGTAATGAAATCAGATTAATCTTATTTTATTTTATGGTTAATGATTTATATTCTATTTAACAAATTTTGCCTTCCTCAATGTTACACATTTTTTTTCAGGTTTTCTTCTAGAGGCTCCATTATTTTTCCTTCACATTTTTTATTGCTCTTGAAAGTATACACAGCAAAACTTACACCAATTCAACAATTTCTACATGTACAATTCAGTAACATTGATTCTAGTTGTGCAACCATTCTCACCCTCCTTTTCCTAATTGTTCTTCCTTCATTATCATTAACTCACTGCTCCCTAAGTTTCCAGTCTGACCTTTCAAGTTGCTGTTGTCAGTTTGATCCCATATAGATATTTATTGAAAAGAGCATGATGTTAGAGAGGTGGAGCCAACATGACACTATAGACAGAAGCACCATGCCATCCCTCTGAAGCAAAGAACCTGAAAAACTAGATAAAACAGGTACAAACGTCAATCCTGGAACCCTAAAAGTCAAATGAAGGGATAAAGAACTCAATCCAGCACAGAATGGAATAAGAAACTGACAGAGAAAAAAGAATGAGGACAGCTACAGAGTGGAGGTCCCCTACCAGCTAACGCAGCATGGTTTTGCCATCTTGGGCAACAGCCACCAAGAACTGTGGCCAGGGAGTACAGGAAGTCAACTTCATGGAGCTTCAAACAGGAAACAGGGCACCAGTTCCACACATCACATCCTCTCCCTTCCCTCCTGCCCATCTGCACCTCATGCCAAGTAACACACTCCCGAGCAGCACTGACGTGGACTCTCAGATCCCTGGACTCTGACCCGTACTGTCCCTTGGCCTTGCCCCACCAGCCCCAGTTCATGCTGCAAATGACCCATTCCTGACCCTCCCTCGTACTACAACTGCTCTACTGCAGCATAGCTGAGTGACGGCTCCTGCCCACCTGGACAAGGTGGTGAGAAGTAGCATACCCACAGATGAGCAAGAAAGCAATAAAACATGCCCAGCCCACTTGCACAGACATAATCAAATTTAAAAAAGCAGGATGAAACAAATCTACAATCAATAAACAAAGACAATAATTCCTGAATCTCCCAGAGACAGCAGACAATATCAAAACATATTTAAAAAAAAAAAAAAAAAAAAAAAGGACAGGATAACTCCAGTAAGAAACCAAAATAAAATACCAGATACCACCTGGTAGAAGAAAAGGCACAGGAACTACCTAATAGGGAATTCAAAGGTCTAATATTCAGGACTCTCTAGGAGATTAGGAAAAAAGATGAAAGAAAACACAAACAAAAATAAGGAAAAAATAGAAAAAAATAGGGAATATAAAGACAAAATCAGGGAAAACACAGACAAAGCAATGGAAGAATTCAGGAAAATAATACAGGAACAAAATGTTAAAATAAATAACTAGAAATACAAAAACAGCAATTAGAAATACAGAAGATGAACAACAAGATTTCAGAAATGGACAGTACAATAGGAGGTTTTAGGACCAAATTTGAAACATGGAAGACAGGATCAGCAAAATTGAAGACAAATCCTTGGATACCACTTTGAGGAAAAATCGAGAAAAGAAGAAAACCTGAGAATGATGTGGAATACAATCAAAAGCAAAAATTTGCATGTGGTCGGAATTCCAGAACAGAGGGAGAAAACAGGAAACACAGAGGATCATTGAAGATTTGCTGACAGAAAACTTCCCAAATATCATGAACAATGAAAAGCTGACCATCCAAGAAGGTCAATGAACCCCATATATGATAGACCTCAAAAGAAAATCAACAAGACATATCATAACACTTGCCAAAATCAAAGACAAAGAAAGTATCTTGAGGGCAGCTCAAGAAAAACGAAAAGTAATACACAAAGGGGAAACAATAAAACTAAGCTCTGATTACTCGGCAGAAACCATGCAGACAAGAAGGCAATAGGATGACGTATATGAAACCTTGAAAGAAAAAAATGCCAACCGAGAATAATATATCCTGCAAAACTCTCATTCAAATATGATGGTGAAATTAGGACATTTCCAGATAAACATAAATTAAGGGAACATGTAAAAACCAAACCAAATTTACAAGAATTATTAAAGGGCATCCTTCGATTAGAGAACAAACAACATCAGACAGTGGCCTGAATCTAGGACACAGACAGCATCTGCCAGATACCAACCTAGGTAATGAACTCTCAAAGATAAAACTAAAAGCTTTGCAACAGGGAACCAGAGACGTCAGTCTGTAAATGACAACCACATCAGAACAATAAAAGAGAGAATAAACGGTGTAGGTATAGAACTTTCAAATGGAGAGGAAATCAAGGCGATACCAAGTAATAATAGACTGGTTCAAATCTAGGAAGATAAGTGTTAATTTCAAGGTAACCACAAAGAAAGTTGATAAACCTATTCATCAAAATAAAGAATAAAAACATACAGTCTCAGTAAACACAAAATCTACAGAAACTAAAGAAATGAAAAAAAATCCACAAACAGAAGGAATTTAGTGCAGGAGAGTAAGAGGAACAAAGAAAACATCAGCACCACAAAAAAAAGCACTACAAATTGACGGCAATAAACTCACACCTATCAATAATTACTCTGAACATAAATGGCCTAAATGCACCCATAAAGAGACAGAGAGACACAGAATGGATTTTAAAAAATGACCCACCAATATGCTGTCTACAAGAGACATACCTTGGACACAAAGTCATAAATTTATTAAAAATCAAAGGATGGAAAAAATATATCATGAAAACAGCAACCAAAAAATAGCAGGATGGCAATATTAATCCCAGATTAAATAGAATTTAAAACAAAATCCATCATAAAGGACAAGGACGGACATTACATAATGATTAAAAGGACAATCCACCATGAGGACATAACCATAATAAATATCTACGCACCAATGACAGGGTTCCAAAATACATAAAACAAACTCTAAGAGCACTGAAAAGAGAAATTGACAGTTCCACAATAATAGTAGCAGTCTTCAATACACCAGTCTCTGTAAAGGATAGAACACCTAGAAAGAAAGGAAAGATACAGAAGATCTAAAGGCCACAGTCAAGCAACTTGACCTCATAGACATATATAGAGTGCTCCAGCCAACAGCAGCAAAGTATACATTCTTTTCCAATGCACATGGAACATTCTCCCAGATGCACCACATCTTACGCCACAAAACAACCATCAACAAATTCCAAAACACTGAGATAATACAAAGCATCTTCTGTGATTATTATACAATCAAAGTAAAAATTAATAACAAGAAGAGCAAGGAAAAAAATTAAACACATGGAAACTGAATAACACCTTCCTGTAGAACTACTGGGTAATAGAAGAAATCAAAGATAGAATCAAAATATTCCTAGAATCAAACAAGACTGAAAACACATCATACCAAAATCTTTGGGACACAGCAAAGGCAGTGCTCAAAGGTTAATTTATAGCAATAGATGCATACATCAAAAAAGAAGGGAAAAAATCAAAACATTGGCTACACTATTCAAACAAATATAAAAGAACAGTCAAAGAAGCACACAGTCACCAGAAGAAAGGAAATGATAAAGATCAGAGCAGAAATAAATGAAATACAGTATAGGAAAACAACACAACCAACAAAATCAAAGTTAGTTTTTTGAAAGAATCAACAAAATTGACAAACCATTGGCCAAATTGATGAAAGACAGGAGAGGAAGCAAATAACCCAAATAAGAAATGAAATGGGGGACATTACAACAGACCCAACTGGAATAAAAAGGGCTATAACAGAAGACAATGAAAAAGTATACTCCAACAAATTTGAAAACCTACAGGAAATGCACAAATTTCTAGAAAAACATTACCTACCTACATTAACACAAACTGAAGTCAAAAATCTGAACAGACCCATAACAAGAGAGGAGATTGAAAAGGTAATTTAAACAGCTCCCAGTGACGACAACAACAACAAAAATGCCCTGGCCCAGATGGCTTCACTGGAGAACTCTACCAAACATTCAGAGTAGAGCTCATACCAGTACTACTCAAACTATTTAAGAACTTAGAAAAGAAAGAGATACTTCCAAATTCATTCTATGAAGCCAGCATAACCCTGATACCAAAACCAGGCAAAGACACCACAAAAAAGGAAAATTACAGACCAACATCACTCATAAATATACACGCAAAATTTCACAACAAAATTATAGCCAATAGAATTCAGTATCCTATAAAAAAATCAATATACCACAACCAAGTGGCATTCCTACCAGGTATGCAAGGATGGTTTAATATTAGAAAATCAATCAACATTATCCACCACATAAATAAAAGACTCACATGAGCATCTCAATCGACACAAAAGAGACAACTGATAAATTTCAACACCCATTCCTGATAGAAAATCTCAATAATATACTAATAGAAGGGAAATCCCTCACCATAATTAAGGGTATATATACAAAACCAACAGCCAACATCATTCTCAATGGAGAAAGGCTGAAAACATTCCCCCTGAGAACGGGAAAACGCCAAGGATGCCGTTTATCACCACATTTATTTTACATTGTGCTGGAAGCCTAGTTAGAGTAATAAGGCAAGAAAAAGAAATAAAGGGCATCCAAATTGGTAAGTAAGAAGTAAAACTATCCCATATTGTGATATGATACTATACATACAGAACCCAAAGAACATGACAATAAAACTACTGGAACTCATAGAAAGATTCAGCAGAGTAGCAGGATACAAGATAAACATACAAAAATTGGTTGGATTCCACTTCTGGGCAACATGGCGCTGTAGTCAGAAGTACCACACAGTCCCTCCACAGCAAAGATCAGAAAAACTAAGTCAGAGTCACACGTCAGTCCTGAAACCCTAAGCATCAAATGAAGAGATAAAGAACACAGCCAAGCACCAAATGGAATAAGAAACTGACAGAGAACAGAGCACGAGAAGAGATACATGCAGAGGTCCCCTATCAGCTACTGCAGCATGGATCCACCATGTTGGACTCCTATCAGAGATCAGCGAACAGGAGGTATGAAAAAGCAGCTTCAAGGAGCTTCCAGCAGGAGACAGAACAAACGGTAACCCATGATATAGGCTTTCCCACCCCCACACTTCTGTACCCCCACTTAGCCACCTCTGCTTACTGCAGTCACAGTCTATTAACTGGGAAGCACAAGCTTACCCCCAGTGCCACTTCTATTCCACCCACCCGCACTGGCCAGCTCCCTGACTGCCATTTGTTGGCTGCTCGTGTTGCTTTTTCCCGCTTCATTAGATTTCTTCCTTACATCTCACCAACTCCCCCTCCTTTCTCTCAAACACCTGGCTCCGTGCGCCATCTTTGCTTCTTCCTGAAAGGCTATGAAACACTGCTCAACTGTGAAACTGCTTCCCAGCCCATCTACTATGTCTTGCTCTTTTTCATTTGTTTATTTGCTCTGATTTGTTCTGTTTTTATTTGTTTATTTTCCTTTTCTTTTCTTGGCTTAGGATCACCTTCTATCCAGGCAGTACCACGTGGCATGGAAGCTAGTGCCTTACTCTATGCAGACGTACAGGAACATCCCTGGGGTTATTTCTTTTTTCCTGTTTTTTTTTTTTTTTCTTTTTCTTTTTTGGTGTTTTTTGTTTGTTTTTGTTTTTTTCATTTATTTGTTTACTTTTCTTCTCTCTCTGATTCCCTTTTTGTCTTTCTTCATTTCCAGTTTCTCAATTTATTCATTTTTTTCTTTTACTTTTTTTCTTTTTGTTTTTCCCCATTTCTCAGTCTCTCATCTCTCCACTCCAATAGTATGCTTGTTTAGCACTCTTTTTTTGTGTGTAAGTTTTTGTCTCCTGTTCCTCTCTCCTCTCTCTAATCTTTCCCATACCCATCTTAGCTCCACATATCACAATCTACCCCCTCCTTCCTGTCTACATGCACTGTGCACTGAACATCACACTCCCAAGCAGCACAGGCACACCCTACTGGAACCTGCCTTGCACTGATTCCTGGTCCGCACTGTCAGCCCTGGTATGTGCCACAAAAACCTATCCCAGCAACTCCCCTTCAGCTAGACCTGCCCTGCTGTACCATACCTGAGTGACTGACCTTGCCCATTGGAAAAGGATGTGAAAAGTATGCCCACAGACAAGCAAACAACAAAGAATGCACAGCCCACCTGCTCAGACATAACCAGATAAAACAAAAAAGCAGGACAAAACAAACAAATCTACAATCAATAAACGAGGAAAGTAACCACGGAATGCCCCAAAGACAGCAGACAATATCAAAATATTTACAAAAACAGGACAGGATGGTTCCAGTAGGCATCCAAAATAAAACACCAGGTGACCTTCCAGTAGAAGAAAAGACACTAGACTTAACTGATAGGGAATTCAGATCTCTAATATTCAGAATTATCCAAGAGTTGAAGCAAAATACAGACAAAAACAAGGAAAAAATACACAAATTCATGGAAAAGGCAGACAAATTCATGGAAAATACAGACAGAAAAATGGAAGAATTCAAGAAAATAATATAGGAACAAAAAGCTAAAATAAATTCACAACTAGAAATCATACAAAAACAATTAGAAATCCAAAAGATAAACAAGATTTCAGAAATGATAAGATGACAGGATCAGCAAAATTAAAGACAAACACTTGGATACAACTCTGAGGAAAAATCAGAAAAAAAGAATGAGGTAAAATGAAGAAACCCTGAGAATTATGTAGGATACAATCAAAAGCAAAAATCTGCATGCGATCAGAGTTCCGGAACAGGGGGAGAAAACAGAAAACACAGAGAGGATCATTGAAGAATTGCTGACAGAAAACTTCCCCAATATCATGAAAAATGAGAAGCTGATCATCCAAGAAGCTCAACGAGCCCCATATAGGACAGACCCAAAAAGAAAATCACCAAGGCATATCATAATCACACTCGCTAAAACCAAAGACAAAGATTCCTGAGAGCAGCTCAAGAAAAACAAAAAGTCACATACAGAGGAGAAACAATAAAACTAAGCTCGGATTATTTGGCAGAAACCATGCAGGCAAGAAGGCAATAGGATGACATATATAAAACCTTGAAAGAAAAAAATTGCCAGCCAAGAATACTATATCCTGCAAAACTCTCGTTCAGATATGATGGTGAAATTAGGACATTTCCAGATAAACAGAAATTAAGGGACTACGTAAAAACCAAACCAAACTTAGGAGACTTATTAAAGGAAGTCCTTCAATCTGAGAACAAACAATATCAGACCACAGGTTGAATACAGGCCACAGTATTGTACTAGCCAGATACCAACCTAGGAAAGAACTCTTAAGGACTATGCAAAGCCAAAAGAGTTACAAAAGGGAACCAGAAAGGTTAATCTATAAACGACAATAGCATCAGAACAATAACAGAGGGAATAAACGGTGTAGGTATAAAACTTTCTAATGGAGAGGAAGTTAAGTGATACAAAGTAATAATAGACTGGTTCAAATCTAGGAAGATAAGGGTAAATTTCAGGGTAACCACAAAGAAAGTTAACAAACTTACTCATCAAAATGGAGAAGAAAAACATAAAGTCTCAGTAAAAACAAAACCTACAAAAACAAAAGAAATGAAAAAAATTCCACAAACAAAAGGAACTCAGCACAGGAGAGTAAGAGGAACAAAGAAAATGTCAGCACCACAAAAAAAGCACTGCAAAATGCAATCCCACTCCTAGGAATATATCCTACAGAAATAAGAGCTGTCACACTAATAGACATATACACACCCGTATTCATTGAAGTATGGTTCATAATAGCAAAAAGATGGAAACAATCTAGATGCCCATAAACAGATGAATGGATAAACAAACTATGGTACATACACACAATGGAGTATTATACAAAGATAAAGAACAATGTTGAATCTGTGAAGCATCTCATAACATGGATGAAACTGGAGGATGTTGTGCTGAGTGAAATAAGTCAATCACAAAAGGACAAATATTGTATGAGACCGCTACTGTATAACTCATGTAAAAGTTCACACATAAAAAGTAAGTCTTTGTTGGTTACAAGGGGTGGGAGGGGTGGGGGGAGCTAAACAGATAAGTGGTAACTTTGGTGAAGGGTAAGACAGTACACATTACTGGGGAAGCCAGCACAACTTGTACAAGGAACGGTCATGGAAGCTCCAGAGACACTTCCAAACTCCCTGAGGGACTGAATTGCTGGGTGGAGGGCTGTGGGGATCATGGTCTCGGGGAATATCTAGCTCAACTGGCATAACACAGTTTATAAAGACAATGTTCTACATTCTACCTTGTTGAGTAGCGTCTGGGGTCTTAAAGGCCTGTGAGCAGCCATCTAAGATACTCCACTAGTCTCACCCCTTCGGGCGCAAGGAAAAATGAAGAGAACAAGATACAAGGAAAAGATTAGTCCAAAGGACTAATGGACCACAGCTACCACTGCCTCCACCAGACTGAGTCCAGTACAGCTAGATGGTGACCAGCTACCATCACTGACTGCTCTGACCGGGATCACAACAGAGGGTCCTGGACAGAGCTGGAAAAGGAAGTAGAACAGAATTCTAACTCACAAAAAAAAAGACCAGATTACTGGCCTGACAGACTTGAGAAACCCTGAGAGTATGGCCCCCAGAAACCCTTTTAGCTCAGTGGTGAATCCCCTCCTGAAGTTCACCATTCAGCAGGGGGTTGGACAGCCTCATAAAACAAAACAAGACTAATGAGGCACAGCATTCCAGGGACAAGGACTAGAAGGCAGGAGGGGACAAGAAAGCTGGCGATAGGGAACCCAAGGTTGAGAAGGGACAGTGTTGACATATCATGGGATTGTTAACCATAGTCATAGGGCAATATGTGCACTGTTTAATGAGAAACTATTTGCTTTGCAAACCTTCATCTAAGGTACAAAAAAAAAGGAATTATCTATGTGAGATCAAATTGACAACAGCAACTCTAAAAGTTTGATGTGAAGCCTTTGAGTCAGTGAGTTGAAGACAATAGTGTTGTAATAATTTGGAAAATGATAGTGAGAATAGCAGCACAACTGGAAGAATGTAATCGATGTCACTGAATTGTACATGTAGAAACTTTCAAAATGGTGTAATTTGGCTATGTATATTTTCACCAAAAAAAGGTCCTCAAGGTTGAGCAGGGAGAGTGTTGACATGTCGTGGGGTTGTTAACCAATGTCATAAAACAATATGCATACTGACTGTTTAATTAGAAACTATTTGTTCTGTAAACTTCATCTAAAGTAAAATAAAAAAAAATTTTTTAAATCGGTTGGATTCCTATGCACCAATAAAGAGAACGATGAAAAGGAAATCAGGAAAGCAATATCATAATAGCCCCTAAAAAAAATAAAATACTTAGGAATAAATCTAACCAGTGATGTAAAAGACCTATGCAAAGAAAACTACAAAACCCTACTGCAAGAAACCAAAAGAGATCTACATAAATGGAAAAACATACCATGGTCATGGATATGTAGACACAACATTGTGAAAATGTCAGGTCTACCCAAAGCAATCTACAAATACAACACAATCCCTATCCAAATACCAACAGTATTCTTTAACAAGATGGAAAAACTAATCATTAAATTTATATGGAAAGGAAAGAGGCTCCAGATAAGTAAAGCACTATTGAAGAAGAATAAAGTAGGAAGTCTCACACTACCTGACCTCAGAACCTACTATACAGCTATGGTATTCAAAACAGCCTGGTAGTGGTACAATGACAGACACACTGACAAGTGGAACAGAATTGAGAACCCAGATGTAAATCCATTCACCTATGGACACCTGATCTTTGACAATGGCCCAAATTTCATTAAATGGGGAAAAGACAGTCTTTTTAATAACTGGTGCTGGCAAAACTGGACGTCCATTGGCAAAAAAAATGATACAGGACCCATTACCTCACACCATAAACAAAAACTAATTCAAAATGGACCAAAGACCTAAATATAAAACAAAAAATTATAAACATCATAGAAGAAAATATAGGGTCAATGTAGAGGTCCTAATACATGGCATAAATACGATACAAACCATAACTAACAATCCACACACACCAGAAGATAAGCTAGTTAACTGGGATCTTCTAAAAATTAAACACTATGCTCATCCAAAGACTTCACCAAAAGAGTAAACAGAGAACCTACAGAAATCTATAGGAAAATTCAACACCTCTACAGCAAAAAGACAAATAATCCAATTTAAAAATGACCAAAGGATATGAATAGACACTTCACCAAAGAAGACATTCAGGCGGCTACCAGACACATGAGGAAACACTCTTGAACACTAGCCATTACAGAAGTGCAAATCAAAACTAAAATGAGATAAAATCTCACCCCAACATTACTGGCAAGAATCAATAAAACAGAAAATAACAAATGTTGAAGAGGCTGCTGGGAGATTGAAACTCTTATGCACTGCTGGTGGGAATGCAAAATGGTACAATCATTTTCGAAAATGATTGGGTGCTTCCTAAAAAGCTAGAAATAGAAATACAATATGATCTAGCAATCCCACTTCTAGGAATATATCCTAGAGAAATATGCACCATCACATGAATATACATAGACACCCATGTTAACTGCAGCCTTATTCACAGTAGCAAAAAGATAGAAACAACCTGAGTGTCCATCTACAGATGAACAGATTAATAAACTATGGTACATACACACAATGGAATACTATCCAACAATAAAGAACAATGATGAGTCAGCAAAACATCTCACAACATGAATGAATCTGGAGGACATGATGAGTGAAATAAGTTAATCACAAAAGGATAAAACTCATGAAAAGGTTTACACACAGAAAGAAGCAATCTTTGGAGGTTACAAGGGAGAGAAAGAATGGGAGGGAAAAACACTAATTAGACAATAGGTAAGTGGTAATTTTGGTGAAGGGTAAGACAGTACACAATACTGGGGAAGCCAGCACATCTTGACCAAGGCAAAGTCATAGAGGCTTCATAGACACATCCAAACTCCCTGAGGGACCAAATTACTGGGCTGAGGGCTGGATACCATGGTCTCGGGGGACATCTAGCTCAATTGGCATAAAATAGTTTATAAAGAAAATGTTCTACATCCTACTTTGGTGAGTAGTGCCTGGGTTTTAAAAGCCTGTGAGTGGCCATGTAAGATACTCCACTGGTCCCACCACATCTGGAGCAAGGGAGAATGAAGAAAACCAAAGATACAAGGGCAAGATTAGTCCAAAGGACTAATGGATCACAACTACCACAGCTTCTACCAGACTGAGTCCTGCACAACTAGATGGTACCCAGCTACCACTACAAACTGCTATGACAGGAATCATAATAGAGGGTCTCAGACAGAGCTGGAGAAAAATGTACAGCAAAATTCAAACTCACAAAAAATGACCATACTGACAGAGACTGGAGAAACCCAGAGAGTATGGCCCCGGACATCCTTTCAACTCAATACTAAGTCATTCCTGAGGTTCACCCTTCAGCCAAAGATTAGACAGGCCCATGAAACAAACGATACATGTGGCTGAACCATGTGTAAGAGACCAAATGGACACACCAGCCCAGGTGCAAAGAGGAGAAGGCAGGAGAGGACAAGAAAGCTGGACGAATGGAAATGGGGAACCCAATGTCGACAAAGGGAGAATGTTGACAAGTCACGGGGTTGGCAACCAATGTCACAAAACAATATGTGTATTAATTGTTTAATGAGAAACTAATTTGCTCTGTAAACCTGAATCTAAAGCACAATTAAAAAAAACAAAAAGCACAGTGTTCAAGGCAAACATTCTTTACTAAATACTCTAACTTATTGTTTGGTTTAAAGATGACTTCAGGGGATATTCTTGGTTTAAGGTTTAAAGATTATCTCAGAGCAACAGTCTTTGTGGTTCCTCTGGCCTCAGTGGCTCCAGAAAGTCTGGATTCCATCAGAATTTTGATTTTGTTCTGCATTCTTCCCCTTTTGATCAGGATTCTTATATAGAGTCTTTGATCAAATTGTTTAGTAATAGTAGCCATGCACCATCCAGTTCTTTGGGCCTCATAGCAAAGGAGACATTTGTTCATGGAAACAATTAGGCACTCATTCCATTTCCTCCTCCTATTCCTGACTTTCCCTCTTCTTCTGTTGCTCCAGATGAATGGAGACCAATTTTATCTTTGATGGCCATTTGCAAGCTTTTAGGACCCCAGACACTATGCAACGAACTAGGTGGTAGAACAGAAGCACTAAAAACAGTATTAGGCCAATTACCTGGAATGCCATTCCTGTGGCCACACTGACCTGGCTGTGTGGTGTGGAGCAGAGATGGGCCTTTGTGTGGATGGATGTGCTAAGCTTCCTGGAAGTTAAAAGACATGGGACCTGGACAGAAGTATCCACCCCCAGGCTGGACCCGCCAGGCCCCTTGATGATGATAAGGTGCAGAGAGGTGCAGCACCCTATCATGTGAGCCTGTAGAGTGGGAGCCTGAGAAGGACCCTCCCGTGTCCCCAACCTGCTGCTACAATCCCACCTGCTGGCTCCCTGATCTCTGGGTGTACATGCTGCAATGTCCCTGGCCATCTCTGGTACTTCAGGGAGTGGTAGAGGGCCCAGGTCACTGGGTCAGTATCTCCATCCTGCAGCAGTAGCTCCCTCTCCCTTTCCGTCTGGCCCCAGGTGATTCCCCCAGGGGGCAATTGTGTCCTGAGGCACAAGGGGCACTTTCCTGGGGGACTCAGCCATGGGTCACTGCCATACTGGCCCCCCTACCCACCCCTGCCAAGGAATCAATATCCCGAATGGGCTCCGGGAAAGAGCTCCTGTCCACAGACACACAGCAGGTTGGTGGGATTTGCAACTCCGTGGGTGGAGGGTCCAGCCGATGTCTACCCTTGGCCCTGGGTGCTTGATTGGCTTGAAAAGCAAGTACAGGTCCAGGGCTACAGGTGCACGGGGGTCTCATGGAGCTACAGCCCCAAACCTGTAGGGGAGTTGTGGGCCAGGCTGGGGGAGGGAGCGGCCTGAGGCCTCCTCCCTGCCTCTCTCCCAAGGTAGGAAAAAAGATAGGAGAGTTTGCCCTGGGGCAGTATCCCTTTGATTCCATCCTACTGGGGAGGGGCCCTTGCCCTTAATTTGCCACCCCTACCACAACCTGATTCCAGAGGGTCCACCTGTGATTGGGGGAGGGAAGAGTCAGTGTGTCCTAAGGCAGAGAAGACTCCTTGTGAGATGGGCCTCGTGGCAGTAGGGAGGGGTTCCCAGGGGACACCTGACAGCCCCGGCCACCACAGTCTGGTCACTGATATAGTTTGTGTTGCTTATTTAAACGTTTATGTGGCACTTATTGTTTTCCACGCACCATGGACCAGATGTAAATAATGAAAAAGTTACTGAAAACAGCCTGTGTATGTGCGTTGCCTTGTTGTCTCCTGCCTGCCAGGCCTGTGACATCCAGGTAAGTTCTGGGAGAGAATACAGCTCCACACACACGCAACACCATGAGGTTCTAGATGGATTAAGGTTGGGGTTCATTTTAGGGGTGTAGGGTTTTAAGGTTAGGGTCAGAGCCTAGGGTCAGAGTCTAGGGTCTAGGATCAGGGTTCCGGGTTGAACGACCAGGGTCAAGGGCCAAGTTAGGAATTAAGGAATTAGGATTGGAGTTGGTTTGGTTTTAGAATTTAAGGGTTCAAGGGATAGGGTTAGCAGCCGGTTGCTAACGGAAAGATTGGAAGTTCAAACCGACCCAGATGAAAGGCCTACCAATCTACTTCCAAAAGATCACAACCATGAAAACCTTATGGAGTGCAGTTCAACTCTGAAACACATAGAGTTGCCATTAGTCATAATCAACTGGATGACATCTGGTTTAAATATAGATTTAGTATACATTTTAAATTTCTCATGTAAGAGTTCTATTGATGACATATTATTTCCAACATTTCACCCATATAAAGAATTCTGCAATGATTGTCTTCAAACTAGCCGAGTTTTACAAGAGCTTATTTCTCTAGGTTGAAGGTTGTGACCTGTAACTTCTGGTTCAAAGGTTACCACATATAAAATTTTAATAGATACTGGCAAGGAGCCTTTCCTCAAAGCTGTACCAATAAATATCCTATGTGGGGAGGAATATGTGGGGAGTTTGTCCCCACAGTGTCACCAGTATTCTTTATTACCACACATTGTAATTGTGCCAATCGGATGGGTAAAAGCGACTATGATTTTTACTTGTATTCCACTTACTACCTGTGAGATTGAGCAAGGTTCATTATTTATTTATTTGTTATTTATTCATCATGTACTATTATTTAACATTCACTTGAGTTCTATAAAATGGATTTTCCTCTATTTAGAAAAATAAGTTTTCAGTGGTGTTGTTATTACTGCCCTTGAGGCACCTCTGACTCTTGGCAACCTTATGTAAAAATGTTGCCTGGGCCTGAGCCATCTTCATGATTATCGGTATGCTTGTGTCCATTGTTGTGGCTATTGTGTCAATCCATCTCATTGAGGCTTTCTGTCATTTTTGCTGACCATCTACTTTACCAAACCTGATGTCCTTTTAATTTTAATTTTAATACTGTAATTTTAATACAGTAATATTTTAATACTGTTTAAATAATATAATGCAAATGATTCCTGACCCCAACTACTGGATTAGACAAAACTTCATGGCATTCTGAGGATAAATCGGCAATTGTATTTTTGGACAATGAACTTCTCAGGGAAGCACAGGATCCACTGAAATATGCCTGCTTCGATGCCAGTCCCTCATATGTTAGATCTCAGCATTTCCTGCTTCTGCTGTGTCCGCCCCTGTTGGCCTCAGGGATTATGGAAAAAGAAGAGCATCTCACAAACATGCAACCTGTGGGCTGCAATGACTGTCTTC
Organism: Dugong dugon; assembly: GCA_030035585.1. NCBI lineage: Eukaryota > Metazoa > Chordata > Mammalia > Sirenia > Dugongidae > Dugong > Dugong dugon. Next base: position 33,182,940 of record CM057479.1, read on the forward strand.
AAACAAGCCAATGTTTACAAGTGTTTGTCTACAGGGTCCAGGGAAAAGAGCCTCTCTCAATGATACCGAAGTCCTCTTTGGATATGCTAACTAGAAACTTCTAGTTGTTTCTGAGAATTGGGAACTTGGAGAGAGTTTTCAAAGTAGTCTCAACTGCTCAACTGAGGTGTTGTTGAAATGACAGGTGAGGTGATAATTGCAGTTCCGTGGGAAGATGAGGTCACAGAATCACAAAATTTTACCTCAGGGTCTGTCGTCTCCCTTTCCACACACTAAATGGCTGTCATGACCATCACACTGAGCCCACAGTCCTGGCAGAAGGAGTAAGGTGAGTATTTTCTGTTTCACGCTGGGAGGCAGAGTGTGTAAGGGAAGGAGGTGTTATCAGGAGTCTGGGTAAATTCTTATATCTGAAAAAGGGATTCTTACAAGGTAGAAACTGGTTCCATGCCAAAGCCACATTTTATTACCAGTTATTGTAGAGTTTATTCTGATTCATGATGACCCCATATGTGTCAGAGTAGAGCTGTGCTCCGTACATAGAGTTTTGAATGGCTGATTTTTCAAGATTAGATTGCTGAGCCTTTCTTCCAAGGAAAGCCACACAAGAGAAGGAATAATTCCTGAGGCAGTAAGCTTGTAGAGAGGAAATGAAGGTCCTACACCAATCGCTAGCTGCTTCTAATGTATTTTAATATAACCCTCACTGAATATGGTTGTTATAGTTTTCTCCAAGCAGTAATGTAGTCTGATTTTTGTGACCCTTGAGACTGAAATTCTGAAATTAATCTGCCTGCCATTCAATCTGCTGTACAGAAATCAAAGAGAAATTTTCACAATTAGCGTATTTATTTCAATAAAAGTTGCATGCATGTGATAATGAGTTTGATGGAGTTAATTGGATCATCTAGTTCCTTGTATAAACAATGTGAGTGAGTGGCAATTGCTTAAATAGAACTATTTTCTCTCACTTAGGTTTGATGTGTTTAATGGAGACAGTGTTTATGTCTTTCTTGAAAACATCTGTAATATGTTGTTCAAGGTGGGACCATTTTCCTTTATGAAGTTAGAGAAAGAGACTTTAAGGAAAAGTGAACACACATTTGAGGGATTCAGACAGCAGAAAAAATTAAGGACTTCAGCATTTTTCAGGCTCAAATATGTGTTGTGATTTTTTTTCTGTTTTAAAATATTCCATTATCTGGAGTACTATGCAACGAGAAAGAACAATGAATCGGTGAACCATCTCATAACATGGATGAAACTGGAGGACATCATGCTGAGTGAAATAAGTCAATCACAAAAGGACAAATATTGTATGAGACCTCTATTGTAAAAACCCATGAAAAAATTCACATGCAAAATGTAACAATCCTTGTTGGTTACCAGGGATGGGAGAGGGGGGGGATACTAAATAGGTAATAGGTAAGTGGTAACTTGGGTGAGAGATGAGATAGTACATAGTACAGGGGAAACTAACACAACCTGCACAAGGAAAGGTCATGGAGGCCCTATAGACACATCCAAACCCCCCGAGGGACTGAGTTGTTGGATGGAGGGCTCTGGGAACCATGATCTCGGGGAACATCTAGCTCAATTGGCATGACACTACTTATAAAGATAATGCTCTACATTCTACCTTGGTGAGTAGTGTCTGGGGTCTTAAAAGCCTATGAGCAGCCATCTAAGATACTCCACTGATCTCATCCCTTCGGGAACAAGGGAGAACGAAGAGAACAGGATACAAGGAAAAGATCAGTCCGAAGGACTAATGGTCCACAGCTACCAAGGCCTCCACGGGACTGAGCCCAGTACAGCTGGATGGTGCCCGGCTACCACCAGTGACTCCTCTGATCAGGATCACAACAGAGGGTTCTGGGCAGAGCTGGAGTAGGATGTAGAGCATAATTTTAACTCCCAAAAAAAAAAAAAAAATAAGAAGACCAGATATACTGGCCTAAAGAATACTAGAGAAACCTCGAGAGTGTGGCCCCCAGACACCCTTTCAGCTCAGAGGGGAAGTTACCTTCAAGGTTCGATGTTAAGCCTGGGAATGGACACCCCAGTAAAACTAAATGGGACTAATGATGTACAGGAGTCCGGTGACAAGGGCCAGAAGGCAGAGGGAGAGTAGGAAACTGATGATAAGGAACACAAATTGAATAAGGACACTGTCGATGTATTGTGAGATTGTTGACCACTGCTATAGGGCAACATTTGTAGTAACTATTAAATGGGAGGCTGTTTTGTCCTGTAAGCCTTCATCTTGGGCGAGAATGGCAGCACAATTGGAAGAGCATAGTCAATATCACTTAAATGTGTAAGTAAAAAGTTTTGAAATGGTGTTTAAATAAAATAAAAATAAATAAATAAATAAATAAATAAATAAACAAATGAGAGTAAAGAGGTACAATAGTCCACTGACAAGGTCCAGAAGACAGAAGGGGACAAGGAAGCCCCCTGGTGATAGGGAACACAAGGTGGAGTAAGGATATTCTTGATGTGCTGTGAGATTGTTAACCATTGTCATAGGGCAACATGTGTAGTAACTGTTAAATGAATAACTATTTTTTCTGTAAGCCTTCATCTTAAGTGAGAATAACAGCACAGTTGGAAGAGCGTAGTCAATGTCACTGAACTGTGAATGTAGAAATTTTTGAAACGGTGTATCTTTGGCCATCTGTAATTTTCATCAAAAAAAAAGGTTGAGAATTTAGAGGCTTAATACGTTGTGGGGTTGTTAACCAATGTCAAAAAACAACATGTGTACTACTATTTCATGAGAAACTAGTTGCTCTGTAAGCTTTCACCTGAAGTACAATAAAATATATATTAAAAAAATAAATAAATAAATAAATAAATAAATAAATTAAAAAAAAAAAATTCCATTATCATTTTCAGGCTCATTCTCATGTTTCTATCATTTCAGTTTATTCAATGCACAATCTTTCATACCTCCAAATTCAATTTTACAAATTTGTACTTTATTATTTTCTCAAGTCCCATATGAATTAGAGCTTCAGTTAATTTTTCTGTAACAGTAAGTAAATGCTATCTAATGAGGAATCATTTACATTCTACTAAAATATTTTACCACTTTTTAAAATTTCATATCCCATAGCTTACAGCAAAGCCCAACTTTATACAGTACGTTGGTTCCCAATAGGCAAAAAAAAAAAAAAAAAAAAAAAAAGATTACTTCTGTTGCTATGCTAATACTGATCCCTACTCAGTAAATCCAGTTTGGTCATGGAAAATTATCCAGCACATCTACCTTTTATTAAGATACTAGAATCTTTATTCACAAGGAATATTGGTCTATAGAATAAGTATTTACACAAAAATGAGGGATTAGCACCGTCAAACTTATAAAACAAAAAAATCAATATATTACATTGGATATTTTAAAAACACTACCACGTAGCCACTATGAAAGTACAGCACAATGCTAAACACTAATGTCATTGCAACCAGGACTCCACCGATAATCAGACAAGTCATTTAACCTCCTTTTAGCTCAATTGTCCTTACCTGTAAAAGGAGTATGTATTAGAACCTAATTCAAAATGTTGTGCCTATTAAATAAGTTAGAATGGGTAAAAGATTAATAACAGTAACCCACACATTGTAAGTGATATATGAAGAAACAAATCAACCTTTGGAAATCTCTTAAGAAAAGAAATGAATATTTCAGAAAGAAAATCTCAAGGACAAGTAATATTGATACATGGAGACAAGTAATGGTATGTGGAGACTTTGGGACTTAACTTTCAATGAATAAAGTAGCCCAAAACTCATGTGTACATGCATAATTGTCTGTTTGCGAATGTGGATATTGAGACCTGGAAAATATCAGTATAGCCTCCATGGATTTGAAAATTGGGATGATCTTCCTCTTCCAGATAGACTTTGGAATCCTGGGGAATTTCTCACTGATATTCCATTACATTTTTCTTTACTTGAGTAGATATAAGTTAAAGAACATCGATTCAATTCTTAGGAAACTGACTATAGCCAATGGGTTGGTAATTGTCTCTATAGGAATTCCAGAGACAATGCAAGCAAAATTTTGGGTGGAAACATTTCCTCAATGATTTTGGATGCAAACTTGTTTTCTATGTCCACAGAGTGGCCAGGGACATGTCCATGGGCACCAATTGCATCTTGAGTATCTTCCAGGCCACCAACCTCAGCCTCAGGAACTCCGGGTGGGCAGGGTTTAAAGAAAAAGCTCCCAATACATTGGCCCTTCTGAAGTCTTCTGCTGGATCCTGTACATGCTGGTAAATATCAGAGTTCTTATCTATGTGACTGGCAAATCAGCAACAAAAACACTACAAAGAAAAGACACTTTGGATACTGCTGTACTATTTGTCATGACAATATCACAGACTCACTTTTTGCAGCACTGTCACCCTCCCCTGATGCTGTGTGTTTGGGACTCGTGTCCTAGGCCAGCGGTTCCATCGTTTTCATCTTATACAGACACAAAAAGTGCATCTAACAGGTTTATAGAAACAACATATTCCTCTCATCTTCCACTGAGACCAGAGCCACCCAAAGCATCCTTGTCCTGGTGAGCACCTTTGTAACTATTTATGTCCTCTCATCCATCATTTACACTTATTTTTCTCTTTTTCATGAGCCCAGTTGGTGGCTAGTGAATATCTCTGCCTTCATTAATGTGTGTTTCCCAACCGTCAGCTCCTTTGTTCCCATGAGTCATAACCCCATTGTATCCAGGTTCTGCTGTGTGTGCACTGGAAGGAAAACACAATTCCCTCATCTTGTCAGAAAAATATAAATGGTCTGTGTTTCTTGTGTTCAGTTATTGATGTACTCATTCTTCGTAGAATCTTAAGCACAATTACAAGGCAGTCACATTGCACATTGGTGAATAAGACACAGATTCTTTTCCAATAATAAATACTAAATAATAATAGCAATAGTAAATGAGATCTTATGGAATTATTATGTAAATACTTATATAATTGTCTTTTATTAGTGGATGCAGTGGAGATAGAGTCCAATCAATAATAGAAAAGTTCATTCTGAAACAATGTGATATACTAGAAATGTCTTTTGGTGTGTAAATTTTAATCTGGGATATTAACATTTCCCAAGATTTAACTGAGCATAAGATAGTAAGGACATTTCATAAAAAGAGAATAACGGGAGGCGGGGCTAAGATGGTGGAGTAGTCAGAGGCTTCCTGTGATGCTTCTTACAACAAAGACCTGAAAAAACAAGTGAATTGATTATATATGACAATCTAGGAGCCCTGAACTTCAAAGGCAAAGTTGAGGAATCGGACTAAGTGGCAGAGGGAGGGAGAGATGGTTTGGAAGCAGCTAGGAGTTGCCATACCTGACACAGTGGGAGCTGGAACCCTTCAGACCAGATCAGCTCACGTGCATGATGAGGCAAACAGTGGTGCTCAGGAGGCATTTTCCACATCAGGAGAGACCCAGCAGCAGAGAATCTACTCCAGCACCCAGAACTAGTGAAAAGCAGTGCTCAATTGGCAAAAGATTGGTACTTGCATCTGGCATACTGTGGGGATCAAAAAGCATCCCCTTCGGGAAAAACCTCTCTTCCATTTACCTCCCTCCTTCCCACTCTGCCCTGGGTCCAGGCCAAGCTTCAGTGATTGCCTAGTCTCCTGGGCTGGAAGTAGGACCTGTCATGCACCCTGAGCCATTCTCCCAGCCTCAGAGAGGGAACAAATTAACAAACAGGGAAAAAAATAATTGCCGGCTCCCCTAATCCAGGAACTCAGGATAAGCACAGCACCTTTGCCTAGGCGCAGGCATAAAGGGTCCATGGACTTTGAATGCCTTTCATCCCTGCATAAACTTGTGTGGGCCCATTTCAACAGTGCAGACTCTCATTACCACAGTGCAACAGGGTATATGCCTAAAGTCTAACTTCAACAGTTTCAGCTATATGGTGAAGTGACAGGTTTGTGACATTTGACACTGCTCTGCCCATTAAGCAGCGTCCTCACCTACCCACATCAGGAGCCTTGGAACTGGTGACTCCAACCACGCCACCTAGCCACCCATGACAGGGGTCCAAGAATAAGTGGTTTCCCCCCAGTCCTTACAGCCAACCTTATTGGATGCTTGTAGTCGGTATGCAAAACCCACCCACCTACATGCTCTAGGGAACAGGCACATGCTTTCCTCCCAGACACTCAGGGACAAGCCATTAGCCCCCTGCCTTGCTCAGCACATGACCCCCTACTGCATCCAGATACCTGTGCCTACACCAATCACCATCCCTCTATAGCAAACATTTGAAAAACTAAGTCACTCAGAGACAAACGTCAATCCTGAAACCTTAAACATTAAATGAAGAGATAAAGAACTCAGCCAAGCACCGAATGGAATAAGAAACTGACAGAGAGTGAGGAGAGATACATGTAAAGGTCCCCTATCAGCTAATGCAGCATGGATCCGCCAACTTGGACTCCTGTAAGAGATCAGCAAGCATGGAGTACGGGAAAGCAGCTTCACAAAGCTCCCAGAAGCAGGCAGAACAAACAGTAACCACCAATATATACTTTCCCACACCCCACCCTTCTTCAACCCACTCGGACTCCTCTGCTTCCTGCAACCACAGTCTCTTGGCCGGGAAGCACCTCTGTGAGTTCCACCTGCCTTCACTGGCCAGCTTCCGGAGTGCCATTTGTTGCTGTTGGTATTGCGTTTTTCCACTTCTTTTGGTTTCTTCCCTACCTCTCACCCCATCCCCCTCCTTTCTCTCAAATACCTGATTCTGTGTACCATCTTTGCTTCTTCCTGAAAGGCTGTGGAAGGCTGCTGGACTGTGGAACTGCTTCCTGACCCGTGCCACCACTCTGGTAGGATCCCCCAGGCTTTTGTTTGTTTGTTTTGATTTGTTGTTTGTTTTCTTTTTCTTTTCTTGGCTTGGGAGCCCCTTCTAACAGGACAGTACTGCACAGCTTGGGAGCTATTTCCTCAGTCTGCACAACTGTGCAGTGGGATCCCTGGGAACATTTCTTTTTTTCTTATTTTTTCTTGTTTGTCCTTTTCATTTTCTTTTCTCTCTTTTTCCCTTTTTGTCTTTATTCATTTTCCAGTTTCTCATATCTCTATATTTACCTTCACTCCTGAATACCTGGCTCTGTGTGACACCACTATCCTTTCTAGCCAGGCAGTACTTCACGGCCTGGAAGAATTGTCCCCAGTCCTTGCAGCCACAGTGGTGGGATTTCTGGGGATTTTGCTTTAATTTTTTTCTACTTTTTATTTATTCATTTTTTCCTTTTTTCTGTTTTGTTTTTCTCCATTTCTCAGTATCTCTTCTCTCCACTCCAACAACAAGCTCCCCAGCACGCTTTGTGTGTTTGAATGTTTTTAGCTCCTGTTCCTCTCTCTTTTCTCTCCTCTTTCTCATATCCATCTTAGCTCCACACATCACAATCTCCCCCCTAATTCATGCCAACCTGCACCGTGCAGTGAACATCACACCCCCCAAGCGGCACAGGCACGACATACAGGAACCTCCCCTGCACTGATTCATGGCCTGCCATGTCGGCCCTTGTGCATGCCAAAAACAACCCGTCTCAGTAACTCCCATTAAGCTGGGCCTTCCCTGCTGTACCATAGCAGAGCAACTGACCCTGCCCATTGGAGAAGGAGGTGAAAAGTATCATGTCCACAGACGACCAAACAACAAAGAATGCACAGCCAGCCTGTTCACACATAACCAAATAAAAAAAAATCAGAATGAAATAAGCAAATTTAAAATCAATAAACCAGGAAAATAACCACTGAATGCCCAGAAGACAGCAGATAATATCAAACCATATGAAAAAACAGGACAGGATAGTTCCAGTAGGTGTCCAAAATAAAACACCAGTAGACTTTCCAGTAGAAGAAAAGGCACTAGAACTACCTGATAGAGAATTCAAATCTTTAATATTCAGAGCTATCCAAGAGTTGAAGCATAAAGGAGACAAAAATGAGGAAAAAATAAACAAATTCATGAAAAAAGCAGCCAAATTCATGGAAAATACAGACAGAAAAATAGAATAATTCAAGAAAATAATACAGGAACAAAATGCTAAAATAAATTCATAACTAGAAATCATACAAAAACAACAATTAGAAATCCAAAAGATAAACAACAAGATTTCAGAAATGGACAGTGTCATAGAAGGGCTGAGAAGCAGGTTTGTAATGATGGAAGACAGGATCAGCCAAATTGAGGACAAACACTTGGATACAACACTGTTTGACGAAAAATCAGAAAAAAGACCAAAGAAAAATGAAGACACCTGAAAACTATGTGGGATACAATCACACACAAAAAATCTGTGAGTGATTGGTATTCTGGAAAAGGAAGAGAAAACAGAAAACACAGAGAGGATCATTGAAGAACTGCTGACAGAAAACTTTCCCAATATCATGAAAGAGGAAAACCTGACCACCCAAGAAGCTCAACAAACCCCATATCGGATAGACCTCAAAAGAAAATCACCAAGGCATCTCGTAATCAGACTAGCTAAAACTAAAGACAAAGAAAGAATCCTGAGAGCACCTCAAGAAAAATTAAAAGTCACGTGCAGAGAAGAAACAATAAGACTAAGCTTGGATTATTCATCAGAAACCATGCAGGCAAAATGCAATGGGATTGCATATATAAAACATTGACAGAAAAAAATTGCCCGCCAAGAATAATATATCCTCAAAACTCTCATTCAAATATGGTGGTGAAATTAGAACATTTCCAGATGAACTGAAACTAAGGGACTATGTAGAAACAAAACCAAACTTACAAGACTTCTTAAAGGAAGTCCTTTGATCTGAGAGCAAACAATATCAGACCACAGGCTGAATATAGGACACAGGACGGTACTAACCTAGGAAATGAATTCTCAAGGACTATCCAAAACCAAAACAATTACAACAGGGAACCAGAGCGGTTAATCTGTAAATGACAACAATATCAGAACAATAAAAGAGGGAATCAATGGTGTAGGTATAGAACCTTCTAATGGAGAGGAAGTCAAGCAATACCAAGTAATAATAGACTGGTTCAAAGCTAGGAAGATATGGGTAAATTTCCAGGTAACCACAAAGAAAGTTAACAAACCTACTCATCAAAATAAAGAAGAAAAACATAAAGTCTTAGTAAAAACAAAATCTACAAAAAAATAAGAAGGGAAAAAATTCCACAAACAAAAGGAATTCAGTGCAGGAGAGGAAAAAAAACAAAGACAACATCATCACTACAAAAAAAAGCACCACAAAATGATAGCAATAAACACACACCTATCAATAATTACTCTGAATGTAAATGGCCTAAATGCACCCATAAAGAGACAGAGAGACACAGAATGGATAAAAAAACAGGATCGATCAATATGCTGTCTACAAGAGACACACCTTAGAAACAAAGATGTTAATTTATTAAAAATGAAAGAATGGAAAAAAATATATCAAGCACACAGCTACCAAAAAAGATAAGGAGTGGCAATACTAATCTCAGATAAAATAGACTTTAAAAAAAATCCATGATAAAAGACAAAGAAGGTCATTATATAATGATTAAAGGGACAATCCAGCAGGAAGGCATAACCATAAAGAACATCTAAGCACCCAATGTCAGGGCTCCAAAATACATAAAACAAGCTCTAAGAGCACTGAAAAGAGAAACTGACAATTCCACAATAATAGTAGAAGATTTCAACACACCACTCTGTAAAGGATAGAACATCTAGAAAGGAACTCAACAAAGATACAGACCTAAAGGGCACAGTCAGCATACTTGATCTCATAGATATAAATAGAACACTCAAACCAACAGCTGCAAAGTACACATTCTTTTCCAACACACATGGAATGTTCAACAGAATAGAACTCATCTTAGGCCACAGAGCAACCTTTAACAAAATCCAAAACGTTGAGATAATACAAAGTACCTTCTCTGACCACAATGCCATCAAGGTAGGAACAGTAAGGAAAAAAATCAATTACACTGAAACTGAATAACGGCCTGCTTACAAACCACTAAGTAGAATAAATCAGAGACTGAATCAAAAAATTCCTAGAATCAAACAAGAATGAAAACACATCATACCAAAACCTTTGGGACACAGCAAAGTCAGTCTCAGAGGACAATTTATAGCAACAGATGCACACATCAAAGAAGAAGGAGGGGACAAAACAAAATATTAACTACCGAACTCAAACAAATAGAAAGAGAACAGCAAAAAAAGCAAACAGCCACCAGAAGAAAGGACATAATGAAGATCAGAGCAGAAATAAATGAAATAGAGAATACAAAAACTGTAGAAAGAATTGACAAAAACAAAAGTTGGTTCTTTGACAGGATCCACAAAATCGACAAACCACTGACTAGTCTGACAAAAGAAAAACAGGAGAGGATGCAAATAACCCAAATAAGAAATGAAATGGGGGACATTACAACAGACCCAGCTCAAATAAAAAAGGATCATAACAAAGTACAATAAAAATCTATACTCCAACAAACTTGAAAACCTAGAGGAAATGGGTAAATTTCCAGAAACACACTACCTACCCAAACTACAAGAAAGTGATGTTGAAAATCTGAACAGACCCATAACAAGAGAAGAGACTGAAGAGGTAATTTAAAAACTCCCAACAAAAAAGAGCCCTGGCCCAGATGGCTTCACTGGAGAATTCTACCAAACATTCAGAGAAGAGCTTATACCAATACTACTCAAACTATTTCAGAACATAGAAAAGGAAGTGACACTTCTGAATTCATTCTATGAAGCCAGCATAACTGTGATACTAAAACAAGGCAAAGACACCACAAAACAAGAATATTACAGACCAATATCTCTCATGAATATAGATGCAAAAATTCTCAACAAAATTCTGGCCAACAGAATTCAGCATTATAACAAAAACATATATATCATGACCAAGTAGGATTCATACCAGGTTTGCAACGATGGTTCAACATTAGAAAATCAATCAACGTAATCCACCACATAAATAAAAAGAAAGAAAAGAATCACATGATCATGTCAATTGACACAGAAAAGGCATTTGACAAAGTTTAACAGCCATTCCTGATAAAAATTCTCAATAAAATAGGTATAGAAGGGAAATTTCTCAACATAATAAAGGGCATCTATGCAAAACCAATGGTCAACATCATTCTTAATGGACAGAGGCTGAAAACATTCCCCGTCAGAACAGGAACAAGACAAGGATGCCCTTTATCACCAGCCCTATTTAACATTGTGCTGGAAGTCCTAGCTAGAGCAATAAGGCAAGAAAAAGAAATAAAGGGCATCCAAATTGGTAATGAAGAAGTTAAACTGTCCCTGTTTGTGGATGATATGATACTATACATAGAAAACGCAAAACACGCCATGAGAAAACTACTAGAACTAATAGAAAGTTTCAGCAGAGTAGCAAGATACGAGATAAACATACAGAAATCAGTTGGATTCCTGCTCACCAATAAAAAGAATGATGAGAAGGAAATCAAGAAAACAATACCATTTATAATATCCCCTAAAAAAATAAAATGCTTAGAAATAAGTCTAACCAGGGATGTAAAAGACCTATACAAATAAAACTATAAAACACTACTGCAAGAAACCAAAAGAGATCTACGTAAATGGAAAAACATATCATGCTCATAGATAGGTAGACTCAACATTGTGAAAATGACAATTCTACCAAAAGCAATTTACACATACAATGCAATCTCGATCCAAATACCAACAACATTCTTTAAAGAAATGGAAAAACTAATCATTAACTTTATATGGAAAAGGAAAAAGTCCCAGATAAATAAAGCACTACTGAAGAAGAAGACTAAAGTAGGAGGACTCGCACTACCTGACCTCAGAATCTACCATACAGCTACAGTAGTCAAAACAGCCTGGTACTGGTACAAAGAAAGATACATTGACTAATGGAACAGAATTGGGATCCCTTATGTAAATTCATCCACCTACAGTCACCTGATATTCGATGAGGGCCCAAAGTCCATTAAATGGGAAAAAGACTGTCTTTTTAACAAATGGTGCTGGCAAAACTAGATGTCCATCTGCAAAAACATGAAACAAGACGCATACCTCACGCCATATACAAAAACTACTTCAAAATGGATCAAAGACCTAAATATAAAGCCAAAAACTATAAAGTTCATAGAAGAAAAAATAGGAACAATGGTAGAGGTCCTAATATACTGCATCAACAGGATACAAACCATAGCCAACAACACACAAACTCCAGAAGATAAGCTAGATAACTGGGATCTTCTGAAAGTTAAACACTTAAGCACATCCAAAGACTTCACCAAAAGAGTAAAAAGAGAACCTACACACTGGGACAAAATTTTTTAACATTACAAGTAAGACAAAGGTCGAATCCCTAAAATCTATAAGAAAATCCAACCCCTCTACAACAAAAAACAAATAATCCAATTTAAAAATGGACAAAGGAAATGAACAGACACTTCACCAAAGAAGACATTCAAGAGACCAACAGACATAAGGAAATGTTCGCAATTGCTAGCCATTAGAGAAATGAAAATTAAAACCACAAAGAGATACCATCTCACCCTAGCATTACTGACACGAATCAAAAAAGTGGAAATAACAAATGCCAGAGAGGCGGTGGGGAGATTGGAACTCTTATGCTCTGCTGGTGGAAATGCAAAATGATACAACCATTTTGGAAAATGATATGACGCTTCTTTAGAAAGCTAGAAATAGAAATACTATATGATCCAGCAATCCCACTACTAGGAATATATCCTACAGAAGTAACAGCCATCACACGAATAGACTTATGCACACCCATGTTCATTGCAGCATTGTTCATAATAGCAAAAAGATGGAAACAACCTAGATGTCCATGAACAGATGAATGAATAAACAAACTATGGTACATACACACAATGGAGTATTACAAAATGATAAAGAACAGTGATGAATCTGTGAAGCATCTCCACATGGATGAAACTGGAGGATATTATGTTGAGTGAAATAAGTCAATCACAAAAGGATAAATATTGTATGAGACCGCTACTGTAAAAACTCATAAAATGGTTTACACACAAAAGGAAAAAATCTTTCAGAGTTACACAGGACAGGAGGGGTGGGGTTGGGAAACACTAAGTAGGCAATAAATAAGTGATAAATTTGGTGACGCCTAAGACAGTACACAATACTGGGGAAGTCAGCACAACTTGTACAAGGCAAGGTCATGGAAACTCCATAGACACATCCTGAGGAACCAAATTGCTGGGCAGAAGGCTGCAAGGACCATGGTCTGGGGGAACATCTAGCTCAATTGGAATAACACACAGTTTATAAATAAAATGTTCTACTTTCTACCTTGGTGACTAGTGTCTGGGGTCTTAAGAGCCTGTGAGCAGCCATCTAAGATATTCCACTGGTCTCACTTCTTCAGGAGCAAGGGAGACTTAAGAAAACAAGAGACAAGGGAAAGATTAGTCCAAAGGACTAAAGGACCACAACCACCACGGCCTCCACCAGATGGAGTCCAACTAGATGGTGCCCAGCTACCACCACTGGCTGCTCTGAAAGGGGTCACAATAGAGGGTCCTGGACAGAGCTGGAGAAAAATGTAGATCAAAATTCTAACTCAAAAAAAGAGGCCTGACAGAGACTGGAGAAACCCCAAGAGTATGGCCCCCGAACACAGATTTAGTTCAGTAATGAAGTCACTTCCAATGTTCACCCTTCAGCCAAAGATTAGACAGCACCATAAAACAAAACAAGACTAATGGGGCACAACAGGCCAGGGACAAGGACTAGAAGGCAGGAGGGGACATGAAAGCTTGTAATAGGGAACCCAAGGTTGAGAAGGGAAAGTGTTGACATGTCGTAGGATTCTTAACTATTGTGATAAAACAAATGTGTACTAATTGTTTAATGAGAAACTATTAGTTCTGTAACCTTCATCTAAAGTACAATAAAAAAGAAAGAAAAAAGACTAAGCTCAGACTACTCAGCATAAACCATGCAGGCAAGAAGGCAATGGGATGACATATATAAAGGCTTGAAGGGAAAAAAATCATTGACCAAGAATTATATATCCAGCAAAACTGTCTCACAAATATGAAGGAGAAATTAGGGCATTTCCAGATTAACAGAAGTTTAGGGAACTTACAAAAACCAAACCAGAATTACAAGAAATACTAAAAGGAGTCCTCTGGTTAGAAAATCAATAACAGCAGATAACAACCCAAGACTAGAACACGGGACAGAACAACCAGATATCAACTCACATAAGGAAGTCACAAAAATAAATCAAAGCTAAAACACTGAAAATAGTGAAACAGTGATGTCAATATGTAAAAAATGACAACATTAAAACAAAAAAGAGGGACTAGAAAATGTAGACATAGATTTTTTATATGGAGAGTAAGTAAAGGAGATATAAGGAAATAAAAGAGTGGTTTAAACTTAGAAAAATAGGGGTAAACGTTAAGGTAATCACAAAGGAAACTAAAAATCCTACACATCAAAATAAAAAACAAGAAAAATATAAGACTCAGCAAATACAAAATCAACAACAATGAAAAAAAACGACAAGAAAATACATAAAGACAAACAACTCAGCACAGAAAATTAAGTCCAACAAAGAAACTGTCAACAACACCAGAAAAAGACATCAAAATGACAGCAATAAACTCATATCCATCAATAATTAGCATGAATGTAAATGGACTAAATGCACCAATAAAGAGACAGAGAGTGGCAGAATGGATTGAAAAAAAAAAATGATCCAGATTTCCTGCAAAATGGCACTCTAGGCAGAAGCACCACGCCGTCCCTCCACAGCAAAGATCCGAAAAACTAAGCCGAACAGAGAAAACAACAATCCTGAAACCATAAAACATCAAATGAAGAGATAAAGAACTCAGCCAAGCACCAAATGGAGTGAGAAAACTGACAGAGAACGGAGAGCAAGGAGAGATTCATGCAGAGGTCCCTATCAGCTAACACAGCGTAGATCCGCCATCTTGGACTCCTATCGGAGACCAGCAAACAGAGGGTACAAGAAAGCAGCTTCATGGAGCTTCCAGCAGGAGACAAAACAACCAGTAATTTGTGATATACGCTTTCCCACCCCCACCCTTCTTCACCCCCATTCGGCCCCCTCTGCTTCCCGTAGCCACAGTTTCTTGTCCAGGAGGCACCAGCTGCTTGGACTCCACCCACCTGAACGGGCTGCCTCTCTGGGTGCCATTTGTTGGCTGCTGGTGTTGCTTTTTTCTGCTTCTTTTGATTTCTTCCTTACCTCTCACCACCTCCCCCTCCTTTGGCTCAAATACCTGGCTCTGTCTACCATCATTGCTTCTTCCTGAGGGACTGCGGGGCTCCGGTAATTTGTGATATATGCTTTCCCACACCCTACACTTCTTCACCCACACTCAGCCTCCTCTGCTTCCCGCGGACACAGTCTCTTGTCCGGGAATCACCAGCTGCTTGGATTCCACCAACCCGCACTAGTTGGCTCTCTGAGTGCCATTTGTTGGCAGCTGGTGTTGCTTTTTTTCTGCTTCTTTTGATTTTATCCTTACCTCTCACCACCTCCCCCTCCTTTCAATCAAATACCTGACTCCGTGCGCCATCTTTGCTTCTTCCTGAGGGGTTGCGGAGCTCTGTTTGAGTGTGGAGCTGCTTCCTGGTCTGGGCTGCCACACTGGTGGGATCCCCGGGCTTTTGTTTGTTTGTTTCTTTTGAATTGTTTGTTTCTTTTCTTTTCCTTTTCTTGAGTTGAGAGCCCATTCTGCCCAGGCAGTGCTGCGTAGCTTGGAACCTACCCCGTCGGTTTGTGCAGATGGGGAGAGGGATCCCTGAAGGCATTTCATTTTTAGTTGGGTTTTTTTTTTTTTTTTGGATTTTCTTGCTCTTTTTTTTTAAATTTGTTTTGTTTTCTTTTCCATCTTTTTCCCTTTTTGTCTTTCTTCATTACTCACTTTCTCATCTCTCTATATCTTCCTTCACTTTCTGTTCCCTTGCTCTTTTGTTTTAAATTTGTTTTCTTTTCTTTTCCCTCTTTTTCCCTTTTTGTCTTTCTTCATTACTCACTTTCTCATCTCTCTATATCTTCCTTCACTTTCTGTTCCCTGAATACCTGGCATTGTATACCTCTATGCCTTCTAGGCAGGCTGTACTGCAACACCTGAGAACAGCTTCCCAGACCTCACAGCTGCACTGTTGGGATCCCTGGGAACTTTGCTGTTCTTTTCCCTTTCTGATTTTTATTCATTCATTCTTTTCTTTTTTTTCTTCCTCTTCCCCATTTTGTTTTTCTCCATTTCATAGTCTCTCATCTCTCCACTCAAATGGCAAGCTCCCCTAGCATTCTATTTAGTTTGTATGTTTTTGGCTCCTGTTCCTCTCTCCTCTCTCCCATAACCATCTTAGCTCCACACATAACAATCTCCCCCCTATATCCTGCCTACCTGCACTGTGCACTTAACATCACACGACCAAGCAGCACAGGCACAGATTACTGGAATCTGCCTTGCACTGATCACCAACCCACCCTGGTGGCTGTAGTAAGTGCTACAAACAACCCGTCCCAGTAACTCTTCTTCAGCTAGACCTGCTCTGCCGTACCATATCTGAGTGAGTGACCCTGCCAATCGGAGAAGGAGGCAAAAAGTATTGTGCCCATAGATGAGCAAACAACAAAAAACACAGCCATCCTGCTCAGACATATCCAAATTAAAAAAAAAGGGGGGGACGAAAGAAATCTACCATCAATAAACGATAAAAATAACTACTGAATGCCCTGAAGACAGCAGACAATATCAAAACATTTACAAAAACAGGACAGGATTGTCCAGTAGACGTCCAAAATAAAACACCAGATGACTTTCCAGTGGAAGAAAAGGCACTAGAACTACCTGATAGGGAATTCAAATTTCTAATACTCAGA
Organism: Dugong dugon; assembly: GCA_030035585.1. Taxonomy (NCBI): domain Eukaryota; kingdom Metazoa; phylum Chordata; class Mammalia; order Sirenia; family Dugongidae; genus Dugong; species Dugong dugon. The sequence goes on from CM057479.1 coordinate 33,199,901, forward strand.
ATTCTCCAAGAGCTGAAGCAGAAAGAAGACAAAAATGAGGAAAAAATAGACAAATTCATGGTAAATACAGACAAAAAATTGGAAGAATTCAGGAAAATAATGCAGGAACAAAACGCCAAAATAAATTCACAGCTAGAAATCATACAAAAACAACAATTAGAAATCCAAAACATAAACAACAAGATTTCAGAAACGGATGCTACCATAGAAGGGCTGAGAAGCAGATTTGAAACATTGGAAGACAGGATCAGTGGAATTGAAGACAAACACTTGGATACAACTCTGAGGAAAACTCAGAAAAAAAAACAAAGAAAAATGAAGAGACCCTGAGAGTTATGTGGGATACAATCAAAAGCAAAAATTTTCGAGTGATCGGAGTTCCAGAACTGGGGTAGAATACAGAAAACACAAAGAGGATCACTGAAGAACTGCTGACATAAAACTTCCCCAATATGACAGATGAAAAGCTGCCCATTCAAGAAACTCAATGAACCCCATATAGGATAGACCCCAAAAGAAAATCACCAAGGCATATCATAATCACACTTGCCAAAACCAAAGCCAAACAAAGAATCCTGAGAGAAGCTTGTGAAAAACAAGAAGTCACATACAGAGGAGAAACAATAAAACTAAGCTCAGATTATTCGGCAGAAACCATGCAGGCAAGAAGGCAATGGGATGACATACATAAAACCTTGAAAGCAAAAAATTGTCAACCAACAATAATATATCCGGCAAAACTCTCGTTCAAATCTGATGGCAAAATTAGGACATTTCCAGATAAACAGAAATTAAGGGAATATGTAAAAACCAAACCAAACATACAAGAAATATTAAAGGGAGTTCTTCAGTCTGAGAACAAACAACTTCAGCTCACAGGCAGAATCTAGGACACAGGATAGTACAAGCCAGACACCAATCTAGGAAATAAATTCTCAAGGACTATCCAAAGCCAAAAGAAATCCAACAGGGAATCAGAGCAGTTAATCAGTAAATGACAACAACATCAAAACAATAAAAGAGGGAATAAATGGCATAGGTATAGAACCTTCTAATGGAGAGTAAGGCAAGACAATACCAAGTAATGGTAGACTGCTTCAAATTAGAAAGATAAGGATAAAATTCATGGTAACCAAAAAGAAAGTTAATAAAAATAAAGAGGAAAAAACATAAAGTCTCAGCAAAAACAAAACCTACAAAAACAAAAGAAATGAAAAACAATCCACAAACAAAAGTAACTCAGCACAGGAGAATAAGAAGAACAAAGGAAACATCAGCACCACAAAAAAAAACAAGCACTACAAAATGACAGAAACAAACTCAGATCTATCAATAATTGTACTGAATGTAAATGGAATCAATGCACCTATAAACAGATGGAGAGAGACAGAATGGATAATAAAACAGCATCCATCAATATGCTGTCTATAAGAGACACATTTGGAAAAAAAGATGTGAATTTATTAAAAGTCAAACGTTGGAAAAAAATATACCTAACTAAAAACTACCAAAAAAGAGCAGAAGTGGTGATACTAATCTCAGATAAAATAGACATTAAAACAAAATCCACCATAAAAGACAAATAAGGACACTATATAATGATTAAGGGGACAATCCATCATGAAGACATAACCATAATAAACATCTACTCACCCAATGACAGGGCTCCAAAATACTTAAAACAAACTCTAACAACACTGAAAAGAGAAATTGACAGTTCCACAATAATAGTAGGAAACTTCAACACACCACTCTCAGTAAAGGACAGAACAACTAAGAAGAAAGTCAGCAAAGATACAGAAGACCTAAAGGGCACAATCAGCCAACTTGACCTCATAGACATGTATAGAACACTCCATCCAACCGCTGCAAAGTACACATTCTTTTCCAATGCACATGGAATGTTCTCCAGAATAGACCACATCTTAGGCCACAGAGCAATCTTCAACAAGATCCAAAACGTTGAGATAATTCAAAGTAACTTCTCTGACCACAATGCCATCAAGGTAGAAATTAACAACAGAAAGAGGAAGGAAAAAAATCAATTACATGGAAAGTGAATAATACCCTGCTTACACGTCACTGGGCAATAGAAGAAACCAGAGATGGAATAAAAAAATTCCCAGAGTCAAACAAGAATGAAAACACATCATACCAAAACCTTTGGGACACAGAAAAGGACAATTTATAGCAATAGATGCACACATCAAAAAAGAAGAAAGGGACAAAATCAAAACATTAACTACACAACTCAAACAAATAGAAAGAGAACGGCAAAAAAAGCCCACAGCCACCGGAAGAAAGGAAATAGTAAAGATCAGAGAAGAAATAAATGAAATAGAGAACAGAAAAAAAATAGAAAGAATCAACAAAACCAAAAGTAGGTTCTTCGAAAGAATCAACAAAATCTTCAAACCACTGGCCAGACTGACAAAAGAAAAACAGAAGTGGACGCAAATAACCCAAATAAGAAATGAAATGGGGGACAATACAACCGACCCAGCTGAAATAAAAAGGATAATAACAGAATATTATGAAAAACTATACTCCAACAAATTTGAAAACCTAGAGGAAATGGATAAATTTCTAGAAACACACTACTACCCAAACTAACACAAAGTGTTGTTGAAAATCTGAACAGACCCATAATAAGAGAAGAGATTGAAAAGGTAATAAAAAAAACTCCCAACCAAAAAAAGCCCTGGCCCAGATGGCTTCACTGGAGAATTCTACCAAACATTCACAGAAGAGCTTGTACCAGTACTACTCAAGCTATTTCAGAGCATAGAAAAGGAAGCAACACTTCCAAATTCATTCTATGAAGCCAGCATAACGCAGATACCAAAACCAGGCAAAGAGGTCACAGAAAAAGAAAATTACAGACCAATATCTCTCATGAATATAGATGCAAAAATTCTCAACAAAATTCTAGCCAATAGAATTCAGCATCATATCAAAAAAATAATACACCACGACCAAGTAGGATTCATACCAGGTATGCAAGGATGTTTCAACATTAGAAAATCAATCAACGTAATCCACCACATAAATAAAAGGAAAGAAAAGAATCACATGATCATCTCAATTGATGCAGAAAAGGCATTTGACAAAGTCCAGCACCCATTCCTGATAAAAACTCTCAATAAAATAGGTATAGAAGGGAAATTTCTCAACATAATAAAGGGCATCTATGCAAAACAAACGGCCAACATCATTCTTAATGGAGAGAGGCTGGAAACTTTCCCCGTCAGAACAGGAACAAGACAAGGATGCCCTTTATCACCACTCCTATTTAACATTGTGCTGGAAGTTCTAGCTAGAGCAATAAGGCAAGAAAAAGAAATAAAGGGCATCCAAATTGGTAATGAAGAAGTTAAACTGTCCCTGTTTGCAGATGATATGATACTACGCACAGAAAACCCTAAAGACTCCACGAGAAATCTACTGGAACTAATAGAAAGATTCAGCAGAGTAGCAGGATACAATATAAACATTCAAAAATCAGTTGGATTCCTATACACCAATAAGGAGAACAATGAAAAGGAAATCAGGAAAACAATACCATTTTCAATGGCCCTTAAAAAGATAAAATACTTGGGAATAAATCTGACCAGGGTTGTAAAAGACCTATACAAAGAAAACTACAAAACACTACTGCATGAAACCCAAAGGGATGTACATAAATTGAAAAACATACCATGCTCATGGATATGTAGACTCAACATCTGAAAATGACAATTCTACCCAAAACAATTTACAAATACAATGCAATCCAGATCCAAATACCAACAACATTCTTCAAAGAGATGGAAAAACTAATCATTAACTTTATATGGAAAGGGAAGAAGCCCCAAATAAATAAAGCACTACTGAAGAAGAAGAATAAAGTTGGAGGACTCACACTACCTGACTTCAGAACCTACTATACAGCTACAGTAGTCAAAACAGCCTGGTACTTGTAAAACGACAGAGACATTGACCAATGGAACAGAATTGAGAACCCAGATGTAAATCCATCCACCTACGGTCACCTGATCTTCAACAAGGGCCCAAAGTCCATCAAATGGGGAAAAGACAATCTTTTTAACAAATGGTACTGGCAAAACTGGATATCCATCTGCAAAAAAATGAAACAGGACCCATACCTCACACTGTCTACAAAAACTACTTCAAAATGGATCAAAGACCTAGATATAAAGCCTAGAACTATAAAGTTCATAGAAGAAAAAATAGGACCAGCACTACAGACCTTAATACAAGGCATTAACAGGCTACAAACCATATCAATGCACAAACCCCAAAAGATAAGCTAGATAACTGGGATCTTCTAAAAATCAAATACCTATGCTCTTCAAAAGACTTCACCAGAAAAGTAAAAAGAGAACCTACAGACTGGGAAAAAATTTTTGGACAGTACAAGTCAGACAAAGATCTAATCTCCATAATCTACAAGAAAATCCAACACCTCTACAACAAAAAGACAAATAATCCTATTAAAAAAATGGGCAAAGAGAATGAACAGATGCTTCACCAAAGAAGACATTCAAGCTCCAACAGACACATGAGGAAATGTTCACGATCACTAGCCATTAGAGAAATGCAAATTAAAACCATAATGAGATACCATCTCACCCCGGCATTACTGGCACAAATCAAAAACACTGGAAATAACAAATGTTGGAGGGACTGCGGGGAGATGGGAACTCTTATGCAGTGCTGGTGGGAATGCAAAATGATACAACCATTTTGGAAAATGATATGGCGCCTCCTCAGAAAGCTAGAAATAAACATAACATTCAATCCAGCAATCCCACTCCTAGGAGTATATCCTAGAGAAATAAGAGTCGTCATTCGAATAGACATATGCACACCTATGTTCATGGCAGCATTCTTCACAATAGCAAAACGATGGAAACAACCTAGATGCCCATCAAAAGATGAATGGATAAACAAACTATGGTACATACACACAATGGAGTACTATGCAATGAGAAAGAACAATGATGAATCTGTGAAGCATCTCATAACATGGATGAAACTGGAGGACATTATACTGAGTGAAATAAGTCAATCACAAAAGGAAAAATATTGTACGAGACCTCTATTGTAAAAACCCATGAAAAAGTTCACACACAAAATGTAACAATCTTCGTTGGTTACAAGGGATGGGAGGGGTGGGGGGGAATACTCAATAGGCAATAGATAAGTGGTATCTTGGGTAAGTATACAGTACAGGGGAAGCCAGCACAACTTGTACAAGGAAAGTTCATGGAAGCTCCATAGACACATTGAAACTCCCTGAGGGACTGGAGGTCTGTGGGGACCATGGTCTCAGGGAATGTCTATTTCATTTGGCATAACTCAGTTTATAAAGGCAATGTTCTACATTCTACTTTGGTGAGTAGTGTCTGGGGTCTTAAAAGCCTGTGAGCAGCCATCTAAGATTTTCCCCTGGTCTCATCCCTTCGAGAGCAAGGGAGAATGAAGAGAGCAGAATACAAGGAAAAGATTAGTCTGAAGAACTAATGGACTGCAGCTACCACGGCCTCCACCAGATTGAGTCCAGTACAGCTAGATGGTGCCCGGCTACCACCACTGACTGCTCTGACCAGGATCACAACAGAGGGTTCTGGACAGAGCTGGAGAAGGATATAGAACAAAATTCTAACTCCCAAAAAAAAAGACCAGATTTACTGGCCTAAAGGAGACTGGAGAAACCCCGAAAGCATGGCCCACAAACACCCTTTTAGCTCAGTGGTGAAGTCATTTCCGAGGTTCACTGTTCAGCCCAGGAGTGGACAGCCCCATAAAACCAAATGGGACTAATGAGGTACAGCAGTCCAGGGACAAGGGCCTGAAGGCAGAAGGTGACAGGAAAGCTGGTGATAGGGGTTGTTAGCCAATGTCATAGAACAATATGCGTACTATTGTTTCATAAGAAACTATTTGTTCTCTAAGCCTTCACCTGAAGTAAAATAAATTAAAAAAAAAATGATCCATCTATATGCTGCCTATAAGAGACATACTTTGGATTCAAAGACACAAAACAAACTAAAACTCAAAAGATGGAAAAAATATATGAAGCAAACAACACTCAAAAAAGAGCAGGAGTGGCAATATTAATCAGTGACAAAATAGACTTTAAAATAAAATCCACCACAAAGGATAAGGAAGAACCCTATATAATGATTAAAGGGTGAATACATCAGGAGGACATAACTACAGTAAGTATTTATGCACCCAATGACAGGGCTTCAAAATACATAAAACAGACTCTAATGGCATTTAAAAGAGAGAGAGACAGCTCTACAATAACAGTAGGAAACTTCAATACACCACTTTAGAGAAGGACAAAACATCCAGAAAGAAGCTCAATAAGACAAAGAAGATCTAAATGCCATAACCAAACAACTTTATCTCATGGACATATACCGAACACGCCACCCAACAGGAACCAAGTATACTTTCTTTTCCAATGCACATGGAAGATTCTCCAGAATAGACCACATATTAGGCCATAAAGCAAACCTTAACAGAATCCAAAGCATCGAAATAGTACAAAACATCTTTTCTGACCATAAAGCCATAAAAGTAGAAATCAATAACAGACAAAGCAAGGAAAAGAAATCAAACACATGGAAACCGAACAACACCTTGCTTAAAAACTACTGGGTTATAGAAGAAATTAAGGATGGAATAAAGAAATTCATAGAATCAAACGAGAATGAAAACACATCCTACCAGAACCTTTGGGACACAGCAAAAGCAGTTCTCAGAGGTCAGTTTACAGCAATAAATGCACACATCCAAAAAAAGAAAGGTCCAAATTCAAAATATTAACTCTGAAACTAAAACAAGTAGAAAGAGAGCAGCAAAAAGATCCCTTGGCAACCAGAAGAAAAGAAATACTAAGAATTAGTGCAAAATTAAATGAAATAGAGAATAGAAAAACTACTGAAAGAGTTAACAAGACCGAAAGATGGTTCTTTGAAAAGATCAACAAAATGTGTAAACCATTGGCCAAACTGACAAAAAAAAAAACAGGAGAGGAAGCAAATAACCCGTATAAGAAATGAGATGGGTGGTATCACAAGAGACCCAACTGAAATTAAAAGAATCATAACATAATACTATAAAAAATTGTACTCTGACAAATTTGAAAACCTAGAGGAAACGGACAAATTTTTAGAAATTCACTACCCACCTAAACTAACACAAACAGAGGTAGAACAACTAAATAAACATATAACAAAAGAAGAGATTGAAAAGGTAATTAAAAAACTCCCAACAAAAAAAAAACAAAATACACTGGCCTGGACGGTTTCACTGGAGAATTCTACCAAACATTCAGAGAAGAGTTAACACTACTACTACTAAAGTTATTTCAGAGCATAGAAAAGGATGGAATACTTCCAAACTCATTCTATGAAGCCAGCATAACCCTGATACCAAAACCAGGTAAAGACACTACAAAAAAAGAAAATTAAAGAACAATATCCCTCGTGAACATAGACACAAAAATCCTCAACAAAATTCTAGCCAATAGAATTCAACAACATATCAAAAAAATAATTCACCATGACCAAGTGAGATTTATACCAGGTATGCAGGGATCATTCAACATTAGAAAAACAATAAATGTAATCCATCACATAAATAAAAGACAAGAACCACATAATCTTATCAATTGATGCAGAAAATGTGTTTGACAAAGTCCAACACCCATTTATGATTAAAAAAAAAATCTTAATAAAATAGGACTAGAAGGGAAATTTCTCAACGTAATTAATGGCATTTATACAAAACCAACAGCCAACATCATCCTAAATGGAGAGAGTTTGAAAGCATTCCCCTTGAGAATGGGAACCAGACAAGGATGCCCTTTATCACCACTCTTCTTCAACACTGTGCTAGAGGTCCTAGCCAGAGCAATTAAGCTAGAAAAAGAAATAAAGGCATGCAAATTGATAAGGAAGAAGTAAAAGTATCCCTATTTGCAGATGACATGATCTTATACACAGAAAACCTCAAAGAATCCACAAGAAATCTGCTGGAACTAATAGAAGATTTCAGCAAAGTATCAGGATACAAGCTAAACATACAAAACTCAGTTGGATTCCTCTACACCAACAAAGAACTTCCAAGACGAAATCACCAAATCAATACCATTTACAATAGCCCCCAAGAAGATAAAATACTTAGGAATAAATCTAACCAAAGACATAAAAGACCTGTATAATGAAAACTACAAGACACTACTGCAAGAAACCAAAAGAGACCTGCATAAGTGGAAAAACATACCTTGCTTATGGATAGGAAGACTCAACATTGTGAAAATGTCAGCTCTCCCCCAAAGCGATCTACAGATACGAGGCAATCCCGATCCAAATTCCAAAGGCATTTTTTAATGAGATAGGGAAACAAATCATCAACTTCATATGGAAATGGAAGAGGCCTGTGATAAGGAAAGCACTACTGAAGAACAAAGTGGGAGGCCTCACACTACCTGATTTTAGACACTATTATACTGCCACAGTAGTCAGAACAGCCTGGAACCGGTACAACAACAGATACATAGACCAATGGAACAGAAGTGAGAATCCAGACATAAATTCATCCACCTATGAGCAGCTGATAGTTGACAAAGGCCCAAAGTCCATTAATTGAGGAAAAGATAGTCTCTTTAACAAATGGTGCTGACATAACTGGATATCCATCTGCAAAAAACTGAAAGAAGATCCATACCTCACACTATGCACAAAAATAACTCAAAATGGATCAAAGACCTAAATATAAAGTCTAAAATGATAAACATCATGGAAGAAAAAATAGAGACAACACTAGGAGCCCTAATACATGGCATAAACAAAATACAAACCATAAGTAACAATGCACAAACACCAGAAGAGAAACTAGATAACTGGGAGCTCCTAAAAATCAAACACTTATGCTCATCAAAAGACTTCACCAAAAGAGTCAAAAGACTTCCTACAGACTGGGAAAAAAAAATTGGATACGACAAATCCGATCAGTGTCTAATCTCTACAATCTACAAGATACTGCAAAATCTCAACAACAAAAAAGACAAAGAACCCCATTAAAAAATGGGCAAAGTATATGAACACGTACTTCGCCAAAGAAGACATTCAGGCGGCTAACAGACACGTGAGGAAACGCTCATGATCATTAGCCGTTAGAGAAGTGCAAATCAAAACTGTAAAGAGATACCATCTCACCCCAACAAGGCTATCATTAATCCAAAAAACACAAAATAATAAATGTTGGAGAGGTTGTGGAGAGACTGGAACACTTATACACTGTTGGTGGGAATGTAAAATGGTAGAGCCACTTTGGAAATCAATTTGGCACTTAAAAATCTAGAAATAGAAGTACCATACGATCCAGCAATCTCATTCCTTGAAGTATATCCTAGAGAAGTAAGAGCCATCACAGGAATAGATATATGCACACTCATGTTCATTGCAGCACTGTTGACAATAGCAAAAAGATGGAAACAACCTAGGTGCTCATCAACAGATGAATGGATAAACAAATTATGGTATATTCACACAATGGAATACTACACAACGATAAAGAACAACAATGAATCCGTGAAACATAACATGGAGGAATTTGGAAGGCATTATGCTGAGTGAATTTAGTCAGTCGCAAAAGGACAAATATTGTATAAGACCACTATTATAAGAGCTCAAGAAAAGGTTTAAACACAGAAGAAAACATTCTTTGATGGTTACAAGGGTGGGGAGGGAGGCGGAGGAGAATTCACTAACTAGATAGTAGAGAAGAATCATCTTGGGTGAAGGGAAGGACAACACACACTACGGGGGAATTCAGCACAAGTGGACTAAACCAAAGCTAAGAAGATTCCTGAATACAACCAAAAACTTTGAGGGACAGAGTAGCAGCAGCAGAGGTCTGGGGACCATGGTTTCAGGGGATATCTAGGTCAATTGGTATAACAAAGTTTATTAAGAAAATGTTCTGCATCGCACTTTCGTACATGGCATCTGGGGTCTTAAAAGCTAGTAAGCGACCATCTAAGATGCATCAATTGGTCCCAACCCACCTGGAGCAAAAGAGAATGAATAACACCAAAGACACAAGGAAAACATTAGCCCAAGAGACACAAAGGGCCACAAAAACCAGAGACTTCAGCAGCCTGACACCAGAAGAACTAGATGGTACCCATCTACCACCAATGACCACCCTTACAGGGAATACAACAGAGAGTCTCTGATGGAGCAGCAGAAAAGTGGTGTGCAGAGCCCAAATTCTAGTAAAAAGACCACACTTAATGGTTTGATTAAGACTGGAAAGACCCTGGAAGACATGGCCCCCGGACTCTCTGTTAGCCCAGAACTAAAATCATTCCGGAGGCCAACGATTCAAAGATTAAACTGGACTATGGGATATAAAATGATACTCATGAAGATGTGCTTCTTAGCTCAAGTAGATATATGAGACTAAATGGGCAGCTCCTGTCCAGAGGCGAGATGAGAAGGCAGAGAGGGTCAGGAGCTGGATGAAAGGACATGGGAAATCCGGGGTGGAAAGGAGGAGAGTGCTGTCACAGTACAGGGAGAGAAACTAGTGTCACATAACAATCAATGTATAAATTTTTGTATGAGAGACTAACTTGAATTGTAAAGTTTCACTTAAAGCACAACAATAAAAAAGAAAGAAAGGGAAAAAAAGGAGAATAGCATGTAGGATGGTCTTTCAAAAAGCTGGGTATGGTGGCAGTGGCCAGTATTGTCATGCAAGTGTCCTGGGGTGAAACTGGAGGGAGAATTAGGTTTTGCAGGAATTGGAGGCCAGTTTGTGCATATTGTGCCTTACATCCTAAGAAAAATGGTAATCATTTGAAATATTATAATGCTCATGGATAAAGATTAACGAAAAAGCAGTTGCCATCAAGTCGACTCTGACTCATGATGACTTCATGTGTGTCAGAGTAGTACTGTGCTCCATAGGGTGTTCGATGGCTATAATGTTTTAGTAGTTCACCAGGCCTTTCTTCTGAGGGTCTCTTGGTGGATTTGAACTGCCAACCTTTCAGTTAGTAGCCAACCACTTACCCATTTGTGCCACCCAAGGTCTGGAGAAAGATTGGCATATTAAAATATTTTCAGTTAAACATTGGAATATTGCACTGCAGGGACACAAAGAGAACAAACAGCACAGGAAGGTATGTCATCTGATGTTTAAATAGACTGCAAGTGGGAAGCAAACATTAAATAGACATTTCATGTGTTAGAAAAAAATGGAATGGGTTTTTTTGATCTTTAGAAGGTAGATGGTTCCGTGTTAAGTTTTGATGCCAGGTGGCAGTTTTGGCATCAAAGAGTTACCAGGATGGACTCACGCATTTCTAATTTGAGGAAACAAATTTATGGGGGAGTCTTTCATCAAGCTTGGAGCAGTAGAGAAGTAGCAAATAGGAGGCAACAGACATGAATCTAGTTTGTTTAGTGAGAAATTTAATTGCATTTGAAATCACCAAGGGAGCAAAATGGACACGCTTAAAAAAAAAAAATGGCTCTTGGCCCAAAAACCAAACCAAGCTTGTTGCCTTCAAGTAAATTATGACTCATGGCGACCCCATGTGTGTCAGAGTAGAACTGCACTCTGTAAGGTTTTTACTGGCTATAATGTTACTGAAGTAGGTTGCCAGGACTTTCTTCCATGGCACCACCGGGTAGACTGAAACCCCCAAACTTTTTGTTAGTAGCCAAGCACAAACTGTTTGTGCCACCCAGGGACCTTATATTAACTCAAACACGTGAAGTAACTTATATAACTCTGTAATTAAATTATAAAAAAAGATACAATTTTTAAACAGTTTTCATTTTTAGTATACATTTTTATTTTGGGTTAATTTTAGATTTGCAGGAAAACTGCAAAGATAATGCAGAGAGTTTCCATATACCCCTCACCCTGCTTCCCCTGATGTCACTATCTTACATTACCATGGTACATTTGTCAAAACCAAGAAACTGGCATTGATGTCATTGACACATTACTGTTAACTAAACTGCAGACTTTATTCACATCTCACCAGTTATAACACGAATTTTTTTTTTTTTTCCTGTACTAGGAGCCCATTCAGAATACCACATTATATGTAGTCATCATGTCTCCCCAGTGGAAACCCTGATGGCGTAGTGGTTAAGTACTATGGCTGCTAACCAAAAGGCAACCCAGGGTGAGGGTTGGGGAGAGTGTATTAATTTAAAAGAAGCAGGAAGGAAATCTTTGGAGTGATGGAAAATCTCTGTATCTAGACTGTGGTAGTGTTTGCATGACTGAACGTTGTTGTTAGTTGCCGCCAAGTCGATTCTGTGTTATGGTGATCCCATGTGTTAGAGTAGAAGTGCTCCACAGAGTTTTCTTGCTTGTAATTTTAAAGGAAGCAGATTGCCAGGCCTTTCTTCTGAGGTACCACTGTCTGAGTCGAAGCATCAACCTTTAGATTAGCAGTCCAGCATTTTCCCCACTCAGGGACCTTACAGGACTGTATACATTTGTCAAAAGTCATAGAACTGTACACCTAAAAAGTATGCATTTAACTTTTGTAAGTTATACCTCAACAATCCATCCTGAAATAAAACCTTTTACATAACTATAATTATAACCACAATAAAAGTAAAGAGGTTATTCTTTGGTAGAATTTTTATATATCCTTTGGTAGAATTTTTATATATCCTAATTTATTAAATTCAAGACACCATTATTTATAAGATACATATGTATTTTCTGAACCTTTCTGTCATTCCATGTCCAGGGACGAAATAGAAAGCACTTAGTGTATTTTACTAGAGGGAATGTTGAGGCAACACAGAGATTTGCCCCAGCTGAAAGCTGCTCCCACCCCCAGGACTGGAGAGACAGTCAGGGGAGGTGGAGTTTCTGGAGCCCAACAGCAGGACCATCAGCACCAGCGAAGACAAGGCCCCTGAGAGAGAAGCCACCTGAGCACAGAAGGAAAGGGACAGGCACCCTGACCTCTTCTTCCCCCTACAGTTCCTGCCCGTCTCCCTGTACCTGAACCTGCCCCAGGTTCAGTAGGCTGGGAGTCTATGAAATACACAGTGCAGGTGATGGAGGAAAAAGATGTAATTTACAGGTGAGCCATGGATCTGATAGCTCAAAAGAACATGATGGGCAGAGCTTCTAAGAAAAACTACTGCCAATTGTCTTCGTTTCCTAGTGCCGCTGGGACAGAAATCCCACAAGTGAGTGGCTTTGATGAACAAAAATGTGTTTTCTCATAGTTCAAGAGGCTAGAAATTCCAACTCAGGGCTCCAGTTGTAGGGGAAGGCTTGTCCTTGTCTCAGCTTCTCTAGCATTCTTCTTTTGGTATTCCTTAGTTCCTTAGAGATCTCCAAGTGGCATCTATCTTTCCCCCATTTGTGCTTCCTTGTGCTTCCTTGTTTCTTCTCTGTCTGTGTTGTTGTTGTTAGGTGCCCTTGAGTCAATTTTCAACTCATAGTGACTCCATGTGACAGGGTTTTCTTGGGTATAATCTTTATGGGAGCAGATTGTCAGGTGTTTCTCCTGAGGAGTGGCTGGGTGGATTCAAACTGCCAACCTTTCAGTTACTAGTCAAGCACTTAACTAATTGTGCCACCCAGGAACTACACCCTATATGTGCATTACTTCTTAATTTAGACTGTTATGGATAAATTGTATCCCTCCGATATATGTGTTGGAATCTTAACCCCTATACCTGTGGATGTAATCCTGTTTGGGAATAGGGTTGTTATGGTAATGAGATCTTATTGGTATAAAGTGTGTCCTAAATCTTAGTGATATGAAGAACAGCACTAAGAAATTAAAAAGCCAAAAACCAAACCAGTTGCCATCTACTCTGCCCTCAACAAAAAGCAACCCCATGTGTTACACAGCAGAACTGCTCCTTAGGGTTTTCTTGGTTGTAATCTTTATGGATGGGAATCACTCAAAATATGACTGGGAAAGAGCTGCCTCCTCTAAGTAAAGTTGAACTTAATGACATTTATCTGCAGCAAAAGACCTCTTTAAAGTGATAAAAAGCAAAGCTGTCACCTTGAGGACTGGGGTGCACCTGACCCAAGCCATGGTATTTTCAGCTGCCTCCTATGCATGCAAAAGCTGGACAACGAGTAAGGAAGACCAAAGAAGAATTGATGCATTTGAATTATGGTGTTGGTGAAGAATATTGAATATACCATGGACTGCCGGAAGAACGAACAAATCTGTCTTGGAAGAAGCACAGCCAGAATTTTTCTTGGAAGCAAGAATAGTGAGACTTAGTCTCGTGTACTTTGGACATGTTAGCAGGAGGGACCAGTCTCTGAAGAAGGGCATCATGCTTGGTAAAGTACAGGGTCAGCAAAAAAGAGAAATACCCTCAACAAGATGGATTGACACAGTGGCTACAACAATGGGCTCAAACATAGCAACGATTGTGAGAATGGCACAGGACTGGGCAGTGTTTTGTTCTGTTGTGCATAGGGTCACTATGAGTCAGAAGCGACTCAAGGGCACCTAACAACAACAACAACCAATGATCAGGAATTTAGAGGATGGACTGAACTATTAAGGAAAGCAGCCAAACCTACCAATCATAGAGAAAGAATTAACACCCTTTGTCCCATAGAGGGGTCCAGGTGGCACAGTGGTTAAGAGCTCAGCTGCTAACCAAAAGGTAAGCAGTTCAAATTCACCAGCTGCTCCTTGGAAACCCCATGGGGCATTTCTACTCTGTCCTGTAGGGTTGCTATGAGTCGGAATCAACTCAATGGCAATGGGTTAGTCCCATAGATACGATGCTTACTCCCCCTAGCGATGTTAAGATAATTAATAGCATAAATACTAAACATCACGATAATATTTCTGGTAAAGTGCTTATAAAAACTAATAATAATTCATTTAGTAAAGGGGAAATTATTGCCCCAGCAATTAGCAAGACATAGAGGGTAACCACAGGGAAATCTAAACTCCTGCAGGTGAAGGACACTTCCTTGATTCTCTCCTGAAACTCTATTAATTATGGGTATTGTGCTCAACATTTGTACTGGCATAGGTTTCTCTGATTCCTGCAGATATTCCAGTTCAGCAGTGTACACTGTCTAGCATCAAATCTCCAATCCCTTCCACCTAAACTGAACCTTCCACTTCTACTGGACCATCCATCAGCTCTTCCTCCTGACTTCGTTGCTCCATCACCATTTCATTATCCAACTACAACTTTTTCAAAGAGTGCAGACATTCTGTTGGCCAAGAAGTGAAAAGTGTCTCTTCTGGATCTGTTTTCAGACCCGACAACTGGCCTGAATCCTACTATTTCGACTGTTGAACGTCCAAGCCCTTGAAGGACTAGTAGCTCCACCTCCAGGTATTTTGCAACCAGTGTTTTCAGAAGCTTTCTTAATTGAAACTAAAGAAGCTTTAGACATTATGTAGGGTTTCTGTCTATATTAACCAGAATATATATCTGATTTGCTTGCAGGAATAGCTTAAGAGGCGTAAAGGACCACAGACAAATAGTTGATGGGCTCTTGGAATTCTACACCCAGTGGAACCCACCAATGAGATGGCCCTAAATCTATTCAAACAGCTGCTTTCTGCCAGGGTTGTACTCATCTAGGAAAAATTAGGATTCACCCTTGTGGTAGGTTCTACAATTATAGGCTCATAATATATATTAAATTGCTAACAGTTTCTCTGTTGCTGTGTGTATCTGCTCCTTTTGTTATCACATAACCCCCTAGCATTAAATCTCCTTCTTACTTGACCACTGAAACACTAGACCCACTTTTGACCTACAAGGGCAATGCATTTTTATTAGTCATAGATCAAGTATAGCTTAATGGAATCAAATCCATTCCATGTCGCCATTGGATGCCTAACCATATATTAGAAGATATCTTTTCTCCTTTGTGTTCTGATTATTGGAATCTCCATTTTATATATTCATGCCTGGCTTAAAAAAGTTAGCTAGATATGGCAATCGCTACCCTGATTTTTAGGGTATGTACCGTATATCTAAATATTTTCAGGAAGAACATCATTTTTTGTTCTCTGTTTTCCTCTCTGGATGATTCATACCAGGCCATGAAGCACTATTTTAGTCCCAGAGGATATGCCCTCAATAATTATTAAAATCTTGTTGGCTAAAAATGTCTGTGGTAATAACAGATTTGCATCCCTTTAATGCATACCATGTGACTGGTATCTGGATGCTTCGACAAAAGGCTCATATCACAGGGCACAATAGCAATGGATCCATGTATGCAGTGAAGATTACACGGACTACTATGAATCTTCTGACTCTCACAATAACCCTATTTTCT
This sequence comes from Dugong dugon, assembly GCA_030035585.1. NCBI lineage: Eukaryota > Metazoa > Chordata > Mammalia > Sirenia > Dugongidae > Dugong > Dugong dugon. The sequence goes on from CM057479.1 coordinate 33,216,260, forward strand.
CTAATACTACTATATCCCTGACCCCTATACTCATGCCAGACTTCTGCTAGACATACAGAAAAGCTCTCCTATGAGACATTATCTAGCCATTACCTTATAAAATCCATATGAGATGGGGTGTCCCTTGGCAATATGATGTTTCTATTGATGACATTATCACTCTTTTGGTCACTGAATGGTCTAATCTCTGTCACTATGGTAATAGTACTATTCGTAACACCATCGTAGTTATTTCAGAAGAAACATTCTTAAATCCTAAAATATTTGGGAGACACACAAAGACAGCCTTGGATTTGTGGAACTCAATTGGCAGTACAGACTTTTTTCTATGGTACTGACATAAATTACGCTAACTATAAACAGATCCTGAATTTGTATCCCCAACTTAAACTGAAAATAGCCAAAGATGCACTCCTGTTTAACTGAACTCACCACAATGTGTAACAACAAAGGCAAACAGAGAAACGGGATCAAAATATGTACAAAAACAGGCATTGGTGGACACACGCTGTCATGGCTCCTTAGAAACCTTCTTGGGCTCATACAAAGACCAAGAAAATCATACTGTCCTTCATCCACCTGGGATGTTATTATTGCTAACATTTCTGTTGGGCCTGATGCAATAGAACATTTGTTCCACTCTGAAATGGTTATAAGATGCTTGTTTGGTGTTATAATAAGACATTTCTTGACACTCCTGTTCCCTCTGTTACTGTACTTATTGATCACCTATGGAACGTATTACACCCATGAAAAGATGACCCATATACAAACCAGACTTTATGGTGGCCTTTGTCCACTGTTGACTGTACCAATCTTAACTTTACTAATGAAGCAATGCTTAATGGATCCTATGATCATATCTACAGATATTGTTTTGATTTCTTCAGACATTGCATGCACTGATGATATTTTCTCTTGCACCACCAGACAAGGGTATATACAATACCCATGTACTAAAATATTTCACCAAGTGAATATCTCTGAATTAAACACTCTAGAAGTCAAAGTTTCTGCAAATACCACCCTAATGTACTGGGGTGAATATTAGAATGAGTTGACTCAGTTTTGGAAGCCTAAATATGAAAATCCTTTATTGAAACATTTATGGAAGTATTTTACTTCACCCATTGAGGACTATAGGAAAGAATTTACTAAATGGAATTATAAGTATTTAGCCAACCAGATGGGACAGTCTGCCATAGCTAGTTTTGATGTTATCACTGCCCACCCTCATAACACTACATGGGCCAAACTGACTCTTACGGTACATAGGCATAAGGTCGCTCACCCGGCACATGAGCAACTTACTGATTGCAACTCTTATAACCCTATTAAAAGACTTAAAATAGACTCATGGCTTTTATGTACTAACTTCATGAAATTATCACAGGCTTTAAGAATTTACAGAGGTGTGGTTGGTAAGCCCTATCATGCTTTACATTAGCTTTTGTGGATTACTCCTGGGTACCATATGAATCCGGTTATTAGTAATCCAGACATATGGGAACCCACTTTTATATCTAGAATTTCTGTTATAACTAACCCTATTATTGTATCATATATCTTAGCTTTTAATTGGTTCTATTTCTTAGCTAGTGAAAGGGCACCTGCTTGTGCAAAATATTCTGTTGAGGCTTATGCTCCACTTCTTGATGCAATGCCAACAAGAAATTTCTTGAAGCTCAGAAAACGCCTACAATTTTTAGGCAGTCTCTTAGGGGGCCTGCTAGGAGCCTTACTAACACAGTTACAGATTGATGACTTGAGCTGGAGAATAGAAGATTTTCAAAATCATCAACAGAATTTTGAATTTCATGCTATGGCAGCTTTGCCACATTTGGGCACACAAATCAAAGATATTTCTCAAATCGTTGATAACATTAATGAACACAATTCTAGGACAAATCACGCAATAGATATACTAGGGAAAGCTATTGGGCAGGAACAGATTATTAGTGACACGATCAGGAAGCAGTTGGAAGAATTAGAAATTAAAACACAATGTGATACCTTACAGTCTAGTTTAATTTCTGTATGGAATACATTAAGAAAAGTTATTACTACTGGCAGATATTCGAGCCTTGTGATAACAGATAATCCCTCCACGTCTAAAATTGATGTAACATATGACAATGAATGTGACACTGCTCTGGCATGTAGAATTAAGATATTACCTCTGAAATGTGACACTGTAAATTTGGGCTATCACACTATCATAATACCCTAATTTCAAAAGGGGGAATGGATGCTTACAGTTGAACAAGTGCCTCTAAACATAGAAGGCATACATGTTCCACACGATCAATTATTAGAAGAGAACCATGAAACCTGGATAATTCCTGACAACTTTGATGTTCCAGAGTTCTTATGATTCTGGTCTTGATGACTGAAAAACTGTCTATATTTTGGAAAACTAGACATTTGCAGCATGCTCTAAAGTTTAGTAAATTTAACTTACTGGAAAGATGGCAATAATACAGAATTTCCCCTTCAGGGTTGCATTAAAATAGTTAGTACTTTGAATATTACTATTGAAGGCAAAGCATACTATCCCTGGTCCATAGAAGACAGAGGAATAATAAGAATTACTAGTGAAATTTATAATTTACCTAAACCAAATATTTCTTTGATGACTGTAACATCCAACCTAGAGAAATATGAACAGGATAGCAACCATTTGAAGCAAGAACATATACAATCCATGATCCAAAAGGTAAATAAAGAACAGAAGGACAAATTTCCAAAAGTAATGACTGTTTTAAACACAACATGTTTATGCTTTCAAAATGCATATGTATAATCACTCATACTATGAATTTAGAAATAGAAAATACAACTACATTTGTGAGGCCATCATTAATTATAAATCATTAGAAACCTGTAAGTCATTAGAAAGTTATTTATAAAACTTCTGAACTTAGACAAAAAAGCATGTGAAGTATGTGAACAATTTGGTAAACAGTCTTTAAGTTGACTTTGACACAGCATACTGTGATAAAAGAAGATATAACATAGTTAATCTTTGTAAACTATCCTTAAGACATAAGTCTAAACATCCTCCCTAATCTCTAACCTTGATGAAAAAATGTGACATTAGGGTAACCTCTAACCCTGGAGAAAAGACATAACATACTGGTCTTTGACGTCACGCTGGCCCTTAATGTGTGAGGACAAGGTGAGAATTTCACATAAAAGTCCTGAATTTCTGCTCACTCACTGAGAGAAAGCAGAGACAAAGGGATCTTTCTCTAGTCTCTTACTGTCTCTCTCTGAAGACTGAAAGCCTGCTGAGACTCTGTTCACCACCACTGACCTTGTCCAAGTCATGGCCAAGCCTTTCTCCTAAGACCTCTTGTTAAACAAAAAAGCCTGAAGCCTAAAGATTTGGACCCTAACCACTGATCATTGCAATTGTAAGTGTTAATTCTGATTCTCTGGTTCTAAATGCATGCTATGAGGCACAACTTGCCGTAACTACCTTGCAATAAACTAAAGGAGTTTATGCACGACAAACTTGCATATCTCTCTATTAATTTTCTAAGATAAAATCCTACACAACACCCTCTACACACTCCAATACGGTTTACACCTTCTTACTTAAAGGTCAATAGTATTGCTAGGGAAGTTTTCTAAATATTACTGAATCCACAGACTATTAGATTATCGTATATGATTCCTCAACAAATTCAATGATTCCCTCCTTTTAGAAGATGCCTCTCTCCTGGTCTTCTAGGTCACAACACTCTCCTGGTTTTCTTCTTATTTCTCTGGCCCCTTATTCTTGACATTTGCAAGCTCTTTCTCATACATTAAATGAAGGAGACCCTCACTACTCAGTCCCAGCTGTTGCTTTTCTTCTCCCTCTATATTTGACATGTTGACAAATTATTTCATTCCCTTGATCTAATATATCACCTGTCTATTCCTGAAACCCAACAGTCCAAATCTCACATCTGATCCCCAGACCTGAACATAAAAATCTTCACTGAAATATCTGAGAGGTTCTTCTGTTACTCAGATGAACTTTTGCCGAAATTTCTCTTCTATTATAATCTAAATCGTAAAGAATGGCCTTAACTGCTACCCAGGGGCTTAAAACTTGGAGCAGTTCTTGCGGCAGGCATCTTCCTCTCCCCTCAGACAACTACTTGCAATTAATTATCAGTCTAATCAGCTAACACTGTTCTTTATCTGTGGAACGTACTTACCTCTTCTTGTAAATCTCTAATACCCAGCACAGATATCTTGGTTAATTCCTATTTCTTATCCTTCTGATAAATTTTAAATATTACTTCCTCAAACAGTCCTTCTCTACAATATCCTCAAACATATGTCAATTTAGTTCTTTGCTAACATCATGTCCATTTAGGTTCATATATAACACAGTTTGTAATTTAATAATTATTTGTTCATTAGATTTTAAATGTGCTAAGGTCAGAAAATGTAATTTTCAAAACTACACTCGTAAAAAGCCTAATTTATCATCAAGGCTCATTAATATCTGAGAAAATAATTGAATTTTGTGTATTCTTCCTTTTTTCTCTTATACCTTTCCATCCTGTCCCTTCCCAGTTTCACAATGTACACGATATACCAGACACCCAATCATCTAATTCTTTCTAAAATCTCACGAACTCTTAATTACTTCATTACGTTGTGCTCTTTGCTTCAGCCTGAGAAAAAGAAAAAACATTTAAAACTATTTCCTCTTCCACAAGCATTTCTAAGACTTTGTTCAGGTAAATTGTAAGGATAGTCTTAGCTAAAATATCTGTACTTTTGAAGACACTTTTCCCATCTTCACAAATGAAATTCTTCAATATATGTACACAAGGAGTCATGGTTATTAACACTGTCAAAATAACAAGCACATTAAATAATATTAAAAAATTATTAGGCATAGACCAATGGAATAGAATTGAGATCCCTGAGATAAATCCATACATCTATGGACAACTTATATTCGACAAGGATGCTAAGTCCATTCAATGGGGAAAGAACAGTCTCTTCAACAAGTGGTGCTGGCAAAATTGGATTTCCACATGCAGAAAAATGAAGCAGGACCCATATATCACACCATACACAAAACTAATTAAAAATGGATCAAGGACCTAAATGTTAAAGCTAAAACAATAAGATTTTTGGAAGAAAATGTAGGGGCAAAATTATAGGACCTGCTTTTCTTTAATGATAGATTATGAAATACAAAAATAAACACACTATTAGCATAAGACAAAATAGATAATTGAGACCTCATGAAAATTAAATACTTAATGTTCATCAAAAGACTTTATCAAAAAAGTAAAAAGACAACCTACAGTCTGGGAAAAAATCTTTGGGATCCATATCTATAATAAGGGTCTAATATCCAAAATATATATAAAATGTCTATGACTTAACAACAAAAAGACACCCAATCAAAAAATGAACAAAAAGCATGAACAGACTTCTCCAAAAAGGATATTCAAGTGGCCAACAAACACATGAAGAGATGCTCATCATAGTTAGCCATTAGAGAGATGCAAATCAAAACTACAATAAGATACCACAAAAAACGAAAACAAACAAACGTTAGCAAGGATGTGAGGAGACTGGCACTCTTTTCCACTCCTTGTGGAAATGTAAAATGGTACAGCTGATGGAAACAGTACGGCAATTGTTCAAAAAATTAGAAATAGAGTTATCATATGATCCAGCAATCCCACTCTTAGGAATATACCCTAGGGACCTAAAAGTATGAACATAAGCAGACATATATATGCAGATGTTCATTGCAGCACTATTCCCAACAGCAAAATGTGGAAACAACCCAGATGCCCTGTAGCAGATGAATGGATACACGCATACTATGGAATGCTACTCAGCCTTAAAGAAAAACGAAATACTCATACATTCTATAATATGGATGAATCTTGAGCACATTACGCTGGGTGAAATAAGTCAATAACAAAAGGACATATATTGGATGGCTTACCTATATGAAATGACAAGAATAGGTAAATACATACATAAAAATCAGTACTATTAATGGTTACCAGGAGAGAGGAGGGAATCATTCTTTGAGAAGTACTGAATTTTAGTCTATGGTGATGGGAAAACTGGCATTGACTAAGGATATTGTTCGCACATGATTATTGTAACTGATATCACTAAGTTGTATAGCAGAAAAAACAAAACAAAACAAGGACCCAATAGATGATTCTTGATAAAAAGAAAGAAAAAATATGGAACATAACATCAAATTCTTATTGGAAACCAGACTTACTGGATACATTGAGACTGGAGGAACTCCCACACCTACTGCCTGAAAACAAGTTTTAAGCCTTGAGCTGAAACTGTCTCGTAAAATCATTTTTAAACTATTTAGCTCAGTTAATAATGTTTCCCTCAAGCATCGCACTCCTTTAAAGAATTATCTGTATGTGATTAAATGGGCAATCAAAACCAAACCCACAGCTGTTGAGTCAATTCTGACTCATAACTCTAAAACATAGATGAGAACATTAAAGGGAAGAGAGTTTAAATTAATGTTGGAGAAACAATATGGGCAGAGATAGGGACAATGGTGACACAATGTGAAGTATGTAACCATTGTCAATGAACTGTAAGTGTAAAAATTGTTGAATGGGTGTATGATTTGTTGTGCATATTTTCACCAAAAAAAAAAGATATTTATTAGGACTAATTAACAATTCATGCACTGGGAAGCTGCTAACCCAAGTGGAGAGTGCTCTGTTGAATTGATATTTTTCAGGGTGCTTACACAAAAGTTTGCCAAGGAAGTTTGAACAGGGTCAGAGAGTAATACCACGTACTCTGTTAAAGTAAAAGCAAAGGGTTTTATTGAAGGCAAGATTCAGTTTAAACTGGAGAGACGCACAGTCCACAAAGTGAAACCACAGTGCTCCAAGGAGTTACAGGCATCCAGGCAATATTTATATTGCTAAACCAGGAACTAACAACATAATATTCTGATTGGCTCACTAGTGATTTGTAAAACTCAGAGGCAGGTTAACTAAAGTGGGGGTTTACAGTGATTGGTGAGCACAACATATGTAGGTTTACGTGATTGGTTTAGAGTCTTTGTCCATTAGTTACTACTTGGTGATATGTGTGCTTTGCTGATTAGTTACCACTTGGCGAGTATAGGGGGTTTACAGAGTAGTTAAATCACAGGTGTCATGGATTGAATTATGTCCCCCCAAAAATATGTGTATCAATTTGGCTGGGCCATGATTCCCAGTATTATGTGGTTGTCCTCCATTTTGTGATTGTAATTTTATGTTAAAGAGGATTAGTGTGGGATTGTAACACCCTTACCCAGGTCACATCCCTGATCCAATGTAAAAGGAGTCTCCATGGGGTGTGGCCTGCACCAGCTTTTCTCTCTCAAGAGATAAAAAGGAAAGGGAAGTGAGCAGAGAGGGGGACCTCATACCACCAAGAAACAGTGCCAGGAGTAGAGCATGTCCTTTGGACCTGGAGTCCCTGCGTGGAGAAGCTTCTAGTCCAGGAGAAGATTGATGAGAAAGCTGACAGAGAGAGAGAAAGACTTCCCCAGGAGCTGACTCCCTGAATCTGGACTTTTAGCCTACTTTACTGTGAAGAAATAAATTTCCCTTTGTTAAAGCCATCCACTTGTGGTAATTCTGTTATAGCAGTACTAGATGACTAAGACAATAGGACAAGCTTTTCTGGGAGCATAGAGTTTAGACACACTATTTCTATCAAGGCTCCTTCGGACAAGCTAATAACATTCTTAGCTCAATTACAAAGAAAACATTTCATTAGTTACAAGATTAAGTCTGTATGAAGTTTACAAGTTAACAAAAGTAGTAACTTATTGATCCCAAGTCTGGGCTAGCAGCCCACATCATCAAGCACTCCAAAATTTAGGACTTTCACATTCTCTACGTTTGATTTCAATAGAAATTCTTTGGTCACACCTTTCAAAAATGTTTCTTCTGCATGGACTACTCGTCCTCAGACGGTTGCTAAATGTTATACACTATTAAGACTCTGGATGCTACTATTGTGTAGCCAGGCACTATCTGGGTTCTCCACCATGCCGTGGCTGGACATTCTGCTTCAGTGATTATTCATGGAGATTCGTGTGAGAGGATGGCTACATTAGGGGGATCACTTTGATGGTTAAGTGTGCCAGCTTAAGGCTTGAGTTCAATGTCATCTGAAAAAAGTTTTATCTATATACGTACTTCTTTTGATAGTCATAGCATTTGTGGCAGGGGTGAAAGCATTTGACATACATCTCATACTATATTTGATTATACCTGTGATAATGAAAACAAAAATAAGATCATTAATCCAGTGAGCAGTATAGATCTAATCCATGACCCAGCAAAATTTGGAAACCAACTAAAGAAGTCAAGGAAAGGTGAATAAGACATAGGGGGTATATAAAGCCAGGTTGGCTTCTGATGTACCTGCCTCAGATCTTGTTTTATTTCTCCTCAAGTATTTAAGCACAACAAGAAGTGTTAGCAATTGCACATATTCCTCCTTGTTGGGCTAAATGAAACCAAGGGCAATTCTGTTGTCTAATACTACTTTAACAAGGGAATTTAAAGATTTTTGTTGAGCTTTTATGATAGTAGCAAGTTCAGGGACACCAGCAAGTGGCAAAAGACTTCGGAGGAATGTCCATTCATCTCTGAGTTTATCTATTACAAGGTTGTCATTAGATTCTCCTTTGTTTCTGGAAGGAAGTTTTAAACATTAGTTTAATGTGTGCTTTTGTTGTAAGAATGGAGGTTTAGAGGAACCCCAAGTATCCCTAGGGTACATTGGCCATGTATGCTTCATCCGTCTAGGTAGGGTAGTGTCCAAGTGTGAGGTTTATTTTGTTTTTTTTTTCTTAAATAAGTTGATCTTCCATATAAAAATATATAACCCAAGGGTGCATAGACTGTTCCTGTTCCAGTCTGAGTATTGGGAAAAGGGATAGTCTAGTTTGATTCTTCAAATTATCTTTTAGTAAGGGAGTTGTTACAGAGAGATAATCCTCCTAACCCTGATTTCTCTGACTGGGGGTAAACTGGGCTTCTTGAGTGTGAGTATTACAAACATTTATTAAGGCTGCATAATATTGGCTGTCGCTAACAAAGGGAATAGGGTGTCCGTTATTATAAGTCACTTTAGGACGTGTCTAAACATGAGAAAGATAAAAACAGGGTACCAAAGGATATGTAGGGAAATTAGATGGATGTTATAGTATAAAATGGATGGCTCTTTTGGCAGAAGTGCTAACATTTATCATGGCACTGGGTATTAAACTATAATTTAGTACTGGTAAGGCCAGTGGGTCAGAATTATTATGTCCTCCTTTTGGAATTTGATGACAAATCTAGCCATCAGTAAGATTACCAGTGCTAGCTACTGATTAAGCTAGCTTAGTGAAGGCATTTTCATGTTAGGTAGTAGTTAGACCTATGGAAAAGAGTAATAATACACTTAAAGCTTCATAATGGAAAAAAATAAATGAAAACTAATACAATAAAACAAATGTTAAGGAAATAACTGCTACAATAAAACAGTTTCCTCCTTCAGTTATTTGCATGGGAAAATAAGATGTCAAAGTAAGTAATAACATTTCAAGTAAATAATAGACCTATTAGTAAGAGAATTCTTATAAATACAAAACAAAATCTACGGAAATTAATAATGGGTATGAATTATTAAACTAAAGGGTAATACTAGCACAATTGAAAGAGTAGGACAATTAATAGGAATACAGTTGCAAGTATAAAACAAATGACAAAAATCTCAATGGTCTGCATAGACATTCTTATCAGTCAGTGAACCCAAGCTGGTAAAACAAAGCACCTTCAAAAGTAATAAGTATAAGCAAAGTTTAACAATTTCAAGAGTTTGAATTAGGGGAAGTTCTTATGGTGTCCCGTTCTGTGATCTTGGGGTAGGTGTTTGCTTCTGAAGTCCTCTGCTTTTGGCTGCTAGGACATTTGCATTTTAATTTTAGTCTTTCTGTGTGTTTAACAGTCAAAACAGAGTCGATGGTGGCTTTCTTTAACTGAGAGCTGGGTTCACGCAAGCCATGGTGTGCAATTGTATATTGGAGGTTGCTAAAAGTAGGACTGAAAGATGTTGAGTCTGGGTGAAATTTAAAATAGCAGACACTGTATGGGGCACATAAATGTCAAGAAAAAATTTTTAAACTGTGTCTGCTGTTGTTTTCATTAACCTTGTAGTGGTAGCTACTACCATAAGGCAAGGAGGATAACCTCTGGCAACCGAATCTAGTTGCAAACCATAGTAGCCAATTCATCTTTGTTGTCCTCTGCGTTTTTGTGTGAGGACTCCTAAAGCATTTCCAGACATTTTGTATATGAAAAGAGAAAAATTTAAATTATAACTGTGGGATTTTAAAGTTGGTGTATTTATTAATGACTCTTCTAATATTGTTAAGGCCTCCTTGCTTTCTTACGATAATTGAAAAGAATTAGGCTCTGTTTGTTAAGTATTTATATAGTGGTTGAACCGATAGAGAAAAATTTGGTATGTAGGTTCTGCAATGCATGAACCATGTTTCTTTAAAGATGTGTAAGTAGCAGCTTAAAATATGTCTATATTTTGACACAACAGAATGAATTAGAAAAAAATATCTTAAATATATTATTTCCATGACTGTTGTTTTGTCTTTAGTAATTGCATTGCTCACGGTCATTTTGATTTTAAAGTATAAACAATCTGAAGTTGCTATGCAAGAGTTAACTTTAAAAAAAACCCACCGCCGTTGAGTCAATTCCAACTCATAGCGACCCTATAGAGTTTCCAAGGCTGTAAATCTGCCATATCTTTCTCCCGCGGAGCCGCTGGTGGTTTCAAACTTCATTAGCTTTTAATTTCATATCTTGGATATTCTTTCATTTTCTGAGGTAGAATCTAAGTTCTGGTTTTTATATATTATTAAATATTTTAATTTTAAATTATCCCTGGATTTGTAGTCCACTTTACTGCTTTCTGATTATGATATTACCATTTTTAAGGCTTTTCTCTTACCAAAAGTTCTGCTGTTCGAATCGCCCAGCCACTCCTTGGAAACCCTATAAGGCAGTTCTACTTTCTCCTATAGGGTTGCTATGAGTCAGAAGCAACTCTATGGCAATGAATTTGGTTTGGCTTATGGTTAACTTATAATAAAAATTCTTAAAACTTGGTGGGAGATGGGGCTGTCACCCAAAGCTGAAGGGGTAAAGCTGCCATGCCCAAGCGGCAGAATAAAAGAGTTTGCAGGGACCAAGAAGGGTAGGGTGGCAACTCAGATGTACTAGGAGAATGGGACCACCTAGAGCCAAGGGAGCAGAGTTGCCATCCTAAAGGGCCTGGAAGGTGGAGTTAAGCCCAGGGCAAGGGGTTGCTACCCAAAATCCAGAGAGCATGGCCATCATCCAGAGTCTAGAGGGCAAGGCTGTAGCCCAGATGGTCTCAGAGAACAGAGGATACTTTTTCAAGCCTTGAGAGCTAATGTAATGTGTTCTGCTGGGTTTTGGACTTGCTTGGTACCAGTTATCACTTCTTTCCCCACAATTTCTCCCACTTGTAATGGAAAGGTCTACCTTGTACCTGTTCTACCATTGTACTTTTTATTTTATTTTTTGCTTTTTTAAATTTTTATTGTTCTTTAGGTGAAGGTTTGCAGAACAAATAGTTTCTCATTAAACAGTCAGTACACACATTGTTTTATGAAATTGGTTAACAACCCCACAACATGTCAACTGTCTCCCTTCTTCACCTTTTTTTTTTTTTTTTTTTTTTGGTGAAAATATACATAGCCAAAGATACACTATTACAAAAACATTTCTACATGGACAGTTCAGTGACATCGATTACTTTCTTCTAGTTATGCTGCTATTCTCACTTTAGATGAAGGTTTACAGAACAAAATAGTTTCTCATTCAACAGTACCTGTGTTGCCCTATGACAACTACCATTGTACTTCAGAAGCAGAAAACTTGTATTGTAGATTTCACAGGTTCACAGATGAAAAGGAATTTTGTCCCAGGATGGAATATGCCTAAAGTCGCACCTATATTTGATTTAGATGATTCAGAAGATGAGATTTTGGACTTGGAGTTGATTTAAGACTTTTCGGATGATGTGATGGGGTGAATGTGTTTTGCATGTGAAAAGGACATGAATTTTTGGGGGCTAAAAGGTAGAATGTTACGGATTGAACTGTGTCTCCCAAAAATATGTGTTTGTAAATCTTTACCTCTATGCCTGTGGTTATAATCTCATTTGGGAATGGGTTGTCTTTGTTGAGTTAATGAGGCAGGATTAGTGTAGGATGTGTTTTGAGTCAATCTCTTATAAGATTATAAAAAGAACTGATTAGGACAAGCAAGCAAGCAGAGGGGGGAAGAGAGATGCCAAGACACATGAAGATCACCCAGGAGCAGAGGCTCAAAAGAGACAAGGACCTTCCTCCAGAGCTCACAGAGACGGAAAGCCTTTCCCTAGAGCCAGCCCCCTGAATTAGGACTTTTAGCCTCCTAAACTATCAGAAAATAAATTTCTCTTTGTTAAAGCCACCCACTTGTGGTATTTCTGTTATAGTAGCACTAGATAACTAAGACAAATATAAAAAAGTTACTAATAGTATGATTCTATTTTTGTGAAAAAAACATACACATAAACATTTGTATATACAATTTTTTTCTGAAATGATACAAAAGGATATTTTCAAAGCCTTTATCTCTGGAGAGTGGAAATGTGGGTTTGGGGAGTACTTTTACTTTTCAGTGTATGCCTGTCTCTCTCTCCTGATTGAATTTCTACCTGGAGGATGTGTTAATGTGTTACTTTTATAGTAAAATCTATAAAGCAATAATGATTCTATTTTTGAAAAATAAACATTTTTCTCTGTGTATTAAAAAAATCTAAAAATATAGGCATTATTGTTAACAGCAGTTAATACTTCAGTAAATGGCAATTCCATCTTACTAGTTGTACAGGCCAAAAACCTAGGAGTCATCCTTGACTCCTCTGTTTCTCCCTTACTCCACATTTAATCCATCAGCAAATCCTGTTGGCTGTCCTCAAAATATATACAGAATCTAACCACTTCTCACCACTGCTGCTTAACCATCCTATGCTACCCATCCAGTCTCCCTGATTCCACCCTTGCCCACCTGCAGTCTATTCTCAACACAATAGCTAGAAGTCAAATCATATTACTCCCTTGATTAGAAACTTCCAATGGTGCCGGTCTCATTATGAGTAAAAACCAAATCATTACAGTGGCTTATAAGGTTTTAAATAATCTGTCCAGCTATTCACCCCTCTCCCTATACTGACTCCTGTACATTCATACTGGCTTCCCTGCTGTTTCTCTAATCTCTGGGTACGCTCTCTCCTCGGGGTCCTTGCAGCTACTATTCCCTCTTCCTGGGCCACTGTTCCCCTTGAAAATTTTCCAGCATCTGCTTAACTTGTTCTTTGCCTCTTTCAAGTCTCTGCTCAAATGTGACAGGTTCAGTCAGGGCAGGAATGGGAAGTAGTAAGGGGAGAGTAGATTTGGACAGACCAGATGGGAGGTCACGGTAATACTCATGGGACGAGATGAATGGTGGTCTATGATGGTGGCAATGGAGATGTAAAGAAGTAGATGCATTCAAGAAATACTTAGGACTGCCAGAAGATCAGACAAATCGTCTTGGAAGAAGTACAGCCAGAATGCTACTTAGAAGCTGGGATGGCAAGACTTCGTCTCACATACTTTAGACATGTTATCGGGGGGACCAGTCCCTGGAGAAAGACAAAGTGCTTGGTAAATTAAAGGGTCAGCAAAAGAGAGCAAGACCCTCAACAACATGGGCTGCAATGATGGGGTCAAGCATAGCAACATTATGAGGGTGGTGCAGGATTTGGGCAGTGTTTTGTTCTGTTGCACATAGGTTCACTGATTTGGAACCAACTCTACAACACCTAAAAACATAATCCACAGAGGTTGGTATTTGATTGGGAGAGTGAGGGGTCCAGAAAGAGTCCCAAAATTTAATAGGAAATACTAGGGGAGAACCAGGCTTGGAGGAAAAGATGAAGAACAGGATTCCAGGAGACTTAGTTTTTATGTGTTATATGTGATAGCTCTTTGGAAAGATAAAACTTTATCTTTCAGCAAGAGAATTACCACTCTCTGAGGAATTCTTTTTTTGTGGGGGAGATCAGAAAGGCACTACTTTTATTGTTGTACTTTAAGTGAAGTTTACAATTCAAGTTAGTCTCTCATAAAAAAATTTATACTACCTTGTTATGTGACCCTAATTGCTCACCCTATACTGTAACAGCACACTCCTCCTTTCCACCCAATTTCCCGTGTCCATTCAACCAGCTCCTGACCCTCCCTGCTTTCTCATCTCACCTCCAGACAGAAGCTGCCCACTTAGTCTAATGTATCTACTTGAGCTAAGACTCACACTCTTCACGAGTATCATTGTAGGTCCCATAGTCCAGTCTAATCTTTGTCTGAAGAGTTGGCTTCGGGAATTGTTTTAGTTCTGGGTTGACAGAGAGCCCGGGGGCCATTATTTCTGGGGTTCCTCCAGTCTCAGTCAGACCATTAAGTCTGGTCTTTTTACTATAATTTGAGTTCTGCACCCCAACTTTCTCCTGCTCCATCAGGCACTCTCTGCTGTGTTCCCTCTCAGGGCAATCACTGGTGGTACACAAGAGCCATCTACTTCTTCTGGTCTCAGGCTGATGCAGTCTCCAGTTTATTGGCCCTTTCTGTCTCTTAGGCTAATACTTCCCTTGTGTCTTTGGTGTTCTTCATTCTCCTTTACTCCAGGTGGGTTGGGACTAACTGATGCACCTTAGATGGCCACTCACTGACTTTTAAGACCCCAGAAGCCACTCACCGAAGTAGGATGCAGAACATTTTCTTAATAAACTTTGTTATGCCAATTGACCTAGATGTACCCTGAAAGCATGGTCTCCAGAACCCCACCCTTGTTACTCTGTCCCTCAAAGTGTTTGGTTGTATTCAGGAAACTTGTTAGCTTTGGTTTAGTCCAGTTGTGCTAACTTCACCTGTAGTGTGTGCTGTCCTTCCCTTCACCTAAGACAATTCTTGTCTACTATCTAGTTAGCGAATAATGATCTCCCTCCTTCCTCACCCTCGTTACCATCAAAGAATGTTTTCTTCTGTGTTTAAACCTTTTCTTGAGTTCTTACAATAGTGCTCTTATACAGTATTTGTCCTTTTCCGACTGACTAAATTCACTCAGCATAATGCCTTCCGAATTCTTCCTTGTTATGTTTCACGGATTCATCACTGATCTTTATCATTGTGTAGTATTCCATTGTGTGAATATACCATAATTTGTTTTATCTGTTCATCTATTGATGGGCACCTAGGTCGTTTCCATCTTTTTGCTATCATGAACAGTGCTGCAATGAACATAAGTGTGCATATATCTATTCCTGTGATGGCTCTTATTTCTCTAGGATATCCTTCAAGGAGATTGCTGGATCGTATGGTATTTCTATTTCTAGCCTTTTAAGGAAGAGCCAAATCGATTTCTAAAGTGGTTGTACCATTTTACATTCCCACTACCAGTGTATAAGTGTTCCAGTCTCTCCACAACCTCTCCAACATTTATTATTTTATGTTTTTTGGATTAATGCTAACCTTGTTTGGGTGAGATGGTATCACATTGTAGTTTTGATTTGCATTTCTCTAATGGCTAATGATCATGAACATTTCTTCATGTGTCTGTTAGTCGCCTAAATGTCTTCTTTGGCAAAGTGCTTTTTCATATACTTTGCCCGTTTTTTAATTGGGTTGTCTTTTTGTTGCTGAGATTTTGCAGCATCTGATAGATTGTAGAGATTAGTCGCTGATCGAATTTGTCATAGCCAAAAGTTTTTTCCCAGTCTGTAGGTTGTCTTTTGACTCTTTTGGTGAAGTCTTTTGATGAGCATAAGTGTTTGATTTTTAGGATTTCCCAGTTACCTAGTTTCTCTTCTGGTGTTTGTGCATTGTTACTTATGGTTTGTATTTTGTTTATGCCATGTACTAGGGCTCCTAGCATTGTCCCTATTTTTTCTTCCATGATCTTTATCCTTTTAAACTTTATATTTAGGTCTTTGATCCATTTTGAGTTATTTTTGTGCATAGTGTGAGGTATGGATCTTCTTTCAGTTTTTTGCTGATGGATATCCAGTTATGCCAGCACCATTTGTTAAAGAGACTGTCTTTTCCCCAGTAAACAGACTTTGGGCCTCTGTCAAATATCACCTGCTCATAGGTAGATGAATTTATGTCTGGATTCTCAATTCTGTTCAGTTGGTCTATGCATCTGTTGTTGTACCAGTTTCAGGCTGTTTTGACCACTGTGGCAGTATAACAGGTTCTAAAATCAGATAGTGTGAGGCCTTCCACTTTGTTCTTCTTCTTCAGTAATGCTTTACGTATCCAGGGCCTCTTCAAATTCCATGTGAAGTTGGTGATTTGTTCCTTCATCTCATTTAAAAATGCCATTGGAATTTGGATCGGGATTGCATTGTATCTGTAGATCGCTTTGGGTAGAATTGACATTTTCACAATGTTGAGTCTTCCTATCCATGAGAAACGTATCTTTTTCCACTTAAGCAGGTCTCTTGGTTTCTTGCAGTAGTGTCTTGTAGTTTTCTATGTGTAGATCTTTTACGTCTGGTTAGATTTATTCCTAAGTGTTTTATCTTCTTGGGGGCTATTGTAAATAGTATTGATTTGGTGATTTCCTCTTGGAAGTTCTGTTTGTTGGTGTAGAGGAATCCAACCAATTTTTGTATGTTTAGCTTGTATGCAGATACTTTTCTGAAATCTTCTATTAGTTCCAGTAGTTTTCTTGTGGATTCTTTCTGGTTTTCTGTATATAAGAGCATATCAACTGTGAATAGAGTTACTTTTATGTCTTCCCTACCAATTTGAATGCTCTTTATTTATTTTTCTAGCCTAATTTCTCTGGCTAGGATCTCCGGCACAATGTTGAATAAGACTGGTGATAAAGGGCATCCTTGTCTGGTTCCCGTTCTCAAAGGGAATGCTTTCAAACTCTCTTCATTTAAGATGATGTTGGCTGTTGGCTTTGTATAAATGCCCTTAATTATATTGAGGAATTTCCCTTCTATTCCTATTTTGTTGAGAGTTTTTATCATGAACGGGTTGGACTTTGTCAAATGCCGTTTCTGCATCGATTGATAAGATCATGTGGTTCTTCTCTTTATTTTATTAATGTGACAGATTACATTGATTGTTTTTCTAATGTGGAACCATCCCTGCATAGCTGGTATAAAACACACTTGATCCTGGTGAATTATTTTTTGATATGTTGCTGTATTCTACTGGCTAGAATTTTGTTGTGGATTTTTGCATCAATGTTCATGAGGGATATTGGTCTGTAATTTTCTTTTTTTGTAGTGTCTTTACCTGGTTTTGTTATCAGGGTTATGCTGGCTTCATAGAATGAGTTTGGGAGTATTCTATCCTTTTCTATGCTCTGAAATAACCTTAATAGTAGTAGTGTTAACTCTTCTCTGAATGTTTGGTAGAATTCTCCAGTGAAACCGTCCAGGCCAGTGTTCTTTTTTGCTGTTGTTGTTGTTGGGAGTTTTTTAATTACCTTTTCAATCTCTTCTTTTGTTATATGTTTATTTAGTTGTTCTACCTCTGTTTGTGTTAGTTTAAGTAGATAGTGAGTTTCTAGAAATTTGTCGATTCCCTCTAGATTTTCAAATTTGTTAGAGTACAATTTTTCATAGTATTCTGTTATGATTCTTTCAGTTTCAGTTGGGTCTGTTGTGATATCAACCATCTCATTTCTTATATGGGTTGTTTGCTTCCTCTCCTGTTTTTCTTTTGTCAGTTTGGCCAATAGTTTATCAATTTTGTTGATCTTTTCAAAGAACCAGCTTTTGGTCTTGTTAACTCTTTCAGTAGTTTTCCTATTCTCTATTTCATTTAATTCTGCACTAATTCTTAGTATTTCCTTTCTTCTGGCCCCCAAGAGCTCCTTTTGCTGCTCTCTTTCTACTTGTTTAAGTTGTAGGGTTAATATTTTGATTTTTGGACCTTTCGTTTTTTTTGGATGTGTGCATTTATTGCTATAAACTGATCTCTGAGCACTGCTTTTGCTGGGTCCCAAAGGTTCTGGTAGGATGTGTTTTCATTCTCGTTTGATTCTATGAATTTCTTTATTTCATCCTTAATTTCTTCTATAACCCAGTAGTTTTTGAGCAAGGTGTTGTTCAGTTTCCATGTGTTTTGATTTTTTTTCCCCTTGCTTTGTCTGTTATTGATTTCTACTTTTATGGCTTTATGGTCAGAAAAGATGTTTTGTATTATTTCGATGCTCTGGATTCTGTTAAGGCTTGCTCTATGGCCTAATATGTGGTCTCTTCTGAAGAATGTTCCATGTGCTTTGGAAAAGAAAGTATACTTGGATGCTGTTGGGTGGAGTGTTCAGTATGTCCATGAGAGCAAGTTGATTGACTATAGCATTTAGATCTTCCATGTCTTTCCTGAGCTTCTTTCTGGTTGTTCTGTCCTTCACCAAAAGTGGTTTATTGAAGTCTCCTACTATTATTTTGGAGCTATCTATCGCTCTTTTTTTTCTTTTTTTAAGCAGAAATTTATCCTTTCACAGTTTAGAAGACTAGAAACCCAAAATCAGGGTTCCAGCTCTAGGTAAAGGCTTTCTCTCTCTGTCAGCTCTGGGGGAAGGTCCTTATCTCTTTTCAAGAACTGTGGGCCTGCTGTTCCTTAGAGATTTCAATGTCTCTTGGCATCAATCTTCCCCTGGATCTAGGAGGTTCTCAGCACAGAGACCCCAGGTCCAAGGGACATATTCCAGTCCTAGTTCTTCTTTCTTGGTTGTAGTGAGTTCCCTCTCTCTCTGCTCACTTCTCTCTGCTTAATCTTTTCTTTTTAATTGTACTTTAGATGAAGGTTTACAGAAAAAATAGTTTTTCATTAATAGTTAGTACACATATTGCTTTATGACAATGGTTAACAACACCAAGACATGTCAACACTGTCCCTTCTCAACCTTGGGTTCCCTATCACCAGCTTTCTTGTCCCCTTCTGCCTTCTAGTCTTTGTCCCTGGACTCTTGTGCCCCATTAGTCTCGTTTTGTTTTAGGGGGCTGTCTAATCTTTGGCTGAAGGGTGAACCTTAGGAGTGACTTCATTATGGAACTAAAAGGGTGACAGGGGGCCATATTCTCAGGGTTTTGCCAGTCTCTGTCAGGCCTAGGTCTGGTCATTATTTGTGAGTTAGAATTTTGTTCTACATTTTTCTCCAGCTCTGTCTGGGTCCCTTTATTGTGATCCCTGTCGAGCAGTCAGTGGTGGTAGCTGGGCACGATTTGATTGTACTGGACTCAGTCTGGTGGAGGCCATGGTAGTGGTGGTCCTTTAGTCCTTTGGACTAATCTTTCCCTTGTATCTTTAGTTTTTTCATTCTCACTTGCTCTCGAAGGGGTGAGACCAGTGGAGTATCTTAGACGGCTGCTTACAGGATTTTAAGACCCCAGATGCTACTCAGCA
Source organism: Dugong dugon (assembly GCA_030035585.1). Taxonomy (NCBI): domain Eukaryota; kingdom Metazoa; phylum Chordata; class Mammalia; order Sirenia; family Dugongidae; genus Dugong; species Dugong dugon. The sequence goes on from CM057479.1 coordinate 33,235,833, forward strand.
AGGTAGAATGTAGAATATTTTCTTTATAAACTTTATTATGCCAATTGAGCTAGATGTCCCCCGAGACCATGGTCCCCACAGCCCTCTGCCCACCAATTCGGTCCCTCAGGGAGTTTGGATGTGCCCATGGAGCATCCATGATCTTTCTTTGTACAAGTTGTGCTGTCTTTACCAGTATTGTGTATTGTCTTACCCTTCACCAAAGTTACCACTTATCTATTGTCTATTTAGTTCCCCCCACCCCTCCCATCCCTCGTACCCATCAAAGATTGTTTCTTTTCCTGTGTAAACTTTTTCATGATTGTTTACAGTAGAGGTCTCATGCAATATTTGTCCTTTTGAGATTGACTTACTTCACTCAGCATAATGTCCTCCAATTTCATCCATGTTATGAGATGCTTCACAGATTCACCATTGTTCTTTATTATTGCATAATACTCCACTGTGTGTATGTACCATAGTTTGTTTATCCATGCATCTGTTGATGGGCATCTAGGTTGTTTCCATCTTTTCGCTATTGTGAACAATGCTGCCATGAACATGGGTGTGCATATGTCTATTCATGTGATGGCTCTTATTTCTCTAGGATATATGCCTAGGAGTGGGATTCCTGGATCGTATGGTATTTCTATTTCTAGCTTTATAAGGAAGTGCCAAATCATTTTCCAAAATGGTTATATCATTTTGTTTCCCACCAGCAGTGCATAAGAGTTCTGACCTCCCCACAGCCTCTCCAACATTTGTTGTTTTCAGTGTTTTTGATTAGTGCTAGAAATGCTGGGGTGAGATGGTATCTTGTTGTGGTGTTAATTTGCATTTCTCTCATGACTGGTGATCGCGAGCATTTCCTCATGTGTCTGTTGGCCGCTTGAATGTCTTCTTTGGTGAGGTGTCTGTTCATTTCCTTTGCCCATTTTTTAATAGGATTATTTGTCATTTTGTTACAGAGGTATTGGATTTTCTTGTAGATTTTGGAGATTAGACCTTTGTCTCACTTGTACTGTCCAAAAAATTTTTCCCAGTCAGTAGGTTCTCTTTTTACACTTTTGGTGAAGTCTTTTGAAGTGCATAGGTGTATGATTTTTAGAAGATCCCAGTTATTTAGCTTATCTTTTGGGGTTTGTGTGTTGATGGTTATGGTTCATATCCTGTTAATGCCATGTATTAAGGCCTGTAGCATTGGTCCTATTTTTTCTTCTATGAACTTTACAAGTTTTGGCTTTATGTTTAGGTCTTCCATCCATTTTGAATTGGTTTTTGTATACGGCGTGAGGTATGGGTCCTGTTTCATTTATTTGCAGAAGGATATCCAGTTTTGCTGGCACCATTTGTTAAAAAGACTGTCTTTCCCCATTTGATGGACTTTGGGCCCTTGTCGAAGATCAGGTGACTGTAGGTGGATGGATTTACATCTGGGTTTTCAATTCTGTTCCATTGGTCAATGCATCTGTCGTTGTACCAGTACCAGGCTGTTTTCACTACCGTGGCAATATAGTAGGTTCTGAGGTCAGGTAGTGTGAGTCCTCCAACTTTATTCTTCTTCTTCAGTAGTGCTTTATTTATTCGGGGCTTCTTCCCTTTCCGTATAAAGTTAATGATTAGTTTTTCCATCTCTTTGAAGAATGTTGTTGGTATTTGGATCAGGATTGCATTGTATTTGTAAATTGCTTTGGGTAGAATTGTCATTTTCAGATGTTGAGTCTACATATCCATGAGCATGGTATGTTTTTCTATTTATGTAGATCCCCTTGGGTTTCTTGCAGTAGTGTTTTGTTTTCTTCGTATAGGTCTTTTACATCCCTGGTTAGATTTATTCCTAAGTATTTTATTTTTTTAGGGGCTTTATAAATGGTATTCTTTACCTGATTTCCTTTTCATCACTCTCTTTATTGGTGTATAGGAATCCAACAGATTTTTGTATGTTTACCTTGTATCCTGTTACTCTGCTGAATCCTTCTATTAGTTCCAGTAGATTTCCCGTGGAGTCGTTAGTGTTTTCTGTGTATAGCATCATATCATCCACAAACAGGGACAGTTTAACTTCTTCATTACCAATTTGGATGCCCATTATTTCTTCTTGCCTTATTGCTCTAGCTAGAACTTCCAGCACAATGTAAAATAAGAGTGGTGATAAATGGCATCCTTGCCTTGTTCCTGTTTTCAAGGGGAATTTTTTCAGCCTCTCTCCATTAAGAATAATTTTGGCCACTGGTTTTACATAGATGTCCTTTATTATGTTGAGAAATTTCCCTTCTATACCTATTGTATTGAGAGTTTTTATCAGGAATGGGTGCTGGACTTTGTCAAATGCCTTTTCTGCATCAGTTGAGATGATTGTGTGATTCTTTTCTTTCCTTTTATTTATGTGGTGGATTACGTTGATTGATTTTCTAATGTTGAACCATCCTTGCATAGCTGGTATGAATCCTACTTGGTCATGGTGTATTATTTTTTTGATATGATGCTGAATTCTATTGGCTAGAATTTTGTTGAGAATTCTTGCATCTATATTCACGAGATATATTGGTCTGTAATTTTCTTTTTTTGTGACGTCTTTGCCTAGTTTTGTTATCAGCGTTATGCTGTCTTCATACAATGGATTTGAAAGTGTTGCTTCCTTTTCTATGCTCTGAAATAGCTTGGGTAGTACTGGTACAAGCTCTTCCGTGAATGTTTGGTAGAATTCTCCAGTGAAGCCATCTGGGCCAGGGCTTTTCTTTTGTTGGGAGTATTATTTTTTATTACCTTTTCAATCTGTTCTCTTGTTATGGGTCTGTTCAGGTTTTCAAAAATCACTTTGTTGTAGTTTTGGTAGGTAGTGTGTTTCTAGAAATTTATCTATTTCCTCTAGGTTTTCAAATTTGTTGGAGTATAATTTTTCATAATATTCTCTTATTATCCTTTTTATTTCAGTTGGGTCTGTTGTAATGTCACCCATTTCTTTTCTTATTTCGGTTATTTGCGTCCTCTCCTGTTTTTCTTTTGTCAGTCTGGCCAGTGGTTGGTCGATTTTGTTGATCCTTTCAAAGAACCAACTTTTGGTTTTCTTGATTCTTTCTATTGTTTTTCTGTTCTCTATTTCATTTATTTCTGCTCTGATTATTTCCTTTCTTCCGGTGGCTGTGGGCTTTTTTTTTTTTTTTCCTGTTCTCTTTGTATTTGTTTGAGTTGTGTAGTTAATTTTTTGATTTTTTCCCTTTCTTGTTTTTTGATGTGTGCCTCTATTGCTATAAATTGTCCTCTGAGGACTGCCTTTGCTGTGTCTCAAAGGTTTTGGTATGATGTGTTTTTGTTCTCATTTGACTCTAGGGATTTTTTTATTCCATCTCTGATTTCTTCTATTGCCCAGTATGTGTAAGCAGGGTATTATTCACTTTCCATGTAATTGATTTTTTTTCCTTGCTCTTTTGTTGTTAATTTCTACATTGATGGCACTGTGGTCAGAGAAGATACTTTGAATTATCTCTACCTTTTTGGATCTTGTTGAGGATTGCTCTGTGGCCTAAGATGCGGTCTATTCTGGAGATCATTCCATGTGCATTGGCAAAGAATGTGTACTTTGCAGCGGTTGGATGGAGTGTTCTATATATATCTATGAGGTCATATTTGCTGATTGTGCCCTTTAGGTCTTCTGTATCTTTGCGGAGTTTCTTCTTAGTTGTTCTGTCCTTTACTGAGAGTGGTGGGTTGAAGTCTCCTGCTATTACTGTGGAACTGTCAATTTCTCTTTTCAGTGTTGTTAGAGTTTTATGTATTTTGGAGCCCTGTCATTGGGTGCATAGATATTTATTATAGTTATGTCTTCATGATGGATCGTCCCCTTAATCATTATATAGTGTCCTTCTTTGTTTTTTATGGGGGATTTTGTTTTAAAGTCTATTTTATCTGAGATTAGTATTGCCACTCCTGCTCTTTTCTGGTAGTTGTTAGCTTGATATATATTTTTTCCTACCTTTGACATTTAATAAATTCACGTCTTTCTTTCTAAGGTGTGTCTCTTGTAGACAGCATATTGATGGATCCTGTTTTCTTATCCATTCTGTCACTCTGTCTCTATGGGTGCATTGAGTCCATTTACATTCAGTATAATTATTGATAGATGTGAGTTTGTTGCCGTTATTTTGTAGTGCTTTTTTTTGTGGTGCTGATGTTTTCTTTGTTCTTCTTATTCTCCTGTGCTGAGTTACTTTTGTTTGTGGATTTTTTTTTTTCTTTTCTTTTTGTAGGTTTTGTTTTTGCTGAGACATTATGTTTTTCCTCTTTATTTTTATGAGTATGTTTGTTAACTTTCTTTTTGGTTACCATGAAATTTACCCTTATCTTTCTAAGTTTGAAGCAGCCTATTATTACTTGGTATCGCCTTGCCTTCCTCTCCATTAGAAGGTTTTATACCTACACCGTTTATTCCCTCTTTTATTGTTCTGATGTTGTTGTCATTTACTGATTAACTGCTCTGATTCCCTGTTGTATTCTTTTGGTTTTTGATAGTCCTTGAGAGTTCATTTTCTAGATTGGTATCTGGCTGGTGCGATCCTGTGTCCTAGATTCTGCCTGTGAGCTGAAGTTGTTTGTTCTCAGATTGAAGAACTCCCTTAAATATTTCTTGTATGTTTGGTTTGGTTTTTACATATTCCCTTAATTTCTGTTTATCTGGAAATGTCCTAATTTTGCCATCATATTTGAACAAGAGTTTTGCAGGATATATTGTTGTTGGCTGGCAATTTTTTTCTTTCAAGGTTTTATATATGTCATCCCATTGCCTTCTTGCCTGCATGGTTTCTGCCGAATAATCTGAGCTTAGTTTTATTGTTTCTCCTCTGTATGTGACTTCTTGTTTGTCACGAGCTGCTCTCAGGATTCTTTGTCTTTGGTTTTGGCGAGTGTGATTATGATATGCCTTGATGATTTTCTTTTGGGGTCTATCCTACATGGTATTTGTTGAGCTTCTTGGATGGCCAGCTTTCCATCTTTCATATTGGGGAAGTTTTATGTTAGCAGTTCTTCAGTGATCCTCTCTGTGTTTTCTGTTTCCTCCCCCTGTTCTGGAACTCCAATTACTTGAAAATTTTTGCTTCTGATTGTATCCCACATAACTCTCAGGGTCTCTTCATTTTTCTTTGTTCTTTTTTCTGAGTTATCCTAAAACAGAGTTGTAGCCAAGTGTTTGTCTTCAATTCCACTGATCCTCTCTTCCACCGTTTCAAATCTGCTCCTCAGCCCTTCTATGACACCGTCCATTTCTGGAATCTTGTTGTTTATCTATTGGATTTCTAATTTTTTTTTGGTATGATTTCTAGTTGTGAATTTATTTTGGCATTTTGTTCCTGCATTATTTTCCTGAATTCTTCCAATTTTTTGTCTGTATTTTCCATGAATTTGTCTATTTTTTCATGATTTTTGTCTGCTTTTTGCTTCAACTCTTGGAGAATTCTGAGTATTAGAGATTTGAATTCCCTATCAGGTAGTTCTAGTGCCTTTTCTTCCACTGGAAAGTCATCTGGTGTCTTATTTTGGATGCCTAGTGGAAACATCCTGTCCTGTTTTTGTAAATGTTTTGATATTGTCTGCAGTCTTCGGGGCATTCAGTAGTTATTCTTCTCATCTATTGATTGTAGGTTTGTTTGTTTTGTCCTTTTTTTAAATTTGGTTATGTCTGAGCAGGTGGGCTGTTTGTTGTTTGTTGTCTGCTCATCTGTGGGCACAATACCTTTTGCCTCCTTCTCCAATTGGCAGGGTCAGTCGATCAGCTATGGTACAGCAGGGCAGGTCTAGCTGAAGAGGAGTTACTTGGATGGGTTGTTTGTGGCACTTAGTACAGCCACCAGGGAAGGTCGGTAATCAGTGCAGGGCAGGTTCCAGTAGGCCATGCCTGTGCTGCTTGGTTGTGTAATGTTAAGCACATGGTGCAGGTAGGCAGGATGTAGGGGGGAGATTGTTATGTGTGGAGCTAAGATGGATATGGGAGAGAGGAGAGAGGAACAGGGGCCAAAAACATACAAACAAACAAAAAAGAGTGCTAGGGGAGCTTGCTGTTGGAGTGGAGAGATGAAAGACTATGAAATGGAGAGAAAAAAAGAAGTAGAAAAAAAAGAAAAGAATGAATAAATAAAAATCAGAAAGGAAAAAGAAAAGCAAAGCTCCCAGGGATCCCACCAGTGCAGCTATGAGGTCTGGGGAAGTTGTTCTCAGCTTTTGCAGTACAGCCTGGCTAGAAGGCGTAGAGGTATTCAGCACCAGATATTCAGGGACCAGAAAGAGGAGGAATGTATAGAGAGATAAGAAACTGAGCAATGAGGAAAGACAAAAAGGGAAAAAGAGGGAAAAGAAAACAAAACAAATTAAAAAAAAAAAAGAACAAGAAAAGCCCCCAAAAAAACAGGAAAAAAAAAAACACACAAGAAAAGAAATGCCCTCAGGGATCCCTCTGTACGTCTGTGCAAGCCACGGGGGTAGGTTCCAAGAAGGGCAGCACTGCCCGGCCAGAACAGGCTCCCAACTCATGAAAAGGAAAGAAAACAAACAATTCAAAACAAACAAACAAAAGCCTTGGGATCCCACCAGCATGGCAGCCCAGACCGGGAAGCAGTTCCACACTCAAACGGCTCCGCAGCCCCTCAGGAAGAAGCAAAGATGGCACACAGAGCCAGGTACTTGAGTGAAAGGAGGTGGGGTGGTGAGAGGTAAGGTAGAAATCAAAAGAAGTGGAAAAAAAGCAACAACTAATGGCACTCAGAGACCCAGCCAGTGCTGGCAGGTGGAATCCAAGTGGCCGGTGCTTCCCAGACAAGAGACTGTGGCCCCAGGAAGCAGAGGAGGCCAAGTGGGGGTGAAGAAGGGTGGGGAGTGGGGAAGCACATATCGCAAATTACCAGAGCTCCACAGCCCCTCAGGAAGAAGCAATGATGGCACACAGAGCCAGGTATTTGAGTGAAAGGAGGGGGAGGTGGTGAGAGGTAAGGAAGAAATCAAAAGAAGCAGAAAAAAAGCAACAAGAAATGGCACTCAGAGAGGCAGCCAGTGCGGGCGGGTGGAATCCAAGCAGCCAGTGCTTCCCGGACAAGAGTCTGTGCCCACAGGAAGCGGAGGAGGCTGAGTAGGGGTGAAGAAGAGTAGGGGGTGGGAAAACATATATTGCAAATTACCAGTTGTTCTGTCTCCCGCTGGACGCTCTGTGACACTGCTTTCTCATACCCTCTATTTGCAGGTCTTTGATAGGAGTCCAAGATGGCAGATCCGCACTGCGTTAGCTGATAGGGGACCTCTGCATGAATCTCTCCTCACTCTCTGTTCTCTGACAGTTTTCTCACTCCATTGGTGTTTGGCGGAGTTCTTTATCTCTTCGTTTGATATTTTAGGGTTTCAGGATTGCTGTTTTCTCTCTTTGGCTTAGTTTTTCAAATCTTTGCTGTGGAGGAACGGCGCAGTATTTCTGCCTAGAGCGCTATTTTGCCAGAAGTCCTTTGGCCATTTTTTAACTGGATAGTTTGTCTTTTTGTTGCAGAATTGTTGGATTTTCTTGTAGATTTTAGAGATTAGAACTTTGTCTGACTTGTAATGTCCAAAAATTTTTTCCCAGTGTGTAGCTTCTCTTTATACTCTTTTGGTGGAGTCTTTTAATGAACATAAGTGTTTAATTTTTAGAAGATCCCAGTTATCTAGCTTATCTTCTGGAGTTTGTGTGTTACTAGTTATGGTTTGCGTCCTGTTAATGGCACGTATTAGGCCCTCTAGCGTTGATCCCATTTTTTCTTCTATGAACTTTATAGTTTTTGGCTTTATATTTAGGTCTTTGATCCATTTTGAATTAGTTTTTGTATATGGTGTCAGGTATGGGTCCTGTTTCATTTTTTGCAGATGGACATCCAGTTTTGCCAGCACGATTTGTTAAAAAGATTGTCTTTTCCCCTTTTGATGGACTTTGGGCTCTTGTAGAAGATCAGGTAACCATAGGTGGATGGATTCACATCTGGGTTCTCAATTCTGTTCCATTGGTCAGTGTATCTGTCGTTGTACCAGTACCAGGCTGTTTTCACTGTGTAGTAGGTTCTGAGGTCAGGTAGTGCGAGTCCTCCTACTTTAGTCTTTTTCTTCAGTAGTGCTTTACTTATCCAGGGCTTCTTCTCTTTCCATGTAGAGTTAATGATTAATTTTTCCATCTCTTAAAAGAATGCTGTTTTTATTTGATTGGGATTGCATTTGTATTTGTAAATTGCTTTGGGTAGAATTGTCATTTTTCACAATGTTGAGTCTACCTATCCAGGAGCATTGTATGTTTTTTCATTTATGTAGATCCTTGTGGGTTTCTTGCAGTAGTGTTTTGTAGTTTTCTTTGTATAGGTCTTTTACGTCCCTGGTTAGATCTATTTCTAAGTTTTGCTGTTGTTGTTTTTTTTTAGGGGATATTGTAAATGATATTGTTTTAGTATTTCCTTTTGTTCATTCTCTTTGTTGGTGTGTAGGAATCCAACTGATTTTGGTACGTTTATCTTATATCCTGCTACTCTGCTAAATCTTTCTATTAGTTTCAGTAGTTTTCTAGTGGAGTATGTAGGGTTTTCTATGTATAGTATCATATCATCTGCAAATAGGGACAGTTTAACTTCTTTATTACCAATTTGGATGCCCTTTATTTCTTTTTCTTGCCTTATTGCTCTAGCTAGGACTTCAAGCACAATGTTAAATAGGAATGGAGTTACAGGGTATCGTTGTATTTTTCCTGTTCTCAAGGCAATGTTTTCAGCCTCTCACTATTAAGAATCGTGTTGGCCATTGGTTTTGCATAGATGCCCTTTATAATGTTGAGAAATTTCCCTTCTATACCTATTTTATTGAGAGTTTTTATTAGGAAAGTGTGTTGGACTTTGTTTAATGCCTTTTCTGCATCAATTGAGATGATCATGTGATTCTTTTCTTTCCTTTTGTTTTGTGGTGGATTACGTTGATTGATTTTCTAATGTTGATCCATCCTTGCATACCTGGTATGAATCTTACTTGGTCATGGTGTATTATTTTTTTGATATGATGCTGAATGCTATTGGCTAGAATTTTGTTGAGAATTTTTGCATCTATATTCATGAGAGATATTGGTCTGTAATTTTCTTTTTTTGTGGCTTCTTTGCCTGATTTTGGTTTCAGGGCTATGCTGGCTTCATAAAATGAATTTGGAAGTATTTCTTCCTTTTCTATGTTCTGAAATAGTTTGAGTAGTACTGGGATAAGCTCTTCTCTGAATTTTTGGTAGAATTCTCCAGTGAAGCCATCTGGGCCATGACTTTTTTTTGTTGAGAGTTTTTTTTTTATTACCTTTTCAATCTCTTCTCTTGTTATGGGTCTGTTCAGATTTTCAACATCACTTTGTGGTAGTTTGGGTAGGTAGTTGGTTTCTGGAAATATATCCATTTCCTTTAGGTTTTCAAATTTGTTGGAGTATAGTTTTTCATAATAGTCTGTTATGATCCTTTTTCTTTCAGTTGATTCTGTTTTAATGTCCCTCATTTCATTTCTTATTTGGATTCTTTGCATCCTCTCCTGTTTTTCTTTTGTCAGTCTGGTCAGTGGTTTGTCGATTTTGTTGATCCTTTCAAAGAACCAACTTTTGGTTTTGTTGATCCTTTCTATTGTTTTTCTATTCTCTATTTCATTTATTTCTGCTCTGATCTTTATTATTTCCTTTCTTCTAGTGGCTTGGGATTTTTTAGCTGTTCTCTTTTTATTTGTTCGAGTTCTGTAGTTAATGTTTTGATTTTGTCCCTTTCTTCTTTTTCAATGTTTGCATCTATTGTTATAAATTGTCCTCTGAGGACTGCATTTGCTGTGTCCCAAAGGTTTTGGTATGATGTGTTTTCATTCTGATTTGATTCTAAGAATTTTTTTATTTCATCTCTGATTTCTTCTATTACCCAGTGGTTTGTAAGCAGGGTGTTATTCAGTTTCCATGTAATTGATTTTTTTTCCTTGCTCTTCCTGTTGTTAATTTCTACCTTGATGGTGTTGTGGTCAGAGAAGATACTTTGTATTATCTCAGTGTTTTGGATCTTATTGAGGATTGCTCTGTGGTGTAAGATGTGGTCTATTGTGGAGTACGTGTGCATTGGAAAAGAAGGTGTACTTTGCAACTGTTGGGTGTAGTGTTCTATATATGTCTATGAGGTCGAGTTGGCTGATTGTGCCCTTTAGGTCTTCTGTATTTTTGCTGAGTGTCTTTCTAGATGTTCTGTCCTTTACTGAGAGTGGTGTGTGGAAGTCTCCTACTATTATTGTGGAACTGTCAATTTCTCTTTTCAGTGCTCTTAGAGTATTTTTTTGTATTTAGGATCTCTGTCATTGGGTGCATAGATGTTTATTATAGTATGCTTTCATGATGGATTGTCCCCTTAATCATTATATAGTGTCCGTCTTTGTCTTTTATGGTGGATTTTGTTTTAAAGTCTATTTTATCTGAGATTAGTACTGCCACTCCTGCTTTTTTTTAGGAGTTGTTTGCTTTTTATATTTTTTTCCAATCCTTCAATTTTTAATTAATTTACATCTTTGTTTATAAGATATGTCTCTTGTAGACAGCATATTCATGAATCCTGTTTTTTTTTTTTTTTAACCATTCTGTCACTCTCTGTCTCTGTATCTGTGCATTTAGGCTATTTACATTCAGTGTAATTATTGGGAGGTGTGAACTTATTGCTGTCATTTTGTAATGCTGACGTTTTCTTTGTTCCTCTTACTCTCCTGTGCTGAATTCCTTTTGTTTGTTGTTTTTTTTAATTTCTTTTGTTTTTGTAAGTTTTGTTTTTACTGAGACTTTATGTTTTTCTTATTTATTTTGCTGAGTAGGTTGGTTAACTTTCTTTGTGGTTACCTTGAAATTTACCCTTATCTTCCTAGGTTTGAACCAGTGTATTATTACCTGGTATCGCCTTTCCATTCTCTCTGAGGAATTCTAACCATTTTATTACATAGACCCCTTAGGTAGTCAATTGAAGCCTATGGACACTTTCTCAGAGTAATATTTTTAAAAGTATACAATTAAATATGAATAATTTCAAAGAAAACCAATTACATTGAAATACAGGGAATCTGTGGGCTTCAGATTAGGAGCTCCTTTATGGAACAAGTCCTCTCTGAATTTTCCCTTCCTGCTTGAATGGCCACACTTGGCCATGTGTGTAAGATGAATGGGCATCATTGCTGGGGAAGAAGTAAGGGCAGCAGCAGTGGCCTGGACACATTGATTGGCAAAACCACTTTCACAGCAATCCTGGATGGCACAACCAAAGTAAATTAGCCAAAGAAGAGGTCTGCTACCCGCTGGTGACACTGTTCTGGCATTTGGCAGCCCTTACACTTCTGACTGAGTAAACCTGGGGATCTTGGACAAATGAGAAGAGGTAGGAGGGGAGCCTCAGGAGGGAGATACTGGTGAGACTAAAAACTGGGACAAAGCCCTGGAATGTGAGATTCAAAAAAGGTGTAGTGAGCCCTTTCAGGAGCCTGATGTGTGAGATTAGATTATTGCCAGAACTGAGAAGAGCGAAACACTTTCAAAGCAGAGTGGTCAGTCACCATCTTTGAATGGGGCATCGCTGTTTCTGACTCTGCAAAATCCAGTGGGCAAGAGATTTGTTTGCTGTGCAACGAATATGCTGCCCTTGTTTTCTAAAAGGGAGATTTAAGTTTCTAGCAAGCCTTTGACCTGTAATTTCTCCCTTTCTGGTTATGTTTCTGGTTCGCCCAAATTTTAAAAATTCGGGTCTGTTCCAGTGTTGCTTCTTCGGCCATGATTGAACTGGGAAGAACCTATTTGAAGCCCTATTTGCTTCTACATCCTGCCGTCTCCTAAGGAAGACTTTTGAAAAATTAGAACTGTGTTCTATGTTTCTCATAACTTTAGGGGTGTAGGAACCAATTCACATGGCCTGAAGCATGGCATAAAATACGATTTCCTTGTCAAGAGTTCTAAGGGTTCTTAAGATTTTTAGTTTAGTCCAATGAGAAGGGAAAGAACTTGTTTGAAAGCCAATCAGATGCAGAGGAGAATTACATTCTGTAACTAGGCAGAGTGGCATTAGATGACATGAAGGTCAATCCAAAGGCAAAGAGAGTTTTGGAGAAAATTACACTGAGGGTCAAGGTAGTTAATCTTACCTGTTAAAAATGTTGAAGGGTCACTGTATTAATTTCCTATTGCTGCTGTAACAAATTACCACAAACTTAGTGACTTAAAACAACACAAATTTATTATCTTATTGTTCTGGAGGTCAGAAGTTCTAAGTGGGTCTCACTAGGGTAAAATCAAGGTGTCAGCAGGGCTGCATTCTTTCTGGAAGCTCTAGGGGATAATCTAGTTTCTTGCCTTTTCCATCTTGTAGGGGATGTTTGCATTCCTTGGCTCATGGCCCCCTTCCATCTTCAAAGTCAGCAATAGCCAGTTGAGTCTTTCTCATGCCACCTTTCTGGTTCTGAGTCTTCTGCCTTCCCGTTCCCCATGTAAGGACACTTGTGATCACATTTGGCCCACCTAGATAATCCAGGATGATCACCTTATTTTAAGGTCAACTGATTAACAAATTAATTTCACCTGCAACCTTAATTACCTCTTGCCATATAACGTAACATATACACAGATTCCAGGGATTAGGGCATGGACATCTTTGGAGGCCATTATTCTAGATACTACTGTCACACTCCATAAATACAATGCAGTCTCCTTCTTATGGCCTTGATTTTCTATTTCAATGTTAATTTCATTGTATTTATGTTCTTTAGTATGTGCTGCCTGAAACTTGTTTTGAGAAAAGGCAACAAAAAACAGACACTTCTACAGTTAACAAATACTAACTATGCACAGACTACATGGTGGTGAAGCCAGGTTGTTTTCTTAAGATTTTCTCCTCACTTCACCCCCACCTAATAATTAAAACAAAGAGAGTGGGACTACTTCAAAATGTGATTTGATTATCTTGAACCACTGTCTTTTCTTCAGAGCTGACAGTAGATTTTCCAATATTCCTAATCCTGTCTTCTGGGGAAAATTACTGAATTGGCCACTGTATTAGTTATCTATTCTTGCTTAACAAGTTACCTCAAAACTTAGAAGCTGAAAGCATTTATTATCTCACTGTTTCTCTGGGTCAGGAATCTGGATGCAATTTACCTGGGTGCCTTTGGCTCAAGGGCTCTCATAAAGTTGCAGTCAGGGTGTTATCTGAAGACTTGACTGAAGGAAGATCCACTTTATAGTTGTTGGCAAGATTCAGTTCCTCATGGGTTTTTGGATTGAGGTGTCTCAGTTGCTGGCTATTGGCTTGAGGACTTCCTCAGTTCCTTGCTACATTGGCCTCTCCACAGGGAAGCTCAAAACATGGCAGCTGGCTTCCCAGGAGCATTGGAGAGACTGAGATTGAGAGAGCCAAGTTGGAAGCTTCAGTCTTTTTATGACCTAATCTCAGAAGTGATATCTCATCATTTTTGCCATATACTATTAATTAGAAGTGAGTCTGTGCATCCAGCCCACATTTAAAAGGAAGAAATTACATAAGGGTGTGAATACCAGGAGGAGGGAATTATTGAGAGCCATCTTAGAGACAGCCTGTCACAACCATGATCAGCGATTTCTTCCAATTGAAGCATCAGTTTAAAATATGAAAAAATCCACTGGAGATTACTGCAGCCACAGTTTGGGAATCCATCTAGTACATGTGGACATAAAGAATATGTGTCAGGAAACAGAGCCAAGACGTTGCCCTAGACAGATGCATCATGCTGTCCCTCTGCACCAAAGACCCCCCCAAAAAACAAATAAACCAGATATAAACGTCAATCTTGGAAGCCTAAGCATAAAATGAAGGGATAAAGAACTAGATCAAACATCGAATTGAAGAAACTGAAGGAAAACAGAGAACAAAAAGAAATATGGAGTGAAAGTCCACTGTCAACTAACACAGCACAGTGTCTCCATCTTGGAGCACAGCCAGCAATGATCACAGACAGAGAGTATGAGAAGGCATACCAAGATCTCAACAGGAGACAGACCACCTGGTAACCAGAGAAACACGGTTTCCCATTCCTCACCCTTCTGCTCCATATACTACTTCCACCCTTTCCCCATGGGCCATGATGTGCTGCCTTGGCTAGAGATGTTAACAGCCCACCAACAGCCCGAGTCCACCATGCCCCCACATGCTGGCTCCTGCCATGACATTTTTTTTTCTTGTCTTTCTTTTCTTTCTCCCTCCCACCTAGCCCTGCACACCACCTCTACCCCTTTCCACAGGGCTATGCTGCACTGCTGCTGGTAGAGACATACTGGCCTGTCACCAGCCTGGGTCCCTCAGCCCCACCCACTGGCCCCTGCTGTGCCATTTTTTCCCTTACCTCCTTTTCTTTCTCCCTCCCACCTAGCCCCATATGCCACTGTCATAGATTGAATTGTGTCCCACAAAAATACGTGTATCAATTTGGCTAAGTCATCATTCCCAGTATTTGTGAGTATCCACCATTTTGTCATCTGATGTGATTTTCCTATGTGTTGTAAATCCTATCTCTATGATGTTGATGAAATGGGATCAGCAGCAGTCATGTTAATGAGGCAGGACTCAATCTACAGGACTGGATTTTGTCTTCAGCCAATCTGTTCTGAGATATAAAAGAGAGAAGTGGGTAGAGAGACATGGGGACCTCATACTACCAAGAAAGCACCAGGAGTAGAGTGCATCCTTTAGATCCGGGGTTCCTGTGCAGAGAAGCTCCCAGTCCAGAAAAAGACAGATGACAAGGACCTTCCTCCAGAGCTGACAGAAAGAGAAAGCCTTCCCCTGGAACTGACACCCTAGATTTGGACTTGTAGCCTACTAGACTGTGAGAGAATAAATTTCTCTTTGTTAAAGCCATCCACTTGTGGTATTTCTGTTATAGCAGCACTAGATAACTATGACAGCCACTTCTACCCCTTCCCACTAAGCCATACCATGCCACCTTGGCTAGAGAGCTATCATCCTGCTGCCAGCCTGAGTCTACCTTTTTCCCACCTGCTGGTTCCCGCAGCATGATTTTTCCCCCTTTATTCCTTTTCTTTCTCCCTTCTACCTAGCCCAGTACCCCACCACTACACTTTCCTGCGGGCCATGCCACCCTGCCTTGGCTAGAGAGATACTGGCCCACTGCCAACCTGGGTTCACATGGCCCCCCACATGCCAGCTCCTGCTTCGCCATTTTTCCACCTTTCCTCTTTTTCTTTCTCCCACCCTCCTAGCCCCATACACCACCTCTACCACTTCTCATCATGCCTCACCACACTGCAGCAAGTAGAGAGCTACTAGCCCGCCATTGCCCCAGGTCCCACCTGCCCCCACCTGCCAGATCCCACTGCATTATTTTTGATTTAATTATTTCATCACCCTTCTCTTCCTTTATTTTTCCTTCCCACCTGTACCCCTTCCTTCCAGAACACACTGCATCACCATAGTTAGAGAGCCACTGGATGGCTGCTTTCTACTACATATCTATCCTGTAAGCCACCTCCTCCCTCACCACCGGCTAACATATTTTTCTTCTTTCTTTCTCTTTTTTTTCCTTTGTTCCTCCCACCTAGCCCTGTAAAACAACTCCCATCCACTGACCCCCAACCATGTCACCTCGGCTAGAGCGTCCTCAGGTCAGACCTACCACCACACTGAGACCACACTGCCAGTCCCTTCCTGCCACTAAACCAGCTGCTGAGTGGAGGGGAGTGAGCCCATAGCACTCTCCATCCAACACCCCTCCCTATCTAGTGAGGTGCTGTGAATGCTCCCACACTGCTGGACCAACATCAGGAGGTAGACAGTGTCAGCCCAGTTTGCCCTCAGTCACCCCACAAAACCAGTGTACAGCAAAGTGGGCTTGCCCTGCCTGTTGCTGCCCTGCCCACCCAGACGGGGTGGTAAGAGCTGCAGAGATGAGCAAGCAGCAAAGCACGCCTGGTCTGCCTGCCCTGACATAACAAAATAAAACAAAGAAGCAGGATGAAACAAATGAACATACAATCAATAAATAAAGAAAATAATACCTTCATGTCTCAGAGACAACAGACAATTTCAAAACATGTAAAAAAGCAGGAAAGTTTGCTTGAGCAAGTGACCAAAATAATCAGATGACCTTCTGCTAGAAGAAAAGACAGTGGACTACCTGATATGGAATTCAAAAGACTACTATTTAGGCCTCTCCAAGAAAACAGGAAAGAGATCAAGGAAAACACAGACAAAACCAAAGAAAGCAGAATGAAAATTAAGGAAAATACAGACAAAACCATAGAAAAATTTAGGAAAATAATACAAGAACAAAAAATCAAAATAAATAAAAAATTAGAAATCATACAAAAACAGCAACTAGAAATCCAAAATATAAAAAACAAAATTTCAGAAATGAACACCTCAATAGAACATTTTAGGAGCAAATTTGCAACAATGGAAGACAGAATCAGTGAGATTGAAGATAAATCCATGGATGCCACTTTGAGGAAAAATCAGAAAAGAACGAATAAAACCTAAGAATTATATGCGACACAATAAAAAATGCACATAATCGAAGTGGAGAGAACAGGCTGAGAAAACGAAAAACACAGAGAACATTGTTGAAGATTTGATGGCAAAAACATTCCCAAATATCATGAAAGCTGAAAAGCTGATCATCCAAGAAGCTCAACAAACCTCATATAGGACAGACACCAAAAGAAAGTCACGAAGGCATATCATAATCACACTTGTAAAATCAAAGACAAAGTAAGAATCCTGACAGCAACGCAAGAAAAACAAAAAGTCAGTAACAAAGGGGAAACAATAAGACTAAGCTCTGCTTTTACTCAACAGAAACTATGCAGACAATAAAGCAATAGGATGAGATATATAAAACCTTGAAAGAACAAAAAAATCTACCAACCAAGAATAATATATCCTGCAAAACTTTCTCTCAAATATGATGGCAAAATTAGGACATTTCCA
This sequence comes from Dugong dugon, assembly GCA_030035585.1. NCBI lineage: Eukaryota > Metazoa > Chordata > Mammalia > Sirenia > Dugongidae > Dugong > Dugong dugon. The sequence continues at coordinate 33,252,803 of CM057479.1, forward strand.
GATAAACAAGAATTAAAGGAATATGTAAAAACCAAACCAAACTTACAAGAATTATTAAAGGGCGTCCTTAGGTTAAAGAACTAACAACATCAGACAACAACCAGAATATAGCACATAAGACAGCATCAGCCAGATACCAACCTAGGTAATGAACTCACAAGGGTAAAACAAAACTAAAAGGTTTACAACAGGGAAACAGAGAGGTCAATCTGTAAAAGACAACAGCATCAGAACAATAAAAGAAGTAATAAACTGTGTAGATGTAGAACTTTCAGATGGAGAGGGAATCAAGGTGATACAAAGTAATAAAAGACTCGTTTAAATTTAGGAAGATAGGAGTAAATTTCAAGGTAACAACAAAGAAAGTTAACAAACTTACTCTTCAAAATAAAGAAGTAAAACAAAGTTTTCAGTAAACGCAAAATCTACCAATATAAATGAAATGAAAAAAACACAAACAAAAGGAATTCAGTACAGGAGAGTAAGAAGAACAAAGAAAATGTCAGCACCACAAAAAAAAGCCCTACGACATGACAGCAATAAATTTATACCTATCAATAATAACACCGAATGTAAACGGCTTAAATGCACCCATAAAGAGACAGAGAGTGACAGATGGGTAAAAAAAATGACCCAACAATATGCTGTCTACAAGAGACACAGCTTAGAAACAAAGACATAAATATATTAAAAATCAAGGGATGGAAAAAATATATCAAGCAAATAGCAACCAAAAAAAAGAGTAAAAGTGGCAATACTATTCTCAAATAAAATAGACTTTAAAACAAAATTCACCATAAAAGATAAAGAAGGATGTTATATAATGATTAAAGGGACAACCCACCATGAAGACATAATCATAATAAATATATATGCACCCAATGACAGGGTTCCAAAATATATAAAACAACTCTAACAGCACTGAAAAGAGAAATGGACAGTTCCACAATATTAACAGGAAGCTGCAACATGCAACTCTGGGTAAAGGACAGACCATCTAGAAAGAAACTCAGTAAAGATACAGAAGATCTAAAGGCCACAATCAAACAACTTGACCTCACAGACATATATAGAACACTCCACTCAATAGCAGCAAAGTACACATTCTTTTCCAATGCATATGGAATATTCTCCAGAATAAACCACATGTTAGGCCACAAAGCAACCCTCAACAAAATCCAAAACATTGAGATAACACAAAGCAACTTCTCTGATCACGATGCCATAAAAGTAAAAATTAAGGAAGAGCAAGGGAAAAACCTCAAATACATGAAAGTGAATAATATCCTGCTTAAAAACCATTGGGTATAGAAGAAATCAAAGATGGATTCAAAAAATTCCTGAAATCAAATGACAATGAAAATACATCATACCAAAATATTTGGGGTACAGCAAATGCAGCACTCAGAGGTCAATTTATAGCAGTAGATGCACACATCAAAAAAGAACGGACAAAATCAAAACATTAACTACAGAACTTGAACAAATAGCAAGAGAATAGCAAAAGAAGCTCACAGCCACCAGAAGAAAAGAAATAATAAAGATCAGAGCAGAAATAAATGAAATACAGGATAGAAAAACAATAGAAAGTAAAAACAAAAGCCAAAAGTTGGTTCTTTGAAAGGATCAATAAAATAGACAAATCTTCAGCCAAACTGACAAAAGAAAAAAAGGAAAGGACGCAAATAACCCAAATAAGAAATGAAATGGGGGACATTACAACAGACTCAACTGAAATAAAAAGGATCATAACAGAGTACTATGAAAAACTATACTCCACATAATTCAAAAACCTAGAGGAAATGGATAAGTTTCTAGAAACACACTACCTACATAAACTAACACAAACTGAAGTTGAAAATCTGAACAGACCCATAACAAGAGGAGATTGAAAATGTAATAAAAAAATTCCCAATAATTGGCTTCACTGGAGAATTCTACCGAACAATCAGAGAAGAGCTTGCACTAGTACTACTTAAATTATTTCCGACCATAGATATGGAAGGGATACTTCCAAATTCATTCTATGAAGCCAGCATAACCCTAATACCAACCAGGCAAAGACACCACAAAAAAGAAAATTACAGATCAGCATCACTCATGAATATTGATGCAAAGATTCTCAACAACATTCTAGCCAATAGAATTCAGCATCATATAAAAAAAAATAATACACCAGGACCAAGTGGGATTCATACCAAGTATGTAAGGATAGTTCAATATTAAAAAATCAAACATAATATCAAACATAATCTATCACACAGATAAAAGAAAAAAATCACATGATCATCTCAATCGATGCAGAAAAGGCATTCAAAAAAGTCAAACACACATTCCTGAAAAACTCTCAATAAAATAGGTATAGAAGGGGAATTCCTCATAATAAATGGCATCTACACAAAACCAACAGACAACATCATTATTAATGGAGAGAGGCTGAAAACATTCCCCCTGAGAACAGGAACAAGACAAGGATGCCCTTTATCACCATTCCTATTTAACTTTGTGCTTGAAGTCCTAGCTAGAGCAATAAGGCAGGAAAAAGAAATAAAGGGCATCCAGATAGGTAAGGAAGAAGTAAAACTGTCCTTCTTTATGGATGATTTGATACTAAACATAGGAAACCCAAAACACTCCACAAGAAAAGTACTGGAACTAAGAGAAAGGTTCAGCAGAGTTGAAGGATACAAGATAAACATACAAAAATCGGTTGGATTTCTATACACCAATAAAGAAAACTATAAAAATGAAATCAGGAAAGCAATTCCATTTATAATAGCCCCTAAAAAATAAAATACTTAGGTATAAACCTTACCAGTGATGTAAAAGACCTACACAAAGAAAACTACAAAACACTACTGCAAGAAACCAAAAGAGAGCTACATAAATAGCAAAACATACCATGCTCATGGATAGCTAGACTCAACAGTGTAAAAATGACAATTCTACCCAAAGCAATCTACAATTACAATGCAATCCCAATCCAAATACCAACATCATTCTTTAACGAGATGGAAAAACTAATTAATTACTTTATATGGAAAGGAAAGAAACCCCGGATAAGTAAAGCACTACTGAAGAAGAATAAAGTAGGAGGCCTCGAACTACCTGACCTCAGAACCTACTATACAGCTACTATAGTGAAAACAGCCTGGTACTGGTACAATGACTCACACATTGACCAATGGAACAAAGGCCCAAAGTCCATTAAATGGGGAAAAGACAGTTTTTTAACATGGTGCTAGCAAAACTGGATGTCCATCAGCAAAAAAAAAAAAAAAAAAAAAAGATATAGGACTCATATCTCACACCATACACAAAAACTAATTCAAAATGGATCAAAGACCTAAATATAATACCAAAAGCTATAAAGATCATGGAAGAAAAACTAAGGTTTATGCTACTGGCCACCCTAATATATGGCATAAACAGGATAGAAAGCACAATTAACAATATACAAACACCAGAAGATAATCTAGATAACTGGGATCTTCTAAAAATTAAACACATTTGTTCATTGAAATACTTCACCAAAAGAGTAAAAAGAGAACCTACAGACTGGGAAAAAATTTTTTGCTATTACAAATCTGGCAAAGGTCTAATCTCTAAAATCTACAGGAAAATTCAACACCTCTACAACAAAAAGACAAATAATCCAATTAAAAAATGGACAAAGGATATGAACAGACACTTCACCAAAGAAGACATTCAGGCGGCTAATAGACATATGAGGAAATGCTCGTGATCACTAGCCATCAGAAAAGAGCAAATGAAAACTACAATGAGATACCATTTCACCCCAACATTACTGGCAAGAATTAAAAAAAAAAAAACCAGAAAATAACAAATATTGAAGAGGCTGTGGGGAAATTGGAACTCGTATGCACTGCTGCTGGGAATGAAAATGGTACGACCATTTTGGAAAATGATATGGTGCTTCCTTAAAAAGCTAGAAGTAGAAATACCATAGGATCCAGCAATCACACTCCTAGGAATACTTCCTAGAGAAATAAGAGCCATCACATGAATAGACATACACACACCCATGTTCATTGCAGCATTATTCACAACAGGAAAAAGATAGAAACAACCTAAGTGTCCATCAACATATGAATGAATAAACAAACTATGGTACACACCCACAATGAAATACTACGCAATGATAAAGAACAATGATGAGTCAGTAAAACATCTCACAACATGGATGAATCTGGAGGGCATTATGCTGAGTGAAATAAGTCAATCACCAAAGGACAAATATTGTGAGACCACTATTATCAAAACACATGCAAAAGCTTACACGCAAAAAGAAACAATGTTTGATGGTTAGTAGGGAGGGGAAGGTTGAGAGGAAACAACACTAAATAGACAATAGATAAGTGGTAACTTTGGTGAATGGTAAGACAGTACACAATACTGGGAAGCCAGCACATCTTGACCAAGGCAAGGTCATGGAAGTGCCACAGACACATCCAAACTCCCTGAGGGACTGAATTACTGGACTGAAGGCTGGAGACCATGGTCTCAGGGAACATCTAGCTCAATTGACATAACATTTTATAAAGAAAATGTTCTACATCCTACTTTAGTGAGTATCATCTGGGTCTTAAAACTTGTGAGTGGCCATGTAAGATACTCCACTGGTCCCACCCCGTCTGAAGCAAGGGAGAATGAAGAAAACCAAAGATACAAGGGAAAGACTAGTCCAAAGGACTAATGGATCACAACTACCACAGCTTCTGCCAAACTGAGTCCAGCACAACTAGATGGTGCCCGGCTGCTACCACCAACTGCTGTGATAGAGATCATAATAGAGGGTCCTGGATAGAGCTGGAGAAAAATGTAGAACAAAATTCAAACTCACAAAAAAGGGCCATACTGACAGAAACTGGAGAAACTCAGAAAGTATGGCCCCAGGACACCGTTTTAATGCAGTACTGAAATCACTCCTGAGGTTCACCCTTCAGCCAAAGATTAGAGAGGTGTAAAAAAAAAAAAAAAAAAAAAAATGAGACTAAATGGACACACCAACCCGCGGGCAAGGAAGAGAAGGCAGGGGGGATAGGAAAGCTGATAATGGGCAACCCAAGGTCAAGAAGGGGAGAGTGTTGACACATTGTAAGGTTGGCGCAACCAATGTCACAAAACAGTATGTGTATTAACTGTTTAATGGGAAACAAGTTTGCTCTGTAGATCTTCATCTAAAGCACAATAAAAAAAGAAAAAAATATAAACAAAAAAAAAGAAATTAAGGGAATTCATAAACACCAAACCAAACTTACAAGAAATATTAAAGGGAGTCCTTCAGTTAGAGAACCAACATCAGACACCAAACAGAGTCTAGGACATAGGACAGCATCAGCTAGATACCAAAATAGGTAAAGAACGCTCAGTAATACAACAAAGTTAAAAGACTTAAAACAGGGATACAGAGATGTCAATCTGTAAATGACCATTATGTCAAAACAATAAGAGGGGGAATAAACAACGTAGTTATAGAGCTGTCAAATGGAGAGGAAGTCAAGTTGGTATTAAGTAATAAAAGACTGGTCTAAACTTAGGAAGCTAAGGGTAAATTTCAAGGTAACCACAAAGAAAGTTAACAAACCTACTCATCAGAGTAAAAAAGAAGAAAAACATAAAGTCTCAGTAAGCTCAGAATCTATTATAGTGAAGGAAAAGAAAATCCACAAACAAAAGAAACTCAGCACAGGAAAGTAAAAGGAACAAAGAAAACGTCAGCACCACAAAACAACAACAACAATATGACAGCAATAAACTCATACCTATCAATAATCACACTGAATGAAGTGGATTGAATGCACCTGTAAAGAGACAGAAAGTGGTAGAATGGATAAAAAAGCACAACCCACCAATGTGTTGTCTGCAAGAGACACACCTTAGACACAAAAACACAAATATATGGAAAAAAGCAAAGGGTGGAAAAAACATATCAAGCAAACAGTAATCTAAAAAGGCCAGGAGTGGCAATACTAATCTCAGATAAAGTAGACTTTAAAACAAAATCCACCATAAAATACAAGGAAGGATATTATATAACAATTAAAGGGAAAATCCACCAAGAAGACATAACCTTAAAAAATATTTATGCACCCAACGACAGCACTTCAAAATACAAACAACAAATTCTAACAGCACTGAAAAAAGAAATAGACAGTTCCACAACAATAGTAGGAGATTTCAACACACTACTCTCCATAAACGATAGAACATCTAGAGAGAAACTCAACAAAGATACAGAAGAGCTAAAGGCCAAAATCAACCAAATTGACCTCAGAGACATATGCAGAACACTCCACCCAACAGCAGCAAAGTATACAAATACTTTTCCAATGCACATGGAACATTCTCCAGAATAGAGCACATTTTAGACCATAGAGCAACCTCAATAAAATCCAAAACATCAAAATGATACAAAGCATTCTCTCTGATCACAATCCCATAAAAGTAGAAATCAACAACAGGAAGAGCAAGGAAAAAGAAAAAGCAAAAACATGGAAATTTAATAACACCTTGCTTAAAAACAACTGGATAATAGAAGAAATCAAAGAAGGAATAAAAAAATTCCTAGAATTCCAGTGAAAATGAAAACACATCACACTAAAATCTTTGAGACCCAGCAAATGCAGTGCTCAGAGGTCAATTTATAGCAATAGATGCACACATCAAAAAAGAAGAATTAGCCAAAATCAAAACATAAGCCCTACAACTTGCATAGAAAGAGAACAACAAAAGAAGCTCATAGCTACCAGAAGAAAGGAAATAATGTAGATTAGAGCAGAAATAAATGAAATAGAACACAGAAAAACAATAGAAAGAGTCAACAAGACCAAAAGTTGGTTCTTTGAAAAGATCAACAAAATTGACAAAAGATTGGCCAAACTGATGAAAGACAGGAGAAAAACCAAATAACCCAAATAAGAAATGATATGGGGGACATTACAACAGATCCAACTGAAATATAAAGGTTCATAACAGAATATTATGAAAAATTATAATCCTACAAATTTGAGAACCTAGAGGAAATGGACAAACTTCTAGAAACACACTACATACCTAAACAAACAAAAGCTGAGATAGAAAATCTGAACAGACAAGAGAAGAGATTGAAGAGGTAATAAAAAAAACCTCCCAAGAAAAAAAAAGCCCTGATCCAGACAGCTTCACTAAAGAACTCTACCAAACATTCAGAGAAGAGTTCACACCAGTACTACTCAACCTATTTCAGAGCATGGAAAAAGAAGGAACACTCTCGAATTCATTCTGTGAAGCCAGCATAACACTGATACCAAAGGCAGGCAAAACACACACACACATACAAAGAAAATTACAGACTAACATCTCTCATGAATATTGATGCAAAAATTCTCAACAAAATTCTAGCCAACAGAGTTTAGCGTCTTATCAAAAAAATAATACAACACAACCAAGTGGGATTCATACCAGGTATGCAAGAATGGTTCAACATTAGAAAATCAATTAATGTAATCTACCACATAAATAGAACAAAAGAGAAAAATCACAAAATCAACTCAATTGATGAAGAAAAGGCATTTGGTAAAGTCCAATACCCATTTCTGATGAAAACTCTCAATAAAAAAGGGATAGAAGGGAATTTCCTCAAAATACTTAGGAATAAATCTAATTAGGGACATAAAGACCTATACAAAGAAAACTACAAAACAGTATTGCAAGAAACCAAAAGAGACCTACATAAATGGAACAACATAACATGCTCATGGAAGACTCAACATTGTGAAAACATCAATCCTACCCAAAACAATCTACAGATATAATGTGATCCAGATCCAAACACCAACAGAATTCTTTAACTAGATGGAAAACTAATCACTAAATTTGTATGGAAAAGAAAGAGGACCTGGATAAACAAAGCATTATTGAAGAAAAAGAACAAAGTAGGAGGCTTCCCACTACCTGATCTCAGAACCTATTATATAGCCATGGTAGTCAAAACAGCCTGGAACTGGTACAACAATAGACATGTAGACCAAAGGAACAGAATCAAGAACCCACACATAAATCCATCCACCTCTGGTCAGCTCATCTTTGACAAAGGACCAAAGTCCATCAAATGGGGAAAAGACAGTCATTTTTACAAATGGTGCTGGCAAAACTGGATTTTCATCTGTAAAAAAATGAAACAAGATCCACACCTCACACCATACACAAATACTAATTCAAAATGGATTAAAGACCTAAATATAAAACCTAAAACAATAAAGATAATGGAAGAAAAATAGGGACAACACTAGGGACCATAACACATGGCATAAAGAGAATACAAAACATACAATTTTGCCAGAACACAAATTAGATAACTGGGAGCTCCTAAAAATTAAACACTTACGCTCATCAAAAGACTTCACCAAATGAGTAAAAAGAGAACCTACAGACTGGGAAAAATTTTTGGTTATGGCATATCCAACAAGGGTCTGATCTCTAAATTCTATACAATACTTTGACACATCAAATGACAAAAACACAAATAACCCAGTTAAAAAATGGGTAAAAGATACCAATATACACTTCACCAAAGATGACAGTCAAGTGGTTAACAGACACTTGAGGAAATGTTCATGACCATGAGCCATTAGAGAAATGAAAATCGAAACTACAATGAGATATACCGTCTCACCACAACATTACTGGCACTAATCAAAAAAACAGAAAATAACAAATGCTTGAGAGGTTTCGGAGACATTGGAGCTCTTATGCACTGCTGGTGGGAATGTGAAATGGCACAACCACTATGGGAAATGACATGGGGCCTTTTAAAAGTTAGAAATAGAAATACCATACAATCCAGCAATCCCACTACTAGGAATATATCCTACAGAAGTAACAGCAATCCCATAAATAGACATATGCACACCCATGTTCATTGCAGCAAAAAGATAGAAACAACCTAAGTGCCCATCAACAGATGAATAGATAAACAAACTATGGTACATACACACACAATGAAATACTACGCAATGATAAAGAACAATGATGAGTCAGTAAAACATCTCACAACATGGATGAATCTGGAGGGTATTATGCTGAGTGAAATAAGTCAATCACAAAAGGACAAATATTGTATGAGACCAATATTATAACAGCTCATGAAAAGGTTTGATGGTTAGGAGGGACGGGAGGGATGGGGAGGGGAAATCACTAACTAGATAGTAGACGAGTGATAACTTCGGTGGAATGAAAAACAACACACAATATAGGGGAAGTCAGAAAATCTTGACCAAGGCAAAGTCATAGAAGACACATCCAAACACCCTGAGGGACCCAGTTGCTGGGGCTGAGGGCTTGGTACCATGGTCTCAGGGTACATCTGAGTCAATTGGCATAACTTAGTGCATAAAGAAAATGTTCTACATCCTATTTTGGTGAGTAGTGCCTGGTTTCTTAAAAGCTTGCAAGCAACCATCTAAGATACATCTATTGATCTCATCCCAACCCATCCAGAGCAAAAGTGAATGAAGAAAACCTAAGACACAGGACAATATTAGTCCAAAGGACTAACGGACCACATGAACCACAGCCCCCACCAGTCTGAGCACCAAAAGAACTAGATGGTACCCAGCTGCCACCACTGACCGTTCTGACAGGGATTTCAGTAGAGGGTCCTGGAAAGAATTTCAAATTCACAAAAAAAGACCAGACTTGTTGGTCGGACAGTAACTGGAGAAACCCCCAAGACTATGGCGCCTGGACACCTTGCTAATTCAGAACTGAAACCACTCCTGAAGCCCACCTTTCAGCCAAAGGTTTGACAGGCCTATAAAACAAATGACCAGTATTGAAATTTATGCACCAAACACTAATGCTAAAGATGAGGAAGTTGAAGATATTTACCTAGTTCTGCAGTCTGAAATTGATCAAACATGCAGTCGAGATGCATTGATAATTACTGGTGATTGGAATGTGAAAGTTGGAAATGAAGAAGGATTGCTAGTTGGAAAATATGGTCCTGGTGACAGAAACAATGCCAGAGATCGCATGATAGAATTCTGCAAGACCAATGACTTCTTCATTGCAAATACCTCTTTTCAACAACATAAATGGCCACTATAGACGTCGACCACACTGGATGGAAAACACAGGAATCAAATAGACTACATCTGTGAAAAGAAACGATGGAAACTCTCAATATCATCAGTTAGAACAAGGCTAGGGGCCGGCTGTGGAACAGACCATCAGTTGCTCAAATGCAAGTTCAAGTTGAAGCTGAAGAAAATTAAAACAAGTTCACTAGAGCCAAAGTATACCCCACCTGAATTTGGAGACCATCTCAATAATGGATTTGACAAATTGAATATTAATGACCGAAGACGAAACAAGTTGTGGGAAGACATCAAGAACATTATACGTGAACAAAGCAAAAAGGTCATTAAAAAGACAGTAAAGAAAGAAAAGACCAAAATGGATATCGGAAAAGACTCTGAAACTTGATCTTGAAGGTAAAGTAGCTAGTGCAAATGGAAGAAATGAAGTAGAAGAGCTCAACAGAAGATTTCAAAGGACAGCTTGAGAAGACAAAGTAAAATACTATAATGAAATGTACAAAGACCTGTAGTTAGAAAACCAAAAGGGAAGAACACCTTCAGCATTTCTCAAGCTGAAAGAACTGAAGAAAAATTCAAGCCTCGAGTTGCAATTTTGAAGGATTCTATGGGCAAAATATTGAATGATGCAGGAAGTTTCAAAAGCAGGTGGAAGGAATACACAGTTACTGTACCAAAAAGAACTGGTCAACTTTCAACCATTTCAAGAGGTAGCGTATGATCAAGAACCGATGATATTAAAGGAAGAAGTCCAAGCTTCACTAAAGGCATTGGCAAAAAACCAGTCTCCAGGAATTGACAGAGTATCAACTGAGATATTTCAACGAACGGATGCAGTACCGGAAATGCTCACCCGTCTATGTCAAGAAATTTGGAAGACAGCTACCTGGCCAACAGACTGAAAGAGATTCATATTTGTGCCCATTCCAAAGAAAGGTGATCCAATGGAATGTGGAAATTATCAAACAATATCATCAATATCACATAAAAGTAAAATTTTGCTGAAGATTATTCAAAAGCGGTTGCTGCATTTTTGCTGCCAGGAAGTGGAGCCAGAGGCTGAGAGTAGGAGACACTATCCGCTTCCATCCATTGCACAGACCCTGCTTGAGCCACCGCGGCTGTGGATGATCAGGAGGATCTGGTGTACCAAGGCAAAGCTGGCTGAACAGCCTGAGTGATAACAACGAAACGGTGAAATCAATGAAGAAAGTAGCAGGAATGAATGTGAAGTTGACAGTTGAAGAAAGAAACCTTCTACCGGTTGCATATAAAAACATGATTGGAGCTATAAGAGCCTCCTAGTGAATAATTAGCAGCACTGAACAGAAAGAAGAAAACAAGGGAGGAGAAGACAAACTAAAAATGGTTTGAGAATATCTGCAAATGGTTGAGACTGAGCTAATCTGTTGTGACATTCTGGATGTACTAGACAAAACATCTTATCCCAGTAGCTAACACTAGCAAGTCCAAGGTTTTCTATTATAAAATGAATAGAAAACACAGGTATCTGGCTGAATTTGCCACAGGGAATGACAGGAAGGAGGCTTCGGAGAACAGCTGCTAGTGATATTGTAATGACAGAATTTCCACCAGTGCATCCTATTCGCTTAGTACTTGCTCTCAATTATTCCGTATTCTACTCTGAAATTCTTAATTCCCCTGACTGTGCATTCAGGTTTGCAAAAGCAGCTTTTGATGATCCCATTGCAGAATTGGATACTCTGAGAGGAAAAGCTATAAGGACTCAACATTTATGCAGTTGTTATGTGATAATCTGACACTACGGACTTCAGACATGCAGGGTGATGGTGAAGAGCAGCATAAAGAAGCACTGCAGGATGTGGAAGATGAAAATCTGTGAGACATAAAAGCCAACAAGAGAAACCATCTCTGACCACCCCACTCCTCTTCATCTCATCCCTTGGAAAATCCTTCATTGTCACTGAGGAGCATCAAATCTAACTTTTACATTTGGTCTTAGAATATAGGTTCCTGCCCTGTTGGTGGTTTTGATGTTTGTTTGTTTTTTTTGTTTTTTGAAAAGTTTTCAAAAGTTCTTAAAGGTAAGAGTGAATTTCTGTGGAATTTACTGGTTCCAGCTTTTAGGTTCTTTAAGACACTAAGGGGACTGCATAGAGGCTTTTTCAGCATTACTGTAGTCTCTGTGCCAGAGGTGGCAAGATCACCATTAGAAACGGAAATTACATTCCAAAGCCGTTAGACTTCCAGGTGATGCACCCATCTAAGAGAGAGGCTAATCATACTACAGGGGCATATGTGGTAACATCTTTCCTTTTCCTAATTGTTTAAATCGAATTTTATACCAATGTTTAAAATTAATTGGGTGTTTGTTTGAGGTGGTTAAAAGTTGTTTGGGAGTTTATTGTAATAATTTTGCTGTAAAAAGTGTTTCAAACTATGCTAAGATGTTGCTGAAAAGCATGGTGCTGGTAACAGTTCAGCAATCCATGGCTGCTCATTCTTATCTACTTTTACTCTCCCTCTGCAGGAGGATAGCATTGAAATGGTATGGAAAAGCCTGTATGTGTGTTCAATTCTTTATTTCTTCTCCTTCTCTCTCCCTCTGTCCCCTGCCCCACACTCCTGCCCTTCTTCACTCAACCTCTTTCTGTATGTGTAACTTGAAGCTAATTTGTACTGTTGGATATCTGATTGGATCCACAGATATAGAATCTGTATTGTTCTTACTGAAACACAGTATGGAATTAACATTAAACTTAAATAAAACAAACCTAAATTAAAACAAAACAAAGGCAGTTGCAGCAGTACATCGACAGGAAACTGTCAGAAATTCAAGCCAGATCCAGCAGAGGACATGGAATGAGGGATATCATTGCTGATGTCAGATGGATCTTGGCTGAAAACAGAGAATGCCAGGAAGATGTTTACCTGCGTTTTATTGACTATGTGAAGGCATTTGACTGCGTGGATTGTAACAAATTATGGATAACATTGTAAAGAATGGGAATTCCAGAACACTTCATTGTGCTCATGAGGAACCTGTACATAGATCAAGAGGCAGTTGTTTGAACAGAACAAGGGGATACTACATGGTTTAAAATTGATAAAGACGTGCATCAGGGTTGCATCCTTTCACCATACTTATGGAATTTGCATGCTGAATAATCCAAGAAACTGAACTATATAAAGAAGAATGGGCATCTGGATTGGTGGAAGAGTCATTAGCAACCTGCAACATGCAGATGACACAACCTTGCTTGCTGAAAGTGAAGAGGACTTGAATCACTTACTGATGAAGATCAAAGACCACAGCCTTCAGTATGGATTACACTTCAACATAAAACAAAAATCCTCCCTACTGGACCAATAAGAAGCATCATGATAAATGGAGAAAAGATTGACGTTGTTGAGCATTTCATTTCACTTGGATCCATAATCAATATCCATGGAAGCAGCAGTCAGGAAATCAAATGATGTATTGCATCGAACAAATCTGCTGCCGAAGACCTCTTTAAAGTCTTAAAAAGCAAAGATGTCACTTTGAGGACTAAGGTGCGCTTGACCCAAGCCATGATATTTTCAGTCGCCTCATATGCATATGAATTCTGGACAGTGAATAAGGAAAACCAAAAAAGAATTGATGCCTTTGAATTATGGTGTTGGCGAAGAATATTGATGATACCGTGGACTGCCAGAATGAACAAGTCTGTCTTAGAAGAAGTACAGCCAGAGTGCTCCTTGGAAGCGAGGATGGCAAGACTTTGCCTCACCTACTTTGGACATGTTATCAGGAGGGATCAGTCCCTGGAGCAGGACGTCATGCTTGGTAAAGTAGAGGGTCAACAAAAAAGAGGAGGACTCTCAACGAGATTGATTGACACAATGGCTGCAACAATGGGCTCAAACATAACAATGATTGTGAGGATGGTGCAGGACGGGGCAGTGTTTCATTCTGTTGTACGTAGGGTCCCTGTAAGTCGGAACCGACTCAACAGCATCTAACAACAACAATAAAACAAGTAATAACACACATGAGGATCACGCTTCTTAGTTCCACCAAGCATATGAGACCAAATGTGCAACACCTGCTCAAAAGCAAAGACCAGAAGACAGGAAAACTGGAAGAATGGACATGGAGAATTCTGGGTGGAAAGGAAAAGGGGGAGAGTGCTGACACATTGCAGGGATTGTAACTAATGTCACAAAACAATTTGCATATAAAATTTTTGAATGAAAAACTAATTTGTACTGTAAAATTTCACCTAAAACACAATAAAATTAAAATATATATATATATACATGTAATTTTAACCCCCGTAAAAGAGAGTTAAATGTAGAGGATGTGACTATAAAACAATGCCCCCTAGAAATAGTAATTTGAATCATATTGTCATTAAACTTTTGATTAACAAATATAAGCTGAATTATAATACAGAGAAGACATGATACAATTGTAATTACCATCTGCCACAATAATTACAGACAGAATTTCTCTGTAGCAGAAATATTTTTTGCCCCACAGATTTTGCCACTGACGTTATAAACAACAAATGGTGGAAATGTAAGATATGTATGATGAAATAAGTGGGGCCTAAGAGCATGTTATTAGAAAAGCAAAAGAATCAAATATTAAGCCAAAGCCAAATTCTCCATTACTAGAAGCCACTCTGCCATGGCACGAAAACTATCACACTAATCAAACTAACAGAAATGAAGGGAAACTATACATTGGAACATTCATAGAAACCCAAGGTATGTCTTTGATTATTGCTGGACCAATTTAATGCAGGATAAATAATAAGCTGTGGCAAATGACATTTCTACAGTGAGAGCCTGATGACATAAAAAAACTCAAAGGAAGGAAGCATTATATAAGTAGAAGGATCTCTGAAAACATAGATATCACTTATAGTTGGGTGTTCTTTTATAGTGGCTAGGCATATACAATCTTTGAAAAGTAATTATTTGTATTGCTGCCTCTTCTCTATTTCCTTCTTTCTTTGGTTTAATTTCCTTTTCCTTCCCTACTTAAATTTTCCCATTTCTTCGATTTGCCATTTCTTAAATTATTTTTGAATAAACTTTCCTTCTTAAAAAATGCCACCAGAGAATGAAGAACACCACGGACAGAAGGAAAGTATTATCCCAGGAGACAGAAAGGGCCACATAGACCAGAGACTTCATCAGCCTGAGACCAGAAGAACTAGATGGTGCCTGGCTGCCACAATAATCGCCCTGACAGGGAACACAACAAACAGTCCCTGACAGAGCAGGAGAAAAGTGGGGTGCAGAACTCAAATTCTAGTAAAAAGACCACACTTAATTGTTTGATTGAGACTGGAGGGACCCTGGAAGACGTGGCCCCTGGGCTCTCTGTTAGCCCAAAACTAAAACCATTCCCAAGGCCAACTCTTCAGACAAAAATTAGACTAGACTATGGGACATAAAAAATGATACTCATGAAGAGTGTGCTTCTTAGCTCAAGTAGATACATGAGCTTAAATGAGCAGCTCTCGTCTGGAAGTGAGATCGGAAAGCAGAGAGGGTCAGGAGTTGGTTGAATGGACACGGGAAATCCGGGATGGAAAGGAGGAGTGTGCTGTCACAGTATAGGGAGAGCAAGTAGGGTCAAAAAATAATGTATGTATAAATTTTTATATGAGAGACTAACTTGAATTGTAAACTTTCACTTAAAGCACAATAAAAAATATTACTTTAAAAAAAAAATGCCACCAGGTTTTGCATTAATATATCTTGATCACAAGTAAATGAACTGTCTGACCCCCAATTTCTTTTCCTGAGAGGAGTTATTGAGGGGGTCATAACTTCCACCCCTGACACCTTGTTTGGACAGCGATTTGATTGAACATCCTCTTCTGTTTAATATCTCTGACGCTGAATTCACCCAGGCTCAGGGACTTTGTGTTTTAATATTAAAACGTTGATCAGGCATGAAGGTTTTGATACTACTACTACTAATAACTTGAACATTTTAACAGCTTTATTGAGGTATACACAATAAGCTGTATATAATGACTTGAATTTGAATGTCATTTTTTTCTTTTCACTATACGATTGCACTGAATATTTTAGTAGAAAAACTTCTCTCAAGGCAGAACATAAGCAGGTTTGCAACAGATATTTTAATGATACACTTGGTGGATATGGCAAACACTGTTAATTGCCAATGCAACCTTGTTAAAAATCCTGATTTTATTCAGATATCAGGTGATAATATACACAGGAAGGTGGACACTGGACCGAGACCCAAAAGATGGACAATGATTAACCTAAAAAACCCGTTGCCATCTAGTCGATTCCAACTCATAGCAACCCTATGATTAGCCTAGTCCCATTCATTTTTGCTTTTGGGTAGACAGGTGACCCAGCTCTGATCAATAAGATATGAGGGAAAGTCTGCAAAGCATTTCTTTTTTTTTTTAAATTGTACTTCAGGTGAAAGTTTACAGATAAAATTAGTTCTCATTAAACAATTAATATACAAATTGTTTTGTGACATTGTTGCCAATCCTGGACTGTGTCAACACTCTCCCCTTCTTGACCTTGGGTTCCCCATTTCCCTTCACCCAGTTTTCCTGTCCCTTCCTGCCTTCTCGTCTTTGCTTTTGGGCTGGTGTGTCCATTTAGTCTCATACACATGGTTGAACTACTGTTACTGTTTGTTTTATAGGCCTGTTTAATCTTTGGCTAAAGGGTGAACTTCAGAAGCGACTTCAGTACTGAGTTAAAAGGGTGTCCGGAAGCCATACTCTTGGGGTTTCTCCAGTCTGTCAGACCAGTAAATCTGGTCTTTTTTTGTGAGTTAGACTTTTGTCTGGGACTCTCTATTATGATCCCTGTAAGAGCATTTGGTGGCGGTAGCTGGGCATCATCTAGATGTGCTGGACTCAGGCTGTGGTAGTTGTGGTCTATTAGTCCTTTGGATTAATCTTTCTCTTGTGTCTTTGGTTTTCCTCATTCTCCTTTGCTCCAGATGGGGTGGGACCAGTAGATGTATCACAAGCTTATAAGACCCCAGACACTACTCACCAAAGCAGAATGTAGAGCATTTTGTTTATAAACTATGTTATGCCAGTAGACCTAGATGTCGCCCAAGACCATGGTTCCCAGCCCTCAGCCAGTAACTCCATCCCTCAGGGAGTCTGGATGTGTTGATGGAACTTCTATGACTTTGTGCAAGGCACTTCTGAGAAAAAGTTTTCTTCCTGTCAGCCACAAGGGATCAAGCCAACCCACTGAAAATGCATATTAGAAAAGGTGAAGGAATCTAGGCCTTAATGACCTTATTGAGCTGCTAAATTAACCAATTCTGCATCAGGCCTACCTCTGAATTTCTGGTTATGTGATATTTTAAATAGCCTGCAAGCAGTACCGGAGCCCTGGTGGCACAGTGGTTAAGAGCTATAGCTGCTAACCAAAAGGTCAGCAGTTCAAATCCACCAGCCACCTCTTGGAAACCCTATGGGGCAGTTCTACTCTGTCCTATAGGGTCGCTATGAGTTGGAATCGACTCGAAAGAAATGGTTTATAAGCAATAGTATAAATACCAGAGCCACTGTGTTGCATAACTCCAGGGAGAATTATTCACATTGTGCAACATGGTGGTCCTGGATTTTATTGTTTAAGTTATTTTTAGATAAATATTCTATTGTTCACAGCTAAAAGCATTCTAACTCATAAAGTAGAATTCCAATATTAAAAAATTGCCTCTGTGTACCAGTTTACACCTTGCAGAAGACTATCATTAGAAAGCTTTTAATTACAAATAACAGAAGCCACCACTCAGACCTAAACAATAAAGGGAATTCATTGGTTCATGTAAATGAGAAGTCCAGATGTTGGGTAGGTTTCAGATGGGTGAATTTAGATGTTCTTGATGTTATCAGGGAACTGGCTTTGTTTCTCCATGATTTTCTCAGCTCTGTCCTCTTTGTGTGCTGATTTTCTTCAGGTTTTCTTTCTTTATGGTAGCAAAAACATTTACAGTAGTTCCAGGCCTCACATCTCCACATCCCACCTCTCTTCCTGAAGAAGAGTAGAACAATCTTTGTCTTAGAGTTCCAAGTCCTGAGATGCACTCTGATTGAGCCATCTGATTGGCCAGGGGTTTGAAATGCACTGCCTGGCTTAGCCTAAATCACATGCTCAATCCCAGGAGCTGGGGGTTGAACCTGATTTCCTGGAAGTGCTGTTGTTGGTTAGTTGGTTGTCTTCCAGTCATTTCCAACTCATGGCAACCCATGTTTTACAGAGTAGAACTGCTCCATCAGGGTTTTTTTTTGGCTATAATCATAACGAAAGCAGATGGCCAGTCTTGTCTTCTGAGGTACTGCTGGGTGGGTTTGAACTTCCAACCTTTAGGTTAGCGGTTGAGCATAAACAATTTGCGCCACCTAGGGACCTTCCCTGGAAGTGTATGGGTCTCTAAATGAAGACTGAAGTTTGGAAAGGAGAACCAGACTACTGGGAGCCAACCATCACAGACTGAGAATTATAATGCAAATTGACTTAAAAAATTTGTTTAGAATTTATTTATACCCTACCAAAAAGTCAGGAGTTTGAATCCACCAGCCACTCCTTGGAAACCCTATGGGGAAGTTCTACTCTGTCCTATAAAGTCGCTATGAGTCGGAGTCAACTCGACGGCAATGGGTTTACTCTCAAAAGAATGTGAGATGGAGACAGCCCATGAATTGCCAATAAAGCACAGGATTCGGTTAGCTGTTTGGGAACTAAGAATAGACCTGGTTATCTGAGAATTTCTGCTAAGTCAAGATTTGAACATTTGTGAGATAGGGCTTCTGTTTATTTCTAGAACTGGATGTCAAGGCAATCAATAGCAATTTAAAGCAGCTGCTTCAGGAGAAATGTCAGACTCTTTGCTCTTTAAAAATATTAATGGAAAATTTCAAAACCTGTGAACTCTTTTCAACATCTTCACTTTTCTACAATCTAAAATTACTAGCATAAAAAAAACAACGCAATGCACTTCAGTCAAGTCCACAAACACTTATTGGCTCAGCCCCCATTTGTGCCAGAAAATGAAACAAAATTGGCAGGATACACAACTAGCTATTTTGTAGAGGCACTTGAAATCCACAGCTATGCTTGCACAGATTCCTGGCATGCAGTGCCTGGTGGCAAACCATGGTCAGCCCAGAGCCTGGCTTAAAAGGGTACTCATCACCCTATAAACCTTAAATTTATTTCACACCTGCTTTTGAAATCTGGAAATACTGGCAACTTGTTTTCCCAGATGGATCTGGCAAAAATTCTAGCATACTGTACAAAATTATAGATCAGAGTCCCACATCTCAAATTCACTGGACATTGGAATAAGTAAAAAAAGTGACACCTACTTCAGAAAGGAAATTCATGCCCTCAAAGATCCTTATCATTTTGACTAGAACAGCACAAACCAGGGGATGAGGAAGCTGTAGCCTCAGTATCCTCCTGCCCTGGCTTCTCTCCTCAGAAACATCCTAGTCATGCAAGGCTATCCATGCCCAAAGCTATAATAACAACTTTGCTACTTTCTCTCAGAAAACCACTGTACATGCTGATTGCTTTTATTGTGGAAGTGTATTCCCAAACTGAACTGCAAGTGTGATTTTGAAAATTCAGTGCTGTACAATGTGTATATAAATACGCTGCTTAGGAGGGGGAGAAAGGAGGCAGCCAATGACAATTTTTTACTATTGCTTTGAGACTGTCTGTAATTTAAGCAATTAACCTTTTATTATTTTTTTCTTGAATCTTTAGAAAAGACAATTTGGGCACTTTAAATAATCACAGCAGTGCTATGTTCATACTCTAAATAGAAAGTGCAAGCAATGGAAAACATCAACATTTCCCCCACCATAAACATCAGCTTTCCTCTTTCATGTACTCCAAAGGCTGTACAGGGGAGTGGTTAAGAGCTTAGATGTAGACCAGACTGCCTGGGACCGAATCCTGGCTCTGCTGTTTGTTAATTGGATGACCTTGGCTAGATTACAAACTTTCTGTGCCATGACTTTATCTGTAAAATGGGGATGTCTGTCATGGGGCTGTTGGAAGATTAAATGAATTAATATACATAGAGTATTTAGCGCAGTAAGCATGTTTAACATTAGCTTGTAATTGTTCATGAAGTTTCAAATACATTTACTGAAGGAAGTTTTATTAGAATCCCAAGGTAATTAAATCAATATGTACTTCCAAACTATATTTTTGCAGATGAAATTACCTGCTTTGAAAAGTCATTTGGCTATCTTATTATACGATGAATAGCATACTTTTAGTTTAAAATAGTTTAGGATATTATATAAGAACTAGTTTTGGCTCTGTACAAACATTCCAAAAATGTATAGAAAAAAACATCATGTTTGGTAAATTAGAAAGTCAGTGAAAAAGAGGGAAACCCTCAATGTGATGGATTGACACAAAAGCTGCAACAATGGGCTCAAACATACCAATGATTCTGACGATGGCTCAGGACTGGCAGCATTTCATTGTTATACATATGGTCAGCGTGAGTCTGAGTAGACTCAATGGCAATGAACAACAACAATTTATTCCACAAATATTTACTAAGCACCTGCCATGTGTAAGGCACTGTTCTAGCAGATTGATGGTTGTGGTGGTGGGGGGGGGGGATATAAAATCTTTGCTTGCATGGAGCTTATATCCTTGCAGGACATAGACAATAAATAAACAAATAAACCTATGATCTGTCAGTTAGCGGTAAGTTCTGTGAAGAAATATAAAGCAGAGTCAGTGTAGATAGTGATGAGTAACTGGCTCCTATAGGGAAGAACTCCCTGAAAAGGTCACATTTGAGAAATGATCTAAAGTAAGGGAATGAATCCAGTGGTGTTCACTAGGGTTGGTGTCACCCAGTATGGTAACTCTTGGTTTCATCCCTCCCTTCATGGGTCAGCTGGCAGTGAACTTCCCCCCAACCCCCACTGCGTGAAGCAGCCAGGCTGGGCCCCTCCTGGCCCCACCCCACCCCCAATGGCTCCCTGCAGCTCCTCACTTCTCCCATCGGCCAAGGTAGAAACCCATCTCTCTGCCCAATGGCAAGTGCCACGGCCTGGCCACGACACCCTCACCAGCCAGTGATGGGAGAGGTAGTGATAAGTTACCACACTGGGTGATAGGTGACACCAACCCTAGTGATGTGCCTGCCTTGGCAGCCCCTCCTCCAGCAGCACTGGCCTACCCACCGCTGCTGCTGCCACTGCCATGAACCCTAGGGTCATTTTGGTGTCACCCCCTCAGACAGTGTCAGGGGGTGTGGTTTGCATGTCCCCACATACCCACCTCTCTAGTGATGCCGTTGAATGAGTTATGTGGATATTTGAGGGAAGGGCAGCCAGGAAGAGTGAACAGCAAGTGCAAAGGCCTTGAGGTAGGAGAGTGCTTGGTATGCTTAAGGAATGACAGTGTTTCAGTGTGGCTGCAACAAAGAAAGTGAAGAGGTGAGGGTTAGGGGATGAGGTCAGAGAGGTATCCGGGGGATTGGATCCTTGTAGGGCTATAGTATAAGGTTTGGATTTTACTCTCAATAACATGGGAATAATTAGAAGGTTTTGAGCAGAGCAGTGGTATGATATGACTTGTGTTTAAACAGGGTCACTCTGGCTGTTGGGTGGAGCATGAATAGCAGGGGAAAGAATAGATGCAGGCAGAGGAGGTGGGAAGGTTCTGTTTGTTTATGCAAAAGGTTACAGTGGTTTAGAGTAGAGTGGTAGATGTGGAGGGTGGGGAGACGTGGTAGACATATTTTATAGGCAGGACCAAAAGGATTTGCTGATGGGTTGGAGTGGGATGTGAGAGTAAAATCCAGATAACTCCAAGATTTTTGGCTTGAGCAACTGGTAGAATGTGACTGCCATTTAGTAAAGTGAGAAAGACTAGGGGGCAGCCGGTTTTGGGGTGGAAATCAGGAGATCATTTTTGGATAGTAAATTTGACATGCCTATTAGATATCCAAGTGGAGATATCAAGTAAGAAAATGGATATATCATTTGGGAAGTCCAGTGAGACGTTGGGGTTGGTGATATAAATTCAGAAGTGAGCAGCGTAGGGAGGTATGCCAAACCATGGGACTGGATAAGAATAGGCTACTTTGCTTAAGAACATACAGTAATCCCTACTATCTGTAGAGTCAACCCAAATTTCTCAGTGGTGACTTTCAAGATCCACCACCGTTATCATCATCTTAATTTACTAAGCACTTGCAAAGTATCAGCTTCTAAGACTTTCATGCATATACATGAATTTAATTCTCACAACAACCCAAGGAGGCACAGAGAAGTTAAGGAACTTGTCTTATGCCTAGTTAGTAGTAAGTTACAGGGCTGGAATTTGAACTCAGGAAGTCTGACTCCAGGGCTGCATTCCATATTCCAACATTATCTTCTGCACTCTCTACCATAAACTCTCTGCTTCAGACAGGAAGATTTTTGGTTTTATTTCCATTATGTGAAGAAATTACCATCATGGTTAAATGTTACATAATCTTACCTTCATGTGTTTTGTTAACTTACAAAGGGACTCCAAAGAATAAAACAAATTTGACTTTTTTTCAAAAGCAATTCAGACTAGGAAGCAAAATATATTAAGAGCAGCACCTAGGGCATCCTGAAAAAGAATAGAAAAACCCTTAGCCGAGGATATCTGAAATTATGTGTAAAATTTTGCATGCCTATGTCTTTTCCTGGAGCAAGTGCCCATAGATTTTATCTGGATCCCTGAAGGGTCTTTGACCCTACTAACAATGACCACATGGGGAAAAAGTGTTTTAGAACCGTAAAGTATTTTTTATTCTGTTTAAAAAAAAAAAAAACCCACAAATTCAAATAGGCAAAAACGTAACAAAAAAATAAATGTATTTTTAAAATTTTCTTAATTTGAAAAGTATAGGGAAATCACTTGCAATTTTTTTGGAAGTTTTGTGAGTATGGCACTATTTAGAGAATAATTACTAATCAGTTGAATTACAGCTGAGGAACTAAGTCTGGAAGAGTTTGAGAGCAAATTATAAACAGTAGCAGATAACTCCATAGAAAAGCAGCTGCCTGACTGAAGGAATATTCTGAGGTACATGCACAACTGGTATTATAAGCTTTCTATTTCGGAGCCAGTGCCAAAATTCTAGGTAAAGAGAATCTAAATTAGTGGTTCTCAGTTTAGAAAGTGTGTTATTCTAGGTCCTCTGAGAATCACATGCCAAAATGGGATTAAACATGAAAGGATTTTATTAGGGGAAAAGTCTATGTGAGAAGAAATGGGGAGGAAGTCAGGTAGGCTGGGAGACTCATCAAACTGTTATGTAAGTCTGATCGCTGAATGAAGGAGACATGGAAGGAAGATCCGGTGGGAGCAACCTAGATTGCTGTGCAGTCTAAGGAAGACTCCAACAGCAAGTCTAGCAAGGCTGTCAGGGAACCCTCAGGCCAAAATCATGTGTCAGAGTGTCCTGTGTCTCCCAGGAACAGGCCTGTCTTTGTACTTAGTACTCCTGCAGCACTTAGCCATTGGCTGGCAGCATCTGCTGGGAAATGTGGCCTTAGCACAAACTCCATGATGGATTTCAGTGCAGGGCTTTTGGTCAATAATGCTCCCTGTAGTTGAATGTTAAGGAGCCCTGGTGGCGCAGTGGTTAAGTGCTGGCTGCCACCTGGAAGGTTGGTGATTTGAACCTACCAGCCACTTCATGGGAGAAAGATGTGGCAATCTGCTTCCTAAAAGATTACAGTGTTGGAAACCCTATGAGGCAGTTCTACCCTGTCCTATAGGGTCTCTGTGAGTTGGAATCCACAGATGGTGGTTGGGTGAAGGCAGTCTCATGGCCACAGAGGAGGTATCTGAATCACCTAAGGGAAATGCTTCTATGCATCTTTCACCAGCCTTAGCCTCAGCCTCAGCTTCAGTTTCTTCACCACAACTCAAGATGTCATTAGCAGCCATGGCGGCCTGCTGCCTAGGGGAGAAGCATGGCCCAGGCAGTCAGACACTGGTGGGGGTGTGCCATGTCCCTCATGTGTGATGAGGTGGTAAAAGAGGATGAGATCATGGGAAGCAGAAAAATATCTATGTTTTAATGTTTATTTTATGAATGCATTGTTGGGAAAAATATTTCATAAAAAGCTTACTAAGAATTTGTTAAAAAATTATTCAGTAGCTGATAAATTGCTACATCTATATCTTTGATTTGTTCCAAAAGGACACCATTGATCAGCAAATAGCTCCCCTGGTCACAAGGGGGCAGAGCCCAGTCTAGTGGAGTCCCAAGAACTTCAGTGAAAGACAAGTTTAATTTCAAAGGTATGCTGGTGAAAAGTTGTTCAATAAAGATTACCCTGTGGCCATGTTTCAGAAATATATCCCACCCACACAAACCTCGGCTTCATGCTTTCTCTTCCTCCTCACGGAAATAATCTTCTCTCAGGCTGATTTCAATGAAGCACTGCCTGTTCCAGTGCACAGGGAAGTCTCTTTTCCACTAGGATAATATCTGATCTGACCTGGACCTTAGCACTTGGTTATATGTAGGCATCTCCCTCTGACCATTAGTGATTCATTCTTGAAAATCAGATGTTATATTCAAAAAACACTAATGGGTCCATTTGCCATTATTTTAAATAGGAAAATCATAATGTCTATTGGTCAATGCTTAAGCATTTCCTAAAATGTAACACAATACAATAAAAGGTCTAAATATAATAAAAATGTTCAAGTTAGGATATAAGCTGTTCAAAGCATCGCATTCTGACCACTAAACAGTATGATTAAGAAACCATTGCTCTGAGTGCAGTAATTCTCTCTGGGAGATATCCTCAACAAATGCCTGATGGGAATGTGTGGATAAAGACTACAGCTCCCTCACCCCCGGAGTAGAATAACTCTGAGGCATATATTCTACACTGGTCCCTTTACCGGTATTTCCTTGGGTCATTAACCAGATAAGGAATTTGCACTCAAATCCTTGACTCACATTTCTGCTTTTGAGGAACCCAAGCCAAGACTTTTTATCATAAACTTGATCTCTAAGCGCCAGCAAAATCCCATATGCACTCCCCCTTTGCTGACACTCAGAACACTTTTCAAAACTTCTATATGTGATTCTGACTTTCTACCAATTTTATTTGGGATGTAAATCACTACCTGTTCCCTGCATCATTTTGTCCACAGTATTGTATTAAGTTTTTTCTTTTTTGGGGGTGTGGGAGGTGGGGCATGAAATGGTAAATTTTTCCTGTATAAACATTGCTGTAAAACATTGTTTTAAGAGATATGATGTATGAAACTTGGGTATTAAAAATCAGGAAGTATCAAAAAGTGGAAACAACTCAAATGTTCATCGACCGACAAATGGATATACAAAATGTGGTATATTTATTCAATGGACTATTATTTAGCCATAAAAAAGAATGAAGTGCATACTGACACCTGCTACAACATGGATGAAACTTGAAAATGTTATGCTAAGTGAAAGAAGTCAGACACAAAAGCCACATATTGTATGATTTCATTTCTATGAAATGTGAAACAGGCACAACCTTAGAGACAGAAAGTAGATTAGTGGTTGCTGGGGCCTGAGGGGAGGGAGGAATGAGGAGTGTCTTAGTCATCTAGTGCTGCTGTAACAGAAATACCACAAGTGGATGGTTTTAACAAAAAGAAGTTTATTCTTTCACAGTCTAGCAGGCTACAAGTCCAAATTCAGGACATCAGCTCCAGGGGAAGGCTTTCTCTCTCTGTTTGCTCTGGAGGAAGGTCCTTGTCATTAATCTTCCCTTGGTCTAGGAGCTTCTCAGCGCAGGAATCTCCAGTCCAGAGGACACGCTATGCTCCCAGTGCTTCTTTCTTGGTGGTATGAGGTCCCCCGTCTCTCTGCTCTCTTCTTTTATATCTCAAAAGAGATTGTGGTAAGACACAATCTAATCTTGTAGATCTCATCAACATAACTGTCAATAATCCATCTCATTAACATCATAGTGATAGGATTTACAACACATAGGAAAATCACATCAGATGTTAAAATGCTGGACAATCATAAAATACTTGAAATCATGGCCTAGCCACATTGATATACATATTTTTGGAGGACACAATTCAATCCATGACAGGGAGTAACTGCTAATGGGTATGGTGTGATAAAAATGTCCTGGAATTAGATAGTAGTGATGGTTGAATGAACTTGTAAATACACTAAAAATCATTGAACCGTACACTTATCAAAAAAAAAAAAAAAACACAAACCAAGAGACATCCTACCTGGAAAACATGAACTAAGAGATGTTCTGTGAGGGGAAACCCTGGTGGCATAGTGGTTAAGTGTTCGGCTGCTAACCAAAAAGTTCAGCAGTTTGAATCCACCAGGTGCTCCTTGGAAACTATGGGGCAGTTCTACTCCTATAGGGTTGTTATGAGTCAGAATTAACTCAACAGCAATGGGTTTTCAACTGCTTCTGTGAAGCATGCCTCTACTGTCTTGTATGGCTCTCTAATTAATTTCTAGGTGACTGTGTACTAGACTCTGTTTATGCACCTTCCCAGATTTTCTCAGAGACGGCATTCTGCTCAATGCTACTGATGACTCTCTGGGAAGATTGTCTGGCACCAAACACAGAGAGGAATGATCATTATTGGAATGAAGCTCTCAATAAGCTCCATCACCTTGGATGCCCTGGTGCTCTATTAATTTGGCCGTTGGGATCTCTGCAGCAGTTTCTCCCAGTCTCTTGTATCACTCACAGCAACTCCTTAGCATCTCGCCCTATGCCTCAGCCCACACACTGCTCATTTCCCTCCCTGGGGCTTCCTTGTCACCGCGGAGGCAAAACCTAATGCAGGACCTGCTTAGCACTCATGCACATGCACTGGTTTGGCCAGCCAAGCAGGTAGGCATTCAGGGAGTGTCCCTGGGTCTTGTTCACTTGCTGGCTCTCCCTTAAGCTATAGCTCACTCAGAGGAAGCCTCTTCTAATGACATATGCTTTGGCATCCCAGCAGCTGCTCAGAGGGTCAGGCAACAACTGAAGTATGGAGGAGTTAGTACGCTTTGGGACAAACTCTGACCAATAAGAAAAAGGAAACGTGAAGAAGCAGGCACATAAATATTTCTCACTTCTCCCTCGTCTCTCTCCATGAATTGTTCTGATGAGCAATGTTTCCATATAGCTTCCCGAGAGATGACCTTCCTAACTGAGCAACCAGCAATGTTTACTGGTGATGCTGGTCCAGCTCAGTAATGTACCTCCTTGTATTTGCTTCCCCTCCTTTCTGGCCTTATTCCCCTTTCCCCTCACTCCTGCACCCCCAAAGAAAGCATTTGCATATTATTTTTGCCTCAGGTTCTGTTTTCTAGGGTGTGTGGGGTAAGACAGTACTTCTTTTCTTTTACAAAGAAGCACAGTCTGTTGAGAGTAGGAGCTAGCACACACTGGGGCAAAGTGGAGAATAGCAGGCTCTTAATATGTAATAAATTGATTAGAACAAACAAGGCTATCTATTTAACTTCCTTGCCATTAGAAAAAGCCACTGCTTTTTTTACATGGTGGTATGTGTTTTTTGTTTGTTTTTAAATGGTGTTATGGGATTGCCATGAGTCAGCACCAACTCCACAGCAAGTGGTTTGGCTTTTTTTTTAATGGATTAAATTGCATCCCCAAAAAATATGTGCTGAATTGGACCTTATACCTGTGGATATGATCCTGTTTGGAAATAGTGGGGTTTTTGTTATGTTAATGAGGCCATACGGGTAGGGTGGATCCTAAACCCAATCACTTCTGAGTCATAAAAAAGACCAGAATAGACACAGAGACAGATGCACAGGGGAAGACAGAAGCTATGTGAGGGTTGTCGATAAGTCAAGGAACCAAGGAACACCTGGGGCTGACAACAAGGAAACCCAAAACCCAAACCATTGCCATTAAGTCGATTCCAAAGGCATCAACATAGTCGAGATCCTGATTTGAATTTTTAGCCTCCAGAACTGTGGGAAAATACCTTTTTATTCTTTAAAGCCACTCATTCATGGTATTTGAGTTATAGCAGCAGTAGGTAACTAAGACACATGATATGCAAACTTACTTTTTATAAAGCAAATTAAAACTTTAGAATACAGTCAATTTGCTATTTAAAACATCCTATCACAAATCAGTATTTAAACCTATGTGTACCACAAGCAAACACTAAGTATAACATAATAAAAATAAACACCTTAGAAAACATTCAGCTAAATGAGTTTTGTCCTTAAAAATATTTACTTTTGAAGGCTAATCACTTTAAAATTCGTACAATTATTCAAAACAGTTTGGGAACTAGTACTCCTATTTGGCGTGTGGTCACCTCACACCAGCAGTAACCTGCCCCTCCAATCTACACCTTCTGTTTGGTGCTGCCCAAAGACCCTTGGAACAAGAACTGGGTTGATCAAACCTTCTCAAACTTTTAAAATCCATACTTCCTATAGCTACCCTCTTTAGCTTGTGTCTCAGATATGAGTACTTCTATAATACCTGGAGACAAGAAATACTGCATTTCTTTAATATTCTAATTAAATTAAATCTGATTTGAGCTTCCTACTCCACAAGGTTGGTAGCATAGCAGATGCTGGTCACTCTTCTAGCCCTTTCCCTTTCCTAGGTCACTTCCATAAATGTTCTGTCCATTAGGCCCTACAGTCAGCATGCTAGGACCCACAAGCTTAGCTTTTCAGGGGCTTAAGGTAATGTTTGAGACCTGAGTGGAGAAAAGGTTACTTGTTTTAAAAAATTTACCAGATCAAAGTTAGTGAAAGTTTAATTAAATTTTTATAAAATGTTCCATTGCTTCATATTGTGGATTAAATTGTGTACCCCAAAAAGATATGTTGACTTCCTAACCCCTGTACACATGGGTGTGACTGACTGGGTGAATCTCAAATCAGATATTAAATAGACGCTTTTTCCAGACACCAACTATGAGGATATAACAAATCCTCACTTTTCACTTCAGTTCTGTCACCAGCTGCCCATGCACCACTTCTTCCTCTGATCCTAGCCACCCAGAGCTAGGTCAGGTCTCACAAGTTAAAGGACACAGTCCTCCAGACTGCCACATAGGCCCAACACTTCAGATCCCAGCCGTAAGCTTAAGAGTTCACACAACACACTCACTTCTGACCCGTTGCTGCTGTTGTTGTTAGGTGTCCTCCAATTGGTTCCCACTATAGAGACCCCATGTACAACAGAACAAAACACTGCCCAGTCCTGCATCATCCTCACAGTGGTTGCTATGTTTGAGTCCATTGTTGCAGCCACTGTGTCAATCCATCTTGTTGAGGGTCTTCCTCTCTTTAGCTGACGCTCTACACTTCTGACCTGCTGGCCACAAATTTGAAGTTTTCCCACCACTCCTTTAGGATACCAGTAGCAAACTCAGGCTCCCCCCACCCCCACCCCCTTGCCCATCCCTGGCTCTTTCACTTCTGACTTGCTGGCCATAAATTTGGGAGCTCCCCCTACTCCCACACAGAAAGTCCTATTATTATGATTATAGCTTTATTATATTTATTATAGCAAAAAAGGATACAAAAAGATGTATAGGGCAAGGTCTGGCAGGGTTCCTGTGAAACTTACATGTTCCAAAGGGTGTGCTGCCCTCCTGTGCGCATAGATGTCTTTCACCAACCAGGAAGCCTGTGGAGATTCAATGTCTAGAGCTTTCATGGGCAGTTCTCATTACATAATGCAAACTCCAGCCCCCCTCCCCTAAGGTCCGTGGATATCAGGAGGTGATCATGAGGTGGGTTTCTCTGGCCTAACTCCTACCCCAGAGTTGCCTCTTCAGCATAACCTGTCAAGCTATGGTGGACATTTAAACCATTAGGGAAATTCCAAGGTTTTAGGGTCTATGAAGAACTGAGGGCAAAGACCAAATTCTTTGGGTAAGTTTAAATTCTAAACCCCACAGTGATCTTGTTTGAAAATAGGGTCTTTGAAGATGTTATCAGTTAACATGTGGTCATACTAAAGTAGGCTGTGTTCTAATCCAATCTGAGTGGTGTCCTATAAAAGAGGAGAAGAGACACACAGGGAAGAACACCATGTGACAAGGGAGTTATGCTGCAGCCGCAAGCCAAGGAACTCCTGGGGCTACCAGAAGCTGAGAGAGAGACAAGAGGAGATCTTCTCCTAGAGCCTTCAGAGAGAGCATGGCTCTGCTGATACTCTGAATTCAGACTCCCAGCCTCCAGAACTGTGAGACGATAAATTTCTGTTCTGATAAGCCACCCAGCTTGTCGTACTTTGTTATGGCAGCCCTAGAAAACTAACACATTAGTAATTAAATTTAGTATTTAAAAAACTCCATATTTGAAAACAATTAGAAGTTCAAAATATTTTTTACAATATGCACAATATTTTCCTCATAAACTAGAGCCAAACATAAGTTAAATGAATTAGGTATAGAAAAATGATCTCAAAAGCAAAATTATAAAAACACTTTCAAATTTTTACTTCTTTTTTTGCCAAAGAAGTTTTGTTTAATCTGGAAAGTGTGCGCATTTCAATATGCTTTATATGATGTGGGGTGGGGTCTCCTAAAATAAGTGCCTGGTGATTGTGATAATTTTAAAACAACCCTGTTGACCAGGGTCTTAGGGAATCATGACTGGAAAAGAAGCCGCTCCTTGAGCCACCCTGTTTTCTCCCCAACGTGAGGCAGGTCTTGCCTGCCTGACTTTGTTCCCAGGCCAGCTTGCACTGGGCTGTACCCTGGGGCAGCAGTTGTTCTCTGATGACAACATCCACTCCTACTGTTCCAAGTCTGGACCCCAGAGCGTGGCCTGGCTCCTAAGATCATGAACTTGGGGTTCAGTCCTCAGGTGTCCATACAGTCCCACCCCTCACTGTTCTTCTACTGTACAAACCCTCTGTCTCATCTCCAATTCTAGGCTCCTCCTCTCCCACAGGTACAAACCTTCCAAACCAAAGTGGGGTGGTCTGCAAGGCAGCCTTGACACCCCTCAAAAAGCTATTAATGCTCTCCTGTCAAGGAAACCAAGATTTCTAGAGTCCAAGGCCTGGAGGTTCTTCCTCAGAGGAGATAGTAGGAAAATTACTTTTTCACTTTTTTTTCCTGATGTCATGGCTGTAAGAATAAAAGATAAAAAGCAAACTCACTCTATTACATTTGTATTGCTGAGACAAAGGAGACTTTTAAAATATGCTTTGTCAAACCGTTACATCCTTCCTCCCATCCAGTTCTCACCTATGCTCTTTTCTCTCCTCCTCTCACCTTCCTCTCGATGAGAATAATCCATGTGAATCATGAGGCTTTATTGTTCAGTAACTGTTAATCTTTGGAACGAATCCCAAATAAGAACGTACTCCTCTTAAACTCCCAAACCACAGAATATAATTCTGTTGTAAGGTTACACATATTTTAAAATTAGATTCAGACACATAATTAACAGCAATTGAGCATTCTCTTTAACTTCTGACTGGGTCTCATCCAGCAAGTATGGGTTTTTATCTGAGGACATTTTCATTGACTAGCAGTGTATGCAATACTTTATGTCTCCTCACACCTTTGTCTTCCCAAAAGTGTAACCATGATTTCAATATCTGTCTAAATGCAATCACATTCATACTTGGAGTCCACACCTCTAAGACCTGTTTTTTCACATCTTTATAGGCACTCTGCTGCCAGATGCACATTGGTTTGAGCTTGGCATTCACAGAATTGGAACTACAGAGGCACTAAGTCCAGATGTGATCAGCCAATTTCAGAGGAAGACTTTGAACAAAATATGGATCTGACACTAGTGGTACTTGAATAAATGATAGAAGGCTGACCTTTCTTTCAAAAAAGACGCACAGTTAGTTTATTAGTGGGAAATACTGAAGTTGCCAGCTGTCAAGGATTGAATTATGTCCCCCCAAAAATGTGTGTATCAATTTGGCTGGGCCATGATTCCCGGTGTTGTGTGATTTTCCCCTGTGTGGTAAATCCTGCCTCTGTGATGTTAATGAGGTAGGATGGGCGGCAGTTGTGTTAGTGAGGCAGGACACAATTTACAAGACTGGATTGTGTCCTGAGGCAATCTCTTGAGATATAAAAGACAGAAGTGAGCAGTGAGACAGGGGGACCTCATACCATCAAGAAAGCAGTGCCAGGAGCAGAGCATGTCCTTTGGACCAGGGTCCCTGTGCTGAGAAGCTCCCAGTCCGGGGAAACACTGATGAGAAGAAAGCCGACAAAGAAAGCAAGACTTCCCCTGGAACTAATGCCATGCATTTGAACTTTTAGCCTACTTTACTGTGAGGAAATAAACTTCTCATTGTTAAAGTCATCCACTTGTGGTATTTCTGTTGGAGCAGCACTAGATGACTAAGACACCAGAAGCAAAGTATAACCTTTGAGCCATCTTTTCCTAGTATGGTGACAGATTTGAATGAATTTAATTATATTCTCTTAACCACACTTCTGATCTTGTTGTTCCTCTTTCAAAATCCTCCAGTATTCCAATGGCCATTGAATTAACATAAACTTATTATTTACAACCTTTCAAAACACAATGTCAAATAATCAGTCTTACTTTATCTCCTGGTAGTCCTCAAAGTTTTCCTTTTTTCAAAGCACTGTGAGTGTCATGGATTGAATTATGTCCCCCCCCAAAATGTATCAATTTGCCTGGGCCATGATTCCCAATATTGTGTGGTTGTCCTCTGTTTTGTGATTGTAATTTTATGTTAAAGAGGATTAGGATGGGATCCTAACACCCTTACTAAGGTCACATCCCTGATCCAATGTAAAGGGAGTTTCCCTGGAGTGTGGCCTGCATCATCTTTTATCTTACAAAAGATAAAACAAAAGGGAAGAAGTCAGAGAGATGGGGACCTCATATTACCAAGAAAGCAGTGTCGGGAGCAGAGAGTGTCCTTTGGACCAAGGGTTCCCGTGCAGAGAAGCTCCTAGTCCAGGGGAAGATTGATGACAAGGACCTCCCTTCAGAGCTGACAGAGAGAGAGAGAAAAAGCCTTCCCCTGGAGCTGAAGCCCTGAATTTGGTCTTGTACCCTACTAGACTGTGAGAGAATAAATTTCTCTTTGTCAAAGCTATCTACTTGTGGTATCTCTGTTATGGCAGCACTAGATGACTAAGACAGTGAACAAATAGAACAATTGCCATTTTCTCTTTCTGCAAGTCCATACTCTCCACTCCACATCTCTTTTACTGCATTGCAAAATCCTCCCATTTCTTAAGATCCTCCTTCATGAAGCCTTCCGGATCCCTCCAATTAGATATTTCTTTTTCTTGAAAACCCTCATAGCACCTTGTGTTATAAAGGGCCTTATCACACTCTGCCCTGTATTTATTTGAGTTGCCTATTGTCTTTGTTATCTAGTGCTGCTATAACAGAAATACCACTAGTGGATGGCTTTAACAAGGAGAAATTTATTCTCTTAGCGTCTAGGAGGCTAGAAGTCCAAATTCAGGGTGTCAGCTCCAGGGGAAGTCTTTCTTTCTCTGTAGGCTCTGGAGGAAGGTCCTTGTCATCAATCTTCCCCTGGCCTGTGAGCCTCTCAATGCAGGAACCCAGGATCCAAAGGACATGCTCTGCTTCCAGTGCTGCTTTCTTGGTAGTATGAGGTCCCCTTGTCTCTCTGCTTGCTTCTTTTTTTTATACCTCAGAAGAGATTGATTTAAGACACATCCTAATCTTGTAGATTGAGTCCTGTGTGGTTAACATAACTGCCGCTAATCCCACCTCATTAACATCATAATAGAGGTAGGATTTACAACACATAGGAAAATCACATCAGATGACAAAATGGTAGACAATCACACAATACTAGGAATCATGGTCTAGCCAAGCTGACAGATATTTTTGGGGGACACAATTCAATCCATGACACCTATAAACTTATTGTATCTAGTCATTCCTTTCAGTGAATAACAGTTTACTTCTGTTGCATGCTTACTATGTGCCAGGAACTGTTTTAAGCACTTCATGTATACTACTTTCTGTAATCCTTACAAAAACCTATGGAATAGATACAATAATGATCTCCATTTTACAGATGAGAAAATGAGTACAGAGAGATTAAATGATTTTCCAAGTCACACTGTGGTGGAGATGGGCACGTGGAAATGATGAGACAGGAATAGGGTGGCATAGTGAACTCTGGGGCAGGGACAGCCAATTCAAGAATGGAAATTTCTTCCATTACAGGAAGGTTGCCAGCCTCATTTGCCTGACTTTACAATTGGGCAAGTTGGAACACTTACCAAAGGAATTATATTCTGCATGCTTAGCAACATTCATTAGTGTGTAGTTGTATATTTATACTTAGCAACATTCATTACTGTGTAGTTGTATATTTATGAGTGATTATATGATAAAGTTCTATCCTTCCTACCGCAAGTTTCATGAAAGATTGTGTCAGTTTTGCCTGGTTCCTATTACAATGCCTAACACTGTAGGTGCTGAATAAATGATACATTCATAAAAAATGAATTTATGAATGAATGAGTTATACTCTGCAGTGTCTTGGGAAGGATGGGAAAATAACTGAAGTACTTTTGGTGCATAGCAGATTCTGGTGTTCATAGAGGAATAAAAGCTTACTTGACCTTCCTAAAACCAAAACCAAAAAACCCATTGCTGTCAAGTCGATTCCGACTCATAGGGACCCTATAGGACAGGGTAGAACTGCCTGATAGGGCTTTCAAGGAGTGCCTGGTGGATTCGAACTGCCGACCGCTTTGGTTAGCAGCCATAGCTCTTAACCACTACACCACCAGAGCTTCCAATATAAATAATTTGCTCAAATATTCAGGAAAATATATCATTTACTTTATAAAAATAAAATTTAAACAGCAAAAAAAAAAAAACCCCAAATAAAGTTCCTTATATTTCAAAACATCAGTAAACAAAATGCAAAGGCAAAAGACAAGATAGGAAAAATATTTACAACTTGAATGACAGGCTTAATATCTGAAAAGTTTAACAATTCAGAAAAAAAAAAAAAAGACAAATATCCTAGCAGAAAAATAAGCAAAGGACAGCCATTTTGTAAAGTTGTTTGTTCTTGCAAAGAATTTCCTTTTGTCTGTAATGAAAGCATGGTTTTAAGATAAGGTGCCACATCTTTTTTTGGAGTGGCTGGTGGGTTCCAACAGCTGACCCTTCAGTTAGCAGTCAAGCACTTAACCCCTGTGCCATCAGGGCAGTCTGTTTCCATAAAGATTACAACCTAGGAAACCCTATGGGGCAGTTCTACTCTGTGCTATAGGGTTGCTATGAGTTGGAATTGACTCAGTGACAAGGATTTGGTTTTCTTTCTTAACATTTTATTGTGCTTTAGGTGACAGATTACAGACCAAGTTAGTTTCTCATTAAATAATTTATACACAAATCATTCCATAAAATTAGTTGCTATCCCCGCAATATGTCAGTACTCTTCCCATTTCTATCCTGAGTTCCCCGGTGCCATTCGTCCAGTTTTTCTGTCTTTTCCCGCCTTCTCATCTTTGCTTTTGGGCAGATGTTGCCCCTTTGGTCTCTTACAGTTGATTGTTCTAAGGAGCACTTTCCTCAGGGATGTTATTGTTTATTTTATAGGCCTGTTTATTAATTGGCTGAAAGGTGATCTCCAGGAGTGGCTTCAGTTCCAAGTTAGAAGAATGTCTGAGATCCATAGTTTCAGGGGTTCCTCCAGTCTCTATCAGACCAGTAAATCTGATCTTTTTATGAGTTTTCATTTTGTTCTACATCTTTCTTCCACTCTAACCAGGACCTTCTATTATGGTCCCAGTCAGGGCCATCCGTAGTGGTAGCCAGGCACCATCTAATTCTTCTGGTCTCAGGCTTGTGGATGCTGTGGTTCATGTGGGCCATTGGTCCTTTGGACTAATTGCTTCCTTGAGTCTGTGGTTTTCTTCACTCTCCTTTTCTCTAGACGGGAAGAGTTCAGTAGTTGTATCTTAGATGGCCGCTTGCAAGCTTTTAAGACCCCAGTCGTTACTCACCAAAGTAGGATGCAGATCATTGTCTTCATGAACTTTGTTATGCCAATTGACCTAGATGTCCCTGAGACTATGGTCCCCAGCCCTCAAGCCCAGTAACTTAGTCCTATAAGGTGTTTGGTTTTGTCTAAGAAGCTTCTATGGTTGTGGTCCCTGTGTGCTCTATTGTACATATGAATATACATGCAGCACAAACACGTATGCAGAAATATCCACAGCCTAATCTATCAATGCACATGGGTATACTTCCATACATCCCCCCATATCTATTCAGCATACATATCTACCTACGTATTCACCTATAAATTATTTTTTATTACTTTTGTTGTAGGATTGTATATGTTGTAGTATTTACCATAGCTGCCCTTTATTTTTGCCTACCTCTCAGGTCTTTCTTTGCCTTGGTCATGCTGTGACTTCCTCCATATTGTGTATTACCTTTCTCTTCACCAACACATGTCTACTATCTAGTCAGTGATTTCCCTCCCTCCTCCTCTCATTCCTGGTAACCACCAAAGAATATTTCTTTCTATGTGTAAAACTTATTTTGACTTTTTAAAATAGTGGTCTCATACTGTATTTGTTCCTTTTGTGATTGACATACTTCATTCAGCCTAATGCTCTCCAGATTCATCCATGTTGTGAGATGTTTTGCAGATTCATCATTATTGTTTATTGTTGTAATATTCCATTACACCTACGTACCACAGTTTGTTATCCATTCATTAGTTGATGGGCAATTGGGTTGTTTACATCCTTCTGCTATTGTGAATGATGCTGCAATGAACATGGGTGTGCATATGTCTATTTGTGTCATGGCTCTTATTTCTCTAGGATATATATCTAGGAGTGGGATTTCTGGATCATATGGTATTTCTATTTCTAACTTTTTAAGGAAATGCCATGTCATTTTTTATAGTGGTTGTACCATTTTACATTCCCATATGCAGCGTATAAGAGTTTCAATCTCCCCATAGTGTAACCAGCATTTGTTGTTTTCTGTATTGCTGGGGTGAGATGTTATCTCACTGTAGTTTTGATTTGCATTTCTCTAATGACTAATGACCATAAGCATCTCTTCATGGGTTTCTTAGCTGCCTGAATGTCTTCTTTGGTGAAGTGTCTGTTCATGTCCTTTGCCCATTTTAAAATTGGATTGTCTTTATGTTGTTGAAGTGTTGAAGTTTTCTCTACATTTTAAAAAGATTAGATCCTTGTTGGATATGTCATAGCCAAAATTTTTTCCCCAGTCAGTAGGTTCTCTTTTTACTCTTTTGGAGAAGTCTT
Organism: Dugong dugon; assembly: GCA_030035585.1. Lineage (NCBI taxonomy): Eukaryota > Metazoa > Chordata > Mammalia > Sirenia > Dugongidae > Dugong > Dugong dugon. Next base: position 33,290,209 of record CM057479.1, read on the forward strand.
TTGATGAGCATATGTGTTTAATTTTCAGGAGGTCCAAGTTATCTAGTTTATCTTATGCTGTTTGTGCATTTTTAGTTATGTCTGATATACTATTTATGTCATAAATTAGGGCCCCTAGGACTGCCCCTATGTTTTCTTCTATGATCTTTATAGTTTTTGGGTTTTGATACATTTTGAGTTAGTTTTTTGCATATGGTGTGAGGTATGGACCCTGTTTCTTTTTTTTTGCAAAAGGATATCCAGTTTTGTCAGCACCGTTTATTAAAGAAACTATCTCTTCCCCCATTTAATGGACTTTGACACTTTGTCAAAGATCAGCTGTCTCTAGGTAGACGAATTTACTTCTGGGTTGTCCATTCTGTTCCATTGGTCTATGTGTCTGTTGTTGTACCAGTACCAGGCTGTTTTGACTACTGTGGCTGTATAGTACGTTCTGAGATTGGGAAGTGCGAGGCCTCCTACTTTGTTGTTCTTCATTAATGCTTTACTTATCTGGGGCTTTTTTCCTTTCCATATAAAGCTGGTGATTAGTTTTTCCATCTCATTAAAGTAAAATTTTTGCAGAAGATTATTCAAAAGCAGTTGCAGCAGTATATTAACAGGAAACTGTCAGAAATTCAAGCCAGATTCAGAAGAGGACATAGAACCGATGTCAGATGGATCTTAGCTGAAAGCAGAGAATACTAGAAAGATGTTTACCTGTGTTTTATTGACTATGCATAGACATTAGACTGTGTGGATCATAACAAATTATGGATAACATTGTGAAGAATGGGAATTCCAAAACACTTAATTGTGCTCATGAGGTGCCTGTACTTAGACCAAGAGGCAGTCATTTGAACAGAACAAGGGGACATTGCGTGGTTTAAAGTCAGGAAAGGTGTGCGTCAGGGTTGTATCTTTTCACCATACTTATTCAATCTGTACGCTGAGAAAATAATCTGAGCAGCTGAACTATAAGAAGAAGAACACGGCATCAGGATTGGAGGAAGACTCGCTAACAACTTGCCATATGCAGATGACGCAATCTTGTTTGCAGAAAGCAAAGAGGACTTGAAGCACTTACTGATGAAAATCAAAGACCACAGCCTTCAGTATGGATTATATCTCAACATAAAGAAAACAAAAATTGTCATAACTGGACCAATAAGCAGCATCATGATAAGTGGAAAAAAGATTGAAGTTGTCAAGGATTTCATTTTACTTGGATCCACAATCAATGCCCATGGATGCAGCAGTCAAGAAATCAAAAGACGTGTTGCATTGGGCAAATCTGCTGCAAAAGACCTCTTTAAAGGGTTAAAAAGCAAAAGATGTCACTTGGAGGACGAAGGTGTGCCTGATCCAAGCCATGGTATTTTCAATCACCTCATTTGCATATGAAAGCTGGACAACGAATAAGGAAGACTGAAGAAGAATTGATGCCTTTGAATTATGGTGTTGGTGAAGAATATTGAATATACCATGCACTGCCAGAAGAAGGAACAAATCTATCTTGGAAAAAGTACAGCCAGAATGCTCCTTAGAGGCAAGGATGGCAAGACTTGTCTCATGTACTTTGGACATGTTATCAGGAGGGATCAGTCCCTGGAGAAGAACATTGTGCTTGGTAAAGTATGGGGTCAGCAAAAAAGAGGAAGACCCTCAATGAAATAGATTGGCACAGTGGCCGCAACAATGGGCTCAAGCGTAGCAATGATTGTGAGGATGGCGTAAGACCGGGCAATGTTTGGTTCTGTTGTACGTAGGGTTGCTATGAGTTGGAACTGACTCCACGGCATCTACAGCTACAAAGAATGTTGTTGAATTTGGATCGGGATTGCATTATATTTGTAGATCATTTTGGGTAGTATTAACATTCTCACGATGTTACGTCTTCCAATACATTAGCATGATCTGTTTTTCCATTTATGTAGGTCTCTTTTGTTTTCTTGCAGCAGTATTTTGTAGTTTTCTTTGTATAAGTTTTTTTACGTCCCTAGTTAGATTATTACTAAGTATTTTATCTCCTGCAGGGGCTATTGTAAATGATGCTGTTTTCCTGATTTCCTTCTCGTAGTTCTCGTTGTTAGTTTAGAGGAATCCAAATGATTTTTGTATGTTGATCTTGTACCGTTATTTTGCTGAATCCTTCTATTAATTCCCATAGCTTTCTTGTAGAGTCTCTGGCATTTTCTGTTTATAGGATTATATCAGCTGTGAATAGGGATAGTTTTATTTCTTCCTTACTAATCTATATGCCCTTTTCACCCCTTTCTTGCCTTATTGCTCTAGCTAGGTCTTCCAGTTCAGTATTGAATAAGAGTGGTGATAAAGGACATCCTTGTCTGGTTCCCACTTTCAAGGCGAATGTTTTCAGTGTCTCTTCATTGAGAATAATGTGGGCTGTTGCCCTTAATTATGTTGAGGAATTTCCCTTCTATTCCTATTTTTCTGAGACTTTTTATCAGGAAACAATGTTGGATTTTATCAAACACTTTTTTCCATTGATTGAGATGATCATGTGATTCTTTTCCTTTTTTTATTTATTTGGTGAATTACATTGATTGATTTTCTAATGTTGAACCATTCTTGCATTCCTAGTATGAATTTTATTTGGTCGTGGTGTATTATTTTTTTGATGGTGCTGAATTCTATTAGATAGAATTCTGTGAGAATTTTTGTGTCTAAATTCATGAGAGATATTGGTCTATAATTTTGTTTTTTAGTGACATCTTTGCCTGGCTTTGGTAACAGGGTTATGCTGGCTTTATAGAATGAATTCAGAAGTATTCCTTCCTTTTCTATGTTCTGGAATAGTTTGAGTACAATTGGTGTCAATTCTTCTTTGAACGCTTGGTAGAATTCTCCAGTGAAGCCATCTGGGCCAGGGCTCTTTTTCTTTTTTTTGGTTGGGAGTTTTTTTAATGGCTTCTTTTGTTATGGGTCTGTTCATATTTTCTACTATGGTTTGTGTTAGTTTAGGTGGGTAGTGTGTTTCTAGAAATTTGTCCATTTCTTCTAGACTTTCAAATTTGTTGACGCAACGGGTTTAGTTTTGAATTTTTAAGATAAGGTGAGCAACAATGTAAAGAAAAAAAGAAAGTAAAAGTATATCTGTATGGCCTTTAATGTTTTCTGTCCACTAGAATAATCAATTTTCAACTACCCATGGATGAATTATCCAGTTTGTCTTTATTCTAAGAGCAATGAGAAGCCATTTAAGGGTTTTAAACAGAGTTGTTGCAGGGTTACGTTTGTGACTTTAAAAGAGTTCCCATGCTGCTATATGGACAGTGGATTCAGAGAGCATAGGATTGACTATGGATAAACAAATTGGAAGGCTGTAGCAGTGGTGCAGGTGGAAAATAATGGTAGATTGGACAAGAGTCACAATGGAGAGGTAGACAGTAGGTCACATGCTAAATGTATAGGAGATAAAATCAACAGGATTTCGTGATTTGAATATGGGGGATGAGAAAGATGGAGCTATGAAGGACAATGCCTAGGTTTCTAGATGGGTGGTGCCTTTCACTGAGTGAAGGAATGATGGAGAAGGACCACCATGGAGGGGAACCATGAGTTTGGTTTTAAACTTGTTCACTTTGAGGTGGCTTTAGCAGAGATGCAAGTAACTAGTTGGAAGCAGAAACTCAAGCGGAGAGGTCTGACTACGGACACACATTTAGGAGTCAATAATATAAAGATAGTAACTGATGTCTTGGGCATAGGTGAAAACTTCTAGGGTGACAATATGGTGTGAGAAAAGAGGGCCTTCAGCCAAATCTTGAGAAAACTCATCACTTATAATGAACACTTTCTCCTTCCTTATTTTTTTATTTTTTACTCTAAAATTAAAGTTGTGTTCATTTTTCTTCTCATAATTGAGCTCTTTTTTTTCTGAAAAATTTTCTGATTTCCTTTTATTTCTATAATTCCACATCTCTGCTCTACCTGGTATTTTCTCTCTGAGACGTACTACTTAAAAATGAAGTCATTCATTTTTGAGTTATTATAGATGGTTCAGTAAATTATCTTTGGCTCTAACTTATTTGCTTAAGTTTGGTTTTATTGGTTGAAATAAAACCAATCAGCAAATTAATCTGCAAGGTGAGCAAGGGAGTAGAACATTTAGTTGCCCATCAGTAGGCTTCTTCACATATTGCATTGCTTCAGAGATTTTGCTATTCTCTAAATAGACATTGTGATAGGAGTTAAAGTATTATGAGCTTTCATGGTGTCTATCATCAGAAGGCATAGATGATAATAACTCAGTATGAACAAATGCATTATCAGGCATAAAGAGAGCAAAACAAAGTGAGAGGGAAGGCCGAAGGGAATACCTAGAAAAATATCTAAAGATTTTTGCCTGCAAGATAATTATATGGTTGTTTTTTAGAAGTAGAAGACTTTCTTCAGGGGCAAAAATTGTTCTGTAGTTAAGAAAAATTTGGCAAGGAGACGTGCTAAGGACTTGCTGGATAGAACTGGAAAAATAAAACAAAACATATGACTGAAAGAGAGATCTGAAGAAAAGGATAAAGTTCTCAAGGATAAAAAACAAGTTAACAGCAAACAAGTGAAAACTAGATTCTGTCTCAGAGTGATATGCTTCTACATTCCCCCACCCCTCAGTGTGAACAAACTAAAAATAAAAACAAAAAAAAAGTAGCAAGTGAGATTTAGATAAGTTATAAGGAATATTTTCTGACAGAGAAAAAGTTGTTAAACATTACTATAGTCTTATAAAGGAAAGTCCAGAATTCCTTTTTCTAGCTATAGGGCTGCTATGAGTTGGAATTGACTTGACGGCAATGGGGGGTGGGTGTGGGGGGGAGGTATCTTTAAAAGAAAAAAAAGTGATTGTTTTCTTTCTCTGAAATATGGCTACATTTCAACAAACCTAAGTATAGATTAAAAAAAAAAAGTCATTCTTTACTGTCAGGGCTCAGATATTATAAAAAATAGTAATAATAATAATAAAGCGTTGCTGTTCTCCTTTTCCCCTTACTTAAGTGAGTATTCATTTCCTTGGTTCTTTCCAGTAGATCTACTAAAAAAATTATAAGGCGTAGTAATTAATTAATGTCATAGCATCAATCTCAGGATGTGAATGAAATGTAAAGTACCATTAGAGAAAATTTAGAATGAGAAACCATATAGGCAAATAGACCAACTAAACCTGTGCTGGTGATTATTAAGATACATTTTCTTTTGATTTCACATAAAGGAAACAATCAGTAGCCAAGGATACATGTTATATCAATCAGGGTTCAGTGCAGGAAACCAATAAACACCGTAGGCACTTCAAGCAGAAAGGTGTTTAATGCAGGGAATTGCTGCTGTTGTTAATTAACTGACATCGAGTCAGCTCCTGACTCATGGCAATCCCATGTACAACTGGATTGGACCACTGTGATCTATAAGGTTTTCATTGGCTGATTTTCCAAAGCAGACTGCCAAGCCTTTCTTTCTAGTCATCTTAGTCTGGAAGCTCTGCTGAAACTTTTTCAGCATCATAGCAACAGGTAAACCACCACTAACAGACAAGTGGTGGCTGGGCTTGAGGTGCACTGGCTAGTAATCAAACCCGGGCCTCTCTCATGAAAGGCAAGAATTTAACCACTGAACCACCACTGTGCCAATAAAGGGAATTAGGTACTTATAAAATCACCGGAAGGCCTTAAGTAGCTGAAGGCAGGGGGCTGTCATTAGGCAGCTGCCCCACTTCTACAAAGCTGGAGACTAGAAACGAGAACCTGGAATCAGCCACTCAAAACAGTTTATCTGAGCCTGAAAATCAGCCAGTAAGAAAAGTGGTTTCTGCCTCCTGTCTGTTTTCCAAATCTTGCACAACTTCATCTCATCAGCAGAAACTAAATGATATCCAAAATTCCATCTACAAGAGATTATGGGAAATGTAGTTTTTATTCTTCCATTTTCCATGACTGGGAGGGAGGGAATTTAAAAGGAGGTAGAAATGAATATTGAGGTCCAAGAGACAATATCTAGAACACACATATTCCTCCAGCAGAAAGAGATTTGTGAGCCCATTGTTAAGCATGGGCACTATTAATAATTAAATTATATACACTTAAAATTAAATAAACTACATTTGAAACAAGGTAATACATAAAACTAATTTCTTCCTAATTATTTTACTATATTTTAATATTATCTATACTCTTGAAGTTATTTACATCCATTGTATCTGTATGATGAAAATACCATGTAATATTGTGCTACTGTGCAACTCTTTCCAGCTTCATGTTCAGTGGCATAGCTTGGAATCAGGCATCGTGGGAGTGTTTATACCATGGAAACTGGCAAACACTACAAATCTGGGTCCTCACTCCCTCTCCCCAGAGAGCTGGTGGTTAAACATTTACCAGCACACTACTGGTTAAAAGCATTAGAAGAGTCGTGTAATAACGTGAGAAATAATGTAATTAAGAAGAAGTTATCAGGTAGCTAGAAATAGGAGGGTCAAAATTTGACTGATGGTTCATGACCAAGGGAGAAAAAATTAGGAAGAAGAAACAGATAATCAGAATCCAGTGAAATAAGTATTTGTTGTATCTAATCTTGATTGGTGTCTGCCATTTGGAGTCTTGGAAATTATATTTAGATGCAATCATATATTTAATCCCAAGAGCAGAATTTGAAAGTGGGAAATATTTGTGGAAGAGTAACAGCTTTGAGGGAAGAGATGTGTATTTTGACTAACCAGGGAGGAATGAGGAGTTCCTCACCAGTGCAGGTATGGCTGGAGATGACGGATTGAGCTACTCTGCAGGTGATGCAGTGGTGAATTAAGGGTTTACGGCCACAGTGTAAAGAGTTATAATAGGCAACCTGGGCTCAGGCAGCAATGAATGATTGTTAGAGATTACTGAGGCAGCATAAGATCCAGGAAAGAGGAACTTGTTTGAAAGCACCATAGAAATGGGACGTGTGTCTTACCTCAGATCATATATTTTTTTTTTGCTACAACAACATTTACCTGAAGTATCATATATAGGTATCAACTCCCAAGTTATATCCTGTGTGGTTAAATATTTTATGGTAGGTCTATAAAGCAGCCCACCAAGAGGATAAAAACAGAAATGGTTTTTAGAATAATTTTATATCCAAACTACTCAGACTCCCAAATGTATCTGTTTTACCAGTGCCTGCAACATAAGACAAATGGTTTCAATGGAAACTATTTAGGGAATGCAGGAAAACTAACAGGAATCCACATTATTCTCAGGGATCCGGACAAGCCACCTTAGAATTTGGGTATAAGAAGGGCATATTAACATGGGAATAGGATTTTAGCCTACCTTAAAAAAACAAACAAACAAACCAAACCTGTTGTCTTTGAGTCGATTCCAACGCAGGGTTTCCAGAAGTGGCTGGTAGAGTTGAACTGCCAACCTTTTGGTTAGCAGCTGAGCTCTTACATCACCAGGGCTCCTAGCCTGCCTTGGTGTAATACAAAGGGAACATCAAACTTGGATTATCTCCAATAATTATCAAAAGCCCTATTTTTACTGTTCTGCCAGGCTACCAGAATTAGTTGTGTTCTTGAGGTTGACTGTTTTCTTCTTTATGAATTGCTCTAAAGAAAGAACATTTTTACTTTCTATAGAAATAAAAACAAAATTTTATCTTTTTTTCTTCCCATCTGTAATGGATTGAATTGTGTCCCCCCAAAATATGTGTTAACTTGGCTAGGCCATGATTCCCAGTACTGAGTGATTGTCCACCATTTTGTCATCCGATGTGATTTTCCTAAGTTTGGTAAATTCTACCTCTATGATGTTAATGAGGTGGGATTACTGAGCCGGGACTCAGTCTACAAGATTAGGTTGTATTTTAAATCAATCTCTTTTGAGATATAAATAGAGAAACAAGCACAGAGAGACAGGGGGACCTCATACCACAAAGAAACAACAGCCAGGAGAATAGCATGCCCTTTGGACCCAGGGTCCTTGCACTGAGAAGCTCCTCGACCAGGGAAAACTGATGATAAGGACCTTCCTCCAGAGCTCACAGAGAGAGAAAGCCTTCCCCTGGAGCTGGCACCCTGAATTCAGACTTCTAGCCTCCTAGACTGAGAGAATATTTCTCTTTTTTAAAGTCAACCACTTATGGCATTTCTGTTATAGCAGCACTGGATAACCAAGACACCATCCATACTATTTCTTGTCAATGTCGGATCCACTACAAAACAATCAATTATTCACATTATAAATTAGCTAGAATGTTGATGTTATTAACTAGGATACAAAAATTTAGGAAAGGCTTTAGATTACCATTAGAATTTGGAAAGTTTGCAGGTGGAGTCAACATGGCGCTATAGATAGAAGCACCATGACATCCCTCTGTAGCAAAGACCCAAAAAACTAAGCAAGACAGATACAAACATCAATCCTGGAACCCTAAGTACCAAATGAAGGAATAAAGAACTCGATCAAGCACTTGAATGGAATAAGAAACTGACAGAGAATGAGAAGAGCTATGTCGTGGAGGTCCCATACCAGCTAACATGGCTGGATTTTTCATCTTGCTCTACAGCCACCAAAGAACTCAAGACAGGGAGTACATACAGGAACGGAGCTCCCAACAGGAAACAGAGCACCCAGTAACCAGGGATACATGCTTTCCCACCCCACATCCTTCTTCCCTGTATGAGGCCTCCACCACTTGGCAGTGGGCCATGGTTTCTCAGCTGGAGAGACACCAGCTCACTGCCACCTGGATTTGCCATCTTGGACCTGAGCTACCAAGGGCTGCAGGCAGGGAGTACAGGAAGGCAACTCCATGGAGCTCCCAGCAGGAGACAAAGCACTCGGTAACATTCTTTCCCACCCCCATCCTTCTTCCCTCTACTCTGCCTTCGCTGCTTGCCAACGGGAGACACACTAGCTCGCTGCCACCAGTGTCCACCCTGCCCCCACCAACTGGCCCCTTCAGCGACATTTGTTTTTGGTTTGTATTTTTTGTGTGTGTGTGGCTTTTTTTGGTTGCTTCTCTCTCTCTCTCTCTCCTGTCGTTTCCCATTCCCTCCCCTTCTTGACAGGCTGAATTTTTTGTTTGTTTACTTTTTTCCCCCTATTTCTTCTCTCCTCTTTCCTTTCTCCCACTTATGCAACCTTGTGTAGCACCCCATCCCTCCCTCCCTGCTTCAGGAGGAGCTGTACTGCACAGCTTGGTTGGAGAGTCACTGCGAAAGGCCTCCCTGGGTCTGCGCTGCCGTCACCAACTGGCTCCCACAGTGCCACTTTATTTATTATTTTTTTGTTACGGGTTTTTCCTCTCTCTTTTTTTTGGTATTGTTTATTCTCTCTCTCTCCTTTCCTTCCTTTCTCCCATCCACCCAGCCCCGTGCATCACCCTCAACTTTTTAGTGGGCTGCGCTGTACAACTCAGCTGAAGAGCCTCTGGCACACAGCTGCCTTCAGTCTACGCTCCCCCACAGGCCAGCTCCCTCAGTGCTATACCTTTTTATTTTTCCTCATCTTTCCCCTTCTTCTTTTCTTTCTCCCTCCTACCTAGGCCTGAGCTGCCTCCACCTCTTCCTGACAGGCTGTGCCGTGCCACCTGGTGAGAAAGACATCAGCTTGCTGCCACCCCAATTTAAACCACCCCCAATGGCTAGTGCCCCCACATTTTTTGTTTTTATTATTTATTTAATTTGTTTGATCATTGGTTTCTTCTCTCTCTTTCCCTTCATTCTGTTCCTTTTTCCCACCCACCTAGTCCTGTGTGACCACCACGCTGCTTCTTGACAGGCTGAGCCACACCACTCGGGTAGAAAGCCACCAGCACACAGCCTTGCTGGGTCTGCCCTACCCTCACCTGCCGAATGCTACTGCACTGCCATTTTATTTACTTTTTTCTTTTTATTTATTTTTACTTCATTGAATGCCTTTTTTCTTTAACTTTTTTGACTTTGTTTCTCTCTCTTCTTTTTCTCCTTTCACCCACCCACTTAGCTCTGCAGATCACATCCTCTCCTTTGTCTCCTGCCTCTGCACCTTGTGCTGAGTGTCATGCCCTCGAGTGGTACCAATGTGGTCCAACAGACCTCACCCTGCACTGCCCCCAGTCCTGCCCCATCGTGCCAAAAACTACCCATCCCTGTCCCTACACCCATGCTGGATCTGACCTGCTGCACCAAAACTGAGTGACTGGCCCTGCCCACCTGGACAATGTGGCAAGAAGTATCATGCCCACAGGTGACAAAGCAACAAAACACACTCAGCTCGCCTGCCAAGACATAACCAAATAAAACAAAAAAAAAAGATGAAACAATATAATCTACAATCAATAAATGAAGAAAATAATTTCTGAATTTCCCAGAGACAGCAGCCAATACCAAACTATATAAAAAAACAGGAGAGGATGGCTCCAGAAAGTGACTGAAATAAAACACCAGATGACCTTTTGCTGGAAGAAAAGGCACCGGAAACCCAAAATGGAATAAGGAACACAAATATTCAAGGCTCTCCAACAGATGAAGGAAAATGCAGACAAAAATAAGGAAAAAATAGACAAAATCATGGAAAATACGGACACTCATGGAAAAGACAGAAAAAACAATGGAAGAAATCAGAAAAATAATACAGGAATAAAATGTCAAAATAAATAAACTACTAGAAATCCTACAAAAACAGCACTTAGAAATTCAAAAGATAAACAACAAGATTTCAAAAATGGACAGTACAATAGGTTTTAGGAGCAAATCTGAAACAATGGAAGACAGGATCAGCAACTTGAAGACAAATTCTTGGATACTACTTTGTTGGGGGAGAAATCAGAGAAAAGAACAAAGAAAAATGAAGAAACCCTGAGAATGATGTGGGATACAATCAAAAGCAAAAATCTGTGTGTGAACGGAGCTCCAGAACAGGGGGAGAAAATGCAAAACACAGAGAGGATCATTGAAGATTTGCTGACAGAAAACTTCCCTGATATCAGGAAAGATGAAAAGCAGCTATCCAAGAAGCTCAATGAACCCCATATAGGATAGACCCCAAAAGAAAAACACCAAGACATATCATAATTATATTCCCTAAAATCAAAGACAAAGAATCCTGAGAGCAACTCGAGAAAAACGAAAAGTCACATAAAAAGGGGAAACAATAAGACTAAGCTCTGATTACTCGGCAGAAATCATGTAGCAGGAAGGCAATGGGATGACGTATATAAAATCTTGACAGAAAAAAAAAATGCCAACCAAGAATAATGTATCCTGCAAAACTCTCGCTCAAATATGATGGCAAAATTAGTATATTCCCAGATAAACAGAAATTAAGGGAATACATAAAAAACAAACCAGACTTACAAGAATTATTAAAGGGAGTCCTTGGTTAGAGAACCAACAGCATCAGACAACAACCTGAATCTAGCGTATAAGACAGCATCAGCCAGATACTAACCCAGATAATGAACTCTCAGGGATAAAACAAAACTAAAAAATTTGAACTAGGGAAGCAGAGATGTCAATTTGTAAATGATAATAACATCAGAACAATAAAAGAGGGAATAAATGGTGTACGTATAGAACCTTCTAATGGACAGGAACTCAAGGAGTTATCAAGCAATAAAAGACTGGTTCAAACTTAGGAAGATAGGGATAAATTTCAAGGTAACTACAAAGAAAGTTAACAAAACCTACTCTTTAAAATAAAGAAGAAAAACATAAAGTCTCAGTAAACACAAAATCTACAAAAACGAAAGAAATGAAAAAAATATACAAACTAAAGGAACTCAGCACAGAAGAGTAAGAGGAACAAAGAAAACATCAGCAACACTTAAAAAGCACTACAAAATGACTGTAATAAACTCACATCTATCAATAATCACACTGAATATAAATGGCTTAAATGCACCCATAAAGAGACAGCAAGTGACAAAATGGATTGGAAAAAAAAAACAAAAAACAGGACCCATCAATAAGCTGTCTACAAGAGACACATCTTAGAAACAAAGACACAAATTTATTAAAAATCAAAGAAGGGAAAAAAATACATCAAGCAAACAGCTACCAAAAAAGACCAGGAGTGGCAACACTAAGATAAAATAGACCTTAAAACAAAATCCACCACAAAAGACAAAGAAGGGCATTATATAATGATTAAAGGGACAATCCACCATGAAGACATAACCATAAAAATATCTACGCACCTAATGACAGGTCTCCAAAATACATAAAATAAACTCTAACAGCACTGAAAAGAGAAATTGATAGTTCACAGTAATAGTAGGAATCTTCAACACAGCACTGTAAAGGACTTAACATCTAGAAAAAAACTCAACAAAGACACAGAAGATCAAAAGGCCACAATCAACCAACTTGACCTTATAGACATATATATAAACTCTCTACCCAACAGCAGCAAAGTACACATTCTTTTTCAACATGCATGGAATGTTCTCCAGAATAGACAACATCTTAAGCCACAAAGTAACCCTCAACAAAATCCAAAACACTGAGCTAATACAAAGTATGTTCTCTGATGAGAACTCCATCAAAATATAAATTAATAACAGGAAGAGCAAGGAAAAAAATTCAAAAACATGGAAATCTGTTTTAAAACTAGTGGGTAATAGAAGAAATGAAAGATGGAATAAAAAAGTCCCTAGAATCAAACAAGAATGAAAACACGTCATACCAAAACCTTTGGGACACAGCAAAGGCAGCCCTCAGAGGTCAATTTATAGCAATAGATGCACACATTAAAAAAGAAGAAAGGGACAAAATCAAAACATTAGCTACATAACTTGAAATAGAGAACAGCAAAAGAAGCCCACAGCTACCAGAAGTAAGGAAATAATAAGGATCAGAGCAGAAGTAAATGAAATAGAAAATAGAAAAACAATAGAAAGAATAAACAAAACCAAAAATTGGCTCTTTGAAAGGATCAAGAAAATCAACAAACCATTGGCCAAATTGACAAAAGAAAAACAGGAAGAGGAAGCAAATAAGCCACATAAGAAATGAAATGGGGGACATTACAACAGACCTAACTGAAATAAAAAGGATAATAACAGATTACTATGAAAAACTATACTCCAACCAATCTGAAAACCAAGAGAAAATGGGCAAATTTCTAGAAAAACACTACCTACCCAGCTAACACAAACTGAAGTGAAAAATCTGAAGAGACCCACAACAAGAGAAGAAATTGAAAAGGTAATAAAAAAAACTCCCAATAAAAACAAAGTCCTGGCCCAGATGGCTTCTCTGGATAATTCTAACAAACATTTAGAGAAGAGCTTACACCAGTACTACTAGAACTATTTCAGAACATAGAAATGGAAGGGATACTGTCAAAATCATTCTATGAAGCCAGAATAACCCAGATACCAAAACCAGCAAACACACTACAAAAAAATAAAATTATAGACCAATACCTCTCATGAATATCGATGCAAAAATTCTCGACAAAATTCAGGCCAATAGAATTCAGCATCATATCAAAAAACTAATAGACCACAACCAAGTAAGATTCATACCAGATACAAAAGGATGGTTCAACATTAGAAAATCAATCAATGCAATTCACCATATAAATACAATAAAAGAATCACATGATCATCTCAATGGACACAGAAAAGGCATTCAACAAAGTCCACCATGCATTCCTGATAAACACTCTCAATAAAATAGGTATAGAAGGGAAACTCCTCAACATTATATAGGACATGTATACAAAACCAAAAGCCATCATCATTCTTAATGGAGACAGGCTGAAAACATTCCCCTTAATAAAAGGAACAAGACAAGGATGCCCTTTAATACCACTCCCATTTAACATTGTGCTAAAGTCCTAGCTAGAGCAATAAGGCAAGAAAAAGAAATAAAAGGCATCCAAATTGGTAAGGAAGAAGTAAAACTGTCCTTATGGCAGATGATATGTTACTATACATACAAAACCAAAAAGACTCCATGAGAAAACTACTGAAAGTAGCAGAAAGACTCAGAAGAGTAGCAGGATACAAGATAAACATACAAAAATCAGTTGGATTCCTATGCAGCAATGAAGAGAACTATGAAAAGGACATTGGAAAATAATACCATTTATAATAGCCCCTAAAAAAATAAAATACTTAGGAATAAATCTAACCAGGGATGTAAAAGACCTATACAAAGAAAATTATAAAACACAACTGCAAGAAACCAAAAGAGACCTACATAAATGGAAAAACATACCGTGCTCATGGATGCGTAGACTTAACATTGTGAAGATGTCAATTCTACCCAAAGCAATCTACAAATACAATGCAATCCCGATCCAAATACCAACAACATTCTTTAAAGAGATGGGAAAACTAATAATTAACTTTCTATAGAAAGGGAAGAGGCCCTGGATAAGTAAAGCACTATTGAAGTAGGAGAATAAAGTAGGAGGCCTCGAACTACCTGACTTCAGAACCTACTATACAGCTATGGTAGTCAAAACAGCATGGTACTAGTACAACGATAGACATATTGACCAATGGAGCAGAATTGAGAACCTGGATGTGAAATCCATTCACCTATGATCACCTGATCTTTGACAAAGGCACAAAGTCCATCAAATGCGGAAAGGACAGTCTTTTTAACAAATCGTGCTGGCAAAACTGGATGTCCATCTGCAAAAAAATGAAAAAGGACCCGTACCTCATTCCATACACAAAAACTAATTCAAAATGAATCGAAGACCTAAATATAAAACCAAAAACTATAAAGATCATAGAAGAAAAAAATAGGATCAATGCTAAAGGCTTAATACCAGGCATTAACAGGATACAAACTATAACTAATAGCACACAAACTCCAAAAGATTAGCCAGAAAATCGGATCTTCTAAAAATTCAACACTTATGTTTATGAAAAGACTTTATCAAAAGAGTAAAAAGAGAACATAAAGACTGGGAAAAAAATTTGGCTATGACAAATCCAACAAAGGTCTAATCTCTAAAATCTACAAGAAAATCCAACATCTTTACAACAAAAAGACAAATTATCCAATTAAAAAATGGCCAAAGGATATGAACAGACACCTCACCAAAGAAGACATTCAGATGTCTAACGGATACATGAGGAAATGCTCATGACCACTAGCTATTAGAGAAATGCAAATCAAAACCACAATGAGATAATATCTCACACCAACATTACTGGTGTGAATCAAAAAAACAGAAAATAACAAATATTGGAAAGGCTGCAGGGTGATTGGAACTCTTATGCACTGCTGGTGGGAATGCAAAATGGTACAACCATTTTGAAAAATGATACGGTGCTTCCTTAAAAAACTGGAAATAGAAATACCATATGATCCAGCAATCCCATTCATAGGAATATATCCTAGAGAAATACGAGCCACCACATGAGTAGACATATGGACACCCATGTTCTTTGCAGCATTATTCACAATAGCAAAAAGATGGAAACAACTTTTGTATCCATCAACAGATGAGTGGATAAACAAAACTATGGTACATACACAATGGTATACCATGCAAATGATAAAGAATGATGATGAATTTTCGAAGCATCTCACAACATGAACGAATCGGAGGGCATTATGCTGAATGAAATAAGACAATCACAAAAGGACAAATATTGTATGAGACCACTACTATAAAAACTCATGAAAAAGTTTACACACAGAAAGAAGCAATCTTTTTTTCCTGAATGTTTATGTGTTATAACAGTAACTTAATCATTAAAGAACAAACTACAAAGGCAAAATAAAATTTACCCAAATCCCATCACCCTAAGAATATAGGTCTGCTGTTTTACGCTATCCCTTTCAGTATTCAGTCATACATATGTTTAAATGTAGTTAAAATCAGAATACATATACAATTTTGTGATTGCTTAATCATAAGCATATGTCTAAACTGCTACTAAGTCTTCATAATTAATTTTTTTATTGTGCTTTATGAGGAAGTTTGCAGTTCAAGTCAGTTTCTCATACAAAAAAGATTTTTTTTTTCACAACAGGTTGATCTCTAGGCCTAGTGTTAAGCTTGGATAAGTTATTTTTTAAATTTTTTTTATTGTACTTTAGATGAAGGTTTACAGAACAAATAGTTTCTCATTAAACAGTCAGGACACATATTGTTTTATGACATTGGTTAACAACCCCACGACATGTCAACACTCTCCCTTCTCGACCTTGAGGACCTTTTTTTTGGTGAAAATATACACAGCCAAAGTTACACCATTTCAAAAGTTTCTACATGTACAATTCAGTGACATCGATTACATTCGTCTAGTTGTGCTGCTATTCTATCCTTTTCCAAATTATTCCATCACCATTATCTTCAACTCACTGTCCCCTAGGTTTCCCATCAAAACTTTTGAGTTGCTGTTGTCAATTTGATCTCACTAGATAATTTTTTTTTGTACCTTAGATGAAGGTTTGCAGAATAGTTTCTCATTAAGCAGTTAGTACCCATATTGCCCTATGATAATGGTTAACAACCCCATGACATGTCAACACTGTCCCTTCTTAACCTTGGTTCCCTGTCACCAGCTTTCCTGTCCCCTCCTGCCTTCCAGTCTTTGTCCCTGGACTGCTGTGCTTCATTAGTCCTGTTTTGTTTTATAAGGCTGTCCAATCCCCGGCTGAACGGGGAACTTTGGGAGGGGCTTCACCACTGAGCTAAAAGGGTGTCCAGGGGCCATACTCTCAGGGTTTCTCCAATCTCTGTCAGGCGAGTAAATCTGGTTTTTTTTTTGTGAATTAGAATTTTGTTCTACATTCTTTTCCAGCTCTGTCCAGGACCCTCTATTGTGATCCCAGTCAGAGCAGTCAATGGTGGTAGTTGGACACCATCTAGCTGTACTGGACTCAGTCTGGTGGGGGCCGTGGCAGCTGTGGTCCATTAGTCCTTTGGACTAATCTTTTCCTTGTATCTTGTTCTCTTCATTCTCCCTTGCTCCTGAAGGGGTGAGACCAGTGGAGTATCTTAGATGGCTGCTCACAGGCTTTTAAGACCCCAGATGCTACTTACCAAGGTAGAATGTAGAACGTTGTCTTTATAAACTGTTATGCCATTTGAGCATGGTCCCCACAGCCCGCCGCCCAGCAATTCAGTCCCTCAGGGAGTTTGGAAGTGTCTATTGAGCTTCCATGACCTTTCCTTGTACAAGGGTGCTGGCTTCCCCAGTAATGTGTACTGTCTTACCCTTCACCAAAGTTACCACTTATTTATTGTCTATTTAGAATTTCACACCCACCCCTCCCATCCCTCATAACCAACAAAGATTGTTTCTTTTTATGTGTAAACTTTTACATAAGTTATATAGTAGAGGTCTCATACAATATTTGTCCTTTTGTGATTGACTTACTTCATTCAGCATAATGTCCTCCAGTTTTGTTCCGCTTACTCTCTGGTGCTGAGTTCCTTTCGTTTGTGGAACTTTTTTTCCTTTCTTTTGTGTTTGTAGGTTTTGTTTTTACTGAGACTTTATGTTTTTCTTCTTTATTTTGATGAGTAGGTTTGTTTACTTCCTTTGTGTTTACCTTGAAATTTACCCTTATCTTCCTAGATTTGAACCAGTCTATTATTACTTGGTATTGCTTGACTTCCTCTCCATTAGAAGGTTCTGTATCTACATCATTTATTCCCTCATTTACTGTTCTGATGCTGTTGTCATTTACAGATTAACCTATCTGGTTCTCTTTTGTAATTCTTTTGGTTTTGCATAGTCCTTAGGAGTTCATTTCCTAGGTTGGTGTCTGGCTAGTACAATCCTGTGTCCTATATTCAGCCTGTGGTCTGATATTGTTTGTTCCCAGATTGAAGGACTTCCTTTAATAAGTCTCCTAAGTTTGGTTTGGTTTTTACATAGTCCCTTAATTTCTGTTTATCTGGAAATGACCTAATTTCACCACCATATTTGAATGAGAGTTTTGCAGGATATATTATTCTTGGCTGGCAATTGTTTTCTTTCAAGGTTTTATATGTGTCATCCCATTGCCTTCCTGCCTGCATGGTTTCTGCTGAATAATCTGAGCTTAGTCCTATTGTTTCTCCTCTGTATGTGACTTTTTGTTTTTCTTGAGCTGCTCTCAGGAGTCTTTGTCTTTGGTTTTATTGAGTGTAATTATGATATGCCTTGGTAATTTTCTTTTGGGGTCTATCCTATATGGGGTTTCTTGAGCTTCTTGGATGGTCAGCTTTTCATCTTTCATGATATTGGGGAAGTTTTCTGTCAGCAATTCTTCAATGATCCTCTCTGTGTCTTCTGTTATCTCCCCGTTCTGGAACTCTGATCACTTGCAGATTTTTGCTTCTGATTGTATCTCACATAATTCTCAGGGTCTCTTCATTTTTCTTCTTTCTTTTTTCTGATTTTTCCTCAGAGTTGTATCCAAGTGTTTGTCCTCAATTCTGCTGATCCTGTCTTCCACCATTTTCAAATCTGCTTCTCAGCCCTTCTATGACACTGTCCATTTCTGAAATCTTGTTGTTTAACTTTTGGATTTCTAATTTTTGTTTTTGTATAATTTCTAGTTGTGAATTTATTTTGGCATTTTGTTCCTGCATTAGTTTCCTGAATTCTTTCATTTTTTGGTCTGTATTTTCTATGAATTTGTCGGCCTTTTCCATGAATTTGTCTATTTTTTCCTCCTTTTTGTCTGCTTTTTGCTTCAACTCTTGGATAATTCTGAGTATTAGAGATTTGAATTCCCTATCAGGTAGTTGTAGTGCCTTTCCTTCTACTGGAAAGTCATCTGGTGTTTTATTTTGGATGCCTACTGGAACCATTCTCTCCTGTTTTTGTAAATGTTTTGATATTGTCTGCTGTCTTTGGCGCATTCGGTAGTTATTTTTCTTGTTTATTGATTGTAGATTTGTTTGTTTCATCCTTTTTGTTTTTTTTAATTGGGCTATGTCTGAGCAGGTGGGCTGTGTGTTCTTTGTTGTTTGCTCGTCTGTGGGCATGATACTTTTCGCCTCCTTCTCCAATTGGCAGGGTCAGTCACTCAGATATGGTACAGCAGGACAGGTCTAGCTGAAGAGTTGCTGGGATGGTTTGTTTGTGGCACTTACTACAGCCACCAGGGCAGGTCAGTAATCAGTGCAGGGCAGGTTCCGGTTGGTGGTGTGATGTTAACTGCACAGTGGATGTAGGCAGAATGGAGGTGGGAGAGTGTGATGTGTGGAGCTAAGATGGGTATGGGAGAGAGGAGAGGAACAGGAGCCAAAAACATACAAAAAACAGTGCTAGGGGAGCTTTCTGTTGGAGTGGAGAGATGAAATGGAGAAAAGCAAAAAGAGGAAGAAGAAAAAAAAGAAAAGAATGAATAAAAATTGAAAGAAAAAAGAACAGCAAAGCTCCCAGGAATCCCACCAGTGTGGCTACAAGGTCTGGGGAAGTTGTTCCCAGGTGTTGAAGTACATCCTGGCTAGAAGGCATAGAGATATTCAGTGCCAGGTATTCAGGGGACAGGAAGAGAAGGAAGGTGTAGAGAGACGAGAAACTGAGTAATGAGAAAGACAAAAAGGGAAAAAGAGGGAAAAGAAAACAAATAATAAAAAAAAAGAACAAGATGAACACTCGCCCCCAAAAAAAACGGAAAAAAAAAAAAAAAAACCCACGAAAAGAGAAATGCTCTCAGGGATCCCTCTGCACGTCTGCGCAAGATGAGGGGGTAGGTCCCAAGCTGCACAGCACCGCTTGGCCAAATCGGGCTCCCAACTAAAGAAATGAAAAAGAAAACAAACAAACAATTGAAAACAAACAAACAAAAAGCCCCAGGATCCCACCAGCATGGCAGCACAGACAGGAAGCAGTTCCACACTTGAATGGAGCTCCACAGCCCCTCAGGAAGAAGCAAAGATGGCCCACGGAGCCACATATTTAAGCAAAAGCAGGGGGAGGTGGTGAAAGGTAAGGAAGAAATCAAAAGAAGCAGAAAAAAGCAACACCAGCAGCCAACAAATGGCACTCAGGGAGTCGGCCTGTGTGGGTCATTGGAGTCCAAGCAGTCGGTGCTTCCTGTCCAAGAGACTGTGGCCATGGGAAGCAGAGGAGGCCAATTGGGGGTGAAGAAGGGTGGGTGGTGGGAAAACGTGTATCGCTGTTTACCAGTGGTTATGTCTCCTGCTGGAAGCTCCGTGAAGCTGCTTTCTCATACTCCCTATTTTCTGGTCTCTGACAGGAGTTCAGGATGGCAGATCTGTGCTGCATTAGCTGATAGGGGACCTCTCCATGTATGTCTCCTCACTCCCTGTTCTCTTTCAGTTTCTTATTCCATTCAGTGCTTGGCTCAGTTCTCTCTTCATTTGATGTTTAGAATTTCAGGATTGGTGTTTTCTCTGTTTGGCTTAGTTTTTTGGATCTTTGCTGTGGAGGGACGGCTTGGTGCTTCTGCCTAGAGCACCATGTTGCTGGAAGTCTCCTCATACAAAAATTTATACACACATTGCTTTGTGACCCTAGCTGCTCTCCCTATGTGACAACACACTCCTCCCTTCCAGCCCATATTTCCCATGTCCTTTCAGCCAGCTCCTGTCCCTTTTTGACTTCTCATCTCGCCTCCAGATAGGAATTGTCCCTTTAGTCTCATGTATGTACTTGAGCTTAGAAGCACTCTCTTCACAAGTTATCATTTTATGTCCCACAGTCCGGTCTAATCTTTGTCTGAAGAGTTGGCTTCAGGAATGGTTTAAATTCTGAGGTAACAGAGAGTCCGAGGACCATGTCTTCTGGGGTCCCTCCGGTCTCAGTGAGACCATTAAGTCTGGTCTTTTTACTAGAATTTGAGTTCTGCACCCCCCTTTTCTCCTGTTCCATCAGGGACTCTCTGTTGTGCTCCCTGTCAGGGCAGTCATTGGTGGTAGCTGAGCACCATCTAGTTCTTCTCGTCTCAGGTTGATGCAGTCTCTGGTTTATGTGGCCCTTTCTGTCTCTTGGGCTAATGTTTTCCTTGTCTTTGGTGCTCTTCATTCTATGCTCCAGGTGGGTTGGGACCAACTGATGCATCTTAGATGGCCACTTGCTAGCTTTTAAGACCCCAGATGCCACTCACTAAAGTGAGAAGCAGAACAGTTTCTTAATAAACTTTGTTATGCCAATTGACCTAGATATCCACTGAAACCATGGTTCCCAGACCCCCACCCCTGCTACTCTGTCCTTTGAAGTGTTTGGTTGTATTCAGGAAAATTCTTAGCTTTTGATTTAATCCAGTTGTTCTGACTTCTCCTGTATTGTGTGTTGTCCTTCCCTTCACCTGAGATAATTCTTATCTACTATCTAGTTAGTAAATATCCATCTCCCTCCCTCCTCACCCTCATAACCATCAAAGAATGTTTTCTTCTGTGTTTAAACCATTTCTTGAGTAGAAAGAAACTCTTTGATGGTTATGAGGGAGGGAAGGGATGGGAAGGAAAAATACCAAATAGGCAATAAATAAGTGGTAACTTTGGTTAAGGGTAAGACAGTACACAATACTGGGGGGTGGGGGGAGTGGGGCAGTACAACTTGTCCAAGGCAAGGTCACGGATGCTTTATAAACATATCCAAACTCCGAGAGGGACCAAATTAATGGGCTGAGAGCTGTGGAGACCATGATCTAGGGTAACATCTAGGTCAATTGGCATAACATAATTTATAAAGAAAATGTGC
Organism: Dugong dugon; assembly: GCA_030035585.1. Lineage (NCBI taxonomy): Eukaryota > Metazoa > Chordata > Mammalia > Sirenia > Dugongidae > Dugong > Dugong dugon. The sequence goes on from CM057479.1 coordinate 33,311,812, forward strand.
TACATCTTACTTTGGTGAATAGCGTGTGGGGTCTTAAAAGCTTATAAGTGGCCATCTAAGATACTTCACTGGTCTTATCCCATCTGGAGCAAGGGAAAATGAAGAAAACCGAAGACATAAGGGAAAGATTAGTCCAAAAGACTAATGGACCACAACTACCACAGCCTCCACCAGACTGGGTCCAGCACAACTAGATGGTACCTGCCTACCACCACCAACTGCTCTTAACAGGAATCACAATAGAAGGTCCCGGACAGAGCTGGATAAAAACGGTAGACCAATATTCTAACTCACACAAAAAAAGAGCAGACTTACTGGTCTGAGAGAACCTGAAGAAACACTGAGAGTATGGCCCCCGGACATCCTTATAGCTCAGTAATGAAGTCACTCCTGAGGTTCACCCTTCAGCCAAAGACTAGACAGGCCCATAAAACAAAACAAGACTACTTGGGCCCAACAGCCCAGGGGCAAGGACCAGAAGGCAGGAGCAGACAGGAAAGCTGGTAATGTGGAACCCAATGTTGAGAAGGGGAGAGTGTTGGCATGTCGACGGGGTGGCAACCAATGTCACAAAACAATATGTGTACTAATTGTTTAATGAAAAACTAGTTTGCTCTGTAAACCTTCATCTAAAGTACAAAAAAAAAAAAAGATTTTGGAAAGCTTGTTTGAAGATTATCATAGAGAAACCTAGAGCAATTAGGTGAAGGATTTTTAGGGAAAGTATACTTTATATAAACAGATTTGGGGCAATGGTATAGAATTTTATTCAGAAAACAGAAGTATACTTGATATATCCCTGTAATTAATATAAAAACTTGGGTTGTGGAAAAAGACTTTGTGCTTTTGGAACAAGTGAAATAAAATCATATTGCACCATAATGTGATTGATGTTGTCCCATTAATCCTGCATTAATCCTCCATTTGACAGAATATCTGAGATATTAAAATTGAAGGTCCAAATTGATATACTATTACACTTACTTAAAATGGTGAATTTCTTCTCTTAGCTGTACTAGTAAAAGATTCATTTTCACTGAAAAGGCATATAAAACTTAAGATTTATTATTAAATTTTACATCTAGAAAGGTTTTATGAGAAGGACTCAAGATTTAATATTGTTTAATATTTATAATCATGGTTAACCATTTACCAAAAGGACCAATGTTATAAATAAATTCACTTATAAGGTAGAATTGTATTTATAGTAATGATCCCCTAAGTTAAGGAGCTTTGATTATTCTTTGATGGGAGTGTTAACTGATAGAACCTATTTTCAGAAACAATTTGGCTCTAAACTGTAAAGTTAAACATTTTCCTTCTCTACTATCCAGCATTCTGTATATACCCTACAGAAATTTTTGCATATGTGTACCAAGAAATAGCACAAAAAGAATTCATGGAATCATTGCTCATAATATAAACAACTAGAAGCTCAAATGCCAATAGAAGGAAGATGACACATTAATCATAGAAGTTACAGAATGGGATATTATATGGCAGTGAAAACGACTGAACTACAGCTGTATGAAACAACAGGGAAGGATCTAGATATAAATAGAGTTAAAAACACCAGAGGACTATGTATACAGTACCAGAGGGGTGTATATTGTAAGATACCATTTTTATAAAGCTCAAAACTAATTGAAAAACTGAGTTATTTTTTAATAAAGGGAAGAGGATGATAAAACTCAACATTCCGGACTGTGGTTACCTGTGGATAGGCAAGGAAGTACGATAGAGAAAGAACTCCTAGGCTGGTACAAAGATAATGGTCACAGTTCAGTTTTTAGATTGGGTGGTGGGTTCACTGGGGGTAATATTCATGGTTGTTGTGCTTCAGAATACTTACATGCACTTTTATACGTACAGTTTAAAAGGTTATACATATACAAGCATATATTTATGGACTCGTAAAGAAAAATACTACTTAATGTCCAGTAAATATTTGTATGCAGATGGGAAGTATAATTTAAGAATAGAACTCAAAGTGATAACTGGGAATTTAAAAAATGTGCAGAGAATTTCTTTATGTATAAAAGGTTTATTAAAGTTTATTTCCAGGATTTTTTTTCCATCACATTCATCATTCAGAGGCTTGGCTAATAAGTCACTTTATATTTGACCCTTATAACTTTCTAAAAAGTGAAAAAACAAAAAAAGTAATGAGCTCATACAGAATAGATTTATTGGTTATCAAACTTTTTAAAAAAGTCTTAAACCTAACAGCTATAACTTTGAAAGTTTTTTTCCTGAGAATATATTATTTTTAAAAAGCGGTATTTTATGTTCTTTATATATTTACAAGGCCCACATAAGCACAGTAGAATATGGTAATTACCTGGGAACTATTTTATCACAGTTGTATCTCATGAAAACCTAGGACTGCAATCAGCTCTGTTCATTACGTCACTTGTGATGCTATAGTATTTGCATAACGTACATTCTATGTTACCTCTTTCTTTCCAGTGAGATCAGACATTATTTTACTTCAGAAACTGATTTGTTTCTCTACAAGAAATGCTTGTGGTGTAGTGGTTAAGCACTATGGCTGCTAATCAAAAGGTTGGTAGTTCAAATCCACCTAGGTGCTCCTTGGAAACTCTATGGGGCAGTTCTACTCTGTCCTATAGGGTCTCTGTGAGTCAGACTTGATGATAATGGGTTTAGTTTTTGTTTTTTTTTTTGCTCTACAAGTATTACTAATACTTGTTCCAAGGGCTAAAATCAGAATTGTGGAATAAGAATTTGTATATTCTTTTTGAGACTTCTCTAACAGAGATCTACTGAAATGTTCCTGTGGTTGTTGTTAGCTGCCATCGAGTTGATTTTTCGGCTCATATCAATGCCATGTGACAAGAGTAGAACTGCCCCATAGGGTTTCCTAGGCTGCAATCTTTAAGGAAGCAGATCGCCAGATTTTTCTTCCATGGAGCCTCTGGGTGGGTGAGAACTGCCAACCTTTCGGTTAGCAGCAAAGTGCTTAACCATTGTGCCACCAGGGGCTCCCGTGAAATGTTTCTAGGAAGTATAAAAATCAGCGTGATCTTCTCAGAATCTTTTGGCAATCAACAAAAGTTAAGAGTTCTGAACTAGCAGTCAGAAGAATTTTCAACCTCTTACTTGCTGAATTGTGATACTCATTTAATATCTTGTGCCTCACTTTCCTTATATTTATAAACAGAACAGCTCCTCTATCTTTCTCATAGGAGTCCCTGGGTAGCACAAATTGTTAAGTGCTAGACTACTAAACAAAAGGTTGGTGGTTCAAAGGCACCCAGAGGCACCTTGGAAGAAAGGCCTGGTGACCTGCTTCTGAAAGGTCACAGCCTCGAAAACCCTATGGAGCAGTTCTATTCTGCAACACATGGGGTCATTATGAGTTGGAATCGATTTGATGGCAACTGTTTTATTTTGTTTTGTTTTTGGTATCTTCCTCACAGGACTGTTATGAGAATGAAAATACAATTTCAAGAGTATGCAAATGTTTGTCACTAGGGGAAGATCTTTGTTGTTTCTCTAGTATAATATTAAAATTAATGGTAAACAATAACAAAAAGGTTATTTAGACCTTTTTTGAAACTACTATGTAAACTACATGAATTTCCTAATTGGAAATGCCTATAGAGTCTGCTTGAAAAATAATTTGATTGATTTTTCACAGATGAACTACTTAGATGTAAATGTCGAAGCACGTCTTCACAGAGTCTGCAGGATATTTAGAGTTATTAGAAAGTCAAGCCCTCCTCTTGTTATTTAATCTTCAGAGAGACCAGTATGGTTCTCCCTATTCTTTATTTAGATATGGGGGAAACAGAAATCATGCCTCTCATGAACATCTGTTCTGCTGTCATCAATGCACTACTCTTGTGGACAAGCTGGATGGGCCTCTGGGTTTGGAATTTTATTTCTCCTCCAGGTTCTAGTTTAAATTGTGGTACTGGAATCTGGATCAGCTTATCAGCAAGTTGGCCTTGCCACAGAAAAACAGATTCATGGGCAGACAGACTGATAATGCATTAAAAAACCATTTGCTAGTTTACAGTAAGAAATCTTGTAAGCCCATCTTCATAATACTAATGCATTACCTTTGCTTTATAGTTCCGAAAGGCTTTTGTGTTCATTATCTCATATGGGAACCTCCTGGTTCACGACTATTGAACAAAATGACCTTATTTCTAAACTGTTTATTTTCTTTATAAGGTGGAAAATACTGAAAAGTGCAAAGCAGAACAGGAGACCATATCCTAGATGTAAAAAATAACATGCTGTTAACAGTTCTGCGTATTTTCTTCCTGCTTTTTCTGTATATGTTTATATAGTTGAGATCATATTGTATCTACCATATAAGTGCTAAAGTTTTATTTATTTTTGGTTATGACAGAAATCTATACCTTTTGCAGATATTTTGGAAAAGCTGTAGAACAGACAAAACTGTAAACCGAAAAATAAAAACATGTAACTTAACTATTGTAGTTAACCACCACGCACATTTTGGTGTATTTCCTTCCAGTATTTTACTGTTTTTTTCCTAGAACGTAATTGGGATCATACCAAGGCAAAAGTGCTTGGTGGACTGGAAGCTGCTGATCAGCACTCTTCTTCCTGGAGAGGGGTGGTGGTTGTTGTGTGCCATCGGTAGATTCCGAATCATAGCGACCCTATATGACAGAGCAGAAGTTAATGTTTTCCTTTAAAGCTCATTTGTTCAATATTCTGAGTAGATACTGTCCTTTTCTTGTACCAGTTCAGAACACCTTCAAGGCCCACCGACACTCGCCCACAATTCACCAGGTTATTATCCTTGATTGCTTCTGGACGCCAGTGGCGATTCACCTCTGCTTATCGAAAGGCGCTCCCGTCACCCTCCCTGCCCCAGACTTCACCTTTTCTGGCGATGATTGAGGAGGTGGTGGAGGCCACTAGCATGGAGCTTCGAAGTGAATTTCAAGCTTGAACACCAGAGTCAGAGCCCTCGCCCCGCGGCAGGTTTGGGCGCCGCAGGGTCAGGAGTGCTCTGGGGTCCCCCTTGGAAACTCCGAATCTCCCAGTGGAAGGGTTACGACCAGACAAAGCCTTCCTGACTGCTAAGTCTCCTGTTCCAGGGGAGGCGCCGCCCCTCGTCCGGAGCCTGGAGCAGAGATGCCAGCCTTTTCTCGCTGCTGCAAGGTTATCAGAGAGTCCTTCCTTGTGGCTCCCAGTCCCCCAACCTGCTGCTCTCAGGCAGAACTTTTCTCGTTGTGAGAAGGCGGTTAGGCCCCAGGCCCGCTGTCTGCCTCTCGGGAGATCCGGAGAGAGACGTCTGCCGCAGAGTACCTAGGCAATCACCAGCAGCCAAACCCAATCCTCTCCTCACCGCTTTGCGAGCTGGGAGAAGTGCGTCCCTTCTCGCTTGCCTTATGCCTACCGAAAGGGGAACGGCACTAACGTGCTGCCTGCCAGAGGAGGGGACGCTCACGTGCGTTCCTCTGCATAGCTGCAGGCAGCAACAGCTCCCGGCAAACAAACGCGAAGACTACCACGGTCAGTATTCTATTGCCCTGGAAGTCCGCACAGGAGGCAGGAACGAATATCCGCGCGAACTATGCAACGGACATCCCCCTTCCTCCCCCTTAGTTCGCCCGAACCGCCCAGCTGCAGCGCCCTCCAGCCTCCGCCTAGCTTCTCCAGCCTTTGACCGCTCGGCCAGAGCACCTCCGGAACGCGAGGGGCGGGGCAGGACGAGCGCGAGCTTGGATGCCGGAAGGGAGCGCGTGAGCGGAGCCGAGCCGAGCGGAGCCGAGCGGAGCCGAGCCGAGCCGAGCCGAGCCGAGCGGAGCCGAGCCGAGCCGAGCCGAGCCGAGCCGAGCCGGGAGGCGCCGCCGAGAGACAGACAGAACTGGGTCGACCGCCTGCGGCTCAACGCCGATCGTGCCTTGTAGTCGGTCTCCGCTTACCCCCGCTTCTGCCCAAGCTTCCGCAAAACTTTTATTCTCTGGGGCCCCCCGGGTGTGTGAAGGACTCGGAGCCCTCCGTCAGCTCAGCGCCCCTTCAGCGGCAGCCGAGGGGACTTGCATCCCTTGCCCGCCGGCTCTCGCGCCCCGCGTTTCCTCACCTGCTGCTCACTCTCCGGAGCCGCAAGAGGCACCCCCGGAGGGACCGCGCAGGAGCCGGCGCCCCGAAGTCTCTCGACAACCGCAGCGGACCCGCCTGGCCACAACCTTAAGTTGATTTCTCTCGCCAAGCCCGGGTACCCGCGGCGGCTGCTGCTGCTGCTGGCCGCTGTGGTGTCGGCCGCCGCCGCCTCACAAAGGGGTACCGGGAGGGGAGGCGGCGCAGGCAGCGGGCACCGGCGCCGGTGCGCAGGGCGCGAGCTTAGAAGCAGCGGAGGCGAGGAGACAAAAGGAAAACTGCCTGGGCTCGCAGTGCCCGCTCGGAGCAGCCTGCTCGCCCGCTTCTCGTTCAGTTCCGCACGCCTGTCCCTCCACCCTTGGCTCCTGCTCCGCCTCCCTCCCCGCGAGCGGTCCCCGCAGTGTTCCGGGACCCCGGCGAGCCTTCGGGGCGCGCATTGCTACTGGTGGTTGGGGCTCTAGCGATAATAAATGATAGAGGATACAATGACTTTGCTGTCTTTGCTGGGTCGCATCATGCGCTACTTCTTGCTGAGACCCGAGACGCTGTTCCTGCTGTGCATCAGCTTGGCGCTGTGGAGTTACTTCTTCCACACGGACGAGGTGAAGACCATCGTGAAGTCCAGTCGGGACGCTGTGAAGATGGTGAAGGGCAAGGTGGCGGAGATCATGCAGAACGATCGGCTCGGGGGGCTCGACGTGCTCGAGGCTGAGTTTTCCAAGACCTGGGAGTTCAAGAGCCACAACGTGGCTGTGTACTCCATACAGGGCCGAAGAGACCACATGGAGGATCGCTTCGAAGTCCTCACGGACCTGGCCAACAAGACGCACCCGTCCATTTTTGGAATCTTCGACGGGCACGGGGGCGAGGTAGGACTTCCTGGGACTTTGTTTCTCCTCTCTCTCTCTCCCTCTCTCTCTCTCTCTCTCTCTCTCTCTCTCTCTGTCTCTCTCTCTCTCTCTCTGTCTGTCTCTCTCTCTCTCTCTCTCTCTGTGTGTGTGTGTGTGTGTGTGTGTGTAAACAACAGTACGTCGTTTGCGCGGCAGGCTAGGACCCGGGTACAGGGGGCTTCGTGGTGAACTGGTGCTACGCTGGATAAAGTCATTCGTTCCATATGTGGCTCAAGTTGTCCAAAACTGCTGTGTCCACATCTCTCGAGCTGAAGGTCCGATTTGGGGGACGGAGAGTCATCCACAGCCTGTTTCGTGCCTCTTAATTTATGAGATTGCCAAGGCTGGAACCCAGCAAATGACTGTGTTAGTTTTGTGGGAATTAACTGCGAGAATTAATGGTATCTCCAGTGAACTTTGGCCTCGGGCTTCAGTGCACCTGTTCTAGGATTTGAGGTCGAGCTCGGCACAAAGAAGGAGGAAAATATCGTTGATGTTCCACTGGGGAAAAGAGAATAATTTTGCAGAGCAGTGTGGGGCTCAGTGAGAGTGAAGGAAGCTGTGACTCTTTCCCATCGCAATCTCTTTGGGGAGAAACCTGAGGGGCAGCACTGCGCTTCTTCCCAACTCCATCAACTTTGTGTAAGTGCAGTCGGGCCAGTTGACGGGAGCGCCTTGCTGCCCGCCTGTTTTAGCTGAATCGCGGTGCGGGACCGAGGTGGGCCCGGCCTTTGCAGAGGACGCAGTGCCCGGACCTCACCCCTGTGCCCTGGCCGCGGTGGGAGCTCAGACGTCTCCCGGCTTCTAGACTCCTTTGGGGTTCATCTGCGAGCAGGAGAGAGGGCCAGTTCAGTTCCCTCTCCCACGTTTCTGCGGCACCCAGGATGCGCGCTGAGGCTCAAGTTTCCTGGAGGAGCGGGCGAGGGTTGGCTCCAGACTGAGGGCATTTGCCCAGGCCGAAGAGTGCACCAGAGAGCACCAAGCAACCCTATCTTTCTTAACTTGGCAGTTTGTAACAGGGTTTCATTGCTGCATACTTTTTTTAGGAGGGGGAGCATACTTTCTTACCTTATCTCAACCCCCTCCCCAGTCCATTCCTTGCCCCCCCTTGTCCCTGTACAATTTCCCTTTCCCAATTTTCTGGACCCTTTCCCGTCTCTGAGTGGACTGTAGGGGTTGTCATTCTCTTTCAAGTGTCTGCTTGTTTTTTGGCTTTTGTTTTGGGTGAACATTATGAAAGTTCTCTGGTGGTTATCTCATCGACATTCTCTTTTTGATGTAAAGGCACTCCACCTGCTACTCTGCTAATCTTCCCAAAAAATTTACTGCCTTGTAAAACCAACTTTGCCAGGAATGACAGAGTAGGAAAACTTATTTGGGAGAACTAAAATCAGTTTCTGCTGTTTTCCACCCACCTAGCTCCCCTTCCCTCCCCGCCTCCCTTTTTTTGTCTTTCAAAATGAAAGTTTCTCATTCGTTTTAATTTTGTCCCATCTTATGTAGTGTAGGTTCACCTCCACATGGTCACTTGGTAGGTGAAAAACGTGAAGTTAATCGAGGAAAGAGATGCTGCAAAGGTGGGTAAAAACATACCTGAATGACAAGGTATAATGACTGATTTGTTTTTTTGGCTTGAGTCAGAATGTTCATATTTTCAATTTATTTGCCTAGACTATTGTAAATTGTTTAATAAGGTTATGTATTTTTATATTAAATTTCTTGTCAGACGGTAATCTTCTAGTCTTACCACACTTTTATTTTTAATTTAAAGGTGTGAATGTTATATTGATGTGAAACTTTGAGGTTGTGGTTATCTGGGTGTGATGTGTTGGCATGTTTTGAGCCTACGTGTGTAAGTGAATGGGTGGTTAAGAAAAAAAAATTTTAAGTTGGTATTCTAAAACCTGAACATTGCAGACCCAAATAGGTTTCAGGTCGAAAAATTTCCAATTCTATCTTATGGTAAATACCATCCAGAAAAGGGACATGAGCGATGCTTTCATTTCACTAAGTATTTTAGATATACGTGGCTTTTCATTACATTTTTTAAAATAAAGGAAGTGATGATCATTGTTAGCCAAACCAGGAAATGCTTTTTATTGTGCCTTATATTATTAAAAAGCCTGCTGTTTGAAAAATAATTAATATTATCAGTACCCTTAAAGATGAAATAATTGTTCTCTCTGTAACCTCTTACAGGGTGCAGCCAGTTCATTGATTTTGGCTTTGTGTTAGGGCAAAATAAGGGAAGTGCTATAAAAACTTTAGTTGCTGTTTGGAGTGCAATAATAAGGAATGGTATTAGGTAGTTTCTCTCTTATTTATATAGATCATTAAAAGAAAATTTTACCACATAATTTTTGGCTATTTTTTTGTTGTTTGGCTTCTTTAACATTCTCCAGATGAGGGTGCAACTGTTTGATTTTGGTGTAGATGACAGTTAGCTACTTCCAGAAAAAAGGGAGCCTTTTCTGAACTTTCTGTTATTTGTATATGTACTGTTTGTAGAGTGGTACAGAAGATAAATGAAGAATTTAATTTCATTTCTGATTATTTAGACTTAATAAGATAGGCTATAAGAAAACAGGAACCATCTATAATCTTAGGACTTTTTAGATCCAGAAGGGACATGAGTGACCTTGTACATTGATTTCATTCTATTTTTATCTATACTCAGAGGGCTTTTTAGATCCAGAAGGGACCTGAGCAAACTTGTACATTGATTTCATCTATTTTTTTCTTTTTTTATTGTACTTTAGATGAAGGTTTACAGAACAAACTAGTTTCTCATTCAACAGTTAGTACACATATTGTTTTATGACATTGAATAACAATCCCACAACATGTCAACACTCTCCCTTCTCAACCTTCGGTTTCCTACTACCAGCTTTCCCGTCCCCTCCTGACTTGTAGTCCTTGTCCCTGGGCTGTTGTACCTCTTTAGTCCCATTTTGTTTTATGAGTCTGTCTAATCTTTGGCTGAAGGGTGACCTCAGGAGTGACTTCACTGAGCTAAAAGGGTGTCAGGGGGCCATACTCTCACGGTTTCTGTAGTCTCTGTCAGGCCAGTAAGTCTGGTCTTTTTTTGTAAGTTAGAATTAGTCATTAGGGGAATGCAAATCAAAACCATAATGAGATCCCACTCTACAGCCTTTAGGATGGCTGTGTTCCAAAAAAAAGGAAAATAAGTGTTGGCAAGGATGTGAAGAAATTGTAACACTCTTTTATTACTGGTGGGAATGTAGGGTTGCTATGAGTTGGAATCGACTCTATGGCAACGGGTTTTTGGTTGTTTTTTTTAGAGAAATATTTATTCAAGGCCTTTGCCTATTTTTTATTTGAGTTTTTAGTCTTATTGTTATTAACTTTAAGAAATCTTTATATATTTTGGATATTAAACTCTTTTCAGATGTATATTGTTGTTGTTAGGTGCCAAGGAGTCAGTTCCAACTCATAGCAGCCCAGCGTACAGCAGAATGAAACACTGCCCAGTCCTGTACCATCCTCACAATCTTTGTTATGCTTGAGCTCATTGTTGCAGCTGTATTGTCAGTCCATCTCGTTGAGGGTCTTCCTCTTTTTCACCGACCCTCTACTTTACCAAGCATGATGTACTTCTCCAGAGACTGGTCTCTCCTGATAACCTGTCCAAAGTACATGAGATGAAGTCTCGCCATCCTTGCTTCTAAGGAACATTCTGGCTGTACTTTTTCCAAGACAGATTTGTTTGTTCTTCTGGCAGTCCATGGTATAGTCAATATTTTTCACCAGCACCATAATTCAAATGCATCAATTCTTCTTTGTTCTTCCTTATTCATTGTTCAGCTTTCACATGCATATGAGGTGATTGAAACTACCATGACTTGAGTCAGGTGTACCTTAGTCATTAAAGTGACATCTTTGCTTTTTAACCCTTTAAAGAGGTTAAAGGGCAGCAGTTTTGCCCAGTGCAATGCAGTGTTTGATTTCTTGACTGTTGCTTCCATGGGTGTTAGTTGTGGATCCAAATAAAATGAAATCCTTGACACCTTCGATATTTTCTGTGTTTATCATGATGTTGCTTCTTGGTCTAGTTGTGAGAATTTTTGTTTTCTTTATGTTGAGATGTAATCCATACTGAAGGCTGTAGTCTTTGATCTTCATCAGGAAGTGCTTCAAGTCCTCTTCACTTTCAGCAAGCAGGGTTGTGTCATCTACATAACACAGGTTGTTAATGAATTTTCCTCCAATCCTAATGCCCTCTTCTTCTTCATATAGTCCAGCTTCTCAGATTATTTGCTAAGCATACAGATTGAATAGGTATGGTGAAAGGATACAACCCTGACGCACACCTTTCCTGATTTTAAACCATGTGGTATCCCCTTGTTCTGTTCGAACGACTGCCTCTTTAATCTATGTACAGATTCCTCATGAGCACAGTTAAGTGTTCTGGAATTCCCATTCTTCAGAATGTTATCTATAATTTGTTATGATCTACACACTTGAATGCCTTTGCATAGTCAATAAAACACAGGTAAACATCTTTCTGGTATTCTCTGCTTTCAGCCAGAATCCATCTGATATCAGCAATCATATCCCTGGTTGCATGTCCTCTTCTGAATCCAGCTTGAATTTCAGTCAGTTCCCTGTCAGTGTACTTGCTGCAGCCACTTTTGAATGATCTACAGCAAAATTTTACTTGTATGTGATATTAATGATATTGTTTGATAATTTCCACATTCTGTTGGATCACCGTTCTTTGGACTAGGCACAAATATGGATCTCTTCCAGTCTGGCCAGGTAGCTGTCTTCCATATATGGTTTCCAAATATTTTCTCCTATTCTGTAGGCTGTCTTTTCACTTTCTTGATAATGTCTCTTGATACACAGAAGTTTTTAATTTTGATGAAGTTCAGTTTATTTATTTTTTCTGTTGTTACTCATGCTTTTGGTGTCTGTTATGGATTGAATTGTGTTCCCCAAAAATGTGTGTCAATTTGACTAGGCTGTGATTCCCAGTATCGTGTGATTGTCCACCATTTTGTGACTCTGATGTGATTGTCCTATGTGTTGTAAATCCTAACATGTATGATGTTAACGAGGTGGGATTATAGGCAGTTATGTTAATGAGGCAGAACACTATCTGCAGGATTAAGGTGTATCTTGAGTCAGTGTCTTTTGAGATATAAAAGAGAGAAGCCAGCAGAGAGGAGAGAGACCTCATGCCACCAAGATGGATGCACTGGGAGCAGAGTGTGTCCTTTGGACCCTGGATCCCTGTGCTGAGAAGCTCCTAGACAAGGGGAAGATTGGTGAAGAGGACCTTCCCCTAGAACTGGTAGAGGGAGAAAGCCTTCCACGGGAGCTGGAACCCTGAATTCAGACTTCTAGCCCCCTAGACTGTGAGAGATTAATTTATGTTTGTGATATTTCTGTTACAGCAGCACTACATAACTAAGAGAGTATCATATCTAAGAACCCATTGCCTGAAGCTTTATCCCTGTGTTTTCTTCTAAGCGTTTTATGGTTTTAGCCTTTATATTTAGGTCATTGATCCATTTCTAATTCATTTTTGTATATGGTGTGAGGTATGGGTTCAACTTCATTGTTTTGCATGTGGAGACCCAGATGTCCTAGTGCCATTTATTAAAGAGACTATTTTTTTTCCCCAATAAATGAATGGATTTGACACCCTTGTCAAAAATCATTTGGCCATGGATGTATAGGTTTATTTCTGGATTCTCACTTCTGTTCTGTTGGTCTGTATGTTTATCCTTACACCATGCAACCAGGGATATCATATGGATCCTGGCTGAAAGCAGAGAATACCAGAAAGATGTTTACCTGTATTTTATTGACTATGCAAATGTGTGTTTTTAAATATGCATTTTAAATATGATTTTAAATAATTATAAAAATGTGCATATAGTTTTATATCAGTTTTTTTCCACTTTGTATAAGCCTATATACACACTGTCAGTTTGCTCCAAAATTCTTTTATTACATTTCCAATATTTCTAATATTTTTAGTGATGGAATAATATTTTACTGAAAAGGTATTTGATAAATTACTCAACTGCTTCCTTATTGGTGGACATTTAGATTTCCTTAATTTTTTAACATTGTAAATAACATCGCAATAAATATGTTTGTGCTTCTCTTGTGTTTAGGATTATTTCTCCAAGGTGGATGTCCAGAAGTGGTATTTCTGGATCAAAGGGGAAATAAACTAGCATTATTGGTAATAATAATAATAATAATGACTGACATTTATTGAGTGTGTACAGTATGCCAGGCAGTGTTCTAAATACTTTATATATATTATCTAACTTTAATTTTTATAACAGTTTATGAGGTAGATCCTATGTTATTCTCATTTTATAGATCTGGAAATTCAGGCACAGAGAGGTTACATAATTTGTCCAAGGCCTCTCACAGCCCATAGGTGGTGAAACTAGGATTTGAAACTGGGATTCAGAGGTAGAGCTATCTGTCTCTAAAGCCTGTGCTATCAGTTTTAGGTTGAAGCTCTACAAATCCCATAGATTGGGGCTAAAAAGTGCTGATAGCATTGTTAAGTGGTTATCACCTGGTCTTCTTGTGTTGCTCACTAGGACTTTGGGTTTCTTATGTGTCTCTGACTATTGTGTCCCTGTGGCATGTGGTGGTGTTCTTGAAAAACCTATGCTAGAAACGTTGGTAGGTGGATTTTATAATTATCTGGGAAATTCCTGCAGTTTTTTTTTTTTTTTAATATTTTATTGTACTTCAGGTGAAGGCTTACAGAACAAACAGTTTCTCATGTAACAGTAGTACACATGCTGTTTTATGACTTTGGTTAACTGCCTCCTTTTCCAGGAGACTAGAAGAACTAAATGGGGCCTGGCTACCATTACTGAACATTTTGATCAATGATTCTATAGAAGAATCCTGATCAAAAGGGGGGAAATGCAGAATAGAATTTCAAATTCTCATGGACTTCAGGCTTTCTGGAGCTCTGGAGGCTGAACCCCTGAAACTATTACCCTAAGATAATCTTTAAACCTTAAACCCAAAATATACCCTGATGTCTTTTTAAAACCAAACAATAGTTTAGCTTAACTAGTAAAAAAATGTCTGCCTTGAGAATTATGCTCTTTTAAGAACTATCTGTATGGGATCAAATTGACAGCAGTTAACTTGAATGATTAGATAGGAACCTTAGGGGGCAGTGAGTTTATCTTAATGATGAAGGAACAACTTAGAAAAGGATGAGAATGGTTGCACAACTCAAAAAATATAATCAGTGTCACTGAATTGTACATACAGAAATTGTTGAACTGGTGTATGTTTTGCTGTGTATATTCTCAACAACAACAAAATAAATAAAAAACATTGAAACAACTGTTTTCATCCACTCCCCCCTTCTTTGCTGACAGAATCTCTGTGCCAGTACATTGATTCCCTAATATTTTTGCCTTTTAAGTCAACAAAAGTCTTGCATCAGAAGTTACAATGGCATTAACATAGCCAGTCACAATACACAAAGATGATTTTTGATGTTTTATTTTACTTTAAGGAAAGAAAGGCTTGATATTAGGACGAGTGTATAGGGTTGTGTTTGTGTTGGCATAATTTCTGTTTATCCTGAAGCACTAACAGCTTTTTTTTTTTTTGAGGGCCAACATAATTTTCTGATACGTAAATGATTGTTAAATGTAAGCAGCAGAATATTATTTTTTAATTTATTTATAATAATTTGTTGATATGTTTAGTTTGAATAGATGCTACTCTTGTGTTTCCATTCCAGAAGGCTACTTAATACATTATTCTCTGAGCCATCCTTGAGTGAAACACAAGCTTTGGTGAGCGCTAGTTATAGTCTGTTTTTAATACAAATCTTCAAAGGCAACATTTAAATAAGCAAAGGAAGGCATTAGTTTTCTTTTTGTAGTTAATGGAACTTTGTTGTTGTCAGGTGCTGTTGAGTCGATTAACTTACAGTGAGACCATGTGATAGAGTAGAACTGCCCCATAGGGTTTCCTAGGCTTAATCTTTTTTTTTTTTTACATTTTATTGTACTTTAAGTGAAAGTTTATAGTTCAAGTTAGTCTGTCATACAAAAACTTATACATACATTGTTATGTGACCCTGATTGCTCTCCCTATACTATGACAGCACACTCCTCCTTTTCACCTGATTTCCCATGTCCATTCAACCAGCTCCTGACCCTCTGCTTTCTCATCTCACCTCCGTACAGGAGCTGCCCATTTAGTCTCATGTATCTACTTGAAGCTTAGAAGCACACCCTTCATGAGTATCATTTTATGTCCCATAGTCCAGTCTAACAGTCTCATCTTTGTCTGAAGAGCTGACCTCGGGAATGGTTTTAGTTCTGGGCTAACAGTCTGAGGGCTGTGCTTTCTGGGGTTCCTCCAGTCTCAGTCAGACCATTAAGTCTGGTCTTTTTAATAGAATTTGAGTTTTGCACGCCACTTTTCTCCTGCTCCATCAGGGACTCTCTGTTGTGCTCCCTGTCAGGGTGGTCATTGGTGGTAGCTGGGCACTATCTAGTTCTTCTGGTCTCAGGCTGATGGAGTCTCTGGTTTATGTGGCCCTTTCTGTCTCTTGGGCTAACACTTTCCTTGAGACTTTGGTGTTCTTCATTCTCCTTTACTCCAGATGGGTTGGGAACAGTTGATGCATCTTAGATGGCCACTCACTAGCTTTTAAGACCCCGGACACCACTCACCAAAGTAGGATGCAGAACATTTTCTTAATAAACTTTGTTATGCCAGTTGACCTAGATGTCCCCTGAAAGCATGGTCCCCAGACCCCTGCCCCTGCTACTCTGTCTCTCAAAGTGTTTGATTGTATTCAGGAAACTTGTTAGCTTTGGTTTAGTCCAGTTGTGCTGACTTCCCCTGTAGTGTGTGCTGTCCTTCCCTTCACCTAAGATAATTCTTGTCTACTATCTAGTTAGTGAATACCCCTCTCCTTCCCCACCCTCATAACCATCAAAGAATGTTTTCTTCTGTGTTTAAACCTTTTCTTGAGTTCTTATAATCATGGTCTCATACAATATCTGTCCTTTTGTGACTGACTAAATTTACTCAGCATAATGCCTTGCAGATTCCTCCATGTTATGTTTCATGGATTCATTGTTGTTCTTTATTGTTGCGTAGTATTCCATTGTGTAAATATACCATAATTTGTATATCCGTTTGTCAGTTGATGGGCACCTAGGTTGTTTCCATCTTTTTGCTATCGTGAACAGTGCTGCAGTGAACATGGGTGTGCATATATCTATTCATGTGATGGCTCTTATTTCTCTACGATATAGTCCAAGGAATGGGATTGCTGGATCATATGGTACTTCTATTTCTAGCTTTTTAAAGAAGCACCAGATTGATTTCCAAAGTCGTTGTACCATTTTACAGTCCCACCAACAGTGTATAAGTGTTCCAGTCTCTCCACAACATCTCCAACATTTGTTATTTTGTGTTTTTTGGATTAATGCTAGCCTTTTTGAGGTGAGATGGTATCTCATTGTAGTTTTGATTTGCATTTCTCTAATGGCTAATGATTGTGAGCATTTCTTCATGTGTCTGTTAGCCGTCCTAAGCTGTAATCTTTACAGGAGCAGATTGCCAGGTCTTTCTCCCATGGAGCTGCTGGGTTAACTGTTGTCTTACCAGGGCTCCTTAATGAAACTATAGTACCTTTTGTAGTTCTTTAAGTCGTTATAGGCCGTCCTTTGAAAAGTGTAAGGTATTTTTAGTAAACATTCACGTTGATAAAAATCATGTATGCTGATAAACTGATGTCCTTTCATTAAAGGTGAGGTCTGTCAGTGCTATGGAAAGCTGTGCTTAAAAAGTGAAGCTTTTATACCTTACACCTGAAAA
Organism: Dugong dugon; assembly: GCA_030035585.1. Taxonomy (NCBI): domain Eukaryota; kingdom Metazoa; phylum Chordata; class Mammalia; order Sirenia; family Dugongidae; genus Dugong; species Dugong dugon. The sequence continues at coordinate 33,328,680 of CM057479.1, forward strand.
GTGAATCTGTAAGACTTGATCACTTGATCTGTCTGGAGATATTTTGTCTTTTTTTTTTCTTTCTTTGTTTACTTAGAATAGGGTCCAACTTAATGGAACCTTAGTTGCCTCCAACTTTCTAGAATAAGGGAGGGCTAGGAGTATAGTCATCTCATAGGGTTGCTATGAGTCAGAATCCAGTTGATGGGAATGGGTTTTTAGTAATTGAGTAGTTGTTAAGAATGAGACTTTCCTCCATTCCTACAAGACAGGAGAGTTTCTGTCTGCTACCTGGCACCAGGTTCCCGAAGGTAAGTTCAGGGCTACTGCATACAGTCATGTAGAATGTACAGTGTACAGCGATACCAGGTAGAGAGGTACTTTTTTCTAATGTGTATAAAAGAAATGTCCTATTCCCAAACCAGACATCCGTGGGTCTGTGATCACTTGGAGAGAATGCCTTTTTCTAATTTGTACAAAAGTGAAAGGTGCCATAGCTGTATGGATTGTTTTTTGAGACGTACAGTTTTTACCATACCATCTATTATTATTGCCCTCCTTGTCCTGCGCCTAACTGTGTGAGCAATTGACAGAGGATCTAACTACATGTCTTATTTGCTAAACAAAAGACTAGTTATCCATTGCACATCATGCCAGCAAACCTTGTGACTTCCCTCAAGAAGTGAATACTTATTTCCATTTGCTTTTCAACGTTAATATTCCAGGTTTCGGTCAGTGTAATCGTGAGCTGGGTTTTAATGCCCCGTAGCAGTAAATCTTAAATATTTCCAATTGTATTTTTAATAGGGCACTATGTACTCAGCGCTACTCTTGGACAGTAAAGTTTCTAATATGAAAGTTCCATGTTTTTAAAAAATATTCCCTTAGTTATAGAATTGCCATAGGGCAGAAACTGATTTATTTTGATAATTTATACTATTTAAAAAAATCTAGCAAGTGCTATCATTTCTCTTTTTAATTAAATAAATTAACTTTCAGTTAAGTTAGTCACTGAGCATTTTCTGGACAAATAAATGTCTTACTGACACAGATAGGATTTTATGGGAATTGAGGCATAGTAGAACCTTTGATCATACTGTTTACCTTTTTGTCCCCTACAATAATGAAGTGAATACGCTATGACAAGTGGTTTGTATAGGTATGTAATAAATATGCCTGTCCCGTGGTTTGGGATTAAGAAGTTTTACTTGTCTTTTATTTTAACACTTAGATGACTTTCTAAATTCTGTTCAGAAAGAAGATATAGTTTCTCTTTAGATAGGACTGGCAGAGATCTTGAATTGTCATATAATCCAAATGTAGTCCCTAAGGCTTCACAGTTACATGAATAATGTGTTTTTAAAGACTTTCATCAAGGAGATTCCATGCTGTCTCTGGAGAGTCTTTTCTCTATAATCCTTTCTTTTAGGAAATTCATTTTTGCATATGGACTAGATTCCTTGATTTAAGCATGTTTCTCTTAGCCTGGCCCCAATAGAGAGAGATAAATTAGGATTTGATTGTTACCATTTTTAAGTCAGTAAAAGTACTGTAACTGCAAAGTCTCCTCATATTAAACAAGTACATCAAAGTTGTGGGAGAAATAGCCACCTCAGAAAAAGGAGATGAAAGCTAATTTCTTCCAAAGACAGAATGGTTTCCAGATGATCAATAATAGCTCTTCTATTTAAAGAGATAGTTTAGCAATAAATGTTCTCTTCTCATAGATTGGTTGATTTTGTCTTTTATGTCCATTGCCAGAAGCTCTAAGTGGAGTTCTAACTGGACATCTAGATGATGCATTATTTGTAAGTTTTTGGTTGCAAGAGACAGAATTTTTTTATGTCCCACGTAACAAAAGGCTTGGAGATGGGTGTTTTCGGGGTTGCTTGGTTCAGCAGCTCAGTAACTTGAAGGCTCTGGTTTAATGTCTCAGAGATTGCCTAAAACTGCATGGATGGAAGATGTAAGACTTAGAACAGCTGCAGTCATCTTTGCATAAGTGTATTCAGAGATACACAAAAAGGAACTGTTCCTTTTTTAAGTCTGAGGAAAACTTAGAGGCGATCTCTCACATCTCCTAGGCTATCACTGTGTCCCAGGTCCAGCCTGAACCAATGACTTGACCATAGGAATATGATCACCATGATTAACTCTGACCCATCATAACCCATTCCTCCCTCGCCCCCCCCAACCTCTCCATTCCGAGGGTCGAAGGAGGAGCCTTACTTCCTCTGGAAGACTTGATAGTCTAGGAAGGTGAGCAAGACTAGAGTTTTGTTAGTTAGGAAGAAGAAGAAGTGGGAATGGTTGTTGGGTGGGTCACACAAGTGAGAAAGGGGCTCAGAGAAGGGGATCAGAGAAGGTGACCTGGGGGCATTCCTAGTTCTGCACTTTAGTAGCCTCATCAGAGAATGTTGCTGTAAGGTGTATGATCCTGACATGGGAAAAAAATCAGCTTAGAGAACTTTAGAAAAAGATAGATGATCTTATTTTTGGATTTATTTAGGCATGGTTTTGCCTGGGAGCTGAGATGTTTATTTGATGTTTTAGGGCCCTAGCAAATCTTAGGAAACTGTTGGTGAATAGTTTTCTAACTCAGGGCTCTTCTCTGATATCACCTTGCCTTCTTCTCCGTTAGAAGGTTACCTACACTGTTTATTCCCTCTTTTATTGTTCTGATGTTGTTGTCATGTACAGATTAATTGCTCTGATTCCGTGTTGTATTTCTTTTGGTTTTGGATAGTCCTTGAGAGTTCATTTCCTAGATTACTATCCGGCTGGTATGATCCTGTGTCCTAGATCCAGCCTATGAGCTGATGTTGTTTGTTCTCAGATTGAAGGACTCCCTTTAATAATCCTTGTAAGTTTTGTTTGGTTTTTACATAGTCCCTTAATTTTTGTTTATCTGGAAATGACCTAATTTCACCATCATATATGAACGAGAGTTTTGCAGGATATATTATTCTTGGCTGGCAATTGTTTTCTTTCAAGGTTTTATATATGTCATCCCATTACCTTCTTGCCTGCATGGTTTCTGCCAAATAATCCGAGCTTAGTTCTTACTGTTTCTCCTCTGTATGTAGCTTTTTGTTTTGCTCAAGCTGCCCTCAGGATTCTTTGTTTGTCTTTCATTTTGGTAAATGTGGTTATGATATACCTTGGTGATTTTCTTTTGAGGTCTGTCGTATATGGGGTTTGTTGAGTTTCTTGGATGGCCAGCTTTTCATCTTTCATGATATTGGGGAAGATTTTTGTCAGCAGTTCTTCAGTGATCTTCTCTGTGTTTTCTGTTTTCTCCCCCTGTTCTGGAACTCTGATCTCTCGAAAATTTTTGCTTTTGATTGTATCCCACATAATTCTCAGGGTCTCTTCATTTTTCTTTGTTCTTTTTTCTGATTTTTCCTCAGAGTTGTATCCAAGTGTTTGTCTTCAGTTTTGCTGATCCTGTCTTCCACTGTTTCAAACCTGCTTCTCAGACCTTCTGTGACACTGTCCATTTCTGAAATCTTGTTTATCTTTTCGATTTCTGATTGTTGTTTTTGTATGATTTCTAGTTGTAAATTTATTTTGGCGTTTTGTTCCTGCATTACTTTCCTGAATTCTTCCATCTTTTTGTCTGTATTTTCCATGAATTTGTCTGCGTTTTCCATGGATTTGTCTATTTTTTTCTCATTTTATGTCTGCTTTTTGCTTCAACTCTTGGATAGCTCTGAATATTAGAGATTTGAATTCCCTCTCAGGTAGTTCCAGTCCTTTTTTTCTACTGGAAAGTCATTGGTATTTTATTTTGGACACCTACTGGAACCATCCTGTCCTGTTCTTGTAAACATTTTGATATTGTCTTCTGTCTTCAGGGCATTCAGTAGTTATTTTCCTCGTTTATTGACTGTAGATTTGTTCGTTTCATCCTGCTTTTTTATTTTATTTGTCTATGTGTGAGCTGGCGGGCTATGTGTTCTTTGTTGTTTGCCTGTCTTTGGGCGCAATACTTTTCACCTCCTTCTCCAATTGGCAGGGTCATTCGCTCAGATATGGTATAGCAGGGCAGGTCTAGCTGAAGAGGAGTTGCTGGGATGGGTTGTTTGTGGCACTTAACTACGGCCACCAGGGCGGGCTGGTAATCAGTGCAGGGCAGGTTCTGGTAGGCTGTGCCTGTACTGCTTGGTGGTGTGATGTTCAGCGCACAGTGCAGGTAGGCAGGATGTAGGGGGGAGACTGTGATGTGTGGGTCTAAGATGGGTATGGGAGAGAGCAGAGAGGAATGACAGCCAAAAACATACAAACAAAAAAGAGTGCTAGGGGAGCTTGCCATTGGAGTGGAGAGATGAAAGACTATAAAATGGAGAAAAATAAAAAGGAGAAGAAGAAAAAAACAGAAAAAAAATGAATAAAAGTTAGAAAGAAAGAAGAAAAGAAAAGCTCCCAGGGATCCCTCTGGTGCAGCTGCGAGGTCTGGGGAAGTTGCTTCCAGGCTGTGAAGTACAGCCTGGCTAGAAGGGGGTGGAGGTGTCACTCAGCGCCAGGTATTCAGGGGACAGGAAGAGAAGGAAAGTACAGAGAGATGAGAAACTGAGTAATGAAGAAAGACAAAAAGGGTAAAGAAAACAAAACAAACAAAATAAAAAAAAAAGAACAAGAAAACCCCCAAAGAAAAACAGAAAAAAAAAGCCCCCACCAGAAAAAACAAGAAAAAAGAAACATCCTTGGGGATCCCTCTGCCCATCTGCGCAAACTGAGGGAGTAGGTCCCAAGCTGTGCAGTACTGCCTGGCAAGAACGGGCTTCCAATTAGAGAAAAGAAAAAGAAAACAAACTAACAAACAATTCAAAACAAACAAAAAATAAGCCCCGGGATCCCACCAGTGTTGCAGCACAGGCTGGGAAGCAGTTTCACATTCGAGCGACATTTCACAGCCTTTCAAGAAGAAGCAAAGATGGCACATGGAGCCAGGTATTTGAGAGAAGGGAGGGGGAGGTGGTGAGAGGTAAGGAAGAAATCTAAAGAAGCAGAAAAAAGCAACAGCAGCAGCCAACAAATGGCACTTATGGAGCTGGCCAATGCAGGCGGGTGGAATCCAAGTGACACCGGAGTGAAGGTGGTGCTTATCGGCCAAGAGACTGGCCACAGGAAGCAGAGCAGGCTGAGTGGGAGTGAGGAAGGATGGGGGGTGGGAAAGGGTATGTTGCTGGTTACCGGTTGTTGTCTCCTGCTGGAAGCTCTGTGAAGCTGCTTTCTCGTACCCCATGTTCGCTGATCTCTGGTAGGAGTCCAAGATGGCGGATCCGTGCTGCATTAGCTGATAGGGGACTTCTGCACGTATCTCTTCTCACTCTCTGTTCTTTGTCAGTTTCTTATTCCTTTTGGTGCTTGGCTGAGTTCTTTATCTTTTCATTGATGCTTAAGGTTTTAGGATTGCCGTTTTCTCCGTTTGGCTTAGTTTTTTGGATCTTTGTGTGGTGCTTTTGCCTATAGCTTCATGTTGCCCTGAAGTCTCAGGGCACTTCTCTGTTCTGGGAAAAGTAACAACAAGGAGGGGCCTGAGTGTTTAGGAGAACAACAAGGTGGTTTTTTTGCCTAGTATATTTAATGTTTAGTGTATTTAGTAAATTCAACTGATGACTGTGGAAATATCCCAACAGTTCTTCTGTTCGTTACCCATATCTTTTTTTTACTATTTCGTGTGTTTAGGTAATGCATTTGTTGGTTAAATTCAGTAGAATTCTTGTCCCTTGATTATTAGATATTATGTTGTTGCGTCGTTAGGTGCTATCGAGTTGGTTATGACTCTTAGCGACCCTGTGTACAAGAGAACAGAACATGGCCCGGTCCTGCACCATTCTCACAATCATTGCTGTGCTTGAGCCCATTGCTGCAGCCATTGTATCAATCATTTCATTGAGGGTCTTTCTCTCTTTCACTGATCCTCTACTTACCAAGCATGATGTCCTTCTCCAGAGACTGGTCCCTCCTGATAACATGTGCAAAATATGTGACAGAAAGTTTCGCCATCCTCACTTCTAAGGAGCATTCTAGCTGTACTTCTAAGAAAGATTTATTCTTTCTTCTGGTAGTCCATGGTATATTCAGTATTCTTTGCCAGTACTGTAATTCAGAGGCATCAATTCTTCGGTCTTTTTTATTCATTGTCCAGCCTTCACATGAATATTAGGCAATTGAAAATACCATGGCTTGGGTCAGGGGCATCTTAGTGCTCAAGGTGACAGCTATGCTTTTTTTTTTTAATTGTACTTCAGGTGAAGGCTTACAGAAGAAATATTTTCTCATGAAACAGTAGTATACATGTTGTTTTATGACATTGGTTAACAACCCCACATGCCTTTTAACACTTTAAAGAAGTTTTTTGCAGAGGATTTGCCCAAGGCAATATGTCATTTATTTCTTGACTGTTGTTCCATGAGTGTTGGTTGTGGATCCAAGTAAGATGAAATCCTTGACAACTTCAGTGTTTTCTCTGTTTATCCTGATACTGCTTATTGGTCCAGTTGTGAGAATTTTTGTTTTCTTTATGTTGAGGTGTAATCCATACTGAAGACTGTAGTCTTTGATCTTCATCAGTAAGTGCTTCAAGTCCTTTTAGCTTTCCGTAAGCAAGGTTGTGTCATCTGAATATCACAGGTTGTTAATGAATCTTCCTCCAGTCCTGATGTTCCATTCTTCATGTAGCCTAGTTTCTTGGATTATTTGTTCAGCGTACAGATTGAGTAAGTATGGTGAAAGGATACAACCCTGACAGACACCTTTCCTGATTTTAAACCACACAGTATCCCCTCATTCTGTTCGAATGACTGCCTCTTGGTCTATTTACAGGTTCCTCATGAACACAATTGAGTTTTCTGAAATTCCCATTCTTCACAATGTTATCCGTAATTTGTTATGATCCACACAGTGGAATGCCTTTGCATAGTCAGTAAAACACAGGTAAACATCTTTCTGATATTCTCTGCTTTCAGCCGGGATCCATCTGACATTAATAATGATATCCCTTGTTCCACATCCTCTTCTGAATCTGGCTTGAATTTCTAGCAGTTCCCTATCGATCTACTGCCACAACCACTTTTGAAAGATCTTCAGCAAAATTTTACTTCCATGTGATATTAATGGTAGTGTTCAATAATTTCCATATTCTGTTGTATCAGCTTTCTTTGAAATGGGCACAAATATGGATCTCTTCTAGTTGGTTGGCCAGGTAACTGTCTTCCAAATTTCATGGCATAGATGAGTGAACACCCTCCGTGCTGCATCCATTTGTTTAAACATCTCAGTTGGTATTGCATCAATTCCTGAAGGCTTTTTTTTTTTTTTTTTTGCCAGTGCATTCAGCACAGTTTGGATTTCTTCCTTCAATACCATTGATTCTCAATCATATGCTATCTTCCTAAATGGTTGAACGTCAACCAAGTCTTTTGGTACAATGACTCTGTGTATACCTTCCATCTTCTTTTGATGATTCCCGCATAATTCAGTATTTTGCCCATAGATTCCTTCAGTATTGCAACTGAAGGCTTGAATTTTTTCTTCGGTTCTTTCAGCTTGAGGAATGCCGATCATGTTCTTTCTTTTTGGTTTTCTATCTCCAGGTCTTTGCACATTTCATTATAATACTTTACTTTGTCTTTTCAGGCTGCCCTTTGAAATGTTCCGTTCAGCTCTTTTACTTCATCATTTTTTCCGTTCACTTTAGCTACTCTACGTTCAGGGGCAAGTTTCAGAGTCTCTTCTGACATCTCTTTTGATCTTTTCTTTCTTTCCTATCTTTTTAATGACCTTTTTATTTCTTTATGTATGATGTCCTTGATGTCATCCCAGAACTTATCTGGTCTTTGGTCCATAATGTTCAATGTGTCAGATATGTTCTTGAGATGGTCTCTAAGTTCAGGTGAGAGGTACTCAAAGTTTTACTTTGACTCTTGTGGACTTGTTTTAATTTTCCTCAGTTTCAGCTTGAACCTGTATATGAGTAATTGATGGTATGTTCCACAGTTGGCCCCTGGTCTTGTCTTGACTGACATTATGGAACTTCACCATCATCTCCTTCCATAGATGTAGTTGATTTTATTCCTGTGTATTCCCAGCACTCATCTGTCAGTTTGTCATACTGTGGTGGCTTGCATGTCACTGTGTTGCTGAAGCTTTGCCACTGGTATTTCAAATACCAGGAGGGTCATCCAGGGTGGACAGGTTTCAGCAGAACTTCCAGACTGAAACAGACTAGGAAGAAGGACCTGGCTGTCTACGTCTGAAAAAATTGGCCAGTGAAAACCTTACGAATAGCAGTGGAACATTGCCTGATAAATAGTGTCAGAAGAAGAGCCCCTCATGTTGGAAGGCACTCAAAATACTACTGAGGAAAAGCTGCCTCCTCAAGGTAGAGTTGACCATAATGGCGTGTATGGAGTACAGATTTCAGGACGTTCATTTGCTGATTTGGCACGACTCAAAATGAGAAGAAACAGCTGGACATATCCATTAATAAGTAGAATGTGGTATGTACAAAGTATGAATCTAGGAAGATTGGAAGTTGTCAAAAATGAAACGGAATGCATATACATTGATATTCTAGGCATTAGTGAGCTGAAATGGACTGATATTGGCCATTTAGAATTGGACAATCATATGGTCTACTACGCCAGGAATGACAAATTAAAGAGGAATGGCATCGTATTCATTGTCAAAAAGAGCATTTCAAGATCTGTTCTTAAGTACAACGCTGTCAGTGTTAGGATAATATTCGTATGCCTACAAGGAAGACCAGTTAATACGACTGTTATTCAAATTTACGGACCAACCACTAAGGCCAAAGATGAAGAAATTGAGGATTTTTATCAATATCTGCAATCTGAAATTGATCAAACATGCTGTCAAGATGCATTGATGATTACTGGTGATTGGAATGCGAAAGCTGGAAACAAAGAAGAAGAATCATTAGTTGGAAAATACAGCCTTGTTGGAAATAACGCTGGAGATCGTATGATGGAATTTTGCAAGAGCAACAGCTTACTTATTGCAGATGCCTTTTTTCAGCAGCATAAATGGTGACTATACATGTGGACCTCACCGGATGAAATTTATTATAAGTTTTGTTATTTTTGTTGTTTCTAACTTCCTCTGGCCATAAAGAGGTGATTCCTGGAAGGTTCAGATTTTCTTTGTACTCATTTTGAAGGAGGGACAACCTAGCTGTGGTCTAGGCTGCAGTGAGAGGGGCTAAGGTCTCCAGATGTTTCTGTAGGCCAATGAATACACTTGGAGTTAGTTCTTTGTGTGAGGATGAAATACTCAGCCTGCTGCTGTGCTATAAATGATCTCAGACGATCTTTTTATTATATTTTTCTAACTAATTTTTGATTGTCTATAGAAATGTTTGCTAACTGAACTTCCTGTTTAGTCTTAGTAGCTTTTCTGGTGATTCATTTTCTTTTACTTTTTTTTTAAGATATATAATCATATATGTAGGAGCCCTGGTGGCACAGTGGTTAAGTACTCAGCTGTGAACCAGAAGGTCAGTGGTTTGAACCCACCAGCCTCTCCTCAAGAGAATGATGTGGCAGACTGCTTCCATAAAGAGTACAGCCTTGGAAACCCTATGAGGAAGCTCTGCTCTGTCCTAAAGTGTTGCTATGAGTCAGAATTGACTCAATGGCAATGGGTTAATCATATATATAATCACAAAAATAATGTAGTTTTGTCTCCCACTTTCTAAATAGTTAGATTTCTCATTTTGTTTCCTGCCTCATTGCATTATTGTAATAGTGGGTATTATCATGTTCTTCCTGTATTTGAGATTATTTAAAAAGGTTGAGATGAGGGGTATATGAAATGGCCTTAGTTCATGGATAATAGGATATTGATATAATGAAAGATGAAAACCAGTGGTAAAGTAAGAGCCAAGGAAGAAAAGCTATTCAAGATATGGTAATGTAGAGGTTTAATAATCACAAGGATGGACTTAGTGTAGACATGATGCTGAAACTCAGTGTGCATTGAAGGATACCATCTTGTTTATTTGGGAAAAAAATGTCATCACTAGGTTCACCTCACAGAAATGTCCTAGGAAGCACCAATCTTAAGAACAAGCAGAATATCCAACTGCGTAGGATAGCAGTTCTGCAGGTTGGGGAAGACCTAGCTTGGTACACACAAGAATCCCTCCTCTTTGTTCTAGAGGAGTGGGAGATCTGGAGCCCATCTTACCCTGGCACTTATGCTAGTTTGATGAAAGTTATCCTTGTTTTATCTGGGACTTCCTGTACATAAAATCCTTGCCCTAATTTCTACTACCTGTTCTATAAGACAAGTACTGCTGCTCACAGAAGAATCTCATAGACAGCAGGATGAGGTCCTAAGTTGGTGGTCTAAAAGGAAAAATCACTTACAGTCAAAATTTCCCTTGAAAGATCCCTCAAATTTCCCATAAAGAACTGTATACATTGTTTTGCACATCTTATCCTGTAGAGTGATATACAGTTATCAACGTATAATATCCAAGGTAATTGTATACCAAAACACCAAAACCAAACCTGTTGCCGTCGAGTCGATTCCAACTCATAGTGACGCTATAGGACAGGGTAGAACTGCCCCATAGAGTTTCCAAGGAGTGCCCGGTGGATTCCAACTGCCAAACTTTGGTTAGCAGCTGTAGCACTTAACTACTACGCCACCAGGGTTTCCAAGTAATTGTATAGTACATGGTAGAATATATGCATGTAAAATATAGACTTCTAGTGCTTTAAATTATGTAGAAGAGTATCTTGAATTTGTATAAATTTGTGAATGGTACCATTCCACAGTACTTTTTGTAAGATAATAGAATAAGAAATTGAAGAATGTTTTAAGATTTTCAGGTGGTGATATTTTAAAGGAGAGCATATAATGTATTTCTGTGTGAAATCATTATGGGAATATTTAGTCTCTTAAAGTTTTAAAGATACAAAGCAGAGTGAATATCTGGCTTTTTGGATTTAGGAGTAAGGTTAATTTATCCTGATTATTTTTAAAGTCAATTTTAGAAAGATAATTATAATGCCATATTGAATGCTTTATTTTTAATCTAAATGCCAGCCATATCTTTGGCACCAGATGGGAATATAGAGATGAGCACTTAGCCTGGTAATTTATACCCATAAATACATAGAAAAAATTTACACTTGCTATTTGTTTCTTGCCTATGGCTGAAGACTCTGGGGGATTTTATTCTCCAGTGGTTTCAGAAGAGAGATCAGTTGGGGATTCTGACCTTTCCTGCTTTCCTGGCAACCCTCCTGAAGCATTTGATATAGTACCTTCAGGATGAAATTGTTTTGGAAAATGTCTAATCCTGGGTTTGTCTAAGAATGAGATTCACAAAGAAGCAAAGAATTGTTGGAAAGGAAGCTCATATTTTTAAAGTCTAGGGGATCCAAGTGGCTTCTGAGGAAGAAATCACAGAGGTAAAGAACTGGGATTCTGGCAGTGGCCAGAGATGCTCTCTCCACCTTCCTTATTAGAGCCATAGGTCCTGCCCTGGTCTGCAGAGGTACTTAGAGACTGAAATTGTTCATCCCCAAAGTATTATGCAGTGCAAACAGATTTAGACATGGAAGAGTACAGGCAGACATGTAGTTTGGAAGTATTGCTTAAGAAAGAAGTCTTTGATGAAAAGGGCAACTGTATTTTTTATTCTCAAAAATAAGATAAAAGTGGGAATTCCTGACTGATATTGTTCTCACTTTACCGTAGTCTGTCCCAGCCTGATGGCAAGAGAAGCCCTCACCCCTAGCCTGGTAGGTATGGTAGCTTTATGTTATGGGGATCCAGATGGCCACCTTCTTCTTTTAAAAAAAATTAACACATTGATGTATTATTATCTGATACACAGCCCATAGTCAAATTTCATCAGTTCTTTTTAAAAACAGCTTTATTGAGGTATGATTGGTATACAGTAAACTACATATTTAATGTGTACACTGTGATAAATTTTGTATATGTTCTGAAACCATTACCACAATCAAGATAGTATATCACCCTCAGAAGTTTCCTTGTACCCCTTTGTAATCCATCTCTTCTGTCCTTCCCGTACCCTTCTCCCATACACCTCCAAGCAACCACTGATCTGCTTTCTGTCATTATAGATTTAGTTGCAGTTTGTAAAATTTTGTATATGTGGAATTACACAGTATGTGCTTTTTTTCTGGCTTTTTTTTCCACTCAGCATAATTAGTTTGAGATTCATCCATGTTGCATCTATCAAAGTCCTTTCCCTTTTATTGCTGAGAAGTATTACATTGTATGGGTATGCCATAATTAATCCATTTATGTGTTGTTGGACATTTGAATTGTTTCCAGTTTTGGGCTGTGACCATCATGTACATGTCTTTGTACGGACATGTCCTTTCATTTCTCTTGGGTAAATACCTAGGAGTAGAATAACCAGATTGTGTGGTAGGTGTATGTTTAACTTTTTAAGAAACTGTTAGGCTATTTTCCAAAGTGGTTGTACTGTTTTACCTTTTCACTAGCTGTGTGGGAGAATTCCAGTTGCTCCACCTCCTCTCTGGTTTTTTTAATTTTAGCCATTCTACTAGGTATAAAGTGATACCTCATTGTGGTTTTAATTTGTATTTTCTTAATGACTAATGATGTTGAGCATCTTTCCATGTACTTGGGAAAGTGACCTTCTTTTGAAGACATGAAAGAGGAATAGTTATAAATTTTGGTTTGCTTGTAAAATCTAGCTTTTATCCTTGCTTCTATGGTGTGAGTGAATAAAAAGAGAGGTGAAAGGGATAGGCGTGATTAGACATTACTATTTCTTACTGAAAGAAAGAAGCCTAGAAATAAGAGGTGTCAAGAGGTTTGGAAAGGTATCAAGAAACCAGATGAAACACAGGGCAGAACAGCTGAGAAAGATTAGGGTCTGTGACCACCAAAGATGGTTTATTATCAGATTCTTTTGATTTCTTAAAACCCCCTGTTTTTGTATTCCGGGTTTAAAATGTTAGTGAAGTGTCTCTTAGAAGAAACCAAAATGTGTTGCCGTGGCGTCTATTCTGACTCATAGCAACCCTATAGAAAAGTACCTTTGAAATCATAGACCATGTATAAAAAAACCCCGTTGCCGTCGAGTCGATTCTGACTTGTAGCTACCCTATATGACAGAGTAGAACTGTCCCATAGGGTTTCCAAGGAGCACCTGGTGAATTCAAACTGCCGACCTTTTGGTTAGCAGCTGTAGCAATTAACCACCACGCCACCAGGGTTTCCTCTACTTACTCATTTCCTTTTGACACTTTTTTGAACTTACTTAATGTGTGTGTGTGTGTGTGTGTGTGTGTGTGTGTGTGTGTGTGTGTGTGTGTATAAACCTATTGCCACTGAGTCGATTCCGACTCATAGTGACTCTATAGTACAGAGTAGAACTGCCCTGTAGGGTCCAAGGCTGTAAATCTTTCTGTAATTAGACTGCCACATCTTTCTCCCACAGAGCAGCTGGTGGGTTCGACTTTTTGGTTAGCAGCTGAGCACTTTAACCACTGCACCACTAGGACATGCATGCATATATATATATATATATATATATGTTTGGTGTTTTATAATTTTTTTTCTTTTTTTTTTAATTGCTGTAATTCAATGAAGTTTACATTTCAAGTTAGTCTCTCCCATACAGTTTTTTTTTAACATTGTTATGAGACCCCAACCGCTCACCCCCTTCTGCGACAGCACACCCCTCCCCTCCGCCCTGATTCCCCATGAACATTCAACCAGCTCCTAACTCTCTCTGCCTTCCCATCTCACCTCTGGACAGAAGCCGCCACTTTGGTCTCAATATAATTTTTTTAAAAAAGTAACTTTTTTCTCAATTCAAATATTTTACTTGTTTTTACTGCTTTTTTGATGGTCTCCAGGGGCCTCATAATTGCCTTGTGTGATGGCCTGTTCTCAGCCCTCATCCTTTTTGCTTTTTCTGTATGATCTGGCTTTCTTGATGATCTCTATCTTCCTGAGACTCATGTCTTTGGTGTTAATGACACCAGTTATTTTCTTTTCGCTCCTTCTTTGACTTCCTTGAGGGCTTTACTTCCTTCACAAAACTGGGTTTCAGGGAGGATCATGCTCAGTGTGCTGGTCCCATTTTGTATCTTTGCTTCAGATCTCTGCAGCTTCCATGGAGTTGACCGTCCTTTCTATCTAGAGCCCAGTCCTTTGTTTTAGCTGCGTCTTTATGTGCTGATTTAAATTTTCTTTCTACCTATCGCCTCAGTAACTTGTCTGAAACCAAATTTGCCACCTTTCTCCCCAGATTAATTTGATTAATTTCCTCTCCAGGTTTGTCTCGTTTTCTCACAGTGCTGTCATTCTTTTTCAGTTTCCATCTCTTGACACTACCATACCATCTTTTGTTTCTTCCCTCTTCATTCAAGTCTGTAAGAGTTTCTGTAATGTTTCTCATCCTGTTTCTGCCTTTCTAGTCATACCGTTACCATACTGATTTATGCTTTTATCACTTCATGCTAGGTTTGTGACAGTGGCTTCCTAACTGATCACTTACTCTTTGTTCTCTTTCCTTTTCATTGCATTCAATGATTTCTGATAGGTCAGCCTTCTACACTTACTGGGATATACGTTGTTTCTTGTTTAAGTATCTTCTGTGATTTCCAGCAACCGTGATTTATTTCTCTGGACATTTGATTGTTGGATTCTCCTGATAACATCCTTGACTACTTTGCCTCACTCAATCTTCTGTTGCACCCCTACACAAAACTCTGCACTGCAACAAAATTGGTCTCTTTATTATTCCCTGAATACCACACATGCCCACTGCTGCATCTTTGTTAACTCTACCCCATCCTGTCTGAGAGACTTCTCATTCCTCTTTTCCACAGATACGTTTTGTCCTTATTTCAACACTCCCCTCAATTTCCACCTCTTCTGTGAAGGCTTTCTCAGTCATGCCAACTTTACATAATAATTCCCTCGTTTAAACTTATTGCCTTTTATAGGCAATCAAACATTTTATGTTTTTGTTCGTTTTTAAAGATACTTTTCCTCTTCAACCAGAGTTCAACTTCCTTTAGTGTTGTGTCTCTAACTCTCTTATGTTTTGCTCAGCACCATTCCAGGTGCTTAAAAAAACCACTTGCTATTGAGTCAACTCTGACTCATGGTAATTCCATGTGTGTCAGAGTAGAACTAACTGTATTCCTTCGAGTTTTCAATGGCTGATTTTTCAGATCACCAGGCCTTTTTTTTTTTTTTTTAATTCTATAGGTGAAGGTTTACAGACCAAATTAGTTTCTCATTAAACAATTAATAATGTTTTGTGACATTGGTTGCCAACCCAGTGACGTGTCAACACTCTCCGCTTCTTGACCTTGGGTTCCCCATTTCCATTTGTCCAACTTTCCTATCTCCTCCTGCCTTTTCACCCTTGCCCCTGGGCTGCTGTGCCCATTTAGTCTTGTATACATGGTTGAGCTACATTTATTATTGTTTGTTTTATTGGCCTGTCTAATCTTTGGCTGAAGGGTAAATCTCAGGAGTGACTTCTGTACTGAGTTAAAAGGGTGCCCATGAGCCATACTCTTTGGGGTTTCTCTGGTTTCTGTCAGACCAATAAGTCTGGTCTTTTTGTGTGTGTTTGAATTTTGTTCTACATTTTTCTTCAGCTCTGTCCAGGACCCTCTATTGTGATCCCTGTCACAGCAGTTGGTGGTAGCCGGGCACTATCTAGTTGTGCTGGACTCAGTCTGGTGGAGGCTGTGGTAGCTGTGTTCCATTAGTCCTCTGGACTAATCTTTCCCTTGTGTCTTGTTCGCTTCATTCTCCCTTGCCCCTCAGGGGTAAGACCAGTGGAGTATCTTAGATGGCTGCTCACAGGCTTTTAAGACCCCAGATGCTACTCACCAAAGTAGAATGTAGAACATTGTCTTTATAAACTGTGTTATGCCAGTTGAGCTAGATGTTCCCCAAGACCATGGTCCCCAGCCCTCAACCCAGTAACTCAGTCCCTCAGGGAGTTTGGATGTGTGTATGAAGCTTCTATGACTTTGCCTTGGTCAAGTTGTGCTGGCTTCCCCAGTATTGTGTACTGTCTTACCCTTCACCAAAGTTACAACTTATCTATTATCTAATTAGTGCTTTTCCCTCCCCACCCCTCGCCTCATAACCATCAAAGATTGTTTCTTTCAGTGTGTAAACCTTTTCATGAGTTTTTATAATAGTGGTCTCATACAGTATTTGTCCTTTTGTGATTGACTTATTTTATTCAGCATAATGCCCTTCAGATTCATCCATGTTGTGAGATGTTTCGCAGATTCATCATTGTTCTGTATTGTTGCATAGTATTCCATTGTGTGTATGTACCATAGTTTGCTCATCCGTTCATCTGTTGATGAGCATTTAGGTGATTTCCATCTTTTTGCTGTTGTAAATAATGCTGCAGTGAACATGGGTGTGCATATGTCTATTCGTGTGATTGTTCTTATTTCTCTAGGATATATTCCTAGGAGTGGAATTGCTGGATAGATCACCAGACCTTTCTTCCAAGTGCTTCAGCCTTTTAGTTAGCAGCCAAGAGCTTTAACCATTTGTACCATAAAGATGTCTTACAAGAATCCTAACAGTAATGGTGCCAAAAAAATGAAAATGAAACACCAAGTTGTATGTCTGTATTTGCTATCCACTTATACCTGTTGGAAACCAAAATGGCTTTGTTCATTGCTACTGTTGAGTGCTCATATGTGCCAGGAGCTTTCACTGAATCTGCATGGTCTTTTGAGGTAGCTGTTGTTAATCCTCATTTTACAGTTGGGGAGACTGAAGCTCAGACTATTTTGTGCCCAGGGTTACACAGCTGCTAAATTGCAGAGCTGGGATTAAGATATTTTCCACCTCTGCCTGATTCCAAAAGCTGTTCTCTTCCCTCTATGTCTTTTGCTTTGTGCCGACAGGCCTGGTTTGGCACAGTATTCACATGGGGGTTGTTTCTGAGGTACTGTCAGCACTCACTTTCTAGCACTGTGCATTATCCGTGGTAAATGTTTCCAGTCCATGGGAGTGGAGTTAAGTTGAGGAGATAGCGTAATTTATTTATACCATTCACTCTTATTTGCTGTCTTCACTTTTCTCATCTACTCTCACAGCTTGTGCAATGTATGGTCCATTCAGGAGTCCTTTAAATAATGGCAAAGGAAAATTAAGATTAAGTAATTCTGAAGGTTAGTCTAACAGATAACTATTTCTGGTGTAAGGCAGGAGTTTTGAAAATTGGGGTTAGCTCCTTAGGGGAAGCTAGGCAACTTTCTCAGATTTAACTCAGTCTGCCCTTCAAAAGATGGTTCCGTTATTTGGTTAGAAGTGTTATGGATTATAGTACATTAGACATGTCTCAATTTTCAAACGTAAGTACAAGAACATGTGTTAGGGCTTATTTGAAAAAAAAAGTTCAGTCTGCATCTTCCATTGCAAAAGTATCATGCAGAATAAAATTGTATATAATATTTAGTAAGTATCAAAGAGTGGGGAAATGTAAATGAACAACTTCAGCTGCCAGTGATTCATAGGCCTGAAATTTATAACTCAGAAATTCTTGGTTTGCTCTCAGTCAGAAAAGAGAAGCATCAGATAAACTGCACGACAGAACATAAAACAGCTCATTGATACTACAGGAATGCTTTAGAAAGGAATAAAAATCATTGACTTTATCTAATTTTACCTGATGTTGTCACAATATATATATGTTTCTTTAACATTAGTTATTGCATTAAAGGAACAACATTTTTGAAAAGGCCCAACATGAGGAATTTGTAGAATTGTTATGTACAAGATGGACGTTTTCTACTTTGGGGAGCTTTATGAACCATATGAAAACCAAAGTAACTCAATTCTTAACACGTAACACCACTAGCTTCCTCTTTCTCAGCTCCTCCAACTATGGGAAATAGCAGTTGCTTTGTGTGTTTTTCATCCACACAATTGTCTTCACCTTTCTCATAGGTTGAAAATACGATGTTTCCTCAATGATTAAACTTTCTTATTGAGTTTTCTTCTTGTTTTTAAACTTTTTTTCAGTCTGGCATATTGCATATTTATTTACTTTTGCCTAATGGTTAAACTTCAGAGTTCAAGCTGCTGGAATGTAAGCTCCCCTCGGGAGCTTCTGTCTTATTCATCTTTATGTAAGAAGAAAAATCCTGTCTTGTGTATCTTTTTCTCCCTCCCAATTGCCTTGTGTAAAGTGTGAGGGTCCCAAGACAGAAATCTGTTCGTTTCAAGATCTACTTGGTAAAGGGTACTGTTTAACCATTACTACTTTGGCTCCAATATATTGACAACTGTCAGTTGGTTTCCATTTGGTTCACATATATATTTATAACAAAAACTTGGGAGTGTTTTTCACTTGGGAATTTAAAAAGAAAACAAAAAGGTTAGTTAAGGAGTCAGAGGCCACACTCTGAAATGAGAGGTACGTGTAGTTTACTGCTCAATTTATGTGTGAATTTATGTGTGTATGCAAACACACATATAACAACCACGAATACTATTTTATGGTGGTCTGGTATTAACTTCTAACCCTTATTCCTGGGAATGAGTGAGGCAAAGGGAATTAACTTCTCTTGTGTTTTCTTTATCTTTTTTTTTTATGTACTTTAGATGAAGGTTTACAGAAAACGCTAGCATTAAACAGTACACATTGTTTTATGACTTTGATTAACAACCCCACAAAATGTCAGCACTCTCCCTTCTTGACCTTGGGTTCCCTATTACCAGCTTTCTTGTACCCGCCTGCCTTCTAGTCCTTGCCCCTGGGCTGATGTACCCCTTTAGTCTCGTTTTGTTTTCTGGGCCTGTCTAATCTTTGGCTGAAGGGGGAACTTTGGGAGTGACTTCATTGCTGAGCTTAAAGGGTGTCCGGGGGTCATACTCCTCGGGTTTCTCCAGTCTCTGTCAGACCAGTAAATCTGCTTTTTTTTTTTTTTTTTTTTTGTGAGTTAGTGTTTTGTTCTACATTTTTCTCCAGCTCTGGGACCCTCTATTGTGATCCCTGTCAGAACAGTCAGTGGTCGTAGCTGGGCACCATCTCATTGTACTGGACTCAGTCTGGTAGAGGCCGTGGTAGTTGTGGTCCTTTAGTCCTTTGGACTAATCTTTCCCTTGTAGCTTTAGCTTTTTCATTCTCTTTTGCTCCCACAGGGGTGAGATCAGTGGAGTATCTTAGATGGCTGCTCATTTTAAGATCCCAGACGCTACTCAGCAAGGTAGAATGTAGAACATTGTCTTTATAAACTGTGTTATGCCGATTGAGCTAGATGTTCCCTGAGACTATGGTCCCCACAGCCCTCAGCCCAGCAATTCAGTGCCTCAGGGAGTTTGGATATGTCTATGGAGCTTCCATGACCTTTCCTTGTACAAATTGTGCTGGCTTCCCCAGAATTGTGTACTGTCTTAGCCTGCACTACAGTTACCACTTACCTATTGTCTTATTTAGTATTTTTCCATCCCCACCCCTTCCTTCCCTAGTAACCATCAAAGATTGTTTCTTTTGTGTGTAAACTTTTGCAGTTTTTGTAATAGTGATCTCATACAGTATTTGTCCTTTTGTGATTGACTTATTTCACTCAGCATAATGTCCTCCAGATTCATCCGTGTTATGAGATGCTTTGCAAATTCATCGTTGTTCTTTATCCTTGCATAATACTCCATTGTGTATATGTACCATAGTTTGTTTATCCATTCATCTGTTGATAGGCATCTAGGTTATTTCCATCTTTTTGCTCTTGTGAACAGTGCTGCCATGAACATAGGTGTGCGTATGTCTATTTGTGTGACACCTCATTTCTCTAGGATATATTCCTAGGAGTAGGATTGCTGGATCCTATGGTATTTTTATTTCTAGATTTCTAAGGAAGTGCCGTATCATTTTCCGGAATGGTTGTATCATTTTGCATTCCCTCCAGCAGTGCATAAGAGTTCCGATCCCCCACAGCCTTTCCAACATTGGTTGAATTTTCTGTTTTTTTGAATCATGCCAGTAATGCCAGGGTGAGATGGTGTTTTATTGTGGTTTTGATTTCTCTAATAGCTAGTGATCACAAGAATTTCCTCATGTGTCTGTTAGCTGCTTTAATGTCTTCTTTGGTGAAGTGTCTGTTCAAAATTTCCTTTGCCCATTTGTTAATTGGATTTTTATCTTTTTGTTGTAGAGGTGCTGGATTTTCCTGTAGATTTTAGAGATTAGACCTTTATCTGATTTGTAATAGCCAAAAAATTTTCCCAGTCTGTAGGTTCTCTTTTTACTCTTTTGGTGAAGTCTTTTGATGAGCATAAGTGTTTAATTTTTAGAAGATCCCAGTTATCTAGTTTATCTTCTGGAGTTTGTGTGTTCTTGGTTATGGTTTGTATTCTGTTAATACCGTGTATTAGGGCCTCTAGCATCGATCCTATTTTTTCTTCTATGAACTTTATAGTTTTTGGCTTTACATTTAGGATGGATTTACATCTGGGTTCTTAATTCTGCTCCATTGGTCAATGTATCTGTCATACCAGTAGCAGGCTGTTTTGACTAGTGTAGCTGTATAGTAGGTTCTGAGGTCAGGTAGTGTGTGTCCTCCTACTTTATTCTTCTTCAGTAGTGCTTTACATATCCGGGGCTTCTTCCCTTTCTGTATAAAGTTGATGATTAGTTTATTGGTATTTGGATCAGAATTGCATTGTATTTGTAAATTGCGTTGGGTAGAATTGTCATTTTCACAGTGTTGAGTCTATCCATGAGCCTGGTGTGTTTTTGCATTTATGTAGACCTCTTTTGGTTTCTTGCAGTTGTGTTTTGTAGTTGTCTTTGTACAGGACTTTTACATCCCTGGTTAGATTTATTCCTAATATTTTATTTTTTTAGGGGCTATTATAAATGATACTGTAACCTGATTTCTTTTTCATCATTCTCTTTATTGGTGAATAGAAATCTAACTGATATTTGTATGTTTCTCTTGTATCCCGCTACTCTGCTGAATCTTTCTATTAGTTCCAATAGTTTTCTCGGGGACTCTTTAGGGTTTTCTACATATAGTATCATATAATCTGCAAACAGGGACAGTTTAACTTCTTCATTACCAATTTGGATGTCCTTTATTTCTTTCTCTTGCCTTATTGCTCTAGCTAGGACTTCCAGCACAATGTTAAATAGGAGTGATGATAAGGGCATCCTTGTCTTGTTCCTGTTCTCAAGGGGAATGTTTTCAGCCTCTCTCCATTAAGAATGATGTAAGAATGATGTTGGCCGTTGGTTTTGCATAGTTGCCCTTTATTATGTTGAGAAATTTCCCTTCTATACCTGTTTTATTGAGAGTTTTTATCAGGAATGGGTGTTGGACTTTGTTGAATGCCTTTTTGGCATTGAGTGAGATGATCAAGTGTTCCTTTTCTTTCCTTTTATTTATGTGATGGATTACGTTCATTGATCTTCTAATGTTGAACCGTCTGTGCATACCTGGTATGAATCGTACTTGGTCGTGGTGTATTATTTTTTTGATAGGATGCTGAATTCTGTTGGCTAGACTTTTGTTGAGAATTTTTGCATCTATATTCATGAGAGATAATTGGTCTCTAATTTTCTTTTTTTGTGGTGTCTTTGCTTGGTTTTGGTATTAGGATTATGCTGGCTTCACAGAATGAATTTGGAAGTATCCCTTCCATTTCTGTTTTCTGAAATAGTTTGAGTAGTACTGGTGTAAGCTCTTCTCTGAATGTTTGGTAGAATACTCCAGTGAAGCCATGTGGGCCAGGGCTTTTTTTTTGTTGTGAGTTTGTTTAATTACCTTTTCAATCTCTTCTCTTGTTATGGCTCTGTTCAGATTTTCCACATTACTTTGGGTAGGTAGTGTGTTTCTAGAAATTTGTCCACTTCCTCTAGGTTTTCAAATTCGTTGGAGTATGGTTTTTCATAGTACTCTGTCATGATCCTTCCTATTTATGTTGGATCTGTTGTAATGTCCCCCATTTCATTCATTTTTTGGGTTATTTGCATCGTTTCCTGTTTTCCTTTTGTCAGTTTGGCCATTGCTTTGTCGATTTTGTCAATTCTTTCAAAGAACCAACTTTTGATTTTGTTGATTATTTCTATTGTTTTTGTATCCTGTATTTTATTTATTTCTGCTCTGATGTTTATTATTTCCTTTCTTCTGGTGGCTGTGGGTTTTTTTTTTTTTTGCTGTTCTCTTTATATTTGTTTGAGTTGTATAGCTAATGTTTTGATTTTGTCCCTTCTTTTTTGATGTGTGCATCTGTTGCTATAAATTGATCTCTGAGGGCTGCCTCTCCTGTATCCCAAAGTTTTTGGTATGATATGTTTTCATTCTTGTTTGATTCTAGGAATTTTTTGATTCCATCTCTGATTTTATTCTGTTGCCCAGTGGTTTTTAAGCAGGGTGTTACTCAGTTTCCATGTAGCTGTTTTTTTTTTTTCCTTGCTTTTCCTGTTGTTATTTTCTAGTTTGATGTTGTTGGTCTAAGAAGATACTTTGTATTATTTCATGTTTTGGATTTTGTTAAGGTTGCTCTGTGGCCTGTCATGTGGTCTGTTTTGGATAATGTTCCATGTGCATTAGAAAAGAATGTTTACTTTACAGCTGTTGGGTGGAGTGTTGTATATACGTCTATGAGGACAAGTTGGCTGATTGTGCCCTTCAGGTCTTCTGTATCTTTGTTGAGTTTCTTTCTAGATGTTCTGTCATTTGCTGAGATTTGTGTGTTGAAGTCTCCTACTCTTACTGTGCAACTGTCAATTTCTCTTTTCAGTGCTGTTAGAGTTGTGTTATGTATTTTGGAGCCCTGTCATTAGGTGCATAGATGTTTATTATGGTTATGTCTTCCTGATGGATTGTCACTTTAATCATTATATAGTATCTTTCTTTGTCTTTTATGGTAGATTTTTTTTTTTTTTTAAGTCTATTTTATCTGAGATTAATATTGCCACTCCTGCTCTTTTTGGGTAGCTGTTTATTTGATATATTTTCTTCCATCCTTCCATTTTTCATAAATTTATGTCTGTTTTTAAGGTGTGTCTCTTGTAGACAGTATATTGATGGATCCTGTTTCTTGATCCATTCTGTCACTCTGTATCTCTTTATGGGTGCATTTAATGGCCATTTACGTTCAGTGTAGTTATTCATAGGTGGGTGTGAGTTTATTGCTGTCATTTTGTATTACCTTTTTTTTTGTGGTGCTGATGTTTTCTTTGTTCCTCTTACTCTCCTGTGCTGAATTCCTTTTTTTTGTGCATTTTTTTGTTCACTTGTTTTGTTTTTGTAAGTTTTGTTTTTACTAAGCCTTGTTTTACTAAGCCTGTTTTTCTTTTTTATTTTGATGAGTAGATTTGTTTACTTTCTTTGTGGTTACCTTGAAATTTATCCTTATCTTGATAGGTTTGAACCCCAGTCTATTATTACTTGGTATTGCCTTGCCTTCTTCTCCATTAAAAAGTTCTATACCTACACCATTTATTCCTTCTTTTATTGTTTTGATGTTGTTGTCATTTACAGATTAACCTTTCTGGTTCCCTGCTGTAATTATTTTGGGTTTGGATAGTCGTTGAGAGTTCATTTCCTAGGTTGATGTCTGGTTGGTATGATCTTGTGTCCTAGATTCAGGCTGTGGTCTGATGTTGTTTGTTCTCAAACCGAAGGACTCCCTTAATAATTCTTTTAAGTTCTGTTTGGTTTTAACATATTTCCTTAATTTCTGTTTATCTGGAAATGTCCAAATTTCACCATCATATTTGAATGAGAGTTTTGCAGAATGTATTATTCTTGGTTGGCAATTTTTTTCTTCTCCATTTTTTTTACATGTTGTCCCACTGCCTTATTGCCTGCATGGTTTCTGCTGAGTAATCAGAGCTTAGTTTTATTGTTTTCCCTCTGTATGTGACTTTTTGTTTTTCTTGTGCTGCTCTCAGGATTCTTTGTCTTTGGCTTTAGCGAGTGTGATTATGATTATGCCTTGGTGGTTTTCTTTTGGGTTCTATCCTATATGGGGTTCGTTGAGCTTCTTGGATGGTCAGCTTTTCATCTTTCATGATATTGGGAAAGTTTTCTGTCAGCAATTCTTCAGTTATTCTCTCTGTGTTTTCTAGTGCCTCCCCCTGTTGTGGAACTCTTGTCACTCCCAAATTTTTGCTTATGATTGTATCCCACATAATTCTCAAGGTTTCTTCATTCTTTTACCTGATTTTTCCTCAAACATAGTTGCATCTGCTTTTGTCATCTTGATGCCACTTGCTTATCTACCTTGTAATTGTCATTTTCATCTGTCAGGGTCTATTAATTTTCAGGTATACTTTTTCACTGTAGTAATCCAGAGGTTCAACATTAAGGAAGAATCTTCAATAGTTAGAAGTTGCTTTCTTCTGCTTTACAAAATTCTGTGTGTTTATTCTGTGCCATACACAGAGTAAGTATTCCATAAGTGTTTGTCAAATTAATCTTATGGAATCAGAGATGACTAGTGCTATGAATGTTCTTTGGTACCTTTTCCATTTCTTCTAGTATAAAGATTTTAGCTAAATTATTCATAATATAATTTTGCAACTTTTATATATTGCTAATATAATCTATGTTATATAATATATAGGATTTTATTGTATTATATTGATAAAATTTCAAGCATACCAAAAAATTATGAGACTAGTGCTGCTATAACAGATATACTACAAATGGATGGCTTTATAAAGAGAAATTTATTTTCTCACAGTCTGTAGGCTACAAGTCCAAATTCAGGGCATCAGTTCCAGGACAAGACTTTCTGTCTCTGTTGGCTCTGGAGGAAGGTGCTTGTTGTCATCAATCTTCCTCTGGACTAGGAGCTTCTCTGCATAGGAAACTTGGGTCCAAAGGACGTGATCTGCTCCTGGCACTGCTTTCTTGGTGGTATGAGGTCCCCCAACTCTCTGCTTGCTTCCCTTTCCTTTTATCTCTTGTAAGATAAAAACATGGTGCAGGTTGCACCCTAGAGAAACTCCCTTTACATTGGATGAGGGATGTGACCTTAGTGAGGGTGTTACAATTCCACCCTAATCCTTTTTAACATAAAATTACAATCACAAAATGGACGACAGTCACCCAATACTGGGAGTCATGGCCTAGCCAAATTGATACACATATTTTTTGGGGGACATAATTCAATCCATAACAACTAGTATAAGAAACTCCTGCATACCATTTACTCAGAGTTACTCATTGTTTTTTAAGGATCATTTGTGTTACTGGACATTTTGTTGACACCCTCTAAATACACAATGAATTACTTGCTGCTAGGGAAGACTTTAAAGCAGCAAGTACAAAGGGGAATGATATAGATGAGAAGAAAAGTGAGATGAGAACAAAAAGGAGAGTAACTTGAGTGTTTTGGACCTAAAGCTGGAGACCTATCCCAGTTGTTTTCAACATGGGACCTTCTCTTCCCCCCCACCCCCCTGGACATGTGGCAATGTCTGGAAACATTTTTGATGTCACAACTGCAGGGGTCATAGGGGAAGTGTGCTGCTGGCATCTAGTGGGTAGAGGCCAGGGATGCTGCTAAACATCCTACCATGCACGGGATAGCCCCACAAAACACAGAATTATCCTGCTCAAAGTTCAGTAGTGCTGAGGGTGATTAACCTTGCCCTAACCTCAGAAACCACGCTTTGAGGAAAACCTGTCTTGAAAACTTTAGAGGCTTTTGGCCCAGAAGCTTTCTCAAACACACCCAAAGCCCTTGCAAAAGAGAGTGAAGACCATGTGGATAAAAACTAAGGAAAAATGTATTTCCTTCTTTTTTTTGTAAATAATCCACACTAAGAGAGCTTAGTTGGTCTGCTTACTATGAAGTTACTACAACAGTCTAAAAATGCTTGCCCTGGTTTTACTTTTTATTGCAGTCATTTATAGCCAGTGTGTTCTTGTTATCGTGTAGAATTACTCTCTAGTTCTTTTTTCTTTGCCACCTTCTGGTGTAAAAAAACTACCTAAACTCTGAAAAAGGCAAACATCATTATACAAAAGATGTTGAAGCTTAGAGGAATAAAGGGATAGGGGTTGGGGAAATGAGATTTAGTTGGCTTTCTTTTAATTCTCAGTTCACTGGGAGTAGCTAGTTGTCAGCTCTGCTTAATCACTATCTCTAGTAGGCAGAGAAGAGAATGGAAATAACATGGGCTTTGGCATTTTGTACACCTGGATTTGAATCTAGGCCCATCCGTAAGTAGATGTCCAACCTTGGGCAAGTAACTTATATACTCTGAACTAAGTATGTTCTTCTCTGCCAGCGGGGTAATATTTCCTTCACTGAGTGATGATGGGCAGTGGGGTGCCTTGGTTAAGGTTGTAGATTCTCACACTCAATTGCTTGGCTTCAGATCCTGACTCTGTTCCCTTCTAGTTATGTGGCCTTTTGTAAGTTTGTCAGTCTTTCTAGGCCTCAGTTTCTTCATCTGAAAAATGGGAATGATTATAATAGTACTTACCTCATAGGGTTATTATGACGTTGTTATGTTTGTTGTTGTTGTTAGGTGCCATTGAGTCAGTTCTGACTCATAGTGACCCCATGCGCAACAGAACGAAACATTATCACGTCCTGTGCCATCCTCATAATTGTTGATGTGTTTGAGCTGATTCTTGCAGCCATTGTGTCAGTCTGTCTCATTGAGTGTCTTCCTCTTTTTCGCTGACCCTCTGGTTTGCCAAACATGATGTCCTTTCCTAGGGATTGGTCCCATTGGTTATGACATTAGATTAATAAATACATGTAAAGCACTTTGAAATGGTGCCTGGCATATAGACATTCAGTAAGTATCAGCTATTTTTAGGATTAATTTGAGATGAAGGATGTAAAGAACCCTATACTGTCTAGCAAATAGAAGATGTTTGATAAATGTTTTAAATTTTAAAAACAGAGTTTGTTATAATAAAATGCTTCTATAACAAAATTTTATTAGTCCCTGGAGTTAAATTAGTGGGGATTTAACCTTAAGAAGTTTTCAGGATGCAAAACGGAAACTGGTCATTCTTTTGATTCCTACTTGTGCCTGGCAAAGACTTCTTTGGAACATTCAAAATGTGCTTAAATAATTATAGGCCTAGCCAGACTGCTGTGGAATTATAAGAAGCTACAAGAACAGCCACTTGAGTGGAGTGCTGAGGATGAAAGTTTGGGTTGGAAGTAGTTATTCTTTAGTCCAGTTTTCATGAAGGCACCCTTCTTAGAGTGGAAGTGGGAAAATAACAAGGAAAGTTTGATTCTTTTCAAACTCCATGCTCATTCTGTGGATGCGGGTGTATGTCAGGATAGGTGAACGGGCCTTTCTTTCTTTCTTGACAGTATAGGGGATTTAGCTAAGTTCAGCCAGAGGTAATTTAGCGTGGAACCAAATATCAGGTTATACCGGTTCCTGCCAGGTATTAGGTTGTAGACAGGCATATTTATAAAACATACTTTCTTGAAATGCAAGAATATATTATTTCCTTGTAAGATAAAGTGTATATAAAGGGTTTAGTACATCAACTGACATTGTCAAGTGTTTTGTTAAGTTAGCTGTCATCATTGCTCTTAACTTTTTGTTTTAGTTTAGTTAAGAAACTAATGAAGTCTTTACTATTCACTCAACAACTCTGTTTCCCTTTTATTTCTTTTCATGGAAGTACACACATTCAGAAAAGTACATATCATAATGGTACAGTTTATTGAATTTTCACAATCTGAAAATTCACAAACTGAATTTTCACAGTCATGCAGTCAACACCCAGCTTGAGAATCAGAACATTACCAGCACCCCAGATGCCCTTACTCATGTCCCCTTTTGCTCACTATCCCTTGTTTTTTTAGGAAAAAAAAAGTATTTCCCTTTAGTGATATTCAAAACCACTTATGGTTTTCGGTAAACTCTTAATTGCTATAGCCAACAGTTATAGCCTAGTCAAAGGAATGTCCTTATTATATGCTTTTATTTTCTTTTCCTTAAAAAAACACATCTGGAAAGGGATTTCAGTCCTGCAGATTGTTACATTTGGACATAGATGGGCTGAGTGATCTTGTAGATCTTCCTTTTCAAATGGATAATGTGTTCTTTGGTTTTATTTGTCCATACTATAGAAGCCCCTTGAAACCAAAAAGTTGTCCATTGTAATAAAAGAAAAGGAAAATGGCTCGGGTGCACAAACCCTTTTGATGTCCTCTCTAAAAGCATTCCACATTCAAAAGAGCTCAGGGCACATGAGAGAAGTCCTGTGGTGGAGGAAGGCTGCACAATGCTGCGTGCACCTGCAGGCCCTTTTCTCCTGCGATAGAATGAGATGATTAAGCTGAAGGACTGACAACTTTTAGAAGTAATGGACTACAGAGCATTTACCCTGCTTTTATCTAGACATATTTAGAAAACCAATGGTAACTTTTTCAGAAGGCAGCTTCTCAGAGTAAGAATAAAGATTCAGGGGTGGAGTTTGAGGCTTTTTATAGATGTTCTTTTTGAAATCAAAACACACAGCACATTTACTCTGAAAACCATCTGGACATTAGCCTTGTCTTGTACATCTTGTTTAACTTCCTGTGCCTGGGTAATGGCTCTGCTAAAATAATGTACATGCATTTCAGAATGTTATTACTCATTTTTGGCCAGTGTTGAAATTCATATATTTAGTTAAAAACAAAAAGATCTAATTCACATGCCATAACATTTACCCCTTTAAAGTGTACAATTAAGTGATTTTTAGCATAGTCACAAAGTTGAGTAACCATCACCACTATATAATTCCAGAACATTTTATTCACCCCAGGAAGAAACCTTGTGCTCATTAGCAGTTAGCCCCCATATTTATTTAGTTTTGTGAAATAAATGTTGTCATGTTTATCTCTCCTATTTCAAAGAAGTCTTTCTTTCACAAACAACGTGGGAGTTGTTTGACATCTCTCATAGAGTTTGTCCCATCTAACTTCTGATCTACAGTTGATTTTGGGGTGAATTTTTCAGCACTACCACCAACACCATGTTGATTGAAACTAACATAAAATGACAGTATGTTAGTTGTAATCACTTATGAAATGTTCAGTGCATATATAAACAATGTACATAAACAATCTTGTGGTTTGCACGAAACTGAGCATGATGATTTCTGGCCCTCTCTTAAAGTTGGCCCGTGCTTTAAAAGTTTCATGAATCATGAAGTCAGTTCTTCTGGTCTCTGGTAAGGTTTAGGTTTATTTGTTTCTTAAACTAACTAGTATTTGAGAAAGTGAATAAAATATATTTGTATTTATACTTAGTTGATATTTAAGAATTGAAATTGTTTCTAAACCAACATGTTTGACTTTTTAAAAATGGTATGTCATTTAGATTTTATAAAGCTTTTGAATCAGTATTTTTATTATTTTAAAAGTAGTATATACTAGTTGAAAAACTTTTAAATATGTGGAGTTTGGAACAGTTGTTAAGTAAAAAATAAAGTTCTTTGCCGTCCTATCTCTCACTTTTTAAAGTTTTTGCTTTAAGTTTTTTCTACGTCTAATCATATAACTTGCTTAATCTTTATTTTTAAAATATACTGCTGAAATGTTTGTTTATTGAATTCTGTTGTTTTGTAATTTAACAGTGTTTAAAGTTACTAGGACACTTTATAATTTTTGCCTGTCCAAGCGGTCATTGTTAATAAAGCTCCTAGTAATCTTTCTTAAAAATTACTTTGGCCTATTCATGGACCAGTGGAACTTCTGAGTAACTGTAGAAATGTGCATACTTCTAAGAATTTCTCTGCTTGTCAAAGAAGCCCCCATTAGTACAGAACCCTTACAGAGGCCTCCTGCCTCAAAGTAGCTTTTAGGCAAAGGCCTTAGGACCAAATGACTTCCAAATTCACGTCTGTGTATTTTCTGATACAAATATTTCAGCTTGGTGATGCTGCCTGCAGTTATGTATGTACATTTTTAGGTAATTCTGAGGAATGGAATGGATTTATCATGTACTATTGTAGAAATTGGTGGTTCAGTGGTAGAATTCTTGCTTTCCATATGGGAGGCCGAGGTTCCATTGCTGGCCAGTGTACCTAATATGCAGCCACCACTTGTGTGTCAGTGGTGACTTGTGTGTTGGTGACTTGCGTGTTGCTATGATGTGGAACAGGTTTCAGTGGAGCTTCCAGACTAAGATGAAGTAAGAAGGAAGGCCAGTGATCTGCTTCCAAAAAATCAGCCAGTGGAAATCCTATGGATCATAATGGTCCAATCAGCAATCAATCGTAGGAATGATGCAGGACTGGGCAGCTTTTTTTCTGGTGTGCACGGGGTCTCCATGAGTTGGGAGCTGACTCGATGGCAGCTAACAACAACTGTGTATAGAAATTAAATAATGGAGGCATCAAAATTTTTTTCTTTTGGAGTTTTTTTTTTGAGTTTCTTTATTTTTATCGTCCTTTAGATGAAGGTTTACAGCAAAAATAGTTTCTCATTAAACAGTACAAGTGTTGTTTTATGACAATGGTTAACATCCCCACGACATGTCAACACTGTCCCTTCGTGACCTTGGGTTCCCTATTACCAGCTTTCCTGTCCCCTCCTGCCTTCTAGCCCTTGTCTGTGGACTGTTGTGCCCCATTAGTCTTGTTTTGTTTTATGGGGGTGTCTGATCTTTGGCTGAAGGGTGAACCTTGGGAGTGAATTCATTACTGAACTAAAAGGGTGTCTGGGGGCCATACTCTCGGGGTTTCTCTAGTCTCTGTCAGGCTAGTAAGTCTAGTCTTTTTTTGTGATTTAGAATTTTGTTCTGCATTTTTCTCCAGCTCTGTCTGGGTCCCTCTATTGTGATCCCTGTCAGAGCAGTCAGTGGTGGTAGCCGGGCACAATCTAGTTGTACTGGACTCAGTGTAGTGGAGGCTGTGGTAGTTGTGGTCCTTTAGTCCTTTGGACTAATCTTTCCCTTGTATCTTTAGTTTTTTCATTCTCCCATGCTGCCAAAGGTGTGAGATCAGTGGAGTATCTTAGATGGCCGTTCACAGGCTGTCTTAGTCATCTAATACTGCTATAAGCAGAAATACCACAAGTGGATGCTGTTAACAAAGAGAAATTTATTTCCTCACAGTTAAAGTAGGCTAAAAGTCCAGCTCAGGGCATCAGTTCCAACTCAGGGCATCAGCTCCAGGGGAAGGCTTTTTCTCTCTGTTGGCCTTCTTCTCTTCGGTGTTCCCCTGGACTAGGAGCTTCTCTGTGCAGGGACCCCGGTCCAAAGGACGTGCTCTGCTGCCAGCACTGCTTTCTTGATGGTATGAAGTTCCCAACTCTCTGCTTGCTTCTCTCTCCTTTTATCTCTTGAGAGATAAAAGGTGGTGCAGGCCACACCCCAGGGAAACTCCATTTACATTGGATCAGGGATGTGACCTGGCTAAGGGTGGTGTCACAATCCCACCCTAATACTCTTTAACATAGAATTACAATCACAAAATGGAGGCTAACCACACAATTCTGGGAATCATGGCCCAGCCAAATTGATACACACGTTTTTGGGGGGACATAATTCAAACCATGACACAGGCTTTTAAGACCTCAGACACTACTCACCAAGGTAGAATGTAGAACATTTTCTTTATAAACTATGTTTTGCCAGTTGAGCTAGATGTTCCCTGAGACCATGGTCCCCACAGCCCTCCCCCCAGCAATTCAGTTTCTCATGGAGTTTGGATGTGTCTGTGGAACTTCCGTGACCTTTCGTTGTACGGTTGTGCTGACTTCCCCAGTATTGTGTACTGTCTTACTCTTCATCAAAGTTACCACTTACCTATTGTCTATTTAGTATTCCTGCCTGACCCCTCCTATCTCTCATAACCAACAAAGATTGTTTCGTTTTGGGTGTAAACCTTTTCATGAGTTTTTACAGTGGTGGTCTCATACAATATTTGTCCTTTTGTGATTGACTTATTTCACTCAGCATAATGTCCTCTGGTTTCATCCATGTTATGAGGTGCTTCACAGATTCATCATTGTTCTTAATCGGTTCGTAATACTCCATTGTGTTTATGTACCATAGTTTGTTTATCCATTCATCTGTTGATGGGCATCTAGGTTGTTTCCATCTTTTTACTATTGTGAACATTGCTGCAGTGAACATGGGTGTGCATATGTCTATTTGTGTGATGGCTCTTATTCTCTAGGATGTATTCCTAGGAGTGGGATTGCTGGATCGTATGGTATTTCTATTTCTAGCTTTCTAAGGAAGTGGGGGGATCAGAATTTTGTGGTTGACCGTATTCACTAGAAAAATCAAGTAGTTACCCTCCCCATCCCCCAGGATATTGAATGCCTCTCCTTTTCCACACGTGAAGCATAGTTTTCTGCATTGTTTTCTGGAGTTTCTCAAAGGCTCCTTGTAATTATGTAGGAATGTTTGACTTTAAAACTGCATTTTAGGGGATCAGGTATTGGACTGAAGAAATATCTTTTTTTTTTTTTTTTTTTTTACATTTTGTGTGTGAACTTTTTCATGGGTTTTTACAATAGAGATATCATACAATATTTGTCCTTTTGTGATTGACTTGTTTCACTCAGCATAATGTCCTCCAGTTTCATCCATGTTATGAGATGGTTTACAGATTCATTGTTGTTCTTTCTCGTTGCATAGTACTCCCTTGTGTGTATATACCATAGTTTGTTTATCCGTTCATCTTTTGGTGGCATCTAGGTTGTTTCCATAGTTTTGCTATTGTAAACAATGCTGCCATGAACCTAGGTGTGCATATGTCTATTCGAGTGACGACTCTTATTTCTCTAGGATATATTCCTAGGAGTGGAATTGCTGGATCGAATGGTACGTATATTTTTAGCTTCCTGAGGAAGTGCCATATCATTTTCCAGAATGGTTGTATCATTTTGCATTCCCACCAGCAGTGCATAAGTGTTCCGATCTCCCCGCAGCCCCTCCAACATTTGTTATTTCCAGTGTTTTTGATTCGTGCCAGTAATGCTGGGGTGAGATGGTATCTCATTGTGGTTTTAATTTGCATTTCTCTAACGGCTAGTGATCCTGAGCACTTCCTCACATGTCTGTTGGCCATTTGAATGCCTTCTTTGGTGAAGTGTCTGTTCATTTCCTTTGCCCATTTTTTAATACGATTATTTGTCTTTTTGTTGGAGAGGTGTTGGATTTTCTTGTAGATTATGGAGATTAGATCTTTGTCTGACTTGTACTGTCCAAAAATTTTTTCCCAGTCTGTAGGTTCTCTTTTTACTATTTTGGTGAAGTCTTTTGAAGAGCATAGGTGTTTGATTTTTAGAAGATCCCAGTTATCTAGCTTATCTATTGGGGTTTGTGCATTGATGGTTATGGTTTGTATCCTGTTAATGCCATGTATTAAGGCCTGAAGTGTTGTTCCTATTTTTTATTCTATGAACTTTATAGGTTTAGGCTTTATATTCAGGTCTTTGATCCATTTTGAAGTAGGTTTTGTATACTGTGTGAGGTATGGGTCCTATTCCATTTTTTTGCAGATGGATATCCAGTTTTGCCAGCACCATTTGTTAAAAAGACTGTCTTTTCCCCATGTGATGTACTTTGGGCCCTTGTCGAAGATCAGGTGACCGTAGGTGGATGAGTTTACATCAGGGTTCTCAATTCTGTTCCATTGGTCAATGTATCTGTCATTGAAGAAATATCTTAAAGATATAAAACTCTACCAGTAAGCTTTTTGAGGACACCAAAAAGAGATTGGAAGAGAAACGTAAATTTATTTAAATCATAAATATCTAAGAAGACTATAATATATGTGAACTACTACTTAAAATAAAAAAGTTGGACTTAACTGTTGCCTGAGGAACTACCTACTAGTGGATTTAGCATCTTTGAAAAGTGCAATGATGGTTTCATTCTGCTATGGTAACTTGTAACAAGTTAACAATTTTTAAGGTACTTAATAATTCTATAGTTTCCTTTTAAAAATATAGACATATGTATGTATGTATTGTATGTAATTTAATTTGCTTGTAGGCTTGTTTAATACTATTCTCATATGTCATACTGTGTCATTCAAATACAGTATCATTTACTGAAGTTTAACAGGTATGTGGCGATTGTAATGTGACTTGATATTGATAATAGACTGGAAAAAGTTGTAAAGAGACAATCAAACCATCTTCTGCTATATGAATGTTAATCAGGAATAAGAATATCTTGCAGAAAACTCTGGAGCTTTAATGGATATTAGATAGCACTTGCTGTTGTTGGCCTTCTCATCAATGTTCT
Organism: Dugong dugon; assembly: GCA_030035585.1. Classification (NCBI taxonomy): domain Eukaryota; kingdom Metazoa; phylum Chordata; class Mammalia; order Sirenia; family Dugongidae; genus Dugong; species Dugong dugon. The sequence continues at coordinate 33,362,902 of CM057479.1, forward strand.
CCCGGACTAGGAGCTTCTCGGCACAGGGACCCCAGGTCAAAAGGATGCGCTCTGCTCCTGGCACTGCTTTCTTGGTGGTATGAGGTCCCCCTGTCTCTCTGTTGACTTCTGTCTTTTATGTCTCAAGAAATTGCCTCAGGACACAATCCAATCTTGTAGATTGAGTCCTGCCTTACTAGCACAACTGCCATCCATCCTCCCTCATTAACATCATAGAGGCAGGATTTACAACATATAAGAAAATCACACAATACCAGGAATCATGGCCCAGCCAAATTGATACACACATTTTTTGGGGGACATAATTCAATCCATGGCAATCTCGTATTTTTTGGACATGTTATCTGGAGGGACCAATCCCTGGAGAAGAACATCATGCTTGGTAAAGTAGAGGGTCAGTGAAAAAGAGGAAGACCCTCAGTAACACACAATGTCTGCAGCAGTGGGCTCAAACATAGCAACAGTTGTGAAGATGGCACAGGAGTGGGTAACGTTTCGTTCTGTTGTACACGGGTTGCTATTAGTTGGAGCTGATTCAATAGCACCTAACAGCAATAACAACAACACAAATATATCTGTATGATTTTACTGCCCTTTGAATACAAACGGGATTATGTTATATAAATTATTCTGTAGCTTGCAATGTGTTTTAGAGATTAATCCAGAGAGAGCTACTACATTTTTGTTTGTTTTTTACTGGTTGCACAGTTTTCCGTGGTATGGGTGAACCACTCATTATTTAACCATTCCTTGCTGATGGACATTTAAGTTTTTCCCAGGTTTTTGCACTTCCAGAGAATGCTGCACTGATATGTTTTACACATACGTCAAAGAGTTTGTAAAGTTCTAATTCTGATAGACAATTTCCAAAAGGAACTCTATTGGAGTTGACCAATTTATACTTCCGTTAGTATAATCCTAGAGTGCTTGAATCCCCACTTCCTTGCCAGAACGCTACATTTGAAAACTTTTTGATCTTTGCCAGTTGAATTAGTAAAAATTTATATCTCATTTTAATTTTTATTTAATTATGAGTAAAGATGAACATTTTTTCCCCCTGTTCATGTCCTTTATCATTTTCACATTGTACTGCTGGGTTTTTTTCCTTATCAATTTGTAAGCATTCTCTCTAAGAAAATTTGCCCTTTGTCATGTGTTGCAAGTATATTTTTGGTGTTTTCTGTTTTGTGTTTTGACTTATGACAGTTTGTTCCTTCACAGATAAAAAGAAAATTCTTATGCTGTCAAATTTAGCGTTTTTCTCTTATAGTTTTGGGATTTTGTGTCTCACTTAGAAAGCTCTTTGACATTTAGAGATGAATAAAATCATGTATTGTTTTTTCTAGTATTTTTACGGATGTATTATTTTTATGTTTGATCAATCAGAAATGTAATATGTTGTGAGAAGTGAGGTTGTTGTTGTTATTAGGTGTGTTGAGTTGGCTCTGACTCATAGCAACCCTGTGTACAGCAACAAAACACTGCCTGGTCCTGCTCCATCCTCACAATCGTTGTTATGCTTGATCCCATCATTGCAGCCACTGTGTCAGTCCATCTCATTGAAGGTCTTCCTCTTTTTTCAATGACCCTGTACTCTACCAAGCATGATGTCCTTCTCCAGGGACTGGCCCCTCCTGATAACATGTCCAAAGTAGGTGAGATGAATTCTCACCGTCTTTGTTTCTAAGGAGCATGCTGGTTGTACTTCTTCCAAGACAGATTTGTTTGTTCTTCTGGCAGTCCGTGGTATATTCAGTATTCTTCACCAACACTGTAATTCAAAGGTGTTGATTCTTCTTTGGTATTCCTTATTTATTGTCCAGCTTTTGCATGCATATCGGGACTGAAAATACTATGGTTTGGGCCAGGCACACCTTAGTCCTTAAAATCACATCTTTGCTTTTTTTTTTTTTAACACTTTTGTGTTAGTCATCTAGTACTGCTATAACAGAAATACTACAAGTGGATGGCTTCAACAAACAGAAGTTTATTCTCTCACAGTCTAGTAGGCTAGAAGTCCAAATTCAAGGTGTCAGCTCCAGGGGAAGATTTTTGCCCTCTGTTGGTTCTGGAGGAAGTTCCTTGTCATCAGTCTTCCCCTGGACTAGGAGCTTCTCAGCACAGGGACCCCAGGTCCACAGGATGCACTCTTTTCCTGGGACTACTTTCTTGGTGGTATGAGGTCCCCATGTCTCTCTGCTCATTTTTCTCTTTTATATCTCAAAAGAGATTGGTTTAAGACGCAATCTAATCTTGTAGATCTCATCAACATAACTGTTGCTAATCCGTCTCATTAACATAGTGATAGGATTTACAACACTTAGGAAAATCACATCAGATGACAAAAGGTGGACAATCATACAATACTGGGAATCATGGCCTAGCCAAATTGATACACATCTTGGGGGGCACAGTTCAATCCATAACAACTTTAAAGAGATCTTTTGCAGCAGATTTGCCCAGTGCAATGCATCGTTTGATTTCTTGACTACTGCTTCCATGGACATTGATTGTGGATCCAAGTAAAATGAAATCCTTGACAACTTCAGTCTTTTCTCTGTTTATCATGATGTTGCTTATGGGTCCAGTTGTGAGGATATTCGTTTTCTTTATGTTGAGGCATAACCCATATTGCAGGTTGTAGTCTTTGATCTTCATCAGTAAGTGCTTCAAGTCCTCTCTACTTTCAGCAAGCAAGGTTGTGTCGTCTGCAAATCACAGGTTGTTATTGAGTCTTCCTCTAATCCTGATGCCGTGTGCTTCTTCATATAGTCCACCTTCTCAGATTATTGGCTCAGCATACAGATTTAATAAGTATGGTGAAAGGATACAACCCTGATGCACACCTTTCCTGACTTTAAGCTATGTAGTGTCCGTTTTCTATTTAAATGACTGCCTCTTGGTCTAAGTACAGGTTCCTGCTGAGCACAATTAAGTGTTCTGGAATTGCCATTCTTCACAATGTTATCTATAATTTGTTATGATCTACACAGTCGAATGCCTTTGCATAATCAATAAAACACAGGTAAATGTCTTTTTGGTATTCTCTGCTTTCAGCCATGATCCATCTGACATCAGCAATGATATCCCTGGTTCAGGTTGTTTTCTGAATCCAGCTTGAATTTCTGGCAGTTCCCTGTCGATATACTGCTGCAACTGCTTTTGAATGATCTTCAGCAAAATTTTACTTGCCTGTAATATTAATAATATTGTTCGATAATTTCCACATTCTGTTGGATTACCTTTCTTTGGAATGGGTACACATATGAATCTCTTCCAGTTAGTTGGCCAGGTAGCTGTCTTTCAAATTTCTTGTCAGATGAGTGAGCACTACCAGCACTGCATCCATTTGAACATCTCAGTTGATATTCTGTCAATTCTTGGAGGCTTGTTTCTTGCCAGTGCTTTCAGTGTAGCTTAGACCTCTTCTTTCAGTACCACCAGTACCTAATCATATGCTACCTCCTGAAATGGTTGAATGTCAACCAATTCTTTTTGGTACAGTGACTCTGTGTATTCCTTCTATCTTCTTTTGAAGCTTCCTGTGTTGTTTAGCATTTTCCCCATAGTATCCTTCAGTATTGCAATTCGAGGCTTAAATTTTTTTCTACAGTTTTTTTCAGCTTGAGAAATGCCGAGCATGTTCTTCCCATCTGGTTTTCTAACTCTAGGTCTTTGCATATTTTGTTATAATACTTTGTCCTCCCAAACTGCCATTTGAAATCTTCTGTTCAGCTCTTTTACTTCATCATTTCTTCCTTTCCCTTTAGCTACTCTATGTTGAAGAGCAAGTTTCAGGGTCTCTTCTGACATCCATTTTTGTCTTTTCTTTCTTCCCTGTCTTTTTAATGACCTCTTGCTTTCTTCATGTATGATGTCCTTGATGTCATTCCACAACTCCTCTGGTCTTCGGTCATTGGTGTTCTATGCATCAAATCTATTCTTGAGATGATCTCTAAATCCAGCTGGAATATACTCAAGGCGTAGTTTGGCTCTCATGGCCTTGTTCTAATTTTCTTCAATTTCGGTTTGAGCTTGCATATGAGGAATTGATGGTCTCTTCTGCAGTTGGCCCTGGCCTTGTTCTGACTGATTATATTGAGGTTTTCCGTCGTCCTTTTCCACAGATGTAGTTGCTTTTATTTTTGTATATTCCATCTGGTGACGTCCACGTGTATAGTCGCTGTTTATGTTGTTGAAAAAGGTATTTGCAATGAAGAAGTCGTTGATCTTGCAAAATTCTGTCATGCGATCTCCAGTGTCGTTTCTATCACTAAAGCCATATTTTCCGACTACCCATCCTTCTTTGTTTCCAGCTTTCACATTCAAATCACCAGTAATTATCAATGCATCTTGATTGCATGTTTGATCAATTTCAGACTGCAGAAGTTGGTAAAAATTTTCATTTCTTCATCTTTGGCCTTTATGATTGGTGCATAAATTTGAATAATGGTCTTATTAACTGGTCTTCCTTGTAGGCATATGGATATTATCCTATTACTGACAGCATTGTATTTACAGATGGATCTTGAAATGTTGTTTTTGATGATGAATGTGACATCAGTCTTCTTCAGTTTGTCATTCCCAGCATAGTAGCCATATGATTGTTTGACTCAGAATGGCCAATACCAGTCCATTTCAGCTCACTAATGCCTAGGATATTGTTGTTTATGTGTTCCATTTCATTTTTGATAATTTCCAATTTTTCTAGATTCATACTTCATACATTCCACACTGCTATTTTTAACGGATGTTTGCAGCTGTTCCTTCTCATTTTGAGTCATGCCAAATCTGCAAATGAAGATCCTGAAAGCTTTACTCCATCCACATCCTTAAGGTTGACTCTACTTTGAGAAGGCAGCTTTTCTCCAGTCATAGTTTGAGTGCCTCCCAACCTGAGGGGCTCATCTTCCAGCACTGTATCAGACAGTGTTCCGCTGCTATTAGTAAGGTTTTCATTGGCTAATTTTTTTCAGAAGTTGACCACCGGGTCATTCTTCCTACTCTGTCTTGGTCTGGACGCTCAGCTGAAACATGTCCACCGTGGGTGACCCTGCTGGTGTTTGAATACTGGTGGTATAGCTTCCAGCATCACAGCATCACTCAAGCCCCTACAGTTTAACCAACTGATAGACACATGGGGGTATTTTAATTACTATGCTTTGTAATATTTTAAAATCCAGACTTTTCCTGGCTCTTCTAGAATGTTTATTTTTCTGTTTCACCTTTAGAATTAGCGTATCTTGTTGCAAAAATAAAATTCTGCTGGTATCCTTATTGAGATTGCATTACCTTGTAGGTTAGATAATAGTGATGACAGTGTGCATCCTTGTTTTGTTCCTGAGTTTAGTAGGGCTGTTTCTAGAATTTTATCACTAATGCTAAATTGATTACAAAATACTCAGGAATAGGATGCTTCTTTATTTAAGACTTTTATTATGGCTTTATTTGAGTCTTAAAGTTCTAATATAGTTCTTTTACATTTATTGTTTAACTTATTCTTAGGATTTTTTGTGTTATTGCTTTTATAAAGGAGATCTTTTATGGCATAATGTTTTCCAACTTTTTTTTTTGCATACAGCAAAACCACTATACTGAACTCTCACTGTTTGTAATAGTTTTTACAGTTCATTCTCATAGTTCTCTTGTTATTCAATCATATTAGCTGTAAACACTGATAATTTTCCTCCTCCATTTGTGTTTGTATCTTGTTTCTTCCCCCCACTGTTCTAATTGCATTGACTTATACTTTTAGAATAAGGTTAAATAATAGTGATGACAGTGTGCATCCTTGTTTTATTCCTGAGTTTAGTAGGGTTGTTTCTATAATTTTATCACTAATCATGATGTAGAGTTTGGCCTTCAGATATATATAGATTTTAATTATGTTAAGGAACTATTTTTATTAAGAATTTTTAAAATTTGGAATTGATTTTGAAGTTTATCAAATGTATTTTAAAATTCATAAAAGTTATCGTTTCTCCTTTGACCTGCTAATATAGTAAATTATATAGATACATCTCCTAACATTGAAACATCCTTGCCTTATTGATAAGAACCTCACATGATCATAATGTATTATTCTTTTAAAGTATTGGTGAATTTTATTTACTAATATTTTCATCAAGATTTCTGCATTGAGATTTACATGAATATCAATATGAGTCTTAAGGTATTCATAAATGATATGGCCTTGTGGGTTTTAATCTTTTTTAAAAGGTATTTGTTTCAGTGTTATTCTGGCATTATAAAAATAACTCGAAATTTCTCCACCTTTTAATTCCGAAATATTTAAATATCACTGGAATTATCCATTCCTACAAAGATTTGGTAGAATTCACCTGTGTAACTGTCTGAGCCTGGTGCTTTGTGAGGTCGTGCTTTCACATACTTCTTAGTTACATGAGCTGTTATTAACCTATTTTGATGAGGTTTAACACTGGTTAATGACATGGTGTTTGTATATTTGACACTTTCTTTGTGTGAGTTCAGATGATCATTTTTAGTATTTAAAGCTTTACTAATATTCTTGTTCCTCTGTAGCACCTTACAAATAAGGTATGCTTCCTTAACTGTAATGTCTAAAATAATTTTATTTGGGTAACAATGTAGCACAGACCTTTGCAAATATGTTGCATGTAAATATGTAAGAAGATTCAGTAAGTGGGAAAGGCAGACTGGCTTGGGAGAGATGCAGTGAATCCAGGGGTCTGAACACCCTATTTATGGGGGATCTGCCCTGTGGAGAAGATCATATTTCAGAACACAGACTTTGGAACACAGAAAGGCATGAAGGATAACCTGTCATATAGTGGAAATGCTCTGAGTGTAGGATGTGTCACTGTGGTGAAATCTTGGTGAGGGCTATGTTACTTGTGAATGCTCCATGCAGTTGGATCTTCTTTTTGGAGATGGGACAGAGTAACAAGGTCAGTCTGCAGGGAAGTCACAGAAGGGTGGCAGAGCCTGCCATGGGGGAGACCAGCCACATCTGGGTCATTTAAGGGTTAGCAGTTAGATTTTTATATGTAACAACTTTCATATTTTCTTTTCCGTGTTAGTTATAAAATATTATATATGTTTGATTTGGGATTGTGTTAGTCAGGGGTAAACTGATTTGGTAGAGTTGTTTTCAGGTTGTATTTGTATAATATTCATAAAGGATTATAGATTCTGGGGAGTCTCATGTATCAGTTAAATTGGAACTAAGCATCTTGGCCAATAGAGTTAGAAGTTCTTTTGCTTGTAAACATTCTCACTGGCTCACAGAATTTTCATTCATTGTGCCCAGCTTGATTAGCACTACTCTGTTTTCTAGTATCCCTCAGTAGTTTTACTAGGCTAAGGTCGTAATCACAGTCACTGCACTCAACATTCTACTAGATGCCCAATTTTCATGAGGCCATTTAAAGAGGTCATAAAATGAAGAATTAACGTTTATATATAGAAGAAGGAGTGGAAAGGACGCAGGCTGAGAGTCAATCAAATGTGAAATTTTGCCACTTTTGCCACTGAATTACTTATTAGACCTCTTCCAGCCTTGATTTCCTTGTCTATAAACAGTAAATAGGGATAATAATATGTACTTTGTAGAGTTTTGTGAAGATTTAATGAAATTATATACCTGAAGAACCTAAGAATTAGCACTTAAATTTTTTAATAAATTCATTCATCTTTCTCTTAATACTTAAAAATAAAAAAAAAAATAAGCCAGTTACTGTCAAGTTGATTCTGACTCATGGTGACACCATGTGTCAGAGTAGAACTATGTTGCATAGGGTTTTCAATGGCTGGTGTTTTCAGAAGTAGATTGTTAGGCCTTTTTTCCGAGGTACCTTTGCGTGAACTCAAACCTTCAGCCTTTCGGTTAGCAGCTATTTGCACTACCTTGGGATGCCCAATAGCTTGTATTTTAGTCTTATTGCATCCTTCTCTTCAAGTGTGGTTCCATTTCATTCATTTATTCTAAAACCATTCATTGAAGCCTTTTGTGTGTCAGGCACTGTTCTAGGACCTGGGATTAGAGCAGTGATCAAGGCAGGCAAGTTCCCTGTGCTTATGAAATGTGCATTCTAGTGGTCAGGTGGAAAGAGAGAAAAAATAAACTAGAAAATATCAGGTGGTGATTAGCAATGTGATAAAAAAAATATGAACAGGGAGAATATAAATAGATTGTTGGGAGTACTGGATGGACAGAAAAGACCCCTTGGAAAAAGTGAAATATTACTGGTACCTGAATAACAAAAAGGAACCAGCGGTGTTCAGATCTTGAGGAAGAATATTCCAGGCAGAGAGACCAGCTAGTGTAAAGATGGCAATGAGCTTGTTATGCTTCAGAAAGAAAAGGGTGGAATTGTGCAATTAAGGGCCAGATCTTGAGAGACCTCACAGGCAAGTGTCTGGAGTTAGGTGTAAGGCGAGTTTGGAGTTTCTTGTAGGCCTAAGATCTATGGGTGTGTGTAAATTTTCATGGCTGAACTGTTGTGTTAATAGCCTAATCTCAGCATGCACCCAGATAATATACATAATATTATCGTTTGGGGAGAATGAGAACGAGAGCTTTATCTTAATATAGTGAAGTGAATAGATTAAAAATCAAGGTGGGGCCTAATATACATAACTGATTCTTGTGTTAGCTAATGAGTGGTGATTAAAGTAATATTCATGTATGATTAACTTTTCATTACTTTTCCTAGTGTCATTTAGTTTATGATAACTTGATGATAACTCTTCTTGGGATATTGTGGCATAATATGCAAAGTTATGACCACTTAGGCAGTAAATTTGCACTGAACATTACTCATACTTGATGGTAGCTTGGAATTAAGACAAAGGTATATTTTTCAAAATAAACTTTTGATTTTAGAATGGTTTTAGATTTGCAGAAAAGTTGTGAAGATAGGTCAGAGAATTTCCATATGTTCCACATCCAGTTTCCTCTATCATTAACATCTTACGTTAATATGGTGTATTTGTTACAATTAACGAATGAATATTTGTGCGTTATTAACTAAAGTCCATACTTTGTTCACCTTTCGTTAGTTTTTACCTATGTCATTTTTCTGTTCTATGATCCCATCAGGATACCACATTACATTTAGTTGTCATGTCTCTTTAGGTTTCTCTTGACTGACAATTTTTCAGACTTTCCTTGTTTTTGATGTCTTGCCAGTTTTTGTAGAATATCCCTGGGTTTGGGTTTGTCTGATGTTTTTTTCATGATTAGATTGGGGTCATGGTTTTCTGGGAGGAAGACCACAGGGCAAAGTGCCGTTTTCATTACGTCATATCAAGGGTACATAGTATCAACATGACTTACCACTGTTGCTGTTGACCTTGATCACCTGGCTGAGGTAGTGTTCGCCAGGTTTCTCCACTATAAAGTTACATTTTTTTCCTTCCATTTTCATACTGTGCTCTTTGGAAGACTGTCACTGTGTGCAGCCCGAACTTCAGGAGTGGGGAGTTATGCTTTACCTTCTTGAGGGTAGAGTAAGATAGAGACATTTTTGATAGGAAGAAAGAAAAAGATTTGAAATTTGTAGGTCATTGAGAATCTGCTACATTTTCCAAATATTAGAAAAAGGGAATGTTAGAGCTGAGTGGGATCTTTCTTCAGATGAGCACATTGAGTCCTAGAGGGGCCATGTGGTTAAAAGCAGTTAGAGTTCACTGTTGGGAGAGGGACTGCTCTACACATTTCTGTCTCAAGTTGTTATGATCTGTGGCGTGAGGTGACCTATGATAAACACGTTGAATAAAATTTCATTCCCCTGTTGAGGCTTTCTAATGTGTTTTGTGATAGGAAATATGGCGAGAGCTTCTTTTTTCCATGTGTAAGTAACTCAGCTCAGTAAATTCATGTGCATGTTATTTAATTTCCATGAAATTTAATTCCTCCATGGGTTGACTTCTAGAAGTTGGACTTTGAAGGTTTTGTTTATATCTGGGCAGATTCCACTTTTAGCTTATAGAAGGTATGTTTTAGTGTATCATATATGCTCACATTCTGTGGTCTGGGATGTCAAATTACTTGTAGAACTGTTAGAGAAAAGATGATCACTATATTAAGCTGACAATTGGAAAGTGGGGAAAAATGCATTCTAAGTTGGCCAAAGGTATTTGAGAACCCTGCTGTGACTCATGTCCCGGTGTCGTATAGCCTTCTCCAATGATAAAACCCTAGTTTCCAGCCGTATGCAAATAATATGAAATTTTAGGTCAGAATATTTACTGAAAAGCATTGGATATGGAAGGAAGAGATGTTGTTCACCTTGAACTTTGATTTGTGTCTTTTTGTTCCTTCAGGTGCTCCAGGCAGCAAGCAGTTTGTAACATTTAAAACCGCTTAGCACCTTTTGTTCTCATTATCAAACGTGGTTCTTAATGGACCGATTAATCCAGACAACACTCTGAGAGCAAGATTGTTATCTTTACTTTGTGGAAGGAAGAATCCAGGGGGTTATAGTGAAATGATCTGATTTGAGGCTATGACTAAATATGGGAGGAGATTAGCCTTGGTTGTCTTTGACTGGGCCCATATTTGACCTAAGAAAACTAAAGCTGCTTCTTTAGCTTTAGCAGGTAAACCTCATCTACCACACAGGAAATAATGCCTCTAGGGAGAAGGAAATGTACTATGGACTGGAAAATCAGATGAAAATGGAAAAGTACTACTTAACCGACTGTGTAATGGATTGGCACACCATTTCTTTAAAATTCTAATCCATCCGTAAGCATTTTTCCAACTTTACCATTTTTTAAAAACGATTACTCATTTTAAATAGAAGGCTTGATGCTTTTCTAAGTAACTCTGGACTAGGGTTTTTCATTCTCAGCACTGTTGACATTTTGGACTGGATAATTCTTTGTTGCGTGGTGCTATACTGTGTGTGGTAGGATGTTTAGCAGCATTCCTGGCCTCTATCTACTAGAAGCCAGTATAACAACCCCCCCCCCCCCCCGTTATGACAACCAAAATTGTCTCTAGACATTTTCAGATATCCTGTGTGGGGCAAAATGACCTTCAGACCCCAGTTTTGACTGTGATATATAACTTTACAGTACTGTGCATCACCACCATTTCTCCTGCTGTAAAACAGGGAACATTATTTGTGCCTTTTTATGGTGTTTCTAGATCTGGTTTAGAAGCTAAAATGCTAATAAGTATCTTTGTGTAGCAAATTTATCTTGACACAATATTGAACAGTTTAAAAGTAATCCAAATCATGTTTACAAGTTAAGTACCTTCACCCAGGTGAATTTAAATTATCTTCAGTTGCTGCTTAGTTTTACTCTTGTTTATTTTTTTGCTTTTAGGAAAACTTTAAACTTTTCATCACCTCTTTAGAAGCCTCACAGGGCTTCCCCAGCAGTTTTTGCAGCTCTTTGATCTCCGAGTGGCTTTGCTAACCAGTGCTTAGTGCTAGGGATTTCAACTACGTACACCTAGTCCTCACTTATTGACATGGTTAAGTTCCAAAGACCAGGTTGTTATGTGAAAATTGACGTTATGCAAAAATGGAGGATGACCACATCAGATCACAAAATGGAGAATGACTACGTCATTATACAACTGCCAGTTACATAATTACATAACTGGTGATTACATCATACATAACTGGCAATTACATCATTACATAACTGCCAAACCACTGAGACTCGTGGCCCAGCCAAGCTGACACATAACCTTAACCATCACAGCCATCATTACTCTCTCCTCGCACCTCGGCGTTCGTTAGTAGAAAATAGTCGGATAGTAGATTTATTAACTGTTATCATAAACATGAAATGTCAGATAATGAGATAGTTAATAAGTGGGGAGTAGGTGTAGTTATTTCCCCTGAGAAAGACCTGATGGAACTAATCTCAGGGAAGTCCCTTTACTGCTTTCCTGTAAATCTCAACTCTTAAGTGTAGAAGAGGAGCCCCGGTGTCGCAGTGGTTAAGAGCTGTGGCAAGCTATGGCTGCCAACCAGAAGGTCAGCAGTTTGAATCACAGGGAGTATTTTCTTTCCAATCAGAGAACTACCAGCAACCAGGGACTTCCTCCTCTCAACCTTCTCCTCCCAATTTAAAGCTGGGAGCCTCGGAAAACACCATTTTATTTTGTTCCCGCCTGGGATTGCTGGCCTGGGATTACTTAAAGGAATCAATCTCTACTACTTTCTTGGAACATTTTGTACACATCATAGACCAAAGTTATATAGCATTTGCTTGAATGCCTTTATGTAGGAATGGAGTAAAGGAAAAGGAAACCTTCAAGCGTCTCTCGCCTCCATCTTCTCCTTTCAGATTTTCTTTTTTTGAAAGGCATGTGTTGCTTCTGTGGAGGAGCTGGAGGTAGGGGGTGAGGGGTGGAATGAGCTGCCTAGACTCTGTGACAGGTATTTCTGGGCTGCATCTCTGCCACCTCTCTTCCTGCTCCACTTACCATCCTCAGCTTTTGAAGGTATCTTTTACATTAATTCACATGGTGAAAAAATAAAAGCACAAGCCCAACCTGTTGCCCTTGAGTCATTTCAGACCTGGGGGGACCCATGTGTGCAGAGTAAACTTGTGTTCCATGTGGTTTAAAGGCTGTGATCTTTTGGAAGTAGATTGTGTCAGTTATCTAGTGCTGCTGTAACAGAAATACAAGTGGATGGCTTTAACAAAGAGAAATTTCTTCTCTCAGTTTAGGAGGCTGGAATTCCCCATTCAGGGTGCCATCTTCAAAGGAAGTGTTTCTGTGTCGACTCTAGAGGAAGGTCCTTGTCATCAGTGTTCCCCTGGTTGAGGAGCTTCTCAGTACAGGGACCCTGGGTCCTATTCTCCTGGCTCTTGTTTCTTGGTGGTATGAGGTCCCCCTCTCTCTGCTTGCTTCTTCTCTCTTTTATATCTCAAAAGAGATTGACTCAAGATACAGTCCAATCTTGCAGATTTCATCCTGCCTCATTAACATCATAGAGGTAGGATTTACAACACATCATATCAGATAATAAAATGGTGGACAGTCACACAATACTGGGAATCATGGCTAATGTAGATCATTGCCAGACCTTTCTTCTGAGGTGCCTCTGGGTGGGATTGAACTGTTAATCTTTCGGTTAGTAGTGGAGAGCTTAACCATTTGTGCCACCCAGGGACCCCAATTAGCGTGTTAACCCTATTGCTGTCGAGTTGATTCCAACTCATAGTGACCCTATTGGACAGAGTAGAACTGTCCCATTGTGTTTCCCGCGAGCTCCTGGTGGATTTGAACTGCCAGTCTTTTGGTTAGCAGCTGTAGCTCTTAACCACTACGCCACCAGGGTTAGGGGCCATTATTTTTTGGGCGATCTGAAAAAATAAAAAACCCTGAGAAAAATGTATCACAAAGTATCACAAGGGTATCAGCTGTACAACTTTACCTTTGGTTTTGTGGGACCTCAAGTTAGTTTGGTACCTTTGGCTGTCTCAGGGAAATGGAGGAGCATAATAAGGGCTTGAGTCAGAAGGATCTGCATTTAAATTTGGTTCTGCCCCTTACCAACGGTCTGCTAATGTTTTTGTGCCTCATCTGTAAAACAGGTGCAACAACACCTGCGTCATAGGATTGGCCTGTGGATTAAATGAGATAATGCCTTTTACCTGGCACTTTGTAGGGGCTCAGTGAAATGTAGTCCCTGTCCTTTCTACTTTTTTTATCCTTCACCTGCTGAAGCCAGTTAATTACAAATACCTTGGAGAATCCAGAATAAACAAAAGGATCTCATCTGCCACTCTCCCCTTGCTCACTGTGTTCACTCTTTCTAATCGTCAACACAGCAAGTATGTTGTGCCTCAGGTCTTTTACATTTGTTATTCTTTTTGCTCCCCCAGATATCCACATGGTTTACTCCTTCACTTCCTTTAGGTCTCTGTTCATATGTCACCTGTCAGAGAGACCTTCTCTACCATAAAATAGGACTTGCCTTCTATTTCCTGGTAGTTCCCTCCCCTTTAAAAAACAAACCAGTTGCCCTCAGTTGCTTCTGACTCATGGCAGCACCATGAATGTCAGAGTAGAATGGCTCCACATGGTATTCAGTGGCTGAAATCTTGGAAGTAGATCACCAGGCCTTTCTTTAGAGGTTGTTCTGGGTGGTCTCAAACCAGCAAACTTTTGGTTAGCAGCCGAGTGTTAACCGTGTGGGCCACCCAAGGATTTGCCCATCCTCCTTACCTTCTGTATTTTTCTCCATACCACTTAACATCCCTTGGCGTACTATTTGTGTATTGTCTGTCTCCCCCCACTACAACAAGCTTCGTAAGAACAGGGACTCTTTGTTGATTGCTGTGTCCTCAGTGCTTACAACAGTATTTGGCCTACATTTGATACTTGGTAAACATTTGTGGAATGTGTGAATAAACATGAGTATTATTTTATATTCCTGCTACATTTTTCTTGTGTTTTCAAAAAAAAGTGTGTACTGATTTTAAAAATAGTTCAAATAGTTAAATTGTTTCTTATTGTTACCATCTCAGAATATCATTCAACTTAGATGTGACCATTTTTAGCCTCCAGTGTTTTGTATTAAAATATGATTTATTCTGAGGTTTTTCTTCCTTTGCACAGTTTTAATTTTAGAGATCTTTTAATTCCATCATTAACATTCGTGTCTTAGGTCATTGTTTGTGTGGTGGATTGGGAAAACGGAGAAGCCTGTGTCCTACTTATATCAACTTTTTGTGACCTTCAGCTGATTGCAAAAATATTTAGTGCTTTTATTGTGGAGAAATTGATAACACATGATGTATTGAGGTAGATTTTCTTAATAACCTGAAATGGTATTGAGAGATTTTTTTTTTTTTAATTGTACTTTGGTGAAGGTTTACAGAACAAATAGTTTCTCATTAAACAGTACACATATTGTTTTATGACATTGGCTAACAACCCCACGACATGTCAACACTTTCCCTTGTCATCCTTGGAGGACTTTTTTTTTTTTTTTGGTGAAAATATACATAGCCAAAGATACACCATTTCAAAAATTTCTTCATGAACAATTCAGAGACAATTACGTTCTTCCAGTTGTGCTGCTATTCTCACTTTAGATGAAGGTTTACAGAACAAAATAGTTTCTTATTAAACAGTTAGTACACATATTGCCCTACGACAATGGTTAACAACCCCACTACATGTCAACTCTGTCCTTACTCAGCCTTGGGTTCCCTATCACCAGCTTTCCTGTCTCCTTCTGACTTCTAGTCCTTGTCTCTGGACTGCTGTGCTTCATAGTCCCGTTTTGTTTTATGGGGCTGTCCAGTCCCCAGCTGAATGGTGAACCTCGAAAGTGACTTCAGTACTGAGCTAAAAGGGTGTATGGAGGCCATACTCTTGGGGTTTCTCCAGTCTCTTTCAGGCCAGTAAATCTGGTCTTTTTTTGTGTGTGTTAGAATTTTGTTCTACATCCTTCTCCAGCTCTGTCCCGAACCCTCTGTTGTGATCCCGGTCAGAGCAGTCAGTGGTGGTAGCTGGGCACCATCTAGCTGTAGTGAACTGTCTGGTGGGGGCCTTGGTAGCTGTGGTCCATTAGTCCTTTGGACTAATCTTTTCCTTGTATCCTGTTCTCTTCATTCTCCCTTGCTCCTGAAGGGGTGAGTCCAGTGGAGTATCTTAGATGACTACTCACAGACTTTTAAGACCCCAGACCCTACTCACCAAGGTAAAATGTAGAGTATTGTCTTTATAAACTGTAATGTCAAATGAGCTAGATGCTCCCCGAGACCATGGTCCCCACAGCCCTCTGCCCAGCAGTTCAGTCCCTCAGGGAGTTTGGATGTGTCTATGGAGCTTCCATGACCTTTCCTCGTACAAGTTGTGCTGGCTTCCCCAGTATTGTATACTGTCTCACCCTTCACTAAAGAGAGATGTTTTATGGCCAAAAACCAGTTGACCACGTCGGGGAAATCTGCTTAAGTTTTGTTTTGTTTTTTCCTTTCTCTCTCCCTCTTAAATTTGTTTTCTCTGAAAAAAATAACATGCAATATTTTAAACAACCAGGATTGGAGTCATTTTTATTTCAGCAATTTCGATGATAATTACACTTGCAAGCTAGGTGATTTCTCATGTATCTTTAAAACTCTCACCTAAGATGCTGTTTTATTTTTGCCTTATTTGCTGGTGGTTCACCTCTGATTCTGCACCTAGACCCCGCCTTGGATTGATGGTATGCTAACAACAGAAATGTCTAATACCCTTATAATTCTGTAGATCCCACTCCTGACACCAACTGTAAAAATGGTGTGTGTGGGGTTGTCGTCTAACCTCCTGTAACTTCAAAAGAGGGAAGGAGAATCAACAGCACAAGGCTGATTTCTGTGAGGCAGAGATCAGACATCCTTCTTTCTCCACGTCTTTACCAATTCTGACCCCAACCATCCCACCTACAGCACTCTTTACTTCTCTCCTGGGTTCCATAATTCATTGCAGTGGGCACACAGAACTCACAGACCATACTCATGATTATGGGGTTTATTAGGGAAGTAACAGATTACAATTCAGGTTGAGGAACGCTCAGGATACGGTTCTTCCATCTGGACAGCATCTTCCCAGCCATGCTCACCTTTCCCTGGCCATCTGCCTCTGCCCACAGACACTCAGCTTTCTCAGTCTGTGAGCTGGGAAGCCAACCATGCCATCTCCTGCTGCTGGGTTGCTCCCACCGGGTCTCTGCCGCCTCTTCTCGCTGCCTTCAGTGTTACAGCTTCATTTTCTGTCTCCTGGGTCCAGGAGCTTCTCAGCACAGGGATCCTGGGTCCAAAGGACATGCTCTCTGCTCCTAACTGTTCTTCCTTTGTGGTTGTGGGATCCTCTCCTTTCTGCCTCTGGGATAGCTCACCTCAGGCCCAACGGGATGGCAGAACTGACCAATCCCCTTGGTAGGCCACAATTATCTGCACAGTCTCACCCAGTCACCTGGGTGGGAGTTATAAGACCATGGTGAGAAAGGCCACACAAAAGCGATCTGTTGCACTGCAGCCTTTCTTATATTATTTTCTGTATTTTTATTTCAGGTAGGGAACAATGATTAACACCTTAAACAAACTTTTCAACAGATTTTAATCAGATGGATTTTTTTATATGAGCCACTTTAGATGTTCTATGTTTTTTTTAAATAAAATTGTATAAAGTTTCCATTTTCTATTTATCACTGTGTATAAGGCCTGTTTAGAGAGTGTTATACTTAGTTATAGATAAGCTTTTACAATTTATTTGAGAAAATGTAGACCTATAAATGTCTTTTCAATGTGGGCACGATGAGGTTTTTTTAAATTAAGCTTTCTTTTCTTTATTGTTGTAGTTTAAATGAAGTTTACACTTCGTTAGTATCCCATACAAAAATTTTTACATACAGACTTCCGGCAACATGGCGCTCTAGGCAGAAGCACCACGCCATCCCTCTACAGCAAAGATCAAAAAAACTAAACCAAACACAGAAAACAGCAATCCTGAAACCCTAAAACATCAAATGAAGACATAAAGAACTCAGACAAGCACCAAATGAAGTGAGAAACTGGCAGAGAACAGAGAGTGTGGAGAGATTCATGCAGAGGTCCGCTATCAGCTAACGCAGTGCGGATCCGCCATCCTGCACTCCTATCAGAGACCAGCAAATAGAGGATACAAGAAAGCAGCTTCACGGAGCTTCCAGCAGGGAACAGAACAACCAGTAACTGCTGATATGCGCTTTCCCACCCCCAACCCTTCTTCACCCCCACTCGGCCTCCTCTTCTTCCTGTGGCCACAGTCTCTCAGCCAGGAAGCACTGGCTGCTTGGATTCCACTCGCCTGCACTGGCCGACTCCCTGAGTGCCATTTGTTAACTGCTTTTTTCTGCTGCTGTTGATTTTTTCCTTAGCTCTCACCACTTCCCCCTCCTTTCGCTCAAATACCTGGCTCTGTGTGCCATCTTTCCTTCTTCCTAAGGGGTTGCAGAGCTCCGTTGGAGTGTGGAACTGCTTGTTGGTCTATGCTGCCACGCTGGTGGGATCCCTGGGCTTTTTTTTGTTTATTTTCAATTGTTTGTTTTCTTTTTCTTTTCTTGAGTTGGGAGCCCGTTCTGGCTGGGCAGTGCTACGCGGCTTGGGACCTATCCCCTCAGCTTGTGCAGATGTGCAGAGGAATCCCTGAGAGCATTTCTTTCTTCATGTTTTTTTTTTTTCCTGTTTTTTGGGGGGCTTTTCATGTTCTTTTTTGAAATTTGTTTTGTTTTCCCTCTTTTTCCCTTTTTGTCTTTCTTCATTACTCAGTTTCTCGTTTCTCTATACCTTTCTTCCCTTCCTGTCCCCTGAATTCCTGGCGCTGAATACCTCTACGCCTTCTAGCAAGGGAGTACTTCAACACCAGGGAACAACTTCACCAGACCTCGTAGCCACACCGGTGGGATCCCTGGGAGATTTGCTGATCTTTTTTCTAATTTTTATTTATTCATTCTTTTCTTCTTCCCCTTTTTGTTTTTCTCCATTTCATAGTCTCTCATCTCCACTCCAACGGCAAGCTCCCCTAGCACTCAATTTTTTGTTTGTGATCTTTTTGTCTCCTGTTCCTCTCTCCTCTCTCCCATACCCATCTTCGCTCCACACATCACAATCTTCCCCCATCTATCTTGCCTACCTGCACCGTGTGCTTCACATCACACCACCAAGCAGCAAAGGCATTGCCTACCATAACCTACCCTGCACTGATTACCGGCCTGCCCTGGTGGCTGTAGTGGCACCAGCAACCCATCCCAGAAACTCCTCTTCAGCTAGACCTATCTTGCTGTACCATATCTGAACAACTGACCCTGCCAATTGGAGAAGGAGGCGAAAAGTATCGTGCCCAGAGACGAGCAAACAACAAAGAACACACAGCTCGCCTGCTCAGACAGAGCCCAATTAAAAAAAAAAAAAAAGACGAAACAACAAATCTACAATCAATAAATGAGGAAAATAACTACTGAATGCCCCGAAGACAGCAGACAATATCAAAGCATTTACAAAAACAGGACAGGATGTTTCCAGTAGGAATCCAAAATAAAACACCAGGTGACTTTCCAGTGCAAGAAGAGGCACTAGAACTACCTGGTAGGGAATTCAAATCTCTAATATTCATACTTATCCAAGAGTTGAAGCAAAAAGCAGACAAAAATGAGGAAAAAACAGACAAATTCATGGAAAAGGTGGATCAATTTATGGAAAATACAGACCAAAAAATGAAAGAATTCAGGAAAATAATGGAGGAACAAGATGTGAAAATAAGTTCACAACTAGAAATTATACAAAAACAACAATTAGAAATCCAAAAGGTAAACAACAAGATTTCAGAAATGGACAGTGTCATAGAAGGGCTGAGGAGCAGATTTGAAATGGTGGAAGACAGGATCAGTGGAATCGAAGACAAATACTTGTATACAACTCTATTTGAGAAAAAAGAAGAAAAATGAAGAGACCCTGAGAATTATGTGGGATATAATCAAAAGCAAAAATCTTCGAGTGATCGGAGTTCCAGAACGGGGAGAAAACAGAAGACACAAAGAGGATCCTTGAAGAATTGCTGAACAGAAAACTTCCCCAATATCATTAAAAATGAAAAGCTGACCAAAACCTACCAAAAAAGAGCAGGAGTGGCAATACTATTCTCAGATAAAATAGACTTTAAAAGAAAATCCACCATAAAAGACAAAGAAGGACACTATATAATGATTAAGGGGACGATCCATCATGAAGACATAACCATAATGAACATCTATGCACCCAATGACAGGGCTCCAAAACACATAAAACACACTCTAACAACACTGAAAACAGAAATTGACAGTTTCACGATAACAGTAGGAGCCTTCAACAGATGACTCTCAGTAAAGGACAGAACAACTAAAAAGAAAGTCAGCAAAGACACAGAAGACCTAAAGAGCACAATCAGCCAACTTGACCTCATAGGCCATACAGAACACTCCATCCAACAGCTGCAAATTACACATTCTTTTCCAGTGCACATGGAATGTTCTCCAGAATAGACCACATCTTAGATCATAGAGCAATCCTCAACAAGATCCAAAACGCTGAGATAATACAAAGTATCTTCTCTGACTACAATGCCATTGAGGCAGAAATTAACAACAGAAAGAGCAAGGGAAAAAATCATTTACATGGAAATTGAATAACACCCTGCTTACAAACCACTGGGTAATAGAAGAAATCAGAGATGGAATCAGAAAATTCCTAGAATAAAACAAGAATGAAAACACTTCATACCAAACCCTTTGGGATACAGCAAAGGCAGTCCTCAGATGACAATTTATGGTAATAGATATACACATCGAAAAAGACAGAAGGGACAAAATTAAAATATTAACTACAAACTGAAACAAATAGAAAGGGAATAGCAAGAAAAAAAAAAAGCCCATAGCCACCAGAAGAAAGGAGATAATAAAGGTCAGAGCAGAAATAAATGAAATAGAGAATAGAAAGACAATAGAGAATCAACAAAACCAAAGTTGGTTGTTTGAATCAAGAAAATCAACA
Source organism: Dugong dugon (assembly GCA_030035585.1). NCBI lineage: Eukaryota > Metazoa > Chordata > Mammalia > Sirenia > Dugongidae > Dugong > Dugong dugon. The sequence goes on from CM057479.1 coordinate 33,383,413, forward strand.
AACCACTGGCCAGACTGACAAAAGAAAAACAGGACAGATTCAAATCACCCAAAGAAGAAATGAAACGGGCAACCTTACAACAGACCCAACTGAAATAAAAAGGATCATAACAGAATATAATGAAAAACTATACTCCACCAAATTTGAAAACCTAGAGGAAATGAATAAATTTCTAGAAACATACTACCTACCCAAAGTACAACAAAGTGATGTTGAAAATGTGAACAGACCCATAACAAGAGAAGAGATTGAAAAGGTAATAAAAAGAACTCACAACAAAAAGAAGCCGTGGCCCAGATGGCTTCACTGGAGAGTTCTACAAAACATTCACAGAAGAGCATGTACCAGTTTCTACTCAAGCTGTTTGAGAGCCTATAAAAGGAAGCATCAGTTCCGAATTCATTCTATGAAGCCAGTGTAACCCTGATACCAAAACCAAGCAGACGCCAGAAAAAAAGAAAATTACAGACCAATATTTCTCATGAATATACGTGCAAAAATTCTCAACAAAATTCTAGCCAATAGAATTCAGCATCATATCAAAAAAATAATACACCATGACCAAGTACGATTCATACTAGGTATGCAGGGATGGTTCAACAATAGAAAATAAATCAGTATAATCCACCACATAAATAAAAGGAAAGAAAAGAATCACACGATCATTTCAATTGACGCATTAAAGTCATTCAACAAAGTCCAACACCCATTCCTGATAAAAACTCTCAATAAAATAGGTATAGAAGGAAAATTTCTTAACATAATTGGGGCATCTATGCAAAACCAACAGCCAACATTATTCTTAATGGAGAGAGACTGAAAACATTCCTCTTGAGAACAGGAAAAAGACAAGGATGCCCTTTATGACCACTCCTGTGTAACATTGTGCTGGAAGTTCTAGCTAGAGCAGTGAGTTAAGAAAAAGAAATAAAGGACATCCAAATTGGTAATGCAGAAGTTAAACTGTCCCTATTTGTAGATGTTATGCTACTATACATAGAAAACCCTAAAGACTCCACGGGAAGTCTGGGGGAACTAATAGATTCAGCAGAGTAGCAGGATATCAGATAAACATACAAAAATCAGTTGGATTCCTATATACCAATAAAGAGAACGATGAAAAGGAAATCAGGAAAACAATACCATTTATAATAGCCCCTAAAAAAAAAAAAATACTTAGGAATATATCTAACCAGGGATGTAAAAGACCTATACAGAGAAAACTACAGAACACTACTGCAAGAAACCCAAAGGGATCTATGGAAATGGAAAACCATACCATGCTAATGGATAGGTAGACTCAACATTGTGAAAATGACAATTCTACCCAAAGCAGTTTACAAATGCAATGCAATCCCGATTCAAATACCAATGACATTCTTTAAAGAGGTGGAAGAACTAATCATTAACTTTATTTGGAAAGGGAAGAAGCCCCAGTAAGTAAAGCACTATTGAAGAAAAAGAATAAAGTCGGAGGACTCAGACTACCTGACCTCAGAATCTACTATATAGCTATGGTAGTCAAAACAGCCTGGCACTGGGACAACGACAAATACATTGACCAGTGTAACAGAATTGAAAACCCATCTGTAAATTCATTCAGCTGTGGTCATCTGATCTTCAGCAAGGGCCCAAAGTCCATGAAACGGGCAGAAAAGACAGTCTTTTAACAAATGGTGCTGGCAAAACTGGATATCAATCTGCAAAAAAATGAAACGGGACCCATAGCCCACGCCATATAGGAAAACGAATTCAAAAGGGATGGAAGACCTAAATATAAAGCCAAAAACTATAAAGTTCATAGAAGAAAAAATAGGGCCAATGCTACAGGCCCCAATACACGGCATTAAGAGGATACAAACCACAACTATCAACAGACAAACCCCAGAAGATAAGCTAGATAACTGGTATCTTCTAAAAATGAAAGACCTATGCTCTTGAAAAGACTTCACCAACAGAGTAAAAAGTGAACCTACAGACTGGGAAAAAATTTTTTGACAGTACAGGTCAGACAAAGATCTAATCTCCATAATCTCCAAGAAAATCCAACACATCTACAACAAAAAGACAAATAATCCTATTAAAAAATGGGCAAAGGAAATGAACAGACACTTCACCAAAGAAGACATTCAGGTGGCCAACAGAGACATGAGGAAGTGCTCCGGATCACTAGCCATTAGAGAAATGCAAATTTAAACCACAGTGAGATACCATCTCACCCCAGCATTACTGGCATGAATCAAAAACACTGGAAACAACAAATGTTGGAGGGGCTGCGGGGAGATCAGAACTCTTATGCACTGCTGGTGAGAAAGCAAAACGATACAACCATTTTGGAAAATGATATGGTGCTTGCTTAGAAAACTAGAAATAGAAATACCATATGATCCAGCAATCCCACTTCTAGGAATATATCCTGGAGAAATAAGAATCATCACTTGAATAGATATATGCATACCCATGTTCATGGCAGCATTGTTCACAATAGCAAAAAGATGGAAACAACCTAGATGCCCATCAGCAGAAGAATGGATAAACTATGGTACATACACACAATGGACTACTGTGTAATGATAAAGAACAATGATGAATCTGTGAAGCATTTCATAACATGGATGAACTGGAGAAAATCATTCTGAGTGAACTAAGTCAATCACAAAAGGACAAATATTGTATGTAACCTCTATTTTAAAAACGTATGAAAAAGTTTACACAGAAAAAGTAACAATCTCTGTTGGTTACAAGGGTTGGGAGAGGTGGGGGGGAAATACTAAATAGGCAATAGATAAGTGGCATCTTTGGTGAAGGGTGAGACAGTACACAATACTAGGGAAACCAGTACAGCTTGTACAAGGAAATGTTGTGGAAGCTCCCTAGACACATCGAAACTCCCTGAGGGACTGAACTGCTGGGCAGAGGGCCGTGGGGACCATGGTCTTGGGGAATATCTAGCTCAATTGGCATAACACAGTTTATAAAGACAGTATTCTACATTCTACCTTGGTGAGTAGCGTCTGGGGTCTTAAAAGCCATCTAAGCCATCTAAGATATTCCTCTGTTCTCTCCCTTTCGGGAGCAAGGGTGAATGAAGAGAACAGGATACAAGGAAAAGATTAGTCCAGAGGACTAGTGGACCACAGCTACCAAGGCCTCCACCAGACTGAATCTAGTACAGCTAGATTGTGCACCTCTACCACCACTGACTGCTCTGACTGGGATCACAACAGAGGGTTCTGGACAGAGCTGGAGAAAGATGTAGAACACAAAAATGACCAGATGTATTGGCCTGAAAAAGACTGGAGAAAGCCCAACAGCATGGCCCTCAGACACCCTTTTAGCTCAGTGGTGTCATTACTTCTGAGGTTTACTGTTCAGCTGGGGATTAGACAGCCCCATAAAACAAAACGGGACTAATGAGGCACAGCAATCCAAGAACAAGGACTAGAAGGCAGAAGGAGACAGGAAAGCTGGTGGTAGGGAACCCAAGTTTTAGTAAGGATAGTGTTGACATGTAGTGGGGTTGTTAACCATTGTCATAGGTAACGTGTACTGACGGTATAATGGAAAACTATTTTGTTCTGTAGACCTTCATCGAAAGTGAGCATAGCAGCACAAGTGGAAGAAAGTAGTCGATGTCAGTGAACTGTGCATGTAGAAATTTTTGAAATGGTGTGTCTTTGGTTATGTATATTTCCACCAAAAAAAAAAAAAAAAAAACAATAACCCAGAAGGGAGAGGGTTGACATGACGGGCGGTTGTTAACCAATGTCATAAAACATATGTTTATTGACTGTTTAATGAGAAACTATTTGTTCTGTAAACCCTCACCTGAAGTAGAATTTCAAAAAAAGTTTTTTTTACATATATTGTTATATGACCCTAACTGCTCTCCCCATACTGTGACAGCACACTCCTCCTTTCCACCCCATTCCCCATGTCCATTCAACCACTTTCTAGCCCTCTCTGCCTTCCCATCTCACATTTGGACAGAGGCTGCCCGTTAAGTTTCATGTATCTACTTGAGCTAAGAGGTACACTCCTTATGACTATCACTTTATGTCCCACAGTCCAGTCCAATCCCTGTCTGAAGAGTTTGTCTCGGAAATTGTTTTAGTTCTGGGCTGACAGAGGATCCGGTTGCCGTTCTTTCTGGGTTACCTCCAGTCTCAGTCAGACTGTTAAGTCTGGTCTTCTTATTAGAATTTGATTTCTGCATCCCATCTTTCTCCTCCATCAGGGTTTCTGTGTCGTGTTCCCTGTCAGGGTGGTCATTGGTGGTAACCTGGGCACCGTCTAGATCTTCCGGTCTCAGGCTGATGAACTCTCTGGTTTATGTGGCCCTTTCTGTCTCTTTGGCTAATATTTTCCTTGTGTCTTTGGTGTTCTTCATTTTCTTTTACTCTAGGTACTTGGGACCAACTGATGCATCTTAGATGGCCGTTTGCAAGCTTTTAAGACCCCAGACGCCACTCACCAAAGTATGATGCAGAACATTTTCTTAATAAGCTTTGTTCTGCCAGTTGACCTAGATATCCTCTGAAAGCATAGTTCTCAGACTCGTACCCCTGCTGCTCTGTTCCTCAAAGTGTTTGTTGGTATTCAGGAAACTTCTTAGCTTTGGTTTAGTCCAGTTGTGCTGACTTCCCCTGAAGTGTGTGCTGTCCTTCCCTTCATATAAGATGATTCTTATCTACTGTCTAGTTAGTAAATAACCCTCACCCTCCCTCCCCACTCTCATAACCATCAAAGACTATTTTCTTCTGTGTTTAAACCTTTTCTTGAGTTCTTATAATAGTGGTCTTATACAATATTTGTTCTTCTGTGACTGACTGAATTCTCTCAGCATAATAAGTTCCAGCTTCCTCCATCTTATACGATGTTTCATGGCTTCATTGTTGTTCTTTATTGTTGCGTAGGATTCGATTGTGTGGATATACCATAATTTGTTTATCCATTCGCCCGTTGATGGGCACCTATGTAGTTTCCATCTTTTTGCTGTTGGAAAAAGCGCTGCAGTGAACATGGGTGTGCATATATCCATTCGTGTGACGGCTCTTATTTCTCTAGGATATATTCCAAGGAGTGGGATAGCTGGCTCCTATGGTACTTCTATTTCAAGCTTTTTAAGTAAGCACCAAATCAATTTCCAAAGTGGTTGTACCATTTTACATTCCCACCAACAGTGTATAAGTGCTCCAGTCTCTCCACAACCTTTCCAGCATTTATTATTTTGTTTTTTAGATAGTGCTAGCCTTGTTGGGCTGAGATGGTATCTCATTGTAGTTTTGATTTGCATTTCTCTAATGGCTAATGATCGTGAGCATTTCTTCATGTGTCTGCCAGACGCCTGAATATCTTTTTTGGCGAAGTGCCTGTTTATATTCTTTGCCCATTTTTTAATTGGGCTGTTTTTTTGTTCTTGAGGTTTTGCAGTATCTTGTAGATTTTAGAGATTAAACTCTTTAACAGATTTGTTGTAGCCAACAATTTTTTCCCACTGTAGGTTGTCTTTTGACTTTTTTCGTGAAGTCTGTTTTTTTTTTTTTTTGGTGTAATTTTTTTTATTGTTGTAATTAAATGAAGTTTACACTTCAAGTTAGTCTCCCATACAGAATTTTTTTTTACATACATTGTTATGAGACTCCAACCGCTCACCCCATTCTGTGACAGCACACTCCTCCCCTCCACCCTGATTCCTCCCCCTAACTCCCCTAACTCCCTAACTCTCTCTGCCTTCCCGTCTCACCTCTGGACAGAAGTTGCCCCTTTGGTCTCTTGTATCTACTTGACTAAGAGGCACATTCTTCACGAGTATCATTTTATATCCCACAGTTCAGTCCAATCCCTGTCTGAAGAGTTGGCCTCGGAAATTGTTTTAGTTCTGGGGTGATAGGGAGTCCAGGGGCCATGTTTTCTGGGGCGACTCCAGTCTCAGTTAGACCATTAAGTCTGGTCTTACTAGAATTTGAGTTCTGCATTCCATTGTTCTACTGCCCCATCAGGGACTCTCTGTTGTGTTCCCTGTCAGGACCTTCATTGGTGGTAGCTGGGCACCATCGGGTTCTTCTGGTCTCAGGCTGATGAAGTCTCTGGTTTATGTGGCTCATTCTGTCTCTTGGGCTAGTACTTTCCTTGTGTCTTTGGTGTTCTTCGGTCTCTGTTTTTCCAAGTGGTTGAGACCAACTGATGCATCTTAGATGGTCACTTGCAAACTTTTAAGACCCCAGACGCCACTCACCAAAGTAGGATGCAGAACATTTTCTTAATAAGCTTTGTTATGCCAATTGACATAGATGTCCCCTGAGAGTATGGTCCCCAGATCCCCCATCCCTGCTACTCTGTCTCTCAAAGTATTTGATTGTATTGAGGCAGTTTCTTAGCGTTGGTTTAGTCCAGTTGTGCTGACTTCCCCTGTAGTGTGTGTTTTCCTTCACCTGAGATGATTCTTGTCTATGATCTCGTTAGTAAATAACCCTCATCCTTCCTCCCCACCCCCACAACCATCAAAGAATGTTTTCTTCTGTGTTTAAACCTTTTCTTGAGTTCTTATCATAGTGGTCTTATACAGTATTTGTCCTTCTGTGACTGAGTAAATTCACTCAGCACAATAAGTTCCAGCTTCCACCATGTTATATGATGTTTCACAGCTTCATCATTGTTCTTTATTATTGGTTAATATTCCATCGTGCGGATATACCATAGTTTATCCATTCGTCCGTTGATGAGTACCTAGGTTGCTTCCATGTTTTTGCTGTTGTGAACAGTGTTGTGATGAACATGGGTATGCATATATCTATTCGTGTAATGGCTCTTGTTTCTCTAGGATATATTTCAAGTAGTGGGATAGCTGGATTGTATGGTACTTCTATTTCTAGCTTTTTAAGGAAGCGCCAAATAGATTTCCAAAGTGTTTGTACCATTTGACATCCCCACCGACGGTGTATAAGTGTTCCAGTCTCTCCACAACCTCTCCAGCGTTTGTTATTTAGTGTTTTTTGGATTAATGCTAGCGTTTTGAGGTGAGATGATATCTCATTGTAGTTTTGATGTGCATTTCTCTAATGGCTAATGATCGTGAGCATTTCTTCATGTGTCTGTTAGCCGCCTGAATATCTTCTTTGGTGAAGTGTGTGTTCATATCGTTTACCCATTTTTTAATTGGGTTTTTTATCTTTTTGTTGGGGTTTTGCAGTATCTTGTATATTTTAGAGATTAAACGCTGTTCGGATTTGTCGTAGCCAAAATTTTTTTCCTTGTCTGTAGGTTGTCTTTTTACTCTTTTGGTGAAGTCTTTTGATGAGCATAAGTGTTTGATTTTTAGGAGCTCCCAGTTATTTAGTCTCTCTTCTTGTGCTTGTGCATACTATGGTTTGTATTGTGTTTATGCCATGTATTATGGCTCCTAGCGTTGTCTCTATGTTTTCTTCCATGATGTTTATCAATTTTGATTGTATATTTAAGTCTTTGTTCCATTTTGCATTAATTATTTTGCATGGTGGGAGTTACGTGTCTTGTTTCAGTTTTTTGCAGTTGGATATCCAGTTATGCCTGTACCATTTGTTAAAGAGACTGTCTTTTCCCCAATTAACAGACTTCAGGTTTTTCTCAAATATTAGCTCCTCATAGGTGGATGAATTTATCTGGATTCTCAATTATGTTCCACTGATCTATGTATTTGTTGTGTCAGTAACTTGCTGTTTTGACTACCGTGGCAGTATAATGGGTTCTAAAATCAGTTAGTGTGAGGCCTCCCACTTTTTTCTTCTTCTTGAGTAATGCTTTACTTATTCGGGACCTCCTCCCTTTCCATATGAAGTTGGTGATTTGTTTCTCCACCTCATTAAAAAATGCTGTTCAATGTGGAATGGGATTGCATTGTTTATGTAGTTCGGTTTGGGTAGAATTGACATTTTCACAGTGTTGAGTCTACCTATCCATGAGCAAGGTATGTTGTTCCAGTTATGCAAGTCTCTTTTGGTTTCTTGCAGTAGTGTTTGTAGTTTTCATTGTATAGGTCTTTTACGTGTCTGGTTAGATTTATTCCTAAGTATTTTATCTTCTTGGGGGTTATTGTAAATGGTATTGATTTGGTGATTTACTCTTCAATGTTCTCTCTGTTGGTGTAAAGGAATCCAACTGATTTTTGTGTGTTTATCTAGTATCCTGAAACTTTGTTGAAATCTTCTATTAGTTCCAGTAGTATTCTTGTGGATTCTTTGGGGTTTTCTATGTATAAGATCATATCGTCTGCAAATAGAGATACTTTGATTTCTTCCCTACCAATTTGGATACCCTTTATTTCTTTTTCTAGCCTAATTGCTCTGGCACAGTGTTCAATAAGAGTGGTGATAAAGGGCATCCTTGTCTGGTTCCCGGTCTCAAGGGGAATGCTTTCAAGGTCTCTCCATTTAGAATGATGTTGGCTCTTGGCTTTGTATAAATGCCCTTAATTATATTGAGGAATTTCTCTTCTATTCGTATTTTATTGAGAATTTTTATCATGAATGGGTGGTGGACTTTGTCAAGTGCCTTTTCTGCATCGATTGATAAGACCATGTGGTTCTCGTCTTTTGTATTTATGTGATGGATTACACTGATTGTTTTACTAATGTTGCACCATCCGTGCATACCTGATATATATCCCACTTGAGCATGGTGAATTATTTTTTTGATATGTTGGTGAATTCTTTTGGCTAGAATTTTGTTGAGGATTTTTGTGTCAGTGTTCATAAGGGATATTGGTCTGTAATTTTCTTTTTTGTGGTGTCTTTATCTGGATTTGGTATCAGGGTTATGCTGGCTTCATAGAATGAGTTTGGGAGTATTCCATCCTTTTCTAGTAGTGTTGTTAACTCTTTGAAAGTTTGGTAGAATTCTCAGGTGAAGCCATCCGGGCCAAGGCTTTTTTTTTGTTGGGAGTTTTTTAATTACCTTTTCAATCTCTTCTTTTTTTATGGGTTTCTTTATTTGTTCTATCTCTGTGTTAGTTTAGGTAGGTAGTGAGTTTCTAGAAATTTGTCCATTTCCTCTAGGTTTTTGAATTTGTTAGAGTACAGTTTTTCATAGTATCCTGTTATGATTCTTTTAATTTCAGTTGAGTCTGTTGTGATATCACCCATCTCATTTCTTATATGGATTATCTGCTTCCTTTCCTGTTTTTGTTTTGTCAGTTTGGCCAGTGCTTTATCAATTTTGTTGATCTTTTCAAGAAACCAGTGTTTTTTCTTGTTAATGCTTTCAATTGTTTTTGTATTGTCTATTTCATTTAATTTTGCCCTAATTCTTATTATTTCCTTTCTTCTGGCACTTGAGGGCTTCTTTTGCAGCTCTCTTTCTGCTTTTTTCCAGTTGTAGGGTTAATATTTTGATTATGGCCCTTCCTTCTTTTTGGACGTGTGCATTTATTGCCATAAACTGACCTCTGAGCACTGCTTTTGCTGTGTCCCAAAGGTTCTGGTAGGATGTGTTTTCATTCTCGTTTGATTGTATGAATTTCTTTGTTCCATCCTTAATTTCATGTGTAACACAGTAGGTTTGGAGCAAGGTGTTGTTCAGTTTCCATGTATTTGAGTTTTTTTCCTTGCTTTTTGTGTTGTTGATTTCTTCTTTAATGGTATTATGATCTGAAAAGATGGTTTGTAATATTTCGATGCTTTGGATTTTGTTAAGGCTTGCTTTATGGCCTAATATGTGATCTATTCTAGAGAGTGTTTCATGTGTATTGGAAGAGTAAGTATACTTGTCTGCTGTTGGGTGGAGTGTTAGGTATATGTCTGTGAGATCAGGTTGGTTGATTGTACCATTTATATCTTTCGTGTCTTTGTTGAGCTTCTTTCTGGATGTTCTGTGCTTCACTGAAAGTGGTGTGTTGAAGTCTTCCACTACTATTGTGGAGCTGTTTATCCCTCTTTTCAGTGTTTCTAGAGTTTGTTGTATGTATTTTGGAGCCCTGTTGTTGGGTGTGTAAATATTTATTATGTTTATGTATTCCAGGTGTATTGTCCCTTTAATCATTATATAATGTCCTTCCTTATCCTTTGTGGTGGATTTTAGTTTAAAGTCTATTTTGTCAGAGATTAATGTTGCCACTCCTGCTCTTTTTTGAGTGTTGTTTGTTTGATATATTGTTTTCCATCCTTTGAATTTTAGTTTGTTTGTGTCTTTAAGTCTAAGTGTGTCTGTTTTAGGCAGCATGTAGACAGATGGTTTTTTTTTAAATACAGTCTGCCACTCTCTGTTTATTGGTAAATTTAGTCCATTTACATTCAGCATAATTATTGATAGGTATGAGTTTAGTGCTGTCAGTTTGATGTCTTTTTTTTTGTGTGTTATTCACAGTTTCTTTGTTCCACTTAATTTTCTGTACTAAGTCATTTGCCTTTATGTGTTTTCTTTTTATCTTTTTCATTTTTTTTGATTTTGTATTTGCTGAGTCTTTATATTTTTCTAGTTTTTTATTTTGGTTTGTATGATTGTTAGTTTCCTTTGTGGTTACCTTAATATTTACCCGTTTTTCTAAGTTTATACCAATCTTTTATTTTTTATATCGCCTTAATTTCCTCTCAGTATGAAAAATCTACGTCTACATTTTCTAAGTCGCTCTTTTTTGTTTTAAGGTTGTTATCTTTTACATATTGATGTCTGTTTCCCTATTTTCAGTGGTTTAGTTTTGGTTTATTTTTGTGACTTCCCTATGTGGGTTGATATCTGGTTGCTCTGTCCTGTGTTCTAGACTTGGGTTGTTACCTGATGTTATTGATTTTCTAACTGTCGGACTCCCTTTAGTTTTCCTTGTAATTTTGGTTTGGTTTTTGCAGATTCCCTAAACGTCTGTTTATCTGGAAATGCCCTAATTTTGCCATCATATTTGAGAGACAGTTTTTCTGGATATATAATTCTTGGTCAGCAATTTTTTTCCTTCAAGGATTTATATATGTCATCCCATTGCTGTCTTGCGTACATAGTTTCTGCTGAGTAATCCGATCATGTTTTTATTGATTCTTCTTTGTAGGTGACTTTTCGTTTATCCCTAGCCACTCTTAAAATTGTCTCTTTATCTTTGGTTTTGGCAAGTTTGATTAAAATATATTTTGGTGATTTTCTTTTGGGATCTACCTTATGTGGGGTTCGATGAGCATCTTGGATAGATGTCTTCTCATGTTTCATGATACCAATAAAGTTTTCTGCCAAGAAATCTTCAACAATTCTCTCTGTATTTTCTGTTATTGCCCCCTGTTCTGGTACTCCAATCACTTGTAGGTTATTCCTCTTGATAAAATCCCACATAATTCTTAGGGTTTCTAATCATTTTTTAATCGTTTTATCGGATTTTTCCTCTAATAAGGTGGTCAAGTGCTTTGTCTTCAGTCTCACTAATTCTCACTTCCACTGCCTCGTTTCTGCACCTGTGACTTTCTATTGAGTTGTCTAGTTTTGACATTTTTTTCTTAATCTTCTGGATTTCTGATTGCCTTCTCTCTGTGGATTCTTGCAGTCTGTTAAATTTGTCATTATGCTCTTCTCTAATCTTTTTAATTTCCTATATTGCATGTTCTGCGTTTTGCTTAATTTCCTTCCTAATTTCTTGAAGAGTTCTGTATATTAATCTTTTGTATTCTGCTTCCAGTAATCCCAGGAAGTTTTTCTCCTCTGGAAAATTTCTAGATTTTTTATTTTGGGAGCTTGCTGAAGCCATCATGGACTGTCTCTTTATGTGATTTGATATTTAGTGTTGTCTCCGAGCTATCTATAAGGTGTTGTATTTATTTTATGTTTGTTTATGGTGTTCTAGCTTCTTGTTTTGTTTTTGTATGCCCAGATAGGCTGCTTGTGTGAACTAGTTGGATCATTGGCACCTTTGAAGCTCTAATGTCCTGTCACCATGTGGTTAGATGTGTTACTAGGTATGTGAGTTCAGTAGTCTGCCAGCTCCTCCTGTATGGATTCAGCTCAGGTGCCCAGGTAGATAGCCACCAAGTGTGTAGTGCAGACTTTCACCTACAATCCTGGACAGGCATGGATGATTGGTGTAGGCACAGGCATCTGGCTGCAGTAGGGGGATACACTCTGAGCAAGGCAGGAAGCTGAAGGCCACCCCTGAGTGTCTAGGAGGAAGATGTTTCCCTGTTCCCTAGATTGCGTAGGTGGGTGGGTTTTACAGCTGGACTATGAGCACCCAGTGCTGTTGGCTGTAAGGACTAGGGGGCCCCTCTTGTTCTTGGGCCCCTGTCGCAGGTGGCTAGGTGGTATGGGTGGAGCCACCAGTCCTCAGGCCCCTGATGTGCATAGATGAAGATCCTGCTTAATGGGCGGAGCAGAGTCAAATGTCACAAACCTGCCACTTCACAGCTTACTTCAGGTATATACCCTGTTGTACTGTGGTAATGAGGGCCTGCGTTGTTGAAATCAGCCCACACAAGTCTGCGCAGGGGCAAAGGCACTCAAATTTTGTGGATCTCTTATGCCTGTGTCTAGGCAAAGGAGCTGTACCAACCCTGAGTTCCTGGCTTAGGGGAGGCAGGAGTTTATTTTTTCCCTTGTTTGTTAATTTGTTCACTCTCCAAGGTCAGGAGGGTGTGTGAGGGATCCTCCCTCCAGCCCAGGGGACTCGCTGAAGCTGGTCAGGGACCCAGTGTAGAGCAGGGAGTGAGGAGGTAAATGGGAGAGAGGTTTTTCCCTGAGGGTGGTGTTTTTGATCCCTGTGGTAGGCCCGACTCAAATACTTATCTTTCCGCTATCAAGGGCTGCTTCTCACTGGTTCTGCATGGCTGAGTGGACTCTCAGGGTAATATGCCCCCTGAGCGAGGAGGCTGTTTGCCTTCCTCACCACTCCCGCCGAGCTGATCAGGCCTGAAGGACTCAGGCTCTGGCCAGGTCAGGTCAGGTCTGGCACCTCCTCGCTGCTTCCAAAGCATCTCTCCCTCCTCCTTCCACTCAGTCTGGTGCCTCAACTTTCCTTTGATGTTCAGGGCTCCCAGATTGTCATATATAATCGAATCACTTGTTTTTTGAGGGGTCTTTGTTGTAAGAGGGTCCACTGGAAGTGTCTGACTACTTCACCATCTTGGGTTCACCCTGGGAATGATGAGATTTACTAAATGTTTACTGATCTCATAAAGACATTTCTTTTGTCCTGTTCTTAACAAGGAGAGGGACAACATATTTACCAGGTTATTTACTGTACTTACCTAAAACATTCCAAACATTTTTTATCTAGATTTTTCCATTTTAGAACCAAACTCATCCATTCTTGTATATGAAATAAAACCTTTGTTTGAAAGACATTTGCACTTGGAGGAAGGCAAAATGTAAGTAAATGGATTTTATATCTTGTAGGACTGGAGAAGTACTAATACTTTATTTCTGGCAGCCGAGGACAGAGGATACTGTCCAGTTTAAGACTATGAGTCCATTTGTTTTTCACACGATGGAGGAGTGCTTAATGCAGAACTCACCTATATTTTCTAAGTTTTATGTATCAAGAAATGATTCAAATTTATTTTTGTTCCCATGTGCAAAGGAGTTTTTGCGCTGCTGTGATGAAAGTTGGCATAGTCTTCCAGCAGAGCAATCCCTGGCTATTTGTGCCAAGGTAACTTGCACTGTTTGCCTTTACTCAAGGTACTTCTGCAGTTTTTTTTCTTTTTCTTTCCAAACTGTGTCCCCTGCCTCCAGTGCATTTCTCTTTTAGTATTTTTCCTCTACCACAATGTCTCAGCCTGAGGTTATTAAAAATATTCAAAGTCTTTATAGTATATGGGAGTTTGGGGGCTTATGTTATCTATGTTATGTTAGGTATGCTACATAGATTCACATTGCTCAATCCTGGTTGGTTTTGTGTCACACATAGTATGAACTTTTATAGTCATTTACAAGTCTCCTTCCAAGTTTTCCTTACATTCAGACACTGTCTAATCTGGGCTAGAGCTATTTCTATCCATTGCCTTGGTTGCTGGGAAAGCAAACTCTGTGCCCTACTCCAACCCACCCCAGTACCCAGATCCTTGGCTTCAAAAGTGCTTTCCTTATAACCTAATCTTGGTTGTATACCCGGGTTCTACTTCAGACATCCTGTCCCAGGAATTATCTCTACAAAAATCGTCTTCCCTGAACTTCTTCCTTACATGGAAAGACTTGTCTTTGTCCTTTTGGTCCCATCATATTTCAGAAAGCTCTAGTTTTCTCAAAGCTCTGCCCACATGGTTTCGCCTTACTTTCTTTCTCTCACCTTGAGTCCCTAATCCCCCCTCCAGATGTTGTGTGATGGTGCTTGGTTGTGAGATTAGAAGAGAAGGTCTCACTGCTTATACCACTGGCATGGTTGCACAGACTCTTTGGAGGTAGAACCCATTAAGAAAGAGCATTGCAACATTCCCTTCATGTATTAATTATGTGATTCCTGGATTCTCCAGGAAGTTCAGAGAAGTGAAAATGGAAGACACAGTACTGGCCAGCTGGTCTGGCTATAGCATTAAAGCAAACTCTAAGAATAGATCTACAGTTCAGTGTAAAATATGCATAGGAGAAATTTAGAGTGTTACTCAATAGCTAAGAAGCCCTAGTGGCGCTAAATATAATTAAACACTTGGCTGCTATCCGAAAACTTGGTGGTTTGAACCCACCCAGTGGCTCTGTGGGACAAAGACCTAGTGCAGTGCTCCCATAAAGATTACAACCTAGAAAACTCTATGGACAGTTCTGTTCTGTCACATGGGGTTGCTGTGAGTTGGAAATCGACTCAACAGCATCTAACAACAGCTTAAAAGCTACGCAGGAGAGGTAGAAAGAGAAGGTTTTGTTTGGTTTTTCAGTAGGCAATTGTATACTCATAGTACAGTTCATTTTCCTTTTTCCCTATATAGCGTCACTAATCCAGGTCTCTCTCCTTGGTAAGACCATCCCTATTCCAACATCTGTTGATTTGCTTAATGAAACTTATATTCTATTTAAATAAGTACTTCAGAAATTAAGAACTTGTGCCATATTTTAAAGAAACCACTGGCACTTTTTGCACAGATTTTAATTTCTGTGTCAAGAAAAAAAAATTATTATAGTGTGTCAGACAGCAAGTTTTGATAAGACCTAATCAAAAATGTTTATGTTATTTGAGGCATTCTTTTCTTATATATGTACATGTTTTCTGGGTCCACTAAGGTGTCTCTGTTTTCTTGCTGGAAAAACAAAACAAAACAAAAACTTCTTCTAATGATGTTACTGCCATTATTTATTTAGTTATTTACTTATGCATGACAGTTGATGAATGGAGAAGTATTTTTCAAATTAAGCTTTGAGCCTACATGTTTAAAGGTATTCTCTTTCCTCTACCTCTAGAGATCTGACTTAACTGTTTTGAGTTTATGTAATATTTTATCATTAAAAATTATTTGAGAGACCTTTAGCATAGAGATTGTTACATGTAATTTAACTTTTAAACAGCCTCTTTGTCAAAGAACAGGCCATTGTTTTTGCTGAATTATAACTGTTATTGTGTAATTTTAAGCTTCCAGAGATTCTAATATCTTGCAGTTCAGCAACCTCTCTTTGAAAGTTAGAATGCCTAAGAATCCCTTTTCCATATCTAAAATTAGAAATGACATGCAAAGACCACAGGCGTTTTACCAGACGTAGTAATTATGTTTTCTCTTTTCGTTAAAACCTTAAAAAAAAAATCAAGCAGTTAGCTCTTTACCAATAAATGGTCTATCTTTCTTTGGATAGTACTTCTGTCCATTTATTTGATTTGAGAAACAGTTGTAGCCACATATTTATGATGTCTTTCTTACCAAGGTCTGTTTTTTGATTTGGGCTTTCTTTCTCCTTCAATAAAATTTATGAGGCTAACAAATGTTCTCATTTCCTAATTTTGTTTATAGGAGACTATGTTTGTGGAAAGAGGCTTGGTCGCGCAGTGGTTAAGATCTCGGCTGCTAACTAAAAGGTTGTGCGATTGAAACCACCAGCCACTCCACAGGAGAAAGATGTGGCATTCTGCTTCTGCAAAGATTTACAGCCTTGGAAACCCTGTGGGGCACTTCTACTCTGTCCTATAGGGTCACTATGAGTTGGAATCGACTCGATAGCAATGGGTTTTTATGTTTGTGAAATATGCCTTTGCCTAATTAAGCCAAGCACCT
Organism: Dugong dugon; assembly: GCA_030035585.1. Taxonomy (NCBI): domain Eukaryota; kingdom Metazoa; phylum Chordata; class Mammalia; order Sirenia; family Dugongidae; genus Dugong; species Dugong dugon. The sequence goes on from CM057479.1 coordinate 33,399,546, forward strand.
TTTTACAGATTTTGACTCTTCTTTAAGTGCTCTGTTATGCTTGGGGTCATGTATACTCCAACTCTACCTTGTGACTTTAAAGGGATACTAACTTGTCAGAGAGGGTGTGGAGAGTCTCCCCTTGAGGTTGGTCCCTCCAGTATTTTGCCTGACCAGGATATGTAAAGGTGTAGTTGGGGTACATTGCAGAACTGAGTGCCACTTCTTGCCCTTCTAATGCACATCTGTTTTCTCCCTCACATTTGGGAAATTGACCTTGGGGAGGAGGCTGAGGTGGGGCCCAAGTGGAGGAAGTAAATTTCCCTCTAGGGGCTGGGTGACCTTCTCCTGGTATCTGGATGCTCCACCCCCTGCTGTCAGGCTGTCCTGCTTGGGCAGCTGGCTGTGTTCCCAGCTTAGGGAAGGATTGCTGCCCAGGGCATAGAGCCCTAGCCCAGCTTAGCAGATCATATGTGATTTTTGATTCTCTCTCCTGTACTCTACTGGCGTATATAATTCGGATCTGACTGTAATTTACATCACCTTGAGGCCCAATAAGTGTGGTCTCTACCTGCATCATAATATCTGCCCAACTGTTTTCTTTTTTCTCCTACAGATAAAAATAAGAAGGTCCTGAGAAATGAAAAAGTAGACGCTGAATTTCAGAATAGTGGTACCTTGACTAGCATTACTGGGTGAGGAAAGCTCTGCACTACTGGACCTGCCGGATTGCTGCCTGCAATATAGTAGTTCGATTTTACATTTTAAAATGTACTTGAATCTAAATTGTATGCTCCTCTCCCCTTTGAAAATTCTTCAGTAGGTTTCCATAATGTGAAAAGGTGCAGCCCATACCCACATCTCATAGGTAAGATCTAGCCTGCAGAGTTGTTTGTCCTGCTAAGCATGTAAAACTCTGTAAATGTCACATAAGAAACAGATTCCCAGCATCACTTGAAAATCTGGAAGACGTGTCAGTATTGGGTCCCTTCATTCCCACGTTGGCTAGAGCTAAGAAGCAACACTCCTCCTCCCCCCACGCCTTGCTTCTTGGGTTGGGCAGAGTACCACACTAATTGTTGCCTTATACCCAGCCTACTTGGCTCATTTACATTACCCATGTAGCCTTGCTAGGCACCTGGAAAACCTCTTCAGCCTTATTTCCCTCTGGTATTTAAATCTACCTTCTGCCTCACTTGGAAAGGACAACTTGCTCAGCTCCAAGGGGCCATAACTCTCCTGCCTCCGGGCCTTTGTGCATTCTAGTCCCTCTTGTTGTATGCTTTTCCCTGCTTCTTTATCCTGGCTGACTCTTATTTAGTCTTGATTTAGCTTTGTTATGGTGTTTGGGAAGCCATCCCTGAAACCCCTCCCTCTCTGGTTGTGTTAGACACCCTTCCGTAGGGTTCCCTGTAGTGTTCGCCATACCTCAGTCATAGCACACAGCACACTGCATGGTGACTGTTGGGTTACATGTCTATCTACCCCCTAGATTGAAGGTCTGAGAGCAGGGTCTACCCTACACTTTTATGTTTACCCAGTGACTCACAATTCTTGGTACATAGTAAGCTCACAATAAATTATTTTTAATGGATAGGTTTAATATTCCTTCAGGCAGTGGTTTTCTAGTTTGGCTGCACATTGGAATCACCTGGAAAGCTTTTAAAACTCTCTGTATCCAGGCTGCATCCCAGACCAGCTACAACAGAATCTCTGAAAGTGGGTCCCAGGCATCAGTAGTTTTTAAAGCTCTTCAGGTGATTATAAAATGCAGCTAAGGTTGCGAGCCGCTGGTTGAAAACATTTTACTAGGTTAATCTATGACTCAGAATTGGCTCAGTGGCAATGGGGTTTTTTTGGGGGGGAATTTAAAGTGAAGCAATTCAGCATTATTTGCAGGGGCAGATTATCCAATAGGCAAGGTAAGCACAGTGCTTACCTTGGTTACCAGATCATCTGCAGTGAACAATTTCACATTTTTTCACCCCATCAAAGATTCTACTTCTAGGTATGGCTGGTGTCAGTCTCCCTCCCAACCCTGTAGCATTTTCCTACAGAATCAAAGCCTCTTTTCAAATTTACAGTCCCTGACAGTAGTGGATGACTGTCCCCAGCTTCTGATCTATTTCTGGCAAAATGCTTTTTTCGCCCTTCAGTTGCATATATTGTTATCCTGATTCCCTCCATTCCTTTGATTATAGAGGTTTGGTCTTCTGTGAAGGTCATTGCCATGATGGAGATTTGGTAGATGAAGAAATAGAAAGCTGATTTTATTTGCCATGGCCCTGAAGTAAAAATTGTGAATTCCTATCTCATGACTCCTGCTTCTACTCTCCCTTCTTCCCCGCATCAGTTGTCTTATCTGAAGGCTCAACTTTAGTTCCCAGACCAATCTGAAGCCAAGATAGTATTTAAACAACTTCAGTCTTTCAGCTGATGAGGTCCAGGTTACCCTTCCAGACAGGTGACCCCCCCCCCCGGGCTCCCCTAGTGCCGTCTGAGTCTCAGCAGTGTCCCTTCCCCATTTTGTGCCCTAGTTTCTAGCCTCCTGTTGACAGTTCTGGGCTTTGGGAACTGACTTGGGAAGATCATTGGTGCCAAGAATGTCATTAGCAGCTATGGCACCTGTGTCTTGGCTTGCTTTTGCCGTCTGTCCCATGGGACTGTAGAGGCTTGAGCTTGGAGCCCTGCTGCTCACTGACCACTTGCCTGTCTGAGTCCTGAATGCTGCCCATTCCACACTCTATTTTGGTGGTACTTCTGTGGGGAACGAAGTCTGATGGAATAAGAAGGGCAGGTTTGAGGTCAGACTGACCCAGTTAAAATCGCAGGGATACACTTCTTACTTGTATGATTTTAAGGAAGTTCTCTGAGCCTCAGTTCTTCATCTGTGAAATGGGAATGCTCTTTCCTATTTTACAAGTTTGTGATGAATTTATGATATATTGTATATAAAAAGCCTACACAGTTCCACATCTTAATTCCTTTCCTTAGCTCTCTCTACTTGGTGTCTTGCATCATAGCTAAGACTGCCATGCCCCTTTATGCATAGGCAATCACTTCCCTTGCTTGGCTACACCTCTGTAATTGGCTTTTGCAGTTAGTCACTTTTACCAGCCTTCATTTCACCTGTGTTAGTAGATATCAGGTCAGGTCTTCTTCTTGACTATCCTGGGTTTTCTCAGTAGGGAATTATGCAATTAGACAAAAGGAGCAAAATCTAAGGGAGCTGCTTTTATTCCTCTCATTTCCCAAATTTCTTGCTGTTCCAATGATTAAAATTGACCTATATGTATTTACCTGTAAGATCGTCTGTGTATTTCCACCTACAGGCTTAAAAGTAAGGATTCTCCTGGTATCCAACTTGTTAAGCTCAGCAATGAAAATAGCATTTGTTGCTATTAAATTGGTCCCTAGTGGCAATCTGTTTCCACTCTGTGGCTACCAAATAGCTGGGCATGAATCAGCAGGGTTAAAAATATTTTAATCAGAGATACTTAGACCCGGCAACAAAGTTGTATTGCCCAGACCAAGGCAGAGGTCAGCCAGCCAACATGCCTAGTGTTTGCTTACGGATGGAGGGCAAGCAAATACTAGGTGCAAGTTCAGTATCTAAAGAGAAAAGCACAGAGGCTGTAAATTGTAGATAATTTTACCTTGCATAGCAAAATCTGAATGTCATTTAAAATGCATCTTACTATGTGCTCTAGTGTTGACAATCTGGATCCAGTTTGCAATATCTCTTCGGTTGACTTGATGGTTATTACAAGTTGCAGGGAGTGCTCAAAAGCCTGTTTTACAAGTGTCATAAAGTGAAAGGAAAATATTTTCTATAATTTCAAATAATAAAGCCCCGGAGGCATTTGGTCATATTGAAAGAGCCCATGGTCAACCCAAACTTCACTAGGTTTCTGGTCATTATGTTATGGGTCACTGAATTGTTGTTATTAGGTGCTGTCCAATTGGTTCCAACTCATAGCGACCCTGTGCATGACGGAACAAAGCACTGCCCAGTCCTGTGCCATCCTTACAATCGTTGTTATACTTGGAGCCCATTGTTGCAGCCACTATGTCAGTCCATCTTGTTGAGGGTCCTCTTTTTTGCTGACCCTCTGTTTTACCAATCATTATGTCCTCCTACAGGGACTAGTCCCTCCTGACAACATGTCCAAGGTATATAAGATGAGGTCTCGCCATCCTTGCTTGTAATGAGCATTGTAGCTGTACTGTTTCTGAGACAGATTTGTTCATTCCTCTGGCAATCCATAGTATATTCAGTATTCTTTGCCAAAACCATAATTCAGAGGCATCAATTTTACAGTCTTCTTTGTTCATTGCCCAGCTTTAGCAAGCATATGGGGCGATTGAAAACAACATGGCTTGAGTCAGGCGCACTTAGTCCTTAAAGTGACATCTTTGCTTTTTAACACTTCAAAGAGGTCTTTTGCAACAGATTTGCCCAATGCAACATGTCTTTTGATTTATTGACTGCTGCTTCCATGAGCATTTATTGCCAATCCAAGTAAAATGAAATCCTTGACAACTTCAGTCTTTTCTCCACTTAGCATGGTGTTGCTTGTTGGTCCAGTTGTGAGAATTTTTTTTATGTTGAGGTGTAATCTGTACTGAAGGCTGTGGTCTTTGATCTTCATCAGTAAGTTCTTCAAGTCCTCTTCACTTTCAGCAAGCAAGGTTGTGTCATCTGCATACTGCAGGTTGTTAATGAGTCTTCCTCTAATCCTGATGCCACGTTCTTCATGTAGTCCAGCTTCTTGGATTATTTACTCAGCATACATATTTAATAAATATGGTGAAAGGATACAAACCTGACACACACCTTTCTTGACTTTAAACCACTCAGTATCCCCTTGTTCTGTTCTAAGTACAGGTTCCTCATGAGCACAAGTAAGTGTTCTGGGATTCCCATTCTTTGCAATGTTATCCATAATTTGTTGTGATCCACACAGTTGAATGGTTTTGCATAGTCAATAAAACACAGGTAAACATCTGTCTTAGGCTGGGTTCTCTAGAGAAGCAAAACCAGTAAAACTTATAAATATGTATATATATATAGAGAGAGATTTATATTAAGGAGACGGCTCACACAGTTGTAGAGGCTGTAACGTCCCAAGGTTGTGGATCAAAATAGAGGCTTCTTCCAATTCACGTAGCTTCAGGGGCTGAGGAACCCAAGATCCACAGGTTGGAGAGCAGGGCTCTTGCTCACAGGCTGTGAAGATTGACGAATCCAAAGATTGCTAGGCAAGACTGCAGGGCTTCTCCTGATTCATACAGCTGCGGGGGCTGATGAACCCAAGATTGGCAGGTTGGAGAGCAGGGCTCCCGCTCACAAGCTGTAAAGATCTTACATGACCCAAGATCAGCAGATAAGCTGATAGCTCAAGTGCCAAGAACCAGAGGCCAGACAAACCAGGAGGCAGTCGCAGGATCTAGAGCAAGCAAAAAGCCAGAATGTCTACTTATATTCCGATACAGGCCACAGCCCTAAGGAAACTCCCTTTCATCTGATTGACTACTCACAGCAGATTCCATCATGGAAGTGATCACGTATAAACACTGAGAATTATGGCCCAGTCAAGCTGACACAGGATGTTAACAGTCACAGTGTCTTTATAGTATTCTCTGTTTTCAGCCATGATCCATCTGACATCAGCAATGATATCCCTAGTTCCACATCCTCTTCTGAATCCGGCTTGAATTTCTGGCAGTTCCCTGTTGTACTGCTCCAACTGCTTTTGAATTATCTTCAGGAAAATTTTACTTGTGTGTGATATTAATGATATTGTTCAATAGTTTTCACATTCTGTTGGATCACCTTTCTTTGGGATGGGTACATATATAGATCTCTTCCAGTTGGTTGGCCAGGTAGCTGTCTTCCAAATTTCTTGGCATAGATGAGTGAGCGCTTCTAGGGCTTCATCAGTTTGTTGAAACATCTCAGTTGGTATGCTATCAATTCCTGTAGCCTTGTTTTTCACCAGTGCCTTCAGTGCAGCTTGGACCTCTTCGTTCAGTACCATCGGTTCTTGGTCATATGCTGCCTTGTGAAATGGTTGAACGTTGACCAATTCTTTTTGGTGCAGTGACTCTGTATGTTCTTTCTATCTTCTTTTGATTTTTCCTATGTCATTTAATATTCTTCCCCATGGAATTTTTCAATATTGCAACTTGAGGCTTGAATTTTTTCTTCAGTTCCTTCAGCTTGAGAAATGCCAAGCATGCTCTTTCCTTTTGGTTTTCTACCTCCAGGTCTTTGCACGTTTCATTATAATACTTTAATTTGTCTTCTCTAGCTGCCCTTTGAAATGTTCTGTTTAGCTATTTTACTTCATTTCTTCCATTCACTTTAGCTACTCTGCGTTCAAGAGCAACTTTCAGGGTCTCTTCTGATATCCATTTTGGTCTTTTGTTTCTTTCTGGTGTTTTTAATGACCTCTTGCTTTCTTCATGTAGATATCCTTGATGCCATCCCACAGCTTGACTGGTCTGCAGTCTTTAGTGTTCAGTGCCTCAAATCTATTCTTGAGATGGTCTCTAAATTCACGTGGGATATACTCACGGTTGTACTTTGGCTCTTGTGGACTTGTTTTAATTTTTTCAATTTCCACTTGAACTTGCATATGAGCAATTGATGGTCTCTTCCACAGTTGGCCCCTGGCCTTGTTCTGACTAATAATCTTGAACTTCTCCATCGTCTCTTTCCATAGATGTATTCGATTTGATTCCTGTGTATTCCATCTGGCAAGGTCCACATGTATAGTTACTGTTTATATTGTTGAAGAAAGGTATTTGCAGTGAAGAAGTTGTTGGTCTTGCAAAATTCTGTCATTCGATGTCTGGCATCGTTTCTATCACCAAGGCTGTATTTTCCAACTACTAATCCTTCGTTTCCAACTTTAGTATTTCAGTCACCAGTAATTATCAGTGTATCTTGATTGCGTGTTTAATTTCAGGCTGTAGAAGTTGGTAAAGATCTTCAGTTTCTTCATCTTTGGCCTAGTGGTTGGTGTGTTTATTTGAATAATAGTCGTATTTACTGGTCTTCCTTGTAGGCATATGGATATTGTTGTATCATTGTCAGTGTTGTACTTCAGGATAGATCTTGAAATGATCTTTTTGACGATGAACGTGACACCATTCCTCTGCAATATTTCATTCCCGGCATTGTGGACTATATGATTGTCTGATTCAAAATGGCTAATACCAGCCCATTTCAGATCAGTGAATCCTAGGATATTGATGTTTATGCATTCCATTTCATTTTTGATGACTTCCAGTTTTCCTAGATTCATGCTTTGTACATTCAGCGTTCTGATTATTAGTAATTTTTCATTAGATTACAGAAAACATTGAAATTCGGTGACAGTTTATTGCCTAGGTTGGAATATGCAAAGGAATGTAAATAGATAAAATAAATGTCTAATAGCTTCTAAAACTACTCTAATGAAGGGTCCTAAGCAAGAAGTAATTATTCCTTAGACGTTACTTAATCCTGTAGTGGAATGTGACTAGATATGAAGTGACTAGGTTGAGCACTGATCTTCTTCTATCCCCCTCTTTCCTCTCCATCCTGAAATGAAAAGCACTGTGGTAAATGAAGACATTGAGTCCATGCTGCAATTCTCATCCATCAGAATCACTGAGCCTTGCTTGTACAGTGTGCTCTAACATGGGTCAGTAAACTATGGCCCGCGGCCTGTTTTGGTACAGCCTCACAAGCTAAGAATGGCTTTTATGTTTTTGAAGGGTTGTAAGAGAAAACAAAAACAAATATTCTACAGAAACTCTACGTGGTCCTCAGAGCCTAAACTATGTGCTGTCTGGCCCTTTACAGAAAATGTTTGCTCACTCTTGTTTTAGTATATTATGAATAGTATCTTTCTTTTATGAGCTTAAATTGAGCTTTCTTCATTGTTCTCTCTGTGAGCTCAGCACAGAGCAAGAATGGAAAAGGCTTGGGCTTCAGATTAGACAGACCTGGCTGTCAATCCTGACTCTGTGACTTTCTACCTGGAATACCTCAGGAAAGTTGTAACTTCTCTAAGCCTCAGCTTGCTCAAGGTTATTGTAACTCATTGCCTTACACTTAGTAGGAACACAGCAAATACTAATTCTTCAGTCAAAAGATACTGGACCAACTATAAAGTTCATGGACAGCTAAGAAAGGTTGTAGCAGGCTTGCCTGCAAATGAGCAAGGAAGGAAGAAAGCATTTGTGAACACCTGGGCCATGCCAAGCACTTGGTGTGCACTGTGTGGGCATCATCTTATCACTTCAATCCCAAAGCAGGTTCCCCTGGAATGTAGTATTACTGTTTGTTTGTTCTTTTTTTTTCTCTAATTTTATTGTGCTTTAGGTGAAAGTTTACAGTGCATATTAGTTTCTCATTCAAAAATTTATACATAGATTGTTTTGTGATATTGGTTGTAATCCCCGCAATGTGTCGGCAGTCTCCCTGTTCCCTTTCCACCGTGGGTTTCCCTTGTCCATTCATCCAGTTTTCCTGTCCCTTCCTGCCTTTCCCTCTTTGCTTTTTGGCAAGTGTTGCCCATTGGGTCTCCTATACTTGAGTGAACTAAAAAGCATGTTCCTTACGTGTATTATTGTTTGTTTTATAGGCCTGTCTAATCTTTGGCTGAAAGGTGGACTTCAGGAGTTGCTTCAGTTCTGAGTTAGCAGGGTCCAGGGGCCATAGTCTTGGGGTTTCCTGCAGTCTCTGTCAGACCAGTAAGTCTGGTCTTTTTTTGTGAGTCACAATTTTCTACATTTTTCTCCAGCTCTGTCTGGGACCCTCTATTGTGACTCCTGTTAGATGGGTCAGTGGTAGCCGGCTACCATCTAGTTCTTCTGGGCTCAGGCCAATGGAGGCTGTAGTTCATGTGGTCCATTATCCTTTGGACTAATATTTTCCTTGTGTCTTTGGTTGTTTTCTTCATTCTCCTTTGCTCCAGATGGGATAGGATCAACAGATGTATCTTAAATGGCCACTCGCAAGCTTTTAAGATCCCAGGTGCTACTCACCAAAGTAGGATGTAGAACATTTTCTTTATGAACTAAGTTATGCCAACTGACCTAGACGTCCCTTGAGACCATGGTCCCTAGCCCTCAACCCCAGCAACTGGGTTCTTTAAGTTGTTTGGATGTGTCTTCTATGACTTTGCCTTGGTAAGGGTGTGCTGACTTCCCCTATATTGTGTGTTGTCTTTCCCTTCACCAAAGTTAACACTAGTCTACTATCTAGTTAATGATTTCACCTCCCCATCCCTCCCCTTATAACCATCAAAGATAGTCCTTTTTCTGTGTGTAAACCTTTTCTTGGATTTTTATAATAGTGGTCTCGTGTGATATTTATATTTTTGTGATTGACTTATTTCATTCAGCATAATGCCCTCCAGATTCATCCGTGTTGTGAGACGTTTCAAGGATTCATGTTTGTTCTTTATTGTTGCTTAGTATTCCATTGTGTGTACGTACCATAATTTGTTTATCCATTTTTCTGATGATGGGCACTTAGGTTGTTTCCATCTTTTTACTATAGTGAATAATGCTGCAATGAATATGTCTATTGATCTGACGACTGTTATTTCTGTAGGATATATTCCTAGTAGTGAGATTACTGGATCGTACAGTATTTCTATTTCTAGCTTTTTAAGGAAGTGCCATATCTTTTTCCATAGTGGTTGTATCATTTTACATTCCCACCAGCCGTGCATAAGAGTTCCAATCTCTCTGCAACCTCTCCCAACAGTTATTATTTTCTGTTCATTTTTTGTAGTTGTTTATGCCAGTAATGTTGGGGTAAGATGGTATCTCATCGTAGTTTTGGTTTGCATTTCTCTAATGGCTAATGATGGTGAGCATTTCCTCATGTGTCTGTTAGCTGCTTAAATGTCTTCTTTGTTGAACTGTCTGTTCATTTCCTTTGTCCATTTCTTAATTGTATTATTTGCCTTTTTTGGTTCTTGAGGTGTTGAAGTATTCTATAGATTTTAGAGATTAGATTCTTGTCAGATATAGCCTAGTCAAAAAATTTTTCCCAGTCTGTAATTTCTCTTTTTACTGTTTTGTTGAAGTCTTTTGATGAGCGTAAGTGATTTTTAGGAGCTCCCAGTTATCTAGTTTATCTTTTGCTGTTTGTGCTGTGTATTCTGTTTATGCTGTGTCTTAGGGCTCCTAGCATTGTCCCTATTTCTTCTTCCATGATCTTTATCATTTTAGGTTTTATATTTAGGTTTGTTCCTTTTTTGAGTTAGTTTTGTGTATGGTGTGAGGTATGGGTCTTGTTTCATTTTTTTTACAAATGGACATCCAGCTTCGCTACCACTGTTTGTTAAAAAGACTGTCTCTTCACCGTTTAATGGACTTTAGTCCTTGGTCAGAGATCAGATGGATTTATGTCTGGGTTCTTGATTCTGTTCTGTTGGTCTACGTGTCTGTCACTGTACCAGTACCAGGGTGTTTTGACTACCGTGGCTTTATGGTAGGTTCTGAGATCAGGTAGCCTGAGGCCTCCTGCTTTGTTCTTTTTCTTAAGTGATGCTTTGCTTATCTGGGGCCTCTTTCCTTTCCCCTTGAAGTTGGTATTAATTTTTCCATCTCAGCAAATGTTGTTGATATTTGGATCGGGATTACATTATATCTGTAGATTGGTTTGGGTAGGATTGACATTTTACATTGTTGAGTTTTCTTATCCATGAGCTTGATATGTTTTTCCATTTATGTAGATCTCTTTTGGTTTCTTGCAATAGTGTTTTGTAGTTTTCTTTGTATAGGTCTTTCACATCCCTGCATAAAGTCATTCCTATATATTTTATCTTTTTAGACCTTTTATAAATGGTATTGTTTTCCTTTTCAAAATTCTCTTTGTTGATGTATAGGAATCCAGCTGATGTTGATCGTGTATCCTTTACTATGATGAATCTTTTTATTAGTTCCAGTAGTTTTGTTGTGGAATCTGGTGTTTTCTATGTATCAAATCATATCATCTGTGAATAGGGATAATTTTACTTCTTCCTTTCCAATGTAAATGGCCGTTATTTCTTTTTTTTGCCTTATTGCTCTAGATAGGACTTCCAGCACAATGTTGAATAGTAGTGGTGGAAAAGGGCATCCTTGTCTTATTCCTGTTGTCAGGGTAATACTTCAGCCTCTCTCCGTTAAGAATCATGTTGGCAGTTGGTTTTGTATAGATGCCCTTTATTATGTTGAGGAGTTTCTCTTCTGTTCCTGTTTTATTGAGAGTTTTTATCAGAAATAGGTGTTGGATTTTATTGAAGGCCTTTTTTTTTGCATTGATTGAGATGATCATGTGATTCGTTTCTTTTGTTCTATTTATGTGGTGGGTTATGTTGATTGATTTGCTAATGTTGAACCATCCTTGCATTCCTGGTATGAATCCCACTTGGTCATGGTGTATTGTTTTTTTGATATGATGCTGAATTCTGTTGGCTGTAATTTTTTTGAGAAATTTTGCATCTGTATTCATCAGAGTTATCAGTCTGTAATTTTCTTTTTTTGTGTTATCTTTGCCTGGCTTTGTTTTCAAGGTTATGCTGGCTTTATAGAATGAATTTGAGAGTATTCTTTCTTTTTTTATGCTCTGAAATAGTTTGAGTAGTAGTGGTGTGAGTTCTTCTCTGAATATTTGGTAGAATTTTCCAGTGAATCTGTCTGGGTCAGGTCTTTTTGCTGGGAGTTTTTTAAATTACCTTTTCAATCTTCTCTTGTTATGGATCTGTTCAGATTTTCTATTTCAGTTTGTGTTATTTTAGGTAGGTAGTGTGTTTCTAGAAATTTGTCCATTTCCTCTAGGTTTTCAAGTTTGTTGGGGTTCAGTTTTTCATGGTATTCTGTTACGATCCTTTTTATTTTGTTTGGGTCTGTTGTAATGTCCTCCATCTCATTTCTTATTTGGATTATTTGCTTCCTCTCTTGTTCTCCTTTTGTTAGTTTGGCAGGTGGTTTTTTGATTTTGTTGATGGTTTCAAAGAACCAACCTCTGGTCTCCTTGATTCTTTCTATTGTTTTTCTGTTCTCTACTTCATTTATTTCTGCTCTAATTTTTATTTCCTTTCTTCTGGTGCCTGTAAGCTTCTTCTTCTGTTCTCTTATTTGTTCGAGCTGTAGGGCTAACATTTTGATTTCGGCCTTTTCTTCTTTTCTGATGTGTGCATTTATTGCTGTAAATTGACCTTTGAGCACTGCCTTTACTGTGTCCCGAAGGTTTTGCTATGATGTGTTTTCATTCTCATTTGATCCTAGGAATTTTTTTATTCCCTTTCTGATTTCTTCTATTATCGGGTTGTTTCTGAACAAGGTTTTATTCAGTTTCCATGTATTTGATTCTTTTTCCTTGCTCTTCCTGTTATTGATTTCTACTTTTATGGCTTTGTGATCAGAGAGAATGCTTTGTATTATTTTGATGATTTTACTGAGAGTTGCTTTGTGGCCTAAAATGCAGTTTGCTGTGGAGAATGTTACATGTGTGTTGGAAAAGAATGTATACTTTACTGGTGGGGATGGAGTGTTCTATAGATGTCTATGAGATCAGATTATTTGATTGTGGCCTTTAGATCTTCTGTATCTTTGTTGAGTTTCTTTGTAGATGTTCTGTCCTTTACTGAGAATGGTGTGTTGAAGTCTACTATTATTGTGGAACTGTCAATTTCTCTTTTCTTTGCTGTTAGAGTTGGTTTTATGTATTTTGGAGTGCTGTCATTGGATGCGAGAATGTTTATTAAGGTTATATCTTCTCAGTAGATTGTCCCTTTAATCATTATATAACGTCCTTCCTTGTCTTTTATGGTGGGTTTTGTCTTATAGTCTGTTTTATCTGAGATTGATACTTCTGCTCCTGCTCTTTTTTGGTTACTGTTTTCTTGGTATACTTTTTCCATCCTTTGATTTTTTCATATATTAATGTCTTTGTGTCTAAGGTGTATCTCTTTCTGACAGCATATTGATGGGTCATGTTTTTATGTCCATTCTGCGACTGTGTCTTTATGAGTGCGTTTAAGCCATTTACATTCAGCGTGATTAACAGTATGTATGAGTTTGTTGTTGTCATATTTTTGTGCTTTTGTGGTGCTGATGTTTTCTTTGTTCCTCTTTCTTGTGCTGAGTTCTTTTTGTTTGTAGATTTTTTTTCCTTTGGTTTTTGTAGATTTTGTGTTTTCTGAGACTTTATGTTTTTCTTTTTTATTTTGATGAGTAGGTTTGTTAACTTTCTTCATGGTTACTTTGAAATTTACCCTTACCTTCCTAAGTTTAAACTAGTCTTTTATGACTGGATTCCACCTTTACTTCCTCTACATTTGAAAGCTCTATACCTACACTGTTTATTCCCCCTTTTATTGTTTTGACGTTGTCATTTACAGGTTGACATCTCTTTCTCTGTTTTAAGTTTTTTAGCTTTGTTTTGCTATTGAGAGTTCTTTACCTATTTTGGTATCTGGTTGATGCTGTCCTGTGTCCTAGACTCTGGTTATTTGATGTTGTCGGTTCTCTAACTGAACCACTCCCTTTAATATTTCTTGTAAGTATTGTTTGTTTTTTGTGAATTCCCTTAATTTCTGTTTATCTGGAAATGACCTAATTTTACCATCGTATTTGAGAGAGAATTTTGCAGGATATGTTATTCTTCGTTGGCGGTTTTCTCTTTTAAGGTTTTGTATACCTAATCCCATTCCCTTCTTATTTGCATAGTTTTTGCCAAGTAATTACAGTTTACTTAGTCTTACTGTTTCCCCTTTATATGTGACTTTTCATTTTTCTCAAGCTGCTCTCAGAATTCTTCCTTTGTCTTTGGTTTTGGCCAGTGTGATTATGATATGTCTTGGTGACTTTCATTTGGGGTCTGTCTTATATGACGTTCATTGAACTTCTTGGATGGTCAGCTTTTTGTCTTTCATGCTATTTGGGAATGTTTCTGCCAGGAAATCTTCATCAATCTTCTCTGTGTTTTCCATTTTCTCACCTTGTTCTCTGAACTGCCATCACATGCAGATTTTTGCTCTTGATTGTTTCCCATATAATTCTTAGGTTTTCTTCATTCTTTTCTCTGATTTTTTCTCAAAGTGGCATTTATGGATTGGCCTTCAATCTCACTGATTGTGTCTTCTGTTATTTCAAATTTGCTCCTAAAGCCTTCTATTGAGTTGTCCATTTATGAAATTTTGTTTATCTTTCGGATTTCTAGTTGCCCATGGGTGGGGGCAGGGCAGACCCAGGGCAGCAGTAGGCTGGTGCTGCTCTAGCTCTGATGATGTGGCAGGGGCTGGTGGGAAGGGTGAGAAGGTGGCATATGGGGCTAGGTAGGAGGGTGAAAGAAAAAAAGAAAAAATAATAATTGAAAGAAAATGGTAACTTGATAGAAACCAGTGAGTGGGTGTGTGGTGGACTTGGGAACCAGTGGGAAGGGAGGGGATGTGATTTACAGGGGAGGTGGGAGGCAAAAAAAAGATAAAGGTGGTGTCCCAGGAGCTGGCGGATGAGGCTGAGGCAGACCTGGGTTGGTGGTGGGTTGGTGGCTCTCTAGCTGCAGTGGCACAGCAGGGGCCTGAGGGAAGAGGAGGGAAGTGGCATACAGGGCTAGGTGGGAGGAAGAGAGAAAAGGCAGAAAGAGAACAAAATTTAAAAAATGACAACACAGTGGGGCCAGCATGTGGAGGCATGGTGGACCTGGGGACCATTGGCAAGGGAGGGAAGGTGAAGAATGTAGGTGGGAGAAGAGAGAGAAGGAAAAAAAATGATGTGGTGGGAACCGGCACGTGGGGCTGGAGTGGACCCCGGGTGGTGGTGGGCTGGTGGCTCTCTAGCTGCAGCGATGTGGCAGGGACTGGCAGGAAGGTAGGGAGATGGTGTATGGGCCTAGGTGGGAGTAAGAAAGAGAAGGAATAAAGAGGGAAAAAAAAAAGTCGCACGGTGGGAAAGGGATGGGGCAGTCCTGAGGGGCAGCTTGTGTTGTGGACCCCAGCAATGGGGGCTGCTGATGGGGGGTTTCCTGGCTCCTACTCACCAGGGTAAGGAGTGGTAAAGCCTGTTACTGTGGTTACTGGGTGCTCTGTCTCCTGTTGGGAGCGCCATGAATTTGATTGTTTCCCATATAGTTCCTGTACTCCCTGTCCAGGTCATTGCTGGCTATGTTCCAAGATGGTGATGCTGTGCCATGTTAGTTGGCAGGGGACCTACGCTGTGTATCTCTCCTTTTTCTCTGTTGTCCGTCACTTTCTTCTTCCATTCAGTGTTTGATCTTGTTCTTTATCCCTTCATTTGATGTTTAGGGTTCCAGGATTGATGTTAGTATCTGTTATACTTAGTTTTTCGGGTCTTTGCTGCAGAGGGACAGTATGGTACATCTGTCTAGGGCGCCATGTTTGCTTCGGCTCGTGGTATTACTGTTGCTCCTCCAAAACTTGGATCCACTATTAATACCCATGGAAACAGCAGTCAAGAAATCAAAAGACTCATTGAATTGGGCAAATCTGCTGTAAAAGACCTCTTTAAAGTGTTGAAAAGCAAAGATGTCACCTTGAAGACTATGGTGCTCCTGACCCAAGCCATGGTGTTTTCAGTTATCTCATATGCATATGGAAGCTGGACAGTGAATAAGGAAGACTGAAGAAGAATTGATGCCTTTGAATTGTGGTGTTGGAGAAGAATATTAAATATACGATAGATTGCCAAAAGAATGAAAAAGTCTGTCTTGGAAGAATTACAACCATAATGCTCCTTAGAAGCAAGGATGTTGAGACTATGTCTCACATACTTTGGACATGTTATCGGGAGGGATCAGTCCCTGGAGAAGGACATCATGCTTGGTAAAGTAGAAGGTCAGCAAAAAAGAGGAAGATCCTCAAGGAGATGGATTGACACAGTGGCTGCAACAGTAGGCTCATGCATAACAATGATTGTGAGGATCATGCAGGACCGGGTGGTATTTTGTTCTGTTGTACATAAGGTTATGAGTCAGAACCAACTTGATGGCACCTAATAACAACTCCAAAGCTGGCCTCAGCTTTAGACCTTGATGAGGGCACTCTCTTCTCAACTCACTTCTTTGGTGCCTTCCCTGCCCTTTACCTGCCTAAACATGTTCATGTCTTTGAGTCTAAGCATCAGACACTTGTCCAAATAAATGTGAGCTTTTGGGCCTTTGATGGTGATTTGCTGCCAAGCACTGTTCTTTCTCTCCTTCCTCCTCCTTTTTCTTCCTTAAAGACAGTGTACACTAATTGGGTCAAAAAGAGGAATTTGATCCTTCTTAACTATCCCTTTCCTGATTTTGTCACTGTGATTTCCAAGTGACTTCAAACAAGGCATTTAAATCATTGCTCATTTTTCCTTCTTCATAAAATGAAATTGACAATATCCCTAATTTATACCAGGAGAACTCAAAAGCATTGCATTCTGGGATACTTTCAATGGAGGCTGAAGTTGTAGGTATGGTTTTAGAAAAGTCTTTTGTGCTTGCTGTTTTGAAATGTCTGGGACTGAGAAGTTCTCTGGCTGTGCAGTTATGCACTGCTGAGTTTTCAAAGGAAAAGGTGATATGGTTATTCCTTTGGAGTCCTGCATTCAGTCTTTGACCTTCTGAGAGGCTGTGAATAAGAGAGGGTTCACAAAGATCAGGCTTCCTCCCTTTCCCTGGAAGGGGGGCGCTGCTTGGCAAGGCTGCTGTAGAGAAAGTGTTTAGTATGTGACATAAGGGACTGGAACTGTTGGCCAGCATTTCTAGCACTGATTACAGGTAGCTAATGATTGCATTTAACAGGGAGTAAAGAAACTCGAATGTGGGAAAGTGCTTACTAAACTTATAAGAAAGTAGATGATATTTTTTTCACGATGAAAACATACATAACAAAACATTTGCCAATTCCATAATTTTTACGTGTACAATTCAGTGACTGATCACATTCATCATGTCGTGCAACTACTACCACTATCCTTTTCCAAATTATTTCACCACAGTTAACAGAAAGTTAGTGTCCCCAAAGCAATGACTCATTATAATGCCTTTTTTTAATGTAGTATTTTTCCTTCAAGGACATAATGGCTTTGTTAAGATGTTACTTATTCTGTAAGGATATTCGTTTTGTCCCTTTAGGTATTATTATTAAATAGTTTTGTGTTGTTGTTTAAGGGTCAAATGGCAATCTTTTTCTGAACTAGTGTGAGAAGCCCAAGTTTTCTGTGCATTAAAATCTATTTCAAATTCCCAAAATTATATGGAGAGGCAGTGGACTTTCAGCTTTAAGTAAATTATTAAATAATAGTTATCTCTTGGTAGTTATAATTTTCTTCTTTGCTTTTTTTTATAATCAGATAAAACTAAAAAAAAAAATTAGCACAGTTCTAAGAACACTAACAAATAATACACCTCATCCCCTATGCACTTCTGTTGCAGACTCAGCCCATTGGTTTTAGCTTAATGCATGCATTTAAGTCATACCTTTTTGTTTTCAAATCCAAAAATATTCTCTAAAAACTCTTGTCTGATAGATTCAGAAGCAAAGGAAGTGAGTTTGATTTACTGGAACAATTTACATACACTGCACTTCTTTATTCTAGACAGCAGTAATTTTTGACAACTTGACCATCCAATTCTCTACATCTGAAACAAGTAGTATAGTTTACATATTTGAAAAAGTTTGTTTATAGATACATAGAAAAGTAAAGATTTCATTTTTATTCTCAAGAGTTTTATCTATTAAAAATTGAAACTGGTAAGACATTAACCTGCTTAGACCAAAAGAGAGTTAAATTAAGGAAATATTTGGAAGGGGATCAGGAAGGAATGAGAAGCTAGCTGAACACTTTCTACCTCCACAAAGCTGCCTCTCCTCTCCTACCTCATGCCTTATCATGCTTCCCCTCCTTTGCAGGGCTATGTCTTCATGCTATACCGGCATCTGGAGCCTGGTGGGATCTGAACAATGGATACTGCCCAGAGTAGGTTCAACCTGGAGCCATAGGGTAGGCTGCACCAGCCTCAGCCTAGGTGAAGTAGGTGGATGACTCAAAGAGAGAGACGTGAGAGGCACTGCCCAGGACTTGCCCGCACTCAGTGTCCTCCATGCCTTTCTTCCCATTTCTGCACAGCTCCATTCTACCCATCCTTCATCTCCTGGCTCAAATGCTCCTCTCTGAGGCTAATTCTAGTTCTTCCACCCCAGAATACGTGCTCTGTATCTTCTCTGAATTCTCCAAGCACATTGTTTTCCAAACTGTTCTGTGGAATGGTAAAAAATGTTCATTTAAACTAGTGCTGATCAAATAAGTCCGGGAACCTCCTCTTAGAGAGTCCAGGATGCACAATTGTATGTTCAGGATTCTGAGAAGACTGCTTAATCCAGGATTGAGAAACTTTTAGTCACAAGATCACAAGATCTTTCTTTCTTAGGAACAACGATTGATATTTGAGGAAGGCTCGAGTTATCCATAATGAGTGCTTAAATAAACATTCTTTCAGTCTTTCTGTGCTTAGAATGTAATATCTGACATTCTACCATTAGAAATTATTTACAGGGGCTGTGCTGAGATACCAGATTTCTGGGAGATATAATCAGAGAGAAGGGGAAGCGTAAAGAATGCATAAAGAGAAAGTGCAGTGTTGCTAAAACAAGCCAAACATTTTACATTTTGCCTTGAACAGGGCTCTGAATAAGGGCACACATCCAATCCTGTGGACAGATACTTGGGCAGTGAAAGAGTTTTTTTTTTTTCCCTCTGGATTCTTTTTTCCTAGGAAGAATAATGTGTTTAAGTAAGGTGCCAAAAACGGAAAGGAAGAGACATCCTAAATGAAAATACTACTTTTCAGTTACCTGAAAGTTATTTTCCTTTGACTTCTCCTCTTCTTTTTGCATTCTCACAAAAATATACTATTAGAATACTTATAGACTTTCTTTTGCATAAAACCCCTCTCCCCCAATTTTTCCCTCAATAAAGGAAGAGACAAAAGAAGGGAGAGGTTTTAGAATATACAGATACCAGTTGAACTGGTTCTGTTCTCCTTCTAAAGAGTAAAAAGTGTCAGGGGCAGGGAGAAAGGAGTGGAATGTGTATGTGTAAGTGTGATATATCTGCAGTCAACAACAATTTATTTCATTTTTAGGTGAAACCCATAGGCCTCAGATTGAGGCTTTAAATATTTGTGAGTGCAGTGAGAAATGCTTGTTATATTTCTTTTCTGTGAAAACCAGAACATTTTATGAAATGGGAAAGAAAATTAATCTTTTTTGGAAGATGTCAATATGGTCTAAGAAAATTATGTTAAGATGTGAGATTTAAGAAAGGCAGAGAAGTGATTTTTCTTAAACCCAATTATAGGCTCTGTAAAGACAAGGTATCTTTTCGTTTGATGGTAGGAAGAATATTATAAACTTACTGTGATTCCTCAATTTTGTATTGAGGTCATTGACCAATAACTTTCTTTTCTCTGTGATATTTATCTGCACTGGAGGAAAATCCAGGACCCTTTTTAGCTCTGATGACATAATGGGGAAAAATCTAGAAAGCAATAAAGGGAGAAACTATGTTCATGTTAATTTGGTGCTCCTGAATAAATGGAGAGCAAGACATACTATTCATTTCTCAATGAGGCCCCAGTTGTCAGATCTGAGAGCCTTGCTTGGCTTCATTCTTGACCTTATTTTAGAATTGCAGTGAGAACCTTGGATACGTGGTTATTCCACAGCTAAGATCTCCTTCCTCCCACTTTCCATTCTATTTCTGAGTCTTTCTTATTGATAACTATTGATTGAAACAATCATCAATAATCTCTTTAGATTTTAGACATGCTAGGGATAAGAAATTCCTGTTGGTACCATTAGCATAGACAAGACCAAGAAATTAAGAAAGTGGTAGAAAGGAAGAGAAGTTATGAAGAGAGAAATACGAGGAGAGAGAATAAAAAGGAAGCCATAATATGGTTTGGATCTACCAGTTATCTCTTGTGTCTCATACCTGCATGGGTACTTTAAATCTGTGAACTGTGAGGATATATCTGAAGTGGAAGGGCTACCACCCCTGGTACCAGGAGTGGGATATGAGGTTATATGCCAGACTAAAGAGTTTGAGGAGTCATTGAAGGTGTTTGGGTAACTGAATGGCATAATAAATTGTATTTTAGGCACAGATTGATGTCAAAAGTCTGTGGGCAAAAGGGTTGGCATAGAGGCAAGATTTGTTCAGATGGGAGATGAAATCCTGAACTAGAGCAGTGGTATTGGTGAGTAGAAAGGAAGGAAAAGCTGTGAAGATAGGAATTGATAAGATGGGGGTGACAGTAATCAGATGTGCATGATGATTACATCTTGGATTTTTGGCATGGCACCTACTTCAAATATTTTGTCCTCAAACTATAGTAATATTTGGGAAATCCCCAAATTTGAATATTCAGACTGTTGTTGTTAGTTATCGAGTCTATTCCGACTCATGGTGATCCCATGTGTGCAGAGTGGATCTACTCCAAAGGGTTTTCAAGGCTGTGACCTTTCGGTAGCAGATTGCCAGGCCTGTCTTCAGAGGTGCCTCTGGTTGGGTTTGAACCACCAATTTTTTGGCTTGTAGTTGAGCTCTTAACCATTTGCACCACCCAGAACTCTAGTATTCAAACTACTTTTTGTTAATTGCTTTACTTTTGTGGTGACTATTTTTGGAGGCCATATTCTAAGTTTTGGTTCCATAAGTACAGATTTCAGATTTCGACTGAAGGAGACATAAGAGGCAAAGTTATTCTGAAGATCTGTTGCCTTAGTAATTGAGAGATGTGGTGTCACTGATGAAGACAGAGAAGTTGAGAAGGGGATTTGGTTTGATTGTGGGAGTGTAGTTTGGAAAAGGGTGAGTTTAATTATGAACATGTTTCGAATGAAGATATAATTGACCAAATATGTGAGTATTTCTTATTGGCTATAGCCTGGGATGTTTAGCAGATACAAGGACTGAAACTGGAGTTTTGAGAATCAGCCACATGAAGCTGTTGGGTAAATAAGTTTTCACTGTCTAACATACTGTATATTTTACACATTTATTTTGTTAATTGTCTCTCTCTACCCACTAGCATGTAAGTTCTATGAGGGCAGGGAGATTAGCCTGAAGGGCTAGGTTGGCACCATTTATTTACATACTAGTAATGCAAGGGAAACCATGGAATGCAGTCTGTTCATTAAGGGACTGTGTTTTGGGGGACAGCTACAGTTAATGGGTGGAAGGAAAAGGAATATTCAAAGAGAGATAGAATTGTAACATGGGAAAATCAGAAATGTACAGATGAGGGAAGCTTAAGGAGAAAAGAGTTTGAAGAAAAAGGTTAATATTCCCAGATACTGCAAAGATATTCAAATGAACTAGCACACTGTATTTGATGAGAAATTTGGAGATTCTCAAGAGCAATACCAAACATAAAGGAAGGGTTATGGAAGAAAGACAAAACTGCAGCTTAAGAAAAGTCACTGGTGAAGTTGAAACCAGTGTAAATTTAATGAAAAGAATAGCCCAGGACAAGTTTTGTGCAAAATGGGACAGCGTATTTGTTTGAAAGCCTTTGTCTAGTACTTGTGACATAGTTCTAGTAAACTGAAATACCTTTGAAATGATGTCCAACTGAGTTATTGAGCTCACTTGTTCTACTTTTTTTTAACTCCTTATCCTACTTAGTAGCACTCCTAGTACATCAAAATATTGACTAAAAAATCAGTTGATAGTTTTTAAAACTCTTAAAAATAATATAGCCTGCAGAAAAATGTAGCAGTATACTATTAAAAATCTGATAACACTTGCTAGAGTCATTTTTACTCTCCTTCTCTTCCAACTTCCACGGATCTTGTCAAGCTGCTTTTTGTCTGTTATTAGTTTGTGGTAATGTCTGATATGTTTTGGGACAAACAAAAAACATGCTGTCTTTTGTTTTACTAGTTCCCATTTCTAAATTCTGTTGCCCTGTCTTTTGGTGAGCTGCCTGAAGTCTTGCCTTGGCAATTAAAGTTAGTCAAAAGTGATTGATATATTGCTGTTTAATGAGCTCGGTGGCAAAGTTGAACAGCAGATGAAAAGGAATGCAGTAGTATAAACTGCTTAATTATGGTAGATAATCAGCAGCAAGCCTAAAATGATATTCTGAGTCCAAGACTTCTGAATTAGTCTTTAATAGGTTTAATTTCAGGCCAATTGCTTAATCTCACTTGGCCTAAATTTCTTCTTTTAAATTACAAGAAAGAAATTTAAAAAAATTTGAATTTTGTAAGGTGCCCTGAGATATGTAGATTTGTGACAATACATAGTTCATTTAACACAGCATAGAAAACTGAGTAGTCCAAGTCACAAGTATCACTTGATGGAGGTCTAGACCTAAGTTTTCATTTGGATTCCATCCTTTTTGAAGACAAAGTGTGTAGCCTTTCCAAAATTCATCTTCCATTGGAAAAGTGAGGAAGGGCACAATACAGATACAATAATGATAGTAACAGCTAACATTTGTCGGACAATTATATTGTCATATATTGTTCATTCATCCATTCAAGAAACATTTATTGATTACCTGCTATGTGTCAGGCAGTGTTCTAGGTGCTGGGGATACAGCAATGAAAAATTCCTACCCTCATGGAGCTTATATTCTGGAGGGGATAATTGGGCAGAAAAGAAAATAAAGTTTTCACTGTCTAACATACTGTATGTTTTACATGTTTATTTTAATTGTCTCTCTCTATCCTAGCATGTAAGTTCCATGAGGGCAGGGAGATTAGCCTGGACATGTAGGTTGGCACCATTAGTATTATTTAAAATAAATCTTAGGTATAGAGAAGAATTAGATTAATCCTAATCTTTGCTTCATGACAAACTGCATCATTGGCCATTTTATTGTGCTAATAATGGAAGGAAAACTCATGAACTCATCACTGATTCCAAGAACTATTACACTGATACTTTTTTGATCCATAAGTTTTCCTGTTGGTTCCTTATTTTGAAATGACATTTTAAAACAAGGAGTGAGGACATTGTGGAGCCCAGATAGGAGGTGGGCAGAGACTAGAGGTAAGGAGACTAGTTAGAGTTGAGGTGAGGGTTGATCACGCATAACCTTAGCAGAGACGGTGGAATGAAGAGCTGAGAGAGAATGGGTTGGACAGATAACACATTATTATGTTGTCATCAGGCACACATGTTCACCAACCTTTACGTATGTTTAGATAAAATGCACAATGATGAAATCATCCTTGATTTATTTGCTTTTATGCTCTCAACATTTAGTGCTACAAAGCTAGAGAATCTCAGAATTTTTATTTCATGTTAAAATTTTTATTGTAAAATATTTGACATAAAAAGGTATACAAAAGCATGTAAAATTTAATGCATTGGACTCACATATTCATTCAAGTAGAAGAAACTAATTATATTAGTCTGCATGTTTCCCTGATTTAATTTCATTCACTTCAGCCTCATTTGTAACTCTACTATTTAAATTTGCTGTTTATCAATGTCTTGCTTTCTTTTTTTTAACTTTTACTACATGCATGTATATCTCTAAGAAATTTATAGTATTGATTTGTATGGTTTTAAATTTTATGTATCTGTTATTATTATCCTGTATGTATTTTTTGGCAACTCTTTAGCTTGGAATTGTTAATGAGATACAAACATGTTGATACATGTAGCATTAGTTCACTCATTTCACTGTTGTCCATTGTGTGAGTATACTACAAATGTTTTTTCCTTTTAATGGACATTTTGGTGTTTTCTGTGTTTTGTACTATAAACAATGTTGCTATGAACATTTTTATACATACTTCCTTGTATGTATATGCAGAAATTATTTTTAGGATATATTTGTAGGAGTGTAATTGCTAGGTGATAAGATATGCACACCTTAAGCTTTACTAGATATTACTAAATTACAAGATGTTACTAAGTTGTTCTCCAAAGTGGCTGCACCAATTTACACTCCACTATTCATTGCAGAGAGTCTTCCTGAATTTTACAGCTGAGAAGAGAACCTGTGTTTTGTAGACTAGTGCTTCTTAACAGGGGCAAGGCAGTGTTTGATGTGTGAAAATCACCCCTTAAGCACGCATCTTTTTCCTCTGTTCCTCTCCAAGTTTTGACTCTTTGGTGTATATGTGTCCTTGGTACCGGGAACTGGGAAGTTTAATTATAAACAGTCTTGTTTGGTGAACCTTACTTGCTCTTGCTCTTTGACAACCACCAATTTAATGGTTAATTGATTTAATGGCAGGCACATTATCATCCCTAAAGCCCTTGCAACTTCTCATTTTCTTTTTCTTTTTTCGTTGTTTTTGGTTATTCAACCTAATCCTAATCATTTGTTTTTTTTCTATTTCTACAGTTTAAAAAATTGAAATATATTGCAGACCTCATCCTCCAGTGTCATTTTCATGTATCATCTGAAGCAAGATTGCAGTTTTCCTATGTAATCTTTAAAAAAAAAAATGCTTAGCTGTCATTTTAAAGACAGGAATGCTTTAGTATAATAAAGCCATAACAAATAAGCAGGTTTCTCTTGGGAAATTTTAGTTAAAAATAGTGCAGCTAAGAGTCTTGGAATGGACCTAGGATTTAGCTTTCTCAGCTCTGCCACATTAGTTATGAATTAGCCACCTGCTTTCCAGGTTTTGGAATTTCATTACCGCCTTCTCTCCTGTTTTCATTGTATTTGTGAGTTTCTTTCTGGTGGTTCAGTGGTTATGAACTCGGCTGCTAACCAGAAGGATGGCAGTTCAAATCCACTAGCTGCTCTTTGGAAACCCTATGGGGCAGTTCTACTCTGTCCTACGGGATTGCTATGAATTGGAATCGACTTGATGGCGACCGGTTTGTTTTTTAGTTTTTTCTTTATTGTTAATACCTTTTATTCTAGTAGAATTTGGAGGTGAGGATAAAACTAAATATGTGTTCAATGTGCCTCCTTTTATTGCCTGTTAATAATATCAGTGTTACTGTTATTGAGCCCTTACTGTGTGTCAAGTTCTGCCCTAAATGTATTAACTGTGTAACATCATTTAATCTTGTGATAGCCCTACCAGTAAACAGACAAAGCTGGAATCAGAACTGCGGTCTTCTGACTGCAGACTGTACTTTTTCCTCTATACCACACAGCCTCTAGATTTTTAACTTTAACAATTTAAAAAAGATTTATAATATCATGTATATAGTTCTTTTGTAATTTCGTTAACCTTTTTTTTACTTAAATTTTTAATCTACTTTAGACGAAGGTTTACAGAGCAAATTAGTTTCTCATTAAACAATTAATACACACATTGTTTTGTGACATTGGTTGCCAACCCCACTACATGTCAACACTCTCCCCTTCTCCACCTTTGGTTTCCCATTGCCAACTTTCCTGTCCCCTCCTGCTTTATCATCCTTGTCGCTGGGCTGGTGTGCTCATTTAGTCTCATTTTGTTTTATGGGCCTGTCTAATCATTGGCTGAAGTGTGAACCTCAGGAGTGACTTCAGTAATGAGTTAAAAAGGTGTCCAGGGACCATATTCTCAGGGTTTCTTCAGTCTCCGTCAGACTAGTAAGTCTGGTCTTTTTTTGTAAGTTAAAATTTTGTTCAGCATTTTTCTCCAGCTGTGTCTGGGACTCTGTATTGTGATCCCTGTCAGAGCAGTTGGTGGTGGTAGCCAAGCCCCATCTAGTTGTGCTGGACTCAGTCTGGTGGAGGCTGTGGTAGTTGTGATCCATTAGTCCTTTGGACTAATCTTTCCCTCATGTCTTTGGTTTTCTTCATTCTCTCGTGCTCTAGATGGGGTGAGACAAGTGGAGTATGTTAGGTGGTCTCTTACAAGCTTTTAAGGCCCCAGAGGCTACTCACCAATGTAGGATGTAGAACATCTTTTTTATAAACAATGTTATGCCAGTTGAGCTAAACGTTCCCTCAGACCATGGTCCCCAGCCCTCAGCCCAGTAATTTGGTCCCTCAGGGAGTTTGGATATGTCTATGAAACTTCCATGACTTTGCCTTAGTCAGGTTGTGCTGATTTCCACAGTATTGTGTATTGTCTTACCCTTCACCCAAGTTACTACTAATCTATTGTCTAGTTAGTATTTTCACCTACCTAACACTCCCATCCCTAGTAACCATCAAAGATGGTTTCTTTCTGTGTGTAAACCTTTTCATGAGTTTTTATAATAGTGGTCTCATATAATATTTGTCCTTTTGTGATTGACTTGTTTCACTCAGCACAATGCCCTCCAGGTTCATCCATGTTATGAGTTGTTTCACAGATTCATCATTGTTTTTTATTATTGCATAGTATTCCATTGTGGTTTTTTAAATTTTTTTTATTGTTATAATTAAATGAGGTTTACATTTCCAGTTAGTCTCCCATGCAAAATTTTTATACATACATTGTTATGAGACCCTAATTGCTCACCACATTCTGCGACAGCACACTCCTCCTCAACCCCCCCCCCCCCCCCCGATTCGCCATGAACATTCAACCAGCTCTTAACTCTCTCTGCCTTCCCATCAGACCCTTTGGTCTCTTGTATCTACTTGACTAAGAGGCACACTCTTCACGAGTATCACTTTATGTCCCACAGTCCAGTCCAATCCCAGTCTGAAGAGTTGGCCTCAGAAATTGTTTTAGTTCTGGGCTGACAGAATGTCCAGGGGCCATGCTTTCTGGGGCACCTCCAGTCTCAGTCAGACCCTTAAGTCTGGTCTTCTTATTAGAATTTGAGTTCTGCACCCCATCCTTCTACGGCTGCATAAGGGACCCTCTGTTGTGTTCCCTGTCAGGACGTACATTGGTGGTAGCTGGGCACCATCTAGTTCTTCTGGTCTCAGGCTGATGAAGTCTCTGGTTTATGTGGCCCATTCTGTCTTGTGGGCTCATACTTTCCTGTGTCTTTGGTGTTCTTCTCCTTTACTCCAAGTGGTTCAGACCAATTAATGCATCTTAGATGGCCACTTGCAAGCTTTTAAGACCCCAACGCCACTCACCAAAGTAGGATGCAGAACATTTTCTTAATAAACTTTGTTATGCCAGTTGTCCTAGATGTCCCATGAAAGCATGGTCCCCAGACCCTGTATCCTTGCTACTCTGTCTCTCAAAGTGTTTGATTGTATTCAGAAACTTGTTAGCTTTGGTTTAGTCCAGTTGTGCTGACTTCCCCTGTAGTGTGTGCTGTCCTTCCCTTTGCCTAAGATGATTCTTATCTACTATCTAGTTAGTGAATAACCCTCATCCTCCCTCCCCACCCCCGTAACCATCAAACAATGTTTTCTTCTGTGTGTAAACCTTTTCTTGAGTTCTTATTATAGTGGTCTTATACAGTATTTGCCCTTCTGTGACTGACTAAATTCACTCAGCATAGTAAGTTCCAGCTTCCACCATGTTATACAGTGTTTCACAGCTTCATTGTTGTACTTTATCGTTGTGTAATATTCCACTGTGTGGATATACCATCGTTTGTTTATCCATTCGTCTGTTGATGGGCACCTAGGTTGCCTCCATCTTTTTTCTATTGTGAACCCTGCTGCAATGAATATGGGTGTGCGTATATCTATTCGTGTGACGGCTCTTGTTTCTCTAGGATATATTCCAAGGAGCGAGATAGCTGGATCATAGGGTACTTCTATTTCTAGCTTTTTAAGGAAGCGCCAAATAGATTTCCAGAGTGGTTGTACCATTTTACATTCCCACCAACAGTGTATAAGTGTTCTAGTCTCTCCACAACCTTTCCGGCATTTATTATTTTGTGTTTTCTTTATTAATGCTAGCCTTGTTGGGGTGAGATGATATCTCATTGTAGTTTTGATCTGCATTTCCTTAATGGCTGATGATCGTGAGCATTTCTTCATGTGTCTGTTAGCCACCTGAATATCTTCTTTGGTGAAGTGCTTTTCATATCCTTTGCCCATTTTTTAATTGGGTTATTTGTCTCTTTGTTGTTGAGGTTTTGCAGTATCTTGTAGATTTTGGAGAATAGATGCTGATCGGATTTGTCATAGCCAAAAATTTTTTCCCAGTCTGTAGGTTGTCTCTTGACTCTTTAGGTGAAATCTTTTGATAAGCATAAGTGTTTGATTTTTAGAAGGTCTCAGTTATCTAGCTTATCTTCTGGTGTTTGTATATTGTTAGTTATGGTTGTATCTTGTTTATGCCATATTTTAGGGCCTGTAGCGTTGACCCTATTTTTTCTTATATGATCTTTATAGATTTTGGTTTTATATTTAGGTCTTTGATCCATTTTGGATTAGTTTTTGTGTATGGTGTGAGGTATGGGTCCTGTTTCATTTTTTACAAATGGACAGCCAGTTTTGTTACTACCATTTGTTACAAAGACTATAGTTTCCCAATTTAATGGGCTTTGGGTTTTTGTTGAAGATCTGGTGACATAGGTGGATGGATTTACATCTGGGTTCTCGATTCTATTCCATGTGTCTGTTGTACGATTATCAGGCTGTTTTGACTACTGTAGCTGTATAGTAGGTTCTGAGGTCAGGTAGTTCAAGTCCTCCTACTTTGTTCTTCTTCAAGAGCGTTTTACTTATCCAGGGCCTGTTTCCTTTTCTTATAAAGTTAATGATTAGGCTTTACATCTCTTTAAAGAATGCTGTTGGTATTTGGATGGCAATTGCATTGTATATGTAGATTGCTTTGGGTAAAATTGAGATTTTCATAAGGTTGAGTCCACCTATCCATAAGCATGGTATATTTTTCCATTTATGTAGGTGGTTTTTTGCAGTAGTGTTTTGTAGTTTTCTTTGTATAGGTCTTTTATGTCCCTAGTTAGATTTATTCCAAAGTATTGAATTTTTTTTAGGGCCAGTATAAATGGTATGGAGCCCTGGTGGCATAGTGGTTAAGAGTTCAGGCTGCTAATCAGAAGTTTAGCATGTAGAATCCACCAACTTCTCCTTGTCAACCCTATCGGGACAATTGTACTCTATCCTGTAGGGTCCGTATGAGTTGGAATTGACTTGATGGCACACAACAGCAGCAACAACATAAATGGTATTGTTTTCTGAATTCCTTTTCATTGTTCTCTTTATTGGGAATCCAACTGATTTTTGTGCTTTTATCTTGTGTTCTGCTACTCTGCTGAATCTTTCTATTAATTCCAGTAGTTTTCTTGTGAAGTCCTTTGGGTTCTCTATGTGTAGTATCATATCATCTGCAAATAAGAAAAGTTTTACTTCTTCCATACCAATTTGGATGTCCTTTATTTCTTTTTCTTGCCTCATTGCTCTAGCTAGGACTTCCAGCACAATGTTAAATATTAGTGGTGATGAAGGGCATCCTTGTCACGTTCCTCTTCTCAAGGGGAATGTTTTCAGCCTCCATTAAGAATGATGTGGGTGTTGGTTTTTTATAGATCCCCTTTATTATGTTGAAGAATTTCGCTTTTATTCGTATTTTATTGAGAGTTTTTATCAGGATTGGGTGTTGGACTTTGTCAAATGTCTGTTCTGCGTTGATTGAGACGATCATGTGATTCTTTCATTTATGTGGTGGATTACGTTGATTTTTCTCCTGTTGAACTATGCTTGCGTACTTGGTATAGATCTCGCTTCGTCATGATGTATTATTTTTTTGATATGATATTGAATTCTTTTGATTAGAATTTTGTTGAGAATTTTTGCATCTATATTCATGAGAAATACGGTTTTGTAATTTTTTTTTTTTTTCAATGATGTCTTTGCCTGGTTTTGGTATCCGGGTTATGCTGGCTTCTTAGAATGAATTCGGAATTATCCCTTCCTTTTGTATATTCTGAAATAGTTTCAGTAGTACTAGTGCAAGCTCTTCCCTGAATGTTTGTTAAAATTCTTCAGCGAAGCCTTTTGGTCCAAGTCTTTTTTTTTTAATTGAGAGGTTGTTTTTAATCTCTTCTGTTGCTATGCACTGGTTCAGATTTTTGACTTCAGTTTATGTTAGTTTAGGTAGATAGTGTGTTTCTAGAAATCTGTCCATTTCCTCTAGGTCTTCTAATTTGTTGGCGTATAGTTTTTCATAGTACTCTGTTATGATTCTTTTTATTTCAGTTGGGTCTGTTGTAATGTCCCCCATTTAATTTTTATTTGGGTTATTTGCCTCCTCTCCTGTTTTTCTTTTAATTTAGCCAGTGGTTTGTTAATTTGGTCGATCCTTTCAAAGAAGTATAGGTTTTGTTGATTCTGTTTTCTATTCTCTATTTCATTTCCTTCTGCTCTGATCTTTATTATTTCCTTTCCTCTGGTGGCTGTGGGCTTTTTTGATGTTCTCTTTCTATTTGAGTTGTATAGCTAATGTTTTGATTTTGTCCATTATTTCTTTTTTGACATCTGCATCTGTTGCTATAAATTGACCACTGAGCACTGCCTTTGCTGTGTCCCAAAGATTTTGATATGATGTGTTTTCATTCTTGTTTGAGTCTAGGAATTTTTTAATTACGTCCGTGATTTCTTCTATTATCCAGTGGTTTTTGAGCAGAGTGTTATTTGGTTTCCATGTATTTGATTTTTTCCCTTGCTCTTCTTGTTATTAATTTCTAATTTTAAGGCAGACCAGAGAAGATTGTTTGCATTATCTCAGTATTTGGATTTTGTTGAGGGTTGCTTTGTGGCCAAAGATGTGGTCTATTGTGCAGAACATTCCATGTGCTTTGGAAAAGAATGTGTACTTTAGTGCTGTTGGGTGGAGTGTTCTATATATGTCTGTGAGGTCAGATTGGTTGATTGTGGCCTTTAGATCTTCTGTATCTTTGTTGACTTTCTTTCTAGATGTTCTTTTACTGAGAGTGGTTTGTTGAAGTCTCCTACTATTATTATGGAACTGTCAGTTTCTCTTTTCAGTTCTGTTAGAGTTTGTTTTATGTATTTTGGAGCCTGTCATTTGGTGCATAGATATTTATTATGGTTATGTCCTCACAATGGATTGTGTCTGTAATCATTATATAATATCCTTCCTTGTCATTTATGGTAAGTTTTGTTTTATAGGCTATTTTATCTGAGATTAGTATTGCCAGTCCTGCTATTTTCTAGTAGCTGTTTGATATATTTTTTTCCATCCTTTGATTTTCAATGTATTTATATCTTTGTTTTTAAGATGTGTCTCTTGTAGACAGCGTATTGATGAGTCTTGTTTTTTCATCCATTCTGTCACTCTCTGTCTCTTTATGAGTATATTTAAGCCATTTACTTTCTGTGTGATTACTGATAGGTATGAGTTTCTTAGTCATTTTGTAGGTTCTTTTTGATGATGTTTTCTTCTGTGCTGAATTCCTGTTGTTTATGGATTTTTTTCCATTTCTTTTTTTTTCTTGGTAGATTTTGTGTTTATTGAGACTGTTTTTCTTCTTTATTTTAATGAGTAGGTTTGTTAACTTTTTTTTTGTGGCTACCTTGAAATTTACCCCATCGTCCTAAGTTTTTTTTTTTCCCCCTTACAAATTATTTCTCAAATTTGAAAGGACCTTGCTGCAAGGTTAGAAGTATCAACTCTTCTTTTTCAGCAGCAGTTTCCAACTTTAAGTCACCTAACATTCCCGGAGTCCCGGCTAGGTACAGAGTCAGAGGCCTGGAGAGGTGTTGCTACCTTTAATCCTTCAGCAGTTCTGTGAGTAGGAATTATCCTTATGGTCTCCCATGGATGGAAGAACTAAGACCAGAGGGAAAATGAGATTTTCCCAGATCTAGTAAAAAGCAGAGGCAGGGGTTCTTATTCAGGTTTTCCAAATCCAAGTATCTTGTGCCTAATTCAGGATCTTGTTTTCTGGAGGAA
Organism: Dugong dugon; assembly: GCA_030035585.1. Classification (NCBI taxonomy): domain Eukaryota; kingdom Metazoa; phylum Chordata; class Mammalia; order Sirenia; family Dugongidae; genus Dugong; species Dugong dugon. The sequence continues at coordinate 33,431,279 of CM057479.1, forward strand.
GAGTGGGACACCTTTATTAGCTGGCCCTCTGGTGTTAATTAGTGTTCCACGTTGTTGATATACTATCACTGACAGCGCTGTACTTCAGTAGAGCTTGACATGGTCTTTTTGACGATGAATGCAACGCCATTCCTCTTTGTCATACCTGGCCCAGCAGACCATATGATTGTCTGATTCAAAATGGCCACTAATTCAGATCATTCAAAATCAGCTCACTAATGCCTGGGGTATCGATGTTTATGTGTCCTTTCATTTTTGACAGTTTCCAATTTTCTTAGGTTCATACTTCGTACATTCCACGTTCTGCTTATTAGGGAATGTTTGCAGTTGTTTCTTCTTATTTTTGAGTCATTCCACATTAGCAAATGAAGGTCCCGAAAGCTTGACTCCATCCACGTCATTAACATCGACTCTACTTTGAGGTGGCAGCTCTTCTCCAACCTGGGGGGCTCATCTTCTGGCACTGTATCAGACAGTGTTCCACTGCTATTCATAAAGTTTTCACTGGCCAATTTTTTCAGAAGTAGATTGCTGGGTCCTTCTTCTTAGTCTGTCTTAGTCTGGAAGCTGCACTGAAAGCTGTCCACCAATGGTAACCTTGCTGTTGTTTTAAATACTGGTGGCAAATCTTCCAGTATCACAGCAACACACAAGCCACCGCCTTATGACAAGCTGACAGACTCGTGGTGGAGTGTTCCATACTTAACCTTTATTTAACATAATCCACAATTTTTAAACAAGCCTTCCTCTTTGGCTGTTAATCTGTGGTTGCTGGAAAAAATGGTCTCTCCAAGTGAGAAAATCTGCATGTCATCTTTGTGAGTTTCTTGTGTTAGTAGGTCCTCTCTTGTCAGGCAAATTGGAGTGGGAGAGTAGCAGGCAGTGAAACTGACTCTCACTGATAAAGAAAAGAGAGATTGCTAAAATGACCCGAAGAGAATCCATTTTATTGGTAATATTCCTTTGAAGAATTCAGCCAAAATTTCTTAAGGCCATAAACAAGGTGATTATAAATTTCATATGAAATGGAAAGCATCCAGATGTTTGAATGAATAATGGATAGGGCTGGCATCCATCCTGGGCCAATTTGCCAAATTTCATATCTACTGTATGTTGTTTATCTTTCTCATTTTATCCTATCTTGAGATGGTTCGTAACTCTCCAGAAGGATTCATCCCATAATGTCAAAAAAAAGAAGGGAAAAAATGAAGCTTCGCAAGTTGACTTCTGAATTTGTGCTCATCTTAGTTTGAATGCAAGGATGAGAGAGCCATTGCAGACTTGCTCGGGCAAGAAGGAAGGATCCATCTTGAGGAGAGAGAAGCCTGTTCTGAAATCTAGGTCCCATGAAGATCAGGACCTGGGATGGGGTCTGGAGGAGGTTTCTCTACTCTTGATCTCTCTTTCCCTTGGGGCCCATAGTTTCAGCCTTTGTATCTCTTGGTATCTGCCTGTTCTCCTTGCTCTTCTTCTCTACATTTGTGATTATTCTTTGTCTATTGAATTTATTTGAGCCACACTCCAAGATGCTGTCTCACAGATCCAGTGCTGAATTTCTGACCTTGCTGGAGTCAGAGTTGGGATTCATATCATGAACAAGTCTGCTGATGCCCCTCTTCTGGGGTGGTAGGTCAGTTCTGAGAGAGTAGTAGCTGAGTAGATTATTAGTATAGTACTTATGGAGCCCTGGTGGTTCAGTGGTTAAGAGCTACAGCTGCTAACCAAAAGGTCGGCAGTTTGAATTCACCAGCCACCCGTTGGAAATCCTGTGGGGTAGTTCTACTCTGTCCTGTAGAGCTGCTATTAGTCGGAATCAACTTGATGGCAACAGGTTTGGTTTGGTTTTGTGATAGCTGTTTTTATATTTTCTAATTAATTCTTTGTAGCTGGTGTATAGAAATGAACTTGAGTTTTGTATATTGATCTTATATCAGTCTTCCTAAGTTTTAACTAAGTTTTAACTAGTCTTTTATTACTTGATATCACCTTGAGTTCTTCTCCATTTGTACACCCTTTGTTACCTCCTTTATTGTTCTGATATTGTTGTCATTTACAGATTGCCCTCTCGTTTCCAGTTTTAAATCTTTTAGTTTTGTTTTATCTTTGAGAGTTTGTTATCTAGGTTGGTATCTGGATGATGCTGCCTTGTGTCCTAGATTGAGGTTGTTGTCTGATTTGTTGCCTCTGTATCTGAAGGACTCCCTTTAATAATTCTTGTAAGTTTGGTTTTGCTTTTACATATTCTCTTATGTTCTGTTTAATCTGGAAATGATATAATTTTGCCATCATGTTTGAGAGAGAGTTTGCAGGATATACCATTCTTTGTTGGGAGCTTTTTTCTTTCAAGGTTTTATGTATGTCATCCCATTGCCTTCTTGCCTGCATGGTTTCTGCTGAGTAATCAGAGCTTAGTCTTATTGTTTCCCCTTTGTATGTGACTTTTCAGTTTTTTCAAGCTGCTGTCAGGATTCTTTTCTTTTTTTTTTTTGTATTTGGCTTTAGTGAGTGTGATTATGCTATGTCTTGGTGATTTTCTTTGAGGATCTATCCTATATGGGGTTTTTTGAGTTTCTTGGATGGTCAGCTTTTGTGTTTCATGATGTTAGGGAAGTTTTCTGTTAGCAAGTCTTCAATGATCTCTGCGTTTTCTGTTTTCTTCTCCTGTTCTGGAACTCCAGTCACACTCAGATTTTTTATTTTAATTGTGTCCTGCATTGTTTTCAGGGTTTCTTAATATTTCTTCATTCTTTTCTCTGATTTTTTCCTCAAAGTGATATCCAAGGATTTGTCTTCAATTTTGCTCATCCTGTCTTCTCGTTTCAAATTTGCTCCTGAAACCTTGTGTTGCACTGTCCATTTCTGAAATCTTGTGTATCTTTTGGATTTCTAATTGCTGTTTTTATGTGATTTTTAGTTTATTTATTTTGAAATTTTTGTTCGTGCTTTGTTTTCCTGAATTCGTCCATTACTTTGTCTTTGTTTTCCTTGAGTTTCTCTGTATTTTTCAGGATTTTGTCGATTTTTTCCTTTTCTTTTTGTCTACATTTTCCTTCATCTCTTGAGGAGTCCTGAATATTAGAGTTTTGAATTCCATTTCAGGTAGTTCCAGTGGCTTTTCTTTATTTTGGTTGCTTTCTGGAGTCATCCTGTTTATTTTTTTATATTATCTGCTGTGTCTGGGATGTTTGGGAATTATTTTTTTCCTTTATTGATTGTAGTTTTTTTTGTTTCATCCTGCTCTTTTGTTTTATTTGGTTATGTCTGGGCAGGTGTGCTAGGTGCGTTTTGTTGCTTGCCTGTGGTCACAGTCCTTCTCACTACCTTGTCCAGCAGTGATGCAGGAGGGAGGGTCCAGTGAGGGGGGCGGGGATGGTTTGCAGCACGATCTGGGGCCTGTGAGGTGGGGCTTAGTGAGTGCAAGGAGGGGTCTGGGGACCACATTGGTGCTGCTTGGGGCATGGCGCTCAGTGCACAGTGCAGATAGGCAGGAGGTAAGGGAGAGGTTTTGATTTGTGGAGCTGTGTAAAAGAAGAGAGAAACAGAAGGAAAAAAGTAAATAAAAAGACAGTGCCGTATGGTTCGGCAGGTGGGTTGGGGCAGACTCAGCAAAGCTGTGCGCCGGTGTGGCTCTCTAGCGGCTCTCCAGCCTAGCAGTGTGGTTTGGTCTGCTGAGAAGGGTCATGGGCAGCACACAGGTCTAGGTGGGTGGGAGAAAGGAAGGAAAAGTGGGGAATGAGAGAGAAGAAACAAACAAAATAAAATAAAAACAACAACAATAACAAATAAATGTGGAGGAGCTGGCCATTGGGGGCACGGTGTAATTGGTGTGGCTGCTAGCTGATATCTCTCTCCCCAAGTGGCACATCATGGCCTGTTAGGAAGGGGTAGAGGCAGTGCAGGGCCTAGGTGGGAGGAAGAAGGAAAAGGGAGAAGGGGAAAGATAAAGAAAAATAAAAAATATGGTGCTGTGGGAGCTGGCTGTGGGAGTAGCCCGCACTCAGGGAATCTGTGTGCCAGGGGATGGTCCACATTCCGGGGGGGGGTCCGTGTGCCAGAGGGTCTCCAGCCAAGTCGTACAGCACAGCTCACCAAGAAGGGGGAGTACGGCACATGGGGTTTGGTGAGAGGGTGAAAGAAAAGGAAAGGAGAGAGGAGAAACAGGGAAAGAAAACGAACAATAAATAAAATGGTGCTGAGAGCGCTGATTAGTGACGGCGGCACAGACTCAGGGAGGCTGTGCGCTAGTGACTCTCCAGCTGACTAGTGCAGCACTGCCTCTGAAGGGGTGGGGGCGGTGTACAGGTCTAGGTTGGTGGGAGAAAAGAAAGGAAGGAAGGGCTAGAGAGGAAACAAAGGAAAAAAACCCCAACAACAATAAAGGAAAAAAATATGGCACCAGAGGAGCTGGCTGTTGGGGGCAGGTCAGACCCAGGAAGGCTGTGTGCCAGTGGCTCTCTAACTGAGTGGTGTAACACTTCCCATTGAGAATGGGTGGGGGCAGCTTACAGGATTAAGTGGGCTGGAAATAGGAAAAGAAGGGAGAGACAGAGAAACAGAAGAAACCTGAAAAAGACAAAAAACAGACACTGAGGGAGTCTGCTGGCTGGGGATGCATGGACTCAGGCAAGCCATGCACCAGTGCCTCTCTAGCTGAGAGGTGTGGCACAGCCCACCACGAAGGGGCAGGAATGTCACACTGGGCTAGGTGGGCTGGAGAAAGAAAAGGAGGGAAGGAAGAGAGAAGAAACTGGGAAAAAAAAGAATAAAAAATGGCACTGAGGGAATCTGCTGGATAGGGCTGTGTCTTAGTCATCTAGTGCTGCTGTAACAGGAATACCACAAGTGGATGGTTTTAACGAAGAGAAGTTTATTTCCCACAGTCCAAGTAGGCTAAAACTCCAAATTCAGGGCATCAGCTCCAGGGGAAGGCTTTTTTTCTCTGTCGGCCGCCTTCTCTTTGGTGTTCCCCTGGACTAGGAGCTTCTCTGCACAGGGGCTCTGATCCAAAGGATGTGCTCTGCTCCCAGCACTGCTTTATTGATGGTATGAGGTCCCCAACTCTCTGCTTGCTTCCCTTTCCTTTTATCTCTTAAGAGATAAAAGGTAGGGCAGGCCACACCCCAGGGAAACTTCCTTTACATTGGATCAGAGGTGTGACCTGGGTAGAGGTGGTGTTACAATCCCACCCTAATCCTCTTAAAAATAAAATTACAATCACAAAATGGAGGACAACCACACAATTCAGGGAATCATGGCCCAGCCAAATTAATACACACATTTTTTGGGGGACATAATTCAAACCATGACAGGCTTCATGGACCTGGGCAAGCCGTGTGCCAGTGGCTCTCTAGCCAAGAGGTGTGGCACAGCCTGCCACAAAGGGGCAGGCATGTCACACTGGGCTAGGTGGGCAGGAGAAGGAAAAGGAGGGAAGGAAGAGAGAGACAAGAAACTGGAGGAGAAAAAAAGACTAATAATAATAAAATAAAAAATGGCACTGAGGGAGCCTGCTAGCAGGGGTGGTGTGGATCCGAGGTAGCCATGTGCTGGTGGTTCTGGGACCAAGTGGTGTGGCACAGCCCATCAAGAAGAGGAGGGGACATCACATGGAGCTAGCTGTGTGGGAGAAGGGAAAGAAAGGAAGAGAGAGAGAAGCAATTTTAAAAAGCCCCTCCCCGAAATAATAACAAAATAAAAAAATAAAAAAAAAGCGCAAACAAAAAATAAATGGTGCCTAAGGGCATTGGGGGCAGGGCGGACCCGTGTGGCAGTGAGCTGGTGCCTCTCCAGTTTCGTGACCATGGCCCGTTGGAAAGCAGTGGAGGCTGAGTACAGGGAAGAAAGGTGGGGTGTGGGAAAGTGTGCATCCTTGGTTACTGGGTGTTCTGTCTCCTGTTGGGAGCTCCGTGAAGTTGCCTTCCTGTCCTCCCTGTCTGCCTTCCTTGGTGGCTGTAGTCCAAGATGGTGAATCCGTGCCATGTTAGCTGGTAGTGGATCTCCACTCTGTAGCTGTCCGTATCCTCTGTTCTCTGTCAGTTTATTATTCCATTTGGCGGTTGATCAAGTTCTTTATTCCTTCATTTGATGCTTAGGGTTCCAGGATTGATGTTTGTATCTGTTTTACTTAGTGCTTTGGGTCTTTGCTGCAGAGGGACAGCATGGTCCTTCTGTCTATAGCACCATGTTGGCTTCCCTCCCTGTTAACACTATTAATTATAACCTACTTAAGATTAAGGAGAAACTACCCAAAACAATTGTCATTATTTTGAAATACTTTCTTTTTAGCTTTTTCTAAAAGCTAAGATCCATCAAATGAGATGTTCTGTATCTGAAGAAATTAATATTCTTTTAGTGAAAAATGAAATCATTTCAGTATTCTGGTTTTAAAGAACTCAAGAACTGCATTTTTTGAATAAACAAAACATTTCTCATCTACTCTTATCTTTGCTCCTTTACTTTATTGTTATTTCTTATAGGAACCCTGCCATGATTAGGGATATATCTAACAAAAATGTTTCTGGATCCAAGATTTTTGGTTTATATATTTGGTATTTAATGTTCTGTCACTTACGTTCTTTAAAAGTCTTTTTTAAAAAAAATTACCTACTTAGTCTTTTTTAAATTTACCTAGTTATTCTCCATAAATAAACTTCCTATCTACCTCTATTCAGCATCATGATAGTAATTATCCCTGAGCAATATAGATTGGAAGGCATATTTCAATTTTGAGAAGTTGTCTAATATGAATTACCGTACTCCAAGAGATAATTTATAGAGTTTCACAGTGGTGAACATGTATTTGGAGTAATTTATGGAGTCCCACATTAGTGAACATGTATTATGAGTGATGAAAACTTGCATACATCAGGATCTAAGAATGTCCCACTTGTCTGAGCTGACCACAAAATGTTTCATTACATGTTTCATTACGTACTTGAGTGTGTACTATGTTCAAGGTAGTATCTCAGGCCCTGATGCATAAAATTGAAAGCTAAATTAAGGAAAGTTGAAGTACGATAAGATCAAAAAGGGAAAAAGATAACAAATAAAAACTATGAGACAAAAAAAGGAATATGAAAAGCGAATCTTAGAAGAGCAAGAAAAAAAAGTTGCTACTTATAATAAAATGATACTATCTTCTATTATCTGAAGAGAAAAAAGAAATTCTTATTTACATAAATTGCGATGCATAATCTGTATAGACATCGGACTCCTGGAAAGTTGTTACTATAGCCTGTCATTAGACAACATTCAGGTGAGTTCTGATTTACATGAAATCAGTGGTTCTGTTCATGAGTTGTTTTCTGTTTTTCATGCAGTAGTTTACTTCCTTTGTTTTTTCTTAGTGTTTTTCTTGATCATAGATGGTTGGAGTAGTAAGGAATTTTTCAAAAATAGTTGCCATGGTTGACATATTAGTACAAAGTAGTGTTAAGGCTCTTAATCTCCTATTTCACTATATAAATGATCATACTTTCTATTTGCTTTCCATATATTGATTGCTGTTTATAATGTTCATTATTCATTTTCTATACTTATAATGTCATTATATTAGTATGAAAATGACCAGAAGTAATTAAGATAACAATAATCACTAACTGCTACCATTTCCTGAGCATTTACCATGTTCCAGATGCTTTTCATATACTGTTGTGTGCTGTTGAATCGATTCTGACTCTTAGCACGCGCTTGTGACACAGTAGAACTGCCCTGTAGGGTTTTCTAGGCTGTAATCTTTATAGAAGCAGATCACCAGGTCTTTTTCCTTCAGTGCTGATGGGTGGATTTGAATTGCCAACCTTTTGGTTAGCAGCCACCATTGTGCTACCAGGGCTTCTTATTTTATCTTATTATTTTTTGAAGTTGGCATTATTTCTTTATTTTATATTTTTTTATTGTTGTAGTTTAAATGAAGTTTACATTTCAAGTTAGTCTCCCATACAGAAATTTATACATACATTGTTACTTGACCATAATTGCTTACCCCATTCTGTGACAGCACACTCCTCCTTTCCACCCCTGATTCCCCATGTCCATTCAACCACCTCCTAACCCTCTCTGCCTTCCTGTCTCACCTCCGGACAGAAGCTGCCCTTTTGGTTTCTTGTATCTACTTGAGCTAAGAGGCACACTCCTCACAAGTATCACTGTATGTCCCACAGTCCAGTCCAATCCCTGTCTGAAGAGTTGGCCTTGGGAATTGTTTTAGTTCTGGGCTGATAGAGAATCCAGGGGCCATGCTTTCCGGGGTTCCTCCAGTCTCAGTCAGACCACTAAGTCTGGTCTTCTTACTAGAATTTGAGTTCTGTACCCCATCTTTTTGCTGCTCCATCAGGGACTCTCTGTTGTGTTCCCTGTCAGGGCAGTCATTGGTGGTAGCCAGGCACCATCTAGTTCTTCTGATCTCAGGCTGATGAAGTCTCTGGTTTACGTGGCCCTTTGTGTCTCTTGGGCTACTACTTTCCTTGCATCTTTGGTGTTCTTCATTCTCCTGTACTCCAGGTGGTTGGGAGCAGTTGATGCACCTTAGATGGCTGCTTGCAAGCTTTTAGGACCCCAGACGCCACTCACCAAAGTAGGATGCAGAACATTTTCTTAATAAGCTTTGTTATACAAGTTGACCTAGATGTCCCCTGAAAGCATGGTCCCCAGACCCTGCATCCCTGCCACTCTGTCACTCAAAGTGTTTGATTGTATTCAGGAAACTTGTTAGCTTTGGTTTAGTCCAGTTGTGCTGACTTCCCCTGTAGTGTGTGCTGTCCTTCCCTTCGTATAAGATGATTCTTATCTACTGTCTAGTTAGTAAATAACCCTCACCCTCCCTCCCCACTCTCATAACCATCAAAGACTATTTTCTTCTGTGTTTAAACCTTTTCTTGAGTTCTTATAATAGTGGTCTTGTACAATATTTGTTCTTCTGTGACTGACTGAATTCACTCAGCATAATAAGTTCCAGCTTCCTCCATCTTATACGATGTTTCACGGCTTCATTGTTGTTCTTTATTGTTGCATAGGATTCGATTGTGTGGATATACCATAATTTGTTTATCCATTCGTCCATTGATGGGCACCTATGTTGTTTCCATCTTTCTGCAGTTGTAAACAGCGCTGCGGTGAACATGGGTGTGCATGTATCTATTCGTGTGACGGCTCTTATTTCTCTAGGATATATTCCAAGGAGTGGGATAGCTGGCTCCTATGGTACTTCTATTTCAAGCTTTTTAAGGAAGCGCCAAATCAATTTCCAAAGTGGTTGTACCATTTTGCATTCCCACCAACAGTGTATAAGTGCTCCAGTCTCTCCACAACCTTTCCAGCATTTATTATTTTGTGTTTTTTGGATAGTGCTAGCCTTGTTGGGCTGAGATGATATCTCATTGTAGTTTTGATTTGCATTTCTCTAATGGCTAATGATCGTGAGCATTTCTTCATGTGTTTGTCAGCCACCTGAACATCTTCTTTGGTGAAGTGCCTGTTCATATCCATTGCCAATTTTTAATTGGGTTATTTGTCTTTTTGTTGTTGAGGTTTTGCAGTATCTTGTAGATTTTGGAGAATAGATACTGATTGGATTTGTCGTAGCGAAAAATTTTTTTCCCAGTCTGCGGGTTGTCTTTTTACTCTTTTGGTGAAAACTTTTGATGAGCATAAGTGTTTGATTTTTAGAAGCTCCCATTTATCTAGTCTCTCTTCTGATGCTTGTGCATTGTTACTTTTGGTTCGTATTGTGTTTATGCCATGTATTTGGGCTCCTAGCGTTGTCCCTATTGTTTCTTCCATGATCTTTATCATTTTTGATTTTATATTTAAGTCTTTGATCCATTTTGAGTTAGTTTTTCTGCATGGTGTGAGGTATGGATCTTGTTTCAGTTTTTTGCAGATGGATATCCAGTTATTCCAACACCATTAAAGAGACTGTCTTTTCCCCAATTATCGGACGTTGGGACTTTGTCAAATATCAGCTGCTCATAGTGGATGAACTTATGTCTGGATTCTCAACTCTGTTCCTTTGATCTATGTATCTGTTGTACCAATACCAGGCTGTTTTGACTACCATCGCAGTAAACTAGGTTCTAAAATCAGGTAGTGTAAGGCGTCCCACTTCGTTCTTCTTGAGTAATGCTCTTATTCAGGGCCTCTTCCCTTTCCATATGAAGTTGGTGATTTGTTTCTCCATCTCATTAAAAAATGCCAGTGGAATTTGGATCGGAATTGCATTGTATCTGTAGACTGCTTTGGGTAGAACTGACATTTTCACTATGTTGAGTCTACTGATCCGTGAGCAAAGTATGTTATGCACGTCTCTTTTAGTTTCTTGCAGTAGTGTCTTGTAGTTTTCTCTGTGTGGATCTTTTACGTCTCTGGTTAGATTTATTCCTAAGTATTTTATCGTCTTGGAGGCTACTGTAAATGGTATTGATTTGGTAATTTCCTCTTTAAAGTTCTCTTTGTTGGTGTAAAGGAATCCAACTGTTTTTTGTATGTTTATCTAGTATCCTGAAACTTTGCTGAAATCTTATGTTAGTTCCAGTTGTTTTCTTGTGGATTCTTTGGGGTTTTTTGTCTATAAGATATCATCTGAAAATAGAAGTACTTTGACGTTTTCCCTACCAATTTGGAGGCCCTTTATTTCTTTTTCTAGCCTAATTGCTCTGCTAGGACCTCCAGCACAGTGTTCAGTAAGGGTGGTGGTGATAAAGGGCATCCTTGTCTGGTTCCCGTTCTCAAGGGGAATGCTTTCCAAGTCTCTCCATTTTGGATCATGTTGGCTGTTGGCTTTGTATAAATGCCCTTAATTATATTTAGTAATTTCTCTTCTATCCCATTTTGTTGAGAGTTTTTATCATGAATGAGTGTTGGACTTTGTCAAATGCCTTTTCTGCACTGATTGATAAAATCATGTGGTTCTCGTCTTTTGTTATATTAATGTGATGGATTACATTGATTGTTTTTCTAATATTGAACCATCACTGCATACCTGGTATAAATCTCATTTGATCACGGTGAATTATTTTTTTGATATGTTGCTGAATTCTATTGGCTAGAATTTTGTTGAGGATTTTTGCGTCATTGTTCATGAGGGATATTGGTCTTTAATTTTCCTTTTTTTGTGGTGTCTTTACCTGACTTTGGTATCAGGATTATGCTGGCTTCATAGAATGAGTTTGGGAGTAATCCGTCTCTTTCTATGCTCTGAAATACCATTAGTAGAAGTGGTGTTATCTCTTTTCTGAAAGTTTGGTAGAATTCTCCGGTGACACCATCTAGGCCAGGGCATTTTTTTGTTGGGCGTTTTTTAATAAGCCTTTCAATCTCTTCTTTTGTCATGGGTTTATTTAGTTGTTCTACTTCTGTTTGTGTTAGTTTAGGTAGGCAGTGAGTTTCTAGAAATTTGTCCATTTCCTCTAGGTTTTCAAATTTGTTCAAGTACAATTTTTCATAGTTTTCTGTTACGATTCTTTTACTTTCAGTTGGGTCTGCTGTGATTTCACCCATCTCATTTCTTATATGGATTATCTGCTTCCTCTCCTGTTTTTCTTTTGTCAATTTGGCCAATGGTTTATAAATTTGGTGATCTTTTCAAAGAAGCAGCCTTTGGACTTGTTAACTCTTTCAATTGTTTTTCTATTCTGTATTTCATTTAATTCTCTAATTCTTATTACTTCCTTCCTTTTGGCGCCTGAGGGCTTCTTTTGCAGCTCTCTTTTTGCTTCTTCCAGTTGTAGGGTTAATGTTTTGATTATGGTCCTTTCTTCTTTTTGGATGTGTGCATTTATTGCTGTAAGCTGACTTCTGAGTACTGCTTTTGCTGTGTCTGAAAGATTCTGGTAGGGTGTGTTTTCATTCTCATTTGATTCTATGAATTTCTTTCCTCCCTCCTTAATTTTTTCTATGACCGAGTAGTTTTTGAGCAAGGTATTGTTCAGTTTCCATGTGTTTGATTTTTTTTCCTTGCTTTTTGTGTTGTTGATTTCCGCTTTTATGGCTTTATGGTCAGAAAAGATGTTTTGTAATATTTCGATGTTTTGGATTTTGTTAAGGCTTGCCTTATGGCCTAATATGTGGTCTATTCTGGAGAATGTTCCATGTGCGTGGGAAAAGAAAGTACACCTGGCTGCTGTTGGGTGCAGTGTTCGGTATATGTCTATGAGATCAAGTTGGTTGATTGTAGCATTTAGTTCTTCCGTGTCTTTGTTGAGCTTCTTTCTGGATGTTTTGTCCTTCACCGAAAGTGGTGTGTTGAAGTCTTCTACTAATATTGTGAAGCTATCTCTTTTTTCATTGTTGTTAGAGTTTGTTTTATGTATTTTGGAGCCCGGTCATTGGGTGCATAAATATTTATTATAGTTATGTCCTCCTGGTGTATTGACCCTTTTAGTCTGTATATAGTTCCCTTCTTTATCCTTTGTGGTGGATTTTACTTTACAGTCTATTTTGTCAGTGATTAATACTGCCACTCCTGCTGTTTTTTGAGTGTTGTTTGCTCGATAGATTTTTTTCCCCATCCTTTGAGTTTTAGTTTATGTCTTTAAGTCTAAGGTGTGTCTCTTGTAGGCAGCATATAGATGGATTATGCTTTTTAATCCAATCTGCCACCATCTTTTTATTGGTGCATTAAGTCCGTTTACATTCGGTGTAATTATTGATAGGTATGGGTTTAGTGCTGTCATTCTGATGTGTCTTTTTATGTGTTGTTCACAGTTTTTTTATTCCCTTTAATTTCCTGTGCTCAGTCTTTTTTTTTAGTGTATTTTTTTTTTCATCTTTTTCATTGCTGTTGATTTTGTGTTTGCTGAGTCTTTACATTTTTCTAGTTTTTTATTTTGATTCATAGGATTGTTAGTTTCCTTTGTGATTACTTTAATACTTATCCCTGTGTTTCTAAGTTTATATCATATTTTTATTTCTTCATATTGCCTTGTCTTCCTCTCCATATGAAAAAGCTATGTGCGCATTTTTTAAAGTCCCCCTTTTTTGTTTTCATATTGTCCTTTTTTACATATTGATATCTGTTTCCCTATTTTCAATGTTTCAGGTTTAATGTATTTTCGATTTTCCTATCTGAGTCAATATCTGGTGGCTCTGTCCTGTGTTCTAGTCTTGTGGTGTTGTCTGATGTTATCGATTTTCTAACCAGAGGACTCCCTTTTAACTTTGGTTTGGTTTTTCCAAATTCCCTGAATTTCTGTTTATCTGGTTGTGCCCTAATTTCACCGTCATATTTGAGAGACAGTTTTGCTAGATATATAATTCTTGGCTGGCAATTGTTTTCCTTCAAGGCTTTATATATGTCATCCTGTTGCCTTCTTGCCTGCATGGTTTCTGCTGAGTAGTCCCAGTCTATTCTAATTGACTCTCCTTTGTAGATGACTTTTCTTTTAACCCTAGCCGCTCTTAAAATTCTCTATCTTTGATTTTGGTAAGTTTGATTATAATACGTCGTGGTGACTTTCTTTTGGGATCTACTTTATGTGGGGTTCAATGAGCATCTTGGATAGATATCTTCTCATCTTTCATGATATCAGGGAAGTTTTCTGTCAACAAATCTTCAACAATTTTCTCTGTATTTTCTGTTATCCCCCCCGTTCTGGTACTCCAATCACTTTTATGTTATTTCTCTTGATAGAGTCCCACATAACTCTTAAAGTTTTTTCATTCATTTTAATTCTTTTATCTGGTTTTTCCTGAGATAAGTTGGTGTCAAGTATTTATCCTTAAGGTCACTAATTCGGACTTCTACTGTCTCAATTCTGCTCCTATGACTTTCTATTGAGTTGTCTAATTCTGAAGTTTTATTGTTAATCTTCTGGATTTATGATTGCTGTCTCTCTATGGCTTTTTGTAGCCTATTAAATTTGTCATTATGTTCTTGAATAGCTTTTTTAAGTTCCACTACTACTTTGTATGTTTTTTGGCTGTCTCTCTGTTTTGACAGATTTGTTTCTAATTTCTAGGAGAGTTCTGTATATTATTCTTTTGTATTCTGCCTCTGGTAATTCCAAGAAATTTTTTTCCTCCAGAGAATTTATTGATGCTTCATTTTTGGAGCTTGCTGAAGCCATCATGGACTGCTTGTTTATGTGATTAGATATTGACTGTTGTCTCCGAGCCATTAATACGTTATTATAATTTTGTTTTATATTTGTTTAGCATGTGTTAACTTCTTGTCTTGTTTTGGTTTGATATGCCCAGATAGGCTGCTCATGTGCGCTAGTTTGATTATTGGCGCCTTTGAAGTTGTAACCTCCTGTCACCAGGTAGTTAGTTCTGTAACTAAGTATGTGCACACAGGAGTCCGTTAAATTTTCCTGTATGGATTCAGCTCAGGTGTTCAGGCAGTCGGTCACCAAGTGTGTGGTGCAGGCCCTCACCTGTAGTCTTAGAGAGGCATGGGTGATTGGTGTTGGCACAGGCATCTGGCTGCAGTAGGGGGCCATGTGCTGAGGAAGGCAGGGGGCTGACGGCTGCCCCTGAGTGTCTGAAAAGAAAGTGTGTCCCTATTCCCTAGAGCGAGTAGGTAGGTGAGTTTTTCAGCCGGACTATGAGCACCTTACTCTGCTGGCTGTAAAGACTCGGGGGAACCACTTATTCTTGGACCCTTGTAGCAGGTGACTAGGTGGCGTAGATGGAGCCACCAGTCCTCAAGCCCCTGGTGCGGACCGGTAAAGGTGCCTGCTTAAAGGGCGGGGCTGTGTCAGGTATCACAAATCTGACACTTCATAGCTGAAACAGTTGAAGTTAGACTTCAGGTGTTTACCCTGTTGTACTCTGGTGGTGAGGGCTTACGCTGTTGAGATGGGTCCACACAAGTCTATACAGGGATGGGAGGCACTCAAATCTGTGGACCCCTTTTACCTGTACCTAGCAAAGGAGCTGTGCCAACCCTGATTTCCTGGCTTAGGGGAGCCAGTAGCTTATTTGTTCCCTCTCCAAGACCAGGAGAATGGTTCAGGGTGTCTTATGGGATCTACTTCATGCCCAGGGGACTCAGAAACTTTGGAAGCCCACAGACTGGTGCAGAACGGGGAGGGAGGAGGTAAAAGGGAGAGGGGTTTTTCCCAAATGGGCTTTTTTTTTTTTTTAAATTCTCAGTAAAAGGCCACTGCATGTACTTATCTTTAGCCACTTTTCACTGGTTCGGAGTGTCCAAGCAGAATCTCTGCTGCCAGATGTCTCTCGATGTGGAAACTGCCTTCCGAGCATGTGGGCAGAGCAGTATGCCTGCTTTACTGCACATCTCCAAGCGGATCTGGGCTGAAAAGCTGCAGCCCCAGCCGAGTCCGGTCTGGCACTCCTCGCTTCTTCTGAACCGTCTCCATCTCCCCCCGCCACTCAGTCTGATTCAACTTTGTGTTGTTCAGAGCTCCTAGATTTTCATATACAATCAAATCACTTGTTTTTTCAGGTCTTTGTTGTTAAGAGGGATATAGGAAGATGTCTGACTACTCTGCCTTCTTGGCTCCCCCTCCCAGGGCTCCTTATTTTAGTTTATTATATTCTCACAACAACCTTGTGAGGTAGTTATTTTAGTATCCTGTATTTTATAGATAATTAATGTACGGTATAGTGACTTGCTTGAGATTGCTTAAGATCATATAGGTACGATGCTAGGGTTTAAATCCCGGCAGTGTAACTGCCAGAGCTGTTGACCTCAGTGTCATTCAGTATAGATGACCAGGTCTGATTTACTCCAAAGTTGGCTTTTTTGAATCACTGTGGACATAATGTCAAGAGACTAGAAAGATTCTTGCTTTTATTATGCAGTTCATATCTAGACACAGAGTCCTCATTGAATTTCAAAGAGTTATCTATGAATGCTTATCAAAATTGTGAATTATAAGGTTGATGGTATTTTGAATGCATGGTTTAGCACCATTAGTGTGTGATTAGGGCAGGGAATTCCCTAACAAGGGAGAGGTTTGGGCTGGCCTCCTGGGTGTGTCAGTTAGCTGGCTTATTCTATGGCCAAAGTCTGCCCTTTTATAACCCTAGTCCCCCACCTGACAAAAGTAAGCTCATCAGTATAAGGGACTCCAGATGAGAGGATGTGGACAAATCAATGTACTTCTGTTACCAAGGTGATAAAACTTTGTCATTGAAATCCTCATTGGGAACTGTGTAAGCCCAGCATCTGTATATACTCTGTGAATCAATTTATGTATTTTCAAACAAGAGAGCAGGAGATCGTTCCAGTCTATTATTATGGACTAGTTTTTCTTTTAATTTTGAACTTTGTCTTCTGAGAGTTGTATTTTATATTATATTATTTTTTGAGTCTCACAATTTTATACTACTCCTCTTTCTGATTTTGGCCTCATTTTATTTTCTTTGAACTCAGCTTTCTTTCTGAGTTTCTTCATTTTGGGCACTCTAAATCTCCATGTTTTAATTTAACTTTCCTTAATTGAAAATCATATTTCTCAGCTGGATATTGACATTCCATTTTATGCAGCGAGATCAAGGACAGTGCCATAAACATGGTGATGGTTCAGTTGGTCAAGCTAGGTAGGAAAAATATCTTGTGGTCGGCTCAGCCATGTTCTTGTGTCCTGATGTAGGCTGAGTTTCCTTACTCCTAATACATCTTTATGGAAGTACATATATTGTCACATGCAGTGGAGTAATTTCTATTTGTCAGTGTTTCCAGGTTAAAATTAGAGCATTTGGGAACCTAAATTAGGACCTTAAGAGGTCCAAAGTCTTTGTCAATAATAACAGCAGTATTAATAGTATGAGTAAATTGATGAAAATGATGATTTATACACATTTTAAGTTCAACAATATATAATTGCCAATATTGAACCATTTTTTCCTACAAAAATGGCATTTACTTTATTTTTTCCCACACAAAAATTTATACATACATTGTTATGTGCATCTGATTGCTTTCCCCATACTGTAACAGCACACTCCTCCTTTCCACCCCTGATTCCCCACGTCCATTCAACCACCTCCTAACCCTCTCTGCCTTCCTGTCTCACCTCCGGACAGAAGCTGCCTGTTTAGTCTCTTATATCTTACTTGAGCTAAGAGGCACACTCCTCTCGAGTATCGCTTTATGTCCCACAGTCCAGTCCAATCCCTGTCTGAAGAGTTGGCCTCTGAAACTGTTTTAGTTCTGGGCTGATAGAGAATCCAGGGGCCATGCTTTCTGGGGTATCTCCAGTCTCAGTCAGACCATTAAGTCTGGTCTTACTAGAATTTGAGTTCTGCACCCCACCTTTCTCCTGCTCCATCTGGGACTCTCTGTTGTGTTCCCTGTCAGGGCAGTCATTGGTGGTAGCCAGGCACCATCTAGTTCTTCTGATCTCAGGCTGATAAAGTCTCTGGTTTACGTGGCCCTTTCTGTCTCTTGGGCTACTACTTTCCTTGTGTCTTTGGTGTTCTTCATTCTCCTTTACTCTAGGTGGTTGGGAGCAGTTGATGCATCTTAGATGGCCGCTTGCAAGCTTGTAATACTCCAGACGAAAAATGGCATTTTCTTATGGTTTAACAAAATACTGGTAATAACAGCAACTAATGGCTGTTGATGGCTTACTATGTGCCAGGCTCTGTGCTAAGTGCATTCATGCATTACTGCATCATCCAACCCCATGAGACAGGTGTTATTACTTCCTCCACTTTATAGATAGCAAAACAGGTTAGAGAAGTTAAGTAACCCCTTGCCCCCACTGTCCCTGTCCCCTGTCAGTCACTATTCTCCATATCTATAGTTTTGTCATTTTTATAAAGTTATTAAATAGAATCATATAGTATATAATAACCCTTTGAGTTTTTATTTGAATGAACATAAGACACACTTTATTCTTTCCCCATCTACCTTTAAAAAATGGCTCATTTCCTCGTATCAGGTCCTTCTGTTCCTTTCTTGTCTCGCTAGCTCCCTTCTCATCCTGCAGTTAGACAGGCTAGAACAGGATCTCATTTGTAGCTTGTCAGCTCTTCTTGTCAGTTAGCAGAGATATGGTTGAGCATTAAGAGGGGTTTGGGAAGTAGGGTTATTAAGGGACAAGCAGCTTTGGTTTACCATGGGGAGCAGGGGATTCTAATACACAGTTAATTTTCAGTTAAATTAAAATATCAAAAATCCTAAGCTTTGGTCCAATTAGCACGCCACGCCTGGCCTGTTCTCTTAACACATTAGGGTGTCCTTCTCACACGCTACACCTCAAACTGCAAAGGTGCAGCCTGGTAGCTACTTCTTAGCCCTGGGAAACACATGCAGATTGGCCTGTCACATAAACAGGGCTGAAATTTTTATAGCAGTAGAGAAAACAAGAAGAAATCTCAAAAGCCTGGCATGATGAGTCTTGGTTTTGTGAGATGACTTTGCACTCTTCTGAGGCTTTTTTTCTTTTTGGGTACAGTGGCTTTAGGTTAATTCAGAATAAAACCTAAGAATTTTCTTT
Source organism: Dugong dugon (assembly GCA_030035585.1). Taxonomy (NCBI): domain Eukaryota; kingdom Metazoa; phylum Chordata; class Mammalia; order Sirenia; family Dugongidae; genus Dugong; species Dugong dugon. The sequence continues at coordinate 33,449,689 of CM057479.1, forward strand.
TATTATCATGTCATTCTTATCCTCATTATCCATGTAGTCATCATCAGAGCTGTTATTTATTGACTGCCTATCTGAGCCACCTATTGTCCTTATGCTTTACATGGATTAGCTGTTCTAATTCCTCAATGACCTTATAAAGGAAGGATTGACCTTGTGCTTTTAACCATAGTCTAGTACTACATCAGAAAGAGAAACCATATACATTTTCCTAGTGGAACCATGGGCTTGAAGTAAGGTAAAGCCATGAAGGGAAGTCATTCATAAATTCTACCTGTGAGTGAGAATATTTTATATTATTCCCACCCCACTCTAAAAGTTTAGTGTTAGGTTTTTTAAATGGATTTAGAGAAGTTTGGCTTCACATAGAGGAGAAACAAGTCAAATCATCATTACACTGTGAGAACTTTCCATTTATTGATGAGTTTTATGGTCTTAAGATCCATGTGAGATTGATAGGCCAGATTCTGCCCTCATTCTACAATTACACATGCTGCAGTGGGGAAAATTAAGACCTAAAAATTGTACTAAAAACTTTTTTTGTGATGAATCTTGATGCTATATTTTCTCATACAAATTTGGAACTACTTTAAATAGTCCGCTACTTGTAAGCATGCATAAGATTACAGCCGCAGTAGACTTAAGAGTATTTGAGAGCTGTTTAAAGCAGTTCTCTAATAGCCGCTTTAGCAAAGATTATAAATCAACAAACATTTTTCTGAATTCCTGTTCCATACCAGGAACTGTGCTAGGTGTTGAGGATGGAATTCAGTCAAATAGTACCAACTATTCCTGTGATGCAGTGGTTAAGAGCTCGGCTGCTAACTGAACGGTCAGCAGTTGGAATCCATTAGCCGCTCTTTGAAAACCCTGTGGGGCAGTTCTACTCTGTCCTATGGGGTCACTATGAGTTGAAATCGACTTGAAGGCAATGGGTTTTTTCAACAGGTTATACCTGCATCTGCCTGGGACAGCACCCAAGAGGGTTTAATATTGACTGCACTGGAATGTACTTGTTTAAACATGTTTCATATGTTGCCAGGGAGAATTCAGGTTTTTCATAAGTGCCCACATGATTAAAAATTTATGTATAGTCCAAATTAACTTTTTAATTAAAATCGGTGATGAGTTGGTTTCAAGAAAGTATTGGATATGATTTGAATATGAATTGATGGCAATAGAGGCTTTGTTAGTGTATGTTTTCTTTTTGTCAGTAATCCTTCATGATGCCCCAGTATCATGACCTAATCTGAGTGGAATTAAACATAAGTAGCTCAAAATTATATAATTAATAATTGTTTCAAATACTATTATGAATTAATCTAAGCCAGCTAGCATGATCCCAGCTACACAAAGGCTGGTCCAGAAAGGATGAGGGACAGGTGAGTAGGGCCTTCTGGCTTGCTAGTTCAGGGGAACTAATTAGGCTTTTCTTCTAACGATCTGTTAGGCCACTTTCTAGGGTCAGATGAGCTGCTTGTGAGAAACTCAGGTTCTGTGTGAGGCAATGAGCAGAGGTATTAGAAATCTAGGTTTGAGTCCCAGCTCCTTCTTCTTTACTATCTGTATGATCCTAAGGCTACTTAAGCTCTCAGAGATTTGGTTTTGTCATCAGTAAAATGTATATAATATACGTTATAGGTTGTTATGGGCATTACATCCAAAGCACCTAGCACAGTGCTTGACGTGTACCAGGTAGGGTTGGTAGTCTCTCCTCAACCCCTAGTGATCTCCCGCAGGGAAGTGGTGCTAGAGAAGGTACCCTGTATTGTTCTTCCAGTAGGATTTATGTATTTAATGGTAGTCATTAGTTTTTATATTGATTACCCTTTGGAATATAGTATTTTCATTATAAATCAGGTATAAATTCAATCTGTAGTTTCTTATTGAACACCTTCTATGCAGCAGACTTTGTGGAATATATTAGAGATATAAAGATGAATAAGGAGTTTTATTCAAGGAGTTCACAGTCTGTTGAGGAATAGGAATGCAAAATTAACTAATCAGAGTGCAATGTGGTGAATGTTTTACTCAGTGGATGTACTGCTGTGGATTATAGGGGTTGGGATGGCTTAGGCTGGGCAAAGCTTCTCAGAGATGTCACGGAATTGGGCCTTGGGATACGATGGATTTCATAAAGAGACAGAAAAGGTACCAAAAGGGCATACCAGGCATAAGAGATAGCCTGAGGAGTGACATGGAGCTGAGAAGTGGCTGGTATATTCTTGGAGTATGGGGAATCAGTGTGGCAAGATTGTAAGGTACAGGTGAAACAGGAAATGTAGCTTGAGGATTACCTTACTCTTGTTCTTATGAGTTTTAAACACAATGTTAATACATTAAAAAAAAACCAACTTTTATTTTAAAATGGTTGTGGATTCACAGGAAACTGGAAAAATAGTACATAGAATCCCTTGAACCCTTCTCCTATCTTCCTTCAGTAGTGACATCCCACGTAACTGTCGTACAATATTAAAACCAGGAAATTGGCATTGCTACAATACTATTAACTAGACTACAGAACTTACTCAGTCTTCACTGGTCTCTACATGCATTCATTTGTGTGTGTGTGTAGTTCTATGACATTTCATCCTATCCCAACAAAGGGGATGTACCACCAGTTTATATTTGCACCCCTTGCCCCCATTATCCCTGTCCCCTAGCAGTCACTAATCTATTCTCCATATCTATAGTTTTGTCATTTTATAAAGTTGTTAAATAGAATCATACAGTATATAACCTTTTGAGATTTTTTTTTTCCAGTAAAAATAATGCCCTTGTGATCCATTCAAGTTGTTGCATGTATCAGTAGTTAATCCCTTTTTATTGTTGAGTAGAATTCGATGGTATGGATGTACCACAGTTTATTCACTTGTTAAAGGACATATGGGCCATTTCCTTTACTATTATTATAAATAAAAGCTGCTGTGAACATCTATATACAGGTTTTGTGTGAACATAGGTTTTTCATTTCTCTGGGATAAGTGTCCAAGAGTACAGTTGTTGTGTGGTAAGTGCATGCTTGGTTGTATAAGAAACTGCCTAGCCATTTTCCAGAATGACTGTATGTTAATACATTTTTAAAAGAAATCTCACACTTGAATTATGGTAACTGTAATAAATATATTTTTGTTTGTGGTTTTCCAGGAAAAGAACCCACAGTTCTCTCTACATGAGCTCAAAAGAAACACTTTTCTCAAGGGTTTGTTTTATTTTTTTGAATAACTATACTGCTTATATTTTAAAAATAGATAATTTGAAGCAACTTTGTAAAATTAAAACCAATGTGTAATAGTACAAAATTACCACAAAAAATAGGAAAAAATGACAAAAAGAAACAGAAATTACTATTATCAGGCACTTGTCATGGGTTTAACTCTAGTTTTGCTGGTATGTGAGAAATGAGGTAGAATATATAGTATTTAATGTCTGAAAAAAGAAACAAAAATCTTTTAGTAATTTAAGAATTTCTCCAGTTCTGAATTCAGGGAAGAATTTACAGTATGAGTCCTTCTATAAGAAATTCTGAGTAACATAGTTGATATTACCAACCATAATTTTATAGAAAACCCAGATAAACACCAATGAAACAACCTTTCTCACAGATGCTCTATAATCTGAAATTGTACTGGTTTTACTTAGGTTTTGATTTCCTACTTCTTCCCTAGGTAATCAGAGATGTATTAAATTGCCTACCAGCATTCCCAATCAGTATAAACATTTTCTGTTATCTCTCTTTTCATTCATTCATTCAGCTCAATTGTCATTCAACAAACATTTATTTAGCACATTTTCTACATGCCAGGTGCTGGTCTGGTCTCTGGGGATGCAAAGATCAATTAAGACTTGGTACCTTCTCTTAAATTGCTTATATTTGCTTATCCACTTATTTTAGTAATAAACAGTAATGCATTATTACAGGTGCTGTGACACTTGGGTGTATAGAGTATGTTGTGGTTATGTGCTGTTGAGTCAGTTCCGACTCATAGTGACCTCATAGGCCAGAGTAGAACTGCCCAGGAGGGTTTCCAGGGAGGAGCTGGTGTATTTTAACTGCTGACCTTTTGATTAGTGGCCAAGCTCTTAACTATTGCATCACCAGGGCTCCATATAGGGTATGGTGGAGAATAAAGGAAGGAGTGATTACCTGTCCTTAGAGTCAGCAATTGGAAAGGGAAATCCATAATGCCTATGAAGACATGAAGCTCAGTGCTGCCTTGAAAAAGATAATCTCTATTAATTTAAGTAAGGGTAATGTTAAGTAAGGAGCCCTACTGGCACAGTGGTTAAAGTGCTTGGCTGCTAACTGAAAGGTTGATGGTTTGAACCCACCAGCTGTTTCATGGGAGAAACATGTGACAGTCTGCTTCCATAAAGATTTACAGCCTTGGAAACCCTATGGGGGTTTCTGTTCTACAGGGTTGCTATGAATTGAAATCAATTCTGTGGCAAAGGGTTTGGTTTTGGGTTTCATGTTTACAATTTACACTCTTGTTCTGTAGCAGCCATCACGCACTAAGAATTACATACGTACTTAATTTTTAAAAGAATTTATACTTATAAAATCAAGATGATCAGAATTAACTTAAAAGAAAAGAAAAAAAAAAAAAAAACACACAGACAAGGACTAGAAGGCAGGAGGGGACAGGAAAGCTGGTGATAGGGAACCAAAGATTGAGAAAGGACAGTGCGGACATGTCATAGGATTGTTAACCATTGTCATAGGGCAGTATGTGTACTAACTGTTTAATGAGAAACTATTCTGTAAACCCTCATCTAAAGTAAACAAACAAACAAACAAAAAAAAGAATTATGTGAGATCAGATTGACAACAGCAACTCAAGAGGTTTGATGGGAAGCCTAGGGGGTAGTGAGTTGAAGATAATGGTGAAGGAATAATTTGGAAAAGGATAGTGAGAATAGCAGCACAACTGGAAGAATGTAATCAATGCCACTGAATTGTACATGTAGAAATTTTTGAAATGGTGAATCTTTGGCTATGTATATTTTCACCAGAAAAGAAAAAGGGTCGAGAAGGGAGAGTGTTGACATGTCATGGGGTTGTTAACCAATGACATAAAAGAATGTGTGTACTGACTGTGTAATGAGAAACTATTTGTTCTGTAAACCTTCACCTAAAATACAATAAAAAAAAATTTTAAAAACCCCACAAAACATAATAGAACATAAAATTTCTGAACTGAAGAAGAGAGTGAGGAAGTGAGGATGGAGGAATGGAGCAGGAGAAGGAGTCTAACATTTCATTCCTAATCTACTAGAGCATTGATATATGTTGTTCCATTCAGTCTTCATCTTAATCCTGGCCCTGTGAGTGTGGTGGTACCAGTGGAACCCAGGATTTAAAGTCAGGATTTTGAGGGTTTGGGAGGAATACGGAATCCTTGATGTGTGGTTATTTGCAGTTTCTTCCAGGCATGAATTTGAATCCTGCTCTGAGAGCCCTCAGTGCAGTGGTCAGTGGCTTAGCCTGAGAGCAAGCCCAGTATCCACACCTCATCATACATTCAGTATTCTCTGTGGTGACTTTTATATCCTTATTTAGGTTGTGATCCACAGGGGCCAGTCTTAGGAGTGTGTGAGCCTTGGTGGTGCAGTAGTTAAGTGGCTGGTAACCCAAAGGTTGGCGGTTCAAACCCATCATGGGAGAAAGATGTGGCAGTCTGCTTCCTTAAAGATTATATTGGAAACCCTATGAGGCAGTTCTACTCTGTCCTCTAGGGTCACTGTGAATTGAATTGACTCGACGGCAGGGGGTTTGATTTTTGGTTTTGGTGGTCAAAGGAACAGAGCAGAAGTCGCAAAATAATTTCAGAATAACTTAAATTTTCTGTTTGTATTTCTAAAATAACATGAAGGAGGTTCATAGTCTACATCAATATTTTATATAAATTCCCCTCTTTCCTCTCTACTGAGCTACCCTGAAACCTTAGATTTCCCTTCTCCCAAACACACCTCTATGATCCATGCATTTTATTCCTCCTCACCTTTTGTACCCTCTTATCCACTGAACTCTTATCTTCTCCTGCTACTCTCCACCAGCACACACTCCTGAGAATTTCTTCTTTCCATTTTTGCCGTTTTGCAGCATGGCCTCAGAGAAAGAACCAGGGAGGGCAAGGGCCAGATCACTTTAAGCCAGAATCCTTTCTAGTAGGCATAAGGATGAGAAAGACTGAGAATGCTCATAAGCATTTAATTTTGCTACATTATGCACTAATTTGATTTAAAATCAAAAAACAAAAAAAGCCCCTTTGGTTCTTTCTAAAAGAAAGCCCACAACTGCCGTTGCTCCTTTAGCAGTTTCATGTAATTTCATGGTTAGTGTTACTTTAGTAGTAGTGTACCATAGAGTTTATTTTAATGGCACGTTATTAGCTTTATAAATGATTTTAAACATCTGTATGTAATTATTAAAAGGCTAAAAGGTCACTTACACTTTTTCAGTTATACTTTATTGCACTTTAAGAGTATTTGGGAATTTGTTAGGGTCTTTGGAATCATCCAACAACTATTTATTGAGCGCCTATGTGCCAGGCACTGTTCCAGATGCTGGGGATACACCACTGAACAAAACATCTTTGTTCTTGTGGAGCTTACATTTCAGCAGATGTATCCCTCACAAATGTTAAAAGAGTCTAAAATATTGTCTTTATTTGTGGATGAGGATAAGGCCTGGAAAGGCTGAATAACTTGCCCAAAATGAAATAGCTGGTAAGTGGAGCTGGAATTTGACTGAGGTCTGTCAGTTTTGGGGAAGGCTGGGGAGCTGAGGAAAAAATGAAGATATTCCTTCTTCAGTGACCTTTTACAAGGTTTTCAAGCTTTGTTTTGCTTTAAGTGAATCACTGGAATCTACTTTACCAGTTGCCTTTGAATTGACTCTGACTCATGGCGACCCCATTTGTGTCAGAAGAGAAAAGGGTATTCAATAGCTGATTTTTCTGGAAATAGATCACCAAGCCTTTCAGGCCTCTGGATGGACTTGAACCTCCAACCTTTTGGTTAGCAGCCTAGTGTGCTGTTCACAACACCTAGGGACTCCAGGACTTACTAGGCCTCTGAATTAGTTGGACCATCTTAGGGACAAGGAGAAGTTTGAGAGCTAGGAGCAGAAATGGGGATTGAAGGGGAATAAAGGGCCTGATAGAGCTGGTAAGGAGACTTTGATTGTCTCTGCTGAATTAGAAACTTGGGGGAAAAGCTCCTCTCCTAATCCGAATTCCTAGGAGAGATCATGGGGGAGGGGCACAGAAAGAAAGCTGAGAAGGGTGATGAAACTGGGGAAATGACTTGGAGGTATGGAATCAGTCTGTGCTAATGCAGTTACTCTCATGCCTAGTTGCTTCTGGACCCAAGGAGTCAAGTGAAAGACATTCTCCTGTGCTTAAATTGTTTTCCAGCTCTACTCATTATCATCAGAACAACTACCTGAGTTGAAAAATGGAACGTGTTTTTATGAATTAAAGAATATTTTTCCTTCCCCAGATAAAACTTCTCTCCAAATGTTAATGATTAGGTAGGTGTTGACCCCTTTCTTTGACTGAAAGCACCCCCCGCCCCACCCCCAAGCAGAGACTGGTTCTTCTTTGTTTCCTCTGCTGCCAAGCTTATAGAATGTAGTCAGTAAATGCTGATGGTTTTAATAATACGAAACAGCAGTTCTTTGTTAATACATGTAAAAAAAGGTATAGAATGCCATTACGTATCCCAGGTCCTTCAACATGATCAACAGTGACCACAAAACAAAAAGCAACTTAAAGCATATGTCTTGTTGGTGTTATCTTTACATACAAAGGGGAGAGCACATTATCATGCATGTGAATATACTTTTGAGTATGGAATATGATCAGGAGTTCTACAGTCTCTTTGCAAAAGCATTCTTTAGAGGCAAGACTTTTCTCCCAAACATTTATCTTGGTTGGAGTATCTTTGCCTTACTCTCAGACACAGTGCTATTATCCAGAGGGATCTAAAGAGGACAACTCAAACTTGCCTCCTGAATATATCCCTTGACTTCTTTTTGTTGTTTTTTAATATTTTATTGTGTTTTAGGTAAAAGTTTACACAGCAAATTAGATTCCCATTCAACAATTCATACACAGATTTTTTCACGACATTGGTTATCATCCCCACAATGTGTCAGCAGTCTCACCGTTTCCACCCTGCCTGCACCATTTCCATCCATCCTGTTTCCCAACCCCTCCTTGCCTTTGTTACCCAAATAGGGTCTGTGCCCTGGAGCAGTCAAGCCAATGAAACATACTCCAAGTCTGAAAGAGGGAGAAAGTTTTGTTTTAGGAGGTGTCCATCACTGGGGATCTGACAGCAACACAGGCCGTCTCTATGGAGTCCTGAAAGGCATTTTTATGTTAGAGCTTATGTATGGTTTTTACAAAGGTTAGAAGTGTCATTATTCATTACAAGATAATTACAAGAGACTATCATACTAAAGAGATATATGCCAGACATTTCCTCATCATGCTAAAGATATACATATCTGACATCTGGGCTCTAATCTTCCTGTGGGGGGGTCATAAGCCCATAGATGGCTGGACAGAGCAAAACAAAGTCATTACCAAAGGTATGTGAAAAGGAGAAGGCAAAGAAAAAAAAAAAAACTTAAAAGTTCATGGTGTTAGTTATGTCAAGCTCTCAGTCACCAATTTGGAAAGGAGAAAACTTGCTGTGGAGTATTAGGGTCACACCTTCTTGTTTTTGCTTTTGGGTAAATATTGACCATTTGGTCTCATATAGTTGATTGTTTAAAGGAGTACATTCTTCACTGGTGTTATTGTTTTTCTAGGGCAACCTATTATTTGGCTGAAAGGTGACCTCTGGGAGTGGCTTTGGTTCTAGGTTAAAAGGGTATTTTAGGATGATAACTCAGGGGTTCATCTAACCTTTATCAGTCCAGTAAATCTGGTCTTTTTATGAATTTGAGTTGTGTTCTACATTTTTCTCCCATTCTAACTGAGACCTTCTGTTGCGTCATTGGTTAGAATGGTTTTCTAGCTATGGTTCTTTCATATTTGGAGGATAACTTCTCCCTCCCAATCATTTTACCAGCCCAAAACAGTCATTAACAGTCTTGCAGTAGGGCAGAGTCCAAAGGGTGCGTTTACTCAGGTATCAGCCATTCAAGTCTGCTGCAGGTGTCTATCTGATTTGGTCAGGCTCTCCAATAGTTTGTCTCATCTTCACCCTTTCTGGCCTGTGATAAAATTAACTGAGAGAAGATTATTGCCTTGCTCGGAGCCTCACGAGGTATCAGCATAGTAAAACCTTTAAGAGATTTTAAGTTTGGTCACTGTACTTGAGTCCAGCAGTGCCTCCCCCTTGGTCCACTCTTTCACACTCATAGCTTCTACAGTTACAGTTTTTAGAATCACAGTTAACACTGTTAACAGTCAACAGTCACAGCTGAATCATATAATCCTATCAGCATCTTCTCCCATCCTCGCTTCCCCAGACCCATCAGGAAAAGAGGAAACTATTTAGTGGGAATCCTCCGTTGTTCCCTCATTTTGAGTATAAGCACTCCCACGAAAGCGTGAAGCCAGCCACTTCATGTCTTTTTCTCCCTCATTTTAGATAGCCAATTTTTAAATTACTTGTCCCTATCAAACCAATATTCCGAGGAGACAAACATGTTCCTTGGTCTTGAAGGAACCTTATGTTCTGGTTGGAACTTTGAGCATCTGCATCCATAAGCTAAGTTCAGTCCAGAGCAAGCCATCAAATTGGAGCAGTCTACAACAGCTCACAGTGTCAAACATCTTTCACTTCATTCAGTCGAGTTCTGGTCACCTTAGCCATCCAAGCTAGGTAACAATGGGTAGCAGCCTCAGGCTTGAGAGTGCCCACACACCTCCCTGCACTTCAGACAGCCCCTTCACACACTCTAATCCCTACACCGCTGGGGCTAGGTCATCAGGTTCCACCCATAAACTTAGGAGTCCACATACAACTCCCTTTTACTTCTGACCAGCCAGCCCTTCCTCTCACTCTCTCATCCCTAGCCCCCATGGGCTAGGTCAATGGGTGCCAATGGAACTTGTCCAAACTCAGCCCATCTCTTCATTGCTGCACTTCCCCCACTTCCACTCATTAGTGGGCCCAGGTGGTCACCACAAGTGAGCAGACTATGCTGTCTACTCATCAGCTCCCTTTAACCTTCAGTCCTGGAAGGGGGCTCCTTCTGATGGATACTGACTTTTCCTGCCTCGATGCATCCAACAACAGGCCACTTGCTTGAAATTCAAAAAGCAGAACAGCCACTTTTTTTCTGTAAGTTCTTTCTTCAAATTCAAGTCTTCTGTTCTCTCAGCAGTTCTGGGTGGTTCTGTATGTCTTTTCAAATGCAAAAATCTGGATGGGGCTCAGGTTTTTGTCCTAAGCACCCCACTCTGTACACAGAGCTACTGCGTTCAAACAGCCTGTGTTTCTTTGGGCAAATCCTAGTTCCCCTTTTAGCATATCCAGTCGAGTATTGACTGAAGGTGGAATACCATGCTCTCTGTAATCTGTAATATCCAATATTCATTTCTACCATACATTTAGGTCTGCTTTACAACAATAGGTAGGAGAAACATTCAGTATCCTTAGTACACTCCTCTTCTCCACCCCTTAACTATCTTCCCATTCATATGCATATGGCCTTGGGCCTCTGGCTGGGTGGAACCAGAAGACCCTGCCCCCCTGTCAGTCATCCTTCTTATCTGGCCGGGCTTTGGCCCCAGGCCACTTGGGCTGTAGCTTTTCAGTCATTATCGGTAACCATCTAAGAATCAAAAGTTTCACTTCTCCCAAGCGCCTTCCTTCTTCCTCTTACAAAGTTCCATGCTTTCATGAGTCTGGAGCCATTGCAAAAAGTCCCACTTCTGATACCAACTGTAAGAATGGCATGGGGGTGATGTCTGACCTCCTCTAACTTCATAAGGGAGGAGGAAAATCAAGATAACAGTCCAAGGCTGATTCCTGTGAGGTGAGGGGTCAGACATGCCTCCTCTCTCTGCCATCGTTACCAATTCTGACACCAACCTTCCCTTCTGCAGCATTGTCTGCTACGTTTGAAAATTCATTGCAGTGGCCACAGAGAACTCACAGACCATTCTCACAATTATGTGATTTATTAGGGAAGTAACAGTTACAATTCAGGCTTAGGAAAACTCAGGATACAGTTTTTCCATCAAGATAACCTCTTCGCAGCTTTGCTGCAGATATGCTTCTCCTTGGCCCTCAGTCTCTGTCCAGAGGCACTCAGCTTTCTCTCTTCATGGACTGGGAAGCCCACCACACTGTCTCCTGCTGCTGGGTCTCTGCTGTTGGTCTCTCCTTCCTTGGTGGCGGTGGTCTCGTCTCTGTGCTCTTGAATTGGCTCTCTTTTAAGGCTAAACTGACCAATACCCTTGGCCAGCCACAATTATGTGTGCAGCCCTGCCCAATCACTTGGGTGGGAGTTACAAGACCATAGCGAGAACGGCCATACTGAGTAATTCATCACATCACAGGTTGGTAGTGGTAGCCTGATGCCATCTGGTTCTTCTGGACTCAGGCTAGAAGAGACTGTGGTTCGAGTGAGCCGTTAGTACTATGGACTAATTTCTTCCTTGAGTCTTTGGTTTCCTTCACTCTCCTTTGCTCCAGATGGAAGAGACCAGTAGTTGTATCCTGGATGGTTGCTCACAAGCTTTTAAGACCCCAGATGCTACTCACCAAACTAGGATATAAAACATATATCTTTGTGAACTAAGTTATGCAGATTGACCTCGTTGTCCAACAAGACCATGGTCCTGAGCCTTCAAACCCAGTAAATCAGTCCCACGAGGTGTTTGGATATGTCTAGGAAGTATCCCTAACTGTGCTCCCTATGTGCTTTATTGTATATATGAATATACAGCATGTACAAACATGTATATACATATATCCACAAATATACCCATATATGCATGCACATGTATTCGTGTACACCTTCCCACACCCATATAGCATACAGATCTACCTATGTAACCACTCATATATTTTTTGATTGTTATTACTATTGTTGCAAGATTTTGTGTTACAGCGTTTGCCGTAGTTGTCCTTTATTCTTATGTAATTCTCAGTGTCTTCATTTACCTTGGTGAAGTTGTGCTGACTAATTAACACTAGTCTATTGTCTAGTAAGTGAATCTCCCTCCCTTCCCCTCCCATTCCTGGTAACCATTGAAGAATGTTGTTTTCTGTGTGTATACCTAGTCTTGTCTTTTTGTAAAACTGATATGCAATGTTTGTTGTTTTGTGTTTTAGCGTAATGTCGTCCAGATTCATCCATGTTATAAGATGTTTCACGGATTCATCATTATTCTTTATTATTGCATAGTATTCATTGTAAGTATGTACCACAATTTATCCATTCATCCATGGATAGGTACTTAGATTGTTTCTATCTTTTTGCTATTGTGAATAATGCTGCAATGAACATGGGTGTATGTATATCTCTTTGTGTCACTGCTCTTATATCTCTAGGATATATACGTAGGAGTGGGATTGCTGGGTCATAAGATATTTCTATTTCAAGCTTTTTGAGGAAGCACCGTACTGTTTTCCATAGTGGTTGAACCATTGCACATTCCTACCAGCAGTGTTTATGAGTTCCAATCTCCCCACATCCTTACCAGTATTTGTTTTCTGTTTTTTTGATCAGTGCCATTTTGGCAGGGGTGAGATGGTATCTCATTATAGTTTTGATTTGTGTCTCTCTAATGACTAATGATTGCAAAGCATCTCCTCACACGTGTGTTTGTTAGCTGCCTGAATATCCTCTTTGGTGAAGTGTTAGTTTATGTCCTTCACCCATTTTTTGATTGGAATATTTGCCTTTTTGTTGTTGAGATGTTGAAGTTTTCTATATATTTTAGAGATTAGGCCCTTGTCATATATGTCATTACCAAAAACTTTTCCCAGTCTGTAGGTTCTCTTTTTACTCTTTTGGTAAAATCTTTGGTGAGCATAAGTATTTAATTTTTAGGAGATTCCAGTTTTCTAGTTTATCTTCTGTTGTTTCTGTAGTTTTAATTGTGTTTGATAGTGTATTTATGCTGGAAGTTAGGACTCCTAGCCTTTTCCCCATGTTACTGTGATGGTTGAGATTCTCAGTGTTTTGGCAGTTATGTGGTGTTGTGGTCACTTCCCTGTTGAGATTTGATACATAATCACCCCCGTGATGGGATCTGCTGTGAGTAACCAGTCAGTTGAAGAGGAGTTTTCTTGGGCGTGTGGCCTGCATTGAGCATGGGCAGATGTTTAGGCAGGGCTCTGGGACTTTTGCTTGTTCTGGATCCTGCAGCGGGCTCCTGTTCATCTGACTTATGGTTCTTGGGACTTGAGTTAGCAGCTTACCTGCCATCTTGCAGCATCCTGCTCTCCAACCTGCCATTCTTGGGTTCACCAGCCCCTGTGGTTCCATGAACCAGGAGAAGCCTCTATCCTGACCCATTGACTTGGGACGTTACAACCTCGTAAGCCATTTCCTTGATAGAAATCTCTCTCTATATATATATTTATACGCATTACTGGTTTTGCTTCTCTAGAGAACCTAGCTTAAGACACTTATCTTCCATGCAATTTATGGTTTTAGCTATAACATTTACGTCTTTGATCTATTTTGAGTTAGTTTTTGTGTATGGTGTAAGGTATGGATCCTGTTTTATTTTTCTGCAAATGGATATCCAGTTTTGCCAGCACTATTTTGGCACGGTGGTTAAGAACTCAGCTACTAACCTAAAGGTCAGCAGTTTGAATCCACTAGCTGCTCCTTGGAAACCCTGCCGGGCTGTTCTACTCTGTCCTACAGGGTCGCTATGTACTGGAATTGACTCGATGACAATGGTTTTTTTTTTTGTTCGTTTATTTGTCTTCTCTCCACTGAATGGACTTCAACTCTTTGTTGAAGATCAGCTGTCCGTAGACTGATGGATTTACTTCTGGCTTCTCAATTCTGTACATTGGTCTATGCATCTGTCAGTACCAGCCGGTATCTGGCTGTTTTGATTACTATGGCTGTATAGTAAATTCTGAGATCAGAAAGTGTGAGGCTTCCTACTTTGTTCTTTCTCAATATTGCTTTAGCTATTTGAGGCCTCTTTCCTTTCCATAGGAAGTTGGAGATTAGTTTTTCCATTTCATTAAAGAATGTTGTTGGGATTTGGATCAGGATTGCATTATATTTATAGATAGCTTTGAGTAGTATTGACATTTTCACAATGTTGAGTCTTCTAATCCATAAGCATGGAATATTTTTCCATTTATGTAGGTCTCTTTTGATTTCTTACAGTAGTGTTCCGCAGTTTTCCTTGTATAAGTCTTTTATGTCCCTGGTTAGATTTATTTCTAGGTATTTTATCCTTTTGGGGGCTATTTTAAATGTTTTTTTAATTTCCTTTTGGGAGTTTTTGTTAGTGTAGAGGAACCCAGTTGATTTTTGGATGTTGATCTTGTACCTGCCACTTTGCTGAACCCTTCTATTAGTTCCAGTAACTTTCTTGAGAAATCTCTGGGATTTTCTGTGTATAGGATCACGTCCTCTGCAAATAGTTTTACATATTCGTCTCTAATTTGGATGCCCTTTATTTCCCTTTCTTGCCTTATTGCTCTGGCTAGGACTTCCAGTACGATATTGAATAAGAATGGCAATAATAGGCATTGTCGTCTCATTCCTGTTGTCAAGGGAAATGCTTTCAGTCTCTCTCCATTTAGAATAATGTTGGCTACTTCTTTTACATATATGCCCTTAATTATGTTGAGGGATTTCCCTTCTGTTCTTATTTTGCTGTGAGTTTTTATCAGAAAAGGATGTAGGACTTTATCAAATACCTTTTCTTCATTGAGTGAGATGTTCGCATGATTCTTTTCCTTTGTTTTGTTTATGTGGTGAATTACACTGATCAATTTTCTAATGTTGAACCACCCTTGCATCCCTGGTATGAATCCCACCTGATCATGCTGTATCATTTTTTTGATATGCTATTGTATTCTACTGGCTAGAATTTTGTTGAGAATTTTTGTATCTATATTCATGAGGGATGTTGGTCTGTAATTTTCTTTTTTTGTGGTATCTTTGCCTGGCTTTGATATCAGGGTTATACTGGCTTTTTTAGAATGAATTAGGGAGTATTCCTTCCTTTTCTGTGTACCGGAACAGTTTGACTAGAATTGGTGTCACCTCTTCTCTGCGTGTGTGGTAGAATTCTCCAGTGAAGCCATCTGGGCCAGGGCTTTTTTTTTTGTAATGGTTGTTGGGTTTTTTTTTTTAATGACATCTTCATTTTCTTCCTTTTAATGGGTATATTTAGATTTTCTACCTCTATTTGTGTTAGTTTAGGTAGGTAGTGTTTTTCTAGAAATTTGCCCATTTCTTCTAGGTTTTAAAATTTGTCAGCGGGCAGTTTTTTGTAATATTTTGTTATGATCCTCTTTATCTTGGTTTGTTCTGTTGTAATGCTGCCCATTTCATTTCTTATTTTGGTTATTTGAGTCTTCTCATTTTTTTTCTTTGTTAATTTGGCCAGTGGTTTGTCAGTTTTATTGATCTCAACCAGCTTCTAGTTTTGTCGATTCTTTCTATTATTTTTCTATTTCATTTATTTCTGCCCTGATCTTTATTATTTCCTTTCTTTTGGTGACTGTGGACTTCTCTTGCTGTTCCTTTTCTATTTGTTCAAGTTGTCAGGTTAAGGTATTGATTTTGGACCTTCTATTTTGATGTGGACCTTTCTTGCTATTAGTTTTTCTCTGAGCACTGCTTTTGCTGTGTCCCAGAGGTTTTGGTATGTTGTGCCTTCATTCTCGTTTGATTCTAAGAATTTTTAAATTTCATTTTTAATTTTTTCTATGATGCAGTAGTTTTTAAGTAAGGGATTGTTTAGTTTCCATGTTTTTAATTTTTTTTCCTTGCTCTTTCTGTTGTTAATTTCTAGTTTTATAGTGTTGTGATCAGACAAGATGCTTTGTATTATATCAATGTTTTTGAATTTACTGAGGTTTGCTTTGTGGCCTAGAATGTGGTCTGTTCTGGAGAACGATCCATATGCATTGGAGAAGAATGTGTACTGTGCTGCTGTTGGTGTTGTGTTCTGTATATGTCTGTGAAGTCAAGTTGAATGTGTTATTTAGATCTTCTGTATCTTTACTGAGTTTCTTTCTAGTTATGTCCATCATTGAAAGTGGTGTGTTAAAGTCTCCCACTATTATTGTAGAACTATTTCTCTTTTCAGTTCTGTTAGAGTTTGTTTTATGTATTTTGGAGCTCTGTCATTGGGTACATAAATATTTATAATTGTTATTTCTTGGTGAATTTACCCTTTGTTATTTAATGTCCTTCTTTGTCTCTTATAATGGATTTTGACTTAAAGTCTATTTTATCCAAAAATATTATTGCTGCTTCTGCTGTCTTTTGGTTATTATTTGCTTGATATATTGTTTTATATCTTTTGATTTTTATCTCATTTATGTCTTTGTGTCTAAGATGTGTCCTTTGTAGGCAGCATATTGATGGGTGATTTTTTTTATCCTCTTTCAACCGGTGCATTTAATCCATTTACATTCAATGTGATAATGATAGATACGAATTCATTGCTGTCATTTGGTTTTACTTTTTTTTGTGGTGTTAACTGTTTTTTTGCTTCTGTTTATTTTCTGTGATGTATTCTTTCTGTGTATGGATTTTTTTCCCTATTAATCGTTATTGTTGTTTTTGTGTTTGCTGAGTCTTTTTTATTTTCTTATTTATTTTGGTGAGTATATTTATTTTCTTTGTGGTTTACTTTTATCCTCTTAAATTTAAAACAGCCTGTTATATCTTGAAATCGCCTTGACTTCCTCTCTGTATGGAACGTCTGTAACCAAACCTTTTATCCTCCCTTTTTGTTTTGAAATTGTTGTTGTTTACAGCATAACACCTCTGGTTCCCTGTAGTCAGTTTTGTGACTTTATTTTATTTTTGTGAAATCTTTATCTAAGTTGCTATCTGAATAATGCTGTCCTCTGTCTGTATCTCAGGTTGTTGTCTGATTTCATTGGTTTGCTATCTGAAGGACTCCCTTTGTTATTTCTTGTAAGACTGTTTTGGTTTATATATAGTCCCTTAATTTTTCCTTATCTGGGAATGTCCTGGTTCCCCATCATTTTGAAAGAGAATTTTCCTGGCTATATGATTCTTTGTTGACAATTCTTTTCTTTCAAGATTTTACATATGTCAATCCATTGCTTTCTTGCCTGCGTGGTTTCTGACAAAAAATCAGTGTTTAGTCTTATTGGTATCCCTTTGTAAGTGATATTTTGTTTTTCCTGAGCTGCTTTCAGAATTCGTTGTCTCTGGATTTGGAAAGTTTGATTATGATACGTCTTTTTGAATTTCTTTTGGGATATATCCTATATGGGGTTCATGGAACTTCTTGGATGGAAACCTTTTACTCTTTCATGATATTTGGGAAGTTTTCTGCCAATGTAGTTTCAAAAATTCTCTCTATACTTTTTTTTTGTCCTCTTCTGGAATTTCTACATGTAAATTATTCCTTTTGATGCTGTCCCACATAACTGTTAGACTTTCTTCATTTTTCTTCTTGTCCCTGAACCAAATTAGTATCAAGGGATTTGTCCTTTATTTCACTGATTTTTTTCTTTGATTGATTCATTTCTACTTCTGTGTCCTTCCATTGTGTTATCTATTTCTGATATTTTATTGTTAATCTTCTGAATTTCTAATTGTATTTGTATGGTTTCTGATTGTCTATTATAGAGTCTGTCATATTGTTCTTGTATTGTTTTCCTGAATTCTTCTATAGTTTTTTTCTGTGTTTTCCTTGATTTCTTTTAGGATCCTAAATATCTTTTGAATTCCTTCTGGGGTGTTTCTATTATCATTTTTTTATTAGAAAGTTTCTTTCCCTTTATTTTGATCACTCGTTTGAACTGTCTCTTCCTGTTTCTTTATATGATTTGTTACTGTCTGGTGTTTCCAAGGCATTGAAGTGTTATTTATATTTATTGATTGTAGTTTGTTTTGTCCTGATTTTTTTGTTTTGATATATCAAAGTGGGTGAACTGGGTGAGATCCGTTGATCACCAGCCTAGTGGCACAGGAATGCTCAGCACCTGTTGCTGGGTGGGTGGGGTGGCAGTGGGGAAAGGGGGCTGGCAGGGCAGGTGCACATCACCAATCACTGGACAGGCAGGGCAACAGCAGAGGGCAGGTGGGGAGGGTGTGCACTACTGCCAGTCATTGGTTGGGTGGCGCAGGAGTGTGCTCTGCCACTTGCCGAGTGTGGTGGCAGGGGAAGGAGTGACAGGCCAGGCGGGTGCATGCTGCCACTGGTTGTCAGTCCAGCAGTGCAGTAACATGTGGTGCTGCTTGCCAGTAGAGCAGAGCGGGAGGAGGGGGGCGGTGAGTGGGGTAGGCATGTGCCGCCATTCGGTGGCATGAGAGTGTGCACTGTTGCTTGTTCGGTGGGCAGCATGGAGGGGGGTAGGCAGGGTGTGTGCATGCCACCACCAGTGATCAGTTCAGTGGCATAGGAGTGCACACTGCTGCTTGCTGTCCATGTGGGTGGGGTGACAAGGCTTGGTAAGTGGGGTGGGGCTGGTTGAGGGGAAAGGGGGCCTCATATCATCGTCCCAGGATGGGCAGGGCAGCAGGGAGGGAGGGCTCATGCTGCTGGTCACTGGGAGAGTTGGGGCAGGGAGAGCGTGCTCCTCTGGTCACCAAACATGGGTGCTGGGGCTCTTCCATAGGCTGCAGCCAGCAATCAGGACCCAGTCCTGACCAAATGTGTGTGCATGTGGGTGCCTCCCAGAGTCCGGATGGGTGTGGGATCTTCTGCTAACACTCTGTGGATCTACTACGTGTGCATGACCCACCCTAATGGTCAGGGACTGCTGTTGATGAGTGGTCCTTTATCTCGTTCCTGGCTCCCTCCCTGTTCTGTAGTTGCCTGGATCCCTGGAGCTCTCACCCACCTCTCTACTTTCCCTTCTTCGATCTGGTTCATGTCCTGCTCATCTTTTTCACTCTGGGTTTGTGTACACAGTTTCTCTGTCTCCTGTTGGGAATTTTGTGAAGTTGCCTTTCTGTGTTCCTTACCCAGGGTTGCTGCTCACTTTGTCTCAAGATGATCAGGCTGCGCCAGGTCAGCTGGCAGGGCACTTCCAATCCGTAACTCTCATCGTTTGTTGTTTTCATTTGGTTTTTCCTTCCAATCAGAATTTGATCTAATTCTTCATCCTTCCTGTTGATGCTCAGGGTTCCAGGATTGTCATCTGTATCTGTTACACTTCATGTTTTGGGTCTTTGCTGTAGGGGGACGGCATCATATGTCGACCAAGCCACCGTCTTGGGCTGTCTCCCTCCCTTAACTTCTTATCCTTCTCTGTTCTGCCAGAAATCTACGTGTCCATCTTTTTCTAGGCCAGCTACCATTTGAGGACTTTAATATTTCTCCAGGTATGTTATTAGTTAGAAATAATACGATTGGCTCTAACTCTGGCAGATAGGAAGTTTGTTGCCTTCAAGCATTCATCTCAGGGAAACAAAGCTCTGAAGGTTTCTAGATGTATTTTTAAGAAGTAGGAAGCTGTGCTTGAATTTATTGCTTCTCTTTGGAAGGAAATGAAGAGAGGTACAGCTCAGCAACATGAATGCAGGGCAAGAGACTTGGGAGCCTTCTGCTGTAGTACTGATCTTACACTCTCTAGCAAGAAAGTGTGTGCTTTTAAGCAAGCCATTTAACCTGATTTTCAACATTTTTAAAATGTATTATTTCAGAGTCTAAAATTTTGTTATTTGTGATCCACAGATGCATAGAGGTAATGAGCTGCTTATGGTTGCATGACTCATCCAGAGCCAACCCTGGAACTCTAGTATCATTGCATTCCATCCTCCTCCCCCACCTCAGTCCCTGTAGCACCTGCCTTGTATATGCAGTGTAGATTAGCTGTGCCAAGGTTGGACATTTTCTGTACTTTCTGAATGGACTCCTGATTAATCCATCTTTAGCCAACCAGTTTAGGTCATTACCATGTACATTCCAGGTATTTTTAGGTTCCGTAGAATAATTGGCTTTTTTTCCTTGATCTTCGGTGGACTTTTACCAGTCTCATTTGATAAGGATTGTGAAAGCCCTAAATAATATTCTCTAAAACCCCAATGCAAATTGGTATTCTACTTCTTAAAGAGATGTTAGTGCCACTGGAGGAAAAAGACACAAGTGCCTATTTCATCTTAAAAATCAAAGTTCCCAGCATTACAGTCTAATGCAGTATTTTCTACATTAAATTATTTGAGCACCACTTTCTCATTTTCCCCCTTCAATTATCACCCTTGCTGTTATCTCCCTAATGTTTTTCTTTAAATTAATTTTATTTTACTTAAATAAATTCTTAAAAATTTAATAGCTGTAAACTTACAGGATGGTATGTTTCATTATATTGTTTCAATTTAAAGTGATTAATTAAAAAAGCATCCTTGTAACATCCAGAACAATCTCATATGCATGTATTATGCTTTGGAAAACCTTGTTTAAGACCATCTGGGTCTATTGCTAGAACGATGAGAGAAGGGCGGAATAAAAAAGATAAGAAATAAAAATGATACTGTTATAAGTGTATAATTTATATGGTTGATAAGTGAAAATGGAAACACGAGTTTGTAAAAGACAAATAAATGTGTTTCCTTGACTTAAAGCCCCTGTTGTCAAGGTAAAATTGTACATGTAAAGAAGGAAGTCTCAACAAAATGACATTATAATTTGTGTCATAAGTGTTTGCCCTGCCTTCCTTATTATGACTCTTGCTTCAGTGAATAGCACTGGGGTCATAAGGCCATATAGATGTAAATGCTATGCTGTCCATCTTGCCAAGAAGGCCGGTTATTGTGTCAGGGAAAGGAATGTTTGTCCTTGTTGTAGGAAGGTACAGCAGAGTCAGAAACAAATGAAATCAGATTCAGATTTCCAAGCCAAGGACAGGACTCTTGGAGACCAGAAAGCAGATTGGAGAGCTTGGTTAAGAAGAAGGGGATGGTCAGGGCTGACTTCATGGCATTTGACCTGTGCAGTCACACAGGACCCTGATCTTAGGAGGGCCCAGCATTGGGTTTTATACTCTGTTATCACCACCTTGAAATTGTTAATAATTTTTTTAACAAGGGGCCCTGTATTTTCATTTTGTACTGGGCTCTGCAGTGTATCCAGTCCTTGGGGTAGGGAGATGCTTATAGAAAGCTTAGTGGTCTTGGTTCACGAGGTAGAGCTAGAAGAGTGAGAACTAGATAATGAGTTACAAAAGAAGAAGGTTTCAGTTTTTACCTGGTAGTGCCCATTTTGATTGACCTTATTAGATCATAGGTGAAGGGGCCCAATACTGGACTTGAAAATTCCTTTTGCCTTAAACTTCTAGGCTGGTTTATCTTTCTTCTGTGGTTAAAGGTAGTAGAGGGAATAGTAAATTATACAAGAAGAACTTGAAGGACACAGTGAGCTGACAGACCTAAGAACTTGGAAAAATCACACAGTAAGATTGTTCTCTGGGAGTTAAACTGTAAAATCAATCTACAGTGGATTAAACAAGGGCTGCAAGGTTAAATGCCCACCAAGGGCAGCTGTAAGACAACAGGGAGTAGTGAGCACTGGAGGGAGCATGACCTGTTAAAAGGAGAAGCTGCATTTGGTTTCAGCCCATTATTATTGTCATTCTGTGTTCAGCCATATTATTGTCCAGTGTGGCTAAACCTTCCAGTTTTTTAGGAGTAGCTGGAAATATGAATTTTTAAAATGTATTTTCCAATTAAAAACAATACTGGGTAGTCTAAATAAAACATCTAATTGAATTCATTTCAATCTTTAAGCAGACTTTAAAAAGTGTTTTTTATCTTCTCTAAAATAAATATGGGGCCCTGGTAGTCCAGTGGTTAAGTGTTTGGCTGCTAACAAAAAGGTCAGCAGCTGGAATCCACCAGCCAGCTGCTCCTTGGAAACCCTATTGGCGCAGTTCTGCTCTGTCTTATAGGGAAGCTGTGAGTAGAATCAACTCGACAGCAACATATATCAAGTAAATATGGGACGGGACCATTCAAATTAATGTTTCGGGTGAGAGAGCCATAGCAATGAAATTGATTTTAATATCGTTGATGAGGTTATCTTTAGTGAGGAGATGGAGTCAGGGTAAGAGTTGCCTATGAATTTTAAGGATTATGATAGAGAAGGAACTCCAGATGTTCTATATAGGAAGAGCTTAAGTGTTTAAAAGGGGATTGGTTCTTGAGGACTTGTTGTAGAGCTGTGTTGCATAGCAAACTCACTGTGTTCCCTTAGATTGTGTGATATAAATCATAAAAAAAAAAAAAAGTGCCAAGCTCTCCAATGCATTCTTCCCACACATAAAGTAAGATTGAAAAAACAGCTAAGGCTCATATCCAGGAATGAGGGGAAGGGGACATTAGGGCTGCTGGAGATTAAAGGGGGGTAAAAACTTCTTATACCTATAAGCCAGTCTTTCACCCACCACTTTTATGATTTATTAACGTGAGGTCATCGGTATTATTGTTATTATGAGATGGATGGAACCTTTAAAATCTTAGCCAGATGCCAATAAACATGCAATTCATCTAACCAGTTTTCCCCCTCGTGTCATTTTCTGAATATGATTTGGCTTCCCAAGTGATCTGCCAGAGGGATAGGATGGGTAGGTCTTAACAGGTTAGAATATAGGGGTTTCTGTGACTATTATTAATTATAATTTAATGAATTGACATTCTGGTGTTGTACAGCAGTCTTGTGACTCTTGTTACTGTGAGTCTTCCATTGAAATATGGAATCTCTTTGTTTTGCTGATAAACTCAGGTTTTGAACTTGGGAAGTTTAGGGACAGATCATACACAAGGCAAATTCCCCTTGGGAGGCCTTTCTCTAGATGACACCAAAAATACGCCTCAAATGTCTGCATCTTTCCATCTGGATTCCTTTAGTTACAGAGATGAGACACATGGTCCATAAAATCACCAGGTGGAGAGGATAGCCCCGTGCAAGTGTTAATAGAATTTCAGATAGGCTTAGGAAATGCTGGTTTAAGTGAAGGTGAACTGGTTTCTTTTTAAGAGGACTTTACCAGAATCTTTAATCTTCAGAGTGATCTCCAGTGAGAACACATGGTAAGTGGTGTTTTCCCAGCCTTATGGGGGAACCTTAAAATTTTTCTTTGGGAATAATTTGTAAAACATCATAAAATATTTGCCAAGTAATGGTATTAAGGATACACTGAGATGGCAGTATATCTGGAAATCTCCTGGGCATGTGTATGTCTAATCAGTTTCGGGAAATTCCTGCTGAGTTCCAGTTTGCATTCAGTTCCATAAGACCTCCCTGAGCGTTTTGAAATCTGAGTATGACCATTTACTCACTGTGTGTCTAAAGTGGAGTTATTCTGACATGGACCCCAGGATAGGAATGAAAATTGGGAATCTGGTTTGGATCTACACACATATATGAAGCAGTCTGAAATCCCCAGACTCCAAAACTTCCTTTATCTGTGTATATCTTCTGCTGACAGCTCACCTCTTAAAAGGGAATTTGGGAGATTGCTTATTAAGATTGATTCCAGAACTCAGCCCTATCACAGGCAGGACTCAGCACAGTGGTTATCACTATAGAGATTATTTTTGGAGGATCAGGGATCAAATTATAGAGTAATATGGTTTTATAGACCATCTTTTTTATGGTCATTTTCTTTGATTCTAGAATAAGGAAAATGAATTCAAGACTTGATTTCCAAATGTGAAATGGTGATTGCAGGAACAGCCCAATTGTATATTCTCGGTGTGTAATGACAGCACTGAGAGGAAAATTGATTAATAGTTTTAAAGCATGAGGAAAATTATTTTCTGCCCCAAACATTGATTTGTCTTTGAATGGGTTTTCTTATAATCCTTTTCTTCTGTAGATTGCAGGGTGCAGCACAGTCATATTTTCTGTGGAGCTAAGCAAAGAAACCTACTTTCAGTGATTATGCTTACTGCTGCTTTTTTCAGTAGATGCAAATAGCTTTGTCTTCAGTAGTTAACACTTTCCTGACTTGGTAACACATCAGGACCTCTTTTGTTTTTATTAAACAGATTAAGGAGTCTATTATTTTTATCATGGAATGTGGAAACAATGGAATATTGAAATTTTCTCATGATATATATTCATCCCTTTGGCTTATAAATAGCTTAGCATCCTTGCATGAGTGCTTTAAAACCCTATAAGCTGAATCTCAGGTAACATTAATTTGCTTCTGGGTAGATGTTATATTAAAATACAGGGATAAAGAAGACTGAGGTCCTTGCCCTCAGAGAACCTAAGATCTATTTGAGGAGTTTAAGACATAGAGATAAGATATGTAAATACTGAGCCAACATGGTGCTATAGACAGAAGCACCATGCCTTCCCTCCATGGCAAAGACCCCAAAAACTAAATAAAATACAGACAGATGTCAATCCTGGAACCCTATTTGTCAAATAAAGGGATAAAGAACTCAGCCAAGCACTGAGTGGAATAAGAAACTGACAGAGAACAGAGACAAGGAGAGCTACAGACTGGAGGTCCCTATCAGCTAATGTGGCACACAGATTCACCATTTTGGACCTCTTAGCCACCAAGAACAGCAGACATGGAGTACGGAAAGGCAGCTTCATGGAACTCTCAGCAGGAGACAGAGCACCCAGTAACCAGCAATATACACCTTCCCACCCTCCATCCCTTTTCCCCCTGCTCGGCCTCCAGCACTTTCTGGTGGGCCGCTGTCATTCCGCCAGGGAAGCGCTGGCTCGTTGCTGTTTGGATTCACCCCACCCACACCATCTGGCCCCTTCAGTGCCATTTTTTTGTTGCTGTTGCTTTTTTTGGCTTTCTCTCTCTCGCCTCCTTCCTTTCCTTTCTCTCGAACACCTGGCTCTATGTGCAATCTCTGCTCCTTCTTGAAAGGCTGTGTAGTGCCACTCAGCTGGGGAGCCACATCCCTGGTCTGTGCTGCCAAGACAGTGTGCTCCGTTGGGGCCTTTTGTTCCCTTTTCTTGGTTTCTTATCTCTCTCTACCATCCTATCTTTATTTCCTCCTAAACACCTGGCACCGTGTGCTATCTCTGCTCGTTTTAGACAGGCTTTGCTGCGCTGCTTGGCTGGGGAACACTTTCCCCGGTCTGTGGTGGCAAGCCATAGGCCTCCCTCAGGGTATTTTTTTTCTTTTCTCATTTTCTTGTCTCTCTCTGCCTCCCTTTTCTTTCTTCTGCACACCTGGCGTCATGTGTCATCTCTGCTCCTTCTTGACGGGCTGTGCAGTACCCCTTGGCTAGGGAGCCCTTTCCCTGGTCTGCACCACCATGCCAGTGGCTCCCTTGGGGCATTTTTTTCCTTTTTTGCTCTTCTTTTCTTTTCTCGGTTTATTGTCTCTCTCTACCTTCATTCCCTACCCTTCTGAGCACCTGATTCCGTGTGTGATCTCTAATCCTTCTTGAAAGGCTGTGCAGCATCGCTTGGCTGGGGACCTGCTTCCAGAGGGCTCCGTTGGGGAATTTTTTCTTCTTCTTTTATTCTTGGTTTCTTGTCTCCATCTATCTTCTTTCGTCCCAGCCACCTGGGATCTTTTTTTTTTCTCCGTTTCTTGTCTCTCTCTACCTTTCTTCAATTCTTTTCTCCCAACCACCTGGCTGCGTGTGCCTTTCTCTCTCATTCTTTCTTTTTTAAAATCTAGTTTCTTATCTCTCTACCTTTGTTTCCATTCAACTGCTCATTTAGCTGCGTGTGCCGTATCTGTCCCTTCTTGACGGGCTGTGCCAAATCACTCAGCTAGAAAGCTACCAGCACACAGCTTCTGCAGGTCTGAGCCACTCCGGTGGTAGACTCCCTCAACACTTTTTTTTTTCTGGCTCCTGTTTCTCTCTCCTCTTTCTCTTCTTTCCCATACCTGCTTAGCTCCACACATCACATCCTCCCCCCTCCCTCCTGCCTATCTGCAGTGTGTGCTGAGCATCACACCCTCAAGCAGTACAGGCATGGTCAACCGAAACTTGTCCTGTACTGCCCGCAGCCCCGCCCTGTTGGCCCAGTATGTGCACCAAACGACCCATCCCAGCCCTGCCCCCTCTGCTGGACTTGCCGTGCTGCCCCATAGCTGAGAAACTGGCCTTGCCCATTGGACAAGGTGGTGAGAAGTATCGTGCCCACAGACAAACAGCAAAGAACGCCCAGCCCACCTGTCATGGATTGAATTATGTCCCCTAAAAAAATG
Source organism: Dugong dugon (assembly GCA_030035585.1). Lineage (NCBI taxonomy): Eukaryota > Metazoa > Chordata > Mammalia > Sirenia > Dugongidae > Dugong > Dugong dugon. The sequence continues at coordinate 33,476,000 of CM057479.1, forward strand.
TGTGTGTCAGTTTGGCTGGGCCATGATTCCTGGTACTGTGATTTTCCTATATGTTGTAAATCCTGCCTCTATGATGTTAATGAGGGAGGATGGGTGGCAGTTGCATTAGTAAGGCAGGACTCAGTCTACAAGACTGGATTGTGTCCTGAGGCAATCTCTTGAGATATAAAAGACAGAAGTGAGCAGTGAGACATGGGGACCTCATACCACCAAGAAAGCACTGCCAGGAGCAGAGCGTGTCCTTTGGACCGGGGTCCCTGCGCCGAGAAGCTCCTAGTCTGGGGGAACACCGAAGAGAGCAAGGCTGACAGGAAAAGCCTTCCCCTGGAGCTGACACCCTGAATTTGGACTTTTAGCCTACTCTGACTGTGGGGAAATAAACTTCTCTTCGTTAGAACCATTCACTTATGGTATTTCTGTTATAGCAGCACTAGATGACTAAGATACCACCTGTTCAGACATAACCGAATAAAACAAAAAAGCAGAATGAAACAAATCTACGATCAGTAAATGAAGAAAATAATTCCTGAATGTCCCAAGACAGATGACAATGTGAAAACATAAAAAAAAAGAACAGCATGGTTCCAGTACATGTCCAAAATAAAACACCAGATAACCTTCTAGTAGAAGAAAAGACACTGGAACTACCTAATAGGTAATTCAGATCTCCAATATTCAGGGCTATCCAAGAGATGAAGGAGAAAGCAGACAAAAATGAGGAAACAAATAAAATCATGGAAATACAGACAAAATCATGGAAAAGGCAGAAAGAACAATGGAAAAATTCAGGAAAATAATACAGGAACAAAATGTTAAATTCACAACTAGAAATCATATAAAAACAGCTGTTGAAATCCAAAAATAACAAGATTTCAGAAATGGACAGTGTTGTAGAAGGTTTGAGGAGCAGGTTTGAAACCATGGAAGACAGAAACAGTGACATGGAAGACAAATCCTTGAATGCCACTTTGAGGAAAAATCAAAGAACAAAGGAAAATGAAGAAACCTTGAGAATAATGTGGGGTACAATCAAAAGCAAAAATTTATGAGTGATTGGAATTCCAGAAAGGGGAGAAAACGGAAAACACAGGATCATTGAAGAATTGCTGAAAGAAAACATCCCTAATATCCTGAAAAATGAAAAGCTGACCATCTAAAAAGTTCAGTGAACCCCATATAGGATAGACCCCTCAAAAGAAAATCACCAAGGCATATCATAATCACACTCTCTAAAACCAAAGACAGAGAATCCTGAGAGCAGCTGGAGAAAAATGAAAAGTCACATACAGAAGGGAAAAAGTAAGACTAAGGTCTGTTACCTGGCAGAAACCATGCAGGCAAGAAGGCAATGGGATAACATAAAACCTTGAAAGAAAAAAAAATGCCAACCATTATAATATATCCTGCAAAACTCTTACCCAAATATGATGGTGAAATTAGGACATTTCCGGATAAACAGAAGCTAACGGAATATGTAAAAACCAAACGAAACTTACAAGAATTATTAAAGGGAGTCCCTCAGTTAGAGAACTGACAACATCAGACAACAGCCTAAATCTAGGATGCAAGGTTGCATCAGCCAGATACCAGCCTAGCTAATGAACTCTCAAGGATAAAGCAAAACTACAAGATTTACAACGGGAACCAGAGAGGTTAATCTGTAAATGACAACAACGTCAGAACAAAGGGAGAGAGAATAAATGGTGTAGGTATAGAGCTTTCTAATGGAGAGGAAGACAAGGCAATACCAAGTAATAAAAGACTGGTTCGCAGTTGGGAAGATAAGGGTAAATTTCAAGGTAGCCACAAAGAAAGTTAACAAACCTACTCACCAAAATAAAGACAAAAATATAAAGTCTCAGTAAACACAAAATTTATGAAAGAAATGAAAAAAAAAAATCCACAAACAAAAGGAATTCAGCACAGGAAAGTAAGAGGAACAAAGAAAACATCAGAGCCACAAAAAATAAAAAAAATTAAAAAAAGGCACTAGAAAATGACAACAATAAACTCACACCTAGCAATAATTACGCTGAACATAAATGGCCTAGATGCACTCATAAAAAGACAGTAAGTGACAGAATGGATTAAAAAAAACAGGACTCTTCACTATGCTATCTGCAAGAGACACAGCTTCGAAGCAAAGATATGAATTTATTGAAAATCAAAGGATGGAAAAAAAAATACCAAGCAGCCAGCCAGCTACCAAAAAAAGAGCAGGAGTGACAATACTAATCTCAAATAAAATACGGTTTAAAAAAAAAAACCCATCGTAAAAGACAAAGAAGGGCATTATATAATGATTAACGGGACAATCCATCATGAAGACATAACCATAATAAATACCTCCACACCCAATGACAGGGCTTCAAAATACATAAACTCTAACAGCACTGGAAAGAGAAATTCACAGTTCCAAAATAATACTGAGACTTCAACACATCACTCTCGTAAAGGACAGAACATCTAGAAGGAAGCTCCAAAAAGACACAGAGGATCTAAAGGCCACAGTCAGCCAATTTGACCACATAGACATATACAGAACACTCCACCCAACAGCTGCAAATTACACATTCTTTTCCAACCTACATGGAATGTTCTCCAGAATAGACCACATCTTAAGCCAGAAAGCAACCCTCAACAAAATCCAAAACACTGAGAAAATACAAAGTATCTTCTCTGATCACAATGCCATCAAAGTAGAGATTAACAACAGGAAGAGCAAGGAAAAAAATCAGTTACATGGAAACTAAATAATACCCGGCTTACAAACCACTGGGTAATAGAAGAAATCAGAGATGGAACCAAAAAATTCCTAGAATCAAATGAGAATGAAAACACATCATACCAAAACCTTTGGGACACCGCAGAGGCGGTCCTCAGAGGTCAGTTTATCAATAGCTGCACACATCAAAAAAGAAGAATGGGACAAAATCAAAACATTGGCAACACAAGTTGAACAAATACAAAACAGCAAAAGAAGCCACCTGAAGATAGGAAATAATTAAAGATTAGAGCAGAAATAAATAGAGAATAGAAAAAAAAAAAATAGAGTCAACAAAACCAAAAGTTGGTTCTTTGAAAGGATCAACAAAATTGACAAACCATTGGCCAAATTGACAAAAGAAAAACGGGAGAGGATCTAAATAACCCAAATAAGAAATTAAATGGGGGGCATTACAACAGACCCAACTGAAATAAAAAGGATCATAACAGAATACTATGAAAAACTGTACTCTGACAAATTTGAAAACCTAGAGGAAATGGACAGATTTCTAGAAACACACTACGTACCCAAACTAACACAAACTGAAGTTGAAAATCTGAACAGACCTATAATAAGAGAAAAGATCAAAAAGGTAGTTTAAACGCCCCCCCCCCCCCCGCAAAAAAAAGTCCTGGCCCAGATGGCTTCACTGGAGAATTCTACCAAACATTCAGAGAAAAGCTTACATCTGTACTACTCAAACTATTTCAGAACATAGAAATGGAAGGGATACTTCCAAATTCATTATATGAAGCCAGCATAACCCTGCTGCCAACACCAGGGAAAGACATCATTAAAAAAGGAAAAGATAAACATCTGTCATGAATATAGATGCAAAAATTCTCAACAAAATTCTAGCTAATAAAATTCTGCATCATTACGAAAAAATAATACACCACAACCAAGTGGGATTCTTAACAGGTATGCAAGGATGGTTCAACATTAGCAAATCAATCAGCGTAATCCAACACATAAATAAAAGGAATAAAAAGAATCACATGATCATCTCAATTGATGCAGAAAAGGCATTCGACAAAGTCCAACACCCATTTGTGATAAAAATTCTAAATAGGTGTAGAAGGGAAATTTCTCAACATAATAAAGGGCATCTATACAAAACCAACACCCAGCATCATTCTTAATGGAGAGAGGCAGAAAACATTCCCACTGATAACAGGAAGAATACAAGGATGCCCTTTATCACCACTTCTATTTAACATTGTGCTAGAAGTCCTAGCCAGAGCAATAAGGGAAGAAAAAGAAATATAGGGCGTCTAACTAGGTCAGGAAGAAGTAAAACTGTCCCTATTTAAGGATGATATGATACTATACATAGAAAACCCAAAAGACTCCACGAGAAAACTACTGGAAATAATAGATCCAGCAGAGAAGCAGGATACATGGTAAACATACGAAAATCAGTTGGATTCCTATACACGAACAAAGAGAGCAACTAAAAGAGTATCAGGAGAACAATACCATTTATAGTAGCCCCTAAAAAAATAAAATATTTAGGAATAAATCTATCCAAGGATGTAAAAGACCTATACAAGGAAAGCTACAAAACATTACTGCAGGAAACCAAAAGACTACCTAAATGGAAAAACATGCTATGTTCATGGATAGGGAGACTCAACATTGTGAAAATGTCAGTTCTACCCTAAGCAGTCTACAAATACAATGCAATCCTGATCCAAATACCAACAGCATTCTTTAAAGAGATGAAGAAACTAATCATTAACTTTATATGGAAAGGAAAGAGGCCCCAGATAAGTAAAGCATTATTGAACAAGAAGAAGAATATAAGAGGACTCACACTACCTGACCTCAGAACCTGCTATACAGCTATGGTAGTCAGAACAGCCTGGTACTGGTACAGTGACAGATACATTGATCAGTAGAACAGAATTGACAACCCAGATGTAAACCCATACACCTCCAATAACCTGATCTTCAACAAGGGTCCAGAGTCCATCAAATGGGGAAAAGACAGTCTTTTTAACAAATGGTGCTGGAAAAAAAAATGGATGTCCATCTACAAAAAAAAATGAAACAGGATGCATACCTCATACCATACACAAAAACTAATTCAAAATGGATGAAAGACCTAAATATAAAACCAAACATTATAAAGATCACAAAAGAAAAAAGAGGATCAATGCTAGAGGGTCTAATACACGGCATTAACAGGTTAGAAACCATAACTAACAACATACAAACTCGAGAAGATAAGCTCGATAACTAGGACCTTCTAAAAATTAAACAGTTATGCTCATCAAAGACTTCACCAAAAGTGTAAAAAGAGAACCTACAGACTGCGAAAAAATTTTTTGTCCGTGACAAATCGGTGAAAGGTCTAATCTCTAAAATCTACTGGAAAATCCAGGACCTCTACAACAAAAAGACAAATAATCCAGTTAAAACAAAGAAGACATTCAAGCGGCTAACAGACACATGAGGAAATGCTCACGACCACTAGCCATTAGAGAAATGCATTTCAAAACCACAATGAGATAACATCTCACCCTGACAGTACTGGCGTGATTCAAAGAAACAGAAAATAATGAATGTTGGAGAAGCTGCGGGGAGATTGGAACTCTTATGCACTGCTAGTGGGAATGCAAAATGGTACAACCATTTTGGCAAACAGTATGTTGCTTCCTTAAAAAGCTAGAAGTAGAAATACCATATGATCCAGCAATCCCACTCCTAGGAATATATCCTAGAGAAATAAGAGCCATCACATGAATAGTCATAAGCATGCTCATGTTCATTTCAGCGTTGTTAAGAGCTTAGATGCCCATCAACAGATGAATGGATCAACAAACTATCGTACATACACACAGTGGAATACTACTGAATGATAAAGAACGATGATGAATCTGTGAAGCATCTCACAACATGGCTGAATCTGAAGGGCATTATACTGAGTGAAATAAGTCAATCACAAAAGGAGATATATTGTATGAGAGCACTACTATAAAAACTCATGAAAAGTTTTACACACAAAAAGGAAACAATCTTTGATGGTTACGAGAGAGGGCAAGAATCAGGATGGAAAAACACTGAATGGACTTTTAGATAAGTGGTAATGTTGGTGAAGGGTAAGACAGTACACAGTACTGGGGAAGCCAGGACAACTGGCTTTATAGACACATCCATACTCCCTGAGCGACTGAATTACTGGGCTGAGGGCTGTGGGACCATAGTCTCAGGGATCATCTTACTCAATTGGCATAACATAGTTTACAAAGATAATGCTCTGCATTGTACTCTGATGAGTAGTTTCTGGGGTCTTAAAAGCTTTTGCGCCACCATCTAAGATAACTGCCCTGGTTTCACCCCGTCTGGAGCAAGGGATAATGAAGATAATCAAAGATGCAAGGTAAAGATTAGTCCAAATGACTAATGGACCACAAGTACTACAGCCTCCACCAGACTGAGTACAGCACAACTAGATGGCACCTTGCTACTACCACTGACTCCGCTGACAGGGATCACAATAGAGGATCTTGGACAGAGCTGGGGAAAAATGGAGAACAAAATTCTAACTCACACACACACAAAGACTAGACTTACTCTTCTGACAGAGACTGGAGAAGCCCTGAGAATATGGGTCCTGGGCATCCGGTAACGAAGTCACTTCTGAGGTTCACATTTCAGCTAAAGATTAGACAGGCCCATAAAATGAAAGGAGACTGAATGGGCACAGCAGCCCTGGGGCAAGGATGAGAAGGCAGGAGGGGACAGGAAAACTGATCATAGGAAACCCAAGGCCGAGAAGGAGATAGTTTTGACATGTTGTGGATTGGCAGCCAATGTCACAAAGCATTATGTGCTAATTGTTTAATGAGAAGCTGGTTTGTTCTGTAAACTTTCATCTAGAGTACAATTTAAAGAAAAATAAAAAATACTTTGTGGAGCAAAATTGGCAAAGGACTTGAATAGACATTCCACCAAAGAGGACATTCAGATGGCCACCAAACACATGAAAAGATGCTTAGTGTACTTAGCCATCAGAGGGATGCAAATCAAAACCACAATTAGATACCATTTCACTCCCACTAGGATGGCCAGGAAACCCTTGTTGCGTAGTGGTTAAGCTCTACGGCTGCTAACCAAAAGGTCGGCATTTCAAATCCACCAGGTCCTCCTTAGAAACCCTATGGGACAGTTCTCCTCTGTCCTATAGGGTCTCACTATGAGTCGGAATTGACTTGACAGCAACGGGTTTGGTTTGGGTTTTTTAGGATGGCTAAGATTTAAAAAAAGAAAAGAAAATAGCAAATGTTGGCGAGGATGTGGGAAAATTGGAACCCTTACCTATTGTTAGTGGGAATGCAAAATGGTACGACTGTTGTGGAAATCAATGTGGTGGTTCCTCAAAAAGCTAAAAATAGAGCTGCCATATGACCCAGCAATTCTACTCCTAGGTATATACCCAAAAGACTTGAAAGCAGAGACTCAAAAAGATACCTGTTCATTGCAGCACTATTCACAAAAGCTAGAAGGTGGAAATAACCTAAATGCCCGTCAACATGTGAATGGATGAACAAAATGTGGTACATACATACAGTGGAATACTATTCAGCCAGTAAGAGAAACGAAGTCTTGATTCATGCTACAATATGGATAAAGCTTGAAGACATTAATTCGATCACAAAAGGACAGATAATTGTATGACCTCGCTTATATAAAGAGACAAGAAAGGGCAAATGTATAGAGAACAGAGTTTATTAGTGGTTACCAGGGGCAGGAGGGAGATGGAAGGGGGAGTTAACGGTGATGGTAATATCACATTGATGAAGGGTAGGGTTGCACAACCGATTATTGTAATTGCTGTCAATAAATTGTACATCTGTTAAAAATATATATATATATGTGTGTGTGTGTGTATATATATATATATATAAGATAGTTTATGATAAGCCCTAACTGAGTGGTTTAGAATATTACATGAGTATAGAATTCCAGAGATAAACTGTTTGTGAATCTTGGGGTGGTTGGAAAGAGACTCGTACAAGAGCTGGGACTTGAGCTGGGCCCCGGAAGTGGGAAGGATTTCTCCAGGTAGAGGAGGATAGGAGGGATGTTGGCGGCATTGGGAGAGTTGGCTAAGCTGCAATGTGCCTTCTTTTTCAACTGTGAGTAGACCTGTTTGACTTTAATAAAGAATTCAGGAGGGGGGATAATGGAAAATAAAACTGGAGATACAGGTTGAATTCAAATAGGAAGGGGCCTTGAATGCCAGGCAAAGGGATTCAGACTTTTTCTGTAGAAAATGGGTAAATGGTGAAGGTGGTTGGAAAAGGAATAAGTAGAAAATATAAGAAATGTCTTTGAAGTGTAGTTGAAGTAGAAGGCTCACATGTCTCTGAGCTGAAGTGCATTATGATGGAAAACGAGGGTGAAAGAACTGTATGCACATTCTGCTTCAGTTCTGATGGTGACCTACATAGGGGAGCTGCTTAATTTTCTTTCTCCCTTTATTTTTCTTTCTTCTTTTAATGCTTGTATAAAAGTTTTCTTTTTTTCTGTCTTAAAATGCATTAATTCAAATCTGACCTTCCTGACTGCTTGATGGTTTGACTACCCAAAGCTGTTTTCATTTGTTCCAGATTGTCACAGGAGTTTGATGTCCCGATGCCAACTGGAAGCGCCAAACCAGGCCTGTGGAGGATTGTTTTTAAAATCTGATTCTAATTTTAGCACTTTAGAACAGAAAAAATGTGATGTGGCCTAGTTGTAACTCGCCATTTAACTAAAAGTGTGTTTTTCTTCTCTGCCTAAATATTTGGCTCTTTCAGAGCCAAAAGGCGTTTAACTGAGAGCCACGAATATTTAGATTCTCCTTCATTCCTTTGTTCTTTTCTGTAATAGTTTTTGGCTTCTCCGGTATTCATAAAGTTATATGTACTTTAAAAGGATTTTTTCCATATATTAGTAAAAAATTCTCTTTTAAAATTGTTGCCCCTCCCCCGATAACATATCTGACAAATTGTTGAAATGCAGTTTATTTTTTGAAGGGTGAGCCATCGGTAGAATTTAGACTTTTAAACATTTAAAATTAAGTTATAAACAACAGTGTCCTAATTAGCAGAAGGAATTATGGTATAGGGAAATAGAGCACAGTGCAAGCTTTAGAGCCAGAAAAACCTGGATTCACATCTTCCCTCTGCCGCTTGCTACTTGGGTGTCCTGAATATATTACTGTTACTACACTCCGTTTTTCTAGTTCTACGGGTGGAACTTAAAGCTGGTTCTGTTGCCAAACCTGGGAAGGTGAGTCCTTGTCTGGCATGCTCAGAGTGGCCAATGATGTGGACACCAGTCTTTGAGAAAGTAACTTTATTGCAGTGTGCAGAGCAGGGAGCCAGGAGGAAGTTTGTCAGATGTGACTCCTAGCTATGAGGAAGCAGGGCTTATATGTGATTTGAGCAGCAAGATGGCCATGCAGGTGTACTGGGGAGGGAAAATTCTAGAAGACAGGAATTACGACAGCCAGGAAACTGGAGGTGACGTGGTTCTTGTTGGACCTCTCACTTCCGAATGGGGTCTGGGTGATGATTTTCTTTCTGATTCGTTCTGCCTGTTGCTGTGTCATCTGTTGAGGTCAATTAATGGTCACAGCTGGCCCTTCTGAGCACATGGGGCGGGCCAAATCTGGCTTGAGCTAGTTTAAGGCAGTCTTTTCTGACTAATGGAAATTTACTGGCATTTGTAGGGTCAGGTTACAGTTCTTTCCTCTCTGAATGCGTGGGCTTTACCATGGAATTTACAGTGACAGGATATGGGTAAAAATGCCCTTTTAAGGCTGCCTCTTGGCCTACAGATCTTCTGAGACATGCTGAGATACAGAAGAGAGGAAAAGGACAATGCCCCTGGGCAAAAAGGGGAGTTAAGGCTTATGGTTCCTCAGGCTCCAGGCCTTTGTCCTTTCTCAGCCTCAGCGCCTTCATCTTTAAAATGGAGAATAATACTTTCCTCACATATATGGGAGCCCTGGTGGTAGAGTGGTTAAGAGCTACAGCTGCTTACAAAGGTCAGTAGTTTGAATCCACCAACTGCTTCTTTTTGGGTTTTTTCACATACTTGAAAATACCTTCTCTATACCTAAAAACTGCTTTCTGAAAATTTTCGTGGGTTTTTTTTTTTTTTTTTTTCCTTCTGTTTTCCATTATCAGTCTACTTGGGTCCATAAACTGAATTTTTTAACTTTTTATTTTGAAATAATTTGGAGATTCACATGCAGTTGTAAGAAGTAATACAGAAAGATCCCATACCATATACTCTTCACCCAGTTTTCCCCAGTGGTAACGTCTTGTGTAACTTTAGGTACATAGACACAATCCATAGCGCTTATTCAGATTTCACCAGTTTTACATGCACTTAAATGAGTGTATGTATAAGTGTGTGTGTGTAGTTCTGTGCAATCTTATTGCATGTGTAGATTCATGTGACCACCACCACAGTCAAGATACAGAAAAGTTCAAGGCTCCTTTGTGGTACACTTTTATAGCCACAGTCGTATCTTTCTCTCCCCTCCCTGGCAACCACTGATATTTCCTTCATCTTTGCTATTTCAAAAATATTATGTAAATGGAAACTGTATGGGGCAGTTTTACTCTCGCCTATAGTGTTGCTATGAGTCGGAATCAACTAGATGGCAACGGGTTTAGGTTTTTGTTTTTTAAATGCAATCATAAAGTTTGTAACTTTTTTTTTGGTAAATGTCTGGCCATAGGGACCACTGTTTAACTTTTAGTCATTCACCACAGAGAGGACAAAGAGCAGCTAATCCTCCAGGATCTAGACACCTTCCCTGCTTCACAGAGATGTTTATGATGATGCATAAATCTAGATTTTTTTTTAATTGAAATTTTATTGAAACAATTGTGTATGTAAGCTTTTGAGATTGACTTTTCTTCCCCCTACTTAACACAATCCTCTTGAGGTCCACCCAAATTGCTGTCTGCATCAATTGTTCGTTCCTTCTTATTGCTGAGTAGTATTTCATGCTATGGATGCACTACAGTTTATTTAACCATTCACCCAGTGAAGGACATTTGAGTTGTTTCCGGTTTTTGGCTATTACAAACAAAGCTGCTATGAACATTTGTGTACAGATTTTTGTGTGAATATGTTTTCTTTTCTGTGGGATAAATGCCTAGCAGTACAATTACTGAGTCACAATTACTGATAAGCACATGTTTAGTTTTTTGAGGCACTGGCATACTCCAGAGTGGCTGTAGCATTTTAGCTTCATACCGGTAATGTATGAGCAATTCAGTTTCTCTGCATTATCTGCATCCTTGCCAGCACTAGGTGTTATTATTTTTAAATTTTAGCTCATCTCATAGATGTGTAGTGATAGCTCTTTGTGATTTTAATTTGTATTTCCTTAATGATAAGTAATGTTAACATGTTTTCATGTGCTTATTTGCCATATGTATATCCTGTTCAGTGAAATGTCTCTTCATATCTTTTACCTATGTTCTAATTGGACTTTTTTGTTTTTACTGTTGAATTGTAAAAAATGGCGTTGGGGTGGAGTTTGGCCTCCTTTGACTTTATAAGGAGGAAGGAGAACCAAGATCAACAGCCCAAGGCTGATTCCTTTGAGGTGGAGGTCAGGAACGCCTCCTCTCTCTGCCACCTCTTTCTGCCATCTTTACCAATTCTGAAACCAACCATCCCTCCCACAGCACTCTCTACCGGGTTCGAGAATTCATTGCAGTGGTCACACAGAACTCACCATACCCACAATTATGTGGTTTATTAGGGAAGTAACAGTTAAAGTTGAGGCTCAGGAACACCCAGGATATGGTTCTTCCATCAGGATAGCTTCTTCACAACTGTGCTCATAGGCACACATCTCCTGCTGCCAGGTCTCTCCTGCTGATCTCTCCTTCCTTGGTGGTGATGGGCTCTTCTGTTTCGTGCCTCTGGGGTGGTTCATTTCAAGCCCAGCAGGATGGCAAAACTGACCAATCCCCTTGGTGGGCCACAATTACCCTATCACACAGTCCCACCCAGTCATCTAGATGGGAGTTACAGGACCATAGCTATAAAGGCTGCACAAGTAATCATTCGCACCGCAGGCCACCCCCTGGCTTTTCTAGCTATGGTTCTTTCATATTTGAAGGATGACCTCCCCCTCCCAATCATTCTACCAGTCAAAAACGGTCGTTAACAATTAGTCCTGCAATAGGGCAAAGAGTCCTAAGGATGAGGTTATTCAGGTACTAGGCATTCAGGTCTGCTGCAGGTGTCCATCTGATTTGGTCAGGCTTTCTAACAGTTCATCTTGCCTTCAACCCTTTCTGACCTCTGATAAAATTTAACTGAGAGAAGATTATTCCCTTGCTCTGAGCCTCATGAGGTATCAGCATAGCAAAACCTTTAAGGGACTTTACCTTTGGCCACTGTACTCTAATCCAGCAGTGCCTTCCCCTTAGGCCACTCTTTTATACTTACAGCTTCTACAGTTACAGTTTTTACAATCACAATTAACCCTGTTAACAGTTAGCATTCACAGCTAAATGATATAATCCTATCAACATCTTCTCCCAACCTCTCTTCTCCAGACCCATCAGGAAAAGAGGAAATCTATTCAGTGGGGCTCCTCCCAGGTTCCCCTCATTTAATGTAAGCACACTCATGAAAACCTGTAAGCCAGCCACTTAATGCCTTTATCTCCCCCCGTTTTAGATAGCCATGTTTAAATTGCCTGTCCCTATCAAACCAGTCCTTTGCGGAGACAAGCATGTTCTTTGGTCTTGAAGAATCTTCAGTTTCATTTGGAACTTTGAGCATCTGCATCCACAAGCAAAGTCCAGTCCAGAGCAAGCCATCGAATTGCAACAATCTACACCAGCTCACAGTGTCAAACATCTTTCTCTTCATTCGGTCAGGTTCTGGTCCGCTCATCGCTAGCCTTCCAAGCTAGGTCACAATGGATGGTAGCCTTCGGTTCGAAAGTTCACACACACCTTCCTGTACTTCAGACAGCCCCTTCACTCTCTTATCCCTAGCCCCCTTGGGCTGGGTCAGTGGGTACCACCCATAAACTTAGGAGTCCACACACAAAACTCCCTTTACTTCTGACCAGCCAGCTCTTCCTCTCACTCTCTCATTCCTAGCCTCTGTGGGCTAGGTCAAGGGGTGCCCATGGAACATGTCCAAACTCAGTCCATCTCTTCATTGCTGCATTTCCCCCACTTCTACTCTTTGAGTGGATCCAGGTGGTCATCACAAGTGAGCAGACTGAGCTGTCTACTCGCCTGTTCCCTTTAACTTCTAGTCCTGGAAGGGGGCTCCTTTTGATGAGCAGACTTTTCCTGCCTCAATACATCCAACAGCAAACCGCTTACTTGAAATTCAAGAAGCAATATACAGTCCCTTTTTTTTCCCCTACAGATCCTTGCAAATCTCCAGTTCTCTCAGCAGTTCTAGGTGGTTCTGCATGTCTTTTCAAACGCAAATCTGGGTGGAGCTCAGGTTTTCAACCTTAAGCCCCCACTCTATACCCAGGGTTACTGCAGTCAAACCAACAGCCTATGTTTCCCTCCTGCAAATCCTAGTTCCCCTTTTAGTATATCCAATCAAGTATTGGCTGAAGGTGGGAGTTACACACTCTGTAATTTCTAATACCCAATATTCTTTTCTACCATACATTTTTATCTGCTTTCCAACACTAAGTAGAAGAAACATTCAATATCCGTAGTACCTTTAATTCATAGTGCTAAACATATAACACTTTTAAAAACATTCCCGTTTAGTCTTCTCTATACCTTAACCATCTTCCCATCCACTTGCATATGGCCTTGGGCCTCTGGCTGGGTGGAACCAGAAGACCCTGGCCCCGTATCAATCATCCTGCTTAGCTGGCCTGGCTTTAGCCCCAGGTCTCTTCACCTGCAGCTTGTCAGCCATTACAGGTAACAACAACCAATGTAACCATCTAAGAATCATAGGTTTCACCTCTCCCAAGCCTCTTTGTTCTTTCTGTTACAAAGTTCCATGTTTCCAGGAGTCTGGAGCCATGGCAATGAATCCCACTCTTGACACCAATTTAAAAAAAAAAAAGCATGGGGGTGGAGTCTGACTTCCTTTAACTTCACAAGTGGGAAGAAAAATCAAGATCAACAGCCTAAGGCTGATTCCCATGAGGTGAGGGTCAGACACGCCTCCTCTCTCTGCCATCTTTACCAATTCTGACACCAACTGTCTCTCCTGCAGCACTCTCTACTGGGTTCGAGAATACATTATAACGGTCACACAGAACTCACCATACTCACAATTATGTGGTTTATTAGGGAAGTAACAGTTACAATTCAGGCTAGGAACACTCAGGATACAGTTCTTCCATCAGGATAGCCTCTTCCCAGCTGTGCTCACAGGCACACATCTCCCTGGCTCTCAGTTTCTTCCCATAGACACTCAGCTTTCTCTCTCTGTGGGCCGAGAAGCCCACCGCATGGTCTCCTGCTGCTAGGTCTTTCCTGTTGGTCTCTCCTTCTGTAGTGGCAGTGGGCTCTTCTCTTTTCCACCTCTGGGGTGGCTCATTTCAAGTCCAGCAGGATGGCAAAACTGACCAGTCCCCTTGGTGGGCCACAATTACCCTATCATACAGTCCCGCCCAATCATCTGAGTGGGAGTTACAAGACCATGGCTATAAAGGCCACACAGAAAAGTAATCAATAGCACTGCATAAATCTTGAGAGTTCTTCATAATTTCTAGATACTAGTCCTTTGTTAGATATGTGGTTTGAAAATATTCTCTTCCAGTTTGTAACTTGTCTTTTCATCCTCTTCACGTGGTCTTTCACAGCAGGTTTTTAATTTTCATAAAGTATAGTTTATCAGTTTTTCTTTTTACGGATTGCATTTTTCATGTGAACTCTTTGACTAGCCCTAGAATCTTAAGATTTTTTTTTTCTATTTTTTTAAACAGCTTTATTAAGATACAATTTATGTATCTTATAATTCACCTTGTAAAGTGTACAATTAAATGGCTTTTATGTTCACAAAGTTGTACAACCATCATCACAATTTTAGGATATTTTCATCACCCTCAAAAGAAACTCATAAGCAGTCACTCTCCATTCCTCCCCATCTTCGGTTCCCTCCAGCCTTAGGCAACCAGTAATCTACTTTCTGTTCTGTAGAATTTGCCTATGCTAGGCATTTTATGTAAATGGAATCATACAAAATGTGGTCTTTTGAGATGAGCTTCTTTCACTTAGCATAATGTTTTTAAGGTTCATTAATATTGTAGCATGTATCAGTTCTTCATTTTTTTTAAATTGTTGAATAATATCCCATTGTATGGATATACCACATATTGTTTATCCATTCAGCAGTTGATAGACATTCTGATTGTTTCTACTTTTTGGCTGTTATGAATAGTGCTACTTTGAACATTCGTATATAATATTTTTGTGTGGATATATGTTTTCATTTCTCTTGTGTATGTACCTAGGAGTAGGATTGCTAGGCCATATGATAACTGAATGTTTATCTTTTTGAGAAACTGCCAAACTTTTTTCCAAAGTGGCTGTACCATTTTACAGTCTTACCAGTAATGTATGAGGGTTCCAATTTCTTTATATCTTCTTTAGCACTTGTTATTATCTGTCTTTTTGATTATACTATCCTAGTGGGTTTGAGGAGCCCTGGTGGCTCAGTGTTTAAGAGCTCAGCTCTTAACCAAAAGTTCGGCAGTTTGAATCCACCAGCCACTCCTTGGAAACCCTATGGGGCAGTTCTCCTCTGTCCTATAGGACCGCTATGAGTCGGAATCAACTCCATGGCACTATGTTTGTTTGTTTTTTTGGTTAGTGGGCATGAAGTGGTATCTCATTGTGATTTTGATTTGCATTTCCCTCATGGCTAATGATCTTTTAGCATCTTGTGATATATATGTGTGTGTGTGTGTGTGTGTGTGTGTGTGTGTGTGTGTGTGTGTGTGTGTGTGTGTGTGTGTGTGTGTGTGTGTATATGTGTGTGTGGTATGTATTCGTTGGATAAATGTCTATTCAGATCATTTGCTCATTTTTAATTGAGTTATTTCTGTTTTTTATTATCTAATTGCAAGAGTTCTTTATATATTCTGGAATCATATTCCTTATCAGATATTTGACTTATAAATATTTTCTCCAATTTTGTGAGTTATGTTTCACTTTCTTAATGGTATCATCTATAGCACAAGTTTTTAATTTTAATGAAGTCGTGTGTGTGTGTGTGTGTGTGTGTATTTATCTTTTTTTTGGTCCCCTTTTACTTTTGAAAGGGAGCCCTGGCGGCACAGTGGTTAAAGTGCTTGTTGCTAACCGAAAGGTCAGCGGTTTGAACCCAGCAGCCACTCCATGGTAGAAGATGTGAGTCTGCTTCTGTAAAGATTACAGCCTTGGAAACTCTATGGGGCAGTTCTACTCTGTCCTATAAGGTAGCTATGAGTCGGAATTGACTGCATGGAGGTGGGTTTGGTTTTTGTTTTGTACTTTTGTTATTGAATCTGAAACACCATTGCCTAGCCCAAGGTCATGAAAATTTACTTTTCTTTTTTTTAAATAGTTATATAGTTTTAGATTTTATATTCAGATCTATGATCTATTTTGAATTAATTTTCCTAAAAATTTTCTGAGTTTACAGTTTATATTTAAGTCCGTTACCCAATTGAGTTAATTTTTGTAAAACGATGTGAAGTTTAGCCCCACATTCATTTTTTGTGTCTGTGAATGTCCAATTGCATTGACACCATTTGTTGAACTTAAATTGCATGTTTAGGTTGAAATTTAACTGCCCCATAAGCAGTCAGGATTCAAGTTGATTTTCCTCCTGAGGAGGAAGTACATTTGAGAAGGAATCTTCAACTTCATTAGCCTTTAAAGAAGAACAATTAATAGGAAGTAGATGTATCAAGAAACTAAGAAATAATTGTATCACCTCAGTTTTTCCACTTGCAAAAGAAAGCTAATACTTGTACATTGTATGGAAATCTCAGAAAATCAGAAATCAATCACTTTTTTGGTATCAACTCTGAGGATATTAAAAAAAACAAACATTTTTTACTTCTCTGTTCAGTTCTGACACCAACTGCCCATGTGGCACTTCCCTCCCTGACCGTCGTCACCCGGAGCTAGGTCGGATCTCACAAGTTTAAAGGACATCATCCTTCAGATTGGTAAAGCAGCCACAAGTTTGGGAGTCCATACAACACCCTAACTTCTGACTTGTTGGCTACAAATTTAATTATTTTCCTCTCCTCCTTCAGGATATAGTCACAGGATCAGGAGTCCCCCTTAGGTTCCCTCACTTCTGACTTGCTAGCTCCCACTACTCCTTTGGGTTTGATAATTTGCTGGAACGACTCACAGAACTCACAGAAAGTGCAATACTTATAATTTCAACTTTATTACAGCAAAAAAGGATGTACAAGAAGAGATGCTTAGGGTGAGTTCTGAGAGGGTTTCATCGTGGAGCTTCCATATCCCAAAGAGTGCCCTATACACCCCTCCACGTGCATGGATGTCTTTTAGCAACCAGGAAGCCCATGGAGCTTCTGTGTCTGTAGACTTCATTGGCTTCATTATTCATGATTAAGGCCTCATTGCATAGACATGATTTGGGGCCTCATTGCATAGGCATGACTGATTGAATTATGCTCCTCTCTATCCCTATAGGGTCGCTGTGAGTCAGTATCGACTCGACGGCAATAGGTTTGGTTTGGTTTTTTATCCGTGAGGTCAGCTGATATCAGGCTACCAGATAGTATTTGTGGCCTGGCCAGCTGCCCACTCACTTGCACAAATCCTTAGCTGTTATTTAGATAACAAAGGTACCTCAATTATTCAGGAAATTCCAAGGGTTTAAAGTTATCTCTTAGGAAACAAGAGAAAGACCAAGTTACTTTAGGTAAAGTTAAATTTTCTGTCCCACAGCTTCTTCTTGCCAAAATAAAAATATAAATATTAAAATCAGATATATGAATTTTTTATTATAAAGATACTTTATAATGCCACTTAAAAGACTTACAAATTTAATAGAATTAGATAAGATTGCCCGTCAATAAAGAAAATGGAAAGAAAGTTTCTCCTTGGAAATGAAAACACATGTATTATTATAAAAGTTCTAAAGTCTTTGAGCTGAAATAATGAGGCACAATAAAACAAATTTGGTTTTTCATATTTCGGGTCTTTTTGTCTGGAATTTTGTTCTTTCATGGCTTTTATTAGATTGATTGTAACAGTTGATGTACATGTGGTGAAGTCACACCTCATTAATAGAATACAAATTTTCCATTTGGTTTTATTTTCTCTTTCTTTGCAGTTATTTTGCTTTAAGAACTTCTGTTTTATAAAACTGTGGCCTGCCTATCTAGGAAAATCTCTGCAGATGTTTTATATTAATTTTAAGTTAAAGTTGTTTCTTAAGTTTTGCAATCATGTATTAGATACTTTATACCTCATGGTGTTCTTTTAAAGATTTGTATCATTAGGTTGCTCGGTTTGCAAGATACGTTTCAAAAATGGTTGTCATATGTGAGACAAGCCTTTAAAAGTACAGTTTCTCGTTATCTAGAATAGCTGAATAACTGAGAATTGCCATATATACCATCTATGGTTACCAGTGAAACCAATTGGTTAGTTAGAAAGTAAATTTTGAAGTTATGCATGGGGCTTTTGTGATG
Organism: Dugong dugon; assembly: GCA_030035585.1. Classification (NCBI taxonomy): domain Eukaryota; kingdom Metazoa; phylum Chordata; class Mammalia; order Sirenia; family Dugongidae; genus Dugong; species Dugong dugon. The sequence continues at coordinate 33,494,461 of CM057479.1, forward strand.
CTCTTTAAAAAAATTGACATGTAATTTTATAATTCATATACCATATAATCCATCCTTTTAAAGTGTATAATTTAGTGGTTTTGTTGATTGCCTGTCAGTCTATTATAATTTTTTTAAACAAATTTTATATGTCTATCTTCAAAAATAGATTTGAGGTAATTTACAATAAGAGGCTCATTACAGTGGGGCCAATGTGATATGAAATCAAAAACATCAACAGAAAGGGAGGGATAGGCATACCACAATTTTAAATTGAAGCTAATTGTCTTAGGCCAAGTTCTCTAGAAAAGCAAGGCAAGTAAAGTGTATAAATATATATATATATATATATATATATAGAAAGAGAGAGAGAGAGAAACAGATTTATATGAAGGAAATGTCTCAGGTGGTTGTAGAGGTTGAAACATCCCAAGTCTGTGGGTCAGGATAGAGGCTTCTTCTGATTCACATAGCTGCAGGGGCTGGCAAACCCAAGGTCAGCAGGTCAGAGAGCAGGGCTCTTGCTTATGGACTGTGAAAATTGACAACTCCCAAGTTCGGCATGCAAGACTCCAGGTAAGCTGTTAGCTCACGTCCCAAGAACTGGAGGTCAGATGAACAAGAGCCAGCTGCAGGATCCAGAACAAACAAAAGGCCACAAGCCTTGCCAGAATATCCACTTATATTCAATGCAGGCCATACACCCAAGGAAACTCCCTTTCAACTGATTGGCTACTCACAACAGATCCTATTATGGAGATGATCACATCATATCACATTTCATCATGGATGTGATCATAACGTACAGTTGTCAAATCACTGAGAATCATGGCCCAGCCAAGTTGACACACAACCCTAACCATCACAGTCTATCACTTCTCAGCTTGACACCTGTACATATCTCCTTAAACCACCCATAATCTCTGAGTAAAGACAATTATAAAGTCATATTTCCACCTAGCATGATACAACAAACACACATACAAAGCAGAAATACTCCTAACAATTACAGTCATTGTTTCTGCAACTGATCACATGGTCATAACTGGTATTCAGAAGAACCTTCTTCCACTACCCATTCCATATTCGCTTTGCCCTCAGCAAGCACCTCAGCTGATTGTGGTTCTTTGCCTGGTGAGGTGACCCAAAATTTCATTCCTGAAGGGTCTGAGCCATTAGTAGTCATGTTGGAACTGGGTTGCTGTAGTTTTCCATTAACTTTAATAACAGGGTATGGTAATACTAAGAGATGCCCTAAAGGATCTCCTGCATTCCAGACATACGCTTCTTTACCTCCATTATGTCATATCAAACTGATTTCCTCTTGGTAATCAGGATCAGTCAAACCAGCCAGTGTAGTAACTCCCTTCTTTGCCTGTTGATCCAGAGGCATAAGGAGCCCAAAGTGGCCATGTGGCATTCTTAGCTTCCAGTTCAGTGGAATCAGTGATGTATCTCCAGGTGGGAGCATTCCTCCCTTTGGAACTAAGACCTCTAGACCTGCAGAGCATAAGGTCATGGGGACAGGAAGCAAAAATCTATCAAGTGGGTCACTAGAGGTAATAGTGAGTGGTGCCACTCGCATTTCCACTCCTTGATTCCTGGACCTTTGAATCCTAGCTATGGGAGAAATGGCACCATACATTGGATGCTGCTTTAGAGCATATACAGCTTCCTGGAGAACATTGCCCCAACCCTGCAAGGTATTGCCACCTAGCTTCCGCTGTAAGTGTGTCTTTAGAAGGCCATTCCATTGTTCTGTCAAGCCCGCTTCTTCAGGATGATGGGGAACTTGGTAAGACCAGTGAATTCAGTGAGCATGGGCCCATTGCCACACTTCATTTGCTGTGATGTGAGTCCCTTGATCCAAGGCGATGCTGTGTGGGATACCATGATGGTGGGTAAGGCATTCTGTAAGTACACAGATGGTAGTTTTGGAAGAAGCATTGTGTGGACGGAAGGCAGTTCCATATCCAGAGTAAGTGTCTATTCCATTAAGAACAAAATGCTACCTTTCCACGTTGGAAGTGGTCCAGTATAATCAGCTTGCCACCAGGTTGCTGGCTGATCACCTCAAGGGATGGTGCCATATCAGGGAGTCAGTGTTGGTCTCTTCTGCTGGCAGATTGGGCATAGCAGTGACTGTAGCCAAGTTGGTCTTGGTGAACAGAAGTCCATGTTGCTGATACCATGCATAACCTCCGTCCCTGCCACCATGGCCACTTTGTTCATGAGCCCATTGAGCAATGATGGGAGTACGTGGGGAAAGAGGATGACTAGTTTCCACAGAATGCATTATCCTATCCACTTGTTAAAATCCTCCTCTGGTGTCAGCCTTTAGTGAGCATTCACATGAGGTACAAATATCTTCACTTCTTTGGCACACTCAGAGAAGTCTGTCCACGTACCTTTTCCCCATAGCTCCTTGCCTCCAATTTTGTAATCATGTTCCTTCCAAGTCCCCGACCATCCAGCCAAACTATTGGCCACAGCTCATGAATCAGTATACAGTTGCACATCTAGCCATTTCTCCTTCTAAGCAAAGTGAGCAACCAGGTGCACTGCTCTAAGTTCTGCCCTTTGGAAGGATTTCCCTTCACCATTGTCTTTCAGGAAGGTCCCAGAAGAGGACTGTAATGCTGCCGCTGTCCACTTTCTAGTGGTGCCTGCATATTGTGCAGAACCATCTGTAAACCAGGCACAGATTTTCTCTTCTTCAGTCAACTGATCATAAGGAACTTCCCATGAGGCCATAGGTGCGGACTGGGAGATGGAAAGTAATGTGACAGGAGTGGAGACCATGGGCATTTGGGCCACTTCCTTATGCAACTTACTTGTGCCTTCAGGTCCTGCTCGGGCCCAATCTCGTATACACCACTTCCATTTAATGATGGAGTGCTGCTGTGCGTGTCTAACTTTATGACTCTGCAGGTCAGACAACACCCAGTTCACGATGGGCAGCTCAGGATGCATCGTTACTTGGTGTCCCATAGTTAAGCGTTCGGTGTCTACTAAGGCCCAGTAATAAGCCAAAAGCTGTTTTTCAAAAGGAGCGTAGTTATCTGCAGAGGATGGTAGGGCTTTGCTCCAGTATCCTAAGGGTCTGTGCTGGGATTCGTCAGTAGGGGCCTGCCAAAGACTCCGAACAGCATCTCTATCTGAAACTGACAGTTCAAGCACCAATGGATCAGCTGGATCATATGGCCTAAGGGGCAGAGCAGCTTGCACAGTAGCCTGAACCTGTTGCAGAGCCTTCTCTTTTTCTGGGTCCCACCAAAAAGTAGCAGCTTTTCAAGTCACTTGATAAATATGCTGGAGTAGCACACCCAAATGAGGAATATGTTGTCTCCAAAATCCAAAAAGGCTCACTAGGCATTGTGCCTCCCTTTTAGTTGTGGGAGGAGCCAGATGCAATAACTTATCCTTCAGTTTAGGAGGATATCTCAACATGCCCCACAACACTGGACCCTTAGAAATTTCACTGAAGTGGGAGGCACCTGAATTTTTGTGAGATTAATTTCCCACCCTCTAGCATGCAAATGTTTTACCAGTAAGTCCAGAGTCATTGACACTTCTTCCTTACTAGGTCTAGTCAACATAATTTCATCAATGTAATGGACCAGTGGGAGGTTTTGTGGAAGGGAAAGGTGATCAAGGTCTCTGTGGACTAAAATAGACATAGGGCTGGAGAGCTGATGTAGTTCTGGGGTGGGTAACTGAAGATGTATTGCTGACCTAGCCAGCTGAGGGCAAACTGCTTCTGATGATCCTTCAAGACAGGTATGGAGAAAAAGACATTAGCCAGATCAATTGCTGCATACCAGATACCAGAAGATGTATTAATGTGCTCAAGAAATGAAACTACATCTATAACAGAGGCTGTTATTGGAATCACCAGCTGGTCGAATTTTCAGTAATCCACTGTCACTCTCCAAGATAAATCTGTTTTTTGCACAGGCCAGATAGGCAAGTTGAATAGGGATGTGGTGGGAATCACCACTCCTGCATCCTTCATGTCCTTGATGGTGGAAGTAATCTCTGCATTCCCTCCAGGAATGTGGTATTGGTTTTATTTTACTATTTTCCTAGGCTAGTTAGGGGCAGTTCTGATGACTTCCACTTGGCTTTTCCAACCATAATAGCCCTTATTCCATTTGTCAGGGATCCATTGTGGGGGTTCTGCCAGTTGCTGAGTATATCCATTCCAGTTATGCATTCCTGAACTGGAGAAATTACAACTGGATCGGTTTGGGGACCCATGGAAACTACTGTAAGATGGACATAAGCTAAGAATCCATTAATAACCTGACCTTCATATCCCACCACTCTGGTGGGCCACAGTGACATTTTGGGTCTCCTGGAATTAGTGTCAGTTTAGAGCCAGTATCCAGTAATCCTTGGAAAGTCTCATTATTTCCTTTTCCCCAATGAACAGTCACTCTCGTAAAAGGCCATAGATCCCTTTGGGGAAGGGAGGGAAGATTAACAGTATAAGTTTTTGGCAGTGTATTGGTGTCCTTCCTCAATGGGACCCAGCCTCCTCTTCAACAAGGAGTTGTGGGTCTTTAAACTCACTCATGTCTGGGAGTTGATTGAGGGCCTCTGACTGTCTCTTCTGTTGATTTGAGTTAGGCTGTTGTTCACTTGACCTAGAATTCATCTACTTGTACAGATCAAGAAATATTTAGTAGATTTCTGTTCTACATTCTACTTTGGTGAGTAGCATCTGGGGTCTTAAAAGCTTGTTAATGGTCATCTAAGATACTTTGCTGGTCTTACCCCATCTCGAGCAAGGGAGAATGAAAAATACCAGACACAAAGGAAAAATTAGTCCAAAGGACTACCGGACCACAGCTACCACTGCTTCCACCAGACAGAGTCCAGCACAACTAGATAGTGCCCAGCTACCACCACTGACATCTCTGACAGGGATCACAACAAAGAGTCCTGGACCGAGCTGGAGAAAAATGTAGAACAAAATCTAACTCACAAAAAAAATAAATAAATAAAAATTAAGAAAGACCAGACTTACTGGCCTGACAGAGGCTGAAGAAACCCTGAGGATATGGCCGCGAGACACCCTTTTACCTCAGTAACAGTCACTCCTGAGTTCACCCTTCAGTGAAAGATTAGGCCCATAAAACAAAATGAGACTAAAGGGGCACACTAGCCCAGGAGCAAGGACTAGAAGGCAGGAGGGGACAGGAAAGTTGGTAATAGGGAACCCAAGTTCGAGAAGGGAAAATGTTGCCATGTCGTAGGGTTGGTAACAAATGTCACAAAACAATATGTGTACTAATTGTTTAATGAGAAGCTAATTTGTTCTGTAAACCTTCATCTAAAGTACAATAAAAAAAAGATTTCCTATCTGTTTCACTCTTAAGGACACCATGACTAAGTATCCAATACCATAAGTCCATACAAGTCAGACTATTCTGATTACTGCTTTGATTCCACTGTCCATTACAGTAACCACCTTGTCTTTGTTGATTGAGTGACGCCACTTGGCCCCTACCACCACAGGTTCCAATCGGCCCCATTGTAGTTAGGTGTCTTAATTGAGTTAAGGCAGTTCTCACCATCAAACCTGACTTTCATAAAATAGCAATCGCAGCAGTCTTCAAGGTTGCAGGGGCTCCCTTGACAATTTTTTTCCACACCATAGTGGTTAAAGGTGTGTCCTCTGGTCACTCCATGTGTAAGTCTGGGGGTCTAACCTGATACATCCTCTCTAGCTTGCCAGTTTCCCTAAGCCTTTGGGTACCTTCATCTGCAGTATACCAAAGGCAACTCTCGTACTTCAGCTTGATTTAGTGTAGGCCACTGTGTAATCCGCGTTTCAGCAACCCAACCAAATAAACTATTGGATCCTTTCCTCACTTCTCAAGCTGAAACACTGAATGACGAATCTGTGCTTAGTGGGCTTATATCAATAAACTTAGACTGATCCTCCTTTATGTTTCTTTCACCATTATCCTGCACCCTTAATAGCCATTCCCACACATATTCCCCAGGTTTCTGTTCGTACATGTTAGAAAAGTCAAAGCAGTTTTTTGGAGTGTAGCGTACCTTCTCCTGGGTCACACTTTGTGCTTGACCTTTTGGGGCTAGCTGGGACTTAAGTCTAGTTATAGGTCTAGAAGCCAAAATCAGTGGTGGGGAAGTGTTTTGAGAACATTCAGCCCTGTCTTGTAAAGCATCTGCCTCATGCAATGCCTCAGGCAGTGACTCATACAAAGGCTCTTTAGATGCAGCTGGGTTAATCTCATTAGATGGGAGTGGAAGGGGTAATGGTTTTACTAGGCAGGGTGGTTTAGCAGACAAACATGGGGTAATCTCTTTAGATGGGAGTGAGAGGGCTGGTTCTGTTGGCAGGAGTGATTCAGTGGAATTTAGGGGCTCAGTGTCTCCAGCTTCCTGATTGTCTGCACGTGTCCCCATCCCAAGTTTCAGGATCCCATTTGTTCCTAATCAATGCCCTGACTTTAATTTCAGACACTTCTTGAGATTGGTAGTTGAGTTGGCTTTGTAATTCCACTACTGTTACAGTAAGAATCTGTGTTTGGTTTTTGATAATATCAGCGCTCTTACTACAAGAAATCAGGCCTTCTTTCAAGGCACAAGTGGAAACCTTGAGATTGTTTATGTGACACTTGAGCTTTGAGTGTGAAGCCCTAAGCTCATCTCTTTCTTTCACCAGTTTAGGGAAGGTAGAACCTACCAACCAGCTTTCTTATACTTCCAATTATTTCAAAATTGTGGAAAGGTCCCACACATATGTTCACTCACAGCCTTGCCTTTTACCAATACCTGATGTATTGGTGGTGATAGTTTGCATATTTGAATTGCCGCCTCATGCCATGGATTAGCAGTTTGCTCTTTACTGCTGGAAGCAGAGTGATCAACATCATTAAGACTAACCAGACTTGAGAACCAATTTAGAAAACTCATCCTTACAATTTTGTCTGTCTAGAACCACTCTTTGGTACCAAATGTGTTACCTGAGTTCTCTAGAGAAACAAAACCAGTAAAGCGTGTAAACATATATATATATATATATAGAGAGAGAGAGAGAGAGGTTTATATATCAAGGAAATTTCTCACGTGGTTGTAGAGGCTGGAACATCCCAAGTCCGTTGGTCAGGGTGGAGGCAGCTTCTCATTTACGTAGCCACAGGGGCTGCTGAACCGAAGATTGGCAGGTTGTAGAGCAGGCCTCTTGCTCATGGGCTGTGAAGATTGATGAATCCCAAGATCGGCATACAAGACTGCAGGTAAACTGTTAGCTCAAGGCCCAAGAACCAGAGGTCAGATGAACAGGTGCCAGCTGTATGTTCCAGAACAAGCAAAAGGCCACAAGCCTTACCAGAATATCTACTTACATTCAATGCAGGCCACATGCCCAAGGAAACTCCCTTTCAAATGATTGGCTACTCACAGCAGATGCCATCATGGAGGTGATCACATTATATATCACATCTCATTATGGAAGTGATCGCAACACCGTACGACTGTCAAACTAGTGAGAATCATGGCCCAGCCAAGTTGACACACAACCTTAACCATCACAGTAATTTAGTACGCTGTTAAGCAAAACATGTAACTCTAAAACTTCTGACTCTGATAGTATCTCATCTATCATGAGTTTCAAAATTATATTCCTAAAAACAAGTAGATCATACTGTCTCTCTCTTTGAAACTCCCTCCTGATTACCACAGCCAAAAGCTATGTTAATGAATAAGACTTAAAGCATATGTTGAAACTGGTCACATATATATTGAAATTGGTGAGTAGGGTAGAGGAATGGGATTTGGTAATCATGGTGCATCTTCTTGTAGCATCAGTTTTACCTAAACTGATTTTAGGGAAAAACTAATATTTTATGTTGATTTGAGGCATTGCTTAATATAAATATAAACATAGGGTGGAATGCAGAATTTCCATGAAATAAAACACTTCAGATGTTGTATTTGCTCTCAATTGGTGAGTGATATAATCCCAGGAACGGTCCAATGGTAGTTCTATAACCAGTCATGGGAATGACACAGGATCGGGCAGCATTTCGTTCTGTTTTGTGTGGGGTTGGCATGAGTCAGGGGCCAGCTCGATGGTAGATAACAACGTGATCCCAGGAACTTGTCTACCCTTCCTAATACACTTTCTCTTTGGAAATAACTGGAAAGAGCTAACGTATCACCCACGCACACACATTCATGTCATGGCTTCACTGCTGATTCCATGGGAGGAGGGAAGCTTATTCAGTTTAAGGAAGTTTGCTTTTTCTGTCATGGTTGTTCCCTCTCTGTCCTTCCCATACTGGATAGAGACTAATTTCTGCCTGTTATTAAGAGTTCCTTTCCCTAACTATTATTGCGAGGGTTTCTAGGCCCCTTCAGTCCTCTAGTGCCCATCCCTTTCTAAGAAACACCCTTATAAATGTTGTCATTTTAGATTTTCATTTTTTTCCTCTTCCGTCTAATCGCAAAGAATTGGAAGTATTATGCAGCCACAAAACCTGGTATATGTTAAATTACACTTGATTTTATAGGCAAGATTTCTTTCTTTTTTAAACACATAGTTAGGTGATAGGACCTCATTGTTCAGAAAACTAGAGGATTAGCCCCTGCAATCACAGATGATTAAAAATTAAAGACAGTACCTGCTTCTAGATTAATCTGTATTTACTTAAGTAGATGTGTTTTTGATTATCTTTCATTTAGGGTTAACCCTGGTGGGCAATGGTTAAGAGCTTGGCTGCTAACCAAAAGGTCAGCAGTTTGAATCCACCAGCTGCTCCTTGGAAACCCTGTGGGGCAGTTCTACTCTGTCCTATAGGTTCACTATGAGTTGGAATCGACTTGACGACAGTGGGTTTGGGTTTTTTGTTTTTAGGGTTAAAAAAAGGTATCAAAGCAGTGATTCTCTTCTTTTCTTTGAAATGCTGACAGCCATGCCCAAACTTGAGGCCAAATTACGGTGCAAGCAGGTAGTTCAAATGCCTGTTTTTTTTTTCTTAGAAGTAGATTACCTTTGCCAGTAGACTTCACAGCTGCTTGGCAGGGGTAATTTGCCTCCAGTATAGTGCTTTCCAAGTTGAGGTAAATTATTGCTTTTAGCAAGTCAGATCTTCCTGGAACAAGTACATGGTTTCTCTTTGAAAAGAATAAACCCATTGCTGTTGAGTCAGTTCCAACTAACCGCGACCCTACTGGACAGAGTAGAACTGCCCCATAAGATTTCCAAGGAGTGGCTGGTGGATTCAAGTTGCTGACCTTTTGGTTAGCAGCATAGCTCTTAACCAACCATTATACCACCAGGGCTCCTTGTAAAGAATAGCTCATTACAATATTGAATGTGTTTGCTGACTATCTAACATGAAGCTTTAATGGGGGAAGAAAAGAGATAGTTCTTAGAGAACAGGAGTTTTTACAAAGAAGATGTCTTGGATAAAGTGCTTAGTAGGAACATTTGTTAGTTAGAAGGAAAGATCAGATACTAGGGAAATGGAGAAGGGCAAGCCAGGAAATGGGAAGGAAGAAGAAAGGGGGGAAGGCACTCAGGACATACTCTACAGTTAATCCTTAGAGCAAGCATTGTTGAGGCCTGTATTCTTAGAGCCAAGACCTTCCATTCTCTTTCAAATATAAGTCTTCGTTATGCACTTCATAGACAATAAGTTCATAGTTGTTTGCGACATCATGTCGATTTTTTTCCCCCTAAGCGGCAGATAATTAGAACTGTCTGATGAAGAAAAGGTCCTATGGTCTGTTTTATAGATAATCATTTTCTGAACCATCAAGTGAAATTCAGCTTCCATCTTCAGGACAAATAAAGATTAGTTAGGATGCATTAAACGCTGGGAGTTTAGTGTTCATGACAAGTGTTTCATCAAGAAGATACTGGCTATTATCCCTCCTCAGAAAGAAATTGTTGATAAGATACCATTTTAAGAAGTAAGATTTATAGCAATATTAGAAGTGAGAGAAGCTGGGGCAGCGGAGCATCCAGGGCAATAGGGTGACTGGGACCACTGAGTTTTCTTTCTGCAGCCTCTGTCTTACATAAAAAATTGCATTTTTTGTATGTTGTTGTTGTGTGCCGTTGAGTCGATTCTGATTCATAGCAACACTATAGGACAGAGTAGAACTGCCTCAGAGGGTTTCCAAGGCTATAGTCTTCACATGTCTTTTCTCCTACAGAGCCACAGGTGGATTTGAACCACCAACCTTTCAGTTACCAGCTGAGTGCTTAACCATTGCACCACCAGAGCTCCTTATTTTTTGTATAGCTTCTGTCATGGATTGAATTGTGTCCTCCAGAAATGTGTGTCAACTTAGCTATGTCATGATTCCTTGTATTGTGATTATCCACCATTTTGTCATCTGATGTGATTTTTCTATGTGTTGTAAATCCTGCCTCTATGGTGTTAGTGAGGCGCAGGATAAGAGGCTGTTATGTTAATGAGGCAGAACTCAATCTACAAGGTTAAGTTTTGTTTTAAGTCAATCTCTTTTGAGATATAAAAGAGAGAAGCAAGCAGAGAGACATGGGGAACCTCATACCACCAAGAAAGCAGTGCCAGGAGCAAGTGTGTCCTTTGGACCAGGGGTCTCTGCACTGAGAAGCTCCTAGGCCTGGGGAAGATTTGAGGACAAGGAGCTTTCTCCAGAGCTGACAGATAGATAAAACCTTCCCCTGGTGCCCTGAATTCAGACTTCTAGCCTACTAGACTGTGAGAGAATAAATTCTGTTTGTTAAAGCCATCTGCTTGTGGTATTTATGTTATAGCAGCACTGGATAACTAAGACAGCCCCCTCACAAAAAAAAAAAAAAGTAAGAAAAATATTTACTTTTTAGGAGAAACACTCTATTTTAATGAAACATATTAATCCCTGACAGACATAGTTCAATGAAAAGGGATAGCAGTGATAGAGCTTCCCCCATTCTTGTCTTACTATCTTTCCTCCTCAAATAAAATACTTAAATTTTATAATCTGTTGATTCAGGACACTTGGATGACCTCATTCATCCAAAGAAGCAGATGAACTAAGTGCAAAAAGTGAAACCTTTATGCTGTAAAAATCAGCGCTACTAAGTAGGTAAACTTCATCCAGCTCATCCTCTTTAAACATACTGGCTGGAAGGGTTCCAACTTTTCATGACTATACAGTCAGCAACTATGCTTTTAATAATGCACTTTTCCAGTTGTATTCCATGGACAATTGATCACCTCTAGAGGTGTTTCTGGTAGTTTATTATAGAATTTATGCTTATAATACAATGCTATGTGTATTTTCTTCATCTGGGATTTACTAAAAGGATACATGTAATTGCATTTAGGGCCTACCAGGATAAACACCTCTTCTCAAGATCTTAACTTAATCATATCTTTTGCCATGTAGGATAATATTCACTCTTTTGCCACGTAAGTTTATATTTAAAGGTTCTGGGGATCAGGACATGGACATATCATTTTGGGGGCTACCATTCAGTCCGCTACAGATACTTTGTCCTTTCTTATTGGTCCATAAGATTTAGAAAGTTCAATTGACCTAGTCTACCAGTATTAAGAATACATCATCCTAACACCAAATGAGAGTGATGTGTGCACAGCTTGATGAAAGTAAAAGATAATACTACAATATACATAAGAAAAAATTGCCTGTGGGTAATTGCTGTGGCATATAATTTTGAAACAACAACCCAAAAAAATAAGTATGGGTATATATGTATGTCCACCATTTGTCAGTTTGTCGTACTGTGGTGGCTTGCCTGTTGCTGTGATACTGGAAGCTTTGCCACTGGTATTTCAAATACCAGCAAGGTCACCCATGGTGGACAGGTTTCAGCTGAGCTTCCAGACTAAGACAGACTAGGAAGAAGGACATGGCGTTCTACTTCTGAATAAATTGGCCAGTGAAAACCTCATGACTAGCTGTGGAACACTGTCTGTATAGTGCCAGAAGATGAGCCTCTCAGGTTGGAAGGCACTCAAAATACAACTGGGGAAGAGCTGCCTCTTCAAAGTAGAGTCGATCTGAATCACATGGATGGAGTCAAGCCTTCGGGAGTTTCATTTGTTGATGTGGCATGACTGAAAATGAGAAGAAACAGCTGCAAACTTCCATTAATAATCGGAACATGGAACTTACAAAGTATGAGTCTAGGAAAGTTGGAAGTCATCAGAAATGAAATGGAATACATAAAAGATTGATACCTTAGGTATTAGTGAGCTGAAATGGACTCATATTGGCCATTTTGAATCAGACAGTTTTGTGGTCTACTATGATGGAAATGACAAGTTGAAGAGGAATGACGTCACATTCATCGTCAAAAAGAACATTTCAAGATCTATCCTGAAGTACAATGCTGTCAGTGATAGGATAATATCCATATGCTTACAAGGAAAACCAGTTAATATGACTGTCATTCAAATACACTCAACAATGACTGGGGCCAAAGATGAAGAAATTGAAGGCTTTTACCAACTTCTGCAGGCTGAAATTGAGCAATTGAGATGTTTCAACAAACAATGCAATGCTGAATGCACTCACTTGTCTATGCCAAGGAATTTGGAAGTCCGCTACCTGGCCAACCTACAGGAAGAGATTCATATTTGTGCCCATTCCAAAGAAAGGTGATCCAAAAGAATGGGGGAAATTATGGAAATTGATCAAGATGCATTGATAATTACTGGTGATTGTAATGTGAAAGTTGGAAACAAGAAGGAAGGATTCACCAAAAAAATCCGTTGCCGTTGAGTTGATTCTGACTCATAGCGACCCTATAGGACAGAGTAGAACTGTCCCATAGAGTTTCCAAGGAGCACCTGGTGGATTCGAACTGCATACCTTTTGGTTAGCAGCTGTAGCACTTAATCACTATGCTGCCAGGGTCAGTAGTTGGAAAATGTCCCCTTGGTGATAGAAATGATACCGGAGAGCACATGATAGAATTTTGCAAGACCAATGACTTATTCATTGAAAGTACCTTTTTTCAACAATGTAAGTGGCAACTATACACATGGACGTCGCAAGAGGGAACATACGTGAATCAAATCAACTACATCTGTGGGAGAAGATGATGGAGAAGCACAAAATCATCAGTCAGAACAAGGCCAGGAGGCAACTGTGGAACAATCAATTGCTCATTGTTCAAGTTGAAGCTGAAGAAAATTAAAACAAGTCCACTAGAACCAAAATGTGACCTTGACTATATGTCCTACCTGAATTTAAAGACCATATCAAGAGTAGATTGGACACATTGAACACTAATGACCGAAGACCAGATGAGTTGTGTAATGACATCAAGTACAACATACATGAAGAAAGCAAAAGATCATTAAAAGGATAGGGAAGAAAGAAGAGCTCCAAGTGGATGTCGGTAGAGACTGAAACTTGCTTTTGAAAGTAGAGTTGCTAAAGCAAACTGAAGAAATGATCTTGTGAAAGAGCTGAAAAGAAGATTTCAAAGGGAAGCTTGAGAAGGCAAAATAAAGCATTATAATGAAATATGCGAAGACTTAGAGTTAGAAAACCAAGTGTGAAGAACATAGTTGGCATTTCTGAAGCTGAAAGAACTGAAGAAAAATTCCAGCCTCAAGTTGCAATATTGAAGGATTCTATGGGGGAAAATATTGAACAATGCAGGAAGCATCAAAAGAAGATGGATGGAATACACAGAGTCACTGTACCAAAAAGAATTGATTGATGTACAATGATTTTAGGAGGTAGCATATGATCAAGAGCTGATGATAACTGAAGGAAGAAGTCCAAGCTGCACTGAAGGCACTGGCGAAAAACAAGGTGTCATGGTTTGAATTATGTCCCCCAAAAAATGTGTGTATCAATTTGGCTAGGCCATAATTCCTGGTACTGTGTGATTTTCCTGTATGTTGTAAACCTGCCTCTATGATGTTAATGAGGGAGGATGGGTGGCAGTTGTGTTAGTAAGGCAGGACCTGATCTACAAGACTGGATTGTGTCCTGAGGCAATCTCTTGAGATAAAAGACAGAAGTGAGCAGTGAGACATGGGGACCTCATACCGTCAAGAAAGCAGTGCCAGGAGCAGAGCGCATCCTTTGGACCGGGGTCCCTGCGCCGAGAAGCTCCTAGTCCCGGGGAACACTGATGAGATGGCCGACAAAGAAGGAAAGCCTTCCCCTGGAGCTGACACCCTGAATTTGGACTTTTAGCCTACTTTGACTGTGAGGAAATAAACTTCTCTTGGTTAAAACCATCCACTTGTGGTATTTCTGTTATAGCAGCACTAGATGACTAAGACACAAGGCTCCAGGAATTGACAGAATACCAACTGACATGTTTCAACAAATGGATGCAGCACTGAAAATGCTCACTCGTCTATGCCAAGAAATTCTAAAGACAGCTACCTGGACAACCGACTGGATGAGATCCATATTTGTGCCCATTCCAAAGAAAGGTGATTCAACAGAACATGGAAATCATCTAACAATATCATTAATATTACATACAAGTAAAATTTTGCTGAAGATCATTCAAAAGCGGTTGTAGCGGTACATTGACAGGGAACTGCCAAAAATTCAAGCTGGATTCAGAAGAGGATGTGGAACAATGAATATCATTGCTGATGTCAGATGGATCTTTGCTAAAAGCAGAGAATACCAGAAAGATGTTTACCTGTGTTTTATTGACTATGCAAAGGCATTTGACTGTGTGGATCCTAACAAATTATGGATAACTTTGTGAAGAATGGGAATTCCAGAACATTCAATTGTGCTCATGAGGAACCTGTACTTAGACCAAGAGGCAGTTGTTGGAACAGAGCAAGGGGATACTGTATGGTTTGAAGTCAGGAAACGTGTGTCAGGGTTGTATCCTTTCACCATACTTATTCAATCTATATGCTGAGCAAATAATCCAAGAAGCTGGACTATATGAAGAAGAATGTGGCATCAGGATTGGAGGAAGACTCATTAACCTGCAATATGCACATGATACCACTTTGTTTGCTGAAAGAGAGGAGGACTTGAAGCACTTACTGATGAAGATCAAAGACTACAGCTTTCAGTATGGATTGCACCTCAACATGAAGAAAACAAAAATCCTAACAACTGGACCAATAAGCAACATCATAAAAAATGGAGAAAAGATTGAAGTTGTCAAGGATTTTACATGGATCCAAAATAAGCACTTATGGAAGCAGCAGTCAAGAAATCAAAGAACTCCTTGCATTTTGCAAATCTGCTGCAAAAGACCTCCTTAAAGTGTTAAAAAGCAAAGATGTCACTTTGAGGACTAAGGTGCACCTGACCCACTGTGCCACCAGGGCTCCGTGATTGTCTGCATAGGTGGTATTAACTATCTGTTTAAATTGTGAATGAATTACTGAAAGCTTGGGATATTGTCCTCACTCTTTGACTTTGGGTACTTCAGTTTCCTCATCTGTGATCAGGGGTTGGTGTGGTAGACATACCGTTTTGTCTGCTCAGCTTCCATTTCCCTATATCTTGGGGGAGTTGCTCTTTCTATTTTTGGTCCTCATTGTTCAGGTGGAGCCAACCTAGTCCCTTTTATCCAGGGATAAGCACATGACCCAGCCTGGGTCAGGGAATCTCTACCTCACCTGGCCACTGTGGTTGGTTAGGATGAGTGAGTGACCAGGGTGGATGAATCAGAAGTCAATTTCTGCACTTTGTCTAGAACTATTGAGGAGAAGAAGCGCCTTCCTTTCCAGTAAAGTTCCTGTATTAAGTAGAATGGAAAGCTAGGGTTGTAGGGAACCTCCACATGGAGAGGTGGAACTTATACAGAGGAAAGCAGATCCAATAGACAAAGAGAGTGGGAAATCCTTGACAGCATTGTCTGAGCGCCTGGAACCTTGCTCTGCCTGCATCTACCATTGCTTTTTCAGGTAGTTGACCAATAAAGCTTTTTTTGTTTTCTTAAGCCAGTTTGAGTTGTCCTTTCTTCTGTCACATGTAACTGATAAGGTCCAGGCTAATTGAGTTGGGTTGGTTAACCTCCAGGGCCTTTCCAGTTTCCACATTCTGTGATTTTCTACCTTCCTTTGTCACAAGCAGGTTAGATTACTTTGATGGAATGAGGTTAGACAAATAATAACTGAGTATACTCAGGAAGAGTAACTTCTCCATGTCAGAAACATCGGTGGAAAGAAAGACAAAAACAGAAACAAACCAATTGTCGTCGAGTTGATTCTGACTCATAGCGACCCTATAGGCAGAGTAGAATTGGCTCACAGTTTCCAAGGAGTACCTGGGGGATTTGAAGTGCCAACCTTTTGGTTAGTGGCTGTAGCTCTTAACCACTATGCCACCAGGGTTTCCATCGGTGGAAGGGTCAAGAGTAATTATCCTACATTTTGATCTTATTTCAGTTTGTTTTATAGCATACTTTACTTCCTATGACTTTTACCCACCCTTGGTTTAGTTGTATTCATTCCTACTAGGGCCAGCAAAATGAAACAAAAGGCAAAATACTGCTACATATTAGAAATAGGCAAAAATTATCCCTTTCTGAGTCACATACATAAATTATCCATTTCCGAACCACCCCTGCCCCCTGGGTTAATATGTGCAGCTTGTGATGATGTCTTTTGAAGAATACTACATGAGAATAGAGAAAAAGAAAACACTGGAGGGATGCCTGATAAAACTGTATTTATGAGAGGTTCATGAGATAGTGAAATGAAATGGGAAGAACTTGGAACAGAAGCCCGGTATGGGTCTTGGCTGCACTCCTTATTTAGCTGTAACCTTAATGAAGTACTGTATACTACCCTCATCTTTCAAATGGTTGGGTTGCTGTGAGAATGATGTGATATTGTGTGTTGTAAAAGCATTTTACATAAACAACCTGATGAAGGCCTGACATCATTTAGGAGTGAATGAGCCCAGCCTATTCAATGAGTTCCACTGATGAATTTGAATAGAGCAGAAGCAATTGGGAAATACTGTGAGATAAGATTAGATGTCTGGATAGCTTCAGATTTTTAAATCCTGGCTGAGGAGTTGTTTAAGCTTTTGAGCATTTGTCACCAGGTGCCTTCTTCCAAATCATTTTAAAACTTTGTTCTTTCTCTTCATTCCTTCAACCAGTATAAATTCCTAACCAACCTTTTGGATGCTATCTTGTTGCCACATTTCTTTTCCTAAAATAATATACCTTAATTACATGAAGAAGGAAGATGTATATAGTGACTGATAGAATATAGAGAATGCCAGATAAGAATGAATAAAGAATATATCTAAGAGACATGGAGAATATTGGTATTATTAACAGGCAGATTGGGAAGGGAACCACCATGAGGTGATGAGACACCCAACTGGAAATGTTACACAGGAAGTTGCAGATTCAGGAATGGCACTTAAGCAGTGGAGGGAGTCAAGTCACTGTATAGATTTGGAAGTTATAAAATGACTGATTTTTATATCTCAAAAGGTCCTTAAGATAACATTTGGCTTTGATTTTTCAGATAAGAGGTTGAATCAAAGTGGAAGGTCACATAGCATATTGTTAGTAGCCGAGCCAGGAATAGAATTTTTGTTAGATAACTCCAAGACCAGTGTTCTTTCTTCTCCATCATACAGCCCTCCTGTGGCATCAACCCAGAGATTATAGCTGAAGCTGTAATTGTAGAGTAAGGATTATAATGAGGACTAGCCATGTGCTAGGCAGAATACAGTGTAATTTCTTACTGTTGGCTGAATACAACTCTGAAGATAGCAGTAGATTTGACATGAAAAAGCCAAGCTGTTAGGCAATTCAGGTAGGATGAGTGACAATAGGAAAAAGCTGATTTATTAAGTTCTTCCAAACCTGTAGTCATCAAGTCAATTCTGAATTCTAGTGACCCTATAGGACAGAGTAGAACTGCCCCATAGGGTTTTCAAGGAGCAGCTGGTGGATTCGAACTGCTGACAGGTTGTTTAGCAGCCATAGCTCTTAACCACTGCATCACCAGCGCTCCATTAAGTGCTTAGGGGCTGACGTAAAGAAATACTAAATGATTATTATTCATGGCAAATGCTCTTGAAGGCAGTATGGTATAATTATTTATTTAGAATGTGGGTTTTGATGCCTACCGATTCTGAGTTCAATTCCTGGCTCCACTACTTGCTGTTTGAGACTCCTATGAGCTTCAGTTTCCTGAGCTGTGAAGTGGGGACAATAACAGCTACTTCATAGGATAGTTGTAAGTATCAATTGTATTAGTTTCCTACTGCTCCTGTTTAACAAATTACCATAAACTTCATGACTTAAAACAACACAGGCAATTATTTTACAGTTTTGGAGGTCAGATTTCCAAAAATGGGTCTCATGGGGCTAAAATCAAGATGTTAGCAAGGCTGCATCCCTTCTGGAGCTCTAGGGGAGAATCTGTTCCTTGCCTTTTCCAGCTTCTAGAGGCAGCCACATTCCTTGGCCTGTGGCCCCCTTCCAGGAATGACATCACTGTGACCTTTGCTTCTGTTGTAACATCTCCTGTAACTCTGACACTCCTGCCTCCCGGTTATAAGAACCCTTATGATTACATTAGACTCACCCAGATAATCCAGGATAATCTTCCCATCTCAAGATACTTAACTTCATCACACCTACAAAGTCCCTTTTGTTACGTAATGTAGCAAGGCATATTCAACGGTTTTAGGAATTAGGATGTTGACATCTTTGGGGGACCATTATTCAGCATACCACAAATGATGATGATGATGAATGGTAGCTACTACTATCTATCAATGTTTCACTAGCTCCCAAAATTACTTTCTACTGTTTTGTCAAAGAAGATTAATTCTTCTATCACAAAACATTTAAGAAGAACAAGGCTGGCCTATAAGGGGATTGAGCTTCTCGTCTAATAAAAGCTTCTTCACCTTGCAGTCCAATATGACTTCCTTCACAGGCCTGCCTAAAAGTCCCTGGAATGTTTACATTAGTCACCTCGTTGGACTCAGGTATTGAGAAGCTAGCCAAATGCAATTATGTTGTCTGGAAAGGGTAACAGACTTAACCAACTATCATTCTAGCACAAATGACTATTAGGAAAATTGAGTGAGGCACTGAGGGGATGAGAAACAG
The DNA here is from genome assembly GCA_030035585.1 of Dugong dugon. Classification (NCBI taxonomy): domain Eukaryota; kingdom Metazoa; phylum Chordata; class Mammalia; order Sirenia; family Dugongidae; genus Dugong; species Dugong dugon. The sequence goes on from CM057479.1 coordinate 33,513,518, forward strand.
GACAGGTTGGTTTTGATTTAGAGTGAGATAAAGGAGTGGTTCATAGCTGAGGGTCAAAATTCATATTCAAAATATTGAACAACCTGTTTGACCCAAGTGCTGTTGAGGAGGCAGTCTTACACAAAATACACACAAAAGGTTTTAGTTTCCATACTTGATCCTACACACATACGCACAACACCCCAAACACATACACACAGTTCTAAAACCATGATACTACTGAATCCCTGAATGATTCTTTGTTTTCAGGGGAAACTGGATAAAAATGAAGAGATCATGTTTAGGAAAGTAGTAATAATATTAAAAGAGCCTGAATGGTTGCAGAACTCAAAGAATGTAATCAGTGTCACTAAACTGTGCATGTAGAAACTGTCGAATTGGTATATGTTTTGCTGTGTATATTCTCAACAACAACAACAAAATAAATTTTAGAAGGAAAAAAAAATGCCTGAGTGAGATGGTGGCCGAATGAAATGATTATCAGCTTTTTAAAAACACTAGTGTAAAGAATACCCCTTGCTTTAATTTTCCTTCTAATTTATTATAAATTATAGGTCTTCTACTTTATTATAAAATATAGGTCTGCTGAGGAGAAAAAAAGAGAATAGGCTGTCATTTCCTTTAGAAACACAAATCAGACAAATTGTTACACAGCAGGAAGATACTCTGCTAATTTGACAACCACTCAATGTATTCATTTACTAGCCTTTCTCAGACAAAATACCTCTGTGGCTTTTATTTTTCCAGACGTTTCCACTAACAAACATTTTCACATATTGGGTGTGTTTGTCAATTTATGACAAGTATAAATTAGAATCTTTTTTACTTCAAATAAAATGGCATGATTAAAATAGTGATTTTACACATCCCCGAGGAGCACAGGCACGGCCTATCGAAACCTGCCCTGCACTGATTCCAGCCTACCCTGTTGGCCTTAGTACATGCCACAAAAACCCCATGCCAGCAACTCCCTTTCAGCTGGACCTGCCCTGCTACACCATAGCTGAGCAACTAACCCTACCCATTGGACCAATATCTCTCATGAATATAGGTGCAAATATTCTCAACAAAATTGTAGCCAATAGAATTCAGCATCATATCAAATGCTAAAATACACCATGACCAAGTAGGATTCATACCAGCTATGCAAGGATGGTTCAACGTTAGAAAATCAATCAACGTAATACACCACAGAAATAAAAGGAAAGAAAAGAATCACTTGACCATCTCAAACGACACCAAAAGGCGTTTGACAAAGTCTAACACCCATTCCTGATAAAAACTCTCAATAAAATAGGTATAGAAGGGAAATTTCTCAACATAATATAGGGCATCTGTGCAAAACCAACAGCCAACATCATTCTTAATGGAGAGAGATAAAAAACATTCGCCTTGAGAACAGGAACAAGACAAGGAATGCTTTTATCACCTATTTAACATTGTGCTGGAAGTCCTAGTTAGAGCAATAAGGCCAAAAAAAAAAAAAAAAAAAGAGGGCATCCACACTGATAATGAAGAAGTTAAATTGCCCCTGTTTGTGGATGATATGATACTATACATAGAAAACGCAAAGGACTCCATGAGGAAACTACTGGAGCTAATAGAAAGATTCAGCGGAGTAGCAGGATGCAACATAAACATACAAAAATCAGTTGGATTCCTATACACCAATAAAGACAACAACGAAAAGGAAATCAGGAAAACAATACCATTTATAATAGCCCCTAAAAACATAAAATACTTAGGAATAAATCTAACCAGGGATGTAAAAGACCTATACAAAGAAAACCTCAAAACACTACCGCAAGAAACCCTAAGAAATCTACATAAATGGAAAAACATACCATGCTCATGGATAGGTAGACTCAACATTGTGGAAATGACAATTCTACCCAATGCAATTTACAAATACATCGCATTCCCAATCCAAATACCAACGACATTCTTTAAAGAGATGGAAAAACTAATCATTAACTTTATATGGAAAGGGAAGAAGCCCCAGTAAGTAAAGCACTATTGAAAAAGAAGAATAAAGTAGGAGGACTCACACTACCTGACCTCAGAACCCACCATACAGCTACAGTAGTCAAAACTGCCTGGTACTGGTACAACAACGGATACATTGACCAATGGAACAGGATTGAGAACCCAGTTGTAAATCCACCCAACTAAAGTCACCTGATCTTTCACAAGGGCCCAAAGTCCATCAAATGGGGAAAAGACAGTCTTTTTAACAAATGGTGCTGGCAAACTGGATGTCCATCTGCAAAAACTGAAACAGGATCCATACCTCACACCATATATAAAAACTAATTCAAGATGGATCAAAGATCTAAATATAAAGCCAAAACCTATAAAGTTCATAGAAGAAAAAATAGGATCAATGCTAGAAGTTCTAATACATGGCATTAACAGGATACAAACCATAACCAACAACACACAAATTCCAGAAGATAAGCTAGAAAACTGAGATCTTCTAAAAATTAAACACTTAATGCTCATCAAAAGACTTCACCAAAGAGTAAAAAGAGAACCTAGAAACTGGGAAAAAATTTTTGGACATTGCAAGTCAGACAAAGGTCTAATCTCTGAAATCTACAAGAAAATCCAACACCTCTACAACAAAAAGATAAAGTATCCAATTAAAAAATGGCCAAAGGAACAGAGCAGTCATCAACAAGATCAAAAACATTGAGATAATTCAAAGTATCTTCCCTGACCACAATGCCATCAAGGTAGAAATTAACAACAGAAAGAGCAAGGAAAAAAAAATCAATTACATGGAAACTGAATAATACCCTGCTTACACATCACTGGGTACTAGAACAAATCAGAGATGGAATCAAAAAATTCCTAGAATCAAATGAGAATGAAAACACATCATAACAAAACCTTTGCGGCACAGCAAATGCAGTCCTCAGAGGACAATTTATAGCAATAGATGCACACATCAAAAAAGAAGAAAGGGACAAAATCAAAACATTAACTACACAACTCAAACAAATAGAAAGAGAACAACAAAAAAAGCCCACAGCCACTGGAAGAAAGGAAATAATAAAGATCAGAGCAGAAATAAATGAAATAGAGAACAGAAAAACAATAGAAAGAATCAACAAAACCAAAAGTTGGTTCTTTGAAAGAATCAACAAAATCGGCAAACCACTGGCCAGACTGACAAAAGAAAACCAGGAGAGGACGCAAATAACCCAAATAAGAAATGAAATGGGGGACATTACAACAGATCCAACTGAAATAAAAAGGATTATAATAGAATATTATGAAAAACTGTACTCCCACAAATTTGAAAACCTAGAGGAAATGGATAAATTTCTAGAAACACAGGGCCTACCCAAACTACAACAAAGTGATGTTGAAAATCTGAACAGACCCATAACAAGAGAAGAGATTGAAAAGGTAATAAAAAAAACTTCCAACCAAACAAAGCCCTGGCCCCGATGACTTTACTGGAAAATTCTACAAAACATTTACAGAAGAACTTGTACCAGTACTACTCAAGCTATTTCACAGCATAGAAGAGGAAGCAACACTTCCAAATTCATTCTATGAAGCCAGCATAATGCTGATACCAAAACCAGGCAAAGACGTCACAAAAAAGAAAATTACAGACCACTATCTTTCATGAATATAGATGCAAAAATTCTTAACAAAATTCTAGCCAATAGAATTCAGCATCATATCAAAAAAATAATACACCACGACCAAGTAGGATTCATACCAGGTATGCAACGATGGTTCAACATTAGAAAATCAATCAGCGTAATCCACCACGTAAATAAAAGGAAAGAAAAGAATCACATGATCATCTCAATTGATGCAGAAAAGGCATTTGACAAAGTCCAACACCCATTCCTGAGAAATACTGTCAATAAAATAGGTATAGAAGGGAAGTTTCTCAGCATAATAAAGGGCATCTGTGCAAAACCAATGGCCAACATCATAACGGAGAGAGGCTGAAAACATTCCCCTTGAAAACAGGAACAAGACAAGGAAGCCCTTTATCACCATTCCTATTTAACATTGTGCTGGAAGTTCTAGCTAGAGCAATAAGGCAAGAAAAAGAAATAAAGTGCATCCAAATTGGTAATGAAGAAGTTAAACTGTCCCTGTTTGCAGATGATATGATACTACGCACAGAAAACCCTAAAGACTCCACGAGAAGTCTACTGGAACTAATAGAAAGATTCAGCAGAGTAACAGGATACAAGATAAACATGCAAAAATCAGTTGGATTCCTGTACACCAACAAGGAGAACGATGAAAAGGAAATCAGGAAAAGAAAACCATTTATAATAGCCCCTAAAAACATAAAATACTTAGGAATAAATCTAACCAGGGATGTAAAAGACCTACAAAGAAAACCTCAAAACACTACCGCAAGAAACCCTAAGAAATCTACATAAATGGAAAAACATACCATGCTCATGAATAGGTAGACTCAACATTATGGAAATGACAATTCTACCCAATGCAATTTACAAATACATTGCATTCCCAATCCAAATACCAACAACATTCTTCAAAGAGATGGAAAAACTAATCATTAACCTTATATGGAAAGGGAAGAGGCCCCAAATAAATAAAGCACTACTGAAGAAGAATTAAGTTGGAGGACTCACACTCCCTGACTTCAGAACCTGCTATACAGCTACAGTAGTCAAAACAGCCTGGTACTTGTACAACGACATTTACATTGACCAATGGAACAGAATTGAGAACCCAGATGTAAATCCATCCACCTATGGTCACCTGATCTTTGACTAGGGCCCAAAGTCCATCAAATGGGAAAAGACAGTCTTTTTAACAAATGGTGCTGGTAAAACTGGATATCCATCTGCAAAAAAAAGAAACAGGATAAAAAAAAAAAAAAAGAAACAAGACCCATACCTCATGCCATATATAAAAACTACTTCAAAATGGATCAAAGACCTGAATATAAAGCCTAAATCTGTAAAGTTCATAGAAGAAAAAATAGGATTAACACTACAGGCCTTAATACACGGCATTAACAGGGTACAAACCATAACCATCAATGTAGAAACCCCAAAAGATAAGCTAGATAACTGGGATCTTCTAAAAATCAAACACCTATGCTCTTCAAAAGACTTCACCAGAAGATTAAAAAGAGAACCTACAGACTGGGAAATTTTTTTTTGTAAATTTCAAGTCAGACAAAGGTCTAATCTCCATAATCTACATGAAAATCCAACACCTCTACAACAAAGATCAATAATCCTATTAAAAAATCTGCAAAGGAAGCGAACAGACCCTTCACCAAATAGGACATTTAAATGGTCAACAGACACTTGAGGAAATGCTTGGGATCACTAGCCATTAGAGAAATGCAAATTAAAACCACAATGAGATACCATCTCACCCCGGCATTACTGGCACGAATCAAAAGCACTGGAAATAACAAATGTTGGAGGGGCTGCAGGGAGATCGGAACTCTTATGCACTGCTGGTGGGAATGCAAAATGATACAACCATTTTGGAAAATGATATGGCGCTTCTTCAGAAAGCTGGAAATAGACATACCATTTGATCCAGCAATCCCACTCCTAGGAATATATCCTAGAGAAATACGAGTCATCACTCAAATAGACATACGCACACCTATGATCATGGCAGCATTATTCACAATAGCAAAATGATGGAAACAACCTAGATGCACATCAACAGATGAATGGATAAACAAACTATGGTACATACACACAATGTAGTTCTGTGCAACGAGAAAGAACAATGATGATTCTGTGAAGCATCTTATAACATGGATGAAACTGGAGGACATTATGCTGAGTGAAATAAGTCAATCACAAAAGGACAAATATTGTATGAGACCGGTATTGTAAAAACCAATGAAGAAGTTCACACGCAAAATGTAACAATGTTTGTTGGTTACCAGGAATGGGAGGGGTGGGGGGGAAATACTAAATAGGCAATAGATAAGTGGTATCTTGGGTGAAGTGTGAGACACTACACAATACTGGGAAAAGCAGCAGAACTTGTACAAGGAAAGGTCATGGAAGCTCCATAGACACATCCAAACTCCCTGAGGGACTGAATTGCTAGGTGGAGGGCTGTGGGGACCATCATCTCGGGGAACATCTAGCTCAATTGGCGTAACACAGTTTATAAAGACAATGTTCTACGTTCTACCTTGGTAAGTAGCGTCTGGGGTCTTAAAAGCCAGTGAGCAGCCATCTAAGGTAGTCCACTGGTCTCATCCCTTCGGGAGCAAGGGAGAATAAAGAGAACAGGATACAAGGAAAATATTAGTCCGAAGGACTAATGGACCACAGCTAGCAAGGCCTCCACCAGACTGAGTCCAGTACAGATGGTGCCCGGCTACCACCAGTGACTGCTTTGACCAGTATCACAACAGAGGGTTCTGGACAGAGCTGGAGAAGCATGTAGAACAAAATTCTGACTCACAAAAGAAGACCAGATTTATTGGCCTAAAGGCGACTGGAGAAACCCCGTGAGTACGGCCCCCAGACACGCTTTTAGCTCAGTGGTGAAGTCATTTCCGAGGTTCAGCCAGGGAGTGGTCAGCCCCATAAAACCAAATGGGATTAATGAGGCACAGCAGTCCAGGGACAAGGGCCAGAAGGCAGAAGGGGACAGGAAGGCTGGTGATAGGGAACCCAAGGTTGAGTAAGGATAGTGCTGATGTGTTGTGAGGTTGTTAACCATTGTCATAGGGCAACATGCGTACTAATTGTTAAATGAGAAACTATTTTGTTAGCCTTCATCTAAAGTGAGAATAGCAGCACAATTGGAAGAGCGTAGTTGATGTCACTGAAATGTGCATGTCAAAATTTTTGAAATGGTGTATCTTTGGTTATGTATATTTTTACCAAAAAAGAAAGGTCGAGAAGGGAGAGGGTTGACATGTTGTGTGGTTGTTAACCAATGTTATAAAACAGTATGTGTACTGCTGTTTCATGAGAAACTATTTGTTCTGTAAGCCTTCACCTGAAGTACAATTACAAAAAAAAAAATGGCCAAAGGAAGTGAACAGACACTTCACCAATAAAGATATTAAAGCGGCCAATAGCCATGAGGAAATGCTCGCAATCACTAGCCAGTAGAAAAATGCAAATCAAAACCACAGTGAGATACCGTCTCACCCTGGCATTACTGGCACGAATCAAAAACACTGGAAATAACAAATGTTGGAGAGGCTGTGGGGAGATTGGAACTCTTATGCACTGCTGGTGGGAATGCAAAATGAGTCAACCATTTTGGAAAACAATATGGCACTTCCTTAGAAAGCAAGAAATAGAAATACCATAGGATCCAGCAATCTGACTTCTAGCAATATGTCCTAAATAAGTAAGAGTTGTCACATGAATAGACATATGCACACCCATGTTCATTGCAGCATTATTCACAATAGCAAAAAGATGGAAACATCCTAGATGCCCATCAACAGATGATTGGATAAACTATGATACATACACACAATTGAGTATTAAATACAACAATAAAAAACGATGAATCTGTGAAGCATCTCATAACATGGATGAATTTGGAGGACATCATTCTGAGTGAAAGAAGTCAATCAGAAAAGGACAAGTATTGTATGAGACCACTGGTATAAAAACTCATGAAAAGGTTTACACAGAAAAAGAAACTTTGATAGTTACGAGGGGTGGGAGTGGGAAATACTAAATATACAATAGATAAGTGGTAACTTTGGTGAAGGGTAAGACAGTATACAATACTGGGGAAGCCAGCACAACTTGTACAAGGAAAGGTCATGGAAGCTCCATAGACACATCCAGACTCCGTGCAGGACCAAATTGCTAGGCATGGGGCTGTGGGGACCATGGTCTAGAGGAACATCTCGCTCTGTGGGCTTAACACACAGTTTATTAAGATAGTGTTCTGTATTCTACCTTGGTGACTAGTGTCTGGGGTCTTAAAAGCCTGTGAGCTGCCATCTAAGATACTCCATTGGTCTCCTTTGAGAGCAATGGAAAATGAAGAAAAGAAGATACAAGGGAAAGATTAGCCCAAAGAATCAATGGACCACAACTACCACAGCCTCCACCAAGACTTAGTCCAGTACAACTAGATGGGGCTCGGCTACCACCACTTACTGCTCTGACAGAGATCACAGTAGATTGTCCCGGACAGAGCTGTAGAAAAATGTAGAACAAAATTCTAACTCATAAAAAAAGACCAAACTTACTGGACTGACAGAGACTGGAGATACCTCGAGAGTATGGCCGCTGGACACCCTTTTAGCTCAGTAATGAAGTCACTCCCGAGGTTCACCCTTCAGCCAAAGATTAGACAGCCCCATAAAACAAAATGAGACTAGTGGGGCACAACAGTACAGGGACAAGTAGTAGAAGGCAGGAGGAAACCGGAAAGCTGGTAATAGGGAAATCGTGGTCGAGAATGGAAAGTGTTGGCATGTCGTAGGGTTGTTAACCAATGTCACATAATAATATGTATACTAACTGTTTAATGAGAAACTATTTGTTCTGTAAACCTTCTTGTAAAGTACAATAAAAAAAATAATGATTTTAAACTAGAATTTTTGAAATGTAGACTTGGAGACCCCATTCAAAACATTCCCTAGCAAATAAGAGGCCTTTAGTTATCTGGTCCTACCTTAGTTTTCTTGCCTTCTTTTTTAGCTGCTTATTTTTCAGCTGCTTATTAGCCACCTAAATTCACGGTTTACCACTTGGCACTAGTATGTCTGCTTTATCTCCACTAAATGCCTTTTGTGATTAAATCATGGTTTCTTACAGAATTTTAACTTGGTCCATCATTATTAGTCCCGGGAGAAAGCTTTGGTCTCATCAACCAGTGGTGAAACAGGGTAAAATTTCTCCTTAAAGCTTCATTTGCAAGTCCTAGCCCTGATGTGCTGTTATTAAACGAGGCTAGTACCTGTATAAAGTGTGGCTTTGAAGTTATGACACTGTGAGGGGGGCACTTTATCAATAAAAGAGCTATAAAGTATGTTACTGCAGTTTGAAATATTAACAATTCATAACCAATAGGTGGTTCCTTGATCACACAAAAAAACCCAGTTCTTCAAGTCAGGTGTTCTTTCTGTCTAAAACTTTTCATATCACACTGTTCTCCTTGAACACTCTTCTCCAGGTGTCAAGGGTGCAATTCTTGGTTATTTATAGTCTCATGAAAGCCCCCTGGAGCCCTGGTGGTGCAGTGGTTAAGAGCTACGGCTGCTAACCAAAGGTGGGCAGTTCGAATCCACAAGTTGCTCCATGGAAACCCTATGGGGGCAGTTCTACTATGTCATATATGGTTGCTATGAGTCAGAATCAACTCAACAGCAATGGTTTTTGGTTTTTTGGAAAGCCCCCTATTGATTCAAGGACCTAGGGTAAAGTTAATTAATTTAATGGAAGTATTTGAGATGGAAAAACCGGCTCTGTAGATGTGGGTAGATGAAAGAACCCTGGGTAGGTAAAGAAGCTGGTTTTAGTAGTGCCTGAAAGTCCCCTGACAAAGCACCTCAGAATCTTCACTTCCCTTACTCGGAACATTTTATTAGGTCTGTCACCGTCCTATATTGAAATGTAGGCATCCCACGGACTTTTTTTCTAAATCATGCCCCAAAGAGATCTCAGAACCTTATCCCTGCCACCAGCTCTTTCTTGATCACCATCTGCTTTGACCCCAGAAGGAATGTGTGAAAGGATATGTAGATAAATGAAAATTAGAATTCCTGAGTAATCCACTTATCTACTTTTAGTCAATGTTTTTGTTGTGTACTGTGGATTCTGACTCATAGCAACTCCAAGTAACACTGTAGAACTGCCCCTTAGAGTTTCCGAGACTGTAATCTTTCTGGAAGCAGATCACTGGGTGTTTCTCCTGAAGAGTCGCTAGGTGGGTTTGAACTGCCAACCTTTCGATTAGCAGCCGAAGACTTAGCCATTGTGCTACTAGGACTCCTTATATTTAATTATAGTTGGTTTGAAATTTTTATCAATTCTTTCAGCAGAGATTTTTTTTAACATCTATTATTTGCCAGGCACCAGGCATAAATAAATGAATAAGGCATGAGTCTTGTCCTGATGTATAACCACCATGGGAATGGTACTGTTTCCCCAGGAGAGTCATCCTGTCCCCAGGGAAGGACCTAAGGCTAATCTTCATTGAGGTATAAGATAGAGTACTTTATTTTCAATAGGAAATAAAAGATGAAAGTAAGCAGAAATTTCTGGGTGAAGTGTTAAGATTGTCTAGGAAGTTTATATCTTATGAGTGGGTAGAAAAATTGGCAATGAATTCAGAGTTGGAAGTGTAAATAAACAAAATATAAATAAACAATTATATTTATAAAATGATGGGCTTTAATCTACCAAATATGCAAGCTTCAGATATGGGCTGCTGGATGAGGACAATATATTGTATATTGTACTTATAAAGATTAGTAAAAATCAGCCAAATGAGGAAGGTTTTTTTGAGAAATAAAACAAATTAAAAAAATCTACTCTTTGTCATGGCCTTAATTTGTTTCTAATGTATCCAGTTGTGATGCCAAATACCAGAACTAGAAAGCTGAGGAAGGGTTCTGGAAGAGTCAGTGATTGAGGATATGAAATGGCTTCATATAATGACTAAGGAAGACTGGCTTTCCACAAAGAGTCTCAGAGGAGACATGATCCAGGCCTATGATATCATGAAGTATGTGAATAGGGCAAATATGAGCTTATATATCAAGTCCCAGAAACATTTTAAAGCTTTGAAAAAGTAATTTTAGGGCAGATGGAAGGTCATAAGAGTTGTATTTTAGTGTTGGTCTTAAGATCTATGCTGTAGGTTTGCATAATATGAAACCACTTTAAGATAAACATCAATTATAATAATTAAGTCCCCATTGATTAATTTCAAAATTGTTTTGCCTTTTTCTGAATTTAGTTATAAGGTAAATGGATCTTTTAGCCAATTTTCAGATACGGGTAGAAAATTCTGTATTTAAGTGAGTAATAAAGACAATATAAATTAATACCCATTAAGTAGTGGGTGGTAGATTCATAGTGGGTCATTAAAGAAACATGTAATATTAAACGTGTATCCCTTAGCATCATAATTGATGTCATGGAGGGCAAATGTGTTTTTTCTTAAAATATATTTTGCTATTTCTGTCAGATACCAAGTTGACAATTGATCTTACTTGGTAAGGCATCTCTCATGTTTTTCTGAACTATTACAGCTGCTGTGGCTTTTTTCTCCCCCTATTAAACATTGTCAAGGAGTTTTTATCCTCTCAGTGCCCAGAAAGTACTTGGCTAAAGCACTTCTGAATCCCAATTAAGTAAACCCTTCTGAAGTATCTGCTTTGTATTTAGTACTATGCAGAATGGTCACCAAGGCTTCAGTGTGGGGGCAGCCAAGTTTCAGGGCCTCACCTGTACTGTTTGGGCTTTTAACATTAACAGGACGGTTTCACTTTATTAATTTTATAAATTATAAAGTCTGGTGGAACTGTTTGCTAGATTTTACCATAGGCTCAAGCTTGTGAGGCCTTAGTCATTTTGCTTTATTGGAAGGATTCATATTCCATGCACATTTTATGACTTATCCACATTCCCTTTAGAAATATTCAACATTTAGTACTTAATTCTTACTATTTTAGATGATGATGTGCTCATGATGAGAATAATATTACTGAAATAATTATATGCATCACCACATAATACAAGCATCAAATGTCTTTCAATTTTAAAATTTTAAACTTAAACCTACTTTAGTAGTTGAATGTGACTTCCATGGTACTATACTAAGGTATGGTAATGGTAAACCATCTTCCCCCAAACAAATGACCCATTCTCCTTTGTATTTTAGGCACTTTGTCTCTATTCATGAGGTATTTAGAGCAATTAATACGACTTCTGATTGTATCTGTTTTTCTAATTCATTATCTCTTGCAACTAGTTTTTGGACTCAAACAAAAGCTTTCTTCCATTGCCTTTTTATACTCTTAGAATCAGTTTATCTTATAACTTTTAAAAGAACTGAGAGGAAAGATGATCAGCAAAGAGTATGTAGTTACTGGAAAATTACTTGAGTGTTTTTTGAATTGTTAATGAACTCTTAAAAGTAACTGTAGCCTTAATTGATTCAGCAGGGATCCTAAAATCTGATTTCCATTTATTATTTTGGCCTAAAATCAGTTCTATGTTCTATTTCTTGCAGTATTTCTGTTTTTTTATTTCAGACTTTAAGGACAAATAAGTTTTCTGGGTTCTCTGCCTCCTCCTGTATACCTACCTCCCATGCCTTGTACTATTATGATGTTACTAGCATTTTATTATATTAGTTATAGGTAAATTTCCTTGACACTTCACATTTCTGGCCTTCCTCTGCTCCCTTCTTTTTCCTTAGATTTTTAAATCTAGAAGAAAGCTTTTTCCTGAATAAAATATTTTTAGTCAACATTCCAAACAGACAATTGTAAACCCCGAGTATTTGTTGATGAAGTACTTGAAAATAGGATTTATTTTCTCCTTCGTTATTGTGTTAAAAAATAGCAATGATGTTTAATGAATGGCTGGTGAAATGCAGCTAACTGTGCAGTTGATGGCATGCTGTGGCTCTAAAGGTTAAACAACTGTGCTGAAAAGAGTCAATTTGGACTTAAATTGGATGTCTGAACTTTTTTTGAGCCTGTGTTCCAGGACAGACTACCTATACCACTTTAACATATTCTTAAAGAATGACTGACCAAATTCAGGCTAAATAACCTAAACCATATGACTTTCTTTTGGATTACATTTTGGTTGTTGGGGAAAGATAAAATTGGTTTTTAAAAGAGCAGGCTGGTCTGAGAAAAGGCTCTGAAGAAATATCAGCCTTTGACAGAAGTTGACAAAGTATTATATAAGCCTTAGGCTGATATCGTAGAATGGCTTCTAAGACTGAGGAATTGGAGGCATCCTGTTTTAATCCTCTGTGACCCAGCCACATGCATTAAACTGATACTAGTTCCTGATATTTTTTAAAAGGGAAAGAGATGTGTTTCTCAGTGTACAGTGGACAAATGTGCGAGTGACACCTATTGCCTGTCCCTTCTATTCTCTCAGTCCTTCTCAGGTAAAGAGGGTCCTGGCATTTTTCCCCTGGGGATGCAGGTGACTGGCAGCAGGTGCAGCATTGGTGGCTTCTCGGAAGTGGCTTGTGTTCTGAGGTGCCTTGCCAAGGCTTCAGTGTGGGGGCAGCCAGGTTTCAGGGTCTCACCTATACAGCATGGCCATAACACTGACTCTGGTACCCCATTGTGTGTCAGACCATTCACTTAACACTCCTTCCCTTCTGACCACCGCAGCAGGGCCCAGTTTTCAGTAACCCCTCTTTCCTGGATGTGTTTCAATAAAAGTATGGATTTTATTTTTTATTTACTTGTTTTCTCCTAAAGCCAAGTCTGTGGAATAGGGATCTAGTTATTCTTGATACAACTGCTTAATTTTACTGAGGTGAATAGAATTTAATGATGCTTAGGAATTAAGACTTTCTTCTCAGTCATGGTTTCATTATTAGTGCAGAGCTATTTCTATTTTAAATCAAATACACTTAACTTTGAATCTAAACATATTTAATATGACACTTAACCCCTCCTTTTCCAAGGCAAGATAATTGCAAATTGAACTTTAAGAAATCTTCTACACAGCTGGATACAAACATTTCTAATTCATGAAACATGATACTTCTGGCCCTAAGGATAATGGCTACTGCTTCAGGTTTAAAACTATGAGGTCCAGCCTCTTATTCTCAAAGCAGTGTCTTTTATCTGAATAGAGTTTGTAGAATTGTACTCTGATCAGAAGCAGTTTAAGAGCTCTGAACTTGGAATCTGGTCTTTAACCATACCTGCTCTGAAAATTTGCATTACTCAGTTTCTATAATCCTTGCTTTCCTCATCTGTACAATGGTATCTAGCTCACAGGGTTGTTGTGAGGCTTTAACTAGCTCATGTTTGTGAAATCTAGAAGTACAGTGCCTATGACAGAGAATGCTCTTTCCTTTTCCCTTTTCTTCAGCTTAAATTAATAACTAGCCTTTTAGGAGAATTAGGGTAGAGATAGAGATATAAAATTATCAATATGATAATAGTAATAATATAACTATTTTTTGTTGTTGTTTCGGTTCCAACTCATTACAACAGAATGGAACACTGCCCAGTTCTGTGCCATCCTCAAAATTGTTGCTATGTTTGAGCCCATTGTTGCAGCCACTGTGTCAGTCAGTCTAATTGAGAGTGTTTCTTTTTTTCAAGGATCCTCTACCTTACCAGGCATGATGTCCTTCTCCAGGGACTGGTCCCTCTTGATAACATGTCTGAGTACATGAGACCAAGTCTCACCACGCTCACTTCTAAGGAGCATTTTGGCTGTACTTCTTCCAAGACAGATTTGTTTGTTCTTCTGGAAATCCATGGTATATTCAGTATTCTTCACCAACACTGTAATTCCAAGGCATCAGTTCTTCTTCAGTCTTCCTTACTCATTGTCCAGCTTTCACATGCATATGAGGCAGTTAAAACTACCATGGCTTGAATCAGATGCACCTTAGTTTTCAAAGAGACATCTTTGCTTTTTAATGCTTCAAAGAGGTGTTTTGCAGAAGATTTCCCCAATGCAATACATCTTTTGATTTCTCCACTGCTGCTTCCATGGGTATTGATTGTAGATCCAAGTAAAATGAAATCCTTGACATCTTCACTCTTTTCTGTTTATCATGATGCTGCTTATTGGTCCAGTTGTGAGGATTTTGTCTTCTTTATGTTGAGGTGTAATCCATACTTAAGGCTGTAGTCTTTGATCTTTCTCAGTAAGTGCTTCAAGTCCTCTTCACTTTCAGGAAGCAAGGTTGTGTCATCTTCTGCATATCACAGGTTGTTAATGAGTCTTCCTCCAATCCTGATGTTGGCAAAAGTTTTATAATTTTATATATATATATGATATAAAAAATTTCTGCCTTTTCTATCTATCTCTGTGACAGTGACAATTGAGAATTTGTGCTGAGGGCAGCATGAGTATTTCTTGCCGGTACCTGCCACTTTCCCTTCTGGATGCTGTCTATAAGGGAGAGAGGGTGATAAACCCTGTAAAGCAGAACACAAAGGCTAAGATGCCAGGTAAAGTGCTAGAGAAAGGCTCTCAGGACTCTGTGCTGTAACTACCCCTTCACTACTGTTAAAAGTCCTTCTTCCTCCCCTCCAAAAAAAGAGTGAAAGTTGTCGAAGGCCTAGAAGTAATTGTCCTCCTAAAGTAACCCAAGAATATAAGAATATAATATAAGATATTTTGGGGTTAATATGAGATTTTGGGATATTTGGGAGTTAAGACACCTGAAGTGTCTAAGTGGTTCACAAAGGATTTTATATTTATTATACACTTAAAAAATTATGCCACTGTAATAATTAAGAGTCACTTGCTATGGTACAGGGGAGAGTGATCAACAGTAAGTCCGTTGATGATATTACAGTGGCCTAAGACCCAAGACACAGGATGGTGGGACTGTGACGGACACTCATAACAACATTGCTGTGTCTCTGTGGTAACTCATTAACTGTGACAGTTCTCTGTCAGCTCTCTGTTTTGGCAGGTAACTGGTTTTAAAGCCATTGAATCTAAAGCCTTAAAATTGTGAATTAGTTCTGAAGCTGATAATTAGCTTACTGAGGACCTCCCGCATGAGACAGGTCTTTATATACAATTTATGAAAGAATTATTTTAAATTTTCTTCTATAATATTTCATTTAAACAAATGTGACATAATTTTAGCTCTTGGTGAATCCTGAAGTAATAATAATAAAAAAAGGAGGAAGGCAGTGTGGGAAAGAGTAGGTATTTTAAAATCTTGGTAGATAAGTGGGACCTGCCCACTTGTCTACTGAGCACACCTCTGTAATTTCTCAGAAATTAAACAGCATGACCCTTTGATTGAATGCAAAGCTGGATATTTAAATAGGTGACTTCAAAGAAATTGGCTTGAAATCCAAGGATCTATTATGGGATGCTTTAGAAATTTTTATTCCCTTTTCACCCCAGCCTTAAGATATATATAAATATCAAGGCTTCAGTTTCAAAGTCTGCTGTTTTACTTCTCTAAACTATTTTCTTATAATTGAGTTTGTTCAAATCTCTTTTGGAAGATGGTTTGTAGGACTCAAGAAGTATGTAACAGAGGAATCTTAAAAAAAAAAAAAGAAAAAGAGTAAAGAAACAGATCCTGATTTATTCCAGAGAAGCAACAGTAGAAATATATATAATATGGTATATTATCATAAAGGTCTTCATGCACATGAAATGTTCTAGACTGTGGAGGATTAGCTGTTGATCTCTGCTAAGGGAAAAATAAAAGGAAATGGTTTCAAGACTGAAACACAGAGATTAAAGCTGTACCAGGAATCATTGTTAAATACTTGTCTGTTAAACTAAGTATATCAGCTATTTAAACAAGACTAAGTATACCAATAATTCCTCCCTATTAATCTGATTAAGTTGTAGACTCTTGAATCTTTACTGAATATCTTTGAAACTGTAGTGAATGGTTATGTATTTCTCAAGGTTATTCCAATCCTAAAAATCAGTGATTCATTTCATTTCCAGAGATTCTGTAGCTAAGTTGCGTCCTCCCTCCTTCTCTCCCTCTCTTTCTTATTTTGTATATAATATTGAAGAATATTTTACACTTAGTTGTCTTTTTTTTTAAAGTTCATATTAAAGTGTCCCTTTCCATTGTGGTTCATGTTATGTATTCAGATAGCATAATTGGGATGTTTTTATAGAGCAGAAAATGTTTACTTTTGTGTTTTAATTAAAGTCTCCTTTTTCTCCATTATTTATTTTTTCAAGCAGTCTCTGAACACTAAAGCAATGCTATGTATAATACAGATTTTTTCTCTGTCTACTCACAACAATCATTTCTAGAGGATTAAGTCTTTGTCCAGAGCAAGACACTCCTGCAGTGCTGAAAGGTGTTATGGGCTTTTAGTGTGCACTGAAGCTAACAGCCTGCCATCACTCAGAGGTTTAAGAAGTATTTGTTGGCCATTTTGTGTCAGTTTTAGGGGGCAAAGAGATGAGACATTCAAATTTTTGAGGAGAAGAGTTTAGGAGGTTATTTATAACATTTACTGTCCAGAAGAAATGAATGAGCAATCATTAATGAAAACAGACACCAAGTGGCCTGAATATCTTTTACAAAACAATCCATTACTATTTTCTTTCTTCTTTTTGCTGTTTTTTAAAAATCCTTTCCTTCTTCCATCCCTTTAAAACTTCAACAACTGATGTTTATTGATCACCTTCCATATGCCCTTTTTTAGAAACTAGGGATATAGCAGTTAATAAGACAGACAGTTAAGGTTCCTGCCCTTATGGAGGTTACATTTCTCCATCATTTAATGCTCACTTATATGACAAGGAACAAACCAGAATTAGTGCTTGAGATGTGTCATGTAGTAAAAAATTTTGACTGCATTTTAATTTATTGTGAAGCAATATAAGAAAACACTAAATATATCACTAGTTTTACACATTCAAAACTTATATAAGAATACCTTAGGGGCCAGTAAGTTTATGTTAATGGAGGAGGAACAACTCAGAAAAGGAGGGTGAGAATGGTTGTACAATTTGAAGAATGTAATCAGTGTCACTGAACTGTATATGTAGACACTGTTGAATGGGTGTATGTTTTGCTGTGTATAGTCTCAACAACAACGAGTAAAATAAATTATATAAAAATACTAGCTATGCTGTTTGGGATTCTGGGAAAATCAGTTACTTGTCTGTCAACATTTTCACTCAAAAGTTTGTGAAGGACTTTGACCCCTTACCCTAATATGTAGGTAGTGTATAAGATTATTAAAAAAAAAAAAGTCAGTGTGCAGAATTTCCTTCCATATGAGCAGTCACCTTGGCATGGAGAGTCTTTTCTTCCTTCCATAACAGAGTGTTTCCCTTCCTGCTGCCAGTAAAGCCAAGGCAAGGAGAGTCTCTTTCTGTTGCCACGGTTAAGGCAAGGGTATTCTAGGTGCTAATGAGAACATGAGCATCCCTCCCCCACAAAAGCCATGTTATAAATGCTTTTTATATTCTGTAAACAGTATTACTGGCTAGAGTTAGCTGTTGTACTCAGGGTCACTGTGAGTTGGAACCAACTCGATGGCATCTAACAGCAACAAGAGTTAGCTGCATAAATTTTTAAACTAATAAGACTCTTAAGTGCTAACCTGGCTGCTTAATCATAGCTTGGAAAATTTTATTCTAAATTCAGAACAACTGACCTACAAGTAGGCTTTGGAATACTACTACCCTTGCACTGGGTAGTATGTCCAAGCCCGTCCTCTGTAAAGAAAACAAGTATATTTCTATTTCTGGGATGTCTGTAGTGTTAGAATTTGACCTTCCTCCAATAGGATTATGATCTTAGTTAATTTAATACACTTCACTGTGAGGAAATAAACTTGAGGATTTGGCCTTTATTTCAGGTTAAAACCTGGTTACTAAACACGCCCTGTTCTTCCCTTTTGCTGCCAAAAAAATGGTATCATCTTTCACTTCAGAGTTTTAGAGGAGGACTGTTAGTGTTCTGTGTATATCAGACATTTGCTGGGCTTTTGACTACCCATCATGTGGACCCCTGTTTTCTTATTAGGGGTGAATTCTTTGCTATATGGGCCCTTGTGGAAGTCAGGATTCCTCCTCCAGAAGAGGTCAGATCCTCCATCTGCTTGTCCCCTGGAAGACAGGCCTTAAGCTTGCAACTTAGGCTAAGGCAATTAGAATCACCCACCCAGAATTTGAATCTTAAGGGCGTGACTCAAAGAGACAATTTACTTTTGTTAGCGTTGGTGATGTTGCAAGTCTAGCAACCTCACTGTATCATCATTAAAAAAAAAAAAAAAAAAAAATCAGTTGCTGTCAAGTTGATTCCGAATCATGGCAACCCCATGTGTGTCACAGTAGAACTGTGCTCCATAGGGTTTTCAATGGCTGCTTTTTCTGAAGTAGATCACCAGGCTGTTCTTCCTAGGTGCCTCTGAGTGGACTCAAACCTCCAGCCTGTTGGTTAGCAGCTGAGTGCGTTAACCATTTGCACTACCAAGACTCTGTCCTGTCATGGTGGTAGTGGTAAGAAAGATGTCTTAACTAGACCCTTCTGTGACTGAGACTCCTGTTTTCCAGCCTTCCTTAAGCGTCCCTTGATTCTGGCTCATCTTCAGGCCTAGCTGTCAGTTTTTCCTTTACGTATTGGAGTTCTCAATATCCTCCGAATAAATTTCTTTTGTCCCCTTTAAGATACTCAAAATTGGTTTCTGTTCCTTGAAACCAAGAACCCTGACTGATACATTTCATGAAAGCTAACTGTGGCAGATTATATTTTCCAAAGGTCTCACCAATATATATCCTATCCTACCTACTCTTCTTATAGTGTACAGCTGACATCTCCTCCAATGAGAGGTGAGCATCTGTGTTCCCACCCTTGCAGTCTATGTGGCTCAATTGAATGTAGGGGAATTAATGCTGTCTGACTTCCAAGGCTAGGTCATAAAAGGTGATACAGCTTCCTCCTGGATCTTTCTTTCTTATGACATGTGCCTTGGGAGCCCAGAGCTGACATGTAAGAAGTCCAGGTACCCTGAAGCCACCATGTTAAACAGATCACATGGAAAGAGTACATCAAGTTGGAGATGCCAGAGGAGCCCCAGCTGTTCAGGCGACAGATGTGAGAGAGCAAGCTTTCAGATGATTTTGGCCCCCAGCCTTCAAGCTGGCTCAGCTGACACTGAGTGAAGCAGAGGTAAAGTATCTTCATAGAACTCTGTCTGTCCAGATTACAGATTCATGAACACAATGAAAGTTGCTATTGTTTTAAGCCACTAAATTTTGGGATAGTTTGTTATGTAGCACTATATATCTGGAACAATAGCTATTATAAACATTCAAACTAGAACACCTTTGTTGCAATCCCTAGCATAGACTCATGTTCTCAGGTTCTTAAAACACTGAGGATCATTCATCTGGAATGGACTTACTGATCCTAGTTGTCCCCTTTCTCATTTTACAGTTTAAGAGACTGGTACGTATTTGTTCTATTGTAGAATTACTTGGCTGGAATAATAATGAAAACTTTATTGTTGTTACAAATGCAAACTACCAAGGCTGTCTTCATCATTGCGATGTAAAAAATATTAGTTTTCTGGATATTTATAGCAGCTTTATATCTGATTCCATTGTGGCCATAACAAAATATTACTTGGCAGTCCTCTGTGCACATACGTCTCTAAATAGGGTCATTATGAGTTGGAGTCAACTCAGTGGCAATGGGTTTGGTCTGGTATTAAGACTCTAACACATCTCTCAAGAAGAAAGATGAAAATGCTGCTTCTCTTTTGAATTTGTATGTCTCACCTAATGGGGATTTAGAAGAAGTTTTAGAAATTAAATAAAATTTCTAAAATTTATTGAAGATTTACTGTGTGCCAGGCACTATGTTAAGTGTGTTCCAGATCTTCTCATTTAATCGTCACAACAATCATCAAGTAGCATTTATTACTCTGCTTGTTTTACATATGTGGAAACACATTTGCATTAAGTAAATCTTGTTTAGGTAACATAGCTAGTAGCTGGATTTGAACCCAAGAGTAAATGGGACTCAAGGGCGGATTATACAATAAGCAGTGCTTACCCTGCTTACCAGATCATCTATACTGATACCAGATCTAAGATATGGTGAAACCCATGTGAAATTGTTCACTACAGATTAGTAAGTAAGCACAAGGAAGCCCATTCTTACCTTGCTTACTGGGTCATCCACCCCTGTCAGGGATTGTAAATTTAAAAAGAGGCTTTGATTCTGTAGGAAGGTGCTGTGGGGTTGGGAGAGAGACAGATGCCAGCCGTATGTAGAAGCAGAATCTTTGATGTGGTGAAACATGTGCAGTTGTTCACTACAGATGATCTGGTAAACAAGGTAAGCACCGTACTTACCTTGCCTTTTGTATCATCTGCCCCTGATAGGACTCCAGGGTCAGAGTGTTTGTAACCAGCGTGCTATACAGCCAGAATGGCTATAAGTGATTTTAGCTCCTGCCTTCCTCTTACTTGTCCAGGATTATTTTTAAGACCTCTAATATTTAATGACAATACACACAAACTGTAGCCCTTTTCACACATTTCCCTTTCAGAATCAGGCAGGCATATACTTTTCACACTTCTCTCATTTGCTATAAGCCCTAGTCTAGAAGTGCTTTAAGGGACTCCACTTAAACTCTCTTTGGGAAAGTGTGAGAACATAAGCTTTATGGGGATTTTGATGGCCTCTGTGGCACCTTGTTTCCATTAATTGTTTGGATCAAGTCTACTTTTTGTAGGAAGTACACAAGTTGTACACAAATGATACAAAATAATTTATGCTTCATGATGACACAAACTGCTCAGTGTTTAAATAGAAGATTCCTATCTCTCATACTTCAGATTTGAATGATCTGTGACAGTAATTCAAGTATTTGAGAACTTCTGAGGGAAAAACTTAGAGACCATTCAGGTTTTGTTTATGTCTTTGTGTGTGTTCATACTCCCTGCCATACTTGTTAGCGTGGAATGATAGCAAACTATACTGCCCTAGAGTTGAAGGAGAGCAAGAAAATTTGTATTGATGTTGAATGACATCCTGATTAGTGTTTTATGTGTACATCATGCCTAGCTTCACCAGCATAGATGATTTATACGGGAAAATTGGCAAACAAGATGTTGGAAGAAATTCATTTCTTTGCTTTTCACCAAAGCCCAAATCTCTTCTGAAAGTGCCTCCTGTATGTTACTACAGACACTGCCAGCACCACTGAATGTTATTCAGTGAAACCTGTGAGAGCCAGAACTCGATGGGGCTGTCTTGTTTTTCTGAGTCTCGCAAATTTTCCACCTTTAACAGGGTGCAGTCTTACCATTTTTCTATTGCTCTCTATTAGTGGAAAATATTTGAGTTTTTCTTCTCTGACAGGTTTTCACCTTACACAGGTTTTGGCTTTCACAGGTTTTACTGCATTTAAAAGAAACCACAGGCCCCTGGAAACTCAGCACTCCCATATACTTTGCATTGAGTTACTATAAGTCCTTTCAATGCAGAGTCTCCGTGTGGGTACAACTACAATGCTTAGAGCTCCGTATTCAAGGAGGTGGGTGTGGATGTCCATTTTTTCTAATGACACAGAAGAGAAAGAATAAAGGTTCATGTTGATTTTGATTCTTTTACATACAGCAGTCTGAGCCTAGCGTCTGACAAAGAGCCTTTGCTATTTTAATATCCTTAGGGAATGACTTCTCTACCTAGGCAACCTATCATAGGCTGGAAACCCCAACTACAGAGAAAAAGGAAAGTTTTACTAATTAACCACAGAAAAAGGGGCATTGCCACATTCTAGGGAGTCTAGGTTCTCAAGAATCCAGTCAAGGACAAAGGATTGCTTTTTTTTAAAATTTTTTTTTTGAAGTCTAATATTTGCTCTGTTGTTTCACTAAAGACCTAGATTTAACCCGAATACTTCTCCAAGGGCTATTTATCATGATCTGTTTGTGTCATAGATATAAATCTCAGTATTCAAACTCCGGTCTATAAGAAATAATCACAATTTAAAAAAAAAAAAAGGATAACCTCCAGCAGAGGACCTTCCCCATTCCTACTAGGCAAGAGAGAAATTGACCTTTATTATCTTTAGAGTTCTTCCCAACCCCAAGTTCTTGGCAAATTGGGGATGACTTTGAATATGTTATTAGGAGGGATCAGTCCCTGGAGAAGGGTATCATGTTTGGTGAAGTAGAGGGTCAGTGAAAAAGAGGAAGACCCTCAACGAGATGGATTGACCCAGTGGCTGTAACAGTGGGCTCAAACATAGCAACAATTGTGAGGATGGTGTAGGACTGGACGATATTTCATTCAGTTGTACATGGGGTCACTATGAGTCAGAACCGACTCGACGGCTAACAGCAACAAATTTGGTGAAATGAGGCTGAGACGCCTCTTGCCTCAGTGTACACATCCTCTTCAGATCTGGCAGCTTCCTCTTGCTTTCTGGTTATGCCTGGCTCATAGAAATCATTTTATTTTTGAGTGTGAGCACCTGGTGCCTGCCATGTTCTTTCCCTAGACCACCATTTACATTGGCCCAGTTGGACTACACCCAAATAATTCAGCTCACACATGCATTGGCAGACACTATTTCCATTAATTCTTAGAATCAAACCTACTTTTTGTAGGAAGTGCACAACTTGTACACAAAGGATGCAAAATAATTTATCCTTCGTGATGACACAAGTTGTTCAGTGTTTAAAGTAGACAATTCCTACCTCTCAAAAGAGAAAGATATTCTTGACTTTCATAAGGATTTGGGCTCAGTGGTGTAGTGAGAGGACATAGAAGAGAAGTTTAGCAGTTGGGGCCACTTTCTTAGGCTTGTAGTAGGCTTGAAGAACTACAAATGCATTCATTGGAAAAGTGGAAGAACCTAGGAGAAGCCTCATTCTCAAGTGAGGATAAATACATTGGATCCAGGAATGAGAGGGCCCAGGTGATCCTTTCCATCATAATTCGGAACATCTCTGCCCATTCATATTGATAAGACACATACTTAGTGCTAACTGAACACATCTCAACACATTAATTTATGTATGCCAGGTGGAAGAATGTCCCTATGGTTAGGTCCTCCCCAGGAACCACCACTAAACCCCCAACATCTATTAAACTCAGAACCTGAATCTTTAGCAACTGAGCAACTAGTTCTGCTTTGCTTGAGGATAGTGAGGACACCCTGTGTGTGAGAGGAAATACTTACTTTTTATGCTTGGAATGCAGCAAAGAAAGAGAAGACAAACAAAACAATGTTTTCTTTTAAAAGAGTTTGAAAGGTTATATCCTGCCACAAGGGTTACTAATGAACCTTCCCATGTATATGACTCCTACTGTGTGCTTCTGATAAAGAAATGCTATCTTTTCTTCCTGTTTAAGGTCATCAAGCCTTTGGGGGAAATACTTTATGCAACTTTTAATTTATTTTTCAGTTGAATTACCCAAACTTGGAAGCTGAGCATTTCCATCCTAAGAATGAAGGAATCCCCCTGGGAGATTGTAAATTGGAGAACTAGGGCCTTTTATTCCTAGATCATAATTAAGGAGAATATCTATCTCAGGTGTATCATAGTCAGAAAGGGAGAACTTTCCCCAAGGCCTCCTCCCCAGTCCTGTCATTATGAATGCTCATTATGTTTCCTTTTGCTTATTAGCTATGTGTAAGTTATTGGTAGGTGAGAGAAAGTAGCGAGGACAAGGGAAGAGGGAGAATTTTGCTCCCAAGGATCTTATAAATTAGTTGAAGAATGTATACACATGCAGTGTTTAGGAACAATTCAAAGTGGCATATGGTTAAAAGCTTGAGGAATTGAAAGATAATAAGTTCCTCTTGGACAGTGGCCTTGAATCAGAGTCCTCTAGAGTTCTTGTTAAAACCCAGATTTCTAGAGTTTCTGATTCTGTAGGTCTGGAGTGGGGCCCTATAGTTTGGATTTCTAATAAGTTCCCAGATGGTACTGATGCTGCTGATCTGTAGACCACAGTGTGGGGACTGCTGCTCTAGGAGATGAGAGAATAGAGAGGTGATGACAAAGGTCTGATTGACATGTATGGACGTGGTGCTTCCTATCATCACCTGCCTGCTGCTGCTGCCCGCACTTCTCTCTTCTGGCCCCCGTTTTAAGAGGACAGTTTTTAGCACTCTTTAAAATGCCTACTTTTGATAACATAGAGCGTATGCTCTTTCCTATAACTAGGTAATTCTCCAGAAGGAGAGGAAATTTATACCATCTTCTTGGCCACAGTAGAAGAGAGGAACGATATTCTTGTTTTTGCTTTGATCGTTATTATTTTGTTTTGTACCACTCTCCAACTTCCAGCATTCACCCCTACATTCCTATTGTATATTAAGAATTTTTCTGCAGCCAAATGCAAATAAGAAGTGCATGTTTTCAGATTCATAGCCAATTAAGTTAAAATTAGGAAAATGGAGGGGAGAAAAATTCAGAAATGATGTAGAGTGATGAGTTCAGCAGTCAGGCTTCTTGAGAAGGGGTTATTTGGTGCTTTTGAAAAGAGCACTTGGTGATTGAGTAATATACATTTCTGGAGAAGAATGTCATAACATTTTCCCATCCTTTGGATGGGGTTTGTTGTAATGTTTTACTGCAATGAAGTGAGAGATTTCATTGCTATTAAGTTAACAGCAGCCCAGACTATTCTACTCCCAAATATGTGTTTCTACCACATCGTATTCCTGGGGAGATACCATTCTGCAGTTTAAAAAAAAAAAAAAAAAAGTTTAAGGAATCTTTACTTAAATGCATGGTATTTGAAGTTTCTATCAAGTACAAGCTAACTAAAAAGTTTTCTTAAAGTATCTTTGTCCTCTGCTGAAACCAGCTCCCAATCTGCCAGTTATTTAAGGTTGACCTAATCAAGTTGGCTTTTAGGCATTTTGAGGAGGGACAAGTTACCATCATCTCCCACCACCCCCATCCCGATGTTGCCATTTTACCCTTTTCTTCTATCCTCTCCAAATGATATATACTCCACCCACTTCTCAATGCAATGATATTATGATATGGGGATGTAGTGAAACTCTGTGTGTATTTCATAGGACAGTAGTTCATTGTTTTACTTTACGGTAATTTTTAAATGCTTGATTGCATATGACTTTTAATGCAGACAGCAGCTTGTTGTTTTTACCACTTTTTCAGCAGCATTTAAGAATGCAACTCTCTAAGGTAATGTTCTTCTATCTTGAAGCATACCAGTGCATACATATAATTAGGCACTAAGGAGTATTGTGCTACTGTGTTGTAAAGATTTTTAACTACAGGACTGGATAATAATCCTTTGAATGTGAAGACATATGTTACATGATGTCTGTTACTTTGGTTCTTACATTTACTTTTAAGAAAATTAAGGACCTGATTCCAAGAGACAGCCGCATTTCTTTTCAATGTTTTCCTCCAGTTTTTTTCATGGTGAGGAAAAAACTGAATTGTACTATCATTTTCTGAAAACTGAGTTATCAATTTTTTCTTAATTCAGCAATCACATAGGAATAGAGGGTTAGTAGAAAGGACAGTGTGAGGAAGTGTGTCGAGGCAGATTTGCAGGTAAATTATATTCGAGTACCTTTTCAGAATGATTTTAAGCCATTCCTCCCCCTTCTTTCTTCGGATGGCAGAATCCTCCAATATGACTCATTCATTTCCAGTTTTCATTCTTTTTTAAAACCCAAAAAACCAAACCTGTTGCCGTCGAGTCGAGTCCAACTCATAGCAACCCTACAGGACAGAATAGAACTGTCCCATAGAGTTTCCAAGGAGTGCCTGGTGGATTCAAATGCCAACATTTTGGTTAGTAGCCATAGCTGTTAACCACTACGCCACCAGGGTTTCCCATTCTTTCTTAGCACTAGATAACATTAGTGGTTTCAAAATCTGATTCCACTTTCAACTGTTCTACCAAGTGTTTATTATATTTATTCCTCCTTTTCAGAAGTATTGATAGGGTTTTCATGCCTGGTACATATCCAGTGACCTTTTATTTTGTGTCTTACATTTTCCCAAGATGCTCCTTGAACTAGTCAAGTAATTGACATATATTCCATATCATTAATCTTTGAATAAAGGGAAGGAGATGACTATCTACCCATATACATGCTTGAATACCACTTAAAAACTTGATCTTAATCTTAATTCCCCAAGATACAAGAATAAAGCTTTCACTACTGGTCGATGTAATAATCTCTTTCCTCTATGATTGTTTATTAGAGTAGACATCATCCTAAAGGACAGAAAGATTCTGATTTCTGGATTCTCCAGGACTTTTCCCAGGCTACCAGGTCTGGCACTTAGTCAAAGTTGGAATGAATGAGTGAACAAACAAGCAAAGCTTTTAGGAAAAGTATGCATATTTTAGTCATTTCTTCATGATAGTTACTCAAATTATAATGTAAAAAAAGAGCTGAGCTTTTGACTTATTTTAATTTGATTAATTTTTGAATAGGTGATTGTGATGGTTAAGGTTGTGTGTCAGCTTGGCTTGGCCATGATTTTCAGTGGTTTGGCAGTCCTGATATAGTTTGGTAGCTATGTAATGATGTAATCACCTCCATGTTGAGATCTGTTATGAGCAGCCAATCAGTTGAAAGAGAGTTTCCTTGGGACTGTGGCCTGAATCCAATATAGATGAACTTTCTGGCAAAGCCTGTGGGATTTTGCTCACTCTGAATCCTGGAGCTGGCTCTTGTTCACCTGACCTACGATTCTTGGGACTTGAGCTGGCAGCTTAATTTTAGGATTTGTCAGCCTCCACAGCCTGTAAGCCAGAGGCCTGCTGTCTGACCTGCTGATCTGGGGTTTACTAGCCCCTACTGCTGCGTGAGTCAGGGAAAGCCTCCAGTGTGACCTGTGGACTTGGAACTTTCCAGCCTCTGCAACTGTGTGAGCCATGTCCTTGATATAAATCTGTCTATATATTTATACACTTCACTGGTTTTGCTTCTCTAGAGAACCCAGCCTAACAGTGATATAGCCACATTGTTTAAAATTAAAAAGGTATATAAACCAGAAAACCAAATCCATTGCCCTGGAGTCCAATCTGACTCACAGAGACCCTCTAAGATGGAATAGAACTGTCCGTAGGGTTTCCAAGGCTATAATCTTTACAGAAGCAGACTGCCACGTCTTTCTCCCATGGAGCAACCTGTGAGTTCAAACCACTGACCTTTTGGTTAGCAGCTGAGCACTTTAACCACTGTGCCACCAGTTCTTTTTAAAAAAGGCATATAAACGGGTATAAATGAAAAGTTTTCCTCTCACTGTTATCTGTAGGTCACCCAGTTGCCCTTCTCAGAGGTCACAATGTTATTTTAGTTTATTTTAAATAACTGCAGCTAGCCTAAAAGTGACTAAGGGGGAAAAAAGGTCTCATTTTCTCCTAGAAGAATCAGTCTTGATCTCATCCATTTCATTCATCAAAACTTCCTGATTTTTTGCCTTCACACTTATCCCATGTCCTCAGCTAGGCTCAGGGATGAGAAAAAAAGGTGAAATGTTCAAGTAGAAACTAAATATAGTGAATCTATATTAATCATTGTCTGAAACATATTCTACATCCACACGATTCCCTTTTTAAATGTCAGACATTGTGGGGGTAGCATTCAATCACTCACTTGTTGGCAGACACTAGATTTTGCTAGTTTTAAATCCTAGTAACATTAAGTCCTATTGCATTTGGTTGTGAGACTTTTTACTTAAATGCACTTTATTTAATAGTTTTGAAATGAATTTGTTGCTATATGTGTGTTATATTGTGAAAATGGTGCTGTTAAAATGAAACTCTTCATTATGAGTCACTGGTATAGTGAATTATATGAAATTTATGAAGGATAGTTCTGTTCCATTGTCTTAGTTATCTAGTGTGGCTACAACACAAATACCACAAGTGGATGGCTTTAACAGAAATTTATTCTCTCACAGTCTAAGAGTCTAGAAGTCCAAATTCAGGGTGCCAGCTCCAGGGGAAACCTTTTTCTCTCTGTCGGCTCTAGGGGAAGGCCCTTGTCATCAATCTTCCCCTGGTCTTGGAGCTTCTCAGTACAGGGACCCTGGGTCCAAAGGACATGCTGTTCTCCTGGCTTTTGATTCTTGGTGGTATGAGGTCCCCGTGTCTCTCTGCTCACTTCTCTCTTTTATATCTCAAAAGAGATTGACTCAAGATACAACCTAATTTTGTAGATTAAGTCCTACCTCATTAACATAACTGCCTCTAATCCTGCCTCATTAACGTCATAGAGGTAGGATTTACAACACATAGGAAAATCACATCAGATGACAAAATGGTGGAAAGTCACACAATACTGGGAGTCGTGGCCTAGCCAAGTTGACACACATTTTTGGCGGACACAATTCAACCCATAACATCCATGAAACTCAGCAAAAGTATGTGTGGTTAATGTTCTATGCTCTCTAAAATATGAAATATATTATATATAAAAAATATATTAGCATATTGATTACTCTGAGAAATTTTGTAGTAAGCAACCAATGTCTGTCTAACCTTGTTTAACCCAGAGTTCCCCATAGAGCTCTTAAAAAAAAAGATTACATCTTGAAATCTTCTTGTTCCTTAGAATACACTTAGAGAAATGAAAGTCTAGAAGCTGAAAGTAAAGTTAGCACATTGAGTTAGAAGCCAACCAGTGAGCTAAGGCTGAAAAATATAACTTCCCCTACGTCTCCAGTAGGAAACATGTTCATTTTATTACTGTAGGACCCATTGACTTGCTACTTGATGGAGTGAGGAGGATGGAGGGTAGAGGAAAGAGCCGGGACTTTGGGGTTAGAAAGATCTGGTATGAATCGCAGCACTGCCACTTATAGCTTTGCAACCTTAGACAAGTTGATCCATTTATCTAAGCCTATGTTTCGTCATCTAAATGGGGGGAAGACACAGTGCTTACTCTTAAAGAATTTACAATCTAATTAGAAGATGAGACTAGAAGACTTGCGGTTATGCAATAAGAATATGAGTATTGCTGTAAGCAATGTATAAAGTATTTGGAGGTTTTAAAGGGGGGAGAAATCAGCCAATTGTGGAGAATCAAGAAAGTCTTCATGGAGGAATTGGCATTTAGATAGTGAGCCTAGATGGGTTAGTAAGACTTTAATATTTGAAAACCTCAGAGTGGAGAACACATTTCAAGCAGAGCAAGAAGCAAGAGCAAAGGTATGGAAATGGGAAAGGAAAGACACATTTAAGGAATAGCAAGTCACCTCATTTCTCTAGAGACAGTAGAGATTAAGCAGCTATCTTAACTTTGTGGCCTGTGTGCCACAAATACCCGATGGTATTAAAAGTTCCAGCAGTACTGATGGTGGCTTTTGAGTAGGATGCCATTACCAAGTAAACAACTTTGTACTTGAGTAGAATCGAGCTCTTGCTGGATGTTCTTAAAAATCTGGTTACTGTATTAAGGTGCTAGTATACATATTTTAAGGAGCTCTCCTGGTGCGATTGTTAAAGTGATCAACTGCTAACCGAAAGGTCAGCAGTTTGAAACCACCAGTGGCTTCACGGGAGAAAGATGTGGCAGTCTGCTTCTGTAGAGATTTACAGCCTTGGAAACCCTATGGGGTCACTATGAGTCAGAATTGACTTGATGGCTGTGGATTTGGTTTTTTGGTTTTTTTTTAAATACATATTTCAGTTTGGGTGCCAGTGTACATATTTTAATCTGGCACAGAGGCCTCATACAATAGAATAGGGCCATTTTTATAAATATTTCAGGATTTCTATATTATCTTCCCAAAATAGTGTTGCAGGAAAGCCTAATAGATAAATACGTTTTTTAACACCATCAAAAAATGTGAAACAGGTTTCTTTACTCCTAAATGTCTCAAAAGCTTTACTGAGCTAAGGTGCAGTGTGAGTCCCATGGAGGGCGATTTAATGTGTGGCGTTTCCCAAGCTTATTGAACCTCAGAACCCTTTGTTCTCTGAGCTCAGATTAACATCTCCCCAAAATGTGCTCTTCCAGTAATCAAAGTCAGTGTTTTTATTACTGGTAGAGATTCTTCAAAAGACAGATGCTATACTTAACCTTTCCCTACCCTCCTCCCTTTCCAGCATAACAGACTCTTGGGGAGGTAGGGGTGGGAGAAATGCTCAGAAGTATAGGAGCAAGGTAGGCTCCCTGGTGATTCTGATATCTCCTCTCCATCCTCCAGCCTCCCACTCCCTATCTCCATTTGACCTGAACCTTATAAATCATTCTGTCTGTTGCTTGAACAGTTAAGACACACTTTCCTAGTCCCTAATTGCTAAACTTTTGCAAGAAAAACCTTATCAAATAGCTGTGAAGAAAAACTTAAATATGAATATATAAGCAAAGTAAAGTAGGTTATACACTATCTCTAGAATAGCTGTGAATCAATGGAATATTGTTTTTAGGTAGATCAGAACAAAACACTAACTGGTCCTATGCCATCCTCACAATTGTTATGCTTGAGCCCATTGTTGCAACCACTGTGTCACTCCATCTTCTTGAGGGTCTTCCTCTTTTCCACTGACGTTCTACTTTACCAAGCATGATGTCCTTCTCCAGGGACTGATCCCTCCCAATAACATGTCCAAAATATGGGAGATGTAGTCTCGCCATCCTTGCTTCTAAGGAGCATTCTGGTTGTACTTCTTCCAAGACAGATTTGTTCGTTCTTTTGGCGGTCCATGGTATATTCAAAATTCTTCGCCAACACCACAATTCAAAGTCATCAGTATTTCTTTGGTCTTCCTTATTCCTTGTCCAGTTTTCACGTGCATATGAGGTGACTGAAAACACCATGGCTTCGGTCAGGTGCACCTTAGTCTTCAGGGTGACATCTTTGCTTTTTAACACTTGAAAGAGGTCTTTTGCAGCAGATTTTCCCAATGAAGTGCATCATTTGATTTCTTGACTGCTGCTTCCATGAGTGTTGATTGTGGATCCAAGTAAAATGAAATCTTTGACAATCTCAGTCTTTTCTCCATTTATCATGATACTGCTTATTGGTCCGGTTGTGAGAAGTTTTGTTTTCTTTACGTTGGGGTGTAATCCATACTGAAGGCTGTGGTCTTTGATCTTCATCAGCAAGTGCTTCAAGTCCTCTTCACTTTCAGCAAGCAAGGTTGTGTCATCTTCTGCATATCACAGTTGTTAATAAGTCTTCCTCCAATCCTTGTGCTGCATTCTTCTTCACGTAGGGCAGTTGCTTAGATTGTTTCTCAGCACACAGATTGAATAAGAATGGTGAAAGGATACAACCCTGACACACTTTTCCTAACTTTAAACCATGCGGTATCCCCTTGTTCTGTTCGAACTTCTGCCTCTTGATCTAGGTACAGGTTCCTCAGAAACACAATTAAGTGTTCTGAGGAATTCCCGTTCTTCACAATGTTATCCATAATTTGTTATGATCTACATAGTCGAATGCCTTTGCATAGTCAATGAAACACAGGTAAACATCTTTCTGGTATTCTCTGCTTTCAGCCAAGATCCATCTGACATCAACAATGATATTCCTGGTTGTACATCCTCTTCTGAATCTGGCTTGAGGTCCTGGCAGTTCCCTGTCGATGCACTGCTGCAGCTGCTTTTGAATGATCTTCAGCAAAATTTTACTTGCATGTGATATTAATGATATTGTTTGATAATTTCCGCATTTGATTGTGTCACTATTCTTTGGAATAGGCATAAATATGGATCTCTTCCAGTCAATTGGCCAGGTAGCTGTCTTCTAAATTTCTTGGCATAGATGAGTGAGCACTTCCAGTGCTGCATCCATTTGCTGAAACATCTCAGTTGGTATTCTGTCAATTCCTGGAGTCTTGTTTTTTGCCAGTGCCTTCAGTGCAGCTTGGACCTCTTCCTTCAGTACCATCGGTTCTTGATCATATGCTGCCTCCTGAAATGGTTGAATGTCAGCCAATTCTTTTTGGTATAGTGACTCTGTGTATTCCTCCCGTCTTCTTTTGACGTTTCCTTCGTCATTTAATATTTTCCCTGTATAGTCCTTCAGTATTGCAACTCGAGACTTGAATTTTTTCTTCAGTTCTTTCAGCTTGAGAAATGCTGGGCGAGCTCTTCCCCCTTTGGTTTTCTAACTCCAGGTCTTTGCACATATCATTATAATACTTTATCTTCTCGAGCCACCCTTTGAAATCTTCTGTTCAGCTCTTTTACTTCATCATTTCTTCAGTTTGCTTTAGCTACTCAACGTTCAAGAGCAAGTTTCAGAGTTTCTTCTGACATCTATTTTGGTCTTCTCTTTGCTGTCTTTTTAATGATTTCTTGCTTTCTTCATATATGATGTCCTTGATGTCATTCCACAACTTGTCTGGTCTTCAGTCATTAGTGTTCAACGCGCCAAATCTATTGAGATGGTCTCTAAAGTCTGGTGGCATATACTCAAAGTTTTACTTTGGCTCTCATGGACTTGTTCTAATTTTCTTCAGCTTCCACTTGAAATTGATGGTCTGTTCTGCAGTCAGCCCCTGGCCTTGTTCTGACGATATTGAGTTTTTCCATTGTCTCTTTCCACAGATCTAGTCAATTTGATGCCTGTGTATTCCATCTGGCAAGGTCCACGTGTATAGTCGATGTTTATGTTGTTGAAAAAATGTATTTGCAATAAAGAAGTCATTGATCTTGCAAAATTCTATCATTCAATCTCTGACATTGTTTCTATCACCAAGGCCGTATTTTCCAACTACCAATCCTTCGTTTCCAACTTTCACATTCCTATCAACATAATTATCAATGCATTATGATTGCACGTTTGATCAATTTCAGACTGCGGAAATTGCTAAAAATCTTCAATTTCTTCATTTTTGGCCATAGTGTTTGGTGCATAAATTTGAATAATAGTCATGTTAACTGGTCTTCCTTGTAGATGTATGGATATTATGCTATCACTGACAGTGCTGGACTTCAGGATATATCTTGAAATATTGTTTTTGATGATGAATGCAGTGCCATTCCTCTTCAAGTTATCATTCCCGGCATAGTAGACCATATGATTATCCGATTCAGAATGGCCAATACTAGTCCATTTCAGCTCAGTAATGCCTGGGATATTGATGTTTATGCATTCCATTTTTTTTTTTACCATTTCCAATTTTCCTAGTTTCATATTTCATAAATCCCATCTTCCAGTTATTAATGGATGTTTGCAGCTGTTTCTTCTCATTTTGAGCCATACCACACCAGCAAATGAAGTTCCTAAAAGCTTGACTCCATCCACATCATTAAGGTTGACTCTATTTTGAGGAGGCAGTTCTTCCCTGTTGTCTTTTAAGTACCTTGCAACCTGAGGACTTATCTTCTAGCACTGTATCATACCATGTTCTGCTGCTGTTCATCAGGTTTTCACTGGCTAATTCTTTTCAGAAATAAACTGCCAGGTCTTTCTTCTTAGTCTGTCTTAGTCTTAAAGCTCAGCTGAAACCTGTCTGCCATTGGTAACCCTGCTAGTATTTGACTACTGGTGGTATAGCTTCACATCACAGCAACACACAAGCCCCCACAGTATGACAAACTGACAGACACGTGGAGATTTGGAATATTACCATGCAAATATTGTGCTGGACTATTGTCATGCAAAGGTATATGTTTTAGAATTTTTAAAGTTTATTTCTAAGTGTAGTTTACTTTGATATAAATATTTTAAATCACATTAATGTATCTTCAAAGCAAATAATAATACAAAAAACAGAAAACTTTTTGCTATAGATTAGAGATGATGTTATGCCATTTATATAAACATGTATAATTTGGTCATAATTATGAAGAATCTGTCTGTAACTGATATTATTTCTCTTTGCATGTATCTTTTTCTTTCTCAGATTATTAGGACTTTTTAAGGGACCAGAGAGAAAATAAAATTCTAGTTTTTACTACATGTTATAATCTCTGGATGTGGGGGAAATCACTATTATTAAATTCCTGGAATTCACTGATAATAAAAAAAAACAAAACCTAACCCATTGCCATGAGTTGATTCCAATTCATAGCAACCCTATAGTACAGAGTAGAACTGCCCCAAAGGGTTTCTACGGAGCAGCTGGTGGATTCAAACTGCTGACCTTTTGATTAGCAGCCATAGCTCTTAACCGATAGAAAGTAGATACAATAATTCTTTTGACCATATAAATGTGTTCCTTTCTTTTTTTTTTTAATTGTACTTTAGATGAAGAGCAAATCAGTCTCTCATCAAAGAATTAATACACATATTGTTTTGTGACATTGGTTGCCAACCCCATGACACGTCAACACTCTCCCCTTCTTTACCTTGGGTTCCCTGTTACCAGCTTTCCTGTCCCCTGCTGTCTTCTCGTCCTTGCCACTGAGCTGGCGTGCCCATGTAGTTTCATTTTGTTTTATGGGCCTGTCTAATCATTGGCAGAAGGGTAAACCTCAGGAGTTACCCCAGCACTAAGTTAAAAGAGTGTCCAGGGGCCATACTCTGGGGGCTTCTCCAGTCTCCATCAGACCAGCAAGTCTGGTCTTTTTTTTCGAGTTAAAATTTTGTTCTACATTTCTCACCATCTCTGTCCAGGACATTCTATTTTATCCCTGTCAGAGCAGTTGGTGGTGGCAGCCAGGCACCATCAAGTTGCACTGGACTCAGTCTGGTGCAGACTATGGTAGTTGTGGTCCATCAGTCCTCTGGGCTAATTTTTCCCTTGTGTCTTTGGCCCTCTTCAATCTCCCTTGTTCCAGATGGGGTGGGAGAAGTGGAGAATCTTAGATGGCCATCCACAAGCTTTTAAGACCCTGGACGCCACTCACCAAAGTAGGATGTAGAACATTTTCTTGATAAACTATGTTATGCCAATTGAACTAGATGTCCCCCGAGACCATGGCCTCCAGCCCTCAGCCCAATAATTCGGTCCCTCAGGGAGTTTGGGTATGTCTATGAAGCTTCCATGACCTTGCCTTGGTCAAGTTGTGCTGACTTCCCCAGTATTGTGTACTGTCTTACCCTTCACCAAAGTTACCACTTACATGTGTTTCTTTTTTTAAATCTAGTTGTTCTGGTATTTTGACATAGAGCCTCTTGATAAATGTTTCTTAATGGTTTTCAGATAGGAATTATATATATGTATATATATTTTTTATATATATCTTGAATTGCCTTTGTAGAATAAGCATATTGTAAAATCAATGCACGTTGATTCAGCTATCATGCAGTAGACTGAAGAAGATTGTCTGCAGTAATTCTCAGAAACAAGATGTCTTTACTTCCTGACTAACTCAAAATATACTGAATTAGCTTTCCTGTTGTTATCAAAACCCATATACTTCCAGTTAGAAATGATAACATTTCTCCTTATTTTTTTGATGGATGAAATTTTTCTCTATATAGAAGGCAGGGGACCAGTATAGGAAAATGCCTAAAGGAATTTCTATAAGTTGCTAAAATTTATACCTCCTTCATTGTTTCTAAAAGCATCGTAAATAGTATATAGTGAACACCTTCCCTCCAGCTGAGCTTTTGGAATAGCTCATTCAGCATTTTTGTTAAATAATATCCCTGGTACATGAAACAAATAACACTTCCTGTTCAGTTCTCATCAGTCGTTTTCCTGATTCCACAAACCAGTTTCCAGATGTCAAAATATGAAGGTGAATGTGAATGAAATTATTTTTATTTTCAGAGCTCTCCAATCAAACCAAGTAGACCAAAATTGCCTCCCCAGCTTCCATGAACCAGTAGGTTGGTCAGTGGTCCCAAAGTAAAGGTTTGACTTTATGAGTTTCTAAATCATTTTCAACCTTCATTGTGGTTTAAAACAAACAGTTAAGCTGTACACAGAGGCCATGTTAGCAGAGTTGTGTAAATTAAAAATTTTGCCAGAGAGACTTCCGGGAACATGGCGTTATAGTCAGAAGCACCACGCCGTCCCTCCGCAGCAAAAATCAGAAAAACTAAGTCAAACAGAGTCACACGTCAATCCTGAAACCCTAAGCATCAAATGAAGAGATAAAGAACTCAGCCAAGCACCGAATGGAATAAGAAACTGACCGAGAACAGAGAGTGAGGAGTGATACATGCGGAGGTCCCCTATCAGCTACCACAGCACGGATACGCCATGTTGGACTCCTATCGGAGATCAGCGAACAGGGAGTACAAGAAAGCAGCTTCACGGGGCTTCCAGCAGGAGACAGAAAAACCGGTAACCAGCGATATAGGCTTTCCCACCCCCTACCCTTCTTCACCCCCACTTAGCCTCCGCTGCTTCCTGCAGCCACTGTCTCTTGGCTGGGAAGCACAAGCTTCACCCCAATGTCACTTGGATTCCATCCGCCAATACTGGCTGTCTCCCTGAGTGCCTTTCGTTGGCTGCTGGTGTTGCTTTTTCCCACCTCTTTAGATTTCTTCCTTACTTCTCACCACCTCCCCCACCTTTCTCTCAAATATTTGGCTCCATGTACCATCTTTGCTTCTTCCTGAAAGGCCGAGAAACACCGCTCGACTGTGAAACTGCTTCCCGGCCCACACCACCATGCTGGTTGGACCCTGGGACTTTTTTGTTTGTTTGCTCTGATTTTTTCTGTTTTGATTTGTTTGTTTGTTTTCTGTTTCTTTTCTCGGCTTGGGAGCCCGTTCTAGCCGGGCAGCACTGTGCGGCTTGGAAACTACTCCCTTACTTTGTGTAGACGCACAGGGGACATCCCTGGGGACATTTCTTTTTTCTTTCTTTTTGGTTTTGGTTTTTTTTTTTTGTTTGTTTCTTTGTTTTGTTTTCTTCTCTCATTCCCTTTTTGTCTTTCTTCATTTCCAGTTTCTCAATTTATTCATTTTTTTCTATTACCCTTTTTCTTTTTTTTTTTTAATTTTTGTTTTTCCCCATTTCTCAGTCTCTCATCTCTCCACTCCAATAGCAAGCTCCCTTGACACTCTTTTTTGTTTGTTTTTGGTTCCTGTTCCTCTCTCCTCTCTTTCCTCTTTTCCATACCCATCTTAGCTCCACACATCATAAACTACCCCCTCCTTCCTGCCTACTTGCGCTGTGTGCTGAACATCACACTCCCAAGCAGCACAGGCACGGCTTGCTGGAACCTTCCCTCCCTGTCCACACTGTCATCCCTGGTACGTGCCACAAACAACCCATCCCAGCAACTCACCTTCAGCTTGACCTGCCCTGCTCTACCA
Source organism: Dugong dugon (assembly GCA_030035585.1). Taxonomy (NCBI): domain Eukaryota; kingdom Metazoa; phylum Chordata; class Mammalia; order Sirenia; family Dugongidae; genus Dugong; species Dugong dugon. Next base: position 33,551,320 of record CM057479.1, read on the forward strand.
TACCTGAGTGACTGACCCTGTCCATTGGAGAAGGAGGTGAAAAGTATTGTGCCCACATACGAACAAACAACAAAGAATGCACAGCCCGCCTGCTCAGACATTACCAAATAAAACAAAAAAGCAGAATGAAACAGACAATTCTACAATCAATAAACAAGGAAAATAACCACTGAATGCCCTGAAGACAGCAGACAATATCAAAATATTTACAAAAACAGGACAGGATTGTTCCAGTAGGTGTCCAAAATAAAACACCAGATGACTTTCCAGTAGCAGGAGAGGCACGAGACCTGACTGATAGGGAATTCAAATCTCTAATATTCAGAATTATCCAAGACTTGAAGCAAAAAGCAGACAAAAATGAGGAAAAAATAGACAAATTCATGGAAAAGACAGACAAAAAAATGGAAGAATTCAAGAAAATAATACCGGAAAAGAATGCTAAAATAAATTCACAACTAGAATCCGTACAAAAACAACAATTAGAAATCTAAAAGATAAACAAGATTTCAGAAATAAACAGTGTCATAGAGGGGCTGAGAAGCAGGTTTTGAGGCAATGGAAGATAGGATCGGTGAAATTGAAGATAAACACTTGGATACAACTCTGAGGAAAAATCAGAAAAAAGAATGAAGAAAAATGAAGAAACCCTGAGAATTATGTGGGATACAATCAAAAGCAAAAATCTGTGAGTGATCAGAGTTCCAGAACGGGGGAGAAAACAGAAAACACAGAGGATCATTGAAGAATTACTGACAGAAAACTTCCCCAATATCATGAAAGATGAAAAGCTGGCCATCCAAGAAGCTCACCGAACCCCATATAGGATAGACCCCAAAAGAAAATCACCAAGGTATATCATAATCATACTCGCTAAAACCAAAGACAAAGATTCCTGAGAGCAGCTCAAGAAAAACAAAAAGTCACATACAGAGGAGAAACAATAAAACTAAGCTCGGATTATTTGGCAGAAACCATGCAGGCAAGAAGGCAATAGGATGACATATATAAAACCTTGAAAGAAAAAAATTGCCAGCCAAGAATAATATATCCTGCAAAACTCTCATTCAAATATGATGGTAAAATTAGGTCATTTCCAGATAAACAGAAATTAAGAGACTATGTAAAAACCAAACCAAACTTACAAGACTTATTAAAGGGAGTCCTTCAATCTGAGAACAAACAACATCAGACCACAGGCTGAATCAAGACACAGGATTGTACTAGCCAGATACCAACCTAGGAAATGAACTCTTAAGGACTATGCAAAGCCAAAAGAATTACAAAAGGGAACCAGAGAGGTTAATCTGTAAATGACAATAGCATCAGAACAATAAAAGAGGGAATAAACGGTGTAGGTATAGAACCTTCTGATAGAGAGGAAGGCAAGGTGATACCAACTAATAATAGACTGGTTCAAATCTAAGAAGATAAGGGTAAATTTCAAGGTAACCACAAAGAAAGTTAACAAACCTACTCATCAAAATAAAGAAGAAAAACATAAAATCTCAGTAAAAACAAAAGAAATATAAAAAAAAAATCCACAAACAAAAGAAACTCAGCACAGGAGAGTAAGAGGAACAAAGAAAACATCAGCACCACAAAAAAAAAAAAAAAAACACTACAAAGAGTAGTCCCACTCCTAGGAACATATCCTAGAGAAATAAGAGCCGTCACACAAATAGACATATGTACACCCATATTCATTGCAGCACTGTTCACAATAGCAAAAAGATGGAAAATACCTAGATGCCCATCAACAGATGAATGGATAAAGTATAGTACGTACAATGGAGAGTTATGCAACGATAAGGAACAACGATGAATCTGTGAAGTATCTCGTAACGTGGATGAAACTGGAGGAGATTATGCTGAGTGAAATAAGTCAATCACAAAAGGACAAATATTGTATGAAACCTCTACTGTAAAAACTCGTGTAAAAGTTTACACACAAAAAGAAACAATCTTTGTTGGTTACAAGGGATGGGGGGACTGTGTAGACAATAGATAAGTGGTAACTTTGGTGAAGGGTAAATCACTAAACAATACTGGGGAAGCTAGCACAGCTTGTACAAGGAAAGGTCATGGAAGCTCCAGAGACACTTCTAAACTCCCTGAAGGACTGAATTGCTGGGCAGAGGGCTGTGGGGACCATGGTCTCAGTGAACATTTAGCTCAACTGGCATAACAGAGTTTATAAAGCGATGTTCTACATTCTACCTTGGTGAGTAGCGTCTGGGGTGTTAAAAGCCTGTGAGCAGCCATCTAAGATATTCCACTCCTCTCACCCCTTTGGGAGCGAGGGAGAATGAAGAGAACAAGACACAAGGAAAAGATTAGTCCAAAGGACTAATGGACCACAGCTACCAAGGCCTCCACCAGACTGAGTCCAGTACAGCTAGATTGGTGCCCGGCTACCACAACTCACTGCTCTGACAAGGATCACAATAGAGGGTCCTGGACAGAGCTAGAAAACGATATAGAACAGAATACTAACTCACAAAAAAAAGACCAGATTTACTGGTCTGACAGACTGGAGGAAACCTGAGAGTATGGCCCCTGGACACCCTTTTAGCTCAGTGGTGAAGCCCCTCCTGAAGTTCACCATTCAGCTGGGGAATGGACAGCCTCATAAAACAAAACAGGACTAATGAGGCACAGCAGTCCAGGGACAAGGACTAGAAGGCAGGAGAGGACAGGAAACTGGTGATAGGGAGCCCAAGGTTGGAAGGGACATGTCGTGGGGTTGTTAACCATTGTCATAGGGCAATATGTGTACTGTTTAATGAGAAACTCAAACCTTCATCTAAGGTACAAAAAAAAAAAAAAACAAGTATCTATGTGAGTTCAGATTGACAACAGCAACTCAGAAGGTTTGATGGGAAGCCTAGGGGGCAGTGAGTTGAAGATAATGGTGATGGAATAATTTGGAAAAGGCTAGTGAGAATAGCAGCACAAGTGGAAGAATGTAATCGATGTCACTGAATTGTACATGTAGAAACTTTTAAAATGATGTAGCTTTGGCTATGTATATTTTCACCAAAAAAAAGGTCTTCCAAGGTCAAGAAGGGTGAGTGTTGACATTTCATGGGGTTGTTAACCAATGTCATAAAACAATATGTGTACTGTTTAATGAGAAACTATTTGTTCTGTCAAAACTTCATCTAAAGTACAATAAAAAAATAAAAATAAAAAATTTTCAAGCACACACACAAATAAATTTTTTTTCTAGAATACAATTATGATGGGCCTTGGATAATCATTGTAACAAATGCTTTGAGTGTGTTTATAAACAAACACTACACTGAAACTCTGTTGCTGTTTTAATATCTCCAACTTTTCAAGAAGGATTTAGACCTCTACTTTCTGTTTCTGTTCAAGTACTTACTATAAGTCTGTCTTTAAGGTGTGGAGGAAACATGTCAAAGTGCTTTGTGAAACACTAAAACACTAAAGTGCTGTGCAAGTATTATTTATTGGTTTTATAGGGCTTGACTTACGTGTTCTGTGTGCATTTTAGGTTTTCAAACATGCACGGTGAAAATGACTCAGTCTTTTGAATTGCCTCTCATATACCCAAAAGCTTTGGAATTAATTGTTATTTGTGTTGTTTTTGTTAGGTCCCGTCAAGTTGCTTCCAACTGACAACGACTGTGGTGAAGGTTGTATATCAGCTTGCTGGGCCATGATTCTCGGTGGTTTGTCAGTAGTATGATGTTGTGATCACTTCCATGTTGACATTTGATACAATATGATCACCTCCATGATGGTATCTGCTGTGAGTAGCAAATCAGTTTAATGAGAATTTCCTTGGGTGTGTTACTTGCATCAAATATAAGTGGATATTCTGGCAAGGCTTGTGCCTTTTGCTTGCTCTTTATCCTGTAGATGGCTCCTGTTCGTCTGATCTCCAGTTCTTGGGACTTGAGCTAGCAGCTTACCTGTGGTCTTGCCTGCCGATACTGGGATTCGTCAATCCTCGCAACCTGTGAGCAAGAGCTCTGCTCTCTGACCTGTTGATCTTGGGTTTGCCGGACCCTGTGGCTACATGAATCAGGAGAGACCTCTATCCTGACCCATGCACTTGGGGCCTGCCAGCCTCTACAACTGTGCAGGCCATTTCTTAGATATAAATCTCTGTATATATTTACAGGCTTTACTGATTTTGCTTCTCTAGAGAACCCAGCCTAAGACAGTGACCCTATGTACAACAGAATGAAACACTGCCTGGTCCTGTGCCATCCTCACAATTGTTACTATGTTTTAGCCTATTGTTGCAGCCACTGTGTCAATCTATATTGTCAGGGATCTTCCTCTGACCTTTCACTGACCCTCTGCTTACCCAGCATGATGTCCTTCTCCAGGGACTGGTCCCTCTTGGTAATATGTCCAAAGTATGTGAGACGAAGTCTCGCCATCCTCACTTCCAAGGAGCATTCTGGCTGTACTTCTTCCAAAACAGATTTGTTCTTTCTTCTGGCAGCCCATGGCATATTCAGTATTCTTCACCAACACCATAATTCGCAGGCATCAATTCTTCTTCAGCCTTCTTTATTCATTGTCCAGCTTTTGCATGCATATGAGGTGATTGAAAACACCATGGCTTGGGTCAGGTGCACCTTAATTCTCAAAGTGACATCTTTGGTTTTCAAAGCTTGAAAGAGGTCTTTTGCAGCAGATTTGCCCGATACAACATGTCGTTTGATTTCTTTACTGCTTGGCATTGATTGTGGATCCAAGTAAAATAAAATCCTTGATAACTTTAATATTTTCTCCATTTACTGTGATGTTATTTATTGGTCCCGTTTTGAGAATTTCTATTTTCTTTATGTTGAGTTGTAATCCATACTGAAAGCTGTAGTCTTTGATCTTCATCTGTAAGAACGTCAAGTCCTCTTTGCTTTCAGCAAGCAAGGTTGTGTCATCTGTATGTTGCAGGTTGTTAATGAGTCTTCCTCCAATCCTGATACCGTGTTCTTCTTTTCATATAGTCCAGTTTCTTGGATTATTTGCTTAGCATACAGATTGAATAAATATGATGAAAGAATACAAACCTGACATACTTTTCCTGATTTTAAACCACACAGTATCCCCTTGTTTTATTTGAACAACTGCCTCTTGGTCTATGTACAGGTTACACATGAGCACAATTAAGTGTTCTGGAGTTCCCATTCTTTGCGATTATATCCATAATTTGTTATGATCCACACAGTCAAATGCCTTTGCATAGTCAATAAAACACAGGTAAACATCTTTCTGGTACTTTGTACTTTCAGCCAAGATTCATCTGACAACAATGATATCCCTCATTCCAAGTCCACTTCTGAATCTGGCTTGACTTTCTGGCAATTTCATGTTGATGTACTTCTGCAACTGTTTTTGAATCATCTTCAGGAAATTTTTACTTGCGTGTGATATAAATGATATTTTTTGATAATTTTCCCATTCTCTTGGGTCACTTTTCTCTGGATTAGGCACAGATATGCATTTCTTCCAGTTGGTTGGCCAGGTAACTGCCTTCCAAATTTCTTGGCTTGATGAGTGAGCACCTCTAGCGCTGCATCCATTTGTTGAAACATCTCAGTTAGTATTCCATCAATTCCTGGAGCCTTGTTTTTCACCAGTGCGTTCAATGCAAGTTGGACTTCTTCCTTCCTTTAATAGACTGAAATAATTTTTAAAAAGAAGGACTCATAAATAATACCTAGTTGAATTGCTTTATTTTTTAGATTAGAAACTAAGGCCCAGAGGAGTGAGGTACCTTGCCCAAGGTCACAAAGGTAATTAGGGGCAGAGCTGAGATAGGAACTATTTAATCTCTAGTTTATTATTCATTTTTCAGTTCAGTAGATATAGAATACTTATTTAGCAACAACATCAACTACCACAAAGCATCTTGGTTTTTGCCCATTTTGTTAGTATGCATTTTTTTTGTCATAAAAAATATACTCCATGACACCTGCCTTCAGCATTTTCCAGTTATCAGGCATCAAGATCAATTTAGAAGTGTGAATCTAATGATTTTGAAGCTATAGTTTCCTGTCATATTTTACTTCACTTCATAAGAACATATTAACTGATTGTTATTCTTTTTATTCCTTTTTGCTAAACTGTATCTCTCTCTCTCTTTTTTTTTTTTTCCCTCTCCCATCCCTTTTACTACATTGTGCCTTGGGGAAGAAAAGGAATTTTTCATAGCTTGTATCTGATGTTACATTGTTGTTTATGAATAGAGGTTATATGTAACGTGGGAGTTTACTGTGATACAGCTTGACCAAATTTTGTCCTCACATTGGTGAGCTGGTGGGAAGAACTCTTGACTTGCCATTGGAAGACTAAGTGAGTTCCTGCAGTATCATTTTTCACCTGCTGTCTTAATTTGGGACATCACTAACCCATCTGAGCCTATTTCCTAACGATAAAATAGGAACAATACTTGTTTATTCTGTATCTCAGAATGTGACCTTTATAACAATCCCTAGAAGTTTATAAAGGAGTGCTTTGTTTCCTTTGGGGCCCTTGATCATTTGGGTATGTTCTCTTAAGACACAGTGAGAGTGTCACCCCGAACCTCCAATATTTGTTAATAAGGAAGAAAAAGAAGATAAAAATATTTTATACATTGAAAAATGTACTCTAAAGACAATGTAAAGTAGTCTAGTATTGTTAGCAATTACCCCCCAGAAGTTTATTTATTGGTAATAATTTAACTTATCCTTGGGACCAAGAAACTGCTCCACTCTGCTGTTTGCCACCCTTTCTTATCTTTCAAAATCTTATTCTCTAAAAGTCTATCTCAAATGCTTCCCTGATTCCCTGATCCTCTCCCACATTAGGTTGGGTATCATGATTATTTTTCTATGTAGCCCAGAATTAGAATGAAGGCCTCTTCAGGGACTGCTCCCATGCACCATTTAGGAGAAAGCCTTGCACATAATAGTTACTCAGTAATATTTGTTAAATTGATTTTGGGGGAAATGTACTTTTTAGTATTGTTTCTCAAGTCCTTCCTTACATTCTTACTTTGAGTTTTTTACTTAAAGTTTAAGCAATAGCCAGTAAGGTATGGAAAAAATCTTCAAATGTTTTTTAGTACATATTCTCCTACTGACAGAATTTGAGAAGTTGAAAAAAAAGGCATTTTAGAGGATAATAGTTTATTTTACAAATCAATTCAGCTACATATCTTTTTCTGAAAAACTTACTTTTAAAATCTTATTTTTCATTTCGTATTTTTCCTGTTTTCTCTAGTGATCATATTTAAGTGTTCAAAGTTAAGAACTGAATGTTTGCAAATAATTCCTCAAAAATCATATTAATTCATTTTTTAAAAGAAAGTTTATTTATATTTTACAAAGAGCAAACTGATTTTAGGATAAAAATGTGTTGCCTTAAAGATTGATGACATGTTCAAGATAGTAACCAGAGTCTTCTTACCCCTTTTGAAAAGTAAGTACAGAAGTCGTTGTGAGCAGTGGTGCTTCACATTTTTGTTTTCCACTACTAGAGTATTTTAATATGATAAAAATCACTCTTTTAAATATGGTAAAGAAAAATATATTTATTGGGTAGGAGCCTTGTTTTTCTGATAGCTTTACCTGGAGTTATGATGGAAAGTTTGACAGATTCATAACTCAAGTTGACACGCATGGGAATAGCTTCATTATGATCTTGTCTAGACTTATTAGAAGGCCATTTGAAAATTTTAGATAATCAGATGATTCTATGACCAAGTAAAAATAGTGCTTTGTTTTTCCTATTTTAATCAGTGGGCGCTTCCAGTAAGTGTAGATTCATTGTGCCCACCTCCTTGTTACCAGTCTAGTCAAGAACAAATCTGTCTAGAAAGAAGTACAGCCAGAGTGCTTCTTAGAAGCCAGGATGACGAGACTTCGTTTCATGTACTTTGGATGTGTTAACAGGAAGGACCATTCCCTGGAGAAGGACATCATGCTTGGTAAAGTAGAGGGTCATCAAGAGAGACGAAGATCCTCAATGAGATGGATTGATGCAGTGGCTACAGTGATGGGCTCAAGCATAGCAATAATTTGGAGGCTGGTGCAGGACCAGGCAGTGTTTAATTCTGTTGTAATAGGGTCACTATGAGTTGGAACAGACTTGATGGCACTTAACAACAAGTCACAGTGAGAGGCTGACATTTCTATTATTAGTGACTTTTGTAAAGATATCACCAGATGATGAAGTACCCCTGAAGTCTCTGACTAGGTGACCTCTCTTTTCTTTTTTGTTTTCTGCTGTGACCCCTCCATGCACCTGTATAGTGGAAATGGTTCATATTAGCTGGTCCCTTAATTCTAATATAAAGGACTGAGGGCTCAGTACTAGCGCTGGCTCTGACAGCTAACTAGCTTTGAGACTTTGAGCAAATCAGCTTGCCTTTTCAGACTTCATTTTTCTGATCTGTAATATGAGGGTGGGATTAGATGATCTCTAAGATGCCCCTGACTCTAAGATTCTGTAATTTATCAAAATTTATCTGCCATAGTGGCACTGTGATCATTAGATAGAGTGACAGCTGCATGCATGGAAATGGCAGAGCTAAAAATCTTCAGTCTACACTATCCCTAGTGAACATTCATACTTGCATATTTTAATAACAACATTCTTCTCAGCTTCCCACCTACACACAGTCACTCACTTGCAAAAACATTTTTCCTCCTTCACATTTTACAGCTGTGTCATTTAATGAAATCCATTAGTACCAACAAAATAGAGTAACAGTGATATTTTTATATGTATGGCATGGACCTTTTAATATCATTCCTAGTATTTGAGAACCTGAGAACCATATTTTTAGCTTTGACTTTTAAGAAAGAAAAATAAAACCGTCTTTATTTAAAATGGAGAAAAAAAGACAGATGCCCCAGATGGTCATTTACTTCACACCTGCTTCTCGTTTGGTGTGCAGAACCACATATGTTCTGAAGCATAGAATGGAGAGCAACACATTAAATGAAGGGTTATTCTGAAAAATAAAGTAGACAAAATGACTTTATTCTCAAAGATAGTTATGAAATAAAATTCAAAATAATAGCCTATTCATAGCTAATATTTGGAGATATTTCTTAAGTCCAGAAAGGTCTTCATGAATGTCTACTGAACTGAATTAGAACTTTACCCTCAGAATCTCATTATGTCTGGCTTGGCCCCCAGATAACTCTACAGAGGTGAGGACTTACAGCAAGTTATTTTATCAGCCTGGTGAAGCAAGTCCTCCAGAAGCCCCAGTCTGTGACTGTGTTTCGGCGGGGGTCAGAATAATTGAGCCCTCACAGTTAAAAAGCACTTTTGTATGAGGTTGTCTTGCTGGATAATTTGTTAGGAATCCTTTTCATGAAATTAGATAATTAAAATTGACACCAGAGCAATCTCTGAGTGAACACTAAGCAGGTCTCACTCCTCATTAATATAAATTAAATTCCTCAGAAGATGGTGTGAGTCTCCCATCCTATAAACAGTGTTGACGATCTACTGGATTTCCCTTTTCTATAATACTTGTTTTACATAATCTGAAATTTTATTTCCTTGTCATTGTCTAAGTATATTTTTACCTTTAGGTCTTGTCTCTTTTAAGAATATTTTCTTAATAATTATATGAAACTTTTATAGACATGGTATAATGATAATACATATTTAACTTTGAGTGTTACTGGGTTCATTGCTCACCACGATTTCATGCCTGGTAGAACATCTCTTTTTTGAGTATTTTATTTGGATTAATTTTTTATCTGGCTGGAGTATTTCCTCAGGTAATTACTCCAGAAAGGGTAAATGGGTGTTCAATGCCATTGACATCACAGATGACTTCCTCTTGCTATGCCTAACCATCATTTCATTGTCCTCATAAACTCTCTGCATGAACTTGACAAATAATTGCTTTCTTTTATTTGACTTCTAAAATACTAATTTCTTTTCGCTCTCCTTTTAGTTCACTGGACACTCCTTCTTTGCTAGTTTTTCTTCATCTTCCCAATCTCTTTATGTTGGAGTGTACCAGGGCTCAGTTCTCAACTCTGTTTTCTTCTCTGTTTACTACCGTTCTTTAGACGATCTCATCCAGATTCATGGCTTTAAATCCTATCTATATAAATTCAAAGTTTACATCTTTATCTCAGACCTCTCTTGTGAACTTCATGTGTACATATCTCATTGTATACTTGAGATCCCAATATTAACATGCTCAAAACTGAAGTCCTGGTCTACCCATCAAAACCTGAACTTTTCTAAGTATTACTCATCTTATTAAATAACAACTCTTGCATTGCAGTTGCTTAAGCCAAGAACTTTGGAGTCATCCAGCTCATTAGGAAAACTAAAACCTTGAGGTTATCAAATTCATTAGAAAATATATCCAGAACTAGACCACTTCTTATCATCTCTTTAGTAATCACCACTAGTAATCCAAGCCACTGTCATCTATTGCTATTATTGCATAGCCTCCAACTAGCCTGTCTACTTCCATCTTTTGCCCTCTACAGCCTGTTCTCCACACAGCAGCCAGCCATCATCCATTTCACTAAGAGTTAAAGTCTGTGCCCCTATAATGGCCTACAAGGTCTATACCCACTGTCACTTTGAACTCATCTTGTCCTAAAACTTTGCCCTTCACCCACTCTTCTCTAGCCACATTGGTCTCCTTGTTCCTCCTTCACAGAAAGGATGCTTTTATCTCAAGGCCTTTGCTCTTACTGTTCTTACTGAATGCTTTCCCCCAGATTTCTGCATGACTCCCCTTCTCACTTACTTCAGGTCTCTGCTCGTAGGTCACCTTATCACCAGTGCCTTGAACATGCCTTGTGTGTAGTAGTTCCTCATACATGTTTGTTGATCTCTCTGCATGGTTAAAAAATATCTTGTATCATGGCTGGGTATAAAATTTTATGCCCTAATCCTATTTTCTCATAACATTGATCAGACCAATTTTAAGAATCTTTTGGAGAAAACTGTCTGTCTATCTTATCTCATAGCATGTAAGGACTCTCTTCTGTACTTGTTTTGGGTTTTAGGCAACTTTTGCACTAGTCTATTTCTGCATAAATTTGATCTCATTTGCTCATATCTTCCAAAAAATTGCTTAAAATTTCTGATTTATTTATGGCTTCCTGATTTTTCAGTGCTCTGTCTTCTTATAATTATTTTTTGTATCATTGTCATCATTTCTGTAGAATTTTTGAAAAAGATGGGAGGTAAATATGTAGACGCAATTCTGTATCTTTAAAACAGAAACATACATAAATTGTATTTGTATTTTGTCATTTATAGACATATCTATCCGTTTGAAAGATTAAACGTATCTTTCTCTGTCTCTCTCCATTTCATTTAACTCTAATGACAATGCTCAATGGTGCATATGGGTTTTCAGAACCTTTTGTAATAATTCCACAGCCCTAGAATTTGAAAACCACTGCTGTGAATGTTTAGCTAAAAAACAGTCATTAGGAATAGTGGACGTAGTGGTATACTCAAAGGGTAGATTATGATTGTTTTTCATCTAGAGCAACACAGTCTTATTACTTCACACTTGAAAGTCATCTTAGGTCATTCCCCTGGTAGTATCTTAGAAAATTCAGGGAAGAAACAGGTGCAGGAGAATAAAAGGGCAGGCAGCTCATCAAAGATGTTATAAAGATAGCATTTTCTTTCATTTTCTGCAGACTATAGAGAAATGGTTGACGAGAGAGCTTGAAAAGTACTGTTCTAGCATAGGTATGTGAGCTGTGCCTGTTTATGACGCCTGTTTTCCTTTTCGATTTTTGTTGTTATTGTCGAAACAAGACCAATGTTTTTCTCCAATGGCTAGACTTTTAGAGATAGTTCACACTCAGACAGTGCTGGGATGCTGAGTGTTTAAGTAATTTTTTCACATCTTTTGTGATCTTTCTGATTATGGAATTAGCATATCCTAAAAATGAATTTTGAAAGGAGACAACTCTTTTTGCAAAAACAGTCTTGTTTATTTACTTATTTATGTACTCAGTTTTTCTTACGTTTTTAGATTAAACCATCAGATACAAAAGCCTTTTTTACATCTGTGTGGGTAACCTTAGCTGCACCTGCTTTGTTAGTTGTGGATGCCACTTTCTCCTCCCCTCCCCCTCCATTAAGACATTTACCTAGCTAGACTAACAGAGAAAGTTGAAAATTATGTTACCATTTGTTTTTGTTAGATATGTTATTAACTGAATACCAGAGTGTGCAAAGTTACGGGACTTGAGAGACTTGAAATCACATCTCAGTTACTCTGAAAAGAGAAAGCATGGGAGAAAGGGTGTGGATTTTAGAGTCAATTAAACTGGAGTTTGTAGCCAGCCCCACTACTGATGAACTCACTTGTGGAACATTGGACAAGTTAATTAACCTCTCTACACCTCACTTACGTATTTGTAAAAAGATAGATAGTGATACCCACCTTGTTATATTGTCATGAAGACTACAGACAATGTATATGAAACTCATTGTCCAGGTCTAGGTATGAAATAGTATTTAATAAATGGTAGCTATTGTTTTTAAAGGTAGTATTTTTATTACTTTGTCATTATTTATTCAGTAAATATTTATAAAGAGCCTACCGTATATCAGGTACTTTGTTAAGTGTGTGCATGTGTGTGGTGGTAGTGGGGGGCATAAAGATGTCTAAGATAAGCCACTTGCTTTCTAGGAATTTATATTCCAATGGAAAGACAATAAGCCAAAGGTAAATTATATATACTAGGAATTATAGATATATAATACTATAAAATATATATGCTATTAATATGTACTAATATTACCTTTGTCTGTCTATCTATCTATCTATATCTATCTATCTATATCATCTATCTAATCAGTGGGGCCTTGTTTCCATCTTTGACCTGAGTTGAAGGAAAGAGAAAAATAGTCTTGGATGAACCTATTCTGGATAATCATGGGTTGATGTCAGTGGGAGAATGAGCCCCTATCACAATTAGTGTGCTGCTTGAAAAAGCTGTGAAGACCCTCTTTGGTGGTAATGCATGAGCAAAATAATTTTCCCATGTAAACCAAAGTTACAGCTGTACTCCCCTATACAATATTTTAATGCAAATAAAGCAAACCTGCTGCATTTGTTTGCTAGCCATAACCCCCGACCCCCACCCCGTGAGGCACTCTCACAAGCACCACCATGCCAGTCCTCTTCCACATGTTGCTGTAAAAAAAATCAGCATAGCGTACTTACGAAAATGCCTCATGGCGGGGAGGGCATGACTGGCAAACAGAGGCAGAAGGCTAGTGTTACCTGCGTAAAAATGTGGTAAGTTTTCTGATGTTGCTCTAGATAATGTTTACTGTTAAGTTATGGTTCAATCCATATGATAATCATGGGGCTGTCATTTTTAAAAGAATATTTGGTATTTTTGTAATTTGTTAGATGGGGAAAATATAAAATACTATTTAGTAGAATTCTTATATGCATTGCAATGGCTGGAAGGAAATACAACAAAAAGTTCACAGTGGCTAATTTTGGGTAGAGAGATTATAGTTGGTTTTGATTGACTGCTTTATACTTTTATGTATTTCTTAAGTTTTCTAATATGAATGAACATCTACTACTTTTACATCAGAACAAAAAACAATGAACGTGATTGAAAGGGAGCAGTTAAGCTTCTTTGGTGTATAGCATATGTTAAGCAAAACATACAAGTTTGTATAAGTCAAAGTGAAAGCTACCTGCATTTACAAAATGCCTTCACGTTTATTTTAAGTACTCCAGTACTTGGCATAACTAGCTTCAGAAAAGGAAAGGAAAGACAGGCGACATGTATGTATAGATTTTTGAATTGATGGTAATGACAAAGAGGCTGCCTACCCAAGCTAATCAACTTTATTGAGAAACTTGCTGCTTACAGTTTATAGGAAGGATGGATATTCTGCTTTATAATGAAAAGATCTGTAGTGTATCATAAAATTAATGTTTTCTAGTGAATGAAGCCAGAGATGGGGGGAACTGGGTATTGTGTGGATGTGCAAGAAATTGTTTTATTGCTGTAGTCTACCCCAACCTTTCTGGGTATGGAGATGATAGTGAATGTGGCTTACCATCCAACATTCTAAAGCAGTGCTTTCAAATTGTGGTGTCCTGACCAGTAGCATAAATATTACCAAGGAGCTTGTTAGAAATACAAATTCTACTGAGGACAGGGGAAGTCTGTGCTTCAGAAGCCCTCCAGATGATTCTGATGCCTGTTAAAGTTTGAGAGTCCCTGTTCTATAGGAGGGGGCCCTTAACCTGAAGTTTAGTATCTATGCTTTTCCTCTCTTTTCTTTGCTCTGTTTGAGTGTTTCCTGTATACTTACTATGTTTTTGTTGTGTGCCATCGAGTCAATTCTGACTCATACTATAGGAAGGGGATATTTTTTTTTTCCTCACTCCTCTTTTTTTTTTAAATTATTGTACTTTAGACCAAGGTTTACAGAACAAACTAGCCTTCTCATTAAACAGTACACATGTTGTTTTGTAACATTAGTTACCAACCCCATGATATGTCAACACTATCCCTTCTTGACCTTGGGTTCCCTGTTACCAGCTTTACTGTCCCCTCCTGCCTGCTAGTCCTTGCCCCTGGGCTGGTATGCCCCTTTAGTCTCGTTTTGTTTTATGGGCCTGTCTAGTCTTTGGCTGAAGGGTGAACCTCAGGGGTGACTTCATTACTGAGCTAAAAGGGTGTCTGGGGGCCATACTGTCAGCATTTCTCCAGACTCTGTCAGGCCAGTAAGTCTGGTCTTTTTTGTGAGTTAGAATTTGTTCTACATTTTTCTCCAGCTCCGTCCAGGACCCTCTATTGTGATCCCTGTCAGAGCAGTCAGTGGTAGTAGCTGGGCACCATCTAGTTGTGCTAGACTCAGTCTGATGGAGGCTGTGGTAGTTGTGGTCCATTAGTAAGGGGATATTTCATATCATTTGACTCTGATTGATCTTTGCAATGTTGGAATGAGGTTGCAAAGGAAACTGAGGCATAAAAAAACTTAAATGAATATGCGAATGCTATGGTGGTAGTGTCAGGAATAGAATCTCTGTCGTCAGATTCTAAATTCAGAACTCTACCCAGGGGAGCAATATGTGCTCAGGTTTTCTTGTCAACAAACTGACAAATTATGGAAATTAATCATGGAAGTTTTTTGGTAATGTATTGTGTTTCTTTTAATTACCCAAAAGTTGATTGACGCGTTCCGTTGTTGTTATTGTTCTTTGTATTTTTACACCCCATTGCTATTTCTTCTTAGTTCTAGATACCCTATACTGGCAAAGAAAACCTTTTTTTGACCTTATGATGAGTCTAAGGAGCCCTGGTGGCACAATCATTCAGTGCTCGGCTGCTAACCAAAATGTCGGCGGTTTGAACCCACCAATCACTCTGCCTTAGAAAGATGTGACTGTCTGCTTCTGTAAAGATTTACAGCCTTGGAAACCCTATAAGGCAGTTCTACTCTGTCTTGTAGGGTCACTAGGAATCGGAATCAACTCGACAGCAATGGGTTTTTTGGGTATGGTGAGTCTAGGGAATCAACGCCCTCTAGTGGTTACGTTTTTTTTAAATTATAGTATTTTATTGTACTTCAGGTGAAGGCTTACAGAACAAACAGTTTCTCATGTAACAGTAGTACACATGCTGTTTTATGACTTTGGTTAACAACCCCACAACATTTTAACCCTCTAAATTCTCAGCTTTTTTTTTTTTTTTTTGGTGAAAATACACATAGCCAAAGATACCCCATTTTAAAACTTTTTACGTACACATTTAAGTGACATTGACTACGCTCTTCTAATTGTGCTGTTATTCTCACTTAAGATGAAGGCTTACAGGACAAAATAGCCTCCCATTTAACAGTTACTACAAATGTTGCCCTATAACAATGGTTAACAATCTCACAACACATCAACAGTATCCTTACTCAACCTTGTGTTCCCTATCATCAGCTTCCTACTCCCCTTCTGCCTTCTGGCCCTTGTCACTGGACTCCTGTACCTCGTTAGTCTCATTTGGTTTTACTGGGCTGTCCACTCCCAGGCTGAACAGTGAACCTCGAAGGTAACTTCACCTCTAGTGGTTACTTTTTGAACTGAGACTTCTCTTACCTTCAAAGCTAACACAAATCAAAATTAGTGCTTTGAGATGTTTATTTGATTTCATCTTTATTTTCTTTTGAAATTGTGGTTATTTTGGTAGTGTAGTGAAGTAAAAGCCATTAATAGATCAAGAACATGAGGTTTGATGACAAAAATCAGTTGTGGTTTTGGGCAGCACAATGTGTGGCTATGCCACTTTGAACAAATAGGTTAACATGTAACAGTGGAAACTCAGAGTGTTCAGAGGCTGAAATGAATAGAAAGCTCACCAGCTAAGGCAGTTTACCAGACAAATTAATCCATTTTCTTGTACAAAATGGAAATACGGTATGTACCATATAAGAGCAAGGCTTTCTTGAATTAGTATCCATTGGAACAGCCTTTAAAAAAAAAACAAAACACTCATTCCAGTATCCCTAAGTTAAATTTTCTACATTTGAAGTGGTTCTGTGTTCAGGGAGTAATTTGCTCTTAGGAGGACAGAAGCTAACCAAAATAAACATGCTAATTATGTTTTCTTATAATAAATATTCTTTCAAATAATTTTTTTATCATGGTGAAAATACACAACAAAATATTTGCCAGTTCATTAATTTCTACGTGTATATTACAGTGACATTGATTACATTCTTCATATTGTGCCACCATTTATCAGTATCCTTTTCCAAATTATTCTACCATCATTAATATAAACTCAGTGCCCCCTTGACCCCTCCCTCCTTTTCTGGGTTGGACTTAATGGGAGATATTATAATCTGTGAGTCTCCTTGAGCTTTTCTAAGATGATCTTAAAGGTAATTTTTGACTGCATGATTTGTAAATTTAACCTCGTATTACTGTACTGAATTTCAGTTACTATACTGAATTTCTTTTTGCATTTTTCCTACTACATAACAATGTCTCTTTGAATAAATGTTCTTCGCATTGTGTCTCTACCTTGATACCACTGTCCGTTTTAAAGAGTATGTTCTCCTAATCGCTCATTCTCAACCTTATTACCCCCCAAATGGAATCCTGTTCATCATAGAACATTATGTTCTTATGGGTTGACACTGATTCATTAATAAGCTCAAAATATGACCTTTCAATTACTGGAATGCCCGTGTAATAGCTCTGAGAACTGTATTTTATTTTCCTAGAGTTTTTTTTGTTGACCACCACCCCCACCCCCCCTGCCCCAGTCATTGAAGATAATCTCGTAAATCAGTGACTTCCAGGGCTATCTGCTTTTAATAATCATAAAATTATGATCATAATGAAAAACCCGTTGCCAGCTAGTTGATTTCGACCCATTGTGACCCTATAGGACAGAGTAGAACTGCCCTATAGGGTTTCCAAGGCTGTAATCTTTATGGAAGCAGACTGCCACATCTTTCTCCCCCAGAGCACCTGGTGGGTTCGAACTGCCAACCTTTTGGTTAGCCGCCGAGCACTTAACCACTGTGCCACCAGGGCTCCTTATAATCATAATACATTTATAATTTATATACATTAACAAGTCCTTTGTTTTAAGCAGTTATGATAAAGGGTTATCAAGAGACTTACATACTTTCTTTTAGTGTCCTAAAAGCAAGTCATCAAAAACAAAAAACCCATTTCCATCAAGTCAATTCTGACTCATAGTGACATATTTAAGTCTATCAAGCTTAGTTATATCATCTTTCATTAGTTCTTTCCCTTCTTCAGTCCAGCACATCAGTTCTTAAAATTCTAGTATTGGTTAACTCTATTTCCATTTAATTTGTGATGGAAACAGTAGAACTAGAGAAAACATTTTTAAAAAACTAATATCACATATTTATAATATAATTTTTTCTATTTGAGTACATTTGAATTTCTCATTTAAGCCTTTTTAAATCTTATTATCTAGTTTTACTTAATCAGTTTTAGCCTCTCATTTCTCTCTTGTTTCCTTTTGAGTTTCTAGTTATGTAACATTCCTAAATTTAGCTAGATTTCTTTCTATTTCCTGCCTCTTCCTGACATTAATATTTTTCTTTGAGGCAAAGACCATGTGTTTCGTGTGTTTTAAAATTTTATATCTCTTCCTTTAGTGCTCTTCCTACTAGTTCCCTGCAGACTTTATTTCTGTGGGAATATCAATTAAAAAAATAAAAGGAACTGGCTAAAATGTCTGGATCAGCATGTGTATTAGTTATCTTTTACTACATAACAAGTTACCCTAAAGTTAACAGCTTAAAACAATAAACATTTATTATCTCACAGTATCGGTGGGTTAGGAATTCAGGCACAGCTTATCTGGATGCCTTTGACTCGGGGTCTCATGAGGTTACAGTCAGGGTGTCGAATGGGGCTAAAGCCTCATCTGAAAGTTCATCTGGGGGAAGATCTACATCCAGGTCTCTTATGTGGTTGTTGGTAGGATTTAGTTCCCCATGAGCTGTTGGACTGAGGGCCTCAGTTTCTTGCTGTCTGTTGGCTGGAGGCTTCCCTCAGTTCCTTGCCACATGGGCCTCTATAGGGCAGCTCATACCCAGGGAGCTAGTACCTCTCAAAGCAAGAAGAGCACCCAGGATGGAAGGCACAGTCTTTATAACTGCAGGAAAATCACTTTTGCTGTATTCTATTTGTTAGAAGCGAGTCACTTGGTCTAGTCCACATTCGGGAGCAGGGGACAAGAAGATTACACAGAGACTTACAAAATGCCTGGAGGCAGGGATTATTAGGGGCATCTTAGAGGCTGCCTACCATTGCATGTGTTTTGGGAACACAGCATGAGACGTAATTGGAGGGAACAAAAGCATAGCTTCCACAGAACATGGAAAGCAGTAAAAATACAAGTTTGAGATAATACCATTGAGTTACAACAGTAGAATAGTAGCAGGGCTTTGTAAAAATATAGATAATGATAAATAAGTAGTTTAGGATGATGGTTAAAGAAAACTTTATGAATATTAATTCTAATCTACTTACCTTCATTGAAATTCTGTTAATTAAACTTTGTTGTTAGTTACTACCTAGATCTTTTAAAATAGTAAAAAGATAATAATAACATCAAAAATTAAGAATAACTAAACAGTTTATATTCAGGAATTTCATGTAAATTAAGAAAAAACTTATCATTTGCATGTTTTTCTCCTTTTCTGTCAAGTTTATTTTTTTATTGCTATGCTGCACTTCATTTCTCTTAATTGGCAATATAGTGTTTTTCCTTTTGCATAGATAAGTGTATTACATTCAATTACTGATATTCAGTATTTTATTAATCATAAATTATCTTGCCAAATTTGTTTTTAAGCAGTATCACTGTGTTTAATGAAAGATTTGCTTATAAACACTGGCAGAGTTAAGGGAAATCGAAAAGGGATGGTGAATCACCCCTGAGCTAGCAGTAGTGGGAAGCTATTACTACCCCTAGGTCTGATGGGGCAAGAGAAGGAAATCATGTACTGGAAACCAGCAAGAGCCAAAGATATGACAGAGGGACTACCCAGCAAGAGCAGGAACACAACCACTGCCAGTCTGTGGCCCGGCAGGGAGAAAACTAAAGAGATAAATGTCCCAACTTCGCTCTCCTCCCACCCGCTCATCTAATGTCTCCCTTTGGCCAAACCCAACTAGAAGCCAGAAGGCAAGGAAGTCCAGTTGATGCAGGCCATACAGGTCAGCCTCTCAGGGCAGAGCCCAGGAAAGAAGGGTGGAGAATGGCTCTGGGGGGCCAAAAGGAGAATATTCAGCAAAAAAGGAAAAGCCTTTTCATTTTTTTGAATTGTCCTTGTTTGGTATACAAACCTATTCAATGTACCCACTGTCTAACTTTAAAAATTTTGAGTTTTGCTAATCTTTCTATTTGAATGACCCTATAGTGGTTACATATCAACCCTTCAAGAATCTTGGGCTTAGTATTTCTTTTTAAGTATTAGATTGTGTTTATATTACATAATGTTTATGATCAAAGTCACAGTCTCAGAGTTGTTTTTACTGTGGATGTTTGACCTTAAAATGACTTACAAAGAGTAAATACGGGTCCTTGTTACATTTGGAAAAATAAGAAATAGATGCCATGTTGTTCACAAAAACATAATTTTTGTTGGAAAATTGTTTATCAGTTTCCTTGTGCCCTATTTTATAAATACCCATAAACTTGGGGCTGCGGGGTCTGATGGTTAAGATTGTGTGTCAACTTGGCTAGGGCGTGATTCTCAGTATTTATATGTGATCACTCCCATGATTGAATCTGCTGTGAGTAGCAAATCAGTCGAAAGGGAGTTTCCTTGGGGATGTGGCCTGCATCCGAAGATAAGCAGACGTTCTGGCTTTTTGCTCACTCTGGATCCTGCGGCTGCCTCCTGTTTGTCTGACCTCCGGTTCTTGAAGCTTGAGCTATCAGCTTATCTGCCGATCTTGGGATTCTTCGATCTTCACAGCCTGTGAGCGGAGCCCTGCTCTCTGACCTGCTGATCTTGGGTTCAACAGCCCCTGCAGCTACGCGAATTGGGAGAAGACTCTATCCTAATCCATGGACTTGGGACGTTCCAGCCTCTACAATCGTATGAGTGAGCTATTTCTTTGATATAAATGTCTCCCTATATATATATTTATGTGCTTTACTGGTTTTACTTCTCTAGAGAACCCAGCCTAAGATAGGGGAGGAGTGTGCTTGACAGAAACTGAGATTATGTGTAATCTCTACTTATCACTCATTTCTTTTTTTTTTAAAGTACATTTTATATTTAGAAACAGTAATTATAACACAGAAGCAAAGTGGATTGATGAAATGTAATCATCAGATATTTATGGAGGCCTGTCTACTTAATGTGAATGCACAGAGATAAATGGTGTAGGGATATGGTGATTACCAAGATAAGAGTCATTGCTCTCATGAAGTTCACCACCAAGTAGGGCAGTTAAATACATAAACAGTTAACTGTAACGTTGGGCAGAGTCCCATACATACTCTATTAAGGGTACAGGCAAAAGTACCGGATTGCGGGGAATAGTCACAGAAGGGCTAGTGTTTGAGTTGAGCCTTGAATGATGAGTAGAATATTACAGTAGAGGAGGGGAGAATTCATTTTGGGCTCAGGGAATGGCATTAATAAAACACAGCTGAATAAAAATACAAATGTGAAGATGAGGACAGGACTCTTTAAAGACATAACCTTGGTGAACTCCTACATGTACAAGCAATGGCAAGAGTGAAGGGTACTCAGAAGTATGGTAGAAGATGAGGCCAGCAAGAAGAGAGCATAGGGGCTGGATTGCCAAGGTCCTTGAGTATTTTGCTAAGAATCCTTTACATTTTCTACATAGAATACTTTACATTTTCTACATAGTCTCTAAGGATGTTTTTGGAAAGGGGAGATGAATAGTGGTAAAGTGAGGGATCAACTGGAGATGTAAGAGAGTGGTGCAGAGAGAGGCTATTGGTGATAATGCAGAAAGATGAGGAGAGATTTGTATGAGGAGGAGGAAGATTTGCATGAGGACCATGGCGATGGGAATGAATTGGAGACCACAGATATGAGTCATCATAAGCATTGAGAATAGAAATGGGGAGCATCTTGATTTTCATTTGGGATAACTGGTAGAAGGTGATGCTGTTACTTAAGAGACAATAGAGGAGAAAGAGCTGGCTGTGGAAGTTAACGAGTTCAGTTTTAGACTTGCTGAGTTTGAAGTATTGGAGCATTGGTCTAGTGTAGATTCCCATTAGACGCATTGAAAATCTTAGCCTGGAGCTCACGAGTTGCCAGGGCTCAGGATAGGAATTTAAGAACAAGGTAATTTTTAAAGCCGTGAGAGTCGGTGCACCCTTTTCTAGGGAGGGAGTTCAGCGTAAAAAGAGCGCCAAAAGAGAACTATTTAAGGAGAGGTTTGACAAAAGGCCATAAAGAAGACTGAGAAGGAGTGATCAAAGAGATGGGAGGAAAGTCGGAACTGTAGTTATTACAGAAGTTAAGGGGAGGGAAAATTTTGGGGAGAAGTCAGAAATGCCACATTAAGAGCTATGTTTATAGCAGCTTTCGAATTAGCTGTTTTTTACCAGGGGCTGTAAATTCTGCCTATGTGGGTAGATTGAGGGGTCCTCAGCATTCACAGGAGTAACTCTGGGTCTCTAGAAAACATGAAGGTGATCCCTGTAGCTGAGGTGATGCTGTGGCCTACTTAATACCCTTTAGTCCCGGGAGGGAAGGAAGTGTGGATGAAGAATTCATTTCTTATCATGATAGGTCTTGTCATGCCCTGCCAAATCTTGTCATGAATATTAACCATTTCCCTTTTCAAGTCACAAATGAAAGAAGAACCTGGCTGTTCCATGAAAATATTGAGCATGTGGAGAGAACAATAATGATCTCTATTGTGGATTCTAGATCCTGAAATTCAATTAAAACTTAATCTGTCAGTTTAATTCCATGGCTTTTCTTTTTTAAACACAGGTGTTTCCTAAATTTAATTTATTTGTGTATGTATACATGTCTGAAAGCTTTCTTAACAACCACGTATGTGAAAGGAGCTCTTATGATGTGTTCCTTTTAGTTCTTGTGTTTCTTTTTTTTTTTCAGGGAAATTAAAACAACTATTTTTAATGTTGCATCTTGGCTCCAGACTGTAGCAGGTGATATGTACATGGCAAGTTATTCCTTTTGGAACTCAGAGATATTTCTTGAACTCAGGGATTCAAGAACTGAAATTTGCACCTATGCTATAAATTACTTCAACGTTATGGTGTTTTTATACCCAGTTTGAAGGTTAAAGAACTTGACAAACAAGATACATTAGCATCCAATCATTGGTAATAAGAAAAAAGTTAATTTTCATTTATGACAGTTTAATTATCAGGGATGTACTTCCATAGCTTCATGAACACCTTCACTGTTCTGGGCTTTAACCCCAGAAGCTTTTTGGAAGCCCTAGGTCTAGTGGGCTATCCTCAACCACCTGTGAGTGAGGACTCCTTTTACTCTTCTGATCTATGACTTAGACTAAAAGAAGGCTTCCTGGGACTCTTCCCTAGGTCTAACCCTCCAATTGTTTCTGTTACTCCTATGAAAAACAAACTCCAGGGGGAAGAAGAGAGAGTGCACTAGCATTTCTTCCTAGCCTAGGCTGCCTGCACCTAGGCCTTCATAAGGCAAGGGTTTTACCAAGCAGGAGTCCCTGGTTGATGCCTATGGTTAAGCACTGGACTACTAGCCAAAAGGTTGATGGTTCGAACCCATTCAGAGGTACCTCAGAAGACAGGCCTGGTAATCTACTTCCTCAAGGTCACAGCCTTGAACCCTGTGGAACAGTTCTATTCTGCACACATGGCATCGTCATGAGTGGGAATTGGCTCAGTGATGACAGCAACTTTCCAAGCAGGCTGTAGCCTTGTCACACATGAGAGGAGGCCTTTCAAAGGAGGACCAGTAGCCTCTCTTAACTTCAAATAGAGGAATCCAAAAGGAGCATGCAGACTAAAGAACTTTTAACTGTCTCACTTCCTAGCATGTGGACCATTTGGCATTGATGGTCCACCCATACCAATACTTTTGCTTCTTGGGGTGACTGAGGGGGAGTCTCGAAACCCATGGGGATAGTGTATACCTATCAAAAAAGAGGGTAAGTACAGAATCTGGTAGAAAATCTTCTCAATTTCAGATTAATCTGTGTTAAATCAAGGGAAGTAGTGAAAAGGGAGAGTTGCAATGTGAAAGGCTTGGGAAGACCTAAATAATGATGGTAATGGCATGTGCAAAGCCATGAGATGTGTGGTTTTGATAAGGCCAGAATCACACACTCTGAAAACTGAAAGGGAATTTAGAAATCATCTGGGGTATCTAGTTGACCATCCCCTCCTGGACGCAGGGCAAAACTTTTCTGTCAGCCCTTCCTAAAAGCACTGCTTCAGGCAAATTGTTATGCAAACCAAAAACCAAACCCATTGCCAACCAGTGGATTCTAACTCATAGTGACCCTATAGAACAGAGTAGAACTGCCCCTGCAATCTTTACTGAAGCATACTGCCACATCTTTATCCTGCAGAATGGCTGGTGGGTTCCAACTACAGACCTTTGGTTAACAGTTGAGTACTTAACCACTGTGCCACCAGAGATCCTTTTGTTATGCAAAGTGGAGCCTTTGCCATCTCTGAGCAAATCCAGGGCTCCCACCCCCATCCTCTTATCAACTGGGAAATGATCCTTTATATTTATTGGTGTTGCCTTTACTAAGAGCTTCCATATATATTATCATATTTAACCCTATAATCACAGGGAGTCCCTGGATGGCGCAAACTGTTAGCTTGGCTGCTAACCGAAAGGTTAGGGGTTTGCGTCTACCCAGAGTTGCCTTGGAAGAAAGGCCTCGTGATCTACTCCCCAAAAAATTAGCCATTGAAAATCCTATGGAGCACAGTTCTACTCTGACACACATAGGGTCTTGAAGATTCAGAATTGACTCGATGGCAACTGGTTTATTAATCACAGGGGAAGAAATTTAGGCACTCTTAGGTTCAATGATCTGCCCAGGGTCACTTCTCTTTATTCCACCACAGAGCTGTCTTTTGTTATTAGGATTCTGTATTGGGAGAGCAAACCCTTAAAAGCAGGAAAAAAGATACTAAGAGGCAGCTGTCTGAGGGATTCTGGAAGCATTCCCTTTACTAAGACGTGAAATTCTACCAACTTTGTTGTTATTTTATTGTTAGGTTGAGTCGGTTCTGACTCATACCAACCCTGTGTACAACGGAACGAAACACTGCCTGCTCCTGTGCCATCCTCACAGTTGTTGTTATGCTTGAGCCCATTGTTGCAGCCACTGTGTCAATCCATCTCATTGAGGATCTTCCTCTTTTTTCACTAACCTACTTTACCAAGCATTCTTCAGGGACTGGTCCCTCCTGATAACATGTCCACAGTTTGTGAGGTGAAGTTTTGGAATCCTTACTTCCAAGGAACATTCCAGATGTACTTCTTCCAAGACAGATTTGTTCATTCTTCTGGAAGTCCATGGTATAGTCAGTATTCTTTGCCAGCACTAGAATTCCAGGCATCAATTCCTCTTTGGTCTTCCTTATTCACTGTCCAACTTTTGAATGCATATAAGGTGACTACAAATACCATGGATTGGGTCGGGTGTACCTTAGTCCTCATAGTAACATCTTGGCTTCTTGACACTTTAAGAAGATCTTTTGCAGCAGATTTGCCCAATGTAATATGTCCTTTGATTTCTTGACTGCTGCTTTCATGACCATTGATTGTGGATTCAAGTAAAATGAAAATCCTTAACCACTTCAGTATTTTCCCCATTTATCATGATGTGGCTTATTGGTCCATGTGATGGTTAAGATTGTCAACTTGGCTGGGCCATGATTCTCAGTGGTTTGGAAGTCATATGATGTTGTGATCACCCCCATGATGGGATCTGCCATGAGTAGCCAAGCAGTTGAAAGAGAATTTCCTTGGGCATGTGGCCTGCATCAAATATAAGTGGACATTATGGCAAGGCTTGTGGCTTTTACTTGCTCTAGATCGATCCTGCAGTTAGCGCTTGTTCGCCTGACCTCCAGTTCTTGGGACTTGAGCTAGCAACTTACCTGCAGTCTTGCTTGCTGATCTTGGGATTTGTCGATCTTTGCAGCCTATAATCAACAGCCCTGCTCTCTGACCTGCCAGTCTTGGGTTCGCCAGCCCCTGCAGCTGTGTGAATCAGGAGAAGCCTGCAGCCTGACTCATGGACTTGGGATGTTCCAGTCTCTATGACCACATGAGACATTTCCTTGATATAAATCTCTCTCTATATATATTTATGTGCTGTACTGATTTTGCTCTACTAGAGAACCCAGCCTAAGACATTTGGTACTGAGAGTGGTTCTAGAGAAACAAAATTATAAGGATGAGTTTTCTAAATTGGTTTTCAAGTCTGGTTAGTCTTAAAGATGTTGGTGACTCTGCTTCCAGTAGTAAAAATGGCACTGCTAATCCCTGGCATGAAGTGGCAATACAAATATACAAAATACCACCACCAATCGATCAGGTATTGGTGAAAGGCAAAGCTGGGCGAACACGTGATACCTTTATACTGTTACGTCATAATGAGAAGTAAAAGGGAACTGGTTGGTTGGTTCTAGTTTCGCTAGACAAACTGGTGAAAGAGATGAGCTCAAGGCTTCAGAGTCAAAGCTCAAGCGCTACATAAACAACTTCAAAGTTTCCACTTATGCCTTGAAAGAAAGCCTGATTTCTTGTAGTAACAGAGATGATATTGCTGAAAACTAAACCCAGAGTCTTTCCGTAAGAGTGACTGAATTATAACGCCAACTCAATTGTCTGAAGTTAAAGTGAAGGCATTGATTGGGAAGAAATGGGATCCTGAAACTCGGGATGGGGACATATGGGCAGATAATCAGGAAGCTGGAGACACTGAGACCCTAAATTCTATTGAATCACTCCTGCCAACAGAACCAGTCCTCTCCTATCTGAAAAGATTACTTCATGTTTGCTGCTAAACCACCCTCCCCAGTAAAATCATTAGCTCCTCCACCGCCATCTAATTAGATTAACCCAGCTGCAGCTAAAGAGTCTTTTTCTGAATCATTGCAGGGGGCATCTCCTGAGGCAGATGCTTTACAAGACAGTGCTGAATGTTCTCAAAACACTTCCCCACCACTGATTTTGGCTTCTAGACCTTTAACTAGACGTAAGCCCCAGTGAGCCACAAAAGGTGAAGTACAAAGTGTGACCCAGGAGGAGGTACACTACACTCCAAAAGAACTGCTCGACTTTTCTAAAATGTACAAACAGAAATCTGGGGAATATGTGTGGAAATGGCTATTAAGGGTGTGGGATAATGGTGCAAAGACCATAAAAATGGATCAGTCTGAGTTTATTGATATGAGCCCACTAAGCACAGATTCTTCATTCAGTGTTTCTGCTTGAGAGGTTAGGAAAGGATTTAATAGTTTATTTGGTTGGGTTGCTGAAGCATGGATTACACACTGGCCTACACTAAATCAAGTTAAGTACCAGAGCTGCCTTGGTATACTGTAGACAAAGTATCCAAATTAGGGAAACTGGCATGCAAGAGCAGATTTATCAGGTTAGACCCACAGACCCACACATGGAGTGCCCAGAGGACACACCTTTTATCAGAATGGTGAGGAGCAAATTTGTGAAGGGAGACCCCCACCCCTGAACACTGGTGTGATTGCTATTTTATGTGAGTCAGATTTGACAGTGGGAATTGCCCTAACTGAATTAAGACACCTAACTACAATGGGGCTGATTGGAACCTGTGGTAGTAATGACCAAGTGGAAGCACTCAATCTACAAAGACAAGGTGGGCGTGGTTACCATAAGGGACAACGGAGTCAAAGCAGTAATCAGAGTAGTCTGACTGGTATGGACTTATGGTGTTGGCTACTTAGTCATGGTGTCCCTAGGAGTGAAATAAATAGGAAATCTACTAAATATTTAGTTGGTCTGTACAAGCAGATGAATTCTAGGTCAAGTGAACAGCAGTTGAACTTGAAAAACCAGAATAGAGAGTCACGGCCACTCAATCAATTCCCAGACTTGAGCGAGTTTAAAGACTCACAACCCTTTGAATGAAGGGGAGGCTGGGTCCCCTTGAGGAAGGACTCCAATACACTGCCAAAAACTTACACTGTTAATCTTTCTCCCAGCCTTCCCCAAAGGGATCTATGGCCTTTTATGAGAGTGACTGTTCATTGGGGAAAAGGAAATAATCAGACTTTTTGCAGATTACTGGATATTGTCTCTGAACTGACACTAATTCAGGGGACTCAAAATGTCACTGTGGCCTACCAGTCAGAGTGAGGGCAAATGGAGGTCAGGTTATTAATAGAGACTTAGCTCATGGCTGTCTCACAGTAGGTCCCGTGGGTACCAGAACCAGCATGTAGTAATTTCCCCAGTTCAGAAACGCATAATTGGAATAGTTATACTCAGCAACTGGCAGAACCCCCACATTGGATCCCTGCAAATGGAGTAAGGGCTATTATGTTAGGAAAAGCCAAGTGGAAGCCATTAGAACTGCCCTACCTAGGAAAATAGTAAACCAAAAGCAATACAGCATTCCTGGAGGGATTGCGGAGATTACTGCCACCATCAAGGACTTGAAGGATGCAGGGGTAGTGATTCCCACCATATCCCCATTCAACTCACCTATTTGGCCTGTGCAAAAAACAGATGGATCTTGGAGAATAACAGTGCACTATAGAAGACTTAACCAGGTGGTGACTCCAGTTTCAGCCTCTGTTCCAGGTGTAGTTTCATTGGTTGAGCAAATTAATACATATCCTGGTACCTGGTATGCAGCTATTGATCTTGCTAATGCCTTTTTCTCCATACCTGTTTCGAAGGACCACCAGAAGCAATTTGCCTTCAGCTGGCAAGGCCAGCAATACACCATCATTTGCCTACCTCTGCGCTACATCAGCTCTGTGTCATAATTTAGTCTGCAGGGAACTTGATCGCCTTTCCCTTCCACAAGACAGCACACTGGTCCATTGCATTGATGACACTATGCTGATTGGACCTAGTAAGGAAGAAGTGTCAATGACTCTGGACTTACCAGTAAAACATTTGTATGCTAGAGGGTGGGAAGTTAATCCTACAAAAATTCAGGTGCCTTCCACCTCAGTGAAATTTCTAGGGGACCAGTGATGTGGGACATGTTGAGATAATCCTTCTTAAGTGAAGGATAAGTTATTGCATCTGGCTCTTCCCACAACTAAAAAGGAGACACAACACCTAGTGAGCTTCTTTGGATTTTTGAGGCACCGTATTCCTCATTTGGGTGTGCTACTTCAGCCTGTTTATCATGTGACTTGAAAGCTGCTAGTTTTAAGTGGGGCCCAGAACAAGAGAAGACTCTACTCTGCAACAGGTTCAGGCTGCTGTGCAAGCCGCTCTGCCCCTTGGGCCATATGATCTGGCTGATCCAGTGGTGTTTGACGTGTCAGTGGCAGATAGAGATGCTGTTTGGAGTCTTTGGCAGGCCCTTCTTGGTGAATCACAGTGCGGACCCTTAGGATTTTGGAGCAAAGCTCTGCCATCCTCTGTAGATGACTACTCTCCTTTTGAGAAAACTGCTTTTGGTTTGTTACTGGACCTTAATAGATGCCAAACGCTTAACCATGGGCCACCAAGTCACCATGCAGCCTGAACTCCCCATCATGAACTAGGTGTTGTCTGATTCACAGAGTCATAAAGTTAGACGCGCACAGTAGCACTCCATCATTAAATGGAAGTGGTATATATGAGATCGAGTCTGAACAGGACCTTAAGGCACAAGTAAGTAGCATGAGGAGGAGGCCCAAATGCCTATGGTCTCCACTCCTGTCACCTTACATTCCATCTCCTCATCTGCAGCTATGGCCTCATGAGGAGTTCCTTATGATCAGTGGACTGAGAAAGAGAAAACTCACGCCTGGTTTACAGATGGTTCTGCACGATATGCAGGCACCACTCGAAAGTGGACAGCTGCAGCACACAGCCCCTTTCTCGGACCTCCCTGAAGGACAACGCTGAAGGAAAATCCTCCCAATGGGCAGAGCTTAGAGCAGTACACTTGGTTATTCACTTTGCTTGGAAGGTAAAATGGCTAGATGTGCGACTGTATATTGATTCATGGGTTGTGGCCAGTGGTTTGGCTGGATGGTCAGGGACTTGGAAGAAATATGATTAGAAAATTGCGGACAAGAAGATGTGGGGAAGAGGTATGTGGATAGACCTCTCTGAATGGGCCAAAGAAGTGAAGATACTTGTGTCTCATGTGAATGCTCACCAAATGTAACCTTAGCAGAGGAGAATTTTAACAATCAATCAAGTGGATAGGATGACGGGTTCTGTGGAAACCAGTTATCCTCTTTCCCCAGCTATTCCTGTCATTGCTCAATGGACTTATGGACAAAATGGCCATGGTGGCAGGGATGGAGGTTATGCATGGGCTCAGCAACATTGACTTGCACTCACCAACACTGACTTGGCTACAGCCACAGCTGAGTGCTCAGTTTGCCAGCAGTGGAGACCAACACTGAGCCCTCAATATGGCACCATCCCTTGAGGTAGTCAGCCAGCAACCTGATGGCAAGTTGATCACATCGGACCACTTCTATCATGGAAAGGGGAGTGTTTTGTTCTTACTGTACTAGACACTTACTCTGGATGTCAGTTTGCCTTCCCTGAATGCAGTGCTTCTGCCAAAACTACCATCCATGGTCTTACAGAATGCCTTATCCACCATCCTGTTATCCCACACAGCATTGCCTCAGATCAAGGGAGTCAATTCACAGTAAATCAAGTGGGGCAATGGGCCAATGCTCATGGAATTCACTGGTCTTACCATGTTACCCATCATCTTGAAGCAGCTGTCTTAATAGAATGATGAAATGGCCTTCTAAAGACCCAGTTATGCAGGGTTGGGGCAGTGTTCTCCAGAAGGCTGTTTATGCTGTAAACCAGTGTCCAATGTATGGTGCTGTTTCTCCCATAGCCAGGATTCATGGGTCCGGGAATCAAGGGGTGGAAATGGGAGTGGCACCAGTCATTATTACCTCTTGCAAGATTTTTGCTTCCTGTCCCCATGACCTTATGCTCTATGAGTCTAGAGGACTTAGTCCCAAAGGGAGGAATGTTCCCACCTGGAGACAGATCACTGATTCCATTGAACTGGTAACTAAGAATGCTGCCTGGCCACTTTGGGCTCCTTATGCCTCTAGATCAAGGGGCAAAGAAGGGAGTTACCATACTGGCTGGTGTGATTGATCTTGGTTACTAAGAGGAAATCAGATTGATACTGCATAATGAAGGTAGAGTATGTCTGGAATGCAGGACATCCCTTAGTGCTACAATGACCTCTGGTTAAAGTCAATGGAAAATTACAGCAAACCAATTCGGACGTGACTACTAATGGCCCAGACCCTTCAGAAATGATGGTTTGGGTCAACCCACTAGGCAAAGAGCCATGACCAGCTGAGGTGCTTGCTGAGGACAGAAGGCAGAATGGGTGGTAGAAGAAGGTAGTTCTCAATTCCAGTTACGACCATGTGACCAATTGCAGAAACAAGGCATATAATTGTTATGAGTATTTCTACTTTGTGCATCAGATATTTTTGTTTTCTTCACTTATAAAATATAAGATGTAAACAGGGCTAGTGCACTTTCCGTTGTATGTGTATTTGTCATATCATGTTAAGCACAAGTATGACTTTTATAATTGTCTTTATTCAGAGATTATGTATGGTTTAAGGAGATGTGTACAGGTGCCAAGTTGACAAGGGGTGGACTCTGATGGTTAAGATTGTATGTCAACTTGGCTGGGCCATGATTCGCCATGATTTGACAGTCATAGGATGTTGTGATTACCCCCATGATGTGATCTGCTGTGAATAGCCAATCAGTTGAAAGGGAGTTTCCTTGGTTGTATAAACTGCATCAGATATAAGTGGACATTCTAGCAAGGCTTGTGGCTTTTGCTTGCTCTGGATCCTGAAGCTGGCTTCTGTTCATCTGACCTCTGGTTCTTGGGACTTGAGCCAGCAGCTTACCTGAGGTGTTGCCTCCCAATCTTGGGATTTGTCGATCTTTGCAGCCCTGTGAGCAACAGCCCTGCTCTCTAACTTTCCAGTCATGGTTTTGCCAGCCCTTGCAGCTACGTGTATCAGGAGAAGCCTCTCGCCTGACCCACAGACTTGGGATTTCCAGTCTCTACAACCTCATGAGACATTTCCTTGATATAAATCAATCTCTCTGTATATTTATACACCCAAGACAGTCCAGTAGTGTGGATTTTTGTTTACTTTATGTTGAGATGTAATCCATACTGAAGGCTGTAGTCTTTGATCTTTATCAGCAAGTGCTTCAAGTCCTCTTCACTTTCCACAAGCAACTATATCTCATCTGCATATTGCAGGTTGTTAATGAGTCTTCCTTCAATTCAGATGTTGTGTTCTTCACATAGTCCAATTTCTTGGATTATTTGCTCAGCATACAGATTGAATAAGTATGGTGAAAGGATACAACCCTGACACACACCTTTTCTGACTTTAAACCATGCAGTATTCTCTT
The DNA here is from genome assembly GCA_030035585.1 of Dugong dugon. NCBI lineage: Eukaryota > Metazoa > Chordata > Mammalia > Sirenia > Dugongidae > Dugong > Dugong dugon. The sequence continues at coordinate 33,583,462 of CM057479.1, forward strand.
GTTCTGTTCAAACTGCCTCTTGGTCTATGTAAAGGGTCTGCATGTGCACAATTAAGTGTTCTGGAATTCCCATTCTTTGCAATGCTATCCATAATTTGTTATGATCCACATAGTCGAATGCCTTTGCATAGTCAAAGCACAGGTAAACATCTTTCTGGTATTGTCTGCTTTCAGCCAGGAGCCATCTGACATAGCAGTGATATCCCTTGTTCAACCAACTTTAGCAACTCACTTCTCTGAGCCTCATAGGATCTTCGATTAGAATGTGACTATCCATGCAAGAGGATAAATTAATGTGTGTCATATAGAAATTGATGAAGAAGTGGTTGATAGTTTCATTTACTGATTCACTTGACAAACAGTTAAAAAACTGTGAAGTTGAGGACATTGCTGTAGGTACTATGAGGGATAAAATGCTGAATAATAAATGATCTTTTCCGCTAAAATTTTAAAATATAGTAGGAGATCCTCCAGTGAAGAAAGGGGGGAGATTTGGGAAACAGACTGGCTCTGGAAAGTGAATAATTATGACATAAATAGCCTTAAGGTTTCTTTCATGAAAGTTAAATCTCATAATCACTTTGAGATGTTTATTTAATGGCACTGCATGCTGTAATGTGGCAGTTGAATGTGAAGCCATTTCTTAGAGGATAGATGAGATGTTTAATGGGATGTCCTGTAGCTAGGATGGTCTGTAGATAAAATCCATGCAGATGTCATTTGAATTTTTGGAAATAGATGCACTGTCCCTGGAACCATATTTAAAAAGAAGAAAAACATAGGTTCAAATAAAAGCACATAGAATCCTAGGCCCTATGTAGCAGCTAGTAGAGTTGTATTAATGGGATTTAAAGGAGACAGTGTATACATGTTAAATTATGAGGTTGCAAAATAGGTAAGTTCTATATTTTGGACAACAAAGGTAGGTAAACTAGGCCACCTAGGATTAGACAGTAACCGGTAAAATCAGAAGTCAAAGAAAAGCTGATTTCAGTATTTTTTTACATTTTGTTAATATGAAAGTAATTTTTTTTTTTTTTAATTGTGCTTCAGGTGTGAAAGTAATTTTTTAAATTTAGTTTTTAAATTTTATTGTGCTTTAAAGTGAAAGTTTACAGCTCAGGTTAATTTCTCATTCAAAAATTTATACACATTGTTTTGTGACATTGGTTGCAATCCCTGCAATGTGACAGCACGCTCTCCCTTTCCACCCCGGGTTTCCTTCATCCATTCAACCAGTTTCTGTCCCTCCCTGCTTTCTTGTCTTGCTTTTGGACAGGAGTTGCCCATTTTGTCTCGTTTATTTGAACTAAGCAGCACGTTCCTCACATGTGTTATTTTTTGTTTTATAGGCCTGTCTAATCTTTGTCTGAAAAGTGGGCTTTGGAAATGCTTTCATTTCTGCGTTAGCAGAGTGTCTGGAGGCCATGGTCTTGGGGCTTCCTCCAGTCTCTGTCAGACCAGTAAGTCTGGTATTTTTTTGTGAATGTGAATTCTGTGCTACATTTTTCTCTGGTTCTGTCCGAGACTCTGTTGCGATCCGTGTCAGAGCAGTCGGTGGTGGTAACCGGGCACCATCTGGTTATTCTGGTCTCAGGCTGGTGGAGACTGGTTCATGTGGTCCTTTAGTCCTTTGGGCTAATAGTTTCCTTGTGTCTTTGGTTTTCTTCATTCTCCTTGGTCCAGATGGAATGGGACCAACAGACATATCTTAGATGGCTACTTGCAAGCTTTTAAGACCCCAGACGCTACTCACCAAAGTGGGATATAGAACACTTCCTTGATGAACTGTGTTATGCGAATAGACCTAGATGTCCCCAGCCCCCAGCTCCAGCTACTTGGTCCCTCAAAGTGTTTGGATGTGTCTAGGAAACTTGTATACATTTTCTTTGGTCCATTTTGAAACTAATTTTTTAAATAAATGTTTTTGTGGTATAATTTGCGTACAGTAAAATGAACCCACTTTAAGTACGTCTCAGAAAGTTTTGATAAATTTGCATAGCTGTGTAACCACCACCACAATCAAGATATGCATTTTTATTACTCCAAAAAGTTCTGTTGTGCCCCTTCCCAGTCATTCCTCGCCCTAATCCTTGGCCCCAGGCAACCTCTGATCTGCTTTCTGTTACCCTAGATTAGATTTGTCTTTTTTAGAGTTTCATATGAGTGGAATCTTACAGTATTTCTGTGTCTGGCTCTTATTTTTTTTTTTGGCTCAGCATGATGTTTTTGAGATTCATGTGTGTTGTTGTGTGTCTTAGTTACTAGTACTGCCATAAAAAAAAAAAATAACACAAGTGATTGGCTTTAAAGAACAGGAATTTATTGTCTCACAGTTTTAGAGGTTAGAAGTCCAAATCAGGGCATTGGCTCTAGGAGGAGGATGCTTCTTTGTTGGTAGCCTCAGGCATTTCTTGGAGTTCTTTATAGTTTGTTTATCCTCTGGGGGTATCTCTGTGTCTATTCTGTTCTCTTTATAACTCTGCAGTGATTAGGTTTAGGATTCAACCTACTGTAGTATGACTTTATTAACATACCAAAAAAACCCTATTTCCAAACAGAATTACATCCACAGATACTAGGTCCAGGACTTCAGTATTTTCGGGGGACACAGTTCAATCCACCCAAACCAAACCGATAGCCATCAAGTCAATTTTGACTCATAGCAACCCTATAGGACAGAGTAGAACTGCCCCATAAGGTTTCCAAGGCTGTTAACCTTTATAGGAGCAAACTGCCACATCTTTCTCCCACAGAGCAGCTGATGGGTTTGAACCGCTGACCTTTCAGTTAGCAGCCTAGCCCCAGTGCCACCAAGGCTCCTTTTTTTTCAACCTGTAACATTGTGTATATCAGGAGTTCATTCTTTCTCATTGCTGTGTAGGATTCTATTGTATGAATGTATCACAATTCGTGTATTAATGGATGTTTGGGTTATTTCTAGTTTTTAGCTACCATGAATAAAGCTGCTATGAACATTTATGTACAAGTCTTTATGTGAAGATATATATGTCATTCTTGTTGTTTAGGTGCCGTCGAGTCGTAATGACCCTACGTACAACAGAACGAAACATTGCCCGGTCCTGCACCATCCTCACAATCATTGCTATGCTTGAGCGCATAGTCGCAGCCACTGTGTCAATCCATCTTGTTGAGGGTCTTCCTCTTTTTCAGTGACCCTCCACTTTACCAAGCATGATGTCCTTCTCCAGGGACTGGTCCCTCCTGATAACATGCCCAAAGTATGTAAGACAAAGTCTCGTCATCCTTACTTTTAAGAAGCATTCTGGCTGTACTTCTTCCAAGACAGATATGTCTGTGGTATATTCAGTATTCCTTGCCAACATCACAATTCAAAGGAATCAATTCTTCTTTGATCTTCCTTATTCATTGTCCAGCTTTCACATGCATATGAGGTGATTGAAAACACCGTTGGCTTGGATCAGGACAAAGGGACATCTTTGCTTTTTAACACTTTAAAGAGGTCTTTTGCAGCAGATTTGCCCCATAATATATATGTATATATAAAATAAGATATATGTATAAATTATATATATATATTTTTTTATTTTTTATTTTTTTTATTTTGAGTGAATACCTAGGAGTGGAACTGCTGGGTCATATGTTAAGGATATGTTTACCTTTATAAGAAACTGGCAAACTGATTTCCAAAAAGTTGTACATGTTTTAATTCCACTGGCCATCTATGAAAGTTCAGGTTTCCCCACATCTTTACCAACTCTTGATGTGGTCAGTCTTTTTAATTTTAGCCATTTTAATAGGTAGGCAATGGTATATCATTGTGGCTTTAATCTGCATTTCCCAGATGACTAATAAGGTGCTTGTTGGCCATTCATGTATCTTCTTTTGTGAAGTATCTGCTCTAATCTTTGGCCTTTTTTCAGATTGTGTTCTTCACCTTCTTATTATCGAGTTGTAAGAGTTTTTTATGTATTCTGGATACAAATTCTTTATCAGATATATGCATTGTAAATACCGCAGCTAATTTTGTCCACTAGAAATTACTGAAAATCTTGCTACAATAGTGGTTTCAATGCATAACCTAAATAAAGATAATAGTCTAGATGCTGAAATATAACAGATCTGTGGTGATGTAGCTCATTTGAGTACAGTAGAAAAATACAGATTAAAAATATTCTTTTTGTCATCTCCAGATTTCAGCTAAGGTGCCTGCTTGCATATCTCTCTCTTCAGTGCACTCTGTAATCTACCTTAAAATATGTATTTTATTATTTTATATAATTTATTTATTGTTTTAGACATCTGGAAGTTGAGTGCCAGTTTTATATCCAGTTTTATCCTGGTAATCCCTTTGAGGAACATATGCTTCTAAATTCAGTTACTGCTTCTTGGTCCATATGTTTCTTGTTCCATTCCTAGGTATCAGAAAGGCATTTGCACTGAATATGTGCCTATTTAAGACCACGGAGCTTGGTAAGTCAGGCCTCCAAATACTGCCTCCATAGGAGGGAAAAGAGAACCAAACCACCACCAATGCTGAGTGAAATAAGTCAAACACAAAAGGACAAATTTTGTATGACCTCACTTATATAAAAAGACAGGAACAGGCAAATGTATAGAGACCAGTGTTCATTAGTGATTAGCAGGGCTGGAAGGCATGGGGAAATAGGGGAGTTATTTCTCATGGAGTACTGAGTTTCATCTTATGGTGATGGAAAAATTGCATTGATTAAGGTAGAATTGCACAGCTGATTAACGTAGTTGCTGTCAGTAAGTTGTACACCTGTTAAAAGTTGAATTGGCAAAAGTTGTGTGATAGATACATTTACAACAACGACAAAAATAAAACAAGAGTAGCTGCTAAGGCTCCTTATACACAACCAACCACCTCATGGGATTTGGTTCCCTGGTTTGGAGGCTTAGGGTCATAGTTTCATGCATATCCCAGTTAATTGACCTAATAACATGTTTGGTGCTTCTGTTCTACCTCTTAGTTTGTTGCTTACTGCCAAACCAAAAAAAGCAAACCTGTTGCCATCGAGTCGATTTTGACTGCCTGAAGTCTTAAAAACTTGCAAGAGGCTATCCAAGGTAAACAGTTTGCCTGGAGAAAGAGAGTCAGGAATAGGAGGAGGAATGGAATGTGTGGCTAATTGCTTCCATGAACAATGGCCTCCTTTGCCACGAGACCAGAAAAACTGAGTATTGCCCAGCTACCGTTACTGAACATTTTGATCAAAGATTCCACAGAAAAAGCCTGATCAAAAGAGGGAAACATGCAGGACAGAATTTTCAATTTTCATAGAATCCAGAATTTCTGGAGCCATGGAGGCTGGATGAACCCCTGAAACTATTGCTCTGAGATAATCTTTAAACCTTAAATCAAAAATATCCCCTGAAGTCTTCTTAAAACCAAGCAATAGTTTAGCATAACTAGTAAAGAATGTCTGCCCCATCACTTCTGGGCAACATGGCACTATAGACATGCTGTCCCTCCACAGCAAAGATCTGGAAAACTAAGTCAAACAGAGAGACACGTCAATCCTGAAACCCTAAGCATCAAATGAAGAGATAAAGAATTCAGCCAAGCACCGAACTGAATAAGAAACTACAGAGAACGGAGAGTGAGGAGAGATACATGCAGAGGTCCCCTATCAGCTACTGCAGCACAGATCCGCCATCTTGGACTCCTGTTGGAGACTGGTGAACAGGGGGTACGAGAAAGCAACTTCACGGAGTTTTCAGCAGGAGCTAGAACAACTGGTAACCAGCGGTATACACTTTCCCACCCCCCACCTTTCTTCACCCCCACTCAGCCTCCTCTGCTTCCTGCAGCCACAGTCTCTTGGCCAGGAAGCACCAGCTTCACCCCAGTGCTGCTTGGATTCCACCCATCCACACTGGCCAGCTTGCTGAGTGCCTTTTATTGGCTGCTAGTGTTGTTTTTCTCTGCTTCTTTAGATTTCTTCCTTACCTCTCACCATCACCCCCACCCCCAGCCAAAATACCTGGCTCTGTGTGCTGTCTTTGCTTCTTCCTGAAAGGCTGCAAAACACCACTGAACTGTGAAACTGCTTCCTGGTCTGTGTCGCCATGCTGGTGGGACCCCTGACGCTTTTTTTGTTTGCGTGCTTGTTCCATTTGTTCTGTTTTGATTTGTTTGTTTCCTTTTTCTTTTCTTGGCTTGGGAGCCCCTTCTAGCTGGGCAGTACTGAGTGGCTTGAGAGCTACTACCTTACTCTGTGCAGACGCACAGTGACATCCCTGGAGGCATTTCTTTTTCTTGATTTTTTTTTTCTTTTGTTTCTTTGTATTGTTTTCTTCTTTCTCATTTTCCCTTTTTGTCTTTCTTCAGTTCCAGTTTCTCGTCTCTGTACTTATCTTCTCTTCCTGTCTCCTGAATACCTGGCACTGTGTGACACCTGCTACCCCTTCTAGTCAGGCTGTACTTCATGGCCTGGGAGCAACTTCCCCAGTCCTACCAGCCGCACCTGTGGGAACCCTGGGGGCTTTTTTTTTTTTCCTTTTTTCTTCTTTATTTCTCTAATTTTTATTTACGCATTTTTTTCTTTTTGTTTTTCTCCATTTCTCAATCTCTCATCTTTCCACACCAACAGCAAGCTCTCTTAGCACTATTTTTTGTTTGTGTGTGCGTTTTTTGCTCCGGTTCCTTTCTCCTCTTTCCCATATCCAGCTTACCTCCACACATCACAATCTCCCCCCTCCTTCATACTTACATGAACTGTGCGCTGAACATCACAACCCCAAGCAGAACAGGCACGGCCTACCGGAACCTGCCCTGCACTGATTCCCAGCCCACCCTGTTGGCCCTAGTACGTGCCACAAATGACACATCCCAGCTTCTCCCCTTCATCTGGATCTGCCCTGCTGTACCATACCTGAATGACTGACCCTACCCACTGGAGAAGAAGGTGTAAAGTATCGTGCCCACAGACGAGCAAACAACAAAGAAGGCACAGCCCGCCTGCTCAGACATAACCAGTAAAACAAAAAAGCAGGATGAAACAAATAAATCTATAGTCAATAAACGAAGAAAATCACTACTGATTGCCCCAAAGACAGCAGACAATATCAAAACATATACAAAAACAAGATAGGATGGTTCCAGTAGGCATCCAAAATAAAACACCAGATGACTTCCCAGTAGAAGAAAAGGCACTAGAACTACCTGATAGGGAATTCAAATCTCTAATACTCAGAATTATCCAATAATTGAAGCAACAAGCAGACGAAAATGAGGAAAAAACAGACAAATTAATGGAAAAGGCAGACAAATTCATGGTAAATACAGACAAAAAAATAGAAGAATTCAAGAAAATAATAAATGAACAAAATGCTAAAATAAATTCACAACTAGAAATCATATAGAAACAACAATTAGAAATCCAAAAGATGAAGAAGATTTCAGAAACAGACAGTGTCATAGAAGGGCTGAGGAGCAGGTTTGAAACAATGGAAGATAAGATCCGTGAAATTGAAGACAAGCACTTGGATACAACTCTGAGGAAAAATCAGAAAAAAGAATGACGAAAAGTGAAGAAACCCTGAGAATTCTGTGGTATACAATCGAAAGCAAAAATGTGCGGGTGATTGGACTTGCAGAACAGGGGGAGAAAAAAGAAAGCACAGAGAGGATCGTTGAAGAATTGCTGACAGAAAACTTCCCCAGTATCATGAAAGATAAAAAGCTGACCATCCAAGAAGCTCAACAAACCCCATATAGGATAGACCCCAAAAGAAAATCACCAAGGCATATCATAATCACACTCGCTAAAACTAAAAACAAACAAAGAATCCTGAGAGCAGTTCAGGAACAACAAAAAGTCACATACAGAGGAGAAACAATAAGACTAAGCTCGGATTATCTGGCAGAAACCATGCAGGCAAGAAGGCAATGGGAAGACAAATATAAAACCTTTAAAGAAAAAAATTGCCAGCCAAGAATAATATATCCTGAAAAACTCTCATTCAAATATGATGGTGAAATTAGGTCATTTCCAGATACATAGAAATTAAGAGACTATGTAAAAGCCAAACCAAACTTACAAGACTTATTAAAGGGAGTCCTTCAATCTGAGAACAAAGAACATCAGACACAGGATTGTACTTGCCAGATAGCAATCTAGGAAATGAACTCTTAAGGACTATGCAAAACCAAAAGAATCGCAAAAGGGAACCAGAGAGGTTAATCTGTAAACGAGAATAGCATCCGAACAATAAAAGAGGGAATAAACAGAGTAGGTATAGAGCCTTCTAATGGAGAGGAAGGCAAGGTGATACCAAGTAATACTAGACTGGTTCAAACGTAGGAAGATAAGGGTCAATTTCAAGTTAACCACAAAGAAGGTTAACAAACAAAGAAGAAAAACGTAGTCTCAGTAAAAACAAAACCTACAAAAGCGAAATGAAAAAAAATCCATAGACAAAGGGAATTCAGCACAGGAGAGTAAAAGGAACACAACGTCAGCAGCACAAAAAAAGCACTTCAAAATGACAGCAATAAATTGACATCTATCAATAATTACACTGAATATAAATGGCCTCAATGCACCAAGAAAGAGATAGAGACTGATAGAATGGATAAAAAACAGGATCCATCATCACACTGTCTGTAAGAGACAGACCTTAGAAACAAAGACGTAAATTTATTAAAAATCAAAGGATGGAAAAAATACAGCAAGCAAACGGCTACCACAAAAGAGCAGGAGTGGCGATACTAATCTCAGATAAAAGAGACTTTAAAACAAAATCCACCATAAAAGACAAAGAAGGACACTATATGATGATTAAGAGGACGATCCATCATGAAGACATAACCATAATAAACATCTACGCACCCAATGACAGGGATCCAAAATACATAAACGATAACAGCACTGAAAAGAGAAATTGACACTTCCACAATAACAGTAGGAGACTTCAACACACCACTCTCGGTAAAGGACAGAACATCTAGAAAGAAACTCAATACAGATATAAAAGACCTAAAGGGTATAATCAGCCAACTTGACCTCATAGACGTATATAGCACACTACACCCCACAGCTGCAAAGTACACGTTCTTTTCCAACGTACATGGAATGTTCTCCAGAACAGACCACATCTTAGGCCGCAGAGCAATCCTCAACAAGATCCAAAATATTGAGATAATACAAAGTATCTTCTCTGACCACAATCCCATCAAGGTAGAAATTAACAACAGAAACAGCAAGGAAAAAAAATCAATTACATGGAAACTGAATAACAGCCTGCTTACAAACCACTGGGTAATAGAACAAGTCAGAGATGGAATCAAAACATCCCTAGAATCAAATGAGAATGAAAACACATCATATCAAAACCTTTGGGACACAGCAAAGGCGGTCCTCAGAGGACAATTTATAGCTATAGATGCAGACATCAAAAAAGAAGAAAGGGACAAAATCAAAACATTGACTACACAACTTGAATAAATAGAAAGAGAACAGCAAAAAAAGCCCCCAGCCACTAAAAGAAAGGAAATAATAAAGATCAGAGCAGAAATAAATGAAATAGAGAATACAAAAACGGTAGAAAGAATCAACAAAACTAAAAGTTGGTTCTTTGAAAGAATCAACAAAATTGACAAACCACTGGCCAGACGGACAAAACAAAAACAGGAGAGGATGCAAATAACCCAAATAAGAAAAGAAATGGGGGGCATTACAACAGACCCAACTGAAATAAAAAGGATTATAACAGTGTATTATGAAAAACTATACTCCAACAAATTTGAAAACCTAAAGGAAATGGATAAATTTCTAGAAACACACTACCTACCCAAACTACCACAAAGTGATTTTGAAAATCTGAACAGACCCATAACAAGAGAAGAGTTTGGAAAGGTAACTAAAAAACTCCCAACCAAAAAAAGCCCTGGCCCAGATGGCTTCACTGGAGAATTCTACCAAACATTCAGAGAAGAGCTTATGCCAATACTACTCAAACTATTTCAGAACATAGAAAAAGAAAGGGTACTTCCAAGTTCATTTTATGAAGCCAGCATAACCCTGATACCAAAACTAGGCAAGGATGCCACAAAAAAAGAGAATTACAGACCAATATCGCTCATGAATATAGATGCAAAAATTCTCAACAAAATTCTAGCCAATAGAATTCAGCATCATATCAAAAAAATAGTACACCATGACCAAGTAGTATTCATACCAGGTATGCAAGGATGGTTCAACATTAGAAAATCAATCAACGTAATCCACCACAGAAATAAAAGGAAAGAAAAGAATCACATGATCATTTCAGTTGATGCAGAAAGCCCTAAAGAGTCCACGAGAAAACTAGTGGAACTAATGGAAAGATTCAACAGAGTAGCAGGATACAAGATAAACATACAAAAATCAGTTGGATTTCTATACACCAATAAAGAGAACGATGAAAAGGAAATCAGAAAAACAGTACCATTTATAATAATAGCCCCTAAAGAAATAAAATACTTAGGAATAAATCTAACCAGAGGTGTAAGAGTCCTACAGAAAGAAAACTACAAAACACTACTGCAAGAAACCCAAAGGGGTCTACATAAATGAAAAAACATACCATGCTCATGGATAAGTAGACTCAACATTGTAAAAATGACAGTTCTACCCAAAGCAATTTAATAATTCAATGCAATCTCAATCCAAATACTAACAACATTCTTTAAAGAGAATGAGAAACCAGTCATTAACTTTACATGGAAAGGGAAGAAGCCCTGGATAAGTAAAGCTCTACTGAAGAAGAAGAATAAAGTAGGAAGACTTGCACTACCTGACCTCAGAACCTACTATACAGCTACGGTAGTCCAAACAACCTGGTACTGGTACGACGACAGATACATTGACCAATGGAACAGAATTGAGAACTCAGATGTAAATCCGTCCACCCATGGTCACCTGATTTTCCACAAAGGGCCAAAGTCCATCAAATATGGAACAAACAGTCCTTTTAACAAATGATGCTGAAAAACTGGATGTCCATCTGCAAAAAAATAAAACAGGACACATACCTCACACCATATACAAAAACTAATTCAAAATGGATCAAAGACCTAAATATAAAGCCTAAAACTATAAAGTTCATAGAAGAAAGGATCAACGCTAGAGGCCCTAATACATGGCATTTACAGGATACAAACCATAACCAGCAACACACAAACTCCAGAAGATAAGCTAGATAACTGGGATCTTCTAAAAATTAAACACTTATGCTCATCAAAAGACTTCACCAAAAAATTAAAAAGAGAACCTACAGACTGGGAAAAACTTTTTGGACATTACAAGTCAGACAAAGGTCTAATCTGTAAAATCTTCAAGAAAATCCAACACCTCTACAACAAAAAATTTAAAAATGGGCAAAGGAAATGAACAGGCATTTCACCAAAGAAGACGTTCTTGCAGTCAACAGACACATGAGGAAATGCTCATGATCACTAGCCATTAGAGAAATGCAAATTAAAACCATAGTGAGATACCATCTTGCTCCTGCATTACTGGCACGAATCAAAAACACTGGAAATAACAAATGTTGGAGAGGCTGCGGGGAGATCGGAATTCTTATGCACTGCTGGTGGGAATGCATAATGATACAACCATTCTGGAAAATGATATGGCCCTTCCTTAGAAAACTAGAAATAGAAATACCATACGATCCAGCAATCCCACTCCTAGGAATATACCCTGGAGAAATAAGAGCCGTCACACGAATAGGCATATGCACACCTGTGTTCACTGCAGCATTGTTCACAATAGCAAAATGATGGAAACAACCTAGATGCCCATCAATGGATAAATGGATAAACAAACTATGGTAGATGCATACAATGGAGTGTTATGCAATGATAAAAAACAGTGATGAATCTGTGAAGCATCTCATAACATGGATGAAACTTGAGGACATTATGCTGAGTGAAATAAGTCAATCACAAAAGGACAAATAGTGTATGAGACCTCTACTGTAAAAACCCATGAAAACGTTTACACACAAAAAGAAACAATCTTTGTTGGTTATGAGGGATGGTGGGGAGGTGGGACTAAATTGACAATAGTTAAATGGTAACTTTGGTGAAGGGTAAGACAGTTCACAGTACTGGAGAAGCCAGCACAGCTCGTACAAGGAAAGATCATGGAAGCTCCATAGACACATCCAAACTCCGTGAGGAACTGAATTGATTGGCCAAGGGCTGTGGGGACCATGGTCTTGGGGAACATCTAGCTCAGTTGGCATAACACAATTTATAAAGACAGTGTTCTACATTCTACCTTGGGTGAGTAGTGTCTGGGGTCTTAAAAGCCTGTGAGCAGCCATCTAAGATACTCCACCGGTCTCACCCCTTCGGGAGCAAGGGAGAATGAAGAGAACCGGATACAAGGAAAAGATTAGTCCGGAGAGTAATGGACCACAGCTACCAAGGCCTCCACCAGACTGAGTCCAGTACAGCTAGATGGTGCCTGGCTACCACCACTGACTGTTCTGACTGGGATCACAACAGAGGGTCCTGGGCAGAGCTGGAGAAGGATATAGAACAAAATTCTAACACACAAAAAAAGACCGGATTTACTGGCCTGACAGAGACTGGAGAAAGTTCGAGAGTATAGCCCCCGGACACCGTTTTAGCTCCATGGTGAAGCTACTCCTGAGGTTCACTGTTCAGCTAGGGATTGGACAGCCCCATAAAACAAAATGGAATTAATGAGACATAGCAGTCCAGTGACAAGGACTAGAAGGCAGGAGGGGACAGGAAAATCAGTAATAGGGAACCCAAGTTAGAGAAAGAACATTCTTCACATGTCGTGGAGTTTTAACCATTGTCATAGGGCATTATGTATACTATTTAATGAGAAAGTATTTGTTCCATAAACCTTCATCTAAAGTACAATTTTAAAAAAATAAAAAAAAAAAGAGTGTCTGCCTTGAGCATTGTGCTCTTTTAAGATCTATCTGTATGGCATCAAACTGACAACAGCAACTTGAAAGATATATAGCAAACTTAGGGGAAAGTGAGTTTATGTTAATGTGAGAGGAACAGCTCAGAAAAGAAGCATAACAATGGTTGCACAACTCAAAGAACGTAATCAGAGTCACTGAATTTTACATGTAGAAATTGTTGAATTGGTGTATGTTCTGCTGTGTGTATTCTCAATAAGAACAAAAGCAAAGTAAATTATTTTTTAAAAAAGCAACTTAGAAACATAAAGCACCAAATGCTTTTCTGCCAATGACTCCAATATTTAAGGTATACAAACGCTTGTTCAACAGATATATCTTTTGCCATCTCTGTGCATTGTTTCCAGCTAAATTTCATGGGCAAGTTTGTCAAGAGCTTACAGAACAGGTGCTGAGAAGAGAAGGAATTATGACTGAATGCTTCTAACACCATTCATTTCTGGTCTTCCACAGCTCTGTATCATTCATCATCTACCCTCATTGACTTAGAGGCTCACATAACAGTACTTGATTTGGTGACATCGAGTTGGCATTCTGCAAATGAATTAGTGGGACAAATTGGTCTCAAAATCCTACTTTTGCTTAAACGTATTAAGAAAGTCTCCAAATCTACTAATATTATAAATAGCCTGTCCTAGCTAATTGTATAGCTTCATCTAAATTTACATTGTTAGGTAAACTCTAGAGTCAGAGGCCAGTTGTCTTAGTCATCTAGTGCTTCTACAACAGAAATACCACAAGTGGATTGCTTTAACAAAGAGAAATTTATTTCTTCACAGTAAGGTAGGCTGAAAGTCCAAATTCAGGATGTCAGCTCAAGGGGAAGTCTTTCTCTCTCTATTGGTCTTCTCATCAGTATTCCCCTGGACTAGGAGCTTCTCCTTGCAGGGTCGCTAGGTCCCAAGGACGCACTGTACTCCTGGCACTGCTTTCTTGGTGTTATGAGGTCCCCAATTCTCTACCTGCTTCCCTTTCCTTTTATCTCTTACAAGAGATAAAAGGTGGTGCAGGCCACACCCCAGGGAAACTCCCTTTACATTGGATCAGGGATGTGACCTGGGTTAGGGTGATGTTACAATCCCACCCTAACCCTCTTTAATATAAAATTACAATTACAAAATGGAGGACAACCACACAACACTGGGAATCATGGCCTAGCCAAACTGATAGACACATTTTTGGGGGGACATAATTCAATCCATGACACCAGTGAAAGTGTTTCTGCTTAGAGAAATTTTTGACCTTTCTAGAACTTGCATTTCTAGTAACCTTAATTACTTTGAACATAATTGGTCAGTGGACACTAAGCAAAGTGGATCTCTGGATGACTAAAATAGATATCATAAGGTCCATTCTTTGTATCTCATATGTTTTACTCACAGCAGAATTCTTCCAGCCTCCCTCAGAGCTTGCATACTTTTATATTTGACATATTTTTCATAAGTCTAGCTGTCTGGGTTCCATGTTCACAGCTATTAAAAGCACAAAGGAGGGTGGAGTGGAGAGAGACTCCTATATGTAGACACTTTCATACCAGATCAAAGGAAGAGAACACCATCTAAAAAGAGGTATGTGATTTCAAAGCAAAGACCAATTTGGTAGCATTTAGTGTAGGTGTAGTAAATATCAATGGACCCTGAGGTTATAGGGCATACCAACAATATGATGGTCCTGAATTATAAAGAAAATATTAAATTATTATCAGTGTTCTCCTTTTGTTCTCTGTTTATAATAAAATTTTAGGTAGATTTCAAACCAAAATGATTAAAGTAAAATAAAAGTTGTTATGCATCAAGATTTAAGGCCTTGACCACCTGGAAAAACATCTCTTCTTCCCTATTCTGGTACTTCTACATCCCCCTCTGGTCCCCGGCACGCCCACACTTACATACAGGCATAAGATTCACTCTTTCTCACCCTCAGAACTCACCTGCCAAGGGCATTTCCTCTGGGAAGAACTAGTTTAGCCGCCCATCCTTTGTTGCCCTTTGCTGTACTTTCATGACACTCATAACCCCTTATGGTAATTGCCTGTTTACCTACTCATCTTCCCCACCAGAAGGAAACTATTTGAGGGCATGGTATATCTCTAGCACTTAGCACAGTAGTACCTGGCATATGTTGTTGTTGAGTGCCACTGAGTGGATTCCAACTCGTAGGGACACTGTAGGACGGTAGAACCACCCTTAGATTTTCCTAGGCTGTAATCTTTATGGGAGCAGATCATCGGATCTTTTCTCCTGCTGAGCCACTTAGTGGGTTCGAACCAGTGACTGTTTCGGTTAGCAGTTGAGCACTTATCCATTGCGCCACCTGGTCTCCTTACCTGGCATATAGTAGATGCTTAATCAATATTTCTGGAATAAATTAATGGCTGAAGAAATGTTGAAGGAATTCAGAAAGACTTCTGGGTAGCCAAGGTTTGTCTGTATAGTACTTTGGAAGAGCAGAATGCCCAAGCCTTTTAAAAATTTGTGCTCTAGTCTGTTTGAAAATTTCTATTACAAAGCATCACAGTGAACAAGAGTTCAGAGTATGTCAGGAATATCTTTAGATGTAAAAAAACAAAATCTAAAAAGGGGGAGCTATCCATAAATATTCCAACATAATAGACAAGTTATGGATTAAAGTTATCTTTCCTTAAGAATTGTTGTTTGATATAAAAATATGCATAGCAAATTGCAAAATTGAGCAGACTATATTACTACAATTTTTATAATTATAGTTAAACTATTATTTATAATTAGTAGTTCAACATTGACTTAGCTGAAAGAGAACACTAAGAAAGGCATTATTTCATGGATCTAGTAACTAATAAAATAATTTTCTCAAATAATGGAATCCAGAAAAGAGAAAAAGCTCTTTAGTGACAAGTTTGCTGATGATCAAAAATTGGATGGTGGTAAATAACATCAGGAAATAGCACTAAGTTTCAACATGCCATGTTCAAGTCATTTAACTTGGAAGCACGATGATCAATAGAAATGAAGATGAGGCTGAGTTTCAAGTACAGAGTCAAGAATAAAACAGAGATTAAAGGGAAGTGTTATTAAACACTGGGATGGTGAATGAAAAAAAATTATGAAATCTTGGACAAGCGTAATGGCTTTGAAATTCCATTCTTTGAAAATTTGAATTCATTTGTATAAGTGAGAATCATAACCACTAATATGTTTATTCTTAGAATAAAATTGGTAAAATCCACTAAATACAGGAATCTACTAAATACAGACTGGGTGTGTTTTAAGATCAACTCTGTGAGCCCTTTGATCCAACAGGCTGACTGTCCTAGAAGCCTTTTCTGAGGACCGTTCTTTCCTTCTTACTTTCTGCCTCCATTTGTCCTCAGTGTCAACTGTGTTCTTCTACTTTTTCATTTATCTGAAATTATATTTGGGCTACTTAAGAACGAGGCTTTCTTCCAAAACAGAATATTTGGTGTTGGCCGTTTTGACATTATTGTCTTAAAAATAAAACTTTTTTTTGTAAACCAGTAGGTCTAATAGATATAAGGAGCCCTGGTGGCACAGTGGTTAAGTGCTCAGCTGCTAACGGCAAGGTTGGCAGATTAAACCCACCAACCACTCTGTGGGAGAAGGATGTGGCAGTCTGCTTCTGTAAAGATTGCAGCCTTGGAAACCCTAAGGGGAAGTTCTACTCTGTCCTATAAGGTAGCTGTGAGTTGGAACTTACTTGACAGCACTGGGTATAATAGATATGCCTGGGCCTCCTGGCACCTACTGTACCCTCATAGGCTCAGGGATGAAAGAAGGATCTTGGAAAGGTAGAAAATGTCTGTTGCGCATATTACTTGTTATACAAAAGCTAAAAGGTAGTTTGTTTTTAGACTGAGGAAAAATATCCTCTTTTCAGAAATTGCTACATCAAAATGTCATATACCTGCTTTTTCCTGTTTTGCATTAGAAAGTTACTAAATGAGTAAAACCAAAAAACCAAACCCGTTGCTGTTGAGTCGATTTCAACTCATACCAGCCCTATAGGACAGAACAGAACTGCCTCATAGGGTTTCCAGGTAGCAGCTGGTGGATCCAAACTGCTGACCTTTTTTTGGTTAGCAGCAGAGCTCTTAGCCACTACACCACCAGGCCTCTAATAAGTGAGTAACTGGTGTGAATTGCCCTATGAAACTTGAGCTCAAGAAAATATTACTTGTCTTTATTTTTATTATCAAATTAGTGTTTGAGCCCCTCTTGCCAGGGTTGATGAGGAACCTGTCAGTCATTATTGGGGTCTTCCTCCACTGTCACACACACACATTATATTGTCCTACTTACTCAGGGCTTAAATGGTCCAGGGAACACTGCGAGAGATCTGCTCCTCAGCTGTCATAATGGTCACTGTGGCTCCCTCTGTCCACTTTTCCAAGGCAGAAATGGCATTCCAATGTGGGCAACCAGCGCTGGGGGTAGGAGGCTCTCAGAAGTACCTGCCTGTGGTCTTCATCCCTGCAAGCAGGCTCCACAGGGCCAGCCGAGCACAGCATGCTCTGGAGCTGGCCAGTGTCCACATGCGTTTATAGGCACCCCTCTCTGAGGTCTGTGGCTGCAGGAGCTCTATGGAAATAAGAACCAGGCCTCCAAGACTCCCTGTGCTCCCAGCCTGAGCATTTCTTCCCTCCCTCTTCCCAGGATTGGTTAGCTCAACCCAGGAACGACTTTCTTCACCTTCTCTTTCACAGTGGGGTTAAATGACCCGTCTGGAAGCTCTTAATGGATAGAACCCTAGGACCACAGAAGCCTGTTTTCTATTCCTGCATATGAGAGGGGCTTAGTTTTTGGGAATGCAGTAGGGTCTCCCATCCCCCAAGGGTGGACTGTATATTTCCTTGAGGCAGCTGAAACGCAGTAATTGCATTTAGTTTTCATACCCTGCCATGTTAAATTCTCTCTTTTTTGCAAGTTTTACAGGGTTATCATGACATGCTGTACAGCTTAAGGATGCTAAACACCTTGCAAGTGTATGGCTGCCACATAGTCTCAAGGATAGATCTCTTCCACCGCCCCCACCTTGCCCCCTCTCGCCTTCTCTCTTTCTCTTTCTCTCTCTCACACACGCACACACATTTTTTAAAGACTTCAGAATATTTTTTTATTGTGTAAAAATATATATAACAAACTTTTGCAGTTTTTCAACCTTTTCTATGTGCACAATTCAGTGATGTTAATCACATTCACCATGCTGTGCAACCATCATCACTATACTATCTGTTTTATTTTGGAAAATTCCTTCTTTTAGCAGTCCAAGGGAGGTGGTGAGCGAATCTTATCTCAGAATGCTAATGTTATAAAATTATTTTACTTTTTCCTCAAACTTTCTTCATGCAGTAGAAACTGACTATAACATGAGCCAATTATAGTGTGGAATGTAGCAGACCTAGGTGTCCTCCCTACCCCTGGAGTTGAAAATGTATAGTTGCTAGAAGACCCTTATTATACAGTGACCACACCTGTGAGACAGCTACACAGTAGTGACTATGACAGTCTTTTATTTTTATTTAGCTTTCTAGCCCTATCCTGCTTAGCCTAAGTCGGTAATTTGCAAAACCTTTTTTTCTAACCCTAGTTTTGCCAAAGGCATAGAAATCTAGTCAGATCTCACAAGACAAAACTCACTGACACTCCTGAAATTTAGACAATTCTTGTTTTTCACTGTAGTGTATTCCTATAATGGATGTCAAAAAGTAAAAATAGCAAAAATTGGTATTTACTTACCTACCTTCCGCTAACCAAAAAGTTGGTGGTTTGAACCCACCAGCCACTCCATGGGAGAAAGATGTGGCAGCCTGCTTCCGCAAAGATTACAGCCTTGGAAACACTATAGGGCAGTCCTACTCTGTCCTATTGTGTCACTGTGAGTTGGCGACTGGATAGCAACGGGTTTGGTTTTGTTTGGTTTTCAGTGTTAATTACTGCAGAGCCTGCAGTTATCCTTTTCAATCACTAGATGGCACTTCTGGGTTGGTAAGACTAATTGTGGTAACTGGCCAATCCACAAGCTGAATATTAGGATGGCAGAAACAGAGGCAGTTGATGACGTGTTTTTTGGTGTTCTCTCTAGAGTGATTTTTTGTGTATGACAAAGACTATCCAGAAGGTTTAATTTTGGTTTTAAGAACTGACGTTCAATTTTTTTTAATTACAAGTCAAAAAGCCTAGTTGCTCTTTGGGCTTTTAAGTTTAGCTTCCAACTTTATTTTTTTTCTTTTTTAAATGTAAGTGGGACACATTTTAATAATAATTTAAGGAACCTTTAAATAATGTTTGATTTCATTTACAAAATTGATTAATTAAACATTTAAACTGTGTTTTTAAATTTAGTATATATATATTTTTTCTTCTTAAGCATTTAAATTGCTTGGCTTCAATGAAACATGCCTGGGTAATAAGTAATACTTTCAAATCTAACAAATTAAACTTATAGCCACAGTGAGCCTTGAGTCTTCTTATATTTTTCAAATACATAAAATTCCAAAAATGCGTGGATTTCTGATTATTTCTTTTAAATCTTTATATACTTAAACTTTTTAAAAGTCTGGAACATAACAGATACAAACTCGTAAGCTTAAGGAGGGCAGTTACTAGTTTAGTTAACCAAGGTTACTTCCTCACTACTGGAAGCAAGAATGGCAAAACTTCATCTCATGTATTTTGGACATGTTATTAGAAAGGGCTGATCCCTGGAGAAGGACATCATGCTAGGGAAAGTAGAGGGTCAGTGAAAAAGATCCTCAATAAATGGATTGACAAAGTGGCTGCAGCAGTGGACTCAAACATAGCAACGATTGTGAGGACTGTGCAGGGACCAGGCAGTGTTTCATTCTGTTGTACATAGGGTTGCTGAGTTGGAACCTACTCGAGGGCGCCTAACAACGATAACAACAAGTTTACTTAGGATAAGGGATTTCAGTGAGTGAGAGCCTCAGGATGCAGAGACTATGGTTAAGTACTCAGCTGCTAAGTGCAGGGTCAGCAATTCGAACCCACCAGCCACTCAGGGAGAAAGATGTGGCTGGTGTTTCCATAAAGATTTACAGCCTTAGAAACCCTATGGGGCAGTTCTACCCTGTCCTGTAGGGTCACTATGAGTTGGAATCGACCTGACAGCAATGCGTTTGGGTTTTTTTTTGTTTTTTGTATCACCAACCAAGGAAAGCATCAACCACCCTCCACCAAAAAAAAACCAAACCCGTTGCTGTCAAGTCAATTCTGACTCATAGTGACCCTATAGGACAGGGTAGAACTGCCCCATAGGGTTTCCAAGGAGAGCCTGGTGGATTCAAACTGCCAACCTTTTGGTTAGCAGCTGAGTTCTTAACCATTACACCACCAGGGCTATAAATCCCAAGTAATTCAGGGTTGTTTCTAAGTATGTGGAAGGTTACAATGACCAGAGATTTCCATATGGATGCTGATTAAACTCTCGTAGGTGACCTGGATGGGGTGAATAAAACTTATTTAATAGTTGCTGTCTCATGGACTTCAAAATAGGCATTTGGTTTTATATGTTGTGTAGCCAGTGTTCCTCAGTTTAGATTATATACCAAGTTTTCCTGATTACTCAAATAAGTCTACATCATCTGCCAGGTTCATTACTTGCATCTTTCTGGTTCCTAAGTTACACAAATGCCTCTTTCATCTAAGTCTAAAGACTTTTAAACTGGATGGAATCTTACATTCTTTCATGTTCTTAGGACCATACACCTCTAACAGATGCTTTAAATGAGATAGATTGAATGTGGACATATCAATATCTATCTTCAAGTCACATTTCCTGAAATCATGGCTCTCACAGTAGTGAAAAGTGAAAGAATTTATGTATTTTTGCAGAGAACCGAAATTATGTAACAACAATTTTGTTTTTTTGAGAACCATCTATATTTCAGGCACTGTATGTCAGTAGTAAGGAATGCAATTATAAGTAAGATAGACATGGATTGTCTCCTCATAAAGTATATGAAAAAGTGAGGTTGGCCATATTGTGGTTGTGAGGTTTGGAGAATATAAGGGCAGGTACCTAAGTATTATTGGGGCTGATTTCTACCAATGAATAAACTAAGAATGTACTAAATTTTCCCTTCTCTGGGTGAAACTATGCCTGTTCAGTTGGAGTTGCTATAAAATTAAGTTGGAGATTATTACTAGCAAAGTAACTAGAACTTGTGGCAAGTTATAGTAGGAGTGACCTCATGGAACAAAGAAATAAGTTCACTTCTAAAAGCAATTGATTTATTCCTTATTTACTGTGCTTTATTTAAAAGTCAAGCTACTATACCTTCTAGGATCTATCTCACTATAGATATCACAATAAAGCTTGACTATTAAGAGTTTGGGCAGCTCCCTTTGAAGCAGCCAGGAGATTGGAATGAATCACACATTACAGAAACCAGTTAGGCCAATTCCTGCCTTATTTCCTCTTGAAGATATTTTCAGAGTGAATATGTTATCATTCTGGAAGAACTTTATGAAAACCATGTTTTGTTTCCTGATTCTCAAGAAAGAACTTTAAAACTGATTCTAGTCAGTCAAGATTACTTGTAAAATGTGACCTTATTTGGCAAGTTTTATATTATTGAATAGTCTACGCAACTACGCTCAATTCGTTGGCAACATTTGGGAAATAGCTTTATTCTTCTTTCACCACTGCTGTCAAATCGCATCGCATCAAAGGATATCAAAATGGGTCCTAGAACATTAAATAGAAAAGTAGTTAAATAACAGTTTCCTCCCCAGCCACCCCTCGCTTTTAAGTGAATACTGAGTCTGAATTGGAAATTCAGACAGTGACCCAAGAATGACTCTTTGCTGCGCAAGATAGTCTCTTTCAAGAAAGCATGTGGAGCTTCATTTGAAGCTTGAGGAGTGATAAAGTCTCAGGACAATCCCTTCCTTGGGCTCTGGGACTCTTGACATCTTCACGAGAAGATTTTTTTTCTTCTCTGAAGAAGTAGATGGAATTAACAAACTCTATTATCTGTTATTATTAGGCAAGTTATACCATAATCTGTATACCTTTTCCCAAGAGATGACCTACTTAGTAAAAATGGTAGAATTTTTTCTGCAAATGTCCTGCTAAAAGACTCTCTTCATATGGAAATTATATTCACTTTATTTTATTTTTTTTTAAGAAAAGAAGTAAGCTCTACCCTCTGTCTTAGTTATCTAGTGCTGCTATAACAGAAATACCACAAATAGGTGGCTTTATCAAATAGAAATTGATTTCCTCCCAGTTTAGGAGGCTAGAAGTCCAAATTCAGGGTGCCAGCTTAAGGAGAAGCCTTCCTCTGTCTTGTCAGCTCTGGAGAAAGGTCCTTGTCTCTTTTGAGCTTCTGCTCCTCGGTGATCTTCATGTAACTTGGCATCTCTCTTTCCCCTTTCTTGCTCTCTTGCTCGTTTAATCTCTTTTATATCTCAAAAGAGATTGATTTAAGACACATCCTACACTAGTACTGTCTCTTTAACATAACAAAGACAACCCATTCCCAAATGGGATTATAACCAGAGTTTAGGGATTAGGATATACACATATTTTGGGGACACAATTCAATTCGTAATATGCTGTCTCCCGAATGATGAAAGAGATATGATTGGATGTCACTACTGAACCTCAATTTCTGCCCCAGGGAAAATAATTACCCTCTTTGGACCAGTCATTGAGTTGCTCCCACAGAGCTTAGCTGTGGGCTATGAGCAAAACTGAGCCA
This sequence comes from Dugong dugon, assembly GCA_030035585.1. Lineage (NCBI taxonomy): Eukaryota > Metazoa > Chordata > Mammalia > Sirenia > Dugongidae > Dugong > Dugong dugon. Next base: position 33,606,143 of record CM057479.1, read on the forward strand.
GATCAGCATGAAGCCTAGAAATTTTGAATACATTAAAGAATCCAGTCTTCTGCAGAGGATTAGAAGCAGTGTGTTATTGTTGTTAGGTGCTGTCGAGTCGATTCCGACTCATATGTACAACAGATTGAAACATTACCCGGTCCTGCACCATCCTCGCAATCGTTGGTATTCTTGAGCCCATTGTTGCAGCCACTGTGTCTGTCCACCTTATTAAGGGTCTTCCTCTTTTCACTGACCCTCTGCTTTACCAAGCATGAAGTCCTTTTCCAGGGAGTGGTCCCTCATGATAACATGTCCAAAATATGTGAGAAGCAATGTGAGTAATACCTAAATATTGTACTTGATAAGGACATTAAAAAATTTTTGGCTGTTTTCTCTCTCTTTATATTCTGAAACTTCCAGTTAAAAGAATTAAAGGAGGTCTAGCCCACAGAGGAAATCATCCGTAATTTTGGCAGGTAGTGAGAGAACAAGTCTAGCCAGCCAAATCCAGCCTGATAGTGAATGGGGCAACTTCCACATGTGGAAGTGCCTACCTCCCATTGTTCCTTAGGAAAACATGAAATAGTTTAACAAACCATAGAGTTTAAGTGTTAGAAAAACGCAGCATCATTGGTATAGTTGGTGCTTAGTTAATATTTGCTGTTTCAAGGCTTGGTAGAGGCAGTGGTACACGCCCTCCTCAATCTAAGTGTAATATAAGCACCTCATGGCCCATCGTAGGGAAAAAGCTCTAGAGAAGAGGGAGCAGTTGTATAATAGGCTGACTTCTCCATATGGGGTAGAGGTGGGCCAGTTATGATACTTTTGCAACCCATTGCCATTGCTGTCAAGCCGATTCTTACTCATAGGAACCCTATAGGATAGAGCAGAACTGCTCCATAGGATTTCCAAGGCTGTAATCTTTATGGAAGTAGATCACCAGGTCTTTTCTCCCGTTGAATGGCTTGTGGGTTTGAACTGCTGGCATTTCAGTTAGCAGCCAAGCACTTTAACCACTGCACCACCAGCACTCCTTTACTTTTGCAAAGTGAACCTAAAATTACAAGGCAAATTCTGACTTACGTCTGATGATAGGAAATAGCTCATGTTTAGATTTCCTTTCAGATATGTTATCCTTCTGTCATCTCTTTACTGACATATAACCTCATTGTAGAGGTGCTTACATAGATCAGCAAAATATGTAAAGTGACTATTCTCTCCTGTTTGTTTTGTATTCCCTATAAGAATCAACTGCCCCTGTCCAAACAAACTCAACTCACAGAAATCAGAAAATCAAGAAGCTATTCCTAATCACTGAAGTCTGCTTTAGAATTCTGAATATGGAAACTACATGTTATTGTCAAATGAGAAACGGTCGTGACCATCTGCAACAGCCTCTGTTGTGCAAATCTGATTTACCAGTTTACTAAAACCCCTATTTATAAGTGTCACGTTTATATGCATAAAATTGAATTTCTCATTGCAATTCATACTACCAGTGAGGTTTGGAAGTAGATCATTCAATTTTGAGAGGGTTTTTATTTATTTAGTATCCATATATTATAGAGCACATAGAAATAAAATACAGTTTTACTTTAAGCTTGCCATTTTGGTAATCAAGAAAACAATTCAGTTAAGTGTGGCATGTTCTAATTTGGTCATTATTAACAAAATTTATGGTCTTGAATTTTTACAGCAGTTTACTTATAAAGTGTTTTAGTAAGTCTTTGTGTTCCGAGGAGACTGTTTGTTTTGCTGTAAACTAGTCTACTATTATTGGAAGTAGAGCACCAAAACTCTAGTTCATTATCTCAATAAATCCTCACATCTGTATCATTAACAATAAGGATAAAAATAATTCTACCTTATGTTTTTAGAGAGTCTTTAGATAACCTTAACGTTTAGTCACACCTGTTATCTAATATCCCTCACCTGTCTGCCAGTTTGTCATACTTGGGGGCTTACATGTTGCTGTGATGCTGGAAGCTATGCCACTGGTTTTCAAATACCAGCAGGGTCATCCATGACAGACAGGTTTCAGCTGAGCTTCCAGACTAACACAGACTAGGAAGAAGGACCTAGCAGTCCATTTCTGAAAAGAATTAGCCAGTGAAAACCTTATGAATAGCAGCAGAACATTATCTGATATAGTGCTGGAAGATGAGCCTCTCAATTGGAAGGCAATCAAAAGACCATTGGGGAAGAGCTGCTTCCTAAAAGTAGAGTCGATCTTAATGACACGGATGGAGTCAAGCTTTCGGAACCTTCATTTGCTGTTGTGGCATGACTCAAAATGAGAAGAAACAGCTGCAAACATCCATTGATAATCAGAACATGGAATGTACAAAGTATGAATCTAGGAAAATTGGAAATTGTCAAAAATGAAATGGAACACATAAACATTGATATCCTAGGCATTAGTGAGCTGAAATGGACTGGTATTGGCCAATTTGAGTAGGACAGTCATATGGCCTACTATGCCAGGAATGACAACTTGAAGAGGAATGGCGTTGCATTCATCGTTAAAAAGAACGTTTCAAGATCCATCCTGAAGTACAGTGCTGTCAATGATAGGATAATATCTATACACCTACGAGGAATACCAGTTAATACGACTGTTATTCAAATGTACACACCAACCACTAATGCCAAAGATGAAGAAAGAAGAAGAATGAAGAAGAAGTTTTTACCAACTTCTGTAATCTGAAATTGATCAAACATGCAATCAGGATGCATTGATAATTACTGGTGATTGGAATGCAAAAGTTGAAAACCAAGAAGAAGGACCAATAGTTGGAAAATATGGCCTTGGTGGTAGAAACGATGACAGAAACCGAATGATAGAATTTTGCAAGACTAACGACTTCTTCATTGCAAGTACCTTTTTTCAGCATCATAAATGACGACTGTACTTACAGACCTTGCTGGATGGAATACACAGGAATTAAATCAACTACATCTGTCGAAAGAGACAATGGAAAAGCTCAATATCATCAGTCAGAACAAGGCCAGGGGCTGACTGTGGAACAGACCATCAACTGCTCATATGCAAGTCCAAGTTGAAGCTGAAGAAGATTAGTACAAGTCCATGAGAGCCAAAATATGACCTTGAGTATACCCCACCTGAATTTAGAGACCATCTCAAAAATAGATTTGCCATGTTGAACACTAACAACCGAAGACCAGATGAGTTGTGGAATGTTATCAAGAACATCATACATGAAGAAAGTAAGAGGTTATTATTAAAAAGACAGGAAGGAAAGAAAAGACAAAAATGAATGTCAGAAGAGACTCTGAAACTTTCTCTTGAACAGCGAGTAGCTAAAGCAAACGGAAGAAATAATGAAGTAAAAGAGCTGAACAGAAGATTTCAAAAGGCGGCTCAAGAAGACAAAGTATCATAATGACGTGCAAAGACCTGGAGTTAGAAAACCAAAAGGGAAGAACATGCTCAGCATTTGTCAAGCTAGAAGAACTGAAGAAGAAATACAAGCCTCGAGTTGTAATACTGAAGGACTGTACGGGGAAAATATTAAATGACGAAGGAAGCATCAAAAGAAGATGGAAGGAATACACAGAGTCACTATACCAAAAAGAATTGGTCTACATTCAGCCATTTCAGGGGGTAGCATGTGATCAGGAACCAATGGTACTGAAGGTCCAAGCTGCAATGAAGGCACTGGAGAAAAACAAGGCTCCAGGAATTGATGGAATACCAATTGAGATGTTTCAGCAAATAGAGGCAGCACTGAAAGTGCTTACTTGTCTTTGTCAAGAAATTTGAAAGACAGCTACCTGGCCAACTGACTGGAAGAGATCCATATTTATGCCTATTCCAAAGAAAGGTGATCCAACCAAATGCAGAAATTATCGAACGATATCGTTAATATCACATGCAAGTAAAATTTTGCTGAAGATCATTCAAAAGCAGCTGCAGCAGTGCATCGATAGGGAACTGCCAGAAATTCAAGCCAAATTCTGAAGAGGACATGGAATGAGGGGTATCATTGCTGATGTCAGATGGATCTTGGCTGAAAGCAGAGAATATAAGAAAGATGTTTACCTGTGTTTTATTGACTATGCAAAGGCATTCCACTGTGTGACTCATAACAAATTATGGATAACATTGCAAAGAATAGGAATTCCAGAACACTTAATTGTGCTTCTGAGGAACCTGTACCTAGATCAAGAGGCAGTCGTTCAAACAGAACAAGGGGATACTGCATGGTTTAAAGTTAGGAAAGGTGTGCATCAGGGTTGTATCCTTTCGCCATACTTAGCAATCTGTATGCTGAGCAGATAAACTGAGAAGCTGGACTATATATAGAAGCACAGGGCATCAGGATTGAAGGAAGACTCATTAACAACCTGCGTTATGTAGATGACACAACCTTGCTTGCTGAAACTGAAGAGGACTTGAAGCACTTACTGATGAAGATAAAAGACTACAGCCTTCAGTATGGATTACACCTCAACATAAAGAAAACAAAAATCCTCAAACCTGGACCAATAAGCAACATCATTATAAATGGGGAAAAGATTGAAGTTGTCAAGGATTTCATTTTACATGGATCCACAATCAACACCCATGAAAGCAGCAGTCAGGAAATCAAATGATGCATTTCCCTGGGCAAATCTGTTGCAAAAGACCTCTTTAAAGTGTTAAAAAGCAAAGATGTCACCTCCTGACCCAAACCATGGTATTTTCAGTTACCTCATATGCATGAGAAAGCTGGATGATGAATACGCAAGATCTGAGAAGAATTGATGCCTTTCAATTATGGTGTTGATGAAGAATATTGGATATACCAAGAACGAACAAATCTGTCTTGGAAGTACAACCAAAATGCTTCTTAGAAGCAAGGATGGCACGACTATGTCTCACATACTTTGGACATGTTGTCAGGAGGGATCAGTCCCTGGAGAAGGACACATGCTTGGTAAAGTAGAGATCATTGAAAAAAAAACAAAGACCCTCAACGAGATGGATTGACACAGTGGCTGCAACAATGGGCTTAAGCGTGATAACAATTGTGAGGATGGCACAGAACAGGGCAGTGTTTCATTCTGTTGTACGCGGAGTCGCTATGAGTAGGAATCGACCTGATGGCACCTAAGAACAACAGCAGCAACTACCCTGCTCATTCTGCTATAAGAGGGTACAAGCATTCTTTAAGGGATCATCTTGAAAGGGTTGATATTTGTAGTTGTTTAAGCCTACTCTAGCAGTAGAGCAGAATCCCTGGTGGTGCAAATAGTTAACGAGCTCGGCTACTAACTGAAAGAATGATGGTTTAAGTCCACCCAGAGGTGCCTCAAAGAAACGCCTGTCAATCTACTTCCAAAAAATCAGCCATTGAAAATCCTACGGAGCACAGTTCTACTCTGACATGCATACGGTCTCCATGAGTCAGAATCAACTCAGTAGCAACTAACCCATTGCCGTTGAGTCAATTTTGACGCATAGTGAACCTATAGGACAGAGTAGAACTGCCCCATAGGGTTTCCAAGGAGCGACTGGTAGGTTCAAACTGTCAACCTTTTGGTTAGCAACTGAGCTCTTAACCACTGTACCACCAGGACTCCCAGTGGCAACTGGTTAGCTGTCAATAAAGCAAGCTGATTTCACAGCCACAAACCTCTGGATTCAGAATTCCAGCATCAAGAAATACCGTCAGTAGCATGAGTGGAGACCAGGGGTAAAGGAAGCAGGATGAGAGTGATGAAGCCTGTATAGCCACAGAAAGTCTGTGTATTGAACTTTGAGATGAGTGATCTGGTTTCCTTTTCTCTGCCGATTCATATCATAACTCAATTGAATCTTCCCTTTCGGGGGTCTCAGGTAGCACCCTCCTTTTTAGTACTTCTGAATCTTAATGGTTTGCACTATGGTGCTTGTTTAGAATTCTAGAAATTGGGAACTGAAGTTTATAGATCATCTAGCCACGTACTTTGGTTGAAAGTGAGTGAAGTGAGGAGACTGCTGTGTTTGAGATGAAACAGCAAATGAATGCTAGACCTGGAACCAGAACTAGTTCAGATCTCTTTCTACTATGAAATTGCTCTCTAATTGTTTCATCTCAATAAGTCAGTCTGTACACTAAGAATTTAAGCTGTTTGAGGACAAGGACTTCTTAGATTTCCCGATGACAACTGCACAGTGCTGCATACATTCTAGGGTCACAAAAGTATATATTGAATTGACATAGCAAAATAATTCTGCTGTGACTCTCTCTAACCAAGTAGAGGGGTCTTTGTGTCCTTAATTTGAGAAATCCCTTTCCTGGACTGTGCTCTGAGTGTGCTATGGCAGTGGTGGCTGTGAGTGGTGGGTACAGAGTCAAGGTACTAGTGTCACAGGACTGCATTCTGACCCTAGATCAACAGTCATCATGACAACATTCTCCTGAGCCCTTCTTAGTTCTTGGAATACTGGATGTGTAGAGCATGAACTAATAAATATAGGGACTTCTTTAAGAGGCAAGGCACTTGTGTCTGTTTTATTTCAAGTATATTCCAAGGAGCTTGTTATAGGCCTTTTAAATCATTGATCCTCCCAGGATACCTCACAGCAAGTATTATTTCTGTTTTGCAGATGAATCAAGAGAGCCAGAACTTAGGTTTCCTACCTAAGGCGAATGGGTTAATATCATGCAAATAGATACGCTGAAGGTCGATAGGGCAGGAGGCCTTTTTTCTGCATCTTTGCCTTTGCCAGATATGTGTACAAGGAACACTCCATGTATTCTGAAAGTAAAGACGGAAAACCCTAACCTGTGTCACTTTAATACACTAACATCAGCAAAGACCCACAATCAAGGCTGGGCTGTGTTAGTTCTTCTAACTAGAAGCTCTCTTAAGAAAGTACAGTTGGAAAAGCAAAATAATTTCCAGTTGTGTCTTTGAAGTTGTTCGGTGTGATATCCTGGATGCTTAATATATGTTGTGGATATTTTCAAAATAGGGAGCAATTATAAAGTGATAACACAGAGGAACTGTTTGAACAACTACATTTAAAGCCTAAAATATTAACTACATAAAATTTTATTTGACTTTTTGCTACATAAAATTTTGTGCAGCTGTCTATATTCTGGTGCTGATTAATTTACATTTTAAATCAGAGACTTAAACACATGCTGTTGGTGAAACTGTTACACATTATGCGATTTTTATCCTATGAACTTTCATGTTGTTTTCACGAGATCTGTTTCTATTATGTGTATGTTAGTGATTAGCATGTCTGTAAGAAAAGCTGTTTGCCTTTGTCTCCTCATGTGACTGCTCAAATGAAATTTGTCATCAGTGGCTAGGTAGTTTTAATTGGTGACTGTATGAGTTTATTATACTAACTTTTTCATTTTTTTGCTGTTCAGTGTTTTTGTTTGGTATTTGGGCTCCCAGATGAGCAATATTGCAACAGAAGAGTGCCTGGGACATGGTAGTAGGTACTCAGTAAAGGTGTATTGAATGAATTAAATAAATAGAAGAATAAATGGCTCAAGAATATACCACAAAACCTGGAATAAACCAGTTAGTGACCTATTTTAGAATTATAGAATGTTAGAGCCAGAAGTGACACTCCCATTGCCATCGAGTCGATTCCTACTCATAGTGGCCTGTTAGGACAAAGTAGAACTTCCCCGTAGGGTTTCCAAGGCTGTAATCTTCATAGAAGCAGACTGCCACATCTTTCTCCCTCAGAGCAGCTGGTGGGTTTGCACCGCCGACCTTTCGGTTAGCAGCTGAGCACTTAACCACTGCGCCACCAGGACTCCTGAAGTGACATTAGAGATTGCTTAATCTAGCTCCCTGTTAGGAAATATCAAATGATTTATATCTGCCTACTCTAGAAAATCTTTTAAAAGAGAGATGTAGAATGTTGGAAAGGACACTGGATTTACAGTTAGATGATCTGGGTTTCATAGCCGGGTAACTGCTTGCTTTTTTGTATGATCTTAGCCTGGGATATGTTGTTTAATCTCTCAGATCATCAGCTTTTCCTTCTAAAGTAAGGATAAAATGAGACACTGGTTGTGAAAGTGTGAGATGCATGTATTTAATCTGCCTGTCACTCTTCTCCACTTTTAGCAACAGACCACACTCTCGTCCTGACCATAGGGCCCAGGCTGGGCCTCTCCTGGGGCCTCACCCCATCTGAACACAGAGATTGGTCCAGATTGTGGGCACATGATTGAAGCAGGACCAGTTTGAATCTTTCTGTGGAGTCTTCAAACCAAACCTGACAAAGGATTTTATTTTAGTATGGTATTGCTGTAAGGATCTGAACTTAGAGGAGCTAGTAGCCAACCCATGCCTTCCTACTCTAACTTTCAGAAAGAATAAGATGTAACAGAGAGAGCAGCAGAGATACAAGGCAGAGATACAAGGCACATGGGGTTTAAGTTCCTGGCTTCAGTTGGCCCTGAAGCAAACCTAACTCCTATCTTGATAGCAGTTTTGTTTGTTTTTAACCTCAAAATTCCCTTTTAGGGGTTAAGGTAATATACACTTTACTACAGTAATACACTTTAATGACTTTTAAGCTGAAGATCAGAGAGTAGAATGTCCAGTTCCATGAACTAATCAAAACTTCAAACTTCATTTGAAGCTAAATCTTATCCCTGCTTCCCTCCCCCAGTTACGCCCTTTGGCAGTTTCCACTTGAGAGCCATAGTTTCTAAACCTGCAGGGTCTACATGGGAAAAAGGGAAAGAAAAGAAGGAGAGGAAAAGAGAAGGATGGGAAAATGCTAACTTGACTGGTAGTGACACAAAATTGTTTCATGCTCTTAGTGCCTTGTGAGTGTTTAAGGCTCACTCTTTCTCTCCTGGTCACTTTTGTGAGTTTTTTTTGCCACTCTCTACCTCCAACTTGACTGCACTTGTAATGTAAGCATTTTCCTTCACCTGGCACTTCCTCCCTCAATACCTAGTTTCTCAGCAGTCCTTTTGGGCAGGATCTAAGTGACATCAGACCAGCTCTCTCCCTCACGTCCCACATGTGTCCACAGGAAGTACTCAAGATCCTTGGCAGGCAGTGCAGGAAATGCAGGCCAATCTAGCGCAATCACCTCACCTTCTCACCTCTCCTTCCGCTCTTGCTCTTTCAGCTTTTCTAGGTAGCCAGATATGCATTCCACCATGTACTCCTCACATGCCAGGCTTCTGAATGTTGCTTTTGAAGCCCCTCTCTCCTGACTAGAAGTAAAGGGAAAAACACCCTTCCACTTCCTCCTTTCCCCCTGTGTTATGCGTGAGAAGGGACTCCCAAGACAGCTTTCTCCCAAGAAATCTTCTTTGGAAACCTTTTCTTTATTTCCATACTGTTGATACTTTCATTTCTCAATATGGGCTAGGGCTTTTAAAAATTACAAAGTAGGTTACTAATATTTCTTTTCAAACTTTGCAGGTTGACCTGTAACCTAAAGTTGGAATTTTATGACCATTATATCTTGGTAGAAGCCCTGGTGGCGCAGTGGTTAAGAGCTCGGCTGCTAACCAAAAGATCAGCAGTTCGAATCCACCAGTCGCTCCTTGGAAACCCTATGGGGTAGTTCTACTCTGTTCTATAGGGTAGCTATGAGTCAGAATCGACTCAACGACAATGGGTTTGGGTTTTTGTTTTTTTTGTTTTTGTTTTTGTTTTTTGTATATCTTGGTACCTCAGTTGAAGCTTCCAATTTAACAGATTTTTTTAAAAGTACTTTGTAAGCTATGAAGTGCTACACAAATATAAGAAATTACCTCCCTGTGCCTGAAGAGATACAGAGACTGAATGAGACAGAACAGAAAATAAAATATGGCTGTTCTTTGTCAAACAGCAAACTTTTGCAAGAGATTTATGCAGGCTAGTCTGGATGACTTTTTTTTTTTTTTTTTGGTGGCTAGTTAATATATACTATATTAGCTAAGGTAGATTTGTTAATAATACACAGCTTCCAATTTGTGCTGCTCTCCTAACTAAATGTATAAATGGCAATAATAAAGACAGTAGGGGACAAACATTTGAAATGAAAAATGAGAGTCAACCAGGGAGCCAGCATTTCTATCCCTTTTAGTTAAGGCAGCCTGCAGTTTGTACACACACATACCATGTCCACACATTCACACAGGTTTTTGTGATTGTGGTACTATGCCAATATGCACAAACTGATTGACCATCCTGTACCTCACTCAAAGAAGCCCTTTCTTCACTCAAGTTGGAGAAATTGTCAGAAGGAGAGATCAAATGGGAAGCTGCACTAGGGACCACAAGTCCCCATTCATCCATTTAATTCATTCAGCAATTATTTATCGAGCATCAACTATTTTCCCAGGAACTATGCTAGCCACTGGGTCTATAGTGGTAAACACAACAGGGAGGTTCCCTGCCCTTATAGAGCCTGCAATCTAATGAGACAGGCATCAGGTAGCAAATTGTGTTTAGTGCCAAGAAGGAAAAACAGAATGGGGGAGGGCAGGAGTATCCTAATCTCGTAACTTAGTTTGGGGTGTATGAGGAAGACACTCCTGGCAGAGGAAATATAAAGAAAGAGTCTCACTATTTGTCCAGGTTTGCCATTTACTTGTATTTCTAATGAAATAGCAGTAGTAAGTAATTCTAAGTAAAATATTACATTTAATTAGAACATACTGTTTTCCAGGGGTACGACATAGGCCTTTTCTTCCAAAAGGTTGTCTTCTCTTTCAGATGCTGCTTGACCCTTTTCCCATATAGACCTTAGAATTCATTTAAAAAGTTGTCTAACTTTGGGGAGCATCACTATTAATTGGAGATAAGTCCATGAATAATATTTCCTCTAAGTGGTCAGTTCTGCCTTCTCAGAGCATAGAAAATCTGCAAGTAATTATTATGGTAAAATAGTTTTTTGTTTGACATATATAATATTAATGTAAAAATATCCTTCTTGGTAATTGAAATATGTTTCTTTAAGTTAACATGGATTCTAGATAAGATTTCTAAGCACATGCAGTTGCCAAGTGTGTTAATTTCTTATGGGCTATGTGCTTGGTTCTTTCTTATTGTCAGCTTTCCTGGACAGAGAGATACACTGAATAGGAAAACAAAACAAACACAAAGAAGTTCCTCCCCATCCCTAACTGTTTAGGTAAGAATAACTGAATTTAATGTACTGTTAATAGGGTATGGCAGTTGAATGACTTTGTTGAATTGGAGAATGGATCTCCCCACCAGATAAACTTTTTGACCATTGATGTAGCAGTGAGCTAAAAAAAAAAAATACCTGATAAAAAAATCTGTCTTGTAAGAAAAGTGTAGTGGGGTTGTATCTTCTCTGGGGTTAGTTACTGCCAAATATGAAAAGTGAGTTTAATGAAAATTAACCTTGAAAATCTATTAGCAGGGTAAATGCCGCTCAGTAAGTCAAACACAGTTTTTCCTCCAGCATTAAACAATTTGGAGGAAAATGATCAATGTGCTCCAGCTCAAATGAAATAGAGTGATTGGATAGTGTTTAAGTGTCATGATGTAAAAAGAATACTTATTATATCTTGAAATACTAGAGTCATACTTAGCACAGCAAGATGCTACCACACAGAAAGATTCCCAGCTTCTGCCTCACTCGCTCTCTGGGCCTGAGCTCATTGTGCAGAATGCAATTAAATCCCCAGATTTGAATTATTTTTTTTCTGTTTTTGTTGTTGCTGTTGCTGTGCATAATTGCATCTGTGTAAATTAAATATGTGATACAGTTATACATCAAGGCAAAAACCATGCTTATACTTTTATATATAAATTATCTCATTCCTCCCCAAATTCTGAATTGTCCAGTTCGTCATGCCTGAACTTACATCTAGTAAAGATCATCAGTATAATTTACTATTCTTAATACTCCTGGGAAACCTGATGGTGTAGTGGTTAAGAGCTATGGCTGCTGACCAAAAGATCAACAGTTTGAATCCACCAGGCACCCCTTGGAAACTCTATGGGGCAGTTCTACTCTGTGCTATAGGGTTGCTATCAGTCAGAATCAACTTGATGGCAGTCGGTTTGGTTTTTTTTTTTTAATACTCCTGACCACCATTTGTCTGTAATACTGTCATACTGTAATGGCTTGCATGTTGCTGTGATGATGGAAGCTATGCTACTGGTATTCCAAATACCAGCAGGGTCATGCATGGTGGACAGGTTTCAGCAGAGTTTCCAGACTAAGACAGACTAGGAAGAAGGACCTAGTGATCTACTTCTGAAAAAATTGGCCAATAAAAAACTTATCAATAGCAGTGGAACATGGTATGATATAGTGCTGGAAGATGAACCCCTCAGGTTGGAAGGCACACAAAAAACGACTGGGGAAGAGCTGCCTCCTCAATGTAAAGTCGACCTTATTGACATGGATGGAATAAAGCCTTTGAGACCTTCATTTGCTAATGTGGCACGACTCAAAATGAGAGAAACAGCTGTAAACATCCATTAATAATAGGAAAGTGGAATGTACAAAGTATAAATCTAGAAAAATTAGAGGTTGTCAAAAATGAATTGGAATGCATAAAGATCGATATCCTAGACCTTAGTAAGCTGAAGTGGACTGGTATTGGCCATTTCGAATCGGACTACTATGCTGGGAATGACAAATTGAAGAGGAATGGTGTTGCAGTCATTGTCAAAAAGAACATTTCAAGATCTATCCTGAAATATGACACTGTCAGAGATAGGGTAATATCCATACAGTTACGAGGAAGACCAGTTTAATACGACTGTAACTCAAAGTTATGCATCAACTGCTAATACCAAAGATGAATAAATTGAAGTTTTTTACCAACTTCTGCAGTCTGAAATTGTTCAAAGATGCAATCAAGATGCATTGATAATTATGTTGATAGGAATGTGAAAGTTGAAAACAAAAAAGGATCAGTAGTTGGAAAATATGGCCTTGGTGATAGAAATGATGCCAGAGATCGAATGATAGAATTTTGCAAGATCAGCAACTTCTTTATTGCAAATACATTGTTTCAACACCGTAAACATTGACTATACATGTGGACCTTGCCAGATGGAATACACAGGCATCAAATCGACTAGATCTGTGGAAAGAGACAATGGAAAAGCTCAATATCGTCAGAACAAGGCCAGGGGCTGACTGCAGAACAGACCATCAATTTCAAGTTAAAGCTGAAGAAAATTAGAACAAGTCCACGAGAGCCACAGTAAAACTTTGAGTATATGCCACCTGACTTTAGTGACCATCTTAATAGATTTGATGCCTTGAACACTAATGACTGAAGACCAGACAAGTTGTGGAATGACATCAAGGGCATCATATATGAAGAAGGCAAGAAGTCATTAAAAAGACAGGAAAGAGAAGACCAAAATCAATGTCAGAAGAAACTCTGAAACTTGCTCTTGAACGTTGAGTAGCTAAAGCAAACTGAAGAAATGATGAAGTAAAAGAGCTGAACAGAAGATACCAAAGGGTGACTCGAGAAGATAAAGTATTATAATGATATGTGCAAAGACCTGGAGTTAGAAAACCAAAGGGGGAAGAGCACGCCCAGCATTTCTCAAGCTGAAGGAACTGAAGAAAAAATTCAAGTGTCGAGTTGCAATACTGAAGGACTGTACGGGGAAAATATTAAATGATGACGAAGGAAGCATCAAAAGAACATGGAAGGTATACACAGAGTCACTATACCAAAAAGAATTGGCTGACATTCAACCATTTCAAGAGGCAGCATATGATCAAGAACCGATGGTAGTGAAGGAAGAGGTCCAAGCTGCACTGAAGGCACTAGCAAAAAACAAGACTCCAGAAATTGACAGAATACCAACTGAGATGTTTCAGCAAATGGATGCAGCACTGGAAATGCTCACTCATCTATGCCAAGAAATTTAGAAGACAGCTACCTGGCCAATTGACTGGAAGAGATCCATATTTATGCCTATTCCAAAGAATAGTGATCCAATCAAATGCGGAAATTATCAAACAATATCATTAATATCACATGCAAGTAAAATTTTGCTGAAGATCATTCAAAAGCAGCTGCAGCAGTGCATCGACAGGGAACTGCCAGGACCTCAAGCCAGATTCAGAAGAGGATGTGCAACCAGGAATATCATTGTTGATGTCAGACGGATCTTGGCTGAAAGCAGAGAATACCAGAAAGATGTTTACCTGTGTTTCATTGACTATGCAAAGACATTCGACTATGTAGATCATAACAAATTATGGATAACATTGTGAAGAACGGGAATTCCTCAGAACACTTAATTGTGTTTCTGAGGAACCTGTACCTAGATCAAGAGGCAGAAGTTTGAACAGAACAAGGGGATACCGCATGGTTTAAAGTTAGGAAAAGTGTGTCAGGGTTGTATCCTTTCACCATTCTTATTCAATCTGTGTGCTGAGAAACAATCTGAGCAACTGCACTACGTGAAGAAGAATGCAGCACAAGGATTGGAGGAAGACTTATTAACAACTGTGATATGCAGAAGATGACACAACCTTGCTTGCTGAAAGTGAAGAGGACTTGAAGCACTTGCTGATGAAGATCAAAGACCACAGCCTTCAGTATGGATTACACCTCAACATAAAGAAAACAAAACTTCTCACAACCGGACCAATAAGCAGTATCATAATAAATGGAGAAAAGACTGAGATTGTCAAAGATTTCATTTTACTTGGATCCACAATCAACACTCATGGAAGCAGCAGTCAAGAAATCAAATGATGCACTTCATTGGGAAAATCTGCTGCAAAAGACCTCTTTAAAGTGTTAAAAAGCAAAGATGTCACCTTGAGGACTAAGGTGCACCTGACCGAAGCCATGGTGTTTTCAGTCACCTCATATGCACGTGAAAGCTGGACAAGGAATAAGGAAGACCAAAGAAAAACTGATGACTTTGAATTGTGGTGTTGGCAAAGAATTTTGAATATACCATGGACTGCCAAAAGAATGAACAAATCTGTCTTGAAAGAAGTACAACCAGAATGCTCCTTAGAAGCAAGGATGGCGAGACTACATCTCCCATATTTTGGACAAGTTATTGGGAGGGATCAGTCCCTGGAGAAGGACATCATGCTTGGTAAAGTAGAAGGTCAGTGAAAAAGAGGAAGACCCTCAAGAAGATGGAGTGACACAGTGGCTGCAACAGTGAGCTCAAGCATAACAACTATTGTGAGGATGGCATAGGACCAGTTTGTGTTCTATTGGTGATTGGAATACAAAAATTGGAAACAAAGAAGAAGGATTGGTAGTTGGAAAATATGGTCTTGATGATAGACATGACGCTGGATATCGCGTGACAAAATTTGCAATACCAACAACTTATTCACTGCAAATACTTCTTTTCAACAACATAAAGGATGACTATACATGTGGACCTCACCGGATGGAATACACAGGAATCAAATCAACTACATTTGTGGAAAGAGATGATGGAAAAGCTCGATATCATCAGTCAGAACACGGCCAGGGGCCTACTGCGGAACAGACCATCAATTGCTCATATACAGGTTCAAGTTGAAGCTAAAGAAAATTGAAACAAGTCCACGAGAACCAAAATAGGACCTTGAGTATATCCCACCCGAATTTGGAGACGATTTGAAGAATAGATTTGAAGCATTGAATGTTAATGACTGGAAGACCAGATGAGTTGTGGGATGACATCAAGGACAGCATACATGAAGAAAACAAGAGATCATTAAAAAGACAGGAAAGAAAAAAAAGACAAAAATGAATGTCAGAAGAGACTCTGAAACTTGCTCTTGAACATAGAGCAGCTAAAGCGAATGGAAGAAATGATCAAGTAAAAGAGCTGAACAGAAGATGTCAAAGGGCAGCTTGAGAAGACAGAGTAAAGCATTATAATGAAATGTGCAAACACTTGGAATTAGAAAACCAAAATGGAAGACTACGCTTGGCATTCCTCAAGCTTAAAGAACTGAAGAAAAAATTCAAGCCTTGAGTTGCAATATTGAAGATTTCTATTGGCAAAATACTGAATGACACAGCATCAAAAGAGGATGGAAGGAATACACAGTCAATATACCAAGAAGGATTGGTCAATGATCAGTCATTCAGAGTAGCATGTGATCAAGAACCGATGGTACTGAAGGAAGAAGTCCAAGCTGCACTGAAGGCATTGGCAAAAACAAGGCTCCAGGAATTGACAAAATACCGATTGAGATTTTTCAACAAACGGATGCAGTGCTGGAGATGCTCACTTGTCTATATCAGGAAATTTGGAAGATAGCTACCTGGCCAACTGACTGGAAGAGATCCATATTTGTGCCCATTCTGAAAAATAGTGATCCAACAGAATGTGGAAATTACCAAACAATACCATTAATATCACACGGAAGTAAAATTTTGCTGAAGATAAGTCAAAAGTGATTGCAGCAGTACATCAACAGGGAACTGCCAGAAATTCAAGCCAGATTTAGAAAAGGATGTGGAATGAGGGATATTACTGCTGATGTCAGATGGATCTTGGCTGAAAGCAGAGAATACCAGAAAGATGTTTCTTTCCTTGGGTTTTATTGACCTATGCAAAGCCATTCAATTTTGTGGATAATAACAAATTATGGGTAACATTGTAAAGAATGAGAATTCAGGAATATTTCATTTTTATCTTGTGAAACCTTTTCCTAGAATGAAGAGGCAGTCATTCAAACAGAACAAGGAGATACTGTGTAGTTTAAAATCAGGAAAGTTGTGCGTCAGGGTTGTATCCTTTCACCATACTTATTCATACTTATTATTTGCTGAGCAAATAATCTGAGAAGCTGGACTATATGAAGAAGAACGGGGCATCAGGATTGGAGGAAGACATTAACAACCTGCAATATGCAGATGACACAACCTTGCTTGCTGAAAGTGAAGAGGACTTGAAGCACTTACTGATGAAGAACAAAGACTAAAGCCTTCAGTATAGATTCCACTTCAACATAAAGAAAACAGATATCCTCACAACTGGATCAATAAGCAAAATCATGATAAACAGGGAAAATATTTCATTTTACTTGGATCCACAATCAACATCCATAGAATAGAAGCAGCAGTCAAGAAATCAGACAACTCATTGCATTGGGCAAATCTGCTGCAAAAGACCTCTTTAAAGTGTTAAAAAGCAAAGATGTCACCTTGAGGATTAAGGTGCGCCTGACCCAAGCCGTGGTATTTTCAATTGCCTCATATGCATGTGAAAGCTGGACAATGAACAAGGAAGACTGAAAAAGACTTTATGCTTTTGAATTATAGTGTTGGTGAAGAATATTGAATATACCATGGACTGCCAGAAGAAGGAACAAATCTGTCTTGGAAGAAGTACAGCTAGAGTCTTCCTTAGAAGCAAAGCTGACGAGACTTCATCTCACATACTTTGGACATGTTATCAGGAGACATTAGTCCCTGGAGAAGGACATCATGCTTAGTAAAGTAGAGGGTCAGCAAAAAAGAGGAAGACCCTTAATGAGATAGATTGACACTGTGGCTGCAGTGGGTTGTGAGGATGGTGCAGGACTGGGCAGTATTTAGTTCTGTTGTACTAGGGTTGCTATGAGTTGGGACTGACTCGATGGCACCAAACAACAGTAATACTTCTGAAACATTATCAAGTGTACACAGCAGAGCTATGCCACCAGAAGCTTGGTGACAAGGGAAAATCTAGGAAATACAAGGTTAATACCGTCTTGAGAAAGGTGATGAGGGACAAGAAAGAGGTTACTCTCTTTCAAATACAAAGTCAGTAGTACAGTGAATATGCAGGACCTACTGAGCATGATATTGCTATTAGGCACTGGATGTACAAAAATGAGTAAGACATAGGCTCTATCCCTGAGTATCTCACACTCCAGGTGGGAAAAATAAGTATGACAACTAGAATACAAGTAATAAGTGCTACAGTGTAAGAATGTACAGGTTACTATGGAAACACAGAGCAAGTGGTGATTCACAGTGTTTTCAAGGAGTTGGAAGAATCTTCACAAAGAAAGAGATATTTCATCTAGTCCCTGAAGGATGAGTAGGAGTTTCTAGAATAAAATAAAAAGTTGAGGAAAGGAAGAGAAGTTCTAAGCAGAGACTATGAAATGTCACAGAATCATGAAAATGCATGGCATGTTTATGGAGGCTGAGACTTTGAGTGTGGTCTCTGTCGGCCCCTCCCCTTGTTCCCATGATGAATGAGGTCAGAGTGCAGCCCTGGAAGAGTGTGGGTGAAGAGCTGCTGCAGCAACTTTGTTTTATGGAGCAGTATCTTATTTGGACTTGGAAAGTTACCTCTGCTTTGCTTATACCTGATACATCTTTTTAACCCTGATGCTCACTCTTGGTCTAAATGGTCTCCATCTCTGGAGCCCATCCTGCCTCCATCTTATTTGCTACTCTTGGAATCACTGCACTTGCTTTGTTGCACAACTGGGACATGATAGCACTATTTTTAGCTATTATTTAATTGAAGTTCTACCTAGCTCGTGCTTTGTTGTTATTATTAGGTGCCATCAAGTCAGTTCCAACTCATAGCGATCCTGTGTACAGCAGAACCTAATACTGCCTGATCCTGCACCATGCCCACAGTCATTGCTATGTTTGAGCTCATCATGGCACCAACTGTGTCAATCCATCTCGTTGAGGGTCTTCCTCTCTTTCGCTGACCGTCACTTTACCAAGCATGATGTCCTTATCTAAGGCCTGGTCCTCCCTGATAGCATGTCAAAAATATGTGAGATGAAGTCTCACCATCCTCGCTTCTAAGGAGCATTCTGGCTGTTCTTTTTCCAAGACAGATTTGTTCCTTCTTTTGGCGGTCCATGGTATATTCAGTATTCTTTGCCAACACCATAATTCAAAGGTATCAATTCCTCTTCAGTCTTCCTTATTCGTTTTCCAGCTTTCACATGCATATGAGGCAACTGAAAATACCATGACTTGGGTCAGGTGCACCTTAGTCCTCAAGGTGACCTCTTTGCTTTTTAACACTTCAAAGAGGTCTTTTGCAGCAGATTTGCCCAATGCAATACATTGTTTAATTTCTTGACTACTGCTTCCTTGGGCATTGATTGTAAATCCAAGTAAAATGAAATCTTTGACAGTTTCAATCTTTTCTCCGTTTATCATGATGTTGCTTACTGGTCCAATAGTGAGAATTTTTGTTTTCTTTATATTGAGGTATAATCCATACTGGAGGTGTAGTCTTCGATCTTCATCAGTAATTACTTCAAGTCCTCTTCAATATCAGCAAGCAAGGTTGTGTCATCTGCATATTACAGATTGTTAATGAGCCTTTCTCCAATCCTGATGCTGCGCATTCTTCTTCATATGGTCCGGCTTCTCAGATTATTTGCTCAGCATACAGATTGAATAAGTATGGTGAAAGGATACAACTGTGACACATACCTTTTTGATTTTTAAACCACTCCGAATCCCCTTTTTCTGTTCATATGACTGCCCCTTGTTCTATGTACAGTTTCCACATGAGCATGATGAAGTGTCCTGGAATTTCCATTCTTCGCAATGTCATCCATAATTTGGTATGATCCACACAGTTGAATGCTTTTGCATAGTCAATAAAACACAGGTAAACATCTTTTTTGTATTCTCTGCTTTCAGCCAAGATCCATCTGACATCAGCAATGACATCCCTCATTCCAAGTCCTCTTCTGAATCTGGCTTGAATTTCTGGGAATTCCCTGTTGTTATACTGCTGTAACTGCTTTTGATTTATCTTCACCAAAAGATAATTAGCTCATTGCTGGAACTATATAAAATAATATATATGTTAAACATACCCACTTGTTTCCTGGGAAGATTAGATACAACATGCTGACCTTATCCAGTTTTACAAATTCATTGCATTAAATGAGCTTATCCAACAAGAGAGACCTATATTCAGTAAAAAGAAACAAACAAGCAAAAATACATTTAATACATACCTACAGAGCACTGCTTCTTATGAAAAAGATGTGACAATCTGCTTCCGTAAAGATTTACAACCTTGGAAACCTATGGGGCGGTTCTACTCTGTGCTATAGGGTAGTTTAATT
This sequence comes from Dugong dugon, assembly GCA_030035585.1. NCBI lineage: Eukaryota > Metazoa > Chordata > Mammalia > Sirenia > Dugongidae > Dugong > Dugong dugon. The sequence continues at coordinate 33,626,127 of CM057479.1, forward strand.
GAATCAACTCAATGGCAGTAGGTTTGGTTTTATAAAGGAGCCCTGGTTTCCTGGTGGTTAAGCACTCGGCTTCTGACCGAAACGTCGGTGGTTCAAATCCACCCAGCAGCTCCGTGGGAGAAAGATGTGGCAGTCTGCTCCTGTAAAGATTACAGCCTTGGAAACCCTATGGGACAGTTCTACCCTGTCCTATCGGGTCACTGTAAGTTGGAATCAACTCAACACAATGGGTTTGGTTTTCATTTTCGGGGGGAGGAGGGGAGTACAGATAAAAATTTGTCTTTCACAATTTGATGAAATTTGGGCAACTATTTAAACATGAGTGGATGTGTATAGAAAACCAAACCCATTGCCGTTGAGTCGGTTCCAACTCAGAGCCACCCTATAGGACAGAGTAGAACTGCCCCATAGCGTTTCCAGGGAGCGGCTGCTAGATTCGAATTGCCAACCTTTTGGTTAGCAGCCAAGCTCTTAACCATTGCGCCACCAGGGCTGTGAATGGATTTGTATAAGGAGTTTTAAATCAGTAATCAGTTACATGATTGAATGCTTTGTCAGTTTTGATCTGAGTTTATATAATTAAAACATTTTCTGTGAACGCTAAATTTAGTTACTACTAAGTGATCTCCAGTACATGGATGTTTCACTTATTTAATAAAAAGTCTCCAGTTAAGGTTTCTTTTATTATTATTGTCTACTCTAATGAAGTATCTTTTTATATACAAAGATGAAATTATTTACCTGCCATTGGAACAATTTAGCATACTAAGTCCAAGTATGTGGTTTTTTTCCTACCTAAAATCCCATGAAATTTTAAAAATGATACATTCTAAATGAATGAATAAATATATAACTGCTCCATAAACCAAAAAAAAAAAAAAAAAAAACCTCTATCAGCAGACCAGAAATTTTAAGGAACTTCTGATGGAAAGCAAATAATAATAGCAAACATTTATTGAGTGTATATTGTGCGCTGGATATTGTTCTAAACAGTTTCTGTGGACACATTTCACTCTCACAGAATACATTTAATTTTCACAACAACCTGAGGGGTAGGTATCATCTGTTATCCTCTTACATTATGATGGGAAATGGAGGCACAGAGAGAAATTAGTAATTTGTCCATGGTCATACACCTAATGTCGCCTAACCAGGGTTCACACCCAGGTAGTCTATCTTCAGAGCCCATGCGTTTCACCACTGTGCTATTCTGACTCAGACAGAACCAAACTGATGGAAAATAAGACCACAAAATAAAACAACAACAGAAACTCCCATAAAGCAAACAAGTAAGAAAACTAATAAAAACACCATGGCTCGTTATATTTTCAGGAGAAGTGAGTACTGCTGACGTGATGGGAGTAGTTTCTTGCATGTCCCAAGATCAGAATCAATTGATACAAGAAGCAGGAGGGGTTCTAAGGCAATACCAGGGTATTTGTTTGGAAAATTGTATGTAGAAATTTGTCCCCTTCTTCCCTCTACTTTTAGTGTGGTTTTTGTGCCCAAGGTAAAGGGATAAGAGTGGGTGCTCATTATGGAGATACAGTGCTATATCCTAGAGAGCTAATGACCTTCAGAAAGATCTGTATTATAGAAAGAAGAGTTATCACATGCCCCACTCCTCCCCTGCAGTCATGGAAGGTATATCCTGTCATCAGAACCTGCAATCAGGAAAATAGGGATTCTCAAGCACAAGGATGTACAGACAGCTAAGAATCACCAAGAGTTTGAGAAAAGCCACACTTGTGAAAGGAAGCACCAAACTCAACAAACAGAAAAATAAACTTAAAATAAATATGGTTAAAATTTTAGTGAACTATTGTATGCATGAAACAAAATGGGCTTTACAACAAAGAAGAAATTGGAGATCTCAGAAATTTGATGTATGAGCATAAAAAAACAGATGAACTGAATAGCAGAATGAATGTAACCAAAGAGCAAATTCATGAGCTTGAAGATGTAGCTAAGGGATTTTTGGAGAATATGATGTCAAAGGGAAAACAGACATTTTTGAAAAATGTGTAGTTCTCGACACTTCAATACCCATCTAATAGGGGTTCCAGAATAACTTTTAGATGTATCAATGATTTTTATCATAAAAATGCTTGACTCTGCTTTTGTCACATAACAAGAGTGGTCAACCAAGTATTTGAACAGCATGATTTGTCATTAATCCTGGTCCTTCAGGCAACTTGGCCTACTGGGGGGAAAAAAAAGACTTTTAAACTTTGTGTTATTTATTTAACACTATTCCATATATATATATATATATATATAAGTATAAATGGAATGTTTTAAGGGCAAAAAAATTAAGAAGAAGATTCTTCTTTATTTAAGACTTCACAGGTGAAGAGATGCTTGGGTTGGGTGTTGGTAAATGATGAAATTGCTTTTTCTCCACGATGGGAAGAATCTGCCCAAAGGCGTGAGTATGGTCAGCCCGGCTGTTCTGAAAGAAGGTAATGCAACCCAAGGGAAAAACAATTCAAGGCATTCTCTGCCTGTTCCACTATTTGCCCCTCAAAAATTTTCATTTGTTTTACCTGCCTAGTAGTGTTGGAAAAGATCAGTGGCTACAAGCTTAATACTTGTCAGAAAACCAAAAGTAGCTTCAGAGCCCAAGACCTGTTGGCTTCTTGTTACCCTGAACCTGAAGAACTTGCCCAGAGAAGTCATTCTTTTTTTTTTTTTCTTTCTCTTTCTCATTCTCTGTGGTTAATCCTTCTGTTTATTTATTCTATTTCAAGGGAAGTAAAGGCGGTCAGAAGGATGAAGGAGGAAAGCCTTTTTGGCTATGAATAGTTTACTAGTAGTAATGTTTCCTCCAAAACAAATTACCTAAGATTTTCTTCAAAAAAACAGCAAAGTGAATATGGTTATGAACATAGAACAATTTTGTTTGACTGCAATGTAATGAGTTAGAAAAAGTCTATATTTCCTCTGTGGTATAATATCTGGTTAACATGTGGGCTATAGGGAATGCTTGACAACTGTTCAAGCTATCAGTTGTAAGTTTCATTTTAATAAAAATTATTTCCCGAAGGCTGCATGACATAGGCAAAGTAGCACTGGACTGTGCATTAAGAATCTTGGTGTCTGGCTTCTATTTTGCTACTGACTAGTGGTCATCCTTGGGTGAGTCACTTTAGTGCTCTGTGCCTCAGTTTCCTCAGTTACCAGATGAGGGTAGTGATACTTTCTGCCTCACTGCCTCTCAGGGTTGTTGTGAAGATAAATGGAGTAAACTTAGAATATGAAGAAGTTTGAGATGATTCAAAATCATTTGAATTTGAGTCTCATCATTCACTAGCTAAATGGCCTTGTGGGAATTTAATCTATGCTTCAGTTTCCTCATCTGTGAAATGGCTGTGAAGATTAAATGATAAAAATTATTAAGGCGCTTAACATACTGCCAGGCGTTATGGTAGGCTTTTAATAAGTGCTAGTTCTTTCCCCTTTAAAGCAAACAGTATTTATGTTGTTGTTGTTAGGTGCCCTTGAGTTGGTTCCGACTCATAGTGACCCTATGTACAACGGAACAAAACACTATCGGGTCTTGCGCCATCCTCACAATCATTGTTACATTGTTGCAGCCACTGTGTCAAATCCATCTTGTTGAGGGTCTTCCTCTCTTCCACTGACCCTCTACTTTACCATGATGTCCATCCTCTCATCTAAGAAGCATTCTGGCTGTACTTCTTCCAAGACAGATTTGTGTGCTGTTCTGGCAGACCATGGGATATTCAATATTTTTTGCCAACACCATAATTCAAAGGAATCAATTCTTCTTTGGTCTTCCTTATTCATTGCTCAGCTTTTGCATGCATATGAGGCGATTGAAAACGCCATGACTTGGGTCAGGCGCACCTCAGTCTTCAAGGTGACATCTTTGCTTTTTAACACTTTGAAAAGGTCTTTTGCAACAGATTTGCCCAGTGCAGTGTGTCCTTTGATTTCTTGACTGCTGCTTCCATGAGTGTTGACTGTGAATCCAAGTAAAATGAAATCCTTGACAACTTCTGTCTTTTACTCATTTATCATGATGTTGCTTATTTGTCCATTTGGGAGGATTTTTGTTTTCTTTACGTTGAGGTGTAATCCATACTGAAGACTGTAGTATTTGATCTTCATCAGTAAGTACTTCAAGTCCTCTTCACTTTTCAGCAGGCAAGGTTGTGTCGTCTGTATATTGCATGTTGTTAATAAGTCTTCCTCCAGTCCTGATGCCCCTTTCTTCATATAGTCCAACTTCTCGGATTATTTGCTCAGCATACAGATTGAATAAGTATAGTGAAAGGATACAACTCTTGACATACACCTTTCCTGACTTTAAACCATGCAATATCCCCTTGTTCTGTTCAAACAACTACCTTTTGATCTATGTACAGGTTCCTCATGAGCACAATTAAGTGTTCTGGAATTCCCATTCTTCACAATGTTATCCATAATTTGTTATAACAGTATTTATGGAGCCCAGTATTTGAAAAATAGATTATTTTCTTTATAAAAGGATCCATGAGGGGATATGATTAACCCAAATTCAGTTTCTATTCAGATTTTGCTACAGTTAAGAAAGTGAGACACATCTCGTTTTCTGTAAAATCATATTTTAAAACATTTTAGTCTTTGTATTGTATACCTATTATTTAGGGAACTGATTACAGCTGTTTTGTGTGTGTGGTTTTTTTGGTTTTTTTTTTTTTTTGATAGACATATAACAGGAAGCAACTTATTGTTTTTATTTTATTATAATTTGAGATGTTGTAACTTAAGTAAATGATTTTTGTTATTCATGTGGTATTTGTATCCTACCTATGAGTCAGAGTCGACTCCACGACAGTGGGTTTTATTTCCAGAAAAGTTTTAAAGTTGTTTACAAAATTAAGCACAATAGAAAAAGAAGTAATTAAAAATGAAATTGGAACAAAAATAAGATAAGCAGATAATATCATCAGACACTGGTGATGAGTGTGTGAAATACCTCTAGGGTGGAGAACAGGAGCTTTGCTTGCTTGTTGAATTTCTTCTTGTTCCACCGTCATTTTTCATAGTCCCTCTTTGAGTGTCCTCCACCTCCTCCCTGAGCTTTTGGTTAGCAGCCATAGTTCTTAACCACTACAGCACTTCAGCACATTATTCATTTTAAATGTAAGTTGACAAGTTGAGGAAGTGAAAAATAAGAAATATAGATGATCAGGTTTTTTAAAGTGGAAACCATTAAACTGTGTTCAAAAAGAAGGCTTCATGGCATCCCTCTCCTTTGCTGCATCTTCTCCTTTTAAACTTTGATTTTCTGTGGGTTACACCCCACCCCCAAATACTTTTTTGTACTTTTCTTTTTCTGGTAGGTTCTCTGCTGCAACCAAAGTCAAATGATTTGAAAGAAGAGAAGGTTAATATTTAAGGGTAAATTTAAGAGATTACCCGTTCAATATTCCTTTGCCCACTCTTCTTTTTTGACAGAAAGAGGTGGTACTATCTGTTTTTCCTTCTTTCTTCTTCCCATCCTTTCTACCCAACATTTTTTTATTACAAAAGTTATATATATTTATTGTAGAAATACTTAAAAAAAAAAAATCCCACATAATTCCTCCATTCAGAACCACTATCAACAGTGGTTCTGAACACATCCATAGTCTTATGTGTGTGTGGGTTCATACCATAGGGCAGTTTTGTAAACTTTGCAGTTAGCAAAATAGTATAGACATTTTACATGTCATTAAAACTTCTCTTACATCATCATTTTTAATGGCTATGTGTTGTTCTCTGTATCATATAAATGTGTATAGCTGGGGACAAAATACTTATCTGAAGATAAAATCCTTCAAGCCTCAAACCTGTTGGTAAGTCATATCCATATGACTCAGCATTAGTGAAGACCTGTATATTTTTCCCTAAAGGCCCCACTGCTGTCATTGCCCAGAGAACTTGTAGGACCTTGAGGAGGGTCTGGATTACTCTACCCCTGCTTTCTTATTCATGGTGCCTTGCTGCTTTGGTAGCTGAAAAAAATCTTTGAGAGAGTCTCTATCACTTATCATTGCTCAAAGCAAACCAGATCGTTTATATACAATTTCTTTTTTTCCCTTTGTAGTCTGCAGGGACTATTCAACTCTTTTTAATTATAAATAATGACCCCCATGAACTTTATTCTGGCAATCATTTAATTCTCTCACCCTGTAGGATGTGGTTTAAATTCTAATCTGTTAATTTAGCCCCAATTCCAGTTTCCATCTTTTTTTAAAAAAAAAAAAAAAGTTTAATTTGCAACAGCTTTCTGGCAGGGGAGGAGGCTAAGGAGTGTCTGGATGCATACATCTGTACATACTAAATACCTCTTTCTTCTGTTTGGTTTAGTGTGGTCAGAAAAGCAGTGCTCCATCAGTTACAGTTCGCTGGACCAGAATGCTGCACTGTGGCAGACGCTGGGAAATGCAAAGAGAGCAGACACACAAGCAGTGCTGAGCCAGCCTTGCAGACAGTGGATGCTGCGGCTCCCCATTTGTTTTCCCAGATGGCTTGTCCTGGGTCCTGGAGCTGTGCACCTTAGGAACCTGAGAAAAGAATGAGCCTCAGTGAAAGAGTCCTAATTGCACCAAATCGAAGCTCACTGAGTCACCCAGATCATTTACTCCTTGATATTTAATTGCTAGCTGCTCCGCTCCTGGAAAATGCCCTGAGGCCCTTGTGCTAAATCTGCTCCCAAAGAACAGGATGGCTGCAGTTTCCCTTTGAATTGTTTGTGTCTTATTGTGCTGTAGAAAAAATAGGAAAAACATTTTAACAATACAGAAAAGCTGGAGGTGCCAGCCAGTGTTTCCTCAGCCACTCCAAGGCCTGCACCTGCCTGTGACAGGTCCTGCGGAAGAAACACATGTGAAGACTAGGCTCAAATCTAAGGCTCACCTGGGTCAAATTTGTCTTAGGGCTTTGAAATGGATCTTTGACCTGGGTGTTTTGTTTGTCTGGTTTTTGCTCTTTCTACTCACATTATGAGTGGCTTATGTGAGGGGTAATTGGAGACAGTTTTTAATTGAATTTCCTGATGTTATATTAATGCTCATTCACACCTAGGTATCAATCCAATGACATGTGAAGAACTTCTCTTCTCTGAAGGGCCATAAGTGACTAGGGTTTCTCAGGTGTTTAGTATTCCTTTAGTATTCCCAAGTGTGGGTTTTGTTTTGTGCTTTGAAATATGGTTTCTCCATCAACAAAATTGATTCTTAACGTATTAGGTATTTTACTTGTGTAATTACGTTAGTTAGTTAGTAACAGAAACGTTATGTTATGGTTAAGTTTGAATGTCAACTTGGCTGGGCTATTCTCAATGGTTTGGCAGTTACGTAATGCTTTAATCACCTCCATGATGAGAACTGCTATGAGTAGCCAATCAGTTGAAAGGGCATATCCTTGGGGGTGTGGCCTGCATCCAATATATATGGACTTTCTGGTAAACCTCCTGGCTTTTGCTCTCCCTGGATCCTGCATCTGGGCTCCGGTTCTTGTGATTTGAGACAACAGCCTGCCATCTAACCTGCTGATCTTGGGTTCATCAGCCCCTGCAGCTACATGAGTTAGGAGAAGCCTCCAGCCAGAGACCTGACAAATGAACTTGAAACTTTCCAGCCTCTACAATCATGTGAGCCATTTCTTTGACATAAATCTCTCCGTATATATATTATGTACATACATGCTTCACTGGTTTTACTTCTCTAGAGAACTCAGCCTAAGACATTTGGGACTGAGAGTGGTTCTAGAGAAACAAAATTGTAAGGATAAGTTCTCTAAATTGGTTCTGAAGTCTGGTTATTCATAAAGATGTTGACGACTCTGCTTCCAATAGTAAAGAGGTCACTGCTAATCCATGGTATGAGGTGGCCATATAAATATGCAAAATATAACCACCAATAGATCAAGTTTGGTGAGAGGCAAGGCTCTGGATGATCGCATGTGGGAATACTTTTCTACAATTTTGTTAGAATAAGAAGTATATGGAAGCTGGTTGGTCGATCCTACTTTTGCTAGACAAAGTGGTGAAAACAAAAGACAAGCTCAGGGCTTCAGAGTCAAAGCTCAAGCACTGCATAAATGACCTCAAAGTTTCCACTTGTGCCTTGAAAGAAAGCCTTATTTCTTGATGTAACAAAGCTGATATTGCCGAAAACCAAATCCAGAGTCTTTATCATGGATGAATTACAATGCAAACTGAATTCCCAACTTCAAGTGGTGTCTGAAGTTAAAGTGAGGCCATTGATGGAGGAAGAAATTGGATCCTGAAAATTGGGATGGGGAAATATGGGCAGATAATCAAAGCAGCTGGGGACACTGAGCCCCTAAGTACCGTTGAATCACTCCTGCCAACAAAACCATTAGCTCGTCCACAGCTCCTTCACAGCTGTGTCTGAAGAACCTTAGTGTGAGATATTGCCTGGGGCAGCCTCTGAGTTACCATAATAGACAGCAGATTCAAGGCATTAGTCAGAATAGTCTGACTCATATGGACTTATGGCGTTGGCTACTTAGTCATGGTGTCCCTAGGAGCGAAATAGATTGTAAATCCACTAAATATTTACCTGATCTGTACAAGCAGAAGAATTCTAGGTCAAGTGAACAGCAGCCCAACTCAAATTGCCAGAAGAGAGAGTCACAGCCCCTGAATTATTTCCCAGATTTGAGCCAGTTTATGGACCCACAACCCATTAAATGAAGGGGAATCTGAGTCCCCTTGAGGAAGGAACCCCTGACACTGCCAAAAATTTATACTGTTAATCTTTCTCCCAGCCTTCCACAGAGGAATCTAGGGCCTTTTATGAGAGTGACTGTTCTTTGGGGAAAAGGAAGCAGTCAGACTTTTCAGGGATGACTAGATACTGGCTCTGAACTGACACTAATTCCAGGCACCTAGAATGTCACTGTGGCCCACCAGTCAGTGTGGGAGCATATGGAGGTCAGGATATTAATGGAGTCTTAGCTCAGGTTCATCTCACAGTGGGTAAGCGGGTCCCTGAACCTATTATGTAGTGGTTCCCCAAGTTCCAGAATGCATAACTGGAATAGATATACTCAGCAACTGCAGAACCCCCACATTGAATCCCTAGCAAGTGACCTAAGGGCTATTATGGTAGGAGAAGCCAAGTGGAAGCCATCAGAACTGCCCCTGCCTAAGAAAATACTAAACCAAAAGCAATAGCACTTTCCTGGATGGATTGCAGAGATTACTGCCACCATCAAAGACATGAAGGATGCAGGGGTGGTGATTCCCACTGCATTCCCATTCAACTTTCCTATTTGGCTTGTGCAAAAAACAGATGGGTCTTGGAGAATGACAGTGGATTATTGAAAACTTAACCAGGTGTTGACTTCAGTTACAGTTGCTGCTCCAGATTTGGTTTCATTGTTTGAGCAAATTAATACATCTCCTGGTATGTAGCTATTGATCTTGCTAATGCCTTTTTATCCATTCCTGTTTTGAAGGACCACCAGAGGCCATTTTCCTTCAGCTGGCAAGGCCAGCAATAAATCTTCACTGTCCTACCTCAGAAATATATCAACTCTCCAGCCCTATGTCATAATTTAGTACAAAGGGAACTTGATCACCTTTCCCTTCCACAAGACATCACACTGGTCCATTACATTGATGACATTAGGCTGATTGTACTTGGTAAGGAAGAAGTGTCAATGACTCTTGACTTATTGGTAAAATATTTGTGTGCTAGAGGGTGGAAAAATGATCCCACAGAAATTTAGGCACCTCCCACTCCAGTGAAATTTTTAGGGATACATTGATGTCGAGCATCATAAAATGAAGGATAAGTTATTGTATCTGGCTCCTCCCACAACTAAAAAGGAAACACAATGCCTAGTGGCCTTTTTTGGATTTTGGAGGCAACATATACCTCATTTGGGAGTGCTACTCTGGCCTATTTATCAGGTGACTGGAAAGCTGCACTGAAGGCACTGGTGAAAAACAAGACTCCAGGAATTGACGGAATACCAATTGAGACGTTTCAACAAATGGATGCAGTGCTTGAAGCACTCACTCACCTATGCCAAGAAATTTGGAAGACAGCTACCTGGCCAACTGACTGGAAGAGATCCATATTTGTGCCGGTTCCAAGGAAAAGTGATTCAACAGAATGTGGAAATCATCTAACAGTATCATTAATACCACACACAAGTAAAATTTTGCTGAAGATCATTCAAAAGCAGTTGCAGCAGTAAATCGACGACGAACTGCCAGAAATTCAAGCTGGTTACAGAAGAGGATGTAGAATGAGGACTACCATCACTGATGTCAGATGAATCCTGACTGAAAGCAGAGAATACCAGAAAGATGTTTTTCTGTGTTTTATTGCCTATGCAAAGGCATTCAACTGTGTGGGTCATAATAAATTATGGATAACATTGTGAAGAATGGGAATTCAAGAACATTTAATTGTGCTGATGCGGAACCTGTACATAGACCAAGAGGCAGTTGTTATAACAGAATAAGGGGTTACTGTGTCATTTAAAATCAGGAAGGTGTGTGTCAGGCTTGTATCCTTTCACCATACTTACTCAGTCTGTATGCTGAGCAAATTATCCAAGAAGCTGGACTATATGAAGAAGAACATGGCATCAGGATTGGAGGAAGACTCGTTCATAACCTGTGATATGCAGATGATACAACCCTGCTTGCTGAAAGTGAAGAGGACTTAAAACACTTATTGATGAAGATCAAAGACTACAGCCTTCACTATGGATTACACCTTAACATAAGGAAAACAAAAACCCTCACAACTGGACCAATAAGCAACATCATGATAAATGGAGAAAAGATTGAAGTTGTCAAGGATTTTGTTTTACCTGGATCTAGAATCAACACCCATGGAAACAGCAGCCAAGAAATCAAATGATACATTACATTGGGAAAACCTGCAAAAGACATCTTTAAAGTGTTAAAAAGCAAAGATGTCACCTCAAAGACTAAGGTGCACCTGACTCAAGCCATGGTGTTTTTAATCGCGTCATATGCATGTGAAAGCTGGACAATGAATAATGAAGACTGAAGATATGATACATTGGAATTATGGTGTTGGTGAAAGATATTGGATATACCATGGACTGCCAGAAGAATGAACAAATCTGTCTTGGAAGAAGTACAGCCAGAATGCTTCTTAGAAGCAAGGATGGCAAGACTTGATCTCACATACTTTGGACATGTTATCAGAAGGTACCAGTCCCTAGAAAAGGACATCATGCTTGGTGAAGTAGAGGGTCAGCAAAAAAGAGGAAGACCCTCAACGAGATGGATTGACACAGTGGCTGCAACAATGGCCTCAAGCATAACAATTGTAAGGATGGTGTAGGACTGGGCAGTGTTGTGTTTTGTTGTACATAGGGTCGCTATGAGTCTGAACCAACTCGACAGCACCTAATAACAGCCATGTTTCCCATCATCCTGAAGCAGCTGACTTGATAAAACTGTGGAATGGCCTTTGTCATGGATTGAATTACATCCCCCCCAAAAATGTGTGTATCAGTTTAACTGGGCCATGATTCCTGGTATTGTGTGATTTTCCTGTATGTGCCTCTGTGATGTTAATGAGGGAGGATGGGTGGCCATTGTGTTAGTAGGGACAGGACTCAATCTACAAGATTGGACTGTGTCCTGAGGCAGTCTCTTGAGATATAAAAGAGAGAAGTGAGCAGAGAGACAGGGGGACCTCATACCACCAAGAAAGCAGTGCCAGGAGCAGAGTGCATCCTTTGCACCTGGGATCCCTGCGTGGAGTAGCGAACACTGATGAGACAAAGGCTAACAGAGAGAGAAGGCCTTCCCCTGGAGCTGATGCCCTGAATTTGGACTCTTAGCCTACTTTACTGTGAAGAAATAAGTTTCTCTTTGTTAAAGCCATCCACTTGTGGTATTTCTGTTGTAGCAGCACTAGATGACTAAGACAGCCTTCTAAAGACACAATTACTGCACCAACTAAGTGGCAGTACCTTGCAGGGTTGGAGCAATGTTCTCCAATGTATATGCTCTAAACCAGCATCCAATATATGGTGCTGTTTCTCCCATAGCCAGGATTCGTGGGTCCAGGTATCAAGGGGTGGAAATAAGAGTGGCACTACTCACTATTACCCCTAGTGACCCACTTGCAAAATTTTTGCTTTCTGTTCCTGTGACCCTATGCTCTGCAGGTCTAGAGATGTTAGTTCGAAAGGAGGAATGTTCCCATTTGGAGCTACAACACAGATTCCATTGAACTGGAAGTTAAGAATGCCACCCGGCCACTTTAGGCTTCTCATGCTTCTGGATCAACAAAGAAGGAACTTACTGCATTGGCTAGTGTGATTGTTCCTGATTACCAAGAGGAAATTGGATTGATATTACATAATGGAGGTGTGTCCAGAATACAGGAGATCCCTTAGGACGTCTCTTAGTGCTACCATGCCTTGTGATTAAAGTCAATGGAAAACTATAGCAACCCAGTTCCAACATGACCGCTAATGGCCTAGACCCTTCAGGAATGAAAGTTTGGGTCACCCCACCAGGCAAAGAAGCATGACCAGCTGAGGTGTTTGCTGATGGTAAAGGGAATACTGAATTGGTTGTGGAAGAAGTAGTTACATACCAGTTACAACAACATGACCAGTGACAGAAACAAGGACTGTAATTGTTATGAGTATTTCTGGCTTGTATGTGTGCATCAAACATTTTTGTTTTCTTCACTTATAAAATATAAGATGTAAACAGGGCTAGTGCATTTTTTATTCTAAGTGTATTATGTCATGTTAGGCACAAGTTTGACTTTATAATTGTCTTTATTTAGAGAATATGTGAGGTTTAAGGAGATGTGTACAGGTGCCAGGTTGACGGGGTGGACTATGATCATTAAGGTTGTGTTTCAACTTGGCTAGGTCATGATTCTCAGTGGTTTGGCAGTTATGATGTAATCTGGCAGTTATAATGGTGCAATAACCTCTATGATGAGATCTGATACAATGCAGTCACCTCTGTGGTGAGATCTGCTATGAGTAGCCAGTCAGTTGAAAGGGTGTTTCCTTGGGGCTGTGGCCTGCATCCAATAAATATAGACTTTCTGGCAAAGCTTGCTGGCTTTTGCTCCCTCTGGATCCTGCATCCAGCTTGTCACATATGACCTCCAGTTCTTAGGACTTGAGACAGCGGCTTGCTGTATTGCCTGCTGATCCAGGTATTCATTGGCGTCCGCAGTTTGTTAGCTGCCAGCCTGCCATCTTACCTGCCAATCTAGGAATCATCAGCCTCCTCAGCCCATGAGCCAGCAACCTGCCTTCTGACCTGCCAGTCTTGGATTGGTCAGCCCCTGCAGCTATATGAGTCAGGAGAAGCCTCCAACCTGACACCTGACTCACAGACTTTGGACTTTCTAGCCCCTACTGCATGAGCCATTTCCTTGATAATCTCTCTCTCTTTTATATATGTATACACACACACACACACATATATATACATACATATATACGTGTGTGTGTGTGTGTGTGTGTGTGTGTGTGTGTGTGTCTATATACACATACTCTTCACTGGTTTTGCTTCTCTAGAGAACCCAGCGTAAGACACTTTGTAATGCAAAACAGCCTAAAAATGAAGCATTAGAAATAGCTGTGAGATTTATTTTTCCCAAAGGGACTTAATAAATCCTATCTAATACTGTGTTTCCTTTAAGATAGTTTAATCCGTTTATCTCCATTAGAATTATTTAATTGATCATGGACTTTTAAATTAATTTCTTATATATTTCATCATTTCATGTAGGCATACCCCATATGTGTTAATAATTTTGCAATGTTTGATAGAATAACTCTGAAGTATATGAATTTCACTTGAGATAACCAATCTAGTGTGATTTTTGTGCTGCCTAAGTGATTATTTTCACTCCTAATTTTAATGCACTTTTAATTGAGATAATACATGTATAATTTTTAGCTCAGTACCTGGCACATAGTAAATGCTGAATAAATGTTGTTAATTGCCGAGTCTGTTCTGACTTGTGACGATCCCGTGTGTGCAGAGTAGAACTCTCCATAGGGTTTTGAAGGCTATGACCTTTCAGAAGCAGATTGCCAGGCCTGTCTTCCAAGGTACGTCTGGGTGGGTTCAAACCGCCAGCCTTTTGACTAGTAGTCCAGCACTTGACCATTTGTATCACCTGGAAACTCCTGAATAAATGTTAGCAGTTATTAACATTTTTAGTATACTGGCTAAAATATTTCAGCTCATTTTTGCCTATAGTAAGTAGCAGGTGTATTTTTTGTTTAACATAATTAAATCTCCAAATATTTGCATAGTCTTCCAGAATTAAAAGAAAAGCAAACTCTAAATAAATTTTAATAAAATGTGATTCCCAGGAGCTAGTAAAATAATTTAAATTCACTTTATAGTGGTCTCAGAATTAAAACTCTTCTCATTTATCATCCATTTTATATAATGATAAAAGAATAAAAAACACGTAAAGGAAATCTTTGGCCTGGTTTAAAGCATTTCAACCCTTTGTGCTATTTTTTAAATCCCCTGTTTATCTAGGTCTCAAATGTTTTATGTACAGAAGTGCAGTGAATTGACATGCAGAGTTACTGATGGTAGAAAGTATTACAGTGCCACAGGTCCAGAGTACCTTCTAAGTGTGTGTATTCCAGTATTTAAATTTATTTACTTTAAATTAATTTTACTATGTAAAATTAAAAGTATGTGGTTTAAATTTGATATTTAAATTTTATTAAAAAAACATCAAGAGTGCTTGCCCTAGCCCCCATCCAAGGGACAACAATTGGTCTCTATCACTTGGGGCAACCAAGGAAGAAGGAGAGTTGGGAATAGTAGGAGGAAATGGAATGTGTGGCTAATTGCCTTCACGAACAACTGCCTCCTTTGCCATGATACCAGAAGAATTGGATGGTGCCAGGCTACCATTACTGAACATTTTGATCAAAGATTCTGTAGAAGAAGCTTGATTAAAAATGGGAAAATGCAGAACAGAATTTCAGGTTCTTATGGACTGTAGACTTCCTGGAGCCATGAAGGTAGGATAAACCCCTGAAACTATTGCCCTGAGATAATCTTTAAACCTTAAACCGAAAATAACTCCTGAAGTCATTTAAAACCAAACAATAGTTTAGCTTAACTAGTAAAACATGTCTGCCTTGAGAATTATGGTCTTTTAAGAACTATCTGTACAGGATCAAACTGACAACAGCAACTCTAAAGATTAGATAGGAACCTTAGGGGGCAGTGAATTTATGTTGATAGGGAAGGAACAACTCAGAAAAGGAAAGTGAGAATGAGTGCACAACTCGAAGAATATAATGAATGTCACTAAATGGTACATGTGGAAACTGTTGAATTGATGTGTGTTCTGCTGTGTATATTCTTAACAGCAACTAAACAAATAAATAATTTTTTTTAAAGACCCCATTCAGAAAAAGAGTGTTTGACCTAAAATGTTAAATGTTTTAAAATTCTTGACAGGAGTTCCTCACAAATATTTTACCCACTTCATTCTTCTGTCATGGTTGCTTACTATCACCACACTCTTGTAATGTTGAAAACCAGTCACACTAGGTCTCATTTTGGCTGCCTTAATTAAGACTCAGCAAGAGAATTCCTGTTATTTAATAAATGTATGTGTTCATTGTCACGTGACAGCAGGTATTTGAAGCTATCTGATTTCTTAGCTTGTTTTGGCAATTCAGTAATGGCTTCCTACTGCCAATGGATGGCTGCTAAGTCACTCAAGCTAACACAAAAGTTTCAGAGAAACTTCTAATGATATCTAAAAATATGAGCATATTTTAAACCTTCTGGATAATCAGTGTGCCTTCTGTTTGTTAAGCTCACGCAATTTAAATTTGGGAGATTGCTGTTTAATGTGATACCTGCAAGACAGATAGTTATGTTAGGAACCCGTGAACTGTTACTTTTCCTCTGCTATTAGTTTATCAATATTCTATTAATTCTCAGGTTTTCCAGTTTGTAGGTTTTACAGATTTTTTTTTTTTTTTTTTTTTTTTTTTGGTAGCCTGCTTTTGGCCATTATATTACTCATTAACACCTCCAATGTTGTGTGGTATGGTAGAAGGCAAAAAGAAAATCCAATAAAATTTTAGAGAGAAAGCAATCTTGAAGATCCCCTAACCTTGTATTTCTATTCCCTGCCCAGCCACCCCACCCAGCACACTCTCCAGTTTTACAAATAAGGGAACTGAAAGCCAGAAGGTTCAAGAGCACACAGCCACACAGAGTGTGACCTGGAACACAGGTTTCCTGGTCTTGTTCAGGGCTCCTTCCAGAAGAAGCTGGAACAATGGAGAACTTTATTTCCCCATAGTTTACTATGGAATAGAATGAATTGCCCAAGGAATGCATACCTAGCCCACTTCCAAAGATTTTTTTGAAGTGGGTGGAGAGGAGGCTTGTTATTGGAGCAGCTCCACAGTGGGAACCCACCGACAGAGCAACCGGAGTGCTAGAACATATTGTTTGAAATGAGCTCTGGGAATTAGCTGGGAAATTTATTTTTCAAGATAACATCCACAAATTGCCTGAGCTGTTCTTTTAAAGTCACAAGAGAGAAAAATCACTTCATCTCTTCAGCATCTGCAAACTTTGATTCATCTCATTTAATTCACAAGTCAGTAAACACAGCTTAACAAGAATGTTATATCCTTTTCTTCTTCCTCCAAGTTCATTAGAGAAGTAAGTTATCATATGTTGTTGTTTTTAGGTGCCATCAAATCAGTTCCAACTCATAGCAATCCTGTGTATAACAGAACGAAACACTGCCCGGTCATGCGCCATCCTCACAATCATTGCTATGTTTGAGCCACTGTGTTGAGGGTCTTCCTCTTTTTTGCTGACCCTCTCCCAAGCATGATGTTCTCCAGGGACTTGTCCCTTCTGATAACATGTCTGAAGTACATGAGATGAAGTCTCACCATCCTTGCTTCTAAGAAGCATTCTGGCTGTACTTCTTCCAAGACAGATTTGTTTCTTCTTCTGGCAGTCCATGGTATATTCAGTATTCTTTGCTACACCATAATTCAAAGGCATCAATTCTTCTTAGGTCTTCCTTACTCATCATCCAGCTTTCACATGCGTATGAGGTGATAGAAAATACCATGGCTTGGGTCAAGTGCACCTTAGTCCTCAAGGTGACGTCTTTGCTTTTTAACAGTTTAAAGAGGTCTTTTGCAGCAGGTTTGCCCAATGCAATAATACATTGTTTGATTTCTTGACCACTGCTTCCATGGGCATTAATTGTGGATCCAAGTAAAATGAAATCCTTGACCACTTCGATATTAATGTTTATCATGATGTTGCTTATTGGTCCAGTTGGTGAGGATTTTTGTTTTCTTTATGTTAATGTGTAATCCACGCAGATCTTCATCAATAAGAGAGCTTCAAGTGCTTTTCGCTTTCAACAAGCAAGGTTGTGTGATCTGCATATTGCAGGCTGTTAATGAGTCTTCTTCGAATCCTGATGCGATGTTGTTCTTCATATAGTCCAGCTTCTCGGATTATTTGCTCAGCATACAGATTGAATAAGTATGGTGAAAGGATACAACTCTGACACACACTTTTCCCAATTTTAAACCATGCAATATCCCCTTGCTCTGTTCCAACAACTGCTTCTTGGTTTATTTACAGCTTCCACATGAGCACAATTAAGTGTTCTGGAATTCCTGTTCTTCACAACGTTATCCATAATTTGTTATGATTCACCCAATTGAGTGCCTTTGCATAGTTAATAAAACACAGGTAAACATCTAAAGCATAGTTATCGTATCAATTCATTAGTTATTATATGAATGATTTTAAGTCACGCTTTCCCAGTTTATTGCCTACTTAAAGAACAACTGAAATTTGACTCAATCATATCTTGGAATTTATCTCGAAGTATTTTATTTATGTGGTCTTAAAGCATAAAATAATTAACTATGTAGCCTGGAAATTGTTTTTAAAAAACACACACACAACTTTTTAATCTCAATATGACAAAGTCAATTTAAGACCCTAGCAGGTAGTTCTGTTTGAAAATTATTTATTTTCATTTGGTTTAATATGATGAGTCTAATATTATCCATTTCAGATCTCCCTTCTGTCAGACTTTTCCCACATCAATGCATCCTCTACAAGGCTGCCCCAGTTACTGTCTTAAAACACAAGTCTGCAAGTTCATTCCTTTGCTTAAAACACTGCAGGATTTGTCAGATTGTAGACTCTGCAAAAAAATTCTTTACAAGCTGAGGATATAAATAACTTGGTCCTAAAATCAGATAGTGACTTGGGTTGAAATCCCGGCTTTACAATTTACTAAACTGAACAAGTTACCTAAACTTTTTGAGTCTTAACTAAAAAATGGGTATAAAATAGCATATATTATAGAGAGTCGTAATGAAGAATAAATGAGATGATACATTTAAGTGCTTATAACATTCAGCATATAGAAATGGTTCAATAAATGTTGATGCTTATTATTGTTATAGAATTAAATTTCCTAAGTATACATACATGGTTCCAGCCTACTTTTAGTTCTTCATCTCCTGCCATTTCCTCTACCTTTCCTTCCTTCTCCAAACACACTCACACACACACTCACTCACTCTTCAGTCCAACCTTATAACCCAATTTTAGCCTCAAACATACTATACGTTTTTATACCTTTGTGTGTTTGTATGGACTGTGCTCTCTGCCTGGATTGCTATCCAGTCTGTTGTTCTGCTTGCAAGCTCCTTACGTCCCTCAAAACGCATTCACCCATCTCTTCTAACATGATGTTTCCAAGGCTCCACAGTTAGAGAATTCATTGTACTCTTTTGTTTACAAATTGTCGACTACTTTAAATCACAAGCTAATTGAGGGTGAAGACTTTCTTTTTGATTTCTCTATTTTTAATGCTCAGCATAATGTTGGAGCATCGTAAACACTCAATGTTAATGTTGAAAGAAGAAATACTCGAATTACTAGGCTTGCTTTTTAACCCAGTACAGGCGGCCCTCTGATTTTCATAGCTGTGGATTTCCACAATTCCTCATCTATTAGGCAAGAGGACAGCCATCTCTTACTAGATTTATTCAGTTTGCCCCTTGAAGAGCATGGAAGTTCATTTCACTTGATTCATGGGTGCCTTCTGGTGGAGAAAGGAATAACTACAGATTCATGCTTAACCAAAACCATGTTTCTGTGATCTCATGGTGTTTTCCAGAAGCATAGTCTGGTAATTCTTCATTCTTGTGCATTGGTTTCCTCAATATTTTAAAAAGTTGGTCTATTACAAATAATGTTTGAAAACATCGATTTGGCAATAATATGTATGTGAACTTATTATTATAAGCTAAATTATTGCTCAGTTGTTCTAGTCTGTTATAGAAGAAAACTAGAAAATTTTATAATTCTTGTTAATAAAAATATTTGAAACGCTATGACTTTAGGAACTTTCCAGGCCCTATTTACTTTCCTTTGTCTAGCACATATGGACAATAATGACAACTAGTGGCAGAGATCCTAGAGAAAATGGTTTATCCAGTGTACAGAGCTCTAAGTTCCTAGATTGCATCTCTCTCTCTCTCTCTCTCTCTCTCGCTATATATATATATATATATATATATATATATATATATATATAAAATTTCAAATAGAGAAAAATGCAGTTTAAAGTTTTGTATATTGAATTTTTTAAATGTTTCATTGACACTGAAGTCTCAGTTCATTCAACAAATATTGAGCACTTCCTGAATGCCTGATACGGTGGAAAGTGCTAAAGAACCAGAGATGAAAGGCATAGTTTCAGTCATGGGCCAAATAAAGAGTGTTTAAGAATATAAAGCTATATAATTTTTCATAAGACAAACCATACAACTCCATTTAGATACTCATAAGTTGCTCGTGTTCCTTTACCTACCCATGTGCATTATAAACATCACAGATACAGTAAAGTTTCTAGTTTTGTTCATGCCACATTGGTAAGTTTTCTGAGAGTATGTGACTCAAAGGGGAAATTCTTTATGATTTTTGATAAGTAGACATGTATAAAATATGCACATTTCTGTGCTTCTTACACTTCACTTACCTGAAGGATAGATTCTTTGTTCATCTCAATTATCTGGAGCAGTATAATGAACGAGGAAGTAAACAAAAAAGGACGGAAGGGAAGTTAACAATCACAAAGCCCATGCCTCCTTCTCCAGTAAGAAGGTTAAACATTTTCTGAGTCTTGGCACTAGATAATTGTGAATAAAATAAAGTACCTCTTAGAAGCAGAGTTTTTCTGCTTACAGAGGGAGAATTCAGACCTTCTCAGAGCAATCAGAGTGATTTGGCATGGGAACTAGCCCAAAATGCAGGAGATAAATATGTTACAACCCTCGATTCATGTTCCAAAGATGACCTGATAACATCAGAAAAATGCTCCATTTTCTTCAGTGCATTCTCTTTGAAGAAACCTAGAAGTATGTGTTTCACTTTCGGAACATTTCCATCAAAAGAGGTTAAAATTTTTCATCCTTTACAGCAGTAAAAGTGAGTTAAATGCAACATTCACTTATGTGGAAATTCTCATTACCTGATGGTACTTGTTAAATGAGGTATTATGGAAATTAGTTTTCATTCATAGAACTTTCATTTGTGAAAAATTAAATAGGACACACATGTATCCAAATTTGGTTTTCTTTTTAACCTTTTCAAGACCGCTAAGACATACCATGTCCTGCCTACTTTTTATGCCTCTGGAGTTCATTGGAAAGGAGGTTGCCTGATTTTAACACATTTAGCCTCAAGGTGGAAGCCTTTTGAAATGCATGAAACTCAAAAATATTGAGTGGGAGCCTCATTTTTCTGTGAATTTTCTAAACTTTTTTTTTTATTGTACTTCAGGTGAAGGTTTACAGAACAAATAGTTTCTAATTAAAAAGTACATATATTGTTTTATGACAATGGTTAACAACCCCACGACATGTCAACCCTTTCCCTTCTTGATCTTTTTTTTTTTTTTTTTGGTGAAAATATACATAGCCAAAGATACAACATTTCAAAAATTTCTACCTGCACAGTTCAGTGACATCAACTATGCTCTTCCAATTGCGCTGCTATTCTCACTTTAGATGAAGGTTTACAGAACAAAGTAATTTCTCATTAAACAGTAAACATGTTGCCCTATGACAATGGTTAACAACCTCACTAGACATCAACACTATCCTTACTCAACCTTGGGTTCCCTATCACCAGCTTTCCTGTCCCTTTCTTCCTTCTAGCCCTTGTCCCTGGACTGCTGTGCCTCATTAGTCCCGTTTTGTTTTATGGGGCTGTCTACTCCCTGGCTGAACGGTGAACCTCGGAAGGGACTTCACCACTGAACTAAAAGGGTGTCTGAGGGCCATACTCTTGGGGTTTCTCCAGTCTCCTTTAGGCCAGTAACTCTGGGCTTTTTTCTGTGTGTTAGAATTTTGTTCTACATGCTTCTCCAGCTCTGTCCAGAACCCTCTGTTGTGATCCTGGTCAGAGCAGTCAGTGGTGGTAGCCGGGCACCATCTAGCTGTACTGGACTCAGTCTGGTGGAGGCCTTGGTAGCTGTGGTCCATTAGTCCTTTGGACTAACCTTTTCTTTGTATCCTGTTCTCTTCATTTTCCCTAGCTCCCAAAGGGATGAGACCAGTGGAGTGTCTTAGATGGCTGCTCACAGGTGTTTAACACCCCAGACGCTGCTCACCAAGGTAGAATGTAGAACATTGTCTTTATAAACTGTGTTATGCCAGTTGAGCTAGATGTTCCCTGAGACCTTGGTCCTCACAACCCTCCGCCCAGCAATTCAGTCCCTCAGGGAGTTTGGATGTGTCTAGGGAGCTTCCATGACCTTTCCTTGTACAAGTTGTACTGGTTTCCCCAGTATTGTGTACTGTCTCACCCTTCACCCAAGACACCACTTATCTATTGCCTGTTTAGTATTGCCCCCCCACCCCTCCCGTCCCTGGTAGCTAACAAAGATTGTTTCTTTTTGCGTGTGAACTTTTTCATGGGGTTTTACAATAGAGGTCTCATACAATATATTTGCCCTTTTCTGATTGACTTTCACTCAGCATAATGTCCTCCAGTTTCATCCATGTTATGAGATGCTTCACAGATTCATCATTGTTTTTTCTTGTTGCATAGTACTCCATTGTGTGTATGTACCATCGTTTGTATATCCATTCATCTGTTGATGGGTATCTAGGTTGTTTCCATCGTTTTGCTGTTGTGAACAACGCTGCCATGAACATAGGTGTGCATATTGTCTATTTGAGTGACAACTCTTATTTCTCTAGGATATATTCCTAGGAGTGGGATTACTGGATCATATGGTATTTCTATTTCTAGCTTTCTGAGGAAGCGCCATATCATTTTCCAAAATGGTTGTATCATTTTGCATTCCCACCAGCAGTGCATAAGAGTTCTGATCTCCCCACAGCCTCTCCAACATTTGTTATTTCCAGTGTTTTTGATTCATGCCAGTAATGCTGGGATGAGATGGTATCCACTGTGGTTTTAATTTGCATTTCTCTAATGGCTAGTGAACACGAGCATTTCCTCATGTGTCTGTTGGCCACTTGAGTGTCTTCATTGGTGAAGTGTCTGTTCATTTCCTTTGCCCATTTTTTAATAGGATTATTTGTCTTTTTGTTGTAGAGGTGTTGGATTTTCTTGTAGATTATGGAGATTAGACCTTTGTCTGACTTGAAATTTACAAAAATTTTTTCCCAGTCTGTAGGTTCTCTTTTTACACTTTTGGTGAAGTCTTTCGAAGAGCATAGGTGTTTGATTTTTATAAGATCCCAGTTATCTAGCTTATCTTCTGGGGTTTGTGTGTTGATGGTTGTGGTTTGTATCCTGTTAATGCCGTGTATTAGGGCCTGTAGCGTTGGTCCTATTTTGTCTTCTATGAACTTCATAGTTTTTGGCTTTATATTCAGTTCTTCGATCCATCCTGAATTAGTTTTTGTATATGGCATGAGGTATGGGTCCTGGTTCATTTTTTTGCAGATGGGTATCCAGTTTTGCCAGCACCATTTGTTAAAAAAACTGTCTTTTCCCCATTTGATGGACTTTGGGCCGTTGTTGAAGATCAGGTGAGCGTAGGTGGATGGATTTACATCTGGGTTCTTAGTTCTGTTCCGTTGGTCAGTGTATCTGTCATTGCACCAGTACCAGCCTGTTTTGTCTACTGTAGCTGTATATAGCTTCTGAGGTCAGATAGTGTGAGTCCTCCAACTTTATTCTTCTTCTTCAGTAGTGCTTTACTTATTTGCGGCTTCTTCCCTTTCCATATAAACTTAATGATTAGTTTCTCCATCTCTTTCAAGAATATTGTTGGTATTTGGGTTAGGATTGCATTACATTTGTAAACTGCTTTGGGTAGAATTTTCATTTTCACAATATTGAATCTACCTATCCATGAGCATGGTATGTTTTTCCATTTATGTAGATCCCTTTGTGTTTCTTGCAGTAGTATTTTGTGGTTTTCTTTGTATAGGTCTTTTACATCCCTGATTAGATTTATTCCTAAGTATTTTATTTTTTTAGGGGCTGTCATCAATGGTATTGTTTTCCTGATTTCCTTTTTATCATTCTCGTTATTATTAGTGTATAGGAATCCAGCTGGTTTTTGTATGATTATCTTGTATCCTGTTACTCTTCTGAATCTTTCTGTTAGTTCCAGTAGATTTCTTGTGGAGTCTTTAGGGTTTTCTATGTATAGTATCATATCATCTGCAAACAGGGACAGTTTAACTTCTTCATTACCAATTTGGATGCCCTTTATTTCTTTTTCTTGCCTTATTGCTCTAGTTAGAACTTCCAGCACAATGTTAAAAGGGCATCCTTGTCTAGTCCCTATTCTCAAAGGGAATGTTTTCAGCCTCTCTCCATTAAGAATGATGTTGGTCATTGGTTTTGCATAGATGCCCTTTATTGTGTTGAGAAATTTCCCTTCTATACCTATTTTATTTAGAGTTTTTATCAGGAATGGGTGTTGGACTTTGTCAAGTGCCTTTTCTGTGTCAATTGAGTTGATCATGTCATTCTTTTCTTTCTTTTATTTATGTGGTGAATTACATTGATTGATTTTCTAATGTTGAAGCATCCTTGCATAGCGGGTATGCATCCTGCTTGGTCGTGACTTATGATTTTTTTAATATGATGCTGAATTCTGTTGGCTAGAATTTTGTTGAAAATTTTTGCATCTATATTCATGAGAGATATTGGTCTGTAATTTTCTTTTATTGTGGCGTCTCTGCCTGGTTTTAGTATCAGCGATATGCTGGCTTCATAGAATGAGTTCAGAAGTGTTGCTTCATTTTCTATGCTCTGAAATAACTTGAGTAGTACTGGTACAACCTCTTCTGTGAATGTTTTGTAGAATTCTCCAGTGAAGCCATCTGGGCCAGGGCTTTTTTTTTGTTGGGAGTTTTTTAAATTACCTTTTCAATCTCTTCTCTTTTTATGGGTCTGTTCAGATTTTCAACATCACTTTGTTGTAGTTCGGGTAGGTAGTGTGTTTCTAGAAATTTATCCATTTCCTCTAGGTTTTCAAATTTGTTGGAGTATAGTTTTTCATAATATTCTGTTACAATTCTGTTTATTTCAGTTGGGTCTGTTGTAATGTCGTCCATTTCATTTCTTATTTGAGTTATTTGCATCCTGTCCTGTATTTCTTTTGTCAGAATGGCCAGTGGTTTGTCAGTTTTGTTGATTCTTTCAACGAACCAACTTTTGGTTTTGTTGATTCTTTCTGTTGTTTTTCTGTTCTCTATTTCATTTATTTCTGCTCTGATCTTTATTATTTCCTTTCTTCTTGTGGCTGTGGGCTTTTTTTTTTTTTTTTTTTTTTTTGGTGTTCTCTGTTTGAGTGGTGTAGTTAATGTTTTGATTTTGTCTCTTTCTTTTTTGATGTGTGCATCTGTTGCTATAAATTGTCCACTGAGGACTGACTTTCCTGTCTCCCAAAGGTTTTGGTATGATATGTTTTCATTCTCGTTTGATTCTAGGAATTTTATGATTCCATCTCTGATTTCTTGTATTACCCAGTGATGTGTAAGCAGGGTATTATTCAGTTTCCATGTAATTGATTTTTTTTTTCCTTGCTCTTTCTGTTGTTAATTTCTACCTTGATGGCATTGTGGTCAGAGAAGATACTTTGAATCATCTCAGCGTTTTGGATCTTGTTGAGGATTGCTCTGTGGCCTAAGATGTGGTCTATTCTGGAGAATGTTCCATGTGCATTGGAAAACAATGCGTACTTTGCAGCGGTTGGATGGAGTGTTCTATATATGTCTATGAGGTCAGGTTGGTTGATTGTGCCCTTTAGGTCTTCTGTATCTTTGCTGAGTTTCTTCTTAGTTGTTCTGTCCTTTACTGGAAGTGGTGTGTTGAAGTCTTCTACTGTTATTGTAGAACTGTCAATTTTTCTTTTCAGTGCTGTTAGCATTTGTTTACGTATTCTGGATCCATGTCATTGTGTGCGTAGATGTTTATTATGGTGGTTATGTCTTCATGATGGATCGTCCCCTTAATCATTATATAGTGTCCTTCTTTGTTTTTTATGGTGGATTTTGTTTTAAAGTCTATTTTATCTGAGATTAGTATTGCCTCTCCTGCTCTTTTTTGGTAGTTGTTAGCTTGATATTTTTTTTTCCAATCTTTGACTTTTAATAAATTCATGTATTTGTTTCTAAGCTGTGTCTCTTGTAGACAGCATATTATTGATGGATCTTGTTTTTTTATCCATTCTGTCACTCTCTGTCTCTTTATGGGTACATTGAGTCCATTTACATTCAGTGTAATTATTGATAGATGTGAGTTTGTTTTTGTCATCTTGTAGTGCTGTTTTTTGTGGTGGTGACGTTTTCTTTCTTCTTCTTATTCTCCTGCACTGAATTACTTTTGTTTGTGGATTTTTTTTCATTTCTTTTGTTTTTGTAGATTTTGTTTTTGCTGAGACTTTGTTTTTCCTCTTTATTTTTATGAGTATGCTTTTTAACTTTCTTCGAGGTTACCGTGAAATTTACCCTTAACTTTCTAAGTTTGAAGCAGTCTATTATTACTTGGTATTACCTTGCCTTCCTCTCCATTAGAAGGTTCTATACCTACACCATTTATTCCCTCTTTTAGTGTTCCGTTGTTGTTGTTGTCATTTACAGATTAACTGCTCTGATTCCCTGTAGTATTTGTTTTGGTTTTGGATAGTCCTTGAGAGTTCATTTCCTAGACTGGTATCTGGCTGATACAAACCTGCCTCCTAGATTCTGCCTGTGAACTGAAGTTGTTTCTTCTCAGATTGAAGAACTCCCTTTAATAATTCTTGTAAGTTTGATTTGGTTTTTACTTATTCCCTTAATTTCTGTTTATTTGTAAAGTCCTAATTTCACCATCATATTTGAAAGAAAGTTTGCAGGATATATTATTCTTGGCTGGCAGTTTTTTTCCTTCAGGGTTTTATATGTGTCATCCCATTGCCTTCTTGCCTGCGTGGTTTCTGCCGAATACTCTGAGCTTAGTCTTATTGTTTCTCATCTGTATGTGACTTCTTGTTTTTCACGAGCTGCTCTCAGGATTCTTTGTTTGTCTTTAGTTTTGGCGAGTGTGATTATGATATGCCTTGGTGCTTTTCTTTTGGGGTCTCTCCTATATGGGGTTCGTTGAGCCTCTTGGATGTCCAGCTTTTCATCTTTCATGATATTGGGGAAGTTTTCTTTCAGCAGTTCTTCAATGATCCTCTCTATGTTTTCTGTTTTCTCCCCCTGTTCTGGACTCTGATCACTGGAAAATTTTTACTTTTGATTGTATCCCACATAACTCTCAGGGTCTCTTCAGTTTTCTTTGTTCTTTTTTCTGAGTTTTCCTCAAACAGAGTTGTATCCAAATGTTTGTCTTCAATCCAATTGATCTTGTCTTCCACAGATTCAAATCTGCTTCTCAGCACTTCTGTGACATTGTCCATTTCTGAAATCTTGTTTTTTGATTTCTAATTTTTGTTTTTGTATAATTTCTAGTTGTGAATTTATTTTGGCATTTTGTTCCTGCATTATTTTCCTGAATTCTTGTGTTTTTTTGTCTGTATTTTCCATGAATTTGTCTGCCTTTTCCATGAATTTGTCTATTTTTTCATGATTTTTGTCTGCTTTTTGCTTCAACTCTTGGATACTTCTGAGTATGAGAGATTTCAATTCCCTATCAGGTAGTTTTAGTGCTTTTTCTTCTCCTGGAAAGTCATCTGTTGTTTTATGTTGGATGCCTACTGGAACCATCCTGTCCTGTTGTAGTAAATGTTTTGATATTGTCTGCTCTCTTTGGGTTATTCAGTAGTTATTTTTCTTGTTTATTGATTGTAGATTTGTCTTTTTTTTTTTATTATTTGGCTATGTCTGAGCCGGTGGGCTGTGTGTTCTTTGTTGTTTGCTTGTGTGTGGGCACGATACTTTTCACCTCCTTCTCCAATTGGCAGGGTCAGTTGCTCAGATATGGTACAGCATGGCAGGCCTAGCTGAAGCGGAGTTTCTGGGATGGGTTGTTTGTGGCACTTACTACAGCCGCCAGGGTGGGTCGGTAATCAGTGCAGGGCAGGTTCTAGTAGGCCATGCCTGTGCTGCTTGGTGGTGTGATGTTAAGCGCATGGTGCAGGTAGGCAGCATGGAGGGGGGAGAGTGTTATGTGTGGAGCTAAGATGGATATGGGAGAGAAGAGAGAGGAACAGGGGCCAAAAACATCCAAACAAACAAAAAAGAATGCTAGGGGAGCTTGCCATTGAAGTGGAGAGATGGGAGGCTGTAAAGTGGAGAAAAACAAAAAGGGGAAGAAGAAGAGAAAAAAGAAAAGAATGAGTAAATAAAAATTAAAAAGAAAAAAGAACAGAAAATCTCCCAGGGATCCCACCGGTGTGGCTACGAGGTCTGGGGAAGTTGTTCCTACGTGTTGCAGTACAGCCTGGCTAGAAGGCATAGAGGTATTCAGTGCCAGGTATTCAGGGAACAGGAAGAGAAGGAAGGTATAGAGAGATGAGAAACTGAGTAATGAAGAAAGACAAAAGGGAAAAAGAGGGAAACGAAAAAATAACAAATTAGAAAAAGAAAAAAGAAAAGTCCGCCAAAAAAACAGAAAAAAAAAAAAAAACACAAAAAAAGAAATGCCCTCAGTGATCCCTCTGCGTGTCTGCGCAAGTTGAGGGGGTAGGTCCTAAGCCGTGTAGCACTGCCCGGCCAGAACAGGCTCCCAACTGGAGAAAAGGAAAAGAAAACAGCAAACAATTCAAAACAAACAAACAAACAAACAAAAGCCCCAGGATCCCACGAGGATGGCAGTCAAGACTGGGAAGCAGTGTCCACACTCAAACGGAGCTCTGCAGCCCCTTAGGAAGAAGCAAAGATGGCCCATTGAGCCAGGTATTTGAGCAAAAGGAGGGGCAGGAGGTGAGAGGTAAGGAAGAAATCAAAAGAAGTGGAAAACAGCAACATCAGCAGCCGACAAATGGCACTCAGAGAGCCGGTCAGTGCGTGCGGGTGGAATCCAAGCAGCCAGTGCTTCCAGGCCGAGAGACTGTGGCCGCGGGAAGCAGAGGGTGCCAAGTGGAGCTTAAGAAGGATGGGGGTTGGGAAAGCGTATATCGCAAATTACTGGTTGTTTTTTCTCCTGCTGGAGGCTCCGTGAAGCTGCTTTCTCGTACCCCCTATTTACTAGTTTCTGATAGGAGTCCAAGATGGCGTATCCACACTGGGTTAACTGATAGGGGACCACTGCATGAATCTCTCCTCACTCCCTGTTCTCTGTCAATTTTCTCACTCCATTTGGTGCATGGCTGAGTTGTTTATCTCTTCATTTGATGTTTTATGGTTTCAGGATTGCTGTTTTCTCTATTTGGCTTAGTTTTTTGGATCTTTGCTGTGGAGGGACGGCGTGGTGCTTCTGCTTAGAGCGCCATTTTCCTGGAAGTCCCCTGAATTTTCTAAACTTTTGACAGATTTGCCTTTATAGCTGTGAGATAAGCCTCCTCACTATTTTTCCCAGTTGGTATGTTCTCATGACAATGTACTTATCACGAGAATAATCCATTGCTAGTCTTCATTCAGTCATAGTGACCATTTTCTCCTTTATGCCATTAGTTGTTTCCAGGTGTTACTGGGTCCCTTCTTTTCTAGCTTCTGAACAGTAAATAATGCCTTTCCAATAATGAATTATTAATTGCAGTGATACTTTTCAACAGATTGGAACATTATAAGTTATTCTTACGCTGCACTCAGTCTTAGGGCCCAATCATTTCTTCCACATGTAGCAGGTGGCATGCACCACTGTGAGCAGTTCTGCAGTATTCCAGGGCAGTTTTTTCTACTTCTTTGCTGTTAGTACTCCTTTTGTTATAATAGAGAATACATAGTAGTGGTAATTTTTCTGAGATTCGAATTCCTGTACTTTTATTTATATTACCTCTAAATACTGCTTTTGCAGTAATGAAGAATTCATTGTAGTGGTAATTTTCCTGAGATGAAAAAAAGTCCCTTGGCTTAATTTATTTGAGGTGTAAGTACTGCTTTTGCAGTAAGAACACATTGTACCATGTTTTGAAAAATTTCATAAAAAATAATAAAAAGGCTAAGATGAAGGAGACTAGAATAAAATCATGTGCAGTGATTGCCAGATGCATTTGTGTTTTACCTCATGTTTTGCAAATTTTCAAGAAATAAAATTTAAAATTAAAAACCACGATTTTATCATTGACTAATATCAGAAGCCCCCACGCGTCTGTCAGTTTCTCATACTGTGGGGGCTTGCATGTTGCTGTGATGCTGGAAGCTATGCCACTGGTATTCAAATACCGGCAGGATCACCCATGGTGGACAGGTTTCAGCTGAGCTTCCACTCTAATAAGACAGATTAGGAAGAAGGACCTGGTGGTCTACTTATGAAAAGAATTAGCTAGTGAAAACCTTAAGAATACCAGTGGAGCATTGTCTGATATAGTGCTGGAAGATGAGCCCCTCAGGTTGGAAGGCAATCAAAAGGTGACCAGGGAAGAGCTGCTGCCTAAAAGTAGAGTCGATGTTGATGTGGGATCTTCATTTCCTAATGTGGCATGACTCCAAATGCAAAGAAACCCCTGTAAACATCCATTAATAATTGGAACATGGAATGTATGAAATATGATCTTGGAAAATGGGAAATCATCAAAAATGAAATGGAACACATAAACATAGATATCCTAGACATTAGTGAGCTGAAATGGACTGTTATCGGCCATTTTGAATAGGACAATCATATGGCCTACTATGCAAGGAATGACAACTTGAAGAGAAATGGCGTCACATTCATTGTCCAAAAGAACATTTCCAGATCTACTCTGAAGTACAATGCTGTCAGTGATAAGATAATATCCATACACTTACAAGGAAGACCAGTTAATACGACTATTATTCAAATTTACGCACCAACTGCTAAGGCCAAAGATGAAGAAATTGAAGATTTTTACCAACTTCAGCAGTCTGAAATTGATCGAACATGCAACCAAGATGCATTGATAATTGCTGTTGATTGGAATGCGAAAGTTGGAAACAAGGATCGGTAATTGAAAAATATGGTCTTGGTGATAGAAACGATGCTGGAGATTGAATGACAGAATTTTGCAAGACCAACAACTTTTTCGTTGCAAATACCTTTTTTCAACAACATAAATAACGACCATACAGGTGAACCTCGCTGCATAGAATACACAGAAATCAAATTGAGTATATCTGTGGAAAGAGACGTTGGAAAAGCTCAATATCATCAGTCAGAACAAGGCCAGGGGCCAACTGCAGAACAGACGATCAATTGCTCCTACGCAAGTTCAAGTTTAAGCTGAAGAAAATTAGAACAAGTCCATGAGAGCCAAAATATGACCTTCAGTATATCCCAACTGAATTTAGAGACAATCTCAAGAATAGATTTGACACATTGAACACTAGTGACAAAAGACCAGACTAGTTCCAGAGTGACATCAAGGACATCATATACGAAGAAAGCAAGAGGCCATTAAGAAGATAGGAAAGGAAGAAAAGACCAAAATGGATGTCAGAAGAGACCCTGAAACTTGCTCTTGAATATCTAGTAGCTAAAGCAAAGAGAGGAAACGATGACATAAAAGAGCCAAACAGAAGATTTCAATGGGCGGCTTGAGAAGAGAAAGTAAAGAATTATAATGATGTGTGTAAACACCCGGAGTTAGAAAACCAAAAGGGAAGAACACACTCGACATTTCTCAAGCTAGAAGAACCAAAGAAAAAATTCAAGACTCCAGTTGCAGTATTGAAGGATTCTACAGGGAAAATATTAAACAATGCCAGGAGCATCAAAAGAAGATGGAAGGAATACGCAGAGTCATTATACCAAGAAGAGTGGTCAATGTTCAACTATTTCAGGAGGTAGCATATGATGAGAAACTGATGGTACTGAAGGAAGAGGTCCAAGCTGCACTGAAGGCATTGTCGAAAAACAAGGCTTCAGAAACTGATGGAATACCAACTGAGATGATTCAACAAACGGATGCAGCACTGGAAGTACTCATTCATCTATGCCAAGAAATTTGGAAGACAGGTACCTTGCCAAATGACTGGAAGAGATCCATACTGATGCCTATTTCAAAGAAAGCTGACCCAGCTGAATGCAGAAATTATCTAACAATATCATTAGTATCACACACACGTAAAATTTTGTTGAAGATCAGTGGTGGCAGCAGTACATCGACAGGAAACTGCCAGAAATTCAAGCTGGATTCAGAAGAGGATATGGAACGAGGGATATCATTGCTGATGTCAGATGAATCTTGGCTGAAAGCAGAGAATACCAGAAAGATGTTTACCTGTGTTTTGTTGATGATACAAAGGCATTTGACTGTGTGGATCCTAACAAATTATGGATAACATTGCGAAGAATGGCAATTCCAGAACACTTAATTGTGCTCGTGTGAAACTTGTGCATAGATCAAGAGGCAGTTGTTCAAACAGAACAAGGGGATACGGCATAGTTTAAAGTCAGGAAAGATGTGCTTCAGGATTGTACCTTTCACCGTACTTATTAAAACTGTATACTGAGCAAATCTGAGAAGCTGGACTATGTGAAGAAGAGTGTGACATCAGGATTGGAGGAAGACTCATTAACAACCTGCCATATGAAGATCACACAACCTTGCTTGCTGAAAGTGAAGAGGATTTAAAGTCCTTACTGATGAAGATCGATCAAAGACCACAGCCTTCAGTATGAATTACACCTCAACATAAAGAAAACAAAAATCCTTACAACTGGACCAATAAGCAACATCATGATAAATGGAGTAAAGATTGAAGTTGTCCAGGATTTCATTTTACTTGGATCCACAATCAATGCCCATGGAAGCAGCAGTCAAGAAATCAAACAACGCATTGCATTGGGCAAATCTGCTGCAAAAGATGTCTTTAAAGTATTAAAAAGCAAAGATGTCACCTTAAAGACTAAGGTGCCCCAACCCAAGCCATAGTGTTTTCAGTGTCCTCATATGCATGTGAAAGCTGGACAGTGAATAATGAAGACTGAAGAATTGAGACCTTCGGTTTACGGTGTTGGGAAACAATACTGAATATACCATGGATTGCAAAAGAATGAACAAATCTGTCTTGGAAGAGGTACAGCCAAAATGCTCCTTAGAAGCAAGGATGTAGAGACTATGTCTCACATACTTTGGACATATTATTGGAGGGACCAGTCCCTGGAGAAGGACATCATGCTTTGTAAAGTAGAGGGCCATCAAAAAAGAGGAAGACCTTCAATAAGATGGATTGACACAGTGGCTGCAACAATGTGCTCAAGCATAACAACGAATATGTACGCAGGACCAGGCAGTGTTTTGTTCTGTTGTACATAGAGTCGCTATGAGTTGGAACAGATTCAACAGCACCTAACAACAATATTGGAGGATTTATGTCATTCAGGGTTCGATGGGACATATGTGATCCCAGACAATGGGTATCAAAATCTAAAGCTCGTAACAAAAATTCTAAATTGCTTCTTGTCTTAGGCTGTGTTTACTACAGAACCAAAACAATAAATTGTATATATACATAAAGAGATAGATTTATAACAAGGAAATGGCTCAAATGGTTGTATAGGCTGGAACATCCCAAGTCCAGGGGTCTGGCTGGAGGCTTCTGAT
Source organism: Dugong dugon (assembly GCA_030035585.1). NCBI lineage: Eukaryota > Metazoa > Chordata > Mammalia > Sirenia > Dugongidae > Dugong > Dugong dugon. The sequence continues at coordinate 33,659,330 of CM057479.1, forward strand.
TCATGTATCTGCAGGGGCTGGTGAACTCAAGATCAGCAGGCAAGACGGCAGGTAAGTTGCTAGCTCAAGTCCCAAGAACCAGAGATTAGATTAACAGGAACCAGCTACAGGATCCAGAGCGAGCAAAAGCCTATGAGCCTTGCCAAAAAGTCTGCCTATATTGGATGCAGACCACACCACCAAGGAGACTCCATTCCAAAGGATTGGGTTCTCATAGCAGATCCCATCATGGAGTGATCACATTTTATAAGATCTCATCGTGGAGGTGATCACATCATCATACGACTGCCAAATTACATCATACCTGCCAAACCACTGAGAATCATGGCCCAACCAAGTTGACACGCAACCTTAAAGATTACCTTCCAGCCCTAGTAAACTTGGCACGCGTATACATCTCCTTAAGCCATACATAATCTCTGAATAACGACAATTATAAGGGCATACTTGCGCCTAACGTGATATAACGAACACAAATACTACCGAATATGCACTAGACTTGTTCACATATTTTATAAGTAAAAAGCAAAGGTATTTCATGCACCAATACAAAGCAGAAAGACTCATAACAATTATGGTCCTTGTTTCTGCAACTAGTCACGTAGTTGTAACTGGTATTTAGAACTACCTTCTTCCGCCACCCATTCTGTATTCCCTTTGCCCTCAGCGAGTACCTCAGCTGGTTGTGCTTCTGTGCCTGGTGGGGTGACCCAAAGGTGCATTCCTGAAGGGCCTGGGCGATTACTAGTCATGTTGAAATTCGGCTGCTGTAATTTTGCATTGACTTTACTCACAGGGCGTGTTGGTACTAAGAGACGCACTAAGAGAAATCCTGTATCCCAGACATACTCTTCTTTACCTTCATTATGTAATATCAGTCTGATTCTTCCAAGTAATCAGGATCAGTTAAACCAGCCAATACGTTAACTCCCTTCTTTGCCTGTTGATCCACAGGCATAAGGAGCCCAAAGTGGCCAGGTGGCATTCTTGGCCAGGTTGCATTCTTAACTTCCAGTTCAATAGACTCAGTGATGTGTGTCCAGGTGGGAGCATTCCTCCATTTGGAACTAAGACCTCTAGACACGCAGAGTATAAGGTTTGCGGACAGGAACAAAAATTGTGAGTGTGGTTCACTAGGGAGAATAATGAGTGGTGCACTCCCATTTCCATCTCTTGATTCCTCGACCTATGAATCCTGGCTATGGGAGAAACAGCACCATATATTGGATGTTGATTTAGAGTATCTATAGCCTCCTAGAGAACAGTGCCCCAGGCCTGCAAGTATTGCCACCTAGCTGGTGTCATAATTGTGTCTTTAGAAGGCCATTCCATCTTTCTATCAAACCAGATGCTTCAGGATGATGGGGACATGGTAAGACCAGTGAATTCCACGGACATGGGCCCATTGCCACATTTCATTTGCTGTGAAATTTTGAGGTCCTTGATCTGAGGTGATGCTGTGTGGGATACTGTGATGGTGGATAAGGCATTCTGTAAGTCCACGGATGGTATTTTTGGCAGAAACATTGCTGTCTTAGTCATCTAGTGCTGCTACAACAGAAATACCACAAGTGGATGGCTTTAACAAAGAGAAATTTATTTCTTCACAGTACAGTAGGCTAAAAGTCCAAATTCAGGGCATCAACTCCAGGAGAAGGCTTTCTTTCTGTGTTGGCTCTGGAGGAAGGTCCTCGTCACCATCAGTCTTCCCCCAGACTAGGAGCTCTCTGCACAGGAACCTCGGGTCCAAAGGATGCGCTCTGCTCCCAGTGCTTCTTTCTTGGTGATATGAGGTCCCCAGTTCTCTGCTTGCTTCCCTTTCCTTTTATCTCTTCTAAGGTAAAAGGTTGTGCAGGCCACACCGTAGGCAAACTCCCTTTACACTGGACCAGGGATGTGACCTGGGTAAGGGTGGTGTCACAGTTCCACCCTAATCCTCTTTAACATAAAATTACAATCACAAAATGGAGGCCAACCACACAATTCTGGGAATCATGGCCCAGCCAAATTGATACACACATTTTGGGGGGCACAATTCAAACCATGACATTCCATCCTTTGGCCCCCCAAAAATCACATCCTTGCAACAGGGAAGACATATTCACCTCATCGTATCACAGCCAAAGTCTTAACTCCAAGTCCAAAATCCAGAAATTCCTCTTCGTCTGTAAAATCTAGAATACAAGTTTATCTGCTTCCAAAGGTGCAATGGAAGAACAGGTACAAGATAGACATTTCCATCACAAATGGGAGAAACTGGAGGGAAAGAAGGGATAACAGGCACCAAGCAAGTCAGCAGAACATATTACATTAGCCCTGAAGGCTTTGAAAATAATCTTCTGTCCTCTGAGACAATTTACAGAATAGCCCTGCTCTCCAGACTCTAGGTATTGACCATACTCTCCAGATTCTGAGTGGAGGCCCTTGGACCTGGGCTTCAGCTCTGCCTTCCAGGCCCGCTGGGACAGCAACTCTGCTCCCTTGGCTTTAGGCACACCATTCTCCCAGTCCATCTGAGTGGCCACTCCACCCTTACAAGCACCAGAGGCCATGGCTCCATCCTTTGAAACCCCTGAGGTCATGGCCATACCTTTTGAGACTGAGGCAGCTCAGCTTCTTGTGTTCCTTGTCTCTTCAGCTTCTACTTCTGTTTCCTGTGGCCTCTTGGCCCTCGGACCTCACACCTGCATCTGCCCTGCTGGGGCAAGTGTTCCAAAGCTCAGTAGCTCCACCAATAAGTGCCCGGAGGCACCCCACTCCACCAGAAAGCCTCGTGCACACAGGCACTCAGCTCTCTTGCTCTGTGGGTCAGCAAGCCTACCTCCACTGATAAGTACCCAGAGGTACCCAGCTCCGCCAGGAAGCCGCCTGTGCACAGGCACTCAGCTCTCTCGCTCTGTGGGTCGGCTCCAGCGCCTTCTCGCACCGGTCTCCTGGTTCTGCTGCTGTTGGTTCTCTGCCACTGCCGCTTCTCTGCCTGGAAGGCAGAGCTGAAGCCCAGGGCCAAGGGCCTCCACTCAGAATCTGGAGAGTATGGTCAATACCTAGAGTCTGGAGAGCAGGGCTATTGTGTAAATTGTCTCAGAGGTTCTCTGCTGCTGCTGGTCATTTGCTGCTGCCACTGCTCTATTCATTCACAGCTTCAAAACCGCTTCCACATTTTAGGTATCTGTTAGAGCAGCACCCCAGTCTCGGTACCAAATTCTGGCTGCGTATAGGGAAGGCAAATCCATATCCAGTGAGAACAAAACACTGCCCTTTCCAGGATGAAAGCAGTCCAATGTAATTAACTTGCCACCAGGTTGCTGGCTGATCACCTTGAGATATGGTGGCATATCAGGGACTCAGTGTTGGTCTCTGTTACTAGCAGACTGGGCACTCAGCAGGGCCTGTAGCCAAGTCGGCCTTGGTGAGTGGAAGTCCATGTTGCTGAGCCCATGCATAACCTCCATCCCTGCCACCGTGGCCACTTTGTGCATGATCCTATTAGGCAGTGACAGGAGTAGCTGAGGAAAGAGGATGACTGCTTTCCACAGAACATGTTATCCTATCCTCTTGATTATTAAAATCGTCCTCTGCCAAGGTCACCCTTTGGTGAGAATTCACATGAGACAAATACCTTCATTTTTTGGCCCATTCAAAGAAGCCTATCCACATACCTCTTCTGCATACCTACTTGTCTCCACTTTTCCAGTCATGTTCCCTGACCATCCAACCAAACCATTGGCCACGGACCATGAATCAGTATACAATTGCTGGCCATTTCTGCTTCCAATCAAAGTGAACAACCAGGTTCACTACTTAAAGTTCTGCCTGTTGAGAGGATTTCCTTTCACCACTGTCCTTCAGGGAGGTCCCAGAAACAGGCTGTAGTGCTGCCACTGTCCACTTTCAAGTTGTGTGTGCATATTGTGCAGAACTATCTGTAAACCAGGCACAACTTTTCATCAGTCAGCTGATCATAAGGAACTCCCCATGCGGCCATAGTACAAACCGAGAGATGGAAGGTAATGTGACAGGAATGGAGACCGTGGGCATTTGGGCCACTACCTCAAGCAAGTTACTTTTCTCTTCAGATCCTACTCAGTCCCAATCTCATTTATACCACTTCCATTTAATGATAAAGTGCTGCTGTGCACTTCCAATTTTATGGCCCTGTGGATCAGACAACACCCAGTTCATGATGGCTTATAGTGGCCCATGGTTCAGCATTCAGTCACTACTAGGGCCAGTAAAAACCAAAAGCTGTTTCTCAAAAGGAAAGTAGTTACTCTAGAGGATAGCAGGGCTTTGCTTCAGAATCCTAAGGGGCAATTCACCAATAGGGCCTGCCAAAGACTCCAAACAGCTTGTCTGTCTGCCACTGACACTTCAGGCACCATTGGATCAGCCAGATCATATGGCCCAAGTGGCAGAGCGGCTTCAATGGCAGCCTGAACCTGTTGCAGAGCCTGCTTTTCTTCTGGGCCCCACTCAAACTAGCAACTTTTCAAGTCACTTGATAAATAGGCCAGAGTAGCACAGCAAAATGAGGAATATGTTGCCTCCAATATCCAAAAAGGCACACTGGACATTGTGCCTCTTTTTCAGTTGTGGGGGGTGGGGCATCAGATGCAATAGCTTATCCTTTGCTTTAGAAGGAATATCTCAACATGCCCCACACCACTGGATGCCTAGAAATTTCACAGAGGTGGAAGGCGCCTGGATTTTTGTCAGATTATTTTCTTTCCCATGCTCTAGCACGCAAATATTTCACAAGTAACTCCAGAGTTACTGACACTACTTCCTTACTACATCCAATCAGCATAATGTAATCAGTGTAATGGACCAGTGTGACGTCTTGAGGAAGGGAAAGACGATCAAGTTTCCTCCGGACTGAATTATAACGTAGACCTGTAGAGTTCATATAGCCTTCAGGTAGGAAACTGAAGGTGTATTGCTGGCCTGTGTCTGGTGGTCGTTCGAAACAGGTATGCAGAAAAAGGCATTAGAAAGATCAGTAGCTGCATATCAGGTACCAGGAGATGCATTAATTTGCTCAAGCAATAAACTATATCTGGAACAGCAGCTGCAATTGGAGTCACCACCTGGTTAGCTTTCAGTAATCCACTGTCATTCTCCAGGATCCATCTATTTTTTGCACAGGCCAGTTGAATTGGAATGTGGTAGGAATCACCACCCCTGCATTCCTGAAGTACTTGATGGTGGCAGTAATCTCTGCAATCCCTCCATGAATGTGGTATTGCTTTTGGCTTACTATTTTCCTAGGTAGGGGCAGTTCTGATGGCTTCCACTTGGCTTTTCCTACCATAATAGCCCTTACTCCATTTGTCAGGGATCCAATGTGGGGGTTCTGCCAATTGCTGGGTATATCTATTCCAATTATGCATTCCTGAACTGGGGAAATCACTACAGGATGGGTTGGGGGACCCACTGGACCTACTATGAGATGGACATGAGCTAAGACTCCATTAATAACCTGACCTCCGTATACCCCTACTCTGATTGGTGGGCCACAGTGACATTTTGGGTCTCCTGGAATTAGCTCAGAGCCAGTATCAAGTAATCCCCCAAAAGTCTTCTTATTTTCTTTTCCCCAATGAACAATCACTCTCATTAAAGGCCATAGATCCCTTTGGGGAAAACTGGGAGAAAGATTAACAGTATAAATTTTTGGCAGTGTAGTGAGGTCCTTCCTCAAGGGGACCTGGCCTCCCATTCATTCAAGTGGTTGTGGTCTTTAAACTTGCTCAAGTCTGGAAATTAATTGAGGGGCCGTGACTCTTAATTTGGCAATTTGAGTTAGACTGCTGTTCACTTGACAAAGAATTCTTCCACTTGTACAAATAAAGTAAATATGTAGTAGATTTCCCATCAGTTTCACTACTAGGGACACCATGACTAAGTAACCAATGACCTAAGACCATACAAGTAAGTCTATTCTTATTGCTGCTTTGACTCTGTTGTCCATCACAGTAACCATGCCCACCTTATCTTTGTGGATTGAGTGCCAGCACTTTGCCCCTTCCACCACAGGGTCCAATCAGCCCCACTGTAGTTAGGTATCTTAATTCAGTTAGGGCACTTCTCAGTGTCAAATCTGACTTACAATAATTTGCAATCACACCAGGTTTCAAGGATGCTTCACAAACTTATTCCTCACAGTTATAAAAGATGTGTCCTCTGGGCACTCCATGTGTGGGTCTGTGGGTCTAACCTGATAAATCTATTCTAGCATGCCAACTTCCCGAAGCCTTTGCATACCTTATTCTGCAGTATGCCAAGGCAGGTTGGTACTTCCACTTGATTTACTGTAGGCCACTGCGTAATCCATGCTTCAGCAACCCAATCAAATAAACTATTAGATCCTTTCCAGACCTCTCCAGCTGAAACACTGAATGAAGAATCTGTGCTTAATGGGCCCATATCAATAAACTCAGACTGATCCATCTTTATGTTCCTTGCACGATTATCCCACACCCTTAACAGCCATTCCCACACATATTCCCCAGGTTGCTGTTTGTACAGATTAGAAAAGTCAAGTAGTTCTTTTGGAGTGTAGGGTCCTCCCGGGTCACACTTTGTACTTCACCTTTTGGGGCTTGCTGGGACTTAAGTCTAGTTATAGATCTAGAAGCCAAAGTGGGTGGTGGGGATGTGTTTTGAGAACATTCAGCATTGTCTTGTAAAGAATCTGCCTCAGGTGATGCCCCAGGCAATGACTCAGGCAAAGGCTCTTGAGTTGCAGCTGGGTTAATCTCATCAGATGGGAGTGAAGGGGCTAATGATTTTACTGGGGAGGGTGGTTTAGCAGGCAAACATGGAGTAATCTCTTCAGACGGGAGTGAGAGGGCTGGTTCTGTTGGCAGGAGTGATTCGACGGAATTACGGGATCGTCCCCAGCTTCCTGATTATCTGCCCATACATCCCCATCCCAAGTTTCAGGATCCCATTTCTTCCCAATCAGTTCCCTCACTTTAACTCAGACACCACTCAGAGTTGGGAATTCAGTTAGCATTAGTTCAGCCACTCTTACAATAAGACTCTAGGTTTGGTTTTTGGCAATATCAGCTCTGTTACTGTAAGAACTCAGGCTTGCTTTCAACGCACAAGTGGAAACCTTGAGATCGTTTATGCAGCGCTTGTGGTTTGACTCTAAAGCCCTGAGCTCATCTCTTTCTTTCACCAGTTTGTCCAGCAAAAGTGTGACCAACAACCAGCTTCCTTATACTTCTCATTATGGCAAAATTGTAGAAAGATATCGAACATGTGATCACCCAGCGACTTGCCTTTCACCAATACCTGATCTGTTGGTAGTGATATTTTGCATATTTCATTGCCACCTCATGCCATGGATTAACAGTGCCCTCTTTACTACTGAAGCAGAGTCATCAACATATTTAAGACTAACCAGACTTGAGAACCAGTTTAGAAAACTCATCCTTACAATTTCGTTTCTCTAGAACCACTCTTGGTAACAAATAACTTAGGCTGGGTTCTCTAGAGAAGCAAAACCAGAAAAGTCTATACAGAGAGAGAGAGATATTTATATCAAGGAAATGGCTCATGCAATTGTAGAGACTGGAATGTCCCAAGCCTGTGTGTCAGGCTGGAGGCTTCTCCTGATTCATGCAGCTGCAGGGGCTGGTAAAGCCAAGACTGGCAGGTAAGGGAGCAAGACTGTTGCTCACAGGCTGTGAAGAGCAACGAATCTCAAGATTGGCAGGCAATACCACAGGTAAGATGCTAGCTCAAGTCCCAAGAAATGGAGATCAGATGAACAGGAGCCAGCTGCAGGATCCAGAGTGAGCAAGAGCCCATGGGCCTTGCCGGAATGTCCACTTATATTCAATGCAGGCCACACACCCAACTAAACTCCCTTTCAACTGACTGGCTATTCACAGCAGATCCCATTATGGTGGTGATCACAACATTCATTCTGTTGAATGACTCCTGCCAACAGAATCAGCCCTCTTACTCCCGTCTGAAGAGATTACTCCATGTTTGCCTGCTATCAGATTCTGGTGATCAGCCAGAATCCTGGTGGCAAGTTGATTACATTGGACCACTTCCATCAAGGAAAAGGCAGTGTTTTGTTCTTAATGGGATAGACACTTACTCTGAATATGGATTTGCCTTCCCTGCACACAATTCTTCTGCCATAACTACCATCCATGGACTTAGAATGCCTTATCTGCCAACATGGTATACCACACAGCAGAGCCTCGAATTTAGGGACTTACTTCACAGCAAAAGACATCCTCCCAATGGAGGACACACCTTTTACCACAACTATGAGGAACAAATTTGTGAAGGGAGCCCCAGCATCCTTAAAGACTGGTGTGATTGTGAATTTATGTAAGTTAGATTTGACAATGGGAACTGCCCTAGCTGAAGACACCTAACTATAATGGGGGGCTAGTTGGACCCCATGGTAGTAGGGACCAAGTGGCAGCATTCAGTCTACAAAGACAAGGTGGAAGTGGTTACCATAATGGACAGCAGAGTCAAAGCAGTAATCAAATAGTCTGACTCATATGTACTTATGGCCTTGGGTACTTAGGCATGGTGTCCCTAGGAGTGAAATGAATAGGAAATCTGCTAAATAGTTGATCTGTACAAGCAGATGAATTCTAGTCAAGTGAACAGCAGTCTAACTCAAAAATAGAGAGTCACGGCCCCTCAGTTAATTCCCAGACTTGAGCAAGTTTAAAGACCCACAACCCTTCGAATAAAGGGGAAGCTAGGTCCCCTTGAGTGAAGACTCCAATACTCTGCCAAAAATCTACACTGTTAATCTTTCTCCCAGCCTTCCCTAAAGGGATCTACGCCCTTTTACGAGAGTAACTTGTGGCAAAGGAGATAATCAGACTTTTTGGGGATTACTGGATACTAGTTCTGAGCTGACAGTAATTCCAGAAGACCCAAAACAATGCTGTGGCCCACCAATCAGAGTTGGGCATATGGAGGTCAGGTTATTAATGGAGTCTTAGCTCATGTCCATCTCATAGTAGGTCCAGTGGGTTCCCCAACCCATCCTGTAGTGATTTCCCCAGTTCAGGAATGCATAATTGGAATAGATATACTCAGCAACTGGCAGAACCCCCACATTAGATCCCTGACATATGGAGTAAGAGATATTATGTTAGGAAAAGCCAAGTGGAAGCCATCAGAACTGCCCCTACCTAGGAAAATAGTAAACCAAAAGCAATACTGCATTCCTGGAGAGATTACAGAGATTACTGCCGCCATCAAGTACTTCAAGGATGCGGGGGTGATGATTCCCACCACATCCCCATTCAACTCGCCTATTTGGCTTGTGCAAAAAACAGATGGATCCTGGAAGAATGACAGTGGATTATTGAAAGTTAACCAGGTGGTGACTCCAATTGCAGCTGCTGTTCCAGATATAGTTTCATTGCTTGAGCAAATTAATATTAATACATCTCCTGGTACCTGATATGCAGCTACTGGTCTTGCTAATACCTTTTTCTCCATACTTGTTTCGAAGACCCATCAGAAACAATTTGCCATCAGCTGGCAAGGCCAGCAATACCCCTTCATTTGCCTCCCTCAGTAATACATCAACCCTTCAGCCCTATGTCATAATTTAGTCTGTAGGGACCTTGATTGCCTTTCCCTTCCACAAGATGTCACACTGGTCCTTACATAGATGATATTGTGCTGACTGGACCTAATAAGGAAGAAGTGTTAATGACTCTGGACTTATTGGTAAGATGTTTGCATGCTAGAGGATAGGAAATTAATCCCACAAAAATTCAGTCACCTTCCACCTCAGTGAAATTTCTAGGGGTCCAGTGGTGTGGGGTATGTCGAGATATATCTTCTAAAGTAAAGGATAAGTTATTGCACCTTTCTCCTCCCACAGCTAAAATGGAAGCACAATGCCTAGTGGGCCTCTTTGGATTTTGGAGTCAACATATCCCTCATTTGGTGTGCTACTCTGGCCTATTTATCAAATGACTGGAAAAGCTGCTAGTTTTGAGTGGGACCCAGGAAAAGAGAAGGCTCTGCAATAGGTTCAGGCTGCTGTGTTAGCTGCTCTACCCCTTGGATCTGGCTGATCCAGTTGTGCTTGAAGCGTCAGTGGCAGATAGAGATGCTGTTTGGAGTCTTTGGCAGGCCCCTATTGGTGAATCGCAGCACAGACCTTTAGGATTTTGGAGGAAAGACCTGCCATCATCTGCAGATAACTACTTTCCTTTAGAGAAACAGCTTTTGTCTTGTTACTGGGCCTTAGTAGAGACTGAACACTTAACCATGTGACCTGAGCTGCCCATCATGAATTGGGTGTTGTCTGACCCGCAGAGTCATAAAATTGGACATGTGCAGCAGCACTCCATCATTAAATGGAAGTGGTATATATGAGATTGGACCCGAGCAGGAGCTGAAGACACAAGTAATTTGCATTAGGAAGTGGCCCAAATGCCCATGATCTCCACTCCTGTCATATTATCTTCTCTCTCCCAGTCTGTATCTGTGGCCTCATGGGGGAATTCCTTATGATCAGGTGACTGAGGAAGAGAAAACTCGTACACGGTTTACAGATGGTTCTGCACGATATGCAGGCACCACTCAAAAGTGCACAGCAGCAGCACTACAGTCTATTTCTGGGACCTCCCTGAAGGACAGTGGTGAAGGGAAATCCTCCCAATGGACAGAACTTTAAGCAGTGCACCTGGTTGTTCACTTTGATTGGAAACAGAAATGGCCAGATGTGCAGTTGTATCCTGATTCATGGTCTGTGGCCAATAGTTTGGCTGGATGGTGAGGTACTTGGAAGGAACATGACTGGAAAATTGGAGACGAGGTATGGGGAAGGGGTATGTGGATAGACCTCTCAGAATGGCCCAGTGAAGCGAAGATATTTATGTCTCATGTGAATGCTCACCAAAGGGTGACCTCAGTAGAGTAGGATTTTATTAATCAAGTGGATAGAATGACGTGTTCTGTGGAAACTAGTCATCCCCATTCCCCAGTTACTCCTATCATTGCTCAATGGGCTCATGAACAAAATGGCCATGGTGGCAGGGATGGAGGTTATGCATGGGCTCAGCAACATGGACTTCCACTCACCAAGGCCAACTTGGCTACAGCCACTGCTGAGTGCCCAGTCTGCCAGCACCAGAGACTGACACTGATTCCCTGATATGGCACTGTCCCTCGAGGTGATCAGCCAGAATCCTGGTGGCAAGTTGATTGCACTAGACCACTTGCATCAAGGAAAGGGCAGCGTTTTATTCTTAATGGAATAGACACTTACTCTGAATATGGATTTGCCTTCCCTGCACACAATGCTTCTGCCATAACTACCATCCGTGGACTTAAAGAGTGCCTTTTCCGCCATCATGGTAATACCACACAGCAGTGCCTGGAAACAAGGGACTTACTTCATAGCAAATGACGTGCAGCAGTGGTCCCAAGCTTATGGAATTCACTGGTCTTACCATGTTCCCCATCATCCTGAAGCAGCTGTTTGACAGAAGGATGGAATGGCCTTCTAAAGACACAATTATATTATCAGCTAGGTGACAGTACCTTGCACGTTTGGGGCAAAGTTCTCCAGGAGGCTGTGTATGCTCTAAACCAGCATCCAGTATATGGTGCTGTTTTCTCCCATAGCCAGGATTCGTGAGTCCAGGAATCGAGGGGTGGAAATGGGAGTGGCACCACTCACTATTACCCCTACTGACCCATTTGCAAGATTTTTGCTTCCTGTCCCCGCAACCTTATGCTCTGCAGGTCTAGAGGTCTTAGTTCCAAAGTGAGGACTGCTCCCACCTGGAGACATATCACTGATTCCATTGAACTGGAAGCTAAGAATGCCACCTGGCCACTTTGGGCTTCATATGCCTCTGGATCAACAGGCAAAGAAGGGGGTTACCATACTGGCTGGTGTGATTGATGCTGATTACCAAGAGGAAATTGGATTGATATTACATAATGGAGGTAAAGAAGAATATGTCTGGAATGTAGGAGATCCCTTAGAGCATCTCTTAGTACTACCATGCTCTGTGATTAAAGTCAGTGGAAAACTACAGCAACCCAATTCCAACATGGCTACTAATGGCTCAGACACATCAGGCATGAAGGTTTGGGTCACCCCAGCAGGCAAAGAGCCACAACCAGCTGAGGTGCCTGCTGAGGGCAAAGGGAATACAGAATGGATATTGAAAGAAGGTAGTTCTAAATACCAGTTACAACCACATGACCAGTTGCAGAAACAAGGACTGTAATTGTTATGAGCGTTTCTGCTTTGTATATGTGTATCAAATACTTTTGTTTTCTTCACTTACAAAATATAAGATGTAAACAGGGCTAGTGCATTTTCAGTTGTATGTGTGTTTGTTGTATCATGTTAGGCACAAGTATGACTTTATAATTGTTGTTATTCAGAGATTATATATGGTTTAAGGAGATGTGTACATGTGCCAAGTTGACAAGTGGTGGACTGTGATGGTTAAGATTGTATGTCAACTTGGCTGGGCCAGGATTCTTAGTGGTTTAACAGTCATATGATATTGTGATCACCTCCATGACGGGATCTGCTATAAATAGCCAGTCATTTGAAAGGGAGTTTCCTTGAGGGTGTGACCTGCATCAAATATAATTGGAGCCTTTGCTCACTCTGGATCCTGCTGCTGGCTCCTGTTCATCTGACCTCTGGTTCTTGGTACTTGAGCTAGCAGCTTACCTGCAGAAGACCTGCCAATCTTGGGATTCATCCATCTTTGCAGCCTGTGAGCAACAGTCCTTATCTCTGACCTCCCAATCTTGAGTTTGCCAGCCACTGCAGCTCCATGAATCAGGGGAAGTCTCCAGCCTCACCTATGGACTTGGGATGTTCCAGATTCTACAACCACTTGAGCCGTTTTCTTGATATAAATCTCTTTTTATATATATATATATTTATGCACTATACTAGTTTTGCTTCTCTAGAGAACCCAGCCTAAGAAAAGGACACTGTGACTTGTGCAGATGGTTGCTTTTATTTGTTTGCACTGAGTACCAGGGAACTCAGAGTCAATTTTTAATTTATTTCTAACAAAACCTTAAGGCATGTATTTTGTGTCTCATCTTCCTTCCTGGCTTCATCTTATTTTTACTATGTTATTGTTTTTTAACCCTGAATCCCTCAAGAATTAGTTTTTTAAAACCTTATATGTATTTCACAACTGATCTTAAGTCCTCTTGAATCAAGTTGGAGTACAAACATATAAATAAAACTTGTGTTCTTATTTCCCTACACCCTGGTTTTCCCACTTGCTGATTTTATATTTTGATTATATTTATCTTAGAGCCATTTTAGAATTAGAGGATGGTTGGGAAAGACGATGGGTGGATGGTTGAATGGTTAGACAAGCTTCTTTCCTTAAACATACTAAACTATGATTACTAAGAATTGTCAATATTTATGGAGCACTCACTCTGTCCAAGGCCCTGTGGTAAGTTTGTAAACCTCACGAGAATATATTTTCTCCGCCAGTGTCTAAAGAGTCCTTTTCTTGATCATCAAGGCTGGCTGTCTCATTCCCACAAAGGGTTTTGAACTCTACAGTATTGAATTACTCATAGGATGGATGTCCCTAGGCTACAGGCTGATTTATCCCTGGCTTCACTCTGTGTCCTAGACTGGGATTCTGCAGAAATACATTTATAAAAAATATGTCTTAGAGTGGTGATATCCTAGAAATTGCTGATTGACTGGAAGTCCAGAAATAATAGCGTTGTTTACAAAGATATTACAAAAATAGTTCAGAATGAAATTTCCGTTATTTTCATCTTTTCTTCCTCTGCAGTCATACTTGTCTTTAGTTATTTATTTCTTTTTAATTGGTGCTAACACTCAGGTGTGAGCTGACAGTACTACGTTAATTGAAATCTGCTTGTTGGTCAAATGTGATAAAAGGAAATGTGCTATGCGTGGCAGTTAGGTGAACCCCAGGCCACTTATATCACTTAGGAAGTCATGGGTAGAGAATATACTTGAATTCTAATATCCCTAAGCACTCCCTTTTTAAAGAAAAATAACTTTAAGTTCAGATATGTATATGGTTATACAATAGAAAACATATACCTTGTCCTAAAGTCCTACATGAAAATAATAGTACAGTAGATTATTGCATAAAACAGTGGCTGTTACTTTTTAGAACTGAAATGTCCTAATTTTCTAAGTTATTAATATTTAATACCATAAACAAAAACAAATGGTAGATTTGCCATTCTTAATTAATAGGAAATCTCATTAATCAGTAAACTATCTGTGGTCTTTTCTGCAGTTTTTATGGAATAGTTTCCTCACATTTCCTCTATAGAGGGACTTTTCCCAGAGGGACTTCGCAGAAGTTTCTTTAAAACCTAACTAGTGAGTTACGTAAGTAATATCCACGTGCATGGTTATCCTTGAAGTTTTATGGTTGTTTCAGTATATTTTCTTTTATTATAAGTTATGTTTATACTTCAGGATAGATCTTGAAATGTTCTTTTTGACAGTGAATGTGATGCCATTCCTCTTCAATTTGTCATTCCCGGCATAGTAAACCAATTCAAAATGGCCAGTACCGGTCTATTTCAGCTTAATAATGCCTAGGATATCTATCTTCAAGCGTTGTATTTCACTTTTGACAACTTCTCATTTTCCTAGATCATACTTTGTACATTCCACATTCTGATTATTAATGGATGTCTACAGCTGTTTCTTCTTATTTTGAGTACTTCCACATCAGCAAATAAAGATCACCAAAGCTTTACTCCATCCCTATCATTAAGGTCAACTCTACTTTGAGGAGGCAGCTCTTCTGCAATTGTATTTAAGTGCCTTCCAACCTGAGGGGCTCACCTTTGGCACTATATTAGACGTTTTGTTGCTATTGATAAGGTTTTAGAGGCCAATTTTTTTTTTTTTTTTAAAGTAGACTGCCAGGTTATTCTTCCTACTCTGTCTTAGTCTGGAAGCTCAGCTGAAACTTGTCCACCATGGGTGACCCTGCTGGTGTTTGAAATATTGGTGGCATAGCTTCATGCAAGCCACCACAGTACAACAAACTGACAGAAGTAATATTCAAGGAAGTCCGGTTAATACAACTATTATTCAAATTTATGCACCAACCACAAAGGCCAAAGATGAAGAAACTGAAGATTTTTACCAGCTTCTGCAGTCTGAAATTGATCACACACACAATCAAGATGCATTGATAATTACTGATGATTGGAATGCAAAAGTTGGAAACGAAGAAGGATCTGTAGTTGGAAAATACCACCTTGGTGATAGAAACGATGCTGGAGATCCCATGATAGAATTTTGCAACACCAACAACTTCTTCATTACAAATACCTTTTTTCAACAACATAAAGTGTCTGTACACATCAGCCTTGACAGATGAGATACAGAGGAATCAAATTGACTACATCTGTGGAAAGAGACAACAGAGAACAAGGCCAGGGGCTGACTGCAGAACAGACCATCAGTTGCTCATATGCAAGTTCAAGTGAAGCTGAAGAAAATTAAAACAAGTCCACAGGAGTCAAAGTACGACCATGAGGATATCCTACCTGAATTTAGAGACCATCTCAAGAATAGATTTGACGGGTTGAACGCTAACGACTGAAGAGCAGACAAGTTGTGGAATGACATCAAGGACATCATACATGGAGAAAGCAAGAGGTCATTAAGAAGACAAGAAAAAGAAAAGACCAAAATGAATGTCAGAAGAGGCTCTGAAACTTGCTCTTGAACATAGAGTAGCTAAAGCAAATGGAAGAAATGATGAAGTAAAAGAGCTAAGCAGAAGATTTTAAAGGGTGACTTGAGACGACAAACTAAGGTGTTACAATGACATGTACAAAACCTGGAGTTAGAAAACCAAAAGGGAAGAACACGCTTGACATTTCTCGAGCTGAAAGAACTGAAGAAAAAATTCAAGCCTCTGGTTGCAATAGTGAAAGATTCTATGGGCAAAATACTGAATGATGCAGGAAGCATCAAAATAAGATGGAAGGAATACACAGAGTCACTATACCGAAAAGAATTGGCTGATGGTCAGTCATTTCAGGAGGTGGCATTATGATCAAGAACTGATGGTACTGAAGGAAGAAGTCCAAGGTGCTCTGAAGATATTGGTGAAAAACAAGTCTCCAGATCTTCTGTGTCTTTTTTGAGTTTTGTTCTAGGTGTTCTGTCCTTTACCGAGAGTGGTGTGTTGAAGTCTCCCACTATTATTGTGGAACTGTCAGTTTCTCTTTTCAGTGCTGTTTGTTTTATGTATTTTGGAGCCCTGTCATTGGGTGTGTAGATATTTATTATGGGTATATCTTTATGGTGGATTATCCCTTTAGTTATCATATAATGCTCTTCTTTGTCTTTTATGATAGATTTTGTTTTAAAGTCTATTTTATCTGAGATTAGTATTGCCACTCCTGCTCTTTTTTGGTAGCTGTTTGTTTAATATATGTTTCCATCCTTTGATTTTTAATGCATTTACATCTTTGTTTCTAAATTGTGTCTCTTGTAGACAGCCTATTGCTAGGTCGTGTTTTTTATCCATTCTGTCACTTTTCCTTCTCTTTATGTGTGCATTTATGCCATGTATATTCAGTGTGTTTATTGATAAGTGTGTAGTGCATTTTTTGTGGTGCTGACGTTTTCTTTGTTCCTCTTACTCTTCTTTGCTAATTCCTTTTGTTTGTGGATTTTTGTTTGTTTCATTTTTGTAGATTTTGTGTTTACTGAGACTTTATGTTTTCTTCTTTATTTTGATAAGTAGGTTTGTTAAATTTCTTTGTGGTTACCTTGAAATTTACCCCTATCTTTCTAAGTTTGAACCAGTCTTTTATTGTATTGCTTTATATTGCCTTTACTTCCTCTTCATTTGAAAGTTCTATACCTATACTATTTATTATCTCCTTTATTATTCTGACATTGTTGTTATTTACAGATTGACCTCTCTGGTTTCCTGTTGTGAATGTTTTAGTTTTGTTTTATCCTTGAGAGTTCGTTACCTAGGTTAGTATCTGGCTGGTGCAGCCTTGCATTCTAGATTCAGGCTGTTGTCTGTTCTCTAACCAAAGGATTCCTTTTAATAATTCTTGTAAGTTTGCTTTGGTTTTTACATATTCCCTTAATTTCTGTTTGTCTGGAAATATCCTAATTTTTCCATCATATTTGAGCAAAAGTTTTGCAGGGTATATTATCCTTGGTTGGCAGTTTTTTTCTTTCAAGGTTTTATATATGTCATCCTACTGCCTTCTTGCCTGCATGGTTTCTGCTGAGTAATCAGAGCTTAGTCTTATTGTTTCCTTTCTGTATGTGACTTTTCATTTTCTCTCAAGCTGCTGTCAGGATTCTTTCTTTGTCTTTGGTTTAGCGAGTGTGATTATGATATGTTTTGGTGATTTTTTTGGGGAGATCTATCCTATATGCGGTTCGTTGAGCTTCTTGGATGGTCAGCCACTCGAAGATTTTTGGTTTTGATTGTATCCCACATTGTTCTCAGGGTTTCTTCATTTTTCTTCATTCTTTTCTCTGATTTTTCCTCAAAGTGGTATCCAAGGATTTGTCTTCAATTTCACTGACCCCGTCTTCCATTATTTCAAATTTGCTCGTAAAACCTTCTATTGCACTGTCCATTTCTGAAATTTTGTTGTTTATCTTTTGGATTTCTAATTGCTGCTTTTGTATGATTTCTAGTTGTGAATTTATTTTGACATTTTGTTCCTGTATTATTTTCCTGAATTGTTCCATTGTTTTGTCTGTCTTTTCCATGATTTTGTCTATCTTTTCCTTATTTTTGTCTGTTTTTTCCTTCATCTCTTGGAGAGACCTGGATATTAGAGTTCTAAATTCCCTATCACGTAGTTCCAGTGCCTTTTCTTCTACTGGAAGGTCATCTGATATTTTATTTTGGAAGCTTTCTGGAGCCATCCTATCTTTTTTTAAAATATGTTTTAATATTGTCTGCTATCTTCGGGACATTCAGGAATGATTTTCTTCATTTATTGATTGTAGATTTGTTTATTGCATCCTGCTTTTTGTTTTATTTGGTTATGTCTGGGCAGGTAGGTTGGGTGTTCTTTGTTTACTCATCTGTGGGCACAATGCTCCTCACCATCTTGTCCATGTGGGTAGTGCATGTCACTCAGCTGTGGTGTAGAACGGCAGGTCCAGCTGAGAGGGAGGGGCGGGGATGGGTCTTTTGTTGCATGTACTGGGGCCAACCGAGCAGGGCCGGGGCATTTCAGGGCGGGGGCCGGTGGTCCGCACCTGTGCTGCTCAGGGATGTAGTGCTCAGTGCATGGTGCATATAGGCAGGAGGGAAGGGGAAGGATGTGATGTGTGGAGCTAAGTGGGCGTGGGAAAGAAGAGAGATAAACAGAAACCAGCAAAAAGGTGCTGAGAGAGCCTGCCCTTGGAGTGGCACGGACTCAGGGAAGCCATGTGCCTGTGGCCTTCTAGCCAGGTGTTGTGGCACAGCCCATCAAGAAGGGGCAGAGACAGCACATGCAGCCAGCTGGAAGGGAGAAAGTAAAGGAAGGAAAGTAGAGAGAAACAAGAAACTGAGAAAAAATAATGCCCCCAGTGAGCCCACTGATGTGGCGGCATAGACTGGGTAAGCCATGTACCGGCAGCTCCCCAGCCGAGCAGTCTGGCACAACCCATCAAAAAGGGGCGGAGACGGCACATGCAACCAGGTGGTCGGGAAAAAGGAAAGGAAGGAAGGTAGAAAGAGTCAAGAAACCGAGGAGAAAGAACAAAAAATGCTCTAAGGGAGCCCACTGGCATGGCAGTACAGACCGGGGAAGCAGCTTCCCAGCTGATCAGTGCAGCACAGTCCGTCAAGAAGAAGTGTAGGAGGCACACGACACCAGGTGGTTGGGAGAAAGGAAGGAAGGCAGAGAGAGAAAAGAAACCAAGAAAAAAAAAATGTCTTGAGGGAGCCCACTAGCATGGCAGCGCAGACCTGGGAATTGGCTCCCCAGCCAAGTGGTGTGGCACAGCCTGTCAAGAAGGAGTGGAGATGGCACGCAGTGCCAGTTGTTTGGGAGAGGGGAAAGGGAGGAGGTGAGAGAAG
This sequence comes from Dugong dugon, assembly GCA_030035585.1. Classification (NCBI taxonomy): domain Eukaryota; kingdom Metazoa; phylum Chordata; class Mammalia; order Sirenia; family Dugongidae; genus Dugong; species Dugong dugon. The sequence continues at coordinate 33,678,418 of CM057479.1, forward strand.
AAACAAAAAGAAGCCAAAAAACATCAACAACAACAACAACAAAATGGCAGTGAAGGAGCTGGCCGGTAGGGGCAGAGTGAATCCAAGCAGCAAGGAGCCAGCATCTCCCTGGCCAAGGGACCACAGCTGGCCAGAAAGCGGCAGAGGCCATGTAGAGGGAAGAAGGATGAGGGGTAGGAAAGCATGTATCCCTGGCTACCAGGTGGTTTGTCTCCTGCTGGAAGGGCCGTGAAGTTGCTTTCCAGTACTCTCTGTCTGCCATTCTTGGTGGCTGAGGTGCCATGTTAGCTGATTGGGGACCTCCATTCCATAGCTCTCCTCGTTCTCTGTTCTATGTTAATTTTTTATTCCATTTGGTGCTTGGTTGAGTTCTTTATCCCTTAGCGTTCCAGTATTGACATTAGTATCTGTTTTACTTAGTTTTTCGAGTCTTTGCTATAGAGGGACGGTGTGGTGCTTCTGCCTATAGCACCATGTTGGCTCCACCTATCCCCACATAATTTAATATTCTTTAATAACATGATTTTTAATGGCTGCATTGTATTCCGTTGCATGGATATCCCATAATGTAATCAACCGATGTCCAGTTGCTACACAGATGTTTTATTGTCATGAGTAATACTTTGATAAGCATGTTTACATGTAAGTTTTTGCACTCATCTTTAACTTTTCCTTAAGATAAATTCCTAGAAGGACAATCAGTAAAAGATGTAAATGGTTTTGGAGTTTTTATTACATTTTTTTATTTACTGTCCAAAAAGATTGTCCAATATTTACTCCAACCACAAGGTATAAGAATGCCAGTTTTTCTTATCTTCCAGACTCTTCCTTGTTTCCTTCTTTAACCCCATTCTACTTCAGGACATGTTAAACTCAGGTCCAAGCACATTCTTCCTCAAATTAGATTTGATGGTTTATTTTACTCCTTAAGATGTTATAGTTGTTTCCTGTTACTAACTGCTATAAATCATAATTCCCTGGTTTAACAGGGTCTTAAGACTTCTCCACTAGCCAGCTCTCTCATACTCCTAATTTTATCAACTTCATCTTGTGTTATTCCTCCATATGAACTCACACTCACTACTTTGTAGATTGCTTTTCTTCGGTAAGTGCCTCTTACCTCAAGTATTTAAACTCCACCAGAATGATTTCCTAATTCTTTTTCTGTGTCCCTCTCCAATCTTAATTTTTCTCCCTAGAGGTCTCTCATCACTTAACATAGCTGATGTGTTAAGTATGTATATTAATATATCTTGATTGTTGAATATGCATGCTTATTTTTATGTTGCTTTATAAAATGTAGTTTTCCATTGTTTCATGTATGTATTTTGTTTGCACATTGAAACTGTAGGTTCCTTTATGGTAGAGGTTTGTTCTTCCAACAGTGTCAAGTCTAATGTGCTTTGCTTAGTGGACACTCAATACATTGGAATTGACTTGCTGACAGGTTTGTTTTGTTTTCTTTTAAGATGAATTGTGAAGCATTTAGCAGCTTTCAAAATATACTTTTACCCCCACCCTTCAAATTATTCATACATATTGATTATTTCTTAAAGAACATACCACCATAATACCCATTACCCATTGCCATCGAGTCTATTCCAACTCATAGCGACCCTGCAGGAGTGCCTGGTGGATTTGAACTGCCAACCTTTTGGTTAGTAGCCATAGCTTTTAACCACTACACCACCAGGGTTTCCACTGTAATAGTAAGTAGTTTTTTAGCATAATGACCATTATTAGTATTCTAAGTATGAGGTTTCCAGAATTTAGATTCTCAATCACTCTGCTTCTTTTCTTCTATGCTTTTTGCCCACTGAGTTGTTTTTACAAGGTCTACTCTAGCCCTTTACTGTCTTCCAGACTGAAGTTGGCAAGGTTAATATAAATTATGGAAATTCTGTAAGAAGGTATATCGGGCACCTTTTGTGCCCTATGCCACAAACTTTTAACCCAACTTTTTACTCCAGGTATTGCTGTGGCCATCAGCTTCTCAGGTGTAAGTGGAGGGAACCACTGAATTACGTATATTCCACTTTCTGCCCTGGGGTTTCTCTGCCACTGCTGGTTTGCATTTGAGAATCCACTCAGCAGTTCAGAGTTAACATCTCATGGGGCAACTTTGAAATCAGGTGCATAATTCTGAGGTACATTCTACATGACTCCTCATAAGGTGCCTTGCAGAATCAATCCCCATTGCACAGAAGTGATTAGCTTGATAATGGATCATTAGATTGGCTTCTTCTGCTTTCCCATTTTACTCTTCTCAGTTCCCCATTCCTGCTCTTTGGGATTATTTTGAAAATTAAACTCCCTGCATGTAAGCTTTGGTCTCAACAGCTCCTCTTTGGGGAGAACTCATCTAAGACAAAGTGTCTGAAAAAAATTATTTTATTAAGGTTGTGACTGGTTATAGTTGGATTCAAAATGGTTACCAGCAAAACTTTACTAAAAGAGAGACATTGCCAACACTACCAGTTTTTAATGTTAAAACAACTTCCCTTTTTCTAACTTTTATTTAGAACTCGTTTGTTTCCTCGTTGCCAGAGATGGAGAAGAGTATAGCTCTAAACGTATATTAAGAGGGAATTCTTTGTGTCACTGAAACAGTTCTGTATCCTGATTGCGTGGTAGCTGTGTGAATCTATACATGTTTTAAAATTCATGGAACTGTGCGTTTTTTAAAAAAAGCAGTTTTACCTTATGTTAATTTAAAAAGTTAAATGTTTAAAACCTCCTTTGTTCCTTTGATTCTGGGGCAAATCAGATATGCCATTCTTGTTTTGCTCAGTCTTCTAAGGTTCAATTAGTTAATAAATATATGAACCACTACTGTGTGCCAAGTCCTGAGCTATGTGCTAGGGATATATTAATAACTGTTATTACCTTATTTCATTCTCACTATGAAGTAGATATTATTATCATCCCATTATACAGATGAGGAAAATGAGGCACGAAAAGATATGTAATTTGCCCAAGATTACTCAGTTAGATAATGCTTTTTAGAGAGCTCTCTCTGGTTATATACTGTGGAGAACAGACCGGAGGAGGCAAGACTGGAGGTGGAGAGACCAGTTGAGGAAGCTGGAAGCTATGGCAGTAATCCAGGTGCTAGAAGATGCTGGCCTGAATTAATTTAGTGGCAGTAGAGGTAGACAGAAGAGGATAGAGTCAAGAGACATTTAAGAGACAGAATCAACAGAGCTTCATAATTAATTGGATATGGGAGGTGAGAGAGAGAAGTCAATAACAACACCCATATTTCTGACTTGGATAACTGGCTGAATGGTAGTACTATTCCCTTAGATGGGAAGTACAAAAGTAAGAAAAAAATTGAGGTATGGGGGCAATAATGATGAGTTCCATTTTGAACTTGTTACAGTTTGTTAGAATTTTGATGCCAAGGACCAACCAAAATGCTTAGTACAAAGAAATTTGAAAACTGTTTAATATAGTATTATCTTAAACATTTTGAACTCATCAAAGTATCTCTGTTCAGTCAAATATATCTTTTTATAAAATTATATACAATTTATTTAATTTAGTGTTATTAAGTGTTTTGATACAGTTGGAACCAAACACTAAACCCTCAGGATTAGTTACGTTATTTTCAGAAGCTTCCTAATTAAAAATAAAATAAATACCCTAAACTTATATCTTTATTCAAGTGTATTAGAAAGCAATTCAACATTTTCATATACCCAAATAAAAAGCTGCTATAGCAGCTATAATATATATTCTATAATATATATATTATATGCATTTATACATATAATATTTATATAATAAAATGATATACCAAGTTATATTATGGCCAGCACACTATAATGTTGTGTTTGAAGATAGATATACTTTCTAGAAATGGGAAATGTGGCTTGTGCCAAATTTTGAGAATTTAGGATAACAGAAAACCAACTCAATATATTTAAAATAAAACTTTTTGTAATGTACACATTAAAATTGATCTCTGAACACTAAGAACATGAAACACATTATAAATTTCTTGGGAATAAACCAAGCAAGAAATGTGTAAGGACTATAGAAGAATATGTATTTAAAAAATATATGAAGGATATAAATGAAAAGATATACCATATCTTTGAATGGAAATTTCAATATTGTAAAGATGTCAGTTCTACCCAAATGAAGCTCTAAATTCAGTGTAATCCCAAACAAAATCCTAGGAGGATTATTATGGAAAATAGGCTCTCTTATATATACTGTTGGTGGAAATAGAAATTGCTATAGCCTTTTTGAAGAGCAGTGTGGCAGATCTATCAAAATTTTAAATGTATGTACATGTTTATTATCGGTTCCAGGGTTGAATTAATTCATTTGGTCTGACTCATGTTAACTAAACTCCTAAGCATCTTAATTATATAAACTCAGATTCCCAGTTGTTAGTTAACAGACAAAAATGTAACTAACTGTCAGACAGAACTCACATTCCCATGGAACTGGCCAACGTATTCTCTGTACAAACTACATGAGAAGATCATTTGTTCAGCCTAGAATAAGAAAAAAATGATTACTGGTTATTATCATTATTCTTTATAAAAATAAGAAAGAGTCCTTACTATGTATCAAGCACTGATTTGTGATTTCAAGGTCTGAGAACCTTGAATTCACCCATCTCCACATAGTAATATACTTGTCAGGCACAGCAGGCGTTGATGTCTGGAGATCCTCTCTTTAGAAAGTCCGTGTTTGGACACTGCCACATTTGCTCCACTGACACACTTTATTTTCCTACGTTCTATTCCTGAAGAGTCCCTGTTCTGGTTGACACATTGTTTTTTGTTTTTATTTTGCAGTACTAATATACACAAAGAAGTATATATAATAATTTAGCGAAGTCCAGATACCCACCATCCAGCTTATGTATAAAATATTCATGATAAATTTCTCTTCATCTATCTTTTGATTATTAATGCCTTCTATGAGGTGTGGAATTTTATTTTACCTTACTTACAAGCTAGTAAAGTCTACCTGCTACTCTTTTATGAATGCTGGCACAAAACATAAGACTGGACAGAGCCACAAGAGTTTATTATTCACAGGACAGCAAGCAGCATGAGTATCTTGTTTGTGCCAGTTCTCCTTGTCTTCCACATCCAATGGGGACAACTTCAAGGGACCCAGATGGATGGTGTACACACAATGGGCTGGTGTCACAGTTGAGGAACACTGAACTTGGGAAACTCATTGTTTTGTAGCAAGAAGTAAACAAGACTGCTTTTAGTCCCCAAGGAAGTCACTACCTCATTCTTCAAGGTTGCTTGCTGCACTCACAACACTGTGAAACAGTCTAGGTAAAGAGTAGTCAAGGCCTTGTATTCTTGCATGCTTAACAACAATGTGCAGGGAGGCTTAGGCACATGTCAAATTGCCTCTACCAGTACTTTCATGGAGTCATTCTGTCTGTAAGTGACTTTATATATCTCTAACTTGTTGTGTGTTTAGTTCATTTTGTAATGACAAAATGACAACCTGATTTTCAGGTTCATGAGAGAGCTGTTGTTGTTCCCATGGACCAGCCTTTTAGTCATAGACTTGTCTCTGTTGTTGGTATAGAGTTAGCCAGCCTAATAATTTTGAATAGTGCAGATAGATCTTCATAATTGGGCATAGCATATCTACGTTCTTGGAAAGGGTAGATGTTTGCAAATGAGCATACATAAACACAAAAGTGCTTGGGGGTGAAATCATCATAGAAGGAAGTGAGATTAATGAAGAAAAAGAGATAGGAATAGAGAAAATCAAATGATTATCATGGATAGGAAGACATTCAATAAAACTTCAAATACAGCTTTGTATGTGATGTACATAATTTGTCATTTTGGCATGTGAATGATGATTTGAGCTTGAACTGTTTACTTCCTTAAAATAATGGCATCAATGATAATTAAATACTAAGGGTGGTCCATTTGCCAGTAGAAAAGGAGATTCTTCTTCTCTGGAGTCATAAAGGGAAGCTCTAATTGTAGACTATCCTCAAGAAACTATGAACTGTCAAAATTTTTTCTCCAAAGGCTACCTCAAAGTACCTGATTCTTGGATGCAGTCAAGATATTGAGCTTCTGTGATACAAAACACAAACCATATGCTGGGGAACATGATTATGTATAAGATACAATCCTTATTTCAGCCAAACTGGGGAGTTAAAAATATCAATACAAATAACTGAAAGATGGTTGGGTACTATAGAGATATAAAGATAAGGTACTGCTATTAGGTGTTCATAGAAGTTAGATTAGGCATCGCCGACAGAGTATATTGCATTTGAGCCAGCCTTTGAAGGATATAAAGGATTGGCCCAAACCAATAATTAGTCTACTTTTACTCAAGGTTATTATGAAGGTACAGACTAATAAGGGCATAAACTACATAGAAAAGTATAAAGTACTACCCAAATGCAAGATACTGATAATGGTAATAGTAACATTATTGTTTCTGGAATGGATAGGTTATAAAAATATGCAATTTAGGATTTAAACTTCCAGTAGTATTTGTAATTAATTGAAGAATAAATAAGTATTCCTATATTTGTAATCTTACTTTTCAGTTTATTTTTAGAATCCAAGTGAAATTATAAAATTTAAATTGCTGTTTGTATCACTTTACTTAGGGAGTAGTTCCAATCTTAGTTAATAATATGGCAGCCTGTTTTTGAATATAGGGTCATGCTTGAACATAGGATCCCACTGCCAGTTGGATACATTAGAGCATCACCTCAATATAAAAGTGATTTCTTGAAATATCTTGACAGAATCTAGTATTTTACCTAGAGTTGTTTCCTCCTTTTCCTTTTAAGAATCTCTTCCTTACGGAAAGATACCTATACATGAAGTTACACTTGTTAAGAAACGAAATTCCAAAATATAACTTCAATGTAGTCAAAGGCCTGCATTGTGATTTTAATTTAAAAAGTAAGTTTGATTTCAAACACAATCAGTGGGCACGATTGGTAGGAAATGGTGAAATGCTTTCAGTACTGTAGAGTGTATCAACTTTTGTAAACTGTGAATTATAGAACCATTTCCTGTATCTCATAGGTATTTCTAAGGGAAAAAAAATAAAGACAGATGTTACACCGAATAGCAAAGTAGTGTGAGTTTAAAAAGAATTGCTCTGCAGTACATCTCTTCATTTTCCAGTGAGGAGAAAATTATTATTAAATCCTATAAGTAAATATGTTGTGCTAATGTGCTGAGTCCATTTACATTTTATGGAATAATTTTATTTGTTCTACACTAGCTGACTGGCAGAGAAATTGAACGATGCTTGATGATAAATATTTTAAAGTTGTAATTCAATCAGCAGTTGACTTTGGAAATCTAAATGTAAACCCCAAAATAAAAAATGTTGTTTGCTATCTTTGGTAAAGGGTGAGACAATACACAATACTGGGGAAACCAGCACAACTTACACACGGAAAGGTCATGGAAGCTCCCTAGACACATCCAAACTCCCTGAGGGACTGAATTGCTGGGCAGAGGGCTGTAGGGACCATGGTCTTGGGGAACATCTAGCTCAACTGGCATAACACAGTTTATAAAGACAATGTTCTACATTCTACCTTGGTGAGTGGCATCTGGGGTCTTAAAAGCCTGTGAGCAGCCACCTAAGATACTCCACTGGTCTCATCCCTTGGGGAGCAAGGGAGAATGAAGAGAACAGGATACAAGGAAAAGATTAGTCCGAAGGACTAATTGATCACAGCTACCAAGGCCTCCACCGGACTGAGTCCAGTACAGCTAGATGGTGCCTGGCTACCACCACTGACTGCTCTGACCAGGATCACAACAGAGGGTTCTGGGCAGAGCTGGAGAAGGATGTAGAACAGAATTCTAACTCACAAAAAAAAGACCAGATTTACTGGCCTGAAAGAGACTGGAGAAAACCCTAGAGTATGGCCCCCAGACATCCTTTTAGCTCAGTGGTGAAGTCACTTCTGAGGTTTACCATTCAGCTGGGGATTGGACAGCCCCACAAAACAAAACGGGACTGATGAGGCACAGCAGTCCAGGGACAAGGACTAGAAGGCAGAAGGGGACAGGAAATCTGGTGATAGGGAACCCAAGTTTGAGTAAGGACAGTGTTGACAAGTAGTGGGGTTGTTAACCATTGTCATAGGCAACATATGTACTAACTGTTTAATGAGAAACAATTTTGTTCTGTAAACCTTCATCTAAAGTGAGAATAGCAGCACAACTGGAAGAACGTAATCAATGTCACTGAACTGTGCATGTAGAAATTTTTGAAATGGTGTATCTTTGGCTGTGTATATTTTCACCAAAAAAAAAAAAAAAAGATTGAGAAGGGAGAGGGTTGACATGTCTTGGGGTAGTTAACCAATGTCATAAAATAATATGTGTACTGACTGTTTAATGAGAAACTATTTGTTCTGTAAACCTTCAGCTAAAGTACAGTAAAAAAAATTTAAAAATAAGAAAAATGTTGTGTGCTGTGTTTGGCTACTCTGAGGACTGAAATATAACCTTCCCCCACCACTTCGCAGTGGACTTTTCCTAGAAAATCAGTTGTCATTGTTCTGACAAGTTTCTTTTCATCCTAAATTGTACTAACATTTAAAAGAAAAACTGTCAAGGTTGTAAAGAAACATATTTTAAAGATGATTTTTAAAAATTGTAAGTTAATAACAATATAGAAATGTAGAAAATAAAAAAATGAGTATCTTCCACAATTGGAGTATATCCTTCCCTATATTCTATGCATATATGATAATAATAATTATAATATTTATAGATATGTTCTTTTTTCATTAAAAGGGTATACTTTCCCTGGTATTCTGTAGGTTTGTTTTTTACCTTAACAATACATCATGGAAATCCTCCCTTGTTAGTACATATCTAGACCTACCACATGTTTCTTGAATACTATATAGCATACTATTCTATAAATGGAAAAAACTGAACCCCTAATGATGAGCATGTACTATATATGTATGTCTGTGTATGTGTGTTTAATTCAAACTTACACAGTGAAATCTGTGAGAGTCGGAACTTGACGGGATTGCCTTGTTTTTCTGGATCTCAAGAGTTTTCCACCTTGGACAGGGTGCAGCCCAACCACTTTTCTCTTGCTCCTTTTAGTGGAAACTCTTTGATCCTTCTCTGACAAGTTTCCGCCTTATACAGGTTTTGACTTTCACAGGTTTTACAGTACAATTAAAATCTGTACAAGAATAGAGGGTCCCAGGCAGAGTGGGAGAAAAATGTAGAACAAAATTCAAATTCACAAAAAAAGACCAGATTTACGGGTCTGACGGTGACTGGAAGGTGGCCCCTGGACACCCTGCTAACTCTGATCTGAAGCCATTCTTGAAGTCCACCTTTCTGCCAAAGATTAGACAGGCCTATAAAAAGACAATAATACACGTAAGAAACGTGCTTCTTAGTTCAATCAAGTCAAAGAGAACAAATGGGCAACACTTGCCCAGAATCAAAGACGAGAAGGCAGAAATGGACAGGATAACTGGATGAATGGACACTGAAAACCCAGGCTGGAAGGGGAAAGGGGGAGAGTCCTAACACATTGTGGGGATTGCAACTAATGTCACAAAACAATTTGTATATAAAATTTTTGAATGAAAAACTAATATGCACTGTGAACTTTAACCTAAAGCACAATAAAATTTTTAAAAAGCTGTATAGAGCTTTTAAAAAAATCTAAACTATATAGACATGTCTCACCTTATTCTAGGCTCATACCCTAGAGGCAATCTTTTTCAACAGTTTCTTTTATTTCAGTTTTCTAGTGGCTATGGGTATAATTTTAAACAATACGTGTATACTTCCATTTATTGGTTTATCAGCTTTAGACAATATCCCGGTGATACAGGACTGCACTGCAAGGAAATACAAAACTCTTGACATTCTCCAGATATATGTTTTAAGGACTGCAGAATTCCTTTGATTCACCTATCCACTCTATCACTTAATTTCTCTCTTAAAATTTATTAAAGCTGTGATTCTCAACAGGGGGGAGAAGAGCGTGCTGTCTTCCAAAACCCACCAGAATAACAGGTCAGAATCCTTGGGAAGGTCTGTTTCATAATACACACGCCTTTTTTCCTATCCCCAAGTGCAACATGCTTACCTGGTTGAAGATCACTGTGTGTAATCTTAGATGTTACTAATTGGAAGTGTGTTGTGTACATAGGAGTCCCTGGATGGTGCAAACAGTTAAGCGCTCAGCTACTAACTGAAAGGTTGGTAGTTCAAATCCACCCAGAGGCACCTTGGAAGAAAGTCCTGGTGACCTGCTTCTGAAAGATCACAGCCTTGACAATCCTATGGAGCAGTTCTACTCTGAAAAACATTGGGTTGCCATGAGTCAGAATCGACTTGATGGCAGCTAGTTGGTGGTTGTATACAGAGTGTGAAAGTAGGGGGAAAAAGTTAAGAATAATATATATAAAGGCCAAGATATTTAAGTGGCAGACCTTTCTTTTTTCAGGTTAAGGGGCATCAGTCTCTTCATTTTCTGTCACTGGTGTTGTTGGCAGTAGCTGAGCTCTCTTTTCTATTTACTTCAAGAAAGTTCCTGCATAAGCATTAATGCAAGAACAGCAAGTCAAAGTAGGAGTGTGAGTGCTATAGCACAGTTGGGCTCACTTCTGAGATGAATGTGTGGCTTCTGCATTCAACATAAGGGCAAGTCAAGTTTATTCAGCAAAATTGCTATCACAAAGCCTTCAGAGTTCACTTGAATAGTTGAAACTCTAAATACTAACTCTGTGAATGCCAGACCAAATCAATCATCTTTCATACCTTTAAACCTGATTAAAAAAAAAAATCAGAAAGGTCTATGATTCTGTCTGTTTGAAGAGCCACCTTACTGGATAAAGTAGAGTGTAAAAATGACAATGACAAGGACATGCTTGTCTAGAGCGTTGGTTCTGCAGTGCTTTGCGTTCTGTCTACAACACCTAAAGGTAAGTGAAAGCCTAAAATGAGAAGTACTAAAGAGTTCTCTGCCTGTTTTATCCACAGACTGCAGCTGAATATGTAAAATCTCGACTCCCAGAGGCCCTGAAACAGCATCTTCAGGACTACGAAAAAGACAAAGAGAACAGTGTATTGTCTTACCAGACCATCCTTGAACAGCAGATCCTGTCAATTGACCGAGAAATGCTAGAAAAGTTGACTGTGTCCTATGATGAAGCAGGTATGTTTGTCTTGCATACACATGCTAATTTTTTTTTTTACCTGCAGAAATTTCTTTGTAGAACTTAGTAAAATCTAGGCCCTTTTCTGAAATAGTAGGTTAAGGGGAAATTGAATTCCAAGTTAATTTCTTCTGTACAGTTTTAATATCAAGCTTTATCAGGCGATCCCTAAAACTGGCTCTTAAATATCAAATCCCCTTTAAATTTTTGCTCCTTTTTACATTGAATTTTTCTGAACTTTCATCAACCATGATCTAAGCTTTTAAATGTCACAGCAATTTTGGTTACAAACTGAAAACTTTTCTATCTGATAATCCAAGAACTGTCATTTGATTCAAGTACTTCTGTAAAAATCTCAGATTTTTCTTTTCTAAAAACATAATTTTTTTCTCTTAAAGTTGCAGCTGAACTTTGACTTTGTTTTCCTTCGGCTCCTCAGATGAGGAGCCCCTAATACCCTACCAGAGACTTCAGTTCATTGTCTTCCATAGATTCATCCCATCCAAGGGAGCTTACTAATGAAATCATGGACAAGCCATTGAGAACACTGTTCTTCTCTGTTATATATAGTCCATCAGCTAAAACCCAATTTTAATGAAATGGGTGTTATAGTACTTGAACTTATTATACTCTTTCATAAAATTAAACTTACTTAGCAGAAATATTCTAATTAAAATTGCAATGTCAAAAAAAAAATGGAGAAAAAGTACAAGAAAATAGTTTCTAATGATCAAATGTTGGTAGTATTGATCCTTATTTTAACACCAGGAACTCCTGTTTTTATTTCCACAAGGAAATTGTTAGCATGCATCTTATTTTGTCCATTGTAATATAAATAGTTTCATTGCTGACATTCTTAATATTTGATTTCAAGCTTGACTAGCAAACAGAAGAAGGGAGAAAAAGCTACATCTGCCTAACCACTAATGCAGTTGTTCTAGTTACTTAGTAGCCCCATTTACATTCCAGCCACTAGCCCCCTATACATCCCACTCAGACAGGACTCACATGTCAGCCTTTCCCAGAACGTCTCTACTCTCCGTGATTCTCCATTGCTTCATTAAATTTCCAGACACATTGGCTTTCTTCTGCCTGTGGGGTGGTAGTTATTTGGTCTCTGTGTTTGTTTTGTTTGTTTTTAATATTCTTCTCTTTGGAATTCTCATTCATTGCCTCTGTCATCCCTTGTGGAATAAAGTAAGGCTGTGATAAGCCCCAATCAAAGTAACATTAAATAATCATAGCATCTTAGACATTATAGAACTCATATAATTCATCCCTTCCCTGCCCCCATAATCATTTTATAGTGAGTAAACTGAGACCCATAGACCCATAACACAACTACTTAGTGATGGGGCTGGGATCCCGACCTCCTAATTACTAATCAAGCTGGGCTTTCACCAGTCTAATCGAGGTTTTCATTCACTTACTCAGTAAGCATTTCTTGAATGTATGGTAATATACTAGGCAGTTGGAAGGAAGACGGAAGGGCATTGAAAAGGTGGGGAGGAATTTAAGATGTAGAAAACATAGATGTTGCTTAAGGTCCTAGCTGAGGAGCTAAAACATACCTGCATGACCTTATGAGAAATATTCCAGTGGAACTTGGGAACAAGTACAATCCACTATATCCACAAGCTATTAAAGTTAAACTGAAGGCATATAGAGCAAAGGAATTGTGAAAATGGGTCAAGTTTTCCATGGAATTAGTTAAGGGAGGATATTATTTAAACCCTGAAGGACAAATGATGGATGTGGATTTGTGAAGAAAAGAAGAACACGTTCTATGTGGGTGAATGGGCACAAGTGGACATCAAGGTGTAAATGAACATCGGCTGCTCAGTTTTTTTCTTCTTCAGGAATAATTTCCCATTCATTCACACTGTTGCTGAGAAATTACTAATTACTAATCTGTACCACCACCACCAGGTGCCATCAAGTTAACTTCAACTCATAGTAACCCCAAGTGTGTCACAGTAGAACTGTCTTCCATAGGGTTTTCAATGGATGATTTTTTGGAAGTAGATCACCAAGGTGTCTCTCTGTGGATTCAAGCCTCCAACCTTTTGGTAAGCAGCTGAGCATGTTAACCATTTGTACCACCCTACCATTCCTGCTAATCTGCAGAAGTACACTTATACATGACCTTTAGGGATCAATATTTTGGCATGGATTAATCTATCAATAAACTCTGTAGCATGAAAGTGTGGAAATAGCAGGGTTGAGAGAGGATCTAAGTTACAGGCTTTCACCTCTAGCTTAGTACTGGCACAGTCTTCAACAAATTAACCTCTTAGTGCTTCTGGTTCTTCATCTCTAAAGTTGGGCTAATAATATCTCATAGGGTTATTATGATAATAAAGTATGATCATATTTAAGGAAGTGCTTAAAAATCATATTGCAAATGCTAATTAACACTGCTAATGCTGAATGAGAACAAATTTGGATCTTGTTTCCCCTGGGACCAGTTTAAAGTACTCTGAGAATCTTTTCTTGGCATGTAGTGTTTGGGGAGGCAGAGGCAAATTTAAAAAGATGATCATTAGAAACTTTGAGAAGTAAAGCAGCATCTTTTGTTAAACCACCCACTATGGGTTCAGTTTGCTCTTAATCATCCTGCATCAGGTAACACAAGATGGTGGATTTGGTGGGGTCCGTGTGTGTAAGAATGAATGTCATTTGTGTGTTGTGAAATCAGAAGGTCACTGCCTCCTCTTCTATACCCACTTATCAATTATTTCAATTAAGAAGAGGTAGAAAATATGAAAAGATATTACTATTTAACAGAAAAATATTTCCTAGTAACACAAAGGAATTGGGATAGGAAATTAATATAGTCTCCAGTATCTTCAGATATAAGCATCCTATACTAAGACACACTATTTGCTTCTTTCCATGCTATCCCAGTTTTGACTTCATCACATTCTCAGCCCTCTGAGTTTTAGGAAGTGGCTAGTTGGAAGACATCCTGGTCTCTGGAGAGGTTAATTTGCTTTTAATGCTCATCCACTGATAAATCAGCTTGAGTGATTTAATGACAGTTACCACCATCTGTGGCTTCAAAACTTCTAAAAACTAATGGGAAAAAAATTGTTGCACACTTGTCTAAAAATATTGGCTCGAAAATTTTTCTCCCTCCCTTCTCTTTCTCTGTCTCTACCTCTCTCTGTGTCCTCTCTTCTTCTTTAAATACAAATATACCTTAATGCTTTACTCATCTAGAATTCAGTTATCTAGCAACCTGCCATATCTGCACTTCAGCAAAGAAATGGGGAATAAGCAAAAGCCACATGTGTGCAACCATACCATGTCAAAGAATTTGTGGACAAGCACATAAAATGGAGGCTTGATTTTCTCACTTAAAATCTATATATTTTATTTTATATAGTTCTGACCACTTAGGTTATATTTTCCAATGTGATATTTTCTTGTTTTAGAATTCTTTTTCTAATTTTAAGAGTATTATGCTTTCGTTATAGAAATAAGTAGAACAATATAATAAGAGAATAATAATTATCAGTAATTCTGTCATTGTAAATATTTTGGTATATTTCCCTCACTCTAAGCATTTTTGAAATATGGCTGATATCTTGCAGTTTTATATCTTGCTTTCTTCACTTAACAGTTTCACATAAGTACTTCCTCATTTTATTAAAACTTCTTTATGTGAAGATAACTTTAATGGCTGCATAATTATTCATTCTTTGAAAGTGCCATTCACCAAACTTTTTCCTACATTAAACATTTAAGCTTTTGTTTTTGCTATTATGAATAATGCTGCAATGAACAGCATTATTCTGCTGTTTTGTATATTTTTCTGCACTTCATATTACTTTATAGAATAGACTTTAGAAACCATAACAGTTTAATGTTAGAAGATAGGGGAAAGGGTGATGCTTGGGGCAGAGACACTGAGAGCAGCAAGGAGTGAGAGTAAAGAGTAAGCAGAAAAATCCCTGAAAAGCAGTTATCAGAAACCCCAAAACCATGCCACACTACACTCTAACCATTAAAACCCATAAACCCATTGCCATGGAGTCAATTCCAGCTCATAGCGACCCTATAGGACAGGGTAGAACAGCAGATCACCAGGCCTGTCTCCCAAGGTGCCTCTGGGTGGGTTCGAACACCAACCTTTTGGCTAGTAGTCGAACAGTTACTGTTTGCACCACCCAAGAACTCCTTATTTTCATATACAGATTGTGATAAATGTTACTGAACCTTTTCTCTGTGAATCAAGGTCACCATTATGAACATCAACAATGTTGACCCTCTAAAACATAGTCTGTGAATGCTGATTTGACTTACTCTAACCATCACCCATTGCCATCGAGTCGATTCCGACTCATAGCAACCCTATAGTGTAAGTCAGGTAAGGAGGAAGCTGATAAAGTTAAGGTGTGCTTTTGAAGCAGTTCTTAGAAGATGGATTCATAGAGACAGTCAAGATTAGCAATAAATTCAAGGGGAGCACTTGCTGTCCTTCCCCATTTCTTAGACTCTCAGCACGTAGGCAAAATCTGGTACACAGTAAATGTTTGTTGAATGAACAGTGTTTGTCCAAGAGATGTCTCCATAATAGATTTACAGTTCCCTTAGATTGATTACAGAACTACAAGAGCACGTCCAGGTGCTTCTGGAGGGTATGTACTGTAAACTCTTTATCAAACCTGCTCCATTAGAGATGGCCTAAGCCAAATAGCCTTAAGACAAGAACATTAACTAAAGAAAGAAACACAAAGACAATTTCTCCAGGAACTAGAAGGTGGCTAGACAATAGTGCTTTTCAGGAGGGAATTTACTAGATGAGATTTCAGAGTGTCTAGTAGCTCCTAAAGATTGAACTTAACACTCTTGCAAAATGACGTTACTAATGGCAGCCCAGATGCCTACGATTATAGATCTTCAGTGTCTGAAAGTCAGCCAGAGGGTACATTTTGCTTACTCACTACTATAAATGGACAGTCACAGTACGTTAGAAATCCTGGCACTGTTAAAATGATCCTATTTTTCCCAGCAAAATGAAGGTCTTACTATTAACTTGTATCTCATTAACATTCATTACAAGCATTCCAACAAGGTCTACAGAATTTCCCTTCCCTCATCTCAGCCTTCACTTCTCATTTAGGGGGTAAGTAACACAAATTACATTTTTATTATTTACAACCTGTTTTCTAAAAGTTTGATTTGCTATATGTATAATAATAATGATATACTGTAACACTGTAAAAATAGAAAATCAAAGCCATAAAAAGAGAAGGAAGCAAATGTACTAACCCTGAAGAATAATACAGTTACTTTACTTAAGCGTCTAATTTCCCTCCAGGATTTCTGATAGCCAGGGCAAAAAGACAATCCTAATAAGGTACACAGTTCTCACTATTTTAATAGACAAAATGAAACAGTTTTTCAGTAGAGACAGACTCTTTTCTGGTACTAAAATGTATAAGGACTTTATCACAAGGCACCTTGTATAAGGAACATTGAACAACATTGTCTTAGATTGGGTTTCCCAAAGGTGGAGGCTGAAACAAAAGGCTTGAATGTAGGTAATTTTGCTGGGAATGTGATCCTCAGGAACAGCAATGAAGGACATTGAGAATGAAACAGGATAGAAGGACTCATTGAGTTGGCCTCCTCTAAGCATGAGTGTGCTCAAGCGTATGATACCTTCTAAGGAAGGTCATGAATAGCATCCTAGAACCATCCACCAGGGGATGAAGGGGAAAGTATTTAGCTACCAGTTGCATCCCCACATTAGTCAAGAGTAGCTCTAGAGTAAGTGCAGTAACTTCCTTGCACTTCTAGTTTGCTTATACCTGTGGCTAAGTAGGTTCTCTGGGCATCCCACACTTTGGCAACAAGGAAGCTCCAGGACAGGAAACAAAGTGGGATGTGGTTCAGGCCAAGGCCACATCTGGGTTGAATTGGCCCCTGCAGCAGTGGCTGGATTAAGAGATGGTGCTGAGAGAGTATAAAATGATACACAGGAGATGTCCTATACAAGCAGCACAAGTGAAATCTTAAAACAACTTTATAGCAAATACGTATTCATTCTTCTTATGATTTTTTCCTACATATCAACCACCTATAAAAGCTGAGAATACATTATTCATCCTTTTTCAAAGCTCCTGTACAACATCTATACATATCTAATATAGAGTATGCTCAAGTGCGCTTATAGAAATATCTTACATATAGCAAAGCACAAAAGGAGAGGGTGTGCTGTTTGACATATCAGCTCAACAGGGCAGCTTCTCAGCTCAAACCAAAACAATTGACTAATCCTCATGTTTATGACTAATGAATTCATGTACCTGGGGCCTTCGACTTGAGTGGCACAATGAGATGTGGCTTTCAAATTGGGGTGTATTCTTTCACATGTTTGAAAAATAATTACCAAGGTCTTAAAAGCTTGTGATAACCATCTAAGACACAACTATTGGTCTCTACACATATGGAGCAAAAGAGAATGAAGGCAATCAAAGGATCAAAGAAGAAACTAGTCCATGGGACTAATAACCCACACAAGCCACAACGTCTTCTAACCTGAGACCAGAAGAACTAGATGGTACCCAGCTACCACTAGTAGCTGACCAGGGACACAAATGGAAGGTCCCAGATAGAATGGGAGAAAAATGTAGAACAAAACTAGAGGAACCTCTGAGACTATGGCTCTAATATACCCTTTGAACTTGGAATTGAAGGTATTTCTGCAAGTCACCTTTCAACCAAATAATAGATTGCCTTATAAAATAAACAATATCACCTGTCTTAGTTATCTAGTGCTGCTATAAGAGAAATACCACAGGTGGATGGCCCCCAGAACAGAAGTTTATTCTCTCACAGTCTAGTAGGCTAAAAGTCCAAATTCAGGGTGCCAGCTTCAGGGGAAGGCTTTTCTCTGTCAGCTCTGGAGGAAGATCCTTGTCATCAATCTTCCTCTGTTCTAGGAGCTTCTCAGCACAGGAACCCCGGGTCCAAAGGACACGCTTTGCTCCTGGCACTACTTTCTTGGTGGTATGAAGTCCCCTGTCTCTCTACTCGCTTCTCTCTTTTATGTCTCAAAAGAGATTGGTTTAAGACACAACCTGACCTTGTAGCTTGAGTCCTGCCTGATTAACATAACTGCTGCTAATCCCACTTCATTAACATCATAGAGGTAGGATTTACAACACATAGTAAAATCACATCAGATGACAAAATGGTAGACGATCACACAATACTGGAAATCATGGCCTAGCCAAGTTGACACACATTTTTGGGGGACACAGTTCAATCCATAACATCACCCATAAGTACTGTGCTCCCTTAAACTATTAACTATATGAGACCCAACAGTCAACAGTTACCGAAAAGCAAAGATGAGAAGGCAAAGAGGGGAAGGAAAGCTAGATCAATGGAAACAGAACAAACAGAATGGAAATAATGAGAATGCTGACACATTGTAAAAATTGTAAACAATGCCATGGTCAATTTGTATAAAAATTGTTAACAGGGAACTTAATTTGCTGTGTAACCTTTCACCTAAAACACAATAAAATATTAATTTTTAAAAAGCACAATATATTTACAATGTTAGAAGTTGGAGCAGTGTACATACATGGTACAGAGGAGGTTGTGAGAGGTCAGGGAAAGCTTGTGGGGGTAAGGTTCAACAAGGCTTTGATGAATAGGAAGTCATTGTGCAGATTATATCACAGTGAGGGAGGAAATAAGAAGAAGAAAAAATGCAGATTTGTCATGCAAGCATGCCTAACACTAACTCATAATTGAGGAGTAGAAGACGGACTGGAGAATTTGGGACAGTATCTATTAGTGGTGCTGTGAAAACAAGAATGATCTTGGATTTGACTCAGAAGGAGCTAACATGGAGATTATATTCTCTTGTATCCTCTCTTGGACATATATTTTAAATGAGTAGATATGTTCCATTTCATCAACATGGGAACCTACAGTCTGGAAGCCTATGACCCTGTTTGGGCATCTGGGAATCTCAGAGAGTTTTGAAAACCAGGATACTCTGTTGTCATTTAAAATTGAGGTTCTGACTCTTTTCTCTTTTTCCAGCTAAAATTTCTGGTTAGCTAAAAAAATTCTTGTCCTTAATAAACTTTAGCATATTTGAGTGCTGTCAGAGCTCAGATATCTTTCTTTTTTATGAGATTAGATAAAAAATGTTGTTTAATATAAACTAAGATTCTGGTTAATGTAACATGGTTATATTACATGCTAATATCAGGGGAAGTTGGAAAAAAGAGTACATGGAAACTATGCTATCTTTGCAACTCTTCTGCAAACCTTAAATCTTTAAAAATAAAAAAATGTAAAGGTTAACTAAGAAAGATGTTTCTCGTGGTAACTAACCAATTTGGCATCTTCTCCGATTAAAACCAGAAAATAATTTTTAAAAGAATGAAAAAAGTGAATCAGAACTGAAGTCCAACCTTCTATTGGCTTATGGCTAAACTCCTAACATATTTTCAGAAAGTTGCTCTTTTTGCATGTAGGTCTGAAATAAAAACATATTACCCTTGGGAAAACAAACAAATAAAAAATAATTACTTTCCATAGATAAACTCATAACAGTGGTTACTCTGGGAAGAAGAAGCTGGAAAGAAGAATTACTTTTTTACTGAATACTCTTATGATATTGTTTGAATTTTTAACTTTGTGTATTTTTTTTTTAATTTACAAAAAATAAGTAAATAAATAAAAATAAACTCTTCCTAATACATTTTCCTTTATATTCAATGCTGGAAATGGAATATAATAAGGCAGAAAGCCATTCTCCTTGCTTATAATAAAGCTATGCTATATTCTTTTCACCCCTAAGTCATGTATATTTCTAGAATAAGTCAAGGAAAGAACTTAGTGACAAGACCAGCCATTGTGAAACTGGAGTGCCAAGGTCAGAGAAGGTCACCAGTGAGACAAATTCAGTGCTGTACCAGTGAGCACCTGGAGTGCAGGGCTCCTACCATAGGTTGCTTGGTAGCCTTCGTGCCCAGGGCCAGAATTGGTCCCAGAGTTCAGGCTGGCCTGGCTTTATTGCAGACTTAAAAAAAAAAAATTCAGCTGGAAGAGAAATAGGATTCATGGGCAGCAACCTGGTGAGGATTCAGCTGAGTTTCTAATTTCACTTACTATTGGTTGCCTCTGCGTTACCCCGGAGCTTGATCTTCATGTGTCTGACAAGTTACCTGACTTGTCAGGTTTATCTGCTTTACTTGGCCTTTAATCAGATCTTCTATTGATTTTCTTTCAAGGCAGTGCAATATAGTGGAAAGAGCCTAGGCTTTGACGCCAAACTGTCTTCATGATAATTCCTTATGATATCAAATCTGATGGGGCTTTTAATGAGGATTAAAGATAATGTATGGAAAATGGCAGACATACAGTAGACATGCATGCAACGATGGTCTTGCCGTATACTTGGCATGGTGTTGTTGATGTAGTGAGCCGTCAGGTCAATTCTGACTCATAGCGACCCTATAGGACAGAGTAGAACTGCCCCATAGGTTTCCTAGGCTATAATCTTTACAGGAGCAGATTGCCAGGTCTTCTGGATTTGAACCTCTGATCTTTGGGTTAGCAGCTGAGTGCTTAACCATTGCACCACTAGGGTTCCTTTGGTATGGTGTACAGGGTTATTTTTCCAGTCCTCTCCACAGTAGAAGAATTGCCTATCTTGTGCTTTATGTAAGTTTACTTCTGTCCAAGGCACAACAGAAGTCATCAAAATACTGATTCAGTCAGCCACATGTCCCTTCCTTGCCCTGTCCTCGATGGAAAAGCAGTTCCTCAAGTTAAGTGTATTTTTACATAGTTGTTTATTTTGTTTTTGCTTCTTCTAAGGCTGTGTATTAGTTATTTGTTGCTGCATTACAAATCGCTCTAAAGCTGAACAGCTTAAAACAACAAATGTTCATGATCTCACATGGTTTCTGAGGGTCAGGAATCCTGTTTGGTTCTTTCATGAGGTTTCAATCAAGCAGTCTTATTCTCTGAAGACATAAGTCATATTCTCTGAAGACATGACTGGGACTGGAAATTCTGCTTCCAAGCTAACTCATGATAAGACACCTCAGTTCCTTACTACCGGGGCCTCTTCACAGGCTGCTTGCTACACAGCTTCTCCTAGTATGACCAAGAGAAAGCAAGGGAACATCCAAGACAGAGCCATAGTCTTTTATAACCTAATATGGTAATTGACATACCAATAACCTATTCTATCAGTCACATAGACAATCCCTGGTTCATTGCGGGAGGGGACTACACAAGGGTATTAATACCAGGAGGAAGGGATAATTGGGGGCATTTTAGAGGCTAGATACCACAGGCTGCATTGCAAAAATATCTACACTGACCCTGCCATTTCCTTCACCTCTTCTTTCCGTTATTATTTCCTTCCTTTTTTTCTATTCTCTATTTCATTTATCGCTGCTCAGATAGTTGTTGTTTCCTTCCTTTGGGTAGTTTTGGACTTGGTTTGCTCTTGTTTTTCTAGTTCCT
This sequence comes from Dugong dugon, assembly GCA_030035585.1. Taxonomy (NCBI): domain Eukaryota; kingdom Metazoa; phylum Chordata; class Mammalia; order Sirenia; family Dugongidae; genus Dugong; species Dugong dugon. The sequence goes on from CM057479.1 coordinate 33,700,127, forward strand.
CAAGTTGTATAGTTAGGTTTTGGACTTGAGATCTTTCTTCTTTTTTAATATAGGCATTTACTACTGTCAATTTCCCTCTGAGCACTGTTTTTGCTGCATCCCTTAAGTTCGGTGTGTTGTGTTTTCATTTTCATTTTACTCTAGGTATTTTCTGATTGCTCCCTTGATTTATTCCTTGATTTATTAAGTTCTTTAATATTGTGTTGTTTAATTTCCACATTTTTGTACATTTCCTAGTTTTCTTTCTGTTGTTAATTTCTACTTTCATTCCTTTATAGTTGAAGAAGATACTTTATATGATTTCAATGTTTAAAAATTTATTGAGTCTAGTTAGTGATCTAGCATATGGCCTATCCTAGAGAATGGTCTGTGTGCACTGGAGAAGAATGTGTAGTCTGTTGTTATTGGGTAGAATGTTCTATGAATGTCTTTTAGGTCTAGTTGGTTTATAAGTGTTGCTCAAGTCCTCTATTTCCTTATTGCTCTTCTGTCTAAATGTTCTATCCATTATTGAAAGGAGTGTACTGAAGTCTTCAAGTATTATTGTTTAACTGTCTATTACTCCCTTCAGTTCTGTCAGTGTTTTCTTCATCTATTTGGGGGTTTTGATGTTAGGTGTATATATATTTATAGTTGTTATATTTTCTTGATGAATTGACCCTTTTATCATTATATAATGCCCTTTATTACCTCTTATAAAAGATTTTGACTTAAAGTGTATTTTGTTTGATATCAGTATAGCAAACCGAGCTCTCTTTTGATTACTATTCGCATGGAAAAAATTTTTTCCATCCTTTCACTTTTAATTTTTTTGTGTCTCTGGGCATAAAATGTGTCTCTTCTGGACAGTATATAGATGGATTGTGGTTTATTTTTATTGTTTTAATCCATTCTTATACCTGTTGCCATTTTATTGGAAAATTTAATCCATTTACCCATAAACCTGTTGCCATGGAGTTGATTCTGACTCATAATGACCCTATAGGACAGAGTAGAACTGCCCTATAGGGTTTCCAAGGAGCGGCTGGTGGATTTGAACTGCCGACCTTTTGGTTAGCAGCCAAACACTTAACCACTGTGTCCAATAAGGAAGGACTTCTGTCATTTTGTTGTTTGTTTGTGTGTTTCTTATACTTTCTTTGTCCCTCATTTCCTCCAATACTGCCCTCATTTATGTTTGAGTTTTTGTATTGAACTGTTATAATTCCCGTCTCCTTTCCTTCTGTGTATATTTTTTAGATATTTCTTTGTTGTTACCATGAAAGTTATGTTTAACATCTTAAATTTATAACAACCTGACTTAAAATGATACCAGCTTAATTTCAGTATCATACAAAAACTATTCCTATACCACTCTTTCCCCCATCCCTGTTTGCATTGTTATTATCGCCAATAACAATCTTATACATCATGTGCCCAATAACATGAATGTATACTAACAACTATAATTAAACCAAAAAACCAAACCCATTGTCGTCGAGTTGATTCCGACTCATAGTGACCCTATAGGACAGAGTAGAACTGCCCCATAGGGTTTCCAAGGAGCGGTTGGTGGATTTGAACTGCCGACCTTTTGGTTAGCAGCCAAGCTCTTAACCACTGTGCCACCAGGGCTCCAACAATTACCAACAAAGATACCATAAAATTTACCCTTACATTTGTCTATGAAATAACCTTTACTGGAGATCTTTTTTTCATCTGTACAACCTTCAGTTACTATTTAATATCCTTTCATTTTCATCTGAAGGACTCCTTTTAGCATTTCTTATAGAGTATGTTTGTAACACACTCTCTCAGCTTTCATTTATCCTTATTTTTGAAATACAGTGTTGCCAGATGTAGAAATCTTGGCTGATAGTTCTTTTCTTTCAGTACTTTAAATATGTCATTATATTGCCTTCTGGCCACTAAAGTTTCTGAGGAGAAATCAGCATTTAATCTTATTGAGGATCCCTTGTATGACAATTTGCCTCTCTCTTGCTGCTTTCAAGAGTCTCTCTTAATCTTTGGTTTTCGAGAGTTTGATTACAGTGTGTCACAGTGTGGATCCCTTTGGGTTTATCCTACTTGGTGTTGTTGGCTTCTTGGATTTGTGGATTCATGTCCATCAAGTCTGGAAAGTTTTTTGCTATTATTCAAATATTTTTTATGTCCCTTTTTCTCTGTCTCTCTCTTCACTTTCTGGGATTCTTATGATGTATATGTTAGTTTGCTTATTGGTGTCCCACAGTTCCATTAGGCTTTACTACATTTCTTTATCTCTTTTTCTTGTTTCTCTTCAGTCTCAATAATTTCAATGGTCTTATCCTCTACTTGTCTGATTCTTTCTTCTGCCAACTCAAATTTGTTATTACGTCCTTTCAATGAATTTTTTTAGTTACTGTATTCTTAAGCCCCAATATATCAATTTGAGTACTTTTTATAGTTTCTATCTCTTTATTGAAATTCTCATTTTGTTCCTGTACCATTTTCCTGATGTCCTTTAGTTCTTTGTATTATCCTTTAGTTCTTTGAGCAGATTTAATATTGTTATTCTAAAGTCTTATAATTTGTTCACTATCCAGGATTCCATAGGGTCAATTTCTATCTATTTGTATTGTTATTTCATACGTATTGTTATTTCAAAACATCAGTTTCTGTTTCTTATATGCCTTGTGATTTTTTGTGGAAATGGGAATATTTCAATATTATAATGCACTTGTTCTAGAACTTAGATTCTTCCTCTTCCCCAGGAATTGCAGGGTTTTTTTGTTTTGTTTTATTTTTTGTTATTGTTGTTTTGTTTTAAATCATTGAAGGCTGTAATGCTCTGCCTGCTCAGTAACCTTCCATGACTACTTTTGCAAATACTGCCTTCCAAAACATGCATGGACATTAAAGGGTACTCACTGGAGCCCATGCCCAACTAGTGTTTCAAAGGAAATTTTCTTATACTCCAGGGAAGACACAAATACCTGATTCATTCATTCCTCAGGGATTGCTGTTGTTACTTAATGAAGGCTGCAGTCAACTGTTTAGTGACTTTTCCAAGCTAATTATTACAAAGTCTCTTCCAATTTTGTTATTTTTGCGGTCAGTCAGTGACCTAACAGATTTCTTCTAAGGGCACACTGACCTATTGAGTCTTCCAGAAAAGTAAAGCCCCTTTTATAAGAGTACCAAAACTGCTGCAGTAGCCTGCAGCTATCCCTTAGGCACCACCAGACCAACCCAACTGTGCAAACTTTGCACCTCCAAATTCTGGCACCAACCAGCCACTCTAGGAACAGGGACCACTGTCCAACTATCACAGTGGGGCTGAGGAATGGGGGATGGTAGCCGGTAATGCACATGGTTCACCTAGTGTTGGATGATGAGCTCCCTAGGTTGGAAGTCACTACACAATAGCCTCAATAATGGACTCAAACATACCTACAATCACGAAGATGACGCAGCACTGGGCAATATTTCATTCTGTTGTAGATGGGGTTCCCATGAGTCAGAGCCAACTCAATGGCAACTAACAACAACAACAGGCAAATGCATAGAGATAAAAGTTTATTAGTGTTTACCAGGTGCTGAGGTAGGGAGGAACGGGGAGTTATTTCTTCAAGAAATGCTGAGTTTCCATTTGGGGTGATGAAAAATTGTTGGAAATGGATAATGGTGATGATTGCACAACATAGTGAATGTAATTAATGCCACTGAATTGTACACTTAAAAATGGTTAAAATGGCAAATTTTTTTAATGTATTTTACCACAATAAAAAAAAATTTAATATTTTATTTCTACAAATTTTCCAAAAACATATAACTCAGAGCTTTGGATGGGACTTGTGCAAGGGAGGGCTCCTGAAGTTTAAGCTTTACTAGCTTCAAATAAATTTACTACCTCTGGCTCTGGAAGAGGCAGGATCTCTAGGAGAGTTTGTGACTGAGGAGGAAATAATGGGATCTCTATTGTAGATACTGCCAAGAGTACCAGCTATATTAATGCCTTCCACAAGCAGTTCAGTGTATAAGAGGGGACCTGGGCAAGAGAGAAGGAATAGGGCTACTGCCTGGGGTGACTAATGCTCATGAGAGGTACCCCTTGTCAACTCACAGAAAATTCGGGAAAGTTTTTATTTGCACAGTTGCTATCAAAAGCATGACGTTTGAATTATTGATGTTTATATGACATTTGCAGGCAGGTGAGGCCTAGACGCCCTCAGGTTAAGCAGTAAGTGAATGATATGAGAAAACCAACCTTGTTCTTGAAATGAGAACAGATTTGACCTTGAGCTACATCAAAGAATGATAGAACCACTTCACAGCTGCTATAGATTTCTGACTTTTAGAACCAGATATTAAATACCAGATTTTCTTGGCTTTTAGTCTGTCAGTCCTAGTCAATAATTAACAGCACTGAATGAAACATCTTTCCTTTGAGATCCTTAAACTGCCTAAGTGATAAGCTTAGCTTAGGTGAGCATTCTGGGGTAGTAAGCAAAGGGAAAATATGGTTCCAGTTTTGGTCTGTGTGTTATTAGAGCTGGCACTAAAAAAGAAATAACATGTTTTCTAATTTTCCTTCCTGCCTGGGGGAACTAATTCATGAGGAAGTTAAGTGACTTTCTCGGGGTCTCAAAACAACTTACTAGAATAGAATAGCCAGTCTTTAACTACCAAAGTTTTCCTGGGAGCCACCATTTATGCCCTGCTAACCTGCTCCCTCTGGTCACAAAGAATTTATAATGGTAGTGCAGTTAGCCAGAGATGTTTGTAAAATTCTTTATGCTTGAGAAGACGCCAGAGAATGTCTGTAATTTCATACACTAGCCCTATGAGTCTCATAAGCAGCGGATTATAAGACCTATAGCACTATAGTAGTCAGAAGCTTACTAGAAAAATTATTTGCTATGGAAGAGGGGAAGGTATGATTCTTTTGTAGAAAAGACCAAACTTTAGCCAGCTAATATTAAACCTGATATACCGATTAAAGTGAATGTTGTTACTTCTTATGTCAAAGAGCAGAAAGGAGGCAATAGACTGAAATAAACAGAACAATCCCTTAGGAAAATCTGACACTTGAGTATAAGGACTTCATTGCAGTATTTCTTAACCTGTTTACTTGCCCATTTCTCATTTTTTTTTCCTTTAATTTGTATAGCACCACTTTCTGTAAAACCAACATGATTGCCCTGTTATAAGTTCCTCTGCAGTAGAAAGCTTTATAAAAAACAATATAAGCATTTCTCTCCTCTCTATTAATACTCCAAAGCAGTATTCTCACCAAAACCAACACTTCCTTTTTATATCAAATATTATTTAACACTCTATTTGCTGTCCTGGAATGAAATTCACAGATAATATAATCTGCCTGTATGCATAATGTTTTTAAAAAATCAGTGAAATTCCCTAACAATATAAAGGGAAAAACAAAGGACAATAATTTATAATAAATTATGTGTATTTCAACATGTAAATACTCAGGCACCAATACATCAGAAACATAATGGAGTTGTTAAATGTTTGCACTTAAATGCTTTTAGTATCTCCATGAGGACAACAGCTACAAATACAGACTGATGGTAGTTTTCTTTTGACAGCTCACATACAACAAAGTGCAGGTTCCCCTAATTTACACAGTAGTTGCATTCCTGGAAAATTTGGTGTATAATAAAGCCATTCCAAAATTACTCTTTGTTTACATGTAAACAGAAAGTCCAGGCTCATGTAATTATAAACAGGTTTTTCACCTCAGTCAAGGAGCCCTGATGGCACAGTGGTTAAGCACTCAGCTGCTAACCAAAAGGTCGGTGGTTCAACCCCACCAGCTGCTCCATGGGAGGAAGATGTAGCAGTCTGCTTCTGTAAAGATTACAGCCTTGGAAACCATATAGGCAGTTCTACTCTGTCCTGTAGGGTCGCTATGAGTCAGAATAGACTCCACGGCAACGGGTTTTTTAGGTTCATCGCTGTCATTTGAAAGTTATGTCAGACATTGTAAAGTCTCTGTTTCATAGGCCTATCCATCAGATTGCAGAATCTCTAGTGTTCCTAACCCCTGCCAAATAAGCCTGAGTGGCACCCATCATTGTGACAACCAAAAATGCCCCCACAAATATTCAAAGCACTCCCACTCAGAACCAGCATTCTAAAGTCTGAAACAGAGTGAAGAATTAATCTGGGTGGGAGATGTGAACCTTTCTGAATCAATTTTGGATGTTTCTGATTCATTTTCTTTAGCTTTGAGATGTTGAGAGCCACTGCTTCACTTTCAAATATTGGAACTTTAAGAATCTAGGATCTTCTCAGTAAAAAGAAAGATGATATGATGGTACTGAAATGGCACATAGAATTTATTGCCTTCCCAAAGCCACTGGAGTTTCATTAAGAATCTCTAAGGAAAGTTTGGTGAGGGAAAGAGGATTCCCAGCTACAGATACTAGTTCAAGCCTAAATACAAGCCTCAGGAACCTAGAAAATAGGGTCAGTTATAGCTTGGGCAATTGTGTAACTCTTTTATGAAATAGAAAATATTGTTTCTTCTTGGATTAATCTAGATCTACTCTAAGTCTGTTAGAATCTCCCAAAAGTCACACTCTCATTTTTTGTGCAGTACTTGAAACATGACCCTTCATTGTAGTTCTAAGGGCTATAGCCTATGGGAATAACCCACATGAGGAACTTGAAACTATCCATGTTCCAATGAAAACCCAAAATGTTTGACTGGAAATTGACCAGCCTAATATGTACAAGTTCTATCATTCATCTCATTATGCTGCATTCTGTATAGTTATGACACATTTGTTGAAAATTTATAAAGAGCTCCATCTCTAGCTTCTCCTAGCCAGAGATTTTCACAGCTTGTGATTCCAGAGAAAAAGAGACTCTCTCTTTCCTGATATCCACAAGGAAGACTTTGGCCAGTTAGGATCACATACTTGTCTTTGAACCAAGAACTGTGGCCATGAAAGAAGAACTCTGATTGGCCAGCCTGAGTCATTTGCTCATCTCTGTAAAGGAGGGTGGGCAGGTACAGTGGACCTCATGGCTTGAGAGAGAGGGAGCTCCCCAGAGAAAATGGATACCAGACAGGTAAAAATAACAGGTGACTGCTTGAGAAACCCAAACTGAGCCAGAACGACTGCTACTATTCCTGCGTCAGCAGGCCATTGTATCCCCAAACTTTTAACTGAATAGTTGATCCAGGTACAGTGTACACTGATGTTATAATGAGAAGGGTTTTTTCTTTGTTTATTTTGATTTATACATGAAGATATAGAGTTATAAACAGTGCTTGACATAGGGTAATAGTTAATTGTTAGCTGATATTATTATATGTTCATAGGTAAAAATGATGTTTCTCCTATTCTCTGAATAATGAGAAACTTGAGAAAACATTTACTACATTGAATACTGGTCTTGGGTGATGCTTAGCAACAATATCTCAATGCTTGTCAGTGACTACATGAATTTTAGAGTAGCATTTCCTAATCTAGATTGTTCTTCAATTTGATCAATTATCCTGATTCTCTACATCAGAGCTGAGAAGAAAAAAAGGAAGTTAGGGAAGAATATTTGAGAATTGAGCCACAAACTTTTACACTAAAGATGATCAGAGTTGAAATTGTCACAAAGTGGTAAAAAAATTGCCTTCTGCCTGCCTCATATCTGGCAGTTGGAATACATTATTCTGGTAATAATTCTAAAGCATCAGTAGCAGTCTGCTTACGTTGGAGTGACTTGTTGAACTTTGCAAAACTATAGCCATGGGCCTCAATCCTGAAGACTGATTTAGTAAGTGAGGATGGACCCAGACTCCCAGGGTAAGTTTAATGTGCAGCCAAACATGAGAGCTGCTGTAGTCGACCTCTGTAATTTATAAAGAGGAGGAAGATGACATAGTACCCATACACACACACACACACACAGAGAGAGAGAGAGAGAGAAAGGTTTATTTTAAAGAATTGGCTCACTCAGTTGTGGGGGACTGGCATGTCCAGTATCTGTAGATCGGGTGTCAGGTTGGAGATTTCCTGCAGGCATGTGTCCCAAGATCTGAAGGTCAGATGAAGGAAAGAGTGAAGAGTGAGTGACTTCTGGCAAAATATCTATTTAGAGTTTAGAGGCAGAATACACACCAGAGGGAGCCTCCGTTTTTGCTCTTAAGGCCTTCAACTGATCAGTCGAGGCCCACCTACGTTATAGAAGATAATCTGCTTTACTTAAAGCCAACTGATTTAATCACATGTAACTACTTCATAATAGCAACTAGACTAGTGTTCGACCAAACAACTGGGCATCATAGCCTAGCCAAGTTGCCACATAAAATTAACCATCACACATAGTGAGAATACAGAGCAGTAGTTCAGGTACACCTAAGCTGTAAGAACTTGGATGTCTATAGACATACAGAGGTTCACACCTTATCCCTCCTTTCAATGACAAAGCTGTCCTAGACCCTTAGTACAGTTAACATTTTCTCCTTAGTGCCTCGTTTTTCTCCCATCAGTGGCTGATACTCAAAGCCTGCTCCCCACCCCACCCCATTTTTCTCTTTTCCTTTACTGCTCAGTTAATTTGACTTTGAACTGTCTATTTCTCATGTATGTAAGCAAATTCATCCTAACACTTTTTCTGGTCTCTTTTGCAAACCTTACTCAAGGTTGTTTTTTTTTTTTTGAAAATATTATTTCTTCTTTCCATTTATTAATGAATAAAAATAACCATAAATATAGCTGATAAACTTTACTTATTCATTTAAAATTAGTTATCGGGCACCTACAGTCAGGCACAGTCTAAGTTCTGGAAATTCAGTTGTGGATAAGATAGACAAGATCCCTTTTCTCACAGAGCATACAGTGTAGTTGAGGAGACAAATTTATGAATAAATACTGATACGATGCCAATTGGTGATAAGTGCTATGGAGAAAAATAAAGCAGGATAAGGGACTAGAGATTAATGAGTAGAGGTGGGGGAGACAGAGGTGGGTGGTCAGGAAGCAGAGTGAGCCATTCTAAGATCTGCAGAAGAAGCATTTCCAGGCAAAATCAAAACAAACAAAACAAATGCTTCCTGCTGAGTCGTTTCCGACCCATGGTGACCCCATGTGTGCAGAGTAGAACTGCTCCATAGGGTTTTCAAGGCTGTGGCCTTTCAGAAACAGATTGCCAGGCCTTTCTTTCAAGGTGCTTCTGGGATTGGAACCGCCAACCTTTCAGTTATTAGCTGAGCCCTGAATCATATCTGTGCCACCTAGTGACTCCTATTCCAGGCAAAGAGACCAGCAAATGCTAGGGTCTGAGGTGGGAATAAATTTGGCCTGTTCAAGGAGCAACAGAATGAGCAAGGCAGAGGATGGTAGAATATAGAGTTGTAGAAATGAGGAGGAGCCGTGTCACAAAGGCTTGTGGGGCATTGTTTCAAATGCTATTAAGTGGAGTAAAATGAAAAAAAAAAGTTGACAATTGGATTTGGCAAGATGAAAGTTGTCAGTGTCCTCAACAAGAGCAGTTTTATTGGCACTGTGAGGACAAAATGCTCTTTGAAGTGGGTTAGGAAAAAATTGTGGAAAATAAGTGGAAATTTCAAGTAAAGACAAATTTTTCTTGCATTTCACCATAAAGGTGAGCAAAGACATGCACCGATAGCCAGAGCCTTTGTGGTATCTAGGTTATTTTTTTTTTAAGATGGGAAAAATAACAGCATATTGTTATGCTGATAGAAATTATCTTCTAGAATGGGAGAAATTGATGATGCAGGAGAGATAAGTATTTTTATAGGATCAAAGCTCTTGAGTAGGGGAGAAACAGGAACAGGAAGGAAAGAAGTCAAGAGATTTTTGGTTCTATGAATTAATTGATGATGGCAAAATATGTTAGTTTTCCCTCTTCTAGTGTTTTCTTAGCAAAATAGGTAAGATCATGAGTTGAGAGTAAGGATAGGGGAAGTGGTGTTGGAAATTTGAGAAAAGAGGAAAATCTGTGAAATAGTCAACTCAAAAGTTGAGAAACCGAATTATCTAGGGGAATATAGTAAAAATGCAGTAATAAGTCAGTTAAATTTAAAGCGAGACTTCAGTAAAACTGTGTTTATAGAGTACAGACATAAAGTCAAAAGAGGACTGGATTTTACTAGCGTTGACGTTTTGCCAGGCCAAGTCAACAGAGGGAAGAACAAAGGAAGAATTTTAGTGATGGGCAGGGTAGGAGGCATATGAGGACTTAGTGGGGCGAGGGACAGTGAAAAAGTATTTGGACAAAGTGGTCCTCTGGGGTTAAAGAATTATTGGAGTCAAAGTACCAGTAAGAGTTTAAAAAAAAAGTTAGAATTAGCGGTCAGAGAGTGAGATGTTTCAACTAAAGATTTTTGAGGTACTTCCAGAAGTTGAGTAGCTGGGGTTTTAATGGATGGTCTGTGTGGACAGTGACAATGACAGTGGTAGAGAGAAAGTGACAAGAAGAAAGCTACTAGCTCTTGATTGAGGAGGTATAACCAGGAGGACAGTAAATGATTGCCACAAGGAGCAGGCAGTCGAATAGTCTGACGGCAGATGCTTCAAAGGATCTGGATGTTTGAGGGAGGGGAAATGGTGTGGAAGCAGTAGTGAGGAGCAAAGAGGAGACCTGCACTTTGGTATGAAGGTTGTGGGAGAGAAAACAGCTATCACGTAAGAGAGAGATAGGAGATGAAGTGTTCTCAGCTTATATATAACCAGGTTTCAGAGCAAGAAGATTAAGGGAGTGTTCAAAAAAGAGTTTTAAGGATTAGGAGATTTTGCTGATAAGAAGTTCCCGTGGACACAGTGGAAAGTTTGGGGGAGGGAGTATAGCAAAATAGAAAAATGGGAAATGGGGACAATTCAGGGAACGTTTAGAGACAAATTGGGATGAGTCTGGGCGATGGGGCTTGGACTTTCCATGGTGACTGAGGTAAACAGGGACATACAAAATGGTGAATGATGATCTTTGGGGAAGAAGACTATAACCTCCTTTTAGGGATTGCTCTCTAAGCTAGAGACTGCTGGTTGCCTACCCTACCTAATATCTGCCCCCACCCATTAGAACCTCTAATTTTTATTTGGGCACAATGCTGTCTAGAATAAAAGCTATACTTCCCAACCTTCCTTGGAGCTAAATGTGGTATTGTGGTACCTTGCATCACTGCTCAAGATTCAGAGTCTAGGGAAGGGGGTGCTTGATTGCCAGGCCCAGGCTGTGTACCAAGAGAGATTGTGAAAAGGAGTAACCCGGCTGTTTGTATAGCAAAAAGTCAAACAATCTGCACGCCAACAATAGGGAATAATTGGAATAAACTAAAGGTTCAAAGTAACCTGGAATAACAAAAAACCACCAATAGAGGATTAGTTGATAACAACTTCAGGGCTTCAGAATAAAGCATTAAACCCATTGCAAGTCAAGTCTGACTCATAGTAACCCTGTAGGAGAGAGTAGAACTGTCCCATAAGGTTTCCAAGGAGCAGCTGGTGGATTTGAACTGCCAACCTTTTGGTTAGCAGCCTGAGCTCTTAACCACTGCGCCACCAGAGATTAGCTGGAAAAAATGAAATGTCTAATGGCATTAACTAGAATGACCTATATATCCTTCACCCTTATACCTAAAAATTGAAAATGTAAACAGATAAGTAGGGCAAGCAAACATAATTGTCTTAAAATGAATTAGAAAAGTATTTAAAATAGAAACACCATAATTCCCCTATAACCTCAAATTCGGGAGGGTATGTTTTTTTTTTTTTATGGTTTTTTTTTTTTTTTAATGTCTCATTTTATTTATTATAAAAGCACTGGATGCTTATTCCATGTAACTCATGAAATGCAAGAGAACTAAAAGATTAGTTAAAGATCATATTTAGAGACAAATACTGCTCCCACCATAATATATATTTTTGCAGAATCTCTTTTGTATATGTATTTTTTGTTGTTGTTAGGTGCCATCAAGCCAGTTTTGACTCATAGTGTACAAAGTTACAACAAAACAAAATATCTCCAGTCCTGGACCATCCTCACAATCGTTGTTATGTTTGAGACCGTTGTTGCAGCCACTGTGTCAGTCCATCTCATCTCTTTTTCACTGACCGTCTACCAAGTATAATGTCCTTCTCCAGGGACTGGTCCCTCCTAATACCATGTCCAAAGTACATGAGACGAAATCTCGCCATCCTCCTTCCAAGGAGGACTTTGGCTCTATTTCTTCCAAGACAGACTTCTGGCAGTCCTTGGTATATTCAGCATTCTTCGCCAACACCATAATTCAAAGGCATCAATTCTTCTTCAGTCTTCCTTATTCATTGCACAGCTTTCCCATGCATAAGAGGTGCCTGAAAATATCATGGCTTGGGTCAGGAGCACCTTAGTCCGAAAAATGACATCTTTGCTTTTTAACGTATTAAAGAGGTCTTTGGCAGAAGATTTGCCCAGTGCAGTACGTCATTTGATTTCCTGACTGCTGCTTCTGTGGGCGTTGGTTGTGGATCCAAGTAAAATGAAATACTTGACAATGTCATTCTTTTCTCCATTTATCATGATGTTGCTTATTGGTCCAGTTGTGAAGGTTTTTGTTTTTCTTTATGGTGAGGTGTAATCCATACTGAAGGCTGTAGTAATTGCTCTTCATCAGTAAGTGCGTCAGGTCCTCTTCGCTTTCAGCAAGTAAGGTTGCATCATCTGCATATGGCAGGTTGTTAGTGAATCTTCCACGAATCCTAATGCCACATTCCTCTTCATGTAGCACAGTTTCTAGGATTATTTGCTCAGGAAACAGATTGAATATGGTGAATAATGCAACCTTGACATGCATCTTTCTTGGTTTTAAACCATGCAGTATCCTCTTCGCTGTTCGAACGACTGCCTCTTTGTCTATATACAGATTCCACATAAGCACGATCAAGTGTTCTGGAATTCCCATTCTTTGCAGTGTTATCCATAAATTATAATCCACACAGTTGAATGTCTTTGCATAGCCAATAAAACACAGGTAAACATCACTCTGGTATTCTCTGCTTTCAGCCAAGATCCACCTGCCATCAGCGGTGATATCCCTTGCTCCAAATCTTCTTCTGTATTCGGCTTGAATTTCTGGCAGTTTCCTGTCGATGTACTGCTACGACTGCTTTTTTTTTTTTTTTTTAAGTTTTTTTAATTGTACTTTACATGAAGGTTTACAGAACAGTTTCTCATTAAACAGTACACGTATTGTTTTATGACATTGGTTAACAACCCCTCGACATGTCAACACTTGCCCTTCTCGACGTTGGGTTCCCTATTACCAGCTGTCCTGTCCCATCCTGCCTTCTAGTCCTTATCCTGGGCTGTTGTGCTCCATTAGTTTTGTTTTGTTTTCTGGGTGTGTCTAATCTTTGGCTGAAGGGTGAACCTTGGGAGTGACTTCATTACTGAGCTAAAAGAGTGTCTGGGGGCCATACTCTCAGGGTTTCTTCAGTCTCTGTCAGGCCAGTAAGTCTGGTCCTTTCTTGTGAGTTTGAATTTTGTTCTACATTTTCCTCCAGCTCTGTCCAGGACCCTCTGTTGTGATCCCTGTCAGAGTGGTCAGTGGTGGTAGCCGGGCACCATCTAGATGCATTAGACTCAGTCTGGTGGAGGCCATGGCAGTTGTGGTCCATTAGTTCTTTGGACTAATCTTTTCCTTGTATCTTGTTTTGTTGTCTTCATTCTCCCTTGCTCCTGAAGGGGTGAGACAAGTGGAGTATCTTAGATGGCTGCTCACAGGCTTTAAGACCCTGGGTGCTACTCACCAAGGTAGAATGTAGAACATTTTCTTTATGAACTGTGTTATGCCAATTGAGCTAGATGCTCCCCAAGAGCATAGTCCCCACAGCACTCTGCCCAGCAACTGGGTCCCTTAGGGAGTTTGGCTGTGTCTATGGAGCCTCCATGACCTTGCATTGTACAAGTTGTGCTGGCTTTCCCAGTATTGTGTATCGTCTTACCCTTCACCAAACTTACCACTTATCTATTGTCTATTTAGTGTTTCCCACCTACTCCCCCCCACCCATAACCATCAAAGATTGTTTCTCTTTGTGTGTAAACCTTTTCATGAGTTTTTACAGTAGTGGTCTCATACAATATTTGTCCTTTTGTGATTGACTTATTTCACTCATCATAATGCCCTCCAGATTCATCCATGTTATGAGATGCTTCGCAGATTCATCATTGTACTTTATCGTTGCATAATATGTTGCATAATATGTACCATATTTTGTTTATCCATTCATCTGCTGATAGCATCTAGGTTGTTTGTATCTTTTTGCTATTGTGCACAATGCTGCAGCCAACATGGGTGTGCATATGTCTATTTGTGTGACGGTTCTTATTTCTCTAGGATATACTCCTAGGAGTAGGATTGCTGCATCGTGTGGTATTTCTATTTCTAGCTTTCTAAGGAAGCGCCATATCATTTTCCAAAATGGTTGTATCATTTTGCATTCCCACCAGCAGTGCATAAGAGTTCCGATCTCCCTGCAGCCTCTCCGACATTTGTTGTTTTGTTTTTTTGATTCATGACAGTATTGCTGGGGTGAGAGGTATCTCACTGTGGTTTTGATTTGCATTTCTCTAATGGCTAGTGATAGTGAGCATTTCCTCATGTGTCTATTGTCTGCTTGAATACCTTCTTTGGTGAAGCGTCTGTGCATTTCCTTTGCCCATTTTTTAATTGGGTAATTTGTCTTTTTGTTGTAGAGGCATTGGATTTTCTTATAGATTTTAGAGATTAGACCTTTGTCTAATTTGTAATGGCCTGTGGTCTGATGTTGTTTATTCTCAGACCGAAGGAATCCCTTTAATAATTCTTGTAAGTTTTGTTTGGTTTTTACATGCTACCTTAATTTCTGTTTATCTAGAAATGTCCCAATTTCACCATCATATTTGAATGAGAGTTTTGCAAGATATATTATTCTTGGCTGGCAATTTTTTTCTGACAACATTTTATATATGTCATCCCATTGCCTTCCAGCCTGCATGGTTTCTGCCAAATAATCCGAGTTTAGTCTTATTGTTTCTTCTCTGTATGTGAGTTTTTGTTTTTCTCAAGCTGCTCTCAGGATTCTTTGTCTTTGGTTTTAGGGAGTGTGATTATTATATGCCTTGATGATTTTCTTTTCATATCCTATATGAGATTTGTAGAGCTTCTTGGATGGTCAGCTTTTTATCTTTCATGATACTGAGGAAGTTTTCTGTCAGCAGTTCTTCAGGGATCCTCTGTGTTTTCTATTTTCTCACCTTGTTCTGGAACTCTGTTAGTTGCAAACTTTTGCTTTTGATTTTATCCCACATAATTATCAGGGTTTCTTCATTTTTCTTTGTTCTCTTTTCTAATTTTTCTTCAGAGTTGTATCCAAGTGTTTGTCTTCAATTTCGCTGATCCTGTCTCCCATCGTTTCAAACCTACTCCTCAGCCCTTCTGCAGTACTGTCTGTTTCTGAAATCTTGTTGTGTATCTTTTGGATTTCTAATTGTTGTTTTTGTATGATTCCTAGCTGTGAATTTATTTTGACTTTTTTTTTCTTATTAGTTTCCTGAATTCTTCCATTTTTTGTCTGTATTTTCCATGAATTTGTCTATTTTTTTCCCTCATTTTTGTCTGATTTTTGCTTCAACTCTTGGATAGCTCTGAATGTTAGAGATTTGAATGCCCTATCAGGTAGTTCTAGTGCCTTTTCTTCTACTGGAAAATCATCTGGTGTTTTCTTTTGGATGCCTACTGGAACCAGCCTGTCCTGTTTTTTTTTTTTTCTGTTTTGATACTGTCTGCTGTCTTCAGGACATTCAGTATTTATTTTCCTCGTCTGTTGATTATAGATTTGTTTGTTTCATCCTGCTTTTTTATTTGATTATGTCTGAGTGGGTGGGCTGTGTGTTGTTTGTTGTTTGCTTGTCTGTGGGCACGGTACTTTTCACCTCCTTGTCCGATGGGCATTCACTCAGCTGTGGTGCAGCAGGGCAGGTCCAGCTGAAGGGGAGTTGCTGGGATGGGGTGTTTGTGGCACATACTAGGACCAACAGGGTGAGCTGGCAATCAGTGCAGGGCAGGTTCCAGTAGGCCGTGCCTATGCTGCTCAGGGGTATGATGTTCAGCGCACAGTGCAGGTAGGCAGGAAGGCGGGGAGAGATTGTCATGTGTGGAGCTAAGATGGGTATGGGAAAGAGGAGAGAGAAACGGGAGCCAAAAACAAATAAGAAAGAGTGCTAAGGGAGCTTGCCATTGGAGTGGAGAGGTGAGAAACCGAGAAATGGAGAAAAACAGAGAGGAAAGAAAAATAATAAATAAAAATTAGGAAAAAGAAAAGCCCCGGGGATCACACAGGTGTGGCTGCAAAGACTGGGAAGTGGCTCCCAGTCCATGAAGTACAGCCTGGATAGAAGGGGTAGAGGTGTCACACAGTGCCAGGTACTCAGGAGACAGGAAGAGAAGGTAAGTATAGAGAGATGAGAAACTGAGAAATGAAGAAAAACAAAAAAGAAAAAAGAGAGAAAATAAAACAAAAACAAAAGAAAGAAAATAGAAATGCCCCCAGGGATCCCACCACGCGACTGCCCAAGCCACGCAGTACAGCCCAGCTAGAAGGGACTTTGAAGCCTAGAAAAGAAAAAGAAAACAAACAAGCAAACAAAACAAAATAGAACAAATCAAAACAAACAAAAAAAGCCCCAGGGATCACACCAGCGTGGCAGTGCGGGCCAGGAAGCAGTTCCACAGTCGAGCGGTGTTTTACAGCCTTTCAAGAAGAAGCAATGATGGCACACAGAGCTAGATATTTGAGAGAAAGGATGGGGAGGTGGTGAGAGGTATGGAAGAAACCAAAAGAAACAGAAAAAAGCAACACCAGCAACAAACAAATGGCACTCAAGGAGCTAGCCAGTGTGGGTGGATGGAATCCAAGTGGCACAGGACTGAAGCCAGTGCCTCCTGGCCAAGAGACTGTGGCCACAGGAAGCAGAGGAGGCTGAGTGGAGGTGAAGAAGGGTGGAGGGTGGGAAAGCATATATTGATGATTACCAGTTGTTCTGTCTATTTCTGGGAGCTCCATGAAGCTGCTTTCCCAGTACTCCCTGTTTGCCAGTCTCCGACAGGAGTCCAAGATGGGTGAATTCTTTCTGCATTAGCTGATAGGGGACCTTTGCATGTATCTCTCCTCGCTCTCTGTTGTCTGTCAGTTTCTTATTCCATTTGCCGCTTGGCTGAGTTCTTTATCTCTTCATTTGATGCTTAGGGTTCTAGGATTGACATTTGTCTCTGTTTGACTTAGTTTTTCGGGTCTTTGCTGTGGAGGGACAGCATGGTACTTCTGTCTGTAGCACCAAGTTGCCTGGAAGTCATGCTACAACCACTTTTGAATGATCTTCAGCAAAATTTTACTTGTGTGTGATATTCATGATATTGTTCGATAATTTCTGCATTCTGTTGAATCACCTTTCTTTTTAATGAGCACAAATATGGATCTCTTTCAGTTTGTTGGCCAGGTAGCTGTCTTCCAAATTTATTGGCATAGACAGATGAACACCTCCAGTGCTGCATCCATTTGTTGAAACATCTCAATTGGTATTCCGTCAATTCCTGGAGCCTTGTTTTTCGCCAGTGCCTTCAGTAAAACTTGGACTTCTTCAATACCATCAGTTCTTGATCATATGTTACCTCCCAAAATGGTTGAACATCAACCAATTCTTTTTGGTACAATGACTCTATTCCTTCCATCTGCTTTTGATGCTTCCTGCATCATTCAATATTTTACTCATAGAATTCTTCAAAATTGCAATTCAAGGTGAATTTTTTTTTCAATTCTTTCAGCTTGAGAAATGCCAAGAGCATTTTTCACTTTTGGTTTTCTAACACCAGGTCTTTGCATATTTCATTATAATACTTTACTTTGCCTTCTCTAGCTGCCCTTTGAAATCTTCTGTTCAGCTCTTTTGCTTCATCATTTCTTCCATTCACTTTAGCTACTGTACGTTCAAGAGCAAGTTTCAGTCTCTTCTGACATCGACTTTTGTCTTTTCTTTCTTTCCTGTCTTTTTAATGACCTCTTGCTCTGTTCATGTATGATGTCCTTGATGTCTTACCACAACTCGTCTGGTCTTCGGTCATTAGTGTTCAGTGTGTCAAATCTATTCTCGAGATAGTCTCCAAATTCAGTTGGGATATACTCAAGGTCATAGTTTTGCTCTCCTGGACTTGTTTTAATTTTCTTCTGCTTCAGCTTGAACTGGCATATGAACAATTTATGGTCTGTTCTGCAGTCGGCCTCTGGTCTTGTTCTGACTGATGATATTGAGCTTTTCCATCATCTCTTTCCACAGATGTAGTTGATTTCATTCCTGTGTTTTCCATCTGGTGAGGTCCATGTATATAGTCACCATTCATGGTGTTGAAAAAGGATATTTACAATGAAGAAATCATTGGTGTTGCAAAATTCTATAATGTGCTCTCTGGTGTCATTTCTGTCACCAAGGCCATATTTTCCAACTACCAATCCTTATTCTTCATTTCCAGTTTTGCATTCCAATCACCAGTAATTATCAATGCATCTTGATTGCATGTTTAATCAATTTTAAACTGCAGAAATTGGTAAAAATCTATAATAGTCGTATTAACTGGTCTTCCTTGTAGGTGTATGGATATTATCCTATCACTGACAGCACTGCACTTCAGGATAGATCTTGAAATGTTGTTTTTGATGATGAATGCAACGCCATTTCTCTTCAAGTTGTCATTCCCGGCATAGTAGACCATATGATTGTCGAATTCAGAATGGCCAATTCCAGTCCATTTCAGCCTAGGATATTGATGTTTATGCATTCCATTTCATTTTTGATGATTTCCAATTTTCCTAGATTCATATTTCATGAATTCCATGTCCTGATTATTAATGGATCTTTGCAGCTGTTTCCTCTCATTTTGAGTCATGCCACGTCAGCAAATGAAGGTCCCAAAAGCTTGACTCCATCTATGTCATTGTGTCATTACTCTACTTTGAGGAGGCAGCTCTTCCCCAGTTGTATTTTAAGTGCCTTCCAACCTGAGAGGCTCATCTGCTGGCACTATATCAATTTTCCACTGCTGTTCATAAGGTTTTCACTGGCCTATTTTTTCAGAAGTAGACTGCCAGGTCCTTCTTCCTAGTTGTCTTAGTCTGGAAGCTGCGCTCAAACCTGTCCACCAAAGTTGACCCTGCTGGTATTTGAAGTATCCGTGGCAAAGCTTCCAGTATCACAGTAACATGCAAGCTACCACAGTGCGGCAAACTGACAGATGCATGGTAGTTATATACATATATAATCATATATGGAGCCCTGGTGGCTCAGTGGTTAAGAGCTCAGGCAGCTAACCAAAAGGTCAGCAGTTCAAATCCACCATCCACTCCTTTGGAACCCTATGGGGCAGTTCTACTCTGTCCTGTAGGGTCACTGTAAGTCGGAATCAACTCGGCAGCAACGGGTTTGTTTTTGTTTTTAATATATATAATCATATATGTAGTCATATATTATTTTTCTGTAAAAATGGAATAATTCTGTACATGCTGTTTTATAACATCACAATTTATCTAAGCCACCCAATACTTTTGGATATTTCAGCTATTCCAAATAATCTTTATTATGAGTCTTTAATTTGTTGTAACTAATCATTCATTTACTGTTAGATACTTAAGTTGCTCTAACTTCTCACTATTGACAACAATAGGAATAATTGGTCAAATATGTACTAGAAATTATTTAAGAGAAAGCAGGAATAAATAAGCCAGTATAATATTTTTTTTTAAGTCTGTTTAGGAGAAGTTCTGTTAACCAATCTTCACTTAATTGACTGTCAGATTAAGGGACTGTTGTCTGGTCACCCTGTAAAACATGCAGACTTACATCCATGGGAAGCTGAACCCTCACAGAAGGTAACTGCTCTCTAGTACATACTCCGCTAGCATGTCAGTTCCAACAGGGCAGGGATTTCTATTTGTTTTATTTAATGATGCATCCTAAGTACCTTAAACAGTGCCTGATATTTATTGAATGATTCAATGAATGAATGAGAAAAAGTTTGTAAAAATCTATAAGGTTCTGCTCGAAGATTGCTTCTGCTCTTTAAGTCCTGGCTCTGCTTTAGAGCATCTAGTGCTGCTATAACAGAAGTACCACATCTCAGATCAGTAGTTCTCAAACTTTAGCATGCATCAGAATCACCTGGAGGGCTGGGCCCACCTTGGAGTTTCTGATTTAGCAAGTCTGGGATGGTTCCTGAAATTTTGCATTTCTAACAGGTGATACCGATGCTGATGGTCCAGGAACCACATTTTGAGAACCACGTCCCAGATAATACTTGTTGAATATGGTTTATGCAAAAAGATATTCTTGAACTCGGGTATTAGATTTTCACCTGGTACTCATTATTCTGTTGTTTATAGCCAGCATCTGTTCTAATTGGTTAGCATCTGTGCCTTGTTGGTTGTTAATGTTTTTATCATCACTCCTACTACAGCATTTATTTGCCAAATAGCAAAAGGTATTGTCTTAGTCATCTCATGCTGCTATAACACAAATACCACAAGTGGATGGCTTTAACAAAGAGAAATGTATTTCTTCACAGTCAAGTAAGCTAAAAGTCCAAATTCAGGGCATCAGCTCCAGGGGAAGGCTTTCTGTCTCTGTCGGCCTTCTTCTCATTAGCATTCCCCCGGACTAAGAGCTTCTCTGCACAGGGACCCCAGGTCCAAAGGACGCGCTTTGCTCCTGCACTGCTTTCTTGGTGGTATGAAGTCCCCCTGTCTCTCTGCTCACTTCTTTCTTTTATATCTTTTGTAGAGGAAAAACATCACAAAGTTTAGTAAAGCAAAAAGAAAGTTTTATTCGGCATATATTCAAAAAGGCAAAAGTGGGAAACGGACAATCATGCTGCCAGAGCCATGTCTGCCCAAATCCAAGGAAATATCACAGAACAGACAAAAGTGAGAAGGTGGACAAGCATGCTGCCACAGCCATGCCTGCCTGAGTCCAAAGAATATTACGGAATAGGCAAGAATGGGAAAACGGACAAGCATGCTGCCACAGCCATGTCTGCCTGAGTCCAAAGAATATTACAGAATCATCAGTATATATTAACATTACAAATGAGCAAAACCATTGAAAGCTTAGCATTTTCAGATTAGCTAGAAACTGTGATCCTACATTTTGAATTGTCTTTCTTAGCAATCACTGGTACAAGTTTCAGTAACGACAGTCAGGAGGGTCTTCATTGGTCTAACAAATTTCTATTCACTAAATGCTAATAGAAAAAGATAAGAGTCAAAAGTCTTTTGTGTTCTGTTCTATTGGCTTTATGTGAAAGTTTCCCTAAAGATATTTTCCAAGAATATCTTAGCTATTGTCTTTATATCTCAGGGCCCAGTTGATGTGAGTCCTTGTGAGCCCAGCTCCACCTGGGTCACATTCTCTATGCTCAAGGACAGGGAATAATAACTCCAACATTATTTCCTACATCATATCTCAAGAGATTGCCTCAGAATACAGTCCAGTCCTGTAGATTGGGTCCTGCCTAACACCACTGCCGCCCATCCTCCCTCATTAACATCATAGAGCGAGGATTTACAAAGTATAGGAAAATCACACAATACCAGGAATCATGGCCCCTTGCTCCGTGGGTTGTCAAGCCTAGCTCCACCGATAAGTGCCCGGAGGCACCCCACTCCGCCAGGAAGCCTCCTGTGCACAGGCACTCAGCTGTCTCGCTCCATGGGTGGGCTCCAGCACCGTCTCGCACTGGTCTCGGGTCCTGCTGCTGTTGGTTCTCTGCCACTGCCGCTTCTCTGCCACTGCAGGTTCTCTGCTGTTGCTGGTCCTCTGCCACTGCTCTATCCATTCACAGTTTCAAAACCACTTCCACATTTTAGGTATCTGTTAGAGCAGCACCCCACTCTCTTGGTACCAAATTCTGTCTTAGTCATCTTGTGCTGCTATAACAGAAATACCACAAGCAGATGGTTTTAACAAAGGGAAATTTATTTCTTCACAGTCCAAATTCAGGGCATCAGCTCTAGGAGAAGGCTTTCTGTCTCTGTCGGCCTTCTTCTCATCAGCGTTCCCCCGGACTAGGAGCTTCTCTGTGCAGGGACCCCAGGTCCAAAGGACACACTCTGATCCTGGCACTGCTTTCTTGGTGGTATGAGGTCACCCTGTCTCTCTGCTCACTTCTCTCTTTTATATCTCAAGAGATTGCCTCAGGACACAATCCAGTCTTGTAGATTGAGTCCTGCTTCACTAACACAACTGCCGTCCATCCTCCCTCATTAACATCATAGAGGCAGGATTTACAACATATAGGAAAATCACACAATACCAGGAATCATGGCCCAGCCAAATTGATACACACGTTTTTGGGGGGATGTAGTTCAATCCATGACAGGTATATACAAATTAATGTAACAGGAACAAAATCCAAAATTTTATTTAATTTGATGTGGTTCTTATCATTGTCATTCTTAGATTCCCCCCCCCCCCCCTTTTTTTTCTTTTGCAGCAAATCATAAAGGTATTTTGTTATCACCTTCATCAGGGTCACAGAATTCAAAAGGATTTTCTTGAGGGAGATTTTTGGCATCTTTGAAGAGAAATCTAGGGAGACTTAGAGCCATTGGGTGACACTTTAGGAAACTGAGCAAGAATAAATAAATTTATTGGCAGCTTTATCAGGCCTGTTAAAAGTCTTTTCTTTAGTGTAAATTTCTGTGAAGCCAGCATAAGTGCTGACCATTAGGTTACACCACTGTAACACAGGGATCATTTGTAAAGCATTATGAGTGAGAAGTTATATGATCCCGCTAAGCCCAGAACTGACAGGGTTGACCTGGGGAGTTTAAAGTAGCACGACATGTACATAATCAACTATGATCTAAGATTTTTTAAAAAGGGGCAGGAGGTGGACTCGGATTTACTGGTGATTATGAGGATGATGCAGGACAGGGCAAGATTTCATTCTGTTGTACATAAGGTCACCATGAATGGGGTCAACTAGACGGCAGCTAACAACAACAAGAAGATTAAAAAAATGATTAAATGCCATAAGTACAGGTTTTCTGGAATTTTGGGTAAGGAGAGGGCCAGCTCAAGCTCAGAGTGGGACGGTATTATGGAAAGAGTAGTATGTGAGAGGGTAGCAAAGCATAATAACTAAGCGTAGGATCTGGAACCAGCCTTGCCTGAGTTTAAATCCTGCTGTCACTTACTGAATGACCTAGGGCAAGTTACTCAGTAAGCTCTCCGTGACTCAGTTTCCTCATCTGTGAAATGAAAACAGTAGTATTTACCTTGTGGATCTCTTGTGAGTATTAAATGGGTTATGACATGTACAGCACCTAGAATACAGTGTAAGTCTCCACTTTTTTAATTTTTATTATTGCCATCGAGTTGGCTCTGACTCGTGGTGACCTTATGTGTAACAGAAGGAAACATTGCCCAGCCATGCACCACCCACAAAGGTTAACTATTATTCTGTAGACTTGGTCTTGAAACATAAGATGAATAGTATTTAGATATGTAAAAATGAGTAAGAATGAAGTAAATTTCAGAAAGAGAAAAGATTAAAATCTAAGAAACTAAATCATACAAGTAGTAGAAATCTGGATAATTTTTACTTATAATCACAGAGTAGAGAAGGCCATCTTACGTATGATTACAGAGCCAGAAGCTGTAAATGAAAGTGTTGATAAATTTACAGTTAAATTTTTTAAAACTGCATAAAAATCATAAGCAACACTAGATTTTTGCAGAATCAAATAAAGCTGACAAAGATAAACTTAAGTATTAGGCACTGTTAATGTGATTTTTTAAAAAATAAATGTAAACTTTGCATAATGCTGAAGGTGAGGTAGAAAAAATTTTTTTTACTTTTTTTTATTGTGCTTTAGGTGAAGGTTTACAGAGCAAATTAGTTTATTATTAAACAGTTAATACACATATTGTTTTGTGACATTGGTTGCCAACCACTCGACCCATCAACACTCTCCCTTTCTCAACCTTGGGTCCCCCATTTCCATTAATCCAGCTTTCCTGTCCACTCCTATGTTCTCGTTCTTGCCCCGGGCTGGTGTGCCCATTTAGTCTCGAATACATGGTTGAGCAACGTGTATTATTGTTTATTTTATAGGCCTGTCTAATCTTTGGCTGAAAGGTGAGCCTCAGGAGTGACTTCAGTACTGAGTTAAAAAGGTGTCCAGGGGCCATACTCTCAGAGTTGAAAATTTTTTTTAATAATTTTTTTCCTCAAAATTCTATTCCTTTTTCTTTCACTCCGGTATTTGGAGCTTTTATGTCATCAAATACCTTCTGAAATCCTACCCTCTTCAACACGAAGCCCCTTTGCCATTAGAAGTGTATACCACCACTACTAGTCCCTCCTCTTCCCATCCTAATCATTTATGTATTTAATAATATTTATTGAGCATATACCAAGTGCCAGGTAATAGGGATTTAGCAGTGAACAGAAGAAAATTCCTATATCTATGGACTTATAGTTTAATTGGGGGAGACAAATAATAAGCAAGTAAATATATAGTATGTCAGATGGTATTAAGGACTCCAGAGAAGAATAAAGTAGGGTGAGGTGGGAAAGGAATGCTAGGACATAAGCTGATTGCTATTTTATATAATGTAATTTTATATAGTATAATCAATTCTGTGTGAAGCCTCACACAGAAGTTGACATTTGAGTAGATATCTGTAGAAAATGAAGGAGCAAGAAAGGTGGATATCTGGGGGAATAATTTTCATGTAGAGGGACCATCAAGGGCAAAGGCCGAGAGGCAGAAACAGCTTGATGTGTTTGGGGAAGAGCAAGGAGGTAGTTTGAGGAAAGTGAGCAAGTGAGGGGGAGGACTAGGAGATAAGATCAGAGAAGTAGTGGGGTGCAGGGCAGATCACGGTTGGCCTTGTGGGTCATTATACAGACTAATTTTTACTTTAAGTGAGAGGGGAGCCATTGGACCATGCTGAGCAGAGAAGTATCATGATCTAAATTATGATTTGCCTCTGGCTACTGGGTGGAAAACAGACTATAGGAGAGAGAGGGTAGAAGCAGGGAGACAAGTCAGGAGAAAGATGATGGTAGCTAAGACAAGGTGCTAGCAATGGAGGTATGAAGAAGTGGTCAGCTTCTGGCTGCGTTGTGAAAGAGGAGCCAGTAAGGATTTCTGATGAATAGGATGTGAAGTGTGAGACAAAGAAGAGTCAAGGATGGCTGTTTTGACTGGAACACTTATACACTGTTGGTGGGAATGTAAAATGGTGCAACCACTTTGGAAATTGATTTGGTGCTTCCTTAAAAAGTTAGAAATAGAAGTACCATACGATCCAGATATCCCCCTTCTTGGAATATATCCTAGAGAAATAAGAAGCATCACACAAATAGATACATGCACACCCATGTTCATTGCAGCACTGTTCACAATAGCAAAAAGATGGAAACAACCTAGGTGTCCATCAGTGGATGAATGGATAAACAAATCATGGTATATCCACACAATGGAATAATACGCAACGATAAAGAACAATGATGAAGCTGTGAAACATTTTATAACATGAAGGAATCTGGAAGGTGTTATGCTGAGTGAATTTAGTCAGTCACAGAAGGACAAATATTGTATAAGACCATTATAAGAACTCAAGAAAAGGTTTAAACACAGAAGAAAACATTCTTTGATGGTCACAAGGGTGGGGAGGTTAGGGTGAGGGCTATTTACTAACTAGATAGTAGATAAGAATTATCTTAAGTGAAGGGAAGGGCAGCACACACTATAGGGGAAGTCAGCACAACTGGACTAAAACAAAGCTAAGAAGTTTCCTGAATACAATCAAAACAATTTGAGGGACAGAATAGCAGGGGTAGAGGTCTGGGGACCATGCTTTCAAGGGACATCTAGGTCAACTGGCATAACAAAGCTTGTTAAGAAAATGTTCTGCATTCTACTTTGGTGAGTGGCGTCTGGGGTCTTAAAAACTTGCAGGCGGCCATCTAAGATGCATCAATTGGTCTCAACCACCTGGAGTAAAGGAGAATGAAGAACACCAAAGACGCAAGGAAAGTAGTAGCCCAAGAGACAGAAAGGGCCACATAAATCACAGACTCCATCAGCCTGAGACCAGAAGAACTAGATGGTGCCTGGCTACCACCAGTGACTGCCCTGACAGGGAACACAACAGAGAGTGCCTGATAGAGCAGGAGAAAGGTGGTGTGCAGAACTCAAATTCTGGTAAGAAGACCAGACTTAATGGTCTGAAGGAGACTGGAGGAACCCTGGAAAGCGCAGCCCCCAGATTCTCTATCAGCCCAGAACTAAAACAATTTCCAAGGCCAACTCTTCAGACAGGGATTGAACTGGACTGTGGGACATAAAGTGATACTCATGAGGAGAGTGCCTCTTAGCTCAAGTAGCTACAAGAGACTAAATAGGCAGCTTCTGTCCGGAGATAAGATGGGAAGGCAGAGAGGGTTAGGAGCTGGTTGAATGGACATGGGGATTCAGAGGTGGAAAGGAAGAGTGTGCTGTCACAGTATGGGGAGAGCAATGAGGGTCACATAACAATGTAGATATAAATTTTTGTATGGGAGACTAACTTGAAATGTAAACTTCATTTAAACTACAACAATAAACAAATAAAAATTTTAAAAAAGAAAGAAAGATGGCTCTTTGACCCAAGCAGCTGTCAGGATGGAGTCACTGTATACTGAGGCAGGAAATACTACAAGAAGAGCAGATTTGCTGGGACAATATCAGGAGCTTAGTTTTGAACATGTTGAGTTTGAGATGCTAAGTTAGGTCAAGTAGACAATTGGATAGATTATTCTGAAACTCCGTGGAAAAGATCAGGGGCTGGAAATAAAAAGTTTGGAAATTATCAGCATATACATGGTATTGAAAGCCATTAGACTGGGTGAGACCACATACAGAGTAAGTGTAATTGAGGAAGAATTCTGTGGACTGAGCCCTGCTGTTATTGTTGTCTACCATTGATCAGTTCCGACTCATGGCGGCCCCATGTGTTATAGAGTAGAACTGCTCCATAGGGTTTTCTTGGCTGTAATCTTAATGGAAGCAGATTGTCAGACCTTTTCTTCCACAGTGTGGATGGGTGGATTTGAACCACCAACCTTCACGTTAGCAGTTGAGCACAAACCATTTGCGCCACCCAGAGACCTTGGACTGAGAGCTAGGGTGCCCCATTTTAAGGTGGAGGAGATAAGAAAGAAGCTGCAGAGGCTGAAGAGCAGCCAGTTGTACAGTACTGGTAGTGAGGTGGGAAGAAAACTGGGATAAATTGTTATCTTAGAAAATGTCCCTTTGCAAGTGACTCTTTAATTATCAAGTGACTCTTTGATTAATTGATGCAAATATTTATTTCTGTAGTGTTTTATCAGTTGTCAGGATGACGTTTACTTCTGGTTTCATGACTGGTGTTGATCTTGGATACTCTTGAATGGTAAGACCAGTGTTATGGATTATTTGCCCACAGTGTTTTCCCCACAGGTGTTTTCAATATTTTCCTTTTTGGAATGGTACACCCACTATTATGTAAGCTTATACATGGAAAGGTAAAACAAGATAGATTTATTCAGGAGTTTAAAAAAAATAGATGACCACTGAGAGATGCAGTGTTTACTTTTTTAATAGGATGCAAATCAACTTTCTACATAGTCTCAATGAAACTAATGTTAAGAAATCCGAGTCCTCCTAGATTTGCTACCTAACTCTCCTCCTAATTCATTACTCACCCCCAGCAGTCAAGGCGGTCAATAAGAGCCTGTTCTCTCAGCAGCCTCTTAAAATGCAGAATAAGAACCTATTGATTCACTTGTTACAGCACCTCCCTCTCTTGCTTGTGGCCACAAATTAGTCTAAATCAGAAAAGCTGGTGAGATAATAAGGCGATATATATACTGTCCTTTTCTATTCTTTCCAAAATGTTTTCTTTGCTTTTGTCACCTTTTAGTTTAAAAAAAAAAAGCTCAAAACCAGCTGCAAACTATATGTACTACGGTTGAAATCCTTTGTACTTTAAAACCAAACATTCTACACCCTATTAAGCACAGGAAGCAATGCTTGCCATAATTCATCTTTTCCTGAAAGATATTCAAATTCAGTGTGTCACTTAACAGAAGTAATTGTTTCTAACATCAACCCCCAAATCTAAAATATCTATGTTAGTTGCTTTAATGTCTCTATAATTTAGGGAACAACAAATTGACACTCTTGGCTCATAAAGCCAAATAATATCATTTTCTATTTCCAAGTCAAGATTTTCAATAGTAGTAGAAACTAGTATACGGACTAACTCTTCAGATACCTCTATGCTTGCCGTCCTCTTTTGGTTTGGGATGTTTGAGGGGTTATATTGTACTACCTCCAAGCAATTGAATTCTACCACTCATGGAACAAAATGAGTACACCTGACTTTCCTTGGTGCTGTGTGCAGGCAACTCCACTTCTGCATATAAGGAGC
Source organism: Dugong dugon (assembly GCA_030035585.1). Lineage (NCBI taxonomy): Eukaryota > Metazoa > Chordata > Mammalia > Sirenia > Dugongidae > Dugong > Dugong dugon. Next base: position 33,728,606 of record CM057479.1, read on the forward strand.
TGGCAAGGAAGAGAGCTGCTCCATGTGAAAAGCTTACAGTTGTAAATCAAGGAGCAGTAAGTCTTCTAGGTGTGTGTGAAGAGTACTTGGTAAGCAGAGAGGCAAGTGAGCGTGAACGTTTAATATTTTTAGTAAATTCTTCCCCCTCTCCACCACTCACATACCAAAAGCATCATGTTGTTGTTGGTAGTTGCTGTGGAGTTGATGCTGATTCATGGCGGCCACATGTGTGCAAAGTAGAACTGCTTCATGGGGTTTTCAAGGTGGTGACCTTTTAGAAGCAGATCGCCGGGCCTGTCTTCCAAGGCGCCTCTGGTGGGTTCGAACCACCAGCCTTTCTGCTAGTAGTTGAGCACTTAACCAGTTGCACCACCGAGGGACTAAAAAGGGATCATAATATGTATTTTTATTTTTTAATTAATAACATGCACTATTTTGGGTTCTACTTTCCAGGTTTTGGTAGTTTGACCCTAGTATCCCATTGCAGACCCTGGCTCATGTGTGAGGTAATGCTGGTGATCCTTCTTTCACTTCAGTGTCCCCAGACTAGCTGGAAAGCTATGCAGTTATTTATAGGACATCTCAGTGAAATTAGCAGTAGACTGAAATATGATTGTGCCACTGATATGTACATGTTCTTCATAAAACTTCATTGACACGGCCTGCAGATAATGCAGCTGTAGTAAAAACAATTATCAAGTATGATTCGAAACCCTAAAAGGGATTTTCCAGCAGCTGTATTCTGTTAATGCTGGTGCTGACTGAGTTGGTCACAAGATGCCAGCTACATCCCTAAACCGGTCATTATTTATATGCTTTGGCTGCATTCACTAATTAAATCCTCTGAGTTATCCCCGACACCTACCACCTGGGACCCATCTCCAGACAAAGGCTTTCTTGTGGCACACAGATGAGCCAGATCTGGGCCCTTCTGTTTCATATCAGCTCTGAGACTTTTTGTCCAAGTGGATTTGGTGTTTGTCTTTGGGAAGCCAGCACAACTTGTACAAGGAAAGGTCATGGAAGCTCCATAAACTCATCCAAATCCCTGAGGGATTGAATTGCTGGGCCAAGAGCTGTGGGGATCATGGTCTTGAGGAATATCTAGCTCAACTGGCATAACATAGTTATAAAGACAATGTTCTACATTCTACCTTGGTGAGTAGCATCTGGGGTCTTAAAAGCCTGTGAGCAGCCATCTAAGATACTCCACTCCTCTCACCCCTTCGGGAGCAAGGGAGAATGAGGAGGACAGGATACAAGGAAAAGATTAGTCCAAAGGACTAATGGACCACAGCTACCAAGGTCTCCACCAGACTGAGTCCAGTACAGCAAGATGGTGCCCAGCTACCAATGTTGACTGCTCTAACCAGGATCACAATAGAGGGTCCTGGGCAAAGCTAGAAAAGGATATAGAACAGAATACTAACTCACAAAAAAAGACCAGATTTACTGGCCTGACAGACTGGAGAAACCCCGAGAGTATGGCCCCTGGACACCCTTTTAGCTCAGTGGTGAAGCCCCTCCCGAAGTTCACCATTCAGTCAGAGATTGGACAGCCTCATAAAACAAAACAGGACTAATGAGTCACAGCAGTCCAGGGACAATGACTAGAAGGCAGGAGGGAACAGGAAAGCTGGTGATAGGGAACCCAAGGTTGAGAAGGGACAGTGCTGACATGTCTTGGGGGGTTGTTAACCATTGTATTAGGGCAATATGTGTACTGTTTAATGAGAAACTATCTGTTCTGTAAATCTTCATCTAAGGTGCAAAAAAAAAAAGAATTATCTATGTGAGATCAAATTGACAACAGCAACTCAAAAGCTTTGATGGAAAGCCTAGGGGACGGTGAGTTGCAGATAATGGTGATGGAATAATTTGGAAAAGGATAGTGAAAATAGCAGCACAACTGGAAGAGTGTAATCGATGTCACGAGTTGTACATGTAGAAACTTTTGAAATGGTCTAACTTTGGTTATGTATATTTTGACCAAAAAAAAGGTACTCATGGTCGACAAGGGAGAGTATTGACATGTCCTGTGGTTGTTAACCAATGTCATAAAACAATATGTGTACTGACTGTTTAATGAGAAACTATTTGTTCTGTAAACCTTCATCTAAAGTACAGTAAAAATTTTAAAAAAAATACTAAGCTCGGATTATTTGGCAGAAACCATGCAGGCAAGAAGGCAATGGGATGACATATATCAAACCTTGAAAGAAAAATATTGTCAGCCAAGAATAATATATCCTGAAAAACTCTCATTCAAATATGATAGTGAAATTAGGACATTTCCAGATAAACAGAAATTAAGGAACTATGTAAAAACCAAACCAGACTTACAGGACATATTGAAAGGAGTCCTTCAATCTGAGAACAAACAACATCAGACCACAGGCTGAATATAGGACGCAGGATTGTACTAGCCAGATACCAACCTAGGAAATGAACTCTTAAGGACTATCCCAAACCAAAAGAATGACAACAGGGAACCAGAGAGGTTAATCTGTAAATGATAACACTATCAGAACAATCAAAGAGGGAATAAATGGTGTAGATATAGAACCTTCTGATGGAGAGGAAGGGGAGGTGATGCCAAGTAATAATTGACTGGTTCAAACCTAGGAAGATAAGGGTAAATTTCAAGATAACCACAAAGAAAGTTAACAAGCCTACTCATCAAAATAAAGAAGAAAAACATAAAGTCTCAGTAAAAACAAAACCTACAAAAACAAAAGAAATGAAAACAAATGAAAAAAAAAAAAAGAGTTCAGCACAGGAGAGTAAGAGAAACAAAGAAGACGTCAAAGCCACAAAAAAAAAAGCACTACAAAATGACAGTGATAAACTCACACCTATCAATAATTACACTGAATGTAAATGGCCTAAATGCACCCATAAAGAGATGGAGAGTGACAGAATGGATTAAAAAGCAGAATCCATCAGTATGCTGTCTACAAAAGACACACCTTAGAAACAAAGACATAAATTTATTAAAAATTGAAGGATGGAAAAAATATAGCAAACAAACAGCTACCAAAAAAGAGCAGGAGTGGCAATACTAATCTCAGATAAAATAAACTTTAAAACAAAATCCACCATAAAAGACAAAGAAGGACACTATATAATGATTTAAGGGAACAATCCATCATGAAGACATAACCATAATAAACATTACGCACCCAGTGACAAGGCTCCAAAATACATAAAACAAACCTAACAGCACTGAAAAGAGAAATTGACAGTTCCACAATAATAATAGGAGACTTCAACACACCACTCTCAGTAAAGGACAGAACATCTAGAAAGAAACTCAACAAAGATACAGAAGACCTAAAGGGTACAGTCAGCCAACTTGACCTCAGATATAGAACACTACACCCAACAGCTGCAAAGTACACATTCTTTTCCAATGCATGTGGAACATTCTCCAAAACAGACCACATCTTAGGCCACAGAGCAATCCTCAAGAAGATCCAAAACGATGAGATAATACAAAGTATCTCCTCTGACCATGACACCATCAAGGTAGAAATTAACAACAGGAAGAGCAAGAAAAAAAAATCAATTCCATGGAAACTGAATAACACCCTGCTTACAAACCACTGGGTAATAGAAGAAATCAGAGATGGAATCAAAAAATTCCTAGAATCTAATGAGAATGAAAACACATCATACCAAAACCTTTAAGACACAACAAAGGTGGTCCTCAGAGGACAATTTATAGCTATAGATGCAGACATCAAAAAAAAAAAAAAAAGAAAGGGACAAAATCAAAACGTTATCTACAGAACTTGAACACATAGAAAGAGAACAGCAAAAAAAGCCCACAGCCACTAGAAGAAAGGAAATAATAAAGATCAGAGCAGAAATAAATGAAATAGAGAACAGAAAAACAATAGAAAGAGCCAACAAAACCAAAACTTGCTTCTCTGAAAGGATCAACCAGTTCTACAAACCACTGGCCAGACTGACAAAAGAAAAACAGGAGATGCAAATAACCCAAATAAGAAATGAAACGGGGGACATTACAACAGACCCAACTGAAATAAAAAGGATTATAAGAGAGTATTATGAAAAACCATACTCCAACAAATTTGAAAACCTAGAGGAAATGGATTTCTAGAAACACATTACCTACCCAAACTACCACAAAGTGATGTTGAAAATCTGAACAGACTCAAAACAAGAGAAGATATTGAAAAGGTAATTAAAAAAAAAAAGAAACTCCCAACAAAAAAAAGCCCTGGCCCAGATGGCTCCACTGGAGAATTCTACCAAACATTCAGAGAAGAGCTTATACCAGTACTACTCAAACTATTTCAGAACATAGAAAAGGAAGAGATACTTCCGAATTCATTCTATGAAGCCAGCATAACCTGAATAACCAAAACCAGGCAAAGACACCACAAAAAAAGAAAATTACAGACCAATATCTCTCATGAATATAGATGCAAAAATTCTCAACAAAATTCTAGCCAACAGAATTCAGCATCATATCTAAAAAATAATCCACCACAACCAAGTAGGAGTCATACCAGCTACACAAGGATGCTTCAACATTAGAAAATCAGTCAGCATATTCCACCACATAAATAAAAGGAAAGAAAAGAATCACGTGATCATCTCAATTGATGCAGAATGGGCATTCAACAAAGTCCAACACCTATTCCTGATAAAAACTCTAAATAAAATAGGTATAGAAGGGAAATTTCTCAATATAATAAAGGGCATCTATGCAAAACCAATGGCCAACGTCATTCTTAATGGAGAGAGGCTGAAAATATTACCCATGAGAACAGGAAGAAGACAAGGATGCCCTTTATCTCCATTCCTATTTAACATTGTGCTGGAAGTCCTACTTAGAGCAATAAGGCAAGAAAAAGAAATAAAAGGGCATCCAAATTGGTAATGAAGAAGTTAAACTGTCCCTGTTTGCAAATGATATGATACTATACATAGAAAACTCTAAAGAGTCCATGAGAAAACTACTGGAACTAATAGAAAGATTCAGCAGAGTGCCAGGATACAAGAGAAACATACAAAAATCTGTTAGATTCCTATACACCAATAAAGTGAATGATGAGAAGGAAATCGGGAAAGCAGTACCATTTATAATAGCCCCTAAAAAAATAAAATACTTAGGAATAAATCTAACCAGAGATATAAAAGACCTATACAAAGAAAACTACAAAACACTACTACAAGAAACCCAAAGAAATCTACATAAATGGAAAAAAACACCATGCTCATGGATAGGTAGACTCAACATAGTGAAAATGACAATTCTACCCGAAGCAATTTACAAATGCAATGCAATCCTGATCCAGATACCAACAACATTCTTTAAAGAGATGGAAAAACTAATCCTTAACTTTATATGGAAAGGGAAGAAGTCCCGGATAAGTAAAGCTCTACTGAAGAAGAAGAATAAAGTAGGAAGACTCACACTACCTGACCTCAGAACCTACTATACAGCTACAGTAGTCAAAACAGCCTGGTACTGGTACAACGACAGACACATTGACCAACAGAACAGAATTGAGAACCCAGATGTAAATCCGTCCAGCTGCAGTCACCTACCTGATTTTCCACAAGGGCCCAAAGTCCATCAAATATGGAACAGTCTTTTTAACAAATGGTGCTGGCAAAACTGGATGTCCATCTGCAATAAAATGAAACAGGACCCATACATCACACCATACACAAAAACTAATTCAAAATGGATCAAAGACCTAAATATAAAGCCAAAAACTATAAAGTTCATAGAATAAAAAATAGGATCAATGCTAGGGGCTCTAATGCATGGTATTAACAGGATACAAACCATAACCAACAACACACAAATCCCAGAAGATAACCTAGATTACTGGGATCTTCAAAAAATTACACTTATGCTCATCAAAAGACTTCACCAAAAGAGTAAAAAGAGAACATACAGACTGGAAAAAAATTTTTGGACATTACAAGTCAGACAAAGGTCTAATCTCTAAATCTACAAGAAAATCCAACACCTACGAAAAGACAAATAATCCAATTAAAAAATGGGCAACGGAAATGAACAGCCACTTCACCAAAGAAGACATTCAAGCAGGCAACAGACACATGAGGAAATGCTCACGATCACTAGTCATTAGAGAAATGCAAATTAAAACCACAGGATACTGAAAATAGAGATAACATCTCACCCCAGGGTTAGTGGCATGAATCAAAAACACTGGAAATAACAAATGTTATAGAGGCTGCAGGGAGATCGGAACTCTTATGCACTGCTGGTGGGAATGCAGAATGATACAACCATTTTGGAAAATGATATGGCACTTCCTTAGAAAGCTAAAAATACAAATACCATACGATCTAACAGTCCCACTCCTAGGAATATATCCTAGAGAAATAATAGCCGTCACACGAATAGACATATGCACACCTATATTCATTGCAGCACTGTTCACAGTAGCAAAAAGATGGAAACAACCTAGAGGCCCATCAACAGATGAATGGATAAACTATGGTAGATACACCCAATGGAGTTTTATGCAATGATAAAGAACAATGATCAATCTGTGAAGCATCTCATAACATGGATGAAGCTGGAGGACATTATGTTGAGTGAAATAAGTCAGTCACAAAAGGACAAATATTGTATGAGAACTCTACTGTATAACTCATGTAAAAGTTTACACACAAAAAAAAACAATCTTTGTTGGTTACTAGGGATGGGAGGGGTGGGGAGGAACCAAATAGACAATAGATAAGTGGTAACTTCGGTGAGGGGTAAGACAGTACATTATACTGGGGAAACCAGCACAACTTGTACAAGGAAGGGTCATGGAAGCTCCATAGATACATCCAACTCCCTGAGGGACTGAATTGCTGGGCAGAGGGCTGTGGGGACCATGGTCTCGGGGAACAGCTACCTCAGTTGGCATAACACGATTTATAAAGACAATGTTCTACAGTGTACTTCGGTGAGTAGTGTCCGGGGTCTTAAAGGCCTGTGAGCAGCCATCTAAGATACTCCACTGGTCTCACCCCTTTGGGAGCAAGGGAGAATGAAGAGAACAGGATACAAGGAAAAGATTAGTCCAAAGGACTAATGGACCACAGCTACCAAGGCCTCCACCAGACTTGAGTCCAGTACAGCTACATGGTGCCCAGCTACCACCACTGACTGCTCTGACCAGGATCACAACAGATTGTCCTGGACAGAGCTGGAGAAGGATGTAGCACAAAATCTAACTCACAAAGAAAGACCAGATTTACTGGCCTGACACACTGGAGAAACCCCGAGAGTATGTCCCCCAAACACCCTTTTAGCTCAGTGGTGAAATCACTCCTGAGGTTCACCGTTCAGCTGGGGTTTGGACAGCCCCATAAAACAAAATGGGACTAATGAGGCACAGCAGTCCAGGGACAACGACTAGAAGGCAGGAGGGCATAAGAAAGCTGGTGATAGGGAACTCAAGTTTGAGAAGGGACAGTGTTGACAAGTCGTGGGGTTGTTAATCATTTTCATAGGGCAATATGTGTACCAACTGTTTAATAAGAAACTATTTGTTCTGTAAATCTTCATCTAAGGTACCAAAAAAAAAAAAGAATTATCTATGTGAGATCAAATTGATAACAGCAACTCAAAAGTTTTGATGGGAAGCCTAACGAGTAGTGAGTTGAAGATAATGGTGATGGAATAATTTGGAAAAGGATACTGAGAATAGTAGCATACGTGGAAGAGGGTAATTGATATCACTGAATTGTACGTGTAGAAACGGTTGAAATGGTGTAACTTTGGCTATGGATATTTTCACCAAAAAAAAAGGTCCTCCCAGTGTCAAGAAGGGAGAGTGTTGACATGTCATGGAGTTGTTAACCGATGTGATAAGTATGTGTACTGACTGTTTAATGAGAAACTATATGTTCTGTAAAACTTCATCTAAAGTACAATAAAAAAAGAAAAAAGAATACAATAAACAGCAAACTGTCAGAACTCTAAGGAGTTTGAAGGAGATTAAATAGAGAGTACTGTCACATTTTTCTTTTTAGACCAATTATGGAATCTAAGCATCTTGACTCAACTGATTATGCTGATTGGCTCTTCAGTAACATATTCATTTCTTCACCAATTTTCCTATTCTCCAAAGACCTTCAAGGTTCTAGTACATAGCTAAATGCACTACTTATATTTTGGTATCTTATTGAAAGTCCATTGGGTTCCATCTTCATAAGTAAATGACAGCCTCAGAAGTAAGTGTACATTATGCTTATTGTGTTACATTTACTAAGCCCAGAATTGTCTTGAGATGTTGTGATGGTTAAGGTTGTGTGTCAACTTGGCTGGGCCATGATTCAGCCAATCAGTTGAAAGGGAGTTTTCTTGGATGTGTGGCCTGCATTGAATATAAAAGGATATTCTGGCAAGGCTTTTGGGCTTTTGCTCATTCTGGATCCTGCAGCTGTCTTCTGTTCATCTGGCCTCCATTTCTTGGGATTTGAGCTAGCAGTTTACCTGCAGTCTTGCCTGTCAATCTTTGGAATTCATCCATCTTCACAGCCTATGAACGACAGCCTTGCTCTCCGGCCTGCCCATCTTGGGTTCACCAGCCCTTGTGGCTATGTGCATCAGGAGAAGCCTCTATCCTGACCCACTGACTTGGGACGTTCCAGCCTCTACAACCACATGAGCTATTTCCTTGATACAAATCTCTCTCTAGATATATATTTATACTTTACTGGTTTTGCTTCTCTAGAGAACCTGGCCTAAGACAGATTTTGAAAACATTTTAGTAGTCAAAGAAAAATGGTAATTAGCTCTCTAGAGGAATTAGTTAATTCCTCTTCCAAGTCCCATTCTGTCCTTACTGTTAAGGTGCCAGCCTGTCTTTCTAAAAATAAATGGGGCATATAACTTGGCATCATTTAATTCAGCTGTCAATCTTAAAAGACGCTGAGCCAATTATAAACCAAATTAAATTTGCATGAAGAGACTTGGTGTGACTATGTTAGCCTCATTGTAGATGAAGTGCTGGCAACCCCATCCTGTGCAGTGGCTTGTCAGGAGGGGCATCTTTATAGAAGAATGCTCCATGGAAGATCACAAATACAGAATTTGTATGTATACACAGAAGACTATGATGAGTCAATTTTATAAAGATGCATTCATTTTACAGGTAAATTGGCTGTAAAGAATTTCTCAAGTAGAAATCTTCAAATTTATTTTGTTCAATGGTAATAATATCAAATGGCTTTCATATCTTCTCTCATCTTTCTATTAACCATGAAAGATAGCATAGACACAGTATTGATAAATGGAATTTGACATTGTTGGTTTGTACTTTTTGTGTATTTGGCTTTAAGATCTTATATTACCTAAAATGTCAAACTACAATTGATGACAAGGAACATTTAATTAGTTTAGGACTAGATTTAATTAGCATTTTAGTGAACTTGAATCACATCTTTTTTAAAAGGAATTTTGTACAGTTTCAGGATTATGAATATTCTTTTTTGTAGTATAAATATTTATAATACTCTGTGCAGTTACTATGAAACTGATAAAATTTAAATCCAAGAATAGTATTTCTTTAAATTTAATAGAAAAAATTAAGAAAACAAAGACTAGTATTACTGTAGGAGGCTGATGGCAGGAGAATCATATAGAGCTGAACAATTTCCAATGTATGTTCCCTGGGACTCAGGCATTCCAGGTATCCTGGGGGAAAAATGTTTGGGGTGTGTTGCATACCATAGCTACTCTTGGGATCCACCATTTGACAGTACATTAGAGGCAATGTAAAGACTGATAGTAAACACACCGGTTTAACCTTGGTAACTTTGTGTCATGGATTGAATTGTGTCCCCAAAAAATGTGTACCACCTTGGCTAGGCCATAATTTCCAATATTGTGCGATTGTTCACCATTTTGTTATCTGATGTGATTTTCCTTTGTGTTGTAAATCCTAATCTCTGCCTGTGGTTAATGAGGCAAGTTTAGATTATGTTAAAGAGGATTAGGGTGGGATTGTAACACCCTTACTAAGGTCACATCCCTGACCCAATATAAACCCAATATAAAGGGAGTTTCCCTGGAGTGTGGCCTGCACCACCTTTTATCTTACAAGAAATAAAAGGAAAAGGAAGCAAGCAGAGAGGAGGGGACCTCATACCACCAAGAAAGCAGTGCCAGGAGCAGAGCGTGTCCTTTGGACCCAGGGTTCCTGTGTGGAGAAGCTCCTAGTCCAGGGGAAGATTGATGAGAAGGACCTTCCTCCAGAGTCGACAGAGAGAGATAATCTCCCCCTGGAGCTGATGCCCTGGTTTGGACTTCTAGCTTATTAGACTGTGAGAAAATAAATTTCTCTTTGTTAAAGCCATCCACTTGTGGTATTTCTGTTATAGCAGCACTAGATGACTAAGACACTTGGTGTTCCTCAAATTTACTAAAGCACAAACCCTTTTATTTAGTAACCCCTATTTACATCCAGCTGAATTGGCATTCCATAGAAACTACTTTGGGAAACACTAAAGTGGCAAATAAGATTATTTGATGAATTTAGTCAATTGGTTATCAGTGTAGATAATACTATATATGATGCTCAAAATCTCAATCCAAATTGAGACATTTTTGGTAATTCTAGTTCTTTTTTAACTATTATAAATTTTAGGTACTTTTTGGTGAGGTCAATACCATATTTTTATGCAAATAATGTACCTTCCCCCTCGAGGTATTTTCATAAGCGCCTCTATGCCAATTTTTTTTCATGTTGCTCTGAAAAAAAAAAAATAGCATAGCACGCTCATGAAAATATCTTGTAGAGGGAGGGTACAGTTGACAAACAAATGTAGAAGATGGATGTTACTTGCATAAAAATACAGTAACTTTTTTAGAACTATATGGAAATTCATTCCAAAGTAAAATAGAATCAAAGCACCATTTTTAGCAGTAAGAGTCGTGTGTGTAGTCACAGGGTGCACAGTCATGAAAACTTCTTAGCCATAACCACGCACCTTGCAGGATTGAATCACTGGACTTGAGGGTTTAGGACCATAGTCTTGGGGGTCATTCAGGATAATTGGTATAACACATTGTCCATAAAGAGAATGTTCTACATTCTACCTTGGTGAGTAGTGACTGAGGTCTTAAAAGCTTGCAAGCAGCCATCTAAGATACAATAATTGGTCTCTTCCTGTCCAGAGCAAACAAGAGTGAAGAAAACCAAAGATTCAAGGAAACAATTAGTCCAAAGGACTAATGGACCACCTGAACCAGAACCTCCACCAGCCTGAGACCAGAAGAACTAGATGGTACCCAGCTACTACCAGTAACCTCTCTGACTGGGATCACAATAGTAGGTCCTGGACAGAGTGAGAGAAAAATGTAGAACAAAATTCAAATTCATAAAGAAGACCTAACATACTGGTCTGACACAGCCTGGACTATGACCCTCAGATGTCCTTCAAACTTAGAACTGAACCCACTCCAGTAGACCACATTATAACCAAACAATAGACTGGCCTATAAAGTGAACAGTAACACCCAAGAGGAATATGTGCCTCAGAACAATCAACTATAGGAGACCAAAAGGGCACCGTTTGCCCAAAAGCAAAGTTCAGAAGGCAGGTATGGGCAGGAAAGATGGGCAAATGGAAACAGGGAGCCCCAGGAAGGAAGGAGGGAGAGTGCTGGCACATTGAGAGTATTGCAACCAATGTTATGAAACAAGCTGTATATGAATTGTTGAATGGGAAACTAATTTGCTCTGTAGACTTTCACCAAATCACAATAAAGTGTTATTTAAAAAAAAAAAAAAGAGTTACATATGTAGAACAAATTCACTAATAAACAAATTTGAGTAGGTTTGAGTTATCTGCCACTGCTGCATTATCAGTCAGACAACTCATATTTGTCGAGCATCTACTGTGTGTGTAGGTCCACTAAGATCACAGTCCCATATCAGCAAGATGATGCAGCATCTTGCAGCAAGTTGGCTTTAATCTCTAAATTCTTAAGACAAGTTAACTATAAGAAGATATGGTAAGCCTAGAAAAAACAAGCCATCTCATAACTCAATTTTATACTCTAATATATTCTGGCACTTGAAAATATTTGAAAGGTGCTTAAGTCCTGAACTCCTATGTAGTCAGGTATGCTCATTATTTATTTCTTAGGGATACATCTAAAATAATATCCTTTTCTTTCCCTCTTAAATTCATAAGCATTTGAGAAATAGTTGACAGTCAAGTAGCAATCAAAATAATCAGCTTTATTTCTGGTAAAGCTAATTGAGGAGCCACAACTTTAAAATGAACAAACACTTCAGAAAAGAGGAATAGGAATGCCCCTTAAAAGGATGCTGAACCCCATTACTAATCATGGAGATACAAATTAAAATCACCGTGAGATAACATTTTACCCACATCAGATGGGCAAAAATGAAAAAGTCAACAATTTAGAGTTGCTGATGATTTGGAGTGACAAGAATTCTGTGGTTGAGTATGTGATGCAGCTGCTTCTGTGGCTCATGCTTCCAGAGTTTTATAATTAGAGTGTTTTACGCTTGCAGCACATCTCACATCTAGAAATGGCCATGTTAAACAGGATGTTGATAATATGTGCTTATAACAGGTTCTCTAGATAGCTGCAGCACACCTGGACAATTTTAACCAGAGACAAAATTAGAAGAATATGATGGAAATAAGTTGCTGTCATCAAAAGGAATTCATTTTAGATTTTCAAGTAAAAGTCCTATCAAAACCTGTTGCCGCTGAGTCTGTTACGATTCATAGTGGCCCCATGGGCTTCTCCATAGGATTTTCTTGGCTGTAATCTTTATGGAAGCAGCCAATCACAAAACACTTGCACCTCCCAGGCTCCTTAAAGCAAGCACCTGTTACCTGTTGCCGTTGAACTGATTGCAACTCACAGTGACCCTATAGGACAGAGTAGAACTGCCCCATCGGGCTTCCAAGCAGCGGCTGGTGGATTCGAACTGGTTAGCAGCTGTAACTCTTAACCATTGTGTCACCAGGGATCCTAAAGCAAGCAGCAAATCCAAATCCAATCATTTCTTGTACTCTTCTCACCAAACCTATGTCCAATTGCTTATAGGTAGCAGATTTATTCAAAACTTACTATATAAAATATGTAAACTTTGCTATATAAAAGAGAGCTTAGTCTTGGCCTTTAGCTCAAGGGCTGGTCTTTATTGCTGTCATTTTACCAATGTTCACAAATGAATTACTTGATGCCTCTGTGAGGTGAACATTCCGAAGATGAAGAGGCTGCCCCCAAAGGCATTCTGTTATTTAGGAATTAGTTTTCCTGACTGTGCTACATACAATTTCACATAAAGATCCTCTTACATTGGGCCTTTTTGTTTCACAAGGGTGAATTTTTAGATCATTTTTCTATTGAAGTCTTAATTGCATATTCTCTGCTGTTAATGTTGCAATCCTCTGCATTCTCCTTCTCCATTTGACTTAACTTGGATAAATGTGGTTAAGAGTTACTTTTTACTCATAGACTAGAATGGAGGGGAGAGAGAGGCAGTCTCTGCTCAAGTCCAGATTTAGGGTTACTATGAACAGTCAATGTAAATAGCTACAGAAAAGATGAGAGTAATGAAAGGAAACTCATCACAGACTCCGAACTGGAGTCCTTAGTTTCTAATTTACAAGATTATTTCTCCTATCAGATTTAGTTTTCTAAAGGAATGCATGTAGATGTCTGACTTTTGCCTCTTAGCAGGGACTATTGGAGTCTCAGGAGACGCCAGAGTAATTTAATACAAGTGCTTGTTGTTATCTATTCTAATCTATATCATCCATATCTATCTAATAGCTTTATTGATATATAATTCACAAACCATAAAATTAACTACTTTAAAGTATACAATTCACTGCTTGGTAGTATAGTCACAGAGTTGTACAACTCTCAGCACTATTTAGTTTTAGAACACTTTCATCCACCCTAAGAAGAAACCTTTATTATCATCACTTTCCATTCTACCACCACTCCACCCTACAGTGCTAGAAAACAAACTACTTTCTGTTTTTATAGATTTGCCTATTATGGACATTTCATAGAAATGGAATCATACAATATATGATCTTTTGTGGCTGGCTTCTCACTAAGTGTAATGTTTTCATGGTTATTCTATATTGTAGTATATATCAATACTTGATTCCTTTTTATGGCTGAATAGCATTTCATTTATGGATAGACCACATTTTGTTTATCCGTTTATTAGTTGATGGGCATTTGGTTGTTTCCAAGTTTTGGCTAGTGAGACAAATGCTACTATGAACGTCTATGTATAGGCAGTCCCCAGGTTACAAATGAGATCCATTCCTAACTGTGTCTTTAAGTGGATTTTGTAGGTAAGTCGAAACAGGTGCATAAGGTTCTTATTTACCCTTAATTTAGGAGCCCTGGTGGTGCAGTGATTAAGAGCTATGGCTGCTAACCAAAAGGTCAGCAGTTTTAATCCACCAGCTGCTCCTCGGAAACCCTATGGAGCAGTTCTACTCTGTCCTGTAGGGTCTCTATGAGTCAAAATCAACTCAATGGCAACAGGGTTTTTTTTTTTTTTTTTTTTTTTTCAGTGCAAGAAAAGCCTCGAAGCCTTGTCAGTGATTTAAAACCTACATGTGTGGCAAGTGAAAGTGATTATGGTGAAGTATTTTTTGCGGGTAGGGGTTGGTTCAATCAAGTTTCAAAGTGAGGGCAAATTTACATAACATTAAAGGGCAAATATGTGTTGTCCATAAGTTGGACATTCTAACCTGGGGACTGTCTATACAAGCTTTCGTGTAGACATATGTTTTCATTTATCTTGGTATGTATATACCTAGGAGTGCAATTGTTGAGTCATTGGTAACTCTATGTTTTACTTGTTGAGGCACTTCCAAACTTTTATAGAGTGACTGCACCATCTCACATTCCCACCAGCAAAGTATGAGGGTTCCTTCTCCACATCCTCATCAACACGTGTTATTGCCTATCTATTTTATTTGTGAAGTGGTGTCTCATTTGTGTATTTGCATTTCTCTAATGACTAATGGAAATCCCTGGGTGGTGCAAACGGTTAATGTGCTCAGCTGCTAACCGAAAGGTTGGAGGTTCAAGTCCACCCAGAGATGCCTCAGAAGAAAAGCCTGGCAATTTACTTCCAAAAAAACAGCTACTAAAAATGCTATGGAACACCATTCTACTCTGATCTACATGAGGTTGCCATGAGTCAGAGTGACTCAATGGCAACTGGTAATGACTAATGATGTTGAGATTTTTCCGTGTGTTTATTGGCCATTTGTACATCTTTTTTGGAGAAATGTCTGTGAAAATCCTTTGTCTATAATTAAATTGAGCTGTTTGTCTTTTTATTATTGAGTTGTTAGAGTTTTTTATATATGCTGGACACAAGTCCCTTATCAGATATACAATTTACAAATATTTTCTGCCATTCTGTAGGTTGTCTTTTCACTTTTCTGTTGGTGTCCTTCGAAGCACAAGTTTTTAAATTCTGATGAAGTCTAATTTATCTATTTTTTTCTTTTGTCACTTGTGCTTTTGGTGTTATAGCTAATAAACCATTGTCTAATCTTAGATCACGAAAGATTATCCCTATGTTTCCTCCTGATAATTTTATTTATTTTTTTTAGTTCTTACATCAAGGTCTATGATCCATTTTGGGTTAAGTTTTGTATATGGTTTGAAGTAGGGAGCCATGTGAATCCATCCCTTTTGCTTGTGGCTGTCCAGTTGCCCCAGCACCATTTATTGAAGAGACTATTCTTTCTCCACTGAATTGTCTTGGCGTGCTTGTTGAAAATAAATTGACCATAAATGTAAGGGATTATTTTTGGACTCCCACTTCTATTCCATTGATTTATATATCCATCCTTGTGCCAATACCGTATTGCTTTGATTACTGTAGCTTCATAGTAAGTTTTGAAATTTAGAAGTGTGAGTCCTCCAACTTTGTTTATTTTTGACAATGTTTTGGCTATTCTGGGTCCTTTGAATTATCATATGAATTTTAGGATTAGCTTGTCAATTTATTAAAAAGCGCATCTGGGATTTTGATTGAGATGGAGTTGATGTGTAGATTAATTGAGGGAATGTTACCATCTTAACAATATTAAGTCTTCCAATCCATGAACATAGGGTATCTTTCCACTTAGATCATTTTAAAATTTCTTTCTGCAGTTTTATAATTTTCAGTGTACAAATCTTACATTTCTTTTGTTAAATTTATTGCTAATTATTTTATTCTTCTTGATGCTATTATATGTGGAATTATTTTCTTAATTTCATTTTCTGATTGTCCATTGTTAGTATCTAGAAATACAATTGATTTTTGTATATTGATGGAGTTCATTTATTCGTTCTAATATTAGCTTCTAATCTAGAAGATTATCACTCCTATCAGATTTAGTTTTCTGTGTGGATTTGTTTGGATTTTCTATATGCAAAATTCTATCTGCGTGTCATCTGCAATGCCTTTTCACTCTGGATGCCTATTATTTCTTTTTCTTGCCTAATTGCGACTCAGTCCTCCAGTACAGTGTTGAATAGAAGTAGTGAGAGTGGACATCCTTACCTGGTACCTGATATTAGGAGGGAAAGCATTCAGTCTTTCACCATTAAGTATGATGTTAGTTATACCTATTTTGTAGATGTTATTTATCAGGTTGAGCTTCTATTCCTAGTTTGTGGAAATCATGAAAGAGTGTCGGATTTTTTTCTGAGTCTGTTGAAATGATTGTGTGGTTTTTGTCCTTTATTCTGTTAATATATATGTATGGTGTATTACACTGATTTATTTTCATATTGTGAACTAATCTTGCATCCTTGGAATAAATCACTCTTGGTCATGGTATATAATCCTTTTTATATGTTGCTGGATTTGGTTTGCTAGTATTTTCTTGAGGATGTTTGCATCTATATTCATAGGAATTTTGGTCTGTAGTGTACTTTTCTTGTGATGTTGTTGTCTAATTTTGGTGTCAGGATAATACTAGCCTCATAGACTGACTTGGGAAATGTTCCCTTATTTTCTATTTTTTGGAAGAGTTTGTGAGAATTTGATATTCTTTTTTGAATGATTGGTAGAATTCACCGATGAAACCATCTGGATCTGGGCTTTCCTCTGTGGGAAGTTTTTTGATTTCTGATTCAATCTCTTTACTTGTTATTAGTCTATTCAGATTTCTTAAGTCAGTTTCCATAGCTTTGTCTTTTTTAGGAATTTTCCATTTCATCTAGGTTATCTAGTGTGTTGGTATACAATTGTTTGTAGTATTCTCTTATAATCCTTTTTATTTCTGTAAGGCCAGTAGTGATGTCCTCTCTTTCATTCTGACTTTAGTAATTTGAGTCTTCTGTCTTTTTTTTTCTTTGTAGTCAATCTAGTAAAGTTGTGTCAATTTTGGTGATCTTTTCAAAGTACCTACTTTTGTTTTCATTGATTTTTATATTTTTTTTCTATTCTCTGTTTCTGCTCTAATCTTTATTATTTCTTTCCTTCTTTTGGGTCTAGTTTGCTCTTATTTTTCCAGTTTCTTAGGGTAGAAGGCCAGGTTTTTTATCTGAGATCTCTCTCTCTGTCTTTTTAATATAGGCACTTATAAATTCTCCTCTACTCACTGCTTAACACTGCATATCAATGATTGTGAGGATGGCACAGGACCAGGCAGTGTTTTGTTCTGTTGTACGTAGGGTCGCTATGAGTCATAACTGACTCGACAGCACCTAACAACAACTTTAGCTGCATCACATAAGTTTTGGTATGTTATTTTTCATCTTTATTCAGCTCAGAGTATTTACTAATTTTCCTCATGATTTCTTCGCTGACCCTTTGGTGATTTGGAATTGTGTTGATTACTTTTTACATATTTTTGAATTTCCCAAATTTATGCCTATTGTTTATTTCTAATTTTATTGCTTTGTGGTTAGAGAACATACTTTGTTTGATTCCAACCCTTTTACATTTATTGAGGTTTATTTTATGGCCTAACATATGGTCTATCTTGGAGAATGTTCCATCTGCACTTGAGAAGAATGTGTATTTTGCTGTTGTCAGGTCGAGTGTTCTATATATGCCTGTTAGGTCTTGTTAGTTTATGGTGTTGTTCAAGTCTTCCAGTTCCTTTATTGATCTTCTGCCTAGTTCTAGCCATTATTTAAAGTAGGGTACTGAAATTTCCATCTATTATTGTTGAATGGTCTGTTTATCCTTTCAGTTCTGTCAGTTTTTGCTCCATGTATTTTGGGGTTCTGTAGTTTCATGCATGTATGTTTATTATTGTTATATCTCTGATAGAATGACCCTTTTCTCATTATAAAATATCCTTCCTTTTATTTTTCCCCTTGTTGCTATCACTTAGAACTAAAATCTATTTCAGGTTTGAGAAGAGTAAGTAAAATTAAAATAGATTTGAGGCTAAGCTATGTATGGAAAAATGGACTACAGGCTAGTGTTCTGGCCCTTGTAACCTGAATTAAGTTGCAGGTTCATCTGTAGATTGACATTGTAATGCTGTTGCTTGCCTTTGACTTGTCCTTTCCAGTGTTGCACTATAATATTCATATGTTGAGTAAAAGTACCCAAAGAAGAGGAAATTCAAGCATAAGAATTGTACAGTCTTCTTTTGACAAAGGCATTCTCATAGTATGCATCAACTATCCTAACTTAAGGACTACGATGACTTCATGGTTCCAAGGCCAGAAACTCCCTTTGCACTGTATCTTTTGTAAGATGGTATTTAAGTGTAGAACATGCAAGATCCAGTCCATGGTAGATTCTTGCAGGTATAAAAGGAATTTTTGTCTTAAAGTCTATTTTGTCTGATAATCTATTCTGCCAATTTCAGCCGTTTGATTTGAGTATTCAATTCATTTGCTTTTAATGTAATTATTGATAAGATAGGATTTATGTCTACCATTTAGCTATCCGTTTTCTATATGTCATGTCTTTTCATTTCTCTATTCTTCCATTATTGCATTCTTTTGTATTAACTATATATTTTCTATTTTAATTTTGTTTCTTTTACTGTATATTTTTAAGTTATTTTCTTAGTGGTTGCTTTAGAAATTCCAATTAACATCTTAACTTAAATGTATCTAATTCATATTAATTCCAACTTAACTGTATACAAAGATTTTGCTTCAGTAGAGCTACGGTCCCTCATCCTTCTTTGTGCTATTATTGTCAATCAAATTACATGTTTCCACATTATAAGCCCATCAACATAGTTTTATAATTATTGTTTTATGCTGTTGTCTTTTAAATCATAAAGAAGAACAAAACTGTTACAAACAAAAATACATTTATGTTGTCTTTTCACATTTACCTATTTAGTAATCTTTGGTCATTTTTTTTTATTTCTTTGTGAGGTTTTGCATTAGTGTTCAGTATCCTTTCATTTTAGCATGAAGGACTCCCTTTAATTTTTTGGGGGGAAGACAGAATTTTGGGTGACAAAATTTCTCAGTTTCTATCTGGGAATTTGATTTTTGAAAATTAGTTTTGATGGATATAGAATTTTGGCTGACAATCTTTTTCTTTCAACACTTTAAATATGTCATCCCACTCACTTCTGCCCTCCATGGTGTCTGACATAGCTGTTAATCTCTGAGGATTTCTTGTATACAATGAATTATTTTCCTTTTGCTGCTTTCAAGATTATCTTTTGGTGTTTGGATTTCAACAGTTTGATTATGACGTGTCTAGGTGCAGATCTCTTTGAGTTTATTCTACTAGGTGTTAATTGAGCTCCTAAACGTGTAGATTAATATTTTTCATCGTATTTGGAAAGTTTGGGCCCATTATTTCTTCAAATATTTTTTCTGTCCTGTCTTAGTTATTGAATGCTGCTGTAACAGAAATACCTACCACATGTGGATGGCTTTAACGAAGAGAAATTTCTCTCTCTTATCTTCTTCTGGGACTTCCATTGTGCATCTTTTGGTTTGCTTCATGATGTCCCGCGAGTCTCTGAGGCTCTGTTATTTTTTATTATTTTTTCATTCTTTTCCTCAGACTGCGTATCCTCCACTGGCCTACATTCATATTTGTTGATTCTTTCTTCTGCCTGCTTAATCTGCTGTTGAGCCCTTATAATGCATGTTTTAATTTAACTTACTGTCCTTTTCAACTCAAGAATTTCTGTTTGGTTCTTTATTATAATTTCCTTTTATTGTTATTTTCTGTTTGGTGAGACATCATTCTCATACTTTAATTCTTGACAAAGTTTCCTTTAATTGTTTAAATATACTTACAATAGCTGATTTAAAGTCTTTTTCTAGTAAATCCAACATCTGGGCTTCCTAGGGGCAGATTCTAGTGACTGCTTGTTTTCCTGTGTACAAGCAATAATCTGTTTGTTCTTTGTATGTCTCATAATTTTGTTTTCACTTCTTGTTTGTGTGGGGCCTCAGGATCAGCTGGAGGTAATAAATTAGGGCCTTTTTAGGTCTTTCCTGGGCATGCACACAGTCCTGCACATGCATGTAGCTTTCCAGAGCCCCAGGAATATGTTGGAGCTTTTCAAAGCCCACTATGGACATCTCCAAATCTTTCTCATAAGTTGTTTGGCCAGTTTCTTGTTTGCCCCAACTGCTATTGCCATCTCAGACAACTGTGATGTTCAATAATTGCCTCTGATCATTTTTAACCAATGCCCTGGGGATTGGGCTTTCTCACTGAGGGTTCTCTGAATCAGGGCATTTAGCAACAAACCCTAAAAACGAGGCTTTCCCAGGGAGCTGCCAGACAGGTCAAATAGTGACAATTTTCTGGGCATAGGGCTTTTTGGAACTCCAAACTCACTCTGCCCCTTCTAGTGGCTATTAGGCAGCTAGTTTTCACAACTACTGTGGTTACAAGGCTGCTGCTTTTCAAGGCTACTGCAGAGCTGAGGAAAGAAGAATGGAAATAAGTTAAAAATGCCGTAAAACTCACTATTCTTACCAAGATCCACCCATTTTTCCTGAATAAACACCCCTTGGATTATTGTAATCCTTAGGATAATTTTCAGAGTTCTCAAAACTTGATTTTGAAACTTTCTGCCAGTGTCCTACATCCTACTTGTTAAGTAGCGTCTGGGGTCTTAAAAGCATGTGAGCAGCCATCTAAGATAACTCCACAGGTCCCAACCCATCTGAAGCAAGGGAGAAAAAAAAGAAAACCAAAGACACAAGGGAAAGATTAGTCCAAAGGACTAATGAACCACAACTACCACAGCCTCCACCAGACTGAGTCCAGCACAACTAGATGGTGCCCGGCTACCACTACTGACTGCTCTGACAGGGATCACAATAGAAGGTCCCAGACGGAGCTGGAGAAAATTGTAGCAAAAAATTCTAACTCATAAAAAAAATACCAGACTTACCGGTCTGACAGAGACTGGAGAAACCCTGAGAGTATGGCCACTGGATACCCTTTTAAGTCAGTACTAAAGTCACTCCTGAGGTTCACCCTTCAGCCAAACCCTGTATAAGGTCATAAAACAAAACAAGATTAAAATGGGCACACCAGCCCAGGAGCAAGGACAAGAAGGCAGGAGGAGACAGGAAAGCTGGTAATGGTAAACCCAAGGTTGGGAAGGGGAGAGTGTTGACATGGCGTGGGGTTGGCAACCAGTGTCACAAAACAGTATGTGTATTGTTTAAGGAGAAACTAATTTCCTCAGTAAACCTTCATATAAAGTACAATAAAACAACTAAAAATAATTTTAAAAAAAGAAAGAAAGAGACTTTCTGCCAGTGTTTACATTGCTTTATGGCAGAGCAGATTTTTTTAAGTCCTTACTCTGCCACTCCGGAAGTCCTCTATGCATAGGTTTCTTAAAATATATTAAGTCTAATAAAAAATGAACAATTGGTTAGAAGCCTTGATAGTGAGAGAGGAAGCTGGAAGGTTACATAGGGATTAATTCTTGAAAGCTGTGTTACTCTTTGAAGAGTTTTAAGATGGGGAATAACGGGGATATAAGGACATTGAGTGCAGTGGTTAAAATCCTGGTCTCTGGATCCAAGGGCTAGAAACGGATCAAATTTTGACTCTGAAACTTAAGACCTTTGTGACCTTGGACAAGTTAAATGGGTTCGAACGGTTCATTTTGATTCGAACCCCTGCTGAGAATTTCCATTTCCACCCCAGATATACTGTATCAGAGTCTACATTTTAACAAGATCCTCAAGTGATTTTTATGTATAATAAATTTTGAGAACCACCGCTCTACTAGTGGTTCTCAGAATTGGTCCCTAACCAGCATCATTAGCATCACCTGGGAACTTGTTAGAAATGCAAATTCTAACTCACCAGTTCAAAGCCCTGAAGTTAAGTTCTCCGTGCTTCAGTTTCCTCATCTGTGAAATGGAGATAATATCAGCCTCAGGGAGCTGTTCTGAGCTTTAAATAAGTTAATTCATGTCAAGCACTTAGAACTATGTCTGCCCACATAGTAAGTGCTTAGCAATTATTATGACATTCAAGCAATTTTTATATAAAGGTTAGATTATGTTTTAGAAAGATGGTTCTGACAAAACTGTGGAGAGGAGTGGAGTGGGAGTGGGGAGATTGCAGGACACAGATCTTTAGGCTGTTGATGCATTCCAGGTCTAGGCAACAGCAGCATCACCTGGGAGCTTGGTAGAAATTCAGACATTCTGAGATGGGCCCAGCAGTCAGGGATGGGAGTGAGGGGAGTGCTGCACAAGCCCTGCAGATGAATCTTATGTGCATTCAACTTTGCAAAGCCCTGGTCTAGCTGAGAAGAAATGAGAAACCAAATAAAAATAACATAACTGTATGTTACTGAACATTAACTTTAAACAACAAATTGGATGTTATTCCCATTTTACAGATGATGAAACCAAATCCTTGCTCAAGACCACACAGCTAGTAAGTGGTAACATTAGTAATCAGACCCAAAGCCTGTGCCTTTAACTACTATGCTCTTCTCCTGATCAGAAGTGGGAATTTCGGGTAGTAAAATAATAGAATTAGCAAGACTTATTGGGTGATTACTTGTGGGAATAGAGGGAAGTGTCAAGGTTGACTCCCAAGTCTCTGATTTGGATAAATGTTAATGCCATTCTCTGATTCAGGATACATGGATAAAGAAGCAAGTTTAAAGCAAATAACTTTTTTTTTTTTCTTTGACATTTTGAGTTTGAAATCCCTATAACCCACCAGCCGCTTTGTGGGAGAAAGATGTGGCAGCCTGCTTCCTTAAAGATTTACAGCCTTGGAAATCCTATGGGCATTTCTACTCTGTCCTGCAGGGTTACTATGAGTTGGAATTGACTTGATACCAGGGGGTTTGGTTTTTTGCTATAGGACAACAGAATGGAGAGGCCCCATAGATTGGACAGTTAGGCTGGAAATACAGATTTGGCAGGCATATAGATGTGTGTGGCTGAAGATGTGGTCATAGGTGAGGTGATCCTAGGCAAGTACAGCATGAGACAAGAAAGGGGACCAAAGATAGAACCCTGGGGAACAGGTGGAGTAAGACACTTCTGCAAAGTAGACAGTAAAAAGACATTGAGCAGAGATGAGGGAGGAAAGGGAAAGAGGAGGAGCCCAGACATTCAGGAGAAAGTCAGCTCAAAGTCAGCCCAAAGATACCAGCATTAGCTGTTGCTGCGAATCCCAGCCATACTGCAAGGCAGAATCTGATTCCTATCCCTTTTCCTCACCACTGCCCACAAGAGTAAACAGGGATACATGACACCAAAATCAGAAAGGCTCTCCCAGATGGCAGAATGTTAGAGAGCGTACCCTAGACCCAAGGCAGTCATTAATAAAAACGTATCAGGATGGTGATAGAACACCAGTGTGAATGCCCTATAAAATTTTAATTGGTGAGATGAACTCCTTAACATGCAATTCAGTGTAATAGCAGGAATCTTGATGAAATCTGGTCAGAGTGGATTCAGGGATGTCATCTATGCTAAAAGAAGCCTAATTCATCACAGTTAAGGGACTTATGGTTTTACATTACAGTCACATTTACTTTAAGCACCTACAGTGATCATAATGCTTACTGTTTTCTCACCTCAATTCTAGTTTCAGAGGCAGCACATATCCAAACAAAAAACCTAACCATGTAATCTGATGGGACCTTGTATGTGAAAGGGCAGATGTGGACTTGTAGTCTCACACAAAGAGAAATAGCACTTAACTGAGTGCTCCTTGTGGCCAACATTTTACATATGTTGTCTCATTTTATCCTTTTGAGCACCTTCTGAGGTAGTTACGGGAAAAAGCCAGACTTAGTGAATGATTGAGGAAGTGGAGTTTCAGAGGGCTAATAATTTGCCAAGGTCACACAAAAGTAAGTATGGAGCAAAGACTTGAAATCTCTGCCCATCTCACCCCAAAGCTCATATTATTTCCATTAATGAGGCCAAAATTAAATCAGTATTAAATAGGCCTGCACACTTTATAAGAAGTCATAAAATTCAAAGCAATAAGGTAAGTGAAAACACTTTTAAACTATGAGAAGAATATATATGCAAGCAAGATTTTTATTTCCACTATTAATATCAGAAGTATGATCTAAAATATAAAAGGATTCAAAATTATGTCCAAAAAGTACATTTTTGTTAATAGCCCCCCAGAATATCTTAATATATTACCATTTTCACTTGTTTATGCTGTTCATCACTACCTCCAGGAGCTCGTTTGTAGCTACCTCTTTGTGGCAACCACCTTCCCCACCACCATCACCATTAATACACACCCCTCATAGAATTTCTCCCTGCCTTGCTATTCTAATGGGATATAGAGTCGTACTGACAAGAGGATCCAAAAGAGAGTGGAATTTTAACTTCTGTGCCTCAGGACCCCCCCCCCCCTTTAAAACACACACACACAAACACACACGCACACGCACACACACACACACACACACCCCTTTTTGGTAGCTATGACCTCCCTGAGGTTTTGTGCAACCATAGAGAAAAGACTGAATTCAAAGTGGTGCATGGAAACTTGGGAAACATTCTTGACCTCATGCCTGCCAAAACCATGGGAGCAGACTATGAGCTGTTTCATGACTCAGACAAAAATCTTATAGACTCTCTTATTTTCCATTTTACAATAACTTCTCCCATCTTTTCCCAATCAGCATCCTCCTCTTGTTACCATTATAATCACATCTATTGTCAAGAGATGCAGAAGTAAGAATTTGGGTGCTTTGTGATTTAAAGGACTACCAATTAATTACAAGAATTCTAGATGAAAGTCTATTATGAAAGGACAAATATTACATGATACCACTTTTATAAAAAGTCAGGAACAGGTTTACATAAGAAAGCAATGTTCTTTGATGGATGGGTGGGAGAGGAAGGGAGAATCACTTACTAGATAGTAGCCATGTGTTAATTCTGGTGAAGGAAAAGGCAGTGCAAAATATGGGTGAAGTCAGTATGTGACCAAGGTAAATGAAGACACTGAGAGGTACAAGAATAAAGGACAACTACAGTAAATGCTATAACATATACAATTCTGCAACAACGGTAATAACAACCAAAAATTTGTAAGTGGTTACACAGGTAGATATGTATGCTATACATACATACGGCATATGGGAGTACATGCATGTGCATATATAGGCATAGTTTTAGGCATTTGTATATACATATTTGTATGTGATGCATATATATTCATATATATAATAGAGTACATAGAAGGCACACTTATGTTAACTTCTTAAATATGTCCAAACACCTTGTGGGACTGAATTACTGGGCTTGAAGGCCAAGGACCATAGTCTTAGGGGACATCTAAGTCAATTGGCATAACGTAGTTCATAAAGACAGTGTTCTACATCCTAGTTTGGTGAGTAGTATCTGGGGCCTAAAAAGCTTGCAAGCAGCCAGCTAAGTAAAGATGCAACTATTGGTCTCTTCCTGTCTGGAGCAAAGGAGAATGAAGGAAACCAAAGACTCAAGGAAGGAATTAATCCGCAGGACCAACGACCCACACAAACCACAGCCTCTTCTAGCCTGAGACCAGAAGAACTACATGGTGCCCAGCTACCACTACTAACCACTCTGACCAGGGACACAATACAAGGTCCCAGTTAGAATGGGAGAAAAATGTAGAACAAAACTCAAATTCATAAAAAAAGACCAGACTTATTGGGCTGATAGAGACTGGAGGAACCCCCGAAACTATCACCCTAAGACACCCTTTTAACCTGGAACTGAAGCCACTCCCAGAGATTATCTTTAAGCCAAAAAATAGATTGGCCTATAAAATGAATAATAACACCTGTGAGGAATGTGCTCCTTAGAACCATCAATTGTGTGAGACTAAACAAGAACATTTGTCCAAAAGCAAAGATGAGAAGGCAAGGAGGGGCAGGGAAACTGGAGGGATGGAAACAGGGAAGGCAGGGTGGAAATGGGGAGAGTGATGATGCAGAACAATCTGTGTATGAATTGTCAAATGGGAAATGAATTTGCTGTGTAAACTTTCACCTAAAATACAAAATGTTAAAAAAAGAAAAAATTCTAGATAGGTCCAGGCTCCTGATACTTTTGCTTCCAAATGTGTTTTTCAAAGACATATACGTCCTTCCCCATATACATCCATGCATCAAAATCCTAAGTTACATGAAATAAACCGAAGGAAAAAAAAAAAAAAACCTGTTGCCTTCAAGTCGATTCCGACTTATAGTGACCATATAGGATACAGTAGAACTGCCCCCATAGGGTTTCCAAGGAGAGCCTGGTGGATTTGAACTGCTGAACTTTCGATCAGCAGCTGTAGCTATTAACCACTATGCCACCAGGGTTTCCACATGAAATAAAGCAGGTCCCTAACATACTTACAATACCCAAACCATAATACAGGCGATGAAAACAACCTCTCTTGAGCTAAAAAGGAATATTTTGAGTGTCTTTCCTTTATTGGATTCTTTAATGTAATCCACCATACCTTAAAAAAGGGATGAAATGTCAGAGAAGACTTCTAAGCAAGAGAACAGAAGGAAGAAATCTTAGGCAAGTAGTCTTGGCCCCAAAGACTGCTCTACCTCCTGAAATGGGGACCCAAAATGATTCACCCCCATTCTGTTTTATTACCTTATTTTATAAGTTGCCACCACAGACCCTACATGACTGCTAAGATTCCTTCCAGCAGAAATTCAGGCAGTAAAAGATTGTATTTCTGGGGAGTACCAAGAGCTGGGAGAATCAAGTGTCCTTTATCTGTCTGAGCAAGCAAGAGGTCTAGTGCAATTAAGGCAGAAAGTTCAGGAAGATACCACAGCTGCCAGTTAATGGCAGCGATTTTGGTGACATTGTAGATATCAGTGATCTAGAAAGAAAACCATAGAGAACAAACAATCACTGAGCAATAACAAAGTGCCAGATATTATCTTAGGCCTTGATATCCATTGCTGAAATCGATAGAGGATAGGTGCTTTGCCAAACTATGAAGCCAGGTTGTCTGACTCCAAGGCTCATGTTCTTTCCATCACACTCTCTGGCGGAACAGTTCTTCCAGTCCTTGTGGATGGCAGCCATGTATTCTGCATACTCAAGCAGCAATAGCAACCATCTGTGATGCGGGTTCAGTTGATTTAGCTCACCTGTTGATAGTACTGGTGAATCTCAAACAGCTTTTCTGTAGGTCCATGGAGTGTGAAATAGGATAACAAAGGTACATAGTAGCATCCAAGGCTTTGAACCAGTTCATTCTGGTTTGAACCCCTGCTGAGAATTTCCGTTTCCACCCCAGATATACTGAATGAGAATCTACAGTTTAACAAAATCCCCAGGTGATTTTTATGTATAATAAGTTTTGAGAACCACTGCTCTGCTAGTGATTCTCAGAGTTGGTCCCTAAGCAGCAGCATTAGCATCACCTGGGAACTTGTTAGAAATGCAATTGCTCAGCAGAAGTTCAAACCTGATGATGATTCAATGATTTGAAGCCCTGATAGCATCTTCTCTGCCTAGGGGGAAGAAATGGGAGAGAGCAGAATCTAACAGAATTGACCTTTTCCTCTTCTTGTCTTCCTCCCACTTCCTAACACACCCCGCCTTTGCCACCACCACCACCACCATCAGCCTACTTTAAGACTTGAACACCTGAGGAACAAAAGAGGCCAACTTTTAAAGTACTTCCCTGTAAGAGTATCAGTAGAGATGTAATACCAGTGGGTTAGTGTAGCCACTTTCTTCCTCCATAAGTAGCAGCAATGAAAATGCCTCCTCTCTACCCTGATAGGATTCGATATTTCCATATTTCAAAAAGAAATCCTATGCTCGCGTTGGTTTGACTGCTCCATCAACTGAAACAGTCACCCCTGAGTAATTTGTGAACACCCAAAGTAACTAAAACATTTATTATGTAACTACCCTTACACATAAATGGAGTTAGTCATCACCTTCTTGATACACTTTGAAAAAGCTCTAGGAAGACTTCCTTACTCAAATCTGTCTCCCACTAGCATATGACATTCCCTGATTCCCACCATTGCAGATTCCTGACCTTATGTCAGTAGAATAAGTTGCTGTTAATTACCATTCACCTAACACCTAGGATCTTCAAACCAAGGTAATAGGAATCCTAACGAGGAGGTGCGTGTGAAGAGGGAAGGGGTAGAGGTGAGAGATTGTCGCTGCTTGGAGCATTGCTTGTGAAGAATAGGCACAGGTGGAGTGTCTCAGTGGTCAGAAAGGCCTAAAAGTATTGGGTGCTAAGGGATGGGGTCAGCATCCACCTCCCCCAGGGAGGAGATGGCGTGTGAGGTCCTTTGAGACAAAATCAGGTCACAAAATTGGATCACAGTTTTGCCTGAGCTTGGCTGACAATGCAGGAAGCTCTCAAACCTGATAAAAAACATGTAGAGTTTTCATCTCATGGTTTATGCAGTGCAAGGGCCCCTTGGCCAAAGAGGAAAGAGCTAATTTTGAGAGAAGTGACCATTGCTTTAAATCTCCGGTAAGTGGTTTTGACTTATCTTCGGAAGTGCTGAGGGCTTATGTCCTGTCATTTGAAGGCAAGATACTTATAGCTTCTCTTTGTTGTTAATGCAGAAATACTAGCTGAAAGAATAGGAGAAGCAGGTTTAAAATGACATGAATGGGAGACCAAGTACAAGATTTACCTCATGTCAGAGTGATTAGTTTATTTCCAAACTAAATAAAGTCATGTCATTGGGAGTGTAAATGGTGATTCTTGCCAGGAAGACAAGAGTTAAAGTAACTTTACAGCTTCCTCCAATTTTCCCAGTTCCTGAATATTCTTAATGGATGAATTTGCTATCTTCAGGACATTCTTGAGATTTGAATACATTAGGTCTTTTTTACAGTGCTTTTCAATTTATGGCTGAGCACACTCAGAAGGGATCATGGTTAGTCTAGCCAGATGATTTCAACATTTCTTGGTCATCTCTAGCTAATGGGCTGTACATGTGATGGCCTCTTTTATTTTCATCACTTGAAACCACAGAAATAAAGGGGAAACATTACACCAGCAAGTTAGAATCTACTTTGTCTTTTTCTGTTGTTAGGTGCCGTCAGGTTGGTTCTGACTCATAATGACCCTACGTACAACAAGACAAAACACTTCCCAATCCTGTGCCATTCTCACAATCATTACGTTTGAGCCCATTGTTGCAGCCACAATGTCGATCCATCATGTTGAAGGTCTTCCTCTTTTTCACTGACCCTCTACTTTACCAGGCATGATGTCGTTCTCCAGAAACTGGTCCCTCCTAATAACATGTCTGAAATATGTGAGCAAAGTCTCACCATCCTCACTTTTAAGGAGCATTCTGGCTGTATTTCTTCCAAGACAGGTTTGTTCTTTCTTCCGGAAGTCAGCATTCTTTGCCAACACCATAATTCAAATGCATCAGTTCTTTGGTCTTCCTTATTCATTGTCTAGCTTTCACATGCAGATGAGGTGATTGAAACTACCACAACTTGGGTCAGGCATACCTTAGTCCTTAAAGTGACATCTTTGCTTTTTAACACTTTAAAGAGGTCTTTTACAGCAGATTTGCCCAATGCAATACATCGTTTGATTTCTTGACTGCTGCTTCCATGGACATTGATTGTGGATCCAAGTAAAATGAAATCCTTGACAGCTTCAATATTTTTTCCATTTATCATGGTGTTGGTAATTGGTCCAGTTGGGAGGATTTTTGTTTTCTTTACGTTGAAGTGTAATCTATACTGAAGACTGTAGTTTTTGATCTTCATCAGTAAGTGTTTCAAGTCTTCTTTATTTTCAGCAAGGAAGGTTGTGTCATCTGCATATCACAGTTGTTAATGAGTCTTCCTCCAATCCTGATGTCAAGTTCTTCTTCATATACTCCAGCTTCTTGGATTATTTGCTCAAGCATATAGATTGAATAAGTATGGTGAAAAGATACAACCCTAACACACACCTTTCCTGATTTCAAACTACGCAGTATCCCCTTATTCTGTTACAACAACTGCCTCTTGGTCTATGTATACAGGTTCTGCATGAGCATAATTAAATGTTCTGAAATTCCCATTCTTCACAAAGTTATCCATAATTTGTTATGATCCACACAGTTGAATTCCTTTGCATAGTCAATAAAAGACAGCTAAACATCTTTGCTTTCAGCCAAGATCCATGTTTCATCAGCAATGATATCCCTTGTTCCACATCCCCGTCTGAATCTAGCTTGAATTTTTGGTAGTTCCCTGTCAATGTACTTCTGCAATCATTTTTAAATTATCTTCAGCAAAATTTTACTTCTGTGTAATATTAATGATATTATTTGATAATTTCCACATTCTGTTGGATCACCTTTCTTTGGAATGGGCACAAATATGGATCTCTTCCAGTTGGTTGGTGTCTTAGTTATCTAGTGCTGCTGTAACAGAAATACCACAAGAGGATGGCTTTAACAAACAGAAATTTATTCTCTCACAGTTTAGGAAGCTAGAAGTCTGAATGCAGGGCACCAGCTCCAGGAGAAGGTTTTCTCTCTGTTGGCTCTGGGAGAAGGTCATTGTCATCAATATTCTCGTGGTCTAGAAGCTTCTCAGCACAGGGACCCTGAGTCCAAAGGACACACTCCACTCCTGGCTCTTCTTGCTTGGTGATAATGAAGTCCTTATCTCTCCACTTGCTTGTAAGATAAAAGGTGATGCAGGCCACACTCCAGGGGAAACTTCCCTTATATCAGATCAGGGCTGTGACCTGAGTAAGAGTGTTGCATCCCACCCTAATCCTCTTTAACATAACCTAATCTTGCCTCATTAACCACAGACAGAGGTTAGGATTCACAACCCATAGGAAAATTACATCAGATCACAAAACGGAGGACAACCACACAATATGGGGAAACATGGCCTAGCCAAGTTGACACATTTTTTGAGGACACAATTCAATCCTTATCAGTTGGCCAGGTAGCTGTCTTCCAAATTTCTTGGCATAGATGAGTGAGTGCTTCTAGTGTCACATTTATTTGTTGAAACATCTCAATTGGTATACCATCAATTCCTGGAGTCTTGTTTTTCGCCAGTGCCTTCAGTGCAGCTTGGACTTCTTCCTTCAGTACCATCAGTTCGTATGCTACGTCCTGAAATGGTTGAATGTCGACCAATTCCTTTTGGTATAGTGACTCTGTGTATTCCTTACATCTTGTTTCTTCTGTCATTCAATATTGATGAGGATTAGTTCTCTAGAAAGCCCCTCATTTTTTAATCCTAAATGAGATCGATATTTAAAGTAAAAATCCTAAAAAAAAGAAAGAAACCTTGATATTCTTTCTGATCGGTGCTTTGCTAGCCCAGATTTTTATTATCTGACTCTTTGGTAATCATTAGTAAACATGACTGTGATGATTTTTAAAGATATATCCATAGATTCTTTTATATCCCCCCTCAGGAAATGGAGTTTAATTTCTCTCCTCATGAATATGGGCGGGCCTTAGAGGCTCCCTTCTAGAGGATGAATATAGTAGAAACGATGAGCTATTACTCCAGAGACTGGATTATAAAAAGACTTGGCTTCTGTCTTGGGTGGTGCTCTCTTCATCTCTCTTAGTCTCTTGAGTATCTTGCTCTGGGAAGCCAGCTGCCATTGTGAGGCAGCCCTGGGGAGTAGAAAGTTAGCTGCCACGTTACTTGGGCAGCTAGTGAAGAGACCCAAATGATGAGGAACTGAGACCTTCCAAAACCCATGTAAATAAGTTGGGAAGTATACCCTCCCCTACTTGAGTCCTGAGATGACTGACAGCTTGACTTCAACTTTTTGAGTGATCCTGAGGCAAAACCACCCAGCTAAACTGCTCCTAGGTTCTTAACCCCCAGAAACCATGTGAGAAAATAAATGTGGTTTGAAGCCACAATTATGATGAATGAATCTGTCTGTATCCACTTCTTCAGCCACAGAGTAAGTCACATTGCCTCACATAAATCTACAGCAGAGGGCTGGTTACAGGTTACATATAACAATAAGTATAGTCAAGAGTTTTATTTTTCTTTTATAAAGCAAAATTTACACTATCCTGGCATCTTTTTCGTTCTTTATTGTAAGTACATCTCCTTGATGCATATTATAATCTAGCCTCTCCTTTGCAGTAATTAATGTGAAAATTCTTCTATTTCTCCAGCAATTCTGCCTCTCACCAACTAAGGATGAGACAACCCTGAGTACTGTACTTGAGGAAAAATGATCAAGCTTTTTGTGCTCTGCCTTATTGGAAAGCAGGGTGACTGAATGGAAAAGCAGTAAGGAGAATTCATGTATTATTCCATCTGAAGCTATTCCTGCATTGGAACCTCCAAGATTCAGATTTCCTTGGAAATTTATAAAGCTCATACCTCATCGTATTTTAAATTATTATAAATAACTTCTCCCATTTTGCAAATTTGGGTAGAAAGCACTGAACAAACCTGCTTCCCATCTGTTGACCAAATTGGAGCCTGAATTAAATCAACTTCTCCGATATAAATGGTAAAATCTGATGTCCCCAAGCCTTTGGATGTTTAATAGTTGACTTCCAGAAAGGTGGTCCTGGATCTCAGGCAATGTATACCCCCTTGGGAAACTGTGTATAAATCTACCAGGCTTGGGTCTGAGATGGATCTTCCATTTCTTTGACCTTTTTAAGGCCACAAGAACTTGCCATACTTCCTCATGATACTTTGAAAAGTATTTGCTGGCCAGTTGCCTAATGCTTAGTGAAATGCACCCTTTTATTTCTGGATAACCCTTAGTTTTTTTTCTTTATATTAAAGTATTTCTTTCTATGAGTGACATGTCAGCATTTTTTAATCAAAGTTTTAAAGTAAAATGTATAATTATTTCTAAATAAAATTTAATTCTTAAGTCATGCTTAGATTCCCCTCCCACTTTTTTTAAACTCAGCTGAATGTCTGTCATTCAGCCGTTGTATCAAGGGACTGACATAACATACATTCTTAATTTAAGATCCTTAAGGCTCAGAGTTTTCCACTGCACATTTGTTTAAATTTGCAAGAAAAGAAAGCAACATATTCCCTGACTCTCTATAAGGTTAAACATGTGAACTGAAAATAGAGTAAGAGAGAAGTCAAATACAGTAATTTACTTTCTAGAGTACTATAACTGGGCTCTATAGCATAGAGTCAGAGCCTTCACTATTAAGTAATCACAGAAAATTCCATATGAATGATTTGTGAACATTCTAATGTCAGGTTGAGAACTTTCTTCTTTTCTTTTTAAACACAATTTGCTTAAATGGTGTGTAAATCTCTATTCATATTTGCAACTCAGTAATGTTTAAGAGCTTTGACATTTCTTAATGCCAGTGATTTCCGTATTGAGACTTGACATATATTTGGACTCATGTTAAAGCAAATGTGTACTTATCATCATCTTACAAAACTATTTTAAAACTCCTTTTCAAGTATGGAAGAGAAAAAAAATCCCCTTTCATTCATTTATTTATTTAACACCCCCCTGGCACACACTGGTGTGAGCATTGGTTGTGCACTAGGGGCTCACCGGTTAAGCATTTGGCTGCTAACTGCAAGGTCAGCGGTTCAAACCTACCGAACCCACCAGCCACTCCACTGGAGAGAGATGTGTCAGTCTGCTCCCATAAAGGTTTACAGCCTTGGCAACCCTATCAAGCAGTTATATTCTGTCCTGTAGGGTCCCTATGAGTTGGAATTGACTCGACGGCAACAGGTTGGGTTTTTTTTTTTGTTTGTTTGTTTGTTTATGTACACACACACATGTATATACACAATCCCAGCCTTCCTCTCACCAATTTTCTTTGGCAAACTCCTATTCATCAGTCAAAACTCAGCTCAAATATCTCTTCTTCACACAACCACAGGCTGGTTTCTGTGCTCGCCTCTCTCAACTCCAACCATAATAGAATTGTTTTCTATGCCTCCCTTCCCACCCTCCCCCCACCAATAAATTGTGACTTCTTTACCTAGGGACTGCATTTTTTGTTTTTGAGTCTCCACCATCTACCAGAATGCCTGGCATAGCAGAAAGTGCATGTTAAATCCATGCTGAGTGAATAAATAACTTGAGCCTCCAGGCTAGCTAGCAGATGAGTTCAGAGGCTCTGTAAGCATCATTCATAGGCTCAGCCAGATTCTTGTAGCAACCAGAGCAGCAGAAGCCCAGCAAGTGAGGGACAGTGCAACCCTGGGCATCACAACTCTTTTAGGGGCTATTCAAGGTCAGACCAACACAGGAAACCGCAGGCAAAGGGGCCCTCCCATCTCAGATTCCTGCTGCCTAGCAGTTTTATCCTATCATGTACCAGAATCAACTCATTGTGAACAGGGCTCCCTCAAACTTTTGGCTTATTCCGGAACTCCAAGAAGTAAAATAGGAACATTTCACATGGTGAAGCCCTAAATAAAATT
Source organism: Dugong dugon (assembly GCA_030035585.1). Lineage (NCBI taxonomy): Eukaryota > Metazoa > Chordata > Mammalia > Sirenia > Dugongidae > Dugong > Dugong dugon. Next base: position 33,763,485 of record CM057479.1, read on the forward strand.
GCCTCAATTACATGAATCATGCTTAATGTTTTAAAACATTGTTTTCCATTCAAGTCAGGGGTTGGCATCATTACATTTGCCTGGGAAATAGACTGCTGACAAGTAAAAAAACTACCTTCAGAAAAAACCACCAAACCCATTGCCGTCGAGTCGATTCTGAAGCCAGTTCAATTTATGGTGGATCCAAAAGGACAATGAGGCTGTTAGAAGCTTCACTTCTCAGCTGTCAACCAGCTGAGGACTTTCCAGGGATCCTAGGAATAAGGCTTAGATACTGGAGGTTGTACTCCTTGAAGTCCTCTTACTTTTCAGTTCAAAAGCTGCCTCTTGCCATTGCCATATTAAACAGTTGGGATCAAGAGGGAATTTAGACCTATTTAGAGCACAGTGCTCCCTTTTTAATTGTAGAATCTCCTTGTTCTTAACTGAGCCTGGTACCTCATTTAAGTGGAGGTTAATGCTATCACTCAGGGTCATTGGAAGAATTATTTGATATGACTGCAAAATCTGAAGACTATAAACAAAGTATAGACTTTTTCAGATGTACTAGAAACATTACATTCTTAACACCCCAAGAGCCCTTTTTTCAGTGTCTTATTAGTCTTAGAGAGGTGAAAAGGGGTGGTGTTTCCAAACTGATCGGCTCGTCTCCCTCACTTACCCATTGGCTTTTTGCTTTCTTATTGTTTCTGGCCTCCAGGAAAATCACATACCTATCTTCCAGCTCAGCCGTGACTTTTTTTTTTTTTTAAATATTTTATGCAGCATTTGTGTACTGTACTAGAAAGGTTTCTTTGAACCTCTCATTTGTATATTGCCTTATATTGTTCCTTAGTGGAAGCAAATATAAACTTTAAAGAATCTTTAAATAAAGCTATGTGCTGCCAAAACTGACTGCCTCTCAAAAAACTCCTGATGAACTTCTGCAACCCACAGAAAATGTAAAAAGCATAACTTAGGGTGTCAGACCCGGGGTTCAAATTCCAACTTTTCCATTCAAAAGCTATGTGAACTTAGTGACCTTCATGTTCCATATCTATAAAATGAGCATAATAATAATAATAATATGTACTATGCAGGGTTTTTGTGAAACTAAATAAGATCTAGTATGTGAAAGTGGCAAGGAGAGTACCTGGCCCATTGTAGCTGTTTGGTTAATGATATTTTTCATTGTGACTTGACATCTGTTTGATATTCTGGCCTTTTTAACTTCTCCTTTGCCCCATCCCCACCTCTTAGCCTGACTTCCTGTACTGTGACACCTACTCAGCAAGGCTCCTATAGCAGGAATAGACTCCCCACCTGCTGCCTTTGGAAACTGGCTTTCCCTGGTCAAGACTTCCTATGCATCAAGTTTTCATAATCAGCCTGTTCCTGCTGCCCTCTGCCACTTTCCCTCTGGCCCTCCATGGTCATTCCCTGTCCCCTGCCCTCCTGGGCAGCAGCATCTAAACATGTAGTGTGGTGATAGTGTCACACAAGTGTGATGTCAGCAAACCCAGAGCTTTCAGAGCCCTATGCTGGCGTCTGGTGCTCCCTACTCCCCCGACACTGTTTCTTCTTTCCCTGGAATTACGTGGGCCAACATGGAAAACAGTAAGGCAATAAGGTTTATCAATGTTTTAGTCTTAAGTTACTGAAATGGCAGGTTGGTTCATTGAGGAAAATCAAACAATTAGCCAAAAATTCTAGTCAGGTTATTGTAGACCACAGCAGAAGACCTTTGTGGGAAGGAAAAAAAAATCCCCAATACCAAGTGTTGAATTGGGTGAAAGTGAAGTAATTTCTATAAATGAGTCACATTGAATGTAGAACATTTCAAAAAATTCTGAAAAATCTTTAAAAATTTTTAAATCAACTTTAATAACCAATATCATTTTTATTAACTTCTAAAATTTTCTACGTATATTTATATATGTTAAGTAGATATTTAAGTAAATAAAATTGGAATTACATATATAGTTTTTTTCAAGTAAAAATACCTATGTAATATATTTTTCAAGCTTTATCATTATTTTTATCATTAATTTTTCACGTAATATATCATGAGCACTTTTCCATGACAATATATATTCCTCATAAATACTGTATTTAACGTCCTTATAATGCTTCACTATTTGGATATTTCATAATGTATTTTATCTTCCTATAGCTACTCATTTTTATTTCTATTGTTTTACTGCTTTAAATAATTCTATGAGGTAAATTCTTGTAAATAAACCTCTGTTTACATCTTTAATTATTTTCTTAGGATAAAATCCAAGAAGTCGCATTGCTAGATTAAACAATATGAACAGCGTCTGTTGTATTTTTTGTTTTGAAAGTGAAATATAGAGAAATCCCCTTTTAAAAGATGTATTTTCTGTTGATTTTTATTCTACAGATTCTTTTCCTCTTTTCATGTGCCAAGAAACATTTAAAAAAAAAAAACCCACTGCCATCAAGTCAATTCTGATTCATAGTGACCCTATAGGACAGAGTAGAACTGCCCCATAGGGTTTTCAAGGCTGTAATCTTTATGGAAGCAGGCTGCCACATTTTTCTTCTGCCAAGTGGTTGGTGGGTTTGAACAGCCGACCTTTAGATTAGCAGCCGAGCTCTTAACCACTGTGCCACCCGAGCTCCTTGGAAATATGTTATGCTATGTGAATTCCTTACATTATTGGCTCTTCTAGAGGGAGTTAAGGTATTACTTCCTCTAAGTCATCCTTGCCGTAGTTCCCCCCAGCATCCACCATTTCCCCACACTGGGCCAAGTCACTCCCTCTGCCATAACCCCCATCCATACACCCAGGCTCTCATTGCACTGTCATGGCATTTACCACACTGGATTGTAAGTGTCTGTTTGGTTTCATCTTGCCATTAGACCATAAGCACCTTTAGGGTAAGGACTGTATCTTATTCATCTTTATTGCCCTAGCACCAAGCCCAGTGCTTTGCCTACCCAGTAGAAACACAAAACTATTTAGTCAACACCCACGCACATTCAGTCCTATGTTATTATTAGGTGTGAAGGAGAAAGAGGGGCATTTTCAATTTCATGTGTTGTATTTTCTCAGTTATAGATATATAGGTGCGGATATCACTTTGGGGTTTGTGTCCAGATTGGCCAGATGGAATTAAATTCAGTATTTTATCAGGTCTTTGGGGCAGCAGACTTCCTGAAGACATAGACTTAGAGTCAGTTTTGTAGTCCACTGAGCCCAAAGCAAGCTGGAGAATTAATAATTACTGGATCAGATTGACCCCAAATCTGATTTGGGATTATTTATCTGAGATGAATTGACACAGTGGCTGCAACAATGGGCTCAAACATAGCAACATTTGTGAGGATGGCACAGGACCAGGTAGTGTTTTGTTCTGTTGTACGTAGGGTTGTTATGAGTTGAAACCGACTCGATGGCACCTAACAACAACAACAACATTATCCTAATTGCATATAATTACACAAACTTTATTTTGTCCCTTTAAATGTGAATATTAGTCACTGTGTTCTGTTTGGATGTAAAAGATTGTCTGCAAATAATTCACATGTAACTGCAGAACCTACCAATGGCACTCTTCACAAGGGCAAATTTGTTTTTGGAAACTATTTCTCCTTTCAGCTGGAATTCTTCAATAATAGGTCTGTGCTTACTAACTCAGTGACTGGTTGTTATCAAACATTGTTGATGCTGGCTATAGCATTTTAAAAGTTGAACTTCATAATTCTAAGCCAAGGTAAAATGTAAGATGTGTAATGTGCAATAGATATATCTGTGTACATGCACACACAAATTACACAGCTACAAAATAAAAATGTGTAGAGATGTAACTTAATTTCTCTCTAGAACTGAATGTAGCTTAGCTTTTCAGTGCATATTGGATCTGATGCTGAAATCTTGCTTCATCACTTGAAGATATATTCAGTCATTTCCTGATTTTTCTCAGCTCCTTTTGTGTAAATACCAAGTTGGGTTCATGATTTTTTCCCCCTTTTTTCCCAAGGGTAATCTAAGAGTCAGTAGTATATTATTTTTATCCTGGCATCTGCTGGAATGACTTAAGGTCTCCATGACCTGTGGTTGGAAAGCCTACTCATCCTAGCCTTGAAACTCCTTTGAGTTGTTCATTCCTCCCAGGCAGGGGGGAGGTGAGTAGTTCTCAGATGCTGTCCTCAATTCATACTAGGCTGTTTGGGTAAGCTTTCATTTAGCCATTGCCTCTCCATACTGGGGTAGGGGTTATGATTTAGTTCACTATACCCTGGAAAGCAAGGTCTTTGTGCTTTGAGTTCCACTGGATTCAAACCTCAAAGACTCCCTCCTGCTTTCCTCTTTGTCTCCCCCTTACTCTTCAACTGTCCCAACTTTCTTGCCTGGCCAACCTTACTGGTCAGGGGGAACAGGAAGAGAGGAGTTATGAGAAGGAAAACTCAGTGTTCATGTGCCTGCTGTTTAGTCCAGAACCTTGGCTGATGGATGCTCAAAAAGATTTTTTTCTTGAGAATATTGTCTCTACAGTGAGTTTCTACATGCTCTTTTAAACTCAAAAACTAAGCATGACTATTTCTTTCTCTTTTCATTCCAGCCATAGCAATCATAATCTTCTCTTGGACAATGGGTGACGTGGGATAAATGAGGGAGGGTCATGTACAAGCAAAAGGGCAGAAACCTCAGTTAATATCTCCAAATACCGTCTCACCAACATATGCATATGTAAGTGGATGTATTTAAAAAAAAAAACCCAAACCCACTGCCATTGAGTCAATTCCGACTCGTAGCGACTTACCATGTAGCTAAATGGATGTATAGCTATATGGTAATTTTAATAAGGATAACTTAATAATCTCAAAGGCCAGGTTTGTTTTTAATTGAAACTATATGGAAAAGGATTGACTCCAGGCTAAGAAAAAAGTAAAAAAAAAAAAAAAATACAATTCTCTAGTTACTCACCCAATGCATTTGGCTATGCCTCTCATTTCCAGTCTTCTGCTCCCCACTCCTCCCCCCAGGGCAAATGCCCCTTTTAATAAAATTCAGTTTCAGAAGTTCCCATTATACTCCACTCCCATGGTGTTCATAAAAAGCAGAGACAGTACGTGTAATTTTCTGGAAACTCTAAAGTTCTAAAGTTTCTAGATATCTCACTGAAGAATCCTTAGATACCATGAAGTGAAAAAAATATATATGTATAACCAATACTCCCCTGGCTTGTGTAGAAGGAGTCAAAGCAACCATCAAATTAAGTTTATTTACCTTGAAAAGATACTGGATTTAGAATCTGGCTTGTGATTACATAATTATAAAGTAATTTCAGTAGCATGCTGTAATCTGAACTAAATGTAACAATGGTTATGAGAAGTGTGTAATGAGCATCACAAAATATGTCTGCTTACTTGGACCTCAAAATAGTCATTGCTCAGTGAGAGTGTATATGAAGTCTTCTGCAATAAGAGGAGCTGCGGTTTTCTAAGACACCCCAATGCATGTGATCAGCTTAATAGAAAGTAGTTCTCTTTAACACGTTCATACTGAACTAAAAAAGAAGGATCAGAAGGGTGTCCAGGCTGCACCCAAGTGTAAAATAAACATTATTATTACAGCAGTTGACATGTGAAGTTGAAGAACATTTCCATTTCAGAATAGTGTTCATGAGCATCAGATGACACATCTATACTTTAACTCTGGTGAAGTGTGAAAATTAAATGACTGCTCCATCAGATTCTTAAAGCTTGAATTATGACCCCCTCCCCCATTAAAGAGATTGTTTTTCATATTTAGGGTAGCACGCTTAATTTATGGCAAAGAGCTTTCTGACCCTCATACACTGTTTATCATTTATTCCAATCATTTTATTAACTACTATGTATATGTTTGTTGGGGAAGAGCAGAGGGATCCTTGAATCTAGAATTAAACTATATGGTACCAGGGTTTAAAAGAATAGAATTTGTCATCAAGTTGACGGCCTAACATTTAACCACTGTCAAACAGAATGGTTGATATTTTTGCTTATGCAAAAATCACAGAGAGGAAAAGAAAATTCCAATTTATAATAGATCTGCTTCTCACAACATGTTACTCTTGTCACTCTGCCCTCCAGAATGCAATAAGGGGAAGCTGAGGCAGGTTCAGTTGCAAAGGAAGACCCAAGAAAGTGCCATTTTGGGGACCTTCTGTCTGTGCCCAGTCTGGGGGCTCACATAAGCCTCCCTGCATAGATGGGTGTGTTTCATGACCACTTCCTCAGTTTAGATCCCACAAAGATGGTTTGCCATCCTAGTACTTCAGGTCTTGATGGAAGATGTGTTTTCAGTAATATCCTTTGGCCTCAAGTAAGCTGCTGTCAATATCTCACTCTGGCAATAGGGCTGCTACCAGTCTTTGTGTGAAGAAGAAACCCTCCAATGTGCTGTTCTGCTGAAAGTCCTCATTGACTGACTCTGTCCTTTGGCAGTGGGGGTGGGAGGGAGATTATACCCTAGCAGCAGAGTTGCCCATATTATTGTGCGTGTTTGGACTACAAAGCTCTAAGGGTCACACTGTGATCCTTGTCAATTTGAATATGTACTATGGCCATTTTATGGAGGAAGAAGCACCTTTTTTCTGATTTACACAAAAACAGTAAATACAGGCAAGAAACTGTATGCCTCAAAGTTGAAAGCAAAACTTTGGCAACCGACTGGATGGATTCTGCCCTTCCCTAGCCATGTAACCTTGGGGAAATCACTTAATCTCAGTTTTATCACCTGCAAAATAGGAATAATAATAGTATCTCATAGACTGTTAGGAGGACATTATACATGCCAAGTATTTAGCACAGAGCCTGACATGTAGTATATGCTCAATATCTGGTAGCTCTTATAATTTTGGCCTGCACATGTTTCTCCACAGATACATCTCTTTCTAATCACTTTCCTCTCTTAACATAAAATAACTTTCAAATTCATTACTACAAGAGTCATTACAGTGGGGCTATTTATTTATGGTATGAATCACTAATTAATTTAATACCCTCCCACACCGAGTTAGACTAATGTGTCAGGTGATTATCTTGGCCCAGCCACACACATTAATATGGTTCTGAAGATGGCCTGGTGCTGAGACAATTTAGAGCAGGGGTTGCAAGGACTCAGACAACAAACAAGAGAGAAAAGAAATAAGGAAGGAAAGATTAGAGCTCACTCTTTCATTTTCCAGACAACAGATGGTCCCCAACAAATCTGTCTCTGTGACAGCATTAATTATTAGCAGAAGTACTGAAGAATCAGTTCTAAGAAGGTTAAACTTTGTTCGACTTAAAGATTATGCAGACAGGGATGGGGGCAAGAGTCTTATCTGAGAGCCACCTGGTGCTTTATTTGTGTTTCAGGACAAGTCCATGACTGGTCACAGCATCGGCTGTGGGAGGTCAGGGCTGGAAGCTCCATGATAGTGATCTTATCATTCCTGCTTGATACTTTCATTAATGGCTGCCTTTGCCTGTTGTTTTCCAATATGTTGCACACCAGTATAATCTCTGTCAGTTACAAGGTCCTGATGTTACCTCGGACCTGAAATTGTGTAATTGAACTGACATTCATTGTCAAACCTTTACAAGATAAACCTATTTCTCCTCATCCTATAGATGTGTTGATTCTCCTGTGTTGTGTATAATGAATATCTCTCTTTGATTGTTATAACACCTCTGAAGTCCTCTCTTCCTCCCTCCTTCCCTATGCTCTTCCTTCTGCCTTCTCCTTCTCCCCTCTCCTCACCTCCCTGCACTTACTCCTGCCACTCCCTCCCTCATACCTTTCTTTTTCCTAAAGGTTAAAAAAAAGGCCATTGTGAATAAAATGTGGCTTTAAATAACATACTAAATTCATCTTAATACAGTATAAAGAAGAAAACAAATTGGATCAAAATCTCATGACCCTGATATCTCTGTTAATATTTTCTAAAAATAAGAGTATATAACTATGTAGAATATGTACTGTATATACATAATGCAAGGATCCCTGGTGGCGAAGTGGTTAAGAGCAGTTGGAATCCACCAACCACTCCTTGGAAACCCTATAGGGCAATTCTATTCTGTACTATAGGGTCGCTATGAGTCGGAATCAACTCAATGGCAATGGGATTTTGGGTTTTTATATATAATGCAAAGGTGTAAATTGTACAAATAGTACAATTAGTATAAAGTTTAAATTGAAAACACCCCCATTCCCTCACCACCACCCCAATCCTCAGCCCCTCCCCCAGCGTTATGTGTCAGTGCAGTATAAAAAGTGCTATTATGAGAATACTGCAATGAACAAGGCATCACCCTGGCCCCCTAATGGGCTGAAGAATCTTAAATGAGACATGCAAATGGAATTTTATGTGCAGGGCAATCAGTAGGGAACTAAGCAGCCATGAGATGTGATGCAAACAGCATGACCCTGAGCCCAGGAACCTGGCTCAGTGTAGTTATCTCCCTCCCCATCTCCACTTCAGCTAACTAACCACATGACCTTAAACAAATACATAAGATCTCTTCGCCCAGCTTAGGTATTTATAAAATGGGTGTGATAATTCTTCCCTGGCTAATAAGTGATAGAATTTGATGACAGATTAAATGTCAGGAATGAGGAAAAGAGAAAAACCAAGGATGACTCCTAGCTTTCTGGCTTGAGCAACTGGGTGGATTGTGGTGCCATTTTCTGAGGCTTAAAAGTTGAATAACTTGCCAGACTCACTCAACTAGAAGATTGAAGTTTATTCTGTGTGAATTTACTTTCTGAATTTTATTTTTTTAACTGTAAAGTGAGGTTAGTAGGTTAAATTTTTAAGTTCTCTGCTAGCTTTGCAATTAAGTACTCATCTAGATAGACTATTAAAACATAGAAACATACTGAGGTTCAGAATTAAGTAATATTTTCAGGCCCTGGTATTTTTGATAAATAGTACTATGATGGATCAAAGGTTTTTTGCTGTCGTTGTTATATTTTGTTTTTTAGAGGAACCTTAGTGGCGCAGTGGTTAAGTGCTCGGCTTCTAGCCGAAAGGTTGACGGTTCAAACCCCACTAGCTGCTCCACAGGAGAAGGATGTGGTAGTCTGCTTCCGTAAAGATTTACAGCCTTGGAAACCCTATGGGGCAGTTCTAGTCTATCCTACAGGGTCATTATGAGTTGGAATTGACTTAACAGCAATGGGTTTGGTTTGTTTTTTAAATCTAAAAACTAGTAGCCAGAATCCTGGGGGTGTTTTTTCTTAAGCATACAAAAGCAAAAGTGATTTTGCCCACTTTCTCTAGTGCAAAAGAGTTCCTCAGCAATGGGGCAGTTTGTTCTATGAAGTAGGATTAGATTATAAACTATCTATTATAATACTGGGCTAGGACTGTAAACCCAAACAATAAGTTGCTTAGAGTGAAGCATAATGTGCTTTGTTTCAAATCATGCTTGGGCCATCCACCCAGGTGCTCTGCACTGCTTTGCACACATTCTTTCTCCAGTCCCACCCAGGATCCAGGCAGATTTCTTCAGAGAGGAATGGAGACATTTCTGTGATCCACAGCCTGCCTGATAACTCTGATTCTACCATCTGGGGCTCACTCACTTTGGCAAAGTCTAAGATTCTATTGCTAACACAGGCACAGGCCCCATTTTCTCAAAGCAGTACATTCCTGGAATCTGTGTCATGAGATAGATCTTATTTACTTATAGAAACAATGAAATTGTGTTCTTGACAAGGAAATTTGCAAACCATAAATCTTTACATCCAACAAGTGTGAGTACACCAAAGCAGCCACACTCTCTCACTGACATTTTGTAAGCCCCTTTTTGGACTGTAAGCCCCTGAATCAGGATGCTGAAAGGAAGAAAATACGTAACTTAAAAAGGCTTAAAGAGTAAAAACATTTGTTATTGCATAGAATAAGATGTCTAGAGGCTGGTTCAGCAGTTCTGTAGTGTTCTTAGGGACACAGGCTCTTTACCTCTCTGCTCTACCATCCTCCAAGGAATTGCCTTGGCCCTCATGCATTTCCCCTCATTGTAAGATGGCTACCACCGTTCTGGGAAACATATGAAGGCCAACATTGAAAGACATGGGTCATTTCCTGCACTATGTCTCTTTTAGTGAGAGAAAGCTTTTCTCAAAAGCTCCTAGCAGTCATCCCCTTAAGTCCCATTACCCAGGAGACCAAGAAAGCAAGTTGTCTTATGCTAGGTCCTCTAGAGGAGCAAAACCAGTGAAATAGAGAGAGAGAGAGACAGAAAGAGAGATTTAATTCAAGGAAATGGCTCACACAGATGTGGAGGTTGGCAAGTCCCAAATCTGTGGGTAAGGCATCAGGTAGAGGCTTCTCCTAACTCACAGGGCAGCGAGAGCTGGTGAATCCCAAAATTTTCAGGATCTTGGGGCTCACATCCCAAGAACCAGAGGTCAGAGGATGAGAATGGAGATGCAGGATCCAGACTGAGAGTGAGCCTTGTTGGAACATCCATTTATATACTGGAGGCAGGCCATACCCCCCAAGGAAACTCCACTTTCAACTAATTGTCTGCTTATAGCAGATCTCATCATGGAGGTGATTACATTATATTACATTATGGAAGGCAATCAGTCCAATGTCTGCCAAACCATTGAGAATCAGAGCTTAGCCAAGTAGACACATAACATTTACCATCACAGTCCCCTCTTGTCAACTTAGCACCTGTACACATCTCCTTAAACCATACATAGTTTCTAAATAAAGACAATTTTAAAATCATACTTGCACATAACATGATACAACTAACATGTACAAACAAAAACATACTAGCCCCATTTACATCTTCTATTTTATAAGAAATAGGATAATGGAGGGAAGGAAACAAAAATATTTGCTACATGTATAATAAAACATGGAAGAAATATAACAATTACTGTCCTCATTTCTGCAGCTGGATATCTAGGCATAACTGGTATTTAGAGCTACTTACTTCCACAACCCATTCCATATTCCCTTTGCCCTCAACAAGCACCTCAGCTGGTAATGATTCTTTGCCTGGTGGAGTGACCCAAACCTTCATTCCTGAGGGGTCTGGGCCATTAGTAATCATGTCAGAATTTGGTTGTTGTAGTTTTCCAGTTGGCTTTAATGGAAACTAAAATACACTGTAAGGGATCTCCTGTATTACAGACATACTCTTCTTTACCTCTATTATGTAATATCAATCCAATTTCTCCTTGGTAATCAGGATCAATCATAACAGCTAATGTGGTAACTGCCTTCTTTGCCTGTTGATCCATAGGCATGAGGAGACCAAAGTGGCTAGGTGGCATTCTTAAAGTCCAGTTCAACCAAAAACAAAAAAAAAAAACAAAAAAGCAGGACTAAAGAAACAAATCTACAATTGGTAAATGAGGAAAATAACTACTGAATGTCCCAAAGACAGCAGACAGTATCAAAACACATAAAAAAACAGGACAGGATGGTTCCAGTAGGGGTCCAAAATAAATACCAGATGACTTTCCAGTAGAAGAAAAGGCACTAGAACTACCTGATAGGGAATTCAAATCTCTAGTATTCAGAGCTAGCCAAGATTTGAAGCAAAAAGCAGACAAAAATGAGGAAAAAATAGACAAATTCATGGAAAAGGCAGACAAAAAAATGGAAGAATTCAGGAAAATAATACAGGAACAAAATGTCAAAATAAATTCACAACTAGAAATCATACAAAAACAACAATAGGAAATCCAAACGATAAACAGCAAGATTTCATAAATGGACAGTATCATAGAAGGGCCAAGGAGCAGATTTGAAATGATGAAAGGATCAGTAAAATTGAAGGCAAACACTTGGATACAACTCTGAGGAAATATCAGAAAAAAGAATGAAGAAAAATGAAGAAACCCTGAGAATTATGTGGGATACAATCAAAAGCAAAAATTTGTGAGTGTTCAGAGTTCCAGAACAGTGGGAGAAAACAGAAAACACAGAGAGGATCACTGAAGAACTGCTGACAGAAAACTTCCCCAATATCATGAAAGATGAAAAACTGGACATCCAAGAAGCTCAACGAACCCCATATAGGATAGACTCCAAAAGAAAATCACCAAGGCATATCATAATCACGCTACCTAAAACCAAAGACAGATGAAGAATCTTGAGAGCAGCTCGAAAAAAAGGAAAAGTCACAGAGGAGGAACAGTAAGACTAAGCTCGGATTATTTGGCAGAAACCATGCAGGCAAGAAGGCAATATATAAAACCTTGAAATAAAAAGATTGCCAGCCAAGAATAATATATCCTGCAAAACTCTCATTCAGAAATGATAGTGAAATTAGGACATTTCCAGATAAACAGAACTTAAGAGACTATGTAAAAACCAAACCAAACTTACAAGAATTATTAAAGGGAGTCTTTCAGTCTGAGAACAAACAACATCAGAATCTAGGACAGAGGATCATACCAGCCAGATACCAACCTAAGAAATGAACTCTCAAGGACTATCCAAAACCAAAAGAATTACAACAGAGAACCAGAGAGGTTAATCTTTAAATGACAACAACATCAGAACAATAAAAGAGGGAATAAACGGTATAGGTATCAAACCTTCTAATGGAGAGGAAGGCAAGGCATTACCAAGTGATAATAGACTGGTTCAAACCTAGGAAGATAAGGGTAAATTTCAAGGTAACCACAAAAAAAGTTAACAAACCTACACATCAAAATAAAGAAGAAAAACATAAAGTCTTAGTAAAAACAAAATCTATAAAAACAAAAGAAATGAAAAAAAATCCACAAACAAAAGGAATTCAGCACAGGAGAGTAAGAAGAACAAAGAAAACATTACCACCACCAAAAAAAAAAAAAAAACACTACAAAATGACAGCGATAAATTCACACCTATCACTAATTACACTGAATGTAAATGACCTAAATGCACCCATAAAGAGACAGAGAGTGAAAGAATGGTTTAAAAAACAGCAACCATCAGTATGCTGTCTATAAGAGACACACCTTAGAAACAAAGATGTAAATTTATTAAAAATCAAAGGATGGAAAAATATATATCAAGAAAACAGCTACCAAAAAAGAGCGTTAGTGGCAGTACTAATCTCAGATAAAATAGACTTTTAAAAAAATCTGCCATAAAAGACAAAGAAGGACACTATATAGTGATTAAACAGTTGATTCATCATGAAGACATAACCATAGTAAACATCTATGCACCCAATGACAGGGCTCCAAAATACATAAAACAAACTCTAACAGCACTGAAAAGAGAAATTGACAGTTCCACAATAATAGTAGGAGACTTTAATGCACCACTCTCAGTAAAGGACAGGACATCTAGAAAGAAACTCAACAAAGATACAGAAGACCTAAAGGGCACAATCAGCCAACTTAACTTCACAGACACCCAACAGCTGCAGAGTACACATTCTTTTCCAATGCACATGGAACGTTCTCCAGAATATACCACATCTTAGGCCACAGAGCAACCCTCAACAAAATCCAAAACATTGAGATAATATAAAGGATCTTCTCTGACCACAAGGCCATCAAGGTAGAAATTAACAGCAGGAAAAGCAAGGAAAAAAATCGATTACATGGAAACTAAATAACACCCTGCTTACACCACTGGGTAATAGAAGAAATCAGAGATGGAATCAAAAAATTCCTAGAATCAAATGAGAATGAAAACACATACCAAAACCTTTGGGACACAGCAAAGGCAGTCCTCAGAGGACAATTTATAGCAATAGATGCACATGTGTACACAAGAAGGCAATGGGATGACATATATAAAACCTTGACAGAAAAAAATTGCCAGCCAAGAATAATATATCCTGCAGAACTCTCATACAAATATGATGGTGAAATTAGGACATTTCCAGATAAACAGAAAGTAAGGACTATGTAAAAACCAAAGCATAATACTCCACTGTGTATATGTACAAGTTTGTTTATCCATTCATCTGTCGATGATCATCTAGGTTGTTTCCATCTTTTTGCTATTGTGAACAATGCTGCAGTGAACATGGGTGTGCATATGTGTATTCATGTGATGACTCTTATTTCTCTAGGATATATTCCTAGGAGTGTGATTGCTGGATCATATGGTAGTTCTGTTTCTAACTTTGTAAGGAAGCACCATATTGTCTTCCAAAACGGTTGTACTTATACACAAAGAGAACCTATACACTGGGAAAAAATTTTTGGCTATTACAAATCCGACAGAGTTCTAATTTCTAAAATCTACAGGAAAATTCAACACCTCTACAACAAAAAGACAATCCAGTTAAAAAATGGGCAAGGGAAATGAACACACACTTCACCAAAGAAGATATTCAAGCGGCTAACAGACACATGAGGAAATGCTCTCGATCACTAGCCATTAGAGAAATGCAAATCAAAACCACAGTGAGATACCACTTCACCCCGGCATTACTGGCATGAATCAAAAACACAGAAAATAACAAATGTTGGAGAGGCTGTGGGGAGATCGAAACTCTTATGCACTGCTGATGGGAATGCAAAGTAGTGCAACAATTTTAGAAGATGATATGGCACTTCCTAAGAAAGCTAGAAATAGAAATACCGTATGATGCCGCAATCCCACTCCTAGGAATATATACTAGAGAAATAAGAACCGTCACACGAATAGACATATGCACACCTATGTTCATTGTATCATTGTTCACAATAGCAAAAAGATGGAAACAACCTAGATGTCCATCAACAGAAGAATGGATAAACTATGGTATATGCACACAATGGAGTATTATGCAATGATAAAGAACGATGATAAATCTGCAAAGCATCTCATAACATGGATGAAACTGGAGGACATTACATAAGTCAATCACAAAAGGACAAATATTTTATGAGACCACTACTGTAAAAACTCATGATAAGGTTTACACACAGAAAGAAACAATCTTTGATGATTATGAGGGAGGGGAGAGGTGGGGGGAATAACTTTGGTGAAGGGCAGAACAGTACACTATACTGGGGAAGCCAGCACAACTTGTACAAGGAGAGATCATGGAAACTCCATAGACACATCCAAACTCCCTGAGGGACCAAATTGCTGGGCTGAAGGCTGTGGGGACCATGGTCTCAGGGAACATCTAGCTCAATTGGCATAACATAGTTTATAAAGAAAATGTTCTACATTCTACCTACGTGAGTAGCATCTGGGGTCTTAAAAGCCTCTGAGCAGCCATCTAAGATACTCCACTGGTCTCAACCCTTTGGGAGCAAGGGAGAATGAAGAAAATAAGATATAAGGGGAAAAGTAGTCCAAAGGACTAATGGACTACAACTACCACAGCCTCCACGAGACTGAATCCAGTACAACTAGACTGTGTCTGGCTACCACTACTGGCTGCTCTGACAAGGATCACAAAAGAGGGTCCCGGACAGAGCTGGAGAAAAATGTAGAACAAAATTCTAACTCACAAAAAAAGACCAAACTAACTGGCCTGACAGAGAGATGGGAGAAAATCTGAGGGTATGGTCCCCGGACACCCTTTTAGCTCAGTAATGAAGTCACTCCCGAGGTTCACTCTTCAGCCAAAGATAAGACAGCCCCATAAAACAAAATGAGACTAATGGGACACAACAGCCCAAGGACAAGGACTAGAAGGCAGGAGGAGACAGGAAAGCTGGTAATAGGGAACCCAAGGTCGAGAAGGGAGGGTGTTGACATGTCGTGGGGTTGTTAACAATGTCAGAAAACAATATGTGTACTGTTTAATGAGAAACTACTGGTTCTGTAAACCTTCATCTAAAGTACAATTTAAAAAAAAAAAAAAATTCACCACCAATTCTTTTCGTACATGACCAGAAAACCATATTAGGGAAAGTGAGGAAAAACAAATCACAATGGTGGTATTCAGCCATAATTCCTTCCACCCATTAGGGTAGATAGAGGAAAAGAATGCTGAGTGAGTCATAGTGCCCCTTGGGAATCCACTCTTTGCATTGGAGAGAAAGGCGTGGGCTGGTGAGGTTGCCACCCTGAATTGAGCTTCAGCTGCCAGTTTGTGTGTGTTTTCCTATCTTAGTCCTATCAAGAGTCCTTCCAGCAGTGTTCTGAGAAGCAGCAACCTAGAATTGCATCCATGTTCTTTGAAGCTGGATGCAGAGTTCCCAGCCACTTTAAAGTGTTAAAAAGCAAAGATGTCACTTTGAGGACTAAGGTGCACTTGATCCAAACCATGGTATTTTCAATCACCTCATATGCATCCAGAAGTTGGATACTAAATAAGGAAGACCAGAGAATTGATGCCTTTGAATTATGGTGTAGGCAAAGAATATTGAATATACCATGGAATGCCAGAAGAATGAACAAATCTGTCTTGGAAGAAGTATAGCTAGAATGCTACTTAGAAGTGAGGATGGCGAGACTTCATCTTACATACTTTGGAAATATTATCAGGAGGGACCAGTCCCTGGAGAAGGACATCATGCTTGGTAGAACAGAGGGTCAGCAAAAAAGAGGAAGACCCTCGATGAGATGGATTGACACAGCAGCTGCAACAATGGGCTCAAACATAGCAATAATTGTGAGGATGGCACAGGACCGGGCAATGTTTTGTTCTGTTGTACATAGGGTTGCTATGAGTCAGAACTGACTCGACAGCACCTAACAACAACATAGTATAGGAAGATGGAAATGCCTTCTAAGCAGTTAGCATGAACCTTAGGAGCATCACCCATAGTAGTGGAAGCTGAGGACATGAACGTGCTGACCCAGAGAGTGTTTAGAGTGAGAAGGGAAGAGTACCCGATAGGGAGACACCTCCAAGAGTTATATTGACATAATCCCCCCAAGCCATGTTGTTGTTAGCTGCTATTGAGTTGGTCCCCGACTCATGGTGACCCCATGCACAATGGAACGAAATGCTGCCTGATCATGTGTCATCTCCATGATCAGTTGAGGATTGAACTATTATGATCCATAGGGCTTTCACTGACTGATTTTCAGAAGTAGATCACCAGGCCTTTCTTCCTAGTCCATTTTAATCTGGAAGCTTTGCTGAAACCTGTTTAGCATCATAGCAGCACACAATCCTCCACTAACAGACAGGTGGTGGCTGAGCATGAGGTGCATTAGCCACATGAGGTGCATTGGCCAGGAATCAAACTTGGTCTCCTAGATGGACGGTGAGAATTCTACCACTGAACTACCAATGCCTCACCCAAGCCATTTAATATCCAATAAAAGTAATGTTTCACCTTTCAAAATCTAAGAATGTACTTTATAGGGGAATTTATCCCTGGGTTATTCTAGACACGTTAACTGAATCAAATGCATGAGGATGGTTGAAGACCACCAATATAAAAAATTGAACAAAACATGCCTAATTTTATGAATCATGCTTTTGTTCACATTTTTATTCATAAAACTGTTTTATTTTTATTTTTTTATTGAACTTTAGATGAAGATTTACGGAACAAACTAGCTTGTCATTAAACAGTTAGTACACATATTGTTTTATGACATTGGTTAACAACCCCATGACATGTCAGTACTCTCCCTTCTTGACCTTGGGTTCCCTATTACAGCTTCCTGTCCCCTTCTGCCTTCTAGTCCTTGCCCCTGGGCTGGTGTGCTGCTTTAGTCTCATTTTATCCTATGGGTCTGTCTGTCTAATCTTTGGCTAAAATGCCCAGCTGAAGGAGAGGGGCTGGAATGGGTTTTTTGTGGCACATACTGGGGCCAACAGGGTGAGCCAGTGGTCAGTGCAGGGCAGGTTCCAGTAGGTCATGCCTGTGTCACTCAGAGTGGAATGTTCAGCACATGGTGCAGATAGGCAGGAGGGAGGGGGAGAGGGAGGTTGTGATGTGTGGAGCTACGTTGGGTATGGAAAAGAAGAGAGAGGAGGAGCAAAAAAAAGAAAAAGTGCTGAGGGAGCTTGACACTGGAGTGGAGAGACAAGAAACCGAGAAATGGAGAAAAAAAAAAGGAATAAATAAATAAAATGAATAGCAGACAAAAAAAAATTTTTAATAAAAATTAAAGAAAAAAATGCCCCCAGGGATCCCACTGATGCGGCTGTGCAGATGGAGGAAGTGGCTCCCAAGCCAAGCAGTACAGCCTGGCTAGAAGGGGTGGAAATGATACACAGTGCCAGGTATTCAGGAGACAGGAAAAGAAGGTAAGTAGAAAGAGACAAGAAACCAAGAAAAGAAGAAAAATAAAAAAGAGAAAACAAACAGAAAGAAAAAAAAAAGCCCCCAGCGATCCCACCAGTGTGGCCACGAGGACCGAGGAAGCGGACCAGGGAAGCAGTTCCCCAGCTGAGCAGCACTTCATAGCCTGTTAAGTAGAAGCAAAGATGGCACATGGAGTCAGATAATCGAGAGAAAGGAGGGGGAGGAGGTGAGAGGCAGGGAAGAAACCAAAAGAGGCCAAAAAAAGCAATACCAGCAACAAAGAAAAGGCAGTTAAGAAGCTGGCAGGTATGAACGGGCTGAATCCAGGCTGCAGGGAACCGGCGCCTCCTGTGCTGTGGTCGCAGGCGGTTGGGAAGCGGCAGATCAGCCCTCCGGGAAGCTGGGAATCAGCCCACACGAGAAGCAGTGAAATGGCCTGCCAGGAAGCCTCAAAGGTCGAGCAGCGTGAGGGGTGAGAAAGTGTATCTCGCTGGTTACCAGGTGCTCTGTCTCCTGCTGGGAGGTCCGTGAATCTGCCCTGTCCATCAGTCTCCAACAGGAGTCCAAGATGGTGGACCCATGCTGTGTTAGCTGATGGGGACCTCCGCTCATAACTCTCCTCGCTGTCTGTTCTCTGTTAGTTTCTTTTTCCATTTGGTGCTTGGTTGAGTTCTTTATCTCTTCATTTGACACTTAGGGTTCCAGGATTGACATTTGTTTCTGTTTTACTTAGTTTTTCAAGTCTTTGCTGTGGAGGGATGGCATGGTGCTTCTGTCTATAGCGCAATGTTGGCTCCGCCTCTCCATATAACTGTTTTTGTAGTTAAAAGATTTTCCTTGATAATTCCTAAGATTAGTCTCTTTCTCTTTTTTTTCCACAAGGCTTTTCAGATCAAAAATCCTGAGTTAACCAACATTTCCTGTGTGTCCACTTCTGATCAAGGCAGGTTTTAGTTAAATAGGCTTAAGAATGGAATTTCAAACAGAAATATAATAACTGAAGATGCTAATTATTCTAATTGTTCTCCCTGCTCTTGATATTGACCTGTATTTATGCTTTATGTCTACTTAAGAATTGAGTCTTTTTGTTTTTCTATGAAGACTAAAGAGCTGTTTAAATACAGTTTACATTATTATTATGGAATACAACCTTAATGAGGAGAGAAAGTTTAATGAAGACTAATGACTAATTTTAACAAGTAAAGGAGTTATCAGTGTGGAGCAAGAGATTGATGGGTTCTGCATTTCAGCAGGTGTTTGCATACTCAGTGGCACTGTCAGAAAGGAGCAGGAAAAGGAGAAAAGCTGGACAGAGGGAACCGTGCAGATAGTAAAGGCCAGGCTCCAATGAGACCAGGCGAGTCAATTGTATTTGCTGTTATACACACTCATTTCAAAAAGGATTTGAGGAGAGTTTTCTGTGTGTCTCACGTGGGCTTCAGCCAAGCAGATCTTCAGTATTGCTTCCCTTCTGACTCTGACCACCCCACATCTTGTTTACCTGGGCCTCATTTCTGTCATTACCCTAGGTTTTTCTGCTTCCATCTTCACAGTCTGCCCCACCACACCCTTGAGCTGTCCTGTTTCTGGTCACCAGTCTTTGCATAGGGAAGTTCATACTTTCCTCACACTAGCAGCTCCCTCGTGGCTCCATAGGATCTGGCTGTTGGCATATGTCATTTCCTGGCTTTTCCAGGCCCTCCAGCAGAGGAGCCTACCCTGCCCCATTCTCCCCACTTTCAACTGGGGATTCACAGAAACTAAGCAATGAGAAGAAGAAAATATATGTCAATTGTCTGAAGTTTCAGACTGATTTTGACTTTCTCCTAATCCTTTTAAATATGATATGTGTTTAAATCAAGAGTAGCAGAGACAAAAATGATAATGTAATCCTAGCCTGTTTCAGTGACACTGTAACATGGTTAAGAAAATTGACTGTCAGATTTGATCAATGTTGTTGAAGTGAATGGCCCTCATTCCTGGAGTGGCTGGAGTCAAATTCTTACCCAGCAGGAGTGGTTTTAATGACTGAAGGATCCAGTAACTAGGAGAAGCAACTGAATCTCAATGCATTGCTGACCTCCTACATTGTATCTCTCTTCTGTTTTTCAGGCACAACGTGTTTGATTGCTCTGCTATCAGATAAAGACCTCACCGTGGCCAATGTGGGCGACTCACGTGGGGTCCTGTGTGACAAGGATGGGAATGCCATTCCTTTGTCTCATGATCACAAGCCTTACCAACTGAAGGAAAGAAAGAGAATAAAAAGAGCTGGTGAGCTTGTGAACTCTCTGAGGAATGTCTGCCATCTTGTTTGGTGGGCAAGGTGGCTTGCTGGAGGAGCTCCTGGGGGATGAAATGTTTGGTTACCCAGCAATTAGTAGATCAATACAGGGACTGTTGCTGAAGTGGCTGAGACTTTGTAACATTTTCTATCAAATAAATGGCCACTGAATTTGCCCTTCTTCATGATCAAAGATTACAAAGGGGATGAAGAAGCCCAGTTTAAAGGCTAAGATCATTGGGCTCCCGTTTCACCCACCTCCATTCTCATCTCTTGCATGCCCCCTTCCTTCCAGCCACGTACCATTCCCTAAGATTTTCTCTTTTTTTGGATAACAATTACATGTCCTTTAAGATTCACTTTAAAGATGTCATTTTGGAAGCCTTCCCTGCCACACTGTGTCAAATGCTTGTCCCCCGCCTGGGTTAGATACCCTTCACTGTTTTTCTCCAGCATCCTCTATGGACTTCTTGTGTCACCTTTCACAATGTATGGACATACCTGGTTCTCTCATCTATCTTGCCTTCCTATCTATGAGCCCTTTGAGGGTAAGAACTAAATCTTATTTTTCTCTATACCCTCAGCACCTAGCACAGTGCCTGGTCTAAGTAAATATTTCAGAGGGGTGTCCCTTATTCATTCATTGACTCAACATTCTAGGGTTTGTGAATACAACAATGCCCCCCCCAAAAAAAAACCCTCATGAAACTTACTAGAGTTGGGGTTGGGAGTAGGAAGGAAGAGTTCAGACAGACATTAACATAAAAAATATTAAATTATATAGTATGCTGGAAGACGATAAATGCTATGGAGAGACATAAAGCATCTAAGGGGATAGGGAGTCAAAAAACCAAACCAAACCCATCGCCATCAAGTCAATTCTGACTCATAGCGACCTTATAGGACAGAATAGAACTGCCCCATAGTGTTTTCAAGGAGCAGCTAGTAGATTCGAACTTTGACTATCTCACTAGGGCTTCAGGGAGTATCGGGGAGTTATAATTTTAAATAGAGTAGTCAGTATGGGCCTCTCTAAGAACATAATGTTTAGACAAAGACTTAAAGGAAGATTATCATGTGATTATTACATTTTCATAATTATATTTCGGGGGAGGTTGCTTTATACTTGTGGGAGAGAGAAATTCTTTCCTTCTCCAGACCACCCCCTGCAGTGTGGAGGCTCTATGTAATTGTCAAGTAGCACGCCCAGCTGCCTGGAGGGCAGTCGGGATGTGCATGCACACTGCCTCTAGGCCTAGGATCGCCCCTGCTGTCTGGGCTAATCTGCAGGTTGACTCTCAATCTCTACAGGTCAGCTTCTACCCAGAACCTAATCAACATTTGAGTTTTCACAGAAGGAAGCTGTACTGTTGAGTCAGAAAATGTTGAATTGTGTTACAACCCCCTGTTTCAGTTCCTGCTTTAGATGCAGAATAATTTTAATGAAAGCTTTGGTCAGATTTTCTGTTGATGGGTAGAATAAACAGTATTTTAGGAGCATCTATCAGGTTTGAAGAGCCAGGCAGTCGGAGCGAAATACTGTGGCTTTCATACTGATGAAGGCACCATCTCTGCATATAACCCTAGACTTATGGCTCATTCTCTGTGCTGACAGAGGGTAGGGGACATTAGGCAAGAATATGTACACCATACACTTGGAAATGTCATCTTAGCATCTGGTACTGTCTTCTGAAATGTCACTCCCATTTTATCATCCCTTCCCTTTCCTGCCATATCCACTATTTCCCCAAACACCACCACCACCTCAACGCACTCACACCCACACACACCAATGCAGTGATTCTTTATAGAAACAACTTTGGACACCATCTCCAAAGACGTTAATCTAACCTACTGTCTTCTTTTATGGAATTTGGTCAAGGGTGCATTTTATAGCAATGCTTAAGGGACAATTGGGTTTATCACCTATATGTGTGTTTTCATTGACTCCAGTTTTCCTTTCAAAACATCTTCCCCTTTCCTATTTACCATGACAATTAACTGCAGCCAGTCGGGGCCAAATACATGCTGACCTTTCTGTCTCCACTCTTTATGTTTCTTCCAATAACAACAATACTGATAGCAGCTTCCATTTCATTACGTGCTAGGAGCCAAGCCTAGCGCTTTACATATACTTTCTCTTTACCTACCTTATGAAGTCAATGATATCCTTCCTCATTTTACAACCAAGGAACTGGAACCTCAAAGAGGTTGAGTTACCTGCCCAGTGGACACACAGCTAGTGAATAGTGAGACCAGAATTGAAACCCAGTTCTGTCCAACTCTTGCCCACTATACATACTTCCTGGCATGTTCTCATTACATCCATACCCATAGAAATTCTACCCATCATTCAAGGCCCAGCTTTAATGCTCACTCCTCCCTAACCATCAAAACCAGAAATCATCCCTTCCTCCTCCATCTGCCTACAGCATTTAGCAGGTACCAGTCTCCCCTTAAAAGAATACTGCTTTGTGCTTGTAGCTATTAATATGTGTGACTTATCCCTCCTGCCATACTCTCTGCTTCTTTGGAGAAGGGTCTGGGCCTTGTATAACTTCATATCCTGTAAATTGCCTTGCATGGAGTAGGTATTTAGTAAATGTACAATGAATAGCATGTGAATGAACAAAGGTCTGTCTCCCTTAAAGAAATGATAATGGATAATTATTGAGTGTGTATTATGTTTGGTCACTATGCTAAGTGATTTATATGAAATAACTCCTTTATTTCTCACAATAACCCAGTAAGATAGGTACTATTATTGTCCCCATTTTGCAGTCAGGGAAACCAAGGATGAGAGAGAGCTTCGCATTCACCATCACCTGTGCCAGGAATCAAATCCAAGCAGTTTGACCCCAGAGCCTGAGCTTTTAACCACTGTCCTAAAATGTACTTTTCTTTAATCCTGATCCTATTGGGGGTGGGGGGAGGGGTTTATTCTGAGACCTATATAGGCCCACCCAAAGGTGACTTCAAGCTAAACATGTATACCAGTATATGTCTCGGCCCATCCACCTACCTTTTCAGCATTCTTTTGCCACACTCAGATAATTCCCATCCTAGTGATCCTTACTGTCCCCTTCCCTCTGTCAATCACTGAAAGGCCAAGGTGTTACGTTAAAACTGATTCCCTCCCCCACACCCATCCCATATCCCCAATTTTCTTATTTATATATTCTTGAAGGCCTTCAAAATGTCAAGGATGAGGACATGAGAATCTATTAGTAGAGTGCCAAACCCCAAGCCAAGCAGCAGGAATGATGGTCAGTAATGGCAGGGTGGGGGCTGGGGGGTGAGGGGAAGGGCTATGCATGGCCTCCAGTTCATATCCAGTCAGTCAATCTGATAAACATGTAGCCAACATGTCAGCTAGTCATGCTAATGGGCTCTTTCTGTTTTTCTAGGTGGTTTCATCAGTTTTAATGGCTCCTGGAGGGTCCAGGGCATCCTGGCCATGTCTCGGTCCTTGGGGGATTATCCACTGAAAAATCTCAATGTGGTCATCCCTGACCCAGATATCCTGACCTTTGACCTGGACAAACTCCAGCCCGAGTTCATGATCTTGGCATCAGACGGTCTCTGGGATGCTTTCAGCAATGAAGAAGCTGTTCGATTCATCAAGGAGCGCTTGGATGAGCCTCACTTTGGGGCCAAGAGTATAGTTTTACAGTCATTTTACAGAGGCTGCCCTGACAACATAACAGTCATGGTGGTGAAGTTCAGGAATAGCAGCAAAACAGAAGAGCAGTGAACCCTTCAAGGATCTCAGCTGCCTTACACTAAAGGACTTTCAACACACTGGTCTCTTTTTAATGTAGTGAAAGGTGTGGGAGTTATAATTAGGATCATCCATACCAGGCATGGGTTTCCCCCTCCCAGGTGGTCTTAGATCTATATTCAGTGATGAACAGAGGGTGCTCTCAGCCAATGTATTTGAGAAGCTGGAAAATGGTTTTTTCATGTTTCCCCAACAGTTCATCCAACGTTCAAAATATATAAATATATAGCTGTAGATTCACTCGTATGACGTGAATGGCATAGGCCCCATATATCTCCCTTTGAAGATTCTTTTAAAGATCCCTTGCAGGGTCCTGCAGGCATCAGACTTTGTGTCTTCCCTTTGGAGGAGTGGGCTGGGCTGGCCTCCCAGAGCTACAGGAGGCAGGCTGCAGCATCACCTGTGAGTCAGGAGTTGATGTGCCAGCACCCTTTGCCAAGAGGCAGGGCTGCCCTGTGAACATCTTTGTCATCCTGAGCCTGGGTTTTCTGCTCAGCAGCACCCCAGAAGCATATTTGGAATGGTTTATTATTCCTTGGCTGCTCTTGGAGACTGAGGAAAGTGGGGAGGATGGGAGATCAGTGGCAGCTGCCTTCACAGCAGAAATCACCCTCTTCCCTGGCACCTTTTATGAGTTAAATAGGCTGTGTGTACCACCTGACCGACCAGCCTTTGGGCGTTTATCCTAATCATGCATGAATGACCTTAATAACCTTCTGCTTACGCCTTACCTTATATAATAAAAAAAAAAAAAAAAAAAACCAAACCATTGCCGACTCATAGCAATCCTACAGGACAGGGTAGAATTGCCCCATAGGGTTTCCAAGGAGCAGCTGGTGGATTCAGACTGCTGACCTTTTGGTTAGCAGCCGAGCTCTTAACCACTTCACCACCAGGACTCCCCTTTATAGTAGGCAGCTGTTAAACTTGCACCACCAGACAATTTTTTGTTGTATATTACCAAGAAACCATATTAGGAGAATTGAGAAAAAGCAAATCACAGTAGGGTATTCAGCCATAATTCCTTCCACCCATAAGGGTAGACAGATGAAAAAGAATGCCGAGTGAGTCACAATGCCCCTTGGGAATTCACTGTTTGCACTGTAGTGAAGGATGTGTGCTGGTGAGGTTGCCACCCTGAATTGAGGTCAGTTTGTGTGTGTGTGTGTGTTTGTGTGTGTGTGTGTGTTTTCCTATCTTAGTAGCTTTCAAGAGTCTAACAGTGTTCTGAGAAGCAGCAACCTAGAATTGCATCCGTGTTCTTTGAAGCTGGATGCAGAGTTCCCAGCCACGCTGTTTGGAATTTGGTAAACAACTGGGACAAGCTTCTAATTACCGTCCACACCAGGTAGCTTTCCTCAGGCAAATGCAAACTGGCCACACACTGCCTGCAGGGACACCTTGGGGCCACAGGTGCAGTGACCAACACAGCTGGCTGGGAATTCAAGCAACACCATATTGATCAACCTGTCCAGGGTTATTTTTGGCCCAGGCTTGCTGCTCTCCATTTCCTGTTACCAAAGTCATGTTTCCAATCTCAGTATTTTATAAATTAATTTACAGAAAATGCTGAGTTATCTTGTTTGCCAAATAGGATTTTTGTTGCGTTCCGACCTGCCTCCTGTTTGAAATGCCAGGCGTTTGCCAGGTTTTGTTCTTCCCAAGGGGACAGTGTGGTTACTGCTTCTCCCAGACCCAGTTAGTTCATCCCATGCTGCGCATAGTGGAGCTTTCCAGAAGCAGGTTCCCAGGGAGAAGCAGGTTCCCAGAAGAGGAGATTCCCTTATGGCTGCGGAGGACTGCAAATCAAAAAAAAAAAAAAAAGATCGTTGAGAATTAATCATGGTCTTCCAAGAACGCTGGTGGCGCAATGGTTAAAGCATTGGGCTTCTAATGGAGAGATCGGCATCGAACCCACCAGCTGATACTTGGAAGCCCTATGGGGCGGTTCTACGCTGCCCTACCAGGTCACTATGAGTTGGAATTGACTCCATGGCAGTGAGTTTGGTTTGGTTTAGGGCATACTTTATTTTCCAGCATTAGAATAACTTTGGTTATTATTATTAAATTTTTTAGCTGTAGAATGTTCTAGTACAAAATATCTCTCACCACTTTAGATTTAAGCATTTGCCTGTTCAGAGACATTGAACTTTTGGATATATGCTTCTAGGGTAGAGAGTGGGGAGGGGTGTGTGGAAAGCAAGTGCTGGTTGTGTGGTTGTGATCAGTGATGCGACAGGTCAGACCAGGGGGCCTGAGTTTCACTGGCAATTTAGGACATCCTGACTCTGGAGGGTTACCAAAGCCACTGACTAACTGAAGTTCAGGGATAAGCGGTTTCAGCCCTTTTCACAGTACACAGTCACTTTTTTTTTTTAACACAAAAATACATAATAACAAGGGAAATACATTTTAAAATTCCACGATTGTTTTAATTGTCTAAAATATAGTAACATTTTAGTAAAGATAAAAAAGAAAAGCTACAAAATTAGTGTTTATTTACCCTGCAGTTTTTCTTAATAGATGGTGCTGAGGGCAGAAGTTGCATAACTTTCCCTCTAATTGAGGCTCACAAGGCATCTTCTAAATTTTGCTTTGTAGAATTAGTTTATTTCTGACTGTCACCAAATAGTGTATTTCCAGATTTCCTTTTTGCCTCCTCCCCACCCCACTTTGGCTTGTAGATTTTTTATAAGATAGGAGTTATAAACAAAAGCGTCACATTTTGATTAATAATGTCTAATTAATTAAATGTCTAAAGTTAGAGCTTTGTTTCTTCCCACATCTTCCTGGAGCTCTCTCTCCCCGACCCTTTTCCAGCTGTTCCCCTTTGGCAGACATCATTCCTGGGGTGCCCTGTGGTGCATTCACTGCTCCCAATCTTGGGGGACCCAGGAAGGTTGAATCTAGCCATTAGGGAAGTTGATTTGAGAAATTGCATTAGAAGCTTCCCTAAATAGCACTGCCAAAGCTTTGGAATTGTCACCTGAGGCTTCCAGGACTCCCTAGCCTGAGTTCACATTGCCAGTAATCCCCATGGTGCCAAATTGTGGGATGGTTTTTACAGTCTTTTCGAAATGAAGCTGGGAATGACCACATGCTTATGAGCCCCCAGCAAGATGCCAAGCCCAGGCCTTCATGAATCACTGCTCTGCTGCTGCTTCATTGGCAATTTGTACTCTTAAAATTGGCTGGGATTGGGGTAGAGGTGGGGTGGGCAGGGAATTTTTTTTTTTTTTAATTCACTGTATTTGCAATTCTTTAATCAAAGGAATAAACAATGCTTATATAGAAAGCTCCAAAGCTAGTTCTCAAGCAAGGCCTGCATTTATTGTTAGTGACCATCTCGCCCAAGGCATTTAACTCTGAAGTCTCTGTTCTAGTACAAGACTATGCAATATGTGCACATTACTGGTAACTGGTGGCTACATTCTATTCCTTGATGTGGATTAAGGATATTGGCCTCTTAAATCTTATATATGTAGTAAGAGTATTACAAAGAGCATTTTATAGAATGAAGGGGCATATACAAGCTGGATAATTTACAACAGGCCTTACTAGATACAAGTATGTAGGTTTAAGTGTAATGCATGGATTTCAGCCCATGTACATTTTATGCAAATGGCAAGCACAATTGCCTGAGAGTGATGGAATCGTTTTAAGCTAATCTGAAGTGATCCTGGAAATTGTATGGATCCTATTGGAACAGATCACTGGGGTTTCTGGCAACGCATGAGGGAATCACAAAAGGACTGATTGCTTTTTCCTTTACCAGCTACACCTTTATTTTCCTGACTTTTTTTTTTTTTCTGGGTAGTTTCCAGATCTCCTAACTCTCTTAGAATTGTGTCAACTCAGAAGGTTTAGGCAAGATCTCATTGTGATTTTAAAGCATAGAAATACATACTTTTAATGAGACTTGATTTTCCAGTGATTTCAGAAATGCTTTTTTCCTCCTTTTGACCCATCATTAGATTGAGCTTTCCTTATAGTCCCCCAAAATTGCCTTAACACATCACACCAGCATTCCTGACCCAGCTCTAGAGAAATGACTATTAGACACTATGTTGGGGCTTGTTTAATGGCATCTGCATTAAATCACTGGTATCTAGATATCTGAGCTAGTTAGCTGCATGCTGCAGGAGTAATAGAATCCAGTGTTGCCCAAAATATGTTCCACAGGAACACAAGTTCCAAAGTTGATCTTCCAAATATAGGGTTCCAGAATCAAATGAGTTTGGGAAACATACTATTTTAGAAAGTTAGTGCATACAAGCACATCAAAGGGTCTAAATTAGATGTCCTACAGGGGGAAAAAAACACACCACATAGGTAACTTCATTAGCTTAGTGTTTTTCAGATTAATTTGACCACAGGAACCTATTTTGAGTAATACCTATTAACATTCCAAGGAATTTGTCTTCCACCGAACTCAGTTTGGGAAATTCCGGTATATCAAAATATTGCTATTTTCTCATTCATTCTGATGCTTGTATATGTAATAAGTCACTGTGACTCTTAGTAGTAATTTAGAAGCACTAATCCTTTCACGCAAGAGGTTGACTTGTTAGTAAAAGCAGTGTTAAGCAACAGTATAATTTAACTTGACCAGCAGCAGCCTCGCATTGATTGAGAACTAAAATTCATGTAAAATAAATAGCAGAAGCCCAACAATCAGACTTCAGCCTCTCAACATCATATCCCACCTATTAAATGAATAAAAAGCAAGAGCCTTGCCATGGCTAGGCATTTCTCAAATTTATTCCAAGAGTTTTTAGTTGCTTTTTTGCAGTTATCTTTGCTTTCTGGATTGAATCAAAATAAATCTCTTTACATTTCATCACTATGTGATAGTAAAAAGAAAAAAATGGAGGAAGCATATTTGACTTTAATTCATTTTTAAAATTTTAACTAGATTTTTAAAGTTCTCCATTGTATAATAATTCAAGTGTAAATTTACTTATTTACTCTTCCCTCTGTTCTCTCCAAATTCAATGACTAATTTGAAATCAATTAGAGATAAACTCATTTGAAGATTTCTTTCCCATGTCTCCTGGCTTTTCTGTTTTATGTTTATAGTTAGGTTGGCAAGACATCGCTTGCCTAAAATGTAAGGTTTGACTTTTGCTCCATAATCATCACACTTATTCTGGGTAGTGTGTTTGGGAAAATATGAGAGATATCCCAAAATGGTATGTGAAACAAATCTAGTGGAAAACTTGATACACGGTGAATTTAAGGTAAAGTCATTAATTTAAAATGAGATCCAATGTTTAGGAGCATACCCACTATCCAGATATTTTCCAAACGAGTAAAAAAATAAAAAGTAAAATCACTTAGCCTAGTGGCAAATTGTGAAAGCCAAGAGACAGCTAATAACACGAGGCTTCCATTAGCTATGTATTTATAAACAATGTGTTTTTTAATATGTAAATTTTTTGCTGATTCTTAGTAATGTTAATGCTTTGTCCATTACTTTTTATTTTTACCACTGTTAAGCTGGCAAACTGTTTAACCAAGGGTTGATTGTGAAAATTTTTATGTGTTTAGTAATAATCACACCATCATATATATAATCACCTTAATAAATTCAACTTAAGGACTTTGAGGAGAGCATGTAATAACTGTTCATTTTACCAAATCACCATAAGGCATTTTCACAATTCAGAACTCCACCAAAAAGCAAGCATTCAGCAAAGGCATAGATTATATTTAGAGATGTAGTTCCAGTAATTCTAAAAGTCCTGTAATATGGCATTATTTAACCCCCAAATCCCATCTGACATTTCCCAAATCCAAATTAATTTCAAAAATCTCCAACAGCCAGTATTTGTAGCTCTGAGTGCTAAACAGATTACTGTACAGGGTTCTGATAGCAGATTATGGGTGCTGGAGCTGGGGGTTCAGGACAATTTGCCTGGGTCACTCCCTCTGTAGGAGAGGGATTGTGTGTCAGTCACACCCTCATCACCTTTTGTCATGAAGCAATTCAGAAGTTAAATGTGGTGTCATGCATTATCTCAAAATAGTTCTACTTCAGTTAAACAATCCATAATTTAAAATGTGTTCATACAGAAGCTAAAGTGGTAGTAGTCAAAGAGATGGAGAGGGGACCTGTTAGGATAGCTAGACATTAACAATGTAAAAAGTAGGTTATCCAAATTTTGGATTATCACAGTTTTACCATACATGGGTTATATTTGATACATGCACATGAATCAGTAGAAGGCTGTTGTAGTAGAAGGTTGTTAGTTGCCATCGAGTCGATTTCGACTCATGGCAACCTCGTGTGCAAAGTAGAACTGCTTAATAGGGTTTTCAAGGCTGTGACCTTTCAGAAGCAGATCACCAGGCCAGTCTTTGAGGTGCCTCTCGGGGGGTTCCAACCACCAACAAACAGTGACTGCTTAGTGTAATGATGAAAAGGTTTAAATCCTGTTAGAGGAAAACTAGAGCCATGGGACATTAAGCAAGAATGCTCTCACTGATTTAGGCTTCAAGACTACAACTAGTCTTTATGTATTTATCATCTTGATTATGTTTGCGTCTCAGGCACGTATTCAGAAAATGAAATAATAAGTATAAAAATGGAGAAAACCCATAACTTTTGCTTCTATTCTAGAAAGCAGTATCTGCCCTTCATTCATGTGAAATACGTGTTCATATTGAAACATTAACATCTACAACATTGTCTTTCAGTTTACTCTTCAATTACTAAAGCAGATAGTTTCGATTCATAACACACTACTTCAATTCAGGTCACAGACTTGAAATTTATTTAGTAATGCCTCAACATTCCTATGGACAGCCAAAGAAAAAGAAAATAAAAACAAAAGAAGATGAAGAAATTTTAGTGTGCTCAGAATGATTATTCTCTTACTGAGATAAGCCTGGAAAATAGTTACTAAACAATCCCAAAACACGTGACGTGAACTATGTTCATGTAAATTATTCCTATGTACAAAATGTATGAGGTATTTTTTTAAAATATAAGCATCACTGCATTTGTAACAGATTAATCCTACCCTACAGATTTAATTGGGAAAAATCACTATTTTTGCTATATCTAAGACTGCTTGTATATTTTATTCTCTCATTTATTTAAAAAAATTTCTGAGCACCTATTACTATAAATTGAAATCGACTTGATGGCAATGGGTTTCGTTTTTTTGATATCATGTGCCAGGTACCAACTGCTCTAAGTGCAGTGTACATAACCAACCAGTTGCTGTCGAGCCGATTCTGACTCATGGCAAGCTCCTGTGTCAGAGTAGAACTGTGCTCCACAGGTTTTCCATGGCTGATTTTTTTGGAAGTAGTTCACCAGGCCTTTGTTTCGAGGTGCCACTGGGTAGGCTTGAACTTCCAGCCTTTCAGTTAGCAGTAGAACACGTTAACAGCTTACATCACCCAGAGACTCTATAGTGTGAGCAAAAACCCCTGCCCTCTTGGGCCCTCAGTTATTATAATGCTCAGTATTGGCTGACTGGAATGAAAATTGTCATTGTTCAAGATTTCTGGTTTTAAACTGGTATCTTAGTTATCTAGTGCTGCTATAACAGAAATAGCACAAGTGGATGACTTTAACAAACAAATTTATTTTCTCACAGTTTCAGGAGGTTAGAAGTCCGAATTCAGGGTGCTGGCTTTAGGGCAGGCTTTCTCTCTCTGTCAGCTCTGGAGGAAGATCTTCGTCTCTTCTGAGCTTCTGCTCCTGGGCAATCCTGGCATCTCTCTTCCCCATCTCTGCTTCCTAGCTTGCTTGTTTAATCTCTTTCATATCTCAAAAGAGATTGACTTAAAATATACCCTACACCAATCCTGCCTCATTAACATAACAAAGACAACCCATTCCCAAATGGGATTATAACCACAGGCATGTTGTTGTTAGATGCCATATAGTCGCTTCTGACTCATAGCAACCCTATGTACAACAGAATGAAACACTGCCCGGTCCTGTGCCATCTTCACAGTCTTTGCTATGCTTGAGCACATTGTTGCAGCCATTGTGTCAGTCCATCTTGTTGAGGGTCTTTCTCTTCTTTGCTGACCCTCCACTTTACCAAGCATGATGTCCTTCTCCAAGGATTGGTCCCTCCTGATAACATGTCCAAAGTATGTGAGCATCCTTGCTTCTAAGGAGCATTCTGGCTGTACTTCCTCCAAGACAGATTGGTTCCTTCTTCTGGCAGTCCATGGGATAGTCAGTAGTCTTCACCAACACCATAATTCAAATGCATCAATTCTTTGATCTTCCTTATTCATTTTCCAGCTTTCATGTGCATATGAGGCCATTAGAAAATACCATGGTGTGGGTTAGGTGCACCCTAGTCCCCAAAGTGACATCCTTGCTTCTCAAAGAGGTCTTTTGCAGCCGATTTGCCCAATGCGCTGCGTCTTCTGATTTCCTGACTGCTGCTTCCATGGGTGTTGATTTTGGATCCAAGTAAAATGAAGTCCTTGACAACTGCAATCTTTTCTCCGTTTATCATGATGTTGCTTATTGGTTCAGTTGTGAGGATTTTTGTTTTCTTTATGTTGAGGTGCAATCCATAGTGAAGGCTGTAGTCTTTGATCTTCATCAGTAAGTGCTTCAAGTTCCCTTCACTTGCAGCAAGCAAGGTTGTGTCATCTGCAAACATAATAGAGAGTGAATGATATGAGATTGGGAATATCTTGTCCACACCCAAGCAAACTGCATCAGATAAATCCTCTTGTTACTAGGTCACCAAGGATGGGTGGGGAGGTGAGACATGAGACCTCTGTGGATGAGGGTGGGGTAGCACTGTCCCACTGGAACCCTCTACCCAAGAAGGACAGCAGCTATGCAAAGTGTCAGCAGTTGTACACTCAAAACCTGTTTGTCTCTTCCCTCAGGATACTTCCAGAGAAAGGGGAAAATCACAGAAAAGGAGGATAGTGAAGAACAGAAGCCTCTCCAAGGCCTGTCTTTATTTTTGTTCCCAAGGGGCTATACAGAGGAACAACTTCATGCCCCAAAAAGAGAACCCAGAACTGAGAGTATTTATTATTAGTGTTCCTGAGTATATAAATTAATCTGTTATATAGACAATAATATATTTCAGGAACATAATATCTTGATTTCAAATCTAAACAGAAGACTAAATGTCAGATTTTTTAATCATAGATTTGGTATCCATAGTTACTTTGCACATTCCAGAGTCTAAGCACGGAAGTTAAGTTTTATGTTTTGAACAGAAATAGTAACATCTCTTTTCTGTATGACAAAGCAAAACTAAATACTAGACTTTTAACCATAGGAGCCACTATCTTTCTAAATTCTTTGCCTGTCTTATCATCTTGCCAGACATTTCTTCTTGTTTATGCTGATGGCTTCTTTATCAAAGTAATATTAGCTATTGCTAAATAACATCAGAATCTTATTGAACTAGTTATCCCATTATCATCAGAAGTTGTTTTTGTTGTTTCATTTTTTAATCAAGAGAACATGTAAAAGGAAATGCAAATTAAGCTAAGCCAGTTTCTGATTTGGTATGTTTAAAACCATAGTTGGAGCCCAGTTATTAAGGAAAGGAGGGAGTAGGGAGAGAAAAAAAAAAAAAGAGGAAGAAAAAATCATTATCAAGTAGTATTTGTTGTGAATAGTATCAGGTTTCAAAAGTTCTGATCTCTTATCCTGCTCAATTTTGAAACACTGACTTTGTATAAGCTTTTATTTTTTCCTATTTCACTATCACAAAATTTTTTCCATCAGTATTTTCCTTCTATTTTAAAAAACCCAGAAGATCTTGTTTGTATTAAACAAGATACAAGGGTTCATAATTTATTAGACAATGCTTTCTTTTAGGAATCTTCAAGTTGTATTTAATAATTAAATCACAGGTTGAGTTAACTCTACTTAAATTAGTCAGGCTCTGCAGTAAGTTAGTCCCTGAAAACTATCCATGATAAATAAACACAACAAAACCTTGGCAAAAATCTCATTGCCCCTGGTACTCTTCAGAGTTTTTTATACCTACTACTCTATATTTGTCTCTAAGAGACATTTGCAAACAAAGCTAGGATGTTAATTTGTTTTAACATTAACTGTACCAGAGCTCAGAGTATGTGGCAGCGCACAGTAACTCAAGGTGCATGGTGTGTTGTACGGGTCCCTCTGGTATGTGCTAGGGGAAGATTTAGCCTTGCAGAGACTAATGTGCTCATGCAGTCACTGATTCTGCATTATTATATACAAAATAAACTGCTAAAAATTCACCCTTGATGACAAGATTAAAGAGAAACTAAAAAGATTAAAGTTACTGGAGTTTGCACATGGGACTGCTGCTTTTCTTTTCTTTGGGTTAAACTCATTTTCCATGCTAAGGTCTGTTCTGGAATTTTATCATTTCTCCACGCTTTTGAGTTGGGGTAGCTACTGAAGTGAGATTTTACAAAGAATGCAAGAACCAATTCATGGGCACGGGACATGACCAAAGCATAACAGAAGCAAGAGGTGAGATATTGAGACTCAGGTGCTGTCATTTGGAACAGGAATAGGTACTTGTATTTCATTAGCCTGGCTCTGGTTGGAAACAACATAATTTTTTAAAGTTTATACAAAATGTATGCAACAAAAAATGTTTATGTTAACATAGGACCACTTTTAACCAGCTTTATGCCTCAGCAAAGGTTATGGTGTAATCAGTATTAGTTAATAAGGGCTAAATTAGCTATAGATACATGTAGACTCCAACAACATGGCATGGTGCACCTCTGAGAAAAGTGTTCAGAACAGAATATCTATCTGGAAAGGTTTGCATATGATGCAGGAAGGAACACTGTAGAATTTGGAGACAGGCTGAAATAGACACACACTATTTTTAGTATTCTAAAGATGAAATGCACAAACATGAACAGGGCCTGGGACCTTGATGAGGAACAATAAAAGTCAATCACCGGATGATAGATTTGGAATTGGGTATACCAAAGCAACAGGGAGCCCTGGTGGTGCAGTGGTTAAAGCCTTCGGCAGTAGTTTGAACCCAATAGCCGTTCCGTAGGAGAAAGATGTGGCAGCCTGCTTCTGTAAAGATTACAGCCTTGGAAACCCGATGGGGCAGTTCTACTCTGTCCTACAGGATTGCTGTGAGTTGGACTTGAGTCAATGACAAGGAGCATAACAAAGATGAAGAATACACCTTGGATTATTTTTCTCCCTTTTATTAAAAATAAAATTTGATAGACTGGAATATGCAGTCCACAAAATCTGGTCTCAATTCTTTTCTCTGGTAGAAAATTTCTAACATAGAAATGAGGGATGTGATTAGAGATTTCAGGATAGATATTTGCCATCTGGATTAGAACAAGGATTATAGACTTTTCCAACACCAGCCACAGACCCAAAAAAATGACGATCAAGAACCACACACACCCCACCTTCACTTAAAGTGATGGGTTATGTGCTCATGTTTGTTTTCTTTCCCTCTCCTTCTCTCTCCTCTGTTTTATTTTATAAACATAATAATATGATAGTGACAATTTACTTGGTTTTTTTTTTTTTTTTTTTGAGGTGATGGCAGCAGATTCTGGTAGATTAAGAAGAAGGGAAACTTTTTAAGATAAAGATTTTAGTGGTGCTTCATGGACTCCAAAGGCAATCCAGAGTATCTCAGTGGAGCCTCAGGAACAATTCTCTCAAAGACTCAAAAGACTATCAAGGGCTTCCTCTTCCAACTGTGACACAGTAACTGATGTTGGACTAGAACATCCACTATAAACAACCATAGAACTGGACAAAATATATTAGGGAACTGTTCTCAGGCATTGGACAATAGTCAGAGCAATATAGCAATCCCTGAGAGAAGGAAAAATGACAAGTCACCCATGATTACTCCAGCTGTCTATACATGACTGTGGCACAGCAAGCTGGAGTATAAGCAGAGCTAGACTGAACTGAGGGTACAGAAATCAAAGTTTGGGGCAAGTGAAGTGGCTAGAATCTGCACAGAGCTGTACAGAGGGGGAGCTTCAGAAGTCTATGTGTGGGCCACTTGTGACTCCTTAACTGAGGGCTTTACTGCATGGGCACAGGGTGAAAGTACCCAAGGCTTAATAGAAACAGGCTGCTACAGGATTGAAAGGGAATACAAATACTATAGGTTGAGCATTGCTGGGGTATGTTGAAGTTCTGAAGCTAGCAGAATGGAGAGACCTCACCAACACATCGTTAACCCAGACATCCAGCTGTGACACTTAGAAAGGCTGTGCCTTAGGAATGAGGACCACTTTCTAATTAAGGCCTACTTCAAACATACCCTAATTGAGCCTAAAGTCAAGCCCTGATAAGATTCACAAGGAAAACTAAGTTAGGAAGTTAAATCCCAACAAGTGAGAGGGGCTTGGGAAACACCTTCGGCTTTCCACCCACCTGTTAAAATAAACCATAAAACCAAAAAAAAAAAAAAAAAAAAAACTGTAAGATGATCACCTAATAACTGCTTAATAGAAATAAAATCAAAACCCTTCAAAATCAAAATTTTTCAGATAGAATCCAGAATATACTAGCAACATATCGATCACAATGTCAAGCAGAGTATACAACAAAAAAATTACCAAACGTGCAAAGAAACAGGAAAATGTGACTAATAATCAAGAAAAAATAGCAGTAGATAGTAGCCAACCCAAAGAGGCCAAGAAGTTAGGAATATTTTACTGCAATTATTATAAATATGTTCAAAGAATTAAAGGCATAAGTTGGAATTGACTCAACAGCAACGGTTTTGGTTTGGCTTATAGTCTTAATTATGAATTATGGTGTTGGCTTTGAAGAGTTTTTATTTGAATTACGGTGTTGATGAAGAATATTGAATATACCATGGACCACCAGAAGAACAAACATCTGTCTTGGAAAAAGTACAGCCAGAATGCTCCTTAGACGTGAGGATGCTGAGATTTCATCTAATGTACTTTGGACATGTTATCAGGAGGGACCAGTCCCTGGAGAAAGACATCATGCTTAGTTAAGTGGAGGGTCAGCGAAAAAGAGGAAGACCCTCAACAAGATCAATTGATGTAGTAGCTGCAACAATGGGCTCAAACATAGCAAGAATTGTGAGGATGGCGCAGGACGGAGCGGTGTTTTGTTCTATTGTACATATGGTTGCTATGAGTTGGAAACAATTTGATGGCAACAACAACATAGTCTTAATGAACTAACAGATAGGAAATCTCATCAGAGAAATGGAAAATTAAAAATGAAAATTTTAGAACATCGATGTAGCTGATGTTCTGTCAACTTGGCTAAGCCATGATTCTTAGTAGTTTGGCAGATATTTTGTAATCATCCTCCATTTTGTGATCTGACATGAGCAGCCAATCAGCTTCAAAGGGAGTTTCCCTGGGGATGTGGCCTGCATATAATATATATGAATGTTCTGGCAAAGCTTGTCCTCTCTCAATCCTACATCCAACTAGTCATCCTCTGACCTCCAGTTCTTGGACGTGAGCCAGTAGCCTGCTGTCTGACCTGCAGAGTTTGGGATTCGCCAGCTTCTGCTGCTTTGTGAGCCAGCAGCCTGCCATCTGAACTGCCAATTTTGGGTTCATCAGCCCCTGTAACCATGTGAGTCAGGAGAAGCATCCAGCCTGATGCCTGACACATGGATTTGGTACTTGCCAGCCTCCACAACTGCATGAGCCATTTCCTTGAAATAAATCTCTCTGTACCTATTTATATATGCTTCACTTGTTTTGCTCCTCTAGAGAACCCAGCCTAAGACAATAACTGGAGTGAAAAAATTCATTGGATGGGTTTAACAGCAACTTGTAGATGGCAAAAGAAGTCAGTGAACTTGATCAATACAAATTACCCAATATGAAGAAAAGATGAGGAAAATATCGAAGAAAAATTAACAAAAACTTAGGGACATATAGGACAATATAAAACAGTATAAAATACATGTTATTCAAATGCCAGAGAGAGACAAGAGCAAGAATAGGGCAGAAATGTTCTTGTTGTTAGGTGGCTGGACTGATGAGCAACATCAAAATAAATGGAGAAAATATTGAAGTTGTCAAGGATTTCGTTTTACTTGGATCCACAATCAATGTCCATGGAAGCAGCAGTCAAGAAATCAAATGACATATTGCATTGGGCAAATCTTCTGCAAAAACCTCTTAAAAGTGTTAAAAAGCAAAGACGTCACCTTGGGGACTAAGGTGCATCTGACCCAAGCCACAGTATTTTCAATCGCCTCATATGCATGTGAAAGCTGGACAATGAATAAGAAATACCAAAGAAGAATTGATGCATTTGAATTATGGTGTTGGCAAACAATATTGAATATATCATGGACTGCCAGATTATTTGAAGAAATAATGGCCCTAAATTCTTCAAAATTGATTAAAAACATTAACATATATATTCCAGGAATATCAGCAACCCTCAAGGAAGCCATTTACAAAGAAAATACACCCCACAACAAAGAATTATCCAGTTCAAAATGTCAATAGTGCTGAGGTTGAAAACCCTTGCTGTAGAGCAACCAATTAAAAAAATAAAAAGATATAACTAAGAAGTCAAAATAGGAAATTAAATGGAACACTAAAAAATAGTTACCCAAAAAGAGGCAGGGCAGAGGTAGAACAACTAAATAAACCCATAACAAAATACGAGATTGAAAAGGTTATTAAAAAACTGCCAACAAAACAAATCCGTGGCCTGGATGGCTTCACTAGAGAATTCTACCAAACTTTCAGAGAAGAGAGAACACCACTTGTACTAAAGGTATTTCATAGCATAGAAAAGGATAGAATACTCCCAAACTCATTTTATGAAGCTAGCATAACCCTGATACCAAAACTAGGTAAAGACAACACAAAAAAAGAAAATTACAAACCAATATCCCTCATGAACATTGATGCAAAAATCCTCAACAAAATATTAGCCAATAGAATTCAGCAATATATCAAAAAAATATTTCACCATGACCAAGTGGGATTTATACCAGGTATGCAGGGATGGTTCAACATTAGAAAAACAATCAACATAATCCATCACATAAATAAAACAAAAGACAAGAACCAAATGATCTTATTGATCGATGCAGAAAAGGCATTCGACAAAGTCCAACACCCATTCATGATAAAAACTCTCAAAAAAATAGGAATAGAAGGGAAATTCCTCAATATAATTAAGGGCATTTATACAAAACCAACAGCCAACATCATCCTGAATGGAGAGGCTTTGAAAGCATTCCCCTTGAGAACAGGAACCAGACAAGGATGCCCTTTATCACCACTATTATTCAGCACTGGGCTGGAGGTCCTAGCCAGAGCAGTTAGGCTAGAAAAAGAAATAAAGGCATCCAAATAGGTAGCGAAGAAGTCAAAGTATCTCTATTTGCAGATGATATGATCTTATACGCAGAAAACACCAAGGAATCCACAAGAAAACTACTGGAACTAATAGAAGATTTCAGCAAAGTTTCAGGATACAAGATAAACATACAAAAATCAATTGGATTCCTTTACACCAACAAAGAAAACCTTGAAGAGGAAATCACCAAATCAATACCATTACAATAGCCCCCAAGAAGATAAAATATTTAGGAATAAATCTAACCAGAGATGTAGAAGATATTTACAGAAAAAACTACAAGACACTACTGCAAGAAACTAAAAGATACCTGCATAAGTGGAAAAATATACCTTGCTCATGGATAGGTAGACTCAACATAGTGAAAATGTCAATTCTACCCAAAGCGATCTACAGATACAGTGCAATCCTGATCCAAATTCCACCAGCATTTTTTAATGAGATGGAGAAACAAATCACCAACTTCATATGGAAAGGGAAGAGGCCCCGAATAAATAAAGCATTACTCAAGAAGAAGAACAAAGTGGGAGGCCTCACACTACCTGATTTTAGGACCTATTATACTGCCACAGTAGTCAAGACAGCCTGGTACTGGTACAACAACAGATACACAGACCAATGGAACAGAGTTGAGAATCCAGATATAAGCTCATCCACCTATAAGCAGCTAATATTTGACAAAGGCCCAAAGTCCATTAATTGGGGAAAAGACAGTCTCTTCAACAAATGGTGCTAGCATAATTGGATATCTATTTGCAAAAAACTGAAACAAGACCCATATCTCCCTCCATGTACAAAAACTAACTCAAAATGGAGCAAAGACTTAAATATAAAATCGAAAATTATAAAGATCATGGAAGAAAAAATAGGGACAACACTAGGAGCCCTAATACATGACACAATATGCACCATAAGTAACAATGCACAAGCACCAGAAGAGAGACTAGATAAATGGGAGCTCCTAAAAATCAAACACTTATGATCATCAAAAGACTTCACCAAAAGAGTAAAAAGACAACCTACAGACTGGGAAAAAATTTTGGGCTATGACAAATCTAATGAGCATTTAATCTCTAAAAATCTACAAGATACTGGAAAACCTCAACAGCAAAAAGACAAATAACCCATTAAAAAAATGGGCAAAGGATATGAACAGGCACTTCACCAAAGAAGATATTCAGGCAGCTAACAGACACATGAAGAAATGCTCACGATCATTAGCCATTAGACAAATGCAGATCAAAACTACAATGAGATATCATCTCACTCCAACAAGGCTAGCATTAATTTAAAAAAAACACAAAACAACAAATGCTGGAGAGGTTGTGGAGAGACTGGAACTCTTATACACTGTTGGTGGGAATGTAAACTGGTACAACCACTTCGGAAATCGATTTGGCACTTCCTTAAAAAGCGAGAAAGAGAAGTACCATATGATCCAGCTATCCTGCTCTTTGGAATATATCCTAGAGAAACAAGAGCCATCACACGAACAGATATATGCACACCCGTGTTCATCGCAGCACTGTTCACAATAGCAAAAAGATGGAAGCAACCTAAGTGCCCATCAATGGACGAATGGATAAACAAACTATGTTATATCCACACAATGGAATATTATGCAACAATAAATAAAAATGATGAAGCTGTGAAACATCGTATAACTTGGTAGAAGCTGAAACTTATTATGCTGAGTGAATTTAGTCAGTCACAGAAGGACAAATAATGTATAAGACCACTATTATCAGAACTCAAGAAAATGTTTAAACACAGAAGAAAACATTCTTTGATGGTGACGGGGGTGGGGAGGAAAAGTGAGGGTTATTCACTAACTAGATAGTAGATAAGAATAATCTTAGGTGAAGGGAAGGACCGCACACATTACAGGGGAAGCCAGCACAACTGGACTAAACCAAAGCTAACAAGTTTCTTCAATACAATCAAATACTTTTGAGAGAGAGAGTAGCAGGGATGCAGGGTCTAGGGACCAAGCTTTCAGGGGACATCTATGTCAATTGGCATAGCAAAGCTTATTAAGAAAATGTTCTGCATCCTACTTTGGTGAGTGGCATCTGGGGTCTTAAAAGATTGCAAGTGGCCATCTAAGATGCATCAATTGGTCCCAACCACTTGGAGTAAAGGAGAACGAAGAACACCAAAGACACAAGGAAAGTAGTAGCCCAAGAGACAGAATGGGCCACATAAACCAGAGACTTCATCAGCCTGAGACCAGAAGAACTAGATGGTGCCTGGCTACCACCAATGAACGTCCTAACAGGGAACACAACAGAGGGTCCCTGATGGAGCAGTTGAACGATGGGATGCAGAACTCAAATTCTAGTAAGAAGACCAGATTTAATGGTCTGATTAAGACTGGAGGTGCCCTGGAAAGCATGGCCCCTGGTCTCTCTATCACCCAGAACTAAAACAATTTCCAAGGCCAACTCTTCAGATGGGGATTGGACTGGACTGTGGGACATAAAGTGATACTTGTGAAGCATGCGCCTCTTAGTGAAGTAGATACAAGAGACCAAAGAGGCGGCTTCTGTCCAGAGGTGAGATGGGAAGGCAGAGAGAGTTAGGAGCTGGTTGAATGTTCATGGGGAATCAGGGGCAGAGGGGAGGAGTGTGCTGTTGCAGAATGGGGTGAGAGGTTGGGTTCTCATAACAATGTATGTAAAAAAAAATCTGTATGGGAGACTAACTTGAAATGTAAACTTCATTTAATTACAACAATGAAAAAAAAAGAGGCAGGGAAGGAGCCACAAAGGTACAAAATGGAAAGCAAATAGCAGGATGGTACCCTTAAACACAATCATATCAATAATTACATTAAACATAAATGGAGGAAACACTCCACAATGGGGAATGTCTTTCTAAAAAAATGTTTCTAGGACTATTGGATATTTGTACGGAAAAAATGAACTTTAAACCCTTTCTCACTCTAAACAAAAACTTAAATTTGAGATGAATTATAGAACTAAATGTAAAACCTAAAACCATAAAACTTCTAGACTAAAACATGGGGAAAAACATCTTGATCTTGGGGTAGGCGAAGATTTCTTGGACAGGGCACAAAAAGCAAGACGCATGAAAGAAAAAAATGTGTAGAATGTACAAGGTACAAATCCTTTGGATAACTGTTTGTCATTTTCTAATAGTTAAACATACATATACCCAATGACCCAGCAATTCAATTTCTAGGAAAAATAAAAACATAAAAAACATAAATCCACAGAAAGACTTGTACGAAGATCTTCACAGCAGTTTTATTCATAATACTTCAAAACTTGAAATGACCCAAATGGATAAACAAATCTTTTTCTATTCATACAAAGAAATGTTGTTGTTAGGTGCCATTGAGTCAGTTCTGACTCATAGCAACACTATGTACAACAGAACAAAACACTGCCCAGTCCTGCACCATCGTCACAATCGTTGCTATGTTTGAGTCCATTGTTGCAGCCACTGTGTCAGTCCATCTTGTTGAGGGTCTTCCTCTTTTTCACTGACCTCTATTCTACCAAGCATGATGTCCTTCTCCAGGGACTGATCCCTCCTGACAACATATCCAAAGTACATGATACAAAGTCTTGCCATCCTCGCTTCTAAGGAGCATTCTGCCTGTACTTCTTCAAAGACAGATTTGTTCGTTCCTCTGACAACACATTCTTCGCCAACACCATAATTCAAAGGCATTAATTCTTCTTCAGTCTTCATTATTCACTGTCCAGCTTTCACATGCGTTTGAGGCAATTGAAAATACCATGGCTTGGGTCAGGTGCACCTTAGTTCTCAAGGTGATGTCTTTGCTTTTTAACACTTTAAAGAGGTCTTTTGCAGTAGATTTGCCCAATGCAATGAACGTGGCATCAGAATTGGAGGAAGACTAATGAACAATCCGCAACATGAAGATGGCACAATCTTACTTGCTGAAAGTGATGAGGACTTGAAGCGCTCTTTTATGAAGATCAAAAACTACATACAGCCTTCAGTATGGATTATACCTCAACATAAAGAAAACAAAATAATGAAATAATACTCAGCAGTAAAAAGGACAAACTTCTGATGCACAAAATAACATGGGTTAATCTCAAATACACTGTTAGGTGAAAGAAGCAAGACTCAGAATAATACATACTGCATGAATCCATTTATATGAAATCCAAAACAGGCAAAACTAAATCTATAATGATAGCGATCAGAAGTGGTTGCTCTGGAATGAGGTGGGTGGAGAT
Organism: Dugong dugon; assembly: GCA_030035585.1. NCBI lineage: Eukaryota > Metazoa > Chordata > Mammalia > Sirenia > Dugongidae > Dugong > Dugong dugon. Next base: position 33,807,232 of record CM057479.1, read on the forward strand.
TGGGTAGAAATTGATTGGAAAATGGCATAAGGAAACTTTCTGGTGATATCTGTTTATCTTGTTTTAGGTGATGGTTAAGAAGCCCTCGTGGTGCAGTGGTTAAAGTGCTCAGCTGCTAACTAAAAGGTCGGCGGTTTGAACCCACCAGCTGCTCTGCAGCAGAAAGATGTGGCAGTCTGCTTCTGTAAAGATTAACCAAAACCAAACCAAATCTGTTGTTGTCGAGTCAATTCCAACTCATAGCGACCCTATAGGATAGAACTGCCCCATACGGTTTCCAAGAGGTTCCTGGTGGCTTTGAACTGCCGACCTTTTGGTTAGCAGCCATAGATCTTAACCACTATGCTACCAGGGTTTCCAGCCTTGGAAACCCTATGGGGCAATTCTACCCTGTCCTATAGGGTCACTATGAGTTAGAAAATAGGGGGTTGGGGGGAAAAGGTGATGGTTACACTAATGTATAAAACTGTCTGAGCTCACTGAACTGAACACTTAATTTCTATGCATTTTGCTGTATGTTAATTATACCTCAATTAAAAAATACCATTTACAATAGCATCAAAAAAATAAAATAGGAATAAATCTAACAAAAGATGTGCAAGACCACTACATTGAAAACTTCGGAACATTGCTGAGAGAAATTAAAGAAGGTCTAAATAAATAGAAATAGATCACATTCATAAATGAAAGACTCAATATTGCTAAAATATCCTTTCTCCCCAATCTTCAGATTAATGCAATCCCAATTAAAATCCCTGAAGGCTTTTTTATAGAAATTGACAAGCTGATTCAAAAATTTATATAGAAATGCAAAGGACCTGTAATAACCAAAACAATTCTGCAAAAGAAGAACAGAATTGTTAGATTTATACTGCCTGATTTCAAGAATTATTATAAAGCCAAACTAATCAAGATACTGTGTCACTGATGTAAAGACAGACTTAATTAAAGAGCAATGGAACAGAATAGAAAGTTTGGTAAAAATCAATACATAATGTGACCAATTCATTTTTTCTTCCTTGTTCCTCTGCTTAGAATATGCTACCTGCCCCCAACCTCTCTATCTTCCTGACTGCTGGTGGTCTTTCCAAATTCTGGCCCTGGGGGCAGCAGCAATGTCCATCCCATAATGACCCCCACTCTGTTTCCAACCATCCTTTAGAACTAAATGGTAATTTAATGACATTTCCCAATTACTGAGCACATATTGCCTGCTGGCTCCTTTATATCTACCACTTCAATGAATCCTGACAAAATCACTATGAGGCAGACACTCTTATCATCTCCTTGCCACCTGTTATGGATTGAATTGTGTCCCCTCAAAATGTGTGTCAACTTGGCTAGGCCATGATTTCCAGTTGTGTGGTGGGCCACCATTTTGTATCTGATGTGATTATTTTATGTGTTGTAAATCCTAAAGTCTATGATGTTAATGAGGCAGGACTCAATCTACAAGGTTAGGTTGTATCTTGAGTCAATCTCTTTTGAAATATAAAAAAGAGAAGCAAGCAGAGAGGAGAGGGACCTCATTACCACCAAGCAAGAAGAGCCAGGAGCAGAGCACGTCCTTTGGACCTGAAGTCCCTGTGCGGAGAAGCTCGTAGATCAGAGGACGATTGACAACAAGGACCTGAAATTGTTGGATCCCCTATCAAGACTTTAAGGCTCTAGATGTAAAGTGAGCCATACTTGATCCCTACTTGGTCCTTTCTGTTAGGGAGGCCAGTCTGGGGTTGACATCCACAGGAATCTATGCTGTCCCCTGCTGGAGAATGAATAGAGAAGCCTGCAGATTCTCAGGCCCACCAGCCTAGTCCTAGGCTTGCCATGGAGAAGGGGAACTGGCCTTGGCCCAGGGACCATTTGAACATGGGCATTTTTCTGTTTCTGTAAGCTACTGCCCTTACATGAGTCCTAGGCTCCTGCTTTGAAGCTATAGCCAGGAATTATAGTCTCAGCCTCCACTGAGCCTGCCTGTGGCCAGGCCACAGCCTTCTATGAGTGATGCCCATTCTTTCAAACTCATGTACTTCTGGATCAGGAGATGGGGGGCTGCAGAATGTCTTAAACCACTCTGCCTTCCTGCACATGCCCAAGTTCCTCAAGACTCAGCCAATAGGAAATATCACTCATTCCCCTTCCTTGCTGTCATCCTCTGCCTGCCCCATCTCTCCTCTACATTCTACACAGACCCTGAACCCACTGTGTCTTTTTTCCCATCCCAAGTCCTGCCACCATCCTGGCTGACTTTAGTATCCAGTGACACATCCAATACCCTGACCTCCCCAGCCCTGACCCATTAATTGTGTGACAAACGTTTGACAAATACATTAACATAATTCAAATGGAGAGGGATAGTCTTCTATAAATTGTGCTCGAACAACTGGATATTCCTAAGAAAATAAAACCTCTACAACTACCTCAAGATTTACAAAAATAAATTTGAAATAGATCCTACACCTAAATGTAAAAACTAAAACTAAAAAACTCTGGAATAAAACATAGGAGAAAGTGTTTGTGACCTGGGGATAGGCAAAGATTTCTTAGACACAAGACACAAAAATCACAAACCAGAAAAGAAAAAAAAGGATAAATTGGATTTCATCAAAATTAAAATCTACTCTCCAAAAGATGCCATTAAGAAAATAATAAAGGTAAGACATATCCTAGTGGAAAATATTTGCAATACATAGTCCTGACGGGACTGGTATCATGCATATTTAAAGAACTCATACAATTCAATAAAAAGAAGACAAAGGGACAAAAGTCTTGAACAGATACTTCACTGAAGAAGATATATCAATGGCCAACAAACACATGAAAAGATGCTCTACATCATTAATCATTAGGAGAATGCAAAGCAAAACCACAATGAAATACTACAACACATCCATGAAAGTAACTAAAACCATATATTGTTGAGGAAGTGTAGCAATTGGAAATCTTGCACACTGCTGGAGGGAATGTAAATGGCACAATCACTTTGGAAACAGTTTGGCAATTTCTTATAAAGTTAAACATACACTTGACATAATGTTGTTAGGTGCCGTCGAGTAGGTTCTGACTCATAGTGACTCTATAGGACAGAGTAGAGCTGTCCCATAGGGTTTCCAGAGAGTGGCTGGTTGATTCGAACTGCCAATCTTTGGGTTAGCAGCCGAGTTTTTAACCAACATCCCACCAGGGGTCCAAAATGATACGATCTAGCAATTCCACACATACATATTTACTGAGAGAAATGAAAATACATACTACAACTTGTACATGAATGTTTATTATTTCTTTATTGACAGTAACCAAAAACTGGAAACAATCCAATCAACTGGTGAGTAGATAAAATGTGGTCTATCCATACAAGGGAATATTGTTGTTGTTTTTAGGTGCCATCGAATCAGTTCTGACTTATAGTAGAGGACACAGTAGAAATGCCTCATAGGGTTTCCAAGGAGCAGCTGGTAGATTTGAACTGCTGACCTTTTGGTTAGCAGCTGAGGTCTTAACCACTACACGAGGACTCCATACAAGGGAATTCTACTCAACAGTAAAAGGAACAATGCATCAGCATAGTCTCATAATCATTATGCTGAGCTAAAAAAGACAGACACAAAACACTCTGATGGTTCCACTTATACAGGCAAAACTTACCTATAGAAATAGAAGCCAGATCAGTGGTTGTCTTGGGCAGAGAATGGGGGTGGGGTTATTGACTGCAAAGGGATAGAAGGAATCTTTCTGGGGTAATAGAAATGATGGTATATCTGTCAAAACTCAACAAACTGACACTTAAAATATGTACATTTTTGTGTATAAATTATACCTCAGTAAAACTGATTTTTAAAATCCATCAAAATTCTTTGCTCATTACACATTCCTATTTTTTCTCTCTCTGCTTTTTCTTCATTCTTATCTCTTGCTGCAGATGAACAATTAACTTTCTTTAAAAAGTTACATGTGACAAAATGGCTAATACCAACATTTCCCAGATTTATATCTCCTTGAGAGAATACCCAGAATTATTTTGAATTGCTTAGTCCTGAGGGACTGAGATAGACTGAGACTGTTGGCTGGCTGGACTAGTGAGCTATCGCCAGGGTTCTCAGATCATGGCGTAGGTCACTCTGTACTAACATGGCAACTCAAACTAACCACATAGATGGAGTTTGTGGATTTCTAGGAGTAGGAGTTTTGGGAAAAGATTATTCAACAAGCAAGACAGTAACTGTCCACTCTATTTGCTTTCAAATTTAAGCCTGAGAAATATAAAATTTCATTTTTTACATATAAAATGCTTTTTTAAAAATTTATTTCTTAAGGGTCACAGAAGAGAAATAAAATAATGTGTGAAAATTTTTAAAAGTATATATACAATGAGATTGAATAGCTAAAGTGAGGTAAATTACTCTTGTTATCCTACTATTCTTTGAGCTAGAAGACAGTCGATTATCATTTGACCTTTGAACACCAAATTAACCATAATTTTCAACTTTTCAACTGCTCTTATCCTGAAACCTTGAGAAATTTCATTTTGAATGAAGTAATCACAACAGCTTTGGGGAAGTAAGAACTAACTGGGAGTCCAGAGCACTAATCGTTTCATTGTGAATTTGCCTAAAGCCAGAGGTTTTCCAGCTTCACATTTAAGAGGAGGGCACAGTGAACATTGTTACTGCCAGGCCCCAAAACAACCTTGTGGCAAGGTCATAAAATAAACCTTCTCTGATGATATTCGGGGCCCTGGTGACAAGTGGTTAAGAGGTCAGATGCTCACCAAAAAGTCGGCAGCTCGAATCCACCAGCCACTCCTCGGAAACCCTACGTGGCAGTTCTACTCTGTCCTATAGGGTCGCTATGAGTGGGAATCGACTCGACGGCAATGGGTTTGGTTTTTTTGTTTGTTTGTTTGCTTGTTTGATGATATTCAGTGAATAAACAGTAAAAAGCAAGCAAATGTATGTTGAACTCTCTTCTCATCCCCAAAGTGAAGGCTTAGTTCCATAGAGTGATGGCTTAGCTGTAGAGAGATGTACAAACTCTTCAGAGCTACAACCCACGGTCTCAAGCTCCTCTCTCTCTGCTCCAGCAGCTAGAACTGCAGGCCTTGGTTGCCTTAAATAGAATGCTTAAATGCTTACAGAGGAGCAAGTGAGAGAAGAGGAATTTCCTCTTTCCTCCATTCTTCAGTGTGTCAGTGTGGGCTCTTCATTGAGGCTGGGGCTCCATTGTCCAGCAGATCCTCGGAGCTCTGGGGTCATGAGCTGTTTTCTCTCTGCTCCAGAGGAAACGGGAGTTTTATCTCTTCCCATCTGCCCACTCACCACTGGCACAAATCCTCACGGAGAGGAAAACTCTGTTCTTTATGTCCCTACAGTTGGCATGCCCTCAGCTGTAACAAAACTTTGGACTCATAATCAGTAGTTCCTTCACATAGAGAGTCTAAGAAGTATGTGGTCCCAGAGTTAGCTCTGTGGCTCAGTGGTGTCATCAAGGACCAGGCTCTCTACATCTTTCTTGTCACCACCTCAGCCCACTGCCCTGGACTTTAATCTGGCCTCTTCATGGGATCAACATGGTTGCTGCAGATCCCAGCATTGCAGACAAAACAGTATCTGGCCAAAGAAATGAGCCTTTCTCCTTTGTCTTTTCTTATTAGCAAGGAACACCCCCAGAAGCCCACCAGCAGACATCCTCTGGGGTCCCACTGGCTGGGATTCAAGTGACAAAGCCTTAGAAGCAAGAAAGGCTAAGAGAGAGTGCTTAGCATCTGTGGCCTCTATGGTGGGAGGCAGTCTCTACCTGCAGGGGGAGAGCGGGGAGGGTGGGCAGGGAGTGCTATTGACTCAGCAGCAAACACAGCATTTGACCCCACTCCCACTAGCCTTTCCTCCACGCCAGTTTCTGGCCCTGCTTTCTACCTTTACCTACATTTGTTAATCTATCTTTAAAAAAGTGTTTATGTTATAAAAGTAATTTATGCTCATTGTTGAGAATAAAGTAATAAAAGATATTTGAAAACTAGGAAAAAGCCAAGAGGTAATTCCTGTTAACATTTTGTTATCTTTCCATCCTGCTTTCTGTACTGTTTCTACATATGTAGCAAGAAGAGGGAAAAGTGGCATTTAAAACCATGACTGCAGCTACTGCAACCTTTCAAGAGAATGGCCTAATTTATCTTTGGGGAAGTTAATTTCTTTTTATCTGGGAAAACACTTCAATGGCATTAATTGAGGGGGAAATGTAGGTAGCACTCACCTCTACCCCTGCCTCCCACATGGCCTGAAAGGCTAGAGTAAAACATAAAGAAGGCTAAACTGAAAGACATGTTGGAAATTATTCATTGATAACTTAAAGCAGGGGTAAGAGCCTGCAAATTGGGAGAAAGGGCCAGATGTGAGGAGAAAGCTTGACCTGAGGCATAGGGAGGGCCACAGCTGATGGGAAATTTCCTGTGATTAAAACCAGTTGCTCGGACTCATGGTGAAATCATGTGTCCGAGCAGAACTGTGCTCCGTAGGGGTTTTTAATGGCTGATTTTTTGGAAGTAGATCACCAGGTCTTTCTTCCAAGGTGCCTTTGGGTGGCCTTAAATCTCCAAACTTTGTTAGCCATTGAGCATGTTAATTGTTTACACAACTCAGGAACTCCTTCCTATGATTAGAAATGTTCAGATTATAACAAACCACTCCAAACCTTGGTAGCTTAAATGAAAATGTATTGTTTGATATGGTTCTGTGGGTTGGTGGGGATCAGTTGGGAGGTTCTCAGTTGGAGTCTCATGCTGTTTCTGGCTGGAATTGTCTAAGGGCTCAACTTGGCCAGACATCCAAGATGTCTCATGTCTGGTGCCTCAGCTGTCTAGACAGGAACATGGGGGCTGGCCGGGCATCTCTCTCTCTTCACAGGGACTCTCCACATGGCTAGTTGGGCTTCCTCCCAGTGCAGTGGTCAGGTAAGGAAGGTGGACTTTTGACAGAGGCATGCATTCCAAAAGGAGTATGCTGCAAGACTTCTTTTGCCCTGGCAATTCATATAACGTCTCTTCTATCACATTTAATTTGTTACAAGGGGCTTGCCCAGAGTCAATGTGGGAGGAACTACACAGAGGGGGACACAAATATGTTTATTAGGGGACTATCTTTGGAGACATCTTTGCTTTTTAACATATTAAAGAGGTCTTTCACAGCAGATTCGCCCAATGCAATACGTTGTTTGATTTCTTGACTGTTGCCTCCACAGGCGTTGATTGTGGATCCAAGTAAAATGAAATCCTTGACAACTTCAATATTTTCTCTGTTTACCATGATGTTGCTTATTGGTCCAGTTGTGGGTATTTTCAGTCACCTCATATGCATGTGACAGCTGGACAATGAATAAGGAAGACCAAAAAAAGAACTGATGCATTTGAATTATGGTATTGGTGAAGAAAATTGAATATACCATGGACTGCCAGAAGAATGAACAAATCTGTCTTGGAAGAAGTAAAGCCAAAATGCTCTTTAGAAGCAAGGATGGTGAGACTTTGTCTCATGTACTCTGGATATGTTATCAGGACAGACAAGTCCCCAGAGAAGGACATAATGCTTGGTAAAGTAGAGTGTCAGCAAAAAAGAGGAAGACCCTCAATGAGATGGACTGACACAGTGGCTGCAACGATGGGCTTAAACACAGCAAAGATTGTGAGGATGTGCAGGACCAGGCAGTGTTTTGTTCTGTTGTTCACAGGGTTGCTAAGAGTTGGAACTGACTTTACAGCACCTAATAGCGTCTCTGGAGACCACTACCATGAGAAATGACTGGTGAGTTTCTGGGAGCACTAACATCATATTTGAATTTGAAGATCTTAACCACCCTGGGTAGTAATTATCTTTCACTACTCTCAAACCTTAAGTGAAATTGTAAAATTCATAGCAAGCTTGTGTTAGTGAAGCTTTGTGAGAAAAAAAAAAAAGAAATGGGATGGCATCCTCCATGAGGAGAAGTATTATGGGAAGAGGTTGCACAGCCAAGGGCCACAGCCAGGAAAGTGTAAAGGCAGAGAAGCAGGTTGTGGCACGGATTGACTCACAAGCCACTTCTCTACCTTGGCATCTTCAGAGCTTTGAGGGATGGCACATGGACTTACTACAGGATATTAAATGAGTAATGTAATATTACAGGATATTACATCCAAGCTATCCTATTTGAATATTGAAGGAGAAGGAAGGCTGGAGGATTTGGAGATATCTGGGCACATGCAGTTCAGATCACATTACACACACACACACACACACACACACATACACATTGCATGTCAAGCTTTTTATCTGACAAATTTAGGCTCAAACAAAAAACTCTTTATAAGCATTATTCTTAGTGGCTGTATTATATTCAAACTTATCACAACACTGAAATATAATCAATGTTCTCTTAACGTTGAACATTGAAAGATTTTTCAATTCTAGCAGTAGAATTTCTTTCGCAGAGTATTTCTTTCTAGTATTAGAAAGGCAAACTGCCAAATTATCTTCAAGAAACATCTTTAACATTTTATGCCCCCATTTGCTGTGTAGGGAAGGACCTTTCACCTTTAAGATTAGTCACTTTAATCTGCTATAGTCCTCTTCCTCTCCCCACGTTCTGGTTTTATCATGGCCATAGCGGACATGTCCTTTCCCAGGGCACACACCCTATGACACGCCACTTTACTCCAGAACTTTACACTCCCAGGATACATGTCTGCTAAGTCTAATGTTCAGGACCATCCTCCAGGATGCAGAGTCTTTCTTGACAATTCCCATTAGATGGAAGCTTCCCTGCGCCTAGGGGAAGGGAAGTCAGTGGAATGGAGTCAGGGTTCTCTTTGATCATGAAAGAAGGGATTCCTCATCCTGGAACTAGCAGCCACCCAGAGAACTGGGGGCTGGAGACTAAAAGGCACAGCTTCTGGACCTCAGGAGTCCTTCTCGTGGGCATGGTGGCCTCATCCAGGAAGCGGAAAGACCAGTTATCACCTTGCAGATGCCAGAGAGAAAAAATATCCACAGTTGGCCTGAATCCTACTCCACTACCTCTAGGCTGACAGACCATTCCACAGAGGTCCAAAGATGTCCTGCCCTGCCCTCCTTCCCTTCCCTCCACACCTCCAGTCCCAGATGTTGCTTCATTCAGACTTGGGCAATAGGAAGTAGAGAAGTGGCAGAGGAGGCAGAAGAGCTGTGAACAGAGAGATGGAGATCAAGTCTAGAATCCTGGAATAGCTGCGTCTGTATTAAGCTTGGGCAGGGTTGCAAGGGAGGTTCGTGGGCAAGAGTCAGAGCCATGGGGACCCAAGAACTTCAGATTACTGGTGAGGGGCAGCAGCAAAATGCCTTAAATGACCTCTCTAAATAATACAAAGTTTAGGCTGTTGTTAGCTGCCATTGCGTTCGCTCCCAACTCATGGTGACAGCATGCACAATGGAACAAAACAGTGCACAGTCCTGAGCCATCCCCATGATGGATTGTGGATCAAACCATTAAATAGGGTTTTCAATGGCTGATTTTCAGAAGTAGATCACCAGGCCTTTATTCCTAGTCCATCTTGGTCTGGAAGCTCCACTGAAACCTGTTCAGCATCATAAAAACATACAAACCACCACTGACAGACGGGTGGTGGCTGTGCTTCAGGTGCGCTGGCTAGACATTGAACCTGAGTCTCCCGCATGGAAGATGAGAATTCTACCACTGAACCATCAGTGCCCCCCAAGGTTTACGTATTCTGTGAGAAATTCTGAAATACTATTTTTGAAGTCCAAATCCAGTTTTTCAACAACAAAAAATAACAACATGTTATATAACGTTTACTGTGTGCCAACAACCCTGAAGTGGTGTTGTATATAAAGAAACCAAGGCACAAAAAGTAATTTGCAGTAACACATTGGTAGGTCACAGAGCTAGTAATCAGAGAAGGCTTGGTTCATACCTAAGCAGCCTAGCTTAGGGTATCCTAAAGCTAAGAACATGAGAATCTGTTTTCTGTTATTGGGGTCTGAAATGGCAAATAAATACATTCCTTGTTACAGGTGGCTTGGGGGTTGCAATAATCGTCACTTTACCGTGTTCTTTTCTCCTGGTTAATACCTCTTCATAGATATTGTATGAAACAAGTGGGGACCTGTGCTACAAAGGCCTGACTCCTACTTGGAGCTGTCTCACTGGTCTTGGCTCTTGTCCCCTTCCAGAATCCTGGACTCTACATCCTGCTTCCTGTACAGCCCGCGGCATTTCCACAAGCGTTCACTCTGGCTGCCTGTACTGAGGACACACTTTTATTTTGAAGTGTACATGCAGCAAGCTTTGTATAAACTCATCAGAAATCCCAGTGGTCTCCTTCTGGGGCCTGGCTGTGGTAATGTCTAATACAGGGAGCCTACTGCTGGGGGCAGCACCTGTGCAGTACAGAGTCACTGCCCAGGCTCGATTCTCTGCTGCCCACTGGTCTGCCCCGTGACTGGTGCCACAGCTTTCCTCCAGTCCTTTGGAGACTGCAGCCTGGCGCCTTGAAGCTCCTCTCATCACTGAGTCAGGGGTGATTCCTTCTGGAAATTTCTGCAACTCACAGAAAGGGAGCTCCTCCTGAGGCTCTCCAACCTAACTTAGGGACAGGAGAGGAAGAAGATACAGGGCTGGCTAGGCTTGGCTTGACAGTGACCTTGGGCAAGATACATGAGCCCAGTGGATCTTATTGCCTTTAAATCAAAGTACAGGAGTTTCCAGCACTTTTCTTGGCAAAGATCCCTTCTACTGTCCCCCCTCCTCAATAAACCATTGTCCATGACTCTGCACTTACTAAGTTATCATTTAATTTCTCCATTTTATTAATCAGAACCAATCAAAGGTTCTATCAGCATAAACAACCAGGATTACTGACTGGGTTAAAGTCTAGCCAATAGAAACGTTCTCCTTAGCTTGAGCAACCTTACCTTAGGTAAACGTTTGAATTCCATTCAGCTTTTGCAATGTTGAAAATTGTACGTAAGCCCCATTGGTCCATTCCCTGTCACACAGCAGCCTGGAAACCATGGGAGAGATGATTTCTAAGGTCTCTCCCAGCTTAATCTACAAGTCACCACCCCTGGCTCTACTGACCACACCCAGGACTCAAGACTACCCAAGTGCAGGTTTTATGCCTTTCTGTCACTCACCTTGCATACAGGGTCATCACACCTGTCCTTACTGGCCCTTCTTCATGTCCCTGGAGACCCAGGAGATGGCACTTCCCTCAGGCACAAATCCTGTCTTGAGACTGAGTCATCATCTTAATTGTCTCCCAGTTTTCGGGACCTGTTTCCCATGCTTGCTTCAGTCTGCTACCCACACCCCCATCAACACATGCCATCTATTTTGATGGACTCCTTGAAGGTTTGGACCCATATTAACCACAGGCAGGATGATCAGGGAGCTGATGAAGAGTTTGAAGGGATCCCTATGAGAGTTGGTCTTTGGCTCACACAAAATCCAGAAGACCTGGTTTAATATAAAGGAGACTAATTCCTAGTGGATTAAAGGATATAAGAACCCCAAAGAAACATGATGGGCTTACCATGTTTCCCATTTTCACCCTTCCTATCCCTCAAAGTGTACCCTCTTCCTATTCCTTTTTTCCCTCCAACCCGCAACAAGTGCCTACCACACCCCAAGAGAAAAGGGTTTTTTCTCCAACCATACGTTCAGAAATGCTTTGTTGCTATTAATATCTCAGCTCTGGCTGCTCTACATCTGGGAAGCTGATGGGAACAGGATAATGCTAAGATCATTTAGGGTAGAGCAAGGGAAAGATTAATGAGGGTTAAGCGGCAGCCCTCAGTGAAAAGCTCAAAGTCCAAAGCACCAGTTTCAAGTCGGCCAGAAAGACTCTGATCCACTTGAGCCATCGCAGAACTAGAGAGCCCTGAGCTCCTTTTTCCCTTTCACACACTAGGTGTGGCAAATCATTTTATTGTACCCAACTGTTCATCCCCCATTGGATAAGAGGACTATACAGCCCTGCCTGACGCTGTATGACTTCAGTACTTCCTGTGAGAGGAATATACCTCCCCACCCCACTGACACTGGACTTGGCTGTGTGATTTGCCTTGGTCAGGAGATGTCTATGCCACTGTGTGCTTCTGCCAGCTTTTTTCTTCCCTCTACAAAAATGGTACGCTCCCAACAGGAGATGCACTTTCAGCCTGGGTCTTGAGATAAGACACATGAAGCAGGGTCACAGCCAATCATCAGCAGGCGCTGGTATGCAATGTGGATGAAAACATGGTTGTCATAAACCACTGAGATCTGAAGGTTGTTAATGAAGCATAATCTAGCAAAAGCTAACTAGTACACTGTTGTTAGATGCCATTGAGTCACCTCTGACTCAAAACATTGCCCAGTCCTGTGCCACCTTCACAATTGTTGTTATACTCAAGTCCATTATTGCAGCTACTGTGTATTTTGAGTGCCTTCCAACCTTAGGAGCTCATCTTCCAGCGCTATACTGGACAATATTCCATTGTGATCCATAGGGTTTTCATTGGTTAACTTTCAGAACTAGATTGCCAGCCCTTTCTTCCTAGTCTGTCTTAGGGTCTGCTGAAACCTGTTCACCATAGGTGACCCTGCTGGTATTTGAAATACTGGTGATATAGCTTTCAGTGTTACAGCAACAGGTAAGCCATCACAGTACAACAAACTGAGACAGATGGTGAAATTATACACTAACTCAGTGTTTACAAGAAAGCAAAGTAAATGAGTGAGGCAGAGTGTGTAAGATCATGGGGATGGGGCAGACAGAGAGATAATTTGCCTAAAAGTATAGGCTCCAGTATTAAACTTTGTTATATGAGGGTAAGTCAAGAAATATTGCTACTAGGATTCCACTTCATACATACATGAGTTTACTCCAAACAGAACATGTTTAAACATGTCTCTGTGATCAGTGGATGGCTGTAGACAAGTTCTCTCAGTAATACACTTGTCTTAGTCTCGTTAGGGTGCCTTCAAAAAACAGGATACTTTTTGTGCGATGGAAAAAAACGATTTTGAGGTCAGGGCTAATACCGAAATTTTAACAAAATTCAAGTGGACATCTGCCCAAATCACTGAAGCTTTGTAAAAAGTTTATCGGAATACTGCCCCACATAAAACAAGTTTTTAGATGGATCAAGCATTTTAAGGAAGGTCAGGAATACCTCAAAGATGAGCCAAGAGAAGGAAGACTACTCAGAAGGTTACAGTGACTGATTTTTGGGATTCCCAAGATTTTCTGGAAGGACACAGGACAATCACGGGGGCTTATTATGAAGAAGTTTTAAGACAACTGAAAACTGCATTGGTGAGTAAAAGGCCTGGAAAAGTTGCAGGGAGGAATTTTTGTGCATCACGACAATGCACCTGCTTATTCTTCCAGGGTAGCAAGGATGTCCTATAAGAATTTCGCTGGGAAACCTTACCCCATCCAACCTACAACCCTGATCTTGCCCCATCAGATTTCTTTTTGCTCCCACAGCTCAAAGAACATTTAAAAGGAACACAATTTGAGTCCCCTGAGGATACCAAAACTGCACTCTTCACGGAACGGTTAGAGAGATGGAAACATCGCCTTCAGAAGTGTACAGACCTAGATGAACGATGTGTCAAGAAACAACAGCTTCACATTTTGATATTTTTGTTTAATAATCGTTTCTATGATTTTGTAGCAATACTTTTTGACTTACCCTCATATGAGTTAACATAAAAAATATTTCTCGTTATTTGGCTAAATATCAGAGGCCAAGATTTTAATAATTCAGTTAACTAATATTTGCTACTGAAAGCTTAGGCTATTAAGAAACATGTAGTTAAAACAAAACTATGCATATAATGATCCAACCTTGTAACGTTTTTCATAACCATTTAACATTTTAGAAATCTTTTTGGCACAATCTCTAATTGAGAAGGAACATTCTTCTGAAATTTGGAAATTACTCACATTTTACTTTTTTTTTGTCTCATCCTAAAGGAAATTTATTTTCTGTTTTAAAAGTTCTCTCTAAAACTTCTCTCATTTAGCTTCCCAAATATCAATTATATTCTGTAAAATCAATCAAGTCTAATCATACAACAAAGAAAATCCACCACCTTGTGGCTTTTAAAAAAAAAAATATTTATTGGGCTTTAAGTGAAAGTTTACAATTCAATCCAGTTTCTCATACAAAAATTCATATACACATTGTTATGTGACCCTACTTGCTCTCCCTATACTGTGACAGCACACGCCTCCTTTCCTCCCCAGATTTCCCACGTCCATTCAACAAGCTCCTGACACTCTGCTTTCTCATCTCATCTCCAGACAGGAGCTGCCCATTTAGTCTCACGTATCCACTTGACCTAAGCAGTACACTCTTCACGAGTATCATTTTATGTTCCATAGTCCAGTCTAATCTTTGTCTGAAGAGTTAGCCTCGGGAATGGTTTTAGTTTTGGGCTAACAGAGAGTCTGGGGTGGGCATGTCTACCCTTTAGTCTCAGTCAACTAATTAAGTCTGGTCTTTGTACTAGAATTTGAGTCCTGCACCCCACTTTTCTCCTGCTCCGTCAGGGGCTCTCTTTTGTGTTCCCTGTCATGGTGGTCATTGGTAGTAGCCAGGCACCATCTAGTTTTTCTGGTCTCAGGCTGATGAAGTCTCTGGTTTATGTGGCCCTTTCTGTCTCTTGGGCGAGTATTTTCCTTGGGTCTTTGGTGTTCTTCATTCTCCTTTGCTCCAGGTGGGTTGGAACCAACTGATGCATCTTAGATGGCCATTCGCTAGCTTTTAAGACCCCAGATGGCACTCACCAAAGGGGGATGCAGAACATTTTTCAAATAAACTTTGTTATGCCAATTGACATAGATGTTCCCTGAAACCATGGTCCAGACCACTGCCCCTGCCACTCTGTCCCTCAAAGTGTTTGGTTGTATTCAGGAAACTTCTTAGCTTTTGGTTTAGTCCAGTTGTGCTGACTTTCCCTGTAGTATGTGCTGTCCTTCCCTTCACCTAAGATGATTCTTGTCTACTATCTAGTTAGTGAATATCTCTTCTTTCCTCCCCACCCTCATAACCATCAAAGAATGTTTTCTTCTGTGTTTAAACCCTTCCTTGAGTTCTTGTAATACCGGTCTCATACAATATCTGTCCTTTTGCGACTGACTGAATTCACTCAGCATAATGCCTTCCAGATTCCTCCACATTATAAGACATTTCATGGCTTCATCGTTGTTCTTCATTGTTGCATGGTACTCCATTGTGTGAATATGCCATAATTTGTTGATCCTTGCGCCTGCTGATGGGCACCTAGGTTGTTTCCATCTTTTTGCTATCATGAACAGTGCTCCAATGAACACGGGTGTGGATATATCTATTTGTGTAATGGCTCTTATTTCTCTAGGATATATTCCAAGAAGTTGGATTGCTGGATCGTATGGTACTTCTATTTCTACCTTTTTAAGGAAGTGCCAAATCAATTTCCTAAGTGGTTGTACCGTTTTACAATCCCAACAAGAGTGTGTAAGTGTTCCAGTCTCTCCACAACCTCTCTAACATTTATTATTTTGTGTTTTTTGGATTAATGCCAGCCTTGTTGGGGTGAGATAGTATCTCATTGTAGTTTTGATTTGTATTTCTCTAATGGCGAATGATTGTGAGCATTTCCTCGTATGTCTGTTAGCTGCCTGAATGTCTTCTTAGGTGAAGTGCCTGTTCATATCCTTCACCCATTTTTTAATTGGGTTGTCTTTTTGTTGTTGAGGTTTTGCAGTATCTTGTAGATTTTTGAGATTAGGAGCTGATCAGATTTGTCATAGGCAAAAATTTTTCCCAGTCTGTAGGTTATCTTTTGACTCTTTTGGTGAAGTCTTTTGATGAGCATAAATGTCTGAATTTTAGAAGATCCCAGTTATCTAGTTTCTCTTCTGGTGTTTGTGCATTATTGCTTATGCTTTGTACTCAGATTATGCCATGTATTAGGGCTCCTAGCATTGTCCGTATTTTTTCTTTCATGATCTTTATTGTTTTCTATTTTATATTTAGGTCTTTGATCCATTTTGAGTTAGTTTTTGTGCATGCTGTGAGGTATGGGTCTTGTTTCATTTTTTTGCAGATGGATATCCAGTTATGCCAGCACCATTTGTTAAAGAAACTGTCTTTTCCCCAGTTAATGGACTTTGGGCCTTCATAGGTAGATGAATTTACGTCTGGATTCCCCATTCTGTTTCACTGGTCTATGTATGTCTTGTACCAATACCAGGTTGTTTCGACTACCGTGATGGTATAATAGGTTCTAAAATCAGGTAGGGTGAGGCCTTCCACTTTGTTCTTCTTGAGTAACACTTTACTATCAGGGGCCTCTTCCCTTTCCATATGAAGTTGGTGATTTGTTTCTCCATCTCCTTAAAAAATGCCGTTGGAATTTGGATCGGGATTGCATTGTATCTTTAGATCACTTTGGGTAGAACTGACATTTTCACAATGTTGAGTGTTCCTATCCATGACACGGTATGTTTTTCCACTTATGCAGGTCTCTTGGTTTCTTGCAGTAGCGTCTTGTAGTTTGTTTGTAGAGGTCTTTTACGTCTCTGGTTAGATTTATTTATTCCTAAGTATTTTATCTTCTCTGAGGCTGCCGTAAATGGTATTGCTTTTGTGATTTCCTCTTTGAAGTTCTCTTTGATGCTGTAGAGGAATCCAAATGATTATTGTACGTTTATCTTGTATCCTGATACTCTGCTGAAATCTTCTATTAGTTCCAGTAGTTTTCTTGTGGATTCTTTGGGGTTTTCTGTGCGTAAGATCATATCATCACAAATAAAGGTACATTTACTTCTTCATTACCAATTTGGATGCCCTGTATTTCTTTTTCTAGCTGACTGCTCTGGCTAGGACCTCCAGCACAATGTTGAAAAAGAGTGGTGATAAAGGGCACCCTTGTCTGGTTGCCATTCTCAAGGGGAATGCTTTCAGACTCTCCATTTAGGATGATGTTGACTGTTGGTTTTGTATAAATGCCCTTTATTATGCTGAGGAATTTCCCTTTTATTCCTATTTTGCGGACAGTTTTTATCATAAATGAGTGTTGGACTTTGTCAAATGCCTTTTCTGCATCGATTGTTAAGATCATATGGTTCTTGTCTTTTGTTTTATTAATGATAGATTACATTGATTGTTTTTCTAATGTTGAACCATCCCCGCATACCTGGTATAAATCCCACTTGATCATGATGAATTATTTTTTTGATATGTTGCTGAATTCTACTGGCTAGAATTTTGAGGATTTTCGTTTCTATGTTCATAAGAGATACTGGTCTGTAATCATCTTTTTTTGTGGTGTCTTTACCTGGTTTTGGTTCAGTGTTATGCTGACTTCATAGAATGGGATTGGGAGTATTCCATCCTTTTCTATGCTCTGAAATACCTTCAGTAGTAGTGGTGTTAACTCTTCTCTGAAAGTTTGGTAGAATTCTCCAGTGAAACCATCTGGGCCAGGGCTTTTTTTTGTTGGGAGTTTTTTTAATGACCTCTTCAATATCCTCTTTTGTTATGGATTTATTTAGTTGTTCTGCCTCTGTTTCTGTTAGTTTAAGTAGGTAGTGAGTGTCTAGAAATTTGTCCATTTCCTCTAGGTTTTCAAATTTGTTATAGAGTACAATTTTTCATAGCATTTTGTTATGATTCTTTTAATTTCAGTTGGGTCTATTGTGATATGGCCCATCTCATTTTTTATATGGGTTATTTGCTTCCTCTCAAGTTTTTCTTTTGTCAGTTTGGCCAATGGTTTATCAATTTTGTTGATCTTTTCAAGGAACCAGCTTTCGGTCTTGTTAACTCTTTCAATTGTTTTTCTATTCTCTATTTCATTTAATTCTGCTCTAACTCGTATCATTTCCTTTATTCTGGCACCTGAAGGCTTCTTTTGCTGCTCTCTTTCTACTTGTTCGAGTTGCATGGTTAATGTTTTGATTTTGGCCCTTTCTTCTTTTTGGATGTGTACAGTTACTGCTTTTGTTGTGTCCCAAAGGTTCTGATAGGATGTGTTTTCATTCTCTTTTGACTCTGTGAATTTCTTTATTCCATCCTTAATTTCTTCTATAACCCAGTAATTTTTGAGCAAGATGTTGCTCAGTTTCCATGTGTTTCATTTTTTTCACTTGATTTTTCTGTTATTGATTTCTATTTTTATGGCTTTTTATGGTCAGAAAAGATGCTATGTAATATTTTGATGCTTTGGATTCTGTTAAGGTTTGCTTTATGGCCTAATATGTGGTCTTCTCTGGAGAATGTTCCATGTGTGTTGGAAAAGAAAGTATACTTGGCTGCTGTTGGGTGGAGTGTTCTGTATATGTCTATGAGATCAAGTTGGTTAATTGTGGCATTTAGATCTTCCGTGTCTTTATTTAGCTTCTTTCTGGATGTTCTGTCCTTCACCAAAAGTGGTGTGTTGAAGTTTCCTACTATTATTGTGGAGCTCTGCCATTGGGTGTATAAATATTTATTATAGTTATGTCCTCCTGGTGTATTGACCCTTTCATCATCATATAGTGTCCTTCC
Organism: Dugong dugon; assembly: GCA_030035585.1. Taxonomy (NCBI): domain Eukaryota; kingdom Metazoa; phylum Chordata; class Mammalia; order Sirenia; family Dugongidae; genus Dugong; species Dugong dugon. Next base: position 33,825,783 of record CM057479.1, read on the forward strand.
TTATCCTTTGTGGTGGATTTTACTTTAAAGTCTATTTTGTCAGCGATTAATATTGCTATTCCTGCTCTGTTTTGAGTGTTGTTTGCTTGCTATATTTTTTTCCATCCTTTTGAGTTTTAGTTTGTTTGTGTCTTTAACTCTAAAGTGTGTCTCTTGTAGGCAGCATATAGATGGTGTTTTTTCATCCATTCTGCCACTCTCTGTCTCTTATTGCTGCATTTATTCCATTTACATTCAGTGTAATTATTGATAGGTATGAGTTTAGTTCTGTCATTTTGATGTCTTTGTGTGTTGTTGACAGTTTCTTTGTTCCACTTAATTTTCTGTGCAGAGTCATTTTTCTTTATGTATTTTCTTTTCATCTTTTTCATTGTTGTTGATTTTGTATTTGCGGAGTCATTTTTTTTTCTTGTTTTTTATTTTGATATGTAGGATTGTTAAGTCTCCTTTGTAGTTACTTTAATATTTACCCCTATTTTTCTAACTTTAAACTACTCTTTTATTTCTTTATATCACCTTGACTTCCTCTCCATACGAAAGATCTATGACATTTTTTAGTCCCTCTTTTTTGTTTTAATGTTGTCATCTTTTACATATTGACATCTCTGTTTCCCTATTTTCAGTGTTTTAGCTTTGATTTATTTTTGTGACTTCCCTATGTGGGTTGATATCTGGTTGTTCTGTCCTGTGTTCTAGTCTTGGGTTGTTATCTGATGTTACTGATTTTCTAACTGGAGGACTCCCTTAGTATTTCTTGTAATTTTGCTTTGGTTTTCGCAAATTCCTTAAACTTCTGTTCATCTGGAAATGCCCTAATTTCACTATCGTGTTTGAGAGACAGTTTTGCTGGATATATAATTCTTGACTGGCAATTTTTTTCCTTCAAGGCTTTATGTATGTCATCCTATTGCCTTCTTGCCTTCATGGTTTCTGCTGTGTAGTCTGAGCTTATTCTTATTGACTCTCCTTTGTAGATGACTTTTCATTTATTTCTAGCCACTCTTAAAATTCTCTCTTTATCTTTGGTTTTGGCAAGTTTGATTATGTCTTGGTAACTTTCTTTTGGGAGCTACCTTATGTGGGGTTTGATGAGGATCTTGGATAAGTATCTTCTCGTCTTTCACACTATCAGGGAAGTCTTTTGCCAACAAATCTTCAACAATTCTCTCTGTATTTTCTTTTATTCCCCCCATTCTGCTGCTCCAATCACTTGTAGATTATTCCTCTTGATAGAGTCCCACTTAATTCTTAGGGTTTCTTCATTTTTTAAAATCCATGTATCTGATTTTTCCTCAATATGTTGGTGTCAAGTGCTTTATCTTCAGTCTCACGAACTCTGACTTCCATTGCCTCAATTCTACTCCTATGACTTTCTAGTGAGTTGTCTGGTTCTGAAATCTTATTGTTAATCTTCTGGATTTCTGATTGCTATCTCTAAATGGATTCTTGCATCCTGTTAAATTTGTCATTTGGCTCTTTTCTAATCTTCTTAAGTTCCTCTATTGCTTTGTCTGTATGTTCTTTGGCTTGGTCTGTTTTGCCTGATCTCCTTCCTGATTTCTTGAAGAGTTCTGTATATTAATCTTTTGTATTCTACCTCTGGTAATTCCAGTAAGTTTTCTTCCTCCGGAAAATTTCTTGATTGTTTTGGGAGCTTGCTGAAGCCATCATGGTATGCCTCTTTATGTGATTTGATATTGACTATTGTCTCCGAGCCATTGATAACTTATATTTATTTTGTTTGCTTACTATGTCCTAGCTTTTTGTTTTGTTTTGATATGCTCAAATAGGCCACTTGTGTGAGCTAGTTTGATTACTGGTGCCTTTCAAGCTCTAACGTCCTGTCACCAGGTGGTTAGATCTGTTACTATGTATGTGAGCCCAGGAGTCTGTTTACTTTTCTTGTGTGGATTCAGGTCAGGTGTCCAAGTAGTCAGTCACCAAGTGTGTGGTGCAGGCTCTCACCTACAGTCCTAGACAGGCAGGAGTGACTGGTGTAGGCACAGGTATCTGGCTGCAGTAGGGGGTCACATGCTGAGGAAGGCAGGGGGCTGACGGCTGCCCCTGAGTATCTGGAGAAAGTGTGTTGCTGTTCCCTAGAGTGTGTAGGTGGGTATGTTTTGCAGCCAGACTATGAGCACCCAATGCTATTGGCTGTTAAAGACTGGGAGGCACCGCTTATTCTTGGACCTGTTGTGGGTGGCTAGGTGGTGTGGGTGGAGCTACCAGTCCTCAGGCCCCGGATGTGGGTAGGTGAGGACCCTGCTTAATGGGGAGAACAGTGTCAAATGTCATGAACCTGCCACTTCATCATATTGCTGATACAGCTGAAGTTAGGCTTCAGGTATATACCCTGTTGTACTGTGGTAATGAGGGCCTATGCTGCTGAAAGGAGCCCACAGAGGTATATGCAGAGGTAAAATGCAATCGAAGTCCATGGACCCCTTATGCCTGTGCCTAGGTAAAGGAGCTGTACCTTCCCTGAGTTCCCAGCTTAGGGTAGAGCCGGTAGATTATTTTTTCCTGTTTGTTCATTTGTTCCCTCTCCAAGGCCCAGAGAATGGCTCAGGGTGCGTGACAGGTCCCACTTCCAGCCTAGGGGACTAGGATGGCTGAAGGTGGCCCAGAACCCAGTGCAGAGCAGGGAGGGGGCAGGTAAATGGGAGACAGGTTTTTCCCAGAGAGGGTATTTCTGATCTGCATGGTAGGTCAGATGCACGTACTTATCTTTTGCCAATTGAGTGCCGCTTTTTCATTGGTTCTGGAGGCCCAAGTAGACTCTCTGCCTCTCGGTCTCTCCTGATGTGGAAAACGCCTCCCAAGCGCCACTGCTTGCCTTACCGCACACACCAGTCTATCCGACCTGAAGGGTGCTGGGTCCCATCAGGTCAGGTCTAGCAACTCCTCCCTGCTTCCAAACTGTTGTCTCCCTCCCCCGCCATTCAGTCTGATTCCTCAACTTTGCCTTTGATGTTCAGGGCTCCTAGATTATCATATATAATCTATTCACTTGTTTTTTGGGGTATTTGTTGTAAAAGGGACCACAGGAAGCATCTGACTACTCCGCCATCTTGGCCCTGCCCTCTCACCGTGTGTCTTAAAGGAAGTGACTTCTATATGGATGGGGATTAACAAATGCATAGATTGATTCTATAGAATATTTCATTTAGTTGATGTTAATCTGAGCCCTGAGAAGTGGAAATAGCCTTGTTATAGAGAATTACACACTGTCATAATTTTTGTTGAAATTAGGTTTTTCTTATGGGAGAATTATAAATATTTGAGTATTACAAGAGCTGACATATTTGAGTATTACAACAGCTGACCACTTACTTCCATGTTTTTATCATCTGCCAAAGGATTTGGTCTTTTGCCATCACGTAATCCAGAAAAAAATATCCTTTGTTCCATAGCAATAGGAACTGGCACAATCCCAGGAATATGGGGGCAAGGAATGCTCTTCTTTGACCTACTAGAAGCAGAAATCTCTCTGTACTATTTTTCCAAGAATGGCCCTCAGGCATACACAGCATTCCCAGTCCAGACTGCTTCACCCAGGACTACCTGAACCTGAGTCTGCTTCTTACCATTGCCAGATGCTGAACAGCCAAGCAGCTAGCTTTAGAAAATACCATAGGATGAAGGCCTCCTGGCATCTCATGCTATATACTGAGTACCTAATTTAGCAAAAGCTTGCTTGGCAAAGTAGCCTAACAAAAGATACACTACCTAAAAAAAGATAAATATCTAAAAAAAGATACATCACCATTTCTACTAAGAAGTGTGCTTCCACATGAAATTTAAATCAGATTTGATTTCAGACCACATATTACAGCTTTCCTCTTGATGTGAAACAAATAAAAATAGCAGCAGTAGTTTCTTTTTCTTTTATTCATAAACTTGTTTTTAAGGAGAAAAAATATGGAATAGATTAATAATGTGACTCTTCTCTTTCTAGCTCTAAATACTGGCATATGACACTATTCCATAATACTGTGGCCAACAGGTTCTCTCTTCTTTTTGCCTTCAAAGTCCTTTCCAAATGAAAACATTCTGCCTGACAGTCTATATTATTCCTGACTTCCAAGTGGAAAATGAGACAGATAAATTGACATCTAAAAACACTGGGGATTATATTTTTAAAAACAAGACAATAATTTAGAAATTATTTCTTTAACTCTTCTCTATATTACCACAGTAAAATATTTATCAAAGTCCAAGACAGTTACTTATACTCAATAATGATCAATGACTTCACATTGATGGGGCTATCAATAAAAGACTGATCAGTGAAGTAACTGGAAAAAAAGATTCAAATGTGAAAGATGATTCACTACTCTGTATACACAGTATTGAAACAACCATAACACTCAAACACCTAGAAAATTTTAAGTAATTTAAAATAATAATTGATAGCTCTGAAATACTGCAACATCTTGAAGTATCTTCTGAATGACCAAAGACAGATGAAATTTTGTTCAATATAACTTTAAGTTTTTCACACAGAACTATGTATTTTTTTAAATCCGTAATTCATGTTAGATACGCACAAAACCCTTAACTGACTAGACTGTTCAATAAATAGAACTCCCCATTTCTTGGTTGTTATGAATGAACGACTTATAATTCAGAGAGACCCTTTTAAGAGGTTCTAGTATACAGAATGACATGTTTAAATTGTTTGGTCCTGTTTGTTAGCAAAACCCTCTTGCTCCTTTATAAGATGTTTAATTACTCTGAACATCATCTTAAAAGGGCCTGACTTTTGTCCAGACAAATCACAACTGTAAGTATTACCCTCCAGTCTCTATGAGTTCTTGGTGAGTTTCTGTCCAATATAAGCCAGCACACAGACCTTTCCATGGGTTTTCCATTTGAGATTCACAGTACAACTTTCACACTTTCCAAAGATACCCTGCCCTTCTCTAGGCTTTTGGTAGAACATAAAATTAATAATGGCATGTGGTGTTCCTTAGCATAACTTGCCAAAATGTAATAATTTCCTTGGAAGAAAAGCCATGGGCTGCAATCACACGTCTGAGCTGACAGACATCCAAATGGATTCTATATAAAAAGAAAAGGTTGGTGTCTTCTGGAATGTGAATGTCCACTTCTAATAAATTCAAACAGATCCCAACATAAACATCTTCAAACTTGATGGGCTTTATATGACTCATCATTTCATAAATCCTTGGCACCAAATCTCTGGATATTATATAACCCAACCCGCTGCAGTAGGGAGGAAACACCTTGAAAGGATACTCCTGGTATGAAATATGGGCTTTTTGGTAAAATCCTCTATACGAATAATTATCAATTAGAGGATAACCTGTGAAGAACTTCTCTGAGTGGTTTAAATTTAACAGATACTTCACTAAATTGCCAGTATTAATGAAAACATCAGTGTCTGTCTTCATGATATACTTGGCATTGGGGCAAAACTCAGTTACCCATCTGAATGCCATAATTGTTTTCAAGGTCAGGTTGTTGTATGTGTCTAAGAAATCCTGGCGTATTATGTCACCATAAAGAACGTGTTCATCATCTAAGGACAATGCTAACATTTTGTCTTCCCTTTCAGCCTGCTGGCCTAATAAAAAAAATGTAAGAACCTCATATCCCCACCAAGACTTTTTTTCACCCCAAGTAACTCTAATGGCCTGTCTGGCTTTCACATCTGAGGGGTGTGAGGTGACCAGGATGACAAGAAATGGGTTTTGATGAGAGCAGTTTGAATGCTCTCGAAGGGTGAAGTGAAAGTCTTGTCTGTAAATCGGCTCATACTCATAGAAATACATGGAGTTTACACGTTCTATCACACTGTAGTGGGGAATGCTGAGGTACCACATCACGAGGAAACTCAAGACTGACAGCAGCAGGAGACTCCATTTGAGGGATCTCAGTGACATCCTACTTGGAAGAGTGGTCCAGAGAGCCAGGGCCATCCACAGCAGCTTGGAAGCAATCAAGCCTTAGGTTCTGGAAGATTTATCAAAAATCTGGTTAGTACTGTATTACCCAAAATGGATTTTTAAATGATATCCTATTATCTATTCAGGGGCAAGAGAGTAGGAGAAAAAACGCTCCGAAGCAAAACCCAAAATCCTGACCTGAATCTACTTAATTTCATTTGGCTGTACGTGGATGAATACCAACAACCAAAAATGCGTTTTAGCTTTTTACATCAAAACTAAGGTTAAAAACATATCTGTGACTATTTTGGGCAAACTAATACTTATTCTGTTGGTATACATGGAATATCTGTGTTAACAAACACATACTAACTGTGTTTATTATGAAACAAGATTTTTTCCCAAGATAGGAAATGGCAGATTAAAAGATAAATCTACAATTAAAAACAAACACAAAACTGCATCTCTTCTTTAGCACCATGAAAATGAAGTAGAAGATTTAATGCAATGAGATACACGATCAGCAAGGATCTTTCTCAGCTGTGTGATCTGATATGGATTCTAGCAAATCTAGAGTAAGGAAAACTCTGCTTACAGCTATTCAGGGTGACCTGCTGATGTGCAGTAAGATGAAGGTGGAGACTCATTCATCTGAGAGAAGTAAGTTCTTTAGACACAAACAGAATAAGCCTCTCGTGAGTTTATAAATGCTCAGACTGTGAAATAGCTTTACTTGCATCAAACCCTATCCCAGCCTCGTTTTTACATCATTGGCTGAACTCAGTGCTTACTCTGGATCCACACCTTGCCATCGAGCTGATTCCAACTCATAGCAACCCCATGTGTTACAGAGTAGAACTGAGCTCCATGGGATTTTCTTGGCTGTAATCCTTACAGAAGAAGATCACTAGGACTTTCTTCTGTGGCACCACTGGGTGAGTTCAAACTGCCAACCTTTCAGTTAGTAGTCAAGTGCAAACTGTTTGCACCACTATAGCAAGTGCTTATATTAAAAGGCCTGTCCTTAGTATTGAGTTTTCCACTCCAATCTACTCAGAAATCATACAACAGATCAGAATCATGGGATGGAACCTCCTAGAATACTTGCTTTTACACAGAACCTCCAGCTAGGACAAGAAAACAGCTCTCTGACACAGTGCAGTCAGATGGCTGAGTGACAGCCAAGGCCTCAGCTCTGCTCCAAAACCCACAGCTGAAGTTGGTTTACAATCTGAGATCTCACAGGGCTTTCCTAGTACCATGATTATAGGCCTCAGTCTAAGACATTCATGTTCTAAGTGTTCACTGGATATCTTCTACATCCACAGACTACACCAGGCACTACAGGGACCAAAGGAAATAGGAGATAGGATGAGAAGAAAATCCCAAGGCAACATGTAAACATGGCATGAGAGTGTGGTACTGATTACATCAAGTGCTAAATAACTTCAGAGTAAGAGAAAGATCAACTCAATGAAGGTGGGCTGGGAAGGCTCTGACAAGTGCTCTGTTCACCCACAACCATCTTAGGAAAGGGTGTCCTGGGAATCCAGAATTTACTATAACCCATAACCCATTGCCATCGAGTTGATTCTGACTCATAGCAATCCTATAGGACAGAGTAGAACTGCCCCATAGGGTTTCTAAGGAGCAGCTAGTGAATTCGAACTGCTGACCTTTAGGTTAGCAGCTGAGTGCTTAACCACTGCACCACCAGGTCTCCAGAATTTACTATGGAGGATATAAATTAATGTCATTGTGTGGAAAGGCTGGTCTACCAAGGGTTCTACCTTGGGTCAATCTTAGGACCTTGGGTCATTCTTAGGGTCTTTGGACACACAGCTATTCTGCCTCTTAATACTTATGACAATGATAGGAACTCAAGATCCCTTACACTCCCAGTCTGGCCATATCTTATCTGCCCTGATTACTTCTGGCCACAATAATCTTCCCTATCTCTAATGCTTTCTATATTTTAGGTCAAAAAATGTAATGGAATGTTTTAGCAAACACTGTCCAATTCTGTTTCATATATGGGTGTCTTGCTTGTCTCCACTTACATTCTGTGACTTTGTTAAGAGGCCAAGAGCATTTCTGTCACAATGGTCAAAGTGCAAGACAGAGGCCTATAGCAGCAGTGCAACACACAATGACTTGTTTGATTGGCTATTTCTACTTAGTATAGCGAGAAAATGTAGACCTGTCCACCCTATGCTCATCCTCCTCTCTCCCCTCTTACTAGCCATACACAGGTGGCTCCTGAAACAGAAACAGAATAAACCTGAAACAGATTTAGAATGAGAATTATGGAAGTAATTATTACCTTCTTACATTTTCTCTTCACCTGGCTACTGGGCACTGCATAACCCTAAGGGGAATCACTTATATGTTAGTCACTGACAACTTGTACATTCATTACAATTTTCTATCAGATGGAAATTTTATGTCTCATTCTAACAAAAAACAAATGAGCACCTCATAATAAATTTCTGATGAATAGAAGGAAAGTGTACTGAGGTAGGAGCATCATTTCTAATTGCATATGGGCAATGGAGGACCTGCTATTCTTCTAAATTAGGAAGAACTCAAAGCAGAAAATCTTATTTTAAAAGTTGTTTTATATGCATTCTACAAGCCATGGTTTCTAAATGTGAAAATGTGACTATGGTTATGATGTCTATTGCTTATGAGACCATGAAAAAATAAGGAAGCAGAAAAAAGAAGAGGAACTCTCTGGTCCAATAGGGGAGAAAGGCCTTCAAAGGATCGGCCAGAAGAGAGTTTAGGTTACCTATAACACAGAGACCGGAGAGAGACCAAAGTCCACACCCCACCTCTGTCCTCTACTAATCATGGCAGGTGGGTATCTTATTTACCTCCTGGAGTCTCGTTTCCTCATCAAAACACTGAAAATATTAATATAGTACAAATAAGTGATAATGTATGCACAGTATCTAGTCTATTTCAGGTATTCAATAAATAGAAGTATTATCACCACCTGTGGTTCTACCCTTGGCATAGTTTTCATCCTGTTTATATTCTTTAAATTGATTTATATTATCTAAAGGGATCATCCAAAAGAAATAATCCTGATGAATTCTTACTACTTGAAGAAAAGTACAATTCAAAGCCATAAATATATTTCTATTTTTTTTTTTTATCTTTTTCTTGTTGACTTCTTTCTTCTCAGTGAAAGACCTTCAATTACACCAAGTGAATGTTCAATAGTCAAAAACAATGCTTGAACATAAATTTCTGTAACATACAGCAGAAATGTAACAGCATTTACTTTTGGGTCAGAGAGGTAGGGGTAAAAGAGGGGAAGAACTAGGACCATATGTTGAAAAAAGAAGTTAAAAAAATACTGCTGAACTGAAAAATTCAGAGAATTTGTGGCTTCATCATGGAAAAAGGGAACTTAGTATTAAAAAAACGTGGGGACTCAAGACTTAAAACGTATATTTAAGTTCTCTTTTCAGCTGGTATCTTATGTCACTCCTTCACCTCCCTCAATAAAGAACTCAGGGCTCACTAAAAGGAATGAAACAGAAAACTAAGAGACACTCTGCTGGAATCCTCCCTCTTTAATTCTCTGTTCCCCACACAAAGTTGAAGTTTAGAGAATCCAGGTGAAATAAAGACATTTTCAAGCATACTAGGACTTAGAAAGTCCACGAACTCTTCTGAAGAAGTACAAAAGGATGTATTTTAGTATGAAGAAAAATGAACTCAAGAGGACGGGATGAATACAACAAACGAAGGTAAGCAAAGAGATTACTAAAAAATAGTGAAAACTAGTAAGTATAAATAGTAAGAGAATAAGAATGAAAAGGAGGAGGAGGAGAAGCAGCAGCAGCACAACACCACCACCACAATATTTTTTCATGTGGTAAAAAACAAAAATGAAACTGAAATACTAGATAAAACTAACATAGTTGCTTCAAAGAGATGTTTCAGAGGAAAATTAAAACATGGTAACATTATTATCTATTTGGGAAGAACAAAGAGATACTGATAAACCTGAACATTTTGTTAAAAAATTCATTTAAGAATGTATATTAACATTTACAGTGGCCTTTAAAAGAACAGATATGGAATATGTACCTTCCAAACTGATAGACAAATAAATGAAACAAAGCAACTTATCAATTCAACAGAAAGTAGGAAAATAGGATTAAAAAAAAAAAAGCAGAGAAAATGTATGGCAGAAAACCGAAGAGATGGCAGAAATAAACCTGAATGTATTGTTAATTAGAATAAATATAAATGTAAACTCACCTATTAAAAAACAGACTCAGGTTGGGTTAAAAATCTGCCATGTACTGCTTACAAGACACACACCTAAATCAAAACAACACAAAAAGTTTAAAAATTAAAAGATGAAAACACACGTTTCAGGAAAATATTAGTCAAAAGAAGCCTGCTGTAAATGTTAATATCAGGCATTTTAAATGAACAGCATTTAAAAAGGACAAAGGAAATTTTGTTACTAATAAAAGGAACCATCCAACAAGATAATTTATCATGAAGCTATATAAGCATAATAACAGAGCCTCAAAAGACATAAAGCAAAAACTGAAAAGTGTGGGTATAAACTGACAAATCTATTACCCTAATGAGAGATTTTTAACGTATCTCTCTAAGTAACTGTTACATCAAGCACCCAGACAAGAAATAAGAATATACATATTCCAAATAATATGAGTAATAATCTTGATTTAATAGAAACATTTAGTACCTTTCACCCAATAAATAGAACAATAATATTCATTTCAAGACCACATGAAACATGTATTAAAAAATGGATCACATATTAAGTTACATAGGCAGTCTCAACAATTTCAAAAACTCAGTTTCACACAAGCCACATTCTCTGATCACAATGCAATTACAAATCAACTACAAAAACATAATTGGAAAACAAAAAATCTGTTTGGTAACTTAAAGCCCACACACATACAATTTGTTTAATCCATAGTTTAAAAAGAACATCATATTGCAAATTATAAAATATCTGCAACTGAACACCAGCAACATAGTACATTTTAATAAGGCACCAACCTTTTACTTGAAAATTACTGGGGTGGGAGGAGGAACAAGTTTTCTTTCTTTCTTTCTTTTTTCTCTCCTGCTTTAAAAAATGATCTGTAGTTCAGGAAAGACAAATAGTTTCAGTTGAAGAGGAAAAGCTCTTTTTTTCTTTTAATTTTTTTTTACTGTAGTTTAGATGAAGGTTTACAGAACAAATAGTTTCTCATTAAACAGTTAGTACACATATTGTTTTATGACATTGGTTAACAACCCCACAACATGTCAACACTCTCCCTTCTTGACCTTGGAGACCTTTTTCTTGGTGAAAATATACATAGCCAAAGTTACACCAGAAATTTCTACGTGTACAATTCAGTGACTTTGATCACATTCTTCCTGCTGTGCTGCTATTCTCACTATCCTTTTCCAAATTATTCCATCACCATTATCTTCAACTCACTGTCATCTAGGCATCCCATCAAACTTTTCGAGTTGCTGTTGTCAATTTGATCTCACATAGATAATTCTTCTTTTTTGTACCTTACATGAAAGTCTGCAGAATAGTTTCTCATTAAACAGTTAGTACACATGTTGCCCTATGACAATGATTAACTCCATGACATGTCAACAATGTCCCTTCTCAACCTTGGGTTCCCTATCACCAGCTTTCTTGTCCCCTCCTGCCTTCTAGTCCTTGTCCCTGGACTGCTGTGCCTCATTAGTCCTGTTTTGTTTTATGAGGCTATCCAATCCGCGGCTGAATGGTGAACTTTGGGAGGGGCTTCACCACTGAGCTAAAAGGGTGTCCGGGGGCAATACCCTTGGGGTTTCTCCAGTCTGTCAGGCCAGTAAATCTGGTCTTTTTCTTGTGAGTTAGAATTTTGTTCTACATCCTTTTCCAGCTCTGTCCAGGGCTCTCTATAGTGATCCCAGTCAGAGAAGTCAGTGGTGGTAGCCGGGCACCATCTAGCTGTACTGAACTCAGTCTGGTGGAGGCCGTGGTAGCCGTGGTCCATTAGTCCTTTGGACTAATCTCTTCCTTGTATCTTGTTCTCTTCATTCTCTCTTGTTCCCGAAGGGGTGAGACCAGTGGAATATTAGATGGCTGCTCACAGGCTTTTAAGACCCCAGATGCTACTTATCAAGGTAGAATGTAGAACATTGTCTTTATAAACTGTGTCATGCCAACTGAGCTAGATGTTCCCTGAGACCATGATCCCCACAGCCCTCTGCCCAGCAGTTCAGATCCTCAGGGAGTTTGGAAGTGTCTATGGAGCTTCCATGACCTTTCTTTGTACAAGTTGTGCTGGCTTCCCCAGTAACATGTACTGTCTAACCCTTCACCAAAGTTACCACTTATCTATTTAGTTCCCCCCGCCCCCACTCCTCCCATCCCTGGTAACCAATAAAGATTGTTTCTTTTTGTGCATAAAACTTTTATGTAAGTTATACAGTAGAGGTCGCATACAATATTTGTCCTTTTGTGACTGACTTATTTCACTCAGCTTTATGTCCTCCAGTTTTGTTCCTCTTACTCTCCTATGCTGAGTTCCTTTTGTTTGTGGATTTTTTAAATTTCTTTTGTTTTTGTAGGTTTTGTTTTTACTGAGACTTTATGTTTTTCTTCATTTTGATGGGTAGGTTTGTTAACTTTCTTTGTGGTTACCTTGGAATTTACGCTTATCTTCCTAGATTTGAACCAGTCTATTATTACTTGATATTGCCTTGCCTTCCTCTCCATTAGAAGGTTCTATACTTACATCATTTATTCCCTCTTTCATTGTCCTGATGCTGTTGTCATTTACAGATTAACCTCTCTGGTTCCCTGTTGCAATTCTTTTGGTTTTGCAGAGTCCTTAAGAGTTCATTTCCTAGGTTGGCTTCTGGCTAGTACAATCCTGTGTCCTATATTCAGCCTGTGGTCTGATGATGTTAGTTCTCAGATCAAAGGACTCCCTTTAATAAGTCTTGTAATTTTGGTTTGGTTTCTACATAGTCCGTTAATTTCTGTTTATCTGGAAATGACCTAATTTCACCATCATATTTGAATGAGAGTTTTGCAGGATGTATTATTTTTGGCTGGCAATTTTTTTCTTTCAAGGTTTTATATATGCCATTCCATTGCCTTCTTGCCTGCATGGTTTCTGCCAAATAATCCAAGCTTAGTCTTACTGTTTCTCCTCTGTATGTGACCTTTTGTTTTTCTTGAGCTTCTCTCAGGATTCTTTGTTTGTCTTTGGTTTTAGGGAGTGTGGTTATGATATGCCTTGGTGATTTTCTTCTGGGGTCTATCCTATATGGGGTTCACTGAGCTTCTTGGATGGTCAGCTTCTCATCTTTCATACTGGGGAAGTTTTCTGTCAGCAGTTCTTCAATGATCCTCTTTGTGTTTTCTGTTTTCTCCCCCTGTTGTGGAACTCCAATCACTCAAAAATTTTTGTTTTTGATTGTATACCACAGAATTCTCAGGGTCTCTTCATTTTTCTTCATTCTTTTTTCTGATTTTTCCTCAAACAGTTGTATCCAAGTGTTTGTCTTCAATTTCGCTGATTCTGTCTTCCATCATTTCAAACCTGCTCCTCAGCCCTTCTCTGACAGTCCATTTCTGAAATCTTGTTGTTTATCTTTTGGATTTCTAATTGTTGTTTTTGTATGGTTTCTAGTTGTGAATTTATTTTAGCATTTTGTTCCTGTATTATTTTCTTGAATTCTTCCACTTTTTGTCTGTATTTTCCATGAATTTGTCTATTTTTTCCTCATTTTGGTCTGCTTTTTGCTTAAACTCTTGGATAATTCTGAATATTAGGGATTTAAATTCTCTATCAGTTAGGTCTAGTGCCTTTTCTTCTACTGGAAAGTCATCTGGTGTTTTATTTTGGATGCCTACTGGAGCCATCCTGTCCTGTTTTTGTAAATGTTTTGATATTGTGCAGTCTTTGGGGCATTCAGCCGTCCTCGTTTATTGATTGTAGATTTGTTTGTTTCATCCTGTTTTTTTGTTTTATTTGGTTATGTCTGAGCAGGCGGGCTGTGAGTTCTTTGTTGTTTGCTCGTCTGTGGGCACGATACTCTTCACCTCCTTCTCCAATGGGCAGGGTCAGTCACTCAGGTATGGTACAGCAGGGCAGGTTCAGCTGTAGGGGAGTTGCTCGGATGGGTTGTTTGCAGCATGTACTAGGTCTGACAGTGTGGACCAGGAATCAGTGTAGCGCAGGTTCCAGTAGGCTGTGCCTGTGCTGCTTGGGAGTGTGATGTTCAGCACATGGTGCAGGTAGGCAGGAAGGAGGGGGTAGATTGCGATGTGTGGAGCTAAGATGGGTATGGGAAAGATGAGAGAGAGGAGAGAGGAACAGGAGCCCAAAACACACACAAACAAAAAAGAATGCTAAGGGAGTTTGCTATTGGAGTGGAGAGATGAGAGACTGAGAAATGAGGAAAAACAAAAAAAGAGAAAGGGTAAAATAAAGTGAATAAATGGAGAAACTGGAAATGAAGAAAGACAAAAAGAAAATCAGAGAGAGAGAGGAAAACAAAACAAAGAAACAAAAAAACAAAGAAAAAACAAAAAAAGAGAAAAAAATGCCCCCAGGGATGTCCCTGTGCATCTGTGCAGAGTAAGGGAGTAGCTTACAAGCCGCGCAGTACTGCCCGGCTAGAAGGGGCTCCCAAGACAAGAAAAGAAAAAGAAAACAAACAAATCAAAACAGAACAAATCAGAGCAAACAAACAAACAAACAAAAAAGCCCTGGGGGTCCTACCAGTGTGGCAGCATGGGCCGGGAAGCAGCTTCACAGTCAATTGGTGTTTCACAGCCTTTCAGGAAGAAGCAAAGATGGCACATGTAGCCAGGTATTTGAGAAAAAGGAGGGGGAGGTGGTGAGAGATAAGGAAGAAATCTAAAGAAGCAGAAAAAAGCAACACCAGCAGCCAAGAAAAGGCACTCAGGGAGCTGGCCAGTGCAGATGGGTGGAATCCAAGCAACACCAGGGTGCTTCCGATCCAAGAGACTGTGGCTGCAAGAAGCAGAGGAGGCTAACTGGGGGTGAAGAAGGGTACAGGGTGGGGAAGCCTATATCGCTGGTTACCAGTTGTTCTGTCTCCTGCTGGAAGCTCCATGAAGCTGCTTTCTCATACCCCTTGTTTGATGATCTCTGATAGGAGGCCAAGATGCCGGATCTGTGCTGCGGTAGCTGACAGGGGACCTCTGCATGTATCGCTCCTCATTCTCTGTTCTCTGTCAGTTTCTTATTCCATTCAGTGCCTGGCTGAGTTCTTTATCTCTTCACTTGATGCTTAGGGTTTCAGGATTGACGTGTGATTCTGACTTAGTTTTTCTGATCCTTTGCTGCAGAAGGAAGGCGCGGTGCTTCTGACTATAGTGCCATATTACCCAGAAGTCTCTGAAAACCTCTTCTTTGTAGAAACATGCCAAAAGTGTAGATAGAATGACAGAATAGGAAAACTGTCAATTTGCAACCTCTCATGAAATTATTAATTCATCCAATGATTACTGATCAGAGTTTTGATCATAAAATGAATTGATGGAGACTTGGGCATTTGTATGGTGCCAAAGTAATACCACAAAAAAATGATTTTCTAGTTGCAAAGACTGAAAATACATTAACTTTATATTAGAGGGACCAGGCTGCCACCACCCTAACCCACTGATCAATCTTAGCATTGTAACTGGTGGAACAAACACATATTATGTACGTCCAAATGAGATACAATGTGAAGTGTACAATATTATTTCTGATGCATCCTAGTCAAAAATGTTTAACTGGAATCTAAGTTTTTCAGGAAATACAGGGAATACAGGGACTAGCTAAATAACACCACAAGGAAGCAATCAAACAAATCCAGGAGATAGGGTATTTTTTGGGAAAACTATCACAGTCTCTTTGGCAAGTCAGTGGATCTAGATTAAAAGAGACTGAAGAACATAAACATATTCAGTGTGTAGCCCTGGACTGGATCTTGGAGAAATTTGAAAACAACCTAGACATTAGGTGATGCAAGGAGGATTACCAATGTAATTAAATGTGATAATGTAAAATGTTCTTAGACAAACAAAATGTGGTATATCCACACAATGGAATATTATACAGCAATAAAAAGGAATAAAATACTGGTGAATACTACAACACGTATCAGTTTTAACATTTCATAACATGGATGAACCTCAAAGATATAATGCTAAGTGAGTGAACCCACACACAAAAGACCTTATATTATATGATTCTATTTACATGAAATGTTGAGAAAAGGCAAATATACAGACAGTAGATTAGTAGTTGTCTAGGGGTGGAATCAAGGACTGCCTGCAAATGGGCATAAGGGATCTTTTGGGAATGATGGAAATGTTTTAAAATTGGATTTGGTGATGGCTGCACAACTCTGTAAATTTACAAAAAACCACTGAATTCTACACTTAAAATGAGATAATTTTATGGTATTAAACTATATCTCAACAAAGCTCTTAAAAACAATTTAAAAATCTTTTTTAAATGTTCCCATTTTTTAAGAGGTATACACTGATGTATTTCAGAATAGAATGTCAAGATGTCTGTATTTATTTTAAAATAATTCACTAATAAAAATAAGAGTCAAGAAAATTTCCTTTCTAATACATTTCTGGCAGAGTCAAAATGTGATACCCCTGGGTGGTGGGAACGGTTAATGCGTTCGGATGCTAACCAAAACGTTGGAGGTTTCAGTCCACTCAGAGGCACCTTGGAAGAAACGTCTGTCTATCTATTTCTGAAAAATCAGTCATTTAAAACTTTTTGTACCACCAAAGGACAGCTGTATGATCTAGGGCCAGTTATTTAACTTTTCAAGAGCTTTGTCTTCTTATGTAAATCAAACATCACAAAAACAATACAGTTACCATAAAGTTTACTGGTAGGAGAACACCGATTAACCAGTCGGTACAGGGCCTGGTCCAGGGCCTGATACGCACTCAGTACTTTCTGAAGTTAAATGACACTCAGGGACACAGTTCAATTTCAATGACCTCAATAAGCCAAACTTGCTGCTGTCAACTCATAGTGACCATACAGGACAGAGCAGAATTGCCCTGTAGGGTTTCCAAGGAGCGCCTGGTATATTCGAACTGCTGACCTTCTGGTTATCAGCCAAGTTCTTAACCACTGCACCACCAGGGCTCCAATGGCCCAGATATCCTACCTACCTCAAATCAGAAGAAGTGTCCAGACTACAGGTGTGTTTATCGTGGAGCGTTGGGGAGGGAGTATGGGGGAGGCGGTTGCTACAATGTTACAGAAATCAAATTAGCCTGGCCTGGTACCTAGGATGGAACTCTGGTGGCATAATGGTTGAGAGCTACTGCTGCTAACCAAAAGGTCGGCAGTTCGAATCCACCAGGCACTCCTTGGAAATCCTATGGGGCAGTTCTACTCTGTCCTATAGGGTCGCTATGAGTCGGAATCGACTGGATGGCAACAGGTTTGGGTTTTTGTTTTTTGTTTTTTTTTTTGGTACTTAGGATTGGCTCGTTTCCTGACTGTAAGCTGGTCTGCCTATTCAAGAAGGCTGAGCAGTGGGCTGTATGATCCCTGACACTATTCTAAATCTCATGTGCCAGGGGAGGGTCAGAGAGAAGACCCTGTAGGCTGTGGGGACCATGGTCTCAAGGAACATCTAGCTCAACTGGCATAATATAGTCTATAAAGAAAATGTTCTATGTTCTACTTTGGTGAGTAGTGTCTGGGGTCTTAAAAGCTTCTGAGCGGCCATCTAAGATACTCCACTGGTCTCACTCCATCTGGAGCAAGGGAGAATAAAGAAAACCAAAGACACAAGGGAAAGACAAGTCCAAATGACTAATGGACCACAACAACCATGGCTTCCACCAGACTGAGTCCAGCACAACTAGATGGTGCCCAGCTACCACCACTGACTGCTCTGACAGCGATCACAATAGAGGGTCCTGGACAGAGCTGGAGAAAAATGTAGAACAAAATTCTAACTCACACACACACACACAAAAACCAGACTTACTGGTATGACACAGACTGGAGAAACCCCGAGAGTATGGCCCCCAGACACCCTTTTAGCTCAGTAATGAAGTCACTCCTAAGGATCACCCTTCTACCAAAGATTAGACAGGCACATTAAAAAAAAAAAAAAAAAAAAAAAAAACAAGACAAAAGGGGCACACCAGTCCAGGGGCAAGGACTGGAAGGCAGGAGGGGACAGGAAAGCTTAATAGGGAACTCAAAGTTGAGAAGGGGAATGTTGACATGTTGTGGGGTTGGTAACTGTCATGGATTGAATTGTGTTCCCCAAAAATATGTCATGATTCCCAGTACTGAGTATTTGTCTACCATTTTGTCATCTGATGTGATTTTCCTGTGTGTTGTAAATTCTATCTCTATGATGTTAATGAGGTGGGATAGGTAGCAGTTATGTTAATGAGGCAGGATTCAATCTACAAGATTGCATTGTGTCTTGAGCCAATCTCTTTTGAGATATACAAGAGAGAAGCAAGCAGAGAGACAGGAGGACCTCATACTACCAAGAAAGCAGTGTTCAGGGAAGAGCGAGTCCTTTGGACTCAGGGTTCCTGTGCAGAGAAGCTCCTAGTCCAGGAGAAGATTGATGAGAAGGACTTTCCTCCAGAGCCGACACAGAGAGAAAGACTTCCACTGGAGATGACACCCATAATCTGGACTTCTAGCCTACTAGACCGTAAGAAAATAAGTTTCTCTTTGTTAAAGCCATCCACTTGTGGTATTTCTGTTATAGCAGTACTAGATAACTAAGACAGTAACCAATGTCACAAAACAGTATGTGTACTAACTGTTTAATGAGAAACTAGTTTGTTCCATAGTCCTTCAACTTAAGTACATTAAAAGAAAAAGAAATTAAAAAAAAAAACAAAGACCTTATAACTTCAATGAACAGAAAACTATAAAAATGCCCAACAGGGAAGCAGACTATTACTATTTTTGTTATTCACAATAGAATGACTTCTTAATAATGTCACACATCACTGTCAAGAAAGAGGAGATAAACTACAACTTGTATTGTGGTGGCTTGTGTGTTGTTGTGATGCTGGAAGCTATGCCATTGGTATTTCAAACAGCAACAGGGTCACCCATAGTGAACAGGTTTCAGTGGAGCTTCCAGAGTAAGACAGACTAGGAAGGACACGGCAGCCTACTTCTGAAAAAAATGGCCAGTGAAAACCTTATGAATACCATTAGAACATTGTCTGATATAGTGCCAGAAGATGAGCCCCTCAGTTTGGAAGGCACTCAAAACATGACTAGGGAAGAGCTGCCTCCTCAAAGTACAGTCGACCCTAATGATATGGGTGGAGTCAAGCATTTGCGACCTTCATTTGCTGATATGGAATGATACAAAATGAGAAGAAACGGCTACAAACATCCATTAATAATCGGAACTTGAAATGTATGAAGTATGAATCTAGGAAAATTAGACATCTTCAAAAATTAAATGGAACACATAAAGATCGATATTCTAAGCATTAGTGAGCTGCAATGGACTGGTATTGGCCACTCTGACTCAGACAATCACATGGTCTACTATGCCAGGAATGACAAATCGAAGAGGAATGGCATCGCATTCATTGTCAAAAAGAACACTTCAAGATCTATCCAGAAGTACAATGCAGTGATAGGATAATATCCATAGGCCTACAAGGAAGACCAGTAAATATGACTATTATTTAAACCTATACACCAACCACTAATGCCAAAGACGAAACTGAAGATTTTTATCAATGCTTCTGCAGTCTGAAATTGATGAAACATGCAATCAAGATGCATTGATAATTACTGGTAAGTGGAATGCATAAGTTGCAAATAAAGGAGAATCACTAGTTGGAAAATATGGCCTTGGTGACAAACGACATTCGGAGATCGCATTATAGAATTCTGCAATACCAATGACTTAATCATTGCAAATACATTTTTTCAACAAAATAAAAGACACATGGACCTCACCAGATGGAATGCACAGGAATCAAATAGACTACGTCTGTGGAAAGAGACAATGGAGAAGCTCAATATCACCAGTCAGAACAAGGCCAGGGGCCAGCTGCAGAAAAGACCATCAATTGCGCATATGTAAGTTCAAGCTGAAGCTGAAGAAAATTAAAACAAGTACACAACAGCCAAAATATGACCCTGAGTATATCCCACCTGAATTTAGAGACTATCTCAAAAACGGATTTGATGCATTGAACACAATAAGGATTGAAGACCAGAGGAGTTGTATGATGACATTGATGACATCAAGGACATCAGACATGAAGAAAGCAAAAGGTCATTAAAAACACAGGAAAGAAAGAAAAGACCAAAATGGATGTCCGAAGAGACTCCAAAACTTGCTCTTGAACATAGAGTAGCTAAAGTGAACAGAAGAAATGATGAAGTAAAAGAGCTGAACAGAAGACTTCCAAGCACAGCTCGAGAAGACAAAGTAAAGTACTATAATGAAATATGCAAAGACCTTGTCTTAGTCATCTAGTACTGCCATAACAGAAATACCACAAGTGGATGGTTTTAACAAAGAGAAGTTTATTTCTTCACAGTAAGGTAGGCTGAAAGTCCAAATTCAGGGTGTCAGCTTCAGGGGAAGGCTTTCTCCCTCTCTTGGCCTTCTCATAAGTGTTCCCCCGGATTAGGAGCTTCTCGGTGCAGGGACCCCGGTCCAAAGGACTCGCTCTGCACCTGGTGCTGCTTTCCTGATGGTATGAGGTCCCCCTGTCTTACTGCTCATTTCTGTCTTTTATGTCGCAAGAGATTGCCTCAGGACACAATCCAGTCTTGCGGATCAGGTCCTGCCTTACTAACACAACTGCCACCCATCCTCCCTCATTAACATTATAGAGGCAGGTTTACAACATACAGGAAAATCACACAGTGCCAGGAATCATGGCCTAGTGACAGTGATACACACATTTTTTGGGGGACATAATTCAAACCATGGCAGACCTGGAGTTAGAAAACCAAAAGAGAAGAACACACTTCACACTTCTCAAGCTGAAAGAACTGAAGAAAAAATTCAAGCCACGAGCTGCAATTTTGAAGAATTCCATGGGCACAATACTGAGAGATACAAGAAGCATCAAAAGAAGATGGAAGGAATATACAGAGTAACTATATTATAAAGAATTGGTCGACATTTAACCATTTCAGGAGGTAGCATATGATCAAGAACCAACAGTACTGAAGGAAGAAGTCCAAGCTACACTGAATGCACTGGTGAAAAACAAGACTCCAGGAATTGATGGAATACCAATTGAAATGTTTCAACGAATGGATGCCAGGCTGCAGGTGCCCACCTGTCTACGGCAAGAAATTTGGAAGACAGCTACCTGGCCAACAGACCGGAAGAGATCCATTATTAGTGACCATTCCAAAGGAAGGTGATCCGATACAACGCGGAAATTATCAAAAAATATCATTAATGTCACACGCAAGTAAATTTTTGCTGAAGATAACTCAAAAGTGGTTGCAGCAGTACATCAACAGGGAAAGTCAAGTCAGACTCAGAAGAGGAGGCGAATGAGGGATTTATGAAGAAAGCAAAAGGTCATTATTTTGTTGAAAAATAAAAGATGGATCTTGGGTGAAAGCAGAGAATACCAGAAAGATGTTTACCTGCATTTTACTATGGAAAGGCATTCAACTGTGTGGATCGTAACAAATTATGGATAACGTTACAAAGAATGGGAATTCCAGAACACTTACCTGTGCTCATGAGGAACATGTACATAGACCAAGAGGCAGTCATTCAAACAGAATAAGGGGATATAGCATGGTTTCAAATCAGGAAAAGGTGTACTTCTGGGTTGTATCCTTTTACTATACTTATTCAATATGTAAATTGAGCAAATAATCTGAGGAGCTGCACTATATGAAGAAGAACGGGGCATCAGGATTGGAGGAAGACTTATTAATAACCTTCAATATGCAGATGACACAACATTGCTTGCTGAAAGTGAAGAAGACTTAAAACACTTAATTGACGAAAATCAAAGACTATAGGCTTCACTATCAATTACAGCTCAACATAAAGAAAACAAAAATCCTCACTACTGGACCAATAAGCAACATCATGATAAACGGAGAAAATACTTAAGTTGTAAAGGATTTCATTTCATCTGGATCCCCAGTCAATGCCCACAGAAGCAGCAGTCAAGAAATCAAATGACAGGAGGCAGGGCCAAGATGGCAGAGTAGCTGGACGCTTCCAGTGGTCCCTCTTACAACAAAGACAGGAAAAACAAGTCAATCGATTATATATGATCATCTAGGAGCCCTGAACATCAAAGGCAAAGTTGAGGAATCGAACTGAGTGGCAGAGGGAGGGAGAGATGGTTTGGAAGCAGCGAGAAGTTGCGAAACCTGACCCGGCAGGAGCTGGAGCATTTCAGCCCGGATCAGCTTGGGGGTGAGCACTGAGGCAAGCAGCAGTGTTCGGGAGGTGCTTTCCACATCGGGAGAGACCCAGCGGCACAGAGTCTACTCGAGCATACAGAACCAGTGAGAAGCAGCCCTTGATGGGTGAAAGATAAGTACTTGCGTCTGGCCTACCGCATGGACCAAAAACACCCCCCTTTGGGAAAAACCTGTCTCCCATTTACCTCCCCGCTCCCTGCTCTACACTGGGTCTGGGACGGGGATCAGCGATTACAAAGTGCCCTGGGCCAGAAGGGGGACCTGTCATGTGCCCTGAGCCATTCTCCCGGCCTTGGAGAGGAAACAAATTAACAAACGGGGGGAAAAAATAATCTGCTGGCTCCCCTAAGCCAGGAACTCAGGGTACGCAAAGCTCCTTTACCTAGGCACAGGCATAAGGGATCCAGGGACTCTGAGTGCCTTTCCCCCTGCACAGACTTGTGTGGGCCCATTTCAACAGTGTAGACCCTCATTACCACAGTACAACAGGGTACATACCTGAAGTCTAACTTCAACTGTTTCAGCTGTGAAGTGGCAGGTTCGTGAAATTTGACACCGCTCTCTGCCCATTAAGTAGGGTCTTCACCGGCCCACAACAGGGGCCTGAGGACTCGTGGCTTCACCCATGCCACCTAGCCACCTGCCATAGGGGCCCAAGAATAAGAGGTGCCCCTAGTCCTTACAGCCAACAGCACTAAGTACTCATAGTCCGGCTGCAAAACCCACCCACCTACGTGCTCTAGGGAAACAGGTACACGCTTTCCTCCTGGACACTTGGCAGTGGCTGTCAGCCCCTTGCCTTGCTCAGCGTGTATCCTCCTGCTAGAGCCGGATGCCTGTGCCTACACCAATCACCCATGCCTGTCTAGGACTGTGAGAGCCTGAACCACACACTTGGTGGCCGACTACCTGGACACCTGAGCTGAATTCATACAGGAGGAGTGGGCAGACTCCTGGGCTCACACGCTTAATGGCAGGTCTGGACACCTGGTGGCAGGATGTTGGTGCTTCAGGGGTGCTAGTGATTGGGCTAGCTTATGTGAGCAGCCTATTTTGGCATATCAAAACAAAACAAAACAAGAAGCTAAGAGACAGTAAGCAAACAAAATAAATATAATAAATCACTGATGGCTCGGAGACCAACAGTAAATATCAAATCACATAATGAGGCAGACCAAGATGGCTTCAAGAAACTCCCAAAACAAAGAGTCAAGAAATTTCCCGGAGGAGGAAAATTTCTTGGAATTACTGGAGGTACAATACAAAAGATTAATATACAGAACTCTTCAACACATCAGGAAGGAAATTATGCAAAACGCAGAACACAGTAAAGGAACTTAAAAAGATTAGAGAAGAGCATAATGAGAAACTTAACAGGCTGCAAGAAACCATAGAGAGATAGCAATCAGAAATTCAGAAGATTAACAATAAAATTTCAGACTTAGACAACTCAATAGAAAGTCACAGGATGAGAACTGAGGAAATGGAAGTCAGAATTAGTGAGACTGAAGATAAAGCAGCTGAAACAACGTATTTGACGAAAAATCAGATAAAAGGATTATAAAATATAAAGAAACGCTAAGAATTATGTGGGATTCTATCAAGAGGAATAACCTATGAGTGACTGGAGTACAAGAACAGGGGAGAAAATAGAAAATACAGAGAGAATTGTTGAAGATTTCTTGGCAGAAAACTTTCCTGACATGGTGAAAGACGAGAAGATACGTGTCTAAGATGCTCGTCAAACCCCAAATAAGACTGATCCCAAAAGAAAGTCACCAAGACATATTATAATCAAACTTGCTAAAACCAAACATAAAGAGAACTTTATGAGCGGTTGGGGATAAACGAAAAGTCATCTACAAAGGACAGTTAATAAAAATAAGCTCGTACTACTCAGCAGAAAACATGCAGGCAAGATGGCAATGTGATGACATATATAAAGCCTTGAAGGAAAAAAATTGCCAGCCAAGAATTATATATCCAGCAAAACTGTCTCTCATACACAATGGCGAAATTAGGGCATTTACAGATGAAAAGAAGTCTAAGGAATTTGTAAAAACCAAACAAAATTACAAGAAAAACTAAAGGGAGTCCCCTTCAGTTAGAAAATTAATAACTTTAGGTAACAACCCAAGACTAGAACACAGGACAGAGCAACCAGATATCAACCCAGATAGGGAAGTTGCAAAAATAAATCAAAGCTAAAACACTAAAAATAGCAAAACAGAGATGTCAGTATGTAAAAGATGACAACATTAAAACAAAAAAGAGGAATTAAAAACTTGTAAACACAGATCTTTCATATGGAGAGGAAGTCAAGGCAATGTAAAGTAATAAGACTGGTATAAACTTAGAAAAAATAGGGGTAAGTATTAAGGTAACCACAAAGTAAATTAACAATCCAACACATCAGAATAAAAAACAAGAAAAATAAAGACTCAGCAAATACAAAATCAACAACAATGAAAAAGATGACAGGAACATACATAAAGAAAAACGACTTAGCACAGAAAATTAAAAGGAACAAAGAAACTGGCAACAACACACACAAAAAAGAAATCAAAATGACAGCACTAAACTCATACTTACCAATAATTACGCTGAATGTAAATGGACTAAATGCTCCAATAAAGAGACAGAGAGTGGTGGATTGGGTCAAAAAACACGAACCATCTATATGCCGCCTACAAGAAACACACCTTAGACTTAAAGACACAAACAAACTAAAACTCAAAGGATGGAAAAAAATATATCAAGCAAACAACACTCAGAAAAGAGTAGAGTGGTGTCATGGATTGAATTGTGTCCCCCAGAAATATCTGTCAACTTGGCTGGGTCATGATTCCCAGCATTATATGATTGTGTAATCTGATGTGAGTGATTTCCTTCTGTGTTGTAAACTCTATCACTATGATGAGGTTATATGTGATCCCCTTAAGTGATGTAAATTCTATCACTGTGATGAGGTTATGCTGATGAGGTTTACAAGATTAGAGAGTGTCTTAATCCAATCTCTTTTGAGATATAAAAGACAGAAGTGAGCAGAGACACATGGGAACCTCACATCACCAACAAAGCAGTGCCAGAAGCAGAGCGCGTCCTTTGGACCTGAGGTTCTTGCGCTGAGATGCTCCCACACCAAGGAAAGACTGATGCATTACAAGGACCTTTCTCCAGAGCCAACAGAGAGAGAAAGCCATCTCCTGGAGCTGATGCCCTGAATTTGGACTTGTAGCCTACAGGACTGTAAGAGAATAAACTTCTCTTTGTTAAAGCCATCCACCTGTGGCATTTCTGTTAGAGCAGCACTAGATGACTAAGACAAGTGGCAATATTACTCTCTGACAAAATAGACTTTAAAGGAAAATCCACCACAAAGAATAAGGAAGGACCCTATATAATGATTAAAGGGTCAATACACCAGGAGGACATAACTATAATAAATATTTACGCACCCAATGACAGGGCTCCAAAATACAGGAAACAAACTCTAACATCACTGAAAAGAGAGATAGACAGCTCCACAATCGTAGCAGCAGACATCAGCACGCCACTTTCAGTGAAGGACACAACATCCAGAAAGAAGCTCAACAAAGACACGGAAGATCTAAATGCCACAATCAACCAACTTGATCTCATAGACATATACAGAACATTCCACCAAACAGCAGACAAGTATACTTTCTTTTCTAATGCACATGGAACATTCTCCAGAACAGACCACATACTAGGCCATAAAGCAAGCCTTAACAGAATCCAAACCACTGAAATATTACAAAGCATCCTTTCTGAGCATAAAAACCCATACAAGTAGAAATCAGTAACAGAAAAAGCAAGGAAAAATATTAAACACATGGAAACTGAACAACACCTTGCTAAAAACTACTGGGTTATAGAAGAAATTAAGGATGGAATAAAGAAATTCACAGAGTCAAATGAGAACAAAAACACATCGTACCAGAACCTTTGGGACACAGCAAAAGCAGTGCTCAGAGGTCAGTTTATAGCAATAAATTCACACAACGAAAAAGTAGAAAGGGCCAAAATCAAAACATTAACCCTATAACTGGAACAAGTAGAAAGACAGCAGCAAAAGAAGCCCTTGGGCACCAGAAGAAACGAAATAATAAGAATTAGAGCAAAACTAAATAAAATAGAAAAAAATTTGAAACAGTTAACAAGACCAAAAACTAGTTCTTTGAAAAGATCAACAAAATTAATAAACCACTGGCAAAAATGACAAAAGAAACACAGAAGAGGAAGCAAATAACCCGTATAAGAAATGAGATGGCTAATATCACAACAGACCCAACTGAAAGAAAACGAATTTTAACAGAATACTATGAAAAACTGTACTGTAACAAATTTGAAAACCTAGAGGAAATGGACATATTTTTAAAAACTCACTAGATACCTAAACTAACACAAACAGAGGTAGAACAACTAAATAAACATATAACAAAAGAAGAGATTGAAAAGGTAATTTAAAAAAAAACCCCAACATAAAAAAAGCCCTGGCCTGGATGGTTTCACTGCAGAATTCTACCAGACTTTCAGAGAAGAGTTAACACCACTACTACTAAAGGTATTTGAAAGCATAAAGGACGGAATACTCCCAAACTCATTCTATGAAGCCAGCATAAGCCTGATACCAAAACCAGGTAAAGACACCACAAAAAAAGAAAATTACAAACCAATATCCCTCATGAACATAGACACAAAAATCCTCAACAAAATTCTATCCAATAGAATTCAGCAACATATCAAAAGAATAATTCACCATGATCAAGTGGGATTTATACCAGGTATGTAGGGATGGTTCAACATTAGAAAAACAATCAATGTAATCCATCGCGTTAATAAAACAAAAGACAAGAACCACATGATCTTATCAATTGATGCAAAAAAGGCATTTGACAAAGTCTGACACCCATTCATGATAAAAACTCTCAGCAAAATAGGAATAGAAGAGAAATTCCTCAACATAATAAAGGGCATTTATACAAAACCAACATCATCCTAAACAGAAAGAGTCTCAAAGCATTCCCCTTGAAAATGGCAACCAGACTAGACTCAACATAGTGAAAATGTCAGTTCTACCAAAAGCAATCTACAGATACAATGCAATCCCAATCCAAATTCCACCAGCATTTTTTAATGAGATGGAGAAACAAATCACCAACTTCACACGGAAAGGGAAGAGGCCCTGAATAAATAAAGCAATACTCAAGAAGAAGAACAAAGTGGGAGGCCTTACACTACCTGATTTTAGGACCTATTATACTGCCACAGTAGTCAAAACAGCCTGGTACTGGTACAACAACAGATAAATAGACCAATGGAACAGAGTTGAGAATCCAGATATAAGCTCATCCACCTATGAGCAGCTAATATTTGACAAAGGCCCAAAGTCCATTAACTGGAGATTAAACAGATGGTGCTGGCATAACTAGATATCTATATGCGAAAAACTGAAACAAGACCCATATCTCACACCATGTACAAAAACTAACTCAAAATGGAGCAAAGACTTAAATATAGAATCGAAAATTATAAAGATCATGGAAGAAAAAATAGGGACAAGGCTAGGAGCTCTAATACATGGCATAAACACAATACGAACCATAAGTAACAATGCACAAGCACCAGAAGAGAGACTAGATAAACGGGAGCTCCTAAAAATCAAACATTCACGCTCATCAAAAGACTTCACCAAAACAGTCAAAAGACAACCTACAAAACTGGGAAAAAATTTTTGGCTATGACAAATATGATTAGCATTTAATCTCTAAAATCTACAAGATACTGCAAAACCTCAACAGCAAAAAGACAAATAACTCAGTTAAAAAATGGGCAAAGGATATGAACAGGCACTTCACCAAAGAAGATATTCAGGCTGCTAACAGACACATGAAGAACTGCTCACGATCATTACCCATTAGAGAAATGCAGATCAAAACTACAATGAGATATCATCTCACCCCAACAAGGGTAGCATTAATCCAAAAAACACAAAGTAACAACTGCTGGAGAGGTTGTGGAGAGACTGGAACACTTACACACTGTTGGTGGGAATGTAAAATGGTACACCCACTTTGGAAATCAATTTGGCACTTCCTTAAAAAGCTAGAAATAGACGTACCATATGATCCAGCTATCCCGCTTCTTGGAATAATATCCTAGAGAATCAAGAGCCATCACACAAATAGATATATGCACACCCATGTTCATCACAGCACTGTTCACAAAAGCAAAAAGATGGAAGCAACCTAGGTGCCCATCAACGGACTAATGGATAAACAAACTATGGTATATCCACACAACGGAATACTATGCAACGATAAAAATGGAATATTACGCAACAATAAATAAAAACGATGAAGCTGTGAAACACTGTATAACATGGTGGAAGCTGGAACTTATTATGCTGAGTGAATTTAGTCAGTCACAGAAAGATAAATACTGTATAAGACCACTATTATAAGAACTCAAAAAAGGGTTTAAACACAGAAGAAAACATTCCTCGATGGTTACAGGGGTGGGCAGAGAGGGTGAGGGTTACCCACTAACTAGATAGTAGACAAGAATTATCTCAGGTGAAGGGAAGGACAACACACACTACAGGAGAAGTAAGTACAACGGGACTAAACCAAAGCTAAGAAATTTCCTGAATACAATCAAACACTTTGAGGGACAGAGTAGCAGGGGCGGGGGTCTGGGAACCATGGTTTCAGGGAACATCTAGGTCAATTGGCATAACAAAGTTTATTAAGAAAATATTCTGCATCCTACTTTGGCGAGTGGTGCCTGGGGTCTTAAAAGCTAGGGAGCAGCCATCTAAGATGCATCAATTGGTCCCAACCACCTGGAGTAAAGGAGAATGAAGAACACCAAAGACACAAGGAAAGTATTAGCCCAAGAGACAGAAAGGGCCACACAGACCAGAGACTCCATCAGCCTGAGACCAGAAGTGGATGGTGCCCAGCCTCCACCAATGACCACCTTGACAGGGAACATAACAGAGAGTCCCTGACAGAGCAGGAGAAAAGTGGGATGCAGAACTCAAATTCTAGTAAAAAGACCAGACTTAATGGTCTGACTGAGACTGGAGGAACCCCAGAAAGCATGGCCCCCGGACTTTCTGTCAACCTAGAACTAAAACAATTCCTGAGGCCAACTCTTCAGACAAAGATTGGACTGGACTGTGGGACATAAAATGATACTCGTGAAGAGAGTGCTTCTCAGCTGAAGTAGATACATGAGACTAAATGGGCAGCTTCTGTCCGGAGGTGAGATGAGAAGGCAGAGTGGGTCAGGAGCTTGTTGAATGGACACGGGAAATCAAGGGTGGAAAGGAGGAGTGTGCTGTCACAGTATAGGGAGAGCAGTTAGGGTCACGTAACAATGTATGTATAAATTTTTGTATGAGTGACTAACTTGAACTGTAAACTTTCACTTAAACTACAACAATAAAAAAAAGAAAGAAATTACTCATTGTATTGGGAAAATCTGCTGCAAAGGACCTCTTTTAAGTGTTGAAAAGCAAAGATGTCACTTTGAGGACTAAGGTGCCCCTGACTCAAGCCATGGTATTTTCAGTTGCCTCATGTTGTTGTTGTTGTTGTTAGGTGCCTTCGAGTCGGTTCCAACTCACAGCAACCCTATGTAAAACAGAACGAAACACTACCCAGTCCTGCACCATCCTCACAATCGTTGTTATGCTTGACCCCATTGTTACAGCCACTGTTCCAATCCGTCTCATACAGGGTTTTCCTATTTTTTTTGCTGACCCTCTACTTCACCAAGCATGATGTCCTTCTCCAGGGATTGATACCTCCTGATGATGTGTCCAAAGTATGTGAGATGCACTCTCGCCATCCTTGATTCTAAGGCGCATTCTGGTTATACTTCTTCCAAGACAGATTTGTTCGTTCTTTTGGTAGTCCATAGTATATTCAATATTCTTTGCCAACACCACAATTCGAAGGAGTCAATTCTTCTTTGGTCTTCTTTATTCATCATCCAGCTTTCACATGCATGAGGCGACTGAAACCACCATGGTTTGGGTCAGGCGTACCTTAGTCTTCAAGGTGACATCTTTGCTTTTCAACACTTTAAAGAGGTCTTTTGCAGATTTTTCCAATACAATGCGTCTTTTGATTTCCTGACAGCTGCTTCCATGGGTATTGATTGTGGATTCAAGTAAAATAAAATCCTTGACAACTTCAATCTTTTTTCTGCTTACCATGATGTTGCTTATTGGTCCAGTTGTGAGGATTTTTGTTTTCTTTATGTTGAGGTGTAATCCATACTGATGGTTGTGTCTTTGATCTTCATCAGTAAGTACTTCAAGTTCTCTTCATCTTCAGCAAGCAAGACTGTGTCATCTGCATAATGAAGGCTGTAATGAGTTTTCCTCCAATTCTGATACCCTGTTCTTCTTCACATAATCCAGCTTCTCCGATTATTTGCTCAGCATACAGACTGAATTGGTATGGTGAAAGGATACAACCCTGACGCACACCTTTCCTGACTTTAAACTACGCAGTATCCCCTCATATGCATGCAAAAGCTGGACAATGAAATAAGACAGACTGAAAAAGAACTGATGCCTTTGATTTACAGTGTTGGCGAAGACTACTGAACATATAAAGGACTGCTAGAAGAATGAACAAATCTGTCCTGGAAGAAGTACAGCCAGAATGATCCTTGGATGATGAGAGTTCATCTCGTGTACTTTGGACATGTCATCAGGAAGAACCAGTCCCTGGACAAGGACATCATGCTTGGTAAAGTAGAGGATGAGCAAAAAAGAGAAAAACCCTCGATAAGATGGATTGACACAGTGGCGTCAACAATGGGCTCAAACATAGCAATGATTGTGATAATGACACAGACTGTGTTTCGTTCTATCGTATATAGGGTTGCTATGAGTTGGAACCAACTGGACGGAACTTAACATTTTACAAACATAAACTTGTGATTATGTTAATGACACATGCAATGACTAATCAGATTATAAATAATTTATATTAAGCAAAGAGTATCTTCACTATCCCACTAGACTAAGGACAATGCTGGGTGCACAGCAGGCCACCAATAATTACTTGTTGATTCACAATGGCTGAAGAAACATCTCAAATAATAGAAAAGCTCAGAAAACTTCCAGACACTAAACAGGTTGCCAGCTTCCCAATTATTCAGTGTGTCAATGCTTTAATTATCAAATGAAACAATCATCCTAAGAGAAGGAATCACCATCTCAGATATTAAGCATCAGAGCTCTATCAGCAGGCAAAGACTGCTGCCCCCTTCTCACTGTGCAATCCAATCACAGGCTGCATCTATATGCTATTCACAGGTGTTACCACTTCAAAAGAGCTCTGTAGACCAAAAAAACCAAAAAACAACAAAAAAAAGTAAATCATTCAGTCAAACAAAATTAAACTCTTATTTTTAATACAGACATTCTCATAGTTTTTAACATGCTAATGTCCATTCTCTGAGAAGGGGATATATTATGTAATGTTTCTTAAGCTTTTCTAATCCTATTTGGGAAATTCTGTCCTAGAACATCTTTATATTCATCCCAATAAGAGGCTAATTTCTGTGAATTAATCAACAAAAAGAAAGTAATTTTTTATAGTAGTAATTTGGAGTACATCTAAATTGGCTCAATTACTTTGGAAAACTGTTTAATGTTATTTACTAAAGCTGAATATACACGTACAGTATGACACAGCAATTCCACTCCTTAGTGGAACACCCAACAGTAAGATGTACATAAACCAAAAACCAAACGCATTGCTGTCCAGTTGATTTCAACTCATAGCAACCTCGTGTGACAGAGTAGAACTGATCCACAGTGTTTTCTTGGCTATAATCTTTATGGAAGCAGACCTCCAGGCCTTTCTTCTGCGGTGCCAATGGATAGGTTCAAATCCTCAACCTTTTGGTTAATAGCCAAGAGCAAACTGTTTGCGCCACCCAGGGACCTTAACGCGTACATAATGGCACCAAAAGAAATGTACAAGAAAGTTTCTAACAGCACACTATTCATGACAGGCCCAAACTGGAAATAAATATCCATCCATACTAGAAGAGAAAAATATATAAAATAACATAGTATAGAAAATGAAAAAAGAACACACTACAGCTTCACACAACATGAAGAGTTCTCAAACATAAAGCTGAGTGAAAGTAGCCAGATATGAAAAGAATATACACTATGATTCCATCAATATAAAGTTGAAAAGGAAGAAAAACTAATCTACAGAGTTAGACTTCAGGATACTGGTAATTTTTCTGGGAGAGGGAGGAAAATAGTTGGGAGCATCTGAGGAGACTTCCTGAGGTGAGGGCCATGTTCTATTTCTTGACCTAGATGATGGTTACAGAGATGTGTTTGGTCTGTGATAATCTAGCAGTATATTTATAACTTGTGCACTTTTCTTTTTGTATGCTCTACTTCAAAGAAAAAATTTAAAAAGCTCGGCAGTCCAATCAGTCCTGTATATTTGGTTACTGTATGCAGTGCTGGTAGGTGTCTCAGACATAGTGATAACAACAGTAAGTGCTCTCAGACACTAACTCAAGTAATCTTCAAGAATTAAGGCACTTTTACACCCTTAATTAGGCGAGGAAACGAAGGCTTAGGGAGAGTCAATAACTTTCCCTAAGTCACAGGCTGGTAATTGGTGAGGACAACACTGAAACAAGACTCCCAGTCTTGCGTTTCTGGCCATTACGCCTCCTGTCCTAGGGAGTCTGCTGCATCCCTTTTAACCTGAGTTCCTTTGAGTGGAGTTTTATTTCTTGCGACAAATAGACCTTTACAGAAACACTAAAGTATCATCACGGCCTTACCATCTTTACATGGAAAAACTCAAGACATTACACTCTCAAAAAGCAAAATACAAGTTATTAACAAGAATAATAACTAATCATTCATGTAAATAAATACTTTTTTATTTTTTATCAAAAACATTCTGGGTACTAGGAATAAATTGAGGGTGGGTAGG
This sequence comes from Dugong dugon, assembly GCA_030035585.1. Lineage (NCBI taxonomy): Eukaryota > Metazoa > Chordata > Mammalia > Sirenia > Dugongidae > Dugong > Dugong dugon. Next base: position 33,859,206 of record CM057479.1, read on the forward strand.
CAGGAGTCAGTTCAAATGCAAAGACTCCAGAAAAACTGAAAACGATTTTCTGCAATGGTACAATTATTTAAACCAAAATAACCCAAAATTCTTTCCTGGGGTGGAACAACGATGGCTATTTTCTGCAAAGAGAAAGTAAATTTAATTATTTTAAAAATATATAACACTTTATAAATGCAAATGTCATATATATTCACTTGAGAAAATTTAATGAATGCAAAAAAAGTACAAAAAAATAAAGGCTTAAAGAGCACAAGTTAGTATTTTTTTAAGATCTATCTCTCTGTCCTCATAGGAGTATACATGTCCATTGCCCCGCCCCCACCATCTCATTTGCTACTACTGGCCCCTCCCAACCATATTTCAGCCACAATGGCCTTCTTTCTGATTCCTGAATATGTCAAGCTCTTTCTCTCCTCAGAGTCTGCACTTGTGTAACTAAAAAGCTGGTGCTTTCAGAAACCCTGGTGGTGTAGTGGTTAACAGCTATGGCTGCTAACCAAAAGGTTGGCAGTTTGAATCCACCAGCCACTCCTTGGAAACCCTATGGGGCAGGTTCTACTCTGTCTTATAGGGTCGCTATGAGTCAGAACTGACTTGATGGCAATGGGTTAGGTTTTTTTGTTTGTTTGTTTGAAAGGGTGGTTCCTTCTCATGCTTCAGATTTTAGCAAAATGTCTGTTAGAAGATCTTCTCTGACCTCTTTCTAAAGCAGTTCCCCAGCCCTAATTTTCTGTCAAATCCCTAGTTATTCCCTTCCTAGCATTTATCTCTCTCTGGAATTGTTTATTCATGTCTACGTGTTTATTGTCTGCTCCCTTCACAAGAATGTGAAGTTCCTGAGAAAAAAGACCTGGTCCGTCTTGTTCACGGCCATACCCCATGTCTAGCATATTGTAGGTTCTTGGTGAATATGTGAATACTGTGAAAATGGCTTGGTAATGTGCTTTTATCCACTGGAGTCCCTGGGTGGTGCAAACGGTTAACGTGCTCAGCTGCTAACTGAAAGGTTGGAAGTTCGAGTCCACCCAGAGGCACTTTAGAAAAAAGGCCTGGTGATCTACTTCTGAAAAATTGGCCATATATGCACACCTATGTTCACTGCAGCATTATTCACAATAGCAAAAAGATGGAAACAACCTAAGTGTCCATCAACAGATGAATGAATAAACAAAATGTGGTTCATACATATAAGGAATACTACTCAGCTATAAAGAACAACGATGAGTTCTCAAACTACATTATAATGTGGATGACTCTGGAGCACATTATGCTGAGCGATATAAGTCAATCATAAAAGGACAAATATTGTATGATTGCACTTTTATAAGAAGACAAGAACAGGTATACATACAGAAATCAACAATCATTAGTGGTTACCAGGGATGGGAGGGGGAAGAAGAGGAAACCACTCTCTAGACAGTAGACACTTGCTGTTTTTGGTAATGGAAAAAGCAATACTGCATGTGGGTGAAGTGTGCACAATTTGATCAAGGTAAATGATAACACGAAGAAGTATATCTCAAGCACAGCAACGATTGTGAGGATGGCACAGGACTAGGCAGTGTTTCATTCTGTTGTACACAGGGTCATTATGAGTCAGAACTGATTCAATGGCACCTAACAACAAGTATACAAGAACAAATAATTTTTTTGGTAAATGCTATAACATATACAACTTTGCAACGATAGCAGTAACAAACAAACAATACGTACGTGGTTACACAGCATAGGAAGATATATGTGTGTATATATTATATATATGGGTGCATATATAGATGTATCTGTAGACATGTATATACATGTATGTGTGTGCTCCATATGTATATGTATACATTATAAAGCACATAGGGAACACAGTTATGGATACTTCCTAGGCATAACCAAACACCTTGTGGAATTGGTTTACTGGGCTTGAAGGCTTAGGACCATAGTCTTGTGGGACAACTCGGTCAATTGGCATAACATAATTCATAAAGTTTGTTCTACATCCTAGCTTGGTGAGTAGCATCTGGGGTCTTAAAAGCTTGTGAGTGGCCATCTAAGATACAACTATTGGTGTCTACTCATCTGGAGCAAAAGAGAAAGAAGGAAATCAAAGACTGAAAAAAGAAACTAACCTACAGGACCAACAGCCCACTTAAGTCACGGCCTCGTCTATCCTGAAACCAGAAGAACTAGATGGTTCCCAGTTACCACTAATAACCATTCTGACCAGGGTCACAATAGATGGACCTGGATAGAATGGGAGAAAAATGTAGAACAAAACTCAAATTCTTCAAAAAGGCCACACTTACTGGCCTGGTAGAGACTAGAGGAACCCTCAAGACCATCACCCTGAGATACCCTTTAAACTCTGTACTGAAACCAACCCTGGAGGTCACCTTTCAGCTAAATAACAGGTGGGCTCATAAAATAAATAATATCACCCATGAGTACTGTACTCCTTTAAAAAATCTTCTATATGACACCAAATGGTCAACATTTACTCTAAAGCAAAGATGAGAAGGGGGGAGGGGGGTTAGATTAATGGAAACAGAACAGAATTGAATTAATACAATTGTAAAAAATGTAACCAATGTCACTGAACACTATGTATAGAAACCGTTAAATCAGAACCTAATTTGCTATGTAAACTTTCACCAAAAACACAATAAAATATTATAAAAAAGATAAATCAGCCATTGAAAACCCTATGGAGCACAATTCTCATGACATGTATAAGGTCAACATGAGTTGGAATCGACGTTATGGCAACTGTTTTTTTTAATCCACTTACTATATTAAGAAAATGTTTTCAAGAATAAATTGAATCCAAAAGTAATCTTGAATTTCTGTTAGATTATGCTTACTTTTCTTTGGCCTTATTCTAATAGGCTACTCTGACTCTGATCATGTATATGTTAAAAGACCAAGACAGGAAAAAAAATTTTTTTTAATTAAATTCTAAGCCCAAGCATGCTAGATTCAGGGTCATCTAAAGAAAAAAAATGTGCTAATTTTTAAAGATAATTGCTAAACTATTACTAGTTGTGTAACATTATGACTTTTCTTCTACATAAAAGAAAATACTGAAAAGGAAGTGGAAATCCAAATTGCCTAAAGATGTAACCCTAAATTAAGGTCCTATGCATATTAAATTCAATGCAAGTCATAATTATATATATCAATCATGTCCTATTTATAAAGGGAAAAAGAAACCTGCATATTAATATACATCATTGAGGAGAATTTCCTTAGGAATACTCTTTCACACTAAACACATTAACTCATAAACCAAACAATATGAAACTCTACCATTCAATTAGATTTCAAAACACTTAATTATTTTACAACCCAACACTGCTTTGTTTTTAACCGTATCCTGACTGTTTTAGAAACAACACAAACCGTGATATCTGACCACTACTTTTCTATTCTGTCTTCTTTCTTTAATAACCCAGTGGTTCTCAAACTTTGCTCCATATTGTAATTTCCTAGAAAGCTTAAATAGGTCCTTGGGTGCCACACATGGTTTGCTCTCAACTACTAACCAAAGGTTGGTGGTTTCAATGCACCCAGCAGTGCCAAGGAAGAAAGGCCTGGCCATAAAGATTACAACCATTGACAGAGAGAATTCTTGAAGATTTTTTGACAGAAAACTTCCCTCATATCATGAAACATGAGAACATATCTATCCAAGAAGCTCATCGAACCCCAAACAGAGTAGATCCAAAAAGAAAGTCACCAAGACATATTAAATCAAACCTGCCAAAACCAAAGATAAAGAGAGAATTTTAAGAGCAGCTAGGAATAAGCAAAAAGTCACCTACAAAGGACAGTCAATAAGACTAAGCTCTGACTACTAAGCAGAAGGAAATTCCAATGGCATTTTCTAAGGAGATGGAGAAACAAATCACCAACTTCATATGCAAAGGGAAGAGGCCCCTGATAAGTAAAGTGTTACTTAAGAAGAAGAACAAAGTGGGAGGCATCACACTACCCGATTTTAGAAGATATTATACCACCACGGTAGTCAAAACACAGACCAATGGAATAGAATTGAGAATCCAGACGTAAATTCATCCACCTATGAGCAGCTGATAGCTGACAAAGGCCCAAAGTCCATTAAACGGGGAAAAGACAGTCTCTTTAACAAATGGTGCTGGCATAACTGGATATCCATCTGCAAAAAAATGAAACAAGACCCATATCTCACACCATGCCCAAAACCAACTCAAAATGGATCAAAGACCTAAATATAAAATCAAAAATGATAAAAATCATGGAACAAAAAATAGGGACAACCCTAGCAGCCCTAACACATGGCATAAACAGAATACAAAACATAACTAACAACGCACAAACACGAGAAGAAAACTAGATAACCGGGAGCTCCTAAAAATCAAACACTTACGCTCATCAAAAGACTTCACCAAAAAGAGTGAAAAGACAACCTACAGAGTGGGAAAAAATTTTTGGCTACAACAAATTCAATCTGTGTCTAATCTCGAAAATCTACTAGATACTGTAAAACCTCAACAACAAAAAGACAAATAACTTAATTAAAAAATGGGTGAAAGATATGAACAGGCAGTTCACCTAAGAAGACATTCAGGCAACTAATAGACACATGAGGAAATGCTCACAATCATTCGTCATTAGAGAAATGGAAATCAAAACTACAATGAGATACCATCTCACCCCAACAAGGCTAGCATTAATCCAAAAAACACAAAATAATAAATGCTGGAGAGGTTATGTAGAGACTGGAAACTTATACATGGGTGGTGGGAATGTAATATGGTACAACCACTTTGGAAATCGATTTGGCGCTGCCTTAAAAAGCTAGAAACAAAAGTACCATACGATCCAGCAATCCTGCTCCTTGGAATATATCCTAGAGAAATAAGAGCCATCACACAGATATATGCACACCCATGTTCGTTACAGCACTGTTCACGATCGCAAAAAGATGAAAACAATCTAGGTGCCCATCAACAGACGAATGGATAAACAAATTACTGTATATTCACAGGATGGAATACCATGCCATGATAAAGAAAAACAATGAATTCATGAATCATCTTATAACCTGGAGGAATCTGGAAGGCATTATGCTGAGTGAATTTAGTCAGTCACAAAAGGACAAATATTGTATGAGACCACTACTATAAGAACTCAAGAAAAGGTTTAAACACAGAAGAAAACATTCTTTGATGGATATGAGGGTGGGGAGAGAGGTAGAGGAGAATTCACTAACTAGATAGTAGATAAGAATCATCTAGGGTGAAGGCAACGACAACACACGATACAGGGGAAGCCAGCACAACTGGACTAAACCAAAAGCTAAGAAGTTACCTGAACACAAGCAAAACACTTCAGTCACATCATACGCATGTGAAAGCTGGACAATGAATAAGGAAGATCGAAGAATAATTGACTCTTTTGAATTGTAGTGTTGGTGAAGAATATTGAATATACCATGGACTGCCAGAAGAACAAACAAATCCGTCTTGGAAGAAGTACAACCAGAATGCTCCTCAGAAGGATGGTGAGACTACGTCTTACATACTTTGGACATGCTGTCAGGAGGGCTCAGTCCCTGGAGAAGGACATCATGCTGGGTGAAGTACAGGGTCAGCAAAAAAGAGGAAGACCCTGAATGAGATGGACTGACAGTGGCTGCAACGATGGGCTCAAGCATAACAAGGATTGTGGGCATGGTGCAGGATCAGGCAGTGTTTCATTCTGTAGTACAAAGGGTCACTATGAGTCAGAACTGACTCGACGGCACCTAACAACATAAAACAATACTCGTGAAGAGTGTGCTTCTTAGTTCAAGTAGATACATGAGACTAAATGGGCAGCTCCTATCCAGAGGCAGGATGAGAAGGCAGAAAGGGATAGGAGTTGGTTGAATGGACATGGAAAACGCAGGGTGGAAAGGGGGAGTATACTGTCACATTATAGGGACTACAACTAGGACCACATAACAATATGTGTGTAAAGTTTTGTATGAGAACTAACTTGAGCTGTAAACTTTCACCTAAAGCACAATTTACCAAAAAAAAAAAGATTACAACCATTGAAAACCCTATGAAGCACAGTTCTACTCTATAATACAAGGGGTCGCCATGATTCGGAATTGACTGGGCAGCAACAGGTTTGGTTTATTTGGAGAGCCAGGCTACACTCCAGACCAATTAAAACAGAGTTTCTGAGGGTAGGACCCAGGCAATAGTGTCTGTAAAGCTCCCCAGGTGATTCCAGTGTGCACTCAGGCTAGGTATAGCTGAGCAGCTCCAGGTCTTCATTACACAGTGTGTTTTATCAGCACCACCTGGGAGCTTATTAGAACTCCAGAGCCTCAGGCCCCACCTCAGACTTAGTAAATCAGAAACCGTATTCTATCAAGATCCCCAGGTGATCTGTGTACATATTAAAGTTTTAGAAACACTGGGTACCCACTTGGGCAAATGACTTAACCCTATTAAGCCTCATTATAAAATACTGGCAATAATACCTTTCCTTGTGGGCTTACAAGGATCCTTGGTGTTGCAGTGGTTAAAGTGCTCAGCTGCTAACGGTCAGCAGTTCAAACACACCAGCTCTTCGAGGGACAAAGACGCGGCAGTCTACTTCTGTAAAGATTTACAGCCTTGGAAACCCTATGGGGCAGTTCTCCGTCCTATAGGGTCGCTATGAGTCGGAACTGATGCAACTGCAGTGTGTTTGGTTTTTTGTGGGCTTTCCGTGGGGACTAAAGGAAATAATACACACTTAACATTTAGGATGGGCCTACACATGGTAAGCCCTAAGTAGACAGTACTGCTATGATTATTAGAGTCCACACTATGTGCTCTTCACGCTCATTCCATTTACCAATCTTGCTGTTAGCTCCCAAATGGCTCATTATATGACTCTACATGCTATAAGATTCAATTAAACGTGCAAATAAACCCTAGTCCATCCAACTTCTCCCTCCAAATCAGTAAGCCTTCTCGTAGAGTCCAAGGGTTGTTTCTTCTAGATCTGCTGAATGTTCTGCTGCAATGCAGATGGAAGCCCACAGGAACTACTAGCAGAGGTTGGCAGTGCTAAATGTACTTTTTTAGTTCCTCTTCCAGGCACACGTCCCCCTCTGCCATAACCCTTCCTCCCACCTCTGGACTCCTAAAGCTCTATTGCTACAGCTGAACAACACTTCTTGTTCCCTGTGCACGATCTGCATTGTCAAAAGTCCTACAGTAGGGACTTCTTCTAGCAGCTGGAGAACTATAAAATACTTTAACCTTTTCAAATTGAAGGGCAAAACATTCAAATGGCATCAGGCTACATTATTTAAGGGTTGTGCATATTTGACAAGGTTTCCATTTTTCTTCTTACTTTGGGGTACACATTTGGATATATTATAGAGAATCAGATGTTATTTACTGAATGAAGAGAAATTTCCCTATCTGCCTGTCTTAGTTATCTAGTGTACTATAACAGAAATACCACAAGTGGATGGTTTTAACAAATGGAATTTATTTTCTCACAGTTTAGTGGGCAATAAGTCCAAATTCAGGGTGCTGGCTCTAGGGGAAGGCTCTCTCTCTCCGCTGGCTCTGGAGGAAGGTTCTTGTGTCTTTAGCTTCGCTTCCTGGTTCCTTGGAGATTTCCACGTGTCTTGTTATTTCTCTTCCCCCATCTCTGCTTCTAGATTGTGTTTAATCTCTTTTATATGTCAAAAGGGATTAACTCAAAATATACCCTACACTAATCCTGCCTCATTAACATAACAAAGACAACCCATTCCCAAACAGGATTATAACCACAAATAGAAAAGCTTTCATTTTTCATAAACTTTAAAACTGTTCAATTTTTAAGAATGAATCTAAAGACTCACTGAGTTTAAAAAAGAAAACTCACATCAAGCACAGCTCTCTATGGTTGTTAGTTTTATGTAGACAAACCAAACCAAACCTGTTGCTGTCGAGTCAACTCCAACTCATAGCGACCCTATAGGAGAGAGAAGAACTGCCCCGTAGGGTTTCCAAGGAGCACTGGTGGATTCGAACTGCCAACCTTTTGGTTAGCAGCCAAGCTCTTAACCACTGTGTCACCAGGGCTCCTTTATGTATACAGAGGGAATAAATACATAATACCACATTACCATTTCCAAATTTTGCCCTTGAGTCCCCTGCTGACTGTATACCTCCTGGTATATTCTAAGATGTATGAGTGAATTTCTTTCATTCAAGTCTTATTAAAATGGAAGTCTCTTGCCTCAGTGTACTGGGTGGAAGACTTCCAGGTTTTGAAACACATATTTAAATAAAACATACTATATACTGTGTGAGAGTCCCTGGATGGTGCAAACCATTAAGTGTTCAGCTGCTAATTGAAAGGTTGGAGGTTCAAGTACTCCCAGAGGCACCTTAGAAGAAAGGCCTGGCAATCTACTTCAGAAAAAAAAAAATCAGCCATTGAAAACCCTACAGAGTACAGTTATAATCTGACACACATATGGTTACCATGAGTTGTAATCAATTGATGACTACTGGTTACAAACTGTCTGCAAACAAAGTAGTTTCTTGGGGGAAAAAAATTCCTACATATAGGAATCTTTTACAGACTTCTTGGGCTATAACACATAGGGTTTTGGGCTGAGAAAAATAAGGAGGAAAAAAAAAAAGAAGCATGACTGGAGAAAGAATATTCAACTGCAATTATCTTTTTTGCTTCTGTCATATGTGCACATGAACCCAACAAAAACACTCTTAGTAATATGCAATACACTGCAATTTTAAGGGCTTTTTTTTTTTTTTTTTTAATATATACAAGAGAAAAAGGACTTCTGGACTTAAGTCTATAGCATTTTTGGGCCAATTTACAAAGTACATTTCACAACCATCATAAAATGAGTATAATCATCATTCTTTAAAGATTTGCTCAAAATTTCCAGCTTGAGTACAGGTTGACCTGGAATCCAAACTCAGGCCTTTTATTCCAAATGTTGTGTTCCTCTTACCAGAATACAACACCCATGGGAGAGCTCAGCCTCCTGAGACCAGAACACAGTGCCCATGAGAGAGCTCAGCCTCAGACCCAATCCCACAGCATCCTGAGACCAGAGCACAGTGCCCATGGGAGAGCTCAGCCTCAGACTCAATCCCACAGCCTCCTGAGACCAGAACACAGTGCCTATGGGAGAGCTCAGCCTCCTGAGACCAAAACACAGTGCCCATGGGAGAGCTCATCCTCAGAGCCAATCTCACAGTCTCCTGAGACCAGAACACAGTGCCCATGAGAGAACTCAGCCTCAGACACAATCCACAGCCTCCTGAGACCAGAACCCATGGGAGAGCTAAGCCCCACACCCAATCCACAGCCTACTGAGAATCCTGGGCAGGGAGCAGAGAGGAGTAACTGGCCATACCTCTGCACTTGGGCTGAGCAGTCTCAGAGAGAGCCATGTGAGGGAGCAGCCTGTGGGAAGAGTGACAGGATGGACAGGTCTGGGGCAGCTGGGAAAACTACAGCTGAGCAAAGTTCACACAATTCAGGCAGAACAGCAGCAAGGCTGACCAGAAAACTGTGCTTTCTGTTTCTTTACAGCTTCACTGGAGGAAGGGGACAGTGGAAGCTGCTCTAGTTAGAATTTCTTCCCATTGTTGCCCTAGATTAGGAATGTTACATATCTTTATCATCCTTATCTGTTGACCTAAGTCATCAATATCTTTTCCCTTAATTATGTAGGGGTATTTCATTCACTCATTGGATAAGCTGAACCTGTGTTAGAGGCTGGGGCTGCAGTGGTGAAGACCAACAAGCCCTGCCCTCAAGGAGCATACTCAATGTAAGGCATAGAGAAGGGTTCACAGCTCCAAGTACCAAGCTGAACATCACAAGTACAGCCCACCAGGAGAAGATGGGAGGAGACCTCCCAGCTCAAATTAGTGGTCCATGGCAGGGAGCTGAGTTTGTACTCTCACGCTGTGATGATGCCAGATAAAAGTGCAAATGATAGAATATTTATCAGTCTAGAAAAGAGAACTCTTTAATACTAAGAGATGAGTCAATGACAATTTTTCTCCTAGACTAGAAACTAGTTAACTCCAGCCTTAAAAACAGTTTGCTACTAAAACAATAGTCAAATACAGTTTCAGGTAAGAGACATAAGGTGATTTGAGCCCTCAGTGTCGTGGTTTGCGCTCGACTACTAACCTAAAATTTGGTGGTTTGAACCCACCCAGCACAGTGGAAGGCCTGGCAATCTGCTTCCATAAAGATTACCATATTTTTATGCAAGTAACGGGTGCCTTCTAGGTTAGTTTGCCAACCGCGCCCCCTAACCCCCACCCCGAGAGGTATTTTCATAAGTGCTACTATGCCAATTTTTTTCAGATGTTGCCTAAAAAAAAATTAGCATAGAGTTCTGATGAAAATACCTTGCAAGGGGAGGGCACGGTTGGCAAACAAACATAGAAGATGTGTGTTATCTGTGTAAAAATACAGTACAGCCAAGAAAACCCTATGGAGCAGTTCTACTCTGTAACACATAGGGTTGCCATGAGTCAGAACTGACTTGATAACAAGGGGTTTAGTTTTTCTTGGTTTTAGTGCTGGTAACGTGGTACCTACCTGAAAGAGCTCCTAGAGGGTAGGAAGGGCTGTTAAATATTAACTGGGCTGTGGATACCACAGGATGACAACAAAAGGTCTTAGCTTACTGGTTAGATACCCATGTTCAGGGTCAGATAGATGCACATGGGAAGAGAAACACTGATCATCTACTCCAGCTTTCTGATTTTTATTCATTAATTTCTCAATTTCTAGGAACACGGGTATCATGGACTGAATTACCTCCTCCCAAAAAAATCTGTGTACCAATTTGGCTAGGCCATGACTCCCAGTATTGTGTGGTTTTCCTCCATTTTGTGATTGTAATTTTATGTTAAAGAGGATTAGGGTGGAACTGTAACACCATTACCAAGGTCACATCCCTGATCCACTGTAAAGGGAGTTTCCCTGGGGTGTGGCCTGCACCACCTTTTATCTTACAAGAGATAAAAGGGAAGCAAGGAGAGAGTTGGGGACCCCATACCACCAAGAAAGCAGTGCTGGGAGCAGAGCACGTCCTTTGGACCTGGGGTTCCTGCACTGAGAAATTCCTTGACCAGGGGAAGATGGATGACAAGGGCCTTCCCCCAGAGCCAACAGAGACAGAAAGCCTTCCCCTGGAGCTGACGCCCTGAATTTGAACTTCTAGCCTACTAGACTGTGAGAAAATAAATTTCTCTTTGTTAAAGCCATCCACCTGTGGTATTTCTGTTATAGCAGCACTAGATGACTAAGACAACAGGCTATCTCCATAGCCAAAACATCCCTCCTGCAGCTTCTTGGGGTTCGACTCTAGAGCTCTTCTGTGGCTTCATTTCCACCTCACCTGGAGCTGCCCCTCCCCAAACAGCCATGCTCCTAGCTAATATCCTTCTCTACCCTCCCCTCTAACTCACAATGTGTCTAAAGCCCTGGTGCCAAAAGCAAATCAATATTTATAGTATGTAACTTTTTATTAAAATAAAACCATTGTTCATAAAAAATGTTTGCTAAAGAGCCTGCTGCTAAATGCACAGCAAGGTTTGAATACATTTGTTGTACAAGGTCATTTAAGAGAATCTGGTTTGACCTCAAATATGTGTGACCTCATCCAGAGGCTGGACAGTGTGGTTATGAGAAGGAGCGTGTCACATGGTGGGCAGTGATAATCAATGATTCCTTTTAGAGTTGCCATAGAAAAGCATATTTGGCTTGGGATATATAATTGTGAAAGGGATAAAGATGTTTCCTAAAATGAGGTTCTACCTGTATGATGGACAGAAGAGAGGAAGAGAGACGTTAGATACAGAGAGAAGGCAAATATTCAAACAATAAAGAAAAGATAAGAAAATACCCACTGGAGCATTTTCTTAGTGGTAATGAGAATTGAGTCTGAATCTGAAATTGAATAAGACCACCACATTAAGTTTATATTGTTATTAAATTTTCCTAAAGTACCATAGTATTATAATAATAATTCAATTTTTAAAAATATACGTATTATCCAAAATGGTTTAATGAAGCTTAATTCTTACACCTCCTCAAAACCTTTGTGGAAAAAAATATACTGAACTATACAATAAAATTCCTAGCTAAGTAGATAACCCTTAAATCTTATAATGGATACTCTTATGTGAATTTTTAACCAATTAGGATAATTTTAAAATAACAAAATAAACAAATAATAAGATGAATTTACCTGCAAAATTTCAGATGAGATTAAAGCACAGGCTGAATTTTTTGTTGTTGTTTTCTGTATTCCATGCTTTTATTAAAACACTCAGATTTGCTGTGAACTACTGAACAGAACAGAAACAGAATATCTGAGTTATAATGTAATACCACGACATCTAAAAATCAATGTTCTATACCTAGCAAGCTGATATAACAGCAAGTTATTCATCCACACTTCATATCTGGAAAACCCTTGATCCTCTCTTCTCCCTCCTTGCCCTCAACTCACCTCACGTATCTATTATGGAATTACCTGTGGCCACTGAGAGTTGCAGTTACCCAATGGTCATTCATTTGAATGAAACTTATAGTCTAAGAGAAAAAAAATCAGACTATTCTCTCTTAGGTTTAAACAGTTTCCTTCTCCAGACTGATACAAGTTTAAGAATTTGCACTTTTATCAGGCATCAACACATTCTGAGAGAGCAAACTCTGCTGCCTGCTTCTGTCTAAGCGGCCTGGGGGAAGCTAAAACACGAACTTGCTCCCAGTTGAAGATGGCAAACTCCAATCTTCCATGCCTCTGAAAACAACAACAGGAAAAAAAGGTTTGCTAATTTCTTCCTTGGTAGTAGCTCTTCCTGACAAGGCAGTCACCTAAATGCTATCACTCTGCAAAATACATAGAGGAAACAAAACCATCTCTGGCTGCTAAGATCCTTCTTAGTCCAGCGTTGAGGAGCGGAAGGAACACAGAATGGAACGATTACCCGTGCTTGCTGTTGGCATCATTCCTTACTACTTGGAAAAGTAAGACTCCATTGTACCTTTAAGATTTCTATTAAAATGCATTGTACGCTCGTTACGAGCTTACAAATCATGTAGCCCTAACTTCTCTGGGCTTCCCCACGTCTCCATCCAATTCGCTCACTTCCGTAGAGCACCCTCCCACAATTCGGTTCTCAAGCCCTTCGTACAAGGTGCTTCGGGAATGCGTTCGCCCCAGGCTTGGTGGTGGGCCACAGACACCGAAACACAGTTCTCTCCTCCACAGCCGCGACAAACGCGCCCCCTGAGCCACTCCCTTGGTCTGGCGGAGACCGGAACGGCGCTAGACGGCGGGGAGGCAGGGACTCCGCCCACAAGCAGGGCGGGTGCCGTGCTCCACCGGGCCGCGGCCTGGGCCCACCACCCGCCTCGGGGCTCCTCGGCGTCGCCCACGGTCCCCGTCCCTTTCCCCTGCGCTCACCGGAGCCAGGCAACTGCTGGTCGCCGAGGCCACAGCCCCAGGGCGCGGCGACTGCCTACATAACCCCGGCCACGCTCCAGAGAGGGCCGAAGGAGTGGGCAGTGCCTCCCCTCCACAGCCCGCCCCGCCGCCCTCGCTGCCCCGTCCTCGTAGTCCCCAAGACGGACGCGTACGGGGAGAGGCCGATCTCGGACGAAGTGGCTCTATAGCCCCAGGTCTTGACAGCCTCCAGGCCCGCCCCAGCGACTCCGCCTCACTCACCTCCCGGGCGGCGGTCGGTGCTCCCGCCCAGCGCGCACACGCAGCCTCCCGGCAGCCGCACGCACCAGGGGGCGCGCGCAGGCCACGCGCCGGGGCCCTGGCACCCCTCGCCCGCTCGTCGGCTCGTTTGCTCTCCCGCCGACGAGGCCCTGCGCCCCAGGTGAGTGCGCCCCAACAGGGACCGCATTTTGCTTGCTAACCTTCGCACGTTCTATCTTCGCCATCACCTTGCAAACCAAACACATTAATATTGTCGTACACATTTCAGAGTTAAGGCTGGAAGAGGTTAGACAACTTTCTGGAGGTTAGTGGCAAACCTGGGCTAAAATTTCTGTTTACAGACGCGTCCCTCTTTGCCCGCTTGCCACGGTTCGAAGCTGCGTAATTTGCACGACCTCGAGTCAGTCCTGAGGGAGTTTACTTGTTGAAATCCACACAGAGTAAATAAGGAAATAAGAAAACTCGTTCTCTTGAAAGGGGAATGCAGGACGGGACACGTCGGGTTACTATGGTCTGGTGTGTGGACGGGAGTTCCACAGAGTCGCGTACTCTCAGCAAAGTCGTCTCAAAACTCTAGTCTGGAGAGTTCAGAGAAGATCTTCCCCCTTCCCCTGCCCGGCGTTGTCACCATCCAGAACTCCTTCGGGGGAGTGGAGTGGCCATTAGACATAGGAGCTGAGTGCTGGCAGTACTGGTCTTTGGGTGGAGGTGTTTGAATTAAACAGAAATAATAATTCTCCTCTCTCGGTGCCCCTGGAATAGCGCTATGTGAAAACAATTCCCGTTATGGCCAATTCTTTGTAAATCTGTGAACAGTTGAAATAATAGTTCAAAGAACACCCATATACATTTCTTCAAGATTCAGTAAGTGTTGTTTGCCATAATTACATTCTCTCTCTCCGAAATATATATCTCCTGCGTATCCTAAGAATAGACATTCTTCTACACAACCACAATACCATTATCACACCTAAGAAGTATAATAATTAATTAATAATATCACTTAGTATCTAGTCCATATTCAAATTTCCTTCATCGTTAAAAAAAAAAAAGTCTTAGGTATTGCTTTTGTAGAAGGATGATGCGATCAGAATTCATGCATCGCATTTGTTACGTCTATTGTCTCTCTTAATGAATAGTCGTTTTTTGAAGAGTCTAGGCAAGTTATCTGGTAGAGTGTTACACATTCAGGATTTGTCCAGTTTTGTTTGTTTGGTTTTTTTCCGTGGTGTCATTTAACTTTTCCTCTAGCTCCTGCTTTTCTTGTAAATTTCAAGGAAGGTTTAGAGGCTTGATTAGATGGCAGAAATCTTTCATATGTGATGTTGTGCTCTTCATAGTATTTTCCATCAGGAAACACGTAATGGTTGTCCCAGAATTAATGATCAGTAAGTTAAGGAAGTGTCCTCCAGATTTCTCTATTATAAATGTCCATTGTTTCCTTTTACTTTTCTGATGGTAGTAAGCGCTATGAAGGGGTAAGAGGATGTGGTAGGGAGCAATACTACAAACAGACCACAGTGTTAATATCTCTGAGGGATCACTGACATCCAAGTCATTCCAAGTTGGTGGATCTTATTGAGGGTTTTCATTTGCATTAGCAAATTAATTTCTACTCTTGCCCCTGTTGACTTGAATATCATCAGAACCATCATTCTTACAGACCAAGGCAGAAGCTTCAAGGCAGAAGCTAGCCTCCAAATTTACATAGCATCATTTTGCCACATTCTATTAGTCAAAAGCAAGGTTCATTCAACATTTCAGGGGAGAGAGCCAGGCAAAGGTGTGATCACCAGGAGGTGAGGCTCATTGTGGTGGTGGTAGTTGTGGTAGTTGTGGGGCATCTTTGGAAAGGAGCTACCACACTGCTCTAGGCCAAATGCAAACTCACGTGTAGCACTGATCATACTGGTCCTTTGTCCTTTGCTCAAAATTAGGTATATCTGGATCGTGTATTTAATCACTACCCAAGCCTAGCCACAACCACTGGGTGGCTTTAAAGAACAGTAATTTATTTTTTCATAGTTCTAGATGCTAAAAGTCCAAATAAGGGTCTTGGTGTCATTGATTCCTTTATTGTCAGTAGCCCCTGGCATTCCTTGGTTCTTGGTGATCCTCACATGGCATATGTCTTCCCCACTATGTTCCCGAATCTGTGTCTCACCTGCTCTTTTTATAACTCAGAAATAATTAGGACACACCCTACATTGTCATGGCCTCATTAACATAACAAATAAAACCCTATTTTCAAGCAGGATTACATCTACAGGAATAAGGATTAAGAGTTGAACACATACTTTAAGGGTCACAATTCAGTCCATAACAACCACTCATCCCCAGTTTTGACCAACACATTTTACATCAAGACTATAAACATTGCCCAATATTTCTTTTCTTTTCTTTTTTTTTTTTTTTAAGAGATTCCTTTGTTCAACTGCTTTTTTCTTAATCAAAGCCTTTTTTCTGCAAAAGGGAAAAGAATAAGGAGTGAAATATACATTTAAAAATCACTTACGGTAATTTGAAGTTTCTCTGAAAATAAAAGGGGTCCATATAGGGATCAAAATGAATGTACAACAAAGCTATGCTTAGATAGTAGCAGTCTAAGTTCAGGACTTGGCTGGCACTATATAAATATTCAAATCTAAATCATGGCCACGATTCTTTTCCTGGCTCCGGCCCTGGAGGGTAGCTGTGCCCCTTGCAGAGGGTAAAGTGATTGCTGTTCTGCTGATACCTTTATCACAGCCATACTTCACCCCACCTTGGCTGACAGTTCACCTCACTAAGTAAAGGAAGTCCCTTAATAACAAAGCCAGGCAGGTTCCATTTTAAATAGATTAATATACTAAAAAAAAAAAAAAAAAACCTGCTAGGTGCTGTTGAGTCAACTCTGACTCACAGCGATCTTACGAATAACAGAAAAACATGTTGCCCAGTCCTGCGCTGTGATGGTTAAGACTGTGTGTCAACTTGGCTGGGCCATGATTCTAAGTGTTTTATATGTAATCATTCCCATGACTGAAGCTACTGTGAGTTGAGTCAGTTGAAAGGGAGTTTCCTTGGGGGTGTGGCTTGCCTCCGAATATAAGCAGACGTCTGGCTTTTTACTTGCTCTGGATCCTGTGGCTGCCTCCTATTCATCTGACCACTGGTTCTTAGGACTTGAGCTATCAGCTTATCTGCTGATCTTGGGATTGGATTTGTTAATCTTCACAGCCTGTGAGTGGAGCCCTGCTCTCCGACCCGCCAGTCTTGGGATCACCAGCCCCTGCAGCTACGTGAATCAGGAGAAACCTTGTGGTATTGCCTGCCAGTCTTGGGATTTGTAGATATTCACAGCCTGTGAGCAAGAGCCCTGCTTTCCAACTTACCAATCTTGGGTTCGCCAGCTTTTGCGGCTACGTGAATCAGGAGAAGGCTCTATCCTGATCCATGGACTTGGGACGTTCCAGCCTCTATAATCGCGTGAACTGTTTCTTTATATCTCTTCCTATATATATATTGGTACATTTTACTGGTTTTGCTTCTCTGGAGAACCCAGCCTAAGACATGTGCCATCCTCAAAATAGTAGGTATGTTTGAGCTCATTGTTACAGCCACTATGTCAATCCACATCTTTGAGGGTCTTCCTCTTTTTCACTGACCATTTACTTTACCAAGTGTGATGGTTAATGTTATGTGTCAACTTAGCTAGGCCACAATTCTCAGTGGTTTTGGCAGATATTATGTAATCATCCTCTGTTTTGTGATCTGTTATGAGCGGCCAGTCAGTTGAAAGGGGCGTTTCCTTGGGGGTGTGGCCTGCATCCAATATATATGATGTTCTGGCAAAGCTCACCCTCTCTCTGGATCCTGCATCTGACTCATCATCCTCTGATCTCTGGTTCTTGGGATGTGAGTTAGCAACCTGCCACTTGACCTGCCTATTTTGGGGTTGTCAGCCCCTGCAACCACATGAGTCAAGAGAAGCCTGACACCTGGCCTTTGGGTTTGGGACTTAACAGCCTCAAACCAGCTTCATTGGTTTTGCTCTTTTAGAAAACCCAGGCTAAGACACCAAGCATGATATCCTTCTCCAGGAACTGGTCCCTCCTGATAACACATCCAAAGTAAGTGAGACGAAGTCTTGCCATCCTTAAGTCTAAGGAGCATTCTGGGTGTACTTCCTCTAAGACAGATCTGTTCATTCTTCTGGCCATCCATGGTATGTATTTGGAAGGATGCTTTAGAATGTTGCTATCATATTTTACAAGTTGTTGATATTATATTTTATGACTTCCGTATTGTTATTTTAGAAAAGTTATATTCCAATACCCATTTTTAAAATGTTTCAAATGTCCCTTGAATAACTAGCAGATATCTGTGCTCATAGCTGCCAAAAACTTTCCTAGAATGCAAAACAGAGCCATAGACAGCAGATCGGGGGGCTGGGGGTAAAAAATTCTCCTAAGTGAAATGAATGAGAATAAAAGGCTCCAAAACTGTTGATTGTTTTCCTTTGAGTCAATCTCTCTGTTCTTTGTGTAGCACTTATCAGCCTGTGGTTTGGTTATCTGTTGCTCCATAGTAAACCCTTTCAAAATTTAGTGGCTTTGAATAATAGCAATTTATTATTTTTCCCAATTCTGAGGGTTGGTTGGGTCGTTCCTCTCTGTTTTTTTTCTGGGCTCACTCACAAAGTGCCATATAGCAAATATTTTAGGCTTTTTCTCTGTCACATATTCTTCTTCTTTATTTATTTAATAAATACTTAAAATAATGTAAAGCCCATTCTTAGCCTTCTTCAAAGGCTCTACAAAAACAGGCCAAGGGCCAGATGTGGCCCACAAGCTATAGTTTGCTGATCCCTGAACTAAAGAGTCAGCTGAGCTGAAGGCCCAAGATGGCCTCACTCACATGTCAGGTCGTTGGTGCTGGCTGTCACCACTGCTGTCCTCCATGAGTCCTTTCATCATCCAGTAGGATAGTTTATTTGTCTGTGGCAGTATCCAAAAGAGTGAGGACTTCTTCAGGCATAGCTTGGGAATCACATAAGATCACTTACGGCACATTCTGTGAATCAGAGCAAATCACAAATCCAACCCAGATTCAATGGTTGGCCAAATTAAGTGGAAGATTTCTAACGTGAGGGAGAATTGAGGCTGATGATGATCTCAATATTAGACTGGTTTTCAGAGCCTTATTCAAATAACTTCAAATTGAGTCATAAAACTTTGAATTTGTGATCTCTGATAGCAGCTATTTTTCTGTATTGTTCATATTGTTTTTACTACCCCAGCCTGTTGTTTATAATTCTGTGAGCACTCATTCACTTACCTCAGTACTTGTTTAGAGGTAGGTGTCTCTGTTGTGAGATTAGCAACTCCCTGAGAGAAAAGACCAGGACCTACCACTCTGCTTGCTGTAATATATCTGCAATAGATATGTGTGGAATTTAATTGAATGTCCTTACTGAGGTTTGTTGTTGTTGTTAGATGCCACGGAGTCAGCTCCAACTCATGGCGACCTTATGGGTAACAGAATGAAACATTGCCCAGTCCTATGCCATCCTCACAATTCTTGGTATGCTTGAGCCCATTTTTACAGCTATTGTGTTAATCCGTCTCATGGAGGAATTTCTTTGTTTCATTGACCCTCCACTTTACCAGACACGATGTCCTTTTCTAGCAATTGGTCTTTCCTGATGACATGTCCAAAGTAAGTGAGATGAAGTCTCTCCATCCTTTCTTCAGAATGACCTGTCTGTATTTCTTCTAAGACTGATTTCTTCATTCTTCGGCAGTCCATGATATATTCAATATTCTTCCCCAATACTGTGATTCAAATGCATCGGTTCTTCTTCAGCTTCCTTTTTCATTGTCCAGCTTTTGCATGCATATGAGGCGATTGAAAATACTATGGCTAGGATCAGACACACCTTAGTCATCAAAGTGACACCTTTGCTTTTTAAGATTATAAAAAGTCTTCTGCAGCAGGTTTTCCCAATGCAACATGTCACTTGATTTTTTGACTGCTACTTCCGTGGACATTGATTATTGATCAAAATAGAATGAAATCCTTGACAACTTCAGTTTCTTCACCATTTATCATGATGTTGTTTATTGGTTGTTCTGTTGTTATTCATTGACTAATTTTTGGAGGTAGATCACCAGGCCCTTCTTCCTAGTATGTCTTTGTCTGGAAGCTCTGCTAGAACCTGTCCACCATGAGTGACTCTACTGGTATTTTAAATACTTGTGGCATAGCTTCCAGCATCATAGCAAAACTGAAGCCACCACAATACAGCAAACTGACAGATGAGTAGTGGTTAAATTGAGGTCTAAAGTCAGGTTATTTGCTTACTTCACAGAAGCAAAACAAATTTTTTTTTTTTTTTTTTAAAATATATGTTTTATTGTACTTCAGGTGAAAGCTTACAGAGCAAATAGTTTCTCATGAAATAGTAGTACACATGTTGTTTTTTGACATTGGTTAACAACCCCACAACGTATTAAGCCTCTAAATTCTCAACCTTTTTTTTTGATGAAAATTACAGATGGCCAAAGATACACCGTTTCAAAAATTTCTACATTCACAGTTCAGTGACATTGACTACGCTCTTCCAACTGTGCTGTTAATTCTCACTTAAGATGAAGGCTTACAGAACAAAATAGTTTTTCATTTAACAGTTACTACACATGTTGCCCTATGACAATGGTTAACAATCTCACAGCACATCAAGAATATCCTTACTCCACCTTGTGTTCCCTATCACCAGGGGGCTTCCTTGTCCCGTTCTGTCTTCTGGACCTTGTCAGTGGACTATTGTACCTCTTTAGTCTCATTTGTTTATTTATTTATTTATTTATTTATTTATTTTTATTTTATTTAAACACCATTTCAAAACTTTTTACTTACACATTTAGGTAATATTGACTATGCTCTTCCAATTGTGCTGCCATTCTCGCCCAAGATGAAGGCTTACAGGACAAAACAGCCTCCCATTTAATAGTTACTACAAATGTTGCCCTATAGCAGTGGTCAACAATCTCACAATACATCTACAGTGTCCTTATTCAATTTGTGTTCCTTATCATCAGTTTCCTACTCTCCCTCTGTCTTCTGGCCCTTGTCACCGGACTCCTGTACATCGTTAGTCCCATTTAGTTTTACTGGGGTGTCCATTCCCAGGCTTAACATCAAACCTTGAAGGTAACTTCACCTCTGAGCTGAAAGGGTGTCTGGGGGCCACACTCTCGAGGTTTCTCTAGTATTCTTTAGGCCAGTATATCTGGTCTTCTTTTTTTTTTGGGAGTTAAAATTATGCTCTACATCCTACTCCAGCTCTGCCCAGAACCCTCTGTTGTGATCCTGGTCAGAGGAGTCATTGGTGGTAGCCGGGCACCATCCAGCTGTACTGGGCTCAGTCCCGTGGAGGCCTTGGTAGCTGTGGACCATTAGTCCTTCGGACTAATCTTTTCCTTGTATCCTGTTCTCTTCGTTCTCCCTTGTTCCCGAAGGGATGAGATCAGTGGAGTATCTTAGATGGCCGCTCATAGGCTTTTAAGACCCCAGACACTACTCACCAAGGTAGAATGTAGAGCATTATCTTTATAAGTAGTGTCATGCCAGTTGAGCTAGATGTTCCCCGAGATCATGGTCCCCAGAGCCCTCCGTCCAACAACTCAGTCCCTCGGGGGGTTTGGATGTGTCTATAGGGCTTCCATGACCTTTCCTTGTGCAGGTTGTGTTAGTTTCCCCTGTACTATGTACTATCTCATCTCTCACCCAAGTTACCACTTACCTATTACCTATTTAGTATTCCCCCCCACTCCCATCCCTGGTAACCAACAAGGATTGTTACATTTTGCATGTGAATTTTTTCATGGGTTTTTACAATAGAGGTCTCATACAATATTTGTCCTTTTGTGATTGACTTATTTCACTCAGCATGATGTCCTCCAGTTTCATCCATGTTACGAGATGGTTCACCGATTCATTGTTCTTTCTCGTTGCATAGTACTCCATTGTGTGTATGTACCATAGTTTGTGTATCCATTCGTCTGTTGATGGACATCGAGGTTGTTTCCATCGTTTTGCTATTGTGAATAATGCTGCCATGAACATAGGTGTGCATATGTCTATTCGAGTGATGACTCTTATTTCTCTAGGATATATTCCTAGGAGTGGGATTGCTGGATCGAATGGTACGTCTATTTCTAGCTTTCTGAGGAAACGCCATATCATTTTCCAAAATGGCTGTATCATTTTGCATTCCCACCAGCAGTGTATAAGAGTTCCCGTCTCCCCGCAGCCCCTCCAACATTTGTTATTTCCAGTGTTTTTGATTCGTGCCAGTAATGCCGGGGTGAGATGGTATCTCATTGTGGTTTTAATTTGCATTTCTCTAATGGCTAGTGATCGCGAGCATTTCCTCATGTGTCTGTTGGCCATTTGAATGTCTTCCTTGGTGAAGTGTCTGTTCATTTCCTTTGCCCATTTTTTGATAGGATTGGTTGTCTTTTTGTTGTAGAGGTGTTGGATTTTCTTGTAGATTATGGAGATTAGACCTTTGTCTGACTTGTACTGTCCAAAAATTTTTTCCCAGTCTGTAGGTTCTCTTTTAACTCTTTTGGTGAAATCTTTTGAAGAGCATAGATGTTTGATTTTTAGAAGATCCCAATTATCTAGTTTATCTGTTGGGTTTTTTGTGTTGATGTTTATGGTTTGTATCCTGTTAATGCCATGTATTAAGGTCTGAAGTGTTGGTCCTATTTTTTCTTCTATGAATTTCATAGTTTGAGGCTTTATATTCAGGTCTTTGATCCATTTTGAAGTAGTTTTTGTATATGGTGTGAGGTATGGGTCCTGTTTCATTTTTCTACAAATGGATATCCAGTTTTTCCAGCACCATTTGTTAAAAAGACTGTCTTTTCCCCATTTGATGTATTTTGGGCCCTTGTCAAAAATCAGGTGACCGTAGGTGGATGGATTTACATCTGAGTTCTCAATTCTGTTCCATTGGTCAATGTCTCTGTTGTTGTACCAGTACCAGGCTGTTTTGAGTACTGTAGCTGTATAGTAGGTTCTCAAGTCAGGTAGTGTGAGTCCTCCAACTTTATTCTTCTTCTTCAGTAGTGCTTTACTTATTCGGGGTTTCTTCCCTTTCCATATAAAGTTAATAATTAGTTTTTCCATCTCTTTGAAGAATGTTGTTGGTATTTGTATCGGAATTGCATTGTATTTGTAGATTGCTTTAGGTAGAATTGCCATTTTCACAATGTTGAGTCTGCCTATCCATGAGCATGGTATGTTTTTCCATTTATGTAGATCCCTTTGGGTTTCATGCAGCAGTGTTTTGTAGTTTTCTTTGTATAGGTCTTTTATATTCCTGGTCAGATTTATTCCTAAGTATTTTATCTTTTTAGGGGCTATTGAAAATGGTATTGATTTCCTGATCTCCTTTTCATCGTTCTCTTTACTGGTGTATAGGAATCCAACTGATTTTTGAATGTTTATCTTGTATCCTGCTACTCTGCTGAATCTTTCTATTAGTTCCAGTAAATTTCTCGTGGAGTCTTTAGGGTTTTCTATGTATAGTATCATATCATCTGCAAACAGGGAGGGTTTAACTTCTTCATTACCAATTTGGATGCCCTTTATTTCTTTCTCTTGCCTTACTGCTCTAGCTAGAACTTCCAGCACAATGTTAAATAGGAGTGGTGATAAAGGGCATCCTTGTCTTGTTCCTGTTTTCAGGGGGAATGTTTTCAGCCTTTCTCCATTAAGAATGATGTTGGCTGTTGGTTTTGCATAGATGCCCTTTATTATGTTGAGAAATTTCCCTTCTATACCTATTTTATTGAGAGCTTTTATCAGGAATGGGTGTTGGACTTTGTCAAATGCCTTTTCTGCATCAATTGAGATAATCATGTGATTTTTTTCTTTCCTTTTATTTATGTGGTGGATTACGTTGATGGATTTTCTAATGTTAAACCATCCTTGCATACCTGGTATGAATCCTACTTGGTCGTGGTGTATTATTTTTTTGATATGATACTGAATTCTATTGGCTAGAATTTTGTTCAGAATTTTTGCATCTATATTCATGAGAGATATTGGTCTGTAATTTTCTTTTTTTGTGATGTCTTTGCCTGGTTTTGGTATCAGCGTTATGCTGGCTTCATAGAATGAATTTGGAAGTGTTGCTTCCTTTTCTATGCTCTGAAATAACTTGAGTAGAACTGTTACGAGCTCTTCTGTAAATGTTTTGTAGAATTCTCCAGTGAAGCCATCTGGGCCGGGGCTTTTTTTGGTTGGGAGTTTTTTTATTACCTTTTCAATCTCTTCTCTTGTTATGGGTCTGTTCAGATTTTCAATATCACTTTGTTGTAGTTTGGGTAGGCCGTATGTTTCTAGAAATTTATCCATTTCCTCTAGGTTTTCAAATTTGTTGGAATATAGTTTTTCATAATATTCTGTTATAATCCTTTTTATTTCAGTTGGGTCTGTTGTAATGTCCCCCATTTCATTTCTTATTTGGGTTATTTGTGCCCTCTGCTGTTTTTCTTTTGTCAGTCTGGCCAGTGGTTTGTCGATTTTGTTGATTCTTTCAAAGAACCAACTTTTGGTTTTGTTGATTCTTTCTATTGTTTTTCTGTTCTCTATTTCATTGATTTCTGCTCTGATCTTTACTATTTCCTTTCTTCCAGTGGTTGTAGGCTTTTTTTGTTGTTCTCTTTGTATTTGTTTGAGTTCTGTAGTTAATGTTTTGATTTTGTCCCTTTCTTCTTTTTTGATATGTGCATCTATTGCTATAAATTGTCCTCTGAGGACTGCCTTTGCTGTGTCCCAAAGGTTTTGGTATGATGTGTTTTCATTTTCATTTGATTCTAGGAATTTTTTAATTCCATCTCTGATTTCTTCTATTACCCATTGATGTGTAAGCAGATTATTATTCAGTTTCCATGTGTTTGATTTTTTTTCCTTGCTCTTTCTAGTGTTAATTTCTACCTTGATGGCATTGTGGTCAGAGAAGATACTGTGAATTATCTCAGCATTTTGGATCTTGTTGAGGATTGCTCTGTGGTCTAAGATGTGGTCTATTCTGGAGAACGCAAAACAAATTTTTAAGAAAATCCAGCACAACCTACAAATTCTGAAAGAAAAATCTTATGTTTCACACCCATATGTCGTCTAATCAGAGAGTTATATTTCACACCCTTATGATGTCTAATCAATCAGTTGGTTAAACTTCCTAGCAGTTTTCCAAACATATAATCAAGAGTTAGGAAGCTGTGTGCTTAATGGTAAGTTTGAACTAGTGATTACCTTTAAGGATGTATTACACTTTAAATTTGTCTAGAAATGAAAATGGAAATGTAACAACAGTTTTTAATACACGCTGTATGTGTTCCAAGGCAGAAATGATTCTGAAGAGGGTTTTTATTCTACAGTAAATGTTGCTATTAATTGCTCAGTTAAATTTTTTAATATGTGTTTTTAATATACAATCTCATTGTAACTCTGTCTTCTTCCACTTTATGGAAAGCTGTGACAGTTTATTATGTTTAGAAGCAGTTGAGGTGTATTTGTAATTGATGATTTATTATCTTATATTTCTTACCTGACTAGCCACATCTTCCATTCTCTTCAGCATTTTCTTCCAGCGTCTCCTGTCTTACTGAAATTGATGGATGGTGCTGCTTTTGTGCAAACACAGGCAGTATCTTCAGTCTGCCCACTGCCTCCTTCCTTCAGATGACAAATAGATACAGCAATGATACTAGATAACACGTATAGAGCACTTAACAATAAACAAAATGTATTTACAATAATCAACTATATCAGAGAATTATTAATACATCAGTCCTGTGAGATGGATACTGTTTTTTTCTTTTTTCTTTTATTGATGTAATTAAATGAAATTTACATTTCAAGTTAGTCTCCCATACAGAATTTTTTTTTTTTAGCATACATTGTTATGAGACCCCAACCGCTCACCCCATTCTGTGACAGCACACTCCTGCCCTCCGCCCCTGATTCCCCATTAACATTCAACCAGCTCCTTAGTCTCTCTGCCTTCTCCTCTAACCTCTGGACAGAAGCCACCCCTTGGTCTCTTATAGAGGTGGATACTGTTATTACCTTCAATTGGCAGGTGGGGAACTGGTGAACAAATGTCCCAGAAATATCTCAAATTTAACATGTCCAAGCCAACCTAAGTACCTTCCCATAAAATCTGCCTATTCTCCCAGATTCCTGATTTGGTTAAAGCAGCTTCATTTCTCAGTTATCCAAGTTAGACCCTCAATTCTTCCTTCCCCCTTACCTTACTCATCCTGTCAGTCACCAGGACCCTATGCATTTTAGCTGAGACCCCCACCCTTCTGATCCTTCCTCTGATCCCCAAAAGCCTCATCTCTTAACGGGGTTTGTGTTAGAGCCTTCTGTCTGATCCCCTGACCTACAAGCTGCTTATCTGCTCCTTCACATTTGCCACTGGGTTGTCTTCCTCATACTCAGTTCTTTTCATGCATTCCTGTTTTAGATTGGTCAGCAGCTCCCCACTGCCCACAGGACACAATCCAAAGGGCTACAGAGCTCTTCATAATCTGTTCCAGTCTACCTTGCTCCTGCTTTTTTGGTTCCTTCTGTGCATGTATTGTTATCTACTATGTCTTTGTGTGTGCACTGTTTCCTTAATGCAATCTCACCCCGATTCCCTTGATCCTAAACCTGAACCTACCTGACTCACCAGAGGCATGTGTCCTCTATATTAGTGCTTCTCAAACCTAAGTGTGAATAAGAATTACCAAGGAGTCTTGTTAAACGCAGATTCTGATTCAGTAGGTCCTGGGAGAGGCCTGAGATTCTGCATTCTAACAAGCTATATGATACCATACTGCTGGTCAGTGGACCACATTTTAAGTAGCAAGAGTCTAGAGCTGTTCTGTTCAATAGAACTCTCTGTAATAATAGAAATGCTGTACATCTTTGCTGTCCAGTTGGGTAGCCACTAATCACAGGTAGCTGTTGAGCACTTGATATGTAGCTATTAAGACTGAGGAACTGAATTTTTTTGACTTTATTTAAGTTTAAGTAGCCACATTTGGCTACTGGCTACCAGATTGAACAGTGCAGATCTATGGGAATCCATTTTCATCCTTCAAAACTCAGTTCAAATGTGGTTCAGTCCCAGAGGCAGCAACATAATTTGTGGAGGTTAGTGCATAATGAAAATGCAGAGTCCTTTGTTAAAAATTATTAAGAATTACAAGATAATGACAGCAGAGCATTATACCAAGTAAGCACAGGGCCTTATATGACTGCATGGGTTGCATGCCACTGAAGCCTGCCCTGCTCAAACCAGTAGAAAATTTGACAAAGAATATGAGCAGGCAACTCGGAAGAGGAAAGTTCCATGGCCAATAAATATCTGAAAAAAAAAACACATTTTCATAGGAATCAGAGAAATGCAAATGAAAGCCACAGTGTAATACAATTTTGTACCTCCTCATTGCCAAAAAATTTAAAGTCCATTAATACCAAAATACTGAAGACAAGAAGATGTGTACAAGAATTTTTAACAGAAAAATCTGAAACAGCTAAACATGCTCAAAGAGAGGGTTCAATAAAAAAAAGTGCAGTATATTCTTAGGAAGAATTCCGTAAGACAGTTTAAATGAATGGAATCAGAGCTACATTTTTTAGCTTGGGTGTATCTCAAAAGCATGGTATTGAGCAAAGAAAGGAAGTACCAGGAAGGTGCTATTTATGAAAATGTTTTACAGATGTGAAAAACATAGCTATATATTATTTGTAAATATATAAATATATGGTAAATATGTAAAATCAAAGCATAGGAATGATAAAAACCAAAGTCAGCATAGTGATTACCTTGGGGCAAGGGATAGAAACTGGGGAGGGGTACAAAGGGGGGCTTTGCAGAATCAGCAGTGATTTATTTGTTGAAAATAATTATCTGACAGAAATATAAATATAAACAAATGAAACAATGCAAGTACTAGAAAAACATGGATGAATTACTTTATAACATAGGAGAGGGAAAATTATACAAACTCTGACTCTGAATCAAGAAGTAGTGAAGGAAAATATTCATAGATGTGTCTATAGAAAAATTAAAAATGTACTTCTTCATCAGAAAAAAATGATAAAATAAAAAACAGATAACAACTTGGGGAAAATATCTGTAATGTATATCATAGGCAGAGGGCTAATATTTTTTCCCAATATTTCATTATGAAGATTTTCTAACAAAGAGCAAACTTGAAAAACATTATAGTAAACACCTATATACCCACCATCTAGATTTTACCGTTAACATTTTACTAACTCTCTCCTGTATATGTTTATCCCACCCATCTATTTTATTTTTTCGTACTTTTTAAAGTATATTGCACACATCAGTATTCTGCCTCCGAAATACTTTAGCATGTATATCATTAACCAGAGTTCAATATTTGTTTATCATTTTTTCTTCTGATATGAAATTTAAATACAATAACATGCACAAATCTTAAGGGTACATTCACTGAGTTTTGACAAATGGATACACTTGTTTAGCTCAAACCCATATCCAGAGGGATAATATTAATGTATGAAAAGCTCCTTAAAATTGAGAAGAAAAATACCAACAACTTGATAGAAAAAAAATGGATAAAAGATATGAGCAGATAATTCACAGGAAAAGAAATGCAAATGGCCCTTAAACATGAAAAGATGTTTAATTCCCTTGTAATAAAAGAAATGCTAATTAAAACTATACTGAGATATCATTTCTCACTCATCAGACAGACACAAATCTAAAAGTTTAAAGCTTCAAGGCAGTGGTGAAACAAGCCCTCTAATTGCTAGTGAGAAGACAAAAATGTATAACCATTATAGTGGAGAATTTGGCAATATCTAGAAAAATTAACCATGCATTTACCCTTTGATTCAACAATCCCACTTCTAGGAATGTCTTCCAAAGGTATACTGGTAAAAATATGAAATTACAGGCACAAAGTGAATACACTCCAATAACATTGGGCACACCTCATACCCAGATATTGGTTTCTAAATACCACTCCCCACTGAAAGGGTATTTGGAGAAATCACTGAATCTAAGTCTGAGATAGGGGAAGTACACAGTGAAGAAGTTCTCAAATTAATCAGGACGTGTCAAAAGGACATAGAAACTGACTTGAAGTTGTTCCCAATGGCCAAATTTGGGGCAAGTTGAGCATCAAAAATAATAACGATAGTAATGGATTATATTATCTTAAATCAAAAAAAGAACTCACAAATCCATAGCAGCACTCAAAATAAATGTGGTAGTAGAGGTGCACTCTCTTCTTTCAAAAGACTGGCACATTATAAATGTAGACACCACAGAATCAGAAAAATCATCATTTTGCAACCACCATTGTATTACTTAATTTCAGACAAGGATCATCCATGGATGCTAAAACTATTGGATAAAGATTATTTAGGACTGTTGGGGAATGGGGTATTCACACAGTATCATATATCACCCCACAGATTACTTATTACAATGAGAAAATGTACCTTTAAAATACAAATATGTAGCAAACCTCAACTGAACCAGGTGGTCAAAACTAATTACACTGGTGGGAAAAACTGCATGATGTACCTCCTTGATGTAACTGAAGTCTATACATTACCTATGTAGTGTTCTTGTCAGAAATGTTTAACCTGATTCTAATCAGTAAATCCATATTGGGGGACATTCTTTAATACAGCTGGCTTGGACTCTTTAAAAATGTCAGTGTCATGAAAGAGCAAGAAAAAAAGTAGAAAGTGGAGCTTTTGTAGATTAATGAAAATTAAAGAGATTTGAAGGAGCCCTGGTGGTGCAATGGTTAAGCACTAGGCTGGCTGCTAACTGAGAAGTCAGTGGTTTGAACCCACCAGTAACTCTGAAGAAGAAAAGACTTTGGTGATCTGCTCCTGCAAAGATTACAGTCTAGGAAATCCTATGGGGCAATTCCACTTCGTCATATAGGGTCACTATGAGTCCGAATTGACTCAGTGGCACACAGCAGCAACAACAACAACAACAAAGAGACATGACATGACAAATAAATGCAGTGTGTGGTCTTTGCCTCTTGGTTAAAAAAAAGCTATGAAGAACGTTGTTGAGATAATTGCAGGAGATTTCAATGTGGGTTATTTTTAGATAATCTTTTATGAAAATTAAGTATCTTGGGTGTAATGATGATATTGTGGCTAGTAAAAGAATGTCTTTGATCTCAGGAGATACATGCTGAAGTATTTAGGAGTGAAGTGTCCTGATATCTGCAATTTACTTTCATATGGTTTAGCTAGAGACAGAGAAGGAAGACACAGAAGGGAGGGGGGAGGAAGGAGGAAGGGGGAGAAGAAAGAGAAAAAGGGAGAGGGAAGGAGTAGAGAAAGGGAGGGAGGAAGGGATAGAGAAAGAAAATGAGGGAGAGGGAGAGGGAGAGGGAGCGGGAGGAAGAGAGGGAGGGAGGTAGAGAGAGAATGTGTAAAAATATTAAAGAAGAAAAGAGTCATAAAAATTCATTGTTATCATTTGAGGCAACTGTTAAAATAATTCTTTACTTTGCAAATTGGTAACACTGGTAAAATGTTACTTTGCTTTTCTGTAGGAGTTGTACTTAAGGGTAACTTTAGAGCTATAATTGATGAAGGGAAAGCTCTGTTTTACAGAAGAAGGAAAGGAATAATAGAATCACTCCCCAAATCCTAGTGGTTATTGATTCAGTCAAGAATTATCAATCGGTAAAATACCGATAGGTGAATGTTTTGGGGGACACAACATTTGTATTATACCAAAATAGTACAGATTATTTCCTTATCCCAAATCCATTATGTAGAGGGATCAGACTGTTGTCCCCCTAATCTGCTGCCGATACCCTCTGTCTTAGTCATCTAGTGCTGCTATAAGAGAAGTACCACAAGTGGATAACTTTAACAAAGAGAAATTTATTTTCTCATAGTCTAGCAGGCTAGAAGTCACCTCCAGGGGAAGGCTTTCTCTCTTTCTCAGCTCTGGAGAAAGGTCCTTGTCATCAATCTTCCCCTGGACTAGGAGCTTCTGCGTATAGGAACCCGGGTCCAAAGGATGTGCTTTGCTCCCAGCACTGCTTTCTTGGTGGTACGAGTTCCCCCCCCCCCCCATTCCCTTTCCTTTTATCTCTTGTAAGATAAAAGGTGGTGCAGGCCACACCCCGGGGAAACTCCCTTTACACTGGATCAGGAATATGACCTGAGCAAGGGTGTTACATCCCACCCTAATCCTCTTTAACCACAGGCAGATATTATAATTTATAACACACAGGAAAATCACAAAATGGAGGACAACCACACAATACTGAGAATCATGGCCTAACCAAGTTGACACATATTTTGGGGGGACACAGTTCAATCCATGACACCCTCCTGGCTTAGCTTGACAGAAACTCCACTCCTGACAGCATGGCCAAGAAGACACCTCCTAGTATGAGGGCTACTGACTCTTCCCTGGAAGGGGCAGAATGTCAGCATTTCTCACCCTGCCTCCAGCTAGCTGATGCAGAGGCTAAGTTCTGGGTAGGTGTGGCTGAGAGATTTCCTTCTATTTAGCTTCCAATTGTGGGATGGAAGGTCTAAATTAGAGTGCTGGAAATACTGGGGCCCCAATTGCCCTCTCTCTGGCTTGTAGGATAGAAGTTCCATGCTGGGAAAGGCAAGATGAGAAGACCAGAGGCTACATCTGCACCCCTTCTGCTAAGCACACAGCTCCTAAAGCAGGAGTACTACAGAGAGAAGCTTAGCCCTGCTGCAGAGCCTTGGCTCAGAGATTGTGCCCAGGGGGAGAAGAGGCTATAAAACAGCCCTCTGAAGCACTTTCCAAAGGAACTGGCTTCATTTACATCAGCCTGTGAGGAAGATGAAGCCTCAGGATGCTCTCAAAAACAATGGAAGTTGTGGTGAAAAGCAGTTAAGAGGAGATTGGTAGATATGGGATAAACTGTAGGCTGGAGAGAACCAGGAAAGATTACCAGAGAGAAGAAGAGCCCCCGAGGTCAGAAAAAAATCACAAACACTGACCTCAGAAACTATCCTTGTAAAGGATCTCAAATTTAATTTCATGAATTGTACCGGTTCATTGAAAACAATAGTGTAATTGTCCAACAACTTCATTATTAAAAGCAGGATGTAATCAGGAAAAGAGACAGTCCAAGAGGTTCCTGCCAAAACCGCTGTTATCTCAAGGTGAATGTGTGTATGCTCAAGGCTGCACACACTTAGAGCAACTTCCGAGGCTTTACACTAAGGAGGAAGGGAGGAAAATAGGACTCACTAAAGTAATGTAGCAAATCACCAAACATTTGAACAAGCAAATAGTAATAACTGATGATGATCAGTACCCAGAGTTGTTACAATACATTATCTAAAATGTCCAGTTTCCAACAAAAAATTACAAGACATTCAAAGAAACAGGAAGTCTGACCTGTACATTGGAAGAAAAATAAGCAACAGAAACTGCCTGTGAGAGCAACTGGATGTTGGATTTAACAAAGACTTCAAAGTAGCCATTATAAATGTGTTTGAAGAACTAAAGGAAAGCATGCTTAAAGAAGGAAAGCAAGGTAGGATAACAATGTTGCATCAAATAGAGAATATCAATAAAGAGATAGAAATTATTAAAAAGATCCAAATGGAATTTCTGGAGCTGAAAGTACAATAACTGAAATGAAAAATTCACTAGAAGGGCTCAACAGTACGTTTGAACTAAAAGAACAAAGAATCGGCAAACTTGAAGATAGATTGCAATCCAAAGAACAGAGATTAAAAAAAAAAAATGAATAAAAATGAATACAGCCTCACAGAAATGTGGGACACAAGTAAGTGCACCAACTTATGTGTAAAGGGAGTGGGAGAAAGAGGAAAAACATTTGAAGAAATAATGGCTAAAAATAATTAAATACCTTTACCATAATTGGGAATTATACTAAGTACACGTAACTATTAAATAAGTATTGATCATTAAAATAAAAAACATACCTTCCTGTATCACCTTACTATACACACCACTTTGTGTGTTTGGAGCAGGGGGCTTGTCAGTGTTTTATAAACCATTGAGAAGGTTAAAAAAAAAAGAACAGAAGAATAATGGCTAAAAACTTCCCAGATTTATTGGAAAACCTTAATCTACACATCCAAGAAGCTTGACAAATTTCAATAAGGATAAATGCAAAGAGACTGACTACAAACACATCAGAGCAAAAATGCTGAAATCCAAAGAAAGGGAGAAGACCTTGAAAACAGCAAGAGAAAAACAGTCATCTCTTACAAAGGAACCCCAATAAGATTAACAGCTGACTTCCAATCAGAAACAATAGAGGCCAGAAGGACAATGGGATAACATTCAAAGTGCTCAAAGGGGAAAAAAAAAAAAAAATATATATATATATATATCCAGCAAAGCTATCTTTTAAAAATGAAAGGAAATAAAGACACTCCCAGAAAAAGAAAAACTGAGAAAATTTGTTGCTAGGAGACCTACCTTGCAAGAAGTACTAAAGGAAGTTCTTCATGCTGAAAGCCAGTGACCCCAGACAGTAATTCAAATCCACATGAGAAACAGAGAACACTAGTAAAGGTAATTATGTAATTATAAAAGACAGCATAAATGCATATTTTTTCCTTTATTCTATGAACTGATTTAACAGGCAATTGTATAAAGCAATATGTGTAATGTATTCTTTGACCGCTAACATACAGAAATGTAATATGTTTGTCAGTAACAGCACAAAGGAGGTGGGTGGGAGCAAGGCTATACTGGGCTAAGGAAATGACTCCAGGTGGTAATTTGAATCCACAGGTACAAAAGAAGAGAACCAGAAATAGGAAACTAAAAGTTTGATATAACAAAAGCTATAAATAATTGCTTGCTCTCCTTTCTTCTCTCAGCTTCTTTAAATGGCATAAAATTACATAAAGCAATAGCTATAATAATGTATTTTTGAGTTTGTAACTGTGTTAATAAAAATCGACATAAGGCCAATTCCATAAATGCAAAGATAACTCACATCCCTGCTTTCTCACTTCCCCATCTCTGACACCATGCACCTATGTGACACTTTCTTTCTCTAACCCTAACCACCCAGAGTTAAGTTAGATCTCATCCCTGACCACCTCGAACCAGATCAAAACACACAAGTTAGGACTCTGTTCTTCAGACTGTCAAATTGGCAGATACCAGCCTCTGCTGGTTCTCTCTACCCCTGGTGGATTTGACGATTCACTAGAATGACTTACAAAACTCATGGAAGGGGCTATACTCACTGTAATCTTTTTAATATAATCACAAAAGGATACACACGAAGAGATGCACAGGCAAGGTTGGGAGGGAGTTCGTGGCATGGAACTTCATGTCCCCAGAGAACTGCATGCCTCCCACAAACATCATCAATCTGGAAGCTCAAAGATACTACAGTGTTAAGGGCCTTTATTGACTGGACATGATTAGGGCCTCATTGCATATATATGATCAATTGAATCAATATGTATAATTGGTTGCATCATGCCCCCTCCCTTCCTGAAGTTATTAGCCATGTGTGGTCTTTAGGGTTCCCACTACATTTGCACATATTTGAGTGTTGCCTAGTTATTTTGGAAAGCAGGAAAATTCCAAGGGTTCAATAACCAGAGACAAAATCCCAAATCAAGTTCTTTGTCCCACAGTAACATATACAAATATGATACATGCAGTGAAACCTGTGAGAGCTGGAACTCAACAGCACTGCCTTGTTTTTCCAAGTCTCGAAAATTTTCCTTCGACAGGGTACAGTTTTACCACTTTTCTATCACTCATTTTAGTGGAAAATATTTGAGTTTTACTTCTCTGACAGGTTTCCACCTTACACAGTTTCCAGCTTTCACAGGTTTTACTGTATAACAATAATACACAAAAAAGAGGAGAAAGGAAGAGAGCTACATAGGAGTGATGTTTCTATATCTCATTGGAATTAAATTAACATAAATCTGAAGCAGATTCTGGTAAGTTTAGATGTGTAGTATATGGTAAGCCTTAGAACAATCAGTAAAGAAATAGCTAAAAAAAAAAAGTAAAGAAAAATCATTTAAAAAGTTAAAGTGTTACCTTAAAAATATTTAATGCAAAGAAAACAGTAAAGAAAGTATCTAAACGAAAACGAAACCCATTGCTCTCTAGTCAGTTCCAACTCATAGCTACCCTAAAGGGTAGAGTAGAACTGCCCCATAGGATTTCCAAGGCTGTAATCTTTATGGAAGCAGACTGCCACATCTTTCTTCTGTGGGGTGGCTAGTGTGTTCGAACCACAGACCTTTAGGTTAACAGCCAACCACTTTAACCGCTGCACCACCAAGACTCCTCTAAAGGAGGTATAAACCCATTGCCTTCAAGGTGATTCTGACTCATAGCGATCCTATAGGACAGAGTAAAAGATGGAAAACATACAAACAACAATCATAAACCTGAATTGAGTTTTAATATATGTTATGACATGGATGATCCTTGAAAACATGTTAAGTGAAATAAGCTGAACACAAGACTAGACTTACTGGTCTGATAGAGACTGGTGGAACCCTGAAGACTATAGCCCTTAGACAGCCTTCAAACTTGGAACTGCAATCACTTCCAGAGATCACATTAGAGTCGTACAATAGACAGGCCTATAAAATGGACAATAACACCAGTGAGGAATGTACACCTCAGAACAATCAACTATATAAGACCTAAAGGGCAGCATTTGCCCAAACGCAAAGTGCAGAAGGACGGTAGGGGTGGAAAGCTGGGTGAATAGACATGGGGAACCCAGGGTGGAAGGAGGGACAGTGCTGACACATTCAGGGGTTTGCAACCAATGTCATGAAACAAGCTGCATATAAATTGTTGAACGGGAAACTAATTTGCTCTGTAAACTCCCACCTAAACAATGATAAAATGTTTAAAGAAAGAAAGAAAAGAAAAGAAATAAGCTGGACACAAAGGACAAAGTTGTATGATCTAATTTATATGAAATATCTAGAACAGACAAATCCATAGAGACAGAAAGTAGATTAGTGATTATCATGTGCTGAGGGAGGGGGAACTGAGGAATTTCAATTATACCTCAATAAAGCTTGAATTTTTTAAGAAAGAAAGAGTGGCTATACTGAGATGAAATAGACTTTAAAACAAAGAAAAATATTATAGATAAAGACAGAGCCCCGATGGTGCAGTGGTTAAGAGCTTGATATCATAATTCAGTATATACACACGCATAATTGAAAGATAAGTTTTCTGAAATAGTACTTATCCTCACCATGTAATGCATTTTGATGTTTTCTATTTTATTCTGTTTTAGTCTGTTTTTTAAAAAATGCTGTTCATGAGCCACTTAATTAATTTTATGATTATGACTCAAGATACAACCTAATTCTGTAGATTGAGTCCTGCCTAATTAACATAACTGCCTCTAATTCTGCATCATTAACATCATAGAGGTTAGGATTTACAACACATACGATAATCACATCAGATCACAAAATGGTAGGCAACCATACAGTACTGATACTCATGGCCTAGCCCAGCTGACACACATTTTGGACACAATTCAGTCCATAACATACATGAGGAAAATTTTGACAGAAAGAGAGAAACTGACAATTCAACAATAATAGTTGGAGGACTTCAATATCTGACTTTCAATAATGGGTAGAATAACAAAGCAGAAGATCAGCAAGGAAATAAAACACTTGATCAACACTAAATAATACCAATTAGACCTGGTTGGCTTCTCCTGCTTCATTGTTCCCACACTCTGTATGTAGTGACACTCTGTAGTATTTGTATTATTATCCATGCTTTGTGTTTTCAGAATGTTTTTGGCATCTATAAAGTGCCTAATGAATATTTGTTTCATGAGCGTTAAGAGTAAACTCTTCAACTATCTGAATTGAATATTTACTTCAAAGAACCACCCTGGTTTTCTCTTCTTAAGAGCAGTGGCTTTCAGACTTGTTGAATGCAACTCATAAGAAATACATCTGATGTCATAATTCAGTATACACACATGCATAATTGAAAGATAAGTTTTCTGAAATAATATTTATCCTCACCATGTAATGCATTTTGATGTTTTCTATTTTATTCTATTCTAGTCTTTATTTTTTTAAAAATGCTGTTCATGAGCCACTTAAATTAATTTTATGATTCAGAATTGACTTGGTGGCAACGGGTTAATGGAAGCCCTGGTGATGCAGTGGTTAAGAACTCGCTGCTAAGCAAAAGGTCAGCAGTTCAAATCCACCAGCCACCTTTGGAAACCCTATGGGGCAGTTCTACTCTGTCCTATAGGGTCAGAATCAATTCGATGGCAACGGGTTAGTGTGACATGCGGAATACCAATTGAGATGTTTCAACAAATGGATGCAGCGCTAATGGTGCTTACTCGTCCATGCCAAGAAATTTGGAAGACAGCTACCTGGCCAACAAGCTGGAAGAGATCCATGTTTGTGCCTGTTCCAAAGAAAGGTCATCCAGCAGAATGCGGAAATTATCTAACAATATCATTAATATCACACACAAGTAAAATTTTGCTGAAGATCATTCAAAAACAGCTGCAGCAGTAAATCAACAGGGAACGGGCAGAAATTCAAGCCAGATTCAGAAGAGGACCTGGAACCAGGGATATCATTGCCGATGTCAGATGGATCTTGGCTGAAAGCAGAGAATACCAGGAAGATGTTTACTTGTGTTTTATTAACTACACAAAGGCATTCGACTGTGTGGATCATAACAAATTTATGGAGAGTATTGCAAAGAATGGGAATTCCAGAACACTTAAGTGTGCTCATGCAGAACCTGTACATAGATAAAGAGGCAGTCATTCAAGCAGAACAAGGGCATACTGCGTGGTTTAAAATCAGAAAAGGTATGCATCGGGGTTGTATCCTTTCACTGTACTTATACAATCTGTATGCTGAACAAATAATCCAAGAAGCTGGACCATATGAAGAAGAACGGGGCATCAGAATTGGAGGCAGTCATTAACAACCTGCCATATGCAGATCACACAACCTTACTTGCTTGGTGAAGGTGAAGAGGTCTTGAAGCACTGATGAAGATCAAAGACTACAGCTTTCAGTATGGATCACACTTCAACGTAAAGAAAACAGAAACCTTCACAACTGGACCAATAAGCAACATCATGATAAATGGAGAAAATATTGAAGTTGTCAAGAATTTTATTTTACTTGGATCCACAATCAACACCCGTGGAAGCAGCAGTCAAGGAATCAAATGCCGTATTGCATTGGGCAAATCTGCTGCAAAAGATTGAAAAGCAAAGATGTCACTCTGAGGACTAAAATGCACCTGACCCAAGCCATGGTGTTTTCAATTGCCTCACATGTATGTGAAAACTGGACAATGAATAAGGAAGACTGAAGAATTGATGCCTTTGAATTATGGTGTTGGTGAAGAATATTGACTACCATGGACTACAGGAAGAATGAACAAATTTGTCTTGGAAGAAGTACTGCCAGAATGCTCCTTAGAAGCAAGGGTGGTGAGACTTTGTCTCAAGCACTTTGGACATGTTATCAGGAAGGACTAGTCCCTGGAGAAGGACATCCTGCTTATTAAGAGGGTCAGTGAAAGAGAGAAGGACCCTCAAGGAGATGGAATGACACAGTGTCTGCAATGACGGGCTCAAGCATAGCAAGGATTGTAGGGATGGCTCAGAACCAGGCAGTGTTTTGTTCTGTTGTACATAGGGATGCTATGAGTCGCAACCAACTCGACAGCACCTAAAACAACAAAACAACACTGGGACATACATGACTGCTTTTTGAAAACTACTTTTTAGTACTCAGGAAGAGGGAAGTAATACAAAAATGTAGAGAGAGCATAGAATTGAAAGTAAAAAGGCTTGGGTTTTGAATTAAATCCCTATAATTTGGGGACAGGTTTACTCTTTAAAATTGAGACTAAAAAATGAACACATTCAATAAGATAATTTATTCATTTTCATCAAGTATTTTTAGAAAAATGCAAAGCTCTGGACTAAATTAAACCATGGATATATCCTTACTGTTCAGCTGTGAATATCTCACAGTCTCATGGCACAACGGTATAGACATTTAACCACGAATTTCAGAATAAAACTATATTAAGTGATACAGCCACAGTAGGAGACCTGGTGGCGTAATGGGTAAAGTGAATAAATGCTAACCGAAAGGTTGGCGGTTCGAAAACACCTGTGGCTCCGTGGAAGAAAGATGTGGCAGTCTGTTTCCATAGAGTTACAGCCTTGGAAACCCTGTGGGGTCGCTGTAAGTTGGAATCGACTTGACGGCAGTGGGGTTTTTTTTGGTTTTCAGGAGTGCACACACTAGGAATATTGATATATCAAAAAAGAACATTGGGGTTGCAGCCTTAATTCTTGGAGTCATCTTTGTAATTTGGGAACAAGGACTCTCTTAAACTGAGACAAAAAGATGAATACGTTCAATAAGATGAGCTCCTTGCATCGTGCCCATCCTTTTTTTGTAACTACAATGCAGATTCTAGGACAACGTCTCCAAAGAATTCTACCAGTCATCAGGGTGCAGCTTTAGGAAAACATTCCAGGAATATTAGTATGTTGATAGTGTTGGAACCTACACCATAGTTCTGTTTGAGCTAATTTTGCTTTGTGCTAAATGAAATATAAACAAAAACAACAGTCAGGAAATATCTGTCTTTTTGTCTCCAGCTGCATCCTGGGGAAACAGCTGCTCATTGTTGGGATCACAGGAAAGCATTATCCCCAAAGTGAACCCAAAACCAAACCTGTTGCCGTCAAGTTGATTCCGACTCATAGCGACCCTACAGGACAGAGTAGAACTACCCCGTAGGGTTTACCAAGGAGCGCCTGGTGGATTCGAACTGTTGACTTTTTGGTTAGCAGCCATAGCACTTAACCACTACACCACCAGGGTTTCCCCAAAGTGAATAGCAGTTATTTAATCCAGCTATCCATGCTTAATGGGAGTATCCCTGAAGAACTAAAAAAAAAAAAAATTTTTTTCTAATATTCTCTTCCCCCAAGTGTTACCAGGTGGAAACCCCAGGTTCTTGTTTGGCCAATAAATGAGAGACCGAGGTGGGAGAACAGGAAAGGCACCTTTATTTCATTGTACAAGGAAAAGGAGTCAGCTGGAGCTGCTGCTTCTGCAACAGGCTGCATAAGCTCATTTACCACCGTTGCTTCCCACCATTACTAGCCCCTGCTTTTCCTCATGATATTTTCTTTTTTTTTCTTCTTCTTTCTCCCTCTTCCTATTCCACTAACATTGACTAAAGTTTCTCCTTCGAGGGTGGCAGAACAAATCGATAACCCTTGATTTAGGAAATAATATTGGAGTTATTATTCCTTCTCCTTGAGCATAGAGAATGTGACCCAGCTGGAGCTGGACTCACAAGGACTCACAAGGACACATCAACTGGGCCCTGAGGTATAAAGACAATAGCTGAGATAATCTTGGAAAATATCTTTTAGGGAAACTTTCACATAAAGCCAATCAAACAGAACACAAAAGACTTTCCACTCTTATCTTTTTCTGTTAGCATTTAGTGAATAGAAATTTGTTGGACCAATGAAGACCCTCCTGACTCTTGTTACTGAAACCTGTACCAATGATTGTTAAGAAAGACAATTCAAAATGTAGGATCACAGTTTCTAGCTGATCTGAAAAGGCTAATTTTTCAATGGTTTTGCCCATCTGTAATGTTAATATATATTGATGGCTCTGTAATTGTTCTTTGGATTCGGGCAGACATAGCTCTGGCAGCATGGTTATCCGTTTCCCACTTCTGCCCTTTTGAACATATGCCAAATAAAACTTTCTTTTTGCTTTACTAAACTTTGTGATGTTCTTCCCCTACAACACCCTCATTGACTAGGATTAACTCATCTGCATCGTGGCAATCATGACTAAGGGTGCCACATAACCTGTAAGAAGTTAGACTGTCTGGACATGCAAAATGTGACCACTGTGAAGAGAAACTACAATCCTGTCCATATAAAACCTTTCAGCCAGTCTTCAGTTGGGGAGACAGGTTTTTTGGAGGAGCTTATTTCCCTCTGTCTTCTGTATATTGATATACAATAAAAACCTCTTGCAGCTCACCTCACCCCTGTCTCAGTATTGGCTTTTGCAGCAGGCGGCTCAGATTCGTGATTTGCGGTAACACCACCGAGACTGCTCACCAAGCACGAGCAGGCAAGTTACTTTTAAAGAGGGGTTACAAGTAGGGAGTTCATACAGGTTACGTCAGCAACATCATACTACTCAGGTGCAATGGGGTTTACTTATAACCTCCAAGCAAAAGCAGGATTCAAATGCAAAGCTGGGCGTTGGTGGGTGGGGAGGAAGAAGCCTAGCAAAGGAAACAGAGTTTTTAACACAACACTGTGGGGGCTGTGTCTCACAAGTAACCTGCTAGTACTATCCCTAATACCCTTACATTGCTAAAAGAAAACTTAGGCTTAAATACTTTAAGGAAGGTGCCCAAGATCACACAGAAAGTTGAGAATCTGAAACCAAAGTCTATGCTCTTAAACCTCCTCTTTAGAAAAGGCCCTGCTTAATTTTATAATATGAAGACAAAGCTTTAAACATCTTCCTATCCTTTGAATTTAACATTGGGAAATAAAGATTGTCATGAATATTTATTTATAAGAATGTTTTTTGTATCACTTTTACTAGGCATCCATTAAAAACTGTTTTCTCGAAGCGTATTTAAGGATCTGGGAGAAAATGCATATTGTATTTTTCAGAGGAAAAGTCAGTTTATAAAACAGAATGTAGAACAGAGTATAATTTTATATTATACAGTACACATGCTTGCACAGACACACATACTTACCCTTTGAGATTGTACCCTGATCTTTATGAGCCTTCAGTTGCCCAGAGTCGGAGACACTCTTACAAGACTTTCAGCAGTAATCTTGACTGAAAGAAGACTTTAGCTTGTCTTTGGGCATGTGGTTTTGGTACACTCTCACCTCTAGAGACACAAAAGCATTGTTCCTGAGGGAAACTGAGCCAACTGAGAAGACATGTTTAGGTTGAAAAACCAAATGTTCCATTTTGTAATGTAAATATAGTGTGTTTTGTAGTTAAGGGGTATTTTAGGAAAACCAAGTCCCTGCAACCTTGTTTCTTCCTCAGGAGAAGGGATTATTTTCTATTTTTAGATTTTGATTGTGCTCTGTTTGGTTTTTATTGTTGGAGATGTGTATATGTTCTTGTTTATGGAGTAACTTAGAGATTTGAAGCAAAACCTCTCAAGGCTGTAGGAGAGATATGCAGACCTGATATTCCCCTGGGGCTTTGAAGAAGTGACCAAGACTAGCTCCAGCTCAGCACAGAGTGAATTGTGGCTTATGCAGGCTAGGATTCCATAGCCCAGAGTGTACTGATGTTCATTGTTGTTATGTTGTAATTGTCCAGAGGGGTGGGAGTGCACAAGAGAGGGGAGGTGTTTGGAGCTCAGAATAACCATATCCTGTAGGGTTAGGGTGGAGATTCCTCTGAAGGGAG
Source organism: Dugong dugon (assembly GCA_030035585.1). NCBI lineage: Eukaryota > Metazoa > Chordata > Mammalia > Sirenia > Dugongidae > Dugong > Dugong dugon. The sequence goes on from CM057479.1 coordinate 33,901,549, forward strand.
ACAAAATTCCACTCTCACTTACCCACCAGAATAAACCAAAAATCCAAACTCATTGCCATAAAGTCAATTCCAACTCAGGGCGACTGTATGTGTTACAGACTGTTACAGACTATGAGGTTTTCTTGGGGCTTCCTGGGTGGTGCAGACAATTAAGTGCTTGACTGATAACTGTAAGGTTGGCAGTTGAACCTACCCAGAGGCATCTGGGAAGCAGGTCTGGCCATCTGCTTCCAAAAGTTGATAGCTTTGAAAACCCTGTGAAGCAGTTCTACTCTGCACACATGGGGATGCCATGAGTCAGAAATTGACTCCACAGCAACCAACAAAAACAGCAAAGCTTGATGGAAGCAGATTACGAGGCCTTTCTTCTTCAGTTCTGGTAGATGGGTTTGAACCGCTAACCTTTAGGTTATTAGTAGAGTGTGAACTTCTTTAACACGCAGGAAGCTCTGACCTGAATAAAGACCAAAAACCAAACCAAACCCATTGCCGTTGAGTTGATTCCAACTCATAATGACCCCATAGGACAGAGTAGAGCTGCCCCATAGGGTTTTGAAATGTTACCAGATGGAAACCCCAGGTTCTTACTCAGCATGATTCATATTGGCCAGTAAACGAGAGACTGAGGTGGGAGAACAAAAAGGCACCTTTATTTCATTGTACAAGGAAATTGAGTCACTCGTGCTTATTGCTGTCAAGACTGCTCCCCAAGGGTGGGCAGGTTACTTTTAAAGGGGTTTACAATTAGGGAGTTCATACAGGTTACGTCAGCAACCTTCTTAATCATACTACACAGGTGAAATGGGGTTTACATTTAACCTCCAAGCAAAAGCAGGATTCAGATGCAAAGCTGAGGGGTGGGAGCCTAGCAAAAGGGAACAGTTTTGCAATACAGCACTATAGGGGAGGAAGCCAGGTAAAGAATACAGCACTGTAGGGGTTCTGTCTCATAAGGAACAGCTGGTGGGTTCAAACTGCTGACCTTTTGGTTAGCAGCCAAGCTCTTAACCACTGTGCCACCAATAGTAGTTATAAATTACTCTGGTGCAAAAATTGACGATGGAGTAGGGGCAGGAACTAAAGGGGAAGAACTTTTTCCTCATTTGGGTCCTTGTTGGGAGTTTGGCATGGACCTTGAGGCATGAATATAGATAAGATCCAAACAGGGAGGCAGCCAAGGCAGTGTCATAAGGGACTAGGAATGGTGGCTCTAAGAGTCGCCACTTCTAGCAGCAGTTGAAAGTGACTCCCTGTGCTACACTTCCCTTCCAGCCTGTCTCAGCTATGCTTAGGGAATCAAGGAAAGGGCCTGCCCCCACTAGGGGGACATTGGGAAATTGCAGAGCACTGCCTCTCCCCTGAGGCCAAAGGGGAGGTGAGAGGGATGTCCCCAGTTAGTGAAGTATTTTCCAAAGGGTATAGAGGTCATTAGGTACAAATTCTATATAAGTCAATTAATTAATGGAGTATTTACCCATGACTCATTGGTTCTCATCTACTCCTTTTCCTATCAGTAAAAACCAGTTTGTTGCGTATTGAGTCAATTCTGATTCACTGGAATTCTGAAATTGCAATAGTTTTGAAACTGTTTTTTATAAGTTTGCAACAATGTCATTTGATGACAAAACTTGACTAGAACTTAAGTAAGATTATTCATATTTTTTATTTATCTCACTTGATTTTTGGATATATGTTTTGATGCAAACATATTCATGTGTTTGTTAATGGGTTAGTGCCTCAGAGTTCTCTGGGCATGCTACATGGTATGTTGTTGTTGTTGTCAGCTGTTGTTGAGTTGGTCCTCTACTCATGGCGACACCATGCACAACAGAATGCTGCACGGTCCTGCTCCATCCCCATGACCAGTTGCAGATTGGACCGTTGTGACCCAAAGAATTTTTGTTGGCTGATTTTCAGAAGTTGATCCCAGGCCTTTCTCCCTAGCCTGTCTTAGTCTGGAAGCTTCACTAAAACCTGTTCAACATCATAACAGGTAAGCCTCCACTGACAGATAGGTGGTGGCTGTGCATGAGGTGCATTGGCCAGAAATGAACAGGCTCTCCCACATGGAAGGTGAGAATTCTGCCACTGAACCACCAGTGCCTCAATTATACTATAGATGTATTCAATATCCTTCTTATGCTCCTTAACATGTACCTCCCAATGGCAAAAGTATCTTTGGTTTGTGTGAGGCTCCCTTTTTTTTACTGTTGGTCTTGGTTAGGGGACATTGATAGAAGAAAATATTCAACTCCTCATTTGGTGCCAGAGGAATCTCTCAGTGTAACAATATAAAGTATGTATGCCGCAGCTGTGCTTTTCCTGGGTGCTGACATAGGGCCTGAGTAAAACTAGATCTACTCTCTCAGAGTATGGGACTCCAGACCTTGATATCCAAAACCCGGGGCAAGCAAATGGTCTGAAAGATAAACAGATGGAAATAGACATAGTTTTATTTGATCATTGCTTTCTACCCTGCCTGCTAGGCAGTCTGCTCCTGGACAGGCCTCATTTCTCCGGATGAGGGCAAGAGCAAGGACCTTGGATTAGACCTCTGTTTGAATTCTAGCTGGATACTTCCTGCTGTGTGACCTTGAGCCATTTACCTCACCTCTCTTAGCATCTTCAACTGAAAAATGAGGTAATAGTAGTGCCTTTTTCATAGGGGTGTTGGGATTAAATGAGATAACACATGTAAGGCTCTCAGCACAAAGCCTGGCATACATTAAGTATCCAAAAGGTGTTAGACAACTTTATCATTATTGTTTTATATGCAAAATTGCACATTGTATTTCCCAGGCATCTCTAGGCCTATCAGTGAAAAATTATATTCCATCTCAGGAAGATGGAAAAAAAAAAAAAAAACTAAAAAATTACCTTCCCAAGAAGGCTCTCCATTTAACTCCTGCTCTTTGCCCTGGTGGCACAGTGGTTAAGAGCTCAGCTGCTAACCAAAAGGTCGGCAGTTTGAATCCACTAGCCGCTCCTTGGAAATCCTATGGGGGCAGTTCTACTCTGCCCTAGAGTTGCTATGAGTCAAAATAGACTTGACGGCAATGGGCTTGTTTTGTTTTTTGCTTTTGCCTTCTTGGATCCCACTGATAACCTGAGTAGATACTTCCAGCCATATCTAACAAAAAGACAATTAAAAGCCATCACTACAATGTTAAACTTAGAAGAATCAATTCCAAACTGAATGTCCACTGCTTTATTTCACCTTCACATGTAGACTATAATGTAAACTACAGATATTCTTAAGGACTTCTTTCAATGTCAGAAGGAGAACATTTCAATGACCATTAAATATTCTTTCCTTTTAAAAATTTGGGGAGAGGGGAGGAAAGGTGTTTTTGCTACAAATGGGAGTGATTTATTGAACCCATTGAGTGTTTTTCTGAGTTTGTACTTATTTTCAATTATGCATGTAATACTTTAGTACTGTCTGGTAAAACAAATCAAACAATGCAAATAAGTGAAAGTTCTTCTTAACACCATTCCTTCCTCTTGGTCCCCTACTTCACCCGGCCTTCCCCCAACGCCTATGGGGTAGTTCTACTCTGTCTTACAGGGTTGCTGTGAGTCGGAATTGACTCAACAGCAACCGGTTAGAGCTCTGCTGCTAAACAAAAGGTCAGTGGCAACAGATTTGTTCTTTTTTCCATCCCACTGTGTGCCTTCCAGGTCCTTTCCCCCATAAACCATTTTAGAGCTGGATTTGTATATGCATGTAAATGAATGTGGGCTGGACTTAATTAGTAACTTGCTTCTAATCAGTGGGATACGGCAAATTGATGGAATGTCACTTCCAAGATTAGGTTACAAAAAGACCCTGTAGGTTACAAAAAGACTCTGTAGGTTACAAAAAGACTCTAGCTTCTGTCTTGCTCTCTCACTTTTACAGTCCTTGCTCTGGGGAAAGCCAGCTGTCATGTTGTGAGCTGCCCTAGGGAGAGGTTCACATGGCAAGAAGCTGATGTCTGGGCAACAGAAGAGAGGTCCTGTGGCCTGCCAACAGCCACAGAAGTGAGCTGGAAGCAGATTGTCCCCATGCAAACCTTGAGATGATTAGCTGTGGTCAAGACTTTGATTGCAGCCTTCTCAGAGACACTAAGCTGCACCTGATTCTTGATCCCTAGTTGGGAGATAATAGATGTTTGTTGTCTTAATCCATTAAGTTTTGGAATATTTTGTTATGTATCACTAGGTACCTAATACACTTTTTTCATAAAATACTTTGTTGGGAAGAGCTTTCCCTATCATGTTTATATCAACCTTATTCTTTATAACTTGTGCATGATATCCCTAATTTTATGGTATGTTTAACCATTTTCTTATTGATAGGTTCTGTGTCAAAAAATCAAACATCAAATAAAAATCTATACTTTGTGAGGATCAAGTAAATGCCCACTTTTTACTTCTTTATTCAGTTCTGACACCAGCTGCCTATGCAGCACTTCTTTCCCTGACCCTAGTCACCTAGAGGTAGGTCAGAGCTCACAAGTTAAAAGGACACCATCCTCCAGACTGCAAAGTCAGCCTAATACTTCAGTTGCCAGCTGCAAGCTTGGGAGTCCCTGGGGCTTCCCTCACTTGACCTGCTAGGGTTTCCTTCTGCCCCCTTCTGGATTCCAGCTACAAGCTGAGAAGTCCCACCTCCCGTGCTCCCCTTGGGCTCCCTCACTTCTGACCTGCTGGCTCCCACTACTCCTTTAGGTTCGATAATTTACTGGAAGAACTCAGAGAACTCAAGGAAAGTGCTATTCTTATGATTACAGCTTTCTTATAGCAAAAAATACAAATGAAGAAACACATAGAACAAGGTCTTTGGAGGGTTCCCAGGTTGGAGTTTCCGTGTCCTAAAGGGTGCACACCCTCCCATATGCATAGATGTTTGTTACCAACCAGGAAGTCCATGGAGCTTCTATGTCCGGAGCTTTTATTGGTGGTCTCATTACATAATGCAAACTCCAGCCCCTCTCCCCTAAAGTCGGTCAATATCATGAGGTGATCATAAAGTGTTATGTGTTGGTCTTTCTGACCTAGCTGGAGCCTACCCCTAAAAACCAAAACCAAACCTGTTTGAACTTATAGTGATCCTATAGGATAGAGTAGAACTGCCCCATAGAGTTTCCAAGGAGCAGCCGGTAGATTTGAACTTTTTGGTTAGTAGGCAAGCTCTTAACCACTGCGCTACCAGGGCTAGCCACCCCAGAGTCACCTTATTACCTCACCTAACCTGGTAGTTAGATGTGGTCTGGAGACCTTATCGAAGACAATTAAAATTTGAAAGTTTTTTTTTTTTTTTTTTTTTTTTAGAGATTGTCTCTCAGTAATCAAGGACAGACCAAATTCTTTGGGTAAAGTTAATGTAAACCCCACATAGGCATTTAGTTGTTCTTAGAAAAATTTCACACAGTATTATGGCAGAGTGGGCTGCTTACATGATAGACTGAGAATTGCTGACTTAGCCCTGACCACTGGGTTACACACTCATGAGAAGAAAATGGTGTCTTCACTGTGAGCATTTCTTCATCCTGCACCACTGATCAGTAGCTCCTGTTCTGGTGGCTTTGTGAACTTATTTTGCCAAGTGAGGACATTATTTAAGAAGCAAAACATTAAAAGAAGAAAAAAAAAAAGCCTTCTACCTGTTATTATTATAATGCCACAGAATTAAGACTATCAACATAAAAACATAATCTCAGAATAATGAATGGTAAAATTAATTAAACTTTACTCAAAATTCACAGTACTGTTATTTTTGTCATTTTTTGTCACCAGGTAAAAACTTCCTCACTTGCCTGCTTCAGTTTGTATTTGTATTAGAAACAACTGCCTTAATGTTCTTTTGACTTCTAAATAACAAGAAGTTGAGAAGAAAACTGAAGTGTCTTCCTTCCCCCTGACAAAGAGAGAGTCACTATCTAAAAAAAGTGTTAAGGATGTTTCCCTGAATTCTGACCTAGGAAGGGATTTTAAGGTGGAGTTGGAGAGAATTCAAACCTTGGTTTGTTTATTTTTAAATTTATTTTATTGTGCTTTAGGTGAAATTTACAGAGCAAATTAGTTTCTCATTTAAAAATTTGTACACGAATTGTTTTGTGACATCGCTTGCAACCCCCACAATGTGTCAGCACTCCACCCACCCCCCACCACCACCCTGTTTCCATTCTTCCACTTTTCCTGTCCTTTCGTACTTTCTCCTCTTTGCTTTTGGGCAGGTGTTGCCCATTCAGTCTCGTATACTTGATTGTTCTAAGAAGCACATTCCTCACGTATGTTATTGTTTGTTGTATAGGGCTGTCTAATCTTTGACTGAAAGGTGAACTTTGGGAGTGGCTTTAGTTCTGAGTTAGTAGAGTGTCTGGGGGTCATGGCTTGGGGGTTCCTCCAGTCTCTGTCAGACCAGTAAGTCTGGTCTTTTTTATGAATGGTCTGTGGTGGTAGCCAGGCACTATCTAGTTCTTCTGGCCTCAGGCTAGTGGAGGCTGTGACTCCTTAGTCCTTTGGACTAATATTTTTCTTGTGTCTTTGGTTTTCTTCATTCTCCTTTGCTCGGGATAAGATGGGACCAATAGATGTATCTTAGATATGTATCTTAGATGTTACTCGCAAGCTTTTAAGACTCACCAAAGTAGGATGTAGAATATTTTCTTTATGATGAACTATGTTATGCCAGTTGTCCTAGATATCCCCCAAGACCATGATCCAGAGCCCTCAGCCCCAGTAACTTGGTCCCTCAAGGTGTTTGGATGTGTCTAGGAAGCTTCTATGACTGTGCCACCTTTGCGCTCTATCATATATAGGAATGTACACGCTTACATACAAATATGTATGTAAAAATATCCACAGCCAAACCTATATATGTGCATATGTATACTCCTATAAACCTTCCTTCTCCTATGTATCTCCTTGTAAGTTATTATTTGTTTTTACTGTTGTTGTAGGGTTGTATATGCTATAGTATTTACTGTGGTTGCCTCCTTTTTTTTTTTTTTTTTTCTTGTGTTCCTCTGAGAGTCTTCCTTTGCCTGGTCAAGTTGTGCTGACTTCCCTTATATTGTGTTTTGTCTTTCCCTTCACCAAAGTTAACATTTGTCTACTATTTAGTTAGAGATTTCCCCTCCCCATTCCTCCCCTCCCTCACTGAAGATCGTTTCTTTCTGTGTGTAAACCTTTACTTGAGTTTTTATAATAGTGGTCTCATACAATATTTGTCCTTTTTTGATTGACTTATTTCATATTGCCCTCCAGATTCATCCATGTTGTGAGATGTTTCCAGGACTCATCATTGTTCTTTATCATTGTGTAATATCCCATTGTGTGTATGTACCATAACTTGTTTATCCATTCATCTGTCGATGGGCACTTAGGTTGTTTTCATCTTTTTGCTATTGTGAAAAATGCTGGAATGAACATGGGTGAGCGTATGTCTATTCTTTGACAACTCTTATTTCTCCAGGAAATAGTCCTAGGAGTGGGATTTCTGAATCATATGGTATTTCTATTTCTAGCTTTTAAGGAAGCGCCATATCATTTTCCGTAGTGGTTGTGCCATTTTACATTCCCATCAGCAGAGTATGACAGTTCTGATCTCCCCACAACCTTGCCAGCATTTATTGTTCTCTGAATTTTTTTTTTTACTATTTTTTTACTATTTTTTTATTACGCTTTAGGTAAAAATTTATAGCTCAAGTTAATTTATCATACAAAAATTTATACACATATTATTATGTGACACTAGTTGCAATCCCTATAATGTGACAGCACACTCCCCCTATCCACCTTGTGTTTCCTGTGTCCATTCAACCCGTTCCTGTGCCTTCCTGACTTCTCATCCTGCCTCCGGACAGGAGGTGCCCATTTGGTCTCCTGTATCTGCTTGAACTAAGAAGCACACTCTTCACGAGTATTATATTATGTTGTATAGTCCAGTCTAATCTTTGGCTGAGGATTGGGGCTTTGGTACTGGTTTTAGTTTTGGGTTAACACAGCGTCTGGGGGCCATGGCTTCGGAGGTTCTTCAAGTCTCATCAGATCATTAAGTTTGGTATTCTTACTAGAATTTGAGTTCTGCTCCCCACTTTTCTCCTGCTCCATCAGGGACTCTGTGTTGTGCTCTCCCTGTCAGGGCAGTCATTGGTGGTAGCCAGGCACCATCTAGTTCTTCTGGTCTCAGGCTGATGGAGTCTCTGGTCAATGTGGCCCTTATATCTCTTAGGCTAGTATTTTCCTTGTATCTTTGGTCTTTTTCATTCTCCTTTGCTCTAAGTGGGTGGGGATCAATTGATCCATCTTAAATGGCCACTCACTAGCTTTTAAGAACCCAGATGTGACTCACCAAAGTGGGATGCAGAACATTTTCTTAATAAACTTTGTTATGCCAGTTGACCTAGATGTCCCCTGAAAACATGGTCCCCCGACTCCTGCCCCTGCTACTCTGTCCCTTGAAGCATTTGATTCTATTCAGGAAACTTCTTAGCTTTTGGTTTAGTCCAGTTGTGCTGACTTCGCCTGTAGTGTTAGTTGTCCTTCCCTTCATCCAAGATGATTCTTGTCTACTATCTAATTAGTGAATTCCCCTTTCCCTCCCTCCCCACCCTCATAACCATCAAAGAATGTTTTCTTCTGTGTTTAAACCTTTTCTTGAGTTCTTATAATAGTGGTCTTATATAATAGTTGTCCTCTTGCAACGAATTTCAGGATAATGCCCTCCATGTTCATCCATGTTGTGAGATGTTTCACGGATCCATCACTGGTCTTTATCATTGCGTACTATTCCATTGTGTGTGTGTACCAAAATTTGTTTATCCATTCCTCTGCTGATGGGCACCATCTTTTTGCTATTATAAACAGTGCTGCTGTGAATATGGGTGTGCATGTATCTATTCATGTGACAGCTCTTATTTCTCTAGGATATATTCAAAGGAGTGGGAGTACTGGATCTTTTGGTACTTCTATTTCTGGTTTTCTAAGGAAGTGCTAAATCAACTTCCAAAGTGGTTGTACCATTTTATATTCCCACCAGCAGTACATCAGTGTTCCAGTCTACAACCTCTCCAACATTTATTATTTTGTGTTTTTTTGATTAGTGCTAGCCTTGTTGGGGTGAGATGGTATCTCATTGTAGTTTTGATTTGCATTTCTCTAATGGTTAATGATGGTGAGCATTTCCTCATGTATCTGTTATCTACCTGAATGTTGTCTTTGGTGAAGTGCCTGTTCACATCCTTTGCGCATTTTAAAATTGGATTATTTGTCTTTTTGTTATTGAGGTGTTGGAGTATCTTATAGATTTTAGAGATTAGACCCTCATTGGATATGTTGCAGCCAAAAATTTTTTCCCCGTGTGTAGGTTTTCTTTTTACTGTTTTGGTGAAGTCTTTTGATGAGCATAAGTGTTTGATTTTTAGGAGCTCCCAGTTATCTAGTTTCTCTTCTGGCGTTTGTGCATTGATACTTATGGTTTGTATTCTGTTTATGCCATGTATTAGGGCTCCTAGCATTGTCCTTATTTTTTCTTCGATGATCTTTATCGTTTTCGATTTTATATTTAGGTCTTTGATCCATTTTGAGTTAGTTTTTGTGCATGGTGTGAGGTATGGGTCTTGTTTCAGTTTTTTGCAGATGGACATCCAGTTATGCCAGCACTGTTTGTAAAAGAGACTGTCTTTTCTCCATTTAATGGACTTTGGGCCTTTGTCAAATATCGGCTGCTCACAGGAGGGTGAATTTACATCTGGGTTTTCAATTCTATTCCGTTGGTCTATGTATCTGTTGTACCGGTACCAGGTTGTTTTGACTACCATGGCAGTATAACAGTTTCTTAAATCAGGAAGTGTGGGGCTTCCCATTTTATTCTTCCTCTTCAGTAATGCTTTGCTTATCTGGAACCTCTTCCATATGAACTTGGTGATTTGTTTCTCCATCTCATTAAAAAATGCCATTGGAATTTGGATCAAGATTGCATTGTATCTGTAGATCGCTTTGGGAAGAACTCACATTTTCACAGTGTTGAGTATTCCTATCCATGAGCATTATATGTTTTTCCACTTATGTAGGTCTCTTTTGGTTTCTTGTAGTAGTGTTTTGTAGTTTTCATTGTATAGGTCTTTTTTGTCTCTGGTTAGATTTATTCCTAAGTATTTTATCTTCTTGGGGGCTATTTAAATGGTATCAGTTTGGTGATTTCCTTTTTGAAGTTCTCTTTGTTGGTCTAGAGGAATCCAACTGATTTTTGTATATTTAGCTTGTATACTGATACTTTGCTAAAATCTTCTATTAGTTCCAGTAGTTTTCTTGTGGAGTCTTTGGGGTTTTCTGTGTATAAGATCATATCATCTGCAAATAGGGATACTTTTACTTCTTCCTTACCAATTTGGATGCCCTTTATTACTTTTTATTCTGTTATTACTCTGGCTAGGACCTCCAGCACAATATTGAATAAGAGTGGTGATAAAGGGCATCCTTGTCTGGTTCCCATTCTTAAAGGGAATGCTTTCAGACTCTCTCTTTTTAGGATGATATTGACTGTTGGCTTTGTATAAATGCCCTTAATTATGTTGAGGAACTTCCCTTCTATTCCTATTTTGCTGAGAGTTTTTATCATGAATGTGTGTTGGACTTTGTCAAATGCCTTTTTTGCATCAATTGATAAAGTCATGTCTTTTATTTTATTTATGTGGTGGATTACATTGATTGTTTTTCTAATGTTGAAAATATCCCTGATACCTAATATGAATCCCTCTTGGTCATGATGAATTATTTTTTTGATATGTTGTTGAATCCTGTTCACTAGAATGTTGTTGAGGACATTTTACATCTATGTTCATGAGGGATATTGGTCTGTAATTTTCTTTTTTTGTGGTGTCTGTACCTGGTATTCGTATCAGGGTTATGCTGGCTTCATAGAATGAGTTTGGGAGTATTCTATCCTTTTCTGTGCTCTGAAATACCGTTAGTAGTACTGGTGTTAATGATTCTCTGAAAGTTTGGTAGAGAACGTGGGGCCAAGATAGTGGAGTAGTCAGATGCTTCTCGTGGTCCCTCTTACAACAAAGACCCAAAAAACAAGTGGATCAATTATATATGACAGTCTAGAAGCCCTGAACATTGAAGGCAAAGTTGAAGAATTGGACTGAGTGGCAGGGGTAGGAGAGACGGTTCGGAAGCAGTGAGGAGTTGCCAGACCTGACCCGGTGAGAGCCTAAGCCCTTCAGGCCAAATCAGCTCATGGTGGATGGCAAGGCAGGCAAGCAGCAGCACTTGGGAGGTGATTTTCACAACAGGAGAGACCCAGCAGCAGAGTCTACACGGCCGTCCGGAACCAGTGAGAAGCAGCCCTCGATCTGCAAAAGATAAGTACTTGCATCCGGCCTGCTGCGTGGATCAAAAACACCCTTCTTTGGGAAAGACCTCTCTCCCATTTACCTCCCCACTCCCTGAACTTCACTGGGTCTGGGACTGGCTTCAGCAATTGCTGAGTCCCCTGGGACGGAAGTAGGACCCATCACACACCCTGAGCCATTCTCCTGGCCTTGGAGAAGGGAACAAATTAACAAACGGGAAAAATAATCTGCCGGCTCCCCTAAGCCAGGAACTCAGGCTAGGCACAGCTCCTTTGCTAGGCACAGGCATAAGGAGTCCATGGACTTCGAGTGCCTTTCCCCTTGCATAGACTTGTGCGTCCATTTCAATAATTTAGGCTCTCATTACCACAGTACAACAGGGTATATACCTGAAGTCTAACTTCAACTGTTTCAGCTGTGAAGTGGCAAGTTACTGACCTTTGACACTGCTCTGCCTATTAAACAGGGTCCTCAACTACCCACATAAGGGGCCTGAGGACTGGTGGCTCCACCCAAGCCAACTAGCCACTTGTGACAGGGGCCCAAGAATTAGTGGTGCCCCCAGTCCTTAGAGCCAACAGCATTGGGTGTTCATAGTCTGCCTGTAAAACCCATCCACCTAAGCACCCTAGGGAACAGGGACACGCTTTTCTCCCAGACACTCAGGGGTGGCCATCGGCCCCCTGCCTTGCTCAGTATGTGACCCCTTGCTGAAGCTGGATGCCTGTGCCTATACCAATCACCCATGCTTGTCTAGGACTGTAGATGAGAGCCTGCACCACACACTTGGTGGCCGACTACCTGGACACCTGAGCTGAATCCATACAAGAGGAGTGGGTGGACTCCTGGGCTTATATACTTAATGGCAGGTCTGGACACCTGATGGCTTCAGGGGCACCGGTGATTAGACTAGATCCCACGAGCGGCCTATTTGGGCATATCAAAACAAAATAAAACAAGAAGCTAGGACATAGTAAGCAAGCATAAAATAAATAAATATAATAACTTACTGATGGCTTGGAGAAAACAGTCAATATCAAATCACATAAACAGACAGACCATGATGGCTTCAGCAAGCTCCCAAAATAAAGGATCAAGGAATTTTCTGGAGGAAAAGAATTGCTTGGAATTACCGGAGGCAGTATACAAAAGATTAACGTACAGAGCTCTTCAAGATATCAGGAAGGAGATGTTGCAAAATGCAGAGCTAGCAATAGAGGAACTTAAGAGGATTAGAGAAGAGCATAATAAATTTAACAGGCTGCAAGAATCCACAGAGAGACAGCAATCAGAAATCCAGAAGATTATCAATAAAATTTCAGAATTAGACAACTCAATAGAAAGTCATAAGAGCAAAATTGAAGCAATGGAAGTCAGAATTAGTGAGATTGAAGGTACAGCATTTGACACCAACTTATTTGAGGAAAAATCAGATAAAAGGATTTTAAAACAATGAAGAAACCCTAAGAATTATATGGGATTCTATCAAGAGGAATAACCTATGAGTGATTGGAGTACCAGGACGGGGGATAACAGAAAAATTTTTTATTAATACAAAACTTCCCTGATATCATGAAAATGAGAAGATATCTAGCCAAGATGCTTACCGAACCACACAAAAGGTAGATCCCAAGAGAAAGTCACCAAGACAAAATCAAACTTGCCAAAACCAAAGATGAAAGTTTAGTAGAATTCTCCAGTGAAGCTGTCAGGGCCAGGGCTTTTTTTTGTTGTTGTTGTTGGGTTTTTTTTTTTTTATTACCTCTTAAGTCTCTGCTTTTGTTATATGGTTATTTAGTTTTTGTACCTCAGTTTATGTTAGTTTAGGTATGTAGTGTGTTTCTAGAAGTTTGTCCATTTCCTCTAGGTTTTCAAAGTTGTTGGAGTATAATTTTTCATAGTATTCTGTTATGATTCTTTTAATTTCAGTTGGGTCTGTTGTGATATGGCCCAGCTCATTTCTTATTTGAGTTATTTGCTTCCTCTCCTGTTTTTCTTTTGTCAATGTGGCCAATGGTTTATCAATTTTTTTTATCTTTTGAAAGAACCAGTTTTTGGTCTTGTTAACTCTTTCCATTGTTTTTCTATTCTCTGTTTCATTTATTTCTGCTCTAATTTTTATTATTTCTTTTCTTCTGGTGCCTGTAGGCTTCTTTTGCTCCTCTCTTTCTATTTGTTCCAGTTGTAGGGTAATGTTTTGATTTTGACCCTTCCTTCTTTTTGCCTGTGTGCATTTATTGCTGTAAATTGGCCTTTTAGCTCTGCATTTGCTGTGTCCCAAAGGTTCTCGTAGAATTCCCAAAGGTTCTGGTAGGTTCATTCTCTTTTGATTCTGTGAATTTCTTTATTCTATGCTTAATTTCTTCTGTAACCCAGTAGTTTTTGAGCAAGGTTTTGTTTAGTTTCCATGTATTTGATTTTTTTCTCTTGCTTTTCCTGTTATTCTACTTTTATAGCTTTATGATTGCAAAAGATGCTTTGTACTATTTAGAATTTTTGGATTCTGTTAAGGTTTGCTTTGTGGCCTAATATATGAGCTGTTCTGGAGAATGTTCCATGTGTGTTAGAAAAGAAAGTATACTTGGCTGCTGTTGGGTAGAGTGTTCTGTATATATCTGTGAGATCAAGTTGGTTGTTTGTGGCATTTAGATCTTCTGTGTCTTTATTGAGCTTCTTTCAGGATGTTCTATCCTTCACCAAAAGTAATGTGTTGAAGTCTTCTATTGTTATTGTGGAGCTGTCCATGTCTCTTTACAGTGCTGTTAGAGTTTGCTTTATGTATTTTGGAGCCCTGTTGTTGGGTGTTGTCTTAGTTATCTAATGCTGCTATAATGGAAATACCACAAGTGGATGGTTTTAATGAAGAGAAGTTTATTTCCTTACAGTAAAATAGGCTAAAAGTCCAAATTCAGGGTGTCAGCTCCAGAGGAAGGCTTTCTCTCTCTTGGCCTTCTCATCAGTGTTCCCCCGGACTAATAGCTTCTCGGCCCAGGGACCTCTGTCCAAAGGACACGCTCTGCTCCAGGCACTGCTTTCTTGATGGTATGAGGTCCCCCTGTCTCACTGCTCACTTCTGTCTTTTAGATCTAAGAGATTGCCTCAGGACACAATCCAGTCTTGTAATTGAGTCCTGCCTCACTAACACAACTGCCACCCATCTTCCCTCATTAACATCATAGAGGCAGGATTTACCACACATGGGAAAATCAGACAGTACCGGAAATCATGGCCCAGCCAAATTGATACACACGTTTTTGGGGGGACATAATTCAATCCATGACAGGTGTGTAAATATTTATTATGGTTATGTCCTCCTAGTACTGACCCTTTAATCATTAGTGTCCTTTCTTTTGTGGTGGATTTCCCTTTAAAGTCTATTTTGTCAGAGATTAATATTGCCACTCTTGCTCTTTTTTGAGTGTTGTTTCCTTGGTATATTTTTTTCCATTCTTTGAGTTTTAGTTTTTGTCTTTGAGCTTCAGGTGTGTCTCTTGTAGGCAGCATATAGACATCATGTTTTTTAATCCATTCTGCCACTATCTGTCTCTTTATTGGTGCATTTAGTTCATTTACATTCAGTGCAGTTATTGATAGGTATAAGCTTAGTACTGTCATTTCGATGTCTTTTTGTGTGTGTATGTGTTGTGTTGTGTTGTTAATTTCTTTGTTCCATTTAATTTTCTGTGCTGAGTCATTTTTCATTATGTATTTTCTTTTCATCTTTTTCATTGTTGATTTTGTATTTGCTGAGTCTTTATGTTTTTCTTCTTTTTTATTTTGATTGTAGATGTTTTAGTTTCCTTTGTGGTTACTTTAAAATTTACTTCTATTTTTCTAAGTTTAAAACAATCTTTTATTTCTTTTTTTTTTAATTGTTCTGCTTTAAGTGAAAGTTTACACTTCAAGTTAGTCTTTCGTGCAAAAATTTATACATACATTGTTGTGTGACTCTAGTTACTCTCCCTATACTGTGACAGCAGACTCCTCCTTTCCACTCTGGATTTCCCATGTCCATTCAACTAGCTCCTGACCCTCTTGGCCTTCTCACCTTGCCTCTGGACAGGCTGCCCATTTAGTCTCATGTATCTACTTGAGCTAAGAGACACACTCTTCACAAGTATGATTTTATGTCCCATCGTCCAGTCTAATCTTTGTCTGAAGAGTTGGCCTTGCGAATGGTTTTAGTTTTGGGCTAACAGAGAGTTTGAGGGCCGTGTCTTCCAGGGCCCCTCCAGTCTCAATCAAACCATTGAGTCTGGTCTTTTTACTAGAATTTGAGTTCTGCACCCCGCTTTACTCCTGCTCCATCAAGGACTCTCTGTTGTGTTCCCTGTCAGGGCGGTCATTGGTGGTAGCTGGGTGCCATGTAGTTCTTCTGGTCTCAGCCTGGTGAAGTCTCTGGTTTATGTGGCCCTTTCTCTCTCGGGCTAATACTTGTGTTTTTGGTGTTATTCATTCTTCTTTGCTCCAGGTGGGTTGGGACCAGTTGATGCATCTTAGATGGCCACTCACTGGCTTTTAAGACCCCAGATGCCACTCACCAACGTGGGATGCAGAACATTTTATTAATAAACGTTGTTATGCCAGTTGACCTAGGTGTCCCCTGAAAACATGGTCCCCAGACCCCTGTGCCTTCTACTCTGTCCGTCAAAGTGTTTGGTTGTATTCAGGAAATTTCTTAGCTTTGGTTTAGTCCAGTTGTGCTGACTTCCCCTGTAGTGTGTGCTGTCCTTCCCTTCACCTGAGATAATTCTTGTCTACTATCTAATTAGTGAATTCCCCTCTCCCTCCCTCACCACCCTTGTAACCATCAAAGAATGTTTCTTCTGTGTTTAAACCTTTTCTTGAATTCTTATAATAGTAGTCTTATACAAAATTTGACCTTTTGCAACTGACTAAATTCACTCAGCATAATGCCTTCCAGATTCCTCCATGTTGTCAGATGTACCATGGATTGATCCTTGTTCTTTATCTTTGTGTAGTATTCCATTGTGTGAATATACCATAATTTGTTTATCCATTGGTCCATTGATGGGCACCGAGGTGGTTTCCATTTTTTTGCTATCGCGAACAGTGCTGCAATGAACGTGGGTGTGCATATATCCATTCGTGTGACGGTCTTATTTCTCTAGGATATATTCCAAGGAGTGGGATTTCTGGATCATATGGTACTTCTATTTATAGCTTTTTCAGGAAATGCTAAAGCGATTTCCAAAGTGGTTGTACCATTTTACATTCCCCCTAGCAGTGCATCAATGTTCCAGTCTCTCCTCAATCTCTCCAACATTTATTATTTTGTGTTTTTTGGATTAATGCTAGCCTTGATGGGGTGAGATGGTATCTCATTGTAGTTTGGATTTGCATTTCTCTAATGGCTCATGACTGTGAGCATTTCCTCATGTAGTATTAGCAGCCTGAATATCTTCTTAGGTGTAGTACCTGTTCATATCCTTTACCCATTTTTAAATTGGGTTATTTTTTTGTTGTTGTTGAGTTGTTGCAGTATCTTATAGATTTTAGAGATTAGACCCTTATCGGATATGTTGCAGTCAAAAATTTTTTCCCAGTCTGTAGGTTGTCTTTTGACTTTTTTGGTGATGTCTTTTGTTGAGCATAAGTGTTTGATTTTTAGGAGCTCCCAGTTATCTAGTTTCTCTTCTGGTGTTTGTGCATTGATACTTACGGTTTGTATTCTGTTTATGCCATGTATTAGGGCCTCTCATGTTGTCACGATTTTTTCTTCGCTGATCTTTATCGTTTTTGATTTTATATTTAGGTCTTTGATCCATTTTGAGTTAGTTTTTGTGCATGGTGTGAGGTATGGGTCTTGTTTCAGTTTTTTGCAGATGGACATCCAGTTATGCCAGTACCGTTTGTTAAAGAGACTGTCTTTTCCCCAGTTAACGGACTCTGGGCCTTTGTCAAATGTTAACAGCTCATGGATAGATGCATTTACATCTGGATTCTCAATTCTGTTTCACTTGCCTATGTGTCTGTTGCCGTACCAGTACCAGACTGTTTTGACTACTGTGACAGTATAATAGGTTCTAAAATCAGGCAGTGTGAGGCCTCCTACTTTGTTCTTCGTCTTCAGTAATGCTTTACTTATCAGGGGCCTCTTCCGTTTCCATATGAAGTTGGTGATCTTTTCTCCATCTCATTAAAAAATGCTATTGGAATTTGGATTGGGATTGCATTCTGTCTGTAGCTCACTTTGGGTAGAATTGACATTTTACAATGTTGAGTTTTCTATTCATGAGCAAGGTATATTTTTCTACTTATGCAGGTCTCTTTTGGTTTCTTGCAGTAGTGTCTTGTAGTTTTCATCGTATAGGTCTTTTTCGTCTCCAGTTTGATTTGTTCTTAAGGATTTTATCTTGGGAGCTATTGTAAATGGCATCGATTTGGTGATTTCCTCTTCAAAGTTCTCTTTGTTGGTGTAAAGGAATCCAGTAGTTTTCCTGTGGTTTCTTTGGGGTTTTCTGTGTATAAGATCATATCATCTGCAAATAGAGATTCTTTGACTTCTTCCCTACCAATTTGGATGCCCTTTATTTCTTTTTCTTGCATTACTGCTGTGACCAGGACCTCTGGCACAATGTTGAATAAGAGTGGTGATAAAGGTCATCCTTGTCTGGTTGCCATTCTCAAGGGGAATGCTTTCAGACTCTGTTTTTAGGATGATGTTGGCTGTTGACTGTATATAAATGCCTTAATTATGCTAGGAATTTCCCTTGCATTCATATTTTGCAGAGAGTTTCTGTCATGAATGGGTGTTGGACTTTGTCAAATGCCTTTTCTGCATCAATTGATAAGATCATATGGTTCTTGTCTTTTGTTTTAATTATGTGATGGATTACATTGATTGTTTTTCTAATGTTGAACCATCCCTGCATACCTAGTATAACTCCCACTTGATCATGGTGAATTATTTTTTTGATATGTTGTTGAATTCTATTGGCTAGAATTTTGTTAAGGATTTTTGTGTCTATGTTCATGAGAGATACTGGTCTGTAATTTTCTTTTTTTGTGGTGTTTTTACCTGGTTTTCGTATCCGTGTTATGCTGGCTTTATAGAATGAGTTTGGGAGTATTCTATCTTTTTCCATGCTCTAAAATACCTTTAGTAGTAGTGATGTTAACTCTTCTCTGAAAGTTTGGTAGAATTCTCCACTCAAACCATCCAGGCAAGGGCTTTTTTTTTTTGTTTGGAGTTTTTAAATTACCTTTTCAATCTTTTCTTCTGTTATAGGTTTATTTAGTTGGTCTACCTGTTTGTGTTAGTTTAGGTAGTATTGAGTTTCTAGAAATTTGTCCATTTCCTCTAGGTTTTCAAATTTGTTAGAGTACAATTTTCATAGTATTCTGTTACGATTGTTTAAAATCAGTTGGGTCTGTTGTTATATCACCCATCTCATTTCTCACATGGGTTATTTGCTTCCTCCCTGTTTTTCTTTTGTCATTTTGGCCAATGGTTTATCAATTTTTTTCATCTTTTCAAACAACCAGCTTTTGATCTTCTTAACTCTTTCAATTATTTTTCTATTCTCTATTTCATTTTATTTTGCTCTAATTCCTATTATTTCCTTTCTTCTGGCACCGAAGGGCTTCTTTTGCTGCTCTCTTTCTATTTGTTGCAGTTGTAGGGTTAACGTTTTGATTTTGGCCCTTTCTTCTATTTGGATGTATGCCTTTATTGCTATAAACTGACCTCTGAGCACTGCTTTTGCCATGTCCCAAAGGCTCTAGTCAGATGTGTTTTCATTCTCATTTGATTCGATGAATTTCTTTATTCCATCGTAAATTTCTTCTATAACCCAGTAGTTTTTGAGCAAGGTGTTGTTCAGTTTCCATGTGTTTGATTTTTTTTCCCTTGCTTTTTCTGTCATTGATTTCTACTTTTATGGCTTTATGGTCAGAAAAGATACTTTGTAATATTTCGATGCCTTGGATTCTGTTAAGGCTTGCTTTATGGCCTAATATGTTGTCTTCTCTGCAGAATGTTCCATGTGTGTTGGAAAAGAAAGTATACTTTGCTGCTGTTGTGTGGAGTGTTCAGTATATGTCTATGAGATTAAGTTGTTTGATTGTGGCATGTAGCTACTCCATTTCTTTATTGAGCTTCTTTCTGGATGTTCTGTCCTTCACCAAAAGTGGTGTGTTGTATTCTCCTGCTATTATTGTTGAGCTGTCTATCTCTCTTTTCAATGCTGTTAGAGTTCGTTTTATGTATTTTGGAGCTGTGTCCTTGGGTGTGTAAATATTTGTTATAATTATGTCTTCCTAGTGTATTGACCCTTTAATCATTATATATTGTTCTTCCTTATCCTTTGTGGTGGATTTTCCTTTAAAGTCTATTTTGTCAGAGATTAATATTGTCACTCTTGGTCTTTTTTGAGTGTTTGCTTGATATATTTTTTTCCATCCTTTGAGTTTTAGTTTGTGTATTTGAGTCTCAGGTGTGTCTCTTTTAGGCAACATATAGATGGATCATGTTTTTTTTATCCTTTCTGCCACTCTCTGTCTCTTTATTGGTACATTTATTCCATTTACATTCAGCGTAATTATTGATAGATATGAGTTTAGTGCTGTCATTTTGATATCTTTTTTTGTGTGTGTTGTTGACAGTTTCTTTGTTCCACTTAATTTTCTGTGCTGAGTCATTTTTCTTTATGTATTTTCTTTTCATCCTTTTCTTTGTGGTTCATTTTGTATTTGCTGAATCTTTACATTTTTCTTGGTTTTTTTTTTTTTTTCCTTTTTTTGGCGTGTTGGATTGTTAGTTTCCTTTGTGGTTACCTTAATATTTACCTGTATTTTTCTAAGTTTAAACCAGTCTTTTATGTCTTTATATTGCCTTGATTTCCTCTCCATGTGAAAAATCTATGACATTTTTTAGTCCCTCTTTTTTGTTTTATTGTTGTCATCTTTTACATATTAACATCTCTGTTTCCCTGTTTTCAATGTTTTAGCTCTGATTTATTTATGTGACTTCCCTGTGTTGCTATCTGGTTGTTCTGTTCTGTGTTCTAATCTTGTGTTGTTATCTAATGTTACTGATTTTCTAACTGGAGGACTCCCTTTAGTATTTCTTGTAATTTTGGTTTGGATTTTGCAAATTCCCTAAACTTCTGTTTATCTGGAAATGCCTAATTTCATCCTCATATTTGAGAGACAGTTTTGGTGGAGATATAATTCTTGGCTGGCAATTTTTTTCCTTCAAGGCTATCTATATGTCATCCCATTGCCTTCTTGCCTGCATGGTTTCTGCTGAGTTGTCTGAGCTTAGTCTTATTGACTCTCCTTTGTAGATGACTTTTCATTTATCTCTGGCCACTCTTAAAATTCTCTCTTTATCTTTGGTTTTGGCAAGTTTAATTATAATATGTTTTGGTGACTTTCTTTTGGGATCTCCCTTATGTGGGGTTCAATGAGCATCTTAGATAGAAATCTTCTCATCTTTCATGATATCAGGGAAGTTTTCTGTCAACAAATCTTTAACAATTGTTTCTGTATTTTCTGTCCCCCCCCCCCATTTTGGTACACCAGTCACTCAAAGGTTATCAGAGTCCCACATAATTCTTAGAGTTTCTTGATTTTTTAAAATTCTTTTATCTGATTTTTCCTCAAATAAGTTGGTGTCAAGTGCTTTATCTTCAGTCTCACTCATTCTGACTTCTATTGCCTCAATTCTGCTCCTATGACTTTCTATTGAGTTGTCTAATTTTGAAATTTTATTGTTAATCTTCTGGAATTCTGATTGCTCTCTATGGATTCTTGCAGCCTATTAAATTTGTCATTATGCTGTTGAAGACCTTCTTAAGATCCTCTATTACTTTGTTTTTGTGTTCCATAGCTTGTTCTGTGTCTTGTCTGATCTCCTTCCTGATCTCTTGAAGAGTTCTGTATGTTAATCTTTTGTATTCTACCTCTGATAATTCCAAGCAATTCTTTTCCTCCAGAAAATTCCCTGATTCTTTGTTTTGGCAGTTTGCTGAAGCCATCATGATCTGCCTTTTTATGTAATTTGATATTGACTGTTGTCTCTGAGCCATCAATAAGTTATTATATTTATTTATTTTATATTTGCTTACTGTGACCTAGCTTCTTGTTTTGTTTTATCTTGATATGCCCAAATAGGCTTTTCCTTTGAGCGCGTTTGATTATTGGTGCCTTTGTAGCTCTAACATCCTGTCACGAGGTGGTTAGAGCTCTTACTAGTTATGTGAGCCCAGTAGTCTGTTTAGTTTTCTTGTATGAATTCAGCTCCAGGTCACCAATTGTGTGGTACAGGCTCTCAGTTATAGTCCTAGACAGGGAGGGATGACTGGCGTAGGCAGAGGTATCTGGCTGCAGTAGGGGGTCAAGTATTTAGCAAGGCAGGGGGCTGACGGACTGCCTGAGTGTCCGGGAAGAAAGCATGTCCCTGTTCCCTGGAGACGTACGTACAGCCAAACTATGAGCACCCAATGCTGTTGGCTGTAAGGACTGGGGTGCACCACTTATTCTTAGACCCCTGTCACAGATGGCTAAGTGGCATGGGTGGAGCCACCAGTCCTCAGGCACCTGATGTGGGTAGCTGAGGACCCAGCTTAATGGGTAGAGCAGTGTCAAATGTCACGGACCTGCCACTTCATCATGTAGCTGAAATAGTTGAAGTTAGACTTAAGATGTATATCTTGTCGTACTGTGGTAATGAGGGCCTACGATGTTGAAATGGGCCCACACTGGTCTATGCAGGGGTGAAAGGATTTCAAAGTCCATGGATCCCTTATGCCTGTGCCTAGACAAAGGAGCTCTGCCTACCCTGAGTTCCTGGCTTAGGGGAGCTGGCAGATTATTTTTCCGTTTGTTAATTTGTTCCCTCTCCAAGGCCAGGAGAATGGCTCAGGGCATGTGACGGGTCCTAATTCCAGCCCAGGGGATTCGGCAGTTGCTGAAGCTGGCCCGGGACCTGGTGCAGAGTGAGGAGGGTGGAGGTAAACGGGAGAGAGGTTTTTCCCAAAGGGGGTGTTTTTTGATCTGTGCGGTAGGCCAGATGCAATTTCTTATCTTTCGCTGATTGAGTGCTGCTTTTCACTGGTTCTGGAGACCTGAGTAGACTCTCTGCTGCTGGGTCTCTCCTGATGTGGAAAATGCCTCCCAAGCACCAATGCTTGCCTCACTGCACACACGAACCAGTCTGGCCTGAAGGGTGCCAGCTCCTGCTGGGTAAGGTCTGGCAAATTCCTCACTGCTTCTGAACCATCTCTCCTTCCCCCGCCACTCAGTCCGATTCTTCAAGTTTGCCTTTGAAGTTCTGGGCTCCTAGGTTGTCATATATAATCAGTTGATTTTTTTTGTGTGTGTCTTTGTTGTAAGAGGGACCACAGGAAGCTTCTGACTACTCCACCATCTTGGCCCTGCCTTGCTATCTTTTATTTCTTGATATTATTTTTGTGACTTCCCTATCTAGGTTAATATCTGGTTGTTCTGTCCTGTGTTTCAGTCTTGGGTTTTTATCTGATATTATTGATTCTCTAGCCAGAGGACTCCCTTTAATATTTCTTGTAATTTTGATTTCGAAATTCCCTTAACTTCTTTTTATCTGTAAATACCCTCATTTCACCCTCATATTTGAGAGACAGTTTTGCTGGATATATAATTCTTTGTAGGCAGTTTTTTCCATCAAGGCTTTATGTATATCATCCCATTGTCTTCTTGCCTGCCTGGTTTGTGCTGAGTAGTCAGAGCTTAGGCTTATTGATTCTCCTTTGTAGGTGCCTTTTCATTTATCCCTAGGCACTCTTAAAATTTGTTCTCTATCTTTGGTTTTGGTAAGTTTGATTATAATATGTCTTGGTGAGTTTCTTTTGGAGTCTACCTTATGTGGAGTTCAATGAGCTTCTTGGATGGATATCCTCTCATCTTTCACAATATCCAGGAAGTTTCTACCCACAAAGCTTCAACAATTCTCTCTGTATTTTCTGTTATCCCCCCATTCTGGTACTCTAATCACTCATAGGTTATTTCCTCTTGATAGAGTCCCACACAATTCTTATGTTTTCTTCTTTTTTAAAATTCTTTTATCTGATTTTTCCTCAATAAATTGGTGCCAAGTTCTTTATCTTCAGTCTCACTAATTCTGACTTCCATTGCCTCAGTTCTGCTCCTATGACTTTCTATTGAGTTTTCTAATTCTGAAATTTTATTGTTAATCTTTTGGATTTCTATTTACTCTCTATGGATTCTAGCAGCTTGTTAAATTTGTCACTCTGCTCTAGTATAGCTTTCCTAGATTCCTCTGTTGCTTTGTTTGTGTGTTCCTTGGCTTGTTCTACGTTTTGAATGATCTCCTTCATGATGTTTTGAAGAGCTCTGTTAATTTTTTGAATTCTGTCTCTGGTAATTCCAAGACCTTATCTTCCTCTGGGGGGTTTCCTGGTTCTTAGTTTTGTTTGCTTTCTGGAGCCATCATGGTGTCCCTGTTTGTGATTTGATATTAACTGTTGTCGCTAAGACATCAATAAGTTATTATATTTATTTATTGTATGTTTGCTTACTGTATCCTAGCTTCTTGTTTTGTTTTGATATGCCCAGATTGGTTGGGCATTTGAGCAACTTTGATTATTGGTGTCTTTGAAGCTCTCATATCCTGTCACTAGGTGGTTAGAGCTGCTACTAGGTATGTGAGCCCAGGAGTCCATTTAGTTTTATTCTGTGGATTCCACTCAGGTGTTCAGGTCGTTGGTCACCGAGTGTGTGGTGCAGGCTACATAAGGGTGATTGGAACAGGCACAGATGTCTGACTGTAGTAGGGGCTTATTTACTGAGCAAGGTAGTGTGCTGACGGCTGCCCCAAGTGCCTAGGTGGAAGACGTGTCCCTGTCCCCTGGAGTGCATAGGTGGGTGGTTTTGCAGCCAGACTTTGGACACCCAATGCTGTTGGCTGTAAGAGCTGGGAGGCACCACTTATTCCCAGACGCTTGTCATGGGTGGTTTGGTGGAGTGGGTGGAGCTGTCAGTCCTCCAGCCCCTGATGTGGATGGGTGAGGACCCTGCTTAATTGGCAAGGTAGTGTCAAATGCCACGAATCTGTCACTCCCCCTTAGCTGTTGCAGTTGAAAATAGGCTTCAGGTATATACCCTGTTGTACTATGCTAATGAGGGTCTATGCTGTTAAATGGGTCCACACAGGTCTAGGCAGCAGCGAAAGGCATTCGAAATCCATGGACCCCTTATGCCTATGCCTAAGCAAAGAGGTAGTGCCTGCCCTGTGTTCCTGGCTTAGGAGGTGTGGTGATTTTTTTAAAGTCCCGAGACTGGTTTGGGTGCAGTTAGCACTAAGCTCCCAGCTTAGGGGATCTGGCAATTTCTTTGTTTGTTCAGTTGGTTTATTTCTTCCCTCCTTAAAGCTGGTAGTCTGGCTCGGGCGTAAAGGGTCCCACTTCTGGCCTAGGGGGCATGGCAACCACTGAACACTACTGGACCAGGACTGGAGCAGACTGGGGAGAGGGCGGGTGGGGGAAGAGAGACACTTCCAGGGGGGAAGGATTATTTTGATACTGCATGGTAGGTTAGATGCTTGCACTTAACTTTCACAGGTTTACCACCACTTCCTTCTGGCCCCAGAGGCTTATGCAGACTCTCCACTCTCCCGAGGTGGTAAATCGCGTCCCGTGCTCTACTGCTTACCTCAGCCCACGTGCACCAAATGATCCAGCCTTCACGGTGCTGGCTAGGTCAGGTCTGGTACTTCTTTGCTGCTTCTGAACTGTTTCTCCTTCCCGTTGCTGCTCAGTCGGACTCTTCAACTTTGGCTTTGATGTTCAGGGCTCCTAGATTGTCATATATAATCGATTCACTTGTTTTTTCAGGTCTTTGTTGTAACAGGGACCACAGGAAGCATCTGACTATTCCACCATCTTGACCCCACCCCTCTGTTTTCTGATTTTTTGATCAATGCCATTGTAGCAGGGTGAGATGGTACCTCATCATGGTTTTAATTTGCATCTCTCTAAATGGCTATAGGGTCACTATGAGTTGAAAGCGATTCGACGGCAACAGGTTTTGGAATGGATAATGATCACGAGCATCTTTTCATGTATCTATTGGCCACCTGAATGTCCTCTTTGTTGAAGTGTCTGTTCATGTCCTTTGTCCATTTTGTGACTGGGTTACTTGTCTTTTTATTGTTGAGTTGTTGAAGTTTTCTGTATATTTTGGAGATTAAACCTTTATCAGATGTGGTGTTGCCAAAGATTTTTTGCCAGTCTGTAGGTTCTCTTTTTAGTCTCTTGGAAATGTCTTTTGATGAGCATAAGCATTTAATTTTTAGGAGGCCCCAGTTATCTATCTGATTTTTCTATGTTGATCTTATACCCTGCTACATTGCTGAATCCTTCTATTAGTTCCAGTAGGTTTCTTGTGAATTTTCTGGGATTTGCTATGTATAAGATTATACTGTTTGTGAACAGGGATAGTTTTACTTCTTCCTCACCAATCTGGATGCCTTTTATTTCCCTTTCTTGTCTTATTATTCCAGCTTGCACTTCCAATACAGTGTTTAACAAGAGTAGTGATAAAGGGCATTCTTGTCTGGTTCCCGTTCTCAGGGGAAATGCTTTCATCTCTCCATTAAGAATAATGTCGGCTGTTGGTTTTGTGTATATGCCTGTCATGGATTGAATTGTGCCCCCAAAAATATGTGTCAATGTGGCTAGGCCATGATTCCTGATATTGTGTGATTGTCCACCATTTTGTTATCTGATGTGATTTTCCTATGTGTTGTAAATCCTACCTCTATGATGTTAATGAGGTAGGATTAGTGGAAGTTATGTTAATGAGGCAGGACTCAATCTACAAGTTTAGATTGTGTCTTAAGTCAATCTCTTTTGAGATATAAAAGAGAGAAGTCAGTAGAGACGGGACCTCCTACTACCAAGAAACAACAGCCAGGAGAATAGCACGTCCTTTGAACCTGGGGTTCCTGTACTGACAAGCTCCTTAACAAGGGAAGGTTGATGACAAGGACCTTCCTCCAGAGCCAACAGAGAGAGAAAGCCTTCCCCTGGAGCTGGTGCCCTGAATTTGGACTTGTAGCCTACCAGATTGTGAGAGAATAAACTTCTGTTTGCTAAAGCCATCCATTTGTGGTATTTCTGTTATAGCAGCATTAGATAACCAAGACAGAATTTGGTACCGAGAGAGTGAGATGATGCTCTAACAGATACCTAAAATGTGGAGGCAGTTTTGAAACTGAATGGACAGAGGCCGGAAAAGTTTTAAAGTGCCTATTACTAAAAGCCTAGATTGCCTTGAGGAGACTGTTGGTGGAATTATGGATGTCAAAGACAAATCTGGTGAGGACTCAGAAGGAAGTGAGGAGAACTGATAAACACTGGAGACAGTGAAGACGGCGAGAAGAATCAGCAGAAAAACCAGGAGACCAGTGGGAGACAGCACTGGAGCCGACCCACGGAATGAGAGAGCTGAGTGGCTTTGCGTAGGAGGCTTCCGGGTAGAGTGGGGTGCCTCTGGGCACTTATCGGTGGACCTAAAGAGCTTTGGAACACTTGTCCGAGCAGGGCAGATGTGGGCAGTAAGCCCCCAGGAGCCTATAGGCCAAGGAACCAGGAAGCAGAAGCTGAAGAGACAAGGAACACAGAAAGCAGAGCAGCCTTAGTTTCAAAGGGTAGGGTTATGAGCTCTGGGATCTCAAAGGGTGGAGTTGGAGCCGCCCAAATCCAAGGGAGCAGAGTTGCCATTCTGGTGAGCCTGGAAGATGAAGCTGAAGCCCAGGGCCAAGGGGCCTCCACCCAGAATCTGTTCAGTGTGACCAACACCTACAGCCAGGAGTGCAAGTCATTGTGTAAATGGTCTCAGAGAACAGAGGATTATTTTCAAGGCTTGAGGGCTCGTGTAATGTGTTTTGCTGACTTGCTTGGTGCCTGTTATCCCTTCTTTCCCTCAATTTCTCCCATTTGTAATGGAAATGTCTACCTTGTGCCTGTTCCACTATTGTACTTGGGAAGCAGATAACTTGTATTCTAGATTTCACAGATGAAAAGGAATTTTTGGATTTGGGACTTGGAGATGATTTAAGAATTTGCTGTGATATGATAGAGTGAATGTGCTTTACGTGTGGCAAGGACATGAATTTTGGGGGGTCAAAGGTGGAATGTCATGGATTGAATTGTGTCCCCCCAAAATGTGTGTCAGCTTGGCTAGGCCACGACTCCGAGTATTGTGTAATTGTCCACCATTTTGTCATCTGATGTGGTTTTCCTGTGTTATAAATCCTGCCTCTATGATGTTAATGAAGTGGGATTAGCAGCAGTAATGTTAATGAGGCAGGACTCAATCTAAGGTTAGGTTGTGTTTTTAGTCAATCTCTTTTGAGATATAAAAGAGAGAAGCAAGCAGAGACAAGGGGACCTCCTACCACCAAGAAACAAGAGCCAAGAGAATAGCTCATCCTTTGGACCCAGGGTCCCTGTGCTGAGAAGCTCCTCGACAAAGGAAGACTGATGACAGGAACATTCCCCCAGAGCTGACAGAGAGTGAAAGCCTTCCCTTGAAGCTGGCACCCTAAATTTGGACTTCTAGCCTCCTAAACTGTGAGAGAATAAATTTCTCTTTGTTAAAGTCATCCACTTGTGGTATTTCTGTTATAGCAGCACTAGATAACTAAGACAATGTTCTTAATTATGTTGAGGAATTCCCATTCTATTCCTATTTTGCTGAGAGTTTTTGTCTGGAATGTGTGTTGGACTTTATCAAATGCCTTATCTACATTGATTGAGATGATTATGTGATTCTTTTCCTTTGTTTTATTTACGTGGCAAATTATGTTTATTGATTTTTTAAATGTTGAACCATCCTTGCATACCTGGTATGAATCCTGCTTGGTCATGATGTATTATTTTTTTGATATGCTATTGGATTCTATTGGCTAGAATTTTGCTGAGAATTTTTGCATCAATGTTCATGGGAGATATTGGCCTATAATTTTGTTTTTTTGTGATTTCTTTGCCTGGCTTTGGTAACAGGGTTATGCTGGCTTTATAGAATGAATTTGGGAGTATTCTCTCCTTTTCTATGTTCTGGAATAGTTTGAGTAGTATTGGTGTCAATTCTTCTCTGAAGGTATACGCCTCCAGTGAAACCATCTGGACCATGGCTTTTTATTGTTGGTAGTTTTTTATGATCTCTTCGGTCGCTTCTTTTGTTATGGGCTTCTTCAGATTTTCTTCCTCAGTTGTGTTAGTTTAGGTAGGTAGTGTGTTTCTAGGAATTTGTCCATTTCCTCTAAGTTTTCAAATTTGTTGGACTGTAATTTTTCGTAGTACTCTGTTATGATCTTTTTAAATTTCACTTGGTTCTGTTGTCGCCCATCTTATTTCTTATTTGGGTTATTTGCATCTTGTACTTCTTTTCTTTTGTCAGTTTGGCCAGTGGTTTACTGATTCTATTGATCCTTTCAAAGAACCAGTTTCTGGTCTTATTGACATTTCAATTTTTTTTTCATTTATTTATGCTCTAATCTTTATTAATTATTTTCTTCTGGTATCTATGGGCCTCTTTTGATGCTCTTTTTCTATTTTTTGAGTTGTAGCATTAAGGTATTGATTTTGGCCCTTTTTGTTTTTTGATGTGTGCATTTATTGCTATAAATTGGCATCTGAGTATTGTTTTTGCTGTGTCCCAAAGGTTTTGGTGTGATGTATTTTCATTGTCATTTGAGTCTAGGAATTTTTTTAATTTCATTTTTCATTTGTTCTATTACCCAGTGGTTTTTAAGCATGGTATTGTTCAGTTTCCAAGTATTTGATTTTTTTTCCTTATTTTTCCTGTTGTTGATTTCTAATTTTATAGTGTTGTGACCTGAGAAGATGTTTTGTATTATTTTGTTATTTTGTAACTTATTGAGGCTTGCTTTGTGGCCTAAGATATTGTCTATTCTAGAGACTGATCCATGTGCTCTGGAGAAGAACGTACACTGCACTGGTGTTGTGTGGAGTGTTCTGTACATGTGTATGAGGTCAAGTTGGTTGATTGTGTTATTTCCATTTTCTGTATCTTTGCTGAGTTTCTTTCTAGTTGTTTTGTCCCTTGTCGAAAGTTGTGTGATAAAGTCTTCTATTACTGCAGAATTCTGTTTCTCTTTTCATTTCTGTTAGGATTTGTTTTATGTATTTTGGAGCTCTGTCATTGTGTCAATAGATATTTATTACGGTTATGTCCTCTAGGTGGAATCATCCCTTAATCATTATATAATGTCCTTCCTTGTGTCTTATGATGGAGTTTGATTTAAATTCTATTTTATCAGAGATTAATATTACCACTCCTACTTTTTTTTGGTTACTGTTTGCTTGATATATCTTTTTCTGTCCTTTGATTTTTAACCTCTTTATGTCTTTGTGTCTAAGGTATGTCTCTTGTAGGTGACATATTAATGGGTCGTGTTTTTTAATCCATTCTGCCACTCTCTGTCTCTTTACTGGTGCATTTAACTCATTTACATTCAGTGTGATTGTTGATAGGTTTGAATTTACTGCTGTCATTTTGTTTTGCTTTTTTTTTGTGATGTTGACAGTTTCTTTGCTTTGCTTAATTTTCTTTGCTGTGTTCTTTTTGTTATTGTATTGTCTTTCATTTCCTTCATTTTTGTCAATTTTTTGTTTACTGAGTATTTTTTATTTTCTTCTTTATTTTGGTGGGTAGGTTTGTTAATTTTCTTTGTGGTTACTGTGAGGTTTACCTTTATTATTCTATGTTTAAAACATTCTGTCATTTTTAGATATTGTCTTGACCTCTTCTCCATAGGGAAGTTCTGTAACTACAACATTCACTCCCCCTTTTTGTTTTGAAGTTGTCGTGGATTTCAGATTGACATCTCCGGTTCCCTGTTTTCAGTTCTGTAGCTTTATTTTACTTTTCAGATTTCTCTACATAGGTTGGCATCTTGGTGTTGCCATCGTGTGCCTTGCTCTTAAGTTGTCTGCTGTTGTTGGTTCTCTATCCTAAGGACTCACTTTAATACTTCTTTTAAGGATGGTCTGGTTTTTAAAAATTCCCTTTGTATCTGTTTATCTGGAAATGTCCTAAATTCACAATCATATTTGAGACAAAGTTTTGCTGGGTATATGATTCTTAGTCAGCAAATCTTTTCTTTCAGAGTTTTATATATATCATCCCTTTGTCTTCTTGCCTACATGGTCTCTGCTTAGAAATCAGAGCTCAGTCTTACTGGAGTCCCTTTGTAGACGATATTTCATTTTTCACAAGCTGCTCTCAGAATTCGTTCTTTATCTTTGGACTTGAAAATTTTGATTATATGTCTTGGAGACTTTCTTTTGAGGTCTATCCTGTATGGGGTTCTTTGAGCTTCTTGAATGTAAATCTTCTCATCTTTCATGATATTGGGGAAATTGTCTTCCAGCAAATCTTCAAAAAAATTTTCTGTGCTTTTTTTTGTCTCTTCCTGTTCTGAGTTTCCCTTTACATGTAAATTATTCCTCTTTATAATGTCACACATAAGTCTTAGGCTTTCTTCTTTTTTCATTATTATTTTTTTTATTGCTCCTCAAACAAATTAGTATCAAGGGATTTGTCCTCTATTTCACTAATTCTTTCTTCCCTTGTTTCCATTCTACTTGTACGTCCTTCCATTGAGTTACCTATTTCTGATATTCTATTGTTAATCTTCTGGATTTCTAGTTGCTGTTTTTGTATGATTTCTAATTGTCTAGTTTGTCATTTTGTTCTTGTATTGTTTTCCAGAATTCTTCTTGGGTTTTTTCTGTGTTTTCCTTGATCTCTTTGAGGACCCTAGTATAAGCCTTTTGAATTCCTTATCAGGCAGTTCCATTACCATCTTTTCCTCAGGAAGATTTTCTGCCCCTTTATTTTGGTCATTTGGTTGAGCCGTCGTATTTCTTTATATGATTTGATATTGTCTGCTGTCTCCAAGGCATTAAGGTGTTGTTTTATTTATGATTGTTTTGTTTTGTTTTGCTTTGGTTTGATTTGCCAGTGTGTGTACTTTGGGTGTGCTTCAGTGATCGCTAGTCTGGTGACACAGGGAGATTCACTTCCTGCCCCCAGGTGAACGGGGAAATGGTGGGCAGAGCAAGACCTCATTGCAGTTCATTTTATTTGTGATGTGACTGAGGGCGTACTGGGTGGGTGCTATCTGGTGGTATGAAAATTCTCACAATTGCTCACCAGGTAAGTGGGTGACAGGAAAGTAACAAGGCGGGTGTCTGGATGATGCTGAGGTACTCCGTCCATCAGGGGGGTGGTGCAGTCATCTGGGGGACATGTAGGCACCCTCCCAGGTGTGGGAGGGGCTGGTCAGGCAGCTGGTGGTCATGCAGGTGCTCTCTTTCATGGGGGAGGTGCAGGGTGTATGGCTTAGGGGCACAGGTGCTTTCCCAGGAGGGGAAGGAGCTGGTACCTGCCAGTACCTGCTGGGAGGACGTGCAGGTACTCTCCTGGGTTGGGGAAAGGCAAGGTGGGATGCGGGGTACAAAGATGCTCTCTCCAGCTGGGGAGGGATGGGACGGTTGGTCAGGGGCTGTGCAGGCCCTTTTTTGGTAGGGTAGGGGCAGGGCAGGTGGCCAGGTGTCACACATATGCTCTCCCGGGAGGGGGAAGGATGGGGCAGGTGGCCAGGGGTCATGCAGATGCTGTCTCTGGGAGGGGAAGGGTGGGGTTGGTGGCCCAAGGGTGCACAGGTGATCTCTCCAGTGAGGGTGGGGCGGGGTAGGTAACTGGGGAAGGAGGGGTGAGAGAAAAAAGGGGCATTCATCTATTGTTCCATGCTCACCACTTGCCCTACCAATCAGGTAGCACTGCTGGAGAGTTGCTGTGCCTCTGGGTCCTGGCTCCATCTCTGCACTGTGTATGCTGGGATCCCTGAAGCTGTCGTCCTCCTTCCTGTACTTCCCCTTCCCAGTTCCAATTTATGGCCTACTCACCTTTCTTCACTGCAGGTATGTTGACACAGTTTCTCTGTCTCCTGTTGGGAGATCTATGATGTTGTCTTCCTGTGTTCCTCACCCAGGGTCACAGCTGGCTTTGTCTCAAAATGGCCCCACCATGCCAGGCTGTCTTGCAAGTCACCTCTACTCCATATCTCTCCCCATTTGCTGCTGTCGTTCGCTTTCTTTTTCCAACTGGTGTTTGATCTAATTCTATATCCTTTCATTTGATGCTTAGGGTTTCAGGGTTGTTATCTGTGTCTGTTTCACTTTGTTTCTCAGGTCTTTGCTGTAGAGGGACAGCATGATGTGTCTGATTAGGTCACCATTTTCAAACATTGGTTCTTGAGATCCCAACCATAAGACATCTGGAATGGAAAGATGAATATGATTTGTGTGTGGGGTTGTTGAACTGTGACCTCCTGGTGTACTTCACCATATAAATCAAAGAGATAGCCCATATAATTATAGGTACCAGAACTTCTTATTTAGATAATAACATTTGATTCTATTTAATCATCTTTCTTGTATTAAATCATCTTGTTTAGCATATTTTCCTTCTCTAGACTGAAAACTGTGAGGTATAAAGTTTACGTGATAGTGAAAACATTGGCAATTGCAGTTTGAAATAAAACAGACACTTTTATTGGTTGTAACAGCTGTTCTATTTTAAAATCACAAGGAAAGGAGGAGGGAGAAATACTAGCCCAGCAGAAATGTGGTTGTGAAGAGCAAAAAATCCTAGAAGCACATTCTGTTGTTAGAAAAGTCCTGGGAGTGTCTCAAGCATCAGCTAAGCAATCCCTGTAGTTCTACTTGCTTCAGCAACATATATGGCAGTAGGATGTTGAGCAAGAACCTGACTTGAGAGGCAGAACACCTGTGACTTAGAGTCAGTTCAGCCACCCTCAGTGGATAAGCTGGAACCAACCATTTGGCCTCACTGGCCTTGGTTCAGTCTCTAAAATGAGGGTAATAATTTGAAAGGTTGGTGGTTTGAACCCACCAAAAGGCACCTTGGAAGAAAAGCCTGATGATCTGTTTCTGAAAGGTCAC
Organism: Dugong dugon; assembly: GCA_030035585.1. Classification (NCBI taxonomy): domain Eukaryota; kingdom Metazoa; phylum Chordata; class Mammalia; order Sirenia; family Dugongidae; genus Dugong; species Dugong dugon. The sequence continues at coordinate 33,934,919 of CM057479.1, forward strand.
AGCCTTGAAAACCCTATGGAGTGCTGTTCTACTCTGCACACGTGGAGTCACTATGAGTCAGAATTGACTTGATAGCAACTGGTTTAGTTTTTTTGTTTGTTTATTTTAATATCACCTTTTTGCATGGGTCAACTCTTTCTAGCATTTAGGTTTTAGCTCAAATGATCCCTCTTCTTCAGAAAAACATTACCATCTGAAATTTTTATATATATTTATATATTTAAATTTATTTAACACGTTAACATCTCTGAACTTGAGATGCATTTAACAAGTGCTGGTGTCTTACAGGAAACCCTGGTGGCATAGTGGTTAAAGAGCTATGGCTGCTAACTAAAAGGTTGGCAGTTCTAATCCACCAAGTGCTCCTTGGAAACTCTATGGGGAAGTTCTACTCTGTCCTATAGGGTCGCTATGAGTCAGAATCGACTTGACAGCATCGGGTTTGGGTTTTTTTTGTTTTGGGTGTCTTACAATGGCAATGAACTAGGCAACAGTTATGATGTAGTTGTCATCACTTTTGCAGGTGCAAAATTGGATGTTATTCTTGGTGGACCTCCTGGACATCTGCCCCTCCTCCCACGTTGACAGTTCAGTCAACAAATGACACCAGATCCTGGATCTTGCATATCTAAGGGAGAAGACTCAAGTAATTTTTTAAAGATCTATATTTGCTTCAGGAAGATTGTTTGTCCTTAAGTAAATACCAACTTTCCTCACCAAAAAAGAGAAAGCACCATTTATTCTCTAGAGGGATTCTCCTGTGATACAAATCCCACATCAGGTATAACTATGTCACTGTATTTTTTATCATGTAAATTCATGTATGAATTCTAAGCTTCAAATTTGTTTAAAAAATTTAATGTAGCATACTTACACATATGAATAATATACATCTTCCCCAAGAATTTATCAAGAATATGACAGAAAAATTGAGATTTTGATCTTCAAATTGTTTGGTTTCCAAAGTCTAAGATGCTTTATTGTTCTGTTTATCCTAAAAATGAAAAAGTAGTAAAACAATAAACAAAAATCTCATTGACAGCGGACAGTGAATTGATTCTAGGATTTTGTCTGAGTTATCTCTTGCTTCCATAACAGAAATGTAAGTGGATGGCTTTAACAAACAGAAATTTATTTTCTCACAATCTAGGAGGCTAGAAGTCCAAATTCAGGGTGCTCTAGGGATGGCTTTCTCTGTTGACTCTAGAGGAAGGCCCTTGTCTCTTTGAACTTCTGCTCCTGGGAGATCTTCATGTAGGTAGGCATCTCTCTTTCCCCATCTCTACCACTTAGCTTGCTTGTTTAATCTCTTTTATATCTCAAAAGAGATTGACTCAAGATACACCCTAATTTTGCCTCATTAACATAACAAACATAACCTAATTCTCATTAACATAATCTAATCCTGCCTTGTTAATATACCAAACACAACCCATCTACAAATGGGATTATAATCTCAGGCAGAAGTTAGGATTTACAACACATCACAAAATGGAGGAAAAGTACATCAGATCACAAAATGGAGGACAATCACACAATACTGGAAATCATGGCCTCACCAAGTTAACACATATTTTGGAGGGACACAATTCAATTAATAACAGGTCTGAAACTTGTATTCCTCCAGAAATGAATCTTTTGGGAATTCAGACTTTCTCACTATTGCTGCCAGTTACTCTGTCACTGACCAGATTTATTTCAAATCTTTCTCAAATGGAGCCAGTGGTTTCGTTTGTAAAGTATTTGCTTCCTAGCTATGCATTTTATGGGGTCTATTTGCGTATATTAAATTCAGTAGCTAAGCCCTCTGTGTTCATTTAAAAAAAACATTTCAGAAGCTTATATGACTATTGCATCTTCACTTTACTGAAGACTCTAACTTTGCTTCTGGAAATGTAGAAAAATAGCTCTCAGCAAGCATATTCTCTTTAAAACTCTGCATTAATTTTGTTTTGTTTAGTTCTGGATTTTTTGCTTCTCACCTCCCAGGCAGCAATTTTATGTCTCACTATCTTGATTTTGTTTCAGATAGAGATGAAGTAGAAAAGATCTCCTTTCAGTTTGTACCCCTTTTCCTAGTTTTTGAATCAGTTTTTCTTACTCTTGACTTATTTATGGAATGTATATTATGTGTAAAATATATATAGTATTGATGAAAAATAGAAATTTGAACTTCATTTCTGCTTTGTCTGTTTGGCAGCCTCTTTTCCAGGAACTGATCCTTCTTTCTATTCCCTCCAACCTCACCTGCCCTACTCCCATGCTCAACTCCACACTATCTCCTTGATCCAACCCTATCGGCCATACTGATACATTCGGGCCACCTGAGTCAAAGTTGGACTAATCAGAATCCCTCTACAGACATTTGGAATTTGGACTAAGAAATTCCAGACATATTCTGACTAGATTTTGGAACAGAGGAGAACTAAAATTAAGATTAAACTATAAATAATACAAGACAATGCATCAAGATGAAAACTCAGAAGATGTCAGTGAATACGTTTAACCTTGTAAACCAGGATGAAGGCCAAGCCAGTCTGTAGTTAGGAAAAACAAACCATTTGCCCTTGAGTCAACTCCGAGTCATTGTGACCCCATTTGTGTAGAACTGTGCACCACAGGGTTCTCAATAGTTGATTTTTCAGAACTAGATCACCAGGCCTTTCTTCCAAAACATCTCCGGGTGGACTCAAGTCTCCAGTCTTTCAGTTAGCAGCCAAATGCATTAACTGTTTCCACCACCCAGGGACTCCCCGGTCTGTTATAAGACAGAAGAAAAAAGCAGATGCAGAGATAGGAGCAGAGCTGGGAGATACAGTGGGGAAGCATTCTGGCCTGGCTGCATCCTGCCTTTGGACCATTTAAATGTCCTCGGCTTCCTTTTTTTGTTTCAGCTAGTGAGAGATGGTTCTATTACTACTAATAAAAGAAAGATGTTAACTAATATGGTGTCTTTTATATGCTAATTTAGAGGCACTGCTCCTACTTTCTTAGTTGTTTCTGTTAGATGGTAATGACCATGAAAAGACATTCCTTGGGGAACTTTCCTTCCTGTTTTTCCTAGCTCATCTGTACATGTTGAGTAGCTTAATCTTCTTTTCTTTTATTCTTGCCAGAGCAGTGTTACATATCTTTCTGTGTCAGGAGCGGAAGGGATATGCACCAAAATCAGAAAAGGCTGAAATGATCTGGGACCTATACATTATCTAAATTAAATTCTTTTCCAGGACAAAACTCCTCAAAGTGGAGAAACTACTGGTGACCTCAAATTTAGAAGGTTGCAAATAATAAATGCCAAAGAAAAAGAATACCCATATTTAAAGTGGAATGGGGGTAGGTGGGAATAGTCAGGAGATCTCAAAAAATAAGTGGTCATGTTCTTGAATACTTTGTAAAATAATAATAATAATAACCAAAAGAGAGAACTCTAAAATTGTAAGTTAAAAGTTACCCAAGAGCCAGAGCCAACGTGGTGCCCTAGACAGATGCACCACGCTGTCCGTCTGCAGCAAAGACCTGAAAAACTAAGTAAAACAGACACAAATGTCAGTCCTGGAACCCTAAGCATCACATGAAGGGATAAAGAACTAGATCAAACACCAAATGGAAGAAGAAACTGACAAAAAACAGAGAACGAGGAGAGATGCAGAATGGAGGTCCCTTGCCAACTAACACAACACAGAGTCGCCATCTTGGAGTACAGCCAGCAGTGACCCCAGGCAGAGAGTATGGGAAAGCAAATTCACAGAGCTCCCAACAGGAGACACAGCAACTGCTAGCCAGAAAAATACGCTCTTCCACCCCCTCACCCTTGTAGTGAGTTGAAGCAAGAACCCCCTATTCCAGCAGGTCCCACTGCTGGGGTCCACAATGAAAGCCCCCATCCCCGGCTTGACTCGCCCTTCCCCCTCCCGTCACATGGCTTTTTTCCTTCTCTTTCTTTTCTTTCTCCCTCCCATCTAGCCCCATAGACTATCTCACCCACTTCCCACTGGCCCCTCCTGCACTGCCACAGCTAGAGAACCACTGGACTGCTGCTGTCCCCAGGTCCACCCCACTTCCCATCATGCTGCCATTTTGTTTGTCTGTTTTTCTTTTTTCCTTTTCTCCCTTCTCTTTCCCCCTGTCATGGTTTGAATTTTGTCCCCCCAAAAATGTGTGTATCAGTTTGGCTGGGCCATGATTCCCAGAATTATGTGGTTGGCCTCCATTTTGTGATTGTAATTTTATGTTAAAGAGGATTAGGGTGGGATTGTAACACCACCTTTACCAGGTCACATCCCTGATCCAATGTAAAGGGAGTTTCCCTGGGGTGTGGCCTGCACCACCTTTTATCTCTCAAGAGATAAAAGGAAAGGGAAGCAAGCAGAGAGTTGGGGACCTCATACCATCAAGAAAGCAGTGCCAGGAGCAGAGTGAGTCCTTTGGACTAGGGTCCCTGCGCAGAGAAGCTCCTAGTCCAGGGGAACACCAAAGAGAAGAAGGCCAACAGAGAAAAAGGCTTCCCCTGGAGCTGGCGCCCTGAATTTGGACTTTTAACCTACTTTAACTGTGAGGAAATAAATTTCTCTTTGTTAAAGCCATCCACTTGTGGTATTTCTGTTATAGCAGCACTGGATGACTAAGACATCCCCTCTCACCTAGCCCCATACACCACCTTCCCCACTTCCTGCTGGCCCCTGCCATGCCACTGACGCTAGAAAGCCACTGACCCATTGCAGCCCAGATCTGCCCCACCCTCACATGCAGGCTCCTGCTGCACCACCATTTTTTCTCTTTATTTTCTCCTTCCCACCTAACCCGGCAGGTCACCTCCTCTACCTTCCCACAGGCCCGAGTCTGCCCTGCCCCCACTCACCAGCCCCCACTGTGCTGCCATTTTTTTCTTTTTTCTCGTTCTTCCTTCCTCATGCCTAGCCTCTCACCCCGTCCCACCAGTCCCCACTGCACCACTGTGGCTAGAGAGCCACCTGAGCACTGGCCTACTGCTGCCCCAGGTCCACCCCACCCCCACAAGTCAGCCGCAATCATGCTGCCATTTTTTAAAATTTTGTTTCTTTCTCCCTCCCACCTAGCCCGCTATGTCACCTCCCCTCCCTTTCCACCAGCTCGCGGCTCCACCCTGCCCCCACTCACCAGCCCTCACTGTGCTGTTGTTTTTTTCTGTTTTTCTTTCCTCCTTTCTCCTACCTAGCCCCATACACTACCTTACCACTTCCCACCAGCCCCTACTGCACCAGTATGGCTAGGAAGTCACTGGCATGCCACTACTCCAGGTCCACTTTGCCCTCACCCACAAGCCCCTGCAGTGCCCCCATCTTTTCTCTTTCTCAGTACCATGTAACCCAATACTCCACCTTTCGCCTTCCCGCTGGCCCCTGCCATGCTGCCTTGGCTAGAGAGTAACTGGACCACCACCACTTAGGGTCAGCTCCCCCCCGCCACAGGCCCCTGCAGCACCCTCATCTTTTTTCTTTCTCCCTCCCACCTTACCCAACAAATCACTTCACCTCCCTTCCTACCGGCCTCCAGGTCTGCCCCTCCTGCACTTACCAGCCTTCACCATGCTGCCATTTTTTTCCCATTTTTTATTTTTTTCTCTCTTCCTTTTCGTCCTCCCGCCTAGCCCCATATGCAACCTCCCACCCCTTCCTGCCAGTCCATGGGTCCACCCCACCCCTACCCACCAGCTACAGCCATGCAATTTTTTTTTTCTTTTTCTTTCTTTTCTGTCTCCCTCCCACCTAGCCCCATAGGCCACCTCCCACCCTTCCCACGGGCTCCTTCTGTGCCTCCACAGCTAGAGAGCATACTTGGCACTCAGGCCCGCCACCACACAGATGCCAACTGCCCCTCTCCTCCTGCCACTTAACCAGATGCAGAATGGTGAGAAGCAAGCCCGTACTACTCCCTGTGTGACACCCCTGCCCATCTGGCTAGGGGCTTTGAACACTCCCATACTACTGGACCAATACAGGAGGCAGACAGTGCCTGCTCAGTCTGCCCTCAGCTACTTCACCAAACCTGTGTACATTGAAGCAGGCTCTCCATGCCTACTGCTTCCCTGTTCACCCAGACAAGGTGATGAGAGCTGTCATGCCCACAGATGAGCAAGCAGCAAAGCACATCTGCCCCACCCACCCTGAAATATCATAACAGAGAAGCAGGATGAAAGAAATGAACATATAATCAATAAATAAAGTAATACCTTAATGCCTCAGAGAGAGCAGACAATATCGAAACATATAAAAAAGCAAGACAAGATGGCCCCAGCAAGTGGTAGAAGAAAAGGCAGTAGAAATACCTGATATGTAATTCAAAGGACTAATATTTAGGCCTCTCCAAGACATTAGGAAATAGATCAAGGAAAACATAAACAAAACCCAGGAAAAGTAGACAAAATCATGGAGAACACAGAAAAAAACAAGGAAAACACAGCAAAAATCAAGGAAAACACAGATAAAGCAATAGAAGGTTTATGAAAATAATACAAGAACAAAATGTCAAAATAATAAACAATTAGAAATTATACAACAACAGCAACTAGAAATCCAAAAGATAACAAAATTTCAGAAATGGACAACTCAATAGAAGGTTTCAGGAGCAAATTTGAAACAATGGGAGACAGAATCAATGAAATTGAAGACAAATTCATGGACTCCACTTTACTGGAGTAAAAATCAGAAAAAAGAATGAAAAGAACCTAAGAAATTTGTGCAACACAATCAAGAACAAAAATTTGCACCTGACTGGAGTTCCAAAACGGGGAATAAATGGAAAACACAGAGAAGATTGTTGAAGATTTGCTGGCAGAACACGTCCCAAATATCTTGAAAGTTAAAAAGCTGATCATCCAAGAAGCTCAATGAACCTCGTATAGGATAGACACCAAAAGAAAGTCACTAAGACGTATCATAATCACACTTGCCAAAACCAAAGACAAAGAAAGAATTCTGATTGCAGCTCAAGAAAAACAAAAATCACCTACAAAGGGGAAAAAATAAGACTAAACTCTGATTACTTGGCAGAAATTATGCAGGCAAGAAGGCAATGGGATGACATCTAGAAAACCTTGAAAGACAAAAACTTCCAACCAAAAATAATATATTATGCAAAACTCTCTCACAGATATGATGGAGAAATTAGGACATTTCCAGATAAACAGTAGTTAAGGGAATTCATAAAAATCAAACCAAACTTACAAGAAATATTAAAGAAAGACTTGTGTTTGGAGAACAAACAACATGAGACAAAAACCAGAGTCTAGGACATAGGATAGCCTCATCCAGATACCAAACTAGGTAGAGAACTCTCAATAACCAAATAAAACTAAGAGACTTAAAGCAGGAAAACAGAGACATCAATCTGTAAATGACAACAACATCAAAACAATAAAAGATGAAAAAATGGTGTAGGTATAGAATTTTCAAGTGGAGAGGAAGTCAAGGTGATATCAGGAAATAAAAGACTGGTTCAAATTTAGGAAGAAAAAGGTAAATTTCAAGGTAACCACAAGGAAAATTAACAAACCTACTCATCAAAATAAAAAAGAAGAAAAACATAAAGTCCCAGTAAACACAAAATCTATAATAATGAAAGAAAAGAAAATCCACACAAAAAAGGAACTCAGCACAGGAAAGTAAGAGGAACAAGGAAAACATCAGCACCACAAAAAAACAAAAAAAACAAAAAAAACACAACAATATGATGGCAATAAATTCATACCTATCAATAACCACACTGAATGTAAATGGATTAAGTGTACTCGGAAAGAGGCAGAAAGTGGCAGAATGGATATAAAGACTTATAAATATGCTATCTACAAGAGACACACCTTGGAAACAAAGACATAAATATATTAAAAAATCAAAGGATAGAAAAAAATATATCAAGCAATCAGTAACCAAAAAAGAACAGGAATGGAAATACTAATCTCAGAAAAAATAGGTTTTAAGACAAAACCCACCATAAAAGACAAAAAACAACCAAACCCATTGCCATCGAGTCATTTCTGTTTCAGAGCAACCCTATAGACAGAAAAGTACTTCCCCACAGGGTTTCCAAGGAGCAGCTTGTGAATTCCAGTGGCCCACCTTTTGGTTAGCAGCTGTAGTTCTCAACCACTGGACCACCAGGGAAACCCATAAAAGACAAGGAAGAACATTATATAATGATTACAAGGACAATTAACCAAGAAGACATAATCTTAATAAATATCTACACACCAAAGGACAGCACTCCAAAATATATAAAACAAACTCTAACAACACTGAAAAGGGAAATTGACAGTTCAACAATAATAGGAGACTTCAAAAACCACTCTTGGTAAAGGACAGCACAGCTAGAAGGAAACTCTTACAAAGATACAGGAGATCTAAAGGCCACAATCAAACAACTTGACCTCATAGACATATACAGAACACTCCACCCAACAGAAGCAAAATAGGCATTCTTTTCAAACACACATCGAACATTCTCCAGAATAGACCACATTTTTGGCCAGAAAGCAACCCTCAATAAAATCCAAAACGTCAAAATAATACAAACCATTCTCTCTGATCATAAAGCCATAAAAGTAGAAATCAGTAACAGAAAGAGCAAGGAAAAAAAAATCAGATACGTGGACATTGAATAACACCTTGTTTAAAAACCACTGGGTAATAGAAGAAATCAAAGAGGGAATAAAAGATTCCTAGACTCAAATAAGAATGAAAACATATCATACCAAAACCTTTGGGACACAGCAAAGCAATGCTCAGAGGTCAATTTATAGCAATAAATGCACACATCAAAAAGGAAGAAAGGGCCAAGATCAAAACTTTAGCCCAATGACTCGGACAAATAGAGAACAGAAAAATAAGCCCACAGGCACCAGAAGAAAAGAAAAAATAAAAATCAGAGCAGAAATAAATGATATAGGGAAACAGAAAAACAATAGAAGCAACTAGTCCTGAGGATGGTTCTTTGAAAACATCAACAAAATCGACAAATGATTGGCCAAATTGTCAAAAGAAAAACAAGAGAGGAAGCAAATAACTCAAATAAGAAATGAGATGGTGGACATTACAACAGACCCAGCTAAAATAGAAAGGATCATAGCAGAATACTGTGAAAAGTTGTACTCCAACAAATTTGAGAACCTAGAGGAAATGGACAAATTTCTAGAAACATGCTACCTACCTAAACTAACACAAACTGAGCCAGAAAATCTGAACAGACCCAGAACAAGAGAAGAGATTGAAGAGGTAATTTGACCTCAACAGCTTCACAGGAGAATTCTACCAAACATTCAGAGAAGAGCTCACACCAGTACTACTCAAACTATTTCAGAGCATATAAAGGGAAGAAATATCGCGAATTTGTTCTGTGAAGCCAGCATAATGAAACCAGGCAAAGACACCACAAAAAGAAAATTACAGACCAATGTCTTTCATGAATATAGATGTAAAAATTCTCAACAAAATTCTAGCCAATAGAATTCAGCATCATATCAAGAAAATAATACACCATGACCAAGTGGGATTCACATCAGGTATGCAAGGACAGTTCAACATTAGATAATCAATCAACATAATCCACCACATAAATGGAACAAAAGAATCACATGATCATCTCAATCAACCCTGAAAAGGCATTCGATAAAGTCCAACACCTATACCTGATAAAAACTCTCAATAAAATAGAACAGAAGGGAAATTCTCCAACATAATAAAGGGCATCTATTAAACGATTCACGAGGCATCAAAAGAAGATGGAAGGAATACACAGAGTCAATGTACCAAAAAGAATTGGTTGAATTTCAACCATTTCAGGAGGTAGAATATGATCAAGAACCGATGGTACTGAAGGAAGAGGTCCAGGCTGCACTGAAGGCATTGGCTAAAAACAAGGCTCCAGGAATTGACAGAATACCAATTGAGATGTTTCAACAAACATACACAGTGCTGGAAGTGCTCATTCATCTATACCAAGAAATTTGAAACACAGCTACCTCACCAACTGACTGGAAGAGGTCCATATTTGTTCCCATTCCAAACAAAGGTGACCCAACAGAATGCAGAAATTATAAACAATATCATTAATATCACACACAAGTAAAATTTTACTGCAGATCATTCAAAAGTGGTTGACGCAGTACATTGCCAGGGAACTGCCAGAAATTCAAACCAGATTCAGAAGAGGACGTGGAACAAGGAATATCATTGCTGATGTCAGATGGATCTTGGCTGAAAGCAGAGAATTCCAGAAATATGTTTACCTGTGTTTCATTGATTATGCAAAGGCATTCAACTGTGTGGATCATAACAAATTATGGATAACATTTTCGAAAAATGGGAATTCCAGAACACTTAATTGTGCTCATGAGGAACCTATACTTAGACCAAGAGGCAGTCTTCTAACAGAACAAGGGGATACTGAGTGGCTTAAAGTCAAGAAAGGTGTGTCTCAGGTTGTATCCTTTCACCATACTTATTCAATCTGTATGCTGAGCAACAAACGGAGAAGCTGGACTATGTGAAGAAGAATGTGTCATCACGATTGGAAGAAGACTCATTAACAACCTGAGATATGCAGATGACACAACCTTGCTTGCTGAAAGTGAAGAGGACTTGAAGTACTTATTGATGTAGTCAAAGACTACGGTCTTCAGTATGGCTTACACCTCAACATAAAGAAAATAAAAATCCTCACAACTGGACCAATAAGCAACATCATGATAAATGGAGAAAAGATTGAAGTTGTCCAGAATTTCCTTTTACTTGTTTCCACAATCAACATCCACGGAAGCAGCAGTCAAGAAATCAAACATATTGCATTGGGCAAATCTGCTACAAAAGACCTCCTTAAAGTGTTAAAAAGCAAAGATGTCACTTTAAGGACTCAGGTGTGCCTGACCCAAGCCATGGTGTTTCAGTCACCTCATATGCACCTGAAAGCTGGATGATGAATAAGGAAGACTGAAGAAGAGTTCATGCCTTTGAATCATGATGTTGACGAACAATATTGGAAGAAGTAAAGCCAGAATGCTCCTTAGAAGCGAGGATGATAAGACTTCATCTCTAATACTTTGGACATGTTATCAGAGAGATCAGTCCCTGTAGAAGGACATCATACTTGGTAAAGTAGAGGTTCAGTGAAAAAGAGGAAGACCCTCAATGAGACGAACTGGCACAGTGGCTGCAGCAGTGGGCTCAAGCATAACAAAGATTGTGAGGATGACTCAGAGCCAGGCAGTGTTTTCTTCTGTTGTCCATAGGGTTGCTATGAGTATGAACTGACTGGGCAGCACCTAACAACAACAACAAGTGAATTATTGAATCTAAGCATGGAGCATCATTGGCTGCTAACATCAGAAACATATTTTGTGCCTACTGGAAGAACACAGCACCATCTATAAAGTACTATTGCCAAAAGGAAAAAAATAAAAATAAAAAATCAAACCTGAATCTGATTAAGCCTAGAGATCTAGGAAGATGCTCTCTGCTGCAGCCTACAATCCAAATTATTGAGCATTTTTATTTTGGAGCTTGAAATAGCTAACTGCTTCTATGCCCTAAACTGAAGCAATTTTAAGTGCTTGGTGGCTGTGAAGCAGTAACCTTGATAAAGACTATGCCCCAAAACTTTTTCCAGTATACTAGATACTGGGAAAAAACTCACCATCAAAGACTAGACCACTCAAATGGTCTGAAGGTAGCCATAGGTGAGGAGGATTCAAAGTGGAGAGCCAGTAAGTAAGCAATAAGCATATACATTAAAAATTGTCTGAGTATCAGAACGAGATATCAACCCAGATAGGGAAGTCAAATAAATCAAAGCTAAAACACAGAGACATCAATATGTAAAAGATGACAATATAAAAACAAAAAAGAGGGACTAAATAATGTAGTCATAGATCTTTCATATGCAGAAGAAGTCAAGGTGATATAAAGAAATAAAAGATTGGTTTAAACATTGAAAAACAGAGATAAATATTAAGCTAACCACAAAGGAAACTAAAAATCCTGCACATCAAAATAAAATAAAAGAAAAAGAAAAACATAAAGATTCAGCAAATATAAAATCTACAACAATGAAAAGGAAGAAAAGAACATTCATAAAGAAAAATGACTCAGCAGACAAAATTAAGTGGAACAAAGAAACTGTCAACAACACACAAAAAGGAACATCAAAATGACAGCAGTAAACTCATACCTATCAATAATTACTCTGAATGTAAATGAAATAAATGCACCAATAAAGAGAGTGGCAGAATAGATAAAAAAAAAAACATGATCCATCTATGTGCTGCCTACAAGAGACACACTTTAGACTTAAAGACACAAACAAACTAAAACTCAAAGGATGGAAAAAAATATATTAAGCAAACAATAATCAAAAAGAGCAGCACTGGCAATATTAATCTCTGAGAAAATAGACTTTAAAGCAAAATCCACCATAAGGGATAAAGAAGGACACTGTATAATGATTAAAGTCAATATAGCAAGAGGACATAACCATAATAAATACTTATCCACCCAATGACAGAGCTCCAAAATACATAAAACAAACTCTAACAACATTGAAAAGAGAGATAGACAGCTACACAATAATACTAGGGGGCTTCAACATACCACTTTCGGTGAAGGACAGACCATCCATAAAGAAGTTCAGTAAAGACACAGAAGATCTAAATGCAACAACCAACCAACATAATCTCAATAGACATACACAGAACACTCTGCCCAACATCAGCCAAGCATACTTTCTTTTCCAACACACATGGAACATTCTCTAGAAAAGACCACATATTAGGCCATAAAGCAAGCCTTAACAGAATCCATAGCATCAAAATATTACAAAGCATCTTTTCAGACTGTTAAACCATAAAAGTAGAAATCAATAACAGAAAAAGCAAGGGAAAAAAAAAATCAAACACATGGAAACCAAACAACACCTTGCTCAAAAACTACTGGGTTATAGAAGAAATTAAGGATGGGATAAAGAAATTCATAGAATCAAATGAGAATGAAAACACATCCTACCAGAACCTTTGGGACACAGCAAAAGTCAATTTATAGCAATAAATGCCCACATCCTAAAAGAAGAAAAGGCCAGAATCAAAACATTAACCCTACAACTGGAACAAATAGAAAGAGAGCAGCAAAAGAAGCCCTTGGGCACCAGAAGAAAGCAAATAGAAATGGCGCTCTAGGCGGAAGCACCACGCCGACCCTCCATAGCAAAGATCCAAGAAACTAAGCCGAACAGAGAATACAACAATCCTGAAACCCTAAAACATCAAATGAAGGGATAAAGAACTCAGCCAAGCACCAAATGGAGTGAGAAAACTGGCAGAGAACAGAGAGCGAGGAGAGATTCATGGAGAGGTCCCCTACCAGCTAATGCAGTGTGAATCTGCCATCTTGGACTCCTCTCGGAGACCAGCAAATGGGGTATGAGAAAGTACCCTCACGGAGCATCCAGTGGGACACAAAACAACCAGTAATTTGCGATATACGCTTTCCCACCCCCCACCCTTCTTCACCCCAACTCGGCCTCCTCTGCTTCCCACGGCCATAATCTCTTGACCAGGAAACACTGGCTGCTTGGATTCCACACACCAGAATGAGCCAGCTCTCTGAGTGCCATTTGTTGGCTGCTGGTGTTGTTTTTTTCTGCTTCTTTTGATTTCTTCCTTACCTCTCACCACCTCCCCCTCCTTTCGCTCAAAACCTGGCTCTGTGCGCCATCTTTACTTCTTTCTGAGGGGCTGCAGACCTTTGGTAATTTGTGATATACGCTTTCCCACTCCCTACCATTCTTCACCCACACTCAGCACCCTCTGCTTCCCTCAGACACAGTCTCTTGTCCAAGAAACGCCAGCCACACTAGCTGGCTCTCTGAGTGCCATTTGTTGGCTGCTAGTGTTGCTTTTTTTTCTGATTCTTTTGTATTTCTTCCTTATCTCTCACCACCTCCCCCTCCTTTCGCTCAAATCCCTGGCTCCATGTGCCATATTTGCTTCTTCCCGAGGGGCTGTGGAGCTCCATTCGAGTGTGGACCTGCCTCCCGGTCTGGGCTGCCGTGCTGGTGGGATCCCTGCTATTTTGTTTGTTTGTTTGTTTTGAATTCTTTGTTTGTTTTCTTTTCCTTTTCTTGAGTTGGGAGCCCTTTCTGGCAAAATGGTGCTTCGTGGCAAGGAGACTTCCCCCTTAGCTTGCACAGATGTACAGAGGGATCCCTGAGAGCATTTCTTTCTTCATGGTTTATTTGTTTCTTTATTTGTTTTTCTCTTTTTGGGGGGGCCTTTCTTGTTCTTGTTTTTTTTTTAATTTGTTTTGTTTTCTTTTCCCTCTTTTTCCCTTTTTGTCTTTCTTCATTGCTCAGATTCCCGTCTCTCTATATCTTCCTTCTCCTTCTGTTCCCTGAATACCTAGCACTGTACACCTCTATGCCTTCTAGCCAGGCTGTACCGCAACACCTGAGAGCAACTTCCCCAGACCTCGTAGCTGTACCGGTGGGATCCCTGGGAGCTTTGCTGTTCTTTTTACTTTCTGATTTTTATTTATTCATTCATTTTTCTTTCTTCTTCTTCCCCTTTTTGTTTTTCTCCATTTCATAGTCTCTCATCTCTCCGCTCTAACAGCAAGCTCCCCAAGCACTCTTTTTTGTTTGTTTTGTATGTTTTTGGCTCCTGTTCCTCTCTCCTCTCTCCCATATCCATCTTAGCTCCACACATAACAATCTCCCTGCTACATCTTGCCTATTTGCACAATGCGCTTAATATCACACCAACAAGCAGCACAGGCACGGCCTACTGGAACCTGCCCTGCACTGATTACTGACCTGCTCTGGTGGCTGCAGTAAGTGCCACAAACAACCCGTCCCAGTAACTCCACATCAGCTAGACCTGCCCTGCTGTACCATATCTGAGCAACGGACCCTGCCAATTGGAGAAGGAGGTGAAAAGCATCATGCCCACACATGAGCAAACAACAAAGAACACACAGTCTGCCTGCTCAGACATAGTCAAATTAAAAAAAAAAAAAAAGGGACAAAACAAACAAATCTACAATCCATAAATGAGAAAAATAACTACTGAATGCCCCGAAGACAGCAGACAATATCAAAACATTTATGAAAACAGGGCAGGATGGTTCCAGTAGGCGCCCAAAATAAAACACCAGATAACTCTCCAGTGGAAGAAAATGCACTAGAACTACCTGATAAGGAATTCAAATCTCTAATACTCAGACTTCTCCAAGAGCTAAGGCAAAAAGCTGACAAACTTGAGGAAAAAATAGACAAATTCATGGAAAATACAGACAAAAAATTGGAAGAATTCAGTAAAAAAATGCAGGAATAAAATCCCAAAATAAATTCACAACTAGAAATTGTATGCAAAGACAACAATTAGAAATCCAAAAGATAAACAACAAGATCTCAGAAATGGACGGTGGCATAGAAGGGCTGAGAAGCACATTTGAAACTGTGGAAGACAGAATCAGTGGAATTGAAGACAGACACTTGGATACAACTCTGTTTGAGGAAAACTCAGAAAAAAGAACAAAGAAAAATGGAGAGACCCTGAGAGTTATGTGGGATACAATCAAAAGCAAAAATTTTCGAGTGATTGGAATTCCAGCACGGGGAGAAAACAGAAAACACAGAGAGGATCATTGAAGAACTGCTGACACAAAACTTCCCCAGTATCATGAAGGATGAAAAGCTGGCCATCCAAGAAGCTCAACAAACCCCATATAGGAGAGACCCCAAGAGAAAATCAGCAAGGCATATCATAATCACACTCGCAAAAACCAAAAACAAACAAAGAATCCTGAGAGTAGCTCATGAAAAACAAGAAGTCACATACAGAGGAGAAACAATAAGACTAAGCTCAGATTATTCGGCAGAAACCATGCAGGCAAGAAGGCAATGGGATGACATATATAAAGTCTTGAAAGAAAAAAATTGCCAGCCAAGAATAATATATCCTGCAAAACTCTCATTCAAATTTGATGGTGAAATTAGGTCATTTCCAGATAAACAGAAGTTAAGGGAATATGTAAAAGTCAAACCAAACTTATAAGAATTATTAAAGGGAGTTCTTCAATCTGAGGACAAAAACCTTCAGCTCACAGGCAAAATCTAGGATGCAGGATTGTACCAGCCAGATACCAATGTAGGAAATGAACTCTCGAAGACTATCCAAAACCAAAAGAAATCCAACAGGGAATCAGAGCAGTTAATCAGCAAATGACAACAACATCAAAACAATAAAAAGAGGGAATAAACGGCATAGGTATAGAACCTTCTAATGGAGAGGAATGCAAGGCGATACCAAGTAATGGTAGACTGCTTCAAACTTAGAAGGATAAGGGTAAAATTCATAGTAACCAAAAAGAAAGTTAACAAACATAAAAACAGAGGGAAAACATAAATTCTCAGCAAAAACAAAACCTACAAAAACAAAAGAAATGAAAAACAATCCACAAACAAAAGTAACTCAGCACAAGAGAGTAAGCACCACAAAAAAAGCACTACAAAATGACAGCAACAAACTCACATCTATCAATAATTACACTGAATGTAAATGGACTCAATGCACCTATAAAGAGACGGAGAGTGAGAGAATGGATAAGAAAACAGGATCCATCAATATGCTGTCTACAAGAGACACACCTTAGAAACAAAGATGTGAATTTATTAAAAGTCAAAGGTTGGAAAAAATATATGGAGCTAACAACTACCAAAAAAGAGCAGGAGTGGCAATTCTAATCTCAGATAAAACAGACTTTAAAACAAAATCTACCATAAAAGACGTAGAAGGACACTAATGATTACAGGGACTATCCATCATGAAGACATAACCATAATAAACATCTGCACACCCAATGACAGGGCTCCAAAATACATACAACAAACTCTAACAACACTGAAAAGAGAAATTGACTTCAACACACCACTCTCAGTAAAGGACAGAACAACTAAGAAGAAACTCAGCAAAGATACAGAAGACCTAAAGGGCACAATCAGCCAACTTGACTTCATAGACATATATAGAACACTCCATCCAACTGCTGCAAAGTACACATTCTTTTCCAATGCACATGGAATGTTCTCCATAATAGACCACATCTTAGGCCACAGAGCGATCCTAAACAAGATCCAAAACGTTGAGATGATTCAAAGTATCTTCTCTGATCACAATGCCATCAAGGTAGAAATTAACAATAAAAAGAGCAAGGAAAAAAAATGAATTACACGGAAACTGAATAATACCATGCTTACACATCACTGGGTAATAGAAGAAATCAGAGATGGAATCAAAAAATTCCTAGAATCAAATGAGAAGGAAAACACATAATACCAAAACCTTTGGGACACAGCAAAGGCAGTCCTCAGAGGAAAATTTATAGCAATAGATGCACATATCAAAAAAGAAGAAGGGGAAAAAATCAAAACACTAACTACAGAACTCAAACAAATAGAAAGAGAACAGCAACAAAAGCCCACAACCACAGGAAGAAAGGAAATAGTAAAGATCACAGCAGAAATAAATGAAATAGAGAACAGGAAAACAATAGAAAGAATCAACAAAACCAAAAGTTGATTCTTTGAAAGAATCAACAAAATCGACAAACCACCAGCCAGACTAACAACAGAAATACAGGAGAGGACACAAATAACCCAAATAAGAAATGAAATGGGGGACATTACAACAGACCCAACTGAAATAAAAAGGATTATAATAAAATATGATGAAAAATTATACTCCCACAAATCTGAAAACCAAGAGGAAATGGATAAATTTCTAGAAACCCACTACCTACCCAAACTACAACAAAGTGATGCTGAAAATCTAAACAGACCCATAAAGAGAGAATAGACTGAAAAGGTAATAAAAAAAACTCCCAACCAAAAAAAGCCCTGGCCCAGATGGCTTCACTGGAGAATTCTACAAAACATTTACAGAAGAGCTTGTACCAGTACTACTCAAGCTATTTCAGAGCATAGAAGAGAAAGCAACACTTCCAAATTCATTCTATGAAGCCAGCATAACGCTGATACCAAAACCAGGCAAAGACGTCACAAAAAAAGAAAATTACAGACCAATATCTCTCATGAATATAGATGCAAAAATTCTGAACAAAATTTTAGCCAATAGAATTCAGTATCATATCAAAAAAATAATACACCACGACCAAGTAGGATTCATACCAGGTATGCAAGGATGGTTTAACATTAGAAAATCCATCAACGTAATCCACCACATAAATAAAAGGAAAGAAAAAAATCACATGATTATCTCAATTGATGCAGAAAAGGCATTTGACAAAGTCCAACACCCATTCCTGATAAAAGCTCTCAATAAAATAGGTATAGAAGGGAAATTTCTCAACATCATAAAGGGCATCTATGCAAAACCAACAGCCAACATCATTCTTAATGGAGAAAGGCTGAAAACATTCCCCCTGAAAACAGGAACAAGACAAGGATGCCCTTTATCACCACTCCTATTTAACATTGTGCTGGAAGTTCTCGCTAGAGCAGTAAGGCAAGAGAAAGAAATAAAGGGCATCCAAATTGGTAATGAAGAAGTTAAACTCTCCCTGTTTGCAGATGATATGATACTATACATAGAAAACCCTAAAGACTCCACGAGAAATTTACTGGAACTAATAGAAAGATTCAGCAGAGTAGCAGGATACAAGATAAACATTCAAAAATCAGTTGGATTCCTATACACCAGTAAAGAGAACGATGAAAAGGAGATCAGGAAATCAATACCATTTTCAATAGCCCCTAAAAAGATAAAATATTTGGGAATAAATCTGACCAGGAATATAAAAGACCTATACAAAGAAAACTACAAAACACTGCTGCATGAAACCCAAAGGGATCTACATAAATGGAAAAACATACCATGCTCATGGATAGGCAGACTCAACATTGTGAAAATGGCAATTCTACCTAAAGCAATCTACAAATACAATGCAATTCCGATACAAATACCAACAACATTCTTCAAAGAGATGGAAAAACTAATTATTAACTTTATATGGAAAGGGAAGAAACCCCGAATAAGTAAAGCACTACTGAAGAAGAAGAATAAAGTTGGAGGACTCACACTACCTGACTTGAGAACCTACTATACAGCTACAGTACTCAAAACAGCCTGGTACTGGTACAACAACAGAGACATTGACCAATGGAACAGAATTGAGAACTCAGATGTAAATCCATCCACCTACGGTCACCTGATTTTTGACAAGGGCCCAAAATACATCAAATGGGGAAAAGACAGTCTTTTTAACAAATGCTGCTGGAAAAACTGGATATCCATTTGTAGAAAAATGAAACAGGACCCATACCTCACACCATATACAAAAACTACTTCAAAATGGATCAAAGACCTGAATATAAAGCCTCAAACTATAAAATTCATAGAAGAAAAAATAGGACCAACACTTCAGACCTTAATACATGGCATTAACAGGATACAAACCATAAACATCAACACAAAAAACCCAACAGATAAACTAGATAATTGGGATCTTCTAAAAATCAAACATCTATGCTCTTCAAAAGATTTCACCAAAAGAGTTAAAAGAGAACCTACAGACTGGGAAAAAATTTTTGGACAGTACAAGTCAGACAAAGGTCTAATCTCCATAATCTACAAGAAAATCCAACACCTCTACAACAAAAAGACAACCAATCCTATCAAAAAATGGGCAAAGGAAATGAACAGACACTTCACCAAGGAAGACATTCAAATGGCCAACAGACACATGAGGAAATGCTCGCGATCACTAGCCATTAGAGAAATGCAAATTAAAACCACAATGAGATACCATCTCACCCCGGCATTACTGGCACGAATCAAAAACACTGGAAACAACAAATGTTGGAGGGGCTGCGGGGAGACGGGAACTCTTATACACTGCTGGTGGGAATGCAAAATGATACAGCCATTTTGGAAAATGATATGGCGTTTCCTCAGAAAGCTAGAAATAGACGTACCATTCGATCCAGCAATCCCACTCCTAGGAATATATCCTAGAGAAATAAGAGTCATCACTCGAATAGACATATGCACACCTATGTTCATGGCAGCATTATTCACAATAGCAAAACGATGGAAACAACCTCGATGTCCATCAACAGACGAATGGATACACAAACTATGGTACATACACACAATGGAGTACTATGCAACGAGAAAGAACAATGAATCGGTGAACCATCTCATAACATGGATGAAACTGGAGGACATCATGCTGAGTGAAATAAGTCAATCACAAAAGGACAAATATTGTATGAGACCTCTATTGTAAAAACCCATGAAAAAATTCACATGCAAAATGTAACAATCCTTGTTGGTTACCAGGGATGGGAGGGGGGGGGGAATACTAAATAGGTAATAGGTAAGTGGTAACTTGGGTGAGAGATGAGATAGTACATAGTACAGGGGAAACTAACACAACCTGCACAAGGAAAGGTCATGGAGGCCCTATAGACACATCCAAACCCCCCGAGGGACTGAGTTGTTGGACGGAGGGCTCTGGGGATCATGATCTCTGGGAACATCTAGCTCAATTGGCATGACACTAATAAAGATAATGCTCTACATTCTACCTTGGTGAGTAGTGTCTGGGGTCTTAAAAGCCTATGAGCGGCCATCTAAGATACTCCACTGATCTCATCCCTTCGGGAACAAGGGAGAATGAAGAGAACAGGATACAAGGAAAAGATTAGTCCGAAGGACTAATGGTCCACAGCTACCAAGGCCTCCACGGGACTGAGCCCAGTACAGCTGGATGGTGCCCGGCTACCACCAATGACTCCTCTGACCAGGATCACAACAGAGGGTTCTGGGCAGAGCTGGAGTAGGATGTAGAGTATAATTTTAACTCCCAAAAAAAAAAAAAAAAAAAAAAAAAAAAGAAGACCAGATATACTGGCCTAAAGAATACTAGAGAAACCTCGAGAGTGTGGCCCCCAGACACCCTTTCAGCTCAGAGGGGAAGTTACCTTCAAGGTTTGATGTTAAGCCTGGGAATGGACACCCCAGTAAAACTAAATGGGACTAACGATGTACAGGAGTCCGGTGACAAGGGCCAGAAGGCAGAGGGAGAGTAGGAAACTGATGATAAGGAACACAAATTGAATAAGGACACTGTCGATGTATTGTGAGATTGTTGACCACTGCTATAGGGCAACATTTGTAGTAACTATTAAATGGGAGCCTGTTTTGTCCTGTAAGCCTTCATCTTGGGCGAGAATGGCAGCACAATTGGAAGAGCATAGTCAATATCACTTAAATGTGTAAGTAAAAAGTTTTGAAATGGTGTTTAAATAAAATAAAAATAAATAAATAAATAAATAAATAAATAAATAAATAAACAAATGAGACTAAAGAGGTAAAATAGTCCACTGACAAGGTCCAGAAGACAGAAGGGGACAAGGAAGCCCCCTGGTGATAGGGAACACAAGGTGGAGTAAGGATATTCTTGATGTGCTGTGAGATTGTTAACCATTGTCATAGGGCAACATGTGTAGTAACTGTTAAATGAAAAACTATTTTTTCTGTAAGCCTTCATCTTAAGTGAGAATAACAGCACAGTTGGAAGAGCGTAGTCAATGTCACTGAACTGTGAATGTAGAAATTTTTGAAACGGTGTATCTTTGGCCATCTGTAATTTTCATCAAAAAAAAAGGTTGAGAATTTAGAGGCTTAATACGTTGTGGGGTTGTTAACCAATGTCAAAAAACAACATGTGTACTACTATTTCATGAGAAACTATTTGCTCTGTAAGCTTTCACCTGAAGTACAATAAAATATATATTTAAAAAAAAAAAAAAAAAAGAAATGAAATGGGGGACATTACAACAGACCCAACTGAAATAAAAAGGATTATAATAAAATATGATGAAAAATTATACTCCCACAAATCTGAAAACCAAGAGGAAATGGATAAATTTCTAGAAACCCACTACCTACCCAAACTACAACAAAGTGATGCTGAAAATCTAAACAGACCCATAAAGAGAGAATAGACTGAAAAGGTAATAAAAAAAACTCCCAACCAAAAAAAGCCCTGGCCCAGATGGCTTCACTGGAGAATTCTACAAAACATTTACAGAAGAGCTTGTACCAGTACTACTCAAGCTATTTCAGAGCATAGAAGAGGAAGCAACACTTCCAAATTCATTCTATGAAGCCAGCATAACGCTGATACCAAAACCAGGCAAAGACGTCACAAAAAAAGAAAATTACAGACCAATATCTTCCATGAATATAGATGCAAAAATTCTTAACAAAATTCTAGCCAATAGAATTCAGCATCATATCAAAAAAATAATACACCACGACCAAGTAGGAGTCATACCAGGTATGCAAGGATGGTTCAACATTAGAAAATCAATCAACATAATCCAACACATAAATAAAAGAAAAGAATCACATGATCATCTCAATTGACGCAGAAGAGGCATTCGACAAAGTCCAACACCCATTCCTGATAAAAACTCTCAATAAAATAGGTATAGAAGGGAAATTTCTCAACATAATAAAGGGCATCTATGCAAAACCAATGGTCTACATCATTCTTAATGGAGAAAAGCTGAAAACATTCCCCTTGAGAACAGGAACAAGACAAGGATGCTCTTTATCACCACTCCTATTTAACATTGTGCTAGAGGTCCTAGCTAGGGTGATAAGGCAAGAAAGAGAAATAAAGGGCATCCAAATTGGTAATGAGGAAGTTAAACTGTCCCTGTTTGTAGATGATATGATATTGTACATAGAATACCCTAAAGACTTCACGAGAAATCTACTGGAACTAATAGAAAGATTCAGCAGAGTAGCAGGATACAAGATACACATTCAAAAACCAGTTGGATGCCTATACACCAATAAGGAGAACGATGAAAAAGAAATCAGGAAAACAATACCATTTTCAATAGCTGCTAAAAAGATAAAATACTTAGGAATAAATCTGACCAGGGATGTAAAAATCTATACAAAGAAAACTACAAAACACTACTGCATGAAACCCAAAAGGATCTACATAAATGGGAAAACATACCATGCTCATGGATAGGCAGGCTCAACACTGTGAAAATGACAATTCTACCCAAAGCCATTTACAAATACAACACATTCCCGATCCAAATACCAACAACATTCTTCAAAGAGATGGAAAAACTAATCATTAACTTTATATGGAAAGGGAAGAAGCCCCAAATAAGTAAAGCACTACTGAAGAAGAAGACTAAAGTTGGAGGACTCACACTACCTGACTTCAGAACCTACTATACAGCTACAGTAGTCAAAACAGCCTGGTACTGGTACAACGACAGATATATCGACCAATGGAACAGAACTGAGAACCCAGATGTAAATCCATCCACCTACGGTCACCTGATCTTTGACAAGGGCCCAAAGTCCATCAAATGGGGAAAAGATAGTCTTTTTAACAAATGGTGCTGGCAAAACTGGATATCCATCTGCAAAAAAATTAAACAGGACCCATACTTCACGCCATATACAAAAACTACTTCAAAATGGATCAAAGACCTGAATATAAAGCCTAAAACTATAAAGTTCATAGAAGAAAAAATAGGAGCAACACTTCAGGCCTTAATACACGGTTTTAAAAGGATACAAACCATAACCATCAATGCACAAACCCCAGTAGATAAGCTAGATAACTGGGATCTTCAAAATTCAAACACCTATGCTCTTCAAAAGACTTCACCAAAAGAGTAAAAAGAGAACCTACAGACTGGGAAAAATTTTTTGTAAATTTCAAGTCAGACAAAGGTCTAATATCCATAATCTACAAGAAAATCCAACACCTCTCCAACAAAAAGACAAATAATCCTATTAAAAAATGGGCAAAGGAAATGAACAGACACTTCACCAAAGAAGACATCCAAATGGCCAACAGACAGATGAGGAAATGCTCGCGATCACTAGCCATTAGAGAAATGCAAATTAAAACCACAATGAGATACCATCTCACCCTGGCATTACTGGCACGAATCAAAAACACTGGAAATAACAAACGTTGGAGGGGCTGCGGGGAGATTGGAACTCTTATGCGCTGCTGGTGGGAATGCAAAATGATACAACCATTTTGAAAAATGATATGGCACTTCCTCAGAAAGCTAGAAATACACATACCATTCGATCCAGCAATCCCACTCCTAGGAGTGTATCCTAGAGAAATAAGAGTCGTCACTTGAATAGACACATGCACACCTATGTTCATGGCAGCATTGTTAACAATAGCAAAACGATGGAAACAACCTAGATGCCAATCAACAGATGAATGGATAAACAAACTATGGTACATACACACAATGGAGTACTATGCAACAAGAAAGAACAACAAGGAATCTGTGAAGCATCTCATAACATGGATGAAACTGGAGGACATTATGCTGAGTGAAATAAGTCAATCACAAAAGGACAAATATTGTATGAGACCTCTATTGTAAAAACCCATGAAAAATTTCACACACAGAATGTAACAATATTTGTTGGTTACCACGGATGGGAGGGGTGGGGGGGCAATACTAAATAGGCAATAGATAAGTGGTATCTTGGGTGAAGGGTGAGACAGTACACAATACATGGGAATCTAGCACAACCTGTACAAGGAAGGGTCATGGAAGCCCCATAGACACATCTAGACTCCCTGAGGGACTGAATTGCTGGGCGGAGGGCTGTGGGGACCAAGGTCTTAGGAAACATCTAGCTCAATTGGCATGACACAGCTTACAAAGACAATGCTCTACATTCTACCTTGGTGAGTAGTGTCTGGGGTCTTAAAAGTTTGTGAGCGGACATCTAAGATACTCCACTGGTCTCATCCCTTCGGGAGCAAGGGAGAATGAAGAGAACAGGATACAAGGAAAAGATTAGTCCAAACGACTAATGGTCCACAGCTACCAAGGCCTCTACCGGACTGAGTCCAGTATAGCTAGATGGTGCCGGCTACCACCACTGACTGTTCTGACCAGGATCACAACAGAGGGTTCTGGACAGAGCTGGAGAAGGATGTAGAGCATAATTTTAACTCACTAAAGAAAAAGACCAGATTTACTTGCCTAAAGGAGACTGGAGAAACCTCGAGAGTACGGCCCCCAGACACCCTTTTAGCTCAGTGGTGAAGTTACCTCCAAGCTTCACTGTTCAGCCTGGGAATGGACAGCCCCGTAAAACCAAATGAGACTAACGAGGTACAGGAGTCCAGTGACAAGGGCCAGAAGGCAGAAGGGGACAAGGAAGCTGGTGATTGGTAACCCAAGGTTGAGTAAGGATATTGTTGATGTGTTGTGAGATTGTTAACCATTGCCATAGGGCAACATTTGTAGTAACTGTTAAATGAGAAACTATTTTGTTCTGTAAGCCTTCATCTTAAGTGAGAATAACAGCACAATTGGAAGAGCGTAGTCAATGTCACTGAACTGTGTATGTAGAAATTTTTGAAACGGTGTATCTTTGGCTATGTGTATTTTCACCAAAAAAAAAAAAAAAAAAATGTTGAGAATTTAGAGGGTTAATATGTTGTGGGGTTGTTAAGCAATGTCATAAAAAAAATGTGTACTACTGTTTCATGAGAAACTATTTGTTCTGTAAGCCTTCACCTGAAGTACAAAAAAATATTTTTAAAAATAAAAATGGGCAAAGGACATGAACAGACACTTCCCCAAAGAAGACATTCAGGCTCCTAACAGATACATGAGGAAATGCTCACGATCATTAGCCATCAGAGAAATGCAAATCAAAACTACAATAAGACACCATCTCACCCCCAACAAGGCTAGCATTAATCCCAAAAACACAAAATAATAAATGTTGGAAAGGTTGTGGGGAGACTGGAACACTTATACAGTGTTAGTGGGAATGTAAAATGGTACAACCCCTTTGGAAATTGATTTGGCATTTCCTTAAAAGCTAGAAATGGAAGCACCACATGATCCAGCAATCCCACTCCTTGGAATATATCCTAGAGAAATAAGAGCTGTCACAGGAATAGATATATGCACACCCATGTTCATTGCAGCACAGTTCACAATAGCAAACAGATGGAAACAACCTAAGTTCCCATCAATGGAAGAATGGATAAACAAATTATAGTATATTTACACAGTGGAACACTACACAATAATAAGGAATAATGATGAATCCATGAAACATTTCATAACATGGATGAATCTGGAAGGCATTATGTTAGGTGAAATTAGTCTGTTGCAAAAGGACAAATGTATGAGACCACTATTGTAAGAACTCAAGAAAAGGTTTAAACACAGAAGAAAACATTCAGTGATGGTTCCGAGGGTGGGGAAGGAGGGAGGGGGGTATTCACTAACTAGATAGTAAACAAGAATTATCTTAGGTGAAGGGAAGGACAACACACAATACAGGGGAAATCAGCACAACTGGACTAAACCAAAAGCTAAGAAGTTTCCTGAACAAAACCAAACACTTTTAGGGACAGAGTAGCAGGGGCGGGGGTCTGGGGACCATGGTTTCAGGGGACATCTAGGTCAATTGGCATAACAAAGTTTATTAAGAAAACGTTGTTCATCCCTCTTTGGTGAGTGGCGTTGGAGTCTTAAAAGCTACTGAGTGGCCATCTAAGATGCATCAATTGGTCCCAACCAAGCTGAAGCAAAGGAGAATGAAGAACACCAAAGACACAAGAAAAATATTAGCCCAAGAGACAGAAAGGGCCACACAAACCAGAGATTCCATCAGCCTGAGGCCAGAAGAACTAGATAGTGCCTGATACCACTAATGACTGCCCTGACAGGGAACACAACAGAGAGTCCCTGACGGAGCAGGAGAAAAATAGGGTGCAGAACTCAAAGTCTAGTAAAAAGATCAGACTTAATGGTCTGACTGAGACTGGAGGATCCCCGGAAGACATGGCCCGCAGACTCTCTGTTAAACCAGAACTAAAACCATTCCCGAGGCCAACCTTTCAGACAAAGATTAGACTGGACTATAAGACATAAAATGATACTCGTGAAGAGTGTGCATCTTAGTTCAAGTAGATACATGAGACTAAATGGACAGCTTATGTGCGGAGGTGAGATGAGAAGGCCAAAAGGGACTGGAGCTGGTTGAATGGACGGACGCAGGAAATCCAGGGTGGAAAAGAGGAGGAGTGTGCTGTCCATTATAGAGAGAGCAACTAGGGTCACATAACAATGTGTGTATAAATTTTTGTATGAAAAACTAACTTGAGCTGTAAACTTTCACTTAAAGCACAATAAAAAAATTAAAATTAAAAAGACAAACAAAAATTATGTCTGGGCAAGTTCTTTGGCTGTGGTTCTTACTGCAGACTAGAAGCCTACTAAGTTTTTTAGTAACCATATTGCCAAAAAAATTCTAAGTACTGAAAAGTAACAGTTTATTAATTTCAACACTTAAAATAATTTCCACTTCCCTAATCTGCTACAGAAGAAAGTGATCTGCAAGAGTTGTTCACCTCAGGAAATGCATCCTCCCAAATCACACTTCTAATATATCCTTCAAACACAACAGATCAGCAAAATCTTCCTAGCAGCAGAACCAGGACTGAGTGATGGGTTAACCAGGGAAGTCCTAGTCAATAGTGTATAATACTGATATTTCTGCCTGAATGAATTTGTGAATTTGAAGATTTCTATGGACCAGTGAATATTGCAATTAAGGCTGTCCCCAGATTATGAACAAGTTTTATTCCTAAGTCTGTCTTTAAGTTGAATTTGTACAGAAGTTGGAACGGTTAGATATGGTTCATATCTAACGTCAGTCAAATGTTCACCTTATTATATAGTATATAGTGTACATTTTTATGCATACAAAAAAGTAAAGAAACACTTCCAGATACACTAAAACATCTTTAACATAATAATACAATAATAATAATGTGATGCATGTCACAAAGTAGTGCCCATATTTTATTATGAACTATACTATGTACCTCAAATTTTTAATATAATAGGCTTTACGGGGTTTAGTTCATAACTACCAGTTGTATGTAAGCTGGATGTTCGTAACCCGGGGACTGCCTTACAAATTCTTTGTTACTAAAATCAGGGACAGAACTGGCTATGTTTATGCCTCTAATTCAGTGCCCTCCCCATTTCCGGACCCTGAGGAGTTCCCTTATTTTCCTGGGATCTTGGCTTTGTATTTAAAAGTATATTGATCACATCTTATCCAACATTTCCAGGTGTTTTATAGCAGGAATCTTTTCAGTTAATTTAATTCAATAAATGGCTAGAAATACGAGTCCAAAATTGGGTTTAAACACAGGTCAATCTGGTGTGTAAACCCAGGATTGCACTGACTGGTGGATGAAATATAAAGAAGCATCTACACAATGTCTGGAATTCATTTTTATAATTGACTCTCCTCTGAGTATCTTCAGAGTAGTCCCTGAACACTGTTGTTAATGGGAATGCCATTAACCAGTTCCTATTTGGTGAACTGAAGTACAGAGCAACACGAACTTCCCAACAGACATAGTTCCCAGGATAGGTTTTTTGTTTTTTGTTTTTTTAACTATTGGGCCAAAAGAAGAAGCTTGTTACATTTAGACCAGATAATTATTTTTATATAGGACCCCTTGTAGTGCAATGGTTAAGTGCTCGGCTGCTAACCAGAAGGTCAGCGGTTCAAACTCACTAGCTGCTCCACAGGAGAAAAGACCTGGCAATCTGCTCTTGTAAAAATTACAGCCTAGGAAACCTATGGGGCAGTTCTACTCTGTCATATATGAGTTGAAATCGACTCGGTGGTAGAAAACAACAATTACTTTTATATTACATTCAGAAGCATTATTGGTTAAATGGGTGTCATGGATTGAATTATGTCCCCCCAAAAATGTGTGTATCATTTTGGCTGGGCCATGATTCCCGGTATTGTGTGATTTTCCCGTATGTTGTAAATCCTGCCTCTAGGATGTTAATGAGGAAGAATGGACGGCAGTTGTTTTAGTGAGGCAGGACTCAATCTACAAGATATTGTGTCCTCAGGCAATCTCTTGAGATATGTGAGACAAGTGAGCAGAGAGTCTTGGGGACCTCATACTACCAAGAAAGCAGTGCCAGGAGCAGAGCGTGTCCTTTGGAATCGGGGTCCCTGCACCGAGAATCTCCTAGTTTGGGGGAACACTGATGAGAAGAAGGCTGACAAAGAGACAAAGCCTTCTGGAGCTGGTGCCCTGAATTTGGACTTTTGGCTTACTTTACTATGAAGAAATAAATTTCTCTTTGTTAAAGCCATCCACTTGTGGTATTTCTGTTATAGCAGCACTAGATGACTAAGACAATGGGCTTTTGTGTTAAATTGTTTCTGTGGGAAAAAAAATGTTCAAAGTTTCGAATCAGTGACCTAATAATGAACATTGAAAAATAACCTTTCATCAAGATGCCTGATTCCTATACAATTAAATGAAAAATGATACAGTAAATGCAAGTGCTTGAGAAGGAGTAGATTTAACTGGAGATTGATGCTGAGGGAGATGGAGACATCTGTGGAGATTCTGCAGGGTCATTTTGTGCCCTTTCAAGGATTTTTAGAAATTGAAGTAACTGGTTCATCATGCCTGGTTCTTTTTTTTTGTTTTTCCCCTTCTTGTTTTTGTGTGGTTGTTGAAATTTTATAGTTTCCCTCTCTATTAACATAGCCATAGAACCACAAACAGACTTTCATAACTAACCCTCAGACGTGTGAACCTCTTTGACAGGAAGGAATGAAGAGAAAGACAGACAGACAGCACCAAAGCTACTCGGGTAATAATTTGAAGACAGGGAATTCCGTTATCATTCATACCATGGGTTTAGTTTCCTTCCTTTTTATTATCTTTCCTTTTCCCAATACTAACCAGAACCTTTCATGCTTGCCTCAGAAAATGCATACACCTTCCAGGGCAATATATAGAAATACTCCTTATTTATTTTTATAGTTGATAGTACACTGTTACGTGGTTGTTCCATAGTTTATTCATAGTTATTCAGTGGGCGTTGAGTTATTTCCAGTGTTTTGCTAACACAAATAGCCAACACAAAATGTTAATCTCTGTCAACTTAGTATTAATATATATTTTAATGGGTAAGGTAGAACATCTTGAATGTGTTTAAAAGCCATTTGCACTTGTTTTTCTGTGAACCATCTCTTCATATTCTATGCTGATTTTCCTCTGAGTTGTTGGTCTTTTTCTTATTGATTTGTAAGAGCTTTTTTTTTTTTGTATTAAAGAGATTAACCTTTATGAGAAACGTGCAGCTAAAATTTTTATCCCATCTCCTTTTTTGTTAGTTGTTTTTATCTATGTTTATGGCATTTTTCCTTGTAGAAATATTTTAAATTTACTTAGTAAATTTATTCTTTTCATTTCATTGCTTTTCAGTTCTGTCACTTGCTTATAAAAGCTTTCCTTATTATGAGATGATTTTTTGTTTTTAAGTTTACCTATTCTTGTCACTTCATGGAAATTTTTTCACTGAGATACTTGATCTGTCTTAAAATTATTTTGGTAAAAGGAATGAGGTTATCACAACTCCATCTACTGAACAGTTCTTTCTGCCATAATTTTTAAAATACCACCTTTATAACATTAAATTCCCTTATGTGTTTAGGTGCAGTCAGCCCTCTGTATCTGCAGATTCCGTGCATTTGAAAATATGTGGGAAAAAAAATTCCAAAAATCAAAACTTGAATTTGCTGCATGTTGAGCACTGCACTGAATCCACGTGAATGAAAGATGTGTAGGCATCCCCTGCTGTAGCCTCCCACCATTTCACAGATCCCAGTCTCTCGCCAGCACTTGTCTGAGCATTGTTTGCCTCATATCTCCTTCGTTTGCTACTTCTATTGTGTGCACCCTTTGTTTCTGTGAAAAAATGGTTCCTAAAAAGCAATGAAGTGGTCAAAGCAATCCTTCAAAGGCTAAGTGCAACAGGTTGAGGACAGCCAGAGGAAGGAGTTTCAGGCTAGTAGGGGATGGCTGACTAGCTCTGTAAAGTGCTACTTCCTCCAGAACTTCAAGATCACAGGCAATGGGCAGTATCAGTATTCCTAGAAGAGCTCAAGAAACTCAGAGAAGAGAAAGGCTACCTTCCAGAGCAAGTCTTCAGTTGTGATGAAACATCTATTTACATAGCATATACACTGTAGTAAGTAATCTAGAGATGATTTAAGTACATGGGAAGATGTGCGTGGGTTATGTGCAAATACTGCAAATACTACACCGTTTTATATAAGGGACGTGAGCATCTGCGAATTTTGGTATCTGAGGTGGGAGGGGTGTCATGGAAACAACCCCCTGAGGTTGCCAAGGGATGACTGTATACTTCTGGATTCCATTCTATTTCATTAATCTATTTATGCAACACTA
Organism: Dugong dugon; assembly: GCA_030035585.1. Lineage (NCBI taxonomy): Eukaryota > Metazoa > Chordata > Mammalia > Sirenia > Dugongidae > Dugong > Dugong dugon. The sequence goes on from CM057479.1 coordinate 33,966,316, forward strand.
CTAAATTAAAAAAAAAAAAATGATACTTTGAGGATGCTGTATTATTGCCTGAAATACAAGGAGCTACTGAAAGCCTAAGCCTCTGGATTGTTAGAAATCAGAAAGTTTTATTATGGTGACTAAGTTCTAACAACTCATGTTCTTGGTGACTTTTAGTTCAAAATGTCAAATTCCTTGGAAGATGTGATTGGCTCAGCTCAGCCTGGGTATCAAACTTAGAATCAATTATTTATTCTTAGGGAGAGAGGATTATTTCACGTAGTACAGACATGACTGCTGGATGCCAACTTCAAGAGAAGTTTCCAAAGAAGCACAAAGTGTTGTAAGCTGAACAGCACTTAAAAAGGAGTCTATTATATACCATGTGTCTGTTAGTTTGTTATACTGTAGTGGCTTGAATGTTGCTGTGATACTAGAAGCTTTGCCACCTGTATTCAAATACCAGCAGGGTCACTTTTGGTGGACAGGTTTCAGCGGAGCTTCCAGACTAAGACAGACTGGGAAGAAGGACCTGGCAGTCTACTTCTGAAAAAATTGGTTAGTGAAAACCTTATGAATAGCAGTGGAACATTGTCTGATACAGTGCCAGAAGATGAGCCCCTCAGATTGGAAGGCACTCAAAATACGACTGGGGAAGAGCTGTCTCCTCAAAGTAGAGTCAACCTTAATGATATGGATGGAGTCAAGCTTTTGAGACCTTTATTTGCTGATGTGGCAGGACTCAAAATGAGAAGAAACAGCTGCAAACATCCACTAATAATAAGAACGTGGAACGTACAAAGTATGAATCTAGGAAAATTGGAAGTTGTCAAAAATGCAATGGAATACATAAAGATCAATATCCTAGGCATTAGTGAGCCGAAATGGATCGGTATTGACCATTTTGAATCAGACCATCATATGGTCTATTCTGCTGGGAATGACAAATTGAAGAGGAATGGTGACACATTCATTGTCAAAAAGAACATTTCAAGATCTATCCTGAACTACAATGCTGTCAGTTATAACATCCATATACCTACAAGGAAGACCAGTCAATATGACTATCATTCAAATTAATGCACCAACCACTAAAGCCAAAGATGAAGAAATTTAAGATTTTTACCAACTTCTGCAGTCTGAAACTGATCAAACATGCAATCAAGATGCATTGATAATTACTGGTAATTGGAATGCAAAAGTTGGAAACGAAGAAGGACTGGTAGTTGGAAAATATGGCCTTGGTGACAGAAATGACACTGGAGATCACATGATAGAATTTTGCAAGACTAATATGACTTCTTCATTGCAAATACCTTTTTTCAACAACATAAACAGTGGCTATACACATGGACCTCGCCAGATGGAATACACAGGAATCGAATTGACTACATCTGTGGAATGAACAAAACCAGGGCTGACTGTGAAATGGACCATCAATTGCTCATATGTAAATTCAAGTTGAAGTTGAAGAAAATTAGAAGTCCACAAGAGCCAAAATATGGCCTTGAATATATCTCACCTGAGTTCAGAGACCATCTTAGGAATAGGTTTGACCCACTGAACACTAATGACCAAAGACCAGGCCAGTTGTGGAATGACATCAAGGACATCATACATGAAAAAAGAAAGAGGTCATTAAAAAGATGGGAAAGATTAATCTAAAAGGTTAATGGACCACAACTACCACAGCCTCCACCAGACTGAGTCCAGCACAACTAGATGGTACCCGACTATTGCTACCGTCTGCTCTGACAGGCATCACAGCAGAGCATCCCAGACAGAGCTGGATAAAAATATAGAACAAAATTCTAACTCATAAAAAAAGACCAGACTTACTGGTCTGACAGACTGGAGAAACTCCGAGAGTATGGCTCCTGGGCACCCTTTTAACTCAGTACTGAAGGCACTCCTAAGGTTCATCCTTCAGCCAAAGATTACCAAAGATTAGACAGGCACACAAAACAAAACAAGACTAAATGGGCACACTAGCCCAAGGGTAAGGACAAGAAGGCAGGAGGGCACAGGAAAACTGGTAATGGGGAACAAGATTTAGAAGGGGAGAGTGTTGACAAGTTGTAGGATTGGCAACTAATGTCACAAAACAATATGTGTATTAATTGTTTAATAAGAAACTAATTTGCTCTTTAACCTTCACTTAAAGTACAAAAAAAAAAAAAAAAGAAAAAAAAGGAAAGGAAGAAAAGACCAAAATGGATGTCAGAAGAGACTCTGAAAGTTGCTTTTGAACACAGAGTAGCTAAAGCAAAAGGCAGAAATGATGAAGTAAGAGAGCTGAACAGAAGATTTAAAGGGCAGCTCAAGAAGACAAAGTGAAGTATTATAATGAAATGTGCAAAGACCTGGAGTTCGAAAACCAAAAGGGAAGAATACACTCAGCATTTCTCAAGCTGAAAGAACTGAAGAAAAAATTCAAGCCTCTAGTTACAATAGTGAAGGATTCTACGGGGAAAATATTAAACGAAGCAGGAAGCATCAAAAGAAGATGGAAGGAATACACAGAGTCAATGTACCAAAAAGAATTGGTCACTCAACCATTTCAGGATGTAGAATATGATCAAGAACTGATGGTACTGAAGGAAGAGGTCCAAGCTGCACTGAAGGCATTGGCTAAAAACAAGGCTCCGGGAATTGACAGAATACCAATTGAGATGTTTCAACAAACATATACAGCGCTGGAAGTGCTCATTCATCTAATACCAAGAAATTTGAAAGACAGCTACCTCGCCAACTGACTGGAAAAGATCCATATTTGTGCACATTCCAAAGAAAAGTGATCCAACAGAATGCATAAATTATTGAACAATATCATTAATAAGTAAAGTATCACACTCAAGTAAAATTTTGCTGCAGATCATTCAAAAATGGTTGCAGCAGTACATTGACAGGTAAATGCCAGAAATCCAAGCCAGATTCAGAAGAGGACATGGAACAAGGGTATCATTGCTGATGTCAGATGGATCTTGGCTGAAAGCAGAGAATACCAGGAAGATGTTTACCTGTGTTTTATTGACTATGCAAAGGCATTCAACTGCGTGGATCAAAACAAATTACGGATAACATTGTGAAGAATGGGAATTCCAGAACACCTGTACTTAGACCAAGAGGCAGCCGTTCGAACAGAAGAAGGGGATACTGCATGATTGAAAGTTAAGGAAGGTGTGTGTCAGGGTTGTATCCTTTCACCATACTTATTTAATCTGTATGCTGAGCAAATAATACGATAAACTGGACTGTATGAAGAAGAACGTGGCATCAGGATTGGAGGAAGACTCATTAACAAACTGTGATATGCAGATGACACAATCTTGCTTGCTAAAAGTGGAGAGGACTTGAATCACTTACTGATGAAGATCAAAGACCACAGCCTTCAATATGGATTACACCTCAACATAAAGAAAACAAAAATCCTCACAACCCGGCCAATAAGCAACATTGTGATAAAGGGGGAAAAGATTGAAGTTGTCAAGGATTTCATTTTACTTGGATCCACAATTTGCACTGGGCAGATCTGTTGCAAAAGACCTCTTTAAAGTGTTAAAAAGCAAAGATGTCACCTTGAAGGCTAAAGCGCTCCTGACCCAAGACATGGTATTTTCAGTCGCCTCATATGCATGTGAAAGCTGGACAATAAATAAAGAAGACCAAAGATCAATTGATGCCTTTGAATTATGGTATTGGCAAAGAATATTGAATATACCATGGACTGCCAGAAGAATAAACAAATCCGTCTTGGAAGAAGTACAACTTGAACGCTCCTTAGAAGCGAGGATGACAAGACTTCATCTCATATACTTTAGACATGATATCAGGAGGACTCAGTCCATGTAGAAGGACATCATGCTTGGTAAAGTAGAGGGTCAGCGAAAAAGAGGAAGACCCTCAACGAGATGGATTGACACAGTGGCTGCAACAATGGGCTCAAGCATAACAAAGATTGTGAGGATGGCTCAGGGCTCGGCAGTGTTTCATTCTGTTGTCCATGGGGTTGCTGTGAGTCAGAATCGACTGGATGGCACCTAACAACAACATACTGCACTATGTCCACCCACCCTTCTCAACCGTCTGAAGTTTCCCTATCTGCGTTATAAAACTCTACCACGTATAATCATAGCCACCTCTTCCCAACAGGAGACAATACAAGCTTGTGTCCATTTATGGATACAGAGGCAATGTCATATGATCATACAGCTCTAAGCCTAGTGTTTCCTAAGGTGTTCTTACTACTCTAGTTTTGTAAAAAAAAAAAAAAAAAAAAATCATATGTTCTGCAACCTTGAACTGTATGGAAAACTTAATCATCACTAACAAACCTTAAATAACAGAGGTCCTCAAACTGGGATACAAATTCACTTAAAACCAAAAAAATGAAACTCGTCACTGTTGAGTAAATCCTGACTCATGGTGACCACATGTGTTACAGAGAAGAACTGTGCTCCACAGGGTTTTCTTGGTTGTGATAGTCCTTTTATGTCATTTCTTGTCTTAGTTATCTAGTGCTGCTATAACAGAAATACCACAAGTGGATGGCTTTAACAAAGTGAAATTTATTCTCTTCCAGTTTAGGAGGCTAGAAGTCTGAATTCAGGGTACTAGTTCCAGGAGAAGGCTTTCTTTCTCTGTCAGCTCTGGGGAAGGTCCTTGTCATCAATCTTCCCAGATCTAGGATCTTCTCAGTGCAGGGACCCCGGGTCCAAAGGATGCACTCCTCTCCTGGATCTTTATTCTGTGGTAGGAGGTTCCCTTGTCTCTCTGTTTGCTTCTGCCTTTTATATCTCAAAAGAGATTGACTCAAGATACAACATATTCTTGTAGATTGAGTCCTCTCTCACTAACATAACTGCCTCTAATCCTGTCACATAAACATCATAGAGATAGGAGTTACAACACATGGAAAATCACATCAGATGACAAAATTGTGGACAATCACACAATAATGGAAATCATAGCCTAGCCAAGTTGACACACATTTTGGGAGGACACAATTCAATCCATAACACTTCTTTAACTTTTTAAAAAGTAATTTATTTTTTGTTATTGTTGTGTTGAGAATATACATAGCAAAAACATACACCAATTCAAATTTCTACATATACAATTCTTTGACATGGATTACATTCTTCAAATTTTGCAACCATTCTTACCCTCCTTTTCTGAGCTGTTCCTCCCCCATTAACATAAACTCAGTGCCCTTTAAGTTTCCTATCTAATCTTCCTTTTTTTTTTTTTTTTTTTTTTTTTGGTTTTTCAAATTGTATTTTAAAATTTTTCATTTATTTGTTTTGTTGTTGAGAATATACCCAGCAAAACATATGCCAATTCAACAGTTTCAACAGGTACAATTCAGTGACATTGATTACATTCTTCAAGTTGCACAACCATTCTCATCCTCCTTTTCTGAGTTGTTCCTCCTCCATTAACAAAAGCTCACTGTCCTCTAAGGTTCCTATCTGATATTTTGAGTTGCTGTTGTCAATTTGATCTTATATAGATAGATCTTAAAAGAGCATGATGCTCAAGTTAGACATTCTTTACTAGTTAAACTATTGTTTGGTTTAAAGAAGACTTCAAGAGATATTTTTGGTTTAAGGCTTAAAGATTATTTTAGGGCAATAATTTCGGGGGGTTCATCAAGCCTCTATAGCTCCAGAAAGTCTAGAGTCCATGAAAATTTGAAATTCTGTTCTACATCTTCCCCCTTTTGATCAGGATTCTTCTACAGACTCTTTGATCAAAATGTTCAGTAATCGCAGGTGGCACCATCCAGTTCTGGTCTCATGACAAAGGAGGCAGTTGTTCACAGAGACATTAGCCAACATCCATATCCTCCTCCTATTCCTGACTTTCCTTCTTCCTCTGTTGCTCCAGGTGAATAGAGACCAATTGTGGTGCTTGGATGGCTGCTCTCAAGCTTTTAAGACCCCAGCACTATGCAAAGAAATAGGAGGTAGAACAGAAGCACTAAACACATTATTAGGCCAATTAACTGGGATGTCCCATGAAACCATGACCCTAAACCTCCAAACCTACGATCCAAATGCCATGAGGTTTTTGGTTGTACAAAGGCAACTTCAGCATCAGCAGCTACTCTTTTTTTTTTTTTTTTTTTGTCATTGTTATAAACACATCTATCACAAACTTTTGCCAGTTCAACTTCTTACGGGTGTACAACTTATTGACAGCAATTACAACAATCGGCTGTGCAACCCTACCCTTATTCAATGCAATTTTTCTATCACTGTTAAAGCCCCCCTTCTTGTTGCCTCTGCCCCTGGTAACCACTAATAAACTTTGGTCTCTATACATATGCCTTTTCTTATCTTTTTATATAAGTGAAGCCATACAATATTTGTCCTTTTATGATAGACTTATTGCAGTCAGCATAATGTCTTCAAGTTCCATCCATACAATAGCATGTATCAAGACTTTTTTCTCCTACTGGCTGAGTAGTATATGTATGTACCACATTTTGTTTATCCATTCATCTATTGATGGGCATGTAGGTCATTTCCACCTTTTGGCTATTGTGAATAGTGGTGCAATGAACATTGATGTACAAGTCTCTGCTTTCAGGTTTTTTGAATATATACCCAAGAGTGGAATTGGTGGGTCATATGGTGTTCCAGTTTTAGTTTTTTGAGGAACCACACACTGTTTTCCACAATGGCTATACCACTCTCACCAGCAAAGGATAAGGGTTCCAATTTCCCCACATCCTCACAACTTTTGTTATTTTCTTTCTTTTTTTTTTTAATCTTAGCCATCCTAGTGGGAGTGAAGTGGTATCTTGTTGTGGCTTTGATTTGCATCTCTCCGATGGCTAATGATGTTGAGCATCTTTTAATGTGTGTGATGGCCACTTGCATGTCCTCTTTGGTGAAAGGTCTATTCAATTCCTTTGCCCATTTTATGATTGGGTTATTTGTCTTTTTGTTGTTAAGTTGCTGAAGTTTTACATATATTTTGGTTATTAGGTTCTTATCAAATATATGATTTCTGGGGACTCGGGCAGACATGGCTGTGGCAGCATGCTTGTCCGTTTTCCCACTTTTGTCTGTTCTGTGATATTTCCTTGGACTTGGGCAGACATGGCTCTGGCAGCATTGTTGTCCATTTCCCCCTTTTGTCTTTTTGGGTATATGCCGAATAAAACTTTCTTTTTGCTTTACTCAACTTTGTGATGTTTTTACCCTACAACAGTTAATGGCACAGTCATCAAGGATTTCTGAAGCTACAAATCCACTCAACCTCGAGGACACCTGGACTCTGGAGCAGAAGCTAGCAAAGAGAGGTCCTATCTTCTGGACCCACGTGTTACCACTCCACGTCCCTTCGACACTGACAGGGTGAGTGCTCTCAGAAAACGAGCCTTTGCTTATTCTTTGTTGTTCTCTTTCTCACGTTTTCTTAAGTTTTGTTTGGCATGTTTGTTTGAAAAACTGGTTGTTTGATTAAGGAGAATCTTTCTTAGATTTTTGCTTGATTGTTTGGTTAAGAGTGACATTTAATAACTCTTTAAGTGAACTGCAGTTTAGGTCCGGATTTGGGTGTTTGAAACATTAAACAGGTAATTCAAATTTCAAAGAGCTTTGAGTCACTATAAGCTGCAAAATTCCGGCCTTTTTGTGGCTCAGAGAAAACCTGGAAAATAATGCTCTGCTTTGCCAAAATTGCAAGGAGAGGTGGCAGCTCTTGCCTGTTTTGCCAGATTCTCATGGGGAGGTGGCAGCTCCTGACCTGTGTTTTAAAATTTGAGGGAGAAGTGGTAGTTCTGTACCTGCTTTATGACACAGTTTCTCAATGAAGAATCACAATGTTAAAATTAAAATCATCAGTAGCTACTTTAAGGTACTTTACAGTTGGAGGAACTAGTATATCTAAGGTCTAAAATAAGAGACTAGGTCTCTAGCCAGCAGAATGAATTAAGTTTGAAAAGAAGGAAACCAAAAACTTGAAGCTTATCACTTAACATCTTTGATAAATGAGCCTGAATTTCACCCCTACTACTGAGACACTGGTTTGGGGTTCATATTTAAAAACACTATAAACTGAGTTTAATAAAAGTAATTTGGAATTTCAGTGACCACTTGGGAAAATGAGCTTTCATTTGTGTTGTCCTTTCTTTCCTTTAGGGAATTTTTGCCTGGTGCTCAGGTTTTGTCAAAAGATCTAATATTCCTCCATCTGAAGCTCTAGAACCTGTTTTTTCTGTTTAATTGAGTCAGTCTTACCAAAAATTGCTATATACACTTTAAGAAATTAGGATCGCCATGTCCTTGTTTTGTGTAGTACTCTTCGATACGTTTATGTGGTCTTTCTGTCTCCTTTTGTTCTAAGAGCTTGCTTCTGGTCTAGAGCGTTGTGTCTAAGTTTGTCTTGTATTAGATTGGAGGTTGTGGCTAAGAATTGCTGTTTTTTGTAAGGCTAGTCATAGAACCTCAGTTCTTCATCCAGAAAAAACTGCGTCTTTCGCCTGTCTTATGATTTAGACTTTTAAAAGCTACTTGGAGAAACTTTGATATAAATTGGTGTATTTGAAAAGTACACTAAGATCTTTATGTTCTATATACTATGTCAATCTTAAAAGGAAAACCTTTCTAAATAACCTAAGCTAGATATTATATGAAATGTGTTTTATTTAAGGAAAAAGGATAGTTTTGTCTTACAGTAAAAGTAGCAGTTCCAGAACAGTAAAAAAGAGATTAGTTATCTTTTGTCCTTCAAAATTCCTAGGTCAATTTAAACATATGTAAATGAATTGGGATGATACCCCCAGCCCCAGTCTTGCTAGCCAAGAATAGACAGATACATTTACAAAATTGCTAAAGAGCTTTGGTATTTACTGGGTAGACAGTCTTTCAAAATGCCTCCATCAATTTAAACATATGTAAATTAATAAGAATGACCTAATCTTGTCTTCTACTGTGAGTCAAAAACTGGGAGATGGCCCAGGATCAGGCCTCCCCAGCCAGCAGTGTCCAAGGTCATGTATCTCCAGGGAAGCTTTTGAAAGACCCTTTCCAACTAGGTGGAGACTCTTTTAAGACAAAATATAAGAAAAAAATTGCTGCTTTGCTATAGTTATCAGAAATTGGGTAGATCCCAATCATAGAACTGTAAACAAGTTCTCTCTATTATATGGGAACTCAAAGAAGTCAAACAATATAAATCAAAATGAGACACACCTGAAGTGGCCTGGAAAAATATTTCCACTCCCAGCCAGACACTTAAGGTTATATCCATATCAATGAATCTGTCGATTGAGCAGAGACTTTGTGAAATTTTTAAAGGCTAAAATTAAATTGGGAAAAATATAGGAATAATAAAAGTTCAATGAAATCTTTGAATATTTAAACAGAATTTCTTTTGCTTATATTTACGTTTTATATTATACAGGCTTAAAAGAATTCCCAAGATGTTTTAGGTAACTTATTGATGTTAAATTAATAGATATTTGTTATAATTTAAGCTTATGTACTTTGGCTTTTTATGCCACAAGAGAAAGGATAGACAGATATACATATATTTAAGTCTGCTAATGAGTGTGTTTATGTTTGCCATTTAAAGGGATGTACTATAAGAGGTATACAACAAAGGCAGTGTTTAAGAGGTTTATTGAAAAAGAAATGTATTTGATATGGTCAAGTTTTATCTGTCTGACTAAAGTTTAATGGTTTAATTTATGAGATTTTTAGGAGTTTTAATGTTAAGTAGCATATAAAACAAAGAATTGGGTTTCTCACTGTTAAAATAACAAAATTTTCTTTGATTTCTGAATTGAAAGGTTAATTTATTTGTGTAATCTGCCTTGAAGACAGAGGTTCGGCCTCTCATTAGAATAAGATTCCTGAGCCAAAAACCAAGTAGAATGGCTTTTAGAAAAGAAAGCTGAGATTTTTGCTTTAAGATCTTTGGTTAAATAACTTAAGTATTGTTTCACAGTGACCTATAATATTATTATTTTTTTATTATTAACTTGGTCGGAACTTTATCTTTTTTAATCTAGCATCATCAAAGCCAATGGTTTGACTGGGGAATTCACATCATTTACCTATGAAGTTTTTTTTTTATTATTATTCAGGTATTTAGAGATTTGATAATCGTGGTATATTCTTGGTATATCCTGACTATATGGTATATTGTCTCAAAATTATGATGTATTATATCTGAAGCTCTTTGAATACAGTTAATGGTTATATTTAGAACTATTTTATATCTAAAGTTTTTTTTAAACTGATTTTATGTGGCCTTTACGTTGTGCTTGTAATTAATTTCTATCAGGTCTTTCACTATAAAGATATTAAGAATATTATTTTTATAAATTAATCGTGGCCATATTAAGTTTTATCATTTGCAGATAAGTTGTTACTTTGCAGATTTGCTGAAAACATTTGACCAAAATATCTCAACAAAAGATGGATTATATTTGACTTGCGAAAAAGACTGCTTAGGCTTAATCAAGATTTCCAGATCCCTTATGCAGAAGCTAATGGGTTCATAGACTGCGGTTGATCCAGAATCATGTGGAACAGAAATTAACTGAATAAGCTGAGTAAACTAAAGGAAACTATGGGTTTTATGTGGGAATATTGCTGATGTTTTAAGGTCCTAATTTCTAGATGTAAGGAACTATTTTCCTTTCTCCTAAATTATCTAACAGATGGGTTTAGATCTTGTAACTCTTGAATTAGAAGTTCCTGTTGGGAAACTTAGCAAAGTTGTAAATATCATAACCAGAGAAGTGTCTGAAATTTGAGCTATGATTTTACAAAATAGAATAGTATTAGCTTTCCTATTAGTCTCTCAAAACAGTTTTGTGTCTTAATAGATAAATGTTGCTGTATTTATATTAATACTCAATCTGAAGTTTTGCAGAATATAGTTGCTGTTGAGACACATGAAAAACAGTCACTCATGCTGCTTATGTATAAACAAACACCTCATGTTTGTTTCCTTGGCTCAGAGAACTTAGGGTCATGGTTTCATTGGTTATTTCAGACAATTGGCCTAATATAATTGTTAGTGTTTCAGTTTTATTTCCTAGTTGTTGTATGGTGCCTGGGATCTTAAAAACCAGATGATGCCCAGTTACCATTTTTTGAGCATTATTGATAAAAGATTCTATAGTGAGATCATGATCCAAAGGCGGCAACCATGAAGGAGTTGTAATTCTCTTGGAATCCAGATTTCTGGCTTTCAGGGAGGTTAGAGTAACCCACACAGGCTATTGCCTTTGGGTGTCCTTTTGAACCTCAAGCTCTGAGAAAAAAACTGGTTCCTGAAGCCACTTCGAGTCAAACAATGGTCCAGATAAACCAGTAAGATTATTTTGCTCTGGGCATTGTGCTTTTTTTTTTATTTTTTTATTTTAAGAATTCAGTCTGTTTTAGGAAACTAACTTCAAAGATCAGACTGAAAGTTATGTTTAAGGTAAGTGAGTAATTCGTTTCATCAGTCTTTAAGACAATGTCGTATGACATACCTGTATAATGTTTGTAATCAAACTGTCATGCTTTTACGATGCAGAAAATTATGTATCATAAAGAAACTAGATTCTCAGAGGAGGTTGACCTCTTGGCTCAGACTCCGTTTTGTCTTAAGTTGCACTTTTGCTTCTGAGAAAGTGACCCATGACTGTTAATAGGTAAACCAAGGAGCGGCAGCTTGCCCTTGGGAAGAACACTTAGTATGTTTTAAACAGACTAACTGAAGACCTCCTACAGGAGAGGTCCATCCTGTATTATCTTGCTAATCATGTATTCTTTAATGGAAACTTTGTTGTCATATGTAAATTTTTCTGTATTTTCTGTTTCCTCTAGACAAACTTTGTGTGCTCTTTATGTATATATATATTTCTGTGGTAGATCCAACTGTACTAATTTAGATCATGCCTTTCCAACTGATAGTGAAATTATGTGGGCAATCACTTGTTTAGATTCCTGACGAATGTGTGGGCAATGCTCTTTGAGAACTTCCGAATTACCTTTAAGTGTTCATAGTAACAATGCTAGTAAATATTGGAAAGGTAATGTTAAATTGTTACACATTGTAAAATGAAAGTCAGAAGAAAACTCATTGGTCCAACATGCAGGATATGGTTGGTAGCTTAATTCCTACTTATGGTATAGTTGATTGGAGAAATCTTTAAGAAAATTTGTCAGTCACTATGGGACAAATAACAGATGAGGTGGAAGCACAACAGCAATCTCCGACCTCATTAAGCCAAGATGACATGAGATAACAGAATAGCCTTAGATTTTTTATTACTCCAAAAGGTGTAGTCTGCACTTTAGAATTAGACAGCAAGCTAGTTGGTTACACACTGTAACACTCTTACAAACACCAGATTTGTTTGGTTGGTTACCATCAGGAATAAGTACATGGGCTAAATCACTATTGCAAGGAATAGTAATATTCTTAGTCTACATCCTGATAGTATTAGGCATAATAAAATTTATCCTCTATTGTCTTACACACCTAAAAGGCAAAAGAGGCCTCGGGCTAAAATGTTGATGTTGACTCTGCTCACTCCAGCAATGTGATTGATGAGAACATTGCTCTTACTTAAGATCCTGGTGAAGAAGCAGATGGTATCTGGTCGAAAACCAGCACCATGAGTTTAAAGAGCCTGCAATGGCCACCATCTAGGAGTTCGACTAAGTCCAGGTGTTGATCACCCATGTGTTATCTCCAATATCCGAGCAAAAGGAGGGAATGATTTAGGAAATAATGTTGGAGTTATTATTCCCTGTCCTTGAGCATAGGGAATGTGACTCAGCTGGAGCTGGACTCACAAGGACTCACAAGGACACATCAACTGGGCCCTGAGGTATAAAGACAATAGCTGAGATAATCTTGGAAAATATCTTTTAGGGAAACTTTCACATAAAGCCAATCAAACAGAACACAAAAGACTTTCCACTCTTATCTTTTTCTGTTAGCATTTAGTGAATAGAAATTTGTTGGACCAATGAAGACCCTCCTGACTCTTGTTACTGAAACCTGTACCAATGATTGTTAAGAAAGACAATTCAAAATGTAGGATCACAGTTTCTGATCTGAAAAGGCTAATTTTTCAATGGTTTTGCCCATCTGTAATGTTAATATATACTGATGGCTCTGTAATTGTTCTTTGGACTCGGGCAGACATGGCTGTGGCAGCACGCTTGTCAGTTTTCCCATTCTTGCCTATTCTGTAATATTCTTGGGACTTGGACAGACATGGCTCTAGCAGCATGCTTGTCCATTTTCTCACTTTTGTCTGTTCCGTGATATTTCCTTGGCCGTGGGCAGACATGGCTCTGGCAGCATGGTTGTCCATTTCTCACTTTTGCCTTTTTGAATATATGCTGAATAAAACGTTCTTTTTGCTTTAAAATATATATGTATTATATATATGTGTATACATATATATATATATATATGATTTCTGAAGATATTCTCCTGGTCAGTAGTTTGTCTTTTCACTTTTTTTGTAAAGTCCTTTGATGCACAAAAGTTTTAATTTTTATGAGGTCCCATTTATTTATTTTGTCTTTTTGTTGTTTGTGCTTTTGCTATTATATTAGATGATATGTTGTTTAAAGCTAGGTCCAACAGCATTGTCCCTGCATTTTCTTCTAAGAATTTTATAGTTTTAGTTAGGTCCTTAATCCATTTTGAATTTGTTTTTGTGTGTGGTACGAGGCATGGATCCTGTTTCATTTTTCTGCATGTGGAAATCCAGCCTATTTATTGAATGGACTTTCTACATCGAATGGACTTAGCACCCTTGTCAAAAATCAGTTTATCGTAGATATGTGGGTTTATTTCTGGACTCTCAATTCTATTCCACTGGCCTATGTGTCTGTTGTTATACCAGTACCAGGCTATTATGATTGCTGTAAATGTATAGTATATTTTAAAATCAGGAAGTGTGGTCTTCCTGCTTTGCTCTTCTCTTTCAACAGTACTTTAGCGATTCAGGGCCTCTTGTCATTCCAAATAAAGTTGAGGATTGTTTTTTCCATTTCTGTAAAAAAGGCTTTTGAAATTTTGATTGGAATTTCATTGATTCTATAGAATGCTTTGGGTAGTACTGACATCTTAACAATATTAAGTCTTCCAATCCATGAACATAGAACATCTTTCCATTTATTTAAGTCTTCTTTACTCTCCTTCATCAGTGTTTCATAATTTTCATTACATAAGTCCTTCATATCCCTTGTTAAATTTATTCCTAGGTATTTTATTCTCTTAGATGTTATTGTGAATGGAATTGTTTCCCTAATTTCACTTTCAGATTTCTCAGTGCTGGTATATAGAAACCGAGTTGATTTTTGTTTGTTGACCTTAGTACCTTGCAACTTTGCTAAATTTCTCTATTAGCTCTAGAAGTTTTCTTGTGGACTCTTTGGAATTTTATATATAATGTATGTGTGTAGTAAGTTTTGAAATTCAGAAGTGTGAGTCCTCCAATTCTGTTCATTTTTTAACAATGTTTTGGCTACTCTGGGTCACTTGAATTACCATATCAATATCAGGATTAGCTTGTCAATTAGCAAAAACAGCATCTGGGATTTTGATTGAGATGGGTTGAATCTGTAGATTCATTTGGGGAATGTTACCATCTTAACAATATTAAGTCTTCCAATCCACGAACATAGATCTTTCCGCTTATTTAGATCTTTTAAAAAAAATTTTAGCAATGTTTTGTAGTTATCACCATACAAATCTTGCACTTCGTTTGTTAAATTTACTGTTAATTAATATTTTATTCTTTTTGATGCTATTATATAAGGAATTATTTCTTAATTTCATTTTTTGATTTTCCATTGTTATCTGGAAGTACAATTGATTTTTGTATATTAATTGGACTGATTTATTAGTTTTAATAGTTTTTTGTGCGGATTTATTTGGATTTTCTATATGCAAAATCATGTCATCTGCAATGCCTTTTTACTCTGGATGCCTTTACTTTCTTTTTCTGGCCTAATTTCTCTGGCTCAATACTCCAGTACAATGTTGAATAGAAGTGGTGAGAATGGACATCCTTATTTTGTTTCTGGTATCAGGAGGAAAAGCATTCACTGTGAGCAGTGTTAAAAATAGTGGTGCCCTGCCCAAAGATGGTGGCCAACCACACTGCTTTGAATGTGTGTCACTCTCCACAGTCCTGCCAATAATGCAATCTCAAACATTAAGTCCCTGAAGGGGCTTACTACGCCTCTTCCGCGTTTCCCATTCCAAGGCTTCGACGTGTAATTTTTCCATTTCTCTTATTGTTCCAAGATAATATTAAGTATGATGTTAGTTACATCTTTTGGTAGATGTTCTTTATCATGTTGAGAAAGTCCTTTTCTATTCCTAGTTTGTTGTCTTTATCATGAAAGACTGTTGGATTTCTTTCAAGTGCTTTTTTCTGAGTCTATTGAAATGAGTGTGTGGTTTTTGTCCTTTATTCTATTAATATGGTGTATTACACTGATTGCATTTCTTATTGTGAACTAACCTAGCATTCCTGCAATTAATCACTCTTGGTCATGGTATATAATCCTTTTCATATGTTACTGGATTTGGTTTGCTAGTATTCTTGATTTTTCCATCTATATTCATAAAGGATTTTGGTCTGTAGTATTCTTTTCTTGTGATGTTTTAGTCTGGTTTTGATCTCAGGGTAATACTAGCCTCATAGAATGTCTTTGGAAGTGTTCCCTCCAGAGCTTTAAACCAGTTCAAACCAGTTTAGTCATGGCCAACAAAGTGAAACTGGAACAGACTTGAATTTTTACAATTTGGGTATTCTGGAACAATAACAGGAATGGAAAAATTATGAGTCAAAGTCTTGGAATGGGAAACCTGAAAGAGGCATAGTGAGCCCTTTCAGGAACCTGATGTGTGAGATTGGATTATTGGCAGGACTGTGGAGAGTGACACACATTCAAAGCAGCGTGGCTGGCCACTATCTTTGAACAGGGCACTGCTGTTTCTGACTCTGCTCAAAATTCAATGGGCAAGAGATTTGGTTGCTATGCAACGTGTATGCTGCCCGTGTTTTCTAAGAGGGAGATTAGATTTCTAGCAAGGCTTTGACCTGTAATTTTTCCCATTCTGGTTCACCCAAATTTTAAAACTCTGGATCTGTTGTGGTTTCACTTCCTCAACTACGACTGAACCAGGAAGAACTGGTTTGAAGATGTGGTTCCCTCCACTTCTAGCTTTTGGAAGAGTTTGTGAAAAATTGGTATTAATTCTTTTTTGAATATTTGGTAGAATTCAGCAGTGAAGCCGTCTGGATCTGGACTTTCCTCTGTTGGATGTTTTTTGATTTCTAATTCAATCTCTTGTTATCGATCTATTCATTTACTGAGATTTATTTAATGTCCTGAAATATCTCTCAGAATGTTCCATGTGCACTTGAAAAGAATGTGTATTTTGCTGTTATCAGGTCAAGTGTTCTATACATGTCTGTTAGGTTTCATTAGTCTATGGTGTTGTTTGAGTCTTCTAGTTCCTTATCGATCTTCTGCCTAGTTGTTCTATCCATTATTTAAAGTGGGGGTATTGAAGTCTCCACCTGTTATTGTTGAATGGTCTATTTATCCTTAGAGTTCTGTCAGTTTTTGCTCCATGTGTTTTGGGGTTCTGTTGTTACATGCATATATGTTTATCATGGTTATATCTCTGTGATGGAATGACCCTCTTCTCATTACAAAATATCCTTCTGTCTCTGGTAACAATTTTTGTCTTGAAGTCTATTTTATCTGATAATCTATTCTGCCAACCTCTACCCTTTGATTTGAGTATTCAGTTCATTTGCATGAATGTAATTACTGATAAGATAGGATTTATGTCTACCATTTAGCCATTTGTTTTCTATATATATATTTTTTTGTTTCTCTATCCTATCATGATTGCATTATTTTGTGTTAACTAGATATTTTGTATTTTAATTTCATTGTTGTTTCTTTTACTATATTTTTAAGTTATTTTCTTAGTGGTTGCTTTGAAGATTACAATTAACAACTTAAATATATCTAGTTCATATTAATTCCAACTTAATTTCAACTATATAAAAAGACTTTGCTTCAGTATAGCTTCATTCCCCCATCCTTCTTTGTGCTATTATTGTCAATCAAATTACACATTTCTACATTACAAGCCCACCAACACAGTTTTATAATTCTTGCTTTAGCCATTGCCTTTTAAAATCAGATAGGAGAACAAAAGAATTACAAACAAAAATACATTTATGCTTTCACATTTACCTAGTTATTAACCTTTACTTGTGTTTTTTTTTTTTTCTTTGTGTGGTTTTGAGTTACTGTTTAGAATCTTTTCATTTTAGCCTGAAAGACTCTCTTTAATATTCTTTTGGGAGGACAGGGCTTCAAGTGACAAAATTGCTCAGTATTTATCCAGAAATTTCATTTTTGAAGAATAGTTTTGTGGATATAGAATTTTTGGCTGACAATCTTTTTCTTTCAGCACTTCGAATATGTCATTCTACTGATTTCTGCCCTCCATAGTTATTGATACAGCTGTTAATCTCTTTGATGATTTCTTGTATGCAGTGAGTTATTTTCCTTTTGCTTCTTTCAAGATTATCTCTTGATCTTTGGATTTCAACAGTTTGATTATGATATGTCTAGATGAAGATCTTTTTGAGTTTATTCAACTTGGAGTTCATTGAGCTCCTAGGATGTGTAGATGTTAGTGTTTTTCATCCTATTTGGGAAGTTTTGGGCCATTTTTCTTCAAATATTCTTTCTGCCCCTTTCACTATCTTGTCTCCTTCTGGGGCTGCCTTTATTTTCGTGTGCTTCATGATCCCACAGGTCACTGAGGCTCTGTTATTTTATTATTATTATTATATTTTCATTCTGTTCCTCAGACTGTATACTACCCATTGACTTAGCTTCTAATGTGTTGATTCTTTCTTCTGCCTACTCAAAGCTGTTGTTTGGCCCCTATACTACATTTTTAAATTATATTTACTGTCCTTTTCAACTCCAGTTGCACCTCTGGGTGGATACAAACAAACAGCCTTTAGGTTAGTAGTCTAGTGCAAATTGTTTGTGCCACCCAGGGAGATTACAAGTAAACTTAGGGGTGTGTGAAAACTTTTTAAGAGGTACTCAAGCATGAAAAGTTTTAAAAGGAAATCAATTTCCAGAATTCTTAGCTTTAATAGGGTGTCTTATTTATAATTGATCCACCTGAGATGGGTTTGCACTCAAGAACTCTTACCTCTTTCTACTTTGTCATCACAACAGACTTTCCTCACTTTACAAATATACCTTTCCCCCATCTTGTATCTTATTATCGTGCATTTACCCAAGTGTAAACCCTCAGGAGGACCAAACAACAGGCCATTTTAGGCCGTTGTTGTTGGGGCAGCTTCTTTTAATAAAAGCATCATAAACCCACAGAAGGACTTTGGGTCTTTTGCTGTCTAAAATAATATCAGTTGAGGGTAATGCATCTATATCTGAACCTAGATATATTAGGAACCGGAGCAGCAGGAGGAATGACAAATTCCCTTCAGTGACTCAGTCTTTTTCATTACCTGTCTCTTGTCAAAGTCCTTCTGTGGGAGGGTCCCTTGAAAATAGACAAAATACCATTGGCAGGAAATGCAGGCTCTAGCACCTTGCTCACCCAGGTAACAAAACCATGACACAGCTCTGTATCTTATCTAACTTGGATATTCAAGATTTGGAAAGACCAAGCTGGAGAATTGCCCATTGGCTAAGAAGAAAGCTCCCTCTGAATTTATGCTACTCTCATTTAGCTTGGTGGCTAGTTAAGAGCACTTTTGTCTTGTTATGTTTTTGTTGTTAGGTGCCTTTGAGTCGGTTCTAACTCATAGTGACCTTATGGACAACAGAACAAAATGCTGTCTGGTCCTGCCCCATCCTCACAGTCATTGCTACGTTTGAACCTGTTGTTGTAGCCACTGTATCAATCTGTCTTATTGAGGATCTTCCTCTTTTTCACTGACCCTCTGCTTTACGAAGCATGATGTCCTTCTACAGGGACTGGTCTCTCCTGAGAACATGTCCACAGTATGTGAGACAAAGTCTCACCATCCTTGCATCTAAGGAGCATTCTGGCTGTACTTCTTCCAAGACAGATTTGTTCTTTTTCCTGGCAGTCCATGGTATATTCAATATTCTTTGCCAATACTATAATTCAAAAGAATCAGTTCTTCATTGGTCTTCCTTATTCATTATCCAGCTTTTGCATGCATATGAGGTTGTTGGAAATACTATGGCTTAGGTCAGGCACACCTTAGTCCTCAAAGTGACATCTTGTGGTATTGGCAAAACTGGATGTTCATCTGTAAAAAAAAAGAAGCAGAACCTACACCCCACACCATACACAAAAACTAACTCAAAATGGATCAAAGACCTAAAAATAAAACCAAAAACTATAAAGATCACAGAAGAAAAAATAGGGTCAATGCTAGGGGTCCTAATATATGGTATAAATAGGATACATACTATAACTAACAATACACAAACACCACAAGATAAGCTAGATAACTGGGACCTTCTAAAATTAAACATTTATCATCAAAAGTCTTCACCAAAAGAGTAAAAAGAGATTCTACAGACTGGGAGAAAAATTTTGGCTATGACGTATTCAACAGAGGTCTAATCTCTAAAATCTGTAGGAAAATCCAACACCTCTATAACAAAAAAACAAGTAATCCAATTGAGAAATGGGCAAAGGATACCAACAGACACTTCACCAAAGAAGACATTTAGGCAGCTAACAGACACATGAGGAAATGCTTGCAATCACTAGCCATTAGAGAAATGCAAATCAAAACTACAATGAGATACCATCTCACCCCGATAATACACTAATAAAAACAAAAAACAAACAGAAAATAACAAACGTTGGAGAGGCTGCAGGGAGATTGGAACGCTTATGCACTGCTGGTGGAATGCAAAATTGTACAACCATTTTGGAAAATGATATGATGCTTTCTTTAAAAGCTAGAAATAGAAATACTGTATGATCCAGCAATCCCACTCCTAGGAATATATCTTAGAGAAACAAGAGCCATCACACAAATAGACATATGCACACCCGTGTTCATTGCAGTATCATTCACAATAGCAAAAAGATAAAAACAACCTAAGTGCCCATCAAAACGTGAATGGATAAACAAACTATGGTACATACACACAATGGAATACTGTGCAACAATAAAGAACAATGATGAATCTGCAAAACATCTCACAACATGGATGAATCTGGAGGGCATTATGCTGAGTGAAATAGGTCAATCACAAAAGGATAAATACTGTATGAGACCACTATTACAAAAACTCATGAAGATGTTTATACACAGAAAGAAACAATTGTTGATGATTATGAGGGAGAGGAGAAGTGGTGTGGGGAAAATGCTAACTGGACAATAGATAAATAAGTGGTGCTTTGGCGAAGGGGAAGACAGTACACAGTACTGGGGGAGGTCAGCACAACTTGACCAAGGCAAAGTCATAGAAGCTTCATAGACACATCCAAACCCCCTGGGGGACCAAGTTACTGGGCTGAGGGCTAGGGACCATGATCTTGGGGGACATCTAGCTCAATCGGCATAAGATAGTTTATAAAGAAAATGTTCTACATCCAACTTTGGTGAGGAATGTCTGGAGTCTTAAAAGCTTGTAAGCAGCCATCTAAGATACGTTTACCAGTCCCACCCTGTCTGGAGCAAGGGAGAATGAAGAAAATGAAAGACACAAGGGAAAGATTAGTCCAAAGGACTAATGGACCACAACTATCAACGCCTCCACCGGACTGAGTCCAGCACAACTAGATGGTGCCCAGCTACCACCACTGACTGCTCTGACAGGGATCACAACAGAGGGTCCTGGACAGAGCTGGAGAAAAATGTAGAACAAACTTCTAATGCACACACACAAAAAAGACCAGACTTACTCGTCTGACAGGGACTGGAGAAATCATGAGAGTATGGCCCCCAGATACCCTTTTAACTCAGTACTGAAGTCACTCCTGAGGTTCACCCTTCAGCCAAAGATTAGACAGGCCCATAAAACGAAAACAGACTAAATGGGCACACCAGCTCAGGGTTAAGTACAAGACGGTAGGAGGGGACAGGAAAGCTGGTAACGAGGTCGAGAAGGGGAGAATGTTGACATGTCATGGGGTTGGCAACCAATGTCACAAAACAAATGTGTATTAATTGTTTAATGAGAAACTAATTCGCTCTGTAAACCTTCATCAAAAGTACAATATTTAAAAATAAATAAATAAAAATAAATCAAATAAGAGGTGGGCCAAGATGGCAGAATAGTTAGACACTTCCTGTAGTCCCTCTTACAACAAAGACCGAAAAAACAAGTGACTCAAATATATATGACAATCCAGGAGCCCTAATCATCAAAGACAATGCTGAAGAATCGGATTGAGTGGCAGGTGGAAGGCAAGACAGTTCAAAAGCAGCAGAAACAGGGAACCAGAGATTCTGCATTCACTGACACCCTGGTAGCTGAATCTGCACAGTGCACACAGGCTGAGGCAAGCAGCAAAATACCAAGGCCCACCACATCTGGTGCAGCCAAGCAGCTGTGAATCTGCATGCAGCTCCAGAACCTAATGGGGGCAACACCAGACCCGTGAAAGTTAAGCACAAGCTCTCAACCTACTGAGCACACTAGCAAAATAACTCCTCCCAACCATAGAGCTTCACAGTGGAGAAGCTCTTCCTTTTCCTCACTTACCCCCCAACCTACTCAGATAACAGTCCTGCGGCATTCAACAACTCCACACCCCCTAAGCTGGGAACCCAGGGCTGGTCAGGAGGCCCTGCCCCTTAACCCAGCCACTGACATATGGGGTCCATAGATGTGCAGTGCCCCTCACCCCCACCCAGTCCCTTGTGGGCCAATTCAACGCTGCATGCCCTCATTAGAATAAAACAGCAGGGCATACACCGGAAGCCCATTTTCACCTGCAGCAGACAGAGGGGAGCTGCAAATTTGTGACATTTGACATCACCCCGCCCCCTAGGAAGGGGCCTCACACACACACACTGGGGGCCTGAGGGCCAGCTGTACCACCCACTCCATCTAGTCATACATGACAGGATCTGAGAATTAGTGACGCCTCCCAACCACTCCAGCCAATGGCACCAAATGCCCAAGAACAAGCTGCACTACCCCCTACTATACTCTCTAGAAGACAGGGACACATCCTTCATCTAGGCAACTGGGGGCAGCCGTCAGCCCCCTGTCTTGCCCCACACATCACCCCCCACTGCCACCAGAGACTTGTGCCTGCTCCAAACGTGCCCATGCAGCCCTGCCCACCTAGGACTGTAAGGGAAAGTCTGCACCACACTTTTGGTGACTGATGACCTTGACAACTGTGATCTGAATAATTGAACTTCTGCAAGAACAATTAACAGACTCTTGGGGTCACACATCTAGTAGCTGCTCTGACCACTTGGAGACAGGACATAAGAGCTTCAGTGATGCCAGCAACCAGTGATGCCAGCTCTCATGCCCAGACTACTTGTACATATCAAACCAAAAACAGAGGATGCAGCAAACAAAAATACAATAAATAAATACAATAACTTATTGATGCCTCGGAGACGATAGTCAATATCAAATCATATAAAGAAACAGAACAAGATGGCTCCAGCAAAATAAAGAACCAGAAAACCTTTTAGAAGAAGATAAGGCAATGAAACTACCTGAGAAAGAGTTCAAAAGACTAGTATATACAGCTCTCCAAGAGATCAGGAAGGAGAGCATGCAAAACTCTGACCAAGCCAAGGAACACACAGACAAAGCAAAAGAAGAATTCAGGAAAACAATACAAGAACAAAAGAGACAGCAACTAGAAATCCAGAAGATTAACGATAAAATTTCAGAATTAGATAACTCAATAGAAGGTCATAGGAGCAGAATTGAAACAATGGAAGTCAGAATTAGTGAGATTGAAGATAAATTCCTTGACACCAATTTGTATGAGGAAGAATCAGAAAACAATGAAGACTAAGAATTATGTGGGATACTATCAAGAGGAAAAACCTACGAGTGATTGGAGTACCAGCACAGGGGGGATAACAGAAAACACAGAGAGAATTGTTGAAGATTAGCTGGCAGAAAAATTCCCTAAAATCATGAAAGATGAGAAGATATCTATTCAAGAAGCTCAACAAACTCCATACAGGGTAAACCCCAAAAGAAAGTTACCAAGACATATCATAATCAAACTTGTCAAAACGAAAGACAAAGAATCTTGAGAGCAGCTAGGGATAAATGAAAAGTCACCTACAGGGGAGAACCAATAAGCCTAAGCTCTGATTACTCAGCAGAAGCCATGCAGGCAAGAAGGCAATAGGATGACACTGAAGGAAAAAAATTGCTAGTCAAGAATTATAGATACAGCAAAATTATCTTTCAAATACGATGGTGAAATTAGATCATTTCCATATAAACAGAAATTAAGGCAATTTGTAAAAAGTAGGACCAAAATTACAAGAAATATTAAAAGGAGTCCTCTGATTAGAGAACCAGCAACATCAGACAACAATCCAAGAACAGGACACAGGACAGATCAACCAGTTATCAACCCAGATAAGGAATTCACAAAAATAAATCAAAGCTAAAAGACTGAAAATAGGGAACAAGCGATGTCAATATGAAAACAATGACAACATCAAAACAAAAAAGAGGGAATAAACAGCGTAGTTATAGTACTTCCATATGGAGAAGTTAAGGCAATAGCAAGAAATTAAAGGCTGGTTTAAACTTAGAAAAATAAAGGTAAATTTCAAGGTAACCACAAAAGAAGTTAACAAACCTATCCATCAAAATAAAAAAGAAGAAAACACAAAGACTCAGCAAACACAAAATCAACAATAATGAAAGAGATGAAAAAAATACATAAACAAAAAGAACTCAGCACAGAAAATTGAGTGGAACAAAGAAACTATCAACATCACACATGCAAAAAAAAAAAAAAATCAAAATGACAGCAGTACTCTTATACCTATCAATAATTACACTGAATGTAAATGGCCTAAATGCACCAGTAAAGAGACAGAGAGAGGCAGATGGATAAAAAAAAAAAAAAAATACAATCCATCTATATGCTGTCTACAAGAGACAGACCTTAGACACAAAGACAAACTAAAACTCAAAGGATGAAAAAAATATATCAAGCAAACAACAACGAGAAAGAGCAGTAGTGGCAATATTAATCTAGGATAAAATAGACTTTAAAGCAAAATCCACCATAAAGGTTAAAGAAGTACACTATATAATGTTTAAAGGGTCAATACACCAAGAGAACATAACCATAATGACTATATACGCACCCAATGACAGGACTCCAAAATGCATAAAACAAACTCTAGCAGCATTGAAAAGAGAAACAGACAGGGCCACAAAAATAGTAGGAGACTTCAACACACTACTTTTGGGGAAAGACAGAACATCTAGAAAGAAACTCTATAAAGATCTAAATGCCACAATCAAACAACTTGACCTCATAGACATATATGGAACACTTCACCAAACAGGAGCTAAGTATACATTCTTTCCCAATGCACATGGAACATCCTCCAGAATAGACCACATTTTAGGTCATAAAGCAAGCCTTAACAGAATCCAAAACACTGAAATAATACAAAGTATCCTCTCTGATCATAATGCCATAAAAGTAGAAATCAATAACAGTGATAGCAAGGGAAAAAAAATCAAATACATGGAAACTGAACAACACCTTGCTTAAAAACTACTAGGTTACAAAAGAAATCAAGGATGGAATAAAGAAATTCATAGACTCAAATGAGAATGAAAATACATCTTACCAAAACCTTTGGAACACAGCAAAAGCAGTGCTTAGAGGTCAATTTATAGCAATAAACACACACATCCAAAAAGAGGAAAGGGCCAAAATTGAAACATTAACCCTACAACTTGAACAAATAGAAAGAGAGCAGCAAAAGGAGCCCTCAGGCACCAGAAGAAAGGAAATAATAAAGATAAGAGCAGAAATAAATGAAATAGAGAATAGAAAAACAATTGAAAGAATCAACTAGACCAAAAGATGATTCTTTGAAAAGATTAACAAAATCGATAAACCATTGGCCAAAAAGACGAAAGTAAAACAGGAGAGGAAGCAAATAACCCAAATAAAAAATGAGATGGGTGATATCACAACAGACCCACCTGAAATAAAATGGAGCATAACAGCATACTATGATAAATTGTACTCCAACAACTTTGAGAACCTAGAGGAAATGGACAAATTTCTAGAAACACACTACCTACCTAAACTAACACAAACCGAGGTAGAAAAATGAAACAAACCCATAACAAAAGAAGAGATCAAAGCGGTAATAAAAAAAAAATCTTCCCCTCACTACCCCTCCCAAAAAAGAAAAGCCCTGGTCCAGATGACTTCACTGGAGAATTCTACGAAACTTTCAGAGAAGAGCTCACCACAATACTACTATTCAAACTATTTCAGAGCACAGAAAAAGGAGGAGTACTCCTGAACTCATTTTATGAAGCCAGCATATCCCTCATACCAAAGTCAGGCAAAGACACCACAAAAAAAGAAAACTACAGACCAATATCCCTCATGAGCATAGATGCAAAAATTCTCAACAAAATTCTAGAAAATAGAATTCAATAGCATATCAAAAATATATATACATCATCAAGTGGAATTCATACCACATATGCAGGGATGGTTCAACATCAGGAAGTCACTCAGTGTAATCCACCATGTAAATAAAACAAAAGAAAAGAACCATATGATCTTATTAATCAACACGGAAAAGGCATTTGACAAAGTCCAGCACCTATTCCTGATAAAAACTCTCAAAAAAATAGGAATAGAAGGAAAATTCCTTGACATAATAAAGAGCATTTATATAAAGCCAACAGGAAAAATCATTCTAAACAGAGAGAGACTGAAAGCATTCCCTTTGAGAATGGAAACAGACAAGGATGTCCTTTATCACCACTCTTATTTAATACTGTGCTGGAGGTCCTAGCTAGAGCAATAAGGCAAGAAAAGGAAATAAAGGGCATCCAAACTGGTAAGAAAGAGGTAAAATTATCCCTATTCACAGATAATATAATCTTATACATAGAAAACTTCAAAGAATCCACAAGAAAGCTACTGGAAATAACAGAAGATTTCAGCAAAGTAGCAGGATACAAAATAAATACACAACAATCAGTAGGATTCCTCTAGACCAACAAAGAGAACTTCGAAAAGGAAATCACCAAATCAATACCATTTACAATAGCTACAAAAGATAAAGTACTTAGGAATAAATCTAACCAGGGACATAAAAAACCTATACAAAGAAAACTACAAAACGCTACAGCAAGAAACCAAAAGAGACCTACATAAGTGGAAAACCATACCACACTCACTAATAGGAAGACTTATCATTGTGAAAATGTGAATACTACCCAAAGCAATCTCCAATTCTGATAAAATTCCAAAAGCATTTTTTAATGAGATGGAGAAACAAATCACCAGCTTTATATGGAAAGGGAAGAGGACTGAGATAATTAAAACATTACTGAAGAAGAAGAACAAAGTGGGAGGCCTCACACTACCTGATTTTAGAACCTATTATACTGCCACGGTAGTCAAAACAGCCTGGTATTTGTACAACAACAGATACATAGACCAATGGAACAGAATTGAGAACCCAGACATAAATCCATCCATGTATGAGCAGCTGATATTTGACAAAGGCCCAAAGTCTGTTAAATGGGGAAAAGACAGTCTCTTTAACAAATGGTGCTGGCATAACTGGATATCCTTCAGTAAAAAAATGAAACAGGACTCATACCTTATACCATACACAAAAATTAACTTAAAAAGGATCAAAGACCTAAATATAACATCTAAAAACAATAAAGATTGTGGAAGAAAAAGTGAGGAGACCATTCCTGAAGCCCACTTCTCAGACAAAGATTAGACAGGCCTATAAAAAAAAAATAACACACGTGAAGAATGTGGTTCTTAGCTTAATCAAATATATGAGACCAAATGGGCAGCTCCTGTCCAAAAGCAGGACAAGAAGGCAGGAAGGGAGAGGAACTGGATGAATGGACACAGGGAACTCGGGGTGGAAAGGGGAAGCGTGCTGTGACATTGTGGGGATTGCAACCAATGTCACAAAATAATATGTGTGTAAATTTTTTTAAATGAGAAATTAACTTGAGCTGTAAATTTTTACCTAAAGTACAGTAAAAAAAAAAAATAATAATAGGTAGATCTGAAAAAAAAAAAAAAAAGGAAAAATCAAACAATGCACTGCATTGGGCACATCTGCTGCAAAAGATATTTTTAAAGTATTAAAAAAAGCCAAGATGTCTCTTCGAGGACTAAGGTGAGCCTGACCCAAGCCATGGTATTTTCAGTTAACTCATATGCATGTGAAAGCTGGACAATGAATAAGGAAGACCAAAGAGGAATTGATGCCTTGGAATTATGGTGTTGGCAAAGAATACTGAATATATCATGGACTGCCAGAAGAAGGAACAAATCTGTCTTCGAAGAATCCTCCTTAGAAGCGAGGGTGGCTAGACTTCATCTCACATACTTTGCACATGTTATGAGGAGAACCAGTCTCTGGAGATGGAAATCATGCTTGGTAAAGTATCCAAACCAAAACCAAAGCCGCTGCCATCAGTTCAATTCCAACTCATAGAGACCCTGTAGCACAGAGTAGAACAGCCCTTTAGGGTTTCTAAGGAGCAGATGGTGGATTCCAACTGCTGAACTTTTGATTAGCAGCCTAGCCTTAATCACAGGAAGACCCTCAACAAGATGAATTTACACAGTGTCTGCAAAGGTTGTGAGGATGGCATGGGACGGGGCAGTGTTTTCTTTTGCTGTACATGGGATCGCTCTGAGTCTGAACCCACTCTATGTCACTTAATAACAACAAC
This sequence comes from Dugong dugon, assembly GCA_030035585.1. Lineage (NCBI taxonomy): Eukaryota > Metazoa > Chordata > Mammalia > Sirenia > Dugongidae > Dugong > Dugong dugon. Next base: position 33,994,275 of record CM057479.1, read on the forward strand.
AGATTGAATAAGTATGGTGAAAAGATACAACCCTGATGCACACAAGTAAAATAAAATCCTTGACAACTTCAATCTTTTCTCCATTTATTATGATATTGCTTATTGGTCCAGTCCTGAGGGTTTTTGTTTTCTTTATGTTGAGGTGTAATTCATTCTGAAGGCTGTGGTCTTTGTTATTCATCAATAAGTGCGTCAAGTCCTCTTCACTTTCAGTAAGCAAGGTTGTGTCATCTGCATATTGCAGGTTGTTAATGAGTCTTCCTCCAATCCTGATGCCCCATTCTTCGTATAGTCCAGCCTCTCAGATTATTTGCTCAGCATACAGAATGAATAAGTATGGTGAAAGGATACAATTCTGACACACGCCTTTCCTGACTTTAAACCACGCAGTAACCCCTTGTTCTGTTTGAACAACTGCCTCTTGGTCTAACTACAGGTTCCTAATGAGCACAATTAAGTGTTTTGGAATTTCTATTCTTCACAATGTTATCCATAATTTGTTATGATCCATACAGTCAAATGCCTCTGCATAGTCAATAAAACACAGGTAAACGTCTTTCTGATATTCTCTGCTTTTAGCCATGATTCATCTGACATCAACAATGATATCCCTCATTCCACGTCCTCTTCTGAATCTGGCTTGAATTTCTGGCAATTCCCTGGCTATGTACTGCTGCAGCCACTTTTGAATGACCTGCAGCAAAATTTTACTTGTGTGTGATAATTTCTGCATTCGGTTGGATCCCCTTTCTTTGGAATAGGTACAGATATGGATCTCTTCTAGTCAGTTGGCCAAGTAGCTGTCTTCCAAATTTCTTGGCACAGACAAGTGCCCATTTCCAGCAATGCATCGTTTGTTGAAACATTTCAGTTGGTATTCTGTCAATTTCTGGAGCCTTGTTTTTTGCCAATGTTTTCAGTGCAGCTTGGACCTCTTTCTTTAGTACCATTGGTTCTTGATCACATGCTACCTCCTGAAATGGTTGAATGTCAACCAATTCTTTTTCGTACAGTGACTCTTTGTATTCCATCCATCTTCCTTTGATGCTTCCTGCATCATTTAGTATTTTCCCGGTAGAATCCTTCAATATTGCAACTCAAGGCTTGAATTTTTACTTGAGCTTGCATATGAGCAATTGATGGTCTGTTCTGCAGTTGGCCCTGGCCTTGTTCTGTCTTAAGATATTGAGCTTCTCTATTGCCTCTTTTTACAGATGTTGTCTATTTGATACCTGTGTATTCCACCTGGCAAGGTCCACACTTACGGTCACCATTTATGTTGTTGTAAAAAAGGCATTTCCAATGAATAAGTCGTTGGTATTACAACATTCTATTATGCGATATCTGGCGTCATTTCTATCACCAAGGCCATATTTTCCAACTACTGTTCCTTCTTTGTTTCCACCTTTTGCATTCCAATCACCAGGAATTATGAATGCATCTTGATTTCATGTTTGATTGATTTCAGACTGCAGAGATTGATAAAATCTTTATTATAAAAAAAAGTTACTTTTGTCTTAGTTGCATGTTTTTCAAGATTTCAAGAAAGAAGCAAAAAGTTTTATATTTACTTCTGTCAGATCAATGTTATAACTTAAGAGAAAAAAACGTATACTGAGGGTAAGTTAATGTTTATTTTTTCTTGACCATTTATTTATACTGGTAGAAGAATCATTTACATCATGTTTAGCAAAAGATTATTGCTTACTCAAAAGTGCATATTTATTTTTCCTTGGAGCTCAGTTTACTGCTGGCTGTCATCCATTAACCAATTCTCTGTTCATTTATTTATTCCCAAAATGTACTAATTAGGTATATATTAACTAACAAGAATTTGTTTTGAGTTTTACAAATTCATGAACTTAGCAGCTATCACTGAAACACTTCTTTGAGACCTGCTTTACCCAAGGCCTTCTTTCATTTTGTTAACTTCCACAAATTAGATTAAAACTGTACTCTTGCACCTATGATTATTACAAAATGTTCCCAAAATACAATGGGAATGTAATAGCCCAAATTAAATGCTGTATTCAATTAAGATTATTTCCTCTTTTGCAGATAATTTGCTATTTTAATTCTGTCAAATAAGTAAGTACAAACTCACTCATTTTCAGCCATTAAATTGAAGTTGTAAGTATGTGTTAGTATCCATCTCTTTATCCATCTGTTGCCTTTTTAAGACCCTTTGAGACTATCTAAAATAATTGACATTTGGTATGAATATTATTCACAGCCCATTGTAAAAAATCATAAGTATACTCTTCAATTTTATGGAGCTCTTTTAAACCTAGTTTTGTATAATTTTAGCTTCAAAAATAAGGTATCTCTAAGTAAAATAGGTATAATGAATAGTTATTTGAAAAGTATTTGTTAACCTTTTTAGGTGTATTTTCCAGAAATGAAAGTGAATAACTCTCATACTTGGATTTTAAAAATTATTTTGCAAGTCAGGTGGTTCCTAATTCTTTGCTTGCAATAAAATTGAAGGAGGATCTAATTGTATTGTCCAATATTAGATTCTTAAAAATATTTTTGATAATAGATCACAATGATTTTTCAAACTTAACTCAGAAGAAATTCAAAGAACCAAATGACACCACTAGAACAAAATTCCTTCTTATGTACTTATTTATGTGAATAAGATTTCTTATCACTTTCATCAAAATAAAAGAAAATTGGAATACATTAATACTATACTCTGTCTCATTCTAGTAATGAGTATTATTCATTCATGGATCTATAAACTATATATTTTAAAAGCTCCATGCAGTTGAATAAAAGATGAATATATGATATATTTTCATTTAATAATAATAAAAATATGCTTTGTATATGTGCTGTTTTGATAACTTGTATTTAAATATTAATTGTAGGGATATTTTAACCCAGAAGATATTTTTTAACCTTATAGTCTTATATGCACAGAGAAGTGAAATAATCAATTTCATTTTATACACATTTTTATTGCACAGAGTATGAGAGAATGGTCAATGAAAGACATTCATACATAAAAAAATATAATACATAGGGATAAAATTTTGTGGAGGACAGGGTATAAATATGAGTTCAAAGAGAAAAAAATTATGTAAATCTTTTGACTGTTAAAGAAGTAATTGTTCATATATTTTTAAATGGATATTGGCAGCTTTCAAACTGCTATGATGTTAAGTTTTTATTGAATTAATTTAAAAGAATGTTGTATTTTATTTATTTAAGTTAATGGATTTTATTTTTTAGAATGGTGTAGGTTTACAGAAAAATTGAGCAGAAAGTACAGTTTCTATATATCCTCTATCCTCCACTCCTCACTCCAACTACCTATACATTTTCCCTATTGTTAATATTTTACATTGATGTGGTATATTTGTTACAATTGATAAACCAATATTGATGCATTATTATTAAAGTTTATGTTTATATCAAGGGTCACTCTTCATGTTGTATAGTTTTATTTTTTTTTTGACAAATTCATAATGTCATGTACCTCCATTACAGAATCATGCAGAATATTTTCACTGACCTACAAATCCTCTGGGCTCCATCTATTATTTCATCTATCTCTCCTCTCAAGCCCCTAGCAATCACTGATAGTTTTACTGGCTCTATTGTTTCGCCTTTTCCAAAATGTCATATAGTTGGAATCATACAGTATGTAGCTTTTTCAGACTGGCTTCTTTCAAATAGCAATATGTATTGAAGTTTCCTTCATGTCTTTTTGTGGCTTGATAGCTCATTTCTTTTTATTGCTGAATAATATTCCATTGTATGGATATGCCACAGTTTGCTTACCCATTCACCTATTGAAGGACATGTTGGTTGATTCCAATATTTGGCAATTATGAATAAAGCTACTATAAATATTTATGTGCAGATTTTTGTGTGGACATAAATTTTCATCTCATTTTGGTAAATATCTATGAGCATGATTGATTATATGGTAAGCCTATGTTTAGCTTTGTAAGAAACTGTCAAACTGTCTTCCAAAGTGGCTGTACCATTTTGTATTCCTACTAGCAATGAATGAGGGTTCCTATTGCTCCACATCCTCACCAGCAGTTGATGCTGTCAGTGTTTTGGATTTTAGCCATTCTAAATCCAAGTGTGTGGTAGTATCTCATTGTTGCATTAATTTGTAATTTCTTAGTGACATATGATGTTGAGCATCTTTTCAGATGTTTATTTTCCATTTGTATATTTTTGATAGGGTGTCTTTTCAGATAGCCCACTTTTTAACTGGGTTGTTGATTTTCTTATTGTTGAGTTTTAAGAGTTTTTCATATATTTTCGATACAAGTCCTTTATCAGATATGTGCTTTGCAAATATTTTCTCCCATTCTGTGGTTTGTCTTTTCATTCCCTTAAAAGTGTCTGTCTTCCTCAGAGCAGAAGTTTTAATTGTAACAAAGTCCAACTTACCAATTTCTTTTTTGTGGATCATGCTCTTGGTGTTATATCTAAAAACTCATTGCCAACCTTCCTAGACACATCTGAACACCTGGAGGGACCCAGCTGCTGGGGCTGAGACTTGGGAACCATGGTCTTGGGGGACATCTAGGTCAATTGGCATAGCATAGTTCATAAAGAAAATGTTCTAAATCCTACTTTGGGAGTAGTGTCTGGGGTCTTAAAAGCTTGTGAGCAGCCATCTAAGATACAGCTATTGGTCCCTTCCCATCCAGAGCGAAGGAGAGTGAAGAAAATCAAAGACACAAGGAAAATATTAGTCCAAAGGACTAATGGACCACATGAACCACAGCCTCCACCAGCCTGAGCCCAGAAGAACTAGATGGTGCCTGTCTACCACCACCAACCACTCTGACAGGGATCACAACAGAGGGTCCTGAACAGAGGAGGAGAAAAATGTAGAACAAAACTGAAATACACACACACAAAAAAAGACTAGACTTACTGGTCTGACAGAGACTGACAGAACCCCCAAGACAGTTGCCACTGGACACACTGCTAACTTAGAACTGATGTCACTCCTGAAGTCCACATTTTAGCCAAACGTTAGACAGGCCTATAAAACAAACAATAACACACGTGAGAAACTTACTTTTTGGGTCAATCAAGTATGCAAGATCAAAAGGGCAACACCTGCCCAAAAGCAAAGACAAGAAGGCAAGTAGGGACAGGACAAAACTGGATGAATGGACACAGAGAACCCAGGGTGGAAAGGGAAAGGGGGAGAGGAGTGCTGACATGTTGTGGGGATTGCAACCAATGTCAAAAAAAATTTGTGTATAAATTTTTGAATGAAAAACTAATTTGCATTGTAAACTTTCACCTAAAACACAATTTAAAAAAACAAAAACTCATTGCCAAACCCAAGGTCACCTAGATGTTCGTCTATGTTATCATCTAGAAGTTTTATAGTTTTGCAGTTTATGTTTAAGTTTATGATCCATTTTTATTTAATTAGTTTGAAAGATATAAGGTCGTTTTTTTGTACATGGATGTCCATTTTTTCCAGCACTATTTTCTGAAAAGACTATCCTTTTTCTATTGGATTGTCTTTGATCCTTTGTCAAATATAAGTTGACTATATTTGTCACACTATATTTGCGTAGGTCTATTTCTGTGTTCTCTATTCTGTTCCATACCACACTATTTTGATCACTGTAGCTTTATAGTAAGTCTTGAAATCCAGTAGTGTCAGTCCTCTGACTTGGTTCTTCTTCAGTATTGTATTGGCCATTCTGGGTCTTCTTCCTTTCCACATAAACTTTAGAATCAGTTTTTTTATATCCACAAAATAAACTGCTGGAATTTTTATTGGGATTGCGTTCAATTTATGGGTCACATTGGGAAGAACTGACATCTTAACAATATTAAGTCATTCTACACAAGAACTTGAGCACACTTAAGTGTTCCGGAACTCCCATTCTCCACAATGTTATCCATAATTTGTTATCCACACAGTCGAATGCCTTTGCGTGTAGTCAATAAAACACAGGTAAACATCTTTCTGGTATTCTCTGCTTTCAGCCAGGATCCATTTGACATCAGCAATGATATCCCTCATTCCAAGTCCTCTTCTGGCTTGAATTTGTGGCAGTTCCCTGTTGATGTGCTGCTGCAACCACTTTTGAATGATCTTCAGCAAAATTTTATTTGTATGTGATATTAACGATATTGTTCAATAATTCCCGCATTTGATTTGAGCATCTTTCTTTGGAATAGCCATAAATATGGATCTCTTCCAGTTGACTGGCCAGGTAGCTGTCTTCCAAATCTGTTAGCATAGATGAGTGAGTACTTCCAGCACTGCATCCGTTTGTTGAAACATCTCAATTGGTATGCTGTCAATTCCTGGAGCCTTGTTTTTAGCCAATGCCTTCAGTGCAGCTTGGACTGCTTCCTTCAGTACCATCAGTTCCTGATCATATGCTACCTTTTGAAATGGTTGAGCATTGACCAATTCTTTTTGGTGTATTTACTCTGTGTATTCCTTCTATCTTCTTTTGATTGTGAAGAATGGAAATTCCAGAACCCTTAACTGTGCTCATGAGAAACCTGTATATAGATTAAGAGGCAGTCGTTTGAACAGAACAAGGGGATACTTGGTGGTTTAAAGTCAGGAAAGGTGTGTGTCAGGGTTGTATCCTTTCACCATATTATTCAATCTGAGCAAACAATCCAAAAAGCTGGACTGTATGAAGAAGAGCTTGGCATCAGGATTGGAGGAAGACTCATTAACAACCTGCGTTATGCACATGACACAACGTTGCTTGCTGAAAGTGAAGAGGACTTGAAGCACTTACTGATGAAGATCAAAGACTACAACCTCCAGTATGGATGACACCTCAACATAAAGAAAATAAAAATCCTCACAACTGGACCAATAAACAGCATCATGATAAATGGAGAAAATATTGAAGTTGTAAAGGATTTCATTTTACTTGAATCCACAATCAACGCCCATGGAAGCAGCAGTCAAGAAATCAAACGATACATTGCATTGGGTAAATCTGCTGCAAAAGACCTTTTTAAAGTATTAAAAAGCAAAGATGTCACCTTGAAGACTAAGGTGCACCTGACCCAAGCCATGGTGTTTTCAATCACCTCATATGCATAAGAAAGCTAGACAAAGAACAAGGAAAACCAAAGAAGAATTGATGCCTTCGAATTATGGTGTTGGCGAAGAATATTGAATATACTGCCAAAAGAACGAACAAATCTGTCTTGGAAGAAGTACAGCCAGGATGCTCCTTAGAAGCAAGGATGGCAAGAGTATGTCTCACATACTTTGGACATGTTATTAGGAGAGGTCAGTCCCTGGAGAAGGATATCTCACTTGGTAGAGTAGAGGGTCAATGAAAAAGAGGAAGACCCTCAATGAGATGGGTTGACACAGTGGGCTCAAGCACAACAGTGGTTGTGAGGATGACACAGGACCAGGCAGTGTTTCGTTCTGCTGTGCATAGGGTCACTGTGAGTCAGATTTGATGGCACCTAACAACAACAACAACCCAAGAACATGGAATATCTCTCCATTTATTTACATCTTCTTTGATCGCTTTCAACAGAGGTCTGCAGTTTCCTCCATATAGCTCTTGTACATATTTTGTTAGATTTATACCTAAGTATTTCTCTTTTTTATGCTAATGTAAGTGGTGTTATAGTTTTAATTTCAAATTCCTATTGCAAATTGCTGGTATATAGGAAAGAAATTGACCTTTGTATATTAACTTTGTACCCTGAAAACTTGCCAATCACTTATTAGTTCCAGGAGTTGGTTTTTTTATTTTTTATTTTTTTGGTCAAAGATTTTCTGCATAGACAATCATATCGTATGAAAAGAAAGACAGCTTTATTTTTTCCTTCCTAATTTTTATACGTTTTGTTTCCTTTTCTTTTCTTATTGCATTAGCTAGAACTGCCAATCAATATTGAATAGGAGTGGTGAGAGAATATATTCTTGCTTTGTTCTTGTTCTTAGGGGGAAAATATCTAGTTTCTCACTGTTATTTATGATGTTAGCTGTAGATTTTTACAGATTTTTTTAAATCAAGTTGAAGAAGTTCCCCTCTATTCCTAGTTTGCAGAGGTTTTTTTGTTTTGTTTTGAATCAGGAATGGGTATTGGATTTTGTTAAATGCTTTTTCTGCATCTATTGATATGATCATGTGTTTTTTCTTCTTTAGCCTGTTGATGTGATTGATTATATCAATTGATTTTTGAATGTTGAACCAGCCTTGCATACCTGGAATTAATCCCACTTAGTCATGGTGTATAATTCTTTTTATAATTCATTATAATATTTGTAATAAAAATTAATGGGAAAAAAAAAAGGTGTCAGCTGCTAATAAGCCCAAGCTGATTTTTGCTATGTAGGAACAAAGTCTTGAGTTGCCAGATCTCCCCCCATTTTTTCAAAATTTCAGATTTTTAAAATAAAATCTCTTGATTTTGTAAAACAAAAACATGTGGTCAAACAAAACATGTCTGTGGGCTTGAGTTTGTCCTTGGGTCATCCGTTTCATTTGGTAATGAGGTATTTTCCCTTCAATTTAGAGTATGTTAAAGTTTTTCGATAACTTTGAAACCACATGGTGATAATTCAGTCCCATAAGTGATACACTGTTACTGTCCTAACAGAGCTGGAGAGTAGTCAAGGGAAGGACATGTAACCAAAGGCTTAGAACACGATGTAAGTGCACAAAAAGCAGAACAAGCAGAGATGCAGTGGATATAGGAAAGAAATATATAGCCATGGCCCAAAGGCAGTGTCTTAGGCTGGGTTCTCTAGAGAAGCACAACCAGTAAAGTGTATAAATATATATAGAGAGAGAGATTATATCAAGGAAACAGCTCACGCGATTGTAGAGGCTAGAACATCCCTAGTTTGTGGATCAGGGTAGAGGCCTCTCCCAAGTCACACAGCTGCAGAAGCTGGCAAGCCCAAGATTGGCAGGTCAGAGAGCAGGGCTCCCGCTCACAGGCTGTGCAGATCAACGAATCCCAGGTTCAGCAGATAAGCTGACAGTTCAAGTCCCAGGAATGGGAGATGAGACGACAGGAAGCAGCTGCAGGATCCAGAGAGAGCAAAACACCAGAACGTCTGCCTATATACAGATTCGAGCCACACCCCCAAGGAGACTCCCTTTTATCCGATTGGCTACTCCCAGTATATTCAATCAGGGAGTGATTACATTAAAACACTGAGAATCATAGTTCAGCCAAGTTGACACACAATCTTAACCATCACAGGCGGGAACCCTTAAATTTGGCTAGGTTAGTCTGAAAGCTTCAGAAAGGATGTATTAGAGTGTCTGGGTGGTACAAATAACTAAGGTGCTCATCTGCTAACTGAAAGCTTGGCAGTTCAAGTCCACCCAGAGGAGTCCCAGTAGCAAGGCCTGCAGATCTACTTCTTAAAAATCAGCCATTAAAAGCCTTATGGAACACAGTTCGACTCTGACACACATGGGGTCTCCATGAGTTGGAAATGACTTGCTGTCAATTGGTTTACTCATATATTTGCAGCAAAAGTCCTGATTTCTTCATGTCACTTAAGAAAATTCTTAGGCTCAAGGTAGTCTCTGCAGCTCTCTAGGCAGTATCATCCCTCTTATGACTTTAACTGCTTTTCTATATGTTCATGATTTTCAAATCTGTCTTTTAATCTCCATCTTCCCTCCTAAGCATCACAACTAACTATTTTTCTGGCCATTAGATATGTTCACTCAAATGTGTCATAAACCAAAAAACCAAACCAAACCCATTGCCGTCAAGTTCTTTCCAACTCATAGCGATCCTATACGACAGAGTAGAACTGCCCCATCCATACGGTTTCCAAGCAGCGGCTGGTGGATTTGAACTGCCGACCTTTTGGTTAGCCGCCGAGCTCTTAACCACTGTGCCACCAAAGCTCCACATGTTCCATAAACTACATGAAAATATCTTCCTCTTCCATGTGCTCCCCCCATACACCTGCTTATTTGCCTTCTCACTTATTATTTATCCATTCTTGAATAGAAAGAAATCTTGGAGGCTCTCCCCTTTTCTTCATCTCCACATCTAATCAACCAATGGTTCCAGCTCACCTCACCTCCTAATTTCCAAATGATCCTGTCTTCTCTTACCACCATCCGGAACCCTCAGCATTTCTTCTCTGGATCATTTCCTGGCCTTTCTGGTCTCTCGCCTCTCCAGTCCATTCTCAATTTTGCCTTGGAGTAATCTTTAGAAAATGCCAATTTGGCAATTTCATTTCTCCGTTTAAAATCCTCTGTTAATATCCCATCACCTATAGCATAAAATTCAAAATCTCAGCCTTGTCAGGCAAAGGCTTTCACTAAAGGCCCCTGCCTACTTTTCTTAGTCTCAGCATCCCACTTTTCCACGTATACTCATCATCCATGCCCAACTTCTAGGAATTCCCCACATCTTCTTTGCCTATCTTTTCCCTCTATCTTTTCTCTTCTCCATTCACCTGGGGAGTTCCTGCACATCATTAAAGTCTCTGTGCAGGTATCACCCCGTTTTACAGCCTTCCTCATTTCCACCTTCCCAGGCACATTCTGTTCTTGGAGATGATTGATAGACACAAGCCAGCACAGGCAGCAGATGAATGCCTGTCAGCAGCCCTGCTTAACTGTGCTCAAAAGCCACCCAGAGGTACCCCAGGGGGAAAGGGGTACTTGATTTTACCAGGATGGCTGGTTATATGTTCTTGCCAGAAGAAATGGCAAGCCAGTGCTCTAGCTTTGCCACAATACCAATGAGCAAGTCGTCCTACTGGTTCAAAACTCTAAGCATGGTCTATGAATACTTTTAGAGGCTCTCTGTTTGATATGACATGCTCAGTCACATAACTACCTGCATATATGTACCTGTGCCTGGAACACCATCACAGACTGTCCAGGCCATGATGCCATCCTATTGATGATGAGCATCCTGATGGTTAATTTTATGTGTCAACTGGGCGAGGCTAGGGTACTCGGTGGTTTGATCAAACACTAGTCTAAAAGTCCCGGGGTGGCACAAATGGTTTGCACTTGGCTGGAACCCATCCAGCAGCAATGCAAAAGAAACAGGCCTAGCGATTTGCTTCCATAAAGATTACAGTCAAGAAAACCCTACGGAACAGTTTTACTCTGTAACACATGGGGTCTCCAAAGGCACAAAACAATAGCAAAAACACTAACCTATTTGTTGTTATGGAGTAATCAGATGTGATTAAATCAGTTGGCCTTAAGTAAAGCAGATTACCTTCCATAATGTGGATGGGCCTCAACCAATCTGTTGAAGGCCTTAAGAGCAAAAAAGGGAATTTCCCTAGGGCATATTCTGCTTCCAGGCTATAAACAGACATTTTGCCAGAACTCCCTCACTCTTACTCTTCCCATAGCCTGACCTATGGATGTTGAGACAAATACGTGCAGGAATCTCCAGCTGACACTTGACCTACACATGAGCCAATTTTTTAAAATCTATCTTATCTTACTGGTTCTGTTTCTCTAGAGAACCCCGACTAAGACAAGCATCATCCCTAGAATGGACCTTCTTCCCCTGCCCTTCCTATCCCCACTCTACTGAAGCAACCATTGACTGCTCATCAAGGAAATTTCCTACTCCTAGGTATCAGAGCTACCAGCTCTCTGACCATAGCCTCCCTTATGTGCTCTGGCTCTGGAAGGTGCTGCTTCATACTTTCCATGCCTACTGCTACTTGTTTACACCCACTATTCACAGACTGACCAGCTAATGAGTCTACAGTAGAGCATTTCCTGGACAACACCTTTGAAACAGAGAACATCATTGGAGAAGTTTAATACTCTAGCCAATGTCAAGGGGGTCTGCCATCTGTCTCTGCTGGCCCCATAAGAAGAGAACTCATTATTTGATGCCTTTTAGGTTTGCTACGTAATCATTTTTTTTTCTTTTATAATACTTTGCAAACATTTTTAAACATACTGGCTTGTCACAGAAATATTAAGTTGAACAAAACAAAGAAATCGAAATCAATTACAAGGCTTTATGTTTCAAGGCACATAAACCTAAACTGGGTTAAGCAATAAAAGGAATTTAATGGCTTCTTAACTGAAAAATCTGGAGGTAGGGCTACTTTAGGTGAGGCTGGATCCAACTGCTCAGTTATGTCAATAAGAGTTGAGTCTGTGAGACAGAGCACTGTCCTGACTGAGCCAAGAATGATCACATAACAGTCTACTTTGGTAACGGGCAACAGCAGGTGCACCATGGTGTCTCCCTAGGAGTCAGTCCCAGGAGCTGTAGAGACCAACCACTCCATCTTAGACCATGGAAAATATAGAGGACACCATATACATCCAGGAGCCCTGGTGGCACAAGGGTTAAGCTCTGGGCTGCTAACCAAAAGGTTGGCAGTTTGAACCCACAAGTGGCTCTGTGGGAAAAAAGACCTGACAATCTGCTCCCATAAAGATTACAGACTAGGAAACCCTATGTGGCAGTTGTACTCTGTCCTATAGGGTCACGATGAGTCAGAATCGACTCAATGGCACACAACTACATGTACATACCAAGACTTTGTCTCTACCTCCTAGCTAGGAAGGCAGTAAGCCACACACCTTCCTGGTGTACCCACAGTTGATCTTGGGGAGAATCTGGGAATAGCTGTGGAGCTCTGAAGAATAGCATTTACTTGAATCATTCAAGCAGAGACTGAGATAGGTAAGAAGCAGTTTAATTAGTTGGATTGGACTACGTTTACCAGTTTGGAAGAAAATTTAGCTTTTTCTTTTTGATAGTCACTGGATTGGGGGCTTATTAAAAAGACCAGTTACAGAGAAATTTTTAAAAGCTATATTTGCATTGCACATTTGATCATAAAGTGAATAAATCTGTGACCTCATTGTTAAGATTATTACTTTTCCATTAACAAATAATAAGTGTTCATTAAGGAGAATTTGCAAAGTTTAGGAAATAGAAGGGAAGAAAAAAAGTCACTCCTCAGTGCCCAAACATAATCACTGTAAATACGCTTATATATTTCCTTCCAGTCTTTTTTATAAGTAGATTTTCTCTATATTGTTGAAATCATATTATATATGTAGGAATTTATTTCTTTTTTAGTATTATATCAAAGCACATTTTTAGTCTCTATACACATAATTTCAATGAGTGTATTTATTCCATTGTGTAATATCCCAGAGTTGACTTAACGGTATTTTAACGCTGGTTTTGTTGTTGTTGTCATTGTTTGTTTGTTTTAATAAGACAAGCACCATATTCCTTAAAGAAGAGAAAAAGTAAAAAAAATAAATAATAAGTTTATGGTGAAATATATACATAAAAATGAACAGATTACTTCTCATCCCATATAGATCCTTTCCTATTCTATTTCCCTGAACTACATAATGAATCAAGTTGAAATACCGGCCCAGAACACCTAATAAGCTCTACAAACGGAAAGTATCTCACGTTTTGGCAACCCAGAGTTAGTCCATCTGACCGATTTTGACAAAGCTAGAATAAATGGACAAGGTAAGCATTAGCATGTAAATGTGGGTGGTATCTGTTCCCAGCTCATGTCACCAAGAACTGTTGTGCTGATTTGTGGGCTTGGCACCTTATAAATCAGTGGATTGGATATTTGCTCTGCTTTGGTTATGCAAAACTGGGTAGATAGGTACCGTAAACTTTCAGACTAATGAGCTTACACAAAGAGTTTGAAAAGAATGAAGAATACTGGAACATTGTTGCTTTTTTTTTTCATTTAAAGCACATACATTCTACCCAGATTGCTTTCCATAAGTGAATTCCATAAGAATACATGTAGTCAGTTACAAAATAAATAGCATTTCTTATTCGACAGCTCCTCCTTCTGTCTGCAGTAGCGTCAAATTCTTGGCAGACTCGTTTTCCCTCTAGAGGTAAAAACAAGTGAAGGAAAGAGTTAACATTTTCTTTGGCCACAGTGACCTGAATTCTGTATTTCTCTCTGCTCTGCATAAGTAGCCACACAAATGTGCATTTAAAAAATAAAATTGAAATAGGAAAGAGTAGTAACATCTAAAACATTGTCTTTCCTTTTATTTGATGAAGCAATAAAGCTAATCTCCAAATCTTTCTCAGTGTGGTAAAGAATATATATTACTCCACAGATGTTATGTTCCATTTTTTTTTGATGATTTCTTTTTTAATTGTACTTTAGATGAAGGTTTACAGAACAAATAATTTCTCATTAAGCAGTGAGTACACATATTGTTTTATGACAATGGTTAACAACCCCACAACATGTCAACTCCGTTAGAAGGTCCTTCTCAACCTTGTGTTCCCCATTACCAGCTTTCCTGTCCCCTCCTGCCTTCTAGTCCTCGTCCCTGGACTGTTGTGCCCCATTAGTCTCACTTTATTTTATGGGGCTGTCTAATCTTTGGCTGAACGGTGAACCTCGGAAGTGACTTCATTACTAAGCTAAAAGGGTGTCCAGGGGCCATACTCTCGGGGTTTCTCCAGTCTCTGTCAGGCCAGTAAATCTGGTCTTTTTTTGTGAATTAGAATTTTGTTCCTCATTTTTCTTCAGCTCTGTCCAGGACCCTCTGTTGTGATCCCGATCAGAGCAGTCAGTGGTGGTAGCCAGGCACCATCTAGTTGTACTGGGCTCAGTCTGGTGGAGGCCGTGTTAGTTGTGGTCCATTAGTCCTTTGGACTGATCGTTCCCTTGTATCTTGCTTTCTTCATTCTCCCTTGCTACCAAAAGTGTGAGACCAGTGGAGTATCCTAGATGGCTGCTCTCAGGCTTTTAAGACCCCAGATGCTACTCACCAAGGTAGAATGTAGAACATTTTCTTTATAAACTGTGTTATCCCCCAATTGAGCTAGATGTTCCCCAAGACCATGGTCCCCACAGCCCTCTGCCCAGCAATTCAGTCCCTCAGGAAGTTTGCATGTGTCTATGGCGCTTCCATGACTTTCCTTGTACAAGTTGTCCTGGCTTCCCCAGTATTGTGTACTGTCTTACCCTTCATCAAAGTTACCACTTAGCTACTGTCTATTTAGTATTTCCCCCCCACCCCTCACAGCCCTTGTAACCAACAAAGATTGTTACTTTTTGTGCATAAATTTTTTCATGAGTTTTTACATTAGAGATCTCATACAATATTTGTCCTTTTCTGATTGACTTATTTCACTCAGCATAATATCCTCCAGTTTCATCCATGTTATGAGATGCTTCACAGATTCATCATTGTTCTTTATCATTGCATGATACTCCATTGTGTGTATGTACCAAAGTTCGTTTATCCATTCGTCTGTTGATGGGCATCTAGGTTGTTTCCATCCTTTTGCTATTGTAAACAATGCTGCAATGAACATAGGTGTGCATATGTCTATTTGTGTGATGGCTCCTATTTCTCTAGGATATATTCCTTGGAGTGGTACTGCTAGATCATATGGCATTTCTATTTGTACCTTTCTAACAAAGTGCCATATCATTTTCCAAAATGATTGTATCATTTTGCATTCCCGCCGGCAGTGCATAAGAGTTCTGATCTCCCCGCAGCCTCTCCAACATTTGTTATTTCCAGTTTTTTTGATTCATGCCAGTAATGCTGGTGTGAGATGGTATCTCATTGTGGTTTTAATTTGCATTTCTCTAATGGCTGATGTGTCTGTTGGCAGCTTGAATGTCTTCTTTGGTGACGTGTCTGTTCATTTCCATTTCCCATTTTTTAATTGGATTATTTGTCTTTTTGTAGTAGAGGTGCTGGATTTCCTTGTAGATTTTAGAGATTAGAACTTTGTCTGGCTTATAATGTCCAAAAATTTTTTCTCAGTGTGTAGGTTTTCTTTTTACTCTTTTGGTGAAGTCTTTTGATGAGTATAAGTGTTTAAGTTTTAGAAAATCCCAGTTATCTCACTTATCTTCTGGAGTTTGTGCGTTGTTAGTTATGGTTTGTATCCTGTTAATGCTGCGTATTAGGGCCTCTTATGTTCCATTTTTGTCACATGTGTATGTTTAACTTCATGTGTTAAAACAAAAAGGGTAATATTTGTAAAGTACAACATGTAAAATGTTCTTAAAATTTGTTTCTAGTGTCATAGCCCCAAAGTTTTAAGCCCCTTATAAAAGCTAAATTTCATGTTTAAAATTAAAGTATTTCTTGTTTTAGCACCGACCAGTATACCGTTTATATGATACAATTTAGGAAGAAGTTACAAAATGGAAATAATACTCAGATATTCTTGCAGGTCAAAGCTGGTCCAGTATGCAGGATCCAATTATAATGGAAGCTGGATTTCAGCCCTCTTATTAAGGTTGGCAGAGATAAAATTCTATACAACTTAATCAAATCTTCTGTGGATAATTCAGTCCATAGGATTGTGCTTGAAATGTTTTATATGTAGCCTTCCAGTAATAGTGCTCATTCTATCAATCTATATCAAATTAACCTCAAGATTACTGAAAATGTGGAATATTGAATCATTCATTTTTAAAAGCATGGGTAATAAATGTATGTTGCTCTGGAGGAATGACTCTGTTTTTAATACAGAATTTATGAGATGTTTAGGAACAGTGAGGAATGTTCTGCTCTTTCTCCATGTCAGAGGATGAGTTCAATGGGAACAACTGTTAGCTATCACATACTGATGAGTTAGTCCACTCATGTCTTGTATTTCAGAGGCTGCCCAGTCCCACTTCAACTTGAAGAAGTTTTGTTCAATGTAACATTGTCTAATGTTTCGATTTGACAATCCTTTAATGAGCAAAACACTATGCTAATTTGTATTAATAAACCAGTTGCTATTGAGTCAATTCTGACTCATGGCGACATTAAAATTATGGTAATAATAATAATAAAACAGTCGCTGTCTAGTTGATTCTGACTCATGGTGACCCCATGTGTGTGAGAGTACAAATGTGCTCCAAAGGATTTTCAATGGCTGACTTTTCGGAAGTAGATCACCAAGCCTTTCTTTTTTTTTTTTTTAATATTTTATTGTACTTCAGGTGAAGGCTTACAGAACAAACAGTTTCTCACGTAACAGTAGTACACATGCTGTTTTATGACTTTGGTTAACAACCCCACAATATTTTAACCCTCTAAATTCTCAGCTTTTTTTTTTTTTTTTTTTTTGGTGAAAATACACATAGCCAAAGATACACCATTTCAAAACTTTTTACGTACACATTTAAGTGACATTGACTACGCTCATCTAATTGTGCTGTTATTCTCACTTCAGATGAAGGCTTACAGGACAAAATAGCCTCCCATTTAACAGTTACTACAAATGTTGCCCTATATCAATGGCTAACAATCTCACAACACATCAACAGTATCCTTACTCAACCTTGTGTTCCCTATCATCAGCTTCCTACTCCCCTTCTGCCTTCTGGCCCTTGTCACTGGACTCCTGTACCTCGTTAGTCTCATTTGGTTTTACGGGGCTGTCCATTCCCAGGCTGAACAGTGAACCTCGAAGGTAACTTCACCACTGAGCTAAAAGGGTGTCTGGGGGCCATACTCTTGAGGTTTCTCCAGTCTCCTTTAGGCCAGTAAATCTGGTCTTTTCTTTTGTGAGTTAGAATTATTCTCTACATCCTTCTCCAGCTCTGTCCAGAACCCTCTGTTGTGATCCTGGTCAGAGCAGTCAGCGGTGGTAGCCGGGCACCATCTAGCTGTACTGGACTCAGTCCGGTGGAGGTCTTGGTAGCTGTCAAGCCTTTCTTTTGAGGTGCCTCTAAGTAGACCACTTTTTGGTTAGCAGCTGAGCATATTAACCATTTGCACCACTCAGGATTGGTCATATTAATAACAGATCCTTAATTGCAGGGAAAGAAAATTTTACCTTAGGTTTGCTTATGTGAAGGGTGGGTATGGAGAAGTCTCATAGAGTCTATAGCAGGAAGTTAGCCAGGCCTCAGTGGAACTGGAAAGTTGTTTAACATCTTCTCCCTTCCCTTCCCTGACATATACACCCTTTTCCCTTTCCTCGTTTCCTTTGTCTTTTTGGCCGTATGGCATCCTCTCTCTGCCATATTTCTACTTAGTTCTGCTTTCTGTAAGCCTCTTTCTCTGCTCTCTTGCCTGCTTGTATATGACCCATCATGGCTACTCCCAAAGGTAGCCTGAGCCCCTAAGTCTGAATTACCTTCCAACTAAATTGTGTGTGTGTATGTGTGTTCTAATTCCAAATTCAGATGGAGACAATCTGATCGGCCTAGTCTAAATCAAGTGTCTACTCCTGCTCCGATCAGCTTTTACCATAGGTAGGAAGGTTGAAACGTCAAGTATAATTAGGGATGCCCCTTTTATACAACAGATTGAGCAGTAAATTACCCAAGAAGGAGTCAGGGTAGGGAGGATAAAGGAGACACCAATTGTGGCCCCTAACGTACAATCTTATGAGAGGAAATACATATCTCATTTTAGCACAAGACAGTGTGATAAGAGGTAGAAAAAAAAAAAGTGTTCTTGGAGTACAGTGGCAAGAGAGATTGAGAAAACAAGGGTCTAGGAGAGCTTCTATGGTTGGAAGACACTCAGTATATCAGAAATACCTTGAATGAAGACCTAGATATAAGGCGGTATGGAATGAAGTCCAAGTAGACATGGTGGCTGGGGAGATGTACTATGGGGATAGGCATGGCTTGAGAGGCATCTGGAATTTATGCTTCTGCAATGGGAAATCATCAAAGGTGTTTGATCAGGAGAATCACACGATCAAATATGTGCTTTACAAAGATGTCTTAGGACATGATAGATGAACTGAATGTGGTATAGGGATGGGAGTTCCTGAACAACTCCAGGAGCCAGGCAGATTAGTTAATCTGCAGGAGATGCATTTACGGTCTGAATCAGGATAGAGGCCATGGAAATGAGTGAGCATGAATAATCATTACATTTAACAAAGATGGTGTAACTTTGTTGTGGAATTTATGAATAATAACTGGAGGCTGAAACACTGATAAAAATGTTAAATATTACTAGTAAAACCTGGCATGGTTTTTAAATTGTTAATTTTTAAGTAGAGGAAGGAGGAAGAATATAGATGGAAAAGGGCTAAGCTGGCTGTTTTTAGTGTTTTGTTTTTTGTTTTTTTAATGCTTTGTCAGCCCTGGAGGACTGCTGACCCATAAGCCAGAGCTTAGAGCAATCCTGTGTGATCAGGGCCGTGGCTGGTGTCTCTGAGGGAGGACAAGGAAAAGCACAGTTTGTGACAGAGTTGGCACAAGGAAAGAAGGAGCCATGGCAGGCTTCAAAGCAGGAGAGAGAAGTCTTAAAACATGGACAAGGAGAGAGGTCACAGGTGGAGAGTTCCATAAACGACACACAGTCCTGGTTCTCTGAAAGATGGTAAAGACAGAGCTGTTGGACTCAGGGGAGATGGAAGGGAATTATGATATAGAGAAAGCCAGGTTTATAACTTTGGAAGGTTTCTTGTGCAAATGTTCCTGCTAAGATGATCAGGCTGTGGCCAACAACCACATTCTCAGTCAAGGAATATGTTCTTAGTGAGCACGTGCTATGTGCAAAGCACTGATGCAGAAACCAAGGGGCCTTCAAAGCTGTAAGGGGGGGTAAAATTTTTGAAGATTTACTATAATCAAGGTAAGTTGCTGAATGCTTTGCAAATGTTATCTTTTTTTTATAACTTCTACTTTTTAAACTTTGTTGCAACTAGTAGGACTTTTTCCCTGTTCAGTCACATTACAGGTTTCTCCCTTTTTTTGTGGCATATTCTTGAATTAATTGCTTTCCCCCAAACACACAAGTGGGAAGAAGTCTATATTTCAGTTAGAGAACTTGCTCTGTCCTCTGCATCATCTGAAATCTCACCCAGCAGAGGATTTGGACTGTCCTCAATGCCTCTTCATCCTGTCAGCTCTGGCTCTGGCCCTTCTCCAGCCCTCTGAGGCTGCCGTAAGCTGATGGTGCTTCTTCTCCTCGGCTCACTATTTCCTTCTAACCAGAGCCCACAATCTGTTTAGGAAAGTTTTGCCTTCCCAAACCACACTTCCCAGCACATGAGAAACACTCTTCATCAAAAATACAGTAATTTAAAAAACAAAACAAAACAAACCTGTTGCCTACTCTAAAACGCAGAATTTTTAAAGAAAAAGAAGGCACCAAAGGATAATATATTGTACTATTTATTTTCTCAGACCTCACTGTTTTGTATCTTATTTATTTATTTGTTTATCCAAATAAGCAAAGGTTTGCATTAATTCCCCTCTGTGATAACTGGTTTCCAGTTTACAAAATAAGAAGTTATTTGAGATTCTAAAACTCATTGCCTTTGCATTGATTCTGACTCATAGTGACCCTATAGGACAGAGTAGAACTTCCTCATGGGATTTTCAAGGCTATAATCTTTAGGGAAGGAGACTGCCACATCTGTCTCAAATGGAGCAACTGGTAGGTTCAAACTTTCAACCTTTCAATTAGCAGCCGAGCACTTACCTGTGGCGCCACCAGGGCTCATCTATTTGACATTACAAATATGTAAAACATGTACACAGAGGGATAAGGACTGGAAGGAGGGGAATTTTTAAAAACAAAACATAGTTGTGGAGTGATTGAGAGTAACTTTTTGCTGTTTTCAAACTTTGCCCTGTCACTATTTTAGATTTGCAAATAAATGTTTTTTTAAAAAACAATTTGAATATAAAGCACAAATTTGGATTTTTTTGTTCACTGTCATTGATGCAGGATCCTCTCCAGCTAGTTTCCCTGGATATGAATTTCATAATAATAATCCAGCCAGTTTGTTTCCTTACATAAAGACTTTTCTGGTTTCCAGTCCTTGGCTCATTCTAAACATTGTGTCTTGAACACAGTTGTCTTAGTCTGGGCTCTCTAGACAAGCAAAACCAGTATAGTGTATAAATATATATACAGAGAGAGATTATATCAAAGAAACAGCTCACGTGATTGTAGAGGCTGGAATATCCCAAATTCACGGATTAGGATAGAGGCTTCTCCCAATTCACGTAGCCACAGGGGCTGGCAAACCCAAGATTGGCAGGTCAAAAAGCAGGGCTCTTGCTCATAGGCTGTGAAAATCGATGAATCCCAAGATTGACAGGCAAGACCGCAAGGCTTCTTCTGACTCAGGTAGCTGCAGGGGCTGGTGAAGCCAAGATCGGCAGGTTGGAAAGCAGGGCTCTTGCTCATAGGCTGTGAAGATTGACGAATCCCAAGATTGACAGATAAGCCGATATCTCAAGTCCTAAGAACTGGAGGTCAGATGAACAGGAGACAGCCGCAGGATCCAGAGCAAGCAAAAAGCCAGAACATTTGCTTGTATTTGGATGCAGACAACACCCGCAAGGAAACTCCCTTTCAACTGATTGGCTACTCACAGTAGACTCAATCATGGGAGTGATCACACATAAACACTGAGAATCATGGCC
The DNA here is from genome assembly GCA_030035585.1 of Dugong dugon. Taxonomy (NCBI): domain Eukaryota; kingdom Metazoa; phylum Chordata; class Mammalia; order Sirenia; family Dugongidae; genus Dugong; species Dugong dugon. Next base: position 34,015,624 of record CM057479.1, read on the forward strand.
CAGCCAAGTTGATACACAATCTTAACCATCACAACAGTGAATTATGTTGTATGGGAAATTTATTATAACAGTTTACATCCTCTTAGCAACTAATCTTTTTAAGGAGAAATATATACAATTACATAAATTATATTAGAAATATTTTCACACATTAAACATTTAAATATTTTAAATCAGTCAGGCTATTTTCTCTATCTGGAATGCCCTCCCTTCACCCATGGTACACATGACTTCCTTTCAAATGTTTAAATACGCATAAAACTACATAAACACATGCTTATTATAAAAATAAAAACCATACAGAAGTATATAGAAAAAACATCTTTTCTCTCTTAAAAAAAAGCTGATTATGTTCGGGACATCAATGTACCAACTGAAAAGCTACATTTCCCAGGCTTCTTGTGCCATGTGTGGCCACATGTCTTAGTTCTGGCCAATGAGATATAAGTTTAAGTCTATTAGTAGGGGCTTATGGGAAACTTTTTTTTTTCCTGAGAAAAAGTTATAAACTTACCTGTAACTTATCTTTTTCTCTTTATTTTTCCACCTTCTTCCTAACTGGAATTTGGAGGCAATGCCTGGAGGTGGAGCAACAATATCGTGATGATGAGTATGGAAGACACACAAGAAAGATGATGAGACATAAGCTAAGGAGCCTTAAGCATTGATGGCTTCCTTGAGCAGCTGCCCCACCTGGACAACCTACCTCTGGACCTGCTATGTAAGCCAAAGTAGATCCCCTTCTTGTTTAAGTCAGTTTTTCTGTTCTAAGCAGTGACATATTATGTACTTCCAATCCCCAATTCCAGTCCCACCCCAGAGGTAAACATTCTTAATATTTAGTATCTTTTGAGACGCATCTATATGCATACTACGTTAAATTTTTACCCATTTTTCCCAAATATAATACTATATGTATTACACTGAACCTCCTTTTTTGATTTAACAGTATGGCCTTGACATCTTTCAAGTAACTACAAAGAGAGTTTTCTCATCCTAAAAATATTATTTTAAAGAGATTTTTTTTTCTGTTAAAAGTGACATTTGCTTATATAAGCAATAGAGAAAAATTTAAAGTAAAAACCTGTAAATGTCCTTAAATCCCACTTCCCTGAAGTAACCAGCACTATTATTTGATGAACATTATTCCTATCAGCTCTCCTTAAAAATACAAGGAGTTATTCTCTCCCACCTGCATGTACATGTGTATACACACCCACACACAAATACACACAGACATATATACAAATACACAAACAAGTATATCATAAACACACATAGAAATAAATACAGAAAATATACACATACAAATACACACATTTACTCAGATAGGAGGGAGACAGAGAGAAGTAATTTTACAAAAATCAGAACCTACTAAAAAATGTTTAATTTTACTTAAATTATTAGTAGAATGCTTTTGAAGTTTATGATCAAAATAGTTATAGAAAGGCATGAGAGAGATCCAAAATTCAAACCAGATATCATTTTATGAGTTATAAAACTTATGACAGAAATGTTTAAGAGAACCAAACATATCATATTAACATTTTATTTTGCTAAGCAATCTGTGTTTATTTAGTATTATGTACTTGGAAGACAGCTACCTCCAACCGACTAGAAGAGATCTATATTTGTGCCAATTCCAAAGAAAGGTGACCCAATAGAATGTAAAAATTATCAAACAATATAATTAATATCACACGCAAGTAAAATTTTGCTGAAGATAACTCAAAAATGCTTGCAGCAGTACGTAAACCGGGAATTGCCAGAAATTCAAGCCAGATTCAGAAGAGGACATCGGCATTGCTGATGTCAGATGGATCTTGGCTGAAAGCAGAGAATACCAGAAGGATATTTACCTATGTGTTATTAACTATGCAAAGGCATTTGACTGTGTGGATCATAACAAATTATGGATAACATTACAAATTCCAGAACACTTAATTGTGCCAAGAAGCAGCAGTTGTTTGAACAAAACAAGGGAATACTGCATGGTTTAAAATGAGGAAAGGTGTGTGTCAGGGTTGTATCCTTTTACCATATTTATTCAATCTGTATGCTGAGCAAATAATCCGAGAAGCTAGACTGTATGAAGAAGAACGTGGCATCAGGATTGGAGGAAGACTCATTAAAAACCTATGATATGCAGATGACAGAACCTTGCATGAAGAGGACTTGAAGCACTTACTGATGATGATCAAAGACCACAGCCTTCAGTATGGGTTACAACTCAACATAAAGAAAACAAAAATCCTCACAATCAGACCAATAAGCAGCATCATGGTAAACGGAGAAAAGATTAAAGTTGTCAAGGATTTCATTTTAACTGGATCCACAATCAATACCCATGGAAACAGAAGTCAGGAAATCAAACAACATAGTGCATTGGGCAAATCTGCTGCAAAAGAATTAAAAAGCAAAGATGTCTCTTTGAGAACTAAGGTGCACCTGATCCAAACCATAGTATTTTCAATCACCTCATATGCATGAGAAAGCTGGACAATGAACAAAGAAGACTGAAGAAGAATTGTTGCATTTGAATTGTGGTGTTGGCGAAGAATATTGAATATATGATAGATTTCCAGAAGAATGAACAAGTCTGTCTTGGAAGTACAGCCAAGGTGCTCCTTGGAAGCAAGGATGGCGAGATTTCATGTCATGTACTTTGAACATGTTATCAGGAGGGACTAGTCCCTGGAGAAGAACACCATGCTTAGTAAAATGGAGGATCAGCAAAGAGGAGAACCCCGAAAGAGATGGACTGACACAGCGGCTGCAACAATAGGCTTACGCATAACAGCGATTGTGAGGATGGTGCAGGACCGGGCAGTGTTTTATTCTGTTGTACATGGGGTCACTATGAGTTAGAACCAACTCGACAGCACCTAACAACAAATATTAACAACAATCTGGTTTATTAGATTAACAAAGCAGACTTGTGATTCCAATTTAAAATGTAGAATTGAGTAATTGATTTAAACTTGCGAATTTAAGTAGAAATTTTACCAAGTTTATATATAGTATTGGAACATTTAAAAGACCTTAAAGTTCACCATATTTTTATGTTAATTAATTTGATTCATAAAAATGCCTTAATTAATTCTGAAGATTTGTCATTCAGACAACTGAAGGACTTTAAAACAGATATTAAATTCATAAACTCAGTTTAAAACACTTAGAAGAGTTTACTGAACTAAGCTTGAAAATTGAACTAAATATTAATCGAAGACCAAAAGTGACAGTTTAAACTTGCTGGGCTTATAAATGGATTGAGATTTGTAAGCTGAATTTAGACATTTAAGGAACAATTAAATTAGAATCTGTTGTTTAATAAATCGATAATTAATTTTTAAAACCAAGGTAATCTCTAAATTGTCCTTTCTATGACCATGAACAAACTCACATTTATGCAAAGAGGAAAGAAAAACTGAGGTGAAACTTAAAGAATTGTCAACTTTGGATAAATGTTTCTTCACCATTAAGACATCATGTCATAGATCCCCTAAGGCTAAGAAAAAAAATTATAAAAGCTATTAAGGTTTTGGAGTCATTATGTTGCCTTTAGGGGTCCCTGGGTGGTGCAAACAGTTAATTGCTCTACTACTAATCAAAAGTTTGATGATTCCAATCCACCAAGAGGCACCTCAGAAGAAAGGCCTGGTGATCTAGTGATCTGCTCTCATGAAAGCTCATAGCCTTGAAAACTCTATGGAGCACAGTTCTACTCTGCAACGCATGGGGCTGCCATGAGTCTGGTTTGGTTTACGTTGTTGCTATTTTTTTTAGCTGTCTTTTTTAACATTCAGTGTTTTCCTGCTATGAGAGAGATAACAGGATTAGGACTGGGAGGTAGGGTGGCCAACCATCCAGTTTGCCCAAGATTGAGGGGTTTCTTGGTACTTGAGACTTTCAGTGGTAAAATCAGTTATGAGGCATCATGGTACAGCTGCTAAGACTGCAGATTCTAACACCTATGTGTGAGGCTTGGGTCCTCAACTTACTATCTATCTATCATGGGCAAATTACTATTTATTTGTTTATTGTAGTTCAAGTGAAAGTTTACATTTCAAGTTTGTCTCTTATACAAAACAAATTATTTTTGTGCCTCTGTTTTTTCTTCTGTAAAATGGGAATAAAATAGTGACTGTCTAACCCAAGGAGCCCCAGTGGCACAGTGGTTAAGAGCTCAGCTGCTAACCAACAAGGTCAGCAGTTCAAATCTACCAACCACTCCTTGGGAACCCTATGAGGTACTTCTACTCTGTCCTATAGGGTCACTATGAATTGGAATTGACTCGACGGCAATGGGATTGGTTTTCTGGTTTATCTATCCCAAAGGGTTATTATGAAGGTTAAATGAGTTATCATATAGAAAGAACTTAAAATGGTGCCTAAATTTTGTTGTCGTGTGCTGTCGAGTCAATAATGACTCGCAGTGACCCTACAGGACAGAGTAGAACTGCCCCATAGGGTTTTCTAGGCTGTAAGTCTTTGCAGAAACAGATTGCCAGGTCTTTTCTCCCTCGGAGCAGCTGGTGGGTTCAAACCACTGACTTTTTGGTTAGCAGCCAAGTGATTAACCACAGAGATTAGCACTAAATATATGCTAACTGCCATCGATGGGTCTCTACCCTTTTTCCTGATTTTATAATTTATAGTCTTTTTATTCCCCAGTTGTTGATTCTTCATTTTATATATAAACAGATTCAATGCTTACCATCAGTCATTTTACTGTGGCTTTTCCATTCCTGAGTTCTTTATTTTGATTCATTTCTTTATTGGTTGGGTTTCATGATTGAGTAGTTTTTGTACAAACAGTTCATAGATGCTATAGTCTCTGAATTCATTGGTATTTGAAAATGTCTGTTGCTTGAAATTTATGGCTGGATATAATATTCTTGAATCTCGCTTTTATCTTTCAGCACTTGGTAAACAGTGCTCCATTTTCTACTAGAGTTGAAGTTTGCTATGCTGAAGTCTGAGGCCAGCCTTACTTTTTTTCTTTTATAGATGACTTGTTCAGCCTGAATGTCTGAATTGTTTTTTAATTCTTAAAGTTTAATACTTACTGACATTGTATCTTGATCTGTATATATATACTTTCCTTATACACTATATGTGTCCTTTCAAACTACAGGCTCAGTTTTTATATTTCACAGCATTACTGTACTTTATTTTTTGATACTTTTTCTGTTTTGTTTGTTGAGTTTTACCTCAGGGACATCAATTATTCTTATGTTGTGTCACCCTTTATCTGTTTTCCATTTTATCATGTTCTCTGAAATTACTTTAATCTCTTTGCCTTTATCCTCTGCATTTATTATCATATCATTGAGTCTTTCCTATATTTTATCTAGCAGACAGAACTAATTGCCAATGAAAATAAGCTTCTCCCTTTTTCCTTACTAATAGAATCTTTTGTTTTTGATGGTAATGTCTGTAGCTTAAAAAGTTGATTTCTTCGGCTCTCTTGCTCCTAGGGGTCAATATATGACACAATTCTGGCCAATGAGATATAGTATAAGTTTGCTATGTGGGATGTTTAGAAAGCTCTTTAAAAGGGATCAGATTAACCTGGCATATGCCTTTTGTCTTCCATTCTTCCTTTCTGGCATATAGATGCAAGGTGGAGGGAGAAGCAGCTATCTTGAGATTAATAAGTATTTATGAGTGTAAAACTATGCACTAGAGATGTTACAGCAGAAAGTTAACTGGATCTTTGACAGCTTATTTGAAGAATCAATAAAAACAACCCCATAATTCATTTAAACAATAGTTTAGATCTCCTATTCTATACAACTGAAAATAATTCCTACCGATACAGGCTATTCATTTGATCTTTAGCAATGTAAAAATGTGGAATGCTTTAGTAATTTTCATACCATTTTTGGGTAGGAGTCATGCTAATCCCATCTATATTGCTCTAATTTTGATATATGTGCTCCGAAGGGAGCAGGATATGGTTTTTTCTTTGATGGTGAAAAAGATTTGAAAGGAAGGAAGTCAGGTCACTGAGATCAAGCAAATCTTATCATCCTCAGTGATAATTACATGAATCAATGAGGAGAGGCACAGGAAGGGAGTAAGAGGCTGTCAGTGGACTGTTCTCAGAAGTAACAGGAAATGACATTATATTTCATCTCTTTCTCTCAGACTTTCAAATTACCATTTTCAAATTTTTGATGATGAGATGTTTTTAAACAATTATTTTGTTTTCTAGTATTTTATAGGGAGTAATCCAGAGTCTTGAGTCCAGAATTGAAAAATGAGTTTGAAATTATCTTGATAATGTACATGCTGAGATAATAAATTCGAAAACAAGGTGATTAAAGCAAGAAAGCTTGAAATAGTTGAACTCAAGAAAAACGATTGTTGCCAATATTGGCCTAGGATTTAGAACAAATTTGTATCTTTTGTTGTTATTACTGAACTGGAATTGCCTGGTACTTTACCCAGCTGTCAGTTAAACACTTAGGAAGCCACAGTCATTAACTCCTTCAGGTCCCCAGGATACTATTTAGTTATTGCTTCTTTTTACTGTACTAAATTCACTAATAGGCAATGCTTTAAAAATACTGAGAATACCTAGCTTACAATATATTTAGTCTTCTATAAGATTAGATGGAAAAAGCAACTCTAATTTAGCTCCTTGTTCATTTTAATTTAGGCTAGCAGATGTTTTATGTGTATAGCAGTCAACCATTTAATTTGCATTATAGAAGAACCTATAATAGCAATTTATAAGGTTTTTGTTTCTTACACTGCGGTTTTAATGTTTTTCAAAATGTTGCTATAAAAATAGGATACATTTTATTTTTCTAATTCATGTTGAATATCCCAAAAGAAAATTTGGGTTCATAAAATTCAAGCAATATTCTAAAATTAATTTTAAGAGGGAATGAGGACAAGAAAAAAGTAAAGCAAAGAAGGTAAGAAAACTGAAAAATGAAACCCTCAGCTTGCCAAGGATCCAGATTCACTGTAAGAACAGGTGGTGGTAGATGGGGGGAAGAAGTTCATGTGGAAACGTTCCTATTTCTACTGTAATGTTGCTATTTGAAAACTTATACATATTACATATTCTCACAGATACGAGAATTTTTGTACAAGCCATCATTTGGATAAATGGATGGAAATGCACATAGCACCATTTTCATCTTATTTAGGATTAATCAGAACTTTTTTCCTTGCTTCTTGAAATGTGGCAAAAATAACTTCCTGGGTATTTGCATTCAGTTAAAAGAACTCTGACAAATTAAAACCACAATGAGATATCATTTCACCACTAGAGTGGCTATTATCAGCAAAACAAAAAAATAAGTGTTGGCAAGGATGTGGAGAAATTGGAACCTACATCCACTGTTGGTGGGATTGTAAAATGGTGCAGTTGCTGTGGAAAACAGTTTGGTGGTTCCTCAAAAAGTTAAACACAGAATTACCAGCAATTCCACTTCTGGGTATATACCCAAAAGACTTGAAAGCGGAACACAAACGGATATTTTCACACCAGTGTTCATTGCAGCACTGTTCACAATAGCCAAAAGGTGGAAACAACCCAAATGTCCATCAACAGAAGAATGGATAAACAAAATGTGGTACATCCATAACAACACAAAGCAAAACAAACCAGTTGCTGTCAAGTTGATTCCAATCATGGTGAGTAGAACTGCACTCCGTAGAGTTTTCCATGGCTGTAAACTTTTGGAAGCAGATCACTAGGCTCTTTTTCCAAGGCACCTCTGGGTGGATTTGAACAGACAACCTTTCCATTAGTAGCAGAGCACTTAACAGTGACACCCAGGGACTGTAATACAAGTATTCGTTGCTTACCTCACAATTAGTTCTGTAGGACATGTGATTTGGACATTGTGGGAACACCTCGGTATGTGGGGCATGAGGCTTGCGGGGCATGGGGCTCCACAGCGGATGGACTGGGGCCTGGGGCCTGGGACTGCTGTGCGAGAGCCACAGGGGCAGCTCTGGCCATGGAGGCATTGGGTGAGCGCTTGGCTGGAACCACCCAGCGCTCAGGCACAGCAGCCGGGTGAAGGTCGTGGCTGGGAGGCTCTGGCGTGGGTGGGCCCAGGCAGCAGGGGAGTGGTCTCTGGAACATGGTGCCTTTCCCCCCACTCCACTCCTGCTGGGCTCCACAATGCCTGCTGACCTAGGGCGGTTGGGAGCGTGATTAGCCGCCCACTCCGCCCAGCGGCAGGGTTGCCTGCTCCGCTCGCTGGTAGGGCATGGCATGGCGAACTCGCTGCCGAGCGGGGCTATGAGAAGGCGTTAAAAATACTACTTTAAAAAAAAAAAAAAAACCCTTGGCTGACTCATAGCGACCCTATAGAACAGAGTAGAACTGCCCCAAGAGTTTCCAAGGAGCGCCTGGTGGATTTGAACTGCTGACTTTTTGGTTAGCAGCCATAGCACTTAACCACTACACCACCAGGGTTTCCAAAATATGAGTAGTATGTTTAAATTGTCAGGGAGCCTAAGAGTCGCCTTAAAACAAAAACAAAGCCAGGGGAAAAGAGAGAAATCAAAAAGCACTCCAGGCCAGGATGGCCTTGTGTGTACCAATGACTTTTATCATTTGTGGCTGGGCAAGATTTATGACTGGGTGCCCCAAAGATGTAAATAAAGCACAAAACAGCACACACATGCTCTTTAAGGCATATTGTGGTGGTACAACATGAAAGAGGGAGCCAAGCTGAGAAGGAGGCGAGAGCCTGCAGCAAAAATCCGCTCACTAGCATTTTCCCTTCAAACCGGCCCTGTAGGATGTGGCACTTGAAGAAAAGAGGTGGGTCAATAATCAACCCGCACTTTCTCCTCCAAACTGCTGACCCGACTGTGCTACCTTCTCCGCTAAGCCAGCTGCAGGGAAGGCCAACTCTCCTCTGAGAACCTGCCCAGAGAGGGCCTGTGCAGGCCAGGGTTGGGGCGCCGGGAACAGATACCTTTCCATCTGCGCCCTAGGGGACCACACTGGGCAAAATGAAGGGACTAGACTGCGAGTCGTGCTGGAGCCAAGGGAGACTGGGTTGGGAGTTTGGGCCTGGGCCTCCATCACAGCCGACTAGGTGGCTTCCAGTCAGGCAAAAGTGGGGCTTCGACTTCAAGATGAGGATCTGGCGTTGGGGCACTCAGATATCTGGGTGCCCATGCACAGATGTATATGCAGTGAGACATTGTGCAAATGGACATTAGGTGACATATATAGGTATTCATACAATGGTATGTTACTCAGCCATTAAGAGAAATGAACTTCTGATACATGCTACAACATGGATGAACCTTGAAAACATTATGCTGAGTGAAATAAGTTAGACACAAAAGGGCACTTATTGTATGATTTCACTTATCTGACATATCTAGAACAGGCAAGTTCATAGAGACCAAAGTTCATTAGTGGAAGGGAGAGAGGGGCAGTTATTATTTAAGGGGCACTAAGTTTCTGTTAAGGGTGATGAAAAACATCTGGAAATGGATAGTGGAGATGGTTATACAATATGGTGAACATAATTAATTTAACTGAATAGTACACATAAAAAAGATTGAAACGATAAATGTTTTGTTATATGTCTTTTTACCACATTAAAAAATAATAATAATAAGAGTCTGCTAATTCATAGGGCTGAGTTAGGGAGGATTCAATGCCATACTTTGTAAATTTTGCTTTTGAATTTATTTTTGGCTATTTGTGGAAACAATTTAAATCCCCTTCCACCAGTCAAAGGACTCTTTAAACTGTTTTATTGAAAGCTGTTGCTTGGGTTAGTTTGAAAACCTTTAGGTTTCCATATGTCATCAGTCTAGCTCTTCATTATATTTACAGCAGATCATATGCATCTAACAAGTAATTATATACTGTTTCTTTACTTTGGGGATGACTGTCCTCATTTTACCTCAATCATTTTTTAGTTACTAGTCATCTTATTAGCAGCTTGGGCAAGTCACTTAAACCCTGCCTCAGTCTTCTCATCTGTAAAATGAAGACATTATTGTTGTTAGGTGCTGTTGAGTCAACTCTGACTCATAGCGACCCTGTAAGACAGAGTAGAACTGCCCCATAGCATTTCCAAGGCTGTAATCTTTACAGAAATAGACTGCTGCATCTTTCTCCCCAACAGAGGGCTGGTGGGCCCAAACCTCCGACCTTCCGGTTAGCAGCAGAAAGGGGGCGGGGGGCTGGGGAGTAGTATGTAGGGAGAGGGCGCAGCCAGCAAATAAAGGCAGATGGCAAGCATTATTTTCATAAAAATATGATAGTAGTAGTATATATGTGGTCAGCAGCCTCTGTGATGACCCCAGTGATTCCTACATCCTGGTATTCATGCCCTTGTGTAATTCCCTCCCCTTGTGTGTGGGCTGGATCTAGCAACTCACTTCTAATGAAGAAAGATACAGCAAAAGTGATGGAATATCACTTACAAGGTTAGGCTACAAAAAGGCTGTGACTTCCATCTCTCTCCCTCTCTCTAGGGTAAGCAGGCTGCCATGTTGTGAGCTTCCCTATGAAAAGGCCCATCAGAGGAGGAAAGATCTCTCTGGCCAACAGCCAGAGAGGACCTGAGGCCTGACAATAGCCACATTTAGTTAGTTTGGAAGCAGATACTCCCCCACTGGAGCCCTGAGATGACTGCAGCCCAGCCAACACTTCCACTGCAGCCTCTAGAAAGACCTGAGCCAGAGGAGCCAGCTAAGAAGTGCCTGGATTCCCGATCTACAGAAATTGTTAGACAATAAATATTTGTTTCTTTAAGCTGCTAAATTTTGGGGTAATTTTTTTTTTAATGTAGCAATAGAAAACTAACACAATCTACTTCATAGGATTGTTTCGATGATTAAATAAGGGCAAGTAATAAATTTTAGTTATCATTATTAGTTTGGCCTACCAGAAATTTGCTCAGGAAGTTACTTTTTTAAGATAGATTACACCTATAATGTTGAGTTCAATTTTTTGACATTTTGTTAATTTTAGTTCCTGTTTTTAGTTTCTCCAAATTCTTCTATCACTCTTAAGTTAGGGTTATAGACATTTCACTTCATGCTGGAAATATATAATTGGCAAAATTAGTCCCATCCTAGGTCTTACAATAAACATGAAATAAATAAGTTATGTTGTAAAAGTATTTAATTACTATCTAGAGATGTGTGTATATAGATGAAGACAGAAAAAAAATGATTTCCAGCAGATATGCTGAAAAGTCACTCTATCAGACACATATATTCTTTGTAACGGTTTGATTTAAGAGTGACTAGTCCTATAATCTATATTTGGGATCATCCTCAGAGAACTTCAAGCCATGTTAGTAACAAATTTGTTGTTGTTGTTGGGTGCCACTGAGTCAATTCTGACTCATGGCAATCCCATGTGACAGAGTAGAACTGCTCAGAGTTTCTTGGCGTAATCTTTGTGGATTATCATTATATATATATATTGATAAATAAGGTTCATGAGACAGTGTTTTAATTATACAAGACCTAGATCTCAAATGCAATGCCTTCAGGAAAGTGGTTGGTGCAAGCTGAGTGGGAAGCACAGTTCCCTTAGGAGCTGTAGATACCCAGCTTCTGCCCAGTGTTCTGCAAGAATTTGAGTCCTGGGTTGCCAGGTTCTCCAAATTTAAAAAAAAAGATGGAAATCTGGGCTTTTGTTTATGCTTTTTAAGATTTTTTTGAGAGAAAATTCTCCATATTTTAAAATATTGTTTCAGTTTTTATATAAACACTTGCAGATAAGATAAAATACATCAGCGGGCTAGAGCCATTTGTCTAGAACCAAGAGATAAGAGAAAAACTGAGTGTATGACCTAAAACATTATTATTTTGTGGACAAAGCCTGTATCTACTAGAAGAAAGTTTCAAAAGCTTATGTTCTGCACATTTCCAGGTGTTGGATAACCAATGCATAGTTTCTATAAAGAAGCCAGACCTGACACTGCATCATCAGACAAATGTAATGTTTAAAGTTTTCTCATCAAATGTTCTCATTCATACAAACTAGTTAAAATTTCTAAGGAAGACATTTCCCCTGTGTTTATAATCACTTTCCTGGGAATACACAGTGATCTACTTTACGACACTGCTGCTTAACCAGCTGTAAAAACAATAAACGGAAGCCAGAGCAGACAGGATGATCTGTCAGGTGGCTAGCACTAATTCTTCATAATAAAGGGCCTGAAAGGCTGGGGGTCTATCCCATCACCTCAGCTATGTCAGCAATTTAGAAGGTCTTTACTCTTTTCACTTTCACAGTATTTATTAGTTTATTTAGCATAACTGCTCATGCAACATATGAGTCTATTGTCCTTCTATTCTCAAAAATTATTATAAATCCATAATTACATAGAAGGAAATATATTTTGAATTGTTAGAAAATAAGGAAAGATGACATCTTTAGCCTTTTCCAGGTTGGTTCACTTTTGTTCTTTCTACCATATGTACTTTTTTTTCTTACAGCTGTTTTGGACCCTATTAATTTCTGGCTTTTGAAAAGAGTAAAATATAATACTTTGTTTTTCTGATTGATCTGATGGGTAAAATTTAGTACATCCTAAATTTTGTATTTGTAAATTGATTTGGGTACAATTGTCATTTTCAGATGCTAAGGCTACCTATCCATGAGCATGGTATGTTTTTCCATTTATGTAGATCCCTTTGGGTTTCTTGCAGTAGTGTTTTGTAGTTTTCTTTGTATAGGTCTTTTACATCCCTGGTTAGATTTATTCCTAAGTATTTTATTTTTTTAGGGGCTATTATAAATGGTATTGTTTTCATGATTTCCTTTTCATCGTTCTCCTTATTGGCGTATGGGAATCCAACTGATTTTTGTATGTTTATCTTGTATCCTGCTACTCTGCTGAATCTATTAGTTCCAGTAGATTTCTCATGGAGTTGTTAGGGTTTTCTATGTAAAGTATAATACATCTGCAAACAGAGACAGTTTAGCTACTTCATTACCAATTTGGATGCCCTTTATTTCTTTTTCTTGCCTTATTGCCCTGGCTAGAACTTCCAGCACAATGTTAAATAGGAGTGGTAATAAAGGGAATCCTTGTCTTGTTCCTGTTCTCAAGGGGAATGTTTTCAGCCTCTCTCCATTAAGAATGATGTTGGCCATTGGTTTTGCATAGATGCCCTTTATTATGTTGAGAAATTTCCCTTCCATTCCCATTTTATTGAGAGTTTTATCAGGAATGGGTGTTGGACTTTCTCGAATGCCTTTTCTGCATCAATTGAGATGGTCATGTGATTCTTTTCTTTTATTTATGTGGTGTATTAATCATTCTCATTTGATTGATTTTCAAATGTTGAACCATCCCTGCATACCTGGTATGAATCCTGCTTGGTTGTGGTGTATTCTTTTCTTGATATGATGCTGAATTCTGTTGGCTGGAATTTTGTCAAGAATTTTTGCATCTATATTCATGGGAGATATTGGTCTGTAGTTTTCTTTTTTTGTGGCATCTTTGCCTGGTTTTGGTATCAGGATTATGCTGGCTTCATAGAATGAATTTGGAAGTGTTGCTTCCTTTTCTATGCTCTGAAATAGCTTGAGTAGTACTGGTACAAGCTCTTCTGTGAATGTTTTGTAGAATTCTCCAGTGAAGCCACCTGGGCCAGGGCTTTTTTTGGTTGGGAGTTTTTTTTATTACCTTTTCAATCTCTTCTCTTGTTATGGGTCTGTTCAGATTTTCAACATCACTTTGTTGTAGTTTGGGTAGGTAGTGTGTTTCTAGAAATTTATCCATTTCCTCTAGGTTTTCAAATTTGTTGGAGTATAGTTTTTCATAATACTGTGTTATGATCCTTTTTATTTCAGTTGGGTCTGTTGTATTTGGGTTATTTGCGTCCTCTCCTGTTTTTCTTTTGTCAGTCTGGCCAGTGGTCTGTCGATTTTGTTGATTCTTTCAAAGAACCAACATTTGGTTTTGTTGATTCTTTCTATTGTTTTTCTGTTCTCTATTTCATTTGTTTCTGCTCTGATCTTTACTATTTCCTTTCTTCCGGTGGTTGTGGGCTTTTTTTTTTTTTTTTTTTTTTTTTTTTGCTGTTCTCTTTCTATTTGTTTGAGTTGTGTAGTTAATGTTTTGATTTTGTCCCTTTCTTCTTTTTTGATATGTGCATCTATTGCTATAAATTGTCCTCTGAGGACTGCCTTTGCTGTGTCCCAAAAGTTTTGGTATGATGTGTTTTCCTTCTCATTTGATTCTAGGGATTTTTGATTCCATCTCTGATTTCTTGTATTACCCAGTGATGTGTAAGCAGGGTATTATTCAGTTTCCATGTGATTGATTTTTTTTCCTTGCTCTTTCATTGTTAATTTCTACCTTGATGGCATTGTGGTCAGAGAAGATACTTTGAATTATCTCAGTGTTTTGGATCTTGTTGAGGATTGCTCTGTGGCCTAAGATGTGGTCTATTCTGGAGAATGTTCCATGTGCATTGGAAAAGAATGTGTACTTTGCAGCGGTTGGATGGAGTGTTCTATATATGTCTATGAGGTCAAGTTGGCTGATTGTACCCTTTAGGTCTTCTGTATCTTTGCTGAGTTTCTTTTTAGTTGTTCTGTCCTTTACTGAGAGTGGTGTGTTGAAGTATCCTACTATTATTGTGGAACTGTCAATTTCTCTTTTCAGTGTTGTTAGAGTTTATGTATTTTGGAGCCCTGTCATTGGGTGCATGGATGTTTATTATGGTTATGTCTTCATGGTGGATCATCCCCTTAATCATTATATAGTGTCCTTCTTTGTCTTTTATGGTGGCTTTTGTTTTAAAGTCTATTTTATCTGAGATTAGTATTGCCACTCCTGCTCTTTTTTGGTAGTTGTTAGCTTGATATATTTTTTTCCAACCTTTGACTTTTAATAAGTTCACATCTTTGTTTCTAAGGTGTTTCTCTTTTAGACAGCATATTGATGGATCTTGTTTTCTTATCCATTCTGTCACTCTACGTCTCTTTATGAGTGCATTAAGTCCATTTACATTCAGTGTAATTACTGATAGATGTGAGTTTGTTGCTGTCATTTTGTAGTGCTTTTTTTTTTTTTTTTTGTGGTGCTGACGTTTTCTTTGTTCTTCTTACTCTCCTGTGCTGAGTTGTTTGTGGATTTTTTTTTCATTTCTTTTGTTTTTGTAGGTTTTGTTTTTGCTGAGACTTTATGTTTTTCCTCTTTATTTTTATGAGTATGTTTATTAACTTTCTTTTTGGTTACCATGAAATTTACCCTTATCTTTCTAAGTTTGAAGCAGTCTATTAGTACTTGGTATCGCCTTGCCTTCCTTTCCATTAGAAAGCTCTATATCTACACCATTTATTCTCTCTTTTATTGTTCTGATGTTGTCATTTACTGATTAACTGCTCTGATTCTCTGTTGTATTTCTTTTGGTTTGGATAGTCCTTGAGAGTTCATTTCCTGGATTGGTATCTGGTTGGTATGATCCTGCATCCTAGATTCTGCCTGTGAGCTGAAGTTGTTTGTTCTCAGATCAAAGAACTCCCTTTAATAATTCTTGTAATTTTGGTTTGGTTTTTACATAGTCCCTTAATTCCTGTTTATCTGGAAATGTCCTAATTTCACCATCATATTTGAACCAGAGTTTTGCAGGATATATGATTCTTGGCTGGCAATTTTTTTCTTTCAAGGTTTTATATATGTCATCCCATTGCCTTCTTGCCTGCATGGTTTCTGCCGAATAATCTGAGCTTAGTCTTATTGTTTCTTCTCTGTATGTGACTTCTTGTTTTTCATGAGCTGCTCTCAGGATTCTTTGTCTTTGGTTTTGGCGAGTGTGAATATGATATGCCTTGGTGATTTTCTTTTGGGGTCTATCTATATGGGATTCATTGAGCTTCTTGGATGACCAGGTTTTCACCTTTCATGATATTGGGGAAGTTTTCTGTCATCAGTTCTTCAATGATCCTCTCTGTGTTTTCTGTTTTCTTCCCCTGTTCTGGAACTCCAATCACTCGAAAATTTTTGCTTTTGATTGTATCCCATATAACTCTCAGGGTCTCTTCATTTTTCTTCATTCTTTTTTCTGAGTTTTCCTGAAACAGAGTTGTATCTAAGTGTCTGTCTTCAGTTCCACTGATCCTGTCTTCCACCATTTCAAATCTGCTCCTCAGCCCTTCTATGACACTTTCCATTTCTGAAATCTTGTTTATGTTTGGATTTCTAACTGTTGTATTCGTATAATTTCTAGTTGTGAATTTATTCCAGCATTTTGTTCCTGCATTATTTTCCTGAATTCTTCCAATTTTTTGTCTGTATTTTCCATGAATTTGTCTATTTTTTCCTTGGTTTTGTCTGCTTTGTGCTTCAACTCTTGGAGAATTCTGAGTATTAGAGATTTGAATTCCCTATGAGGCAGTTCTAGTGCCTTTTCTTCCACTGGAAAGTCATCTGGTGTTTTATTTTGGACACCTACTGGAACCATCCTGTCCTGTTTTTTTTACATGTTTTGATATTGTCTGCTGTCTTTGGGGCATTCAGTAGTTATTGCTCTCGTTTACTGATGGCAGATTTGCTTGTTTCATCCTTTTTTTAAAATTTGGCTATGTCTGAGCTGGCGGGCTTTGTGTTCTTTGTTGTTTGCTCATCTGTGGGCACGATACTTTTTGCCTTCTTCTCCAATCGGCAGGGTCAGTTTCTCAGATATGGTACAACAGGGCAGGTCTAGCTGAAGAGGAGTTACTGGGACGGGTTGTTTGTGGCACTTACTACAGCCACGAGGACCGCTCGGTAATCAGTGCAGGGTAGGTTCCAGTAGGCCGTGCCTGTGCTGCTTGTTGGTGTGATATTAAGCACATTGTGCAAGTAGGCAAGATGTAGGGGAGAGATTGTTATGTGTGGAGCTAAGATGGATATGGGAGAGAGGAGAGAGGAACAGGAGTCCAAAACATACAAAACAAACAAAAAAGAGTGCTTTGGGAGCTTGCTGTTAGAGTGGAGAGATGAGAGACTATGAAACGGAGAAAAACAAAAAGGGGAAGGAGAAGAAAGAAAAAAGAATGAATAAATAAAAATCAGAAAGTAAAAAGAACAGCAAAGCTTCCAGGGATCCCACAAGTGCAGCTATGAGGTCTGGGGAAGTTGTTCCCAGGTGTTACAGTACAGCCTGGCTAGAAGGGGTAGAGGTATTCAGCACCAGGTATTCAGGGAACAGAAAGAGAAGGAAGGTATAGAGAGATGAGAAACTGAGTAATGAAGAAAGACAGGGAAAAATAGGGAAAAGAAAACAAAACAGATTTTAAAAAAGAACAAGAAAAGCCCCCAAAAAACAGGAAAAAAAAATACCACGAAAAAAGAAATGTCCTCAGGGATCCCTTTGTGCATCTACGTGAGCTGAGGGGGTAAGGCTCCAAGCCGCGCAGCACTGCCCGGCCAGAATGGGCTCCCAACTCAAGAAAAGGAAAATAAAACAAACAAACAACCTGAAACAAACAAACAAACAAAAGCCCCGGGTACCACCAGCATGGCAGCCCAGACTGGCAAGCAGCTCCACACTCAAACAGAGTTCCACAGCCCCTCAGGAAGAAGCAAAGATGACACATGGAGCCAGGTATTTGAGCAAAAGGAGGGGGAGGTGGTGAGAGGTAAGGAAGAAATCAAAATAAGTGGAAAAAAGCAACACCAGCAGCCAACAAATGGCACTCAGAGAGCTGGCCCATTCGGGCGTGTGGAATCAAAGCAGCCGGTGTTTCCTGGTCAAGAGATTGTGGCTTCAGGAAGCAGAGGAGGCCGAGTCGGGGTGAAGAAGAGTCGGGGGTGGGAAAGTGTATATCGCAAATTACCGGTTGTTCTGTCTCCCGCTGGAAGCTCAGAGAAACTGCTTTCTCATACCCCCTATTTGCTGGTCTTTGATAGGAGTCCAAGATGGCAGATCTGTGCTGCATTAGCTGATAGGGCATCTGTGCATGAATCTCTCCTCGCTCTCTGTTCTCTGTCAGTTTTCGCACTCCATTGGTGCTTGGCTGAGTTCTTTATCTTATTTGATGTTTTAGGGTGTCAGGATTAATGTTTTCTCTGTTTGGATTAGTTTTTTGGATCTTTGCTGTGGAGGGACAGCATGGTGCTTCTGCCTAGAGTGCCATTTTGCCTGAAGTCCTTCATCCTAAATTTTGACCTAGAAAGTACTAAAATAGCAAAGAGAATGGTTCCATTAACTGTACACATTGCTCATTGTATAAGGTTTATTTTAACAACTTATTAAGTGGACATATTTTCACAGACTGCAAATGTTGAGCAACACCCTGAATAAGTCAAATCAGTCCAAGTGGGAGACAAAAGGAGGATTACTGGTCATTAACAATATTCCCTCTTATAGATAAGAAAAATTAATAGTTTTGTCTGTTTTAGATATATTAAGACAATGGACATTTTTCATTAGCCTATTAATAAAAATGAACACATTTAATATTAGCAGCTCTTTAAGAAAAAAATTGGCATATTTTTTAAAAAGTAAGATTAAGCAACTTCTCTACAGATTTTGAGGTAGCTGAGTGGCACAAATTGTTTAAGCCTGACTGCTAACTGAAAGGTTGGAAGTTCAAATCCACCTAGTGGTGCCATAGAAGAAAGGCCTGGCTATCTATTTCCATAAGATTACGGCCTATGGAGCACCATTATACTCTAAAACATGTAGGGTCACCATAAGTTGGAATGAACTTGATGGGAGCAGGGTTATACAGATTTTAATCCTCTTCATATTATGTATTTACTAAGGTTGAATATCTGAAAATGGTGAGTCCATTGTCATATTCCTTTGGTCTTCTGAAAGAGAATTGTGAAGTAGCTCCTATTAGAACAACTTTCCTGCATATGGCAGCTATAAAGTCTGGATAACAATAAACAACTACCTGAAGACATTGGAGACTAAAAACAGGCAGAAATGGGAGGTGGAGCCTACAATTGGAAGAAGAAAATTATACTGGATGATATTCCCGTTTGTAAAGACTTTTCAACTGAGGGCAAGCCCGTTCTACTGGCTTGAAGATCAGAAGGCAAAGTTCAGAGTGATTACAACATCTGGAAAGTGAAAGGGAAATTCTGGATAGGAGAGAGTCAGAGAAGAGGAGCCCCAAATTCTGCACATAATTTCTGCCCATGTCTCTGGATGAGACCTCAACCACTCAGACATGGGACAGGCTCCCAGGAGCCCAGCTAAGGCTAGAGGAACTGAGCAATTGCCAACTGTTGAGTTTGCAGTTTGTTTCTAACCAAGCAAACTGTCTTCTAAAACAACAAGTGCCAATGTTCTGGGTGCAAAAGAAGTTGTTGTTGTTGTTATGTAGTGTCGAGTCAGTTCCAACTCATAGCGATCCCATGTACAACAGAACGCAACACTGCCCGGTCCTGTGCCATCGTCACAATTGTTGCTGTGCTTGAGCTCATTGTTGCATCTTCCTCTCTTTCACTGACTGTCTACTTTACCAAGCATGATGTCCTTCTCCAGGGACTGGTTCCTCCTGATAACATGTCCAAAGTGAGACAAAGTCTTGCTATCCTTGCATGCTGGCTGTACTTCTTCCAAGACAGATCGTTCTTCTGACAGTCCATAGTGTATTCAATATTCTTCGCAAACACCATGATTCAAAGCCATCAATTCTTCTTTGGTCTTCCTTATTCATTACCCAGCTTTTGCATGCATATGAGGCAATTGAAAATATTATGGCATGGGTCAGGTGCACCTTAGTCCTCAAAGTGACATCTTTGCTTTTTAATACTTTAAAAAGGTCTTTTTCAGCAGATTTGCCCAATGCAAAATGTCAATTGATTTCTTGACTTCTGCTTCCATGGGTGTTGATTATGGATCCGAGTAAAATGAAATCTTTGACAAATTTAATATTTTCTCCATTTACCATAATGTTGCTTATTGGTCCAGTTGTGAGGATTTTTTTTTTTTTATGTTGAGATGTGTAATTATTAAGATTGTGTGTCAACTTGACTGGGCCATGATTCTCAGTGGTTTGGCAGTTATGATGTAGTTTGGCAGCCATATACTTCCATGATGAGATTTGATATAATGTGATCACCTCCATGATGAGATCTGCTATGAGTAGCCAATCAGTTAAAAGGGAGTTTCCTTGGGCATGTGGACTGCATCGAATATAAGTGGGCATTCTGGCAGGACTCGTGGCTTTTGCTGGCTCTGTATGCTGCAGATGGCTCCTGTTCATCTGACCACTGGTTCTTGGGACTTGAGCTAGCAGCTTATTTGTGGTCTTGCCTGCTGATCTTAGGATTCGTCGGTCCTCACAGCCTGTGAGCAAGAGTCCTGCTGTCCGACTTGACTATCTTTGGTTCACCAGCCCCTGCAGCTATATGAATCAGGAGAAGCCTCCAGCATGACCCACGTTCCAGCCTCTACAACCATGTAAGCCATTTCCTTAATATAAATCTCTCTATATATATTTATATGCTTTACTGGTTTTGCTTCTCTAGAGAACTGAGCCTATGACAAGGTGTAATCCATCCTGAAAACTATAACCTTTGATCTTTATCAGTAGGTGCTTCAAGTCCTCTTCACTTTCAGCAAGCAAGGTTGTGTCATCTGCATATTGCAGGTTGTTAGTGAGCCTTCCTCCAATCCTGACGCCGAGTTCTTCTTCATATAGTTCAGCTTCTTGGATTATTTGCTCAACATACAGATGAATAAGTATGGTGAAAGGATACAACCCTGACACAAACCTGTCTTGATTTTAAACCATGCAGTAAAGGGGATACTGTTCCAACAACTACCTCTTAGTCTACGTTCAGGTTTCTCAAGAGAACAATTAAGTGTTCTGGAATTCCCATTCTTCTCAATGTTATCCGTAATTTGTTATGATCCACACAGTCGAATGCCTTTGCATCATCAATAAAACCCAGGTAAACATTTTTCTGGTATTCTCTGCTTTCAGCCAAGCGTCATCTCAGCAATGATACCCCTCATTCCACGTCCTCTTCTGAATCCCTCTTGATTTTCTGGTAGTTCCCAGTCGATGTACTGCTGCAACCATTTCTGAATTGTCTTCAGCAAAATTTTACCTGTGTGTGATATTAATGATATTGCTTGATAATTTCCTCATTCTGTTCGATCACCTTACTTTAGAATGGGCACAGATATGGATGTCATCCAGTTGGTTGGCCAGGTAGCTGTCTTCCAGATTTCTTGGCATTGACAACTGAGCACCTCCAGTGCTGCATCCATTTGTTGAAACATCTCAGTTGGTATTCCATCAATTCCTGCAGCCTTGTTTTTTGCCAATGACTTCAGCACAGCTTGGATTTCTTCCTTCAGTACCATCTATTCCTGATTATATGCTGCCTCCTGAAATGATTGAATGTCAACCAAATCTTTTTGGTGCAGTGACTCTGTGTATTCCTTCAGTTTTCTTTTGATGCTTCCTGTGTCATTTAATATTTTCCCCATAGAATCCTTCAGTATTGCAACTTGAGGCTTGAATTTTTTCTTCAGTTCTTTCAGCTTGAAAAATGCCAAGCGTGTGCTTTCCTTTTGGTTCTCTAACTCCAGGACTTTGCACATTTCTTTATAATACTTTACTTTGTCTTCTCAAGCTGACCTTTGAAATCTTCTGTTCAGCTATTTTACTTCAACAAGTCTTCCATTCACTTTAGCTACTGTACATTCAAGAGCAAGTTTCAGAGTCTCTTCGGATATCCATTTTGGTCTTTTCTTTCTTTTTAGTGACCTTTTGCTTTGTTCGTGTAGATGTCCTTAATTTCATCTCACAATTTATCTGGTCTTTGGTCATTAGTGTTCAATGTGTCAAATCTATTCTTGAGATTTTCGCCAAATTCAGGTGGGATAGACTCAAGGTTATACTTTGGCTCTTGTGGACTTGTTTTAATTTTCTTCAGCTTCAACTTGAACTTGCATGGGAACAATTGATGGCCTGTTTCACAGTTGACCCCTCACCTTATTCTGACTAATGATATTGAGCTTCTACATCAGCTCTTTCCACAGATGTCCTTTTGATTCCTGTATATTCCAACAAGCGAGGTCCACCTGTATATAGTTGCCATTTATGTTGTTGAAAAAAGGTATTTGCAATGAATAAGTCGTAGGTCTTGCAAAATTTTATCATGATCTCTCTGCTGTCATCTCTATCTCTGAGGCCATATTTTCCATCTACTGATATTTCTTCTTTGTTTCCAACTTTCACATACAAAACATCAGTAATTATCCATGCATCCTTTTTTTTAATCAAATTAAAAAAATTTGTTTTATTGTTCTTTAGATGAAGGTTTACAGAACAAATAGTTTTTCATTAAACAGTTAGTACACATATTGTTTTATGACAATGGTTAACAACCCCGTGACATGTCAACACTGTCCCTTCTCAACCTTGTGTTCCCTATTACCAGCTTTCCTGTTCCCTCTTGCCTTCTAGTTCTTGTACCTGGACTGTTGTGCCCCTTTAGTCTTGTTTTGTTTTACAGGGCTATCTAATCTTTGGCTGAATGGTGAACCTCGGGAGTGACTTCATTACTGAGCTAAAAGGATGTCCGCCGGACATACTCTTGGGCTTTCTCCAATCTCTGTCAAGCCAGTAAGTCTGGTCTTTTTTTGTGAGTTAGAATTTTGTTCTACATTTTTTCCATCTCTGTCCGGGACCCTCTGTTATGACCCCTGTCAGAACAGTCAGTGGTGGTAGCTGGGCACCATCTAGTTTTACTAGACTGTCTGGTGGAGGCTATGGTAGTTGTGGTCTAGTATTCCTTTGGACTAATCTTTCCCTTGTATCTGGTTTTCTTCCTTCTCCCTTGCTCTGGAAGGGGTGAGACCAGTGGAGTATCTTAGATGGCTGCTCACAGGCTTTTAAGATCCCAGACATTACTCACAAAGGTAGAATGCAGAAGATTTTCTTCATAAACTGTGTTATGCCAATTTAGCTAGATGTTCCTGGAGACCATGGTTCCCACAGCCCTCTGCCCAGCAGTTCAGCCCCTCAGGCAGTTTGGATGTGTCTATCCAGCTTCCATGACCTTTCCTTGTACACATTATGCTGGCTTCCCCAGTGTTGTGTACTGCCTTACCCTTCACCAAAGTTACCACTTATCTATTGTCTGTTTAGCTCCCCCCATCCCTCTAACCAACAAAGATTGTTTCTTTTTATGTGTAAATTTCACGAGTTTTTACAGTAGATGTCTCATACAATATTTGTCCTTTTGTGATTGACTTATTTCTCTCAGCATAATGTCCTCCAGTTTCATCTATGTTAGGAGATGCTTCACAGAGTCATTGTTCTTCATCATTGCATAATACTCCAATGTGTGTATGTACCATAGTTTGTTTATCCATTCATCTGTTGATGGGCATCTAGGTTGTTTCCATCGTTTTGCTATTGTGAACAAAGCTGCAATGAACATGGATGCGCATATGTCTATTCCTGTGACAGCTCTTATTTCTCTAGGATATATTCCTAAGGGTGGGATTGCTGGAGCATATGGTATTTCTATTTCTAGCTTTCTAAGGAAGTGCCATATCATTTTCCAAAATGGTAGTAACATTTTGCATTCCACTAGCAGTGCATAAGAGTTCCGATCTCCAACATTTGTTATTTCCACATTTTTTATTCGTGCCAGTAATGCTGAGGTGAGATGGTATCTCGCTGTGGTTTTAATTTGCATTTCTCTAATGGCTAGTGACCGTGAACATTTCCTCATGTGTCTGTTGGCCTCTTGAATGTATTTTTTGGTGAAGTGTTTGTTCATTTCCTTTGCCCATTTTTTAATTGGATTATTTGTCTTTTTGTTGTAGAAGTGCTGGATTTCCTTGTAGATTTTAGAGATTAGACCTTTGTCTGACTTGTAATGTCCAAAAATTTTTTCTCAGTGTGTAGGCTCTCTTTTTACTCTTTTGGCAAAGTCTTTTAATGAGCATAAGTGTTTAATTTTTAGAAGATCCCAGTTATCTAGCTTATCTTCTGGAGTTTGTGTGTTGTTGGTTAAGGTTTGTATCCTGTTAATGCCATGTGTTAGGGACTATAGCATTGATCATATTTTTTCTTCTATGAATTTTATAGTTTTTGGCTTTATATTTAGGTCTTTGATCCATTTTGAATTAGTTTTTGTATCTGTTGTGAGGTATGGGTCCTGTTTCATTTTTTTGCAGATGGATATCCAGTTTGCCAGCACCATCTGTTAAAAAGACTGTCCGTTTCCCATTTGATGGACTTTGAGCACTTGTCAAAGATCAGGAGACCGTAGGTGGATGGATTTACATCTGGGTTCTCAATTTTATTCCACTGGTCAATGTATCTGTCATTCTACCAGTATCAGGCTATTTTAACTACAGTAGCTGTATAGTAGGTTCTGAAGTCAGGTAGTGTGAGTCCTCCAACTTTATTCTTCTTCTTCAGTAGTGCTTTACTTATCCGGGGCCTCTTCCATTTCCATATAAAGTTAATGACCAGTTTTTCCATCTCTTTAAAGAATGTTGTTGGTATTTGGATGGGGATTGCATTGTATTTGTAAGTTTCTTTGGGTAGAATTGTTATTTTCACAAAGTTGAGTCTACCTATCCATGAGCATGGTATGTTTTCCCATTTATGTAGATCCCTTTGGGTTTCTTGCAGTAGTGTTTTGTAGTTTTCTTTGTATAGGTCTTTTACATCCCTGGTCAGATTTATTCCTAAGTATTTTATCTTTTTAGTGGCTATTGAAAATGGTATTGATTTCCTGATTTCCTTTTCATTGTTCTCCTTACTGGTGTATAGGAATCCAACTGATTTTTGAATTTTTATCTTGTATCCTGCTACTCTGCTGAATCTTTCTATTAGTTCCAGTAGATTTCTCGTGGAGTCTTTAGGGTTTTCTATGTATAGTATCATATCATCTGCAAACAGGGACAGTTTAACTTCTTCGTTATCAATTTGGATGCCCTTTATTTCTTTTTCTTGCCTTATTGCTCTAGCTAGGACTTCCAGCACAATGTTAAATAGGAGTGGTGATAAAGGGCATCCTTGTCTTGTTCCTGTTTTCAAGGGGAATGTTTTCAGCCTCTCTCCATTAAGAATGATGTTGGCCATTTGTTTTGCATAGATGCTCTTTACTATGTTGAGAAATTTCCTTTCTATACCAATTTTATTGAGAGTTTTTATCAGGAATTGGTGTTGGACTTTGTCAAATGCCCTTTCAGCATCAATTGAGATGACCATGTGTTTCTTTTCTTTCCTTTTATTTATGTGGTGGATTATGTTGATTGATTTTCTAATGTTGAACCATCCTTGCATACCTGGCATGAATCTTACTTGGTTGTGGTGTATTTTTTTTTTTTAATATGATGCTGAATTCTATTGGCTAGAATTTTGTTGAGAATTTTTGCATCTATTTCCATGAGAGATACTGATGTGTAATTTTCTTTTTTTGTGGCATCTTTGCCTGGTTTTGTTATCAGGGTTATGCCAGCTTCATACAATGAATTCTGAAGTGTCGCTTCCTTTTCTATGTTCTGAAATAGTTTGAGTAGTACTGGTGTAAGCTCTTCTCTGAGTGTTTTGTAGAATTCTCCAGTGAAGCCATCTGGGCCAGGGCTTTTTTTGTTGAGAGTTTTTAAATTACCTTTTCAATCTTTTCCCTTGTTATGGGTCTGTTCAGATTTTCAACATCACTTTGTTTTAGTTTGGGTAGGTAGTGTGTTTCTAGAAATTTATCCATTTCCTCTAGGCTTTCAAATTTGTTGGAGTATAGTTTTTCATAATATTGTTTTATGATCCTTTTTATTTCAATTGGGTCTGTTGTAATGTCCCCCATTTCATTCCTTATTTGGGTTATTTGCATCCTCTCCTGTTTTTCTGTTGTCAGTCTGGTCAATGGTTTGTCCATTTTGCTGATCCTTTCAAAGAACCAACTTTTGGTTTTGTTGATATTTCTATTGTTTTTCTATTCTCCATTTCATTTATTTCTGTTCTGATCTTTATTATTTGCTTTCGTCTAGTGGCTGTGGACCTTTTTTGCTGTTCTCTTTCTATTTGTTTGAGTTCTGTAGTTAATGTTTTGATTTCATCCCTTTCTTTTTTGATATATGCGTTTATTGCTATAAATTGCCCTCTGAGGACTGCGTTTGCTGTGTCCCAAAGATTTTGGTATGATGTGTTTTCCTTCTCATTTGATTATAGGAGTTTTTTGATTCCATCTCTGATTTCTTCTGTTACCCAGTGGTTTGTTAGCAGGGTGGTATTCAGTTTCCATGTAATTGATTTTTTTTTTTTTTTTTTGCTCTTCCTCTTGTTAATTTCTACCCTGATGGCATTGTGCTCAGAGAAGATACTTTGTAATGTCTCAGCATTTTGGATCTTGTTGAGGATTGCTCTTTGGTCTAAGACGTGGTCTATTCTGGAGATAATTCCATGTGCATTGTTAAAGAATGTGTACTTTGCAGCTGTTGGGTAGACTGTTCTATATATGTCTACGAGGTCAAGTTGGCTGACTGTGCCCTTTAGGTCTTCTGTATCTTTGTTGAGTTTCTTTCTAGATGTTAGGTCCTTTACTGAGAGTTGTGTGTTGAAGTCTCCTGCTATTATTGTGGAACTGTCAATTTCTCTTTTTAGTGCTGTTAGAGTTTGTTTTATATATTTTCGTGCCCTGTCATTGGGTGCATAGATGTTTATTATGGTTATGTCTTCGTGATGGATCATTCCATTAATCATTATAGAGTGTCCTTCTTAGTCTTTTATGGTGGATTTTTTTTTAAAGCCTGTTTTATCTGAGATTAGTATTGCCACTCTTGCTGGTTTTTGGTAGCTGTGTGCTTGATATATTATTTCCATCCTTTGATTTTTAATAAATTTTCATCTTTGTTTCTAAGGTGCATCTCATGTATACAGCATATTGATGGATCCTGTTTTTTAATCCTTTCTGTCTCACTTTGTCTTCTTTTTGGCTGCATTTAGGCCATTTACATTCAGTGTAATTATTGATGGGTGTGAGTTTATTGCTGTCATTTTGTAGCTTTTTTTTTTTTTTTTTTTGTGGTGCTGACATTTTCTTTGTTTCTCTTACTCTCCTGTGCTGAATTCCTTTTGTTTGTGGATTTTCTTTTGTTTTTGTAGATTTTGTTTTCACTGAGACTTTATATTTTTCTTCTTTATTTTGATGAGTAGATTTGTTAACTTTCTTTGTGGTTATCTTGAAATTTACCCTTGTCCTCGTAGATTTGAACCAGTCTATTATTACTTGGTATTGCTTGGCCTTCCTCTCCATTAGAAGGTTCTGTACCTACACTGTTTATTCCCTCTTTTATTGTTCTGATGTTGTCATTTACAGATTAACCTCTCTGGTTCCCTGTTGTAATTCTTTTTGTTTTGGATAGTCCTTGAGAGTTCATTTCCTAGATTGGTATCTGGCTGGTACGATCCTGTGTCCTAGATTCAGCCTGTGGTATGATGTTGTTTGTTCTGAGATCGAAGGAATCCCTTTATTAATTCTTGGAAGTTTGGTTTGGTTTTTACATAGTCTCTTAATTTCTGTTTATCTGGAAATGTCCTAATTTCACCATCATATTTGAATGAGAGTTTTGCAGGATATATTATTCTTGGCTGGTAAGTTTTTTCTTTTGAGGTTTTATATATGTCATCCTATTGCCTTCTTGCCTGCATGGTTTCTGCCGAATAATCTGAGATTAGTCTTATTGTTTTTCCTGTGTATGTGACTTTTTGTTTGTCTTGAATTGCTCTCAGGATTCTGTTTGTCTTTGGTTTTAGGGAGTGTGATTATGATATGCCATAATGATTTTCTTTTGGGGTCTATCCTTTATGGGGCTCATTGAGCTTCTTGGATGATCAGCTTTTCATCTTTCATGATATTGGGGAGGTTTTCTGTCAGCAGTTCTTCAATGATCCTCTCCGTATTTTCTGTTTTCTCCCCCTGTTCTGGAACTCCAATCACTTGCATATTTTTAGGTTTGATTGTATCCCACATAATTCTCAGGGTTTCTTCATTTTTCTGATTTTCCCTCAAACAGTTGTATCCAAGTGTTTGCCTTCAATTTCACTGATCCTGTCTTCCATCATTTCAAATCTGCCCCTCAGCCCTTCTACGACACTGTCCATTTCTAAAATCTTGTTGTTTATCTTTTGGATTTCCAGTTGTTGTTTTTGTATGATTTCTAGTTGTGAATTTATCTTGACATTTTGTTCCTGTATTATTTTCCTGAATTCTTCCATTTGCTTGTCTGTATTTTCCAAGAATTACTCTATTTTTTCCTCATTTTTGTTTGCTTTTTGCTTCAACTCTTGGATAATTCTGAATATTAGAGATTTGAATTCCCTATCAAGTAGTTCTAGTACTTTTTCTTCTACTGGAAAGTCATCTGGTATTTTATTTTGGATGCCTACTGGAACCATCCTATCCTGGTTTTGTATATGTTTTGATATTGTCTGCTGTCCTCGAGACATTCAGTAGTTATTTTCCTCTTTTATTGCTTTTAGATTTTTTTTTTTTATTTCGTCGTGCTTTTTTGTTTTATTTGTTATGTCTGAGTAGGCAGGCTGTGGGTTCTTTGTCATTTGCTTGTCTGTAGGCATGATAGTTTTCACCTCCTTCTCCAGTGGGCAGGGTCAGTTGCTCAGATATAGTACAGCAAGGCAGGTCCAGCTGAAGGGGAATTGCTGGGATGGCTTGTTTCTGGCAAGTACTAGGGCCGACAAGGTGGGCTGGGAATCGGTGCAGGGCAGGTTCCGGTAGGCTGTTCCTGTGCTGCTTGGGGGCGTGATGTTCAGTGCACAGTGCAGGTAGACAGGAAGGAGGGTGGATATTGTGATGTGTGGAGCTAAGATGGGTATGAAAAAAGGAGAGAGATGAGAGAGGTACAGGGGCCAAAAACATACAAGCAAAGAAACAAATGAATAAAAGAGTGCTAAGGGAGCTTGCCATTGGTTGGAGAGATGACAGACTGAGAAATGGAGAAAAACAAAAAGAAAAAAAAAGAAAGGGTAAAAGAAAAAAATGAATAAATAAAAATTAGAAGAAAAAAAAAGCCTCAGGTTTCCCACCAGTGTGGCTATGAGAACTGGGAAAGTTGCTCCCACACCATTAAGTACAGCCTGTCTAGAAGGGTTAGAAGTGTCACACAGCGCTAGGCATTCAGGACACAGTAACAGAAGGTAAGTATAGAGATGAGAAACTGAGAAATGAAGAAAGACAAAAAGGGAAAAAGAGAGAGAAGAAAACAAAACAAAGAAGCAAAGAAAGAAAAAAGAAATGCCCCCAGGGGTCCCACTGTGCGTCTGCACAGAGTATGGAAGTAGCTCCCAAGCCGTGCACTTCTGCTTGGCTAGAAGGGGCTCCTAAGCCGAGAAGAGAAAAAGAAAACAAACAAACAAATCAAAAGAGAACAAAGCAAACAAACAAACAAAAAAACCCAGGGGTGCCACCACTGGTGGGAAGCAGTTTCACAGTCAAGCGGTGTTTTGCAGACTTTCAGGAAGAAGCAAAGATGGCACACTCAGCCAGGTATTTGTGAGAAAGTTGGGGGAGGTGGTGAGAGGTAAGGGAGAAATCTAAAGAAGCAGATAAAAGCAACACCAGCAGCCAACAAATGGCACTCAGGGAGCCAGCCAGTGTGGGCGTGTGAAATACAAGCGGCACCGAGGTGAAGCCAGTGCTTCCTTGCCAAGAGATTGTGGCCTCAGGAAGCAAAGGAGGCCAAGTTGGGGTGAAGTAGGGTAGGGGGTGGGAAAGTGTATATCGCTGGCTACCAGTTGTTCTGTCTCCTGCTGGAAGCTCTGTTAAGTTGCTTTCTCTTACCCCCTGTTCGCCGATCTCTGATAGGAGTCCAAGATGGTGGATCCGTGCTGCGTTAGCTGATAGGGAACCTCTGCATGTATCTCTTCTCGCTCTCTGATCTCTGTCAGTTTCTTATTCCATTTGGTGCTTTGCTGAGTTCTTTATCTCTTCATTTGATGCTTAGGGTTTCAGGATTGATGTGTGTCTCTGACTTAGTTTTTTGGATCTTTGCTGTGGAGGGACAGCTTGGTGTATCTGTATACAATGACATGTTGCCCAGAAGTCATCTATCAATGCATTTTGATTGCGTGTATGATCAATTTCAGACTAGAGGTTGGTAAAAATCTTCAAATTCTTCATCTTTGGTATTAGTGGTTGGTGCATTAATTTGAATAATAATCATACTAACTGACGTTCCTTGTAGGCATATGGATATTATCCTATTACTGACAGTGTGTACTTCAGGATAGAAGTTGAGAGGTGCTTTCCGATGATGAATGTGATGCGATTCCGCTTCAAGCTGTCATTCCTGGCATAACAGACCATATGATTGTCCAATTCAAAATGGCCAATATCAATCCATTTCATCTTACTAATGCCTAGGATATTGTCTTAGGCTGGATTCTCTACAGAAGCAAAACCAGTAAAGCATATAAATATACATATATAGAGAGATTTATATCAAGGAGATGGCTCACATGGTTGTAGAGGCTGGAACAGCCCAAGTCTGTGGGTCAGGATAGAGGCTTCTCCTGATTCACATAGTCACAGGGGCTGGCAAACCCAGCATTGGAAGGTTGGAGAGCAGGGCTACTGCTCACAGGCTGTGAAGATCAACGAATCCAAGATTGGCAGGCAAGACCACCAGTGAGCTACTAGCTCAAGTCCCAAGAACCAGAGGTCAGATGAACAGGATCCAGCTGCAGAATCCAGAACAAGCAAAAGCCCCTGTGCCCTGCCAGAACATCTGCCCACACTCGATGCAGGCCACATGTCCAAGGAAACTCCCCTTCAACCAATTGGGTGCTCACAGCAGATCCTATCATGGGAGTGATCACATATCAGATCTCAACAGGGAAGTGACCACAACATCACATGACTGCCAAAACACTGAGAATCATGGCCCAGCCAAGTTGACACACAATCCTAACCATCACAGATATCAATCTTTATGCTTTC
Organism: Dugong dugon; assembly: GCA_030035585.1. Classification (NCBI taxonomy): domain Eukaryota; kingdom Metazoa; phylum Chordata; class Mammalia; order Sirenia; family Dugongidae; genus Dugong; species Dugong dugon. Next base: position 34,046,541 of record CM057479.1, read on the forward strand.
CATTTCATTTTTGACAACCTCCAATATTCCTAGATTCATACTTCATACATTCCACATTCCAATTATTAGTGGATATTTGCAGCTGTTTCTTCTCATTTTGAGTAGCTCCACATCAGCAAATGAAGGTCCCAAAAGCTTAACTCCATCCACATCATTAAGGTCAACTCTACTTTGAGGAGGCAGCTCTTCCCTAGTCATATTTTGAGTGCCTTCCAACATGAGGGGCTCATCTTCCAGCACTATACCAGACAATGTTTTGCTGTTATTCATAAGGTTTTCACTGGCAAATTTTTTTAGAAGTAGACTGCCAGTAGTAGATAAGTAGTCTGTCTTAGTCTCGAAGTTCCCCTGAAACCTTCCCACCTTGGATGACCCTGCTGGTATTTGAAATACTGGTGGCATAGCTTCCAACATCACAGCAACACGCAAGCCACCACAGTATGACAAACTGACAGAGGAGTCATAGACAACAGAAGTAGGAAGGTGTCAATATGACATTTTTTTGGTCTCTTTTTTGGGAAACGGGCTGTCCCAGAAATGAAGAAGAAACCTAGAAGGTAGATAGATTACCTAGAGAGTCTGCAATGTTAGGTAAGTTGATATAGCCTAGTTGCAGCAACAGAAGTGTGTCTGTTGAGTTGGTCTAGGAAAGCATTTTAACTTGCTATCTGGTAGTCATCAGTGCTGTATATTTTTAAACTTTTTATTGTGAAGATATCAGAGACAAAAATTGATAACATGAGTCCCTCACACTCATCACTTGCCTTCAACATCTATCAACAATTTGCCTATGTTGTAGTCTCTTATTTCTCATTTTATTTTCCTCCAGGTTTTAATTTTAATAATTTCAAACATACAGAAACATTTAAAGAATAATACAGTGAATACTTTCACATACATTTACTAATTATTAATATTTTGGCACATCTACTTTACGTCCTTCAAATACACATACACCTATTTATGTATTTTTTTCTGAAGCACTTGAAAGTAAGTTGCAGACATCGTTATACTTTACCACTGTATCAGTTGTCTTTTGCTGTAAAATAAATCACTTATTGTCCTGAGGTTCACCCTTCAGCCAAAGATGAGATAGCCCCATAAAACAAGATGAGACTAATGAGGTACAACAGTCCAGGACTAGAAGCCAGGAGGGGCCAGGAAAGCTGGTAATAGGGAACCCACGGTTGAGAAGGGACAGTGTTGACATGTCATGGGGTTGTTAACCATTGTCATAAAACAATATGTGTACTAACTGTTTAATGAGAAACTATTCGTTCTGTAAACCTTCATCTAAAGTACAATAAAAATATGCTGTCTACAAGAGACACACCTTAGAAATAAAGTTGTGAATTTATTAAAAATCAAAGGTTGGAAAAAAATATATCAAGCTAACAACTACCAAAAAAGAGCAGGAGTGGCAATACTAATCTCAGATAAAATAGGCTTTAAAACAAAATCTACCATAAAAGACAAAGGACACTATATAATGATTAAGGGGATGATCCATCATGAAGACATAACCATAATAAACATCTATGCACCCAATGACAGGGCTCCAAAATACATAAAACAAACTCTAACAACACTGAGAAGAGATTTTGACAGTTCCACAAAAATAGTAGGAGACTTCAACCCACCACTCTCAGTAAAGGACCAAACATCTAAAAAGAAACTCAGTAAAGATACAGAATACCTAAAGGGCACAATCAGCAAAATTGGCCTCATAGACATGTATAGAACATTCCATCCAACAGCTGCAAAGTACACATTCTTTTCAAATGCACATGGAAAGTTCTTCAGAATATCCCACATCTTAGATCACAGAGCAATCCTCAACAGATCCGAAATGTTGAGATAATACAAAGTATCTTCTCTGACCACAACACCATCGAGGTAGAAATTAACAACAGAAAGAGCAAGGGAAAAAGATCAATTAAATGGAAACTGAATAACACTCTGCTTACAAACCACTGGGTAATAGAAGAAATCAGAGATAGAATAAAAAAATTCCTATAATCAAATGAGAATGAAAACACATCATACCAAAACCTTTGGGACACAGCAAAGGCAGTCCTCAGAGGACAATTTATAGCAATAGATGCACATATCAAAAAAGAAGAAAGGGACAAAATCAAAACATTAACTACAAACTGAAACAAATAGAAAGAGAACAGCAAAAAAAGCCCACAGCCACCAGAAGAAAGGAAATAATAAAGATCAGAGCAGAAATAAATGAAGTAGAGAATAGAAAAACAATAGAAAGAATCAAGAAAACCAAAAGTTGGTTCTTTGAAAGGATCAACAAAATCGACAGACCACTGGCCAGACTGACAAAAGAAAAACCGGAGAGGATGCAAATAACCCAAATAAGAAATGAAATGGGCGACATTACAATAGACCCAACTGAAATAAAAAGGATCATAACAGAGTATTATGAAAAACTATACTTCAACAAATTTGAAAACCTAGAGGAAATGGATAAATTTCTAGAAGTACACTACCTACTCAAACTAACACAAAGTGGTTTTGAAAATCTGAACAGACCCATAACAAGAGATTGAAAAGGTAATAAAAAAGCTCCCAACCAAACAATAAATAAATAACAATAAAAATATAATAAAATAAAGTACAATTTAAATTATTTTAAACAAATAATAAAAATAAGTCACTTATTGGTTTAAAATAACAACTATTTATCCACTTATTTGCTATTGATTCTATGGGTTTGTGATATGGATAGGGCCCAGTTGTCATGGTTTTTATTTGCTCCTTGTGGGATCAACTGAGCTCAGTCATACATGTGTGATCAGTTGGCAGGGTGGCTGAGGGATGGCTGATTCTCAGTGGCCTCATTCATATGTCTAGTGGTTGACCAGGGCCCTACTTCTCCTCAGTGTGGCCTTTAATTTCCAGTAGGTTACCCTGGCCGTCTTACATGGCAGTCTCAGGCATTGTTGCAAGAGGATATTTGCAGAAGCTGCAACATCCCTTGAGGCTGAAACTCAGAAGTCTCGCAGCATCCCTTCTACGTATTCTATTGGTCAAAGCAAGTCAAACACTAGCCGAGATCAAGCAAAACATGGATGAGAAACTAACCTGTTTGCCCTACAGAAAACCAGAAGGACTCAAGTGTTGGAGGTACCAGATGTTAAAGCATGGTACTAAAAATGGGAATCTACTGAAGTTAATTTGCAGAGAGGTTAGACTCTGAGCTCTCATCCTCAGCCTGTGCATCCAGTGACTAATCCCAGGCAGGCAATCAGAGGCTTATTTTCTGGAGAAATTGAACCAGAGGGGTAAGTCTTAGGGGCACCATGTGTGGTAGAGGGTTGAGGTAAAGAAAAGAGTTGAAAACGGGGATTAAGTGAAAGTCTAGACATCAGATACTGGACAGCTTCCTCCCCTATCCTCTCCCAGAACACCGGCAGCTGGCATATGCTTTTGAAACAAAAAACTGAATGATTTTAGAGAAAAGATCTCCAGATATTGACTTACAAGGCTAGTTTATTAACAGATCATCCACCCATCTGTCCACACACAGAACTTACAGAATTTTAGGGCTTTTAACATGAAAAGATGGTCAAAGAGCAATATACTCTGCAGGAATCATCTAACATTTCCTTGTTGATGTTTCAGAAATTTGAATTTTTTCTAATTAATAAATTTTGAGGAACTACACTTAGCATATTTTTTCCTTCTGTTTCTTCACATCCAATTTTATTAATTTTTAAAATTAATATCAACTTAAAATGCATTTTCATTAATTCAGAATGAATTTAGAAAGAGAACAGAAAAATCAGATATCTACAGAAAATAAAGAGAAAGCTCTAAAAACAAAGTGAAGCATATATTTTGACATTTCATTTGTTACTTAAACTTTTTTTTCAGATTCTAAAGATTTATTTTCCTCTTTACCTCTTTTTGGAATTTCCAAATTCTCTACACAAAGAATATATTAATCACACAAAGAATGATAAAGTTTTTTTACAAAGATAGAGTAGGGAAGAAATAATACACAGAAAGAAAAAAAAAGAAATTGAGAGGAAGTACATGAAAATGTTAATCATGTTTTTCTCAGCTAACTGGTAAGAATAACAATTAAACCTGAAGTGTGCCATCCATTCTTTCACTCACCGACTCTCTCAAACTATATTTATTACCATCATATTATTACCTCCTTCTAAACAACTGGACAACTCCAAAGATGTCATTGTCTAAAGGACAGTGTCTTGGGAGATAGTGAGATCCCAGTCCTTAGAAGTATTCAAGTATAAACCAGATATCACTTGTTAGAAATAAGGAAGGGCTCAAGCATCTGGACTAGACAACTTCTCAGGACCCCTAAATGTTGAGCACTGGCCTGCCAAAACTACCACCAAGATAATTGCTTGATAAAATGCTGAGTTTATTGCTTACCATGGTAATGGTGAACACCACCTTGAAAAGTCTTAGTAGGGTCTCAGAGTGGGGAGGAGAAAAGCAGAATATTTATGAGTTTTTTTCAGGATATGGTTTAAGGTGGTTATTTCAACGCAATGTGAGGGGGAGTGAGGGAGAGAGTTGGAGGATTGGTTTGTGTGAGGGGCTTGCTTGGATTTGGCACCTTCAGGACATAAATAGTTTACAATTGTCAGATGCAGCCAGAGGAGGGTTTCAAAGCAAGCCTCAGAGAGTTGATGAGCTGAACTGAACTATTGTTACTGGTTGAGAACTTTCAGGAAGTTCCTAAAAGAAACAATAAAGTTATTTGCAACTTCATTTTCCTGGGCAAGAATTTCTTATGTAGTAAAGCCATGTTATTGCAGGCAGTCAAACTGTGAAGTCATATTAATAAAGACACCGTTGGTTCTTAATTTTATGATGCTGTGTAGCTGGCTTCATTTCTCACAACTCTGAAAAACTATGATTTATGTACTTCAAATTGTAGCTCAAACGGGAGCGGGATGAACAGAAGAGGATGTTTTCCCAGAGAAAACAGATCTTAAGTACATTTCATTTCATTTATTTAAAAAGACAACCTTTTTGTTATTATGAAAACAGTGTTCATTATGGAAAACTTGGAAAACAGAGAAAAGTTTAAAACAGAAATCCCTACACCTTCAAGATAACTACTATTTACAATGAATGTAAATGACAAAGTTAGAGTGACAAATGTTAGAATCCTAATGTGGCAACAGTGGAAACAAAGATTGCCACAATGGGTATGATTCTGTTACATAGGAGATGAAAAAAATTGTAATCCTGTTAGACCCTGAGTTGCCCAGATACATCTGAATGGAGCCAATAAAATTAAAATTTGTCATTCCAAATAAGTAAACAAACAAATAACTACTATTAACATTTTGGTGCATTTTTTCCAGTTTTATAGAAACTATTTTTCTTAGATTCTAAGATATCATTGAATGTAAAATACTACATCAAGTTAATTATAGCTTTTTGAGGGGGAGGAGATAGTTTATTACGTGTACACAGTTCTTTTCCACTAGCTTTCAATATATGCGTCTATATAAGTACAGGCCTCTCTCTTCAGTGTTGCAATTGAAATCTGAGCTAAGGCTTTCTCACTTTCTGAATGTGAAGATTCTCTGCAGATCATCATGGAGACACGATCACCTGAACATGTGCTCCTTATGGTGATTATTGTAGCAACCTTCAGGCAGTTGGATGCAAACAGTTTTAGTTTGATGCTTATCAAGAAATTTCAAGATTTTGACTACGTTCCTATTTGGTTAAACCCAGGTTTTGTTGTATTCCTAAATGGAATTTATTTTGAAGGAAGATAAATAGCTTCTTCCAAAAGTAAGCTGGAGGCTTTTGACAGATTGATGATCAATAGCTTAGTGATAGTTCTTCATGAAGTACAGATGAGTAGGATCAATCTTCCCTAGTCTTAAAAATTCTGTGATCTATTCCAAAACATCTAATAATTTCTCCAGCCTTTTGACAGCATTTCCTAACATAAGACAGGAGGTCATTTTGCACTGTGGTAGTGACAATAAGACAACTTCATCTATATATAGTAATTCCTTTACTGGCTCATATTTACTTCATATAGTGTACGCTTAGGTTCTGTAGCCCTATTCTTGGGCTCTTTGGGTTCAAAGTTTTGAGAACATTTTAAGAAAATTAGGACTCCAAATTTAGATTAAAATTCAGTCTTGAATATGATTATCAATGCTAGCTACTGACAATGTATTTTTAACCCCTTTGGTCATACAAAATCAAGTACCTCTATTAATTTGATGTGTAAAAGTGGTGTCTCATCACTTGGTGGCAAATTGAAGATGCATCTCAATATATGAGATAAAATATGAATAAAATTTGTATCTTCAAGCAAAGAAATCTGAAAACACCAGAGAAAAACTGTAATTTAAAACCCAGACCAAATATTATCATTTCTACCTCCTGAGGACGGTGTAAAGTGAGGAGGGTGGCATAATTCATATCAGCGGTTGAGCAATACATCTCTATTTCTCTCTTCCTTCCCCTAAAAGAGACTAAAGGGGAAGGGAGAAGGGAAAAGACTGAAATTTCAAAGTATCTGCCAAATTTTCTCTTCAGATAAAGGCGGGAATCTGAAGTTGATACCCACAGTTGTAGTAACCAGTATCCAGTAACCAGTTGCCATCGAGTCAACTCAGACTCATGGTGACCTCAGGTGTGTCAGAATAGAACTGTGCTCCATAGGGTTTACAATGGCTGATTTTTTAGAAGTAGATAACCAGGCCTTTTTTCCAAGGCACTTCTGGGTGAACTCAAACCACCAACCTTTTGGTTAGCAGCCAAGTGTATTAACCATTTGCACCACCCACAGACTCCATAGTTACAGTAAAGCAGCATTAAAGCATTTGAGAAGAGGAAAGGTTTGATGCTCCAAAGCTTGGCAGTGGATGGAGAACTAAATTGCTCTGTATAACAATACTAGGGAAATTGAGTTTCCTGGGGGACTCTAAGGATGGAAGATATTCAAAGGTAAAAGTACCAGGTGTGTAGTCAGAGAGGGAATAAGAAAATATGGCAGGAGGCCAGAGCCTGCTAAGATAGAGTTGCCCTACGTGAATTCTAGTTGGTGGGGTGGCCAAAGAACTTTAACAGCAGAGGCATTTAAAGTCCAACTTTTGGTTGTTTACCAGCTGGTGCTGACATGTAGTCTAGCCTTCATACACATCATTCCAAATATCAGAAAAGCTGCTGCACATGTGTAAGGATAAATAAAAATAATTTTGTTCTGCTTGTAAAGGGGAAGGAGGCTATTGCCTTTCGCCTTCGCTTTTGAAAGGGCCTTCTTGGAAACCTAATGGGCCTGAGCCCTTACTCTAATCTTTTGGAGCATAGATCAATCTCTCCAGGGGCTAGATTAGCCACATGTCCAGTTTCACAAGGTAAAGATGTACTCCCTTGAAATGTAAAAGAATACCTCTGAGTCAACCTGGGAGCCCATCTTGAGATGTAACCTCTTGTCTTTCCAAGAGATAAGAGAAGTTTTATTATTCTTTCTTTTATGCTGTATTGTATAAATTTTGTGACATTTCTTCCTGACTTCATAGTTACTTGCTGACTACCTATATGCCTGTACTCTGTTGTGCTTACTCAGTAATAAATCAGTTTTTTTTTTTTTCTGCATTGATATGGAGGGGTATCTCTCTGTTAGTAGGGCTTTTATTTCCCCAACATGTGCAAATGACTTTTATTTTGTGTTTGAGGAGAAAGTCAAGATGTGATCCATGCCTGCTACCATGCTCTAGAGAGGAGAACCAGCAACCAGAACACACACACACACGCACGCACACCGTAACTCCTAGAGCAACTGTGAGTGACTCTGGGTTTCTACTCATGAAGTTAAAATTAATTTTATTAGGATCTCATGAAGTTGGAATCAATTTTATTAGGATCTTACCTTAGTTGATATACAGAACAATCAAACCCACAGACTATTTAATATATAACCTAATTGGGATGTTTTATATGTGTAGTTTTAATTGCTGCTTTTTAAATTGTACACTTATATAACATTTTACCATGTTATTAAATGCTTTTTAAAACATCAGTTTTGACAACTGTGTGATAACATTGAATGGTTACATCAAAAAATTTATTAAGAGTTCCGGCAAAATGGCGCTCTAGGCAGAAGCACCACGCCGTCCCTCCACAGCAAAGATCCAAAAAACTAAGCCGAACAGAGAATACAACAATCCTGAAACCCTAAAACATCAAATGAAGAGATAAAGAACTCAGCCAAGCACCAAATGGGGTGAGAAAACTGACAGAGAACAGAGACCGAAGAGAGATTCACGCAGAGGTCTCCTACCAGCTAACGCAGCACAGATCCGCCATCTTGGACTCCTATCAGAGACCAGCAAACAGGGTACGAGAAAGCAGCCTCACGGAGCGTCCAGCAGAAGACAAAACAACTGGCAATTTATGATATACGCTTTCCCACCCCCCACCCTTCTTCACCTCGACTCAGCCTCCTCTGCTTCCCGCGGCCAAAATCTCTTGATCAGGAAACACGGACTGCTTGGATTCCACACGCCTGAATGGGCCGGCTCTCTGAGTGCCATTTGTGGGCTGCTGGTGTTGCCTTTTTCCGCTTCTTTTGATTTCTTCCTTACCTCTCACCACCTCCCCCTCCTTTTGCTCAAATACCTGGCTCTGTGCACCATCTTTGCTTCTTCCTGACGGGCTGTGGAGATCTGTTCGAGTGTGGAGGTGCTTCCCAGTCTGGGCTGCTGCGCTGGTCGGATCCCAGGGCTTTTGTCATTTGTTTGTTTTGAATTGTTTGTTTGTTTTCTTTTCCTTTTCTTGAGTTGGGAGCTCTTTCTGGCCAGGTGGTGCTGCGTGGAAAGGAGGCTTCCCTCTCAGCTTACACAGACGTGCAGAGGGATTGCTGACGGCATTTCTTTTTCTTTGTTGTTGTTTTTTTTTTCTGTTTTCTTGGGCGCCATTCTTGTTCTTTTTTTTGTTTGTTTTTTGTTTTTTGTTTTCTTTTCCCTCCTTTTCCCTTTTTGTCTTTCTTCATTGCTCAGTTTCTTGTTTCTCTATATTTTCCTTCTCTTTCCGTTCCCTGAATACCTGACGTTGTATATCTCGATGCCTTCTAGCCAGGCTGTACTTCAACACCTGAGAGCGATTTCCCCAGACCTCATAGCTGCACTGGTGGGATCCCTGGGAACTTTGCAGTTCTTTAACCTTTCCGATTTTTATTTATTCATTCTTTTCTTCCTCTTCCCCTTTCTGTTTCTCTCCATATCATAGTCTCTCATCTCTCCACTCCAACAGCAAGCTCCCCTAGCATTCTTTTTTTGTTTGTTTGTATGTTTTTGGCTCTAGTTCCTGTCTCTTTTCTCCAATATCCATCTCAGTTCCACACATAACAATCTCCCCACTGCATCCTGCCTACCTGCACCATGTGCTTGACATCACACCACAAAGCAGCCAGGCATGCCCTACTGGAACCTGCCCTGCACTGATTACCAACCTGCTCTGATGGCTGTAGTAAGTGCCACAAACAACCCATCCCAGTAACTCCTCTTCAGCTAGACCTGCCCTGCCGTACCATATCTGAGTGACTGACCCTGCCAGTTGGAGAAGGAGATGAAAAGTATTGTGCCCACAGATGAGCAAACAACAAAGAACACACAGTCCACCTGCTCAGACATAGTCAAAAGAAAAAAAAAATGGACAAAACAAACAAATCTACAATCAATAAATGAGAAAAATAACTATTGAATGCCCCAAAGACAGCAGACAATATCAAAACATTTACAAAAACAGGACAGGATGGTTCCAGTAGGCGCCCAAAATAAAACACCAGATGACTCTCCAGTGGAAGAAAATGCACTAAAACTACCTGATAGGGAATTCAAATCTCTAATACTCAGAATTCTCCAAGAGCTGAGGCAAAAAGCTGACAAACATGAGGAAAAAATAGACAAATCCATGGAAAATGCAGACAAAAAGTTGGAAGAATTCAGGAGAATAATGCAGGAACAAAATGCTGAAATAAATTCACAACTAGAAATTATACAAATACAACAATTAGAAATCCAAAAGATAAACAACAAGATTTCAGAAATGGACGGTGTCATAAAAGCGCTGAGAAGCACGTTTGAAATGGTGGAAGACAGGATCAGTGGAATTGAAGACAGACACTTGGATACAACTCTGTTTGAGGAAAACTCAGAAAAAAGAACAAAGGAAAATGAAGAGACCCTGAGAGATATGTGGGATACAATCAAAAGGAAAATCTTCGAGTGACTGGAATTCCAGAACGGGGGAGAAAACAGAAAACACAGAGAGGATCATTGAAGAACTGCTGAAAGAAAACTTCCTCAATATCATGAAAGATTAAAAGCTGGCCATCCAAGAAGCTCAACAAACCGAATATAGGAGAGGCCCCAGAAGAAAATCACCAAGGCATATCATAATCACACTTGCCAAAACCAAAGACAAACAAAGAATCCTGAGAGCAGCTCGTAAAAAACAAGAAGTCACATACAGAGAAGAAACAATAAGCCTAAGCTCAGATTATTCGGCAGAAACCATGCAGGCAAGAAGGCAATGGATGACATATATAAAACCTTGAAAGAAAAGAATTGCCAGCCAAGAATCCTATATCCTGCAAAACTCTCGTTCAAATTTGATGGTGAAATTAGGTCATTTCCAGATAAACAGAAATTAAGGGAATATGTAAAAGTCAAACCAAACTTACAAGAATTATTAAAGAGAGTTCTTCGATCTGAGGACAAACAACTTCAGCTCACAGGCAGAATCTAGGACGCAGGATCGTACCAGCCAGATACCAATCTATGAAATGAACTCTCAAGGACGGTCCAAAACCAAAAGAAATTCAACAGGGAATCAGAGCAGTTAATCAGTAAATGACAACAATATCAAAACAGTAAAAGAAGGAATAAACGGCCTAGGTATAGAACTTTCTAAAGGAGAGGAAGTCAAGGCGATACCAAGTAATGGTAGACTACTTCAGACTTAGAAAGATAAGAGTAAAATTCTTTGTAACCACAAAGAAAGTTAACAAACATACTCAAAAAAAAAAAAAAAAAAGAGGAAAAACATAAAGTCTCAGCAAAAACAAACCCTACAAAAACAAAAGAAATGAAAACAAAAATCCAGAACAAAAGTAACTCGGCACAAAAGAGTAAGAAGAACAAAGAAAACTTCAGCACCACAAAAAAAAGCACTACGAAATGACAGCAACAAACTCACATCTATCAATAATTACACTAAATGTAAATGGACTCAACACACCCATAAAGAGACGGAGTGTGACAGAATGGATAAGAAAACTGGATCCATCAATATGCTGTCTACAAGAGACACACCTTAGAAACAAAGATGTGAATTTATTAAAAGTCAAAGGTTGGAAAAAAATATATCAAGCTAACCACTACCAAAAAAGAGCAGGAGTGGCAATTCTAATCTCAGATAAAGTAGGCTTTAAAACGAAATCTACCATAAAAGACAAAGAAGGACGCTATATAATGATTAAGGGGACGATCCATCGTGAAGACATAACCATAATAAACATCTACGCACACAATGACAGGGCTCCAAAATACATAAAACAAACTCTAACAGCACTGAAAAGAGAAATTGACAGTTCCACAATAATAGTAGGAGACTTCAACACACCACTCTCAGTAAAGGACAGAACAACTAAGAAGAAACTCAGCAAAGATACAGAAGACCTAAACGGCACAATCCGCCAACTTGACCTCATAGATATATATAGAACACTCCATCCAGCCGCTGCAAAGTACACATTCTTTTCCAATGCACATGGAACGTTCTCCAGAATAGACCACATCTTAGGCCACAGAGCAATCCTCAACAAGATCCAAAACGTTCAGATAATTCAAAGTATCTTCTCTGACCACAATGCCATCAAGGTAGAAATTAACAATAGAAAGAGCAAGGGAATCAATTACATGCAAACTGAATAATACCCTGCTTACACATCACTGGGTAAAAGAAGAAACCAGAAATGGAGTCAAAAAATTCCCAGAATCAAATGAGAAGGAAAACACATCATACGAAAACCTTTGGGACACAGCAAAGGCAGTCCTCAGAGGACAATTTATAGCAATAGATGCACATATCAAAAAAGAAGAAAGGGACAAAATCAAAACATTAACTACAGAACTCAAACAAATAGAAAGAGAACAGCAACAAAAGCCCACAACCACTGGAAGAAAGGAAATAGTAAAGATCAGAGCAGAAATAAATGAAATAGAGAACAGAAAAACAATGGAAGGAATCAATAAAACCAAAAATTGGTTCTTTGAAAGAATCAACAAAATCGACAAACCACTGGCCAGACTGACAACAGAAAAACAGGAAAGGACACAAATAACCCAAATAAGAAATGAAATGGGGGACATTACAACAACCCAACTGAAATAAAAACGATTATAACAGAATATTATGAAAAACTATACCCCAGCAAATTTGAAAACCTAGAGGAAATGGATAAATTTCTAGAAACACACAACCTACCAAAACTAAAACAAAGTGATGTTGAAAATCTGAACAGACCCATAACAAGAGAAGAGACTGAAAAGGTAAGAAAAAACTCCCAACCAAAAAAAGCCCTGGCCCAGATGGCTTCACTGGAGAATTCTACAAAACATTTACAGAAGAGCTTGTACCAGTACTACAAAGCTATTTCAGAGCATAGAAGAGGAAGCAACACTTCCAAATTCATTCTATGAAGCCAGCATAACGCTGATACCAAAACCAGGCAAAGACGTCACAAAAAAAGAAAATTACAGACCAATATCTCCCATGAATATAGATGCAAAAATTCTTAACAAAATTCTAGCCAATAGAATTCAGCATCATATCAAAAAAATAATACACCACGACCAAGTAGGAGTCATACCAGGTATGCAAGGATGGTTCAACATTAGAAAATCAATCAACATAATCCAACACATAAATGAAAGAAAAGAATCACATGATCATTTCAATTGACACAGAAAAGGCATTCGAGAAAGTCAAACACCCATTCCTGATAAAAACTCTCAATAAAATAGGTATAGAAGGGAAATTTCTCAACATAATAAAGAGCATCTATGTAAAACCAACAGTCAACATCATTCTTAATGGAGAAAGGCTGAAAACATTCCCCTTGAGAACAGGAATAAGACAAGGATGCCCTTTATCACCACTCCTATTTAACATTGTGCTAGAGGTCCTAGCTAGAGTGATAAGGCAAGAAAAAGAGATAAAGGGCATCCAAATTGGTAATGAAGAAATTAAACTGTCCCTGTTTGCAGATGATATGATACTATACATAGAAAACCCTAAAGACTCCACGAGAAATCTACTGGAACTAGTAGAAAGATTCATCAGAGTAGCAGGATACAAGATACACATTCAAAAATCAGTTGGATGCCTATACACCAATAAGGAGAACGATGAAAAGGAAATCAGGAAAACAATACCATTTTCAATAGCCGCTAAAAAGATAAAATACTTAGGAATAAATCTGACCAGGGATGTAAAAGATCTATACAAAGAAAACTACAAAACATTACTGCATGAAGCCCAAAAGGATCTACATAAATGGGAAAACATACCATGCTCATGGATAGGCAGGCTCAACACTGTGAAAATGACAATTCTACCCAAATCCATTTACAAATACAACACATTCCCGATCCAAATACCAACAACATTCTTCAAAGAGATGGAAAAACTAATCATTAACTTTATATGGAAAGGGAAGAAGCTCCGAATAAGTAAAGCACTACTGAAGAAGAAGACTAAAGTTGGAGGACTCACACTACCTGACTTCAGAACCTACTATACAGCTACAGTAGTCAAAACAGCCTGGTACTGGTACAACGACAGATACATTGACCAATGGAACAGAACTGAGAACCCAGATGTAAATCCGTCCACCTACGATCACCTGATCTTCGACAAGGGCCCAAAGTCCATCAAATGGGGAAAAGATAGTCTTTTTAACAAACGGTGCTAGCAAAACTGGATATCCATCTGCAAAAAAATTAAACAGGACCCATACCTCACGCCATATACAAAAACTACTTCAAAATGGATCAAAGACCTGAATATAAAGCCTAAAACTATAAAGTTCATAGAAGAAAAAATAGGAGCAGCACTTCAGGCCTTAATACACGGTTTTAAAAGGATACAAACCATAACCATCAATGCACAAACCCCAGTAGATAAGCTAGATAACTGGGATCTTCTAAAATTCAAACACCTATGCTCTTCAAAAGACTTCACCAAAAGAGTAAAAAGAGAACCTACAGACTGGGAAAAAATTTTTGGACAGTACAAGTCAGACAAAGGTCTAATCTCCATAATCTACAAGAAAATCCAACACCTCTCCAACAAAAAGACAAATAATCCTATTAAAAAATGGGCAAAGGAAATGAACAGACACTTCACCAAAGAAGACATTCAAATCGCCAACAGACACATGAGGAAATGCTCGTGATCACTAGCCATTAGAGAAATGCAAATTAAAACCACAATGAGATACCATCTCACCCTGGCATTACTGGCACGAATCAAAAACACTGGAAATAACAAATGTTGGAGGGGCTGCGGGGAGATCGGAACTCTTATGCACTGCTGGTGGGAATGCAAAATGATACAACCATTTTGGAAAATGATATGGCGCTTGCTCATAAAGCTAGAAATAGACATACCATTCAATCCAGCAATTCCACTCCTAGGAATATATCCTAGAGAAATAAGAGTCATCACTCGAATAGACATATGCACACCTATGTTCATGGCAGCATCGTTCACAATAGCAAAATGATGGAAACAACCTAGATGCCCATGAACAGATGAATGGATAAACAAACTATAGTACATACACACAATGCAGTACTATGCAACGAGAAAGAACAACAATGAATCTGTGAAGCATCTCATAACATGGCTGAAACTGGAGGACATTATGCTGAGTGAAATAAGTCAATCACAAAAGGACAAATAGTATATGAGACCTCTATTGTAAAAACCCATGAAAAAGTTCACGCACAAAAGGTAACAATCTTTGTTGGTTACCAGGGATGGTAGGGGTGGGGGGGAAATACTAAATAGGCAATAGATAAGTGGTATCTTGGGTGAAGAAGGGTGCGACAGTACACAGTACAGGGGAAACTAGCACAACTTGTACAAGGAAAGGTCATGGAAGCCCCATAGACACATCCAAAATCCCTGAGGGACTGAATTGCTGGGCTGAGGGCTGTGGGGACCATGGTCTCAGGGAACATCTGGCTGAACTGGCATAACACAGCTTATAAAGACAATGTTCTGCATTCTACCTTAGTGAGTGGTGTCTGGGGTCTTGAAAGCCTGTGAGCGGCCATCTAAGATACTCCACTGGTCTCATCCCTTCGGGAGCAAGGTAGAATGAAGAGAACAGGATATAAGGAAAAGATTAGTCCAAAGGGCTAATTGTCCACAGCCACCAAGGCCTCTACCGGACTGAGTCCAGTACAGCTAGATGGTGCCTGGCTACCGCCACTGACTGCTCTGACCAGGATCACAACAGAGGGTTCTGGACAGAGCTGGAGAAGGATGTAGAACATAATTCTAACTCACAAAAAAAAAAAAAAGACCAGATTTACTGGCCTAAAGGAGACTGGAGAAACCCCGAGAGTACGGCCCCCAGACACCCTTTTAGCTCAGTGGTGAAGTTTTCTCTGAGGTTCACCGTTCAGCCTGGGAGTGGACAGCCCCGTAAAACCAAATGAGACTAACGAGGTACAGGAGTCCAGTGACAAGGGCCAGAAGGCAGAAGGGGACAAGGAAGCTGGTGTTAGGGAACCCAAGGTTGAGTAAGGATATTGTTGATGTGTTGTGAGATTGTTAACCATTGTCATAGGGCAACATTTGTAGTAACTGTTAAATGAGAAACTATTTTGTTCTGTAAGCCTTCATCTTAATTGAGAATAATAGCACAATTGGAAGAGCGTAGTCAATGTCACTGAACTGTGCATGTAGAAATTATTGAAATGGTGTATCTTTGGCTGTGTGTATTTTCACCCAAAAAAAAAAGGTTGAGAAGTTAGAGGGTTGACATGTTGTGGGGTTGTTAACAATGCCATACAACAATATGTGTACTACTGTTTCACGAGAAACTATTTGTTCTGTAAGCCTTCACCTGAAGTACAATAAAAAAAAAAAAAGTAAAAAAAAAAAAAATGAAACTAAGTTGCACAGTATACTTTCACCTAAAGCACAATAAAATAAAAATAATAATAATAAAATAAAAATCAGCAAGAAAGGAATTGGAAAATAGGAGGTGGTGGTTCAGTTCTTTCTCCATGTCTAGTATGACTAGTCTCTTTCATTTACTTGCATGATTTAGGCTCTGCTGATGACATGTGCCTGCCCTGAACTTCTGAACTAATGGGTACAAAGGAGCAGGGACTGTGTGGAGCCCTATGGTGGCCATATAGTCAATATCTAGGGGAGCAGGGACTGTGGTCTTACTAGCAGCAGCTGGTGTCTGTGGTGCAAGCTACAGCATGTCTCCTGTGAGGGTGATGTCTGTGTGGTCTTGACTGCATGAGTTGTTTCTGCTGTGTGATTTTGGGTGGTATAGCTGGCTACATGGCCCTGTATCTGGTCCTCCAACCTTCCCCAGTATCTTAGGCTGGGTTCTCCAGAGGAGCAAAACCAATGAAGCATACACGTGAATATATAGGGAGAGATTTATTCAAGGAAATGTTTCATGCAATTGGGGCTGGAAAGTCCCAAATCCATGGGTCAGGCGGCAGGCTGCTGGAGGCTTCTCCTGACTCGTGTGGTTGCAAGGGCCGTTGAACCCAAAGGTAAGGCTTCAGGCTGCTGGCTTGCAGGGTTGTGGGAGTGGTTGATTCCAAGCTCTGCAGGTCAGGTGTCAGGCTGCTGGCTCACTTCCCAAGAACTAGAGGTTAGAGGATGAGGAGATGAATGGTAGATGGAGAGAGAGCATGAGCTTTCCCAGAACATCCATTTGTATTGGATGCAGGTCACATCCCCAAGGAAAATTCCCTTCCAACTGATTGGCTACTCACATCAGATGACAAAATGGAGAATGATTACATAATATCTGCCAAACCACTGAGAATCATGGCCCAGTCAAACTGACACGTAACATTAACCGTCACTTCCAGGGTTCTGGGAACTATCTAAGAGCATGTTTACAAATTCTTTTTCTGCCAGATGAGCCAGAGTCAGTTTCTCTCACTTGTATCTAAGAACATTGTGTGAGCAACCAATTCAATTTTTTTAAAACCTGTATCGTTGTTATTAGTTGCTGCAGAGTTGATTCTGACTCATGGTAGAACAGAATGAAACATTACTGGGTTCTGCGTCGTCTTCATGATCATTGGTATGTTTGAGGTTGTTGTGGCCACTGTGTATTCTGAGTGCCTTCCAACCTGGGGTTGGGGGGGCTCATCTTCCAGCACTTGTTACACAGTATTCTGTTGTAATCCATAGGGATTTCATTGGCTAATTTTCAGAAATAGATTGCCTAGTATATCCTAGTCTGTCTTAGCTTGGGAGATTTATTGAAACCTGTCCACCATGGGTGACCCAATATTTAAAATATCAGTGGCATAGCTTCCAGCATCATAGCAACGTTCAAGCCACCACAGCATGATGAACTGACAGAAGAGTGGAGGTAACCAATGTTAGGTGTAAAAAAAATTCCCACAGATTAAATTGGGTGTGTAGCCCACTAATTTGAGAACTCCCTGATAAATTATAAGTTTCTTTATAAATGAATTATAAGGAGTCCTGGTGGTGCAGTAGTTAAGCCCTCAGCTGCTAACTGAAAGGCCCATGGTTTGAACCTACCAGCCACTCTGCAGGAGAAAGACGTAGCAGTCTGCTTCTGTAAAGATTACAGCCTTGGAAACCCTGCGGGGCAGTTCTACTCTGTTCTATGGTGAAGCCATGAATAGGAATCAACTCAACAGTAATGGGTTGGGTTATAAATGAATTAAAAGAGAAAAAAATGAACAGAGTCCATACAAATTAAGTTTCTTCAATTTTTTCCTAATTGTCAAAGTAATACATTGTTCTACCTTTTTAAAACAACGTTTTTAATAGCGTAGTAATCATAAAGTAACTCTGTAACCAATTGTTACCGGTTCAGGGAAAAGGCAAGGGTCAGGGGTAGAAAGGTTGGTCCTTAGGGCACATATAGTTTACCTGAATTCTTGACACACTGCAGTGCCCTGAGACAAGCTGGCTGGGAAATACATATTTAAAAATATTCAAAACAATCATGTGGCCTGGTAAGAAAGAGTAGTAATGTGTTAAGGAAGACAAAGGAGCTTTTTCCCTCTCTTTCTTTTAATATTCATGCCAATCAGTAAATATTGTCTACTTTGGACAAAGCATTGTCATTCATTCATTCATTTTTAAAATGCTTAATTAGACTCCACTGTGATAGACCCCATGGATTCAAAGATATACAAGGTACAGCCCTTATCCTCTGGGGTTTATGTTTAATAGGCATGATCATTAGCATGACTAGAGACCTGTGAGGGCTTGTGATACATAGAAGCCTATTAGATATACTTACTTAATTATTTATTTGGTTATTTATTTATTTTTGGCTAACATTTCAAGCATATACCCTAGGGTTTTTTTTCTTTAAACTGGTATTGACTTCACTAACTTGAATATACATAGATAAGCAGTATATAATCCAAAAGTTATAAGAAAACCCAAATTATGCAGACAAATGTATGTCCCCAATGGTCACATGTGTAAGTATGTTAATTTTAAAAAATTGTGTGTAGAGTTATGACGAAGTTGTTTTTTAAATGCAGGAATGTAAAATTACATCTTGAAAAAATGAAGAGATTATCTGTACACTTCAAAAATCAAATGTGACTTATATGAGGGATGAATAACAGCTACAGGATTAAAGTGAAAGAAATCTAGAAAGAAATTAGGAAAAAAAATATGAAATCTAAAGACAAGAACTGCAATGGCATTAAAAGAAAACCACACCTGCATCTTAATTGCCGATCCTGCATTAAGAAAGCTCTGCAAAAATGTAATGCAACCAAAATGCTTCAAACTCCAAGTTAAAAATCTCAAATTAATATATGGATTGTTACTGATAAAAAAATTAAAATACGATTGGTTTATTGAAAGATATATAAATTTGTTGACATTTCTTTGAAGCTTGGAAATGCTAAATTTTATTTCTCTGAGTATTTCCTCCTAGTGGTACAAGTTATCTTAAATAGCTTACAAAGTCATTCTCTAAAAAACATTTCTGTCATTTGCTCTTCAGATAAAACACAAACTGTTCTACATTAATTAACCATCTATGTATTTTTGCTATAACACTTAGCACATGATAGATAGCTTATATCTTTTCATTAAAACAAAACAGCACAATATTTTTGTTCTATCAGTACTTCATTTAAAATGTTAATGTTAAAAATAAAAATAAACTAATTTCTTTGACTTTAATTGTGAGCCCACAAGAGAGAAAGCCTATGAACAGAATGCAGAATTCCTGGAAGCAGTCTGAGAGGAAACTGCAGATTCTTTAGTAGCTTTTTCTTTTAATAGTCGCAATATTTCAGAATCAACTTGATGTCAACTTGTCGGTTTAATGCTATGTTTCACAGAAAATCTGAAACTGATTGCAAATACAGAAAGCGTTGCTAGAGAAATTAAATATGATGAAAGGAAATGTAGTTATCCTTTACTGACTGAGTTTTTCACATACAATAGGGCTTTGCTATTGTGGGATTATGGAGAAGGGTAAGGATAGACATGAGTAGCTAGTATAGAAGATATAGCCTTAAATTCCATAAGAATAACCTCAGGAACTGACTTCTGGTTCCCATTCTAGAGATTTGGAGGTGAGGCCAAGAAAGCTGCATTGTTAACATGCATTCCAGATAACTCTGCTTCAAATTGGGTGTAACACTTGAGTGAGAATCTGGGCTTCACCTCTTTCTAGGTAATTTAGTTATGCAAAGTAACAATCTCTCTGAGCTTCAGTTACTTCATCTGCCAGAAGGGAATTAACACCTACTTTGTAGGACTGTTATGAAAATTAAATTAAATCATGTGTGTAAGATGTCTGGCATGTAGTAGGTAACTCAACAAATATTTCTTATCTCTCTTTTCTCTAGGAGTTTAAGATCCAATTGGGAAGATAAGCTGTAAATCCATGAAAAAGTAAATAAAATCCAAGAGCTAAAGCAATAATTCACATGCGCTGAGGTGTTTGGAGAAGATGATCTCTAGTGTCCCCTCCAGCTTTAAACATTGATTAGTCTATGACAGCTGTGTATAAGAAGTGCCATGGGGCAGTGCACGATGAATAGGCAATTGGGAGGTGCAGACACTAAGTGCTGTGAGGTTAGAGGAGGCAGCGGCTGCCCTGGGCTGGAACGGTTTAGGAAGACTATTAAAAAAATTCTGAGCTGTCTGAGTGCTAACAAAAGCCCAATTCAATTAGGAGAGCTACTACAAGAGTCTGAGTATAACACAAATTCGGGCCAAGTTGAGGAGAATAAGAAACACAAAATGCTGGAGAGAAAGGAGAAAAGAAAAGGCAGTATCATCAATTTGATTGCTGAAGCACATGAGGAATATTAAGTTGCTACCATGCTTTTCATTCTTATGACTGTCCTGTAAGGTAGGCAAAGTATATCAGCCCTAGCAAGAATCTTCTGTGAGTGTTCATTTCCGTTAGAAATCTGTTCAGCTATAAATAATAGAAAACTTAAGTGACAGTGGCTTAAACAAACAAACAAAAATTTCCCTACATAGAACTCTAAAGGTGGACAGGCCAGTGTTGGTGTTCCTTCATAATGACGTTGCCAAGATGCAGGTTCTTTCTAGCTCTCTGCCTCACTGTCCTTAGCATAATGGTATTTGCCCTTATTGCTTGATGCCTGTTGTCATTAGATGGCTGCTGCACCTCCTGACATCATATTTGCATTCTAGACAGGAAGGAGACAGAAGGGCAAATGAGCAAAGCCTGAGAGCAAAATGGCATACCTACTGAGTCTGTGCCTTTTTATCAAGAAAGCTAAAGCTTTCCAGGAAGACTGCCCTATAGACATCCCCTTGCAACCTGCTGGTCAAAAATCGTGTCTCATGGCTGCCCCTACCTGGAAGGAGACTGGGGAGAAGGGAGATTTGTTGGAGTAAGTCAGACAATCAACAGTGGAGATAAAAGTGTTGAAGCCTTGTGAAAAAAATTGCTACAAAAGATAAAACCAGAAAATTGTTTTCTTTAAACAGAAATTTTTACCCTCTCTATTTTTTTTAATTAAACTTTTGATTTGGGGATCATTGTAGATTGACATGCAATTGTAAGAAATAATATAGAGAGATTGTACTCTTTACTCAGTTTCATCCAATGGTAACATCTTGCAAAATTATATACAATATTACAACCAAGATAATAGCTACAGAACATTTCCATCACACCAGGATTCCTCATGCTGCGCTTTTAAAGCCAGATCACTTCCTTCCCTCCCGAACCCCCTTCTAAGCCCCTTGCAACCATCAGTCTGTTCTTCTTTTCTATAATTTTGTCATTTCAAGGGTGTTATGTAAATAGAATCATACAGTATATAATCTTTCGGATTGGCTTTTTTTTACTCAGCATAATTCTCTGGAGATTTATCGAGGTTGTTGTGTGTATCAATAGTTCATTCCTTTTGTTGCAGAGAATAGAATTCTAGGTTGGAAATTATTCTAATTTCTGGCGTTGCTGTTGAGAAGTCTGAAGCCATCCTGATCTTGATCCTCTGTATATGACCTCTCTTTTTTCCCTGGAAGCTCCTAGGATTTGCCTTTCGTCATCAGTGTTTTGAAACCTCAAGATAATGATCTCTGGTGTGTATCTACTTTCATTCATTTTGCTGGGAATGTAGTGAATCCTTTCAATCTGTAGATCAATGTCATTCCAGTTTGGAAATATCACTTGGATTATTTCTTTAATAATAATAATTTTTATAATAATAATGTTCTCTTAAATTTCTTTTCTTCTGTTCTCTTTAAATGTGCATTTGTGATATAGGAGGAAATTGTCAGAATTTTTTTTTCATAAAAACTATTTAGTAAATAGTGACTAAACCAGTTGCTGTCGAGTCAATTCTGACTCACTGCAACCCCATGTGTGCTGGAGTAGAGCTGTGCTCCATAGGGTTTTCATGGCTGTGACCTTTTGGAAGCATATTGCCAGGCCTTTCTTCTCAGAAAATAGTGACTAGGCATTCTTAAATTATCCTTGATGTCTATATTGTGCTTGAACATCTCAAATGTATATAAAAATTGTCCAATCTTGCTAATGTTTGGCCTAGGTTACTATATACTTTTAAGCTCCCTCTAAGGAGAGATTATTTTAAATTTCTAGCCCTCAGACAGTTGGGCAATATTACTCTACTTTCATATGATTGCAATGACACTCTAAGTTCTTGAACAGCTTCAGTGGTGATGGGTGTGGCACTCTCTTTATTCAGCTGGGAGATTAATTGGGAGGCCATGGTTTCACTAACTGAAAAGTATTCTAAAATAAATCAGCCGTACAACCAGATATTTTAGAAAGTACTTTTTTCTGACATTCAAGTTTGCTTACAGCCTCTGTATATCCTTAGTATCTCTCCTGAAACTCAATTTTAGATAATATAAAATGTCTACAGGTTCAAACTAAGTACATTTCTAAACAGTCTTGGGGGGCATATTCTCCCCACAACCCCCTAACTGATTGTCATTATGTGCAGTTGTGATGTCTTCTCCAATCCTCCTACTGAAATGGCAGGAGACAACAGAGCATCAACCATCTGTGAGATCGTCTGAGGGGAAGAGGTGAGGAGGATTTCGGCAAGAATGAGAACACTGATATTGTATAATTGTGGAAGAGAAGGATCAGAAAATATGTCATTTTCATATCCCCTGTTTCTTAGCCCTTCGAGACCCAGAGTTGTTGTAGGGGAAAAATATCATAAAGATTAGTAAAGTAAAAACAAAGTTTTATTTGGCATATATTCACAAGGGCAAAAGTGGGAAAGCGGACAAGCATGTTGCCACAGCCACGTCTGCCTGAGTCCAAAGAATATCACAGAATAGGCAAGAATGGGAAAACGGACAAGCATGCTGCCACATCCACATCTGCCCGAGTCCCAAGAACAGTTACAAAGCCATCAGTATATATCAACATCACAAAATGGGTAGAATCATTGAAAGCGTCACTTTTCCACTGATTGGCTAGAGATTGTAATCTTACATTTTGAATCATCTTTCTTAACAATCATTGGTATGGGTTTCAGTTACGAAAGTCAGGAGGGTCTTCATTGGTCCAACAAATTCCTATTCACTAAATGTTAATAGAAAAAGACAAAAGGTGAGAAGTCCTTTGGGTTAGGTTTTATTGCCCTTTTGTGAAAACTTCCTTAAGATAATTTCTGAGACTGTCCCATCCATTGTCTTATCTCAGGGCCCAGTTGATGTGTCTTTGTGAGTCTGAGGGTTCAGCTCCTGCTGGGTCACATCCTGTATGCTCAAGGAGAGGGAGTAATAACTCCAATATTATTTCCTAAGTCTGAATACACTCAGTTTTATTCTTGAAAGTTGTTTTGGTATATCTAAACTTGTTTATTTCTGCTTTTTCCCTCCTCTGTCTGTTTTAAGCTACCTATGAAATTTATCATTATATTTCCTGGTATACTACTATAGTAGTAATTCTCCCTCCATCACTAACATTCAAAAGTTAGAGGTCATTCAGTGATTATGCTTTTAAAAAATAATAGTAAAATATTATAAATTCAATCTGTAATGTTCTGGAATTTACAGTAATGTAGAAATTGTTCAAATATTATTGTCGTAATTTTATTTATTTTTTGGTTTCATTTACTGGAATTCTATGTAAGATTTTATTTGTATTTTTCAAACTTTTTGTTGAAGTATAATATATACAGATGAGTTATACCTGAGTGAATTTCACGAAGTGAACACTCAAATTTTGTTTACTAAATAATTTCTTTATATTAGAAATTAATAGTAAAGCAGAATAGCAAGTGTAATGTATCACATTGAATGTGTCAAATACAAAACATTTCTTGCTACTTAATGCAATTTCAGTTAAGAATCTTTACCTGAGAATAACAATACCTACATTCATAATAGTTCTTCACAGTTTATTCAGCACTTTTGTATACTTTACCTCAATCAATTCTCACAAGAACTTTAAGAGGTAGGCAATATTATACAGTTTTAGAGAGGAGGAAACTGAGGCTCAGAGAGGTAAAGCAACTGCATAGGGCCAGAGTTTTCAAGTAGTAAGTCTTGGACTTGAAACAAGGTCTTTAGAGCCTAGGTCTCACATTAATTCTACTAGACACACTGCTTCCTATATGGTGCATGCTGTGAGGCACTGCCCAGATCCTCCTTCAGGAATGAAGGGCTTATTCCTTAATGGCAGAGTGCTGCTGTCAGCAAGTCCTCAGTTTTACCTACTCAAGGACTGCTTTGGCTGAAAAGAGAAAACTCACCCAAGGTCACACCTCCTTTTTGGGGCAGTTGCATTCAAAGACTCATCAGTGAACAACAGCCCAACCCCTGGGGAAAACTCTGAATGGTGAGGTAAGCTTCAGAGCATACCCTAGGGCTGGCTGAGGCCTCCACTAAGACTACATTGCAGCACAATGTGCTTCCGTTCCTTCCCTTCCCTCCCACAGATGTCCATTCTAAAAGTTCTGAATAAACCTCCTCTGTGAGGAGCCCTGGTGGCACAGTGGTTAAAGCACTCGGCTGCTAGCTGCTCTAAGGGAAAAATATGTGGTAGTCTGCTTTCGTAAAGATTTACAGCCTTGGAAACCCTATGAGGCATTTCTACTCTGTCCTATAGGGTTGCTATGAGTCATAATGGACTCAATGGCAACCAGTTTTTTAGTTTTTACCTTAAATACCAAACATTCCCTCTCTTGGCTAAAACGAGTGATTACTAATATCACTTAACAGCTTTATCCTCCTGCTAATCTCCCCTCCTTACAGAAAAGATTGAGATAGATACCCAATCATAGAACAGGCCCTGTTTCTGACAGCATCCAATTTAGAGTGATTTCCTGCTTCATTAGACCCTCCCCTAAATCACCCAACCACAGCCCAAATATTATATAATAGGTTCTTTCTAACACCCTCGTACTGAGGCACCCCATGATCCCCCGTTGTTCTCCCTTCCTTGCTGCAGTAAGTAATAAACTCAACCTGTTTAACTACAGTGATGACCCTGTTGTTGTCTGGCTGAAGAGCATTGACAGTGTGAATGCAAAAAATGGAGATTAACAGTTCAGAGCTATTGGGATATTAAATGGATAATTAATTTACCAATACACATTGGATGTCTGTTTTGCGCAAGGCACTGTGCTAGGTGCAGGGGATACTGAGAAGAACAAAACCCAGACTGCTGTCCAGGGTTTGAATCTGTAGGACATGCAGAGTAGAAAATTTATGATCCTATTCAATGTTGTAAGCATTTTTTTTTTTCATAGTGACCCTGTAGGACAGAGTAGAATTGCCCCATAGCGTTTCCAAGGAGCAGGTGGTGGATTCGAACTACTGACCTTTTGATTAGCAGCTGAACTCTTTTTTTCTTTTTTTGGTTAACTTTTTTTTTAAATTTTACCTTAGATGAAGGTTTATAGAACAAACTAGTTTCTCATTAAACAGTACACATATTGTTTTATGACATTGGTTAACAACCCACGATGTGACAACACTCTCCCTTCTCAACCTTGGGTTTCCTATTACCAGCTTTCCTGTCCCCTCCTGCCTTCTAGTCCTTGTCTCTGGCCTGTTGTACCCTTTTAGTCTCATTTTGTTTTACGGGCCTGGCTAATCTTTGGCTGAAGGGTGAACCTTGGGAGTGACTTCATTAATGAGCGAAGAGGGTATCTGAGGCCCATACTCTCGGGGTTTCTCCAGTCTCTGTCAGGCCAGTAAGTCTGGTCCTTTTTTGTGAGTTAGAACTTTGTTCTACATTGTTCTCCAGCTCTGTCTGGGACACTCTATTGTGATCCCTGTAAGAACAGTCAGTGGTGGTAGCTGGGCACCATCCAGTTGTACTGGACTCAGTCTGGTGGAGGCTGTGGTAGTTGTGGTCCATTAGACCTTCGGACTAATCTTTCTCTTGTATCTTGTTTTCTTCATTCTCCCCTGCTCCTGAAGGGGTGAGACCGGTGGAGTATCTTAGATGGCCGCTCACAAGCTTTTAAGGCCCCAGACGCTACTCACCAAGGTAGAATGTAGAACATTTTCTTAACAAACTCTGTTATACCAATTGAGCTAGATATTCCCCGAGACCAAGGTCCTAACAGCCCTCAGCCCAGCAATTTGGTCCCTCAGGGAGTCTGGATGTGTTTATGGAGCTTCTACAACCTTTCCTTGTACAAGCTGTGCTGGCTTTCACCAGTATTGTATACTGTCTTACCCTTCACCGAAGTTGCCACTTATCTATTGTCTATTCAGTGTTTTTCCACCTCTATCCCCTCCCCTCCCTCATAACCATCAAAGATTGTTTCTTTTTCTGTGTAAACCTTTTCACAAGTTTTTACAGTAGTGGTCTCATACACTATTTGTTCTTCTGTAATTGACTTATTTCACTCAGCATAATGCCCTCCAGATTCATCCATATTATGAGATGCTTCGAGATTCATCATTCTCCTTTACTGTTACACAATACTCCATTGTGTGTATGTACCATAGTTTGTTTATCCATTCATCAGTTGATGGGCATCTAAGTTGTTTCCATCTTTTTGCTATTGTGAACAATGCTGCAATGAACATGGGTGTGCACACGTGTTTTCATGGGATGACTCTTATTTCTCTAAGATATATTCCTAGGAGTGGGATTGCTGGATCATATGGTAGTTCTATTTCTAACTTTGTAAGGAAGCACCATATAATCTTCCAAAATGGTTGTACCATTTTGCATTCCCACCAGCAGTGCATAAGAGTTCTGATCTCCCCACAACCTATCCAACATTTGTTATTTCCAGTTTTTTTGATTCGTGCCAGTAGTGCCGGGATGAGATGGTATCTCATTGCGGTTTTGATTTGCATTTCTCTAATGGCTAGTGATCGTGAGCATTTCTTCATGTGTCTCTTGGCTGCTTGAACGTCTTCTTTGGTGAAGTGTCTGTTCATTTCCTTTGCCCATTTTTTAATTAGATTATTTGTCTTTTTGTTGTAGAGATGTTGGATTTTCTTGTAGATTTTAGAGATTTGACCTTTGTCTGATTTGTAGTGGCTGAAATTTTTTCCCAGTCTGTAAGTTCTCTTTTTACTCTTTTGGTGAAGTCTTTGGATGCACACAAGTGTTTAATTTTTTTTTCTTTTTTTATATTTTATTGTACTTCAGGTGAAGGCTTACAGAACAAATAGTTTCTCCTGAAACAGTAGTACTCATGTTGTTTTATGACATTGCTTAACAACCCCACAACATATTAACCCTCTAACTTCTCAACCTTTTTTTTTTGGTGAAAATAAACATAGCCAAAGATACACCGTTTCAAAAATTTCTACATGCACAGTTCAGTGACAAGGACTACGCTTTTCCAATTGTGCTGTTATTCTCACTTAAGTTGAAGGCTTACAGAACAAAATAGTTTCTCATTTAACAGTTACTACAAATGTTGCCCTATGACAATGGTTAACAATCTCACAACACATCAACAATATCCTTACTCAACCTTGGGTTCCCTATCACCAGCTTCCTTGTCCCCTTCTGCCTTCTGGCCCTTGTCACTGGACTCCTGTACCTCGTTAGTCTCATTTGGTTTTACGGGGCTGTCCACTCCCAGGCTGAACGGTGAACCTCGGAGGTAGCTTCACCACTGAGCTAAAAGGGTATCTGGGGGCCATACTCTCGAGGTTTCTCCAGCCTCCTTTAGGCCAGTAAATCTGGTCTTTTTTTTGTGAGTTAAAATTATGCTCTACATCCTTCTCCAGCTCTGTCCAGAACCCTCTTTTGTGATCCTGGTCAGAGCAGTCAGTGGTGGTAGCTGGGCACCATCTAGCTGTACTGGACTCAATCCGGTGGAGGCCTTGGTAGCTGTGGACTAATCTTTTCCTTGTATCCTGTTCTACAAGTGTTTAATTTTTAGAAGATCCCACTTGTCTAGCTTATCTTCTGGAGTTTGTACGTTGTTGGTTATGGTTTGTATCCTGCTAGTGCCATGTATTAGGGCCTCTAGCTTTGATCCTATTTTTTCTTCTATGAACTTTATACTTTTTGGCTTTATATTTAGGTCTTTGATTCATTTTGAATTAGTTTTTGTAGATGGTGTGAGGTATGGATCCTGTCTGATTTTTTTGGAGATGGACATCCAGATTTGCTAGCAACATTTGTTTAAAAAAACTGTCTTTTCCCCATTTGATGGACTTTGGGCCCTTGTCAAAGATCAGGTGACTATAGGTGGATGAATTTACATCTGGGGTCACAATTGTGTTCCATTTGTCAATGTATCTGTTGTTGTACTAGTACCAGGCTTTTTTGAGTACTGTAACTGTATAGTAGGTTCTGAGGTCAAGTAGTATGAGACCTTCTACTTTATTCTTCTTCTTCAATACTGCTTTACTTATCCGGGGCTTCTTCCTTTTCTATATAAAGTAAATAATTAGTTTTTCCATCTCTTTAAAGAATGCTGTTGGTATTTGGATTGGGACTGCATTGTATTTGTAAATTGCTTTGGGTAGAATTGTCATTTTCACAATGTTGAGTCTACCTATCCATGAGCATGGTATGTTTTTCCACTTACATAGATCCCTTATGTTTTATTGCAGTAGTGTTTTGTAGTTTTCATTGTATAGGTCTTTTACATCCCTGGTTAGATTTATTCCTAAGTATTTTATTTTTTTAGAGGCTATTATAAATGGTATTCTTCCCTGATTTCCTTTTTATCATTCTCTTTATTGGTGTGTAGGAATCCAACTGATTTTTATATGTTTATCTTGCATCTTGCTATTCTGTGGAATCTTTCCATTAGTTCCAGTAGTTTTCTCGTGGAGTCTTTTGGGTCTTTTATGTACAGTACATATCATCCACAAATAGTGACAGTTTGACTTCTTCATTATCAATTTGGATGTCCTTTATTTCGTTTTCTTGCCTTATCACTCTAGCTAGGACCTCTAGCACAATGCTTAATAGGAGTGGTGATAAAGGGCATCGCTGTCTTGTTCCTGTTCTCAAGGGGAATGTTTTCAGCCTCTCTCCATTGAGAATGATGTTGGCTGTTGGTTTTGCATAGATGCCCTTTATTATGTTGAGAAATTTCCCTTCTATACCTATTTTATTGAGAGTTTTTATCAGGAATGGGTGTTGGACTTTGTCGAATGCCTTTTCTGCATTGATTGAGATGATCATGTGATTCTTTTATTTCCCTTTATTTACATGGTGGATTACGTTGATTGATTTTCTAATGTTGAAACATCCTTGAATACCTGGTATGACTCCTACTTGGTCGTGGTGTATTATTTTTTTGATATGATGCTAGAATTTTGTTGAGAATTTTTGCATCTGTACTCATGAGAGATATTGGTCTGTAATTTTCTTTTTTTGTGGTGTCTTTGCCTGGTTTTGGTAACAGGGTTATGCTGGCTTCATACAATGAATTCAGAAGTATCACTTCCTTTTCTATGTTCTGAAATAGTTTGGGTAGTACTGGTATAAGCTCTTTTCTGAATGTTTGGTAGAATCCTCCAGTGAAGCCCTCTGGGCCAGGGCTTTTGTTTTTTGGACTTTTTTTTTTTATTACCTTTTCAATCTCTTCTCTTGTTATGGGTCTGTTCAGATTTTCAAAATCACTTTGTGTTAGTTTGGGTAGGTAGTGTGTTTCTAGAAATTTATCCATTTCCTCTAGGTTTTCTAATTTGTTGGAGTATGATTTTTCATAATACTCTGTTATGATCCTTTTTGTTTCAGTTGGGTCTGTTGTAATGTTCCCCATTTCATTTCTTACTTGGGTTATTTGCATCCTCTCTTGTTTTTCTTTTGTCAGTTTGGCCAGTGGGTTGTCGATTTTGTTGATTCTTTCAAAGAACCAACTTTTGGTTTTATTGATTCTTTCTATTGTTTTTCTATTCTGTATTTCATTTATTTCTACTCTGATCTTTATTATTTGCTTTCTCGTGGTGAGTGTGGGCTTCTTTTGCTGTTCTCTTTCTGTTTGTTTGAGTTGTGTAGTTATGTTTTGATCATGTCTCTTTCTTCTTTTTTGATATGCGTGTCTATTACTATAAATTGTCCTCTGAGGACTGCATTTGCTATGTCCCAAATGTTTTGGTATGATGTGTTTTCATTCTTGTTTGATTCTAGGAATTTTTTATTCCATCTCTGATTTCTTCTATTAGCCAGTGGTTTGTAACCAGGGTGTTATTCAGTTTCCATGTAAATAACTTTTTTCCCTTGCTCTTCCTGTTGTTAATTTCTACCTTGATGGCCTTGTGGTCAGAGAAGATACTTTGTATTATCTCAATGTTTTGGATTTTGTTGAGGGTTTCTCTGTGGTCTAAGATGTGGTCTATTCTGGAGAACGTTCCATGTGCGTTGGAAAAGAATGTGTACTTTGCAGCGGTTGGGTGGAGTGTTCTATATATGTCTATGAGGCCAAGTTGGCTGATTGTGCCCTTTCGGTCTTCTGTATCATTGTTGAGTTTCTTTGTAGATGATTTGTCCTTTACCAAGAGTGGTGTGTTGAAGTCTCCTACTTTTTTTGTGGAACTGTCAATTTCTCTTTTCAGTGCTCTTAGAATTTGTTTTATGTACTTTGGCGCCCTGTCATTGGGTGTGTAGATGTTTATCACGGTTATGTCTTCACGATGGATTGTCCTTCTTTGTCTTTTATGGTGGATTTTGTTTTAAAGTCTATTTTACCTGAGATTAGTACTGCCAGTAAAGCTCTTTCTTGGGAGCTGTTTGCTTGATATATATTTTTTTAATCTTTTGATTTTTAATAAATTTACATCTTTGTTTCCAAGGTATGTCTCTTTTAGACAGCATTTTGATGGATTCTGTTTTTTTAATTCATTCTGTCACTCTGTCTCTTTATGGGTGCATTTAGGCCATCTACATTCATTGTAATTATTGATAGGTGTGAGTTTATTGGTGTCATTTTGTAGCGCTTTCTTGTGGTACTGGTCTTTTCTTTGTTCCTCTTACTCTCCTGTGCTGAATTCCTTTTGTTTGTGGATTTTTTTTTCATTTCTTTTGTTTTTGTAAATTTTGTTTTTACTGAGACTTTATATTTTTCTTCTTTATTTTGATCAGTAGATTTGTTAACTTTCTTTGGGGTTACCTTGAAATTTACCCTTATCTTCCTAGCTTTGAACCAGTCTATTATTACTTGGTATTGCCTTGCCTTCCTCTCCATTAGAAGGTTCTGTACCTACACCATTCATTCCCTCTTGTATTGTTCTGATGTTGTTGTCATTTACAGATTAACCTCTCTGGTTCCCTGTTGTAATTCTTTTTGTTTTGGATAGTCCTTGAGAGTTCATTTCCTAGGTTGGTATCTGGCTGGTATGATCCTGTGTCCTAGATTCAGCCTGTGGTCTGATGTTGTTTGTTCTCAGATAAAAGGATGCCCTTTAATAATTCTTGGAAGTTTTCTTTGGTTTTTACATTGTCCTTACTTTCTGTTTATCTGGAAATGTCCTAATTTCACCATCATATTTGAATGAGTGTTTGGCAGGATATGTTATTCTTGGCTGGGAATTTTTTTCTTTCAAGGTTTTATATATGTCATCCCACTGCCTTTTTGCCTGCATGGATTCTGCCTAATAATATCGAGCTTAGTCTAATTGTTTCTCCTCTGTATGTGACTTTTCATGTTTCTTGAGCTGCTTTCAGGATTCTTTGTTTGTCTTTGGTTTTAGAGAGTGTGGTTATGATACGCCTTGGTGATTTTCTTTTGGTGTCTATCCTATATAGGGTTCGTTGAGCTTCTTGGATGGTCAGCTTTTCATCTTTCATGATATTGGGGAAGTTTTCTGTCAGCAGTTCTTCAATGATCCTCTGTGTTTTCTGTTTTCTCCCCCTGTTCTGGAACTCCGCTCACTCGAAAATTTTTGCTTTTGATTATATCCCACATAATTCTCAGAGTTTCTTCATTCTTTTTTCCGATTTTTCCTCAAACAGAGTTGTCTCCAAGTGCTTGTCTTCCATTTTGCTGATCCTGTCTTCCATCATTTCAAACCTACTCTTCAGCCCTTCTGTGACAATGTCCATTTCTGAAATCTTGTTTATGTTTTGGATTTCTAATTGTTGTTTTTGTTTGATTTCTAGTTGTGAATGTTTTTGGCAGTTTGTTCTTGTATTATTTTCCTGAATTCTTCCATTTTTTGTCTGTATTTTTCATGACTTTGTCTGCCTTTTTCATAAATTTGTCTATTTATTCCTCATTTTTGTCTGCTTTTTGCTTCAACTCTTGGATAGCTGTGAATATTAGAGACTTGAATTCAATGTCAGGTAGTTATAGTGCCTTTTATTCTACTGGAAAGTCATTTGTTTTATTTTGGATGCCTACTGGAATCATCCTGTCCTGTTTTTGCATATGTTTTGATATTGTCTCCTGTCTCTGGGACATTGAGTAGTTATTTTCCTCATTTATTGATAGTAGATTTGTTTGTTTTTTTCTGCTTTTTTTTTTTTTTATTATGTCTAAGCATGTGTGCTGTGCATTTTTTGTTGTTTGCTCATGTGTGGGCAAGATACTTTTCACCCCCTTGTTCAATGGGCAGGGTCAATCGCTCAGCTATGTTGCAGCAGGGCATGTCCAGCTGAAGGGATTTGCTGCGATGGGTGGTTTTTGGCACGTACTAGGGCTGACAGGGCGGGCCAGGGATCAGTGCAGGGTAGGGTCTGGTAGGCCGTGCCTGTGCTGCTTGAGGGTGTGATGTTCAGTGCACAATGCAGGAAGGCAGGAAGGAAAGGGGAGATTGTGATGTGTGGAGCTAAGATTGGTATGGAAAAGAGGAAAGAGAAACAGGAGCCAAAAACAAACCAACAAACTAACAGAAAAAGAATGCTAAGGGAGTGTCTTAGTCATCTAGTGCTGCTCTAATGGAAATACCAGAAATGGATGGGTTTAACAAAGAGAAGTTTGTTCTCTCACAGTCCAGTAGGCTACAAGTCCAAATTCAGGGCATCAGCTCCAGGAGAAGACTTTCTCTCTCTGTTGGCTCTGGATGAAGGTCCTTGTGAGTCATCATTCTTCTCTTGGTCTGGGAGCTTCTCTTCACAGGAACCTCAGGTCGAAAGGATGCACTCTGTTCCCAGCACTGACTTCTTGATGATACAAGGTTCCCATATGTCTCTACTCACTTATCTCCTTTACATCTCAAAAGACGTTGGATTAAGACACTATCTAATCTTGTAAACTTCATCAGTATAACCTCAACATAGTCATAGAGTTTACAACACATAAGGAAATCACATCAGATTTACAAAATGGTACACAATTATACAATACTGGGAATCATGACCCAGCCAAGTTGGTAGATATTTTTGGTGGACACAATTCAATCAATGACAGGGAGCTCGCTGTTTTGAGTGGAGAGATGAGAAGCCAAGAAATGGATAAAAACAAAAAGGAAAAAAAGAAAAGGGGGAAGATAAATAAATAAATTAAAATTAGAAAAAAAGAGGAAAAGAAAAGCCCTCAGGGATACCACCAGTGTGACTGCAAAGACCAGGGAAATGGCTCCCAGGTCATGAACTACAGCCTGGCTTGAAGGGTAGAGATGTCACACAGCACCAGGTATTCAGGAGACAGGCAGAGAAGGTAAGTATAGAGAGATGAGAAACTAAGAAAGGAGAAAAGAAAGCAAAAAAAAAAAGAGAGAGAGAAAGAAAAAATAAATGCCCCCAGAAATTCCACCACATGGCTGTGCAGACTGGGGAAATAGCTCCCAAGCTGCACTGTACACTGGCTAGAAGGGGCTCCCAAGCCAAGAAAAGAAAAAGAAAACTAACCAACAAAACAAAACAGAACAAATCAAGACAAACAAACAAAAGCCCCAGGGATCCCACCAGTGTGGCGGTGTGGGCTGGAAAGCAGTTCCACAGTTGAGCAGTGCTTCACAGCCTTTCAAGAAGAAGCAAAGATGGCACACAGAGCCATATGTTTGAGAGAAAGGAGGGGAGGTGTTGAGAGGTATAGAAGAAACCAAAAGAAGTGGAAAAAAGCAACACCAGTAACAAACAAATGGCACTCAGGGAGCCGCCCAGTTTGGGCAGGTCTAATACAAGTGGCACAGGGCTGAAGCCAGTGCCTCCTAGCCAAGAGACTGTGGCCGCAGGAAGCAGAGGAGGCTGAGTGGCGGTGAAGAAGGGTTGAGGGTGGGAAGGTGAATCTCGCTGGTTACCAGTTGTTCTGTCTTCTGCTGGGAGCTTTATGAAGGTGCTTTTCCAGTACTCCCTGTCTTCCGATCTCCGATGTTTGTGGGACGAATCCAGGGAGCAGGGACCCAGCACCTTCCAGCTGGCCAAGTTACCGCAACCAGCTATGAAGAGGCAGAGGTCAAACAGGTAGGAGAAGGATGGGATGTGGGTAGGTGTGTATCGCTGGTTACTGGGTGTTCTGTCTCCTGCTGGGAGCTCCGTGAGGCTGCTTTTCTGTACTCTGAGAGGAGTCCAAGATGGTGAATCCATGCTGTGTTAGCTGATATGGGACCTCTGCCAGTATCTCGCCTTGCTCTCTGTTCTCTGTCAGTTTTTTATTCCATTCAGTGCTTGGCTGAGTTCTTTATCTCTTCATTTGTTGCTTAGGGTTCTGGGATTGATGTTTGTCTCTGTTTTACTAGTTTTTCGGGTCTTTGCTGTGGAGGGACGTTGTGGTGCTTCTGTCTATAGTGTGATGTTAGCTCTTGTAAGCATTTTTATAGAGGCATATACCTCCTACAATGATATTATATATGGAGAAGGAGCACCTAACTCTGCTTGTTCTTAGGGAAGGAGGGGTTAGAAGAGGAGGAGATGTGTGGTAGGTAGAATAATGCCCCTTCCCAAGATGTTTGCATACTAACTCCCAGAAACTGTGAATACGTTACCTTACATGGCAAAAGGGATTTTGCAGATATTAAGGATCTTGAGATGGGGAGATTATACTGAATTATTCACTTGGACCCCATGTAATCACAAGGGCCCTTATTAGAGGGAAGTTGGAGAGTCAGAGAAAGACGTAATGACAGAATGACGTGGGTCCAGGAGCCAAGGAGTGCAGGCAGCTTCTAGAAGCTGAAAAAAGCCAGGAAATGGATTCTCCCCTAGTGCCTCCAGAAGGAACACAGTCCCACTCATCCATTTTAGATTTTGGGCCTCTAGAATTATAACAAATTTGTGTTATTTTAATTTAAAATTAAAACTTAAAAAACTTAAAAAAATTGTGGCAATTATTATTAGTAGCAGCAATAGGAAACTAATACAGAATGCTTAGGATTAATGTTTAAGGCAGAGGAACTGAGGCATGATCCGTGTTGCTCTAAGATCAAGGGATAAGATCATAAGGAAATATTGAGTGCATTATCAGGAAGCACATTCTAATAATTAGAGCTGTCTGAAAATCACAGACATCTTCACAGATAATTATGCCTATCTTTCATTACTTCATCTATTCAATAAATATTGAGCACATACGATGTGCCAGGTATTCGGTATATGATGGTGAACAAAATAGACAAAAACACTACTCTTCATGGAATTTACTCTAATTTCTTTGTGTAATGTTGTACTGTTTGTAGAGAACTTTTACTTAATCACTTAACCAAGAAGCAAGCTCCAGTCTAGGATATCAGAAAGGTGATTTATACACGGCTAAGTTTGTCCTGGAATGAACTCCGGCCAGGTAAAATCAAGAATAAAGACAGCCTAGCCTAATAGAGAGGCTGGAATGTCCATAGATGTCTCAGGCACTGCAGGGGCTAAGGGAGGTCCCGGGACTTGTCTCTCCATACTGCCTCCCAGAACCCAAAACCTCCTGCATTGCCCTCAGCTCCCAGACGCCTTGTTTTCTCCGCCCCCGCCCGCTTCCTTAACCGGCATTTCTTGGGCCGCGAGATTTCGAGTCCTCTCGCGATATCTTTACTGACGCGGGGCCGGCGGTGACAGACTACAAGGTGGCGGGGGCGGAATTTGGTCCTGTAGATCGTTTACGGCAAGTTTGGGTCCGGTCAGGAGGCGCTGAATAGTTTCTGTGCAGCTGAGACGAGGGTTGCTGGTGCGCGGGGCCCTGAGGAGAGGGTGGGGCGGACTCCCTGGCCTGGGGCCAGCCTCGACCCGCACGTGCGCGGCGTGTGCACTTCCGGCCTGGAGCCGGGGTGGAATCGCCCCCACGGGGTCTGGGTGCGAGTCGGGGTGGATGACTCGCGGGCGGTTCACGCCGCCCGAGACCACCTGCTGCGCGGATTGAGGCACAGCCGCCCGGTGCAGGGAGGGTCTTTGTGGCCGGTAAGGGGTGCCCGAGCGGCCCTGGCCTGCACTGACCCCGCGCTGGTCCGCCGGGGTTGGCTCGCCGGCAAGGCCCGAGGTCAGCGGCCAAGCTTGGTAGCTTGAGGGTCTCACAGATGGGAAACTGCAGAAATTGCTTGGTTTTGATCCTGAAAGTTATTTCTTCCAAACTTGCCAAATTGGGTTGATCTTTCTTCTTTCCTGCTTTATGAGGTCCTTCTGCCGAATCAGAGAGGCAGAAAGATTTTTTTATAAGAGGTAAATACATTAGTTCCCACGATTCTTGTGTGTGCCTGTTTTTTTCAATTAAGGCTTACGGGACAATGGAGTATATGACAGAATCTACCAGCCGCAGCCCTGGGCACATGTGAGTCACATCCCTTCTTAATTTTAAATATGTTAAAGTGAGTCTTTGAAACTATTGCCTCATTGTGGGGAGAGCTTTTTTTGTTATAAACGGGAAAAATTAAAAACTTTCCTATTAGAAAATCGAATTCTTTTTTAGTTAGAAAATTTGTTGTAATAAATACTTGCTTTTAGAGGCTTAAAATACCATACATCCTTCTAGATTGCCACTGTTTAATATGGTAGCCGTTAGCCACATTCGGCTATGTAAGTTTAAATTACTTAAAATGAAATTATTCATTTCCTCAGTTCTAGCAACATTTCAAGTGCTCAGTAGCCACTTGCCTAGTGGCTACCATATTAGTTGTTGCAGATTATATGACTTTTTTTTTTTTTTTTGACAACACTTCTACATCAGCGGCTCTCAAACTTTTTCTGCCACTGATAAACATCTTGGATTTTGACACTCTCGTGAGTTGTAGTCAATCAGTAGACATTGATATTCTTCCTTTCCTGTTCAAATATTTCTGTTCTGGGTAAATGATTACATTTTGACAGTCCCTGTGCTACACTGGGAGCCCTGGTGGTGCAGTGGTTAAGAGAGCTGCTAACCACAAAAGGTCGGCAGTTCGAATCCACCAGCTGCTCTTTGGAAACTCTATGGAGCAGTTCTCCTCTGTCCTATAGGATCGCTATGAGTCAGAATCGATTCCACCGCAACTCGTTTTGGTGCTATACTGAGGCTTTTTGGCAGAGAAGAGATTGCTTTTGGAGTATATTGCTGTTTGATGATTACAACTAGAAGTGACTGACTTCAGTTTTTATTGGTGTAGTTCAGTGGTTATCCGTTTTCCAGAAATAGACTTTTAGAAATGTTTATCAGAAAGAGATTGGTACACAGCTGTAGTTCGATTCCGACTCATAGCGACCATATAGGACATGGTAGAACATAGTAGGGTTTCCAGGGAGTGGCTGGTGGTTTCATACTGCTGACCTTTTGCTTAGCAGCCAACCTGTTAACCACTGTGCCGCCAGGACCCCTCCCCCGCAAAAAAGACACAAATAGATGTTACGCATTCTTCACATAGAATTGTCTTTTTTTTGCCATTGGTGTACTATTGCTGTTAATCTCTTTCTTAGTTTTCCAATTTTAAAAAAGTATGATGAATAACAATGCTTTTCAACTTTCCCCAAATTTGCAATTACATTTTCAGCTGTGAAATTTATTGTAAATCTCTTGTTTATTGGTAAAAATTAATGTGGGTGTTTGTGTCTGCATAGAAAATGTCTGGAAGGATATATATACAAATAGTTAATACTAGTTACCATGGCGCTGTGGTTAAGAGTTACGACTGTTAACTGAAAGGTGAGCTGTTAGAATCCACCAGCCACTCTTTGGAAACCCTATGGGGCACTTCTACTCTGTCCTGTAGAGTTGCTATGAGTCAGAATCGACTCAATGGCAGCAGGTAATGTGAAGACTTTTCTTTGTTTTTTTGGTGGTATTTATTTGTTAGTACATCTATGAAATCTAATTTGGAAATTTTATGCTTTATTTATTCAAGCTTATGTTGCGAGTGCGGTGTCCTGATTAGTCCAAATCCTGCCAATGTGTGTGTGGCCTGTTTGCGAAGTAAAGTAGACATCAGCCAAGGCATTCCGAAGCAGGTTTCTATTTCTTTCTGCAAACAATGTCAAAGGTATGCTGTGATACTATTTTATCTTACTTAGAGTTGAGATTTATAGATAGGAGACCTACCAGGATATGCTGAGATTATACCAAGGTACATAGAATAAAGTGCATGCAAATGAGATTTAATTTTTATTTATGTTGTCACCAAAGATTTTAGAATTTGCAATTTTATGGTATACTTTTCTAGTTTGTGCTGCAAATCTGGTAAAAATAGCGTAAAGGTATTTAACTCTTTTTTGTTGTTGTAATTAAAAGAAGTTTACATTTCAAGTTGGTCTCCCATACAGAAAAAACTTTTTTTTTTTAAACATACATTGTTATGAGACCCCAACCGCTCACCCCATTCTGTGACAGCACACTCCTCCCCTCCGCCCCTGATTTCCCATGAACATTCAACCAGCTCCTAACTCTCTCTGCCTTCCTATCTCATCTCTGGACAGAAGCTGCCCCCTCGGTCTCTTGTATCTACTTGACTAAGAGGCACATTCTTTACAAGTATCACTTCATGTCCCCCAGTCCAGTCCAACCCGTCTGAAGAGTTGGTCTTGGAAATTGTTTTAGTTCTGGGGTGATAAGAGAGTTCAGGGGCCATGCTTTCCGGGGTGCCTCCAGTCCCAGACCATTAAGTCTGGTCTTTTTACTAGAATTTGAGTTCTGCATCCCATCGTTATACTTCTCCATCAGGGACCCTCTGTTGTGTTCCCTGTCAGGACATTCATTGGTGGTAGCCGGGCACCATCTAGTTCTTCTGGACTCAGGCTGATGAAGTTTCTGGTTTATGTGGCCCATTCTGTCTCTTGAGCTACTACTTTCCTTGTGTCTTTGGTGTTCTTTATTCTCCTTTACTCCGAGTGGTTGGGACCAATTGATGCATCTTAGATGGCTGCTTGTAAGCTTTTAAGATCCAAGATGCCACTCACCAAAGTAGGATGCAGAACATTTTCTTAACGAGCTTTGTTATGCCAGTTGACCTAGATGTCCCCTGAAAGCATGGTCCCCAGACCCTGCATCGCTGCTACTCAGTCTCTCAAAGTATTTGATTGTATTGAGGAATCTTAGCTTTGGTTTAGTCCAGTTGTGCTGGCATCCACTGCAGTGTGCGCTGTCCTGCCCGCCACCCAAGATGATTCTTATCTACTGTCTAGTCGGTGAATCACCCTCACCATCCCTCCCCACTCCTGTAACTATCAAAGAATATTTTCTTCTGTGTTTAAACCTTTTCTTGAGTTCTTATAATAGTGGTCTTACACAGTATGTGTCCTTCTGTGACTGAATAAATTCACTCAGCGTAGTAAGTTCCAGCTTCCACCATGTTATACGATGTGTCACAGCTTCATTGTTCTTTATCATTGCATAATATTCCATCCTGTGGATATACCATAGTTTGTTTATCCATTCGTCCGCTGATGGGCACCTAGGTTGCTTCCATCTTTTTGCTGTTGTGAACAGTGCTGTGATGAACATGGGTGTGCATATATCTATTCGTGTGATGGCTCTTGTTTCTCTAGGATATATCCAAGGAGCAGGATAGCTGGATCATATGATACTTCTCTTTCTAGCTTTTTAAGGAAGCGCCAAATCGATTTCCAGAGTGGTTGTAACAGTTTACATTCCCACCAACAGTGTATACGTGTTCCAGTCTCTCCACAGCCTCTCCAGCATTTGTTATTTTGTGTTTTCTGGATTAATGCCAGCCTTGTTGGGGTGAGATGATAATCTCATTGTAGTTTTGATCTGCATTTGTCTAATGGCTAATGATCGTGAGCATTTCTTCATGTGTCTGTTAGCTGCCTGAATGTCTTCTTTAGTGAAGTGCCTGTTCATATCCTTTGCCCATTTTTTAACTGGGTTGTTTGTCTTTTTGCTGTTGAGGTTTTGCAGTATCTTGTAGATTTTAGAGATTAAACGCTAATCGGATTTGTCATAGCCAAAAATTTTTTCCCAGTCTGTAGGTTGTTTTTTGACTCTTTGGTGACGTTCTTTGATGATTGTAAGTGTTTAATTTTTAGGAGCTGCCATTTATCTACTCTCTCTTCTGGTGCTTGTGCATTGTTACTTATGGTTTGTATTGTGTTTATGCCATGCATTAGGGCTCCTAGCATTGTCCCTATTTTTTCTTCCATGATCTTTATCGTTTTTGATTTTATATTTAAGTCTTTGATCCATTTTGAGTTAGTTTTTCTACATGGTGTGAGAT
Source organism: Dugong dugon (assembly GCA_030035585.1). Lineage (NCBI taxonomy): Eukaryota > Metazoa > Chordata > Mammalia > Sirenia > Dugongidae > Dugong > Dugong dugon. Next base: position 34,087,272 of record CM057479.1, read on the forward strand.
ATGGGTCTTGTTTCAGTTTCTTTTTTTTTTAGTGTACATATATATCTTTTTTTTTTTAATTGTACTTCAGATGAAGGCTTACAGAACAAATAGTTTCTCATGAAACAGTAGTATACATATTGTTTTATGACATTGGTTAACAACTCCACGACTTGTCAACCCTCTCCCTTCTCAACCTTTTTTTTTTTTTTGGTGAAAATATACATAGCCAAAGATACACCATTTTAAAATTTCTGCATGCACAGTTCAGTGACATTGACTATACCCTTCTAATTGTGCTGTTATTCTCACTTAAGATGAAGGCTTACAGAACAAAACAGTTTCTCATTTAACAGTTACTACACATGTTGCCCTATGACAATGGTTAACAATCTCACAACACATGAACAATATCCTTACTCAACCTTGGGTTCCGTATCACAAGCTTCCTTGTCCCCTTCTGCCTTCTAGCCCTTATCACTGGACTGCTGTACCTTGTTAGTCTCATTTGGTTTTATGGGGCTGTCCACTCCCAGGCTGAACGGTGAACCTCGGAGGTAGCTTCACCACTGAGCTAAAAGGGTGTCTGGGGACCATACTCTAGGGGTTTCTCCAGTCTTCTTTAGGCCAGTAAATCTGTTTTTTTTGGGGAATTAGAATTATGTTCTACATCCTTCTCCAGCTCTGTCCAGAATCCTCTGTTGTGATCCTGGTCAGAGCAGTCAGTGGTGGTAGCCGGGCACCATCTAGCTGTACTGGACTCAGTCTGGTGGAGGCCTTGGTAGCTGTGGACAATTAGTCCTTTGGACTAATCTTTTCCTTATATCCTGTTCTCTTCATTCTCCCTTGCTCCCGAAGGGGTGAGACCAGTGAAGTATGTAAGATGGCTGCTCACAGGTTTTTAAGACCTAAGTCACTACTCACCAAGGTAGAATGTGGAACATTGTCTTTATAAGCTGTGTTATGCCAATTGAGCTAGATGTTCCTTGAGACCATGGTCCCCACAGCCCTCAGCCCAGCAATTCAGTCCCTCGGAGTTTGGATGTGTCTATGGGGCTTCCATGACCTTTCCTTGTGCAAGTTGTGCTAGTTTCCCCTGTATTGTGTACTGTCTCACCCTTCACCCAAGATACCACTTATCTATTGCCTATTTAGTATTCCCTCACCCCCACCCCTCCCATCCCTGGTAACCAACAGAGATTGTTACATTTTGTGTGTGAACTTTTTCATGGGTTTTTACAATAGAGGTCTCATACAATATTTGTCCTTTTGTGATTGACTTATTTCATTCAGCATGATGTCGTCCAGTTTCATCCATGTTATGAGATGCTTCACAGATTCATTGTTGTTCTTTCTTGTTGCATGGTACTGCATTGTGTGTATGTACTATAGTTTATCCATTCATCTGTTGATGGGCATCTAGGTTGTTTCCATCATTTTGCTATTGTGAAGAATGCTGCCATGAACCTAGGTGTGCATATGTCTATTCGAGTGACGATTCTTATTTCTCTAGGATATATTCCTAGGAGTGGAATTGCTGGATGGAATGGTATGTCTATTTCTAGCTTTCTGAGGAAGCGCCATATCATTTTCAAAATGGTTGTATCATTTTGCATTCCCACCAGCAGTGCATAAGAGTTCTGATCTCCCCGCCGCCCCTCCAACATTTGTTATTTCCTGTGTTTTTGATTTATACCAGTAATGCTGGGGTAAGATGGTATCTCATTGTGGTTTTAATCTGCATTTCTCTAATGGCTAGTCATTGCAAGCATTTCCTCATGTGTCTGTTGGCGATTTGAATGTCTTCTTTGGTGAAGTGTCTGTTCATTTCCTTTGCCCATTTTTTAGGGGATTATTTGTCTTTTTGTTCGAGAGGTGTTGGATTTTCTTGTAGATTATGGAGATTAGACCTTTGTCTGACTTGTACTGTCCAAAAATTTTTCCAGTCTGTAGGTTCTCTTTTTACTCTTTTGGTGAAGTCTTTTGAAGAGCATAGGTGTTTGAATTTTAGAAGATCCCAGTTATCTAGCTTATCTACTGGGGTTTGTGCATTGATGGTTATGGTTTGTATCCTTTTAAAACTGTGTATAAGGCCTGAAGTGCTGCTCCTATTTTTTCTTCTATGAACTTTATAGTTTTAGGCTTTATATTCAGGTCTTTGATCCATTTTGAAGTAGTTTTTGTATATGGCGTGAGGTATGGGTCCTGTTTAATTTTTTTGCAGATGGATATCCAGTTTTGCCAGCACCATTTGTTAAAAAGACTATCTTTTCCCCATTTGATGGACTTTGGGCCCTTGTCGAAGATCAGGTGACCGTAGGTGGATGGATTTACATCTGGGTTCTCAGTTCTGTTCCATTGGTTGATATATCTGTCGTTGTACCAGTACCAGGCTGTTTTGACTACTGTAGCTGTATAGTAGGTTCTGAAGTCAGGTAGTGTGAGTCCTCCAACTTTATTCTTCTTCTTCAGTAGTGCTTTACTTATTCGGGGCTTCTTCCCTTTCCATATTAAGTTAATGATTAGTTTTTCCATCTCTTTGAAGAATGTTGTTGGTTTTTGGATCGGGAATGTGTTGTATTTGTAAATGGCTTTGGGTAGAATCGTCATTTTCACAATGTTAGCCTGCCTATCCATGAGCATGGTATGTTTTCCCATTTATGTAGATCCCTTTGGGTTTCATGCAGTAGTGTTTTGCAGTTTTCTTTGTATGGAGTTTTACATCCCTGGTCAGATTTATTCCTAAGTATTTTATCTTTTTAGCAGCTATTGAAAATGGTATTGTTTTCCTGATTTCTTTTTCATCGTTCTCCTTATTGGTGTATAGGCATCCAACTGATTTTTGAATGTGTATCTTGTATCCTCCTACTCTGCTGAATCTTTCTACTAGTTCCAGTAGATTTCTCGTGGAGTCTTTAGGGTATTCTATGTACAGTATTATATCATCTGCAAACAGGGATAGTTTAACTTCTTCATTACCAATTTGGATGCCCTTTATTTCTTTTTCTTGCCTTATCACCCTAGCTAGGACCTTTAGCACAATGCTAAATAGGAGTGGTGATAAAGGGCATCCTTGTCTAGTTCCTGTTCTCAAGGGGAATGTTTTCAGCCTTTCTCCATTAAGAATGATGTTGGCCGTTGGTTTTGCATAGATGCTCTTTATTATGTTGAGAAATTTCCTTTCTATACCTATTTTATTGAGAGTTTTTATCAGGAATGGGTGTTGGACTTTGTCGAATGCCTTTTCTGCGTCAGTTGAGATGATCATGTGATTCTTTTATTTATGTGTTGGATTATGTTGATTGATTTTCTAATGTTGAACCATCCTTGCATACCTGGTATGACTCCTACTTGGTCGTGGTGTATTATTTTTTTGATATGCTGCTGAATTCTGTTGGCTAGAATTTTGTTAAGAATTTTTGCATCTATATTCATGGGAGATATTGGTCTGTAATTTTCTTTTTTTGTGACGTCTTTGCCTGGTTTTGGTATCCGCGTTATGCTGGCTTCATAGAATGAATTTGGAAGTGTTGCTTCCTCTTCTATGCTCTGAAATAGCTTTGTAGTACTGGTACAAGCTCTTCTGTAAATGTTTTGTAGAATTCTCCAGTGAAGCCATCTGGGCCAGGGCTTTTTTTGGTTGGGAGTTTTTTTATTACCTTTTCAGTCTCTTCTCTTGTTATGGGACTGTTCAGATTTTCAACATCACTTTGTTTTAGTTTTGGTAGGTTGTGTGTTTCTAGAAATTTATCCATTTCCTCTAGGATTTCAAATTTTTGGGAGTACAGCTTTTCATAATATCCTGTTAGAATCTTTTTTATTTCAGTTGGGTTGTTGTAATGTCCCCCATTTCATTTCTTATTTGGGTTATTTGTGTCCTCTCCTGTTTTTCTGTTGTCATCTGGCCAGTGGTTTGTCGATTTTGTTGATTCTTTCAAAGAACCAATTTTTGGTTTTAATTGATTCTTTCCGTTGTTTTTCTGTTCTCTATTTCATTTGTTTCTGCTCTGATCTTTACTATTTCCAGTGGTTGTGGGCTTTTGTTGACGTTGTCTTTCTATTTGTTGAGTTCTGTAGTTGATGTTTTGATTTTGTCCTTTTTTTCTTTTTTGATATGTGCATCTATTGCTATAAATTGTCCTCTGAGGACTGCCTTTGCTGTGTCCCAAAGGTTTTGGTACGATGTGTTTTCCTTCTCATTTGATTCTAGGAATTTTTTGACTCCATTTCTGGTTTCTTCTATTACCCAGTGATGTGTAAGCAGGGTATTATTCAGTTTGCATGTAATTGATTCCCTTGCTCTTTCTATTGTTAATTTCTACCTTGATGGCATTGTGGTCAGAGAAGATACTTTGAATTATCTGAACGTTTTGGATCTTGTTGAGGATTGCTCTGTGGCCTAAGATGTGGTCTATTCTGGAGAACGTTTCATGTGAATTGGAAAAGAATGTGTACTTTGCAGCGGCTGGATGGAGTGTTCTATATATGTCTATGAGGTCAGGTTGGCGGATTGTGCCCTTTAGGTCTTCTGTATCTTTGCTGAGTTTCTTCTTAGTTGTTCTGTCCTTTACGGAGAGTGGTGTGTTGCAGTCTCCTACCATTATTGTGGAACTGTCAATTTCTCTTTTCAGTGCTGTTAGAGTTTGTTTTATGTATTTTGGAGCCCTGTCATTGGGTGCGTAGATGTTTATTATTGTTATGTCTTCATGTTGGATCATCCCTTTAATCATTATGTAGTGTCCTTCTTTGTCTTTTATGGTAGATTTCGTCTGAAAGCCTATTTTATCTGAGAGTAGAATTGCCACTCCTGCTCTTTTTTGGTAGTTGTTAGCTTGATATATTTTTTTCCAACCTTTGACTTTTACTAAATTTACATCTTTGTTTCTAAGGTGTGTCTTTTTTAGACAGCATATTGATGGATCCAGTTTTCTTATCCATTCTTTCACTCTCCATCTCTATGAGTGCATTGAGTCCATTTACATTCAGTGTAATTATTGATAGATGTGAGTTTGTTGCTGTCATTTTGTAGTGCTTTTTTTGTGGTGCTGAAGTTGTCTTTGTCCTTCTTATTCTCTTGTGCTGAGTTACTTTTGTTTGTGGGGTTTTTTTTTCATTTTTTTTTGTTTTTGTAGGTTTTGTTTTTGCTAAGAGTTTGTTTTTCGTCTCTTTTTTTCAGTATGTTTGTTAACTTTCTTTTCGATTACAAAGAATTTTACTCTTATTTTTCTATGTTTGAACTAGTCTACCATTACTTGCTATCGCCTTGTTTTCCAGTAGAAGGTTCTATACCTATGCTGTCTATTTTCTCTTTTATTGTTTTGATGTTGTTGTCATTTACTGATTAATTGCTCTGATTCCCTGTTGAATTTCTTTTGGTTTTGGATCGTCCTCGAGAGTTCATTTCCTAGATTGGTACCTGGCTGGTACTATCTTGCGTCCTAGATTCTGCCTGTGAGCTGAAGGTGTTGGTCCTCTGATTGAAGAACTCCCTTTAATAATTTTTGTAAGTTTGGTTTGACTTTTACATGTTCCCTTAATTTCTGTTTATCTGGAAATGACCTAATTTTACCATCAAATTTGGATGAGAGTTTTGCAGGATATATGATTCTTGGCTGGCAATTTTTTTCTTTCAAGATTTTATATATGTCATCCCAGTGCCTTCTTGCCTGCATGGTTTCTGCCAAATAATCTGAGCTTAGTCTTATTGTTTCTCCTTTGTATGTGACTTCTTGTTTTTCACGAGCTGCTCTCAGGATTCTTTGTTTGTCTATTCTTTGTTTGTCTTTGGTTTTGGCAAGTGTGATTATGATATGCCTTGGTGAATTTCTTTTGGGGTCTCTCCTATATGGAGTTCGTTGAGCTTCTTGGATGGGCAGCTTTTCATTTTTCATGATATTGGGGAAGTTTTCTGTCAGCAGTTCTTCAGTGATCCTCTCTGTGTTTTCTGTTTTCTCCCCCTATTCTGGAATTCCAATCACCTGTAAGTTTTTGATTTTGATTGTATCCCACATAACTGTCAGGCTCTCTTCATTTTTCTTTGTTCTTTTTTCTGAGTTTTCCTGAAACAGAGTTGTATCCAAGTGTTCGTCTTCAATTCCACTGATCCTGTGTTCCACCATTTCAGATGTGCTTCTCAGCCCTTCTATGACACCGTCCATGTCTGAAATCCTGTTGTTTATCTTTTGGATTTCCAGTTGTTGTGTTTGTATAATTTCTAGTTGTGAATTTATCTCGGCATTTTGTTCCTGCATTATTGTCCTGAATTCTTCCAATATTTTGTCTGTATTTTCCATGAATTTGTGTATTTTTTCCTCATGTTTGTCAGCTTTTTGCTTCAGCTCTTGGAGAATTCTTAGTATTAGAGATTTGAATTCCCTATCAGGTAGTTCTAGTGCATTTTCTTCCACTGGAGAGTCATGTGGTGTTTTATTTTGGATACTTACTGAACCATCCTGTCTCGTTTTGGTAAATATTTTGATATTGTCTGCTGTCTTCGGGGCATTCAGTAGTTATATTTCTCGTTTATTGATTATAGATTTGGTTTTTTTCTTTTTTTTTTTTAAATTTAAGTATGTTTGAGCAGGCGGATTGTGTGTTCTTTGTTGTTTGCTCGTCTATGGGCACAATACTTTTCACCTTCTTCTCCAGTTGGCAGGGTCAGTCACTCAGATATGGTACGGCAGGGCAGGTTTAGCTGAAGAGGACTTACTGGGACGGGTTGCTTGTTGCACTTACTACAGCCACCAGGGCGGGTCAGTAATCAGTGCAGGGCAGGTTCCAGTGGGCTCTGCCTGTGCTGCTTGGTGGTGTGATGTTAAGCGCATGGTGCAGGTAGGCAGGATGTAGCGGGGAGATTGTTATGTGTGGAGCTAAGATGGATATGGGAGAGAAGAGAGAGGAACAAGAGCGAAAAACATACAAAGAAACAAAAAAGTATGCTAGGGGAGCTTGCCGTTGGAGTGGAGAGATGAGAGATTATGAAATGAAGAGAAACAGAAAGGGGAAGAGGAAGAAAAGAAAAGAAAAGAATGAATAAATAAAAATTGGATGGGTTAAAGAACCCCAAAGTTTGCAGGGATCCCAGTGGTGCAGCTATGAGGTCTGGGGAAGTCACTCTCAGGTGTTGCAGTATAGTCTGGCTAGAAGGCAAGAGGTATACAATGCCAGGTATGCAGAGAATAAGAAAGGAAGATATAGAGAGACGAGAAACTGAGCAATGAAGACAGATAAAAGGGGAAAAAGAGGGAAAAGAAAAGAAAACAAATTAAAAAAAAAAAAGAACTATAGATTCTCCAAAAAAAACAGAAAAAAAAAAGCAACGAGAAAATAAATGCTCTCAGGGATTCCTCTGCACTTCTGTGCAAGCCGAGTGGGACGTCTTCTTGCCACGTAGCACCGCCTTGCCAGAAAGGGCTCCTGACTCGAGAAAAGGATAACAAAACAAACAAACAATTGAAAACAAACTAACGAACAAAAGCCCCAGGATCCCACCAGCACGGAAGCACAGACCGGGAGGCAGGTCCACATTCGAACGGAGCTCACTGCCACTCAGGAAGAAGCAAAGATGGTGCACAGAGCCAGGTATTTGAGTGAAAGGAGGGGGATGTGGTGAGAGGCAAGGAAGAAATCAAAAGAAGAAGGAAAAAAATGCCACACTAGCAGCCAACAAATGATACTCAGAGAGCCAGGCAGTGCGGACTGGTGGAACCCAAGCAGCCGGAGTTTCTCGGACAAGAGACTGTGTTCGCGGGAAGCAGAGAGGGCCGAGTGTGGGTGAAGAAGGGTAGGGAGTGGGATAGCGTATATCACAAATTACCGGAGCTCTGCAGCCCCTCAGGAGGAAGCAAAGATGGTGGACGGAGCCAGGTATTTGAGCCAAAGGAGGGGGTGGTGGTGAGAGGTAAGGTAGAAATCAAAAGAAGCAGAAAAAAGCAACACCAGCAGCCAAAAAATCATACTCAGAGAGCTGGCCCGTTCGGGTGTGTGGAATCCAAGCATCTGGTGTTTCCTGGTCAAGAGATTGTTGCTGTGGGAAGCAGAGGAAGTCGATTGGGGGTGAGGAAGGGTGGGGGGTGGGAAAGCGTATATCACAAATTACTGGTTGTTTTGACTCCTTCTGGACGCTCTGTGAGGCTGTTTTCTTGTACCCCCCGTTTGTTGGTCTCCGACAGGAGTCCAAGATGGCGGATCCGCACTGCATTAGCTGGTAGGGGACCTCTGCATGAATCTCTCCTCGCTTTCCGTTCTTTGTCAGTTTTATCACTCCATTTGCTGGTTGGCTGAGTTCTTTATCTCTTCATTTGGTGTTTTAGGGTTTCAGGATTGTCGTATTCCCTGTTCGGCTTAGCTTTTCAGATCTTTGCTGTGGAGGCATGGCGTGGTGCTTCTGCTTAGAGTGCCATTTTGCCGAACTCACCTGTTTCAGTTTTTTACATATAGATACCCAGTTATGCCAGCACCATTTGTTAAAGAGACTGCCTTTTCCCTAATTAGTGGACTTTGGGCCTTTGTCAAATATTAGCTGCTCATAGGTGGATGAGCTTATATCTGGACTCTCAACTCTGTTGGTTTATGTATCTGTTGTTGTACCAGTACCAGACTGTCTTGACTACTGTGGCAGTATAATAGATCCTAAAATCCGGTAGTGTGAGGCCTCGCACTTTGTTGTTTTTCTTGAGTAATGCTTTATTTATTCGGGGCCTCTTCCCTTTCCATATGAAGCTGGTGATTTGTTTCTCCATCTTATTAAAAAATGCTGGTGGAATTTGCATCAGGAGTGCATTGTATCTGTAGATTGCTTTGGGTAGAATTGACATTTTCACTGTGTCGAGTCTACCTATCCATGAGCAAGGTATATTTTTCCACTTACGCAGGTCTCTTAGTTTCTTGCAATAGTGTCTTGTAGTTTTGTCTGTAACAATCTTTTACGTTTCTGGTTAGATTTATTCCTAAATATTTTACCATCTTGGGGGCTATTGTAAATGGTATTGATTTGATGATTTCCTCTTCAAGGTTCTCTTTGTTGGTGTAAAGGTATCCAATTGATTTTTGTATGTTCGTCTTGTATCGTGAAACTTTGCTGAAATTTTCTGTTAGTTCCAGTAGTTTTCTTGTGGATTGTTTGGGGTTTTCTGTGGGGATATATGCCGTTTAAACATGGCTGCACTAATGACAACTGCAGCCCCCACAGGCCTCTATGCTGCACAGCATGTTGAGACTTGTCTCCAACATGTTGAGACTTGTCACGATTTGTTTTCCCAAACCTATGGTCCCTTTACTGATTGGCTTGTTTATCGTCTCCCTTGCCCACACCCAAAGCCCACTGTTTCGTTAATTGCTTTATTGCTTGCTGTATTGACTATAAAATAAACTCCTGGGACTGAAGCCGGGTCGACTCCTCAGAGTGACCCTCCTGGCCCCACTTCTCTGTAAGAGTTGTGCAGTTTGTTACTGTCTTCGCCGTCCCGATTACCGTCGCCACTGCGACAGATGGTGCCCCGTGTGAGGGGCTGCGACAGTTTTCTGTGTGTAAGATCATATCACCTGCAAATAGATACTTTGACTTCTTCCCTACCTATTTGGATGGCTTTTATGTCTTTTTCTAGCCTAACTGCTCTGGCTAGGACCTCCAGCACAATGTTGAGTAATAGTGGTGATAAAGGGCATCCTTGTCTGGTTCCTGTTCTCAAGGGGAATGCTTTCAAAGCCTCTCCATTCAGGATGATGTTGGCTGTTGGTTTTGTATAAATGCCCTTAATTACATTGAATCATTTCCCTTCTATTTGTATTTTATTGAGAGTTTTTATCTTGAATAGGTGTTGGACTTTGTCGAATGCCTTTCTGCATCGATTGATAAGGTCATGTGTTTCTTGTTTTATTTATGTAATGGATTATATTGATTGTTTTTCTAATGTTGAACCATCCCTGCCTACCTGGTATAAATCCCACTTGGTCATGGTGAATTATTTTTTTGATATGTTGCTGAATTCTATTGGCTAAAATTTTGTTGAGGATTTTTGCATCAATATTCATGAAGGATATCGGTCTGTAATTTTCTTTTTATGTGGTATCTTTACTTGGTTTTGGTATCAGGGTTATGCTGGCTTCATAGAATGAGTTTTGGAGTATTCTGTCCTTTTCTATGCTCTGAAATACCTTTAGTAGACGTGGTGTTATCTCTTCTCTGAAAATCTGGTAGAATTCTCCAGTGAAGCCATCCGGGGCAGGGCTTTTTTCTGTTGGCAGTTTTTTAATAACCTTTTCAATCTCTTCTTTTGTTATAGGTGTATTTAGTTGTTGTACCTTTGTTTGTGTTAGTTTAGTTAGGTAGTGAGTTTCTAGAAATTTGTCCATTTCTCTGGGTTTCCAAATTTGTCAGTACAATTTTTCATAGTAATCTGTTATGATTCTTTTAATTTCAGATGGGTCTGTTGTGATATCTCCCATCTCATTTCTTATTTGGGTTATCTGCTTCCTCTCCTGTTTTTCTTTTGTCAGTTTGGCCAATGGTTTATCAGTTTTGTTGATGTTTTCAAAGAAACAGCTTTTGGACTTGTTAGCTCTTTAAATTGTTTTTCTATTCTCTATTTTGTTTAATTCTGCTCTAATTCTTATTATTTCCTTCCTTCTGGCGCCTGTGGACTGCTTTTGCTGCTCTTTTTCTAGTTGTTCCAATTGTAGGGTTAATGATTTGCTGATGACCCTTTCTTCTTTTTGGATGTGTGTATTTATTGTTATAAATAGACCTCTGAGTACTGCTTTTGCTGTGTCCCAAAGGTTCTGGTAGGATGTGTTTGTATTCTCTTTGATTCTATGAATTTCTTTATTCCCTCCTTAATTTCTTGTATAATCCATTGGTTTTTGAGCAAGATGTTGTTCAGTTTCCATGTGTTTGATTTTTTTTCCTTTTTGTGTTGTTGATTTCTACTTTTATGGCTTTATGGTCAGAAAAGATTTTTTGTAATATTTCGATGTTTTGGATTTTGTTACGCTTGGATTATGGCCTAATATGCGGTCTATTTTGGAGAATGTTCCGTGTGTGTTGGAAAAGAAAGTATACTTGGTTGCTTTTGGGTGCAGTGTTCGGTATATGTCTGTGAGATCAAGTTAGTTGATTGTAGCATTTAGCTCTTCTGTGTTTTTGTTGAGCTTTTTTTTGGATATTCTGTCCTTCACTGAAAGTGGCATGTTGAAGTCTCCTACTACTGTTGTGAAGCTGTCTATCTCTCTCTTCAGAGTTGTTAGAGTTTGTTTTATGTCTTTCGGAGCCCTGTTGTTGGGTACGTAAATATTTATTACAGTTATGTCCTCCTGGTGAATTGACCCCTTAATCATTATATAGTGCCCTTCCTTATCCTTCATGGTGGATTTTACTTTGAAGTCTATTTCGTCAGGGATTAATATTGCCCCTCCTGCTCTTTTTTGCGTATTGTTTGCTTGATACACTTTTTTTCTATCCTTTGAGTTTTAGCCTGTTTATGTCTTTAAGTCTAAGGTGCATCTCTTGTAGGCAGCCTATAGATGGATCATGCTTTTTTATCCAATCTGCCACTCTCCGTCTCTTTATTGGTGCATTAAGTCCGTTTACATTCAGCGTAATTATTGATAAGTATGAGTTTAATTCTGTCATCCTGGTATCTCTTTATGTGTGTGGTTCACATTTCTTTGTTCTTAATTTTCTGTACTGTCGTTTTTCTTTATGTTTTTTTTCCCTCTTTTTCTTTGTTGTAGATTTTGTGTCTGCTGGGTCTTTATGTTTTTCTACTTTTTTAGTTTGATTTGTAGGATTGTTAAATTCCTTTGTGGTTACATCAGTATTTACCCCTATTTTTCTAAGTTTATACTAGTCTTTTAATACTTTATATCACCTTAACTTTTTTTTCATATAAAAAAAATAATGTTTCCATTTTTTAAGTTTCTCTTTTCTGTTTTAATATTATCATTTTTTACATTTTGATATTTGTTGCCCTGTTGTCAATGTTTTAGCTTTGATGTATTTTTGATATCCATGTCTGAGTCGATATTTGGTTGCTCTGTCCTGTGTTCTAGTCTTGCGTTGTTAGCTGGTGTTATGTCTAATCGTAGGACTCCCTTTAGTGTTTCTTGTGATTTTGGTTTGGTTTTTGCAAATTCCCTGAACTTGTTTATCTAGAAATGCCCTAATTAAGCTATCATATTTTAGAGACAGTTTTCCTGGATATATAAGTCTTGGCTGGCAGTTATTTTCCTTCAAGGCTTTATATATGTCATCCCATTGCTTTCTAGCCTTTGTAGTTTCTGCTGAGTAGTCTGAGCTCATTCTAATTTACTCTTCTTTGTAGATGACTTTTCTTTTATTCCTAGTTGCTCTTAAAATTCTGTCTTTATCTTTGGTTTTGGTAAGTTTGATTATAATATGTCTTGGTGACTTTCTTTTGGTATCTGCCTTATGTGGGGTTCGATGAGCATCTTGGACAGGTATCTTCTCATCTTTTATGATATCAGGGAAGTTTTCTGTCAACAAATCTTAAACAATTTTCTCTGTATTTTCTGTTAATCACCCCGTTCTGGTACTCCAGTCACTCGTAGGTTATTTCTCTTGATAGAGTCCCATATGGCTCTTAGAGTTTTTTCATTCTTTTTAATTCTTTTATATGATTTTTCCTCAAAAAGTTAGCATCAAGAGCTTTATCGTCACTGTCACTAATTCTAACTTTTACTGCCTCAATTCTGCTTTTATGACTTTCTATTGAGTTGTCTCATTCTGAAATTTTATTGTTAATTTTTTGGATTTCTGATTGCTGTTTCTGTATTGATTCTTGCAGCCTATTAAATTTGGCATTATGTTATTGAATAACTTTTTTAAGTTCCGCTACTACTTTGTCTGTGTGTTCCCAGGCTGTTTCTACAGTCTGTCGAATTTTTTTTCTAATTTCTAGAAGAGTTATGTATATTAATCTTTTGTATTTTGCTTCTGGTAATTCCAGGAAGTTCTTTTCTTCCAGAGAATTTATTGATTCTTTGTTTTGGGAGCTTGTTGAAGCCTTTGTGGACTGCCTCTTTATGTGACTTGATATTGACTGTTGTCTCTGCGCCATTAATGATTTATTATAATTTTATTTTGTATTTTTTTAGTGAGACGTAGCTTCTTATTTTGTTTTGTTTTGGTATGCCCAAATAGGCTGCTCGTGTGCACTAGTTTGATTTTTGACGCCTTGGGATCTTTAACGTCTTGTCACCAGGTAGTTAGTTCTGTAACTAAGTATGTGCACACAGGAGTCCGTTAAATTTTCCTGTATGGGTTCAGCTCAGGTGTCCAGGGAGTTGGTCACCATGTGTTTGATGCAGGCTCTCAGCCATAGTCCTAGAGAGGCATGAGTGAGTGGTGCAGGCACTGGACTCTGGCTGTGGTAGGGGATCACGTTCTGAGCCAGGCATGGGGCTGACAGCTGCCCTTGAGAGTCTGAAAGGAAAGTGTGTCCGTATTCTCTAGGGTAAGTAGGTAGGTGAGTTTTGCAGCCGGACTATGAGCACCCCGCTCTGTTGGCCGTAAATTCTCGAGGGCACCACTTTTTCTTGGACTCCTGTAGCAGGTGGCTAGGCACTTTAGGAGATATCATCAGTCCTCAAGCCCCTGCTGCAGACGGATGTAAGTGTCTCCTTAAGGGGCAGGGCTGTTTGGAGGGTCACAAATCTGCCAGTTCACAGCTGAAGCAGTTGAAGTTAAACTTCAGATGTTTGCCCTGTTGTACTGTGGTAGTGAGGACTAACGCTGTTGAGATGGGTCCCCACAAGTCTATACAGGGGTGTAAGGCACTCAGTCTGCGGACCCCTTATACCTGTGCCTAGCAAAGGAGCTGTGCCGACCCTGTGTTTCTGGCTTAGGGGAGCCAGTAGCTTATTTGTTCCCTCTCCAAGGCCAGGAGAATGGGTCAGGGCACCTTTTGGGATCTACTTCCGGCCCACTGGACTCCCAGTGCAGAGTGCAGAGGGAGGAGGTAAAGGGGAGAGAGGTTTTTCCCAAATGGGCTTTTTTATTTTTAAATCCCCACAGTAGGGTGCATGCATGTACTTAGCCACTTGGGAGCTGCTTTTCACTAGTTCGGAGTATCCAAGCAGACTCTCTGCTGGCAGGTCTCTGTTGATGTGGAAACTGTTTCCTGAGCGGGTGCACAGCACAGCTGTTTGCCTGCTTCACTGTGGACTGGCGTGGCTGCAGCGCTGCAGTTTCACCCCCGCGGCTCTGGCACTCTTCGCTTCTTCCAAAAAGTCTGCCTCTCCTCTATCACTGAGATGGATTCCGCAGCATTGCCTTGTTCAGGGCTCCTAGATATTCATATAGAATCAAATTGTTTGTTTTTCCAGGTGTTTGTTGTAAGAGGGATAGAGGAACCGTCTAATTATTCTGCCATGTTGGCCATGTCTCTCTCTTTTTTTTCCTTAAATGCATCTTTTTCATTTACATTTTCCTAACCACTAATTTTTTTCTTTTTTAAATTTTTTTTTAATTGTGCTTTAGATGAAGGTTTGTAGAACAGATAGTTTCTTGTTAAATAGTACACAGATTGTTTTATGACATTGGTTAACAATCCCACAACATGTCAACACTCTCCCTTCTCGATCTTGAGTTCCCTATTACCAGTTTTCCTGTCCCCTCTTGCCTTCTAGTCCTGGTCCCTGGACTGTTGTGCCCCTTTAGTCTCGTTTTGTTTTATGGGCCTGTCTAATCTTTGGCTGAAGGGTGAACCTCGGGAGTGACTTCATTACGGAGCTAAGATGGTGTCTGGGGGTCATACTCTCGGGGTTTCTTCAGTCTTTGTCAGGCCAGTAAGTCTGGTATTTTTTTGTGAGTTAGAATTTTGTTCTACATTTTTCTCGAGCTTTGTCTGGGACCCTCTGTTGTGATGATCCCTCTCAGAGCAGTGAATGGTGGTAGCCGGGCAGCATCTATTTGTACTGAACTCAGTCTGGTAGAAGCCATGGTAATTGTGGTCCATTAGTCCTTTGGGCTAATCTTTCCCTTATATCTTGTTTACTTCATTCTCCGTTGCTCCCAAAGGGGTGAGACCAGTGGAGTATCTTAGATGGCTGCTCACAGGCTTTTAAGGCCCCAGACCTTACTCACCAAGTTAGAATGTAAAACATTTTCTTTATAATCTATGTTATGCCAGTTGAGCTAGATGTTCCCCGAGACCACGGTCCCCACCGCCCTCAGCCCAGCAGTTTGTTCCCCAGGGGGTTTGGATGTCTATAGAGCTTCCACAGCCTTTCCTTGTACAAGTTGTGGTAGCTTTCCCAGTATTGTGTACTGTTTTATGCTTTACCAAAGTTACCACTTGTCTGTTGTGTGTTTAGTCTTTTTCTACTGCCACCCCTTCACTCCCTCATATCCATCAAAGATTTTGTTTCTTTTTGTGTGTAAGTCTTTTATAAGTTTTTACAGTAGTGGTCTCATACAATATTTGTTCTTTTGTGGTTGACTTATTGCACTCAGCATAATGTCTTCCAGTTTCATCCTTGTTATGAGATACTTCGCAGATTCATCTTGTTCTTTATCGTTGTGTAATACTCTATTGTGTATATGTGCCGTAGTTTGTTTATCCATTGATTTCTTGATGGGCATCTAGGTTGTTTCCATCTTTTTGCTATTGTGAACAATGCTGCAGTGAACATGGGTGTGCCTATGTCTATTCGTGTGATGGCTCTTATTTCTCTAGGATATATTCGTAGTGGGATTACTGGATCGTATGGTATTTCTATTTCTAGGTTTCTATGGAAGCCCCATATCGTTTTCCAAAATGGTTATATCATTTTGCATTCCCACAAGCAGTGCATGAGAGTACCTATCTCCCTGCAGCCTCTCCAACACTTTTTATTTCCAGTTGTTTTGATTCGTGCCAGTAGTGCCGGGGTGAGATGGTATCTCATTGTGGTTTCGATTTGTGTTTCTCTAGTGGTTAGTGATTGTGAGCATTTCCTCATTTGTCTCTTGGCTGCTTGAATGTCGTCTTTGTTGAAGTGTCTGTTCATTTCCTTTGCCCATTTTTTAATTGGATTATTTGTCTTTTGTAGAGGTGTTGGATTCTCTTGTAGATTTTAGAGATTAGTCCTTTGTCTGACTTGTAATGCCCCAGTTTTTTTTCCCAGTCTGTAAGTTCTCTTTTTACTCTTGGTGAAGTCTTTTGATGTGCATAAGTGTTTAATGTTTAGAAGATCCCAGTTTTCTGGCTTATTTTCTAGAGTTTGTGTGTTACTGGTTTGGTTTGTATCCTGTTAATGCCGTGTATTAGGGCCTCCAGTGTTGATCCTATTTTTTTTCTTCCATGATCTTCATGGTTTTTGGCTTTATATTTAGGTCTCTGTTCCATTTTGGATTAGTTTTTGTCTATGGTGTGAGGTATGGATCCTCTTTTCATTTTTTTGCAGATGATTATGCAGTTTTGCCACCACTGTTTGTTAAAGAAACTGTCTTTTTCCCATTTGATGGACTTTGGGCCCTTGTTGAAGATCAGGTGACTATAGGTGGATGGATTTACATCTAGGTTCTCAGTTCTTTTCCATTGGTCAGTGTATCTATTGTTGTACCAGTAGCAGGCTTTTTTGACTACTGTAGCTGTATAGTAGGTTCTGAGGTCAGGTAGTGCGAGCCCTCCTACTTTATTTTTCTTCTTCAGTAGTGCTTTACTTATCCGGGGCTTCTCCTCTTTCCATATAAAGTTAATGATTAGTTTTTCCATCTCTTTAAAGAGTTGATATTTGGATCGGGATTGCGTTGTATTTGTAATTTGTAAATTTCTTTGGGTAGAATTGTCATTTTCATAATATTGAGTCTACCTATCCATGAGCATAGTATATTTTTCTGTTTATGTAGATCTCTTTGGGTTTCTTACAGTAGTGTTTTGCAGTTTTCTTTGTGTAGGTCTTTTATATCCCTGGTTAGATTTATTACTAAGTATTTATTTTTCTAGGTACTATTATCAGTTGTATTTTTTTCCTTATTCCCTTTTCATCATTCTCTTTATTTGTGTATAGGAATCCAATTGATATTTGTATGTTTATCTTGTTTTTTGCTACTCTGCTGAATTTTTGTATTAGTTCCGGTAGTTTTCTTGTGGAGTCTTTAGGGTTTTCTGTGTAGAGTATCATATCATCTGCAAATTGGGACAGTTTTACTTGTTCATTATCAATTTGGATGTCCTTTACTTTTCTTGCCGTATCGCTCTAGTTAGGACTTCCAGCACGGTGTTTAATAGGAGTGATGATAAAGGGTATCCTTGGATGGTTTCTGTTCTCGGGGAATGTTTCATCCTTTATCTATTAAGAATGATGTTGGCCATTGGTTTTGTGTAGATTCCCTTTGTTATGTTGAAAAATTTCCCTTCTATACCTGTTTTATTGAGAATTTTTATCACGAATGGGTGTTGAACTTCGTCGAGTGCCTTTTCAGTGTTGATTGAGATGATCGTGTTTTGTTTCTTTTATTTATGTGGTCGATTACATTGATTGGTTTTCTAATACTGAACCATTGTTGTATACTTAGTAAGAACCCTACTTGGTCGTGGTGTATTTTTTTTTAATATGATGCTGACTTGTATTGGCTAGAATTTTGTTGAGAATTTTTGCATCTGTATTCATGAGAGATAATGGTTGTAATTATCTTTTTTTGTGGCATCTTTGCCTGGTTTTGGTATCGGTTATGCTGGCTTCATACAATGAATTCAGAAGTGTCGCTTCCTTTTCTATGTTCCGAAATAGTTTGGGTAGTACTGGTATAAGCTCTTTTCTGAATGTTTGGTAGAATCCTCCAGTGAAGCCCTCTGGGCCAGGGCTTTTGTTTTTTGGACTTTTTAAAATTACCTTTTCAATCTCTTCTCTTGTTATGGGTCTATTCAGATTTTCAACATCCCTTTCTGTTAGTTTGGATAGGTAGTGTGTTTCTAGAAATTTATCCATTTCCTCTAGGTTTTCAAATTTGTTGGAGTGTAGGTTTTCATAATACTCTGTTATGATCCTTTTTATTTCAGTTGGGTCTGTTGTAATGTCCCCCATTTCATTTCTTATTTGGGTTATTTGCATCCTTTCCTGTTTTTCTTTTGTCAGTTTGGCCAGTGGTTTGTTGATTTTGTTGATCCTTTCAAAGAACCGACTTTTGGTTTTATTGATTCTTTCTATTGTTTTTCTGTTCTCTATTTCATTTATTTCTCCTCTGGTTTTTATGATTTGCTTTCTTCTGGTGAGTGTGGCCTTTTTTTGCTGTTGTATTTTCTGTTTGTTCGAGTTGTGTAGTTAATGTTTTGATCTTGTTGCTTTCATCTTTTTTGATATATGTATTTATTGCTGTATAGTGTCCTCTGAGGACTGCTTTTGCTGTGTCCCAAAGGTTGGGTATGATGTGTTTTCATTCTCATTTGATTCTAGGTATTTTTTGATTCTATCTCTGGTTTCTTCTATTTCCCAGTGGTTTATAAACAGGGTGTTGTTCAGTTTCCATGTGATTGATTTTTTTTCCTTGCTCTTCCTGTTGTTAATTTCTACCTCGATGGCCTTGTGGTCAGAGAAGATACTTTGTATTATCACAGCGTTTTGGATTTTGTTGAGGGTTGCTCTGTGGTCTTTTCTGGAGAACGTTTCATGTGTGTTGGAAAAGAAGGTGTACTTTGCAGCTGTTGGGTGTAGTGTTCTATATATGTCTATGAAGTCAAGTTGGCTGACTGTGTTCTTTAGATTTTCTGTATCTTTTTTGAGTTTCTTTCTAGATCTGCTCTTTTTTTTTTGAAGAGAATAATGTACCCAGTTAATAAGAGTTGATATTCGTAATGCTGAGACAGCAGAGTATTAAGGACATATTCCTGTTGTTATCATTACTATTTTTGTTTTTCCGTAAGTTATTGTAAGTTATGAAGAATAAAAAACATGTTTTATGTTTTAAGTAATGTGTTTGAAAAAATATCTATTAATGTTCACAGGTAATTGAAATGACTACAGTTGATGGAAAAGCTCAGTAAATCATATCTAGGGTGGTCTGAAATGTAGACTGAATTTAAAGGCAGAAGACTTCTGAAAGTTAATGTTTCATTCCCTCTGTGTATTCTTTAGTTGTTGGCATAAACAGCTTGCATTTAGTAGGCCATTTAGTAACACATAACTGCCCAATGAATGTAACATGTACCTGTGATTTCCTAGATGAATTAGTACTCTAGTGCTTCTTAACTGGTTTTAGAGGGGGGACATGAGGTTCATGGACTCCTTTAAGAACTGAAAACTGTATTTGCCCCCAAAAATATTTAACGTGTATATATACAAACACATGAAACTTTGTGTACTGTTTCAGGGATTCTGTAGTTTAGAAGCTTGGCAAGTGTGATGTTTAATCTTTTATAAGTATTTCCTGTTAGAAACATGGTAGGGTGAAAAAAGACTGGACAAAGAATCAAGAGATATATGTCTTTATTTCTCAGAAACTTGCTTTTTGTAACTCTTGGTCATTTAACTTCTCCAGGGCTTAGTTTTCTCATGAGAGTGAAGGGGTTTTAATTAGATAACATATGAAGTCGCTTCTAGCTCTTAAAGTGTTACTTAAGGCAGAGGGACCTGTGTAAGGTTTTTGATTAAAGGTTTTTGATTAAACATTTAATAGTGAAAATCAGAACTTTCACCATTTAACAAGTATGTCAAAAAACATTATTGACATAAGGCATTGAAAGTATTACGTATTTGACAAACATTTATTGAGCATCTACTATGTGCTGGGCACTGTTTTAAGCCCTTTAAAGTTTAATTTAGTCAGGTTTTACCTAAGATTTTAAAACTTGAATTTTGTAATTTAAATTTTGAAAAGGAACTTGAAATAGGTGTTTAGTCTGAACTATTCACGAAACACAGTGCTATGAGGTACTGATTTTTCTTTGTTATGGAAAATAAGCAGTCCTCAACATTTTAGAAGTGTACAACAAGTCATTTTTAATGCCATTTTGAGATGATTCTCAGTTTTTCGGAGCATAGTTTCAAGGAAGGAACTCTTGGGCATTTTATTATTCTCAGTAGAATTCTTACTGGTGCTTACAGTAGTAAGACTTTTATAATAATATATTGTTTCAGGCTTTTTCAAATAATCATAATTATTTGAGAAATGGATTATTATTTGAGAAAGCACGTCCATTTTAACTAAGGGTACTGGTCTGATTGAAAACTTTCTGGAACTATTAAAGTATATTTAGGTTAAGTGCCTCATATGAACCTTGAGTATTATTATGTTTGGTTATAATCAGTGTTATGTGTGCTATTCAGATGGAAATTTCTGTTTCTTCCTGAGAGATTCTGAATTTCCGTGCATTATCTTCTCTCTCAGATATTTTCAGCGACCGGGAACTTGGATACAGTGTGCTTTAGAATCCAGAGAACTTCTCGCTTTATGTTTGAAAAAACTCAAAGCACCTCTGACTAAGGTAGGTCAGATAGCTAAAATCAGTTTTTTTGCAGGTGTGCTTTTATTAAAGCTCTTATTTTCAGAAAATTCCAATGAATAGATTTTTCAAAAGCAACTTTTAAATGTTACTTTTGGTAAACACCCCACTACAAATGCTGTTTTTACTTTAAAAATTATATTTATTCTTTTTAATGAAAATATCTTTTATCTTTAAAGCATTTTAATTATAGAATCGTTTTTTTCATTATTGAGAATCACTTATGTGCAGTAATTTTTTTCTGAATATCTAACAGAAAACCATTCATAAACATAATTTAGGAAATTATATCATTATGGCTCCGGTATTTGGTTTCTTTTTTATTTTTGATACTGCTCTGGAAAGAAAATATTTGTGTCTGTTACTTAATGTCAGTTGATATATGTCTCCAAAAAACAAATAGAGGTCTTTGTGAGTCTAGTTTACTTCTTGACATAACACGTTTAAGTTTTTTTTTGTTGTTATTGTTAAACTTTATCACTTACTTCTACCAGGTATGTTTATAATTGAAATGGACTCAGAGTTTGAAGGTTTTTCAGATTCTCTTTTAAGCACTGTCAAAATTTCATATAGTAGTTCTTTGTAAATCCTCCCCCCGCCCAGAATTTCCGTTGGTCAAATATGGGCCCTCCTGGGTTAAAACTTTGTTTTTATTTTTTCCTCTCATACTTAAAAAAATTTCTTTGTCTTTTTTTCTGTGTTCTTGATGATTTCCTTGACTTTTTTTTCTCAATCGTTCTATTGGTTTATTATTATTTTTTAATTCTTTCTTTTTTTTTAGTTGTACTTCAGGTGAAGGCTTATAGAACAAATAGTTTCTCATGAAACAGTAGTACACATACTGTTTTATGACATTGGTTAACAACCCCACAACGTGTCAACCCTTTCCCTTCTTGACCTTTTTTTTTTTTTTGGTGAGAATATACATAGCCAAAGATACACCATTTAAAAATTTCTACATGTACAATTTAGTAACATCGACTACACTCTTCCAGTTGTGCTGCTATTCTCACTTTAGATGAAAGCTTACAGAACAAAATAGTTTCTCATTTAACAATTAGTACACGCGTTGCCCTATAGCAATGGTTAACAACCTCACAACACATCAACACTATCCTTACTCAGCCTTGGGTTCCCTGTCACCAGCTTCCTGGTCCCCTTCTGGCCCATGTCCCTGGACTGCTGTACCTCATTAGTCCCGTTTGGTTTTATGGGGCTGTCCACTCCCAGGCTGAATGGTGAACCTCGGAAATGACTTCACCGCTGAGCTAAAAGGGTGTCTGGGGGCCATACTCTCGGGGTTTCTCCAGTCTTCTTTAGGCCAGTAAATCTGGTCTTCTTTTTGTGAGTTAGAATTATGTTCTACATCCTTCTCCAGCTCTGTCCAGAACCCTCTGTTGTGATCCTGGTCAGAGCAGTCAGTGGTGGTAGCCGGCACCATCTAGCTATAGTGGACTCAGTCTGGTGGAGGCCTTGGTAGCTGTGGTCCATTAGTCCTTTGGACTAGTCTTTTCCTTGTATCCTGTTTTCTTCATTCTCCCTTGCTCCCAAAGGGATGAGACCAGTGAAGTATCTAAGATGGCTGCTCACAGGTTTTTAAGACCCCAGATGCTATTCACCAAGGTAGAATGTAGAACATTGTCTTTATAAACTGTGTTATGCCAGTTGAGCTACATGTTCCCCGAGACCATGGTCCCAACAGCCCTCTACCCAGCAATTCTGTCCCTCACGGAGTTTGGATGTGTCTGTGGAGCTTCCATGACCTTTGCTTGTGCAAGTTGTGCTGGTTTCCCCTGTTTTGTGTACTGTCTCACCCTTCACCCAAGATACCACTTACCTATTCGCTGTCTAGTATTCCCCCCCCCCCCACCCCTCCCATCCCTGGTAACCAACAAAGATTGTTACATTTTGTGTGTGAACTTTTTCATGGGTTTTTACATTAGAGGTCTCATACAATGTTTGCCCTTTTGTGATTGACATATTTTGCTTAGCATAATGTCGTCCAGTTTCATCCATGTTATAAGATGGTTCACAGATTCATTGTTGTTCTTTCTTGTTGCATAGTACTCCATTGTGTGTATGTACCATAGTTTGTTTATCGATTCATCTGTTGATGGGCATCTAGGTTGTTTCCATCGTTTTGCTATTGTGAACAATGCTGCCATGAACCTAGGTGTGCATATGTCTATTCGAGTGATGACTCTTATTTCTCTAGGTTATATTCCTCTATGGATTTTTTAATAAACAGTAATTGTCTTAGTTTTCTAGTGCTGCTATTATAACAGAAATGCCACAAATGGATGGCTTTAACAAACAGAAATTTATTCTCTCATGGTTTAGGAGGCTAGAAGTCTGAAATCAGGGCACCAGCTCTAGCGGAAGGGTTTCTCACTCTATTAACTCTGTGCAAAGTTCTGGCCTCCTTTTGACATCTGTGGGCCCAGCATTCCTTGGTGATCTCCACATGTCTTGGCATCAGTCTTCTCCTGGGTCTAGGAGCTATTCAGAACAGGGACACCAGGTCCAAAGGATGTGCTCCGCTCCTGGCTCTTTCTTGGTGGTAATGAGGCCCTTCTGCCCACTTCTCTTTCCTTTTGTGTCTTGTAAGATAAAAGGTGATGCAGGCCACATCCCAGGGAAACTCCTTACATCAGCAGGGCTGTGGCTTGAGTAAGGAAAGGTATTACATCCCACCCTAATCCTCTTTAATATAACCTAATCTTGCCTCATGACCCATAGGCAGAGATTGGGATTTATAACACATAGGGCAGTTACGTCAGACCATAAAATGGAGGGTAACCACACAATACTAAGTATCATGGCCTAGCCAAGTTGACACATATTTTAGGGGGACACAATTCAATCCATAACAGTAGTATTTTTAAGTTCCAGAGTGGTTCATGTTCTTATGCAGTCTTTTCTGTGATTTTTTTTTTTTTCTGAAGAATTTTGATAACAGGATTTTTTTTTTTTTTTAAATTTCCTTGTGTTCCCTGATGTATCTCTGTCCTCCCCGCTCCCGAGTCGGTTTTTTGTATATATTGATCTTTTGCTTTTATATTGCAGGCATTTGTCAAATGTCTGGTGAGCCTTAAGAATTCATCCGTTCATTCAGCAGACGTTTATTAAGTGCCAGCTCTGTGCAAAACTGTTTTTGGTGTTGGGGATATGGCATTGAATAAGAGAGACAAAATCTTGTCTTAGGGAGCTTATTTTCTAGTTGGGGGATGTGGAGTAGGCAATGATCAAAATGAATAGGTACTTTATATGGTATATTAAAACATAGATAAAATTAAAACTAGAAAGTGGGTAAGAACTGTGTAGGGAAGAGTTGCAATTTAAAATAGGGTGGTTATGGAAAGCCTAACCAATAAGTGACATTTTAGTAAACACTAAAGGCAGTAAGGAAGGTAGCTGTGCAGAAATGTGGAGTCAGAACATTATGAGTACAGGGGAGGAAGCAAGAAGTGTAGAGGCCAGGCAGGAGTATAGCAGTGTGGTTAGAGTGGGTTGGTAAGGGGAAGAGTAGCTGGGATGAAGTCAGAGAAGTCATGGAAGGTCTGAGTATGTCAGGCCTTGTAGGTCCTTGTAAGGGTTAGTTTTTACTCTGAGTGTGATGGGTATAGAGGATATAAGGTAGAGTAGTGAGATGATATAATTGATGTTTTGTCAAGATCCCCCCAGCTGCTGTGTTTAGAAGTAAGGATTTAGGAAGTGATTGTAACGATCATGATGAGAAATTATAGCATTTGAATCAGCAGTGGAAGTCGTGAGAAGTGGACAAATTCTAGATCTGTTTTGAAGGTGATCAGTAGGATTTACTGATGTAGCATGATGTGTGTGTGAGGTGGAATATAGTTAAGGATGACTTCCAGGGTTTTTGTCGTGAACAACCAGAAGGAAGGAATGCTGTTAGTGAGGTGCAGGAAAAGCTTCAGGAGAAGTAGGCAGTTGGATAAATAAACAGAGGAGTGGTCCAGGCTGATGATGATGAATTCAGAATATAGATGGTTTTTAAAGCCTTGAAATTGGAGGAGATTACCTAGGGAGTTTAGATAAAGAAGGGAGGAAATCTGAGGACTGAATTTTGGAGCCCTTTAATGATAAAAGTTTGGGAAGGTGAGGAGGAACCAGCAGGAGACTGAAAAGGAGCTGCTGGTGAGGTAGGAGGAAAATCAGGTCAGAGTGGTGTTTGTTCTGGATGGCACAGGGAGTGTTTCGAGAAGGGAGTGGTTAGCTGTCATTTGCAGCTGATGGGTCAAGTAAGATGAGTTCTGTGGATTTAGCAATCAGGATGTCATTAACCCATTGCCTTTGAGTGGATTCCAGCTGATAGCAACCCTGTAGCACAGGGTAGAACTGCCCCACAGGGTTTCCAAGGAGTGCCTGTGGGATTCAAACTGCCCATCTTTTGGTTAGCAGCCATAGCTCTTAACCACTACGCCACCAGGGTTTCTATCAGTGACCTTGATAAGCAGTTTCTGTTAAGTGGTGGTGATAAAGACGTGATTTGAATGGAAATGAAGAGAGGAGGAGAGGAATTGGAAACAGCAAGTACTGTACCCCCATTCACCCACTCCTCACTTATTGACATGGTTAGGTTTGAAAGATCAGGTTGATAAGTGAAAATCGGCACTATGCAAAAATGGAGGATTTTTTTTTTTTTCTACTTTCAGACCATTCATTTGTCTGATTTTTTTTTTTATTGTGCTTTAAATGAAAGTTTACAGTTTAAGTTAGTTTCTCATACAAAAATTTGTACACACACTGCTATATGACCCTAGTTGCTCTCCCCAGACCATGACAGCACACTCCTTCTTTCTATCCCAGATTTCCTGTGTCCATTAAACCAGCTGCTGTCCCTTTCTGCCTTCTCATCTTGCCTCTGGACAGGAGCTACCCATTTTGACTTGTGTATCTACTTGAACTAAGAAGCACACACTTCACAAGTATCATTTTATGTTTTATAGTCCAGTCTGATCTTTATCTGAAGAGTTGGCTTCAGAAATGGTTTTAGTTCTGGGTTAACAGAGAGTCCTGGGGCTCTGTCTTCCAGGATCCCTCCAGTCTCATTCCAACCATTAAGTCTGGTCGTCTTACTAGAATTTGAGTTCTGCACCCCACTTGCCTCCTGCTCCGTCAGGGACTGTCTGTTGAGTTCCCTGTCAGGCGGTCATTGGTGGTAGCTGGGCACCATCTAGTTTTTCTGGTCTCAGGCTGATGGAGTCTCTGGTTTATGTGGCCCTTTTGACTGTTGGGCTAATATTTTCCTTGTGTCTTTGGTGTTCTTCATTCTCCTTTGCTCCAGGTGGGTTGGGACCAATTGATGCATCTTAGATGGCTACTTGCTTGCTTTTAAGACTCCAGATGCCACTCAAAAAGTGGGATGCAGGATCTTAATAAACTTTGTTATGCCAGTTGATCTAGATGTCCCCTGAAACCATGGTCTCCAGACCCCCGCCCCTGCTACTCTATCCCTCGAAGTGTTTGGTTATATTCAGGAAACTTCTTAGCTTTTGGTTTAGTCCAGTTGTGCTGACTTCCCCTGTAGTGTGTATTGTCCTTCTCTTCACCTAAGATAATTCTTATTTACTATCTAGTTAGTGAATACCCCTCTCACTTCCTCCCGACCCTCATAACCATCAAAGAATGTTTTCTTCTGTGTTTAAACTTTTTCTTGAGTTTTTATAATAGTGGTCTCATACAATATTTTCGTTGTGCAGCTGACTAATTTCACTCAGCATAATACCTTACAGGTTCATCTATGTTATGAGATGTTTCACGGATTCATTGTTATTTTTTATTGTTGCGTAGTATTCCATTGTTTGAATATACTGTAATTTGTTTATCCATTTGCCTGTTGATGGGCACCTAGGTTGTTTCCATCTTTTTGCTTTTGTGAACAGTGCTGCGATGAATATATTTATTTGTGTTGGCTCTTATTTCTCTAGGATGTATTCCAAGGAGTGGGATTGCTGGATCCTTTGGTACTTCTATTTCTAGCTTTTTAAGGAAGCACCAAATTGATTTCCAAATGATTGTACCATTTTACATTCCCACCAGCAGTGTGTAAGTGTTCCAGTCTCTCCACAACCTCTCCAGCATTATTATTTTGTGTGTTTTGGATTAATGATAGCTCTTTTGGGGTGAGATGGTATCTCATTATAGTTTTGATTTGTATTTCTCTAATGGCTCATGATCATGAGCATTTCCTTATGTATCTGTTAGCCGCCTGAATGTCTTTTTTGGTAAAGTGCCTGTTTATATACTTTGCCCATTTTTTAATTGGGTTATTTGTCTTTTTGGTATTGAGATTTTGTAGTATTTTGTAGATATTAGAAATTAGACCCTGATCAGATGTGTCATAGCCAAAAATTTTTTCCTAGTCTGTACGTTGTCTTTTTATTCTTTGGTGAAGTCTTTTGATAAGGATAAGTGTTTGATTTTTAGGAGCTCCCTGTTATCTAGTTTCTTTTCTGGTGTTTGTGCATTGTTACTTACGGTTTGTATTCTGTTCTTGCCATGTATTAGGGCTCCTAGCCTTGTCCCTATTTTTTCCTCCATGATCTTTATCATTTTAGATTTTATATTTAGGTCTTTGATCCATTTTGAGTTAGTTTTTGTGCATGGTGTGAAGTGTGAGTCTTGTGTCAGTTTTTTACAGATGGATATCCAGTGATGCCGGCACCATTTTTTAAAGAGACTGTCTTTTCCCCCATTTAATGGACTTTGGGCCTTTGTCAACTATCAGTTGCTCGTAGGTGGATGAATTTGTGTCTGGATTCTCAATTCTATTGTTGTACCAGTACCAGGCTGTTTTGACTGCTGTGGTGGTATAATATAATAGGTTCTAAAATCAGGCAGTGTGAGGCCTCCGATTTTGTTCTTCTTCAGTAATGCTTTACTTATCTGGGGCCTCTTCCGTTTCCATATGAACTTGGTGATTTGTTTCTGCATCTCATTAAAAAATACTCTTAGAATCTGGATCAGGATTGCATTGTATTTGTAGATCGCTTTGGGTAGAATTGACATTTTCACAATGTTGAATCTTCCTGTCCATGAGCAAGGTATGTTTTTCCACTTATGCAGGTGTCTTTTGGTTTCTTGCGGTAGTGTCTTGTAGTTTTCTTTGTATAGGTCTTTTATGTCTCTGGTTGGGTTATTCATAAGTATTTTATCTTCTTGGAGGCTATTATAAATGGTACTGATTTGGTGATTTCCTCTTGGAAGTTCTCTTTGTTGGTGTAGAGGAATCCACTGATTTTTGTATGTTTACCTTGTATGCTGATACTTGGCTGTAATCTTCTATTGGTTCCAGTAGTTTTCTTGTGGGTTCTTTAGGGTTTTCTGTGTATAAGATCATATCTTCTGCAAATAGAGATACTTTTACTTTTTCCTTACCAGTTTGGATACCCTTTATTTCTTTTTCTAGCCTATTGCTCTGGCTAGGACCTCCAGCACAATGTTGAATAAGAGTGGTTATATAGGGCATCCTCATCTGGTTCCCATTCTCAAGGGTAATGCTCTCAGACTTTCTCCATTTAGGATGATGCTGACCATTGGCTTTGTATAAATGTCCTTTGTTATGTGGAGGAGTTTTTATCATGAATGGGTGTTAGACTTTGTCAGATGCCTTTTCTGCATCAATTAATAAGATCATGTGGTTCTTGTCTTTTGTTTTATTTATGTGATGGATTACATTGATGTTTTTCTGATGTTGAACCATCCCTGCGTACCTTGTATAAATTCCACTCGGTCATGGTGAATTATTTTTTTGACACGTTGAATTCTATTGGCTAGAATTTTGTTGAGGATTTTTGCGTCTGTGCATGAGGGATATTGGTCTGTGATTTTCTTTTTTTGTGATGTCTTTACCTGGTTTTGGTATCAGGGTTATGCTGGCTTCATAGAATGAGTTTGGGAGTATTCCATCCTTTTCTATGTTCTGAAATACCTTTAGTAGTAGTGGTGTTAACTCTTCTCTGAATGTTTGGTAAGTTTCTCCAGTGAAACCATCCAGGCCAGGGCTTTTTTTTTTTTTGTTGGGAGTTTTTTAATTACCTTTTCAATCTCTTCTTTTGTTATAGGTTAATTTAGTTGTTCTACTTCTGTGCTGAGGTGGATAGTTTCTAGAAATTTGTCCATTTTCTTCTAGGTTTTCAAATTTGTTAAGAGTACAATTTTCCATAGTATTCTGTTATGATACTTTTAATTTCAGGTAGATCTGTTGTGATATGGCCCATCTCATTTCTTATTCAGGTTATTTTGCTTCTTTTCCTATTTTTCTTTTGTCAGCTTGGCCAACGGTTTAACGATTTTGTCGATCTTTTCAAAGAACCAACTATTGGTCCTATTACTCTTTCAGTTGTTTTTCTATTCTCTGTCATTTAATTCTGCCTTAATTTTGATTTTTTGCTTTCTTCTGGTGCCTGAGGGCTTCTTTTGCTACTCTCTTTCTGTTTCTTCCAGTTGTAGGGTTAAAGTTTTGATTTTGGCCCTTTCTTCTTTCTGGATGTGTGCATGTATTGCTATAAATTGACTTCTGAGCACTGCTTTTGCTGTGCCCCAAAGGTTCTGGCAAGATGTGTTTTCATTCTCATTTGAATTTATGAATTTCTTCATTCCATCCTTAGTTTCTTCTACAACCCAGTAGTTTTTGATCAAGTTGTTATTTAGTTTTCACGTGTTTGATTTCTTTTCTTTGCTTTTTCTGTTATTGATTTCTACTTTGATGGCTTTATGATCTGAAAAGATGCTTTGTAATATTTTGATGCTTTGGATCCTGTTAAGGCTTGCTTTATGCCCTAATATGCGGTCTGTTCTGGAGAATGTTCTATGTGTGTTGGAAAAGAAGGTATACTTGGCTGATTTTGGGTGGAGTGTTCTGGATATGTCTAGAAGATAACTTGGTTGATTGTGGCATTTAGATCTTCTGTGTCTTTACTGAGCTTCTTACTTGATGTTCTGTTCTTCACCTAAAGTGTGTTGAAGTTTCCTACTATTATTTTGGACCTATCTCTCTTTTCAATGCTGTTACTTTGCTTTATGTATTTCGGAGCTCTGTTGTTGGTTGTGTCAATTCTGTGGTTATGTCCTCCTGGTGTATTGACCCTTTAATCATTATTTAGTGTCCTTCCTTAGCCTTTGTAGTGGGTTTTACTTGAAAGTCTGTTTTATCAGAGGTTAATACTGTTACTCCTGCTCTTTTTTGATTATTGTTTGCTTGATATATATTTTTTCCATCCTTTGAGTTTTAGTTTGTTGGTGTCTTTAAGTCTAAGGTGTGTCTTGTAGACAGCATATAGACGGATTGTATTTTTTAATCCATTCTGCCACTCCCTGTCCCTTTATTGGTGCATTTAGTCCATTTACATTCAGCGTAATTATTGATAGGTATGAGTTTAGTGCTGTCATTTTGATGTCTTTTTTTTGTGTTAACAGTTTCTTTGTTCCAGTTAATTTTCTGTGCTGAGTTGTTTTTCCTTATGTGTTTTCTTTTCATCGTTTGTGATTTTATATTTGATTCTTTATGTTTTTCATTTTGATGTGTAGGATTGTAGTTTTCCTTGTGGTTACTTTTATATTTATCCCTATTTTTCTAAGTTTAAACCAGCCTTTTATTTCTTTAATATCGCCTTGTCTTCCCGTCCATATGAAAGATCTGTGACTAAATTTTTTAGTCCCTCTTTTTTATTTTAATGTTGTCATCTTTTACATATTGACATCTCTGTTTCCCTAATTGCAGTGTTTTAGCTTTGATTTGTTTTTGTGTCTTCCCTATCTGGATTGATATCTGGTTGCTCTGTCCTGTGTTCTAGTCTTTGGTTGTTAGGTGATGTTATGGATTTTCTAACCAGAGGACTTCCTTTAGTATTTCTTGTATAATTTTGGTTTGGTTTTTGCAAGTTCCCTTAACTTCTGTTTATCCAGAAATATCCTAATTTTACCATCATATTTGAGAGAGAGTTTTGCTGGATATGTAATTCTTGGCTGGCAGTTTTTTTCTTCAAGGCTTTATGTTTGTCATTCCATTGCCTTCTTGCCTGCATGGTTTCTGCTGAGTCGTCCGAGCTTAGTCTTATTGACTGTCCTTTGTAGATAACTTTTTGTTTATCCCTAACTACTCTTAAAATTCTCTTTATCCTTGGTTTTAGGAAGCTTGATTATAATATATCTTGGTGATTTTCTTAAGGGATCTACCTTGTGTGGGGTTCGATGAGCATCTTTGATAGATACCATCTTTCACCCTATCAGGGAAGTTTTCTGCCAGCAAATCTTCAACAATACTTTCTGTATTTTCTATTATCCCCCCTTTCTGGTATTCCAGTCACTCATAGGTTATTCCTCTTAATAGAGTCCCACATAAACCACATAGGGTTCCTTCATTTTTAAAAATTATTTTATCTGATTTTTCTTCAAATAAGTTGGGGTCAAGTGCTTTAGCTTCAGTCTGACTTATTCTGACTTCCGTTGCCTGAGTTCTGCTCCTATGACTTTCTATTGAGTTGTCTAATTTTGAAATTTTGTTGTTAATCTTCTTGATTTCTGTTTGCTGTCTCTGTATGGATTCTTGTAGTCTATTAAATTTGTCATTATGCTCTTCTATAATTTTCTTAAGTTTGTCTGTTGCTTTGTCTGTATGTTCCTTGGATTATTCTGCATTTTGCATGATCTCCTTTCTGATCTCTTGAAGAGTTCTGTGTATTAATCTTTTGTATTCTATCTCTGTTAATTTCAAGAAATTCTCCTCCTCCTGAAGATTTCATAATTCTTTGTTTTGGGAACTTGCTGAAGCCATCATGGGCTCTCTCTTTATGTGAGTTGGTATTGACTGTTGTCTGCAAGCCATCAATAAGTTATTATATTTATTTATTTTATGCTTGCTTACTGTGTCCTAGCTTCTTGTTTTGTTTTGTTTTGATATGCCCAAATAGGCTGCTCTTCTGATCTAGTTTGATTATTGACGTCCTTGAAGCTCTAACGTCCTGTTGCCATCTGGTTAGACCTGTTAACTAGATCTGTAAGCCTAGGAGTCCATTTAGTTTTCTGTACGGATTCAGCTCAGGTGTCCAGGTAGTTGGTCATCAAGTGTGTAGTGCAGGCTGTCACGTACAGTCTTAGACAAGCAGGGGTGATTGGTGTAGGCACAGGTATCTGACTGCAGTAGGGGGTCATGCGCTGAGGAAGGCTGATGGCTGCCCGAGTGTCTGAGAGGAAAGCTTGTCCCTTTTCCCTAGAAAGTGTAGGTGGGTGGGTTTTTGCAGCCAGACTGTGGGCACCCAGTGCTGTTGGCTGTAAGGACTGGGAGGTACCACTTATTCTTGGACCCCTGTTGCGAGTGGCTAGGTGGCGTGGGTGGAGCCACTAGTCCTCAGGCACCTGATGTGGGTAGGTAAGGACCCTGCTTAATGGGCAGAGTGGTGTCAAATGTCACAAACCTGCCTCTCTACCATATAGGTAAGAGTTGAATTTAGGCTTTAGGTATATACCCTGTTGTACTGTGCTAATGAGGGCCTACGCTGTTGAAACGGGCCCGCACAAGTCTATGCAGGGGTGAAAGGCAGTCAGAGTCCTTGGATCCCTTATGCCTGTGCCTAGGCAAAGGAGCTGCACCTACCCTAAGTTTTCTGCTTAGGGGAGCTGGCAGATTATTTATTCCTGTTTGTTAGTTTGTTCCCTCTCCCAAGGCTGGGAGAATGGCTCAGGGCACATGACGGGTCCTTACTTCTGGCTGAGGGGATGCAGCAATGGCTGAAGCCTGCTCGGGACCTGGTGCAGAGCGGGGAGGGGGCAGGTAAATAGGAAAGAGGTTTTTCCCTAAGGGGATGTTTTTTGGTCCGTGTGGTAGGTTAGATGTACTATCTTTTGCCAACTGAGTTCCTCTTTTCACTGTTTCTGGACGCTTGAGTAGACTCTCCACTGCTCCGTCTCTCCTGATGCGGAAAACGCATCTGAGCGCCACTGTTTGCCTCACTGCGTGTGCCAGCTACAGGGTACTGGTTCCCACTGGTTCAGGTCTGGCAACTCTTCGCTGCTTCTGAACCGTCTCTCCCTCCCCCTGCTGCTCAGTCTGTTTCCTCAACTTTGCTTTTTTGTTCAGAGCACCTAGATTGTCATATATAATTGATTCACTTGTTTTTTCGAGTCTTTGTTGTAAGAGGGACCACAGGAAGCGTCTGACTATCCCACCATCTTGGCCCCACCTCAGTGTCCGTTTTTTTAAATTTAGATTATATGATTGTAGAAATAATAACAGCTAACATTTACTGATGTGCTCATCACTGTGCTGAGTCCAGTTGTGGATTATTCCTCTGAGGAGAAGGAGGCTTGGAGGAGACACAGCTGGATAAAGCTGGGCTGTGTGACTGGAGGGTCCACAGCTTAACCACTTCACCTTCCTCCTGTACGAGGTCAGAGCTTCCCCTTCAACACAATCCAGGAGCCTGCTTGTGCCCTGGGTCTGGTGAGTCACTGAGGCTCACGGCTTCCTGTGAGGGCGCTGGCAGCCTGGCCATGTACCCTGCCCTACTGAGGTGGAGGTTTCAGGCCCAGTTCAGCTCACTTTGGGATGTCATGAAACTCATGCGTTTCTTCCAGACTCCTTCTCTGTTGCTTCTTTCTTTCCTCCTTTTCCATTCCACAGAAATTTTGAGCTGCAGGGCCTCAGGCCACATAGGAGCTGGGAACCCAGAACAGGCACCCGCTAACTCAGGGCTGCCTGTGCGCAGTCACCACGGAGGAGGCTGGACCCACATGGCAGCAGGACGTGGTGCCCCCCTGGCAGGAGGGAGTGGAGGGCGTGGGGCAGTGCGGTCCAGCTTCTTGGAGGCTGCCCAGAGACCTCCTTGAGGGAGGGGACGCTCTGCAGCTGTTGCCGCCATACTCACCGCCTCATTAATTCGGATAGTAAATTTTTTACTCTCATCATAAATGTGAAATGTTTCATAATGAGATAGTTGATAAGTGAGAAGCAGGCGTATAGACAGTGTTTTTAAGATTTGTTGTAGAAGGGAACAAAGAAGTAGGGCAGTGACTGGAGGGGGAAGTTGGGAAGGGACACATTTTTTTGAGATGGGAGATACAATAGTCAGTGTATTTGTAAGCTGTCTGGGAATGATCCAGTACAAACGGAAAAATTTGTGAAGCTGCAAGGAGACAATAATTGGCATGAGAAGTGGAAAAGAGGCTATAGCACACTAGTGGAAGGATACAATTGTTTGTTAATTTATTCATTCAACAGATATTTAGCACTTTCTGCCAGACATTATTTTGGAAGTCTAGAATATTTCGTGGAACAAAAGAAAGATCTGTCTCCCAATGGTTGGTCTTGATAGAACCATGGGCAGTTCATCTGTGGTAACAGGAGGGAAGGTGTTGATAAATGGGAGCTTGTGGAAATTGTCTTGATTCCTTTTTTTTTTTTTTTTAAATTGAGAATGCAGAAGTATGAGCAGTAGCAATGAGGGAAGAAGGTATTAGATGTTAGAGGAAGAGAGGAAGGTATGAACTAGTCCTCTAGGAGAGTGGGAGAGGGAATGCACTGGAACAATGTATGATTGCTTGGTAACACTAAGTATTATTTAAAGTAAGACTAGTCAAGTATAGTGTATTTTTTTAGCTGTATCAGCCGCACAGGTAAGGCATAGAGCAGGCAGGGCATTAGATTTAAGCAAAATTGTGATTTAGCCAGGTGACTAAAGGTAAAGTAAGAGAAGGACCAGGGGATTTGAGAGTGCTCATGGAAATAATTTTTATGATTGACTTTGAAATTAAGCTGAGATGTCGTCGGCATTTAGAAGATGACGAATGGTGGTAGGAGGAGTGGTTTGTAGGTTACAGTAGATTCAGGGATGGATTACCCAATAAGCAAGGTAGTCTTTATTTGTGTCAGAAAAATAGTACTACCTAGGTGCCCAGTCTGGATACTCAGGCATCATTCTCAAGTCTGTTCTCTTTCTCCTACCCATATCCAGTTGTCATTATGTCCTACATTTTAACTCTTAAATAGCTCTGGGATCTTTCTGCTTCTGGTATTTCTAGTGCTTGTCTACCTTACTTCAGGTCACCTACAACTCATGCCTAGATTTTTACAATAGCCTTCATTCTTGTTCTCTAATCACTTTTTCCGTAACAGTTGATTGATTTGATTATGTGGTCCTTGATACCCTCAGATGAACATGTTTTCATAAGATCCTATGGGATCTGGTCTCTGTTCACATCTTTGGTCTTATCTCCCCCACCTCCCTTGCAATCTGTAGACTCATTCCAGTCATATTGAGCTGTGTTCAGTTCCCTACACATAGCAAACTGATTTTGGCCTTTGAAGATTGAAGATGCTGCTTACTCAGCAGTGAGTTGTTGTGTGTTCAGTGCATGAGACTCCTGACAAGTGTCAACTCTTTAAAAGAGAAAAAGAAAAAAACCACCTAATATACGTAACATACAGGAATAACCAAGTGGAAACGTTTTGTTTGTGAGGTTTCTGGTAGATAATACTGTCACTAGATCCTTTCTTCTAAAAAAATATGATTTCCATCCAAACAGCAGTACACTTCTTAGAGAAGAGGATTTTTTTTTCCTATGCAAACCTTTTAATGTTTTTGCATGGATTATATTAATTATAGTGACTGAGTTATACTTTTAATGGTTGTTATTGCTGCTCTACGTCTGATGGCGAATCTTTCTTCAGTGATGATAGTGTGTAGTGATGCTAATCACAGATTCCTTAAGCATCTTACAAAATCTGTCTGTTGTTGAATTATTCTTTCATATTATTTCTCCTCAGGTGGGAACTTATGTTTCTTTTTGTTTGTATTCTATTGAAGGTACGGCTTGTAGATGCAGGTTTTGTTTGGACTGAGCCCCATTCTAAGAGACTTAAAGTTAAACTCACTATTCAGAAAGAGGTAAGCATAGTACATCATTCTCTCAGCATGGTTAAAGTGTAGGTAGAGAGAGGAAAGGCCTAGTGGTTAATTTATTTCATGACTAGTTATTTCATGCCTGGAACAGGTTAAAACGAAAATAATGAGTTCTTAATTTTAGCCCTTGTTTTCTTTTGGATCTTCTGCACAAATGATGAGGTCTCTAAGAAGAACAGTCATTGCTAATGATGAGTGGGTTAAGATAATCTTTTCAGTGCCATTTTTATTAGGAAAAGGACTGATGTAATTTACATCAGCTAAAGCACTGATTCTCAAACTTGCTGGTCATGACGACTCACAGTAACTGAATCAAAACTTACGGATGTGAGGCCCAGGAATATGTATATTTAAAAAGCTACCCAGGTGATTTCTGATAGTTGGCTATGCTTGAGAAGTATTAAGTTAAGGAATGTTTTCTTTTTTGAGAGTTTCATTTGTTTTTTTTTTCTCCTAAGGATGAATACATATATATAATTCTTCAAATAATACCAGTTCAATTATAATTTAAATATTAATCTAATAAAATCTAGGAGTTAAATTAAGCCTGTATATATTTCTTGAAATAGTATGATTCATTCAGATGACTTTACATTTTACTGGTTTATTATTGATGCCCGCACAGCATTCATGAGAAAAGATTTTAAATTAAATATTAAAGCATTTTCTATTAAGACAAATATTTGTTATTTAACAGAAATAAAAGAATGAAGGAGTGTAATTGTCTTCTTTATCAGGTGATGAACGGTGCTATCCTTCAGCAAGTGTTTGTGGTGGATTATGTTATCCAATCCCAAATGTGTGGAGATTGCCATAGAGTAGAAGCTAAGGATTTCTGGAAGGCTGTAGTTCAAGTGAGGCAAAAGGTAATGAGAGAAGGGTCATGAGTGAATTCTCCATCTTGTATTTTATTTTTGTCGGTGTAAACAGCTAGTAAAACCTCCTCCTTTTCCTTTTCAGATACTTCAGACACCAGGGCGGGTAGTTAGATATCTGGAGCATTAACTTTTGGAAATCGATCACTGTTACATTTTAGATAATCTTTACATTTATTTTTGTTTTAAAAAAAATGAGTGTGTTGTATCTATAGATGGTATGATTTTTTTTCATTTGATCTATTTATCTAATAGTGCATTTGTATTTAGACCTTGCACAAGAAGACTTTCTACTATCTCGAACAGTTGATTTTGAAATACGGAATGCATCAGAACACACTTCGTGTCAAAGAGATTCATGGTGAGTTAAAATTTAAAAGCATTTGAAATTATGTCAAAATTTTATTTCAACTTAAGTTTTTATCTTTACTGATAATATCTGGAATACTATTGTCCAAAATACCTTTTTCCAGAGAAGAAGAAAATCTTAGTTCTCTATCTGATCTGTCCAGTATAGTAGCCACTAGCCACATGTGGCTCTTGAGCTTTTGAAATGTGGCTAGTGCAATTGAGAAACTGAATTTTTAATTTTCAGTTTTAATTAGTTAAAATTCACATTTAAATAGCCACACATGGCTAGTGGCTACTGTGTTGGATAGCACGTAGCTAGAACTAAGATTTTTTTTCTTTGAAGTTGCCCGTCCCTGCCCAAGTTAGTTAGAATGTTAGTCCCTGCCGTCAGTGGATTTTGTGTGATGCGATAGCCAGATGAGTAAACGAGTGACTGCAATAATGGAGTGTAAAGTGCTGTTATAGAAAATTCATCCAGGACTTGTTTTATGCAGAGATCAGTTTCTGGTTGGGAGAAAATAATTATTTTTGAGATCTGTAAGTTCTTTTATAATGGTTTTATGTTTTTCATATGCTTAGAGGCGTTGTGTGATGGATGCATCAATTCAGAAGCCTAAACTCCAATAATAATAAACAGAGATATACAAATAATATAATTAGATTTCTTTTAGGTAGAATTTTAAAATTTTGCGTAATTTCATAATGGCTCATTAGGGCTTGTTCTTAGTGTTGATTTTTGTTAGATGCTGGATAAATATTCCTTTAATAATACTGTAAAAGATAAATATCCTTTGGCAAACTCTAGTCTCTTGCTATGGGTTAGTGCTGTGGGATGGTGCTTGCTACTGGTGGACATACTTTGTTTTCTTAGTGTCTTTCTAAAGTACAGCTTTTGAGATAGCTGTGAAGGAATGGCCAAATTCTTAAATTATACTCTTCAGTTTAAAACTTTGAATTGCACTGCTACTTACTGATCTGTTATTCATTTATTTTTTATGTGTTGAGAGAAGTCCTTATAAATGTGTGGTCTTGGATCTTTAAATGAATATTTGTATGAATGAATGAATATTGTAAGCCTTGCATCTGAAACCTGAGTGCATTACCAATATACAAAGGGTTATTAGTCTAAATCAGTGAAGCACAGCCTCCCATCCCATTACCTTCAAGTCAGTTCCAACTCATAGCAACCCTGTAGGACAGAGTAGAACTGCCCCATAGGGTTTCCAAGGTTGTAATCTTTATGGAAGCAGACTGCCACATATTTCTCCTGTCGAGTGGTTGGTGGGGTTTGAACTGCCGATCTGTTGGATAGCAAGCAGCCAAGCACTTGTGGAGAAGATACCTTACTGCCTGTTTAACTGCCTGGTTATTTGTGGCTAGCCACCGTACAGAAAAATACACCTTTGTTTTGAGTAACTTTGTTCTGAGTAACTCTTTTAGGGATAACGAGACCCAAATACTTTAATGGAGGAAGCAAAACGCTATTACTATAATTTATCACCATTGCAGGAATAGCTCCACACTGTTAGAATTTTTTCATAGCAAAAAGGTTTGGATACATATGGGACATAGTTTTGCAATCACTTTCAAAACCAAGTGTTGCAAGTTTAAGAACTCTTCTTTCATGCAGAGAAAGTAATTCGTCCCTCCCCCACTGGTTCTGATTTTGATTTAAATGACTCTTGATTGTTTGCTTGTTTACTTGTAACTTTGTTTTAAAAATTATAGTTAGAAAAATTCAAACATAGAAGTATATATGGATAAAGAATCTACTTCCCCCTCATCCACTTTTCTTCCCCAGAGATAGCCACTTAAAACAAAAGAGTAGAATATATTGTGTGTATGTTTGTGTGTAAATTGTGGTGATAGTGGTTGTTTCGCCTCATATGTGGGATCATTCTGTAATGTTCTGTGATTTGTGCTCAGTATATTTGTAAATATTTCCACATCATTGCATATAGTTGTGTTTTATTATTTTTAACTGCTACATGATATTTGTTATATAATGTATATTTAATGATTTCCTTATTAATAGGCTTACAAGTGGTTCCTTTTTTTTTTTTTTTTTGCTGCTACGAACAACACTGTAGTGAATATCTTTTATACGTTTGTCTTTGTGCATATGTAGTAGTATTTCTGTGGAACTGATTTTCAGAATTGAAATTACTAGATAAGAGTATCCAAATTTTAAATTTTGATGAGTACTGGTGGATTGTCTTAAAATAGTGCCAGTTTACATTCTCATC
Source organism: Dugong dugon (assembly GCA_030035585.1). NCBI lineage: Eukaryota > Metazoa > Chordata > Mammalia > Sirenia > Dugongidae > Dugong > Dugong dugon. The sequence goes on from CM057479.1 coordinate 34,126,085, forward strand.
ACAGTGAGAGTTCTCATTTATCCACACAGTTGCCAACACGGGGTATGACTGTATTGGCCTTCCTAATTTTTGCTGTCTTAATGGATAAAAGGAGCCCTGGTTCGCCCAGTGGTTAAGAGCTTGGCTGCTAACCAAAACGTCAGCAGTTGAAACCACCAGCTGCTCCTTAGAAACCCTATGGGACAGTTCTGCTCTGTCCTGTAGAGTCTCTATGACTTGGAATTGACTTGACAGCAATGGGTTTGGTTCTTTTTATTAGCCATTGATGTGTATCTCTGAAGTGAATTGTCCTTATCTTTCATATCTTTTTTTCCTAATTTTTATTTTGTGCTTGTTATTCAGAATATCTGTCTTATTATATATCACTATACGTATGTAGAGAGAGAGGGAGAGAACAGATACTTTCTTTCAGTTTGTCATGTTTTATCTTACCGAAGGTTTTCATTCTTTAGTTCTTTAATTGTGGCTTGCGGCTTTTGTGTGTTACATAGGAACGTTTCCCATACTCCAAAATTATAACCAAAAAAAGTAGTGCTTTTGTGGTTTTTGTTTTACTTTTGGATCTTTAACCTTATCTGGTAGGAATTTTACCCAAAAGGTTAACCCATTGTCTCATTGTGTCAGTACCCACTTACTGAATTGCCTGTCCTTTTCCCGTTGATTCAAAATATCTTCATTATATATATTAAATTCTCCTATATACATGGCTCTATTTCTGGACTGTGTTTTGTTCTACTGCTTCTAACATGGTATGTAAATTATTATGCTTTATAATATGTACTCCTTCATTAATTTTTTGTTTGCAAAATTTTCTTAGTTGCTAGTGAGTAAGAGCAGGTTCTGGAAGCAGATTGTGTGGGTTTGAATATCTGTCCTGTCATTTTTTTTGCTGTGTGACCTTGTGTGTGTTTTTTAATTTTTCTGAGTCTCAGTTTTTTCCTCATTGGTAAAATGGAGAGGATGATAATCCTAATTCATAGTATTACTGTTAGAATTGAATGAGCCAGTCCACGCAAACTAGTTAGAACAGTGGTTGGCACATAAACCAAAACCCCATTGCTGTCGAGTCGATTCCAACTCGTAACAACCATATAGGTCAGAGTGGAACTGCCTCATAGGGTTTCCAAGGAGCAGCTGGTGGATTTGAGCTGCCAACCTTTGGTTCACAGCTGAGCTCTTAACCATTGCGCCACCAGGGCTCTGCTTGGTACATAATATTATTCAATTCTTCAGTGAAGTTTTTTGCATGAAGATCTTGAATGTTTCTTGTTGGTTTATTGCTAAATATTTTATATTATTTGTTGTGGATGGGAACTTTTTCCATTACATTTTCTAATTTATTATTGCTGACATGTAGGAAAGCTATTGATCTTTTTGAAATCTCTTAATATCACTAATAGCGTACATTGATACTCTTGATTTTCTAGATAAATTACTTATAAACAATAATAGTTTAATTTCTTTCCAGTATTTTTCCTCATTTTTTTCTTTTTCTTTTTTCCCCCTTCTTTGGCTAAGAATTTAAAACAGCATTGAGTAGTAATACAGTATCAGGTGTTATTATCTTATGTTTCACCCCGAAGTATGATGTTTGTTGTCGGTTTCTATTTGATACATATAGGTACATACTTTTACATACTTAATGCTGTTCTGCCCAGTCTTGGTATCTGTTATGTTTGTGACATTGAAGAGTTAAAAAGCTTGCCATCTTTCTACTTAGGATTATCTACCTTTTGAAGGTTTGTAAGAACCTGCCCACTAAGCCATCCACCATTTGGTACCTTACTAGGAAGTGGTGTAAATGTTTTCAGTTTCTTTTAAGATCATTAATAGTTTTCAGGTTTTCTACCTCTTCTTGAATCAATTTTGGTAGCATTTCCTAAGAAAATAAACCATTTCATCTAGCTTTTCACATACTTGGCATAAAATTAAGCATAATATATTCTCATAATCTCAAATTTCATCCACAACGGTAGTTGTGTCCCCTTGTTCCTAATGTTTGTCTTTTCTCATTTTCTCTCCCCTCCTCCTTGGTCACACTTGCCAAAGTTTTATCTGTTATGTTAAGTTTTTTTTTTTAAGAATGGCTTTTGTTTTATTGAAAAGTCTTATTTTTCTTAATTTTTGCTTTGTCACTTAATTCTACTTTCTTCAGTTTTATTTTGTTTGAATTAATTGAAAGCTTAGTTTATTTATTTTCAGTTTCCAATAAATATACTTAAGGTTATAAATTTTCTTTTCAGTATCATATTGCCTCTGTAGCTACTTCCACTACCCATTCCGTATTTCCTTTGCCCTCAGGAAGCACCTCAGCTGTTTGATTTCTCTTGGGTACATATGTAGGTGTGGAATTGACAGAATCATATGGTAAATTTATATTTATTTTTTTAAAAAACTGTCACGCCGTTTCCAAAGTGGCTGTACCATTTTACATTCCCACAACAATGTTTGAGGGTTCCATTTTATTCACATCTTCAACAACACTTATTATTGTCTGTCTTTTTGATTATAGCCATTCTAGGGGGTATGATGTAGTATCTCATTGTAGTTTTAATTTGCATTTCCCTAATGATGTGCCCTGGTTGGGCAGTGGTTAGGAACCCTGCTGCTAACCAGAAGATTGGCAGTTTGAATTCACCAGCTGCTCCTTGGAAACCCTATGGGGCAGTTCTAGTCTGTCTTACAGGGTCACTATGAGTTGAAATTGACTTGACGGCAATGGGTTTGGCTTTTTTTGGTAGTGATGTTGAGCATCTTTTCATGAGTGTATTAGCCATTGCTGTATCTTCTTTAAGGAGACCTGGTGGTGCAGTGGTGAAGCACTTGGCTGCTAACTGAAAGATTGATGGTTCAAACCTAACAGCCATTCCATTGGAAAACGCCGTGGCAGTCTTCTTCCGTAAAGATTACAGCCTTGGAAACCTTACGAGGCAGTCCTACTCTGTCCTCTAGGGTTGCTATAAGTCGGAATCGACTTGACAGCAATGGGTGTATCTTCATTCAGATATTTTGCTTATTTTTTTATTGGATTGTCTTATTGAATTGTTGGCATTCTTTATATGTTCTGGATACGAGTCTCTTATCACATATGTAATTTGCAAATGTTTTCTCCTTGTCTGTAGCTTGTCTTTTCATTCTTTTTGATGGTGACTTCTGAATTGTAAAAGTTTTAAATTTGGATGAAGTCCAGTTTATCATTATTTTTCTTTTATCTGTCATGCTTTTGATGTTGTGTTTAAGAACTCTGTCTAACCCAAGTCATGAGGATTTTCTCCTATGGATTCTTTGAAAAGTTTTATAGTTTCAGCGCTTACACTTAGGCAGGGACAACTTTTCCAATAAGCATATGCTTACCTTGCTTACCAGACCATCTGTAGTGAACAATTTCACATTTTCTCACCACATCAAAGATTCTGCTTCTAGTTGTGGCTGACATCTTTCTCTCTCCCAACCCCACAGCACCTTCCTACAAAATCAAAGCCTCTTTTCGAATTTACAGTCCCTGATAGGGGCAGATGACCCAGTAAGCAGGGTAAGCACGGGCTTACTTGTGCTTACTTACACATCATGTGGTGAAACCCTTGTGAAATTGGTCACTACAGATTAGTAAGTAAGCACAAGTTCACTGCAGATTAGCAAGTAAGCACAAATAAGCTCGTGCTTACCTTGTTTATTGGCTAATCCGCCCCTGCACTTAGTTCTATTGTATTGATCTGTATATTTATCCTTACGCCAATACCACATTGTGTTGATTACTTAACTTTATAGTGAGTGTTGAAATTGAGAAGATACATGTTTTTAACCTTCTTAAAAAGTGTTGTGGATATTCTAGGTAATTATTTAGCTGAGTTATTTACAAGAATGTCTTTAAACATTTCATGACAGGTAGGTTTGCTTTTGGCTATCCTTTTGTTGCTGATTTTTTTTGCAAGATTTTTTTTTTTTAATATATATTTTATTGTACTTCAGGTGAAGGCTTACAGAACAAATAGTTTCTCATGAAACAGTAGTACACATGTTGTTTCATGACATTGGTTAACAACCCCACAACATATTAACCCTCTAACTTCTCAACATTTTTTTTTTTTTTTTGGTGAAAATACACATAGCCAAAGACATACCGTTTCGAAAATTTCTACATACACAGTTCAGTGACATTGACTACGCTCTTCCAGTTGTGCTGTTATTCTCACTTAAGATGAAGGCTTACAGAACATACTACTTTCTCATTTAACAGTTCCTACAAATGTTGCCCTATGACAATGGTTAACAGTCTCACAACACATCAACAATATCCTTACTCAACCTTGGGTTCCCTATCACCAGCTTCCTTGTCCCCTTCTGCCTTCTGGCCCTTGTCACTGGACTACTGTACCTCGTTAGTCTCATTTGGTTTTACGGGGCTGTCCACTCCCAGGCTGAACAGTGAACCTCGAAGGTAACTTCACCACTGAGCTAAAAGGGTGTCTGGGGGGCCATACTCTCGAGGTTTCTCCAGTCTTCTTTAGGCCAGTAAATCTGGTCTTTTTTTTTTGGTGAGTTAGAATTATGCTCTACATCCTTCTCCAGCTCTGTCCAGAACCCTCTGTTGTGATCCTGGTCAGAGCAGTCAGTGTGGTAGCTGGGTACCATCTAGCTGTACTGGACTCAGCCCGGTGGAGGCCTTGGTAGCTGTGGACCATTAGTCCTTCGGACTAATCTTTTCCTTGTATCCTGTTCTCTTCATTCTCCCTTGCTCCAGAAGGGATGAGACCAGTGGAGTATCTTAGATGGCCACGCATAGGCTTTTAAGACCCCAGACACTACTCACCAAGGTAGAATGTAGAGCATTGTCTTTATAGGCTGTGTCATGCCAGTTGAGTTAGATGTTCCCTGAGAACATGGTCCCCACAGCCCTCGGCCCAGCAATTCAGTCCTTCAGGGAGTTTGGATGTGTCTGTGGGGCTTCCATGACCTTTCCTTGTACAGGTTGTGCTGGTTTCCCCTGTATTGTGTACTGTCTCACCCTTCACCCAAGATACCACTTAATATTGCCTATTTAGTATTCCCCCCACCCCCATCCCTGGTAACCAACAGAGATTGTTACATTTTGTGTGTGAACTTTTTCATGGGTTTTTACAATAGAGGTCTCATACAATATTTGTCCTTTTGTAACTGACTTATTTCACTCTTGTTGCTGATTTTTATGCTGCTGCATTGTGATTGGATAATGTTGTCTCTAGTAATTTCTACCCTTTGGAATTTATTGAATTTTTAAAATTGCTAGTTCATGATTATCTTACGAATGTTTTATGACTATTTCAAAGTAGTATGTATTCTTTCTTGGGACTGTGTTATATACATCTTGATTAAATCAACTTTGACTGTTGAATTCAAGTTGTCTGTATCATTATTTTTTCTCAATTTGATCATTTCTGTTTTGAGAGAAACTTGTTTCAATTCCCCACAATGATTGTGCATTTGTTAACATTTGTTAATTTTTTTCTTTTTAATGGCCTTTGTTTTATTTGTTTCAGTGCAGTGTTATTAGCATATTATCTTCTTGGTAGATTGTTCCATTTATTACATAAAATGCCCTTCATGGTTCTGTTTGGTGTTTTTCTTCCCCTTTGGCACTGAATTTTATTTTGTGTGAAATTAAAATTTTGAGTATTGTTTTCCTTTGCTAGCATTTCTCAGATTTATTTTGCCCATCCTTTTGTCAAATGAGTCTTAAATGACATCCCTAATCTGTTGTGGCCACAATATAGTATATTTTTTATTTTTTAATACTTCGATTTTGTTGTTTGATATAGATTTAATTTGTAATGTAGTCATGTTGGTGGAAGAAAATCTTATTTTGCAGTTATTCTCATGTGGGTTTTTTTTTTTTTTTTAAAAAGATGGTCTGGATTTCTACTATTCCTCAAAACAACATGCTCAGAAGATGGTAGAATTTCTTCAGTTTACAGTTCCCTGCAGGTATGTTCTGAACCTGAATATGACTAAATTCAAGGAGCTGGGGTGAGTGTAGGTCACATTCATTCTTCAGGCTTAGACAGAGTAGAACTACCCTGTAGAGTTTCCAAGGAGCAGCTGGTGGATTAACACTATGCCACCAGGGTTTCCTAGACATATTCTCTGATGTTAAAATATTTTAAACTGTAGTAGGGGTATATTTACACAACCAGTAAGTATTTATTGGATTAGCCACCTTAGGGTAAATAGTAGCCAAAGAAGTATTTAAGAATTTCATTGAGGAGCTAGAACTAAGACATATGATAATTAAGAGTAGTCTGGTGGCATAGTGGTTAATAGCTACGGCTGCTAACCAAAAGGTCGGCAGTTCGAATCCACCAGGCACTCCTTTGGAATCCCTCTGGGGCAGTTCTACTCTGTCCTATAGGGTTGCTATGAGTAGGTATTGACTCGACGGCAACAGGTTTTTGGTTTTTTGGTAGTGCAGATCCGTGGATTGTAAATATTTAAATATTAAGAGAGGATAGAGTGCTTTGAGAGGCTTCGTGGAGGATGTAGGACTTGGGCTCCAAAGATGGGGAAATTTTCATAGGTGGAGTTTCTGCTGAAAGGTGAGGAGATTAGTGTTAACAAAGCTCATGGGTTTTAATGGATGCTATATGTAGACTGGGTTGGTCTGAGCCAAGGCCATGTTTTGGAGATTTTTGGTAGATAAGGTTTAATAGGTATGGTATAGTCAGCTTGGTGAAAGTTTTGAAATGCAAGTGGATGAAATTAGGCTTCACCATAGCAGGCATTAGGAAGTCATTTCAAACCTTGGACACTGATGATTTGATTTTGATGAAAAATGAATATTCTGAGTCTAGGCAAGTAAGGAGCTTGTCTTTAAATTACTGTTAACTTTTTTTTCTTAATAGGTACAAAGCATCCCAGAGATTGATCTCTCAGGATATCCATAGTAACACATACAATTACAAAAGCACTTTTTCTGTGGAAATTGTTCCAATATGCAAGGTATTTTTTTCCTCATTTAATTCATATCTGTAAAAGAGTACAAGTAATTAACTGGTTGATATGTAATTATTCGCTCCTGGTTTCCTTCTGGGGTTGGTTAAAAATTCAGAATAACTTCCTTTTTACATGATTTCTGACACATTCAGCCACATTAAAAAGATGTAAAAAAAGTAATTATGCTTAAAATTATAAATGAACAAGACTTTCATTTTTATAAATTACAATGAAAAGGCCTGGTTGCAATTTTTAAAGGTCCATATTTTTTAAAACCTGTGATTCTAGTGGGCATATGACAGTTACATAGAATTTTGAATACAGGAAATAACATTAAAATAAGTATCAGAGAACCACTTTGTGGAACATGTGTGCAGATTGGATTTTGGAAAGCTGAAATTAAACAATTAATTATTATAGAAATCAGAGAATCATTTCTGTGATTTAAAAACATAATCTAAATAACACATTTAAAACATAGGTTAATCAGTTCATTTAAGTGTAGTAAGGTAAAAACCTTGCTTCAAAAATATAAATGAATTAAAATTCAGCTAATTCACTGTATAGGAGGCAGTGTACTAAGAATTATGTAATCTGTAGGTCTCTACCATGTAGGAATTTATATGTCAGTATTAAATTACTAATAATGAGAACTGTCATAATTTATTGTGACCATTCTACATAAAGTTAGTATCAAGGTACTTTAGTATCTTAATCTTGTTCATTTCTCGTAATAACTCAGGTAAGTCATACCTTCATTTTAAAGACAAGGAAATTGAATCTTGAGGTTACATGACCTGCCCAGAGTTACATAATGTTGAAGCTAGGATTTGCTCCCAGGTCTGTGACTCTAAAGCTTTAAAGCTATTATCACTAATTTATGGTGGAGCCCAGTACCAGGGGTGAAGTGATGGCTTAAAACAGGCTCATCAAACTTTTTCTGTAGAGGGCCAGATAGTAAACATTTTCTGCTCTGCCAGCTATATAGTCTCTCTTGCAACTTTTCAAGTCTGCTGTTGTAGCACAAAAGTAGCCATAGATAATATGTAAACGATTGACTGTGGCTGTGATCCAGCAAAACTTTACTCACAAAAAAACTGGTGGGCCACATTTGTCTTGAAGGTTGTACTTTCCCGACCCCTGGTTTAAAACAGTGAACATTTTCCTGGCACAAAATTTGAGCACATTAAGACCTTGTGTATTAACTGCTTTGAGTGACTCTTATAAGCACTGGAGGAATACATAATGTAAAGAGTATTTTCATTTGTCTTTGGAGACTCTTATTAAAAAAAAAAAATACTGGGCCAGGTGCAATTAGGGATGCACAGAATGTTCCTTTAATGGAGGAGCCCTTGATTGTGAAAAGATACAGCTTAAAATAAAACTCAGATCCCTCTTACATTTTAATACAGTTTACAAACAGATAATTGCATTGATGGTTAGTATTTCCCAATGTATACCCACATGTATGGTTCTTTTGGGCATTAAATCTTTAATTCCATATTGGTACATGTAGCTGTGTAAGAGAAACACTTTGTTCCTTTGAAATTTATTTTTTATGGAGATTGAAAGAAGTCATCTGGTAGATTTAGAAAACCACTTTCTTCCTGATGTTTATAATAGTTTGCTTGGAATGTACATTGTCTTAATGTATATCATGGTAAGCAAGCATTCAAACTTCAATAAAATTGAAATAAATTTAATAATAGTATAATGAATAGGCTACGGAAGATGATATTTTTTAAAGCATTTTTATTAAATATGCCCATTTTAAGAAGATATAGCTTACTTTCTGTTCCTGTAAGATCCGATTCTTTTCTTTAGGCCCTTTGTTGATAATAGAATTAAAAATAACTTTGGTTTGGGCAAATGCAGTTGGACTAGATTTACATTAATGAGTGTTTATTGGAGACTGTTATTTATGATTTGCCTTATTTTAAATGTTGATACTTATTCCTAGGATAATGTTGTCTGTCTGTCTCCAAAATTGGCTCAAAGCCTGGGAAATATGAACCAGATTTGTGTGTGTATTCGAGTAACCAATGCCATTCACCTTATAGATCCCAACACTCTACAAGGTAAGTTTTGGGAACTATTAACAATTCTGTTCGGTATAGCAAAATGTAGTAATTTATGTTGTTAATTTTATAAAACGTTAACAACATTGTTTTGAAAAACTAGTTAAGTTTTTTACTATTGTTTAATACCAGTAAGAATTGGAATTAAAAAGCTTTTGGTTAGGTATTACTTATTTAGAGAAACAGTTCTGTGAACTTTTAAGAATTTACTAGTTATTATGTTCCGATAGTTTTTGTTGAAACCAACTTATTTATTTACTAGTTTAATTTTTGTGACTAGTAAGTTAAGCTTATGTCAAATTTTAATTGTGTATATTTAGCAAGTATTTTAAAGATGGGAACATTTGACTTTTTGTGATCCAATAGAACATTTAGTTTGAGCCTGAATTTTCACTATTTTAGATCTTTTTTTTACCATTTCCTTTATAGAAATTGTTTTTTAACGAAGACCCCCATATTGACACGTATCACAGTATTTGACTGCATCTTCTTTTTCATCTTTTATATATTTTAATGGAAGTATTCGGTTACTAAAAATCGTTCTTTTTTGTTCTTATTGAGATTTTTCTGAAAGTTATTCATTATCTTTATCAGTTGAAATTCATTTGTCAGGGCCTGTTTACAGTATTGGGGTGGACATCTGGTATCTGCCAGGTAGAATGCAGCTGAGGGGAAATCCTTAATGAAATGGATTGGCACAGTAGCCACAATGGACACAATGGAAATAATGGACTCAGACATACCAATGATCATGAAGAGGGCAGTGTTTTGTTCTGTTATTCATAAGGCCACCATGGATCGTGACCAACTAGACAGCAGCTAACAATAACCGGAAGCAGCTAAGAGGACCAATATGTTTCTAAAATAAAATGAGAGCACATGAAGCATCTATACAACTGATTGGATCTGATCTTATTTAAAAGGCATTTAGCTCTGTGGCATTCTGATTATAGTGACTACTTAAGATATGTGTGATACCTGATACTTCTCTTGCTTTGAGAAGTTTAGGGCTGATTTATAGGAATAAGTGATGATCTTGGAGTGTGAGGTGACACTGTGGTTCATTCTAACTCCTTCCCTATGAACACATTTGACGGCTCTTTGAAATCCTTTAATTCTCCTGTTCTTTAATGTCCTACATTTGTTCTTAGTTGCAGATATTGATGGGAGCACTTTCTGGAGTCACCCTTTCAATAGTTTGTGCCATCCCAAACAGCTGGAGGAGTTTATTGTAATGGAATGTAGCATAGTCAGAAATGTAAAGCGCAGTGCAGGTGCTGGAATGATATCAAAAAAAGTAAGTTCCATCCTGCCCACCTTTCTTTTGCTGATTTATTTTATTGTTTCAGTATCCCCCTTGCCTGCTGTTTATGTGGTGTTAATCCCCAAGTATGCCGTTCAGATTATGCAAACACCACATTAGCTTAAAAATGAATTCCTTTTTTTTTTTTTTAACATTTGATTATTGTGTTGAAAATGATCAGACTTACCAATTGGTTGATTTTTATCTTTAAAGTTAGAAAACTAATTTAAAATAAATGTTTATTCAATTTATGAAAAAAGTATTCCTTTGCTTTACTTTTGTAGAAAAGGACTAAATGAGCAGGTAACGTTTGTTGACTTAAAAAAATATTTTTTAAACATTTTGAATTACAGTTACGATACACAACTAAACACTAATCAAAGTATCATTATACATAAACAAAGTCTAGTCTACATTTAGACTTTTTCATTTGTTCCAAAAGTGTCTTTTAGGATTTGTTCACACTAATATCCAATTACGGATGCTCACTACATTTGAATATTACATCTCTTAAATCTTTTATTTATTTATTCTTTTTTTTTTATTGTGCTTTATGTGAAAGTTTACAGCTCAAGTTAATGTCTCATACAAAAATTTATACACTTATTGTTATGTGACATTAGTTGCAAGCCCTATAATGTGACAGCACACTCCTCCTTTCTACCCAGGTTTCTTGTGTCCATTCAGCCAGTTCCTCTTCAATCTCTCCTTTTTTTTTCTCTCAGTCTTAATTCACCTTATCTTTCTTGTATAAAAACCACTATGTGGTTGCCACAGCTGGAGCCTGGGTCCTCTGCACTGAGACACTGGTGTGGATCTTTACTAGATGGTCAATGAATTCCTGATAGGGAGACTTGGTGAATAAGGTCTGTTTCCAGAGGTCAGGGATGAGATAGCCGTAGGTCTTGGAGATGGCATCAAAGGTGGTTTGGCGAAGTTGCCCAAGGTGGCAGTGCAGCCACTAGCTGAAGTACAGCAGTCATCAGTACTGGCCATCAGCGGCAGCTTCTTGGGCACAGGGGCCAAGACTATGCCTGTGCCTCTGGACGCAGGGATGAGGTGCACCAGCACAGAACCGCAGTGGCCAGTCATCTTGGAGGGAACAGTATGGGGCTTGCCAGTCTTGTTCCCCCCAGTAGCCTTGACACACAGGGATGATGGAGAGCTTGGCCATGATGATGACCCTGCAGATGGTGGTGGCCACTTTCTTGGAGTGCTTAACACCTAGGTTGACAATGGCTGTTGTAGTCCCCAATGGCAGTGAATGCCTTGAACCTGGTCTGCTGGACAGCCAGCACATGTCTGCTTTTGCACAGGTATGATTTTCAAAACCTCATCCTTGAGGGCCATCCCCAGGAAGAAAACAATGATTTCAGACTCTTCGATGGGCAGGGAGAAGAGATGGATCACCTCCAGGGACTTGATGTTCATGTCCTTGACCAGGCAGCCCAGCTTGGTGATGGGGAGCAACTCTCTGTCTTCAACTTTGCCTCTGCTAGCTCTGCGGCCTTGGCCGCAGCCCCGACCACGGCTGTGACTCCAGCCCCGCAGGCTGCCGCCTAAGCCTCCCTGGAAGCCGCCGCCGGTTCCTATCCCCAGGCCCCCTGGGCCTTCAGGCCCTCCTGGTGCACTGACGTCATCTGCCATTTGGTGTCTTCTCGGAGAAGAAGCCTTGATCTCTTCTTCTGTTATAGGTTTATTTAGTTTTTCTACCTCAGTTTGTGTTAGTTTAGGTAGGTAGTGTGTTTCTAGAAGTTTGTCCATTTCCTCTGAGTTTTCAAATTTGTTGGAGTACAGTTTTTCGTAGTGTTCTGTTATGATTCTTTTAATTTCAGTTGGGTCTGTTGTGATATCACCCATCTCATTTCTTATTTGCGTTATTTGCTTCCTCTCCTGTTTTTCTTTCGTCAGTTTGGCCAGTGGTTTATCGATTTTGTTGATTTTTTCAAAGAACTGGCTTTTGGTCTTGTTAACTCTTTCAGTTGTTTTTCTATTCTCTATTTCTGTTATAATCTTTACTATTTCTTTTCTTCTTTTGCTACTCTGTTTCTGTTTGTTCCAGTTATAGGGTTAATGTTTTGATTTTGGCCGTTTCTTCTTTTTGGATGTGTGCATTTATTGCTATAAACTGACCTCTGAGCACTGCTTTTGCTGTATCCCAAAGGTTCTGGTAAGATGTGTTTTCATTCTCATTTGATTCTGTGAATTTCTTTATTCTGTCTTTGATTTTTTCTATAACCCAGTAGTTTTTGAGGAAGGTGTTGTTCAGTTTCCATGTTATTTGATTTTTTTCCCTTGCATTTTATGTTACTGATTTCTGCTTTTATGGCTTTGTGGTCAGAAAAGATGCTTTGTAATATTTTGATGCTTTGGATTCTGTTAAGGCTTGCTTTGTGGCCTAATATGTGGTCTATTCTGGAGAATGTTCCATGTGTGTTGGGAAAGAAAATATACTGGGCTACTCTTGGGTGGTGTGTTTTTTTATGTCTATGAGGTCGAGTTGGTTGATTGTGGCATTTAGATCTTCTGTGTCTTCATTGAGCTCCTTTCTAGATGTTCTGTCCTTCACTGAAAGTGGTGTGTTGAAGTCTCCTACTATTATTCTGGAGCTGTCTGTTTCTCTTTTCAGTGCTGTTAGAGTTTGATTTATGTATTTTGGAGCCCTGTCGTTGGATGTGTATAAATTTATTATGGTTGTGTTCTCCTGGTGTATTGACACTTCAATCATTATGTAGTGTCATTCCTTATCCTTTGTGCTGGATTTTGCTTTAAAGTTTATTTTGTCGGAGATTAATATTGCCACTCCTGCTGTTTTCTTTTTCTTAAATTATACTTTAAATGAACGTTTACCAAACAAACTAGCTTCTCATTAAACAGTACACATATTGTTTTGTGACACTGGTTACCAACACCATGACATCTCAGCACTCTCCCTTCTTGACCTTGGTTTCCCTATTACCAGCTTTCCTGTCCCCTCCTGCCTTCTAGTCCTTGCCCTGGGCTGGTGTGCCCCTTTAGTCTTGTTTTGTTTTATGGGCCTGTCTTATCTTTGGCTGAAGGGTGAACCTCAGGAGTGACTTCATTACGGAGCTAAAAGGATGCCCGGGGGCCATACTCTTGGAGTTAGTCTCTGTCAGGCCACTAAGTTTGGTCTTTTTTTGTGAGCTAGAATTTTGTTCTCATTCTTCTCTATTTCTGTCCAGGACCCTCTATTGTGATCCCTGTTAGAGCAGTTGGTGGTTGTAGCTGGGCACCATCTAGATGTACTGGACTCAGTCTGGTAGAGGCTGTGGTAGAGGCTGTGGTAGTTGTTGTCCATTAGTCCTTTGGACTAATCTTTCCCTTGTGTCTGTAGTTTTCTTCATTCTCCCTTGTTCCACATGGGGTGAAACTAGTGGAGTATATTAGATGGCTGCTTACCTTGCTCTTTTTTGATTGTTGTTTGCTTTACCCTGCTCTTTTTTGATTGTTGTTTGCTTGATATACATATTTTGTTTCATCCTTTGAGTTTTAGTTTGTATCTTTGAGTCTAAGGTGTGTCTCTTGTAGGCAGCATTTAGATGGATCATGTTTTTTTATCCATTCCGCTACCCTGTGTTTTTATTGGTGCATTTAGTCTGTTTACATTCAGTGTAATTATTGATTGGTATGCGTTTAATGCTGTCATTTTGATGTATTTTTTTTTTGTGGTGTTGACAGTTTTTTTGTTCATTTAATTTTCTGTGCTAAGTCGTTTTTCTTTATGTGTTTTCATTATTGATTTTGTGTTTGCTGAGTCTTTATGTTTTTCTTCTTTTTTTATTTGATGGGTAGATTTGTTAGTTTCTTTTGTGGTTACCTAAAAATTTACATCTATTTTTCTAAGTTTAAATCAATCTTATTTGTTGATATTGCCTTAACTTCCTCTACGCATGAAAGTTCTGTAACTACACTATTTAGTTCCTCTTTTATAATGTTGACATCTTTTACATGTTGACTTCTGTTTCCCTATTTTCAGTGTTTTAGCTTTGACTTATATTTGTGACTTCCCTATCTGGGTGGATATCTGGTGGTTCTGTCCTGTGTTCTAGTCTTAAGTTGTTAATCTGATACTGTTGGTTCTCTAGACAGAGGATGGCTTTAATATTTCATGTAATTTTGGTTTGGTTTTTACAAATTCCTTAACTTCTGTTTATCTGAAAATGCCCCAATTTTGCCTTCATATTTGAGAGACAGTTTTGCTGGATATATAATTCTTGGCAGGCAATTATTTTCCCTTCAAGGCTTTATATGTGTCATCCCATTGCCTTCTGACCTGGCTGGTTTCTGCTGAGTAGTCAGAGCCAAGTCTTATTGACTCTCCTTTGTAGATCACTTTTTGTTTATCCCTGGCTGCTTTTAAAATTCTTTTATCTTTGGTTTTGGCAAGTTTTATTATGTCTTGGTGACTTTCTTTTGGGATCTACTCTGTGTAGGGTTCAAAAAGCATCTTGGATGGATATCTGCCAGCAAATCTTCAACAGTTCTGTCTGTATTTTTTGTTATCCTCACCCTGTTCTGGTACTCCAGTCACTTACAGGTTATTCCTCTTGATAGTGTCCCACATAATTCTTAGGGTTTCTTCATTATTTAAAATCCTTCTATTTGATTTTTTCTCAAATAAGTTGGTGTCAAGTGCTTTATCTTCAGTCTCACTAATTCTGACTTCCATTGCTTCAGTTCTGCTCCTATGACTTTGTATTGAGTTGTCATATCTGAAATTTTATTGTCAATCTTTTGGATTTCTGTTTGCTGTCTCCCTGTGGATTCTAGCAGCCTATTAAATTTGTCATTCTGATCTTGTATAGATTTTCTGAATTCTTCTATTGCTTTCTCTGTGTGTTCCTTGCCTTGGTCTGAGTTTTGCCTGATCTTCTTCTGATATCTTGAAGAGCTCTGTATATTACTTTTTTGAATTCTCTCTCTGGTAATCCAAAGACATTCCCTTCCTCCAAGAGGTTTCCTGGTTCTTTGTTTTGGTTGTTTACTGGAGCCATCTTGGTCTGCCTCTTTATGTGATTTGATATTACTGACTGTTGTCTCGAAGGCATCAATAAATTATATTTATTTAATGTATGTTTGCATACTGTGTCCTAAGCGTTTTTTTTTTTTTAATTTTTTTATTGTACTTTAGATGAAGATTTACAGAACAAATAGTTTTTCATTAAACAGTCAGTACACATATCGTTTTATGACATTGGTTAACAACCCCACGACATGTCAACACTCTCCTTTTTCAACCTTGAGGACCTTTTTTATGGTGAAAATATACATAGCCAAAGTGACACCGTTTTGAAAGTTTCTACATGTACAATTCAGTGACATCGATTACGTTCTTCCAGTTGGGCTGCTGTTCTCACTATCCTTTTCCAAATTATTCCATCACCATTATCTTCAACTCACTGTCCCCTAGGCTTCCCATCAAACCTTTTGAGTTGCTGTTGTCAATTTGATCTGACATAGATAATTCTTTTTTTTTTTTGTATCTTAGATGAAGGTTGGCGGAACAAATAGTTCTGATTAAACAGTACACATGTTGCCCTATAACAATGGTTAACAACCCCATGACATGTCAACACTCCCTTCTCAACCTTGGGTTCCCTATCACCAGTTTTCCTGTCCCCTCCTGCCTTCTAGTCCTTGTCCCTGGACTCCTTTGCCTCATTAGTCCTGTTTTGTTTTATGAGGCTGTCCAATCCCCGGCTGAATGGTGAACTTCAGGAGGGGCTTCACTACTGAGCTAAAGGGTGTCCAGGGGCCATTCTCTTGGGGTTTCTCCAGTCTGTCAGGCCAGTAAATCTGTTTTTGTTTTTTTTTTTTTTTTTTTTTGTGAATTAGGATTTTGTTCTACATCCTTCTCCAGCTCTGTCCAGAACCCTCTATTGTGATCCCGGTCAGAGCAGTCAGTGATGGTAGCCGGGGACTTCTAGCTGTGCTGGACTCATTCTGGTGGAGGCCATGGTAGCTGTGGTCCATTAGTCGTTTGGACTAATCTTTTCCTTGTATCTTGTTCTCTTCATTCTTCCCTTGCTCTCGAAGGGGTGAGATGAGTGGAGTATCTTAGATTGCTGCTCAGGCTTTTAAGACCCCAGATGCTACTCACCAAGGTAGAATTTACAACATTGTCTTTATAAACTGTGTTATGCCAGTTGAGCTAGATGTTCCCTGAGACCATGGTCCCCACAGTCCTCTGCCTAGCAGTTCAGTCCCTCAGGGAGTTTGGAAGTGTCTGTGGAGCTTCCGTGACCTTTCCTTGTACAAGTTGTGCTGGCTTCCCCAGTAGTGTGTACTGTCTTACCCTTCATCAGAGTTACCACTTATCTATTTAGTCCCCCCCCGCCCCCCGTTTCTCCCATCCCTCGTAACCAACAAAGATTGTTTCTTTTTGTGTGTAAACTTTTACATGAGTTATACAGTAGCGGTCTCATACACTATTTGTCCTTTTGTGATTGACATATTTCACTCAGCATAATGTCCTCCAGTTTTGTTCCCCTTACTCTCCTGTGCTGAGTTCCTTTTGTTGGTGGATTTTTTTTTTCTTTTTTTTTTGTAGGTTTTGTTTTTACTGAGACTTTGTTTTTCTTCTTTATTTTGATGAGTAGATCTGTTAGCTTTCTTTGTGGTTACTGTGAAATTTACCCTTATCTTCCTAGATTTGAACCAGTCTGTTATTACTTGGTATCGCCTTGGCTTTCTCTTCATTAGAAGGTTCTATGTCTACACTGACTATTCCCTTTTTTATTGTTCTGTTGCTGCTGTCATTTACAGAATTAACCTCTCTGATTCCCTTTTGTAATTCTTTTGGTTATGCATCGTCCTTAAGAGTTCATTTCCTAGGTTGGTATCTGGCTAGTACAATCCTGTGTCCTATATTCAGCCTGTGGTCTGATATTGTTTGTTCCCAGATCGAAGGACTTCCTTTAATAAGTCTCGTAAGTTTGGTTTGGTTTTTACATAGTCCCTTAATTTCTGTTTATCTGGAAATGACCAAATTTCATCATCGTATTTGAACCAGAGTTTTGCAGGGTATATTATTCTTGGCTGGCAATTTTTTTCTTTTGAGGTTTAATATATGTCATCCCATTGTCTTCATGCCTGCATGGTTTCTGCCAAAACTCTGAGCTTAGTCTTATTGTTTCTCCTCTGTGTGTGACTTTTTGTTTTTCTTGAGCCAGTCTCAGGATTCTTTGTCTTTGGTTTTAGGGACTGTGATTATGATATGCCTTGGTGATTTTCTTTTGAGGTCTATCCTATATGGGGTTCTTTGAGTTTCTTGGATGGTCAGCTTTTCATCTTTCATGATACTGGAGAAGTTTTCTGTCAGCAGTTCTTCAATGATCCTGTCTCTGTTTTCTGTTTTCTCCCCCTGTTGTGGAACTCCAGTCATTCACAGATATTTGCTTTTGATGTTATCGCACATAATTCTCAGGGTTTCTTCATTTTACTTTGTTCTTTTTTTTAATTTTTCCTCAGTTGTATCCAAGTGTTTGTCTTCTATTCTGCTGATTCTATCTTCCACCGTTTCAAATCTGCTCCTCAGCCCTTTTGTTACACTGTCCATTTCTGAAATCTTGTTGTTTATCTTTTGGATTTCTAATTGTTGTTTTGTATAAGTTCTAGTTGTGAATTTATTTTAGCATTATTTTCCTGAATTCTTCCATTTTTTGTCTTTATTTTCCTTGAATTTGCGTGTTCCATGAATTTGTCTATTTTTCCTCCTTTTTGCTTCAACTCTTGGATAATTCTGAGTATCAGAAATTTGAATTCCCTATCAGGTAGTTCTAGTGCCTTTTCTTCTACTGGAAAGTCATTTTGTGTTTTATTTTGGACACTTACTGGAACCATCCTGTCCTGTTTTTGTATATGTTTTGATATTGTCCGCTGTCTTCTAGACATTCAGTAGTTATTTTCCTCATTTTTTGATTTTACATTTGTTTTGTCCTCCTTTTTTGTTTCATTTGGTTATGTTTGAGCAGGCGGGCTGTGTTCTTTGTTGTTTGCTCATCTTTGGGCATGATGCTTTTCACCTCCTTATCCAGTGGGCAGGGTCAGTCACTCATATATGGTACAGCAGGGCAGGTCCAGCTGAAGTGGACTTGCTGGGATGGGTTTCTGTGGCACGTACCATGGCTGACAGTGCGGACCGGGAATAAGTGCAGGGCAGGTTCCAGTAGGCTGTGCTTGTCCTGCTTGGGAATGTGATGTTCATTGTACGGTGCAGGTAGGCAGGAAGGAGGGAGTAGATTGTGATGTGTTTAGCTAAGATGGGTATGGGAAAGAAGAGAGAGAGGAGAGAGGAACAGGAGCCAAAAACATACGCACAAACAAAAAAGAATGTAAGGGAGTTTGCTATTGGAGTGGAGAGATGAGAGACTGAGAAATGTGGAAAAATTAAAATGAAAAAGGGTAAAAGAAGAAAATGAATAAAGCGAGAAACTGGAACTGAAGAAAAACAAAACATAGAGAGAATAAAACAAAAGAAAGAAGAGAAAAAAAACCCCAAAAAACAAGAAAAAAGAAATGCCCACAGGGATGTCCCCGTTCGTCTATACAGAGTAAGGGAGTAGCTTCAAGCCTTGTGGTACTGCCTGGCTAGAATGGGCTCCCAAGCTGAGAATGGAAAAAGAAAACAAACAAATCAAAACAGAACCAATCAGAGGGAACAAACAAAAAAGCCCCGGGTGTCCCAGTAGTGTTGGCAGCACGGTCTGGGAAGTAGTTTCACAGTCGAGCAGTGTTTTGCAGCCTTCCAGGAAGAAACAAAGATGGCGCACAGAGCCAGATATTTGAGAGAGAGGAGGGGGAGGTGGTGAGAGGTAGGGAAGAAATGTTAAAAAAAAAGCAACAACAGCAGCCAACGAAAGGTACTCAGGGAGCTGGCTGGGGCAGACGGGTGGAATCTTAGCGACACCGGGGTGAAGATATTGCTTTCCGGCCAAGAGACTCTGGCCACAGGAAGCAGAGGAGGCTGAGTGGGAGTGAAGAAGGGTGGGGGGTGGGAAAGTGTATATTTCCGGTTACCAGTTGTTCTGTCTCCTGCTAGAAGCTCCGTGAAGCTGCTTTCTCAAACCCCCTGTTCACTGACGTCCAGTAGGAGTCCAAGAAGGCAGATCCATGCTACGTTAGCTGACAGGGGACCTTGCTCTCTATTCTTGGTCAGTTTCTTAATCCATTCAGTGCTTGGTTGAGTTGTTTATCTCTTCGTTTGATGCTTAGGGCTTTAGGGTTGACATGCGACTCTGTTTGACTTAGTTTTTCTGATCTTTGCTGTGGAGGGACGGCGTGGTGCTTCTGATTGTAGCACCATGTTGCCTGGAAGTCTGGATATATTATTCTTTATTAGCAATTTTTCTCATTCAGGGATTTATATATGCCATCCCATTGCTTTCTTGCCTGTTTGGTTTCTGCCGAATAGTCCGAGCTTAGTCTTATTGTTTCTTCTCTGTAGGTGACTTTTCATTTTTCTCACACTGGTTTCAGTATTCTTTGTCTTTGGTTTTAGTGAGTGAGATTATGGTATGCCTTGTTGATTTTCTTTTGGTATCTATCCTATATGGGGTTCGTTGAGCTTGGATGGTCAGTTTTTCATCTTTCATGATATTGGGGAAGTTTTCTGTCAGCAGTTCTTCAGTGATCCTTCTGTGTTTTCTGTTTTCTCCTCCTGTTCTGGAACTTGGATCACTTGCAGATTTTTGCTTTTGATTGTATCCCACATAATTCTCAGGGTTTCTTCCTTTTTTGTTGTTGTTGTTTCTGATTTTTTCTCAGAGTTGTATCCAAGTGTTTGTCTTCAATTTCATTGATCCTGTCTTCCATTATTTCAAACCTGCCCCTCAGTCCTTCCACGTCTGTCCAGTTCTGAAATCTTGTTTATCTTTTGGATTTCTAATTTTTATTTTGTATGCTTTCTAGTTGTGACTTTATTTTGACTTTTATTTTGTTTCTGTGTTATTTTCCTGAATTGTTCCATTTGTTGCCTGTATTTTCCATGAATTTGTCTTTTTTTCCTACGTTTTTATCTGCTTTTTGCTTCAACTCTGGGATAGCTCTGTGAATATTAGAGATTTTTGTTGCCTATGAGTTCATTCTAGTGCCTTTTATTGCAGAGTCATTTGGTGTTTTATTCTGGATGCATACTGAAACCATTTTGTCCTGTTTTTGTACATGTTTTGGTATTGTCTGCTGTCTTTGGGACATTTGTATTTTCTTTGTTTATTGATTGTAAATTTATTTCTTCCTGTTTTTTTGTTTTATTTGGTTATGTCTGAGCAGATATGCTGTGCATTCTTTGTTTGCTCATCTGTGGGTACAATACGTTTCCCCTCCTTGTCCAGTTGGCACGGTCAATTGCTCAGCTCTGGCGCAGCAGGGCAGGTCCAGCTGAAGGGGAGTTGCTGGGATGGGTTTTCTGTGGCAGGTACTAGCGCCCCCAAGGCAGGCCGGTTATCAGTGCATGGCAGGTTCCGGTAGGCCGTGCCTGTGTTGCTCATGGATGTGATGTTCAGTGCACAGTGCAGGTAGACAGGCAGGAGTGGGGAGATTGTGATGTGTGGAGCTAAGATGGGTATGGGAAAGAGGAGAGAAAGGAGAGCGAAACAGGAGCCAAAAACAAAGACACAAACAAACAAAAAGCCTAAGGGAGCTTGCTATTAGTTTGGAGAGATGAGAGACCAAGAAATGGAGAAAAACAAAAAGGAAAAAGAAATTAAAAAAAGAAAAAGGGTAAAGAAAAAAAATGGAAAAGAAAAGCAAAGCTCCCAGGGATTCTACCGGTGTGGTTGCGGAGACTGAGAAAGTATCTCCCAGGCTGCGAATTACAGCCTGGGTAGAAGGGTTAGAGTTGTCCCACAGTGCCAGGTATTCAGGAGACAGGAAGAAAAATACAGTGAGTTGAGAAACTGAAAGTGAAGAAAAACAAAACCGTAAAAAGAAAATTGTGGGAAAAAAACCAGAATAAACAAGAAATGTCTGTAGGCATCCCACTGTTTGCGCAGATTGCAGAAGTAGCTCCCACATCGCACAGTACGGCTCAGCTAGAAGGGACTTCGAAGCCTAGGAAAATAGAACAGGCAAACCAGCAATAACAATAAATCAAAAGAAATAACCCCCAGGATCCCACCAGCGTGGCGGCGCGGGCTCGGAAGCAATTCCAGAGTCGAGCGGCATTTCACAGCCTTACGGGAAGAAGCAAAGATTGCACATGTAGCCAGGTATTTGAGAGAAAGGAGGGGGAGGTGATGAGAGGTATGGAAGAAACCAAAAAAAGCTGAAAAAAGCAACAGCAGCAACAAACAAATGGCACTCAGGGAGGCAGCCAATGTGGGCGGGTGGAATCCAAGCAGCAGAAGGGTGAAGCTGTTGCTCCTGGCCAGAGTCTGTGGCAACAGAAAGCAGAGGAGGCTGAGTTGGGGTGAAGAAGGGTGGCAGGTGGGAAAGCGTATATCACTGGTTACCGGTTGTTCTGTCTCCTGTTCGAAACTCCGTGAAGCTGTTTTCCCATACTTCCTGTTTATTGATTTCTGATAGGAGTTCAAGATGGCGAATCCGTGCTGTGTTAGCTGGCAGGACCTCTGCATGTATCTCTCCTCACTCTCTGTTGTCTGTCAGTGTTTTTAGTCCATTCGGTGCTTGGCTGAGTTCTTTATCTCTTCATTTGATGCTTAGGGTTTCAGGATTGACATTTGTCTCTATTTTAGTTTTTCAGGTCTTTGCTATGAGGGATGGTGTGGTGCTTCCGTGTATAGTGCCATGTTGGCCGGTAGTTTGGGAAGAAATTTTTTACTACGACATATCTGGTCAGGGTTTAATCTCTAAAATCTACAAGATACTGGAAAACTTCAACCACAGAAAGTCAAAATAACCCAATAAAAAAATGGGTGAAGGATATGAACAGGTACTTCACCAAAGAAGACATTCAGTTGGCTGACATATATGATGAATTGCTCATGATCATTAGCCATTTGAGAAATGGAAATCAAAACTACAATGAGATACCATCTCACTCTAACAAGGCTAGCATTAATTCAGAGAACACAAAATAATAAATGTTGGAAAGTTTATGGAGAGACTTGAACATTTATACAGTGCTGGTGGGAATGTAAAATGGTACAACTGCTTTGGAAATTGATTTGGTACTTCCTTAAAAAGCTAAAAATAGAAGTAGGATACGATCCAGCTGTCCCGCTCCTTGGAATATATCGTAGAGAAATAAGAGCTGTCACGAATAGATATATGCACACCCATGTTAATTGCAGCACTCTTCACAATAGCAAAAAGATGGTAACAACCTAGGTGTCTGTCAGTGGACGAACGGATAAGCAAATTATGGTGTATTCACACAGTGGAATACTACACGACGATAAAGAGCAGTGATGAATCTGGAGAACATCTCATAACATGGATGAATTTGGAATGCATTATGCTGAGTGAGATTAGTCAATTGTAAAAGGACATATGTTGTATGATACCACTATTTGAGAACTCAAGAAAAGGTTTAAGCACAGAAGAAAACATTCCTTGATGGTTACGAGGGTTGGGAGGGAGGGAGAGGGGAAGTCACTAACTAGATAATAGACAAGAATTATCTTAAGTGAAGGGAAGGACAACACACTACAGGGAAAGTCAACACAACTGGACTAAACCAAAAGCTAAGAAGTTTCCTGAACACAGGTGAACACTTCAAGGGGCAGTGTAGCAGGTGTGGGTGTCTGGGGACCATGGTTTCAGGGGACATCTAGGTTAATTGGCATAACAAAGTTTATTAAGAAATTGTTCCCTATCCCACTTTGGTGAGTGGCATCTGGGGTCTTAAAAAGTTGGTAAGCGTCCATCTAAGATGCATCAGTTGGTCCCAACCCACCTGGAGCAAAGAGGAATGAAGAACACCAAAGACACAAGGAGAATATTATTGCGAGAGACAAAAGGGGTCACACCAACCAGAGACTCCATCAGCCTGAGACCAGAAGAACTAGACAGTTCCCAGCTTCCACCAGTGACTGCCCTGACAGGGAACACAACAGAGAGTCACTGACAGTGAAGCAGAAAAGTAGGATGCAGAACTCAAATTCTAGTAAAAAGACCAGGCTTAATGGCCTGACTGAGACTTAGGAACCCCAGAAGATGTGGCCCCCAGACTCTCTGTTAACCCAGAACTAAAACCATTTCTGAAGACAGCTTTTCAGACAAAGAATAGACTGGACGATAAGACATAAAATGATACTCGTGAAGAGTGTGCTTCTTAGTTCAAGTAGATACACAAGACTAAATGGGGAGCTCCTGTCCGGAGGTGAGGTGAGAAGGCAGAAAGGGATAGGAGCTGGTTGAATGGCCACAGGAAATCTGGGGTGGAAAGTAGGAGTGTGCTGTCATGTTATAAGGATAGCAACTAGGGTCACAGAACAATGTGTGTATAAATGTATGAGAAACTAACTTGAGCTGTAAACTTTCACCTAAAGCAGAATAAAAATAAAGAATGCTGTTGATATTAAATTGGGATTGCATTGTATTTGTAGATTGCTTTGGGTAGATTTGACATTTTCACACTGTTGAGTGTGCCTGTCCAGGAGCATGGTATGTTTTTCCATTTGTATAGTACTCTTTTGATTGCTTGTGTTAGTGGTTTTGTAGTTTTCTTTGTATAGGTCTTTTACATCCCTGGTTAAGATTTATTCCTAAGTATTTTATTTCTTTAGGGGCTATTATATCTGGTGTTGTTCTCCTGATTTCCTTTTCATTGTTCTCTTTATTGGTGTATAGGAATCCAACTGATTTTTGTATGTTTATTTTGTATCCTGCTACTCTGCCCAATCTTTCTATTAGTTCCAGTAGTTTTCTCGTGGAGTCTTTTGGATTTTCTATTTAGAGTATCATATCATCTGCAAATAGGGACAGTTTTACTTCTTTTTTACCAATTTGCATGGGCTTTATTTCTTTTTCTTGCCTTATTGCTCTACCTGGGACTTCCACCTCAATGTTAAATAGGAGTGGTGATAAAGAGCATCTTTGTCTTTTTCCTGTTCTCAAAGCAAATGATTTCAGCCTCTCTCCCTTAAGAATGATGCTGGCTATCAGTTTTGTATAGATGCTCTTTATAATGTTGAGAAATTTCTCTTCTATACCTATTTTATTGAGAGTTTTTACCAGAAACGGGTGTTGGACTTTGTCAAATGCCTTTTCTGCGTCGATCGAGATGATCTTGTGGTTCTTTTATTTTATTTATGTTGTAGATTACGTTGAGAGATTTTCTAATGTTGAACTGTCCTTGCATACCTGGTATGAATCCCGCTTGATTGTGGCATATTTTTTATATGATGCTGAATTCTATTGGCTAGAATTTTGTTGAGAATTTTTCAATCTATATTCGTGACAGATATTGGTCTATAATTTTCTTTTCTTTTTTTTTTTTTTTTTTTTGTTGTCTTTTCCTGATTTTGGTATCAGGTTTATGGTGGTTTCATACATTAAATTCGGAAATATCCTTTCGTTTTCTATGTTGTGAAATAGTTTGAGTAGTGCTGGTGTAAGCTCTTCTCTGAAGGTTTGGTAGATGGTTCCAGTGAAGCCATCTGAGCTGGGGCTTTTTTTTTTTTTCTGACGTTTTTTCGTTACCTTTTCGGTCCTCCTCTTGTTATCGGTCTGTTCAGATTTTTGACTTCAGTTTGTGTTAGTTTGGGTAGATAGTGTGTTTCTAAAAATTTGTCCATTTCCTCTAGGGTTTCATATTTGTTGGACTATAGTTTCTCATAGTACTGTGTTATGATTCTTTTTATTTTAGTTGGATCTGTTGTAATGTCCCTTATTTCATTTTTTATTGGGGTTATTTGCCTCCTTTCCTGTTTTTTGTCAGTTTGGCCAGTGGTTTGTTGATTTTGTTGATTCTTTCAAAGAACCAACTTCTGGTTTTGTTGATTCTTTTTTTTATTTCATTTATTTCTGCTCTGATCTTTATTATTTCCTTTCTTCTGGTGGCTGTGGGCTTCTTTTTCTTTTCTCTTTCTGTTTGTTAGAGATACGTAGCTGATGTTTTAATTTTGTCCCTTTCTTCTTTTTTGATGTATGCATCTGTTGCTTTAAATTGACTTGAGCAGTTCCTTTTCTGTGTCCCAAAGGTTTTGGTATGATGTGTGTTCATTCTTGTTTGATTCTCGGAATTTTTTGATTACATCTTTGATTTTTTCTATTATCCAGTGTTGTTTAAGCAGGGTGTTTTTCAGTTTCCATGTAATTGTTTTTTTTCCCTTGCTCTTCTGTGGTTAATTCATACTTTAATGTCATTGTGATCAGAGAAGATACTTTGTATTATCTCAGTGTTTTGGATTTTGTTGAAGATTCCTTTGTGGCCTAAGATGTGTTCTATTATGGAGAACATTTCACGTGTGTTGGAAAAGAATGTGTACTTTGCTGCTCTTGGATGGAGTGTTCTGTACATGTCTGTGAGGTCAAGTTGGTTAGTTGTGGCCTTTAAATGTTCTGTATCTTCGTTGAGTTTCTTTCTAGACCTTCTGTCCTTTACCAAGAGTGGTCTCTTGACCTCTCCTACTATTGTGGATCTATCAATTTCTCTTTTCAGTGCTGTTAGAGTTTGTTTTATGTATTTTGGAGCCCTTTCATTGGATGCATAGATATTTATTATGGTTATGTCTTCATGGTGGATTTCCCCTTTAATCATTATATAATACCCTTCTTTGTATTTTATGGTGGATTTTGTTTTAAAGCCTATTTTATCTGAGGTTAGTATTGCCATTCCTGCTCTTTTTTTGGCAGCTGTTTGATATATTTTTTCCATCCTTTGATTTTTAATAAATTTATGTCTTTGTTTCCAAGATATGTCTCTTGTAGACAGCATATTGATGGGTTTTGTTTTTTTAATCCATTCTGTCACTGCCCGTCTCTTTATGGGTGCATTTAAGCCACTGCCCGTCTCTTTATGGGTGCATTTAAGCTATTTACATTCAGTGTAATTATTGATAGGTGTGAGTTAATTGCTGTTATTTTGTGGTGCTTTTTTAAGATGCTGTTTTCTTTGTTCCTCTTGCTCTTATATTCTGAGTTCCTTTTGTTTGTGTATTTTTTTCATTTTTGTAGATTTTATGTGTACTGAGACTTTATATTTTTTTTCTTTATTTTGATGAATATGTTTGTTAACTTTCTTAGTGGTTACCTTGAAATATACTCCTATCTTCCTAAAGGTAAACCAGTCTTTTGTTAGTTGATAATGCCTTAACTTCCTGTCCATTCAAAAGTTCTATACCTACACTGTTTATTCCCTCTTTTATTTTTCTGACGTTGTCATGTACAGATTGATATCTCTGGTTACTTGTTGTAAATTGTTTAGTTTAGTTTTGTCTTTGAGAATTCATTAGCTAGATTGATACTTAGCTGATACTGTCCTGCGTGCTAAATTCAGGTTGTTGTCTGATGTTGTTGGTTCTCTAACTGAAGGACTCCCTTTAATAATTCTTGTAAATTTGGTTTGGTTTTTACCTATTCCCTTTATTTCTGTTTATTTGGAAAAATGTCCTAATTTTGCCATCATATTTGAGCGAGAATTTTTCAGGATGTATTTATTCTTGGTTGGCAATTTTTTTCTTTCAAGATTTTATATATGTCTTCCCATTGCCTTCTTTCTTGCATAGTTTCTGCCAAGTAATCAGAGCTTAGTCTTATTATTTCCCCTTTGTATGTGACTTTTCCTTTTCTTGCACTGCTCTCAGGATTCGTTGTCATTGTTTTTAGCGAGTGTGATTATGATATGTCTTGGTATTTTTCTTTTCGAGTCTGTCCTATATGGAGTTCACTGAGCTGCTTGAATAGTCTGATTTTCATCTTGCATGATATTAGGGAAGTTTTCTGTCAGCAAATCTTCCATGATCCTCTCTCTTTTTTTTTTTTTTTCTCTTCTTGTTCTGGAACTGCGATCACATGCAGATTTTTGCTTTGATTATATCCCACGTAATTCTCAGAGTTTCTTCCTTCTTTTCTCTGATGTTTCCTCAGACAAAGTGGTATCCAACTGAAGTGGTATCTTCAGATTCGCTAATTCTGTCTTCTTTCAAATTTGCTCCTAAAACCTTCTGTTGCACTATCCATTTCTGAAATGTTGCTGTTTATCTTTTGGGTTTCTAGTTGCTGTTTTTGCATGATTTCTAATTACCTATTTTGACATTTTGTTCTTGTATTATTTTCCTGATTTCTTCCATTGTTTTGTTTGTATATGTCATGATTTTGTCTGTATTTTCCATGATTTTGCCTTTTTTTCCCTTATCTTTGTCTGCATTTTCATTCATCTGTTGGAGAACTCTGAATATTAGAATTTTGAATTCCCTATCAGATAGTCCAGTGCCTTTTCTTCTAGCCATCCTCCCCAATTTTTTTTATAAGTTCTGATATCGTTTGCTGTCTCCGGGACGTTCAGGAATTACTTTCTTGGTTTATTGATTGTAGATTTGATTGTTTCGTTCTGCTCTTTTGTTTTATTTGATTATGTTAGGGCAGGCAGGCTTGGTGTGTTTTGTTGCTTGCTTGCCTATGGTAGAATTCTTCTCACCACCTTTTCCAGGCGGGTAGGGCCAATCACTCAGTGGGTGCACTGTCTTCTGCTGGGAGCTCTGTAAAGCTAACCTTCCTGTACTCCCCATCTGGAGTTCTTTGGTGGCTGTAGCCTAAGATGGCAAATCTGGGCAGTAGTGAGCTTGTGTCTCCAGCTGAGCCACTGTGGCCCATTGGCAAGCAATGGAGGTCTTGTACAGGGAAGAAGGGTGTGGGATGTGAAAGCGTGTATCCCTGATTGACGAGTACCCTGCCTTCTGTTGGGTGCTCTGTGAAGTTGCCTTCCTGTACTCCCTGTCTGAATTCTTTGGCAGGGTATGGCCCCAGATGGCGAATCTGGCCTTGTTAGCTGGTATGGGACCTCCACTCCGTAGCTCTCCTTGTTCTGTGTTCTCTTTCAATTTCTTATTCCATTTGGTGCTTGACTGAGTTCTTTATTCCTTCATTTGGTACTTAGGGTTCCAGGTTGACTTTTGTCTCTGCTTTAGCAGTTTTTTTTGCAGAGGGACTGCACAGTGCTTCTGTCCGTGGCGCCATGTTGGCCTCAGTGAAACGCTATTCTTGTTTTTGGTTTTAATGAAGAGCAGTTTATTTCCTCACAGTTGAAGTAGGCTAAAAGTCCAAATTCAGGGCGTGAGCTCCAGGGGAAGGCTTTTTCTCTCTGTCGGCCGGCCTTCTTCTTTTCAGTGTTCCCCTGGACTAGGAGCTTCTCTGCGCAGGGACCCTGGTCCAAAGGACGTGCTCTGCTCCTGGCACTGCTTTCTTGATGGTATGAGGTCCCTGAAACGCTATTCTTATGGAAGCACTGTGTAACTTCTTAGTTCTTTCTCTTAGCACCTATTTTCAATTACAGTAAAGAGTTTGTGTAAAGAGTCCCCTTTAGTCCTCGAAATTAGTTTTGATTTGTTTTTGTATTTTGACATTCTTTTTGATTATCATTGTGGTCTTTCTTTTCCTTCCTTTTTTCTCCCCTCTCTCTCTCTCCCTTCCTTCCTTCCTCCTTTTTTCTCTCTTCATTTTTTAATGCTCAGATTGCCCCAGATTTAGCCAGTGAGAGCCTTCCTTCAGAATGGTTCCTGTGTCCTTTTGACATGACTTTCATAGTTTTTGAAAGCATCCTTGCTTTATAGTACAGTAAAGTGTTACAGGATTGCATTTTATAGTTCTTGCTCCATATCTAAAATCAGGTATTTCTTGAAAGAACCTGGTTTCATTTCATTTGAAATAGTAATTACAGACCCCAGTCTGGGTACTAAAGGTACACCTTGCTATTGAGGTAATATTGTTTCTTGAGACAAAAATAGCTTCTGATAATTTGGGAAAATCAGTAGAAATGGAAGAGAGATTACTTTTCATATATTTATTAAAATAATAATATAGTGAAGAACAAACTTTGATCACTTATAATAAATGTAGTATAGAATACTACCACAACCCCTCAGATAGATATAAAAGTAAATAAGTATTATATTTTTTAAAAGTACATTTAGCTAGAACAGAACAGGTTTAAAAGTTTTATAAATAGAAGCAGTCTAGTAGCTAGGAAGTGAATCCTGTTAAGTAGAATTAGTCTGTACCTGGTAAATCACTTTTCCTTTTCAGTTCGTTCCTAATTCTAGGATCTTTTATTTCAGTTCTCTTCTACCTCTACCTTTCATCTCTTTGAGATTCCTATTTCTACCTATATCTCTTAGTATTTTGTTCTTGATCCTATTTTACTTGTGTCCGTCTTTGTTAGGAAAAGGTGTTGGCATGTCCTATAGTTAATCCAACCTGGAAGTTTGAGATGTCAGATTATTAGTACCATAAATGCTCATAAATTTTCAGATTAGAAATGGACTTTAATGGTTTTCTAGTTTAAAATTTCAAACTTAGGATGTTATTTGTCCAACAAATAGTTAACAAGATTACCCTCAAGCAAGTGGATGTCTAAAAAATTAATTTGATAAAGATTTGGGTTCTGTAGTAGTGTGACACTAGGATTGGTATAGGGCTTTTGTGTGAACCCTGTCTTTCTGTACCCCATCTGTAAAACAAGTGGTTGCTTAGAATATTTCCTGGCTTTAAGATTTCCTTTTGCTGTCTCTGTATTGGCCCTTTTACCCAGGGAAACATTTCTTTTGAAAATGTTCTCTATGTCTGTTTTTAGGCCAAATTTTGTCAGTAATTTAATATTTTATAAAAATGTTAAATAAATCTTTTTTTTTTTTAATTGTTGTAGTTTAAATGGAGTTTACATTTCAGGTTAGTCTCCCATACAAAAATGTGTACATACATTGTTATGTCACCCTAATTGCTCTCCCTGTACTGTGACAGCACACTCCTCCTTTCCACCCCTCATTCCCCATGTCCATTCAACCAGCTTCTAACCCTCTCCGCCTTCCCATCTCACCTCTGGACAGAAGCTGCCCATTTAGTTTCTTGTATCTACTTGAGCTAAGAGGCATGCTCCTCATGAGCATCACTTTATATCCCACAGTCCAACTGTCTGAAGAGTTGTAAATAAAATCTTAACAAAAACCAATGGTTTATTTTTTATCAGTTTCTTGAGAGTATTTTTCTATATTCCTAGTTTAGTAATTTGTTAATTTTGACAGTGTTTCAGAGATCTGGAAAATAAAAGAAAAATTCCTTTTATTATAATTACAATTAAAAAACCCAGAACCGATATTGCATTTAACTTTTTTGTGAGATGCTTTTTGAGTTATGTTTTGATTATTGAAGAGTTCGTTTTTTTTCCTATTAAAGCATACCCTCGGGGAAGTCTGGGTACAGAAAACATCTGAAATGAATACAGATAAACAATACTTTTGTCGCACACATTTGGGGCATCTTCTAAATCCTGGAGACCTGGTGTTGGGGTTTGTATTACTTTAAAGTATTTTAAACTGCTGATTAGCATTGCAGATTTTCTCTGGAAGTCAAGAAAACTGCCTAAAATACTAAAGATTATTCCAAAAAGAATTTAACAGTTCTTAGAAGCTTTTTAACTTATTTTATTATTGATAAGTAATTAAACTGTGGAATGACTAGAAGTCTTTAGTTTTCCATTGCTAGCCATAATCTTAGTCATTTGTTCCAAGTTTTTGTATAATTGAACCCTGAAATTGATCTATATTTACAGCTTTCTTGGAGGGTGGGTAGTTTTTTTTTATGCATATGCTACTGCTTAAATATTTCACTTTAGAAAATGCCAGCCATATATGCAAAGGGTCTTTATAGGCATCATATAACCCTTTCTGATGCAGAGTTTATCGGCTTGTCTTTAGCATGACTTTTGCTCATATGGTTTCAATTCCTTCTACTATAGAATGACAGTTTTTTGATATACTAGATGAAACCAGCCATCTGAGATCTAAAGTTAGACTAATATATGTCAGTTATAATTCTTTTACAAATGGATAATTTGTGAAACTCAGAGCGGTATTATTTCTACCATGAACTACAGAAGCACATTTCTTACATAGTGAATTGCATGTGTCCATTTCAGGTTTGATTTGGCCAACTGTAACTTGAATGATGACCACGTCAACAAAATGAACTCAGATAGAGTCCCAGATGTGGTAAGGCTTTAGAATTTTCCCTCGTATTAGAGAGGATTGATACAACTCTTACGGGTAAGATGCATGAGTTCACACTTTTTTGAAAATAGAAAATGAATTTAGAGGTTTTTTTGAAATTGCAGTTAAGGTATAACATAATTGCAGTTGAAAATATAATCTTCACAACGTCAGTTCTTGGAGAAAATTACTTCTGAGAAACCTATTAAATTCTAACATGCTGAGCTTATAAGATTCATGACCTACCGTGAATATGAAATCAGTGTGAGAGACCCTATCTCCTGCTTGCTTCTTTAATGTTTTCAAATAAGCATTGATTTCTTTAGATGTAGGTAGAAATGAAGTTATGGTCAGAGAATGACCTTCTCCCCACCGTCCACTTGTGCTTTCATTTCCTAATTAGTAAGTAGAAGCATGGTTTATGTGTAAGTCGAAAGGGAAGAGATGAAGATGGTCTTAAAAATTTTTGTATTCTGTAAAATTATTTATTCATTTAGTAATTATTTATTGAACACCGCTAGGACATGTAGTTGTGAAAGTCATGATGTAGTGTTGTGTTTATTAATGGGAAAAAAGGGGAGAAAAAGTGCCTTTGATAATGTTTCAGAATGATTTATAGGAATAGTAGCAAAAATTGAAATTTGGTTTAAAAAAATTCACAATTTTTAGTCACTGAAAATTTTCAGTTGGTTAATGTTAATAGTTATACAAATAATGCCCCAATAAGTACATGGACAAAAATGTCCCCTCAACATGGCCTTTGGATCCTTACTCCTTTCTCATAAGGTATTGCCACTATCATCAGTTTGTCACTTTTCCCTAGTATTCTCATAACCTTTCATTTTTCAGCTCTAATGAATTTTGAGACGCTAGTATGTAGTTCTTGTTTTTTGTAACTTTTCAAATACTTCTGTTACCTTTAGGTATTAATCAAGAAGAACTATGACCGTACCAAACGTCAGCGTCGCAGAAACTGGAAACTGAAAGAGCTTGCAAGAGATAGAGAAAATATGGATACAGATAATGAAAGGTCACACTTTTCTTTAAACCTAATGTGTTGTCTCTTAAAGGAAATCTTTGTGATAAATTGTTACAATTTTTATATTGTGAAGAAAGTCATCACACAATTTGATCCTTGCATATAGCCTGGTGAGCATTTTCTAACCACTGAAGCTGAGTTTCTTCTGGTTTGCATGTTAGACCTGGTAGCAGTTAGTAATTCCACAGTCACTGTATTCTTTCCATTGTTACCTGGCTCTTATTTACCAAGATGAAGTATCCATATTTCCCCCACCTAGATTCAACAGTTGTTAAAATCTGGCCATAGTTGGTTTATTGTATGCTGAACCATTTAAAAGTAACTTGTAGATATCAAGACATTTCATCACTAAGTACTCCGTCTGTTAAGAATAAAGGCTGTTACCACACCTGGAAAAATAATAATAATTCCATAATATTATGTAATACCTGGTCCACATTCAAATTTCTCCAGCTATCCCAAACTTTGTTTTATAGTTTTTTCTTAACCAGGATCCAATCAAGGATTGTATATTGAAATGATCTTTTATGTCTTTTCATTCTTTTTTGATCTAGAACAATCTCTCCCCATCTTTTCTGTCTTTTTATGTTTTTGTTTTAAATGACTTTCTTCTTTTTCTGAAGAGCACAGGCCAGTTGTCTTGTAGAATGCCTAACATTCTGTATTTGCTTGATTGTTTCCTTGTACTGTTATTTAACTTAGTCACCTATTTATATTTTTGGTAAACTAGAAATTAAGTTTAGAGGCTTGATAGATTTTTTTTTTTTTGCAAGAATAATTAATGAGTGAAGGTGTATGTTGTATATATTAGGTATGTGATGGGACAAACTGACATTATTGGTGATGCTGCTTGGTTAAGCTGATGACTGTCTGATGTTTTCATTGCCCTTTGCTGTTAAGTGAGCAATCTGACAGGTGATACTTTGGTACTATGCAAATATTCTAACGCCTTTCACCTAATGGTTTTGTTTTAGTGTCTACTGCCTAATTCAGTTATTACATTGGGACTTAGAGTTTGGTGGTTTTCCGTTTTGCTTATTCCTTCTACACTTATTAGCTGTCATTCTTATTTATTCGATGTGTTATCAAGTTCAGGTATTATTATCTTTGTTGCTCTAATTGTCCCAAATTTGGCCAGTGGCAGCCTCTTAGCCTTTTGATGTAACTCATTATTGTTAAGAACTTAGTTGCTTTCTGCCTTAACCTGCCCCAGAACTTGGAATTGACCATTTTTACAGAGAGCCCTGATTCTTGTTGATGGGGAATTGTATTAGGGATATAATTATAGATAATATTCACTGACAATGCAGTAAGTCAGTTACAGAAAAGGACCAGTATTTTAAATGGCAGTGACCAAAGGTGTAAAGACAGCCAGAGATTGGGACATTTAGCTCTTCTGCCCCTATAAAAATAGATTGCGTTTGGAATTTATACATAGTAGGGCTTGGATATCTGAATTTTTAAAAAATCTTTTAGCTGAAGTATAATATATGTACAGGAAGAGTATAGATAATTAGTGTGAAAGCTCCATAAACTGACACAAACTGAACATATCTCTGTAGCTAGCACCCAGATTAAGAAATAGAACTCCAACACTCCAGAAGCCCTTCCCTCTTGTACTCTTTTCTAGTCACTGACTGTAAAAGTGTCATGGCAGGGTGTCAGACCTTCTCTCACTTCACAAAGGGGAGGAGAATCATTATCAGTATCAACAACCCAAGGCTGATTGCTGTGAGGTGGAGGTCAGACATACCTCCACCCTCCAAACTTTTTACCAATTTTGACACCAGCCGTCCCTCCCATGGCACTCTCTACTTCTCTGCTAGGTTTGATAATTTGTTGCAGTGGCCACGCAGAACTCAGAGACTATACTCCACAGTTATGGGGTGTATTAGGGAAGTAACAGATTACAATTCATGGTCAGGAACAACTCAGGATACAGTTCTTTGATCAGGACAGCCTCTAATCAGTCATGCCTGCAGGCGGGCCTTTCTCTGGCCTGCTTGGGCAAGTGTTACAAAGCTCCTTAGCTCCACCAGTAAGTACCCAGAGGCACTCCACTCTGTGAGTAAGCCTCGGCCCGAAGATGCTCAGCTCTCTCGCTCTGTGGGTTGGCAAGCCTAGCTCTGCTGTCTTGTGCTGGTCTACTGGTTCTGCTGCCACAGCCACCACTTCTTGCCATTTTGTTCTTTCTCTGGTGTTAAAGCTCTCCCTCTCTCTCTCTGGGTCTAGGAGGTTCTCAGCACAGGGACCCTGGGTCTGAAGGATGCACTCCACTCGTCTTCTTGGTAGTAGTGATATCCCCTACTTTCTGTCTCTGGGATGGCTCATTTTAAGACTAGTGGAATGGCAAAACTGACCAGTCCCCTCATTAGGGTTTCATATACCTTATTTGCATGATCCCATCCCCACAAGGGTGCCATGTACCTTATTTGCATTATTAGCAAGCTGTCCAATCCCCCTTGGTGGGCCACAAGCACCTTATTTGTGTAGTCCTACCCAATCATTTGGTAGGAGTTATAAGACCATGATGAGAAAGGCCATATAAAAGTGATTCATCACACCAAACTGACTCTTCTTCCTGCCCCTGAAATAACCACTCTCAACTTCTGACACCATGGACAAAGTTTACCTGTTTTTGTACTTTATATAAATTCAGTTTACACAGTACTCCTTTGTGTATAACATTTCGCTTAAAATTCTGTGCAATTCATTGATATTGTTGGATGTCATTATATATTGTTCATTTTCATTACTGAATAGGATTCAGTTTCTCTATTCTGCTATGGTGGGCATTTGGGAGGAAGGAAGCCAGCCAGTCAGTGCTGCTATAAACATTTTAGTACACATCTTTTGTAGAACATATGGATTAATTTCTGTTGAGTATATTCTAAGAGTGAAACTACTGGTCATAGGGTATGCCCCTTCATAATACTGCCAAATGGTTTTCCAAAGATGTTGTGTTTCATCTTCACTCACTTCAATAGTGTATTAGAGTTCTGGTTGCTCCACATCCTTGCCAACACTTGTTATTTCCTGTGTTTTTCTCTTTAGCCAATTCTGATGCATTTTAGTTTTAGTTTCATTTTTCTAATGACTATAGAAGTTTAGTGTGCCTTTTCATGCATTTATTGACCAACTGGAAATCAGGTGTCTAATTCTTATTCTCCTTTTCCTGTTGGATTGTCTTCTTTTCTTACTGATTTGTAGTAGTACTTTATATATTCTGGATATGAGTCTTTGTTGCGTATATGTATTGTGAATATCTTCCCCGACTCTGAGTTGCCTTTTCAGAGCATCTGAATTTTAAATAAGCCCCATAGGGTATTCTGGTGCATACTACAATGTGAAAACTACTGACATGCTTCGGTATGTTGAGGAAGAAAGAACAGTGTCAGCTCTGCATCCAGATTGTCAGAGTTGGTCTGTAATATGATAGTTTTCCAAAATGGGATGGAAAGAGTTTGCTTTGGAAAATGTTTATGCATTTACATCTTGAGTGTGAGTGAAAGAGTTAGGGATTTTGTGATATTTTAAAGCGATTCTAAGGACATACTGAAATTCTGACTGGGGAATTGGAAGACTATTCAGCACTGTTGTCTTGCACCTCTACTCTGAATTTTATTGTTCCCCTCCTTTCATCATTAGGATAGTGATATCACTGTTCAGGGTGATACTGAGCAGGCTTCTTTCTACCAAGCTGGCACACAGCCTTTTTTTTGGTCACCAAGGAAAGAACTTCAACAGTGTTTTATTATAAAAGCTGGGCACATCTCTTGGTCAAAGGTTTACAAAGGCCTTAATGGTCAGTTAGTGCGTAAGAACACTGTAGATGAAATAAGAGGTAGCATTAATATTATTAAAAATTGGTAATTAAGATTGGAACTTAATACTACTTTTTTTTTTTTGATGCCTTCCTTAACTCATTCTCTATCCATTATGTTTCCTGTAAACTGGTAGTCAGTTCTAGAAGTTTTATTTGATTTAGGTTCATTTTTTTTAAAGGGGGAGCAAGAATTCATAGGTGGTGGTATGAGTTTCCTATGGTATCACATCAGAAGATACATGTCTCAGTGTTCCAGTTTTTGTGATGCTGATTGATCAGTGGGTTTTCATATTTTCAGTTAAATTCATCCATTTTAAAGCTTCTATGAATCTTTCACCTAAATGGTTTTAGCATTCACTCATGATCATTGCTTAGGCCAGTGCTACTCAAGGTGTGGTGGTACCGGTCCCTAATGGTTTGCTACCAGTTTGTGATAAGTACAAAAATTGAGAGTGTTTAGAAACTTTTGTAGCAATTTAACGTTGTTGTAGTATTTTGTTTCATTTTACAAGAATATCATTCTCAATGAATTGGAAGTTTAAAACAAAACACCTGTTCTCACCAGTTAGTTTGAGTGCACTGGCCCAGTGGGTAGTTCCTTGAAGTTCACTCCTGTATCCTTTTAACGTAACTAGTAGTCTTTGGTAGTTTCTTTGCTTTATGTCACCTTAATACCACTTTTGATGTAAATTCCAGTTTTACTGTATAGCAAATAAAATTGCATGAAATTATATGAAAATAAACATGTTTGAAGATAATTGGTTTTTAAAGATTTATACTTTTGACATAGACATTTTAGTTCCTATACTTAAAATATAATACAATTTACAGTAGTAAAACTGAGAAGTTTTTCAGAATGTTAATCTTACGAGCCTGGAGTCCAATATTTATCTGAAAAAATTAAAGAAGTAGTACAACAGATTTTAAATTCTGATTTATGTAGAAAGCATGATTTTAGATTTCATAATTTAATGATAATAACACAGTAGAAAGACTGCACCATAAATAGAATGAATTAACTTTATTTTGTTTCATTTCATGTATACCATGTATGCCTAAATATCAGTTCCTCACCCCCCTGTATTCCTCTTGTTGGTACAGTCTCTTGTTTGAGGTACTCACAAATTATTTTATTTTGAATGACAAAGTACAATTTAGGGAAGACAAATTTTCCTGAAATGATCCTGAAATGATCTTACTCAGTATTAATTTTGGATTCTTGTTGAGGTATCAGTTGAATCAGTATAAAAGAATTTAATGATATTTAACACAGATTTACTGATTATTTCTGAGGTTATAACCTGACAATTGCAGTGTTACTGTAAACCAGTTGAAAACTTAAAGGTATCACAAATAGCAAATGGCTACCTATGATTTGGGATAAAATAAGATACAGCTCACTAATATCAAAAATGCTGTTTCTCAAACAACTTAAACAGAAATGAAGATAACGTACTCTAGAAAACTATTGTCTGTTTCAAAAAGTGATTGTGAAAGACTGATGTCTGAAAAATGAAGAGTTTAAATAAAGTGGTTTTGTAAATGTGAGTGGATAACAGCAATATTTCTAAAATATAATGTTACAGTGTAATTTAAAATATTTATGTACATGTTAAATCACTCAGATATTATTTTTGACTATTTCATTTATAGTCTTAAAAGAAAGAAAATGTTTTTAAACCTATGTGAAAATATTTAATTAACGTTCATATTTGACCTGCAAATATATTTTTTAAGATTTTAATACTTAGAGCACATTTATCTTATATTGCTGAAAATAAAGACATAACTTCATGTGTTCTTGGTAAAGATGAAAAATTTAAATGTTTCTATACCCTTCTATAGGCAGTATGAAGATTTCCTTGAAGATCTTGAAGAAGATGAGGTGATTAGAAAAAATGTCAACATTTACCGAGGTTGGTGTTTGAGGAACATTTGACTTAACCCATATCTTCTGTGTATGACTTTATTACTGCAGCATGAGTATTTTGATATCTTAAACTTTGATTAGCATTGTGTGTTTTTTAAACTACTCTGTAGTCACACTTTTATAAAAAAAAATACTTGCAGAGCAGTAAGACATTAAAATGTTTTCTCTACCACATTTGTTATTATTTGCATCTCAGTCTGATCCCTCAGATTGCTGGCCTCTGTACTAGTGGAAATTTATTCATACATTTATGCACTGAATGAAGTGCATATTTGAATGCCTGCTCTAGATGTGATACAGAAGCCTCTGTTCAAACATAAACCCAAAAACCCATTGCTGTCGAGTAGATTCTGACTCGTAGCAACTCTATAGGACAAAGTAGAACTGCCCCATAGGGTTTCCAAGGAGCAGTTGATGGATTTTAACTGCTGACCTTTTGGTTAGCAGCTGAGCTCTTAACCACTGTGCCATCAGGGCTTCCCTGATCAAACACAGTTAGATAAAAACAATGGTATGTGTAGGGGGGGCAGGTATTTGTATATTTCCATATTTGTATTCATTTGAAATCTTTCCTGTGTTTTTTTCTTAGATTCTACCATACCTGTGGAAAGTGACACAGATGATGAAGGAGCACCTCAAATTAGTCTGGCTGAAATGCTTGAAGACCTTCACATTTCCCAGGATGCCACTGGTGAAGAAGGTGCATCAATGATGACATAATGAGATCATGCTGTAGACTTTTTACATCTGTGGACTTCAGGGAATTGGACAGAATAATCTTTTCTGAGTATTCCATCTATGCCTCCATACTGAAAGAAGAGAAATTTAGTTTTAAACCTGAATAAATATGAGTATTTTGATTGCTCACTCAAAGCACTGAAAAAGATTGATGGCTTTGAAGTTTTAGATAACAAAAAAATATGGAGAATTGTAAGTATTTACTGATATTTAGGCTACTTCTGAACTTGTAGAGTTTTATCACTTTGCTTTTTATATGAGGTACTGTAGTATTTCCACATACTCTGATGCTAGATTTGAAAGTTCAAAAGTTGTGATTCCTTGGATATTAACTAGATTTTCAAGCATATAACAAGCTTTTACATTCTTTTCACATTGATTGATTTAGTAAAAGAGCATGTAAAAATTATTTTAGTATGAACTTGTTATGCACTTTGATCCACTTTAGATTATTTTTGTGTCCTTGGATTAGAGATGTTGAGGTTCAGTTTATCACTGGGCATTTGGAAGGAAAGTTAATTTTTTTAATTTCTTTATAAAGTTAACATCTTTAAATGCTGTTAAACTGGGGGTTATCTTGATTTTTATTGCAGTAGAAGAAAATACATTTAAAATATTTGTGGAATCCGAGCAAACAGAATCTTTATTTATATAAGTTTAAATTTAAAAAATGGTACTTTTGTTAATTTTGCCTGTGCCAGCAGCTCAGGAAAGTAGCTGCTTATGTCACAAAAATGTGTCTTCTATCATTTCAAGGATTTTGTTTTAAATTTTGATTTATGAATCGAGAAGGAAGGAATTTGCTCTCTGTCATTGAAACGTCACCATTCAAAAGAGTAATAGATTCCAGCATATTTATGATGAACTAATAAAAATGAGCTACATGCTTTTTAAAACCATGAATAAGATTTGAATGAGGAGTGCCTCCCAATGCATTCTTGAAAGAAAAGCCTTGAGTATTAAAGTGTTCTGAAAATGAAGTATTAAGCTCCTATTTCTGTAAGGAAGACCCAGACTTACTAATTATGCCAGAACTGAGAGCTAATTCGTTCATTCTATGTATGTTGTTGTTAGGTGCCATCCAGTCAATTTTTGAATCATAGGGACCAGTATGACAGAGTAGAACTGCCTCATAGGGTTTTCTAGGTTGTAATCTTTACAGGAGCAGATTGCAAGGTCTTTTCCCCATTGAGCTGCTGAGTTGGTTTGAACCGCAGACCTTTCAGTTAGCAGTCAAGTGTTTAACCATTGTGCCACCAGGGCTCCTTAATTCTGTGTATACCACCAAATAAAGAGATTGAGCAAGTGTGAATGGAACAAATTTTTTTTTTTAAAGACTGGATACCCCAATTCTGAAGTTTTGAATAAAGGCCTGAACTTTCTAAAGTGGCTTCCTTTTTGTCTACATAGTTGGTTACAGTTAGGGAACTAAGAGCTACATCCTTCTCTTTTTCACGGTAATCTAGTAGGGATGGCTTGCTTAGTTGTTCACAGGTGAGCTTGGCCGTAGGCAGTTCACACTTGTGGTCTGTGTTTACCTCTTCTGTGTCAAGATTTTTAAAAGCATGAAGATATAAACATTTTCCTCTTTTTTTGTGTGTCACTGAAATGATGGCATCAGTGTCATATTTA
Organism: Dugong dugon; assembly: GCA_030035585.1. Taxonomy (NCBI): domain Eukaryota; kingdom Metazoa; phylum Chordata; class Mammalia; order Sirenia; family Dugongidae; genus Dugong; species Dugong dugon. Next base: position 34,166,722 of record CM057479.1, read on the forward strand.
AATGAAAGGGTATCATGCAGTTTTCTAAGGTGGAATTGTTATGTTCTTTAAGTACTTGTCATATATGATTTTTTCCACTGAAAAATAGTTTCCAACCATTTCAATTTGGTATGTTTCTTTTTGATGTTGTATCTTTATGAGTAATGAAACCTGTTGGTTGAAAGAAAGCTGTGACAAGGTGAAGGTCTGTAGCTAAGACAAAAGCTGTTAGTCAAGAACTTACACAGAGTTATATAACCTTGATAAATCTACCACTTTAGAGTTTGGTTTCCAGGCTTGCCGGTCCTGAAATATTCTTATTGATGTCCCAAAGTTTATATGACTTGGGGAGGCTGGTATTAATCAAATTCACAAGAAGCTGAGTTATAACCCAATTGATAAATATTTTGCAAGTCAGTATGATCATTATCTTCTTTTGTAGCCAGACCTGCACTTAAAGCTGCTTTTTATAGTCAGAAGTTCCTTGATGAGCAAGGAAACAGGAGAGGGAGAGTTGCTTGTGTAGTTTAGGTGTTTAATAACATCAAGGTAATTCCTTGCCACAGTTAAAAAAAACAAAAACAAAACAGTTGCCTTTGAATCCATTTTAATTCACCAACAACCCCATGTGTGTCAGAGTAGCACTGTGCTCCATAGGGTTTTCAATGGCAGATTTTTCAAAAGTACCACATATATTTTTACACAGATAAGACGTTATGTATTTTTTTGCCAACTGCTCAAACCCCTCCTCCCTGCACTATTTTCATAAATGTGCTAGGCCACTGCGTTACATGTGTGGGTGTGTTATTTGCGAAAGAATACGGTATATCGCCAGGCCTTTCTTCCATGGAGCCTCTGGGTGGACTTGAACTTCCAGCCTTTCGATTAGCTTAACCTTGGAACTCTTGACTGTGTGTTTGGAGACATAACCCCATGCATAGTTGAATCATTGCCACAGTTTTCCTTAGGCTCTAGTAGATGTGTTCGTGTTGACTTGATGTGTTCATATTTCTTGCCCAAGGGACATTTGCTTTTTTTAATAGCTTATTTTTAATTTTCACATAATCTCAGACTTAAAAAAAAGTTGCAAGGGTATGCAAAAAATTCCTGGGTACCCTTCACTCAGATTTACCAAATATTAACATTTTACTTTATTTGCCTGCACTTACACAAGTCTCTCTTTCTAATTATTTTTTCCTGGACCTTTTAAGAGCAAGGTACAGACCTAATGCCCCTTTGATCCTAAAATATCGGTTTTCACTGGCAACTTGTGATGTGTTATTTAACTTTATGATTTGTTTGTTTCTAGAATATCTTATAAATGGAATCATATAGTATGTAGCCTTTTGAGTCTGGCTTCTTTTACTTAGTGTAATGCATTTGAGATTCAACCAAGTTGTTACGTATATTAAGGGTTTATTCCTTTTTATATCTGAGTAGTGTTGATATACCACAGTTTGTTTATCCATTCCACTATTGAGAGACATTTGAGTTGTTTCCAATTTTTGATGAATAGGAGTAAAGTGGCTATGAACATTTTCGTACAGGTTTTCATTTTGCTTGGGTAAATAACTAGGAACGAGATTGCTGGGATCTATGGTAATTGTAGGAGTTCTGGTGGTAAAGTGATTAAGCACCTGACTGCTAATTGAAAGGTTGGCGCTTTGAACCCACCAGCAACTCTGCAGGACAAAAGACCTGGTGATCTGCCCCTATAAAGATTGTTGTTGTGTGCTGTCAAGTTGATTCTGACTCAGTGAACCTGTAGGACAGAGTAGAACTGCCCCATAGGGCTTCCTAGGCTGTAATCTTTACAGGAGCAGATTGCCAAGTCTTTTCTTCTGTGGAGATGCTGGTGGGTTCAGACTGCTGACTTTTTGGTTAGCAGCCGAGTTCTTAACCATTGTACTACCAGGGCTCCTTCCATAAAGATTACAGCCTAGGAAACCCTGTGGGACAGTTTTATTCTGTCCTTCAGAGTCTCTATGAGTCAGAATCAACTTAACGTCATATAACAGCAACATGGTAAGTATATATTTAACTTTTTAAAAATCTGCCAAACTGTTTTTCACAGTGGCTGTGCCATTTTGTATTCCCACTAGCAATGTGGGAATGCATCCTTGTGAGTACTTGGTGTTGCCAGTTTTTTTATTTGAGCCATCCTCATAGGTGGGTGGAAACCCTGGTGGCATAGTGGTTAAGTGCTACCACTGCTAACCAAAAAGTCGGCAGTTCATATCCACCAGGTGCTCCTTGGAAACTCTATGGGGCAGTTCTATTCTGTCCTATAGGGTTTCTATGAGTTGGAATTGACTCGACGGCAGTGGGTTGGTTTTTGGTTTTAATAGGTGAATGACGGTGTATTTTGGTGGTTTTAACTTACACATCTCTAATGACTAAATGATGTTGAGCATCTTTTCATGTGTTTATTTGTTATACTTTGGGGGCTTACATGTTGCCGTGATGCTGGAAGCTATGCCACCAGTACATATACCAGCAGGGTCACCCATGGTGGACAGGTTTCAGCTGAGCTTCCAGACTAAGACAGACTAGAAAGAAGGACCTGGCAGTCTACTTCTTTGAAACATTAGCCAGTGAAAACCTTATTAATAGCAGCAAAACATTATCTGGTATAATGTTGGAAGATGAGCTCCTCAGGTTGGAAGGCACACAAAAGATGACTGGGGAAGATCTGCCTCCTCAAAGGAAGGTCAACCTTAATGACATGGGTGGAGTGGAAGCTTTCAGGACCTTCATTTGCTGAGGTGGCACGACTCAAGAAGAAACAACTGCAGACATCCATTAATAATTGAAACGTGAAATGCACAAAGTATGAATCTAGGAAATTGGAAATTGTAAAAAATGAAATGGAATGCATAAACATTGATATCCTAGGCGTTAGTGAGCTGTAATGGACTGGTATTGGCCATTTTGAATCGAACGATCATGTGGTTTACTGTGCTGGGAATGACAGACTGAAGGGTAATGGCATTGCCTTCACTGTCAAAAAGAACATTTCAAGATCTGTCCTGAAGTACAATGCTGTGAGTGATAGGGTAATAGCTATACGCCTACAAGGAAGACTAGTTAATAAATTATTATTCAGATTGATGCACCAACCACTGATGACAAAGATGAAGAAATTGAAGATTTTTACCAACTTCTGTACGCTGAGATTGATTGAACATGCCATCAGGAGGCATTGATAATTACTGGTGATTGGAATGCGAACGTGGGAAATAAAGAAGTACAATCGTTAGTTGGAAAATTATGGCCTTGGTGATGGAAACGATGCCAGAGATCGCATGATAGAATTTTGCAAGACCAATGACTTCTTCATAGCAAATACCTTTTTTCAACAACATAAGTGGCCACTATACACATGGACTTTGCTGGATAGAATACACAGGAATCAAATCGACTACATCTGTAGAAGAGACGATGGAAAAGCGCAATATCATCTGTCAGAACAAGGCCAGGGGCCTACTGCAGAACAGACCATCAGCTGTTCATATGCAACTTCAAGTTGAAGCTGAAGAAAATTAGAACAATTCCAAGAGAGCGAAAGTATGACCTCAGGTATATCTCACCTGAATTTAGAGACCATCTCAAGAATAAGTTTGACGCATTGAGCACTAATGAGCAAAGACCAGATGAGGTGTGGAATGACATCAAGGACAGCATACAAGAAGAAAGCAAGAGGTTGTTAAAAAGACAGAAAAGAAAGAAAGACCAAAATGGATGTCAGAGACTCTGAAACTTGCTCTTAAATGTCAGGTAGCTAAAGCTAACAGAAGAAATGAAGTAAAAGAGCTGAACAGAGTATTTCAAAGGGCTGCTGAAAAAGACAAAGTATTAAAATGAAATGTGCAAAGACCTGGAGTTGGAAAACCAAAAGGGAAGAACATGTATGGCATTTCTCAAGCTGAAGGAACTGAATAAAAAATTCAAGCCTCGAGTTGCAATAGTGAAGGATCCTATGGGCAAAATACTGAACGTCACAGAAAGCATTAAAGAAGATGGAAGGAATACACAGAGTCACTGTATTAAAAAGAATTGGTCGGTGTTTGATCATTTCAGGAGGTAGCATATGATCAAGAACTGATGGTACTGAAGGAAGAAGTCCAAGCTGTACTGAAGGCATTGGTAAAAAACAAGGCTCCAGAAATTGACAGAATACCAATTGAAATGTTTCAACAAATGGATGCAGCACTGCAAGTGCTCACTCGTCTGTGCCAAGAAATTTGGAACACAGCTAGCTGACCAACTGACTGGAAGAGACACATATTTATGCCTATACCAAAGAAGGGTGATCCATCCGAGTGTGGAAATTATCGAACAATATCATGAATATTACACATAAGTAACATTTTGCTGAAGCTCTTTCAAAAGCAATTGCAGCAATACACAGACGGGGAACTGCCAGAAATTCAGGGCGGGTTTAGAAGAGAATGTGGAATAAGGGATATCATGGCTGTTTTCAGATGAATCCTGGCTGAAAGAGAATACGAGAAAGATATTTACCTGTGTTTTATTGACTGTGCAAAGGCATGTGAATATGTGGATCATAACAAATTATGGATAACATTGCGAGGAATGGGAATTCCAGAACACTTAATTTTGCTTGTGAGGAACCTGTACGTAGATCAAAGCCAGTCGTTCAAACAGAACTAGGAGATTTAAAGTCAGGAAAGATGTGCCTCAGGGTTGTATCCTTTCACCATGTTTATTCAATCTGTATGCTGAACAGATAATCTGGGAAGCTGAACTGTATGAAGAATGCAGCATCAGGATTGGAGGAAGACTCATTAACAACATGCGTTATGCTGATGACACCACCTTGCTTGCTGACGGTGAAGAGGATTTGAAGCACTTACTGATGAAGATCAAAGACGACAGCTTTCTGTATGGATTACACCTCAACATAAAGAAAATAAAAATCCTCACAACTGGACCAATAAGTAACATCATGATAAATGGAGAAAAGATTGAAGTTGTCAAGCACTTCATTTTACTTGGATGCACAATCAACACCCATGGAAGCAACAGTCTAGAAATCAGATGACGCGTCAGATTGGGCAGATCTGCTGCAAAAGACCTCTTTAAAGTGTTAAAACCAAAGATGTCACTTTAAGGACTAGGGCACACCTGACACAAGCCATGGTGTTTTCAGGCTCCTCAGATACGTGTGAAAGCTGGACAGTGAATAAGGAAGACTGAAGAATTGATGCCTTTGAATTATGGTGGTGGCTAAGAATATTGAATATACCATGGACTGCCAAAAGAATTAACAAATCTGTCTTAGAAGAAGTGCACCCAGAATGCTCCTTAGAAGTGAGGATGGTGAGACTTTGTCTCATGTACTTTGGACATGTTACTAGGAGGGATCAGTCCCTGGAGAAGGACATCATGCTTGGTGAAGTGGAGGGTCAGCGAAAAAGAGGAAGACCCTCAATGAGATGGACTGACACAGTGGCTACAACAGTGGGCTCAAGCATAACAATGATCATGAGCATGGCACAGGACTGGGCAGTGTTTCGTTCTGTTGTACATAGAGTTGCTGTGAGTTGGAACTGACTCAACGGCACCTAACAACAACATTTATTATCTGTTTATCTTCTTTGGTGAAGTGGCTGTTGAAATCTTCTTTTTTTGTTTTAATTTTAATTGTTTGTTTTCTTATTGTTGAATATAATTTTTGTTTTGATGGTCAAATTTTCCCAGAATTGGCTGGTGGGAACTCTTTCAAGCTGGCTCCAGTGTCCTTTTGACAAGTATGTTTTCCACGTATTTTATCTTGTTCGTGGTTGTTGTCTGCTGTCGAGCCAATTCTGACTCATAGCGACCCTATACATCAGAGTAGAGTTGCCCCATAGGGTTTCCTAGGCTGAAATCTTTACAGGAGCAGATCGCCAGGTCTTTTCTTCTGCGGAGCTGCTGGTGGGTTCGAACCACCGACCTTTTGGTTAGCAGCCTAGTGCTTAACCATTGCGCCACCAGGATTCCTTTGTTCATTGTTTCTGATATTATAATGTAACTTTTGGGACAGGTTTTTGGATTTCCTGGGGCAGGCTGCATCTGCAGTCTGCTCTTTGCTTATTTTGCTTTCATGATATAGGGACAATTTTACTTAAAATCAGGCCACCCTTAGTTGAGACTTTCTGAGACTTAAAGAATCATGAAATGAGAGTATAAAAAAGTAACAGATGTAAGAGCTGTTCATCCTTGGTTTATCAGTTCTACCACATGATGAGATAACTTGACCGATGGGATGGTGAGCCTTAATGAAGGCAAGAGACCAGTCTAGATATGCTTTCTTTGAACATAATATGTGATGAGGATATTTACTTTTCGTTCTTTGATACATTTTGAAAGAACTCCTTATTGCGTAGGGAACAGCCATGATCCAGAGTGTGTTCTGGTAAAACAAGATCTCTATAGTATCTAAAAGTTAATGGTTAAGCACTCAGCGGCTCGAACTCATCAGCCACTAAGTTGGAGAAAAATGTGGCAGTCGGCTTCCGTAAAGATTACAGCCTTGGAAACTCTATGGGGTAGTTCTACTCTGTCCTGTAGGGACACTGTGAGTCAGAACCGACTAGACAGCTCAACGGTATTGGTTTGGTTTTGGAGTAGGTTTGACAGTCATTATGTTTCTGTAGCAAACCTGCTTGCATTGTTTGATGGAGGTTTTGTTTTGTTTTTGTGGAGTCAGCACTATAGCGGTGTCTGTTACACATTTTCCTTCTGACTCAATTTCACATAAATACAGGTATTTATAACCTACTTCACAGCGTTTTCAGAGCCTTGGTGGTACAGTGGTTAAGAGCTCGGCAGCTAACCAAAAGGTCAGGTTTTCAAATCCACCAACCACTCCTTGGAAACCCTATGGGGTGGTTCTCCTGTGTCCTATAGGGTTGCTGTGAGTTGGAATCGACTTGATAGCAATGGGTTTTTTCACAGCATTTCGCGTATTTAGGTACATTGAAGTACTTTAAGATAATATACGTACTAGCATTAACTTATGAAGTGTTTAACAAGTTAAAAGGCTGTATTATATGGAAATAAAAACATGTTTTGAAGTCAGCTTACCTCCTGTTTATTAAGCTGTGTGACTTAAGCTTTCTGAACCTGTTTCCTCATCTTTTAAAAGGGCATAGTACTGTTCACTACAGAGTGTTGCTAAATTCTTAATATGTAACATTTTAATTATTCAACGAATGGTATCTGCTTTTAACATTCATAATCACAGTTCTACTGTTTAGTGTTTAAATGAGTTGGGCAAAAGACAAATCTTGTATGCATACACTTTTTAGAGCAGCATTTTATTCTGGAAAATGCGTATGGCACAGCAAACTATAAAGACAGAATAAATTGCCCAAAATCCCACCGCAGCGAAGTGATCACTGTTAACATTTTGATATCTTTGTTTATTAAAAAAATAACTTTTTTAGAACAGTTTTAGGTGTACAGAAAAATTAGAAGATAGTATGGGGAGTTCCCATATACCCTACAGTGTCCCCTATTAATAAAATCTTATGTTAGTGTAATACATTTGTTGCAATTAATAAACCGTATTGATGCATCTTTATTAACTAAAGTCCATAGTTTATTTAGATTTTTTTAGTTTTAACCTTATGTTCCTTTTCTAGGATCCCAATCAGGATACCGCATTACATTTAGTTGTAGGCTTCTCTTGGCTGTGAATGTTTCTCAGGCTGTCCTTGTTTTGGATGACTTTTACAGTTTTGAAGAGTATTGGTCAGGTATTTTGTAGGATGCCACGCTATTGGAATTTGATGATTTTTTTTTTTTTTTAATAAGACTGAGATTATGGGTTATTGGGAGGAGGACCACAAAGGTAAAATGCAATTTTCATAACATCACATCAAGGGTTGTTATTGTTATTAGGTGCTGTCCAGTCAGTTTCAACTCATAGCGACCCTGTATACAACAGGGTGAAACGCTGCCCAGTCCTGCACCATCCTCATAGCTGTTTATGTTTGACCCCATTGTTGCAGCCACTGTGACAGTACATCTTGTTGAGGGTCTTCCTCTTTTTTGTTGACCCTCTGCTTTACCAAGCGTGATGTCCTTCTCCAGGGACTGGTCCCTCCTAATAACATGTCCAAAGTACGTGAGACAAAGTGTCACCATCCTCGCTTCCAAGGAGTACTCTGACTGTACTTCCAAAACAGACTTGTTCATTCTTCTGGCATTCGATATTCTTTGCCAACACCTTTATTCAAAGGCATCAATTCTTTCTTCAGTCTTCCTTATTCATTGTCCAGCTTTCACATTCATATGAGGTGATTGAAAATACCATGGCTTGGGTTAGACGTACCTTAGTCCCCAGAGTGATAACCTTGCTTTTTAACACTTTAAAGAGGTCTTTTGCAGCAGATGCAATATGTCTTCTGATTGTTGACTGTTGCTTCCGTGGGTGTTGATTGTGAATCCAAGTAAAATGAAATCCTTGACAACTTCAGTCTTTTCTCTGTTTATCATGATGTTCCTTATTGGTCCAGTTGTGAGGATTTTTATTTTCTTTATGTTGAGGTGTAATCCATACTGAAAGCTGTCGTCTTTGATCTTCATCAGTAAGTGCTTCAGATCCTCTTCACTTTCAGCAAGCATGGTTGTGTCATCTGCATATTGCAGATTGTTAATGAGTCTCCAATTCTGATTCTGTATTCTTCTTCATATAGTCCAGCTTCTTGGATTATTTGTTCAGCATACAGATTGAGTAAGTGTGGTGAAAGGATAACAACCCTGATGCGCACATCTTCCCTGATTTTAAACCACACAGTATTCCCTTGTTCTATTGGAACACCTGCCACTTGATCTACTTACAGGTTCCTCATGAGGACAATTAAGTGTTCTGGAATTCCCATTCTTCACAGTGTTATCCGTAATTTGTTATGATCCACACAGGCAAATGCCTTTGCATAGTCAATAAAACACAGGTGAACATCTTTCTGGTATTCTCTGCTTTTAGCCAAGATCCATCTGATATCTGCAGTGGTGTCCCTCATTCCAAGGCCTGTTCTGAATCTGGCTTGAACTTCTAGCAGTTCACTATGTACTGCTGCAACCACTCTTGAATGATCTTCGCAAAATTTTACTTACGTGGTGTCTTAGTTATCTAGTGCTGCCATAACAGAAATACCACAAGTGGATGGTTTTAACGAAGAGAAGTTTATTTCCTTACAGTCAAAGTAGGCTAAAAGTCCAAATTCAGGGCCTCACCTCCAGGGGAAGGCTTTCTTTCTCTGTCGGCCTTCTCATCAATGTTCCCCCAGACTAGGAGTTCCTTGGTGCAGGGACCCCAGTCCAAAGGACGCGCTCTGCTCCAGGCACTGTTTTCTTGATCGTATGAGGTCCCTCAACTCTCTGCTCACTTCTGTCTTTTATATCTCAAGAGATTGCCTCAGGACACAGTCCAGTCTTGCAGAACCAGTCCTGCCTTACAGAACTGCCACCCTTCCTCCCTCATTAACATCATAGAGGCAGGATTTACAACATATAGGAAAATCACACAGTACCAGTAATCATGGAGCAGCCAAACTGATACACACGTTTTTGGGGGGACATAATTCAAACCATGACATGTAAGATATTACTGGAGCCCTGGTAGTGCAGTGGTTAAGAGTTTAGCTGCTAACCAAAAGGTCAGCAGTTTGAATCTACCAGCTGCTCCTTGGAAACCCTATGGGACAGTTCTCCTGTGTCCTGTAGGGTTGCTATGAGTTGGAATTGAATCGACGGCAGTTGGGGGGAGGGTGATATTAATGATGCTATTTTATAATTTCCGCATTCTGTTGGATCTCCATTCTTTGGAACGGGCATAGATACGGATCTCTTCTAGTCAGATGGCCAGGTAGCTGTCTTCCAAATTTCTTTACATAGATGAGTGATCGTCTCCAGAGCTGTATCTGTTTGTTGAAACATCTCAGGTGGTAAATTGGTGTTCTTTCAGTTCCTGGAGCCTTGTTTTTTATCATTCCCTTCAGTGCAGCTTGGACTTCTTCCTTCAGTTCCATTGGTTGTTGATCATATGCTACCTCCTGAAATGGTTGAATGTTGACCAAATATTTTTGGTACAATGACTGTATTCCTTCCATCTTCTTTTGATACTTCCTATGTTGTTTAATATTTTACCCGTAGAATCCTTCACTATTGTAACTTGAGGCTTGAATTTTTTCTTTAGTTCATTCAGCTGGAGGAATGCCAAACGTGTTCTTCCCTTTTGGTATTCTAACTCCAAGTCTTTGCACATTTCATTATTAATACTTTACTTTGTCTTCTGGAGCCGCCCTTTGAAATATTCTATTCAGCTTGTTTACTTCATCATTTCTTCCATTCATTTTAGCTACTCTGCATTCAAGAGCAAGTTTGAGTCTCTTCTGATACCCATTTTGGTCTTTTCTTTCTTTTTAATAACCTTTTGCTTTCTTCATGTATGGTGTCCTTGATGTCATCCCACAAGTCATCTGGTCTTTGGTCATTAGTGTTCAGTGTGTCATATCTGTTCTTGAGATGGTCTCTAAATTCAGGTGGATATACTCAAGGTTATATTTTGACTCTCGTGGACTTACTTTGATTTTCTTCAGTTTCAACTTGAACTTGCATAAGAACAATTGATCTGTTTTGCAGTCAACCTCTGGCCTTATTCAGACTGATGATACTGAGCTTCTCCACTGTCTCTTTCCACAGATGTATCTGCTTCCTGTTTATTCCATCTGGCATGGTCCATGTGTATAGTTGCCATTTATGTTGTTGAACAAAGGTATTTGCAATGAAGTCATTGGTCTTGCAAAATTCTAGCATGCAATATCCAGCATCGCTTCTGTCACCAAGGTCATATTTTCCAACTACTGATCCTTCTTTGTTTCCAACTTTTGCAGTCCAATCCCCAGTAATTATCATTTCATCTTGATTACATGTTTGATCGATTTCGGACTGCAGAAGTTGGTAAAAATCTTCGATTTCCTCATCTTTGGCGTTAGTGGTTAGTGCGTAAATTAGATTAATAACTGTATTAACTGGTTTTGTTTGTAGGCGTGTATGTTACCCTATCACTGACAGCATTGTACTTCTGGCTAGATCTTGAAGTGTTCTTTTTGATGATGAATGTGACGCCGTTCCTGTTCAATTTGTCATTCCCAGCATAGTAGACCATATGATTGTCCCATTCAAAATGGTCAGTGCCATTCCTTTCAGCTCACTAATACCTAGGTTATTAGTTTATCCATTCTATTTCATTTTTGACAACTTCTGATTTTCCTAGATTCATACTTTGTACATTCCACGTTCTGATTATCAATGTATGTTTGCAGTTGTTTCTTCTCATTTTCAGTCGTGCCACCTTAGCAAATGAAGGTCCTGAAAACTTGACTCCATCCATCGCCATTAAGGTCAATTCTACTTTGAGGTGGCAGCTCCTCCCCATTCGTATTCTGAGTCCTTTCCAACCTCAGGTGCTCATCTTCTGGCACTATACCAGAGAGTGTTTTGCTGCTATTCATAAGGTTTTCACTGGCCAGTTTTTTCAGAAGTAGACCACTAGATCCTTCTAGTCTGTATTAGTCTGGAAGTGCTACTGAAACCCTGTTCACCATGGGTGACCCTGCTCGTATTTGAATACCAGTGGCATAACTTACAGCATCACAGCAACACACAAGCTACCACAGTACAATAAACTGACAGACGTGGGAATATGAAGGGTACATACTGTAAATGTGACATATCAATGCTGGTGTTGACCTTGAACACCTGGCTGAGGTAATGTTTGTCAAATTTCTCCATTGTAAAGTTACTCTCTTTTTCCCCCTTCCCTTTCATACTGTATACTTTGGAAGGAAATCACTATATGCAGCCCACATCTAAGGAATGGGGAGGTTATTTGCATAAATTATTTAGAATTCTTCTGCATGGGAGATTTGTCTTCTCTCCCATTTATTAATTTATTCAGCCATATATTTATATCAGTATAACTCATGGATATTTATTTTATAATTTGGATTATAATCCAGTACTGCTTTGTTAGTTCTGTTCAAATTGTTTCAGCTTTGACCTTTGGGAGCTCTTTCAGTTGACTCCTATGCTCCTTTGATATACCCCCATCAGTGTGGGTGCTTTTAAAGCTCTTCCTTACTTTCTGGCACTACAAGGTACAGCAAGATCATCTCGTGTATTTCTTGTGCTTGTTCTAGAATTGGCCATTTCTCCAAGAGGCCCTCATTCCTTTTATTGGAGAATGGTATTAGAAACCAAGATGTAGGCACTAAGTATGCTCATTGCTACTGGGGTGTTGTTTCTTTTAGGCCCTCTTAGCTAACTTGTGTTTATACTAACTTGTGTAAATACACATATTTCTGATTATTCCTCTAAGTAGCCTATGTCTCTGTTAAGTAAACATGAGTTCATACTGATGATTCCAACTCTAATTCATTAGCATGTGGATCATTCTAGCTTCCTCCCTTGCTTCTCCTCCAACTCTCTCTCCATTGGTGAGAAACTTTGCTACAATCGTCTGCAATCCATTTACTTAGTCATTGCATTCTAGTATACATGAATAGCAGTATCAGAATGGTTAATCTATATCCCCATGACAAACAACTTTTTTTGTTTTTTTTTTTTTTACATTTTTATTGTAATTAAATGAAGTTTACATTCCAAGTTAGTCTCCCATACAAAAAAAAAATTTTTTTTACATACATTGTTATGAGACCCCAACCGCTTACCCCATTCTGTGACAGCACACTCCTCCCCTCCACCCACTTCCCCATGAACATTCAACCAGCTCCTAACTCTCTCTGCCTTCCCATCTCACCTCTGGACAGAAGCTGCCCCTTTGGTCTGTTGTACCTACTTGACTAAGAGGCACATTCTTTGTGAGTATCACTTTATGTCCCACAGTCAAGTCCAATCCCTGTCTGAAGAGTTGGCCTCGGAAATTGTTTTAGTTCTGGGCTAACAGTCCAGGGGCCATGCTTTCCAGGGTGCCTCCAGTCTCAGTCAGACCGTTAAGTCTGGTCTTCTTACTAGAATTTGAGTTCTGCATCCCATCGTTTTACTGCTCCATCAGGGACCCTCTGTTGTGTTCCCTGTCAGGACGTACATTGGTGGTAGCCGGGCACCATCTAGTTCTTCCAGACCCAGGCTGATGAAGTCTCTGGTTTATGTGGCCCATTCTGTCTCTTGGGCTAATGCTTTCCTTGTGTCTTTGGTGGTCTTCGTTCTCCTTTACTTCAAGTGGTTGGGACAAATTGATGCATCTTAGATGGCCGCTTGCAAGCTTTTATGAGCCCATACGCCAGTCACCAATGTAGGATGCAGAACATTTTCTTAATAAGCTTTGTTATGCCAGTTGACCTAGATGTCCCCTGAAACCATGGTCCCCAGACTTCCCATCCCTGCTATTCTGTCTCTCAAAGTATTTAATTGTATTGAGGGATCTTCTTAGCTTTGGTTTAGTCCAGTTGTGCTGGCTTTCCGTGTAGTGTGTGCTGTCCTTTCCTTCACCTAAGATGATTCTTATCTACTATCTAGTTAGTGAATAACCCTCACCCTCCCTCCCCACCCCCGTAACCATCAAAGAATGTTTTCTTCTGTGTTTAAACCTTTTCTTGAGTTCTTACAATGGTGGTCTTATACAGTATTTGTCCTTCTGTGACTGACTAAATTCACTCAGCATAATAACTTCCAGCTTCAACCATGTTATACTATGTTTCACAGCTTCATCATTGTTCTTTATCGTTGCGTAATATTCCATTGTGTGGATATACCATAATTTGTTATCCATTCGTCCGATGATGGGCACCTAGGTTGTTTCCATCTTTTTGCTATTGTGAACAGTGCTGTAATAAACATGGGTGTGCATGTATCTATTCGTGTGATGGCTCTTGTTTCTCTAGGATATATTCTAAGGAGTGGGATAGCTGGATCATATGATACTTCTATTTTTAGCTTTTTAAGGAAGCGCCAAATCGATTTCCAAAGTGGTTATACCATTTTATTCCCACCAACAGTGTGTAAGTGTTCCAGTCTTTCCACAACCTCTCCAGCATTTGTTATTTTGTGTTTTTTGGATTAATGCTAGCATTTTGGGTGAGATGATACCTCATTGTAGTTTTGATCTGCATTTCTCTAATGGCTAATGATTGTGAGCATTTCTTCATGTGTCTGTTAGCCGCCTGAATATCTTCTTTGGTGAAGTGCCTGTTCATATCCTTTGCCCATTTTTTAATTGGGTTATTTGTCTTTTTGCTGTTGAGGTTTTGCAGTATCTTGTAGATGTTAGAGATTATATGCTGATTGGATTTGTTGTAGCCAAAAATTTTTTCCCAGCCTGTAGGTTGTCTTTTGACTCTTTTGGTGAAGTCTTTTGATGAGCTAAGTGTTTGATTTTTAGGTGCTCCCATTTATCTAGTCTCTCTTCTGGTGCTTGTGCATTGTAAGTTATGGTGAATATCGTGTTTATGCCATGTATTAGGGCTCCTAGCGTTCCTATTTTTTCTTCCATGATCTTTATCATTTTCGATTTCATATTTAAGTCTTTGATCCATTTTGAGTTAGTTTTTGTACATGGTGTGAGGTATGGGTCTTGTTTCAGTTTTTTGCATATAGATATCCACTTATGCCAGCACCAATAAAGAGACTGTCCTTTCCCCAATTAATGAACTTTGGGCCTTTGTCAAATATTAACTGCTCATAGGTGGATGAGCTTATATCTGGATTCTCAACTCTGTTCCATTGGTCTATGTATCTGTTGTTGTTACCAGTACCAGGCTGTCTTGACTACTGTGGCAGTATAATAGGTCCTAAAATCAGGTAGTGTAAGGCCTCCCACATTGTTCTTCTTGAGTAATGCTTTATTTATTTGAGGCCTCTTCCCTTTCCATATGAAGTTGGTGATTTGCTTCTCCATCTCATTAAAAAAATGCTGGTGGAATTTGGATCTGGATTGCACTGTATCTGTAGATTGCTTTTGGTAGAATTGACATTTTCACTATGTTGAGTCTACCTATCCATGAGCAAAGCGTATTTTTCCACTTATGCAGGTCTCTTTTAGTTTCTTGCAGTAGTGTCTTGTAGTTTTCTCTGTATAGATCTTTTACATATCTGGTTAGATTTATTGCTAAGTATTTTATTTTCTTGGGGGCTATTGTAAATGGTATTGATTTGGTGATTTCCTCTTCAAGGTTTTCTTTGTTGGTGTAAAGGAATCCAATTGATTTTTGTATGTTTGTCTTCTGTCCTGAAACTTTGCTGAAATCTTCTATTGGTTTTAGTAGTTTTCTTGTGGATTCTTTGGGGTTTTCTGTGTATATGATCATATCACCTGCAAATAGAGATAATTTGACTTCATCCCTACCTATGTGGATGCCCTTTATTTCTTTTTCTAGCCTAACTGCTCTGGCTAGGACCTCCAGCACAGTGTTGAATAAGAGTGGTGATAGAGGGCATCCTTGTCTGGTTCCTGTTCTCAAGGGGAATGCTTTCAAAGCCTTTCAATTTAGGATGATGTTGGCTGTTGGTTTTGTATAAATGCCCTTAATTATACTGAGTAATTTCCCTTCTATTCCTGTTTTACTGAGAGTTTTTATCATGAATGGGTGTTGGACTTTGTCGAATGCCTTTTCTGTATCGATTGATAAGATCATGTGGTTCTTGTCTTTTGTTTTATTTATGTGATGGATTACATTGATTGTTTTTCTAATGTTGAACCATCCCTGCATACCTGGTATAAATCCCACTTGGTCATGGTGAATTATTTTTTTGATATGTTGCTGAATTCTATTGGCTAAAATTTTGTTGAGGATTTTTGCGTCAATGTTCATGAGGGATATGGGTCTGTAATTTTGTTTTTTTATGTTGTCTTTGCCTGGTTTTGATATCAGGGTTATGCTGGCTTCATAGAATGAGTTTTGGAGTATTCTGTCCTTTTCTATGCTCCGAAATACCTTTAGTAGAAGTGGAGTTATCTCTTCTCTGAAAGTTTGGTAGAATTCTCCAGTGAAGCCAGCCGGGCTAGGGCTTTTTTTTGTTGGCAGTTTTTTAATAACCTTTTTAATCTCTTCTTCTGTTATGGGTTTATTTAGTTGTTGTACCTCTGGTTGTGTTAGTTTAGTTAGGTAGTGAGTTTCTAGAAGTTTGTCCATTTCCTCTAGGGTTTCAAATTTGTTAAGAGTACAATTTTTCATAGTAATCTGTTACAATTCTTTTAATTTCGGTTGGGTCTGTTGTGATATCACCCATCTCATTTCTTATACAGGTTATCTGCTTCCTCTCCTGTTTTTTTTTTTTTTTTGGTCAGTTTGGCCATTGGTTTATTAATTTTCTTGATCTTTTCAGAGAACCAGCTTTTGGACTTGTTAACTCTTTCAATTGTTTTTCTATTCTCTATTTCATTTAATTCTGCTCTAATTCTTCTTATATCCTTCCTTCTGTCGCCTGTGGGCTTCTTTTGCTGCTCTCTTTCTACTTGTTCCAGTTGTAGGGTTAATGATTTGATTATGACCCTTTCTTCTTTTTGGATGTGTTCATTTATTGCTATAAACTGACCTCTGAGCACTGCTTTTGCTGTGTCCAAAGGTTCTGTAGGATGTGTTTTCATTCTCGTTTGGTTCTCTGAATTTCTTTATTCCATCCTTAATTTCTTCTATAACCCAGTAGTTTTTGAGCAAAGTGTTGCTCAGTTTCCATGTGTTTGATTTTTTTTCCTTGCTCTTTGTGTTGTAGATTTCCACTTTTATGGCTTTATGGTCAGAAAAGACGCTTTGTAATATTTCGATGTTTTGTATTTTGTTAAGGTTTGCTTTATGGCCTAATGTGTGGTCTATTCTGGAGAATGTTCCGTGTGCATTGGAAAAGTATACTTGGCTGCTATTGGGTGGAATGTTCAGTATATGTCTGTGAGATCAAGTTGGTTGATTGTAGCATTTAGCTCTTCCGTGTCTTTGTTGAGCTTTCTGGATGGTCTGTCCTTTACCGAAAGTGGCGTGTTGAAGTCTCCTACCACTGTTGTGGAGCTGTCTCTCTCTTCAGAGCTGTTAGGTTTGTTTTATGTATTTTGGAGCCCTGTTGTTGGGTGTGTAAATATTTATTATACTTATGTCCTCCTGGCGTATTGACCTTTTAATCATTAGTGCCCTTCCTTATCCTTTGTGGTGGATTTTACTTTAAAGTCTATTTTGTCAGAGAGTAATGTTGCCACTCCTGCTCTGTTTTGAGTGTTGTTTGCGTGATGTATTTTTTTCCATCCTTTGAGTTTTAGCTTGTTTGTGTCTTTAAGTCTAAGGTGCGTCTCTTGTAGGCAGCCTATAGATGGATCATGCTTTTTTATCCAATCTGCCACTCTCCGTCTCATTATTGGTACATTAAGTCCGTTTCCATTCAGCGTAGTTATTGATAGGTATGAGTTTAGTGCTGTCTTCCTGATATCTCTTTTTGTGTGTTGTTCACAGTTCCTTTGTTCCCCTCAATTTTCTGTGCTGTTTTTTTTTTTTTTTTTTAAATTTATTTATTTTTCGTCTTTTTCATTCTTGTAGATTTTGTGTTTGCTGGGTCTTTATGTTTTTCTACTTTTTTATTTTGATTTGTAGGATTGTTAGATTCCTTTGTGGTTTCTTTAATATTTATCCCTATTTTTCCAAGTTTATACCAGTCTTTTATTATTTTATATTGCCTTAACTTCCCCTCCATATGAAAAATCAGTGTCTCCATTTTTTAAGTCCCTCTTTTTTGTTTTAATGATATCTTTTTTTTACATATTGATATCTGTTTCCCTATTTTCAATGTTTTAGCTTTGACGTATTTTGCTTTCCGTATCTGAGTCAATATCTGGTTGCTCTGTCCTGTGTTCTGGTCTTGCGTTGTTATCTGGTGTTATTGATTATCTAACCATAGGACTCCCTTTAGTATTTCGTATAATTTTGGTTTGGTTTTTGCAAATTCCCTGAACTTCTGTTTATCTGGAAATGCCCTAATTTCACCATCATATTTGAGAGACAGCTTTGCTGGGTATTATATAATTCTTGGCTGGCAGTTATTTTCCTTCAAGGCTTTGTCTTCTAGCCTGCATGGTTTCTGCTGAGTAGTCCGAGCTTATTGGAATTGACTCTCTTTTGTAGATGACTTTTCTTGTATCCCTAGCCACTCTTAAAATTCTCTCTTTATCTTTGGTTTTGGTAAGTTTGATTATAATATGTCTTGGAGACTTTCTTTTGGGATCTACCTTATGTCGGGTTCGATGAGCTTCTTGGATAGATATCTTCTCATCTTTCATCATATCATGGAAGTTTTCTGTCAACAAATCTTCAACAATTTTCTCTTCATTTTCTGTTATCCCCCCCTGTGCTGGTACTCCAGTCACTCGTAGGTTATTTCTCTTGATAGAGTCCCACATGACTCCTAGAGTTTCTTCATTCTTTTTAATTCTTTTATCTAATTTTTCCTCAAATAAGTTGGCATCAAGTGCTTTATCTTCAATGTCACTAATTCTAACTTCTACTGCCTCAGTTCTGCTCCTATGACTTTCTATTGAGTTGTCTAATTTTGAAATTTTATTGTTAATCTTCTGGACTTCTGATTGCTGTCTCTCTATGGATTCTTGCAGCCTATTAAGTTTGTCCTTATGTTCTTGAATAACTTTTTTAAGTTCCGCTACTACTTTGTCTGTGCGTTCCCTGGCTGTTTCTGCAGTCAGTCTGTCGAATTTCCTTTCTAATTTCTAGAAGAGTTCTGTATATTAATCTTTTGTATTCTGTCTCTGGTAATTCCAAGAAATTCTCTTCCTCCAGAGAATGTATTGATTCTTAATTTTTGGAGCTTGCTGAAGCCATCATGGACTGCCTATTTATGTGATTTGATAATTGACTTTTTTTGTCTCTGAGCCATCAATAATTTATTATAATTTTATTTTATATTTGTTTAGTGAGACGTAGCTTTTTGTTTATTGTTTTGGTAGGCCCAAATAGGCTGCTTGTGTGCACTAGTTTGATTATTGACATGTTTGAATCTCTAACGTCCTGTCACCAGATAGTTCTGTAACTAAGTATGTGCACACAGGAGTCCGTTAAATTTTCCTGTATGGGTTCAGCTCAGGTGTATAGGCAGTCGGTCACTACGTGTGTGATGCAGGCTCTCAGCCACAGTCCTAGAGAGGCATGAGTGATTGGTGCAGGCACTGGACTCTGGCTGTGGTAGGGGATCACGTTCTGAGCCAGGCATGGGGCTGACGGCTGTCCTTGAGAGTGAAAGGAAAGCATGTCCCTATTCTCTAGGGTGAGTAGGTAGGTGACTTTTGCAGCCGGACTGTGAGCACCCCACTCTGTTGGCTGTAAAGACTCGAGGGCACCACTTTTTCTTGGATTTCTGTAGCAGGTGACTAGGAGCTTTAGGTGATGCCACCAGTCCTGAAGCCCCTGTTGCAGATCAAGAAAAATGCTTCCTTAAGGGGCAGGGCTGTTTGGAGGGTCACAAATCTGCCAGTTCACAGCTGAAGCAGTTGAAGTTAAACTTCAGATGTTTGCCTTGTTGTACTGTGGTAGTGAGGGCTAACGCTGTTGAGATGGGTCCCCACAAGTCTATACAGGGGTGTAAGGCACTCAGTCTGCAGACCCCTCATACCTGTGCCTAGCAAAGGAGCTGTGCCGACCCTGTGTTTCTGGCTTAGGGGAGCCAGTAGCTTATTTGTTCCCTCTCCAAGGCCAGGAGAATGGGTCAGGGCGCCTTTTGGGATCTACTTCTGGCCCAGTGGACTCCCGGTGCAGAGCGAGGAGGGAGGAGGTGAAAGGGAGAGAGGTTTTTCCCAAATGGGCTTTTTTTATAATTTTAATCCCTGCAAAAGGCCACACACATGTACTTATCTTAGCCCCTGGGGAGCTGCTTTTCATTGGTTCAGAGTGTCCAAGAAGATTCTCTGCTGTCTCTTGATGTGGAAACTGCTTCCCGAGCACGCGAACAGCACAGCTGTTTGCCTGCTTCACTATGGAGCAGCGTGGCTCCAGAGCTGCAGTTTCGCTGCCGCGGCTCTGGTGCTCTTCACTTCTACCAAACCGTCTCCCTCTCCCCCCGTCATTCAGTCCGATTCCTCAACTTTGCCTTTTTCAGAGCTCCTAGATATTCATATAGAATCAAATCACTTGTTTTTCCAGGTCTTTGTTGTAAGAGGGATATAGGAAGTGTCTAACTACACCACCATCTTGGCCACGCCTCCCATGACAAACAACTTTATTAAGTACAGTACAGTGGTTATGTTGCCATTCCCATTGCCTTTTATAGACTTCCTTTATTTCCACAGTTACTTACACCAGCATCTTCTCCCCTCTTCCCCTTTAGTGAGATTGTTTCATGTATCTATAATACAAATGAGTATCTTGTCACAGTCTGCATTCCATCCTGGGTTCCCCCAAACTCCTAAATTATTATTATTATTTTTAATTTGCATAAATTAAGGCTCATTCTTTGTGATGTAAAGCTGTGCAAGTTTTTACAAATGCATAATGTCTTGTATCTACTATTACAGTATCATACAGAATAGTCACTCCTCTAAAAATTCCCAGTGCTTCACGTATTCATCCCAAATCCTGAACCCCTGGCAACCAGTGATCATTTTACTGTCTCTGTAGTTTTGCCTTTTCCAGAATATCCTTTAATTTGAATCATACAATATATACCTTTTCAGACTGGCTATACATTTAAGATTCTTCCATGTCTTTTCATGGCTTAATAGCTCATTTCTTTATGTCATTGAATAATAGTCCATTGTATTTACGTACCACAGTTTGTGTACTCATCTGCCTATTGAAAGATGTCATGGTTGTTTTCAGGTTTGTTATTATGAATAAAGCTGCTATTAACATTCATGTGCAGGTTTTTGTGTGAATATAAGTTTTCCAATCAATTAGGTAAATACCAAGGAGGGTGATTTTTGGGTCTTGTGGTAAGACTGTACGTAACTTTGTAAGAAACTGCCCAACTATCTTACAAGAGGCTATATCATATTACAAATCCACCAGCAATGAATGTGAGTTCCAATTGCTCTCCATTTTTGTCCGCTTTTGGTATTGTCAGTTTTTTTATTTTAACCATTCTAACAGATGTAGTCTATGAGAGTGCCTCTTACAATCTTATCCTTGTTGCTTGGTGTGTTCTCTCTTTTCTTGTATGTCTGGTAGGCTCATCAGGTGAAGCCAGTCCATAGTGATCTACTTTTTGAACTTCTGTATCAGTTACCACTTGTCTTGATTAGTTTTTATATGCCTCCTTGAGTTATTTTCATTATTGTTTTTGTATGTATTTGTTTTCCTCTGAAGCTAGACTATATATTTCTTTAGGGCAGCACAGATATGGCACAATACATAGGTCTTTAAATAAGTAATTGGTAGTACCATCTGAATTGACATTTTGAAAAATGATACCTTGAGAGTGCGTGAAATAAGAAATCAAACATATCTGAATGGATTTGGAGAGGTGGTAAATGGAACTTGTCAAGAGAGTTGTCATGTTGGTCAAGACTCATTTGGTTATAGACATAAAACCTGCATCTGATTCTATACTTTGGTAAATTTTATGTAACCTGTGAAAAGGAGGTTTGTTAATTAACTACGTACATTTAATATTGTGTGAATACAAACTGTTCAGTTTAATAGATAAATTGTTTTCTTCCTCAAAAGTACTTTATTGTATATAATGACACATATGCTATAGGTAAATAGTTAAGTGACTAGAGAATTGTAAATGACCTATAAACAGAAGGAAAAACTAAGTTTCTTCAAGAAGTAAAAATTTGTCTGCTAGTTTTCCTGTGTTTATACATCTAGAACAGAATAAGATTGATGGGCTGACTCCTTGACAAAGACTGAGATTAATCAGCGTTTATCTGGATTCAGAGTGTTAGCACTCCAGGGAGTGTTACCAGGCAGAATCCTGGGTTGTGATGCTTTGAATGTCTGGAGTATGGAATTCTGTATCTCAGAAAGAGGTTCTTTAAAAGAAAAAGAAAATCTGTGTTTCGATTATAAAGTTCCATTTTGACACTTTGTCTTTCGTGAGAGTAAGTAGACTCCGATTTTAGGTAAATCTGTAATATAGCAAAAGTTTTTTGGGGGTTGTTTCCTAACCCCAAGGTTTGTTTGGGGTTATTCCCCTAACCCCCTACCCTTTATCCTCTCCAGTCATGTTTGCCTGCTCTCTCTTTTCATGGGAAATGGTCTGATGTTTGTAATAAGGGATAAGTAGTTACGGAGTAAATTGAGAATATTTGCATTTGTGTCAGGAACCATAGGCTTAAGCAAAAGCACTTTCAGATGGGGGAAGTATTTTGGAAGGTAGTAAGTCTTCTGTATGGTAGACTGACTTGGTCACAATTCTTCCTTCCTCTATACTAATATATAGCCATACACTTGCCCTGTCCCCCAAGAGGTGGAGTGTACTTCTCTGCCCTTTGACTTTGGGCTTGGCCATGTAACTTGCATTGGCCAGGGGGATGTTAGTGGACTTGGTAAAAGCAGAGGGTTGAAATGCTTTTGCTCATTTGCAGTGTCTTCTTGTGCTTCTACTATCCCCATGAAGAAGCACATGCGGGATAGTCACTGCCTCCCCAACCCAGGCTCGGAATGGGACATGTGAACTAGTTGCACCCCAGACAACTCATAAACCTATGTGTATAGAATAAATAATCGTTGTTTTAAGCCACTGAGTTTTTGTGTGGTTTATTATGCAGTATTATGATATCTTCTGCATTTTTAAAACTCATTTTGCCAAGCAGTTGCTGATATGTAGTGCTTAGTTTGATTGCAGAGATACCTCCCCTCTCCTGATTGCCTGTTAGGGTTAAATTTCAGGTGATAGTAGATGTGCTCATATAGGTTCTCTTAGAGAGCAGCCTGCCTTTCACTCCTACTGTTGTCCTGAGTGGGCACAAAAATTACATTTGGTTCATTCTTGTACATTCTCATTTCTGCCTGTGTTATAAATTTACTGGTTTAATAGTGCTCTGGAAGGTATTTTGGGCAGGGAGGAAGGCTAAGAAGACCTAGCTCCCAATTGTTCCCAGCCTCACTTCAGGCTGAGCAGCTCAACTATTATTTTAGATACTGAGTTTTCATGTAAAATTTGGTTGGAAAAAAGTCTTTAAAAGTAGTTTAAAACCCATTGTTATATAGCCAAACTGGTACATCCCTTTCATGGAATATTATTCAGCAATAAAAGGAACAAACTATTGATACACACAGCTTGGATAGCTCTTAAGGGAATTATACTGAGTGAAAAAAGTCAGTCTCAAAAAGTTACATGCCGTATTGTCCCAGTTATATAACGTTCTTGAAATAACAAGTTTATAGAGATGGAGAATAGCTTACCTAGTGGTTGCCAAGGGTTGGGGATGGGATTTGGGGAGACAGTGGTTGTGAGAATAAAAGGGTGTAGTACAAGGGAGCCCTGTGGTGATAGAACAATTCTGTATCTTGATTATGGTGATGGCTACATGAAGCTACAGGTGATAAAGTTGCATAGAACTGTGTATACACACACAGAAGAGTGCTTGAAAACTGATGAAATCTGAATAAACGCTATGGATTGTATCAATGTCAGTTTCATGGTTTTGATGATGTACTACAGTTATGCAAGATGTTGCCATTGGGGGAGGCTGGGTGAAGGGTGTATAGGACCTCTGTAGGAATTTTTTTTTTTTTTTTTGCAACTTCTTGTGAATTTATAATTGTTTTAAAAAGCTAAGAATAAAAAACATTGCCAAGTATAATAGCTAATAATAGAGGAAAAGAAGTAATTCTTCCCTTGCTGTTATCAAGTAAATTATTTGAAAGAAACCTGAGTAAATATTGACATATTTTATTAGGCAACCTTGTGGTTCAGTGGTAGAATTCTTGCCTTCCACAAGGGAGACCCTGGTTTGATTCCTGGTCAATGACTCAAGCTCAACCATACCTGTCTGAGGTGGAGGCTTGCATGTTGCTATGATACTGAGCATTTCAGCATTGCTTCCAGACTAAGGCAGACTAGGAAGAAAGGCCTGGTGATCTACTCCTGAAAATCAGCCAATGAAAGCCCTATGGATCACGATTTGAATCCGTTGTGCATGGGGTCACCATGAGTCGGGGGCCGACTTGACAGCAGCTAACAACATTTATCCCTAATAATCTGAAGGTCTTTTTTAAGGGAAAAGTTAATGTGACAAAAGAGAGTGAGTGTGTATTTCTTATTCTGTTTCATCTAATGGAATTTATTTAGAAGAGTCCCACAGAAGGGCCCAATTTCTTTGTCATTGCTGGTGATGAGAAGAGAAGGATATTGGGTAAGGGAAGAGATGGTCCCCATTTTGTGTGAGGTTATTATTAGGGAGAGGGCAGTCAACTTCGGCAAGCCAGCAACACTTCTGTGTTAGGAAATTAAAAGTTTATTTTCATTAGGAGTGTTCTGAGCTGTGAATGTTCACAGTAACATGCTCCTCTGCTGTCAGATATTTGGAAATAAGCTGAAGCTTAAACAAGAGTTTGGTGGAGGCTTACTGGTTTAGGAACAGAATCATCTAACAGCCCCTTGCTTTGGACTCTTCACCTAATTCAGTGAAGATAACATCACCAATTTCCTACACTTTTTTTCCCCGTGACTTCATGACTTCAGAATTTCCAACGCAAGCAACAATAGGAGAAATGCGTTCTAATTTTTTTAAAGAGAATTTAAAAAATTGTGATATGACTTGTCTTAGTACTTTTAGTATTTCAAAATAGTTTATGATGAGGAACGATCTAACATGGGTTATGTTGTTGTTGTTGTTATGTGCCATTGAGTCATTTCTGACTCAGTGACCCTATATAGCAGAGTAGAACTGACCCATAGGGTTTCCAAGGAGCGGCTGGTGGATTTAAACTGCTGATCTTTTGGTTAGCAGCTGTAGCTCTTAACCACTGTGCCAAGTCTGTTAATACCTTTACCTTATCTGGCACTTTCTATTAACTAGATCATGGAAGTTAGCATCAGATATGTGGTATGACATATATGAAATCATATTTGGTTTTACCCCAAGCATATAAATGAGTCTATCAAGAAGGACAGGTCCCTAGGTGGCACAAACTGTTTGTGCTTCTCTGCTAACCAAAAGGTTAGCAGTTCGAAACTACCCAGTGGCACCACAAAAGAAAATCATGGCGATTTACTACCATAAGATTATAGTGATTGAAAACTTAATGGAGCACAGTTACACTCTGAAACACATGGGGTCTTCATGAGTTGGAATGGACTTGACAACAACAGGTTTTGGTTTTATCAAGAATGGGAATGCTGGTCATGTCACTTCATTGCATAGCTATTTTTTCACATTTTCCTTTTTTTAAGGAGTAAGGATACAAAATAAACATTTACTGAAAAGGCCCGCAGGCATTATTTAGCTGTCTTTACAGCCACTTTTCTTTTTTCTTTTAATATGGCATCATGTGAAAATGTAATTTTACTCTATGTGAGTGAAATGAAGTATAGAATATAGTTAAATGTATAGGCTCAAGAGCCGAATTCTAATCCCAGCTTTGCTACTTAATAGCTGTGACCCTCAAGCAAATAGTTACCTTTTTTGTGACTCAATCTCATCTGTAAACTGGAAATTCGGTTGTTTAAAATTGTGAGGTCCTATTATTGTGATCTTAATACAAAAGCAGTTGCTAGAAAAGGAGACGGCCAGCAAAAACAAGAAATACTCAAGGATTAACAGAATAGCCTCAACAATGGGCTCAAACACACCAATGATCATGAAGATGGTACAGGACCGGGCAACGTTTTGTTCTGTTACACGTAAGGCCACCATGAGTCAGAGACAACTGGACAGCAACTAACAACAACAAAATATAAAGCAGCATTTTTCAGATGGTTGTGTACTGTCATAAAGGGGCTGGAAGTGCAAAAAGCAAGACAAGTGGGGCTGAAACTGAGAAGGGAGATCAAGGGTGATACCTAGAAAGCAGAAGCTACGAATGCCTGTGGGCTTCAGCCCTTGAATTGACCTGCTGTTGGAGTATTGAAGACACTTAGAGTCAGGCCTGGATCTGCTGAAGAGGTGTTACCCTTAACCAAAGGGTCTGCCTCTGCCCCAGCCACTTATCTGGAATCACTCCATTCCCTTAGCAGCAGGAGTACCTGCCAGCAACTGCCACACTTTTGGAGATGGGAGCCCTTCTCTTTTGTCAGCCTCATTTCCATTCAGTGCCTAACAGGAAGCCATCAGGCAAAGGAGCCTAGAAAATGTAGTTTGATGTTTCCCAGCCCCAGGTGTTCAGAGTAGTTATTGAAGAGTAGGTGGGGCTGGGTGTTCAGAGTAGTTATTGAAGAGTAGGTGGGGCTGAAAAACAATATGTGAATGATCTGTGCAAAGACTTGATACAGAAGATACATACACATGTATCTCCTATAAGAAGTAACTGAGGCTGTCTCTAGTAAGGAGAACTCCTAGGGCACAGCAGTGGAGGGATGCATTCTTTTTACTTATTATCTTCTTGGGTTTGTTTCTAAGGCCTTAAACTCATTTTGTAGCACACTGACTTTGGACCATGCAAATCCCCAGGACTATTCCTTTCTACCATTGTTACCCATGCCACGTATGTCCAGCTGCCATGATTTTATTTAGATACATTAAAGTTCTTGAAAGATGTATAATATTGTCCCATGGGTTGAATTTGAATAAACGATGTTGTGCTAAAATTTTTATTCTTTATTGCTTTTTTTACACTGAGCATTAGATGGGTCCATGTTATAGTATATAAACTTGGATCATTATTTTTTGTTGCATAGTACCATATGCATATACCACATTTTCTCTTATCCATTTTCCCATTGATAGACATCTAAGTTGCCTGTAACTATCTCGCACAAAATGCCGCTACAATGAATAGTCTCATTGTGAGACTATTTTCTTGGGAATCTGTTGAGAATTTCTGGGATATATACCCAGTGTGGTAGGCAGCCTCTAAAATGGCTCCCAGCGGTCCTACCTCCTGATATTCACACCCTTGTTAAATCTCTTCCCCTTGAATGTGGACTGGACCCAGTAACTTGATTCTAATAAATAGAAAATGGCAAGCATGAGATGTCACTTCTGCGATTATAAGTTACAAAAGGAGAGTGACTTCTGTCTTGCTTGTCGTTTCTCATTCTCTCTAAGAGCCCTTGTCTGGGGAAGCACACTGCCATGTTGTGAACTGCCCTATGGAGAAGTCCACGTGGCAGGGAACTGATGTCTTCATCCAACAGCCAGTGTGGCTCGGAGGCCTGCCAACAGCTCTGTGAGTGAGCTCGGAAGCAGATCTTCCCCACTTGACCCTTGAGATAACTGCAGCCTAAGCCAACCCTTGATTGCTGTCTTTTGAGAGATCCCAAGTCAGAGGCACCCAGCTAAGTCAAGTCTGGATTCCTGACCCACAGAAGCTTTGAGCTAATAAATGCAGTTTTAATACACTAAGTCTTAGGGTAATTTGTTATGCAGCAATAGATAACTAATACACCCAGGAACGTGATTGTTGTGTTGTGGGATATATGCATACTTACCTAAGTACTGCCAACTTTCTTTCCTACCAGCAGTACGCAAGAGTTTCTGTTTCCTCATACTTTCACTAGAACTTGGTAATATCAAACTTTCTAATTTTTTCCAACTTGATAGGTTTAAAATAGTATTTCATTTTAATTGTATTTATTTGATTGCATGTTGAGTATTTTATATTGCTTACTAGTTATTTGGGATTCACCAGAAGGTCAGTGCTTATTCATATTACTTGCTTTTTTTCCCGTCTTCTATATTGATCTGAAGAAATTTCTTGTGTAAGTAAGAATCCCTTGTTTATTTTAGACATTATAAATATCATTACTCATTCTATTACCTGTCTATTAAATGTACATATGATGCCCTTTATTAAGTAGAAGTACTTAACTTTGATACAGTTATAACCACAAATTCTTTTCCTTAAGGTTTGTGCTTCTCTGAGTCTTGTCTAGGCAGGACTACCTACATCCGTCATTTAGATTTTTTGACTAAGTGAAGGTTTTGCCCTGAAAACTGTTGAATGAACTGGGTTTAGCAATATGGTCAAATATTGCTGCTCTCTTGTCCATTTCGTTTGAATTTGCTTTGCAACACCACTGCCAAGTAGTTATATATAATCTGACAACTGTTAACCCATTCACAATTACAGGAAGGATAAAGAGGAGATGTGGCTGTGTGGTAAGTGACCTGAGTCAAGTTGATTGGAGAGCCTAGTAGAAATGAACTGATGAAGTGGTCCCCAAGTTACAGAAAGTGTAAAGTATGCAAAGCATATTTGTAAAATAATAAAAATGTGTTTTCCTACTTTTGTTTTTATTTTAAAGAGAGGAAAAAAGCCCTAAATTCTTGTAGGCAATAATTTTAGCCCTAGGTAAAATACCCACCAGATGGCACCAATGCAGGGTAAATACTTCTGAAAATCAGAAAGGTTATTCTCATACTTATCTTAAAATCTGATAAATAAAAATGAATTGATACTGTAATTAAGGAGATAATTCTGGCTCCCTACTAATTAGTCTTCAAGAAAACTTCTATGAGGCTCCAGGTTGGGTGAGGTGTCTTTCCTCTGTGGTCCTATAGCTGATAACACCTGATTGCTCTGTAATTATTTACTTGAGTCTATTTCTTTCACTAAGCTGACTACGACATCTTTCTCCCGTGGGGTGACTGGTGGGTTCGAACTGACACATTTTCATTCTCACTACACCCTAAATAGTGTAGCTTTTATTTTTCTAGTAATGATCAGGTTATGAGTTAAAGTTAGGTTTGGGGAAAGTAAAATCTAAAATGTAGTCTTTCCAATTTAAACATGGCTTTCAGTGCCTGTAAAACTTACAGATTTGGAGAAAATAATGGAAACACATTTTATATGAAAATTAATTTCATATATGTTATTGATAATGGAAAACTAGTCAACATTTACCACCTCATTCATCTATGGATTAATCTACGAATCTCATTTCCTTTTAGGAAAGAGGCATAGAGACATTTATGGCTCTTGAAAAGTAAATTTATTTGTGAATTAACATGTCCAGGATCATAGAGCTGACTTCCAAGCAACAGCCTGGACTCCAAATATGAAACTTAAGTACCACTATCCTGAACAGCACTAATAAGACACAGGCTCTGTGACTGTAATGTCTGAATATCCTAGAAAGGTTTCTGTAAGCTACCTCAGTCTTATCTCATTCCCATTGCTGTCGAGTCAATTCCAACTCATAGCGACCATATAGGACAGGAACTGCCCCATAGGGTTTCCAAGGAGCGGCTAGAGGATTCGAACTATTGACCTTTTGGTCAGCAGCCATAGATTTTAACCACTGTGCCACCAGGGCTTTTAACCTTTAGAGATGATATATTTTCTGGATTATTGGTACATTGAGAAGCCCAGCAAGGCATCAGACTTTCCATCTCTGGAAAATGTATCTCTAGAACCTTATTGCTGTCCACCTGTGGCAGGTACTCAGTATGTTTTCATTACTAAATTCACTTTTTAAAAAGATCAATACCAACGTTTCTCAAAGTACGGTCAGTGAAACCGCAATCCTTCAACAAGCTACTTGGGGAAAAAAGTTTTGTGGTTAAGTAAAGGTGAACTGTTCCCCTCTCCACAGCTCACTTTATGTTAACAGGCTTTTTGAAGGCCTGCAGTGGTGATGCTCAATGAAGCAGTACTGTCCCTTAAGGGACATTTTGTAAATTTGTGGGAGTGTTCATATTGCCACGGATTGGGCCATGGATGCTAGATAACCTGCAGTACACAGACCAGTCCCATAAAAGATGAATTGTCCCTCATCCCTTGGGACTTTCACTTGTCCTGACAGTCATGTAGGTAAAAATCTATTTATAATTATCTAAT
This sequence comes from Dugong dugon, assembly GCA_030035585.1. NCBI lineage: Eukaryota > Metazoa > Chordata > Mammalia > Sirenia > Dugongidae > Dugong > Dugong dugon. Next base: position 34,196,610 of record CM057479.1, read on the forward strand.
CCTAGAAACTGTTTTGCAGACAAACCCAAAGTATTTTGTCTGACTTTGTATTAAGAGACACTGAATGTCTTAGGAATACAATGGCCATGTAAGTCACGGGAAGATTGTATTTTGTTTTGTTTGGAATTGTACCAAGGTTGTTCACTTAAGTACATGATGAGCAAATACACTGGTTGTATTTGAGTCACTGTTACCAACTGTGTAGCCTGCTTTTGCTGCTGTTATATTTACAATGATTTTTTATATAGATGCATCTGCCTATATATATACATGTATATATATATGTGTGTGTGTCTTAGCTATCCATATGTAACTTCTTTTTAAATGCGATCATAATATTAGTGACTGAAAGCAAAACTGGCGTATGCTTTTAGCGGAATGAGATGAATTGGATCATAGAGTTTTTAGTGGGTGCGGGCTAGTAAGATTTTTACTATATACCACATTTTCTACAGAAAGAATATTCCACATATTCTACAACAAAGAAAAAGAGTTAGTAAACTTAGTTGATTCAACAGTCAATGTAAAATTCTGTTATCTCCCACAACAAAAAATTGACTTTCACCAATTTTGCTTTAAACGACTCGTACTTCAGTTTTAACGTTTGTTTTGTAAAAAATGCTATAGTTATAAATGAACAAATGAAAACATGTCATAAAAGAGACTTTAATGATCAGAAAACACATATTACAACAAATTACTATATTTTATTTTTAGATCTTTCATCTCTAATATGTTGTAATTAAAAACATTTCTTTCTATTCTTTGCTCTTACAAATTCTTCAATGATTTTGTCAAAAATAAGCTGCCAAACAATATATACTTCCATACATAATAAGGATAAATGAATCAAGTCTTTTTTAAATCATTGTTGTACACTGAGGGTATTTGAGTCTCTTAGGGACAAAAATGGCTGTTCTGTTGTGGAGTTTGTAATCATTAAAGTTTGGAATGTGCATCAAGCAATTTCAACATTGGGAAATATGCATTATATTTTATCTTCTGTTATGGAATCATGCATGCCTACATTAGTAGAAATCGAATTGACTACATTTGTGGGAAGAGACAATGGAAAAGCTCAATGTTATCATTCAGAACAAGGCCAGGGAGAGACTGTGGAACAGACCATCAATTACTCATTTGCAAGTTCAAGTTGAAGCTGAAGAAAATTAAAACAAGTCCACGAGAGGCAAAATACGACCTTGAGTATATCCCACTTGAATTTGAAGACCATCTCAAGAATAGATTTGACACATTGAACACTAAACACTGAAGACCAGAGGAGTAGTGAGATGACATCAAGGAAAAAAGCAAAAGATCATGAAGAAAGAAAAGGCCAAAAATGGATGTCAGAAGAGATTCTGAAATTTGCATTTGAACATAAACTAGCTAAAGTGAATGGAAGAAATGATGACATAAACGAGTAGAACAAGATTTCTAAGGGCAGCTTAAGAAGATAAAGTATTATAATGAAATGTGCAAAGGCCTAGAGTTAGACAACCAAAAGCGAAAAAAGTGCTCAGCATTTCCTAAGCTGAAAGAACTGAACAAAAAATGCAAGCCTCGAGTTGCAATTTTGAAGGATTCTGTGGGCAAAATACTGAACGATGTAGGAAGCATCAAAAGAAGATGGAAGGAATACACAGAGTCACTGTACCAAAAAGAATTGGTCGACTCTCAACTATTTCAGGAGGTAGCATATGACCAAGAATCGATGGTATTGAAGGAAGAAGTCAAAGCTGCACTAAAGGCACTGGAGAAAAATAAGGCTCCAGGAATTGATGGAATACCAATTGAGATGTTTCAACAAAAGGGTGGAGCTCTGGAGGTACTCACTCATCCATGCCAAGAAATTTGGAAGACAGCTACCTGGCCAACCGACGGGAAGAGATCCCTATTTGTGCCCATTCCAAAGAAAGGTGATCCAACAAAATGTGGAAATTATCAAACAATGAATACCACACAAGTAAAATGTTGCTGAAGGTCATTCGAAAGCAGTTGCAGCAGTACATCGACAGGGAACTGCCAGAAATTCAAGCCAGATTCAGAAGAGGATGTGGACCAAGAGATACGATTGCTGATGTCAGATGGATCTTTGCTGAAAGCAGAGAATACCAGAAAGATGTTTACCTGTGTTATATTGACTATGCAAAGGCATTTGACTGTGTGGATCATAGCAAATTATGGATAGCATTGTGAATTCCAGAACACATAATTGTGCTCATGTGGAACCTGTGCATAGACCAAGAGGCAGTTTTTTAAACAGAAAAAGGGGATACTGCATGGTTTAAAATCAGGGAGTGTGTGTATCAGGGTTGTATCCTTTAACCATACTTATTCAGTCTGTTTGCTGAGCAAATAATCAGAGAAGCTAGACTATATGAAGAAGAACGAGGCATCGGGATTGGAGGAAGACTCATTAACAACCTGCAATATGCAGATGACACAACCTTGCTTGCTGAAAGTGAAGAGGACTTGAAGCACTTACTGATGAAGATCAAAGACTACAGCCTTCAGTATGGATTACACCTTAACATAAAACTCCTCATGACTGGACCAATAAGCAACGTCATGATAAATGGAGAAAAGATTGCAGTTGTCAAGGATTTCATTTTACTTGGTTCTCCAATTAACAACCATGGAAGCAGCAGTCAAGAAATCAAACGATTGGGGAAATCTGCTGCAAAAGACCTCTTTAAAGTGTTGAAAAACGAAGATGTCAGTTTGAGGACTAGGGTGTGCCTGACCCGAGCCATGGTATTTTCAATCACCTCATATGCATGTGGAAGCTGGACGATGAGTAAGGAAGACCAAAGAAGAATCGATACCTTTCAGTTAAGGTGTTGGCAAAGAATACTGAATATACCGTGGACTGCGAGAAGAATGAACAAGCCTGTCTTGGAAGAAGTACAGTCAGAGTGCTCCTTAGAAGCAAGGATGGCGAGACTTCCTCTCACGTACTTTGGACATGTTATCAGGAGGGACCAGTCAGTGTTGTACATAAGGTCAGAACCAACTCCACAGCACCTAACAACAACAACACATTAGTTAAAACAATTTTTTTTAGGTTGTATCTTTTTTCTTTTTACTGTCAAATTTAATAGGTAATACCTACATACGGAACAACAATTAAAAGGTACAAAAGGTTACACTGTGAAAAGGATGTCTCCTTTCCACCCTATCCCTAGCCACTTAGTTCCCTTCATCAGATGCAACACTGTTACTATTTTCTTTTGTATCCTTCCAGAGATGTTCTATAGGTATATCAACATACTTATATATCCTTTTTTTTTTTTAATCTCAGAGAAGTTTCATACTATACAGCCCTTGCTATTTTCATTTACAATATCTTGACAATCCATATCAGTCATATAGAGCAAGTGCATTCTTTCTATGGCTGCATGGTATTCCATGATATGGAGGAGGCATTTGGAACAGAGGTGGCACCCATACATGTTTGCTGAAGCAATGGTGGGTATCTCTAGGTATCATATTGTTAACTGCCATCAAGTCAGTCCCTGACTCATGATGACCCCATGCATGATGAAACAGAATGCTGCTGACCCACAAGGTTGATGGGATGATTTTCAAAAGATCATTAGACCTTTCTTCCTAGTCCTTAGTCTGAAAGCTACACCAAAACCTGTTCAGCATCATAGCAACATGCAAGCCTCCACTGACAGACAAGTGGTGGTTGTGCATGAGGTGCATTGACCAGGAATCAAACCCGGTCTCTCATATGGAAGTGAGAATTCTACCACTGAACAACCCCTGGCCCTTATGGCTATCATAGGTGCCCTAAACTGTTCTGGCTCTCTAGCCATCTGGTGTTGGGTGTTCAGGGAGGGTGAGATGCCTCTTCTGGGCTGACCCAGAAAGATTTATCAAAGGCTGACGGCGCCTTTTGTGAGCTGTCGAGGACGGTGCCCACCTTCAGGCCAAGAGGTGGTGGAGGTGGAACACAGAGACTGCTGTTTCTGTTTCCTGTTCTGTTGTGCCTTTGTTTTTGCATTTCTTTTTATTGTGCTTTAGGTGAGGGTTTACAGCTTAAGTTAATTTCTCACTCAAAATTTATACACATATTGTTTTGTGACATTGGTTGCAATCCCCGCAATGTGACAGCACGCTCCCCCATTCCACCTCAGGTTCCCTGTGTCTATTTGTCCAGTTCCTGTCTCTCTTCCTGCCTTCTTGTCCTGCTTTTGGACAAGAGCCGCCCATTTGATCTTGTATACTTGACTGAACTAAGAAGCATGCTTCTCACGTGTTATTTTTTTGTTTTATAGGCCCGTCTTGTCTGAAAAGTGGGCATTGGGAATGGTTTCAGATCTGGGTTAGCAGAGCGTCTGGGGGCCATAATTCTGGAGGTTCCTCCAGTCTCTGCCAGACCAGTAAGTCTGGTCTTTTTATGTGAATTTGAATTCTTTTCTACATTTTTCTCTTGCTCTGCCTGGGCCTCTCTGTTGTGATCCCTGTCAGGGCGGTTGTTGATGGTAGCCAGGCATCTTCTATTTCTTCTGGTCTCAGACTGATGGAGTCTCTGGTTCATGTGGTCCTTTAGTCCTTTGGGCTAGTAATTTCCTTGTGTCGTTGGTTTTCTTCATTCTCCTTTGCTCTGGATGGGATGGGACTGATAGATGTATCTTAGATGGCCACTCAAAGGCTTTTAAGACCCCAGAAACTACTCACCAAAGTGGGATGTAGAACATTTTCTTTATAAACTTTGTTATGCTAGTTGACCTAGATACCTTCCAAAACTATGGTCTCCAGGTGCCAGTCCCAGCTACTGGGTCCCTTAAAGTGTTTGGATGTTTCTAGGAAACCTATATGCTTTTGCTTTTGTCCAGTTGTGCTGACTTCCCCTATATTGTGTGCTGTCCTTCCCTTCAGCGAAGTTGACACTTGTCTACTATCTAACTGATTTCTCCTTCCTCTCACTCCCTCATAACCATCAAAGAATGCTTTTTCTGTGTGTAAGCCTTTTCTTGAGTTCTTATAATAGTGGTCTCATACAATATTTTTCCTTTTGTGCCTGACTTACTTCACTCAGCATAATGCCCTCCAGATTCATCCATGTTGTGAGACGTGTCACAGATTCATCGTTTTTTACTGTTGCATAGTATTCCATTGTGTGTATGTACCATAATTTGTTTATCCATTCATCTGTTGATGGGCATTTAGGTTGTTTCCATCTTTTTGCTATTATGAATAGTGCTGCAATGAACATGGGTGTGCATATGTGTATTCATGTGACAGCTCTTATTTCTCTAGGGTATATTTCTAAGAGTGGGTTGGCTGGATCATATGGTATTTCTGTTTCTAACTTTTTAAGAAAGCCCATATCATTTTCCAAAATGGTTGTACCATTTTACATTCCCACTAGCAGTGCATAAGACTTCCAATCTCCCTGCAACCTCTCCAACATTTGTTATTTTGTGTTTTTTGGGTTAGTGCCAGTATTGTTGGGGTTAGATGGTATCTCAATGTAGTTTTGACTCGCATTTCTCTAATGGCTAATGGTGATCCATCCAAATGTGGAAATAATCGAACAATATCATTAATAACACACACAAGTAAAATTTTGTTGAAGATCATTCAAAAGTGGTTGCAGTAGTACATTGACAGGGAACTACCAGAAATTCAAGCCAGATTCAGAAGAGGACTTGGAATGAGGGATATCATTGCTGATGTCAGATGGATCCTGGCTGAAAGCAAAGAATGCCAGAAAGATGTTTACCTGTGTTTTATTGACTATGCAAAGGCATTCGACTGTGTATCATAACAAATTATGGATAACATTTCAAAGAATGGGAATTCCAGAACACTTAATTGTGCTTATGAGGAACCTGTACATAGATCAAGAGGCAGTTGTTCGAATAGAACAAGGGAATACTGCGTGATTTAAAGTCAGGAAAGATGTGCACCAGGGTTATATCCTTTCGCTGTACTTATGCAATCTGTTTGCTGAGCAAATAGTCCAAGAAGCTGGACTATATGAAGAAGAATGCAGCATCAGGATTGGAGGAAGACTCATTAATACCCTGCCATATGCAGATCACACAGCCTTGCTTGCTGAAAGTGAAGAGGACTTGAAGTACTTACTGATGAATATCAAAGACTACATAAGCCTTCTGTATGGATTACATCTCAATAAAAAGAAAACAAAAGTAACTGGACCAATAAGCAACATCATGATAAAGAGAAAAGATTGCAGTAGTCAAGGACTTCATTTTACTTGGATCCACAATCAACACCCACAGAAGCAGCAGTCAAGAAATCAGATGACACATTGCATTGGGCAAATCTACTGCAAAAGACCTCTTTAAAGTGTTAAAAAGCAAAGATGTCACTTTAAGGACTAAGGTGCGCCTGACCCAAGCCATGGTATTTTCAATTGCCTCATATGCACGTGAAGGCTGAACAATGAATAAAGATGACTGAAGAATTGACACCTTTGAATTCTTGTGTTTGGCGAAGAATATTGAATATATCAGGAACTGCCAAAAGAATTAACAAATCTGTCTTGGAAGAAGTGCACCCAGAATGCTCCTTAGAAGTGAGGATGGTGAGACATTGTCTCACATACTCTGGACATGTTATCAGGAGGGATAAGTCCCTGGAGAAGAACATCATGCTTGGTGAAGTGGAGGGTCAGCCAAAAAGAGGAAGCTCCTCAATGAGATGGACTGACATAGTGGCTTCAACAATGGGCTCAAGCATAGCAACCATCACGAGGATGGCGCAGGACCAGACAGTGTTTTGTTCTGTCGTACATAGGTTTGCTATGAGTCAGAACCTACTTGTTGGCACCTAAAACAACACAGCAATGGCTAATGGTTGAGAATATTTCCTCATGTGTCTGTTAGCTGCCTGAATGTCTTCTTTGGTGAAGTGTCTGTTCATATCCTTTGCCCTTTTTTTTAATTGGATTATTTGTCTGTTTGTTGTTGAGGTGTTGCAGTCTCTTGTATACTTTAGAGATTTGATCCTTTTGACATGAGTAAAATTTGTCTTTCTTGAATCTGTAGACTTAGTTCTTACATAAGAATGAAATTGTCACATTTCTCTGTAAAGGTTTGTATTTAAGTCATTGAGATAAGCCTGCACTAGTTGGAACCGACTCAACGACACATAACGACAACAACAATTTCTTAGATGCCTTCCTGCATTCTTCATCAAGTATATCCACATTGTTAAAGAAGGAAAATCTGTTTGAAAGAACCTCATACACTTTCCCCCTTCTTTTCATGCAAGATTCAAGTGTGTCAATGATGGTGTAATATGTGGTTACACGAAATTAATCCCTGGCGCTCAATACTTGTGGAGCACTTCTGTCATTTACTTATTTCTTTCTAATGCTTCTGCGATGGAAAACTGCTTGATATCAATATTTGGCAGTATTTGTTGTGTTTTCAAATTTTTCAAAATCTTAAAGTATGTAAATACCCTATCAATGACTGGTAGAAATCTGTGCATGTCTTTAAATTTACTTCTGATCTTGGAGAGCTTGACTCATCTGATGAAAATGCTGCAATAGATTATTCCGCATAACCAACATAAATACATACTCCAGTGTTTGCATTTTGTTGGCAATGTTTTCAGCTTCTCTTTTGGTATCTCCTTTTTGTGTCTGGTCTTTAGCAATATTTTGTAAGGCATCTAGAATCTGAGTGTATGATTCTAGGATTGCACTCCTTGCTACAGCATGTGCTTCCCAGTGTGTATTAGAAAAACATTTTAATACTTGATCATTGCCTAAATATGTTTTAAGAACTGCCCATCAGTGAGTAAAGGCGGCAAAAAATGTGTAGAGTAACTGAAGAGTAGAAAAAAATCAGTTGCTTCCAGACAACAATCTACTGCCCTACATCCTACAAGATTAAGTGAATGTGCAGCACATGGCACGAAAATGGCATATTTATTATGTTCTAAAATATTCTGTTGCATGCCTTTATAAAGCCCTGACACATTGGCAGCATTGTCACAGGACTGGCCTTTCAACTTAGAAATACCAGTTTTGCAAACTTCACGTAAATAGTGAAGTACTTGATTTTCAATTTCTTCACTGGTATGACTTTTTAAGCTCATAAATGTGATAAATCACTCTACAAGTTTTCTATCTGTTGGAGATGCATATCTTAAAACAATACTTAACTAATCTGTATGAGAAAGGTCAGGAGTGGAATCTACAGACAAATTGAAATATCGAGCTATACTTATTTCACTTAAAATAGTTGCTCAAACTTGATCATTTATTAAGTTTATTAATTCTTCACATGTTGTTTTAGACATATACAATGGATTGTCCTTTCCTGTGTTGAGATCCTATTTTGAGATGTGACCTGCTAGAAATGGATCAAACTAAGCAAGAAGTTCAAGTAAATCCAAAAAATTTCTATTTTGTGGGGACCCAAACACTTCATTTCTTCCTCGAAAAGGTAGTCCATGTTCAGCAATTGTTACAATCACAGCAACAACGCATTGCAAAATGGCTTTCCAATACTGATATTCTTCATCAATTTGTGTTGCCAGTTCATGAGTTAAGCCAAAACCATGTCTTTGGTTTAAATATGACAACATATAATCTCCGTGAATTGAACTGTTTTCATGTTTATCAATCATATTTGAGTTGTGCCAATCACTAAACCCATCTGTAGCAAATCAAGAATTAAATGATTTAGGACTGAATAATTTGCAAACAAAACAATATACAGAACCGATTGATGGAGAATATAGTAGCCACTCCCTCTTATGATTTTCAGCATGAACTTTGCACTGTAGAAATATATTCTGGCTACAGAACTTTGTTTACCATCCAGAAATTTTCAACACGAATTTTCAAATGGTCCACTGTGATGTTGACAATCACTTGTCCTTCTTTTGATCCAATAATTTACATTATTAGAAGAAAAATTATTCCACAAAGCAGGATCTGTATTTCTGATATTTATGGGATCTGCAGATATGACAATTCAGATTCTAAAATAGTTTCACTTTCTACACCTTTTTTTTTTTTTTTTTAACTACAGCAAGGAATGGATGTAGAATTTGTAACAAATTCTGTTATATTCGTATTGCTATTAGTAATTTCTGCACTAGCAGTACTAGGACACTGATTTGCACCCATTATACTTGAACATTTAACACAAGAATTCTCTTCTGATTCATTATGTTTTAAAAAGGAAGTTAATTCAGAATTGTCTTCGGGGATTCACAAATCCTTTTTATCTTCTGCTAGCTTTTGTTTTTGTGCTCCACTTAGTTGTTGCTGTTTCATTTTACCTAGATATAAAATTATGTCACTTTTTAAATTTGGCTCTACTGTAGCAAATACATTTGAGTAATTGAAAATAAAATTTATAAACAAGTAAAATTTATAAAATAAAATTTACATTTGAGTTTAGACATTAACATAAAAATTTTCATTTGAAAATTAGTAAAAAAAAAAGTTGGTTTGGAACATGTGGTTTTGTTCTTCAGGTCTGAGATAGTCAAAAGATATAGTACCTACAAGGCAGTTGGAAATTATTTCATTCATTTGTTGTACAATGTTTGTTGGTATGCCCTTCATAGATCTCCACGAGTATTTGTCTTGAAAGAATACTTTAAAACTTTTAAAAGGACTTTCTGTCCTTTGATGTTGGGTCTTCACGGTTCATTGGACTACTGCTGATACCCAGTGGGGGCAAGAGCAATTGCAAAGAGCATGACACAAATACAAGGGTATGCTCAATCTGAAGATGCATTTTGGTTCACTTTGTGCAGGACAGAACCAGGTAAGTCACAAGTCACATGTTTCTAGTGCTGTTGGCGAGGTCTTATGTGGTTGAGGAGAGAGAGCTGAATGTGAGACTATACCCAATCGGTCCAAAATGAAAAGGAAAATATGATTGTTATTATATACAAAATTTATAAAATGTACATTTTATTTGTGGAATTGTTCAACTCCCATATTTGGAGACACATATGTAATTAATGTAATAATAACACCACTTCTCAACCAGCAAGTTTGTTTTGTGAGTCATAACAATATCAGTCAATTTCTTAAAAGTCAGTCAGTCTGAAGGGAAATGGAAAATAAAAGACATTTATATAATTTCTTTTATCTAAATATTTATTTCCTCGAGGAATCTTTCAATTTCCTTACACGGAGATACATAAATATTCTGATAAAATATCAACGTTATGTTCTGATAAATGCCCTTTGTTGCTTTCTTGGAAGACAAATTTAGAAACATACTCATTGTTGCAAAACTGAAACATATTTTGCACGGTAAATACTGGATTTTGCGTCCTCTTAATGTACCTAAAAAAACCAAAAAAACCCCAAACCTGTTGCCATTGAGTCTCTTCTGACTCGTAGCAACCCTACAAGACAGAGTAGGACTGCCCCATAAGGTTTCCAAGGAGTGACTGGTGGATTCAAACTACCAGTTTTTTGGTCAGCAGCCAAATTCTTAACCACTGCACCACCAGGGCTCCTTAATGTACCTAATACCTTATTTATTATCATATATAGAGTAGTATCAGGCACTGTGGCCTGCCCAACAAACAGTAAAAAAATGAAACTCACTGGGTACATAAATTAAAACTTTTCATGTTAGATAAATATTAAAATTTCCAGTATTTTTTGTACGTTTGCTATGTTAGTATTGAATTATTACCCACGTTAGTATTATATTAAAAGTAGGCTAGATTTCGTCCTTGTGTATGCCAAACATACTTTAAAGTGAAAGTTATAAATACTACTGTTTACAAAATTTAGCACATAACTCTGTATGTAAGTGTGATACAGTTAAAAAGTAAATTGAATGTATTGCAGTGGTCTACTTATTTGAGTTCCGTCCCTTTTCCGAGTCATCTGGGACTGAAGCTCCAATTGGTTGTTTAACAGGACGTGTGCAAGAGCATATACTCTTTTGTGTGTATCATAGCAAAGAGCATCGCTGGCCCTTCTGGCTGGAATTGCTGGATCAGCAGATGTGGATGTACAAGACAGTTCTCTGAAAATGAATCAGAGACCTGTTCTCTATTAAGATAATTCATCCTTGCCCAGTAACCCCTCATGTTGGATGCAGCTTCATATTGGGTGAATGTAGCCAGAGTTAGACTCCATAGCCCACCTCCACCTCTTGTTTATTAGAAAGAAATACTATACTCCCAAAAGACTCGCTGAGATAAGGAGTTTCAATTACATGAGAAGAGACTGTAGAAGACAGAAGTCAATTAAGGTGTCGAAGAAGTAGGGGCCTTATAGTTTTTTCTTTTGTGTATGTGTGTTTTACGTGAAAGTTTACATCTCAAGTTAGTTTCTCATTCAAAAATTTATACACATATTATTTTGTGACATTGGTTGCAATCCCCACAATGTGACAGAACTCTCCTCCTTTCCACCCTGGGTTCCCCGTATCTATTTGTTCAGTTTTCCTGTCCTTTCCTGCCTTCTCATCTTGCTTCATGGCAGGAGTTGCCGACTTAGTCTCCTATATTTGATTGAACTAAGAGGCACGTTTTTCACTTGTGTTATTGTTTGTTTTATAGGCCTGTGTAAACTTTGTCTGAAAGGTAGGGTTTGGGAAAGGCTTCAGTTCTGAGTTAGCAGGGTGTCCTGGGACCATAGTCTCAGGGGTTCCTCCAATCTCTGTCAGACCAGTAAGTCTGGTCTTTTTGTGTGTGCATGTGTGTGTGTGAATTTGAATTTTGTTCTACATTTTTCTCCCACTCTGTCCTGGACTCTCTATTGTGGTTACTGTCAGAGCAGTTGATGGTAGTAGCTGGACACCATCTAGTTCTTCTGGGCTCAGGCTGGTAGAAGCTGCAGTTCATGTGGTCCTTTAGTCCTTTGGACTAATATTTTCCTCGTGTCTTTGGTTTTCTTCATTTTCCTTTGCCCTGGACGGGATGGGGCCAATAGATGTACCTTAGATGGGAGCTTGCAAGCTTTTAAGACCCCAGAAGCTATTCACCAAAGTAGGATGTAGAACATTTTCTTTATGAAACTATGTTATGCCAGTTGACCTAGATGTTCCCCAAGACTATGGTCCTCAGCCCTCAGTCCCAGCAACTCGCTGCCTTAAGGTGTTTGGATATGTCTAGGAAGCTTCTATGATTTTGCCTTGGACATGTTGTGCTGACTTCCCCTATATAGTGCGATGACTTTCCCTTCACCCAAGTTGATGCTTGTCTACTATCTAGTTAATGATTTCCCCTCCCCGACCCTCCTCTCCCTTGTAACCATCAAAGATTGTTTCTTTCTGTGTGTAAACCTTTTCATGAGTTTTTATAATACAGTATTTGTCCTTTTGTGATTGACTTATTTCACTCAACATAATGCCCTCCAGATTCGCCCATGTTGTGAGACATTTCGCAGATTCATCATCGTTCTTTATTATTTCATAATATTCTGTTGTGTGTATGTACCATAGGTTGTTTATCCATTCATCTGTTGATAAGCACTTAGGTTGTTTCCATCTTTTTTGCTATTGTGAATAATGCTGCATTGAATATGGGTGTGTATATGTCTATTCATGTGATGGCTCTTATTTCTCTAGGATATATTTCTAGGAGTGGGATTGCTGGATTATATGATATTTCTATTTCTAGCTTTTTAAGGAAGCTCCATATTGTTTTCCAAAGTGGTTGTACCATTTTACATTCCCACCAGCAATGCATAAGAGTTTCAATCTCCCTGCAACTTCTCCAACATTTGTTATTTTCTGGTTTTTTTTTTAAATTAGTGTCAGTATTGTCATGTTAAGATGGTTTCTCATTGTAGTTTTGATTTGCATTTTTCTAATGGATAATGATCATGAGCATTTCCTCATGTGTCTGTTACCTACCTGAATGTCTTCTTTGGTGAAGTGTCTGTTCATATCCTTTGCCCATTTTTAAATGGACTGTTTGTGTTTTTGTTATAGAAGTGTTGAAGTATTTTAGAGATTAGAGCCTTGTCGGATATGTCATAGCCAAAATTTTTTTCCCAGTCTGTAGATTCTCTTTTTACTCTTTTGGTGAAGTCTGTTAATGAACTTAAATGTTTAATTTGTAGGAGCTCCCAGTTATCTACTTTCTCTTTGGGTGTTTGTGCATTGTTAGTTATGGTTTGTATATTATTTATGCCATATATTAGTGTTATCCCTATTTTTTATTCCATGATCTTTATTGTTTTAGGTTTTATATTTAGGTTTTATGATCCATTTTGAGTTAGTTTTTGTGTATGGTGTGAGGTATGGCTCTTGTTTCATTTTTCTACAGATGGACATCCAGTTATGCCAGCACCATTTGTTAAAGAGACTGTCTTTTCCCCATTTAACAGACTTTGGGCCTTTGTCAAATATCAGCCGCCTATAGTTGGATGGATTTATGTCTGGGTTCTCAATTCTGTTCCATTGGTCAACGTGTCTGTTGTACCAGTACCAGGCTGTTTTGAATACTGTGGCTGTATAATGGGTTCTAAGATCAGGTAGTATGAGGCCTCCCACTTTGTTCTTCTTCAGTAATGCTTTGCTTATCTGGGGCCACTTCCCTTTCCATATAAAGTTGATGATTTGTTTCTCCATCTTGTTAAAGAATGCTGTTGGAATTTGGATCGGGATTGCACTGTGTCTCTAGATCGTTTTAGGTAGTATTTACATTTTCACAATGTTGAGTCTTCCTATCCTTGAACATGGTTTTCCGCTTACATAGGTCTCTTTTGGTTTTTTGTAGTAGTGTTTTGCAGTTTTCTTTGTATAGGTCTTTTACATCCCTGGTTAGACTTATTACTAAGTATTTTATCCTCTTAGTGGTTATTGTAAATCGTATTGATTTGCTGATTTCCTTTTCAAAGTTCTTTTTGTCAGTGTAGAGGAATCCAACTGTTTTGTATGTTAATCTTGTATCCCCCTACTTTGCTGGAATCTTCTATTAGTTCTAGTAGTTTTCTTGTGGATTCTTTGAGGTTTTCTGTGTATAAGATCATATCATCTGCACATAGGGATAGTTTTATCTCTTCCTTACTTTCATGGATTGAATTATGTCCCCCAAAGAATGTGTGTATCAATTTGGCTGGGCCATGATTCTCTGTACTGTGTGATTTTCCTATATGTTGTAAATCCTGCCTCTATGATGTTAATGACAGAGGATGGGTGGCAGTTGTGTTAGTGAGGCAGGACTCAGTCTGCAAGATTGGATTGTATCCTGAGGCAATCTCTTGAGATATAAAAGAGAGAAGCAAGCAGAGAGACAGAGGTACCTCATACCACCAAGAAAGCAATGCCAGGAGTACAGTGTGTCCTTTGGACCTGGGGTCCCTGTGTGGAGAAGTTCCTAGTCTGGGGCAATATTGATGAGAAGGCCGACAAAGAGAGAAAGCCTTTCCCTGGAGCTGATGCCCTGAATTTGGACTTTTAGCCTACTTTACTGTGAAGAAATAAATTTCTATTTGTTAAAGCCATCCACTTGTGGTATTTCTGTTGTAGCAGCACTAGATGACTAAGACACTTAACAGTTTGGATGCCCTTTATTTCTTTTTTCTTGCCTTATTGCTCTAGCTAGGACCTCCAGCACAGTATTAAATAAGAGTGGTGATAAAGAACATCCTTGTCTGGTTCCCATTCTCAAGGAGAATGCTTCCAGACTCTCTCCGTTGAGAATGATGTAGGTGGTTGGTTTTGTACAAATGCCCTTTATTATGCCAAGGAATTTCCCTTCTATTCCTATTTTGCTAAGAGTGTTTATTACGAATGGGTGTTGGACTTTTTCAAATGCTTTTTCTGCTTCGATTGAGATGATTGCATGATTCTTTTGTTTTATTTATGTGATTGATTACATTGATTGATTTTCTAATGTTGAAGCATCCCTTCACACCTGGTATGAATCCCAGTTGGTCATGATGTGTTATTTTTTTGATATGCTGTTGAATTCTATTGGCTAGAATTTTGTTGAGAATTTTTGTGTCTAAATTCATGAGGGATATTGGTCTGTAATTTTCTTTTCTGTGGTTTCTTTGCCTAGCTTTGGTATCAAGATTATGCTGACTTCATAGAATGAATTTCTATGCTCTGAAATAGTTTGAATAGTATTGTTGTGAGCTCTTCTCTGAATGTTTGGAAGAATTCTCCAGTGACGCCATCTGGGCCAGGACTTCTTTTTGGTTGGGAGTTTTTATTATTCTTCAATCACTTCTTCTGTTATGAGTCTGTTTAGTTTTTCTACCTCAGTTTGTGTTAGTTTAGATAGGTAGTGTGTTTCTAGAAATTTGTCCATTTCCTCTAGGTTTTCAAATTTGTAGGAGTACAATATTTCATAGTATCTGTTATGATCCTTTTTATTTTAGTTGGGTGTGTTGTGATATCACCTTTCTGATTTCTTATTTGGATTATTTGCTTTCTCTCGTGTTTTTCTTTTGTCAGTTTGTTTATTTTGTTAATCTTTTCAAAGAACCAACTTTTGGTCTTGTTGATTCTTTCTATTGTTTTTCTGTTCTCTATTTCATTTATTTCTGCTCTAATCTTTATTATTTCCTTTTTGTGTTTTCTATGGACTTCTTTTGCTGATCTCTTTCTATTTGTTTGAGTTGTAAGGTTAATGTTTTGATTTTAGCCCTTTCTTCTTTTTTGAGATATGCATTTATTGCTATAAATTGACCCTTCAGCACTGCTTTTGCTGTGACCCAAAGTTTTGGTAAGACGTGTTTTCATTCACATTTGATTGTATTAATTTTTTTGTTCCATCCTTGATTTCTTCTATTACCCAGTGGTTTTTAAGCAAGGTGTTGTTCAGTTTCCATGTACTTGATTTTTTTCCTTGCTATTTCTGTTACTGATTTCTACTTTTATGGCATTATGATTGGAGAAGATGCTTTGTATTATTTTTATGTTTTGGATTTTGTTGACACTTGCTTTTTGGCCTAAAATGTGGTCTATTCTGGAAAATGTTCCCTGTGCATTGGAAAAGAATGCATACTTTGCTGCTGTTGGGTGGAGTGTTGTATGTATGTCTGAAGTCGAGTTGGTTGATTGTGGTAATTAGATCTTATGTATCTTTACTGAGTTTATTTCTAGATGTTCCGTCCTTCACCGAAAGTGGTGTGTTGAAGTCTCCTACTATTATTTTGGAACTGTCTATTTCTGTCTTCAGTGCTGTTAGAGTTTGTTTTGACAGATTTGTCATTGGGTGTGTATATATGTATTATGGTTATGTCCTCCTTGGTGTATTGACCCTTTAATCATTATATAGTGTCCTTCCTTATCCTGTTTGGGAATTTTGCTTTAAAGCCTATTTTATTGGAGATTAATATTGCCACTTCTGCTCTTTTTTGGTTGTTGTCTGCTTGATATATTTTTTCCTTCCTTTGAGTTTTAGTTTGTTTATGTCTTTGTGTCTAAGGTGTGTCTCTTGTAGACAGCATATAGATAGATCATGTGTTTTTATCTATTCTGCCACTCTCTGTCTCTTTACTGGTACATTTAGGCCATTTACATTCAGTGTAATTATTGATAAAAAGAGGAATACCCTCAAGGAAATAGATTGACACAGTGGCTGCAACAATGGGCTCAAGCATAACAATGATTGTGAGGATGGCGCTGGACCGGGCAGTGTTTCATTCTGTTGTACATAGGGTTGCTATGAGCTGGAATCGACTCCATGGCACCTAGCAACAACAACAAAGCCTATACTTGAGAACATTCCCTGGTTCCAGCCATATTGCTTCATTTAGTGTCTCCTATAAGGTCACAATGAGTCAGAATCAACTTGACTGCAATAGTTTAACACCCTTCAT
This sequence comes from Dugong dugon, assembly GCA_030035585.1. NCBI lineage: Eukaryota > Metazoa > Chordata > Mammalia > Sirenia > Dugongidae > Dugong > Dugong dugon. Next base: position 34,213,372 of record CM057479.1, read on the forward strand.
AGCTTCCATCTCTATGCCTTTGCCATGCCTCTCTGGAAATATCTTCCTCTACTTTTCTCATCTCTGAATCATTTGTCCTTCATTCAAGTTCCAACTCATCTATACAGCCTTACCTGATGGTCCAACTTAGTGAACCCTTCCCTCTAAGATCCCTCAATCCTCTGTTATCTTTGTCACTTATTTGATACTCATCACATGCTGCCTTATATTCTGAATATCTTTTATGTATGCCTGTGTTGTTTCCCAAAAAGCTTGTATAGTAGAGAATTACACTTTAAATTCCTTATATTACTCATAAAATATATAGCTGTAGCTTTGTATATGTAAGTGTATCACAACATATATTTGAATATATAATGTATACAATAACTGAAGATGAGAGTTTGTAGTGAAAAAGTAAATCACCTTTTGCGTAGTTGCCTCACCAGATCAAACCCTCCCCATCATTACACTCACCAAGAAAAAACCAGTATCCCTGTCAGACCTGCCCCAGATATCCAGGACACCCAGACCCCAGCCTCCTTGAACCTAAATCTCTTACGTGCTACACTTACATAAATTATAAAGTGATAGAGACTCTTTTCTATCTGACACTTAAGAAATAGCTGGATCTCAATTTCTAATCATAAAATTGTTATAATAATCCGATCAATGTCTAGAATCAGGAATGAAAGTCAGTTTGACAAAGGACGTATGTACACTGCAAATCGCTAAGTGCTGAGCTACTAACCGAGAGATTGGAAGATCTAAACCACCGAAAGATGCCTCAGAAGAAAGATCTGCTGATCTGCATCCAAAAGATCACAGCCATGGAAACCCTATGGACAATATAATTCTGCTCTGAAACCCATGGGGTTGCCATGAGTCAGAATCGGCTTGACGGCAAGTGATTTTACACTGCAAAACAAATCCAAATATCAGTCTTAAAAAATATTTAACCTGAATGATGTAGGAAGTCTAGATACTGTTAGCAATCAGAAATGATAGCTCTTTCAAGAAATACTGAGATTGAACAAATGTTCAATAAGTCTCATTATATAAATAAGTAGCTGTTGTTGTCAGCTACCATTGAGGCAGACCCTGACTCATGGTGACCCCACGCCCAACAGAATCTGACAGTTGTGATCCATGGGGTTTTCACTGGTACGTAATACAAACGCACCACAAGAAACTGGCAATTCTATAATTTCATGTTGTATTTGATTGCAACAAGTGTTTCATCATTGATTTTATATGATCTGGTTAGCATTCCTGGCAACCTTAGAAGACAGGTATATGACCAGATAGCTAAAACGGACATTTGTATATCACTTTATAGTTATAGAGCACAGTTTATAGAGTCCGTTGTCCCTCTGGAGGATGTTGATCACACTTTGAGATAGGCACTAATTGTAAAAATGAATAATCAGAGACCCAGGGAGATTAAAAACTTGGTTAAAACCACATACACAGTAATTTGGTCCCTGAGTCTCACACCTAGGTCCTCTGGCTTCTGGTCTGGTGAGCTCTCAGCTGTAACTGAAATTTCTACTCACACGAAGAGCAGTCTTCAGGTTTAGAAGCCCCATGCCCGCCTCAGGGTCCTTATACTTGCACTTCTCTTCGCCTGGACTATTGATCTTGCAGACATCTATTTGGCTCACTTCCTCACCTCCTTCAGTTCTCTGCTCAAATGTCACTTCATTTGTTAGTTCTTTCCTGATTATTTAAAATATCAATTGCCCACCAACCCCCACACCCACACCCAGGAGGACAGGAATTTTTGTTCTGTTCTCTACTGTGTCCCAGACCTAGAACAGTGAGTGGTATCTGGAAGTCACTCAAAAAATATTTGTAGAATGAGTACAAGTTAAAAAATAAATCCATGTACTTTCAAGTATGAATTTATAGCAGTTAACTTGGATTATATGCCGGTACAGTCTGAACTGCCTGATTTATAGCTCTGAGTTCTTCATTCATTCACTCATTCTCCCTGCTTTGCTTTTCTTCATATCCCTTATCACCACCTGAAACTTTATTATATACTTATTCATTTTCTTATTTTTCGTCTGTCTCCCTCCCTCATTATAACATAAGCTTCAAGAGGGCAGAGACCTTGTCTGCCTTGTAAAGTGTTATATCCTATACACCGAGAACAGTGTCTGACATATAAAAGGTGTTCGAGAAATATCTCTTATAAAATAATGAATTAGGAAATGTATTCATTTAAGAAACATTTGTTGAGCACCTACTGTATGTGTGGCACAATCTCTGTCTTTAGTCTCATGAGAGAGAAAAACAAGTAAATGGAAAATTTCATCACAAGGTAAGATTTGCCATGAAAGGGGAAAAATAGAGGGCTTCTCTAACCAGCTGTGAGGGATAAAGAAGAACTTTCCAGGTGGGATTATCCTGAGCCAAGTTGATGACAGCACATGCAAAGGTACTAAGAACATGGCAAAGTTTTAGAAGTGCAAATATTTTGATATGGCAGGCGACTAGGACTTGGCGTTGGAGGAGAAGGGGCAAGAGAGGAAGTAGAGTCACTGAGGAGTTTGTATGACATGCTGAGCTGTTGGACTTTATTCTGAGGTCAATGAAGGATTCCAGGCAGGGATCTGACATGAGCAGACTCTCTTTAATAATCCCACTGTAAGCATGTGAGGAGGACATGGCAGCAAAATCAATCCTCATATCAGATCCACAATGTTAGCAAATTGTAGGTTTGATATAACAACTAAGCTGATGGCATCAGGTAGCTATAAATGGGTCCTCACAGGAGTAGGTACTTACTGTGTGGATTGGGCTTTGCATACCCCGTGACAGATGCAAATGCCAAAAATACCATTAAAGGACTGGAACAAAAGATACTGTACCAATTTGGGCCACTAAGTTATATTTCATCAGACCATGGAACACACTTTACAGCCCACAGGGTGCAGCCATGGGCCAAGAAACATCATATTAAATGGACATACCATGTTGCATACCTCCTTCAGAGTAATGGTTTGATAGAGAATTGGAATGGGCAGTTGAAACATTTGTTATCCAAAACAGGGGAAGATAAAGGCATGAAGGGCTGGCTCACATGCCTTCATGAGTGTGTGTGCTCACACTCAACCTAAGGGGGACAAAGGGAGGATCAGCACTGGACAGATTTCTATGCTTCTCTGGGGGATCTGGGGAAGAGGGAGTGGGGGAGGATGCTGGTGCCACTGTACAGTTCTTCTCCACATCACCTAAAATTGTTTTTTTCCTGCCAGATGCTGTGGTTCCAGCAACAGGGATGCAGCTGCAGGTGCCAAAAGCAGGGGCGATCCTTAAGCCGTAACTATACCCCTGAACATGTATGCCAGAATTCCCAAGGGCCTAATGAGATGGATTGTACTTTCCCCCGTCTGGCAAAATTGGGGTCGACAGTGAGTACTGCCGTATTGCCTAGTGGGTGAGATAGCCCACTAGTGTTTTACCTATGTAACCCTACCCAACGTGAATGGGAGTCAACTGAGGGGGAAGCACTTGCTAGACTGATCTTGCTATCAGCAATCTGGACTACTAAAGCAGCTGAACCTGATGTTCCTTCCCAAGGTGGAAAAGTTTGGGTAAAAATAAATAACAAATAGAAGGAAGGAGAAATAATAGTTGAAGGTAAAGGAATGAATAAATGGGTTATGCAGTGGGGGAAATCTACATTATGCTGATACCTTGAGAGAGACTCAGAGCAAGGGAATAATCTTTTCTCAGTTGAATTTTGTCAGAGACCAGAAAGGGTGAAGAGAAGATGGCTTTTGGAGAACCTGACCAGATCAGATGGAAACCCACAGCAGACCTGAATGCTGGTACCTAAGTAAACTCATCCTTTGGACTCTTTGCCCTAATGAAGGACTAATTGTTAATGACTGTTTTGGACTGGTGACATGACTGGGAGGGGGAGGTTATCCTCCAAATATGAAGAAGCCATGGCTAGAAAAGCCAGGGTGTGGCCTGTGGTGGATTAATTACTTTTGTGTGTGGCCTTTATAGCTGTGGTCTTGTAACTCCCACCCAGGTGATTGTGTGATAGAGTAATTGTGGCCTACCAAAGGGACTGGTCAGTTTTGCCTTAAAAGAGAGCCAATTCCAGAGCAAAGAGGAGAGTCCACCATCACTGAAGAAGAAGAGACCCACAGCAGAAACCAGCAGCTGATCCCTGCAGGAGATGGTGCAGTGGGCTTTCTGGCCCATGGAGCAAGAAAGCTGAGTGCCTTTGGGCAGAGACTGAGGGCCAGGGAGAAGTCTACACCTGACCCATGAATTTGGGACTTGCTAGCCTCCAAAACCTTGTGAGTCATTTCCTTTATATGGTCTGTGAGTTCTGTGAGACATTACAAGAAATTAGGGAACCCAAAGACAGAGGGAGAGTACTAAGGCAAGAGAGAGTAGTTGATGTTAGAGATGATGGAGTGGTATAGCAGCTTGGAAAAGTTAGACATTTGGGACATCTTTACCTCCGCCTCATAGGAACCAGCTTTGTGCTGATTCTTATACAAGGTGGCATGGGCACCGCTCAAACCTCCAGCCTGGCTGCTGCAGAAACACAATTACCTTGGGTAAGTGGGAGGTTGGAATGTCCCGTTGCTCCATGGAGATGGCCTAACCCCTGACAGGTCTGCTGACAGTTTATGAGTATGTTTGAAATGCCTGCTACAGGCTTTCTCCCTAGTGAAAAATCTAAATCTCTTGATAAGCTAGTAATACACACTTTAAATAACTCCAGAAAGTAACAAAAAGATAAAAACCCTCCTTTTTCCACTTCAATCATGCACACAATTTTAGATAATGCACATAAGTCCAGAAACAACAGACAAGAAGGAGATTTTTTAAAACAATAGAATGGGTAAATAGAAAACAAAATAAAAGTGATAGTATGAATCAACTTTGACCAAATCTTCAGCTTCTTGAGACTCTATGCCAATCTGTGTCAGCAAAGCCAACCCCTACTTGAATGTAATAGGGGGAGAAATAATAGTGGACTTATGGAAGTATGATTGAGGTAGGGAGATTGGTGCCTCTGGGGAAAAACTCCCAGCAACAATGAGAGAAGAAGCTTGGTAAGGAGCAAGTGCCCATTCATTCAGCTTGCATTTAGTTGTGCCTACATGTGAAAAGCATTATGTTAACTATACACCTACATTAATCAAGACTGTATAATATTGGCAGAAGGAAAGACACATAGGTCAATGAAACAGTATAGAGGACCCAGAAATAGACCCACACAAATACGCTCAGCAGATTTTTGATAAAAGAGGCAAAATAATTACATGGAAGAAGAATAGTCTTTACAACAAATTGTGCTGGAGCAATGGCAAAAAAAAAAAAACTTTGACATAATCCTCACTCCTTATAAAACATAATTCACAATTAATCACAGATTTACATGTAAAATGTGAAACTATAAAACTCCTAAAAGAAAACAGGAAAAAATTTTCTAGACCTAGGGCTAGGTGAAGAGTTCTTAGACATGACACCAAAAGCATAATTATCAAAATTATAAGCTTTGCACTGCAAAGACCCTGATAAGAACTTGAAAAGACAAGCTACTGAATGAGAGAAAACATATGAGACAAAGGTGCTGTATTTAGAATATACAAAGAGTTCTCAACTCAACCGTGAAAAACAAACATCCAATTAGAAAATGGGCAAAAGACATGAACACGTGTTTCACCGAAGAGGAGCTACAGATGACATGAAAAGATGTTCAACATCATTAGCCGTTAGGAAAATGCAAATTAAAACCACAATAATAACAAAATAAATAGAGGACATGTATCCTTTTTAAACTACTTGGAATATTAATTAAAACTGACCATATATTAGGCCACAAACATCTTCAATAACTTCTAAAAATCTTAGATCATAAAAGCCACATTCTATAACCACAGTGCAGAACAATTATCACTGCTTACTGTAAGACTACAGTTACTAAAACAATGAAAAATAGTTCCTTAGAACAGACCGTTGTTTTGTTAGGTGCTGTAGAGTCTGTTCTGACTCATAGCGACCCTATAGGACAGAGTAGAGCTGCCCCATAGGGTTTCCAAGGAGTGGCTGGTGGATTTGAATTGCCAACCTTTTGGCTGACAGCTGAGCTCTTAACCACTACGCCTCCAGGGTCCTAGAACAGATTAGAGAGTCTTTAAACAGGTCTACATATAGGGGGAATTTATCATATTTGAAAGTAGCATTTCAAATCAGTGGATAAAGGACGGAAATGAATATTTTTCCATTTGGGAAAAAATAAAGTTGGCTTTCTGTCCCAAATTATTCACAAAAAAATAAGCTTAGATGAATTGAAAAACAAAATGTAAAAAAAAAAAAAAACTATAAAAGTACTATAAGAATATATAGGAGAACGGATTTTTATAATTTTTGTGTAGAAACAGTTTTCCTAAATAATTCTCAGAATCCGAAAGTTATATTGACCTCATATTTTAAAAACACCAAAAATAAAATTTAAAAAATTCAATAGGAGAAAATATTTGCAGCATATATAGCTAAAAAAGAATTATTATCCAGAATTTTTTAAAACCTTCAAACCAATAAGAGAAGACAAACCTTGCTTTAGAAAAATGAACAAAGTATATAAAAATCAATTCACATAAATAAACATATGGAAAAATGTGAAATTTTACAACTAATTGGGGAAAAGCAAATCAAAAAAGTGAGATAGCATTTTTTACCCATCTTTTTTGGCAAAAGGTAAAAGATTTATAGTATCTAGTGTTGGCAAGACTGTTACAGTAACAGCTTCCACACTGTAGGTGAGAGTATAAGTTGTTAGAGCCCTTGGGGAAGGCATTTTGACAGTAACCATTTAAAAATTAAATAAATACGTTTTTTGACCTAGTAACACCCCCTCCTTGAATTTGCCCAACAGAAATACTCTCATTAATGCACAAAAATACCTTCACAAATGCCCAGAGATGTGCGAGGTTTTTCCTTGCAGCATTGTTTAGTTATAAACTGAAAATAATCTAAATGTTAATCGGTGGGGAATGATTAAGGAAATGATACATTCAGCTATATTATAGGATATTATGAGACCTTTAAAAAATGAATAAACATATACATACTCACATGAAAAGAGCTATAAAGATATTCTCAGAGCAATATGCACAATATAACTCTATTTAAGTAGAAAAAACTAAGTGTGTATTTGTGTGTATGTTCTCTGAGTGGTTGTAAATTCAGAGAAACACGCTTGGAGAAAGAATACCAAATTGTTAACCATTTAGAAACAGAACTCGAATTTTGAGGAGGGCTTACTGAGATGGCAACTTTTATTTTTATTCCACATATACTTACATTCAGAACTTTTTACAGTGACTACATTATTTGGGTGATGGTTTAAAATATCAGTTCTCAAGACAAAACTACAGAGAACTGTAAAAAGAACAGTGGTTGCCAGGGGTTCAGAGGGATTGGGGAAGGGATGAACAGGTGAAGCACAGGGCATTTTAAGGGCAATGAAACTTGTTATGCATGATACTGAAATGGTGGATATGTGACATTATGTGTTTATCAAAACTCCTAATCAAAAAATCAAGTTAGTTGTAGTGGAGTTGATTCTAACTCACGTCCAGCCCATGTGTTTCAGAGTAGAATTGTGCTCCATAGGGTTTTCAATGGCTGTAATCTTCCAGAGGAGTTCCTTAGTGGCACAACTACTAACCAAAATGCTGATGATTCAAACCCACCAAGAGGCTCCTTGAAAGTAATGGCCTAGAGATTTGCTTCCAAAAGGTCAGTCTTGAAAACCCTATGGAGCAGTTCTACTTGCATACATGGGGTCACCATGAATCAGAATTAACTCAATGGCAACTAACAACAACAATATTTCAGAAGTAGATCTCCAGCCTTTTGAATCACCAACCTTTCAGTTAGTAGCTGATGGCTTAACAATTTGTACCATCCAGGAGCTCTTCATAACCCACAGAACTGAATAAAACTGTGGACTTTAGTTAATAATATATCTATCAATATTGGTTTATTAATTGTAACAAAGGAACTATACTAGTCTAGGATGTTAATAAAAGGAGAGACACAGGAAAGGAACTCTCTGTACTTTCTACACAAAATTTCCGCAAACTGAAACTGCTGTAGACAATAAAACCAGTTGCTGTTGATTCTGTCTCACGGCTACCCCATGTGTGTCAGAGTAGAACTCTGCTCCATGAGGTTTTCAAAGGCTGATTTTTTTTCCCTGGAAGCAGATTGCCAGGCCTTTCTTCTGAGGCACCTCTGGGTGGACTTAAACCTCCAACTTTTTGGTTAGCAGTTGAGTATGTTAACTGTTTGCACCACTGAGGGACTTGCAGTAGCGATCAAAGCCTATTTAACGTATGTACTGTGGTGCAATGAATTACTTAATATGGCCCTTCTAGCCATGGTCTTTGTAACTCATACACAGTGATTGAGTAGGACTATGCAAATAAGGTATATGGTACCTGTGATGATTGGGGTTATGTGTCAGCTTGGCTGGCCATGGTTCCCAGTATTGTGTGGTTGTCCTCCATTTTATTTGTTGATGAGGCGGGATTGGTGTAAGGTGTGTCTTGGGTTGCAGGCTTGTAGGAAGGCATGACTCAAGCCCCACCCTTACTAAAATTACATCTTTTCCTGAGGTGCGGCCTGCATCTAAGATACATGTGTGTGCCCTGGTGAGGCTCTCTCTCTCTGCATCTGGATCCCGCGTGCTGTTCGTGATCAATTGACCATCCCAGAGGTCTGCTGTCTTACCTGCCAATTCTGGAATTTGCTGGCCTCCTTGGGCTGGCGGCCTATCGTGTGGCCTAATTTGCCACCTTCTGCAGCCTTGTGAGCCAGTAGCCTTTGGTTTAAACTGCCGGTTTGGGTTTGTAAGCTTCTGTAGCCTTACGGATCAGGAAAAGCCTATGCCTGACCCATGAATTTGGAACTTGCCAGTCTTCACAACCACGTGAGCCATTTCCTTTACACGGTTCATGAATTCTGTGAGATGTTGCAGCGAATTAGGGAAGCCAAAGATGGGAGACAGAGTACTGAGGGGAGAGGGAGTAGTTGATGTTAGAGATGATGAAGTGGTACAGCAACCTGGAAAAGCTGGACATTTGGGACATCTTTAACCTCTGCCTTATAGGAATCAGCTTTGTGCTGATCCTTATAAAAGAAATTATTCATTTTTATATATATGTAAAAGAAATTATTCATTTATATATATGTACATACACACATACATGTGTATTGACAGTGATATATCACTACACTCTTATCAGAATGACTAAAATAAAAAATAATGATAATATCAGATACTTGCCAGAAGGCAGAGAAACTGGAAAACTGGATCTCTCATACATTGCTGATGGGAATGTAAAATGGTGCAGTCACTCCAGAAAAGTAGTTTAAGAGTTTCCTATAAAACGAAACATGTGGTTATCATAAGGATTCAGCAATCATACTCTTGGGCATTTATCCCAGAGAAATGAAAACTTATGTTCACACAAAAAAACTGTACACCAAACGTTTATAGTAGCTTTATTTATTATAGCCCCAAACTGGAAACAACCAAATTCCAGTACATCCATACCATGAAATATTGCTGTTATTGTTGTTAGTTGCCTTTGAGTGGATTCCGACTTATGGCGACCCCATGTATGCAGAGTAGAACTGCTCCGTAGGGTTGTCTTGGTTGTAATCCTAAAGGAAGCAGATGGCCAGGCCTTTTCTTCTGTGGTGCTGCTGCGTGGGTTCAAACCGCCAACCTTTAGTTTAGCAGTTGAGAGCAACCTGTCTGCACCACTTAGGGACATTTTCTATGGAATGTTACTCAGCAAAAGAAAGGAATGAACTTTTGCTACATGCAAACAGACATTATGCCTAGTGGAAGGTTGGTCTCAAAAGATCATATACTATATGATTCCATTTATATAACATTCTCAAATGACAACCCTATAGAGATGGAAAGCAGAATAGTGGACAGGGAAGGGGGCATGCAAATATAAAGGGGTAGCATGAGAGAGTTCCTTGTGGTGATGGACTAGTTCTGTATCTTGATTGTGGTGGTGGTTACATGAGTAGCTACATGAGGTAAGTTGCATAGAACTACACACACATACACACACAAGAGTACATGTGAAAACTGAACAAGGTCTGTGGTTTAGTTAACAGTATTGTATCAATATAAGTTTTGTATTTTGATATTGTTTAGAAGATGTCCGTTTTATCAAATGTCACCATTGGGCGAATCTAGGTGAGGGTTACAATGACTCCGTGTACTGTTTTGCAATTTCCTGTGAACCAATAATTATTTCAAAATAAAAAGTTAAAACAAAACAAAAAAAAAGAACTACTTAGTGTGTAAAAATGCCCAGGAGAATATTTAGAAATATCTATATTGTATAATATAAATAAAAATAATTTGAATAAAGGGTGGAATGATTTTGAACATAAAAAATTTCTCTGGGATAAACGTCCGAAAGTGCAATTACTGGGTCCTTATGGTAAGCACAGGGTTAGTTTTATAAGAAACTGCCAAATCATTTTTTCAGAGTGGCTGTACTATTATGGAGCCCTAGTGGCACAGTAGATAAGAACTCAACTGCTAACCAAAAGGTCGGCAGTTCAAATCTACCAGCTGCTCCTTGGAAACCCTATGGGGCAGTTGTATTCTGTCCTATAGGGTCGCTATTAATTGGAGTCGACTCCACGGCAATGGGTTCGGTTTTCTTGGTTTGTGTCTTAGTCATCTAGTGTTGCTATAACAGAAATACCACAAGTGGATGGCTTTCACAAACAGAAGTTTATCCTCTCACAGTCTAGTAGGCTACAAGTCCAAACTCGGGGCATCATCTCCAGGGGAAGGCTTTTTCTGTAGGCTCTGGAGGAAGGTCCTTGTCATCAGTCTTCCCTTGGTCTGGGAGCATCTCAGCACAAGAACCTCAGGTCTAAAGGACACGCTCTGCTCCCAGTGCTGCTTTTCTTGTTGTATGAGGTCCCCCACTCTCTGCTTCCCTTTCCTTTTATCTCTTGTAAGATAAAAGGTGGTGCAAGCCACATCCCAGAGAAACTCCCTTTACATTGGATCAGGGACGTGACCTTAGTAAGGGTGTTACCATTCCATCCTAATCCTCTTTAACATAATCTAATCTTGCCTCATTAATCACAGGCAGAGATTAGGATTTACAACACATAGGAGAATTACACTCACAAAATGGAGGACAACCACAAAATACTGGGAATCATGGCATAACCAGGTTGACACATATTTTTGGGGGACACAAATCAGTCTATGGCAATTTGGTACCATTATACATTCCCACCAGCATGTGTGATATTAGGCTTTGTTAAACATTCTAGGAGAGTAAGAAGAATTTCTTGCCCTCTGGGTGCTTAAGGGTAGCAGGGAAGATAGCTTAGCAAATGGCACACAATGTACTGGGAGGTGAAGATATGCAAACAGCCACCTCTAATATTTGAGGCAAATAAATTGGGTAATAATGAGCAAAATGCTCAGGAATTTAAAGGTAAGTGATTCTAATGTGGGCTGGTTGGCTTGGGAAAAGCTTTTTGGAGGAGGTGATTTCTAAAGTGAATCTTGAAGGATAGGTTTGACTCTGAAGTTACAGAGAGAGTAAGGATGGCATGGGTCACCATGATTTGATGGCAGCTAAAAACAATAGCAACACCATTACATCTTTGATTTGTTGTTGTTGTTGTTAGGGTCTTCTCAAACTTCTAATTTTTTGCAGAGCTGATTCTTTCATGCATTTTAGCCTATGAAGCCAGATGTGTTTATATATGATAAAAACGCACCATGGGGACTGGCTTGAAATGTGCTTGTTTTGAAGCTCAAAGGAAGTTTAGAGTCGTTTTATATTTCTGCAAAGGGTAGTTCTCATTAGAATGGGAGAATTTAAGTCCTAGGACTTAATGTCATTTGCTGGGAGGTAATAAGCTGAAGTCATATAGATAGGAATGCTGCCAAAGTAAAGGAGTATTTCCTTTCATCCTTGTAGTTTTTGTCAGGAAGAACTTGAAAAATGAATTGAAATTGAAAACCAAGGACTGCTGACAATAATGAATATTGCCCCAGGTAAGAACTCAACAAACCATTTGCAGTTAATAGAGTCTTCATTCTGTATTTTCTTGCATTTACGTAAACTTGGGCTCCAGTGAGAAGAAGCCAAATCCAAAGAAAAACCAAGTGCCAGATATAAATAGAGCCTGAGCACAGGCAATTTATTCCATCATTGGTTGTAATGAGGGACTTACATTTTACTTGGTCCTGTCCTACTTTATTGGCAAGTGTCAACTGTATTATTTGCCCTAATGAAGTTATACTCTATCTAGACAAACACTAATTTATATTTCAGGAGATGATTAAAACAGCCCTTTAAACTATCTGTGGAAAAATATGTCCTTGCTGAGCAAACCGTTAGAGTGAACATTCAATCACAGAAAGATTCCCAGACATTTAAGCTTAAAGGAGCCCTGGTGATCATCTTATTTAACAACCTTATTTCATAGGCAAGGAAATTGAGACCAGAGGAAAATACTCCTTCTTCTTCAGAGAATGCATGATCTTCAAGCTTTTCATTCATTCATTTGTTCAATACTTTCTGAGCACTTATGAGCTAGGCATTTTTCGGGTGCTGGAGATGTAGGGACCTGCTCCCATAGAGCTTACTTAAGTGTGTATGTGGAGGAGGGACCAGATTATGAAAAAATAAACAGATGAACTGCCAATTTCATCATAGTGATAAGTGTTCTAAAAAAAAGAAGACCAAAGAGGGGAACTCTCTGATTGGGGGAGGGGGCCAAGGAAGGCCTTTTTGAGTAGATGACATATAAGCTAAGGCCTGAATAATGAGAAGGAAACATCTGTGTTAAGATGTTGGGGGATAGTGTCCTAGGTAGAGGAGGAGCCAAGGCCCTGAGGCAGGAAAGTGACTGGCAGGTTCAAACAGTAGAAAACAGACCAATGTATATGGAGTGAGGTGTGACTTTAGGTTCCAGAGCTTGGCAGGGCTAGGATCCTGCAGGCCTTGGAGGCTGCGGTGAAGATTTTTAAGGCCACTGAAGGTTTAAACAGAGGAATTACCAGATCTGATTTATGTTTTAAAAATATTTTGTTGAACGTGATGTGGAATGGTGTGTAGACAGGTAAGAGAAGAAGCATGGAGACTAGTTACAGGGCTACTGCAGTTGGGCCAGTCAAGAATGCTGTGACTAGAATGGGGCAGTGGCAGAGGAGAGAGAGAGAGAAAGAGAGAGGTAAATGGATTTAGGATATGTCTTGGAGACAGACTGGTAGGACTGTGTTTTGATTGGATGTGGGGGTAGACATAGAGGAGAGAGTAATTGCATGTACTGGAGTTTTTGACTTGAGCAAGGAGTTAGGGCTATTTCCTGAGATGAGGAAGTCTGGGGAGAAGCAGGTTGTGGAGAGTGTGGTGTGGGGAGGAACAAAGGGTAATGAAAGTAAATAGGTATAAACCAGAAAAACAAAACAAAACAAAAAACCAAACCTGTTGCTGTTGAGTCGATTCCGACTCATAGCGACCTTATAGTATAGAGACAGGAAAAACAGGACTGGCCCCATTTTAGTAAAGCAGCAAAGGAAGGCATTGCTCAGGAGTTGACATTTAAGGTGATATCTGAAAGATGTGAAGAGCCAGCGAAGAACATTCCAAACAGAAAGAAGTGCAGTGCAAAGGCTCTAGGGAGGAAAAGGCTTGGCAAGTCAGAGGTGAATGAAAGAAGCTATTGTGGCTACAGGGCAGAGAGTGAGGTAATCAAAGAAATGATTTCCATTAACACTGCAACTTAGATGTGCAAAAAGAAATATTGCTTTTTTTCTCTCTCTGTATGACCTGATTTTCCTCACAGCACCACCCTGCATAGGCGTTGAGACTGAAGGCAGGAACTAGGACTTTAAATCTGCCAATTAATGGTATATTCATCTCTTTCAGATGACTCCATCTCAGTTGGGAAATGCTCAGACTTTCAGATTTTATTTTTTTCTGACTGCTCCTCTCCAAGATGACATCTGGAATTATGGTATTGAGAGGTGTCTTAGTTTCCTAGTGCTGCTATAACAGAAATTCCACAAGCACGTGGCTTTAAAGAACAGAAATTCTATTTTCTTACAGTTCAGGAGTCTGGAAGTCCAAATTCAGGGCACCAGCTATAGGGAAGGGCTCTCTGTTGGCTCTAGAGGAAGATCCTTGTCTCTTAAAGCTTCTGTAACCCCTCTGTTCCTTGGTTCTTTGGGGATCTTTGTGTGGTATCTATCTCCACGCACCTCCCCACCCATCCTGTTTGTGCTTGATTCTGTGTCTAATTTGCTCTTTTTATAACTCAGAAGTGATTAGCCTTAGGACACACCCTACAGTGATATGGCCTTATTAACATAACAAAGAAAATCTTATTTCCAAATAGGATTATATTCACAGGTTTAAGGGTTAGGATTCTAACACATATTTTCAGGGGGATATAATTCAGCCCATAATAGGAGGCTCACGTGACCTCAGGTGTTAGGGAAGAGAGAGACCTCGGGTCCACAAGAACCCAAGTTACCCTCTGGCTCCTTCTGTCTCCATAGGCATGCCCCTTGTCCATCTAGTAAGATGGTAGGGTTGGAGGCTCTTTGCTGACCTGCTCTGGAGAACTCTTAGTCTGTTCTCTGGGCTAAGTTGGTCTGGAGGTCCTTCCTGGAGACTCACCCCCAACTCTTTTTTTTTCTGGTGTCACAGTTGCTTCTCCCTGAGGCCTGAGGTCTCCTGTGACTTCCAGACTGAGGCACTTCAGGATCACCTAAACACTACTGTGTGGCATCTTTGCCAGCAGTAACATCATCTTATTTTCACATCCTTCATGAAGCAGAGAGGATCCTGTAGTTCCCTTCCATGCCATGTGAGGGCCAAGGAAGGCTCTGACTGGGTAATTCAGGCCCTCTCATTATTTAACTGTACTGTGCTGCCATTTTTATTTTGCCGTGGCCATTCATTGTTGCTGCCCTATCTGGTGACATCTTCCCAGAGTCCTTAATGGGAAGTGGTAACAACTCCTCTGCCCTTAGTTTTCCTCTTGACCTCTTGTCCTGTCTAATACCAGTCCCTATGATGTTACAGTGACCTGGTGGCACAGTGATTAAGAGCTACAGTTACTAACCAAAAGATTGACAGTTCTAATCCACCAGCTGCTCCTTGGAAACCCTATGGGGCAATTTTACTCTGTCTTATAGGGTTGCTATGGGGCAATTCTACTCTGTCCTATAGGGTCGCTATGGGTCGGAATCAACTTCATGGCAATGGATTTGGTTTTTCTTTTTCTTTTTAATGATGTTATGGGCTGGGAGGTGTGAGATGATCTATAACATATGCACCTGGCAACTGGCTTTCTTTACTTCTCTTCTCTTCCTAGCAAATTCCCTGAGTTGTAAGGGGTATGTCTTAGGCTGGGTTCTCTAGAGAAGCAAAGCCAGTAAAGCATATAAATATATATATAGAAAGATTTATATCAAAGAAACAGCTCACGTGACTGTAGAGACTGGAATGTGCCAAATCCATGGATTAGGTTAGAGGCTTCTCCCGATTCACATAGCCACAGGGGCTGGTGAACCAAAGATCGGCAGGTTAGAAAGCAGGGCTCTTGCTCACAGGCTGTGAATATTGACAAATCCCAAGATGGGCAGGCAAGACTACAAGGCTTCTCCTGGTTCATGCAGCTGCAGGGGCTGGCGAACCCAAGATCGGCAGGTCAGAAAGCAGGGCTCCACTCTCATGCTGTAAGAATTGATGAATTCCAGGATGGGCAGATAAACTGATAGCCCAAGTCCCAAGAACCGGAGGCAGCTGCAGGACCCAGAGCGAGCAAAAAGCCAGAACATCTGCTTATATTCAGATGTAGGCCACGCCCCCAAGGAAACTCCCTTTCAACTGATTGGCTACTCACAGCAGACTCAATTATGGGAGTGATCACATATATACATTAGAATTGTGGCCCAGCCAAGTTGACACAGAATCTTAACCATCACAGTCCACCCCTTGTCAACTTGGCACATGTACACATCGCCTCAAACCATATATAATCTCCAAATAAAGACAATTACAAAGTCATACTTGTGCCTAACATGATACAACTAACACATGTACAATCGAAAATGCACTAGCCCCGTTTACATCTTATATTTCATAAGTGAAGGAAACAAAAATATTTGATGCACACATACAAAGCAGAAGTACTCATAACAATTACAGCCTCTGTTTCTGCCAGTGGTCATGTAGCCGTAACTGATATTTAAAACTACCTTCTTCCACTACACATTCCGTATTCCCTTTGCTCTCAGCAAGCACCACGGCTAGTTGTGGTTCTTTGCCTGCTGGGGTGACCCAAACCTTCCTTCCTGAAGGATCAGGGCCATTAGTAGTCATGTCAGAATTGGGTTGCTGTAGTTTTCCATTGACTTTAATCACAGGGCATGGTAGTACTAAGAGACTCCCTAAAGGATCTCCTGCATTCCAGACATACTCTTCTTTACCTCCATTATGTAATATCAATCCAATTTCCTCTTGGTAGTCAGGATCAGTTACACCAGCCAGTATGGTAACTCCCTTCTTTGCCTGTTGATCCAGAGGCATAAGGAGCCCAAAGTGACCAGGTGGCATTCTTAGCTTCCAGTTCAGTAGAATCAGTGATGTGTCTCCAGGTGGGAGCATTCATCCTTTTGAAACTAAGACCTCTAGACCTGCAGAGCATAAGGTCGCAGGGACAGGAAGCAAAAATGTTGCAAATGGGTCACCATGGGTAATAGTGAGTGGTGCCACTCCCATTTCCACCCCTTGATTCCTGGACCCATGAATCCTGGTTATGGGAGAAACAGCACCATATATATATTGGATGCTGGTTTACAGCATATACAGCCTCCTGGAGAACATTGCCCCAACCCTGCAAGGTATTGTCACCTAGCTGGTGCCGTAATTGTTTCTTTAGAAGGCCATTGCATTGTTCTATCAAGCCAGCTGCTTCAGGATGATGGGGAACATGGTAAGACGTGTGAATTCCATGAGCATGGGCCCACAGCCATACTTCATTTGCTGTGAAATGATTACCTTGGTCTGAGGCAATGCTGTGTGGGATACCATGATGGTGGATAAGGCATTCTATATAAATCCATGGATGGTAGTTTTGGCAGAAGCATTGTGTGCAGGGAAGGCAAATCTATATCCAGAGTAAGTGTCTATTCTAGTAAGGACAAAATGCTGCCCTTTCCATGATGGAAGTGGTCCAATGTAATCAACTTGCCACCAGGTTGCTGGCTGATCACCTCAAGGGATGGTGCCATATCAGGGACTGAGTGTTGGTCTCTGCTGCTGGCAGACTGAGCACTCAGCAGTGGCTGTAGCCCAGTCAGCCTTGGTGAGTGGAAGTCCATGTTGCTGATCCCATGCATAACCTCTATCCCTGGCACCATGGCCGTTTTATTCATGAGCCCAATGAGCAATGATGGGAATAGCTGGAGAACGAGAATGATTGGTTTTCACAGAACATGTCATTCTAGCCACTTGATTGATAAAATCCTCCTCTGCTGAGGTCACCCTTTGGTGAACATTCACATGAGACACCAAAATCTTCACTTCACTGGCCCATTCTGAGAGATCTATCCACAAACCTCTTCCCCATACCTCCTTGTCTCCAATTTTCCAATCGTGTTCCTTCCAAGTTTCTGACCATCCAGCCAAACCATTGGCCATATATCATGAATCAGCATACAATTGCACATCTGGCCATTTCTGCTTCCAAGCAAAGTGAACAACCAGGTGTACCGCTCGAAGTTCTGTCCATTGGGAGGATTTCCTTTCACCACTGTCCTTCAGGGAGGCCCTGGAAACAGGCTGTAGTGCTGTCGCTGTCCACTTTTGAGTGGTACCTGCATACAGTGCAGAACTAGATGAATAAGACAGGGTTAATGTCCCTTTTCTTCCTTGTGGTAGTTTTAAAACATGTCTGTAAATTCTTTGATACTCTTTCCATCCAGAGGTGGACTCTATGTCATATCCCCTTGAACCTGGGTGGGCCTTTGTGACTTCCTCAATGAAAAGAATATGGCCAAGTGATGCTGTTTGACATTTGAGGCTAGAAGAGAAAAGGGTATACAGCTTCTGCCAGATTCTCTTGGGCCACTTGTTCTGGGAGCCTTTAGCAACCAATCTAACAAGTCCAGCTATCATGAGACTGCCATTTGGGGAGACCATGTTGAGTGACGAGGGAGAGAGAGAGGGACTAACCTGAGGAGACTGAACTGTTGTTTGCTGTTCAAGTCTGCTAAGCCCAGGTGCTGGCATGTGAGTTAAGATGCCTTCAAGATGATGTCTGACTGCAACCTCAAGAGACATCCTGAGCAAGAACCACCTAGCTAAGCTCATTCAATGGCCAACTTCATGAGCAAAATAAATGATTGCTCTTGTTTTAAGTCACTCTTTTGCAGTAGTTTGCTAATAGATTACAGCACTCCTTCTGCAGCTCACATTCTTACTAGAACTCTCTTTGTATCTTATGTTATCTCTATGGCTCATGATTAAACTCTAGGTTTGAACCTTCAAGAGTGTGACCAACCATCCTGATTTGCCTGGGACTGAGGGGGTTCCCTGGACACAGGGTTTTAGTACTAAGATCAGGAAAATCTTGGGCAAGTGGAGGTGAGTTAGTTATCCCATCTCTAACTTTTGTTTTTGTTATGTAAAGGTAGTTGAAGGAATTTAGAGAATTTAAAACTATTAAAGGACTAAAAAATTTAAAAAGAGGCAGCTTCAGGTGTGGATACTTACTCTTTGTTCTAGGTGATACTTGCCTTCCCAAAGGGACGGATGCTACAGAATCCATGAGTGGACTACTCTAAGGCAAAAATAATTATATGATATGAAAATATACTTGAAAATATTTCAAAAATGTCTCCTAACATACAGATGGGAGAACTAGATCCAGACAGGGTCACTGTCTTGCTCAAGGGCAAAAAGTGACAAAGTCAGAATTTGGGATGCAGATATTTGGACTTCAGTCCAGGGGTCTTATGTCCATATTATGCAATTTCCAGTTCTTATCCATACTTACCATGAGAGTGTGGTATAATATTGAACCCTGGAAAATATTCAGATTGAGGGAGAGATGTCTTTGCCAGTAAGACAGTTCACTATTTGCAGCTCTAGGCAACACCAAACCAAAAACTAAACCCACTGCTGTCAACTCGATTCTGACTCACAGCGACCCTATAGGGCAGAGTAGAACTGCCCCATAGGGTTTCCAAGGCTGTAAATATTTACGGAAGCAGACTGTCACATCTTTCTCCCCTGGAGCAACTGGTGGGTTCCAACTGCCAATCTTTTGGCTAGCATCTGAGTGCTTTAACCATTGTGCCACCAGGGCTCCTTAGGTAGCACGGAGTCCACTAAAATCTAATCTCAGCCATATGTGGACATACAAGAAAATACGTCTCACTTAAAAACAAATCCCAAACTGACTTCAGCTCTGTTTTTAAACGGAGTGTTTAACAATCTCATAATGAATGTTAGTGCAAAATTGTAGTCTCTGATGTTGCCTCCCTAGAAGAAGCCCAGTTAACTGTGGGCCCAGATTTCAGGGCTCCTCATGAAAGGGAAGGATAAGAAGTACCCAGCCAGCAGCAGGGCTGGTGTACCTGGGTATGGGCACATCCCACATCTCTCAGGGAGCAAAGAAGCCTTCCTGGGTGTGTCTTTTGGCAAAACAAGCCCAGACTGCTTTGGATAATGAATAGGAGGCTCATAACTAGTTGCAGGAGTAGGAGGGGATGGGTGGGAGCCAGGGTGGAGAAGGAGAGCACTGCTGTGAGGTCTGATTTGGCAGGAAACTCTTTTATTACGTGCTTGCCCCACCTGTGCTCAGAAAGTGTATGTGGTATGCTTGGGTGTGGGCTCTGTGTGTACCTAACAACCAGAATGGGGCTTTTATTAAATAGGGCAAATTGCTCACTGATATGAATCTGATGACATGGCCACCCAAGGACCAGCCCTATCCTGTCCCATGGGAACCAGGAGGAAACTCTGTTCTGACCAGTACGACCCATATGGTGATGAGGCTGTGAGTCATACACCAATTAGATTCAGCTGACATGTGGGCAGGCATGAGTTGTGTTTCATATCATGATTACAAAATAAATCCCCATAATTTTGCACAAACCTGGGACTCACTCATGTGAAACTGTAAGTTTTAAAAAAAATGAGTTAGATACTTGGGGTGGGATAATATTTTGAGATTTTTAACCATTGCTTTTCTTCTGCATTTTCTCTTTTCCCTTCCTTGAATTCAAGCAGGTAGTTAAGTCTGTCTTTGCTTCAGTGGAGGGATATGATTGTGAGAAAAGCAAGAACAGTCTACATATGTCTTCTTGGTGTTGGGAACAGAAGTGGGGAGAACGTGGGTCAGAACACGCAGATACTACACAGAAATGACCAGAAACCCAAAAGAAAAAAGATGTCGCTGAGACTAGAGAGATATTTCCCAGTGCTGGAAGGAGAGAACGTGAGAACAGAGAGCTTTGAGGTCCTGGGCCAGAGAGTGCACATGCTGTTAATCTTTCAAAATTCATTCAACTCCTTTATATGTCAGATACTGGTACAAGTGCAGTGAACATGTGGATAAAAATCATTGCCCTTATGGAGCTTAAATTTCAGTGAATATCAAAATGTGTGAGATTCTTATATATACCAGACACTCTTCTAAGTGCTTGGCATATATTTACTTTTCACAGAAACCCCTTGAGTTAGGTACTATATTCCCATGTTGCAGATGAAGGAAGTGAGACTTAGGTTACATAATTTCCTGATCATACAGCTAGTAAGTGGCAGAGCTGGAATTTGAACACAGATGAGCTGTGTTCAGAGTTGTTTCTCTCAACTGCTCTGGCACACGGTTGCTTTAATTCTTAGGCAGTCCTTAGGGGAAGAGTGGCAAGACACTAGAGTTGAGATGGCCGCTTGGGGCAGTTTCACAGACTCCCATGACCAGGTAGGCTAGGCAGCAGTGGAAAGACTCTGAAATCCTAGGGGCCACTGCCTGGGTGAAGGGTGTCTTAGAGGCAGTCTACCGCTGACTTCCTTCCATGGCCTGAGATCCTGGAATCCAGCAGGGTGGAAACTCGAAATAGAAATTAAGCTAAGTTAAAAGAATATAGATAATAAAATAAAAAGAATATTTTTTGTAACTCTGAGTTTGTGGACAATTCAGCTGCATACTCTTGGAAGTGTGGGCTTAGAGAGAACTATGTGCTGCCAAAAGGAGCCCTGGGTGGCACAAATGGTTTGCACTCAACTACTAACCTGAAGGTTGGTGGTTTGAATCCACCCAGCTGTGCTGCAGAAGAAAGGCCTGGTGATCTGCTTCCCTAAAGATTGCAGCCAAGAAAACTCTATGGAGCACAGTTCTACCCTGTAATACATGGTGTCGCCGTGAGTGGGAATCGACTCTACTGCAATGGTTTTATTTTTATTTTTTACTGCTGCCAATGGGAGGATTTAATTTCAGCCTCATATCTTTGTCCCTAGCATTAGGGCATTAATGAAAGGAGGACCCTGGATTTTAAGATTGCTGAAGATGGAAACCTAATCAAGTCAGAATATTCACTGATTTTTGCAAAGAAATGAGCTGTAAGAATTCTATGTGGATGCAAGCAGACCCTGTGTATCTTTCACCATTCCATTAAAAAAAAAAAAAAAAAGCACTATATGCAAATCTAATTACTCTCTAATCAAGACAAACATATCGAATTATTTGGTCCCCTCACTAAACACACACTAGAATCTGCAGTGGAGGGAAATCCTATAATATCCAGTTAAGAACTGAATTGCCTGGAGAAGGTACCCTTAGCTACACATATTGGGAACAGATTTTCAAATCTGCCCCACTGGTTATAATCGAGAGCTTAGTAGTTCCATACACAGATGCAAGTCCTGTCCACAAAGGTGAAGGCCTGTATAGTTTCTCTCTGTTTAAAAAACAAAATAAAACAGAAAAAGCAAATTTAGAAATCACTACAAATGTGATGGCTTTTAAAGCCATTTTTTCTTAAGAAGTGAGGACATTTCCTTTGAAACACATTTGGTAATTCATCCCAGTGCTCTAAACTCTATATTTTTATCAAGCTGGATTATTGTAAATAATGTATTCTGACTCAATTTGTATTGTTCCTACAAAATTGCTTTCCCTGTGCTGTGTGATTGAATAGTACGCTCCACTTTTAAGAGGCTTTAAGAATGTCTCTATAAAACTGCTGTTTGAAGACATTATCTGTTCTGCTACATATTTCCTTTACATAAGAATCCAAATGCTTTGTTCTTAGGAGAACTGAGTGACAGACACACTGGTTTCCTTTAAGACAATTAGTGTGAAGTCAAGATCTAGGCTCACTCACTGTCTGCTTTCCTTATCATCAACTCCTGGAACTAGGCTTTTTGTTGTCAGCACCTGCCCCACCAAGGGGTCAGTGACTTTCTATTTTCCATATTCTCGGGTCAGCTCTTATCACAGGTGCTCAATCAATGTCTTGTTCTCCCTCTCATGTGTGCATATGGAAACCCACATCACACTCCTTGTCCCCTCTTGCAATCTGAATGAGCATTAGGCCTATGATGGTCTGCAGTATCAGATGGGGAAGGAGGGCAATGAAGGTCAACAGTGAGCTTGGTAAACTGGAAATCCCTCTTGCTACCAGCACATCCAAAGCTGCAATGTCTGGCAGGTCTCTGTCTGAGAACTGCAGCACTGCCCAGTGTGGCTCAGGACCCCAAAGCAGCTCTCATGTCCTCTGTGATGAATAGCTCAAGGAACCTGATCATCTTGTCTTCCCTTCAGAATGCTGCTCCTCACTGCTTCCTCTGGGTGCTCTCACACTCATCTTCTCAAGGGAGAGGCTCTGACTGGATGGGTTTGTCATCACAGAGGGCCCCTGATAGACACTGCTGAGTTCTTATTGATCCAATTCTCTCTTTGTCAGATTGATCCAAATGTCAAATAGTGATGAACAGCTTTAAACTGCAAGTTGTGTGAACTGCTCTTGAATAAAACAGTATGGGCTGTGATAAATCTCTATCTATCTATTCTTTATGCATGTCTTTGACTCTAGCTTGAGCATCTAGTACATGGAGTCCCCTGCTGTGAATTGAGTCCTAGGCTAAGTCCTTTCCTTTTCATAAATATAATATGAACCATCTCCCCGTGTTTATCTAATAGCTATTGCTCCTTGATTTTTAAAAATATTACCATCATGATTGTCTTAGTCATCTAGTGCTGCTATAACAGAAATACCACAAGTGGATGGCTTCAACGAAGAGAAGTTTATTCTCTCACAGTCTAGTAGGCCAGAAGTCTGAATTCAGGGTGGCTCCAGGGGAAGGCTTTCTCTCTCTGTCGGCTCTGGAGGAAGGTCCTTGTGATGCATCAGTTTTCCCTTGGTCTGGGAGCATCTCAGCGCAGGAACCTCAGGTCCAAAGGATGCATTCTCCTCCCGGCACTGCTTTCTTGGTGGTCTGAGGTCCCCCTGTCTCTCTACTTGCTTGTCTTTTATATCGCAAAAGAGATTGGCTTAAGACACCATCCAATCTTGTAGACCTCATCAATATAACTGCCACTAACCCATTTTACTACATCATAGTGATAGAATATACAACACATAGGGAAATCACATCAGATGACAAAAGGGTACACAATCATACAATACTGGGCTTTTTTTTTTTAACTTGAAAAACGATGTATTGTGGAAGTTAAAAAATGAAGTGTAGATTCTGTCCAAAATATTGATGTTTAAAGAAAGAGATTTTTTTTTTTTAATTGCACTTTAGGTGAAACTTTACAGAGCAAATTAGTTTCTCTTCAACAATCTATGCACAAATTGTTTTGTGACATTGGTTGCAATCCCTGTGATGTGTCAACACGCTACCCTTCCACACCCCAATTCCCAGTTTCCATCAACCATTTTTTCTGTCACTTCCTGCCTTCTCGTCATCGTTTTTCGGAATATGTTACCCTTTTGGTCTCCTATGCATGACTGAACTAAGAAACACGTTCCTCACATGTGTCATCATTTCTTTTATAGACCTGTCTAATCTTTGGCTGAAGGGTAAACTTTGGGAGTGGCTTCAGTTCTGAGTTAATAGAATTTCTGTGGGCCGTAGTCTTGGGGGTTCTTCCAGTCTCTGTCAGACCAGTAAGTCTGGTATTTTTTTTTTCTGTGTGTGAATTTGAATTTTGTTCTATATTTTTCTTCTGCTCTGTCCAGGACCCTCTACTGTGATCCTTGTTGAACTGTTGGTGGTGGTAGCCAGGCACCACCTAGTTCTTCTAGGCAGAGGCTGGTGGAGGCTGTGGTACGTGTGGTCCTTTAGTTCTTTGGACTAATAGTTTCCTTATGGCTTTGGTTTCCTTCATTCTGCTTTGCTCTGGACGGGATGGGACCGTATCTTAGATGGCCACTTGCAAGCTTTTAAGACCCAGACACTACTCACCAAAGTTGTATATAGAACATTTTCTTTATGAAATTTGTTATGCCAGTTGACCTAGATGACCCTGCTGACCATGATCCCCAGTCCTCAGCCCCAGTAACTCAGTTGCTCAGAGTGTTTGGATGTGTCTATGAAGTTTCTATAACTTTGCCTTGGAAACTTTGTGCTGACTTCCCCTATATTGTGCACTGTCTTTCCCTTCACAAAAGTTAACATATATATGTTGTTGTTATTGTCATTGTTAGGTGCCTTTGAGTTGGTTCTGACTCATAGCAACACTATGTACAACAGAACGAAAAACTGCATGGTCCTGTGCCATCCTCACAATTGTTGTTATGCTTGAGCCCACTGTTGCAGCCACTGAGTCAATCCATCTTGTTGAGGGTCTTCCTGTTTTTCAATGACCCTCTACTTTACCAAGCATGATGTCCTTCTCTAGGGACTGATCCCTCCTGATAACATGTCCAAAGTATGTGAGATGTCATCTCACCATCCTTGCTTCTAAGGAACATTCTGGTTGTATTTCTTCCACGACAGATTTTGTTTTTGTTGTTCTTTTACCTATCCGTGGTATAGTCAATATTCTTCAAAAACAGCACAATTCAAAGGTATCAATTCTTCGGTCTTCCTTATTCATTGTCCAGCTTTTGCATGCATATGAGGCGATTGAAGACACCATGGCTTGGGTCAGGCGCACCTTAGCCTCCAAGGTGACATCTTTGCTTGTCAACACTTTAAAGAGATCTTTTGCAGCAGATTTGCCCAATGCAATGCGTCTTTTGATTTCTTGGCTGCTGCTTCCATGGGTGTTGATTGTGGATCCAAGTAAAATGAAATCCTTGACAACTTCAATATTTCTCCATTTATCATGATGTTGCTTAATGGTCCAGTTATGAGGATTTTTGTTTTCTTTATGTTGAGGTATAATCCATACTGAAGGCTGTGGTCTTTGATCTTCATCCGTAAATGCTTCAAGTTCTCTTCACTTTCAGTGTCTTAGTCATTTAGTGCTGCTATAACAGAAATACCACAAGTGGATGGTTTTAATGAAAAGAAGTTTATTTCCTCACAGTCAAAAGTAGGCTAAAAGTCCAAATTCAGGGCGTCAGCTCCAGAGGAAGGCTTTTTCTCTCTGTCAGCCTTCTTCTCTTCGGTGTTCCCCCAGACTAGGAGCTTCTCTGCGCAGGGACCCCTGTCCAAAGGACGCGATCTGCTCCCAGCACTGCTTTCTTCATGGTATGAGGTCTCCCTGTCTCACTGCTCCCTTCTGTCTTTTATATCTCAAGAGATTGCCTCAGGACACAATCCAGTCTTGTAAATTGAGTCCTGCCTCACTAACACAACTGCTGCCCATCCTCCCTCATTAACATCATAGAGGCAGGATTTACAACATATAGGAAAATCACACAATACCGGGAATCATGGCCCAGCCAAACTGATACATACATTTTTTGGGGGACATAATTCAATCCATGACATTCAGCAAGCAAAGTTGTGTCATCAGCATGATGCAGGTTGTTAATGAGTCTTCTTCCAATCTTGATGCCCCATTCTTCTTTATAGAGTCCAGATTCTCGGATTATTTGCTTAGCATAAAGATTGAATAGGTATAGTGAAAGGATACAACCCTGAAAGACACCTTTCCTGACTTTAAAGCATGCAGTATCCCCTTGTTCTCTTTGAATGACTGCTTCTCTATCTATGCACAGGTTCCTCATGAGCACAATTAAGTGTTCTGGAATTCCGATTCTTTGAAATGTTATCCATGATTTGTTATGATCCACACAGTTGAATGCTTTTGCAGGGTCAATAAAACACAGGTAAACATCTTTCTGGTATTCTCTGCTTTCAGCCAGGATCCATCCAACATTAGCAATGATATCCCTGATTCTAGGTCCTCTTCTGAATCTGGTTTGAATTTCTGGCAGTTCCCTGTTGATATACTGCTGCATCTGCTTTTGAATGATGTTCAGCAAAATTTTATTTTTGTGATATTAATGATATTGTTCAATAATTCCCTCATTCGGTTGGATCCCCTTTCCTGGGAATAGGCATAAATATGGATCTCTTCCAGTTGGTTGGCCAGGTAGCTGTCTTCCAAATTTCTTGGCATAGACGAGTGAGCACTTCCAGTGCTGCATCCATTTGTTCAAACATCACAATTGATATTCCGTCAATTCCTGGAGCCTTGCTTTTCACCAATGCCTTCAGTGCAGCTTGGACTTCTTCCTTCAGTACCATCCATCAGTACGCATCTGTCAGTTTGTCGTACTGTGGGGGCTTGTGTGTTGCTGTGGTGCTGGAAGCTATGCCACTGGTTTTCAAATACCAGCAGGGTCACTCATGGCAGACAGGTTTCAGCTGAGCTTCCAGACTAAGACAGACTAGGAAGAAGGATGTGGCAATCTACTTCTGAAAAGAATTAGACAGTGAAAACCTTATGAATAGCAGCGGAACCACAGATGGAGTCAAGCTTTCGGAACCTTCGTTTGCTGATGTGGCACAACTCAAAATGAGAAGAAACAGCTGCAAACATCCATTAATAATCAGATCGTGGAATGTATGAAGTACGAATCCAGGAAAATTGGAAATCGTCAAAAATGAAATGGAACACATAAACATCAATATCCTATGCATTAGTGAGCTGAAATGGACCGGTACGGGCCAATTTGAATCTGACAATCATATGGTCTACTGTGCCAGGAATGACAACTTGAAGGGGAACGGCGTTGCATTCATCGTCAAAAAGAACATTTCAAGATCTATCCTGAATTACAATGCTGTCAGTGATCGGATAATATCCATATGCCTACAAGGAAGACCAGTTAATACGACTATTATTCAAATTTATGCACCAACCACTAAGGCCAAAGATGAATAAATTGAAGATTTTTACCAACTTCTGTAGTCTAAAATTGATTGAACATGCAATCAGGATGCACTGGTAATTACTGATGATTGGAATGCAAAAGTTGGAAACAAAGAAGGATCGGTTGTTGGAAGATATGGCGTTGGTGATAGAAATGATGCCAGAGATCGTATGATAGAATTTCGTAAGACAGATTTCTTCATTGCAAATACCTTTTTTCAACAACATAAACGTCTACTCTACTGGCTAGATGGAATACACAAGAATCAAATCGACTACATCTGTGGAAAGAGGCAATGAAAAGCTCCATATCATCAGTCAGAAAATGGCCACGGGCTGACTTTGGAACAGACCGTCAGTTGCTCCTATGCACGTTCAAGTTGAAACTGAAGAAAATTAGAACAAGTCCACCAGAGCCCAAGTACAATTTTGAGTAGATCCCACCTGAATTTAGAGACCATCTCAAGAATAGATTCGACACATTGAACACTAATGACTGAAGACCAGACGAGTTGTGGAATGACATCAAGGACATCATACACGAGGAAAGCAAGAGATCATTAAAAAGCCAGGAAAGAAAGAAAAGATAAAAACGGATGTCAGAAGAGACTCTGAAACTTACTGTTGAAAGTTGAGTAGCTGAAGCAAAGGGAAGAAATGATGAAGTAAAAGAGCTGAAAAGAAGATTTCAAGGGGTGACTTGAGAAGACAAAGTAAAGTATTATAATGACATGTGCAAAGAGCTGGAGATAGAAAACCAAAAGGGAAGAACATGCTCTGCATTTCTCAAGCAGAAAGAACCAAAGAAAAAACTCAAGCCTCGATTTGCAGTAGTGAAGGATTCTACAGGGAAAATATTAAATGATGCAGGAAGCATTGAAAGAAGATGGAAGGAATACACAGAGTCACTGTATCAAAAAGAATTAGTTGAAGTTCAACCATTTCAGGAGGCAGCATATGATCAGAAACTGATGGTACTGAAGGAAGAAGTCCAAGCTGCACTGAATGTATATCTACTATCTAGTCAATGATTTCCCCTCCCCAACCCTCCCCTCCCTCATAACCATCAATGATTATTTCTTTCTGTGTGTAAATTTTTCCTTGAGTTTTTATAATAGTTGTCTAATACAGTATTTGTCCTTTTGAGATTGATTTATTTCACTCAGCATAATGCCCTCCAGATTCATCCATGTTGTAAGATGTTTCGCAGATTCGTCATTGTTCTTTATCATTGAGTACTATTGCTCTGTGTATACATATTTTTTCGTCAGTGCCAGTAATGTCGGGGTGAGATGGTATCTTAATGTAGCTTTGATTTGCATTTCTGTAATGACTAATGATCTTGAGCATTTCCTCATGTGTCTGTTAGCCACCTAAATGTCTTCTTTGGTTAAGTGTCTGCTCATATCCTTTGCCCATTTTTAAACTGGAAAAAAAAGTCAATACTTTCTGTTGTTGAGGTGAAGTATTGTACAGATTTTAGAGATTAGACCTTTGTTGGATATGTTGTTGCCAAAAAATTTTTCTGTCTGTAAGTTCTCTTTTTACTCTTTCTGTGAAATCTTTCGATGAGTATAAGTGTTTAATTTTTAGGCACTCTCAGTTATCTAGTTTATCTTCTGATGCTTGTGCATTGTTACTTATGGTTTGAATCCTATTTATGCTATATGTTAGTGCCTCTAGTGTTGATCCTATTTTTAATTCAATGATCTTTACAGTTCTAGGTTTTATATTAAGTCTTTGATCCATTTTGAATTAGTTTTTGTGTATGGTGTGAGGTATGGGTCTTGTTTCATTTTTTTTACAGATGAACATCCAGTTTTGCCAGCACCATTTGTTAAAGAGACTGTCTTTTACACATTTAATGGAACTTGGGCCTTTATCAAAGATCAACTGGCAGTAGACGGATGGATTTACACCTGGGTTCTCAATTCTTTTCCATTGGACTATATGTCTGTCAATGTACCAGTACCACACTGTTTTGACTATTATGGCTGTATAGAGCGTTCTAAGATCAGGTAGTGTGAGACCTCCTACTTTGTTCTTCTTTTTCAATAATGCTTTACTTTTCCAGGGCTTCTTTCCTTTGCGTATAAAGTTAGTGATTAGTTTCTCTGTCTCATTAAAGAACACTGTTGGTATTTGGTTTGGTATTGCATTACATCTGCAGATCACTTTGGGTAGAGTTGACATTTTCACAATGTTTAGTCTTCCTATTCATGAACATGATATATTTTTCGGTTTATGTAATTCTGTTTTGGTTTCTTGCAGTAGTGCTTTAAAGTTTTCTTTGTATAGGTTTTTTATGTCCCTTGTCAGATTTATTCCTAAGTATTTTATTTTTTAGGGATGATTATAAATGGTATTGTTTTCTTGATTTCCTTTTCGAAGTCCTTTGTTGCTGTATAGGAATCCAACTGATTTTTGTATGTTGATCTTGTATCCTGCTACTCTGCTGAATCTTTCTGTTAGTTATAGTAGTTTTCTTGTGGAATCTATGGGATTCTCTATGTATAGTATCATATCATCTGCAAATAGGGATAGTTTTACTTCTTCTTTTCCCGTCTGGATGCTCTTTATTTCTTTTTCTTGTCTTATTATTTTAGCTAGGACTTCCAGCAAAATGTTAAATAAGAGTAGTGATAAAGTGCATCCTTGCCTTGTTCCCATTCT
This sequence comes from Dugong dugon, assembly GCA_030035585.1. Taxonomy (NCBI): domain Eukaryota; kingdom Metazoa; phylum Chordata; class Mammalia; order Sirenia; family Dugongidae; genus Dugong; species Dugong dugon. The sequence continues at coordinate 34,243,441 of CM057479.1, forward strand.
CAGGGGGAATGATTTCAGCTTCTCTCCATTGAGAATGACGTTAGCTGTTTTGTTTTGTATAGATGCTGCTTATTATGTTGAGGAATTTCCTTTCTATTCCTATTTTACTGAGAGTTTTTATCAGGAATGGGTGTTGGACTTTATCAAATGACTTTTCTGGATCAGTTCTGGATCAATCAAATTCTTAATTTTTTTATGTGGTGGATTATGTTGATTGATTTTCTGATGTTGAACCATTCTTGCATACCTGGTATGAATTCCACTTGGTCATGGTGTATTATTTTTTTTGATATGATGCTGGATTCTATTGGCTAGAATTTTGTTAAGAATTTTTGTGTCTATATTCATGAGAGATATTGGTCTGTAATTTTATGTTTTTGTGATGTCGTTGCCTGGCTTTGTATCAGGGTTATGCTGGCTTCATAGAATGAATTCAGGAGTATTCATTCCTTTTCTATGCTCTGAAATAGTTTGAGTGGAACTGGTGTGAACGTTTGGATGTTTGATAGAATTCTCCAGTGAAGCTGTCTGGGCCAGGGCTTTTGTTGTTGTTGTTGTTGGGTGTTTTTTATTTTTTATTACCTCTTCAATCTCTTTTCTTGTAATGGGTCTGTTCAGGCTTTCTATCTCAGTCTGTGTTAGTTTAGGTGGGTAGTGTGTTTCTAGAAATTTGTCCATTTCCTCTAGGTTCTCAAATTTGTTGGAGTTCAATTTTTCTTAGTATTCTCTTATGACCCCCCTTTTTTTTTTCAGCTGGAAATGTTGTAATGTCCCCCATCTCATTTCTTATTTGCTTTCTCTTCTGTTTCTCTTTTGTCAATTTGACCAGTGGTTTGTCGATTTTGTTGATCTTTTCAAAGAACCAGCTTTTGGTCTTGTTGATTCTTTCTATTGTTTTTCTGTTCTCTATACCATTTATTTCTGCTCTGATCTTTATTATTTCCTTTCTTCTGGTGGCTGTGGGATTCTTTCTCTGTTCTCTTTCTATTTGTTTGAGTTGTAGGACTAATGTTTGATTTTGACCCATTCTTTTTTTTTTCTTTTTTTATTTGACCCATTCTTTTTTTATGTGTGTGTTTGTTGCTATAAATTGACCTCTGAGCACCAACTTTGCTGTGTCCCAAAGGTTTTGGTATGATATGTTTTCATTCTCATTTGACTCTAGGAATTTTTTATTATCTTTTTGATTTCTTCTATTACCCAGTTGTTTTAAGTAAGGTGTTATTGAGTTTCAATGTATTTGATTTTTTTTTTATCCCTGTTCTTCCTGGTATTGATTTCTACTTTTACGGTGTTGTGATCAGAAAGAATACTTTGTATTATTTTGATATTTTGGATTTTGTTGAGGATTGCTTTTGGCCTAAAATGTGCTCTATTCTGGAGAATGTTCCATGTGAGTTGGAAAATAATGTGCACTTTGCTGCTGTTGGGTGGAATGTTCCGTATATGTCTATGTGGTCCAGTTGTTTGATTTTGGCCTTTAGATCTTCTGTATCTCTGTTGAGTTTCTTTCTAGATTTTCTGTGCTTTACTGAAAGTGGCATGTTGAAGTCTCCTACTATTATTGTGGAACTGTATATTTCTCTTTTCAGTGCTGTTAGAGTTTGATTTATGTATTTTGGGGCCCTGTTATTGGGTGTGTAGATATTATCAAGGTTAAGTCATCTTGGTGGATTGTCCCTTTAATCATTATATAATATCCTTCTTTGTCTTTTATTGTTGATTTTGTCTTATTTTATCTGAGATTAGTATTGCCACTCCTGCTCTTTTTTGGTTGCTGTTTGCTTGATATATTTTTTGGTTACCATTTGTTGATACATTTTTCCCATCCTTTGATTTTTAATAAATTTATGTCTTTGTGTCTTAGATGGTCTCTTTTAGATAGCATATTGATGAATTGCGTTTTTTTAATCCATTCTACCACTCTCTGTCTCTTTACAGGCTCATTTAAACCATTATATTCAGTGCGATTATTGATAGATATGAGTTTATTGCTGTCTTATTGTTGTGCTTTTTTGTGGTGACTTTTTCTTATTTCCTCTTATTCTCCTGTGTGAGTTCCTTTTGTTTGTGGATTTTCTTTTCTTTAGTTATTGTAGATTTTGTGTTACTGAATCTTTATGTTTTTCTTCTTTTTTATTCTGCTGAGTGGGTTTGTTAACTTTCTTTATGGTTACCTTGAAATTTACCCTTATCCTCTTCCTAAGTTTGAATCAGTCTTTTACTACTTGATATCACCTTGACTTCCTCTCCATTTGAGAGTTCTATACCTACACTGTTTTTTGCTCCTTTTATTGTTTTGACGTTGTTGTCATTTATAGATTGACATCTCTTTCCCTGTTTTAAGACTTTTAGCTTTGTTTTATTATTGAGAGTCTTTTTAATCTAGGTTGGTATCTGGCTGATGCTCTTCTGTGTCTTAGATGCTGGTTGTTGTCTGATTTTGTTGGATCTCTAACCAGAGTACTCCTTTTAATATTTCTTGTAAGTTTGGTTTGTTTTTTTCGAATTCCTTTAATTTCTGTTTATCTGGAAATGTCATAATTTTGCCATCATATTTGAGAGAGAGTTTTGCAGGATATATTATTCTTGGTTGGTAGTTTTTTTTTTTTTATAAAGGTTTTATATATATGCCATCCCACTGCCTTCTTGCTTGCATTGTTTCTGCTGAGTAATTAGAGCTTAGTCTTATTGTTTCCCCCTTTTTAAGTGACTTATCACTTTTCTTGAACTGCTCTCAGGATTCTTTCTTTGTCTTTGGTTTTGGCAAGTGTGATTATGATTGTCTTGGTGACTTTCTTTTAGGCTCTATCTATATGGGGTTCATTGAGCTTCTTGGATGGTCAGATTTTCATCTTTCATGATATTTGGGAAGTTTTCTTCCAGCAAATCTTGAACAATCTTCTCTGTTTTCCATTTTCTCCTCCAGTTCTGGAACTCTGATTGTGCACAAATTTTTGCTCTTGATTTTGCCCCACATAATTCTTAGTTTTTTTTCATTCTTTTCTTTTATTTTTCTTCAAACAAAGTCCCATCCATGGATTTGTCTTCAATCTGCTTCACTGTACACTGGCTGATGGTGGACTGGGATGGGGGCTGTCTGTGTCCTCATGTTGGTCTAGTGGTGTGGGAGATTTCCCAGCCCCTGGCCAGATAGACAGGGGGGTCAGATGGGGAGTGGTGTGGGCTCACTTCTCACCCTTCAGCAGCTGGTCAAGTGGTAGGAGGGAGGGCATTGCAGGCCCATGTGGCAGCTGATCTGAGCACTGGGGATGCTCTAGCCACGATGGCACATCAGGGGCTGGTGGGAAGGGTGGTAGGATACAGACTGGGTACTCTGTCTCCTGTTGAAAGCTCCATGAAGTTATCTTCCTGTACTCCCTGTCCTGGGTCATTGCTGGCTGTGCTCCAAGATGGCAAAGCTGTGCCACATTAGCTGGTAGGGGACCTCCACCCCATAGCTCTCCTCATTCTCTGTTCTCTGTCAGTTTCTTCTTCCTTTCAGTGCTTGATCTAGTTCTTTATCGCTTCATTTGATGGTTAGGGGTACAGGATTGACGTTTGTATCTGTTTTACTTAGTTTTTCAGGTCTTTGCTGCAGAGGGATGGCATGGTGCTTCTGTCTACAGGGCCATGTTCTAAACAGAGATTTTAGTCCTATTCTAAAAATTTAGGTTTTCTCATTTAACAAAAATTAGAAGTGTTGGTTTTATTGTTGGAAGAAACATAAATTCTTTTAAGTCTTAACTGAGAATTTCTACACAAATGGTTGTTTGAACATGCAACGTAACAAATATAAATGCTAGTGTAGCAAGAAAATATATTACCATAAGTAATTATTTAATCACTAGCAATAACTCAGAAAATTTTTTCAAGGATTTTGCTTACACAAAGAATGAGAAGATAGTGTTGAAAGATTTTGTGACCTACAAAGGCTGTTGATCTTAATTTATCATTGTTATACTCCTTTCTTCTTCAATATGTTGAAGTAATCACTTGTCAATCCACTGGGTTTATTGTTTGAACCACAACAAGAAGGATGGTCCTTGGAAGGTCAACATCTGCAATCAGCCACTTAGTAGGACACAAGAACTTGAAAGCTTCTTTTGTTTACTAATTTAAGCTTTTCCCTTTTATATATGGAGAGGATCATGTTATCCTTTTGTTGTATTTTTCTTCAGGAGGAATGGGTGAGCCACAAGGTAGCCAAGTAGAGCATTAAGTAGTGTACTAACAAGTTGCTGTGGAGTTGATTCTGACTCAAGGAGTGACCCCATGTGTGTCAAAGTAGAACTGTCCTCCATAGTGTTTTCAGTGGCTGATTTTTCAGGAGTAAATCACCAAGCCTTTCTTCCAAGGTGCCTCTGGGTAGACTTGAACCCTCAATCTTTTGGCTAGTAGTCGGGTGTGTTAAGCATTTGCACCACCCAGGGACTCCAGTGGTGCACTAGTGCCAAGGAAAGGTAATAACGAAAGTCATTAGAAACTGTATGCTTCCATGGGTTGGGAGTGCTTAGGATGCACCAGAAAAGAGCACCTTCCTTAGATGGCCCACATTCTCCAGCACCTCTCTAGAGTACCCTTGACCTTGGATGAAACTGCAGTACATACACCCAGTGTTTGCACCCTTGTCTTAGCTGGCTGGGCCATGCTGTTGCCTGTGGTTGTAGTTTGTTCCTTGCTGTATAGCATTCCATTGTGTGAACATGCCATAATTTTTTTACCCATTTTGCTACTGATGAACTCTTTCTTAATGCCTGTAATTCCATTAGGCTACAACTCAATGAGGTGTTCAGTGGATTTTTGTTGGATGAATGGATATTGTGTGGGTGATATAAAAGGCATGGTGATGTGAGATAATACTAGAAAAGTTAGTTGGGGCCATATTGTGGAGAAATATAAAAGTCTGGCAAGAAGTATGTATTAATTTGTTAAGTAACGAGGCTTCAGGGTAGTGTGGTTAAAAGCATGGACTATGGAGCCAGACTATTTGGGTTTGACGACCATTTCTACCACTTACTAGCTGTGTAACCTTGAGGTAATTTACCTAATATTTCTGTGCTTCAGTTTCCTTACCTAAAAAATGGTATCATAGGGTTATTTTGAAGATTAAATGAGTTAATATTTGTAAAGAGCTTAGATCATGACTGAGCACATAGTAAGTCTACAGCAGTATTTGTTAAATAAAATGAAGGTCTGCTGGAGTTTTTTGATCAGAGAAGTGACATTTTGGAAGAGGGTGAGAAGCTGTAATAAAAGCTGGACCAGTGGTCCAGCTACAGCTACTGTTCTTGACAGGAGGCTGATGCTCACTGACATGGGGTGCATTGCCTAGGCAAGAAATGCTGGCGAGCAGTTCACAGGCAGGGGAAAAACTTGTCAATGGGAATAAAAACACTATGCTTTCGAGAGGCAGGGCCAAGATGGCGGAGGAGTCAGAAGCTTCCTGTGGACCCTCTTACAACAAAGACCAAAAAAAAAAAAAAAACAACTGATTTGATTATATATGGCAATCTGGGAGCCCTGAACGTCAAAGGCAGAGTTGAGGAACTGGACTGAGTGGCAAGGGGAGGGAGAGACAGTTGGGAAGCAGCAAGGAGTTGCCAGACCCAACCTGGTGAGACCCCAAGCCCTTCATGCCTGAGCAGCTTGTGGGTGAGTGGTGAGGAAGGCAAGCAGCCATGCTCCAGAGGCGCATTTTCTGCACAGGGAGAGACCCAGCACCAGAGAGTCTACATGACCACCGAGAACCAGTGAGAAGCAGCCCTCAATCTGGCAAAAGATGAGTACTTGCGTACGGCTTACTGTGTGGATCAAAAACACACCCCTTAGGGAAAAGCCTCTCTTCCATTTACCTCCCTGCTCCCTGCTCTGCACTGGGTCCTGGACCGGCTTCAGCAATTGCCGGGTCCCCTGGGTCAGAAGTAGGATCCATCAAACACCTGGAGCCATTCTCACTGCCTTGGAGAGTGAACAAATTAACAAACAGGGAAAAAATAAACTGCCAGCTCCCCTAATCCAGGAAACCAGGGTAGGCATAGCTCCTTTACCTAGGCACAGGCATAAGGGATCCATGGACTTTGAGTCCCTTTCCTCCTGCATAGACTTGTGTGGGTCCATCTCAACAACATAAGCCCTCATTACTGCAGTACAACAGGGTATATACCGGAACTCTTAACTTCAACTGTGAAGTGGCATTTCTTGACATTTGACGCTGCTCCGCCCATAAAGCAGGGTCTTCACCTACTCATATCAGGGGCCTGAGGACTGGTGGCTCCACCCACGCCACCTAGCCACCTGCGATAGGGGCCCATGAATAAAAGGTGCCCCCCAGCCCTTACAGCCAACAACATTAGGTGCTCATAGTCCGGCTGCAAAATCCACCCACCTATGTGCTCTAGGGAACAGGGACACGCCTTCTTCCTGGACACTCAGGAGCAGCTGTCAGGCCCCTGCCTTGATCAGGATGTGTCCCCCTGCTGCAGCCAGATGCCTGTGCCTACACCAATCACCCATGCCTGTCTAAGACTGTAAGTGAGAGCCTACACCACACACTTGGTGGCAGTCTACCTGGGCACCTGAGCTGAATCCATACAGGAGGAGTGGGCAGACTCCTGAGCTCACATACCTAGTAACAGACCTAACCACCTGGAGACAGGACATTAGAGCTTCAAAGTTGCCAATAATCAAACTAGCTTATACAAGCAGCCTATTTGGGCATACCAAAACAAAACAAGAAGCTAGGACACAGTAAGCAAACATAAAATAAATAAATATAATAACTTATTGATGGCTTGGAGACAACAGTCAATATCAAATCACATAAAGAGGTAATCCATGATGGCTTCAGCAAGCTTCCAAAATAAAGAATCTAGAGATTTTCCAGGGGAGGAAAATTTCTTGGAATTACCAGAGACAGAATACAAAAGATTAATATACAGAACTCTTCAAGAAATTAGGAAGGAAATTAATCAAAATGCAGAACACGCAATAGAGGAAATTATTAGAAGAACATAATGACAAATTTAACAGGTTGCAAAAATCCATAGAGAGACAGCAATCAGAAATCCAGAAGATTAACAATAAAATTTCAGAATTAGATAACTCAGTAGAAAGTCATAGGAGCAGAATTGAGGCAATGGAAGTCAGAATCAGTGAGAATGAAAATAAAGGACTTGACACCAACTTATTTCAGGAAAAATCAGATAAAAGTGTAAAAAAAATGAAGAAACCCTAAGAATAATGTGGGATTCCATCAAGGGGAATAACCTACGAGTGATTGGAGTACCAGAACGGGGGGGATAACAGAAAATACAGAGAGAATTTTTGAAGATTTGTTGGCAGAAAACTTCCCCGATATCGTGGAAGATGACAAGACATCTATCCAAGATGCTCATCACACCCTGCATAAGGTAGATCCCAAAAGAAAGTCACCAAGACATATTATAATCAAACTTCCAAAACCAAAGATAAACAGAGAATTTTAAGAGCAGCTAGAGATAAATGAAAAGTCATCTACAAAGGAGAGTCAATAAGAATAAGCTTGGACTACTCAGCAGAAACCATGCAGGCAAGAAGGCAATGGGATGACATATATAAAGCCTTGAAGGAAAAAAACTGCCAGCCAAGAAATACATATCCAGTAAAACTGTCTCTCAAATAAGATGGAAAAATTATGGCATTTCCAGATAAACAGAAATTTACAGAATTTGCAAAAACCAAACCAAAATTACAAGAAATACTAAAGGGAGGCCTCCTGTTAGAAAATCAGTAACATCAGATAACAACCCAAGACTAGAACACAGGACAGAGCAACAAGATATCAACCCAGATAGGGAAGACACAAAAGTAAATCAAAGCTAAAACACTGAAAATGGGGAAACAGATGTCAATATGTAAAAGATGACAACATTAAAACAAAAAAAAAGGGACTTAAAAAATGTAGACAGAGATTTTTCATATGGAGAGGAAGTCAAGGCTATACAAAGAAATAAAAGACTGGTATAAACTTAGAAAAATAGGGGTAAATATTAAGGTAACCATGAAAGAAACTAACAATCCTGCAAGTCAAAATAAATCACTAGAAAAATATAAAGACTCGGCAGACACAAAATCAACAACAGTGAAAAAGATGAAAAGAAAATACATAAAGAAAAACAACTCAGCACAGAAAATTAAGTGGAACAAAGAAACTGTGAACAACACACAAAAATAAACATCAAAATGACAGCACTAAACTCATACCTATCAATAATTATGCTGAATGTAAATGGACTAAATGCACCAATAAAGAGACAGAGAGTGGCAGATTGGATAAAAAAACATGATCCGTCTATATGCTGCCTACAAGAGACACACCTTAGACTTAAAGACACAAACAAAGAAACTCAAAGGATGGAAAAAAATGTATCAAGCAGACAACACTCAAAAAAGAGCAGGAGTGGCAATATTAATCTCTGACAAAATAGACTTTAAAGTCAAATCCATCACAAAGGATAAGGAAGGACACTATATAATGATTAAAGGGACAATACATCAGGAGGACATAACTATAATAAATATTTACGCAACCAAGAGGGATCCAAAATACATAAAACAAACTCTAACAGCACTGAAAAGAGAGATAGACAGCTCCACAATAGTGGTAGGAGTCTTCAGCACACGACTTTTGGGGAAGGACAGAACATCCAGAAAGAAGCTCAGCAAAGACACGGAACAACTAAATGCTACAATCAACCAACTTGATCTCATAGACATATACTGAACACTCCACCCAACAGTAGCCAAGTATACTTTCTTTTCCAAAGCACATGGAACATTCTCCAGAATAAACCACGTATTAGGCCATAAAGCAAGCCTTAACAAAATCCAAGGCATCGAAATATTACAAAGCAACTTTTCTCACCATAAAGTCATAAAAGTAGAAGTCAACAATAGAAAAAGGAAGGAAAAAAAATCAAACACATGCAAACTGAACAACACCTTGCTCAAAAACTACTGGGTTATAGAAGAAATTAAGGATGGAATAAAGACATTCATAGAATCAAATAAGAATGAAAACACATCCTACCAGAACATTTGGAACACAGCAAAAGCAGTGCTCAGATGTCAGTTTATAGCAATAAATGCACACATCTAAAAAGAAGAAAGGGCCATAATCAAAACATTAACCTTACAACTGGAACAAGTAGAAAGAGAGCAGCAAAAGAAGCCCTCAGGTGCCAGAAGAAAAGAAATAATAAGAATTAGAGCAGAATGAAATGACATAGAGAATAGAAAAACAATTGAAAGGATTAACAAGACTAAAAGCTGGTTCTTCGAAAAGATCAACAAAATTGATATACTATTGGCCAAACTGACAAAAGAAAAACAGGAGAGGAAGCAGATAACCTGTACAAGAAATGAGATGGGTGATATCACAACAGACCCAACTGAAATTAAAAGAATCATAACAGAATACTATGAAAAATTGTACTCTAACAAATTTGAAAACCTAGAGGAAATGGACAAATTTCTAGAAACTCATGACCTACCTAAACTAACACAAACAGAAGTAGAACAACTAAATAAACCCATAACAAAAGAAGAGATTGAAAAAGTGATTAAAAAACTCCCTACAAAAAAAAAGCCCTGGCCCAGATGGCTTCACTGGAGAATCCTACAAAACTTTCAGACAGAGTTAACACCAGTACTACTAAAGGTATTTCAGAGCATAGAAAAGGATGATATACTCCCAAACTCATTTTATGAAGCCAGCATAACCCTGATTCCAAAACAGGTAAAGACACCACTAAAAAAGAAAATTACAGACCAATATCCCTCATGAACATTGACGCAAAAATCCTTAACAAATTTCTAGCCAATAGAATTCAGCAACATATCAAAAAAAATAATTCACCATGATCAAGTGGGATTTATACCAGGTATGCAGGGATGGTTCCACATTAGAAAAACAATCAATGTAATCCGTCACATAAATAAAACAAAACACAAGAACTACATGATCTTATCAATTGATGCAGAAAAGGCATTTGGCAAAGTTGAACACCCATTCATGATAAAAAACTCTTAACAAAATAGGAATAGAAGGGAAATTCCTCAACATAATTAAGGGTATTTCTACAAAGCCAACAGCCAACATCATCCTAAATGAAGAGAGTTTGAAAGCATTCCCCTTGAGAAAGGGAACTAGACAACAATGCCCTTTATCACCACTCTTATTCAACATTGTGCTGGAGGTCCTAGCCAGAGCAATTGGGCTAGAGAAAGAAATGAAGGGCATCCAAATCGGTAGGGAAGAAGTCAAAGTATCTCTATTTGCAGATGATATGATCTTATACACAGAAAACCCCAAAGAATCCACAAGAATACTACTGGAACTAACAGAAGATTTCAGCAAAGTTTCAGGATACAAGATAAACATACAAAAATCAGTTGGATTCCTTTACACCAACAAAGAGAACCTCAAAGAGGAAGTCACCAAATCAATACTATTTACAATAGCCCCCAAGAATGTAAAATACTTAGGAAAAAATCTAACCAGAGACGTAAAAGACCTATACAATGAAAACTACAAGACACTACTGCAAGAAACCAAAAGAGACCTGCATAAGTAGAAAAACATACCTTGCTCATGGATAGGTAGGCTTAACATAGTGAAAATGTCAATTCTACCCAAAGTGATCTACACATACAATGCAATCCCGATCCAAATTCCACTAGCATTTTTTAATGAGATGGAGAAACAAATCAGCAACTTCGTATGGAAAGGGATGAGGCCCCAGATAAGTAAAGCATTACTCAAGAAGAAGAACAAAGTGGAGGGCCTCACACTACCTGATTTTAGAACCTATTATACCAACATGGTAGTCAAAACAGCCTGGTACTGGTACAACAACAGATACATAGACCAATGGAACAGAGTTGATAAACCAGACATAAATTCATCCACCTATGAGCAGCTGATATTTGACAAAGGCCCAAAGCCCGTTAATTGGGAAAAAGACAGTCTCTAACAAATGGTGCTGGCATAACGGGATATCCATCTGCAAAAAACTGAAACAAGATCCATACCTCACACCATGCACAAAAACTAACTCAAAATGGATCAAAGACTTAAATATAAAATCAAAAACAATAAAAATCATGGAAGAAATAATAGGGACATTGCTAGGAGCCCTAATACATGGCATAAACACAATATGAACCATAAGCAAGAATGCACAAGCACCAGAAGAGAGACTAGATACATGTGAGCTCCTAAAAATCAAACAATTATGCTCATCAAAAGACTTCACCAAAAGAGTAAAAAGACAACCTACAGACTGGGAAAAAATTTTTGGCTATGACAAATCCGATCAGCGTCTAATCTTGTAAATCTACAAGATACTGCAAAACCTCAACAACAAAAAGACAAATAACCCAGTTAAAAAATGGGCAAAGGATATGAACAGACACTTCGCCAAAGAAGATATTCAGATGGCTAACAGACATAGGAAGAAATGCTCACTATCACTCCAACAAGGCTGGCATTAATCCAAAAAGCAGAAAATAATAAATGCTGGAGAGGTTGTGGAGAGACTGGAACACTTATACACTGTTGGTGGGAATGTAAAATGGTGTAACCACTTTGGAAATCGATTTGGCGCTTCCTTAAAAAGCTAGAGATAGATTCTTGGAATATATCCTAGAGAAATAAAAGCCATCACACAAATAGATATATGTACACCCATGTTCATTGCAGCACTGTTCACAATAGCAAAAAGATAGAAACAATCTAGGTGCCCATCAATGGACAAATGGATAAACAAATTATGGTATATCCACACACTGGAATACTATCCAATGATAAAGAACAATGATGAAGCCGTGAAACATAACATGGAGAAAGCTGGAGGTCATTATGCTGAGTGAATTCAGTTGGTCACAGAAGGACGAATATTGTATAAGACCACTATTATAAAACTCAAGAAGAGGTTTAAATACAGAGGAAAACATTCTTTGATGGTTTGGAGGGTGGGGAAGGAGGGTAAGTGTTACTTACTAATTAGATAGTAGCTAAGAATTATCTTAGGTGAAGGGAAGGACAGCACACACTACAGGGGAAGTCAGCACAGCTGGACTAAAACAAAGCTAAAAAGTTTCCTGAATACAGTCAAACACTTTGAGGAAAAGAGTAGCAGGCTAGGGGTCTGGGGACCATGCTTTCAGGGGATATCTAGATCAACTGGCATAACAAAGCTTATTAAGAAAATGTTCTGCATCCTACTTTGGTGAGTGGCATCTGGGGTCTTAAAAGCTTGCAAGCGACCATCTAAGATGCATCAGTTGGTCCCAATCACCTGGAGTAAAGGTGAATGAAGAGCACCAAAGACACAAGGAAAGTATTAGCCCAAGAGACAGAAAGGGCCACATAAACCAGACACTTCATCAGCCTGAGACCGGAAGAACTAGATGGTGCCTGGCTACCACCAATGACTGCCCTGACAGGGAACACAATGGAGAGTCCCTGATGGAGCAGGAGAAAGGTGGGGTGCAGAACTCAAATTCTGGTAAGAAGACCAGACTTAATGGTCTGGCTGAGACTGGAGGAACCCCGGAAAGCATGGCCCCTGGATTCTCTATCAGCCCAGAACTGAAACAATTTCTGAGCCAACTCTTCAGACAGGGATTGAACTGGACTGTGGGACATAAAGTGATACTTGTGAGGAGTGTGTCTCTTAGCTCAAGTTGATACAAGAGACTAAACAGTCAGCTTCTGTCTGGAGGTGAGATGGGAAGGCAGAGAGGATTAGGAGCTGGTTGAATGGACATGGGGAATCGGGTGGAAAAGAGGAGTGTGTTGTCACAGTGTGTGGAGAGCAATTAGAGTCACATAACAATGTATGTATAAATTTTTGGGAAAAAAAGGACACTATGCTTTCAAAGATTCCATCCTTTTCCTTTGTAGACAAGTTCTGAATGGGCAGTTTTGAATTATAACCTGTAATTAGAAAAGTTTTATCTTTCATAACCATCAGCTAACAAGTAAACTGTAGTTATTTCAGTGGTGTAATTTCAGACCAGCAGGAGCAGGATTATTTTCCATTCCCCTTAAATGACACAATATAAGAATCTCTATGTTTTCTAAACATAAGAATGGACTCTTGAGATTTGCAGGAATTTCCCCCCAGAAATTCTCTGCAGTGAAGTTGTCTGTGTAGAGTTGGGTTATCCCACTGAACCCAGACTCTGGACCAGTTTGAATCTGGGAAGAAACAGATACTGCACTTCAACTGGGTAATTCGTCAAGAGTTTTTAAGGAAAGGATCATTTACATAGTTAGGGAAACCTAAAAAGGGTAGTGCACAATCCCAGGGACAACTGATACCATAAGCCTGAAGCTGCCCAAGGAAGGAGGCATTACCAGGACTCAGAGAGGGCTGAGGACAGAAACCCATGACTCTCTGGTAAGGAGGGAGCTGTGAGAATGAATATCTCACCATTGGCTGAACCTGTCAGGAAGCTGGAAGTTACAGGAGTCCGTTGATGCAATTGATAAAAATCAGCCTTCCCAAGGCACGAAGCAGGTTGAAAAGCAGTAGATGTGGATCTAATGGCAAACAGTGGATGTCCAGTACAAACAAAAAACTAAGAAATAGCAGGGCAGCCCGTTTAGCTATTTCCAGAGGAAACCTAATCTCATGAAACAACTGTAATTAATATTAGTAGTAATAATTATAATAAGAACAGTGGCTTATGTCTATTGGGCTTCCCTGTGGGTGAGGCACTGTGTTCAGCACATTGTATATTTCATTTCATTTAATCCTCACAATATTTCCATACCTAGTATCTTGCTGTCTTGCAGAAAAGGACAGTGGAGGTTTAGAGAAATCAAGTAACTTGCCCAAGGTCCCATAGCTTGTAAGAAGTACCAGAATCCAAGTTTTGTCTCAGTTTTTCCAAAGCCAAAGTCATATCCTTTCCCCCACTTGAGTAATCCGTTAGTTATGTGTTTACTTAAACTACTTTTTCACTCAGGCAAGTATAATTTGATCAAAAATCAAATATAGAAATTTATAGAGTAAAAAGTTCAGTTTCTTCCTTCTCACCCTGTCCCCAAATCACTTCCCTCTCCAGAAGTTATTACTGTTAACAGTGGTGTGTACTCCTTCCAAACTTTTATTTCTAATGCATTTACCTACTTACATGCACATAAGCATATATACAGGGTCAGTTTGTTTATAATTTTCTTCATCTTCTTTTGACTTTGTACTTTTTCCCCCCACTTTGGGTCCTCCCTACTCCCTCATAGTGGCTTGAATTATTTTATTATACGGTGGCTTAAATAAGGAGCCGTGGTGGCACAGTGGTTAAAGCGTTCAACTGCTAACTGAAAGGTCAGTGGTTAGAAACCACCAGCGGCTCCCTGGGAGAAAGATGTGGCAGTCTGCTTCCATAAAGATTTACAGCCTTGGAAGCCCTATGGGGTCACTAGGAGTTGAAATTGGCTCAGTGGCAGTAGGTATGGAGTGCTTAAAATGTACAGACATATAATTAATTATAAAACTTCCTTGTGTTTCTAGGTTGCACACAACTATAAAACCTAAATAAATTAAGGATACAATATTCCAAAATAAAAACTTAAATTATCAATGTTAATTTACTGCAGTTTAATGTAATTAAAATAAATTTGAGTTTAATAGTTGGGCTTAACAGTAGGCAAATATGTTTAATTTTTGCTTGTTGCCTTGCTCCTTTTGATTTGGAGCGTGATGAACCACCGTTTAAGTATCATGATTTTCATTATTACTGTTTTTCCTTTTAAACAACAAACAATAAACACTTTTTGGTTCCTATGACCAATCAGTATAATAGTGTATACCCAAATAATGCTGAAAATATTTAAAAGGACCATTTAACAAAAGAATTTTCTATATATCTCTACAACTACATATTCTGGTAATGAACTTTTGCAACCTGATTAGTACAGAGACGGATATATGCTAAGAATCCACTTGCTTCCTGAATGGCACAAGCCACTATTCCATCAAATCTGAATTCCTGAGTATAATATGATGACTCAATTCTGCAACAAATTTCTCCCTCTTAGAACTATCGTTAATCTTTTGTTTATATAGCACAAGATGAGGTCATATGGGCTGCAGTTGCCCTGCATACCTTGGCTCCATTCTGGGCTTGCCTCAGTTATTTTCTTATTAGTCTTCTCCAGTTAGAGTGTATTATTCTGCACTGCCATTTTCATGATGTCATATCAAAATCTCAATTTATAAATTAACTTAAGAAACTAAAGTTTTAATCCATGAAAGTGTCTATCAATTCTAAGTATCCTTGCAAATTTTAAGATTTATCTTCATGATTAGTTAAACTACTTAAGTCCAATAGCAGATACAGAATGTTGTCATTTGGATATTTGGATGTGCCAACTCAAAAGCATTCAGCTATGCCTCTCAACGCATAGAAGTTGAGTGTTATCCCTATAAAATGATCACTTGATGACAACCTAGATTACAAAGAGCGGTAAAAAAATGCAGACACTAGAATTAGTAGCTGTTTGTGAGTGGTAATTCAGATGACTCAGAATATGCCTATTTTATTATTATTTTTTAAAGAGTATCAGTGGTATGAGAATTAAAAAATTAGAATAATCTCAAGGTATTTATGGATCTCATTCCTCAACCACAAACTTGGATAAGTGAGCATTTCCCAGTTTGGGAATCACTGTGCATTATGTTCTACTTTCCTACATGAAGGACAAAGGCAATTAGGATTGGGGGCAGGGAGGAGAGAACTGCTGGAGTGGAGAGAAAACAGATCTGTTATCACCAAACTCTCACAGGGTTTTCTTCTGCTGCTGACAAGCTGACGTTAAGAGTAGGATGCTATGGTTTGTGTGGTTTATACCTCCCAATTCTCAGCCCAGGGAGATATTTCTCCCTCCTGCAGACAAGTTTTAACTAACTTCCTTTTTCTTGCCAGACTGATGTACTTCCAAGTCATCCCTCCTCTAGTTTGTACTGTGGTTCGAGGCCCTTTTGTCCTGTTCTGAGGTGTACTCACTCACTATGAAAGATAAGAGGGAAAGCCATAATGGTGGTTGCATGGCATTCAGTGGACTCATAAAGGATTACACTGCTGTTTAACTCATCTAGGTGTCATGAGTGCTAGAAATGTGTTGTGTTCCTAGATCTTTCTTTGGGATTCAATATGAGTACACCTCATTTAAAGGAAAGTATCCCCTTAAAATACTGACTACTTGTTTTCAAAGTAACTGATAGTTAAGAAAAAGGCATCAAATGTTAATTTTCCTTCCTTCCTCCCTCTTTCCCTTCCCCCCTTCCTTCTTTCATCCCTTCTTCACTTTTCTCCTCCCTCCCTTTCTCCTCCTTCTTTCTCCTTCTCTTTTTCGGAGAGGTATTCTTTAGACTAGGGTTAGAGTGGTGGTTCAGTGGTGGAATTCTCACCTATCCATGTAGGAGATCTGGTTTTGATTCCCGGCCAACGCACCTCATGTGCAGAGACCACCCATCTGTCAGTGGAGGCTTGCATATTGCTATAATGCTGAACAGGTTTCAGTAGAGCTTCCAGACTAAGATAGACTAGGAAGAAAGGCCTGGAAATCTACTTCTGAAAATCAGCCAATGAAAACCCTATTGATCACAATAGTCCAATCCACAACCCATCATGGGGACAGCACAGGACAGGGCAGCATTTCCCTCCATTGTGCATTGGGTCACCATTAGTTGGAAGTCAACATCCTTTAGACTATCCCCTTTGGCTTGAAAATATAGCATGGCACATTCCTGGGTTGGTAGAGCCAGTTAGTTGCAGAGTTCTGACTAGACCTAGATTTCCAAGACTTCCAGAACTGTGCTGCTCACACTAGGCCCCTGCTGAGGAGAATAAATCAATAATATATTTAGAAATACCCAGACTTATAAAGACAAATTCCAATTAATATATGCAGAAGGAACGGGGGAAATACAAAACCTCCATTAGGCAAGGAATAACTGTTGGAAGTAAGATCCACAGATGGAAACTTTCAGTGAGTGAAAGTTTAGGGAGAAACAGGATATAAGCATAGTCTCAAAGTATCTCCCCTAAGGTATTTTGTCAACACAAAGGGAAAAATAGTAACTTTACAGTGGACAAACCCAACAGACACCATCTTAACCAGGTGATCAAGGCTAACGTCATTGATAGTATCAACATCATGTACCCCCTGATATGATGCACCATGAAGGACACAGCATCACTTCTTCAGTATTCTTGGCATGGATAACACATGGAATTTCAAAGGAAACATTCAAGGCTTGGTGAATATGAGGGAGATGAAGAGGAGTCAAAGAGGACTTGAAGATTTTAAGAATGGATCCTGGTACCATTGACATCAGGAAATTCAGGAGGCAAGGGAGTTTGGAGAAGAAGTATATCATCTGATGTTAAGGTTGAGATGTTGTAAGAGATTCAAATGAAAATGCTTTAGTAATAGTTTTATAAATTCATTCATTCATTCAACCAACCCTTATTTATAACCTGCTTTGTGCCAGGACATATGCTAGATCCTGCCGATGTAAATCCCATGGCATGGATCTTACTCTTAGAAAGTCTGGTAGGAGACAGACGGTACATAGTGGGTTGCATGTAGACTGTGACAGTAACGAGCATGAAGGACTCTGGGAGCACAAAGGAAAGACTGTTTTCCCAGGGTGCTGGGAATATGGGACTAGAGCTCAGACAAAATACAGAAATCTGGAAATTTTGGAATCACCTGCAAGAAGTAGTAGTGGAAGCCTGAAATGGCTCAGTCCAATTTTAATGAAAGAAAAAAGGCAGAAGTTTAAGTATTGAGTTCTGGTGAGATTCACACACAAAGAACAAGAGAAAGTGGAGAGTCAATGACAGAAAGGAAGAAAGTGCTGGAAAATTGGCAGGTGAATATGTAGCATGTGATATCACAGATATTGAAGAGTGCTTCAAGGAGAAGGGAGTTTGCAATTGTTTGGAATTTGAAACTGCTTTGAGGGGATAGTTTTAGTGGAGTGGAAAGGGTAGGAGTTGGAGAGTAAGCCAAGAGGAAATGAAAGCATTTAGCACTCTGGTAATGAAGCTTACTGTCTAAAAGGAGAATTAGCATTAAATAAATTATATCACCAAACCCAAACCCCTTGCCATTGAGTCGATTTCAACTGAGAGCGACCCTGTACGACAGAGTGGAACCGCCCCATAAGGTTTCCAAAGCTATAATATATATATATAGTGAATTTGAATTTTGTTCTACATTTTTGTCCTGCTCTGTCTGGGACTGTTTTTTGTGGTTCCTGTCAGAGCAGTCGGTGGTAGTAGCTGGGCACCATCTAGTTCTTCTGGGCTCAGGCTGAGGGAGCCTGTGGTTCACGTGGTCCTTTAGTCCTTTGGACTAATATTTGCCTTGTGTCTTTGGTTTTCTTCATTATCCTTTGCTCCAGACCGGATGGGACCAGTAGATGTATCTTAGATGGCACTCTCGAGTTTTTAAGACCCCAGATGCTATTCACCAACGTAGGATGTAGAATTTTTTTTTTTGAGACTGTGTTATGCCAATTGACCTAGATATCCCCCAAGACCATGGTACCTAGCCCTCAGTCACAACAACTAGGTCCCTCAAGATGTTTGGCTGTGTCTAGGAAGTTTCTATGACTTTGTCTAGGACACATTGTGCTGACTTTCCCTATATTGTGCACTCTTTCCCTTCATTAAAGTTGACACTTGTCTACTATCTAGTTAATGATTTCCCCTCCCCAACCCTCGCCTCCCTCATAACCATCAATGATTGTTGCTTTCTATGTATAAACCTTTTCATGAGTTTTTATAATAGTGGTCTTATACGATATTTGTCCTTTCGTGGTTGACTTATTTCACTCAGCATAATGCCCTCCAGATTCATCCATGTTGTGAGACGTTTTGTGGATTCATCGTTGTTCTTTATTGTCGTGTAGTATTCCATTGTGTGTATGTACAATAATTTGTTAATCCATTCGTCTGTTGATGGGCACTCTTCGGTTGTTTCCATCTTTTTGTTATTGTGAATAGTGCTGCAATGAACATGGGTGTGCATATTTCTATTCATGTGATGTCTCTTATTTCTCTAGGATATATTCCTAGGCATGGAATTACTAGATCATATGGTATTTCTATTTCTATCTTTTAAAGGACCATTTTACATTCCCACCAGCAGTGAATAATAGTTCCAATCTCTCTGTAACCTCTCCAACATTTATGATTTTCTTTTTTTTTTTTTGACTAGTGCCAGTATTGTAGAGGTGAGATGGTATCTCATTATTGTTTTGATTTGCATATCTCTAATGGCTAATGATCATGAGCATTTCTTCATGTGACAGCTAGCCACCTGAATGTCTTCTTCTTCTATTCATATCCTTTGCCCATTTTTAAATTGGATTATTTGACTTTTTGTTGTTGAGGTGTTAAAGTACTCTATAGATTTTAGAGCTTAGACCTTTGTTGGATATGTTGTAGCCAAGATTTTTTTCCCAGTCTGTAGGTTCTCTTTTCACTGTTTTGGTGAAGTCTTTTGATAAGTATAAGTTTCTGATTTTTAGGAGATCTGAGTTATCTACTTTGTCTTCTGGTGTTTGTGCATTGTTAGTTATGATTTGTATACTATTTATGCCATATATTAGGGACACTAGCATTGTCCCTATTTTTTTCCTCCATGATCTTTATCATTTTAGGTTTTATATTTAGGTCTTTGATCCATTTTTAGTTAGTTTTTGTGTATGATGTGAGGTATGGGTCCTGTTTCATTTTTTTACAGATGGACATCCAGTTATGCCAGCACTATTGGTTAAAAAGACTATCTTTTCCCTGTTTAATGGACTTTGGCTCTTTGTCAAATATCAGCTGCTCATAGATGGATGGATTTACATCTGGGAGCTCAACTCTGTTCCATTGGTGTATGTATCTGTCATTGTATCAGTACCAGGCTGTTTTGACTACCATGGCTGTAGCAGTTTCTAAGATCAGGTAGTGTGAGGCCCCCCACTTTGTTCTTCTTCTTCAATAATACTTTTACTTATCTGGGGCTTTTTCCTTTCCATACGAAATTCGTGATTTATTTCTCCATCTTGTTAAAGAATGCTGTTGGAATTTGGATAGGGATTGCATTGTATCTGTAGATTGCTTTGAGTAGTATTGACATTTTCACAATGTTGAGTCTTCCAATTCGTGAGCATGGTATATTTTCCCATTTATGTAGGTCTTTTTTGGTTTCTTGCAATAGTGTTTTGTAGTTTTCTTTGTATAGGTCTTTTATGTCCCTGGTTAGATTTATTCCTAAGTATTTTATCTTTTGGGGGGCTATTATAAATGGTATTGGAGCCGTGGTGGTGAGTTGGCTAAGAAGTCAGCTGCTAATCAAAAGATCAGCAGTTTGAAGCCACCAACCACTCCTTGGAAATCCTATGGGGCAGTTCTACTCTGTCCTGTAGGGTCGCTATGAGTTGGAATCAAATCCATGGCAATGGATTTGGTTTTTTGGTTTAGCCAATGGTATTGATTTCTTGATTTCCTTTTCAAAGTTCTCTTTGTGGTGTAGATGAATCCAACTGATTTTTGTATGTTAATCTTGTATCCTTCCACTTTGCTGAAACCTTCAAGACTGTAATCTTTATGGAAGCAGACTGACATATTTTTCTCCCAGGGAGTGGTTGGTGGATTTGAACCTCCGACCTTTAGGTTAGCAGTTGAGTGCTTAACCACTGTGCACCAAGGCTCCTAAATTATATCACAGATCATGAAAAATTGCAAAAGGAAGACGTTGTGCTATTATGGGATTTGTGATAATTCAAAAAAGGGTTGTGCTCAAATTCACCTTTGTCCTGTGAAAGAGGGTCTGCTAAAAAAATTAATAGAGGGAAGCTCATGACCCCTTTATGAAAAATGTGCCCATTTGCAGACAGCTGTGCAAATGGGCACACTGGGCTTTTCTAACATTTGAGGCTACTCTAATGTGGGCACTGACTTCAGGTGGAAACTTGTTCTGCTCCCCTCCTGAGTCTTTCAAGTCACCTTTTCAAAGTCCAGAATGGTGCCAGGAACATGCTCCAGAAGTGTGGAGCTGGTGTTTAGCACTGAACCTGGGAAGCTGGGTCAAGTTGACTAAAGGTTCCCTACCCCTCCAACTCCCATGGGCAGCCTAGTATTTGTTATCCCCAGGTACTCCTTACCCAGGAGTGGGAACCATGGAATTTCTAGGCAGTAAACCCTCCAGGCTCTGAGGTTTGTTTCTCACTTTAACTTGATACCCTATTTCTGTTCTCCAGAGCTATTAGCTCCTGATTGATTTTCCTTTGTGCCCAGATCCTGATCTTGGTTATTAACACCAACCTGATAATCTGAAATCACCTCTGACCTTTGCTCTAAAATGGTATTTTGTCTCAGAAAGCAGGGGCGAATTAACCAGTAAGCAAGGTACACACGGGCTTACATTAAACTTACATTAATGTTTACTTGCAAATCTGTAGCGCACAATTTCACATGGGTTTCACCACATTAAAGATTGTGTAATCTGTCTGTTAGGAAGTATCAGGCTCCCAGCATCCTGATAGTTTTCGTCATTGTGTTTGCCCTGCCCCTCATCCAGGAGGCAGGTAACCCCAAGTTTCCAGGACATATGATTGTCTTTAAAGCAAATGACTTTTGAGCTTAGTTTAAGTGTTCTGTTATGATAATTAACCCAGAGCCATCCTGGTGCAGCTTTGAAGAAGTGAGAAGTGAGAAGTAATCGTGCATCTTGGCGTTTCTTCTGGGAGCTTCTGAGTGCTCTAAAGTCTAACAGATAATTGTGACTTACAAGGCTTGTCTCTGGAATAAAGTTGCCATCATGGTCAGGTTAAAAAATTATTCATCATTATAATTTTGAAAAATATGACTATTAAATGAAAGGCAGGATCATCAAAACAAAAACAAATAGACATAGGATTACAGTGCATCCCTTTTAGTTCTTTCTCCAACCAGTGTGCTTCCCTGTTGGCACATTATTTGTCTAGAACTCACTAAAATGGAGCATCTTTTCTCTCACATCCTCATGAAGTTATCAGCTTATTACCTTTGATTCACTGGTGAGTCTGTAGCTCTTGACTGTGAGAGGGAACTATTTCCCTCACTCTGTGGTGTTCTGAAATATTTTCTCCTTTTCTAATCAAGAGTTTCATTAACTCTTTCCCTCCCTTCTTAACAACCCAAAAATATCACTTAGAAGTGACACTTTAAGCCTTTCATATGTAAAGCAAGTTACCACAATTACACAAAGACTGTATTTTATTTTTGCAAATAATTTAAGGTTTTCTTTGTCTTTTGGGAAGGAACAGTAAACTTCATTTTTAAAAGGTTATATTTTGGGAGTAAAGAAATATACCCAATTGACAAGGGGGTACTTATATTAGAAAATAAACTGATTTTAATTGCTGGTTTTAATGTGGTGAGTTGCTATTCATCCTTTAATATGAAGCTCAAGCATTACTTCTATAGGAAGCCTTCTCTGAATCTCTTCCACTCCCAGTGAATAGGTATAAACTGGGACTGATCTGGGCCAACCAGGATGTATGGTCACCCTATATAATGTTATGTCTAATCTTAATCAGAGTGTTTACCACATTGATTGGTCTCCTATAATCACACAGAATCACTAGATGATAGAATACCACACACAAAAAAAGCGTGGTATAGGATATGCCTTATCTCGGTGTTCAGAAGAAGGTGACGCTTTGTCCAATGGTTAAATGCATTACCTAAGAAGCAGACTGCTTCTGTTCAAATTCCAGCTCTCTCACTGGCTGCATAACTTCAGCAAGTCAATTAAACAATCTGTATCTCAGTTTTCCCCATATGTAGAATGGGGGTAGTAATAGTACCTACATCACAGGGTTGTTGTGAGGATTAAATGAATTGCATATGCAAGATGTTTAGAGCAGTGCCTGATAGTTAGTAAATGCTGTATAAATATTAGCTATTTATTGTTATGGCATGTGAAGAAAACAAAAATCCTCACAAATGAACCAATAAATAGCATCATGATAAATGTAGAAGAATATGAATTTGTCGATAATTTCATTCTGCTCCGATCAACAATGTCCACAGAAGCAGCAGTCAAGAAACCAAATGACGAATTGCATTGGGCAAATCTACTGCAAAAGACCTCTTTAAAGTTTTAAAAAGCAAAGATGTCACTTTGATCGCTAAAGTGCACCTGACCCAAGCCGTGCTCTTTTCAATCACCTCACATGCATGCAAAAACTGGACATGAAAAAGGAAGACAGAAGAAGAATTAATGCATTCAAGTTGTGGTGTTGGTGAAGAATATTGAATATACCACAAATTGCCAGAAGAATGAACAAATCAATCTTAGAAGAAATACAACCAGAATACTCCTTAGAAGCAAAGATTTTTGAGTCTTTGGCTTGTTTACATTGGACACATTATCTGGAAAGACCAATTGCTAGAAATGGACACCATGGTTGATACGGTGAAGGACTGGTGAAGGCGAGTGTAAAAACGACTCGTGAGGGCAGCGTCTGACCTCCTCTAACTTCACAGCGGGGAAGAAGAATTGAGATCAACAGCCCAAGGCTGATTCCTATGAGGTGGAGGTCAGACATGGTTCCTTTATTTGCCATCTTTACCAATTCTGACACCAACTGTTACTCCCACGGCACTCTCTACTTCTCTTCTGGGTTCGATAATTCATTGCAATGGCCACACAGGACTCACAGATGATACTCACAATTATGGGGTTTGTTAGGGAAGTAACAGGTTACAATTCAGGTTCAGGATAACAGTTCTTCCATCAGGACGGCCCCTTCTCAGTCATGCTCACAGGCACGCCTCTCTGGCCTTCAGCCTCTGCCCTACTCAGGGCAAGTGTTAAAAAGCTCTTTTAGCTCGGCTGGTAAGTGCCCAGAGGCACCCTACTCTACCAGCAAGCCTCCTCCCTGAGGGCACTCAGCTTCTCATTCTGTGGGCCAGGAAGCCCAGCACACCATCTCCTTTGGTCTCCTGTTGTCATTTCTCTGCCAGCTTGTCTGCCACCATGTCTCGAGAGCTCTGTCTCTGTCTCCGGGCTCCAGGATCTTCTCAGTTCAGGAAAACAGGGTTCAAAGAATGCACACTCTCTGCTCCTGGCTGTTCCTCCTTGGTGGTGGTGGGATCCTCTCTCTACTCTGGAATTGGCTGTTTTTTAAGCCTAGCAGAATGGCAAAACTGACCAATTCCTTGGTGGGCTGCCATTATCTTATTTGCACAGTCCCATCCAATCACTTGGGTGGAAGTTACAAGACCACAGTGAGAAAGGCCAGACAAAAGCAATACATTGCACCTCAGTGAGGGACGCCTTCTATGAGATAGACTGACACAGCGGCTCAAACAATGGACTCGAATATAGCAAGGATCATGAAGATGGCTCAGGACTGGGCAATATTTTGTTCTGTTATCCATAACGTCACTACGAGTTGGAGCTGACTCAATGGCAACTAACAACAACATTGTTATGGCATGAGACTGGCCTAGTAGAAGAGGTAGAATTTGAAATGGAGCTGAAGGATAAGAGTGACTGGGTAGATACAGACAGACTGTCAGTATGTGTATACATTTTCATATGGCTGTGAAGATCAGCAGTTAAGCTGTTGTAATAGTTGTTTTCATTTTATTCCTACTTATCTCCGTTCACTATACTGTGTTGGGAAAGTAATTCTCTGGTCACTGGCCCAGTAAACTTAAACTTCACTTTCCTCCCCTGACCTCATGATAGACACTAATATGTTGATAATGGTATCATTTCCAATGAGCAGATATAAACTCAGAACTTTTCTCAGCCCAGCCCTCTAGGGGAGGTCCTGCTGGTAATGGGAGTAATGAATATGATAAAAACAATGCCATTCCCAGTTGAAACCCTCATTTCACAGAAGAGGAATCTGGAGCCTCGAGAAGCTGAGATACCTGCCCAAGGCCACACCCAGCTAGCCAGAGGAAGAACTAATACATGGGTCACTCCACTCTGTGGTTGGTGTTTACCTTTCCATCACGTATATCACTTGGTTAGCTTAATTTCTAATTAAAATGGTTTCTGCCATCAATGGTGAAGCCTTCATGGCAAGTATCTGTGTGTATATAACAGTGAAAACATATATCTAAAACTAATTAAACAAAAAGGACATGAGATACAGTCATTTATCCATGTGGCATTCTACAACATGATTATAAAATGCATAAAGCCTTGCATACTCCCCAGCAATGCTGACGGTTCTATCTATCCGGCTTAACCCAGTTATTGTGATATGATCTTGTATTCAGGTTGCAAATGAAAAAGCTCCACCAGGCTCTTCAGCAGCAGAGTGAGTGTACTTTAGAACTTCATGTCTGTGAACATAAATTGTGATATTTTACTGCTCTTAAATGATACATGATGAAATGATTGAAGACATCATTATGTGGAACGAAATCCAGTGGGCAGTGTGATGCTGTTAACTATTTAGCACCTCAAGCTCTTATGGGAATGTTGAGCATTTTTACTGAAGAAAAGTAGGGAAGCGGTGTTTGTTTGAAGACTGTATCTGGAGAAACGGTAGTGCAATGACCATATCATAGACAAGTTTAGCGTGCCAGGCAAGTTGGTGACAGAAATAGAGTATCCAGCTCTGAGCTGGATTTTAGTGAGTTAATCAGTATTCACTGAAAGCCTGCTAAAGTGGCACTCATTCTTGACATTAGAATCTCCTGGGGAGCTTTTAAAGCCTACCATGCCCAGACCCTCCTCCAGGGATTTCTATTTAATTTTTCAGGGGGTGGGGAGCATTGGTAGTTTGAAAGCCTCCCAGGTGGTTCTAATGTATGCAGAGTTGAGATCTTGAAGAGCAAATTTGCTGCAGATCTTTACAAATCCCTTTCGATCCATTGAAATTGACTTGATGGCAACGGATCCATCCCTTTTAAAAATGCTCATGTTGGGATTCCTGTGAGAGTAAATGTAGGAGCAACAGGTAGGAGAATACAATGGAGGGACAGTAGTTTCCCCGAATCTTCACCTACCTGTTCTAATGAAAAATCATGTCTGGAATGTGACCTGCTGCCTCCTAACCTGGAATTGTGGCAGAAAAATGCCTTTGTCAAATTAGCCTGATCAATAGCAGGTGCAATCAACATGACTAAGTGTTAGATTTGCCACCCAGTGCCAAAATCAACCCATGAAAATTCTGACCCACTAGCAGTTCCAGTGTACAACTATAGACTATTTCTTAATGCCATCGTCAACTTTACAGAAAGCTTTAAGCAAGCTATATGCGTCAGGCTGTGGCACCCCGGACCTCGGGCACCTTGCTTTAATTTAACCCAACACTCCCGAATAAATGATACTGAAAAGGAGAAAGGAAATTGCTCCTGCTATGAGAATAATCCCCCAAAAAACCATTGCCTTCGAGTCGATTCCAACTCATAGCCACCCTATAGGACAGAGCAGAATTGCCCCATAGGGTTTCTAAGAAGAGGCTGGTGTATTCAAACTGCCCACCTTTTTGATTAGCAGCCCTAGCACACTGTAGCTGTTAACCACTGTGCCACCAGGGCTCTGCTCTAAGAATAGAGTGGAAATTTGGCAACTGCACTGATGGGATGGCCAAACCCCCATGTAATCCCTGGTTTATCCAAAAGTTTGTAGATGGGCCCTGCAAAACAGCCTCAAAGACAAATTTCAAACCCAGATCACCTATGTGCAGCCAGTTGTTGTATGCCTCCACTAGCTGGGGGTTATTATCTGTGTGCTACAACCCAGTAAGTGAGTCATAGCTTAATTAGATGAACAAGAGCATTCCCTTTCCAAATAACGATACAGGAGCAGGTGCACTTTGTGCCCCTTCAGGCTGCATATTTCTGTGTGGAGGTACAAGGCATCCAGAATTCCTAACCCCAAACCCAACTCCCAAACCCTTTGCCCGGGCAATCCAATGTTTAGATGGCTAGAAAATGACTGGACAATGTACCCTGGGACATCTTAGTGTAACTTTCGATATTTATTCGTATAAATGAGAGCATACACTGGGCACCTAGTTTAGTCCTGACCACCTACCATCGACAAAAGAGAGGCCTTAGTGTGTGGAGAGAAGATTGTGGCAAGTCTGGCCAATGCCACCAAACCAGTAAGTACTGAGGAGAAGGTTACTCTTTTCTCAGATCCCTGATATGGCCAATGGGAATTGCACAACTTAAAAGCTCAATCAGAAATATGTCAGTGACCATGGAAGGAATAATTCGAGATATGGTTACGACCTTTCAGGCCCAACAAAAGTCCCTTACCTCCCTAGTTAAAGTAGTCTTAGCCAATGACATAGCCCTTGATTTTAACTCAACAAGGTGGAGTCTGTAAAGTTATTAATGCCTTGTGCTATGTTTGGATAAACACCTCCAGCGAAGTAGAACTAAATCTACAGAAGCTACAACAAAAGGCAACGTGACTGCACATTGCTACAGGTGACTCCAAAGGACTATTTAACTGGCTCACATCATGGATTCCTAACTTCAGATGTCTCAAAAACCTTTTTAGTCTCATTTTCTTCTTTCTTGCAGTAGGACTAACTATACTGTTTCTCGTTTTCATATTGGGACCCTGCCTCCTAAACCTCCTAGCCAAACTCCTTTCTAATGCACTAAGCTGTATCAAACTCAGTATGGTCCTGACACAACAGCCAGGTTATCAAACCATACCACCTTCACCTTATGATCTTAGGCTGTAAGCTATCCAACAGTTACAAGAGATGGAACCTTAAACTTTCTGAGCTGCCCCATCCCAGCTCACTGCCCCTTCTCGGCAGAAGGCAGTTCAAAGAGTCATCGCCCTGTCTCCCTTTTCCCAGTCTTGCCACTAATAACTGTTAGTGTGAAAAGAAAAAGGAAGGGATAAGACAAGGCTAGAGCCATTTTCTTAAAATCATTGTCTCCTCAGGATAGCCCCTCACCCAACCCATTTCCTGAAGTTGTTTTTCTCCTCAGAATTTCCTTGAAAAGAAACATCCACCGGCTGGCTGGAACCAGCTGAAACTGGTCCTGCCCTACATCTTGGCACTCCCAATAACCTTTAGCTCATTAACTGCCTCATGCAGGGTAAATTCTCTGCACCAGGGTGGAGAACTGACATGCTAATGAACAAAAATGGCTAACTTCCTCCTGCGAAGGGAATCAAACCCAGGCCCTAGAAAATGCTTACTCATTCTGGAATGCTCTGCACCTGTGTGCGCGTCATCTTGTATTTTGTAACTGATCTTGCCTATATAAACCAGCCTCAACAAGCTGCCTATGAGCAGTCTTGGAAGGCACTTAGCCCCAAATGTCTCTTTGCCCGGGCAATCAATAAAGTTACCCTTCGTTCTTCCCAACTCAGTCTCTGTCTTTTTGGCCCCCGATGGAGTCATGCCGAGCAGGACCAGAAGTTCCGGGTAACAAATACATGGAAGACTTCTAATAAATTTTTGAATGTACAATAAATGATTGAATGAGAGTTACTCTTTAGATCAGCAGACAGAACCCATCCATTCTAAAGTTGGCCAATTACAGATACTGAGCTTCCTTGTTTTCTTGTGGACACAGGGTGTGGGAGCTCAGTAATGTTCCCTAGGGTATGTATCTGCTAAACCCTGTACCAGGTTAGACACTGGAGCTAGAAGGTTAGATATTGGGGATTCAGAAATAAGGGCGAATTTCCTGCCTTCAAGGAACACATACTCTACTAGTAAGAGGACTTAATTTGTTAGTGGTGGAAGAAGACTGGAGTAGAGAATATGGACTTGGGAATTTTCTTTTCTTGTACATGCAATTTATTAATAAAGACTGATAAGTGTTATCTTGATGTTAAAACTGCCTGATTTCTTGACTTGTGTGTGTGTGTGTGTGTTTTATTGTTCTTGCACAAGTAGATAAAGCCAATTTTGATTTGGCCAATATCAGTGAAGATACATTTTATGATTTCTAGTTTAGTAAGTGACTAATTGAAGCTCATTGGAACTATGGAACTTTTAGCTTCTTCTTTTTTTTAAATTCTGTTCACAACAATGAAATACCCAAGTAATAGAAGCAAAAGAAAAGCATATAAAAAGTGTTTCTAATCTAGGCTAACAGTGGTCAAGGTAAAGTGCATTCTCTGGTCTAGAAAATCAACAGAGTAGGCAGAGCAGGTTTTCTTCCCCATTGCCTGCTGATAGCTGTTTTCCCAAAAACTGTTTGAGGAGCCCTGATGGTGCAGTGGTTAAGAGCTTAGCTGCTAACCAACTGGTCGGCTGGTTTGAATCCTTGGAAACCCTACGAGGCAGTTTTACTCTGTCCTATAGGGTCGCTATGGGTTGGAATCGACTTGACGGCAACGGGTTTGGTTTTTTGCTTTATATTTATTATTTTGATTTCTCAGAGGAAATGCTTACCTTCAAAGCGACACCCTGGGGCAGTGCTATGCAATCATCCTCTATTAAGCTTTACTGTGTCTATTCATGTTTATTTTAACCCTCTTATTTTTAGAAGAAGATTTTGAGAAGGTCAGTGCAGTATCTTTGTGACTGAATTCCAGGAGTGCTTAGCAAGGGTCCATGTATATGAGGGTGCTGAATCATTGTAAACTGGGAATGCATCCAAGTTCATGCTTAGCTGAGAATCATCTGTTAAATATTTAAGAGTCAAAGCAATCTTTCAAAATAGGCATGTGTGTCTGGGCAGCATAGAAATGGGTGAGCACAGCACTCCAGGTATAGCCACAATGGTGGCATCTGGGACCTGCACTTGTTCCTTCAATCTTGGCTGTCTCCTCATGTCCCTAACCCTTTTATTTGATGAAATTCTGCTTGCTAAGATGTTGGTGACCCCCATTTCTTTATCTTTCCTTTGCTCCCCTTGTCCTCCCATGGGCTTCAATGTGGCAAATACTCGCAGAGTCCAATGTGGCCCTGACTTGGATTTGCATTTTTGCTGCTTTCAGTAGCTAAGTGATCTTGAAGAAGAAAAATTTCTAAGTTTCAGGTTCCTTACCTCTAAGTGGGAGACCTTAATACCTACTTCAACATGTAAAACGTGTCCAGCACAGAGCAGATCCTTGATAAATGTTAGCTCTTGCTCTACCATTCGAAGAACAGTTGCCACATTGGATTAGTAAAAACCAAAACAAACAAACAAACAAACAAAAAACCCAAACCCCCTGTCCTTGGGTCGATTCCAAATCATACTGACCTTGTAGGACAGAGTAGAACTACCCCATATAGTTTCCAAAGCTGTAAGTCTTTACAGAAGCAGACTGCCACATCTTTCTCCTGTGGAGCAGCTGGCGGGTTTGAACAGCTGACCTTTTGGTTAGCACCCAAGCACTTTAACCACTGTGCCACCAGGGCTCCTATTGGATTGGTGAGGGAGGATAATTTTGGGCAAAATATGAAGGTAACAACCAAAATATTTAGTACAAAACAAGGAAAAAGCAAATCTGGATGTGGCTATTTTACTTATAAATTTACACTTAATTTGCAAAAATCAAGTACATATTCATACCTGGTTTCTCTTCAAAACGTGTTTTTTTTTTTCTTTTTTTTAACAAACATACAAATTAATTTGGCACACTAAACATTTTTCTCTAATTCCCCTTGGAAAAATTTTTTTCATAACACAAACAAGAGTGCAAATACTGTCCAAAAACAATTTGCATTTTTACTCTCCAGAATTAATAGCATAATATTTTTTGGAGGAAAGAAAAACTACAAAGCTTGGTCTTTGGTATTCACATTTGATTCAGCAGTATAATTGAAAGCTTGTATGTTTTAAAGGTAAACACTCTGAAGGAAATTTAATAAATTTTGTTCAGCTCTGCAAAGGAGTCATTATATCAAAGCATTTAACTGGAGCTATCGAGTTCCTGCTGGTAGACTATTACTTCCAGCCTATTTATTAGCTTTCCTTCCTGTAGCCCAATACATACTTTTTTCCCCTCTCCCTCCACTAAGTGAAAGTGCAGAAAGAAAGCAATTTCTTCTCTCTTTTTTCCTCCAGCATCATGCAAGTCAAGGCAGCATCACAAGTCAAGATATCTGAATTTACTTTGATTATATTTTGTTTCTTAAAGTTATTTTGTATCATAATACTTACTTGGTTATCTAAAATCAACATTGTTGATTCTAAACTATAATAAAGCCAGACTTTTAGAGGCATTTGAAACAATTCATGAACCACGTCTGAAAGGAGATAATTGTCTTTAGCCCATTCTCTTGCATTTGAAATCAAAGAATTTTAGGTATTGGCAGTTTACTAGAAAATAAGACTTTGAGGGGTCCATATAATTTTTTCATGTGTTTTTACACATTATAAACAAGAATAGGATACTTCTGACAGTAACCTATGATTTTTAAAAATATATTCGTTAGTGCAGAATAGGTATCAAGGGAGCATTTTAAATATAATTCTGGTAGGTACCCTATGAGTCAGATTTCCAGAAAAATTTTATATGAAATTACCTTTATTAAAAAAAAAAATCTGAAGTCATAGATGCAAGTTAAGAGAATATAGTATGTGAGGTAAAGTACTCCAGACAGGATACAAGGGTGCATAGAGAAGAGAGAGCTTTCTGGGTCAGATAGTGAAAGAAGACACGGTATTTGCACAAATCAATAAGTTGTAAGCAACAGATAAATATACAATGCCATTTCACAGAATGCAAATAAGATCAGTTAGAAATTGTACTATGTAATCCACATATTTTTGAGAAGAATTCCCAAGCCAGGCGAATGTGGATTGGGATAAAGACATAAGCAGTGTATACCACCATAGCAAAAATGGTTAGTAAGATGGTATTGAACATAGATTGCTCCCAGGGCTCCAAGACAGCACAGCAACTAATGATTTGGTATTGATAGTAGATCCAGGAAAAATATTCCTTCACACGCCTGAAATCCATGGTCTGCTCCTTCCAGCTGCAGAAAGGCTGACCTGTTAATGAAGGCAACAGATAAGAAGAAAATATAATAAGGAACCAAACACAGAACCTCCTTAGATTTTCATGATCTAAGCATGTTAAATAAAACCTTTCAGAGATGTTAAAGATCATTGAATGGCTTATTAATAGGAATATTATATAGAAAGAATACATAATATATTAATAACAGAAGTTAATAGTATTACTGCTACTATTACTACTAAAATAATAGCAATAATATTTGCAACTGTAATATTTATTTAATAATGATAATTGCTAGCAGTAATTCTTGTGACAATATCTAAAAATTGAGACTAATCACATTTTTTAAACCATGTGTGCAGAGAGAGATAAATGTGAACCTTTCTATTTCTTACAACATATATTCTGGCAGAGGTTTAAAGAATGGTGTGCAGAAAAGAGTTAACATAGCAAACCTGAGGCTGCTATCTTTAGAAGGGCCTGCTTGCAAGGCTGATCATTGGCTGGTGTCTGGGAACTTGGGTTTCAGAATGTTCCCTCCATTCTTAACTGATAAGGATGATTCACTATGCCTAGACTATATAAGCAATGCAATTTATGGTAAACACATACTTTATTCTGGAAGTCTGGAATTTTGGTAACTGCCAGGCAAACGGTGCCTACATGAGTAGCCCCCAAAAAACCTTGGGTGCTGAGTCTTTGATGGGCTTCCCTGGGCAGAAACATTGCACATATATTACTGCATATTTTGCTGGTAGAGAAAGAAGCATACTCAGTGTGTCCACTCATGTGAAGGAGAGAGCATTGGAAGTCTGTGCATGGATTTCTCAACATTCCACCTATGCCTTTTTTCCTTGTTGATCTTGTTGTATATCCTTTCTCTGTAAAAACCTTAGCTTTGAGTGAAAATATATGCTGAGACGCGTAAGTCCTTCTAGAAAATCACTGAACATGTGGGCAGTCTTGGGGATTCCCCCCCAAAAATAGCAAGACAGAAGTGTACCTTTGGGTGATCATTTGTTTTTTGGATAGAGAACTTATGAAAACTATATAGAAATGTTTTGTTGGCCTTCAGATTGGAACAACCAGGTGAAAAATTACCCAAAATGAACAGCATCTATCATTTCTTAGAAAGATTCCTGATAAGATTTTGCAGACTTTTATGTCATGGTGGGTGTGAATGTTCAGGAGGGGATACAGGCTCACCTTTATGCCTGTTCTGCTTACTCCTAAGAATGGTGCCACATCAATGAAGTCCATTTGATAACTTTTACTATTCCAGTCACAGTTAAAATTGTAGGACAATCATGTCTATCTTCTGACCTGGACATGTCTCTCTTTTCTTTAATCCTTCTTTGAGTAAAAGCAGCATACTTTTGCTCCATAAGACTGTAGGCTCCTCAGGCTATGGAGTGACACTCACTGATCCTTTCCTACCTGGATCATAGAACAACACCTAGCAGACAAGCAGTCTTCAGTAAATGTTTGCTGAGTGAATGAGTCAATGAATGAATGCCAACTTAAAAGATAATAATAGCAAACTTATAGTCCCAAACTAAGTGGCATATAGTTACCTATTGTTGATTTTCACAAGCTTGGCTTTGACAAGAAGTAATCCTTCTGATTCTATCCTGAAGTAAAATGCTGTCAGTGATAGGATATATCCATATGCCTACAAGGAAGACCAGTTAATATGACTACTATTCAAATTTATGAACCAACCAATAAAGCCAAAGTTGAAGAAATTGAAGACTTTTACCAACTTCTGCAGTCTGAAAATGATCAAACATGCAGTGAAGATGCAATGAGAATTATGGGTGACTGGAATGCAAAAGTTGGAAATGAAGAAGGATCAGTAGTTGGAAAATATGGCCTTGGTGATAGAAATGATGCTGGATATTGCATGATAGAATTTTGCAAGACCAACGACTTCTTCTTTGCAAATACATTTTTTCAACAACATAAACAACTACTATACACGTGGACCTCACCTGATGGAATACACAGGAATCAAATTGACTACATCTGTGGAAAGAGACAATGGAAAAGCTCTATATCATCAGTTAGAACAAGGCCAGGGGCCGACTGCAGAACAGACCATCAATTGCTCATATGCAAGCTCAAGTTGAAGCTGAAGAAAATCAAAACGAGTCCACAAGAGCCAAAGTATGATCTTGAGTACATCCCACCTGAATTTAGTGACC
Source organism: Dugong dugon (assembly GCA_030035585.1). NCBI lineage: Eukaryota > Metazoa > Chordata > Mammalia > Sirenia > Dugongidae > Dugong > Dugong dugon. The sequence goes on from CM057479.1 coordinate 34,277,602, forward strand.
ATGTCAAGAACAGATTTGATGTGTTGAACATTAATGATCAAAGACCAGATGAGTTGTAGAATGGTATCAGGGACATCATACTTGAAGAAAGCAAGAGATCATTAAAAGGACAGGAAAGAAACAAAAGACAAAAATGGATGTCAGAAGAGACTCTGAAACTTGTTGAATGTCAAGTAGCTAAAGCAAATGGAAGAATTGGTGAAGTAAAAGAGCTGAACAGAAATTTCAAAAGGTGGCTTGAGAAAACAAAGTAAAGTATTATAATGACATGTGCAAAGACCTGGAGTTAGAAAACCAAAAGGGAAGAACATGCTCTGCATTTCTCAAGCTGAAAGAACTGAAGAAAAAATTCAAGGTTTGAGTTGCAATATTGAACAATTCTACAGGGAAAATATTAAACGATGCAGGAAGCATCAAAAGAAGATGGAAAGAATACACACAGTCACTATACCAAAAGGAATTGGTCGACATTCAACCATTTCAGGAGGTAGCATATGATCAGGAACTGATGGTACTGAAGAAAGAGGTCCAAGCTGCACTGAAAGCATTGGCGAAAAACAAGGCTACAGGAATTGATGGAATACCAACTGAGATGTTTCAACAAATGGATGCAGCGCTGGAAGTGCTCACTCATTTATGCCAAGAAATTTGGAAGACAGCTACCTGGCTGACCAACTGGAATGGATCCACATTTATGCCTATTCAAAGAAAGGTGATTCAACAGAATGTGGAAATTATTGAACAATATCATGAAAATCACATGCAAGTAAAATTTTCCTGAAGATCATTCAAAAGCGGACGCAGCAATACATCGACAGGGAACTGCCAGAAATGCAAGCTGGATTCAGAAGAGGATGTGGAACCAGGGATATCATTGCTAAAGTCAGATGGATCCTGACTGAAAACAGAGAGTACAAGAAAGATGTTTACCTGTGTTTTATTGACTATGCAAAGGCATTCCACTGTGTGAATCATAACAAATTGTGTATAACATTGGGAAGAATGGGAATTTCAGAACACTTAATTGTGCTCATGAAGAACCTGTACATAGATCAAGACGCAGTTGTTCAAACAGAACAAGGGGATACTGCGTGGTTTAAAGTCAGGAAAGATGTGTGTCAGGGTTGTATCTTTTCACCATACTTATTCAATCTGTATGCTGAGCAAATAATCTGGAAAGCTGGACTACATGAAGAAGAATGTGGCATCAGGAATGGAGGAAAACTCATTAACAACCTGTGTTATGCAGATTTCACAGCCTTGCTTGCTGAAAATGAAGAGGACTTGAACCACTTACTGATAAAGATTAAAGACCACAGCCTTCAGTATGGATTATACCTCAACATAAAGAAAACACAAATCCTAACAACTGAGCCAATAAGCAGCATCATGATAAACAGAGAAAAAAACCTGAAATTGTCTAGGATTTCATTTTTTTGGATCCACAATCAACACCCATGGAAGCAGCAGTCAAGAAATCAAAAGACGCATTGCATTGGGCAAATCTGCAAAAGACCTCTTTAAAGCGTTAAAAAGCAAAGATGTCACATTGAAGACTAAAGTGCACCTGACCCAAGCCATGGTGTTTTCAATCACCTCCTATGCATGTGAAAGCTGGACAATGAATAAGGAAGACCAAAGAAGAATTGATACCTTTGAATTACAGTGTTGGTGAAGAATAATTGAATATACCATGGACTGCCAAAAGAATGAACAAGTCTATCTTGGAAAAAGTACAGCCAGAATGCTCCTTAGAAGCAAAGACGGCGAGACTACGTCTCACATACTTTGGACATGTTATTAGAAGGGATCAATCCCTGGAGAAGGACATCAATCTTGGTAAAGTAGAGGGTTAGCGAAAAAGAGGAAGACCTTCAGTGAGATGGATTATCAACAGTAGCTGCAACAATGGGCTCAAGCATAACAACAACTGTGAAGATGGCACAAGACCAGGGAGTGTTTTGTTCTGTTGTACACAGGGTCGCTATGAGTCGGAAACAACTTGATGGCACCTAACAACAACAACAACAATCTTTCTGATAAGGATTATTTCCACAAAAACCTAAAATGAAAAATCCATGTGTGACTAAGTCTCAATTAACTGTAATAATGGCTAGGATAATCCAAATCAATAAATAATACAAAATGAAAGCAATTTTCCTTTCCTGTGGAAAAAAATTCAGACTCCCATCTCTCCTAGAAACTGGAGTGGGAGTTAAGTAATCGGATTTAAGCATATTCTGGTAGGTGGGCCTCAGTAGGAGGTACCTCAAATGTTTTCTCTCCCAGCTCTGGTTGCAGAGAAAGAGCAAAGGTAAACGGGGTTAGGTCTGGGAGGAAATGAGTGACAGGAGTAATAATTTCAGCAAATGATATTACCTAAGCAACCAATATTTTCCATAGTTAGGCTGAAAGAGCAAAAATTAGGACTTATCATTATTGAGCTTTTAGGCTGTCCAACTAGACAGCTGTATATTCCAAACTAAACTAATTTTTAAAAATCTTACTCATGGCTACTCACACTTGCTTCCTTGAAATTATCCAGACAGAGTTTGGGACAGCACCAGCTAAACGGTCAGGAGTGTGAGAGTGCACTCATTTACCAGCTATCATTTACCAGGCCATGCCGGGTGAAGCCAAGATAATGATGGCTAACACTGACCCGGTCCTTCCCCTTATGAAGCTTGGACTAGTTGCAGAGACAGATAGTAATCAAAAAATATATACAAATATAAAGTCGGCAGCTGTGTTATGTTCTCTAATGGAAAAGAGCAATGTGTCAGGGGCTGTGGGAAACCTGATCCACTTTGGGCCTGTCTCTGAGGAACAGACATTTGAGCTATGATCTGAGGGATGATTAGGAGTCAAATAGATAACATGGGTAGTGAGGTGGGAAGAACGGTCAAGACAGAGGGCTCAACTCCTACAAAAGTTGGAGGAGGGAAGGAGTGCAGTAGTAGGTGGAGAGGGACAGCAAATGAAGCATAGAGAGCTGAGGAGGGAGGTTGGGAGTATGATAAAACTGAGGAGGTGGACATGGCCAAAGTCAGGTTGTGCCCTGTAGGGCCTAGGCAGATATACTAAGCATTTTGCTTTATCCTATGTGTTAGGGAGACCCCAGGGGTTTTTAACAGAGAAATGCTGTAGTGGGTTTGAGAGCATGAAACTTTAAGCTCATTATGGACACATTGCCTTTGTTTGCATTCGAAAGCCAAGTTGAAATGATTTTGGATTATGAATTGTTTCAGAAAATCTACGCCTATATCTCCCCATGGGCATTATTCATTCAGAATCAACTGTGTGCTGTGTGCTGAAAATGTATAAAATAGTCTTAATACTTTTTTCACTTTTACAAATGAGAGGGGATATTGCTCATTTAGAAATATCATTGACTTTTTCTCTATACATTCTAGCCTTTAAAAACACACGAATTAATTGGCTAGCCATTGCTTTCTGTTTTAAAATTAAATTTCTTTCCTGGGCAGCTCTGGCTGACACCTTAATTGCGGCCTTGTGAGAGACCTTGGGCCAGAGGCACACAGCTAAGCTGTGCCCAGGTTCCTGAGACACAGAAATGGTGAGTGTGATGATTAAGGTTGTGTGTCAAGTTGGCTGGGTCATGATTCTCAGTGGTTTGGCAGTTATGAAGTAGTTTGACAGTTACATAATGATATAATCAACTCTATGATAAGATCTGCTATGAGTAGCCAATCATATTAAATATACTTTCTTACTGCCCAAAATAAAAGGAGTTAAGATTAAAAAAAATTTTTTTCTTGTCATGTTCCACAAAATCTCCCGTGTCATTTTCCAGTTCTGATGCGTGAAAAGTGCATTCATTGTCACATCTCACTTTAATCTCATGAATTCTAGGAGACAGTCAATAAAAAGCATTGATTGCCTCCCATTTTTACTTTTTTCCTTTATTGATGCAGAGCAATTTTAAAGATCATTTATTCATTGTTTCTTATGATGAAAAGGTGAGAAGAGAGAGTTTATTATTACTGATAAACCATCTGCTACAAGCTATTGTTAGAATATACATTAAATTAGGATCTAGAGTCACTTAGGTAATATATTTCCACTTCTTTTTGAATTCATTTTCTTATCTCCTATGGGACTACAGGAGCCCTGGTGGTACAGTGGTTAAGAGCCCGCCTGCTAACCAAAAATCACCTGGCAGTTCTAATCCACCAGCCACTCCTTGGAAGCCCTATGGGGCAGTTCTACTCTGTCCTATAGGGTTGCTGTGAGTTGGAATCAACTCAATGGCAATGGGTTTTATGGGACTACATAATAGTTTTTTTTAAAAAAGACTTTAGACAATTTAAAATGAGTAATACAAATAGAAGAATTAATTCATTGACTGAACAAATACATTTTGAGTATTATTACGTACACTTTCTCCTCACTCATCAACTATCTCACTATCCAACATTTCGCATTTATGACAATAGTAAAAAATCTACTATCCAACTATTTTGTGCATTAATGATGTATGTATGTCTGGCAGTAACGAACGCCAAGGTGTGAGATGAGAGTAATGCTGGCTTGATGGTTAAGGTTGTGTGTCAACTTGGCTGGGCCGTGATTCTCAATGGTTTGACAGTTATGTAATTTGGCAGTTATGTAATGATGTAGGAAACCTTGGTGGTGTAGTGGTTAAGAGCTATAGCTGCTAACCAAAAGGCTAGCAGTTTGAATCCACCAGGGGCTCCTTGGAAATTCAATGGGGCAGTTCTACTCTGTACTGTAGGGTTGCTATGAGTTGGAACCGACTTGACAGCAATGGGTTTGGTTTTGGTTTGGTAATGATGTAATTTGGCAGTTATATAATGATATAATTTGGCAGTTATGTAATGATGTAGTCATCCTCCATTTTGTAATCTGATGTGGTCATCCTCCATTTTCACATAACGACCTAATCTTTGGAACCTAACCATGTAGATAAATAAGTAAGGACAGTCTGTAGTTTCTTCTGAATGGTAATGGTTTCAGAAAGAACGTTTCCCAGGAGGCATTGCAGTGAGGACATGCTCTTCTAGTATCAGTACCAGCTGCCATGGAGTTGTCTTTGACTCATGGCAACCTCATATGTGTCAGAGTAGAATTGTGCTCCATAGGGTTTTCAGTGGCAGATTTTTCAGAATTAGATCACCAGGGCTTTCTTCTGAGACAACTCTAGGTGGACTTGACCCTCTAACCTTTTGGCTAGCAACCAAGTGTGTTAATTGTTTGCACCACCCTGAGACAATGCTTTTTTCCTAGGCAGCAGCAAACTAGACCACTTAACAACTAGAGACTATGAATGAGCACTCAGAGCAGCTTAAAAATGAGAAAAAAAAAAAGATGGAAAATCCTAAGGAAGCTAGGAAAAGAGGCTAAATTTGGGGAAATAGGATGACAGAAATGCCATGAAATGAATTATTCCTAGGTACCTGAAACTAGTTGACAGCAAACATCTTAAAACCTTAAATTTTCACAATAAAATGTGAAATTAATTTACTCACTTCCTTAGAGACTTAATGCCATATCCCCGCAAAACTAAACAAAGGGCTTGAAATGTTTACTTTATTCAGAACACAGTGACTCTCATTGCTTTAGACGTGCACTTTTTTGAAAAGATGATATCCCATATATGGAAAAGAGGGAATAATTTTCTTTCTTTTTTAAAAAATTTTTTGCCTGTAAACTTGAGGGCTTTTAAAACCATCTTAGATTTTTAACGAAGTTGTACATTCAAAGGTGGCCCTGCTTAAGGAGGTGATGGTATGTCTTCATGGGTATAGTGGCCTGGTATGACATTAACATGCTGAGGCTGTGTGATGAGGCCCTTGGGGGAGAACGGAGAGGGATGGGGGCATTTACTTGAGTCTATCACCTTGGGGAAGGAGCTCTGGTGGCACAAGTGGTTAAGTGCTCGGTTGCTAACTGAAAGGTTGGTGGTTCAAACCCACCCAGTGGCTCTGTGGGAGAAAGAACTGGTGATCTGCTCCCATAAAGATTACAGCCTAGGAAACCCTATGGGGTAGTTCTACTCTGTTATATAGGGTCGCTATGAATTGGAACAGACTAGACAGCACCTAACAATATCACCTTGGGGACAGTGCTCCTCAGGAGGCCCCATGTGGAATACAAAGGGATTAGAGTTCCCTGTAAGAAGGAAAGGAGGGGGAAGTTCAGTACTGTTACCTAGAGGGATGGATTATGAAGTCTGAGGAAAGGCTTTTTCTGGGCCATTATTTTAAAAATGTGATAAAGACTCCTTCAGGAATGGCCTACAACACTGCAATCTAGGATACCTAGTGGGTTATTCATCAGAGTGTCTCTAATAATAGTAACAAACAACTTGTATTTCATAGGATTACGTGTAGTTTAGAAAGTGCTTAATGCACTTGCATAATGTGGTGTATGGATTTGGAATAAAGATGGACCTGGGTTCAATTCTTGATTCCTTTACTTACTGGCAGAGTGACCTTGGGCCAGTTACTAATTTTTTAAGCCTCAATTTTCTCACCTGTAAAATAAAGATAGTAATCCCTACTGTTTAGGGTTGTTGTGAGGATTATCAGTAATGCAAGTAAAGCATCAATCCCAGGCACTTACGTATGGAGGAAGTGCTTACCCAGGAAGATAGTATCTAAGTGGAGAAAACCTTTTCTCCCTTCCATTTATTTATTGAAAATAATTACTAACATGCTAGGAATTACTGTTAGAACTGGAGATTCCATGGTGACCTAGATACTTAGGCTGCTGCCCTCAAGAATTATTATTCAGCTGAGTATATCCTGCCAACGTGTGTTATGTAGCTAAAGTGGAACCCTACAATGTCAGTGACTGTACGAACTGTAGTGATTCCCTAGATCAAATCATTCATTTTACAGAAAAAGACCAAGGCTATGGGGCTAACATTAAATTGATATTTAATTTTTTGACATTAAGTTGGTTTGTCAAACTGTGCTGAAGTACCTGGACCATGTGGGGGAATGCCCTGTGATTTGTGAACTAATATTGGATAAAAGAAGTAGAAATTCCAATGAAGGCTTTCTTTGGCCTTGGAAGACCAAAGTTAAGCAAGGACAATGGAGTTGGGCGTGTGAGATATCTGGAAGGCCTCAGTCCCTTTCTCTCTCTCTGTTTCCCCAGATCCTACACCTTCCTTTTTCAAGATTTTTTTCCTGAAATCTTACAGTTCAGATTCTCCTCCAGCCAACTGAACGTTTGACTGCCTATTTATTGCAAATATTACAGGGTACTGGAAAAACTTAAGGTTCTTAGTAATTAAGGTACATCTTAGTAGAGATGAAAGACCCAAAGCAGAGCTTTGCCAGGTTGGAGGTAGGGGAATGGAGAAGGATAATTAGAGTCTTGGGAACCAAAGGGAGGGACTAAATCTTAAAGGGAGTCAGCTGAATGAGTAGGTTTACTAGGACAGTGGAAAATATTAACCACTAATATTTTAGTCCTCCAAAGAGATTATTTCATAATCAATTGGAGAATAAGAAACTGTTTTTTTATTTCTGAATGTCACCACCCTTTTATCAACAGGTGATGCTTTTTCTCTCACTAGATTTATGTGCAGTGGGGAAGGAGATGAAGTTTCATCTCCTCTCTCAGAATGACATGGGAGAAGACTTGGGATTTATGACCCACATTACTCAGAGGTAGCCCTTTGTTCTGACCTGGAGAAGAAAGTTAGAACAAATGTAGCAATAATTTAAAAAAAAAAAAAAAAAGCCATACGTTGACATGAGCCCATGTGTATGAGTCACAAAACGAGAACATTGTAAGGGGAGCATGTAGGAAAGTAACAAAATTAGTGGCTGGGCTGGCTCAGGAAGTTCTTTTTTGTTGTTGTTTTCTGTCCATGGGAAAAGGAGTGGTAGAAAGTTAAGCAACTGCAATGAACGATGAGTAGCTGGTGAGTTTGGTAGGGTGGCATTTTAACTTGGGAATATTGCAGAAGACTGATCTTGCAGCCAAAAAAAAGCATTCCAATTGATTGGATTTTCTCAGCAAGGGATTTCCCTTTTTAAAAATTAGCTAAAAAATGAATAGTCTCCCCCATGGGAAAAAAAGATCTTACATGTTTTAGTTTTAGAGTTACTCTAGAACATCAGAATCAGGGGCTGAAAAGTCAGAAGGATTCGTAATCGATTTTAGGTTACCCCTATCCCCAACCTATTTTGGAATTCCCAGTTATTCACTTGGTGATTTTTGTGCTTCATATTTGGAGCCTGTAAATCTGAAAAGTGATAAAAATGTCCTGTCTGCTGCAGATAGAGAATACTATATCCAAAAAGAGGCTGCGTCTGTACTCAGAAGTAGCTTTCTTTAGGAAGAACTCAACATGACTTACTCAAGTACAAGCCTTCCTTTAATTATTGTATTTATTTAAAAAATTAGGAGCATAGTAACATCCTTCCAAAGAGTGTAGTACGGAAAGGAGGATAAAAAGAGTAACTCTACAGTGGAGAATTCTGACAAACACTACCTCGGTCAGTTTTCAAGGCCATATCAACAGTCATAAACCACATTAATAGTATGTACCTTTGCTATGTTGTGATGAGAATGGCACTTTACATATGTGGCCTTCCTCTTAAAACTCTGTTATGGATTGAATTGTGTCCTCCAAAAATGTGTGTCAACTTGGCTAGGCCATGATTCCCAGTATTGTGTGATTGTCCACCATTTTGTCATCTGATGTGATTTTCCTATGTGTTGTAAATCCTACCTCTATGATATTAATGAAGCAGAATTAAAGGAAGTTATGTTAATGAGGCAGAACTCAATCTACAAGATTAGGTTGTGTCTTGAGTCAATCTCTTTTGAGATATACAAGGGAGAAGTGAGCCGGGGAGGGGTGGTGGGGGAGTACCTTATGCCACCAAGAAAGTAGTGCCAGAAGGGAAGCGTGTCCTGTAGACATGGGGTCCCTGCACTGAGAAACTCCTAGACTAGAGGAAGATTGATGACAAGGACTTTCTTTCAGAGCCAAAAGAAAGAGAAAGCCTTCCCCTGGAGCTGGCGCCCTGAATTCAGACTTCTAGCCTCCTAGACTGTGAGAGAATGAACTTCTGTTTGATAAAGCCATCCACTTGTGGTATTTCCGTTATAGCAGTGCTAGGTAACTAAGACAAACCCTTTACTGCAGTTTAATCATAAGAGAAACATCAGATAATTCCAATAGAGGGGGATCTTACAAAATACCTGATCAGTACTCCTTAAAACTGTCAAGATATCAAAACAAGGAAAGTTTGAAAAACTGTAATAGGCCAATGAAGCCTAAGGAGACATGACAACTAAATGTAATGTGATGCCCTGGATGGGATTCTGGAACAGAAAAATGACATAAGGTAAAAACTAACAAAATCTGAATAAAATATTGACATTAGTTAATAATAATGTATCAATATTGGTTCATTAATTGTAACAAATGTTCCATACTAATGTAAGACGTTAATAATAGAGGCAGCAGGGTGCATGAGTATATGGGAACTCTGTAAAATAATTAGAAAAGTCTCGAAAGGTTCACAGTTGTCCCTATTCCAACTCTATTTTACCTTGCTTATGCTGTTCTGCCCTTCTAGAAAACTCTTCCCACTAACTTAAGATACAACCTAATCTTGTAGATTGAGTCCTGCCTCATTAACATAGCTCCCTCCCTGAGTGCTTTCCAGTGGAAGATTACCAGAGGAACGGAGTGCCTCCAGGCACTTATCAGTGGAGCTAAAGAACTTTGGAACGTTTGCCCCAGCAGGGCAGACATGCGCAGGGAGGCTGAGAGGCCAAAGAACCTACTGTGTGATTGTCCATCATTTTGTCATCTGATGTGATTTTCCTATGTGTTATAAATCTTACCTCTATGATGTTAATGAAGCAGGATTACAGGCAGTTATGTTAATGAGGCAAGACTCAATCTACAAGATTAGGTTGTGTCTTGAGTCAATCTCTTTTGAGATATGAAAGAGAGAAGGGAGCAGAGAGACAGGAGGACCTCATGCCACCAAGAATGAAGAACCAGGAGGTAAGTGTGTCCTTTGGACCTGGGGTCCCTGTGCTGAGAAGCAACTAGAGGAGGGGAAGATTGATGACAAAGACCTTCCCCCAGAGCCAACAGAAAGAGAAAGACTTCCCCTGGAGCTGGTACCCTGAATTTGGAATTCTAGTCTCAAGATTGTGAGAGAATAACTTTCTGTTTGATGAAGCCATCCACTTCTGGCATTTCTGTTACAGCATGTGATGGTTAATATTGTGTGTCAACTTGGCTGGGCCATGATTCTCAGTGTTTTTATGTGATCACTCCCATGATTGAATCTGCTGTGAGTAGCCAATCAGTTGAAAGGGAGTTTCCTTGGGGATGTGGCCTGCATCCGAATATAAACAGACATTCTGGCTTTTTGCTCGCTCTGGATCCCGTGGCTGCCTCCTGTTCATCTGACCTCCGGTTCTTGGGACTTGAGCTATTGGCTTATCTGCCCATCTTGGGATTCGTCAGGAGCCCTGCTTTCTGACCTGCTGATCTTGGGTTTGCCAGCCCCTGCAGCTTTGTGAATCAGGAGAAGCCTCTATCCTTATCCATGGACTTGGGACGTTCCAGCCTCTACAATAGCGTTTGAGCTGTTTCTTTGATATAAATCTCTCTATAGATATTTATATGCTTTAATGGTTTTACTTCTCTAGAGAACCCAGCCTAACACATTTGGTACTGAGAGTGGTTCTAGAGAAACCAACTTGTAAGGATGAGTTTTCTAAATTGGTTCTCAAGTCTGGTTAGTCTTAAAGATGTTGTTGACTCTGCTTCCAGCAGTAAAGAGGGCATTGCTAATCCATGGCATAAGGTGCTGATACAAATACGCAAAATATCATCACCAGTAGATCAGGTATTGGTGAAAGGCAAGGCTGGCGCGAACACATGTGTGATATCTTTCTACAGTTTTGTCAGAATGAGAAGTATAAGGAAGCTGGTTGGTTGGTCCTACTTTTGCTAGAAAAAGTGACAAAAGAAAGAGATGCACTTGGGGCTTCAGAGTCAAAGCTCAAGTGCCATATAAACGACCTCAAGGCTTCCACTTCTGCTTTGAAAGAAAGCCTTATTTCCTGTAGTAACAGAGCTGAAATTGCCAAAAACCAAACCCAGAGTCTTATTGTAAGAGTGGCTGAATTATAACGGCAGCTCAATTGTCAACCTCGAGAAGTTTCTGAAGTTAAAGTAAGGGCGTTGGTTGGGAAAAAATGAGATCCTGATACTTGGGATGGGAATATATGGGCAGATAATCAGGAAGCTGGGGACACTGAGCCCCTAAATTCTGTTGAATCACTCCTGCCAGCAGAACCACTCCTGTCTGAAGAGATAACTTCATGTTTGTCTGCTAAACCACCCTGCCCAGAAAAACCATTAGTGCCTCCACTCCCATCTAATGAGATTAGCCCTAGCCCAGCTGCCTCTAAAGAGCTCTTGCCTGAGTCATTGCCTGGGGCATCACCTGAGGCAGATGCTTTACAAGACAAGGCTGAATGTTCTCAAAACAATTCCACACTACTGATTCTGGCTTCTAGATCTATAACTAGACCTAAGTCCCAGCGAGCCCCAAATGGTGAAGTACAATGTGTCACCCAGGAGGAGGTATGCTACGCTCCAAAAGAACTGGTTGACTTTTCTAATATGTACAAACAGAAACTTGAGGAATATGTGTGGGAATTGCTATTAAGGGTGTGGGATAATGGTGCAAGGAACATAAAGATGGATCAGTCTGAGTTTATTGATATGGGTCCACTAAGCAGAGATTGTTCATACAATGTTTCAGCTTGAAAGTTAGGAAAGGATCTAATAGTTTATTTGGTTGTGTTGCTGAAGCATGGATTACTAGGTGGCCTACACTAAATCAAGTTTAAGTACCAGACCTGCCTTGGTATACTACAGACGAAGGTATCCAAAGGCTTAGGGAAACTGGCAAGCTAGAGAGGATTTATCAGGTTAGACCCACAGACCCACACATGGAATGCCCAGAGGACACACCTTTTACCACAACTTTGAGGAACAAACTTGTGAAGGGAGCTCCAGCATCCTTGAAGACTGCTGTGATTGCTATTTTATGTAAGTCAGATTTGACAGTGGGAACTGCCTTAACTGAATTAAGACACCTAACTATAATGGGGCTGATTGAACCCTGGTAGTAGGGGCGAAGTGGCTGTACTCAATAGACAAAGACAAGGTGGGCGTGGTTACAGTAATGGACAGAGGAGTCAAAGCAGTAATCAGAATCGTCTGACTCATGTGGATTTATGTACTTAGTCATGGTGTCCCTAGGAGTGAAATAGACAGGAAATCTATTAAATATTTACTTGATCTGTACAAGTGGATGAATTCTAGGTCAGGTGAACAGCAGTCTAACTCAAATCTCTAGAATAGAGAGTCACGGTCCCTCAATCAATTCTCAGATTTCAGCGAGTTTAAAGACCCCCAACCCCTTGAATGAAGGGGAGGCTGGGTCCCTTTGAGGAAGGACTCCAATACACTGCCCAAAATTTTTATGGTTAATCTTTCTCCCAGCCTTCCTCAAAGGGATCTACAGCCTTTTATGAGAGTGACTATTTATTGGGGAAAAGGAAATAATCAGACTTTTTGAGGATTACTAGATACTAGCTCTGAACTGACATTAATTCCAGGAGATGCAAAATGTCACTGTGGCCCACCAGTTAGAGTGGGGGCATATGGAAGTCAGGTTATTAATGGAGTCTTGCTCATGTCTGTCTCACAGTAGGTCTAGTGGGTCCCCGAACCCATCCTGTAGAGATTTCCCCAGTTCCAGAATGCATAATTGGAACAGATACACTCAGCAACTGGCAGAACACCCACATTGGATCCCTAACAGATGGAATAAGGAAAAGCCAAATGGAAGCCATTAGAACTGCCCCTACCTAGGAAAATAGTAAACCAAAAGCAATACTGCATTCCCAGAGGGATTGCAGAGATTGCTGACACCATCAAGGACTTGAAGGATGCAGGGGTGCTGATTCCCACCACATTCCCATTCAACTCGCCTATTTGGCCTGTGCAAAAAGCAGATGGATCTTGGAGAATGACAGCAGATTATTGAAAACTTAACCAGGTGGTGACTCCAATTGCAGCTGCTGTTCCAGATGTAGTTTTATTGATTGACCAAATTAATACATGTCCTGGTACCTGGTATGCAGCTATTGATCTGGCTAATGCCTCTTTCTCCATACCTGTTTCAAAGGACCACCAAAAGCAGTTTGCCTTCAGCTGGCAAGGCCAGAAATATACCTTCACTTGCTTACCTCAGGGCTACATCAACTCTCCAGCCCTATTTCATAATTTAGTCTGCAGGGACCTTTATCAACTTTCTCTTCCACAAGATGTCACATTAGTCCATTACATTGATGACATTATGCTGATTGGACCTAGTAAGGAAGAAGTGTCATTGACTCTGGACTTATTGGTAAAACATTTGCGTGCCAGAGGGTGGGAAATTAATCCCATAAAAATTCAGGTACCTTCCACCTCAGTGAAATTTCTAGGGGTCCTGTGGTGTGGGGCATGTCGAGAAGTTCCTTCTAAAGTGAAGGATACATTATTGCATCTGGGTCCTCCCACAACTAAAAAGGAGGCACAATGCCTAGTTGGCCTCTTTGGATTTTGGTGGCAGCATATTCCTCATTTGATTGTGCTACTCTGGCGTATTTATCAAGTTACTTGAAAAGCTGCTAGTTTTGAGTGGGGCCCAGAACAAGAGAAGTGTCTGCAACAGGTTCAGGCTGCTGTGCAAGCTGCTCTACCACTTGGGCCATATTATCCAGCTCATCCAATGGTGCTTGAACTGTCAGTGGCAGATAGAGATGCTGTTTGGAGTCTTTGGGTGGCCCCTATTGGTGAATCACAGTGTAGACCCTTAAGATTTTGGAGTAAAGCTCTGCCATCCTCTGCAGATAACTACTCTCCTTTTGAGAAACAATTTTTGGCTTGTTACTGGGCCTTAGTAGAGACTGAACACTTAAGCATGGGACACCAAGTCACCATGAGCCTGAGCTGCCCATCATGAACTGGGTGTTGTCTGATCCACAGAGTCATAAAGTTGGACGTGCACAGCAGCACTCTGTCATTAAATGGAAGTGGTATATATGAGGTTGGGCCCAAGCAGGACCTGAAGGCACAAGTAAGTTGCATGAGAAAGTGGCCCAAATGCCCATAGTCTCCACTTCTGTCACATTACATTCCATCTCCCAGTTGGCACCTATGGACTCATGGGGAGTTCCTTATGATCAGTTGACTGAAGAAGAGAAAACCTGTGCCTGGTTTATAGACGATTCTGCATGATATGCAGGCACCACTCAAAAGTGGACAGCGACAGCACTACAGCCCCTTTCCTGGGACCTCCCTGAAGGACAGTGGTGAAGGGAAATCCTCTCAGTGAGCAGAATTTCAAGCAGTTCACCTAGTTGTTCATGTTGCTTGGAAGGAGAAATGGCCAGATGTTTGATTATATACTGATTCATGGTCTGTGGCCTATGGTCTAGCCGGATGGTCAGGGACTTGGAAGGAACATGATTGGAAAATTGGAGACAAGGATTTATGGGAAAGAGGTATATGGATAGACCTCTCTGAATGGGCCAATGAAGTGAAGATATTTGTGTCTTATGTGAATGCTCACCAAAGGGTGACCTCAGCAGAGGATGATTTTAACAATCAAGTGGATAGGATGACACATTCTGTGGAAACCACTCATCCTCTTTCCATAGCTACTCCTGCCATTGCTCAATGGGCTCATGAACAAAATGGCCATGATGGCAGGGATGGAGGTTATGCATGGGCCCAGAAACACGGACATCCACTCACCAAGGCTGACTGGGCTATAGCCACTGCTGAGTGCCAAATCTGCCAGCAGCAGAGACCAACACTCAGTCCCCAATATGGAACCATCTCTCGAGGTGATCAGCCAGCAATCTGGTGGCATGTTTACATTGGACCACTCCCATCATGGAAAGGGCAGCGTTTTGTCCTTCCTGGAATAGACACTTACTCTGGATATGGATTTGCCTTCCCTGCCAAAACTACCATCCATGGACTTACAGAATGCCTTATCCACATCATGGTATCCCATACAGTATTGCCTCAGATCAAGGGACTCACTTCACAGCAAATGAAGTGCAGGTGTGGGCCCATGCTCATGGAATTCACTGGTCTTACCATGTTCCCCACCATCCTGAAGCAGCTGGCTTGATAGAATGATGTAATGGCTTTCTAAAGACGCAATTACGGCACCAGCTAGGTGGCAATACCTTGCAGGGTTGGGGCAATGTTCTCCAGGAGGCTGTATATGCTCTAAAATGGCATTCAATATATGGTGCTGTTTCTCCCATAGCCAGGATTCATGGGTCCAGGAATCAAGGGGTGACCCACTCGCAATATTTTCGCTTCCTGTCCCCACAACCTTATGCTCTGCAGGTCTAGAGGTCTTAGTTCCAAAAGGAGGAATGCTCCCACCTGGAGACACATCACTTATTCCACTGAACTGGAAGCTAAGAATGCCACCTGGTCACTTTGGGCACCTTATGCCTCTGGATCAACAGGCAAAGAAGGGAGTTACCATACTGGCCGGTGTGATTGATCCTGATTACCAAGAGGAAATTGGATTGATATTACATAATGGAGGTAGAGTATGTCAGGAATGCAGGAGATTTCTTAGTGCATCTCTTAGCACTACCATGCCCTGTGATTAAAGTCAATGGGAAACTACAGCAATCCAATTCCAACATGACTACTAACGATCCAGAACCTTCAGGAAGGAAAGTTTGGGTCACCCCACCAGGCAAAGAACCACAACGAGCTGAGGTGCTGGCTGAGGGCAAAGGGAATACAGAATGGGTGGTGGAAGAAGGTAGTTCTAAATAGTAGTTACGGCCATGTGACCAGTTGCAGAAATGAGGACTGTAATTGTTATGAGTATTTCTGCTTTGTATGTGTGCATCAAATATTTTTGTTCTTTCACTTATAAAATATAAGATGTAAATGGGGCTAGTGTGTTTTTGATTGTACTTGTGTTAGTTGTATTATGTTAGGTGTAAGTATGACTTTATAATTGTCTTTATTCAGAGATTATGTATGGTTTAAGGAGATGTGTACACATTCCAAGTTGACAATGGGTGAACTGTGATGGTTAAGATTGTGTATCAACTTGCTGGGCCATGATTTGCAGTGTTTGTATGTGATCATTCCCATGATTGAATCTGCTGTGAGTAGCCAAGTAGTTGAAAGGGAATTTCCTTGGGGATGTGGCCTGCATCTGAATATAAGCAGACATTCTGGCTTTTTGTTTGCTCTGGATCCTGTGGCTGCCTCCTGTTCATCTGACCTCCGGTTCTTAGGACTTGAGCTATCAGCTTATCTGCTGATCTTGGGATTCGTCGATCTTCACAGCTTGTGAGGAGAGCCCTGCTTTCTGACCTGCCGATCTTGGGTTCAGCAGCCCCTGTGGCTACGTGAATCGGGAGAAGCCTCTGTCCTTATCCATGAAGTTGGGACATTCCAGCCTCTACAATTGCATGACCTGTTTCTTTGTTATAAATCTCTCTCTATATATATTTATACACTTTACTGGTTTTGCTTCCCTAGAGAACCCAGCCTAAGACATAGCAGCACTAGATAATTAAGACAAGGATCATCCTCTTTTTCACTGATCCTCTACTTTACCAAACATGATGTCCTTCTCCAGGGAATGGTCCCTCCTGATAAGATGCCCAAATATGTGAGATGAAGTCTTCCATCCTCACATCCAAGGAGAATTCTGGTTGTATTTCTTCCAAGACGGATTTGTTCATTCTTCTGGCAGTCCATGCTATATTCAGTAGATGCCTACACACTGTCCAATATTGCAGCTACTAGTCACATGTGGCTATTTAAATTTCCAGTACTCAGTAGCCACATATGGCTATAATACTAATTTTGTTTTTTAATAATATTTTAATGTGTTTTCAGTGAAGGTTTACTCAGCAGTTTAGTTCCCATTCAACAATTTCTACACAAGCTGTTCAGTGACATTGGTTACATTCTTCCAAATGCGTGAATATCCTCATTATTTCAATTCTGGTTGTTCCTTTTCCATTAATCTAGTTTCTCTGTACTCTTGTTTTTGTTTTAAAATAATTGTTGACCATTTGGTCTGATATAGGTGATTTTTCAAAGGAGCACAGTACTTAAAAATTGGGTGATATTGTTTTTTGAGTCAATTCATTATTTAGCTAAAAGGTGACCTCGGGCTAGTTTCTGTTCAAGGTTTGAAGAGAATCTCAGGGGACATTTTGGGGAGGGCTTCAGTCTCAACCAGTCCAGTGGGTCAGTTTTTTTTTTTTTGAGGAATTTGAGGTTCTGTTCCACATTTTTCTCCCATTCTGTCAGGGTCCATCTATTGTGACCCTGATTAGAATGGTTGATAGTGGTAGCTGGACTGTTTCAATCACTGCAGAAAGTTTTACTGAACAGTGCTGTGGACTCTCTCCAACTCTTGTTGGGCTAGTGGAATGACCTACCAATTTTTCTTCTTGTCACCTTACAATCTTCTACACTGCTCCTGGAATTAGCTTTCTAAAATTATAGATCCATTTCTCTGCTTGAAAATCTTCAATAGCTCTCCATTTTCTATGAGATGAAACGTTCATTCACTGTTTGATCCCTCTATCTCTCCAGCCTCATCCTCTCAACACTCCTGCTAAATACTATTCACTTTCAAGCTTTCATGTTTTAGTTCATGTTTTTTCTTTTCTAGAAATACTTTTGTGCCCTTTCTCTGCCAGATAAAATTCTATTTACTTTCAAAACCTAGCTCCTCCTCTATGAAACATTTTCAGAAGACTCTCCACCTCTCCTGCCAAGGAAAAATTTTGCTTTTTTTCTATGTGTTATCATTGTAGCAACATTTTAGCACTTGTACTGTATTATAATTAGCCATGTGCAACCTGTTTCCCCAATAGACTATAAGGTCTTTGAGTGCTGGGAGTATGCTACATTCATCTTTTTATCCTGAGTGGCTGGATCATGGATACTTATAATAAATGTTGTATCATTTATTGTTGATACAATAAATGTTGGCTGATTAGCAGCCTGACTGACTGAATTGTAAGGTTGCTGGGGGCAGAGACCACACTTGTATTTATTTAATATTTTTCACAGCAGTATCTAGCACAATATGGGGTACATAAAAGGTGCTTATAAATTCTCATTGTCTGCTTCAGGCAATGAGTTTTACACAGATTATTTTCTGCAGTTTCAGTACAGTCTGTCTTTTTATAAGCTGGAAAAGATTTGGTGCTAGTATTTTTTTATAACAAATTGTAAAAATTTTTTCATAATGTTAAAAGTTCATGGACTCTGTGAGGAATACACTCTGTGAAGTGGTTTTAAATCCCATTAAAATGGCTTTTAGAATACTTACTCTAGGTGAGTAATAATTTAAGATTGGTAGGTAGAAAAGTGGTTCTAATGGGAAAAAATCGCAGGCTGGAAACATCTGGAAACCTGAATTCTATTGCAGCTTTTCTTTCTTTCTTATTTATTTACTTTTACTTTGTGTCCTTGTGTAAGTTACAAAATCTTTCTGCATCACAGTTTCTGTATGTGTAAATTGAAGATAATGATAATTACCTCTAATTTTGTCTCAATAAGGAGAGTAGGGATGGGTTTTGAGCTCTTTTAGAAGATAACATATTAGTTCAAAGTAATAGTAGTGTTTATTGTCATTACTTGTGGATTGGTACAAGTATAAACTATTTGCACAATTCTACTAAATTATAAAGTCAAAGATTTTTTTGGAATTGCCTATAACAGTTACTTTAATAATGAAGTGGCTTATATATTTTATAGGAAAAATCAGCCCTAACTTACGTCTGCTAATTGAATTGCCTAGTACATTGAAAAATAAATAAATAAAACAATGCATGTGTATAGCCATTACTGAAAACCACTACTTGAAAGACAATGCAATCTTTAAAGAAATTTTCAACTATGTCTTGGGCAGGGCCTCCACATACTGTTGTGTGGGCTATGCACTGTACAACCTTACATGGTGGCTCTTGTCTTGGGGGCCTAATCACAGCTGCTTCTCTAGGTGAGCACAATTAGATTCACAAAGATACAAAAACTCACAATTTCTTATTGACTTTAGAGATATATGAATGTGGTTTAAGTTTATGTGATTAATGGCAGAACCTTATGTCTATGTAAGAATCGTGCACAACAGTTTATTTCTCAGTTTCCAGATATCCTGATGCAAGTTTTATGCTGGTAATTCAGTGTTTTCTGTGCCTCATGGAATGGTCCATCCTTCCTTAACATGGTCCTGGGAGTTTCCTTTCATCTTAGAATACTTGCCATCCTTCCTGTGGCAAAAAATTCTTCATGCTGACACCTGAGTGAATATTTGAAGTAAAGACTGGAAGTGATGACTTTGGAGTCCAAGTATTAAGAGGAAGCTTAAAAACCAACCTAACGGTTTGTGATGAATCAAAGCCTAGGAAGAAAATCAAATAGCCATAGAGAAAGTAAGGAACTTTTTCTATACATTTGTGAATTAGCTGGACAATTCTGTAGACTCCCCAGAGAGAGAGAAACAAACAATTGTGAGTCAAAGCATGTTACTGTTTTTAGGCAGTTAAATTGCTCTCATTAGATTTTATAACGGAAATGGGTTTGTTTGTACTTAGAAGTGAGTTAATGAAATGATGTACTAAATGAAAAGTCTCACCAATAGATTAGCCAAGTTGTATTTGTATATTGTCATTTTTAGTTATATAGAAGATTGGAGTGTTTTTTGTGGTTATCCAAACCAACCTTATTGCCTCAAGATCTCATTAACACTAACAAAAGGAGAACAATAGAAAGAAAATGTGTATTTTCAGTCCAACTATCAACGGATGCCATTGCTCAACATGATGTGTTGAGTAATTGTAATTTCAAAGCAGTCCTTGATTTCTGGCATATTCTGAAAGGCTCTAGAGGAATTTATGAATAAAGGACTTCTGGCTGGGAAAGAAAATTTGGAATCTGACTTTAACAGGAAATTTTGTAATAATTTAGGAAATACTAAGGTCAGACTAGATCATTCTAAATGTCTTGTGGCTATCGAAAAGAAAATATATATTTTGAAACTAAAAAGAGCAGCAAGTGCATTAATATTAGTAGATGTTATAATGGAATGAGAAATTTGTTGTGTGGCCATGATACATCTTGTCTTGTTCCTAGTATCCTATCACTTACTAATATAGAAAAGGGGCAAGTACCCCTATTTATTTCTGGCAATATTGGAGTGAAGAGTAGGGCTTCTGGGCCAAGTTTTTAACTTCAATGTCATTCCTAGAATGAACCTCTTTATTACTATATTATTAAAAGATATATATATATAAAACCTTATCATCCATTAAGAAGGAAAGAGGAAAGTGTGTCACTTCTGGGTGGCTTTTTCTTTCTGAAGTTATTATTCCCAAGGACTGCCAAGTTATTTTTAGAAGCAAAAAGTAAACATAGCTGCAACATTAGTAATGGGCTTAAAAATTGTTAAAAGTCATTTTAAAAAGCCATTAAAAGTCATTGGGATTCTCAAGTTGGAGTGGGACATTACTAGTCTAGCAAAATCTCATAGATGCACCATCTAAAAGTGAATAAACAGACAACCCCAAAGGTCTTCAAATAATAATTTGCAAAGTCCCTATTGGGGTTCTCTTCTTGGCTTTCAGGATATAAAAGGGAAGCTTGGAACTGCCAAACTACAAAGAACCTTCTGAAAGGAGGGTTGATGTGTTTAGGTTTATTCTTGGCATCAATGAAGTTCTAGTAGCTTAAACTCCTAAAATATTTGAATCAATTCTATAGTATGCTTACTTTTGTGAAACAAGGGGCTCATATGATGCCACTACCCAGAGCACTTGAAAGAGATTAACAGTGGGCAGTCAGCTAAATTGTTTGGTAAACTATTCTTTTCTCTACTGCCATTACAAATTCCTTTCCTTGTGACTGGGTTTTCCATGCACATTGTGACAGTGCCCTCTTTCTCTTCTGTTCCCCAGCACTTAGCTGTCAAACCCACAGTGTGGTAAAGGGACTATGTGCTCAGTGTTTGTTTCTAAGGTTTCTACTTTACGTAGAATCTAGAAGCCCCTGGATGGCTCAGTTAAGTGATCGACTACTAACTGAAAGGTTGGCAGTTAGAACCCAAACAGAGGCACCTCAGGAGACAGCCTGGCAATCTGCTTCCGAAAAGTCACAGCCTTAAAAACCCTATGGAGCATTTCTACTCTGCATATATGCGGTTGCTAGGAATTGGAATTGACTCAACTACAACTAACAATGACAACAACAGTAACAGAAGCCTGACCGTGAAAAACTAAGCGTTTATCTCATGCCTGTTGGTAGTCATTATATCTGATGAATCTTCAGAAACTGAAGACTTTTATCCAAGTGACAATCTGATGGTAAGGAAAGTCAGTTACTGTAATACAGATTTGCCAAAAGCACGCCTTCTGAGTACTTGCTCCCAGAGTTCTGCCAAAGGAAATCTGGTTGCATAAACAGTTGGTCAACCAAATCTCTCCAGTAGTACTTTCTATCACTAATTGTTGAGTTGTTTTTTTTTTTTTTTTTTTGCAATTTTTTGTTTGTTTGTAATACTGAACAAATTTGCTTATAAGACTTTTTTTTAATTCTCTTTTTTTATTCTTTCTTTTTCTCCTTTTTTTGGGGGCTTATTCTTTATTTCTTGTTATACTCTCTAGAAAGCTTCTGGTGATAAGTTCAGTGTTTTTCTTTTTTTGGTGACCAGAAACATTGAAATTTCATAGGTGTGATTTTGTGTCAATAGTAATATTAACTTGTTGCTCCTTCAAATGATCTGCTTCTGTGTCTCAGTTATTACCGCTTTTAGGAAAATGAGTTGAGAGCTTCGCTCACTCTGAAGATCATGGAGATAGACAAAGTATTGTTGAGGTACTCTCTCTATCAACCCTAAGATCAAAGGAAATTTTCCTACTGGATTGGTCAGACTGCTCTGTTCCAGGTCAGATGGTTCTGGGTGATGGGAAGGAGGACAGTGAGAAGGAAGGCAGGAGGGCAAGTTAAGTCAAAACATTTTATGACTTTTAGGCAATTAACTTATTCTAATTAGATTTTATAATCTTGTACTTAGAAGTGAATTACGATCTGATATACTAAAAGCAATAGTCTCACTGACAGCTTAACCAAGTAGATTTCTCATTCTCCTGGGCAAAATGCTGTGGACCCATTACTGCCAGCTTTGTTTTCCTATTCTTGCTTCCAAATGTCTGCATTAATACTCACATGCTCCTTGTGAAAACTGGAGGAGTGCTGAGCTCCAAGCTTGTTCTTTTAAATGGGTAATAGATATTTGTTTCTCAAAACTTTTTTGATTCTCAGGTAAGTGCGGAGAAGGCTCATGGCAATTGGATGTATTTTCAGCTGACAGATTTTGTAACCATTTAAACTATAGGTGTAACTGGGTGAGATTAAATGTTCTATCCCTCTTTGAATAAATGTAGGCCTATTTGTCAGAAAGAATAACAGAGGAAATTTCCCAAGACGTAAAAATAGTTTAGGCTAAGATATTGCAGTGGGTTGAATGGTGGCCTCCCAAAAAGATATGTCTACATCCTGGAACATGTGAATATGACCATATTTGGCAAAAGGGTCTCTACAGATGCAATTAAGTTAAAGATCTCAATGTGAGATCATCCTGGGTTACCTGGGTCAGCTCTAAATCCAATGACAAGCGTCCTTTTAAGAGAGACAGTGAGGGAAGAGGACTATGTGAAGATGGAGACAGACACTGGATTTATGCTGCTAGGGAAAATTGGAGCCACCAGAAGCTAGAAGATGCAAAGAAAGATTTTTTTCCATAGAGCCTTTGGAGGGAGCATGGCCCTGCCTATTCCGTAATTTCAGACTTCTGCCTCCAGAACTGTGAGAGAATAAATTTCTGTTGTTTTAAGCCAACCCATCTTGTGGTACTTTGTTATGGCAGCCTTAGGAAACTAATACAGAGATCTTCCTTGAAAACACTAGAATTTTATAATGTGGAACTTTCTCAGGGAGCAGAAACAGCATTTATTGAGTGCCAGTATGGCAGGCATTGGCTAGATGCTTAAATTAAATGACTCCTATTTTAGGGATGGAGAAAATGAGGATAATCTTCACTTCCAGGATTACTTAATTTATAATAGTACATAACCAAACCGATTGCCAACTCAAGTCAATTCCAACTCATGGAGACCCCATGTGTGTAGAATAAAACTTTGTTCCATAGAATTTTCAATGGCTGATTTTTTGGAAGTAGATCATCAGGCCTTTCTTCTGAGGCACCTCTAGGTGCACTTGAACCTCCAACCTTTCAATTAGCAGTGGAGTGCATTAACCATTTGCACCACCCAGGGACACTACAATAGTACATACCAGAAAACAAACAAACAAAAACCAAACCTGTTGCTGTCGAGTCGATTCCGACTCACAGTGACCCTATAAGACAGAGTAGAACTGCCTCATTGGGTTTCCAAGACTGTAAATCTTTACAGAAGCAGACTGTCACATCTTTCTCCTGTGGAGCTGCTGGTAGGTTCAAAATGCTGGTCTTTCAATTAACAGCTGAACTTTTAACCACTGTGCCACCAGGGCTAAATGAATGCTAACTATTGTGATTACTACTACACATCACTAATATACTGTTGTTAAGCTTATTAATACAAGATGCAAAACAGTGAAAGAGAATAGGATTATTTTTAAGGCATAACATGTGACCTTTATCAATTCCTAAATTAGAAGCTACTTTTAGCAACATGGAGCCCTGGGGTGCAGTGGTTAAGAGCAACAGCATGCTATAGCTGTTAACCAAAAGCTCAGTAGTTTGAATCCACCAGTCACTCCTTGGAAACCCTATGGAGCAGTTCTACTCTGTCCTATAGGGTCACCATGAGTTGGAATTGACTTGACGGCAACTGGTTTGGTTTTGGTTTAGCAATATTATTCTTCAAGATGGTTACTCAGTTCTGACGTGGCTCTTCTAAACAGGATAAAAAGGCCTCAACAACCTCATCAATAAGTACTCTTTAGTTATTACCTTATGTTAAGAACTATAACTAAACACTTTAAATATATTACCTCAATTCTTAGATGAGGAAACTGAGGCTCAAAAGGTTTTTGTACCTTGCTTATTGTCAGAAGCTTAGGAGGAAATAGCATTGGGATTCAGTCCTAGGACTCTCTGACTCCCAAGTATTCTTTCTATCATACCACACTGCCTCCTAGAATAGTGCTTTACAAATATTAAGTATCCAACAAGTATTTTCTGAATTAGTGAAATCAAATCTCATTACCAATAACTTTAAAGTACTATTGGAGCTTCCCAAACTATTTGAAATGACAGAAATAGTTGCCAACTATTTCAGAACAATAAATCTCCAGAAATATTGTAGCCAAAGGGAAGGATTAAGAAATAGCTGTTCAACAGGGGAAGTCAGCACAACTGGACTAAACCAAAACTAAGAAATTTCCTGGATACAGTCAAACACTTTGAAGGACAGAGTAGCAGGGGTAGAGATCTGGGGACCATGCTTTCAGGGGACGTCTAGGTCAATTGGCATAACAAAGCTTATTAAGAAAATATTCTGCATCCTACTTTGGTGAGTGGCATCTGGGGTCTTAAAAGCTTGCAAGTGGCCATCTAAGATGCA
The DNA here is from genome assembly GCA_030035585.1 of Dugong dugon. Classification (NCBI taxonomy): domain Eukaryota; kingdom Metazoa; phylum Chordata; class Mammalia; order Sirenia; family Dugongidae; genus Dugong; species Dugong dugon. The sequence continues at coordinate 34,302,346 of CM057479.1, forward strand.
TCAATTGGTCCCAATCACCTGGAGTAAAGGAGAATGAAGAACACCAAAGACACAAGGAAAGTATTAGCCCGAGAGACAGAAAGGGCCACATAAACCAGACATTTCATCAGCCTGACCAGAAGAACTAGATGGTGCCCGGCTACCACCAATGACTGACCTGACAGAGAACACAACAGAGTCCCGGATGCAGCAGGAGAAAGGTGGGGTGCAGAATTCAAATTCTAGTAAGAAGACCAGACTCAATGGTCTGACTGAGACTGGAGGAACCCCAGAAAGCATGGTCTTTGGATTCTTTATCAGCCCATAACTAAAACAATTTCCGAGGTCAACTCTTCAGACAGGGATTGGGCTGGGCTGTGGGACATAAAGTGATACCCGTGAGGAGTGTGCCTCTTAGCTCAAGTAGATACAAGAGACTAAATGGGCAGCTTCTGCCCAGAGCTGAGATGGGAAGGCAGAGAGGGTTAGGAGCTGGTTGAATGGACATGGGGAATCAGGGGTGGAAAGGAGGAGTGTGCTGTCACAGTATGGGGAGAGCAATTAGGGTCACATAACAATGTATGTATAAATTTTTGTATGGGAGACTAACTTGAAATGTAAACGTCATCTAAACTGCAACAATAAAAAAAAAAGAAGCTCAAGAAAAAAAAGAAATAGCTGTTCAGAAGATAAATTTATTTATTTTTTCCGTACTCCCTTTCCTCTTTCCCACTGGTTGGTAGGTCACTTTTACTATAGACTTAATAAAAGTGTACAAGCAGATAGTGTTATTCTAGGTTTTTTTTCCCATTATGTTTCCTTTCCTTTCTTAAAAATAAAAGAATCAGAAAGAAAGTGGATGTCCTATTATTAACACTGACTACCCTCACTTCCGTTACTAATATTTTTGGAAGGCAATGTTTTCATTTTACCATATTTCTCTCTTAATTCCTCTCATCTGGTTAATTAAATGCATATTAAAACATGTATTCGTCTCTCGTATCAAAAGTCTTCCAGGATAAGCTGCTGCTCCATTTAAGTAAAAGATGAAGGATGCTGAAACAGAAGCAGCCTTTAACCAGCAGATCCATAAATAAGACAGTAGCTGGTGCTATGGAATTCCAACATTGGCACTTGTCCTGGGATTGACTTTTTTAGGCCAGGGGTTCTTAACCTGGAGGAGAGGGACTTGTGCGAAGGCATCTGTGAACCTCTTGAAATGTATGCAAAACTTTGCATAGATCAGTATTACAGATTGAATTGTGTCCCCTAAAAATGTGTATCAACTTGGCTAGACAATGATTCTCAGTATTATGTAATTAGCCTCTATTTGGTGATCTGATGTAATTATCCTATGTGTTGTAAATCCTAAACTCTATGATGTTAATGAGACAGGATTAGAGGCAGTTCTGTCAATGAGGTGGGGCACAATCTACAGGATTAGGTTGTATCCTGAATCAGTCTCCTATGAGATATAAAAGAGATTAAACAAGTGAGCAGAGATCGAGGGATCTCCTACCACCAAAAAAGAAGAGCTGGCAGTGGAGGTCATCCTTTGGACCTGGGGTCCCTGTGTTGAGAAATTCCTAGACCTAGGGGAAGACTGATGCCAAGACCTTCCTCCAGAACTGAGAGAGAGAAAGCCTTCCCATGGAGCTGGCACCCTGAATGCAAATTTCTAGCCTCCTAACCTGTGAGAAGATAAATTTATGTTTGTTAAAACCATCCACTTGTGGTATTTCAGTTATAGCAGCACTAGATAACTAAGACAGAATAATGTATTTCTGCATATATTTCAAAGGAAACTGTAGTGTCTTTAACCACTGTTAATCACTGTTTTGAAGCTTCATTTCTAAGGCTAATTGCCTTATTTTACTCAGTTTCATCATCTCAGTGTCATTACAATATCAGGTGTGTAGGATATGCTGACTGGTTGCTAAAGAGAGAACTGGATGCTTCATCTAGTTAAAGATGGCTTCTTGTAATAAAAAGATTTTATTTCTAAAGTGAGACTCCATGATATAATCAGAAGAATCTACCTGCCTAGGAGGGTCCAGGTCTGGGTTCTTGTCCTTGCTTCTCCACGAAATGACCCTGCTTGAGTTACTTCTCTCCGGATTGCTGTTTCTTCATCTGTAGAGTAAAGGCATTGGACTAAATGAATCCAAAGGTACCTTCAAGCTTTAAACAATTCTGTTCCATGTAAAAGATCATTAAACCACTGAGATGTAAGAGGATTCCACACAAAATTCTAGAATGTTTCATAGAACAAGGAACACTCAGCCACCCGCCCCATCCCTACTCCTCCTGAGAGAGTGCCTGCATGATCCCCAGCTGCCCACCTTGCCCCTCCCCTTCCAGAGAGAGCACCTGCATGGCACCCGGCAGACCACCCCACCCCTCCCCCACTGGCAAGAACGTCTGTGTACCCCTGGCTGACTGCTCCACTCCCCACAAGGGAGGGAGCACCTCAATGCCTCTCAGATGCCTGCCTTACTCCTTGCCTGTTGCCCGCCCACCTGGTAAGCAATTGTGAGCATTCTCATACCACTGGATAGCATCTGCCCATATGCCTTCACATGTACAGTGAACAGTGACAGGGGCTTCTTGAGGAAGAGATGATAATGGAACTGCCTGATAAAGAATTCAAAAGGCTTATATATAGGGTTCTCAAAGAGACCAAGGAAAACACAGACAAAATTCTTGAAGAATTCAGGAAAACAATACAATAACAAAATGACAAACCAAATAGACAACTAGAAATCATACAAAAACAGCAACTAGAAACCCAGAAGATTAATAACAAAATGTCAGAAATAGATAGCTCAATGGAAGGACATACAAGTAGAATTGAAACAAGGGCAGAAAGAATTAATGAAATAGAGGACAAATCCCTTGATACAAATTTGTTTTAAGAACAATCAGAAAGAGAATGAAAAAAATGAAGAAAGCCTAAGATTTATTTGGGACACTATGAAGAGGAATAATTTACACGTGATGGGAATCCCAGAACAGGAGGAAAATAAATAAATAAATAAAATCACAGCGAGAATTTTTGAAGCTTTGGTGGAAGAAACCAGCCCCAATATCATGAAAGATAAGAAGATTTCCATCCAAGAAGCTCAATGAACTCCATACAAGATAGATTCAAAAGAAAGTCACAAAGACAGATCATAATCAAACTTTCCAAGTCCAAAGGTAAAGAAAGAATTCTGAGAGCTGCTTGGGAAAAATGAAATATCACCTACAAAAGACTCCAATAAGACTAAGCTCTGATTTCTCAGCAGAGACATGCAGGCAAGAAGACAAAGGGATGACATATAAAACCCTCAAAGAAAAGAATTGCCAACCAAGAGTGATATACCCAGCAAAGTTGGGTCTCAAATACAATGGCAAAATTAGAACATTCCTAGATAAGCAGAAATCAAGGGAATTTGTAAAACCTAGACCAAACTTACAAGAAATATTAAAGGGAGTCTTTTGGATAGAGAACCAACAACAGCAGACAACAACCTGAGAGTAAGGCAATGGCAGCATCACCAAGATACCAACCCTGATAGAGAAATCTCAAAAGTAAAATAAAGCTACAGAACTAAAAACAGGGAACCAGAAATATCAATCTAAAAATCAATGACAACTTCAAAACAAAAAGGGGGAATGAATGGTGTAGTTATAGAATTTCCATAGGGAGAGGAAGTCAAGGCAATATCTAAAAATAACAGAATGTTTTAAACACAGGTGATAAAGGCAAACCTCACAGTAACCACAAATAAAATTAATAAACCTACTCACCAAAATAGAGAAGAAAATAAAAAAATACTCAGTAAACATAAAATTGACAAAAATGAAGGAAATGAAAGATAATCCATGAACAAAAAGAACTTAGTACATAAAATTAAGCAGAACAAAGAAACTATCAACACCAACAAAAAAAAAAAAAAGCAAAACAAAATGACAACAGTAAATTCATGTATTGATAATCACATGGAATGTAAACAGGTTAAATGCAACAGTCAAGAGACAGAGGGTCGCAGAATGGATAAAAAAACATGACCCATCAATATGTTGTCCACAAGAGACACATCTTAGACACAAAGACATAAAGAGGTTAAAAAAATCAAAGGATGGAAAAGAATATATCACGCAAACAGTAACCAAAAAAGAGCAAGAGTGGCAATATTAATCTCTGATAAAACAAACTTTAAATCAAACTCAGACATAAAAGCCAAGGAAGGACGTTATATAATGACTAAGGAATCATTCCACCAGGAAGACATAACCATAATAAATATCTATGCACCCAATGACAGAGCTCCAAAATACATAAAACAAACCGAAACAGAAATGAAAAGAGAAACAGACAGTTTTACAATAACAGTAGCAGACTTTAACACACCACTTTTGATGATGGACAGAAATAGAAAGAAACTCAACAAAGATACAGAAGATCTAAATACCACAGTCAACCAGCTTGACCTCATGGACATATACAGAGCACTCCACCCAGAAGCAGCACAGTATACATTCTTCTCCAGTGCACACGGATCATTCTCTAGAATAGACCATATCCTAGGCCACAAAGTAAGCCTCAACAAATTAAAAATACTGAAATAATAGAAAGCATCTTCTCAGATCACAATGCTATAAAATTAGAAATCAGTAACATGAAGAACAAGGAAAAAAATAAACTACTTGGAAACTGAACAATGTCATGCTTAAAAACCACTAGGTAACAGAAGAAATTAAAAATGAAATAAAAAAAAATCCTAGACTCAAATGAGAACAGAAATACAACATACCAAAACCTTTGGAACACAGCAAAGGAAGTGCTTAGAGGTCAATTTATAACAATAAACACACACATCAAAAAAGAAGAGCCAAAATCCATACCTTAACCCTACAGCTGGAACAAATAGAAAAAGAGCAGCAAAAGAAGCCCACTGCTGTCAGAAGAAAGGAAATAATAAAGATTAGCTCAGAAATAAATGAAGCAGAAAACAGAAAAACAACTGAAACAATCATCAAGACTAGAAGCTGGTTCTTTGAAAAGATAAATAAAATCAACAAACCACTAAACAAAATTGACAAAAGAAAAAAAGGAGAAGATGCAAATAACCCAAATAAGAAATGAAATAGGTGACATTACAACAGAACTAACTGAAATAAAAAGGATCATAACAGAATACGATGAAGAGTTATACAACAAATTTGAAGACCTAGGGTAAATTGACAAATTCCTAGAAACACACTACCTACCTAAACTAACACAAACTGAAGCAGAAAATCTGAACAGATCCATAATAAAACAAGAAATTGAAGAGGCTATAAAAAAACTACAACATAAAAAAGCCCTGGCAGGGATGGTTTCCCTGGAGAATACTACCAAACATTCAGATAAAAGTTGACACCAATATTGCTCAATCTATTCCAGAACATAGAAAAGGAGGAATACTCCTGAATTCATTCCATGAACCCAGCATAAGCTTGACACCAAAGCCAGGCAAAGACACCACTAAATCATGAATATTGATGCAAAAATTCTTAACAAAATTCTAGTCAATATAATCCAATGGCATATCAAAAGAATAATATATCATGACCAAGTGGGATTCATATCAAGTATACAAAGATGGTTTAACATTAGAAAATCAATCAACAATCCACCACAGAAATAAAACACAGGAAAAGAATCACATGATCATCTCAACTGATGCATTAAAGGCATTCGACAAAGTCCAACACCCATTCCTGATTAAAAAAAACCCTGATAAAAACTTTCCGCAAAATAGAAATAGGAGGAAAATTCCTCAACATAATTAAGGGCATATACACAAAACCAACAGCCAATATTATTCTCAATAGAGAGAAACTGAAAGCATTCCCCCTGAGAACAGGAACCAGATAAGGATATCCTTTATCACCACTCTTATTCAACACTGTACTGGAAGTCCTAGCTGGAGCAATAAGACAAGAAAGGGAAATATAGGGCATCCAAATTGGTAAGGAAGAAATAAAACTATCCCTATTTGCAGATGATAGGATACTATACATAGAAAATCCCAGAGAATCCACAAGAAAGCTACTGGAACTAATAGAAGGATTCATCAAAGTGGCAGGGTACAAGATCGACATACAAAAATCAGTCAGATTCCTCTACACTAAAAAAGAGAACTCCAAAAAGGAAACAATACCATTTATAATAGCCACCCCCCACCAAAGATAAAATACTTAATAATAAATCTAACTAGGGATGTAGAGACTTATACAAAGAAAACTATAAAATATTACGGCAAGAAACCCAAAGAGACCTTCATAAATGGACAAACATACCATTCTCATGGATAGGAAGAATAACATTGTGAAAATGTCAATATTATCCAAAGTAATCTATAAATACAATGCAATCTTGATTCAAATCCCAACAATATTCTTTAATGAGATGGAAAAACTAATCATCACCTTTATATGGAAAGGAAAGAGCCCCCAGATAAGCATTACTGAAAAAGAAGAACAAAGTAGGATTCCTCACATTATCCGACGTCAGAACCTACCATACAGCTACGGAAGGCAAAACACATAGTACTGGTACAACGACAGGCACATAGACCAATGGAACAGAATTGAGGACCCAGAAATAAATCCATCCACCTATGGACACCTTATCTTTGACAAAGTGTTGAAGTCCATTAAATGGGGAAGAGATGGTCTCTTCAACAAATGTCACTGGCAAAACTGGATATCCATTTGCAAAAAAAATGAAAGAGGATCCGTACCTCACTGCATACACAGAAACTAACTCAAAATGGATCAAAGACCTAAATGTAAAACCTAAAACTATAAAGTTCATGAAAAAATACAAAAACAAAAAAACATAGTGACAATGCTAGGGGCCCTAATTTATGGCATAAAGATAATATCAAGCATAACTAAAAATGCACAAACTCTAGAGGATAAACTAGATAACTGAGACCTCCTAAAAGTTTAATACTTATGCTCATCAGAAAGACTTTTCCAAGAGAGTAAAAAGAGAATCCACAGACTGGGAAAAAATCTTTGGCAACAACATATCTGATAAAAGTTTAATCTATAAAATATACATAAAACTTTGACAACTCAACAATAAAAAGACAAGCAACCCAATCACAAAATGGGCAAAGGACATGAACAGACACGTCACCAAAGAGGACATTCAGGTGGCCAACAAATAACATGAAAAGATGCTTGTGATCATTAGCCATAAGACAGATGCAAATCAAAACCATAATGAGATACCATATCACCCAAGCAAGAATGGCACTAATCAAAAATTCTGAAAACGATGAATGCTGGCAATGTTGTGGGAAGATTAGAACTCTCACACACTGCCAGTCAGAATGTAAAATGGTATAACTATGGAAAATAATATGGCACTTCCTTTAAAAGCTATAAATAGAAATACCATATGATCCAGCAATCCCACTCCTAGGAATATATCCTAGAGAAATAAGAATCGTCACATGAATAGACATATGCACACCCATGTTCACTGCAGCATTATTCACAATAGCAAAAAGATGGAAACAACCTAAGAATGCCCACCAATAGAAGAATGGATAATCAAATTATGGTACATACACACAATGGAATACTTCACAATGGTAAACAACAATGATGAATCTGTGAAACATCTCACAACATGGATGAACCTGGAGGGCATTATGCTGAATGAAATGAGTCAATCACAAAAGGGCAAATATTTTATGAGACTACTATTATAAAAACTCAAGAAAAGGTTAACACACAGAAAAAAACAATCTTTGATGGTTATGGGGGGGATAAGTGGGAAGAGGAAATCACTAACTAGACAGTAAACAAGTGTTAACTCTGGTGAAGGAAAAAACAATACACAATGTAGGGGAAGTCAGTGCAACTTGACCAAGGCAAAGGAAGACACTTAGAGGCATACAAGGGGGGAAAAATGAGGCAACCACAATAAATATTGTAGCATATACAACCCTACAACAACAGTAAAAACAAATAATAACTTGCAAGCTATACATAGGCAGATATGCTGAATTGGGGGAGGAGGGCAGGTAGGAGTATACCCACGTACGTATATAGGTCAAGCTGTGGATATATTTATATACATATTTGTATGTACAGCATGTATATTCATATATATAATAGAGCACAAAGGGGGCACAGTCATAGAAGCTTCCTATACACAACTAAACACCTTAAGGGACCAAGTTACTGGGGCTGAGGGCTGGGGAACCTGGTCTCGAGGGACATCTAGGTCAACTGGCATAACACAGTTCATACACAAAATGTTCTACATGCTACTTTGGTGAGTAGCATCTGGGGTCTTAAAAGCTTCCTAGTGGCCATCTAAGATACATCTATTAGTCCCATCCCATCTGCAGCAAAGGAGAATTAAGAAAACAAAAGACAAAAGGAAAATATTAGTCCAAAGGACTAATGGACCACACGAACCACAGCCTCCACCATCCTGAGCCCGGAAGAACTCGATGTGGCCTGGCTACCACCACTGACTGCTCTTACAGGTATCATAATAGACGGTCCTGGTCAGAGAGGAAGAAGAATATAGAACAAAATTCAAATTCATGAAAAAGACCAGACTTACTGGTCTGACAGAGACTGGAGGAACCCCCAAGACTATGGCCCCCGTACACTCTTCTAACTCAGAACTGAAGCCACTCCAGAAGTCCACCTTTCAGCCAAAATTAGACAGGCCTATAAAAAAAACAATAACACACGTGAGGAACGTGCCTCTTAGATCAATCAAGTATACGAGACCAAATGGGCAACACCTGCCCACAAGCAAAGTCGAGAAGGCAGGAAGGGACAGGAAAACCAGACGAATGGAAACCGGGAACTTGGGGTGAAAAGGCGTAGAATGCTGACACATTGCGGGAATTGGAACTAACGTCACAAAACAATTTGTGTATAAATTTTTGAATGAGGAACTAATATGCTCTGTAAACTTTCACCTTAAGCACACACACACACACACACACACACACACAGAACAAACAAAAAAAAAAAAACCAAGCACATGAAGTTAGCCTATTTAAAAAAATATATTTAGAGATGGTTACAATATGAGAAATGCTATTGGCTAGTGATTTTTCAATTGCACTCTGAGGACTATAGAGGTGATTCAAGTGTCATCCATAGCAAGGGTGAGGGGAGGCCCCTGATGGTGCAAACAGACAGTGGCTAAGAGCCCCTCACCATCTAGATTCTATCAGACCACCCTATTTTAATCTGCCTTATACATTGCATTTCACAATGCTATTTTGTAGAAAATATTTCTTTGATTTTAATTAGTTTCTGTTGATACATGTTAAAATTTTTTTTAAAAAGGAAAAAAGAGAGTAGTTAAATCACAAGTGTTTAAAAATGTTTTTTTTTTTTTTTTTTTTTTTTTGAGAAAGCACTGGATACAGGTTCAGGAGTCCTGAGGCCCATCTTCTGTTTTGCCCTTTATTATCTGTGTCACACCAGGGAAGTCATCTAATATTTCTGAATCCTTTTCCACACTTGTAGAACAATTATAGTTTATTATCTGCAGGGTAGTTGTGGTAATTAAATTAAATAATATATGCGAAAGTGTTTTGTAATTGGTGAAGCATCATAAAAATGATTAGTAGGTCTTTAGTATGTTTTTAGTAATGTGTTGTTGCCATTGAGTGGATTCTGACCCATGGAGATCTCATGTGCAGAGAACTGCTCCATAGGGTTTTCAAGGCTGTGACCTTTTGGAAGCAGATCACCAGGCCTTTCTTCCAAGGTACTTCTGGGTAGGTTCGAACTACCAACCTTTCAGCTAGTATTCGAGTGTTTAACTGTTTGTGACACCCAGGGACTTGTAGAGAGCCTATATACGGTTCTGAATTTTGTCTGACCATGGTTACATTTTTATCCATCTGAGTTAATGCATAGAAAATATAGATGATCAAATTTGCAGATGACTCCAAGTTACAGGACTGGTGTATAAGATACTTAGCAGATAGCAGAATTCATGAAGATCTGAGAGTAAAACCTTGGAGGAAACATAAAGTCTTATTCTCCAGTTCAAAAAGTCAATTGTCTAAGGACAAGATGCGGAAATTTTTGCTTATGTGCAGTTCAAGTTAAAAAAGACCAAGGGGTTTTACTTGATTTCAAGTTTATTATGAGCCAAAAGTGTGATATGGTTGGCAAATAAAAACACAAATAAATGCAATAGTCTTATATATTTATCAAAGTACCGTGCCACAGATGAGAAAAAGGAACTATGGCTCTTGGCTTTGATTAGCATCCTTAGCCCAGCTGTTAAAACCTGGCTACTCCAGCGAGCTGAGTTCATCCTTAGAAAGCCAGATGGTGGTGTTTTGGAAGGTTTCCAACGGGGAACGTTGAGAGAACTGAGGATCTTTAGACTAGAGAAGATTTTATGGGAAAAGTATATCAGAAAGCTATTGAAAGGTGTTAGAGCTTTCAAGGAGGAGAACTGTTTTGTTGTTTTTAAAGGTAACTATCATGAAAAAAACATTTAAGCAATGTTGTTAGTTGCTGTCAAGTAGGCTCCAACTCATGGCAACCCCACGCACAACAGAATAAAATGTTGCCTGGTCCTGTGTCATCTTCATGATCAATGGACAATGCTCAAGTCCACTGTAGTGGCTACAGTGTACTTTGAGTGCCTTCCAACCTTGGGGGCTCATCTTCCAGCACTATATTGGACTAGGTTCTGTCATGATTCATAGGGTTTTCATTGGCTAATTTTCATAGGTAGATCAACAGGCTTTTCTTCCTAGTCTGTCTTAATCTGGAAGCTCTGCTGAAACCTATCCACCATGGATGACCTGCTAGTATTTGAAATACCAGTGATACAGTTTCCGGCATCATAGCAACACATAAGCCACCATAGTACAACAAACTGCTTAAAGAGGAATACGCTAACTGGGGAGGTAGAACTCCATTAGGGAAATTGTTGAAGCAGAGATGAAACAACATTTTCTAAGTGTTGCTATGAAGCAGGAGGAAGTTTTTTAAAAAGAGGTTACTAAGATTTCACTAATTCTAAGATTTTATTTCTATAAAACAAAGCCAAACCAGTTGCTGTAGAGTCAATTCTGACTCATAGCGACCCTATAGAACAGAGAAGAACAGTCCCATAGTGTTTTCTAGGCTATAATCTTTACGGAAGCAGATCACCAGGTCTTTTTCATGCGGAGCTGCTGGATAGGTTTGAACTGCCAAACTTTTGGTTAGCAGTCGAGTGCTTAACCATAGTGCTACCAGGACTCCTCTGATAGAAGCAGAGGGAGACGTTAAAGTTGCTGAGTTCCTATAGGTTGGTCACAGGCTGTTCTTCATCTCATCTAGACTTGAATTTTCTGTTTTCTGATTTTAAAAAGAGGGTAGTAGATAACTACATGTGAAGCACTATAATTTTGACACAGAAAACAGTATTATTAGATTTACAGAAAAAGAGAGATAGATATAATATAGCACCCTTAGATTTAGATAAACCTCTATTTCAAATAAGATTTTTTTGTTTTGTTTTGGCTTTTCTTTCTTCTTATGCACCAGTGAACATTTATTTATCCTTATTTGGTATTGCATTCTGTGAGGAATAATGAGGATGTTCCAGAGCATAGAGATGAACTGGTGTATTCAGTGAAGGGTGAACTATCTGTGGGGGAATGTGGTTTGAGAGCAGTAGAGGTATTATAGCTCCAGAAAAGTTGCTTAAGATATGCTATTCTGAGCTTTTTTCCTTCTTTATTTTTCTAGTCCTTTTAATTTGCTTATCTAATATCCTGCTTATATTCATTCCCAAATTCTCTTTTTTAATTTTTTCACTGATTTTAAACTCTAAGTAGGAAATTAAACTTGACATCCTTTGCTCTTACAATGAACTTGAAAGCAGAGATAAAATACTTGAATGGCAAACTATTACCCAGAAATCTGCCTTTCTGTATTGATAACACCTCATATTTATTGAACAACTTATGTTCCAGAACTGTGCAAAGCACTTCATATGTATTATCTTATGCAGTTTGCATAACAATGCTATAATGGAGGCACTATTTCTATAACCATTTTTACAAATGAGGAACTAAAGTATTGGGAAACCTAAAAACTGGCCCAAGTCACATAGCTATGCAGAGCACATACTCTTAGCTACTCTGCCAGGTTGCCTTTCTGTCCAAAGAGTTCTGATCATAACCTGGCAAATCATCCATCCATCCACCCACCCAATCCACCCACCCAATCCATCCATCCATCCATCCATCCATCCAATAAAATATTTAGCAAGAATGTCCTAGGGATATAAACTGTAAATAAGACAGACGTAGTCACTGTCCTCAGCCTGCTATTGAGAGAGGAGGAAGGACAATTAAGCAACATCCCCACAATGTGTGCTATGACAGGGAAGTGTAGGGAACTGTGGGACACAGGAGGCTCCAATCCAGTATGGAGGGAGTGTCAGGACAGGTAGGTCAGAAAGTTCTTGTCCTCATCACTGTGTTCTTCAACTATTTTATAGCAACAGGCATATGATTTAAACACTAGAAAGAAAGGTCTTTGAAGCAAAATCCTCATCTTACCCCTTCCCTCAGTATGGGGCACATAGTAACTGTTCAATTAAAATCTGTGGAATAAACAAACGAGAATTCTAATGTTCCAGAATTACCTCAGTATAACAGGGTGTATTTTGACTTTTTCCTATCTTTACTCTGAACATTTTTAGACACTTCTCTTCTAAGCCTGAAATAAAGGTTCCCTTTTGACTTACGAAATCAAGTCCCTGCTTCCTTTTAAGTCCCTTATCTGAAGGCTATCTCAGGAAAGGAGCCACACCCTTTATATTTTACTAGAACAATTCGTCCCCAAGTATCTTTTAAAGCAAGTGCCCTGAGTAGAGATTCTGGGACAGTCTAGGAAAGTGGTGGCGACTCTAGTTACTTCCCCTCCCCGCTTTTTTTTTTCCATTTTGTCTGTGGGAGTTGATGCTCTGCACACTCCCTGTAGTTTTGGAAGATTTGATCGCCCTTCACCTTTCCAGGATGGCCTGCAAATTTTTCTTCCTTTCAGCCTTTCTCCGGCCCTCTTAATCTTCAAAAGGAGTTAACTTTGAGGAAGCAGTTCTTAATTATCTACCACACAATCCCTTGGCAGACTGCAAGAATCCAGGGCAGAGCAGAGAGAGGAAAGCCAAAAGAAAACTGAAAGCACAGGCTAATGGTTTCCCTCAGCAAGAATTCTTGTTTCATAAGGCGGTGTTTTGTTTTGGTTGTAATTCTTTAGAGCAGGTATGTTGGGTTATGTCTTCCTTGTGCATGATCAGAATGTGTTGGGGCTAATGTAATATTTTCCTTAATGAAACAAGGAAAATTCCAAGGCAGCAAAATAATGCCAGTGGTTGAAGTTAATTGGAAGGGGAAACCAAGGCAGTAAAAGTGAGCAGAAATGTTAACCTGGAGCTGGTAATTCTTGTGGCCTATTCCAGAGTCAGGGTGACCAAGTTTATATACAATGCTTACATTATTTAATTACATAATTGTACTTCCTAGTCTGATACCACAATTTAAAGTTGTACCCCATTCTTTCCCTGCTTTATTTGTCTTCAAAGCTCTTATCTCCTATAGTATATAATTCATATAATTCTTTCTCTTTTTTCTTTTCTTTTTTAATCTCGGCAACATCCCTGCTAGAATTTAAGCTCCTCTAGGCAGAATTTTTGTCTCTTTTGTTTATTGCTCATCCAGAACTTAGAAGTATCCTGGTATAGAGAAAGGCATGCAATAAATACCTGTTGAATAAATGAATTATTAATACAGATGAAAATAATTTTTTTCAATAAAAATTATGATCAAGTTTTTTTCCTACATGTATTTAATTTATGTACAACTGGTTGGACAGTTAAGAGCATTTTATAGAATTTATTTATTTATTTATTTATTATAGAATAATAGAATCTCTGCAAAAGCTTTGATGGTCAAAACCTGCATGGAACCCGTTTAGTATGGTATGCTCGTCTGAATCTATGCATGGAAGGATAAACCAGAACACTCCTTCCCTGCTCCTAGCACTGTGGTACATTAAGGCAATGGTTAAGTGTTCAGCTGCTAACGGAAAGGTAGGAGGTTCGACCCCACCCAGTAGCTCCGTGGGAGAAAAGACCTGGAAATCTGCTCCCATAAAGATTACAGCCTAGAAAACCCTACAGGGCAGTTCTACTCTGTCCAATAGGGTCTCTATGAGTCAGAATTAACTCGACGGTATACAACAACAACAAAAACAACAACCTCTCTCTTACCGCCCAGGTCAATGGAAACAGCAGGATGGGAGAAGAGAAAAATAAGAAGATATTAAAATCTATGTTACTCTGACAGTCTAACTTTTATGGGCATTTTATCAATGAAGCAATGGCTAAAGAGGAGGTTACATTTGACTTCAATGTTATCATCACAGTATGAGGCAGATGAAATATAGTGAACCATTATGTTAGCAAGGATATAATTTGGAAATGTGTACACTTAGGGAAAAACTCCAGGGGTTCTAGTAGGATTGGAAAGTGTAAATGGCCTCCTTGGTTAAACTAAGGCAGAAGGCAGTTCTGAAAAGACCAAACAACAGAGCCCCAGATTTGTCTGCTTTTCATTAAAAAAAAATTAGAAGAGGACATCAATTCAGTCTGCATTGCTCCTTTTCTGAGGACATCTAACTAACTGAGGCAGGTAGTCTTTGGGGCTGGGGTGTGGTGTACATGTGAGGGAATGGGGATAAGGGTGGCTTTGGGATGGCTGATAGGAGCTGATAGGAGCTGGATTTATGTGACCAGGAGAAAAGCAGGAGGGACCTCTACTCTTCGTGGTGTAGTAAACAAGTCACTTTTTAGGGCTTTCCAATGAGAGGACTTTCTCACCCTGGCTGGGGCCTGACATGCCCCGGGACATTCCTAAAGTCAGTGTGAGTGTGTGTGTGTATGTGTATGTGTGGTGGGGGGAGAACGTTTATTTTATACCTGGTATCAGCTATATAATAGGCCTGGTAGCATGGTGGTTAAGAGCTCAGGTTGCTAACCAAAAGATCGGCAGTTCTAGCTGCTCCTTGGAAATCCTATGGGGCAGCTCTACTCTGAGAACTCAGTTCCTCCTTTAATGGACCATCTCTTTTTCCACCTTTCTCCTTGGCAGTTTGAAGTTGTAGCCTCACTTTGAGTGTGCACTGCATTGGAGAAGCTATTCATCTCTCTCAGGGTACAGTCTGCCTAAGTTGTTATGGTGTGAATACCCTGAAGTCTTGATTATGGGCCCCCATGCTGGCTAGATACTATTAATTATGGATGGAAAACTCACAAAAGCACAACTAGGTATTTTGGAACCATGCACGAGCAGCTTGCTCTCAAATGTATTTGATTCTTAAAAGAATAGCTGACATTGAATATTATAGCCTCTTAGAATACTGGCTGTTCCAGAATCATCCAAGTTTCCTTCATTACCCACAAGGAGGCTGTTCATGAAATCCTCAGCCAACCTAAGGAAAAGCCTCTTGCCATCCTGAGAGTTAACATTCTTAGTATTTTTAAATAGTAACCTGTAGTTCAGACTTCTACAAAGAGAATGGACTATTGTTGAAAAGACTTAAATAATTATTTTCCCAAGTAAAGGCTTTCTCTTAATAAATAAACCTGGGTTGGACAGAATGGAAGATCCTTAAGATTTCCTGAAGCAGGCCAGACTTATCTAAATCATTGAAGCCAAGGATATGGTTTTGTTCAGTGTGCTCATAACTTTCTGGCAACAAGTTCAGGTGCTGCTTACCACACCCGTGAAACTCAGAACCTCACTAATTTTGTATTCCCATTTCTAAACAAAACATTATCATCTAATTTCATGGCTCTTAACAGGCAGCTTGTGGGAGCTCAAAACATAAAACATGAATAGAGGAACATATTAATTATTTGGGAGTTTCCCCTGCATTTGAGATTGTCATAATCTCAGGAGATGATTCCCAGCAATGTCATGTCAGTGTGCTGTGAAGGTCACAGTGGCTGCTCCAGCTCTTTCTTTCCTTAAGACTCTACTTTCAAGGCCCATCTAGTTTAAGGGGGAAACTAGGCCAGTCTGAGTGGCGGATAAGTACCCTCTTGGCTAAGATTCAGATACCTCCCTCTCTCACACAATGTGGGCCATAAGCAACTCAACAATGGCCTGAAGAAAAGATAAAGGAGTCAACTTACCTAGGAGCAGGGGCTGGGGCTGGTTTAATATCATAAGTAGGTGAGTCCGAAACACCATGACATAGCAAATTAATTCTCTATAGGATTGCATTAACAACAGTGCCTTATTTCTAAACAAAGGAGAGCTTGGGCAGGTGTGTAGACATATGCAAATTGCATAGCTGTGACACACCTGTGCTACCCTTCTTTATTTTATGTACTGCAATGTGGGCCTTGGGAAAAAGCTTCACGTAAACTACTGGTCTGGTGGCACACAGGGATTCATGAACCCCAAGTTCTAAACTCATGTGCTCTTTTAATACCTTGGATAATTTTTTATACAGCTTTATTGAGATATAATTCACATACCATACAACTCATCCATTTAAAGTATACAATTCAACGTTTTTTTTATATATTCACAGAGTTATGCAACCATCACTACAGTCAATTTTAGAACATTTTCATCACTCCTAGAAAAAACCCTGTTCCCTTTAGCAGTTATTCCCCATTTCTCCCCAACCTGGTATCCCTCTGCAGCCCTAGGCAACCACTAATATATTTTTTGTTTTTGTAGATTTACCTATTCTGAACACTTACATGGAATCACATAATATGTGGTTTTCTTTTATTTAGCATAAGGTTTTTGAGGTTCATCTTTGTTATGGCATGTATCAGCACTTCATTCCTTTTATTACTGGATAATATTCCACTGTTCCATTACATACCATATTTTATTTACCTATTCCTCAGATGATGAACATTTGGATTGTTTCCACTTTTTGACTATTACGAGTAATGCTACCAGGAACGCTTGTGTACAAGTTTTTGCATGGACATGTTTTCAATTCTCTTGAGTTTATATCTAGGAGTGGAATTTCTGGATTATATGGTAAGTCTATCTTTAACTTTTTTGAGGAACTACCAAACTGTTTTCCAAAGTGGCTGCACCATTTATATTTCCACCAGCAGTATATGAGGCTTCCAATTTCTCCACATCATCTCCAATGCCTGTTATTATATGTCTTTTTGATTATAGATATCCTAGTGGTTGCAAAGCAATGTTTTATTGCCGTTTTGATTTGCATTTTCCTGATGGCTAATGATATTGAGTATCTCTTCATGTTCTTATTGGCCATTTGTACTTCTGTGGAGAAATGTCTATTCAAATCCTTTGCACATTTTGTAATTGGGTTATTTGTCTTTTTACTATTGAGTTGTAAGAGTTTATTATATGTTCTGGATACAAGTTCCTTGTCAGATATATGATTTGCAATCATTTACTTTCATCTTGAGGGTTGCCTTTTCACCTTCCTGATGGCATTTTTTGAAGCTCACAAGTTTTTAATTTTGATGAAGTCCAGTTTACCTTTCTTCTTTTATCACTTGTGCTTCTGGTATTAAATCTAAGAAACCATTGCCTAACCCAAGGACATGAAGATTTACTCATATGTTTTCTTCCAGGAGTTTTAGAATTTTAGCTTTTACCTTTAGGTATTTGACCCATTTTGAGTTAATTTTAATGTATGGTGTGAGGTACGGGTCCAAGTTTGTTCTTTTACATGTGGATATCAAGTTGCCTCAGCACAATTTTTTGAAAAGATCCTTTTTTTTCCCAATTGAATTGTCTTGGCACCCTTGTCAAAAATCAATTGTCCATAAATGTGAGTGTTTATTTCTGAAATCTTAATTCTATTCTGTTGAGCTGTATAGGTCTATCCTTATACCAGCACCATATTGTCTTGATTAGTGTAGTTTTGTAGTTAAGTTTTGAAGTTGGAAAATATCAATCTTCCAACTTCGTTCTTTTTCAAGATTGATTTGGCTCTTCAAGGTGGCTTTCAATTCCATATGAATTTTAGGATCTGCTTGACAATTTTTGCAAAAAAATGCAGGTGGGATTTTGATAGGGATTGATTTAAATCCATAGATCAATTTGGAGAGTATTGCCATCTCAACAATATTGAGTCTTCTGATCCATGAACATGGAATGCCTTTCCATTTATTTTGTACTTCTTTAATTTCTTTTAACACTGTTTTGTAGTTTTCAAGGCATAAGTTTTGCATTTCTTTTGTTAATTTTATTCCTAAATATTTTATTTTCTTTTGATGCTTTTGTAAATTGAATTGAATTGTTTTCTTAATAAAATTTTTAGGTTGTTCTTCTAGTGCACAGAAATATAATTGATTTTTGAAAGAAGAAATATAATGAGTTGTCTGGTCTACTTTAGTGAAGTCTATTTTCCCAGAAGTGTGCAGGCTGTCGCTCCTCAGAGAGTGCAACTTTTCACATGCACAGTTACCCTGGGATGACAGTGGTTTTATCAAGGCTCTCTTTGATTGATCCTTCCTTTTATTGTTCTGTCTGTGAAGTGGGCTGCCTGTTGGTATTACACCTAGCTGTTATCCTTGGTAATTACTCTATTGTTTCTGACACTGCGCAAATTTTTCCATAATCTGATCCATTTAAATTTAGACCCCATTCTAGGGATAGTTTATAAGGTTAGTCTTTGAACTTTGTTCTGACTCCAGAGGGCTCATCTTAGCTGTCTCTTCCAGTGGTTCTCTCTGGTACACTTTTAGCTAGTCTAAGGTTTATCTTGGAGTCCCCGGGTAGTGCAAATGGTTAACATGCTCAGCTGCTAACCAAAAGGTCAGAGGTTTGAATCTACCCAGAGGTACCTTGGAAGAAAGGTCTGATGATCTACTTCTGAAAAATCAGCCATTAAATCCCTATGGAACATACTGCTACTCTGACACACATGGGGTCACCATGAGTTGGAATCAAATTGATGGCAACTGGTACTGGTAATGTTTACCTTATTACTCTTATGGAGCTACCTGTCTTCTTAATTGCTTACCATCAAAATCTCTATGGTTTTTGACAGTGCCTTTAGGCTTGAACTTTCCCATGCTCTGTTCCAAATAAAGTCAGTTCCCTTGGGGAGAGCCTTGAAGCTCTCTTTTCTTAAGGCCTGCCTCTGTCTCTGGGCAAAACCCTCTCTACCACTGCTTCAGAGTTGGGGGTGGGGAAAATATGCCACTTTTTTTCTGAATAACACTGTGGCTTTGTAAGCAGAGTGCTGGGTGGAGGTGGTAGCCTCTGGTCTTGGCTTGCCTCTCTCTTGTACAGAGCCTCTGCTGTACAAGAGAGCTGGAGTGAGAGTGTCTTAAGTATCTAATGCTGCTATAACAGAAATAGCACAAGTGAATGGCTTTAACAAAGAGAAATTTATTCTCTCACAATCAAGGAGTCTAGAAGTCCGAATTCAGGGAGCCAGCTCCAGGGGAAGACTTTTCTCTCTCTGTCGGCTCTGGGGGAAGGTCCTTATCATCAATCTTTCCCAGTCGAGAAACTTCTCAGCGCAGGGACCCCAAAGGACGAGCTATTCTCTTAGCTCTTGTTTCTTGGTGGTAGGAGATCACTCTGTCTCTCTGCTTGCTTCTCTCTTTTATATCTCAAAAGAGATTGACTTAAGACACAACCTAATCTTGTAGGCTAGTTCCTGAATCATTAACATAACTGCTGCTAATCCCACCTCATTAACATCATAGAGGTAGGATTTACAACACATAGGAAAATCACATCAGGTGACGAAATGGTAGATAATCATAGTGCTGGGAATTATGACCTAGCCAAGTTGACACAAATTTTGGGGGACACAGTTCAATCCATAACAGGGTAATTCAGGGATCTTGTATTCTTGGCCTGGGATAGAGCTTCTGCCCTAAAAGTGGAGATTGGGTGGAGGAAGAGAGCCTTAGATTTCTCACCTGCTCTTGAAAGGAGCTGGGAAGGATGAGAAATGCTGGTGGCCTGCTTCTCCTAGGGAAGATACTATAGCCCTAGATTGGAGCTAGGTGGAGAGGCAGCCCTGTGATCTTGGCTGAACTAGTCAAGAGTGGAACACTGTTATGCTGAGCTGGAAGGGGCCAAGGAAGTGGGTTGTGACTCAAGCGCCACAAACTCTTGTTGTTCTTACCAAAAGTTAGTAGGTTATCTTGATTAAAGATTTCTTCATTTGCTGTATTTCCTAAGGATAATTTCCAGAGACTTTTAAACGGTTGTTTATAAATAATTTTTACCAGTTATGGTTGTTTTACTGTACAGTGGGTTTACAGATATCCTTACACCACCATCCTGGAAGTTGAGTCCTATTTGGATAATTTTTAATGAAGATTTTGATTCTTGCATACTCAGTGGTAAAAATAGTTAATGTTGACATAGTGGGTATAGAATTGGTTATAGAATTATGAAAGAATTTTTTTTTTTTTTTTTTACAAAATATTTGCTAAGTTATAAACAGCAGATTAAGAGAACCAGTGGAAGTTGAGGACTGGCTGACTTTCATCTTCATATCCAGTCAAATTCTAGAATGTCCATGCATTTGGTTTGACAAACCAATCTTAATTTATTGTTATTAAATTGTTGTATATAAATATTTGAATAATGAGCTTGACTGTGCATTTTATACTAAATTTTGGTGTTGTTGCTCTAGTAATCTATGTATAAAAGCATTACAGCTAAAGAAACATCAAAATGATGCCTATTTAAAAAAAATAGGAATAATGCATTCAGATGTGGAAATCAAATTATCAAAACTTCATTAGTCATATTGCATAGATCTAAAAAGTGCATGAGCAAGATGACCATGTACTTCTTAATTTTTGTTTAATTCAAAAAAACTACTGCACTAAAAAGGCTTTAAAAAAAGAGAAAACAAGTTTCCCAACTTCCTTAATGCATTTATTGGGACTTTTTATGTTACAATTCACATTTAACAATTCTTCAAATTCTTTATTTGATGTGAAATTTTATTATGGCTGGGCTTGTATGTGAATTACCAACCAGTTGAATGCCACTTTAATTGAAAAATCTAGAATCTTACTCATATCTAAGACTCTTCCCTATCCATTCCACCATCTCTCCAATCCCCAGGCAAAGTTAACTATACATTTCTCTTTGAGTGTAGAAGCCTGGACACTTACTAATGATCATATAGCATTTTAAAAAATAATACTGCTTAATAATCATGAGACAATGTTAAAATGTATTTCTTTTTGGACATCGTTCACTTTTTGGGCAGTCGACTTACGTGTATTATTGCCTGAAGTAGTTTATGGGCAAAAAGTATTGTATAAGAGGATGAAACTAGATGAAGATGAATACTTAAGAATGAAACCAGTGGTATTTCCCTGCACAGTTTTTAGTGAATTACACAAAGATAATGAAAGTAATCAGCAAAGTAATTTTCTCTTCTTTTGGTGGGAAAGTTTCGACAGAAAAGTTGGGCTTCTGTTGAATGAAACATCTTAGTTTGCAACGTGGTAAAAGGCAAATGGAAAAACGCACTCAATTCTTAAAATTGTAATGTCTTTAAACAAACTTATGAATTGTATTATAAATCAGTATTAATTTTTTCCCCTCAAAGACGGAAATTCCATCCTACTAAAGCTACTTTACAGTTCAGATAGATATTTTGGAAGATGCTTACCTCCCGGTTGGGTGTATCTCCCTGCGGCTTAGGCGAGCACCGACGCTTTTAGCTCCTCCCCGACTGCTGCGAGCTTCTCACTGCACTCGGCTATTCTGAGCCTCCTGGAGTGAGTTAGATGTTCAGCCCCGCCCCCTGCACTGTTGCTAAAAGTCCAATTCGGTCAGACTGATTCCAGCGATTAATTATTGACAAAAGGAAAACACTCCCACGCCAACTTGTGTCCAACCGCACTACTCCCAGCGACTCCTTCCAGAAGAGAATGCCAGCTGCACCACTCCCCCCCCCCCCCCCCTTGCTCTACGGTCCCAACTTCCCACACGCTGCCACTCTCAATTCTGAGCGATCGGGCTCGTCCTCGGAGGAATGCAGCCCAGCAACTTCAACATTTTTAAATATGGGTTTCTGCAGCTCGTTAGCACGTCTCCTGGGACCAGCCTCTCAGGAGGGGGCGCTTTCCGAATGCAGGGGAAGCCGGGGCTCCGAGTGCAGCAGAGGAGGCTAAAGCGTCGCTGTCACCTCCTTCTGCTGCAGTAAAACCCCGAGCCGAGGAGAGGATGGGGAGGAGAGGATGGGAAGGCTTCCTCCCCCACCCCCGCCCTTGGCCTGGGAGCACCGATACTACCAAAGGGACACGTCCTTTGCGGGGGAGGGGCAGATAAACAGAAGGTGCAAAAGAGAGAGCTTTGGGCTTTAGCCTAAACCAGAGAATGCCTGCGCCCAGCATCCATCCATCTGCAGACCTCGGCCAGGGGGCGCAGCCAGGGCCAACGCGGAATGGGACTGCAGTCTGAAACCCAGCATCAGGCTGCCAAGTGAGCCCAGGACTCTGGGCCCGGCAGCCCGCTGAGCAGGCATCTCACTGCATTTGCTTGTCAAAAACAGTAGAAAGGAAGCCCTTTTAACACTGGCAGCTAATTTTGGTGTCTTTGAACCTGCAAAACGCCCCCACTCCCTCCGGTGTCACCTTGCCCCCTTGGCTGGGCGGTTAATCGTTTAAAAGCTGAATTCCCAGAGAGGAACAGATGAAGGGATGGTGTCCGGAGAACTTGTGTGTGTTCACTCACAAGTAAAGAGAATTAATTTGGGTCCGGAAGGCAGCAGGAAAGCAAACTGGGGAGATACGGCTCGGAGGAGGCCGGGTGGTGCACCCATCGCGCAGCGCCAGCCTTTGCGGTCCCGGAGGTGGTGTGCTCTGCGCTTACGCTCTGCGTTCAATTATCTCCCCTGGAGGCGCAGGACCGGGAAGAGCATCTTCCCTGGTAACCCGCATCCAGACCAACATTGATTCCTTCTCTAGTGAGCGCAGAGTACTTAGATTTTATGCAGCGGCTGCTTACAGAGAGCTCAGAGTACCTTGAGGCCCCTCTCCTTGATATCTCCCGGGCCTTAACTCTTCCTGCCTGAGATCCAGGGGTGTCCGGGGGTGAAAATGTCTTTTGATTAATGATCATTTGGACAGCATCTGCCAGTCAACCTCCACTGCCAAGGGAGGAGGCACTGCACATGCTCCAGCAGGGCTGCTTGTGTTGAAGCGCGAATTTCAGCTGCTGGCAGGTTTCCGCTCATGTTCACATCACGCTTCCAGCAGGTTCCAAGCTGCAGGACTGGCGCTATGAAGAGGGAGACGCACGTTACTGGGCAGAGATTTCTCCATGCAAAGGGAGGGTGCCCTCAAAGGAAGCTGTAGGTGATTGGGGGCAGGGAAGGGAGCCAATAGGAGTCAAGTACCTGCTTAGAGCCTGTGTTGGCCGTTTTACGTAGTTATCTTTTCCTTTTGCTCCTGCATCTAAATACAACCATTGTTTGTATTTTTCATTTGTTTACCACTTTA
The DNA here is from genome assembly GCA_030035585.1 of Dugong dugon. Taxonomy (NCBI): domain Eukaryota; kingdom Metazoa; phylum Chordata; class Mammalia; order Sirenia; family Dugongidae; genus Dugong; species Dugong dugon. Next base: position 34,325,873 of record CM057479.1, read on the forward strand.
TGTGCACCTCCCTCATCTCTTGGCGTCTCCTGACACACCTTGTAATGTTGCCAGGACAGGTATGACCACCTTCCTTTGAGAGATGAGGAAATAGAAACCCCAAGAAGTGACTTGTTCATTTGAGTGGGACCAACACTATTTATACTAGTATCTAGGCCATGTTAATCTAATCTTTATTCTTTATGCTTATCTCAAGACTAAACCAGACTAGGAACTGGTGATCTACTTCCAAAAATTAGCCAATGAAACTCTATGGGTCACAACAGAATATTCAATATAGTGCTGAAAAATGAGTCTTTTATGTTGGGAGACACTACACAGTAGCAGTAACAATGGACTCAAATGTACCAGTGATCATGAAAATGGCCCTGGACTGAGCAAAGATTGTTCTGTTGTACATAAGGTGGCCATCACTTGACTCCATGGCAACTAATAACAACATTATTCATTGTCTAGTTGTTTTCCTACTAGATTACCTCTTCCCCCCCCAACACACATTGTGATTGTACATTTGTGGAAGTATAGAAACAGGCCTCACTTCTCCCAGCCAAAGTTTAGTGAAATGGATATGAGATCTTGCAATTTCGTCAACAGGGTGGAGGGAAGAGGGAGGAGAAACTGGTACAGCTTGCAGAATTTTTTAGATCATTAAAAATAATCTTAAATGGCACATGTGTAACATAACTATACACAGACACTCCTTTATATATATTTTGCACCCCCAGTGGAGTACAGGTGTTTTTTCCATACAAGCACAGAACATTCTTAAAATTTAACTAAGAAACAAACATCAACATTTTTTAAATGGCAGATATGACAGACCACACCAACCATCAAAATGCAATAAGGAGAGAATTAACAGAAATTTACCTCCAAATCTCCTGACTGATACAACAGGAAATTTAAAAATGCTTTAAACTTTTGGGTTAATTACAGATTATTTGAGAACCTATGGATCACAACAGAATATTATATGATATAGTGCTCGAAGATGAGCCCTCTAGGTTGGAAGGCATTTCCAATGGGAAATTACAAATTCTTTAGAAATAGGAGAGAGGAAAACAAGAGCCCCATGTAACAAAATCAAGAGAGTGTGGAAAAGCCAAACCAAAAAATCATATAACCTTAAAGATATTTATTGCAAAACAATTATAAATCCAAGAAACTTAGAAAAAAGTGTAAAGCAATTATACTAACTAATAAAGATAGAAGCAGAAATTAATGAAACAGAAGAGGGGGGAAAAACAACAACAACAACCCAGGAACATTGATCGATAAAACAAAGAAATCACTCTTGGAAAAGTCAAGGAAGAAAAAACAACAACAAGAAATCATCACCAAACAGAGGAGACACAAGTAAACTTAGGAAGGGAAAAAATTATATAACCACAGATAAAGAGGATTTTTTTTAAAAGAAACTTCAAATGATGTTTTCTGCCCATGAAGAGGATCCCCTTTTTTTGTGATTATAACTAGAAGTTATGAGATAACAAATGGTTAACACCACAGTGAATAAGGAGAGGGGAATGAGATTTGAAGAACCAGTCAGAATCCTTTAGAATATAGTAGTATGAGAATATAAAGTAATGATAATCGTATCCTCTGTACGTTTAACTAGGCCTTTCATCATCATTATTACAAGGCAGCTGTTGAATAACTAAGAACACTCATTGCTGGAATAGAAAACCACTAAAAGTAATAATTGTGAGGGAATATATCCTCTTGAGTAACTTGGGAGTATTTAGGACAGATATTACAGAGAAGGGAATGGGACTACTGTGTGAAAGTTGTGTGTATGACCTAGAAAGTTGCTTGGAATGTCTCTGGAGTTCAGAATACCAGAAAGGAAAAAGGACCTGAGGTAAGAATTCACTTAAAATGACTGGCAGGTGCTCAGTCTTGCATGCATCTACTGAGAATGGTTATTACTCCTAAATCAACAGCCCTCAAATGTGTGTTTTCCCAAGCCCCTAAACTTGACCAGATTGGCCTGGAGGAAAGGGTATGGACTTTGGAGCAGCATAGCTCTAGTTTCAAATCTCAGCTTTCCTACTAACCAACTCTGTAATCTGAGACAAATAACCTAGTATATCTATACCTTAGTTTTCTCATCTATAAAGTGGGAATAATACTGACTTCATGGGATTCTTTTGAAAATTAAATGAAACACCATCTACAAAGTACATATCCTTTCTCTCTCTCATTTTGCCTTCCCTAAAAATACCATCAGAAATTTCTCTTCTGTCCATCTTTTTTCTCCTATTTGTCCGTGGAACTCTACCTTCCTTTCCACCCACCTCCTCTGTGACTCTTTAGCAATCTGATTGATCCATGGCTGGCACCTTTGGGATGCTTTGGAATGATCTCTCTGAAACTAAAAGCAACTCAGCCTTCTGCAGTAAGGTGGTAGATGGCAAAAGCAGGCCTGCCTCTTCTTCCTTCCTTCCTTTCTTTTTTATTTAACACACTTTTTGAGTTCCTATGTGGCTATGTTTTGGCAGCATGAGTGACATTGCTCCAACTCACAGATTCTAATTTAACAGATATGCAAATGGTTAGTCTGAAGTCTCTCATTGTGGAAAGAACCTAACCCTTAAACTTTCCAGAATTTAATATTAGAATAAAGATCATATTAATAAGAAGAGTCAGTAGTTGGTTCTAAAATTTGAAAAGAAACATTCCATCAAGAGACTAATGTGGCTGTTCCTAATAGGCACGATTCTTACCCTTAAAAGTTTACCTAGCCTAGCCTTAAAGAGACCCCAGGAAAACAATCCAGAAACCCCAAGAGCAGTTTAATAAAATTCCAGTTTAACAAAAGATTTTCTGCAGTATCTATTTTAAAGCAGTCTCAAACAGAATATTTGCATACAATGTGCATTTTGGTTTATCTACATCTATTTGGGCAAGACAAAGAAGACAATGGAAAGTCAACCCAAGTCAACTGAAAAGAATAAGGCTCCATCTATTTACATCAACATCTCCCCTCACTATCAACTCTTATTCTCTTTTATTGTTCTTATCAGGAGGGAAAAAAAGAAAGAAAACCAGTCATAGATGTGGGCATTTAAAAGCAAGAACAGAAATTTGAGACAACTTTTATTTACTTCTTTTTGGTTTACTTTTACAACTTGCAAATTAACCCTTATTTCTTTTAAGCTTTGTTATATTATCACTCTTTATTTTTGTGATGGCATAAAAATATTACTACTTTCCCAGAGTAGAATTGAACTTAATTTTCAGTAGAATTCTAAAGACACTTGAAGGAATTGTCATGGGTTAGGGAGCTTACAACTTCTAGTCTTCAGTCACCAACTAGATATGTGCCTTTGTAAACTAGCTAACTTCTCCAAGTCTCTGCTTTATCATTTTGAAATGAGGTAGTTGGACTGAATGGTTTCTAACTTTCTATAATCCCGCCACGTGACCACATGTACTCACAATTCTTTATACTGTAGGTAGTTGTGCCCACAGTTCTGCTGATCAATTTAAAATTGCTGTTAGTATGCATGGGATAAGAAAGAGTATACAAAATCATAGATAAATACGACACATCTTGTTAGAGTCTCAATCTTGTTATTGATTTGGAGAGCAAAAACAAAATTATTTTATACTTGAATGATGTAAAACATTATGTTTAGATTGATCAATTACAGTTATATTATGGAATATTCATTCATTTAATTTATTTATTCTAGACACATTATTTAAGCACCTGCTGTGCACCAGGCACAGGTCCCTGGGTGATACAAGCAGTTTGCAGTCTATTAGTTGCTAACCTAAAGGTTGATGGTTCAAACCCAGCAACTCCACAGAGGAAAGCCCTGACAAACTGCTTCCTTAAGGACTGCAGCCGAGAAAACCCTATGGAACGTTCTATTCTGTAACACATGGGGTCACCATGAATCAGAATTGACTCAATAGCAATGGTTTTAGTTTGGTTTATGCACCAGGCATTTTGCTAGATACTTTGGATAGAGTGTATCATAATTTTTATAATGAAAAATTGGGATACAGAAACATTTTGAGCCTGAGAGGGCTGCTTCAGCACCTGAAGAAAGCATTTGGTTACTCAGTGAAAATGTCACAGGTAGTATCATTATCCCTGTAGGGTGCAGGAATATGTATTTTCCTATTGCATCATGCGTTCTCATTTAAATCTGTGTTCTGAATATGTTTTTCCTTGCTGGTTTTAAGCTGTATCTTTAGTTTCTACTTTGTCTTATTCATCTCTCATTCCTGCAGTACAGTCAAGCTGGTGGGAAAGACTTGTATCTATATACAAACTATTACAGAGTAGGGTGTGTAATATGCTGTATGCATCCCACTGGATAGTCCATAGTTTTGAGTACACTATACCTCAGTGCTTGGAGTAACCTGATTACATTCATCATTCCCAGTCATTGGCAAAAAGGTTTTACTGGTAGTAGTAACTGAAACTAATCAACCAAGATAGCCCGAAGTGTTAGAACATGTGACTGGCCTGAAAGGCAACTTGAAAGTCTCCATGGCTGAAATGTAGAAACTTGACAATACAACATAGAACATTTGCTCACTAACTTGGAATTTCATATTCAGGTTTGGCTTCCTGAACACTTTCATAATAACTATGCTGGCAACAAAAATCTTAAAATCATATTTTCCTTCTACAATTTTTTTTAAAATTGGAAAGATAATACCAGTGATCTATTGTCAATAGGATTTAAAGAAATAACATTTCTAATTACTTATGGGATGTACCAATTGTAAAGAAAATTGAAAAGCATATAAATATATTTATAAAAACATATAAATATATAAAAAAATTAACAACTGCTCATAACTTTACTAGCCAGTAAAAACCATTGTTAATGATCAGATATGCTATTATTTACATAATTTAGATCATTCTCTATATAAAATTTTATATCTTGTCTTTTTATTTCAATATAAAATAGGTTTGTAAGTATCATTTTTAATGATTACGTAGTATTCTATCAGAGTGTTACTATGTACTTAATCATTCCTCTATGTTTACAGACATTAAAGTTATTTTTTCTCTATTATAAATTATTGTTGAACTGTTTTTACCATTGATGATGATGCCTATGTCAAATTATTCACACTCTTATGTTACACTTCTATGTCCAATTATGTGTCAGTAAATAGGTCCTTACCTGGGGTTAGAGGTTGTCCTTGGTACCTACATAATGGAACCATATCATGGTTAAACCCAGCATCTTGAATGAATTACTGGAATATATTAAGCAATTAAAGTACCCAATCTCAATTTTTTTCTGGCTAGTATAAGGAAAGCCCCATGAGTTATCTTATTTTTATCCTAGCTCTCTCACGTTGAATAATTTCTAAGAGTTGAAACAAAGTTAAAGCAATGCTGGAGATTTATTAGTCAATCATGCAATTTGCAAATTTGACAACACACGGTATGAGAATGGCTGTTGTTGCACCTGAAATGAGGCAGTATGGGGTTTTTCTAGTCCAAGAAGCAAAGAAAGTCAGAGAAATCCAAGTGGTTTCAATGAGTCTTTCAGATATTCATCAAAATGTCTCTTGAAATCCTTTCTTCCTCATAACTCTGTTTGGCTAAGAAGAAAAACGACATGGGTCTGAGGTGTCAATTCCTGCCAACGCAGGTTTCTAAGTAGCTAGACACCAGCTTGTCTGGAATGTAGGGCTATTCTAAGAGTGTTAGTTATACATAAACTTAAAGGAACAAGCTAGTTATAATCTCTAAAGGTTAGGTTACTTAATATCTTAAACATTTGCCCTTTGAGATCAGGTTTCAACCATGTTTTCAGACTTGGCAAAAATGTTGTCCCCAGTTTCCACATTTTGTTTTAGTCTCTACATAGATTTCTAGCCTCCACACTCAGAAATAAGTGGGTGACTCTGTTTTTCTGTAAAACGGAAAACATTTTTTCCTTCACAGCTATGTTGTTACAAAGATGCACCCTGACGTCCTGCATTATGATCAAGTCTTTTGTTTCAATTTCCCTCTATCAACATAGTATTTTATTTCCTTCATTATTTAGTCCTGTTAAGTTAAGAAGAAAAAAAAATATGAATGTTGTAGTAGCTTGGGTCTTTGAGCTCTCTGTTAAGCTCCAAAAGAATAATAATAAAAATGATTATGATAATAACTATCATTTATTGAACTACTACCACCAAGATTTTTCATAAATCATCTTATTGACTCACAAAATGTTTGTAAGGTAGGAGATTTCATCCCATTTTTACAGACAGTTAAACCAAGTATCAGTGAGGTGGTATCTCTTCTGAGGTGACACAACTTTAAAGCCTGTACTCTAGTGACTTACTGAAAATGATTTCTCTATGACTGTTTATATATCATTTTTTCTTGATAATTTTCTCAGAGAAGGTGGCTGTGGTGTGGTGGTTAAGAGAACAGATGTTGGAGCCAGACCTTCCAAATTTAAATCTCAGCTCTATCACTTAACTGTGTGAATCAGGACAATTTACTTAACTTCCCTAAAACCTGTTGCCAGTTGCCATCGAGTCAACTCTGACTCATAGCCACCCTATAGGACAGAGTAGAACTGCCCCCATAAAGTTTCCAAGGAGCAGCTGGTGGATTTGAACTGTCAACCTTTTGGTTAGCAGCCAAGCTCTTAACTTCCCTAAAGCCTCAGTATACTCATCTGCCATAAAGGATAATGAAAATATTTAATTATTTATGTTAATATATAAAAAGAACACAGAAGAGCGCCTAGTAAATGCCCCATAAATGTTTACCACTATAGCTTTTAGAGTTGAAGGAGATAATAATGCATGTAAAGCAATTAGTACAGTATGTGGCCCTTACAAAATACTTCATGTATCTGTTTTACTTTTTTAAATGTTTTATTTTTATAACATATAATTTTTAAAATAGTCTCTCAGGAGTATGATTAACTTCTCCCTCCTCACTTCCTCCTTCTCTCCTTTCTCCCCCCTTCTTTCCCTCCCTTTTTTCCTCCTTTTGTCTCTTCCTTCCTTCCTTGCTTTTTATGCCAAGTAATTTTGATTTACTAAATTGCATTTTCTATGAACCATTTTTCAGGGAACCCTCCTCATTTAACCCTCAAGTTCCATACCAACACAAAATATACCAACTAAAATCATACACCAGTTACCCTCAAGCTGACTCCAACTCATGGTGACCCCAAGTGTGTCAGAGTAGAACTGTGCTCCATAGAGTTTTCAATGGCTGGTTTTTTGGAAGTAGATCACTAGAACTTTCTTCGAGGCACCTCTGGATAGACTCGAATCTCCTACTTTCCAGTTAGCAGCCAAGCTTGTTAACTGGTTGCACCACCCAGGGACTCCTATTTACTAATACAGTAGTTGATGAAAAATAAGGATCATCAGGTTTTGAAAGTAGAAATTCACTTAAAGATAAAATCCTCCTCTTTTAGCTGAGAGAAAGATTAAGTCATTTGATCAAGACATATAGGTAGATGATGGCAGAATTCTCAGTATCTGAAATACAGACTGAGTGTAAAGTAGTCAGTAATTTTGAATGATCCAACCATCTTAATTTGGGTTTTTATATGTAACTGGGCAACTGCCCAGAACAAATACACTTTGCCCTTTGCTGAAAGGTTTATTGGTTCTATTAAGGCTTTTGATTTAGTAACTATCTTTCCTGACTAGTTTTCTTATCCTTAATCAGTTGGAGTAAGATTTTAGCTGTAATGAATAGCTGAGTAATGAGAAAGGATGGAATCTAGCCCTGCCATTGCGTATTCCTCATTGAGTCATCACTTATCTTCAACAAAACATCTTCCTCTAACTCTTATGTACTATGGGAAATCACAAATTCTCTAGCATCATGACATTTTCACTGTAGAGAAATCGGCATTCATTGTAAAAATGTTGTTTTAATTCCTGACAAATTAAGCTTTTGGGTCAGGGTTGCTATTAGGGATGAAAAGAACAGACCCAGAGTGAAAATAAGACATAAGAAAACAGAGACGTAAAAATTAAACAACAGGAAAAGCAGCTCATGGAAACACAGTAGCCCCTGAAAATGAAGGCTTCTTGGGTAGTTCTGTCCCAGTTTTCAAGATGTGATCTTATGACCTGTATTTTTTTAAATATTAATATATTACACATTTAATAAAAAATATTGTTTTCTTTCTTACATATATTTTGCACTGTCATTGCAATGATTTTAGGTCCCACAGGCAGCTTGATTTTTTTAAAATGCACTTTATTTTTTGGAGCAGCTTTAGGTGTACAGAAAAATTATGCAGAAAGTACTGAGAGTTGCCATGTACCCCCTCCTCCCTGCACAGTTTCTCCTGTTACTAACGTCTTGAATTCCTGTGGTACATTAGTTACAATTGATGAACCAATATTAATACATTATTATTAACTAAAGTCCATAATTTACATTAGGGTTCACTCTTTGCATTGTACAGTTCTGTATGGATTTTGACAAATACGTAATATGACCTGTATTTTAAATTTACACAACAGCCTGATAGGACGCAGCAGGGGAATTAGGTGAAGTATCTCATAAGCCATGCAATAATCACCTAAGAAATTCTTCCCAGTAGGATTAGACTTTTTAAAACCAGGCAGGTCTCAACATGCCATCACCTGTATATATTGAAGCGGAATCTCACCACAACTAGCAACCAAAAGTTTATCTTGATCTTTTTATTTTTAAAATGGCTGTCATACTCTTCTACCTACTTTGTTTGTTTGTTTTAAAACAGCATTATTGAGATATAATTCACATACCATTCGATTCACGCATTTATAGAGTACAGTTTAATGGTTTTTAGTATGGTCACAGAGTTATGTAACCATCATCATTATCTAATTCCAGAATGTTGCCATCACCCCATATTTATCAGCAGTCACTTCCCATTCCCATACCTCCACTCCCAGCCCTAGGCACCAACTAATCTACTTTCTGTCTCTATAGATTTTCCTTTTCTGGACATTTGATATAAATGGAATCATCCACTATGTGGTCTTTCGTGACTGGTTTCTTTCATTTAGCATAATGCTTTCAAGGTTCATCCATGTTGTAACATATATCAATAATTCATTGGTTTTTCTTGCCAAATAATATTCCTTTGTGTGGATATGCCACATTTTATCATCAGCTGATTGGCATTTGGATTGTTTCTACTTTTTGGTTATTATGAATAATGCTGCTATGAACATTGTGTACAAGTTTTTGTGTGAACATGTTTGCAATTCTCTTACGTATACCTAGGAGTGGAATGGCTGAGTCATATGATAATGCTGTGTTAGCTTTTTTTTAAAAAATATTTTATTTATTTTTGTTGTTGTTGAGAATATACACAGCAAAAACATCCATCAATTCAAGTGTCTACATTTACAATTCAGTGACATTGATCACATTCTTCAAGTTGTGCAACCATCCTCACCTTCCTTTTCTGAGTTGTTCCTCCCCCATTAACACAAATTCATTGCCCCCTAAGGTTCCTATCTATTCTTTGGATTGCTATTGTCAATTTGATCCCATATAGATAGATCTTAAAAGAACATAATGCTCAAGGCAGACATTTCTTTAATAGTTAAGCTAAACTATTGTTTGGTTTAAAGAAGACTACAGGGATATTTTTGGATTAAGGTTTAAAGATTATTTCAGGGCAATAGTTTCAGGGGTTCATCCAGACTCCATGGCTCCAAAAAGTCTAAAGTCCATGAGAAATTGAAATTCTGTTCTACATTTTCCCCTTGTGATCAAGATTCTTCTATAGAATCTTTGATCAAAATTTTCAGTAATGATAGCCAGGCAACATCTAGTTCTTCTGCCCTTGTGGGTCTATATTTAGCTTTTTAAGGTACTGCCAAATTATTTTCCAAGGTAACTGCACCATTTTACACTTCCACCACCAGTGTATGAGAATTCCAATTTCTTCACATCCTGGCCACTTGTTATTAATCGTCTTTTAGATCATGGCCATTATAGGGGGTGTGAAATGATATCTCATTGTGGTTTGATTTGCATTTCCCTAATGGCTAATGGGAGCCCTGGTGGGGCAGTGATTAAGAGCTCAGCTGCTAACCAAAAGGTTCATATCCACTGCCGCTTCTTGGAAACCCTACAGGGAAGTTCTACTGTGTCCTATAGGATCACTACGAGTCAGAATTGACTCCATGGCAGCGGGTCTGGTCTGGTCAATAACTAATGATATTGAGCATCTTTTTAATGTGTTTATTGGTCATTTGTCTATTCAGATCATTTGTCCATTTTTTAATTGGATTACTTATCTTTTTATTGTTGAGTTGTAGGAGTTCTTTATATATTCAGAATGTAAGTCCTATGTCAGATTTATGATTTACAAACTTTTTCTTCCTTCCTGTAGGTTGTCTTTTCACTTTCTTTATGGTGTCCTTTGAACACACAATTTTTTTTTTTTTTAATTTTGATGAAGTCCAAATTTATTTTATTTTATTTTTTGTCATTTGTGGTTTTGATGTGGTATCTAAGAAACCATTGCTTAACCCAAGATCACGAAGATTTACTCCTAAGTTTTCTTCTAGGAGTTTTAGAATTTTGCTCTCACATTTAGCTATTTGATCCATTTTGAGTTAATTTTGTGCATAGTATGATGTAGGTATCCAAATTCATTCTTTTGCATGGGGATATCAAGTTGCCACTTTACCATTGGTTGAAAAGACTATTCTTTCTCCATTGAATTAACAAACATCTTTGTCAAAAATCAAATGACCATAAGTGTAAGGATTAATTTATGGACTCCCGATTGTATTGCATTGCATTATATATCTATTTGTCTTAGTTATCTGGTGCTGCTATAACAGAAATACACTAATGGGGGGCTTTAAAAAACGTACGTTTATTTTCTGACAGTTTAGCAGGATAGAATTTAGAGCTCTGGCCCTAGGGGAAGGCTTTCTCTGTTGGCTCTGGGGGAAAGTCCTTGTCTCTTTTCAGCTTCTGTTTCTTGGTTCCTTGGAGATCTCATGTGGTGTGGCAACTATCTATCTTCCCCTATTTGTGCTTACTTGCTTTTTTGCTTGTTCAGTATGCTCTTTTTATACCTCAGAAGAGATTGACTTAAGACACACCCTACACTAACACTGCCTCACGAATATAGCAAAGAAAACCCATTTCCAAATGGGATTGTAACCACATGTACAGTCATAGCTTGTTTTATTGCATTTGGCTTTATTGTACTTTGTAGATACTGCATTTTTTACAAATTGAAAGTTTGTGGCAACCCTGTGTCAAGCAAGTTTATTGGCACGATTTTTCTAACAGCATGTGCTCACTTCATGTCTCTGTGTCACATTTTGGTAATTCTCACAATATTTCAAACTTTTTATCATTATTATATCTGTTAAGGTCATCTGTGATCAGTGATCTTTGATGTTACTATTGTAATTGTTTTGGGGCAGCATGAACTGTGCCCATATAAGACAGTAAACTTAATCGGTAAATGTTGTGTGTGTTCTGACTGCTCTACTGATTATTCCCCTGTCTCTCTCTCTCTCCTTGGCCTCCCTATTCCCTGAGACACGGCAATATTGAAATTAGGCCAATTAATAACCCTATAATGACTTCCAAGAGTTCAAGTGAAAGGAGGAGTCCGCACATGTCTCAATTTAAATCAAAAGCTAGAAATGATTAAGCATAGTGAGGAAGGCATGTGGAAAGCCGAGACAGGCCAAAAGCTAGGCCTCTTGCACCAAATAGTTAGCCAAGTTGTAGATGCAAAGAAAAAGTTCTTGAAGGAAATTAAAAGTGCTACTCCAGTGAACACACGAATGATAAGAAAGCGAAACAGTCTTATTGCTGATATGAGAAAGTTTTAGTGGTCTGGATAGAAGATACAACCAGCCACAACATTTCCTTAAACCAAAGCCTAATCCAGAAGAAGGCCCTAACTCTCTTCAATTCTATGAAGGCTGAGAGAGGTGAGGAAGCTACAGAAGAAAAGTTTGAAGGTAGCAGAGGTTGATTCGTGAAGTTTAAGGAAAGAAGCCGTCTCCATAACATGAAAGTGCAAGGTGAAGCAGCAAGTGCTGATATAGAAGCTGCAGCAAGTTATCCAGAAGATCTAGCTAAGATAATTGATGAAGGTGGCTACACTACACAACAGATTTTCAGTGTAGACGAAGCAGCCTCATTTTGGAAGAAGATGCTGTCTAGGACTTTCATAGCTAGAGAGGAGAAGTTAATGGCTGGCTTCAAAGTTTCAAAGGACAGGCTGACTCTCTTGTTAGGGGCTAATGTAGCTGGTGACTTTAAATTGAAGCCAATGCTCATTTACCGTTCTGAAAATCCTAGGGCCTTTAAGAGTTATGCTAAATTTACTCTGCCTACGCTCTATAAATGGAACAACAAAGCCTGGATGACAGCACATCTGTTTACAACATGGTTTACTGAATATTTTAAACCCACTATTGAGACCTACTGCTCAAAAAAAAAAAGATTCCTTTCAAAATATTACTCTGTTCATTGACAAAGCACCTGGTCACCCAAGAGCTCTGATGGAGATGTACAAAGAAATTAATGTTGCTTTCATGCCTGCTAACACAACATCCATTCCACAGCCCATAGATCAAAGAGTAACTTTGACTTTCAAGTCTTATTATTTAAGAAATACATTTCATAAGGCTATAGCTGCCACAGATAGTGATTCCTCTGATGGATCTGGGCAAAGTAAATTGAAAACCTTCTGGAGAGGATTCACCCTTCTAAATGCCATTAAGAACATTAGTGATTCATAGCAGGGGTCAAAACATCAGCATTAACAGGAGTTTGGAAGAAGTTGATTATAACCTTCATGGATGATTTTGAGAGGTTCAAGATTTCAGTGGAGGAAGTAACTGCAGATGTGGTGGAAATAGCAAAAGAACTAGATTTAGAAGTGGAGCCTGAAGATGTGACTGGATTCCTGCAATCTCATGATAAAACATTCATGGATGAGGAGTTCTTATGGATGAGCAAAGAAGGTGATTTCTTGAGATGGAATCTACTCCTGGTGAAGATGTTGTGAACATTGTTGAAATGATAACAAAGGATTTAGAATATTACATAAACCTAACTGATAAAACAGCAGCAGGGTTTGAGAGGATGGACTCCAATTTCGAAAGAAGTTGTACTGTGGGTGAAAAGGTATCAAAAGGTATCAAATAGCATTGTATACTACAAAGAAATCTTTTGTGAAAGGAAGAGTCAATCAATGCGACAAACTTCATTGCTGTCTTATTTTAGGAAATTTGCACAGCCACCCCAACCTTTAGCAACCACCACTCTAATCAGTCAGCAGCCGTTATCACTGAGGCAAGATCCTCCATCAGCAAAATGATTATGACTCACTAAAGGCTCAGATGATAGTTAGCATTTGTTAGCAATATACTTTTTTATTGTACTTTAGATGAAGATTTACAGAACAAATAGTTTCTCATTAAACAGTCAGTACACATATTGTTTTATGACATTGGTTAACAACCCCATGACATGTCAACACTCTCTTCTCGAACTTGGAGGACACTTTCTTTGGTGAAAATATACATAGTCAAAGTTACACCATTTCAAAAGTTTCTACATGTACGATTCAGTGACATCGATTACATTCCTCCAGTTGTGCTACTATTCTCACTATCCTTTTCCAAATTATTCCATCACCTTTATCTTCAATTCGCTGCCCCCTAGGCTTCCCATCAAATCTTTTTAGTTGCTGTTGTCAATTTGATCTCACATAGATAATTCTTTTATCTTTTTTTGTACCTTAGATGAAGGTTTGCAGAAAAAAAACTTTTTAATTAAACAGTACAAATATTGCCCTATGACAATGGTTAACAACCCCAAGACATGTCAACATGTCAACACTGCCCCTTCTCAACCTTGGCTTCCCTATCACCAGCTTTCCTGTCCCCTCCTCCCTTCTAGTCGTTGTCCCTGGACTGCTGTGCCTCGTTAGTCCTGTTTTGTATTATGAGGCTGTCCAATCCCTGACTGAACGGTGAACTTCGGGAGTGACTTCACTACTGAGCTAAAAGTGTGTCCAGGGGCCATACTCTCGGGGTTTCTCCAGTCTCTGTCAGGCCAGTAAATCTGGTCTTTTTTTTTTGTGAGTTAGAATTTTGTTCTACATCCTTTTCCAGCTCTGTCCAGGAGCCTCTATTGTGATCCTGGTCTGAGCAGTCAGTGGTGGTAGCCGGGCACCGTCTAGCTGTATTGGACTGAGTCTGGTGGAGGCCGTCGTAGTGTGGTCCATTAGTCCTTTGGACTAATCTTTTCCTTGTATCTTGTCCTCCTCATTCTCCCTTGCTCCCAAAGGGGTGAGACCAGTGGTGTATCCTAGATGGCTGCTCACAGGCTTTTAAGTCCCCAGATGCTACTCACCAAGGTAGAATGTAGAACATTGCTTTATAAACTGTATTATGCCAGTTGAGCTAGATGTTCCCTGAGACCATGGTCCCCACAGCCCTCTGCCCAGCAATTCAGTCCCTCAGGGAGTTTGGAAGTGTCTATGGAGCTTCCATGACCTTTCCTTGTACGAGTTGTATTGGCTTCCCCAATATTGTGTACTGTCTTACCCTTCACCAAAGTTACCACTTATCTATTGTCTATTTAGTTCCCCCCCACCCCTCCCATCCCTCATAACCAACAAAGACTATTTCTTTTTGTGTGTAAACTTTTACATGAGTTTTTACAGTAGAGGTCTCATACAATATTTGTCCTTTTGTGATTGACTTATTTCACTCAGCATAATGTCCTCCAATTTCATCCATGTTATGAGCTGCTTCAAAGATTCATCATTGTTCTTTATCGTTGCATAATATTCTATTGTGTGTATGTACCATAGTTTGTTTATCCATTCATCTGTTGATGGGCATCTAGGTGGTTTCCAACTTTTTGCTATTGTGAACAGTGCTGCAATGAACATGGGTCTGCATATGTCCATTCCTGTGACGGCTCTTATTTCTCTAGGATATATTCCTAGGAGTGGTACTGCATTTTGTAGTGCTTTTTTTATGTGGTGCTGACATTTTCTTCATTCCTCTTACTCTCCTGTGCTGAGTTCCTTTTGTTTGTGGATGTTTTTTTCATTTCTTTTGTTTCTGTAGGTTTTGTTTTTACTGAGACTTTATGTTTTTCTTCTTTATTTTGATGACTAGGTTTGTTAACTTTCTTTGGGGTTACCTTGAAATTTACCTTTATCTTCCTAGATTTGAACCAGTCTATTATTACTTGGTATTGCCTTGCCTTCCTCTCCATTAGAAGGTTCTATACCTACACTGTTTATTCCCTCTTTTATTGTTCTGATGCTTTTGTCATTTACAGAATTAACCTCTCTAGTTCCCTTCTGTAATTCTTTTGGTTTTGCATAGTCCTTAAGAGTTCATTTCCTAGGTTGGTATCTGGCTAGTACAATCCTGTGTCCTATATTCAGCCTGTGGTCTGATGTTGTTTGTTCTCAGATCAAAGGACTTCCTTTAATGATCCTTGTAAGCTTGGTTTGGTTTTTACATAGTCCTTTAATTTCTGTTTGTCTGGAAATTTCCTAATTTCACTATCATATTTGAATGAGAGTTTTTTAGGATATATTATTCTTGGCTGGCAATTTTTTTGTTTCAAGGTTTTATATATGTCATCCTATTGCCTTCTTGCCTGCATGGTTTCTGCCAAATAATCTGAGCTTAGTCTTATTGTTTCTCCTCTGTATGTGACTTTTTGTTTTTCTCGAGCTGCTCTCAGGATTCTTTGTTTGTCTTTGGTTTTGCCGAGTGTGATTATGATATGCTTTGGTGATTTTCTTTTGGGGTCTATCCTATATCGGGTTCGTTGAGCTTCTTGGATGGGCAGCTTTTCATCTTTCATGATATTGGGGAAGTTTTCTGTCGGCAATTCTTCAGCGATCCTCTCTGTGTTTTCCATTTTCTCCCTCTGTTCTGGAACTCCAATCACTCAAAAATTTTTGCTTTTGATTGTATCCCACATAATTCTCAGGGTCTGTTCATTTTTCTTTCTTCTTTTTTCTGATTTTTCCTTAAACAGAGTTGTATCCAAGCGTTTGTCTTCAATTTCACTGATCCAGTCTTCCATCATTTCAAACCTGCTCCTCAGCCCTTCTATGACAATGTCCACTTCTGAAATATTGTTGTTTATCTTTTGGATTTCTAATTGTTATTTTTTGTATGATTTCTAGTTGTGAATTTATTTTAGCACTTTGTTCCTGTATTATTTTCTTGAATTCTTCCATTTTTTTGTCTGTATTTTCCATGAATTTGTCTATTTTTTCCTCATTTTTGTCTGCTTTTTACTTCAACTCTTAGATAATTCTGAATATTAGAGATTTGAATTCCCTATCAGTTAGGTCTAGTGCCTTTTCTTCTACTGGAAAGTCATCTGGTGTTTTATTTTGGATGCCTACTGGAACCATCCTGTACTGTTTTTGTAAATGTTTTGATATTGTCTGCTGTCTTTGGGGCATTCAGTGGTTATTTTCCTCATTTATCAATTGTCAATTTGTTTGTTTTGTCCTGCTTTTTTGTTTTATTTAGTTATGTCTGAGCAGACGGGCTGTGCATTCTTTGTTGTTTTTTCGTCTGTGGGCACGATAGTTTTCACCTCCTTCTCCAATGGGCAGGGTCAGTCCTCAGGTATGGTACAGCAGGGCAGGTCCAGCTGAAGAGGAGTTGTTGGGATGGGTTGTTTGTGGCGTGTACCAAGGCTTACAGTGCGGACCGGGAATCAGTGTAGGGCAGGTTCTGGCAGGGTGTGCCTGTGCTGCTTGGAAGTTTGATGTTCAGTGCAAGGTGCAGGTAAGCAGGAATGAGGGTGTATTTTGTGATGTGTAGAGCTAAGATGTTTATGAGAAAGAGGAGAGAGAGGAGAGAGGAACAGGAACCAAAAACAAACAAACAAACAAAAAAATGCTAAGGGAGCTTGCTATTTGAGTGGAGAGAAGAGAGACTGAGAAATGTGGAAAAACAAAAATGAAAAATAAAAGAAAAAATTAATAAATCAAGAAACGAAATGAAGAAAGACAAAAAGGAAATAAGAGAGAGAAGAAAACAACAACAACAAACAAACAAAAAAAATCAATACCAGAAGAAAAGAAGAAAAAGGAAATGCCCCCAGGTATGTCCCTGTGGGTCTGCACAGAGTAAGGGAGTAGCTTCCAAGTTGTGCAGTACTGCCCAGGTAAAAGGGGCTCCCAAACCCAGAAACAAAAAGAGAACAAACAAATCAACACAGAATAAATCAGAGCAAACAAACAAACAAAAAAGCCCAGGGGGTCCCACCAGCCTGGCAGCACGGGCCGGGAGGCAGTTTCACAGTTGAGTGGTCCTTTGCAGCCTTTCAGGAAGAAGCAAAGATGGCACACAGGGCCAGGTATTTGAGAGAAAGGTGGGGGAGGTGGTGAGAGGTAAGGAAGAAATCTAAGGAAGCGGAAAAAAGCAACACCAGCAGCCAACAAAAGGCACTCAGGGAGCCCGCCAGTGCTGGCAGGTGGAATGCAAGTGACACCAGGGTGAAGCTTGTGTTTCCCGGCCAAGACAGTGTGGCTTCAGGAAGCAGAGCAGGATAAGTGGAGGTCCAGATGTGTAGGGGGTGAGAAAGCATATATCGCTGGTTACCGGTTGTTCTGTTTCCTGCTGGAATCTCCATGAAGCTGCTTTCTCATATCCCCTGTTCGCTGATCTCCAATAGGAGTCCAAGATGGTGGATCCGTGGTGCAGTAGCTGATAGGGGACTTCTGCATGTATCTCTTCTTGCTCTCTGTTCTCTGTCAGTTTCTTATTCCTTTTGGTGCTTGGCTGAGTTCTTTATCTCTTCATTTGATGCTTAGGGTTTCAGGATTGACGTGTGACTCTGTTTGACTTAGCTTTTCTGATCTTTGCTGTGGAGGGATGGCATGGTGCTTCTGACTATAGTGCCATGTCACCCAGAAGTCCAGCAATAAAGTATTTTTAATTAAGATATGTACATTGTTTTTTAAAAACATATGCTATCACACACTTAATAGACTACAGTGTAGTATAAACATAACTTTTATATGCAATGGGAAACTAAAAAAATTTGTGTTCTCTTTATTGCTGTCATCTGGGATTGAACCTGGAATATCTCCAATGTATGCTTGTATGGGGGTTAGGATTTACAACCCATATTTTTGGGAGACACAATTCAATTCATATCACTATTCTTACGCCAGTATCTACTATCTTGATTACCATAGCTTTACTGTGATAAGTTTTGGAATTGGGAAATATGAGCCCTCCAACTTTGTCCTTTTTATAGATTGTTTTGGTTATTTTAAAGTCCTTGTATTTCCATAAAGATTTTGGGATTGGCCTGTTAATTTCTGTGAAAAGGAAGATAGAATTTTGATGGGTGTTGATATTTCTTTCTACAGATTGACCCTGTAGCTCAGTTTGGGAAGTATTGCCGTTGTAACAATATTAAGTCTTCTGATCCATGAATATTGGATCTTCTTCCATTTATGTGGATCTTCTTTACTTTTTTAAACAGTGTTTCGTAGTTTTCAGTATACAAGTCTTGCACTTCTTCATTCAAATTCCTATTTTTTTAAATCCTAAGAATTATGCTTGGCAATATCCAGGAACTATGTCTTTGTTCAACCCTACATTCCTTCTACGTGTCTCAGTGCCTTGAATTGTGGTTTGCAATCGCTGTGTTTGTTGAAGTCAATTGGAAGAAATGTCTATTGTTTCATAGAAATTGTAAAATATGATTTTCTTTTTATTACAACATCCCATTAAGAAAGCAGAACAGGTATTAACCCCATTTAATATGAAAGCAAACTGATGGATAATGCATTAAGGCCAAAAATTTAATTGGCATGGCCAAAAATACCCAGTCAATGTCAAATATAAAATTAGAGAAAAAGTCAACATATTATCCTAGTATTATATTAATTCTGAAAGCTTTTAAGCCAAAAAGGTCATGGAGATCAGGAAAAATAGGGGATGGTTCTAAGTGATTTTTATTGAATTACATTAAAAATGTGTATTATCATATCGTCTAACTCCTTTAGGGCTAGAAGAAAGGTTTCACCCAGGAGATATATTTTTTTCTTCAACTTCTAAATTAGCAAAAGATTTGGAAGAGAAGCTTAAAACTAAGTACACTTCAGTGAACTAACCAGACTTTGTGATTCAATGATGTGAGTATGTAAGAATCCTGACTTAAAGTTAAGCTCTGACTACCAGAAATCAAGTTAAAAATACAGCAAATCTTCTAGAGCTTCTTTTCTACTTGTGTTTCAAAGGTAGGTATCTCTTTGTTTTCTTTTTTTAAAATAAATCCTGAATAAGATATTTATTGTTCATTTTTGTATTAGGCTTCATTGTTAAACAAATATAATCTATTTGTTATTTTTAATTTCTGGTAAGCCATTTTTGCTTTGAATTTTCTCTTTCTGACAAAGCCATATCCTGCCCTGCACCTTAATTAAAAGTACTGATTTTTTAGTTAAGTTACACTGAATTGTAGTTTTATTACAGGCCAAGATTTAAATTGTCAAAATTGCTAGGGCTTGGGCCCTAATACTGAAACACCTCCAATTATCATGACGAAATGTCCTTCAAGCGAGAACTTGGAGGAAAATATATACATGAGGTCATATCATAAGAGATAATCAGTAACATTAATTTTTTTCACTGTTTCTGATATATTTAATTGTTTAATTATAGTTCAGATGAAGGTTTACAGAGCAAATCAATTTCTCATTAAAAAATTAATACACATATTGTTTTGTAACATTGCTTGTCAACCCCACGACATGTCGACACTCTCCCCTTCTCGACTTTGGGTTCTCCATTACCAGCTTTCCTGTCCCCTCCTGTTTTCTTGTCCTTGCCCCTGGCCTGATGTGCCCATTTAGTCTCATTTTGTTTTATGGGCCTGTATAATCTTTGGCTGAAAGGTGAACCTCAGGTGTGACTTCAGTACTGAATTAAAAGGGCATCCAGGGGCCATACTCTTCAGGGTTGTTCCAGTCTCTGTCAGACCAGTAAATCTGGTTTTTTTTCTGTGAGTTAGAATTTTTTTCTACATTTTTTTCCAGCTCTGTGCAGGACCCTCTATTGTAATCCTTGTCAGAGCAGTCAGTGGTGGTAGCCAGGCGCTGGACTCAGTCTGGTGGAGACTGTGATACTTGCAGTCCATTAGTTCTTTGGACTAATCTTTCCATTGTGTCTTTCATTTTCTTTATTCTCTCTTTCTCCAGAAGGGGTGAGACCACTGGAGTATCTTAGATGGCTGCTCATGAGATTTTAAGACCCCAGATGCTACTCACCAAAGTAGTATTTCTTCATAAACTATGTTATGCCAGTTGAGCTAGATTGTTCCCAAACACCATGGTCTCCAGCCCTCAGCCCAGTAATTTAGTCCCTCAGGGAGTTTGGATGTGTCTATGAAACTTCCATGACCTTGCCTTAGTCAAGTTGTGCTGGCTTCCCTAGTATTGTGTACTACCTTACCCTTCACCAAAGTTACCACTCATTTATTGTCTATTTAGTGTTTCTCCCTCCCCAACCCTCCCCTCCTTTGTAACCATCAAATATTGATTCTTTTTGGTGTAAACCTTTTCATGAATTTTTACAGTAGTGGTCTCATACAATATTTGTCCTTTTGTGATTGACTTATTTCACTCAGCATAATGTCCTCCAGATTCATCCATGTTGTGAGATGTTTCACAGATTCATCATTGTTCTTTATCATTGTGTACTATTCCATTGTGTATATACCATAGTTTGTTTATCCATTCATCTGTTGATGGGCACTTAGGTTGTTTCCATCTTTTTGCTATTGTGAATAATGCTGCAATGAACATGGATGTGCATCTATTTGTGTGACGGCTCTCATATCTCTAAGATATATTTCTAGGAATGGGATTGCTCATCATACGGTATTTCTATTTCTAGCCTTTTAAGAAAACACCATATCATTTTCCAAAATTGTTGTACCATTTTGCATTCCTACCAGCAATGAATAAGAGTTCCAATCTGCCTGCAGCAGCTCCAACATTTGTTATTTTCTGATTTGTGCCAGTAATGTTGGGGTGAGATGATATTTCGTTGTGGTTTTGATTTGCATTTCTCTAATGGCTGGTGATAGTGAGCATTTCCTCATGTGTCTGTTAGCCGCCTGAATGTCTTCTCTGGTGAAGTATCTGTTCATATCCTCTGCCCATTTTTTAAATTGGTTTATTTGTCTTTTTGTTGTAAAGGTGTTGGATCTTCCTGTAGATTTTAGAGATTAGAGCTTTGTCGGATTTGTCACAGCTAAAAATTTTTTCTGAGTCTGTAGGTTCTCTTTTTACTCTTTTGGTGAAGTCTTTTGATGAGCGTGTCTAATTTTTAAAAGATCCCAGTTATCTAGCTTATTTTCTGGTGTTTGTGTATTGTTAGTCATGGTTTATATTCTGTTTATGCCATGTATTAGGGCCTCTAGCATTGACTGTATTTTTTCTTCTATGATCTTTATTGTTTTTGGTTTTATATTTAGGTCTTTGATCCATTTTGAATTAGTTTTTGCGTATGATGTGAGGTATGGGTCCTGTTTCACTTTTTTGCAGATGTACATCCAGTTTTGCCAGCACCATTTGTTAAAAAGACTGTCTTTTTCCCATTTGATGGACTTTGGGCCCTTGTTGAAGATCAGGTGACCGTAGGTGGATATATTTACAACTGGGTTCTCAATTCTGTTCCATTGGTCAATGTGTCTGTTGTTGTACAAATACCAGGCTGTTTTAACTACCATAGCTGTATAGTAGGTTCTGAGGTCAGGTAGTATGAGTCACCCTGCTTTATTCTTCTTCTTCAATAGTGCTTTACTTATCTGGGGCCTCTTTCCTTTCCATATAAAGTTAATGATCAGTTTTTCTATCTCTTTAAAGAAGAGTTTGGATTTGGTATGTGGATTGGGATTGCTTTGTATTTGTACATTTCTTTGGGTAGAATTGCTATTTTCACAATGTTGAGTCTACCTATCCATGAGCATGTTATGTTTTTCTGTTTATGTAGGTCTCTTTTGGTTTCTTGCAGTAGTGTTTTGCAGTTTTCTTTGTGTAGGTCTTCTACGCCCCTGTTTAAATTTATTCCTAAGTATTTTATTTTTTTAAGGGCTATTATAAATGGTTTTGGTTTCCTGATTTCCTTTCATAGTTCCCTTTCTTGGTGTATAGGAATCCAACTGACTTTTGTATGTTTATCTTGAATCCTACTACTTCACTGAATCTTTCGATTAGTTTCAGTAGTTTTCTCATGGAATCTTTTGGGTTTTCTATGTATAGTATCATATCAACTGCAGATACAGGTAGTTTTACTTCTTCCTTGCCAATTTGGATGCCCTTTATTTCTTTATCTTGCCTTATTGGTTTAGCTCTAGCTAAGACTTCCAGCAGAATGTTAAATAGGAGTGATGATAAAGGGCATCCTTGTCTTGGTCTTGTTCTCAAGGGACGGGTTTTCAGCCTCTCTCCATTAAGAATGATGTAGGCTGTTGGTTTTGTATAGATGCCCTTTATTATGTTGGGGAATTTCCCTTCTACACTTATTCTATTGAGAGTTTTTACCAGGAATGGGTGTTGGACTTTGTTGAATGCTTTTCTGTGTCAATTGAGATGATCATGTGATTCTTTTGTTTTATTTAAGTGGTGGATTACATTGATTGGTTTTCTAATGTTGAACCATCCTCCTTGCATATCTGGTATGAATCCCACTTGGTTGTGGTGTATTATTTTTTTGATATGATGCTGAATTGTATTGGCTAGAATTTTGTTGAGGATTTTTACATCTATATTCATGAAAGCTATTGGTCTGTAATTTTCTTTTTTTGTGGTGTCTTTGCCTGGTTTTGGTATCAGGGTTATGCTGGTTTCATAGAATGAATTTGGCAGTATCCCTTCCTTTTCTATGTTCTGAAATAGTTTCAGTGTTACTGGTTTAAACTCTTCTCTGCATGTTTGGTAGAATTCTCCAGTGAAGCCATCTGGGTCAGAGCTTTTTTTTGCATGGTTTCTAATTGTTTATTTATTTTGACATTTTGTTCTTGTATTATTGTCCTGAATTCTTCCATTGTTTTGTCTGTCTTTTCCACGATTTTGTGTATTTTTTCCTTATTTTTGTCTGCATTTTCCTTCTTCTGTTGGAGAGCTCTGAATATTAGAATTTTGAATTCCCTATCATGCAGTTCCAGTGCCTTTTCTTCTACTGGAAGGTAATCTGTTGTTTTATTTTGGATGTTTTCTGGAGCCATCCTGTCTTTTTTTAAAATATGTTTTGGTATTGTCTTCTCTCTTAGGGACATTCAGGAGTTATTTTCTTCATTTATTGATTGCAGATTTGTTTGTTTTGTCATGCTTTTTTGTTTTATTTGCTTATGTCTAGGTAGGCGGGCTGGGCATTCTTTGTTGTTTGCTCATCTGTGGGTACAATACTTCTCACCACCTTGTCCAGGTGGGCAGGGCCAGTCGTTCAGGTATGGTGCATCAGGTCATGTGCAATGGAGGAGGAGTGGGGGGAGTGGTGGGTATGGGTCATATGCAGTATGTACTGGAGCTGACAGGGTGGGGCCGTGGGGGAGTGCAGGGTTGGGTCTGGTGGTCTGTGCCTGTGCAGCTCAGGGTGAGGCTCTCAGCACATGGTGCAGATAGGTAGGAGGGAAGTGGGAGGGTGTGATGTGTGGAGGTAAGTGGGTGTAGGAAAGAAGAGAAAGAAGAGAGAGAAACGGAGGCCAAAAAAAAAAAAAAAATGGTGCTGAGGGAGTCTGCCAGTGGAGCCGCTCTGACTCAGGAAAGCAGCGTGCTGGCCGTTTTCTAGCTGAGTGGTGTGGCACAGCCCATCAAGAAGGGACGGAGACAGCACACACAGTTACGTGGATGGGAGAAAGGAAAGGAAGGAAGGTAGAGAGAGACAAGAAACTGAGAAGAAAAAAAAAAAATGTCCTGGGGGAGCCCACCAGCATGGCAGCAGGGACCGTAGAAGCAACTCCCCAGCTGAGTGGTGTGGTATAGCTCATCAAGAAGGAGCAGGGATGGTGCACGGCCAGCTAAGAGGCAGAAAGGAAAAGAAGGAGGTGAGAGAGAGAGAAGAAGCAAAAAGAAGCCAAAAAATGCAAGAACAACAACAAAATGGCACTGAAGGAGCTGGTCAGTGGGAGCAAGGTGAATCCAAGTGTCAAGGACCTGAAATCTCTCCAACTGAGTGAATGTGGCCCACCGAAAAGCAGAGGAGACCACACAGAGGGAAGAAAGGTGGGGGGATGGGAAAGAGTGTATCCCTGGTTACTGGGTGCCCTGTCTCTTGCTGAGAGCTCCATGAAGTTGCCTTCTTGTACTCGCTGTCTTCTGTTCTTGGTGGCTGAGGGTTCCAGGATGGGGAGTCTGTGCCACGTTAGCTGGTAGGGGACCTCCACTCTGTAGCTCTCCTCATTCTCTGTTCTTTGCCAGTTTCTTCTTCCATTTGGTGCTTAGCTGAGTTTTTTATCCCTTCATTTTATACTTAGTGTTCCAGGATTGATGTTTGTATCTGTTTTGCTTAGTTTTTTAGGTCTTTCCTGTAGATGGATGGCATAGTGCTTCTGTTTATAGCACCATGCTGGGTCTCCTTCAGTAGATATCTCTTTTATGAGTTGATCTACTAGAAGGTTGTACTTCAGGCTTCAGAACTGAGCATCCACTTCAGCTCCTGGTTTAGCATCCAGTAGAGAAGCTTTTGATAGGATGAAATGGGTGCTAAATTACCATGACTAAGAGGAGAGCAGGGCATGAGTGTCTAGCATTTAGAAAGAACACTTTCTAACTAGTAAGGCATTGTCAAGATGAGCCAACCAAATAGACTAAGAGGAGAGTTCTGGACATGGCTAAATATCACTAATTAAACAAAGGGGCATCCCTGCATGGTGCAGTTAACATGGTTGGCTGCTAACTGAAAGACTGGTGGTTCAAGTCCACCCAGAGGTAATTCAGAAGACAGGCCTGGCAATCTACTTCTGAAAAATCAACCATTGAAAACCCTATGGAGCACAGTTCTACTCTGACACATGTGGGGTTACCATGAGTTGGAATTCACCGTGTGGTAACTGGACTGGATTAGCAGTGGGGAAAGGAGGCCAACTGAGAAGTCTTCATGATGAAAACAGGAGATATGCTAGGACAGATGCTTACTATTTAGGGTTTCAGACATTGTGTCTTTCAGGTCTGAACTGGGTAAATGATGATGGCTAGCTGAACCCAAGAAGCAGAAATTTTGAATTGGAAATGGTTAAAAAGAAGTCCCCAAGGAAGACAGGTTGAAACCTGTAGCAACAGGACATTTCTTCTCTGTAGGAACAATTAAGAAAAGGAAGAGAGGACTTCTGAAATGAGAGTGAAATACAGAAAACTTTGCAGATGATATGAGTTGAATTGCTTTAATGACGTATTTATTATTTTATTAATTGTTTGAAAGTCAAACCAATGAATTGGCAGGAAAGGTACACATTTAATGAAGGCCAGTTAAATAGACACAATCTCTACTCAATGGCAACTAACAACAGCAACATACGTGGAAGTAGCATTTGTATTTCCACTATTTTCAAATCATTCCATGAAATTTGTAATTTTGCTGAGTCACAAGCTTGAATTCTGAATTTGAGGTTAGAATGAAGGAGCAACTTGCTTACTTAGTAAGTGGCCCAGCTAGTGAGTGAGAGGTAGTAACCTTAAACAAGTTTTCCGCTTTGTTTTTAATTTCCTAGCAGTTCTGATAAAAAAAATAGGTAGGAAGTGACATGAATCGTTAAAGTAAAATGTTTGAAACACTTGAGTTTTATTTCATGTTATCCTGTACTCTCATTAGCACAGATAATTCAGTTTATTGAGAAGAGGTACAACAGTTCCAACATTTCTATTTTTGAATTACTTAGAGCTGGCAATCTGGTAGGAAGAGGAAATCTTTTGTTGGGAAGCTGCATTTGTGTAGTAGGTATCCAACTTTAATTCAGAAGAAAATTAAATAAAAATTGGAAGGTTTGAAGCCACCATGGTTTCAAATAGGCTTGCAGTTTCCTAAAAAGAAATGAATCACATTTTTGTTGTTGCTAAGGAAAGCTGAGATACAATTTTGAGTAATAGGTTAGCTGGACGTTTTGCTCAAAACTGTTTTGTGAATAATATATGATCAATTCTAGGTTATAAAGGTGAAAGCTATTTTTACTGCAGTGGATGTTTGGATGCAACACTATTTTGTGGAGAGCATGCTCTGAAGTGTCTTTGAGAGGTCTTTGGGGATTATAAGAGTGAAAGCCTGAACTTAAGTGCTTCTGTGGACTAATGACATTCCAAGCTCCAGGAAAACAGAGCCAGAGTGAGGCTCATTGAATTTAGCAAGAAAGTACTTGATTTTGAAGATAAAATATAGAATAGTGATTTGGACCCATGGTAGGATACGACTGGGCTAGGCTATGAAGCTGTGGAATCTTGGCGCATAGATTTTTGTTCTTTGGTGTTTCTAAGCAGGGAAGGTAATTTTAGTCAGCATTGTTAACATTTGTGTCCTCCCTTTTGAGGCATTTTGCTCTGAGGCTGTCTCTAAGTTTAAAAGCTGCACAGGCAAGAAGACACTATCCTTTCCCTTTTCCTCATCAGCCGCCCTCCTTGCAGGCATTTGAGGGGTAAACAGATAAATAAATGGTAAACCTGCCTTCTGATTTTGAAATCAGTAATAACAAAAGAAGGAACAATTAAGAGGTAGATCAATAGCTGAAACAAAATGAACACCCGGGATGGAATTTCTCTTTACCTTTGAAAAATGTCTTATAACAAGACAAATCCTGTTTTTTTCTTTTTTGTTTAAATTTTTTTTTCTCTCTCTCAGGTTTTTATTCTTTATGCTGAAACAAGGTAATGGTCCTAGGAATGAATCACTTTATCGCTCCATGATGGCACGTTTTATTCATCCCAAATTTACTATAATACTGTGATTTTTCTTTTATTGTGTACTTTAAAAAAAAAATCCAATGATTGGCTTTACAAATGGCCAAGCATAACTCCTACGTGCAGACACTTTTTGGGTGTCTCCTTCTCCAGGTCTGTGAAAACTACACTTCTCATGAGTCCATCTTAAAATTATCTTTCACTGAGGCTTAGAACAAGATTTTCTGGACATAGCAAGTTTAAGACAATTTTAGTAATTATAAAATCTTGAAGATTTACACAAGACTTGGGCACATGAAAAAAGCTGAGGCATCTGTGGTGTAGCGGTTAAGAGCTACCTCTGCTAACCAAAAGGTTGGTAGTTCAAATCCACCAGGTGCTCTTTAGAAACCCTATGGGGCAACGGGTTTGGTTTCATATATTTTCCAAACCCATAAAAGCCAAACTAAACCCATTGCCATCAAGTCGACCAACTCATAGCGACCCTATAGGACAGAGTAGAACTGACCCACAGGGTTTCCAAGGAGCACCTGGTGGCTTCAAACTGCAAACCTTTTGGTTAGCAGCCTAGCTCTTAACCACTGTGCCTCCAGGGCACCATATTTTCCAAAGAAGCACTATAGTGTTGATTACTTCAATTCTACATTATGGTCACTAGGGGAGAGAGGGAAGGAGGAAAAGTGGAGAAAAAGGAGGATAAGGAGGTGAGAAAATAGGAGGAAAATGAAACCAGACAGTTCTACTACAGACTAAAGAGAGGAAGAAAAAGAGGCTCAGCTAAGGAGAGAGGGGAGAAAGAATGAGAGACAGAAGGATTTAGTGGCAGATGTACTCAGAAGACGAACTCTTTTTTAAAAAATTAATTTATGTTTGACTTTAAAACGTGCTTCAGTAGTCTATTTTTTCTTTTCTTTTTTCTGCTCCCTCCCTCCCTCGCTTCTTTCCTTCCTCCCATCCTTCCTCACTCTGCTTTTTAACCATCCTGGCAAACCAACCAAACCAGATTAAACCTGTTGCCATCGAGTTGATGCCGACTCATAGGATAGATAAAAGATAAAGTAGAACTGTCCCCTAGGGTTTCCAAGGAGAGGTTGGTGGATTCGAACTGCCCACTTTTGGTCAACCGCTGTGCCACCAAGTGCTCCTCTTCATAAACAGTACACTTTTATTTGAGCCCTCCTGCACTAAAGAGAAATTTTGACCCCCTCCACCTCTTGTGAAGAATGGATGATCATCCCTACCCTCCTGTCTGCTTTTTAAAAATCACTTGTAGTTGTTTTGGTTGACTTTTTTTCTTTTTTTCCATGAGGAAATAATGTCCTTTGACTTTACTGGGAAAGTATTCCTGACTTTACTGGGAAATATCTTCCCAACTTTTATCCGGGGTTTCGAGCCAGTTAGTTCCTGTCTGAACCTCTGCTGAGAATTTGTATTTCTAACAAGTTTCCAGGAGATGCTAATACTGCTGGTTAGGGACCCATTCTGAGAACCACTAGCAGAGCAGTGGTTCTCAAAATTTATTATATTTAAGAATCACCTGGGGATCTTGTTAAAATGTAGATTCTGATTCAGTATATCCGCGGTAGAAATGCAAATTCTCAGCAGGGGTTTGAACTGGAATGATCCAGTTTGAAGCCCTGCTCTTATTTACTAGTCAATGTTTATTTTCTCCATTCTAGCCATTTGACACATGGGTGATGGCATGAGTTAGGTGTTTAATTTAACTTTAACACAGAAGTTGCTTCATTGGCTGTTTTCAATAGATTATCACCTGTATACCTTAATTATTCATGTGATGAATACTGAGATGTTTGTAAAAGAATTTTTCCCATTGCCTAGCACTTAGTGGGTGTCTGGGGGCCATACTCTCTGGGTTTCTCCAGTCTTTCAGGCCAGTAAATCTGGTCTTTTTTGTGAGTTAGAATTCTGTTCTGCATCCTATTCCACCTCTGCCCAGGACCCTCTATTGTGATCCTGGTCAGACCAGTGAACAGTGGTAGCTGGGCACCATCTAGCTATACTGAATCCAGTCTGGTGGAGTCCGTGGTAGCTGTGGTCCATTAGTCCTTTGGACTAATATTTTCCTTGTGTCTTGTTCTCTTCATTCTCCCTTGCTCCCGAGGGGGTGAGACGAGTGGAGTATCTTAGATGGCTGCTCACAGGCTTCTAAGACCCCAGACGCTACTCACCAAGGTAGAATGTAGAACATTGTCTTTATAAACTGTGTTATGCCAATTGAGTTAGATGTTCCCCGAGACCGTGGTCCCCACAGCCCTCTGCCCAGCAATTCCATCCCTTAGGGACCTTGGAAATGTCTATGGAGCCTCCATGACCTTTCCTTGCACAAGTTGTGCTGGCTTCCCTAGGAATATGTACTGTCTTACCCTTCACCAAAGTTACCACTTATCTATTTAGTTCCCCCCACTCCTCCGATCCCTTGTAACCACCAAAGATTGTTTCTTTTTGTGTGTAAACTTTTACATGAGTTATGCAGTAGAGTTCTCATACAATATTTGTCCTTTTGTGATTGACTTATTTCACTCAGCATAATGTCCTCCAGTTTTGTTCCTCTTACTCTCCTGTGCTGAGTTCCTTTTGTTTGTGGAATTTTTTCCATTTCTTTTGTTTTTGTATGTTTTGTTTTTACTGAGACTTTATGTTTTTCTTCTTTATTTTGATGAGTAGGTTTGTTAACTTTCTTTGTGGTTATCTTGAAATTTACCCTTATCTTCCTAGATTTGAACCAGTCTATTATTACTTGGTATTACTTGACTTCTTCTCCATTAGAAGGTTCTATATCTACGCCGTTTATTCTCTCTTTTATTGTTCTGATCCTGCTGTCATTTACAGATTGACCTCTCTTGTTCCCTTTTGTAATTCTTTTGGTTTTGTATAGTCCTTAAGAGTTCATTTCCTAGGTTGGTATCTGGCTAGTACAATCCTGCGTCCTATATTCAGCCTGTGCTCTGATATTGTTTGTTCTCAGATCAAAAGACTTCCTTTAATAAGTCTTGTAAGTTTGGTTTGGTTTTTACATAGTCCCTTAATTTCTGTTTATCTGGAAATGTCCTAATTTCACCATCATATTTAAACGAGAGTTTTTTAGGATATATTATTCTTGGCTGGCAATTTTTTTGTTTCAAGGTTTTATATATGTCATCCCATTGCCTTCTTGCCTGCATGGTTTCTGCTGAATAATCTGAGCTTAGTCTTATTGTTTCTCCTCTGTATGTGACTTTTTGTTTTTCTCGAGCTGCTCTCAGGATTCTTTGTTTGTCTTTGGTTTTAGGGAGTGTGCTTATGATATGCCTTGGTGATTTTCTTTTGGGGTCTATCCTATATGGGGTTCGTTGAGCTTCTTGGGTGGTCAGCTTTTCATCTTTCATGATATTGGGGAAGTTTTCTGTCGGCAATTCTTCAGTGATCCTCTCTGTGTCTTCTGTTTTCTCCCCCTGTTCTGGAACTCCACTCACTCAGATTTTTGCTTTTGATTGTATTCCACATAATCCTCAGGGTCTCTTCATTTTTCTTCAATCTTTTTTTCTGATTTTTCCTCAAACAGAGTTGTGTCCAAGTGTTTGTCTTCAATTCCACTGATCCTGTCTTCCACCATTTCAAATCTGCTCCTCAGCCCTTCTATGACACTTTCCATTTCTGAAATCTTGTTGTTTATCTTTTGGATTTCTAATTGTTGTTTTTGTATAATTTCTAGTTGTGAATTTATTTTAGCATTTTGTTCCTGCATTATTTTCCTGAATTCTTCCATTTTTTGTCTGTATTTTCCATGAATTTTTCTGCCTTTTCCATGAATTTGTCTTTTTTCCATCATTTTTGTCTGCTTTTTGCTTCAACTCTTGGATAGCTCTGAATACTAGAGATTTGAATTCTCTATCAGGTAGTTCTAGTGCCTTTTCTTCTACTGAAATGTCACCTGGTGTTTTATTTTGGATGCCTACTGGAACCATCTTGTCCTGCTTTGGTATTGTCTGCTGTCTTTGGGGCATTTGGTAGTTATTTTTCTCATTTATTGATTGTAGATTTGTTTGTTTTGTCTGGATTTTTTGTTTTATTTGGCTACGTCTGAGCAGGCAGGCTGTGTGTTCTTTGTTGTTTGCTCATCTGTGGGCATGATACTATTTGCCTTTTTCTCAAATTGGCAGGGTCATTTGCTCAGATATGGTACAGCAGTGCAGGTCTAGCTGAAGAGCAGTTGCGGGGATGGGTTGTTTGTGGCACTTATTACGGCCACCAGGGCGGACCGGTAATCAGTGCGCGGCAGGTTCAGGTAGGCCGTCTGGGCTGCTTGGTGGTGTGATGTTCAACACACAGAGCAGGTGGGCAGGATGGAAGGGGAAGATTGTGATGTGTGGAGTTAAGACGGGTATGGGAAAGAGGAGAGAGAGGAGAGAGTAACAGGAGCCAAAAACATAGAAACAAACAAAAAAGAGTGCTAAGGAGGCTTGCCATTGGAGTGGAGAGATGAGAGACAGCTGTTCTGTCTCCTGCTTGAAGCTCCGTGAAGCTGCTTTCTCCTAATCCTTGTTCGCTGGTCTCTGATAGGAGTCCAAGACGGCAGATCTGTGCTGAGTTAATTGATAGGGGACCTCAGCATGTATCTCTCCTTGTTCTCTGTTCTCTGTTAGTTTCTTATTCCATTTGGTGCTTGGCTGAGTTCTTTATCTCTTCATTTGATGCTTAGGGTTTTAGGATTGCCGTTTTCTCTGTTTTGCTTAGTTTTTCGGATCTTTGCTGTAGAGGGATGGTGTAGTGCTTCTGCCTATAGTGCCATGTTGCCCGCGAGTCTATATTGAGCTTCTTGATGGCAGAGGTCTTGCATAATTCCTCTTGGTATCTTCAGCACTCCATAAGGTGTCTGTAATACAATGTTTGCTGAATGATCTACAGAACCTAACTTTTTTTAAAAAATTTATTGTACTTTAGATGAAGGTTTACAGAACAAATATTTTCTCATTAAGCAGTTAGTACACACATTGTATTATGACATTGGTTAACAACCCCATGACATGTCATCACTCTCCCTTCTTGACCTTGGAGGACCTTTTTTTTGGTGAAAATATACATAGCCAGAGTTACACCGTTTCAAAAGTTTCTACATGTACAATTCAGTGACATCAGTTACATTCTTCCAGTTGTGCTGCTATTCTCACTATCCTTTTCCAAATTATTCCATCACTATATCTTCAACTCACTGCCCTATAGGCTTCCCATCAAGCCTTCTGAGTTGCTGTTTTCAATTTGATCTCACATAGATAATTCTTTTTTTTTTTTTTTACTTTAGATGAAGGTTTGTAGAACAAATAGTTTCTCATTAAACAGTTATTACACATTGTTGCCCTATGACAATGTTTAACAACACCAGGACATGTCAACACTGCCCCTTCTCAACCTTGGGTTCCCTATCACCAGCTTTCTTGTCCCCTCCTGCCTTCTAGTCCTTGTCCCTGGACTGCTGTGCCCCATTAGTCCTGTTTTGTTTTATGAGGCTGTTGAATCCCCGGCTGAACGGTGAACTTCGGGAGTGACTTCACCACTGAGCTAAAAGTGTGTATGGGGACCATACTCTCAATGTTTCTCCAGTCTGTCAGGCCAGCAAATCTAGTCTTTTTTTTTTTTTTTTGTGACTTAGAATTTTGTTCTACACCCTTTTCCAGCTCTGTCCAGGACTGTCTGTTGTGATCCCAGTCAGAGCAGTCAGTGGTGGTAGCTGGGCACCATCTAGCTGTACTGGACTCAGTCTGGTGGAGGCCATGGTAGCTGTGGTCCATTAGTCCTTTGGACTAATCTTTTCCTTGTATCTTGTTCTCTTCATTCTCCCTTGTTCCCGAAGGGTTGAGACCAGTGGAGTATCTTAGATGGCTGCTCACAGGCTTTTAAGATCCCAGACGCTCCTCACCAAGGTAGAATTTAGAATATAGTCTTTATAAACTGTGTTATGCCAATTGAGCTAGACGTTCCCCAAAACCATGGTCCCCACAGCCCTCTGCCCAGCAATTCTGTCCCTCAGGGAGTTTGGAAGTGTCTATGGAGCTTCTATGACCTTTCCTTGTACAAGTTGTGCTGGTTTCCCCAGTATTGTGTACTGTCTTACCCTTCAGCCAAGTTACCATTTATCTATTGTTTATTTAGTTCCTCCCCCACGCCCTATCCCTCGTAACCAACAAAGATTGTTTCTTTTTGTGTGTAAACTTTTACATGAGTTTTTACAGTAGAGGTCTCATACAATATTTGTCCTTTTGTGAGTGACTTATTTCACTCAGCATAATGTCCTCCAGTTTCATCAATGTTATGAGATGCTCCACAGATTCATCATTGTTCTTTATCTTTGCATAATACTCCATTGTGTGTATGTACCATAGTTTGTTTATCCATTCATCTGTTGATGGGCATCTAGGTTGTTTCCATCTTTTTGCTATTGTGAACAGTGCTGCAATGAATATTGGTGTGCATATGTCTATAAGTCTATTCGTGTGATGGCACATATTCCTGTGAGTGGGATTGCATTTTGTAATGCTTTTTTTGTGGTACTGACGTTTTCTTTGTTCCTTTTACTCTTCTGTGGTGAGTTTCTTTTGTTTGTGGATTTTTTTTCATTTCTTTTGTTTTTATACATTTTGTTTTTACTGAGACTTTATGTTTTTCTTCTTTATTTTGATGAGTAAGTTTGTTAACTTTCTTTGTGGTTACCCTGAAATTTACCCTTATCTTCCTAAATTTGAACCAGTCTATTATTACTTGGTATCACCTTGCCTTCCTCTCCATTAGATGGTTCTATATCTACACTGTTCATTCCCTCTTTTATTGTTCTGATGCTGTTGTCATTTACAGATTAACCTCTCTGGTTCCCTGTTGTAATTCTTTTGGTTTTGCATAGCCCTTAAGTGTTCATTTCCTAGGTTGGTATCTGGTTAGTACAATCCTGTGTCCTAGATTCAGCCTGTTAGCTGATATTGTTTGTTCTGAGATCAAAGGACTCCCTTTGATAAGTCTTGTAAGTTTGGTTTGGTTTTTACATAGTCCCTTAATTTCTGTTTATCTGGAAATGTCCTAATTTCACCATCATATCTGAACGAGAGTTTTGCAGGATATATTATTCTTGGCTAGCAATTTTTTTCTTTCAAGGTTTTATATATGTCACCCCCTTGCCTTCTTGCCTGCATGATTTCTGCCAAAGAATCCAAGCTTAGTCTTATTGTTTCTCCTCTGTATGTGACTTTGTTTTTCTTGAGCTGCTGTCAGGATTCTTTGTTTGTCTTTGGTTTTGGTGAATGTGATTATGATATGCCTTGATGATTTTCTTTTGGGGTCTATCCTATATGGGGTTCATTGAGCTTCTTGGATGGTTATGTTTTCATCTTTCATGATATTGGGGAGTTTTCTGTCAGCAATTCTTCAAACATCGTCTCCATGTTTTCTGTTTTCTCCCCCTGTTTTGGAACTCACTCACTCGAAGATTTTTGCTTTTGATTGTATCCGACATAATTCTCAGGGTCTCTTCATTTGTCTTTGTTTTTTTCCTGATTTTTCCTCAGAGTTGTAGCCAAGTGTTTGTCTTCAATTTCACTGATCCTGTTTTCCATAGTTTCAAACCTGCTCCTCAGCCCTTCTATGACACTGTCCATTTCTGAAATCTTCTTCTTTATCTTTTGGATTTCTAATTGTTGTTTTTGTATGATTTCTAGTTGTGAATTTATTTTAGCATTTTGTTCCTGTATTATTTTCTTGAATTTGTCCATTTTTTGTCTGTATTTTCCATGAATTTATCTGCCTTTTCTCCTCATTTTTGTCTGCTTTTTGCTTTAACTCTTGGATAATTCTGAATATTAGTGATTTGATTTCCCTATCAGGTAGGTCTAGTGCCTTTTCTTCTACTGGAAGGTCGTCTGATGTTTTATTTTGGTCGCTTACTGGAACCATCCTGTCCTGCTTTTGTAAATGTTTTAATATTGTCTACTGTCTTTGGGGTATCCAGTGGTTATTTTCCTTGTGTATTGATTGTAGATTTGTTTGTTTCATCCTGCTTTTTTGTTTTATTTGTTTATGTCTGAGCAGGTGGGCTGTGCATTCTTTTTGTTTGTTCGTCTGTGGGCATGATACTTTTTACCTCCTCTAATGGGCAGGTTCAGTCACTGAGGTGTGGTACAGCAGGGCAGGTCCAGCTGAAGTGGAGTTGCTGGATTGGTAGTTTGTGGCACATACCAGGGCTGACAGTGCGGACTGGTAATCAGTGCAGGGTAGGTTCCAGTAGGCTGTGCCTGTGCTGCTTGGGAGTGTGATGTTCAGCACATGGTGCAGGTAGGTAGGAAGGAGGAGTTAGATTATGATGTGTGAAGCTAAGATGGGAATGGGAAAAATTAGAGAGAGGAGAGAGGAACAGGAGCCAAAAACATACACACAAAGAAAAAAGAGTACTAAGGGAATTTGGAGTGGAGAGGTGAGAGACTGAGAAATGAGGAAAAACAAAAATGAAAAAAAAGGGTAAAAGAAGAAAATGAATAAATCGAGAAACTGGAAATGAAGAAAGACAAAAAGGAAATAAGAGCGAGAAGAAAATAAAACAAAGAAACAGGCAAACAAAAAAAACCCGAAACATAAACTAACCAAAAAAAAAAAACAAGAAAAATGAAATACCTCAATGGATGTCCCTGTATAACTACGCAGACTAAGGGAGTAGCTTCCAAGGTGCGCAGTACTGCCCAGGTAGAAGGGGTTCCCAAGCCAAGAAAAGAAAAAGAAAACAGACAAATCAAAACCGAACAAATCAGAGCAAACAAATAAACAAAAACCCCGGGGGTCGAACCAGCATGGCAGCATGGGCCAGGAACCAGTTTCACAGTCAAGTGGTGTTTCGTAGCCTTTCAGGAAGAAGCAAAGATGGCGCATGGAGCAGGTATTTGAAAGAAAGGAAGGGGAGGTGGTGAGAGGTAAGGAAGAAATCTAAGGAAGCTGAAAAAAGCAACACCAGCAGCCAACAAAAGGCACTCAGGGAGCCAGCCAGTGTGGGCGGGTTGAATGCAACAACACCAGGGTGAAGCTGGTGTTTCCCAGCCAAGAGACTTGCTGCAGGAAGCAGAGGAGGCTAAGTGGGGGTGAAGAAAGATGGGGGGTGGGAAAGCCTATATCGCTGGTTACTGGTTGTTCTGTCTTCTGCTGGAAGCTCCGTGAAGCTGCTTTTTCATACCTCCTGTTCGCTGATCTCTGGTAGGAGTCCAAGATAGTGGATCTGTGCTGCAGTAGCTGATGGGGACCTCTGCATGTATCTCTTCTTGATCTCTGTTCTCTGTCAGTTTCTTATTCCATTTGGTGCTTGGCTGAGTTCTTTATTTCTTCAGTTGATGCTTAGGGTTTCAGGACTGACGTGTGACTCAGTTTGACTTAGTTTTTCTGATCTTTGCTGTGGAGCGCCATATTGCCTGAAGTCCTCAGAACCTAACATTTTTAAAGGCACTTTTGAAAAACTACTGATGGTCTTGGATCTTTTTTTTTTTCTCTCCCCATTGATATCATCAAGAAGTTATTAAGTGAAAATTTGGAGTTCTCTTTTGGGCATACTAACTTTGAGATGCCAGTTAGACATCCAAAAGTAGATGTTGGCTAAATAATCATATTTATGGAGCCAGAGTTCAAGGAGATGTTAGGGCTGTAGATAAAGGCATGGTTGTCATTAGTGAATACGTAACATTAAAAATCATGGTCCAAAATGAGATCTATGATGGGGATGGTGGGTTGTGAACAAGGGAGCTAGAAAGTAGAGGAGGCTAAAGACAGTCTTGGGTTTTATAATTAGCAGTTGGGCACAGAAGGAGAAAAAGTGGGTTGGAAATGGAAAAATCAGATTGAAGAGCAATGAGTGCTAAGAAAAGAAAGTTACTGGGGAAGATGAGTGTGAGCAGCTGAGTCCAAATGTAGTGGGAGGTCAGGTTGGACATGGACAAAGAATTGACCACTGAGTTTGGCTGAAGGTTCTTTATAAGAGTTATTTCGTGGGTATGGTGGAGATGAAAGACAATGAGAGCTGGCTGGAGACAGAATAGAAAGGAGACAAAAAAGAAATTAGTCAATCCTTTAGAGCAGTTTTGGGGTAAAGGGGAATTGTGGAATGGGGCAGGAGTTGAACTGGGACATAGGGTCATGGGAGAGTTTTTTTTTTAAAGATGGATAATATTAAGGCATCTTTTATGCTCATGGGAATGACCCAGCAGTGAGGGATGCAGGAGAGAGAGGGAAGAACTGCTGGAATGGTGTTCTTGAGAAGGCAGAGAAGAGGGTGCCAGAACTCCAGTGAAGGGGTTGGGCTTTGATGGGAGGAGGGACGCCTCTTCCATCATTCCAGGAGAGAAGGCAGGATATGTGATGCTGATGAAAAATATCCCTCCCTAACAATTATGCTATTAAGCTCTCAATAGCTGATGAATTTTGCATATGCCAACTAATATAAGTTCCTTTTTCTGGATGAATATATGAACAGAAAGTATTCAGTCAGAAGCTGGTGTAAGAATGAAGCAAAATGTAATAGTCAAGAGCTATTTCATTACCAGACCTACATTTAAGGCTGAACTTTGAACGCTTGCTATTTTCTATGGCTGCTACCTGAGTGAGGTAAGGGAAGGAAATTGCCATACCACTAAATGCAACAACACCTTTAACAAAATGGTAAAACATGAGAAAGTTTTAAAAACAAGAACTATGTCTTCTGGTTTTGCTCAATGGATTTAAATCTTTTACAGAAATAATAGGAATATCAGTGTCTATAATCGTTGTAACTTCAGTATGCTAAAAACCTACAATATTTCTGGCACTTTCAAAACTTCCTTGCTGATCTTCACAACAAAGCAGACAAAGTGGTTTTATTACAGTTTTACAAGTGAGAAAATTGCAAGTAAGGTTTTCCAAGGTTTAATGATTTGCTCAAAGCTGCTCAGCTGGTAAGGTGAGGTTTAAATTAAAGCTCATCTAGATTCAGCTGCTTTCTTAATATAGAAATGTTTTGATGTAAGTAATGTTCCTATTCAATATGTGGAAAACATCTGGCTCAAAGAAATAAGTTCCTCAAATATCTATGGATGTCAGGTTTATTTTCTCAAACTACTCTCATTTTTCTTATAGTATAGAATATATATTTAAAAAAAAAAAAACAACCCAAAACCAATCCCATTGCCGTCGAGTCAATTCCTACTCATAGCGACTTTATAAGACAGAGTAGAACTGCCCCATAGGGTTTCCAAGGAGTGGCTGGTGGATTCAAACTGCTGACCTTTTGGTTAGCAGTCAATCTCTTAACCACTGCACCACCAGGGCTCCAGTATAGTACATAGACATAAAGTTTTCATGTCTATGAGTGTTAGGGGCAGACGTATCATTCCCTCCCAGAAAACAGGTGCATACACAAACACAAACATAGGCCCTGTGCAAAACTATGAATTTCTTCGCTGTCAATATAAATGTGAACTTATTTCCCATAATTTCTTTGCAATAAGAAATGATTATGTAAACTATCTAACAAGCATCTAGATCACCAAAGATTTCTCAAGTTTGGCTGGAATAGAAGAAAAGTATCAATGGTAGAAACACAGGGGAAAGGCATTTTCAGATGAGAAATCTGAAAAACAGGCAGGAAATGAAGAACTATCAGGAGAGGGCTTCAAACTAATTAGATTTTGGTAGGCCAGCCTTCATACTATAAACTGTGATAAAGAAAGATTGAGAAACGGCCAGAACCCGAGATTTCCACATATTATTTCTGCCTTGGCAGCTACTTTCTCTACAAAAGCCTAAGAGAAGTGTCCCTGCCCACTTTCTTAACTGCTTGATTAATATTATTTTCTTTTATCCTCATACTCCACTTACATTCTCTTCCCCCAGCCACTAGATAGCCATTCTAATATATTTAATGTGTATCTTTTTGTAATATATATTCTAATAACTGAATATTTTTGTTTTGTGTACATACATTTTTAATTTATACAAGCAGTATTTAGTTTTCTGTTTCATTCCATTTCGTACTTCTTTTACTAA
Organism: Dugong dugon; assembly: GCA_030035585.1. NCBI lineage: Eukaryota > Metazoa > Chordata > Mammalia > Sirenia > Dugongidae > Dugong > Dugong dugon. The sequence continues at coordinate 34,364,812 of CM057479.1, forward strand.
GCACTAGGGTTTTAAGATCCATCCATGTTGCTATTGTATATCCGATTTGTTGTTTCTAACTGCTGCCTAATAATCCAGGGCACGAACGTGCCACATTTTACCTATCCTAAGATGAGCTCCTACGTTGTCTTCAATGGACTGAATATCCCTAAAATGGCCTGGTCCAGGTCCCTTTTATGGGCCTGTGTAAAAACACACACATGCACACATACCCATACACACACATGTACACATACATACACGTATATACACACACACATACATATACACACACATATACACATATGTATATATATATAATACACACACATACAAATACACATGTATGCAGACATGCGCATATATATATATACACAAGCAGGAGCAGAATTACTGAGCCATCCTAACGTCCTTCACCAAAGAGAAACTCTTAATTTTTACATAATCAAATTAATTAGCTTTTGCCATTTGTTTTGTGCTTTTGAAGATTTGTTCTTAAAAGTCCTTCCCCACCTCTAGATCACAAAAATATTATACAATTTCATCTATTAGCTTTATACTTGTACCTTTCAAGTTTAGAGAGATGCAACAGGCAAAATTACTTCATTTATTTATATAAAGCTTTTGCCCCAGATCTGAATGGTCTCTGGGTGAACCAGGCTAGGCCATGTGGAACCTGTGGCTGGTCTAAGGCCTGGAACCTAAAGCAAATGGCTGAGGCCTCTCTGACTCTTTTCCTCTCATCGTGAATCCAAATCTCAGGCCTGTGCCTTCTACTCTAATGGTAAAGATAGGGCCCACAAATACCTTTTACATTTACCTGAAGTCTAATCATTTCCTCACTGATAAAGAACGGTAAAGGAAGCAATAAAAATGGGATATCAAGATAAGCACACCCAGGATTCCCAGCTAGGCCCATTACCTGCTCAGTGAGTACAAGAGCAGCAAGTTCAGGGATAAGATTAATCCTTTGTCTTCTATTGTCAGGGATGGATTATCCAATAGCCAAAGTAAGCACCTAAGCACGGTGCTTACCTTGCTTACGAGATCATCTGTAGTGAACAATTTCACATTTTTTTTTTTCACCACATCTAAGAGTCTGCTTCTAGGCATGACTGGCATGTTTCTCTCCCAACCCCACAAAATCAAAGCCTCTTTTCAAATTTATAATCCTAACAGGGGTGGATGACCCAGTAAGCAAGATAAGCACAGGCTTACTTGTGTTTATTTACTAATCTATAGTGAACAATATCACATAGGTTTCACCACATCAAAGAAGTGGTGAAACCCATGTGACAGTTCTCACTATGATGACCTGGTAAGCAAGGTAAGCACCGTGCCTACCTTGCCTATTGAATAATCTGCCCCTGCCTGTTCTATTAACATCTGTCCCCTGTGACATTTAATTAAAGGGGGCATGGGATTTTCTCAGAGTTTGGCAGCTTTCCTGACTGATTTTCTGGGACTATCTGTGGCTGGCCACGCTTGGATATAGCAATAGTTGTATCTTCACAGTCAGTAACTAAAGAGTTGTACACCTTAGAAAGATCCTCCTGAAGAGGTTCAGAGCAGAGCAGGCCTCAGTCCTCCCTGTAACCCACCCCAGGCATTCCTAGGGTAGGGGCCACTCTAGGATGCCCAGGAGGAGAGAGCATAGAACTCAAGAGCCAGCAGTGCCACACTGAACAGGAAAGAGCATTGACAGAAGCAGGTGTCACTCCTGTATTCATTCAACAAATATGAACTGGGAACATGAGCCTCCTGGTAGAAGTACACGATGCCACTATGAAGTATTCTTGGCAAAAAATCAAATGTGAAGCCCAGTGTCATCCTTAGACATGAGCAAGAGGGGTCATGTCCTGCACCCCATGCTTGAGGGCCCTGAATGTCACAAATATAGAAAGACTTTTTTTTTAATCTTTTAGGGCTTGAAAGTTCAATAAGCAATTAAGTGAATGGGAGACTAAGAGAGAGAGATGTTGAACTAGGCTTCCCATGCAAGAGGATGTGTGGCTAAAATTGTGCAAATGTGTGCAGGGAAAGAAGGAAAATCATAAGGATTTGCCCTGGAAAACTAGAGAGAAGAGGGATGCTTTTGTTTAAAGTGGGCTGCCTCAAATCACCCAAAGGAGGGGTCTCAGCAAACTGACTTTTCCAGGTAACTGTGCTCCCTCCTACTCTGCTTGGTGACATAGTTTTGGGAAGCATTAAACGGCCTGGAAATCCTTAGTTGGAAAAGTGAGGTGGGGAGGACAACCTGCTCCCTCGGCTCCCTGGGGAGCTTACCCTGGTCAGTTTCCACAAGAGTTTGGATGGGTACAGCCTCCATCAGGAGTTCTAGGCCCAGTCCTTGACTCCGCCCTGCACTGTCCAGCAGATTCAGGCAACCACTCAGGTGCCTAGAGGGCAGAACTTGTGCCCAGGAGATGGCCCCTTCATCTCCAGGAAGAGAGAGAGTCTGGGTGGGAAAGGAGGGCAGAATGTGATCATAGCTCAGTGTATAACATTTAAATATGGAGATGTGTGGTATATGGTCCTGCTGAATCTAATCAAACAGTAACAATCAATTTCCAAGAAACTCCATGTCACATGTCAAGCCAAAGCCTAGTGATGCAATCAGCAAAATCCAGATTGTGGAAATAATACAGTTTCTACAACAAATAAATTACAAGGGGGGAAAGAAAGGAGATGGTAGAAACTATAAGAGAGACTTCAGAAATGATCCAGCTACACTGTGTGGCCCTTGCTTAGACTGGATGGAGTGGGTAGATTGTCAAAAATCATTCATGAGGCATTTGGGGTGATTTGGATACTGACTGGATACTTGGCAAGTCAACGGAATTATTATTAATTTTTTAAAGGTGTAATAATGGTACTGAAGTTATGTTTTCTAAAAATAATCTTTATGTTTTAGAGATATATACTGAAATACTAAGGGCCCATGTGATATGATGTCTGATGATAGTCTAGTGGGAAAGGAGGTAGGGATAGGGATAAAACTAGATTAGCCAAGGAACTGATCCCTATTGAAGCTGGCGGATGGTTATACAAGGGTTCATGACACTATTCTCTCTAGTTTTAGATATATTTGAAAATTCCCAAACTAAAAGGTTAAAAAAAAATTAACTGGGCACCTATTATGTGCCAGCAGTGGTCAAGATACACTATCACTGCTCTCATGGAATTTGGAGTTTTTTAAGGTAATAATTTTACAAAGATACTTAAATAAATTCATTTGTGTGAAGGAAAAGTCTTGGGGGCCAGGGAGTGCAAAGCAGGGACATTAAATTAGTAGTGTAGTATCCCCCACAGCATGACCAGACAGGTGTGGGCGTAAATCCTGACTTTGGCTCCTCGTCTACTAGCTGTGAAACATTTGGCAGGTCACTGAACAGTTCCAAGCTTCAGTTTCCTCTTCTGAAAACTGGTAGTAGTAAAATAGCTACAAACTCTTGTGAGTTTGTAATGAGGATTAAATGAAATAATATTTGTAAAGTACTTAACCACTGTGTCAGGCACATAGTAAATGCTTAATAAAGGTTAGTTGGGTTACAATAGTAGTGTAGTCTCTGGGTGGTGCAAACGGTTAACAAGCTCAGCAGCTAACCTGAAGATTGGTGGTTTGAGTTCACCCAGAGGGGCTTGGAAGAAAAGCTTGCCAATGTACTTCTGAAAAATCAGCCATTGAAAATTCTGTGGAGTACAGTTCTACCCTGACGCACACAGGATCGTCTTGAAATACTAAGGGCCCATGTGATATGATGTCTGATAATAGCCTGGTGGGAGGGTGTCTAATTCTGTCTTAGTCATCTAATGCTGCTAAAATAGAAATATCACAAGTGGATGGCTTCAACAAGCAGAAGTTTATTTTCTCACAGTCCAGTAGGTTAGAAGTTCAGATTAAGGGCACTAGCTCCAGCAGAAGGCTTCCTCTCTCTGCCAGCTCTGGGGGAATGTCCTTGTCTGGTCTAGGAGCTTCTCCGCACAGGAACCTCAGGTCCAAAGGATGCGCTCTGCTCCTTGCACTGCTTTCTTGGTGGTAGGAGGTCCCCCTGTCTCTCTGCTCACTTCTCTCTTTTATATCTCAAAAGAGATTGGCTTAACACACAACCTAATCTTGTAGATTGAGTCCTGCTTCATTAACATAACTGTCTCTAATCCTGCCTGATTAACATCATAGAGGTAGGATTTACAACACATAGGAAAATCATATCAGATGACAAAATGGTGGACAATCACACAATACTAGGAATCGTGACCTAGCCAAGTTGCTAAATATTTTGGGGGGACACAATTCAATCAATGACAGAGCGGAAGTGGGGATAGGGATGAAATAAGATAAGCCAAGGAACTGATCCCTGTTGAAACCGAGGGATGGGTATATTTGAGAGTTCATGACACTATTCACTCTAGTTTTAGATATATTTGAAAATTATATTGAAGTTGACTTAATGGCAACTAGTTACTACTGTATAGTAGTAGTAGAGTGAAGAGGAAGGCTATGGGGCTCAGGGAGAATAAACTTCTCTGGGGAAGTAACATTTAAGCTGAGACCTAAATATACATGTATAGTAATTACATAAAAAAATGAATAAAATGGGAGGGGGAGGGAGGCAGCAAATATTCTAAATATTCCAAGCAGAGGGCCTATGGTGGAAAAAGCATAACCTTTCAGAGGAATGAAAAGATCCTTGTGGGAATCAGTGAGAGGGCAAAGGAGCAAAGATTGAGCTGGGGAGGGGGTAGTTTTCTCACATCAGTTCTGGATCTTCTAGAGCTGTATTATATATTTAAGATGTTACTATATTTCTTCAATTCTAAGACATACTTTTTTTTTTTCCTGTTTTAACATGTCTGAGATCAGGAGACAGGTTATAATCAAAGTGTGTCATAACTTAGTTGGCAGCATTTTATTTCTTAATGTTTCATAAAGTAGTGGTATGCCTTTGAAAAGATGGACTGTTCTAGTCTATAAAATGTGGTATTTTTAGAGCAATGGAAAGATAGTGACTGATGGTTGTAGGGGGCATAGGATCAGACTGATGTTCCTGAATGGTCATTCTGGCTTCAGTGTGGAAGATGGATTGCAGGGAATGTTTCTGGTATGGTCTTATTTGGAAGCAACGATAGTCCATCAGAGAGACATTGGGTCTCTCACAGAATCATTAGGAGGCTTGGGGAAGCAGATGCAAGGCTAAATTTCTAGGAACAATACTCAAAACCATGCCACAGAACTGGTCTGATGAGAGAACTGCCCCTAATGCTGTTACTATCACCCTATCAAAGCCACTTCTGTGTAGGGAACCTCACCTTGCAACCAACGACTGCTACCTGAGAACCAGAAGCCTGGGTCACAACCCTTGCCAGCAAAGTGGATTCCTCATGAAATACAAATAGAATTTTCCTTAGAAGTAAGGATACAAGACTTCAGCTCACTTACTTTGGACCCATCCTCAGGAAAGACCAATTGCTAGAAAAGAACACAGTATTTGGTAAAGTAGAGGGCCAATGAAAACAAGGGAAACTCTCAATGAGGTAGATTGACACAATAGCTTCAACAATGGACTCAAGCATACCAATGATGATATAGATAGTGTAGGACCAGGCAATATTTTGTTCTGTTGTATATAAAGTTGCAATGAGTTGGAGGCAACTTGATGGCAACTAACAAAAACAGTGTACAGACATGACTAATAGGGAGGAAGGGAGGGAAGAAAGGAAAAAAGGAGGGAGGGAGGGTAAGATAGTGTCATTTGTCTAATATGTAAGGGAAGTAAAGCCAATGACTATGTACTTGCATTATATGTGCAACGGGCTGCCATGTATTTTCTATTTTGATTCTGACTTGATTTTTAAGCAATTTTGTCTTTGCGTTTCATAAGATTTGTGGCATGTTTAAAAATGTGGCTAAAAGCCATGCTCTGTCAACTGATAAGATGAGGTTTGCAGAGCCCACTGCCTCTTGCCTCAGCGCCTGCATGCTTCCCACCCCATTTGTTTTGGTTGTAAGTGGTCAACCCCTCAGCTGCTCAATGGCAGTTGGGTTTAGGGTCCAAGCCCAATCACCTCTCATTCGTGCCCTGGCAGAAGCCTCCTGTCTGGGCTCCCTCGTCCACGCCTGTCCCCTGGCTGATGTCCACAATGTTTCCTGACTGCCCAGCACTCATTGAACTTCCCAGCTACAGCTGGAGAATTTTCAGTATATGAGTCCCACATTCCCAAAGCAGACTGCAGAAAACTCTGTTCTTCAGCCTCTTTTATAGCTAATCAGACTCACTCACAGGAAAGCTAGATTCAGAAATGGGCAACTGGAGGAGAGTGCATCCATGAGGAATCCACTTTGCTGGCAAGGGTTGTGACCCAGGCTTCTGGTTCTCAGGTAGCAGTCGTTGGTTGCAAGGTGAGGTTCCCTACACAGAAGTGGCTTTGATAGGGTGATAGTAACAGCATTAGGGGCAGTTCTCTCATCAGACCAGTTCTGTGGCATGGTTTTGAGTATTGTTCCTAGAAATTTAGCCTTGCATCTGCTTCCCCAAGCCTCCTAATGATTCTGTGAGAGACCCAATGTCTCTCTGATGGACTATCGTTGCTTCCAAATAAGACCATACCAGAAACATTCCCTGCAATCCATCTTCCACACTGAAGCCAGAATGACCATTCAGGAACATCAGTCTGATCCTATGCCCCCTACAACCATCAGTCACTATCTTTCCATTGCTCTAAAAATACCACATTTTATAGACTAGAACAGTCCATCTTTTCAAAGGCATACCACTACTTTATGAAACATTAAGAAATAAAATGCTGCCAACTAAGTTATGACACACTTTGATTATAACCTGTCTCCTGATCTCAGACATGTTAAAACAGGAAAAAAAAAAAGTATGTCTTAGAATTGAAGAAATATAGTAACATCTTAAATATATAATACAGCTCTAGAAGATCCAGAACTGATGTGAGAAAACTACCCCCTCCCCAGCTCAATCTTTGCTCCTTTGCCCTCTCACTGATTCCCACAAGGATCTTTTCATTCCTCTGAAAGGTTATGCTTTTTCCACCATAGGCCCTCTGCTTGGAATATTTAGAATATTTGCTGCCTCCCTCCCCCTCCCATTTTATTCATTTTTTTATGTAATTACTATACATGTATATTTAGGTCTCAGCTTAAATGTTACTTCCCCAGAGAAGTTTATTCTCCCTGAGCCCCATAGCCTTCCTCTTCACTCTACTACTACTATACAGTAGTAACTAGTTGCCATTAAGTCAACTTCAATATAATTTTCAAATATATCTAAAACTAGAGTGAATAGTGTCATGAACTCTCAAATATACCCATCCCTCGGTTTCAACAGGGATCAGTTCCTTGGCTTATCTTATTTCATCCCTATCCCCACTTCCGCTCTGTCATTGATTGAATTGTGTCCCCCCAAAATATTTAGCAACTTGGCTAGGTCACGATTCCTAGTATTGTGTGATTGTCCACCATTTTGTCATCTGATATGATTTTCCTATGTGTTGTAAATCCTACCTCTATGATGTTAATCAGGCAGGATTAGAGACAGTTATGTTAATGAAGCAGGACTCAATCTACAAGATTAGGTTGTGTGTTAAGCCAATCTCTTTTGAGATATAAAAGAGAGAAGTGAGCAGAGAGACAGGGGGACCTCCTACCACCAAGAAAGCAGTGCAAGGAGCAGAGCGCATCCTTTGGACCTGAGGTTCCTGTGCGGAGAAGCTCCTAGACCAGACAAGGACATTCCCCCAGAGCTGGCAGAGAGAGGAAGCCTTCTGCTGGAGCTAGTGCCCTTAATCTGAACTTCTAACCTACTGGACTGTGAGAAAATAAACTTCTGCTTGTTGAAGCCATCCACTTGTGATATTTCTATTTTAGCAGCATTAGATGACTAAGACAGAATTAGACACCCTCCCACCAGGCTATTATCAGACATCATATCACATGGGCCCTTAGTATTTCAAGACGATCCTGTGTGCGTCAGGGTAGAACTGTACTCCACAGAATTTTCAATGGCTGATTTTTCAGAAGTACATTGGCAAGCTTTTCTTCCAAGCCCCTCTGGGTGAACTCAAACCACCAATCTTCAGGTTAGCTGCTGAGCTTGTTAACCGTTTGCACCACCCAGAGACTACACTACTATTGTAACCCAACTAACCTTTATTAAGCATTTACTATGTGCCTGACACAGTGGTTAAGTACTTTACAAATATTATTTCATTTAATCCTCATTACAAACTCACAAGAGTTTGTAGCTATTTTACTACTACCAGTTTTCAGAAGAGGAAACTGAAGCTTGGAACTGTTCAGTGACCTGCCAAATGTTTCACAGCTAGTAGACGAGGAGCCAAAGTCAGGATTTACGCCCACACCTGTCTGGTCATGCTGTGGGGGATACTACACTACTAATTTAATGTCCCTGCTTTGCACTCCCTGGCCCCCAAGACTTTTCCTTCACACAAATGAATTTATTTAAGTATCTTTGTAAAATTATTACCTTAAAAAACTCCAAATTCCATGAGAGCAGTGATAGTGTATCTTGACCACTGCTGGCACATAATAGGTGCCCAGTTAATTTTTTTTTAACCTTTTAGTTTGGGAATTTTCAAATATATCTAAAACTAGAGAGAATAGTGTCATGAACCCTTGTATAACCATCCGCCAGCTTCAATAGGGATCAGTTCCTTGGCTAATCTAGTTTTATCCCTATCCCTACCTCCTTTCCCACTAGACTATCATCAGACATCATATCACATGGGCCCTTAGTATTTCAGTATATATCTCTAAAACATAAAGATTATTTTTAGAAAACATAACTTCAGTACCATTATTACACCTTTAAAAAATTAATAATAATTCCGTTGACTTGCCAAGTATCCAGTCAGTATCCAAATCACCCCAAATGCCTCATGAATGATTTTTGACAATCTACCCACTCCATCCAGTCTAAGCAAGGGCCACACAGTGTAGCTGGATCATTTCTGAAGTCTCTCTTATAGTTTCTACCATCTCCTTTCTTTCCCCCCTTGTAATTTATTTGTTGTAGAAACTGTATTATTTCCACAATCTGGATTTTGCTGATTGCATCACTAGGCTTTGGCTTGACATGTGACATGGAGTTTCTTGGAAATTGATTGTTACTGTTTGATTAGATTCAGCAGGACCATATACCACACATCTCCATATTTAAATGTTATACACTGAGCTATGATCACATTCTGCCCTCCTTTCCCACCCAGACTCTCTCTCTTCCTGGAGATGAAGGGGCCATCTCCTGGGCACAAGTTCTGCCCTCTAGGCACCTGAGTGGTTGCCTGAATCTGCTGGACAGTGCAGGGCGGAGTCAAGGACTGGGCCTAGAACTCCTGATGGAGGCTGTACCCATCCAAACTCTTGTGGAAACTGACCAGGGTAAGCTCCCCAGGGAGCCGAGGGAGCAGGTTGTCCTCCCCACCTCACTTTTCCAACTAAGGATTTCCAGGCCGTTTAATGCTTCCCAAAACTATGTCACCAAGCAGAGTAGGAGGGAGCACAGTTACCTGGAAAAGTCAGTTTGCTGAGACCCCTCCTTTGGGTGATTTGAGGCAGCCCACTTTAAACAAAAGCATCCCTCTTCTCTCTAGTTTTCCAGGGCAAATCCTTATGATTTTCCTTCTTTCCCTGCACACATTTGCACAATTTTAGCCACACATCCTCTTGCATGGGAAGCCTAGTTCAACATCTCTCTCTCTTAGTCTCCCATTCACTTAATTGCTTATTGAACTTTCAAGCCCTAAAAGATTAAAAAAAAAGTCTTTCTATATTTGTGACATTCAGGGCCCTCAAGCATGGGGTGCAGGACATGACCCCTCTTGCTCATGTCTAAGGATGACACTGGGCTTCACATTTGATTTTTTGCCAAGAATACTTCATAGTGGCATCGTGTACTTCTACCAGGAGGCTCATGTTCCCAGTTCATATTTGTTGAATGAATACAGGAGTGACACCTGCTTCTGTCAATGCTCTTTCCTGTTCAGTGTGGCACTGCTGGCTCTTGAGTTCTATGCTCTCTCCTCCTGGGCATCCTAGAGTGGCCCCTACCCTAGGAATGCCTGGGGTGGGTTACAGGGAGGACTGAGGCCTGCTCTGCTCTGAACCTCTTCAGGAGGATCTTTCTAAGGTGTACAACTCTTTAGTTACTGACTGTGAAGATACAACTATTGCTATATCCAAGCGTGGCCAGCCACAGATAGTCCCAGAAAATCAGTCAGGAAAGCTGCCAAACTCTGAGAAAATCCCATGCCCCCTTTAATTAAATGTCACAGGGGACAGATGTTAATAGAACAGGCAGGGGCAGATTATTCAATAGGCAAGGTAGGCACGGTGCTTACCTTGCTTACCAGGTCATCATAGTGAGAACTGTCACATGGGTTTCACCACTTCTTTGATGTGGTGAAACCTATGTGATATTGTTCACTATAGATTAGTAAATAAACACAAGTAAGCCTGTGCTTATCTTGCTTACTGGGTCATCCACCCCTGTTAGGATTATAAATTTGAAAAGAGGCTTTGATTTTGTGGGGTTGGGAGAGAAACATGCCAGTCATGCCTAGAAGCAGACTCTTAGATGTGGTGAAAAAAAAAAATGTGAAATTGTTCACTACAGATGATCTCGTAAGCAAGGTAAGCACCGTGCTTAGGTGCTTACTTTGGCTATTGGATAATCCATCCCTGACAATAGAAGACAAAGGATTAATCTTATCCCTGAACTTGCTGCTCTTGTACTCACTGAGCAGGTAATGGGCCTAGCTGGGAATCCTGGGTGTGCTTATCTTGATATCCCATTTTTATTGCTTCCTTTACCGTTCTTTATCAGTGAGGAAATGATTAGACTTCAGGTAAATGTAAAAGGTATTTGTGGGCCCTATCTTTACCATTAGAGTAGAAGGCACAGGCCTGAGATTTGGATTCACGATGAGAGGAAAAGAGTCAGAGAGGCCTCAGCCATTTGCTTTAGGTTCCAGGCCTTAGACCAGCCACAGGTTCCACATGGCCTAGCCTGGTTCACCCAGAGACCATTCAGATCTGGGGCAAAAGCTTTATATAAATAAATGAAGTAATTTTGCCTGTTGCATCTCTCTAAACTTGAAAGGTACAAGTATAAAGCTAATAGATGAAATTGTATAATATTTTTGTGATCTAGAGGTGGGGAAGGACTTTTAAGAACAAATCTTCAAAAGCACAAAACAAATGGCAAAAGCTAATTAATTTGATTATGTAAAAATTAAGAGTTTCTCTTTGGTGAAGGACGTTAGGATGGCTCAGTAATTCTGCTCCTGCTTGTGTATATATATATATGCGCATGTCTGCATACATGTGTATTTGTATGTGTGTGTATTATATATATATACATATGTGTATATGTGTGTGTATATGTATGTGTGTGTGTATATACGTGTATGTATGTGTACATGTGTGTGTATGGGTATGTGTGCATGTGTGTGTTTTTACACAGGCCCATAAAAGGGACCTGGACCAGGCCATTTTAGGGATATTCAGTCCATTGAAGACAACGTAGGAGCTCATCTTAGGATAGGTAAAATGTGGCACGTTCGTGCCCTGGATTATTAGGCAGCAGTTAGAAACAACAAATCGGATATACAATAGCAACATGGATGGATCTTAAAACCCTAGTGCTTAGTAAAAGAAGTACGAAATGGAATGAAACAGAAAACTAAATACTGCTTGTATAAATTAAAAATGTATGTACACAAAACAAAAATATTCAGTTATTAGAATATATATTACAAAAAGATACACATTAAATATATTAGAATGGCTATCTAGTGGCTGGGGGAAGAGAATGTAAGCGGAGTATGAGGATAAAAGAAAATAATATTAATCAAGCAGTTAAGAAAGTGGGCAGGGACACTTCTCTTAGGCTTTTGTAGAGAAAGTAGCTGCCAAGGCAGAAATAATATGTGGAAATCTCGGGTTCTGGCCGTTTCTCAATCTTTCTTTATCACAGTTTATAGTATGAAGGCTGGCCTACCAAAATCTAATTAGTTTGAAGCCCTCTCCTGATAGTTCTTCATTTCCTGCCTGTTTTTCAGATTTCTCATCTGAAAATGCCTTTCCCCTGTGTTTCTACCATTGATACTTTTCTTCTATTCCAGCCAAACTTGAGAAATCTTTGGTGATCTAGATGCTTGTTAGATAGTTTACATAATCATTTCTTATTGCAAAGAAATTATGGGAAATAAGTTCACATTTATATTGACAGCGAAGAAATTCATAGTTTTGCACAGGGCCTATGTTTGTGTTTGTGTATGCACCTGTTTTCTGGGAGGGAATGATACGTCTGCCCCTAACACTCATTCTAAAAATAGAGTTCCAGAACTATTGCATTTATAGGAGTTAAGAGCTAAATTGTAGTAAGGGGAAGAATAACAAAAATGAAGGGTATAAGTAGCATAAGAAATTTAGTCAGGAGGTCAAATGTTTAACAAAATGTCCTCTTTCTGTAATTTATAATAGTGACAATTTACCAGATTGTTTCTTCTAATCTTGGCAAGACTTTAATCATAGCATTTTATTTTATTTGTATGTTTCAAAATTTAAAAGAAGATGTCAAAATGGAGGGCGGAAAAAAGGTAAGGTGTGTTAGCATTTAGAAAGATTTATGGGTGTTTTCTTTATGTCCCCTTATAGTAATTGATAGATAAACATCTTGGAAATAAGAATTCTAGGTTCTTTACTTTGCACCTATTGATTAATGTGATTTTTTTTTTAATCCATTAGGATCTCAGTTTCTTTACCAGTGATGAAAGAAATCAAAATATAGAACTTGCAGTCACATTCCGAGATCTTTGAAGAGTAACAAAGTTATTCTGTTAGGTGTTACCTTCAAAGTTATCAGGACCTCCCTGGAAGAAAACTTCTTGTAGATTTATACTTTTTGATTAGGACTGGTTCTTACCTTAGTTTAGAACCAATTTATATCCTAACACATCTTTAGATTAGAATAATCATTTTTTCACTCAAGCTAAATGAGTTGAACTATAAGTGTGGAATTTGAGAAACTGGAATGGGAACGGAGAAGATAGAAGCTCAGGGTGTAATGATAAGAAAATGTCGATAGTACTTGAAAAAACTTTAAATGTCTTGGTCCCCACCCTGTGGATCATTGTAAGTCATTCTTAAGTCTTCATCTGAAATAAGATTCTTTGACAACATGATTGTGGAAATGCCAAAACTAAATCTCTAGATTAGTGAAAAGTAAACTGACTTTTGATTTGAATAATTTTATGTTTTTTATTTTGAACCCATCTTCTTTATCGTCAAAAAGTCATGCAGTTTTAGTCAGATTTTCTCATTTCAGTTTAAAAGATCTAAAGCCCCTCTTATGTCTAGATTTATCTATGGTTACTATGGAGATGGCTCACTTTGTGTCAACTTCACACAGACATCCCAGAAGGGCAAAGAATTTGGGCCACTGGGTTCTTTAAAGGCCCTGTGAGATGGGGAAGACCAAAACCAGATGCTGAAACTTTGACTTTGAGCTGCTGACATTTTGGTTGGGGCATGCCAATGAACTGGTTCATGGATAGTGAGGGGAGGGGGTTGGCTGTGTTCTGCAGGTAATGGCATCTTTTGCCACAATTGTTTTAACTTCATACACATTTACCAGTGCCAGTTCCTGTGCAAGCATTCTTTATTTGTGGCTTTTGCATTTCAGAGAGCTACTTAGGTTAATAACCTAGCCAATGGGCTTACAACTATAAAGCACATTCAAGCTCCATTGAAAATAAATACAGGGAAAATGGAAAGGAATAAAAAAAAAGTACAGATGCTCAGGGATTCTAATTCTAGGGTCTCACTGAGTGATCCTGGATTGTTCTTTTCATCCTAGGGCAAATGATCCACTAGGCTGGGCTGGATGCATCCTTCAGGGCTTCCCAAGCTTTTCTCTGGAGTGCATCCGAGAGTCAACATACTGTGCCTTCCTCTCCTGGTCCCTTTCGTATGCTCCCAAACACCCTAGCATTACATTTATTTGCATTCCCCTGTTAAAAATGAAAAATTAGTGCAATATTTATATTCTACTGCATAATGTGTTGGTGTGTTTTAATATAAACAAAATCTTCAGGTAAATTAGATGCTCCAGAATGTGCCCTGTTACCTGTGGCTCTGAATATAACAAGGCATACTGTCTCTTGTTTCTAGTGGTGCACAAAATTCCATCTGTGAAATAGCTGAGTGGTATACTTTTAGTAGAGTTGTGAAGGACCATTGCTTCTGGTCCTCTGTGATGTCTGAACACTCACCATTTGGAATGGTGTTCTTTAAACTCCGTGTTCTAGTTCTAGTTGACAATGTAACTAGAAAGGGGAACATCTCAGCAGTGACTAGTCATAGCTCAAAGACAGCAGATTTATATAATGTTGATTTCATAATAATTAGTTATGGAGGAAATCATGAACAAGAATTGACTTCCAGGTCTATATTTTACAGATGAGGAAACTGAAATAATTTCCTGTAAGTCATGCAACTAGTTGCAAGCTCCTAGGGGATCTGGACCTCATCTAGTTAGTTCTGGCTCCCTAATGGCTAACATGGTGAAGGCACTGGTGGTTCTCACTTTCCCTTGGAGTGACCTAGGGTTTGATTTCCAGCCAATGTACCTCATGAGCAGCCACTACCTGTCCAACAGTGAAGGTCTGTGTGTTGCTATGATGCTGAACAGATTTCAGTGGAGCTTTCAGACTAAGATGAACTTAGGAAGCAAGGCTTAGCGATCTACTTCAGAAAATCAGCCAATGAAAACCCTATGGATCACAACAGTCCTATCTGCAACCAATTACGGGGATGGCACAGGACCAGGCAGTATTTTGTTCCGTTGTACATGGGGTTGTCATGAATCGGGGGCTGACTGGATGGAGGCTAACAACAACAACGCTTAGCACATAAGAAATACTCCGTAAACGCTTGTTGAGTTACAAGCAACTGGGGAAACTAGGATTCACAGCTCAGGCCACTGTTGTTTCTATTTAGGGAACCAGAGGTTCTCAAATAAATTTAAATTAAAATCAAAGGGGATTTCTGCTCATGGTACCACTGCACTCTCTGAAACCAATCTCCATTTATCCATTCTGTGTCCTGTTTCTGTGGCATCTTCCTTTGTAAGGTTTTCCATATTTCTTAATTTCCTCTGCTCTTCTTTGGTTCAGGCCCTGGTGGTTTCCCTTTTAGGGTATTACACTAGCTTTCCAGCTAATCTTTCTGCTTTCAGACACTGCTCCAAATATTCTGGCACTCTATCTAAAAGATAGTATTACTCAGTCATTCATCAGTTGTGCTATCCACTGCACAAAGGCCTTTAATGATGGCCTGTTACCCATTGAATCCAGCTGAACTTCTTTCTTTGGCATTGAAAACCTTCCTGCTCTTACCTAACCTACCTTCAGGCCTCATCTAGAAAGCCACCGACATAAAATTTGCATTCTTAACCAATCTAGTCATTTTACAACATTTCCTCATGCCTGGGTAAATGGTATGAGCAAATGTTGTTAAATTATGAGGTTATCTTCACCACTCAATGGTAATCAGCTTAAGGATGGGGAACGTATCATGTACGTCTTTGAATTTATTTCTCTATACAGTGATTACCTCTGTGTAGATTCTCTCCAGAGATGGAAATATGAGCTTCTCCATGGGGTCTTATGGCAGGAGGGGCATAGCATGCAGGACTTGGCTGAGCAAGGCTGTCCCTGATGCTGGGAAACCCAGTGTTGGGGAAGGAAGGGGAACGATGAGGGAGAGACTGAAAGTGATGGGCAAGATTGGTAGAGGCAGTGCTGAAGGCACATATTATTGATTTAAACATTCTGGAAATTTCAGGCTTGCAGACTGGCATGTGATGAGAAACAAACACACTGACCAGGGTTAAAACTAAAGTTAGAGGGATGGCTCAGGTCAGGGGAAGCCCAGTGAAGACCAGCACACAGGTCACTAGGTTGAGAGTCAGGAGGAGTGAACCAGGTTGATGACCAGCTTTCCTTGGACTGGGGACAAGGATGCCTTTTTTGGGCAAAGATTGTGTTATGGACTGAATTGTGTTCCCCCAAAATATGTGTTATAATATTTGGGAATGGGTTGTTTCTGCTATGTTAATGAGGCAAGATTTGTGTAGGGTGTGTCTTCAATCTTTTTTGAGATATAAAAGAGATTAAACAAGCAAGAGAAGGAAGCAGAGATGGGGGAAGAGAGATGCATACCTGATGCTCACCAAGGAGCTAAGGAATAGAAGCTGAAGAGACAAGGACCTTCCCCCAGAGCGGACAGAGAGAGAAAGCCCCTAGGGCCGGAGCCCTGAATTCATGCTTCTAGCCTCCTACAGCACGAGAAAATAAGTTTCTGTTCGTTAAAGCCACCCACTTGTGGTATTTCTGTTATAGCAGCTTTAGATAACCAAGAAACATGGCTTGGTGAAGAGTGCTTCAGCCTAATGTCTATGGGTTACTATGAGTTGGAATCAACTCGATGACAATGGATTTAGTTTGTCTTTCTTTTAAGGCCCCATCTCCAGGCAAAAACTGGCCTTAAAATTTCAGTTACGCATTAAGTTAACATACTCTAGTGTTTGGGGAAATCTGGCTATTGTTTTCACATTTGTGGGTGTTTATTTGGGTGGGGCCTACGAGAGAAGGCTGCAAAAGATACTAAGGCCTTTTGTAGCTGCACATCAAAGAGCCTTTGAAAGGGGCTGATAACTCCAAAGCCAAGACTTGGTCTAGGACAGCTCTGATTTTGATAATTCTTTTTGGCTCTTCCCAAAACAACATGCACACTTATCATACTCTGTGCCTTTATAATGGAGTCCCTGGGTAGTGCAAGTGGTTAAACACTCAACTACTAGCACCTCGGAAAACAGGCCTGGCAATTTGCTTCTGAAAGGTCATAACCTTGAAAACCTTGTGGAGTACAGTTCTACTTGACACACACGGGGTCACCACGAGTTGACGGCAACTAATGTCAACAACATGCTTTTATATCTCATGCCCAATAGCACTGTCACAGAATTTTCTTTGAATATAAATAGAACCTTTTCTCTTCACCTTCCTTCACTTTCTGTCTCTCACTTTCCTTTTCATTGATTTTTTAGAACTTCCTTTTGTACTTTGCCAGAGGGTCAGCACTCAGAATCAAATCTATGGAGGAGTGTGGGACCCAGAGGCATAAAATTTTCCTTGTTTCCTGCTATTGGTTGTTCAGTACAATAGTAAAGCTAGTATTATAAGAATCTTTAAAATTGTAAGAATTCAAAGGATTATGCCTTTCTCTTTCTAGCCTCTTCAGAATTTTTCATTTATGGTAAAACAGAAGTCAGAGATGCCAAATGGTTGTCACTAAGGATAGACTATTTCCAGCTCCAAAAATTATTTTCAAAGCAAATATGTACATTTGATACCAGCAGGTTTTGAATGTGCAAATATTGACTCAGTAGTTGAATGAACCCAGGTCGAACATGCTATGTTTTTTTCTCAAGGGTTGGGCCTCTTATGACCCTGAGTAAGGGTTATACAGTAAAACCTGCAAAAGCTGGAAGTTTCTGGGACTTCCTCGTTTTTCCAGGACTTGTGGGTTTTCTGCCTTTGACAGGGTGAAGTTTATCACTGTCTATTAAGAATCTTACCTCATCTGAGTGCTGAGTTTTCCTTCTCAGAAGTTTCTGCCTTACACAGGTTTCAGCTTTCGCAGGCTTTACTGTACATTTTTTCTCTCTGATACATTTTCTAGAATGGAGTCAGTTACTGCCCTACCTCCAGAATATACAACATCTGTGGAAAATGCTAAACAGATTTTTATCACCCAGATGCCCCTCCCCCTTTTAAAGTTTATTTTATGATTTAGGTTAAATACCTGCTAGGTTGATAGTTCAAGTCCACCAGCTGCTCCTTGGAAACCTTAAGGGGTAGTTCTAGCCTGTCCTATAGTTTCTCTGTGAGTTCGAATTGACTCGACAGCAATGGCTATCATCAGTTGCCATTGAGTCGACTCTGACTCATGCTGACCCCAAGTGTGTCAGAGTAGAATTGTGCTTTATAGGGTTTTCAGTGGCTGATTTTTCAGAGCTAGATTGTCAGGACTTTCTTCCTAGATACCTCTGGGTGGAACTTGAACTTCCAGCTTTTGCATTAGCAGCTGAGCATGTTAACCATTTGCACCACCCAGTGTTTCATTCTATTGTACATAGGGTTGCTATGAGTCAGAACTGACTCAAAGGCACCTAACAACAACAACAAAGTTACTATCTTTAAAGTAAAGAGCAGGGAAATCACTAGGCAACCCATAACATCATCTTCAAAATAGTGAAATACATCAGGCAGCATTTTTAAATGAATAATTTTAATCTGTAGTATTAGCACTATGTGTATGCAAGTTACCAGTTTCTCACTGAGGGCAAGACCTGCCAGAAACTGCCCCATACCTGATAGAACTTATCCACCCAGGCCCTGCTGGTTATGAGCAATGCCTCACATGGCCCATAAGCCGTGCCATGGGAAAGCTGGCAGTCAAGTAAGGGGTTGACCTGAGACCTTGATTTCCTTGCACATCTTGGTCTTGGGGACACAGGCTGCAGGTGGTTCTCACTTGTTTTATGCATCTGGGCATATGTTGTCTTGAAGATCTTGGAACTGAGCAAGTAATACGATAATCTATTTGAATTAATCATATTTTTAATCATATTTTATATGTGTTGTTAGCATAGTGTTACTACTGGAAATTGGCATCCACCTTCTGCAGTAAACAGTACAGGTGGTCTTAGCCCCATTTGACATATGTGAACATGTAGACCTGAAGAGGGTCAAGGTCAAACTTCTTCAGTTTTTACACTCCTTAGATCTTCTGAATTTTAGCTTCAATTGTTATGGGAAGGTTTCACAGAGCTTAGGATACCTGTAAGTAATTCTTAAAATCAATTCCTGGAAGATAATTTTTGGAGTGAGCTGGGGCCCTGGAAATGTTGGAGGTTAAAGATAGGACTCACATTTTTTTGAAATAACGCTCACCTATGTGATAGCTCCATGTTGCCCCCTTATGGAATTTTTGGTATTTGCAATTTTTAAAAACTGAATTAGTCTTTCATTAAATGGAAAAAAATAAAATAAGATTTATGGCATAAACAAATAAAATAAGATTTATAGCATTATATGTTACTTTGCCATTTTCATGTTTTAAACCAACAGTTTTTGAAATTTGGCCAAATTTAAGGAAAATGTGATTATGTGTGAGTCTATAGAAAACTATTCTGTAAGAATTTCTAACTACTTTAGAGCCCCCTCACCCATATCCTTAGGCCTGACCATTTTGCACACACATGCACACACACACATACACACACATATATACACATGCATGCATATATGCATACACATATACATATACACATGCACACACACATGCATGCATGCATACACACATACACACATACATGCACAGATATATGAAATACACACATACATATACACACATACATGCATGCATACATACATAATACATACACATGCATGCATACACATATATAGATGCATATACACATATACACACACACATATATATTTTTTAAATGTAACTCATAAGATGGTTTGATGGTCTTAATATCTTACTGAACTAGGGGATAAGACAGTGCCTTGTTTTAAATTTCATGTTTGTGAAATGTTTAGGAATTCGGTTAAGTTTTTTTAAGTGGGTTTGACTCCAGCTCTGCCACTTGTTGGCTGTATAACCTTAGGTAAGTCTCTTAATCTCTTTAAGTTTGATGTCTTCCTCTGTAAATTGGGAGCATAATGCCATTTGTGAAGCATTTGATCCAATTCCTTGTGCAGAGTATGCATGCAAAGTAAAAGTCATAGTTGTTGTCATCATCATAGTAACCCCTGGATCTTAATTTCCTCATTTATTACATGAGGAAGTTGTACTAAAGAAACTCTGAGGTCCTCTCGAGTTTTCACATCTCTGATCCTATGGATGCAGGGTAAATGGAGAAAGGAGGAATTACCGTGAGCTTGGTTGTCATCTCCTCCCTCCTGGGAAGGCTGTTCCCTCCTGGGAAGGCTGTTCCCTCCCCACCACACCTGGGAGGAGCAAGGACTTCAGTAATAATTTGCCAGTAGGGTCTGTTGATTTGTGCCACAGTTTCTGAGCATATGGGGGGAGCTGGATGCAATGGGGGCTATTCCAGATACCAGAACCTCTCAAGTGATATAAGCCCAGTCTGCGTCTTAGGAACATCTGCCAGGATCACACTTCCCAGAAGCCTTTACCAGCTGAAGGAAAAGACAACAGGGAGCTCTTGGCATCTAGTAAAAATGATTGTAAGGGGGTTGGAAAGGAGAGCACTAATTGAAGCCTAACAGATGGTTTGGAGGAAGGTATAAGGAAGGGATTGAAAGCACAGAAGGAAATTCTACTTGTTTTGCCAAAGTCTCAACTCCACCAGGAGGCCTTCTCTGACCAGAGTGACTACATGGATCTCCATCTGCCAACTTTGATGGCATTTAAAACTGTAGCATTAAAGTTCATTCCTTCATTCTACAAATATTAGTTGGGGGTCTTCTATGAGCTGGGCATAGTTCTAGAGTCAAGGAGTCTTAGAACTGTTTGCATTGTTCACTAGTTGTTTTATTTGTATTAGTCTTACCACAACTAAATAGATTGTTTACTTCTTCAAATTTAGACATAGTGTTGTATTCTTCTGGCTCCCAAACATTGTGCAATTTAGTAGAGCCCAATAAATAGTCAATTGAATGTATTCAAAATCATTGAACAACACAGACTAAATTTAAAAGGTAAAGGAAAATTTTCTGAAACAGAATTTGAGTAATTTGGGATTTAAGTGGAAAAGGAAAAATGACAGCATTGGAACAATAAAAGAGATTATTTTATCAGTCTTCTGACAGGACAAAGAAAACTAAAGTTCACCCTAAAGGCCATGTTAACGTCTCCTATATTTTTGAAATATTCTGATGATTTTTGTTTGCTATTTTTTTCCTCAAGTACAAGGAAGGAATGAATCTTTGATATCCATGTATACATGATATTAAAACTACATTTCCTTTTAGTTTAATTTTACTTTGCTGAAAATAGCCAAAATTTCTACCAGTTTAAATATCCAAAGCCTAAGAATAGGTACAAAGAATTTCATTCCTTCTAGATGCTAAGATATTCTCGGATATTTCCAGTTTTGCAGCAAATGGAGGGGGTGGTTCTTGGATGGCTGGTTTTCCTGGAGGGAGGCCAGGCTGCTGTTGGCTGAGTTATAATGTTTTCATCTGAGTAGTTGGCATGAGGGCTCCCACTGCTGTTTTCTCCACGATTATTTCTAAAGGAAAACCAAGGTTGGGTAAAAGTCGGCTGGCACAGAAATTATGTTAGAAGCTAGAAGACATATGGCTGCCTTTACCAAGATGCACACGTATTATTTAGCAGCCCTTTCCCCTATAATATCCCCAACATGTCTTCTATTTCAGTGGTTCTCAACCAGGGGTGATTTTGCCTCCCAGGGGACATTTAGCAATGTCTAGAGACACTTTTGATGGTCACAGTTGGGGGAGAGGGTGCTACTGGCATCAGTGGGCAGAGGCCAGAGATGCTGTTAAACATCCTACAATATACAGGACAGCTCCCATAACAAATAATTATCTGATTCACAACGTTAACAAAACCAAGGTTGAAAAACTCCATTCTATATTTTAAGTGGGGCAGTGGTAGTTCAGTGGTAAAATTCATGCCTTCCATGCTGGAGACTCGGGTTTGATTCTAGATCAGTACACCTCATGTGCAGCCACCACCCATCTGTCAGTGGAGGCTTTCGTATTGCTATGATGCTGAACAGATTTCAATGGAGCTTCCAGCCTAAGATGCACTAGGTAGAAAGGCCTGGCAATCTACTTCTGAAAATCAGCCAGTGGAAATCCTATGGATCACAGCAGTCTGATCCTCAACTAATCATAGGGATGGTGCAGGACCAGGATGCGTTTTTGCCTGTTCTGTTGTGCATGGGGTCAACATGCGTTGGAGGCTGACTCGATGGCAGCTAACAACAACATTTTAAGACAAGAAAATCAGCTCCTTGCTTCGTGGGTCAATTAGCAACCTACTACTCAAAGTGTCTGGCGCCCTGGTGGAGGAGTGGTTAAGAACTATGGCCGCTAACCAGAAGGTCAGCAGTTGGAATCCACCAGCTGCTCCCTGGAAACGCTATGGGGCAGTCCTACTTTGTCCTGTACGGTTGCTATGAGTCAGAATCAACTCAACAGCAACGGGTTTGGCTTTGGTTTTTTACTCAAAATGTGGTCCCCAGACTACATCAGCATTACCTGGCAGCTTGTGAGAAATGCAGGCTCTCAGGACCCACTCCAGGCACTCTGGAACAGAATCTACATTTTAACAAGAGCCCCAGGTGGCTTATGTGCACAACCAATTTTGAAAGCCACTAATATTCTCTGAAAACTTGAGTACAAGGCAGTGTGACAAGTGCTTTGGAGTAACCAGGTCAAGAAGCAACATAGTCCTGGCCCTAAGTAGTGTCTTTAAATTCCCCCAAACTCATCAATTAAAAAAAAAAAAAATCATTGAAATATCTTGCGTTTCTTTGCTCCTTTTCCCCCTTTCTCTCTGTTCTAATTACTCTGCTTCATCAAGGCTGTATCCACTTGTCTTCCTCCCAGAGGTCTTTAATTTTTACTCACTCCTGATACCACAAAGAAAAGAAAAGGTAGACACTTATCTCTTTAATTAAAGCAAATTGTCCTAGAGGGAAAAGTAGGTAGAGTCTGGAAGGACAGCCATACTTTTTGAAACTTAATATAAAATAATTCAATCTACCTTCCTGCTCTGAGCCTTCAGTAGTGAGATATTAAAAAGGAAGGTAATAAAGCTCATCCACAACTAATTTAATCAGAAGCCTGTGCAATCAATCTCCTTGATATACCTTTTGTCAACACAGCTTTAGGTTTTGAATAGGCAATCTAAAACCCTGGAAATTTACCGTATTGACTTATCAGCAAAATTTCTGCTGAAACTATGTACAATAATAGAACCAATTAAAAATAAAATGTAGTCTGCATACCATGACAATGTACCATAAAATTATGGAGCCTTTTAGATACCTTGTTTAGAAATTCTCTCTCTCTCTTTTAAGCTTTTGGCTGTGTTAGGTTTACTATTTATTAGCTATTTTTCTACAGAAAATGAGCTAAAATTTTAAATCATTAAAGCAAAGTTCATTTCAATTTGATAAACATTTACCAAGAACCTACTGTTTACAAGATGCTGGAATAACAATTGGGAAAAGTTAAAAATGATTAAGATACAATCTTTGTCCTAGCTTGTAATCTGGTGTGTCTTTGGGGGTGGAAAAGGATAAGCATATGTAGAAGTTTGTTTATGGTAATTAATACACATATCAGAAAAGAGCTACAGGAGTTTATAGAGAGATATTCTTTGGAGTCCCTGGGTAGTACAAATCGTTAATGCGCTTGGCTGCTACCTGAGAGGTTGGAGGTTTGAGTCCATCCAGAGGTGCCTTTGAAGAAAGGCTTGGTGATCTACTTCTGAAAAATCAGCCATTGAAAACTCTATGGAGTGCAGTTTTACTCTGAAACATGGGATTGCCATTAGTTGGAAATGACTTGACAGGCAACTGGTATTATTTCTTTGTTATGGAAAAGTGGATTTTGAAATTAAAAGAAAATGACTGAAGAGGTTCTGATTCCTAAAAACCTGTGGTATTCTCAGTGGCGTTTTACAGCCTGGTTAACAATGGCATTAAGTTTCAGGGAGTTTAACTAAGGAGCTTAAGTAGGCCTGGTATTCTCAGAAAGTCACCACTTCTCTTTGTGCCTGTCTTCCCCAGAATTCCTTTCTTTCTTTTTTATTGTACTTTAGATGAAGCTTTACAGAACAAATATTTTGTCATTAAACAGTCAGTACACATATTGTTTTATGACATTGGTTAACAAACCCATGACATGTCAACACTCTCCCTTCTTGACCTTGAAGGACCTTTTTTTGGTGAAAATATACATAGCCAAAGTTACACCATTTCAAAAGTTGCTACATGTACAATTCAGTTACGTCTATTACATTCTTCCAGTTGTGCTGCTATTCTCACTATCCTTTTCCAAATTATTCCATCACCATTATCTTCAACTCACTGCCCCCTAGGATTCTCATCAAACCTTTTGAGTTGCTATTGTCAATTTGATCTCACATAGGTAATTCTTTTTTTTTTTTTTGTACTTTAGATGAAGGTTTACAGAACAAATAGTTTCTTGTTAAACAATTAGTACACATATCGCCTTATGACAGTGGTTAACAACCCCATGACATGCTAACATTGTCACTTCTCAACCTTGGGTTCCCTATCACCAGCTTTCCTATCCCCTCCTGCCTTCTAGTCCGTGTCCCTGGACTGCTGTGCCTCATTAGTCCTATTTTTTTTTATGAGGCTGTCCAATCCCCGGCTGAATGGTGAACTTCGGGAGGGGCTTCACCACTGAGCTAAAAGTGTGTCTGTGGGCCATACTCTCAGGGTTTCTCCGGTCTCTGTCAGGCCAGTAAATCTGGTCTTTTTTTTTTTGTGAGTTAGAATTTTGTTCTACATCATTTCCAGTTCTGTCCAGGACCCTCTGCTGGGATCCCGGTCAGAGCAGTCAGTGGTGGTAGCCGGGCACCATCTACCTGTACTGGACTCAGTCTGGTGGAGGCCATGGTAGCTGTGGTCCATTAGTCCTCTGGACTAATCTTTTCCTTGTATCTTGTTCTCTTCATTCTCCCTTGCTTCCGAAAGGGTGAGACCAGTAGAGTATCTTAGATGGCTGCTCACAGGCTTTTAAGACTCCAGATGCTACTCTCCAAGGTAGAATCTAGAACATTGTCTTTATAAACTGTGTTATGCTGATTGAGCTAGATCTTCCCCAAGACCATGGTCCCCACAAGCCCTCTACCCAGCAATTCAGTCCCTCAGGGAGCTTGGAAGTGTCTATGGAGCTTCCATGACCTTTCCTTGTGCAAGTTGTGCTGGCTTCTCCAGTATTGTGTACCGTTTTACCTTTCACCAAAGTTATCACTTATCTATTGTCTATTTAGTCCCCCCCCACCCCTCCCATCCCTCGTAACCAACAAAGATTGTTTCTTTTTGTGTGTAAACTTTTACATGAGTTTTTACAGTTGAAGTCTCATACAGTATTTGTCCTTTTGTGATTGACTTATTTCACTCAGCATAATGTCCTCCAGTTTCATCCATGTTACGAGATGCTCCACAGATTCATCATTGTTCTTTATCGTTGCATAATATTCCATTGTGTGTATGTACCATAGTTTGTTTATCCATTCATCGGTTGATGGCCATCTAGGTTGTTTCCATCTTTTTACTATTGTGAACAGTGCTTCAGTGAATATGGGTGTGCATATGTCTATTCATGTGATGGCTCTTATTTCTCTAGGATATATTCCTAGGAGTGGGATTGCATTTAGTAGTGCTTTTTTTTTGTGGTGCTGACATTTTCTTTGTTCCTCTTACTCTCCTGTGCTGAATTCCTTTTGTTAGTGGATTTTTTTTTCATTTCTTTTGTTTTTGTAGGTTTTGTTTTTACTGAGAGTTATGTTTTTCTTCTTTATTTTGATGAGTAGGTTTGTTAACTTTCTTTGTGGTTATCTTGAAATTTACCCTTATCTTCCTAGATTTGAACCAGTCTACTATTACTTCATATCGCCTTGCCTTCCTCTCCATTAGAAGGTTCTATACCTACACCATTTATTCTCTCTTTTATTGTTCTGATGCTGTTGTCATTTACAGATTAACTTCTCTGGTTCCCTTTTGTGATTCTTTTGGTTTTGCATAGTCCTTAAGAGTTCATTTCCTAGGTTGGTATCTGGCTAGTACAGTCCTGTGTCCTTTATTCAGCTTGTGGTCTGATGTTGTTTGTTCTCAGATCGAAGGACTCCCTTTAATAAGCCTTGTAAGTTTGGTTTGGTTTTTACATAGTCTCTTAATTTCTATTTATTGGGAAATGACCTAATTTCACCATCATATTTGAACAAGTGTTTTGCAGGATATATTATTCTTGGCTGGCAATTTTTTTCTTTCAAGGTTTTATATTTTCCATCCCATTGCCTTCTTGCCTGCATGGTTTCTGCCAAATAATCCGAACTTAGACTTATTTTTTCTCCTCTGTATGTGATTTTTTGTTTTTCTCGAACTGCTCTCAGGATTCTTTGTTTGTTTTTAGTTTTAGCGAGTGTGATTATGATATGCCTTGGTGATTTTCTTTTGGGGTCTATCCTATATGGGGTCTGTTGAGCTTCTTGGATTGTCAGCTTTTCATCTTTCATGATATTGGAGAAGTTTTCTGTCAGCAATTCTTCAGTGATCCTCTCTGTGTTTTCTGTTTTCTCCCCCTGTTCTGGAACTCCAATCACTCAAAAATTTTTGCTTTTGATTGTATCCCACATAATTCTCAGGGTCTTTTCATTTTTCTTCATTCTTTTTTCTGATTCTTCCTTAAACAGAGTTGTATCCAAGTGTTTTTCTTCAATTTCACTGATCCGGTCTTCCATAGTTTCATACCTGCTCCTCAGCCCTTCTATGACACTGTCCGTTTCTGAAGTCTTCTTCTTTATCTTTTGGATTTTTAATTGTTGTTTTTATATGATTTCTAGTTGTGAATTTATTTTAGCATTTTGTTCCTGTATTATTTTCTTGAATTCTTCCATTTTTTTATCTCTATTTTCCATGAATTTCTCTATTTTTTCCTCATTTTTGTCTGCTTTTTGTTTCAACTCTTGGCTAGCTCTGAATATTGAAGATTTGAATTCCCTATCAGTTAGGTCTAGTGCCTTTTTTTCTACTAGAAGGTCATCTTGTGTTTTATTTTGAACCCTTACTAGAACGATCTTATCCTGTTTTTGTATATGTTTTGATATTGTCTGCTGTCTTCAGGGCATTCAGTGGTTATTTTCCTCATTTATTGATTGTAGATTTCTTTGTTTTGTCTAGCTTTTTTGTTTTATTTGGTTATGTCTGAGTAGGCGGGCTGTGCGTTCTTTGTTGTTTGCTCATCTGTGGGCACGATACTTTTCACCTCTTTCTCCAATGGGCAGGGTCAGTCACTCAGGTATGGTACAGCAGGGCAGGTCCAGCTGAAGGGGAGTTGCTGGGATGGGTTGTTTGTGGCATGTGCCAGGGCTGTCAGTGTGGACCCAGAATCAGTGCAGGGTAGGTTCTAGTAGGCTGTGCCTGTGCTGCTTGGGAGTGTGATGTTCAGTGCATGGTGCAGGTAGGCAGGAATGAGGGGGTAGATTGTGATGTGTGGAGCTAAGATGGGCATGGGAAAGAGGAGAGGAGAGAGGAAGGAACAAAAAACAAAGAAACAAACAAACAAAAAAAAGAGTGCTAAGGGAGCTTGCTATTGGAGTGGAGAGATGAGGGACTGAGAATTAGGGAAAAACAAAAATTAAAAAAAAGAAAAAGTATAAAAGAAAAAAATGAATAAAATGAGAAAGTGGAAATGAAGAAAGACAAAAAAGGAATAAGAGAGAGAAGAAAACAAAAGAAAGAAACAAACAAAAAACAAAAGAAAAAAACTAGAAAAAATAAATGCTCCCAGGAATGTCCCTGTGCGTCTGCACAGCGTAAGGGAGTAGCTTCCAAGCCGTGTCGTACTGCCTGGCTGGAAGGGGCTCCCAAGCCAAGAAAAGAAAAAGAAAACAGACAACAAACCAGAGCAAACAAACAAACAAAAAAAGCCCCGGTGGTCCCATGATAGTGATGTCACAGGCTGGGAAGCATTTTCACAGCCTTTTGGGAAGAAGTTAAGATGGCACACAGAGCCAGGTATTTGAGAGAAAGGAGGGGAAGGTGGTGAGAGGTAAGGAAGAAATCTAAAGAAGCAGAAAAAAGCAATGCCATCAGCCAACAAATGGCATTCAGGGAGCTGGCCAATGCTGGCGGGTGGAATCCAAGTGACACCGAGGTGAAGCTGGTGCTACCAAGCCAAGAGACTGTACCTGCAGGAAGCAGAGGATGCTAAGTGGGGGTGAAGAAGGGTGGGGGGTGGGAAAGCCTATATTGCTGGTTACTGGTTGTTCTGTCTCCTGCTGGAAGCTCTGTGAAGCTGTTTTCTCATATCCCCTGTTTGCTGAACTCTGATAGGAGTCCAAGATAGTGGATCCATGCTGTGGTAGCTGGTAGGGGACCTCTGCATGTATCTCTCCTCACTCTCTGTTCTTGGTCAGTTTCTTATTCCATTTGGTGCTTTGCTGAATTCTTTGTCTCTTCATTTGTTGCTTAGGGTTTCAGGATTGACTTGTGACTCTGTTTGACTTAGTTTTTCTGATCTTTGCTGTGGAGGGATGGCGTGGTGCTTCTGACTATAGCACCATGTTGTCCGGAAGTCTCCTGAGAATTTCTTCATAGCTGTATTTTTCAGGACATTTCATCACTTCTCCATAATCCTTTCTTTTTTTCCGTCTAAAACTATAGTAGTACCAAAGCAGAGATTTATTCTCTTTGATTGTGGATTTAGGTTGTTTGAGGAAGACAATGAAATTGCTATGCAAGTATTAAAAAGAACCCGCTAAAAACAATATATATGTGCATTTTATTAGTTTACTTGAATAAAATTTATCTTGGTTAGGAATGACTTAAAAAAATAATGCCTATAATAATCACTATACAAATTTATTTCTTCATTCAACATTTATGTGAGACTTTCATAATAAGGCTCTAGAAAGGAGCTCCATCTTCTCCTTGAGATCTAATCAATATTCAGAAGGAAATATACCATCTGGAAATGACAAGTAATGAGAAACTCAGTCCCTTTGCTTATAACTTGTGACTTGTAAACGACTAGTTGTGGCAAAAATTACATGAGTATTTGGACTGAATTCTTAAAGAAACACAATTAAAATTGAGTCATACTAAAAAGTATTATTCAATTAGGCAATCACATTGAAAGATTCATTTTTAAAGATAAGTTAGATAAAACTGGTTTTATATGATAAGTTTCATAGGGCAGGGCTCACCTTTTGAAACTGGAGGGTGTTTCCTCACTATGTGATGCTGAAGATCATTAAGGTAATTGTGGATGTGTGTTCACCACCACGTGAAAAAAATCTACTTAATCAATAATAGTGGCCTTGGATTTTCCAAATATACATTTATTAGCCCAAAATTATGTCAGTCATTTGCTCTAAATTGAATCTTGTGGTCAGTTCCTGAGCTACACATTGCTTTTCCCCAGCCTCTCATCCCTAACTGCTGGCTGGCTTTTGACTTGACTTGAAAGCTTAAGTGGAGAGACTGGTTAGGTGGCTTTTTTTTTTTTTTTTTTTTTCCTTAATGAGATAATGAAAAGTCCTCTTTGGAATGCTAAAGGTGCACTGGTAAATTAGGAAGCTAAAAACTGGTGAAGAAACTTGAAAGGAGTTAAGAAATTCTGCTTCTGAGAAAACAGATGTGAATGAATCACATTTTTGAAAATATTGAACAGATTTTTTTTTTTATTTGTTCTATAACCATTATTTTTTTCCCCAGACTTCCACGTTCAAGCCTGAACCATGAGGTCAGAAGTCTCAGGGAAGGGGAGGGTGGGTCCCATCTGACAAAGAGGGCAGTTATACCCTATCTAACTGAGTTTATCACTAGTTTTCTGTCAGATAAGCCTTGGCCTGAAAGAAAGTTAAAGAGGAGAGCCCTTTCTATTGAGAAGAAGGAAGTAACAGAGGCAGAGGAAGCAAATGCTGAGACAAAGTGTCTGGTTGACTCTCTGTAGGCCAAAGTGCTGAATGTGGGGACATTTTAGGTTGGTTGAGGGCAGAGGTGAAAGAAGAATAGTGTTTGCCCTGTATTCTGCTTAAAAGAAGAAAACATCACAGAGTGATTCTCCCCATAACTTCATGGACAGCTGCAGAGTCAAGTAGGTGAAGTGAGGGCTTGATTCCCCAGAATATCCCCTTTTTCTAGAAGTTTCCATAAAAGTTACAGAGAACAATCTAGGTAGCAGAAGGTACCGGTGGGTGAACTTAATGGGAAGGGTATGAATGTGGTGAGGGGAAAGTGACAATCTAAGCAAGGGTAGGGTGGTCCAGCTGGGCTGGGAGTAGAGTGGGGTTGAAGGTCAGACCTCAGAGACCTGTGCAGGGTTGATGATCTCTTTACTAAGCTGAGAAAGACCTGACTGTTCCTCAACCTCAGACCTGAATATTGGGTGCCTGCTGGGGACTACAGTGAGCAGAAGAGGAGATAGAGGGCCAGGAATGGTGTGTGTATCTGGACCCCCACTGCCATTTACTCAGCTGCCATCTTGGAGAGGAGCAGGAACAGTGGGGGAAATCTGAAATGCAGAGCCTTTTCCCCAGAAAGCCCCAGTTGCCCAAACAGGTTTTTTCTTTAATAGAGTTTACCAATTGGATTAAATTCATACTTTTACTCTCTTACCCGGTAGAGTAGAGTTCCACGAAGAATAGCAGAAGAATTACAGAAAATAAAGAGGCAGTGGCTTCTGTGCACATCTGAGTGCAGGATGAGAAAATTTGCAAAGTTACCGTACAGATGTGACCCACGTCTGTATGCAATTTACATACTGAGTTTTATCAGAACTTCAAGCATTTGTAATTCGTAAATCTATAGAGTAAGTTTAGAGTGTTAGACAAGACCATCACAATTGTATTGTTGCAGTGTTTAAGCTTTTTAAAGTAAGAAGTTCTGTTCTTACCTTATGGACTGTAACTCCTGGTGGTGAGATGGGTTTCTGCTGGGATTTGATGTTCCCTAAATGGAACTTTTAGGAGTCCCTGGGTGGTGCAAACAGTTGATGTGCTTGGCTGCTAACCAAAAGAATGGAAGTTCAAATCCACCATGAGGCATCTCAGAAGAAAGACCTGGTGATCTACTTCCTAAAAAAACCAACCATTGAAAACCCTATGGAGTGGTTCTACTCTGACACACATGGGGTTGCCATGGGTTGGAGTCAACTTGATGGCAACTGGTACTGGTAAATGGAGCCTTTAAAGAAGAGCTGAAGAAAGCAGTGCTGCCTCTTCCTCATTCTTCTGCAGTGTTCTAGCTGTCTGTCTTTCTCTTTCAACTTCTAAGCCAACTCTTCTTCTCCCCTTTGTTCATCAAATCCTTTGTCTAACCTGGTGACTCCAGAATAAGGACCTCTCCAATAAACATCTAACACTCACATACTGAGCATATTCTTCCCTTTTCGTTTTCTAACTCAGGTCTTTGAACATTTCCTTATAATAACTTTATTTTCTTGAGCTACCCTTTGAAATCTTCTGTATAGCTCCTTCATCATTTCTTCTGTTTGCTTTAGCTATTCTATGTTCAAGAGCAAATTTCAGAGTCTCTTCTGACATTCACTTTGGTCTTTTTTCTTTTCTTTTCTGTCTTCTTAATGACCTTTTACTTTCTTCGTGTATGATGTTCTTGATGTTATCTCACAACTTATCTGGTCTTCAGTCAATAGTGTTCAATGCATCATATCTATTCTTGAGATGGTCTCTAAATTCATGTGGGATACACTCAAGGTCATACTTTGGCTCTTGTGGACTTGTTTTAATTTTCTTCAGCTTCAACTTGAACTTGCATATGAACAGTTGATGATCTGTTCTGCAGTTGACCCCTGGCCTTGTTCTGACTGATGATGTTGAGCTTCTCCACTATCTCTTTCCACAGATGTAGTCAATTTGATTCCTCTGTATTCCATCTAGCAAGGTCCACCTGTATAGTCACTGTTTATGTTGTTGAAGAAAAGCTATTTCTGGAGGCAGAGCCAACATGGCACTATAGACAGAAGCACCGTGCTGTCCCTCTGCAGCAGAGACTAGAAAAACTAAGTGAAACAGGTACAAATATTAGTCCTGGAAACCTAAGTATCAAATGAAGGGATAAAGAACTGGATAAAACACTGAATGGAAGAAGAAACTGACAGAGAACAGAGAATGAGGACAGCAGTGGAGTCAAGTTTCCCTGCCAGCTAAAGTGACATGGATTTGCCATTTTGGAGCACAGCTACCAAGGACCCGGGACACGGAGTACGGGAAGGCATCTTCACGGAACTCCCAACAGAAGACAGAACACCTGTCCTGTTCTGCACATCACATCCTCTTCCTTCCCCCTACCTGTCTGCACCATGCACAGAGCACTGTGCCCCAAGTGGCACTTACATAGACCTCTGGACCCCTCGACCTCACCTTATGCCATCCCCAGGCTCTGCCCTGCTGAGCTGTGCCTCTGAGTGGCACTGGAAAGGACCCCTGGGCC
This sequence comes from Dugong dugon, assembly GCA_030035585.1. Taxonomy (NCBI): domain Eukaryota; kingdom Metazoa; phylum Chordata; class Mammalia; order Sirenia; family Dugongidae; genus Dugong; species Dugong dugon. Next base: position 34,397,121 of record CM057479.1, read on the forward strand.
CCCAGGCCCCATCCCATACTGCCTTGGGTCCCACCCCACCAGCCCAGTCAGTGCTACAAACGACCCATCCCCACCACTCTCTTACCCATTGGACATGCCCTACTGCACCATATTGAGTGACCAACCCTGCCCAGCTGGACAACGTGGTGAGAACTATCGTGCCCACAGAATAGCAAGCAACAAAACATGCTCAGACCGCCCACCCAGACATAACCAAATAAAACAAAAAGCAAGCCAAAACAAACAAAGATACAATCAATAAACGAAGAAAATAATTCCTGAATGCCTCGGATACAGAAGACAATATCAAAACATATATATAAAAAAGACAGGATGGCTCCAGTAAGCGGCCAAAATTAAACACCAGATGACCTTCTGCTAGGAGAAAAGGCACTAGAACTACCTGAAAGGGAATTCAAAAGTCTAATATTCAGAGTTCTCCAAGAGAGCAGGAAAGAGATGAAGGAAAACACAGACAAACCTAAGGAAAAAAAATAGACAAAATCAGGGAAACCAAAGACAAAGCAATAGAAGAATTCAGGACAATGATATGAGAACAAAATGTGAAAAATCATACAAAAACAGCAATTAGAAATCTGAAAGATAAACAACAATATTTCAGAAATGGATGTTGCAATAGAAGGTTTTAGGAGCAAATCTGAAACTATGGAAGACAGGATCAGTGAAAATGAAGACAAATCCTTCGATACCACTTTGAGGAAAAATCAGAGAAAAGAAAGAAGAAAACCTAAGAAACATGAAATACAATCAAGAGCAAAAAGTTGCGTGTGATTGGAGTTACAGAACGGGGAGAAAACGGAAAACACATAGAGGATCACTGAAGATTTGCTGACAGAAAACTTCCCTAATGTCATGAAAGATGAAAAGCTGACCATCCAAGAAGCTCAATGAACCCCATATAGGATAGACGCCAAAAGAAAGTCACCAAGACATATCATAATCACACTTGCCAAGACCAAAGACAAAGAAAGTATCCTGAGAGAAGCTTGGAAAAAACGAAAAGTCACATACGAAGGGGAAACGATAAGACTAAGTTCTGATTACTTGGCAGAAACCATGCAGGCAAGAAGGCAATGGGATGACATATATAAAACCTTGAAAGGAGAAAACTGCCATCCAAGAATAATATATGCTGCAAAACTCTGGCTCAAATATGATGGCAATATTAGGACGTTTCCAGATAAACAGAAATTATGTGAAAACCAAACCAAGCTTATAAGAATTATTAAAGGGAGATCTTCAGTTAGAGAACAAACAACATCAGACCACAATCTGAATCTAGGACATTGTACAGCATCAGCCAGATTCCAATTTTGGTAATAAACTTTCAAGGATTAAAAAAACTAAGAGATTTCCAAAAGGAACCAGGGACATCAATCTGTAAATGACGACAACGTCAGAACAATAAAGGAGGAAATAAAAGATGTAGGTATAGAATTTGCAAATGGAGAAGTCAAGGTGATATCAAGTAATAAAAGACTGGTTCAAACTTAGGAAGCTAGGAGTAAATTTCAAGGTAACCGCAAAGAAAGTTAATAAACCTACTCATCAAAATAAAGAAGAAAAATACAAAGTCTCAGTAAACACAAAATCTACAAAAACAGGAGAAATGAAAATAAAATCCACAAACAAAAGGACTTCAGCATAGGAGAGTAAGAGGAACAAAGAAAACATAAACACCACACACAAAAAAACTATAAAATGACAGCAATAAACTTACACGTATTGATAATCTCACTGAATGTAAATGGCTTAAATGCACCCTTAAAGAGAGAGTGACAGAATGGATAAAAAAACATGACCCATCAATAAGCTGTCTACAAGAGACATGCCTTCGAAACAAAGACATAAATATATGAAAAATCAAATGATGGAAAAAAAATATATCAAGCAAACAGCAACCAAAAAAGAGCAGGAGTGGAACTACTAATCTCAAATAAAACAGACTTTAAGACAAAATCCACCATAAAAGACAAGGAAGGACATTATATAATGATTAAAGGAACAATCCACTTTGAGGACATAACTATAATAAATATCTACACACGCAATGCCAGGGCTCTAAAATACATAAAACAAACTCTAACAGTACTGAAAAGATAAATTGACAGTTCCACAATAATCGGAGGAGACTTCAAAACACAACACTCAGTAAAGGAAAGAACACCTAGAAAGAAACTCAACAAACATACAAAAGATCTAAAGGCCACAATCAACCAATCTGACCTCATAGACATATATTGAACCCTCCACCCAACAGCAGCAAAGTACACATTCTTTTCCAATGCACATGGAATGTTCTCCAGAATAGACCACATCTTAGGCCACAAAGTGAAGCTCAACAAAATCCAAAACACTGAGATAATACAAATCATCTTCTCTGATCAGAATGCCATAAAGTAGAATTAATAATTGGAAGAATCAGGAAAAAAAATCAAATACATGGAAACTGAGTAACACTATCTTAGTTATCTAGAGCTGCTATAACAGAAATACCACAAGTGGATGGCTTTAACAAAGATAAATCTATTCTCTCTTAGTCTAGTAGGATACAAATCCAAATTCAGGGCTTCAGACCCAGGGGAAGGCTTTCTCTCTCTGTCAGCTCTGGAGGAAGGTCCTTGTTATCAATCTTCCCTTGGTCAAGGAGTTTCTCAGTGCAGGGATCCCTGGTCCAAAGGACGCACTATTCTTCTGGCTCTTGTTTCTTGGTTGTATGAGGTCCCCATGTCTCTCTGCCCATTTCTCTCTTTTATATCTCAAAAAAGATTGACTCAAGACACAGCTTAATCTTGTAGATTGAGTCCTGCCTCATTAACATAACTGCCACTAATCTCATCTCATCAACATCATAGAGATAGGATTTACAATACATAGGAAAATCATATCAGATGACAAAATGGTGGACAATCACATAATACTGGGAATCATAGCCTAGCCAAACTGATACATATATTTTTTGGGGACACAATTCAATCCATGACAAACATCTTGCTGAAAAAACCCTGGGTAATAGAAGAAATCAAAGAAGGAATAAAAAAATTCCTAGAATCAAACAAGAATGAAAATACATCACACCAAAACTTTTGGCACACAGCAAAGGCAGTGCTCAGAGGTCAATTTATAGCAATATATGCACACATCAAAAAAGAATAAAGGAACAAAATCAAAACTTTAGCCCTACAACTTGAACAAATACAAAGAGAACAGCAAATCAAAACTACAATGAGCTACTGTCTCACCCTAATATTACTGGCACTAATGAAAAAACAGAAAATAACGAACGGAGAAGCTGTGGGGATATTGGAACTCTTAGTCACTGCTGATGGGAATGCAAAAGGGTACAACCATTTTGGAAAACGATATGGTGCTTCTTTAAAAAGTTAGAAATACCATACGATCCAGTAATTCCACTCCTGGGAATATACCCTAGAAGAATAAGAACCGTCACATGAATAGACATATGCACACCCATGTTCATTGCAGCATTATTCACAATAGCAAAAACATGGAAACAGCCTAAGTGCCTATCAACAGATGAATGGATAAACAAACTATGGTACATACACACAATCAAATACACACAACGGTAAAGAACAATGATGAATTTGTGAAATATCTCAACATGGATGAATCTGGAGGGCATTATGCTGAGTGAAATAAGTCAATCACAAAAGGACAAACCTCATATATGAGGCCACTATTATAAGAACTTATGAAAAGGTTTACATACAGAAAGAAACAATCTTTGATGATTATGAGGGAGGGGAGGGCTGGGGAGGTAAAAACACTAACTAGACAATAGATAAGTGGTACTTTGGTGAAGGGTAAGACAGTACACAATGCTGGGGAAGCCAGCACAACCTGACCAAGGCAAAGTCAAAGAAGCATAGACACATCCAAACTCCCTTAGGGCCCGAGTTTCCAGGCTGAGGGCTTGGAACTATGGTCTCCAGGGACATCTAGCTCAGTTGGCATAACATAGTTTATAAAGAAACTGTTTGACATCCTACTTTGGTGAGTAGCGTCTCGGGTCTTAAAAGCTTGTGAGCGGCCATCTAAGATACATCTACAGGTCCCACCCCTTCTGGAGCCAGGGAGAATGAAGAAAACCAAAGACACAAGGGAAAGATTAGTCCAAAGGACTAATGGACCACAACAACTACAACCTCCATCAGACGGAGTCCAGCAAAACTGGATGGTGCCTGACTACTACCACTGACTGCTCTGACAGGTGTCACAATAGAGGGTCCTGGACAGAGCTGGAGAAAAATGTAGAATTAATTTCAAACTCACATAAAAAGGCCTGACTTACTGGTGTGACGGAGTCTAGAAAAATTTGGAGTGTGGCCCCCAGACACCCTTTTAACTCAGTACTGAAGTCACTCCTGAGGTTCACCCTTCAGCCAAAGATTAGATAGGCCTATAAAGCAATAATACATGTAGCTCAACCACGTATATGAGACTAAATGGGCACAGTAGCCCAGGGGCAAGCACAAGAAGGCAGGCGGGAACAGGAAAGCTGGACGAATGGAAATGGGGAACCCAGATCAAGAACAGGAGAGTGTTAACACATTGTGGAGTTGGTAATCAATGTCACAAACCAGTATGTGAATTAATTGTTTAATGAGAAACTAATTTACTCTGTAAACCTTCACCTAAAGCACTATATATATGTATGTATGCGTATACGTATATATATACATATATATATATGCATGTGTATATATATGTATGTATGTATATAAAGGTATTCCCAATTAATAGGTTACTGGTCTTACAAAATTCTATCATGCGATCTCCAGCATCATTTCTAACACCAAGGCCATATTTTCCAACTACTGTTTCTTCTTCTTTGTTTCCAACTTTTGAATTCCAATCACCTGTAATTATGAATGCATCTTGATTGTGTGCTTGATCAATTTCAGATTGCAGAAGTTGGTAAAAATCTTCAATTTTTTCATCTTTGGCATTAGTGGTTGGTGTGTAAATTTGAATAATAATCTTATTAACTGGTTTTCCTTGTAGGCTTATGGATATCATCCTGTCACTGACAGCACTGTATTTCAGGATAAATCTTGAATTGTTCTTTTTGATAATGGATGCCACGCTGTTTCTCTTTAATTTGTCATTCCTGGCATTGTAGACCATACGATTTTCACAAAATGGCCAATACCAATCCATTTCAACTCACTAGTATCTAGGATATTGATCTTCAGGTGTTCCCTTTCATTTTTGAGAACTTTGGATTTTCCTTGATTCATAATTTGTACATTCCATGTGCCAATTATTAATGGATGTTTGCTGCTATTTTCATTTTAAGTCATGGCACATTAGCAAATGAAGGTCCATCCACGTCATTAAGGTCAACTGTACTTTGAGGAGGTAGCTCTTCCCCAGTGGTATTTTGAGTGCCTTCCAACCTGAGGACCTCATCTTCTGGCACTGTACCAGACAGTGTTTCACTGTTGTCCATAAGGTTTTCACTGGCTAATTTTTTCAGAAGTAGATCACCAGGTCCTTTTCAGTTGGTCTTAGTCTGGAAGCTCTGCTGAAACCTGTCTAGCATGGGTGACCCTCCTAGTATTAGAAATACTGGTGGCATAGCTTTCAGCATCACAGCAACATGCAAGCCACCACAGTACAACAAACTGACAGATGAGTAGTGGACTGAAGTATCTTATGGGCAAAATATTGAACAACTCAGGAATCTTCATAAGAAGATGGAAGGAATACACAGAGTCACTGTATCAAAAACAAATGGTTGACATTCAAACATTTCAGGAGATAGCATGGGATCAAGAACCAATGGTATGGAAGGAAGAAGTCCAAGATGCACTGGTGGCATTGACAAAAAACAGGGCTCCAGGAACTGACAGAATACCAATTGAGATGTTTCAACAAACAGATACCATGCTGGAAATGCTCACTTGTCTATGCCAAGAAATTTGGAAGACAGTTAACCTGGCTAACTGACTGGAAGAGATCCATATAAATGCCTATTCCAAAGAAAGGTGATCCAACAGAATGTACAAATTATTGGACAATATCATTAATATCACATACAAGTAAAATTTTTCTGAAGATCATTCAAAAGCAGTTGCAGCAGTACATTGAATTACTGCCAGAAATTCAAGCCGGATTCAGAAGAGGATGTGGAATGAGGGATATCATTGCTGATGTTGGATGGACCTTGGCTGAAAGCAGAGAATACCAGAAAGATGTTTACCTGTGTTTTATTGAGTATGCCAGGCACTCGGCTCTGTGGATCATAATAAATTATGGATAACACTGGGAAGAATAAGAATTCCAGAACACTTCATTGTGCTCATTTGGAACTTGTGCATAGACCAAGAGGCAGTCATTTGAACAGAAAAAGGGGATACTGCCTGGTTTAAAATCAGGAAAGGTCAGTGTCAGGGTTGTATCCTTTCACCATACTTATGTAATCTCTATTCTGAGCAAATAATTCGAGAACTCAGACAATATGAGGAAGAACGTAGCATCAGGATTGGAGGAAGGCTCATTAACAATCTGTGTTATGCAGATGACACAACCTTCCTTGCTGAAAGTGAAGAGGACTTGAAGAATTTACTGATGAAGATCAAAGACTACAGCCTTCAGTATGGATTACACCTTAATGTAAAGAAAACAAAAAATCCTCACAACTGGACTAATAAGCAATAGCATGATAAACAGAGAAAATATTGAAGACGTCAAGGATTTCATTTTACTTGGATCCACAATCAGTGCCCAGCAGTCAAGAAATCAGATGATGTATTGCATTGGCAAATCTGTTGCAAAAGACCTCTTTAAAGTGTTAAAAAGGAAAGATGTCACTTTTAGACTAAGGTGCACCTGACCCAAGCCATGGTATTTTCAATCACCTTGTATGCATACCAAAGTCTGACAATGAATAAGGAAGACCAAAGAATTGATGCATTTGAATTATGGTGTTGGCGAAGAATACTGAATATAATATGGACTGCCCAGAGGATGAACAAGTCTTTCTTGAAAGAAGTACAGCCAGAATGTTCCTTAGAAGCAAGGATGGCCAGACTTGGTATCATGTATTTTGGACATGTTATCAGGAGGGACCAGTCCCCAGAGAAGTATATCATGCTTGGTAAAGTAGAGGGTCAGTGAGAAAGATAAGACCATTAACGAGATGAATTGACACAGTGACTGCAACAACGGGCTGAAACAGCAAAGATTGTGAGGATGGTGTAGGATTGGGCAGTGTTTTGTTCTGTTGTACATACGGTCACTATGAGTTGGAACCAGCTCAATGGCACCTAACAACAACAGCACTCACATACTGGCAGCCATCACTGAAGAGAGCACAAAACCATTCTCTGTAAGGAGGATATATTTCTTCTACAGTTCCTGTGTAAGATTCAAAACAATGGGATAATCAAAGTCTGAACAAGCAGTTTTTGTTTTATTTCGCTCCTCAATACTAGACCAGAGAGCAACTTTCCCAGTTTTTTGAGGAATTATTATTTTGCCCCTCCTTTTTTTTTTTTCAAATTTTATTGTGGTAAAATATATATAACAAAAATTTTGCCATTTTAACCATTTCTAAGAGTACAGTTTAGTAACATTAATTATATTCACCATGTTGTGCAACCACCACTATTTCAAAAGAATTTCATCACCCTGAATAGAAACTCAGTACATCTTAAGCAATAATTCCCCATCCCCCCATCCATAGCCCCTGATAACCACCAAAAATTTTGTCTCTGTGTATTTGCCTATTGTAGATATTTCATGTAAGTAGGAGCATACAACTTTTGGTCCTTTTGTGCTTGAAGTATTTCACTTAGCATAATGTTTTCAAGGTTCATTCATGTTACAGCATGTATCAGAATATCATTTCTCTTTATGGTTAAATAAGATTCATATATATACATATATATATATGGATATATATATATATATCTCCATATATACATACACACAACACATTTTGTTTGTTTATCTGTACATCTGTTGACGAACACTTGGGTTGTTTCTGCCTTTTGGCTATTGTGGATAATGCTGTGATTAACACTGGTGTACACGTTTGTTTGAATTTCTGCTTTCAAGTCTTTTGAGTATATACCTAGGAACGGAATTGCTGGGTTATATGGTAATTCTATGTTTAACTTTTTGAAGAGTTGCTAAACTGTTTTCCACAGCAGTGGTGCTGTTTTACAATCCCACCAGCAAGAGTTCCAGTTTCTCCACATCTTTGCGAACACTTATTTTCCATTTTTCTGATAATAGCCATCCTAGTGGGTAAAGTGGTGTCTCATCATGGTTCTGATTTTCACTTCTCTAACAACTAATGTTTTCTCTCCTTTTAAGTGATCTTTACTAATCTATTGTGTTCACTGCCAAGTATAAGAATCGAAGTATAGACTTCCACTAAGAGATTCTAAACTGTATTGAATCTTGTGAGAGGTTGTTAATGAATCTTTGATACTCAAACTTTACATCCTCTCCTTTCCTCCATGAAAGACACACGCCACAGAACAGATAGTTTGCAGAGCTCGAAGTAACCCAATATTAGCTAGATGCTACTAACTGAACTGATTAAAAAAAGATCCAGACAAGGAAGAAAAGGCAGTCATGTTGAAAAATTCCCCTTCAAAAACTCAAGGGGAAAATAATCACTAATGTTTGCCAGGTGGAGACTGATGGCAGTGGAAATGTGTATATTTTTAATAACAAAATATGTTACTGATAAGGGTAATAGAAGGCAAAGAAACAATATGAGTTCATGAGCTTATGATATTAAGTTAGCTTATCAGGTTTATGAAGAGGCTGGAGAAAAATCCCTTTAAGTACAGTGGGACTGGAAGAACCATTTTCTGAATAAGTAAACCCTACCCACAGAATCATCTGTCCTTAGGCAAAAGCAAGAACTGCCTTCTTTCATGATTCTGGTGGACTATGACTGAATAGGATTTTTGAGAAGGTAATTAATTTGCAAGATACTGTCAATAAAATAAAAGGAAAATGTGGGATGTAGGAAAGTTTGTCCTTTATATGTGCCTAGCCCAGTTCTTGTCATATAATTTTTATTAAATAAACAATTATTTCTGTATAGCATACAAGAAAGCAAGTTTCCTAAAACCAGTACTCCACAGCTCCGTGATCACAGTCTACCTGGCCTAAATTTGAACTCTTTTCCACTATATCATTCTGCTTCCTGACTACATTGATTAGACACCTGCATCCTTGAGGTGTATTGCCAATGATTAAACAATCTATGGGTGGGGTTGCCAGATAAAATACGGGACACCCAGTTAAATTTGAATTTCAGATAAACAACAAATACTTTTTTTTTTTTAATTGTGGTAAATACACCTGCTCCTCACTTATTGACTATCTCATTATCTGACATGTTGCATTTACTACAATAGTAAAAAAATCTACTATCTGACTATTTTGTGCATTAACTATGTATGTCTGGGAGTAATGAACACTGGGGTGTAAGGCAAGAGTAACACTGGCTGTGATGGTTAAGGTTATGTGTCAACTTGGCTGGATCATGATTCTCACTTTGGCAGTTATGTAATGATGTAATTTCGTAGTTATGTAATTACATAGTCATCCTCCATTTTGTAGTCTGATGTAGTCTTCCTCTATTTTCTCATAATGCTGATTTTCATGTAACGACCTGGTTTTTGGAAACTAACCATGTGATAACTAAGGAGTGGGTGTATATATGTAACAAAATGTTTGCCATTTCAAAATTTTTTAAATGCACAATTCAGTGACATTTCAATATTTTTTAAATGTAGAATTCAGTGAACAATTCATGTTGTTCAACCATCACCACTATCTGTTTCTAAAAATTTCCATCACCCTTAAACATTTCAGTGTACCCTAAGGAATGAGTTCCCCCATAGAAAAATAAATAATTTTTAGTATAAGTATGTACTCAATATCACATGGTTCCTGCCAGCTCCAACACTCCATTCTTTCTCTTCTGTTACAATTGATTCACAGCAATTCATTCACTCAGCAAATATGGTTTGAGCACCTTTTCTGTGTGCTGTGTTCTAGGGGCAGGAGAGAAGAGTGAGCAAAACCAACGTGTTTCCTGCCCTCATAAAGGAGTAGAATAAAACAAGTAGACAAATACTGTAAATACCTTATAAAATTTCAGGGATACTAAGTGCATTGAAGAAAAATAAAGCAAAATAAAGGAAAGACAATGACAGAATGGTGGACACAAAGGGGAGTGGGTAAGAATGTTTAAGTCACCATCAGGGAAGACATCTCTGAGATGGTGACATCTCAGTAGAGGCCACAAGGACGTGAACACGTGAGTCCTGTGGAGATCTAGGGCAAGATTGTCCAGTCATGGGAACAGCAAGGAACACTGACTGACATCTAATAAAATTTTGAAAAAATTAAATATTGTTAATTTTGATTAAGGTGTTGGCTGCTAACTGAAAGGTTGACAGTTTGAACCCACCCAGAGGCACCTTAGAAGGAAGTCCTGGTAATATGCTTCTGAAAGGTCACAGCCTTGAAAACGCTATGGAGCAGTTCTATTATGTACACGTGGGGCTGCTGTGAGTCAGAAATTGCCTCGATAGAAACCTTTTTTTTTTTTTTTAAATATTTAAAAGTAGCATACTTTGCCCTGGTAATTATTTTTTCATTTTCCATTTTCTTCATCACATCAGCTGGAGACACAGGGGAACTGGTTAGCAGAAGGTATTATGAGCAAACCCCTGCTTGCTTTTGAGGGAAATTTCTGCTGTTATCCACTGGATACCACAGGCAGTGTCTCTTGAAGCAGCCTTTACTAAATATTGGGTTCCTTCCACGTGAAACCTGGGTGTCGGCAGCTACTGAATGTAGTGCTTTCTGAACAATGGAAAGCCGAGTCATTTGGCTGCTATACAGTTTAATTCAGTTAGATACGGTATTAGTTTTAACACATAAACAGTTTCTGTAAAGCACATTTCCCAATAAAATACAAAATAAAGGGCCAGAGGGTAACAGTGACCTTATTTTTTTTTAAATAAAAAATGCCCCTGACCTCCAGTGTTTGGGCCCATATATGGAACTATGTACTGCTGGGACTAACCCCCACTTTTTTCATTAGATCCCATTCCCATTGCTTATGGAGTCCCTGGGTGGTGCAAATGGTTAACATGCTTGGCTGCTAACCAAAAGGTTTGTGGTTAGAGTCCACCCAGAGGTGCCTTGGAAGAAAGGTCTGGTGATCTACTTCCAAAAAATAAACCACTGCAAACCCTGTGCAGCACAGTTCTTCTCTGACACACATGGAGTCACCATGGGTTGGAGTCGACTCAATGGCAACTGGTGACTTTTTTGCTTACTCAAAAATATTGTTTTGGAAAATCTTTTTCCTGCAACATCCAATTTTCCAATGTTCTCTCTCTGCCACTATCAGCATAAAATCGTTCTATCATGCCTCCCATCTTTTGAAAACCCTCTCCTGATCCATATCATCCTACAGCTACTACTTCATTTCTAGGTCCCCTTTATATCAAAATTCCATGAAATAGTTATACTTGCTGTTTTCAGCATTACTCTGAATCTTTGTAATCCTATTTTATCAGGCTTTTGTCCCCACCACTCCACTAACACAGCCCTGGTCTCTTCAATGGTCAGTCCTTGCCTTCATTTTCCCTGACCTATGGATAGCTTTTGATGATGGATCACTTTCTACTTCTTGAAGCCACTGGCTTCCATACACCTCATTCTTCTTTTTTTCCTACCTCACTTGACACTCTTTCTCAGCCTTCTTGGCTGGTGTCTCCTCATTGCCCTGACTTTTAAACATTGAATGTCTCAGGGTTCTGTTTTCAGAACTCTTTTCTTTTCTTTCTACACTTGTTCCTTCACAATATCATTGCATCTCTACATTGATCCCTCCCAAATTTATATTTCCAACCTGAACCTCTTCCCTGAACTCCAGTCTCCTATATGCAACTGCCTATTCAATATCTCATGTTGTTGTTTTTAGGTGCCAGTGAATCGATTCTGACTCATAGTGACCCCATGTACAACGAGAATGAAACTCTGCCTTGTCCTGTGCCATCCTCACAATTGTTGCTATGCTTGAGCCCATTGTGGCAGCTACAGTGTCAATCCGTCTCTTCGAGATCCTCTTCTTTGCTGACGCTGTACTTTACCAAGCATGATGTCCTTCTCCAGGGACTGGTTCCTCCCGACAACACATCCAAAGTATGTGAGACAAAGTCTTGCCATCCTCGCTTCTAAGGAACATTCTGGCTGTACTTCTTCCAAGACAGATTTGTTCCTTCTTCTGGCAGTCCATATTATATTCAATATTCTTCACCAACATCATAATTCAAATGCATCAATTCTTCAGTCTTCCTTATTCATTGCCAAGCTTTTGCACGATTGAAAATACCATGGCTTGGGTCAGGTGCACCTTAGTCTAAAAGTGACTTCTTTCCTTTTTAACACTTTAAAAAGGTCTTTTGCAACAGATTTGCCCAATGCAATACATTATATGATTTTTTGACTGCTGCTTCCATGGGCACTGATTTTGGATCCAAGTAAAATGAAATCCTTGACATCTTCAATATTTTCTCTGTTTATCATGTTGTTGCTTAGTGGTCCAGTTGTGAGGATTTTTGTTTTCTTTATGTTAAGGTGTAATCCATACTGAAGGCTGTAGTCTTTGATCTTCATCAGTTAAGTTCTTCAAGACCTCTTCACTTTCAGCGAGCATGGTTGTGTCATCACAGATTGTAATGACTTTTCCTCCAATCCTGATGCTGCATTCTTCTTCATATAGTCCGAATTCTTGGATTATTTGCTTAGCATAGACATTAAATAAGTATGATGAAAGGATACAATCCTGACTCACACTTTTTCTGATTTTGAACCTCACAGTATCCCCTTGTTATGTTTGAATTACTACCTTTTCATTTATGTACAGGTGCCACATGGGCACGATTAAGTGTTCTGGAATTCCCATTCTTCACAATGTTATCCATAATTTGTTATGATCCACACAGTGGAATGCCTTTAAGTAGTCAATAAAACATGGGTAAACATCTTTTTGGTATTCTCTGCTTTCAGCAAAGATATCCCTCATTCCACGTCCTCTTCTGAATTTGGCTTGACTTTCTGGCAGTTCTCTTTTGATGTACTACTGCAACCATTTTTGAATTACCTTCAGCAAAATTTTACTTGTGTGTCATACTAATGATAAGATTCAGCAATTTCTGCAATCTATTGGGTCATCTTTCTTTGGAATGGGCATGTATATGGATCTCTTCCAGTTCGTTGGCCAAGCGGCTGTCTTCCAATTTTCTTGGCATAGACCAGTGAGTATTTCCAGCATTGCATCCATTTGTTGAAACATCTTAGTGGTATTCTGTCAATTCCTAGAGGTTTGTTTTTCGCCAATGCCTGCAGTGCAGTTTGAACTTCTCCCTTCAATACCATTGGTTCTTGTTCATATGCTATGTCCTGAAATGGATGAATTCTTTTTGGTACAATGACTCTGTGTATTCCTTCCATTTTCTTTTGGTGTTTCATGTGTCATTCAATATTTTGCCCATAGAATCCTTCAGTATTGCAACTCGAGGCTTGAATTTTTTCTCCATTTCTTTCACCTTGAGAAATGCCAAGCATGTTTTTCCCTTTTGGTTTTCTAACTCTAGGTCTTTGCACATCTCATTATAATACTTTACTTTGTCTTCTCGAGCCACCCTATGAAATCTTCTGTTCAGCTCTTTTCATCATTTCTTCCATTTGCTTTGGCTACTCTACGTTCATGAGCAAGTTTCAGAGCCTCTTCTGGCATCAATTTTGATCTTTTCTTTCTTGTTTAACGATCTTTTTCTGTCTTCATGTATGATGTCTTTGATGCCTTGATGTTATCACACAACTTGTCTGGTCTTTGGTCATTAGTGTTCAAGGCATCAAATCTATTCTTGAGATGGTCTCTACATTCATGTGGGGTATACTCAAGGTCATACTTTGGCTCTTGTGGACTTTTTTAGATTTTCTTCAGCTTCAACTTGAACTTGCATATGAACAATTGATGGTCTGTTCCGCAGTCGGCCCCTGGCCTTGTTCTGACTGATGATATTGAGCTTCTCCATTGTCTCTTTCCAGGTGTAGTCAGTTTGATTCCTGTATATTTCATCTAGCAAGGTCACATCTATAGTCACTGTTTATGTTGTTGAAAAAAAGGTATCTCCAATGAATAGGTCGTTCATCTTGCAAAATTCTTTCGTAGGATCTCTGGCATCATTTCTGTCACCATGGCCATATTTTCCAACTACGGTTCCTTCTTCTTTCTTTCTAATGTTTGTATTCCAACCACTGTAATTATCAATGGATTTTGATTGCATGTTTGATCAATTTCAAACTACATGAGTTGGTAAAAATCTTCAATTTCTTCATCTTTGGCATTAGTGGTTGGTGTGTAAATTTGAATAATAGTTGTATTAAGTGGTTTTCCTTGTAGGGGTATGGATATTATCCTATCACTGACAGCACTGTACTTCAGGATAGATCTTGAAATGTTCTTTTTGAGGATGAATGCGACACTGTTCCTCTTCAATTTGTCATTCCTGGCATAGCAGATCATAAGCACCTAAAATGTCATCTTCCCCCAAAGTCTTCCTGCTGCTACTATTAACCAGTTGCCATTGAGTCAACTCCGACTGAAGATGACCCCATCTATGTCAGAGTAGAACTGTGTTCTGTAGGGCTTTCATTGGCTAATTTTTTTGAAGCAGATTAACAGGCGTTTCTTCTGAGTTGCCTCTGGGTGGACTCAAATGTCCAACCTTATGGGTAGCGGCCAAGAACTATAACTATTTGCACTACCTAATGACTTGATCTGCTACTATTACCCTGGTCCAAATCAACACTATTTCTCGCCTAGTTAATTGCAGTCATGTTCTAACTGATTTCTGTTTCTATCTTTGTCCCTTTAGAGTCTTTTCTCAAAATAGTTGTCAGAGTGATCCTTTTTGTGCATGTAACATCATGTCCTGCCTGTGCTGAAAACCCCAACTTCTCTTTGTTGCATTCAGAATAAAAGCCCAAGTCCTTATACTGGTTGCCCAGGCCCTGCACCTCTGGCCTCCTGCCATTTCCCTGACCACTGTTCCACCCCCTCCCCACCCCCTGCAGCTCACTTCTCTCTGGCCACACTGGCTTCCTTGCTGTTTCTCAATGGTCAGATTCACTCCCTCTCAAGGCCTTTGCACTTAATGTTCCCTCTCTGCTTGAATTCATCTTTTCCAGATGCCTACATGGCTCTGAGCTCCTTAAACTCTCTGCTTAGGTGCCACCTCAACAGTGAAGCCTTCCTTGGCCACTCTGTATAAAACTATATCTCCTCCTTCCCCAGCATCTTTTATCTCCCTTTCCAGCTTTACTTTCTTCCTCAGCACCTATCACCTTCTAATGGGTAGATGTAAGACATGTGTATTTGTTTAATCCCTCTGCCCCACCCCACTAACGTGTAAATCCCCTAACGTTGGACATTTCTGTTTTCTTCACTATTATAGCCCCAGCACCTAGAAGAGTGCCCTGCAAATGTGGGTCATCAAGACCAGCTGCTGAGGTTGCTTATGTAAAAGCAAACACCTCATGGAATTTGATTTCTTGGTTTGGAGGTTTAGGGTCATGGTTTCATGGGACATCTCAGTTAATTGGCCTAATAACGTATTTAGTGATTCTGTTTTATCTCCTGGTTCTTTGCATAGTGCCTGTGGTCTAAAAAGCTTGCAAGCAACCATTCAAGGTACAACAATTGGTCTTTGTTTGCAACAGAGGATGAAAGGGAGTCAGGAATAGGAGGAAGAAATGGAAAGTGTGGCTAATCTCCTCCATGAATAACTGCCTCCTTTGCCATGAGACTAGAACTAGATGGTGCCTGGCTACATTACTGAAAATTTTGATCAAAGATTCTATAGAAGAATTCTGATCAAAAGGGGAAAAATGTAGAACAGAATTTCAAATTCTCATAGACTCCAGATATTCTGGAGCGATAGAGGCTGGATGAACCCCTGAAACTATTGCCCTGAGATAATCTTTAAAGCTTAAACCAAAAATATTCCCCAAAGTTTGCTTAAAACCATAGTTTAGATTAACTAGTAAAGAATGTCTGCTATGAGCATTGAGCATTGCCCTCTTTTAAGAACTATCCATATGAGATGAAATTGATGACAGCCACTCAAGAGACTAGAGTTAACTGGGGAGGGACAATTCAGAAAAGGATGGTGAGAATGGTTGCACAACTTGAAGAATGTAACCAATGTCATTGAATTGTACATGTAGAAATTGTTGAATTGGTATATATTTTGCTGTGTATATTTTCAACACCAGCAAAATAAATTATTAAAAAATATAGATGATCAGTAAATATTTATTGAATAAAAAAAAATCATGATTTGTCTTATAGTACATGATCAGCCTATGGAACAAAATATTCAGAATCAAATGGAATTAGTGGGACAAAATACTGGTTGTCTTTTAAGAATGGCTTTCCAGGAGTCAATTGACTTTCCTCTGTTTCAGCTAAAAGTTTATGAATTTTCCATTAGAAATCATACTGTAAAGACCATGCTATAAGTAATGATAGTTTAAATGCTCATTGCCATCAAGTCAATTCCGACTGCTAGTGACCCTGTAGGACAGAGTAGAACTTCCCCATAGGGTTTCTAAGGCTGGAATCTTTATGGAGGCAGACTGCCACATCTTTTGCAGAGTGGCTGGTGGGTTTGAACTGCTGACGTTTCAGTTAGCGGCTGAGTGCTTAACCACTGTGCAACCGGGGATCCTTTGATAATTTAAATAAATCTATAATAATGAGTGCTAATAGGGGCTATTCATGGTTTCCATTTGAAGCGCTGATTTTGATTACTTTTAATTATGATTAGAGCCCTAGTAGTAGTTAAGAGCTCAGGTTGGCAGTTCGAATCCACCAGCCGCTCCTTGGAAACCCTATGGAGCAGTTCTGCTGTGTACTGTAGTGTCGCTATGAGTTGGAATCCACTCGACAGCAACGGGTATAATCATAATTACTTTTGAAATTCCATTTATATATTTTCATGTGTTGAAACAACTTAAATAGAAAATTTATGACAATGTCATTTGTTGTATAATAATGTGTTATATACATAATGAAGTGTTTTTAACTCTTCACTATTTGCAGTATTTTTCAGGAAGATACTTTATAGAGAAAATAGTGTGACAGAAGCCAAAAAATTATAGATGAGCTTATGTTGCCCTCTAGTGGAAAAACATGAGACATGCGCTATTGGCGATCTGATAATCTAAAAGGCTACATTCCATTAGCTGGAGGAAAGCCTGCCTAGGAATTGGACGTTTCCAATGTATCATTTGATCTTACAGGGTTGCATTTAAAATGTTTATTTAATATTTAAAATATGAATCATTAAAGTACATGAACAAGCAATGTACGAAAAATCCACAGATGATCAATCAACTTTCGAGAAGTGCTCAAATTTCATTAGCAATCAAAAAATACAAATTAAGAAAAGAGCGATATAACTTATTCATCTATCAAATTAGTAAAAAGTTAGAAAATAAAGTAAAAATATGAGGAAAGAAGTATTTAAATTGTTGGTAGAAGCTTAAATTTGTTCTGGATTCTTGACCTGGCTTTGTAGGTTTTAAAAATTTTTCAATTTTTTTTGAGGGAGAGGTCCTAAAATTGTATAACAATTTTTGTGAGTATATGTGTTTTTTTTCCCGAGGAAAGTTTCAAATTCCATCAGATTTTCAAAGGGATCCATGCTACCAAATGTTAAAGAAAAAATGTTTAAATTATTTCTGGAGGCTGATTTGGCAATTTGTACAAAAAAAGGTCATGGGTATGTATACCCACATTGTTTTGAGTGACAAACAATTACAAACTACCCACATGTTAAATTAT
This sequence comes from Dugong dugon, assembly GCA_030035585.1. Lineage (NCBI taxonomy): Eukaryota > Metazoa > Chordata > Mammalia > Sirenia > Dugongidae > Dugong > Dugong dugon. The sequence continues at coordinate 34,415,074 of CM057479.1, forward strand.
AAGGTAGTCTGAAATAAACCACACTTTAGCTGCATGATGAAGTTGCTATAGCTATTAGCAATAGTGAGGTAGAAGTGCTAATGATGTAAAAAATGTCCACCACGTATACTGAAGTAAAGAAAGTTCACCATTTAGAATATGTGGTGTAGCCCTGAGTTTATTCAAACACAAATACATGATACACACAGAAGAAGATTGAAAGTGAACACCCTAAAATGCCAATGCTGGTTACATATGCCTCATAGGATTATGAGTAACTAAATGCCTGTGTGCTTGTTTTTATTTTTAAAAGAACCTACAATGCACACATATTACTTTTGTAATAATAGAAGAATGAGAAATATAGTAGAAAAAGGAATTATCGATTTTCTGTCTGTTAAAAGATTTGACACAGGAGATTCTATCATTTTTAATCAATCAACTGAATTACATAGGTATAAATTTGTGAAAGCACTTTCAGGACTAGAACAACAATCAGGTAATAATTTACAACTTACTTCTGCATGCAGATTTTCTTAACATTTAAAAGCAGTTTTAAAGATCTATAACTTTTCAAACAAATAGAAAAATCCATGTTATTCAGCACACTTACAAGCCACTAGAGTCTCTGTACTGCCTTAAGTCATTTCTGGAACAATATGTCAGGGTAAAATAAAATAGAATAAAATAAACTAATTTTGAATAAAGAGCTTTAGCAATGGCAAAGAGGCTACATTTAAAATATCATTAATAAATAAACCCCTGCAAGTATTTTCAGCTAGAACCACTCATGCAAGTTTGGATTTTCCGGGGTTTTTTTTGGTTTATTTTTAGATCAAAAGTTAACACTGGTGATTTACATAGACCTTCTTTCAGTCTACTTTGTCCTTTAGGGTCTCTATGAGTCGGAATAGGTGCAATGGCAACGGTTTTTTTTTTTTTTTTTAGCTTTCTTTCACAAATGGTTTGTGCTCAACTACTAACCTGAGAAGGCTGATGATTTGAACCCACCCAGTGGCTCTGTGGAAGAAAAGCCTGGTTATCTGTTTCCATAAAGATTACAGCCAAGAAAATCTTACGAAGCAGTTCTACTCTGCAACACTCGGGTTGGAATTGATTCAACTGCAATGGGTTTGGCGTGTGTATTTTTTTTTTTTAACCCTTATTTCACTTGCAAATTTCAGAAGCAAAGGATATAGTAAGGGGGGCTGGGTAGGGAAGCAAATCTGTTTTTGTTTTTTTTAACTGCAAGTCATCAGACAGAACTCCAGTACAGTGGTATCATTGAAAGCCCTGATTAAATCTGTCAATCTTTCCATTTGATTTTGTGTTTTAGGCATTGTCCCTGTGGGGGTGGGGTAGGGGGTAGTGGGTCTCTCTAGTGTTGTGAGAACATTGCATTCTTTGTAGAAACAAAATTCCTACTTATAGATAAAATTCTTACCAATGCAGCTGTTACAACACATGAAACAGCTCTATATGTACTGATAAGGCAGAATCTCCAAGACACATGGTAAAGAGGAAAAAAGCCAGGTGCAGAAAAGTCCACAGCATACTGCCTTTTGTGTGAGTTCACATGTATCAATGTTTTAAATGCAGACTAAAGAAACTGGCAGCGATAGCTGTCTTCATGGAGGGAGGCACAGAGGGAGGCTTACTTTCTTTTTACTCCAAGAGCTTTTGTGCATCGTGCCCTCCCCTGCCTACCCTTAAAAAAAAAAAAAAAAAAACTGTGTATGTATCACTGCTTCGAAAAACAGAAACAGGAAACCATAATTTAAGAAAATCTGCCTAAAGAAAATTTTTTCATAAAAAAAATACTTCCAAGCCTCAGAGTTTGGTTTCCTTGTTTTGAATAACATCAGAACGTTCATTACTTAGTTAAAACTCTTTGTTAGGCTTTTGGTCAAGTTGTGCCATGTGTTTTATTTCCTTTTGCATGGTTCTAACATCCCATCTTGTCAACAAAGTGATTTTTAGGTGAACTATTAACTATAATAGATGAAAGTAAACAATGAATGTAAGACATTAATTGTGGTGTTTCTACTTTAAGAGATCAAATAAAATCCTAGAATAAGATTTGCTGTTCTGTAGGAAGGTTAGATTCTTCCTCTTATGTACATAATATTATATATTCATGCTCCAGCGCAGAAGACCTGCAATGTGAAAAGGCTGACAACCAGAGTTACAATTAGGTCCTGCTTGTTTCCTCTGGAGTTTATAATCCAGAAAGCTCATGGAAATGATGAAGGGTCTTATAACCTTCCAATCCAAATGAACTCAAGAAGCACGATAATTTGGGTGGAGGGGGAAGGCAGACCATTATGGAGTGGTCAAATCAATTTATAAATTTAATTTGTAATTTTTTAATGATAAAAGAAGGCTCTATGTGCAAATAGCAAAATTTAGAGAATCCAGTTCCCAAATCACCAGGAGTGTAACAGCTGTCATTGAGCACTAGATGGTGTGCCAGCCTCAGTACTCAGAGCTTTGCCTTGATTATAATTCTCACAACAATGCACAAAGTTGACATGACTCTTTCCATTTTACAGACAAGGAAAACAAGCCTCAGAGGAATAAGTGATGTTGCCAAGGTTCAAGATCTTAACCCAGGTTTGACAGACGTTGTCAGATTAGGAAGTACTAGACTATAAACTCATCAATTGTAATTTTGGGACACTTACTTCAACCCTTTTTTAAGTAAGCAAGATTTATACGTTGTTTTAGATAAAAGGTAGAGTGGCAAAATTGACATTGGGGACAGGTTGAATGGTGATCTATTCTCACTGTTGTTGTTCTTAGGTGCCATCAAGTTGGATCTGACTCATAGTGACCTTATGTATAACAAAGCAAAACGTTGCCCGGTTCTGCGCCATCCTCACAATTGTTGCTATGTTTGAGCCCATTGTTTTAGCCACTATGTCACTCCATCTCATTGAGGGTCTCCCTCTTTTTTGCTGACTTTCTATTTTATGAAACATGGTATCTTTTTCCAGTGATTAGTTCCTCTTGATGACATGTCCAAAGTAAGAGAGATGAAGATTTGCCATCCTCCCTTCTAAGGAGCATTTTACCTCTGGCAGTCCATGGTATAGTCAATATTCTTCAACACCATAATTCATAGGCATCAGTTCTTCTTCAGTCTTCCTTTCTCATTGCCTAGCTTTCATATGCACTTATTGAGTGTGAGTGTGTGAGGGGGGATTGGTAGCGTTGGTGGTCTGAGCTTTGTAGTAAAAGGGAGAAATGCAGCCAATGAAATGGATGTTTTCTATGAGACGCTGAAGACTATAGCAGAAATTCATTATTTTTCTTCATTTTAAGGATGAGAGAAGATTCTAGTCTAGGATAGTCTCAGTGACGTGGTGACTTTGTAACCGTAATTTAACTTTTCAGGTCAAGTGATTTTTCTTGGATAGGAAATATTATTTTCTTCTCAGTTCGCTTGTTGTACGGCATCTTTAGGTTATTTGGAATTTCTAGAAAGCTTTTCATGATAGGAATCAAATTTAAGCCCCATAGTTTCCCACAAAAATGTAGCATGATGTTAAAATTTATAATTTGATCTAATCCATATATGAAGTTTGTCTAAAAGAAAATGATATACAAATTATAGTACTTAGTGTTTTGTATAGCAGAACAAATACTTTTCCCTCTGGGCACATCTGTCCCTCCACAAGATAAAGAAGAATAGCTTTTCTTTTAACTTTAACATATACTGTATTTCAAGGTAGAATTTCATTTAAATGCAAAATATTGTTATTGTAAATACTAAATGAAATCTCCTTTACTTTCATCTTCTATTCTACTTTCTAATTTAATTTTGCAATTTATTGGCTCTGTTCCCTTACTCATGGGCAGCTAGCAAGGCAAAAAGTATACATAGATGTTTCATTTAAAATTTTGTCATTTCTACATGAGTTAAAGCCTAGCAAGTCTGCTGTACATTAACATCCCATAACAGTGATACATTTACTCACAATATTCTCTCACAGATTTTGAGAAATTTGTGAAGTATTTTAGCCCTTAGAGGCCATGACTTCTAAGCATTATTTTCTTTCTTTTTTTTTCTGTTGCATAACAGCATATGTGAATAAATAGCCATTCAAAGCCTTCTTGTTGGGGAGTAGAGAGTTTCTTTAAACCACGTTTACAATAACATTTACTGTCTGGTTTCTTTCAGGTGTGTGATTTCCAGTTTACTAATACAACCTCTCTAATGAACTGTCTAGGGCCTATCTCAGGCACTGCCCAACCAGTTGTTGGCCTTATAGTGACAAAGAGTTTTAAACAAACCTCCTCTGTTGGACAGGACTTGCCTTAAAAAGCTCTGAAACTGATCCAGGCACAGGTGGCTAGGTGTGATCAGCGTTTCCAGCCTGCAGTAACATCTGCCACCGCCACCATTTTCTATAGTAAGACAGATGGAATAGAAAGTAATATTCATCTTCAGGAGCAGAATTCTTGCATTATTGGTCCCAGAGAATCAATCATTTAAAAACAATTTACCACCACAAACTGGGTATTATTTTAGAGAAACATGAACTAGAACAGAAGAAATCTGTTTTTTAATGATTCAGCTGGTTGGTTCCAACAAAAAGCATTGTAATGGGTAATCAGTTTGCTTGTGATTTAGCAACACCACCAAACCGTGCTGTGCCTGAAAACATGAAGAAATGAGGAGAAAATCAGTGTTAGCATCCTTTTCTCTTTAGGTGGTCGTCATTCGTTGCCTAACTTATTTCCTGTTGTTGTTGTTAATAAAGCAGGTTGTAGTGTGCTGTAAAGTCTATTTTTGACTTATAGCGACCCTACGGGACAGACTGGAACTTCCTCATAAGGTTTACTAGACTGTAATCTTTATGAGAGCAGATCCCCAGGATTTTTCTCCCTGAGTGAGTGGCTGGTGGGTTCCTACCCTTCTGTTAGTAGCGAGTAATCAACCGTTATGCCACCAGGACTCCTTCTAAAGCAGGTTATTATTGAATTGTGTATTTCCATAAAAATAAAAACTGAATTAAAACTTATTAAATAAACTATAAACCAATAACCAAACCTGTTGCTTTGGGGTCTATTCTGACTTACTGCGACCCTAAAGGACAGAATAGAACTGCCCCATAAGGTTTCCAAGGAGCAGCTGGTGAATTCGAACTGTCAACTTTTGGTTAGCAGTCAAGCTCTTAACCATTGTGCCAAGTAAACTATAGGGATTATTTTTTAATTTCCTACTTCTGATGATAAAAGCTGTGCCTAGCAGCATTGAACATGAACACAAGTTTTTGGTAAACTAACTCAAAGAACCCTCTAGGCCAAAGTAGGTATATCCAGCATCTCTTCTAGGAAACCTTTCAGTCTCTATGGAATAGAAGTCACCATGCAGTTACCAAAGAAGAATCCATCATCCTGTTGTTTCCTGTTCATAGGATTTTCACATCATTAAATGACATGTATTCCCAAGTTTATTCTACAAATGCATTGAGTGGAGTATATTTAGGAATTAATTTTTCTAAAAACTTTAGTTCTATAAAAGGAGCATCCATTTTTTTCCTCAAGAAGACAGATTACAAGCCACATGGTCTCCTCCACCCCCTTTCAGCCATGCTATCTGTTCTTTTGGATGTAATTGAATTATGTACCTATCAAGAGGATTTTGAGGAGGGTTTCATTAAGCAAGTCTATTTCTATTCTTTTTTCAATCTGTGGCTTCTTGGAGCATTGTAATGAGGATGTTTTGCCACTATTTCAACTTGTCTCTGAGTCTCTTCATTTGGGGGGGCTCATGACTATCCTGGGATGCTGAAGGTGAGGCTGCATGACAGAGTTTAGGTAAGGACTAGGGGACATTGGTGGTTCAGGGGTAGAATTCTTGCCTTCCATGTGGAAGACCTGAGTTTGATTCCTGGCTAATGTACCTCATGTGCAGCCACCACCAGTCTGCCAGTGGAGGCTTGAATGTTGCTATGATGCTATACAGGAGTCAGTGGAGATGGCAGACTAAGACAGACTAGGAACAAAGACCTGGAGATCTACTTCCAAAAAATCAGCTAGTGAAAACTCTATGGATCACAACAGTCCAAGACCAGATAGCGTTTCATTCCATTGTTCATGGAGTCCCCCTTAGTTGGGGGCTGACTCAATGGGAGCTAACAACAACAACAGATAAGGGCTGAGCAAAGTCTCAGGGCACTATATGCATCAGTCTTACTAGAAGTTCAGTGAGCGTGCAGCTGTTTTATAGGTCAACTCTTAAAACAACCAGCAGACCTTCAGCTCTCATGTTGAGACTTAAAAAGAGACCATGAATTAGAAGATGGATGCTTCGTCTTCTTCTTCTTCTTCTTCTTTTTTTTAGCATTTTATTGTAGTTTGGGTGAAAGTTTACAGAGCAGATTAGTTTCCCACTCAACAATTTATGGATGCTTCTTTAGTAATAAATTCATCCTCTTCTGAGATCCTGGGAGATGAAAGGCATCACCATCCCTTTGGTTGAGGTAGGAGACATTCAAGATCTTGAAACCCTGACTTGGGACTTTATAAAGGAAGTAGAAAGTACAACCCAGGGAGTGAGAATTCTTCCTGTGAGAAAGAAGATATTTGGAATGAAGAGGCTTGAAGAAGCTGTCCATGCCACCTAGATGGTAACATTTTCCTTGTCACATTGTAATCCATTTCTGAAAAGTGCTTGCATCTGCCTGCACCACTGAAGAGTGGTAAAGAGAATGGGGGATCTTGCCCAACCCCCTTCCTCCCAGCCTCTATTGGAGAGAGGACTTCGGGATTTTGAGGAGATTGTGTTAGAGTTTTCTGGGAGTCAGTGGGGGTGATTATGAGTCGAGAAAAGCCCACCCCAAAGCCAAAACAGAGACAGACCCTTCCATGATGCTGTAGAAGCATTCTGGGGACAACTATGTAATATAACACTAATAACAAACTTTCTGGTAACCCTGGTGACATCTACAGGGGCAGAACAAACTCCTGCATCACTTTAGTAAGAAAGAAGGAAGAGGCAGTGCAAGAGAGACTATGAATGTGCACAACCACAGTTTTCTTAAAATCTTTAGAAATGTCAGCACTTCATCTGCTACTAATTATCAAGTCATGCTAGTATTTTATAAACGGAAGCAAAGAATTCTTAAAATAAAGGAAATGGTGTTAAATGTATTTTCATAGTTTTATGTCAGTCTCTTCTCACAAAGTAGGCTGCAGTCATGTAGGCTTTCTGTCAGTTCCTAGAACTTTCCTGCCTCAAGGTCTTTGCTCAGGCTGTTTCCTCTGCTTGGAATACTCTTGCCCCCAATTTTTTGTAGATCTGGTTCCTTCTCACCCTTTAAGATGAATTTTTTGTAGATCTGGTTCCTTCTCACTCTTTAAGATGAATTTAAATACTCAGAATATTTTCTTGAGCAATTTATGTAATTTAGTCTCTGCCTTTGTTGTAGTTCACTGTTTATCTCTTTCCCAGCATTTCACAAAATCTATAATTATTATATTTATACATTTCTTTTCTTGCTTCCTGTCTATCCCACTGCATAAGGACAAGTCTTTAGTACCTAACATAATACCTGGCACTTAGCAGGTGCTCAGTAAGTATTTGTTAGGCAATGAACAAAATAAACCCAGTATGTTGTCTTATAAATTTTGGTAGTAAATTCTTGAAAGGTTATCTTTGTCTCAACAGTTTCAAGAAATACACCTATTAATACAAAATTGTTGGAGGTATCCTAAAGTTATTCTTCTAGTGTAATTCCTTTCCAAATGAGTTAATCACAAAAAATATATCGCATTTATGTCTAGAATTTTTTTTATTTCCCTGTTTTCTTGATTATTTGCTAATATTTTAAAAAAGATGGTGCATCGTAAGGTAATTCAGCTGAAAAAGATGGTAGTTTGCTGTGACGTCTGTCACCCAACGAATATTAGTATGAATCCTCTGAATTGCCTGGATGGGTGGGTGTCCCTTACCATAGTTTATCATTCAGTAAAAGACAGCAACCTTCTCAGGTGAAGGAGAGCCTTTCTTTAGTTAAAGGGAGTGGTTCTTGAATACTTTAGCTAGTGTCATTCCAAAGATTTAGTGGCTGACTTTGTCGGAAGACAAGTCATGGATCTTTTGTGTTTCTGCATGTTTTGTATCAGTTTTTGTTCCTATCTTTTCAAGAATGTTTGTACAGCAAACAATCTTGAAAGACAGAGATAGTGTCTCTCTCAGGGCAGAGGGCAAATTTCTTTGTAATAAAGATAATTGATAAAGATAATTCTCTTTGGTAGCAGCCTCTTTTACTATTTGGATTTCCTTGGCTTGGGGGCTCCTCAGCTGTGACACAAACCAATTGTATGCACAGCATCTGCCTAGGTCACTCTGCATCACACTGTAGAACTTGTGAAACAGGGGAACTGATGCAAACATGAAGCACATGTTTCTCGCTGTGCTGTGAGTAATAAAAGTTGTCTTCTACCAGGAGTCTTGTGTCTTTGACAGAATCCATGAAACTGTCTCAGGCTATTCACAATTCTTTACAGACTTAATCTCAAGGAAAACTTGACTTATTAATTTTTTTACTTCTCTGTATATAGTTTCTTGCCTACATCCTTGCTTGGCAGGAAGGCATTTACTCCAAAGTCTCCTTCACCCCTTAACTTCCAATAAGTTTTGACCATTACTGAGCTAGTATAACAGATCTTTGGTAAAATGGAGAAAAGAGAGTTAGTTATAACAATTCATCAGATGAATGCCAAAAGAGACATTTAACATTAACCTGAGAAAGTTTTTGGTTTTTTTAATCTTGAAGATGTTTCCTTCTGTAGCTATTCAGAGAAGGGACATTTTTATTTATGTATTATCCACTCCCTCGTATGTGCTGTACCAGAGGGCCCAGAAGGGCCTAAATCATCCTACTCCGAAGCTGAGAGGAAGGGATAATGGGGGTAGAGTGAGGTGGTCATGTGAAACCTCCCATAGATAGCAATGATAAGATCTGGACAAAACATAAATAAAAAACTATTTAAGGAAGTTGTGTGATAGATATATTTACAACAATGAGAAAAATATAAAATAAAAAAGAATAGCTGCTGAGGCTGCTTATGTATAACCAAACACCTCATGAGATTTAGTTCCTTGGTTTGGAGGTAAAGGATTGTGGTTTCATGGGACATCCCAGTTAATTGGCCTAATAATGTGTTAAGTGCTTCAGTTCTACATGCTAGTTTGTTGTGTAGTGCCTGGGGTCTTAAAAGCTTGCAAGCAGCCATTCAAGGTACAACAATTGGTCTCTATTGGCAACAGAAGAAGAAGGAGAGTCAGGAATACGAAGAGGAAATGGAATGTGTGGCTAATGGCCTCCATGAATAACTGCCTTCTTTGCTTGAGACCAGAGGAACTGGATGGTGCACAGCTACCATTACTGAATGTTTTGATCAAAGATTCTATAGAAGAATCTTTGATCAAAACAGGGAAAATGCAGGATGGAATTTCAAATTTTCATAAACTTCAGATTTTCTGGAGCCATGGAGGCAGGATGAACCTCCGAAACTATTGCTCTGAGATAATCTTTAAACTTTAAACCAAAAATATTCCCTGAAGTCTTCCTAAAATCAAATAAATAGTTTTGCTTAACTAGTAAAGAATGTCTACCTCGAGCATTGTGCTCTTTTAAGATCTATCTATATGGGGTCAAATTGACAACAGCAACTTGGAAGATTACATAGGAATGTTAGAGCACAGTGAGTTTATGTTAATGGGGGAGGAAAAACTCAGGAAAAGAGAGTGAGAATGGTTTCACAACTCAAAGGATGTAATCAATGTCACTGAATCGTACAGTAGGAACGGTTGAATTGGTGTATGTTTTGCTGTGTATATTCTCAACACCAACAAATAAAATAACTTATTAAAAAAACTAAAGAATGTGAAAGTATCCAAAACCAAACAGAAGCAGGAGGAAAGTTTACTCTTGAAAAACTGCAACTGGAAGTGGTAAGAATTGTGAATTTGTAGTCTTCTTGCCTGAAAAAATGCCCCAATCTCTACAGGTGGAGGGAACCGCAGCCTTACCAGTCTGAACAGAGTTCATGGCTAAGAAAGCAGTTGGAAATTTAAGGGGAGGACTCTGGAAGTGAAAGAACTGCAGAAAGGATGAGACCCCAAAACTTCTGCTGATCATTAAATTATGCATGTGCAGAGAAATCCTCCTATGTTTTGTAATAGAGATGCCCAAATTGAAAAAATGATGAAACATACATTTTATTTGTTTTCTCTTTTATCACCAACACAAAAGCTAGTGTGCTTCCTACATGCCATGGTTCTTATCAATGGGAGCCTGAATCCAACAAAACCAAGACCCTTCATGTCTGACCAGTATGAAACCCATAGGAAGGTATGAATTTTTTCTTGGGAAAAAGACTTCATTTGAAAAGGCTAGGATTTTACAATCTCTTGGATTTGACCAAAAACAAAAGCCTTCACCTGAATCCTACTCAAATGCTAATTGCTCTGGAAAAGGAAAGAAACTACACACATCCAGGGAGATCTTAGTAAAACCATATGCCCTGGAAATGATTAAGCTGGAAATAGTTCGTGGGAACATAATGGAAGTAGTGTCTCTCCTAAACTGTGTGATTCAGTGTGTAACTGCTGACATTCTTCCTAATATGTCACAGCTGATTGTGGAACAACCAAACTAGTTTCTTCAAGAAAACTACTGATGTTTTTTAGTGCAGCCAGCCCCTATTTTCTGTCTACTATGGTTATGTGATGCTGTTTAAAAAAAAAAAGTCCTGTTTTATGAACCTTTTTTGGAAACTGCAAAGATGGTTAACAACTTCAAAATTTTGAAAGTTTCTTAGCCAAGCAAAATTTTGTTGAAAGAAAAGTCTTGATACCATGTGTACAGATGGGTACCTTCTGATACTAGGCAACATACCACGGCTTTACTGAGACGAGGTGACTCAGTTTTTTTTACACTGTCATGTGTTGGCATGAAAAACCTTGTCAAAAGTCCAGAAAGAAGTCTGTCTACTGCTCTGAAAAGTGTTAAATTCATATCACTAATTTCTTTTCAAGTGTTTTTGCCAAGAAATGGGAGCCAGGTACAAAGCTTTTCTTCATTACGCAGTTTACTGTCTTTCCCAAGAGCAAATTTTCAAACAAGTGGTTGGATATCAGATGGAAACTTTCCTTTTTTGGGAAGAAAAAGTAAGTAAATCTACTCCTAGAACAGTGTTAGCATGGAAGTAGCTCATTCCTGTCCTGGCTTACCTGACAATTATTTTTGATCATATACATGGGGTAGATCTTTTGATTCAAGGTTTAATAGCGACAATTATGGGTGCTACTGAAAAATTACAAGCTCTTTGACCAAGCTGCTGCTGAAAGTGGCCAGGTATGTGAATTGTTCTGATGCTGGAGGAAGATGCACTTTTGTACTCTGGAATTGGAACACCAAGTAGGTAGCCACATATAGATTCCTGATGAGGTGGCAGAATTCTTTTGAAAGTTATTTTGCTCAGACAACCTTAAAATAGAAATCTGGATTTTAAATTCCTTTCTTGCTGATAAAGACAGCACCAGTGATTCAGACTTTGCTATAGATGCCCTTGTTTATGTGAGGACAAAAGAAATGACTGGTAGACCATTGAGAATTCTGGAGAATTCTATCTAGTGTTTCTTGACACAAGAGTATTCTAATCTGGCAAATTGAGTAAATGATTCTATTTACTGCAGATAAAATGCATTAAGAGCTGGTCCCAGAATTCCTCTTCAAGAAGATTGTCGGGAATCATACTTTGATAAATGTATAACAGGGGTGGATTGTTTCACTGCTCACCCAAATGCTGGAACTGGTGACTTGCCTTTCCAGTCTTACTATGGAGGAACACACTCCAGCTCCCTCTTGCTATGAAGGAACACACTCTCTTTTTGGGAAGACTTTTGCAAATCCCAGACTTCAGAAAAAGGGCGGTGTTTATGAGGCACATTTTGGATCTTCGGGTAGGGCAGATAGATGTCCTGCTGGTGAATGATCACATGGGTGACAAGCCTTCTCCCTTAGCAATGGGAAGAAAGCTGTTGTAGCCCCTCAGCACGGAGCTGTCTGTGACTCTCACTGGAATGAATGGCCACGGGTGGTGGCCATTGGCTCAGCTCCCTGTGGTTGGTGTGTTAGAGACCTGGTTGCTCACTGATGCTCCTTTCACTTGGCTCCCTCCCACTCATTGTGATTTAGCCTCTTCCACCTCCTCTCAGGTGAAGCTGCAGTATCTGCTCTCCTCCCCACCACCTCCTTACCCATGTAACACTCATTTAGTCCTCATGGAGGTTTGAGGGTGGAATTGTCTGCCACTCATCCAATTTTCTTTCTAATAAATTATTATGGCTTAAATTCCATATTCTTCAAGTCTTTCCTGTTTTGGCACTTAAGAGCATGTCACACTAAGAGATGTAAAGCATAAATAAAAAAATGAACAAAAAACAAAAACTCAACAAAACCCAAAAACTGTTAACTTGTTTTTTAATCTGGCATGCCTTCCTTTACATTTCTAATTCCCTTCAAGGTAATGTGGATGCCTCTGACAGACTGCGGAGGGTTAGTACGAAAAGTGGTAAAAGAACAATAAAAGTGAGGTAAAACGATTTGCTACAGGGTAAAAGGGGAGAGCCCTCTTGGTGCCTGGGTATCAGTGAGTCTCGAAGCTTCCAAGAATAACCATCACTCCTTTGTGTAGAAGAGACAACTTTATAGCCAGCAGAATGGTGGAACATTGAACAACATTGCCTGATTTAATCCCTCCCTGTACAATCTCCCAAAGATGCAATCAAATCTATTAATGTCATAAAAGCTCAGTGTGTGAGAAGGGTCTAAGATGAAGTCAGCACTGGGCAGAATGTAAGGAAGCCAGAGTTCGGAGCAAAAGAGGCTAGGCAGACGTAGGCTGTCCCCACAGAATTAGCAAAAATCTTGAGATGGAACTTTGGAATTCCATGAACTATAAAATTATTGAGTTCAAGGTAACTTTACCTAAAATCAAAAGGCAGTGAGGCCTCCAGCTGTCTTGAGGGCTGTAACAATACACATCTTTATGATTAAGCGCTTATTAGAAACAACAAATGGAAATAAATTGGATATTAAAGCTGACAAATGCATTATGTCAAAGATCACTACGATTTTAACTTCTTATTCTTGCCAAATAACTTTAGACTTCTCATTTCTGAACAGTCATCAAGCTAATTTTCATTTCAGTTGAGCAATTTTTATTTATTTCAACTTTTTCAGGAAGTTACCATTAATTTGTGCATGAAAAAAGTGACAGCGTATATCAGTCAAGGCTGATAAAGTGGAAGTTTATTGAAGGAATATGGGATTTCTCCCAGAATTTCCAGGAGGGCTGGTGAACGAGCCTTGCAAAACCAGCAGAAACAAAGGCAGATGAGGGAGTCAGAGCCATAACTGAGACTGCACCACAGAACCAAACCCAGGGAAGCACACTGCTGCCTTTATAGGGCCCTGGATGCCTCAGCTGTCACCACTGCTGCCAAATGCACTCAACATTAAACGCAGCTGCTGTAAGTCCCTAGCAGTATCATGGATTCTTCACTGTCCCTACTTCTCTGTCCAAATTCAAAATATCAGTCTGCTGCATGTAATTCGCCATGTCTCTGCCAGTAACCCATGCCCTGACTGCCGGGGGGGCTGGGACAACAAGTATCTGGATTTTGAGGCTTCCGTGGTGGGAAATAGGCCCAAGCAGTAAATGGGATTAATATGGGGATAATATTCCAGGAAACCAGTATATAGAAATTATAATCACATTCAATATTGAGAGAAATCATTTTTTTGGTTAAAAAAAATGCTTTTCTAGGCTGCCTAAGTGAAAGTAATAAACATTCAAAACAGTAATATGAATTGTGTACAAAAATGGGCATTGATGTTTTTAGATTAAATTGTTTTGGAAGCAGGTCTATAGTTTTCATGAACTTCTCAAAAAGTTCATGAACTCAAAAATTCACAAATGTCTCAAAAAGCCAGTGTCTTCTCATCTTTTCCCTAATGCCGAATTTTCTCTCTCATTCTCCATCATCTATAGAGTTTGAACACATCAAGATGTAGCTCAAAATAGCCCTTCAACATATGAAAAAAAGTGATCAAACCCTCTTATACTAAGAAAAACATAAATTTAATCTATAATGATACCCTCATTTACCAATCAGATTGGCAAAAAACAAAAGTTTGATAACATACTCTGTTAGTGAAACAAGATTTTTCTTACATTGCTAATGGGAATGCAAAATTATCTGACTGCTTTGAAGGAAACTTTGGCAATATACAGCAAAATTATACAGGCATAATCCCTTTTCTAGGAATCTATCCCAAGGATACACTGGCAAAAATATAAAATAACATAGGCATAGAGCTTTTCATTCTGGCATTACTTGTGGTTCTGTTAAACATAAAGTCATCATGAGTTGGAGGTGACTCAACAGCAACTAAATGACAAATGTGTTAGACAGAATTCTAAGATGGACCCAAGATTCCCACATCCTGGCGTACATGTCTTATATAATCCCCTACGTTTGAGTACAAGATTAGGCTATGTTACTTGTCAAAAGGAAAGGAATTTTTCAGATGTATTTAAGGATGACTTTGAGTTAATCAAAAGGGAGAGTATCCTGGGTGGAACTGACCTAATCAGTTGAGCCATTAAAAGAGAGTCTCTTCCTGACTTTGGGAAGGTAAGTTACCACTTGTGAGACAGCCTCTGGAGACAACACTATAGTAAGAACCCAAGGGAGGCCTCTAAGAGCTGAGAGCAGTCTGGGCTGACAACTAGCAATAAAATGGGGACTTCATTCTTTTAACCGAAAGGAACTGCATTCTGCAACAATAAGTGAGTTTGAAAGAAGACCTCAGGTCTCTAATATGCCATTTTCAGTAATGGATAGGACAACAAGGCAGAATTAACAAGGAAATAGAAGACTTGAACAACACTATAAGCCAACTAAACCTAATAGATATCTATAAAACACTCCACCCAAGACAACAAAATACATATTTTTCTCCAGGTTGCAAAACAGCAAGTCTCAATAAATTAAAAAAGGTTAAAATCATGCAAAGTATTTTTTCTGACCACAGTTGAATGAGACTAGAAATCAATAACAGACCTATATAGAACTCTGCACCCAACAACAACAGAATACACATTCTTCTTAAGTCATGGAATAAACTAGGCCATAAAACAAGCCTTAATAAATATAAAAGGATTGAAATCATACAAAATATGTTCTCTGACCACAGTAGAATTAATTTAGATGTCAATAACAGAGAGACATGTTAGCAATTTACAAATAGGTGGAAATTAAACAAAAAACTCTTAAATAACCAATAAAAATAAACAATCATACTCTGAGGTAAATGAAAATTAAGGCACAACAATCAAAACCTATGGGATGTAGCTAAAGCAATGCTCAGATAAAAAACTATGGTGATAAAAATGTCTGCATTAAAAAAGAATAAAGATCACAAATCAACTAACTGAATCCCCACCTTAAGACACTGAAAAAATAAGAGCAAACTAAACCTAAAGCAAGCAGGAGGAAGGAAATAGTAAAGACTAAAGGGAATATCAATAATATAGAAAATAGAAAAACAACAGAGAAAAGCAACAAAATCAAAAGTTGTTTCTTTGAAAAGATATAAAATTGACAGATCTTTAGCTAGACTAACCAAGAAGAAAAAAAAGAGATGACTAAACTTACCAAAGTCAGGAATGAAAGAGGAGACATTACTATTGACCCTGCAGAAATTAAAAATAAATAAATAAAAGAACACATAGAAACTGTATGCCAACATAGTAGATAACTTAGATAAGATGGATAAACTCTTGTACACAAATTACTGAAACTGGCACAAGAGAAAATAGAAAATCTTAATTAGCTTATAATAAGTAATAAGAGTGAATTAATAATTAAAACAAAACCAACCAACCAAACAAAAAAACTCAAAGAAAATCTCCAGCTTGGATGGCTTCACTGGTGAATTTTATCAAACATTTAAAAAAGAGTTAATACTAATCTTTCACAAAATCTTCCAAAAAATAAAAACAGAGGGAATACTTACCAACTGACTCTATTAGACCAATACTATCCCAATACTGAAATCATACAAAGACATTGCAAGAAAAGAAAGCTGCACACCAATAGCTCTTATGAATGCAGATGCAAAAATCCTCAACAAAATACAAGGAAATTAAATACAGCAACATGTAAAAAAGACTATATACCATGACCAAGTGGAATTTATCCCAGGAATACAAGGTTAGTTCAACATTCAAAAATTAATAAATGTAATACACCATATCAATAGAATAAAAAGAAAAAACCACATGATCATCTCAATAGGTGCAGAAAAACCCTTTGACAAAATCCAACACTTCTTCATGATAAAAATGCTCAATAAAACTAGGACTAGATAGGAACTTCTTCAAACCTGATAAATGGCATCTGTGAAAAACCCACAACTATCATCATGCATAACAGTGAAAGACTGAACAATCTGCCCCTAAGATAAGGGACAAGACAAGGTTGTCTGCTCTTACCACTTCTGTTCCTTGTTATACTGGGGGTTCTCGAGAGGCCAATTAGGCATGAAAATGAAATGAAAGTCATCTTGATTTAAAAAAAAAGATGTAACACTACTTTTATTTGCAGATGATATAACCTTATATACAGAAAATCCTAAGGAACCCACTAAAACCAAAAAACAAAAAAACCTACTAGAACTAATAAATGAGTTCAGCAAGTTTACAAGATGTAAAATTAATATACAAAGATCAGTTTTATTAGTGTATAGTAGCAATGAAAAAAACAAATGAAATTAAGAAAACAATTCCATATATAATAGCATTGAAAATAATAAAATATTTAGAAGTAAATTTAATAAAAGTAGTGCAAAACATATACTTTGAAAACTACAAAACATTGTTGAAAGAAAGTAAAGAAGTTTTAAATAAGTGGGAAGACATTCCATGATCCTGGGTTGGAAGACTTAATATTATTAAGATGTCAACAGTCCCCAAATTGATCTACAGATTCAGTGCAATATCTATTAAAATTACAGCTGCTTTTTTTGTTATTGCGATAATGGGTAAACTGATCATAATATTCATATGAAAATGCAAGACCCAGACTAGCCAAAAAATTTTGAAAAAGAAGAACAAATTGAAGGACTCACACTTCCTGATTTCAAAACTTTCTACAAGGCGATAGTAATCAAAACAATGTGGTACTGAAATAAGGATAGATACATAACCAAACCAACCGAGTGCTGTCGAGTCAATTTCGACTCATACTGACCCTATAGGACTGAGTAGAACTGCCCCATAGAGTTTCCAAGGAGCGGTTGGTGGATTCGAACTGCCGACCTTTAGGTTAGCAGCTGTAGCTCTTAACCACTGTGTCACCAGAGGATAGATATATAGCTAAATAGAATAGATTGAGAGTCCAGAAATAAAACCTCACGTTAATAGTCAGTGGATTTTTGACTAGGGTGCCAAAAAAATCCAATGGGAGAAAGAATAAGTTTCAACAAATGGTGTCAGGACAACTGGATATCCACATGCAAAAAGTGAACTTGTATCCCTTACTTGCACCTTGCACAAAAATTAACTTAAAATGTATCCAAGACCTAAAACTATAAAACACCTAGAAGAAAACATAGACATTATTGTGACCTTGGTTTCTTAGATAATGGTTTCTTAGATATGGCATCAAAAACACAAGCAAGAAAATGAAGAAGAAATAATTGGAGTTCATCAAAATCAACAACTTTTGTGCTTCAAAGGACACCATCAAGGTATTGAAAAGACATCCCACAGGATGGGAAAAAGTGTTTGCAAATCATATATCTAACAAGCGTTTATAATCTAGAATATATAAAGAACTTTGACAACTGAATAATAAAAAGACAAATATCCCAGTTAAAGAATGGGTAAAGGAAATGAATAGACATTTCTCCAAAGAAGATATGCATAGCCCATAAACACATAAAAAATATACAAATACAAAATGGTTAACTTCCCTAATTAGTTTTTAGGGAAATGTAAATCAATACCACAATAAAATAACACACTAGAACTGTTATAATGAAGCACTGGAAAAATTGGAACCTCATACACTGCAGGTGGGAATGTAAACATTCTGGCAGTTCCTCAAAAGATTGAACAGAATTACAACATGACCCAGCAATTCCACCTCTAGGTATATATCCAAGATAATTGAAAACTTATATCTGCACAAAAACTTGTACACAAATGTTCATAGCAGCATTACTCATAATGGCAAAAAAGTAGAAACAACACAAACATCCATCAACTGATGAGTGGATAAATAAAATGTGGTATAGTCATATGATGGAATACAGCGAAACCTGTGAGAACTGGAACTCAATGGAACTGCCCTGTTTTTCCAGGTCTCACAAGTTTCCCACCTTTGACAGGGTGCAGACTTACCACTTTTCTATTGCTCATTTTAGTGAGAATATTTGAGTTTTTCTTCTCTGAGAGGTTTCCATCTTATACAGGTTCTGGCTTTTGCGGGCTTTACTGTATTATTCAGCCATTAAAATAAATGAAATACTAATAAATACTACAACATGGATAAAACTTGAAAGCAGTATGCTAAGTAAAAGACGTTAGTCACAAAAGACCACATATTGTTTAATGATTCCATTTATGTGAAATGCCTGCAATAGACAAATCTATAAGGAAAGTAGATTAGTGGTTGCCTAAGGCTAGGGCTAAGAGGGAGGGTGGAGGGTGGGGAATGGAGAGTTACTGTTAATGGGTTCAGAATTTCTTTTGAGGGTAATGAAAATGTTCTAAAATTTATTATGGTGATGGTTGCACAATTCTGTGAATGTACTAAAACCATTGAATTGTACACTTTAAATGGGTGAATTGTATGTATGCATATTATATGTTAGTAAAGCTATTAGGAAAAAAGACTAATAATAAAATAAATAAATAACAATAAATAAAATAAAAAATAATATTAAATAATAATAATAAATAAAAAAGTTCATTCCGAAAGGTCATAGACGCTAACTAGAAAGGGGCTTCCAATGGATGGGACAATTTGAGAATAAAGAAGAATGACTGTCTTCAATTGAAACACGTATTAAAAATCTGTGATTTTATAATGATACCAAAACAAAACAAATGAAAAAACAAACAGAATAGCTCACCATTCTCCACTGGAGCTGCTAGAGCACCAATGATTTCTTTGAAAAATTGAGGTAGGAATAGAATGAAGCTCTTTGTGCCTTGCCTGTGTGAATTAAATTTTTATGTAACCAAATGGTTGACAAGGGAAATTATAGAAGAATTACAGATAATAGATGAAGAATGAATGGCAGAATTAGAAAATGACTATTTTCCAGCTTCTAGTGATACAATGCTTCTAGGCAACAATCATGTATGAATGCTAAAAGCATGAGGTGAAAGGTTGATGGGGGAGTTTTATAATGGAGAAATCAGGCTGATATACCCTGAAACCTCTGATTTCACCTTTTAAAAATAACAGCTTTTTGAGACATAATTCACATACCATAAATTCACCCTTTAAAGTATACAATTCGGTGTTTTTTTTAGTATATTCACAGAGTTGTGCAAACCTTGTTGTTGTGTGCCATTGAGTCTATTCTGACTCATAGTGACCCTATAGGACAGAGTAGAACTTCCCCATAGGGTTTCCTGGGCTGTAATCTTTACGGGAACCGATCGCCATGTCTTTTCTCCTGCAGAGTGGCTGGTGGCTGATCTTTTTGTTAGCAGCCAAGTGCTTAACCATTGTGCCAGTAGGGCTTCTTGTGCAATCACTGTTAAGGAATTATCTAATTCCAGAACATTTTCAGCACTCCAAAAAGAAACCCCATACTTATTAACAATCACTTCCCATTATCCCTGCTTACCAGCTCCTGGCAACCACTAATTTACTTTCTGTCCCTATGGATTTACTTACTCTGTTCATTTCATATAAACGAAATCATAGAATATGACCTCTTTCACTTAGCACAACTTTTCTGAGTTTCATCCATGTTGTAGCATCTATCAATACTTCATTCCTTTAAATGGCTAAATAATATTCCACTGTATGTATATATCACTCACATTTGGTCTATCCATTCTTCAGTTGATGGGCATTTGTATTGTTTTCACTTTCTGGCTATTATGAATAATGCTGCTACGAACATTTACGTACAAATTTTTGTGTGGACATATGTTTTCAATTCTCTTGGATAGATACCTAAGAATGGAATTGCTGGGTCATATGATAACTTATGTTTAACTTTTTGAGGTGATTCTATGTTAATATCACTAAAATGTCACTCATAATGTCACACAAAAAATTGCACGGCATATCTATAAAGTATTCTTGCCTAAACAATTAAATCTGAACATATTCAAACCTTTAGATCAGGAGTCTGCAAACTTTTTCTGTAAAGGACCAGAAAGTAAATATTTTAGACTTTGTGCACTATAGAGCCTCTGTTACAAATACTCAATGCTCCTGTAGTAGCTGGAAAGGAGCTATAGACAATATATAAATAAGCATGACTTTGTCCCATTAAAACTTTATTTACAAAATAAGAAGCAGGCCAGATTTGGCCCATGGCTTGTAGTGTGCCAGCCCCTGTTCAAGATTTTATAACCTTTTTACAAGAAACATGGGGAATATAGAGACAAGTTAAATAATGCAATGAGGAAACAATCACCCAAACACAGAAAGTGAGACAATGACTTGGTTTCTCCAAAAAAAAAAAGTTAATGTCATGACAAAAGGCTAACATTCTATTTCCTCCATAAATTCTCTCTCGTTAATCTGATACTACATGTGTCATGAGTGGGAAATAAAAAGGAAGCTTGGTGTTGTGGAAAGAGTCTACTGGTTATCAATACATGCTCCAGTTGTCTTATTGTGGTACCCTTCTCCTAGTGGTAAAAGACCCCTCTGAGTGGACCAATTATAGTTCTCTATCCCTATGGCCACAGTAGTCTGTCCAAGGACTCAACATTTGATCTAAGGAAGAACAATGAGAATTTTTGCCTCAGATTTTTTTTTTCAAGGTGAAGCTGGGAAAGGAGAGTTGTGTTTGTGGAAGTATAAGAATGCTGCAAGGCCCAGGATGACTCTGGTCAGAATTTTAGGTTAAGGTGATCACCAATCTTGAAAGAATAAAGACTAAGGCATGTGTGTATGTATGTTTGTGTGTGTGTGTGTGTGTGTGTGTGTGTGTGTGTGTGAGAGAGAGACAGACAGACAGAAAAAGACAGAGACAAAGAGAGAGACAGAGAGAGAGACAAGGGGGCAGGAGATGGGAGGAAGGGGAAAGAAGTTGTTATTTGCAACCAAAGAATCCTGTTTTTTATGCCCACCTTAAAGAATTTTTGAAATGATTAGACATGATATGTATAAAATTTCTGGAATTGTAAACTTTTAATAAATGGCACCATTTTGCACTAAATCACAAATTGCCTCGTTATGTCTCCTGCATTATTATTTAGCTTTTTATGTTCCCAAGCTTTGTCACTAGATTGCCAGCTCCATGAAGGTAGGAAACAAGCATACTATGATCTCTTGCTTTCCAGAGTGTCTGACATGCGCTGAGTTAATTTCCAAGAATAAGATGATCTTTGCTGATAAATAAGAATATAAAGTTGAATCATAGGATTGTTGCAGTAGAATGACATTGATATCTTCTAATTAAGGTAGACTTGTTGACTTATTTTCTATGAAATTATCACAAAGTTAGAAATGGCATTTTAATGGAAGATGCTTCTCAGAATTTTTTTTTTTCATTCAGTTAAATTCTAAAAAAGTTTTCCTTGGAAGTTCATGGATAAGATGTTATTGCTCATGTAATTCAGGTCCTAATGTTGGATATCTAAGGCACATTTTTAGCTTAACTGCTGGAAAGCAATACCACTGCCACACATTGAAATAGTTTTAAAATAAGGAAGACTTAAAAATATAGTGAACATGTCATTTGGAATAATTGGCATTCTAAAACAAAGTCTGAAAGAAGTCATTAGAGGTAGTCAGAGCAATTAGCTGATGGTTCTTAAAAGACTCATGTAAGTTGAATTTATTTACTTTATATATTTAAATGCTTTAAATATATAATACTAAAATTGCTATACTAGTTTTTTGAAAGTAAGTGAAATTTATTTTTTTCTAAAAACCAAATTGTTAAGATTCTAAAAATATCTATTACTGTTCTGAATATAATGTTTATTTGGTTACCAAATTTGATGTCAGACCCACAGTTAAAACTTCTTAAATAAATACAAATACATTCCAGTTGTCTTAGTTACCTAGCGCTGCTATAACAGAAATACCACAAGTGGGTATCTTTGAGAAATAGAAACTTATTTTCTCACAGTTAGGAGGCTAAAAGTCTGAAACCCGGGTGCCGGCTCTAGAGAAAGGCTTTTTCTCTCTTTGTTGGCTCTGGAGGAAGGTCTTTGTCTCTTTGACCTTCTGCTCCTGGGTGATCTTCATGTGGCTTTCTCTTCCCCCATCTCTGTTTCTTTCACTTGCTTGTTTAATCTCTTTTATATCTCAAAAGAGACTGACTTAAAACACACTCTAGGCTAATCCTGTCTCATTAGATAACATAGATAACTCAAATGTGATTATAATCACAAGTATAGAGGTTAGAATTTACCACACAGAGGGAGGCAGGGCCAAGATGACAGAGTAGTCAGATGCTTCTGGTGGACCCTCTTACAACAAAGACCTGAAAAAAACAAATGAATCAATTATATATGACAATTTAGGAGCCCTAAACATCTAAGGCAAAGTTGAGGAACCGGACTGAGTGGCGGGGGAGGGAGAGACTGTTTGGAAGCAGCGAGGAGTTGCCAGACCTGACCCGGTGAGTGCCTGGGCCCTTCAGGCCTGATCAACTCGGAGGTGAGTGGTGAGGAAGGCAAGCAGCAGTGCTTAGGAGGTGTATTACAGACTGGGAGAGACCCAGAGGCAGAGAGTCTACTCGGCCACCCGGAACCAGTGAGAAGCAGCCCTCAACCAGCAAAAGGTAAGTAATTGCATCCAGCCTACCGCATGGATGAAAAACATCCCTCTTAGGGAAAAACCTCTGCACTGGGTCTTGACTGGCTTCAGCAATTGCTGAGTCCTCTGGGCCAGAAGTAGGATCCATCACAAGCCCTGAGCCATTTTCCCGGCCTTGGAGAGTGAACAAATTAACAAATAGGGGAAAAAAACCCCAAAACTGCCAGCTCCACTAAGCCAGGAACTCAGGGTAGGCACAGCTCCATTGCCTAGGCACAGGCATAAGGGATCCATGGACTTTGAGTGCCTTTCCCCCTGCAGAGACTTGTGTGGGCCCATCTCAACAGCTTAGGCCCTCATTACTGCAGTACAACAGGGTATATACTGAAACTCTAACTTCAACTATTTCAGCTGTGAAGTGGCATTTTCTTGACATTTGACACTGCTCTGCCCATTAAGCAGGGTCTTCACCTACCCACATCAGGGGCCTGAGGACTGGTGGCTCCACCCACTCCACCTAGCCACACCTAGCAATAGGGGCCCAAGAATAAGAGGTGCTCCCCAGTCCTTACAGCCAATAGCACTGGGTGCTTATAGTCCAGCTGTAAAACCCACCTACCTATGCGCTCTAGGGAACAGGGATGTATCTTCTGGGACACTCGGGGGTGGCCGTCAGCACCCTGCCTTTCTCAGAGTGTGTTCCCCTGCTGCAGCCAGATGTCTGTGCCTACACCAATCACCCATGCCTGTCTAGGACTGTAAGTGAGAGCCTGCATCGCACACTTGGTGGCCTCTATCTGGGCACTTGAGCTGAACCCATACAGGAGGAGTGGGTGGACTTCTGAGCTCACATATCTAGTAACAAATCTAACAACCTGGAGACATGGCATTAGAGCTTCAAAGGTGCCAATAATCAAACTAGATCACAGGAATAGCCTATTTGGGCATATCAAAACAAAACAAGAAGCTAGGACACAGTAAGCAAACATAAAATAAATAAATATAATAACTTATTGATGGCTTGGAGACAACAGTCAATATCAAATCACATAAAGAGGCAGTCTATGATGGCTTCAGCAAGCTCCCAAAACAAAGAATCTAGAAAAAAAATTTCTTGGAATTATCAGAGGTAGAATACAAAAGATTAATATATAGAACTCTTCAAGAAATTAGGAAGGAAATTAAGCAAAACACAAAACATACAATAGAGGAAATTAAAAAGATTAAAGAAGAGTATAATGACAAATTCAACAGGCTGCAAGAATCCATAGAGAGACAGCAATCAGAAATCCAGAAGATTAATAATAAAATGTCAGAATTAGACAACTCAGAAAGTCATAGAAGCAGAATTGAGGCAATGGAAGTCAGAATTAGTGAGACTGAAGACAAAGCACTTGACACCAATTTATTTGATGAAAAATAAGATAAAAGGATAAAAAAATGAAGAAACCTAAGAATTATGTGGGATTCTATCAAGAGGAATAACCTATGAGTGACTGGAGTACCAGAACCCGGGGGGGGGGGGAGGGGGGAGAGTAAAAGAAAATACAGAGAGAATTGTTGAAGATTTGTTGGCAGAAAACTTCCCTGATATCGTGGAAGATGACGATATCTATCCAAGATGCTCATCGCACCCCACATAAGGTAAATCCCAAAAGAAAGTCGCCAAGATATATTATAATCAAACTTGCCAAAAGCAAAGATAAAGAGAGAATTTTAAGAGCTGCTAGGGATAAACGAAAAGTCATCTACAAAGAAGAGTCAATAAGAATAAGCTCGGACTACTCAGCAGAAACCATGCAGGCAAGAAGGCAATGGGATGATATAAAAAAAGGCTTAAAGGAAAAAAATTGCCAGCCAAGGATTATATATCCAGTAAAACTGTCTCTCAAATATGATGGCAAAATTAGGGCATTTCTGGATAAACAGAAGTTTAGGGAATTTGCAAAAACCAAACCAAAGTTACAAGAAATATTAAAGGGAGTGCTTTGACTAGAAAACCAATAATATCAGACCTAGACTAGAACACAGGACAGAACAACCAGATACACAACCCAGAAAGGGAAGTCACAAAAATAAGTCAAAGCTAAAACACTGAAAATAGGGAAACTGAGATGTCAATATGTAAAAGATGACACTATTAAAATAAAAGAGGGACTTAAAAAATGTAGACATAGATTTTTTCATATGGAGGGAAGTCAAGGCAATATGAAGAAATAAAAGACTGGTATAAACTTAGAAAAACAGGGGTAAATATTAAGGTAACCACAAAGGAAACTAACAATCCTACAAGTCAAAATAAAAAAGAAGAAAAATATAAAGACTCAGCAAGTAAAAAATCTACAACAATGAAAAAGATGAAAACACGTAAAGAAAAACAACTCAGCACAGAATATTAAGTGGAACAAAGACACTGTGAACAACACACAAAAAAAAGACATCAAAATGACAGCACTGAACTCATACCTATCAATAATTGTGCTGAATGTAAATGGACTAAATGCACCAATAAAGAGAAAGAAAGTGGCAGATTGGATAAAAAACAAGAGACACACCTTAGACTTAAAGACACAAACAAACGAAAACTCAAAGGATGGAGAAAAACATATCAAGCAAACAACACTCAAAAAAGAGCAGGAGTGGCAATAGTAATCCCTGACAAAATAGACTTTAAAGTAAAATCCACCACAAAGGATAAGGAAGGACACTATATAATGATTAAAGAGTCAATACACCAGGAGGGCATAACTGTAATAAATATTTACACACCCAACGACAGGGCTTCAAAATACATAAAACAAACTCTAACAGCATTGAAAAGAGAGATAGACAGTTCGACAATAGTAGTAGGAAACTTAAATACACCACTTTCTGGGAAGGACAGAACATCCAGAAAGAAGTTCAACAAACACGGAAGATCTAAATGCTACAATCAACCAACTTGATCTCATAAACATATACTGAACACTCCACCCAACAGCAGTCAAGTATACTTTCTTTTCCAAAGCACATGGAACATTCTCCAGAATAGACCACATACTAGGCCATAAAGCAAACCTTAACAGAATCCAAATCATCAAAGTATTATAAAACATCTTTTCTGACCATAAAGCCATAAAAGTAGAAATCAACAACAGAAAAAGCAAGGAAAAAAAAAATCAAACACATGCAAACTGAACAACACCTTGCTCAAAAACTACTGGGTTATAGAAGAAATTAAGGATTGAATAAAGAAATTCATAGTATCAAACAAGAATGAAAACACATCCTACCAGAACCTTTGGGACACAGCAAAAGCAGTGCTCAGAGGTCAGTTTATAACAAAAAATGCACATATCCAAAAAGAAGACAGTAATCCTACAACTAGAACAAGTAGAAAGAGAGCAGCAAAAGAAGCCCTTGGACCCCAGAAGAAAGGAAATAATAAGTATTAGAGCATAATTAAATGAAATAGAGAATAGAAAAACAATTTGAAAGAGTTAACAGGTCCAAAAGCTGGTTCTTTGAAAAGATCAACAAAATTGATAAACAATTGGCCAAACTGACAAAAGAAAAACAGGAGAGGAAGCAAATAACGTGTATAAGAAACGAGATGGGTGATATCAGAACAGACCCAACTGAAATAAAAAGAATCATAACAGAATACTATGAAAAACTGTACTCTAACAAACTTGAAAACCTAGAGGAAATGGACAAATATCTAGAAACTCACTACCTAACTAAACTAACACAAACAGAGGTAGAACGACTAAATAAACCCATAACAAAAGAAGAGATTGAAAAGCTTATTAATAAACTCCAAACAAAAAAAAAAAGCCCTGGCTCGGCTGGCTTCACTGGAGAATTCTACCAAACTTTCAGAGAAGAGCTAACACCACTACTATTAAAGGTATTTCAGAGCATAGAAAAGGATAGAATACTCCCAAACTCATTCTATGAAGCCAGCATAACCTGATACCAAAACCAGGTAAAGACAACACAAAAAAACAAAATTACAGACCAACATCCCTCATGAACATTGATGCAAAAATCCTCAAGAAATTTCTAGCCAATAGAATTCAGCAACATACCAAAAAAATAATTCATCATGACCAAGTGGGATTTATACCAGGTATGCAGGGATGGTTCAACATGAGAAAAACAATCAACATAATCCATCACATAAATAAAACAAAAGACAACAACCACATGATCTTATCAATTGATGCAGAAAAGGCATTTGACAAAGTCCAACACCCATTCATGATAAAAACTCTCAACAAAATAGGAATAGAAGGGAAATTCCTCAGTATAATTAAGTGCATTTCTACAAAGCCAACGGCCAACATCATTCTAAATGGAGAGAGTTTGAAAGCATTCCCCTTGAGAACGGGAATGAACAAGGATGCCATTTATTACCACTCTTATTCAACATTGTGCTGAATGTCCTAGCCAGAGCAATTTAAGCTAGAAAAAGAAATTAATGGCGTCCAAATTGGTAGGGAGAAGTCAAAGTATCTCTATTTGCAGATGATATGATCTTATATAGAGAAACCCCCAAAGAATCCACAAGAAAACTACGGGAGCAAAAAGAAGATTTCAGCAAAGTTTCAGGATACAAGATAAACGTACACAAATCAGTTGGATTCATTTACACCAACAAAGAGAACTTCAAAGAGGAAATCACCAAATCAATACCTTTTGCAATATCCCCCAAGAAGATAGAATACTTAGGAATAAATCTAACCAGAGGCATAAAAGACCTATACAATGAAAACTACTAGACATTACTGAAAGAAACCAAAAGAGACCTGCATAAGTGGAAAAACATACCTTGCTCACGGATAGGTAGACTCAACATTGTGAAAATGTCAGTTCTACCCAAAGCAATCTATAGATAAAATGCAATCCCAATCCAAATTCCACCAGCATTTTTTAATGAGATAGAGAAACAAATCACCAATTTCATATGGAAAGGTAAGAGGCCCCGAATAAATAAAGCATTATTCAAGAAGAACAAAGTAGGAGGCCTCACACTACATGATTTTAGAAACTATTATACCGCCACGGTAGTCAAAACAACCTGGTACTGGTACACCAACAGATACATAGACCAATGGAACAGAGTTGAGAATCCAGACATAAATGTGCCCACCTATGAGCAGCTGATATTTGACAAAGGCCCAAAGTCTGCTGATTGGGGAAAAGACAGTCTCTTTAACAAATGGTGCTGGCATAACTGGATATCCATCTGCAAAAAACTAAAACAAGACCCATACCTCACACCATGCACAAAAACTAACTCAAAATGGATCAAAGACTTAAATATAACATCGAAAACAATAAAGATCATGGAAGAAAAAATAGGGACAACACTTGGATCCCTAATACGTGGCATAAACACAATACGAACCATAAGTAACAATGCACAAGCACAAGAAGAGAGACTGGATAACCAGGAGCTCCTAAAAATCAAACACTTATGCTTATAAAAAGACTTCCAAAAGAGTCAAAAGACAACCTACAGACTGGGAAGAAATTTTTGACTATGACAAATCTGATCAGCGTCTAACCTTTAAAATCTACAAGATACTGCAAAACCTCAACAGCAAAAAGACAAATAACCCAATTAAAAAATGGGCAAAGGTTATGAACAGGCACTTCGCCAAAGAAGATATTCAGGTGGCTAACAGACACATGAAGAAACGCTCACGATCATTAGCCGTTAGAGAAATGCCAATCAAAACTACAATGAGTTATCATCTCACCCCAACAAGGCTATCCCTAATCCAAAAAACAAAATAATAAATGCTGAAGAGGTTGTGGAGAGACTGGAACACTTATACACTGTTGGTGGGAATGTAAAATGGTACAACCACTTTGGAAATCGATTTGGCACTTCCTTAAAAAGCTAGAAATAGAAGTACCATACGATCCAGCTATCCCACTTCTTGGAATATATCTTAGAGAAATAAGAGCCACCACACGAATAGATATATGCACACCCATGTTCATTGTAGCACTGTTCATAATAGCAAAAAGATGGAAACAACCTAGGGGCCCATCAACAGACGAATGGATAAACAAATTATGGTATATCCACATGATGGAATACTATGCAACGATAAAGAACAATGATGACGTCGTGAAACATAACATGGAGGAATCTGGAGGGCATTTTGCTGAGTGAATTTAGTCAGTCACAGAAGGACAAATGTTGTATAAGTCCACTATTATAAGAACTCAAGGATAGGTTTAAACACAGAAGAAAATATTCTTTGATGGTTATGAGGGTGGGGAGGGAGGGAGAGGGTTATTTACTAACTAGATAGTAGATAAGAATTATCTTAGGTGAAGGGAAGTACAGTACACACTACAGGGGAAGTCAGCACAACTGGACTAAACCAAAGCTAAGAAGCTTCCTGAATACAATCAAACACTTTGAGGGACAGAGTAGCAGGGGTAGGAGTCTGGGGACCATGCTTTCAGGGGACATCTAGGTCAATTCGCATTACAAAACTTATTAGGAAAATGTTCTGCATCCTACTTTGGTGAGTGGCATCTGAGGTCTTAAAAGCTTGCAAGTGGCCATCTAAGATGCATCAATTGGTCCCAACCACCTGGAGTAAAGGAGAAAGAAGAACACCAAAGACACAAGGAAAGTATTAGCCCTAGAGACAGAAAGGGCCACATAAACCAGACATTTCATCAGCCTGAGAGCAGAAGAACTAGATGGTGTCTGACTACCACCAATGACCACCCTGACAGAGAACACAACACAAAGTCTAGGATGCAGCACAGGAAAGGTGGGGTGCAGAACTCAAATTCTAGTAAGAAGACCAGACTTAATGGTCTGACTGAGACTGGAGGAACCCCGGAAAGCATGGTCTCTGGATTCTCTATCAGCCCAGAACTAAAATAATTTCCGAGGCCAACTCTTCAGACAGGGATTGGACTGGACTGTGGGACATAAAGTGATACTTGTGAGGAGTGTGTCTCTTAGCTCAAGTAGGTACAAGAGACTAAACAGACAGCTTCAGTCCAGAGGTGAGATCGGAAGGCAGAGAGGGTTAGGAGCTGGTGGAATGGACATGGAGAATCAGGGGTGGAAAGGAGGAGTGTGCTGTCACAGTATGGGGAGAGCAATTAGGGACACATAACAATGCATGTATAAATTTTTGTATGGGAGACTAACTTGAAATTTAAAGTTCATTTAAACTACAACAATAAAGAAAAAAGAAAAGAATTTACCACACATATTTTTGGGAGACACAATTCAATCCATAATACCAGTTAAAATACTTAAGTGAAGTATATCCTATAGCTTCCTCGTTTTAGCTAATGTTAATAACAATTTTCTCACTTTCAGAAAATGTTACAATTAAATAAAAATGTGTCACCTCAATAATAATAGATATTTCCTTGTTTATATATGAAATTTATTTTTTTAAAAAGCGCTGTCCTAGGAATATATTTTCTTCTTGTAGTTCACTTACTATATTAGCATAATTTTAGTTACATTAGTCATAGAAATAAACTGGGATACTTTCACTTGATCTTAAATTAATATTTAATTTTATGTAAGTAAGTATCAAAACATGGTACTCTTGATTTCCATCTGTAGCCATGATGGAGTAACAGGGGCAAGATTTATCTTAACTAAAGAACCACAGAAAATATCTGTGACTATGGTTTTAAGATACTGGACCACAGGCAGCACTGGAAAGTGATTTCTGAGAGAAAGGACACAAACAAGGCTGAGGTGCAGGAAGGGGGAACCCAAACAAAACCTAGCAGTCTCCCTTAGATGAGGAGACAGAATGCAGAGTTCACAGAGGCCAAGAAATTTATAATTCAAGAGGCAGAGTACTGGAATACTCAGAATATGTGACAGACTCTACGTGGCCCACAAACCTTAGCTATATACTCTGTGGTTCTTTACGAAAAAGATCTGCTGAGTCCTACACTAGATTAAAGGCGGCTCTGAACCTGTCTAATAAAGGTTAGAAGAAAGATTCAAAAGTTACTCTTTCCATGTAACTTACCTACATCCTAGAACAAAGTCCTAGAACCTACATCCTAAGTACTCCGACTTGACTGCAATGAGTTTTTTTTTTTATATATATATATATACACACATATATGTTTATATATATATATAAAACAAACATAAAAGTATATATATACACATATTACATATAACATACATTTTTTTATATATATAAAACAAACATATATATATGCATATATCCATAAAACTAAAACAAACAAAAAAACCAAACCCGTTGCCATCAAGTTGGAGTAACTAACAATATAAAAATCGCAATTTCTAGCATCTAATAAAAAGTTTCCAGGCATCCACAGAGGCAGGAAAACATGACCCACAAAGAGGAGAAAAATCAATTAACAGAAATGACATTGGTGATAGAATTAGTAGAAAAGGACATTAATTCAGATATAATAAATAAATATAGAAAGCAACGGTGAAATGAAGAGTTTTTCAGACATACAGAATCACCAGCAGAGCAGCACTACAAGAAATATTATAGAAAGTCCTTCAAGGAAAAGAAATATCATATCACATGGTAATTCGAGTCTACTCAAAGCAATAAAGAGAACTAGAAATAATAAATACTTGGTTAAATATAAAATAATTTTTTTCTTATTTAAAAAATTCTTTAAATGATAATTAACTTTAAAGCAAAAATAGTAACAATGTATTGTAGTGATTATAACATGGAGAATGAAAATGTATGACAACAATAATATAAAGTCTAGGAAAGGGAAATGGAAATCAGCTGTTAATAGTGTTCTTATATAGCCCAAGAGAAAATGACATCTTCAAAGCCTTTTAATAATACTAAAATTGCTCTTCTAGTTTTTATGCTCACCTTAAAGAATTTTTGAGAGGATTAGATATAATCTGAGAATGCACTGATAGTATATGCTGATACAAAGACTTACACATGAATGTTTATAGTAGCTTTATTTATTATAGCCCTGTCTTAGTTATCTAGTGCTGCTATAACAGAAATACCACAGGTGGATGACTTAACAAGGAGAAATTTATTCTCTCACAGTTTAGGAGGCTAGAAGTCCAAATTCAGGGCACCAGCTCCAGGGGAAGGCTTTCTCTGTTTGTCGGCTCTGAAGGAAGGTCCTTGTCATCAATGTTCCCCTGGTCTAGGAGCTTTTCAGTGCAGGGACCCCATGTCTAAAGGATATGTGCTCCTGGCTCTTCTTGTTTGGTGGTAATGAGGTCCCCCTGTCTCTCTGCTCGCTTCTGTCTTTTATATCTCAAAAGAGATTGACTCAAGACACAGCTTAATCTTGTAGATTGAGTCCTGCCTCATTAACATCATAGAAGTAGGATTTACAACACATAGGAAAATCACATTAGATGACAAAATGATTGACAATCACACAATACTAGAAACCATGGCCTAGCTAAGTTGACACACATTTCTGGGGGACACAATTCAATCCATAACAAGCCCCATACAACAGTGAACCCAAATATACACCAAGAGGTGACTGGATAAACCAATTGTAGTTTATCTATACAGTGGAATACTACTCAGCAATAAAAAGTAATGAACTATTGATACAGACTTCAACATGGGTAAATCTCAAAGCTATTATGCTGAAAGAAAGAATTCAGATATTAAAACAATAATTATAGTATATTTCATTTAATTATAATTCTAGAAAAAATGTATCTATAGTGACATATGCAACTCACTGGGGATGGGTATGAAGGAATTTAACTGTGTAAATCATAATAAATTATGGATAACATTACAAAGAATGGAAATTCCAGAACACTTAATTGTGCTCATGTGCAATCTGTACACAGATCAAGAGGCAGTCATTCAGACAGAGCAAGGGGATAATGCATTGTTCAAAACTGGTTATGTCTTCATGATGGATAGTCCCCTTAATCATAGTATAGTGTCCTTCTTTGTCTTTTATGGTGGATTTTGTTTTAAAGTCTATTTTATCTGAGATTAGTATTGCCACTCCTGCTCTTTTTTCGTAGCTGTTTGCTTTATATATTTTTTCCATCCTTTTATTTTTAACAAATTTATGTCTTTGTTTCTAAAGTTTGTCTCTTATAGACAGCATATTGATGGATTTTGTTTTTTTATCCATTCTGTCACTCTCCATCTCTTTATGGGTGCATTTAGGTCATTTACATTCAGTGTAATTATTGCTAGGTGTGAGTTTATTGCTGTCGTTTTGTAGTGTTTTTTTTTTTTTTTTTTTGTGATGCTGACGTTTTCTTTGTTCCTTTTACTCTCCTGTGCTGAATTACTTTTGTTTGTGGATTTTTTTCATTTCTTTTGTTTCTGTAGGTTTTGTTTTTACTGAGACTTTATATTTTTCTTCTTTATTTTGATTAGTAGGCTTGTTAACTTTCTTTGTGGTTACCTTGAAATTTACCCTTCTCTTCCTAGCTTTGAAGCAGTCTATTATTACTTGGTATCACCTTGCCTTCCACTCCATTATATTATACCATTTATTCCCACTTTTATTGTTCTGATGCTGTTGTCATTTACAGATTAACCTCTCTGGTTCCCTGTTGCAATTCTTTTTGTTTTGGATAGTCCTTAAGAGTTCATTTTCTAGGTTGATATCTGGCTAGTACAATCCTGTGTCCTAGATTCGGCCTGTGGTCTGGTGTTGTTTGTTCTCAGATTGAAAGACTCTTTTTAATAAGTCTTGTAAGTATGGTTTGATTTTTACATAGTCCTGTAATTTCTGTTTATCTAGAAATGATCTAATTTCACCATCATATTTGAATGAGAGTTTTGCAGGTTATATTATTCTTGGTTGGCAATTTTTTTCTTTCAAGGTTTTATATATGTCATCCCATTGCCTTCTTGCCTGCATGGTTTCTGCCAAATAATCAATCTTAGTCTTATTGTTTCTCCTTTGCATGTGACTTTTTGTTTTTCTCAAGCTGCTCTCTGGATTCTTTGTTTTTGGTTTTAGGGAGTGTGATTATGATATGCCTTGGTGATTTTTTTTTTTGGATCTATCCTATATGGGGTTCATCGAGCTTCTTGGATGGTAAGCTTTTCATCTTTCATAATGTTGGGGAAAGTTTTCTGTCAGAAATTCTTCAATGATTCTTCTCTGTGTCTTCTGTTTTCTCCCCCTGTTCTGGAACTCTGATCACTCACACATTTTTGGTTTTGATTGTATCTCACAAAATTCTCAGGGTTTTTTCATTTTTCTTCGTTCTTTTTTCTGATTTTTCCTAAAACAGAGTTGAATCCAACTGTTTGTCTTCAATTTCGCTGATCCAGTCTTCCATCATTTCAAACTTGCTCCTCAGCCCTTCTATGACACTGTCCGTTTCTGAAAATTTGTTGTTTATCTTGTGGATTTCTAAGTGTTGTTTCTGTATGATTTTCAGTTGTGAATTTATTTTAGCATTTTTCTCCTGTATTATTTTCTTGAATTCTTCCATTTTTTGGTCTGTATTTTCCATGAGTTTGTATATTTTTTTCTCATTTTTGTCTGCTTTTTGCTTCAACTCGGGTAATTTTTACTATTAGAGATTTGAATTCCCTATCAGTTAGGTCTAGTGCCTTTTCTTCTCCTGGAAAGTCATCTGGTGTTTTATTTTGGATGCCTACTGGAACCACCCTGTCCTGTTTTTGTATATGTTTTGACATTGTCTGCTGTCTTCAGGGCATTCAGTAGTTATTTTCCTCATTTATTGATTGTAGATTTGTTTGTTTCGTCTTGCTTTTTTCTTTTATTTGGTTATGTCTGAGTAGGTGGCTGTGCATTCTTTGTTGTTTGCTCATCTGTGGGCACAGTACTTTTCACCTCCTTCTCCAATGGGGAGGGTCAGTCACTCAGGTGTGGTACAGCAGGGCAGGTCCAGCTGAAGTGGAGTTGCTAGGATGGGTTGTTTGTGGCACATACTTGGGCTGACAAGGAGGACTGGGTATCAGTGCAGGGCAGGTTCTGATAGGCCGTGCCTGTGCTTCTTGGGAGTGTGATGTTCAGTGAACAGTGCAGGTAGGCAGGAAGGAGGTGGGAGATTGTGATGTGTGGAGCTAAGATGGATATGGGAAAGAGGAGAGAGAGGAGAGAGGAACAGGAGCCAAAAACATACACACAAACAAAAAAGAGTACTAAGGGAGCTTGCTATTGGAGTGGAGAGATGAGAGACTGAGAAATAGAGAAAAACAAAAATAAAAAAAGAAAAATGGTAAAAGACAAAAATGAATAAATTGAGAAACTGGAAATGAAAAAAGACAAAAAGGGTAAAAAACAGAGAAGAAAACAAAGAAAGAAACAAAGAAAACAAAAAAAAAAAAAAAAAAGAAAAAAGAAATGCCCCCCAGGGATGTCACTGTGCATCTGCGCAGAGTAAGGGAATAGCTCCCAAGCCGTGCAGTACTGCCTGGCTAAAAGGGGCTCCCAAGCAGAGAAAAGAAAAAGAAAACAAACAAATCAAAACAGAATAAATGAGAACAAACAAACAAAAAAGCCCCGGTTGCGGGGGGGGGGGGTCCCACCAGTGTGACTGCATGGGCCAGGAAGCAGTTTCACAGTCGAGCAGTGTTTTGCAGCCTTTCAGGAAGAAGCAAAGATGGTACAGGGAGGCAGATATTGGACAGAAAGGAGGGGGAGGTGGTGAGAGTTAAGGAAGAAATCTAATGAAGCAGAAAAAAGCAACACCAGCAGCCAAGAAATGGCACTCAGGGAGCCAGCAAGTGTGAGTGTGTGGAATTCAAGTGACACTGGGGTTAAGCCAGTGTTTCCCAGCCAAGAGACTGTGGCTGCAGAGGAGGCTGAGTGGGGGTGAAGAAGTGTGGGGGGTGGGAAAGCATCTATTGTTGGTTACCAGTTGTTCTGTCTCCTGCTGGAAGCTCCATTGTGCTACTTTCTCGTACCCCCTGTTCACTGATGTCTGATAGGAGTCCAAAATGGTGGATCCATGCTGTAGGAGCTGATAGGGGACCTCTGCATGTATCTCTCCGCGCTGTCTGTTCTCAGTCAGTTTCTTATTCTATTCTGTGCTTGGCTGAGTTCTTTATCTCTTCATTTGATGCTTAGGGTTTCAGGAATGACATGTGACTCTGATTGACTTAGTTTTTCAGATCTTTGCTATGGAGGGACAGTGTGGAGCTTTTGTCTACAGTGCCATGTTGCCTGGAAGTTCTCCATTGTTCAAAATTGGAAAAGGTATGTGGCAGGATTGTATCCTTTCACCCTATTTATTTAATCTGTATGCTGAAAAAATAATCCAAGAAGCCAGACTATAAGACAAAGAACACAGCATCATGCAATATGCAGATGACACAACATTGCTTGCCTAAAAAGAAGACGACTTGAAGCACTTACTGATGAAGGTAAAAGACCATAGCCTTCAGTATGGATTACACCTGAATGTAAAGAAAATGAAGATCCTCACAAATGAAGCAATAAACAGCATCATGATAAATGCAGAAAATGTTGAAGTTGTAAAGGATTTCATTTTTCTTGGATCCACTATCAATGCCCATGGAAGCAGAAGTCAAGAAATCAAACAGCATATTTCATTGGACAAATCTGCTGCAAAAGACCTCCTTAAAGTTCTAGAAAGTAGATGTGTTGCTTTGATGACTAAGGTGTGCTTGACCGAAGCCATAGTCTTTTCAATTGCCTCATATGCATGCTGTTGCCGAACAATGTAAAGAAGACAGAACTGATGCATTTGAACTATGGTGTTGGCTAAGAATATTGACTATTGGACTGCCAGAAGAATGGCAATTCAGTTTTAGAAGAAATACAACAGGAACGCTCTTTAGAAGTGAGGATGGTGAAACTAGTGAAGCTAGTGAAGCTGAAGCTAGAAAAGGACATCATGTTTCATAAAGTAGAGGGTCAGTGAAAATGAGGAAAACCCTCAATGAGATAGATTGACACAATAGCCTCAACAATGGGCTTAAACTTGTCAAAGACCATGGAGATGGCATGGGACAGGACAGTGTTTTGTTCTGTTATACATAAGGTCACCATGAATTGGAGCCAACTCAATGGCAACTAACAAAAATAACAATTTTTGTATGATATATGAATTTGTACAATAGTTGATTCCTTCATTTTGAAAATTTAGTTACATTAATACATGTTAAAAATATTCAGTTATCATTATTTTCTTATTCATTCTATAAAATACTATAATTATACACTATGCCAAATTCTGAGTAAGCAATAAGGATTAGCTCAAACTAGAAAGCAATCCAATGGAACAATCTTTGACTTAATATTTTTTAATGTGCTTAAGTATTGTCTAATTTCACAACTGAGAATGTTTACGTTTTTCAGTTCCAACCTGAACTGTCTCTGTTTTGGACGGTGGCATTTATGATTGGTAGGGATTGAAAGCCCAGGAAATCTGGCAAAGAGAAGCTAGTCTGTTTTGTGCAAGGAAAATCAGGGCCCTGGGGCTTTAGGTCTCTGACTACTCAGTTAAACCACAACTGTGGAGGTAAAAGACTAATGCAGACATTGGAAAATAACCAGCATCAGAAATGGACACAATATCTACTATTGGGAAATGCTAAAATAGTACGTCAACTATAGCAACAGGAAAAACAGGTAACACTTGTTGCTTCACAGTCTAAAAAATTCCTTCACATACATTAACTCCTTTAACAGATACCTGTCAAGGCACTTGTCCCTGGGTGGTGCAAATGGTTAATGCACTTAACTGCTAACTGGAAATTTGGTAGTTAGAATCAACCCAGAAGTGCTTTAGGGAAAAGTTTAGTGACCCATTTTTAGAAGATCACAAAAACAACAATCAAATCCATTGCCGCCCAGTCGATTCAGACTCATAGTTACCCTATAGGACAGAGCAGAACTACCTCATAGGGTTTCCAAGAAGTGGATGGTGGATTTGAACTGCTGACCTTTTGGTTAGCATCCAAGTTCTTAACTACTATAAAAGATCACAGTTGTGCCCTATAGGGTACAGCTTTACTTTGACATACATGGGGCCAGCATGAGTTGAAGTTGACTTGAAGGCAACTAGTACTGGTTTGATTAAGGCCCCGGAACACAGTAAAACCAGTTTCCGTAGAGTCAACTCCAACTCCTGGTAACTCCATGTGTATCAGAGTAGAAATGTGTTCCACAGGGTTTTCAATGGCTGTAATCTTTCAGAAGCAGATCTCCAGGCCTTTCTTCCAAGGTAGGTGCTCAATAAAAGTTTGCTGAATGAAGGAATTAGAGTTATTACCAGCGTCCAGCACATTGAAGGCACTTTATGTTGGGAGACAGTTCCCCATGGATCACCCACATTTCTGTACATCTTGTGAGTAGAGGAGCTGTCTTTTCAAGGATGTTTGTGTGGTAAAGAGCCTTGGAAGATACAGTGTCTGCCTTCAGAGAAATGGGCAAGTTTGCTACTGTCCAGTATGAAAAAGATGTCTATTTCTGGAGCAAAGGTCAGATGAGTTTACTTTTCATCATAAAATATTTGGGATCTTTATGCTTAGAATTCCTCTCTTATAACTTACCATACAACATATGCAGGTATCATTTGAACCTCTTTATGTCACACTGTGGGAATCGGAGCTTGGGGGACTGGCACAAATGCTGATATTCTGGCTATTGCTATGAGCAACACACTGTCCTTTGTCCCTGACCCAGGAATCTCATGACTTCTACTATCATCCATGAGACTGTGGGAATCTAATTTGTTAGTTTGTAAGTAGGGTAAAATCTCAGATTCTTCACAGTTCTTGATAATCTACATGTGCTTTTGCACTAAAGTGCCTAGTTTCAGGAAAGCTACGAGTCGGAATAGACTCAACAGCAAAGGGTTTTTAAAAATCAGAATAAGTAGCCACAATTTAACAAAGAATACAACTTACCAATTCCTGAGGACAAAGCTACTATTAAAGAGTAAAATAAGTACCATCCTGTGGTGGGGAAGAATCATATAAGTGAAAGAGCGTAACTTATGATAAGGGAGAAAATCAGCAATTATAGGGACCAGAAGAAAATACAGAAATTGGAACACAGTAGAATCCTAACAAGTAGGAAGTTGAAAATTAAGGAAAAGAAGCTTTCAAAGATGTATTATGTCATTACACTGGCATTGATTCTTCAGCAATCTCTAGAAGGAATCACAAGATACTGTGATTAGTAGTTTTTCTGAGAAGGATAACTGGATGGGAGAGAGATCTACTTTGCGTATTTTAAATTTTGTACCATTTTCAGGTAGTATTTATTTAAAAATAAATGCATAAATTTTAATTAAAAAAAGTATTTAAATAATTTTTAAAATAGAAAATCACAAGTTTTTTTGGATTAAAAAATTACTTATATAGCGGGGACTTTACCTTTTAAGGATTTACTGAGGAAATTGTCCTTTGAAAGATTGCTGGCAGTTTAGTTTTATGACTACTTTTGTTAGAGAAAGCCTTCAGAATAGGCTCTTTCATTCCAGGTATGTAAGATAAATAAATACCCATTCACTGCTCTGGGATAGAAGTATAAGTTTACCTTGAATCTGAGAATGCATACATGGTGCACTATTTGGTAATGTTAATTAGATGCACGTATTTCACTTTGAAAAGAAGGGAGCGTAAATAGTTTTCCTAAAAAGATATTCAATCAGGACTATTAGTGTCCTCTACTTGGGTTTGTTTAAGATCAAATAAGAATTTGAGATGGTCTCATCAGGAGCATAGAAATTACTTTTAGTTGTGCTTTCGGGAAGTCAAGGGTTGTAGTCTAGCTGGGCTTAAATTCGTAAGGGAGGCTAGTTCTGGGCACAGAGTGTGGCTGATGCTTGAACCTTTCCAGGCCCAGCACCCAGAGGATAATTGCAACAGCAATAGTTTATAGAACATTGGTTCAGATGATTCCTACTGACATTTGAAAGAACAGCAGGGGCTGTTGGGCTGTCTGGGAAGACTCAGTAATAACGAGGAATTAACCTTTAGATTATGTAAACAATGCTGGAAGTCCTTTGGAATATCTCAGGAGAAGAATACTGGGAAAAGGATGGCCTTCTTGAAATTGTAGGATATGGTTTGGAATTATACTAGTAGTGAAAAACTTAATTTGATACTCCAAACTGCCGAAATGGAACATTTTGATTATTTGATTACGTATTTAACCATGTTTAAATTTGTTTAAACATGCTAATCCTTTAGTAATTTAATCATTTAAGGTACTGATGAGGTAGGGACTCCAGCTTGTGACTGAGTAGGGTTTGGACTGACTAGCGTGAAACTGTGGGCTGGGTCCATCAGATGCCTATTTGCAGGAGGCTTGAGGAATCTTATTGGAGGAAGAATAAGCCAGTTTTGGTGAAAACATTGAGTAAAAAGGATTAGTCATTATTCAGGAGGGCATACTTTGAATAGAATGTAGTCACTATTGGATTCATGTTTGAGTGCCGTATGATTCAGAAATGCTGTAAGAAACACAGAAAGAGCTGCTTCAGGAAAAACTTTGTAAAACATTGATGTGCTTTGGAACCAGGCTAACAAAAATAAGCACTAAGGAGAGACTGTCTGTCTCCCATTTTACCATAGACCCAGGTAGACATTTCTATTGTAAGCCTCACCAACATGTTGGATTGCCTGTAGAGCCTCCTTCCTCAAGTTGCTCACTTCCAAATTGAAGTCTCATTTAAGTACACCTTGCAGGTAGAGCCTAGGTCACATGCCTGGGTCTTCGCTGCAAGGGAGGCTGAATTTCCTGGGTCAAACAAAAAGAGAGAAGTTTGTTAGTCAGAAAACCTACAAATATCCACTTTAACTTTACCTCTGAAGTTAAGCTACATGAGTTTGAGGTTATTTTAGATGCAGGTAATCACCTATAGTAAGGGTTTTAAATCTAAGTGGGATTCATATATTTCTAGGGTTAGCTGGAAAATGGTGGGTTAGGCTTAAGGAAAAAGAAGCTGATAAACATAAGGACTAAGAACCCTCCTGGAAGAGAATTTATTCCTTGGGTAGAAGTTGTCAGTCAGAAATGGTACTTCTAGTATAACATGTCCTTGTTCTTCAGATTTATCTCCCAGCTTAGCCCGCTTTGGACTCATGCTTGAGTTCTATGTGGACCGGGAGAGAGAAAAACAAAATAATTTTCATTTAAATCTCTCCAAGACATTAAAGGAATAAACAGTTTACTCTCAGACTCCTCCAAGAGGGTCTAACACAGAGGGGAGAGGCATCTTTGCAGCTCCACAATGCACCATCATCCTCTATTGCTCGAGGAGCACAAGCCCAGTCCAGTGGAGGCTAAGGGAGTGATGGTGGCACAGTGGTCCATGCAGGGCCAGTGGGACCCTTGACAAGCACAGCATTCTCTGTAAGATAGATTTTTGGGAGCATATAAGAGACACTCATGAGGAGTCTTAGAATTACTTTGGGGAGTGTCTTAGGACATGGATGTAAAAGCAAGTCAAGTTAGAGTAATTATTCCTTAAGTGATGTAGGGCCTGGAGAAAAATCAGGTTATATACATATTTTGTTTTTGTTCCATCAATATATTGTTGGGGATGTTTTGTGGCTAAATAGGACCGTTTCCATTTGCAGAGTCCTGCTCTACCTGAACCCAAAACACTGAAGATTTTCATTTTATTTGGCATCTTACCATGCATATAAAACAAATACTTAGAAATTAATGTATAGTAAGAATGGATGCATCTTAGAGAATATTAATTGGTTTTATAGACAGAAGTTGCAAATCTGTCAGAACTTAAGATACTATATGATATAAAAGAAACCATTTTTAGTGTTAAAATTGTATTGCTGATATATCATAATATTTCAAAGGCCAGTGGTGAGAAATTTGCCTACATTCTTGAGCTCCATTTTATTGAAAAAATCCCAATGTTATAAAACTTGAATATTTTCAGAGGCAGAAAGCATTTTCAAATATAAGTCATTCAAGGAGTGTTAGGTCTCTTATTGCTTGAATCAATGGGAAAAGCTAAACTGTTTTAAAAAAAGGTTTGAAGCAACCAAAAAAAAAAAAAAAAAAAAATTTTTCCCCCTACTGGTAGTCAGTCAACTTGAATGATGAATAAATTTAGTGAAATGTCTAGTTGTTAAATTTTTATTTTATTTACTCATTAAATTATAAAATAGAAGGAAACATTGTCATTTAAAATTTCCACTCCAAGGCTTTTAATATTTTTGTAATAAGATTTTCAAGAAGAGGGAGGATAAAACAAAACTTCACAACAATTAAAATCATATAAAAATAAAATTAATTTTGAACTGTTTGGAGCTTTCAGAACACCACATTACCAATAACATTTTGATTTTTTAATAGATAAGTTTAAGGGAAAATTACATTATTAAAAAAAAGGCCCCGAAACACCAACATTTTCTATGTATAGTTAGTAAGGGAAGTTTCTCCTTTAATTCTTTTCTCTTTGGTGTTTGATCAAAGTAGTCAGGGTAAGTATACAGATCTGTTACATGAGATACACATCTGGGGAGTAAAGGTCATTGAGAGATAAAGTAAACTAAAGAAGAGAAGTTTTCTGGGCTGAAGCCCAACAGGACCCATTCACTTGGAAAGAAAGCTGACAAGCTTCCTCAATTCATGGTTGGGAATATAATCTTCTAGGTGATGTAGCTAAACGGAGCTTTATTCTGAGTCTTCATTGTTTTCCTTCTGATAAATTGTCTTCAGTGTAAATGCTACCCTGGAGAGGGAAACAAAAACATTTAATGAAGTCATTTGGAGATATACATATCTATTCAATACACACACAACTTTTTTTTTTTTCAGTGCTAATAATTTGAATTTCACCTTGGAATTTTTTTTTTCAAAATTTAATATATGGAAGTATTTCTCTAAGTGATTGTGGTGGGCATTAAAAAAAGTTATTGTTTAAGTAGACTGTATTAGTGCAAAAATGTCAATTTTCAGATTAAGAAGTCCAATAACAAGGAAGGTGCAGTTTATTGAAAAATAAGTCAGAAGTAAGAGGAACTCTCAGGGCTGAATTTTATCCCAGAGTTCCTGATGAATATATGAAAGTAGGATGGTGAATTAGGGCAGTTGCCTTGGATCCTATGTTCTCTGGGACCTCGTGTGACTGGGAAGCTGGTGGTATTCAAGGAAGTAT
Organism: Dugong dugon; assembly: GCA_030035585.1. Lineage (NCBI taxonomy): Eukaryota > Metazoa > Chordata > Mammalia > Sirenia > Dugongidae > Dugong > Dugong dugon. The sequence goes on from CM057479.1 coordinate 34,458,207, forward strand.
CTCCTTATTAAAACCGCTTCCCTCACTACACACACCTCATCATCAAGCAAAGTGGATAGGACTGTTTATACATTTTTTTGCTTCCGTTGGATTGTGCTTTGTGACATGATTTCTTCGGTGAGGATTCTTCTGGTTTCTTTAAACTGAATTTTGTATTTTTTAACTTTCTGCTGTGTTGGGTATAAATACCTTCTTCCTCTGATGTTTCTCCCAATTCACCTTGTCAGTATGTAAGAAATGGTTTCCCCTGTGATCTATTGTATTATCTGTCAACAATTCTTCCTTTTCTCCCCATGCTTGCTATGATTCACTGTGGGTATATTTCTCAGACCCATTGATATTGGAATTGACCACATATCTTTCTTTGATTAGCAGAATGTGGGAGGAAATGACTGTGTTAATTCCAATCTGAAGAGACATAATATGTTTCTCTTACCCTCTTGCACTCTGCCATCAACTACAAGATGAGCATGCACTGAGTAGCTGCTGGTCCCAGAATAAAAGACACAGAGAGCAGGAAATAAACCTGAACTGCAGCTTGAAGCAGAGCTGTCTCAGCTGACTTTTAAATCTGTCAGTGAGAAATGAATGAATGTTTTTTGTGGTAAGCCATTGAGATTTTAGGGATGTCATGACGTTTGCAATGTCATAGCAGAAATCTGACCAATACAGTCTATCAATGAATAAGAACACTTACTTCATTAAAAATAAAAGCAAAGAGATTTATTGAAGGTTCAAGACAGTTCAAACTAGGGACATGTCTGATCTCACAAAGTGAAACCAAACACTCTAAAATGACAGAGTTACAGAGGCACTTTTATGAGGTAAAATACAACATTCTGATTAGGAGTTGCAAAATTAGGTAAGCAAGAGGTAGGACAACTGGAAGCGGGATCTTAAAGTGATTGGTTGACAACAAGAATGTTGGCTATTTGGATTGGTTAGTTTAATTACATGACTAAGGGAGGTTTTACAGGGTGGTCACAAGGTAATTATCTTAAAACATTTCCTGAGGGCTGCTGAGGGGATTCCTGATAAGGGTCTTGTGTCAAGATCCTCTGTTAGGAACATGCTTTCCATATCTTTAGTTTAACCACAGAAAAAAACCTTTCCTTTCTTATGCACTTAAGTCAGTTTAAGGGTTTGACAGTTGTAAGAGAAATCCTTTGTTATGTACTTAAGTCTGACTAAGGTTTTGATGGTTGCACGGGAAATAAGCAAAAGCTAAGATGGAGTCTGGGCTCAGAAGTGGGCAGATCATTCTGATATGAGTCAGGTGACTCAATTTTGGAACTGTCATACATTCTCTCCTTGTGATGGTTAAGGTTTTGTGTCAACTTGGCTGGGCCATGATTCTCAGTGGCTTGGCAGTCGTATGATATTGTGATCACCTCCATGTTGGGGTTTGCTGTGAGTAGCCTATCAGTTGAAAGGAAGTTTCCTAGTGTGTGTGGCCTGCATTGAATATAAATAGACATTCTGGCAAAGTTTGTGGGCTTTTTGCTTGGACTGTATCCTGCAGCTGGCTCCTGTTCATCTAACCTCTGGTTCTTGGGACTTGAGCTAACAGCTTACCTTTGGTCCTGCCTGGTGATCTTGGGATTCATTGATCTTCGCAGCCTGTGAGCAAGAGCCCTGCTCTCTGACCTGCCAATCTTGGGTTTGCCAGCCCATGCAGCTGCGTGAATCAGGAGATGCCTCTATCCTGACTTATGGACTTGGGATGTTCCAGCCTCTCCAACTGTGTGAGCCACTTCCTTGAGATAAATCTCTCTCTCTCTCTATAAATATATTTATACGCTTTACTGATTTTGCTTCTCTAGATAACCCAGCCTAAGACATTTTGTACTGAGAGTTGTTCTAGAGAAAAAAAATTGTAAGGATGAGTTTTCTAAATTGGTTCTCAAGTCTTAAAGATGTTGATGACTCTGTTTCCAGTAGTAAAGAGGACACTGCTAATCCATGGCATGAGGTGGTAATACAAATAAGCAAAATCCACCAACAATAGATCAGGTATTGGTGAAAGGTGAGGCTCTGGGTGATTGCATGTGTGATACCTTTCTACAGTTTTGTCAAAATGAAAAGTATAAGGAAGCTGGTTGGTTGGCACTACTTTCACTAGATAAACTGGTGAAAGAAAGGGGTGCCTTCAGGGCTTAAGAGTCAAAGCTCAAGTGCTGCATAAATGACCTTAAAGTTTCCTCTTGTTCTTTGAAAGAAAGCTTTATTTTTTGTAGTAACAGAACTGATATTGCGGAAAACCAAACCCAGAGTCTTATTATAAGAGTGGCTGAATTATAATTATAATGCCAACTCAGGTGTCTGAACTCAAAGTGAGGGCATTGATTGGGAAGAAGTGGGATCCTGAAACTTGAAATTGGGACATTTGGGCACCTAATCAGGAAGCTGAAGACACTGAGACCCTAAATTCCATTGAATCACTCCTGCAAACAGAACCAGCCTTCTCACTCCCATCTGAAGAGATTACCCAATCTTTGTTTGCTAAACCACTCTCCCTAGTGAAACCATTAGTCCATATAATGAGATTAACCCAACTGCCTCTAAACTGCCATTGTCTGAGTAATTTTCTGGGGTATTGCTTGAGGCAGATGCTTTACGAGACAATGCTGAATGTTCTCAAAACACTTCCCCACTACTAAGTTTGGCTTCTAGACCTTAACTAGACTTACGTCCCAGTGAGCCCCAAAAGGTGAAGTACAACGTGTGACCCAAGGAGGAAGTACACTACACTTCAAAAGAACTGCTTGACTTTTCAAATATGTACAAACAAAAACCTGGGGAATATGTGTGGGATTGGCTATCAAAGATGTGGGATAATGGTGCAAGGAACATAAAGATGGATCAGTCTGATATTATTGATATGGGCCCACTAAGCACAGATTCTTTATTCAGTGTTTCATCTTGAGAGGTTAGGAAAGATCTAAAAGTTTATTTGGTTGGGTTGCAGAAGCATGGATTACGTGGTAGCCTACACTAAATCAAGTTGAAGTACCAGAAGTCCCTTGATATACTGTAGAAGAAGGTATCCAAAAGCTTAGGGAAATTGGCATGCTAGAGTGGATTTATCAGGTTAGACCCACAGACCCACACATGGAATGCCCAGAGGACACATCTTTCATCTCAATGGTGAGGAACAAATTTGTGAAGGAAGCTCCAGCATCCTTGAAGACTGGTGTGATTGCTATTTTATGTAAGTCAGATTTGACAATGGGAACTGGCCTAACTGAATTAAGACACCTAACTACAATGGGGCCGATTGGGCCCTGTGGTAGTAGGGGCCAAGTGGTGGCACTCAATTGACAAAGACAAGGTGAGTGTGGTTACCGTAATGGACTGTGGAGTCAAAGCAGTAATCAGAATAGTCTGACTCGTATGGACTTATGGCTTTGGAAACTTAGTTATGGTGTCCCTAAGAGTGAAATAGATAGGAAATCTATTAAATATTTACTTGATCTGTACAAGCAGATGAATTCTAGGTCAAGTGAACATCAATCTAACTCAAATCACCAGAATAGAGAGTCATGGCCTGTCTTAGGCTAGGTTCTCTAGAGAAGCAAAACCAGGAAAGCATATATATATATATGTGATTGTAGAGGCTAGGACATCCCAGGTCCATGAATTAGGGTAGAGGATTCTCCCAATTCATGTAGCTGCAGGGTCTGGCGAACCCAAGATAGGCAGGGCTCCACTCACAGGCTGTGAAGATCTATGAATCCCAAGATCAGCAGATAAACTGATATCTCAAGTCCCAAGGACCAGAGTTCAGATGAACAGGAGGCAGCTTCAGGATCCAGAGTGAGCAAAAAGCCAGAATATCTGCTTATATTCAGATGCAGGTCACACTCCCAAGGAAACTCCCTTTCAACTGATTGGCTACTCACAGCAGATTCAATCATGGGAGTGATCACATATAAACACTGAGAACCATGGCCCAGCCAAGTAGACACACAATCTTAATCATCACACAGCCCCTCAATCAATTCCCTGATTTGAGTGAGTTTACAGGTCTACAACACCTTGAATGAAGGATAGATTAGGTCCCCTTGAGGAAGGACTCCAATACACTGCCCAAAACTTTTAATGTTAATTGTTTTCCCAGCCTTCCCCAAAGGGATCTACAACCTTTTACCAGAGTGACTGTTCACTGGGGAAAAGAAAATAATCAGAATTTTTGGGATTACTGGATACTGGCTCTGAACTGACACTAATTCCAGGAGACCCAGAATGTCACTGTGGCCCATCAGTCAGTGGTGGCATAAACAGGTCAGGTTATTAATGGAGTCTTAGCTCATATCTGTCTCACAGTAGGTCCAGTGGGTCCCCAAACCCATCCTGTAGTGAATTCCCCAGTTCCAGAATGCATAATTGGAATAGATATACTCAGCAACTGGTGGAATCCCCACATTAGATATCTGACAGGTGAAGTAAGGGATATTATGGTAGGAAAAGCCAAGTGGAATCCATTAGAACTGCCCCTACCTATGACAATAGGAAACCAAAAGTAATTCTGCATTCCTGCAAGGATTGAAGAGATTACTGCCAACATCAAGGACTTGAAGGATTCAGGGTTGGTGATTCCTACCACATCCCCATTCACCTCACCTATTTGGCCTGTGCAAAAAACAGATAGATCTTGAAGCATGACAGTGGCTTATCAAAAACTTAACCAAGTGGTGACTTCAAATGCAGCTACTGTTCCAGGTGTTGTTTCATTGCTTGGAGCAAATTAATACATCTCCTGGTACCTGATATATAGCCATTGACCTGGCAATGCCTTTTTCCTTCATACCTGTTTTGAAGGATCATCAAAAGCAGTTTGCCTTCAGCTGGCAGGCAGCAATACACATTCAGTTGCTTACCTCAGGGCTACATCAACTCTCCGGCCCTACGTCATAATTTAGTAGGCAGAGACCTCGATCGTCTTTCCTTTCCACAAGATGTCACACTGGTCCATTACATTGATGACATTATGCTGATTGGACCTAGTAAGGAAGAAGTGTCAATGACTCTGGACTTATTGGTAAAACATTTACGTGCTACAAGGTGGGAAATTAGTCCCATAAAAATTCAGGCATCTTCTAACTCTGTGAAATTACTAGAGGTTCAGTGGTGTGGGGCATGTCAAGATATTCCTTCTAAAGTGAATGATAAGTTATTGCATCTGACTTCTCCCACAACTAAAAAGGAGGCACAACACCTAGTGAGCCTCTTTGGATTTTGGAGGCAACATAGTCCTCATTTGGGTATGCTACTCCAGCCTATTTATAAAGTGACCTAAAAAGATGCTAGTTTTGAGTGGGGCAGAGAACAAGAGAAGGCTCTGCAACAGGTTCAGGCTGCCATGTAATCTCCTCTGCCCCTTGAGCCATATGATCTGGCCATATGATCCAGCTCATCCAATGGTGCTTGAAGTGTCAGTGACAGATAGAGATGATGATTGGAGTCTTTGGCAGGTCCCTATCGGTGAATCATAGTCCAGACCCTTAGAATTTTGGAGCAAAGCCCTGCCATCCTAGGCAGATAACTATTCTCCTTTTGGCTGTCTTTAGTTGAGACAGATGAATCCAGGTTTTAACTCCCTGTAGTTTGTCAGCACATGGATTTAAGGAGCGCCGAGCATCGTCCTTTCCATCACGGAGCCAATGAATACTTTAATTGATGTCTCTTCAAATAAATTATATTCTCCTGTGGCAATGTTAAGTAGATTTGGGAGTTCTAACTTCTTGTCATCAATGACTCCTTTTACCTGTGAAAAATACTTTTTCAAAGGGGAATTAAGTATGGAATCACTTAAAACATTTAGAATATATTTAGTAAGAACTTTAACACGTGCCATAATATCTTCTAATCCACAGGCTATTCTATAGCCAACATAATGTTATTAGTTACTGAAAAGAGGGAAAAGAAAAAAACCTTATATCTAAAAATAGAACACTGAACATCAGAATATTCTCATATAAGTCTTACAGTAATTGTTTTAGTTTACTCAGTCTTATGTAGTTAACTTTGGTTCCATGCAATTCTGGATCAACAGCAGTCTGAAAACTTTGTAAGCTTCTACACAAGAGTTCCATAATCAACACCCATGGAAGCAGCAGTCAAAAAACCAAAAGACGCATTGCATCGGGCATATCTGTTGCAAAAGACCTCTTTAAAGAGTTGAAAAGCAGAGATGTCACCTTGAAGACTAAGGTGCGCCTGACCCAAGCCAGGTGTTTTCAATCACCTCAGATGCATGCAAAAGCTGGCCAATGAATAAGGAAGACCGAAGAAGAAGTGATGCCTTTGAATTGTGGTGTTGGCAAAGAATATTGAATATAACATGGACTGCCAAAAGAACGAACAAATCTGTCTTGGAAAAAGTACAACCACAAAGCTTCTTAGAAGCAAGGATGGTGAGACTACATCTCACATGTTTTGGATATGTTATGAGGAGGGATCAGTCCCTGGAGAAGGACATCATGCTTGGTAAAGTACAGGGTCAGCAAAAAAGAGGAAGACCCTCAAAGAGATGAATTGACACAGTGACTGAAACAATGGGCTCAAGCATAACAATTATTGTGAGGGTGGTGGAAGACCAGGCAGGGTTTTTCTCTCTTGTAAGTAGGGCTGCTATGAGTTGGAACCTACTCAACAGCATCTGTCATGGATTGAATTGTGTCCCCAAAAAATATCTGTCAACTTGGTTAGGTCACGATTCCCAGTACTGTATGATTGTCTACCATCTTATCATCTGATATGATTTCCCTGTGTGTTGTAAATGCTATCACTATGACGTAACAAGATGGATTAGTGGAAGTTATATTGATGAGGTCTACAAGATTAGGTAGTGTCTTGAGACAATCTCCTTTGAGATACAAGAGAGAAGTGAGCAGAGAGACATGAAGAACTTATATCACCAAGAAAGTGGTGCTGAGCAGAGCGTGTCCTTTGGACCTGAAGTTCCTGCCCTGAGATGCTCCCAGCCTAAGGGATGACTGGAAGGACTTTTCTCCAGAGCTGACAGAGAGAGAAAGCCTTCCTCTGGAGCTGATGCCCTGAATTTGGATTTATAGCCTACTGGACCGTGAGAGAATAAATTTCTCTTTGTTAAAGACATTCACTTGTGGTATTTCTGTTATAGAAGCACTAGATGACTTAGGCAGCACCTAACAACAAAAACAACACAAGATTTCTGGAAATCTTCATTCAGTTTAGTGGTATCTGTGTTCAAAATATTATAGTCCTTTTCTTAAGTCCAGTACAGTCCATCTTTTTGTTGAAATATTACAAGCGTTTTCAGCAAAGTAAAAATTTATCTGTAGATAATAAAATGTAACATGGCCATGATTAACTTATAATAACACTTATTAAAAAGTGAAAGACCTTATGGTAATTAATTACAAAAGGCAATGCAGAGCCAAATAAAGTCAATTCAGATAAAAATATCTCTAAACCTAAAGATTAACCTGATTTTCAAAAAACTTCAGATATACATTTATAATAGCTCCTAAAAAGATAAAATACTTAGGAATAAATCTAACCAGGGATGTAAAAGACCTATACAAAGAAAACTACAAAACACTACTGCAAGAAACCCAAAGGGATCTACATAAATGGAAAGACATACCATGCTCATGGATAGGTAGACTCAACATTGTGAAAATGACAATTCTACCCAAAGAAATTTACAAATACAATGCAATCCTGATCCAAATACCAACAACATTCTTCAAAGAGATGGAAAAACTGATCATTAACTTTACATGGAAAAGGAAGAAGCCCCGAATAAGTAAAGCACTACTGAAGAAGAAGAATAAAGTTGGAGGACTCACACTACCTGACTTCAGAACCTACTATACAGCTACAGCAGCGTGGTACTGGTACAACGACAAATACATTGACCAATGGAACAGAATTGAGAACCCAGATGTAAATCCATCCACCTACGGTCACCTGATCTTCGACAAGAGGCCAAAGTCCATCAAATGGGAAAAAGACAGTCTTTTTAACAATTAGTTCTGGCAAAACTGGATATCGATCTGCAAAAAAATGAGACAGGACCCATACCTCATGCCGTATACAACAACTACTTCAAAATGGATCAAAGACTTGAATATAAAGCCTAAAACTATAAAGTTCATAGAAGAAAAAATAGGACCAACACTTCAGGCCTTAATACGAGGCATTAACAGGATACAAACTATAACCATCAATGCACACACCCCAAAAGATAAGCTAGATAACTGGGATCTTCTAAAAATCAAACACCTATGGTCTTCAAAAGACTTCACCAAAAGAGTCAAAAGAGAACCTACAGACTGGGAAAAAATTTTTGGACAGTACAAGTCAGACAAAGGTCTAATCCCCATAATCTACAGGAAAATCCAACACCTCTACAATAAAAAGACAAATAATCCTATTAAAAAATGAGCAAAGGAAATGAATAGACACTTCACCAAAGAAAACATTCAAATGGCTGACAGACACATGAGGAAATGCTCGTGATCACTAGCCATTAGAGAAATGCAAATTAAAACCACAATGAGATACCATCTCACCCCGGCATTACTGGCATGAATCAAAAACACTGGAAATAACAAATGTTGGAGGGGCTGTGGGGAGTTGGGAACTCTTATGCACTGCTGGTGGGAATGCAAAATGATACAACCATTTTGGAAAATGATATGGCGCTTCCTCAGAAAACTAGAAATAGACATACCATTCGATCCAGCAATCCCACTCCTAGGAATATATCCTAGAGAAATAAGAGTCATCACTCAAAGAGACATATGCACACCTATGTTCATGACAGCATTGTTCACAATAGCAAAACAATGGAAACAACCTAGATGCCCATCAACAGATGAATGGATAAACAAACTATGGTACATACACACAACGGAGTACTATGCAACGAGAAAGAACGACGATGAATCTGTGAAGCATCTCATAACATGGATGAAACTGAAGGACATTATGCTGAGTGAAATAAGTCAATCACAAAAGGACAAATATTGTATGAGACCTCTATTGTAAAAACCCATAAAAAAGTTCACACACAAAATGTAACAATCTTTGTTGGTTACCAGGGATGGGAGGGGGCAATACTAAGTAGGTAATAGATAAGTAGTATCTTGGGTGAAGGGTGAGACAGTACACAATACAGGGGAAACCACCACAGCTTGCACAAGGAAAGGTCATGGAAGCTACACAGACACATCCAAACTCCCTGAGGGACTGAATTGCTGGGTGGAGAGCTGTTGGGACCATGGTCTCGGGGAACATCTAGCTCAATTGGCATGACACAGTTTATAAAGACAATGCTCTACATTCTACCTTGATGAGTAGTGTCTGGGGTCTTAAAAGCCTGTGAGGGGCCATCTAAGATACTTCACTGGTCTCATCCCTTCGGGAGCAGGGGAGAGTGGGGAGAACAGGATACAAGGAAAAGATTAGTCCGAAGGACTAATGGACCACAGCTGCCAAGGCCTCCACCGGACTGAGTCCACTAGAGCTAGATGGTGCCCGGCTACCACTACTGACTCTCTGACCAGGATCACAACAGAGGGTTCTGGACACAGCTGGAGAAGGATGTAGAACCTAATTCTAACTCACAAAAAAAGACCAGATTACTGGCCTAAACGAGACTGGAGAAACCCAGAGAGTATGGCCCCCAGACACCCTTTTAGCTCAGTGGTGAAGTCATCTCCGAGGTTCACCGTTCAGCCTGGGAGTGGACAGCCCCATAAAACCAAGTGGGACAAATGAGGTACAGCAGTCCGGGGACGGGGGCTAGAAGGCAGAAGGAGACAAGGAAGCTGGTGATAGGGAACCCAAGGTTGAGTAAGTATAGTGTTGATGTGTTGTGAGGTTGTTAACCATTGTCATAGGGCAACATGTGTACTAACTGTTGGATAAGAAACTATTTTGTTCTGTGAATCTTCATCTAAAGTGAGAGTAGCAGCATAACTGGAGGAGTGTAGTCGATGTCACTGAACTGTGCATGTAGAGGTTTTGGAAATGGTGTCTTTGTCTGTGTATATTTTTACCAAAGGATAAAGGTCGAGAAGGGAGAGGTTTGACATGTTGTGGGGTTGTTAACCAATGTCATAAAACAACATGTGTACTACTGTTTCATGAGAAACTATTTGTTCTGTAAGCCTTCATCTGAAGTACAATTAAAAAAAAAAACAAACTACAGCTATAACGCATAATAATCTTGAGACATAGTACAAATAGTGAGGATATACCAAGAATATACCAAGATTATCAAGTATCTGAGCATCAGAGTAGTAATAAAAACTCCATGATGTGAATTCCCCAGTTAAAACCATCAGCTTTGATGATGATAGATTAAAAAAATAAATAAATAAAGTTGCAACCAAGTTAGCAACTAAAAAATAATAAAATTATGGCATAATAGTATGCACTTTTCATCTAATATCAGGAAAAACACAAGAGGAAATATTAATACCTAAAATTTTAACCCAAAGAGAATCAGACACTTCTGATTTGACATGTTTCATGTAAATTTATAATATATTAAACCGTTTTAGCACTTTTCTCAGAAAAGAATCCTTTGTGGCTTTCCAGGAAGTTTTGTAGTTGTCAGGACTTTATCATAGGTTACTGAGGAACAGTACTTAAGTTATTTAACCAAAGATCTTAAAGGTAAAAAACTTTAGCTTCTTTCAAAGCCATGCAGCTTGTTTTTCAACTCAGGAATTTATTCTAATGAGACACGGATCCCTTGCCTTCGAGTCAAATTACACAAAGATAGATGAACTCTTCAACCTAGTAATTAAACAGATGTTTTCACTTTAACGGTGAGAAAACGAACTCTTTGCTATTTGACATTAAAGCTTTTTAGGAATTCTCATAAATTAACTAATCAAAGTTTCAGCCAGACAGATAAAAACTTTGACTATATCAAATAAATCCCTTTTCAATAAACTGTTTAAACTTTGTCTTATAGTACAACCCTTTAAGTGACAATAATGAACATACTCATTAGCAGACCTAAATATATATATCTTTTCTCTGTGGCATAAAAAGCAAAAGTATATAAACTTAAATTATAGTGAATATTAAATCAATTTAATACCAATAAGTTACCTAAAGATCTTGGAAATTATTTTAAGCCTATATACCATAAAACATAATTACTGTTGAAATAAAGTTTGTTTAAATAGTCTATATTTTCACTCAACCTTTTTCTATTTCCTGTATTTCCCCCAGTCTAATTTTATCCCTTTAAGATTTTACCAATTGGTTTTAGAAATCACAAATTCTCTGCTCAACTGACCAATTCATTGATATGGCTATAAAGTTAAATGTCTTGCTAGCAGTCGAAATATTTCCCCAGGCTATTTCAGGTATGCCTCATTGTGATTTCTATCTTTTTCCTTCTTAGAATTTCTCTACAATAGAGAAATTTGTTTACAGTTTTCTCTACAATAGAGAAATTTGTTTACAGTTTTCTCTTTTTAATGATGGGGAGCCACTCAATTTCTGATAACTATAGCCAGACAGCATTTTTCTTATTTTCTTTTGTCTTGAAAAGGTCTTCACCTAGTTGGAAGAGGTCCTTCAAAAGAAGCTGCATGGCCTCAGAGGCTGGGGGCTAGGGAGGCCTGATTTTGGCCTTCTCTCCAATCTTTTGGCATATGGTTAAAGACAAGAGTCTGTCATCCTAATTCACTTACATATGTTTAAGTTGGCCGAGGTATTTAAAAGACAAAATGTAACCAAATTCTTTCCCTTTTAGTATTCTCTTGGTAAGCAGTTTTACCTTCTCCTTAATACAACCTTTTATCTACCCAGTAAATATCCATGCTCTTTAGCAATTTTGTAAATGAATCCATCAATTCTTACCTAGCCATTTTTTTCCTCTAGTCTTGTTCTATGCCTTCCTTTTCCCATTATAGAACTACTAGACAAAATTACCCCATTTTTTTGAGTAAAACACAATTCATATAATATCTAGCTTCAGTTACTTAGAAAGGTTTTTCTTTTAAGATTGACATACTACAGAACATAAAAATCTTAGTCTGAATGAATCCATTCATTAATTAACAGAAATATTCAGACTATTAAATTATATGAGAACTTATTTAACATTAAACCAATCAGAAGAAATATAATCTAATTTAATAATACCATCCAGAGGTAAGAGATTATTACTTTTTCACAACCTTATCTTTTGCATGCTTTATAGGATCCTTTAGAGAAGAAATTTAGAATAATTTATCCTGTTTTAAGACCTTGCTATACCAGTCAAAATGAACAACCTATCATTTTTCAATACACTTTTAAAAGGCTCAAAGTAGCTACTAAAAGTCCAAATCATAAGTCAGATGCAAAAAGCAGTTTTTCTTGCATGAAAAAAACAAACAAACAAAAAAAAAAACTGAGATACTCATGAAAAAGAGTAACTGCCAGCCATGGCCTCCAACCTGATACAAGAGAAAAACTCAGACATTACTCTCTAGACCAGAGGCAAACTCTCAGAACAAAACAAGACAGAATACCACATAAACTCACCTGTCTGTGAGGCCAGTGCAATGACCAGGCTTATACAATACCGTATAACATAAACAATGCAATGTCTTAAAATTTACACAGCTACTCTTTGGTAATATTGACACAATTCAACAGAAAAACAGGTTATAGACAAAACTTATTAACTTGTCAGAGTCTCAGATGGAGGGGTCTCAGACCCTCTGACAACCCTGAGCATCAAACAAAATTCCCTAAAGAGGATAGAGAAGACAACACAAATGGGAGCTCATTTTCCCAAAGTGAAAGGGGGAAAAAAAAAGACAGAGCAGATGGGAACTCATTTTCCCAAAGTGATCATTGAAATTACAAATTTCTTCTAGTGTACTCAGTTTATAGTGTTTTTGAACGTGAATTCCAAACCAGTGTCCTGGTAGGGGGAAATCCAGGTTCATTTATCAAGGATATTAAAAATAGGTCAAAACTTTTATCTCCCAGAGTTAATTAAAATTCCTGGCAGGATTTCTGGCAGAACAGTCTAGTCCAGTCTGTGGGATTTGACTAGCTCAGATAATTCAGGGTGAAGTCCATTTAGGAATATGGAGTTGAAAGCTATTTCAGCTCCAAGATCTGTTAGAATTAAGCCCAAGTGTTCAGCAAAAAGTTTGCTCAAGTTGTCCCTATAATTATACTTCGGTCTAATCTATTTTCCTAGGAAAAAACTTTGGGGATAGAATCTATGAGTTTGTTCTGTGCCAGAGGAATTGACTTTTATAGCTAATGACCTTTCTGGATGTTTCCAGATAGTCTTTTCCATCCATCTCAAAGCCTCTCTTGGTCTTACTAGCATATTTATTAATTGATAAATTCCTGAGCAAACTTTTGAAGGCCTTTATGAGGGTTAGGAAATTCTTTTACAATTGCTTAGAGTTCCTCTTTAGAGAAAAGAGTAAAAGAAACCTGGGGAAGTTTATTAGTTTCCTCTGAGTATCTTATTTTAAAAGGTATGTCTAAGACCACATCAGTAACTGATTTCTCCAGCAACTTTTTAGCAACTTTCTTGAGGGTAGAAAGGGAATTAAGAAATGATAGTAGAGGAGTAAGAAGGTAGAGAAGGATAGAAGGTTAGTTGGCGGGGTGGGGGGAGAAGGGACAGAAGGAATGGGGGTAGGATAAATAGGGGACAGTGCTGACATTGCATTTCCTTTAGTTGTTTGATCAATTTAGCAATGCTATCCTGCATAGAGGCAGTTTTATTTTCTTGGCATCTTTAGGAGGCTTCCAAATACCAATAAAAAAATAGGCGTCCCATTGTACTTGCTAATTTCAGGAGCTTTGCTTTTCCAATTTACTGCCCAGAAAAACTAACTTATCTAGCTCAAAGAACCCCAAGGTGGCCACTGATTGTCTAGACGTTGCACTTGTTAGTGGAACCCCACTGTCAATGTGCACGGAAACCTGGATGTGCACCAAAACCTGAATGTTCATTGAAATCTTAATGTGCACTTAAGAAAACCAAGTGAGTTCAAGCTTAATGGGCTGAGAAGCCCCTTCAAACTTAATTTGGCAAAGGACTTGTCAAAATGCTTAGAGCAAGCTGAAAATGTAAGTACAAAAGAAGGCTAACAATAAATCTCAAAGTACTCAACACTAGGAATGAAAGTTGATTTGAGAGCCTTTTTAACTGGGAAGACTCCCAGGATCCTGAGCTGGCCCCAGAAGCTCTGGGTCCTTGATGTCTTGGGAGCCACCAAAGATAATGTGCCTTTGAATCCCACTCTTGACATCAAGAAATGTCAATGAGTAAGAACACATTCTATGATAAAAATAAAAGCAAAGAGATTTATTGAAGGTTCAAGACAGTTCAAACCAGGGGGCACATTGATCTCACACAGTGAAACCAAACACTCCAAAATGGCACAGTTACAGAGGCGCTTTTATGAGGTAAAATACAACAATCTGATTGGGAGTTTCAAGATTAGGGAAACAGGACATGAGGCAACTTGAAGTGGGGGCTTTACAGTGATTGGTTGGAAACACGAATGTGGGCTATTTGGATTGGTTAGTTTAAGTATATGACTAAGGGATTTTACAGGGTGTTCACAAGGTAATTATCTTAAAACATTTCCTGAGGGTTGCTGAGGGGATTCCTGATAAGGATCTTGTGTCAAGACCCTCTGTTAGGAACATTCTTTCCGTATCTTTAGTTTAACCACAGAGAAAAATGTTTCCGTTGTTATGTACATAAATCAGTTTAAGGGTTTGACAGACACAGAGGAAATCCTTTGTTATGTACTTAAATCTGTCTAAGGGTTTGACTACCACTCGTTTGTTAGTATTGTCGTACTCTGGTGGCTGGCATGTTGCTGTGGTACTGGAAACTATGCCACCAGTATTTCCAATCATGTTCCTTCCAAGTCCCTGACCATCCAGCCAAACCACTGGCCACAGCCCATGAATCAGTATACACTCACCTATCTGGCCATTTCTCCTTCCAAGAAAAGTGACCAAGCAAGTGCACTGCTTGAAGTTCTGGTCATAGGGAGGATTTCCCTTCACCACCATCTTTCAGGGAGGTCCCAGAAAGTAAATGTAGTGCTGTCACTGTCCAATTTTGAGTGGTGCCTGCATATTGTGCAGAACCAGACACAGTTTTCTCTTCCTCAGTCAACTGATCTTAAGGAACTCCCCATGAGGCCATAGGTACAGATTGGGAGAGGGAAGGTAATGTGACAGGAGTGGAGACCATGGGCATTTGGGCCACTTCCTCATGCAGCTTACTTGTGCCTTCAAGTCCTGCTCAGGCCTGATCTTGTAAATACTACTTCCATTTAAAGATGAAAAAGCTGGATGGAAGGTCCAACTTTATGACTCTGTGGGTCAGACAACATCAAGTTCATGATAGGCAGCTCAGGCAGCATGGTGACTTGGTGGCCCATGATTAAGTGTTCAGTCTCTGACAAGGCCCAGTAACAAGCCAAAAGCCATTTCTGAAAGGAGAGTGGTTATTTGCAGAGTAAAGCAAGGCTTTGCTCCAAAATCCTAAGGGTCTGCACTGTGATTCACCAATAGCAGCCTGCCAAAGACCTCAGACTGCATCTCTACCTGCAACTGACACTTCACACACGACTGGGTCAGCCAGATCATATGGCCCAAGTGGCACAGCAGCTTGCATGGCAGCCTGAACCTGTTGCAGAGCCTTCTCTTGTTCTGGGCGCCACTCAAAACTAGCAGCTTTTTGAGTCACTTTATGAATAGGTTGGAGTAGCACACCCAGATGAGGAATATGTTGCCTCCAAAATCCAAAGAGGCTCACTAGGCATTGTGCCTCCTTTTTAGTTGTGGAAGGAGCCAGATGCAATAACATCCTTCACTTTAGAAGAAATATCTTGACATGCCCCACACCACGGAATCCCTAGAAATTTCACAGAGTTAGAAGGTGCCTGAATTTTTTTTTTTTTTTTGGCTTTAACAAAGACAAATTTATTTTCTCACCATCTAGCAGGCTAGAAGCCCAAATTCAGGGTGTCAGCCCCAGGGGAAGATTTTCTCTCTCTGTTGGCTCTGGAAGAAGGTCCTCATCATCATCAGTCTTCCCCTGGACTAGGAGCATCTCCACTCAGGAACCTCGGGTCCAAAGGACGCTCTCTGCTCCAGGTGCTTCTTTCTTGGTGGTATGAGGTCCCCCAGAAGGTGCCTGAATTTTTGTGGGACTAATTTCCCACCCTCTAGCATGCAAATGTTTTACCAATAAGTCCAGAGTCATTGAAACTTCTTCCTTACTAGGTCCAATCAGCATAATGTCATCAAAGTAATGGACCAATGTGACATCTTGTGGAAGGGAAAGGTGATTGTGGACCCTGTGTACTAAATTATGACACAAGGCTGGAGAGTTGATGTAGTCTTGAGGTAGGCAATAAAGGTATGTTGCTGGCCTTGCTTCTGGTGGTTCTTTGAAACAGGTATGGAGAAAAAGGCATTAGCCAGAGCAATAGCTGTATATCAGGTACTAGGAGATGTATTAATTTGCTCAAGCAATTAAACCACACCTGGAACAGCAGCTGTAATTGGAATCACCACCTGGTTAATCCACTGTCATTCTCCAAGCTCCATCTGTTTCTTGCACAAGCCAAATAGGTGAGGTGAATGGGGGTGTGGTGGGAATCTCCACCCGTGCATCCTTCAAGTCCTTGATGTTGGCAGTAATCTCTTCAATTCTTCCAGGAATGCAGAATTACTTTTGGTTTCCTATTGTCATAGGTAGGGGTTGTTCTAATGGATCTCACTTGGCTTTTCCTACCATAATAGCCCTTACTTCACTTGTCAGATATCTAATGTGGGGGTTCCACCAGTTGCTGAGTATATCTGTTCCAATTATGCATTCTGGAACTGAGGAAATCACTACAGGATGGGTTTGGGGACCCACTGGACCTACTGGGAGATGGATATGAGCTAAGACTTCATTAATAACCTGATCTCTTTATGCCCCCACTCTGACTGATGGGCCACAGTGATGTTTTGGGTCTCCTGGAACTAGTGTCAATTGAGAGCCAGCATTAGTAATCCCAAAAAGTCTGACTATTTCCTTTTCCCCAGTCAACAGTCACTCTAAAAGGCCACTGATCCCCTTGTGGAAAACTGGGAGAAAGATTAACAGTATAAGTTTTTGGCAGTGTACTGGAGTCCTTCCTCAAGGGGACCCGGCCTCCCCTTCATTCAAAGTGTTGTAGGTCTGTAAACTTGCTCAAGTCTGAGAATTGATTGAGGGGCTGTGACTCTCTATTCTTGCAATTCGAGTTAGATTGCTGTTCTCTTGACCTAGAATTCTTCCACTTGTACAAATCAAGTAAATATTTAGTAGATTTCCTATCTATTTCATTCCTAGGGACACCACGACTAAGTAGCCAAAGACATAAGTCTTTATGAGTCAGATTATTGTGATTACTGCTTTGACTCTGCTGTCTATTATGATAACCACTTTATACTTCTCATTATGAGAAAAGTGTAGAAAGGTAGCAAACAATCACCCAGAGCCTCTCTTTTCACCAATACCTGATTTATTAGTGGTGATATTTTGTATATTTGTATTGCCACCTTATGCCATGGATAGCAGTGCCCTCTTTACTACTGGAAGCAGAGTCATCAACATCTTTAAGACTAGACTCAAGAACCAATTTAGAAAACTCATCCTTAGAATTTTGTTTCTCTAGAACCACTGTTGGTACCAAATGTCTTAGGCTGAATTCTCTAGAGAAACAAAACCAGTAAAGCTTTTAAGTATATATATAGAGAGATTTATATCAAGGAAATGACTCATGCGATTGTAGAGGCTGGAACATCCCATGTCCCTGGGTCAGGATAGAGGCTTCTCCTGATTCACCCAAGGTTAACAGGTCAGACAGCAGGGCTTTTGCTCACAGGCTGTGAAGATCAATGAATCCCAGGATCAGTAGGCAAGACAGCAGGTAAGCTGCTAGCTCAAATTCTGGGAACTGGAGGTCAGAGGAACAGGAGCCAGCTGCAGGATCTAGAGCAAGAGTCTTGCCCTTGAGTCTTTCCAGAAATTCCAGTTATATTCAATGCAGGCCACACCCTCAAGAAAACTCCCTTTCAACCAACTGACTACTCACAGCAGATCCCATCATGGAGGTGATCACATCATCATACAACTGCTGAACTATATCATAAGTGCCAAACCCCTGAAAATCATGGCTCAGCCAAGCTGATGCACCACAATCACATATCATAACAAATTATGAATAACATTGCGAAGAATGGAAATTCCAGAACAATTAATTGTGCTCAAGAGAAACCTGCGCATAGATCAAGAGGCAGTTGTTTGAACAGAACTAGGGAATACTGCATGGTTTAAAATTAGGAGCGATGTCCATCAGGGTTGTATCTTTTTACCATAATTATTCAATCTGTATATTGAGCAAATAATTTGAGAAGTTTGATGAAAGCAACCTTGCTTCTTGAAAGCGAAGAGGCCTTGAAGCACTTACTAATGAAGAACAAAGACTATCGCTGCCAGTATGGACTACAACTCACCATAAAGAAAACAAAAACCCTCACAGCTGGACCAGTAAGCAACATCATGATAAACAGAGAAAATATTTAAGTTGTCAAGGATTTCATTTTACTTGGATCCACAACTAACGCCCATGGAAGCAGCAGTCATGAAATCAGATGATGTACTGCATCGGGCAAATCTGCTGCAAATGACCTCTTTAGTGTTAAAAAGCAAAGATGTCACTTTGAGAACTAAGGTGTGTCTGACTCAAGCCATGCTTGAGGAGTATTTTCAATTGCCTCATATGCATGCAAAAGCTGAACAGTGAAGAAGGAAGACCTAGGAAGAATTGATGCCTTTGAATTATTGTGTCGGTGAACAATATTGAATATACGAAGGACTGTAAGAAGAATGAACAATTCTGTCTTGGAAGAAGTACAGCCAGAATGCTCATTAGAAGAGAGGATGGTGAGACTTTGTCTCATGTACATGTTATCGGGTGGGCCAGTCCCTGGAGAAGGACATCATGCTTGGTAAAATAGAGGGTCAGCGAAGAAGAAGAAGACCCTCATTGAAATGGATTGACACTGTGGCTTCAACAATGGGCTCAAACATACGAATGATTGTAAACATGGTGCAGGACTTGGCAGTGTCTTTCTGTTTTACATAGGGTAACTAAGTGTTGGAAGGGACTTGAGGGTACCTAATAACAACAACAGCAAGGCTTTGATGGTTTCAGGGGAAATCCTTTGTTATGTACTTAAGTCTGACTAAATTTTGAAGGCTGCAGGGGAAATCTTTTGTTAGGTACTTAAGTGTGACTAAGGATTTGAAGGTTTCTGGGGAAATAAGCTAAGGCAAAGATGGAATTGGGGCTTAGACCTGGGCTGGTCATTCTTATAAGAGTCAGGCAACTAATTTTGGAACTCTCACAGAAGTCCAACTTTATAATTAAAAAAATTTGAACTCTACAGAAAAATCAAAGAAGAATAAAATGAATACCTGGACGTTTTTCACTTAAATTCAACAATTGTTAACATTTTGTCATATTTGTTTTATCTCTCTCTCCATATAATTTTTTGTGGACATCATTTGAAAATTAGTTGTGGACATCAGGATAATTCACCTCTAAATAGGTTACCTTTTTATCTCTAAGAATAAGGACGTTATTCCAATGGACTACATTTGAGCTAGATTATAAATGAAAAGAAATTCTGTAATTGGATGTAATTGGCCTTACTGCATTGTTCATGTGAAAAATGTTGAAATGGCAAATGTTGTCATCTATATTTTTACAACAACAATAAAAAGTAATGAAAAAGAAATTATGTTAATTTCATATTGAAAGAAATGCATAAAAATGACCTAAACAAAGTAATCTAATACTACATAAAAGTTGGTCATAGTGTAGGAATATGGTACTTAAAAAGCCATGACAGCCAGTCCATGGTGAGTAGAAACTGTCCAAAACTTCTTGGAAAACATTGTTTTCAATTTTATTAAACATAAGTGAAGATAATGATTTATAAGTGCAGCTACATATATTTTATCAGCATTACTCAGGACTTAGGCAATGAACTGTTTTAAGCTATCTAAGTTTAGTGGTACATAAATCCATCCACTACCAGCATGCCAGACAGCTTGAAGAATTATAGGTTGGTGTGAATTCCTAATGTGACTTAGCATAATGGTGATGCCTGCTGAACACTTTCAAATGGATTGATGAAGATTTCTGTGGGACACACTCCTTTAGACTTCATGTTCAAGGTTCCTTCTTGTACTTTAGCCGTAAAAGCCTGCATAAATACTCAGAAATGAGGAAATGTAAAAATTGCAGAAATATGTGGATTAGAGATGGAAAATAGTACAAAGCAGACTTATGAGCAGAGCTTTGGCATCAGAAATATCTTGGTTTGAATGCTGGGTCTACCCCTCCCTGGCTAGTTATCTTGGGTAAATTTTTTAACTTATATGTGCCTCAGTTTTATCACCTATAAAATGGGGATTATAATACCTTACAAGGTTTCTAGAAGATGAAATGATTTAAGGTGTGTTTGGGGCAAAAATTATTAATATGTTCATATTTAGAGCTTCCTCTGTAACGTTACTGTTCACAACTGACATTGGTCTTTGCTCATTTAGCTTAAGTCTTCTTCTCCTTCTAGGGGCAAAGACTGCTCAGGCAGATTTGGTAATAACAAAGAGGGAGAAAAGAGGAAAACCACAGACTGCTACAGCAGCCTATGGAGGGTGATATCCATTCTGGCATCCATCGGGAACACATGTTGGGAGAGTTCAGTGATGGAAGCAAGGTGGATGGAGAGAACAATCACGGGGGTGAGATGTGAGGGTGAAAGAGGACTCTTCTGGGTGTGCAGCATGCTAGGGAGTGACACACTGTGTCTATATTTTAGTAGACATAAATATAGATTGCTCTGAGATAATCTTGAAATCTTAAACCAGAAAAATCACTGAAATCTTCTTAAATTCAAACAGTGGTTTAGCTTAACTAGTGAAGAATGTCTGCTTTGAACATTATGCTCTTTTAAGATCTATTTATATGGGATCAAAGTGACAACAAAAACTTGAAAGTTTAGAAACCTTAGGGGGCAGTGAGTTTATGTTAATGGAAGAAGAACAACTCAGAAAAAGGAGGGTGCGAATGGTTGCACAACTCGAAGAATGTAATCAGTGTCACTGAATTGTATATGTAGAAACTGTTGAATTAGTGTATGTTTTGCTCTGTATGTTCTCATCATAGAAAACAACAAAAATAAAATAAATTATTAAAAAAAAGTATAGATTGGAATCCAGGTTTAATTGCAACCCTGCTGTGGTCCTGGACTATGAGAATTATGGTTCAACAGGAAACCTGTGTAAAGCTCTTAACATAGAGGGGGAAAGTAACTTAGAGCCACCTAGTCCAGTGGTTCTCCAACTTTACTGAGAGAACCACCTACAGTGCTTGTACAAAACACAGTTCCTGGCTTCCACATCCAGGGATTTTGTTCAGAAGATCTGAGGTAGGGCCAAGTAAGCTGCCTTTTTCCTTTATTTACTTTCTAATTTTTAATAAGCGCTTCTTATGATCCTGCTTCAGGTCATCTACAGACTATAGTTTGAGCCTAGACTTAGACTTTATCATTTAGTAATTCACTTTTCTGGAGCTATTTAGAGAAACTCTTATTTATGTGCACAAGAAAGCATGTAAAGGATATTTATTGCAAAATCTGAGAGGTTGAAAAGTAGAAAAAGCCTAAATAGGCCTCAATTCATGAATATCTAACAAAAGTGTAATGTATTCATATAATGGAATTCTACTCAATAATTAAAGAGACAAATACAGCTCTATATGTACTCATGTGAAAAAATCACCAAGATGTTGCTTAGTGAAAGCAAGTTGCAGAATATGTATATTGTGAAACCATTTATTAAACATACAGAGAAGAATTCTACCTATTTTTTATGGTAGATATATATGTATGTAGGCATATGATATATATGCTTAAAAAGATTTGGAAGAACTGACACCTGATAACAGTGCTTACCTTGGGGCAGAGAGGGTAGGAGACTGGGACTGGGTGTTGCTTCTGTATAATGTTTTATGGATTTACATAGAAAATGTATTTATATTTACTTGTGCAATTAAGAATCTATACAAAACTCCTCCATCTTATAGATGAGGAAACTGATATTCCGAGGTAAAGTGCCTTGCCAAGAGTCTTAGACATTGTGCTAAACTCTAAGAGAGAACTGATGTGCTTGAATGCTTGTCCCAGGGCAGTAGCTTGCTTTATCATGTTCATTGAGTTAATCAGACATTTTAGATGATGAGGCAGTAACCATAGACACTCAGCATCAGGAGGTAATGGCTTTTAAGAGGCCAGCTGGGGCTAGGAAGGGCTACTCTAGGTAGTGGTGTGATTAAACTTGCACTTGTAGGGCTCCAGAAGTGGTCAGACCCTCGGAAACCAAGTCCGAAAAACAAAACAAGAAGAAGAACAACAAAAAAAAAACAGTTGCCATCTAGTTGATTCTGACTCGTGATGACCCCATGTGTTGCACAGCAGAACTGCACTCCATAGGGTTTTTAAGGCTGTGAACTTTTGGAAGCAGATTGCCAAGGCCTTTCTTCCAAGCACCTTTGGGGGGGTTTGAACCACCAACATTTCAGTTAGTAGCCGAGCACATTACCCAATTGCATCACTCAGGGACTCTTCATTTTAGTGAAGAGGAGACAGATTGCTTTCAGAATACTCAATTATTTACAATGAGAAATATAACCTCATGGGCTGCTGTACTTGTTCAGCCTAACCACAGCATTCTATCCATGCAGACAAGCTACAGGGGAAGCCAAGTGAGAATTGGAAACCGCAGTGTTTAAGAACTTGGCTGCTAACCAAAAGGTCAGTAGTTTGAATCCACCAGCTGCTCCTTGGAAATCCTATGGGGCAGTTCTATTCTGTCCTATAGGGTGGCTGTGAGTCAGAATCAGTTTTGGTTTTGTAACTTACCATGAGCAATCACTATATAGAGATATCTGAAATCTTATGATCAGCACATTTTCTCTGAGGGCAGAATCAGAAAGTGCTTGGTGAGTGTGGAATCAGAACAAGATTTACATTAATCGAATGTTTCATAGCACTGGTTAAGCTAATCAGCTATATCCAGCTTGTTTATGTTGTTAGTTGCCGTCAAATAGATTCTGACTCATGGCGACCCCATGGGTGCAGAGTACAACTACTCTGTAGGGTTTTCAAGGCTGTGAGCTTTTGGAAGCAGATTACCAGGCCTGTCTTCCAATGTGCCTCTGGGTGGGTTCGAACTGCCAATCTTTTGGCTAGTAGTTGAGTGCTTTAACTATTTGAGACACCCAGGGACTATCCAGTTCATAATGAAGATCAGTTTTCTAATAGGACTGGAATATTTAAGTTCCCTTGGCTGAGGCTCTTTGAGATGGCTTGGACGGATGCTAGCACTGTTTTTGCCCCAGACACTCCTTTGTCTATGCTTTGATGGCTGATCAGTCCTCTTCTAAAAGTCCTATTTTAGATATGTTAAAGTTGGTAGGATGGTCTCCCGTAGTCTCTACTTTCATCTGGGCTGCCTTGGGCCTGGAACATTCTCTGATAGCTGAGGCTGGGTTTCTCTTTCTCCTAGTTTCATCTCCTTATCAGGGAAGCCTCCCTCCCTGTTCTGGGCATATAGTAACTTTCTCCGTCCTGCTCATGTGCGGGCACTGTATGGCACCTGGACAACACTACTTCTATACCTGTTTCCAGCAGGGAGGGAATGAGGTTTCTCATCTGCGGCACAAAAGAGGTGAACATAACGCTTGCCCTGTACTGGTTTGGTAAGTGATTTGCTGGTCACGGGCACTTGAGAGGGAAGCTGATCTTGTTCTATCTCTTAAAATGTTCCATACACTGCCTGTGTGTGACTGGTGTCTTTTGTTGGTGACCTTCAACTCTGGATCCACAGGTAATACATTCAATCATATTACCATTTTGCTGGCTGGTCTTCTTTGTATCTTTGATTTGGTCTTCTTTGTGTCTCTGTACTGATCCATCTTGTGTTGCTTTTATAGTCCAATGCTTGTTGCCACCTCATGGTCTCTGCACTTGGAACGCTCCTCCCTGTCCTCTGATTTCCTCCCCCTAGAAGTTCCTTTGTAACTCAGCTTTCAGCAGCTTAAATGTAGCTTGTCAGAAAGGTTTTCTTTGAGCATCAATGAAAAGAAGCCATCCAGTCATTCTCCATTACTTCGTCTTATTTTAGTTTGTGCATAATCCTTATTCATATTGATATTTACTGTTTACATAGTTGTGTCTTAATTTTTGGTTGTCTCTCCCATTAGAATATAAGTTCCATGAGAGCAGGGACCTTGCTGGTCTTCTTCCTGCTCTATGCCTGGAACCTAGAACAGGGCTTGGCACTTGGCAGGTCCCCATGAATACTTGTTGAATGAATGAAAGAATGGTCAAGTGACCAATAACAATTTTCTTATTTATAAGTTCTTGGGCACACTGCATCATAGTCCCCAAATAATGAAAAAGATATATTCTTAGAAATAAATCTGACAAGCCTTGGCCAATTCTCAGTACACATCAAGTTTATCCAGTAGAGGGGAGTGTAGGGGGAGTTTGTGCATTCAGAAATGTCACCTAAGTGGCTGTTTTCCTGCATTGAGTGTTCACTCAACAACAGAAGCTGATGCCTCTAATAACCAAATGCCACCCAAATTACAGATTACAGTGGGGATCTTTTGGAAAACTATAATACTTAGTAAACAGATAAAAATTGCTTTGACATTCTGGTGCCCTGACCTTAAAATATTAAATGAAGTATAATCCACTAAACCAAGGGGAATGGCAGAGAAGGTCAGGCCAGTGAAGAGCTAAGACTTCAATACTACCAAGGCATTTGCATTTCATAAGATTTCAGAGTCTTTCTTCAGAATCAGAAAAAGTCACCACTCCTCTTATTACAGGGCACTCCCCTCTCATTGGCTAGGGGCCAGTCCTGAAAAAAAGAAAATAGATCCCTGTCTAATGGTAAATGAGATTGAATTTTCCAATGTGCCATCCAGGCAAGGGATTGCTGATACGGAAACATACACAAGGTAGGAGATGAGTACAAACATTGATTTACTTTATCTTCTATCAAGCCTTTTGCAATAAGATTCCAGGCTTAAAAATGTCCTGTTGATATAATTTGCCTCAAGGAAAAAGAACATGAATAGATATGATAAAAGTATGCAATTGATAGAAGGCAGTCTTTCCTCTTGGGTATTAAATCTATTTTTTGTATTGATTTTTGAAATGTGTAAGGTTCTGGTAAGTGGCAAAGAATCACTTAATTTTAAAGTTAGTAAATTTGTGAGTATCTGGGAGATGCATAGAATAAATAAATTCTAAAGGGAAGATATAATAATATGTTGGCATTACGGGGCAAAACCACACATTTTTGGTCTCATGCAAATTTAATCACCTTTCAGAGATGATGTGCAATAAAGATCTGAAAAATCAAGTTTCATTTAGATTATAACAGTGTGGCATATTTTCAGTTAAGATGGTAGAGGTAGTTTCATCAAAAAATAGTTTCTATCACAGAAATTATCTGATGAGAAAAGATATTTTGCTTTTAAAATATGTTATGCCTGTATTGTTTTACAGAACAGTTATGAATAATAATAAAAATTTAAAATGCATTTAGTTTCTCATGATAGAATTATGTCACCGTGAGCGGTGGAGACAGTAACCATGCCACAACTCTTACAGAGAAGTGGGGCTAGGAGGGTCCCTCTGAGGAGTCGACCCCGAGTCGACCCCGGCTTCAGTCCCAGGAGTTTATTTTATAGTCAATACAGCAAGCAGTAAAGCAATTAACAGAACAATGGTTTTAGGATGAGTAACAATAAGTTTCAGGCAAGGGAGAAGGAATTCAGATAAACAAGCAAATCAGTAACAGGGTTTGGAAAAACAAGTCGTGCTTAATCTCTTTCTTATCGCTGAGAAGTCTTCAACATGTCGCATACAGCATAGAGGCCTATGGGGGCTGCGGTTGTCAATAGTGCAGCCATGTTTAAATGGCATATATCCCCACAGAATTAGTGGAACATTACATTTTCAGATCTATCAGTCATTTTATTTTCACTTCCTTCTATAAAGGATTTATAATTCATGAATAAAAATTAGCTGCTGGCTTAAACTTGACTTGAGGGTTTTTAGGACAGAAACTAATTTTTATACATTATATTCTTTTTACCAGTGTTAAGGACAAACTATGGTCATCTATTTGGATGCTAAATGTTACCTGAATTTTTGAAATTTCATTAAGAACTCTATCAGTTATTTTTCTATTTTGAAGAAATCAGTTTTTCTGGTAATATACCAGTACTAAAAAAAAAAAGAAAAAAAAAAAATGCTATGCTCCTGTGAGATGAAGTCAGGCAAGTTATTAAACGGAAAATATCTCATCTAAAGATCTTTCTAAGAAACAATTTTCCTTCTAGAAGTCACATTTTCTCCATTCTTATTCTCTTCCTCTTCCTAAGTTCATTGGCAGAAATAAAAAAATAAAACTAATAACTATATTTTTGAATCTTTAAAAAATCATGAACTAGAGATACACAGAGTATTACTTAATTAGGGCAAAGGTAGGAAGTAAAATATTCAATTCAAACATGACATCCTTTATGCCATTTCCTTTACTGTTAAATAAAGACTAGACACTTGGCTGCTCTTTTCAATTTCTGTGATCTATGAAATATTAAGCAAGAGTCCATATTAGAAGAGAAACTTTACTTTCATTTATGTGATACCTACTATAGTGATATCACATTTACTATAATTTAGTCTTACTGGGTAGCTTATAAGATTTGAACTAAAGGCTTTGCATAATCTCCTTCCAAGTGTTTTAATTGACATTCTGCTACAATGAACCCTACAGACAATTACCTGTCTAATTGCTTGAGTTACAGTGCTTATACAATGCATTCTTTGTCCTTGGTCTTTTGGGATATTAAATAGCAAGGCTGTCTTAAGAGAGGAAGTGACTGCCATGTTTCATATGAAGCATTAATCCCTTTGTAGCTTTTTCAGAGACAGACTCTCTTCTGTTCTTTTCTGGGCTTCTATGAAAGCTGATGCTTATCAGATATATCTGTTATCCTGGAATTCACAACTCTCCCTAGAAGAGTCCTTGATCTCTAAAGGGTCTTCCAGAGCCACTGCCACAGGCAGAGCATTCCATGAGCTGACTCGAAGTCCTGTAATAGGCCCCAGACAAGATGACTAAATGAGGATAGAACAATAGCTAATTCTTGAGCACTGGCTACGATTAGCCAGGATTTGTTGGAAAAAGAATCTTAGTACTTTAGAAGTAGAAAAAGGTTTAGAGTCAGTGCATCTAGTCCAAACTCATTGTTTTTTATGTAAGGACACTGAGCCCTCATGGTGAAGTGACTTACCCCTGGTCTCATGCAGCTGTTATTGACCCAGTTTCAGGCTCCCTTTTATGGAGTTAACAGAACCCTGATCCATGATGAAGTCTTGGAGCCTGATGACAAATTATGGAGTTAGAGCAAAATAGGAGTATGCTAGGATCAGCATGCCAGCACAATCCAGAAAACTGTTGTGTGCCCAATATCCTTCCATGCTTGCTGGCTATTTTTGATGATGGTACAGTTAGTGACAATGGCCTTATGAGTGGTGAAGAGTAATTAAACGGTTTTCTGCAACTTTCTGAGAACTAGAGACAGCCTAATAACCTACTCTGATACCTGCCTGGAGTGATTTCTCTTGGCAACTTCTGATTAAAGTGCTTCTATAGGGCTTTCTCTAACCCTGATCTATGATGCTAAATGGCCCTGAAACTAGTTAAGATTCCAATAACTAGGGCAGGGACTGGTATCTTTTGAGATACATGCAATGTCTGTTGACATCTGCAAACTTCTTACTTTCCTGATGTTGTTTATAAGATATTTCAGAGCACTGGAGTAGGTTTGGAGGGCTATGAGTTGGAAAAAAAAAAAGAGATCTTAAACATTGCAGAAATTAAAGACAAATGGAAGTTTGGTAACTGGAAACATTTTTTATAATAAAGCATTTATTTCATGCCTTATCTTTAGTAGTTTTACTTCATATTTGAGTTCTTTACCTATGAGCATGCAAGTAAGCTGATAAAAGGATCAACACAGGTCTATCAACACTAAGAAGCAAGGCTATCACCAGAAGGTAAGCTGTTACTGATGAAAATTCCATATCTATCACATTATTTGAAAAACATCTTTTGCTTCAAAGACAAACTCCTTTTCTTTAAAGCCTACCAAACTGTTTGCTCTGTACTCTGAAACCTCCCCAGAACCTCCTCTTTAGAAAATCTCTGGCTAATTCTCCTTTAGGCTAGATGGAATAGGCGCCTACTCCTTTTTTCATAATAATTCCCTACAGTTACTCTGCTTGGTCTCCACAAAGGTTTGCTTACATGTGGCTGTACTTATTTTAGTATAAATAATTTCCACCACCCATCTGTCAGTTTGTCATACTGTGCTGGCTTGCGTGTTGTTATGATGCTGGAAGCTATGCTGCCAGTATTTCAAATACCAGCAGGGTCATCCATGGTGGATAAGTTTCAGAGGAACTTCCAGACTAAGACAGACTAGAAAGAAAGGTCTGGTGATTTACTTCTGAAAATTAGCCAGTGAAAAACTTATGGATCACAACAGGACATTGTCTATCTTGCTTGTTTTGGACATACCATCAGGAAGGATCAAATGCTAGAGAAGGGCATCATGTCTGATGAAGCAGAGGACCAGTGAAGGTGAAAGAGACCCTTGGTGACATGGACTCGTGCAACAACTGCAATGATGCACTCACACATGCTGGTGATTGTGAGGATGACGCAGGACTGGGCAATGTTTCGTTCTGTTGTACATGGGGTCACCACAATTCAGAGTCGATTCAATAGCTGCTAAGAACAACATAAATAATTTATATCAAGGAGTAGAAAAATCTCTACTTCATGGATGAAGTGTCTAACGTGGAAACTTGTCTGACTCCATGGATTTTTGTTAACATTCAAAACGTAACAAAAATGTGTATGGGCATATGCAAATTTTAAATTTGTTTTTTCAATAATTAAATTTGATAGATTATTAACTGCCACCAGGACCAACTAATAAACAGATAAATGAGCAAATCAACCAATGTTCAGACTCTGTTGCTTTTTTACTGTTAGAGGAAAATAGCAACCTGGAAAATTTACTTTAGCCTCATTGTCCAGACGCACACCCACACATTCATACCATTCCTTTTCCCTATCTCCTTCTGTTCTCTCTATCCTTACAATAAGAAAACCACCCCAGCAGACATGCTCAGAATCACTGTGACTCAGAATCATTCAAAGATGAAACAGAGTAGTAATAATTTTCTTCTTATTTTTGCCTAATCCCATTCTGTAAAGGTTTCCCTGGTTCTGGAGATATGGAGTTAGGGCTTATTTTCACACCTAAATTTCATCTTAATTTTCACCCAGCTACTCATCTATACACACAGGTGAATTCACTTTTTCACCAACCACCACCACCTCCACCCATTGCCGTTGAGTCAATTCTGACTCATAGCAGTCCCATAGAGCAGGGTAGAACTGCCCCACAGGGTTTCCAAGGAGTGGCTGGTGGATTTGAACTGCTGACCTTTTGGTTAGCAGCCGAGCTCTTAACCACTATGTCACCAGGGCTCCACCAACCAGTAATTCAGTAATTTAC
Source organism: Dugong dugon (assembly GCA_030035585.1). Lineage (NCBI taxonomy): Eukaryota > Metazoa > Chordata > Mammalia > Sirenia > Dugongidae > Dugong > Dugong dugon. The sequence continues at coordinate 34,487,990 of CM057479.1, forward strand.
TCCATCCTGCTGTTGTTGATGGCTCCCAGCTTTCCTGAGGACATCTCCTTCGCCACATCCAACCCCCTGCTGTGGGTCTCAAACTGCTGTTTCTAACATTCTGCATCCAGTTGCACTATTTTGATTTAAGGCGGGAGTGGGAGAAGAAGAGGAGATACTGAAAAAGTGATGATGTGCATGCGTGAAGGAAAAAAGGTGTATCCACATTTTGCAGCTGGGTTGTTCTTATGGTGTTAGACTATGAACAAAAGCCAATCCCTTCCCATCTAATAGAAAAATGCTCATTTTCATTCTACCTCGTACTTGTTAAATACAAGCAACATTTAACTTGGTAGAATGTAATGTTATTTTCAATGTGCTTAATAAAATTGTAATGGATTAACTTATTTAGACACTCTGGAAGAAATAGCCTTCCACTGGATAATAGAAATTATGATGCATTTATCAGTGCAAAGGGATGAGCAAAGCTTGTCAGGAATGATTACAATCACTCTGGAATTACCTTTAAAAAAAAGGGAAAAATTGAGGGACAGAGTAGCAAGGGAGGGGGTCTGGGGACCATGCTTTCAGGGGACATCTAGGTCAATTGACATAACAAAGTTTATTAAGAATATGTTCTGCATCCTACTTTGGTGAGTGGCATCTGGGGTCTTAAAAGCTAGCAAGCGGCCATCTAAGATGCATCAACTGGTCCCAACCCACCTGGAGTAAAAGAGAATGAAGAACACCAAAAACACAAGGAAAGTATTAGCCCAAGAGACAGAAAGGGCCACATAAACAGGAGACTGCATCAGCCTGAGACCAGAAAAACTAGATGGTGTCTGGCTACCACCAATGACCTCCCTGACAGGGAACACAAGAGGGTCCTGATGGAGCAGGAGAAAAGTGGGATACAGAACTCAAATTCTAGTAAAAAGACCAGACTTAATGGTCTGACTGACACTAGAGGGCCTGCAGAAAGCATGGCCCCTGGACTCTCTGTCAACCCAGAACTAAAACCATTCCTGAGGCCAACTCTTCAAACAAAGATTAGACTGGACTATGGGACATAAAATGATACTCATAAAGAGTGTGCTTCTTAGCCCAGTTGGATACATGAGACTAAATGGGCAGCTTCTGTCCAGCGATGAGATGAGAAATGCTACTCGTAAAGAGTGTGCTTTTTAGCTCAATTAGATACATGAGACTAAATGGGCAGCTTCTGTCCAGAGGTGAGAGGAGAAGGCAGAGAGGGTCAGGAGCTGGATGAATGGACACAGAAAATCCCAGGTGGAAAGGAAGAGTGTTCTGTCACAATATAGGGAAAGCAATTAGGGTCACATAAGAAAGTATGTATAAATTTTTGTATGAGAGAATAACTTGAATTGTAAACTTTCACTTATAGTACAACAATTTTAAAAAAGTGAAAAATAGAAATCTGTAGTTACAAACTTCCTCCTTCTTCCTTTTGATGGCATTAAATTTGTGAATGAACTCAAGACCTGAACTCTGGAAGGCATCCCTGAGTTTGCTGGAAGAATCGGGGCAGAGGAAGCAGGTTATTGAAATTCTCCCTTACTCACCCTTGAGCTGGCACGGCATTGAGAGCTCAACACCAGGCACTTTAAAAAAGAAAAAAAAGGATATTTGATGGATGTAGCTCTGAATTAGTGGCAGCAACTGTCCCTCCTTGTTTTCCTTGGCCTGATGTGCTGATGTACTACAATTTTGTGGTGGAACTTAGGGTGGGCATGTTTGAAATGGATGTGATGTTAATGACAGTAATAATCCCTCTTGGCTGTTGCTCCTAACTCTCAACCTCATTTTTAGTTACTTATTTAAATGGGAACATTATAGGGAGTTGTCAACATCACTGGAATAAGTACTGCAGCCATCTTTATTGGGGCTCAGCCCTCTTATAGCACCTCTCTTTTGCTCCTGTACCTCAAAACAGGAACCTCACCCTATCTCAACCTGGTTTATCTTACTCAAGCTTTTATATCAAAAGTTGCGGCTACTATCTTACTTTGAAAATTCACTCAGAGAAGTTAAAGACTAATTACTTAGATCTCAGGGAGAGAAAATTTAACTAGCATCATTGCTATGCACACATTTCTATGTCTAGGCTGTGCTGCCTAGTAGAAAATTATCTAGGATTCATTGTATATTTCAAACTAAAACTTGATCAATAACTAAACCTAAGCCTGTATTTCCAAAGGAAAATAATTGTTAACCATGTTATTCAGGAGATTTTCCCCAGATTCATACTTGATTTCTTCTCATCCTAATTTTCTCAAGGTGATACAGATTAAAACAAAATTCTAAGAAAACTACAAGTAAATATAAAGTAAAATCTTAAATATGAAAAGAGTTAGTTGTCAAGTTAGAGATGTACTTTTCAATAGAAAATAAATAAGCAATGAATATTTTCCAGAAGGCTTTGATCTTTTAATTTGTGGAATAATGTCAACCAACTGTTCTAAGACCCTATCGTCTTTTTCATGGATTACTACAATAGCCTCTGTTGTATACTGAATTGGGTCCCCCCAAAATTTGTGTTAGAATCCTACTCCCTATGCCTGTGGATTGTCCCCGGGTGGCACAAATGGTTTGTGCTCGACTACTAACCTAAATGTTGGTGGTTCAAATTTCAAACCCACCCAGTGGTACTACAGAAGAAAGGCCTGACATTCTGATTCTGTAAAGATTACAGCCAAGAAAACACTATGGGGCAGTTCTACTCTGTAACACATGGGATCACCATGAGTCAGAATTGACTCGATGGCAAGGAGTATACCTGTGGATGTAATCCTGTTTGAAAATAAGAGTTTTTTGGTTATGTTAGTGAGGCCATACCCATGTCGGGGTATGTCCTAAATTTAGTCACTTCTGAGCTATATAAAGGACAGTATAGACATAGAAACTGCTTTAACTTTCAGTGGCTTTCTATAGCTTGCAGAATAAAATCCCAAATCCTTACCATGGTCTATAGCACCCTATATGATGTGTCCCAATGACTTCTCCAGCCTGTCTCCCCCTCACTCCCTACATTCAAGCCATGCTGGCCTTCCTCTTTCTTGCCTTTGCATATGCAGTTCCTGCTGCTTGGAAAGCATTTCTCCTTGCTCTTCCCAAGACTGGGTCTTTCTCATTCTCCAATGCCCTTTCTTCAGGCATTTCTTATCAGCTTAAATATTGCTTCCCAGATAAGCTTTCTCTAGCCACATATCTGAAGCAATCCTTCCTTCATAATACTTACTATAGTCTGAATACTTTACAGTCTGAAATATTTGTTTACTATCTTTTATTTACTTCTCCCCTAGCACACAAGTTCTGTGAGAGCAGATATTTTTTTCTATAACCTCTGTACAATAGTACTGTTCCTGATGCATAATAGAGTGTTAATAAATGTTTGTTGACTGAATAAATGAATAAATGAATGTGAAACATAGGTATGAGAAGGCACATGTATGGAATATTAGTCATGATGAACCACTTGTGAGAAATTACTAATAGCTTTATTTAGATAACAAAAGAATACTATATACATAAAATTTTACCGTATATTCAATATAATTCTTCAAGGGCCAGAGGCAAAGACTGTGCTACATAAGGCCAAAAAAGTCATCACTATTGCAGCCCAAACAACAAATACCCACGTAACTAAAATTATTTCAGAAGTCTTTACATTTCTATCGGAATCAGCATTAGAAATGCAACTGGAATACAATGACAGTATGGATGATCTACTCGCAAGCTCACAAGAGTGGGAGCATCTTTTGACAAAACCTTTTTGGGACAGAATTGGATTCAGCTGGTTACTAACAGATTAAAATATTGTGTTATTGATTTGCAAAAATATGAAAATGGATGAGGAGTGGGTGGGAAAAAAGAGAATGTAGGGTCAAATATAAGGAGAAGACAGGCACACTAAGAGTTTATAATGATAAGTGGAGGTAGAAGTAAGCAGAGAAGAAGACTGTGGTCAAAATTAGGGTTTGTTCTGGGAAACAGGAACCACTGTAGGTCTGTCAGGCAGAAAGGGATTTAATATAGGTAATTAGGTGCTTATGCAATCATTGAAGGGGGAGGAACAAAAGACAGGGAGGGCTGCTGTTAGCTGTCATATTTGCTTCCTGGTGGCACAGTGTTGAAAGAACTTGGTTGCTAACCAGAAAGTTGGCAGTTCAAATCTACCAGCTGCTCCTTGGAAGCCCTATGGGATGGTTCTATTCTGTCCTAGAGGGTCTCTGTGAGTTGGAATCCATTCTATGGCAACAGGTCTTTGGTTTATCAGAGAATAAGGATATTGTTACTGTTGTCCAGGGCAGGAACTTCAGGATACCTCTGCCAATGGTCACAGTTACCTACAGAACCAAGGCAGGTAATTCATGCTGGTATACCAGAGGCCAGTGCAAAGTTTCACATCCGTTAAAGTGCGTGCATTTGTTGGCTTCTGCCAGTTGAAGAATAATGGCTTCTAGTTATTTTCTGTCTTCCGTATTCCATGCAAGTGTCTCTCATTGGTGGTAACTAAACTGGGCTGATGATAAGGCATTCTGGGAAATGTGTTGCTAGGCATTGTGCCTTCGGGATATAGGGGATATAGGGGAGAGCGTAAAAGGAGACGGAAATGGGGCTGAATGTCAAAAGACAATCTAGCACAATATGAAGGTAGGAAAAATTATCACTGCTTTGAAATATTTCTGGCTAGTTAATTTAATTGAATCCAATCCTCACTTAAAGAAAAACATAGCAAACAGTTTCTGAGGGTACTATGCTAAGAATTTTTCATTCATTATCTCATTTAATTTTACCACCATGCAAGGTGAAGATACTATTATTATCTGTATTTTAATGGTTAGGAACTGAGACTTAACTAAGTACACTAAGTGGAAGATCTAAACCTTGAATCCAGATGTCTCAGTTATCTAGTGCTACTGTAACAGAAATCAAACAATGTATTGTATTGGGCAAATCTGCAGCAAAAGACCACTTTAGAGTGTTAAAAAGAAAAGATGTACTTAGGAAGACTAATGTGCACCTGACCCAAGCCATAGTATTTTCAAGAAGCCCTGGTGATGCAGTACTTAAGAGCTACTGTTGCTAACTAAAAGGTGGTCAGTTCAAATCCACCAGCCACTCCTTGGAAACCCTATGGAGCAGTTCTACTCTGTCCTATAGAATCACTATGAATCAGAATAGACTCAGTGGCAATGAGTTTTTTGGTACGTGCATGCAAAAGCTGGACAATGAATAAGGAAGACTGAAGAACTAACTCGTGTGAATTACAGTGTTGGCAAAGAATATTGAATATACCATGGACTGCTAGAAGAACAAACAAATCTGTCTTGGAAGAAGTACAACCAGAATGCTCCTTAGAAGAGAGGATGGCGAGAATTTGTCTCACTTACTTTGGGCATGTTCTTAGGAGAGACCAGTCCCAAGAGAGAGAGAGATCATGCTTGGTGAAGTAAAGAGTCAGCAAAAATGAGAAAGACCCTCAACAAGATGGCTTGACACAGGGGCTGCAACAATGGGCTCAAACATAGCCACAATTGTAAGGATGGCACAGGATCAGGCAACATTTTATTCTGTTGTATGTACACAGCATCATTATGAGTCAGAATCGACTCAATGGTACCTAAAAGTAACAGCAACACAGTAACAGAAATATCATATAAGTGGTGGCTTTAAAGAACAGAAATACATTTTCTCACTGGAGGCTAAAAGACCAAATGAGGGTCTCAACCAAGTCGATTCCTTCCTTGTTGGTTGCCCTGAGCTTTCCTTGTTTTCTTGGTTTATAGAAGATCCTCATAGGTATTTCTGTCTCATCTGTTCTTTTTATAACTCAGAAGTGAACAGATTTAGAACTTGCCTTACTCAGGTATGATCTAATTAATATAACAAAAAACTCTATTTCTAAACAGGATTACATCTGTAGGTATAGGGGTTAGGATTCCAAAACATATTTTGTGGGGAGAGGGGTTAGGGCACAAATTAATCCATGCCACCAGGACAAATTACAAAGTCAAGGGCTTTTAGTCCCTTTCTATACATTACTTACTAGTCAGTTATGAAGTTTCTCTATCATCTATGACCCTAGCCTCAAAATAACACTTGCCAGTCATTTTATAAGTATACACTTTTCGTAGGTGAAAATATCTCACTTCTATTGAGAAAGAATTCATAAATATTAGGAGAATGTCCTCCAATATTGGGCACCATCTTCCTGAGATAGAAGAGTACATCATTAGAAGAAGTGTAATGCCTAGTGTATTTAGAATGAAATTCTATGGAATATGCTAATTTGCATGTATTTATAGAGTGTCCACTGCTTAAAAACCCCATCAGAGAGTCGCAAGGTTAAAGGGAACTTCAAGGTCACAGAATCATCCAGGTCTCTTTTAGTAGCATCTGAAGGCTCAGCTTCTACTTGAACACTTTCTGTGGGTGAGACGTTCAGGGCTGTGGGAGCTAACTGACAAGGGGAGGAACACAAAGGGTGTCTGCTGCTGGGGCAAAGATGAGATGGCACTACCTGGAGACTGCTTAGTCAGTTTGTCTCAATGGTAGCAAAAAATAGCGTTAGGCTACAGGCTGAAACTATTGTATCATTTTGCTATTTCTGTATAACCTCGTGAAAACTACATGGCTAACAAATGATATCTTGTGTGGCTGTGGTGGATCCAAGATGGCCAGAGATTCTTTGACAGTCCTTACATTGAGAAGTGAGGTCTGTGTCCCTTCCCTTTGAATCTGGCTGGGCTCTGTGGTTGCTTTGACTAATAGAATGCGATAGAAGTGTTGTAGTGCCAGTTTTCAGGTATAGGCCTTAATACACTGGCAGCTTCCATGTCTGTTAGGGATTGAACTGTGTCCCTCAAAAAGATATGTTGAAGTTCTAACCCCTGGTACCTGTGAATATGACCTTGTTTATAAATAGGGTCTTTGAAGATGTTATCAGTTATTATGAGGTCATACTGGAGTAAAAACCAGTTGCTGTTAGTTGATTCTGACTCATGGTGACCCCACGTGTGTCAAAGTAGAACCATGCCCCACAGGGTTTTCAGTGATTAATTTTTTGGAAGTAGATCACCAGGCCTTTCTTCCAAGATTCCTCTTGGTAGACTCAAACCACCAATCTTTCATTTAGCAGCCAAATGCCTTTTTTTTTGGTACAACCCAGGGATTCCATACTGAAGCAGGCTGAGTTCTAATCCACTCTAAATGAAGCCCTTATAAAAGAGGAGAAGAGACACAAAGGGGCAAACAGAGAAAGGACGGCCATGTGAAGATGCATCTACAAGCCAAGGAATGCCTGAGGCTAAAAGAAGCTGGGAAATACAAGAAGGGACATTCCCCTAGAGCCTTCAGAGAGAACATGGCCAAGCCAACACCCTGAATTTGGACTACTAGCCTTCAGATTTGTGAGATAATAAATTTATGCTCTTATAAGCCACCAATTTGTGAGATTTTGTAATGGAAGCTCTAGGAAACTAATACAATGTCCTTGGGACACTTTTTGGGCACACTGAGCCATGATGTAAGGAGTTTTACGATCTCAGACTGTCATGCTAGAGAGTCCATGTAACTGATAGCCTTAGCTGAGCCCACCTTTCATCCATTCCTGACAAGGTACAAGAGTTATAGAGAAGCCTCTCCAGACCAGTCGATCTACCAGCTGAATAAAGCTGAGTGACCTTAGTTGATGCCACATGGAGCAGAAGAATCATCCAGCTGATACAGACCTGAATCCCTGACCCACAAAATTGTGAGCTACAATAAAATGGTTGTTGTTTTAAGCCATTGACTTTGGATTAGTTTGTGACTCATCAATAGAATACAGAAAATGTCTGCAATGTTGGTGAGGTTGTCTGATCTATGTTGGCCTTAGCTGGTTTTACTTGTGTGTCTGTGGGTCAGTTGGGAACTCTGCTCTTGGTTGTCTCTGGCTAGGGAAGCTTAGCTGGGGCAGCTCTGTTCCATGTCTCTCTCATTCTCCTCCTATGACCATCAAGCTAGGCCAAACATATCCTTTCATGGCAATGGCAAAAGTGCAAGAGAGCAAGTGGAAACACACAAAGGCTCTTGAGACTTAGGCTCAGAATTGGCACCTGGTAATTTCCACCTTATTCTAAAAGGCTGAACTCTGAGTGAAGGGAATTCGGATACAGAATCAATTCCTTTTATGAGAGGTGCTACAAAATCCATATGGCAAACAGTTTGAATACATGGAAGGGTGAAAAATTGGGGCTAATAATGCAGTCTAGCACATTCATCTCATTTCAACTCAGCAAACATTTATAGATGACCTGTGAGGTATCTGTGGTTTAGTGGTAGAATTCTCACCTTCCATGGAGGAGACCTGAGTTTGATTCCTGGCCAATGCCCCTCATGTGCAGCTACCACCACTCCCTCAGTGGAGGCTTGTGTGTTGCTATGATGCTGAACAGATTTCACTGGAGCTTCTAGACTAAAGACAGATTAGGAGAAAAGGTCTGAAGACCTACTGAAAATCAACCAATAAAAACCTTATGGACCACAATGGTCTGATCTGCAACTCATCGTGAGAACACGCAGGACCTGGTAGTGTTTTGTTCCTTGTGCATGGGATCACCATGAATTGGAGGCCAATTGGGCAGCAGCTAACAATAGTAACAACAACAGTGCTTGCCAAACACTATGTGGGGCAGCACTCATTTTCACTTCAGGACCTAGATTTAAGCTCCACAATGTGTTCGACTCAGTTTACTTCTGCAGCATCTCCTTGATGACTCCTTACTCCTTAGGCAGCATGGCCCAATGGAAAGTGCATGGGCTGACTTTGGAGTCAAATGGACCCAGGTACACCACTTACTAACACTGTGATCTTGGGCAGGTTACTTAACCTCTCTGTGCCTCAGTTTTAGAATTCATCATATGGGCATAGTAAATCGTACCTTGCATGGCTGTTGTGTGGTATAATAGCAATAACAATTGTAAAGTGCCTGTCATGCCTGTCATGTTTTCAGTGCTAGTTCCCTTCCCCTCCCTGCCACACCAGCTCTTACTTGCCACCTGAAGTCTGGTTTACCAAGATGCTATCACTACACTTTTGCAAGGGTCAGAAGTACTTTGTACATATACAAGAATAACACAAATAGATTTAGTAAGGAAAAAGGAAGATTGTTCTCCAACATGGTATTACTTGTTTAGAAGAACACAAACAATGTCCTACAGCAGTAACAATCAGCTTTCTACAAGCCCTAATTCCTCTTAAAACAAAATAGTGACAGAATTAAAAGTCACCAGTATTTCATCTTAGGTATTCTGCCAAATCTCTGATTTCCTTTTAGCCTAGGGATGTGTGCCAGTTATATCTGGATGTTTACTGTGATAAGCTCTTTAGGGACAGGAGCTGGTCTTTACTTGCCTTTATATTCTAGGACCCACCATAGAACATGGAGCTTCTTAGATGCTCAAATAAATGTACCAGTATGTTGAACAAATAATTATTTTATTGAATGCAATTGTATGAAAGAAAGAAAATTCAATTATTTTATAGCCAGATGGAATATTTCTGTTGTGTAGTATTTGCTGGGCCTGGATTTGGCTGGCTGATTCACAGTAACCATACTTTATGCATTCATTCTTGTCGGGGGAAGGGGAGGTCTGTATCTGATGAGATGCAGTGTGATAATCTGTCCTTCACACTCTGCTCTCCTAGTTTTTGTTGTCTCTCATCTCTTTCCCTCTAGACTGTAAACTCCCTGAGGACAGAGACTGTGGCTTATGTTTGATGTCGATTTATACAATTTTTTTGTGTTTGTGACACCAATATTCAGTATATATTGGTTGAATGGATGAAAACAGTGGCAAAGATAACTTGAAGGGAGGTTAATATTTTTGGACTTTTACATGAATTTGGAAATGAAGTTTCTTAGCTTTGTCCCAGCTTATCTGTTCTGTTTTATACCTGTCTCCTCTATAAGTCTGTTCCATTGAGCCTATCTTTGGATTTATTGTTTTTTAACCTTATCCTTACAAACGCCACATGATTTGTGGGGAAGAATTTAGGTTTTAAAATTAAACAGACCTGGATTTAAGTCCTCAGTCTATAACTTACTGATTGTGTGACCTTGGGCAAGGTACATAACCTCTTGGTGCCTGCAGGGGTTAAGCTCTTGGCTGCTAACTGAAAGTTTGGCAGTTAGAGCCCACCAGCTGCTCCACAGGAGGAAGATGTGGCAGTCTGCTTCCTTAGAGATTATAGCCTTGAAAACCCTATGGGGCAGTTCTACTCTGTCCTGCAGGGTTGGTATGAGTCAGAATCAACTCGATGGCAATGGGTTTGTTTTTGGGGTTTTCCACAGGGCTACTAAGTCATGTTGCATTTATTATAGATCATGTTTTTTATTTGGCAAGATAGTTTGAAGGATTGAGAACAATATTTTTGAATATTTAACACTGGGAAAACAACCAGAAAGCAGAATTGAAGCAACATGTTCCTTATAATAAATACTTTAAATAAAATACTCTGTTGTGATTCAAGCACACATTTACATATAAAATATGTCATTCTATATTATGCATACTGTTCATTTTCATGGTCCAAAAATGTATATACATTTATCTTATATAAGTAAATATTTAAATCACTTAGTCTTTTCATTTGGACTGACAGTAATATTTGTATGTATTCCCATTATATCTTCCTTCCAGCCTCAAGTATGTGGATGTTTTCTTGGCTTTGTGTCATTTTAATTATGCTGGTTATTGCTGATATGGACACAATCGCAAAGACCACACAATATACCAAGTTTATGAAGAAATCTAAGGGTAAAGAGATGCTGAAGGGTCTAAAGTGGTCCAGCGGTTCACCTCTGAAAGAAGAACCTGGTTTCACTGAAATGGCTGAAATGGCAGAACCAACCACAGAACCGTTGGCCTTGGATTCTGCCTTTGGCACTGCCACTCTCTTCCCTTTTGAAAACTTCATTCTTGATACAGCTGATTTCTTTTTGAATTGTTGTGATTGTTGTTCACCTCTACTAGGACAGAAAGGAGAACCTGGAGATAGTGGAAAACCAGGTATACTAAAATATGTAAAACAATATTTCTCATCTGTACATCTTTAGGGTTGAGGTATGGGTTGAAGGGTAAAATCTCCCTACGGGTTTCTACATTGTCATGGGAATGCCGACAGGCATAGGTGTAACATTGTGACAGCAAAGGAAAATGGGTGCTGTGCTGTCCAATATGGTAGCCACTAGCCACATGTGTGGTGCAGAGGTTAAGTATTCTGCTGCTAACTGAAAGGTTGGCAGTTGGAACCCACCAGCTGCTCCTTGGGAGGAAAACAAAACAGGCTACTTTCTTAAAAATTACAGCCTTGGAAACCTTATGGGGCAGTTCTACTCTGTCCTATAGGGTTGCTGTAAGTTGGAATTGACTAGAAGGCAATAGGTTTGGGTTTTTGGTTTACCCATGTGTGTGGCTGTTGGTATTAATATTAAAATTTAATAAGATTAAAAATTGAGTTCCTCAATCACACTATCCAGATTTCAAGTGCTCAGTAGCCACATGTGACCAGTGACTACTGTATTGGGCAGCATAGATATGCAGCATTCTTTCCGTTGCAGAAAGTTCCATTGGGCAATGCTGGGTAGAGAAAGACTGAGACTACCAACTCCAGCACTGGCGTTATAGTTATTCAAGCTACACGTATTCACTACAAGTATATTCGTTACATTAATGGCTAATTTTAAAAGGGTAAATGAAAATTCTGTTCTCTAATAAGAATTTGTGTTGACTGATGGATATTTGGAGTGCTATTTGTAGTTAGGATTAGAAATGGAATTCCTGGGAGGTGGAGAATAAAGCATAAAATTTTGTTTGTTCCTCATTGCAGTTCTGAGGCAACACTGTATCCTTGCCCAGCAATTTTCTCCATTAAAAGCCATGCTTACACATCTCAAAATTTTAAATGTCTTTAATGTGTGTGGAAACCCTGGTGGTGTAGTGGTTAAGAGTTCTACTGCTAACCAAAATGTCAGCAATTCGAATCCACCAGCTGCTCCTGGGAAACCCTATGGGGTGACTCAACAGCAATGTTTTTTTTAAAATATATGCATAATGAATGTACTCTCAGTTTTACTGTAATACATTTCAGCTTTTACATGTCATATAGCAGAGGATTCAAGGTAAATTAAAGATCAGAATGTCAACTTTGAATTCATTATTTCCTGAAAAAAGAATTTATATAACTATTTGTTGTGTCTTGCTTGAAAAATTTAAAGCTATAAAATCAATGATTACATATCCTCAGTAAGCTTTTTGTTTATTCCGTTGTATTGTATGGGTCTTCCAGGAAATGTGTTGAATATTTATGCAGAGATGGATTAAAGGGTGAGAGAGCTAGGCAGTGAACCATGCTTTCAGGGACACTAAAGAGTTATTGGAAATGTTAATGAGATTGAGAAAGCTATATTTACCAGAACTTCTCTTACAGAAAGTACCATATGTGGCTGGCAAGCTGGTTGGTGTGGTAGGTGAAAATCTTCCAAGAGCAGGGTCAAGTAAACTCAGCTGTTTGCTAAACTGCCTTCTAAGGACTGTGGGGTCTGTAACATCAGAGCTTTGTTTTACCCCGGGGTGGATTTGGTTGGGCTGTTCTCAGAGCTCAACCTCAGCTCTAAATACATGTGAGAAATATTTTTAAAGGATGCCATGTTATTAGCCTGTCTGGGGTGCTTGTATGTCTTAGTCTGACTCGTTCTGCTGTACAGCATAGTGTTAAGAACCCAGATATCAAGTCTAACACGGTCCTACCTTACAAAAGTTTTGTTACTTCTCTAAGTCTCAGTTTCAAAATAGTAAAATGGAATAAGAATGATACCAACATCATGGAGTTGTCAAGATAATTGAGTAAAATAGTCCACGTAAGGACTCAAATGGTACCTGGCATACAGTAAATGCTCAATAACTTAGTTTTACTTTTACAGGTAGTTGTGGTGGGTGTCCGGTCTTATCTTGTGGAATATGCTGAGCCAAATATGGAAAGTTCCTGTTTTGGAGATCTATAGAGATATATTCATTCTGGATTTGCTGATGTTTGAAAAAACACTGCTTCCTTTAATTTTTAAAAAAATTATGTATCTAGTATAAGTGCAACATTAAACAAACTTTAAAAAAGAAAGTAAACTTACTTAAACGCAACTATTTTCATTTTTTCTTCATCATCTTTCAGTTTTTGGACACTTATATGCACATACATACACATTGCATACATCATATTTTTCATTATCTGCTTTTAAAAGTCACCAGTCTAAGTTTATAGAGCTTCTGAATGAAAATATTTTGAAGTATTCAGATATATCTAATAGCTGGCAAAGGTAAATTTCCATTTAAAATTTCATCTCTAACTTCTCTCTTTAGTTCAGTTATAAAAATAGCTACCTACTATATGCCAAGTCCCTGGGTGGAGCAAGTAGTTAACACATGGCTGCTAATTGAAAGATTGGAGATTTGAGTCCACCTGGAGGCTTTGCCGAAGATACGTTGAGATCAGCCATTGAAAACCCTATGGAGCACAGTTCTACTCCGACACACATAGGGTCGCCATGAGTAAGGATCAACTTGATGGCAACTTGGGCTTTGTGCTAAGAACTGTTAGGTACTTTATAGTTTTTAAAGTCTTTATACAAAATGTTAAAAATATTATTATATTTCACCAATGATTTAAGCATATTTCAGAGAGTTTAAGTAATTTTAGAGGTTACATCACGTGGGACTTTAGAACCTGGAGTCAAACACTGTGTGCCTTCAAGACCCAGCCCTTCCCATCACGTTCAAACTTACAGTATTTACACTAATCCAACCCAGGTGTACATCTAACCTAGATGTAAAGGGCAGCCTCCCTGGCCCTTGTGCCCTTGCATGCAGTTGCTCTTTGCTCCCTATACCAACCTGGGCACAGCTCCTTATCTTTTCCTTCAAAAGTATAACCACATGGAGCATATGAGGGCCATGAAGAAGGCACACTGCCTAGTGAAATGTAATTGGCCATCTTGCTTGCCCCCCATGACTCTCTGTTTTCTTTCTCTGTTTCTGCCTCCTCCCCTCTTCTTTTTTTGACAGAAGAGTTTAACAACCACCTTAGCTTACTGGAGCCATTCTTTGGCCTTACCCTCCATCACAAGCAATTTATTAAAGTTTTGTTCCAAAAAAAATAGTGTTCTTCCAAAGAGAAATTCTGTTAAATGTAATTTTGTCTATTCTATTAACCTTAGTTATAATAATTAGGGTGAAAATAAGACAAAATATTATAAGTTTATTGAGTACACTTACCTATATGGTTAACTTTCAAAGAATCTAAGTATGAAGTATTCCAAACAAACATTGTTGCAGGGGTTGAGAACAAGCTTGAGCAGGGGTGGGTGGCAGGAAGGAATGATTATCCAAGGTTTGGGGCCCCTGTGTGGACCTGGTAAGTGGTTGGGACCTGGACTTCCTGGATGAGCAAGAACAGGAGTTAGGACACTCAATGAGTTTGAGCTCAGTCTGAGCTGATCTTTGCTGCCTTAGCCTTGACTACTGGATCTACCTAAAGAGCTCATCTTTCAGTTTCTTGAAGACTTCATGGTCGTTTCCATTCTTGCTTTTCCAAAAATACCTGTCTACTTATTTTTTGCCTCAGCATCTCCTAGTTCCTCTTTTGGGTCTTAGCTTAATGCCATTTTCTGAGGGAGGTCTTCTCTGACCCCATACATATAAATTAGGTTCTTTTACCATAATCTACAATAGAACCTTCCCACTTTCTCTTTGTGTCACTAACTACAGTTTGGCAATTTCTATTTATTTGTGTGGTTATTTGTTCAATGTTTATCTTTAACAGACTCTCAGCTCCATGAGGATAGGGGCTGCCAAAATTGTCAATGGCTGCATTCCTAAAACCTAGCAGGGTGCTGGGAGGTCTCAGCAAAAGTTCTTGAATGAATAAATAGATGAATGACTGGGAGATCCAAAAGTGCTAGGTGATGTGTTTTTGCTTCCATTTTGAAAGTGTGACCCACATGAGGTTAAGTGTCAGATAATCATTTGGTTCTTGTTGTTTGATATAGCGTTGCTTCCCTGAATCACTTGATCACTGCCACGAATCCAACAACAAGTACTAATAGGTTCAATATATCTATTTAGGTAGTAAAAAATTGTAAATCAGACAAAAGTATTGTCCTTAGAGCCCTGTAATAGTTTATTCTCACCCAGGTTTTATCATTAGGACATTGACAGTTACTGGTCTCTATAAAATGACATTTTTTTTCCCTGCACAAATGGATTTCAAAAGAGCATTCTTCTACCCTGATGATTTTTACATCCCATTTTCAGGTCCTAAGGGAGAGGCTGGTAATATGGGGATTCCAGGGCCACCAGGAGTCATTGGGCCCCAAGGTCTAAAAGGCCAGAAAGGAGAGAAGGGTACGTAATTACTCATTTTCATGTCAAAAACTCAGTAGAGATTCTGTATAATTTTTCAGGAGGGCTACAATAGTGAGTTATATTTGATTTAAAAATGCTAACTTTGTAGTTGCCAATTGAGAAATTTTAAACTTGCCTGGCAACATTGCATTCATTAACCCTGGCGGTGTAGTGGTTAAGAGCTTGGCTGCTAACGAAAAGGTCAGCAGTTCAAATACACCAGTAGCTCCTTGGAAACCCTATGGGGAAATTCTACTCCATCTATAGGGTCACTATGAGTTGGAATTGAAGACAATGGGTATAATGGGTACTGGTAACGTTATCCACAGATACACACACAAACACACACACACACGCTCTCACAGAGCTTTCTTGCCCGCCTCTCATCTGCCACCTTGTTGACCAGTCATTGGCCCCTTCTTATATCTTCCTCCATGTGCTCTTCTTCACCATGTAAATTAATTTCCTACTGGAAAGAATTAATGAGAGCAGGCAATCCTACAGAATAACCAGTTTAGGTGAATAGCCTGCCTGCTAAGGAGAATCTGACATATCCTTTTGCTCACTCTGAAACCAGAGGCAGTGTCAAAGGTGGGAAGAGAACTGAATTCAAATTGAGGAGATCAAGTTTATAACAGTGACCTTGGACAAGTCACTTTACCTCACCTGGAAATCGAGGGGAATGGACTAGATGTTTATTTATACCCTGTCTGCTATCCAAGAAGATTTGTAGTTATGAGTACTTTTATAGCTATTCGCCAGCTCAGAAATTCTATAATTCCAGAGATGCACTCAGTAAAGAGGGCTTTCTGCCCCAGGAAATGCCTAAAGGTGTTGAAGGAAGGTTACAGATTCACTGAGACATTTAGAAACTCCTCAGTGAATACTGTTAGCCTGTAGAAATACCATCTATCCATCAAGTTAAATATTTTAGCTTCAGTGTCATATGTCAAAAGACCTAATATCATCTATACATCACCCTCCGCATGGCTCAAGAACTGCCTAACTCATTTCTGGTAGAACATTCAGTGAAGTAATTACTCAAAAAAGATGCTAAGGTAAGAAAGAGCTATTTCACACTTGTCAGTTATGTGATTTTCATTCTCATAAAGATTTAATTGTTTTGTGGTTGAATTATGTTAGCAGAAAACCATGTGAAATAAGAGTGATGAACCTCCCTAGTGATTCATACATTTTGAAAGCTAGACTTCTGGAAGTAGAAGAAAAAAACAGGGAAGTATCATTAAGATAAGATTCTTAAGAAAATGCTTTGATAAAGGATCAAAAGTAGAAATTCATTCAACTAGTCTCTCTTTATCAAGTGACAACTCTGTTTTCCTTTTACTTCCAGAATTAGCTTGGACTCTTGACTAAGATCTAAAGTTAAAAAAAATAAAATGAGTTGAATGACTGCATGCTGGTTAATCATTACATAAGATGAATAAATACAGTATAAACACTTAAACTCCTTAAATGAATTCAAGAACCAGAATAATTCTGTGAATACTCCAATATTGACAAAAACTGGGAATACTATTGGGCCTTAACTTGCATTCAGGGTTGGTTCTCTCAAAAGCCATCCAAACATTTTGGATCCCTTAAGGCCAAGGGATCGCTTCCAAATTTTGTATTTTATGTGGTGTGTTAATAAACTTAGAAAATTCTGGTGACTGGCCAATGGTGGGATTTCCCAAGTTGGTCTTGTGAAATTCGGGGGAAATTTATTCTCATGACTTCTAATTTGACTCAGGAGTTCTTTTTACCAGGCAATTTTTTTTTTTTAAGTTAGATAAACGATAAATAATATAGTTGACAAAGTGCTGCCTACCAGTGTAAATGCAGCCATGTTTGACTTTGTACACATTTTGAATTTTTTCATATTTCTTGTTTTTTTTTGGGGGGCTTTTATTTTGTAATTTATTTATTTATTTTTAATATTTTATTGTACTTCAGGTGAAGGCTTACAGAACAAATAGTTTCTCATGAAACAGTAGTACACATGTTGTTTTATGACATTGCTTAACAACCCCACAACATGTTAACCCTCTAAATTCTCAACCTTTTTTTTTTTTTTTTTTTGGTGAAAATACACATAGCCAAAGATACACCGTTTCAAAAATTTCTACGTACACAGTTCAGTGACATTGACTACGCTCTTCCAATTGTGCTGTTATTCTCACTTAAGATGAAGGCTTACAGAACACACTACTTTCTCATTTAACAGTTACTACAAATGTTGCCCTATGACAATAGTTAACAATCTCACAACACATCAACAATATCCTTACCCACCCTTGGGTTCCCTAACACCAGCTTCCTTGTCCCCTTCTGCCTTCTGGCCCTTGTCACTGGACTCCTGTACCTCGTTAGTTTCATTTGGTTTTACGGGGCTGTCCACTCCCAGGCTGAACAGTGAAGCTTGGAGGTAACTTCACCACTGAGCTAAAAGGGTGTCTGGGGGCCATACTCTCGAGGTTTCTCCAGTCTCCTTTAGGCCAGTAAATCTGGTCTTTTTTTTGTGAGTTAGAATTATGCTCTACATCCTTCTCCAGCTCTGTCCAGAACCCTCTGTTGTGATCCTGGTCAGAGCTGTCAGTGGTGGTAGCCAGGCACCATCTAGCTGTACTGGACTCAGTCCGGTGGAGATCTTGGTAGCTGTGGACAATTAGTCCTTTGGACTAATCTTTTCCTTGTATCCTGTTCTCTTCATTCTCCCTTGCTCCGGAAGGGATGAGACCGGTGGAGTATCTTAGATGGTCACTCACAGGCTTTTAAGACCCCAGACACTACTCACCAAGGTGGAATGTAGAGCATTGTCTTTATAAGCTGTGTCTTGCCAATTGAGCTAGATGTTCCCCGAGACCATTTTCCTCTTTATTTTGATGAGTAGGTTTGTTAGCTTTCTTTGTGTTTACCTTGAAATTTACCCTTATCTTTCTAAGTTTGAATCAGTCTATTATTATTTGGTATCTCCTTGCCTTCCTCTCCATTAGAAGGTTCTATAACTATACCATTTATTCCCTCTTTTATTGTTCTTATGTTACTGTCATTTACAGATTAACTGCTCTGATTTCCTGTCGTGTTTCTTATGGTTTTGGATAGTCCTTGAGAGTTCATTTCCTAGGTTGGTATCTTGCTGGTACAATCCTGTGTCCTAGATTCAGCCTGTGAGCTGATGTTTTTGTTCTCAGGTTGAAGGACTCCCTTTAATAATTTTTGTAAGTTTCATTTGGTTTTTACATATTCCCTTAATTTCTATTTTTCTGGAAATGTCCTAATTTCACCACCATATTTGAACAACAAATATCGTTGGCTGGCAATTTTTTTCTTTCAAGGTTTTATATGTGCCATCCCATTGCCTTCTTGCCTGCATAGTTTCTGCTGAATAATCCGAGCTTAGTCGTATTGTTTCTCCTCTGTATGTGACTTTTTTTTTCCCCTCAAGCTGCTCTCAGGGTTCTTTGTTTGTCTTTGGTTATGATTTGTCTTTGTGATTATGATATGCCTTGGTGATTTTCTTTTGGGGTCTATCGTATATGGAGTTCATTGAGCTTCTTGGATGGACAGCTTTTCATCTTTCATGATATTGTGGATGTTTTCTGTCAGCAATTCTTCAATGATCCTCTCTGTGTTTTCTGTTTTCTCCCCCTGTTCTGGAACTCCGATCACTTGCAAATTTTTGCTTTTGATTCTATCCCACATAATTCTCAGGGTCTCTTCATTTTCTTCGTTCCTTTTTTCTGAGTTGTCCTCAGAGTTGTATGCAAGTGTTTGCCTTCAATTTTGCTCATCTTATCTTCCACCATTTCAAACCTGCTTCTCAGCCCTTCTATGACACTGTCCATTTCTGAAATCTTGTTGTTTATCTTTTGAATTTCTAATTGTTGTTTTCGTATGATTTTTAGTTGTGAATTTATTGTATTTTATTCCTGCATTATTTTCCTAAATTCTTCCATTTTTTGTCTGTATTTTCCATGAATTTGTCTGCCTTTTCCATGAATTTGTCTATTTTTTCCTCATTTTTGTCTGCTTTTTGCTTCAACTCTGGATAGCTCTGAATATTAGAGATTTAAATTCCCTATGAGGTAGTTCTAGTACCTTTTATTCTACTGGAAAGTCATCTGGTGTTTTATTTTGGATGACTTCTGGAACCATCCTGCCCTGTTTTTGTAAATGTTTTGATATTGTCTGCTGTCTTTGGGGCATTCAGTAGTTATTTTCCTCACTTATTGATTGTAGATTTGTTTGCTTCATCCTGCTTTTTAATTTTATTTGGCTATATCTGAGCAGGTGGGCTGCGTGTTCTTTGTTGTTTGCTCATCTGTGGGCACAATACTCCAATGGGCAAGGTAAGTCGCTCAGATGTGGTACTGCTGGTCTAGCTGAAGAAGAGTTGCTGGGATGGGTTGTTTGTGGTACTTACTATGGCCACCAATGCAGGCCAGTAATCAGTGCAGGGCAGGTTCCAGTAGGCCGTTCCTGGGCTGCTTGGTGGTGTGATGTTCAGTGCAAGGTGAAGGTAGGCAGGATGGAGGGGGAGATTGTGATGTGTGGAGCCAAGATGGGTATGGGAGAGAGGAGAGGGAGGAGAGAGGAATAGGAGCCAAAAACATACAAACAAACAAGACTAGTAGGGGAGCTTGTCATTGGAGTGGAGAGATGAGAGAGTATGAAATGGAGAAAAGCAAAAAGGAGAGGAAGAAGAAAAAAAAAAGAAAAAATGAATAAATAAAATTAGAAAGAAAAAAGAAAAGAAAAGTTCCCAGGGATCCCACCGGTGTATCTTCGAGGTTGCGGGAAGTTGCTCCCAGGCCATGAAGTACAGCCGGGCTAGAAGGAGTAGAGATGTCACTCAAGGCCAGGTGTTCAGGGGACAGGCATATAGGGAAAGCATAGAGAGATGAGAAACTGAGTAATGAAGAAAGACAGAAGGAGAAAAAGAGGGAAAACAAACAAACAAATAAAAAAAGAACAAGAAAACCCCCCAAAAAACTAGGGGAAAAAACCCCAAAAACGAAGAAAAAAGAAATGCTCTCAGGGATCCCTCCACGCATCTGTGCAAACTGAGGGGCTAGGTCCCAATTCGAAAAAATAAAATAAAATAAACAAACAAACAATTCAAAACAAACAAACAAAATCCCTGGTATCCCACCAGTGTGGCAGGACTGACCGGGAAGCAGTTTCACATTCTGCTGCATTTCACAGCCTTTCAGGAAGAAGCAAAGATGGTGCATGGAGCCAGGTATTTGATAGAAAGGAGGGGGTGGTGGTGACAGGTAAAGAAGAAATCTCAAGAAGCGGAAATAAGCAACACCAGCAGCTAACAAATGGCACTTAGGGAGCTGGCCAGTGCGGGTGGGTGGAATCCAAGCAACACCAGGGTGAAGCTGGTGCTTTCTGGCCAAGAGACTATGGCCACAGGAAGCAGAGGAGGCTGAGTGGGGTTGAAGAAGGGTGGGAGGTGGGAAATCATATATCGCTGGTTACCGCTGCTTTCTGGTACCCACTGTTTCCTGGTCTCTGATAGGAGTCCAAGATGGCGGGTCTGTGCTGTTTTAGCTGATAGAGGACCTCTACATGTATCTCTCCTTGCTCTCTGTTCTCTGTCAGTTTCTTATTCCATTCGGTGCTTGGCTGAGTTCTTTAGCTCTTCATTTGATGCCTAGGGTTTCAAGATTGCTGTTTTCTCTGTTTGGCTTAGTTTTTCAGATCTTTGCTGTGGAGGGACAGTGTGGTGCTTTTCTGCCTCTAGCTCTATGTTGCCCGGCTGTGCCGCTCCACCAAGTTTTTTGAAGCACAAGTTTTCACAGTTATAAAATTTGTCCAAAGAGTATATGAAAAATGTATCAACACAAATGAAAATAGATTTTGCCTTGATGCTGTATGTCAAGGATAATTTTTTTTTCTGGATGGGCTTTTATTATGATTAGTTAATGCCAACTGTGTATGTTGTGCTCTGTGGTTAAGCTTGTGTGACACATGGCACTCTTTCTCAGGCATTGTGGGGCATCTAAGGGAGAAAACATCTTAACTGTCATTCAAAACTCATAATAGGAAAAACACACACACATATATAATACAAGGCAGAACATCATGAATTTTATGAGAGGTTTGAAGAGTTATGGGAACGCTGAGAGAAGAGATAAACTCTGTTTGAAGGGACTTGCACTGCCCCCCTTGCACTCCCTTAAATGGTTTACTACCAATTAGAATAAAGTATTCCTAATGTCTATCAGTACATTTTATTTTCACATGATTTTACCTTTAAACCATTTTGGTAAAAGAAACATTCAAATATGACATGGTTGTTAAATGGGTGTTAGGTATGTCATAAATAATATAGTTGGCAAATAAAATTAACCTTGGTGTTATTTTAGGACTTAAAGGAGAACGTGGGGATCAAGGAACAAATGGGGTTCCAGGATATCCAGGAAAACTTGGAGAACAAGGTAGAGTATAAAATATAAATATATCTATTGTGTACAGTCATGCATGCAGTATGATACTTATTTTTCCTCTTGTTTGTATTTAGAAGTTATCAAGAGGTAAGATGAAAATCTTAATTACTATTATTTTTCTAATAATTCAATGTGATGAATAGCTGCAGTGTAAACAGCACTGGTCTGGAGTTTGGAGACCAGATAAAAATGTATGAGCTTTCCTCCTCCCTCTATTTGTTCTTGGGGAAGAAAATCCCTGAATCTTTCTTGTCTCAGTTTTTATTTTTGCCTGCAAGATTTTGGGTTTGGATGGACAATACAAAGACTAAGGAGAATAACTGAGCTGGGCCAAAATGCAAAGGTAATGAAATAAAATGGGTAACTATGGTTCTAATATTCTTAAAAGTAAAAAAAAAAAAAAAAAAAAAATTGATCTAGATATATGAATTTTAAATATAGGCTATTATTTCTCAGCAGCATTAACTTTACCTCTTACGTAAACATTATATAAATTGCTCAGTGTAAGAGCCTAGTAAACAAACAAACCAACCAAAAAAACCTTTGCCATTGAGTCAATTCCAACTTATGGTGACCCCATGTGTTACAGAGTAGAACTGCACTCAATGGGATTTTCTTGGCTGTAATCTTTATAGAAGCAGATTGCAAGGCCTTTCTTCCTCTGTGCCTCTGGACAGATTTGAACTGCCAACCTTTTGATTTGTAGTTGAGCACAAACCCTTTGCACCACCAAGGGACCTAAGAGCCTCCTAGGCCCAGTCATTACTGAGGCAGAACTAGATTTCTAAGTCCCAGGTAGATTTTGTTTTTATTTTTTGAGTTCTGCGGCAAAAGCGTGTTGTGTATACCCTATGTTATCGTTAAACATCGTTTTAATTTTCTGTTTCAGGTAGACTTGGTTCTAAGGGAAATAAAGGAAACACTGGACTGGCGGGAATGAAAGGACAAAAAGGCTCCAAGGGGGATGCATGTGTGAATGGTACCAAAGGAGACAAAGGAGAGCGAGGGGCGGAGGGTTCACCAGGCTTAAATGGAGAGCCTGGGGCCAAGGGTGAGAAGGGGGAGATAGGGGAAAAGGGCTACTGTGGAGATTCTGGGGAGAGAGGAGAAAAAGGACAAAAAGGCGAGGAGGGCATGAAAGGACAAAAAGGTAGCAAAGGAGACATTGGAATGGAAGGCAAAAGTGGCCCAGATGGCCTGCCTGGGGCCAAAGGTGATCCAGGGGTTAAAGGAGCAAAGGGGGAACTAGGTCCTCCTGGCCTTCTGGGACCTGCTGGGCCAAAGGGCGAGCTTGGGAGTAAAGGAGTCCGAGGATCTATTGGGAAGAAGGGATCCCGGGGCCTTAAAGGCTCCAAGGGCGAGGTGGCTGAAGTCACTCGGTCGGCTTTCAGTGCAGCTTTATCAAAGCCCTTCCCTCCTCCCAACATTCCTATCAAATTTGACAAGGTTTTCTATAATGACCAAGGAAATTACAGTCCTGTCACCGGTAAATTTAGCTGTAGTGTTCCTGGAGCGTATGTATTTTCCTACCACATCACCGTGAGAGGCCGCCCTGCTCGGATCAGCCTGGTGGCCCAGAATAAGAAGCAGTTCAAGTCCAGAGAAAGTCTTTATGGTCAAGAAATAGATCAAGTCTCTCTCCTCGTCATCCTGAAATTAAGTGCAGGGGACCAAGTCTGGCTGGAAGTTTCAAAAGACTGGAATGGGGTGTATGTCAGTCCTGAAGATGACAGCACTTTTACTGGGTTCCTTTTGTACCCAGAGGAGCCTCCTGGGATTTAACTGTAAATTTGTGTTTTGAGTACGGTAGTTTGGATTTGGTGGAGTATGTCAGGTAACATAGAGTAGTGCTATTATTTTTTTCATGATTATAAAATTAATACAGAAAAAAAAATTTATCACCCAGAGCACATTACAATTCATATTTTAAGGCATTGCCTTTAAAAAATAATTTATTTGTATTTTAAAGCATGTGTCTATTAGTTTTATAGGTGGATTTTTTTTTTATTGTACTTTAGATGAAGGTTTACAGAGCAAATTAGTTTCTCATTAAACAATTGATACACATATTGTTTTGTGACATTGGCTGCCAACCTCATGACATGTCAATTGTAGGTAGATTTTTTCCATTTATCATTATAATGGCATTTCTCATTCCATTTAAATAATATGTGCATACAAAAATATGAATGAGATTTGTGGTTAATGAACATTTGTTACTAAATGCCTTCCCTAGCTCCTAAAAATGTGTGTAACTCCCTTCTGTGTGAATGTGAAGCTAGGAGCTGACATACTATGATGAACAGGCATTTCTCTAAAGTTTCTGATTCTATTGGAAGGCTTACCTTTCAACAAAATGCAACTATTCGTGTTAGTTTAATTCAGGGAGAATACACCTACATAGTGTTAAACACTAGCTAAAACATCTTTAAAATTTATCAGTGTGTGTCGAGTGTGTAAGTGTCTTACACAGACTCGTGTATTGGGTAAAATGTAAAAAGAAAGTTGGTAAAGACATTGCTCAATCACAGCAAAGATCCAGCCAGTCATCAAATCACTGTGCTTATAATGTCCCTGAAAGATTCAAGAATAAACTTAAATCATTATTGATCTAAAATTTCACTCCTTTCTTCATGACAGAACACTTGATTAGGATAACTTCTTTGGCTTCATTATCATAGCCTCTAAAATAATTACTTTCAGTTATTAAGTGTTAACACTGCTAGAGAAGCTGGGAATTTTGGAATTCACTTGCAGTGTAAATGTTTAATAACTCTGTTATATTTAATAATTCAGTGGCTTTGTTTTTTAAAAAGCAAATCGACTGTATCCAAATTGAATTTGCTTCAATGAAAACAGAGTTAGGAATATTTACAAGTCAAGCCAGGGAGTGGGTGATGGGGAACTTCCTGGTCTTGGTCTGCAAACTTTAATAAACATCATTCATCTTTGAGAGTCTCATCCATATATTAGAACTGTGTTTCCCAAACTGTGTTCAGAGAAGAACCATTTCTAGAAGTTGTTATGAGTTACTGGAAAAAATAGTGAGTTCCGTGTTCAAACAAATGTTTCAAATGTCATATTTTATATCTTCCTCTTGAAAATTTATAAAGCACACTAGTGTAGTTTCTAATGTTTCCATGGAAAATAAATTTGTTTTTTGTTTTATCCAATGATTATAATTTTATTTTGGGTATAGAGATCACTAATTAACTTTCTCTGGAACAGGATTTTATAGGCTACACCAATTTTGGAAATGTTATATTAGTTTCCTATCCAAGGATCACCCAGCAGGCTGAGGTAAAGTTAATTACAATCTAGTACGCCTGACATTTCTCCCTTTTTTCAGCAGTTTTTCACTGCTTAGATTTTAATATTGCTTTAGTTGTGACTGTGCTTGTATTTGTCAGAGGGAGAATAAGATTATTTGTAAGTGATTAAAAAATGTTTGCAAGCAGAATTTTCTTTCTTTTCCAATCTGAGGATTCTATAGTGAAGAGATTCAAGAACTTAGAGTTTGTCTGTTTGTATGTATATTCTTATAGATGCATTTGTTTTTTCTCTATGTCTTCTTCATTGGGTTGGAGGGATTTGGGGAGACTGAGAATAGACTAACCTAGGAAGATGGAAGAGAAAACCACAAAAAAAATGTGATGTAAAAGGCAACTGGGCAGAAAACCAGTTAGGGAGAAACAACTCATATGTAGAATATATGATACTTAGTAGTGTCTTACACATGTGTTTATGTTAGGCATTTTATATGAAGTCTGAAGTTAAGAGCTTGGGGTTAGGACCCAGGATTGGTGGTTAACTATGAGCATTATTCCAAGGATTCCAAACCAGGGAAGTAGTCAGACTTTGAGAATGACTTTGGGAGGGTGAGTTCTAGGTTCTTTATACCATCCTCTGCTAGGAGGGTCCACCACACATCTGTCAGTTTGACACACTGTGGTGGCTTGAGTGTTGCTGTGGTAATGGAAGTTTGCCACTGGTATTTCAAATACCAGCAGGATCATCCTTGGTGGACAGGTTTCAGCAGAGCTTCCAGACTAGGAAGAAAGACTTGGCAGTCTACTTCTGAAAAAACTGGCTGGTGAAAACCTTATGAGTAGCAGCGGATCATTGATACTGTGCAACAAGATGAGCCCCTCAGGCTGGAAGGCACTAAGAATAAGACTGGGGAAGAAGTGCCACCTCAAAGTAGAGTTGACCTTAATGACGTGGATGGAGTCAAGCTTTCAGAACCTTCATTTTCTGATGTGGCAAGACTCAAAATGAAAAGAAACAGCTGCAAACATCCGCTAATAATCAGAATGTGGAAAGTATGGAGTATTAAGTTAGGAAAATTGAAAATCACCAAAAATGTAATGGAATGCATAAAGATCAATATCCTAGGCACCAGTGAGCTGAAACGGACTGGTACAGACCATTCTGAATCAGACAATCATATGGTCTACTATACCGGGAATGACAAATTGAAGAGGAATGGCACCTCGTTCATCGTCAAAAAGAACATTTCAAGATCTGTTGTGAAGCACAATGCTGTCCGTGATAGGATAATACCCATGGGCCTGCAAGGAAGACCAGTTAATTGGACTATTTTTTGAATTTAAGCACCAACCACTAATGTCAAAGATGAGGAAATTGAAGATTTTTACCAACTTCTGCAGTCTGAAATTGATCAAACATGAAATCAAGATGCATTGATAATTACTGGTGATCGGAATGCAAAAGTTGGAAACAAATATGAAGGATCAATAGTTAGAAAATATGCCCTTGATGATAGAAAAGAGATCTCATGATAGAATTTTGCAAGACCAACAACTTATTCATTGAAAATACCTTTTTCAGCAACATAAACAGTGACCATACACGTGGACCTCATGGGATGGAAAACGCAAGAATCAAATGGGCTACATTTGTGGAAAGAGATGATGGAAAAGCTCAGTATCATCTGTCAAAACAAGGCCGGGGCTGACTGCAGAACAGACCATCAATTGCTCATTTACAAGTTCAAGTTGAAGCTAAAAAAATTAAAACAAGTCCACAAGAGCCAAAATACAACCCTGAGTATATTCCACCTGAATTTGGAGACCATCTCAAGAATAGATTTGGCACATTGAACACTAATGACCAAAAAGACTAGACAAGTTATGGGATGACATCAAGGACATCATACATGAAAAAAGCAAAAGGTCATTAAAAAGTTACAAAAGAAAGAAAAGACCAAAATGTATGTCAGAAAAAACTCTGAAACCTGCTCTTGAACATGGAGTAGCTAAAGCAAATGGAAGAAATGATGAAGTAAAAGAGCTGAACAGAAGATTTCAAAGGACAGCTTGAGAAGACAAAGTAAAGCGTTATAATGAAATGTGCAAAGACTTGGAGTTAGAGAACGAAAAAGGAATAACACACTTGGCATTTCTCAAGCTGAAAGAAATGAGGAAAGAATTCAAGCCTTGAGTTGCAATTTTGAAAGATTCTATGGGTAAAATATTGAACAGCACAGGAAACATCAAAAGAAGATGGAAATAATACACAGAATCACTGTACTAAAAGGAACTGGTCGAAGTTCAACCATTTCAGGAGATAGCATATGATCAATTACTGATGGTATTGAAGGAAGAAATCCAAGCTGCACTGAAGGCATTGGCAAAAAGCAAGCCTCCAGGAATTGACAGAATACCAAATGAGATGTTTCAACAAATGGAGGTAGTACTGGAGGTACTCACTGGTCTATGCCAAGAAATTTGGAAGACAGCTACCTGGCCAACCAACTGGAAAAGATCCATATTTTTGCCCATTCCAAAGAAAGGTGATCCAACAGACTGTGGAAATTATCGAACAATATCATTAATATCACACACAAGTTAAATTTGGCTGACGATCTTTCAAAAGCAGTTGCAGCAGTACATCAGCAGGGAACTCCCAGAAATTCAAGCAAGATTCAGAAGACAACGTGGAACAAGGGATATAATTGCTGATGCCAGATGGATCTTGGCTGAAAGCAGAGAATACCAGAAGGATGTTTACCTGTGGTTTACTGACTATGCAAAGGCATTCAACTGTGTGGATCATAACAAATTATGGATAACATAATAGGAACTATGTTATAACATAATGGGAATTCCAGAACACTTAATTGTGCTAATGCGGAACCTGTACATAGATCAAGAGGCAGTCATTTGAACAGAGCAAGGGGGATACTGTATGGTTTAAAATCAAGAAAGGTGTGCTTCAGGGTTGTATCCTTTCACCATACTTACTGAATCAGTATGCTGAGCAAATAATCCAGGTAGCTGGGCTATATGAAGAACGTGGCATCAGGATTGGTAGAAGACTCATTAACAACCTGCAGTATGCAGATGACACAACCATGCTTGCTGAAAGCGAAGAGAACTTGAAGCACTGATGAAGATCAAAGACTACAGCCTTCAGTATGGGTTATACCTCAACATGAAGAAAACAAAAATCCTCACAACTAGACCAATAAGCAACATCATGATAAGTGGAGAAGTGATCGATACTGTCAAGAATTTCATTTTACTTGGATCCACAGTCAATGCCCATGGAAGCAGAAGTCAGGAAATGAAATGTAGTCTTGGATTGGGCAAATCTGCTGCAAAAGACCTCTTTAAAGTGTTAAAAAGCAAAGATATCACTTTGGAGACTAAGATGTACCTGATGCAAGCCATGATATTTTCAATTGCCTCCTATGCATATGCTGGACAATGAATAAGGAAGACCAAAGAAGAATTGATGGATTTGAATTATGGTGCTGGCAAAGAATATTGAAGATACTATGGACTACCAGAAGAATGAACAAGTCTGTCTTGGAGGTAATACAGCCAGAGTGTTCCCTGGAAGCAAGGATGGTGAGACTTTGTTTCACGTACCTTGGACATGTTATCAGGAGGGACCAGTCCCTGGAAAAGGACATCATGCTTGGTAAAGTAGAGGGTCAGTGAAAAATAGGAAGACCCTTAACAAGATGGACTGACACAGTGGCTGCAACAATGGGATCAAGCATAACAACGAGTGTGATCATGGTGCAGGAATGGGCAGTGTTTCGTTCTGTTGTACATAGTGTTGGTATGAGTTGGACCTGACTCGAGGGCATCTAATAACAACAACAACTGTTAGGACAGTAAAGAAGTGTCACTACAGAGTATCCCTTTCTTTCAACCATAGAGTGTCCCTATCTTGTTAAAAGCAGAAAAATAAAGAGTAGATCTTTTCCATCTATAATGGGTTGAATTGTGTCCCCCAAAAACATATTTTGAAATTCTAATCTGCAAGTCCCTGTGAACAAGACCTTGTTTGGAAATAGGGTCTTTGATGATGTTATCAGTTAACATGAGATCATACTTGAGTAGAGTAGGTCTTAATCCAATATGAGTCGTGTCCTCACATAAAGAGAAGAAGAGGCACAGAGGGAAGACAGAGACAAAGATTGGAGTGATACATCTCCACGTCAAGAAATGCCAAGGATTGTGGTGGGGCCGAGGTCGCGGAGTGGTCAGATGCTTTCTGTGGTCCCCCTTACAACAAAGACCTGAAAAAACAAGTGAATCGATTGTATGTGACTATTTAGGAACCCTGAACATCAAAGGCAAAGTTGAAGAATTGGACTGAGTGGTTGAGGGAGGGAGAGATGGTTCAGAAGCAGCGAGGAGTGCCAGACCTGACCTGGTGGAAGGCTGAAACCTTCCGGCTGGATCAGCTCCTGTGTGCTGTGCAGCTAGCAGTGACACTCTGGAGGCATTTTCCATGTTGGGAGAGGCCTGGTGGCAGAGAGTTTACTAGGCCAGCCAGAACCAGTGAAAAGCAACACCCAAGCGGCTAAAGGTAAGTACTTGCATGTGGCCTACCATGGGGATTAATTTCAAAAAATCCCATTTGGGAAAAACCTCCCTCCCATTTACATCCCCCACTCCCCACTCTGCACTGGGTCCTGGCTGGCTTCAGCGATTGATGAGTCCCCTGGGCTGGAAGTAGGACCCTTAAGGCACCCTGAGCCATTCTCCCAAACTTGGAGAGGGAACAAATCAACAAACAGGGAAAAAATAAGCTGTCAGCTCCCCTGAGCCAGGACCTCAGGGTTGGCACAGCTCCTTTTCCTAAGCAGAGTCATAAGGGGTTGGCAGACTTTGAATGCCTTTCCCCCCTGCATAGACTGTGTTGGCCCATTTCAACAGCATAAGCCCTCACTACCACAGTATAACAGGGTATATACCTGAAGTATAACTTCAACTGTTTCAGCTGTGAAATGGTAGGTTTGTGACGTTTGACACTGCTCTGCCCATTAAGCAGGCTCCTCACCTGCCCACAGCAGGGGCTTGAGGACTGGTGGCTCCACCCACATTACCTAGCCACCTGAGACAGGGACCCAAGAATAAGTGGTGCCCCCTAGTCCTTACAGCCAACAGCAGAGGGTGCTCATAGTCTGGCTGCAAAACTCATCCACCTACTTGCTGTAAGGAACAGGGACACGCTTTCTTTTCAGACACTCAGGGGCAGCCATCAGCCCCCTGCCTTTCTCAGCACATGACCCCCTACTGCAGCCAGATACTTGTGCCTATACCAATCACCCAGGCCTGTCTAGGACTGTAAGTGAGAGCCTCCACCACACACTTGGCAACCAACTACATGGGCACCTGAGTTGAATACATACAAGAAAATTTAATGTACTCCTGGGCTCGCACACTTAGTAACATATCTAACTACCTGATGACAGGACGTTAAAGCTTCAAAGGCACCAATCATCAAACTAGTGCACATGAGCAGCCTATTTGGGCATATCAAAACAAAACAAGAAGCTAGGGCACAGTAAGCAAATATAAAATAAAAAAATTATAATAAATTATTGATGGCTCAGAGACAACAGTCAATATCAAATCACATAAAGAGGCAGACCATGATGGCTTCAGCAAGCTCTCAAAATAATCAATAAATTTTCTGGAGTAAGAGAATTTTTTGAAATTACCAGAGGCAGAATACAAAATATTAATATATAGAACTCTTCAAGAAATTAGGAAGGAAATTTTACAAAATGCAGTGACAGCCAAAGTACATAAGACAAAGCAGTAGTGGAACATAAAAAGGTTATTCAAGCACATAATGACAAATTTAAAGACTTCAAGAATCCATAAAGAGGCAGCAATCAGAAACCCAGAAGATTAACAATAAAATGTCAGAATTAGATAACTCAATAGAAACTCATAGGCGCAGAACTGAGGCAGTAGAAGTCAGAATTAGTGAGTTTGAAGATAAAGCACTTGACACCAACTTATCTGATGAAAAGTCAGATAAAAGAATTAAAAAAAATGAAGAAACTCTAAGAGTTATGTGGGACTATATCAAGAGAAATAACCTAAGAGTGATTGGAGTACTAGAACAGGGCGGGGTGCGGTGGGGGGAGGATAACAGAAAATACAGAGAAAATTGTTGAAGATTTTTTGGCAGAAAACTTCCCTGATATCATGAAAGAAGAGAAGATATCTATCCAAGATGCTCATCAAATCCCACATAAGGTAGATACCAAAAGAAAGTCACCAAGACATAATCAAACTTGGCAAAACCAAAGATAAAGAGAGAATTTTAAGAGTGGTTAGGGACAAATGAAAAGTTTTCTACGAAGGAGAGTCAATAAGAATAAGCTTGGACTACTCAGCAAAAACCATGCAAGCAAGAAAGAAATGGGATGACAATAAAGCCTTGAAGGAAAAAAATTGCCAGCCAAGAATTATACATCCAGCAAACTCTCTCTCAAATATGATGGCAAAATTAGGGCATTTCTAGATAAATAGAAATTTAGGGAATTTTCAAAAACCAAACAAAAATTACAAGAAATACTAAAGGGAGTCCTCCTGTTAGAAAATCAATGACATCAGATAACAACCCAAGACTAGAACACAGGACAGAGCAACCTGATATCAACCCAGATAGGGAAGTCACAATAATAAATCAGAGCTAAAACACTGAAAATAGGGAAACAGATGTCAATATGTAAAAGACGACAACATTAAAAAAAAAAAAAAAAAAAAGGGACTTAAAAAATGTAGACAGAGATTTTTCATATGGAGAAGAAGTCAAGGTGATATAAAGAAATAAAAGTCTGGTATAAACTTAGAAAAATAAGGTAAATATTAAGGTAACCACAAAGGAAACTAACAATCCTATGAGTCAAAATAAAAAAACTAGAAAAAATATAAAGACTTGGCAAGCAAAAAAACAACAACAATGAAAACGATGAAAAGAAAATACATAAAGAAAAATGACCCAGCACAGAAAATTAAGTGGAACTAAGAAACTGTGAACAAGACACAAAAAAAGACATAAAAATGACAGCACTAAACTCATACCTATTAATAATTATGCTGAATGTAAATGGACTAAATGCACCAATAAAGAGACAGAGAGTGGCAGGTTGGATTAAAAAACACAGTCCATTTATATGCTGCCTACAAGAGACACACCTTAGACTTAAAGACACAAACAAACTAAAACTCAAAGGATGGAAAAAATATATCAAGCAAACAACACTCAAAAAAGAGCAGGAGTGGCAATAGTAATCTCTGACAAAATAGACTTGAAAGTAAAATCCACCACAAAGAGTAAGGTAGGGCACTATATAGTGATTAAAGGGTCAATACACCAGGAGGGCATAACTGTAATAAATATTTACACACCCAACGACAGGGCTTCAAAATACATAAAACAAACTCTGACAGCATTGAAAAGAGAGATAGACAGCTCCACAATAGTGATAGGAAACTTAAATATACCACTTTCGGGGAAGGACAGAACATCCAGAAAGAAGCTCAACAAACAAGGAAGATCTAAATGCTACAATCAACCAACCTGATCTCATAGACATATACTGAACACTCCACCCAACAGCAGCCAAGTATACTTTCTTTTCCAAAGCACATGGAACATTCTCCAGAATAGACCACATACTAGGCCATAAAGCAAACCTTAACAGAATCCAAAGCATCGAAGTATTACAAAGCATCTTTTCTGACCATAAAGCCATAAAAGTAGAAATCAATAACAGAAAAGGCAAGCGAAAAAAATCAAACCCATGGAAACTGAACAACACCTTGCTCAAAAACTACTGGGTTATAGAAGAAATTAAGGATGGAATAAAGAAATTCATGGTATCAAACAAGAATGAAAACACATCCTACCAGAACCTTTGGGACACAGCAAAAGCAGTGCTCAGAGGTCACTTTATAACAAAAAGGGCACACATCCAAAAGGAAGAAAGGGTCATAACCAAGTGGCCTTGGTCTTGCTGTTGCCTCATCTGATCCATCTTGCAGGATGATGAGTCTGAGATGTGTCTGCCAGGCCCACAAACATGATCTTCCCCTGCTTTGCCCCCCCACCTTCCCCCAATGCCTTTCTTTCCCGAGGATAGATGAGCAACAAGAATTTTGGAACATCCATATTATTCAATGTCAGAGCCATTGTCAAACAGCATGTCCACACTCCTTGGGTGTTGAATGTAAGTTAAAATTGCCTCTGCCAAAAGATTTCCTGAAGGTCTTCTTATTCATTCATTTTAATTCAAGAAAAATTAATGAGTGCCTACTATGTACCAGGCACTGGGCTTTATTCCAGAGACACAAAGATGACTGAGATAATTTCTTGTCTTCAAGGAAGTCACAGTCGAATGGAAGAGGCAGCTAAGTAAAGACAATGGTTGTTCCATGTTTTTTGTCTCAGGGATGGCCAAGGACTTAATTGCCATGGCTATTATAGGAAAAGTTGAGAAAACACTTAATTCAGCAAGTTGGTTGGTTGATGTTCTGATTTAACGCCCCTAAGGCGTATTAGGTAAACAATTTATTTCAAAAGTTTCAGCCTGCACAGAAGAAAAATGTTAAACAGAAAATCTAAGAATAACATTTTCCCAATTGGGTGTTACCATGTGGGGCCTTAAATCTTGTTTCTTAGACCTTGGATTGACAAGGAAGTGAGAACAAAAGAACTCTTTTCTATGGGGAATCAGAAGTGGACCTGTGCCAGAACCTGGCGTAGTCAAGGACCACAGGAGGTGGAGGGGTTATCATAGCTTTCATCTGAGCCTAGATTTCAAGAGCAGGGATTCACAGGACTGTAGTCCTGGAAGGGATCTCAGTAATCACCTCACCTGCTCCTCTTGAGGGAAGAGAGTCCAAAGCCTGGGTTCTGTATGTCAACATACGTGACCTAAGAGTCCACAGATAGCAGCATTCACACCCCAACCAAAGACTCCTGATTTGAAAAAGAAGAAAGCTATTGGGATATAATCTAGATGCAGAAAAGTGCACAGATGTTGAATGTAGAGCCCAATGAATTTAAACATGTGGCTGTACACCATATCACAATATTAAAAAAATTCCAGTATGTGGAATGCTTCCTTGTGCTTACCCCACAGACATAACCACTACTCTGATTTCTATTGCCTTAGATTGATTTTGCATGTTCTTGAACTTTATGTAAATGGAATCATGTAGTTTGAACTTTTTCATGTCTGGCTTTACTCCTCAACATTATGTCTGGGTTGTGTGTACCAGTAATACTTAAGATGTTGAACATCTTTTCATATATTAGTTTCATTTGTATGTCCTCTTTTGTGAAGTGCCTATTAAATTACTTTGCTTAATTTTATTAGGTTGTCTTTTTCTTGGAGTCCCTGGGTGGTGTAAATAGTTAACGCACTTGGCTGCTCACCAAAAGGTTGGAAGTTTGCATCCATCCAGAGGCACCTCAGAAGAAAGACCTGGAGATCTATATCCAAAAATCAGCCATTGAAAACCCTTTGGAGAACAGTTCTACTCTGTCACACATGGGGTCATCATGGGTCTGAGTCGATTCTACAGCAATTGGTTGATTGTGTTGGTCTTTTTCCTACAGATTCAAAAGTATTCTTTAGATTGTCTGCATACAAGACTCCTGTGTTTTCTTCACTTCTCTTTTTCCTGTAAGGTCAACTTTGTTTTCTGAGCCCCATCTTTCCTTTCATTCACTCCCCTTAGGTTTCCAAAACCCTAACACTTCAGCTCCCCTGCTGACTGTCTTTATTGGACTAAAATTTGCTTCCAGGAAAGGGAATTAATGCTTAGATGTAGATGACTGACAATCCTTTGTTTGTTACTTTTCCCCATAGATATTTATTTTTTTAAAGAAAATGAAGTCAACAGACACAATATCAGATGGTGGAACTTCAGCAATTTAGAAAACTTTGAGGGAATTATTTGGAGGTAGATTAGGGGATAAGTGAGAGACACTTCCTTATATCTTTTGAATCCCACTTTGCTGTAGTTTCTTCAAGTTTTCCTTATATCTGGACCAATTAGCTTTAAGAGATGTTAAACAAAGGAAGAAATAAATTTATTCATCAACAAATGTTTGATGTATTAAAAAGAAGAAAGCATTAAGGAACATAGGACAATATATAAATCACAGATTCCAGGGCTATTTTCAAAGGTTAACCATCAGTGGCTTATTGCCAGCCTGGGAACCTAATGGTGCAGTGTTCCAAACACTAGTCTTAGGAGCTAGTGTTAATATTGCA
This sequence comes from Dugong dugon, assembly GCA_030035585.1. Classification (NCBI taxonomy): domain Eukaryota; kingdom Metazoa; phylum Chordata; class Mammalia; order Sirenia; family Dugongidae; genus Dugong; species Dugong dugon. Next base: position 34,523,456 of record CM057479.1, read on the forward strand.
ATAATGAAATTACAAAGTATACTTAGAAGGTTAGTAAGTATTATAAATTGGAAGGTGGAGTCTGTCTTAGGCTGGATTCTCTAGAGAAGCAAAACCAGTAAAGCATATAAGTATACGTATAGAGAGATTTATATCAAGGAAACAATGCACATGATTGTAGAGGCTAGAACATCCCAAGTCTGTGGATTAGAATAGAGGCTTCTCCTGATTCACGTAGCCGCAGGGGCTGGTGAACCCAAGATAGGCAGATTGGAAAGCAGGACTCCACTCACAGGCTGTGAAGATTGACAAATCCCAGGATGGGCAGATAAACTGATAGCTCAAGTTCCGAGAACTGGAGGTCAGATGAACAGGAGGCAGTTGCAGAATCCGGAGAGAGTAAAAAGCCTCAACGTCTGCTTGTATTCAGAGGCAGGCCACACCCCCAGGGAAACTCACTTTCCACTGATTGGCTACTCAAAGCATATTCAATCATGGGAGTGATCACATATAAACACTGAGAATCATTCCCCAGCCAAGGTGACACACAATCTTAACCATCACAGAATCCAACACAGGAGAAAGGTTTCAGATGACCTTGAAAATCAAGAGGAACTAAAACAGAAAAAACAAGAAGAAATATCACTGAAGGCAATTTACATGATGAGAAAAAGGAATCAAAACTAGTGGGGAGAAAGGAGTGTGCCCGGCTAAATCCAAACAATCTGCTCATCCCCAAGTTGAGACTGTGCTTGAAAACAATAACAACAACAAAAAAACATGGCTCCAAGATGTCCAATAGAAGCAAACTGGACTATTCAATCCCCCACTATAAAACTAAGTCTCTGTTACTTGTGTTAAAAACAGAATGTGGGCACAGAATTGAGAGTCCCAGTCTGTTTCTACCCTAAATATATCACTTCTCAAACATTTATTGGTCATTTACTGTCAGATGCCATGACAGATAATCTTATACAATTTTGGTAAATTATTTAATTCAAGTATTTAAATTACCAGCAAGAGAACAAAAGATGGATTGAAAACACTCGGGGAGGACTACAGGAGCTTTTTCATTAATTTATCCATCTAATAAATATTCACTGCTAGATACAGAGAATATGGTTTTGAACAAGAAAGATGTGTCTTTGTCTTCATGGAGGTGGCAGTTTAGTGGGAAAGATAGAGGAGATGACATTAAACTGTGTCTTGAAAGACCCATAAGTGTTTATCTGGTGGAAAAGGTTAGGAGGCCATTCCTGGCAGAGACTCCTCTAGACAGAGTTTGGAAAGAGATTGGTGAACTTGGAGAACTGCGAATAGTAAGATATAGCTGGATCATGGAGTGCATTTCATGAGAATTGATTCATAGTCTCATTCTTTGGGTAGCATAAATTCTTCCAAGAATAGCGTTGCATCTAAAATCTTTTAAAACTGTCTGGCAGAACTAGATCTGTCTGTCTGTCTATCTGTCTATCATCTGTCTATCTACCTATCTATCTATCCATCTATCTATCTATCATCATTTATCATCTATGTAAGACCTATCCCATGCATGGTACTGCTCAACACTGGGGGAATTCATATGGAGATGAATATAACAGTTCTTATCCTTAAAGGTGCTTATAACAGAATGTGGGACTGTCACACCCAAATGATGTTAAGGTTATTAAAGAAGATAAAAATTGGATTAAAATGGAAGAAGCTAAGCTCAGGGTTCAATTTGGTTTCATGACATCATGAAGATAGAATTTTGAACTTTGTTATAGGGCTTTCCCATCCCTTGCCTTCAGGTGTTAAAAGAATTTTGTAGCAATTTTGAACTATTGAACTCTACGCAGAAATAACTATTAAAGTGTCAAGAAGAAAATGGTCCTTTGGATTTCCAAATGACCATTTTCTGGCCAAATAACCTTTAAGTGTCAGGCTCCAAAGGGTCAGTTCAGGGTTACATTTATTTTACCCTCTTAAATCATTCAGAAATATTGGGTATATATTAATTTTTTTGCAATAATAAACAACCTCCAAATTTCAGTGGCTTACAACGGCAGACATTTATTTTTTACTCATGTGTTTACAGGTTGGTTGTGTCTCCGTTTAGCTTTGCTTGACTCTGTCGGGCTTGGCTCTAGGCAGTGAACTGGGTTCAGGTCTGTTCCATGTATCTTTTTATTCTGTAACCTATGCTAAGGGAGCAGCCATTACCTAGGGAACATTGTCTTCATGGTGGAGGGCAGAAGCTCAAGTAAATGGCGGAAACTTGCAATGTCTCCAAAAGTTTCTGCTCGAACATGATTTAAGGCATGTTTGCAAAAATTCCATTTCCAAAGCAAATTAGATGACCAAATCGATAACTGGTGTAAGAAGTATACTCTTCCCATGGGGCAAGGGTGGGAGAAGAGAGTGTGAATGTTTGTCAGACAATAATACAATCTACCACAATGCATGCATGTATGCATTTATATATTTGTTTAAAAAATGACTTCTACAAATAAACTGAAATCTTTCTCAGAATTGTTAGGATCAGAAGCTATTAGAAAACACTACATTTCAAGGGTAATACTCTTTCTAAGATTTTCTTTCATCCTACACAAAAAGAATTGATATTAGAAGTGGATACATAGTAATTATCTATCGCTGGAAGAATAAAAATTGAAATGCAGGCTATAATAATTTTGGTATATCCATTTGTGAGAAATCTCTGTGCAGTTATTCATTAATTTATAGCTCATATGACAATACTAGTCACTCAGGCACACTTAGAGTGACCCATTGGTCTTTAAACTTGGAAACAGACTTTTTTTTTGGAGAGTTGGGATGGGCTGAGGGAGTTGGTGAATGTTTTATAGTGAAAAGATGCATATGATTGCTGTTACTGATACAATCTTTATATTTTGTTTAGATGAAGTATGTGTATTCCTTACAACTGATTTTCCCCTGCCAATTCAGGTGATTATAGTGCCATGATTTTGGCTCTAACAAGTGACAGAAATAGTGATTTTCCCTGAATGTGAGAAAAGCATAAATCACTCCATGCAACAGGGCTGTAAATATGGCTCTTGAGGTATGAACTTATGAGTTAAACTTGATTACGGAGTTATGGATTAAATTTAGAATAGCTTAAATGCAGTGTATTTTATGTGGTTATTTAAGTGACTGTAGGATATTACATAGCAGGATGAAAAATCAGCACATTTTCAGTTGCTTCTTGTACCTGTATGCTGATATTAAGTGTTGTTCTTAATGGGCAATGATGATTATTTTAGATTATTATTCACGGTTTTGCCGCTTCAGTGAACACTATTTAAAACTGAGCCGTTGAGCTATTTCAATAGACTTAGTGATCACAATGAAATTCTCTAATTAAGAAACATTGCTATGTGTCATGCTTAGAGAGACCCACAATTCAGTACAAGGCAGTCTATCTTGTTATGTGCATCAGATTAGCTCTGTTTTTAAACACTGATGATGTAAAACATACTTGTAGAAAACTACTTGTCAGAATTCTTGGAGCCATTAAGAACTTGCTTGCAGGAAAGAGTAAACACTAGTAAAGAAGTTTGATCTTATAGCTAATGTGAGTATTTACCAGTACCAGATGCCATCAAGTCAATTACTTGGTGACCTCATGTGTGTCAGAGTAGAACTGTGGTCCATAGGGGTTTTTTGGAAATAGGTGGTCAAGTCTTTCTTTCAAAGTTCCTCTGAGTGGACTTGAACCTCCAATTTGTCAGTTAGTAGCCAAGTGCATTGACCATTTGCACCCCCCAGGTAACGAGAAATTAAAGCTCCCACTAAAAAGTTATTATGAGGTTCTTGGGGTCCGGTTGCTTTTCTCTTTGCCTTCTTCTTCTTCTTTTTTTTTTTTTGTTGTTGTTTATCTTTTGGCCATTGTAGTAATCAGAGTCCTTTTAGCTGCAATTAATGGGAAACCTAGTTCTATCCATAAGGAAATTTATTATCTCACATAACAGGTGGTCAAAAAGTAGAGTGGCTCCAGTTATGAGGATACTAAGGTTCTAGTTCTATATTTTGGCATTCTCTTGGCTCTTCCCTCTTCTCTGCATTGTCTTTTTAATTAGTCTGGCCTCCTTTCTTGTATTAAGATAGCTGACAGCATCACCCAAGAAAATATGCTTCCTTGATCATGTCCAGAAGAAAATAACTCTCCCTAAATGTGTCAGAGACTTTAATTATTACCCAGTATCCATTCTTCCTTCTCACATACTAATAGAGGATTTAGCTAGAAGCATGGCTTTCTAGCTGAAATGACATTTTCCAGCCTCTGTTACACTTGGATATAGCAAGGTGGCTCAAGTTCTTACACTTGTCTGTCAAGTGGGAGGTGAGGGAAGCAATGTGTACAACTTTTGATTATACCCTGAAAGAGAAGGAGAGAGTCCTCTTCTCTCCCCTTCCCACTGGATGAAATGAGAGCTTGTTTGTAGGCTTAGATCCTGAGATGGAAGTTGGGTATTGAAAAGGGCAGAGCAATAAGGTGGAAGGAGCTGGAACATCTGATATCTTTGTGGAGGACAGCCACCTTGACAGTTTGAATTTTATATGAAAGAGTAATATACTATCTTATCAAATTTCAAGTTTCTGTGAACAATGTGTCCTGAATGAAATCTACTCTTTATGACTTCTGCATACTTTAGGTCATGTAAATATCCCTGGGCTAGAGATGCTCTCCAGAGGAATCCATGTAGTATGATGACTGGGTTAAGTCTAGGTTCCTGAACCAGTCACTGGCAAGAGGGATAGGATTTCTATCTTAACCAAGGCTAACCAGGACCCATTCCTGAAGCAGGGACACATTGGTCAGCAGGGCTTTGGTCATGTTGAGAGTTCTATAAGGAGGGAGTGAGAAATGACTGATCCAAAAATGTCCATTAGAACCACCATGTCTTTCCTCATTGGCATATTAACAGTCTGTGGGCTGAGAAAATAAAAGTCGATTAATTCAGCTCACCCTTATGATATTGTCTTTGGGCCTCAGATTGCCTGGGATAGAGGATATAGACTAAATGAGAAGTGTAATTTCAGATTTAGCATGTTCTGTTTTTTATTTACATGTATGAGTTAATACGTATTTGCATATGAGTGTTGAAGGGGCTATCAATGTTGCTGAGAGTGGGGGTGGGCAAGGTTCTCCTCTTTTTAGATATTATCCACCTGAGAAGGGTCTGCATGGTTTCTTAACTGAGATTCAGTTGGAATTATTTTGACCAGGCTTTAGGAATATAAAGTAAATGATCTCCAACAGTTCATCAGTCTGATAATAGCCTAAATAGTTCAAGAGCCCAACAACTGCCCAAGTACCTACTAACACTCTAACTATCCTGTTTTACATCTGAAGGTCAAGTAGAGGAAGGTATTATTTGGAGGGAGAGAAGGATGGGTATATTTCACAATTTTACTTGCGGCTGACACCATCTATAGTGCCAGACACCATCTTGAACTACTCCACCAAAAGACATGTGCTCCTGACAAAGACCTTAAAATTTGCATAACATATGAAAGACAGGTCTGAAGACCTTAAGCAGATTATTTACTGCATTAGTGATCTCTAAAGAAGAAAACAGAGAAAAAGGACTAGAAAGCCAATATTAAATTGTTTGGCTAACTAGATGCCGAGAAAACCACTAATAACACAGAAGTAAAGAGATTGAGCTCTGAGATCTAACTGATGGTATCAAAATCCTGCCTTGTCCATGATCAGTTGTGTGGATTTGGACAATTACATTGTCTCTCTACATTTCAGTTTCTTCATTGATAAATGGGCATTGAGGATAGTATCTACCTTGTGAGTGCTGGGGGTTTAAATGAGGATACACATAAGGCACTTAGCTGGGACTGTTACATAGGAGAACTTTAATTAAGTCTGTTGGCTCTCATTAACTATAAATCACTGCAGGTCACATGAAACCCCAGCTCCTTTTCCAGCAGTTTCTTCACTTTGAAGGGCACTGAATGACACATAAAAAAGAATTACATTTTCTCTCATAAATTATGACCCAAGTTTTGCTAGATATCATCCCAAACCAACCCTGCCTGGTAACTTCTTATACCTGATTCTATTCCTAAAGAATCAACAACGCACACATGCACGCACACAACTTTAAAAGAGATCACTTTTGAGGCCATTAGAGACAGTTATCAACTGGCTTAATTATAGCATGCCACCTTCTGGGCAACATTCATCTTAGATAACATTTTAGTTGAGGTCTGAGCAGAAAAATTTCAATGGCTCTATAGGTAGATATTAGGTGGTGGGGACTGGAGAGATCTCTGCTAATGAGGCAGTTGGTTTCAGTTCAATATAAGGAAATGCTCTCTAAAAATCACACCTGTCTGAAAATACCATTTTTAGATGCTCATGGTGGTGATGAGCTCTGTTTTACTGGAGGTTTCCTAGCAGGGGGTGGGCAATCATTTATTAGGGATATAAACGGGAAGTTCACACACAGAATGCATGGTTGGACTAGGTAATTGCTTGGATTATATCTACTTCTGAAATGCTTTGACTATGTCTTTAATTCCTAGTCTTGTCAACATAAACATGGCCTTCATTTAGAATCTGATCTACCAATAAGCCAATGGAACTCTCTCCACTTTATGAGTTGTCAATGCCAGTCGGAACATGTAATTCCTTAGAAAAGCTAGCAGTTAAAACTACTCACTCAAATACAAAGCTTAATCACTGGAAGCTACAGTTATTCAAGCAGTCATTGAAAAGGACCTCAAAATGACAGTAAAACAGCAAATAAAAATTGATGAGGCCACATGAAAGGTAAACACAATCTTTTGGGAGACAATTAAAAATTTTCATGCATTTACCTACTCAGTGCAAAAACAAGGTAATTACAAGACTTTTGACTTTTTAATTATAACAGTTGCTACATGTTTAACTTTAATGTTTTGAAGAGTCTTGGATGAAATTGTTTTAATTGAGGCCAACTCAATTTTTGGTTATTATTTATAATTAGGTGCAATTTTCCCTTAATATAATTTTGCTAAAGCCTTCCAAATAGCTAAAAGAAAAGCTAGGAGTATAGGCAATGAACTATTTATACAATGCATTTAACAATAAAAAATAAAGATGTGGGAGGGAGTTAATATTCATTGGGCCACCATTCTGTGCTAGGTGCCTCACACACAGTATCTCATTTAACTTCTTAATAATCTGGTGAGATAGACATTTAATATATTTTATAGATAAAACCTTTCTGAGGTCCAGAAACATTAAATATGTTGTCCATGGTCACTGAGCCAGTACATACTGGAGCCAGAATTTTGACTTAAAGTTGCTTGGATTCAAACTACATCCATCTCTGTTATTCTAAGGTGGAGGTCTCTCTTAAAACTCAAATGCAGGGATGTACATGAATGATTCTGAAGGGTGGGTGAGAGGAGATGTAAGCCCCAAAGAGGCTGATCAGAAGGATACATGTTTTTCCTAAAGGCATTCAAATTAAATAATAAAAAAATCATTTTGTCAGCTAAAGAAAATCATCTCCTGGTCCTATCAGGCTTGCATGCCAAGAGTTTGCAACTTCTGAAATGCTGTTAAATTCTCAAATCTATACATTGAACAGAGTTCCTGGGTGGAGCAAATGCTTAATGCACTCAGCTGCTAACCAAAAGGTTGGAGGTTCAAGTCCACCCAGAGGTGCCTCAGAAAAAAGGGCTGGTGATCTACTTCTGACAAACCAGCCATTGAAAACCCTATGGAGCACAGCTCTACTCAGACACACATGGGGTTGCCATGAGTTGGAGTTGATGGAAACTGGTTATTGGCTATATATTGAACAAATGATTTATGAGACGCAATTAAAATGAAACTTTGTTTCTGTCTCCCTTTATCCCTTGAAATTTTTATTTAGTGACTTTTCTTTTGCCATAAGATGAAAATGTGGGCAGTTTCAGTGTACTTTTCTGCTCACTCTTAAGTAAAATACATCCATACTATCCATTTAAATCATAAACAGTTTCAGTCAAGAAACTAGAGTCTTCAGTCTTCTGTAATAATCAAAATTTAAAAATTGATTTATCATCTATCTTTCCCTTTCTTTCAGCTGGCCCCTTGCAGTGGAAGAGAGTGTCACAGTTTTTCTTTCCTTTTTTTGTTTTTCCTTGCCCTTTACTTCTCTCAACTAATAGCTTCTTGTTATCCCTAGCAGGGAAAAGGGGAGAGGAGAGAGAGAAGAGGTGAGGGAGTAAAGAGTATAATAAAGTTCTTACCTGAAAAGATAATGTTGGGAGCTGGCTGAGTCAGATACTGAAAGTTCACTGTCTTTGAGGTTCTTTCATAGCTTCCTCCAAGATTCCCCTCATTAGGGATTTCAACGGAACTCATAAAGGTCGATATCCCAGGCATTAGTGAGCAATCAAGCATTGATAATTACTGGTGATTGGAAGAGAAAGTTGGAAACAAAGAAGAAAAATCAGTAGTTGGAAAATTTGGCCTTGGTGATAGAAATGACACTGTAGGTTGTGTGATAGAATTTTGCAAGATCAATGACTTGTTGCAAATACCTTTTCTCAACAACATAAACGGCAACTATACACATGGACCTTACTGAATGGAATACACAGGAATCAAATCAATTGTATCTGTGAAAGAGATGATGGAGGGAGGAACTCAATATCATCAGTCAGAAGAAGGCCAGGGGCTGACTGCAGAACAGACCATCAATTGCTCCTATGCAATTTCAAGCTGAAGCTAAAGAAAATTAAAATAAACCCACGAGAGCCAAAGTATGACCCTGAGTATATCCTACCTAAATTTAGAGACCATCTCAAGAATAAATTTGATGCACTGAACATTAATGACTGAAGACAAGTTGTGCGAAGACATCAAGGACATCATACGTGAAGAAAGCAAAGGCCAATAAAAATACAGGAAGGAAAGAAAAGACCAAAATGAATGTCAGAAAAAAACTCTGAAACTTGCTCTTGAACAACTTTCAGAGCAGAGTTGCTAAAGGAAAAGGAAGAAATGATGAAGTAAAAGAGCTGAACAGAAGATTTCAAAGGGTGGCTTGAGAAGACAAAGTAAAGTATTATAATGAAATGTGCAAAGACCTGGAGTTAGAAAACCAAAAGGGAAGACCATGCTCAGCATTTCTGAAGCTGAAAGAACTGAAGAAAAAAATCAAGCTTTGAGTTGCAATACTGAAGGATTCTATGGGCAAAATATTGACCAACGCTGGAAGCATCAAAGGAAGATGGAAGGAGTATTGTACCAAAAGGAATTGGTCAACATTCAATCATTTCAGGAGGTAGCATATGATCAAGAAGCAATGGTACTGAAGGAAGAAGTCCAAGTGGCACTGAAGGCATGGGTGAAAAACAAAGTTCCAGGAACTGACCGAATACCAGTTATGATGTTTCAACAAATAGGTGCAACACTGGAAACACTTGTTTACGCCAAGAAATTTGGGAGACAGCTACCTAGCCAACTAACTAGATTCAGATTTGTGCCCATTCCAAAGAAAGGTGATCTGATAAAATAAGGAAATTATCTAACAATATCATTAATGTCACACGCAAGTAAAATTTTGCTGAAGATAATTCAAAAGTGGCTACAGCAGTAGGACATCAACAGGGAACTGCCAGAAATTCAGGCAGGATTCAGAAGGGGATATGAAATGACGGATGTCATTGCTGATGCCAGATGGATCTTGGCTGAAAGCAGAGAATACCAGAAAGATGTGTACCTGTGTTTTGTTGACTGCCCAAAGGTATTCAGCTGTGTGGGTCATAACAAATTATGGATAGCATCGTGAACAATGAGAATTCCAGAACACTTTAATTGTGCTTACGCGGAACTTGTACATAGACCAAGAGTCAGTTGTCTGAACAAAACAAGGAGGTACTACATGGTTTAAAATCAGGAAAGTGTGCTTCTGAGATGTATCCTTTCACCATATTTATTCAGTCTGTATGAAAAAGAGCAGCATCAGGACTGGAGGAAAACCATCAACAACCTGCGATATTCAGATGATGCAACCATGCTTGCTGAAAGTGAAGAGGACTTGAAAAGCACTTACTGATAAAGATCAAAGACTACAGCCTTTGGTTTGGATCACACCTCAACATAAAGAAAACAATAACTGGACCAATAAGCAACATCATGGTAAACGGAGAAAAGATTGAAGTTCTCAAGGATTTCGTTTTACTTAGGTACACAGTTAATATCCGTGGAAGAAGCAGTCAAGAAATCAAATGCATTTCATTGGACCAATCTGTTGCAAAGACCTCTTTAAAGTGTTAAAAATCAAAGATGTCACTTTGGGGACGAATACTTGCCTGACCCTCACCATGATATTTTCAATTGCCTCATATGCATGTGAAAACTGGACAGTGAATAAGGGAGATAGAAGAAGAATTGATGCCTTTGAATTATGGTGTTGGTGAAGAATATTGAATATACCATGGATTGCCAGAAGAACAAACAAATCTGTCTTGGAAGAAGTACAGCCTGAAAGTTCCTTAGAAACAAGGATGGTGAGACTTCGTCTCACGTACTTTGGACATGTTATTAGGAAGGACCAGTCCCTGGAGAATGACATCATGCTTGGTAAAGTAAAGGGTCAGCGAAAAAGAGGAAGATTCTCAATGAGATGGATTGACACAGTGGCTACAACAATGGGCTGAAACACAGCAATGATTGTGAAGTTGGCGCAGGACTTGGCAGTGTTTTGTTCTGTTGTACCTAGGTTCACTCTGAGTTGGAACAGATTCGATGGCACCTAAAAACAACAAGAACTGGGATTTCAAGCTGGCAGTTGCCTTAGCGAATGGAGGACACAAATAAATTTCAGTGGTTATTTTGGCCTCTATCTGTAAGCCTAAGAGTTTTGAAGTCTACCTCCAACATTTTGTTGCTGGCTCTTTCCCTGCCTGTTGGTCAGGACTGATGCTGACCCCACACTGGCTCTCATGTATGGACACCTTTGATATGTGGGAAACACTTTTGCATCTTTCCTCTGACAATTTCTGAGAGTACAGGCCAGTTCAAATGAGCATAAACTCTTCCTGATCCCCCACTAAAGTTGTTAGTCGCTTCTTTCCCCCTCTAGATTTCCCATGTTAGGAGTTAACCCCCAATTCACTCTGCCTCCTGATGTAGGAGACATAAATCACAAATACCAGGGTCTCCAAGTGTCCCAGTAAAGCCACCTCTCCTCCCTAGCTACCCTTTCACCTCAAGCCTAGTAAGCAGGGATGGAGGGGCTTCAATGGTTGATGTGGTGGTTGTGGTGGTGGTGGGAGCTGAAATTATGTTTTGTTTTTTTTCCAAAGAAACCTTTCTACAAAAATTCTTTCTTTGGCACAGATTGAACACCCTTAACCTGAGTTGTTCAAGGGTCTAAAAAGCAAAACCAGCTGTTCTTTAGTTGATTCTTATTCATGATGACCCCACTGTGCAAAGTAGAATTGCATTCCACCTGGATTTCAAGGTTGTGACCTTTCAGAAGCAGATGGCCAGACTTTTCTTGCAAAGCATCTTGGGTGGGTTGGAAGCTCCAAATTTTTTTTAATTGTACTTTAGATGAAGGTTTACAGAACAAACTAGCTTCTCATTAAACAATTACTACACATATTGTTTAGCTACATTGGTTACCAACCCCACAACATGTCAACACTCTCCCTTCTTGACCTTGGGTTCCCAATCACCAGCTTTCCTGTCTTCTCCTGCCTTCCAGTCCTTGCCCCTGGGCTGGTGTGCACCTTTAATCTTGTTTTGTTTTATGGGCCTGTCTAATCTTTGGCTGAAGCGTTAAACTCAGGAATGACTTAATTACTGAGCTAAAAGGGTGTCCGGGGCCATACTCTCTGGGTTTCTCCAGTCTCTGTCAGGCCAGTAAGTCTCTTTTTATGTAAGTTAGAATTTTATTCTACATTTTTCTCCAGCTCTATCTGGGACCGTCTATTGTGATCCCTGTCAGAGCAGTCAGTCCTTTGGACTAATCTTTCCCTTGGGTCTCTGGTTTTCTTCATTCTCCCTTGCTCCAGATGGGGTGAGACCAGTGGAGTATCTTAGACGGCTGCTCACAAGCTTTTAAGACCCCAGACGCTATTCACCAAAGTAGAATATAGAGCATTTTCTTTATAAACTATGCTATGCCAATTGAGCTAGATGTTCCTGGAGACCATGGTCCCCACAGCCCTCAGCTCAGTAATTCAGTCCCTCAGGGAATTTGTGTCTATGGAGCTTCCATGACCTTGCCTTGGACAAGTTGTGCTGGCTTCCCTTCACCAAAGTTACCACTTATATACTATCTATTTATTGTTTTTCCATCCCCATCCCTCCCCTTCCTTGTAACCATTAAAGATTGCTTCTTTTTGTGTGTAAACGTTTTCACGAGTTTTTATAGTAGTAATCTCATACAATATTTGTCTTTTTTGTGATTGACTCATTTCACTCAGCATAAAGCCCTCCAGATTCATAAATGTTGTGAAACGCTTTGCAGATTCATCATTGTTCTTATCATTGTGCAGTACTCCATTGTGTGTATGTACCATAGTTTGTTTATCCGTTCATCTGCTAATGGACACTTAGGTTGTTTCCATCTTTTTGCTATTGTGAACAATGCTGCAGTGAACATGGGTGTGCATATGTCTATTTATCTGACAGCTCTTATTTCTCTAGGATATACTCCTAGGAGTGTGATTGCTGGATCCTATGGTATTTCTATTTCTAGCTTTCCAATGAAGCGCCATACCATTTTCCAGCATGTTGTACTGTTTTGCATTCCCACTAGCAGTGCATAAGAGTTCCAATCTCACTGCAGCCTCTCCCACATTTATTATTTTCTGTTTTTTCATTCATGCCACCAATGCTGGTGTGAGAGGATATCTCATTGTGGTGTTGATTTGCATTTCTCTAATGGCTAGTGATGGCGAGCATTTCCTCATGTATCTGTTAGCCACTTGACTGTCTTCTTTGGTGAAGTGTCTTTTCGTTTCCTTTGCCCATTTTTTAACTGGCTTATTTGTCTTTTTGTTGTAGAGGCATTGGATTTCGCTGTACATTTTAAAGATTAAAACTTGTTGGATTTGTCATAGCCAAAATTTGTTTCCCTTTCTGTAAGTTCTGTTTTTACTGTTTTGGTGAAGTCTTTTATTTTTTTATTTTTATTTTTTAAAATATTTTATTGTACTTCAGGTGAAGGCTTACAGAACAAATAGTTTCTCATGAAACAGTAGTACACATGCTGTTTTATGACATTGGTTAACAACCCCACAAAGTTTTAACCCTCTAACTTCTCAACCCTTTTTTTTCTTTTGGTGAAAATACACATAGCCAAAGATACACCATTTCAAAAATTTCTACATGCACAGTTCAGTAACATTGACTACGCTCTTCCAAATGTGCAGTTATTCTCACTTAAGATGAAGGCTTACAGAACATACTACTTTCTCATTTAACAGTTACTACAAACGTTGCCCTATGACAATGGTTAACTATCTCACAACACATCAACAATATCCTTACTCAATCTTGGGTTCCCTATCACGAGCTTCCTTGTCCCCTTCTGCCTTCTGGCCCTTGTCACTGGACTCCTGTACCTCGTTAGTCTTATTTGGTTTTATGTGTCTGTCCACTCCCAGGCTGAACAGTGAACCTCGGAGCTAACTTCACCACTGAGCTAAAAGGGTGTCTGGGGGCCATACTCTCGAGGTTTCTCCAGTCTCCTTTAGGCCAGTAAATCTGGTCTTTTTTTTTGTGTGAGTTAGAATTATGCTCTACATCCTTCTCCAGCTCTGTCCAGAACCCTCTGTTGTGATTCTGGTCAGAGCTGTCAGTGGTGGTAGCCGGGCACCATCTAGCTGTACTGGACTCAGTCTGGTGGAGGCCTTGGTAGCTGTGGACCATTAGTCCTTTGGACTAATCTTTTCCTTGTATCCTGTTCTCTTCATTCTCCCTTGCTCCCGAAGGAATGAGACCAGTGGAGTATCTTAGATGGCCGCTCACAGGCTTTTAAGACCCCAGACACTACTCACCAAGGTAGAATGTAGAGCATTGTCTTTATAAGCTGTGTCATGCCAATTGAGCTAGATGTTCCCTGAGACCATGGTCCCCACAGCCCTCCGTCCAGCAATTCAGCCCCTCAGGGAGTTTGGATGTGTTTATGGGGCTTCCATGACCGTTCCTTGTACAGGTTGTGGATTTTCTTCTGTATTGTGTACTGTCTCACCCTTCACCAAAGATACCACTTATCTATTGCCTATTTAGTATTCCCCCCCCACCCCTCCCATCCCTGGTAACCAGCAAAGATTGTTACATTTTGTGTGTGAACTTTTTCATGGGTTTTTACAATAGAGGTCTCATACAATATTTGTCCATTTGTGATTGACTTATTTCACTCAGCATAATGTCTTCCAGTTTCAACCATGTTATGAGATGCTTCACAGATTCATCGTTGTTCTTTCTCGTTGCATAGTACTCCATTGTGTGTATGTACCATAGTTCGTTTATTCATTCATCTGTTGATGGGCATCTAGGTTGTTTCCATATTTTTGCTATTGTGAACAATGCTGCCATGAACATAGGTGTGCATATGTCTATTTGAGTGATGACTCTTATTTCTCTAGGATATATTCCTAGAAGTGGGATTGCTGGATCGAATGGTATGTCTATTTCTAGCTTTCTGAAGAAGCACCATATCATTTTCCAAAATGGTTCTATCATTTTGCATTGCCATCAGCAGTGCATAAGAGTTCCGATCTCCTCGCAGCCCCTGCAACATTTGTTATTTCCAGTGTTTTTGATTCGTGCCAGTAATGCCGGGGTGAGATGGTATCTCACTGTGGTTTTAATTTGCATTTCTCTAATGGCTAGTGATCACGAGCACTTCCTCATGTGTCTGTTGGCCTTTTGAATGTCTTCTTTGGTGAAGTGTCTGTTCATTTCCTTTGCGCATTTTTTAATAGGATTATTTGTCTTTTTGTTGTAGAGGTGTTGGATTTTCTTGTAGATTATGGAGATTAGACCTTTGTCTGACTTGTACTGTCCAAAAATTTTTTCCCAGTCTGTAGGTTCTCTTTTTACTCTTTTGGTGAAGTCTTTTGAAGAGCATAGGTGTTTGATTTTTAGAAGATCCCAGTTATCTAGCTTACCTGTTGGGTTTTGTGCGTTGATGGTTATGGTTTGTATCCTGTTAATGCCATGTATTAAGGCCTGAAGTGTTGGTCCTATTTTTTCTTCTATGAACTTTATGGTTTTAGGCTTTATATTCAGGTCTTTGATCCATTTTGAAGTAGTTTTTGTATACGGTGTGAGGTATGGGTCCTGTTTCATTTTTTTTGCAAATGGATATCCAGTTTTGCCAGCACCATTTGTTTAAAAGCCTGTCTTTTCCCCATTTGATGGACTTTGGGCCCTTGTCGAAGATCAGGTGACCATAGGTGGATGGATTTACATCTGGCTTCTCAATTCTGTTCCATTGGTCAATGTATCTGTCGTTGTACAAGTACCAGGCTGTTTTGACTACTGTAGCTGTATAGTAGGTTCTGAAGTCAGGTAGTGTGAGTCCTCCAACTTTATTCTTCTTCTTCAGTAGTGCTTTACTTATTCAGGGCTTCTTCCCTTTCCATATAAAGCTAATGCTTAGTTTTTCCATCTCTTTGAAGAATGTTGTTGGTATTTGGATCAGGATTGCATTGTATTTGTAAATTGCTTTGGGTAGAATTGACATTTTCACAATGTTGAGTTTGCCTATCCATGAGCATGGTATGTTTTTCCATTTATGTAGATCCCTTTGGGTTTCATGCAGTAGTGTTTTGTAGTTTTCTTTGTATACGTCTTTTACATCCCTGGTCAGATTTATTCTTAAGTATTTTATCTTTTTAGGGGCTATTGAAGATTGTATTGTTTTCCTGATTTCCTTTTCATCGTTCTCCTTACTGGTGTATAGGAATCTAACTGATCTTTGAAGGTTTATCGTGTGTCTTGCTACCCTGCTGAATCTTTCTATTAGTTCCAGTTGATTTCTGGTGGAGTCTTTAGGGTTTTCTATGTATAGTATCATATCATCTGCAAACAGGGACAGTTTAACTTCTTCATTACCAATTTGGATGCCCTTTCTTTCTTTTTCTTGCCTTATTGCTCTAGCTAGAACTTCCAGCACAATGTTAAATAGGAGTGGTGATAAAGGGCATCCTTGTCTTGTTCCTGTTTTCAAGGGGAATGTTTTCAACCTCCCTCCATTAAGAATGATGTTGGCCATTGGTTTTGCATAGATGCCCTTTATTATGTTGAGAAATTTCCCTTCTATACCTATTTTATTGAGAGTTTTTATCAGGAATGGGTGTTGGACTTTGTCAAATGCCTTTTCTGTGTCAATTGAGATGATCATGTGATTTTTTTCTTTCCTTTTATTTATGTGGTGGATTACGTTGATTGATTTTCTAATGTTGAACCATCCTTGCACACCTGGTATGAATCCTACTTGGTCGTGGTGTATTATTTTTTTGATATGATGCTGAATTCTATTGGCTCGAATTTTGTTCGGAATTTTTGCATCTATACTCATGAGATATATTGGCCTGTAATTTTCCTTTTTTGTGATGTCTTTGCCTGGGTTTGGTATCAGCGTTATGCTGCCTTCATAGAATGAATTTGGAAGTGTTGCTTCCTCTTCTATGCTCTGAAATAGCTTGAGTAGTACTGGTACAATCTCTTGTGTGAAGGTTTTGTAGAATTCTCCAGTGAAGCCTTCTGGGCCAGGGATTTTTTTTATTGGGAGTTTTTTAAATTACCTTTTCAATCTCTTCTCTTCTTATGGATCTGTTCAGATTTTAAGCATCACTTTGTTGTACTTTGGGTAGGTAGTGTATTTCTAGAAATTTATCCATTTCCTCTAGGTTTTCAAATTTGTTCGAGTATAGTTTTTCATAATATTCCATTATTATCCTTTTTATTTCAGTTGGGTCTTTTGTAATGTCCCCCATTTCATTTCTTATTTGGGTTATTTGTGTCCTCTCCTGTTTTTCTTTTGTCAGTCTTGCCAGTGGTTTGTCGATTATGTTGATTCTTTCAAAGAACCAACTTTTGGTTTTGTTGATTCTTTCTTTTTTTTTTTTTCTTCTGTTCTCTATTGCATTTATTTCTGCTCTGATCTTTACTATTTCCTTTCTTCCGGTGGTTGTGGGCTTTTTTTGCTGTTCTCTTTCTATTTGTTTGAGTTCTGTAGTTAATGTTTTGATTTTGTCCCTTTCTTCTTTTTTGATATGTGCATCTATTGCTATAAAGTGTCCTCTGAGGACTGCCTTTGCTATGTCCCAAAGGTTTTAGTATAATGTGTTTTCATTCTCATTGGATTCTAGGAATTTTTTGATCCCATCTCTGATTTCTTCTATTACCCGGTGATGTGTAAGCAGGGTATTATTCAGTTTCCATGTAGTTGATTTTTTTTCTTTGCTCTTTCTATTGTTAATTTCTACCTTGATGGCATTGTGGTCACAGAAGATACTTTGAATTATCTCAACGTTTTGGATATTGTTGAGGATTGCTCTGTGGCCTAAGATGTGGTCTATTCTGGAGAATGTTCCATGTGCATTGGAAAAGAATGTGTACTTTGCAGCGGTTGGATGGAGTGTTCTATATATGTCTATGAGGTCAAGTTGACTGATTGTGCCCTTTAGGTCTTCTGTATCTTTGCTGAGTTTCTTCTTAGTTGTTCTGTCCTTTACTGAGAGTGGTGTGTTGAAGTTTCCTACTATTATTGTGGAACTGTCAACTTCTCTTTTCAGTGTTGTTAGAATTTGTTTTATGTATTTTGGAGCACTGTCTTTGGGTGCGTGCATGTTTATTATGGTTATGTCTTCATGATGGATCGTCCCCTTAATCATTATATAGTGTTCTTCTTTGTCTTTTATGGTAGATTTTGTTTTAAAGTCTATTTTATCTGAGATTAGAATTGCCACTCCTGCCCTTTTTTGGTAGTTGTTAGCTTGATATATTTTTTTCCAACCTTTGACTTTTAATAAATTCACATCTTTGTTTCTAAGGTGTGTCTCTTGTAGACAGCATATTGATGGATCCTGTTTTCTTATCCATTCTGTCACTCTCCGTCTCTTTATGGGTGCATTGAGTCCATTTGCATTCAGTGTAATTATTGATAGCTGTGAGTTTGTTTCTGTCATTTTGTAGTGCTTTTTTTTGAGGTGCTGAAGTTTTCTTTGTTCTTCTTACTGTCTTGTGCTGAGTTACTTTTGTTTGTGGATTTTTTTTTCATTTCTTTTGTTTTTGCTGAGACTTTATGGTTTTCGTCTTTATTTTTATGAGTTGGTTTATTAACTTTCTTTGTGGCTACCATGAATTTTACCCTTATCTTTCTAAGTTTAAGCAGTCTACCATTACTTGGTATCGCCTTGCCTTCCTCTCCATTAGAAGTTTCTATACCTATGCCGTTTAGTCCCTCTTTTATTGTTTTGATGTTGTTTTCATTTACTGATTTACTGCTCTGATTCACTGTTGTATTTCTTTTGGTTTTGGATGTCCTCGAGAGTTCATTTCCTAGTTTGGTACCTGGCTCATACGATCCTGTGTCCTAGGTTCTTCCTGTGAGCTGAAGCTGTTTGTCCTCAGATCAAAGAACTCCCTTTAATAATTCTTGTAAGTTTGCTTTGACTTTTACATATTCCCTTAATTTCTGTTTATCTGGAAATGGCGTAATTTCACCATCAAATTTGAACAAGAGTTTTGCAGGATATATTATTCTTGGCTGACAATTTTTTTCTTTCAAGAATTTATATATGTCATCCCATTGCTTTCTTGCCTGCATGGTTTCTGCCAAATAATCTGAGCTTAGTCTTATTGTTTCTCCTCTGTATGTGACTTCTTGTTTTTCATGAGCTGCTCTCAGGATTCTTTGTTTGTCTTAGGTTTTGGCGAGTGTGAATATGATATGCCTTGGTGATTTTCTTTTGGGGTCTCTTCTATATGGGGTTCGTTGAGCTTCTTGGATGGCCAGCTTTTCATCTTTTATGATATTGGGGAAGTTTTCTGTCAGCAGTTCTTCAGTGATCCTCTGTGTGTTTTCTGTTTTCTCCCCCTGTTCTGGAATGGCAATCACTCATAAATGTTTGCTTTTAATTGTGTCCCATGTAACTCTGAGGGTCTCTTCATTTTTCTTTGTTATTTTTTCTGAGTTTTCCTTAAACAGAGTTGTATCCAAGTGTGTGTCTTCAATTCCACTGATCGTATCTTCCACCATTTCAAGTCTGCTTCTCAGCCCTTCTATGACACCATCCATTTCTGAAATCTTGTTGTTTATCTTTTGGATTTCTAATTGTTGTCTTTGTATAATTTCTAGTTGTGAATTTATTTTGGCATTTTGTTCCTGCATCATCTTCTTGAATTGTTCCAATTTTTTGTCTGTATTTTCCATGAATTTGTCTATTTTTTCCTCATGTTTGTTGGCTTTTTGCGTCATTTCTTGGAGAATTCAGAATATTAGAGATTTGAATTCCCTATCAGGTAGTTCTAGTGCATTTTCTTCCACAGGAGAGTCATCTGGTGTTTGATTTTGGATGCCTACTGGAACAATCCTGTCCTGATTATGTAAATGTTTTGATACTGTCTGCTGTTTTCGGGGCATTCAGTAGTTATTTTTCTCATTTATTGATTGTAGATTTGTTTGTTTCATCTCTTTTTAAAAAAAAAATTTGACTATTTCGGTTCAGGCGGACTATGTGTTCTTTGTTGTTTGCTTATCTGTGCACTCAATACTTTTCGCCTCCTTCTCCTACTGGCAGGGTCAGTCACTCATTTATGGTACAGCAGGGCAGGTCTAGCTGAAGAGTAGTTACTGGGATGGATTGTTTGTGGCACTTACTACAGCCACCAGACCGGGTCGGTAATCAGTGCAGAGCAGGTTCCGGTAGGCCATGCCTGTGCTGCTTGGTGGTTTGATTTCAAGCGCACGGTGCAGGTAGACAGGATGCAGCTGGGAGATTGTTATGTGTGGAGCTAAGATGGATATGGGAGAGAGGAGAGAGGATCTGGAGCCAAAAACATACAAACAAACAAAAAAGAATGCTAGGGGAGCTTGCCGTTGAAATGGAGAGATGAGAGACTATTAAATGGAGAAAAACAGAAAGGGGAAGACGAAGAAAAGAATGAATAAATAAAAATCAGAAAGTTTAAAGAACCGCAAAGTTCCCAGGGATCCCACCGATGCAGCTACGAGGTCTGGAGAAGTCACTCTCAGGTGTTGCAATACAGCCTGGCTAGAAGGCGTAGATGTATACTACACCTGGTATTCAGGGATCAGAAAGAGAAGGAAGATATAGAGGGATGAGAGACTGAGCCATGAAGAAAAACAAAAAGGGAAAAAGAGGGAAAAGAAGACAAAAAAAAAAAAAAAAAAAAAGAATAAGAAAGGCCCTCCCAAAAAACAGAAAAAAAAAAACAACAAAAAAAGAAATGTTTTAAGGGATCCCTCTGCACGTCTGTAAAGGCTGAAAGGGAGTTCCTTGCCACACAGCTACACCTGGGCAGAAAGGGCTCCCAACTCAAGAAAAGGGAAAGAAAACAAACAAACAATTCAAAACGAACAAACAAACAAAAGCCCCGGGATCCCACCAGTGCAATAGCCCAGACCGGGAAGCAGCTCCACACTCGAACGGAGCTCCACAGCCCCTCAGGAAGAAGCAAAGATGGCTCACGGAGCCAGGCACTCGAGCGAAGGGAGGGGGAGATGGTGGGAGGCAAGGAAGAAATCAAAAGAAGTGGAAAAAAGCAACACCAGCAGCCAACAAATGGCACCCAGAGAGTCGCCCCCTTCGGTATGTGTAATCCAAGCAGCCGTCTCTTCCTGGTCAAGAGACCGTGGCCATGGGAAGCAGAGGAGGCCGAGCCAGTGCTAAGAGGGGTGTGGGGTGGGAAAGCACACATCACAAATTACCAGTTTTGTCTCCCGCTGGACGCTCCGTGAGGCTGCTTTCTCATACCCCTGTTTGCTGGTCTCCAATAGGAGTCCAAGATGGTGGATCCACGCTGCGTTAGCTGGTAGGGGACCTCTGCATGAATATCTTCTTGCTCTCCATTCTCTGTCAGTTTTCTCACTCCATTTGGTGCTTGGCTGAATTCTTTATCTCTTCATTTGATGTTTTAGGGTTTCAGGATTGTTGTATTCTCTGTTCGGCTTAGTTTTTCGGATCTTTGCTGTGGAGGGATGGCGTGGTGCTTCTACCTAGAGCACCATTTTGCCAGAACTCCTGGTGAAGTCTTTAGATGAGCATAAATGTTTAAGTTTGGAAGATCCCAGTTATGTAGCTTATCTTTTGGAGTTTGTGTGGTGTTAATTATGGTTTGTATCCTGTTAATGCATCTAATGTATTAGTGCCTCTAGCATTGATACTATTTTTTCTTCTATGATCTTTATAGATTTTGGTTTTACATTTAGGTCTCTGATCCGTTTTGAATTAGTTTCTGTGTATGGTGTGAGGTATGGGTCATGTTTCATTTTTTTGCAGATGGACATCCAGTTTTGTCTTTTCCCCATCTGATGGACTTTGGCCTCTTGTCGAAGATCAGGTAACAGTAGGTGGATCTGGGTTCTCAATTCTGTTTCGTTGATCAATTTATCTGTCATTGTACCAGTGCCAGGCTGTTCTGACTACCATAGCCATATACTAGGTTCTGAGGTCAGGTAGTGTGAATTCTCCTACTTTATTCTTTTTCAATAATGCTTTCTTCCTTTTCCATATAAAGTTAGTGATTAGTTTTTCCATCTCTGTAAAGAATACTGTTGGTATCTGGGTCGGGATTTTGTTGTATTTGTAGATTGCTTTGAGTAGAGTTGTCATTTTCAGAATGTTGAATCTACCTATCCATGAGCATGGCATGTTTACCATTTACGTAGGTCTCGTTTGGTTTCTTGAAGAAGTGTTTTATAGTTTTCTTTGTATAGGTCTTGTACATTCCTGATTAGATTTATTCCTAAGTAGTTTATTTTTTTAGAGAGCTATTGTAAATGGTATTGTTTTCCTGATTTCATTTTCGTCGTGCTCTTTGTTGGTGTATAGGAATCCAACTGATTTTTGTATGTTTATTTTGTATCCTGCTACTCTGCTGAATCTTTCTATTAGTTCCAGTAGTTTTCTCATGGAGTCTTTGTGGTTTTCTATGTATAGTATCATATCATCTGCAAATAAGGGGTAGTTTTATTTCTTCCTTACCAATTTGGATGCCCTTTCTTTCTTTTTCTTGCCTTATTTTTCTAGCTAGAACTTCCAGCACAATGTTAAATAAGAGTGGTGATAAAGGGCATCCTTGTATTGTTCCTGTTTTCAGGGGAATGTTTTCAGCTTCTCTCTTTTAAGAATGATGTGGACTGCTGGTTTTACATAGATGTCTTCTGTTATGTTGAGGAGTTTCCCATCTATACCTATTTTATGGAGAGTTTTTATCAGGAATGAGTGTTGGATTTTGTTGAATGCATTCTTGCATTGATTGAGAGGATCATGTGATTCTTTTCTTTCCTTTTATTTACGTGGTGGATTACGATGATTGATGATCTAATGTTGAACCATCCTTGTATACCTAGTATGGATCCCACTTGATCATGGTGTATTATTTTTTTGATATGATGTTGAATTCTATTGGCTAGAATTTTTTTTTTTATTGCACTTCAGGTGAAGGCATACAGAGCAAATAGTTTCTCATGAAACAGTAGTACACATGCTGTTTTATGACATTGGTTAACAACCCCACAAAGTTTTAACCCTCTAACTTCTCAACCCTTTTTTTTCTTTTGGTGAAAATACACATAGCCAAAGATACACCGTTTCAAAAATTTCTACATGCACAGTTCAGTGACATTGACTACGCTCTTCCAAATGTGCAGTTATTCTCACTTAAGATGAAGGCTTACAGAACATACTACTTTCTCATTTAACAGTTACTACAAACGTTGCCCTATGACAATGGTTAACTATCTCACAACACATCAACAATATCCTTACTCAATCTTGGGTTCCCTATCACGAGCTTCCTTGTCCCCTTCTGCCTTCTGGCCCTTGTCACTGGACTCCTGTACCTCGTTAGTCTTATTTGG
Source organism: Dugong dugon (assembly GCA_030035585.1). Lineage (NCBI taxonomy): Eukaryota > Metazoa > Chordata > Mammalia > Sirenia > Dugongidae > Dugong > Dugong dugon. The sequence continues at coordinate 34,546,510 of CM057479.1, forward strand.
TTTTATGTGTCTGTCCACTCCCAGGCTGAACAGTGAACCTCGGAGCTAACTTCACCACTGAGCTAAAAGGGTATCTGGGGGCCATACTCTCGAGGTTTCTCCAGTCTCCTTTAGGCCAGTAAATCTGGTCTTTTTTTGTGTGTGAGTTAGAATTATGCTCTACATCCTTCTCCAGCTCTGTCCAGAACCCTCTGTTGTGATTCTGGTCAGAGCTGTCAGTGGTGGTAGCCGGGCACCATCTAGCTGTACTGGACTCAGTCTGGTGGAGGCCTTGGTAGCTGTGGACCATTAGTCCTTTGGACTAATCTTTTCCTTGTATCCTGTTCTCTTCATTCTCCCTTGCTCCCGAAGGAATGAGACCAGTGGAGTATCTTAGATGGCCGCTCACAGGCTTTTAAGACCCCAGACACTACTCACCAAGGTAGAATGTAGAGCATTGTCTTTATAAGCTGTGCAATGCCAATTGAGCTAGATGTTCCCGGAGACCATGGTCCCCACAGCCCTCCGTCCAGCAATTCAGTCCCTCAGGGAGTTTGGATGTGTCTATGGGGCTTCCATGAACATTCCTTGTACAGGTTGTGCTAGTTTCCCCTGTATTGTGTACTGTGTCACCCTTCACCCAAGATATCACTTATCTATTGCCTATTTAATATTTCCCCCCCACCCCTCCCATCACTGGTAACCAACAAAGATTGTTACATTTTGTGTGTGAACTTTTTCATGGGATGCGTTTTACAATAGAGGTCTCGTACAATGTTTGTCCTTTTGTGATGGACTTAGTTCACTCAGCATAATGTCCTCCAGTTTCATCCATGTTAGGAGATGCTTCACAGAGTCATTGTTTTTTCTTGTTGCATAGTACTCCATTGTGTGTATGTACCATAGTTTGTTTATCCATTCATCTGTTGATGGGCATCTAGGTTGTTTCCATCGTTTTGCTATTGTAAAGAATGCTGCCATGAACATAGGTGTGCATATGTCTATTCAAGTGATGATTCTTATTTCTCTAGGATCTATTCCTAGGAGTGGGATTGCTGGATCGAATGGTATGTCTATATCTAGCTTTCTGAGGAAGCACCATACCATTTTCCAAAATGGTTGTATCATTTTGCATTCCCACCAGCAGTGCATAAGAGTTCCAATCTCCCCGCAGCCTCTCCAACATTTGTTATTTCCAGTGTTTTTGATTTGTGTATTGGCTAGAATTTTGTTGAGAATTTTTGCATCTATGTTCATGAGTGAGATTGGTCTGTATTTTTCTTTTTTTATGGTGTCTTTGCCAGATTTTGGTATCAGGGTTATGCTGGCTTTATTGAATGAATTTGGAAGTATTCTTTCCTTTTCTATGTTCTGAAATAGTTTCAGTAGTACTGGTGTTACTCTTCTCTGAATGTTAGGTAGATTTCTCCAGTGAAGCCATCTGGGCCAGGGCTTTTTTTTTGTTGGGAGGTTTTTTAAAATTACGTTTTCAATCTCTTCTCCTATTATAGGTCTGTTTAGACTGTCAACATAATTTTGTATTAGTTTGGGTAGATAGTGTGTTTCTAGAAATTTGACCATTTTCTCTACGTTTTCAAATTTGTTGGAGTATAGTTTTTCATCATACTCTGTTACAATCCTTTTTATTTCAGGAAGGTCTGATGTCCCACATTTCATTTCTTATTTGTGTTGTGTATTTTTTTTGTCAATTTGACCAGTGGGTGGTTGATTTTATTGATCCTTTCAAAGAACCAACTTTTGGTTTTATTGATTCTTTTTATTGTTTTTCTATTCTCTATTTCATTTATTTCTGCTCTAATCTTTATTATTTCCTTTCTTCTGGTGGTTGTGAGCTTCTTTTGCTGTTCTCTTCCTATTTGTTCGAGATGTGAGTTTAATGTTTTGATTTTGTCCCTTCTTTTTTGATATGTGCATCTATTGCTATAAACTGTCCTCTGAGGACTGCCTTTGCTGTGTCCCAAAGGTTTTGGTATGATGTGTTTTCATTCTCGTTTGATTCTAGGAATTTTTTGATTCCATCTCTGATTTCTTCTATTACTGAGTGATGCGTAAGCAGGGTATTATTCAATATCCTTGTGATTGATTTTTTTTCCTTGCTCTTTCATTGTTAATTTCTACCTTGATGGCATTGTGGTCAGAGAAGATACTTTGAATTATCTCAACGTTTTGGATCTTGTTGAGGATTGCTATGTGGCCTAAGACATGGTCTATTTTGGAGAATGTTCCATGGGCATTGGAAAAGAATATGTACTTTGCAGCTGTTGGGTGTAGTTTTCTATATATGTCTATGAGGTCAAGTTGGTTGATTGTGCCCTTTAGGTATTCTGTATCTTTGTTGAGTTTCTTTCTGGATGGATGTTCTGTGCTTCACTGAGATTGGTAGGTTGAAGTCTTCACTGTTATTTTGGAACTGTCAATTTCTCTTTTCAGTGCTGTTAGAGTGTGTTTTATGTATTTTGGATCCCTTCCATTGGGTGTGTAGACATTTATTATGGTTATATCTTTATGCTGGATCACCCCTTTAATCATTAGATAGTGCCATGCTTGTCTTTTATGGAAGATTTTGTGTTAAAGTCTATTTTATTTGAGATTATTGTTGCCACTCCTGCTCTTTTTTGGTAGTTTTTTGCTTGATATATATATTTCCATTCTTTGATTTTTAATAATTTTTATGTCTTTGTTTCTAAGGTATACCTCTTGTAGACAGCATATTGATGGATCTTTTTTTTTTTTTAATCGATTCTGTCATTCTCTATTTCTTTATAGGTGCATTTAGGCCATTTAAATTCAGTGTAATTACTTATATGTGTGAGTTTACTGCTGTCATGTTGTAGTGCTTTTTTGTGATGCTAATGTTTTCTTTGTTCCCCTTACTCTCTTGTGATTAATTTCTTTTGTTTGTGGATTTTTTCCATTTCTTTTGGTTTTTATATTTTGTATTTTCCTGAAACTATGTTTTTCTTCATTTTGATGAGTAAGTTTGTTAACTTTCTTTGTGGTTACCTTGAAATTTATCTTTATCTTCCTAAGTTTGAACCAGTCTTTTATTACTTGGTATTGCCTTGCCTTCCTCTTCATTCAAAAGTTCTATACCTACACCGTTTTTTTCACTCTTTTATTGTTCTGACATGTTGTCATTTACAGGTTGACATCTCTTGTTCCCTGTTTTAAATCTTTTAGTTTTGATTAATCCTTGAGAGTTCATTACCTAGGTTGGTATCTGACTAATGGGGTCTTGAGTCCTATATTGAGATGTTATCAGATGTTCTTTGTTCTCAAACTGAAGGAGTCCATTTAATAATTCTTGTAAGTTTGGTTTTGTTTTTACATAGCCCCTTAATTTTTGTTCATCTGGAATTATCCTAATTTCATCATCATATTTGAGTAACAGTTTTGCAGGATATGTTATTTGTGGTTGGCAATTTTTTTTCTTCTAAGCTTTTGTATATGTCATCCCATTGCCCTCTTGCCTGCATGGTTTCTGCTGAGTAATCAGAGCTTAGTCTTATTGTTTCCCCTCTGTATGTGACTTTTTGTTTATCTTGAGCTGCTCTCACAATTCTTCCTTTGTCTTTGGTTTTAGCGAGTGTGATTATGATACACCTTGGTGATTTTCTTTTGGGATCTATCATATATTGGGCTCATTGAGCTTCTTGGATGGTCAGCTTTTAGTCTTTCATGATATTAGGGAAATTTTCTGTCAGCAATTCTTCAGTGATCCTCTCTGTGTTTGCCATTTTATCCTCCCTGTTCTGGAACTCCGATCACTCACAGATTTTTGCTTTTGATTGTATCCCACATCATTCTTATTTTCAATTGAAAAACCTAAAGCTCAGAGAGATAAGGTGACTTGCTCAAGGGCACACAGCAAGACAGCTGAAAATCAAACCCACATCTGCCTGTCTCCAAAATCTATGCCCTTCCTTGACACAAGGGAAAGATTAGTCCAGAGGACTAATGGACCACAGCTACCATGGCCTCCACCAGACTGAGTCCAGCACAACTAGATGGTGCCCAGCTACCATGACCGACTGCTCTGACAGGGATCATGATAGAGGGTCCCAGATAGAGCTGAAGAAAAATGTAGAACAAAATTCTGACTCACAAAAAAAGACTAGACTTACTGATCTGACAGAGACTGGAGAAACCCTGAGAGTATGACACCTTATTAACTCAGTATTGAATTCATTCCTGAGGGTCACCCTTCAGCCAAAGATTAGACAGGCCCATGAAACAAAATGAGACTAAATGGGCATACTGACCGAGGGGCAAGGATGAGAAGGCAGGAGGGGACAGGAAAGCTGGTAATGGGGACCCCAAGATTGAGAATAGGAGAGTGTTGACATGTCATGGGGTTGGCAACCAATGTCACAAAACAATATGTGTATTAATTGTTTAATAAGAAACTAGTTTGCTCTGTAAACCTTCATCTAAAGCACAATTTAAAAATTTTTAAGACTTCTTCATTTTTCTTTGTTCTTTTCTCTGATTTTTCCTCAAATAAAGTAGTATCCATGTATGTGTCTTCAGTTTCGCCACTCCTGTCTTCCATTGTTTCAAACCTGTTCCTCAGACCTTCTATGACATTGTCCATTTCTGAAATCTTTTTGTTTATCTTTTGGGTTCCTAATTGCTGTTTTTGTATGATTTATAGTTGTGAATTTATTTTGGCATTTTGTTCTTGTATCATTTTCCTCAGTTTTTCCATTGTTTTGTCTGTCTTTTCCATAATTTTGTCAGCCTTTTTCATGAGTTTATCTACTTTTTCCTCATTTTTGTCTGCTTTTTCCTTCAACTCTTGGATAGCTCTGAATATTAAAGTTTTAAATTCCATATCAGGTAGTTTCAGTGCTTTTCTTCAGCTGGAAGGTCATCTGGTGTTTTATTTTGGATGCCTACTGGAACTATTTTGTTCTGTTTTTTAAATATATTTTGATATTGTCTGCTGTCTTAGGGACATTCAGTAATTTTTTTTTAATTAATTGTAGATTTGTTTGTTTCATCCTGCTTTTTTGTTTTATTTGGTTATGTCTGAGCAGGCAGAGAGAAACAGGAGCCAAAAAAAAAAAAAAAAGTGCCAAGGGAGCCTGCTGTTGGAGTAGCACAGACTTGGGGAAGTAGTGTGCTGGTGGCTTTCTAGCCAGGTGGTGAGGCACAGCCTGTCAAGAAGGGACAGATACAGCATATACAGCTAGAGAGATGAGACAAAGGAAAAGAAGGGAAAGAGAGACAGATAAGAAACTAGATTTAAAAAAAGGAGAGAGAATGGCTATGTGTTCAGGAGAAAAGAATGGAAAGAATTAGGGAGACCAAAAACCGAGGAAAAAGAAATAACACAAAAGACACCAGGAAGGGAAGTAGAGAGAGACAAGAAACCGCAGGGGAAAAAAAAAAAAAAAGAAAGTAGAATGAAAGAAAAAGGAAAAAAATGTCCCAAGGGAGCCACCAGAAGCATGTCTCCAGCTGAGTGGTGCTGCACAGGCCATCAACGAGCAGGGATAGCACACGTTTTCAGGTGTTCAGGAGAAGGGTAAGAAAGGAAGGTAGAAGGAGAAAAGAAATCGAGAAAAAAAAGAAGCGAGAAAGAAAAATAAAAAAAGATGCCCAGAAGAGCCAACTAATGTGGTGGCACAGACAGGGGAAGTTGCTCCCCAGCCTTGAGGCACTGCACAGCCCCTCTAGAGGGATCAGAGATGGCACACAGCATCAGGTGTTCAAGGAAAAAGAAGGGAAAGATGGTAGAGAGAGACAAGAAATCGAGAAAAGGAAAAAAAAAGTAAAAATCCCCAAAAGAGCCCACTGACTTTATGGCAAGGGCTGGGGAAGTGGATCCCAAGGCCCTAGGCACTGCACAGCTTGTCTAGAGGGGTGGATATGGCACACAGAGCCAGATATTCAGGAGACAGGAAAAGAAGGAAAGTAGAGAGAGTTGAGAAACTGAGAAATGAAGGGAAAAAAAGGGAAAAAGAAAAAGAAAAAATAAATAAATAAAATAAAAATAATAAAAAAAAAGAAATGCCCCCAGGGATTCAACCAGCATGGTGGAGCGGACAGGGGAAGTAGCTCCCAAGCTGAGTGGCACAGCCTGTCTAGAAGGTGTAGAGATGGCACACAGTGCCAGGTGTTCAGGAGACAGGAAAAAAAGGAAAGTAGAGAGAGACTAGAAACTGAGAAATCAAAAAAAAAAAAAAAAAAATGAAAAAAGAGAAAAACGAAAAAAAAAAAAAAATGCTGCCAGGATCCCACCCTCATGGCGCACAGACTGGGGAAACAGTTCCCCAGCAGAGTGGAGCTTCACAGCCTGTAAAGAAGAAGCCAAGATGGCACACTGATCCAGGTGTTCAAGAGAAAGGAAGGGAAAAAGGTGAGAGAGAGAGAAGAAACCAAAAGAAGCCAAAAAAGCAACACCAGTATCAAAAAAATGGCACTAAGGAGCCAGTCCGTGTGGGAGGGGTGAACACAAGCAGAATGGACCCAGTGCCATCCTGGCTGAGTGACTGTAGCCCGCCAGGAAGCTGTGGAGGTCAAGCAGGGGGAAGAAGCATGGGGGGCGGAAAACGTGTATGGTTGATTACCAGCCGCTCTGTCTCTTTCTGGGAGCTCCGTGAAGCTGCCTTCCCCTACTCCCTGTCCACCGATCTCAGTGGCTGAGCAGTCCGAGATGGCAAATCCACACCACATAAGCTGATAGGGGACCTCCAGTCCGTATCTCTCCTCGCTCTCTGTTCTTTGTCAGTTTCTTATTCCATTTGGTACTTGGTTGAGTTCTTTATCTCTTCATTTGATGCTTAGGGTTCCAGGATTGACATTTGTCTCCCTTTTACTTAGTTTTTTTCATCTTTGCTGTGGAGGGACACCGTGGTGGTCCTGTCTATAGTGCCATGTTGGCTCCTCCTCTGAACCCCCAACCTTTTGCTTAGTTGTTGAGTGCTTAACCATCTGTGCCACCCAGTGACTCCTTGTCCAAAGGTCAGGTACTGTTTTTCATCATAAATTTTGTAAACTTTGCATTATTGTATCTTGGTGCCTCAGCTGAAATGTCAATTTTAGTATGCAGTAGGAAGCAGTCCACTTCACTCCAGGTAAGACCGATGCAGTGTTGAAAAGAAACAAACATAGTTTGTTTTGTCCAGGATTCTTCAATTCACCTGAACCTTTGAAAACAAGACCTAGATGAGATTCTCAACACGGACCCGTCTATGAGCCTTATGGAGTCTGTAAACCTCCTGGTTGGTAAAGTAGAGGGTCAGCAAAAAAGAGGAAGACCCTTAACAAGATGGAATGAATGGCACAGTGGCTGCAACAATGGGCTCAAGCACAACAACCACTGTGAGGATGGCACAGTACCGGGCAGTGTTTACTTCTGTTGTACAGAGGGTCGCTATGAGTCAGAACCAACTTGACGCCTAACAACAACAATAAACCTCCTGGAAAGATGTGAAAAATTTCAATGTGTGTGCAAATGTGCTTTTTTATTTTATTTTTTGAGAAGGGTAGAGTTATGACCCCAAAGAGGTTAAGAACCTCTGGGAAAAAATACAGCCATCCATGAATACAAAGTTAATCACACTTCTTGCTTCAAGTTATGTTTTGCTTTGGTGAAGTCAAGGAAACTGTGGACTTCAATAACTTTGGACCCTACTCTATTTTTTTTCTCAAAATTTAAGACATAATTCTCTGATCATCAAAATTAAACTATTTCTTAAATAATTAATATCAGCTTCTCTCTCAACACACTTAAAAAAAAAAAAAAACCTTCTGTAGTACCACAGACAATATGGCAGCACAGAGGAGGGATTAAAATCATGTTTTTGACCCTCAAAGCTATTATTTCTTTTATGTATATTTCTAATAAAATTCATTCTTTTGGTTATTTTATTCCCAAAGTGTTACTAAGGAATTTACAACCATAGAATCTTTTAATGCAGTTTAGGGCAGAAACTATTAAGGCAGCAAAAAGAGAATTAGTACAAAATATCACATCAAGTAATGGAGCAGTTAAAATGTTCTAATTAAAGTTATAGTTGTAAATTGAGTGAATGAAGATAAATTTTTTCCTCATCTGTATGATTTGGTCTTTTTTATTTTTAATTGTTCTTTAAGTGAAAGTTTACAGTTCAAATTGGTTTCTCATACAAAAATTTATACACACATTGTTATGTGACACTAGTTGCTCTCCCTATACTGTGACAGGACACTCCTCCTTTCCACCCTGGATTTTCCATGTTCATTCAACAAGCTCCTGTCTCTTTCTGCCTTCTCATCTCACCTCCATACAGGATCTGCCCATTTAGTCTCCTGTATCTGCTTGAGCTAAGAAGCCCACTCTTCATGAGTATCATTTTATGTCTTATAGTCCAGTCTAATCTTTGTCTGAAGGGTTAGCTTCCAGTCCTTCCAGTCTCAGTCAGACCATTAGGTCTGGTCTTTTTACCAGAATTTGAGTTCTGCAACCCACTTTTCTCTTGCTCCATTAGGAACTCTCTGTTGTGTTCCCTGTCAGGGAGGTCATTGGTGGTAGCTGGGCACCATCTAGTTCTTCTGGTCTCAGGCTGATGCAGTCTCTGTTTTATGTGGCCCTTTCTGTCTCTTGAGCTAATATTTCCTTTGTGTCTTTGGTGTTCTTCATTCTCTTTTACTCCAGGTAGGTTGGGACAAACTGAAGCATCTTAGATGGCTGGTTGCTAGCTTTTAAGACCCCAGATGCCTCTCTTGTTCTGTATTTTAATTCTTTATAGTTGATACTTAAATTTCCATATCTTACTGAATCTATGCTGAAACCTAGATAAAATAACAAGGAGTTTTAGAAAGGAAACTTTTCAGAAATTCCAGTAATCAAGGCAATAACGAAGGCATTGATTTTAGATAGGGTTTTCTCTACTGTCATTTCAAAGTGCTTTCAAAAAATTTCTCAAGCATAACTTTCCCTTTGAGACAGATACAGTCATAAGTTTGACCACAATTCAGGAATCCTTTGGGTTATCCACACAGCCCCTTTTCACAGATCTTTACTATTTCTTCCAAAACTCTTTTCCTTCTCTTCCCACTTCATTCCCTCACTCTTAGTAAATCATTTTGCTGCATCTGGGCTTAAAAAAAGAGAGACTTTCAGGCAGCAGCCTTATTATCTTCCTGGGTGGTGCAAAGAATTAGTGTGCTCAGGTACTAACCAAAAGATTGGAGGTTCCAGTCCATCCAGATGTGCCTGTGAAGAAAGACCTGGCTATCTACTTCCAAAAAATCCACCTTTGAAAACTCTATGGAGCACAGTTCTACTTCGACATATATGGGGTTGCCATGAGTCAAAGTCAGCTTGAAGGTAACTGGTTGGTTGGCTGGTTGCCCTTCTACAGTTAAAGCATAAACTTGCCCCCATCCTTTTCCTCTGTTTTAGAGGAAGAAGTGGCCTCTTTTTGTTTCAGCTAAGCCCTCACTGTGCTCAGAATCTCATCTTCTCCTGTCTTTTTGATGATTTTACGATCAGTTTTCTTGTCTCGCATATCTTCTAATGTTCCATTTTTTCCCAGTGCCTTCACTTGAGCCTACAAATATATTCTTGTATTGTTCATACCAAAAAAGACTAATTAGTCACCCTAACACTATTCTTGTCATCTATTCTCTATATTCCTTTGGTTCGAATTTAGTCTTCAGCTCTTTGCATGCCTCTACCCTATTCTCCCCCACCAACAGAGTGCCTGGGTGGTGCAAATGGTTAACAAACTTGACTGCTAACCAAAATGTTGGTGGTTTGAGTTCACCCAGAGGTGCCTTGGAAGAAAGCCCTGACAATCTACTTCAGAAAAAGCAGCCATTGAACACCCTATGAAGCACAATTCTACTCTGACACATGTAGGGTCTCCATGAGTTGGAATTGACTTGACAACAACTAGTTGGTTACCCTCCACAACTTACAAACATGGCAGTTGAAAGACCATTTTAAAGGAAGACTAAACCAATCAAACAAAAACAACATGTGGTCTTAGCACACTTCTAAGCCTTTCCCCATATATATACTATTTATAACTTTATGCTCATAGACTAATACAATTCTGTGCTCTGTCTTTTTTCCCTGATCATAATGCCTGATACACTGAGGGTGCCCAAAAATATTAAACGGATGAATAGATATTTAATAAAATTTATGTTTTTCATTATATTGGTTATCTATTGCTACAATAATATGTGTAGCAAACAACAAAACCCCTGTGGCATGCAATCAAACCAAACACATTTCTGTTGAGTCGATTCCTACTTATAGTGACCCTGTAGAACAGAGTAGAACTGCCTCATAGGGTTTCCAAGGAGTAGATGGTAGATTTGAACTGGTGACCTTTTGGTTAGCAGCCGAGCTTGTTCCTGGGTGGAAACCTCAGTTTCTAGTCGGTGTGACTTGTTACAGCCAATAAACAAGAGGCCGAGGTAGGAGATCAGACACCTTTACTTTATTACACGAGGAAAGGAGCAATCGGGACTGCTGCCTCCAAGACTGCTCCTAGGCAGCTTGGGGAGGTGGGTTTTTACAGCCAGTAGACAAGGAAATGCAAATTCATCATGAATATTCAGGACTGACCTTCACACAGGCACTCAGAGCGTGGGGATGACTATGCATTTTCTCTAGACTAGGGTTCGATTCTCCGGGATGGAGGAAGAGGTTGATTAAGTCTCCACCCAAAGGTGGGGTGCTTATATGTATTTTTTACTTAATGAGCTAATAGGTCACTTAAAATGCCAAGATGGTGTTGAAAACCTGCTAAAACTTGTTAAGGCCATCTATGGCCCATTCTGTGGTTATCTTGTCAAGCACAATTTTAAAAGAATGTGCAGCATATTCTGCTCGGTGTAGGAGGATAAGCCAAAACAAGTGTCTCTTAGAAAGGTTAAGCTCTGAGGCTGTCTGCCTCATTCCCTCCTTTTCTTTGGGCTTTGGGCCCATTCTAAACTGTTGGGCAATTGTGAGCTGAGTCTAGTGTGTCTTATAACGGGATAGGACTTTTTCAGACAACTTTCAAATCAGCAGAGGAAGTGGGGAACATATGGCAGACTCAACAATTGCTCAGACTATCTCCCGTGGAAATGAAGTTGGAAAGTTGGACGAATCTGTTGTTTTTCCACTTAACATGGGCTACTAGAATATCTTGGAGAAGGATAGCAACAATCTTTCCTATGTAGGCTAGAGGGCTCTCACCTTCTTATCTTGTTTAAACACAGTATAAAGAAACAAAAAAAAGCAGTGTATATAATACAATGAGCAGGAGTAAGAGTTAGTTTCGGATTGGATCTATGCAGGAGGGTTTTTTTCAAACAAATATTTAGGTCTTTAATAGGTTTGCAAGTCCAATTCTCACAGTTCTGATGAGTTTGTCCCTCGATGTCTGGTGGAATAGTTTTCTTTACTTGGGTGTTGTGGATTTAAGCTTTGAGACCACTGAGCTTGATGGAAGTTGGAGTTGCTAGTAACACCTCAAAAGGATTGGTCCACTTTTGCTGGAGAGACTCTGACTTCCAGGCTTTTAGGAAGACGTAATCACCAGGCTGGAACAGGTGCAGGGGTACTTCTGGTTCAAGTGGGATCCTCAGGTGCGCATACATGTGGAGAGAAGACAGAGTTGCCTAAAGAGACTTAAAGTACTTAGTAACTTGAACATTTCCAACCTTGTGGAAGGAGGGAGGTTGGTCATTATTAAGGCAAGTTATACTGGTCATATTAGGATTCTCTAATAAAGGGCACTGGTATAATAGCTCAAATGGGTTAAGTTTCAGTTTGCCTCTAGGGGCAGAATGAACTCTCAAGAGGGCCATAGGCAGTGCCTTTGTCTATACCAATTTGGTCTCTTGGCATAGCTTTGCTAGGTGTCTCTTTGGACTCTGGTTAGCCCACTCTACTTTATTGCTGGACTGGAGCCTCCAGGTTATGTGTAAGTTCCAATTAATGCCCAGGGCAGTTGCCACTGGTTGCACCATCAAGGTCATAAAATGGGGCCTGTTGTTGCTGCCAGTGGAGACAGGAAGCCCAAATAGAGGAATGATTTCATTCAGGAAATGCTTTACAATCTCGGTGGCCTTTTCAGTCCTGCAAGGAAAAGATTCAACTCAGTTAGTGAAGGTATGATAAAGACTAGCAGATATTTGTAATTTCTGGGAACTCGAGGCATCTCAGTGAAATCCACCTGCCAATTGTCTCCAGGCATTGCCTCAGTTTGCTGGTCCCTTGGGGGTGCTTCAGTAGTGTTCTTGGGATTATTTTTCACACAGGTGGGGCAGTTCTTTACCACTGTCCAAATAGTGGCATGGACTTTTAGTCCAATTAAATGTCTTTCAACCCAATCATATAGTCCATCTTGTCCATAGTGGGTGGACTGTTGGGCTCTCTGTAGGATAGGGTGCATGAGATTTGATGAAATGAAAATCTTTCCATGGAGAGTGTACAGCCATCCATCCTTGTTTAAAGTGGCCCCTTAGGTCTTTGAGAAGTCTTTATCTTGTTAGAAATAGTCTGGGTGGGTGTCAGGTGGCAGTAACTCTAAATGGGGAATTATCGGGGCTACTAGGTTAGGTTTCTGTTGTATTGCAGCTTTCTTTGTTGCTACATCTGCTTCATAATTACCCTTGGCCACCGTGGTGTCCCTTTTCTGATGATCTTTACAGTGTACTACTGCTACTTAGGTGGGTGGGAGAACAGCTTGTAAAAATTCTAAGATCTCTTGAGAATGTTTAATATCCTTTCCTCCTACTGTGTAGCCTTTTTCCTTCCAGATTGCTCTGTGTGCATGAAATACCTCAAATATATATTTCGAATCAGTATAAATAGTTATTCGCTTTACTTTTGGCAACTTTAAGGGCCTGAAGCATGGCAACGAGCTCAGCTTTCTGGGTTGATGTACCTGGGGGAAGTGCATTAGCCTCTAGAAGCTTCTCTAAAATGACCACTGCATATCCAGCTTTTCTTTTTCCTTGTTTTATGTAACTGCTTTCATCAGTGAACAGTGCAAGCCTGTGATTGGTGATAAGTAAGTCTTCCATGTATTGGAGGAGGACACGGTTGGTTAGGGTCAGTTGTCTCAGTATTTGGGCTGACACTGATAGAAAAAGAGTAGGACTTGCCAACACAACCGCTGTTTCTGTCCTGTTCTTGAATCCTCCCACCCAAAGGTGAAGATTTCATGATTTTTTTTCCTCCATTCAAATGCATATTTCAGGTCTAGCACAGTGAATCTGGAAAAGGTGGGTGACAAGGTCAACAGCAGGGTATACAGGCTGGGTACTACCAGGTGGACCTGGTTGACAGCTCACAGATCCTGAAATGAACCAGTATTCTCCATTTTTCTTCTTCACTGGCAGGATGAGGGTGTTGAACTGTGACTGACATGATCTGAACAGTCTACGTTTCAGGTATCTGGTGATAATTGTGCTCAGTGCCTGTCAGGCTTCAGCTCAGATGGAATACTGCTTAAGCCTTGAGGGAACTATACAAGATAAAAATTCAATGACAATGGGAGGGACATTTTTTGCTCTCCCTGGTATTTCGTTGGCCCACACCTATGGCACTACTACATCTCTGATATCTGGATCAATTAACTCTTAGTAATGTTCTTCTTTCCTGTAGTTAGTTGGGGGCCCAGTAGTGAGGGCCATTTGTAACTGCCACCTGTTTTTCATAAAGGAAGGAGTGTGTTAAAGATTTTCCTTGTATAGAACAAGTTAGAGGTTGGTAGGAATGGAGGGTGCTTTTCTTTTCCTGATACTCTGACAACAGACACTGTCTGCCTCGTCGGGGTAGCTGTTTTTTTTGGGGAGGGGTCAGAAATACCCTAGTATTTACCAGAAACTTTACAGGTTTTCCCTCCACCTTCATTATAACCAGAAGCTAGGAGGTCTTGCCCCTGGTCTTCCTCAGCCTGACTTATCCTCTAGGGGCATGAGTGGGTACTGAGTCACGTTTCTTTTTCTTAGTTCCTTTGCTTGGTATTTTGTACACTCTCACTTTTAATGTTCTTTCTCTTTCCACCAGCTGCACTGGTCTCTTTCCACAGTGGTGCGGGGACTTTCCCGCTCCTGTGGCCTTGGTCTCCCTCCTCTCCTTTGTCCTTCTGGGGTTGACCTTCAGCCTACAAGGCAGCTGCTAAGAAGGCTGCCTGGTGTTTTTGATCTGCAACTTTCTTTCTTTCTTGTTCCTTATCTTGGTTAGAGTAAACTTGGCAGTCCAGTTTCACTAGCTAAGAGATTTTTAACCCTATACCTCCTTCTACTTTCTGAAGTTTTCTTTTTAATACTGGGGGCACTTTGTCCTAAAGAGATTATATTGACCACTCAAGCATTTTTAGGGCTCTCAGGATCCAGATCAGCGAACTTGTGAACATGGTCCTAAGATAACTATGGCTTTCTCGACAAGCGGTCTCGTCCAGGGTATTTTCACTTTCTCTAACAGCAGAATCAGGGTGCCCAAAAATAGTTCCATTGAATGTGTGGGGTGGCGAGCTCACTGGTGGGACAGAAGGATCTGGGAACAGTGGATACAAAGGTTGAGGGGGCCTAACAATGAGGGCTGTCACTGGCATTACAGCTTCGATGGGTGGAGGCAGGGCATAGGGAGGGGGCAGCACGGGAACTGGAAGATCCTCCTCTGGGTCTGGAGGGAGGACTGGAAGTTGTGATTTTTAAGTCTCTTTCTGAACTAAGATTTTACATTTTTCTTTAACTCTTTGTTCTGACACAGAGCCATGAAAGCTTTCACATAATACTTTTCATCTCATTTACCCTCTTGAGTACAGAAAAAATCAAGTTGGAAGATAGTATAATATAGAGACTAAATTTGCTGGCCACATCGCCATCTGCCAATTTATATTGAGGTTATGCACTGTTACAAAAGAAAATCATCTTTTTCTTTTTCATAGGGTAATGGCCTGAAATACTCCCAGTTCTTAAAGATGCAGTTTAGCGGGCTACATTCCAGAATCTCTTGAAAATTCCCCATTTTCCAGACACACACACACTTACACATTCACACAACCAACAGGTACCTAGAGCCTTTTACATCCTCAACAGTCAATACTCCCACTTTTTTACCTTTTATTTTTAATTTTATTTTTATTGTACTTTAGATGAAGGTTTACAGAATAAATAGTTTCTCATTAAACAGTCAGTACACATATCGTTTTATGACATTGGTTAACAACTCCACGACATGTCAATGCTCTCCCTTCTCGACCTGGGAGAAAATTTTTTTTTGGTGAAAATATACATAGCCAAATTTACACCATTTCAAAATTTTCTACATGTACAATTTAGTGACATCGATTACTTTCTTCCAGTTGTGCTGCTATTCTCACTATCCTTTTCCAAATTATTCCATCACCATTATCTTCAACTTACTGCCCCCTAGGCTTCCGATCAAACCTGTTGAGTTGCTGTTGTCAATTTGATCTCACATAGATAATTCTTTTTTTTTTTTTGTACCTTAGAAGAGGGTTTGCAGAACAAATAGTTTCTCATTAAACAATTAGTACACATATTGCCCTATGACAATGGTTAATAACCCCAGGACATGACAACACTGTCCCTTCTCAACCTTGGGTTCCCTATCACCAGCTTTCCTGTCCCCTTCTGCCTCCTAGTCCTTGTCCCTGGACTGCTGTGCCTCATTAGTCCCGTTTTGTTTTACGAGGCTGTCCAATCCCAGGCTGAATGGTGAACTTCGGGAGTGACTTCACCACTGAGCTAAAAGTGTGTCTGGGACCATACTCTCAGGGTTTCTCCAGTCTGTCAGGCCAGTAAATCTGGTCTTTATTTTGTGAGTTAGAATTTTGTTCTACATCCTTTTCTAGCTCTGTCCAGGAGCCTCTGTTGTGATCCCGGTCAGAGCAGTCAGTGGTGGTAGCTGCGCACCATCTAGCTGTACTGGACTCAGTCTGGTGGAGGCCGTGGTAGCTGTGGTCCATTAGTCCTTTGGACTAATCTTTTCCTTTTATCTTGTTCTCCTCATTCTCCCTTGCTCCCGAAGGGGTGAGACCAGTGGAGTATCTTAGATGGCTGCTCACAAGCTTTTAAGACCCCAGATGCTACTCACCAAGGTAGAATGTAGAACATTGTCTTTATAAACTGTGTTATGCCAATTGAGCTAGATGCTCCCCTAGACCATGGTCCCCACAGCCCTCTGCCTAGCAATTCAGTCCCTCACTGAGTTTAAACGTGTCTGTGGAGCTATCGTTTGAATGTGTCTGTGGAGCTTCCATGACCTTTCCTTGTACAGGTTGTATTGGCTTCGCCAGTATTGTGTACTGTCTTACCCTTCACCAAAGTTACCACTTATCTATTGTCTATTTGGTATTCCCCCCCACCTCTCCCATCCCTCGTAACCAACAATGATTGTTACTTTTTGTGTGCAAAACTTTTTCATGAGTTTTTACAATAGAGGTCTCATACAGTATTTATCCTTTTGTGATTCACTTATTTCACTCAGCATAATGTCCTCCAGTTTCATCCATGTTATGAGATGCTTCACAGATTCATCATTGTTCTTTATCTTTGCATAATACTCCATTGTGTGTATGTACCATGTTTGTTTATCCATTCATCTGTTGGTGGGCATCTAAGTTGTTTCCATCTTTTTGCTATTGTGAACAGTGCTGCAATGAATATGGGTGCACATATGTCTCTTTGTGTCACGGCTCTTATTTCTCTAGGATATATTCCTAGGAGTGAGATTGCATTTTGTGGTGCTTTTTTTGTGGTGCTGACATTTTCTTTGTTCCTCTTACTCTCCTGTGCTGAGTTCCTTTTGTTTGTGGATTTTTTTTCATTTCTTCTGTTTTTGTAGGTTTTGTTTTCACTGAGACTTTATGTTTTTCTTCTTTATTTTGATGAGTAGGTTTGTTAACTTTCTTTGTCGTTACCTTGGAATTTACCCTTATCTTCCTAAATTTGAACCAGTCTATTATTACTTGGTATTGCCTTGCCTTCCTCTCCATTAGAAGGTTCTATACCTACACCGTTTATTCCCTCTTTTATTGTTCTGATGCTGTTGTCATTTACAGATGAACCTCTCTGGTTCCCTGTTGTAATTCTTCTGGTTTTGCATAGTCCTTAAGAGTTCATTTCCTAGGTTGGTATCTGGGTGGTAGAATCCTGTGTCCTATATTCAGCCTGTGGTCTGATGTTGTTTGTTCTCAGATGGAAGAACTCCCTTTAATAATTCTTGTAAGTTTGGTTTGGTTTTTACTTTGTTCCTTAATTTCTGCTTATCTGAAAATGACCTAATTTCCCCTTCATATGTGAAACTGTTTTGCAGGACATATTATTCTTGGCTGGGAATGTTTTTCTTTCAAGGTTTTATTTAAACCATCCCATTGCCTTCTTGCTTTCATGGTTTCTGCTGAATAATCCGAGCTTAGTCTTATTGTTTCTCCTCTGTATGTGACTTTTTGTTTTTCTCAAGCTGCTCTCAGGATTCTTTGTTTGTCTTTGGTTTTAGCGAGTGTGATTATGATATGCCTTGGTGATTTTCTTTTGGGGTCTATCTTATATGGGGTTCATTGAACTTCTTGGATGGTCAGCTTTTCATCTTTCATGATATTGGGGAAGTTTTCTGTCAGCAATTCTTCAATGATCCTCTCTGTGTTTTCTGTTTTCTCCACCTGTTCTGGAACTCTGATCACTTGCAGATTTTTGCTTTTGATTGTATCCCACATAATTCTCAGGGTTTCTTCTTTTTTCTGATTTTTCCTTAGAGTTGTATCCAAATGTTTGTCTTCAGTTTCGCTGATCCTATCTTCCATCGTTTTAAACCTGCTCCTCATCCCTTCTATGACACTGTCCATTTCTGAAATTTTCTTCTTTATCTTTTGGATTTCTAATTGTTGTTTTTGTATGATTTCTAGTTGTGAATTTATTTTGGCATTTTGTTCCTGTATTATTTTCTTGAATTCTTGCATTTTTTTGTCTGTATTTTCCATGAATTTTTCTGCCTTTTCCATGAATTTGTCTATTTTTTCCTCATTTTTGTTTGCTTTTTGCTTCAACTCTTGTATAATCCTGAATATTAGGGATTTGAATTCCCTATCAGTTAGGTATAGTGCCTTTTCTTCTCCTGAAAAGTCATCTGGTGATTTATTTTGGACGCCTACTGGAACCCTGCTGTCCTGTTTTTGTAAATGTTTTGATATTGTCTGCTTTCTTTGGGCATTCAGTGGTTATATCTCTCGTTTATTGATTGTAGATTTGTTTGTTTCATCCTGTTTTTTGTTTTATTTTGTTATGTCTCAGCCAGTGAGCTGTGCATTCTTTGTTGTTTGCTCGTCTGTGAGCACAATACTTTTCACCTCCTTCTCCAGTGGGTGGTATCATTCAGTCAGGTATGGTACAGCAGGGCAGGTGTAGCTGAAGGGGAGTTGCTGGGATAGATTGTGGCACATACCAGGGCCGACAGTGCGGACTGGAAATCAGTGCAGGGCAGGTTCCAGTAGGCTATGCCTGTGCTGCTTGTGAGTGTGATGTTCAGCACATGGTGCAGGTAAGCAGGAAGGAGGGGGTAGTTTGTGATGTGTGGAGCTAAGATGGGTATGGGAAAGAGGAGAGAGAGAAGAGAGGAACAGGAGCCAAAAACAGACACACAAACAAAAAAGAGTGCTAAGAGAGCTTGCTGTTGGAGTGGAGAGATGAGACTGAGAAATGAAGAAAAACCAAAATGAAAAAAAGCGAAAAAGTGTAGAAAAAAATGAATAAATTGAGAAACTGGAAATGAAGACATACAAAAGTGGAATGAGAGAGAAGAAAACAGAACAAGAAACAAACAAACAAAAAAAAAAAACCCAAAAAAGAAAAAAAAAAAAACAAGAAAAAAAAAATTTCTACCAGGTATGTCCCTGTGCATCTGTTCTGAGTAAGCAATTAGTTTCCAAGCTAGATGGTACTGCCTGGCTAGAAGGGGCTCCCAAGCTGAGAAAATAAAAAGAAAACAAACAAAAAAATTAAAACTGAACTAATCAGAGCAAAGAAACAAACAAACAAAAAGCCCAGGGGGTTCTACCAGCGTGGTGGCACGGGCTGGGAAGCAGTTTCACAGTCATGCGGTGCTTTGAAGCCTTTCAGGAAGAAGCAAAAATGGCGCATGGAGCCAGGTATTTGAGAGAAAGTAGGGGGAGATGGTGAGAGGTAAGGAAGAAATCTAAAGAAGGGGTAAAAAGCAACACCAGCAGCCTACAAAAGGCACTCAGGGAACCGGCCAGTGTGGGTAGGTGGAATCCAAGTGACACTGGGGTGCTTCCCACCCAGGAGACTGGCTGCAGGAAGCAGAGGAGGCTAAGTGGGGGTGAGGAAGGGTGGGGGGTGGGGAAGCCTATATCACTGGTTACTGTTTGTTCTGTCTCCTGCTGGAAGCTCCGTGAAGCTGCTTTCTCATACTCCCTGTTCACTGATCTCTGATAGGAGTCCAAGATGGCAGATCTGTGCTGCGGTAGCTGTTAGGGGACCTCTACATGTATCTCTCCTCACTCTCTGTTCTTGGTCAGTTTCTTATTCCAGTCGGTGCTTGGCTGAGTTCTTTATCTCTTCATTTGATGCATAGGGTTTTAGGATTGATGTGTGACTCTGTTTGACTTAGTTTTTCTGATCTTTGCTGTGGAGGCACGGGGTGGTGCTTCTGATTATAGTGCCCTTTTGCCCAGAAGTCCTACTCCCACTACTTGAGATTCTTCTAAGGCTTTTCCTAGGTACTTACCAAATAACTCCTGATGTGTTTCATGTATCCCACAGAGTCACTGTTGGGTCTCAGGTGGCTTGGCCTTTAGGACCATCCTAAAGTCTCCTGGAGAATACTTCAGATAGTGTCAGATGTCAGGCTGGGTCCTTGGCAGGGCCCATCTCAGGAACCGAGCAATGACTCCTGCCTGGCTTGCTAGAAATGTTACTGGGTGGAAACCCTAGATTCTTCTTGGCATGACTTGTTATAGCCAATAAACAAGAGGCTGAGGTGGGAGATCAGAAAGATGCCTTTATTTTGTTGTGCAAGGAAAAGAGTGACCGGGGCTGCTGCCTCCAAGACTGCTCACAGGCAGCTTGGGGAGGTGGGCTTTTACAGACAGTAGACAAGGAAGTGCAAATTCATCATGAATATTCAGGACTGACCTTCATGCAGGCACTCAGAGTTTGGGGATGACTATGCATTTTCTCTAGACAAGGGTTTGATTCTCCGGGATGGAGGAACAGTTCAATTTTCCTTCATTAGCCTGTTAAGTCTCCACCCAGAAGCAGGCTGCTTATATGTATTTTTTACTTAATGAGCTAATAGATCGCTTAAAATGCCAAGACAGTGTTGAAAACCTGGTAAAACTGGTTGAAGCCATCTATGGCCCGTCCTGTAGTTATCTTGTAAAGAACAATTTTAATAGAATGTGTAGCTTATTCTACTCCGTGTAGGAGGATAAGCCAGAGCAAGTGTCTCTTAGAAAGTTTGGACTCTGTGGCTGTCTGCCTCAAGCTCTTAACCACTATGCCACCAGGGCTCCTTGGCATGCAATAGTAAACATTTATTTACTTTACAAGTCTATAGAGTTCAGCTGATGTTGTGCTGCGCTCAGTTGATCTCATCTGAGCTTCCTCATGTGTCAGTTGTGGGCCATCTAGGCAAGCTCAGGTGATCTTGGCTGGGCTCCCTTACTTGTCTGGGTGTTGCCTGGTTGTCAGACAATGTAAAATGACCTCAGGTGGGACAACTGGAGAAACTTGGCTCTACCCTACCCGGTTCATCCTTCTGCAGGCTAGATTGGAATTATTCTCATGGAGATGGCTGAGGTGCTAGAGTGAGGGCAAGCACAATTGTAGAAGTACTTTTCAAGACTACTTGTGTCATGTCTGCTAACATCCCATAGGCCAAGGCAAAGCCTGTGGCTGAACTCAGAGTCAAAGGACAGGAAAATAGCTTTGCCTCTTTGTTGAGAGTAACTGCAAAGTCTCATGGCAAAGGGTATGAATACAGGAAAGGGTAAAAATCAGAATTATTACTATAACCAATCCACCACACATATGATTTTCAGATTGATTGTTTAGATCTGATTTGTTTGCATCATAATTTTCTTACACAGCTCTCAGTTAGTAGCCAGTAGCTTGCTTTCCTTTTTTCACTCTTATAGAAAAATCATGCTATAAATGGCTTAAAGCTTCTTGCTCCTATTGAATTCATTCCTTTGTGTATCAAGTGACTCATACAAACCAGGGTTTGTTTTTCTTACAAAGCCAGTCTAGAGGTTATATGGTGGTTGTTGACATTGATTCAGTAATTCAATGATTTCAAGGTGAATGTTTCTACAATATTTTTGGTTTTTCCCTATGTTCAGAAGATGGCTTCACATGCTCATTTAAAGCAGGAAGAAAGAAGAAAGAAAGGCACAGCCATACCACTTTCTCTTACTCTCCTTAACCCAAACTATGACATGTGGCTACACCTGGCCATAAGATGGCACAGGAGAAAAGGGTCAGGAATGGTGGGTGGGTCACTGACTCCACAGTGTCTGTCACAACTAAAATAGAGTCCGAAGAGTGGGAGGACCAGGCAAAGGAGTCATGAATATTTATATGGCCCTTATTACATATTCACATTCTCCTTTCCAAAAGAATTTTTCCAGTTCACAATGCCATTAGCAGTCCACGCTTATTACACTTTCACCACAGCCTTGTCAACTTTTCTTTGAACACTAATGAAGTTAAACATTTTCCATGTTC
Organism: Dugong dugon; assembly: GCA_030035585.1. NCBI lineage: Eukaryota > Metazoa > Chordata > Mammalia > Sirenia > Dugongidae > Dugong > Dugong dugon. Next base: position 34,568,221 of record CM057479.1, read on the forward strand.
TTTTAAATAAAATTTCCTGGAATGTTTGTATTTGTAGTCTTCCTTTTCTTTTATAATTTTTTAAAATACATTTAAAAGGGCAATTTAGGAACTAAAGGTATTAGCTCACTTTGTCATGTATGTTGACTTTTTACCTTTTCCTTTGAGTTTTGAAAGTTTTCATTTTAGACAATTTAAAGTTTTTTAAATAGCTGGTTTGTTTTGATAATTGTTCCATAGATATTTGATTTCTGCAAAACTACCACTAGCCCATAAGATATTTCTGTGAAATAGTAAAAATCATTTTGCAAGACATTTTATTTCTGTCTGTCAGGGAATTATCAAATCATAATGATTTTGTAAGAGCAAGCCACTTTACTGCCATCTTCCTACACATTTTCTAATAAACACATAATGCTTCCATTTCTATATGGTAATGGTACCTGTATAGATGGGGGAGAGGGGTCCCCTTAGTAGCTATGTGTCTAAATTCCCTCCACTCACTGTTTAAGCCCAGTTTCTGAAAAGTCAAAAGGATTCATGCAAGTGGTTAAACTGCACAAAAGCAAGATTATTATGAATTGGGTTCCGTGGGAGACTAAAAATAAGACATAATTGCTGCAGAATCAATTAAAGTCATTAAAAAGATGTCTGTTAAAAGATTTCTTTCTTTGAACTAATTAAATACAAATTTAAGATTATATTTCAGTTACTGACAGTAATAACAGCTTACAGGGTTATCAAACTGAACTTTAAAAGGGGTACAAATGATGTACGCTATGGATCTCTATGTTAAACTTTTTTTTCAAATTAGGGTTAACTTTATTTAAAAATGTATTTGTAAACTTTAACTTTTTATAAATAAGCATAGTGCTGGTGGAAGAAAACTGTACACTAAGCTTTTATTGCTAATTCTTTTGTTAATTACTTGGGTGATTTTGGAAAATCAATTTCTTTAAGCCTCGGTTTCTTCATCTATAAAATGGAGACAATGATATTGGCCCTGTGTAGCTTCTAAGGGAGTTACAGTTATTATTTTAATGGGATTTAATGAAGTCAAAAGGGCAAAGCTTGTTTAAATAAAATTTAAATGGGAACTATAATTCTTACACTGCTTTTCACCATATCAGGTGTTAAATTTACTTGATTTAAAATGATTGTAGGAGAAAGAAGAGAAAGAAATATATTTATTAAAGTTAAAAAAAAAACTATAGTAGCAAGAAAGTAAAGTGAATTAAGAATCTCTCTGCAACCGATCTATTGGGAAGTGCAATGGTGCATGATTGCACTGTCTGATGAAGAAAGCTTGACATGAAGGCAAAAAGCTTCTACTCTAGTTAATTGTAAACTGAATCTTCTCAAAATTATTTCATTTGCCTCTAAAGTAGAAGACACAAAATCTAGTGCCTATTTACCCTTTGCTTCGGTTTAGACCCTAATTTTTTCTCTCTGCTCTTACTTATCTCAAACGTCATCCATTGATTAGAGATATGAATATGTAGAAAAGATACTGGTTGAGGTAGTTCGGTTTGTAAGTATAAACAGTTTGGGCTGTTGGCCTATATGGAGAATTCTCTTGGAAAAAATACTTAAAAAAAAAAAGCATCAATCTAAACTTGTTGGTTGGACAGAGAAGTTTTTTATTTTCACTATGATTTTCCCAAGGCAATCTTTGTTTTTTAGTTTCTTAAAAGGACATCAAATGCATTTTTAAGAAATATTTCTTCTTTGATTTTCACAGAAATGTATATATTTTATTTAGGTGAAATGTATATATTTTATTTAGGTGAAAGTTTATAGCACAAATTAGCCTCTTATTCAAAAATTTATACACAAATTGTTTTGTGACATTGGTAGCAATCCCCACAATGTGTCAGCACTCTTCCCCTTCCCATTTACATCCCGGCTCCTAGTGTCCCTTCCTCCAGTTTTCCTGTCCCTTCCTACCTTCTTGTCTTTGCTTTTGGGCAGGTTCTGCCCATTTGGTCTCGTGTACTTGACTGAACTAAGAAACACATTCCTCACTTGTGTTATTTGTTTTATAGCCCTGTCTAATCTTTGGCTGAAAGGTAGACTTTGGATGTGGCTTCAGTTCTGAGTTAGCAGAGGGTCCAGGAGCCATAGTCTCGGGGGTTACTCCAGTCTTTGTCAGACCAGTATGTCTGGTATATTTCTGTGAATTTGAATTTCGTTCTTCATTTTTCTCCTGCTGTTCCCGGGACTCTGTATTGTGGTCCCTGTCAGAGCAATTGGTGGTGGTAGCCAGGCACTATCTAGCTCTTCTGGGCTCAGGCTGGTGGAAGCTTTTGTTCATGTGGTTCATTAGTTCTTTGGACTGATATTTTCCTTGTGTCTTTGATTTTCTTTATTGTTCTTTGCTTTTAATAGGATGGGACCAATAGCTGTATCTTAGAGGGTTGCTCGCAAGCTTTTAAGACTCTAGACACTACTCACCAAAGTATGATGTAGAATATTTTGTTTATGAACTCTGTTATGCCAGTTGAGCTAGATGTTCCCCAATATCGTGGGCCCCAAATCATAGAAATAATTTTAATAGCCCTACATGCTGTGATGGGCTGACATACACACACACACACACACACACACACACACATATATATATATATAAAATATTTCATGGTAGCTGAAAAATGATGGAAAAGATAAATATCCTAAGCTATACTATGTATAGCTATATATATATGTATATATACAGACAGCTTTGGATATTTATCTGTAATATCCAAAACCGTGTATATATATAGCTATATATATATACACATATGTGTATGTATATTTAAATAGTTATATATATATCTGGGTATTTACAGCTATATATACACTATATATATATACACATAGCTATATATACATATAGCTATATATATACACAGCTTTGGATATAATAGATAAATATCCAAAACTGAGTGTGTATATACATATGTATATATATATATATAGCTATACATAGTATAGCTTTGGATATTTATCTTTTCCATCATTTTTCAGCCACCATAAAAGTTGTTCCAGGTTGTTCCAGTGTTCAATGATGCACATGACTAACAGACTCAGGAATAGGGGAAGGTCGGTGGATGTCACCACTAGGAGAGAATTGGATCCCAATATGTAACTTGAAGAATTCTTCTTTTAAAGGCTATTATCATTATGAACTTATCCGTTGATTTTAGTTGATGTAATACATAAAAGCTTAACTATAATTTTGGTTAGAGCAGTAATATTCATCATCGTAGAGATTAACTGTAAGCTGATAAATGCTCTGCTAAAAACAAGAGAATCCGATTAATTATGTAGTTCCAAACTGCAGAGTGATAGTGTAATATCTTAGGTTTAGGGGTAGTGTTGTTGCAGATTTATTGGCATAGTGTATTATTTATAATCTTAGCTACTATTTCCTTTTCCTCTTTCTGTCTAACTATCCATCAACTTTTGTACGTACAGCTAAAGAGAGTAGAAGTCAACTGTTTGTGAAATTAAACCTAAATCCCTTGAATTTATTGCATACACCCTAGTCCATGGCAGGACTTCAATATAGTCAACTAAATACTAGGTTAAACAGAACACTATGTAAGAAAATTAGATTTTATTATGAGTGAGACAGGGCTAATAAAACTACTAGTTTTTATTTTAGATGGGTTGGGATTTAAATGAGAATTACTAAATTTTATTGTGTCTTTGGAGATGTTCTGACATTTCTAGTTATCTCCATAAACTTTCATGACCCTGTAACAGTTTATTAAGCTACAGGGTCTTCGAAAATATGCAAACCAGCTTAATAATATTGTGTTCCATGATTGCTTATCAATTTGGTATTGAAAGGGCACTAACCCAGTTGATAAAAATATCTAGTGGTGGAACAATATATGGCATTCCTAATCTCAAAACATATTTCATTTCAAGGGGGCAATAAACTGTTAAAATATTAGAATCACATTATTTGTATGAGTGGTTTTGTTCATTAGGCTTGATTTCTTTTGTGTAGCTACATTTCACAAACTTGTAAACAGTCTTTATTTGTGTAAATTTGCCTCCTGATAATTTTATATCATTACACAGGCATTTATTGTTTGGAAAACAAATTGTTGGGAAATGGATAAAAAATTAATGTTAAAGTGGATCAGGAAAAATGCATGTTTATTAAAGAAACTTTAAAATAGATAATTTATTCTGAATAAGGTCTGCTTTCCTATAGGGAGAAAGTTTATATTAATATTAAGGTGTTTCTTTTTTTAAATTTTAAATAGAAATAAATGATAGATTCACAGGATGTTGCAAAGAAATGTACACAGAAGTCTCATGCATCTCTTCCCCAAGCCTCAAAGCCAACATCCAACACAACTACAGTAGAATATTAAAACTAAGAATTTGACATTTGTACAATGCATAGAACGTATGCAGATTTTATCAGTTATGTATGCATTATTTGTGTGTGTGTGTGTACAAGCGAGTGTGCTTGCATAGTTCTATGCAACTTTGCCATATGTGTAACCTTGCATAACCAACACCACAATCAAGATATTCAACTCTACTGTTATCACAGGACTCCATTTTGTCCACTCTTTGTATCCACTCCTATTCACTCTTTATCCATAACTCCTGGCAACACTAATCTTAACTTTGTCTCTATAATTATGTTGTTTCATAATTGTTACATAAATAGTTTCTTGTGGTGTGATCTGAGATTGGCTTTCTTCACTCACCGTAATTTTTTTGAGGTTCATTTAAGTCACTGTGTGTATCAATAGTTGATTCCTTTTTATTGCCAAGTAGTAGTCCCTGGCTTGGATGTATCACAGTCTGTTGAACCATTCACCCTTTGAAGGCTATTTGGGTAGTTTTCAGTTTTGGGCTATTATGAATAAAGCTGTTATGAACTTCATGTACAAGCTCGTGTGTAAAAATGTCTTCATTTCTCTGGGATAAATTCCTAAGAGTGCAATAGTTGGATCTTATAGTTGCCTAACTGTTTTCCAGGGTGGTTGTACCATTTAACATTACCATTAACAATGTATGAGTGATCTAGTTGCTCCATGTCCTTGTCAGCATTTGGTATTATTATTTTTCATTTTTGCTATTCTGATAGATGTGCAGTGATAGCTCATTGTGATTTTAATTTGCATTTCTCTACATTTAGTTTTCATCAAATTGATGTTATTTTTTCTTAAGAACTTTTTTCTACTTGCTAAATGGCACTTTTTCCTTTCTTTTCCATTTTTTTTGGTATGTGTGTACCCAAATTTTCCCAGCTAATCTTCAGTGTCTCCTCTTCTCAGTTTTGCCTTATTATCTAAAACAAAATTTACCTATCATCCTATTCCTTCTGGCAACCTGTTTATATTATTAATCTTTTGAAATATATTTTTTCCTACTCTTCCCCTGAAAAGCTCCTTATTTTTTTTTTCTTGTTTTTCTCCAACATTGAATTGCCATTTTTGATTTTTAATTTGCTCACTTTTCTTCTTCTTTTTAAAGAAATAACTCCCCATTCATCCCTCCTCCTAGCCCCTGGTAACCACTAATTTACTTTTGTCTCTGTGTATTTGCCTTTTTAAGATACTTCATGTAAGTGGGATCATACAATATTTGTTTTTTTGTGTATGACTAATTTCACTTGGCATAATGTTTTCAAGGTTCATCCATGTCTTGGCATGTATTAGAGTTTCATTTCTCTTTATGGCTGAATAATATTCCATTTTATGCACACTGTTGTGTGCCATTGAGTCAGTTTTTGACTCATAGTGACCCCATGTGACAGAGTAGAACTGCCCCATAGAGTTTCCTAGGCTGTAATCTTAAGCACAACAACAATCTTTATGGAAGCAGATCACCAGGTCTTTCTCCTGTGGAGCCATTGGGTGGGTTCGAACTGCCAGCTTTTGATTAGCAGCTGAGTGCTTAACCATTATGCCCCTAGGGCTCTTTTATTGTATGTATATACCACACTTTTTAAATCCATTCATCTGTTGATAGGCTCTTGTGTTGTTTCTACCTTTTGGCTATTGTGAATAATGCTGCAGTGAACATGGATGTACAAGCTTGAGTTCCTGCCTTCAATTCATTTGGGTATATTCCTAGGAGTGGAATTGCTGGGTCATATGGTAATTCCATGTTTGACTTTTCAAGGAACTGCCAAAATATTTTCCCCAGTGGCTGTGCCATTTTACATTGCCACCAGCAATGGATGAAGGTTTCAGTTTCTCCACATCTTTAGCAAATAGCCCTTCTTGAAAAGAGCATGTGAGCAAGAGTCAGGAGATTCAATTTCAGCCTTGGCCCTGCAGTAAGAGGTATGCAACTTTGGGCAGATAACTTAACGTTTTTCTTAATTATAAATCAGGAATAGTAATAGCCATGCTGGGAAGGTTAAATGAGTTTTTAAGTTGTAAGTTAGACTATAGATGCAAAATATATTATTATTATTGTTATTATTGTGTTGTCTGAAACACTAATTTACTAAATAGAGTGCATCATCTTAATTTCTATAAAAGGTAATATGATAAATATGTACCCTCTAGTAAGATATATTGACTCTAATTCATTTTTGCATCCTGCATTTAATAGCCTGCATATCTTAAGAACTGTTTTTATTTTTGATAATTTTATTAATAACTAACAAAATTTGATTTAATTTTACCTCACAACAGTGCCAGGGGTTATATTTGGTTTGCTCTCATTGTACAAATGAAGAAATCAACATTCAGGTCAGAAAAGCATCGCACCTGTAGGGGCGGAGCTAGGCAGAGGCAGCACAGGGCTGGGATGGAGTCTTCTAACTCCACAGCCTCAGCACATGCATTTTCATGTGTGCCATTTTCCAAAGAAGCATTCTTATCTTCTTAATCTTATTAAGTTTTTATTTTGGTTTAATCCATAGTAATTGCCCGAACAGCTGATAGTAGGGGCTACCTTGGCAGGAAGTCCTATTTTAGTCATCTAATTATTCCTTGGAGAATTTTTGACCATAGCATAAAATCGTGTTCTATGATAACATTACTGTCAGAATATATCCCAAGAATCCATAAATTTTAATTTTCATGTGTTACATTTATAGTATATCCACCTAAGTATCTTGTTCATAAAAATGTAAGGATCAATTTAGAAGTGTTTTAAATTTCCAGATTTTGATATAAAATGAAAACAAAAACAGAACAAACCAACTCTACTAAAATTATCTCCACTACCATAATGACAACCACAAGCAGCACCCACCAACTCTTCAGAATGTGTATGAGAGGGAGGGTTGAAATTATGCAGGGATGTACAATTTACAGCCCTTTTGAAAAGTCTATGTTTGGTAGGAGGAGTCTCTGGGTGGCACAAACAGTTAAAGGGTTCTTTTTATGCAATTTTCTTGAGGCTAATATCTGACATTCCATTGTTCTTGATTTGCTGCAACCTCCAGTCCTCTTGCTTCTGCCATCTCTTTCTTCCATGAATTTAGTACAAACTCTCCTAACTTACCTTCCCAGAAGGCAAATTTTTTTTTTTTTGTGGGAGTGGGGTGTCCTAGGTAACTCATGGAATATAATAAAACTGTTAAAACTTTTAGAAATTATCATGTGCATTGGGGAACATGCTACAGTTCCTTTTGGCTTCAGTATATGATTACAAGATTATAGTCTAAAACAGCATAGGAGAAACCATGTGTACCATCAGTTTCCACCATTTTTTCCTCCAAGGCTCTCTTCACTGTCTACTTTCTCTATTTCATCTCTCCTTTCCCTTAGTTTGTGGCACAGGAGCATATAGCGGTAATGAAGTCAATTGATAATGGAGGTTTCATCACTAGAAGAGGAGTCTTCTTCATTCTTCATGTGGCCACAGGCAGTGACTCTATGATAGGTCATCTATCACACAAATGTAGGCTGCTCTTCACCCAGTGGATAATGAAAGAGAGTTTAAAGAATTAGAACAAGTCAACCACATCTAAAGGGAAAAGTAAATGCGCTAGATTAGGCAGATCAGCTTTTTTACTAATGACAACACAATGAGTAAAACTTTTCTAATTATACATGTTCATTCCTTTTGTGTTTTCCTACCCTTTTATTTTGAGTCTTTCCCAGTGACCTGTTTTGTCTGTAAGTTTATTGCATTTTATAAATGCAGTAAAACTTGTATTTATATTTATTCCTTTCAACTGAAAAATGAATGAAAACTAGTTGGGCTTTTTAAACATACATTAGTGAAAATTTTTGGCCCACTTATTCACAACATATATTGTGTTACCAGTCTATCTTATTTTATTTGGTTTTCCATCAACTTTCTTTCTCCTGGTGGTTATGAATTATAAGCAGTGATGTAGATGCCATTTTAAATCACCTGATCTTTATTCCCACTGGTGACTCTTAGAAGTGATTATGATCTGGTGGTTATAAAATCCAATTTTTCTTTTATTCCAAAGGAAAAATAATTGGTGAGTGATCACTTCAGCTGAAGATGGGAGAGTCTTGAAAAAAATATTTTATTAGTACTTTTAAAAGCTGCTTTTAGAATGTAACTGCCAGATTTTACAGACAAAAATGGGAAAACACTGATGTTGAAGTCTGGGTAACTGGGCACTGTTCTTACTTAACTAGCTAAGTGATCTTGGGTAGTCATCCAAATTTTCTGTCCCCTTTACATTTATAAGGCTAGGAATAATTGCTTCACCAATGGTATAAGATTTTTTTTTTTAGGATCATAAGAAAAATTACATGAAAGCAATTTGAAAAGTAATTATTATTTTTAAAATTTTATTTATTTTGTTGTTTTTGAGAATATACACTTCAAGACATACACCAATGCAAGTTTCTACATTTACCATTTAGTGACATTGATTACTTTCTTTGAATTGTGCAACCATTCTCACCCTCCTTTTCTGAGTTTTTCCTCCCTTATTAACATAAATTCACTGCCCCCTAAGGTTCCTATCAGTCTTTCAAATTGCTGTTGTCAGTTTTATCCCATATAGATAGTTCTTAAAACAGTATAATGCTCAAGGTAGATATTTTTTACTAGTTAAGATAAACTATTATTTGATTTTAAGAAGATTTCAGAGGATTGTTTTGGTTTAAGCTTTAAAGATTATCTCAGGGATATAGTTTCAAGGATTTATCCAAACTTCATGGGTCCAGTAAGTCTGGAGTCCATAAGAATTTTAAATTTTGTTCTACATTTCCCCCCTTTTGATCAAGATTCTTCTATGGAATCTTTGACCAAAATGTTCAGTAATGGTAGCTATCCAGTTCTGCTGATCTCATGGCAAAGGGGGCAGTTGTTCATGAAGGCAATTAGCCACACATTCTATATCTTCCTCCTGTTCCTGACTCTCCTTCTTCCTCTCTTGTTCTAGGAAAAAGGAAACCTTGAATGGCCACTTACAAGCTTTTAACATCACAGGCACTATGCAATGAACTAGGAGGTAGAACAGAAGCACTAAATATGTTATTAGGTCAATTAACTGGTATGCTCCATGAAACCATGACCAGGAGGTTTTGGGTTATCCATAAGCAGCCTCAGCCTCAGCAGCTACTTTTTTTTTTTTGTCATTGTTGTGTATATGTATCTATCACACAACTTTTGCCAATTCAATTTTTTATAAGTGTACAACTTATTGACGGCAATTACAATAATCAGCTCTGCAGTCTTACCCTTAATCAATGCGATATTTATTATAAAGTACCCTGCTTGCTTAAAATAGCATAATAATGTTATTCAGAGGAAAACAGGGTGAACTTATTTTACTGTTACCAGTGCTAACTAGATTCAAGTGGCAGATTTACACTGCACATTACAGTTTTCTTTTGGGAAATATTCATTTCTTTAATAATGTTAAGGAAAGACTGAATGAGATACACTCTAGGACTGACTGCATTTGTATCTGGAAAAAGATTCATTTACCAGGGAGTCCTTTCTACTTCAAAAATCAATGAAAATTCTTTGATTTTAGAAGCCCTTTGTGAAAACATAGAAGGTCAAGATTTCTTTATTTTATTTCTTTTAAAAATGTTACTTTGTTACTAAAGTTATTAAAACAACAAGAAATCTGAGACAAAATTTACCCACAGAAACCTAGTCAATATTTTTATGTGTCCAAATTATTTTCTAATCTTTGGTCACATATATTTTAAATTTTTACATACTACACTGATAATAGAACTTACTAGTCTATATTTTTCACTGAATATTATACCATGTATATATTTTCTATTTTATGAATCTTTTATTATTATTTTTTAAATTTTCTCTTCTCTTCCTCAATGTAAGCAGACTGGTATATACCATTCTATCTCTTTTCCATCATGAACCTCTTTGAAATCAGCAGATATAGATCTAACTCATGCCTTTTGACTAGCTACATGATATTCCATAGTAAGGAATTTATTCTTCTGCTTCATTACTGTAAGCATTCAGGGTTTTTCCAGTTTTTTGACACTACAATTCTGCAATAAATATCCTTTTATTCATTTATTGAGCACTGTTATGGATTGAATTTTGTTCCCCAAATAAAATGTGTGTCAACTTGGCTGGGCCATGATTTCCAATATTGTGTGATTGTCCACCATTTTGTCATTGATGTGATTTTCTTGTATTATAAATCCTATCACTATGATGTTAATGAGGCAGGATTAGAGACAGTTATGTTAATGAGGCAGGACTCAATCTACAAGATTAGGTTGTGTCTTAAGCCAATCTCTTTTGAGATATACAAGAGAGAAGTGAGTAGAGAGACGGGGGACCTCATACCACTAAGAAACAGGAGCCAGGAGAACAGCGCATCCTGTGCGGAGAAGCTCCTCAACTGGGGAAGATTAATGACAAGGACCTACCCTGAGAGTCAACAGAGAGACAAAGCTTCCCCTGGAGCTGGCATCCTGAAATCAGACTTCTAGCCTCCTAGACTGTGAGAGAATAAATTTCTCTTTGTTAAAGCTGTTATAGCAGCACTAGATGACTAAGACTATCACCTACTATTTGTTAGGCAATGTTCTAGCTCTTGGGAAACATCTGTGGACAAAACAAAGACCCCTGCCCTTACGGAGTTTATATTAGAGTTTGAGGAGAGAGACAATAAACAATAAACACAATAAAAAAGAAAATTATATGGTGTGCTAGAAAGTGATAAGTGCTATGGAAAAAAAGAGAAGAGGAAGAGGCAAACTGGTTTGAGAGTTTCTGGGGTTGGGTGAGTTCAGTTGCAATTTTAATTTGAGTGGTTATGACAGGCCTCATTGGTTAGTGAACATTTGAGCAAAGATTTGAAGAAGATGAGGGAATTAAGAGGGAAGAGCATCCCAGGCAGACAGAACAGCAAAAGAAAAAGCCCTATGATGGATGTGTGCCTGGTACGTCCGGGGGCAGCCTGGAGGCCACTGTGGCTGGAGTGGACTGAACAATAAATAAAGTCAGAGAAATAATAGGAGCTCCTGATCATGTAGGGCCATATAGGCCATTGCAGAGTGTTTACCTGTTTGTAGAGTGAAACAGGGAGCCATTTCTGGGTTTTCAGCAGAAGAATGAAATGATTTTTTTACTCAACATTATTGGAGCCCTGGTGGTGCAGTGCTTAAGAGCTTTGCTGCTAACCAAAAGGAAGGCAGTTGGAATCCACCAGCTGCTCCTTGGAAACCCTATGGGGCAGTTCTCGTCTGTCCAGTAGGGTTGCTATGAGTCGGAATCAACTCAACAGCAATGGGATAGTCATATGGTTTTTTTTCCCTTCACTTAAATACTTAAAGCATATGACATTTGATTCATCCATCCCACTATTAATGGATCTGTAGGTTATTTATAATATTTGACTGCTATAAATCTTGCTGTAATAAAAATAATGGTATGTGTCTCTTCATATACATGTGCCAGAGTTTCTCTAGGATTTCACCCTAGAAGTACAAATACTGGGTCATTTTGTGTCTATTTAAGGAACAGTTCTTTAAACAAATTTTTATAAAGATATTTGCTGTATTTTTCTAGTAGTTTTAGAGTTTTACTTTCTGCTTTCTAGTATTTGCTTCGGAATTTATTTTTGCTTTTGGTGTATGGTAGACATCTTACTTTAATTTCTTTTTCATGGAGATTTGATTGCCCCAACATCATATATGAGTAGTGACTATATGTGTGTGTGTGTGTGCGTGTGTATATATATATATATATATATATATATATATATATATCAGAATAATGGCCTCACAAATATGTCCAGAACCACCTAATCCCTGGAACCTATGAATACGTTACATTACATGGTCAAAGGAAGTGTAAAGAATGTGATTAGGTTAAAGATCTTGATCCTGAGATGGGGAGATTATCCTGGATTATCAGGGTGGGCCCAAGGTAATGACAAGCAAAGGTCCTTATAAGAGGGAGGCAGGAGGGACATGGTCAGAAAAGGAGACGTGAAAACAGCAGAGATTGTATTAATGCAAGGAAGTGGCCATGAACCATGGAAAGTAGGTGGCCTCTAGACGCTAGAAAAGCCAAAGAAACTGATTTCCCCTAGAGCCTCCAGAAGGAGTACAGTCCTGCTGACACCTTGATTTTGGAAGTTCTGATATCCAGAATTATGAGATAATAAATTTGTGTTGTGCTAAGCCACTAAGTTTTTGGTAATTTGTTACAGCAGCACTAGGAAATTAATACATACATACACACATGCCTATACATATGCATTGTTGTTGTTTTGTGGTGTCAAGTTGATTCCAACTCATAAGGACCATGTATGACTGAGTAGAACTGCCCCATGGTGTTCCCTAGACTGAAATCTTTATGAGAGTAGATCACCAGGTCTTTCCTCCTGTGGAGCTGCTGATGGATTCAAACAACAGATCTTTTGGTTAGAAGCCAAGTGCTTAACCATTGTGCCACCAGGGGTCCTTTGTGCTTATATATATATTTACTCATTTAAGGCGCACAACAACAACAACTCATTTACTCATTGGTATCCTTTTATTTATAGAGAAATGAGATTTTTTGGAACAAAGGAAGTATGTATTTATAGTTTTAATTACATTTCCAAATTAATTTCCAAAATTGGTACAGAATTCACACTCACACATAAATGCATCACATCAGCTGTAGACATCACTATTCTCTTCATTTCTTCTAGTCTGGTGAGTGGAAAAAAATAGTAACACATTTCAATTCAGCTTTAATCTGCATCCCCGATGATCTGTGAAACTGAGCATCTTCTCAGTGTTTATTGGCCATTTTATTTTTTTCTACTTGACTATTCATATAGTTTGCCCTCTCTTTTTTTTTTAACTAATTGTCTTTTTCTTATACGTTTGTAGGAACTCTTTGTACTTTATAGATAATCCTTAACCTCTTATATGGGTTACAAATATTTTTTCTCTGTTTATTCTCATTTAATAATTTTTTTTGGTGTTTATTCCCCTAGAAAACTATTTTAATTTTTATATAATCAAATATTCCTATCCTTTCATTTATGTTCTTGTTTTCCTATCCTGTTTTTATTTTGACGTAGGGAAAAAAAAAAAAAAACCCTCATTTACCTCAATGGTAATTCTTAGCTAAAAAAAAGTAATAGTAACAATGCCATTAGTGCAATCTTGTTGTGTTAATATGAAGAGTAAGCTTTCTTAATTATTTTCATTCTTTCTCAAAGTCCTATTCAGATTTTGTAGTTGTGGGAGAGAATATCTGATGTTGGATTTGAAATGATTGTTCCTACCCATATCTGAGATGAATGTTAAAGTGCTCTAGGAAACTTGTTGTTGTTCAAAGCCTATGAATCTGCCCCAGTCTCATAGAAACTCCATGCACAACAGAATGAAATGCTTCCTGGTCCTACATCATCCTCATAATTGATTGTGGATCCGATTGTTGTGATCCGTAGGGTTTTCATTGCCTGATTTTCAGAAGTAGATCACCAGACCTTTTTTCCTAGTCTACCTTAGTCTAGAAGCTTCTCTGGCACCTGGTCAGTATCATAACAACATGTAAGTCTTCACTGACAGATGAGCAGTTGCTGCATATGAGGTGCATTGGTTAAAAATCAAAGTAGGGTCTCTGGCGTGGAAGGCGAGAATTCTACCACTGAACCACCACTGCCTCCACTTAGAAAACCTAGGCTATTGCTATTCTTCTTTATGTACAAATGGAATAGGCCATATTTCCTAGCTTTGTTGGTCAAAGTAGTCAAACACTAGTGGGATTAGTTAGAAACACAAAACATAATTGAACTATTTAGTCTAACAATTGGTATAACTTTTTTGCTAGACTAACTTGCCTTCTTGGTTTTGATACAAGTGGCCAAATCACTTAAAACAGTAGAATTGGCCTGCTTAGAGGAAAATTCAGTTTTACAGTATCTGTTGGTATACTTGGATATGAAGTTTGGAAGAATTTGAATAACTCTTTAATGTAAGTTTTGGTCATTTCTTTCTAATGATAAGTGTATCTAGGAATGGATGTTGCCTCTGGTGGGGAAACAATTTTTCTTGAATATACAATGATGTAGGAACAGACTTAAAACCACATGAAGTGAGAGGGACAGAGCCAAGATGGCAGACTAGTCAGCCACAGTAAACCATCCTTCTGCAACAAAGACCCAAAAAACCAAGTAAAACAGATACAGATGTCATTTCTGGAACTCTGAACCTTAAATGAAGGGATAAATTATTAGATCAGAAACCACTGAGAAGAAGAAACTGACAGAAAATGGTGAAGGAGTAGAGACATTGACTTGAGGTTCCTGATCAAATGGCATGACCCAGCATGGTCATCTCAGAGTAAAGCCAACAACCTTGCACTCAGAAAGGCACCTCCACAGAATTCCCAATAGGAGATAGAGGTATGGTGTAGACGTGCTTAGGGCTAAATAAGACTACATTTGCTGGCTGCAAATCAAGAAGGAGCCCAGACTCTTTCACCCGGTAACCACAGGAGCACACTCCTACAACCCCACCCCTCTGGTGAATAGTGGCAAGAACCACCCCATCCCTGCAATCCCGACTGCCAGGAACCATGGTACTAACCCACCCTATTGCCCTCTTCCATCTAGCCCTCTCTACCCTTGCTTTCACCACCCCATCCTGTCACTCTCCTCAACTCCAATGGGTGGACCCCCAGACCCCTCCTGGCCTGTTCATCCCCCAAGTCACCATGCTCCATGACACCAAGGGGAGCAAATTTGTACCCCAAGATCACTAACCACTGGCTTGGGTCTTGCCTCTCTGGGCTCTGCAGCTACAAGGGGAAGTAGCTCAGATCCCTCAGACCCCTTCCTGTCAGCTCAGGTCTCACCTCGCTGCGCTCCATAGCACTGAGGGAATTCAAAAGTCTAATATTCAGGGCTCTCCAAGAGATTAGGAAAGAGATCAAGGAAAACACAGACAAAATTATGGAGAAATCAGACTAAACCAACCAAAACATAGCCAAAATCAAGGAAAACACAGACGAAGCAATAGAAGACTTTGGGAAAATAATACAAGAACAAAATATCAAAAAATAAACAATTAGAAATCATACAGAAGCAACAATTAGAAATCCAAAAGATAAACAACAAATTTCAGAAAGGGACAAAGCAATAGAAGGTTTTAAGAGCAAATTTGAAACAAAGGAAGACAGAATCAATGAAATTGAACACAAATCCATGGATGCCACTTTGTTTGAGGAAAAATCAGAGAAAAGAATGAAGTAAACCTAAGAACTATGTAGGATACAATCAAGAGAAAATTTGCACATGATCAGAGTTCCAGAACAGAGGAAAAAATGGAAAACACAGAGAAGATCATTGAAGATTTGCTGATGGAAAACTTTCCTAATATCATGAAAGATAAAAAGCTGACCATCAGAGAAGCTCAATGAACCCCATATAAGATAGACCCCAAAAGAAAGTCACTAAGATATTGTTATGGTTAAGATTGTGTGTCAATTTGACTGGGCCATGATTCTCAGTGGTTTGGCAGTCCTATGATGTTGTGATCACCCCCATGATGGGATCTGCTGTAAGTAGCCAATCAGCTGAAAGGGAGTTTCATTGGGCATGTGATCTGCATTATATATAAGTGGACATTTTGGCAAGGCTCGTGGCTTTTTTTCACTCTGGATCCTGCAGCTAGTTCCTGTTTGTCTGATTTACAGTTCTGAAGAACTGAGACTTGAGCTAACAGTTTACCTGTGGTCTTGCCTGACAATCTTGGAATTCGTCAATGTTCACAGCCTGTTAGCAACAGCCCTGCTCTCTGATCTGCTGATCTTCAGATCACCAGTCCCTGAAGATATGTGAGTCAGGAGAAGCCTCCAGCCTGGCCTACAGACTTGGGAGTTTCCAGTCTCTACAACCACAAAATCTACATAATTAAAAAAACAAAAGAAATTCCACAAACAAAAGGAACTCAGCCATGGAGAGTGAGAGGAACAAAGAAAATGTCAGCACCACAAAAAAAGCACTACAAAATGACAGAAATAAATTCACACCTATCAATAGTCACAGTGAATGCAAATAGCTAAAATGCACCCATAAAGATACAGAGAGTGACAGAAGGGATAAAAAAAAAAATGACCTTTCAATATGCTGTCTACAAGAGACACACCTTAGACAAAAATATATGAAAAATCAAAGGATGAAAAAAATACATATCAAGCAAACAGCAACCAAAAAAAGCAGAAGTGGCAATACTAATCTCAGATAAAAATAAACTTTAAGGTAAAATTCACCACAAAAGACAAGGAATTACATTATATAATGATTAAAGGGACAATCCACCATGATGACATAACCATAATAAATATCTATGCAAGCAATAACAGGGCTCCAAAATACATAAAACAAACAGCACTGAAAAGAGAAATTGACAGTTCCACAACAATATTAGGAGATTTAAACACAACACTCTCAGTAAAGGACAGAACATTTAGAAAGAAATTCAACAAAGATACAGAAGACCTAAAGGCTACAATCAACCATCTTGACCTCATAGACATATATCAGACACTCCAGCCAACACCAGCAAAGTGTATTTTCCTTTCCAATACACACAGAACATTCTTTAGAATAAACAATATCTAATGCCAGAAAGCAACCCTCAACAAGATTCAAAACAACTGAGATAATACAAAGCATCTTCTCTGATCACAACACCATAAAAATAAAAATTAATAACAGGAAGACCAAGGGAAAAAAATCAAATACATGGAATCTGAATAACACCTTGCTTAAAAACTACTGGGTAATAGAAGAAATCAAAGATAGAAAAAAATTTCTAGAATCAAATGACAATGAAAACACATCAAACCAAAACCTATGGGACACAACAAAGGCAGTGCCCAGAGGTCAATTTATAGCAATAGATGCGCATATCAAACATGAAGAAAGGAATAAAATCAAAATGTTAGCCCTACAACTTGAAGAAATACAAAGAGAACAGCAAAAGAAGCCCACAGCCACCAGAAAAAAGGAAATAATAAAGATCAGAGCATAAAAAAAAAAAAAAAAAAAATGAAATAGAGACTAGAAAAACAATAGACAGAATCAACATAACCAAAAGTTGCTTCTTTGAAAGGATCAACAAAATCGACAAACCATTGGCAAACTGAAAAAAGAAAAACAGGAGAGGAAGCAAATAAATCAAATAAGAAATGAAATGCGGGACATTACAACAGACCCAACTGAAATAAAAAGGATCATAACACAGTACCATGAAAAACTGTACTCTGACAAATTTGAAAACCTAGAGGAAATGGACAAATTTCTAGAAATACACTACTTACCTAAACTAACACAAAATGAGGTAGAAAATCTAAACAGACTTATAACAAGAGAAGAGATTGAAAAGGTAATTAAAAACAAACAAACAAAAAAAAACCCCCAAAACCTCCCAACAGTAAAAAAAATACTGGCCCAAATGGCTTCACTGGAGAACTGTAACAAATATTCAGAGAAGAGCTCACACCAGTACTACTCAAACTATTTCAGAACTTAGGAAAAGAATGGATACTTCCAAATTCATTCTAAGAAGCCAGCACAACCGTGCAAAGACATCACAAAAAAACACCAATATGTCTCATGAATATAGATGCAAAAATTCTCAACAAAATTTTGGCCTATAGAATTCAGCACAATATTAAAAAAAAAACCATCATGACAAAATGAGATTTATACAAGTTATGCAAGGATGGTTCAACATTAGAAAATCAATCAACGTAATCCACCAGATAAATAAAACAAAAAAAAATGACATGATCATCTCAGTTGACGCGGAAAAGGCATTTGATAAAGTCCAAAACTAGTTCCTGATAAAAACTCTCAGCAAAAAACAAGGATACACTTCATCACCACTCCTATTTAACATTGTGCTGGAAGTCCTAGCTAGAGCAATAAGGCAAGAAAAAGAAATAAAGGGAATCCAAATTGATAAGGAAGAAGTAAAAAATCCCTATTTGCAGATGATATGATACTATACATAGAGAACCCAAAGGATTCCACAAGACAACTACTGGAACTAATAGAAAGATTCAGCAGAGTGACAGGAGACTAGATAAACATACAAAAATCAGCTGGATTCCTATACACCAATAAAGAGAACTATGAAAAGGAAATCAGGAAAGCAATTCCATTTGCAATAGCCCCTAAGAGAGTAAAATACTTAGGAATAAATCTAACCAGGAATGTAAAAGACTTATACAAAGAAAAGTAGAAAACACCACTGCAAGAAACCAAAAGAGACCAATGTAAATGGAAAAACATGCCATGCTCATGGATAGGTAGACTCAATACGGTGAAAATGTCAATTATACCCAAAACAATCTACAAATACAATGCAATCCTGATCCAAATACCAACAGTATTCTTTAAGGAGATGGAAAAACTAATCGTTAACTTTATATGGAAATGGAAAGAGGCCCTGGATAAGTAAAGCATTACTGAATAAGAAGAACAAAGTAGGAGGTCTTGCGGTATCTGACTTCAGAATCTGCTGTACAGCTATGGTAGTCAAAACAGCCTGGTACTGGTACAATGACAGAAACATTGATCAATGGGACAGAATCGAGATCCCAGATGTAAATCCATCCTCCTGATCTTCAACAAAGACCCAAAGTCCATTAAATGGGGAAAATATAGTCTTTTTAACAAATGGTACTGGCAAAACTGGATGTCCATCTGTAATAAAATGAAACAGGACCCATACCTCACACCATACACAAAAACTAATTCAAAATGGATCAAAAACCTAAATATAAAACCCAAAACTATAAAGATCATTGAAGAAAAAATTAGTTCAATACTAGGATCCCTAATACATGGCATAAATAGGATACAAACCATAATTAACAATACACAAACACCAGAAGATAAGCTTGATAACTGGGATCTTCAAAAAATTAAACACTTTGCTCATCAAAAGACTTCATCAAAAGCGTAAAAGACAACCTACAGACTGGGAAAATATTTTTGGCTATGACATATCTGACAAAGTTCTAATCTCTAAAATCTATAGGAAAATCCAATACCTCAACAACAAAAAGATAATTTAATTAAAAAATGGGCAAAGGAAATGAACAGATACTTCACCAAAGAAGACATTCAGAAGGCTAACAGACACATGAGGAAATGCTCATGATCATTAGCCATTAGGGAAATGCAAATCAAAACTACAATGAGATACCATCTCATCTTGACATTACTTACTCTAATAAAAAAAAAAAGAAACAGAAAATAACAAATGTTGGAAAGGTTGCAGGGAGATCAGAACTCTTATGCACTGTTGGTGGGAATGCAAAATGATACAACCATTTTGGAAAATGATATCTTGACTCCTTAGAAAGCTAGAAATAGAAATACCATATGATCTAGCAATCCGACTCCTAGGAATATATCCTAGAGAAATAAGAGCCGCCACACTAATAGACATATGCACACCCATATTCATTGCAGTATTATTCGCAACAGCAAAAAGATGGAAACAACTTAGATGCCCATCAACAGATTAAATGGATAAGCAAACCATAGTACAAACACACAATGGAATAGTACACAATAATAAAGAACAATGATGAATCTGTGAAACATCTCACAATATGGATGAATCTGGAGGGCATTATGCTGGGTGAAATGAGTCAATCATAAAAGAACCAATAAATACTATATGAGAGACCACTGTTATAAAAATTCATGAAAAGTTTTACACACAGAAGAAAACAATCTTTGATGGTTACTAAGGAGGGTAGGGGTGGGGAAAGAAAAACACTAACTAGATAGTAGATAAGTGGTAACTTTGGGTGAAGGGTAAGACAGTACATAATACCGGGGAAGTCTGCACAACTTGACCAAGGCAAAGTCATGGAAGCTTCATAGACACATTCAAACTCCCTGAGGGACAGTTACTAGGCTGAGGGCTGGGGACCATGGTCTCTGGGTACATCTAGCTCAACTGGCATAATATAGTCTATCAAGAAAATGTTCTATACCCGACTGTGGTGAGTACCATCTGGGGTCTTAGAAGCTTGCAAACAGCCATCTAAGATACATCTACTGGTCCCATCCTGGCTGGAGCAAAGGAAAATGAAGAAAAAAAAGACACAAGGGAAAGATTAGTCCAAAGGACTAATGGACCTTCAGTACCACAACCTCCACCAAACTGAGCCCCGAACAACTAGAGGGTGCCTGGCTACCACCATGGACTGCTCTGACAGGGATCACCCAGCATATGGGGTCCTGGCCGGAGCAGGAGAAAAATGTAGAATGAAATTCAGATTCACAAAAAATATCCAGACATGCTGGTCTGGCAGAGACAGGAGAAACCCCAAGAGTATGACCCCTGGACACGCTTTTAAGTCAGTACGGAAGTCACTCCCAAGATTCATCCTTTAGCCCAAATTAGACAGGCCAAAAATAACACACCTGAGGAACGTGTTTAGTCATGTATAGGAAACTAATGGGCATACCAGCCCAAAAGCAAAGACAAAAACGAGAAGGCAGGAAGCAACAGGAAAACTGGACAAATGGAAACAGGGAACCTGTTGACACATTGTGGGGCTGTCAATCAATGTCACAAAAAAAATTGTGTATTAATTATTTAATGAGAAACTAATTTGCTCTGTAAACTTTCACCTAAAGCACACACACATACACACACACACGCCAACTGTATGCTGACCATCAGCTCTTCAAGACATATAGTATCCACTTGATTTGATTTGGATTTAGATTTAGATTTTAAATTATAGACATCACTGGGCACATTCTGGCTCTGTTCCATGTGACCACAAGAAATTAACTTAATTAGTTTTAATTTCAGTTTCCTCATTTATAAAAAAAGAGATGCTATTACTTGTTCTTCCTACACTGTCTTATAAGGTTGATGTAAAGATGAAGTGGAAAAATGAATATAATAGTTTTTTTTATAAGGGTATTAACAAGGATCTTATTCTAATTTTCTGAATGAATTATTGTTTTTCTGCACTGAAATTTAAAATGTTGGTTTCAGTTTTCCTGGTATTCTCCTGAGTTAGCTATCATTCTTACAGAAAACACCACAATTTGTGCAAATAAGGTGTGGCTTCTATGTCTGCCAACTTCCCCCTCCCCGCCTCGAGGTATTTTTGTAAGCGCAGCTATGCTAAAAATTGGCATACCCGTGCTTACAAAAATACCTCCGCGGGGGAGGGCATTGTTTGACAAACAAACATAGAAGGTGTGTGTTAATCAATTTTGGGTCAGTTGGCTGCAGCATTTTGAAAGGACTAACAAATGTTCATTAGAATGTGGGGTGGTGGTTTTATTTGGTGTCTTTAGAGAAATAGCCTTAGGACTTTGTTTTGGGATCAAAGATTCTACCACATAAGAAAGTGATAAATAATAATAATTTATTAACCAACACCCATTGATCACTTATCAGGAGACAATTACTGTTTGAAGTACTCTGCATAAAATAATTTATTAAATCTTGCAACAGCTCTAGAAAGTAGGTATTATTATCCCCATTTTACAGATGAGAAACCTGAAGCACAGAAAGGTTAAGTAACTCCCTCAAGACCACACAGTGGTAGAGCCAGGATCTGTAGATGGGAAGTCTGGCTCTAGGGTTTGTGCCTATGCTATTATTTGTTAATTTACTTTCCTGTCTCCTTCACAACTCTGGTGGATCTATTTCAATTTCTTTACCATTAGGAAAGAAAAAGGTTTGGGTCAGCATTCTTCAGGTGGTTTCTCCATTCAATCACGGAAAGTAATTTGAAGTTCTTTTTGTGGTAATAGATGTGAGAAATGGGCCGGGCTTTGCCTTGCATAAGCTACGTGTGTAATTAAGGAAACGTTTAGACATAAGGATTCTAGAAGTAAGTAGAAGTCAGATTGCCACAGCCAGTACTTCAGTGAAAAGATAATTAACTCTTTTATGACTAGTTTTGCTGCTTCTATTTGGCTAAAGGAATGAGAGGTATTGAAATAATTTTTAATTGATTTTGTTTCTAGTCAAGAATAGTGATAATGCTTTGAGCTATTATTAGAGTACATTTTAATATTTTAGATTTAAAGATACATTTCAATGCTTTGTGTTCCTAATACATAACTCTGGATTAGTCCATTAGAGTTGTTTAAAATAATATGGTGCTGCATCCTGTAAGTTCTATAGATAACCTACTCTTTGGTCCTTGATTTTCCAGATCTCCTTCTGTTTTTGTTTTGTTTTAATATGCTGTTGGGTAAGGCAATATGCTTAAGTATCTTTTTGCATCCTGACAGAACAATGGGACAGATGATTTGTCACATACATGCCACTTGGAAGCAACTCTAGGCCAGTTCCCGGTTTTTTTTCCTATTCTTCTCATATGCGGAAGGTATTTCTCTCAATTATATACATTATATTGTCTTTATCTTTTCTAACCCCTACTTTACAAATGTTTATTTTAAAATAATAGCAAATTTATAGAAAAGCTGCAAGAAGAATAAAAGAACTTTCTTTTCTTGAACTCTTCCACAATAAGGTGCTGACACAATTCTTCATCATCCTGAAATACTTTAGTTTTTATTCCCTACCAAAGGATATTCTTCTACATAACCACAAATCAATCATCAAAATCAGGAAATTGATTTTGCTATATTGCTCTCATCTAATCCTCTGACTTCATTTAACATTTTGTCAATTGTCCTAATAATGCCTACCATAGCAAAAAAATTTAGTTCAGAATCATGCATTGCATTGAGTTGTCATATTTCTTTAATATGGAACTGTCCCTCCAGTCAGTTTGAATCCACCAGCTGCTCCTTGGAAAGCCTATGGGACAGTTCTCTCTGACTTATTTGTTATTGTTTTTGTGTGCCTTGGAGTCAATTCCGACTCATAGTAACCTTATATGACAGAGTACAACTGCTCTATAGGGTTTCCAAGGAGCGACTGTGGATTTGAATCACCGACTTTTTGGTTAGTAACCTGAATTCTTTTTTTTTTTTTTGTACTTTAGATGAAGGTTTACAGAACAAATAGTTTCTCATTAAACAGTCAGTACACATATTGTTTTATGACGTTGGTTAACAATCCCACGACATGTCAACAATCTCCATTCTTGACCTTGGAGGACCTTTTTTTTTTTTTTGGTGAAAATATACATTGCCTAAGATGCACCATTTTAAATTTCTACGTGTACAATTCAGTGACATCAAATACGTTCTTCCAATTGTGCTGCTATTCTCACTATCCTTTTCCAAATTATTCCATTACCATTATCTTCAACTCACTGTCCCCTAGGCTTCCCATCAACCCTTTTCAATTGCTATTGTCAATTTGATCTCATATAGATAATTCTCTTTTTTTGTACTTTAGATGAAGGTTTACAGAACAAATAATTTCACATTAAACAGTTAGTACATATATTACCCTATGACAATGGTTAACAAACCCACGACATGTCAACACTGTCCCTTCTCAAACTTGGGTTCCCTATCACCAGCTTTCCTGTCCCCTCCTGCTTTCTAGTCCTTGTCCCTGGACGGCTGTGACTCCTTAGTCCCGTTTTATTTTATGGGGCTATCCAATCCCCTGTTGAACGGTGAACCTCGGAAGTGACTTCACCACTGAGCTAAAACGGTGTCCGGGGGCCATACTCTCAGGGTTTCTCCAGTCTCTGTCAGGCCAATAAATCTGGTTTTTTTTTGTGTGTTAGAATTTTGTTCTACATCCTTCTCCAGCTCTGTTCAGAACCCTCTGTTGTGATTCTGGTCAGAGCAGTCAGTAGTAGTAGCCGGGTACCATCTAGCTGTACTGGACTCAGTCTGGTGGAGGCCTTGGTAGCTGTGGTCCATTAGACCTTTGGACTAATCTTTTCCTTGTATCCTGTTCTCTTCATTCTCCCTTGCTCCTGAAAGGGTGAGATGAGTGGAGTATCTTAGATGGCTGCTCACAGGCTTTTAAGACCCCGGACACTACTCACCAAGGTAGAATGTAGAACATTGTCTTTATAAACTGTGTTATGCCAACTGAGCTACATGTTCCCCGAGACCATGGTCCCTACAGCCCTCTGCCCAGCAATTCAGTCCCTCAGGGAGTTTGGATGTGTCTATGGAGCTTCCATGACCTTTCCTTCTACAAGTTGTGCCGGCTTCCCCAGTATTGTGTATTGTCTTAACCTTCACCAAAGTTGCCACTTATCTATCATCTCTTTAGTCCCCCCATCCCTTGTAACCAACAAAGATTGTTTCTTTTTGTGTGTAAAATTTTTCGTGAGCTTTTACAGCAGAGGTCTCATACAATATTTGTCCTTTTGTGATTGGCTTATTTCACTCAGCATGTCCTCCAGTTTCATCCATGTTATGAGATGCTTCACAGATTCATCATTGTTCTTTATCATTGTATAATACTCCATTGTGCGTATGTACCATAGTTTGTTTATCCTTTCATCTGTTGATGGGCATCTAGATTGTTTCCATCTTTTTGCTATTGTAAACAATGCTGCAATGAACATGGGTGTGCATATGTCTATTGGTGTGACGGCTCTTATTTCGCTAGGATATATTCCTAGGAGTGGGATTGCTGGATCGAATGGTACGTCTATTTCTAGCTTTCTAAGGAAGTGCCCTATCATTTTCCAAAATGGTTGTATCATGCATTCCCAGCAGCAGTGATAAGAGTTCAGATCACCCTGCAGCCTCTCCAACATTTGCTATTTCCAGTGTTATTGATTCGTGCCGTCGGGATGAGATGGTATCTCATTGTGGTTTTGATTTGCATTTCTCTAATGGCTAGTGATTGCAAGCATTTCCTCATATGTCGGTTGGCCGCTTGAATGTCTTCTTTGGTGAAGTGTCTGTTCATTTCCTTTGCCCATTTTTAAGCGGATTATTTGTCATTTTGTTGTAGAGGCATTGGATTTTCTTGTAGATTTTAGAGATTAGATCTTTGTCTGACTTGTAATGTCCAAAATTTTTTTCCCAGTATGCATATTCTCTTTTAACTCTTTTGGTGAAGATTTTTGATGAGCGTGTTTAATTTTTTAGAATATCCCAGTTATCTAGCTTATCTTCTGGGGTTTGTGTGTTGTTGATTATGGTTTGTATCCTGTTAATACCATGTATTAGGGTCTCTAGTGTTGATGCTATTTTTTCTTCTATGAACTTTATAGTTTTTGGATTTATATTTAGGTCTTTGATCCATTTTGAATTCTTTTTTGTATATGGTGTGAGGTATGGTCCTGTTTCATTTTTTTGCAGATGGACATCCAGTTTTGCCAGCACCGTTTGTTAAAAAGACTGTCTGTTCCCCATTTGATGGACTTTGGGCCCTTGTTGAAGATCAGGTGACCATATGTGTATGGATTTACATCTGAGTTTTCAATTCTGTTCCACTGGTCAATGTATCTGTCATTGTACCAGTACCAGGCTGTTTTGACTACTGTAGCTGCATAGTAGGCTCTGAGGTCAGGTAGCGGGAATGCTCCTACTTTATTCTTCTTCAATAGTGCTTTACTTATCCGGGGCTTCTTCCCTTTCTGTATAAAGTTAATGATTAGTTTTTCCATCTCTTTAAAGAATGTTGTTGATATTTGGATTGGGATTGCATTGTATTTGCAAATTGCTTTGGGTGGAATTGTCATTTTCACAATGTTGAGTCTATGTATCCATGAGTATGGTATGTTTTTCCATTTATGTAGATCCCTTTGGGTTTCTTGCAGTAGTGTTTTGTAGTTTTCTTTGTATAGGTCTTTTACATCCCTGGTTAGACTTATTCTTAAGCATTGTATTTTTTTAGGGGCTATTATAAATGATATCGTTTTCCTGATTTCTTTTTCATAGTTCTCTTTATTGGTGTATAGGAATTCAACCAATTTTTGTATGTTTATCTTGTATCCTGCTACTCTGCTGAATCTTTCTATTAGTTCCAGTGGTTTTCTCGTGGAGCCTTTAGGGTTTTCTATGTATATTATAATGTCATCTGCAAACAGGGACAGTTTAACTTCTTCATTATCAGTTTGGATGCCCTTTATTTCTTTTTCTTGCCTTATTGCTCTAGTTAGGACTTCCAGCACAGTGTTAAGTAGGAGTGGAGTTAAAAAGCATCCTTGTCTTGTTCCTGTTCTCAAGGGGAATGTTTTCAGCCTCTCTCCATTAAGAATGATTCTGTCTGTTGGTTTTGTATACCATTTATTATGTTGAGATATTTCCCTTCTATATCTATTTTATTGAGAGTTTTTATCAGGAATGGGTGTTGGACTTTGTCAAATACCTTTTCTGCATGAATTGAGATGATCATGTGAATCTTTCATTTTATTTATGTGGTGGATTACATTGTTTGATTTTCTAATGTTGAACCATTCTTTCATACCTAGTATGAATCCTACTTGGTCGTGGTGTATTATTTTTTTGATATGATGCTGAATTCTGTTGTCTAGAATTTTGTTGAGAATTTTTGCATCTATATTAATGAGAGATATTGGTCTGCAATTTTCTTTTTTTGTGGCGTCTTTATCTGGTTTTGGTATCAGCGTTATGCTGGCATCATAGAATGAATTCGGAAGTGTCGCTTCCTTTCCTATGTTCTGAAATAGTTTGAGTTGTACTGGTGTAAGCTCTTCTCTGAATATTTGGCAGAATGAAGCCATCTGGGCAAGAGCTTTTTTTGCTGGAAGTTTTTAAATTACATTTTCAATCTCTCTCTTGTTATGGGTCAGTTCAGATTTTCAACATCACTTTGTAGTAGTTTGGGTAGGTAGTGTGTTTCTAGAAATTTATCCATTTCCTTTAGGTTTTCAAATTTTTAGGGTATGGTTTTTCATAATACTCTTTTAAGATACTTTTCATTTCAGTTGGGTCTGTTGTAATGCCCCCATTTCATTTCTTATTTGGGTTATTTGTGTCCTCTCCTATTTTTGTTTTGTCAGTTTGTTGGTCCTTTCAAAGAACCAACTTTTGGTTTTGTTGATTCTTTCTGTTGTTTTTCTATTCTCTATTTCATTTATTTCTGGTCTGATCTTTATTCTTGCCTTTCTTCTAGTGGCTGTGAGATTTTTTTTCTGTTATCTTTCTATTTGTTCCAGTTCTGTAGTTAATGTTTTGATTTTGTCCCTTTCTTCTTTTTCGACGCATGTATCTATTGCTATAAATTGTCCTCTGAGGACTGCCTTTGCTATGTCCCAAAGGTTTTGGTATGTGTTTTCATTCTTTTTGATTCTAGGAATTTTTTGATTCCATCTCTGATTTCTTCTATTACCCAATGATGTGTAAACAGGGAGTTATTCAATTTCCATGTAATTGATTTTTTTTCCTTGCTCTTCCTGTTATTTATTTCTACCTTGATGGCATTGTGGTCAGAGAAGATACTTTGTATTATCTCAACGTTTTGGATCTTGTTGAGGATTGCTCTGTGGCATAAGACATGGTCTATTCTGGAAAACGTTCTATGTGCATTGGAAAAGAATGTGTACTTCACAGCTGTTGGGTGTAGTTTTCTGTATATGTCTATGAGGTCAAGTTGGCTGATTGTGCCCTTTAGGTCTTCTGTTTCTTTGTTGAGTTTCTTTCTAGATGTTCTGTCCTTTACTGAGAATGGTGTGTTGAAGTCTTCTACTGTCATTTTGGAACTGTCAACTTCTTTTTTCTGTGCTGTTAGAGTTTGTTTTATGTATTTCAGAGCCCTGTCATTGGGTGCGCAGATGTTTATTGTGGTTATGTCTTCGTAGTGGATCATCCCCGTAAGCAGTATATAGTGTCATTCTTTATCTTTTATGGTGGATTTTGTTTTAAAATCAATTTTATCTGAGATTAGTATTCCCACTTCTGCTCTTTTTTGGTAGTTGTTTGCTTAATATATTTTTTCCATCCTTTGAGTTTTAATAAATTTGCATCTTTGTTTCTAAGGTGTGTCTCTTGTAAGCGACATATGATGGATCCTATTTTTTTTATCCGTTCGGTCTCTCTCCATCTCTTTATGGGTGCATTTAGGCCATTCACATTCAGTGTAATTATTGATAGATGTGAGTTTATTGCTGTCATTTTGTAGTGCTTTTTTTTTTGATGCGGACATTTTCTTTGTTCCTCTTATTCTCCTGTGCTAAATTCCTTTTGTCTGTAGATTTTTTTTCCTTTCTTTTGTTTTTTTAGGTTTTGTTTTTACTGACACTTTGTGTTTTTCTTCTTTATTTTGATGAGTAGGTTTGTTAACTTTCTTTGTGGTTACCTTGAAATTTACCCTTCTCTTCCTAGGTTTGAACCAGTCTATTATTACTTGCTATTGCCTTGCCTTCCTTTCCATTAGAAGGTTCTATACCTACACCATTTATTCCCTCTTTTATTGTTCTGATGCTATTGTCATTTACAGATTAACCTCTCTGGTTCCCTGTTGTAATTCTTTTGGTTTTGCCTAGTCCTTAAGAGTTCATTTCCTAGGTTGGTGTCTGGGTGGTAGAATCCTGTGTCCTATATTCAGCCTGTGGTCTGATGTTGTTTGTTTTCAGATCAAAGGACTCCCTTTAATAATTCTTGTAAGTTTGGTTTGGTTTTTACTTTGTCCCTTAATTTCTGCTTATCTGAAAAAGACCTAATTTCCCCTTCATATCTGAAAGAGTTTTGCAGGACATATTATTCTTGGCTGGGAATGTTTTTCTTTCAAGGTTTTATTTAAGTCATTTCTTTGACTTCTTGCTTTCATGGTTTCTGCTGAATAATCCGAGCTTAGTCTTATTGTTTCTCCTTTGTATCTGACTTTTTTCCCTCAGGCTGCTCTCAGGATTCTTTGTTTGTCTTTGGTTTTAGCGAGTGTGATTATGATATGCCTTGGTGGTTTTCTTTTGGAGTCTATCCTATATGGGGTTCGTTGAGCTTCTTGGATGGTCAGCTTTTCATCTTTCATGATATTGGGGAAGTATTCTGTCAGCAATTTTTTAATGATCCTCTCTGTTTTCTGTTTTCTACCCCTGTTCTGGAACTCTGATTACTTGCAGGTTTTTGCTTTTGATTGTATCCCACATAATTCTCAGGGTATCTTCATTTTTCTTCGTTCTTTGTTCTGATTTTTCCTTGAACAGAGTTGTATCCAATTGTTTGTCTTCAATTTCACTGATCCTGTCTTCCATCATTTCAAACCTGCTCCTCAGCCCTTCTACAACACTGTCCATTTCTGAAATTTTGTTGTTTATCTTATGGATTTATAATTGTTATTTTTGTATGATTTCTAGTTGTGAATTTATTTTAGCATTTTGTTCCTCTATTATTTTCTTAAATTATTCCAGTTTTTGCCTGTATTTCCCATGAATTTGTCTGCGTTTTCTGTAATTTGTCTATAGTTTCCTCATTTTTGTCTGCTTTTTGCTTCAACTCTTGGATAATTCTGAATATTAGAGATTTGAATTCCCAATCAGGTAGTTCCAGTGCCTTTTCATCTACTGGAAAGTCCTTTGATGTTTTATTTTGGAAACCTACTGGAACCATCCAGTATATGTTTGAATACGTTTTGATATTGTTTATTGTCTTCGGTGCATTCAGTAGTTATTTTCCTCATTTATTGTTTGTAGATTTGTTTGTTTCATCCCGCTTTTTTATTTGGTTATGTCTGAGCAGGCAGGCTGTTCGTTCTTTGTTGTTTGCTCTTCTGTGGGCATGATACTTTTCATCTCATTCTCCAATGAGTAGGGTCAGTCACTCAGGTATGGTACAGCAGGCCAGGTCCAGCTGAAGGGGAATTTCTGGAATGGGTTTTTTTGTGGAACGTACTAGGGCTGACAGGGTGGTCCTGCAATCACTGCAGGGCAGGTTCTGGTAGGTCATGCCTGTGCTGCTTGGTGGCATGATATTCAGCGCCAGTGCAAATAGACAGTAAGGAGGGGGTAGATTGTGATGTGTGGAGCTAAGATGGGTATGGGAAAGAGGAGAGAGAGGAGAGAGGAACAAGAGCCAAAAACATACAAACAAACAAACAAGTGTGCTAAGGGACCTTGCTGTTGGAGTGGAGAGATGAGAGACTGAGAAATGTAGAAAAAGAAAAGAAAAAGGGTAAAAGAAAAAATGACTAAATAAAAATTGGAGAAAAAAAGAAGAAGAAAAGAGAAAAGCCCCCAGGGATCCCACTGGTGTGGCTGCCTGGATTGGGGAAGTTACTCATAAGCCGTGAAGTAGAGCTGGCTAGAAGGGTTAGAGGTGTCACATTGTACCAGGTATTTAGGAGATAGGAAGATAAGGTAAATATATAGAGACGAGATACTGGAAATGAAGAAAGACAATAAGGGAAAAAGAGAGAGAAGAAAATAAAACAAGGTAATAAAAACCCCAAATAAACAAAAACAAGAAAAAAATGCCCCCAGGAATGTTACTGTGCATTGCACAAAGTAAAGGATTAGCTCCTAAGCCATGTAGTACAGTCTGGCTTGAAGGGGCTCCCAAGCTGAGAAAAGAAAAAGAAAACAAACAAACAAATGAAAACAGAACAAATCAGAAGAAACGGACAAACAAAGAAAAAAGCCCGTGGTTGGAGTGGGTCTCAACAGCTTGATGGCACGGGCCAGGAAGCATTTTCACAGTCAAACAGTGTTTTGCAGCCTTTCAGGAAGAAGCAAAGATGGCACACAGAGTCAGGTATTTGAGAGAAAGGAGGGGAAGGTGGTGAGAGTTAAGGAAGAAATCTAAAGAAGCGGAAAAAAGCAACACCAGCAGCCAACAAGTGGCACTCAGGGAGGAGGCCAGTGCAGGCAGGTGGAATACAAGTGACACTGGGGTGAAGCTGGTGCTTCCCAGCCAAGACACTGTGGCCACAGGAAGCAGAGGATGCCGAGTGAGGGTGAAGAAGTGATGGGGGGGCGGGAAAGCTTATATTGCTGGTTACCAGTTGTTCTGTCTCCTGCGGGAAACTCTGTGAAGCTACTTTCTTGTACCCCCTTTTCACTGATCTCCGATAGGAGTCCAAGATGGTGGATCTCTGCTGCGGTACCTGATAGGGCAGCTCTGCATGTATCTCTATTTGCTCTCTGTTCTTGGTCAGTTTCTTATTCCATTTGGTGCTTGGCTGAGTTCTTTATCTCTTCATTTGTTGCTTAGGGTTTCAGGATTGAAATGTGTCTCTGTTTGATTTAGTTTTTTGGATATTGCTGTGGAGGTATGGTGTGGTGCTTCTGTCTATAGTGCTGTCAGCAACCTGAACTCTTAACCATGATACCACCAGGGCTATAGGGTCACTATAAGTTGGAATCAACTTGACAGTGATGGTTTTGTCCTTCAGTCTTTATTGACCTTGCCACTTTTGACTATTACAAGCAGGTTATTTTTTAGAATGTCCCCCATTTAGGTGTGTCTGATTTTTCTTTATGAAAAAAAAATTAGTTTGTGTAATTTTGGTTGGAATATTACAGAAGTGATTCTGTGTTTTTCTCATTGCATCCTATCAGGTGTTACATAATTTCTATTTGTTCTTTTACTGGTGATGTTAATTTTAATCACCTCATTAAGGTGGTGTTTGCCAAGTTTCATCACTGTAGAGTTACTCTTTTTCATTTTATAATTAATATGTATTTCGTGGGGAAGTAGGAGTCCCTGGGTAGGTCAAACACTTAAGCACTTAGCTACTAACTGAAAGATTGGTGGCTCAAATCCAACCAGAGTTTCCTTGAAAGAAAGTCCTGGAGACTTACTTCTGAAAGATCATAGCCATTGAAAACCCTATGGAGTGCAGTTCTATTCTGAAACACATGGGTGTTGTAATGAATTAGAATTGATTCAACAGTAACTGGTTTGGTTTGGTTTTGGTTTGTTCGGAGGCATTTTGAGACTTTGTAAATATCCCATTCCTTATCAAATTTCACCCCCTGCTTTTAGTGTCCATGATGTTTATTAATTAATAGCTAAATTTATTACTGCTATGATGGTTGCCAAATGATGATTTTTCTAATTCTGTTATTGCTGCTACATTTATTAATGATATTCTATTTTAAGAAAATCTTTCTTTTGTTTATTTATATCAGTATATACTCATGGATTCCTATTTTATTTAAAGGGTTATAATCTGTTATTCTATCACATATCTGTCAGTTTGTTGTAATATGGTGGCTTGCATGTTGCTGTGATATTGGAAGCTTTGTCACCGGTATTTCAAATACTAGCAGGGTCATCCTTGGTGGACAGGTTGCAGCAGAGCTTCTAGACTAGATAGCTAGGAAGAAGGACTTGGCAGTTTACTTCTGAAAAAAAAAAAAAAAAGGCCAGTCAAAACCTTATAAATAGCAGTGGAACATTCTCTGACATAGTCCCAGAAGATGAGCCCCTTAGATCAGAAGACACTCAAAATACGACTGTGGAAGAGGTGCTTCCTCAAAGTAGAGTCAACCTTAATGATGTGGAAGAAGTTTAGCTTTCAGGACCTTCATTTGCTGGTGGAGCATGACTCAAAATGAGACGAAACAGCTGCAAACGTCTACTAGTAATCAGAACTTGCAATGTACAAAATATGAATCTAGGAAAATTCGAAGTCATCAAAAATGAAATGGAACACATAAAGATCAATATCCTGGGCATTAGCAAGGTGAAATGGACTGGTATTGGCCATTTTGAATTGGACAATCATATGGTCTATGACAAATTGAAGAAAGATATTGTTGTACTTATAATCAAAAAGAACATTTTAAGATCTATCCTGTTGATCTATCAACACAGTCAGTGATAGGATAATATCCATATGCTTACAAGTTAATACGACCAGTTAAGATGACTATTATTCAAATTTACACACCAACCACTAATGCCAAAGATGAGGAAATTGAAGATTTTTTTACCAACTTCTGCAGTCTGAAATTGATCACACATGAAATCAAGATGCATTGATAATTACTGGTGATTGGGATGTGAAAGTTGGAAACAAAGAAGAAGGATCAAGAGTTGGAAAATATGGCTTTGTGATAGAAATGACGCCAGAGATCTCATGATAGAATTTTGGAAGACCAATGACTTTTTCATTGCAAATACCTTTTTTCAACAAAATAAACAGTGACTATACACATGGACCTCACGGAATGGAAAACACAAAAAATTGATTACATTTGTGCAAAGAGATGATGGAAAAGCTCAATATCATCTGCCAAAAAAGGTCAGAGGCCCACTGCATAACGGATCATCAATTACTCATATACAAGTTCACGTTGAAGTGGAAGAAAATTAAAACAAATCCATGAGAGCCAAAATACAGCCTTCAGTATACTCCACCTGAAATTGGAGACCATCTCAAGAATAGATTTGGCACATTGAACACTAATGACCAAAGACCAGACTAGTTGCAGGAAGACATCAAGGACATCATACATGAAGAAAGCAGAAGATCATTAAAAAGACAGAAAAGAAAGAAAAGATCAAAATGGATCTCAGAAGAGACTTGGAAACTTGCTCTTGAACATCGAGTAGCTAAAGCAAATGGTAGAAATGATGAAGTAAAAGAGCTGAACAGAAGATTTCAAAAGGCAGCTCAAGAGGACAAAGTAAAATATTATAATAAATTGTGCAAAGATCTGGAGTTAGAAAACCAAAAGGGAAGAACACATTCAGCACTTCCCAAGCTGAAAGAATTGAAGAAAAAATTCAAGCCTCAAGTTGCAATTTTGAAAAATTCTATGGGCAAAATATTGAATGACTCAGGAAGCATCAAAAGCAAATGGAAGGAATACACAGAATCACTGTACCAAAAAGAATTGGTCGATGTTCAACTATTTCAGGAGGTAGCATATTATCAAGAACTGATGGTATTGAAGGAAGAAGTCCAAGTTGCACTGGAGGCATTGGCGAAAAACAAGGCTCCAGGAATTGACCGAATACCAATTAAGATGTTTCAACAAAAGGATGCAGCGATGGAGGTGCTCACTTATCTATGCCAAGAATTTTGGAGGACAGCTACTGGACAACCAACTGGAAGAGATCCATATTTGTTCCCATTCCAAAGAAAGATGATCCAACAGAATGTGGAAATTATCAAACAATATCATTAGTACCACATGCAAGTAAAATTTTCCTGAAGATTGTTCAAAAGTGGCTACAGTATTTCACCAGAAATTCAAGCCAGATTCAGAAAAGGATGTGGAACCAGGTATATCACTGCTGATGTCAGAGGGATCTTAGCTGGAAGCAGAGAATACCAGAAAGGTGTTTACCTGTGTTTTATTGACTAAGCAAAGGAATTCAACTCTGTGGATCATAACTAGTTTTGGATAACATTTCTAAGAATGGGAATTCCAGAACACTTAATTGTGCTCACCTGTAACCTGTACATAGACCAAGAGGCAGTCATTCCAACAGAACAAGAGGATACTGCATGATTTAAAATCTGCAAATGTGTTTGTCCGGGTTGTATCCTTCCATCATACTTATTCAACCTGTATGCTGAGTAAATAATTCGAGAAGCTGGACTATATGAAGAAGAACGAGGCTTCAGGATTGGAGGAAAGCACGTTAACAACCTGCAATATGCAGATGACACAATCTCGCTTGCTGAAAGCCAGGAGGACTTGAAGCACTTACTGATGAAGATCAAAGTATGGGTTCCAGCACAGCAAGGATTGTGAGTATGGTGCATGACCGGGTAGTGTTTTGTTCTGTTGTACGCAGGGTCTCTATGAGTCAGAACCTACCTGAAGCACCTAATAATAACAAGTTCAGTTATAGAAAAATAAAGTTACGTTTCTTGCACACTTGAGTTGGTGGACTGCCATTCTTCACCCCAACACCTGGTACTCATTCATATAGATATGCCAGGATTTTATACTTTTCTTTCAAGATAGCCAAAAGTAAACTGACCATGTGTGAGAGACATTTCTGACTCAGCAGTGCTAAAAGCTGAAAGACACTCAATGCAGCCAGGAATTTTTGAACTTCACCATTTTGCAAGTGACAGTGACTTGGGGAGATATAATTATCTAGGACAGTTCTACCCACATACAGCATCTGTTTTTTAGTCAGCTCCTGCTGCTTAAATACATTTTGGCAGCAGGATTGACTGAGGCAGAAAGGAGTCAAGTGGCTTGACTGGGCCACACAGAGAGGCTGCTGCTCAGTCCACCTTGGGATCTGGGACCTTTAAGATATTCAGTTATCAGCTGTAAACACGAGGTCTTCCTGTGGTATGATTGCAGCTGCAGTCTCTTGCTGAAGAATTCGCCTCCTTTCACAAAGAAGGCATAATTAAGAACACAGCTGCAGATTGGCTCTTCTCAACAATTTTCCCCGCTGTCCCATAAAATGTGAAAAATACAAGCCAGTACATTGATTAGACAGACTCTTAGGGCTGAATTGTGTGTGATCTGTCCACTTTTGGCACTGTGTAATAAGTTTTTGCTCTTCCACTGGAGTTTAAAGAAAGGAAGGGAAAACAACAGTAGCCTGGGTGTTTCTTGGTTGGACACTTCATGGATACAGAGTGGGATGATATAATCAGTGCACAGCTTCATGT
The DNA here is from genome assembly GCA_030035585.1 of Dugong dugon. Lineage (NCBI taxonomy): Eukaryota > Metazoa > Chordata > Mammalia > Sirenia > Dugongidae > Dugong > Dugong dugon. The sequence goes on from CM057479.1 coordinate 34,604,058, forward strand.
GGGTATGCAACACACGTACACACACACATACAAACACGTGTTTTCTTGATGATGACACAGTGTATACTTCTTGGAAAATATTGATCTATTTATCTCATCTGAATTTTTTAAGTGCAGAACCTTAGAAGCAGCTAGGCATTTATTTTAGGTCTGTCCATTTCTGTGAGATGAATTGTTGTTTTTATTATTGTTAGGTGCTGTTGAATCAGTTCTGACTAATAGAGACCCTATGTATAACAGAACAAAACACTACCTGGTCCTGTGCCATCCTTGTAATCATTGCTATGTTTGAGCCCGTTGTTGCAACCACTGTGTCAATCCATCTTGTTGAGGGTCTTCCTCTTTTTTGCTGACCCTCTATTTACCAAGTATGATGTGCTTCTCCAGTGAATGGTTCCTCCTGATAACATGTCCAAAGTATGTGAGATGAAGTCTTGCCATCCTCTCTTCTAAAGAGCATTATGGCTGTCTTTCAAAACAGATTTGTTTGTTCTTCTGGAAGCCCATGGTATATTCAATATTATTCGCCAACACCATAATTCAAATCCATCAATTCTTTGTCAGTCTTCCTTATTCATTGTCTTGCTTTTGCATGCATATGAGGCAACTGAAAATACCATGGCTTGGGTCAGGAGCACCTTAGTCCTCAAAGTGACATCTTTGCTTTTTAACATTTTAAAGAGGTCTTTTGCAGCATATTTGCTCAGTGCATCATTTGGTTTGTTGAATGCTGCTTCCATGGGTGTTGACTGTGGATCCAAGTAAAATAAAATCCTTGATCTTTTCTTCAGACTTTTCACCATTTATCATGGTGTTGCTTATTGGTCCAGTTGTGAGGGATTTTGTTTTCTTTTATGTTGAGGTGTAGTTTACACTGAAGGATGTAGTCTTTGATCTTCATCAGTAAGGGCTTGAAGTCCTCTTCTCTTTCAGCAAGCAAGGTTGTGTTATCTGCATATCGTGGGTTGTTAATGAATAGGGAAAGGAAATCTAAGTGTATGAACTATATTTCCCAGGGGCCTTTCTTTCTACTTCAGTGTGTTCTATAGTTTACTGGACTTAATATGTGCACTGGAATCAAATCACCTGGGTTTAAATTCCAGACCCACCACTTAAGCTCTGAGACTTTAAATGATTTAATCTTGAAAAGCCTCAGTTTCTCACCTGAAAATTTGGAGTCACAACTCCTGTCTTACAGAGTTGTCATGAACCTCAAATGAAGTCATAAATCTATGCTGTCTAGTACAGTGCTTGTCATATATCATGTGCCCAACAAATTGTGTGATTACCAAAATCTTCATTGAGATAGAAACGAGCCTGTCAAAGGGAAAGAGGGTAATCTAGATTTATTTTAATCATAACATGTATACAAAATAATTTGGATTAGAATGGGGCCAATAACCTCAAGGAAAAAATGGAGAATATTGCTTTAATGTAAGTTCCTTAAGCAGCCTGTTTTCAGACAGACAAAACAACAACAAAACCCCCAAAATGAAACCCCTTGTAACCTCATTCTAAAAGAAAAAGAGAGAAACAGTACTGCTGCATTGACCTTTAAAGCAAGCCACCAGTGGAGGACAAGGTACAGAAAAGGCATCATCAAGATACAGGTGACTTTTCCCTGGGTCTTTATTCACTTCATTCTGGGTTTTAGCCAAATAATGAGCTTCAAGAGAGTTCTTGGCAGTTTCACAGCAAGCTCTCAACTGAGTGTTTCCCTTTGCATTCTCTAGTTAGCTGTAGACAATGCGCAGTTGCATCCTGTGCAGATTCATCCTGATAAATGGCTGGGACCACACTGTATACATGGCCCCAGATTGTGAGATGAAACAGTTATCAGTGAGGGAGTGCTTGGTCTGGACATGGCCCTGAAAAGGAGAGGAAAAATGGCAAGTGTATAAGAGCAACTTGTATTGGAGAGGAACTTACACTATTCCTACTGGACTGCTGCCCTACTTTAGCTCCTTGGGAAGATCCAGCAGGAAGAAGAGCCAAGTTTCAGTGGTTTGCACAGGCACAGCTAATGCACCTGTATCCTCCCTATAGATGGAAAGTCAGATTTTAAACCCACGGAGGACATCTCAAATCAGAAAGTAATGCATTTCATTAAGTGCCTTTTCAGTTTTCCTGTACCCTTCACCTACCCTCTCCAGTCCTGCCTACGTTTATCCATAAAGAAATGACCTGATGACATAGAAGGGTATGCACATAAATAACATTTTTCGTTGTTGTTGTTAAATAAAACAGATGCATAAATCTCTTTGCTGGTACTTATTCTAATGGAAAAGATTAAATTTGTCTCCTGTATAGAGAAGAGAGCTTTTAAGATGTGAACAAGCCCAGATTCCCAGTGGTGAAAAAGGCCTCTGGATTTGCCCTGTCAGTGGAAACACTACTTCGCAATTGAAGTCCCCACAAATACCATTCAGAGCCACTGTACTTACATCAGAGACAGAGGAACACAGAACTCCTGGACGGCGGGGATGGTGTTGTTTAACCTTTGTTCTCACGTCAGGCAGGAGAACAGACAACACCTCTATTTTTAGTGTTTCTTCTGAATGATTTCCTGCCTAGTGGATTGTCAAATACTCTGATTATCTGCTAAGGAAAATGAAGGATAAACAGCTGAGAGATGAAGACTGATGTGAAAGGACTACATCAAGAAATGTATGTTATACTTGGATAGAGTATAAAAAGGGGACATGCAGAGAAATGTCAGATTAACACCTAAATATATTTTGAAGAGAAATGTAGCATTTTGCCAAAATGGTCTTTACTTGAATAGGAACAATTCCAGGTTGTCACTGTTACAAACCTAGAGATTTATTTGAGGAAGATAAGTACATTTCTCCTCTTCCCATCTAAAGTAGGTTTCTCTAATGGAGGTCTTAAGGCATCTCAGTCAGTAAATCTGGAGTAGAGGCCAGGAATCTCTAAAAAAAATTCCTGCCTGGTGGATTTGATGGCCAGGTTAGGAAACAACAATCAGACTAGACAAGCATGGAAAGTTCTCCTCTTGACTCCCCATTCCAAACCCAGGCTTCCCATTCTGTTTCAAATATTAGGACTGACTTTCCCCAATTCCATTCTCCATGTTTAAGATGCTCTTCCCATTCTGCTCAGTCCAGTTTAGACCAGAGAGACCTAAAGATGCCTGCTTCAATTCTGTGTTTGAATCTATTCTGCTCTTGCCCCACATTATATATATTTTCACCCTTAATCCAGCTTTGAATACTCTTTGGGGAAGATACCAAGTACCTAATATTATCACCTAATAATAGATTTTATTCTGAGTGGGCTCAGTTTACTGGGGATAAACCTAGAGATAGAGAAGATGGGGTTAGAAATGTGAGATTATCTCCCACTCAACCTTCTAGTTCCAGATGTTTTATTATTGGTATAAGGTTGATTTGTGTTTTCCTTGAGGAGAACAGTGTTAATGGTATTTTCTAATGTAATTCTGGAGTTCTTGCAAAGGGGAACAGAGATAAGGAAAGCAACACTATGGCCATGGTAACCGAAAACAGCAAAAACAAGTGATCTATGGCTATATGAAATAAATGTTTGTTTGTTCTGTTTTAAGCTCAAAGACTTAAATGGTCTGGTGGGTTGGGGGAGATTCTTTTTGCCAAAACCAGGTGTGGAAGTGAGCGATGAGGCCCTTTGAAACATCCCTGCATTATCTCCCTTTCACTGAATTAGAAAACAGAACCATGAGCAAGGCTGTTTTTATTACCTTTCAGCCATATGATCTCTGCTTTGCCCACATATGTCAGGGCCCAGGCACAGCAGGTGAATTCATTTGGGGCCTGGACAAATGGGATCGTTAGGCCTTTATCTCTTTATCTTTGACCATGATTTGTACTCCTTTAATCCCCTTGCTCACATTGCTGCCAAGGCAGGGCATAATTTTTGTCATTAAGAGTGTGCCCAGTTCTATGTGTGTCTGTATACACATTCTCCCAGCTCACACTTCACCTCTCTTTTGGAACATGAAATACTACAAGACCCTGATGACCAAATGTGAAAAATGACTTAGATAGGCTTTGTTTCAAAATCTGCACACAACTGTGTTTATATCTGTGCTGGCACCGTGGACATGTCCCCTCTTCACAGGGCCAGGAAAAGGCAGACTATTTTGTGGACTGGAGGAAGGCTGGTGGTTGCTGGACAGGACCTCCCATGCACTTAATCTCTGACCTTAATGAATACATTCAGCCCTTCTCTAGCCCTGTTCACATTCAAAATCTGCCCAAGTTTATGTATGTATGTGTATATATATATTTTTCAAGTCTCTGTTCTTCCTACCTCTTCTACAGGGAACAGGGCACTTTTGTCATTTTTTCCATGTAGGGAATTGGGAATATCCTGGGTAACATAAATGATGAGCATGAAACCTCAGAACTTGTTGTCATATTCAGCAAGATTTTTTTTTTTTTGTTTTTTTCATCTGTGCCAGAGGGGAGAGATTTTTAAAGACTTAAATGGCTATTGTTGTCTTCTGTGTTGAGACAATACTAATAAACATAATCACTCTGCTGTGTTTGTGTTTCCAAGGAAGGAGACTTTAGGACACGCCCCCTCCCAACACACCCACTGTAAGGCAGCTGTTATACCCGGCCAGGGCTGCAGTTCTGCCTCCTGTGCTTAGTTTGCCAGCTGCCTTTGCTCACAAAGAACCTTCCTCTCTCCATCTCTCTCTGATAGCCACTCGCTAGGTTGTTCTAGCCAATGTTATTGGGTTGTGCCTTGGAGGTCCTTAAAGTGAGCCTCCTACTCTCCCACCTGTGACTGCTCTGCTAGCTGCCTGACCTGGCTCCCTGTTGGTCCCATTCTTCATCCTTGCTACATCCAGCCAAGTTGGGTTACAGCCTGGCTATATTCCAGAAAGGTTAAGAGGGATTCCCTAAGAGGGGAAAACAACATTCAAGTGACCTCCTCCACATTCTCCCTAATCTTACAGATGATGGCTTGACAATATGTGGAGAAACTAAAACAATATTGACTTAAGCCATCACCACACTCAAAGCTGTGGGGCCCTGATGACATTTTCAACATGAAACGATCTGCACATCTGCATCAGGCTTCCCTCAACAAAAGTCCCCACATTTTAATGATGTCATAGTTTCCCCTTGCCCCATCTTCTTCTCTTATAAAAGGGAACATCTGAGAAAGCTGAGTGCAGCAGCTTTGATTGCTGGCCACATCTCTGGCAGAGGCCTGGGCCGGCTGGAGCTAAGTGTTATGTGTGGCTTCTGGAGTCACAGAGTGGTTTTGTGGTGCAGCTGTGTGCAATCCCACTGCCTTGCTGTGGCCCAGTCACAGGGTATGCAGGCACCATCAGCAAAACCTCTGCGTCCGTGCTGTCAGTTCCCAAGCACATTGCTCTCTGGAGTGTGGCCAAGGTCGACTGTGGCAGGACAGGTTATGCCAGAGTTGTTGTAATACCCAGGCCAAAGCTGATTTGTTAGGAAATACATTTAATGTACACTGCTAGAAAATCACCTAAATGTCTTTAAACAACCCGGCAGCCTGCTGTGTGGGCTGTGTTCCACAGGTGAACACAGAATTGTCAGCAAATTCTATCCTGAGCTGTCACCATTGGAAATTTATGCTACACATCATGTCCTCCCTTGTTTGTAATGCTGACAATGGATGGATGCAGGCACTTGATTCTTCCTCATTTTGCAGATGAATTGGTTTGAAGACTGGAGTTAAAACATGAGTGGTTTATCAGATAGCAATGAAGAGAAGCAGGAAGCTTAGAACCCAAGTCTCAGTCTTTCTTCTTTCTCTTTGTCTTCCTCTTTCTTTTTTCTCTTTTTCTCTGTTTTGCTTTTCAAATTATTGCTATTTGTGCAGTTCACCTTGATCAAATTCATCCCTAAAATATTTTTACTATAGCATGTAGATTCAATTTGGAGGGAAGTAAAAATATTAGCTATACCAGTGTTATCAACTAGAACTTTCTGCTCTCATGGAAATGCTCTATACCTGCGCTATCCAATTCAGTGGCCACTAGTCACATGTGGTTATTGAAATTTGGTTAATATGATGGAGGAACTGAATTTTAAATTTTATTTAATTAATTTAAATTTAATTGGCCATTTGCTAGTTACCATACTGGACAGTGCAGATTTATAAACCAACTCATTCATTTTACAGATAGGGAAGTGAGACCCAGGGTGGTTACTGGGATTTGTCCAAGAGTACATAGTTACTAGTTGACCCAAGTCATCTAAAAGATTAGTCAGCGCCTTTTGACTAATGGAATACATTTTTGGTATCTCAGCATAATGTTTTAAAAAGCTTTGTACCTTAAAAAAAGAAAGGAAATAGGCTAGTACTAAACCACAATTACGTTTTGTGCTGCGTTAAACTTTTGTGTAGTTGCCTATTCACCAACGGGGAAATTGCACTGGTAAAGGCTGGCTTGTTATTCCATAAAGGGCCCTAGAATGGAGCTGTTGTATAATTCTCCAGGCCTGAAAAATCCAAAATCCAAAAACCCAAACCAGTGAAAAAATCCACTTTGTCTTCCCATTCTTGCTCTACCCACCTCAAGCAATTTATTCATTTATGTTCAGATCTTTGAATAGTTTACTTCTCAGTAGAAAGAGAAATAAAAATCTTCCTGTAAGCTCCAAAAATAGAATTCCATATATGTGTGTGTAGGTGGGGAGAGGAAGCCTGAAGTTTGGTTCTTATTTTTAAAATGCATTAAGGATATTACAAGGATTAATCCCCAAAGGAAGTTTAAGCACGTATTAATCAATTTTTTTCAATAGCTAAGGTTAAGGTGGCATAAAGACATACTTTGTCAATACTCTGAGGTCCTGCAGGAACACATTCTTAAATGATATCTCAGATCTCTTAAATTGTGACCTTGGTCAGGAAGTCATTTCAGAAAATGTGGAGCAACACCTATCTGCAGACTGTCATAGAATAAACACATTTGACATATAACCTGTAAGGTTTAGATCTAAGGTTTCTAAAGACCGGACTAAAGTGCATATCAAGAATTTTGTCTGTAAGTGACCTAGTAGTTGAGCATCCAAGGCCCCCAGATTCAGTGCCTCCCATCCTATTAACATTGTTCTGTCTCCTGGAGAGAACACTTACTTCATGAAGACATTCAATAATGCTGCGTGCCTTGTAATTCTCTTAAAAGTTAATGAACGTGTTAGAATTAATTTTAATAAGTGTTGATTAATTGCAGTTTGACTTACATTTTGAAGAACAAAGGCTTCCCACAGTATTTGGCAGATTTTCATCAGCTACTTTGAAGATACCCACAGCAGGTGGCAATGTTGCTCTGTACATGCTCCCAGGTGAGGCCGGTGCAGAGGCACAGAGCAATGAAATTCCTACACAGACTCTCAATTCCAGCTCAAAAACAAAATCTTCTTCACAGATATGAGAGCCTGGACAGGGACAGAATGAAGAGCCTAAGGAAAATTCAAAAGAATCATTGGACTGCTCTGAATTAAGAATATGGGAATTATTTGAGCCTTCTATAATTTGGTTCAACCAGGCTTGTTTGAGTTCCTCACAGGTTCTGACCCACATAGATGAATAACATGGTCACTGCCTTCAAAGAATTCCAAATGATGGGGTGTGTGTGTGTGTTTGTGTATGTGTGTGTGTAGGGATGGGGAAAGTGAGGGAGAAAAGATGTGTAGATAATATTATATTATTATTGTTACATGGGTAACAATTGCTTGTTTCAGGTGCACAGAAGAGGGAGCATAAGTGAATAGTTTTCTTGTCTAGAGAATGAAGCTAGGACTAAGTGATCTTCCAAAGTGACTGCCAGCTCTGACATTCTATAACTTTGTGAATATTTTCATACTGTCTGGTACTTTATACGCTGTCAGAGTTTATAAAGCAGACCACTGCCCGTCAAATCATACTGGGATGAGGGAAGTCATAAAGCTGTGTTACTCTCAATGTCGTATCTTATTTGGCCTTTGGATGCTATTTAACAGGACTCCTGTCCAAGGCATGTGACGGTGACCAAGGCAATTATGGAGAATGATTTGACATGCACAATTTCATTCTCTGCTTCCAGTGAGCAATGGAGGAGCCCGTCAGGGTCCAAGATAACCAAATTTGATTTTGCCCAAATTAGGCTATTAATTTTTCAGAATGTTTTCGTATTGTTATATTTAACTTAAATCTTAAACTATTTTTAAAAATTATCTCAGAAAGAAGATGTTCAAAATTATATTAAATGTAATTGTCCCTTCTAAAGATCTTTTTGTCTCCTTTACATTGTTTATGCTTTAGAAAGAAAAAAGAAATCAGTTACTCTACAAATTAATTTTGTGTCATTGTTTTCTGAGCCTGTTTGTATATTCTGTATTATGTCACTTCTATCTGTTCATGAATTTTATTATGATGCTTTATTTCTATTGCTTTATGTCATCTGAAGGCATTAAAATGCACGCAATAATAACCTTGAACAAAAAAAGAATCACTAAATCTGCTCTGATATTTTCTGGGTATTGATTTCCTAATTGGATTAGAGTATCCTTTTGACAGAATTCCAACACAGTAAAGGGCCAGGCCATGATTCACAACTGGTTGGATCTCGTCCCGGTGACCATGGGTAATGCTCATTCATTCAACAACAGTCATTAGTTAGGAGTCCAAAGTGGGCCTGGCTCTGCACACGCAAGCATTGCCCATAGGGATGCTTTTCTGATGCTGGTAATAGTTTGAGCAGGCCAGTCCATTTGTGCCTCTGTCTCAAAGGAGGAAGAACCTGTGGGTATGACTGAGGAGAGCTGACATGGCAGGTGACCTGAGAAGGGACTCAGGCTTTTCTCTCCAAGTGACTTGAAGTGATGTGTGGCTCATGTAGGTAACAGGTCTGGATCTTATGGGAGCTACTGATCCAGCCTCAAAACCTTGTAGCTGCCCCAAGAATCCAGAGCATGAAGGTAGAATCAGCTTGCTAGTGGAAATATAAGCCTATGATGTCAGCACACAGCTTCTGAAATTGTGGCTGATGGGGAAGTACTTCTTGTGAAGTTTTGAGAGATGTGAGAATGTTGCAGGTCTTTCACCGAAATGTTAACTACAGATATTCACAAAGTACTATGACCACGAGACGTCTATTTCAGAAACGATTGGTTGATTTTACTTTCTTTCATTTAAGTTTTCTACAATGTAATGGTTAGATTTCTTGCAGGTGGAGGGTCATGGATTGAATTGTGTCCCCCAAAAATATGTGTATCAATTTGGCTAGGTCATGATTCCCAGTATTGTGGGATTGTCTACCGTTTTGTCATCAGATGTGATTTTCCTATGTGTTGTAAATCCTAACTCTATGATGTTGATGAGCAGCAGTTATGTTAATGAGGCAGGACTCAATCTACAAGAATTGTGTCTTGAGTTAGTCTCTTATGAGCTATAAAAGAGAGACGTGAGCAGAGAGACAAGGGTACCTCATACCACCAAGAAACAAGAGCCAGGAGAATAACGTGTCCTTTGGACCCAGGGTCCCTATGCTGAGAAGCTTCTCCACCAGGGGAAGATTGATAACAAGGACCTCCCTCCAGAGTCAACACAGAGAGAGAGAGAGAGAGCCTTCCCCTGGAACTGACATCCTGAATTTAGAATTGTAGCCTACTAGACTGTGAGACAACAAATTTCTCTTTGTTAAAGCCATTCACTTGTGATATTTCTGTTATAGCAGCACTAGATAACTAAGACTTGGGGAAAGCCAAGTTATCCTGTAAAGCACATGTCTCCTTCCTTACCCTCCCTGTGGATCTACCCTCACTGCCAACCCCTGCACCTTGAAAATAAAAAATTATGATCATTTACCATGTATTGCATGCTTTTAGATGCCTTATTTTATTTAATCCTCAAAATAACACTATGAAGTAAATATGACATCAGTGACATCTTGCTGAGGACCAGAGAAATTTAGCTTCAGAGCCAAGATTCAAATCCAATTCTGTGAAATTCTGAAGTGTATGTTTTAGCCTCCAAATACAACCATTCCTCACAGAGATCTCTCACACGTGGGTAAGAGGTCTGCTAACCTATTCTCTACAACATTTACTGAAGCTTTTTATGACTAGAACAGTTGGGAGATGCCAAGCTTGGTGATAAGACTATTACTTATCATCTCCATCCACCTTCCTATTATTATCATTTTTAAATCTAAAGGACAGTATTGTAGATTTCAATGCTTTTAAGAATCAGCAGCATTGGGTGTTTCATTTATTCAGTATCTGGTCATCTTAGCCTTTCACAGTGTACATTAACTTCCTGGTTCTTTACCTGTTCATGTGGGCTGCTGGTGCTTTGGCCTTTGACTAATTAGTGAAGACTAAGAGGGAACCCCGAGTGAGGCCCTCACTGTAGAAGTGGGGTAGATAGATGGCCTTTGGGCTTGACTACAATTTTCCGCATATGTAGTCCAACAGAGATTTCCAGGGTATTAATTCTTTAATTAAAAAATAAGAGTTTAAAATGAAAGTTTAAAGGTAAATTGCTTTTCAAAAGAGAAAAAAAAAAATCATAGTAGACTGGGTGTTGGTGATATAGCGTTAACCCAGGTCCTACTTTATAACTAGAAATAGCAAATAAATAGAGCTGGCCTTTGTAAGAATTACAGTGAAATAAAATGAATTTGTGCCCAATGAGATCTGCTTACTTCTGTTCTTTAATTGATAACTATGAAAGAATTGAGCAAGAATAGTAAAATTGTGTTCTAACAATGGCTCACTAATTCATACCTGGCTTCTAATATTCCATGTATCCAATTGTATCCTTTGACCTACCACAAATCACACCAAAATCTTTTTGAATTCATGATTGGCAAACAAAGTGCATTAGGTATACCTGCTAAGAAGAATTTTGTAAAGTGGTTCCATTTTACTTTGCTGTTATTATTAGCTGCGACTCCTGGCTCATGGCAATCCCATGCACAATAGAGTGAACTGGTCCTGTGCCATCTCTATAATTGGTTGCAGATTGGATCCTTGTGATCCATAGGGTTTTCATCAATTGATTTTCAGAAGTTGATCACCAGGCCTTTCTTCCTTGTCTGTCTTGGTCTCTTAGCTCTGCTGAAACCTTTTCAGCAACGTAACAACACACAAGCCTCCACTGACAGATGGGTGGTGATTGTGCATGAGGTACACTGGTCGATAGTTAAACCCCAATCTCCCACATGGAAGACAAGAATTCTACCACTAAACTACCACTGCCCCTCTCCCTCCACTTTACTTTAGTGATAGACAAAATATCTTACAGTTAGTTTCCAAAATCTACCTTGCAAACTGTGCTTTCTTTACCAGTCGTATACATTTCTGTGTTTTCTAAGTATATACAATTGTAATGAATACCTAAGAAGGTAAAACTATGAGACCAAGATCTTTGCAATTCCTAAAAATATGTAAATACTTCTGAGAAAAAAGTTGTTGCCTGATATATTGCTGTAACTAATAATGTTTCCTATCTGCATGACAAATTTTGGTGTTTTCTTTTTCTTCCCACTCAGTACTTTAGATATTTTATTCTGACATGAGCCCAGGAGTTAATACTAAACTTGGCAAGTAAAAATTTATATTGGCTTTATCATATGACTATAAAATCTTTGGGTGGTCCATAAGGCTGGCCTGAGTTTTCTCTTATTTCTCAAAGTAAAATTGTCAAAATGGTACTTCTGGTATTCATACCTTTGTGTCTAAACAAAATGGAGACTAACTTAAGGGTAAAGATCAATAATGACTAGGAGTAGATTCTTCATTATGGTTTTTGATTGTGATTTATCAAAGATAAGAGGAATCTTTTATTTTTATTTTTTTCCTTTCTTTATAAACCACAGATTTATTAGTTTAAGTAAGTGCCAGGCACTTACAAAACCCCAAATGATGCTTTTACAATTTGCAAAATGTCCTCATGTACTTTATAACCTTTCCAGATATTCATGAAATAATAGTGAACACCAATGACCCAAAGAAGCATGTAACTAATTAAATAATATTTGGCTTAGTTTTCCATTTTTATTTCTAGTTTTAATTGCTTCTTAATTGTGTATTTGCATGATGGCTGATTTTCACAATTGAAAGACTGCTTGCTGGGTTGTGTATTTGGACATGACAGTTGTAAGCTTTAGAGTTGACAATTTAAAGATTGATATAAAAATGAACAGGATTTCCTCAAGAAAAGGATTAGGATTTTTGCCTGGGGAAAATTGGTATTTTCTCAGTCTGTGATCACACTGGTAAAGCTGAGAAAGTAATTCTAGGATCCCAAGTATATTTCTAAGGTGCTGCAACATAATTCTTGATCTGAGGAGTGGGAAAATTTTTGTGGGTCCAGGTGTACTGTACAGGTGACGCTCTGATGAGCACCTGGAAGGAGGTAGAAGGATAGCTAAGGGAAATGTCAGTGGGTTCTGAGGTAGAGAAGACACCACAAAAACAAGACCAGAGTTATGGGCAGACTTTGAAATATTACAGAACAATGCTTTTATTTATTCAAAGGATTTGTATTTTTATACCTAAAATTAAGAACAAGAGAAAATATGATGTCAAACTTTTTTTTTTCTGAGACTATGAAGGGATCCTCTCAAAAATATGAAAACCATAATTGCAACAAATAATATCAAGTGAGGTAAAGATCTTTGATTGCTTCTAGATCTAATACTTGGACTTTACTATGCTAATTATTCAGATAGGGATATTTTTTCCTTTATAAGGGATAAAGATATGTATTTATATTGGTTGTTTCCTTGAGTTCATATACAAAATATATAAAATGCAGCTGTTTTCAAAGTATGCGTTGGATTCTGGAAGTATATCAACATTATTTATTTTTCAAAGCAGTCAAATGTGCCTATGGTTGCACAAAGTATTAATGGAGGAGACCATTGCTATTTTCAATATCATGGAGCAGATGAGTGTTAACTTATGAGACAAAAATTGATTTGGTGTATTTTTTCAATGGTTGTTGGGTGCTGTTGCATCATTTTTGGCTCATAGCGACCCCATATGACAGAGTAGAACTGCCTCATAGGGTTTTCTAAGGTATAATCTCTATGGGAGCAAATCACCAGGTCTTTCTCCTGTGGAGCAGCTGGGTAGGTTTGAATCACCAAACTTTCAGTTAGCAGCCAAGCACTTAACTGTTGTACCTCCATGGAGGGGAGCAAAAATAAGTGCTCTGCAACTTCTTAAGTACTTTGGCATACAGGTAGTCCCTGAATGACAAGTGAGTTCCATGCCTAAGTCTGTCTTTAAGTCAAATTTGTATGTAAGTCAGAACAGTTAGCTATGGTTCATATGTGATGTTGGTTAGTCAAATGTTCTTAGTAAATAGTGTATACTGTACCTTTTTATGCATTAAAAAACATTAAAGAAACACTTCCAGATACACTTAAACATCTTTAATATAATAATACAGTAATAATAATAATAATGCAGTATAGCACCCATTTGTTATTATGAACCATTGTATTTACCTGGAATTTTTAATATAATAGGCTTTATGAGGGTTGGTTCGTAACTACGGGTTGTACGTAAGTCATACATTTGTAACCTGGGGACTGCCTGTAATAATTCTCCACTAGAGAGAAGATGATGGTTTAATGGGGGATGCTACAAAAATAATAACATTTGAGGTTATGTGCTTTATGTTAATCATAAGAGCAAATCTAGTTTTTTCCATAAGAAATGTTTACTATGAGTTTTTCTCTTTTGGAAATTCATGATGAGGTATATAATAATAATAATAAAACAATGTCTGCAAGCACATGGACAGACACAAAGAGACACAAGAACAAGATTCTACAACCACAAAACAGCTCTATCTCATAAAACACAAGAAACGGCATCCCCATTGTATTAGTTTCCTAGGGCTGCTGCAACAAAGTACAGCAAACCCCCATTAAAAAAACCCATTGCTTTTGAGTTGCTTCCGACTCATGGCAACCCTAAAGGATAGAGTAGAACTGCCCCATAGGGTTTCCAAGGAGCGGCTGGTAGATGTGAGCTGCTGACCTTGTGGTTAGCAGCTGTAGCTCTTAACCACTATGCCACCAGAACTCCTACTACTAACTAGGGAGCTTAAAATAGCAGAAATTTATTCTGTCACAGTTCTGGAGACTAGAAGTTTGAAATCAAAGTGTTCACTCTAGAGGCTCTAGGAAAGAATCCTTTCTGCTTTTCTAGTTTCTGGTGGTTGCCAGCAATTCTTGGAATTCTTTGGCTTGTAGATATATCATACATTACTCCTTTCTTTGCCTCCATCTTTACATGGCCTTCTCCCCTGTGTGTCTGTGTCTCTTTGTCCAAGTTTCCTTCTTTTTATAAGAACACCATTCACACTCTTTAGAGTCCACCCAAGTCCAGCAAGAAGCCCTGGTGGTGCAGTGGTTAAAGCACTTGGCTGCGAAAGGTTGGTGGTTCAAATCTACCCCATGGCACCGCAGGAGAAAAGACCCAACAATCTGATCCCATAAAGATTGCAGCCTAGAAAACCCTGTGGAACTGTTCTACTCTGTCATATCGAGTCGCTATGAGTCTAAAATCCATTCGAAGTCACACAACAACATTAACTAATCCAGCATGACCTTAACGTGATTTTTTATTGTATCTGCAAAGACCCTATTTCCAGATAAGGTCACATTCACAGGTAGTGGCTGGACGTGAATTTTTGAGGGTTACTATTCAACCCAGTACACTAATACAACAAAATGCTCTTGAAAGAATTCTGTGACATTTAATAAATCATAAATATTATCAATAATATTTTGTGTTAAGAACAGAATCGTACTGGAAAACAATTTAGCTTTTTTGATATATCCATTTAGTGTTCAATAAACATCACCCAGTATTTTTTGATATAGTTTTGACTCAGTATACTTGGTATTCAATCTTTAATTTTAATTTTTACCTGAGCTAAGTCAAATTTTCTGAACATAAGATGCTGGAGAAAGTGTAATTAGTAAAGATTGATAAATAAAAATATTTTGTAGATTAATCAGATGTGGAAAAGTAGAAAATATTCAGAACGGTTGTAGCCAAACATAGCAGGAAAATATGGTGCCAAAAAGGAAATATAAAAGAGAGAACTTTGAGATCTCATTTATCTTATAATTTATAAATTATAATGAAAAAAAGGTGTGGGAGGAATATTTTGATAGGTGTATTTTGTAGCAGTGTGTGATACAAGGAAGTTTGAGTTTGGAGATGTATAGCAGATATAATCATAAGTGTCAATGTGAGAAAAAAAAAGAATATATAAAGTCACTGTTTTCCCCGTGCCAGCTGAACAAGCTTTCCCCAGGCCTTTGTATCAGAAAAGATCAGGATTCCAGATCTATGCATCTGTAAAGCTTTAACCTACTACATTTCTGTTTGTTGTTGCTGTTTTTAGGTGCTGTTAAATCAGTTCCTACTCATAGCAATCCTACGTACAACAGAAAAAAACACTGCCTTGTCCTGCGCCATTCCACAATCATTGCTATGTTGCAGCCACTGTGTCAATCCACGTTGTTGGGGTCTTCCTTTTTTTCACTGACTCTCTGCTTTACTAAGCATGATGTCCTTCTCCAGAGATTGGTCCCTCCTAATAACAAGTCCAAAGTACGTGAAATGAAGTCTCACTATCCTCTCTTCTAAGGAGCATTCTGGCTGTATTTCTTCCAAAATAGATTAGTTTGTTTTTTTCTGACAGTCCATAATTAAAGGCATCAATTCTTCTTTGGTCTTCTTTATTCTTTATCCAGCCTTTGAATGCATATGAGACGACGGAATATACCATGGCTTGGGTTAGGTACACCTTAGTCCTCAAAGTGACATCTTTGCTTTTTAAGATTTTAAAGAGGTCTTTTGCAGCAGATTTGCCCAATGCACTACGTCATTCTGTTTAGATAGTTTAAGAAGGCTTACTGGGCCTGTAGAGAAGAAGCAAGATTTACCTTGGTTTGGACAATTCGTCTCATTTCCTATGATCCCATGCTTCTCATTAAACTTATCTGTGACTAAACTTGATGAAATGCATTTTATGTTTATGTAACTTCAACTGAGAAAATATTTGTATGCTTAAACCTAAATTAAGTGAAGTAACACAAAGCATGAATGGGACATTAATAAGCATTCTGGGAATGATACATTATCAGTCAACACAATATAAAAAACCCGTTGCCATTGAGTCGATTCTGACTCATAGTGACCCTATAAGACAGAGCAGAACTTCCCTATAGGGTTTCTAAGTCTATAACTCTTTATGGAAGCAGACTGCCACATCTTTCTCCAGTGGAGCTGATGGTAGGTTTGAATGACTGACCTTTTGGTTAGCAGGCAAGCACTTAACAACTGCACTACCAAGCCTCCCATCAATAACAATACAATATAGGGATGGTTATTTATGTTTGGATTAGGAAAAGTAAGGTCCCAAGGAAATAGAGATTTCACACAGTACCTATCTCCTATTTTCAATTTTGTCCAGGTTAAGCCTGCGGTAGTAAAGTTCCTGGCAACAAGAAAGAAATAAAAAAGTAGTTAGTAGCAATCAGTTGGTAGGGGCAGTGGTGGTTCAGTGGTAGAATTTTCGACTTCCAAGGGAGAAACTTGGGTTTGATTCCCAGCTAATGCACCTTATGTGCAGCTATGACCCCATCTGTCTGTTAGTGGAGGCTTGTGTGTTGCTATGATGCTGAACAGGTTTCAGTGGAGTCACAGGCTAGGATGAAAGGCCTAGTGATCTGTTTCTAAAAATCAGCCAATGAAAACCCTATGGAGCACGTTGGTTTGATGTCCAGCTGATCATGGGGATGGCACAGGACCAGGTAAAATTTTGTTCCGTTGTGTGTGGGGTTGCCATGAGTCAGGGGCCAACTGGATGGCAGCTAACAACAACAACAATTATTTGTTGACCTGTCTAGATGGGAAGCTCCTTGAGAGCAGGAACTGTGCCTTTTATTATTATGTTCCCAACAGTACCTGGCATCAGTAAATGTTTGTTGAATGAAGGAGAGAATTGCTTGATAAATGAAGCATGAAGCTTTTTTTTTTAGAAAATTTACTTTGCTATTTGAGTATATTCTGGGAAATACAGAACAAAATTTGTTAGTGATCTGGGAGTTGAATCCTACCGGTAATGAAATCAGGCTAATAAAAAATTCAAGAAAATGAAAACAAACAAAACAAAACAAACAAACAAAAAACCTTGCTGCTGTAATGATTCTGGACCAAGGCCCAGTTGAGTTCTTTAGAGCTGAGCTACTCAGAGGATGGTCTGCAGACCAGTGCTGGTGTGCCATGAGAGTTAGTGTTTAGAAACCTTTATAGCAGTTTGAGTAATTTTATGTCTCTTGAATCTAATAATAATAATAATAATAAATTTGGGCTTGTATTTTACATTTCCCTATTTTTAATTAGTTTTTTCAGCAATTAATTTTTATTGAAATATACAATTAATTATTTCAGTCTGTGATGGATTGTAAAAATAACAAAGCTGTTCCTTCACCACAGATCGTTTGATTAATGATGCTTTAGAGGACTTAAGCTCTGAAAATATGCTATTTCCACATACTATTCACAATTACACAATTAATTATAAAAAATATTCTAAACTTTAAAAAAAAATTTTTTTTGAAATGACACAAAAAGTAAATTCTTGCTAGATGTCCTGCTCCATGGCAGCCCTAAGTACATGCTCCATCCGCCTCTTTGCTAATCTGGCCCTATGAAGAGCCACCCCACTCTCCTAGAGGCAGGAACAGAACAACAAGCTGCTTGCATGTTTTTACTGACCGTAGTATCTTGGCTAACCACCAGAACAATCTTATCTACATGTGAATCTGTTCTCTCTGTACACAGGAGATGGTTTTTCCTTCTGTAGGGGTCCACATTCCAGGGCATATTGCTGTTCTTAGGTGCCTCAGAGTCAGTTCCAACTCATAGCGACCCTATATACAATGGAACAAAACGGATGCCTGGTCCTGCACCATCTTCACAGTTGTTGCTGTGTTTGAGCCCATTGTTGCAGCCACTGTGTCAATTGATCTCATTGAGGGTCTTCCTCTTTTTTGCTGACCCTCTACTTTACCAAGCATGATGCCCTTCTCCAGGGACTGGTCCCTCTTAATGACATGTCTAAAGTAAGTGAGAGGAAGTCTGGCCATCCTTCTTTCTAAGAAACATTCTGGCTGTACTTCTTCCAGGGCATAATGGGGTTATTTCTTGGTAATGAATCCATATTCCTAACATGACTAAGACCAGGGACTCTAGTGTAAGAAAAAAGCAGACAAGTGCAGGACAATATAATTTAATGTGCAGTTATCAGTTTTTTGTAATTTTCACCTCAGGACCAAATAGTCGGGACCAGAGAGATTCTTTGGATTGCTTTGTCAGATGGGATAAATCTTTTTGCTTGCAAAATGAACAGTGGGTTTAAAAGAACATCAGCAGTTTCAGGGCTGGTGCACTCAATTCCACACTTCTGACTCTGTTAGAGCTCCCGTTTATTTTAATGATGATGTTCAAAGATTCAGTCTGTCACATGTAGGTAAGAACTGGCCCCCTAAAATGCACCTGAAGCTGGTGGATTTTTATCGGTAGATATGGTAACACCAAGCCCTTTGGGGGAAAATACTCGTAATTGGCTTAACTCTTGCTGTTTGTGATTAATCATGTCTTATGAAATAAGATGATTCGGTGTAGTCGGTTGTCCTATAATCACATGGAAGGCTAGCTGGCTGAGAACAACAATTAAGTTTGAGTTCCTTATTCTAGCTTTCCTTTCAAAAATTAGTAAACTATACAATCGTATTTCAGTATTTAAGGATGGTTGAATAATTAAATGCATCATTTTGAGCTCATTATGTACTTTGAGCCCTGGTGGCACATGTAGTTAAGTCTGACTACCGGTCAAAAGGTTCGTGGTTAGAACCCATCTAGAGGTGCCCTGGAAGACAGGCCTGGTGATTTACTTCCAAAAAGTCACAGCCTTGAAAACCCTGTGTAGCAGTTCTATTCTGCACACATGGGGTCACCATAAGTCAGAATCGACTCAACGGCAGCTAACAACAACAACACTAGAGATTAGTTTTGGAGAATTTTCTTTACAGTGATGTGGGAGGTCCTTCATGGTCCTTCATGGTGGCCAAGATCCATGCTATTTCCTCCACCACATCAGTGTTGTTAAATACATTGGAGGTGTTTGAACTTGAACACCTGTAAGGTCTCTTTTAGTTTGAGCTTATGAAAATCCTGTTTGAACTATTATTAATTGAGTACCTATTAGATAATAATCAATGTCCTCGATGCTACTGAGAATATACAAGAAAGGGGGAAGATATTGTGATGCATGCATTTTGACTTGGCACCCAAATAGCCACCTCAAGATAAAAGTGCAGTATTTTATGATTTTGTTTTTGAACCAAGTCATAGATGCCTCAGAGATTCCAGATACTTTATGTGTTCTTAAGTGTCACAGAATTCCAGAGTGTCTGGGATGGGGTGGAGTACTATAACATGGATCAGTGTTCTTGTCCATGATCTATTATCAAGTGAAAAAAAAAAAAAACTTACAAGGAAGCATGTGAAATATTATCACATTAAAAAGTATATGTATCGAAAAGCTTGGAAAGAGAAACACAATTTTTTAAAGATACAGTTCACTTACTATGATAGGATTAAAGGATGTCTACTTCTCTTATACCTCCTGAATCTTTTACAAGTATATGTTTCTTTTAAAGTAAACTTTATTTTTTAAAAACATTGTAATCATTTGTTTTTTTATCCCTTAAATTTGTAAAAGGCAACATCAAAACAGTATACACCTAAAAAAGACATATATAAGAAGAACTTTGCTTTCAACGAACTTAGAATCTTATAAGCAGACAACATTTTCACATGTTTTAATTCAAAAAGAATAAAAGACAGTTTAGTATATTTCCCAATGAGTATGGTACAAAGAAAAATTGCTGGAGGAGGTAAAAAGAAGTGGGAATGAATGCTGCCTTGAGTTTCTGAGAAAAACTTTGTGGGTGGAAAATGCATTTAGTTTACAGCTGATAATTTGAGGTGAAAGAGAAATAATGCAAAAAAAGTGCTATATTATGGGAGAAATCTGAAGTCATGTTTATGAGCAAATGAGGGCATGAGTCTTTTAGAAGCAAAGACACCTACGCTTCAAAGGACTAAGGTAAGCTAGTTTCAGAAGGGGTCATGTGAATCAAAGAGAAAAGATATCTTCCTGTTTTCTAGAATGTGTCAGATGTCCTATCAGCAAAGATACATAAATTAAAACATTTTCCTTGAAAAAGAAACTTTAAGATTGATTTTGGTTTGCTAAGAAAATTAATGTCAGACTTTTTTTTTTCAGCTTAGCCATTCCACAAAGATAAGCTTTTATATAAGTTGAGAAAAACAATTATTGTCCTATTTGTTTAAACAAGCATTTTCTTCTCTCCCTCTCCAAAGCATGTTCCAAATAATCAAATATAGAATTCTTTTCTACGTTACAAACCTAGTATATTATTTCTTAGAGAATAAAAGTCAATTTCATTATTAAGATGTGAACTTTTCTGCATGGTCTTGGGGAAACTTCTGGCACTCAGGTGGAAAGGATTTATATTCCTTATTGATTGCACAGAGAAACTTCTTTTTTTAAAAATTTATATAGGGTACTGGATTCAACAACAAATTCTACTATTCATTTAGTTTTGAGACTTTCAACTGTGAGCTGAAATCCTGTCCTGATCCCAGGAGGAGGATTTTCTTGTATTTTTGAACATCCATTTAAAGAGACTCAGCGCTCTTCCACTGTGGAACTGAAATTCCTAATAAATTTGTACTGTAACAGTTATTAAAATGCAGCAGGTCAGGGCATTCTTTGCGAATGTTTTCTTTAAATAGTGAGATAAATTTAAATAGTATTCTGGTTGTAAACAAATAGTCTCTAGGCTTGTCTTATCTTTTAAATCAAATATATTCTAAATAATTCAGTTTCAACCTCGGCTGTTCTTTACCAGTAGCAGTCATACAATAAACATACGTATATTTCTTCAGTGTTTTTCCACTTACACCTTGTACCTTGTAGAATTTATTAGAAAAGTATATCAAAGTCTGGTATTAATAGGAAAAAGCATGCTCCTACTTGTTAAGAAAGCTGCATAGACATACAACGTTGAGCAGAAAGATAGACAGCTTTGTTTCACTGATTTCACTCTTTAAAGATATCAAATGATGCTGCAATCACTTGAATACATAACTTTTCTTTTTTTTTCCTCTCCCCTAAAGGAAAAATAAAAACAGTCCAAACAATGGTGGAATATTAAATTAACTGTGATTTTCCTAGTCTAATTTTAAATGTTTTCCAGGAAAATCAAATGATGCTGATTGTAGTTCCAAGTTCCTATTGGGCTGCAGTGCTCAATAATAAAAATGAAATATGTTTTTATAACCTAGTAGTATAATGGAGCTGCAGTTGGCTCGACCACATACAAAGAAGCCTTATTCTGGCTGCATTTTGCTAGGGGTGCTTTCTCTATTTATAGGCTCCACAGTGAAGCTTTCTGGGGAATGAGTACTCTGTGTGGCCATGTTTCTGTCAAAGAATCTTAAAGAAAGAAAGAAAGAAAGAAACCTTGCATAGTACATGCTGATCAATATGTAATGATACGCCTGGATCAGTGACTTCTAATTTTCTTGTCTTATAAAATGTCAACTATATGAATATATTAGCAGATTTTTTAAAAAGTTTCTAAGTAGAACAAATGCCAAAATTCAAGATAGTTTTATTATCTATTTTATTCATGAATATCACATTTGATTTCAGATAAAGTTCATAGTCACTAGCATCTTCAATCTGCAAATGTTATGCTGTCCAAAGTTTTATTTTCCAACAGTAGAATTTCTGATTGCTCTTTACCACAGTGAACAGTTTGTCATTCTCACTGTATAATATCACCCTGAGTAAAATGGTACCATTTATGAGAAATCAGTACCACAACTTGTGAAGATCAACATCTTTCTTTTAGTTATTAAAAAAAACCCTTCTTACATTTATAGAAATCAAATACAAATAAAACTTTTTATATGTAAAATGCTATACAACAGTTTGTCTGTAAAATGCTATAACCCGCTGTAATCGAGGTCCTGTGTGTGGTTGCCATGTAGTCTTCTGTGTGTTATGGTTTGTTCACGATTCCCCTATTTCAGTTTAGGCGAACAGTTCCTTCCTTCTTCCTGCTTTTCTTTGTCTTCCTCTCTTTTCACATTCCTTTTGTTCTTCCCTTTTAAAAACTTTTAAAATATTATCATAAATTTAATTCATGCTTCTTTTGTAAAATTAGGCAAAAATAGAAAAGTATAAGATAAAAAAATTCCATCCTTCACAATCTACCATTATAAACCTATTCATGTAATTTTCTTCAATATTTCATTTAACAAACATTTGTTTTACAAAGTTGATATGGTATACATTTAATTTTATATTTTTCACTTTCACTCAACCTATGTAAAATATCCTTTTGTTCTATTAAAAGCTCTTTAAAGTGCTATTTAAATTATTAGTTCCTGTAACAATACACCATTTAAAAGTGTGGAAAAGCCTACATTGTTTTAACAGTTACCTGCTTTTCTCCCTTATAATTTTAATCTTTTACTCTCAATCACTTCATCTTCTGAAAGTATGAACAACTTTCTCCCATCTTAAACATACTCTTTTCTAACCCTATGTTCCACTCTCATTGTGTCTCACTTCCCCTTTTTCTTCTCTTGAGAGTCAACGTCCCATTCACTCTTAAAAGAATTCTTTTCAGACTTCTGACTCAACGCATCTACACAACCTGCTCTGGAGAATGGCACTAGTGACTGCTGAGTCACTCAGTTCACTTGTTTCTTTATAATCTTGTCTTGACTTGCCCACGTCACATCTTTTTGTGGCAACACCTCCTTTGCCTATCCCCTGGTGTGTTGGTGCTGCCCAGGGTTCTGCGCTTGCTCCTTTTTTCATTCTTCAATGCTGACTTCCACCACAACCCATGTGTCCATTACTGTCAAGTGAAAACTTCAGACCCAATTTTCTATTGGCTATTGTCACTCTGATGCCCTTCAGACAATTCCAACTCTTAATGCCTAAATGTTACAATTCCTCCTTTCTCTCCGCTTCATTTTCTTACAGCTTCCTTCTCTCACCCTCCTGGTTCCAGAGTTAGAATATAGGGAAATATGTTTACTCCTTCATCTCCCCCAATCCCATGCCCTCTGTTCAACAAGTCACAAAGTTCAGAAAGAGAAACTCTCCCACAACACTTATATCTGTGTATTCTCTCCTCTCCAAAACTACTGCCTCAGCTGAGTCCTACAATATTGTTAGCCTGAATTACTGTAAGTGCTTCCTAACTTGTTTCTCTGCCTCCTGGCTCCCACTACTCTGTCTCTCTTTTTCACTAACGCTGGTGATCTTCAGTCTGTTTGCCAAATATCCACTTGAATTTCAAGACTTAGATTAAAGCTCAACTCTACAAAAATATTCCTGACATTTATCTCCCCAGTGTAAAGATGAACACCCTTTCCTTTGTGATTCTCCATTATACTGTGCACATACCTTATCAGGACACCAACAATCAATGTATTTAAATCTTCTGTCTTCAATAGACTCTAGCTCACTATAAGGCAGGGATCATGCTTATAAGGGCATGTCTTATTTGTCTCGGTATCTCTTGTGATTGGAACATAGGGGATGTGTAATAAGTGGTAAATGAATGAACAAATGGCTAGATTCAGAATATATAATATTTACTTTAGTTAAATATTTAAACATTTCCAATTTACTGCGTATATGTAATGCCATGAAGAATTTTACATTCTTTCCTTAGGATAGAAGTAATTCCCAGAAGTGGAATTACTGGGACAGAATATCTTAGTCATCTAGTGCTGCTATTACAGAAATACCACAAGTGGATGGTTTTAACAAACAGAAGTTTATTCTCTCGGTCTAGTAGGCTGGAAGTCAAATTCATGTCAGCTTCAGGGGAAGTCCTTTCCTTTCTGTCAGCTCTGGAGAAAGGTCCTTGTCATCAATCTTCCCATGGTCAAGGAGCTTCTCAATGCAGGGAGCCCAGGTCAAAGGACGTGCTATGCTCCTGGTGCTTCTTTCTTGGTGGTGTGAGGTCCCCATGTCTCACTGCTCACTTCTCTCTTTTATATCTCAAAAGAGATTGGCTTAAGTTGTAGATTAATCTTGTAGATTGAGTTTATATAACTGCCACTAATCCCATCTTATCAACATCGTAGAGATAGGATTTACAACACATAGGGAAATCATATCAGATGACAAAATGGTGAACAATCGTACAATACTGGGAATCATGGCCTAGCCAAATTGACACACATATTTTTGGGGGACACAATTCAGTCCATGACAAAGGGTATAGACATTTTACAGACTCTTGATACACTTTGCTCAAGAATGTATCCGAATATTTGATTTTTTAACCCAAATTTTGATAAATTTTTGTTTTTAAAATAATAGTATATTAAAATTGTAGATTCTTTTAAATTAGATTTTCCTACTACAAAATTATTTTTTGGAGTGGGTAATGTTCAGTTTCTATTTGCAAAGTGATATAGCAACATGTTGAAATTAGCAATATTAAATTACACTTTCTCTCCCAAAGCTATGGAAAGTATGGAAGAAGTTAGCATCCAATTTAAGCCAAATAGGCTATGTATAAAAGCTTAAGTTTTTTTTTTTCTTTCTTTTTTTTCCTTTTGTTACAGTCTACTAAATTCCTAGTGGACTTTAATTATTAAGACACAGTGCAAGGTCTACATTTTTAACCTTCTTTTCTAAATAGACTATTGATTCAACTTGAACTGCTTTTTAAAAATTCAATATGCGCATCTGAGGATTTTGCTACCCCAGTGCTTTACACAAAGGTTGTGAGGATTAAAAAGTTTGCAGAGCATTATGTGCTTCTTGGATGAAAGGTTTGGTATAAAATACAACTTTAATACTGTTATTTAAAAGCAAACTTCCTTTGGGGAAAGAAAAAGGGCTTCCATAGTTTGATTAAAAGTATGTACTCCAGTACTTTTTTTCCAAAGGCAATCTCCATGGAAGGATTGAAAATTGTACACCTTGCCATCCGCTGACACAATGCAACATAAAGGAAACTGATATGGAATCATTTTTGTCCATCTATTTTAAGCCAGTATGGCCTTGATTTGACCTCAGCTTATCTTAGTGGCCTGGGTTTATTGTTGTTCTTTACTTATGTTTTGAATAATTTCTTGCCTGATTTTAATTGTTTAATTGGGACTGAATTCATGTGAATGATTCCCTGGCAGACCTCTCTTTTTCACAGAACGGATCCCATGTGATCGGGAATGCATGGCGTTTTGGTGGCTATGGTAACCACATCATAAACCTTGATGGATAGCAGATGCGTTAAGCGCTTCAACTATTAGGACCTTATGGGTACTTATGTGTTCAGCCAAGAATGACATTTGCCCACAGGGATCATAAAACAAAAAGAATCTTTACTCTTGATTTAGCAGCGAGGAGGTAATGGACATGTACTAACCAGGATAAAATGAAACTGGATGAGGATTTTTCTGGTAAATACTACTGAAAGGGACTAGGGAGAAACATGAGGCTAAAGCAGAGAGTAAAATGTAAAAGGCAAAACAGTGTAATCATTCTCTACACTGTAAGCGCATTTGATAACAAATGCTGTGTTTACATATTATTTTTTGTGATTCCTGATCCTGAGTTCTGTGTGGGTCACATCAAATCTTAGGCATCAATTCTAACACTAGCACTTTTGAAAACTGTAATATATTTATTCAAAAGATAGGAAAGAAAATGTATTCATTAAGCTTTTAGATACTCATGTTGGGGGGGTGGTAAGAAATAGGAGAAGGTAGACAATTTATTAGATGACAGAATAAGGATTCAAAAATCACTCAGATAAACTGAAGTTGTTGTAACCCATGGAAATGTGCTTGGAATCAGGCAGAATGGTTTAAAAGAGAGGAGTACAGTGGTTACACTCAAGGAGGACTATTTCAGAAGAATACTAAATCTCTAAAAAGACAAAAAGTACTAGGGACTGTTTAAAAAAAATTTTTTTTACTGTACTTTAGATGAAGGTTTGCAGAACAAATAGTTTCTCATTAAGCAGTTTTTACACATATTGCCCTGTGAAAAAGGTTAACAACCCCATGACATGTCAACACTGTCCTTCTCAAACCTGGGTTCCCTAACACCAGCTTTCCTGTCCCCTCCTGCCTTCTAGTCCTTGTCGATGGACTGCTGTGACTCGTTAGTCCTGTTTTGTTTTATGAGGCTGTCCAACCCTGGGCTGAATGGTGAACTTCGGGACTGACTTCACCACTGGGCTAAAAGGGTGTCCGGGGGCCATACTCTCGGTGTTTCTGTAATCTCTGTCAGGCCAGTAAATCTCGTCATTTTTTTGCGAGTTAGAATTTTGTTCTATATCCCTTTCCACCTCTATCCAGGAGCCTCTATTGTGATCCTGCTCAGAGCAGTCAGTGGGGGTAGCCGGGCACCATCTAGCTGTACTGGACTCCATCTGGTGGAGGCCGTGGTAGCTGTGGTCCATTAGTCCTTTGGACTAATCTTTTCCTTGTGTCTTGTTCTCTTCATTCTCCCTTGCTCCTGAGAGGGTGAGACGAGTGGAATATCTTAGATGGCTGCTCACAGGCTTTTAAGACCCCAGATGCTACTCACCAAGGTAGAATGTAGAACATTGTCTTTATAAACTGTGTTATGCCAATTGAGTTAGATGTTCCCCAAGACCACAGCCCTCCACCCAGCAATTTAGTCCCTCATGGAGTTTGGAAGTGTCTATGGAGCTTCCATGACCTTTTCTTGTACAAGTTGTGCCGGCTTCCCCAGGACTGTGCACTGTCTTACCCTTCACCAAAGTTATCACTTGTCTATTGTCTATTTAGTTCCCCCCATCCCTTGTAACCAACAAAGATTATTTCCTTTTGTGCGTAAACTTTTACATGAGTTTTTACAGTAGAGGTCTCATACAATATTTGTCCTTTTGTGATTGACTTATTTCACTCAGTATAATGTCCTTCAGTTTTATCCATGCTATGAGATGCTTCACAGATTCATCATTGTTCTTTATCTTTACATAATACTCCATTGTGTGTATGTACATACCATAGTTTGTTTATCCATTCATCTGTTGATGGGCATCTAAGTTGTTTCCATCTTTTTGCTATTGTGAACAGTGCTGCAATGAACACCAGTGCGCATATGTCTATTCATGTGACAGCTCTTATTTCTCTCAGATAAATTCCTAGGAGTGGAATTGCATTTTGTAGTGCTTTTTTTTGTGGGGCTGGTGTTTTATTTTTTCCTCTTACTCTCCTGTGCTGAGTTCCTTTTGTTTGTGGATTTTTTTTCATTTCTTTTTTTTTTATGTTTTGTTTTTACTAAGAGTTTATGTTTTTATTCTTTATTTTGATGAGTAGGTTTGTTAACTTTCTTTGTGGTTACCTTGAAATTTACCCTTATCTTCCTAGATTTGAACCAGTCTGTTATTACTTGGTATCGCCTTGCCTTCCTCTCCATTAGAAGGTTCTATACTTACACTGTTTATTCCCTGTTTTATTGTTCTGATGCTGTTGTCATTTACATTTAACCTCTCTGGTTCCCTGTTGTAATTCTTTTGGTTTTGCATAGTCCTTAAGAGTTCATTTCCTAGGTTGGTATCTGGCTAGTACAATTCTGTGTCCTATATTCAGCCTGTGGTCTGATGTTGTTTATTCTCAGATCGAAGGACTCCCTTTAATAAGCCTTGTAAGTTTGGTTTGGTTTTTACATAGTCCCTTATTTCTGTTTATCTGGAAATGACTTAATTTCACCATCATATTTGAAAAAGAGTTTTGCAGGATATACTATTCTTGCTGGTGATTTTTTTCTTTCAAGGTTTTTTTTTAAGTCATCGCCTTGCCTTCTTGCTTTCATGGTTTCTGCCAAATAATCCGAGCTTAGTTGTTTTGTTTCTCCTCTGAATGTGACTTTTTGTTTTTCTCGAGCTGCTCTCAGGATTCTTTGTTTGTCTTTGGTTTTAGCGAGTGTGATTATGATATGCCTTGGTGATTTTCTTTTGGGGTCTATCCTATACGGGGTTTGTTAAGCTTCATGGATGGTCAGCTTTTCATCTTTCATGATATTGGGGAAGTTTTCTGTCAGCAGTTCTTCAATGATCCTCTCTGGGTTTTCTGTTTTCTCCCCGTTCTGGAACTCCGATTACTTGCAGGTTTTTGCTTTTGATTGTATCCCACATAATTCTCAGGGCTTCTTCATTTTCATTTGTTCTTTTTTATGATTTTTCCTCAGAGTTGTATTCAAGTGTTTGTCTTCAACTTCACTGATCCTATCTTCCATCATTTCAAACCTGCTCCTCAGCCCTTCTATGACACTGTCCATTTCTGAAGTCTTGTTGTTTATCTTTTGGATTTATAATTGTTGTTTTTGTATGTTTTCTAGTTGTGAATTTATTTTAGGATTATGTTCCTGTAATATTTTCTTGCAGTCTTCCATTGTTTTGTCTGTATTTTCCAAGAATTTCTCTGCCTTTTCCATGAATTTGTCTAGTTTTTCCTCACTTTTGTCTGCTTTTTGCTTCAACTCTTGGATAATTCTCAATATTAGAGATTTGAATTCCCTATCAGTTAGGTCTAGTGCCTTTTCTTCTATTGGAAGGTCATCTGGTGTTTTATTTTGGATGCCTACTGGAACCATCCTGTCCTGTTTTTATAAATGTTTTGATATTGTCTGCTGTCTTCAGGGCATTCAGTAGTTATTTTCCTCCTTTATTGATTGTAGATTTGTTTGTTTTGTTTTGTTTTTTTGTCTTATTTGGTTATGTCTGAGCAGGCGGGCTGTGTGTTTTTGGTTGTTTGCTCATCTGTGGGTATGATACTTTTCGTCTCCTTCTCCAGTGGGTAGTGTCAGTCACTCAGGTATGGTGCAGCAGGGCAGGTGCAGCTGAAGGGGAGTTTCTGGGATGGGTGGTTTGTGGCATGTACCAGGGCTGAGAGTGCATACTAGGAATCAGTGCAGGGCACGTTCTAGTAGGCCGTGCCTGTGCTTCTTGGGTGTGTGATGTTCAGCATACAGTGCAGGTAGGCAGGAAGGAGGGGGTAGATTGTGATGTGTGGAGCAAAGATAGGGATGGAAAGGATGAGAGAGAGAGGAGAGATAGGGACAGGAGCCAAAAACATACACACAAATGAAAAAGAGTGCTAAGGGAGCTTGCTATTAGAGTAGAGAGATGAGAGACTGAGAAATGGGGGGGGGGGCTGAGAAAAAAGGTAAAATAAAAAAATGAATAGATCGAGAAACTGGAACTGAAGACATATAAAAGGGGAATAAGAGAGAGAAGAAAACAAAACAAAGAAACAACAACAACAACAAAAAAACCCAAATGAAAACAAAAAACCAAAAAAAGGGGGAAAGAAAAAAACCAAGAAAAACGAAATGCCCTCAGCGATGTCCCTGTGTGTCTGTGCAGAGTAAGAGAGTAGTTTCCATGCTATGTGGTATTGTCTGGCTACAAGGGGCTCCCAAGCTGAGAAATGAAAAAGAAAACAAAGAAACAAATCAAAACAGAACAAATCAGAGCAAACATACAATCAAAAAAGCCCCGGGTGTCCCACTAGCACGGCGGCACAGGCCCGGAAGCAGTTTCACAGTTGAGTGGTGTTTTACTGCCTTTTAGGAAGAAACAAAGATGGTGCACAGAGCCAGATATTTGAGAGAAAGAGGGGGAGGTGGTGACAGTTAAGGAAGAAATCTAAAGAAGTGGAAAAGAACAACACCAGCAGCCAACAAGGCACTCAGGGAGCTGGCCAGTGCGGGCGGGTGGAATCCAAGCGACACTGGGTGAAGCTAGTGCTTCCTGGCCAAGAGACTGTGGCTGCAGGAAGCAGAGGAGGCTGAGAGGGGGTGAAGAAGGGTGCGGGGTGAGAAAGCTTATATCGCTGGTTACCGGTTGTTCTGTCTCCTGCTGGAAGCTCCGCGAAGCTGCTTTCTCATACCCCCTGTTAGCTGATCTCCGAAAGGAGTCCAAGATGGTGGATCTGTGCTGTGGTAGCTGATGGGGACCTCTGCATGTATCTCTCCTCGCTCTCTGTTTTTGGTCAGTTTCTTATTCTGTTCGGTGCTTGGCTGAGTTCTTTATCTCTTTGTTTGATGCTTAGGATTTCAGGATTGACGTGAGACTCTGTTTGACTTAGTTTTTCTGATCTTTGCTACAGAGGGACAGCATGGTGCTTCTGACTATAGGGCCATGTTGCCCCCAGTACTATGGACTCTTAATAGAAAATATTGTATTTAGGAGAAGTGTTATTGTTGTTAGCTGCCATCTTGTTGGCCCCTGACTCATGGAGACCCCATGCACAATGGAATGAAATGCTGTCCAGTCCTGCAATATCCTTATGATCAGTTGGACTTTGGGCTGTTATAATCCATAGAGTTTTTATTGGCTGATTTTCATAAGTAGATTGCAGCCTTTTCTTCCTAGTCTGTCTTAGTCTGGAAGCTCTTCTAAAACCTGTTCAGCATTGTAGCTACACAAGACTTCACTGGCAGGCGGTGGTGGCTGCACATGAGGTGCATTGGTCAGGAATCAAAACCAGGTCTCCCTCATGGAAGGGGAGAATTTTACTACTGAGCCACCACTTCTCCTCCAAGAGAGCAGTGCTATTTAATAAATAAAGAAATTCAGAAACTGTAGGTTTGGATCGATTAACAAATACATGAGGTAGTTGCAGATGATTGAATAGGGCAGGATCAAAGGGAATATGGAAAAAGGCAACAATAACAATGGCCTTCAAGACCATCCTTCTGTCACTTAGAGCTCCTGGCTAGCTGTTCCCTAGGTTAAAAGAAACAAACTAAAAATGGATTATAATAGGTTTAGAAAAGTCAGAAAGACATTTCCAGTCAGTGTATTCTGCTAAGTATTATAAAAGCTTTATTTAGGGGAGATTTTGAAATTGTCCTTATAATGGTCTCTAAAAATAGGAAGATAATTTTGTTGTGTTATTATTAAAGAGGAGTAGACAAATGGCCCACGCTGCTGCTGGGTTCTGTGCTTCTAAAATCCTCCTCAATTGTCTTCAAAACATGTTTCCATTTCTGACAAAAACATAGCATTCTCAGTTTTCTAGGTAGGATTTGCTTGTAAAATTCCATGAAGTGCAAATCAACTTAGTCTAATCCATCGTTTAGTTTAAAACTCTAAGTCTCGTGACATTTCAATAGATCCAGGTATTGTGATAGCATTTCCTCATACGATATCATTAATTAACCAGAGTTGGTAATTTTTTGTTTCACTTTTCTCTCCTTAAAGCCTTTTCCATATTTGGTTATGGCATTTATATAAGAAGTACATCAAATTTTCAAGCTCTATCATAATATGTGTGATTAGAGCTGTTTTTCTAACAGTTTAAATAGAGTGTTATAGAAGAGATTAAAGTTGCTCAGAGTCAATACAATATTTTATTGGACAAACATTGGTCTTTATCTCCATTAGTTGCATGTAATTATTTGGAACATTTGTGTCTTAATCAAGGTTATGTTGGTTTCAAATAATAGAAACCCACTCAAAGTAGCGGCAGTCAAAAACAGTAATTTATCAGAGAACTTAGAAGAGCACTTCATGGAACTCAAGGGCAGCAAGAGCAGCTGAGCCTCATTGAAGGACAGGAACCAGGAATTGGAAATATGTTAGGTTCCAAGACAACCACCTCCCACACTCCTTTTTCTCCACACACATGGTATCAAATGTAGAACCCTTTCAATATGGCCAAGATAATTGATAAAAGACCTTGAGCTCCAGCTTCAAATTCTTGTGACATTCTAATAAGACCAGTTTGGATCAGCTGTGTACCCTTGAGCTGATTAGCTCATGGTCAGGAACATATTAGCATATGGCAGTGGTTTTACAACTTGTGGTCATTAGACAAGTAGCAGGTCCCAAAATACTGGCAACTTGTTAGAACTGAAAATTCTTGGACCCTACTTCAGACCTTCTAAATAAAAAATTCTGGAGGTGGGCTCAGAAATCTGTGTTTTAACAAATATTACAGGTAATTATTCAAATTTACACACCAACCACTAAGGCCAAAGATGAAAAAAACTGAAGATTTTTACCTACTTCTGCAGTCTAAAATTCATCAAACATTCAATCAAGATGCATTGATAATTACTGGTGATTGGCATGCAAAAGTTGGAAAAAAGAAGAAGGATCAGTAGATGGAAAGTATGGCTTTGGTGACAGAAGTTATGCTGGAGACAGCATGATAGAATTTTGTAAGACCAGTGATTTAATCATTGCAAATACTGAGGCCAGTCCCTGGAGAAGGACATCATGCTTCGTAAAGTAGAGGGTCATCAAAAAAGAGGAAGATCCTCAAGGAGATGTACTGACACAACAGCTGCAACAATGGGCTTAAGTGTAACAACCATTGTGAGGAGGGCGTAGGACCCAACAGTGTTTTGTTCTGTTGTACACAGGGTCACTATGAGTTGGAAGCGACTTGACAGCACCTAACAATAACAACAACAGTAGGGGTGTGGGAGCTGTTGCTCAGGCAAGAGGGCCTGGAAGGGACTCTTTAAAAGTGATACAAACGTGGTAGAGAAATGATCATCAGTGCTATTTTTCAAGGAAAAAAATGCCCCCCCCCAATTTTAATTGTATTTGAGCAATTACCCCTGCCCCAATCTAACTGGAAGAATAAGATTAGTTATTAAAGCAACTGTCTCTAAGATATTCTGGCATCCTATCATATTCTCTTAATTTCTCACTTTCACCTTTTCAAAACATGATGAGCACTCCAAAGTTAGCTTATCAAAATATCTTGCAGAATGTTAAACTTCTAGGGTTGACTTGCTTTTTCTCACTCTGAGTTGAATAGGAAATTGCCCAAATTAACCACAATAGCAGCGATGAGTTCAGATGTGCTCCAGCTTCTCTTGTTTTGAAAATACAAGGTCAAAACAATGTATTTATAAATAAATTTTAATTTGCGAAAATCAGAATTTCACATTACAGAACTCAAGTGACTCAGGACAGTATTTCATTGCTGTGAGAAGTCAAACATATTCCATTATTGAGCTCACTCAGGGGAAGGGTTCGTTTCATTGTTTGTTCTTTCCAGAAGTCTGAGACTTAAGGAGGTTATCATTCTACATTAAACCAAAAACCTCTAAACACCTTCCTCGTAATAAAAAAACTTCCACAATGGACAGTTTGAAAGATGTAAAAGTTATTCTCTGTCACTGAGATTTTATGGGGGAAACTGATTCTAAGCAGTACTTTTCTCAGCTTTCCAGTAAGTCAACACTATTGAAAACATTTAGAAGTGTCAGTGTGGCATAGAAATTATCTCCATAGAAAATTATGACTTTTTCTGTCTGCTTTTCTGTTGCTTTAAGAACAATTTACAATGTTGCCAATGCCTACCACTGATCCAAAGCCTATAGCAAATGTGAACAGAATCATATATTGGAAAACATGATAGCTGTGCATTCATAAGAAATTCTTACCAAACAAAATGCATTAATGCTTCCAGCTGCTTTGGGATTGATAGTAAATCACAAGGAATCACATTCATTGAGATTTAAAAGACACTTAGAATCTCCTGATTTAAAAGATTTAAAAGGAGACAGCTCTGGGGGTTTATAGAATTTTCAAATTTGCTAAACTGCAAAGGCTATTATTCTAGAACATCTTTATTAACCAAAATAAATAACATGTTTTATCTTTCCAGCAGGAAAGTTTAGCTTCTAAGAGGAAAGTACTATGTAAGGTATAAAACTTGCTTTAACGTTCCATTCAATCAAAGAAACTGGTTAATGGCATGCTAAAGTTTAACTCTTTTATTTAAGGGGCCCTTTGGTGAGGCCTTATTTATACTTGTCTGCTTTATGAGTTAATGCTGGATCAAACAAAAATTGGTAGGTAAACCCAGATCAATTTACAGAAAGATTATTGCCAAAATACTTTGAAGTGAAATATTAAAGTGTTTGGATATTTCTAAACCTTGGGATAGTTAAACTCCATAGAGGGGAAGTGGTTCCATGTTTCTTAAGTGTTTAATTAAATGCACTTATTCTAAACAAAGATCCAAGAGGAACTTGCTGCTTTGTCATTAAATTATTGAGTTTGTCCCCATTAAGACCACTTCCTAATTTTACACATGAGAAAACTGGAACCATAACTTGACCAAGGTTACAAGGTGCAAGGCTGATGACTAAATTTAACTTAACTGAAAATGACTTAACCAAATGTCCCCACAATTTTGACCTATTGTTTAGAAAATGAAAATTTAGTTTGGGAAAAAAACAGTTTTTAAAATTTAATGGCATAATATGTATAAATTTGAAAATTGCATATCAGACAATGCAAAATGGAGCTCTATTTTTTAATTAATTAATTTTTTCTTGTAAAACTATTGCTAACACAACAATTGCCAATTCAGCTTTTGTCACGTGTACAATTCAGTGAAACCAATTATGTCAGTCTTGTTGTGCAACCATCACCAATATCTATTGTCATAGTTTCTATCCCCATAAACAGAAACTTAATGCTAGCTAGACAAAGATTTAGTAGCATATTTTCCTCTATGAGTCTTCATTCCTGCTCTTCAGCAGAAAATTAATATTTTTTTCTTTTTACCTCTAGACATCCTATACTGAACAACACAAGAAGCATCAAAAGAAGATGGAAGAAATACAGAGTTACCGTACCAGAAAAATAGGTTGACATTCAACCTTTTCTGGAGGTAGCATATGATCAAGAACCAATGGTACTGAAGGAAGAAACTCAAGTTGCACTGAAGGCATTGGCAAAAAACAAGTCTCCAGAAACTGACAGAATACCAATTGAGATGTTTCAACAAATGGATATAATGCTGGAAGTGCCCACACATCTATGCCAAGAATTTTAGAAGACAGCTACCTGGCTAACCATCTGGAAGAGATCCATATTTGTGCCCATTCTAAAGAAAGGTGATCCAACAGAATGCAAAAATTATCAAACAATATCATTAATATCACATGCAAGTAAAATTTTGCTTAAGATCATTCAAAACTGATTTCAGTAGTACGTTGACAGGGAACTGCCAGAAATTCAAGCTGAACTCAGAAGATGACGTGGAACAAGGTGTATCATAGCTGATGTCAGATGTGTGCTGGCTGAAAACAGAGACTACCAGAAAGATGTTTACCTGTGTTTTATTGACTATGCAGAGGCATTTGACTGTGTGGCTCATAACAAATTATGGATAACATTGTGAAGAATGGCAATTCCAGAACACTTAATTGTGCTCATGAGGAACCTGTATGTAGAAAAAGAGGCAGCTGTTCGAACAGAACAGTGGGATACTGTGTAGTTTAAAATTAAGAAATGTGTGTGTCAGGGTTGTATCCTCCTACCATACTTATTAACTCTGTATGCTGAACAAATAATCTGAGAAACTGGACTGTGAAGAACGGGGCATCAGGATTGGAGGAAGACTCATTAACAACCTGTGATATGTAAACGATATAATGTTGCTTGCTGAAAGCCAAGACGAGTTGAAGCACTTACTGATGAAGACCAAAGACTACTGCCTTCAGTATGGATTACGCCTCAACATAAGGAAAACAAAAATTCTCACAACTGGTCCAGTAATAAACAGAAAATATTGACATCAAGGGTTTAATTTTACTTGGATCCACAATCAAAGTTCACAGAAGGAGCAGTCAATAAATCAAAGGATGTATTGCATTGACTAAATCAGCAAATTTTTAATAGTGTTAAAAAGCAAAGATATCACCTTGAGGACTAAGGTGCACCTGACCCAAGCCATGGTATTTTCAATCGCCTCATGTACATGTGAAAGCTTGACAGTGAATAAGGAAGACCAAAGAAGAATCGATGCCCTTGAACTATGGTATTGGCGAAGAATATTGAATATACCATGGCCTGCCAGAAGAACAAACAAATCTGTCTTGGAAGAAGTACAACCGGGATGCTCCTTAGAAGTGAGGATGGTAAGACTTTTTCTTGTACTTAGGACATGTTTACAGGAGGGACCAGTTCCTGGAGGAGGACACCTAGTTTGTAAAGTAGAATGTCGGCAAAAAAGAGGAAGTCCCTCAAGGAGATGGGATGACACAGTGGCTGCAACAGCAGGCTCAAGCACAGCAATGATTGTGAGGATGAATAAAGATATTTTATTCTGTTGCACATAGGATTGCTATGAGTCGGAACTAACTCAAGAGCACCTAACAACAATGAGGTGTCCTAATCACTTCCAATTTAAAACTGAGTCGCTCCCCGTCAGATTCAATATGTTCTTCTGGTCCAATTCAGGTATAGTTTGGCTGACTCACTGGTTCTTAACACTATTCTATTTAAAGGTCTCTCTTTCTCTGAGTCCCCTTCCCTCCTTCCTCACTCTCCATAGCACCAATGATGTCTATAGTATGTCTATAGTAAGGCATCTGCAGTGGAGCATTGGGCTGGGTATATTGTCCACATTCTGACTTGGTTTTTGAGACATACCATATCTTACCAATCATGCTCTGCAAGGTGACTCTCTTAGTTACCCTATTCCTAAGGCACTTTTGTTGATTTTTTGGTACCCAGCTGTCCTTGTTCCTTATGCTTAGTAGAAATCCACTCTGCAGTGCTCAAGAGATACTTTCACCTTCTTGGGGGAGCTGATTACCTCTATTATTCATTCTCTAAGTTACCACTTGATGAGGACTCTTTGGCCACAAAAAAAAATAAAAAATAAAAAAAAAATAAAAATGCTGGATCCTTTCCACACCTGTGCTGAGGAAGGAGCAACCAGACTAGGACACTGCCCGAGTATTTTCTTTCCTTACCTCTTTCTGCATAGTCGTGTTACACTGCCATTTCTCTGTTGTTCTCCTTGCTTAGTGGCCAGCAACAGGGGACATAACTGTGGGTTCTGTCACTTAGTCAACTCCTATGGGAACAAGGGAGTGCTGGAATTTCTAATGCCTTGATGTTAGGTCTCCCCAATTTCATGGCTAGACTAGCTGGATGCTTCCTTCCTTCTT
Source organism: Dugong dugon (assembly GCA_030035585.1). Lineage (NCBI taxonomy): Eukaryota > Metazoa > Chordata > Mammalia > Sirenia > Dugongidae > Dugong > Dugong dugon. The sequence continues at coordinate 34,641,171 of CM057479.1, forward strand.
TAAACTCTCCAGGCTCAATGGGGATTCTGTTTATTGCTTGGGATGGCAAAGGCTGAAGGATTCCATTCCAGTCTTTGCTTCTTGTTGTTGTTAGGTGTCCTTGAGTCGTTTCCAACTCATAGCAACCCTATGCACAACAGAACGAAACAATGCTTGGTCCAGAGCCATCCTCATAATCTTTGTTATGGTTGAGCCGCTTGTTGCAGTCAGTGTCAATCCATTTCATGGAGGGTCTTCCTCTTCTTTGCTGACCATCTACTTTACCAAGCATGATGTCTTTCTCCAGGGACTGATCCCTCCTGATAACATGTCCAAAGTGTATGAGACGTAGTCTCACCATCTTTGCTTCTAAGGAGCATTCTGGTTTTACTTCTTCCAAGACAGATTTGTTTGTTCTTTTGGCAGTCCATGGTATGTTCAGTATTCTTTGCCAACACCACAGTTCAAAGGCGTCAATTCTTCTGACTTCCTTATTCATTGTTTTATTTTCACATGCATACGAGGCAACTGAAAATACCATGACTTGGGTCAGGCACACCTTAGTCTTCAAGGTGACATCTTTGCTTTTCAACACTTTAAAGAGGTCTTTTGCAGCAGATTTGCCCCATGCCATGTGTCTTTTGATTTCCTGACTGCTTCTTCTATGGGTGTTGATTGTGGATACAAATAAAATGAAGTCCTTGACAACTTCTATGTTTTCTCTGTTTATCATGAAGTTGCTTATTGGTCCAGTTGTGAGGATTTTTGTTTTCTTTATGTTGAGGTGTAATCCATACTGAAGGCTGTGGTCTTTGATCTTCATCAGTAAGTTCTTCAAGTCCTCTTCACTTTCAGCAAGCCTGATTCTGTCGTCTGCCTATTACAGGTTGTTAATGCGTCTTCCTCCAGTCCTGATGCCCGGTTCTTCTTCATATAGTCCAGTTTCTAGGATTATTTGCTCAGCATACAGATTGAATAGGTATAGTGAAAGGATACAACTCCGACACACACCTTTCCTGACTTTAAACTATGCAGTATACCCTTGTTCTGTTCGAATCACTGCCTCTTGGCCTAAGTACAGATTCCTCATGAACACAGTTAGTGTTCTGGAACTCCCATTCTTCGTAATGTTATTCATATTTTGTTATGATCCACACAGTCAAATGCCTTTGCATAGTTAATAAAACACAGGAAAACATCTTTCTGGTATTCTCTGCTTTCAGCCAGGATCCATCTGACATCAGCAATGACATCCCTGGTTCCACGTCCTCTTCTGAATCTGGCTTGACTTTCTGGCAGTACCCTGTTGAAATACTGCTGCAGCAGCTTTTGAACAATCTTCAGGAAAATTTTACTTGTGTATGATATTAATGATATTGTTCGATAATTTCCTCATTTGGTTGGATCACCTTTCTTGGGAATAGGCATAAATATAGATCTCTTCCAGTCTGTTGGCCAGATAGCTGTCTTCCAAATTTCTTGGCATAGACAAGTGAGCACTTCCAGAGCTGCATTTGTTTGTTGAAATATCTCAATTGGTATTCCGTCAATTCCTGGAGCCTTATTTTCACCAGGAGCTTGGACTTCTTCCTTCAGTACCATCGGTTCCTGATCATACGCTACCTCCCGAAATGGTTGAATCTCGACCAATTCTTTTTGCTATAGTGAATCTGTGTATTCTTTCCATCTTCTTTTGATGCTTCCTGTGTCATTTAATATTTTTCGTGTAAACCCTTCAATATTGCAACTCGAGGCTTGAATTTTTTATTCAGTTCTTTCAGCTTGAGAAATGCTGAGTGTATTCTTTTCTTTTGGTTTTCTATCTCCAGATCTTTGCACATGTCATTTTAATCCTTTGTGTTCTTGTGCTGCCCTTCGAAATCTTCTGTTCAGCTTTTAGTTCATCATTTCTTCCTTTTGCTTTAGCTACTTGACATTCAAGAACAAGTTAAAGATTTTTAATCTTTTCTAGATTTAGGATTTAACAAGAAGTGGTAGAATTCCATTTGAATTTAGTTATTTTGGATTAAGTGTTATTGTTTTCTTATATAGAGCTATTTTTGCAGTAATCTATGCCCTTTTAGGTTAGGCACTAGAGGAGGAGAGAAACAAGCAGGGAGCCTGGTAAATAAGAAAGGAGATTTGTATTGATATTTTATATCCTTATGTTCCTGTAGCTTTGGATAATCCAGTATTTATCAGCAGAGAAACAGTTACCATTTAAAATGATTGTAAAGATTTTATGGTCTGCATGCTTAATACCAGTTACTTGGAAGACAAGCTATTTGGAAGCCAATGGGAAGAACATAGATATTATCATTTTATTTCTTGGGGCTGCTTTGAAAGATGAAAACTAGGTATACTGAGACATTTAGGGAGCATTTTTCAAACACTAGAAACATCTATGTTGAAAGTGAATCGTGCTCCAATAAGAGGATGGCTGACTTACCAAGATGATGACTTTTACAAGTCATGGTCAACATTTAGTGAGCACTTACTATCGGTCAAGAATAGTTCTAAGTATTTTATGTGTATTAATTTAGTTTTCAAAATAATTCTGTGAGGTAGCTCTGTTGCTACCCCTTGTCAGTTTACAGATGGGGGCATTGAGGTCCAGCAAGGTTAAGTAACTTGCTCAAGTGTGTTGTTGTTAGGTGCCCTCGAATCGATTTTGACTCATAGTGAGTCCATGTGACAGAGTAGAACTTCCCCATAGGGTTTTCTTGGCTGTAATCTTTATGGAAGCATATCGCCATGTCCTGTGGAGCTGCTGGGTGGGTTTGAGCCATCAAACTCATCAGCAGCCGAGAGCTTAACTGTTTGCACACCAGGGCTCCTTTTGCTCAAGTATAGCAGATAGTAAATGACAGGACGGGATTGTGAACCGAGGTAGTCTGGTTTCAGAGTCTGTGCTCCTAACCACTGTACTATGCTGTATGGTTTCTGAAAGATATCGTTAAATCTAATAATCTGTGTTATTTATAATAACTAGAGAGGTGTAGAGAAAGACAGCATATTTCCTATGTGCAGTTGTCTCTGGTGGGCCTCTGCCTGTGTGTCCCACATTGCTCCAATTTCAACAGAGTGGGGAAGCTTAGTATCTGCATTTCCTAAGCATATTTAAAATATAGAGATTCTAGGATTCATACAGGGTTAATCCAGCAAGTTGGATTAGTTCTGGGCTCTGCATACTTTTGCTAAGACCCAAGACGTTCTGATGATGATTCAGGTTTACTTCTGAATCTTAGTGTTATTGATGGACTTGTTTCTCTGAGTGCTGAATCTGTCACCCTAAACTCTATGCCATGCTTTTTTCACACATTTCAGGCAGAAGGAACAGTCATGCAAAGGCCAAAGGAGGGGTGGGAATAAGATTTTCTTGTTTAAAAGGCCAGTATGGTTGGGGCTTAGTGAGAAGTCAGAGAGGGATAGAAAATGAGATCATAGGGGTCAGATCATGTACGGCCTGATAGGCCATGGTACAGGGTTTTCATTTAATTCCAGATAAAATAGGACACCATGGAGGCTTTTATATAGGGGCTGACATGGCCAAATTTAATATTTTAATGATCAAATGAAACCCAAACAGGTTTTTCATAGTGAAACATTTTCACTAGGCCTTCTATTTATGAGGAGATTGGTACCTGGGCTATTTTTCCAAAGATGTTTAAGCTTCTTCACATATTTTCACAAGGTTATTTTTTTATACAATATTTTAAATGTGACATCATATACCACTCTACTATAAAATTGAGACCAATATTTCTTAATTCTTTGTGCTTGGTTTTTAGCATGAATTTTGAAAATACTGTGCTTTAAAATTTGTGTTCTGGAATTTACTGTGTGTAGTAGTTTTCTATTGCTAGTGTAACAAATTACCACAAACTTAGCGGTTTAAAACAACAAAAAATATATTTTTTTACAGTTTTGGAGGTCAGAAGTCCAACATGGGTCTCACTGGGCTAAGACCAAGTGGTTGACAGGACTGCATTCCTCTCTGGAGGCTTTAGGGAAGAATTTATTTCCTTGCCTTTTCCAGCTTTTAGAGGCTGCTCAAATTTCTCGACCCCTGGGCCCCTTCCTCTATCTTCAAAGTCAGCATTGTGGCATCTCTCTGACTAGTCTTCTGTAGTCACATCTCCCTCTGAACCAACCAGTTAAGATTCTCCACTTTTTAGCTCTCGTGATTAGATTAGGCCCACTAAGATAATCCAGCACAGCCTTCCCATGTCGAGATTCTTAATCACTTTGGCAAAGTCCTTTTTGCCATGTAAGGTAACATATTCACAGGTTCCAAGATGTGGGCCTCATTGGGGGCCATTTTTCTGCCTAGCTCACTGTATTTCTTCTAAAAGGAAATTATCTTCAGATTAAAATTTTTATAAGTGTTTCAAATAACATAAAAGTTAGGAGCTGATTTGAATCTGACATTTTCACAGTGGTGATTTTTCAGTGAGATTTTCTTCTTTTTCTCTATGAAATCAACAAAATATTTCATCATTTTCTGAAACCTTTACCAGCTCCTTTATACCTTAAATGTGTACAGAAGTTTCTATATTACACATAAATTGTTTTTCTTTCAGTTGTTTCCTCTCCCCAGGTATTCGTTCCTTTTATTTGTACATTATCTTTACGTCAAAGCATTTCTCAACTTGACATTTTCTTTCCAAGGTTTTAGCCTCCCATTGCACAGGCTTTTTATTGCGTCATCGGAGAAACTCATCACAAAGTTGTTTTCATTCACTATCTGATTATTTTACTTTCTGACACCAACATAATCTTGACCTCTAAAAAGTACAGATGTTTCATACAGTATTTATTACAAAAAGGTTGTAGCTGAAGACAATCAAAATTCTATTGGTGTTCTTGGTTAAGTGTCAGGTCTAAAATGGATAGAGACTTAATGTTTTTCTGATTTAAACATATATACATAGTACATTGATAGCTGGATAGCTGCCATTGAGTCCACACTGACTCATGGTGACCCTATGTACAACAGAACAAAATGTTGCCTTTCTCATGTCACCCTCACAATCACCACATGTTCTAGTCCTTCCTTGCCAGTCCATCTCACCTAGGGCATTTCTTGCCTTCACAGGCCCATTACATCACCAAACACGATGTCTTCCTCCAGTGATTGGTCCCTCCTGATGACGTGTTCAAAATAAGTGAGTGAAGTAAATAATGTTCTGTTGTGATCCATAAGGTTTTCGTTGGTTAATTTTTGGGAGTAGATAGCCTGGGCTTTTTCCTAGTTGGTCTTAGTATGGAAAACTGTTCACCGTGGGTGATCTTGCTGGTATTTCAAATACCTGCAGCATAGCTTTCAGCATCACAGCAACATGAAACCACCACAGTACGACAAACTGACAGATGGGTAGTGAATATATGTGTGTGTATGTTTTTTTTTTTAATGAACTCATAATCTCTTCCCATTTTCTTATGACTGGACAGCCTGACTATCTATGAGATAGTTAGACTACTAGGTACTTAAGAGTTCTGCTGAAAGTTTAAATACAAGTAGAAAGAGGTTTGATATGTAAAGTCATCAACATTATAAATGCTGTCATTGTTATCTACTTCCAAAGATTGTACAAGCTTTTATATTAGAGTTCCCATTAACCCCTTCACACAGAGATGTGGATTTAGAATTCTAGCTCTTTAAGCGAGTCTTAAACTTGAAAAGTACATGACAGCACATTTGTATGTCTATTCCACTTAGCAGGAAGGATGAAAAAAGACTTCTCACAGGTTTTGTCATTTAATTTGCTCTGTCCTTACATTTTTTTGTAAATATTATGGCTGTTCTTTGACAAGTCTCTAATTTTTCAAATAGAACGACTATTCAATTTTCAGCACTCTCCTTTTTCTTTTCTCCCTTAAATTTGCAGCTTTAATTTTGAAAATGCCAGTTTGAACTTCAGCTATTCGAATTCAAATGTCAGCCGAAGTCCCCTTAACTCCTGTGATTTTTCATCTTTGCCCAAATTCCCACTTTTTTGTGTAACATTCAGGGAACTCTGTCTTTCCTATTATTCAGCTTAAGGGATAGAAGAGTCTAGTGTCTGGAATGTTCTGGAGATTACAGTTTTTTTTTCTTCTTCAGGTTTTCTGCCTTTGTTTCCAACATTGGAATTATGGTTAAGTTTCCTTGAAGATTAGCAGTACACTTTGAATCCCCAGGAAATGGGAGTGTGTATCATAACAGTAGACAAACAAAAGTAAAGATGGGTAACACCATGGTCGTGAGGCCACTGGGGAAGCTGGGTTACAAGGAGAGGCTTTTAGAAAATCAGTTTCCTTAATCTCTGAATTAAAACATATGAATCTTTAGAGAAGTATATTTCAATATAAACTAATTTAGGAAAATATCCAGGACTGTAAAATAGTGACTGGGTAAATTTGAAATGATATTACTGCTCAGTTTGTGAAAATTTTCAGGTCAGCTTACACCAATTTGAAAATATTGTATTTGCAGACAAATGACACAACTATATCACAGGCCTAAAAATTGGTTTCTAAAGTAGTCTAAACATTACACACAGAGTCATGATATTTTAAGGGTATGGTTGAAGGAGTGCAAACCTCCATTTCAAGGGAAAATAAAGAACTCAGTGCTAAAGAAATTGACGTTATGCTAGAAAGTACCTTATGTGAAATATGTATACAAACTGTGAAGGGGACAAGAAAGTTGTCTGCTTAACTTGTGACTTCACAGCATTGAAAACAAAAGTCTAGGCTGTAATGACTGTAGCTCAATATTTTAATTCTTTCATTAAAAATATTCGTTATAATAATTAAATCTTAAACACTTGTGTATTGATTGAGTGAAAAACTTTGTGTAGGTTGCTGTGGGGTATTCAAAGTTGAATCAAATGTGGCCTGTGCCTTCATGGCTTTTTAAGTGGAGACAAAATATCAAGCAGAAAAATAATGATTGAAGTTGGTAGAGAGTGCTACTGCCATAAAAAGGGTAGACTGTGGATATTGTGGAAATTCAGGGGAGAAACAGTTACTTTCAAGTGCTTAGTTGAAAAGTTTAGTGGAGTTGGTATTTGGAATGGGCCTTGAAGGTTATCTACAATCTTGGCATTCAGAGGGAAAAGTACATGGGAGGTGTGATAAGATGGGAGAGCAGAGGATGCAATTTGGCTGCAAGTGTGAAAGGGCAGAGTGAGAAACAGCACACATGAAAATATATCACAAAGACTATCTGCTTTTTTCTTTTGAATTAATTATCTACATTTAAAAATTTGGTTTTATAGAAAAATATTCCTTACAGAAAAATATTTCTGGTTTCTTTTTTTTTTTTTTTTTAATTGTACTTCAGATGAAGGCTTACAGAACAAATAGTTTCTCATGAAACAGTAGTACACATGTTGTTTTATGACATGGGTTAACAACCCCACAACATGTCAACCCTCTAACTTCTCAATCTTTTTTTTTTTGGTGAAAATACACATAGCCAAAGATACACCATTTCAAAACTTTCTACATGCACAGTTCAGTGACATTGACCACGCTCTTCCAATTGTGCTGTTATTCTCACTTAAGACGAAGGCTTACAGAAAAAAATAGTTTCTCATTTAACAGTTACTACAAATGTTGCCCTATGACAATGGTTAACAATCTCACTACATGTCAACACCGTCCTTACTCAACCTTGGGTTCCCTATCACCAGCTTCCTTGTCCCCTTCTGCCTTCTGGCCCTTGTCACTGGACTCCTGTACCTCGTTAGTTTCATTTGGTTTTACGGGGCTGTCCACTCCCAGGCTGAATGGTGAACCTTGGAGATATCTTCACCACTGAGCTAAAAGGGTGTCTGGGGGTCATACTCTTGGGAGTAAATCTGGTCTTTTTTTGTGAGTTAGAATTATGTTCTATATCCTTCTCCAGCTCTGTCCAGAAACCTCTGTTGTGATCCTGTTCAGAGCAGTCAGTGGTGGTAGCCAGGCACCATCTAGCTGTACTGGACTCAGTCTGGTGGAGGCCTTGGTAGCTGTGGACCATTAGTCCTTCGGACTAATCTTTTCCTTATATCCTCTTCTCTTCATTCTCCCTTGCTCCCGAAGGGATGAGACCAGTGGAGTATCTTAGATGGCCGCTCACAGGCTTTTAAGACCCCAGACACTACTCACCAAGTTAGAATGTAGAGCATTGTCTTTAAAAGCTGTGTCATGCCAAATGAGCTAGATGTTCCCCGAGGCCATGGTCCCCAGAGCCCTCCATCCAGCAATTCAGTCCTTCAGGGAGTTTGGATGTGTCTATGGGGCTTCCATGACCTTTCCTTGTACAAGTTGTGCTAGTTTCCCCTGTATTGTGTACTGCCTCAGCCTTCATCCAAGATACCACTTATCTATTGCCTATTTAGTATTTCCACCCCACCTCTCCCATCCCTGGTAACAAACAAAGATTGTTACATTTTGTGTGTGAACTTTTTCATGGGTTTTTACAATAGAGGTGTCATGCAGTATTTGTCCTTTTGTGATGGACTTAGTTCACTCAGGATAATGTCCTCCAGTTTCATCCATGTTATGAGATGCTTCACAGATTGATAGTTGTTCTTTCTCGTTGCATAGTACTCCATTGTGTGTATGTACCATAGTTTGTTTATCCATTCATCTGTTGATGGGCATCTAGGTTGTTTCCATCGTTTTGCTATTGAGAACAATGCTGCCATGAACATAGGTGTACATATGTCTATTTGAGTGACGACTCTTTACTTCTCTACAATATATTCCTAGGAGTGGAATTGCTGGATCAAATGGTATGTCTATTTCCAGCTTTCTGAGGAAGTGCCATATCATTTTCCAAAATGGTTGTATCATTTTGCATTCCCACCAGCATTGCATAAGAGTTCCGATCTCCCTGCAGCTCCTCCAACATTCATGATTTCCAGAGTTTTTGATTCGTGCCAGTAATGCTGGGGTGAGATGGTATCTCATTGTGGTTTTAATTTGCATTTCTCTAATGGCTAGTGAGAGCGAGCATTTCCTCATGTGTCTGTTGGCCATTTGAATGTCTTCTTTGGTGAAGTGTCTGTTCATTTCCTTTGCCAATTTTTTAATAGGATTATTTGTTTTTTTGTTGGAGAGGTGTTGGATTTTCTTGTAGATTATGGAGATTAGACCTTTGTCTGACTTGTACTGTCCAAAAATTTTTTCCCAGTCTGTAGGTTCTCTTTTTACTCTTTTGGTGAAGTCTTTTGAAGAGCATAGGTGTTTGATTTTTAGAAGAACCCAGTTATCTAGCTTATCTATTGGGTTTTGTGCGTTGATGTTATGGTTTGTATCCTGTTAATGCCATGTATTAAGGCCTGAAGTGTTGGTCCTATTTTTTCTTCTATGAACTTTATAGTTTTAGGCTTTATATTCAGGTCTTTGATCCATTTTGAAGTAGTTTTTGTATACGGTGTGAGGTATGGGTCCTGTTTCATTTTTTTGCAGATGGATATCCAGTTTTGCCAGCACCATTAGTTAAAGACTGACTTTTCCCCATTTGATGGACTTTGGGCCCTTGTCAAAGATCAGGTGACTGTAGGTGGATGGATTTACATCTGGCTTCTCAATTCTGTTCCATTGGTCAATGTATCTGTTGTTGTACCAGTACCAGGCTGTTTTGACTACTGTAGCTGTATAGTAGGTTCTGAAGTCAGGTAGTATGAGTCCTCCAACTTTAGTCTTCTTCTTCAGTAGTGCTTTACTTATTCGGGGCTTCTTCCCTTTCCATATAAAGTTAATGATTAGTTTTTCAATATCTTTGAAGAATTATGTTGGTATTTGGATTGAGATTGTTTTGTATCTCTAAATTGCTTTGGGTAGAATTTTCATTTTCACAATGTTGAGTCTGCCTATCCATGAGCATGGTATGTTTTTCCATTTATGTAGATCCCGTTGGGTTTCTTGCAGTAGTGTTTTGTAGTTTTCTTTGTATAGGTCGTTTACATTCCTGGTCAGATTTATTCTTAAGTATTTTATCTCTTTAGGGGCTATTGAAAATGGTATTGATTTCCTGATCTCCTTTTCATCGTTCTCTTTACTGGTGTATAGGAATCCAACTGATTTTTGAATGTTTATCTTGTATCCTGCTACTCTGCTGAATCTTTCTATTAGTTCCAGTAGATTTCTCGTGGAGTCTTCAGGGTTTTCTATGTATTGCATCATATCATCTGCAAACAGGGACAGTTTAACTTCTTCATTACCAATTTGGATGCCCTTTATTTCTTTTTCTTGCCTTACTGCTCTAGCTAGAACTTCCAGCACAATGTTAAACAGGAGTGGTGATAAAGGGCATCCTTGTCTTGTTCCTGTTTTCAAGGGGAATGTTTTCAGCCTCTATCCATTAAGAATGATGTTGGCCGTTGGTTTTGCATAGATACCCTTTATTATGTTGAGAAATTTCCCTTCTATACCTATTTTATTGAGAGTTTTTATCAGGAATGGGTGTTGGACTTTCTCAAATGACTTTTCTGCATCAATGGAGATGATCATGTGATTCTTTTCTTTCCTTTTATTTATGTGGTGGATTACATTGATTCATTTTCTAATTTGAACCATCCTTGCATACCTGGTATGAATCCTACTTGGTCGTGGTGTACTATTTTTTTGATATGATGCTGAATTCTGTTGGCTAGAATTTTGTTCAGAATTTTTGCATCTATATTCATGAGAGGTATTGGTCTGTAATTTTCTTTTTTTGTGACGGCTTTGCCTGGTTTTTGTATCAGCGTTACGCTGGCTTCATAGAATGAATTTGGAAGTGTTTCTTCCTCTTCTATGCCCTGAAATAGCTTGAGTAGTACTGGTACAAGCTCTTCTGTAAATGTTTTGTAGAATTGTCCGGTGAAGCCATCTGGGCCAGGGATTTTTCGGTTGGCAGTTTTTTCATTAAATTTTCTCTCTTCTCTTGTTATGGGTCTGTTCAGATTTTCAACATCACTTTGTTGTAGTTTGGGTAGGCCATGTGTTTCTAGAAATTTATCTATTTACTCTAGGTTTTCAAATTTGTGGGAGTATAGTTTTTCATAATATTCTGTTACGATCCTTTTTATTTCAGTTGGGTCTGTGACAATGTCCCCCATTTCGTTTCTTTTTGGGTTATTTGTGTCCTCTCCTGTTTTTCTTTTGTCAGTCTGGCCAGTGGTTTGTTGATCTAGTTGATTCTTTCAAAGAACCAACTTTGGTTTCATTGATTCTTTCTATTGTTTTTCTTTTCTCTATTTCATTTATCTCTGCTCTGATCTTTACCATTTCCTTCTTCCAGTGGTTGTGGGCTTTTTTGCTGTTCTCTTTCTATTTGTTGGAGTTCTAGAATTAATTTTTTGATTTTGTCCCTTTCTTCTTCTTTGATATGTGCATCTTTTGCTATAAATTGTCCTCTGAGGACTGCCTTTGCTACGTCCCAAAGGTTTTAGTATGATGTGTTCTCATTCTCATTTGATTCTAGGAATTTTTTGATTCCATCTCTGATTTCTTCTATTACCCAGTGATGTGTAAGCAGGGTATTAATCAGTTTCCATGTAATTGATTTTTTTTCCTTGTTCTTTCTATTATTAATTGATGGCATTGTGGTTAGAGAAGATACTTTGAATTATCTCAACATTTTGTTTCTTGTTGAGGATTGCTCTGTGGCCTAAGATGTGGTCTATTCTGGAGAACGTTCCATGTGCATTGGAAAAGAATGTGTACTTTTCAGTGGTTGGATAGAGTGTTCGATATATGTCTATGAGGTACAGTTGGCTGATTGTGTCCTTTAGGTCTTCTGTATCTTTGCTGAGTTTCTTCTTAGTTTTTCTGTCCTTTACTGAGAGTGGTGTGTTGAAGTCTCCTACTATTATCATGAAACTGTCAATTTCTCTTTTCAGGGTGTTAGAGTTTGTTTTATGTATTTTGGAGCCCTGTCATTCGGTGTGTAGATGTTTATTATGGTTATGTCTTCATGATGGATCGTCCCCTTAATCATTATATAGTGTCCTTCTTTGTCTTTTATGGTAGATTTTGTTTTAAAGTCTATTTTATCTGAGATTAGAATTGCCATTCCTGCCCTTTTTTGGTAGTTGTTAGCTTGATATTTTTTTGTCCAACCTTTGATTTTTAATAAATTCACATCTTTGTTTCTAAGTTGTGTCTCTTGTAGACAGCATATTGATGGATCCTGTTTTCTTATCCATTCTGTCACTCTCTGTCTCTTTATGGGTGCATTGAGTCCGTTTACATTCAGTGTAATTATTGATAGCTGTGAGTATGTTGCTGTCATTTTGTAGTGCTTTTTTTTTGGAGGTGCTGAAGGTTTCTTTGTTCTTCTTACCCTCTTGTGCTGAGTTACTTTGGTTTGTGGATTTTTTTTTTCATTTCTTTTGTTTTTGTAGGTTTTGTTTTTTATGACACTTTATGTTTTTCCTCTTTTTTTATAAGTATGTTTGTTAACTTTCTTTGTGGTTACCATGAATTTTACCCTTATCTTTCTAAGTTTGAAGAAGTCTACCATTACTTGGTATCGCCTTGCCTTCTTCTCCATTAGAAGGTTCTATACCTATGCCGTTTATTCCCTCTTTTTTTGTTTTGATGTTGTTGTCATTTACTGATTAACTGCTATGATTCCCTGTTGTATTTATTTTGGTTTTGGATAGTCTTCGAGAGATCATTTCCTAGATTGGTATCTGGCTCGTATGATCCTGCACCCTAGGTTCTGCCTGTGAGCTGAAGCTGTTTGTCCTCAGATCGAAGAACTCCCTTTAATAATTCTTATAAGTTTGCTTTGAATTTTACATATTCCCTTAATTTCTGTTTATCTGGAAATCACCTAATTTCACCATCAAATATAAATGAGAGTTTTGCAAGATATATTATTCTTGGCTGGCAATTTTTTTCTTTCAAGATTTTATATATGCCATCCCATTGCCTTCTTGCCTGCATGGTTTCTGCCGAATAATCTGAGCTTAGTCTTATTGTTTCTCCTCTGTATGTGACTTCTTGTTTTTCACAAGCTGTTCTCAGGATTCTTTGTTTGTCTTTGGTTTTGGTGAGTGTGATTATGATATGCCTTGGTGATTTTCTTTTGGGTTCTCTTCTACATGGGTTCGTTGAGCTTCTTGGATTTCCAGCTTTTCATCTTTCATGATATTGGGGAAGTTTTCTGTCAGCAGTTCTTCAATGATCCTCTCTGGGCTTTCTGTTTTCTCCCCCTGTTCTGGAAGTCCAATCACTTGAAAATTTTTGCTTTTTATTGTATCCCATATAACTGTCAGGGTCTCTTCATTTTTCTCTGTTCTTTTTTCTGAGTTTTCCTGAAACAGAGTTGTATCCAAGTGTTTGTCTTCAATTCCACTGATCCTGTCTTTCACTGTTTCAGATCTGCTTTTCAACCCTTCTATGACACCGTCCATTTCTGAAATCTTGTTATTTATCTTTTGGATTTCTAATTGTTGTCTTTGTGTAATTTTTAGTTGTGAATTTATTTTGGCATTTTGTTCCTGCATTATTTTGCTGAATTCTTCCAATATTTTGTCTGTATTTTCCATGAATTTGTCTATTTTTTCCTCATATTTGTCAGCTTTTTGCATCAGCTCTTGGATAATTCTGAGTATTAGAGATTTGAATTCCCTATCAGGTAGTTCTAGTGCATTTTCTTCCACTGGAGAGTCATCTGGTGTTTTATTTTGGACGCCTACTGGAACCATCCTGTTCTGTTTTTGTAAATGTTTTGATATTGTCTGCTATTTTTGGGGCATTCAGTAGTTATTTTTCTCATTTATTGATTGTAGATTTGTTTGTTTCATCTTTTTTTTTTTTAAAATTTGACTATGTCTGTGCAGGCAGACTGTTTGCTTTTTGTTGTTTGCTCGTCTGTGGGCACAATATTTTTTGCTCCTTCCCCAATTGACAGGGTCAGTCACTCAGATATGGCACAGCAGGGCAGGTTAAGCTGAAGAGGAGTTACTGGGATGGGTTGTTTGTGGCACTTACTACAGCTACCAGAGAGGGTCAATAATCAGTACAGGGAAGGTTCCAGTAGGCCGTGTCTGTGCTGCTTGGTGGTGTGATATCAAGCACACAGTGCAGGTAGGCAGGATGCAGCAGGGAGATTGTTATGTGTGGAGTTAAGATGCATATGGGAGAGAGGAGAGAGGAACAGGAGCCAAAAACATACAAACAAACAAAAAAGAATGCTAGGGGAGCTTGCCGTTGGAGTGGAGAGATGAGAGACTATGAAAAAGAGAAAAACAGAAAGGGGAAGAGGAAGAAAAGAAAAGAATGAATAAATAAAAATCAGAAAGTTTAAAGAACAACAAGTTTCCCAGGGATCCCACTGGTGCAGCTATGAGGTCTGGGGAAGTCACTCTCAGGTATTGCAGTACAGCCTGGCTAACAGGCATAGAGGTATAGTATGCCAGGTATTCAGGGAACAGAAAGAGAAGGAAGATATAGAGAGATGAGAAACTGAGCAATGAAGAAAGACAAAAAGGGAAAAAGAGGGAGAAGAAAACAAAACAAATTAAAAAAAAAAAAAAAAAGAACAAGAAAGGCCCCCAAGAAAACAGGAAAGAAAAAAAAAAAAAAACCCAACGAAAAAGAAATGCTCGCAGGGATCCCTCTGCATGTCTGTGCAAGCCAAGGGGGACGTCTCCTTGCCACACAGCACTGCCTGGCCAGAAAGGGCTCCCAACTCAAGAAAAGGAAAAGAAAACAAACAAACAATTCAAAACAAACAAATGAACAAAAGCCCTGTGATCCCACAAGTGTGGCAGCCCAGACTAGGAAGCAGCTCCACACTCGAACAGAGCTCCACAGCCCCTCAGGAAGAAGCAAAGATGAGACACGGAGCCAGGTATTTCAGCAAAAGTACTAGGAGGTGGTGAGAGATAAGGAAGAAATCAAAAGAAGCAAAAAAAAAAAAAAGCAACATTAGTGGCCAACAAATGGCACTCAGAGAGCCAGCTAGTGTGGGCTAGTGTTTCTTGGATAAGAGACTGTGTCCACGAGAAGCAGAGGGGGCTGAGTGTGGGTGAAGAAGGGTAGGGAGTGGGAAAGTGTATATCACAAATTACCGGATCTCTGCAGCCCCTCAGGAAGAAGCAAAGGTGGCACACAGAGCCAAGTATTTGAGTGAAAGGAGGAGGAGGTGGTGAAAGGTAAGGAATAAATCAAAAGAAGCGGAAAAAAGCAACACCAGCAGCCAACAAATGGCACTCAGAGAGCTGGCCCATTCGGGTGTGTGGAATCCAAGCAGCTGGTGTTTTCTGGTCAAGAGATTGTGGCCGCGGGAAGCAGAGGAGGCCAAGTCAGGGTGAAGAAGTGTGGGGTGTGGGAAAGCGTGTATCACAAATTACCAGTTGTTTAGTCTCCCACTGGACGCTCTCTGAGGCTGCTTTTTCATACCCTCTGTTTGCTGGTCTCCAATAGGAGTCCAAGGTGGCCGACCTGCTCTGTGTTAGCTGGTAGAGGACCTCTGCTTGAATCTCTCCTTGCTCTCCATTCTCTGTCAGTTTTCTCACTCCATTTGGTGCTTGGCTGAGTTCTTTATCTCTTCATTTGATGTTTTAGGGTTTCAGGATTGTTGTATTCTCTGTTCGGCTTAGTTTTTCGGATCTTTGCTGTGGAGGGATGGTGTGGTGCTTCTGCCTTGAGGGCTATTTTGCCGGAACTCCTCTGGTTTCTTTTGAGACATCAGAGATGATATCCCAAGCCCACGTTTTCCATGGCAACCAATAGCAGAAGCAGAAGTTTCTTGACGTGGGACATATAGGACACATCTTGTAGCATAAACTGTTAAGTGCTCAGCTGCTAACCGAAAGATTAGTGGTTTAAGTCCATCAAGAGGCTCTTTGGAAGAAGGCCTGGGAATCAACTTGTGAAATATCAGCCACTGAAAACCCCGTGCAGTACAGTTCTACGTTGACACACATGGGATCGCCATGAGCTGGAATGACTCAAAGGCAACTGGTAGCATACGGGGCCTACGGTCTCTGCTTTTTTTTTGCTACACCAGGCCCACTTCACTCATTAATGTACCCAACCTAGGCTCTGTTGATGTTTGAGACTGCAACCACTGGGTAGGCCAAATAATGAGGAATATTGTATGAACAAGCTAGTAAGTTTAACTTTTTTTTTTTTTTTTTTTTGGTATAAAATGTTTTTTTGAGGAAAGGAGTGACATAACCATAGCAATGCTTCAGGAAGTTTTATCTGGGAGCTATGTTTTGGGTGGATAGTGATGGTGAGGAATTAGAGGTGGAGAGAACAATGAGGAATTTATCAAAATAAATTGAGAAATAATAAGGGTGAAACTAGGAGAATGGCCACTTAGGGAAATCATGAAAGCTGAATTCATAAGATTTTAAAACTGTTCACATATGTGGGTTGTGAGAGGTGGGAGTTCAAGTGTCCTATTTGTCTCCATCTCTATCTTTTACACAGTTCCTACTTCAGATTTAACTTGTACTTAAGGGATATCAGAGGAAAAAACCCTAAGAAGCTTTTGCTTTTATTTATTATGAGAATGCTAAGGATATTATTTGTATATTTCAATGAAACTCTTCTGGATAACCCATGAAAGAAATTTCTCTCTGGCCTCAGTACCAGGAACATTTTTGCTTTTACTGAGTAGCTGGGTGTTTCTACTTTGTATGAACACTGTGACTAGCCAAGTACTCTTATCTATCTTTTCTTTGTCTGATACAGAAAGCTCAGAGCAACACATGTGCCCATATTAATTTCCCCACAAACACTTTGTATAGTAACTTTATTCCTGGCTCCATCTTCAACTTTTTTTTTTTTAAATCTATTTCTTTTTGTCTAATTTTATTTACCATTTATTTAAAAGTATCTCTGTAATTTCATGGTATTTTAAAAGTTACCTTACATCCTTTAAGAACAATCTAGGTTATAAAAATTATATTATAATCATATTAATTAATCTCATATTTAAGATTAAGCCCGAGATTTACTTTTTATGGCTTTATAAAGATTTATTAATATATTTCTAAATTTATTTCTATATTTCTATTTAGAAAGGAAATTAGACTTGATAAAAAGTAAAATAAAGGAGTTAGACTGCATGCCCACTAAGAACTGTTCCAGTTTGAATATTTTAAAAAAATTTTCAAGGTTTTTGAAAGTCCAGGGAAAATTCATAGGCAGCCCAAAAGATTTTAGGCATAAATGGGAAAATATTAAAGTTATGGCACCAAAGGAGTACATGATAAGAAGAAGAAATCTTGTTTCACTATTTAAAAACATATATATTCTAGCATTGTTTAAGATTATATTCATCCTGATTTGAATATAATTTTAGCTTAAAGTTATATCTGAAAACAAATTTTCCACACTTGGGAAAAAACTTTTTTTGCCTTGACTCAAAAATTGATTAAGGAATATAACCACTGAATTCAAACATCCTGCTATTAAGTGGATACTAATATGGTAATTTTATTCCTTGAATTTTTTTTTTTTTTTGCTTAGATTTTTCAAACAATTATGTATGTTCATTCAATATCTTTTTCACATTCTGGAAATACTTAAATGAATAAGAGGTGCTTCCTACCCTTAGAATGGAAAGAATTGAGTCCTAGACTATGATGAAAACATTAAGCAGACTGAAATAATTCAACATGCATATTTGGTTTATTTAAGAAAGTTAATTTCTCTTGCAAAGAGAGAAAAGTGTGTACAGAGCATTTATATGAAACCTTTCATATGCAGAAATGGCATAAAACAAAGAAGCAATCACCATTAATTTATATGTGAAAAATTTGTGAGCGTTCCCAGACCCCATAAATAACCTACCAAATCATACCAAATAACATATAAAACACTTATGAGCTCTCTTAGGCTTTGCTGATATCTTAGGACACATCTCGCAAGTGAATGCACAAAATAAATTGAGATAAAGCACGATGCTCACAGACACAGTTCAAAGCTATGGCGGCTTAATGCTGAGATGCTGAGTATGGTTTCTGGGAAAGGAGCTTGGCAACACCACTCTCACTTCTCTGGGTGTGTGCTGCCTCTTCAACAAACTGCAAAACAAACACTGGACGCCATTTTCACTTTTTGCCTTTTCCAGTAAAAGTGAAAATCGTCTTCAGATTTCTTCCCATTATCGAAAACAGTTACTAATGTAGGTCCCTCATAAAACTGAAGTGGTGTAAAGCAAACTTTCAAAAAGCGGGGAATACTTGTATAGTCTATTTTATTTGAAGTTCATACCTCTGATATTATTCCAGTTTAGACAGAAAAAACATTAGCCTGGGAGTCAGATCTGTCTCCAATTGGCTCAAAGACTTTAGACAAATTGGTTAATATCTCTGTGACTCACATTCTTAATTTCTAAAATGTTACAGATGTCCTTGTACTAGATGATTTCTAAGGATCCTTTTAATTTTAACATGATACAATTTTCATTTCAGTTACTCATATGTGGCTAAAAGTTTTGTGCTGGACAAGTCTCCGTATGCATGAAATAGTCTTTTTGGTTTGAGGCTTTAGTCCTTATAGAGCCTCCTTTTGGTTTTACTGTCCCTTTGCTTTGTGTCTGCTTATTTTAAATTTGACTCTGGCATAGACAGCTTCATAAAGAGAATGGAACTAGATCATGCTGAGGAAAAGGAAGACTGATTAGAGAGAAAGATGAATAAGGGTGAAGGAGAATAAGAGGAATGTGTAGAAGCTGAGAAAATAGTTAATCAAGAGTGTAGGAAGAGAGGGCTGATAACAGCAGCCTCAAAACTCTTTTGATTCAAGAAATATTTTTATATGCTGTGACATTTATCACTTTGTTTAGAATTAACTATTTGGATAAATTGCCTCATGCCATTTGTATGTGTCATGGATGATGGGTCAACGGCATTTGGCCCATCTTATTTACCTTTTGTTTATTTTGTGCCCCTTTATTGCTTTTTGAATAAAAATTGGTCTGGTCTCTATTTAGTTAGTCTATTTTTATTCAAATCTATTCTCGCTAAATTTTGAGAGATGATCAATTTTTAAGAATAATGATTAAAAAACCCCTGTAGTTTCTGGGACACACTCTCTCTTGTTTCTCCTTTGACTTCCCTAATTCTTTTCCATCTCTTTTGCTGGGTCCTCCTAATCTTGGAGATGGACTTCTAAACACTAGGAGCCCTAAGGACTACCTCCTCAGGACTCTTCTCATCTTTATCTGCACTAATCTTTAGGTGATCTCTCCAGTTCTGTTGTATTACATACCATCTATATGCTGAAAACTCCCAATTGTCAAAAAGACCTCCAGAGAAACCTAATAATCGTACAAACCTGTTTAACTAAACTTCCAGAATAAGGGAGAGCCCACAATGAGAGAGTATCAGGGATGTCTCAAAGTGGGGACTTAGGGAAAGATGCTTATAGGTTTTACGGGCTGGGGTTATTATATGGTAGCTTTAGGGTAGAAGTTGTTGTTGTTAGGTGCCCACAAGTCAGTTCCAACTCATACTGACACTACATACAACAAAACACTGCTTGATCCTGTGCCATCCTCACAATCATTGCTATGTATCAGCCCATTGTTGCAATCCCTGTGTCAGTCTATCTCATTGAGACTCTTCTTTTTTGCTGACCCTGTACCTTACCAAGGATGATGTCCTTCCCCAGGGACTGGTCCCTCCTGATAATGTGTTCAAATTACGTGAGACAAAGTCTCACTATCCTTGTTTCTAAGGAGTATTCTGGATGTACTTCTTCCAGAACAGATTTGTTTATTTTTCTGGCAGTCCATGGTTATCTTAGGCTGGGTTCTCCAGAGAAGCAAAACCAGTAAAGCGTATAAATACATATATAGAGAGAGCTATATCAATGAAATGGCTCATGCAGTTGTAGAGACTGGAACTTCCCAAGTCTGTGGGTGAGGATAGATGCTGCTCCAAAACCCAAGATTGGCAGGTCAGAGAGCAAGGCTCTTGCTCACAGGCTGCGAAGATCAATGAAATCCCAAGATCAGCAGGCAAGACCTCAGGTAAGCTTCTAGCTCAAGTCCCAAGAGCTAGAGGTCAGAAGAACAGGAGCCAGCTGCAGGATACAGAGTGAGCAAAAGCCCACGAACCTTGCCTGAATGTCCACTTATATTTGATGCAGTCACATGCCCAAGGAAACTCCCTTTCAACTGATTAGGTACTCACAGCAGATCCCACATTATATCAAATATCATCATTGAAGTGATCACAACATCATACAACCGTCAAACCACTGAGAAACATGGCCAAACAAAGTTGGCACACAACCTTAACCATCACAGTCCACCCCTTGTCAACTTTTCATCTGTACACATCTCCTTAAACCATGCATAATCTCTGAATAAAGACAATTATAAAGTCATACTTAAGCCTAACATGATACAATGAACATACAACCAAAAATGCACTAGACTTATTTACATCTTATATTTTCTAAGTGAAAAAAACAAAATTATTTGCTGCACACATACAAAGCAGAAATACTCATAACAATTACAGTTCTCGTTTCTGCAACCGGTCATGTGGTCATAACTGGTATTTAGAACTACCTTCTTCCACCACCCATTCCATATTCCCTTTGCCCTCAGCAAGCACTTCAGTTGGTTGTGGTTCTTTGCCTGGAGGGTAACCCAAATCTTCATTCCTAAAGGGTCTGGGCCATTGGTGTAAAAGCTGTGTACTTTGGATATGTCATATGTGGGCCTGTGGATTTAACCTGATAAATCCACTCTAACACCCCAATTTCCCTAATCCACTGAACACCTTCTTCTACAGTATACAAAGGCAGATCTGGTACTTCAACTGATTTAATGTAGGCCACCATGTAATCCATGTTTCAGTGACCCAACCAAATGAACTATTAGATCCTTTCTAAACCTCTCAAGCTGAAACATTGAATGAAGAATCTGTGCTTAATGCACCCATGTCAGTAAACTCAGACTGATCCATCTTTGTTTCTTGCACCATTATCCCACACCCTTAACAGCCATTCCCACACATATTCCCCAGGTTTCTGTTTGTACATATTAGAGAAGTCAAGTAGTTTTTTTTAGAGTGTAGCATACTTTCTCCTGGGTCACTCTTTGTACTTCACCTTTTGGCTTGCTGAGACTTAAGTCTAGTTATAGGTCTAGAAGCCAAAATCAGGGGTGAAGTGTTTTGAGAACATTCATCATTGTCTTTAAAGCATATGCCTAAGGCAGTGCCCCAGGCAGTGACTCAGGCAAAGACTCTTTAGACACAGCTGGGTTAGTCTCATTAGATGGGAGTGAAGGGGCTAATGGTTTTACTGGAGAGGGGGTCTTAGCAAACAAACATGGAGTAATCTCTTCAGATGGGAGTGAGAGGGATGGTTCTGTTTGTAGGAGTGATTTAACAGAATTTAGGGACCCAGAATCTCAGCTTCATGATTATCTGCCTACACATTTACATCCCAAGTTTTAGGATCCCATTTCTTCCCAGTCAATGCTCTCACTTTTACTTCAGACACCTCTCGAGGCTTGCAAATGAGTTAGTATTGTAATTCAGCCACTCTTACAATAAGACTCTGGGTTTGTTTTTTGGCAATATCAATTATATTTCTACAAGAAATAAGGCTTTCTTTTAAGGCACAAGCAGAAACTTTGAGGTCCTTTATGTGGCACTTGAGCTTTGGATGAGCCCTGAGCTCATCTCTTTCTTTCACCAATTTGTCCAGTGAAAGTAGGACCAATCAACCAGCTTCCTTATACTTCTTGTTATGACAAAATTGTAGATAGGTATCACACATGCAACCACTTAATAATACCTGATCTATTGATGGTAATATTTTGCATATTTGTATGCCACCTCATGCAGTAGCAGTGCCCTCTTTGCTACTGGAAGCAGAGTCATCAACATCCTTAAGACTAACTAGACTTAACCAATTTAGAAAAGTCATCCTTACAATTTTGTTTCTCTAGGCCATACTCTTGGTACCAAAATGTCTTAGGCTGGGTTCTCTAGAAAAGCAGAACCAGCAAAGAGTATAAATGTATATTGAGAGAGATCTATGTCAAGAAAACGGCTCATGTGGTTGTGAAGGCTGGAACATTCCAAGTCTGTGAGTCAGGAGAGATGTTTTTCCTGATTCACAACGCCTCAGAGGCTGGAGAATTCAAGACTGGCAGGTGAAGGAGTAGGGCTTTTGTTCCCAGGCGGTGAAGATCAACAAATTCCAAGATAGGCAGGCAAGACCACAGGTAAGCTGCTAGCTCAAGTCCCTAGAACCAGAGGTCAGAAGAACAGGGGCCAGATGCAGGATCCAGAGTGAGCAAAAGCCCACAAGCCTTGCCAGAATGTCCACTTACATTTGTTGCAGGCCACACCCCCAAGGAAACTCCCTTTCAACTGATTGGCTACTCATAGCAGATCCCATCATGGAGGTGATCACATTATATCAGATATCATCACTAAAGTGATCACAACATCATGAAACTGCCAAACCACTGAGAATCATGGCCCAACCAAGTTGACACACAACCTTAACCATCACAATGTTATATTCAATATTCTTCACTAACACAATAATTCTAAGTTGTCAGTTTTACTTCTGTATTCCTTATTCATTGTCCAGCTTTCATATTCACATAGGGTGGAAGCAGGTAGGTGCATCTGAGCAGAGATGGGTCAGAATTATGTGAGTTGCTCTCCAAATGCCACCTTATCAGTAAGGCCTTCCTTGATTATTTTATATAAAATAGAATAACTCCACCCCAACTTTCTATCCACTCAGCCTATTTCATGATTCACAGCACTTGGCACCACTTGGCTTATTTTCATTGGTTTATTTTTATCATTAGACTCCTCCACTAGGGTACATTTCTCACCAGGTTCATTTCCAGATCCCTAGCACTTACAGCAAAGCGTAGCACATGATACACATTCAATATATAGTTCTGGAATAAATGAATAAAAAAGTCCTTTGATTAATGCTAGCTGTAACTACTGCTTTTTTTATTGTGCTTTAGATGAAATTTTACAGAGCAAATTAGTTTCTCATTAAACAATACGCATATTGTTTTGTGACATTGGTTGCCAACTCCACAACTTGTCAACACTCTCCCCTTCTTGACCTCAGGTTCCTCCTTACCAGCTTTCCTGTCCCCTCCTGCATTCTTATCCTTGCTCCTGGGCTGGTGTGCCATTTTAGTCTCGTTTTGTTTTATGGGCCTGTCTAATCTTTGGCCGAAGGGTGAACCTCAGGAGTGACTTCAGTACTGAGTTAAGAGTGTGTCTGGGGGCCATACTCTTGGGGTTTCTCCAGTCTCTGTCAGACCAGTAAGCCTGATCTTTTCTTATGAGTTAGAATTTTTGTTCTACAATTTTTTTTAGCTCTGTCCGGGACCCTCTATTGTGATCCCTGTAAGAGCAGTCAATGGTGGTAGCCAGGCACCATCTAGTTGTGCTGGACTCAGTCTGGTGGAGGCTGTGGTAGTTGTGCTTTGAGGGACAGGAGGGGCACTTTCTGCTAGGTCTGAGCAGCTCCCAGTTGAGCCACACCCAGTGCTATCTCTTAGGGCTTTGTTTGATAATGGCTAAGCAACTTCTGGCTGCATTGGCTATCAATCCCCCCTTCTCTTTGGGGATATGGAAATAAGCTATATTTCCTGGGTTGTGGGGAGCATCTTCTAAATTGGACAATGGCTCCTTGATGTAAGAGTTTGTATTGTATAGAACAGAAGACAAAAATTTCTGTTACAATTAAAGAAAATAAAAATACTAAACAAATGCTTTATCCAATTACAGTTAGGTAACCAGGAGGTGAGCCAGTCAAAGATGTTTGGCCTATCTTGATTAGGAACATGAAGCCAAGTGGCTTTCTTACTTATTGACAAATCCAACATTTAGTTATGTTGGTTGCACTTGCTACTGATTGTGCTGATTTGATGAAAGTGTTTCTATGCTAAGACCATGTGAGGGACAGAGTTAGGAGAAGAATGAAGGTGAGGTACTACAGCTTCATATTTGCATGAAACAGGGTCTGTCTTAAGAGACCTATTATCTCATACAGGTGACATATGAACAGGAAGGAAAAAAAAAAACAAAAAAACCACAGTTAACAAAGTTTATAGGTAAAAAACTCAGAGTCTCTTAAACAGATACTTCAGGTCTTATAATGGCTTATAGTTCCAGTTGTCCTGAAGAGTTGTCATTGCAGGGATGGGGTCTGGGGCAGGTGCCACTTTCAGCTGGGTGTGGTGAATCCAAGGTTTGACTCTTTTCAGTTTAACTGTCATATGGGTGATGAGAAGCACCTCAAAGGGTGCTTTCCACTTGGGTTGGAGAGGCTCATCTTTCCAGGCATGCAGCAGGGCCTAATCTCCAGGTTGAAATGAGTGGACCATCACCTCAGGAGGGTGTTCTTGTCTGGCAATGGTGATTCTAAGGGCCTGCAGCATGGCAATGAGCTCAGCCTTCTGGGCGGAGGTACTGGGGGAAGTGTGTTAACCTCTAGAACCTCCTCTAAAGTGATCATCACATATCCAGCTTTTCTTTATCCTTGTTCCATGCAACTACTTCCATCAGTGAATGGTTCAAGACTGTAACTGGTGATGAGTAGGTCCTCTGTGTATTGGAGGAGGACACCATTGGTTAGGGTCAGTTATCTCAGTTCTTGGGCTAAAGCTGATTCAAAAAGAGTAGGACTGTTTTTAAAGCACTGTAGGAGGACTCGCCAACACAAATGCTGTGTTTGTCCTGTTTTTGGGTCCTCCCACTTGAAGGCAAAAATTCCCTGACTTTTCTCCTTCAGGTCTAACATAGTGAGCTTGGAAAAGGTGGGTGACAAGGTTGACAGCAGGGTATACAGGTTGGGGACTACAAGGTAGACCATGATAGTTACCTTGTTGACAGCTCACAGATCCTGAATGAACCAGTATTCTCCGTTCTTCTTCTTCACTGGAGGATGGGAGTTTTTAATTGTGAGTGACACGGTCTGAGCAGTCCATGTTTCAGGTATCTGGTGGTGATTCTGCCCAGAGCCTGTTGGACTTCAGCTCAGATGGGATACTGCTTAAGCCTTGGGGGAACTATAACAGGTAACAATTCAATGACAATGGGAGGGACATTTTTTGCCTTCCCTGGTATTTTGTTGGCCTATAGCTATGGCACTACTGCATCTCTTGATATCTGGATCAACTAGCCCTCAGTAATATTCTTCTTTCTTATAGTTAGTTGGCAGCCTAGTAGTGAGGGCCATTTGTAACTGCCAAGTATTTTTCCTAAAGGAAGGAGTGTGTTAAAGATTTTTCTTGTATAGAACAAGTTAGAGGTTGTAGGAGGGGTGGGTGCCCTTCTTTTCCTGATACTCCCACAACAAACACTGTCCACCTCATCAGAGTAGCTTTTTTAGTGGGTCAGAAGTGAGTGGGTTGCTCCAGTATCTACCAGAAACTTTACAGGTTCTCCCTCCACCTTCATTATAACTAGAGGCTCTGGTGGAGGACTTGCCTCTAGTTCCCTCTCAGTCTGACTTATCGAGTAATGGCATGACCGGGCACTGGGTCGCCTCTCTCTTTAATTAGTTCCTTTGTTTGGTATTTTGGACACTCTCATTTTCAATGTCCTTTCTCTTTACACCAGCTGCACTGGTCTCTTTCTAAAGGGGTGAGGGACCTTCCCCAGCTCCTGTGGCCTTGGCTTCCTTCCTTTTCGTTGATCTCTTGGGGGTTGGCCTTTAACCTGCAAGGTGACTGTCAGGAAGGCTGCCGGTGCTTTTGGTCTGCAATTTTCTTGTTTGCTCCTTATCTTGGTTAGAGTAAACTTGGCAGGTCAGTTTCAGTATCCAAGAGATTTTTTTAAGCCTATACCTCCTTCTAGTTTTTAAAATTTTCTTTTAATATTAGGGCCACTTTGCCCTAATATTATTATATTGACCATTTGGGCAGTTTCTTGGGATCCAGATCAATGAACTCATGAACATGATTCTAAGATACTATGGCTCTTAATGAGAACCTCCTACCCGGGATATTTTCACTTTTCCTAATGGACAAATGAGGGCACCCAAAAGTTGTTCTGTTATGTGTGTGGGACGGTGAGCCCACTGGACTTGGGGGGGTGGATACAAACATTGAGGAGGCTTAACACTTGGGGCTGTCACTGGTGTGGCAGCTCCGTTGGGTGGAGACAGGTTTTAGGGAAGGGGCAGTGTGGGTGCTGAAGTGGCAGGAGCTGGAAGACCTCGTTAGGGTCAGGTGGGAAGACTGGCTATTGTGATTTGTCAGTCTTTTTCTGAACTAAGATTTTACTTTTTTTCTTTAACTCTTTGTTCTGATACAGAGTCAAGAAAGCTTTCATGTAATACTTTTCATCTCATTTACTGTCGTTAGTACAGAAAAGATCAAGTTGGAGGATAGTATAATTTAGAGACCAATTTGCTGGCTGCTTTTTCCTATCTGCCAATTATATTGAGGCCATGCAGTGTTACAAAAGAAAATTATATTTTTCTTTTTCATAGGGTCTGACCCGAAGTATTCCCAGTTCTTAAAGATGCATCTTAGTGGGCTGCATTCCAGGATCTCTTGAACGTTCCTCATTTTCTGGACACACACACACACACACACACACACACACATTCACACAACCTAATTCGGTGCACCAACCTGAT
Source organism: Dugong dugon (assembly GCA_030035585.1). Classification (NCBI taxonomy): domain Eukaryota; kingdom Metazoa; phylum Chordata; class Mammalia; order Sirenia; family Dugongidae; genus Dugong; species Dugong dugon. Next base: position 34,667,742 of record CM057479.1, read on the forward strand.
AACAGGTACCTAGAGCCTTTTACACCCTCAGTGGTCAATTACTCCTGCCTCTTGGGACTCTTGTAAGACCTTACCTAGGTATTACACTGTTACTTACCAAACCTAGAGCTTTAACACGCTCAACAATTACTCCCTCTTCTTGGGACTCTTCTAAGGCCTTACCTAGGTACTTACCAGATAACTCAGGCATATTTTATGTCTCCTATGGAATCACTATTGGATCCCAGGTAGGTCAGCCTTTAGGACCAACCTGAGGTCTCCTAGAGAATTCTCTGTGTGGCACCAGATGTCAGGAGAGGTCCCTGGCATGGCCCATCTCAGGAATGACTCCTGGCTGGCTCGCCAGAAATGTTGCTGGGTGGAAACCCCAGGTTATGCTTGGCGTGATTTGTTACAGCCAATAAACAAGAGATTGAGGTGGGAGAGAAGAAAGGCACCTTTATTTTGTTGTGCAAGGAAAGGAGCAATCTGAGTCTGTTGTCTCTAAGACTGTTCACAGGCAGCTTGGGGAGGCGGGCTTTTCCAGAGAGCAAACAAGGAAATACAAATTCATCATGAATATTCTGCATGGATCTTTGCGCAGGTGCTCAGGGCTTGGGGGTGACTATGCATTTTCTCTAGACAAGGGTTTGATCCTCTGGGATGAGAAAGGGGTTGATGTTCCTTCATTAACATGTTAAGACTCCACCCAGAGGTGGGGAGCTTATAAGTATTTTTTACTTAATGAGGTTATAGGTCACTTTAAGTGTTAAGATGGCGTAGAAAACCTGCTTAAACTAGTTGAGGCCCTCTGTGGCTGTTCTGTGGTTATCTTGTAAAGGACAATTTCAGAAGAAAGTTCAGGCTATTCTGCTCTGTGTAAGAGGATAAGCCAGGGCAGGTGTCTCTTAGAAGGGTTGGGCTCTAAGGCTGTCTTCCTCAGCAAGGGCATATCTGTGAAGAGAATAAAGGACAACAGACAGAGAACACAAATACTCTTGTACAATTTTTTTCCCCTAACACAATTAAATGGTCACCATTACTCAGCCCACGATTTTTTAGGAGGGGCACTTCCCATATGCTAGCTCAAAACATCTTAATTTGAGCTGGCTTCTGGGAGCTGCCCTAACCCTAAGCAAGGCTGTAGGGAGAATCTGTATCCATGTTAATTTTGCTTCTTGACATACTTTTGCTCTGTGTCTTTTGAGTGTCTGGTTTATTCTTTCAACCTTTCCACTGGACTGTGGTCCCTAGGCTGCATGTAGTTGCTGTTTGATGTCCAGGAAACATGAGACTTTTTGGGTTATGTCAGCTACAAAGTGAGGTCCGTTATCACTTCCCATGGAAGCAGGTAAACCAAACTGAAATGATTTCATGTATAAGATGTTTAGCTAATTCTTTACCTTTTTCAATTCTGCATGGGAAAGCTTCAACCCAACTGGAAAATGTACCTACAAAAACTGAAAGATACTTGTAGTTTCCAATGGTGAGAGGCATTGCAGTAAATTCTAGTTGCCAGTCTTCTCCGGGTACTGGACGTTGTTTCTGTACTCCAGGGAAGAAGAGAGGATGATGAGTTTTTGGATTGTTCTTTATACAGATGGGACAACTTCTGATAACTTTGTCTGTGGTGGAATGAACTTTAGTGCTTAATATGTGCTGTCTTACCCATTCACACATACTTTCATGTCTATAGTGGGGGGATGCATGGGCTTTTTTCAAAATGGGATGCAGCATCTGTTCAGGAACTAGAACTTTTCCTTGCTGAGTACATTTCCAGTTTCTTACATCTTGAATGGCTCCCCACTCTTCAGCCCATTTGAGGTCTTCTGAATACCCTGGGTCTTTCTTCTTTTGGGATATCTATCTGGGGTACCAAGGGGGCCACAGTGGTAGATTGTGTTTGCATGTTGGCCACTACTTTTGTCGCTTCATCAGCTCTCTGGTTTCCTTTAATAACATCTGTATCTCCTTTCTGGTGTTCTTGAAAATGGATGACTGTTATTTTCCTTGGTAACCAGACAGTTTCTAGTACCTGGAGGATTTCTGTTACATATTTAATTCCTGTCCTGCAGTATTGACCAGGCCCCATTCTTTCCAAACAGCTCTATGAGCATGTAAAATTTCAGAAACATACTTTGAGTCTGTGTGAACATTCACTGTTTTACCTTTTTGATAGTTGGAGAGCCCTTACCATGGTGATGAGCTCAGCTTTTTGAGCTGAAGTTCATGGTGGAAGCAGTTCAGCTTCAAGGGTTTCCCAGAGGGTCATTACAGCATACCCAGCATATCTTGTTCCACTCTCCATGAAACTACTTCAATCTGTAAAGATCTCAAGTTCAGGGTTTTGGAGAGGTTCATCACTCAAATCAGGTCTGCTGGAATAACCTTCATCTGTTATTTGTATGCAATCATGTCCTAAACTAGGGGTGGTTTGTGAAGGCAACAATGTAGCTGGGTTTAAAGTGGTTGTTTCTTTTAGAGTTACAGCTGGGTGGTCCAATAAAACAGCTTGATACTGAACCATCTGCCCTGCTGTCATCCAGTGGGCTCCTTTTTCTTCTAAAATCATCAAGATCAAATGAGGAACAACATGGTGGTTGGTTACCCAAAGCTTAGCTTTTCTGCCTCTTTTAAATTTAGCAAGGTGGCTGCCACAGCTTGTAGATAGGCAGGCCACCCCATAGTGGTCTAGTCTAGAACCTTGGAAAAATAAGCAATAGGTTGTCACCAATCCCCCGACTTTTGGGTTAGGACGCCTGTGACTATTCCTTGACTCTCATGCATGAACAGTTCAAAGGGTTTTGCTAGACTGGGGAGTCCTAGGGCTGGGGCAGATACGAGTTTTTCTTTAATTGTCTTGAGGGCTTTTCGTTGTTCATCAGTTCAAATAAAAGGATCTGAATCTTTCCCTTTAGTTTCTTTATATAAAGGCTTGGCTATTGGTCCGAAGTTGGGAATCCAGATTCTGAAAAAACCTGCCATTCCTAGGAATCCTTGGAGTTGCCTCCAGGACCTGGGAGGCAAGATTGCACAGTCTCTTTTGTCTCTGGGAGCAGTTCTCTTTTTCTTTGAGAGATCCAGAATCGTATGAATGTAACCTCGGCTTGGGAAATCTGGGCCTTAGGTCTGGATGCTTTGTACCTAGCCTGGCCCAGAAAGTTAAGAGCAGTGATAGTGTTTAAATCTTATTCCTCTTTAGTCTTGCTTGCTATGAGCAAGTCATCAACATATTGAAGCAGAATTCTGTTTTGGAGGGTTAACTGTCTTAAGTCTTTAGCCTGAGCTGCACCAAAAACATGAGGCTATTTTTGAACCCCTGTGGGAGAACAGTCCAGCAGAACTGTTGGTTATTGCTCCTTTTTGAGTACTCCTTCTCAAAGGCAAACAGTTCTTGGCTTTCAGACTCTAATGGTACACAAAATAAGCTATCTTTTAGGTCTAGAACTGTAAGCCAGGCAAAATCTCCTAGAAGAGTGGCTAGCAGAGTATATGGATTTGGCACTACAGGATGGACTGTAACTACTATTTGATTAATTGCTCTGAGGTCTTGAACAAACCTATACTCATGGGAATGAGGTTTCTTTACAGGCAAAATTGGTGTATTATAAGCAGACTGGCATGGTTTTATGAGTCCGAAGTCTAGATATTCGGTAGGTAAGTGAGCAGAGGCCTCATTTCACCCCTAGCCTTAGAGGGTATTGCTTTACCTGTGGTGGGTCAGTTCCTGGTAACACTTAAACCTTAACTGGAACAACATTTTTAGTTCACCTTGGTTGCCCTTTTGCCCATACCCAAGGGACTACTGCATCCTCTGTTTAGGCACAGTCTTAGTGGAGGCTGCAATGGGTGTCAAGATAGTCAACAGGTGGGCCTGCATTCTCCACCCTTGCTCCTTAGGTACTGTTAAATTTAGTTTACTGTCTTGGAAATTGAATTTGAGCTTGTAGTTTACAAAGCACATCTAGCCCTAACAAAGGAATCAGGCAGTCCAGCATGTAGAGAAAAGAGTGAGTTAAAAGTACAGTTACTGACCAAACACTCCATGGGTTGAATAAAATTTCTAGTAATTTTTCTTCCCATAATTCCCACCACCAGTATTGATTTCTTTGATAAGGTTCCCTTCAGATTGTTAACAACCTAATAGGTAGCTCCTGTGTCCAATAAAAAGTCAATCATTTCTCCCCCGACCTTTACTTTAACCAGGGGCTCATCAGAGGAAACTGGGATAAGATTGGCCCTCAGTCCCCCTCAGTCCAACTCTTCCCCTTGTTGTATCATAACCTTTTCAAGTTCCTTCAGGGCTCTCTGTCTCTTAGGGCATTCTCTCTTCCACTGCCATTCTTGTTTACACCATGCACATTGGCTTGGGCCAGGTCCCAGACCCCATGGAAAACTTCCCTGACAGTTATGGGTGGAAACCTCCTTTTCGCTAGAAAGCTGCTGAAAACATAGCTACTTGCTCTTTGGCACGCCGATTTTCCTTTCTCTCTTGCATTTGTTCTTGGTTAGAATAGACCTTGAAGGCTATTTCTACCAACTGTGAAATTCCCATTCCTACACTGCCTTCTACTTTCTATAATTTCTTTCTTATGTCAGGGGCACATTTGCCCTATGAATATCATATTCACCATATGGGCATTTTCAGGTACCTCAGGATCTAGATCAGAAAATTGATAACGGTGAAAATTCATTCAAGGAAGGTGGATGGGTCCTTCTCCAGTTTTTGTTTAACTTCATATATTTTTTTAAAATTCTTTTGCTTGGGTGCCCAATTTTTGAGCCCAGTGAGTAACCAGTCACCGTACTGACTTAATCTGGCCTGGCTGTCTCGGTGTTTGGATTCCAGTCTGGTTCAGTGGCCCGCACAGCCAAATCTACAGAGGGTAGCCATTGGCATTTTGTTGGTGGAGCCTATCTGTTTCTTCCCTGGCCTTTAAAAGAACAATTCTCCTCTCCTCTGGAGTGAGTAAAATGTCACATAAGGCTTGACAGTCTGCCCAATTTGGGTAGTGGGTTTTCAAAATAGAAGCAGAAGGATCATGCATTTGCTTAGGATCCTCTCGATTTGCTGGTAGATTGTTTTTTAAATTGAATAAATCAAAAGTCGTGAACGGGCTATGTACCCAGATCATGGCTGGAGCTCCCACTGCATCATCCTCATCTCCACCTAGTACAGGGAGTTGCCTTAATGGGTATAGCCCTGTTGAAGGTTCTGGGACCCCTGGATCAAATTGGGCACTGCTTTGAGCAAGCACCATGGAAAGCATGTCAGCACCAGAGGCCGCAGGCACTGATGAAGTGTTAACAAGATAAAGGGGAGGTCTGTGAACTCCGATTAAAACTGGGTCCTCTTTTGGAGGACTAGACAGAACAGATATTTTAATCTCAGTTTGAACCATGATTTTACACTGTTTCTGCAAATTCTTATTTTGCCACAAAGACATAAAAGTTTTAACATATATTTTCTCATCCCACTTTCTTTCTTTAGTACAGAACAAATCTAACTGCTGTAACGGTGTTATGACTTAAGGGTTCATTCTGAGACCAATGTTCGCCATCCTCAAGCTCATATCGGGGCCAGTAGGTGTTACAAAAAAATTTCATTTTAGACTTTTCCATTGAGTCATTCCCAAAATAAGATCAATTCTTTACAATACATTCTAGAGGACTTCATTCCAGAATAACCAAAATATTTCCCATGGTACTTAAATCTAAAACTACAGAACACCTATTTGAAATGAAAATATTTGACCTGACGTTTACTGGCTAAGCATCAGAATCTACAGCCTATCTACTTTTCTACAAATAAGACTTATTCCTATACCAAACCTGGAGTCACAGATGCCTGTTTAAAAATTAGAATGTTTGACTTGAACTTCACTGGCTAAGCATTACCAGATCTATGGTCTATCCACTTTCTGAACAATAAGACTTATTTTTGTACTCACCAAGGTAGTCTTTTCCTTCTTCCTGGGGCACCTGACACCGTTCTCTCCCCTCCTCAAGTAGTCCGCCACCAAGGGGTCCAAGGTTGGCTCCAGCCTAGAGGGCCAAAATGAATCTCCCCTGGAGAAGGATTACCAGTGTGCATGTGGGAGAAGTTGTCAGTTCCTGTTGGCTGGAAGCAATCTCAGGAGTCGGGCAGCACTTGTTCCATCTAGGGTTGCCAGAATTTGTTACTCAAAGGAGGTACTGCTCAGTGCGGCTTCTTGTCAATAAAGATACACCAAGGTGAAGAGAGAGGAAGATTGTTTATTGCAAGTGTGCAGGCGAGGAGCAAGGAAGTGTATACCTCAAATCAAGCTCCCTGAACAAAGGGAGACAGAACCTTTTATACTCTCTCATAAAGAAGTACATACAAACATTCTGGACTACATAGGTTATCATAGTGCACAGGCACAGTAAGACAAATTGCATTTTTTTCTTTGGGATGTAGGCTAGTAAACTGAGTTTGATTGACTTGAGCCACAGCCAGTGCTTTGAGGGCTATGGACAGGAGGGACAGGTTCCACTTGGTCTGAGCAGCTCCCAGTTGAGCCACACCCAGTGCTATCAGGAGCAAATCTGTCTTGGAAGTAGTACAACCCGAATGCCCCTTAGAAGCCAGTATGGTGAGACTAGTTTCACATACTTTGTACATGTTATCAGGAGGAATCAGTCCCTGGAGAAGGACATCATGCATGGTAAAGTAGAAGGTCAGTGAACAAGAGGAAGACCCTCAACCAGATGGATTGACAAAGTGGTTGCAACAATGGACTCAAGCATGACAACCGTTGTGAGAATGGCACAGGACCGGGCAGTGTTTCATTCTGTTGTACATAGGGTTGCTATGAATTGGAACCAACTTGATGGCACCTAACAGCAACTGTGCTATCACTTAAGGCTTTGTTTGAGCAACTCCTGGCTGCACCGGCTATCGCTTAGATTACCAATTACTCTCTATTATATTTAGTGCCACAGTGAACATTTTTTTTAGTGTTTACTTTAAGAAATGGAGTATCTGTGCACACTTGTTCAATGTTTTCTCTATTATATATTTCCAAACATGTAGAGCTCTTTAAAATTTTGATACATATTAGTGGATTGCCTACTAAGAAGTTAATTTATATTTCAAAAACATGTATGTGTTTCTCCACTCTAGACCAATGCTGGCTATTTTTCAAAGTCTTTAATCTTTGCCAAATAGTTGAAAAATGTTATCTCATTGTTATCTTAATTTGCATTTTAAATATGAGTTTATATTTCTTCTTTTGTAAATGTTTGTTTATGATTTTTACCTATTTGATTATAGTTTTATTTGTGTGAGAGCAGTTTAAATGGACTATTTTTTAAAAAAATACACAACATACATATTATATAGACATTGTATATGTATATAAATATATATATAATAACAGTTTGTCTTTTGCTTTTGTTGTGTTTTTCTGACATGTATTCTTTCTAACTTTCATGTGGTCAAACAAATTGAACTATTTTGAAGTGTTTCCTTTAAGGTTTGTTCCATCTTCTATAGCTTCTTACTATAGAAGATACATTATTAATATTTATGCTGATGTTTTGATAAAGAGTTTTTTATTTTTTGGAAGAGTCTAAATTCTGGGAACTTCAAGTTCAGCTTGAGAAGGAGAATTGGTTTTGTTCCCTTTATTACTGGAAGGATATACAAAGCAATACGGCAGATGCATTTTTCAAATTATAAATAGGAGGTCCTTGAAGTTGTGCTGGAGCTCTGAGGTGGTTTACTTTACGGATGTAAGCTGGCATATCTCACAGAAGCTTGTAAGTAACTGGTGTGCTTTTTAGAATTCAAGACATACCATTTCCTGTATCTGAGCCCACGTAATCTAAAAGTATTTAGAAAACTCTTTGCTGTAAGGAAATGCAGATCTGTTGACAGCCCCAGTGATCCGGCTGCCTCCTAGTGAAATACTATAGTTACATCAAATGGGACTGTAAGGGTAAAATGGTGGAGTCAAAGAAAGATGCCTTCATCTTCACCACCAATTTCAGGGTAAGAGATTAAAAGTGAAATATGCTGCTGAAGGTCTGATTCAGAGTGAAATGTCATCTATCTATGCCACAGCTTTTAACAGTCATCTTTTATTGGCCAAGTGAAGATGCTGCAAATGAAAGTGTTTGGAGACCCTGCAATGATAGACTATTTTTTAGACATTGTATTTTGCAAACACTATGGTTGAACTTGCTTTAACCTTAGTCGTTTCTTTCAATCACTTTGTCAGTCAAGGTATTTGACACAATGGCTGTTTAGTTGTTTAAAGCTACCTTAACTCCCACGTTAATTTTTTTTCCTTCACTGCTGTTCAAACTTTTTTTTTTTTTCCCCAGGTATGTCTTTTGGTATAAGATTCTGGGGGACAAACTTACCTACTAAATTATTTTACAAAATAATATATATTTTCCTGAATTCATTCTATTTAATATTTTAACACCTGATGTTCACCATTTGACATTTTCACCAATATAAGCATTAAGTTTTTCTGTTAACTTTCAAGTGTTTTCATGCAACCCACAGATAGCCTTAGACGGGGATAATTTCGTTTAAATGCACACAGAAAACTTGCAAGGAAAGCAAATCAAAGTAAACAATATTTTTCTTGTCAATAGAGATGCACAAAAATCCTTGATAATGGTTTTAGTGTACAAGGAAACAAGAATCACTGATACTATGACTAAGCAAAACCTACTAAAAAGGAAGAACACCAAGTTTAGTGCTGGTAAAAATGAAATTCTCACTTTAGGTACTTGTAGCTTGCAAGTTATTAAAGCTAAACAAATACCTTTTATTATCTACTTGAAACTTTTATTATCTGTTCAATATACTGCATTAGGGCTTGTGGTAAGAGTGGATGTATTTTATAGTTTCATAAATTCATCTGGTTTTATTTGTCAATATATACGATTTTGAGATGCAATATTTTTATTAGCCTGCTGCAATTGGCTTTCAACAGGGTACTTAAATTATAATCTCTTCTGCAATAAAATATGTACAAGTTTATAGTTTCTACCTACTCTCTGTATTAAGTTTACTCAGTATTCAAATACATGACATTGACGGATTCCTTAAAGAAGAAAAAAGGTGGCTTACACCATAACTAATGGATATGATTATGTGAATCCTAAGGACATTTTTTTGTATTTGATACATAGTTTGGCATTTGAGTTATTTGTTTATGCTTCTGAAATCTTAGCCAACATTATCTTCCAGAACTTCATTAGCCTGGAATTACAGACTTGTATAGGAAATTAAAAAAAAAAAGTCCATAACAATGATCACAGTGAGTTAGTTCCAAACCCAAACCCACTGCTGTTGAGTCGATTCTGACTCACAGCAACCCTATAGGGCAGAGTAGAACTGCCCCATACGGTTTCCAAGGAGCATCTAGTGGATTCGAACTGCTGACCTTTTGGTTAGCGGGGGTTAGCAAACTACATGACCCAAATCTAGCCTTCTGCCTGTTTTTGTAAAGAAAGTTGAATTGGAACACAACCACACTTATTTGTTTGTGTGCTGTCTATGGTTGCTTTTGGGCTGCATAGAAAAAGCTGAGCAATTGTCACAGAGACCTTATGACTCGCAAAGCCGAAAATATTTACTGTTGGAACCTACAGAAAGTTTTCCAGTCCCAGAGACTGATTACTTCTTTGGAGGTGGTTCAGTTGGCCACCAAAGATGATACTTCTGATGTGCTGACTTTCATTTGTTTATAAACATATTTCTTTGTGGATTTTTGAATAGACAAATTTATAAAGTAAAAAGTAAGCCTTTCTTCTACCCCTTGGCTTCTGGTTTCCCTTCTGACAGACCATCATAGTTACTTGTTTCTTGTATCTTTCTGGAAATATTCTATGTCTATATAATGTTATATGATTACAATTGGCTTTTTTTGAATAGATGGCAATGTATTCAATGTATCTTGGAGATTGTTCCACAAACATATATGTATAGCTGTCTTTTATTTTTAATAACTAATACTACTCCATTCTATTGTTTTATAATTTATTTAGCACCCTACTAATGGATATTTTGTTTTTGGCCATTTTTGCTGTTATAAAATTCTGCAATTTTATATATATATATTCTTGCACACATGTGCAGATATCTCTGTAGGATAACTTCCTGGAAGTGAACTCCACACTTCAAGAATATTTCTGCTTTAAATATTTTGACTGATGTTGCCAAATTGAAAGAGGACCAATTTTCACCCCTGCCTACAAGCTATAAGAGTGTCTGTTACCACATACGCATGCCAACATGTGTTCTCAAACTTTTTGATATTTCCTGTCTGACGGGAAAAAAAATATATTTCATTGTAGTTTCAATTTATATTTATGTTGTTATTTATTTATACAAATATAAAAATATTTTAATATATTTATAAGCCATTTGTATTTCCTTTTCTGTGAACAGTCAGTTCATACCACTTGATTTATTATTATTTAAATTATTATTTAAATTTCTTTTTCCTGGACCAGCCTCTTTCTCTCCCATCTGACTATAACTAATGCACACTTTGGTAGAAATTGAGTGGGCTGACCACTCTCATCTGGCTACTTTAAGGGGACTGTGCTGAACTTCTGAACTGGAGGCATGTTATCTCTTACTTTCTGTCATAATTTTGTTCCTTTATAAAACACATAACCTTCAAGGATGCTGAGTTTCACTTCACAAATTTGTTCTTCACATTATGGTAAAAAGTGTGTCCTCTGGCCACTCCATGTGTGGATCTGTGGGTCTAACCTGATAAATTCACTCTTACATGCCAATTTCCCTAAGCCTTTGGATACCTTCTTCTACAGTATACCAAGGCAAGTCTGGTACTTCATCTTGATTTAATGTAGGACATCACATAATTCATGCTTCAGTAAACCAACCAGATAAACTACTAGATCCTTTCCTAACCTCTTGCACTGAAGCATTGAATGAAGAATCTGTGTTCAGTGGGCCCATATCAATAAGCTCAGACTGATTCAACTTTTTATTCCTTGCATCATTACCCCACACCCTTAACAGCCATTCCCACACATATTCCCCAGGTTTCTGTTTGTACGTATTAGAAATGTCAAGTAGTTCTTTCGGAGTCTAGCATACTTCCTTCTGGTCACACTTTGTACTTCATCTTGCTGGGACTTAAGTCTAGTTATAGGTCTAGATGCAAAAATGGGTGGTGGTGGTGGGTCCTGGGAACATTCAGCAATGTCTTGTAAGACATCTACCCCAGGCAATGCTCCAGGCAATGACTCAGACACATCCCCAGGCAATATCTCAGACAAAAGCTCTTCAGATACAGCTCTGTTAATCTCATCAGATGGGAATGGAGTGGCTAATGGTTTTCCTGGGGAGGGTAGCTAAGGAGACAAAAATGGAACAATCACTTCAGATGGGAGTAAGAGGGCTGATTCTGTCAGTAGGGGTGATTCGATGGAATTTAGGGGCTCAATGTCTCCAACCTCTTGATTATCTGTCCATATGTCCCAATCCCAAGTTTCAGGATCTCATTTCTTCTTAATCAATGCCCTCACTTTAACTTTAGACACCATTCGAAGTTGAGAATTCAGTTGGCGTTGTAATTCACCCACTCTTATGATAAGACTTTGGTTTGGTTTTCGGTAATAGCAGCTCTGTTACTAAAATAAATAAGGCTTTCTTTCAGGGCACGAGTGGCTACTTTTATGTCTTTCATGTGGTGCTTGAGCTGTGACTCTGAAACCCTGAGCTCATCTCCTTCTTTCAAAGCTTTGTGTAGTAAAAGTAGGACAAACCAACCAGCTTCCCTATACTTCTAACAAAATTGTAGAAAGTATCAAACGTGATCATCCAGATCCTCACTTCTCACCAATACTTGATGTATTTTTGGTGATATTTTTCATATTTCTATCGTCACCTCACACCATGGATTAGCTACAACCTCTTTACTACTTTAGGCAGAGTCATCAGTGCCTTTAAGACTAGTCAGACTTGAGAACCAATTTAGAAAACTCATCCTTACAATTTTGTTTCTCTAGAACCACTCTCAGTCCCAAATGCCTTAGGCTGGGTTCTCTACAGAAGCAAAAACCAGTGAAGTATATATATATATATATATATATATATATATATATATATATATATAGAGAGAGAGAGAGAGAGAGAGAGAGAGAGAGAGAGAGAGAGAGAGAGAGAGAGAGAGAGAGAAAGAGATTTACCATGGCAATGGCTCACATGGTTGCAGAGGCTGGCAAGACCCCAGTCCATGGTGCAGGCAACAGGCTAGAGGCTTCTCCTCACTCACATAGCTGCAGGGGCTGATAAACCCAAATCAGACACCAGGCTGCTGGCTCATTGGCTGTGGAGGCTGATGAATCCAAGCTTGACTGGTAAAATAGCAGTCTTCTGGCCTAAGGACTGTGGAGGCCAATTAATTCCAAGAATGGCAGACAATACGGCAGGCCACTAGCTCAAGTCCCAAGAACTGGAAGTCAGAGGATGTCAAGCCAGATGCAGGATCCAAAGCAAGCAAGCAAGCTTTGCCAGAATGTCCATGTTTATACTGGATGTGGGCCATGCTTCCAAAGAAATTCCTCTTACAACTGATTGGATAATTACATCAGATGACATCATGGAGGATGAATACATCATTACATAACTGTCTAACTACATCATTATGTAACTGCCAAACTACATCATTACATAACTGCCAAACTACTGAGAATCATGGCCCAGCCAAGTTGACACACAACCGTAAACATCACATCATTCAACAATAGTATAATTTATCAGTCATAATATCAGTTATTTTCTAAAATGTTAACTTGGTAAAAAAAAAACTAGCATTTTCTACGCAAGTGGTCTTACCTATCATTTACCTATAGAGTTTCATTAATATACAGATGTCTAGAACCTACTTCAAGACTTACTAAATCTCTTTACTTGATATTCTTGATATATTCTAAATTATATGTTTGGTATATTCATAGTATGTTTTAAAGTTATTACATGTTGTATCTGAATATTTTTTTCTTTGTAAAGATTATGTTCATCCATTTTTATGAATTAAATGTAATATCCACTCTTCTTTAAAAATAGGGTTAATTATTATGTTTATAGATATTTGTCTAAAACTTTTTTAGATTGATTTTTATCTTGTTTTGCAATACCATAGAAACAAACCTACTTTCTTTGTCATTGCAAGAGCACTTGCAATTGATTATATGTCAGATGCTTTGTCTTCAACAAAGAACTGTTTCAGAGGCCTGTGGAAAAGGACTACTCCAAGTACTTTTAGGTACAGGCATTTGATGGAATTGTTTAAATTACTTTGAGACCATACCAGCGGACTAAGTCAAGATTTCTGGAACTCTAGGAAAGAAGCACATGTATTCATGAGACTGCTAACTTGAGACTGAATGGAGCAAGAATTATTTACATGGAACTGAATGAACTGATAAGGGATGATTATGGGTTTTGTCTGGAATATTGTCAATGTTTTGATGTTCTATTTTCTGATTATATAGGGATATCCTTTTTCTTTTCTCTTAAGCTATTTATAACTCAAAATAATTTAATAGACTATGATTTTGTAAACTGAAATGAACATTTGTAAATGATACATTTTCATCCTGCCTGACCACTCCAGAATTTTGAAATGCTTATTGAGCATTTTTATTTCAATGGTATTGTAATTATTTGCATATAGTCAGTAATAATTTGTCTTTTTAGTTGCCAGTATGTAACTGAAAACATTGGTTATTCAACCAATGGTCTTCCCTAAAAAGTCATATCTGATAATGATGCATTTAATGAGATATGACCAGATCCTTTTAAGAAACTCAAGTTGACCTTATGGAGTCAATATTTACAAATTCCACTTGTAAAAACTGGCCTAGTACCTGGTTAAAGTGTTCTCAACCTTACATGTGAGGAAGAAAGGCAACCTTCTAGCAGGCTTAGGAAGTTTAGGATACTTTGCTAGTCTCAAAAAAAGAAGAATTCATTTACATTTGCAGGTACTGTAGGTGAAATTTGGTGGAAAGTTCTTGATTTGACTTCTTAGCCTCAAAAAGCTTTTAAAAGTCCAGTCTTACATTCCTTATGAAAATGTCTGGCAAAGCAAATTTAAGAAGGTCTGTATGGTAAATTAACATTCTTGTTGCAACTATTTTCTTATGGATTAAGTTATGTACCCTCCAAGATATGTGTTGAGATCTTAACACCTGTGCCTATAAATATGACCCTGTTTTGAAATAGAGGTTTTCTTTTACTATTTTAGTGATGTCATACCAAAGTAGAGTGGATGCTAAACCTGATCACTTTTGAGATATACAAAGATCAGAATAAACAGAGAAACACACATTGGGGAAAGAAGACACTAAGGAATGCCAAGGAACTCCCAGGGTTACCAACAAGGAGGGACTCTCCCTTATAGCCAATCCCCTGATTTAACTCCTAGTCTCCAAAACTGTGAGAAAATAAAATTATGTTCTTTAAAGCCACACATGTATGGTATATTTTGTTTTGGCACCACTATGTAACTAAGAATTTGGTACCAGAAGTATGGATGCTGCTCTAACAAAAACCTCAAATATGGAAAGGGCTTTGAAATTGGGTAATGGATAGAGACTGGAGGAATTTTGATGTACTTGACATAAGAGCTTAGATTGCCTTGAAGAGATTGTTGGTAGAATTATAGACATTTAGGGTGATTCTAATGAGGGTTCAGAAAGAAATGAGGAATACTGTAGAGAAAGCCTCCATTATCATGAACAGAATATTGCTAGAAATGTGGATGTTAAATGTGCTTCTGGTGAGGCTTTAAAAGGAAATGATGAATATATTATTGCACAGTAGAGGGAATATTATCCTTGTTATACAGTGGCAAAGAACTTTTCTGAATTATGTTAAAATGTTTTGTGGAAAGTAGAACTTGTAAGTGATGAACTTGGATATTTAACTAAGGAGATTTCTAAGCAAGATATTAAAGGGGTCATGTGGTTTCTCCTTGCAGCCTATAGTAAAACATGGGAGGAAAAAGATAGACTTTAAACTGAACTGTGCAAAAAGAAATCAGAACTTAACGATTTGGAAAATTCTATTGTAAAAATGAAGAGATCCTTGACTGGAACTGACATCAGGGGAATGGCTAAATAACATTTTGCTAAAGAGATTAGGCCTGTGACTGATGGAGTTAATCAACCACCTCAGCAGAAACTCTGTCAGCTTAGATTGAAAGGAATGGAGACAGGACAAAATGAAGGAAAACTGCCTGCTTGCTGGAATTTTACAGGCAAGAAACAGGCCAATGGAGTTGAACATCTGTTGTCCACCAAGAAAAAGAAGGGATCATCTTGGGAGCAGTTCAGGGACTTGCAGAATTTTTGAAAAAAGCATGGTGGTGAGGTGGTGTTACAATTTCCTCAGTTTCAAAGGGTGGAGTCATTGCACACTAGGTTACAAAAGGTGAGGCTACTGACTAGGTTTCAAAGAGTGGGGTTGCTGCCACTTCGATTCTGGAAGGTGGGGATGCTGTTCAGGTGCACCAACTGAACGGAGCTGCTGCCCAAAGTTGAAAGGGGGCTGCCATGCAAGTAGGCTAGGAAAATTTCCTGCCTAGTGCTGAGGGGATAGAATCACTGTTCAGTGGAACTCGAAGGCAGGGCTGATGCCCAGTGCTGAGGGGTTTCATCTCATAGTCCAGACGGCAGGGCCATTGTCCAGATGTGCCTGGAAAACAGAGGATTATTTTCAAGCCTTGAGAACTAATAATATTTTCTCTGTTGGGTTTTGGACTTAATTGATATCTGTGACCCCTTATTTCCCTCTAATTTCTCCATTTAAAATGTTAATGTTTATTTTAAGCCTGGTTCACCATTATACTTTCAAAGCAGATAATTTGTATCCTAAGTTTCAAAGGTGCATAGATGGAAAGGAGTCTCACCTATGCTTGATTTATATGATTCAGAAGATGAGATTTTGGACTTAGAATTGATGCAGGAATGGGTTAAGTGTTTTGGTGATAATGCAATAGGGTGAATATGTTTTGCATGTGGGAAGGACATGAATTTTTGAAAGCCAAGGAATAGAATGTTATGGATTTAATTATGTTCCTCAAAAATATGTGTTCAAACCCTTACCCCTGTACCTGTATATATTACTCTGTTTGGAAATAGAAGTTTTGTTATGTTAATGAGGTCATACTAGAGTACTTTATTTTTACTCAAATCTTTCCCATATTCTCTGCTTTCAGTCAGGATTCATCTGACATCAGCTATGATATCCCTGGTTCTGCATCTTCTTCTGAATCCGGCTTGAATTACTGACAGTTTCCTGTCAATACATTTGTTGCAGCCAGTTTTGAATGATCTTCAGCAAAACTTTACTTGCATGTAATATTAATGATATCGTTCAGTCATTTCCACGTTTGGTTGGATCATCTTCCTTTGGAATAAGCATGAATATAGATCTCTTCCAGTCAGTTGGCCAGGCAGCTGTCTTCCAGATTTCTTGGCATAGATGAGTGAGCACTTACAGCCCTGCATCTGTTGAAACATCTCAATTGGTATTCCTCAGTTCCTGAAGCCTTATTTTTCATCAATGCCTTCAGTGCAGCTTGGACTTCTTCCTTCAGTACCATCAGTTCCTGATCATAGGTTACCTCCTTAAACAGCTGAGCGTCAACCAATTCTTTGTGGTATAGTGACTCTGTGTATTCCTTCCATCTTCTTTTGATGTTTCCTGCATCATTTAGTATTTTCCCTGTAGAATCCTTCAGTATTGCAACTCGAGACTTGAATCTTTTCTTCAGTTCTTTCAGCTTGAGAAATCCCGAGCATGTTCTTCCCTTTTGGTTTTCTATCTCCAGGTCTTTACACATTTCATTATAATACTTTACTTTGTATTCTTGAGCCACCCTTTGAAATCGTCTGTTCAGCTCTTTGACTTCATCATTTCTTCCTTTTGCTTTAGCTACTCGACGTTCAAGAGCAAGTTTCAGTCTCTTCTGACATCCATTTTCGTCTTTTCTTTCTTTTCTGTGTTTTTAATGACCTCTTGCTTTTTTCATGTATGATGTCCTTGATGTCATTCTATAACTTGTCTGGTCTTCAGTCTTCAGTTTTCAATGCATCAAATCTATTTTGAGATGGTCTCTAAATTCAAGTGGAATATACTCAAGGTCATACTTTGACTCTTGTGGACTTGTACTAATTTTCTTCAGTTTCAGCTTGAAGTTGCATATGAGCAATTGACGGTCTGCTCTGCAGTCAGTCCCTGGCCTTGTTCTGACTGATATTGAGCTTTTCCATCATCTCTTTCCACAGATGTAGTAGATTTGACTCCTGTGTATTCCTTCTGATGAGATTCATGTGTATAGTCGTTGTTTATACTGGTGAAAAAAGGTATTTGCAATGAAGAAGTCGTTCTTGCAAAATTCTATCATGCGATCTTTACCATTGTTTTTGTCATCATGGCCATATTTTCCAACTACTGATCCTTCTGTGTTTCCAACTTCCGAATTCCAATCATCAGTAATTATCAATGTATCCTGATTGCATGTTTGATCATTTTCAGACTGCAGAAGTTGGTTAAGAGTCTTCAATTTTTCATCTTAGACCTTAGTGGTTGGTGCGTAAATTTTAATAATAGTCGTATTAACTGGTCTCCCTTGTAGGCATATGGATATTATCCTATCACTGACAGCGTTGTATTTCAGGATAGATCTAGAAATGTTCTTTTTGACACTGAATGCAAAGCTACTCTTCTTCAAGTTGCCATTCCCAACATTGTAGACCATATGATTGTCCAATTCAAAATGGCCAATACCAGTCCATTTCAGCTCACTAATGCCTAAGATATTGAAGTTTATGTATTCCATTTCATTTTGGACGATTTTCAATTTTCCTAGATTCATACTCGTACATTTCTTGTTCTGATTATTAACGAATATTTATAGCTATTTCTTCTCATTTTGAGTTGTGCTACATCAGCAAATGAAAGTCTCAAAAGCTTGACTCCATCCATGTCATTAAGGCCAGAGGCAGCTCTTCCTCAGTTGTATTTTGAGTACCTTCCAACCTGAGGGGCTCATCTTCCGGCACTATATCAGACAATGTTCTGCTGCTATTCATAAGGTTTTCACTGGATAATTCTTTTCAGAAGTAGACTTCCGGGTTCTTCTTCTTAGTCTGTCTTAGTCTGGGGCCTCAACTGAAACCTGTCCACCATGGGTGGGCCTGCTGGTACTTGAATACCAGTGGCATAGCTTCCAGCATCACAGCAACATGGAAGCGCCCACAGTACAACAAACTGACAGATGCTTGAGGGTTTTGTTCTATGATATGATATAATTAAAATAACAAAGATTACCTTATTTCCAAACAGATTGCATCCACAGGCCCAGGATTCCAACACATATTTTAGGGGAACTTAATTTAATCCATAACCGCAACCCTCTTTTAAGTTGCCTGATCTCCAGGATCCTAAAATAGCTGACCTTTTCTACCACTGCTCAATAAGTGGTTTAATCTATTTTATAGGAACAAAGCAGTAAGATTCTTCCTCAGAGGATTTCTTAGACTCTGCTGCACCCCAGTCAAGATGTTCATGATTGACTCGAGTTGTTCAACAACAAATGATATTCATTTGTTTTGAACAAAATAGTGGACTGATAGTGTTGAGCTTTACTTGATCCCTGAGCTTCCAGGAAGGAGTGATGGTTAATACATATCCCTACTCTTTTTTATCCTGGGAAATGGCTAACTGCAACGGACTATATTGCTCTTGCTTATCCTGAAATAAGACCCATCTCCATCCTTCCTTATGACTCCCCTAAGAGTTGAGGATTATGGCATATTTACCTGCCTCTATAATACTCCAGTACCCCTACCTTTTCTTGGAGGTGTTCCTCATTAATGACCATTCTTCTGGGTGCAATAGCCTGAGTAAAATCATCTTCTTAATTGCCTGGTGCATTTTGTGTTTCACAATAATCAGAGATCTTGTGTGATGATGCTTTTGTGTGTGTGTGTTGTGTAAATCATGGAAAGGAGTTGATTTTTTTTTTTTTAATTAAAAATAGATAACAGAACAGTTGCAAGATGAAGAGAAAATATTGAGAATCAGAGTAGAGAGGAAGTCAGACAGATGAGACCATGAGCATTAAGCCACCTGGGAACTCTCTGAAGTCTCAGGGAGGACTTCATAGCAGTGCTTCTCAAAGTTTAATGCATGGACAGATCTTACGGGATCTTGTTAAAATGCAGATGATGTTGTTGTCTGTGATGTGCACTTTGAGTAGCAAGGCTTGGTAGGACATAGGTGGGGGTGTGAGCAAGACTTTTCTAAAGTTCAAGATGACCCCAGCTGACTTTGGGTTGTATAATGCAGTGATACCAGTTTGTGTTTGGTCACTCTGTGTGTGTATTATCAGAGAAACATAGGTCTATAGGGTATAGACCATTATCATGACAATTTTGGGAGAAATAGCTGACTTGCAGCTTTATTCCCAGGAGGTAAAATTAATAACCACAGTGAAGGTGGTGACACTTTTCAAGGATATATCATAATAGGTAAAATCAGTCAATAAGAGAACTGAGATTCCCAAGCAATCAGCCTGATGTAATATATCTCATAAATTTATATCTCATAAACCATAATACATGATAAATGTATTTTTAACAGCTATGGCCTTCACAGAGTTCTTAGGAGCTAGGTGATTAACAGTCTGCAGTTTTTGAACAAAAGCAAGTGTTTACTTTACTTCTCTTATTGCTTTAAAAACAGGTATGAGGAATTGATCTTTATAATATGGAACAAAAACCAGTATTAATATTTAAACATTTCTCTGGACATGCAAAATTATATTGCCCCCCAAAATATGATATCATCTTGGTTTCTTATATATGTGTGGCTATCTAAATGCATATATATTTTTCCCAGTTAGACCTTGCCACATTCAATTACACAGCCAGACAGCAGATGCTATACTCATCTTCAGGATAAATTCCCATTAGAGAGCAGGAAATTGAATTTACAGTACAATTTGAGCATTTGCAGCACAGATTATACTTTTGAACTTACAGCATACTGTTTCACATGAGAAGACTGCATTGCAGATGCATTACAATGAGGCTGCTCCCTCCTGCATCCCCACTGATTTTGCAGACCTGAGAAATTCACACCAACCTATACATTGGTATTAACCTTGATGCAAAACACAGTTTCTGAGGTCTAGATTTCAAGAAGTTGAGGAAGAGTTATATGCACAAATCCAGTTAGCAGAAATGAGAGTTTTGGGCACATAAATCCTCCATCATAATTTTGAAATTATTGCTCCAGTGAATTCATTCATACACCCATCACTTTCAAATATAGTAGAAAGTGATGACTACTATTGTCATACTTTTCACCATGTAGGGAATGGATTGCAATGCACTGCAAGGAGAGAAGGATAGTCTACACAACCTCAAAGAATGTTAGTGGCCTAACGAAATGGAGAAAGTGAGTATATTTAACTGTGCAATAGGCAGCAAAACCATGAACTTTTATGTGTGGAGATGAGAGGGAGTGAGTGAGTGTGTGTGTGCATGTGTGTGCTGCATACGTCGGTGCATAGATAAGGTCAATCAAACTGTATATGGGATAATGAAACCAAAAATATCAAACCCATTCCTGTCAAGTTGATTTTGACTTGCAGTGACTCTATAGGACAGAGCAGAACTGCCCCATAGGGTTTCCAAGGAGTGACTGGTGGATTCAGACCACTGGCCTTTTGGTTAGCAGCTGAGCTCTTAACCACTGTGCCACCAGGGCTCCATAGGAGGTGTTTTTTTTTTTTTTAAACTTATATCTTATTCTCACAATACATAGGGTCAGAAACACTTAGAGATTCCATTTATACATTTCTACCCTGGTAATGCAGTCGTTAAGCTTCTGGCAGTTTGAATCCACCAGCTGCTCCTTGGAAACCCTATGGGGCAGTTCTACTCTGTCATGTAGGGTCCCTATGAGTCGGAATCAACTCGATAGCAATGGATTATGGGTTATTTATGCATTTAAAAGGATGAATGCTTTGTTTGTTTACAAAAAATCTTTATTTACTTAGAGTTGTGTGTATAGAATTCAAATAATAAAGTTTTATTGCTTTTGTCTTCAGTGTAAGAGTCACATTGTACAAACTGAACAATTACATGATAGTGTTATTCTAAGCGAATTTTCAGTCATTCATCCATCTTGTAGGTTAGGCAAGCATAAAAGAAGAAACGAAAAAGATAAATATGAGATAATTTCCTTTCTTGTGATAATTTTGCAAAGTCATGTAGATTGATCCTCAAAAAGCAAACCAATGATTATGGCACTTTAGTTGTCTATCAATTCCACTTTTTTCTTTCACTCCTCATTTCGCTTGTCCCCAAATCAACAAATTGTTGTACTTCACCAATTTCTAGGCTCACTACAAAAATTCCACAAATATCAACAACTCTATTACAGAGTATGATGCCTCTATGATTGAGTTTATGGTATATAAGTTCATCTGGATTCCCAGATGGTCAGCAAATACTGTTCTCTGTGGTTATTTCAGATTTTCACAAATCTGTCAAGTCCTCTACTCAACCCTCAGCTTCCTCTTTCTTAACAGGTGCTCATCTCTTTCATAGAGGAAATGCAGGCCAGTTGGGTGCACTGCCTCAACTCTTCACCTCCACATTCTTTTTTTTTTAAATTGTACTTTAGATGAAGGTTTAGAGATTGAATTAGCTTCTCATTAAACAATTAATATACGTATTGTTTTGTGACATTGGTTGCTAACCCCACGACATGTCAGCATTCTCCCCTTCTCAAATTTGGGCTCCCCATTACCAGCCTTCCTGTCCCCTCTTGCCTTCTCCTTCTTGCCCCTGGGCTGGTGTGCCCATTTAGTCTTATTTTGTTTTATGGGCCTGTATAATCTTTGGCTGAAGGGTGAACCTCAGGACTGACATTAGTACGGAGTTAAAAGGGTATCTGGGGGCCATAGTCTCACGGTTTCTCCAGTCTCTGTCAGATCAGTAAATCTAGTCTTTTTCTGTAAGTTAGAATTGTGTTCTACATTTTTCTTGAGCTCTGTCTGAGACCCTCTATTGTGATCTTCATCAGAGCTGTCGGTGGTGGTAGCCAGGCACCAACTAGCTGTGCTGGACTCAGTCTAGTGGAGGCTGTGGTACTTGTGGTCCATTAGTCCTTTGGAATAATATCTCCCTTGTGTCTTTGGTTTTCTTCATTCTCCCTTGCTCCAGAAAGGGTGGGACCAGTAGAGTATCTTAGATAGCCACTCACAAGCTTTTAAGACCCCAGATGCTACTCACTAAAGTAGGATGTAGAACATTCTTTATAAAGTATGTTATTCCAATAGAGCTAAATGTCCCCTGAGACCATGGTCCCCAGTAATTCGGTCCCTCAGGGAGTCTATGAAGCTTCCAGAGCCCTGGTGGCAAAATGGTTAACAGCTCAGGCTGCTAACCAAAAGGTCCTTGGAAATCCTATGGTGCAGTTCTACTCTGTCCTATAGGGTTTCTATGAGTCAGAATCAACTCAACTGCACACAACAACAGCAATGAAGCTTCCATGACCCTGCCTTGTTCAAGTTGTGCTGACTTCCCCAGAATTGTGTACTGTCTTACACTTCACCAAAGTTACCAGTTATCTGTTGTCTAGTTGGTGTTTTTCCCACCCCACTCCTCCACTCAGTAGTAACCATCAAAGATTGTTTCTTTATGTGTGTAAATATTTTCATGAGTTTTTATAATAGTGGGCTCATACAGTATTTGTTCTTTAGTAATTAATTGACTTATTTCGCTCAGCATAATGCCCTCCAGATTCATTCATGTTGTGAGATGTTTCGCAGATTCATCATTGTTCCTTATCACTGTGTAGTATTCCATTGTGTGTATGTACCACAGTTTGTTTATCCATTCATCTGTTTATGGGCACTTAGGTTGTTTCCATCTTTTTGCTATTGTGAATAATGCTGCAATGAACATAGATGTGTATACGTCTATTCGTGTGACAGCTCTTATTTCTCTAGGACCTGTTCCTAGACGAGGGATTGCTGGATCATATGGTATTTCTACTTCTAGCTTTTTAAGGAAGCACCATATCATTTTTCCAAAATGGTTGTACCATTTTGCCTTCCCACCAGCAGCACATAAAAGTTCCAAGCTCCCGGCAGCCTCCCCAACTTTTGTTATTTTCTGGTTTTTTTTTTTTTTTTCTCCTTTTCTTTTGATTCATGCCAGTAATGTCTGGGTGAGACAGTATCTTATTGTAATTTTGATTTGCATTTCTCTAACAGCTAGTAATCTCAAGTATTTCCTCATGTGTCTGTTAGCTGCCTGAATGTCTTCATTGGTGGAGTGTCTGTTCATATCCTTTGCCCATTTTTCAATTGGATTATTTATCATTTTGTTGTTGAGATGTTAAAATATTCTATAAATTTTAGAGATTAGACCTTTATCAGAGATGCAGGAACCAATTTTTTTTTCTCAGTCTCTAGGTTCTGTTTTTACTCTTTTGGTGAAGTCTTTTGATGAGCCTAAGTGTTTAATTTTTAGAAGATCCCAGTTGTCTAGCTCATCTTCTGGTGTTTGTGTATGGTTTCTATCCTATTTATGCCATGTATTAGGGCCTCTAGTGTTGACCTTATTTCACCTCCACATTCTTGCCTTCTGAAGAGCTGAAGAGATGTCTCCCCTTAACAAACTTAATACTTTAACTTCTCTCTTTTTCTGTGTCTCTTATTCTTTGTAAGATAATTACACCATCCTCAAATAATAACAATTTTATCTCGTTTAAAATTGTTTATATGTCAGTTTTTCCTGCCTTATTTGACAATGACTATAATGTCTGAGGGAGTCCCTGTCTCGTGCAAACAGTTAACATGCTTGGCTGGTTAACCTAAAGGTACCTCAGAAGAAAGGTCTGGTGATCTGCTTCGAAAAAAATCAGCCATTGAAAACCCTATAGATCGTAGTTCTACTCTGATTCACATGAAGTCAGAAATCAATTTGACAGCAACTGGAACTGGCTAATCTCTGGGATAATGTTAAATTTAATGGGATTTCTTTTAATAATTCAGCATTAAATGTATTGTTTTCTCTAAGTTAATTTTCTTCTACTTAGATTATGTGATTATTATTATTATTTTAATGTGGATTCTCTAATTAAATTCTGCATAGTGTTTTTTTATCTTCATTACTTTCTATTAAATACTTTTTAGTCCACCTATTTTCCTCTGTATGTTGTTTGAATCATATCCTGTAAGTTTTGATATGTAGTACTTTCATTGTCATTCACTTTTTTTTTTTTTTTGAACATTTTATTGTGGTTTGGGTGAAAGTTTACAAAGCAAATTAGTTTCCCTTTCAAAAATTTATACACATTTTGTTTTGTGACATTAGTTGCAATCCCCTCAATGTGACAGCCCTCTACTCACTTTCTCCCTGGGTTTCCCATTTCCATTCACCCATCTTTCCTGCCTCTTCTTTTCTCCTGAACTTTGTTTTTGGGAAAATGCTGCCCTTTCAGTCTTGTTTAGTTGACTGTTCTGAGGAGTACATTTCTCTTGGGTGTTATTGTTCACTTTATAGATCTGCCTATTGTTTGGCTGAAAAGTGATCTCCTGGAGTGGGTTCACCAATTCCAGGTTTGAAGGGTGCCTAATGACCATAATCTCAGGGATTCCATGAGTCTCTATCAGACCAGTAAGTCTGGTCTTTTTTATGAATTTGAATTTTGTTCTACATTTTTCTCCCACTCTGTCTAGGACCTTCTATTGGGATCCTGATCAGAGCAGTCGGTAGTGGTAGCTGGGCACCATCTAGTTCTTCTGTTTTCAGGCTAGTGGAGGCTATGGTTCATGTGGTCCATCAGTCCTAATTGTTTCCTGAGTCTTTGATTTTCTTCATTCTTCTTTGCTCCGGAAGGGATGAGACCAATAGTCGTATCTTAGCCACTCTCAAGCTTTTAAGACCCTAGTTGCTACTCACCAAAGTAGGATGTAGAACATTGTTTTTATGGATGTTGTCATGCCATTTGACCTAGATATCCCCTGAGACTATGGTCTTAAACCCTTAAGCCTAGTGACTCTGTCCTTCAAGGAGTTAGGTTATCACTAAGAAGTTTTCATAACTTTGCCTCCTGTGTGTGCTACTATATACATAGATAATCTCTGCAGCACATTCAAATATATATGTAGAGATATTCTCTGCCAAACCTATATAAGTTTGTGGGTGTACTCCCATAAACCATCCCACACATATTCAGCTTGCATATCTATGTATTCACTTGTAAATTATCATTTGTTATTACTATTATTGCAAGATTGTGTATGTAATAGCGTTTATGGTTGTTGCCTTTTACTCTTGCATACATCCCAGTGTCTTCCTTTGTCTTGGTGATGTGGTGCTGATATCCCCCTTATTGTGTATTGCTTTTCCCTTCACTCAAGTTAATGTATGATTACTATCCAGTTAGTGATTTTTCCCTCCCTCCCCCTCCTATCCCTGGTAATCATCAAAGAATGTTTTTTCTGTATATAAACCTTTTCTGGACTTTTTTATAATAGTTGTCACATACAATATTTGTTCTTTTATGATTGACTTATTTCACTCAGCATAATGTCCTCTAGATTGAGATATTTCATGGATTCATCATTATTCTTTAACGTTGCATAGTATTCCATTGTATGTATACACCATAGCTTGTTTATCCATTCTCCTTTTGATGGGCACTTAGATTGTTTCCATCTTTTTGTTATTGTGAATAACGCTGCAATCAACATGGGTGTGCAAGTATCTATTTGTGTCACAGTTCTTATTTCTGTTGAATATACACCTAGTAGTGGGATAGCTGGATCATATGGTATCTTTATTTCTAACTTTTTTTTTAAAATTTTTAAAAATATTTTATTGTACTTCAGGTGAAGGCTTACAGAAGAAATAGTTTCTCATGAAACAGTAGTACACATGTTGTTTTATGACATTGGTTAACAACCCCACAACATATTAACCCTCTAAATTCTCAACCCTTTTTTTTTTTTTGGTGAAAATACACATAGCCAAAGATACACCGTTTCAAAAATTTCTACATACACAGTTCAGTGACATTGACTACGCTCTTCCAATTGTGCTGTTATTCTCACTTAAGACGAAGGCTTACAGAACAAAATAGTTTCTCATTTAACAGTTACTACAAATGTTGCCCTATGACAATGGTTAACAATCTCACAACACATCAACAATATCCTTACTCAATCTTGTGTTCCCTATCACCAGCTTCCTTGTCCCCTTCTGCCTTCTGGCCCTTGTCACTGGACTCCTGTACCTTGTTAGTCTCATTTGGTTTTATGTGTCTGTCCACTCCCAGGCTGAACAGTGAACCTCAGAGGTAACTTCACCACTGAGCTAAAAGGGTGTCTGGGGGCCATACTCTCGAGGTTTCTCCAGTCTCCTTTAGGCCAGTAAATCTGGTCTTTTTTTTGTGAGTTAGAATTATGCTCTACATCCTTCTCCAGCTCTGTCCAGAACCCTCTGTTGTGATCCTGGTCAGAGCAGTCAGTGGTGGTAGCCGGGCACCATCTAGCTGTACTGGACTCAGTCCGGGGGAGGCCTTGGTAGCTGTGGACAATTAGTCCTTTGGACTAGTCTTTTCCTTGTATCCTGTTCTTTTCATTCTCCCTTGCTCTGAAGGGATGAGACCAGCAGAGTATCTTAGATGGCCTTTCACAGGTTTTAAGACCCCAGACACTACTCACCAAGGTAGAATGTAGAGCATTGTCTTTATAAGTAGTGTCATGCCAATTGAGCTAGATGTTCCCTGAGACCGTGGTCCCCAGAGCCCTCCGCCCAGCAACTCAGTCCCTCGGGGAGTTTGGATGTGTCTATGGGGCTTCCATGACCTTTCCTTGTACAGGTTGTGCTAGTTTCCCCTGTATTGTGTACTGTCTCATCTTTCACCCAAGATACCACTTATCTATTGCCTATTTAGTATTCCCCCCCACCCCTCCCATCCCTGGTAACCAACAAAGATTGTTACATTTTGTGTGTGAACTTTTTCATGGGTTTTTACAATAGAGGTCTCATACAATATTTGGCCTTTTGTGATTGACTTATTTCACTCAGCATAATGTCCTCCAGTTTCATCCATGTTATGAGATGCTTCACAGATTCATCACTGTTCTTTCTCGTTGCATAGTACTCCATTGTGTGTATGTACCATAGTTTGTTTATCCATTCATCTGTTGACAGGCACCTACGTTGCTTCCATCATTTTGCTATTGTGAACAATGCTGCCATGAATATAGGTGTGCATATGTCTATTCGAGTGACGACTCTTATTTCTCTAGGGTATATTCCTAGGAGTGGGATTGCTGGATCGAATGGTATGTCTATTTCTAGCTTTCTGAGGAAGCGCCATATCATTTTCCAAAATGGTTGTATCATTTTGCATTGCCACCAGCAGTGCATAAGAGTTCCCATCTCCCCGAAGCCCCACCAACATTTGTTATTTCCAGTGTTTTTGATTTGTGCCAGTAATGCCGGGGTGAGATGGTATCTCATTGTGGTTTTAATTTGCACTTCTCTAATGGCTAGTGATCGCGAGCATTTCCTCATGTGTCTGTTGGCCATTTGAATGTCTTCTTTAGTGAAGTGTCTGTTCATTTCCTTTGCCCAGTTTTTAATAAGATTATTTGTCTTTTTGTTTGTAGAGGTGTTGGATTTTCTTGTAGATTGTGGAGATTAGACCTTTGTCTGACTTTTACTGTCCAAAAATTTTTTCCCAGTCTGTAGGTTCTCTTTTTACTCTTTTGGTGAAGTCTTTTGAAGAGCATAGGTGTTGGATTTTTAGAAGATCCCAGTTGTCTAGCTTACCTGTTGGGTTTGGTGCGTTGATGGTTATGGTTTGTATCCTGTTAACGCCATGTATTAAGGCCTGAAGTGTTGGTCCTATTTTTTCTTCTATGAACTTTATAGTTTTAGGCTTTATATCTATGTCTTTGATCCATTTTGAAGTAGTTTTTGTATACAGTGTGAGGTGTGGGTGCTGTTTCATTTTTTTGCAAATGGATATCCAGTTTTACCAGCACCATTTGTTAAAGACTGTCTTTTCCCCATTTGATGGACTTCGGGCCCTTGTTGAAGATCAGGTGACCGTAGGTGGATGGATTTACATCTGGGTTCTCAATTCTGTTCCATTGGTCAATGTATCTGTGGTTGTACCAGTACCAGGCTGTTTTGACTACTGTAGCTGTATAGTAGGTTCTGAAGTCAGGTAGTGTGAGTCCTCCAACTTTATTCTTCTTCTTCAGTAGCGCTTTACTTATTCTGGGCTCCTTCCCTTCACATAGAAAGTTAATGATTAGTTTTTCCATCTCTTTGAAGAATGTTGCTGGTATTTGGATTGGGATTGCGTTGTATTTGTAAATTGCTTTGGGTAGAATTGACATTTTCACAATGTTGAGTTGCCTATCCATGAGCATGGTATGTTTTTCCATTTATGTAGATCCCTTTGGATTTCATGCAGTAGTGTTTTATAGTTTTCTTTGTATAGGTCTTTTACATCCCTGGTCAGATTTATTCCTAAGTATTTCATCTTTTTAGGGGCTATTGAAAATGATATTGATTTCCTGATTTCCTTTTCATCGTTCTCCTTACTGGTGTATAGGAATCCAACTGATTTTTGAATGTTTATCTTGTATCCTGCTACTCTGCTTAATCTTTCTATTAGTTCCCGTAGATTTCTCATGGAGTCTTTAGGGTTTCCTATGTATAGTATCATACCATCTGCAAACAGGGACAGTTTAACTTTTTCATTACCAATTTCGATGCCTTTTATTTCTTTTTCTTGCCTTATTGCTCTAGTTAGGACTTCCAGCACAATGTTAAATAGGAGTGGTGATAAAGGGCATCCTTGTCTTGTTCCTGTTTTCAAGGGGAATGTTTTCAGCCTCTCTCCATTAAGAATGATGTTGGCTGTTGGTTTTGCATAGATGCCCTTTATTATGTTGAGAAATTTCCCTTCTATACCTATTTTATTGAGAGTTTTTATCAGGAATTGGTGTTGGACTTTCTCAAATGACTTTTCTGCATCAATGGAGATGATCATGTGATTCTTTTCTTTCCTTTTATTTATGTGGTGGATTACATTGATTCATTTTCTAATTTGAACCATCCTTGCATACCTGGTATGAATCCTACTTGGTTGTGGTGTATTATTTTTTTTATATGATGCTGAATTCTATTGGCTAGAATTTTGTTGAGAGTTTTTGCATCTATATTCATGAGCTATATTGGTCTGTAATTTTCTTTTTTTGTGACGTCTTTGCCTGGTTTTGGTATCAGTGTTATGGTGGCTTCATAGAATGAATTCTATGTTCTGAAATAGCTTGAGTAGAACTGGTACAAGCTCTTCTGTAAATGTTTTGTAGAATTCTCCGGTGAAGCCATCTGGGCCAGGGATTTTTTTGGTTGGGAGTTTTTTTTTATTACCTTTTCAATCTCTTCTCTTGTTATGGGTCTGTTCAGATTTTCAACATCACTTTGTTGTAGTTTGGGTAGGCCGTGTGTTTCTAGAAATTTATCCATTTCCTCTAGGTTTTCAAATTTGTTGGAGTGTAGTTTTTCATAATATTCTGTTATAATCCTTTCTATTTCAGTTGGGTCTGTTGTAATGTCCCCCATTTCATTTCTTATTTGGGTTATTTGTGTCCTCTCCAGTTTTTCTTTTGTTGGTCTGGCCGGTGGTTTGTCGATTTTGTTGATTCTTTCAAAGAACCAACTTTTGGTTTTGTTGATTCTTTCTATTGTTTTTCTGTTCACTATTTCATTTATTTCTGCTCTGATCTTTACTATTTCCTTTCTTCCGGTGGTTGTGGGCTTTTTTTTTGTTGTTCTCTTTCTATTTGTTTGAGTTGTGTAGTTAATGTTTTGATTTTGTCCCTTTCTTCTTTTTTGATATGTGCATCTGTTGCTATAAATTGTCCTCTGAGGACTGCCTTTGCTGTGTCCCAAAGGTTTTGGTATGATGTGTTTTCATTCTCATTTGATTCTAGGAAGTTTTTGATTCCATCTCTGATTTCTTCTATTACCCAGTAATGTGTAAGCAGGGTATTATTCAGTTTCCATGTAGTTGATTTTTTTTCCTAACTCTGTCTAGTGTTAATTTCTACCTTGATGGCATTGTGGTCAGAGAACATACTTTGAATTATCTCAACGTTTTGGATCTTGTTGAGGGTTGCTCTGTGGCGTAAGATGTGTTCTATTCTAGAAAAGGTTCCATGTGCATTAGAAAAGAGTGTGTACTTTGCAGCATTTGGATGGAGTGTTCTATATATGTCTATGAGGTCAAGTTGGCTGATTGTGCCCTTTAGGTCTTCTGTATCTTTGCTGAGTTCCTTCTTAGTCGTTCTGTCCTTTACTGAGAGTGGTGTGTTGAAGTCTCCTACTATTATTGTGGAACTGTCAGTTTCTCTTTTCAGTGTTGTTAGAGTATGTTTTATGTATTTTGGAGCCCTGTCATTGGGTGCGTAGATGTTTATTATGGTTATGTATTCATGATGGATCGTCCCCTTAATCATTATATAGTGTCTTTCTTTGTCTTTTATGGTAGATTTTGTTTTAAAGTCTATTTTATCTGAGATTAGAATTGCCACTCCTGTTCTTTTTTGGTAGTTGTTAGCTTGATATATTTTTTTTAACCCTTGACTTTTAATAAATTCACATCTTTGTTTCTAAGATGTGTCTCTTATAGACAGCATATTGATGGTTCCTGTTTTCTTATCCATTCTGTCACTCTCCGTCTCTTTATGGGTGCATTGAGTCCATTTACATTCATTGTAATTATTGATAGATGTGAGTTTTTTGCTGTCATTTTGTAGTGCTTTTTTTGTGGTGCTGAAGTTTTCTTTGTTCTTCTTACTCTCTTGTGCTGAGTTACTTCTGTTTGTGGATTTTTTTTTTTAATTTCTTTTGTTTTTGTAGGTTTTGTTTTTGCTGAGACTTTATGTTTTTCATCTTTATTTTTTTGAGTTGGTTTCTTAACTTTCTTTACGGTTACCATGAATTTACCCTTATCTTTCTAAGTTTGAAGCAGTCTAACTTTACTTGGTATTGCCTTGCCTTCCTTTCCATTAGAAGGTTCTATACCTATGCTGTTTATTCCCTCTTGCATTGTTTTGATGTCGTTGTCATCCATCGATTGACTGCTCTGATTCACTGTTGTATTTCTTCTGGTTTTGGATAGTCCTCGAGAGTTCATTTCCTAGATTGGTATCTGGCTTGTACGATCCTGCGTCTTAGGTCCTGCCTGAGGACTGAAGCTGTTTGTCCTCAGATCGAAGAACTCCCTTTAATAATTCTTGTAAGTTTTTTTTGACTTTTACATATTCCCTTAGTTTTTGTTTATCTGGAAATGACCTATTTTCACCATCAAATTTGAACAAGAGTTTTGCAGGATATATTATTCTTGACTGACAATTTTTTTCTTTCAAGATTTTACATATGTCATCTCACTGCCTTCTTCCCTGCAAGGTATCTGCCGAATAA
Source organism: Dugong dugon (assembly GCA_030035585.1). Lineage (NCBI taxonomy): Eukaryota > Metazoa > Chordata > Mammalia > Sirenia > Dugongidae > Dugong > Dugong dugon. The sequence continues at coordinate 34,699,293 of CM057479.1, forward strand.
TCTGAGCTTAGTCTTATTGTTTCTCCTCTGTATGTGACTTCTTGTTTTTCATGAGCTGCTCTCAGGATTCTTTGTTTGTCTTTGGTTTTGGCGAGTGTGAATATGATATGCCTTGGTGATTTTCTTTTGGAGTCTCTTCTATATGGGGTCCGTTGAGCTTCTTGGATGGCCAGCTTTTCATCTTTCATGATATTGGGGAAGTTTTCTGTCAGCAGTTCCTCAGTGATCCTCTCTGTGTTTTCTGTTTTCTCCCCCGTTCTGGAATGTCAATCACTCGTAAATTTTTGCTTTTAATTGTGTGCCACATAACTCTCAGGGTCTCTTCATTCTTCTTTGTTCTTTTTTCTGAGTTTTCCTGAAACAGAGTTGTATGCAAGTGTTTGTCTTCAGCTCCACTTATTCTGTCTTCCAGGGTTTCAAATCTGCCCCTCAGCCCTTCTATGTCATCATCGATTTTTGAAATCTTGTTGTTTATCTTTTGGATTTCTAATCGTTGTTTTTGTATTTCTAGCTGTGAATTTTTTTTGGCATTTTGTTCCTGCATCATCTGCCTGAATTCTTCCAATTTTTTGTCTGTATTTTCCATGAATTTGCCTGTTTTTTTCTCATGTTTGTCAGCTTTTTGCCTCAGTTGTTGGAAAATTCTGAGTATTAGAGATTTGAATTCCCTATCACGTACTTCTAGTGTATTTTCTTCCACAGAAGAGTCATCTGATGTTTTAATTTGGATGCCTACTGGAACCATGCTGTCCTGTTTTTGTAAATGTTTTGATATTGTTTGCTGTTTTAGGGGCATTCAGTGGATATTTCTCTCGTTTATTGATTGTAGATGTGTTTGTTTCATCCTTTTTTTAAAGAAAAATATTTTGACTCTGTCTGAGCAGGCGGACTGCTTGCTCTTTGTTGTTTGCTCATCTGTGCTCTCAATACTTTTTGCCTCCTTTTCCAACTGGCAGGTTCAGTCACTCAGATATGGTAGGGCAGGGCAGGTCTAGCTGAAGAGGAGCCACTGGGATGGGTTGTTTGTGGCACTCACTACAGCCACCAGGGTGGGTCAGTAATCAGTGCTGGGCAGGTTCCAGTAGGTCATGCCTGCACTGCTTGGTGGTTTGATGTCAAGCGCATTGTGCAAGTAGGCAGGATGCAGCGGGGAGATGGTTATGTGTGGAACTAAGATGGATATGGTAGAGAGGAGAGAGGAACAGGAGCCAAAAAACATACAAACAAAAAAGAATGCTAGGGGATCTTGCCATTGGAATGGAGAGATGAGAGACTATGAAATGCAGAAAAACAGATTGGGGAAGAGGAAGAAAAGAAAAGAATGAACAAATAAAAATTAGAAAGGTTAAAGAACCGCAAAGTTCCCAGGGATCCCACCAATGCAGCTATGAGGTCTGGGGAAGTTGCTCTCATGTGTCGCAGCACAGCCTGGCCAGAAGGCGTAGAGGCATACAACACGTGGTATTCAGGGATCAGAAAGAGAAGGAAGATAAAGAGAGACGAGAAACTGAACAATGAAGAAAGACAAAAGGAAAAAGAGGGAAAACAAAACAAAACAAAACAAAAAAAGAACAAGAAAGGCCCCCCAAAAAACAGGAAAAAAAAAAAAGAACAAGAAAGGCCCTCAAAAAAACCAATTAAAAAGGAAATGTCCTCAGGGATCCCTCTGCAAGTCTGTGGAAACCAAAGGGGAGTCTCCCTGGCACGTAGCTATGCCTGGCCAGAAAGGGCTCCCAACTCAAGAAAAGGAAAAGAAAACAGACAAACAATTCAAAACGAAGTAAAGCCCCAGGATTCCTCCAGCGCAGTAGCCCAGACCGGGAAGCAGCTTCACACTCAAATGGAGCTCTGCAGCTCCTCAGGAAAAAGCAAATATGGCGCACGGAGCCAGGCATTCGAGTGAAAGGAGGAGTAGGCGGCGAGAGGCAAGCAAGAAATCCAAAGAAACAGAAAAAAAAAAAGCAACACCAGCAGCCAACAAATGGCACTCAGAGAGCCAGCCAGTGTGGGCTTGTGTTTCTAGACAAGAGACTGTGTCCGTGGGAAGCAGAGGAGGCCGAGTGCGGGTGAAGAAGGGTGGAGAGTGGGAAAGCGTATATCACAAATTGCCGGCACTCTGGAGCCCCTCAGGAAGAAGCAAAGATGGCGCACAGAGCCAGGCACTTGAGTGGAAGGAAGGGAAGGTGGCGAGAGGCAAGTGAGGAATCAAAAGAAGCAGAAAAAGAAAGCAACACTAGCAGCCAACAAATGGCACCCAGAGAGCCGCCCGCTTGGGTGTGTGGAATCCAAGCAGCTGGCACTTGCCAGTCAAGAGACTGTGGCTGTGGGAAGCAGAGGAGCCCGAGCCAGGGTGAAGAGGGGTGGGGGGTGGGAAAGCACACACTGCAAATTACTGGCTGTTTTGTCTCCCACTGGACGCTCCGTGAAGCTGCTTTCTCGTACTCCTGTTTGCTGGTCTCCGATAGGAGTCCAAGATGGTGGATCCGCGCTGGGTTAGCTGGTAGGGGACCTCTGCATGAATCTCTCCTCGCTCTCTGTTCTGTTTCAGTATTCTCACTCCATTTGGTGCTCGGCTGAGTTCTTTATCTCTTCATTTGATGTTCTAGGGTTTCAGGATTGTTGCATTCTCTGTTTGGCTTAGTTTTTTGGATCTTTGCTGTGGAGGGACGGCATGGTGCTTCTGCCTAGAGCACCATCTTGCCGGAACCTCTATTTCTAACTTTTTAAGGAAGTTTCATACTATTTTCTACAGTGGTTGTTCCATTTTACAATTCCACCAGCAGTGTATAAGACTTCCAATCTCCCTACAACCTCACTAGAATTTATCATTTTCTGGTTGTTTTTTTTGTTGTTGTTGCTCTTTGCCATTATTGCTGGGGTGAGATAATATCTCTTTGTTGTTTTGATTTGCATTTCTCTAATGGCTAATGATCATGAGTATCTCTTCATATATTTGTTGACCTCCTGAATATCTTCTTTGGTGAAATATCTGTTCATTTCCCTTGCCCATTTTTAAACTGGATTGTTAGTCTTTTTGTTGTTGAGGTGTTGAAGTTTTCTATAAATTTTAGAGGTTAGTCTCTTGTCAGATATGTTGTTGCCAATTTTTTTTCTTAATCTCTAGGTACCGTTTTTACTCTTTAGGAGAAGTCTTATGATGCACATAAGTGTTTAAGTTTTAGGAGGTCCCACTTGTCTAGTTTATTTTTTGCTGTTTGTGCATTTTTAAGTTATATTGGTAATGTATTTATACCATAATTTATGGTCCCTAGGTTTGCCCCTATTTTTTTCCCATGATCTTTATAGTTTCTGGTTTTACAGTTGGGTCTTTGATCCATTTTAATTTAATTTTTGTATATGGTGTGAAGTATAGATCTTGTTTCATTTTCTTACAAATGCATATCCAGTTTTGCCAGCACTATTTGTTAAAGAGACTATCTCTTCCCCATTTAATGGATTTTGGCCCTTTGTCAAAAAGCAGCTGTCCATAGGTGGATGGATTTACTTCTGGGTTCTCAATTCTGTTCCACTGGTCTATGTGTCTGTCATTGTACCAGTACCAGGCAGTTTTGACTACCATAGCTGTATAGTAGGTTCTGAGATCAGAAGTGTGAGGCCTCCTACTTTCTTCTTCTGCAGTAAAAACAAAAAACAAAAACCCTGTTGCTGTCGAGTCTATTACAACTCATAGTGACCCTATAGGACAGAGACGAACTACCCCATAGGGTTTCCAAGGAGTGATTAGAGGGTTTGAACTTCTGACCTTTCAGTTTAGCAGCCAAACATTTAATAATGGCGCCACCAGGGCTCCTCTTCTTCAGTAGTACTTTGCTTATCTAGGTCTCTTTTTTTTCCATATAAAGTTGGTGATTAGTTTTTCCATCTCTTTAAAGACTGTTGGTGGAATCTGCATCAGGATTGCATTATATCTATAGATCGCTTTGGGTAGTATTGACATTTTCACAATGTTAAGTCTTCTTATCCATGAGCATGATACTTTCTTCCATTTATGTAGGTCTCTTTTTGTCTCTTGCAGTAGTGTTTTGTGGTTTTCTGTGTATAAGTCTTTTATAACCCTGTAAGGTTCATTCAGAGAATTTTATCTGTTTTGGAGCTGTTGTAAATGGCATTGTTTTCCTAACTTCTTTTTTGGCGTTCTCTTTGTTAGTGGAGAGGAATCTGACTGATTTTTGTATGTTGATCTTGTACCCTACCACTTCGCTGAATCCTTCTATTTATTCCAGTAGCTTTCTGGCAGAATTTCTAGAATTTTCTATGTATAGGATTGTATCATCTGCAAATAGGGATAATTTTACGTATTCCTTATTGATTTGGATGCCTTTTCCCTTTTTTGCCTTATTGCTCTGGCTAGGACTTCCAGTACAATAGTGAATAAGAGTGGTGATAAAGGGCATCTTTGTCTGATGCCCATTCTCAAGGGGAATGCTTTCAATCTCTCTCCATTGTCAATAATGTTGGCTGTTAGTCTCATATATACGCTTTTCATCATGTTGACGAATTCCCTTTCTTATTTTGCCAAGAGTTTTTACTAGGAATAGGTGTTGAATTTTATAAGATGCCTTTTCTGAATTGATTGATATGGTCATGTGGTTGTTTTTTCTACCTCAGTTTGTTAGTTTAGGTAGTATCTTAGTCATCTAGTGCTGCTCTAACAGAAATACCACAAGTGGATGGCTTTTAACAAAGAAAAATTTATTTTCTCACAGTCTAGTAGGCTATAAGTCCATATTCAAGGCATCAGCTCCAGAGGAAGGCTCTCTGTCTCTGTCGGCCCTGGAGAAAGGTCCATATCATCAGTCTTCCTTTGCTCTGGGAGCTTCTCTGCGCAGGAACCCCAGGTCCAAGAGACGTGCTCTGCTCCCAGCAATGCTTTCTTGGTGGTATGAGGTTCCCATGTGTCTCTGTTCACTTCTCTCTTTTATATCTCAAAAGAGATTGGATTAAGACACTATCCAATCTTATATACCTCATCAGTACAACTGCCACTAATCCATCTTATTAGATCATAGTGATTGAATTTACAACACATAAGGAAATCACATCAGATTACAAAATGCTGCACAATTATACAATACTCGGAATCATGACCCAGCCAAGTTGACAGATATTTTTGGGAGGCACAATTCAATCCATAACAGGTAGGTAATGTGTTTCCAGAAATTTTTCCATTTCTCCTAGGTTTTCAAATTTGTTGGAGTACAGTTCTTCATAATATTCTGTTACTACTCTTTTTATTTCAGTTTTTTCTGTTGTAATATTACCCATATCATTTCTTATTTGTGTTATTTGCATCTTCTTCTTTTCTTTTGTTAATTTGGCAGGTTGTTTGTTAATTTAATAATCCTTTCGAAGAACCAACTTCTAGTCTTGCAGATTCTTTCTGTTTCACTTATTTCTGCTTGACTATTTGTTATTTCCTTTCTTTTGGTGACTATGAGCCTTTTCTGCTGCTCTTTTTCCACTTATTGGAGTTTTATGGTTAAGGTATTGATTTTGGCTCTTTTTTCCTTTTTGGTATGTGTGTGATTATTGCTATAAACTGATCTCTGAGCACTGCTTTTGCTGCGTCCCAAAAGTTTTGCTATGCTGTGTTTTCATTCTCGTTTGATTCTAGGAATTATTTTATTTTTTATTTCTTCTGTTACCCTATCCTCCATGTGTCTGTCAGTTTGTTTTACTGTGGGGGCTTATATGTCACTGTGATGCTGGAAGCTATGCCACTGGTATTCAAATACCAGCAAGGTCATCCATGGTAGACTGGTTTCAGCTGAGCTTCCAGACTAAGACAAACTAGGAAGAAGGACCCAGAACTCTACTTATGAAAAGAATTAGCCAGTGAAAACCTTATGAATAGCAGCATAACTTTGATATAGAGCTGGAATATGAACCCCTAAGGTTGGAAAACACTCAAAGTACGACTAGGGAAGAGCTACTTCCTCACAGAGTCCACCTTAATGATACCAATGAAGTCAAGCTTTTGGGACCTTCATTTACTGATGTGGCACAAGTCGAAATGAGAAGAAACAGCTGCAAACATCCATTAATAACCGGAATGTGGAATCTATGAAGTATGCATCTAGGAATATTGAAAATTGTCAAAAATGAAATGGAATGCATAAACATCGTTGTCCTAGACATTAGTGAGCTGAAATGGATTGGTATTGGCCATTTTGAATCAGACAATCATATGGTCTACTATGCTGCAAATGACAACATGAAGAGGAATGGCATTGCATTCATTGTCAAAAAGAACATTTCCAGATCTATCCTGAAGTACAGTGCTGTCAGTGATAGGATAATATCCATATGTCTACAAGGAACATCAGGTAATACAATTATTATTAAAAATTATGAACTAATCACTAAGGCCAAAGATAAGGAAACTGAAGATTTTTACCAACTTCTGCAGTCTGAAATTGATCGAACATGCAATCAGGATGCATTGATAATTACTGGTGATTGGAATTCAAAAGTTGGAAACAAAGAAGGATCAGGAGTTGTAAAATATGGCCTTGGAGATTGAAACGATTCCAGAGATGGCATGATAGAATTTCACAAGATCAACAACTACTTCATTGCAATACTTTTCTTCACCAACTTAAACTGACTATACACATGAACCTCACCAAATGGAATACACAGGAATCAAATTGACTACGTCTGTGGAAAGAGACAATGGAAAAGCTCAATATAGTGAGTCAGAACAAGGCCAGGGCCAACTGTGCCACAGACAATCAATTGCTCATATGCAAGTTCAAGTTGAAACTGAAGAAAATTAGAACAAGTCCACAAGAACCAAAGTACAACTTTGAGTATATCACACCTGAGTTTAGAGACCATTTCAAGAATAGACTTGGTGCATTAAACATTAATGATCAAAGACCAGATGAGTTGTGGAATGAAATCAAAGACATCATACAGGAAGAAAGTAAGAGGTCATTAGAAAGACATGAAAGAAAGAAAATACGAAAAGGAATGTCAGAAGAGACTCTGAAACTTGCTCTTGAACATCAAGTAGCTAAAGCCAAAGGAAGAAATAATGAAGTGAAAGAGCTGAACAGAAGATTTAAAAGGGTAGCTCAAGAATACAAAGTAAAGTATTATAATGAAATGTGCAAAGACCTGGAGATAGAAAATCAAAAGGGAAGAACACGCTCGGGATTTCTCAAGCTGAAAGAACTGAAGAAAAAAATTCAAGCCCCAAGTTGCAACATTGAAGGATTCTGTGGGGAAAATTTTAAATGATGCAGGAAGCATGTAAAGAAGATGGAAGGAATACACAGAGTCAGTATACCACAAAGAACTGGTCGATGCTCAACCATTTCAAGAAGTAGCATATGATCTGGAACCAATGGTACTGAAGGAAGGAGTCCAAGCTGCACTGAAGGCATTGGTGGAAAACCAAGCCTCCAGGAACTGACAAAGTACCAACCGAGATGTTTCAACAAATGGATGCAGCCCTGGAAGTACTCACTGTTCTATGTCCAGAAATTTGGAAGACAGCTACCTCGCCAATCAACTGGAAGAGATCCATATTTCTGCCTATTCCCAAGAAAGAAGATCCAACCAAATGCAGAAGTTATTGAACAATATCAGTAATAACACACACAAGTAAAATTTTGCTGAAGATCATTCAAAAGTGGCTGCAGCAGTATATTGACAGGGAACAGCCAGAAATTCAAGCCGGATTCAGAAGAGGATGCTGAACCAGGGATATCATTGCTCATGTTAGATGGATCTTGGCTGAAAGCAGAGAATACCAGAAAGATGTTTACTTGTGTTTTACTGACTATGCAAAGGCATTCTACTGTGCGGATCATACAAAGTATGGATAACAGAGTGAAGAATGGGAATTCCAGAACACTTAATTGTGCTTATGAGGAATCTGTACAGAAATTGAGAGGCAGTTATTCGAACAGAACAAGGGGATACTGCATGGTTTAAAGTCAGGAAAGATGTGCATCAGGGTATTATCCTTTCACCATACATGTTCAGTCTGTATGCTGAGCAAATAATCGAAGAAGCTGGACTACAGAAGAAGAGTGGGGCATCAGAATTTGAGGAAGACTTATTAACAACCTGCATTATGCAGATGATAGAACCTTGCTTGCTGAAAGCGAAGAGGACTCAAAGCACTTACTGATGAAGATCAAAGACCACAGCCTTCAGTATGGATTACACCTCAACATAAAGAAAACAAAAATCCTCACAACTGGACCAATAAGCAACATCATGATAAACGGAGAAAAGATTGAAATTGTCAAAGATTTCATTTTACTTGAATCCACAATCAATACCCATGGAAGCAGCAGTCAAGTAATCAAAAGAAGCATTGCAGTGGGCAAATCTGCTGCAAAAGACCTCTTTATGATATTTTCAATCACCTCATATATATATGAAAGCTGGACTATGAACAATGAAAACCGAAGAATTGACACCTCTGGGTTGTGGTGTTGGAGAAGAATATTGAATATACCATGGACTGCCAAAAGAACAAACAAATCTGTCTTGGAAGAAGTATGATCAGAATACTCCTTTGAAGCAACGATGGCAAGACTGCATCTCACATACTTTGGACATGTTTTAAGGAGAGATCAGTTCCTGGAGAAGGACATCAAGCTTGGTAAAGTAGAGGGTCAGTGAAAAAGAGGAAGACCCTCCATGAGATGAACTGACACAGTGGCTGCAACAATGTGTCAAGCATAACAATGATTGTGAGGATGTCTCAGGACTTCGTAGTGTTTTGTTCTGTTGTGCATAGGGTTGTTATGTGTCGGAACTGGCTTGATGACACCTAACAACATTACCTAGTGGTTTTTAAGCAGGGTGTTATTTAGTTTCCATGAATTTGATCTTTTTCCTTGTTCTTCCTGTTATTGATTTCTAATTTATGCATTCTGATCCATGGAGATGCTTTGTATTATTTCAGTATTTTTTAATTTATTGAGGCTTGCTTTGTGGCCTAACATGTGATCTATTCTGGGCAATGATCCATGTGTGCTGGAAACTAATATGCACTGTTGTGTTGTTGCACGGACTGTTCTGAATATATCTATAAGATCAAGTTAGTTGATTGTGTTGTTTAGATCTTCTGTATTTTTTCTGAGTTTCTTTCTAGTTTTTCTCTCCTTCATTAAAAGTACTGTGTTAAAGTCTCCTACTATTATTGTGGAGTTGTCTATTTCTCTTTTCAATTCTGTTGAAGTTTGTTTTAGGTATTTTGGAGCTCTTTCATTGAATGAGTGGGTATTTATTGTTTATGTCTTCTTGTTTGATTGACCCTTTAACCCTGATAAAATGTCTTCCTTTGTCTCCTATGCTGGCTTTTGCCTTAAAGTCTATTTTATCAGAGATTAATATTGCCCCTGATCTTTTTTATTGCAGTTTGCTTGATGTATTTTTTTCCACCCTTTGATTTTTAGCTTATTTTTATATTTGTGTCTAAGTTGTGTCTCTTGTAGGCAGCATAGTAATGGGTCGTATTTTCTTATGCATTCTGCCACACTCTGTCTCTTGACTGGTGCATTTAACACATTTACATTAGGTAATTATCAATAGATATGAATTTAATTTGTTTAATTTACTTTACTTTGTGGTCTAATATATGTTCTATTCTGAGCAATGATCTATGTGTGCTGCAAATTAATAAGTACCATTCTGTTGTTGGGTGGAGTGTTCTGTATATATCTATGAGATCAAGTTAGTTGATTGTGTCATTTTGCTGTGCTTTTTCTTTTTTTTTTGGTGGTACTGATGATTTCTTTGTTTCGTATACTTTTCTGTACTGAGTTCTCTTGGTTTATGAATTTTCTTTCATTTCCTTTGTTGCTGTTGATTTTGTGTTTACTGAGTATTTAAAATTTTCTTCTTTTTTATTTGGTGGGAAGGTTTATTAATTTTATTTGTGGTTACCTGGAAATTTACTTTTAACTGCCTAAGTTTAAAACAGTCTGTTCTATCTTGATATCACCTTGACTTCCTCTCCATATGGAAGTTCTGTAACTACACCGTTTATTCCCTCTTTCTGTTTTGAAGTTGTCGTTGTTTACAGACTGATGTCTCTGGTTCCTTGTTTTCAGTCTTGTAGCTTTATTTTATTTTTGAATATTCTTTATCTCGGTTGGTTTCTGTGTAATGTCTTCATGTGTCTTAATCTCAGGTTGCTGTCTGACGCTGCTGGTTCTCTGTCTGAAGGATTCCCTTTAGTGGCTCTTATAAGGTTGGTTTGGTTTTTACAAATTGTCTTAATTTCTGTTTAGCTGGAAATGTCCTAATTTCACCATCATATCTGCAGGACAGTTTTGCTAGATGCTTAATTCTTGGTTGACAATTTTTTTCTTTCAGGGTTTTATATATGTCATCCCATTGCCTTCTTGTCTGCATGGTTTCTGTCAAGAAATCAGAGCTTAGTCTTATTGGTTCCCTTTAGTAGGTAACATTTCATTTTTCCTGCACTACTCTCATGATTCTTTCTATGTCTTTTGCTTTGGTAAGTTTGATTATGACATGTTCTTGGTGATTTTCTTTTGGGTCTATCTTACTTGGGGTTTGTTGAGATTCTTGGATGGAGATCTTCTTTTCTTTATTAATGTTTAGGAAGTTTTCTGCCAGCAAATCTTCAAAAATTTTTCTCTGTGCTTTTTTTGTCTTTTTTTGTTCTGGAATTCCAATCATGTGTAAATTATTCCTCTTGATAGTGTCCCACATAACTCTTAGACTTTCTACATTTTTCTTTTTCTTTTTTTCTGATTATTCCTTTAACAGTTTGGGTCCAAGGAACTTGTCTTCTATTTCACTGATTCTGTCTTACTCTGATTCAATTCTATTCCTTTGTCTTTCCAATGAGTTATCTATTTCTGAAATTTTAGTGCTAATCTTCTGGATTTCTAGTTACTGTTTTTGTATGGTTTCTATTTGTCTGTTTATTTTGTCATTTGTTCTTGTATTGTTTTCCTGAATTATTATAGAGTTTTGTCTGTGTTTTCTTTGATTTTTGTCTGTTTTCCTTTATCTTTTTCTTGATCTCTTGGAGGGTTCTATATACAAGTCTTTTGAATTCTTTATCAGGTAGTTCCATTACCATTTGTTCCTTAGGGAGGTTTCCTGCTTCTTTATTTTGGTTACTTGCTGGATCCATCTTATCCTGCTTCCTTAGGCAATTTGATATACTCTGCTGTTTCCAAGGCATTAAGATGTTATTATATTTATTTATTAATTGTATGTTTATTTGTTGCATCCTGATTGTTGTGTTTTGTTTTGATGTATCTGGGCAGGCAGGATAGGTGTGCTACCCTGGTCACTAGTCTGCCCACACTGGGGCAATTTCCGCCTATCTCTGGGTGAATGGGGTAGTGGTTGGGTGTGTGAGCATGGGTTTCTATTCACTGGTCTTGCAGGGCAACAGAAGGAAGGTTGGACAGATGTTGGCCACCATCTCATCAGTCCAGTGGCACAGGAGTGGACAGTGGCACTAGCTGAATAAGTGAGGTGGCAGGTATGGCTGGCTAGTGGTGTTGTGGTTACTGCCTCCCTCCAGCTGTGGGGGGTAAGTGGCGGGTGGGTGAATGCACTGTCACACTGCCTCTGCCTCTTGCTTTATGTGTGCAGTACTGCACTCACTACCCCTTGCTAAGCAGTGGAGGAGGGATGAGTGGTGGGTGGGGTAGTGGGAAGGGAGAAGTGGGTGGATGTGTCCCTGGTGGCACTATCACCACCTCTCACTGACTGGGTGGTATGCAGGTCATGGGTGGGCCCAGGTGCACATGTGTGGTTGCTGCCCCTTACTGGGTGGGGGAGAGGGGGGTGTGCAGTAGGTAGCTGTGGGCATAGTTACTTTGCCTCCACCTCTCATCAAGTGGGGGAAAGAGAAGGGGAGCTTGGCCTGTTTAATGAGAGGGAGGGGTAGGACAAGCAACTGGCACCACACCAGAGCAGGCTGCTGTTGCTCAGCAGGGCCGTGGGGCAGGGGAGTATTTTTTTGGGGGGAGGGTGGTGACCTGGGCTGGGTTGGGGGAAAAAAGGGGGACTTGTACCTTGGTCCTCAGTGGTCGAGGCTGCAGGGATGGGGGAGTTGTGTAGCTAATCACTAGTAGGGTGGGAGGAGGGGACGTATGCTCTTCTGGTCATTGGAGGTGGGTGTCCGGGCTCTTCCCTTTGGCTACAATTGGGATCTTATTTCACTCTACCTATGTCTACAGACTTACTCTCTGTCCTGTTGGGAATTCTTTGAAGTTGCCTTCTGTGCTTCTCATCCAGGATTGCTGTTGTCTTTGTCTCAAGGTGGCCATGCTGTACTGGGCCTGCAGGACCCCTCCACTCTGTCTCTTCTCATTTGCTGTTTTTTCAGTCAGTTTCTTCTTCCATTCAGTATTGGATCTAGTTCTTTGCCCTTTCATTTCATGCATAGGGTTCCAGGGTTGTCCTCTGTATCTGTTTCACTTGGTTTCTTGGGTCTTTGCTATAGATGGATGGTGTGATGTGTCTGACTAAGCTGCCATTTTAGCCAGAAGTGTGTAATTCACTTATAAAAGTTTATAATTTTATTTAGAATGAGGTTTTATAATTTCCTAGTGTACAGTTGGCTTTTTTTTTTTTTTTTAGTGGGGAAGGGTTATCCCATTTTGTTTAGCATATATGGCCTGCATGATTTTTATGTTTTACAATTTTGTTTGTGGACAAATACATAACTAATTTTGTATATGTTTCATGAATGTTTTAAATGTCCCTTATAGTTTGTGATCTATTAACTGCATTCTTGCACTGAGATCATAAAAACAAAAAGTTGCTGTGAAGTCTTTTTCGACTCATGACAACCTTATGGGTTTCAGAGTAGAAATGTGTTCCGTGAGGTTTTCAAGGCTGTGCCCTTTCAGAACCAGATATCCAGGTCTTTCTTCCTAGGCACCTCTGGATGAGTTCAAACTGCCAACCTTTTTGTTATTAGTGAGTGCTTAACCATTTGCTTCACTCAGGGACTTGACTGGGAGCCCACTGAGATCATAACAGTGCCCAAATCTCTTTGCTCTTGAAACTCTTCAGGGACTTTGGAGCCCTCTTCTAGGTGATCCCTCCTCTTTGTCTTTGCAAAGGCTCTTGAAAGAGGAGTGAGCAATTGCTGGGTCTACTTCCACACTGCCATTGACTCTTCAATATATTGAAAACTTACTTCCACTTTCAAAAGACTTCATCCTGCCTCTTTCTAACCTCCCCATCTCACAGTTATCACTAATTTCTTAACTGCTATGTTCAGTGGGCCCATCTCAGTTCTTCTCTCCCATCTTGTTCTCAATTTACAGACATATTTTGGAGAATAAAGCTTTATAATTGATTGTCCACTTTAACAATATCTGTCATTCCTTATAAGTCTCATTTTAGAGATACATTATTTAGTTTTCATAAGGTCTAAAACAGTACAGGAATGAAGGAAGTGGAGATGAGATGATTGATGTTTCAGTCGAAGAAATAAAGGAATCAAATGTTAAAATTTTTCTATAGTTATAGATGTAACCTAAGTTACTCTAAGATCCCTCTTGCATGGTTTCAGATCTTTGTGAAATGAAGTAACATCCTGACTCCCCCCATCACTCATCTCCTTGCTTTATATACCTCTACAGGTTCATACTGGGAGCAGGACAGGGCCATATTTGAAAGTTTGGGCCAGTCTGGCAGGCCATTGGACCTGCTTTGTCCTTTGCACAGAAGCTTTCTCTGTTCAGGGTATCTGAGTTTCCACAGATTTCTTGATGATCCTGCTTATAGTGTCACTGGAATTCTAGCCTGGAAACCATGCCTTGGCTTCTTGGTGTCAGGACCAAGATTTGGGTGTGGGTGCAGAGCTCAGAGAGGAGCCAGAAACAGGTGTGTATGACCCTGCAGGACCCGGCCTCAGGTCAGAATGATGTCCTGGGATTAGGCAGAAGATGCAGAGCAGCACACAGAAGGGAGTTTGGAAGTCTGGGCACAAATTCAGGAAACAGAGTCACATTACTAAAATATCTGGGCAAAGCAGGCAGAAGGACAGGTACCAGTAATAAAGAAATCCTTGATTCCTGAGCAAATTTCTGTCCTAGCCAGGAGTATTTTATGTGCTTTCTGCTTAGGTAGAAGCGACTCTCAGACATGTACTCCTCAGAACCTACAGGTGTGGAAGGTAGGGGGAGGGTTGGTGTTGTTGTTAGGTGCCGATGATTTGGTTCTGACTCATAGTGACCCTACATACAGTAGAACAAAATATTGTCCATTCCTGCACCCTCTTCACAATCGTTGTTATGCTTGAGCCCATTGTTGCAGCCACTGGGTCAATCCATCTCCTGGAGGGTCTTCCACTTTTTTGCTGACCCTCTACTTTACCAAGCATGTTGTCTTTCGGGAACTAACCCCTCCTAATAACATGTGCAAAGTATGTGAGATGTAGTCTCGCCATCCTTGCTTCTAAGGAACGTTCTGGTTGTACATCTTCCAGGACAGATTGGTTTGTTCTTTTGGCAGTCCGTGGTATATTCAACATTCTTCTCCAACAGCACAATTGAAAAGCATCAATTATTATTCTGTCTTCCTTATTCATCATTCAGCTTCCGCATGCATATGAGGTAATTGAAAACATCACAGTTTGGGTCAGGTGCACCTTAGTCTTCAAGATGACATCTTTGCTTTTCAACACTTTAAAGAGGTTTTCTACAGTAGATTTATCCAGTGGAATATGTCTTTTGATTTCTTGGCTGCTGCTTCTATGGGTATTGATTGTGGATCCAAGTGAAATGAAATCCTTGACAATTTCAATCTTTTCTCCATTTATCATGATGTTGTTTATTGGTCTGGTTGTGAAGATTTTTGTTTTCTTTATGTTGAGGTGACATCCATACTGAAGGCTGTGGTCTTTGATCTTCATCAGTAAGTGCTTCAAGTCCTCTTCACTTTCAGCAAGTAAGGTTGTGTCATCTGCATAACGCAGGTTGTTAATGAGTCTTCCTCCAATCATGACTTTCATTCTTCATTTAGTCCAGCTTCTTGGATTATTTGCTCAGCATACAGATTAAATAAGTATGGTGAAATGGTGAAAGAATACAAGCCTGACTCACACATTTCCTAACTTTAAACCACGCAGTATCCTCTTGTTCTGTTCCAATGACTGCCTCTTGGTCTATGTACAGGTTCCTCAAAAGCACAATTAAGTGTTCAGGAATTCCTATTCTTTTCAATGTTATTCATATTTTGTTATGATCCACGCAGTCGAATGCCTTTTCATAGTCAGTAAAACACAGGTAAACATCTTTCTGGTATCCTCTGTTTTCAGCCAGGATCCATCTGACATCAGCAATGTTATTCCTGTTTCCATGCCCTCTTCTGAATTCAGCTTGAATTGCTGGCAGTTCCCTGTCAATATACTTCTGCAGCTGCTTTTGACTGATCTTCAGCAAAATTTTACTTGCTTATGATATTAATGATATTGTTTGATAATTTCCACATTCGTTTGGATCATCTTTCTTGGGAATAGGCATAAATATGGATCTCTTCTAGCCGGTTGGCCAAGTTTCTTGGCATAAATAAGAGAGCACTTACAGTGCTGCATCCATTCGTTGAAACATCTCGATTGGTATTCTGTCAATTCCTGGAGCCTTGTTTTTTGCCAATGCCTTCAGTGAAGCTTGGACTTCTTCCTTCGGTACCATCGGTTCCTAAAAAGGTTGAACGTCTACCAATTCTTTTTTGTATAGTGATTTTGTGTATTCCCTCCATCTTCTTTTGATGCTTCCTGCATCATTTAATATTTTTCCTCATAGAGTTCTTCAATATTGCACCTAGAGGCTTGAATTTTTTCTTTAGTTCTTTCAGCTTGGGAAATGCTAAGCGTGTTATTCCTTTTTGATTTTCTATCTCCAGGTCTTTGCACATGTCATTACAATAGTTTACTTTGTGTTCTTGAGCCACCATTTGATATCTTCTGTTCAGCTCTTTGATTTCTTCATTTCTTCCTTTTACTTTGGATACTCGACATTCAAGAGCAAGTTTCAGAGTCTTTTCTGACATCCATTTTCATCTTTTTCTTTCTTTCCTGTCTTTTTAATGACCTCTTGCTTTCTTCATGTATGATGTCCTTGACGTTACCTCACAATCGTTTAATCTTCATTCATTAATGCTCAATGCATCAAATCTATTCTTGAGATGGTCTATAAATTCAGGTGGATATACTCAGTGTTGTACTTTGGCTCTCCTGGACTTGTTCTAATTTTCTTCAGCTTCAACTTGAACTTGCATATGAGCAATTGATGGCCTGTTCCGTAGATCGTCCCAGACCTAGTTCTGACTGATGATATTGAGCTTTTCCATTGTCTTTTTCCACAGATGTAGTCGATTTGATTCTTGTGTATTCCATCTGGTGAGGTCCACGTGTATAGTCACTGTTTATGTTGGTGAAAAAAATGTATTTGCATTGAAGAAGATGTTGATCTTGCAAAATTCCATCATGCCATCTCCTACATCATTTCTGTTACCAAGGCCGTATTTTCCAGCTAGCAATCCTTCTTTGTTTCCAACTTTTGAATTTCAATCACCAGTAATTATCAATGTGTCCTGATTAAATGTTCGATCAATTTCAGACTGCAGAATTTGGTAAAAATCTTCAATTTCCTCATCTTTGGCCTTGGTGTTTGGTGCATAAATTTGAATTATAGTCTTATTAACTGGTCTTCCTTGTAGTCGTATGGATATTATCTTTTCACTGATAGCGTTATACTTCAGGATAGATCTTGAAATGTTCTTTTTGACAATGAATGCATGCCATTCCTCTTCAAGTTGTCATTCCCAGCATAGTAGACCATATGATTGTCTGATTCGAAAGGGCCAATACCAGTCCATTTCAGCTCACTAATGCCTAGGATATTGATGTTCATGTGTTCCATTTCATTTTTGACGACTTCCAATTTTCCTCAATGCATACTTCGTACATTCCACGTTCCAGTTATTAATGAATGCTTGCAGCTTTTTCTTCTCCTTTTGAGTCGTGCAACATCAGGTCCTGAAAACTTGACTTTATCTATGTCATTAAGGTCGACCCTACTTTGATGAGGCAGCTCTTTCTCAGTCGTGTTTTCCAACCTGAGGGACTCATCTTCTGACACTATATCAGACAAAGTTCTACCGCTGTTCATAAGAATTTCACTCGCTAATTCTACAGATAACAACTGGGGGCAGGACAGGTAGAACATTATTAAAAAAAAAACCTGTTTTGATAGTTGGTTTACATCAAGGAACCTGTTACCTGAATAGGGTCCGTGCCCTGGAGCAGTAGAGCCAATGAAACATACTCCAAATCAGAAAGAGTGAGAAAGTTTTAATTTAGGAGGTATACACCACCGGGGAACTAACAGTGATGCAGGCTGTCCTTAGGGAGTCCCAAAGGGCATTTTTACATTAGAGCTTATATATGATTTTTACAATGGTTAGAAGTGTTGTTATTCATTCCAAGGTAATTACAAGAGACTCTATCATACTAAAGAGATAAGGAACCAGACATTTCCTTATCAGGCTAAAGATACACATCTCTGAAATCTGACATCCCACATCTTCTTGTGGGGGATCCTAAGTCATAAAACAAAGTCATTAACAAAGGTATGCACAAAACCAAACCATTAACAAAGGTATGTAAAAGGGGAGAATGCACAGAAGGAAAAAACAAGAAACTTACAGGTTCATCATGGTGTTAGTTATGTCAAGCATAGCTTCCAGCATCAGAGCAACAAGCCCCTACAGGTACAACAAACTGACAGAGGAGTGAGGGAGGAGGAGGGAGATGATAGCAAATAAAGGTGGATCTGGAATTTCAAATAATATTTTCTGAGTTTTCTTTGAGAGAAGGATTTCTCAGTTCTTTCTCTTCACTCGTGATCCTTGAAGCAGCAGAGGTAATTTTTACATAAATTTTTCTCCCGTTGAATGTAGAAATGTTGATAGAACTTTTGAAGATGTTAATTTTAAGTGTTTCACATCCCCAAATACACTAAACAAAACTTGAGTTAGATTACCATATGAAAAATGACAAGTTTTTCCTCCTTCTTAGACTGAAGTGAACAGGATGCAGAAAATCTAATGTTATGTGTTATTGCTGTTTTGCACATTAAAAATAATAGAGATGAGCAAAGTTAAAGTCCAGGTAGGCTTCTGTTCTTCAGTCCTTCCTTTTACATTGTTACTGTGTTACTTCTTCAGAGGATACTTGAAAAGTATCTGCTAACGTTTAGTAACAATGAGATTCTTTGTTATAAATCATATAAGCATGGTGCTTCATTATTTCTCCTAGAGAGCGAGAAAACAGAAATTTACAAGGATAGAATGAGATTTAACAGACTCTGATAACTAATGTTTAGATCACAATTGCTCAGTTCTTGTCTTTCTGGGGAAATAATCATTAGCCTTGAAGCTGGAGCATGTTATAAAATGTGAGGCTGGATTTGTGGACTGGGAGTTGGAGGTCTCAGAGAAGCACTCTGCTGAAATATATGCATAGACCATATGTTTCTGTTCTAACCTTTGGTTATATGTATAGTTACTTGTAGATTCCTTCCACCCTTTTCCCATTTTCTTATGATAACTTTTTTCATCTTGAGATGCTTTTACATGGCCATTATACATGAGTTTAGAGTAATTGTAATAGGGCAATGTGGCAGCCAGGATGGAAGTGCTGAGGGAATAATCAAACTTTTATTTTACCTTTGTGATGTTGAGACTTGCCATACTGCAGATTCAAAACCATCTTCGCAAAGACTGATTCCCATTTTGATTTTTTTTTAGTGTGTTTTAGTTGAAGGTTTACAGAGTACATTAGTTTCTCATTAAATATTAATGCACGTATTGTTTTGTGATATTGCTTGCTAACCCCACAATGTGTCAACACTCTTCCCTTCTCGACCTTGGGTTCCCCATTTCCATTTGTCCAGCCTTCCTGTCCCCTCCTGCTTGCTTGTTATTGCCCTTGGGCTTGTGTGCCCATTTAATCTCATATACAGGGTTGTGCTACGTGCATTATTGTTTGTTTTATGGGCCTGTCTAACCTTTGGCTGAAGGGTAAACCTCAGGAGTGACTTCAGCGCTGAGTTAAAAGGGGTCCAGGGGCCATGTTTTTGGATATCTTCAGTCTCTGTCCTTTGGACTAATCTCTCCCTTGTGTCTTTGGTTTTCTTCACTCTCCTTTGCTCCAGACAGGGTGGGACCAGTGGAGTATCTTATGTCCATTCCTGTGACTGTTCTCATTTCTCTAGGGTATATTCCTAGGAGTGGGGTTGCTCGATCATATGGTGTTTCTATTTCTAGCTTTTTGAGGGAGCACCATATGGTTTTCCAGTATTTTATCTTTTAGGGGCTATTATAAATGGTGTTGCTTTCCTGATCCTTTCGTAGTTCTCTTTATTGGCGTATAGGAATCCAACTAATTTTTGTATGTTTATCTTGAATCCTACTACTTCACTGAATCTTTTGATTAGTTTCAGTAGTTTGCTTGTGGAGACCTTTGGGTTCTCTATTTATAGTATCATGTCATCCACAAATAGGGATAGTTTTACTTTTTCCTTACTGATTTGAATGCCCTTTATTTCTTTTTCTTGCGGTATTGCTCTAGCTAGGACTTCCAGCACAATTTTAAACAGGAGTGGTGATAAAGGGCATCCTTGTCTTGTTCCTGTTCTCAGGGGAATCTTTTCAGACTCTTTCTGTTAAGAATGATCTTGACTGTTGGTTTTGTATAGATGCCCTTTATTATGTTGAGGAATTTCCCTTCTATACCTATTTTATTGAGAGTTTTTATCAGGAATGGGTGTTGGAGTTTATTGAATGTCTTTTCTGCATCGACTGAGATGATCATGTGATTCTTTTGTTTTATTTATGTGATGGATTACTTTGATTGATTTTCTAACGTTGAACAATCCTTGCATACCTGCTATGAATCCCACTTGGTTGTGGTTTATTATAATTTTTTATTTGATGCCAAATTCTATTGTCTAGAATTATGTTGAGAATTTTTGCATCCATATTCATAAAAGACATTGTCTGTAATTTTCCTTTTTTGTGGTGTCTTCTCCTGGTTTTGGTATCAAGGTTATGCTGGCTTCATAGAATGAATATGAAAGTATTCCTTCCTTTTCTATGTTCTGAAATAATTTGAGTAGTACTGGTGTGAGCATTTCTCTGACTGTTTGGTAGAATTCTCCGGTGAAGCCATCTGGGCCAAGACTTTTTTTTTGGTTGGGAGTTTTTTTTTCTTTTTTCTTTTTTTTTTTTAGTTTTAGGCATTTAGTTTTTTTAAATTCTACTTTAGATGAAGATTTACAGAACAAATAGCCAGTATTTTGTACTGTCTTACCCTTTACCAAAGTTACCACTTATCTATTGTCTATTTAGTACTCCGTCCTCCTCCCATCTCTTGTAACCAACAAAGATTGTTTCTTTTCTTAATTTTTCTTTTTTTTAAATTGTGCTTTAGGTGAAAGTTTACAGCTCTAGTTAGTTTCTCACACAAAAACTTATACAAGCATTGTTATGTGACCCTACTTGCTGTCCCTATACTGTGACAGTACGTTTCTCTTTTCCACCCTAGATTTCCTGTGTCCATTCAACCAACTCCTGACCCTTTCTGCCGTCTCATCTCACCTCTAGACAGAAGCTGCCCATTTAGTCTCGTGTATCTACTTGAACTAAGAGACAGACTCTTCATGAGTATCATTTTATGTCTTATAGTCCAGTCTATTCTTTGAAAAGTTGGCTTTGGGAACGGTTTTAGTCATGGGTTAACAGAGAGTCCAGGGGCCAGGTCTTCTGGGGTTTCTCCAGTCTCAGTCAGACAATTCAGTCTGGTCTTTTTATTAGAATTTGACTTCTGCACCTCATTTTTCTCCTGTGCCATCAGTCTTGTTCATTTTTTTTAATCTCTAGTACACAACAGACTGCCTAGTTCAGTATTGTTGATACTGTTAGTTGCCAATGAGTCAATTCCAACTCACGGCGACACCATGTGTTACAGAATAGAACTGTGCTCCATACGGTTGTCTTGGCTGGGATATTAAGGCAAGCCGACCTTCAGGCCTATCTTCTATGGTACCACTAGGTGGGCTCAGACCACCAACAAGGTTAACAGTCAAGCACAAACCTTTTGCCCCACCCAGGGACTCAGTGTAGGTGTTCTTTAAAAGTTTTTTTTTTTAAAATTTTTTTATTGTACATAGATGAAGGTTTACAGAACAAATAGTTTCTCTTTAAACAGTTAGTATGCATATTGTTTTATGACATTGGTTAACAACCCAACAACATGTCAACACTCTCCCTTCTCGACCTTGACGAGCTTTTTTTTTGGTGAAAATATACATAGCCAAAGTTACACCATTTTGAAAGTTTCCACATGTACACTTCAGTGACATTGATTACATTCTTCTAGTTGTGCTGCTATTCTCACTATCCTCTTCCAAATTATTCCATCACCATTATCTTCAACTCACTGTCCCCTAGGCTTCTCATCAAAACTTTTGAGTTGCTGTTGTCCATTAGATCTCAAATAGATAATTCTTTTTTTTTTGTGCTTTAGATGAAGGTTTACAGAACAAATAGTTTCTCATTAAACAGTACACATATTGCCCTATGACAATGGTTAACAACCCTGTAAAATGTCAACACTGTCCCTTCTCAACCTTGGGTTCCCTATCACCAGCTTTCCTATCCCCTCCTGCCTTCTAGTCCTTGTCCCTGGACTTCTGTGCCTCATTACTCCTGTTTTGTTTTATGAGGCTGTCCAATCCCCTGCTGAACAGTGAACTTCAGAAGGGGCTTCACCACTGAGCTAAAAGGGTGTTGGGGGTCATACTCTTGGGGTTTCTCCAGTCTGTCAGACCAGTAAATCTGGTCTTCTTTTTTGTGAGTCAGAATTATGTTCTACATCCTTTTCCAGCTCTGTCCAGGACCTTCTATTGTGATCCTGGTCAGAGCAGTCAGTGGTGGTAGCCAGGCACCATCTAGCTGTACTGGACTCAGTCTGGTGGAGGCCTTGGTAGCTGTGGTCCAATAGTCCTTTGGACAAATCTTTTCCTTGATTCTTGTTCTCCTCATTCTCCCTTGCTCCTGAAAGGGTGAGACTAGTGGAGTATCTTAGATGGCTGCTCACAGGCTTTTAAGACCCCAGACGCTACTCACCCAGGTGGAATGTAGAACATTGTCTTATAAACTGTGTTATGCCAATTGAGCTAGATATTCCACAAGACCATGGTCCCCACAGCTCTCTGTCCAGCAATTCAGTCCCTCAGAGAGTTTGGAAGTGTCTATGGAGCTTCCACGACCCCTCCTTGTACAAGTTGTGCTGGCTTCCCCAGTACTGTGTACTGTCTTACGTTCATCAAAGTTACCACTTATCTATTTAGTTCCCCCCAACTCCTCCCATCCCTCAGAACCAACAAAGATTGTTCTTTTTGTGTGTAAACCTTTTCATGAGTTTTTACAGTAGAGGTGTCATACAATATTTGTCTTTTTGTGATTGACTTATTTCACTCAGCATAATGCCCTCCAGTTTTGTTCCTCTTACTCTCCTGTGCTGAGCTCCTTTTGTTTGTGGAATTTTTTTCATTTCTTTTGCTTTTGTAGGTTTTGTTTTCACTGAGATTTTATGTTTTCCTTCATTTTGATGAGTAGGTTTGTTAACTTCCTTTGTGGTTACTGTGAAATTTACCCTTACCTTCCTAGATTTGAACCAGTCTATTATTACTTGGTATTGCTTGACTTCCTCTCCATCAGAAGGTATTATATCTACACCGTTTATTCCCTCTTTTATTGTTCTGATGCTGTTGTCATTTACAGATTAACCTCTCTGGTTCCCTTTTGTAATTCTTCTGGTTTTGCATAGTCCTTAAGAATTCATTTCCTAAGTTGGTATCTGGCTACTACAATCCTGTGTCCTATATTCAGCCTATGGTCTGGTATTGTTTGTTCTCAGATCGAAGGACTTCCTTTAATAAGTCTCATAAGTTTGGTTTGGTTTTTACATAGTCCCTTAATTTCTGTTTATCTGGAAATGACCTAATTT
Organism: Dugong dugon; assembly: GCA_030035585.1. Taxonomy (NCBI): domain Eukaryota; kingdom Metazoa; phylum Chordata; class Mammalia; order Sirenia; family Dugongidae; genus Dugong; species Dugong dugon. Next base: position 34,722,364 of record CM057479.1, read on the forward strand.
CTCCATCATATTTGAAAGAGAGTTTTGCAGGAGATATTACTCTTGGCTGGAAATTTTTTTCTTTCAAGGTTTTATATATGTCATCCCATTGCCTTCTTGCCTGCATGATTTATGCTGAATAATCCGAGCTTAGTCTTATTGTTTCTCCTCTGTATGTGACTTTTTGTTTTTCTCTAGCTTCTCTCAGGATTCTTTGTTTGTCTTTGGTTTTAGCAAGTGTGATTATGATATGCCTTGGTGATTTTCTTTTGGGGTCTATCTTACATGGGGTTGGTTGAGCTTCATGGATGGTCAGCTTTTCATCTTTCATGATATTGGGGAAGTTTTCTGTCAGCAATTCTTCAATGATCCTGTCTGTGTTTTCAGTTTTCTCCCTGTTCTGGAACTCTGATTACTTGCAGGTTTTTGTTTTCGATTGTATCCCACATAAACCTCAGGGTCTCTTCATTTTTCTTTGTTCTTTTTTCTGATTTTTCCTCAAACAGAGTTGTATCCAAGTGTTTGTCTTCAATTCTGCTGATCCTGTCTTCCACTGTTTCAAACCTGCTCCTCAGCCCCTCTATGACACTTTTCATTTCTGAAATCTTGTTGTTTATCTTTTGGATTTCTAATTGTTGTTTTTGTATAATTTCTAGTTGTGAATTTATTTTGGCATTATTTTCCTGAATTTTTCCATTTTTTTGTCTGTATTTTCCATGAATTTGTCTGCCTTTTCCATGAATTTGTCTATTTTTTCCTCATTTTTGTCTGCTTTTTGCTTCAACTGTGGATAATTATGAGTATTAGAGATTTGAATTCCCTATCAGGTAGTTCTAGTGCCTTTTCTTCTACTGGAAAGTCATCTGGTGTTTTATTTTGGATGCCTACTGTAACCATCCTGTCCTGTTTTTGTAAATGTGTTGATATTGTCTGCTGTCTCCAGGGCATTCAGTAGTTATTTTTCTAGTTTATTGATTGTAGATTTGTTTTGTACTTTTTTTTTTATTTTTTTAATTTGGCTATGTTTGAGAAGGCGGGCTGTGTGTTCTTTGTTTTTTGCTTGTCTGAGGGCAAGATTCTTTTTGCCTCCTTCTCCAATTGGCAGGGTCAGTCACTCAAATATGGTACAGCAGGGCAGGTCTAGCTGAAGAGGAGTTGCTGGGATGGGTTGTTTGTGGCACTTACAACCACCACCAGGGCTGGTCGGTAATCAGTGCAGGGCAGGTTCCAGTAGGCCGTGCCTGTGCTGCTTGGTGGTGTGATGTTAAGTGCATGGTGCAGGTAGGCAAGATGGAGAGGGGAGATTTTGATGTGTGGAGCTAAGATGGGTATGACAGAGAGGAGAGAGGAACAGGAGCCAAAAACATACAAACAAAAAAGAGTGCTAGGGGAGTATGCCATTGGAGAGGAGAATTGAGAGACTATGAAATCGAGAAAAACAAAAAGGGGAAGAAGAAGAAAAAAAGAAAAGAAAAGAGTGACTAAATAAAAATTAGAAAGAAAAAAGAATAGCAAAACTCCCAGGGATCCTTGGTGTGGCTATGAGGTCTGGGAAAATTGTTCCCAGGTGTTGAAGTGCAGCCTGGCTAGAAGGTGTAGTGGTATTCAGTGCCAGGTATCCAGGGGACAGGAAGAGAAGGAAGGTATAGAGAGATGAGAAACTGAGTAATGAAGAAAAAGAAAAAGGGAAAAAGAGGGAAAAGAAAACAAAACAAATTTAAAAAAAAAAAGAGCAAGACGCCCCCCCCCCCCAAGAAACAGGAAAAAAAAACCCACAAAAAAAGAAATGCTCTCAGGGTTCCCTCTGCACCTCTGTGCAAGCTAAGGGGTACTTCCCAAGCTGCATAGCACCGCACAGCCAGAACGGGCTCCCAACTCAAGCAAAGAAAAATAAAACAACCAAACAATTGAAAACAAACAAACAAAAGTTCCAGGATCCCACCAGCGTGGCAGCACGGACCAGGAGGCAGTTCCACACTCGAACGGAGCTCCACAGCACCTCAGGAAGAAGCAAAAATGGCTCACAGGGCCAGGTATTTGAGCAAAACGAGGGGGACGTGGTGAGAGGTAAGGAAGAGATCAAAGGAAGCAGAAAAAAGCAACACAAGCAGCCAACAAATGGCACTCAGGGAGTAAGCCAGTGTGGGCAGGTGGAATACAAGCAGCCGGTGCTTCTTGGCCAAGAGACTGTGGCCATGGGAAGCAGAGGAGGCTGAGTGGGGGTGAAGAAGGGTGGGGGTAGGGTGGGAAAGCATATATCACTGTTTACCGGTTGTTATGTCTCCTGCTGGTAGCTTTGTGAAGCTGCTTTCTTGTACCCCCTGTTTGCTGGTCTCTGATAGGAATCCAAGATGGCAGATCCGTGCTGAATTAGCTCTCCATGTATGTCTCCTTGTTCTCTGTCAGTTTCTTATTCCATTTGGTGCTTGGCTGAGTTCTTTATCTCTTCATTTGATGTTTAGGATTTCAGGACTGCAGTTTTCTCAGTTTGGCTTAGTTTCTCGCATTTTTGCTGTGGAGGGACAGCGTGGTGCTTCTGTCTAGAGCGCCATGTTGCCGGAAGTCCACTAAAAGTTTTTTGATGAGTGAATAAATGAAGGACTGAAAATGGGGCTGATGAGACAACAGTACAGTACTTAAGGGTGGAGGGGAGAGGGTGTCAGACGTCCACCTTCCCTCCCCAGCACATGTAAAACTCTAATATACAACACTGAGGTTAAGTTCAAAATCAGCCAGACCTTTTGCTTCCTTTCTTGTCTTTTGGCCATCAGTGTCTCCCCACAATTATGGGTAAATAAGGATAGCCAAAAAAGGGGTGTGCACCATAAATGAAACACAAGAGCTCTGGAAAGCTGTTCCAAAGCTGTAGATTATTGGCATATTTGAATGTCTCTGATTTTGTGTGCCCTGTGAGAATAAATAATGGAGAGTTAATGGTTTGAGCCTTTCCCTGACTTCCCATTTTCTGACCAATGACCACGTCCTGCCCCTTTCAGCCCATCCCACCCACCACCTCCTCCTATTGCTAGGAGGTTGTTGTGATCTATGGGAAGTTCTCCCAGAAGCTGGCCTGGCTGAGGGGCAGGTGTGACAGTGATGCATCTCTCAGAGCTGGGCTCTAGTTGGCCATTCCCCACGGAGTGTGGAGACTTAGCAAGACAACAATCTCCACAACAGCATCCTGAATCTTTTTCCTGAAGTTGATAAACAGCAAGTTCCTGAACTGGGAATTTTTTTTTTTTTTTTTTTTGGTCTTCTATAACTTTTTAATTTTTTTTTATTGTTGTAGTCTAAATGAAGTTTACATTTTTTAGTTCTGGGCTGATAGACAATCCGGGGCCATGATTCCTGGGATACCACCAGTGTCAGTCAGACCATTAAGTCTGATCTTCTTACTAGAATTTGAGTTCTGCAAACCATCTTTCTACTGATCCATCAGGGACTCTCTGTTGTGTTCCTTATCAAGGCGGTCATTGGTGGTAGCCAGGCACCATCTAGTTCTTCTGGTCTCAGGCTGATGAAGTCATTGAGATTGTTTCTTTTTGTGTCTAAACTATTTTGTGAGTTTTCACAGTAGAGGTCTCATACAATATTTGTCCTTTTGTGATTGACTTATTTCACTCAGTATAATGTCCTCCAGTTTCATCCATGTCATGAGATGCTTCACAGATTCATCAGTGTTCGTTATCATTGCGTAATACTCCATTGTGTATATGTACCATAGTTTGTTTATCCATTTATCTGTTGACGGACATCTAGGTTGTTTCCATTTTTGCTATTGTGAAGAACAATGCAGTGAACATGGGTGTGCATATGCCTATTTGTGTGACAGCTCTTATTTCTCTATGATATATTCTTAGGAGTGGGATTGCTGGATCCTATGGTATTTCTATTTCTAGCTTTCTAAGGAAGCACCATATTTTCCAAAATGGTTGTATCATGCATTCCCACCAGCAGTGCATAAGAATTCCAATCTCCCCGCAGCCTCTCCAGCATTTGTTATTTCCAGTGTTTTTGATTCGTGCCAGTAACGTCGGGGTGAGAGGGTATCTAATTGTGATTTTAATTTGCATTTCTGTAATGGCTAGTGATGGAGAGCATTTCCTCATGTGTCCACTGGCCACTTGAATGTCTATGGCGAAGTGTCCATTTCCTTTGTCCATTTTTTAATTGGATTATTTGTCTTTTTGTTGTAGAGGTGTTGGATTTTCTTGTAGATTTTAGAGATTAGACATTTCTCTGAATTGTACTGTCCAAAACTTTTTTCCCAGTTTATAGGTTCTCTTTTTACTCTTTTGGTGAAGTCTTTTGATGAACATAAGTGTTTACTTTTTAGAAGATCACAGATATCTAACTTATCTTCTGGAGTTTGTGTGTTGACAGTTATAGTTTGTATCCTATTAATGCTGTGTTTTAGAACCTCTAGCATTGATCTTATTGTTTCTTTTAAGAACTTTATAGTTTTTGCCTTTATATTTATCTCTTTTACCCATTTTGAATTAGTTTTTGAATATGGTGTTGGGTATGGGTCCCATTGCATTTTTTTGTAGATGAGCATCCGGTTTTGCCAGCACCATTTGTTAAAAAGACTATCTGTTCCCCATTTGATGGACTTTGGGCCCTCGTCAAAGATCAGGTGACTGTAGGTGGATGTATTTACATCTGGATTCTCAAATCTGTTCCATTGGTCAATTTATCATTGTAACAGTACTAGGCTGTTTTGACTACCATAGCTGTATAGTAGGTTATTAGGTCAGGTAGTGTGAGTCCTCCTACTTTAATCTTCTTCAATAGAGCTTTACTTATCTGGGACTTCTTCCCTTTCCATATTAAGTTAATGATTAGTTTTTCCATCTCTTTAAAGAATATTGTTGGTATTTGGATTGGGATTGCATTGTATTTGTAAATTACTTTGGGTAGAATTGTCATTTTCACAATGTTAAGTCTACCTCCATGAGCATGGTATGTGTCTCCATTTATGTACATTGCTTTGGGTTTTTTGCAGTAGTGTTTTTTAGTTTTCTTTGTAGAGGTTTTTATATCCCTGGTCAGATTTATCCCTAAGTATTTTAATTTTTTAGGGGCTATTATAAATGGTATTGTCTTCCTGATTTCCTTTTCATCATTCTCTTTATTGGTGTATAGGAATCCAACTGATTTCTGTATGTTTATCTAGTGTCCTGCTACTCTGTTGAATCTTTCTATTAGTTTCAGTAGTTTTCTTGTGTAGTCTTTAGGGTTTTCTCTGTATAGTATCATACCTTCTGCAAACAGGGACAGTTTAACTTCTTCATTACCAATTTGGATGCCCTTTATTTCTTTTTCTTGCCTTATTGCTCTAGCTAGAAGTTCCAGCACAATGTTAAATAGGAGTGGTGAGAAAGGGCATCCTTGTCTTGTTATTGTTTTCAAAGGAAAGTTTTCAACCTCTTTCCATTAAGAATGATGTTGGCCGTTGGTTTTGCATAGATGCCCTTTATTATGTTGAGAACTTTCCCTTCTATACCTATTTTATTGAGAGTTTTTACCAGGAATGGGTGTTGGACCTTGTCAAATGCCTTTTCTGCGTCAATTGAGATGATCATGTGATTCTTTTCTTTCCTTTTACTTACATGGTGGATTACCTTGAATGATTTTCTAATGTTGAACCATCCTTGCATAGCTGGTATGAATTCTACTTGGTCATGGCATACTATTTTTTTTTTTTTATATGATGCTGAATTCAGTTGGGTAGAATTTTGTTGAGCATTTCTGAATCTATATTTATGAGAGATATTGGTCTGTAAGTTTCTGTTTTTGTGGCTTCTTTGTCTGATTTGGTATCAGGGTTATGCTGGCTTCATTGAATGGATTCAGACGTATCACTTCCTTTCCTGTCTTCTGAAATAGTTTCAGTAGTAGTGGCATAAGCAGTTCTCTGAATGTTTGGTAGAATTCTCCAATGAAGCCATCTCAGCCAGGGCTGTTTTTTGTTGAGAGTTTTTTTTAATTATCTTTTCAGTCTCTTCTCTTGTTATGGGTCTGTTCAGATTTTCAAAATCACTTTGTTGTAGATGGGTAGATAGTGTGTTTCTAGAAATTTATCCATTTCCTCTAGGTTTTCAAATTTGTTGGAGTATAGTTTTTCAGAATACTCTGTTATGAGCCTTTTTATTTCAGTCGAGCCTGTTGTAATGCCCCTCATTTCATTTTTTATTTGGCTTATTTGCGTCCTCTCTAGTTTTTCTTTTGTGCTTCTGGCTGGTGGTTTGTCGATTTTGTTGATCCTTTCAAAGAACCAACTTTTGGTTTTATTGATTCTATTGCTTTTCTATTCTCTATTTTGTTTATTTCTGCTCTGATTTTTATTATTTCCTTTCTTCTTGTGGCTGTGGGCTTTTTTTTTTTTTTTTTTTTTTTTGCTGTTCTCTTTCTGTTTGTTCAAGTTCTGTAGTTAATGTTTTGATTTTGTCCCTTTGTTCTTTTCTGATGTGTGTGTCTATTGCTATAAATTGTCCTCTGAGGACTGCCTTTGCTGTGTCCCAAAGGTTTTGGTATGATGTGTTTTCATTCTCGTTTGATTCTAGGAATTTTTTGATTCCATCTCTGATTTCTTTTATTACTCAGTGATGTGTAAGCAAGGTGTTATTCAGTTTCCATGTAATTGATATTTTTCCTTGCTCTTCCTGTTGTTAATTTGTACCTTGATGGCATTGTGATCAGAGAAGCTACTTTGTATTATCTCAATGTTTTGGATCTTGTTGAGGATTGCTCTGTGGCCTAAGATGTGGTCTATTCTGGAGAATGTTCCACTTGCTTTGGAAATTTGGAAAAGAATGAGTACCTTGCAGCTGTTGGGTGTAGTTTTCTATATAGGTCTATGAGGTCAAGTTGGCTGATTGTGCCCTTTAGGTCTTCTGTATCCTTGTTAAGTTTCTTTCTAGATGTTCTGTCCTTTACTGTGAGTGGTGTGTTGAATCTCCTGCTATTATTGTGGAACTGTCAGTTTCTCTTTTCAGTGCTGTTAGAGTTTGGTTTACATATTTTGGAGCCCTGTCATTGGGTGTGTAGATGTTTATTATGGTTATGTCTACGTGATGGATTGTCCCCTTAATCATTACATAGTGTCCTTCTTTGTCTTTTATGGTGGATTTTATTTTAAAGTCTGTTTTGTCTGAGATTAGTATTGCCACTCCTGCTCTTTTTTCATAGTTGTTTGCTTGATATATTTTTTTCCATCCATTGATTTTTGATAAATTTATGTCTTTGTTTCTAAGGTGTGTCTCTTGTAGACAGCATATTGATGGATCCTGTTTTTTTATCCATTCTGATACTCTCCGTCTCTTTATGGGTGCATTGAGTCCATTTACATTCAGTGTCATTATTGATAGGTGTTAGTTTATTGTTGTCATTTTGTGCTTTTTTGTCGTGCTGACGTTTTCTTTCTTCCTCTTACTCTCCTGCTCTGAATTCCTTTTGTTTGTGGATTTTTTTATTACTTTTGTTTTTTTTGAGACTTTATGTTTTTATTCTTTATCTTGATGAGTAGGTGTGTTAACTTTCTTTGTGGTTACTTGAAATTTACCCTTCTCTTCCTAGGTTTGAACCAGTGTATTATTACTTGGTATCGCCTTGCCTTCCTCTCCATTAGAATATTGTATACCTACACTGTTTATTTGCTGTTTTGTTATTCTGATAGTGTAGTCATTTACAGATTAATGTCTCTGGTTCCCTGATGTATTTCTTTTGGTTTTGGATACTCTTTGAGAGTTCATTTCCTAGGTTGGTGTCTGGTTGGCATGATCCTGCATCCTAGAGTCAGTCTGTGGTCTAATGTAGTTTGTTCTCAGAAGGACTCCTTTTAATAATTCTTGTAAGTTTGGTTTGGTTTTCACATAGTCCCTTTTTTCTGTTTGTCTGGAAATGCCCTAATTGCACCATCATATTTGAACAAGAGTTTTGCAGAACATATTATTATTGGTTGGCAATTTTTTTCCTCTCAAGGTTTTATATGTCATCCCATTTCCTTCTTACCTGTATGGTTTCTGCTGAATAATCTGAGTTTAGTTTTATTGTTTCTCCTCTGTATGTTACTTTTTGTTTTTCTCAAGCTGCTCTCAGGATTCTTTGTTTTTTTTTTTTTTTTATCGAGTGTGGTTATGATATGCCTTGTTGATTTTCTTTTCGGGACTATCCTAAATGGAGTTCATTGAGCTTCTTGGATGGTCATCTTTTCATCTTTCACGATATTGGGGAAGTTTTCTGTCAGCAGTTCTTTAAAGATCCTCTCTGTGTTTTCTGTTTTCTCCCCCTGTTCTGGAACTCCGATCACTTGCAGATTTTTGCTTTTGATTGTATCCCACATAATTCTCAGGGTTTCTTCATTCTTTTATCTGATTTTTCCTCAGGGTTGTATCCATGTGTTTGTCCTCATTTTCACTGATCATGTCTTCCATTGTTTTAAACCTACTCCTCAGCCTTTCTGTGACACTGTCCATTTCTGAAATCTTGTTTTTAATCTTTTGGATTTCTAATTGTTATTTTTGTATGATTTCTAGTTGTGAATTTATTTTAACATTTTGTTCTTGTATTATTTTCCTGAATTCTTCCATTTTTTTGTCTGTGTTTTCTATGAATTTGTCTGCCTTTTCCATGAATTTGCCTATTTTTTCCTCATTTTTGTCTGCTTTTTGCTTCAACTCTTTTATAGTTCTGAATATTAGAGATTTGAATTCCTATCAGTTAGTTCTAGTGCCTTTTCTTCTACTGGAAAGTCATCAGGTGTTTTATTTTGGACACCTACTGGAACCATCCTGTACTGTTTTTGTATATGTTTTGATATTGTCTGCTGTCTTCAGGACATTCAGTAGTTATTTTACTCATATATTGATTGTTGATTTGTTTGTTTCATCCTGATTTTTTGTTTTATTGGGTTATGTCTGAGCAGGCAGACTGTGTGTTCTTTGTTGTTTGTTAATCTGTGGGCAGGGTACTTTTCACCTCCTTCTCCAATGGGCAGGATCAGTCACTCAGGTATGGTACAGCAAGGCAGGTCCAGCTGAAGGGGAGTTGCTGGGATGGGTCATTTGTGGCACATACTAGGGCTGACAGGAGGGCTGTGAATCAGTGCAGGGTAGGTTCCAGTAGGCTGTGCCTGTGCTGTATAGGAGTGTGATGTTCAGTGCATAGTGTAGTTAGGCAGGAAGGAGGGGGGAGATAATGATGTGTGGAGCTAAGATGGGTATGGGAAAGAAGAGAGAGAGGAGAGAGGAACAGGGCCCAAAAAGAAGCAGACAAAATAACAAAACCAACAAAAAAGAGTGCTAAGGGAGCTTGCAATTGGAGTGGAGAGATAAGAAAGCAAGAAATGCAAAAAAAGAGAGAAAAAGGGTGGCTAAAGGGGGTAGAGGTTTCACACTGCACCAGGTAATCAGGAGACAAGAAGAGAAGGTAAGTATAGACAGACAAGAAACTGAGAAATGAAGAAATGCAAAAAGGAAAAAAGACAGAAAAGAAAATACAAACAAAAACAAAAAGAAATGTTCTCAGGGATCCCATAACACAGCTGTGCAGACTGGGGAAGTAGCTCCCAATCTGTCCAGTGAAAAGCAGCTAGAAGGGGCTTCCAAGCCAAGAAAAGGAAAAACAAACAAACAAAGTAAAACAGAACAAATCAAAACAGAACAAAAGCCCCGGGGGAACCCATCAGCATGGCAGCGCAGGCCAGGAAGCAGTTCCACAGTCGAGTAGCGTTTCATAGCCTTTCAAGAAGAAGGAAAGATGGCATGTGGAGCCAGATACTTGAGAGAAAGGAGGAGGATGTGTTGAGAGATATGGAAGAAAGTAAAAGAAGTAGAAACAAGGAAAACCAGCAACAAACAAATGGCACTCAGGGAGCCAGCAAGTGTGGGCAGGTGGAATCCAAGCAGCGCAGGGCTGAGGCCGGAGCCTTTGACCAAGAGACTGTGGCTGCAGGAAGAGAGGAGGCCGAGTGGGGGTGAAGAAGTGTGGGGGGTACAAAAGCATATATCACTGGTTACTTGTTTTTCTATCTCCTGATGGGAACTCGATGAAGCTGCTTTCCTGTATCCCTGTTCGCTGATCTCCAACAGGAGTCCAAGATGGTGAATCCATGCTGCATTAGCTGATAGGAGACCTCCACTCATAATTCTCCTAGTCCTCTGTTCTCTGTCAATTTCTTATTCCATTTGGTGCTTGCCTGAGTTCTTTATCTCTTCATTTGATGTTTAGGATTTCAGGACTGATGTTTGTCTCTGTTTGACTTAGTTTTTCAGATCTTTGCTGTGGAGGGACGGCATGCTTCTGTCTATAGTGCCATGTTGCCCAGAAGTCTGGTATTGGCCATTTTGAATTGCAAAGTCATATGGTCTACTGTGCCCAGAATGACAAATAAGGAGGCGTGGTGTTTCATTCACTGTGAAAAAGAACATTTCAAGATTCATCCTGAAGTACAACTCTATCAGTGATAGGATGAATATCCATATGCCTACAAGGAAGACCAGTTAATACAGCTATGATTCAAATTTACACACCAGCTGCTAATGCCACAGGTGAAGAAATTGAAGATTTTTATGAATTTTTGCAGTCTGAAATTGATCAAACATGCAATCAAGATGCACTGATAATTACTGGTGATTGGAATGCAAAAGTTGGAAACAAAGAAGGATTAGTAGTTGGAAAATATGGCCTTGGTGAGGGAAATGGGATCACATGATGGAATTTTGCAAGACCAATTACTTATCCACTGGAAATATCTTCTTTCAACAACATAAATGATGACTTTACACATGGACCTTACTGATGGAATGTACAAGAATCAAATCAACTAGATCTTTGGAAAGAGATGATGGAGAAGTGCAATATCATCAGTCAGAAAAAGGTCAGGGGCCAACTGTGGAACAGACCATCAATTGCTCATATGCAAGTTCAAGCTGAAGCTGAACAAAATTAAAAGAAGTCAATGAAAGCCAAAGTACTACCTTGACTATATCGCACCTGAATTTAGATATCATCCCAAGGATAGATTTGATGCTATGAACACAAATGACTGAACAACAAATGACTTGTGAGGTAATGTCAAGGACATCATATATGAAGAAAGCAAAAGGTCATTAAAAAGACAAGAAAGAAAGAAAAGGCCAAAATGGATGTCAGAAGAGATTCTGAAACTTGCTCTTGTACGTTGAGTAGCTAAAGCTAAAGGAAGAAATGATGAAGTCAAAGAGCTGAACAGAAGATTTCAAAGGGAAGCTCGAGAAGACAAAGTAAAGTACTATAATAAAATCTGCAAAGACCTAGAGTTAGGAAACCAAAAATTAAGAACACACTCTGCATTTCTGAAACTGAAAGAATTTAACAAAAAATTCAAGCCTAAAGTTACAATATTAAAGGATTCTATGGTCAAAAAACTGAATGATGACAGAAGCATCAAAAGAGGGTGAAAGGAATATACCGAGTCACTATACCAAAAATAATTGTTCAACGTTCAACGATTTCAGGAGGTAACATATGATCAAGAACTGATGGCACTGGAGGAAGAGGTCCAAGCTACACTGAAGGCACTGACAATAAACAAGGACCCAGGAATTGACGGAAAACCAGTTGAGATGCTTCAACAACGAGATGCAACACTGGAAGCACTCACTATCTATGCCAAGAAATTTGGAAGCCAGCTATCTGGCCAACTGACTAGAAGAGGTCTATATTCATGCCTATTCCAAAGAAAGGTGATCCAATGGAATGTGGAAATTATCGAACAATATCATTAATAGCACATGCAAGTAAAATTATGCTGCAGATAATTCAAAAACAGTTGCAGCAGTATAACGACAGGGAACTGCCAGAAATTCAAGCCGGATTCAGAAGAGGTCGTGGAATGAGGGTTATCACTGAGGATGTCAGATGGATCTTGGCTGAAAGTAGAGAATAACAGAAAGATATTTACCTGTGTTTTATCGACTATGCAAAGGCATTCGACTCTGTGGATCGTAACAAATTATGGATAACATTGTAAAGAATGGGAATTCCAGAACTCTTATGCTCATGAGGAACCTATCCATAGACCAAGAGGCAGTGGTTCAAACAAAACAAGGGGATACTCTGTGGTTTAAAATCAGCAAAGGTGTGTGCCAGGGTTCTATCCTTTCACTGTACTTATCTAATCTATACACTGAGCAAAAATTCGGAGAAGCTGCACTGTATGAAGAAAAAGGGGGCATCAGGATTGAAGGAAGACTCATTAACAACTTTCAATATGCAGATGACACAACCTTGCTTGCTGAAAGTGAAGAGGACTTGAAGCACTTACTGATGAAGATCAAAAACCATAGCCTTCAGTATGGATTACACCTCAAGATAAGGAAAACAAAAATCTTCACAACTGGACCAATAAGCAGCATCATGATAAGTGGAGAAAATATTAATGTTGCCAAGGGTTTCATTTTACTTGGATCCACAATCAACACCCATGGAAGCAGTCAGGAAAGCAAATTACGTACTGCATTGGGCAAATCTGCTGCAAAATATCTCTTTAAAGGGTAAAATGGCAAAGCCAGGATTAGGGGATGGAGAGTAATCACAGGCTGAGGTGGAAATTTTATTTATTTTTTATTTTTTTATTTTACTGTTGTACTTCACGTGAAAGTTTACAATTCAAGTTAGTCTCTCATATGAACATTTATAAATAAATTGTTATGTGACCCTAGTTACTCTCACTATACTGTGAAAGCACACTCCTCCTTTTACCCTGGATTTCCCATACCCATTCAACCAGCTCCCGATACTATCTGCCTTCTCATGTCGCCTCTGGACAGGAGCTACCCATTTAGTCTCATGTATCTACTTGAGCTAAGAAACACACTCTTTCCAAGTATAATTTTATGTCCCATAGTCCAGTCTAATCTTTGTCTGAAGAGTTGGCTTAGGGAATGGTTTTAGTTGTGAGTTGACAGAGATTCTCAGGGCAATGTCTTCTGGGGTTCCTCCAGTTTCAGACCATTAAGTCTGGTCTTTTTACTAGAATTTGAGTTCTGCACCCCACTTTCCTCCTGCTCCAGTAGGGACTCTCTGTTGTGTTCCTTGTCAAAGCGGTCTTTGGTGGTAGCCAGGCACCATCTAGTTCTTCCGGTCTCAGGCTGATGCAGTGTGTGGTTTATGTGGCCCTTTCTGTCTCTTGGGCTACCACTTTCCTTGTGTCTTTGGTGGTCTTCATTCTCCTTTACTCCAGATGGGTTAGGTCCAATTGATGCATCTTAGATTGCCGCTTGTTAGCTTTTAAGACCCTAGACACCACTCACCAAAGTAGGATGCAGAACATTTTCTTAATAAACTTTGTTATGCCAGTTGACCTAGATGTCCCCAGACCTCCATCCCTGCTACTCTGTCCCTGAAAGTGGTTGTATTCAGGAAACTTCTTAGCTTTGGTTTAGTCCAGTTGTGCTGACTTCCCCTGTAGTGTGTGCTGTCCTTCCCTTCACCTATGATAATTCTTGTCTCCTATCTAGTTAGTGAATAACCCTCACCCTCCCTCTCACCCTCGTAACCATCAAAGAATGTTTTCTTCTGTGTTTAAACCTTTTCTTGAGTTCTTATAATAGTGGTCTTATACAATATTTGTCCTTTTGCGACTAACTAAATTTACTCAGCATAATGCCTTCCGGATTCCTCTGTGTTAAGTTTCATGGTTTCATTGTTGTTCTTTACTGTTGCATAGTATTCCACTGTGTGAATATACTATAATTTGTTTATCCATTCATCCGTTGATGGGCACCTAGGTTGTTTCCAACTTTTTGCTATCGTGAACAGTGCTGCAATGAACATGGGAGTGCATATATCTTTTCTTGTGACGGCTCTTATTTCTCTAGGATATATTCCAAGAAGAGGGATTGCTGGATCATATGATACTTCTATTTCTAGTTTTTTAACGAAGTACCAAATCGATTTCCAAAGTGGTTGTACCATTTTATGTTCCCACCAACAGTGCATAAGTATTCCAGTCTCTCCACAACCTCTCCAGTATTTATTATTTTGCATTTTTTGGATTAATGCTAGCCTTGTTGGGGTGAGATGGTATCTCATTGTAGTTTTGATTTGCATTTCTCTAATGGTTAAAGATCGTGAGCATTTCCTCATGCATCTGTTAGCCACCTGAATGTCTTCTTTGGTGAAGTGCCTGTTCGTATCCTTTGCCCATTTTTTAATTTGTGTTATTTGTCTTTTTGTTGTTGAGGTTTTGCAGTATCTTGTAGATTTTACAGATTGGAAGCTGATTGGATTTGTTGTAGCCAAATTTTTTTTTTCCAGTCTGTAGGTTGTCTTTTTACTCTTTTGGTGAAGTCTTTTGAAGAGCATAAGTGTTTGATTTTTAGGAGCTCCCAGTTATCTAGTTTCTCTTCTGGTGTTTGTGCATTGTTACTTATGGTTCATATTTTGTTTATGCCATGTATTAGGTCTTTTAGCTTTGTCCCTATTTTTTCTTCCATGATCTTTATAATTTTAGATTTTATGTTTAGGTCTTTGATCCATTTTGAGTTAGTTTTTGTGTATGGTGTGAGGTATGGGTCTTGTTCCAGTTTTTTTGCAGATGGATATGTTATGCCAGCACTAATTGTTAGAGACTGTCTTTTCCCCGTTTAATTGACTTTGGGCCTTTGTCAAATATCAGCCTTTTATAGGTGGATGAATTTACGTCTAGATTTTCAATTTTGTTCCTTTGGTCTATGTATCTGTTGTTGTATCATACCAGACTGTTATGACTACTGCTGCAGTATAACAGGTTCCAAAATCAGGTAGTGTGAGGCCTTTCAGTTTGTTGTTCTTCTTCAGTAATGCTTTACTTATCCAGGGCCTCTTCTCTTTCCATATGAATTTGGTGATTTGTTTCTCCATCTCACTAAAAAATGCCATTAGAATTTAGATTTGGATTGCATTGTATCTGTAGATTGTTTGGGGTAGAATTGACATTTTCATAATGTTGAGTCTTCCTATCCATGAGCAAGGTATGTTTTTCCACTTATGCAGGTCTCTTTTGGTTTCTTGAAGTAGTGTCTTGTAGTTTTCAGTGTATAGGTTATTTACGTCTCTGGTTAGATTTATTCCTAAGTATTTTATCTTCTTGGAGCCATTGTAAATGCTATTGATTTGGTGATTTCCTTTTTGAAGTTCTCTTTGTTGGTGCGGAGGAATGCAACTGATTTTGTATGTTTATCTTGTATTCTGATACTTTGCTGGAATCTTCTATTAGTTCCAGTAGTTTTCTTGTGGATTCTTTGGGTTTTCGGTGTATAAGATCACATCATCTGCAAACAGAGATACTTTGACTTTTCCCTACCAATTTGGATGACTTTTATTTCACTTTCTAGCCTAATTTCTCCGGCTAAGACCTCCAGCACAGTGTTGAATAAGAGTGGTGATAAAGGGCATCCTTGTCTGGTTCCTGTTCTCAAGCGGAATTCTTTCAAAGTCTCTCCATTTAGGATGATGTTGGCTGTTGGCTTTGTATAAATGCCCTTAATTATATTGAGGAATTTCCCTTCTATTCCTATTTTGTTGAGAGTTTTTATCGTGAATGGATGTTGGACTTTGTCAAATGCCTTTTCTGCATCAATTAATAAGATCATGTGGTTCTTGTCTTTTGTTTTATTGATTGTGATGGATTAGATTGTTTGTTTTTCTAATGTTGAATCATCCCTACATACCTGGTGTAAATCCCACTTGATCATGGTGCATTATTATTTTGATATGTTGCTGAATTCTGTTGGCTAGAATTATGTTGAGGATTTTTGCATCAATATTCATGAGGGATATTGGTCTGTAATTTTCTTTTTTTGTGGTGTCTTTACCTGGTTTTGGTATCAGGGTTATGCTGGCTTCATAGAATGAGTTTGGGGGTATTCCATCCTTTTCTATGCTCTGAAATACCTTTAATAGTAGTGGTGTTAGCTCTTCTCTGAAAGTTTAGTAGCATTCTATAGTGAAATTGTCCGGGCCAGGGCTTTTTATTGTTGGAAGGTTTTTAATTACCTTTTCAATCTCTTCTTTTGTTATAGGTTTATTTAGTTGTTCTACCTCTGTTTGTGTTAGTTTTGGTAGGCAGTGAGTTTCTAGAAATTTGTCCATATCCTTTAGATTTTCAATTTGATAGAGTATAATTTTTCCTAGTATTCAGTTATGATTCTTTTAATTTCAGTTGGATCTGTTGTGATATCACCCATCTCATTTTAAGAACATTTTAAGGTTATTTGTTTCCTCACTTGTTTTTCTTTTGTCAGTTTGGCCAACGGTTTATCAATTTTGTTGATCTTTTCAAAAAACCAGCTTTTGGTCTTGTTAACTCTTTCAGTTGTTTTTCTATTCTCTATTTCATTTAATTCTGCTCTAATTCTTATTATTTCCCTTCTTCTGGCAGCTGAAGGCATCTTTTGCTGCTCTCTTTCTTCTTGTTCCAGTGATAAGGTTAATATTTTGATCTTGGCCCTTTCTTCTTTTTGGTTGTGTATATTTTTTGCTATAAACTGACCTCTGAGCACTGCTTTTGCTGTGTCCCAATGGTTCTGGTAGGATGTGTTTTCATTCTGGTTTGATTCTATGAATTTCTTCATTCCATCCTAATTTCTATAACCCAGTAGTTTTTGAGCAAGATGTTGTTCAGTTTCCATGTGTTTGATTTTGTTTCTTGCTGTTTTCTGTTATTGATTTCTAATTTTATGGCTTTATGGTCAGAAAAGATGCTTTGTAATATTTTGATGCTTTGGGTTCTGTTAAGGCTTGCTTTATGGCCTAATATATGGTCTATTCTGGAGAATGTTCTATGTGCGTTGGAAAAGAAAGTATACTTGGCTGCTGTTGGGTTCGGTGTTTGGTATATGTTTATGAGATTAAGTTGGTTGATTGTAGCATTTAGATCTTCCGTGTTTTTATTGAGCTTCTTTCTGGATGTTCTGTCCTTCACCAGAAGTGTTGTGTTGAAGTCTCCCACTATTACTGTGGAGCTGTCTATATCTTTTTTCAACGCTGTTAGCATTGGTTTTATGTATTTTGGAGCCCTGTCATTGGGTGAGTAAATATTTATTATAGTTGTGTCCTCCTGGTGTATGGATCCTTTAATCATTATATAGTGTCCTTCCTTATCATTTGTGGTGGATTTCACTTTAAAGTCTATTTTGTCAGATATTAATATTGACACTCCTGCTCTTTTTTTGAGTGTTGTTTGCTTGATATATTTTTTTCCATCCTTTGAGTTTTAGTTTCTTTCTGTCTTTAAGTCTAAGTTGTGTCTCTTGTAGGCAGCATATAGATGGATCATATTTTTTTATCCATTCTGCCACTCTTTGTCTCTTTATTGATGCATTTAGTTCATTTACATTTAGCATAGTAATTGATAAGTATGAGTTTACTGCTGTCATTTTGATGTCTTTTTTTTGTGTGGTGTTGACAGTTTCTTTATTACAGTTAATTTTCTGTGCTGAGTAGCTTTTCTTTTTTTGTTATACTTTAGAGGAAGATTTACAAAACAAGTAGATTCTCATTAAATAGTTAGTACACATGTTGTTTTATGACAATGATTAACAACCCCACGACATGCCAATAATGTCCCTTCTCTACTTTGGGTTCTCTATTACAAACTTTCCTGTCCCCTCCTGACTTCTAGTTCTTGTCCTTGGACTGTTGTGCCCCATTAGTTGTTTTGTTTTATGGGGCTGTCTAATCTTTGGCTAAATGGTGAACCTTGGGAGTGACTTCATTGCTGAGTTAAAGGGTATCCAGGGGCCGTACTCACAGGGTTTCTCCAGTCTCTCTCAGGTGAGTAAGTCTGGTCTTTTTTTGTGAGTTAGAATTTTGTTGTACTTTTTCTCCAGCTCTGTCCAGGACCCTCTGTTGTGATCCCTGTCAGAGAAGTCAGTCGTGGTAGCCGGAAACCATCTAGTTGTACTAGGCTGAGTCTGGTGGAGGCCATGGTAGTTGTGGTCCATTAGTCCTTTGGACTAATATTTCCTCTGTATCTTCATTCTCCCTTGCTCTCAAAGGGGTGAGACTAGTGGAGTATCTTTTATGGCTGATCACAGGCTTTTAAGACCCCAGACACTACTCATCAAGGTAGAATGTAGAACATTTTCTTTATAAACCATGTTATGCCAATTAATCTAGATGTTCCTGGAGACCATGGTCCCCACAGCCTCCTGCCCAGTAATTCAGTCTCTCAGGGAGTTTGGATGTGCTTATGGCGCTTCCATGAGCTTTCCTTATAAAAGTTGTGCTGGCTTCCCCAGTATTGTGTACTGTCTTACTCTTCACCAAAGTTACCACTTATCTGTAGTCTATTTAGTATTCCCCCTCCACCTCTCTCATCCCTTGTAACCAACAAAGATTGCTATTTTTGTGTGTAAACTTTTTCATGAGTTTTTACAGTAGAGGTCTCATACAATATTTGTCCTTCTGTGATTGACTTATTTCACTCAGCATAATGTTCTCCAGTTTCATCCATGTTATGAGATGCTTCACAGATTCATCATTGTTCTTTCTTGTTGCATAGTACTCCATTGTGTGTACGTACCATAGTTTGTTTATCCATTCTTCTGTTGATGGGCATCTAAGTTGTTTCTATCTTTTTGCTATTGTGAACAAAGCTGCAATGAACATAGGTGTGCATATGTCTATTCATGTGACAGCTCTTATTTCTGTAGGGTATATTCCTAGGAGTGGGATTGCTGGATCGTATGATATTTGTATTTCTAGGTTTCTAAGGAAGCGCCATATGGTTTTCCAAAATAGTTTTATCATTTTGAATTCCCACCAGCACTGCATAAGAGTTCCTATCTCCCTGCAGCCTCTCCCACATTTGTTATTTCCAGTTTTTTTGAGTCATTCCAGTAATGCCAGGGTGAGATGGTATCTAATTGTGGTTTTAATTTGTGTTTCTCTAACGGCTAGTGATCGAGAGCATTTCCTCACGTGTTGTTAGCCACTTGAATGTTTTCTTTGGTGAAGTGTCTGTTCATTTCCTTTGCCCATTTTTAAATTGGATAATTTGTCTTTTTGTTGTAGAGGTGTTGTATTTTCTTGTAGATTTTAGAGATTAGACCTTTGTCTGACTTGTAATGTCCCAATTTTTTTTCCCAGTCTGTAGGTTCACTTTTTACTCTTTTGATGAAGTCTTTTGATGAGCATTTTTTTAAATTTTTACAAGATCCCAGTTATCTAGCTTATCTTCTGGAGTTTTTGTGTTGTTGGTTATGGTTTGTATCCTGTTAATGCTGTGAATTAGGTACTCTAGCGTTGATCCTATTTTTTCTTCTAAGAACTTTATAGTTTTCGGCTTTATATTTACGTCTTTGTTCCATTTTGAATTAGTTTTTGTATATGGAGTGAGACATGGGTCCAGTTTCATTTTTTGAAGTTGGACATCCAGTTTTGCCAGCACCATTTATTACAAAGACTGTCTTTTCCCCATTTAATGGACTTTCGGCCCTTGTTGAAGATCAAGTGACCATAGGTGGATGGGTTTACATCTGAGTTCTCTATTCTGTTCCGTTGGTCAAGGTATCTGTGGTTGTACCAGTACCAGGTAGTTATGACTACCATAGCAGTATAGTATGTTCTGAGGTCAGATAATGTGGTTCCCCCTACTTTATTCTTCTTCTTCAATAGTGCTTTACCTATCCGTGACTTCTTCCCATTCCATATAAAGTTAATGATTAGTTTTTCCATCTCTTTAAGGAATGTTGTTGGTATTTCGATTGGGATTGCATTGTATTTGTAAATTGTTTGGGTAGAACTGTCACTTTCACAATGTTGAGTCTACCTCTCCACGAGCATGGTATGTTTTTCCATTTATGTAGATCCCTTTGGGTTTCTTGCAGTAGTGTTTTGTAGTTTTCTTTGTATAGGTCTTTTACATCCCTGGTTAGATTTATTCCTAAGTATTTTATTTTTTTAGGAGCTATTATAAATGGTATTGTTTTCCTGATGTCCTTTTCATCGTGTCTTTATTGGTGTATAGGAATCCAACTGGTTTTTGTATGTTTATCTTGTATCTTGCTACTCTGCTGAACAGTTCTATTAGTTCCAGTAGTTTTCTCATGGAGTCTTTAGGGTTTTCTATATATCGTATCATATCATCTGCAAATAGGGACAGTTTAACTTCTTCATGACCAATTTGGATGCCTTTTATTTCTTTTTCTTGCCTTATTGCTCTAGCTATTACTTCCAGCATGGTGTTAAACAGGAGTGGTGATACAGGGCCTCCTTGTCTTGTTCCTGTTCTCAAGGGGACAGTTTTCAGCCTCTGTATATTAAGAATGATGCTGACTGTTGGTTTTGCATAGATACCCTTTATTGTGTTGAGAAATTTCTCTTCTTTACCTATTTTATTGAAAGTTTTTATCACGAATAAGTGTTGGACTTTGTCAAATGCCTTTTCTGCAGCAATTGAGATGATCACGTGATTCTTTTCTTTCCTTTTATTTATGTGGTGGATTATGTTGATTGAGTTTCTAATGCTGAACCATCCTTGCATACCTGGTATGAATCTTACTTGGTCGTGGTGTATTATTTTTTGATATGATGTTAAATTTTATTGGCTAGAATTTTGTTGTGAATTTTTGCATCTGTATTCATGAGACATATTGGTCTGTAATTTTCTTTTTTTGTGGCCTAGTTTTGGTATCAGGGTTAGGTTGGCTTCATAGAATTAATTCAGAAGTGTCACTTCCTTTTCTATGTTCTTATATAGTTTGAGTAGTACTGGTATAAGCTCTTCTCTGAATGTGTGGTAGAATGTTCCAGAGAAGCTACGTGGGCCAGGACTTTTTCCAGGTGGAGTTTTTTTTTCAATCTCTTGTCTTGTTATGGGTCTATTCAGATTTTCTTCATCACTTTATGTTAGTCTGGGTAGGTAATGTGTTTCTAGAAATATATCCATTTCCTCTAGGTTTTCAAATTTGTTGGAGTATAGTTTCATAATACTCTGTTATGATCCATTTTATTTCAGTTGAATCTGTTGTAATGTACCCCATTGCATTTCTTATTTGGGTTATTTGCATCCTCTCCTGTTTTTCTCCTGTTAGTCTGGCCAGTGTTTTTTTTTTTTTTTTCCAATAACCAACTTTTGGTTTTGTTGATTCTTTCTATTGTTCTTCTATTCTCTATTTTATTTATTTATGCTCTGATCTTTATTATTTTCTTTCTTCTGGTGACTGTGGGCTTTTTTTTTTTTTTTTTTTTTTTGCTGTTTTCTTTCTATTTGTTCGAGTTGTGGAGTTAAAGATTTGATTTTGTCCCTTTCTTCTTTTTTGATATGTGCATCTATTGCTAAAATTATCGTCTGAGGTCTGCCTTTGTTGTGTCCCAAAGGTTTTGGTATGATGTGTTTTCATTCTCATTTTATTCTAGGTATTTTTTTATTCCATCTCTGATTTCTTCTATTACCCAGTGGTTTGTAAGCAGGGTGTTATTCAGTTTCCATGTAATTGATTTTTTTCCTTACTCTTCCTGTTGTTAATTTCTACCTTGATCGCATTGTGGTCAGAGAAGCTACTTTGTATTATCTCTACGTTTTGGATCTTGTTTAGGATTGCTCTGTTGCATAAGATGTGGTCTATTCTGGTGAACATTCTATGTGTATTGGAAAAGAATATGTACTTTGCAGGCTGTTGGGTGGAGTGTTCTGTATATGTCTATGAGGTCAAGTTGGCTAATTGTGCCCTATATGTCTTCTGTATCTTTGTTGAGTTTCTTTCCAGATGTTCTGTCCTTTACCATGAATGGTGTGTTGAAGTCTCCTACTATTATTGTGGAACTGTCATCTTCTCTTTTCAGTGTTGTTAGAGTTTGTTTTATGTATTTTGGAGCCCTGTCATTGGGTGTGTAGATGTTTATTATGGTTACATTTTCATGATGGATCTTCCCCTTAATCAATATATAATGTCCTTCTTTGTCTTTTATGGTGGATTTTGTTTTAAAGTCTATTTTATCTGAGATTAGTATTGCCACTCCTTGTCTTTTTTGGTCACTGGTTGCTTGATATATTTTTTTTCCATCCATTGATTTTTAATAAATTTACAAATTTGTTTCTTAGGTGTGTCTCTTGTAGACAGCATGATGATGGAGCCTGTTTTTTTTTATCCATTCTGTCACTCTTCATCTCTTTATGGGTTTATTTAGGCCATTTACACTCACTGTAATTATTGATAGGTTGAGTTTATTGCTGTCATTCTGTAGTGCTTTTTTTTTTGTGGTGCTGACTGTTTCTTTTTTCCTCTTACTCTCCTATACTGAATTCCTTTTGTTTGTGGATTTTTTTCCTATTTCTTTTGTTTTCATAGGTTTTGCTTTTGCTGAGAATTTATGTTTTTCTTCTTTAATTTGATGAGTAGGTTTTTTAACTTTCATTGTGATTACCTTGAAATTTACCCTTATCTTCCTATGTTTGAACAAGTCTGTTATTACTAGGTAGCACCTTGCCTTCCTCTCCATGAGAAGGTTCTATACCTACACGGTTTATTCCATCTCTTATTGTTCTGATGTTGTTGTCATTTACAGATTAACCTCTCTGGTTCCCTGTTGTAATTCCTTTGGTTTTTGATAGTCCTCGAGAGTTCATTTCCTAGTTTGGTATCTGGCTGGTATCCTGTGTACTAAGTTCAGCCTGTGGTCTGATGTTGTTTGTTCTCAGATGGAAGGGCTCCCTTTAATAATTCTTGTAAGTTTGGTTTGGTTTTTACATAGTCCCTTAACTTCTGTTTATTTGGAAATGTCTTAATTTCACCATCATATTTGAAAGAGAGTTTTGTAGGATAAATTATTCTTGGATGGCAATTCTTTTCTTTCAACCTTTTACATATGTCATTCCATTGGCTTCTTGCTGCATGGTTTCTTCTGAATAATCTGAGCTTATTCTTATTGTTTCTCCTCTGTATGTGATTTTTTGTTTTTCTTGAGCTGCTCTCAGGATTCTTTGTTCATCTTAGTTTTTAGCGAGTGTGATCAAGATGTATCTTGGTGATTTGTTTTTGGTGTATATTCTATGTAGGGTTCGTTAAGCTTCTTAGATGGTCCCCTTTTCATCTTTCATGATATTGTGGAAGTTTTCTGTCAGAAGTTCTTCAATGATCCTCTCTGTGTTTTCTGTTTTCTCCCCATATTCTGAAACTCCTATCACTTGCAGATTTTTGCTTTTGATTGTATCCCAGATAATTCTCAGTGTTTCTCATTTTTCTTCATTTCTTTTCTGATTTTTCTTCAAACAGAGCTGTATCCAAGTATTTGTCTTCAATTCGCTGATCTTGTCTTCGATCGTTTCAAACTTGCTCCTCAGCCCTCCTACGACACTGTCCATTTCTGAAATCTTATTGTTTATCTTTTGGATTTCTAATTGTTCTTTTTGTATGATTTCTAGTTGTGAATTTATTTTGTCATTTTGTTCCTGTATTATTTTCCTGAATTCTTCCATTTTTTTTGTCTGTATTTTCCATGAATCTGTCTTCATTTTCCATGAATTTGTCTATTTTTTTCACATTTTTGTCTGCTTTTTTCTTCCACTCTTGGATAATTCTGAATATTGGAGATTTGAATTCCCTACCAGGTAGTTCTAGTGTCTTTTCTTCTCCTGGAAAGTCATCAGGTCTTTTATTTTGGGTGCCTATTTTAACTGTCTTGTCCTATTTTTGTATATGTTTTGATATTTTCTGCTGTCTTCAGAACATTCAGTAGTTATTTTTCTCCTTTATTGATTGTAGATTTGTTTCATCCTACTTTTTGTTTCTTTTTGTTATGTCTGAGCAGTCGTTCTGTGCTTTCTTTGTTGTTTGGTCTTCTGTGGCCATGATACTTTTCACCTCCTTCTCCAGTAGTTGGGGTCAGTCGCCCAGTTATGGTACAAAAGGCCAGGTCCAGCTGAAGGGGAGGCACTGGGGTGGGTTTTTTGTGGCGCATACTAGGGCCGACACGGTGGGCTAGGAATCAGTGAAGGCTAGTTTCTGGTAGGCTCTCCCTGTGCTGCTTGGGGGTGTGATGTCCTGTTCATGGTGTAGGTAGGCAGAAAGGGGGAGGGAGACTGTGATGTGTGGAGCTAAGATGGGTAAGGGAAAGAGGAGTTAGAAGAGAGAGGAACAGGAGGCAAAAATATGCAAACAAACAATGAAACAAACCAAGAAGTGTCCTAAGGGAGCTTGTCATTGGCGTGGAGAAATAAGACACTGAGAAATGAAGACAAACAAAAAGGAAAAGAAAAAAGAAAAGAATAAAGGGTAAAAGAAAAAAAGAGTAAATAACAATTAGAAAAAATAAAAAAAGCAAAGTTCCCAGGGATCCCACCAGAGCCTCTGCTAGGACTGGGAACTTGCTCCTTGGCCATGAAGTACAGCCTGGCTAGAAGGAGTGCAGGTGTCACACAGCACCGGATATTCAGAAGACAGGAAGAGAAAGTAAGTATATAGAGACGAGAAACTCAGAAATGAAGAAAGACAAAAAGAGAGAAAGAGAGAAAAAAGAAAACAAACAAAAAGAAGAAAAAAGAAATGCCTCCAGGGATCCCACTGCACATTTGCAGAGACTAAAGGAGTAGCTCCCAAGCCGTGCAGTATTGGCTGGCTAGAAGGGACTCCCTCGCTGAGAAAAGAAAAAGAATACGAACAAACAAATCAAATCAAACAAACAAAAAGCCCTGGGATCTCATCAGTGTGGCAGCACATGCGGAGAAGTAGTTTCACAGCCGAGTGGCATTTCATAGCCTCTCAGGAAGAAGCAAAGATCGCACTCAGAGCCAGGTATTTGAGAGAAAGGAGTGGGAGGTGGTGAGAGGTATGGAAGAAATCAAAAGAAACAGAAAAAAGCAATAACAGCAACCAACAAATGGCCCTCAGAGAGCCGGCCAGTGTGGGCGGGTGGAATCCAAGCAGCACTGAGGTGAAGCCAGTGCTTCCCAGTCAAGAGATTGTAGCTGTAGGAAGCAGAGGAGGCCAAGAGGGGTTGAAGAAAGGTTGGGAGTGGGAAAGTGTATATCGCTGTTTACTGGTTGTTCTGTCCTGCTGGAAGCTCCTTGAAGCTGCTTTCCCATACCCCCTGTTTGCCGATCTCAGATAGGAGTCCAAGATGGCAGCTCTCTGCTGCATTAGCTGATGGGGAACCTCTGAATGTATCTCTCCTCGCTCTCTGTTCTCCGTCAGTCTCTTATTCCCTTTGGTGTTTGGCTGAGCTCTTTATCTCTTCATTGGATGCTTAGGGTTTCAGGATTGATGTTTGTCTCTGTTTGACTTAGTTTTTCAGCTCTTTGCTGTGGAGGGACAGCATGGTGCTTCTGTCTATAGCACTATGTTGCCAGAAGTCCTGTCATTTTTCTTTCTGTATTTTATTTTCATCTTTTTCATTGTTGTTGATTTTGTATTTGCAGAGCCTTTATATTTTTCTTGTTTTTTATTTTGACATGTAGGATTGTTAGATTCCTTTGTGATTACCTTGATATCTGGTTTCTTTTTCCTGTGTTCTAGTCTTGGGTTGTTATCTGATGTTATTGATTTTCTAACCAGAGGACTCCCTTTAGTATTTGATGTAATTTTGGTTTGGTTTTTGGAAATTCCCTGGGCTTCTGTTTATCTGGAAATGCCCTAATTTTGCCATCATATTTGAGAGACAGTTTTGCTGGCTATATAATTCTTGGCTGACAATTTGTTTCCTTCAAGTCTTTATGTATGCCACCCCATTGCCTTCTTGCCTGCATGGTTTCTGCTGAGTAGTCTGAGCTTATTCTTACCGACTCTCCTTTGTAGAAGACCTTTCATTTATCCCTAGCCACTCTTAAAATTCTCTTTTTGTCTTTGGTTTTGGCAAGTTTGATTCTAATAAGTCTTGATGACTTTCTTTTGAGATCTACCTTATGTGGGGTTCAGTGAGCATCTTGGTTAGATAGCGTCTCATCTTTCAGATATCAGGGAAGTTTTCTGCCAGCAAATCTTCAGCAATTTGGTCTGTATTTTCTGTTATCTCCCCCATTCTGACACTCCAATCACTCATAGTTTAGGCCTTTTGATAGAGCCCCACATAATTCTTAGAGTTTCTTAATTTTTTTCATTGATTTCTCCTCAGATAAATTGGTGTCAAGTGCTTTATCTTCAACCTCACTAATTCTGACTTCTATTGCCTCAATTCTGCTCCTACGACTTTCTATTGAGCTGTCTAATTCTGAAGTTTTATTGTTAATCCTCTGGATTTCTGATTGCTGTCTCTCTACGGATTCTTGCAGTCTATTAAATCTGTCATTATGTTCTTGAATAACCTTCTTAAGATCCTCTGTTGCTTTGTTTGCGTGTTCCTTAGCTTGGCTGGCGTTTTGCATAATCTGCTTCCTGATATCTTGAGGAGTTCTGTATATTAATTTTTTGTATTCTGCCTCTGGTAATTCCAAGAAATTCTCTTCCTCCTGAAAATTTCTTGATTTTTTATTTTGAAAGCTTGCTGAAGGCATCATGTTCCGCCTTTTTATATGATTTGATATTGACTCTTGTCTCCGAGACATCAATAAGTTATTACATTTATTTATTTTACATTTGCTTACTTTGTCCTAGCTTCTTGTTTTGTTTTGATATGCCCAAATAGGCTGCTTGTGTTAGCTGGTTTGATTTTTGGGTCCTTTGAAGGTCCAACGTCCTGTCAGCAGGTGGTTAGATCTGTTACAAGTATGTGAGCACAGGAGTCAGTTTAATTTTCTTGTATGGATTCAGCTCAGGTGTCCAGGTATTTGGTCACCAAGTGTGTGGTGCAGGCTCTCACTTATAGTCCTAGACTGGCATAGGTGATTGGTGTAGGCACAGGTATCTGGCTGCAGCGGGGGGTCATGCTCTGAGCAAGGCAGGGAGCTGAAGGCTGCCCCTGAGTGTCTGGGAGGAAAGTATCTCCCTATTTTCTAGAGTGCGTAGGTGGGTTGGTTTTGTAGCCAGACTATGAGCACCCAATGCTCTTGTCTGTAAGGACTGGGGGACACCACTTATTCTTGGACCCCTGTTGTAGGTGGCTAGGTGGCATGGGTGGAGCCACCAGTCCTCAGGCTCCTGATATGTGTAGTTAAGGACCCTGCTTAATGGGCAGAGCAGTGTCAAACGTCACAAATCTGCCACTTCACAGCTGAAACAGTTGAAGTTAGACTTTAGGTATATACCCTATTTTTCTGTGGCAATGAAGGCCTATGCTGTTGAAATGGGCCCACACAGGTCAATGCAGGGGTGAAAGACACTAGAAGTCTGTGGACCCCTTATGACTCTGCCTAGGCAAAGGAGATGTGCCTACTTTGAGTTCCCGGCTTAGGGGAGCCAGCAGATTGTTTTCTCTGTTTGTTAATTTGTTCCCTCTCCAAGACTGGGAGAATGGCTCAGGGTGTGTGACAGGTCCTACTTCTGGCCCAGGGGACTCAGCGATTGCTGAAACCATCCCTAACCAGATGCAAAGCAGGGAGCAGGGAGGTAAATGGGAGAGAGATTTTCCCCAAAGTATGGTGTTTTTGAGCCACACAGTGGGCCAAATGCAAGTACTTATCTTTTGATGATTGAGGGCTGCTTTTCACTGGTTCTGTATGCCAAAGTAGACTCTTTGATGCTGGGTCTCTCCCGATGTGGAAAGTGCTTCCCAACCACCACTGCTTGCCTCACCAAATCTCCTTGCTGCTTCCAAACTATCTCTCCCTCCCCTGCCACTCAGTCCAAGTCCTCAACTTTGCGTTTGATGGTCAGGGCTCCTAGATAATCATATATAATTGAGTCAGTTGTTTTTCAGGTCTTTGTTGTAACAGGGATCACAGGAAGTGTCTGACTACACTGCCATCTTGACCTCACCCAGCTGAGGTGGTATTTTTAGATAGGGCGATGAAAAAAGCCTTTCTGAGTAGGTGAGTTATCTAGAGACTGGAATAAGGAGAATTAGAAAGCGGTACAAAGACCTGGAGAAAATTTGTTTCAAGGAGAGGGACTAGCAAGGGTAAAGTCCCTGAGATGGAAGGGAACATGGCATGTTTTAAGAACAGTGCAAAACCCCGTGTGGCAGGAGAGTGGTGAGCAAGGCAAGAAGGATAGGGGTCAGAGACAGATAAGGGACAGGCCAATCAGGCCTTGTGACTCCAGGTAGAAAATCTGGATTATATTCTATGAGGAGCAAAGAGCAATTGTAGAGCATAAACAGGGAAGACATAATTTGATTTACATTTCAAAAACCAATGTGGTAGCAGGGCAAGGCTGAAACCAATGAGACCAGGTATGAGTCTCTTTCAGAAAATGAAGCAAGTGATGAAGGTGGCCAGGACTCAGTGGTGGAGATGAAGATGTGGAGAATGTATGATTACTAATATTATTATTACCAGTTTACCAGTATTATTTATTTTAGCATGTAATGATTACTATTATTGTTAGCCTAAAATAGCTTTCATTTCACTTACAGAAACACAAATGTAAGTTAACCTTTTCCGAAATAGTATTTTTGAAGGGATTGTTTGGTATTTTTAAAAGGGAAAAATCATGAAAGAGAATTTTTATGAAGTGGCCTTATTGTCTTCTCTTCACATTTATGTGGGAGTGAGGCTCATTACTTTTGTGATGTCTCAGAGTTCCTCATTATAAACACGCCATACAACCTGGAAGAGGAAGGAGAGCAAACATCTTGGGGTATCATGTCTGTGGTGATGCTGAAAATGTCTCATGAACTTGTCTTCACTGGCTATACAGTTTTCCTTTCATGATGTCTGCTTCCTGCCCCTTTAATGGGGTGTTAAATTTCCCCAGAGTAGGTGTGAAAGCTCAATTATCAAGGTGGTTTTGGTGTTTTATGCAAGTTGTTTCTTACCCTCCTGTTCTGCTGTTTTTCTTTTGTCAGCATTTGATTGGTTTCTTTTATCTGTGATTCAGTGTCTGTACTAAACCCTGTTTGCTTCTCTGCTCCTCCTGAAGACTTCATTATGTGGAGAAAAATCCTGAGTCCTTTAGTGTTGATTTTCCAGTCTTTTGGGGAGGCAGCCTCTAGAAATGCTGCATAATAAACAATATTTAGAGCTAATTAGCATGTGCCACATCTTTGTAAAGGCCTGGTCAGGAAAATGGTTCATCATGCTTGCCATGTAAGAATAAAGTTCAAGGAAACCTTTAAACACCCAAACAGGTCACTTGGGTAATAATAGAAAGGCACTCTTTAATGTCATATATTTACCTAAAGGCAGGAAACTATCAAAGTATACATGCATATGCTTCATGTGGCATTCTGAAATCATTTTCCTTTGGGAGCCACAGACTTCTTTCTAGTCAAAAGAGGGAAAAGCAGAGCTTTTTATTTTTTTTTTAGCTTTTCTTTGAAAGAGACTGCTGGAAGTCAAGAAGGAGTCCTGGTGTCATAGTGGCTACGTGCTGGGCTGCTAACCAAAAGGTTGGTAGTTCAAAACCACCAGCTGCTCGGTGGGAAAATATGCTTGCATAAAGATTACAGTCTTGGAAACCCAATGGGGCAGTTCTACTCTGTCCTATAGGGTCTCTATGAGTTGGAACAGACTCGATGGCAATGTGTTTGGTTTTTGGTTTTGGCTGGAAGTCAAAGCTTGTTGCTTACTCTGCCAACTTTTTGTGATATGTTTGGCAAGTCACTTATCCCCTTTGGTCTCATTTATAAATTAAAGGGTTAGATCAAAGATTTTTAAGGTCATTTCCATCATGAATAGCCCATGAAACGGGCTGATGGCTTTTCTATTATTTTTCATGTCTTGCTACTCCTGAGCCTGGGTTATTTTTTTAGTAACTCTTCCAAAAAAAAAAAAGGAATTTTTTGATCTGTTGTCTTAAAATTTGTTTCAAAAGTTTAAATATTTTCTCAATAGAAGATTTTTTTAATGGACACCATAAAAATGTCTAGTTTGATATAAAATGACCATTTCCATATTTCCACAGGTGGCCCAAACAAATATTTTACTGAATTCTATTAAAATTTTTCAAAAAAGTCTTTAAAATGAATATTTTCACCAGATTCTGTTCTTATAAGAGTCAATTGCTGCAAGACTTTTGGAGACATTCATTAAGAACAACAACGGCACCTGAGAGCTCCTGTTTATTTTTTACTATGTCCAGGCTGGGTCGATATTTTATAAACATTTCATTTCATCTTTTCAATATAATGTCAAGTAAGTATTGCTATTTTCTTTTTCTGAGGGAGCAAGTGAAACAGAAAGTTTAAGCATCTTGTCCAAAATGATGTTTTTCACTAACAAACTCAAGGTCAACTCAATACCCATTCATTTTACCCAATGCCTAACAAGGGGGAGAAAAGGAGAATGATATGGTCTCAGGACATAAGGGGCTTCCAAAGTGGAAGGAGTGATTAAGTATTGTTATGGTTTGAATTGTGTACCCCAAAAAGATATGTTGAAGTCTTAATACCTGGTACCTGTGAACACGACCTTGTTTGGAATTAGGGCTTTTGAAGATGTTAAAATTAAAATCAGTTAACATGAGGTTATACCAGAGTATGAGCCCTGGTGGCACAGTGGTTAAGCATTAGGCTGCTAACCAAAAGGTCAGCAGTTCAAATCCACCAGCTGCTCCTTAGAAACCCTATGAGGCAGTTCTACTCTGTCCTCTAGGGTCACTATGAGTTGGAATTGACGGCAACGTGTTTGGTTTGGTTTCATACCAGAGTAAGATGGGTCGTAATACAGTGGTGACTCTAAGTGGTGCCCTTATAAAAGAGGAAAGAGACACAAAAAGAGAGAGGAAAGATGGTCAGGCAATGATACATCTAGATGCAAGGAATGCCTAGGACTACCAAAAGTTAAGAGAGACAAGAAAGAATCTTACCCTACAGCCTTTGGAGAAAGCATGGCCCTGTTGACACACTGAATTCAGACTACTAGCCTTCAGAACTCTGAGACAGTAAACTTCTGTTGTTTAAAGCCTCTCACTTTGTGATATTTTGTTACAGTGGCCCTAAGAAAACATCACAAATATATAGAGCTAGTGGTCCTCTTGCTTCTGCCAGGACCACTTCATAACACCTGTTGTATTATATATCTACTTTTTTATTATCCATCTCTCCCCACTGTAATATGAACTTGATGAAAGCAGAAACCACTTTGTTTTTGTTCACTGATTTATATCTAAAACCTTGAACAATGTGGGCTACATAGTAAGTACTAGAAATATATTCATTGAATGAATGAATGAATGTACTGACCATAATATGAGACATACTGAAAACTGATACAATAAATTCATAAGGGTAATATATAGGGTCATGCCTTGAGAAAGACTTCATGACGGAGGAGGCATTTGAATTGTATTTAAAGGATGGGCAGGTTATGTTGGAAACTCACTGAGAATGGCTCTTCCAGGAAAAGCTAATGAGGCAGGGAAAAGGCAGGTTTGGAAATTGCAGGGAATCATGAGAGTAACAGTGAATTGTAACAGTGACTAATGCTAATTGAGCACCTTTTCCATATTAGGTATTGTTCTAAGTGCTTTATTTCATTTGATCTTCACAACCACCCAAAGAAGTAGGTGCTTCATTACCACTTGATTGGGAATGGTAAGCTTGTATTAGGTGGAGTCTAAGCAGAAATAAAAATATCAGGGTAGATTTTTATTTTGGAAGGTCTTTCATGCCAAGATAAGAAATGTGGACTTCTTCCTGAAGGACCTGAAGAACAATTTATAGTAAGAACCATGTTATTAGATCTATGATTGAGGAAGATGACTCTGATGTTGCAGTTAGAGATGATTTAGAACTTGAAGAAACTGCTAGAATGTAGATGAATTAGGAGACTATTTCACTAATTCAGGAAAGGCAATGAAGATATAGCTTCTCCAAAGAAGGCAGGAAGAAAAAAAGTGATTTTGAGGGACTTTGCAGCTTTAGAATTGACAGAGGGATAAGAACTCAACAATGATTCTGAGGTTTTAACACTGGGTGATCCTTGGATGTTACCAAATCAGAAATGTCAGAGAATAAGCAAGTTTACCTGTGTTTACCAGTAAGATGTCTATTGTGTTTTATTGACTATGCATAAGCACTAGACTGTGTGGATCATAATAAATTACAGATAACATTCACGAAGACTGAGAATTCCAGAAAACTTAATGTGCTCATGAGGAACCTGTGCATAGACCAAGAGGTAGTCATTCAAACAGAGAAAGGAGATTCTGAGTGGTTTACAGTCAAGAAAGGTGTGCATCAAGGTTGTATCTCTTCACCATACTTATTCAATCTGTATGCTGGGCAAATAATCGGAGAAGCTGGACTGTATGAAGAAGAATGGGACATCAGGATTGGAGGAAGACTCTAACAACCTGTGATATGCAGATGACACAACCTTGCTTGCTGAAAGTGAAGAGGACTTGAAGCACTTACTGATGAGATAAAAAACCACAGCTTTTGGTATGGGTTGCACATCAACATGAAGAAAACAAAAATCCTCAAAACTGGACCAATAAGCAACATCAAGATAAACAGGGAAAATATTGAAGTTGTCAGGGATTTCATTTTACTTGGGTGCACACTCAACGCCCATGGAAGCAGCAACAAAGAAATCACATGATGCATTGCATTGGGCAAATCTGCTGCAAAAGATCTCTTTAAAGTGTTAAAAAGCAAGATGTCACTTTGAGAACTAAGGTGCACCTGACCCAAGCCATGGTATTTTCAATCGCCTCGTATGTATGATAAAGCTGGACAATGAATAAGGAAGACTGAAGAAGAATTGATGCCTTTGGATTATGGTGTTGGCAAAGACTTCTGGACTGCCAGAAGAACAAACAAATCTGTCTTGGGAGGAGTATAGCCAGAATGCTCCTTAGAAGCAAAGATTGGGAGACTTTGTTTCACATACTTTGGACATGTTATCAGGAGGGACAAGTCCTTGGAGAAGGGTATCATGCTTGCTTGGTAAAGTAAAGGGTCATCAAAAAAGAGGAAGACCCTCAACAAGATGGATTGACACAGTGGCTGCAACAATGGGCTCAAGGATAACGATTGTGAGGATGGCACAGTACTGGGCAGTGTTTTGTTCTGTTGTACATAGAGTCGCTATGAGTCAGAACTGACTTGGAGCACCTAACAACAAGCAGACTTATTAAAGAAAAAAAAGCTAACTTTGTTTTTGGCCATTTTGACTGTAATCTGCTTTTTAGATTACTGAGGTAGTATTAGAATCACCTAACATAATCGGTATTAAAGTTGTGAGAGGCCTTAAAATTTCTTTCATTCAATGCCTTCTTTTTACATATGAGGAAACCAAAGCCCAGAAAAGTAAATTTCCTCATTTATGACCATATATTTAGTCAGTGGTAGAGGCAGATATTTGGAAATATAGGTTTGGAATTTAAGATTCTGAAATACAGATGTAGATATGCCATGCAAATGAATCTTGAACTCTTTACAAGTATTACAGAAATAGCATTACTATTTTTCAGATCTTATAGGGCATATAATAGAGTTTGATTAAAAACACTTCCTGAAATCAATATAATGGAAAGGAGGAGAGATGGGGCTGGGGAAGACTTTGACCCATGCATTATAGCAAGAATAAGATATGGAAACCAACATTCTAACCCTCAGAAAAGCATCCTTTTTTGCTATAACAGCAGTTGTAATTCTCTGCTTCACTGAAATTCTAAAGTGAAGAAGCAATTTTGATGTTCTGTATGGTTCCTTAAAGCATAATTCTCTTACTTCTATGAATTCTTGTGCTGTTGCCCAAAGCAAGTTAAATATTTTTATGGAAACACAATCTTCACTGGTATTTCTTAGACATACTTTGTTTTAAATAAAGCAAAACATTTAACAAGTTGAATAAAATCTTCAATACTATACAATCCCAGTCTAACACAGTCATTTAACATGCTTCTGTTAGAACTCCATCTGAGCCCATGCCCTGCACTGAAAATTAAGAAAAATTCACTTTAAATACCTGCTTTCATAAAGCAGAGTTTTCCACTGAAGGTTTTGGATTATCTCCTAAACAACGGTTCTTGTAAGTAACAGCCAATCAATGGACTATGAAAATGCATGGGTAAGACCTGTCAGAGAAGGAGGAAAAGCCTCTTTACTCCTCAGCTCTTGAGCATTGACGGTAAGCCTATGAATGGTGACTGTGGAAGGTGACTTAAGTTTTGCTATCTGGCTACTAGAACTGCTCCAAAATCTCCAGCAAATTCCTTAGGGATACATACACACTTTTTTTCTCTTCAGCATAGACAATCTTTTTCACTATATTTGACAGAGAGTATCATGCTTAGAAAGCTGATTGAACATGAAAAATATTGGGATATCTGTGTCCCTGAGGGCAATCCCATGAAGTTGATAGTATTGTGTCACCATTTTATACATAAATATCTCTGGAAATATGAGATTATATGACAGAATATTAAAAAATTTCTTTCTAACATAAGTTTATGTATGTTAGACTATATCTTCTCACAATGAAAATAAAATCAGTTAATGGTAAGTCTAAAGACAGAAAGACTAGTTGTCCTTAAATATATGTAAAAGAGTTATAGTGAGGATTCAATTAGTTGTTTTAATTTCTACTTTGAATGTAATGGAAAAAAAAATTGAGGATAATATAGGATGTGTGAGAGCTCTTATTTGAATCGTTTTCACCCTCTATACATTCCCTTTGCAAAAAGTAAAGTGAGTGAAATTTTTACAGGTAAGGGGTTAGAAAATGAATGCAAATACATGCAGCACTTTTAGCATATTAAGCCTTGATGAACGTAGAAGACATTTGGAGTGTTGTATAGATGATAACCTCAGTTGCACCATTTAAGTTGAGTTCCTAATGTCTAACCCATTCTTCTCGAGACTGAAATTAACTCGAAGAAAAATTTTGTTACCCCCAAATTTGCATTTCTTTAGCATTGTTTTCCTTTTTGATGGCTCATAATGTACCCCTTTTCTTCGGAGTAAAGACTCTATTATGATGACTGAATGCTTGCTTACCTAGGCTGAGATGATCTGAGGGGACAGAGGATGAAAGCTGTCAAACTGAGATTAAAAATGAAACTATTGAGATATAGGGGGTTCTGGTACTGATGGGGTCTTGTTCATTTGAATTGATAGATAGATAGATAGATAGACAGACAGACAGACAGATAGATAGATAGATTTGCCCCCTTGGTATCCTCTTGTATCATTGGATTCACAATTTAACACTTCTGACAGTGACCATGAGTATGACAGTTAAGTGGAATTAGATTTAAAAATTTGAAACAAATATGACTAATAGACTGATTATTTTTCTCTCCTAGGCCTTGAGTTTAGGCATAATAACTTCTATAAATTCCAAGGACTGACATCAAAGAGTTAATGAGGTCATTTCCATAATTATTCATCTTCTAAAATTGAAGAGAAGCAGGAAGCCACTTCAATTGTCAAAATTAACTGGGGCATCAATCATAAGCTCATAGATTTTGAGATAATTCTGTATTTAGACTCAATTTAGTTTCCACAAGGGGACTGTAACCTGCCTAGGAGGCTTAATTAGGCTAACTGCCTGAAAAACAGCATAAAACATATGGGTGGGTTCCTATTCAAAACTGGTTTCATGAGCATTCTCATAGCTCTTACAGAAAATAAACGAACTTTCAGGGATTTTCAACTTAGCCTTCTGTTTAGTAATTCCATGAGGGGAATGGAAGCTGCATGGGAGGAATTGATCTTTTAAAGTAGTCTTTATAGTGTGCTTTGCTGTTTTTATATCATAATTTAAGCTATACCATAAACTCTGAGAGCCCAGGACAGACAGATTAAATTCAAGAAGTGTTTTTTAAGGTCTAGATCAAAATGAAAGCCTCTAATACCCTAAGGGAATGCTACTTTGGTCTTGCATCTTTTGAAAAATTCAATAAATCACATATTTCATAAGTTTTTCTTTCATACAGTATCAGGGAATGCAGAGATAAATAAAGTATAATTTTTAATCCTTGAGAATCTTAATAAGAGTGATAGATACATGGTCAATTCCAATAAATATTAGGCCCTACATATACAAATAAACATAAATGAAAGCATAAGATAAAGAATGAGTAATTCTACCTGATGAGATCAGTGAGGACATTGCTGAAAAATCTCCTTTGTAGTTGAGTGTAGCGACCATACTGAAAAAACAGGATGGACCACCACACAACATTTGGGTAGGATATTGAGACCGAAGATGTCACGTACACACAGAGGATGTAAAAAAGCTTATTATTTACATAATGAGGCTTTTGGGAAGAACAGGGCAGCCTTCCAAGGCAGGTCAGAAAACGAATTGAGAGAGCAAGGAACATTGACTTGGAGATTTTTATTATGATTGGGGATGGAACTAGACTGAGGGTATTCACATGCAGGCAGGGTCTTGATTGGTTTGGATCTCTTGCTGGTGCTAAAGGAGGGAGCAACCAGGTTTTCTTATCAGCTTGAGGGGCTCAAGGGGAAGAGGGAAGGTTGAGGCTTAAAAGCTGTCAGCAGTCAAACATAAAAACACTGTGTCAGACTATTGTAGTTGGCGTCCTCTGGATCTCATCTATAGGGGCACCAAGAAAACATGTCATCATTTTTTGTTTTTTTTTTTAACCTAAAGCAAAAGTTTTAGATTCTTATTGGGGTCAAACAACTGTTCGCCTCATAAGCTTTCTTGGTGTTGATGTCACCAGCCTGTGTTTTCCTTGAAAATCCAGGCCAATACCCTCACTTTGCCTTGAATCTGTCCTGTGTGACTGCATCACCACCACTCTGTCTCCATTTTCCACCTCACCTCTTCCTATCATCACTTATTCCCTAAACATTCCTGCTTCACTAAGAAATGATACCCATTAATTTCCTGCCTCTACATACCACTTCCTCTCATTGCCCTGGGAAACCTCCACTACTATGACAATACTTAGCTCTTGGAACTTCAAAGATCTTCTCCTTCAAACCACTTCAGATATCCATTCCCCAGGATGCACCCTGGATCTTGATATAACCCATAGCTGTATGCCTGTGAGGTCTTACACTCTTAAGCTCTGATCTGGTGGTTCAGTGCTTAGAGATTGGCTGCTTCCCAAAAGGTTGGCCACCAGCCACTCCTTGGAAACTCTGTGGGGCAGTTCTTCTCTGTCCTGTAGGGTCACTATGAGTTGGAATCGACTCCGCATCAATGGGTTTTTGATTTTTATCATCCCTTATATCTACATTGCTCTGAGTCTCTTACTTCTTGGAAGTCTGCTGTATGGTCTTCAACTCCTTCATTTTCTCTCCATCTGTTACTCCCCTCCAGCTTTGCTCCCTCTTAATCTAGCTGACACATTGATACATCCTACTCATTCATTTGTTTATTCATTTACTTGTTCATTTAACCAAAATTTATCTGAGTACCTATTGAATGTCAATCAGAGTTCACAGACTGGAATTACAGTATTGAAAAAGGAAATTACTTCCATCACAGAGTTTACATTTCATCAGAGGAAAACAGACCATACACTACTGAACAGCAGATTTTTAATTTGTCGGAATGTGGTAAGAGCTATGAAAACATACAATGCAAAGAAAGAGGGCTATAGAATATTAGAGATAAGGAAGTTTCTGTTGCTTCATATACTAGGGCAGTCATGGGAGGCCTCAAGGATATGGTGACATCAGGGAATGAACTGTGCAAATCTTCAGAAAAGCATTTTCCAGGGTCAGTATAAAGAAAGCACACCAGCTTAGAGATCGAAATGTGCTTGGCAGGCTTGAGGACAGCATGGATACCAGCAAGTCTGGAGTGATGTGAACACAGAAGGTATAGAAGGTGATGAAGTTGGAGAAGTAGTTGGGAATCAAGTAATGTAGGGCATCGTAGGCTACCGGAAGGTTCACAGCAAAGGAATGGCTGGATCCAGCTCGATGCTGTTCCTGTTACCATCATCCTTTTCCTCAGTATTCTGGTCCTGTTTCCTTGACTCGTCTTTTATTTTCTTTACTGGATCTTTCTCTCAGCTTATAAAACATGCTGAAGTGTCTCTCTCATATTAAATAAAACAACAACAAAGACTTTAGCTACCACCTGATCTTCCTTCTCTCCTCTACAACTAAGCCTCTCAAAAGAGTAACAGTAATTTACAGTTCCTGTCCACCTCCAATTCATTCTTCAATCCATAAAATTGTATTTCAAAAACTGAACCTGCTGTTTTCAAGGTTGTTGCTAAATTCAAAGGGCATATTTTAGTATCAATCTTACTATATTCTTTCTGTGGTACAAATTATTAACCACTGTCCTCTTGAAATTCTCCTGTATTAGTTTTCAAGACATGATGTGCTCCCTAGGTTTCCATTCTTGGATGTCTTCTCTCCTTCCCATTCTTTTCTTACAGTGCCATCCACTTTCATGTCTCCAATTGCCATATATATATGCTGATAACTCTTTAATGTATATTTCTACGTCAAACAACTTTTTAAAAATTTTAATTCCAGGCCCATATATCAAAGTTCCTGCTATCTCCATTGCAATGTCTCGAAGGTACTTGAAACTCATTGCATCCATAATTTATCTTTTTTTCTCCCACAAACTACTTCTCTTCTCTTTTTATAGTTCCCAACTTAATGATGAAGCCAACAGTCAACAAAAGTTACAAAAGTTTGTTTCAACCTCATATTCAATTTGCCACTAAGTCCTGATGATTCTACATATAGTTGGGCCAGTTATTTCCCTGATTAAAATCCCCCTGATTAAATCCTATTTGTCCTTTCAGACTCCTCTCAACTGTCATCCCACCTATGAAATTTTTCCGTAGCCCCTGAATTCCATTCTGTTGTTCTGCTTCCACTGACCTGTTTCCCTTCCCCTCCTTGCCTTCTCATCTTTGGTTTTGGGTAAATGTCGACCTTTGGTCTTATATAATTAATTGTTTATTTTTTATTGTGTTTTAAATGAAAGTTTACTGTTCAAGTTAGTTTCTCACCCAAAACTTTATGCACACACTGCTATGTGACCCTAGTTGCACTCCCTCATGTAGTTAATTATTTAAGGGAGCACATTACTCACAGGTGTTATTGTTTATTTTATAAGCCAATCTATTATTTGGCTGAAAGGTGTTCTGCAAAAATAGCTTCAATTCCTAGTTCAAAGGGCATCTTGGGGTGATAGTCTTGGGGGTTCCTCTAGTCTGTATCAGTCCAGTAGATCTGGCCTTTTTTAGGACTTTGAGTTTTGTTCTACATTTTCTCTCATTCTATCTGGGATTTTCTATTCTGTCCCTGGTTAGGATGGTTGGTAGTGGTAGCCGGGCACAATCTAGTTGTTCTGGTCTCAGATTAGAAGAAGCTGTGGTTCATGTGGGCTATTAGTCCCGTGGACTAGTTTCTTCTTTGAACCTTTGATTTCCTTCTTTTTTTTTGCTCCATACAAATAGAGACTAATAGTTGTATCTTAGATGCCCGGACGCAAGCTTTTAAGACCCCAGATGCTACTCACCAAATTAAGATTTAGAACATTAACTTTGTGAACTACGTTATGCCAACTGACTAAGTTGTCCCCCAAGACTATGGCCCCAAGCCTTTTAACCCAGTAAATCAATCCCACGAGTTGTTTGAATATGTCTAGGAAAGCTCCATAGTTATGCCCCCATGTGGCTTGTTATATATATGGATATATATGTAGCACACACAAACGTGTATATACATATGCCTACAGATACACCTATACATGCATGTGCATTTACTCGCATATGCCTTCCCATACTCATATATGCATCCATGTTTACCTTTTTAACCACACATGTATTTTTTGGTTGTTTTTAATATTGTAAAATCATGTATGTTATAGCACTTATCGGAATTGTCACTTTTTCTCATGTATTTCTTAGTGATTTTATTTGCCTTGGTCAAGTTGTGCTGACTTCACCCATATTTGGGATTGCCTTTCCCATCACCAAAAGTAACAAGTGTATATTATCTAGAAAGTAAATCCCCCTCTCTCTCCTTCCCATCCTTTGTAACCATCAAAGAACTTTGCTTC
This sequence comes from Dugong dugon, assembly GCA_030035585.1. Taxonomy (NCBI): domain Eukaryota; kingdom Metazoa; phylum Chordata; class Mammalia; order Sirenia; family Dugongidae; genus Dugong; species Dugong dugon. The sequence continues at coordinate 34,762,307 of CM057479.1, forward strand.
CTGTGTGTATATCTATCCTTGACTTTTTATTATAATGGGACCATACAATATTTGTCTTTCTGTGATTGACTTATTTCACACAGCTTAATGTCTTCCAGATTCATTCATGTTATAGCTGTTTTGTGGACTCCTCATTATTCTTTATAGTTCTGTAGTATTCCATTGTATGTGTACACCCAATTTGTTTATCCGTTCATCTGTTGATGGGCACTTAGGTAATTTCCATGTTTTTGCTAATGTGAATAACGCTGCAATGAACATGGATGTGCATATGTCTATTAGTGTCAGTGCTCTTATATCTATAGGATATATACCTAGGAGTGGGATTACCTGATCATAAGGTATTTCTGTTTCTAGCTTTTTGAGGAAGTGCCATACTGTTTTCCATAGCGGTTTTACCATCACTATACTTTTTTGAAGCACATTTGATGTTACTGGGATACAAATATACAAAATTAACTTTTTTATTTTGATGAAAAGCCCTATGTGAACACCATGATATTATGAATTGACTCTCTTCCGTTTTAAATAGTCTACCTTCTTGAAAGATTTTATTATCAATTTATTATTTTCAAAAAGCAGTTACACTACTAGAATCACATTGACTAGATACAGAAAATTAGTTTTACCTGTGCATTTTTAAATGACCTATCCGTAATGTTTAATCACCTCAAAGACATCATGTTTCAACAAAGTTGTACTTAGATGTGCCACTCCAATGCTACTCTTAGTAATTAGGACTCAATCTTCCAGACATTATGCACACAACTACCAGTGACCCAGAAAACTCCTGCTGACATTGGAGGAACATAATGAATGCATAATAAGCCATTCTCAATCTATCCCCTTTACAGAATCTATGTACCTCTTCTTCATGCAGAACTCACTTCGACCTAAATGAAAGCATCAAATGCTGAAATATATGCAGCAGGCCTAATGAGCATGAAATTATAACTAGAGAATGACTCTAAATGACCAATGCTACTTAAATAGCTCTAGAATAAGACTTTTTAGTGTGAGTGGCATTAAAGAAACTCTACCCCACTTCCATCCTCCCAATTCATCTTTAACTTTACTTAATCTCTAAGAGAAATCTGGCATACCCATGCAAATCCTTTCACTGCCCCTCAAACAGATCATAGTCATTTCTGCCCCTAAACAGTTATATTAGATGTTTCCTCCAACAGGAATACATTTATTTGCAATTTCTGTAATCAACTCTATACATTGCACTCATCCTTCCAGATCCATATTATATTTACTGTCTTCACCAAACATTTCTCCACGTATGTCATAGACTAATCTAATGCTATTTCTGGCATAATCACTTACTGCCTGATGCTCTCTCAGGGCCTCTGTTTACCTATGTGAAAACCTGTGCGTTTTAAAAAAGATACAACTGTGGCAGAGACTGGCTAGAATTTCATTAAACTCATTTCTTTTTCTTCCTGAATTTATAGCTGTATCACATTTCTCAGACTTCCTTGAAGTCAGAATTGGCCATGTGTCTGAGTTGCAGCCAATGAAATGAGAGTGGGATTTTGCCTGACCAATAAAAATCTCCCACAATGCAATTCTGTATGCTGTCTTTCCTCAGCCCTTAAATTGAGTCTGACAATCACAGCAGTCTTTAAAGACATGATGGAGCCACAAAGAGAGACTCACCTTTTGGAAAAAGGTACTTGGTAACCAGGAACATCCATTTGGACTGTACAAAAGTGTAATATTAATCTTTACTCTTTTAATTCACTGATATTTTGGAATTTCCTTGTTGTCAATAGTTGGATTAGCCTAACTAATTTCTGATACAGAAATTGGTATCAGAAGTGGTGTAAGTTGTAGTCAGGCAGAAAGCAGTAAAGAAATTCATATTGGAGGCTGACAAGATGAAGACCTATGTTATGCAATGGCAGAATGTCTCCTGAGATGATTTTAAGTGCAAATAACATGCCTACTGAGCCAGTCGCTCTAAGAAAAGTGACTGAAAAAAGAGTATGGAGTGACTTTTATTTTCTGCTTTTTGCAAGTATAACAATAAAGAGGTGAGCTAAGGAAAGACTTAGATGATTTGAAAGAAAAATGAAAGGGAATAATCCAAAAATTTGAGGCATTGAAAAATTGAAAAATTTCAAAACCCAACTTATTTTAGACCTCAAATAGAAGAACAAAGACTGGAAATTATCTCTAAGGGCAAAGGCTCCCTAGGAATGCTCAGTTAAACAAGGTGGCTTAGCCTTGAGGGTGTTTCCTTCCCATGCAAGTCTATTGTTTCAGATGATCTAAAGATAAAACCCACTGCCATCTAGTAGATTCAGACTCATAGAGTTGCTATATGAACTATGTTGCTATATGACAGAGTAGAACTTCCCCATAGGTAACAGTCCTGATGAGAAAACTGTGAAAAGTGGCTGTTTTAATTGTTCCACAGTTTTATCTTGCAAGGGCAAAAAATGTTCTGGAGCAAGCTGCTAAGTTAATATTGCTTGGTCTCAATACTGTTTAACATAGGAACAGAAAAGTATGCTTAGTTTCGGAAATGTATACTAGAGCCACAAGAGACTATGTTAGTTTCTGTTTTTCAAGAGCAAGAAAGTAAGAAATAAAACAAACCAGAGAACTATGTCTAGAAAAGAACTTTGAAGGTGGTTCTTGGCATTGGAACAGACTGGAAACAAATAGATTAGGGACCTATAAAGTTTTTTAAATGTCTCAGGAAAAGACAGCTTTTAGTGCAGTCAGTGAGACAGAAGCTGACCATGCTATCTAATTTTAATCTGGATTTCTAGACTAACAGCTATGTTTTTGAGAAAAACATGTTTCTCCTCAGTGGTCAAAAACAAAATGTGAAATCATATGCCCTGAGGGGTCTTGACCAAGTGACCATCTGCACCCCTCAAAATACACATACTAGGGAAGAGTGCTGTATGTGTGTTGTTGCCAGTACAGTAGTTTTGCAAGATGGATAAAGAAAATGCATGTAAGCATCTTATGACCATGATATAAGCATCCTGTGAAACTATCTGTAATCACTAACTATAAGTGTTAATAATCAATAACCAATCAGAGTGTGGTTATTACAATATTCATTCATTTTCCTTTAACTGCCCTCCCTATGGTTTGGTTCCTCTTTTTACCCCATAAGAATACTTGTATAACGAAACCACCCCAGACTACCTGGTTCCATTATCAATGAGCTATGTAGTTCCCCAAATGCAGTTGTTTTAAACCCTTAATAAACCTCTCAGTTTTACTTTGAAACAGCATTCAAGTTTTTCTCCACAACAAAAATAATCACATCGCCAAAGAAACTCTGGGCCGGGATTTAAAAATCTTTGATTTCTTCAAGCTTTACCACACCACTTGGGCACAGGAAAACTTCACCAGCACATAGTGGCTGTGAGAATTGAGCAACTCCAAGGAGAAAGTACTCCCAATTCCCACTTCTGATATGACCATAGAAAGTAATAGACTAGGAGCAATCTCCCATCAGATGGAAACAAGAACTATTGAGAATGCTGGGCAAGGGAGTTCCTTCTGCTGAACAAAATAATAATGTAATAAACTTCTTTCACATGCCAGATAGAAGATCTGGAAGAGCCTGCATAGGCCTGGCTCACTATTATTTACTCCCCATTGCTAACCGCCACATTGTCTCTTGATTTTGTTTTTCCCTCCAGTTCCAGTCTCTACAAAAGGTTTAAGATTAACCAGTGTTCCTCCCTAGAGGGTGGAAAACAAGTGATAATGATCTAAGAATGAAAAACCAAACAAAGCACCCAACTTGTGACAAGAAAAAGCAAGATGTTGCCAGATAATCCCCAAGGATGTCACCAGATAACCTCTAAGAATACCAGTAGAAGATTAACTCGTCTAAGGTATCACCACCTCAAGGGGAAACTAACACAAACTTCTAAGATCCATAATCCTGTCCCTATAAAGGCCTTCAGTGGATCTCCAGTGGGGGAGATGGGTTTTTTGGAGGAATCTATTCCCCTCTGTCTCCTATATATCGATATATAATAAACATCTTGCTGCTCAGCTCACCCCTGTTTCAGAATTGGCTATTGCGGCAGACGGCTCCAATCTGCGTTATTGCAGTAACAGATCTTCAGTACACCTACCACTCTATGTCATTAATGTTGTAGAGCAAAGACAAAGGTGTTTTTTGCACTCTTCTGTTGTGGTAATGGGAGTTTTTAGTGTGGTTATCTTGTCTCTGTTTTACCATTGTATATGGGGCATATAGAGAAGCCATGGGTGTGGGGGAGGTGGGAAAGTGGGTAGGATAATTAGTCTTTTTAGTTAACAGACCACCAGACAACAAAGAGTCATATCTAGATCTGATAAGGAGAATCCTGTATCACAAAGAAATCTTGAATTTGGAGTTGGAGGCTACCTTAGGCTGTTTCCTTTGTGAGGCATATACACATATACATAGACACATATACATATACTCTGAGAATTGAAAGACCTGAAATCAACATAATTTCTTGTCCCTGTATTACACAATACTGTGACCAGTATTGTACATAACTTTCCTGCCCCTACGTTAAATAGTATTAAGGCCAAACAAAAATAACTTAACTTCATGCTCCAGGACATACTTGCTCCTGAAAAATAAACTGCAAAACAACTATCTGTATCAATATAGATGTAGGTACTGATATAGATGATACAGACACAGATGTCTATCCAGAAGAGTAGAGTGTGGAAAAATCTAAGCAGAACTAATATGTGGCTGGGCCATTATAAACCTTCTATATATGATCCTCTATGCTTTTTCTCCTATCTGCTGGCTTGAGGTAGACAACCACAGAAATATTGGAGATGATTTGGTGAAAATGGTGGAACCACAAGATGGAAGAAGCCTCAATCCCATAATCACTACATGGAGGAAAATCACCTGCTGACCAGAAATACAAATTGGATGGTTCTGTAAAACAAAAATAATCACTGATTCTGTTAACACACTGAAAACTTGGAAAATGTTTGTTGCAGCAGCTAAAAAAAAAAAAAAAAAAGAAGAAGAGGTTGCTATTGAGTGGACTCCAACTCAACGGTAACTCTGTGTGTCAGAGTAAACTGTGCTCCTTAGGGTTCTCGATGGCTGATTTTTCAGAAGTAGACCACCAGGCCTTTCTACCAGGCACCTCTGCTTAGACTCAAACTTCCAATCTTTCAGATAGCAGCTGAGTGTGTTAACCATTTGCACCACCCGAAGACCCCCTTGCAACAGCTAGCATCTAATTAATGCAGAGCCTTTGAGGAGCAGATGCAGGCTCACAGGCTTGGTAAGCAGAGCAAAAACAGAATCTTCTCCCTATACTTACCTCAGTCAAGCCTCCTTGTGCTAGATAATCTGAGCAAGTATACAGGGTGTTCTTCTACTGTGTTTTTCATATGCCTCCCCTCTTCAAAGGGGTGAGCCTACAGGGCAGGAACTATGTTTTCAATTTCTTTTTTTTAGTCTTCCCAGTAAAGCACAAAGTACCCAAAAACCAAACCTATTGCCTCCGAGTTGATTCCTACTCATAGTGACCATATAGGACAGAGTAACACAGCCTCATAGGGTTTCCAAGGCTGTAATCTTTACAGAAGCAGACTGCCACATCTTCCCCATGGAGCAGCTGGTGGGTTCAAACCACTGACCTTTCGGTTAACGGCTAAGTGCTTAACCACTGTGCCGCCAGGGCTCCTTAAAGCACAAGGTAGGCACTTAATAATACCCATTTAGTTCAATTTCATTTCTCAGTACTTACATTCAAAGACAAACTGCTGGTCACTAGTAGTTGCAGGTCTTTCAAATTTCTTTCCAGCAAAGACTGTGCCTCTTGAAGTTCTTCAACTTTGGGAGACGGCATGAATTCAAATAATTTTTTAGTGGAGAAGAAAGAATAGCCTACCAGGAAAACAAGACTGTTAAAATGACATATTAGTACTAAGCTGTCAAAATCCACCAAGGAGTTAAGAAAAATCCTTGATTCTTATAAGTTCAGTAAATAGGTATCACTCTAGTTCAGAATTCTCTGTTCACCCTGCCCTGAAAGTCAATGTGAATGAGGAATTTCTATATGTGGCCACAGAAAATTCTATATACAAAATAAGCAAAAAATTAATGGATAAAGTTAACCAAATGCAGTTCAAAAAGTCTGAATCCTTTATTTGTAACAAATTTGCCATTACTTCTTAGGTAGACAGTTTGTGAAAAATTCACATCAGGTAATGCTCTCTGGATTAGTTCTAATAATAGAAAAACCCAGCAAAACCACATAGGTAATTAGCTAGCCATTTCTATGAAAGCATGATGCCTCTAGAGTCAGCCAGAATGCTTTTCCATTGTTTGTAATCACTAGCAGTGAAGAGCAACGAAAATGAAACTATTTTAGTCACAATGTTTCAGCCTGCTTTGCCTTATGTATCAAACAGAGAATCTAAGCAAACCACACCTTGCCTCAGCCTTCTGGAGAAGGTAGGCAAGGAGTATCAGTGACTTTCTGCACCTTTAACTTTACCATATTAGCAAATAATAATTAGCAATGATCTGAAAGGAATTGAAATTTTTTTAAGGCAACAATTCACACTTTATCATTTATGCAAATTTGGGTAATTTAATTGTATGAGATGATTAAGAAAGAATCTTCTAATTCCCCAAGCATGTGCATGTTCTTTTCTCTTTATGTAAATTTCTAGGATAATCTGTTCTTCGATTCTTTTCTTAGATTACCACAGTGCTTAAAATAAAACATTGTAAATATACACAATGGAACCACAGTCTTACCTATGGCCGCACATGAGACTGTTTAAACACTTGGCGAGAGAGTGATATTTTTACCTGCTTTTGAATAATGACATGCTTAAGTGCAAAATGGTGATGGATAAAAATATAAAGGCAGATATCTATGCAAACTCTTCAGAATAATTTGTCAAGTCTGGTAAATGCAGTGCTTGTGTCTAAACTCTTAAGTACCTTACTGCTTTGTGCCCTTGCATCAATCAACATTTCATGTGACTTTTTAACAACCTCACTTATCACTAGTTTTTTCACGCCTGTGAAGCTAACAAATGTTAGCTTTTCAAAGCTGATAGTTTATGATTACTTATAACCAACACAATTTCAGGATGATGCAGTAAGAGATTAATGGACCACGGGGATGATGCAGCCACAGGGCTTGCTATCAAAAGAGAGATGAACTGCAATCCTGGTGAATGCCGCTTTTGAATAAATCTATCTGAAGACCAGCTAAACCAATGTCAAGAAGAAAAACTTCACCCTAATTATATTAACAGTGCTTCTAATTGTACTCCTCAGAAGTGATTTAAGGTCCTTGTTTATAAAATTTCTTTCACTATATAACATATCTGCCATTGGAAGTGAAATGAAAAAAATGTGTGAAGGAAAGCCTTGATTAAACAGCATGAAGAAAACAATGTTAGATTCCTATTAATAAAACAATATCACTATTTTGCTACAGGAGAAAGCAATAGATTTGAAATAAAAAAAAAGTTATCACTTGGAGTTTAGGAAACATACAGTGTATAAACTGCATTAAACTAAAAACTAAAGTTGTCATAGTGACTTAGTTAAGGTCTGAGAAATCTCACGTAGCTGTCTTCAAGAATGATCAGAGCATTTTACATTTCACAAGGAAATGTTCATGCTCCCTCCATTTTTCTGGTCTCCATCAAAATTGATCAAAATAAATTTCCAAAGAATTTAAACACCAGTTAAACCAATGGGACCATCGAGTACTAGTTCTAATTTCTCCTCAACTACACCTTTAACCAAGAAGCCCTGGTGGCACAGTGGTTAAGCACTTGGCTGTTAACCAATAGGTTGGTGGCTTAAACACGCCAGACACCCCGTGGGAGAAAAGACATAGCAATCTGCTCCCGTAAAGATTAGAGCCTAGGAAACCCTATGGGGAAGTTCTATTCAGTCCTACAGGGTGGCTATGAATTGGAATTGACTCTATGGCACAAAAGAACAGGTCTTTAGCCACCTAACCTACATTCTCCTCTGTGTTATCTTCCCTAAACAGATGGATAGGGAATAAGCTGCCACACCCAGAAGCACATTATAGCTATACAAAAACACCAAGTTATTATGGCTTTGTCAAAAGTAGGTCAATCCCAGAGTTGACAATCGAGAATGTGATATTCCATAATTTTGCCCTTGTGGATAGTTCCTCAGAAGAATGAAACTTTTCTTCAGCTGCACACTGTAAACAGTACTCTGAAGAAATAAACTAAAGACCATCACTGAAAATCCAAGATCAGCTGTGTTGAACTCCTTTCATAGGGATGTTCCTTTCAGAGCAAGTATTTATCATAATCGTTCTATTTATGATCGTTGGAAAATTTAGGAATTACTGAGGCTATGTGTCCAATTCTACCCATGATATTTTGAATCACAATTAATAAAAATGGCTATGGCAAATTTTGAAGTTTCAAAATTTAAGAAAGATTTTCTTCTTTTTAGGCTTTCCCTGGATAAGGAAGACCAAGGAAGAATGGATGCCTTTGACTTATGATGTTGCCAAAGAATATTGACTATACCATGGACTGCCAGAAGAACGAACAAATCTGTCTTGGAAGAAGTACAGCCAGGATGTTCCTTGAAGTGAGGATGGCAAGACTTTGGCTGGAGCACTTTGGACATGTTTTCGGGGGCGGGGAGTGTGGGGCGGAGGCAATCCCTGGAGAAGTAACCCAGGTAAAGTAATCCATTACCACCAAGTTGATTCCCACTCATAGTGACCCTGTAAGACAGCGTAGACCTGCCCCATACCATAGGGTTTCCAAGGAGCAGCTGGTGGATTCAAATTGATGAGCTCTTAACCACTGTGCCACCAGGGCTCCTTGGTAAAGTAGAGGGTCAGGAATACCCTCAATGAAATGGATTGACACAGTGGCTGCAAGAAGGGGCTCAAACACAACAACGGTTGTGAGGATGGCACAGGACTGGGCAGTGTTTTTGTTCTGTTGTACATAGGGTCAGAAGCAACTTCCAACACCACCTAACAACACGTTTTAAGGCAAAGTCCCTGTGTAGTGCAAACAGTTAACACACTCAGTTGCTAAGCAAAAGCTTAGAAGTTTCAGTCTACTCAAAAGTATCTTGTAAGAAAGGCCTGGTGATCTACTTCCAGGAAATCAGCCACTGAAACCCTATGGAGTACAGTTCTGCTCTTACACACATGGGACTACCATGAGTCAGAGTCTACTCTCAGCAACAAGTCTGTTTTAGGTACATTGAGTGGCAGCTGACCACAGTTACTGTCAAAATACCAAACTATTATACTGGGAAGGAGTTCCCTTCCACTGTTTTTTTTTTAAATCTAACAACTTGTTGAGTGTTTTAAGAATGTAGAGTTAATTCATGCTGCAGACACTTCAAAAATATTTCCTTGAGTAGATAGATGACTACTGTTAAAATAAAAGGAGAGAAAGAAGATTATTCATAGAGTTATTTGCATATCATCCAGATATATATGACACACACACACACCTTTTAAATTGCACTACTTTACAGGAACATGTGAACTTGGTATTACATGTTCAAATTCTTCTTAACCTTCAAAATCCACTAATAAATATTAGCTTTTTAGTGCCATTTTCCTATACCATCCCTCTAAAACTTTCAGTGCTTTTTACATGTTCTCTCTTTGTGTATTCTAGTGTATATCATTTATTTGTGTGGAGATCTCTCCATTATTAGATTGTTAGCTCCTTTTTAGCAGGGCCAACAATAGTAATGGCTTTGTGTGTAATAAGTGATCAATAGATTTTTGATAAATGAAAGAAACAGTAAATAAATGATTGAATACCAAAATGAATGTCTGAATGAACAAACAACCTAAACGAGAGTATTAAAGCTCAAACATCTCATTCAGTAAGGGGGAAAAGTTTTTGTAAAAAAATTTCGAGAAACATGGTTTATTTTAATGGTTTGAATATATTTGTTTTAATGATATAGCACTGTTGTTTTTGGTTTTGGTAGGTGCTGTCAAGTCGATTCCAACTCATAGAGACCCCATATGACAGAGAAGAATTTCCCCATAAGGTTTCCTATGCTGCAGTCTTTATGGAAGAAGATCACCAGGTCTTTCTCCCACAGAGCCAGTGAGTGGGTTTGAACCTCCAACCGTTTGGTTAGCAGCTAAGTGCTTAACCATGGTGCAACCATGGCTTATATAACACTGCACGTGGTCATTTAAAAGAATGATGGAAGAAACAAAGGCAGTTGCTTTCAAATTAGGCATGTGTAGAATTTTTGGAGTCCCTGAGTGGCACAAATGGTTAAGCACTTGACTACTAAGGTTGGTGTTTGGAACCCACCCAGAGGCACCTCAGAAGAAAGACCTGGCAATTTTATCAGCCAGGCAATGTGCTGAGTGCTCAAGAATCTAAAGATACAAAGACAAAGTCTCCACCACCAAAGAGTATGGTTTAGTTTGAAAGTGAGATATGTAAATAAATAATCACCTCAATTCTTATAATTACAAACAAACGCCTCACTCACACTAACCCCATCCCAAAAAGTGAAACTCAGAAAAACTAAGGATGATACTACCAGCAGATAAAGCAGTAAGAAATTTCTGAAAGCTGTACTGCAAACATAGAAGAACCCGAAGGAAACTATATTCTTGAATAGGAAGGCAGCTTGGTGTAGTGGTTAAGGGGCCAAGTGCTGGTATACTAAATCCATTGCTGTCGAGTCAATTCTGACTCATAGTAGACCCTATAGGACAGGGTAGAATTGTCCCATGGGGTTTCCAAGGCTTTAAATCTTTATGGAAACAAACTGCTACATCTTTCTCCTGCAGAGCGGCTGGTGGGTTACTCCTCCTTTATTTTTCTTCAATAGTACTTTACTTATCCAAGCCCTCTTTCCTCTCCGTATAAAGTTAAGATCAGTTTTTCCATCTCTTTAAAGAATGCTGTTAGCATACGGATCAGGATAGCACTGTATTTGTAGATTGCTTTGGGTAGAATGGACATTTTCACAATGTTAAGTCTACCTATCCATGAGCATGGTATGTTTTTCCATTTATGTAGATCTCTTTGGGTTTCTTGCTGTAGTGTTTTGTAGTTTTCTTTGTATAGGTCTTTTATATCCCTGGTTAGATTTATTCCTAAGTATTTTATATTTTTAGAGCTATTATAAATGGGATTTGTTTTCCTGATTTCCTTTTCGTTATTCTTTTTATATATGTATAGGAATCCAACTGACTTTTGTATGTTTATCTTGTATCCTGCTGAATCTTTCTATTAGTTCCAGTAGTTTTCTTGTGAAGTCTTTTGGGTTTTCCATGTATAATATCATATCATCCGAAAATAAGGACAGTTTTACTTCTTCCTTACCAGTTTGGGTATCCTTTATTTCTTTTTCTTGCCTTATTGCTCTAGCTAGAACTTTCAGCACAATGTTAAATCGGAGTGGTGATAAAGGGCATCCTTGTCTTGTTTCTGTTCTCAAGGGGAATGTTTTCAGCCCCTCTCCATTAAGAATGAAGTTGGCTGTTGGTTTTGTATAGATGCCCTTTATTATGCTGAGGAATTTCTCTTCTATACCTATTTTATTGAGAGTTTTTATCAGGAATGAGAGTTGGACTTTCTTGAATGCCTTTTCTGCATCAATTGAGATGATCAGGTGATTCTTTTGTTTTATTTATGTGGTGGATTATGTTCATTGATTTTCTAATGTTGAACCATCTTTGCATACCTGGTATACTTGGTTTTGGTGTATTATTTTTTTGATATGATGCTGAATTCTATTGGCTAGAACTTGATTGAAAATTTTTGCATCTATAGCATGAGATATTGGTCTGTAATTTTCTTTTTTGTGTCATGTCTTCGCCTAGTTTTGGTATCAGGGTTATGCTGGCTTCATAGAATGAATTCAGAATTATCCTTTACTATGTTCCGAAATAGTTCCAGTAGTACTGATGTAAGCTCTTCTCTGAATATTTCGTAGAATTCTCCAGTGAAGCCTTCTGGGCCAGGGCTAATTTTTGTTGGGAGTTTTTTTTTATTACCTTTTCATTCCTTCTCTTGTTATGGGTCTGTTCAGATTTTCAACATCATTTTGTGTTAGTTTGGATAGGTAACGTGTTTCTAGAAATTTGTCTATTTCCTCTAGGTTTTCAAATTTGTTGGAATATAGTTTTTTATAGTACTCTTTTATGATCCTTTTTATTTTAGTTTGGTCTGTTGAAATATCTCCCATTTATTTCTTATTTGAATTATTTATGTCCTCTCCAGTTTTTCTTTTGTCAACTTGGCCAGTGGTTTCCTTTCAAAGAGACAACTTTTGGTTTTGTTGATTCTTTCTATTGTTTTTCTCTTTTCTATTTTATTCATTTCTGCTCTGATCTTCATTATTTCCTTTCTTCTAGTGGCTATGGGCTTGTTTTCCTGTTCTCTTTCTATTTGTTCAAGTTGTGTAACTAAAGTTTTGATTTTGTCCCTTTCTTCTTTTTATGATGTGTGCATCTATTGCTATAAATTGACCTCTGAACGCTGTCTTTACTGTGTCCCAAAAGTTTTCGTAGGGTGTGTTTTCATTCTCATTGATTCTAGGAGTTTTTTTAATTCCATATTTTATTTATTCTATTGCCCAGTGATTTTTAAGCAAGGTGTTACTCAGTTTCCATGTAATTAATTGTTTTCTTGCTCTTTCTGTTGTTAATTTCTACTTTAATGGTGTTGTGATCAAAGAAGATACTTTGTATTATCTCAATTGTTTTTGATTTTGTTGAGGGTTGCTTTGTGGCCTGTCTTAGTCATCTAGTACTGCTGTAACAGAAATACCACAAGTGGATGGCTTTAACAAAGAGAAGTTTATTTTCTCACAGTCCAGTTGGATAGAAGTCTGAATTCACAGAACCAGCTCCAAGGGAAGTCTTTCTCTCTGTGTTGGCTCTGGAGGAAGGTCCTTGTGATGCATCAATCTTCCCTTTGGAAACATCTTAGCCCAGGAATCTCAGGTCCATAGGATGTTCTCTGCTTCTGTCACTGCTTTCCGGTGGTAGCAGGTCCCCCATGTCTCTCAGCTTGCTTCTCTCTTTTATATCTCAAAAGAGATTGGATTAAGACATTATCTAATCTTGTAGGTCTCATTAATATAACTGCCCATAATCCATCTCATTACATCATAGTGATAGGATTTGCAACACATAAGGAAATTACAAAAGATGACAAAATGGTAGACAATCGTATAATACTGGGAATCATGACCTAGCCAAGTTGACAGATATTTTTGGGGAACACAATTCAATCCATGACATGGCCTAAGAACGTTCTGGAGAAGGTTCCATGTGCATTGGAAAAGAATGTGTAGTTTGCAGCTGTTGGATGGAGTGTTCCATATTTGTCTATGAGGTCAAGCTGGCTGACTGTGGCCTTTAGAACTTCTGTGTCTTTGCTGAGTTTCTTTCTAGATGTTCTGTCCTTTACCTAGAGTGGTGTGTTGAAGTCTCCCACTATTATTGTGGAACGGTCAATTTCTCTTTTCAGTGCTGTTACAGTTTATTTTATGTATTTTGGAGCCCTGTCATTGGGTGCGTAGATATTTATTGTGGTTATATCTTCATGATGGATTGCCCCTTTAATCATTGTATAATGCCCTTCTTTATCTTTTATGGTGGATTTTGTTTTAAAATCTACTTTATCTCAGATTAGCATTGCCCCCCCCCCCCCCGCTCTTTTTTGGTAGTTGTTTGCTGGATATATTTTTTCCCATTCTTTGATTTTTAATAAATTTATGTCTTTGTTTCTAAGTTGAGTCTCTTGTAGACATCATACAGATGGATCCTGTTTTTTTTAATCAATTCCATCACTCTCCATCTCTTTATGGGTACATTTAGGCCATTTATGTTCAGAGTAATTATTGATAAGTGTGAGTTTATTGCTGTCATTTTGTAGTGCTTTTTTTTTTGTGGTGCTACGTTTTTTTTGTTCCTTTTACTCTCTATGCTGAATTCCTTTTGTTTGTAGATTTGTTTTTCATTTCTTTTGTTTTTGTAGATTTTTTATTTACTGAGACTATGTTTTTCTTCTTTACTTTGATGAATAGGTTGTTAACTTTCTTCGTGATTACCTTGAAATTTACCCTTATCTTCCTAAGTTTGGACCAGTCTTTCATTATTTGATATCTCCTTGCTTTCATCTCCATTTGAAAATTCTATACCTATACCATTTATTCCCCCTTATATTGTTCTGACATTGTCGTCTTTTACTGATTAACCTCTCTGTTTCCCTGTTGTAAATCTTTTAGTTTTGATTAATCCTTAAGAGTTTATTACTTAGGTTGGTATCTGGCTGATACGGTCTTAGGTCCTAGATTCAGGCTGTGGTCAAATGTTGTTTGTTCTCAAACCAAAGGACCCTCTTTAATAATTCTTATAAGTTTAGTTTGGTTTTCACATATTCCCTTAATTTCTGTTTAGCTGGAAATGTCCTAATTTCACCATCATATCTGAGAAGGAGTTTTGCAGGATATATTATTCTTTGTTGGCAATTTTTTTCTTTCAAGGTTTTATATATGTCATCTCATTGTCTTCTTGCCTGCATGATTTCTGTCAGGTAATCAGAGCTTAGTCTTACGCTTTCTCCTCTGTATGTGACTTTTTGTTTTTCTCAAGCTGCTAGCAGAATTCTTTGTCTTTGGTTTTAACGAGTGTGATTATGATATGCCTTGGTGATTTTCTTTTAGAGTCTATTCTATATGAGGTTAGTTGAGCTTCTTGGATGGTCAGCTTGTCATCTTTCTTGGTATTAGGAAAGTTTTCTGTAAGCAATTCTTCAATGATCCGCTCTGTGTTTTCCATTTCTCCCCCTCTGCTGGAACTCCAATCACTCACAGATTTTTGCTTTAGATTGTATTCTACATCATTCTGAGGGGTTCTTCATTTTTCTTCATTCTTTTCTCTGATTTTTCCTCAAACAAAGTAGTAGCCGTATATTTGTCTTCAATTTTGCTAATCCTGTCTTCATTGTTTCAAACCTGCTCCTCAGACCTTCTGTGATGCAGTCCAGTTATGAAATCTTGTTGTTTATCTTTTGGATTTCTAATTGCTGTTTTTGTATGATTTATAGTTGTGAATTTATTTTGGCATTTTGTTCCTGTATTATTTTCCTGAATTCTTCCATTGTTTCATCTGTCTTTTCCATGCATTTTCAATGATTTTTTTCTATTATTTCCTCATTTTTGTCTGTGTTTTCCTTCTACTCTTGGATAGCTCTGAATATTAAAGATTTTAATTCCCTATTAGATAGTTACCCTAGTGGGGTAGTAAAGTGCTATGGTTGCTAACCAAAAGGTAGGCAGTTTGAATCCACCAGGAGCCCCTTGGAAACTCTATGGGGAAGTTCTACTCTGTTCTACAGGGTCGCTATGAGTCGGAATCGACTCGATGGCAACAGGTTTGGGTTTTTTTTGTTTATCAAGCAATTCCAGTGTCTTTTCTTCTGTTGGAAGGTTATCTGGTGTTTTATTTTGGATGCCTACTGGAAACATCCTGTCCTTTTTTTTAATCTATGTTTTGATATTGTTTGCTGTCTTCAGGACATTCAGTAGTTATTTTCTTCATTTATTGGTTGTAGATTTGTTTGTTTTATCCTGCTTTTTTGTTTTATTTGGTTGTGTCTGCATAGGCGGGCTGGGTGTTCTTTGTTTGCTCATCTGTGGGTACGATACTTCTCATCAGCTTGTCCAATGGGTGGGGCCATTTGCTCAGCTATGGTGCAGCAGGACAGGTCCAGAGAAGGGGTGGGGTTGGAATGGGTTGTTTGTGTCAGGCTGGGGCTGACAGGATGGGACTGGGGGGTCTGTGAACTGCAGGTTCTGATAGACTGTGCCTGTGCTGCTTGGGGGTGTGGTGTTCAGCACACAGTGCAGATAGGCAGGAGGTGGGGGAGGTGGTGATGTGTGGAGCTAAGTGGGTGTGGGAAAGAAGAGAAAGGAGAGAGAAACAGGAGCAAAAAAAAAAGTGCTGAGGGAGCCTGCTATTGGGAGTGGCGCACACCTGGGGAATCTGTGTGCCAGTGGCTTTCTAGCCAGGCAGTGAGGCACAGCCTGTTAAGAAGGGACATTTAAGGCCCACACAGCTAGATGAGTGGGAGAAAAGAAAGGAAGGAAAGGAGAGAGAGATAAGAAACTAGATTTTTTCAAAAAGGAGAGACAAAGGCGCATGCAGCTAGGTGGCCAGGAGAAAGGAATGGAAGGAATAAAGAAAGAGACAAAAAAAAAAAAAAAAAAAAACCCAGGTTGTTGGGAGGAAGGAAAGGAAGGGAGGTAGAGAGAGACAAGAAACCAAGGGGAAAAAAAAAAGAAGAAAGAAGAAAGAAAAAAATGCCCTAAGGGAGTCCACCTAAGTGGGTCCTCAGCTGACCAGTGCTGCACAGCCTGTCCAGAAGGAGTGGAGATGGCACAAAGCACCAAGTTTCAGAAGAAGGGTAAGGAAGGAAGGTAGAGAGAGAAAAGAAACCAAGATAAAAAAAGAGGAAGTAAAGAAAGGAAAAAAAAAATGCCCAAGGGAGCCCACCAGAAGTGGTTCCCCAGCTGAGTGGCACTGCACAGCCCGTCAAGAAGGTGCAGAGATGGCATACAGCGCCAGATGTTCAGGAGAAGGGTAAGGAAGGAAGATAGAGGGAGACAATAAATCAAGAAAAGAAGAGATAAAGAAAGAAAAAGAAAGGTTCCACAAGGAGGGCAGTGGTGTGGTGGCACAGACCAGAGAAGTGGCTTCCTAGCTACACAACACTGCACACCTCATCTAGAAGGAGCAGAAACGGCACATGGAACCAGGTGTTCAGGAGAAAAGAAGAGAGACAAGAAACCAAGAAAAGAAAAAAAAAAAATCCCAAGGGAGCAGCCCACTGGCTTGGCAGCTCAGATTGGGGAAGTGGTTTCCAAGCCACTAGGCACTGCACAGCCAGTTTAGAAGGGCCAAAGATGGTGCACAGTGCCAGGTATTCAGGAGACAGGAAAAGAAGGAAAGTACAGAGAGACAAGAAACCAAGAAATGAAGGAAAAAAAGGAAAAAAGAAAAGTAAATAAATAAATAAAAAAGAAATGCCCCCAGGGATCCCACTGGTGTGGCAGCATGAACCAGTGAAGTGGTTCCCAAGCCACATAGCACAGCCTTCTAGAAGGGGCAGAGATGGCACACAGTGCCAGGTATTCAGGAGACAGGAAAGAATGAAAGTAGAGAGAGAGGAGAAACTGAGAAATGAAGAAAAATGAAAAGGAAAACAGAAAAAAAATGCCCCTAGGATTCCCACTGGCGTGGTTGCGTGGACCAGAGAAGTGGTTCCCAGCCAAGCAGTGCTTCACAGCCTGTCAAGAAGAAGCAGACATGGCACACGGAGCCAGGTGTTCGAGACAAAGGAAGATAAGGAAGCAAGAGAGAGAGAAGAAACCAAAAGAAGCTGAAAAAAGCAACGCAACTAAAAAATGGCACTGAAGTAGCTGGCCTGTGTGGGCAGGGAGAATCCAAGGCATGGAGCCAGTGCCTCCCCAGTTGAGCAACTGAGGCCCACTGGGAAGCAGCAGAGGCTGAGCAAGGGGAAGAAGGGTGGGAAAGCCTGTATCACTGGTTATTGGATGCTCTGTCTTCTCCTGGGACCTCTGTGAAGCTGCCTTCCCGTACTCCCTGTCTTCCAATCTTCGTGGCTGAAGATTCCAAAATGGCAAATCCATGACATGTTACCTGATAGGGGATCTCTACTCCGTAGCTCTCATTGCTGTCTACTCTCTGTCAGTTTCTTATTCCATTTGGTGCTTGGTTGAGTTCTTTATCTCTTCATTTGATACTTAGGGTTCCAGGACTGATGATTGTCTCTGTTTTACTTAGTTTTTCAAGTCTGCTGGGGAGAGACTGCATGGTGCTTCTGTCTATGTTGGCTCCCAGTCAGGTGGGGAACTCTTAAGATTAACTGTATTAACAAATACTTCCTATGGTGTCTCACAAATACTAAGTCCTTAAATGGTGATAGGCAAAATGATTATTATTTATTAGTATTTTATTATTATAATGCCTTTGGAGAAGAGACTAGTTCCTGAAAAATAGATCTTTCCAAAAGAACCTTAGAATTACACCAAAATCAAAGGAGTGGTGGCCTAAAAGGAAGACTTACTAGATCATATAATTAATGAAAAGACTGTGGAAAAACTAATTCTCTGCTCTCAGAAAAACAGACTCCAGAGTCTGACCATAAGGTAAAGCTGCCAGTACAGCTCTCCCCATAAAAGTGGAAGTTCTAATTTAGGAGGCTGTCAAAGTGGCTGTTATGTATTGTGTCCCCAAAAAGATATGCTTGCATTCTGAATGCCAGTACTTATGAAGGTGACCTTGTTTGGAAATAGAGTCTTTGAAGATGCTATCAGTTAACATAGGTCATACCAAAGGAGGATGGGTCCTAAACCAATTTAAATGGTGCTTTTATAAAAGAGGAGAAACAAAGAGAGACAGATGGAAGCAGCCATGTGACAATGGAGTTCTGCTGCAACTGTAAGCAAGGAATGCCTGGAGTTACCAGAAGTTGAGAGAGACAAGGAAAGATCTACTCTAGAGCCTTCAGAAACAACATGGTCCTGCTGACACCCTTAATCCAGACTTTCAGCCTCCAGAACTGTGAGACAATGAATTCCTGTTGTTTAAAGCCACCCAATTTGTTATAGCAGCTAATGCACTGGGCATGGGGCTAGAGGGGAGGCCTAAAGCCCCAGGTAACTGACAGCTGCCACCACCTCCGGGTGATATGTTACCTTCACACCAAAATGTAGCAACAAAAGCTCATATGTTAGAAGGATCTTACAGTCAAGAACATGAGAGAATAAGGTAGGGTGTAAAATAATAATAGAACTTTCAAAGATTGGTCACAAAAAATTTAAAGTTGCAAAACATACAAATCAGACCAAATGATAACTTCTTACCACAATGCAATAGAAGCAGAAATAAAAACAAAAGGGTAGACCAGAATATCTTTGTAAATTTAAAAATACTTTTTTCCCCTCACCATTTACATTTTTAAATTATAGGAAACACTTAGGATTGAAAAAAAAAGAGAAAAAAATCCATTTTGGCAGTAGTTTCTAATACCTGGAGAACTTTTAAAAAAAGTCTGAGCCCACCAGCCCCTGAAAAACATAATTTCTTTTTTTTTTTTTTTAATTGTACTTCAGGTGAAGGCTTACAGAACAAATAGTTTCTCATGAAACTATAGTACACATATTGTTTTATGACATTGGATAACAACCCCACAACATGTCAACCCTCTGCCTTCTAGACCTTTTTTTTATTTTTGGTGGAAATATACATAGTCAAAGATACACCATTTCAAAAATTTCTACATGCACAGTTCAGTGACATTGACTATGCTCTTCCAATTGTGCTGCTATTCTCACTTTGGATGAAGGTTTACAGAACAAAATAGTTTCTCATTAAACAGTTAGTACACATGTTGCCCTATGACCATGGTTAACAACCTCACAACACATCAACACTATCCTTACTCAACCTTGGGTTCCCTATCACAAGCTTTCCTGTCCCCTTTTGCCTTCTGGTGCTTGTCCCTGGACTGCTGTGCCTCATTAGTCCCATTTGGTTTTATGGGGCTGTCCACTCCCTGGCTGAACTGTGAACCTCATAAATGACTTCACCACTGAGCTAAAAGGGTGTCTGGGGGCCATACTCTCAGGGTTTCTCCAGTCTCCTTTAGGCCAGTAAATCTGGTCTTTTTTTTGTGAGTTAGAATTTTGTTCTACATCCTTCTCCAGCTCTGTCCAAACCCTCTGTTGTGATCCTGGTCAGAGCAGTCAGTGGTGGTAGCTGGGCACCATCTAGCTATACTGGACTCAGTCTGGTGGAGGCCTTGGTAGCCGTGGTCCATTAGTCCTTTGGACTAATCTTTTCCTTGTATCCTGTTCTTTTCATTCTCCCTTGCTCCTGAAGAGATGAGACTAGTGGAGTATCTTAGATGACTGCTCACAGGCTTTTAAGACCCCAGACACTACTCACCAAGGTTGAATGTAGAACATTGTCTTTATAAACTGTGTTATGCCAATTGAGCTAGATGCTCCCCAAGACCATGGTCTCCACAGCCCTCTGCCCAGCAATTCAGTCCTTCAGGGAGTTTGAATGTGTTTCTTGTACAAGTTGTGCTGGTTTCCCCTGTATTGTGTACTGTCTCAGCCTTCACCAAAGATACCACTTATCTACTGCCTATTTAGTATTTTCCCCCAACCCCTCCCATCCCTGGTAACCAACAAGGATTGTTACTTTTTGTGTGTGAACTTTTTCATGGGTTTTTACAATAGAGGTCTCATACAATATTTGTCCTTTTGTGATTGACTTATTTCACTCAGCATAATGTCCTCCAGTTTCATCCATGTTATGAGATGCTTCACAGATTCATCACTGTTCTTTCTCATTGGATAGTACTCCACTGTGTGTATGTACCATAGTTTGTTTATCCATTCATCTGTTGATGGGCATCTAGGTTGTTTCCATCTTTTTGCTATTGTGAACAATGCTGCCATGAACATAGGTGTGCATATGTCTATTGGAGTGACGACTCTTATTTCCCTAGGATGTGTTCCTAGGAGTGGGATTGCTGGATCGTATGGTATTTCTATTTCTAGCTTTCTAAGGAAATACCATATCATTTTCCAAAATGGTTGTATTGAACAACTGCATTTTTAAAAGCTCCCTCAGGTGATTATAAAATGTAGTGGACTTTGAGAAGCAGTAGACAATTTACTATGTGGGGTTGAAACTTTGTAAACAGGCCAACTATAGATCACAGATTTGAGAGTTAAAATTAGCAAGTCAGATGCTAAGGGTTGAATTCATCCTGAAAAGGCATTTTATTTGGCCCATCATAGTGTCCTACCACCCCCAACAATGACTTCAAAGGTCTTTATTCATTTCCAGTCTGCCACAGGTCCCACCATTTCCCATTGCACTGATCTTACGTATTTACATTACCCTCCTGCTTGAAGCTATAACTGCCAGTTATGACTGAGTCAATTCCTACTCATGGAGTCAGAGTGGAACTCTATAGGACTTTCAATAGCTAATTTTTCAGAAGTAGATCACCACACATTTCTTCCAAGGCACCTCTGGGTGAACTCAAACCTCCAACTTTTGAGTTAGTAGCCTAGCATGTTAACCATTTGCACATCCCAGGGGCTCCCCCTGCAGTATACAAAACAAAACAAGCAAACAAACAAACCAGTTGCCATGGAGTAAATTCCTACTTATAGTGACCTAATATGTTTCAGAACAGAACTGTGCTCCATATGGTTTTCAATGGCAGTGAGCATTTGTAAGCAGATCGCCAGGTCTTTCTTGCAGGACATATCTGGGTGGACTTGAGTCACCAAAGCTTTGATAAGTAGATGATCACCTAACCACTTTGTGCCACCCAGGAGGTCTACCCTGCTGTAAAGTGTAGTTAAAACCATTAAAGTGTGTTAAGATCACCTAGAGAAAAGGGAGAAGACTAGCGATTCTTGTGACTAATTTGAATAGATAGGCAATGGAAGAGGATCGAAGGGAAGAAAATCAGAAGGAAAGGTGTGACAGGTAAGAGGGGAAACAAAGATAGGGCTGTCAATTAAGTACATAAAACTAATATGTAGCAATGGTTGTACGTATAACTAGAAGCTTGAATTAATTTAGTCCTTATTTTAAGGATCTCAGTGCTGTCACTAGTTGGAAAGGTCAAGTGGGATGCAGTTGATAATATTTGTGTATATTGCACAACAGGCAAAAGGACAAGCTTACAAAGTCATGTACTGAGTTCATCTAGCAAGTAGGATCTGTAAGTTTCTACTTAAAAATAAAGTGATTGAGCAAGATGTAACTTTTATCATCAATTTCATCCCAAGCCTCAACTGCAGCTACCACCTGCTGGATTAGATAAAGGAACATTCTCTTTTTCATGTATAATTAATACTTTCTTGCTTAGAGATGGTTGAAGAGAGTGCCAATTATTGCCACCAACCAACAACTTCATTTTCACAGTTTTAGACAGCATGGAAAAAATAAGTTATAGAATACCATTCTTTTTTTTTATTTATCAAACTCTTTTTTCAGTTTGTAATACCTAAGAAAAATGATTACATATCTCTAAATACTTATAAACTTTCATACAATAATTATAGGGAGAAAACACTAGATGTAGGAAAAATATAAACTCAAAATACGTGGCAGAATGTGTGCATAAATTCTCTTTAATACATGAATGTAAGCCCCTTGAAGACAAGTACTGAGTTTGATTTACCTTTACATCTGTGCTGCCTAGCACAATCCCTAATACATGACAGGTTTCCAGTTGCTGTCAAGTTGATTCTGACTCATAGTGACAGAAGAGAAATATGTCAAGTTGATTTCAACTCCATGAGCTCCATAGGATTTTCAATGGCTGATTATTCAGAAATATATCACCAGAACTGTCTTCAGTGATACCTCTGAGTAAGCTCAAACCTCTAAACTTTCAGTTAGCAACTGAGCACATTAACAATTTACACCACCCAGCGACACCATACAACAGGTACACAAAGATATTTATTGTACTAAATGAAATATTGCCCAAAAAGGACTGACACTTGTGAGCTAAGATGCCTGATTAAGCCAATATTGGACAGTTATTAGTGAAAGAATTCTAGAGATCAGACAGCATCCTTCACTCCATTTCTATCCTCCACTTAACCTAGGCTTCAACCACATGGAGGTGCAAAGTCCTTATCTGTAATGATTCTAAACTTTGTCCTTGCTATTCTCACCATATTTGATCCACACCAATTACATCCATCAATTCCCATTTGCCAGTAATTGGTCTAGGGATGAGTATGTAACTCAATTATGACCAATGAGATGTAAGGGAAGAAATGCTAGAAATTTTGAGAAATATTTTCTTTCTGCATAGAAGAGAAAGGAGAAAGTACAAAGCCTTTTCCTATTCTAGTCCTTCCTTACTTCTGAGGAAGCCATCATGTGTAGAGATGATGTTTGCAGCATCAGCAGCCATGTGATCAGGAGGAGATAAAACACCAAAACTCTACAGATTGCAGAACAGAGATAGCCCATGTCCTTGGAAAGATTCCTGTGCCTAACTCTGAACCTATATGGAGACTGACTAACTCCAGATCTCTTGTTAGGCTGACAGTAAACATTCTTACGGTCGATCTAAACCATTGTTGATCTAAACCACTGCTGAAGAGATATCTACAGGGGAGTTCTGGTTAAGATCTTCTCCTTCCTAAAAGAGATGTACAAAGATAAATATTCATTCCCTTCCTACAGATGTGAACTTAGAATAATGGCAGCTATTTTCTGATCATGAGTAGAAATCTAACAGAACTTGAAAGAAGCCAAGCATGACAGCAACTTTGAGGAACTAAACCAACACGAATCACCCATTTTCCTCTTGATTTGTGGTTATCTGAACAAAATAAACCCCTAAAAATAAGCCAATTTTAGTTGGACATTCTATTATTGTAGATGAAAGAATCCTAACTGAAATATCCATCTAATAGAGGTTATCCTGAGAATTCAATGAGAAAATTCATGTAAAGCAAAAGCAAAGTTTCTGGTACAAAGAAGTACTTAAAAAGTCATCTAATATTACTAGTTTTAGTAAGCATATATTATGTCTACCAGAACTCTTCTCTTATTCTGGTACAGTCAGTCTCCTTATTTTAAGGAACAGCTTCCCCTCTGTGATGGTTAAGATTATGTTTCCACTCGGCTGGGCCATGATTCTCAGTGTTTATATGTGATCACTCCCATGATTGAATATACTGTGAGTAGCCAATCAGATGAAAGGAAGTTGTTTTGTGGGGGGTGGGCTACATCTGAATATAAACAGACATTCTGGCTGTTTATTCACTCTGGATCCTGTGGCTGCTTCCTATCGTTTCATCTCCAGTTCTTGGGACTTGAGCTGTCAGCCTATCTGCCGAACTTGGGATCTGTCAATCTTCACAGCCTGTGAGCAGAGCCCTGCTCTCTGACCTGCCAATTTTGGGTTTGCCAGCCCCTGCAGCTACATGAATAAGGAGAAAACTTGTGATCTTGCCTGTCTATCCTGGAATTCATCAACGTTCACAGCCTGTAAGCTGGAGCCCTACTCTCCTAACTGCCGATCTTGCGCTTGCCAGCTTCTGCTGCTGCATGACTTGGGAGAGGCCTCTACCCTGATCCATGGACTTGGGACATTCTAGCCTCTAAAATCACATAAGCTGTTTCCTTGATATAAATCTCTCTCTCTATATATATATTTATAGCTTTACTGGTTTTGCTTCTCTAGAGAACCCAGCCTAAGACATTTGGTACCAAGAGTGGTTCTAGAGAAACAAAATTGTAAGGATGAGTTTTGTAAATGGTTCTCAAGTCTGGTTAGCCTTAAAAATGTTGATGACTCTTCTTCCAGCAGTAAAGGGGCACTGCTAGTCCATGACGTGAAGTGGCAATACAAATATGCAAAATATCACCACTGGTAGATCAGGTATTGGTGAAAGGCAAGGTTCAGGGTAAAAACAGGTGTGATATCTTTCTACAGCTTTGTCAGAATGAGAAGTATAAGGAAGCTGGTTGGTTTGTCATACTTTAGCTAGACAAACTGGTGAAAGAAAGAGATGCGCTCAGGGCTTCAGAGTCAAAGCTCAAGTGCCGCATACATGACCTCAAGTCTTCCACTTGTCCTTTGAAAGAAAGCATTATTTCTTGTAGTAACAGAGCTGAAATTGAGGAAAACCAAACCCAGAGTCTTACTGTTAAGAATGGCTGAATTACAATGCCAGCTCAATTGCCAACCTCGAGAGGTGTCTGAAGTTAAAGTAAGGGCACTGATTGGGAAGAATGGGATCCTGAAACTTGGGATAGGGACATATGGGCAGATAATCAGGAAGCTGGGTATATACTGAGCCCATAAATTCCATTGAATCACTCCTGCCAGCAGAACCAGTCCCATCTGAAGAGATTACTTCATGTGTGTTTGCTAAACCACCCTGTCCAGAAAAACCATTAGCCCCTCCATTCCCATTTAATGAGATTAGCCATAGACCAGCTGCCTCTAAAGAGCCCTTGCCTGAGTCATTGCCTGGAGCACCGCTTGAGGCAGATGCTTTACAAGACAATGCTGAATTTTCTCAAAACAATTCCACACTACTGGATTCTGGCTTCTAGACCTATAACTAGGCTTAAGTCCCAGTGAGCCCCAAAAGGTGAAGTACAAAGTGTGATCCAGGAGGTGGTACACTACACTCCAAAAGAACTACTTGACTTTTCTAATATGTACAAACAGAAACCTAGGGAATATGTGTGAGAATGGCTATTAAGGTTGTGGGATAACAGTGCAAGGAACATAAAGATGGATCAGTCTGAGTTTATTGATATGGGTCCACTAAGCGCAAATTGTTCACTCAATGTTTCAGCTAGAGAAGTTAGGAAAGGATCTAATGGTTTATTTGGTTGGGTTGTTAAAGCATGTATTATGAGATGGCCTACACTAAATCAAGTTAAAGTACCAGACTTGCTTTGGTATCCTGTAGAAGAAGGTATCGAAAGGCTTAGGGAAATTGGCATGCTAGAGTGGATTTATCAAGTTAGAGCCACAGACCCACACATAGAGTGCCCAGAGGACACACCTTTTACCAAAACTGTGAGGAACAAATTTGTGAAGGGAGCTCCAGCATCCTTGAAGACTACTGTGATTGCTATTTTGGGTAAGTCAGATTTGACAGTGAGAACTGCCCTAACTGAATTAAGACACCTAACTACAATGGGGCTGCTTGGACCCCATGGTAGTAGGGGCTAAGTGGCTGCACTCAATTGACAAAGACAAGGTGGGCTTGGTTACAGTAATGGACAGAGGAGTCAAAGCAGTAATCAGAATAGTCTGATTTGTATGGATTTATGGCATTGGCTACTTAGTCATGGTGTCCCTAGGAGTGAAATAGCTAGTAAATCTACTAAATATTTACTTGATTTATACAAACGGATGAATTCTAGGTCAGGTGAACAGCAGTCTAACTCGAATTGCCAGAATAGGGAGTCATGGTCCCTCAATCAATTCCCAGATTTGAGTGAGTTTAAAGACCCACAAACCCTTGAATGAAGGGGACGCCAGGTCTCCTTGAGGAAGGACGCCAATACACTGCCAGAAATTTTTACTGTTACTCTTTCTCCCAGCCTTCCCCACAGGGATCTATAGCCTTTTATGAGAGTGACTATTCATTAGGCAAAATGAGATAATCAAACTCTTTGGGGATTACTGGATACTGGCTGTGAACTAACACTAATTTCAGGAGACCCAAAAAGTCACTGTGGCCCACCAGTCAGAGTGGGGGCATATGGAGGTCAAGTTATTAATGGAGTCTTGGCTCATGTCCGTCTCACAGTAGGTCCAGTGGGTCCCCGAACCCATCCCATAGTGGTTTCCCCAGCTCCGGAACATATAATTGGAAGGGATATACTCAGCAACTAGCAGAACCCCCACATTGGATCCCTGACAAATAGAGTAAGGGCTATTATGGTAGGAAAAGTCAAGAGGAAGCCATTAGAAATGCCCCTACCTAGGAAAATAGTAAGCCAAAAGCAATACCACATTCCTGGAGGGATTGCAGGGATTACTGCCACCATCAAGGACTTGAAGGATGCAGGGGTGGTGATTCCCAGCACATCCCCATTCAACTCGCCTATTTGGCCCATGTGAAAAACAGATGGATCTTGGAGAATGACAGTGGATTATCAAAAACTTAACCAGGTGGTGACTCCAGTTGCAGCTGCTGTTCCAGATGTAGTTTCACTGCTTGAGTAAATTAATACATCTCCGGGTACCTGGTATGTGCTATTGATCTGACTAATGCCTTTTTCTCCATACCTGTTTCAAAGGACCACCAGAAGAAGTTTGCCTTCAGCTGGCAGGGGCAGCAATACACCTTCACTTGCCTACCTCAGGGCTACATCAACTCTCCAGCCCTATGTCATAATTTAGTCCACAGGGACCTTGATCACTTTTCCCTTCCACATCACGCTGGTCCATTACATGGATGATATTATGCTGATTGGACCTAGTAAGGAAGAACTGTCAATGACTCTGGAATTACTGGTAAAACATTTGCATGCTAGAGGATGGGAAATTAATTCTACAAAAATTCAGGCACCTTCCACTTCAGTGAAATTTCTAGGGATCCAGTAGTGTGGGGCATGTCGAGACATTCCTTCTAAAGTGAAGGGTAAGTTACTGCATCTGGCTGCTTCTACAACTAAAAAGGAGGCACAACACCTAGTGGGCCTCTTTGGATTTTGGAGGCAAGATATTCCTCATTTGGGTGTGTTACTCCAGCCTATTTATCAAGTGACTCGAAAAGCTGCTAGTTTTGAGTGGGGACCAGAACAAGAGAAAGCTCTGCAACAGGTTCAGGCTGCTGTGTGAGCTGCTCTGCCACTTGGACCATACAATCCAGCTGATCCAGTGGTGTTTAAAGTGTCAGTGGCAGATAGAGATGCTGTTTGGAGTCTTTGGCAGGCTTTCATCGATTAATCACAGCACAGAGCCTTAGGATTTTTGAGCAAAGCTCTGTCATCCTATGCAGGTAACTACTCTCCTTTTGAGAAACAACTTTTGGCTTGTTACTGGGCCTTAGTAGAGACTGAATGCTTAACCATGGGACACCAAGTCACCATGCCGCCTGAGCTGCCCGTCATGAACTGGGTGTTGTCTGACCCACAGTCATAAAGTTGGACGTGCACAGCAACACTCCATCATTAAATGGAAGTAGTATATATGAGATCAGGCCTGGGCAGGACCTGAAGGTACCAGTAAGTTGGATGAGGAAGTGGCCCAAATGCCCATGGTATCCACTCCTGTTACATTACCTTCCATCTCCCAGTCTGTACCTATGGCCTCATGGGGAGTTCTTTATGATGAGTTTACTGAAGAATACAAAACTCGTGCATGATTTATAGATGGTTCTGTGCAATATGCAGGCACCACTCGAAAGTGGACTGCAGCAGCACTACAACCCCTTTCTGGGACCTCCCTGAAGGACAGTGGTGAAGGGAAATCCTCTCAATGGGCAGAACTTCAAGCAGTTCACCTGGTTGTTCACTTTTCTTGGAAGCAGAAATGGCCAGATGTGTGATTATATACTGATTCAAGGGCTGTGGCCAATGAATGGCTGGATGGTCAGGGACTTGGAAGGAACATGATTGGAAAATTGGAGACAAGGATTTATGGGGAAGAGGTATGTGGATAAACCTCTCTGAATGGGCCAAATAAGTGAAGATATTTGTGTCTCATGTGAATGCTTACCAAAGGGTGACCTCAGCAGAGGATGATTGTAACAGTCAAGTGGATATGATGACTCGTTCTGTGGAAACCAGTCATCCTCTTTCCCCAGCTACTCCTGTCATTGTTCAACGGGCTCATGAACAAAGTGGCCATGGTGCAGGGATGGAGGTTATGCATGGGCCCAGCAACATGGACTTCCACTCACCAAGGCTGACTGGGCTACAGCCACTGCTGAGTGCCCAGTCTGCCAGCAGCAGAGACCAGCACTCAGTCCCCAATATGGCACCATCCCTCGAGGTGATCACAGCAAGCTGGTGGCAAGTTGATTACATCGGACCGCTTCATGGAAAGGGCAGCGTTTTGTCCTTACTGGAATAGACACTCTGGGTATGGATTTGCTTCACTGCATGCAATGCTACTGCCAAAACTACCATCTGTGGACTTACAGAATGCCTTATCCACCATCATATCCCACGCAGCATTGCTTCAGATCAAGGGACTCAGTTCACAGTAAATGAGTTGTGGCTGTGGGCCCATGTTCATGGAATTCACTGGTCTTACCATGTTCCCCACCATCCTGAAGCAGCTGGATTGATAGAACGATGGAATGGCCTTCTAAAGACACAATTATAGTGCCAGCTAGGTGGCAATACCTTGCAAAGTTGGGGCAATGTTCTCCAGGAGGCTGTATATACTCTAAACCAGTGTCCAATATATGGTGCTGTTTTTCCCATAACCAGGATTCATGGGCCCAAGAATCAAAGAGTGGAAATAGGAGTGGCACCACTAACTATCACCCCTAGTGGGCCCACTTGCAAGGTTTTTGCTTCCTGTCCCCACGACTTTATGCTCTGCAGGTCTAGAGGCCTTAGTTTCAAAGAGAGGAATGCTCCCACCTGGAGACACATCACTGTTTCCACTGAACTAGAAGC
This sequence comes from Dugong dugon, assembly GCA_030035585.1. NCBI lineage: Eukaryota > Metazoa > Chordata > Mammalia > Sirenia > Dugongidae > Dugong > Dugong dugon. The sequence goes on from CM057479.1 coordinate 34,791,547, forward strand.
TAAGAATGTCACCAGGCCACTTTGGGCTCCTTATGCCTCTGGATCAACAGGCAAAGAAGGGAATTACCATACTGGCTGGTGTGATTGATCCTGATTACCAAGAAGAAATTGGATTGATGTTACATAACTGAGGTAAAGAAGAGTATGTCTGGAATGCAGGAGATTCCTTAGGGCGTCTCTTAGTACTACCATGCCCTGTGATTAAAGTCAATGGAAAACTACAGCAACCTAATTCCAACATGACTACTAATGACCCAGACCCTTCAGGGATGAAGGTTTGGGTCACCCCACCAGGGAAAGAACCCCGACTAGCCGAGGTGCTTGCTGAAGGCGAAGGGAATATGGAATGGGTGGCAGAAGAAGGTAGTTTTAAATACCAGTTACAGCCACGTGACCAGTTCCAGAAATGGGGACTGTAATTGTCATGAGTATTTCTGCTTTGTGTGTGTGCATCGAATGTTTTTGTTTCCTTCTCTTATAAAATATAAGATGTAAATGGGGCTAGTGCATTTTTGATTGTACACGTGTTAGTTGTATCATGTTAGGCGCCAGTATGACTTTCTAACTGTCTTTATTCAGAGATTATGTATGGTTTAAGGAGATGTGTACATGTGCCAAGTTGACAAGGGGTGGACTGTGATGGTTAAGATTGTGTGTCAACTCGGCGGGGCCATGATTCTCAGTGTTTAAATGTGATCACTCCCATGATCGAATTTGCTGTGAGTAGCCAATCAGATGAAAGGGAGTTGCCTTGGGGGTGTGCCTGCATCTGAATATAAGCAGACATTCTGGTTTTTTTGCTCACTATGGATTCTGAAGCTGCCTCCTACCATCTCACCTCTGGTTCTTGGGACTTGAGCTGTCAGTTTATCTGCCGAACTTGGAATTCATCAACCTTCACAGCCTGTGAGTGGGAGCCCTGCTCTCCTAACTGCCAATCTTAAGCTTGCTAGCTTTTGCGGCTGTGTGACTTGGGAGAGGCCTCTTCCTTGATCCACGGACTTGGGACTTTCTAGCCTTTCTAGTAGTGTGGGTTGTTTTCTTGATAGAAATCTCTCTCTGTATATATTTACACACTTTACTGGTTTTGCTTCTCTAGAGAACCCATCCTAAGACAATGTGGAACAAGGAATATCATTGCTGCTGTCAGATGGATCCTGGCTGAAAGCAGAGAATACCAGAAAGATGTTGACTTGTGTTTTATTGACTATGCAAAGGCATCGACTGTGTGGATCATAACAAATTATGGATAATATTGCAAAGCATGGGAATTCTGGAACATTTAATTGTGCTCATGAAAAACCTGTACTTAAACCAAGAGACAGTTGTTCGAAGAGAACAAAGGGATATTGTGTGGTTTAAAGTCAGGAAATGTATGTGTCAGGATTGTGTACTTTCACCATATTTATTCAATCTGTATACTGAGAAAATAATACGAGAAGCTGGACTATATGAAGAAGTATGTGGCATCAAGATTGGAGGAAGACTCATAAACAACCTTACATATGCAGATGACACAACCTGAAACTGAAGAGGACTTGAAGTACTTACTGATGAAGATCAAAGACCTCAACCTTCAGTATAGATTATACCTCAACATAAAAGAAAAATCCTCACAACTGGACCAATAAGCAACATCATGATAAATTGAGAAAAGATTTATGTTTTCAAGTATTTCATTTTTACTTGGATCTAAAATCAACCCCCATGGAAACAGCATTTGAGAAATCAAATGATGTATTGCATTGGGCAAATGTGCTGCAAAAGACCTATTTAAAATGTTAAAAAGCAAAGATGTCACTTTGAGGACTAAAGTGAGACTGACCCATGCCATGGTGTTTTCAATCACAGAGTATGCATGCGAAAGCTAGACAATGAATAAGCAAGTCCAAAGAAGAACTGATGCCTTTGAATTATAGTATTGGTGAAGAACATTGAACATACCATGGACTGCCAAAAGAATGAACAAATCTGTTTTCAAGATGTACAGCCAGAATCCTCATTAGAAGGGAGGATGGTTAGACTTCGTCTCACATACTTTGAAGATATTATCAGGAGGGACCAGTCCCTGGAAAAGTACATCTTGCTTGTTAAAGAAGAGGGTCAACAAAAAAGAGAAAGATCCTCAATGAGATGGATTGACACAGTGGCTGCAACAATTTTCTCAAGCATAACAATGATTGTGAGGATGGCTCAGGACTCGGCAGTGTTTCGTTCTGTTATAGGTAGGTTTGCTATGAGTGGGAACCGATTTGATGGCACCTAACAACAACAACACACCAATATTATATTGCTTTGATTAGAATGGTTTCAAAATATATTTTAATATATGTTGTTGTTTGCAGTCTAGTCGATCAAGACTCATGGTGACCCCACGTGTGCAAAGTAGAACTGCTCGATAGGGTTTTCAAGGTTTTCACCTTCTGTAGCGGATTGCCAGGCCTGTCATCTGAGGCACCTTTTGGTGGGTTTGAACCATCAACATTTTGGCCAATAATTGAGTGCCTAAATGTTTGCACCACCCAGGAACATCTTTAATATATGATAAGTTTCATTTCTCCTGGAATACCACTCCTCTACTAGCTTTCTTTTTCATAGATTTCTTGTCTATTTTCTGATATTTAGTCTTCCACATATGTTAATATCATTGACTCCAATTCAAATAAAAGCCCCATGGGATTACATTTGGCATTGTTTATATTTATTTATTAATTTAGGAAAATTAATATTGTATGATATCTGACCTTGTCATCCAAAAACATTGCATTTTTTATTTGATAAGTTTATATATTTCAATAAAATTTTATAGTTTTCTTTATATAAACCCTGCCCCTTAAATTAAATATATTCCTCAGTATTTTATAATTGTTTGTTTACATAAATAGTGGACTATTTTTCCCATTTGCATATCTAGATATTAATGCTAGTGAGGACAGAAAGCTAATATTTACATGTGTTTATGTTGAACCAGCCATTGAAACAAACTTCATAATTAATTCCAGTAGCTTTGTTTTCTTACTACAATTTTGGGGATTTTCTGCATATATAGTTATATCATCAGCAAACAGAATTCTATATATTCTTTTCAAATATTGCTGTTAATTGTTTAATTTTCTTTTTTATTGCATTTGCTAGAACTTCAAAAGAAATGCTAAATAATAATGGTGATGGAGCACATTCCTGCTTTGTTTTTTGATTATAATGAAAATGTTTCACCACTTAGAAAATGAGTTTGCTATTGTATTTTGGTAAATTCTTTCTAGTAATTTTTTTCTATTACTATTTGGCTTAGATTTGATTAGGTGATTAATTTTATCAAATGCCATTTTACCATCTCTTAATGAGATCATTTGATTTTTTTTCTTCTTTGATTTGTCAGATAATGAATTGTGTTGATAGAATTCCTCATTTTAAAACACCCATTCATTTCTGCTATAAACCATAATTTGACTTGTGTTTGGAATTCTGTGGAGTTCCCTGGAACATTAGATCGCTGAAATTCTGGATTGTGCCTTTCTCTGCTCTCTCTGCTCTAACAATAAAACCCTCCTTATTACAAACTGACAATAATTCCCTCCAAATTTGAGGTCTGGTTCTGGATCTTTTTCTTGTTCTCTAGCACTATGCTTAATTTATCTTTTTTAACCTCTTTTTTCCCATAATTTTTATTAGACTTAGGGTTGTAGGGAGGTAGATATTCTTTCTCTGTTTGAATCAGAATTGTGGAGCTAGATTTGACTCCTGATGTATCTTAGTCTGAAATATAGTCTCTAAGCCCATATGCTATGCTTCCTTGATAAGATTAAGAGTTACAGCTCTTAAAGTACTAATATAATTACATACATACTGGAATGGAGATTCAAAACTGATATATGATTACTGTGGATTACAAAGGAGAATATATATTTAAAAAAATTAACAGAAAATCTGTAATTGGCCACTATCAATATAGTAGTGCTTAGTATCAAAAGTGAGCATAATGTTTGAGATTTAAGTATCATTTATATATTAGGAGATCTAGATCTTTAGTAAGACATCTCCCATGTATTTACTTAGTTTAAGAATCAGTTTTGTACTCCTGTAGATAAAGACCAATTTACTTATGTAAGAATAGAATGTGTGTGCCATCTCATACATTTAAATTACTAATAGCAAACATTTGGGTATGAACTTGTATGAACTGTATATGGTAAATATGTGAAAAAGGCCTTGTGAAATAGACTAATATTGGTGTAATACAAAATTACAAATAATTTTCTCCTGTGGAAATCAAGATCTTTCAGTGTCAACATTTCCTTCTTCGTTTAACTTTTGCACCTCTAGAAAGAGAAGAGCAGAGCTGAAACACACAGAATGGTTAGCATGACCTTGTATATATGGTCATTCATGTTGCTGATGAGTTCTGACTAGCTGCTTAGAGGGTCAGTATCTAACTTAGACTTTTACGTAGATGTCTTTTTAACATAACCACCATGTCTATCAGAAATGATACAGGAGAAAAATTAGTAACATTTAACCAAAATTGCTTACTTTGGATATTTAAATGTCTCTCCTACTTTGGACATGTCATTGGGAGGGACCAATCCCTGGAGAAAGACATCATGCTTGGTAGAGAGTCAGCAAAAAAGAGAAAGACCCTCAATGAGAAGGATTGACATAATGGTTGCAACAATGGACTCAAACATAACTGTGAGGATGGCGCATGACTGCACAACATTTCGTTCTGTTATACGTAGGGTTGCTATGAGTCAGAGCCAACTTGCTGGCAACAACAACAATCAGAATTAAACAAGCTAAAATTTAAAAGAAAATGAACAGAGCATCTCCCAAGTATCTGTTCCTTATTATAGTTCAGATAGCATTAAATCTCTGAGTACATGCTTGAAATTGAAATAAATGCGTTAAGTATTTACAGTATATATAGTTCCATACTAATTGGAACTGATAATTTTGTCCTCTGTCCAGAATTAATCCTTAACGTTTTGTTGACATAAGTTAATAATATACAAAATATTTACTCTTCACATGAGATTTTCCAGCTATGAATTACTGATCTGTTGTTGTGGTGTACTGTCGAGTTGATTCCAACTCAGAGCGACCCTATAGGACAGAGAAGAACTGCCCCATAGGGTTTCCAAAGAGTGGCTGCTGGAAACTGTGGACCTTTTGGTTAGCAGCCTGAGCTCTTAACCACTTTGACACCAGGGCTCTAATATATATATATATATATACATTGCCTCTTATAAGTTGGAAAAACTTTCTTTTTTTTTAATTGTTAATGTCTGGGAATTAAATCTGGAAATTTCACATTAAAAATACGATTAGAACAGATGAGATTTCATGATTTTTTTTTAATTGCGAGGACCATTATTCATGAATAAGCAGAGGAAAATATTTAATAAATGGCTTGTGTGGTTAGATAAACATTTACTTCAAGATGTTAAATATTTTGATTTGCTGAAAATTACCTAACATGATCTATCAGATGGCTAAATTTTAAAGAAAAGAAAAGGGGGGGAATGATAGAGAAAATATTAAAATTACATTTAATACTATTTGATATTAATTGTAGTATTCTTTAATAATTAAGAAGGCACCTCAGAATGTTGCTTTGCCTCAATAGCATCATTATGAATAAGTTATTTTTGAATTTTGAATAAGAAGAGGAAATGAAATGCATGGCTAATTGCATCCATTAACAAATGCCTCATTGGCCATCAGACCAGAAGAACTGGATGGTACTCGGCTACAATTACTAAATGTTTCAATCAAAATTCTGTAGAAGAATCCTGATCAAAAAGGGAGGAATGCAGGACAGAATTTCAATTTTTCATGTATCGAGGCTTCTTGGAGATGTGGAGTCTGGATAAATCCCTTAAACTATTGCCCTAAGAAATCTTCAAATCTTAAACAAAAAATAACCCCTAAAGTTTACTCAAAACCAAACAACAGTTTAGCTTAACTAGTAAAGAATGTCTACATTCTAGTAAAGAATGTCTACATTCTAGTAAAGAATGTCTGCATTGTGTTCTTTTTTGTGTGTGTGATTTAGGTGAAAGTTTACAGAATGAATTAATTTGTTATTAAACAATAAACAGGCTGATTGGTGCCATTGTTTGCCAATCCCATGATGTGTCAACACTCTCCCTTTCTCGACCTCTGGTTTCACATTTCCATTTGTCCTGTTTTTCTGTCCCTTCCTGCCTTTTCGTCTTTGCTTTTGGGCTGATATGCTCATTTAGTATCATATACATGGTTGAACTACCTGTGCTATTGTTATTGTTTGTTTTATAGGCTTGTCTATTCTTTGGCTGAAAGGTGAACTTCAGGAGTGACTTCGGTACTGTTGAAAGGGTGTCTGGGGGCCATACTCTCAGGGTATCTACAGTCTCTGTCAGACCGGTAAGTCTGGTCTTTTTTTGTGAGTTAGAATTTTGTTCTACATTTTTCTCCCACTCTCTCTGGGACCCTCATTGTGATCCCTGTCAGAGCAGTCGGTGGTGGTAACCAGGCACCATCCAGTTGTGCTGGACTCAGTCTGGTGGAGGCTGTGGTAGTTGTGGTCCATTAAACTTTCCTTTCTGCCTTTGATTTTCTTCATTCTCGTTTGCTCCAGACGGGGTGGGGTCAGCATCTGCTATCTTAGATGGCCTCTCACAAGCTTTTAAGACCCCAGATGCTACTCACCAAAATAAAATGTAGAACATTTTTTTTATAAACTGTGTTATGTCAGTTGAGCTAGATGTCCCCCCCAAGACCATTGTCCCCAGCCCTCAGCCCAGTAATTCAGTCCCTCAGGGAGTTTGGATGTGTATATGAAGTATCTATAACTTTGCCTTGGTAAAATTGTGCTGACTTCCCCAGTATTGTGTACTGTCTTACCGTTCACCAAAAGTATCACTTATCTGTTGTCTAGTTAGTGTTTTTCTCTCCCCATTCCTTCCCTCTCTCATAACCATCAAAGATTGTTTCTTTCTGTGTGTAAGCTTTCCATGAGTTTTTATAATAGTGGTCTCATACAGCATTTGTCCTTTTGTGATTGACTTATTTCACTCAGCATAACACCCACCAGATTCATCCATGCTGTGAGACGTTTTGCAGATTCATCATTGTTCTTTATCTTTGCATAGTATTCCCTTGTGTATATGTACCATAGTTGTTTATCCACTCATCTGTTGAGGGACACTTAGATTGTTTCCATCTTTTTGCTATTGCAATGAACATGGGTATGCATATGTCTATTCATGTGGTGACTCTTATTTCTCTAGGATACATTCCTGGGAGTGGGATTGCTGAATGGTATGATATATCTATTTCAAGCTTTTTAAGGAAGCTCCTATAGCTTTCCAAAATGGTTCTAACATTTTGCATTCCTACCAACAGTGCATAAGAATTCCAATCTCCCCAAAGCCTCTGCAACATTTGTTATTTCCTTTTCTTTCTTCTTCTTTTCTTTTTATTAGTGCCAGTAATGTTGGGGTAAGATGGTATCTCATTGTAGTTTTGATTTGCATTTCTTTAATGGCTAGTGATCTCGAGCATTTTCTCATGTGTCTGCTAGCTGCCTGAATGTCTTCTTTGATGAACTGTCTGTTTATATCCTTTGCCCATTTTTTAATTGGATTATTTGTCTTTTTGTTGTAAATGTTTTGGATTTTCCTGTAGATTTTAGAGATTAGGCATTTGTCGAATTTGTCATAGTCCCAAATTTTTTCTGTAGTTTCTCTTTTTACTCTTTTGGTGAAGTGTTTTGATGAGGAAAAGTGTTTAATATTTAGACGATCCCAGTTATCTAGTTTATCTTCTGGTGTTTGTGTATCATTAGTTGTGGTTTATATCCTATTTATGCAGTGTATTAGGGCCCTAGCATTGACCCTATTTTTTTCTTCCATGATCTTGGTTTTATATTTAGGCCTTTGATCCATTTTGAATTAGTTTTTATATGGCGTGAGGTATGGGTTCTGTTTCATTTTTTTACAGACAAGACATCCAGTTTTGCCAACACCGTTTGTTAAAAAGACTGTCTTTTCCCCACTTAATGGACTTTGGGCCTTTGTAGAAGATCAGTGACTGCAGGTGGATAGATTTACATCTAGGTACTCAATTCTATTCCATTGGTCAATTTATCTGTGGTTGTACCAGTACCAGGCTGTTTTGACTAACTTAGCTGTGTAGTAGGTTCTGAGGTCAGGTAGTGCAAGACCTCCTACTTTGTTCTACTTCTTCAATAGTGCTTTAATTATCCAAGGCCTCTTTTCCTTTCTATGTAAATTTAATGATTAGTTTTTCCATCTCATTAAAACATGCTGTTGGTATTTTGATAGGGTTTGCATTGCATTTATATATTGCTTTGGGTAGAATTGACATTTTCACAAAGTTGCATCTACCTATCCATGAGCATGGTATATTTTTCCATTTATGTAGATATCTTTTGGTTTCTTGCAGTAAAGTTGTGTAGTTTTCTTTGTATAGGTCTTTTACATCCCTGGTTAGAATTATTCCTAAATATTGTATTTTTTTTAGGGGCTATTATAAATGGTATTGCTTTCCTGATTTCCTTTTCATTGTTCTCTTTATTGGTGTATAGGACTCCAACTGATTTTTGTATGTTTATCTTGTATCCTGCTACTTTACTGAATCTTTCTATTCGTTTCAGTAGTTTTCTTGTGGAGTCTTTAGGGTTCTCTGTGTATATTTTCATATCATCCCAAGATTGATAGTTTTAATTCTTCTTTACCAATTTGGATTCCCTTTATTTCTTTTTCTTTCCTTATTGCTCTAGCTAGGACTTCCAGCACAATGTTAAATAGGAGTGGTGATAAAGGTCATCCTTGTCTTGTTCCATTCTCAGGGCAAATGTTTTTAGCCTCTTTCCATTGAGAATGATGTTGGTTGTTAGTTTTGTATAGATGCCCACTGTTATGTTCAGGAATTTGTTTTCTATATCTATTTTATTGAGAGTTTTAATTGGGAATGGGAGTTGGATTTTATCGAATCCCTTTTTTACATTGATTGAGAGGATCATGTGATTCTTTTCCTTTGTTCTATTTATGTGGTGGATTACGTTGATTGATTTTCTAATGTTGAACTACTCTTGCGTAGCTGGTATGAATCCCACTTGAACATGGTGTATTATTTTTCTTGTATGATGCTGGATACTATTGGCTAGAATTTTGTTGAGAGTTTGTGTATCTATATTAATGAGAGATATTGGTGTATAATTTTTTTGTGGTGTCTTTGCTTAGTTTTGGTATCAGGGTTATACTGGCTTCATAGGATGAATTCAGAAGTATTCCATCCCTTTTCTGTGTTCTGAAATAGTTTGAGTAGTACTGGTGTGAGCTCTTCTCTGAATGGTAGAATTATCCAGTGAAGCCATCTGGGCCAGAACTTTTATCTGTTGAGAGTTCTTGTTGTTGTTATTACTTTTCAATCTCTTCTCTTCTTATGGCTCTGTTCAGATTTTCTACCTCAGTTTCTGTTTGTTTAGGTAGGCAGTGTGTTTCTAGAAATTTGTCAATTTCCTCTAGGTTTTCAAACTTGTCAGAGTATAGTTTTTCATAGTACTCTGTTATGACCCTTTCTATTTCATTTGGGCCTGTTGTAATGTCCCCGATTTCATTTCTTTTCTTATTTGGTGTTTTTTTTGTCTTTTTTGTCCTCTCTTGTTTTTCAGTTTGGCCAGTGATTTTTTGATTTTGTTGATCCTTTCAAAGAACCAACTTTTGGGTTCATTGATTCTTTCTATTGTTTTTTTCTTCTCTATTTCATTTATTTCTGCTCTGATCTTTAGTGTTTCCTTTCTTCTGATGGTTGTTTACTTCTTTTGCTCTTCTCTTTCTATTTGCTCAAATTGTAAAGCTAACATTTTTTATTTTATCCCTCTCTTCTTTTTTGATGTGTGCATCTATCGCTATAAATTGACCTCTGAGCACTGCTTTTGATGTGTCTCAAATGTTTTGGTGTGATGTGTTTTTATTCTCATTTGATTCTAGGGAATTTCCTTCCATCTTTGATTTCTTCTATTACCCAGTGGCTTTTTTAAACAAAGTGTATTCAGTTTCCATGTTTTTTATTTATTTCCCTACTCATCTTGTTATTAATTTCTACTCATGGCATTGTGATCAGAGAAGTTTCTTTGTATTATCTCAATTTTTTCTATTTTGTTGAGAGTTGCTTTGTGGCCTAAAATGTGGTCTATTATGTTACATGTTCAATGGAAAAGAATGCATACTTTGCTTTTGTTGGACGGAGTATTCTATATATGTCTATAAGGTCAAGTTTTTTGATTGTGGCCTTTAAATCTGTAACGTTAAGTTTCTTTCTAGGTTGTCACAACAGTGACAGTTGTTGGGACAGTGGAGACAGTAACCAAACACAACTCCTACAGAGAAGTGGGGCCAAGAGGGTCACTCTGAGGAGTGGACCCCGGCTTCAGTTCCAGGAGTTTATTTATAGTCAATACAGCAAGCAGTGAAGCAAATAACAGAACAATGGGCTCTGGGTGTGGGCAAGGGAGAAGGAATTCAGGTGAACAAGCCAATCAGTAAAGGGACAATAGGTTTGGGAAAAGAAGTAGTGACAAGTCTCAACATGTTGGGGACAAGTCTCAACATGCTGTGCAGCATAGAGGCCTGTGGGGGCTGCAGTTGTCAATAGTGCAGCCATCTTTAAATGGCATATTTCCCCACATTTCCCCCCTTTTGTTTAGTTAATGAAATAAGAATCAAGAGGGTTTCCACTGGTCTGACAAGTGTCTGGTAGGATAAAGTAAAATTTTCTCTACAAGATAAAGTCTAAGATTATCTCAGCTACTGTCTCCACATCTCAGGGCCTGGCATCTTAGTGAGTCCTTGTGAGCCCAGCTACAGCTGGGGCACACTCCATATGTTTAAGGAGGAGAAGTAGCATAGCTATGAGTAACACCTGGACTTAGTCACCTAGATGGTGGCCATAGCAGGCTCTTTAAACTCATGGTGCTGGTTTTCCACCGGATACCATCTGGTTCTTCACCAGGTTACTAAGTAAGAGCAATGCTCTTATCAATTGCGTAGCCGGAGTGAGCGGACTGAATGTGCCTTTTAGGTGTGTAAGACAATAGAGGATGATCTTATGAGGATAATATAATCCTCTGCACTAGTAATATCCTGATTGTTGGACCCATGGGTTTCCTCTGACTCTCATTTTGTCAAGTAAACATTAACTTTTAACATCCACTGAAATTATTATTCCTAAAGGCTTAAAGATTTATAAAGGCTCAAAGATTCATTAACAATCAAACAAGCAATGATTTACACAGCTTCACTATTACTCGGAAGGGAATCACTAGGAAGGGCAATTTACACATCTTAACAGATTTAACAATCAAACACTGATTTACACAAATTTACTATCAATTGGAAAGGAATCATCTAACTTAGAAATCTCTCTATACAGAAGCATCTAACTAGGAGAAGCAGAAAATATAGAGGAATTTACACATAACAAATTTTCACTGGGAACTTACTGATTAACCAAATACAGGTAATTACTGATTATCAAAATAATAGCATAAGAAGGGCCTTCTTAAGAGGAGGTCTTTATTTTTCCCATCTCTTGTTTAGGTAACTGGTAGCAAATGGTTCAGGCGTAGAAGGCTGACTTCTGTTGGTGATGGGAGATCTTCAGGGAGTAGAGACATCGGATGACTATAAGGAGGCACAAGACTATTAAACATCCTACAGCAAAAAGGATCCAGACACGGAGGTTGATTCCAGAGAACCAATGTGTGGGATTGAGCCAGTAGGCAAAATCATTAAGTGTATTCAGTGTAGCCTTATTAGACTCTGATTGTAATCTCAAGAGCAGTTCTTGTAATTGAAATGGTAATTTTTGAATATCACCTTTCAATGGAGAAACGAAGCTAGCCAGAAGATTGTTTTTAACATCCTTCCAGGACTCATTATATGGAAGGGCTGTAACACAGAAGCGAGTGTATTCAGCATCACAGGTTAATTGAGAATGTTCCCATAGGGCTTCTTGTCGCTCTCCAAGCCAAAGGACTGAGGCTTCTAAAGCACCCAGACGCTTGAGGATCTCTTAATCAATACGTGCCATAGTTCGAATTTCAGAAGTAACATTTTGCATATAAGTGTTAAACTGCTGGGTGGTCTGAATAGATTGGGAGAGAGCTAGGGCGGCGGTAGCTGCTGTAGCAGCAATAGCAGAGGCTGTGATAACAGAGGCTATGAAAATTCCAAGAAACCTTTTAATTCGTACTTTCTGTAATGCATTAACAACCTGAGTGAGGGGGGAACTATCTTGCCAAGGGCGTGTAAGGCTAACGGGTAGCCAAAGGTGGCTTTTTTGTTGAAGAACAAATACAGAATTGATGTTAAGAGTGGAGACATTTTGCCTGAACAGACATGGAGTAATCCAAGTAGAGCCACTGGATAATGTTAACTGAAAAGAGGCATTTATTTTAATGATATCTGGAGGACTAGAAGTTATAGCAAAAATGTATGGTCAAGACATGCATATAAACACAGAATCGTTATGGTCATGGAGGGTCCATTGTAATTTGGGGAGTGGGTTCTTGGCATCCTTTGTCCCCCTCAGAAAGGTTCTTGAACGGAGAGTTCTTTCATAAAAAGGGAGACCTAGTTGCCAAGAAAGGATTTTTAATGGAGAAAAATGAGTAATTGAATAACGTAAGTGAAGAATGGGTCCGACTAGGCCAGGGTTCCAGGACTTAGAATGTCCTAGGTAATGGTATGGGGTTGCCCATTGCCAAGTAGAGTGATTTGGTAATAAAATGAAACCTTGAGGGCCCCAATTTTCTAGTGAAATGTTGAAAGGGAGAGAATATGAAGAAAAGTTAGTAGTTCAACAAGTAACCCAAGTATTATCAATAGGGTCTGTAAGAGATAGCTGTGGGTGTTGACATACAGGGATGGAAGGGGGTGAGTGACTAATATAGGCACTGAACGTGCCGTTAATGCTTATGGCTTTAATGAAAAATTGCTTAGAATAGGCTGGTTGCTTATAGGTGCCACTGTAGTAAATGTAATTCATATACCATTGTTCTAGTATAGGCATGCAAACAGAAGCAGTTCGTGGCTGGGTAGTGAAACACAAAGGAAGGGCGTCAGCATAGAGTGTCCAATTTGTAGACATTACAAACCATCCCTCTTCAGGGGAGTTAATAAGTGGTTTGGAATAGGCCAAATATTGTCCCCCAGTAACGACAGTATCATTAGAGGAAAGAGGGGACTCTGGTTCTTCCCAAGTAACTGGGTGGAAGACAGGGGGGCTAAGAACATGAGCCCAATAGGTGGTTGGGGCAGAGGTTGCTGGTATCTGATAAAGGAGGAGGAGGAGAACACATACCAAAGTTAGGAATAGATTTTTAGGTGTAGGTGGGGCACCAGTAGTTGAGAGGATATGTTCGGCTTTTGAGGAGAGGGTTTTCAGACCTCCCCATGTTACCAGTATTGCAGAGCTCTGTTGTTCATTCTCCTTCCCCGGGGGAGGGGGTGATGATGTCAGTTGTGGCTCTGGAGTTGGATTGGATGGTGGCTCTGGCAGCCGCAGCAGGGGCGGTGGCGGCGGTTCCCAGCGGAAGGGTGGTGGCTGTTGCTAGGTCATGATATGGTTTTACTAATTGGACGGGAATCCAAAGTGGACCTGTGGGAGACAAAACAGCCGCATACCCTCACCCCCAGGTTAATAATTCTACAGGTCCTTGCCAGACAGAGGGATTCTGAGGATCTTTATAGAGGACCTGTGGGAGAGGTCAGGTGTCAGGGGGGTTAAATGTCGTTCTGCAGCGGTATGACCATCTTTGGCAACTGATAAAAAGTTAAAAGTAAAGAGAGCTTTGGCAAGTCTTTCATTCTTGTCACATACTCTAGACCCGTCATCTGCCCACTTTTGCTTATTTAAGAGCTGTTTGAGAGTATGATGGGCACGTTCAATTATGGCTTGCCCTTGAGGGTTATAAGGCATGCCAGTGGAATGAAGAATATTCCAAGTGGCACAAAATTGTTGAAATTTAGGTGAAGTATATGCAGGCCCATTATCAGTTTTAAGAGCTTGGGGACATCCCATAGTCATAATGGCTTGGGTGAAATGACAACAGGCATGAATAGAACGTTCCCCAGAAAGGGCTGTGGCATAAGGAAACCCAGAACATGTATCTATGGATACATGGAGATATTTAAGTTTCCCAAAGGGAGGATAGTGTGTTACATCCATTTGCCACAATTGATCGGCTATTAGACCACGTGGGTTGACACCAGCAGCGAAGGACATGGGAGAAAAGCGTTGGCAGTCAGGACAGGTGCGAACAATATGTTGTGCTTCAGTAAGGGAGATAGAAAATTGTTTTTGAAGTCCGTGTGCATTTTGATGAAAGAAATTATGAGAAGTTCGTGCATCAGAAAAGGCAGATCCAGCAAGTAAATCGGCGCGAGAATTGCCATCAGAAAGAGGCCCCAACAAGGGTGTATGGGAGTGCAAATGTACCACAAAAAAGGGAGAGTTACGGCTATTAAGCAAGGTTTGAAGCCCTTTGAATAAAGTAAATAACTCATAATTGGGACTAAGTCGAAGAGTTACATCGCTAATATGTTGAACAGTGTGAACAACGTAAGCAGAATCAGCAATTAAATTAAACTGCATTGATTTAAAAATTTCAAAGGCAGCAACAGCTGCCAACAGCTCAGCATGCTGTGTAGTGGAAGCCTTTTGTGTAATGAAATGTTGCCAGGCACTGTCTGTTTGCCAAGTGACCGATCCTTTTCCAGTCTTTCCTGATCCGTCTATAAAGGCAGTAGGAGCATTAGCAAGAGGTGAAGGAGAGAGCATAGTAGAAAATTGTAAAGGAAGAAGCTGTAGGGTAGAGAGTGGCTTTGAAGTGGGATAAGAATAAATTACTTGTCCAGTAAAATCAGCCAAAGCAATCTGGAGCTCTTCAGAATTGAGAAGAGCATGATCAAAAGCTGTTTTATTACCCCAAAGTTATATAAAATCAGGGTCAGAACTGAAAAGCTGTTGAGTGCGGGTGCATCCTTGCATTAATAAGTTAATGCACTGAGAGAAGCGTGTAAACAACTGTTGCGGAGGGCGATAAGGAAGAAAAAGGCACTCAAGTGCTCCGAAGTCAGGAGTAAATTGACAGAGCACGCCTGTAAGACTATGAGGAGTATTTAGTAGGAGAAGGTAAACAGGATGATTTGTCTGTAAACGAGTCAAAAAATTTTTCTTTAAAGGCTTGGTTAACAAGTGTTAATTCATGGCGTGCCTGGGGAGAGAGTGTCCTCATAGAGTTTAGAGCAGGGTCACCCTTAAGGGTCTCAAATAAGTGGGCTAGCTGAGAGGTTGTTATGCT
This sequence comes from Dugong dugon, assembly GCA_030035585.1. Taxonomy (NCBI): domain Eukaryota; kingdom Metazoa; phylum Chordata; class Mammalia; order Sirenia; family Dugongidae; genus Dugong; species Dugong dugon. Next base: position 34,806,917 of record CM057479.1, read on the forward strand.
GAGTGAAGGTCGCAGCCAATTAATATGACCAAGGATATTTTGGAGGTCATTTAGAGTTAAAGCCTTGGGAATTATAATTTCTGGTGTTTTAGGGTGAACGATATGGGTGTCAAGATAGTATCCCAGATACTGCCACAGGGTGAAAGACTGAACCTTTTCAGGGGTTACCTGTAAGCCAAAACCTTGTAACGCATGTTGAACAGAGACAAGAAGCGAATCAAGTTGTTCTGGTTTGGGATGGGCTAGGAGAATGTCGTCCATATAATGATATATAAGACATGAGGGAAAGGCCCTTCGAACTGGCTTAAGAGCCTTATCAACATAATATTGACAGATAGTTGGACTATTGACCATGCCCTGTGGGAGAACAGTCCACTCATAATGCTGCATAGGACAACAATTATTCATAGAAGGAACTGAGAAGGCAAATTTAGCACAATCATCGGGATGGAGTGGGGTGGTAAAAAAGCAATCTTTAAGATCAATAATAATAATATTATATGTTTGAGGAATACAGGCCGGATTGGGAATTCCTGGTTGGAGAGGTCCCATAGGGACAAGATGTTGATTAACAGCCCGTAAGTCATGAGGGAGCCTCCATTTTTTTGATTTTTTTGGGGACAGAGAAAATAGGTGTATTCCAAGGGCTGCAGGAAGGCCGGATGTGTCTGGCCTCTAACTGTTCCTGGACAAGTTTTTCAAGGTGTTTTAATATTTTTCTTTAATGGGCCACTGCTCAACCCAAACAGCAGGGCCAGGTATCCAGGTTAATTTTAGCAGAGGGTCTGTTTGAGCAGTGGCCCCTATGAAAAATCCCGAGGGGTGCCAATTTGAACATTCCACTGGGGGAGTAATCTTGTCCCCATAATACAGTAGGTAAAATAAAGATAAAGGGACAGATACAAGTGGGCTGTCCATCAGGGCGATAGCAAACAATGGGAAGTGTACTTTGAAAAGGACACTGTGCTCCTCCAACTCCTGTGAGGGTTTCAGCGGTTTGCTTCTTGGGCCAAGAAGAGGGCCAGGAATCAGAGGAGAAGATAGTTACATCTGCCCCAGAATCCACGAGCCCTTTAAACATGCGATCATTGACCTGAAGAGTAAGACATGGTCCGGAAGATTGTAACTTAGTAACCCCAAAAGCGTCAGTACTGCTGAAACCCCCAGCCTGTTTTGGGGTAGTGCGAGCAGAGGGGACTACAAAGGGAAGTAAAATTAGCTGTGCTATCTTATCAGAGGGAGAAATGTTCCAATAAGTGAGACTGGAAACCATGATTTTAATTTGACCTTCATAACCGGAATCTATTACACCAAGATGAACAGTTAGACCTTGAGATGTAATACTAGAGCGACCCATTAGGAGTTCTAAATATCCTTGAGGCAGGGGTCCCCAAACCTGTGTTGCTATAAGAAAAATTTTTCCTGCCTCATCTATGATGACACCTTCTGTCAAGGATAAATCTAATCCTGCACTCCCTTCAGTAGCTGCTTTTAAATCATTGACTTGCAAACATTGCTGTTTGGAGTCTATGCTGTGGTCTCCACACTCCACACTCGGGGGCTCCCTGGATTTTTCGGGGCATGAGAGCTCTTGCCCCTCTTCCCGCTTCCTGACATAGGGTTGCCTTGATTGTTAAATTGAGATCTGCACTGCTTAGCCCAATGACCGCCTATAGCACAGCAGGGACAATTTTGGGTTGGAAATTTAGTGTTGGCATTTTGGTTTTTTAAACTGTGACAGTCCTTCTTAAAATGTCCAGGTTTACCACACCCAAAACAGGTGGCAGTGGATGGACGAGAGCTGCTGCTAATACTTGTGCCTTATGAGTTTCTGTGCCAACATTTTGACATGCTGTAATCATTTCATCTAAATTAAGACTCTGGGCCTTTAAGGGGGCTAAAACAGCTTGACAGTCATCATTAGCATTTTTGTAAGCAAGCTGGAGACAAAGAACTTTAGCTGCTCATTGATTATCCACCTGTCGGGAAATGGCCGTTTGGAGGCGGTTGATAAAATCAATGTAAGGCTCGTTTGTCGCTTGGCGAATAGTGGCGAATGAGCCGGAGGGTGTTCTGGAGTGAGGGATTTTACTCCAGGCTTTGGTGGCAGCATCGGAAGCTTGACTGAATGCTTGCCTATTCATCTGACTCTGGGTCTGGTGAGTGGAATGATTCCCAACACCCAGGAGTATGTCAAGACCAACAGGGATATTATGGTTAAGATTGTCCATGGCATAAAGGTTACAAAGTTCCTTGTATTCTTGACTCCATAGGCTAAATTGAGCGGGGGTTAAGACTGTTTGCATTAAAACGTTCCAATCCCAGGGGGTCGTCTCATACTTTTGTCCTATAGCTTCTACAATTCCTTTTGTAAAGGAACACTGTAAACCATTCTCTATCATGCTTTTACAGAGTTCTTTAAAAACTTGAAAGTCAAGGCCATCGTGATGGGGTGGTCCTGATCCCCGAATGACAGGATAAGCAGAAAACCCCTCTTTCTCACGGCCCTCCCACAAACATCTTTCCATAAGAGACTCATGTTGAGAGAAATCAGCCTGGGGAGGTGTGGAAACAGGAAGGTCATAAACATTTTCTTTACTAGGGGAGGGAGCAGAAGGAGCTGCCTGTAGGGGCTGTAAAGCTAGGCAGCAGTGATGCCAAGCAATAAGAACTGAAGCTGGGATGTTCATGCCACGAATGATATTACCGATACGTTCCCATGCTTCTACATCAAGGTTTCCCCGCAAGGGTTACCAAGGACAGGCAGACTCAATTAAAAGCAGAAGTTGGGTAAGGGCTTCTTCTGACACCTTAAGCTTAGAGGCCTTTAACAATCCCAACAACTGGGTTTTGTGTTGATGTTGTTCAGGAGAAAGAGAATTCCCCATAGCGAGGAGGAAGAGGAAAATGAAGAAAAGAATGATAGGAAAGCTCCTGGCTCGAAGCCTGAAATCCCTTGAGGGAGCCTCTCCCAGGGCTATAGCAGCCCGAGATGAGAACGTCTGGGAAAGTTCCGCCTGCGGAAAAACCCCGCCGCTTTCCGGGCTGTAAGAGCAGCCCAAAATGGAAGCGTCCTGTACTCACCACCTTCAGGGATTGAGTGTGAGGATGTCTGCAGCACCCTCACACGGGGCACCATCTGCTGCAGTGGCGACGGTTGTCAGGATGGCTGAGAGAGTAACCAAACACAGCTCTTATAGAGAAGTGGGGCCAGGAGGGTCACTCTGAGGAGTGGACCCTGGCTTCAGTTCCAGGAGTTTATTTATAGTCAATACAGCAAGCAGTGAAGCAAATAACAGAACAATGGGCTTTGGGTGCAGGCAAGGGAGAAGGAATTCAGGTGAACAAGCCAATCAGTAAACGGATAATAGGTTTGGGAAAAGAAGTCGTGACAAGTCTCAACATGTTGTGCAGCATAGAGGCCTGTGGGGGCTGCAGTTGTCAATAGTGCAGCCATCTTTAAATGGCATATATCCCACATTAGGTGTTCTGTTCTTTACTGAGAGTGGTGTGTTGAAGTCTCCTACTATTATTTTGGAACTCTTAATTTCTCTTTTCAGTGCTGTTAGTGTTTATTTCATGTATTTTGGAGCCCTGTACTTTGGTGTGTAGATATTTATTAAGGCTATGTCATCATAGTGGATTGTCCACTTAAACATTATATAATGTCCTTCCTTGTCTTTTTAGGCTGCTAACCAAAAGGCTGGCAGTTTGAATCCTCTAGCTCTACTCTGTCCTTTAGGGTTTCCATGAGTTGGAATTGACTCGACAGCAAGGGGTTTGGTTTTTTGCTTTTCTTGTCTTTTACGGTGGATTTTGCCTTTATGTCTGTTTTATCTGAGATTAGTATTGCCATTCCCACTTTTTTGGTTACTGTTTGCTTCATATACTTTTTCTATCCTTTGATTTTTAATATAATTATGTCTTTGTTTCTAAGGTGTGTGTCTTGTAGACAGCATATTGATTGGTCATGCTTTTTATCTTTCTGTCACTTTATGGGTGCATTTAAACCATTTACATTCAGTGTAATTATCAATAAGTGTGAGTTTATTGCTGTCATTTTGTAGTTTATTTATTTATTTACTTGTGGTGCTGACATTTTCTTTGTTCCCCCCACTCTCCTATGCTGAGTTCCTTTTGTTTGTAGAATTTCCTTTCATTTTTGTAGATTTTGTGTCTACTAAGACTTCATGTTTTTCTTCTTTATTTTGATGAATAGGCTTTTAACTTTCTTTGTGGTTACCTTGAAATTTACCTCTATTTTCCTAAATTTAAACCAGTCTTTTATTACTTGATAATGCCTTGTCTTCCTCTCCATTTGAAAGTTCTATACTTACACCATTTATTCCCTCTTATTATTCTGACATTATTGTCATTTACAGATTGGCATCTCTGTTTCCCTGCTGTAAATCTTTTAGTTTTGTTTTATCTTTTAGATTTCATTACCTAAGATGGTATCTGGCTGATGCTGTCTTGTGTCCTAGATTCAGGTGTTTGTCTGATGTTGTTGGTTGTCTATCTGAAGGACTCCCTTTAATAATTCTTGTAAATTTGGTTTCATTTTTACATTTCCTTTAATTTCTGTTTATCTAGAAATGGCCTAAGTTTGCCATCATATTTGAGCAAGAGTTTTGTAAGATATATTATTTTTGGATGACAATTTTTTTCTTTCAAGGTTTTATGTAAGTCACCCCATTGCCTTCTTGCCTGCATGGTTTCTGTCAAGGAATCAGAGCTTAGTCTTATTATTTCCTCTTTGTATGTGACTGTTTTTCTTGAGCTGTTTTCAAGATTCTTTCTTTGTCTTTGGTTTTGGAGATTGTGATTATGATATGTCTTGGTGACTTTCTTTTGGGGTGTATTCTATATGGGGTTCATTGAACTTCTTGGTTGCTCAACTTTTCATCTTTCTTGATATTAAGGAAGTTTTCTGTCATCAAATCTTTAAAGATCCTCTCTGAGTTTTCTGTTTTCTCCCTCTTTCTGGAACTCCAATAATGTGCAAATTTTTGCCCTTGATTGTATCGCACACAGTTCTTATTTTTTGTTCATTTTTCTTCATTCTTTTCTGATTTTCCTCAAGGTGGTATCCATGTATTTGTCTTCAATTTCACTGATCCTGTCTTCCATTGTTACAGCTTTGCTCCAAAAACCTACTGCACTGTCCATTTCTGAAATCTTGTTGTTTATCTTTTGGATTTTTAACTGCTCTCTTTTGTTTGATTTCTTGTTGTTTATTTATTTTGACATTTTGTTTTTGTATTATTTTCCTGGATTCTTCTATTGCTTTTGTCTGATTTTGTCTGTATTTTCTATTTTGTCTGTTTTTTTCCTTAATTTTGTCTGTGTTTTCCTTGCTCTCTTTCCTAATCTCTTGGAGAGCCCTGAATATTATACTTTTGAATTCCCTATCAGGTAGTTGCAGTGTTTATTCTTCTACCGGAAAGTCACCTGGTGTTTTGTTTTGGTTGTTTTCTGGAGCCATCCTGTCCTTTTTTTAAAAATATGTTTTGATATTGTCTGCTGTCTCTGAGACATTCAGGAGTTATTTTCTTCATTTATTAATTGTATCTTAGTTTGCTTCATCCTTTTTTCATTTGTTTTATTTGGTTATGTCTGGGTAGGCTGGCTGGGTGAGTTGTTTCTTGCTTGATTGTGGGCATGATAGTTCTCATCACTTTGTCCAAGTGGGCAGGCCCACTTGCTCAGCTATGGTGCAGCAGTGCAGGACCAGCGAGAGGAGAGGGAAGGAGATGGGTCGTTTGTCTGTGGCATGAACCAGGGCCAGTAGGGCAGGTCTTGGGCTGCATTCAGAGGGCTGTGCCTGGGGGCAGCATGAGGCAGAATCTAGGGGTCCAGAGGTCTGCACCAGTCATCCTCGGGGGGTGGTTTTTGGTGGGGGGGCAGGGTGTAGTGTTGGGTGAAGTCCAGGAGTCCATGCCAATCTTTCACAAGGACATGATGCTTGGTGAAGCATGCCCAAGGGCCAGTGCTAGGTGAGGTCTAGGGATCCAGGGTTCTGTGATGATGTTGCTCAAGCACATGGCACTTGGTGGAGTGGGGCAAGGGAATGGTGCAGGGCAGGGTCTAGTCATCTGAGGATGTGTGACAGTGACCCTTAGCAGCCCAGAACTCAGAGAAGCAGGTCCAGGGGATGGTGTGGGGTGGTCCAGTGGTCTGCTCCAATGCCACGGAAGGCATGGTGCTCCTTGAGACAGGTCTCGGGGGCAGCACAGGATGAGGTCTGGGGGTCCAGATGTCCACATTGGTGCTCCTTGGGGGTGTGGCTTTTAGTGGGCAGTGCAGAGAGGCAGGATGGGAGGGAAAGGATGTGATATGCAGAGCTAGGTGGGAGGGAGAAAGAAAAGAGAGAAGAGAGAAACAAAAGCAAAAAATAGGACACAGAGAGAGGCAGTAGTTGGGGTATGGCAGACCAGGGAGGCTGAGTGCCACTGGCTCTGTAGCTGAACATTGGAGCACAGCCCATTGAGAAGGGGCAGAGGTAGCACATGGGACTAGGTGGTTGGGAGAAAGGAAAGGAAGGAAAAGAGATATAAGAAACAAACAAATATGGTACTGAAGAAACCAGCAATTGGTGACAGAGCTGAACTGGGGTGGTGGCAAGCTGGTGTCTTTCTTGCCAGGCAGCATGGCACAGCCCATCAGGAAGGGACAGAGGCAGCACAGGTGGCTAGGTGGGAGGGAGAAGGAAAAGGGTGAAAGGAAAATAAAAATAAATACATAATAATATGGCTCTGAGCGAGCTGGCTGGTGGGGGCGGGGTGGACCCAGGGTGGTGGTGAGCCAGTGTCTCTCTGGTTGAGTGACCATGGCCTGTAGGAAAGTGGCACAAGCAGCACACAGGACAGAAGGTTGAGGGATGGGAAAGTGTGTATCTCTGGTTACCAGGTGCTCTGTCTCCTGTTGGGAGCTCCAAGAAGTTGCCTTCTTGTACTCTCTGGAATAGTTGCTAGCTATGCTCCAAGGTAGCAAAGTTGTGCCACATTAGCTGGCAGGGAACCTTCACCCTGTAGCTCCCCTAGTTCTCTGTTCTCTGTCAGTTTCTTCCATTCAGTGTTTGATCTAGTTCTTTATTCCTTCATTTGATGCTTAGGGTTCCAAGACAGACATTCATATCTGTTTTACTTAGTTTTTTGAGTCTTTGCTGCAGAGGGGTGGCATGCTGCTTCTGTCTATAGTGCCATGTTTGCATTGTGCTCTTTTAAGAACTGTCCTTATGAGATCAAATTGACAACAGTAACACAAAAGATTAGATAGGAAACTTGCCCATTACCCATTGCTGTCAAGTTGATTCTGACTCTTAGCAACCTATTGGACAGAGTAGACCTGCCCCATAGGGTTTCCAAGGAGTGGCTGTTAGATTCAAACTGCTGACTTTTTGGTTAGCAGCCAAATTCTTAGCTTAGAGGGCAGCAAATTTATCTCAGTGGAGGAAGAACAACTCAGAAAAGGAGAGTGAGAATGTTTGTACAACTCAAAAAAATTGATGTCACTGATTTGTACATGTAAAAATTGCTGAAGTGGTATATGTTTTGTGTATATTCTCAACAATAATGACAAAAATAAAATAATTTATAAAATACTAAACAAAAAAAGTATCATTTACAATAGTTCCAAAATGTATAATAAAAACCCAGAAAACCAATTTCTGTCAGGTCAAAGCTGACACATAGCGATCCTGTAGGACAGATGCACGAAATGAAAAAGATGTAACAAAAAAAGGATTGATGAAATCTATCATTTATTGAATACCTGTTAAGTATTTTACATATTTCATCTCATTTAATAATTGAAAGAAATATATGAAGTGGGCATTCTTATCCCACATTTTACAGTTGAGAAAAATAGGGCTCATTTACTAATTTAAGGAGACAAAGCTAGGAATTGACATTGGGATTCCAAAGAAGATTTGTATATTTCAGTGTTCCTTTCACCATTATGCTAAAATAGAAGTATGGTTACTAAAACTTTCCTGGTGTTCAAAGAGAAGGTCCAAGGTGCACCTGACCCAAGCCACGGTATTTTCAATAATCTCATATGCATGTGAAAGCTGGACAATGGAAGACAGAAGAATTAATGCCTTTGAATTATGGTGTTGGTGAAGAATATTGAACATACCATGGACTGCCAAAAGAATGAACAAATCTGTCTTGGATGCTCCTTAGAAGCAAGGATGGCAAGAGTTCATCTCACATACTTTGGACGTGCTATCAGGAGGGACCAGTTCCTGGAGAAGTACATCATGTTTGGTAAAGTAGAGGGTCAGTGAAAACAAGGAAGACTCTCAACTAGATGGAATTACACAGTGGCTGCAACAATGGGCTCAGAACCCGATTGTGAGGATGGTGCAGAACCAGGCAGTGTTTCGTTCTGTTGTACAGAGGGTCGTTATGAGTCGGAACCAACTTGACAGCACCTAACAACAACAACTAAGTAGAGCAGCATAATGGCATCTGGTCCTGGATTATAGCAATATTTCCACATGTAGTAAGGATGAGGACGGCCATCACAGATTCAGGTATAGATTCATACTTACTTAGATAGGACGTTTGAGAAAGAATGTAGACTGAGAGAAAAAGTCACACTTTTGATTCCTATTGGTGCTCTTTTGTGTCAAAGAATTGTGAAAGTTAAGTATTTATAATGCAATAAAATTATTGAGAATGGTATTTACAATCCATAGCCACTGTAAGCAAGTTATCTTAATTTTCCATGATGGACACTTAAAGTGAGAACACCAAGAGGGAGTAAAAAAGTGGTATGTAGAGCCACACAATCACTGCCAGCTACTAGCAGTTGAGAAACATTAATTGATAAAAATTAGTAATGGCTTCATTTGTAACAAATAAAGTTTAATATGTTATGATTACTGTGCAAAATCTTATCATCTACAACTTGAATGAAAAGTACTCATGTTCATGTATTCTGGGCCACTTAGATACTTGAAGTAAGATTAATACCAAGGAAGAATGTAGCAGCAGCATCTATAAGTGAACCACATGTCCTGGGAAATCTTCTGTGTTACCCAATGTCAAAGATGAGTGAGTTCCACACTGGAAGGTGGAGTGACCAAAAGTACCAAGAGCATCACTTGTTTTTGGGAACCTCAGGCCTCCTGTGAGGGTATTTCCTGGAGGGAGGACCTGGCAGGAAATATGAATATCAGAAGCTAGGCCTCCTTTGGGAACAGCAATTCTTACCCACTCATGGACTCAATTAGAGACCACACAAACACTCCCGTCCACACATCTTCTAATGTCTTTTGTTCTATATATGATTATTTTATTTATAACACAAATGTCTTTTGTGTTGGTAGGAAGTAAACCTTATTAGATTTTTGTAATTAAAATGGCTTGTCTGCATATTATAAGTTTTTTTTTTTCCTTGTAACTTTCCACTCTCTGGTCTCTTCCTTACGTTTTCCAAATTCAACACTTCTTGAGTATACTAGACATCTCTTCCTTTGGCCTACACCATTCTTATGCCCTGAACAATTTTTAAAATAGCAGAACTTCTTTACATTTTGTACTATAGTGTCATTACATCATCTGTAAATTTTTTTCAGTGGTTTTTTTTTTATGTGTGTGCTTTAGGTGAAACTTTACAGAGCAAATTAGTTTCTCTTTAAACAGTCAATACACAAATTGTTTTGTGGTATTGGTTGCCAACCCTGTGATGTGTCAATACTCTTGCCCTCTCCACCCCTGTTTCCCTGTTTCCATTTGTCTTGTTTTCCTGTTCCTTCCTGCCTTCTGGTCTTTGCTTCTGGGCTGGTGTGCCTATTAGTCTCGTACACATGATTGAACTATGAAGCACGTTTCTCACATATGTTATTGTTGGCCCTATAGACCTGTCTAGTCTTTGGTTGACCAGTAAACCTCAAGAGTGACTTCAGTACTGAGTTAAATTATTTTTTAACTCCCAATTACCTTGTTTAAAAATATACAAAATTCCTGTTTCAGTGCTTTCTCTCACAGAGAAGACTTTCTCCCCATTTACTACTCCTTCCTTTCAAAATACCTCTCTGAAAAAATGAGCTGTATACCACAGTTTTCTCGTTCTCTGTGGATACCCTGCCTTTATTGTTCATGTGGTAATATTCAAGTCCTAGTTCCTTAGGGCAAGTGGGTTTCCTTTCCTTGGTAATGTTTTATTTATTAAACAACACAGCAAGCAATAAAGAAACATCATGAAGTAATTAAAAGTTGTTTCGAGACACGTTTGTTATTTTATATATGTAACATAACAACAAGCCTTGTCATAGCTATGTACAAATATATGTAAATTAAATGAATAAAATTAAATGAATAAAATAAAATGAATAAAAACCAAGAAATTGCACAATGTTTTATTAAGACATTATCTAAACTATAAAATCACAACCTACTGCAAACAATATTTTGGTTTCACAACCAAATAATTAAAATTGTATCTAAAAATCAATTTTGCTGTCTTTAACGTTATTAATTTACCATTCCATTCTTGCAAAACCTAAGGCATTGACTATTATATAGTAAATTCTTTATTATTCTTCACCCAATCTTTTTTCTTCTCATAGCCTTTATTCCTTTCTCACCAAACATACTTCTTTTAGGGTAATTTTAAAAATTGTTTATATCTATTTTTCATTTCAGATTCCTATTATGAATTTGGGAGATTCACACAAGGTAACTGGGGTTGAACTAGCAACGTGTGTAAAAACACATAGTTGTTGTCATGATACATGCTACATATTTTCTTAAATAAGGATTTACAACATGCAACAACCTCTCCAGAGGTTAGCAAAAAGGTAACATTGAAAGTAATCTGCTTAAAATTTCTATGAATAGTAGACAATTAATTCACCAGTAAAAGGACAGTGCCATTTTGCATATGGTTAAGGAATAAATGGTGTGTTATTATTTTAAGAAACATGGATATCTCGCTTCACAGCAAATGAAGTACAGTAGTGAGCCCATGCTCTTGGAATTCACTGGTCTTACCATGTACCCCATCATCCTGCAGTATCTGGCTTGATAGAAGGATGGAATGGCCTTCTAAAGACACAATTACGGTGCCTGCTAGGTAGTAATACCTTGCTGTGTTGGGGTAATCTTCTCCAGGAGGCTGTATATGTTCCAAACTTGTGTCCAATATAGGGTGTTGTTTCTCCCATAGCCAAGATTCATGGGCCCAGTAATCAATGGGTGGAAATGGGATTGACACCACTCACTATTACCCCTAGTCACCCACTCACAAGATTTTTGCTTCCTGCCCCCACGACCTTATGCTCTGTGGGTCTAGAGGTCTTAGTTCCAAAGGAAGGAATGCTCCCACCTGAACACACATCATTGATTCCATTGAACTGGAAGCTAAGAATGACACTTGGTCACTTTGGGCTCCTTATGCCTCTAGATCAACAGGCAAAGAAGGGAGTTACCATACTGGCTGGTGTGATTGATCCTGATTACCAAGAGGAAATCGAATGGTTATTACATAATGGAGGTAAAGAAGAGTACGTCTGGAATGCATGAGATCCCTTAGGACATCTCTTAGTACTAACTACCGTGCCCTGTGATTAAAATCAATGGAAAACTATAGCAACTGAATTCCAACATGACTACTAATGACCCAGACCTTTCAGGAATGATGGTTTGGGTCATCCCACCAGGCAAAGAACCACAACCAGCTAAGGAGCTTGCTGAGGGCAAAGGGAATATAGCTTGGGTGGTAGAAGAAGGTAGTTCTAAATACTGGCTATGACCATGTGACCAGTTGCAGAAACTAGGACTGTAATTGTTTTTAGTATTTCTTACATGTTTTGTTATAAGTATGTATTTGTGTGTGTGTGTGTGTGTGTGTGTATCATTGATCTTTGTTTTCTTCCCTCCCTTACTCCATTACTTATTATAAAATACAAGACGTAAATGGGCCTAGTTCTGTTTTGGTTGTATACTTGTATGTTGTATCATGCTAGGTGTATTATGAGTTTATAATTGTTTTTGTTTATTTAGAGATTATGTATGGTTTAAGGAGATGTGTACAGGTGCCAAGCTGACAAGTGGTGGACTGTGATGGTTAAGGTTATGTGTCAACTTGGCTAGGCCATGATTCTCTGGTTTTCCAGATATTATGTAATCATCCTCCATTTTTTGATCTGATATGAGCAGCCAATCGTTTGAAAAGCCACTCAGTTGAAAACCAATCAGCTGAAAGCCAATCTGTAGAAAACCAATTAGTAGTAAGCCAATCAATTTCCTTGGGGGTGTGGCCTCCATCCAATATATATGGATGTTCTGACAAAACTCTCTCTGGATCCTGCATCTAACTCATCATCTTCTGACTTCTGGTTCTTGGGACATTAACCAGCAGCCTGCTGCCTGACTTGCCTATTTTGGGTTTGTCAACCCCTTCAACCAGGTGAGACAGGAATAGCCTCTAGTCTATTGCCTGACCCATACATTTGGGACTTGCCAGCATCCACAACTGTGTGAGCCATTTCCTTGAGATATCTCTCTCTATATATATGCTTCACTGGTTTTGCTCCTCTAGAGACTCAGCTTAAGACACACCCCTATGCTCAGTCATTGCTCCCCAAAGTTTAAGCTTGTGCCAGTGACAGAGTCTAATGGGGCTTTTAATGTTAGCCAGATTTTATTCCAAAGGCTGACTCCTCCATTGTCTGTGAAAACTTTGTTTAGAGTCTGAATTCATCAGCCTAGAATCTGTGTCAAGCTAATTTTACTAAAGATTACTTTATTTCAGGAAACTCACTGCCCTTCTTTGTCCAGGGCAACCCTAGTTCACCTTTAACCTTTAAGTTCTTTTGAGCTTCCTGGCTTGGGAAACAGAGGTTAGGGTGCTGATTCTTTCTTTCCCAGAAGTCTCAATGATAATTATGCAAATGATCTATTTCCTCCCCAAAGTCTTTGCATACCAGGAACCTCGGGGAAATAATAGCCTTGAGAGGGGCAGAAAAATATTTTGCTAAATCCTAATCACAAGAAAATTGTTATCCACCATAGAAAAAACTATTTGTGCCTTAGTCACATTGTCTTGGCAGTCACCATTTCTGTGCATACCTGCCTACCTCTCAACTGCGTGCATTTTGCCTGAGGGCTTTCTCTGGACTCTGGTGTGCACTTTACCCATACACTGGGCAGGCCAGAAGCAGTGGGGAGTTACCATACCCTGGGAATAGCCCTCAACAAATGAGGAATAGGATTTGTTGGATACATAATACAGCTCCCTTACCCCATAAGTGGGATACTGTGAGGAATGTTCGATGTTGTTTCCCAGAGTTCCCCAAAGGAACTGGGCTCCAGTTGCCCACAGTGGTAATTTGCTTTATAACTCATTTTTTATTGGCTTCCTTCACTTACTCCCTTCCATACTCCCTACTATTGTTTACTGACTTCCCCTCCCAAATGAACTATTTGCACTCGGATCCTTGTCTCAGGGTCTGATTCTAGAAAAACCTGAACTAAGATACCCAATTAATAGCTAAGCATAAATAAGAGGTCCAAGGCTGGAGAGTACTCAAGAAATATGTCAGAGACACAATATCAGGGTACGCAGGTCACTAGGGGAAATAACAATGCAGAAATCAAAGAAGTGAAATTTTAGGGACAGAAAACAAGGCAGGTGGTCAATAAGCTCTGGTCATAATTGGAAGAGTTAAGAGAATGGCAAAGCTCAGAGGAGGCTTTGGGAGAAAGAATTCATATAAAAATGATATGGGCTGTTATCACTATCCCCAGCTACCAGGCAAAAGAAAGCCCTAGGGAAGCATGCACAGGTTCCTTAATCCTAAATTCATGCTTCACAGATACCAGTAATGAGACACGTTTACAAGAGGAGGAACTGCTGTGACCATATGTATCTGAATTGTTTTTATATATTACCAAAGCGTATCCTCTCATATTGTCCCAGGAGACCTTTGGAAATAAATCTTGTCGATCCAGTTAAGACTATATACTTAAATATGTTCTTTATACTAAACATAGTCCAGGCAGTCAATAAAATTTAAACCGGCATATACATATGGCATGTATGTTTATGTAAGTATCCATATATGTAAATAAGTAAACTCCAAATAGAAAATTTGTATTGCTTTATTATTTACAGATAATTGTATATGTCATTTAATCCTCATAGCCATTTTGTAAGGTAGATAAAACAAGGGAAAGTATCTTTTCTATTCTGGTTGTTATATATATAGTGTCTGTGGGTTTGTGTGTGAATGTGCTATTATGTACAAATTGGGTCACTTGAAATCACAGCAGAAGAATGGTAGTAAAGTCCAACCTACGTTATAAATGTTAATATTTCGTCAACTGATACTGACTTTCAGCAATCCCAGTTTATGTACACTGAAATATACCTCTAGCTCAGTATAAAAGTAAACATTTTTTGAAACTTTAAAATAGAGCAAGTTTTCTTCCTTTTACTCCGTCAACTTTCTCCTGAAAATAGGATTTGTTTTGTTAAGCAAGAAAACACAAAGTATTCTTCTTTTTAAAAAATATTCTATTGAGTTTATTTTTGTAGTGCAGAATATTTCAGTCACCAAATATGTTTTATGTCATTAATTTTTAGATGTAAATTTGTCACCAGCTAGTGACTATTGTATTGGGAGGTATAAAAACCTGGAGGTGAAGATTTCATGGTTGCCAGAAATCTGAGTCATCTGAACACTGAGAAAAAAGGCTGGATCAGCTGGTTAAAGGAATTTGAACAATTGATTTTTCACCTAGTAGGTAATTTATCTCCTAATAGAGAATAGGAAGCAAAAGCTAGTTATCACAAATCTTCATCACCACCGTCAACCTCTAAGCCTGAGTCTATTCAATTACACTTCAATATTTATTGATTACTCACTGTAGGAAAAACACCAAGCTATTTACTTTCAGAGAAGAGGATTTGAAAAAATGATTTTTTCATAGTATCTGTCTTAGAGAAAAAAATTTGAGTCAGGCAGAATTGGGATTATTTGGCCAAGTTATTTAAACTTTTAGTGCTGCAGTTAATCTGCATAAAGTTAAGGTACTAATAGCTAATATCTGCAGGCTTTCAATGAGAATTAAAGCTAATGATCCTTAAATACATAGCATTGGCCCTGAACAGTATGTGTTCAATGGTAAGTATTCAGTAAGGACTAGTTTTTAATATAGAACAGTTAAGGCACATAGAAAATGATCATAGAGTTGAAAGAGTGGGATTTCAGAGAATTCAACAACAACAAAAATTATTATTTTCCCTGACTCTACCTTTAAACCCATTATTTGGATTCGTATTTTATTGTGCTTGTTCATGAAATCTTGGCCACACCTCCTTTTTTTTTCCCAGCCAATTTTAGATCATTTTTAAGTCATCTGGTCACATTTAGTCCCAAAATGCTCTCAGATCAGTAATTAAAGAAGTATAAATCCTGTGTAAGTCTTAGGCACAATATGCTTGCCGCACCATTTGCACACAGCATTAACAGTGCCCCCAAAACACAGAATTCCAAAAGATTCGGGAGAAATGGAAGTTAGCAAGACTCAAAGCAAGTACAATGTAATAAGTGTATTACATCTAAGACTGAGTAAGCTGGGGTGGTGACAGTCCTGAAAGGCCATGCTTTCTGTTTGAATCAAAACTTCCTTTAACACACAAAGAAGGCAATGGTGTTCTAAGAACAATCAAGGAACTCTATCTATTCTTTCTTATTTATGTTACTTATCTGTAATAGCCAACCACTTCACTAAAAATTATGATATAGAAGGAAAGGGAAAGATAGAGCAACCCATAGTTCCTGAGCATTTTTGTCCTTTACATACTCATTACTAACTGAAGATAGAGTCTGCAGATTGTGCTTTTACCATGAAGTTAAATAAAAACAGTTGAGTTAGTTTTGTGCAGCATTTCCAACATTCTGTTAAAAATGAAATACATACATGTGTACAAGCTACAGAATGCAAATCTCAATGATTCTACATATGAAATAAATGTTCTTATATTTGTATTTATAGATAGCATTGCACAATGTAAAAAGGAACAGTAAAATTCATGGGAATAGTTTAAACTTAAATTTTAATAGTATTTTTAATCTAAAATGGCATTAAGTAGAAAATTTTAAAAAATCGTAGTAAGTCAAGAAAAACTGGAAGAATGGAAAAAGTTTTATATTTTAGTACTTTTAACATTTTTCCTGTTTTTTGAATAAGGTGCATTTTATTTTCCCCCACGTTTTAATTTTGCACTGGGCCCCACAGATTATGTAGCCAGCCTAGCCTACAGTTGATTCCTTGAGACAGCTCCAGGAGGTACACCCTGCAGCCTCTTCGCACTCTAGAATTCACTTGTTTTGGCAGGCAGTACTCCAAGATCCCTCCTGCCTAGTTACCTTCTGTGGCTTCCATTTGGCCCCTGTGAAGCTCACACATCCTTGCTAAACAGTGACAGTGGGGCTGTCCCACTGATGCTCTCTCTACCTACAGTCTTTGCCTCTATTTTCTCAGGCAACCAGCATTTAAATACCAGGTCCTTTGCCCCCTTACACTCCAGGGCCCAACCTTTGGCCTGGTTTGATAAAGCCTGAGGACATCTGAAGAGAGAAGCACCTCCACTTCTCCCCTGTGATAGGGAGAGAAAATGCCACAGCATTCAAACAAATGTTGCCAAATCTCCTTTCCTACCCTCTTCAACTTTTTCTCTTTTTAACTCTTCTCCAGTGTTGGGCTAAGGGCCACCTCTTGCCAACTAATATTTTCTTCTCAGCCTTTTAGGGCCTCAGCAGTCTAAGAGAGAAAGTGTCCCATTTTAACAACCTTTACAACAGAAAAACTACAAATAAAGCTGAGAACAAAAATATATCAAAAAAGATTAAAAGATTTTGGTGATTGTATTTGCTTTAGGGGAATCAGAAAATCCTTCAAAGAGAACAGGATGTTTTTGTAGAAATGCGCAGAATGGGAAGATTTTCAAGAGATAGAGCTTGTCTTCTGAAATGCAAAACTTTAAAATTCCCCTTTGTAGTCCCACTCAATGGCTCTGTAGCCTGGATTTGTGTGTCTGCTGGAAAGAGGGAGTATAGCTCTGGTTCAAGGACAATCAATAAAAAGTTTTGTAGAAGCATCTCTCAGGTAAGTAAAAATCTTTCAGGTATCAAGTCTAGCCCCCAGTGGACAATGTAGACAGCCACCTAGACATTCTTCATTGACAGAGAATCAGTATATTCCACTACCATCCCATCCTCAACACAGCCAGAAGGTGTTTCAGCTTTATTTATTTTCCAACTACATGGTCAAAATAACTTTAAGACTTTTAAAGTGTGTGTGTGTGTGTGTGTGTATGTGTATTTCCACACATATTGGTATATAGAGAGAGCCCTGGTGGTGCAGTGGTTAAGAGCTCAGCTGCTATCCAAAAGGTCATCAGTTTGAATCCACCAGCCAGTCGCTCCTTGCAAACCCTATGGGGTGGTTCTACTCTTGTCCTATAGGGTCGCTATGAGTTGGAATCAACCTGACAGCAACAAGTCTGGTTTTTTTGGTGTGTGTGTATATGTGTGTATATATCTATATATGTATGAAAAGAAACTGAATGGAAAAATTAAATGCCACTTTTCAATGCCATCAAACTGTAAAGATCAACCAAAACCATGCAATCAATTGTCAATTCTGTTCCCATCTGTTTCACTTTTGTACTTACACCAGCTGAATATGCAGCATGTTTTTCTCTGACCCTAACCACCAAATTTATATTACCCATATTAAAGGAATAGACTTGTCATTTAAAGCAATAAAATAATGGAATTGATAATTTCAGAGATCCACTCAATTGAAATAATTCCTTTCACTTTCATTCAAGGGTTTCTTGCTAATACAGTGAACATCTTCTAAATATAAATGTGGAAAGGAGTCAAGTGAAGTATGATGTTTCTAGATAGTGAAGATCCATCTCTCTTCTTACCAAACCCTAATTTTATATTAGGCATTCTGGAAAACTTCTTACTGAGGGGCAGCTGTATCTACCTTCTTTGAAATAACATCAGCCATTTATTTCTCCTAACCTGAGCCTGTGTTATTTTCCCAAAAGGACAAAGAATTAACTTCTTACTCATTTATACATCCACTGAAGTTGTTTTGAACTTCTAGACAAAATGAAAGGATAATTTTCTAGTCTAAATATGAGATAGTAGTGTTTTTTCTTTTTTTCCCAAGAGAAAATTAATTAAGACCCAGAAAATGATTGTACTACAGTTAAAGGGAATGTGTGAATTAATTATTGTTAGAAGAAAGCAAAGAGGACTTGAAGCACTTACTGATGAAGATCAAAGACTACAGCCTTCAGTATGGATTACACCTCAACATAAAGAAAACAAAAATCATCACAACTGGACCAATAAGCAACATCATGATAAACAGGGAAAATACTGAAATTGTAAAGGATTTCATTTTACTTGTGTCCACAATCAGCACCCATGGAAGTAGTAGACAAGAAATCAAATGATGCATTGCATCGGGCAAATCTGCTGCAGAAGACCTCTTTAAAGTGTTAAAAAGCAAAGATGTCATCTTGAGGAATAAGGTGTGCCTGATCCAAGCCATGGTATTTTAAATTGTCACATATGCATGTGAAAGCTGGACAATGAATAAGAAAGACCAAAGAAGAATTGATGCCTTTGAATTACGATGTAGACAAAGAATATTGAGTATACCATGGACTCCCAGAAGAATGAAAAAATCTGTCTTGGAAGAAGTACAGACAGAATGCTCCTTAGAAGCCAGGATGGTGAGACTCTGTCTCACATACTTTGGACATGTTATCAGGAGGGACCAGTCCCTGGAGAAGGACATCATGCTTGGTAAAGCAGAGGGTCAGCAAAAAAGAAGACCCTCAATGAGATGGATTGACACAGTGGCTGCAACAATGGGCACAAGCATAACAATGATTGTACACAGAGTTGCTATGAGTCAGAATGGACTCGACATCACATAACAACAACAACAGAAGAAAAATATTTTCTCTTATTCACACAATCTTGTCTTGTTTGTCTCAAATAATGACTGCTTTTGTTCAGCACTTAAAGAAAAGGGATACGTTTTGAGGCATTTTTGGCACAGAGAAGGGTAACATTACATTGCAGAGGAATTTGTATATATTTGACTTAATAACTTTCTCAAGACATCAATTGTAATTTGAACTCTCATCCAATCAAAACTTAAACTACAATTAAAAACTCATTCCAGTAAACCAATAGGGAAATTAACTGATGTCCTTCAGGCTCTCCTGACAACTGTAGCACAGCCTCATTAAAGCAGTTGAATCCTAGAGTTTTTAATGATTACAGCTCCCAGAAACAAAGAAATTAAGATTGGAAGGAAGGAATAAAGAAGGTAACTAACTGAAGCAAGAAACCTTGTGGTGAATATTATCTGAACGGCTTCAGTACATTCTCAATACATCATCTAATTTCCAAACAATGCATCAAATACATAGGACTTCCAAGAGGCTTTGGTGTTTCAAGTTGATGGCAATATTTAAATGTTGTAAAGCTAAGTCATTTTTATGCTAGAGGATTATCTGAAAAGCCAACCTTTTCGCAATCCTTATGAATGAGGATTGATTTTGTATTTCCTTGAAGACTTCAAGTGGATTGTAAACAAAGGAGAGTCAGTGGTTCCTTCTTTGTGAAGAACTTGTACACTCTTAGGTACTTCATTTTTATGGAGCTACACATGCTATTTCCAATTCTCATTCTAATACACATATCAATGGATGAAACAATCATTACTTAGATCAACCAAGCAAATTTCAGCTGCTCTTTCATAGGGCCAGGGTAATTCTATAGAAAATATTTTTTTCCTAATTAGGGTTAAGAAACACCTGCCTTTTTATAGTCCATTATTCATAACTGGCCCCACATAAGACAATAGAGTAGATGAATGGTTTTTAAACTTTGCTGCATATTAGAATCACCTGGGGAGCTTTTAAAACTACTTGTGCTCAGGTCTCAGTCGATGGCAGTTAAATCAGAATGTCTAGGAGGGGGAACCAGGTATCAGGTTTTTTTAAAAAAAGACCTCCCGGTGATTCTAACATGCAACTAACTTTGGAGCCACTGAAGTAGATTTTAAAAGGAAATTATAGGCAAAAGTGCAATCAAGCTCTAAGGAAGAACAAGGACAGGATTACCCCTGCTAGAAACAATGTTGCTCTTAGATACCATGGAGTCAGTTCCAACTCATAGTGACTCTATATACAACAGAACGAAACACTGCCCAGTCCTGTGCCATTCTCACAATCGTTATGCTTGAGCCCATTGTTGCAGCCACTGTGTCAGTCCATCTCACTGAGGATCTTCCTTTTTATTGATGACCCTCTACTCTACCAAGCATGATGTCCTTTTCTAGGGACTGGTCCCTCCTGATAACATGTCCAAAGTATGTGAGACAAAGTCTCACCATCCTGGCTTCTAAGCAGCATTCTGTCTGTACTTCTTCCAAGACAGATTTGTTCATTCTTCTGGCAGTCTATGGTTATTCAATATTCTTCCCCAGCACGTAATTCAAAGGCATCAATTCTTCTTTGGGCTTTCTTGCTTGCTGTCCAGCTTTCACATGCATCTGAGGTGATTGAAAATACCATGGCTTCGTTCAGGCGCACCTTACTCCTCAAGGTGAAATCTTTGCTTTTTAACACTTCAAAGAGGTCTTCTGAGCAGATTTGCCCAATGCAATACATCACTTGATTTCTTTTTTTAAAAATTATTAATATATATATATATATATATTTATTGTACTTCAGGTGAAGGTTTACAGAACAAATTGTTTCCTGACCGCTTCTGCCTTCTAGCCTTTGTCCCTGGACTGCTGTGCCTCATTAGTCTCGTTTTGTTTTATGGAACTGTCCACTCCCCGACTGAACGGTGAACCTCAGAAGTGATTTCACCACTGAGCAAAAGGGTGCCTGGGGGCCATACTGTCAGGGTTTCTCCAGTCTCCTTTAAGCCAGTAAATCTGTTTTTTTTTTTTTTTAATTGTACTTCAGGTGAAGGTTTACAGAACAGTTTCTCATGAAACACTAGTACACATATTGTTTTATGACATTGGTTAACAACCCCACGACATGTCAACCCTCTCCCTTCTAGACCTTTTTTTTTTTTTTTTGGTGAAAATATACATAGCCAAAGATACATCATTTCCAAAATTTCTACATGCACAGTTCAGTGACATCGACTACGCTCTTCCAATTGTGTTGCTATTCTCACTTTAGATGAAGGTTTACAGAACAAAATAGTTTCTTATTAAACAGTTAGTACACATGTTGCCCTATGACCGTGGTTAACAACCTAACAACACATCAACCCTATCCTTACTCAAACTTGGGTTCCCTATCACCAACTTTCCTGTGCCCTTCTGCCTTCTGGTGCTTGTCCCTGCACTGCTGTGCCTCATTAGTCCCATTTGGTTTTACGGGGCTGTCAACTCACAGACTGAACGGTGAACCTCGGAGATAACTTCATCACTGAGCTAAAAGGGTTTCTGGGGGCCATACTCTTGGGGTTTCTCCAGTCTCCTTTAGGCCAGTAAATCTGGTCTTTTTTTTGTGAGTTAGAATTTTGTTCTACAGCCTTCTGAAGCTCTGTCCAGAAACCTCTGTTGTGATCCTGGTCAGAGCAGTCAGTGGTGGTAGCCAGGCACCATCTAGCTATACTGGACTCAGTCTGGTGGAGGCCTTGGTAGCTGTGGTCTATTAGTGCTTTGGACTAATCTTTTCCTTGTATCCTGTTCTCTTCATTCTCCCTTGCTCCCGAAGGGATGAGACCAGTGGAGTATCTTAGATGGCCGCTCACAGGCATTTAAGACCCCAGACACTACTCACCAAGGTAGAATGTAGAACATTGTCCTTATAAACTGTGTTATGCCAGTTGAGCTAGATGCTCCCCAAGACCATGGTCTCCACAGCCCTCTTCCCAGCAACTCAGTCCTTGAGGGAGTTTTAATGTGTCTATGGAACTTCCATGACCTTTCCTTGTACAAGTTGTGCTGGTTTCCCCTGTATTGTGTACTGTCTCACCCTTATACCACTTATCTACTGCCTATTTAGTATTTCCCCCCCACCCCTCACATCCCTGGTAACCAACAAAGATTGTTACTTTTTGTGTGTGAACTTTTTCATGGGTTTTTACAATAGAGGTCTCATACAATATTTGTCCTGTTGTGATTGACTTATTTCACTCAGCATAATGTCCTCCAGTTTCATCCATGTTATGAGATGCTTCACAGATTCATCACTGTTCTTTCTCGTTGCATAGTACTCCATTGTGTGTATGTACCATAGTTTGTTTATCCATTCATCTGTTGATGGGCACCTATGTTGCTTCCATCGTTTTTCTATTGTGAACAATGCTGCCATGAACATAGGTGTGCATATGTCTATTCGAGTGACGACTCTTATTTCTCTAGGATATATTCCTAGGAGTGGGATTGCTGGATCGAATGGTATGTCTATTTCTAGCTTTCTGAGGAACCGCCACATCATTTTCCAAAATGGTTGTATCATTTTGCATTCCCACCAGCAGTGCATAAGACTTCCAATCTCCCCACAGCCCCTCCAAAATTTTCTCTTTCCAGTGTTTTTGATTCGTGCCCGTAATGCCGGGGTGAAGTGGTATCTTATTGTGGTTTTAATTTGCATTTCTCTAATGGCTAGTGATCGTGAGCATTTCCTCATGTGTCTGTTGGCTGCTTGAATGTCTTCTTTGGTGAAGTGTCTGTTCATTTCCTTTGCCCATTTTTTAATAGGATTATTTGTCTTTTTGTTGTAGAGTTGTTGGATTTTCTTGTAGATTATGGAGATTAGACCCTTGTCTGATTTGTACTGTCCCAAAATTTTTTCCCAGTCTGTAGGTTCTCTTTTTACTCTTTTGGTGAAGTTTTTTGGAGAGCATAGGTGTTTGATTTTTAGAAGATCCCAGTTAACTAGCTTATCTTCTGGGGTTTGTGTGTTGATGGTTATGGTTTCTATCCTGTTAATGCCATGTATTAAGGCCTGTAGCGTTGGTTCTATTTTTTCTTTTATGAACTTTATAGTTTTAGGCTTTATATTGAGGTCTTTGATCCATTTTGAATTGGTTTTTGCATATGGCATGAGGTATAGGTCCTGTTTCATTTTTTTGCAGATGGATATCCAGTTTTGCCAGCACAGTTTGTTAAAAAGACTGTCTTTTCCCCATTTGATGGACTTTGGGCCCTTGTCGGAGATCAGGTGACTGTAGGTGGATGGATTTATATCTGGGTTCTCAATTCTGTTCCATTGGTCAATGTATCTGTCATTGTACCAGTACCAGACTGTTTTGACTACTGTGGCTGTATAGTAGGTTCTGAGGTCAGGTAGTGTGAGTCCTCCAACATCATTCTTCTTCTTCAGTAGTGCTTTACTTATTCGAGGCTTCTTTCCTTTCCATATAAATTCAATGATTAGTTTTTCCATCTCTTTGAAGAATGTTGTTGGTATTTGGATCGGGATTGCGTTGTATTTGTAAATTGCTTTGGGTAGAATTATCATTTTCACAATGTTGAGTCTACCTATCCATGAGCATAGTATGTTTTTCTATTTATGTAGATCCATTTGGGTTTCTTGCAGTAGTGTTTTGTAGTTTTCTTTGTATAGGTCTTTTATATCCCTGGTTAGATTTATTCCTAAGTATTTTTTTTTTTTTTAGGGGCTATTATATGCGGTACTATTTTCCTGATTTCCTTTTCATCATTCTCCTTATTGGTGTATAGGAATCCAACTGATTTTTGTATGTTTATCTTGTATCCTGCTACACTGCTGAATCCTTCTATTAGTTCCAGTAGATTTCTCGTGGAGTTGTTAGGGTTTTCTATGTATAGTATCATATCATTTGCAAACAGGGACAGTTACCAATTTGGATGCCCTTTATTTCTTTTTCTTGCCTTATTGTTCTAGCTAAACTTCCAGCACAGTGTTAAATGGGAGTGGTGATAAAGGGCATCCTTTTCTTGTTCCTGTTCTGAAGGGGAATGTTTTCAGCCTCTCTACATTAAGAATGATGTTGGTCATTGGTTTTGCATAGATACCCTTTATAATTTTGAGAAATGTCCCTTCTATACCTATTTTATGGAGAGTTCTTATCAGGAATGGGAGTTGGACCTTGTCGAATGCCTTTTCTGTGTCAATTGAGATGATCATGTGATTCTTTTCTTTCCTTTCATTTATGTGGTGGATTACGTTGATTGATTTTCTAATGTTGAACCATTCTTGCATACCTGGTATGAATCCTACATGGTCGTGGTGTATTCTTTTTTTTTTGATATAATGCTGAATTCTATTGGCTAGAATTTTGTTGAGGATTTTTGCATCTATATTCGTGAGAGATGTTGGTCTGTAATTTTCTTTTTTTGTGGTGTCTTTGCCGGGTTTTGGTATCAGCGTTATGCTGGCTTCATAGAATAAATTTGGAAGTGTTGCTTCCTTTTCTATGCTCTGAAATAACTTGAGTAGAACTGGTACAAGCTCTTCTCTGAATGTTTTGTAGAATTCTCCAGTGAAGCCATCTGGGCCAGGGCTTTTTTTTTTGTTGGGAGTTTTTTTATTACCTTTTCAATCTCTTCTCTTGTTGTGGGTCTGTTCAGATTTTCAACATCACTGTGTTATAGTTTGGGTAGGTAGTGTGTTTCTAGAAATTTATCTATTTCCTCTAGGTTTTCAAATTTGTTGGAGTAGAGTTTTTCATAATATTCTGTTATGATCCTTTTTATTTTAGTTGGGTCTGTTGTAATGTCGCCCATTTCATTTCTTATTTGGGATATTTGTGTCCTCTCTTGTTTTTCTTTTGTCAGTCTGGCCAGTGGTTTGTCGATCTTGTTCTCTCAAAGAACCAACTTTGGTTTTGTTGATTGTTTCTATTGTTTTTCTGTTCTCTATTTCATTTATTTTTGCTCTGATCTTTATTATTTACTTTCTTCCGTGGGTGTGGGCTTTTTTTTGCTGTTCTCTTTCTACTTGTTTGAGTTGTATAGTTAATGTTTTGATTTTGTCCCTTTCTTCTTTTTTGATGTGTGCATCTATTGCTATAAAGTGTCCTCTGACATCTGCCTTTGCTGTGTCCAAAAGGTTTTGGTATGATGTGTTTTCATTTGCATCTGATTCTAGGAATTTTTTGATTCCATCTCTGATTTCTTCTATTACCAGTGATGCATAAGCAGGGTATTATTCAGTTTTCATGTGATTTATTTTTTTTCCCTTGCTGTTTCTGTTGTTAATTTCTACCTTGATGGCATTGTGGTCTGAGAAGATACTTTGAATTATCTCAACGTTTTGGATCTTGTTCAGGACTGCTCTGTGGCCTAAGATGTGGTCTATACTGGAGAACTTTCCATGGGCATTGGAAAAGAATGTGTATTTTGCAGCTGTTGAATGGAGTGTTCTATATATGTTTATGAGGTCTATTTGGCTGATTGTGTCCTTTAGGTCTTCTGTATCTTTGCTGAGTTTCTTCTTAGTTGTTCTGTCCTTTACTGAGAGTGGTGTGTCGAAGTCTCTTACTATTATTGTGGAACTATCAATTTCTCTTTTCAGTGTTGTTAGAGTTTGTTTTATGTATTTTGGAGCCCTGTCATTGGGTGTGTCGATGTTTATTATGGTTATGTCTTCAAGATAGATTGTCCCCTTAATCATTATATAGTGTCCTTCTTTGTCTTTTATGGTAGATTTTGTTTTAAAGTCTATTTTAACTGAGATGAGAATTGCCACTCCTGCTCTTTTTTGGTAGTTGTTAGCTTGATATATTTTTTTCCAACCTTTGACTTTTAATAAATTCACATCTTTTGTTTCTAAGGTGTATCTCTTGTAGACAGCAAATTGATGGATCCTGTTTTCTTATCCATTCTGTCACTCTCCGTTTCCTTATAGGTGCATTGAGTCCATTTACATTCAGAGTGATTATTGATCGATGTGAGTTTGTTGCTGTCATTTTGTAGGGCTTTTTTTTTTTTTTTTGTGGTGCTGACGTTTTCTTTCTTCTTACTGTCCTGTGCTGAGTTACTTTTGTTTGTGGATTTTTTTTTTTTTCATTTCATTTCTTTTTGTAGGTTTTGTTTTTGCTGAGACTTTAGTTTTTCCTCTTTATATTTATGAGAATGTTTATTAACTTTATTTTTGGTTACCATGAAATTTATCCTTATCTTTCTAAGTTTGAAGCAGTCTATTATTACTTGGTATCACCTTGCCTTTCTCTCCATTAGAAGGTTCTATACATACACCTTTTATTCCTTTTTTATTGTTTTGATGTTGTTGTCATTTACGGATTAACTGCTCTGATTCCCTGTTGTATTTCTTTTGGTTTTGGATAGTCCCTGACAGTTCATTTCCTAGATTGGTATGTGGCTGGTGCGATCCTGCGTACTAGATTCTGCCTGTGAGCTGAAGTTTTTTGTTCTCAGATCAAAGGTCTCCCTTTAATAATTCTTGTAAGTTTGGTTTGGTTTTACCTATTCCCTTAATTTCTATTTATCTGGAAATGTCCCAGTTTCGCCATCATATTTGAAAGAAAGTTTTTGTTTTATATTTTATTTTATTGTACTTCAGGTGAAGGCTTACAGAACAAACAGTTTCTCATGAAACAGTAGTACACATGTTGTTTTATGACATTGATTAACAACCCCACAACATATTAACCCTCTGAATTCTCAACATTTTCTTTTTTTTAAGTGAAAATACGCATAGCCAAAGATACACCGTTTCAAAAATTTCTACATACACAGTTCAGTGACATTGACTATGCTCTTCCAATTGTGCTGTTATTCTCACTTAAGATGAAGGCTTACAGAACAAAATAGTTTCTCATTTAACAGTTACTACAAATGTTGCCCTGTGACAATGGTTAACAATCTCACAACACATCAACAGTATCCTTACTCAACCTTGGGTTCCCTATCACCAGCTTCCTTGTCCTCCTCTGCCTTCTGGCCCTTATCACTGGACTCCTGTACCTCGTTAGTCTCATTTGGTTTTATGTGGCTGTCCACTTCCAGGCTGAACAGTGAACCTAGGAGGTAACTTCACCACTGAGCTAAAAGGGTGTCTGGGGGTCATAGTCTCAAAGATTCTCCTGTCTCCTTTAGGCCAGTAAATCTGGTCTTTTTTTTTTTTTGTGAGTTAGAATATTCTCTACATCCTTCTGAAGCTCTGTCCAGAAACCTCTGTTGTGATCCGGGTCAGAGCAGTCAGTGGTGGTAGCTGGGCACCATCTAGCTGTACTGGACTCAGTCCGGTGGAGGCCTTTGTAGCTGTGGACAATTAGTCCTTCAGACTAATCTTTTCTTTGTATCCTGTTCTCTTCATTCTCCCTTGCTCCCAAAGGGATGAGACCAGTGGAGTATCTTAGATGGCTGCTCACAGGCTTTTAAGACCCCAGACACTACTCAGCAAGGTAGAATGTAGAGCATTGTCTTTATAAGCTGTGTCATGACAATTGAGCTAGATGTTCCCCGAGACCATGGTCCCCAGAGCCCTCCGCCCAGCAGTTCAGTCCCTCAGAGAGTTTGGATGTGTCTATGGGGCTTCCATGACCTTCCCTTGTACAGGTTGTGCTAGCTTCCCCTGTATTGTGTACTGTCTCACCATTCACCCAAGATACCACTTATCTATTGCCTATTTAGTATTCCCTCCCCCACCCCTCCCATCCCTGGTAACCAACAAAGATTGTTACATTTTGTGTGTGAACTTTTTCATGGTTTTTTACAATAGACGTCTCATACAATATTTGTCCTTTTTTGATTGACTTATTTCACTCAGCATAATATCCTCCAGTTTCATCCATGTTGTGAGATGGTTCACAGATTCCTTGTTGTTCTTTCTCGTTGCATAGTACTCTATTGTGTTTACGTACCATAGTTCGTTTATCCATTCATGTGTTGATGGGCATCTAGGTAGTTTCCATCTTTTTTGCTATTGTGAACAATGCTCCCATGAACATAGGTGTGCATATGTCTATTCGAGTGACCACTCTTATTTCTCTAGGATATATACCTAGGAGTGGGATTGCTGGATCCAATGGTATGTCTATTTCTAGCTTTCTGAGGAAGCGCCACATCATTTTCCAAAATGGTTGTATCATTTTGCATTGCCACCAGCAGTGCATAAGAGTTCCAATCTCCCCACAGTCCCTCCAACATTTGTTATTTCCAGTGTTTTTGATTTGTGTCAGTAATGCCGGGGTGAGATGGTATCTCATTGTGGTTTTAATTTGCATTTCTCTAATGGCTAGTGATCGCGAGCATTTCCTCATGTGTCTTTTGGTCCTTTGAATATCTTCTTTGGTGAAGTGTCTGTTCATTTCCTTTGACCATTTTTTGATAGGATTATTTGTCTTTTTGTTGAAGAGGTGTTGGATTTTCTTGTAGATTATGGAGATTAGACCTTTGTCTGACTTGTACTGTCCAAAAATTTTTTCCAGTCTTTAGGTTCTCTTTTTACTCTTTTGGTGAAGTCTTTTGGAGCGCGTAGGTGTTTGATTTTGAGAAGATCCCAGTTATCTAGCTTATCTGTTGGGTTTTGTGCATTGATGGTTATGGTTTGTATGCTGTTCATGCCATGTATTAAGGTCTGTAGTGTTGGTCCTATTTTTTCTTCTATGAACTTTATAGTTTTAGGCTTTATATTCAGGTCTTTGATCCATTTGGAAGTAGTTTTTGTATACGGTGTGAGGTATGGGTCTTGTTTCATTGTTTTCCAAATGGATATCCAGTTTTGCCAGTAGCATTTATTAAAAAGACTGTCTTTTCGCCATTTGATGGACTTTGGGCCCTTGTTGAAGATCAGATGACCGTAAGTGGATGGATTTACATCTGGGTTCTCAATTGTGTTCCATTGGTCAATGTATCTGTCGTTGTACCAGTACCAGGCTGTTTTGACTACTGTAGCTGTATAGTAGGTTCTGAAGTCAGGTAGTGTGAGTCCTCTAACTTTATTCTTCTTCTTCAGTAGTGCTTTACTTATTCGGGGTTTCTTTCCTTTCTATATAATGTTACTGATTAGTTTTTCCAACTCTTTGAAGAATGTTGTTGGTATTTGGATCGGGATTGCGTTGTATTTGTAAATTGCTTTGGGTAGAATTGACATTTTCACAATGTTGAGTCTGCCTGTCCATGAGCATGGTATGTTTTTCCATTTATGTAGATCCCTTTGGGTTTCATGCAGTAGTGTTTTGTAGTTTTCTTTGTATAGGTCTTTTACATTCCTGGTCAGAATTATTCTTAAGTATTTTATCTTTTTAGGGGGTATTGAAAATGGTATTGTTTTCCTGATTTCCTTTTCATCGTTCTCCTTACTGGTGTATAGGAATCCAACTGGTTTTTGAATGTTTATCTTGTATCCTGCTACACTGCTGAATCTTTGTATTAGTTCCAGTAGATTTTTTGTGGAGTCTTTAGGGTTTTTTATGTATAGTATCATATCATCTGCAAACAGGGACAGTTTGCCTTCTTTGTTACCAGTTTGGATGCCCTTTCTTTCTTTTTCTTTCCTTATCGCTCTAGCTAGAACTTCCAGCACAATGTTAAATAGGAGTGGAAATAAAGGGCATCCTTGTCTTGTTCCTGTTTTCAAGGGGAATGTTTTCAGCCTCTCTCCATTAAGAATGATGTTGGCCGTTGGTTTTGCATAGATGCCCTTTAGTATGTTGAGAAATTTCCCTTCTATACCTATTTTATTGAGCGTTTTTATCAGGAATGGGTGTTGGACTTTGTCAAATGCATTTTCTGCATCAATTGGGATGATCATGTGATTCTTTTCTTTCCTTTTATTTATGTGGTGGATTACGTTGATTTTTTTTCTAATGTTGAACCATCCTTGCATACCTGGTATGAATCCTACTTGGTAGTGGTGTATTGTTTTTTTGATATGATGCTAAAGTCTTGGCTAGAATTTTGTTCAGAATTTTTGCATCTATATTCATGAGAGATATTGGTCTGTAATTTTCTTTTTTTGTGACACCTTTGCCTGGTTTTGGTATCAGCTTTACGGTGGCTTCATAGAATGAATTTGTAAGTGTTGCTTCCTCTTCTATGCTCTGAAATAGCTCGAGTAATACTTGTGCAAGCTCTTCTGTAAATGTTTTGTAGAATTCTCCAGTGAGGTCATCTGGGCCAGGGCTTTTTTTGGTTGGGAGTTTTTTTTATTACCTTTTCAATCTCTTCTCTTGTTATGGGTCTGTTCAGATTTTCAACATCACTTTGTTGTAGTTTGGGTAGGCCATTTGTTTCTAGAAATTTATCCATTTCCTCTAGGTTTTCAAATTTGTTGGAGTACAGTTGTTGATAATATTCTGTTATAATCCTTTTTATTGCTTTTGGGTCTGTTGTAATGTCCCCCATTTCATTTCTTATTTGGGTTATCTGTGTCCTCTCCTGTTTTTCTTTTGTCTGTCTGGCCAGTGATTTGTCGATTTTGTTGATTTTTTCAAAGAACCAACTTTTGGTTTTGTTGATTCTTTCTATTGTTTTTCTGTTCTCTATTTCATGTATTTCTGCTCTGATCTTTACTGTTTCCTTTCTTCTGGTGTGTGTGGGCTTTTTTTGCTGTTCTCTTGAAAGAGAGTTTTGCAGGATATATTATTCTTGGATGGCAATTCTTTTCTTTCAAGGTTTTATATAGGTCATCCTATTGCCTTTTTGTCTGCATGGTTTCTTCCAAATAATCTCAGCTGATTCTTATTGTTTCTCCTCGTATGTGACTTCTTGTTTTTCTCAAGCTGCTCTCAGGCTTCTTTATTTGTCTTTGGTTTTGGCGAGTGTGAATATGATATACCTTGGTGATTTTCTTTTGGAGTCTATCCTATATGGGGTTTGTTGAGCTTCTTGCATGGCCAGCTTTTCATCTTTCATGATATTGGGGAAGTTTTCTCTCAGCAGCTCTTCAATGATCCTCTCTGTGTTTTCTGTTTTCTCCCTCTGTTCTGGAATTCCAATCACTCAAAAATTTTTGCTTTTGATTGTCATAACTCTCAGGGTGTCTTTATTTCTCTTTGTTCTTTTTTCTGAGTTTTCCTCAGAGTTGTATCCAAGCGTTTGTCTTCAATTTTGCTGATCCTGTCTTCCACCATTTCAAATCTGCTCCTTAGCCCTTCTATGACACGGTCTGTTACTGAAATCTTGTTGTTTATCTTTTGAGTCTCTAATTGTTGTTTTTTTATAATTTCTAGTTGTGAATTTATTTTGTCATTTTGTTCCTGCTTTATTTTCCTGAATTCTTCCAATTTTTTGTGCATATTTTCCATGAATTTGTTTATTTTTTCCTCATTTTTTCTGCTTTTTGCTTCAACTCTTGGAGAATTCTCAGAATTAAAGATTTGAATTCCCTATCATGTTGTTCTGGTGCCTTTTCTTCCACTGGAAAGTCATCTGGTGTTTTATTTTGGATTCCTACTGGAACCATCCTGTCCTGTTTTTGTAAATGGTTTGATATTGTCTGCTGTCTTCGGGGCATTCAGTCATTATTTTTCTTGTTTATTGATTGTAGATTTGTTTGATCCTTTTTTTTTTATATTTAGCGATGTCTGAGTGGGCGGGGTGTGTGTTCTTTGTTGTTTGCTAGTCTGTGGGGACGATAGTTTTCACCTTCTTCTCCAACTGGCAGGGTTAGTCTCTCAGATACAGTACAGCACGGCAGGTCTAGCTGAAGAGGAGTTAGTGGGACAGCTTGTTTGTGGCACTTACTACAGTCACCAGGGCTGGTCAGTAATCAGTGCAGGGTGGGTTCCAGTAGGCCGTGCCTGTGCTGCTTTGTGGTGTGATGTTAAGTGTACCATTCAGGTAGGCAGGATGTAGGGAGGAGATTGTTATGTGTGGAGCTAAGATGGATATGAGAGAGAAAAGAGAGGAATAAGAGCCAAAAACATACAAATAAACAAAAAAGAGTGCTAGGGTAGCTTGCTGTTGGAGTGGAGAGATGAGAGACTATGAAATGGAGAAAAACAAAAAGGGGAAGAAGAAGAAGAAAACAGAAAAGAATGAATAAATAAAAATCAGAAAGGAACAAGTACAGCAAAGCTCCCAGGGATTCCACCGGTGCAGCTATGAGGTCTGGGGAAGTTGTTCTCAGATGTTGCAGTACAGACTGGCTAGATGGTGTAGAGGTATTCAGCACCAGATATTCAGGGAACAGAAATAGAAGGAAGGTATAGAGAGATGAGAAACTGAGTAATGAAGAAAGACAAAAAGGGAAAAAGAGGGAAAGAAAACAAAACAAATTTTAAAAAAAAGGAACAAGAAAAGCCCCCCCAAAAAACAGAAAAAAAAAAAAAACATGAAAAAACAAAAGCCCTCAGTGATCCCTGTGTGTGTCTGTGCAAGCCAAGGGGGTAGATTTCAAGAAGCGCAGCACCATAGGGCCAGAACAGGTTCCCAACTCAAGAAAAGGTAAAGAAAACAAACAAACAATTTAAAACAAACAAACAGAAACCCCAGGATCCCACCAGCGTGGCAGCCCAGACCGGGAAGCAGTTCCACACTTGAACAGAGCTCCGCAGCCCCTCAGGAAGAAGCAAAGATGGCGCACGGAGCCAGGTATTTGAGTGAAAGGAGGGGGAGGTGGCGAGATATAAGGAAGAAATCAAAAGAAGAGGAAAAAAAGCAACAACAAATGGCACTCAGAAAGCCAGCCAGTGCGGGCAGGTGGAATCCAAGCTGCTGTTGCTTCCCGGACCAGAGACTGCGGCTGCGGGAAGCAGAGGAGGCTGAGTGGGGGTGAAGAAGGGTGGGAGGTGGGAAAGTGTATATCGCATATTACCAGTTGTTCTGTCTCCTGCTTGAAGCTCCATGAAGCTGCTTTCTTATACCTCCTATTTGCTGGTCTCTCTTGTATCATTCCTTTCAATGTAGCTTGAACTTCTTCTTTCAATACCAATCGGTTCTTGGTCATATGCTATCTCCTGAAATGGTTGAACATTGATCAATTCTTTTTGGTACAGTGACTCTGTGTATTCCTTCCATCTCCTTTTGATGCTTCCTGCTTTGCTGAATATTGTCCCCACAGAATCTTCCAATATTTCAACTAGAGTTTTGAATTTTCTCTTTAGTTCTTTCAGCCTGAGAAATCCTGAGCATGTTCTTCCCTTTTGGTTTTCCATCTCCAGTTCTTTGCACATTTCCTTATAATGCTATACTCTGTCTTCTCGAGCTGCTCTTTGAAATCTTCTGTTGAGCTCTTTGACTTCATCGTTTCTTCCTTTTGCTTTAGCTACTCTATGTCCAAGGTTAAGTTTCAGAGTGTCTTCTGACATCCATTTGGGTCTTTTATTTCTTTTCTGTCTTTTTAATGACCTCTTAATTTCTTCATGTATGATGTCCTTGATGTCATCACACAACTTGTCTGGTCTTCTGTCATTAGTGTTCAATGCATCAAATCTATTATTGAGATGGTCTCTAAATTCAGGTGAGACATACTTAATGTCATATATTGGCTCTCATGTACTTGCTTTAATTTTCTTCAGATTCTACTTGAACTTGCATATGAGTAATTGATGGTCTCTTCTGCAGTTGGCCCCTGGTCTTATTCTGACTGATGATATTGAACTTCTCCATAGTCTCTTTCCACAATCATAATCTATTTGATTCCTGTGTATTTCATCTGGCCAGGTCCACGTGTATAGTTGCTGTTTATGTTGTTGAGAAAAGGTATTGGCAATAAATAAGTCACTGATCTTGCAAAATTGTATCATGCGATCTCTGGCGTCATTTCCATCACCAAGGCCATATTTTCCAACTACAGATCCTGCTTCTCTATTTCCAAATTTCGAGTTCCAATCATCAGTAATTATCAATGCATCTTGACTGCATATTTGATCAATTTCAGACTGCAGAAGTTGGTAAAAATCTTCAATTTCTTAATCTTTGGCATTAGTGGCTGATGTGTAAATTTGAATAATAGTCATACTAACCGGTGTTCCTTGTAGGCATATGGATATTATCCTATCACTGACAGCGTTGTACTTCAGGATAGACCTTGTGTTCTTTTTGACAATGAATGCAATGCCATTCAGCTTCAATATGTCATTCCCGATATAGGAGACCATGTGATTGTCTTAGTCAAAACAGCAAATACCAGTTCATTTCTGCCCATTAATGGCTAGGTTATTGATCTTTTTGTAGTCCATTTCATTTTTGATGACTTCTAATTTTCCTAGATTCATACTTCTTCATACATTCCATGTTCTGATTATTAATGGATGTTTGCAGCTGTTTCTTCTCATTCTGAGTCATGCCACATCAGCAAATGATGGTCCCGAAAGCTTGACTCCATCCATGTCATTAAGGTCAACTCTGTTTTGAGGAGGCAGCTCTTCTACAGTTGTCTTTTGAGTGCCTTCCAACCTGAGGGGCTCATCTTCTGGCACTGTACCAGTCAATGTTCTGCTTCTGTTCATAAGGTTTTCACAGGCCAATTTTTTCAGAAGTAGACTGCCAGGTCCTTCTTCCTAGTCTGTCTTAGTCTGGAAGCTCCTCTGAAACCTGACCACCATAGGTGAACCTGCTGGTATTTAAAATACCAGTGGCATATCTTCCAGCACAATAGCCAACACACAAGCCACCACAGTTCAACTGACGCATGCATCTGTCACACCTAAAACCCATAGGCCCAGATATTTAGATATGTATCTTTTGATAAGGAGTGTGACTATGCATTAAGAGTATGATGCACACGTGTACGCTCCCACACCCTGATGAAAGCTAAATGCCTACTTATAATTTGACAGTAGTGGACAATATATATATATGGCTTGAGCACATATTTGATACTGTGTCAAAATGCCTTCAAGGGATATAAAAGGAATTGATTGGTAAATAGAATAGATGACCATACCTACTTTAAATATTTAGTTCAAAAATTAGCAGCAGCCATTAAGAATAAGTGATTTTGTTTGCACCTTCTCTGTTTTCCCTGGTAAGAAAGCATATTTTGAAAGAGCTTGAGCAAGAGCACAGCTGCAAAGGCATTCAATAAATTGGTTTCCAAACATAACCAGAAGTGACTCTAATTTTCAAAGAATATTGAGGTGGAAACAGGAAGACAAATTACACTCAGAGAGACATGCTTGCCTTCCATGGTAACTCTCTCATCTATCTACAATAAAAGGCAGGAACCATCACATACAGCAAGACCAAGTAAACCAAGTAGATTAATCTACCATATCATTCAAAACTGCAGTAGAAGACTAAATTTGGTGAAATTGATGAAGGAATAGAGCTGAAACAAAGATCACATCACAGACTACTAGCTGAGTTTTGCAAATTGGTTTATAAAGTCTTCAGGATTGGAAATCTACCTAATAAGTGCTGGACTGCACTGATAAACAAGCTCTGACTATTCTCCCACATTGGCATGTACTGAAGCAATTTCTTTCCCACCCAGTCTCCAGTCATGCCCTGAGATCTCTCCAGTTGAACTGTTTTTCAGACCACATTAAAAACACTTGCTTACTCAGGAAAATATTTGAGTACTCTTAAGATACTTTTGGGATCTCATGAAGCCCCATGAATTTTCTCAGAATTTCTGCCTACACATAATTAAATCTTCTGTGGTGGAGCTTTCTACCTCTCAAGGCCCAGAGAGGAGGCAGGGAGCACGTCTCTTCTAATCCCCAAATCTATTCTTTCATTCATTGTCACTTTTATTTTGTTGACTACATCCATCTGTATTTTCTCCTTCAGACGGCCTCATATCTCCTAGTTGGAAGTACTGCTGAGGCTGTGCTTCCCGATCTCATTTTCTGACAACCAGTGCTTTCGTGATACTGATGATAGAGAAGAGGAGGCTGTGAGGCATCAACAACTGGGCCAGTGGGGATAGTCCCAAATTCTCAAATATATTTGAATTCATATGCTATTATAGATTCAAAACCTTCTCCACTTTTGTTCCTTTTTTATCCTTGGAGTCAGCTCTTTTACTCCCCTAGGTGATGCCAAAGTGCTATTACTTCTGTACTCAAGTTAGCTTATACATCCAATTCTTATTTTTACCATTTATTATTTGAAGTAAAGTGGTTTAGTGTTCCAGGTGATTATGGTTGTCTTTTGTGCTGTCCTTTGTTGATGACAATCATAATGATAATTTTTTTTTTACATGTTATAATTTACAAACCATAATAATACTTCTGTAATCCAAAGTATGGCAAAGTTCGTTGGATCTTATATTCACCAATTGTTGTTAAATTGGCCTAAGTGAAATTTCATGTTCTTGTACTTCTTAATCTGTTTTTCAGGAGAGTGTGTTTTTCTTTAGATAATAAAATCTACTGGTTTCTAAAATTCATTATAATTTTAACCATATTAATATATTTTATTGTCCAATTTAACTTTTTTTATTCATCCCTCAAATCTTTCAATAAATATGGGAGGATGTCTGACTAGAGACATGTTTGTGAATCACCCACATACATATAGTGAGTCTTTCCATGGTACTGGAAGGGATTGGGATTACCTAGGAAAATAATGAAGAACAGAGGTTCTAGAACTGAGCCCCAAGACACTGAAATGACTAGAGCTCAGAAAAATGGTCAGAATCCACCAAAGGAGAAGAAAACAGAAGAAAATCCAAGAGAGAATGATATCCAGGAAGCCAAATGAAAAATATTTAAAAAAAAAGGGAGTGTTCAGCTGTGGAAAATGCTACTGATAAATTGAGTCAAAAAAAAAACTGAGAATTGGCCATTAAATTTGGTAATATGACAGCCACTTATGATTTTGCTAAGCACAGTTTACACAAAGGAAGGAAGGGAGAGCATGATTTTTGTCTGTTCCTGGGCATACAGAAGCAATGAAATAGTCTCTCATTCCCAACTTCTCACTTCCAATCTATGATATGTCTGATATTGAATGAAAGAGATAATGCCGATATCTAGAAAACACCTGTGATTATTGATTAAGAATGAATTAACCACTGCTCTAGGCTACCAGACACTTGCATCTTATCTGGATGGGTTCATCTTATCCAAATGGACAAAGATCATGCCTTACACTTTGTGATCCTTCTGTTCCCCACTCCTGGCAGCATGCTTAACATGCAGTGTGAAGTTTGTGCTTAATTTTAGATGAAATTCCACACTCAGAATGAAACGCAACATGGGTAGCTCTACATCCTACAGTCCCTGTGTCAACTTCAGAGGCTATAAGACACCCAATATGCAAAGTCTATAGCACCAAAGAGAGGTGCTCTGACTTTGTCATCGTCCAGACCATAAAGTTACTGTCTTAGACTGGGTTCTCTAGAGAAGTGTAACTAGTAAAGCATATAAATACATATAGAAAGATTAATATTAAAGAAATGGCTCGCATGATTGTAGAGGCTGGAACAACCCAAGTCCATGGCTCAGCATAGCAGTTTCTCCTGATTCACATAGCCACAGGGGTTGGCAAACCCAAGATCATCAGGTCAGAGAGCAGGGCTGTTGCTCACAGGCTGGGAAGTTAGATGAATCCCAAGTTTGGCGGTCAAGATTGCAGGTAAGCTGCTGGCTGAAGTCCCAAGAACTGGAGCTCAAGCAAACAGGAGCCAGCTGTAGGATCTGGCTCAAGCAAAAAGCCCCCAAGCCCTGCAAGAATGTTCGTTTATATTCCACACAGGCCACACGCCCAAGGAAACTCCCTTTCAACTGATTGGCTACTCACGGGACATGGCAAGACCAGTGAATTCCATGAGCATGGACCATTTCTGCACTTCATTTGCTGTGAAGTGAGTCCCTGATCTGAGGGAAAGCTGTGTGGGATACCATGACTGTGGAAAAGGCATTCTGTAAGTTCATGGATGGTAGTTTTGGCAGAAGCACTGCATGCAGGGAATCTAAAACTGTATTCAGAGTAGGTATTTATCGCAATAAAAACAAAACACTGTCCTTGCCATGATGGAAGTGGACCAATATAATCAACCTGCCACTGGCTAATTGCCCTGGGGAATGGTTCCATATCAGGGACTCAGTGTTGGTCTCTGTTGCTGGCAGATTAGGCCCTCAGCAGTAGCTGTAGCCAAGTCAGCTTTGGTGACTGGAAATTCATGTTGCTGAGCCCATCATAACCTTCATCTATTCCAGCATGAGCCCACTGGGCAATGACAGAAGTGGCTAGGAAAAGAGGATGTCTAGTTTCCAAAGAACGTGTAATCCTATTCACTACATTGTTAAGATCCTCCTCTGGCGAGGTCACCCTTTGGTGAGCATTCACATGAGACACAAATACCTTCATTTTTTTGACCCATTCAGAGGGGACTATCCACTATACCTCTTCTCATACCTCCTTGTCACCAATTTTCCAATCATGTTCCTTCCAAGTCCCTGACCATCCAGCCAAAACTTTGGCCACAGCCTATGAATCAATAGCACATCTTGCCCTTTCTCCTTCCAAGCAAAGTGAGCAACCTGGTCCATTGCTTGAAGTTCTGCCCATTGAGAACATTTCCCTTCACCAGTGTCCTTCAAGGAGTCATAAGAAAGGGGTTGCAGTGTCACCGCTGTCCACTTTTGAGTGGTGCCTGCATATCATCATCTGTAAACAAGATACAAATTTTATCTTCCTTAGTCTACTGATCGTAAGTAACACTCCAAGAGTCAATATGTTCAGACGGGGAGAAGGCAGGTAAAGTGACAGGCATGGGGACCATGGGCATTTGGGCCACTTCCTCCTATAACTTACTTGTGCCTTTAGGTCCTGCTCCAGCTCAATCTCATATGTACCTTTTCCATTTAATGATAGAATGCTGTTGTGCAAATCCAAATTTATGACTCTGTGGGTCAGACGACACCCAGTTCATGATGGGGAGCTCAGCCCACATGGTGACTTGTTGGCTCATGGTTAAGCATTCAGTCTCTAAGGCCCAGTGACAAGCCCAAAGCAGTTTCTCAAAAGGAGAGTAGTTATCTGTAGAGGATGGCATGGCTTTGCTACAAATTCCTATGGTTCTGCACTGTGATTCACCAATGAGTGCCTCCCAATATCCCAAACAGCATCTCTATCTGCCACTGACTCTTCAGGAACCATTTAATCAACCGAATTGTCTGGTCCAATTGGCAGAGAGACTTGTATGGCAGCCTTAACCTGTTGCAGAGCCTTCTCTTATTCAGGGCCTCACTCAAAACTAGCAGGTTTTTAAGTTACATGATAAATATGCTGCAGTAGCACAAACAAATGAAGGATATATTGCTTACAAAATCCACAGAGGCCCATCAGACATTCTGCCTCCTTTTTAGTTGTAGGAGGTGCTCGATGCAACATCTTATCCTTCACTTTAAGAGGAATATCTCAACATGCCTCATAACACTGAACCCGTAGAAATGTCACTGAGGTGGGAGTTGCCTGAATTTTTTTGTCAGGTAAATTTCTCACCCTTTAGCATGCAAATAGCTTACCAATAAGTCTAGAGTCATTGATACTTCTTCCTTACTAGATCCAATCATTATAATGTCATCAAAATAATGGATCTGTGTGATATCTTATGGAAGGGAAAGGTGATCAAGTTCCCTGTGGTCTAAATTATGACATAGGGTTAGAGAGTTCATATACCTCTGAGGTAGGACAGTAACAGTGTATTGCTGGCTTTGCCAGCTGAAGGCAAACTGCTTCTGGTGGTCCATCGAAACAGCTATGGAGAAAAAGGTATTAGCCAGATCAATATCTGCATACCAGGTACCAGGCTGTTGTTGTTCTTATTAGGTGCCTCGAGTTGGTTATGACTCATAGCGACCCTATGTACAACAGAAGTAAACACTGTTCAGTTCTGTGCCATTCTCATAGTCACATTGTTGCAGCTACTGTGTTAATCTATCTTGTTGAGGATTCTTCTTTTTTGCTGACCCTCTAATTTACCAAGCTTGATGTCTCTCTCTAGGGATTGATCCCTCCTGATAACATGTCCAAAGTATGTGAGACATAGTCTTGCCATCCTTGCTTCTAAGAAGCATTCTAGTTGTACTTCTTCCAAGACAGACTTGTTGGTTTTTTTGGCAGTCCATGGTATATTCAGTGTTCTTCACCAACACCACAACTCAAAGGCGTAAATTTTTCTTTGGT
Organism: Dugong dugon; assembly: GCA_030035585.1. Lineage (NCBI taxonomy): Eukaryota > Metazoa > Chordata > Mammalia > Sirenia > Dugongidae > Dugong > Dugong dugon. Next base: position 34,846,987 of record CM057479.1, read on the forward strand.
CATTATCCATTGTCCAGCTTTCGCATGCATATGAGGTGATTGAAAACACCATGGCTTGGTTCAGGAGCACCTTAGTCTTCAAAGTTACATCTTTTCTTTTCAGCACTTTAAAGAGGTCTTTTGCAGCAGATTTGCCCAATGCAATGCATCTTTTCATTTCTTAACTGCTGTTTCCATGGGTGTTGATAGTGGATCCAAGTAAAACGAAATCCTTGACAACTTCAATCTTTTCTCTGTTTATCATGGTGTTGCTTACTGGTCCAGTTGTGAGGATTTTTTTTTTTTTTTTATGTTGAGGTGTAATCCATACAGAAATCTTTAGTCTTTGATCTTCATCAGTAAGTGCTTCAAGTCTTCTTCACTTTCAGCAAGCAAGATTGTGTCTTCTGCATAACACAGGTTGTTAATGAGCCTTCCTCCAATCCTAATGCCCCGTTCTTCATATAGTCTACCTTCTCCAATTATTTGCTCAGCATACAAATTGAACAGGTATGGTGAAAGGATACAACCCTGATGCACACGTTTCCTGATTTTAAACCATGCAGTATCCCTTTGTTCTGTTTGAATGACTGCCTCTTGATCTATGTACAGGTTCCTCATGAGCTCAAGTAAGTGTCCTAGAATTCCCATTCTTTACAACATTATCCATAATTTGTTATGACACACAAAGTCGAATGCCTTTGCATAGTCAATAAAACACAAGTAAACATCCTTCTGGTATTCTCTGTTTTCAGCCAGGATCCATCTGACATCAGCAATGATATCCCTCATTCCACGTCCTCTTCTTAATCAGGCTTGAATTTCTGGTGGTTTCCTATGAATATACTATTGCAGCTGCTTTTCAATGATCTTCAGAATTTTACTTGCCTGTGATATTAATGATATTGTTTGATAATTTCCACATTCAGCTGGTTCACCTTTCTTGAGAATAGGCATAAATATAGATCTCTTTCAGTCAGTTAGCAAGATAGCTGTCTTACAGATTTCTTGGTATAGATGAGTGAGCACTTCCAGCACTTCATCCATTTGTTGAAACATCTCAGTTGGAATTCTGTCATTTCCTGGAGGCTTGTTTTTTGCCAATGCGTTCAGAGCAGCTTAGACTTCTTACTTCAGTACCATCAGTTCCTGATCATATTCTACCTCCTAAAATGGTTGAACATTGACCAATTTTTTTTGGTAGAGTGACTCTGTGTATTCCTTCCATCTTCTTTTGATGCTTCCTGTGTTGTTTAATATTTTTCCTATAGAATCCTTTAATACTGCAACTCCAGGCTTGAGTTTTTTCTTCAGTTCTTTCAGTTTGAGAAATACCGAACGTGTTCTTCCTTTTTGGTTTTCTATATCCAGGTCTTTGCACATGTCGTTATAGTGCTTTACTTTTTCTTCTCAAGCCACCCTTTGAAATCTTCTGTTCTACTCTTTTACTTCATCTTTTCTGCCTTTGCTTTAGCTACTCAACGTTCAAGAGTAAGTTTCAGAGTCTCTTCTGACATCCAGTTTGATCTTTTCTTTCTTTCCTGTCTTTTTAATGACCTCTTACTTTTCTCATGTATGATGTCCTTGATGTCATTCCACAGGTAGTCTGGTCTTCAGTCATTAGTGTTCAATATGTCAAATCTATCTTTGAGATGGTCTCTAAATTCACTTGGGTTATACTCAAGGTCATACTTTAGCTCTCATGGACTTGTTCTAATTTTCTTCAGTTTCAACTTGAAGTTGCATAGGGGCAATTGATGGTCTGTTCCTCAGTTGGCCCCTGGCCTATTTCTGACTGATTATATTGAGCTTTTCCATTGTCTCTTTCCACAGATATAGTTGATTTGATTCCTATGTATTCCATCTGGTGAGGTCCACGTGTATAGTCACAGTTTATGTTAGTGAAAAAAGGTATTTGCAATGAAGAAGTGATTGGTCTTGCAAAATTCTATCATGCGATCTCTAGCATCGTTTCTATTACAAAGGCTGTATTTTCCAACTACCGATCCTTCTTTGTTTCCAACTTTCTAATTCCAATCACCAGTAATTGTCAATGCATCCTGATTGCATGGTTTAATCAATTTCAGACTGCAGAAGTTGGTAAAAATCTCCAATTCCTTCATCTTTGGCCTTAGTGGTTGGTGTGTAAATTTGAATAATAATCATATTAACTGGTCTTCCTTGTAGGTTTATTGATATTATCCTATCACTGACTGTATTGTACATCAGGATAGATCTTGAAATGTTCTTTTTGACGATGACTATAATGCCATTTCTCTTCAAATTCTCATTCCTGGCATAGTAGACCATATGATTGTCTGATTCAAAATGGCCAATACCAGTCCATTTCAGCTCACTAACGCCTATACATTCCGTTTCATTTTTGGCAATTTCCAATTTTCCTAAGTTCATACTTAGTACATTCCACTTTCTGATTATTAATGGATGTTTGCAGCTGTGTCTTCTCATTTTGAGTAATGTCATATCCTCAAATGAAGGTCATGAAAGCTTGACTCCATCCGTGTCATTAAGGTCAACTCTACTCTGAGGAGACAGCTCTTCCCTAGTTGTCTTTTGAGTGCCTTCCAACCTGTGGACTCATCTTCCAGTACTATATCAGACAGTCTTCTGCTGCTATTCATAAGGTTAAAAATAGGTACCAGGAGATGTATTAATTTGCTCAAGCAATGAAACCACATCTGGAATAGCTGCTGCAATGAAGCCACCATGTGGTTAAGTTCAATATAATCCTATGTCATTCTCCAAGATCTATCTGCTTTTGGCACAGGCTAAATAGACAAATTGAAATGGGATTTGGTGGAAATCACTAGCCCTGCATCCTTCAGTTTCTTGTTGGTGGTAATAATCTCTGCAATCCCACCAGGAATGCAGTCTTGGTTTTGGTATACTATTTTCCTAGATAAAGGCTGTTCTAAAGGCTTCCATTTGGCCTTTCCTACCATAATAATGCTTACTCCACATGTCAGGGATCCAGTGTGAAGGTTCTTCTAGTTGTTGATTATGTCTATTCCAATTATACATTCTGGAATTGGAGAAATCACTACAGGATGGGTTGGGGGACCCATTGGACCTACTGTGAGACACATATGAGCTAAGACTCAATAAATAAGTGACCTCCATATGCCCCAGCTCTGACTAGCGGGCCACAGTGATGTTTTGGGTCAGTTCAGGGCCAGTGTCCAGTAATCCATGAAAAGTCTGATTAATTCCTTTTCCCCAATGAACAGCCACTCTCGTAAAAGGCTGCATGTCCCTTTGGCTAATCCTGGGAGAAATATTAATAGAATAAATTTTTGGCAGTGTAGTGGGGTCCTTCTTCAAGGGGACCCAGCTTCCCCTTCATTCAAGAGGATTTGGGTCTGTAAATTGTCTCATGTGTGGAAATTGATTGACGGGCTGCAGCTGTCTATTCTGGTGATTTAAGTTAGACTACTGTTCACTTGATCTAGAATTCTTCTGCTTGTACAGCTAAAGTAAATAGTAGATTTCCTATCTAATTTACTCCTTGGGACACCATGACAAAGTAACCAACACCATAAGTCCATACAGGTCAGAGTATTCTGATTACTGTTTTGACTTTGCTGTCCATTATGGTAACCACACCCATCTTGTCCTTTTTGATTAGGTGCCACCACTTGGCCTCTACCACCATGAGGTCCAAGTAGCCCCAATGTGTTACAAAAAAAAAAAAAAAACAAAAAAAAACTCTGCTGTCGAGTCGATTCTGACTCATAGGGACCCTATAGGACAGAGGAGTTCCGAGGAGGGCCTGATGGATTCCAACTGCTGACCTTTTGGTTAGCGGCCAAATTCTTAACCACTATGCCACCAGGGTTTCTTCAGACACAACTAGATTAATCTCATCAGATGGGGGTGGAAGGCATAATAACTTTACTGGATGGTTTAGCAAACGAAGATGGAATAATCTCTTCAGATGGAAGTAAGAAGGATGGTTCTGTTGGCAGGAGGGATTCAGCAGAATATGGAGTCTCAGTGTCCCCAGCCTCCTGATTATCTTTCCATAAGTCCCAACCCCAACTTTCAAGATTCCATTTTTTCCCAATCAATGCCCTCACTTTAACTTCAGACACCATTCAAAGTTGGGAATTCAATTGGCCTTGTAATTCAGCCACTCTTACAATAAGATTCTGGGTTTGGTTTTTGGCAATATCAGCTCTGTTACTACAAGAAATAAGCCTTTCTTTCAGGGCACAAGTGGCAACTTTCAGGTCTTTTATGTGGTGCTTGAGCTGTGACTCTGGAGCCCTGAACTCATCTCTTTCTTTCACCACTTTGTCCAGCTAAAGTACTACAAACCAACCAGCCTCCCTATACTTCTCATTTTGACAAAATTGTAGAAAAGTATCAAATATGCAATCATCCAGGGCCTTTTTCTCACAATATCTGATCCATTGGTGGCGATATTTTGTGTATTTCTATTGCCACCTCACGCCATGGATTAGCAGTGCCCTCTTTTCTACTGGAGGCAGAATCATCGGTGCCTTTTAGACTAGCCAGAATTTAGTGATGATACTTTGGGGACTAAGGTTAGCCTGACCCAAGCCATGCTATTTTCAGTCATCTCACATGCATCTGATAAATAAGGAAGACTGAAGAGGGATTGATGCCTTTGAATTATGGTATTGGCAAAGAATATTGAATATACCATGGACTGTCAGAAGAATGAACAAATCTTCCTTGGAAGAAGTATAGCCAGATTCAACCTTTGAAGTGAGGATGGTGAGACTTCCTCTTACATACTCTGGACGTGTTATCAGGAGGGGCCAGTCCCTGGAGAAGGACATCATGCTTAGTAAAATAAAGAGTCAACAAAAAAGAGGAAGAGCTTCAATGAGATGGATTGACACAGTGGCCGCAGCAATGGGCTCAAACATAGCAACAATTGTGAGGATGGAGCAGGACTGGGAAGTGTTTCATTCTGTTGTATATAAGAGCACTATGAGTCAGAACTGACCCGACGGCATCCAACAACAACAACAGTATTCAGAACCAATTCAGAAAACTCATCCTTGCAATTTTTGTTCCTCTAGAACCACTCTTGGCACCAAATGCCGAGGAGCAAAACCAGTGAAGTATGTGTGTGTATATATATATATATATATATATATATATATATATTTATTTATTTATTTATCTCAAGGAAATGATCCTGCAGTTGTGGATACTGGCCAGTCCCAAATCTGTGCATCAGGCATCAGGCTGGAGGCTTCTCCTGACTCACACAGTTCGGGGGGCTGATGAACCCAGATGTGGCAGGTCAGGTGGAAGGCTGTTGGTTCATGGGTTTGTGGGATCTGGGAAATCTCAAGATCTACAGGTCAGGTGGCAGGCTACTGACTCATGTCCAAGAACTGGAGGTCAGAGGAAGATTTGTCAGATGCAGGATCCAGAGAGAGCTTTACTAGAACATACGTTTATATTGGCTGCAGGCTACAACCCCAAGGAAACTGATTGGCTTTCAACTGATTGGCTTTCAATGATTGGATGCTCACATTAGATCGCAAAATGGAGGATGGTTACATAATATGTGCCAAACCACTGAGAATCATGACCTAGCTAAGTTGACACAAAACCTTAACCATCACAAGGTGTCAACACCAGAAAGAACTCAAGCCTGACAGGGGTTGACCATCCCCAAGGAATGGTATGCTTATGCAAAGAGCTGGAATTAAAAAAAAAAGAAGTTGTCAAGTTGGTTCCAACTCATGGTTACCCCATGTATTTCACAGTAAAACTGTGCTCCATAGGGTTTTCATGGCTCTGAACTTTGAGAAGCAGATTGCTTGGCCTTTCTTCTGAGGTGCCTTAGGTTGGGCTAGAACTACCAACCTTTCCATTAGTAGCCATGTGCTGAACTGTTTGCACTGCCTAGGGATTGGCTGGACTAGCAAAACACAATTGTTGTTTGCACTATGATGTGACAGTGAGTGACGGCAAAAAATGATAGCTGCAGCAGACTCTTGGGGACATTATGTTTTGGCTGCGGTCACCAAATTGGATAGCATACCCCCGTACTCTTCTTCTGGATTTCTCTAATCTCCTGTTTTATTTTTTTAATTTAATTTAGGGGGAGAGAGAAACTTCAAGTGAAAGACACTAGGCTTATAGCTATTTGGTATATGGGGGGTATATATATAGAAATGGAAGAAGGTAAAGAAATATAGCTATAATTGAACTTTGAGTATGTGAAGAAGGCTGTGCTAGTTAAAAGGGGAAAATGATTTAGTGTTAATCCAGTGAATTTGATTATCTTGTCAGGATTGTGATAAATTGTAATAAGCCTGATAGTATGTTATAATCCTGGAATGGTGTTTTATGTTGGAGACATAAAGATTTCTCTATGAACACTTTGCATGTTCCAATATTGTGTAGTCATAATTAATTATAACGTGGATTTTAAAAATTTAATCTGAGATGGAGGATTTTATGAAGTACTAAGAAAATACTCAGCAAGTATCCTTTATGCTGGTTCCATTAAGAGTTTTGAAAAGAATTTTGGCATTTGATTCTTTAAAATTTTCAGGTTGAACTATCTGTAACTATAATATTCCTGACAACACTGTATAAAATAGCTAAATTCATTTCATTTTGTTTTGTTTGTTTGTGAAGAGACAGGCACCTGTAACTGCTCTGAATCTCCTTGTTTTATTCTCTTAGTGACAGGTTTTAAAAACACAGATTTTTATCTTGTCTTGTATGACATCCTGGCTTTACAACTCTTTTTAAAATGTCTGTTTTAATATATTTTGGGCTAGTAAAAATCATTATTTCTCTATTTTAGATAGCTACATAGACCTGAACTTGTTCTTCAGCTAGAAATCTTCCTTCTAGCTCCCGACTGGTTTTATTTATATTTTGTGTGTGGTTGTGATGATTAAAGATGTGTGTCAACTTGACTGGGCCATGATCCTCAGTGGTTTGGCAGTTATGATGTTGTTTGACAGCTTTTTAATGATGTAATCACTTCCATAATGAGATCTGATATAATGTGATCACCTCCATGATGAGATCTGTTGTGAGCAGCCAATCAGCTGAAAGGGAGTTTCCTCGGGGTGTGGCCTGCATCCAACATAGGTGGACTTTCTGGCAAGGCTCACTGACTTTTGCTTGCTCTGGATCCTGCAGCTGGCTCCTGGTCACTTGACCTCTGGTTCATGGAATTTGAGCTAGCAGTTTACCTGCCACCTTACCTGCTGATACTGGGATTCATCAGCATCCACATCCATAGAGCCAGAGGCCTTCTATCTGACATTCCCATGTTGGATTTGCCAGCACCTGTGGCTACGTGAGTCAGGAGAAGCCTCCAGCCTGACCCACGAACTTGGGACTTTCCAGCCTCTACAACTGAGTGAGCCATTTCCTTTACACAAATCTCTCTCTATATATATTTATATGCTTCACTGGTTTTGTTTCTATAGAGAACCCAATCTAAGACAGTGGTTCTAACTACTTTCTATGACTTTTATTTTTAAAGTCAACTTTATTGATGTATCTTTTGTGTATATTAAACTGCATCCATTTACATTGTAGCATTTAATTAATAAGTTTTGACAGATGTCTACTGTGAAACTACCACCATAATGGAGTCCCTGGGTGGTGCAGTTGGTTAACTGTTCAACTACTAACTGTAAAATTGGCAGTTTAAGCCCACCCATAGCTGCATCAGAATAAAGGCCTGGCAAACTGCTTTTAAAAGACCACAGCCTTGAGAATCCTATGGAGTATAGTTCTACTCTGCACAAGTGGGATAACCATGAGTTGGAATTGATTCCATGGCAACTGTTTTGTTTTTGTTTTTTTTTACCACCACATTAAGAATACAGATCATTTCTATCACCTCCAACAATTTCCTTGCAGTCTATCCCTCCCTCCATCCCTAACCCTAGGCAACCACTGATTTGCTTTCTATTGTTATAGATTGGAAACCCTGATGGCGTAGTGGTTAAGAGCTACGGCTGCTATCCAAATGGTGAGCAGTTCAGATCCACCAGGCACTCCTTGGAAACACTATAGGGCAGTTCTACTCTGTCCTATAAGGTAGCTATGAGTTGGAATTGACTAAAGGACAATGAGTTTTGGTTATACATTTGATTGCATTTTCTAGAACTTTATATAAATGTAATCATACAGTATATACTCATTTGTGTCTGGCCTCTTTCACTCTTCCTATAACTTTTAAATGAAATAGAAAATTAAAATTTAACTGTAAATGTAAATGTCTATAAATAAACACTGACAACTTCAACTGAGTGCACCGATAGCAAATCATGACCATCTGCTGTGTTGTACATTATATGAAGGATATGAAGGATGTGAAGGATAATAATTTATGAGCTTAAGTGAATGGTCTCTTGTGTACCAATATTCATATGTAAAGATATTGAATCAGCCTGTGTTCTCTCTACAAAGTAGAATTCTGTGAAATGCTGAAAATTTCAAATACTTAGGGTTATTAAACTTTGCTATTAGTACCTGGTAGAAATTAAATGACTTCAATAAAGATACAGGTTAAATTAACTTTATCTCTTGCTGAGCGGAATACCAGCTCACAGGACCTGGGACAGTGAGTTGGTCATTTGTTGTCTGCCATATAGTTTTGTCAAGCATGTGCTCATTTATTGAATGGATTTACATCACAAATCTAGATGCCAGTGGTACGGCTACTATGTGGATCAAGAACTTACACTTTCTGTTTATTAGGAAGTTGGCAATCATTTGGGATTCCTCAATGCTTCAACATCAAAGTTGGTCTAAATGACCCTTTTGGATGCTTATTTTAATCAAATAATGAATCTATCTTTTAAAATAAACACATAACTATGTTTCAGTTCTGATTTTGAGTCTTTTAGAAATGTTAACTCATTTAATTGCTGTAAAACTCTATAATGTATGTTCCATCATTAGCCTCACTTTACAGATGAGGAACATGAAGGTTGAGTAGCTTGCTAAATGTCAAACAATTGGTAAGTAGTGGTGTCAGAATTCAGACCTAGAATTGTGGTCCAGGGTCATGGTCTTTACCACCACCCTAGGCAGCTTCTTGTTATCTGTGCATCCTCCATAGCTTATGTTGTATATACTTGGCCTTAACTGTAATATCATTTTCATAAAAAGCTCTCCTGACAAAGTTTTGAGGCACTAACTGGAGGCTAGTCTGTTCCCCTTCTTGAGCAGCTGATTAAGTCCACTCTCTAACCACTTTCCTTATCAGGTTCTCACATTGTTGGGCTACTACGCACCCAATTCTAATCACCTTGGTGCCAGGTATCCAACAACTAAGGACAGGCCCTGTTCCCCCTGAGTCTGCAGAATTCTTCAAAATGCCCAATCCTCAGGAAGGCTAGCTAGTCTCACCCTGTTTACCCATACATAAGCTATCTTCTACAATTCAGCTTGTTGTACCTTGTTCCCAGAGCAACTTCCTTGTGGTCTTGTGTCATGGTGTGCTATCCTTTCCTGTCTCTGAGAATTGTGAGTCTAATAAAACTAGTTAATTTTCATGGCCTCCCTGACTCTGCTTTCCCACATCTCATCCAATTTACCATTCCACAGAATTACTAGAGCATTAATCTCTGCATGTTAAATTCCAGTTGTCATTTCTGGTGTTATCTTTGCTCTCCCAGCCAACTCATAATTCCTATATTTACAAAAATTAAACAAGAAGAGAGAGATACTGTAGTTGTTGTTGGTGGTGGTAGTGGTGGTGTGTGTGTATGTATGTTGTGATCAGTGCCATTTGGAACCTCAGACATGTGATTTGAAGTTTGGGTGCTTGCAAACAGCTACTTCACAGTTTCAGTTTATCTACTTATTTTTATCCAGGAGTCAGATAGTACATTGGACCTTCTCTGAGATCTCAGCATACATCATGTTTTCATTAATTGTCAGTCTCACATGTGCAGGATTCATGAGAATGTCATCTTATTAGAGTTGGCATTGGTCAGGCACTTACTAGTGAGTCTAATTTTGGGCTCCCCAACTGTGGAGAGCAGAGGAAACATATAGAGAGTCTTAAGAAGAATTAATGAAAATGATTAGTGACTTGGAAGTGGAGGAGCTATGAAGAAAGGATAAAGGAAATTAATAAATTTATACAAACTATATACAAAGACTTTAGGTTATTTCAGAGAAGGGTATCTATTTCAACTGAGGTCAAAACGAGGGCAGAGATATCCAGATGGAAAGTTAGAGAAAGTAGAGATTGTGAGGCTCTAAAACAGTTTATGATGCAACAGTTTCTTCCTATGCCACTGTGATAGGTACTGCCTGCTAAACCTTGTAAAGGTAGCATTCTGTCAAGGCTGCTGTTTATGTGGATTTGCCCCTTCTGGCACTCAAATTTTAATTGAGAGAATCAGGTAGGAGTCACCCAGTCCACATATCTTAAAAAAAAAAAAATTGTAGGGATTCTTTAACTCTGGGCTTTATAGAGACAAAGATTTTGTTGAGATTGACTGAACTCATGCTCTGTAATGAGAACTATACACGTTCCACTAGGCATACCTTATACGGTGCTTGATAAAGACAAACAGTAATTTCTCAAAACAATCTCCAGGACTTCCTCACTCGGGCACTGTCAATAATCCTTACCTGTCAGGTCTTCCTGGGAGAACTTTGCTGTGGTCCTGCCTTGGCTTCAGGTACCTAATGAGCATCTCTTCAGTGTGTCCCACATCACCTCATTTTACGCTAATCTGTGCATGGTGATCATATTTTCGCATCAGAGACTTAATTAAAAAACAAAACAAAACCCTTTGCCATTTTAGTGTATTCCAACTCATAGCAACCCTAATACTAACCACAAAATTTCTCAGTCTCTGCTTATACGCCCTACTAAGGTACCATCTTTGACAATTGAGTGTTTATTTTTCTGGGTGTTTTTGCTTCCCTTCAATACACTCTACAAAATTTTAGCTGCTTCTGTTTTTTGTTAAACCCCCATATTATTTTTGACTATTTGCTTGATCCTGAGGCTCTTTCATACTTGGAGTTTATTTATTGTTTTCAGTCCATGCCCCCTTTTGAGAACCATCAATCACCGAGGATTTACTCCCCTAGGGGGATATGCTGCTATCTTTAGTCAAAAAGGATTTCTGAGATTTGCTTTTTGCTGGCTTGTATTACAAAACAAAAGGAATACATACACACACACACATAAATCTTCACAACAGAAAAATATAATGCTTGTGATGGTTAAGATTGTGTGTCAACTTGGCTGGGCCATGATTCTCAGTGTTTGGCAGTCATATAATGTTGTGGTCACTTCCCTGTTGAGATGTGATATGTGATCACCCCCATGATAGGATCTGCTATGAGTAGCCAACCAGTTGAAAGGGAGTTTCCCTGGTCATGTGGCTTGCATCTGAATATAAGCAGACGTTCTGGCAAGACTCTAGGGCTTTTGCTTATTCTGAATCCTGAAACTGGCTCCTGTTTGTCTGACCTTTAGCAGCTTACCTGTGGTCTTACCTGCCAATCTTGGGATTTGTCAATCTTCATAGCCTGTGAGCAAATGCCCTGCTCTCTGACCTGCCAATCTTGAGTTTGCCAGCCCTTGTATCTACGTGAATCAGGAGAAGCATTGCCTTCTTGACTGTTGATCTTGGGATTCATTGATCTTAACAGCCTGTGAGCAAGAGCCCTGCTCTCTGACCTGCTGATCTTGGATTCGCCAGCCCCTGTGGCTACTTGAATCAGGAGAGGCCTCTATCCTGATCCATGAATTTGGGAATTTCCAGCTTCTACAACCATGTGAGCCATTTCCTTGATATAAATCTCTCTCTATATATATTTATACACTTTACTGGTTTTGCTTCTCTAGAGAGCCCAACTTAAGGCAACATTGGATATACCTTTTCAAATTATTCTCCTCCACAAAAGATTCTGATATGTCTCCTAGAAAAGCATAGCCCCACCTACTCAGAAAATAAGCAATTGCCATAGGAGGTGAGTTTTAATTCCTTTGGAGAAAATGTATCAAGCTGATGTAGAGCCCCATGTTACATCCCATGTAATAATATTAAACATTGGTGGTGGAGCAGTGGCTCAGGGACATTATTCTTTGGCTCCTTTAAGGCCTTGGTCTTGTGGACTAAAATATTAAATTTGAAGGACACATATGCTACTTTTTGATGTCTGTTAACTTTTTAGTCAGCCATCAACAAATATTTGACTGTAACACAACAGGCACAAGGATGAATAAGGTGGTTTCATGCCTTTAAGGAGCTCTTTGACTAGCATGGGTGACAATTGGAAATGAACAATTATACTGTAATGTGCTAAATGCTACAATACTGTTTAAGGCACAGTAAATGCACAGGAGAAGTAGCAGTTCAGCAACTGGGCATGGGAGTGAGTGTGGGAAGGACATTTTAAGAAGAGGCCCAGAGATGAGCAATGAATGGCTCATTCAAGAGGCTATAAATATTCTATAGGAAATGGGGAATTAAGGAAGATGATACTGTAGGTAGATTTAGGTCAGAAAGTGAAGGGCTCTGTATAAATACATGGCCAGAAGGCAATAAAGCTTCAAGGAATAATTTCAAGTATGGGAACAACATGATTAAATTTGAGTTTTGGGAAGTTAGGTCTGGTTGTAGTGTGGAAAATTGCTTGAATAGGGGCAACTCTGGAGGAAGATAATCAAGGTGATGACAAAAGTCTATGAAAAAAGTGAGGAAGGACTCAAAAAAGGAAGTAAATACAGACTGAGAAAAGTGGGTCTTCTAAGAATATTTCTAAATATTTACTTTTAAAGTATGAGCTGTGACTAAAGGATGTGGGGTGTTGGTTAGAGAGATAGAGGATTAGGGGATTAGTAAATGGAAAAACAACATCAGCCACCCATAGCTCCTTTAAAGAGGCAATAAAAACTGAATTAAAACAGACAAAAATCATTTAGAAATTAGAAAATGAGAGCTCTATATACCAAACTCTATGAATAACAGCCAAGGGAGTAGAGTTTTAAATGAATTTCTTACACATTGTTTAAAATATACATTTATTGAGTGCTGACTATGTTTCAGGCACTGTTCTAGTCTCTGGGTTTACAGCAATAGCAAAATAGACAAAAACCATAGCCCACTTGAGCATTTATTATAATAATTTATACATAAGTAAATTATGTAGTATGTTAAATGGTGTTAAGTGTATATTTTTCCATTTTTGCTACATAATTCCATCTTCCATCTTCTAGAAATGTCTCAAAATAAGTGGCATGCTGAAAAGAGCATTTCATGTTTTCATGCACTCTAAATAGGTATCCTTTTAAAAAGCATCAAGTTCTGTCATTTCAAGGACTTAGACGCAGTAGGGGAGGTGAAAAAATGTTCAGTCCATAATATTTGTTTAAATCTATCTGTTGTCTCTTAGAGAGTCATTCCATTTTGACTTCTGACTTTTCTATTTCTTTAGATCTTGCTCAGATCAGTAAGGGAAACCCTAGCGACATCGTGGTTAAGGTCAGCAGTTCAAATCCACCAGGCACTCCTTGGAAACTCTATAGGGCAGTTCTACTCTGTCCTTTAGGCTCACCATGAGTCAGAATTGACTCGAAGGCAATGGGTTTTTAAGATCAGCAATAATACTCCCACTTTAGTGGGCCCTATGTTGTTGTGTGCCATTGAGTCAATTTTGACTCATAGTGACACTACAGGACAGAGTAGAACTGCCTCCATAGGATTTTCTGGGCTAAAATCTTTATGCGAGCAGCTCACCAGAGCTTTTCTCCCTAGAAATGACTGGTAGGTTTGAACCGCCAAACTTTTAGTTAACAGCCAAATGAATGCTTACCATTGTGCCACCAGGGCTCCTTAATGGGCCTTATATGTCCTCCTATAACTTGATTATTCTGCAATATTCCACACAGATATTGTTGTTGTTAGTTGCCATCAAGTTGATTATTACTCATGGCAACCCCATGTGTTCAGGGTAGAACTACTCCATAGGGTTTTCAAGGCTGTGACAGATCACCAGACCTGTCTTCTGAGGTGCCTCTGGGTGGGTTCACACTATCAACTTTTGATTAGTAGTTGTCTTTGTTATCTAGTGCAGCTATAATAGAAATACCACAATTGGATGACTTTAACAAATAGAAATTTATTCTTTCACAGTCTAGTAGGCTACAAGTCCGAATTCAGGGAATCAGCTCCAGGGGAAAGCTTTTTCTCTCTGTTGGTTCTGGAGGAAGGTCTTTGTCATCAAACTTCCCCTGGTCCAGGAGTTTCCCAGAGCAAGGACCCCAGATCCAAAGGACGCTATTCTCCTGGATGTTGTTTCTTGGTGATATGAGGTCCCCCATGTCTCTCTGCTCACCTCTCTCTTCTATATCTCAAAAGAGATTGACTTAAGACACAAGCTAATCTTGTAGATTGAGTCCTGCCTCATTAACATAACTGCAGCTAATTCCACCTCATTAACATCATAGAGGTAGGGTTTACAACATGTAGAAAAATCACATCAGTTGACAAAATGTGGACAATCACACAATACTGGGAATCATAGACTAGCCAAGTTGACACACATCCCCTTAATCATTATATAGTGTCCTTCTTTGTCTTTTATGGTAGATTTTGTTTTAAAGTCTATTTTATCTGAGATTAGAATTGCCACTCCTGGTCTTTTTTTGGTAGTTGTTATCTTGATATATTTTTTTCCAACCTTTGACTTCAATAAATTCACATCTTTGTTTCTAAGGTGTGTCTCTTGTAGACAGCATATTGATGGATCCTGTTTCTTATCCATTCTGTCACTCTCCGTCTCTTTATGGGTGCATTTAGTCCATTTACATTCAGTGTAATTATTGATAGCTGTGAGTTTGTTGCTGTCATTTTGTAGTGCTTTTTTTTGTGTTGCTGAAGTTTTCTTTGTTCTTCTTACTCTCTGGTGTGAATTCCTTTTGTCTGTGGATTTTTTTTCATTTCTTTTGTTTTTGTTGAGACTTTATGTTTTTCCTCCTTTTTTATGAGTATGTTTGTTAACTTTCTTTGTGGTTTCTGTGAAATTTACCCTTATCTTTCTAAGTTTGAAGCAGTCTGTTATTACTTGGTATTGCCTTGCCTTCCTCTCCAGTAGAAAGTTCTAAACCTACACCATTTATTCCATTTTTTATTGTTCTGATGTTGTTGTCATTTATAGATTAACTGCTCTGATTTTCTGTTTTATTTCTTCTGGTTTTGTATAGTCCTTCAGACTTCATTTTCTAGATTTGTATCTGGCTAGTACGATCCTGCTTCCTAGATTCAGCCTGTGAGCTGAAGTTGTTTGTTCTCAGATCGAAGAACTCCGTTTAATAATTCCTGTAAGTTTGTTTGTTTTTTTTTTTAAATGTATTCCCTTAATTTCTGTTTATCTGGAGATGTCCGAATTTCACCATCATATTTGAACGAGAGTTTTGCAGGATATATTATTCTTGGCTGGCATTTTTTTTCTTTCAAGATTTTATATATGTGATATCATTGCCTTCTTGCCTGCATGTTTTCTGCCAAATAATCTGAGCTTAGTCTTGTTGTTTCTCCTCTGTATGTGACTTCTTGCTTTTCACGAGCTGCTCTCAAGATTCTTTGTTTGTCTTTGGTTTTGGTGAGTGTGGTTATAATATGCCTTGGTGATTTTCTTTTGGGATCTATGCTATATGGGGTTTGTTGAGCTTCTTGGATGGCCAGCTTTTCATATTTCATAATATTTGGGAAGTTTTCTGTCAGCAGTTCTTCATTGATCCTCTCTGTGTTTTGTTTTCTCCACCTGCTCTGGAACTCTGATCACTCGAAAATTTTTGCTTTTGATTGTATACCACATAACTCTCAGGGTCTCTTCATTTTTCTTTGTTCTTTTTTCTGAGTTTTCCTCAAACAGAGTTGTATCCAAGTGTTTGCCTCCAATTCCACTTATCTTGTCTTCCACTGTTTCAAATCTGCTCTTTATCTCTTCTATGAATACTATGTTATGGAAATCTTGTTGTTTATCTTTTTGGTTTCTAATTTTTGTCTTTGTATAATTTCTAGTTGTGAATTTATTTTGGCATTTTGTTCCTGCATTATTTTCCTGAATTCTTCCAATTTTTTGTCTGCATTTTCCATGAATTTGTCTATTTTATCCTCATGTTTGTCAGCTTTTTGCCTCAGCTCTTGGAGAATTCTGAGTATTAGAGATTTGAATTCCCTGTTAGGTAGTTCTAGTGCATCTTCTTTCACTGGAGAGGCAGCTGGTGTTTTATTTTTGAAGCCTCCTAGAACCATCCTGTCCTGTTTTTATAAATGTTTTGATATTGTCTGCTGTCTTTGGGGCATTCAGTAGCTATTTTTCCCATTTATTGATTGTAGATTTGTTTGTTTCATCCTTTTTTTTTTTTTTTAATTTGACTATGTCTGAGCAGGCGGGCTGTGTGTTCTTTGTTGTTTGCTCATCTTTGGGCACAATACTTTTCACATCCTTCTCCAATTGACAGGGTCAGTCACTCAGATATGGTACAGTAGGGCAGGTCTAGCTGAAGAGGAGTTACTGGGACGGCTTGTTTGTGGCACTTACTTCAGCCACAAGGGCAGGTTGGTAGTCAGTTCAGGGCAAGTTCTAGTAGGCCGTGCCTGTGCTTCTTGGTGGTGTGATGTGAAGTGCACGGTGCAGGTAGGCAGGATGCAGTGGGGAGATTGTTATGTGTGGAGCTAAGATGGATATGGGAGAGAGGAGAGAGGAACAGGAGCCAAAAACATACAAACAAACAAAAAAGAATGCTAGGGGAGCTTGCTATTGGAGTGGAGATATGAGAGACTATGAAATGGAGAAAAACAGAAAGTGGAAGAGGAAGAAAAGAAAAGAATGAATAAATAAAAATCAGAAAGGTTAAAGAACTGCAAAGTCCCCAGGGATCCCACTGGTGCAGGTATGCAGTTTGGGGAAGTCGCTTTCAGTTATTGCAGTACATCCTGGCTAGAAGACGTAGAGGTATACAACAACAGGTATTCAGGGACCAGAAAGAAAAGGAAGATATAGAGAGATGAGAAACTGAGCAACGAAGAAAGACAAAAAGAGAAAAAGAGGGAAAAGAAAATAAAACAATAAAAAAAAAGAACAAAAAAGGGCCCCCAAAAAAAATAAAAAGAAAAAATACTCCAAAGAAAAAAGAAATGTCCTCAGGGATCCCTCTGCATGTCTGTGCAAGCCGACGGGGAAGTCTCGTTGCCACACTGCACCCCCTCACCAGATAGGGCTCCCAACTCAGGAAAAGGAAAAGGAAACAAACAATTCAAAACAAACAAACAGACAAAAGCCACCAGATCCCACCAGTGCGGTAGTTGAGACTGGGAAGCAGCTCCACACTTGAACCGAGCTCCACAGACCCTCAGCAAGAAGCAAAGATGGCGCACAAAGCCAGGTATTTCAGCGAAAGGAGGGGGAGGTGGTGAGAGGTAAGAAAGAAATCAAAAGAAGCAAAAAAAAAGGAACACTAGCAGCCAACAAATGGCACTCAGAGAGCCAGTTAGTGCGGGCTCTGGTTTCTTGGAGAAGAAACTGTGTCCGTGGGAAGCAGAGGGGGCCGAGTGTGGGTGAAGAAGGGTAGGGAGTGGGAAAGTATATATCACAAATTACTGGAGCTCTGCAGCCCCTCTGGAAGAAGCAAAGGTGGCGCATGGTGCCAGGTATTTGAGCGAAAGGTTGGGGAGGTGGTGAGAGGTATGGAAGAAATCAAAAGAAGTGGAAAAAAGCAACACCAGCAGCCAGCAAATGGCACTCAGAGAGCCGGCCCATTTAGGTGTGTGGAATCCAAGCAGCTGGTGTTTCCTGGTTAAGAGGCTTTGGCCGCAGGAAGCAGAGGAGGCCGAGTCAGGGTGAAGAAGGGTGGTGGGTTGGAAAGTGTGTATTGCAAATTACAGGTTGTTTTGTCTCCCAGTGGAAGCTCCGTGAAGCTGCTTTCTTGAACCCTCTGTTTGCTGGTCTCTGATAGGAGTCCAAGATGGTGGATCCGCACTGCGTTAGCTGGTAGGGGACCTCTGCATGAATCTTTCCTAGGTCTCCGTTCTCTGTCAGTTTTCTCACTCCATTTGGTGCTTGGCTGAGTTCTTTATCTCTTCATTTGATGTTTTAGGGTTTCAGGATTGTTGTAATCTCTGTTCAGCTCAGTTTTTTGGATCTTTGCTGTGGAGGGATGGCTTGGTGCTTCTGCCTAGAGCACCATTTTGCCTGACCTCCTCCTATCCTTTGATTTTTTATAAATTTATGTGTTTGTTTTAGGGTTTGTGTTTGTAGACAGTATATTGATGGTTTTTTTTTTTAAATTCATTCTGTCACTCTCTATATCTTTATAGGTGCATCTAAGCCATTTATGATCAGCGTAATTATTGATAGGTATGAGTTGACTGCTGTCATTTTGTAGTACTTTTTTGTGGTGCTGACGTTTTCTTTGTTGCTTTCACTCTTCTGAGCTGAATGCCTTTTGTTTTTGTATTTTTTTTTATTTCTTTCTTTTTCTATGTTTTGTGTTTACTGGGACTTTATATTTTTCTTCATTTTGATGAGTAGGTTTGTTAACTTTTTTGTGTTTGCCTTGAAATTTACCCCATCGTCCTAAGTTCAAACCAATCTTTATTACTTGATAATGCCTTGATTTCCTCTCCATTTGAAAGTTCTATACCTCCGCTGTTTATTCTCTCTTTTATTTGTCTGACTTTGTTGTCATTTACAGATTGACGTTTAAGGTTCCCTGTTGTAAGTTTTTTAGTTTTGTTTTATCCTTGAGAGTTCGTTGATTAGGTTGGCATGTGGCTGATGCTGTCTTATGTGCTAGATTCGGGTTGTTGTCTGTTGTTTTTGGTTCTCTAACAGGACTCTTTTTAATAATTCTTGTAAATTTTGTTTTGTTTTACATATTCCCTTAATTCTGTTTATCTGGAAAGGTCCTAATTTCACCATCATATTTAAGTCAGAGTTTTGAAGGATACATTATTCTTCGTTGGCAGTTTTTTTCTTTCAAGATTTTATATATGTCATCAGATTGCCTTCTTGCCTGCATGTTTTCTGCCAAGTAATCAGAGCTTAGTCTTTATTGTTTCTCCTTTGTATGTGGCTTTTCATTGTTCTCTAGCTGCTCTCAGTATTCTTTCCTTGTCTATGGTTTTAGCAGGTTTGATTATGATACATCTTGGTGTTTCTCTTTTGTGGTCTGTCGTATATGGTGTTCTTCAGTCTTTTTGGATAGTCGGCTTTTCGTCTTTCGTGATATTAGGTAAGTTTTCTGTCAAGAAATCTTCAATGATCCTGTTTGTGTTTTCCGTTTTTTCTCCCTGTTGTGGAACTCTCACCACACGCAAATTTTTGCTCTTGTTTGTATCCTGCATTGTTCCCAGGATTTCTTCATTTTTCTTTGTTGTTTTCTCTGAATTTTCTTCAAAGTGGTATCTAAGGATTTGTCTTCAATTTTGCTGATCCTATCTTCCATTGTTTCATATTTGCTCCTAAAACCTTATATTACACTGTCCATTTCTGACATGTTTTTATCTTTTGGATTTCTAATTGCTGTTTTTGTATGATTTCTAGTTGTAATTTTATTTTGACATTTTGTTCCTGTATTATTTTCCTAATTTTTTCTATTGTTTTGTCTCTTTTCCATGATTTAGTCTGTATTTTCCATGATTTTGTCTGTTTTTTCCCTACCTTTATTCCTTCATCTTTGGAGAACCCTGAATATTAGAGCTCTGAATTCCCTATCAGGTAGTTCCAGTGCCTTTTCTTCTACCAGAAGGTCATCTGGTGTTCTATTTTGGTCACTTTCTGGAGCCATACTGTCTTTTTTTTTTTTTATGTTTTAACATTTCCTGCTGTCTCTGGGACATTCAGAGATTATTTTCTTCATTTATTATTTGTAGATTTGATTGTTTCATCTTGCTTTTTTGTTTTATTTGGTTATGTTTATTTGGCAGGCTGGGTGCTTGCTTGCCTATGGCAGGATACTTCTCACCACCTTGTCCAAATGGGTAGGGCTAGTCATGCTGCTATGGTGCAACAGTGCGGGACCAGAGGGGGTGGAGAGGTTTTTGGTATGAACTGGGGGAAACAGGGTGGTGCTAGGGGGCAGTGCAGGGTGGGGTCCTGGGAACTGAGTTGGTACTTCTTGAGGGTGTGGCACTTGGTCTACAGTGCAGATAAGCAGGAGGGATAGAAGAGGATGTGATGTGTAGAGCTAAGTTGGTGTGTGAAAGAAGAGAAACGAGAGAGAAACAAAGGCAAAAAAGCAAAGAATGAAGTAAAATAATAATAATAAGAAGAAGAAAAAAGTAAATAAAATGGTGGTGCAGTAGGATTCAGTGAGTGTGGGTCGGGGAGACCTGGTGAGGCCATATGCTACTCTAGCCAAGCAGTGTGGCTCAGCCTGTTGAGAAGCAGCATGAGTGGGGCACAGGGCTAGGTGGGTGGAATAAAGGGAGGGAAAATAGGAAGAAGAAACCAAGAATCAAACAGCCAAATGAAAACAACAAAAAAGTATGGTGGGGAGTGCATAAGCCATTGGGGAGGGATAGAATTGGGGTGACGGCAAGCTGATGTCTCTTTCACCAAGTTGCACTGCATTAGGCAGGGGCAGAGGCAGTGAAGGGCCTAGATGGGAGGATAAGAAAAAAGAGAAGGGGAAAGATAATGAAAAAATATAAAATATGGCACTAAAGGTGCTGGCCTGTGGGGGTGGTGCAGACCTGGTGAGGCTGTGTGCCAGAAGCTCTCCAGCTGAGCTGTATAGCACTGCCTGCCAACAAGTTGGGGACAGCACACGGGGCTGGATGCATGGAAGAGAGGAAAGGAAGGAAGGGAGAGAGGAAAAACAATAACAACAAAAAAAGTAAATAAATAAAAAAATGGCATTGAGGGAGCTAGTTGGTGACAGTGACATAAACCCAGGGAGGCTGTACACAGTGACTCTCCAACTAAGCTGTGGAGCACAGCCCCTCCAGAAAGGGTGGGGTGGTGCACAAGACCAGGTGGGTGGGAGAAAGGAAAAGAGAGAGAAGAAACAGAAAAAAGAAAAAAAAGAGCCAAGCAAACAAATAAAAAAATCATACCCCGTCAAGAAGGGGAGAGGATGGCACACGGGGCTAGGTGGATGGGAGGAAGAGTAGGAAGGAAGGGAGAAATAGAAAAGCAACAACAAACAAAATTCTCAAAAAACAAACAAATAAACAAAAAACAAACCAGGAAAAAAAAGAACAAAGCAAACAAATGAGAAAAATCACAGCCTGTCAAGAAGGAGAGGAGATGGCATGCGGGGCTAGAGAAGCAACAACAACAAAAAGCAAATAAATAAACAAACAAACAAACAAAACTACAAAACAAAAAAATGGGGCTGAAATGGTGTGGCCAGTGAGCGCAGGGTAGACCTCGCCAGCAGTGAGCTAGTATCTCTCAAGCAGTAGAGGTAAGAAGAATGGGGGGGGGGGGGAGGAAAACGTGTATTCCTGGTTGCCACTGAGCTCTGTCTCCTGCTCGAGCTCTGTGAAGTTGCCTTCCCATACTCCCTGTGTGGAGTTCTTTGGCGGCTGTAGCCCAAGATGGTCTTTGTAGTTTTAGGTTTTACATTTATGTCTTTGATGCTTTTTGAGTTAGTTTTTGAGTATGGTGTGAGGTGTGGTTCCAGTTTCATTCTTCTGCAAATGTTGCTGTTGTTAGGTGCTGTTGAGTCGGTTCTGACTCATAGCGACCCTATGTACAGCAGAATAAAACACTTCCTGGTCCTGAACCATCCTCACAATTGTTGTTATGCTTGAGCCCATTTGTTCTACAAATGAATATCCAGTTTTGCCAGCACCATTTGTTGAAGAGACTATCCCATCCGTCAGGTATCCATAGGTGGATGGATTTACTTCTAGGATCTCAATTCTGTTCCATTGGTCTATGTGTCTGTCATGGTACCAGTACTAACTATTTTAACTATTGTGGTTGTATCGTAGGTTCTGAGATCAGGAAGTGTGAGGCCTCCTACTTTATTCTTTTTCAGTAACATTTTACTTATCTGGGGTTCCTTTCCTTTCCATATAAAGTTGGTGATTAGTTTTTTCATCTCATTAATGAATGTTATTGGAATCTGGATCCAGATTGCATAGTACCTATAAATCACTTTGGATGGTACTGATATTTTCACAATGTTAAGTCTTCCTATCCATGAGAATGGTATGTTTCCATTTATGAATGTCTCTTTTGGTTTCTTTCTGTAGCATTTTTTAGTTTTCTTTGTATAAGTCTTTTACATCCCTAGTTAGATTTATTCCTAAGTGTTTTACCTTTTGGGGAGCTATTGTAAATGGTATTGTCTTCCTGATTTCATTTTTGGAATTCTCTTTGTTAGTGTAAAGGAATCTGACTGATTTTTGTTTGTTGTTCTGCCACTTTGCTGAATCTTTCTATTAGTTCCAGTAGCTTTCTTGTGAATTCTCTGGGATTTTCTATAGATAGGATCATTAAAAACAACAACCACAACAAAACAAACCTGTTTCCATCAAGTCAATTCTGACTTATAGCGACCCTATAGACAGAGTAGAACCGCCCCAATAGGGTTTCCAAGGATCTAGTTGATTCGAACTGCCGACGTTTTTGGTTAGCAGCCATAGCATGCCTTAGTATGCTCAACCTCTGCGCCACCAAGGCTCCATATAGGATCATATTTTCTGCAAATAAGGATATTTTTACTTCTGCTTTACCATTGTGAATGCCCTTTATTTCCCTTTATTTTCTCATTGCTCTAGCTAGGACTTCCACTATAATATTGAATGAGAGTGTTGCTAGAGGGCATCCTTGTTTTGTTCCTTTTCTCAGGGGGAATGCTTTCAGTTTCTTTCCATTGAAAATAGTGTTGGCTGTTGGTTTTGTGTATATGTCCTTAATTATGTTGAGGAATTTCCCTTCTATTCCTATTTTTTAAAAATTTTTATCAGGAATGGGTGTTAAACTTTATCAAATGCCTTTTCTTCATCAATTGAGATGATCATGTGATTCTTTTCCTTTTTTTATTTATGTGGTGGATTACATTGGTGTTCTAATGTTGAAACATTCTTGCATACCTGGTATGAATTCCACTTGGTCATGATGTTTTTGGTATGCTGTTGGATTCTATTGGCTAGAATTTTGTTGAGAATTTCTGCATCAATGTTGATGAAGGATATTGGTCTATAATTTTATTTTTTTAGTGGTGTCTTTGCCTGGATTTGGTATCAAGACTTTTCTGGCTCCATAGAATGAATTCAGGAGTATTCTTTCCTATCCTAAGTTCTGTTTGAGTAGTATTGGTGTCAACTCTTTTCTGAATGTTTGATAGAATTCTCCAGTGAAAATGTCAGGGCTAAATTTTTCTTCTTTGTTGTTGTTGGTAGTTTTTTTTTTAATGACGTCTTCTGTTTCTTCTTTTATTATGGTTCTGCACAGATTTTTCTACCTCAGTTAGTGTTATTTTAAATAGGTAAAGTGTTTTTAGGGATTTGTCCATTTCCTATAGATTTTCAAATTTCTTGGAACATAATATTTTCACAGTATTCTGTTAAGCTCCTTTTCATTTCAGTTGGTTCTGCAGTAACGTCACCCATTTCATTTCTTATTTGGGTTATTTACATTTTCTCCTTTTTTTTCATGTTGTCAATTTGGCCAGTAGTTTGTTGATTTTATTGTTCCTTTCAAAGTACCAGGTTCTAGTCTTGTTGGTTGTTTCAGTTGTTTTCTGCTTCATTTATTTTTGCACTTATCTTTGTTATTTCCTTTCTTCTGCTGGTTGTGGGCTTTTTTTGCTGATCTTTTACTATTCGAGTTGTGTGTTTAAGGTGTTGATTTTGGCACTTTCCGGTTTTTTTGATGTGTGTCTTTATAGTTATAAATTGACCTTTGAGCACCGTGTTTGCTGTGTTCCAAGGGTTTTGAATAAGTATGGTGAAAGGATACAACCCCGATGCACACCTTTCTTGATTTTAAACCATGCGGTAACCTCTTGCTCTGTTTGAATGACTGCCTCTTGGTCTATGCACGGTTCCTTATGCACACAATTAAGAGTTATGGAATACCCATTCTTCACAATGTTATGCATAATTTGTTACGATCCACACAGTCGAATGCCTTAGCATAGTCAATAAAACACAAGTAACTATCTTTCTGGCATTCTCTTCTTTCAGCCAAGATTCATCTGACATCAGCAGTGATATTCCTCATTCAAGGTACCATTCTTAATCTAGCATGAATTTCCAGCAGTTCCCTGTGGATGTACTGCTACAACCATTTTTTAATTAATTATCTTCATCAAAAATTTACTTGCGTGTGATATTAAAGATATTGTTGGATAATTTCTGCATTCTGTTGGATCATCTTTCTTTGAGAAAGTAATCTGAGAAATGGGACTATATGAAGAAGAACATGGCATCAGGATTGGGAAAGAGTCATTAACAACTTGTGATATGCAGATGACACAACTTTGCTTGCTGAAAGAGAAGAGGACTTGAAGCACTAATTGATGAAGATCAAATACTACAGTCTTTAGTAAGGATTACACCTCAACATAAAGAAAATAAAATCCTCACAACTGGACCAATAAGTAACATCATTATAAATGAAGAAAATGTTGAAGTTGTCAAGGATTTCATTTTACTTGGATCCACAATCAAAGCCTATGGATGCAGTAGTCAAGATATCAAATGATGTATTGCATTGGCAAATCTGCTGCAAAAGACCTCTTTAAAGTGTTAAAATTAAAAGATGTCACTTTGAGGACTAAGGTACACCTGTCTTAGTCATCTAGTGCTGCTATAACAGAAATACCACAAGTGGATGGCTTTACAAAGACACAGTCCAGTGGGCTACAAGTCCAAATGCAGGGCATCAGCTCCAGGAAAAGGCTTTCTCTCTCTGTCGGCTCTGGAGAAAGGTCCTTGTGATGCATCAGTCTTCCCTTGGTCTGGGAGCATCTCAACACAGGAACCTCAGGTCCAAAGGATGTGCTTTTCTCCTGGTACTGCTTTCTTGGTGGTATGAGGTTCCCATGTGTCTCTGCTCACTTCTCTCTTTTATATCTCAAACTAGATCAAATTAAGACACTATCTAATCTTGTAAACATCATCAGTATGACCTCATCATAGTGATAGAGTTTACAACACATAAGGAAATCACATCAGGTTTACAAAATTGTACACAATAATACAATACTGGGAATCACGACCCAGCCAAGTTGATAGATATTTTTTGGGGACACAATTCAATCCATGACAACGCCTGACCCAAGCCACGGTATTTTCAATTGCCTCTTATGCAAGTGAAAGCTGGACAATGAATAAGGAAGACCAAAGAAGAATGGATGCCTTTGAATTATGGTATTGGCAAAGAATATTGAATATACTATGGACTGCCAGAGGAATGAAAAAATCTGTCTTGAAAGAAGTACACACAGAATGCTCCTTGGAAGTGAGGATGGCGAGCATGCAACATAAATCCAATTTCCTCTTGGTATTCAGAGTCAGTCACACAAGCCAGTATGGAAGCTACCTTCTTTGCCTGTTTGTCCAGAGGAATTAGGAGCCCAAAGTGGCCTGGTGGCAATCTTAACTTCCAGTTTAATGGAATCTGTGTTGTGTTTAAAGTCAGAACATTTCAACCTTTGGAACTAAGACCTCTAGAACCACAGAGCATTGGGTTGTGGGGACAGGATGCAAAAATTTTTAAATTGAGTCACTAGGAGTAATAGTGAGTGGTCCCACTCCCATCTCCATCCCTTGATTCCTGGAGCCATGAATCCTGGCTATGGGAAAAACAGCACCATATATTGGATGATGGTTTAGCACATATGCAACTTCCTAGAGAACACTGCCACATAGATGGCTTCCTAATTGTGTCTTCAGAAGACCATTCCATTGTTCCATCAAGCCAGCTGCTTCAAGGTGATGGCAAACATGGTAAGACCAGTGGATTCCATGAGCATGGGCTTATTGCCACACTTCAGTTGCTGTGAAGTGAGTTCCTTGATCTAAGTCAAGGCTGTGTGGGATACCATGATAGTGGATAAGGAATTCTGTGAGTCCAAAGATGGTAGTTTTAGCAGAAGTTTTGCTTTCAGGGTAGGCAAATAGGTATTCACAGTAAGTGTCTATCCCAATAAGAATGAAATGCTGTCATATCCATGATGGAAGTGGTCCAATATAATCAACCTGCAACCAGGTTGCTGGCTGATTACCTCAAGGAATGGTGCCATATCGGGAACTCAGTATTGGCCTCTGCTGCTGGCATATTGGGCTCTCGGCAGTGGCTGTAGTCAAGTAAGCCTCGGTAAGTGGAAGTCCATGTGCTGAGCCCAAGCATTACCTGCATCCCTGCCAGCATGGCCACTTAGTTCATGAGCCCACTGGGCAAGTGGGGGTTCTGCAGTTGCCGAGTATGTCTATTCCAATCATGCATTCTGAAACTGGGGAAATCACTATAGGATGGGTTCGGGAGCCCACTGGACCTATTGTGAGACAGACATGAACTAAAACTCCATTAAGAACCTTACCTCCATATGCTTCTACTCTGACTGGTGGGCCACAGTGATGTTTTGGGTCTCCCAGAATTAGTGTCAGTTCAGAGCCCTTATCCAATAATCCCCGAAAAGTCTGATTATTTCCTTTTCCCCAGTGAACAGTAACTTTAGTAAAAGGTCATAGATCACTTTGAGGAAGACTGGGAGAAAGATTAATGGTATAAATATTTGGCAGTGTAGTGGGGTCCTTCCTCAAGGGGACCCAGCCTCTGCTTCATTCAAAGCACTGTGGTTTGGTAAGCTTGTTTAAGTCTGGGAACTGACTGAGGAACCTGACTCTTATTCTGGCGATTCGAGTTAGAACACCATTCACTTGACCTAGAAGTCTTCTCCTCATACAGTTCAAGTAAATATTTAACAGATTTCCCATCTATTTCACTCCTGGGGATACCATGACTAAGTAGTCAACTTCAAAAGTCCATACTAGGGAGGCGGGGCAAGATGGCGCTCTAAGCAGAAGCACCACGCCGTCCCTCCACAGCAAAGATCTGAAAAACTAAGCCTAACAGAGAATCAACAATCCTGAAACCCTAGAACACCAAATGAAGAGATAAAGAACTCAGCCAAACACCAAACGGAGTGAGAATACTAAAAGAGAACGGAGAGCGAGGAGAGACTCATGCAGAGATTCCTTACCAGCTAACGCAGCACGGATCCACCATCCTGGATTCCTATCGGAGACCAGCGAACGGGAGAGCAGCCTTGCAGAGCATCCGGTGGGAGACAGAACGACCGGCGACGTATGCCTCTGTACCTTCTGGCCAGGCTGTGCTGTGAAAACTGAGACCGACTCCCCCAGACCTCATAGCTGCATCGGTGGGATCCCTGGGAATTTTGCAGTTCTTTAACTTTTCTGATTTTTATTTGTTCATTCTTTCCTTTTCTTTCTCTTCCCCCTTCTGGTTTCCTCCATCCCATAGTCTCTCATCTGTACATTCCAACGACAAGCTCCCCTAACATTCTTTTATGTTTGTATGCTTTTTGCTCCTCCTCCTCTCTCCTCTCTCCCATATCCAGCTTAGCTTCACACATAACCATCTTCCCGCTGCATCCTACCAACCTGCACCGTGCACTAGACATCACACCACCAAGCTGTGCAGGCACGCCCTATTGGAACCTGCCCAGCACTGACTACCGACCGTCCTGGTGGCTGAGGTGAGTGCCACAAGCAACCCGTCCCAGTGGCTCCTCCTCAGCTAGATCCGCCCAGCTGTACCACAAGGACAAAACAAACAAACAAAAAAATCTACAATCAATAAACGAGAGAAATATCTACTGAATGCCCTGAAAACAGCAAACAATATCAAAACATTTACAAAAACAAGACAAGATGGCTCCAATAGGCGTCCAAATTAAAACACCAGATAACTCTCCTGTGGAAGAAAATGCACTAGAAGTACCTGATACAGAACTCAAATCACTAATACTCGGAATTTTCCAAGAACTGAGGCAAAAAGCTGACAAACATGAGGAAAAAATAGACAAATTTATGGAAAATACAGACAAAAAATTGGAAGAATTCAGGAAGATGATGCAGGAACAAAATGCCAAAATAAATTCACAACTCGAAATTATACAAAAACAACAATTAGAAATCCAAAAGATAAACAACAAGATTTCACAAATGGACGGTGTCATAGAAGGGCTGAGAAGTAGATTTGAAACCATGGAAGACAGGATCAGTGAAACTGAAGACAAACACTTGGATACAACTTTGTTTCAGGAAAACTCAGAAAAAAGAACAAAGAAAAATGAAGAGACACTGACAGTTATGTGGGACACAATTAAAAGCAAAAACTTACGAGTGATTGGCATCCCAGAACAGGGGGAGAAAACAGAAAACACAGAGAGGATCATTGACGAACTGCTGACAGAAAACTTTCCCAATATCATGAAAAATGAAAAGCTGGCCATCCAAGAAGCTCAACGAACCCCATATAGAAGAGACCCCAAAAGAAAATCACCAAGACATATCATATTCACACTCACTAAAACTAAAGACAAATAAAGAATCCTGAGAGCAGCTCGTGAAAAACAAGAAGTCACATACAGAGGAGAAGCAATAAAACTAAGCTCAGATTATTCAACAGAAACCATGCAGGCAAGAAGGCAATGGGATGACATATATAAAATCTTGACAGAAAAAAATTGTCAGCCAAGAATAATATATCCTGCAAAACTCTCATTCAAATTTGATGGTGAAATTAGGTCATTTCCAGATAAACAGAAACTAAAGGAATATGCAAAAGTCAAACCAAACTTACAAGAATTATTAAATGGAGTTCTTCGATCTGAGGACAAACAGCTTCAGCCCTCAGGCAGGACCTAGGACCTAGGACGCAGGTTCACATGAACCAGATACAATTCTAGGAACTGAACTACAAAGGACTTTCCAAAAACAAAAGAAATACAATAGGGAATCAGAGAAATCAATCAAAGGATGACAACAACATCAAAACAATGAAAGAGGGAACAAACGGCATAGGTATAGAACCTTCTAAAGGAGAGGAAGGCAAGGCGATACCAAGTAATTGTAGACTGCTTCAAAATTATAAAGATAAGGGTAAAATTCATGGTAACCACAAAAAAAGTTAACAAACCAACTCATAAAAATAAAGATGAAAAACATAAAGTCTCAACAAAAACAAAACCTACAAAAACAAAAGAAATGAACACAAAATCCACAAACAAAAGTAACTCAGCACAAGAGAGTAAGAAGAACAAAGAAAACTTCAGCATCACAAAAAAAAGCACTACAAAATGACAGCA
The DNA here is from genome assembly GCA_030035585.1 of Dugong dugon. NCBI lineage: Eukaryota > Metazoa > Chordata > Mammalia > Sirenia > Dugongidae > Dugong > Dugong dugon. Next base: position 34,876,292 of record CM057479.1, read on the forward strand.
ACAAACTTCCATCTATCAATAATTACACTGAACGTAAATGGACTCAATGCACCCATAAAGAGACGGAGAGTGGCAGAATGGATAAGAAAACAGGATCCATCAATATGCTGTCTACAAGAGACACACCTTAGAAACAAAGATGTGAATTTATTAAAAATCAAAGGTTGGAAAAAAATATATCAAGCTAACAACTATCAAAAAACAGCAGGAGTGGCTATTCTAATCTCAGATAAAATAGACTTTAAAAGAAAATCGACCATAAAAGACAAAGAAGGACACTATATAATGATTAAGGGGATGATCCATCATGAAGACATAACCATAATAAATATCTATGCACCCAATGACAGGGCTCCAAAATACATAAAAAAACTCTAACGGCACTGAAAAGAGAAATTGACAGTTCCACAATAATAGTAGGAGACTTCAACACACCACTCTCAGTAAAGGACAGAACAACTAAAAAGAAACTCAGCAAAGATAGAGAAGACCTAAAGGACACAATCAGCCAACTGGACCTCATAGACATATATAGAACAATCCATCCAACTGCTGCAAAGTACACATTCTTTTCCAATACACATGGAATGTTCTCCAGAATAGACCACATCTTAGGCCACAGAACAATCCTCAACAAGATCCAAAATGCTGAGATAATTCACAGTATCTTCTCTGACCACAATCCCATCAAGATAGAAATTAACACTAGAAAGAGCAAGGAAAAAAAATCAAACACATGGAAACTGAATAATAATCTGCTTACACATCAATGGGTAATAGAAGAAATCAGAGATGGAATTAAAAAATTCCTAGAATCAAATGAAAATGAAAACACATCATATCAAAACCTTTGGGACACAGCAAAGGCAGTCCTCAGAGGACAATTTATAACAATAGATGCACATATCAAAAAAGAAGAAAGGGACAAAATCAAAACATTAACTACAGAACTCAAACAAATAGAAAGAGAACAACAAAAAAAGCCTACCAGCACCGGAAGAAAGGAAATAGTAAAGATCAGAGCAGAAATCAATGAAATAGAGAACAGAAAAACAATAGAAAGAATCAACAAAACCAAAAGTTGGTTCTTTGAAAGAATCAACAAAATCGACAAACCACTGGCCAGACTGACAACAGAAAAACAGGAGAGGGCAAAAATATCCCAAATAAGCAATGAAATGGGGGACATTACAACAGACCCAACTGAAATAAAAAGGATTATAACAGAATATTATGAAAAACTATATTCCAACAAATTTGAAAACCTAGAGGAAATGGATAAATTTCTAGAAACATACGGCCTACCCAAACTACAACAAAGTGATATTGAAAATCTGAACAGACCCGTAACAAGAGAAGAGATTGAAAAGGTAATAAAAAAACTCCCAACCAAAAAAAGCCCTGGCCCAGATGGCTTCAATGGAGAATTCCACAAAACATTTACAGAAGAGTTTGTACCAGTTCTACTCAAGCTATTTCAGAGCATAGAAGATGAAGCAACACTTCCAAATTCATTCTATGAAGCCAGCATAACGCTGATACCAAAACCAGGCAAAGACATCACAAAAAAAGAAAATTACAGACCAATATCTCTCATGAATATAGATGCAAAAATTCTGAACAAAATTCTAGCCAATAGAATTCAGCATCATATCAAAAAAATAATACACCACGACCAAGTAGGATTCATACCAGGTATGCAAGGATGGTTTAACATTAGAAAATCCATCAACGTAATCCACCACATAAATAAAAGGAAAGAAAAAAATCACATGATCATCTCAATTGATGCAGAAAAGGCATTTGACAAAGTCCAACACTCATTCCTGATAAAAGCTCTCAATAAAATAGGTATAGAAGGGAAATTTCTCAACATAATAAAGTGCATCTATGCAAAACCAACAGCCAACATCATTCTTAATGGAGAGAGGCTGTAAACATTCCCCTTGAAAACAGGAACAAGACAAGGATGCCCTTTATCACCACTCCTATTTAACATTGTGCTGGAAGTTCTAGCTAGAGGAGTAAGGCAAGAGAAAGAAATAAAGGGCATCCAAATTGGTAATGAAGAAGTTAAACTCTCCCTGTTTGCAGATGATATGATACTATACATAGAAAACCCTAAAGACTCCACGAGAAATCTACTGGAACTAATAGAAAGATTCAGCAGAGTAGCAGGATACAAGATAAACATTCAAAAATCAGTTGGATTCCTATACACCAGTAAAGAGAACGATGAAAAGGAGATCAGGAAATCAATACCATTTTCAATAGCCCCTAAAGAGATAAAATACTTAGGAATAAATCTGACCAGGAATGTAAAAGACCTATACAAAGAAAACTACAAAACACTACTGCATGAAACCCAAAGGGATCTACATAAATGGAAAAACATACCATGCTCATGGATAGGCAGACTCAACATTGTGAAAATGGCAATTCTACCTAAAGCAATCTACAAATACAATGCAATCCCGATCCAAATACCAGCAACATTCTTCAAAGAGATGGAAAAACTAATTATTAACTTTATATGGAAAGGGAAGAAGCCCCGAATAAGTAAAGCACTACTGAAGAAGAAGAATAAAGTTGGAGGACTCACACTACCTGACTTGAGAACCTACTATACAGCTACAGTAGTCAAAACAGCCTGGTACTGGTACAACAACAGAGACATTGACCAATGGAACAGAATTGAGAACCCAGATGCAAATCCATCCTCATACGGTCATCTGATCTTTGACAAGGGCCCAAAATACATCAAATGGGGAAAAGACAGTCTTTTTAACAAATGGTGCTGGCAAAACTGGATATCCATTTGTAGAAAAATGAAACAGGAACCATACCTCACACCATATACAAAAACTACTTCAAAATGGATCAAAGAGCTGAATATAATGCTTCAAACTATAAAATTCATAAAAGAAAAAATAGGACCAACACTTCAGGCCTTAATACATGGCATTAACAGGATACAAACCATAAACATCAACACAAAAAACCCAACAGATAAACTAGATAAGTGGGATCTTCTAAAAATCAAACATCTATGCTCTTCAAAAGACTTCACCAAAAGAGTCAAAAGAGAACCTACAGACTGGGAAAAAATTTTTGCACAGTACAAGTCAGACAAAGGTCTAATCTCCATAATCTACAAGAAAATCCAACACCTCTACAACAAAAAGACAAGCAATCCTATCAAAAAATGGGCAAAGGAATTGAACAGACACTTCACCAAGGAAGACATTCAAATGGCCAACAGACACATGAGGAAATGCTCGCGATCACTAGCCATTAGAGAAATGCAAATTAAAACCACAATGAGATACCATCTCATCCCGGCATTACTGGCACGAATCAAAAATTCTGGAAATAACAAATGTTGGAGGGGCTGTGGGGAGATGGGAACTCTTATACACTGCTGGTGGGAATGCAAAATGATACAACCATTTTGGAAAATGATATGGCGTTTCCTCAGAAAGCTAGAAATAGACATACCATTCGATCCAGCAATCCCACTCCTAGGCATATATCCTAGAGAAATAAGAGTCATCACTCGAATAGACATATGCACACCTATGTTCATGGCAGCATTGTTCACAATAGCAAAACGATGGAAACAACCTTGATGTCCATCAATAGATGAATGGATACACAAACTATGGTACATACACACAATGGAGTACTATGCAACAAGAAAGAACAACAATGAATTTGTGAACCATCTCATAACATGGATGAAACTGGAGGACATTATGCTGAGTGAAATAAGTCGATCACAAAAGGACAAATATTGTATGAGACCTCTATTGTAAAAACCCATGAAAAAATTCACATGCAAAATGTAACAATCCTTGTTGGTTACCAGGGATGTGGGGGGGGGGGGATACTAAATAGGTAATAGATAAGTGGTAACTTGGGTGAGAGGTGAGATAGTACACAGTACAGGGGAAACTAACACAACCTGCACAAGGAAAGGTCATGGAGGCCCTATAGACACATCCAAACCCCTCGAGGGACTGAGTTGTTGGATGGAGGGCTCTGGGGACCATGGTCTCGGGGAACATCTAGCTCAATTGGCATGACACTACTTATAAAGATAATGCTCTACATTCTACCTTGGTGAGTAATGTCTGGGGTCTTAAAAGCCTATGAGCGGCCATCTAAGATACTCCACTGGTCTCATCCCTTTGGGAGCAAGGGAGAATGAAGAGAACAGGATTCAACGAAAAGGTTAGTCCAAAGGACTAATTGTCCACTGCTACCAAGGCCTCCACCGGACTGAGTCCAGTACAGCTAGATGGTGCCCGGCTACCACCGCTGACTGCTCTGACCAGGATCACAACAGAGGGTTCTGGACAGAGCTGGAGAAGGATGTAGAGCATAATTTTAACTCCCCCCCACAAAAAAAAAAAAAAAAGACCAGATTTACTGGCCTAAAGAATACTAGAGAAACCTCAAGAGTGTGGCCCCCAGACACCCTTTCAGCTCAGAGGTGAAGTTACCTTCGAGGTTTGATGTTAAGCCTGGGAATGGACAGCCCAGTAAAACTAAATGGGTCTAACGAGGTACAGGATTCCGGTGACAAGGGCCAGAAGGCAGAGGGGGAGTATGAAACTGATGATAAGGAACACAAATTGAATAAGGACACTGTCGATGTATTGTGATATTGCTGACCACTGCTATAGGGCAACATTTGTAGTAACTATTAAATGTGGGGCTGTTTTGTCTTGTAAGCCTTCATCTTGGGCGAGAATGGCAGCACAATTGGAAGAGCATAGTCAGTATCACTTAAATATGTAAGTAAAAAGTTTTGAAATGGTGTTAAAGTAAAATAAAATAAAAAAACAAACAAAAAAAAAAAAAAACAAAAAAAACCCAAATGAGACTAAAGAGGTATAGTAGTCCAGTGACAAGGTCCAGAAGACAGAAGGGGACAAGGAAGTCCCCTGGTGATAGGGAACACAAGGTGGAGTAAGGATATTCTTGATGTGCTGTGAGATTGTTAACCATTGTCATAGGGCAACATGTGTAGTAACTGTTAAATGAAAAACTATTTTGTTCTGTAAGCCTTCATCTTAAGTGAGAATAACAGCACAGTTGGAAGAGTGTAGTCAATGTCACTGAACTGTGAATGTAGAAATTTTTGAAACGGTGTATCTTTGGCCATCTGTAATTTTCATCAAAAAAAAAAAAAAAGGTTGAGAATTTAGAGGCTTAATACGTTGTGGGGTTGTTAACCAATGTCATAGAACAACATGTGTACTACTATTTCATGAGAAACTATTTGCTCTGTAAGCTTTCACCTGAAGTACAATAAAATATATTAAAAAAAAAAAAAAAGTCCATACTAGTCAGACTATTCTGATTACTGCTTTGACTCCGCTGTCCATTATGGTAACCATACCCACCTTGTCTTTGTCAATTGAGTGCCACCATTTGACCCCTATCACCACGGGATCCATTCAGCTCCACTGTATTTAGTTGTTTTAATTCAGTTAGGGGAGTTCTCACTTCAAATCTCACTTACATAAAATAGTAATCACAGCAGTCTTTAAGGATGTTGGGGCTCTTTTTACAAATTTGGTCTTTACCATTGTAGTAAAAGGTGTGTCCTCTGGGCACTCCATCTGTTGATTTGTGGGTTCAGACTGACAAATCCACTCTAACATGCCAATTCCCTAAGCCTTTGGATACTTTCTTCTATAGTATACCAAGGCAAATCTGGTGTTTCAACTTGATTTAGTGCAGGCCACTGAGTAATTTTTGCTTCAGCAAACCAACTAAATAAACTATTAGATCCTTACCTAACTTCTAGAGCTGAAACATTGAATTAATAATCTGTGCTTAATGTACCCATATCAATAAACTCAGAATGATTCAACTTTATGTTCCTTCCACCATTATCCTAAATCCTTATTAGCCATTCCCACACATATTACCCAGGTTTCTATTTTTATATATTAGAAAAAATCAAGTAATTCTTTTGGATTATGACCTCCTGGTTCACATTTTGTAATTCACCTTTTGGGACACGCTGAGACTTAAGTCTATTTTTAAGTTTAGAAGCAAAAATGGCCAGTGAGGGTTGGTCCTGTGAACTTTCAGAAATGTCTTGTATGGCATCTACCTCAGGTCATGCCCTAGGCAACTCTCCAGGTGCCAACCCAGGCAATATCTCAGACAAAGACTCTTCAGGCATAGCTCTGTTAATCTCATCAGATGAGGGTGGAAGGGATAATGATTTTACTGGGGAGGGTGGCTGTCTTAGGTTGGGTTCTCTTAAAAAAAAAAAACAAACAAACCTGTTGCCATCGAATTGATTCTGACTCATAGCAACCCTATAGGACAGAGTGGAACTACCCTATAGTGTTTCCAAGAAGTGCCTGGTGGATTCGAACTGCTGATCTTTCGGTTAGCAACTGTAGCTCTTAACCACTATGCCATCAGAGAGAAGAAAAACCAGTGAAGTGTATAAATATATATAGAGAGAGACTTATATCAAGGAAATTGCTGATGCAATTGTAGGGTCTGGAAAATTTCAAGTTCATGGGTCAGGCTGCAGGTTTCTCCTAACTCCCGTAGCTGCAGAGGCTGGCAAACCCAATATTGACAAGTTGGACAGCAGGCCTCCATCTCACAAGATGTGCAGGCAGGTGAATACCAAGATTGGCAGGTAAGTTCCTAGCTCAAGTCTCAAGAACTGGAAGTCTGATGAACAGGAGCCAGAGCAAGCAAAAGCACATGAACTTTGCCAGAAAGTCCACCTATATTGGATGCAGACCATACCACAAAGAAACTCCGTTTCAACTGATTGGCTGCTCATAACAGATTTCATCATGGGGGTGATTACATTATATCAGATCTCATTATGGAAGTGATTACATCATTATATAGATGTCAAACTACGTCATAACTGCCAAACCACTGAGAATCATGGCCCAGCCAAGCTGACACACAACCTTAACCATCACAGTCCACCCCTTGTCAACCTGGCTCCCATGTCATTAGGTGCCATCAAGTCAGTTCCAGCTCATAGCAAACCTATGTACAACAGAATGAAACACTGGTCTTGCACCATCCTCACAATAACTTTTATACTTGAGCCCATTATTGCAGCCACTGTGTCAATTCATCTCCTCGAGCATCTCCTCTTTTTTGTGGACCGTCTACTTTACCATGCATGTTGTCTTTCTCCAGTGACTGGTTCCTCCTAATAACTTGTCCAAAGTATGTGAGACAAAGTCTCACCATCCTCACTTCCAAGGAGTACTCTGTCTTTTTAGTGACATTTTGCTTTCTTCATGCATGATGTCCTTGATGTCATTCTACAACCCGTCTGGTCTTCAGTCATTAGTGTGCAATCTGTCAAATCTATTCTTGAGAGATGGTCTCTAAATTCAGGTGGGATACACTCAAGTTCGTATTTTGGCTCTCTTGAACTTTCTCTAATTTTCTTCAGCTTCAACTTGAACTTGCATATGAGCAATTGATGGTCTGTTCTGCAGTCGACCCCTAGCCTATTTCTGACTGATGGTATTGAGCTCCTCCATCATCTCTTTCCACAGATGAAGTCTATCTGATTCTTGTGTATTCCACCAGATGTGGTCTAAGTATGTAGTCACCATATTACGTTGTTGAAAAAAGGTATTTGCAATGAAGAAGTCATTGGCCTTGCAAAATTCTATCATGTGACCTCCATTGTCGTTTGTATCACCAAGGCCATTTTTTCCACCTGTTGATCCTTCTTCTTTGTTTCCAGCTTTTGAATTCCAATCACTAGTAATTATCAATGCATCTTTATTGTATATTTGATCAATTTCAGACTGCAGAAGTTGGTAAAAATCTTCAATTTTGTCAGTTTTGGCCTTGGTGGTTTGGTAGTAACTTTGAATAATAGTCATATTAACTGATCTTCATTATAGGTGTATGCATACTATCCTATCACTGATAACATTGTACTTCAGGACAGATCTTGAAATGTTCCTTTTGACAATGAATGCAATGCCATTCCTCTTCAATTTGTCATTCTCGGCATAGTAGAACATACGATTGTCCAGTTCAAAATGGACAATATAAGTCCATTTCAGTTCACTAATGCTTCCATTTCATTTTTGATAACTTATAATTTTTCTAGATTCATACTTCATACTTACCACGTTCTAATTATTAATGGATGTTTGCAGCTGTTTCTTCTCATTTTGAGTCTTACCACCTCAGCAAATGAAGGTCCTGAATGCTTGATTCCATCCATGTCATTAAGGTCAACTCTATTTTTAAGAGGCAACTCTTCTCCAGTCATATTTTGAGTGCCTTCCCACATGAGGGGCTCTTTTTCTGACACTGTATCAGGCAATGTTTCACTGTTATTCGTAAGCTTTTCATTGGTCATTTCTTTCAGAAGGAGACAAGCAGGTGCCTCTTCCTAGTCTGTCTTAGTCTGGAAGCCCTGCTGAAACCTGAACCCCATGGCAGACCCTGCTGTTATTTGAAATACTGGTGGCATAACTTCCAGCATCACAGCAACACGCAAGCCACCACTATACTATAAACTGACAGAGTAGGGGTGGTATCCATACAAATCTCGAAGTAAACATAATTATAAAATCATTTTTGCACTTAACATGATACAACTAACACACGTACAACCAAAAATGCATTAGTCCTGTTTACTTCTTATATTTTATATGTGAAGAAAACAAAAAATGTCTAATGCACACATACAAGGAAGTAATAGTAACAACAATTATAGCCCTTGTTACCACAACTGGTCATGTGGTTGTAGCTGATATATCTTCTTTCACCACCCATTCTGTATTCCCCTTACCCTCAGCAAACATCTCAGCTGGTTGTGGTTCTTTGCCTGGTGGGGTGACCCCAACCTTCATTCCTTAAGGGTCTGGGCCATTAGTAGTCATGTTGGACTTGGGTTGCTGTAGTTTTCCCTTGACTTAAATCACAGGGCAGGGTAATACTAAGAGATGTCCTATGGGATATCCTGTATTCCAGAAATATTCTTCTTTACCTCTATTATGCAATATCTGTGTAATTTCCTCTTGGTAATCAAGATCAATCACACAAGCCAATAGTAACTCCCTTCATTGCTTGTGGATCCAGAGGCATCAGAATTCCAAAGTGGCCTCTAGGCATTCCTAACTTCCAGTTCAATGGAATCAGTGTTGTGTCTCATGTTGGGAGCATACCTCCCATTGTAACTAAGGCCTCTAGACCAACAGAATATAGGGTTGAGGGGATAGGAAGCAAAAATTTTGTAAGTAGGTCATTAGGGTAATAGTGAGTGATGCCACTCCTATTTCTACCTCTTATTCCTGGACCTCTGATTCCTGGCTATGGGAGAAATGGCACCATATACTGGATGCTGGTTTAGAGCATATACAGCTTCCTGGAGGACATTCACCAGCTTCCACAGCCCGTGAGCCAGAGGTCTGCTGTCTGACCTACTGATCTTGGGTTCACCAGCCCCTGCAGCTACATGAGTCAGGAGAAGCCTCCAGCCTGATCCTCCTCCTGCCACCAAATGTCTTAGGCTGGGTTCTCTAGAGAAGCAAAACCAGTGTCATGTATATATATAAAAGAAATGGCTCATGCCATTGCAGAGACTGGAAAGTTACAAGTCAGTGGGTCAGGCTCGAGGCTTCTCCTGACTCATGTAGTTGCAGGGGCTAGTGAACCCAATATCAGCAGATCAGACTGCAGGCCTCTGACTCACAGGCTGTGGAGGCTGATGAACCCCAAGATTGCCAGGTAAGCTGCTAGCTCAAGTCCCAAGAATTGGAGGTCTGATGGACAGAAACCAGCTGCAGGATACAGAGTGGGCAGAAGCTCATGAGCTTTGCAAGAAAGTCTACCTATATTGGATGCAGGCCACACCCACAAGGAAACGCCCTTTAAACTGACTGGCTGCTCTGACAGATCTCATCATGGAGGTGATTACATTGTATAAGATCTCATTATGGAGGTGATTACATCATTACGTAGATGCCAAACTACATCATAACTGCCAATCCACTGAGAATCATGGCTCAGAGAAGTTGACACACAGCCTTAACCATTACAGTTGCTTAGCAGAGAAAAATGGAGTGCAAAGATGGAGTGATCTCTTCAGACGGCAGTTTGAAGGCTGGTTCTGTTGACAGGAGTGATTGAACAGAATTTAGAGGCTCAGTGTCTCCAGCTTCCTGATTATCTTCCTATATGTCCCATGTTTCAGGATCCCATTTCTTCCCAATCAATGCCCTCATTTTAACTTTGAACACCATTCAAGGTTGGGATTTCAATTGATCTTGTAATTCAACTACTATTATAAGACTCGGGATTTGGTTTTAGGCAATATCAACTCTGTTACTATAAAAAAAAAAAAGGTTTGCTTTCAGGGCACAAGTGGCATATTTGAGGTCTTTTATTTGGTGCTTGAGCTGTGACTTTGAAGCCTTGAGTTCATCTCTTTCTTTCACCACTTTGTCTAGAGAAAGTAGGACCAACGAACCAGCTTCCCTGTATTTCTCATTCTGACAAAGTTGCAGAAAAGTATTAAACATGAGATCACCCAGAGCATCGCTTCTCATCATTGATGTATTAGTGGTGATATTTTGTGTATTAATATTGCCACCTCATGCCATGGATTAGCAGCACCCTCTTTACTACTGGAGGCAGAGTCATCAGTATCTTTAGACTAGTGAGACTTGAGAACCAGTTTTGAAAACTCATCCTTATGATTTTATTTCTCTAGAACCACTCTCGGTATCAAATGTCTTGGGCTGGGTTCTCTAGAGAATAAAAAACAATGAAGTGTATACATACATATATATATATTTATATACGTATGTATATATGTGTGTGTGTGGAGAGAGAGATTTATTTCAAGGAAATGGCTCACATGGTCGTAGAGGCTGTCAAGTCCCAAGTCCTTGGTTTAGGCATCAGGATGGGGCTTCTCCTGACTCATGTAGCTACAGGGGCTGACAAATTACGTCATTGCATAAACTGTCAAACCACTGAGAATCAAGGCCCAGCCAAGCTGACACACTACCTTAACCGTCACAAGGCCTGTGGATGCTTCTTCCAGAATAGATGTAGAATGCAACCACTTCTCTCCATGTCTCTCGTCTATTCTCAGCCACCTCCATGCTTCACTTAGACCCTGGCTGTACCCTCCTAACTGGTTCCTACACATACTCTTATAATGGGTGTTATGCTCTGTACAGGACTTTCCCAATTTATTCTTTCAGATATGTAAATCTCATGATTTCACCTCCTCTGCCTAAAACCACTCAATGGCAGTTTCATTACACATAGAATAAATTAAAAATTCTTTACTTGGCCTGTATGATCTTGTTGCAGCTTATATCTCCAGTTTACATCTCTTTTTTCTCTTCCCTGGATGTACTCAGTGCTAACCACATTGGCCTTCTTTTAATTCTTCCACTTCTCCAATGTCTCTTACACCTCCACCTTTGCTTTGAAATATTTATTTTCTCACTTCTCATATATATATCTACTTCTTACTGGTCTTTCATGTTTTTGCTATAATTTTACTACTTCTTTAATCTAAACCAGGTCCCCTTCTTACAATCTTTCATCATGCCCTTTATGGCACAAGTTGTATGTTTTGTTTAAAATCCATTTCTCTCACTGAATTTTAAGTTCCTTAAGGTTGCAACTGGATCAATAAGCAACACCATGATAAATGGAGAAAAGATTGATGCTGTCAAAAATTTCATTTTACTTGGGTCCACAATCAACCCCCATGGACGCAGCAGTCAAGAAATCAAATGATGTATTGCACTGGGCACATCTGCTGCAAAAGACTTCTTTAAAGTGTTAAAAAGCAAAGATGTCACTTTGAGGACTAAGGTACGCCTGACCCAAGCCATGATATTTTCAATCGCCTCATATGCATGTGAAAGCTAGACAATGAATAAGGAAGACCAAAGAAGAATTGATGTCTTTGACCCATGGTGTTGGCAAAGAATATTGGATATACCATGAACTTCTAGAAGAAACAAACAAGTGTGTCTTGGAAGAAACACAGCCAGAGTACTCCTTGGAAGTGAAGATGGTGAGACTTTGTCTCACACACTTTGGACATGTTATCAGGAGGAACCAGTCCCTGGAGAAGGACATCATGCTTGGTAAAGTAGAGGGTCAGGAAAAAAGAGGAAGACCCTCAATGAGATGGATTGACACGGTGGCTGCAACAATGGGCTCAAACGTAGCAACCGTTGTGGGTATGGAGAAGGACCAGACATTGTTTCTTTCTGTAGTGCATAGGGTCGCTATGAGTCGAAAATGACTCAACGGCATCTAACAACAAGGTCAGGAGGAGCCCTGGTGGAGCAGTGGTTAAGAGCTTGGCTGCTAACCATAAGGTCGGCAGTTCAAATCCACCAGCCACTCCTTGGAACCCCTATGGGGCAGTTCTATTCTGTCCTATAGGGTCCCTATGACTCAGAATTGACTCTACGTCAATGGGTTTGTTTTAAGGTCAGAAATTGTGTATTTTTTTGCTTACTTGTAACCTAGGTGCCTGACATAGTTCCTGGCTTGCACTGGGCATCTCATAAATATTTCTTAACTTACCAGTGAATAAAATACATACTAATAAGTATTTTAAATATTAATGAAGTGTTTTATATACCTATTTAGACAAGATTTCACATGTAAACCCACAACCGAAATCCAGTAAGGGCTTTCAGATAATGCTTCTTTTCCTCTATACCTATTGCCATTGAGGGAGCCCTGGTGGTGTAGTAATTAAGAGCTTGGCTGTTAATCAAAAGGTAAGCAATTCGAATCTACCAGCCACTTCTTGGAAACCCTATGGGAGATGGTCCCAGGAATCTGGATTCCTTTCAGAATCTATCTTGTTATATTTACCTTTTGTATATGTGCATAGTTCTTATTGGTGGCTCTTGTTTTCTTCCAAATTTGATTCTTTATATATATATTTTTTACAAACACTATCTTTCATTTATCAGGTTGTCCATTCCTAATCTGGATGAGAGGTTATGACTTTCGTTTTAAAGTCCCTGGCAACAGCTAATTCTAAAAAGGCCTACTTTACCCTACTGAGGCATCTATTTTTAATTAAGCAGAGTTGGAGCTTACTTTCTTTTGGCTATTTTCAAGCCCAGTCTTACTGAAGGCCATAAAGCCAGACATAAGCTGCACCGACTTCTGGATGTAACTTTATTATTTCATGCTTGAGACTCCTTGTTTGTGACTTCTTGAGTACTCCTTCTTCTTAAATAATTGGCAGCTACAATGGGAGAAATGTCGTTCTCATTTCACTGGTCTAACTAAAAAATAAAGACTGCCTTACATGGTGCTAAAAATAGCTTTTATGCCCCTGACAGCTTTCTGTCTAATCAGAGAGCTTTCTTAGGCAAAAAGGAGACCCCGTAAGCTCACAGAGGCCCTTTACTCTCTGGACATCTCTAGTACATTTCTGTCTACCTACTAACAGCCTGTCTCTCCCTTCCTAGTCAGAGAAACTTATTCTGCACAATGTCCTTAATTAAGATACTGTCCCCAGAAGCTGTCAGCTGCTGTGGTTTAGAAATGCAGAATTTTTTTTTGGGGGGGAGGTGGGAAACAACTATACATAACTGTAACAATTAAATGATATTATCTACTAGGTCAAAATAATCCTTTAAGTTTTTTTTTTTAGTCTTAATTCCTAGAATCATTTGAGATAAGAGTCAGGGTGGATAAGTGGAATTTTAACCTTAGTACACAGAATAAGGGAGATGAATAGATATCTTTTAAATTTTCTGTTCAGGCATTTGAGTCTGTGTTAAAATACACACAAACACATGCATACATGTTGTTAGTTGTTGTGCTGTTGTTGGTTGCCATTGAATTGATTCTGACTCATGGAGACCCCATGTGTGCAGAGTAAAACTGCTTCATAAGGTTTTTCAAGGCTGTGACCTTTTGAAAGCAGATTTCCAGGCTTACTTTTAAGGCACCTCTGGATGGTTAGTCCAGTGCTTAACCATTTGTGCCACCTAGGGGCATATATATATACGGATTAACACAGTGGCTACTACAATGGGCTCAAACATAGCAATGATTGTGAGAATGGCACAGGACTGGGCTGTGTTTTGTTCTGTTGTACATGGGGTCTGTTGTACTTGGGGAACCGTGTACATGAGGAACTGACTCAATGACACCTAATGACAAGAACTGTATATATATACATATATATGCATATATGTAATATGTATTCATATCTATAGTTGTATATATGCGTATGTATGTATAAAAACCCAAACTAAACCCATTAATGTCGAGTTGACTCTAACTCATAATGACCCTATAGGACAGCGTAGGACTGCCCCATAGAGTTCCAAGGAGTAACTGGTAGATTCTAACTGCCGACCTTTGGATTAGCAGCCATAGCTCTTAACCACTGTGCCACCGAGGCTCCATGTATGTATAATATGTATATTATAAGGAGTCCTGGTGGTGCAGTGATTAAGTGCTCTGCTGATAACCAAAAGGTTCATTGTTCAAGCACATCAGCCACTCTGCAGGAGAAAGATGTGACAGTCTGCTTTCGTAAAGATTTATAGCCTTGGAAACCCTATGGGAACAGTTCTTCTCTGTCCTATAGGGTTGCTATGAGTCAAAATCAACTTGAGAGCAACCTATATATATATATATGTTTGTGTGTATATATATATTATATTTTGAATTTTGTATGATGAAGATTATGATGAGGATGGTGATGATGACACAAACACCAACATTTACTGATTGCTCATTGTGTGCCAAACTCTGAACTAAACATTTACACCTACAACCCAACTCATCCTTTTAGCCAGCCTGGAAGGTAGGTATTATTTTCCATATTTTACAAGTGGGAAACTGAAAATTAGAGACCAAGAAAATTGTTGCCACCCTACTCTCCCCCAATCTATCATGTGCTTGGTATGACTTTATTGTCAGAAAGCCTATAGGAGTTTGAATCTGTGGGTCAAAGAAACACCTATATCATATGTTTGCCCTAAAATCATGAGATCAAAAGAGCAGTGGTTTGCATTTGGAAAGTAGACAGTTTCTGAGTTCCTACCACTCTGTGAATCTAAGATGGCTGAAGATACTTAGATTTCCATCTTGAGATTGGAATATCAGAATGGAATATCAAAGGCTCATCTCTGTGTGAAGTCTTTGATCATTTCATGAGCAGAAAATGATATTTACCTTTAAATTTCTGCTGGCTATTTTCAGTCACAACCCACTTCCTGAGTTATGCCTCATGCAGTTGCATAACAACATCAGGATGCCAGTTAGACCAACTATATTGCCCTGCTAGATGATCATCAGTGTCAGGAGATGAGTCAGATTCCTGTTGTTTGATCAAGACGTTTAAAATCCCATTTTCCACAAACGGAAATACTCAGAAGGGTATAATGAGAGGTAATAGTAATTTTTAGATTGTCTATCAAACCTAAGTCCATTTCTATCCATCACAGAAATGATATAACTTTCATTTCTAGAGCATTCTGATTTGCATACCGACAGCATCAATACTACTCACAATTTTTTCCAGCCTCACACTGAAATAGAATCTTGATTTGCAATTCCTTAATATATTCTTGCCTAGATCTATTCTCTCTTTTTTGAAAAAATGTATAACTCAACTACCAGTTAAGCACAGAATCAGTAATAAAATGGAATACTACATAAAGGTGTACGTATTTTCTCCAGCAATACTCTTGGTAGCAAAATATATTTGTATGCAGTTTTATAGAGCCACAGAAACCATCTTGTTATCGTCTCTGTTATCTGGTTTTAATTTTCTAGTTCTCATAGTTACAGAATTTTTACCTAGCAAGCATGAGTGGAGAAAAATAGCTGCTTTCTTGCTTGTTATTCAGTATAGCAATTAAAAATTGTATATAATCAGTGTGTCCTAAAACCAAAACCAAACCAATTCCACTGCCATTCAGTCGATTCTGACTCATAGTGACCCTATAGGACAGGATAGGATGGTTCCATAGGGCTTCCAAGAAGCGGCTGGTGGATGTAAACTATAGACCTTTTGGTTAGCAGATGAACGTCTAACCACTGCACCCCCGGCGCTCCATTTCCTAAAGGTACATTTATTTAAACATATGCATATAGGCAGAGATCTAAAGAGTAATGAATTTAGAAGAAATTTTTTTAAAAGTTTTGAAAGAAAGCTCACAGAGAGGGAGGAAGGCTTGCCATCAGGGGAAAGTTGTCTGGCCTTCCAGACAGGCCCCCTCCAAGATGGTCTTTTCCTCCATGGATTTGTCACAGCTCAGTGTGATGCTGTCAGCCCTAAGGACTTAGAAACTCTGTTTTGTCAGCAGCTTGAAGTGCTTAGACTGGGGATGCTGTTTTCTGCTCATAAAACTTGCAAGAGACAGAGGTACAAAAACAGAAAGTCCATTTTTTAGTTAATGAGAAACATGACTTTCATTTTGAACTGTTCCTGCTCTTATCCAAGAGCAAATCTTTACTTTTGAACTCTATCTAACTTCTTCACACTGACTTAAGTAAACTTAAAACTTGTGTGGTTTTCCTGCTTGCTCCTCCATCGACAAGTTTTCCCTCACTATGGAATCATTCCCGTCATCATGCAAACATATTGTAACACCTCTCATAGTAACAAACAAACACTCAGAAACTTCTTTTGACCTTTTCATTTTCCTCCAGCTACCAACCCATTTCTCTGCTTCCTCTCACATCACAACTCCTCAAAGAAATGATAGTTATACTTGCTACAGTTACTTCCATACCTCCCGTTCTCTCTTTAACCTACTCCAAACAGGATCTCCTATTCATCACTCCACTACATGACTGCTATAACAAATTATAAAAAAAACTCGGTGACTTAAAACAATAGAAGTTTTTTCTCCCATAGTTCTGGAGATCAGAAGCCCAAAATCAAGGTGTTGACATGACTGTACTCCATCTGGAGGCTCTAGGGGATAATCCTTTCGTGTTTCTTCCATCTTTCAGTTTCTGCCAGCTTGTGGCCACATCATTCCAATCCTCAAGGCCAGTATCTTCACATCTCTCAGCTTCATTTTTGCATGGGCTTTTATGTTGTATGTATTGAATATCCCTCTGCTTTCCTCTTTTACTCATTTACTTAATCTTCCTGTCCCTCAACTTTTTTATCTGTGCTTTAAAATAGCTGTGACCCTTTGGTCTTATATAGATAATTATTTTTTTTTAAAGAAATACAATACTCAAAGGCGACAATCTTTACTCTTTGAGTTAATCTGTTACTTCGTTTAAAGGTGACTTTAGGGGATAGTTTCAATTCAAGTTTTGAAGAGCATCTCAGGATCATAGTCTCAGGGACTTCTCCAGCCTCAATAAGTCCAGTAAGTCTAGATTATTTAAAAACTTGAATTTCCATTCCAAACATCTTTATCCCTTTTTATCAGGATTCTTCTGTTGCATTTCTGATCAGAACATTCAGTAATAGTAGCCAGGCACAATTTAGTTCTTCTGGTCTCAAGGTGGAGGAGGCAGTGGTTCATGTAGACAATTAGTCCTTTAGTCCAGTTCCTTCTCTGATTCTTGGGTTTCCTTCTTTCTTTTTTGTTCCAGAAAAATAAAGACCAATAGTTGTATCTTAGATGGACGCTTGTAAGCTTTTAAGACCCCAGACATTAATAACCATAGTGGGAGGTAGAACATATATTTTAAGAACTATAGTATGCCAGTTGACTGGATTGTACTATGAGACCACAGCCCTAAACTCTCAAACCAATCTCCCATGATTTTAAATCTTAACTAATCCCTCATCTCTCTCAAATTTATATCCTCAGTCTCAATTTCACCTCTGAGTTTCATGCTTAGAGGTGAGATTAGATCCGAAAAGTCAAAATATGCAGAATAAAACAAAATAATTATGAATGATTTACACAACCAAGCAAAAATTACCTTACTTGTGCTGGCTGTGTTGTTTGTTGTTGTGTTGTTGTTGGGGGCCATCGAGTTGATTCCCACTGATAGCCACCCCATGTAACAGAGTAGAACTGTTCCATAGGGTTTCCTAGGCTGTAATCTTCATGGGAGCAGATTGCTAGGTCTTTCTTCTGTGGGATCAGTGGGTGGATTTGAACTGCCAACTTTTTGGTTAACAGCCAAGCACTTAACCATTGTGCTACTAGGGATCCAAGTTGTATGGGATATGGAAACATCTGAATACACCAGAATTAAGCGAGTCAGTTGTCCTGGATTAGACTGGATATTTTCAGATTCCAATAGCCCTGGATGCTTACACGGCAAATAGTCCTGGGAAATATTCTACTTTCTTCATAGTGCTCATAGACTTATCACACTCATTGTTGACTATCTTGATTCACTTGAAATAAAATATTTGCTCAGGGCTCCATATACTCTTGGGGTGGCCCTGATGCTCATATGGCTAAATGAATCATTTACATTGCCACTTGGATGTCCAATATGCATCTCAAATGTAACAAGTCTAAAAAACAAAACCCCTTTTTCTTCAATCTTCTCAGTAAATAGCACCACTATCAACTCTAATTATTCAGGCCTCACATGTGTGTTATCCTTGAATTTTCTCTTCCTCTCCTGTGTACCACATCCAATCCAACAGCAAATCTTATCATCTTCCAACTTCAAAATATATCCTGAATATGATTACTTTTTGCAATCCCCATTTTTTCTACCCTTGGTCAAGCCATTGTCTTTTCTTTCCAAGACTATTACAATGTTTCTTAAACCTGTGCTTCACAAACTTGTGCCTATGAAAAATCTGGGGAGATTAAATGCAGTTTCTGATTTAGTTGGTCTTGGATACAGCCTGAGCTTTTGCATTTCTAACAAGCTCTCAGGTGATGCTAATGCTGCTGGTCCATGGACCTCACTAGAAAATAGTCAAACATAAAATTTTCAGATAATAATTGGACTCTGAGGAGCTTAAGAAAGTGTAAAGAATAGAGAATAACTGCTAGAGAACAACCCCCTTCAGCCTATTTTTTATTAAGCTAGAGTAATCTTTTAAAGAACTACGTCAGATCATGTCTCTTCTAGTCTAACTCAACACCCCTCCACCTCCTTGGCTTCCCATTATACTTTGAGTAAAATCTAAAATGCTTGGCATAAAGCCTTATAAAACCCAATCTCAGAATATCTCTGATATCTGCTCCTACCACACATCCATCTTTCCAAACTGCCTTTTCTTCTTCCTTGAACACATCCAAATTTTCCACATTAAGGCTAGTCTTAGCTTCTAGTTTCTAGTCTTAACAATTTCTTGTCTTGCTGTCTCTATAAGGATACTATTCTCATCATTCAAGGTTGCATAGTGGTTAAAGTGCTCAGCTGTTAACTGAAAGGTTGGCAGTCCAAACCCACCAGCTGTTCCATGGGAGAAAGATGTGGCAGTCTGCTTCTGTGAAGGCTTAGAGCCTTGGAAACCCTAGGGGGTCACTATGAGTCAGAATTGATTTGACTGCAGTGGGTTTGGTTTGGTAATCTCAGGTTCCTGCTCAAAAGAAATTATCTAGGTGAGGGTATCTCTGATCACAATATATCAAATAGCATTTATATTTTATTCCCTTCTCCTGTTTTAAGAGTCCCTGGGTGGCACAAATGGTTAATGTGCATAGTTACTAATTGAAAGATTGGTGGTCCAAGTCAACCTAGAGGAACCTTAGAAGACGGGCCTGGCAATCTGTTACTGAGAAATCAGCCATTGAAAACTCTATGGAGGGAGGTGGGGCCAAGATGGCGGAATAGTCAGATGCTTCCTGTTGTGCCTCTTACAACAAAGACCTGAAAAAATAAGTGAATTGATTATATATGACAATCTAGGAGCCCTGATCATCAAAGCCAAAGCTGAAGAGTTGGACTGAGTGGAAGTGGGAAGGAGAGACAATTCAAAAGCAGCAAAGAAGTGCGAGTAGAGAGATTGCTGGCACCCTGCTGGCTGGATCGCAGGTGTACATGGGCTGAAGTGAACAGTAGCATTCAGGACGCTTCTCAGCATGTCAGAAGAAGCCGGGCAGTGGTGAGCCTGCACAAGCTTCCAGAGCTGGGTGGAGACGGCACTGGACCTGCGAAAGTTAAGTGCAAGAGTCTCACCTGCTGCACTCGGACAAAATAATCCCTTCCCACCCAGGAGTTGCACAGCAAAGAAAGGCTTCCTTTCCCTCACTCACCTCCTGTCCTGCTCTGTTCTGACACCAGTCCAGCAGTATTCAACAACTACCACACCCCGTAAGTTGGAACTAAGAGCTGTCTGCACCCACACCAATCTTGTGGCTTTAAAAAAACACCACGTTGCCTAAGCCAGGAACTCAGGGCAGGTCAAGAGGCCCTGCCTTTCATCCAGCCACTGGCATAAGGGGTGCACAGACTTGCAGCGCCTTCACCCCGCCTAGACCTATGTGGTCCAATTCAACAGTGCATGCCCTCATTAGCATAAAACAATAGAGCATACACCTGAAGCCCATTTTCAACTTCAGCATCCAAGGGAGAGTTGCAGTTTCATGACATTTGACACCCATTAAGCAGAGAATTCACACACCCACATCAGGGGCTGGAGGGCTGTCTGTACAACCTCTTACATCTAGCCACCCACAACAAGGGTCTGAGAATAAGTGGAGCCTCCCAGTCCCTCCAGCCTACAGCACCAGCTGCCCAAGAACTGACTGCAATACCTCACCCACCATGCACTCTAGGAGACAGGGACACTCCCTTCACCCAGGCACCTAGGGGCAGCCATCGGCCCCCTGTCTTGCTTAGCATATAGCCCCCTACTGTAGCCAGATACCTGTATGTCATGGATTGAACTATGTCCCCCACAAAAAACGTGTGTATCAGTTGGCTTGGCCATGATTCCAGGTATTGATTTTCCTGTATGTTGTAAATCCTGCCTCTATGATGTTAATGAGGGAAGATGGGTGGAAGTTGTGTTAGTGAGGCAGGACTCAATCTACAAGATTGGATTGTGTCTTGAGGCCATCTCTTGAGATATAAAAGATAGTAGCAAGCAGAGAGACAGGGGGACCTCATACCACCAAGAAAGCAATGCCGGGAGCAGAGTGGGTCCTTCAGACCTGGGGTCCCTGCACAGAGAAACTTCTAATCTGGGGGAAGATTGATGAGAAGGCCAACAGAGAAAGAAAGCCTTCCTCTGAAGCTGACGCAATGAATTTGGACTTTTAGCCTTCTTTACTGTGAGGAAATAAACTTCTCTTTATTAAAGCCATCCACTTGTGGTATTTCTGTTATAGCAGCACTAGATGACCAAGACAGTGCTTGCTCCACATACCGCTACACTGCCATGCCTGTCTAGAACTGTAGGTGAGAGTCTAGACAGGTGAGAGTCAGTGACTGATGACTTGGACAACTGTGCTGCACTCACACAAGAAAAGTGAACAGACTCTTGGGCTCACATACCTAGTAGCTGCTCTAACCTCCTGGAGACAAGATGTGAGAGCTTCAAAGATGTCAATAACCAAAGTAGCTCACATACCCAGCCTACCTGACATATCAAAATAAAACAAAACAAAAAGAGAGAACACAGTAAACAAACATACAATAAGTAAATATAATAAGTTATTGATAACTCATAGACAACAGTCAATATCAAATCACATAAAGAAGCAGGTCAAGATGGCTCCAGCAAGAGACCAAAATAAAGAACCAGGAAACCTTATGGAGGAAGACAAGTTCATGGAATTACCTGAGTTAGAATTCAAAACATTAACACACAGAGCATGCCAAGATATCAGGAAGGAGATGATGCAAAATTCAGATCAAGCCAAGGAACACACTGATGAAGCAATAGGAAAATCAGGAAAACAATACAAGAACTAAACAACAAATTTAACAGGCTGCTAGAAACCCTAGAGAGACAGCAACTAGAAATCCAAAAGGTTAACAATAAAATTTCAGAATTAGACAATAAAAGGTCATAGGAGCAGAACTGAGGCAATGAAAGTCAGAATTAGTTAGAATGAAGATAAATCTCTTGACACCAATTTATTTGAGGAAAAATCAGAGAAAATAATTTAAAAAAATGTGGGACACTATTAAGAGGAAAACCTACGAATGATTGGAGTACCAGCATGGGGGGATAACAGAAAACACAGAGAATTGTTGAAGATTTGCTGGTAGAAAACTTCCCTGATACTGTGAAAGATGAGAAGATATCTATCCAAGAAGCTCAATGAACCCTTCACAGGGTAGATCCAAAAGAAAGTCACCAAGACATATCATAAACAAACTTGCCAAAACCAAAGACAAAGAATTTTCAGAGAGGCTAGGGATAAATGAAAAGTCACCTACAAAAGAGGCTCAATAAGACTAAGCTCTGACTACTCAGCAGAAACCATGCAGACAAGAGGGCAATGAGATGGCATATATAAAGCCTTGAAGGCATAAAATTGCCAGCCAAGAATTATATATCCAGCAAAAATGTCTCTCAAATATGATGACAAAATTAGGGAATTTTCAGATAAACAGAAGTTAAGGGAATTTGTAAAAACCAAACCAAAATTATAAGAAATATTAAAGGGAGTCCTCCGGTTAGAGAACCAACAATATCAGACAACAACCTAAGACTAGAACACAGGACAGATCAACCAGTTATCAACCTAGATAGGAAAGTCACAAAAATAAGTCAAAGCTAAAAAACTGAAAGCAAGGAACCATAATAAATATATACACACCCAATGACAGGGCCCCAAAATACATAAAACAAACTCTAATACTAATTATAAGAGAAATGGAGAGTTCCATGATAATAGCAAGAGACTCGAACACACCCCTTAGGGTAAAGGACAGAAGATCCAGAAAGAAATTCAACAAAGATACAGAAGATCTAAATGTCACAATCAATCAACTTGACCTCATAGATATATACAGAATACTCCACCTAACAGTAGCCAACTACACATTCTTTTCCAACATACATGGAACATTCTCGAAAATAGACCACATTTTAGGCCACAAAGCAAGCCTTAACAGAATCCAAAACATCAAAATATTACAAAGCTTCTTTTCTGACCATAATGCCATAAAAGTAGAAATCAATAACAGAAACAGCAAGGAAAAAAATCAAATATATGGAAACTGAACAACACTTTACTCAAAAACTACTAGATTATAGCAGAAACCAAGGATGGAATAAAGAAATTAATAGAATCAAATGAGAACACATCTTAACAGCAGTGCTCAGAAGTCAATTTGTAGCAATAAATGCACACATCCAAAAAGAAGAAAGGGTTAAAAACAAAACATTAACCCTACAATTCGACAAATTGAAAGACAGCAGCAAAAGAAGCCCTCAGCCAACAGAAGAAAGGAAATAATAAAGATTAGAGCAGAAATAAATGAAATAGAGAATAAAAAAACAATGGAGTCAACAAGACCAAAAACTGGTTCTTTGAAACAATTGACAAACTACTGGCCAAACTGACAAAAGAAAAGCAGAAGAGGAAGCAAATAACCCTGATAAGAAATGAGATGGGCAATGTCACAACAGGCCCAACTGAAATAAAAAGGATCATGACAGAATACTGTGAAAAATTGTACTCCTACAAATTTGAAAACCTAGAAGAAATGGGCAAATTTCTAAAAACACACTACTTACCTAAACTAAGACAAACCAAGGTAGAAAAACTAAATAAACCAATAACAAAAGAAGAGATTGAAAAGGTAATTAAAAAAATTCCCAACCAAAAAAAAAAGTCCTGGCCCAGATGGCTTCACTGGAGAACTCTACCAAACTTTCAGAGAAGAGTTAACACCAGTACTACTAAAGGTATTCCAGAGCAAAGAAAAGAGAGGAATACCTCCCTAACTCATTCTGCGAAGCCAGCATAACCCTGATACAAAAGCCAGGTAAAGACATCACAAAAAAAGAAAATTACAGACTAATATCCCTCATGAACATAGATGCAAACATCATCAGCAAAATTCTATCCAATAGAATTCAACAGCATATCAAAAAAATAATTCACCATGACCAAGTGGGATTCATAGCAGATATGCCATGATGGTTCAACATTAGAAAATGAATCCATGTAATCCATCACATAATAAAAGACAAGAACCTCATGTTCTTCTCAACTGATACAGAAGAGGCATTTGACAAAGTCCAATGCCCATTTCTGATAAAACTTTCAGCAAAATAGAAACAGAAGGGAAATTCCTCAACATAACAAAGGGCATTTATACAAAGCCGACAGCCCAAATCATTTTAAATGGAGAGAGACTGAAAGCATTCCCCTTGAGAACAGGAACCAGACAAGGATGTCCTTTATCACCACTCTTATTCAATATTGTGCTGGAAGTTCTAGACAGAGCAATAAGGCAAGAAAAAGAAATAAAGGGCATCCAAACCGGTAACGAAGTAAAAGTATCCCTATTCGCAGATGATATGATCTTATACACAGAAATCCCAAAGAATCCACAAGAAAACTACTGGAACTAATAGATTTCAGCAAAGTATCAGGATACAAGGTAAACATACAAAAATCAGTTGGATTCCTATACACAAGCTAACAGAACTTCAAAGGGGAAATCACCAGATCAATACCATTTAAAATAGCCCCCAAGAAGATAAAGCACTTAGGAATAAATCTAAATCAGAGACATAAAAAGAAATATACAAAGAAATCTACAAAACACTACTGCAAGAAACCAAAAGAGCCCTACATAAGCAGAAAAACATACCATGCTCATCAATAGGAAGACTCAGCATTGTGAAAACATCAATTCTGCCCAAAGTGATCTACAGATACAATGCAATACCTATCCGAATTCTGATGTCATTTTTTAATGAGATGGAGAAACAAATCACTAACTTCGTATAGAAAGGGAAGAGTTGCAGATAAGTAAAGCATTACTAAAGAAGATTAAAGTTGGAGTCTCACATTACCTGATTTTAGAACCTATTACACCACCAAGGTAATCAAAACAGCCTGGTACTGGTACCAAAACAGATACATAGACCAATGGAACAGAATTGACAACCCAGACTTAAATCCATCCATCCATGAGCAGCTGATATTTGACAAAGCCCCAAAGTCTGTTAAATGGGGAAAGACAGTCTCTTTAACAAATGGTACTGGCATAACTGGATAAAAAAATGAAACAGGACCCATTCCTCACACTATACACAAAACTAACACAAAATGGATCAAAGACCTAAACATAAAATCTAAAATGATAAAGATAGTGGAAGAAAAACTAGGGGATATGCTAGGAACCCTAATACATGACATAAATAGAATACAAACCATAACTAACAATGCACAAACACCACAAGAGAAACTAGATAACTGGAAGCTCCTAAAAATCAAATATTTATGCTCATCAAAAGACTTCACCAAATGAGTAAAAAGAGAACCTATAGACTGGGAAAAAAATTTTGACTACAACATATCCAATAAGGGTCTAATCTCTAAACTCTACAAGACACTGCAACACCTCAACAACAAAAAGACAAATAATCCAATTAAAAAATGTGCAAAGGATATGAACAGACACTTCACCTTCACCAAAGAAGACATTCAGGCAGCTAACAGACACATGAGGAAATGCTCACAATCATTAGCCACTAGAGAAATGCAAATCAAAACTACAATGAGATACCATCTCACCCCAACAAGGCTGGAGTTAATCCAAAAAACACAAAATAATAAATGTTGGAGAGTTTGTGGAGAGATTGGAACACTTATGCACTGCTAGTGGGAATGTAAAATGTTACAACCACTTTGAAAAATGATTTGGTGCTTCCTTAAAAAGCTAGAAATAGAAATACCATAGGATCCAGCAATCCCACTCCTAGGAATATATCCTAGAGAAATAAGTGCCATCACAAGAATAGACATAAGCACACTCATGTTCATTGCAACATTGTTCACAATAGCAAAAAGATGGAAACAACCTAGGTGTCCATCAACAGACAAACGGATAAACAAATTATGGTACATACACACAATGGCATACTATCCAATAATGAATCCATGAAACAACTCACAACATGGATGAATCTGGGGAACATTATGCTGAGTGAAATTAGTCAGTCACAAAAGGACAAATATGTATGAGACCACTATTGTAAGAACTCGAGTAAAGGTTTAAACACAGAAAAAAGCATTCTTTGATGGTTATGAGGGTAGGGTGGGAGGGAGAGGGGAATTCACTAACTAAATAGTACACAAGGATCAACTTTGGTGCAGGGAAGGACAACACACAGTACGGGGGTAGTCAGCAAAACCGGACCACAGCAAAAGCTAAGAAGTTTCCTGGACACACCCAGACACTTTGAGGGACAGAGAAGCTGGGACTGGGGCTTGGGGACCACAGTTTCAGGGGACATCTAGGTCAATTGGCATAACAAAATTTATTAAGAAAATATTCTGCATCCCACTTTGGTGAGTTGCGTTTGAGGTCTAAAAAGCTTGTGAGTGGCCATCTAAGATGCATCAATTGGTCCCATCCCACTTGGAGCAAAGGAGAATGAAGAAAACAAAGATATAAGGAAAATATTAGCCCAAGAGACTAAAGGACCGTATAAACCAGAGACTCCACCAGCCTGAGACCAGAAGAACTAGATGTTGCCCAGCTACCACCAATGACTGCCCTGACAGGGAACACAACAGAGTCCCGGAAGAAGTGGGAGAAAAGTGTGGAGCAGAACTCGAAATCATATAAAAAGATCAGACTTAATGGTCTGACAGACACTGGAGGAACCCCAAAACTATGGCCCCCAGAAGCTCTGTTAAACCTGAACTGAAACAATTCCAGAAGCCCACTCTTTAGACAAAGATGAGACAAGACTATAAAACAAAAAAATAATACTGCGAGGAGTGTGCTTCTTAGTTCAATCAGATGCATGAGACCAAATGAGTAGCTCAGTCATGAGGCAGGTTGAGCAGGCAGGAAGGGACAGGAACTGGTTGAATGGACACAGGGAACCCAGAGTAGAAAGGGAGAGTGTGCTGTCACATTGTGAGTATTGCTACTAATGTCACAAAACAATATGCGTATAAACTTTTGTATGAGAAATGAACTTGAGCAGTAAACTTTCACCTAAAGCATAATAAAAAATATAACACTGAAATTTGCAACAACCACAAAAGAAAAAAAAAAAAAAAACAAGAAAAGAAAACTCTGTGTAGCACAGATCTACTCAGACACATATGGGGTTACTATGAGTCCGAGTTGACTCAGTGGGAACTGATTGGTTTTCCTGTTATGTTTTCTTCATAACACAAATTATTACCTGTAGTAGGCTAAATAAGATCTCCCCGAAGCTACACATCCTAATCCCCAGAATCTGTGAATACGTTATCCTAAACGGTAAAAGGGACTCAGCAAATGTGATTAAGTTAAGGAATTTGACATGTCAAGATTATCCTAGATAGACTTACTGGTCTGAGAGAGACTGGAGAAACCCCGACAGTATGGCCCCTGGACACTCTTTTACTTCAGTACTGAAGTCATTGCTGAGGTTCACCCTTCAGCCAAAGATTACACAGGCCTATAAAACAAACAATAACACATGTACTTCAGCCTTGTATATGAGACTAAATGGACACACCAGCCCAGGGACAAGGGCAAGAAGGCAGGAGGGGACAGGAAACCTGGACACATCACGGGGTTGGAATCCAATGTCACAATACAATTTGTGTACTAATTGTTTAATGAGAAACTAATTTGCTCTGTAAACTTTCACCTAAAGCACAAAAAAAAAAAAAAAAAAAAAAATTACCCTGGATTATCTGGGCTGACCAAAGTAATCACAAGAGTCCTTATAAGACAGAGGCAGGAGGGTCAGAGATAGAAAAACTAGATATGATGATGGAAGCATAGATTGGAGTGATGCATTTTGCAGGTAGAGGAAGGGGCCATGAGTCAAGGAATGCAGATGGCCTCTAGAAGGTGGAAAAGTTAAGGAAACAGATTTTCCCCGGGAGCCTCCAGCCCAGACATCTTGATTTTTTCCAAGATTCATTTCAGATTTCTGACCTTTAGAACTGCAAGTAATAAACCTGTATTGTTTTAAGCCACTAAATTTGTGGTAATTTGTTACAGCAGCAATGAGCAATAAAACATTATCTAAAAAGTTTTTTGCTTGACTATTTACATGTTAGTTTATTTATTTTTTATCTTTCTTACTAGTATGTAAACTCCATGAGGAAGGGACATCTGTCTTGTTACTGTATCCTCAGTGTGTCCAATGTTTAGAATAGTACTTGACGTATGACGTGTGTTGTTTTTGTTATTCGCTGCCATCGAGTCAGCGCCAACTCATTGTGACCTTATCTATAACAGAACGAAATGTTGCAGTCGTGCACCGTCTTCATGATTGTTAGTAACTTGACACACACCAAACAAAAAAGCCATTGTCTTTGAGTCGTTTTCAACTCATAGCAACACTATAGGACAAAGTAGAACTGCCACATAGGGTTTCCAAGGAGCTCCTGGTGGATTCATTGCTGACCTTTTGGTTAGCAACCAAGCTCTTAACAACTGAGCTGTACTAAATAACTTCTGGTTGAATAAGTTAACTATTAGACTAGATACTTATGTTAGTTGACTTGAACAACATATGTATTTATCAGTCAGGGTTTAATGAGAAAAGTAGAACCACTAGTATATGCCCATGCGCATGCACACACACACATGCATACACGCACATGGACTCTACCTTATACAATTGTGGAATCTGGCTAGGCAGTCTCTGTACTGCTTGTTGTGTTCACATCTGATCTGATGCTCTAGCTTGAAGCCTACAGGACAAACAGTTGGGAAAGGAAGAAAGATGTAAATTGGGAGAAAGTGAGAACAAGTTGGACTACAGTTCATGAAGGCTAACTTAGGTGTCAGTTCTTATTCCTTCTGACCTTGATGGCACGGGTATCCTGCAGAAACCAAGGCATTTTTTGGTCATGGATCTAAGCACACACAACTGGTCTAGGCCTTGTTAATGCTGAAGAAGATCCAGGAGAAGGTGGAGCAGTTGGAGGCCTGGCTGCTTTCTCATACCAATGACATTAGCCTGCATATAAGCAGAATGTATACACCCATACCTCACTTATCGATGTAGGTTCCAAAGAAAGGTTGTTATGTGAAAATCAGTGCTATGCAAAAACAGAGGATGACCATATCAGATCACAAAATGGAGGATGAGTACATTATTACATAACTGCCAAATTACATCATTACATAACTGCCAAACCACTGAGAATCAGGGCCTAGCCAAGTTGATACATAACTTTAACCATCATAGCCAGCTTACTACCAGTCATATGTCATTCATGAGCAAAATAGTTGGATAGTAGATTTTTTTACTATTGTCATAAATGCAAAATGTTAGATAATGAGATAGTAAGTGAGGAGTAGGTATATAAGCAGCAAAATGACCGCTTCCTCAATTCTGCCCTCCAAATCCCCCATGAGAATTTCTCTTAAGAGCCACCCTGATGGGAAACTTTAGAATTCTGGGAAGAGTAATTCAGTCTAGCCAATTTGGCACATTATAGAGTCACTACTGTATAGTTGCTCCCTTAAGATGCCAGACTATTAAAAGCTTACTTAGTGGCCATAGATTTATAACTAGGGATCATACATAATCACAATGTTTAATAGTATCAGGTTCTGATTTTTTCTTATTGGTCCACCCTCATAACAAATATACATACCCACCCACCTACTCAGAAATACACATGAACATCTCTGTCAAGCATACTGAAAATCTCTTAGAACAGCACTTGGATGGTCAATGCAAGATATGGCTCTTTGACTCATCTTTTTTATTTCTTCTACTATAGGCATTTCTCTCCCTTCTAACTGACACATTCTTTCTTTAGGTAAGATAATATCTTCAACCAGGTTCCGATCTGGTCTTAATGTTCAGGATTTATGTTGTCTCTTTAAGAGATTTTGTTCATCTTTGAGTTTATATATTATGTTGATTTATGCAACACCTTTGCTAAGTTCTTAATGTTTGAAGAGTAGGAAGGTACAGTCCATTACCATAAAGAATATATTTTTATATGATATGTTCAAGCAAAAGCAGAGTTGAGAAATTGGGGCAAAATCAGTACTTTTCCCACTCTGGTTGCCAAGCAGTAAGTCATGAGTCCTCTTTGGTATCAGGAGTCTGTCATCTTTGATTTTCCTACCTCTTTCTCCTTTCCATCTTGATTTCTTTCGTCTTTTCAGTGTGTATCAAAACTCTGCACATAGTATTTCTTTGTTCACAAATATCCCATATAAGTTCAGGTTGGGCTGAAATAAAGCAATTCTCCATGGAGCTTGTTCTGCTACACACTTAGGTTACCTGGTGTTTGTTACTTTCAAAATTCATCACTTTCTTGTGGCAAATAAGGCTTTCTCTTCGGATTAAAGGCAGTAACTGCATTGTACCCAGCAATACCATTTTATTGTGCATTGGCTAGTAACTGGATTAAAACTTCTATGAAAATCAATACATGACAATCAGTGTGGTTCTGTTCTTCTGTTCTTACTAAATAGAATTGAAGGTGAAAGGCTAGACTTTTTAATATTTTTTCTGTATTTCTTACTTCCTTCATTTACTTTTAGACTGAATATATATCTTTTTCTACACTGCTTTATTACTATGTACTTTGTTAGTGAGTGATCCGGTGTTGTTAGTTAATTCTGACTCATGGTGACCCCATGTGTGCAGACTGAACTATGTTCCACTGAGTTTGAAAGGCAGATAGGAAGCAGATTGCCAGACCTGTCTTCCATGGCGCCTCTTAGTGAATTTGAACCACCAACCTTTCTGTTAGTAGTTGAGCACTTAACAATCTAGCACTGATGCATTAATACAGCAGTACATTTATAACATGATATTTTAAGTATGTTGAATTATATTTAAGCATTTCTGGTAATTATAATAATGAATAATTTTATTTTCTAAAGTCAAAATTAGACAAAGATTGTAATACAAGTAATGCCTGTACATTTGTACCATTATAACATCAAGTTAGGCTTGGAATTGGAATCATCCTTGATTCTTTCTGTTTTCTCACTGGTTATATCAATGAGCCTCAGATCTTTTTCAATTTCCTTCCTTTATGATCATTTTTATCCTTGCAAGTCTTTCCGTTCTTATTGCCTCCACCCAAAATAAGTACCCATTATTCACTCTTAGGTCCTTACAGGAACCTTGTAATAGATTCCCTATCTTCAAATTTCTTTCATTTCCTCCAATTCAGTCTGCAAAATATCACTCACCTAACCTTCATATGATACTGCTTTCATTAAGACATTACTCAAAAATCTTTTATGTCTTACCACAGTCCTTAGGATGAACTAAAACTTTTTAGCCATACACATGAGGTCCTCCACAATTTTGGGTTAACTTGCTTCTTTAGCCTTATTTCCTCCCCTCTTGTCAATGAACTCCCCATTCTTGTTCAAATAGTCTACTCACCATAATCTTGCACTTTACCATGCTTATGCTATTTTTTCAGCCAGGAGTGCATATTCACATATTCTCTCTCATTTATTTATTTTTCTATTTGTGGGTTTACCTATTTAGACTGCTAACACTAGAATGAAATTTCATCAAAATTAGAAGTTTTCTCTGACTAGTCCTGTTTGAGAAGTAGACGCACATACATTAACATAAATAATAGAGAAGGCTGGTATATATATATGTATATACATATATATACATATATACACACACACACATATATAGTCTTCTGTTCCTCCTATGTTTTTCACCTATGCCTCTGAAACTAAAGAATAAAAATTATCAGTGAATTGAAAGCCCAGATTTGGAACTTGATGGATCTGGAAGGTGAGAAAGTGAAAGAGTCAGCAAAAGCTGGATTTGAAAGAGAGTTCTGGAAAGTTATGAGAGAAAGAAGAGTTTTTTTTTTATTATTATTGTACTTTAGATAAATGTTTACAGAACCAACTAGCTTCTCATCAAAGAGTTAGTACACATATTGTTTTATGATGTTGGTTAACAACCCCATGACATGTCAACACTCTCCCTTCTCGACCTTGGGTTCCCTGCTACCAGCTTTCCAGTCCCCTCCTGCCATCTCCTCCTTGCCCCTGGGCTGGTGTGCCCCTTTAGTCTTGTTTTATGGGCCTGTCTGATCTTTGGCTGAAGGCTGAACTTCAGGAGTGACTTCATTACTGAGTTAAAATGGTGTCTGGGAGCCTTACTCTAGGGGTTTCTCCAGTCTCTGTCAAGCCAGTAAGTCTGGTCTTTTTTTGTGAGTTAGAATTTTGTTCTACATTTTTCTCCAGCTCTGTCCGGGACCCTCTATTGTGATCCCTGGCAGAGCAGTCAGTGGTGGTAGCTGGGCACCATCTAGTTGTACTGGACTCAGTCTGGTGGAGGCCGTAGTAGTTGTGGTCCATTAGTCCTTTGGACTAATCTTTCCCTTGTATCTTTAGTTTTCTTCATTCTCCCTTGCTCCCGAGGGGGTGAGACCAGCAGAGTATCTATGATGGCCGCTCATAGGTTTTCAAGACCCCAGATGCTACTCACCAAAGTAGAATGTAGAACATCTTCTTTATAAACTATGTTATGCCAATTGAGCTAGATATTCCACAAGATCATGATCCCCACAGCCCTCTGCCTGGCAGTTAGGTCCTTCAGGGAGTTTGGATGTGTCTATGGAGCTTCCATGACCTTGCCTTGTACAAGTTGTGCTGGCTTCTCTAGTATTGTGTACTGTCTTACTAGAAGAGAGAGATTTGCTGGTAGCTGGAGCCCTGGTGGCTAAGTGGTTAAGAGCTCATCCATTAACCAAAAGATTTGCAGTTTGAATCTACCAGCTGCTCCTTGGAAACTCCATGGGACAGTTCTACTCTGTTATACAGGGTCACTATGAGTCAGAATTGACTTGATAGCAACAGGTTTGGTGGTTTTTTGTTTTTTGGGTTTTTTTTTGGGTACACTGCAAGTGAGATATTGAGTGAAAGAGAGAGAAACAGGAAAAGGAGATTTTTAGATATTTTCCTGTGGATTATGAATACAAAGTTTCCTCTATTATTTTGAGCAACTCAGCAAAGATAAATATTAATTTTCATTTTTTTTCCTCTTCCCAATAATTCTTTTAAACATGATAAACACCTTGCTGAGAGAGTGGGAACAAGAAGAGCTGGTTTCATTGCCCTCATGGATCCTATAAAATCTAAAACTGAGAAGGAAGAGTAGAGGTTATAAGGTTATGATGACCATTTGACACAGAGACCTGGTGTAGATTAGAGGTCTAAGGAAGGTTTCTCCATGACAGTGACATTATTCAGAAACTTGTCAGAGAACAGTTGTGGGAATAAAGCAGATAATGCATGTAAAGTGTTTAGCACAGTGCATAACAAATGAATATTATCAATAGTATAATTATCAATCAATTTTTAACTATCTATTTAGAGTCCTTGTATCTTATCTAAAACTAGATTGCCCAATTGTTCAGGGTAGAGCAAATGTTTTCTGCTTATATAAAATTCTTTCCTGTAATCCCCCTACCTTGCAATGATGTATAGTTGAAAGAGCACAAGATTAAAGTCCTCTAGACAAGGGCTAAAATCATGACTTCTAATCTGTGTAACTTTAGTGAAATATTTAATTGGGTTTATAAAATAAGAATTACACTACTTAACAGGATTTCTAGGATATTTAAAAATGATTGGCATGTTGTCTGGCACAAAGTAGATGCTTGGTAAAAGATAGTTTATTAATATTGTCCAAAAGGACAATTATCATTTTATTCTTTTTGGTATACTGGATATTATATTTTTTTAGAAAAACAATTTTTATCCAGTATACCAAAAAGTATCAAAAAAACCTAAAAATAATCCATAATCTCACTACCCAGTTTGTCCCTGTTTATAGAATATGTTTCAAGATATCTGAAAATTATTTACATATGATGAGTCATTAATCATAATTTTCTATTATATATTAATTGAAGTGAGCCCTGGTGTCATAATGGTTAAGAGCTTATCTACCTACGAAAAGGCTGGCAGTTCAAATCCACCAGCTGCTTATTGGAAACTGTATGGGCTAGTTCTACTCTGTCCTATAGGGTCGTTATGAGTCAGAATCAACTCAACAGCATTTTTTTTAGTTAATGAAAGAAATTCTTTAAAAACCCATACTCAAAAAAAACAATAGTTCATTTTCTTTGCAGTCTAAAAATAATTCAAGTGTATTCTTTTAACAAATATTTAATAATTTTCTGATAATTTATACTAGTTTATTTCTTATCTTATGAAATAATATTATAATTACAGAATATATTATAATTATTATATATTATTAATATTATTTAAAGACTTTACTATTGGATAAAGTATATCACATTCTTTTTAATCTTCTTTAATGCTGCATGGACTTATATATTTTTTTTAAAAATACATGCCCTATGAAAGAAAGGGTTAAATACCATGTACTATAAGAAGAATGTTCCCGGCTCTCAGGAAAAGGTATTACTTTGGACGGTGATTTTTATCTATAATTACATTTCTTTTTTTATCATTGTGGAGAGCCTGGTCCTCATTACAATATGTATTGCTTCATATTCACTGAACTATTTAGGAAAAAAAATCTTTGTTTATAGTTTGAAAGGAGTTTTGAAATTACTACAGGAAGATGCTTGACGCATTTGCCTCATTGGAAAACTCTGGATGTTTTGAGAAAAATCAATAAACCATATTGCTACTATAACCCCAAGGGAACAAAATTCTTGAGGTTTGAATAGCTTACCACCAAATCATAATTCCTCTAGCATGGGGATTTGCGAGGACCTTTTGCAGCTAACAGCTAATCATACTGTACTTGGTGAATTACTTTCATTATATAGAATGAACTTAGTCATCACACATTATAAGGAAAGTTCAAATCCTTTCATTAAAAACGCAATGTCATGCATGCTATTAATTTTTAAGATGCAGTACTAAGTGGGTCATGAATATTAAATGAACACATTTGTTCTACCCTTTTTAAAAAAAAGACATTAATCTATTGTTAGGAAAGAAACATCATCTACACAGTATAAAACAAGACAGGAAGAATATGCGTGTTTCCCTTCAATTAACAGTTAAATAATTCACCTGAAAAATCTCAAACCATTTAAAAAGTTTAGCATGACTGTGATTATCTCTTCGACATCTGTTGTTCATTGTTCACAGCCCCAAGTAAGCAACTCTCAACTGTTTCTCGTCCTCACATGTTGCAATGTGACTGGTGGCAGAGTGACTTCTTACTGCTGGATCATGTGTGCAAATAAATTCTGTTCACTCCAGAGATGTCTCTCAAGTAAAATTTGCAACTGGTCGGATGCAAGTATCATTAGGGTTTGCAAGGCTCAAAAGATAATGTTTATGAAAGCACCCTTTCAAAGCAGAAATTTCCATTTACAGACGTGGTATTCTTTGAGATACAGGGTTTGCAATGAACATTTCCTAATAAATAATAAATGGATATTGCTCATACCCAAAGAGTCTTTATGGGTGAAGTGAGGTTCAATTGTGATACCACTTACTACTAAAGTATGAGAGCAAGAGCAGTGGTTGTCTACCCGTTTCCAAACTTTGTCTATTCATAACTCCAGGCCTGAAAAGAGGGGCACAAACTTACTCAAAACCAAACTCATTGCCATGGAGTCAATTCCGACTCATAGAGACCCTGTAGAACAGAGTAGCACTGCCCCCACGGGATTTCCAAGTCTGTAAATCTTTACAGAAGGAAGCTGCCATATCTTTCTCCTACAGAGCAGCTGGGAGTTCCAGCTGCCAATCTTTGGATTAGCAGTCGAACGCTTAACCACTGCACCATCAGGGCCCTGCTACAAACTAACCCACTACCTATAATATAACCAGGTAAGGACTATGTGGTCCTTTGAGCTCATAAAGCAGGGCTGGAAGCTTTATTATTGGGTGGTGGAACAAAGAAGAGGTGAAGGGGATGGCATTTGGGTCCGTCTATGTTGAACTCGGAGCCCTGGTGGCACAGTGGTTAAGAGCTTGGCTGCTAACCAAAAGGTTGCCAGTTCAAATCCACAAGCTGTTCCTTGGAAACTCTATGGAGCCGTTCTACTCTGTACTATAGGGCTGCTATGAGTTGGAATCGACTGCACGGTAATGGGTTTTTGGTATGTTGAATTTATTTCTGCTGTTAGTTTTATTCCTATTCTACTTCTTCCTTATTTGTATTTGAAAAACGTTTATTTGGGCAATTTAAAAAGTAATATGCACCCATACCTTTTATAGCCATCTAACGTACTATATGTTTACTTATTTATCTTGTTTATGGCTTGATACCGTCATCCACATCAGAATATGAACTTCATGAAGGTAGGGGTTGTTGTCAGTTTTGACTGCTGCTGTTTCTTCAGTGCCTAGTAGAGTGACTGGCAGAATGTAGGTGTTCAACAAATATTTCATGAATAAATAATTGAATAAATGGAAGGTAAGTCATGGAAAATTTGCATGTAGAAGAGAAAAACATCAGTAGTCCCACCACACCATTGTTAACATTTTGGTGAGCATCCTGAAGGTTTGTTTTCTGTGTGTTGTTCACATTATTGCAATCATGTATTATAAACAAACTTGCACATTCTGATTAAGTCAGTGTTCCTGTAGACATTTTTGAAAATATGAAAAGAATAAGAATCAAGATAAAATTCACCTAGAATACTACTGCACAGAGTATTAGCCTCTATCTTTTGTCAGAGTCAGTTTTTTGTTTTTCCTATGCAAGTCATGCCAATTTTGCTTCCTAAACAGTTCTCAGATCCATTCACATTTTCTTCTCTCTTCTTATATCCCTAGTCTAAGGCACACTAAGTCTCTAAACTCCTGCATAGATTATGAAAATTGCTTGCTAAATTACTTTCTCCACATGCAGCCTTGCCTGTCCTCCATTCCTAGATTTTGTTTTTCATGTGTGGTTGTTGTTGTTGTTAGTTTCCATCAAGTCAGCCCCCCAACTCATAGTGGCTCCATGTTCAACGTTGTGATCCATAGGATTTTTATTGGCTGCTTTTCAGAAGTAGATTACCAGGCCTTTATTTCTAGTTTGTCTTAGTCTGGAAGCTTCACTGAAACCTGTTCAGCATCACAGCAGCACTCAAGCCTCTACTGACAGATGGCTGGAGCCTGCACTTGAGGTGCATTGGCTGGGAATCAGTTCCTGATTTTCCGAAAGGAGAATTCTGTCACTGAGCTTCCACTGCCCTCAGCCATTCCCAGATTTTGTTTCCACATCCATATGCATTTTTCTCATGAGAGAGAGAATGATTTATTCCACAAAGCTTTTACTCTTGTGACTGTCTCTAGCTTAATTTGCTATCTCCTATCTCTCATTCTGTATGATCTGTACATTATGCACTTGAACGTTTCTTTCCTGTAAACATTTGATGAGGTATTGCCTTAGGTGGACTGCATTTATTACCTATATTCCTATATTTGCTTGGTTAAAGTCTTTTCTTTATTCACATTTCAGTTTAAATGTTTCAGGGGATCTTCCCTAACCACCAAACACTGTGCAGTTCACATGAGGTATGTTATTAATATCTGCATTTGATTTTTGTTTTCATTGCATCCTAATATATATACTGATTTTTAAGGATGTTTATCATAAGAACAGTTACAGATCCAAGAAGAAAGATGAGATAATGAGTAACTCACACTATTTGTAATTGTATCATTTAATTATCATTTGCAATTTAAAAATAACATGACTCATGTTGTTTAATGTAAGTCTTACAAATGGAAAGAATTGTCACTCAAGTTTCTTGGCAATGAAATGATCATTATATTATTTTATGAAGCTTTTGTATGGAAGGAAAAATACTTCTTATGTAAGAAATCACCTAACAGCATCCCACCTACGTAGCCCAGGTAGTTTAAATAATAGCAATTGATGAAATGCAACTGCACCAGTGATTGCCTTGAATCAATGATTCTGAATACCTGGTGGGGTTGGAAAGCAAGCGGAGCTGAATGAGATTTTAATATTTATCAAGAGGGATGTAGGGTAAAAAAACAAAGAAATGTGTCCTAGCCTATAAAAACCCATTGTCATTAAGTCAGTTCTGACTCATAGCAACACTACAGAACGGAGCAGAATTGTCTCGTTGGGTTTCCAAGGCTGTAATCTTTACAGAAGCAGATTTCCACGTCTTTCTCCGGTGGAGTGACTAACTCATGGGTTCAAACGCTGACCTTTAACAGCCAAGTGCTTAACTATTGTGCCACAGGGGTTCTTTGTTCTAGCCTATAGGGAAGGAATTTTGTAATGTTGCATATAGACGTTGGAGAGTCTTTTACATATATGTGGCTTGTATGGGACGGGGAGAGATACTGAGAAATATTGCTCTAAGTTTCCAGCTTTCTTGCAGTACTCATATACTTGTGATTAAGTTCCAACCATTGGATACGAACAGAAAGAGTGAGAATAATCCCCTTCACCTCTCTGCCATCCCACACCCCCATCTTGAACCATGTGAATGAGGACAGTAACTTAGTGATGACCAAGAAATAAGGGAAGGAGCTTGGGCCCTGATATCTCTGCAGAGGACAGCAGCCTTGTTAACTTAGATTTTTTTCTGTAAAAGAGAGAAATAAAGGAACTTATTGAAGCCACTCTAATTTTAAGCTTCTTTATTTCATCAACTGAACTGATAACCTAATCAAACAAGTGGTCATCAAAAGTGGTAATAAATTTTAAATGGATTGTGATACTGGGAAAGAACAGAAGATGGTGATCAGTTGAGAGGAACTGCAACCAGGTTCCTGAGTAGGGAAAACCTACAAGAGTTTTCCAATCTCACAGTCTTAAAAAAAAAATCTGTTTCTTACCCTCTCTGTGGCATTTGATCACTGTTGCCTTTTAGAAACACTTAACATGCTTAGTAAATATGATACTTGTCTTTATCTAGGTGGCTCCTTCTTTCTTTTCTCTGACTTATTCTTCCTTTGAATGTCTTTTAAAAGTTGATCACAGGTATTACTAGAAGGGTAGAAATGGTCAAGAACTGAAAGCTAAGTTCTTACATATCTGTCTTAGAAAGAAAGGGAAAAAATGCCAGTTTTATAATAGAGCTAGAATTTTTGTTTATTTTTTATCTATATTTATTTATTTATTTATTGGGTAGAACAGTGGAAAGAGGATGGTAATCAAAGAAGTGCTGGCAAGAATGATAAGCAGCCCAGTTTTGTGCATCATGCTCAGATTATTGAGAGGCCTAAGGACCCTCTGAGATGCTACCTGTCACAGTTAATTTGGACAACAGTATTTTAGTTGTCTATTGCTCCATAACAAAATCATGCCAAAACTCATTTAAAACAACAACAACCATTTATTATGGTTTCTTGGTTTTCACTTAGGATCTTTCATGCAGCTGTAGTTCTGTATCTGCTGGGACTGCAGTCATATGAAGACTTGATTGGGTCTGGAGGATCCATTTCCAAGCAGAAACATTCATATGGCTGGCAAATTGATGCTTTCTGTTGTCCAGGGCAGGCTTTTCCTCTCTGTATGTGTTTCTGTACATGTTTTATGTGTCCTCAGGTGAAGAGCGCTGGCTACCCCCAGAGCAAACAATTGAAGAGACCAAGCTGGAAACTGTAATGCTTCTTATGGCGTAGCATGAGAATTTATACACTGTCACTTCTACAGTACTCTGTTGGCCATACCACACCTGATTTAGTGTGGGTGTGCAGTACACAAAGAAGAAACTTGGAAACTGGCTTCTACAAAGAGTAATCAGAAGGTATCAAGAATCTGGAAAAAATAGAACAAAGTGGCTGAGATGGAATCCTAGGTGTGAGTTCATGTCTTAGGAGACTCTGTCTTTGCATTCCTTTTTTTTTTTTTTTACCCTTATACCTAATATTTTGGTTTCTGTGAGTCAAGGATTCAATGTTGGGTGACAAGGGAAGGGTTTTTTTTTTTTTTTTTTTTTAACTTGTCAGAATATATTTATTATATAAAATATGATAAACTACTAGGTATCTATATATATTTTTTTAAACAGACAGTACACATATTGTTTTATGACATTTGTTAACAACCCCACGACATGTCAACACGCTCCCTTCTTGGCCTTAGAGGACTTTTTTTTTTTTTGGTGGAAATATATGTAGCCAAAGATATACCATTTCAAAAATATCTACATGTACAATTCAGTGACGTCGATTACTTTCTTCCAGTTGTGCTGCTATTCTCACTTTAGATGGGGTTTACAAAACAAAATAGTTTCTCATTAAACAGTATACATGTTGCCTTATGACGATGGTTAACAACCCCACTACATGTCAACACTGTCCTTACTCAACCTTGGGTTCCCTATCACCAGCTTTCCTGTCCCCTTCTGCCTTCTAGTCCTTGTCCCTGGACTGCTGTGCCTCCTCATTAGTCCCATTTTGTTTTGTGGGGCTGTCCAATCCCCGGCTGAATGGTGAAGCTTGGGAGTGACTACACCACTGAGCTAAAAGGGTGCCCAGGGACCATACTCTCAGGGTTTCTCAAGTCTCTTTCAGGCCAGTAAACCTAGTCTTTTTTGTGTGTGGTAGAATTTTGTTCTACATCCTTCTGAAGCTCTGTCCAGAACCCTCTGTTGTGATCCTGGTCAGAGCAGTCAGTGGTGGTAGCTGAGTACCATCTAACTGTACTGGACTCAGTCTAGTGGAGGCCTTGATAGCTGTGATCCATTAGTCCTTTGAAATAATCTTTTCCTTGTATCCTGTTCTCTTCATTCTCCCTTGCTCCCGAAGGGGTGAGATCAATGGAGTATCTTAGATGGCTCCTCACAGGCTTTTAAGACCCCAGACATTACTCACCAAGGTAGAATGTAGAACATTGTCTTTAAAAACTGTGTTATACCAATTGAGCTAGATGTTTCCAAAGACCATGGTCCCCACAGCCCTCAGGGAGTTTGAATGTGTCTATGGAGCTTCCATGTCCTTTCCTTGTACAAGTTGTGCTGGTTTCCCCAGTATTGTGTACTGTCTTAACCTTCACCAAAGATACCGCTTATCTATCATCTGTTTAGTATTTCCCCCCCATCCCTCAAATCCTTGGTAATCAGCAAAAACTGTTACTTTTTGTGTGTGAACTTTTTCATGGGTTTTTACAATAGAGGTCTCATACAATATTTGTCCTTTTGTGATTGACTTATTTCACTCAGCATAATGTCTTCCAGTTTCATCCATGTTATGAGATGCTTCACAGATTCATCATTGTTCTTTCTCAATGAATAATACTCCACTGTGTGCATGTACCATAGTTTGTTTATCCATTCATCTGTTGATGGGCATCTAGGTTGTTTCCATCTTTTTGCTATTGTGAACAATGCTGCCATGAACAAGTGTGCATATGTCTATTCATGTGACAGCTCTTATTTCTCTAGGATATATTCCTAGGAGTGGGATTGCTGGATTATATGGTATTTCTATTTCTAGCTTTCTAAGGAAGTGCCATATCATTTTCCAAAATGGTTGTATCATTTTGCATTCCCACCATCAGTACATAGGAGTACCAATCTCCACGCAGCCTTGCAAACATTTGTTATTTCCAGTGTTTTTTATTCTTGCCAGTAATGCCAGGGTGAGATGGTATCCCACTGTGGTTTTAATTTGCATTTCTCTAATGGCTAGCGAACGCTATCATTTCCTTGTGTGTCTGTTGGGCGCTTGAAGACTTCTTTAGTGAAGTGTCTGTTCGTTTGGTTTGCCCATTTTTTAATAGGATTATTTGTCTTTTTGTTGTCGAGGTGTTGAATTTTCTTGTAGTTTATGGAGATTAGAACTTTGTCTGACTTGTACTGTCCAAAAATTTTTTCC
Organism: Dugong dugon; assembly: GCA_030035585.1. Classification (NCBI taxonomy): domain Eukaryota; kingdom Metazoa; phylum Chordata; class Mammalia; order Sirenia; family Dugongidae; genus Dugong; species Dugong dugon. The sequence continues at coordinate 34,918,142 of CM057479.1, forward strand.
CAATCTGGAGGTTCTCTTTTTACTCTTTTGGTGAAGTCTTTTGAAGAACATAGGCGTTTGATTTTTAGAAGATCCCAGTTATCTAGCTTATCTTCTGGAGTTTGTGTGTTGATGGTTATGGTTTGTATCCTGTTAATGCCATTTATTAAGACCTGTAGCATTGATCCTATTTTTTCTTCTAGGGACTTTATAGTTTTTGGGTTTATATTTAGGTCTTTGATGCATTTTGAATTAGTTTTTGTATACAGTGTGAGGTATGGGTCCTGTTTCATTTTTTTGCAGATGGATATCCAGTTTTGCCAGCACCATTTGTTAAAAAGACTGTCTTTTCCCTATCTGATGGACTTTGGGTCCTTGTTGAAGATAGGTGACCATAGGTGGATGGATTTACATCTGGGTTCTCAATTCTTTTCCATTGGTCAAAGTGTCTGTCGTTGTACCAGGACCAGACTGTTTTGACTACTGTAGCTGTATAGTAGGTTCTGAGGTCAGGTACTGTGAGTCCTCCAACTTTATTCTTCTTATTCAATAGTGATTTACTTATTTGGGGCTTCTTCCCTTTCCATATAAAGTTAATGATTAGTTTTTCCATCTCTTTGAAGAATGTTGTTGGTATTTGGATTGGGATTGCATTGTATTTGTAAATTGCTTTGGGTAGAATTGTCATTTTCACAATGTTGAGTCTACCTATCCATGAGCATGGTATGTTTTTCCATTTACGTAGATCCCTTTGGGTTTCTTGCAGTAGTGTTCTGTAGTTTTCTTTGTATAGGTCTTTTACATCCCTGGTTAGAGTTATTCCTATGCATTTTATTTTTTTAGGGGCTATTATAAATGGTATTGTTTTCCTGATTTCCTTTTCATCATTCTCTTCATTGATGGATAGGAATTCAACTGATTTTTGTATGTTTATCTGTATCCTGCTACTCTGCTGAATCTTTCTGTTAGTTCCAGTAGATTTCTTGTGGAGCCTTTAGGGTTTTCAAAGTATAATATCATATCACCCACAAACAGGAACAGTTTACCTTCTTCATTTACAGTTTGGATACCCTTTATTTCTTTTTCTTGCCTTATTGCTCTAGCTAGAACTTCCAGCACAATGTTAAATAGGAGTGGTGATAAAGGGCATCCTTGTCTTGTTCCTTTTCTCAAGGGGAATGTTTTCAACCTCTCTCAATAGTGAATGATGTTGGCTGTTGGTTTTGCATAGATGCCCTTTATTATGTTGAGAAATTTCCCCTCTATACCTATTTTATTGAGAGTTTTTTTATCAACAATGTGTGTTGGACTTTCTCAAATGCCTTTTATGCATCAGTTGAGATGATCATGTGATTCTTTTCTTTCCTTTTATTTAAGTGTTGTATTTCATTGTTTGATTTTTTGATGTTGTACCATCCTTGCATACCTGGTATGAATCCTACTTGGTTGTGGTGCATTATTTTTTTTTTTTTTGATATGATGCTGAATTCTATTGGCTACATTTTTGTTGATAATTTTTGCATCTATATTCATGAGAGATATTGGTCAGTAATTTTCTTTTTCCGTGGTGTCTTTGTCGGGTTTTGGTATCAGAGTTATGCTGGCTTCATAGAATGAATTTGGTAGTGTCGTTTCCTTTCCTATGTTCTGAAATAGTTTGAGTAGTACTGGTACAAGCTCTTCTGTGAATGTTTTGTAGAATTCTGCAGTGAAGCCATCTGGGCCAGGGCTTCTTTTGTTGGGAGTTTTTTTAAATACCTTTTTAAACTATTCTCTTGTTATGGGTCTGTTCATATTTTCAACATCACTTTGTGGTAGTTTGGGTAGGTAGCGTGTTTCTAGAAATGTATCCATTTCCTCTAGGTTTTCAAATTTGTTGGAGTGCAGTTTTTCATAATATTCTGTTATGATCTTTTTTATTTAAGTTGGGCCTGTTGTAATGTCAGCCATTTCATTTCTTATTTGGGTTATTTGTATCCTCTCCTATTTTTCTTTTGTTAGTCTGGCCTGTGGTTTGTCGATTTTGTTGATTCTTTCAAAGAACCAACTTTTTGTTTTGTTGATTCGTTCTATTGTTTTTCTGTTCTCTATTTCATTTATTTCTGCTCTGCTCTCTATTATTTCCTTTCTTCTGTTGGCTGTGGGTTTTTTTTTTTTTTTTTTTTTGCTGTTCTCTTTCTATTTGTTTGAGTTCTGTAGTTAATGTTTTGATTTTGTCCTTTTCTTCTTTTTTGATATATGCATCTATTGCTATAAATTGTCCTCTGAGGATTGCCTTTGCTGTGTCCTAATGGTTTTGGTGTGATGTGTTTTCATTCTCATTTGATTCTAGGAATTTTTTGATTCCATCTCTGATTTCTTCTATTACCCAGTGGTTTGTAGGCGTGTGTTATTCTGTTTCTAAGTAATGGATTGTTTTTCCTTGCTCTTTCTGTTTTTAATTTCTACCTTGTTGGCTTTGTGGTCAGAGAAGATAATTTGTATTATCTCAGCATTTTGGATCTTGTTGAGAATTGCTCTGTGGCCTAAGTTGTGATCTATCCTGGAGAACATCCCATGTGCATTGGAAAAGAATGTGTACTTTGCCGTTGTTGGATGGAGTGTTCTATATGTCTATGAGATTAAGTTGACTGATTGTGCCCTTTAGGTCTTTTGTATCTTTGCTGAGTTTCTTTTTATATGTTCTGTCCTTTACTGAGAGTGGTGTGTTGAAGTTGCCTACTATTATTGTGGAACTATCATATTATGTTTTCAGTGCTTTTAGAGTTTATGTATTTTGGAACCCTGTCATTGGGTGCATTGATGTTTATTATGGTTATGTGTTCATGATGGATCGTCCCCTTAATTATTATATAGCATCCTTCTTTGTCTTTTATGGTGGATTTTATTTTAAAGTTCATTTTCTCTTAGATTAGTATTGCCACTCCTGCTCTTTTTTGGTAGTTGTTTACTTGATTTATTTTTACAACCTTTGATTTTTAATAAATTTACGTCTTTGTTTCTAAGGTGTGTCTCTTGTAGATAGCATATTGATGGATCTAATTTTTTTTATCCATTCTGTCACTCTCTGTTTCCTTATGGGTGCATTGAGGCCATTTACATTCAGTGTAATTATTGCTAGATGTGAGTTTATTGCTGTCATTTTGTAGCGCTTTTTTTGTTTTGGTGAAATTTTCTTTGTTCCTCTTACTCTCCTGTGCTGAACAGTTTTGTTTTTGGATTTTTTTTCATTTCTTTTGTTTTTGTAGGTTTTGTTTTTGCTGAGACTTTATGTTTTTCCTCTTTATTTTTATAAGCAAGTTTGTCAACTTTCTTTGTAGTTACCATGAAATTTACCCTTATCTTTCTAAGTTTGAAGCAGTCTACTATTACTTGGTATTGCCTTGCCTTAGTCGCCTTTAGAAGTTTCTATACCTACACCGTTTATTCCCTCTTTTATTGTTCTGATGTTGTTGTGATTATTAACTGCTCTGATTCCCTGTTGTATTTCTTTTGGTTTTGAATAGTCCTTGAGAGTTCATTTTCTAGATTGATATCTGGCTGGTTTGATCCTGTGTTCTAGATTCAGCCTGTGAGCTGAGGTTGTTTGTTCGCAGATCAAAGGACTCCCTTTAATAATTCTTGTAAGTTTGGTTTGCTTTTTACATAGTCCCTTAATTTCTGTTTATCAGGAAATGTCCTAATTTCACCATTTTATTTGAATGAAGGTTTTGCAGGATATGTTATTCTTGGCTGCTGGCAATTTTTTTCATTCAAGGTTTTATATGTGTCATCCTATTGCCTTTTTACCTGCATGGTTTCTGCCAAATAATCTGAGCTTAGTCTTATTGTTTCTCCTCTGTATGTGACTTCTTGTTTTTCAGGAGCTGCTCTCAGGATTCTTTGTGCTTTTAGAGAACAGTTACAGGTGAGTGTGATTATGATATGCCTTGGTGATTTTCTTTTGGGGTCTATCCTATATGGGGTTCGTTGAGCTTTTGGATGGCCAGCTTTTCATCTTTCATGATATTGGGAAAGTTTTCTGTCAGCAGTTCTTCAATGATCTTGTGTTTTCTGTTTTCTCCCTGGGTTCTGGAACTCTGATCGTTTGCAAATTTTTGCTTTTGATTGTATCCCACATAATTCTGAGGGTCTCTTCATTTTTTTTTTGTTCTTTTTTCTGATATTTCCTCAAACAGAGTTGTATCCAAGTGTTTGTCTTCAATTTCGCTGATCCTGTCTCCCATCCTTTCAAATCTGCTCCTGAGCCCTACTATGACACTGTCCTTTTCTGAAATCTTGTTGTTTATCTTTTGAATTTCTAATTGTTGTTTTTTTTTTTTTAACAGTTTCTAGTTGTGAATTTATTTTGGCATTTTGTTCCTGCATTATTTTCCTGAATTCTTCTATTTTTTCTGTGTTTTCCATGATTTTTTCTGCCTTTTCCATAAATTTGTCTATTTTTTCCTTTTTTGTCTGCTTTTTGCTTCAACTTTTGCATAATTCTGAGTATTAGAGATTTGAATTTCCTATCGGGTAGTTCTAGTGCCTTTTCTTCTATTGGAAAGTCATCTGGTGTTTTATTTTATATGCCTGCTGGAACCATCCTGTCCTGTTTTTGTCCTGTAGATATCATCTGCTGTCTTTGGGGAATTCAGTAATTATTTTTCTTGTTTATTGATTGTAGATTGTTTGTTTTGTCCTTTTTTGTTTTATTTAGCAATGTCTGAGCAGGCGTGCTGTGTGTTCACTGTTGTTTACTCATTGTGGGCAAAATACTTTTCACCTCTTTCTCCAATTGGCATGTTCTGTCACTCAGATATGGTACAGCAGGGCATGTCTAGCTGAAGAGGAGTTGCTGGGATGGGTTGTTTGTGGCACTTACTATGGCCACCAATGTGGAATGGTAATCAGTGCAGGTCAGGTTCTGGTAGGCCGTACCTGTGCTGCTTTGTGATGTGATGTTAAGTGTATGGTTCAGGTAGGCAGGATGGAGGGGGGAGATTGTGATGTGTGGAGCTAAGACGGGCATGGGAGAGAGGAGAGAGAGGAAAGAGGAACAGGAGCCAAAAACATACAAACAATCCAAAAAGAGTGCTATGGGAGCTCACTGTTAGAGTGGAGAGATGAGAGACTATGAAATGGAGAAAAACAAAAAGGAGAAGAAGAAGAAAAGAAAGAAAAGGAAAAAATGAGTAAATAAAAATTAGAAAGAAAAAAGGAAAGCAAAGCTCCCAGAGATCCCACTGGTGAGGCTATGAGGTCTGGGGAGGTTATTCCCAGGAGTTGAAGTACAGCCTTGCTAGAAAGCATAGAGGGGTCACTCAACACCAGGTATTCAGGGGACAGGAAGAGAAGGAAGGTATAGAGAGACAAGAAACTGAATAATGAGAAAGACAAAAAGGGAAAAAGAGTGAAAAGAAAAAAAAAATTTAAAAAAAGAACAAGAAACCCCCCCCAAAAAAAACAGAAAAGAAAAAAAGCACAAAAAAAGAGATGCCCTCAGGGATCTCTCTGCTTGTTTGTGCAAATTGAAGCGGTAGGTCCCAAGCCGTGCAATACTGTCTGGCCATATTGGCCTTCCAATTTGAGAAAAGAAAAGAAAAACAAACAAACAATCAATTCAAAACAAACAAATAAAAGCCCACGGATTCCACCAGTGTGGCAGCACGGACCTGGAAGCAGTTTCACATTCCGGTGGAGTTTCATGGCCTTTCAGGAAGAAGCAAAGATAGTGCATGGAGCCAGGTATTTGAGAGAAAGGAGGGGGAAGTGGTGAGAGTTAAGGAAGAAATTGAAAGAAGCAGAAAAAGCAACACCAGCAGCCAACAAATGGCACTCAGGGAGTTGACCAGTGTGGGTGGGTGGAATCTAAGCAGCCAGTGCTTCCCGGTCAAGAGACTGTGGCCATGGGAAGCAGAGGAGGCCATGTAGGGGTGAAGAAGGATGGGGGTGGGAAAGCACATATCGCTGATTACCAGTTGTTCTGTCTCCTGCTGGAAGCTCCGTGAAGCTGCTTTCTCACACCCCCTATTCGCTGGTCTCTGATAGGGGTCCAAGACGGCAGATCTGTGCTCCGTTAGTTTTTAGGAGATCTCTGCATGTATCTCTCCTCGCTCTCTGTTCTCTGTCAGTTTCTTATTTCATTTGGTGCTTGGCTGAGTTCTTTATCTCTTCATTTGATGCTTAGGGTTTCAGGGTTGCTGTTTTCTCTGTTTAGCTTACTTTTTCAGATCTTTGCTGTGAAGGGACGGCGTGGTGCTTCTGCCTAGAGCACCACGTTGTCTGGAAGTCCAAGGGTTTTTTTTTTTTTAGCTATTAAAACATGAAGTTATACTTTGAAGGACATTATAACAAGATTCTTTCAACTGAAGAATCTATAAACAGAATTATAAAAAACAATAATTGCCCTCCCAGATGGAGCCAGGAATAAAGGAGTTCTGAATTCTGGGACACTGACTACTTTGGCTTCAGGACAAACTGATGAGAAAAATAAAGAACTAGATTACACCATCCTCTGGATTCTGAGTGGGGTTCTTATCTGCTCCTAAAAGGACTGTGCTTCTTTTTTTAATGGACTCTAACTTTATTTTCCTCCACCACCGACTTTTTGGAACAAATTTGTGTGCGTTTATTTTGTAACTATCTTTTGTTTCTCAGATGCTATTGTGAAAATTTTTCCATGTTAGTAATATTTCTGTGCAAATGAGATTTACCAAAGATCAAAACCCATAGTGGATAAGAAGGGCAGGGGTCAATTTGCTATGCTTTCTCATCCCATTTCAAATACAGGAAGTCTGTTTGTATCATTTTTTTATATTACAGCTATGTGTAAGAGGATTTTTGATAAAATAGTTTTACTGATAGAAGCATTTAGAAATTATTGTGGACAACAACATTTTAAATAGCTGTGTGTGGCTGTAACATAAATTATTAAAACAATACTCTATAGTGAATATTTAGGTGATTTCTTGTTTTTCCCTATTATAAGCATTGCTGTGATAAACAATATCATAGCCAAGAATTTGTATTTATCTATAATTACTTTTTTATTTCATTCCTAGAAGTCAAATTCCTGGACTGAATTATATTCTTCGTTCAGGTTTTAAAATCAGTATTGTCAGAAAGTATTCATTAACTTGTGCTTTCACCAGCAGAGTTTGAGTGCTAGATTCTCCATACCCTTTCCAACACCAAATATTATCATTAGCAAAATATGTTCAAATTAAATTTTGTTTGCACAATTTTAAAATTATGATTCAAGTTGAATATTTTTCTTGTGTTTCTTATCCATATGTATACCTCCTGATGTGTCCTAGCTCTTCGTTTCCTTTGCAGTAAGTGCTAGGAAAATATTTATGGTAAGGAAACACTTTGTTTTCAGTACTCATTGACTTTTAAGGAAAATGAATCCTAAGGAAATTTCCTTCTTTGTAATAAAGGAATGCTAAGTATGAGGATACAAATAGGAGGAATTAATAGAGAGCTAAATTCCTCATCAGGAGTCCTGAGGTGACACAAATGGTTTAATGCTCAGCTACTAGCTGAAAAGTTGGTAGTTTGGGCCCACCCAGAGATGCCTCAGAAGACAGACCTGGTGATTTGCTTCCAAAAGGTCACACCCTTGAAAACCCTATGTAGCAGTTCTACTCTGCACATATGGGGTCACCATGAGTTGGAACTGATTTGAAGACAACTAACAACAGCATCAACAACAAATTCCCCATCTTTAAGAAAAGGGATATAAAAAAATTAATAAGACAGATGGGGGGAGAGGAAAATGTGATTGAGAAAGGAAGGTGATGTGTTAGGAAGGGTTGATAGAGAGGAAGACCTGGGGAAAGTGTTCATAGGGAGATTGGAGGACAGAGGAGAGAGGCAATCAAAGCACAAGGAGAAACTTGAGAGATAGCAGTGCTTAAAGGTGTAGAGTGACCATACATCCCCAGCTTCCCTGGACAGTGCTGGCATATGCATATCGACTCAAGAAAATTATCAAAGTGCCCTGGTTTAGATGATAAATTACATAGTTGCTAAATAGGGAAACTTTTAAAGAATATTTACAAAATAGTTTGTGATATAATTAATAATCTCTGTCTTCCCACAGAACCTTAAGTGAAATACTCATTCTTCATTAATACGTTGATGAGGTGGATCTAACTTTGGTATGTATAGAATGACAGCATCCTGCTTCCAGGAAGGTCTGGACTGTTCATGGAAATTCTCCTTGATGATGACCCTTTATAATTTACTTCCGCTTACCTTTCCAACCTTATCTTCAGCCATATCTCTCTATATACCCTGACTACCCTAACCATTTCAAGCTTCTTTTATTTTTGCAGATTTTATGTTATTTCCTAATTTCCTTGTTTGTATCCTCTCCTCTTGGAAATCCTTTCTGTCTCTTATCTAACTGGTGAACTTTTTTTTTTATTGTACTTCAGGTGAAGGCTTACAGAACAAATAGTTTCTCATGAAACAGTAGTACACATATTGTTTTATGACATTGGTTAACAACCCCACGACATGTCAACCCTCTAACTTCTCAACCTTTTTTTTTTTGGTGAAAATACACATAGCCAAAGATACACCATTTCAAAAATTTCTACATGCACAGTTCAGTGACATTGACTATGTTCTTCCAATTGTGGTATTATTCTCACTTAAGATGAAGGTTTACAGAACAAAACAGTTTCTCATTTAACAGTTACTACACATGTTGCCTTATGACAGTAGTTAACAATCTCACAACACATCAACAATATCCTTACTCAACCTTGGGTTCCCTATCACCAGCTTCCTTGTCCCCTTCTGCCTTCTGGCCCTTATCACTGGACTACTGTACCTCATGAGTCTCATTTGGTTTTACGGGGCTGTCCACTCCCAAGCTGAATGGTGAACCTCATAGATAACTTCACCACTGAGCTAAAAGGTTGTCTGGGAGCCATACTCTCGGGGTTTCTCCTAACTGGTGAACTTTTAAGATCCAGATCAAGGCTCCATTTCTTGGCATTTTTCTCTTTGATATCAGCACTTTCCTTTATTATAGCACTTATCACATTGTTCAATTAGTCTACTGGACTCTGGCATCCTCGATGGAGGCAATTATATCTTGTTTGCCTTTGTATTCATCCCCTGTGTACATCATGCCCAGCAGAGGATCAATTCAAAAAATATTTGCTGAGTCACTACTATGTGCTAAGCACTGTGCCAGGTTGCTGGTAATTCAGCTGGTAATAGATGAACAAAATACAGATAAGTTAAGGAGGTCTAGAACCCAATCAAGTAGAAAAATATGTGAGTCCATTACAAATTACTGAATTAATAAAAGTTTCTATGGTACAAGGTACAGAGGTAGCACAGAGGGAAGAGCAAATAATTATGGAGTGATAAAGAAATAACACCTGGAAGATCTTACTCTTGGGTTTGATTTGGAAATATTTATAAAAACTCAGCAAGTGAGAAAGACAGGGACAGAATTCATATGTACAAGCACTGAGGACTGAAAGAGTGGGTTTGGAGATTGTAAGCATTTTAGTATTTCAGGAAAGAGTGCTCAATAATCAATTTACTTACAGTTTGGGGTACTGTTTTAGCAGGTAAATAATAGAAAATGATTCTAATGAAAAGAAACATCATGAGCAAAGGGCTTGAGAAGTGAAAAACTTTGTGGGTTAAGGCAATGGTTATTCAATACGTATTCCTTCTTTATTTTTTTCTTTTTCACTTTTCTCTCTCCTTGTGCAATTTTGTATTTCCTTACCTTCAGGTTTTATTCCTTTTTTTTTCCCTGTGACCTATTACCTCTCCATTTCTCTAAGCTGAGTTTGGGACTGGAGAGAAAGAGATAGAGAGATAGCCAAGACATAAACATGAAGGACAGAGATAGGATATGTGGTGAGGCTACCATCTTAGCCTTGTATCTTTAGATAGAGAAGTGGTCATCACTTTTCGTACTGTTTCTTTGGGTTTAAAAGTTACATTATGTAGAATAACAAGACTAAATATCACTACATTAGACAATAAGTAAGAAACAATTTCAGTATCTTTACCATGCAGGACAGTACTATGTAGACAATAGAAACTCAGTCTCTGGAGCAAGACTGCCTGGGTTTGAATCCTCACTCTGCTACCTATTAGTTGTGTGGCTTTGGGAAGGTTACTTAACCTCATCTTTACCATTAGTGTCTACCTTATAAGTTTTTCTGCAAGAAAAAATGAGGTAATTTGTATAAAGTACTTAGAACAGTATCTGAAATAATAAATATTGGCTGTTGTTGTCAGGTGCCGTTGAGTAGATTTTGACTCAGTGACCCCATGTGACAGAGTTGAACTATCTCATAAGATTTCCTAGGCTGTAATCTTTACAGGAGCAGATCACCAGGTCTTTCTCCCGCAGAGCCACTGGGTGGGATTGAACTGCCAATCTTTCGGTTATCAGCTGAGTGCATAACAATTACCACCACCAGGACTATTAGTATCATTATTGTTAACTAGAAATATGTCTCAAAAACTGGCGCTTTCACGCCTCCTTGTTTTTATATTCCATCATATGGATTCATATACATTTCTTTTTTTCCCCAATGAATTATTCCAGAGGGCTACATGCATCACCAATTTTTGTAAATATGATAGTGAAATGCATATAAGTACCTTTATCATGTATACTTTCTTTGTATTTATTCAGTAGGGAGACCAGATATAAGGTGTGTGTTACAGAAGAAAGAGTGATGCCTGGAGTTTGGAATGATCTGCTGAGCCACTAAGAAAGAAGTACTTGTTAATTTGGACCTTAATAGTAGGTGGAGGAGAAGGAAGCTATTTCTTGTGATGTTCTAGTTGGGAATGAGTTTTTTGGGGAAAGCCTTTTGACCAGTCCGGTTAGGGTAACGAGCAGGTATAAAACAATAGTAGTGGTTAGGGCCTGGTTTGTAGACCACCTTGTAGAATTTTTTTTAGTTTCGTCTACGTAAAAGGTTATTAAAGGTAGAGTGGTATGATAAATTATTTGTTTAAGTACATTGAACCTGTTGCCGTTGAGTCAATTCCAACAGATTGCAACTCTCTAGTGTAAGATAATATCAAAGATGGATTAGAAAAGTTTAGGAATAAATATGTGTATTACTTTCCTAGGGCTGCCATAACAATTTACGAGAATTGGGTGGCTTGAAACAACAGAAATTTATGGAGGTTAAAAGTATGAAATCAAGATATTGATAGTGTCATGCTCTTTCTGAAGGCTCTAGGGGAGAATCTGTTCTATGCCCTTCTCTTAGCTTCTAGTATTGATGGCAATCTTTGACGGTTTTTGGCTTGTAGATGTGTCACTCCAATCTCTGCCTCTGTCGTCACATGACATCTCCCTGTGTGTCTCTCTGTGTCTCTTATCATCTTATAAGAACAGTAGTCATATTGGACTAGGGCCAACTCTACTCCCGTGTAACCTTATGTTAACTAATTATATCTGCAAAGGCACTGTTTCCAAATAATGTCACATTCACAGGTACTGGGCATTACATATCTTTCTGGGGGACATAATTCAACCTACAATAATAAGGTAGAGCGCAAATCCAAAAGCTCTGTTGGCATATCATCTGGCTCTTCAGCAGTCCCTGTTGTCTCCTTTAAAGCTGTTGATTTTCATAGTTTGAGGTCAGTCGCAGGGTGACTATTCTCCAATATTGCCTTAATTTTTTTTTTTAAGATGAAACAGGTTTATTTCGACCTATAGTTGAATAATTGTTTTTATTTTGTTTCACTTCCCACACCTTTACATGTAGCATTTCATTTTATATTTATTTATTTTTTAATATCTTAAAATAAGTACATGGGGGAAATAGAGCCATAGAGTTACCAAATTACTTTTACAACATTCCCTAATTGATCAAAGACTCACACAGCTAGAGTCTAGGGCTCTTGCCTCCAAAGTTAGGAATTTAAAGGGCCTTCTAGATTTTCAAGAGGAGTGTTTAAACTCAATCAGAGGTGGCATGAGGGAGATTCCACAACACACATAGAAACACAACTTTTAGGGATTTAGAGTAGTTCTTGCAGCAATTTATCCTGGATAGAATGGATGTATCACTTTATTTTAGCAAACTGGAAAAAAAATATGGTTGGTTTCCACTGCAGGACTTGTATGACAATAAAGGAGGATTTCTGCTAACAAGGAAATAGCTTTCATCCATCACCAGAGGAGTAAACGCAACCCTTCTCCAACGAGCTACTCATTTTCGTCTTCCATCATCCATGTCACTAATGGTGGATACCAAGATGTTTCAGCAGATGTGCTGAGACTGGTAGATTATTAGAGACAGCTTTGTCCCTCCACGTTTTTAAAATTTTGAAAGGTCAAATGAGAAGACTTTGTCTGGAGTGATAAAATATATACTTCGTGGAGAACATTTAGCTTCTCAAAGTAGCAATTCTTTATCTTTATTCATTAGTCTCTGCCTGGACCATATTTCTTAAATCAAGAATTTTTAAAAAAATGTTTGTTTAAAGAGAAGAGGTCTCTGTAATAAAGTTGGTCTACTATCTGACTACAATAGCTGTTAAAGTCCTGTGATGATAGTCATACTGGATTCCTTTTACTCATCTTAACTTTTTTTAATGTATGAAAGTAATACATCCTGGAGTAGTTAACAGATATGTATGCATCCTGTAAAGATTTCTGATGGTCTTAGACTAGGAGACATTACATTTTGAGAGTTATGTTTACTCTGTAAGGACTAAAGTTGCTGCACTGTGGAGTGATATGGTATTTCATGTCAAGTTGTGTTCCCCTTGAATAACTGCCCTCAATATTTGCACGGCATGATAATAATATAGTGGAATCAATTACCATTACACATTAACCATGTCTGTTAGCAGCTATGTCAGATACACTGATTTTGTTTGTGAATTGATCAGTATTACATGTTATCAGGAGGCACTGGCCCCTGGAGAAGGACATCATGCTTGGTAGAGTAGAAGGTCAATGAAAAAGAGGAAAAGCCTCAATGAGATGCATTGACAAAGTGGCTGCAACAATGGGCTGAAGCTTAACAATGGTTGTGAGGATGGCTCAGGACTGGACGGTGTTTTGTTCTGTTGTACATAGGGTCACTATGAGTTGGAAATCACTTGAAAACACCTAACAATAACAACTAATAATATGTGTTAGTCTTAGATCAAAATACTGTAATTTCCTTTAAAAATTGCATTCAGTAAGCATTCATTGACTATCGCATACAAGGAAATACATAAGGCACTTTAAGACATACAGCACTGTATGACAGCCTTAGATTTTAGGATTAAGAATTGCCACTTATTTGGACTGTTCCTTAATACTCAAGTTCCTTCCTACAGCACTCAGCTTATAACTTTATTGTAAACATATTCCTGCTTTCTTATACTATTCTTAGTAATTTACATGTCTCTCTTCTCTTGAGGAAGGTATCTGCATATCTAACAGTGTCTTCTATTAAAAAAAAAAGTTGCCAGGTTGAGTCCATTCTGACTCATAGCAACCCTACAGGACAGAGTAGAGTTGCCCCATACAGTTTCCAAGGAGTACCTGGTGGATTTGAACTGCCGACCTTTTGGTTAGCAGCTGTAGCTGTTAACCACTAAGCCACCAGGGTTTCTGTGTTTCCTATAGTGCTTTGCATTTCATGCATGGAACCAAAGAATGAAATAAAATATGATTTTTATAAGACAGATAAAAGTCTGTGAATGGTAGAGTTGCATGATATACACATTTAACTTAAATAATCAGAAGAGAGAGACAGAGATATAGAAAGACAGACAGACAGACACACAAACACAAAGGGACACAGAAAAAAGATACAGGAAGAAAGAAAAAAATCAGATACAAAGTGAGAGATAAAGAGAAAAATAGAACAGTCTTTAAATAATGTGTTAGATTCTGCCTGGCAATCCATGTTGACTTGAATCTGCTGATTCCCTAATTGGTCTCAGTTTCCTCTGCTTATCCTGGAAAGAATGACATTTTCCATGCTGACTGTGAGTCTAATGTTTAAAGATCCAGTACTTTATTCATTCTGATATAACATAGCCTCTAAATGCAAACTAGATGATATGCTGCACTTAGAGCTTAAATAAAACAAACGAACGAAAATAGCAATACGTTCCAGTGCTTGAGGAAAACTGGCTCTATTTGATTTACTGAAATCTGGATTTGTTCTTCAAAGTGATACATTCATAAGGGGTTTTTAAGAGTAATATCGACTACATGATATTCACCTTATTTATTGCCTATAAAATCTAATTCCCTTTAAACTATGCCTCCATTTTATGAATATCTGAACTACTGGAGAATAGGAGAGAAGTAACAAAAGGGGAAAATGCAAAGGGCCTTGGCTACTTGAATGCTCTGAAGAATTTGGCGTATCTATTTCTATGTAATACGCTCATGTGGAATTGAAATGTGTATGTCAAATGGATTTCAGAAAACTGGTCACGAAGATTTTACTGTGAAACGTCTTTGCTGGTCTGCCAGTAAATAAGGTTTAGAATGCTAAGTTTATTTTGGTTATTGAATGTAACGGGACTATTATGTTTGCTTCAGATTGTAGTGAATCATGTTTGCTTTGAAATTAGGATAAAGCTAGCCTAGGAAGCACTCCCAGTTATCATCCTTCATTCAGCTTGTCCAACAGCCAGAAGCCCCCTGGAGAAGCAATTATTTCTAGGTATCAATCTAGGATGCTCATTTTTGTTATTATTATTTTTTATTTTATTTATTTATTTAAATTGTGCTTCAGGTGAAGAACAAATCGTTTCTCATTAAACAGTCAGTACACATATTGTTTTATGACATTGGTTAACAACCCCACGACATGTCAACCCTCTCCATTCTCGATCTTTTTTTTTTTTTTTGGTGAAAATATACATAGCCAAAGATACACCATTTCAAATATTTCTACATGCACAGCTCAGTGACATCGACTACGTTCTTTCAGTTGTGCTGCTATTCTCACTTTAGATGAAGTTTTACAGAACAAATTTTCTCATTAAACAGTTAGTACACATGTTGCCCTGTGACGATGGTTAACAACCCCACTACATATCAACACTCTCCTTACTCAACCTTGGGTTCCTTATCACCACTTTCCTGTCCGCTTCTGCCTTCTAGTCCTTGTCCGTGGACTGCTATGCCTCATTAGTCCCGTTTTGTTTTATGGGGCTGTCCGATCCCCGGCTGAACCATAAACCTTGGAAGTGACTTCACCACTGAGCTAAAAGGGTGTCTGGGGGCCATAATCTCGGGGTTTCTCCAGTCTCTTTCAGGCCAGAAAGTCTGGTCTTTTTTGTGTGTGTTAGAATTTTGTTCTATATCCTTCTCCAGTTCTGTCCAGAACCCTCTGCTGTGATCCTGGTCAGAGCAGTCAGTGGTGGTAGCCGGGCTCCATCTAGCTGTACTGGACACAGTCTGGTGGAGTTCTTGGTAGCTGTGGTCCATTAGTCCTTTAGACTAATCTTTTCTTTGTATCCTGTTCTCTTCACTCTCCCTTGCTCCTGAAGGGGTGAGACCAGTGGATTATCTTAGATGGCTGCTCACAGGCTTTTAAGACCCCAGATGCTACTCACCAAGGTAGGATGTAGAAAATTGTCTTTATGAACTGTATTATGCCAATTGAGCCAGATGTTCCCCTAGACCATGGTCCCCACAGCCCTCTGCCCAGCAATTCAGTCCCTCAAGGAGTTTGGATGTGTCTATGGAGCTTCCATGACATTTCCTTGTACAAGTTGTGCTGGTTTCCCCAGTATCGTGTACTGTCTCACCCTTCACCCAAGATACCACTTATCTATTGCCTATTTAGTATTTCCCCCCACCCCTCCCATCCCTCGTAACCAACAAAGATTGTTACTTTTTGTGTGTAAACTTTTTCATGGGTTTTTACAATAGAGGTCTCATACAATATTTGTCCTTTTGTGATTGACTTATTTCACTCAGCATAATGTCCTCCAGTTTCATACCTGTTATGAGATCCTTCACAGATTCATCATTGTTCTTTCTCGTTGCATAGTACTCCATTGTGTGTATGTACCATAGTTTGTTTATCCATTCTTCTGCTGATGGGCATCTAGGTTGTTTCCATCTTTTTGCTATTGTGAATAATGCTGCCATCAACATGGGTGTGCATATATCTATTCGAGTGATGACTCTTATTTTTCTAGGATATATTCCTGGGAGTGGGATTTCTGGATCACATTAGTATTGCAACTCCTGCTCTCTTTTGGTAGTTGTTGGCTTGATGTATTTTTTTCCAACCTTTGATTTTTAATAAATTTACGTCTTTGTTTCTAAGGTATGTCTCTTGTAGACAGCATATTGATGGATCCTGTTTTGTTTTGTTTCTATAATCCATTCTGTCACTCTCCGTCTCTTTATGGGTGCGTCAAGTCCATTTACATTCAGTGTATTTATTGATAGATGTGAGTTTACTGCTGTCATTTTGTAGTGCTGTTTTCTGTGGTGCTGAAGTTTTCTTTATTCTTCTTACTCTCCTGTGCTGAATTACCTTTGTTTGTGGATTTTTTTTTCATTTCTTTTGTTTTTGTAGGTTTTGTTTTTACTGAGACTCTATATTTTTCCTCTTTATTTTTATGAATATGTTAGTTAACTTTCTTTGTGGCTACCGTGAAATTTACCCTTATCTTTCTAAGTTTGAAGCAGTCTATTATTACTTGGTATTGCCTTGCCTTCCTCTCCATTAGAAGGTTCTATTCCTACACCATTTATTCTCTCTTCTATTGTTCTGATGTTGTTGTCATTTACTGATTAACTGCTCTGATTCCCTGTTGTATTTCTTTTGCCTTTGGATAGTCCTTTAGAGTTCATTTCCTAGACTGGTATCTGGCTGGTACGATCCTGCATCCTAGAGTCAGCCTGTCACCTGAAGTTGTTTGTTCTCAGATCGAAGGACTCCCTTTAATAATCTTGTAAGTTTCATTTGGTTTTTACATATTTCCTTGATTTCTGTTTATCTGGAAATGTCCTAATTTCACCATCATATTTGAACAAGAGCTTTGCACGATATATTATTCTTGGCTGGCAATTTTTTTCTTTCAAGGTTTTATACATGTCATCCCATTGCCTTCTTGCCTGCATGGTTTCTGCCAAATAATCTGGCTTAGTCTCATTGTTTCTCCTCTGTATTTGACTTCTTGTTTTTCAGGAGCTGCTCTTAGGATTCTTTGTCTTTGTTATTGGCGAGTGTGATTATGATACGCCTTGGTGATTTTCTTTTGGGGTCTATCCTATATGGGGTTGGTTGAGCTTCTTGGATGGTCAGCTTTTCATCTTTCATGATATTGGGGAAGTTTTCTCTCAGTAGTTCTTCAATGATCCTTTCTGTGTTTTCTGTTTTCTCCCCAGGTTCTGGAACTCTGATCACTTGCAAATTTTTGCTTTTGATAGTATCCAACATAATTCTCAGGGTCTCTTCATTTTTCTTTGTTCTTTTTTCTGAGTTTTCCTCAAACAGAGTTGTATTTAAGTGTTTATCTTCAATTCTGCTGATCCTGTCTTCCACTGTTTCAAATCTGTTCCTCAGCCCTTCTATGACACTGTCCATTTCTGAAATCTTGTTGTTTATTTTTTGGATTTCTAATTGTTGTTTTTGTATAATTTCTAGTTGTGAATTATTTTGGCATTTTGTTCCTGCATTATTTTCCTGAATTCTTCCACATTTTTGTCTGTGTTTTCCATGAATTTGTCTGCCTTTTCCATGAATTTGTCTATTTTTTCCTCATGTTTGTCTGCTTTTTGCTTCAACTCTTGGATAATTCTGAGTATTAGAGATTTGAATTTCCTGTCAGGTAGTTTTAATGCCTTTTCTTCCACTGGAAAGTCATCTGGTGTTTTATTTTGAACAGCTACTGGAACCATCCTGTCCTGTTTTTGTAAATGTTTTGATATTGTCTGCTGTCTTCAGGGCATTCAGTAGTTATTTTTCTCCTTTACTGATTGTAGATTTGGTTGTTTTGTCCTTTTTTTTTTAAATTTGTTTCTGTCTGAGCAGGCGGGCTGTGTGTTCTTTGTTGTTTGCTCATCTGTGGGCATGATACTTTTCACCTCCTTCTCCAATTGGCTGAATCAGTCGCTCATATATGGTATAGCAGGGCAGGTCTAGCTGAAGAGGAGTTGTTGAGATGGGTTGTTTGTGGTACTTACTACAGCCACCAGGGTGGATCGGTAATCAGTGCAGGGCAGGTTCCAGTAGGCTTTTCCTGTGCTGCTTGGTGGTGTGATGTGAAGTGCACGGTGAAGGTAGGCAGGATGGAGGGGGGAGGTTGTGACATGTGGCGCTAAAATGGGTATGGAAGAGAAGAGGTAGGAACAGAAGACAAAAATATACAAACAATAAAGAGTGCTAGGGGAGCTTGCCGTTGGATTGGAGAGATGAGAGACTTGAAACAGAGAAAAACAAAAAGGGGAAGAGAAGAAAAAAAGAAAAAAGAATAAATAAATAAAAATTAGAAAGATAAAAGAACAACAAAGCTCCCAGGGATTCTACTGGTGTGGCTGCGAGGTCTGGGGAAGTTGTTCCCAGGTGTTGAAGTACAGCCTGGCTAGAAGGTGTAGAGGTATTCAGCACCAGGTATTCAGGGGAGAGGGAGAGAAGGAAGGTTTAGAGAGATGAGAAACTGAGTAATGAAGAAAGACAAAAAGGGAAAAAAGGGGAAAGAAAACAAATCAAATTTTTTTAAAAAAAGAACAAGAAAAGCCCCCCAAAAAACAGAAAAAAAAAAAAAAAAACCAGGAAAAAAGAAATGCCTTCAGGGATCCCTCTGTGCATCATCGCAAGCTGAGGGGGTAACTCTCAAGCTGCATAGCACAGCCCGGCCAGAACATGCTCCCAACTCGACAAAAGAAAAAGAAAACAAACAATTCAAAGCAAGCAAGCAAACAAACAAAAAAAGCCCCGGGATCCCACCAGCATGGCAGCACAGACCGGAAAGCAGTTCCACACTCGAACAGAGCTCCGCAGCCCCTAAGGAAGAAGCAAAGGTGGCTCATGGAGCCAGGCATTGAGTAAAAGGATGGGGAGATGATGAGAGGTATGGAAGAAATCAGAAGAAGAGGAATAAAGCAACACCAGAAGCCAACAAATGGCACTCAGGGAGTCGGTCAGTGCCAGCAGGTGGAATCCTAGTAGTCAGTGCTTCCTGGCCAAAAGACTGTGGCCACAGGAAGCAGAGGAGGCCAAGTGGGGGTGAAGAAAGGTGAAGGGTGGGAAAGCATATATCATCAGTTACTGGTTGTTCTGTCTCCTTCTGTAAGCTCCATGAAGCTGCTTTTTCATACCCCCATTTGCTGGTCTCTGATAGGAGTCCAAAATGGCAGATCCGCACTGTTTTAGCTGATAGGGGACCTCTTCATGAATCTCTCCTCGCTCTCCATTCTCTGTCAGTTTCCCACTCCATCTGGTGCTTGGCTGAGTACTTTATCTCTTCATTTGATGTTTTAGGGTTTCAGGATTTTTGTTTTCTCTGTTTGGCTTAGTTTTTTGGATCTTTGCTGTGGAGGGACGGCATGGTGCTTCTGCCTAGAGTGCCATGTTGCTGGAAGTCTCAGGGTGCTCATTTTTTTTTTGAAAACTTTTTCAGCTTTGCAACTGTCATTAAACATAATGTCTCAGGACAAATTGTAAAAATCTTTTCAGTATAGGTATTCAATATGCTCTATAAAAATACATTTTTTTTTAAAAGAAATGTAGTACAAGAATTTAAAGTTTGAATCATTCAAAATGGTAATTTGGGGCGATATTTGCTTGGAACAATTTTTTGAAAAATTCAGCATTTGTATAGTGTGTGTGTGTTGGAGAGTGTGCAGATAACAATAAGAAAGGAGAGACAGTGAATTGGTGAGAACTTCTGTGCTGGTGCTTTGTAATCTTTCAGGTTAATTTTGTGTCACCAGGGCTCCAAGACATACCAGCAATGACAATTAGTTATTGTAAGGTGTTACCTTGGGTAAGGCTTCTAAGCCTTTAGGATTGTGGGAATGAGAAAGGGAGTTCAGTTAAAAATTAACTTAGTGAAATGTTTAAGGGACATTTTTATATCTTTTTTTGGAATTGTCTACTTATGTCTTTTTCATATTTTTCTATTGGGTTTTTGTCCCTCAATCTTTAATGGCTTAAAAAAATGCATATTAGGGGTATAAGCCCTTTGTTATGACATATGTTGCTAATATTTTATCCAGCTTGTTTATAGTGATTTTTGCTGTGCAAAATTTTGTTATTTTTATGTAGCAATTTGTTAATCTTTTCTTTTATTGCATCTGGATTTTCAGTATAGCTAGAAAGTCTTTTCCCACACCAATATGAAGCGATATTCACCTATTGTTTTTCTTTTATTATTTTTATGGTTTCATTTTATATATACAAATAAATTGGAGAGATGGGAGAGCAGTGATTAAGAGCTATGGCTGCTAACCAAAAGGTTAGCAGTTTGAATCCACCAACCAGTCCTTGGAAACTTATGCTACAGTTCTACTCTGTCCTACAGGGTGGCTGTGAGTTGAAATTGACTCCACAGCAATGGGTTTTTGGTTAGTGTTCCAGTTAATAAATGGAAAAGAAACTATGGAAATAGAATATTGCCATTTGGAAAATACCATAGTAATAGTTGTAAAAAAGAATTATCAAAGGATGCTGAAAACTAGTTGTTACAAGTATGATGAGAAACAGATATTTGTATAGTCTCAAAGTATTTTCCTGCAAGGCATATATTAATTACAAAGGCCAAAATGGTAACTGTACAATGCAGAAACCCATCATACACTATCTTAACAAAATTATCAAATATTAATACCACCAGTAATGCAATATATTGACACCATGTATCTCCTGATATGGTGTATTGAGAAGGACACAGCATCAGTTTCTTGGAATTCTTGCAAAAAATGCATTAATTTAATTCTGAAGAAAAATTCTGAAACTCAGATTGAGAGACATTCTACAAAACAACCGGCCAGTGCTCTTCCAACTGTCCAGGTCATGAAAGACAAATAATGGCTGAGGAACTGCACCACATTGGAGAAGCCTAAGTAGATATGACAATTAAATGCAATGTGTGGTCCTGAATTGGATCTTGGATCAGAAGAGGGATGTTTGCAGGATGAGTACCAACCTGAATAAGGTTTATAGATTAATTAATAGCGTTGTACCAATGTTAACTCTGGTTTTGATAATTTATGTAATGATTATATAAAATGTTAACATTTGATGAAATTTGGTAAAGGGTTGATGGGCCCGTTTTTACTATCTTTACAAATGTTTTGTAAGTTTAAAATATTTTCAAAATAAAAAGTTTTTAAAAAGGAAAATAAATTTAAAAAAATCACTCGTGGAAGATGGTTATAGTTGATTATGCTTCTCTCCCTACTAGGAATTCTGGCACACTCAAAGAGGAAGCTTAGAGAAGAACAGTCTAGAGTGTTGCTAGATTGGCTTGAGAGCTATCTGATTGATGAGGATGCCAGATCAAGTGCCACCTTGCTCCCCTTCCTTTCACTACCCATGTTTTACAGCTTAGGAATTGGTGGGTTAGATGACTATCAGCAAAGTAATTTTAGATTTCACATCTCTTGATTCCTAATGAAATGCTCTTTTCAATGTAAGTACTTTAATTATATTTAATGTAATAAAAATTTTCCACTTTGAAACAAAAAGAAAAGCATCCATGGGATCATCAATTGGCAGACTTAAAACTAATGCAATCACATGCTTGATCCTCCCCTCCACGCTTCCACACCCCCCCACACCCCCTTTCCCCCTGCCCCCCGCTTTGGAAAGCAGAAATAGATAATGGTTGAATTTGTTTTCAGGCATAAGGAAGGTGATTTGTAAAGTACTTTGAGGTCTTCTGAACAGAATAATACAGTCCCAGGCCGGGATACTATGGTTCCTCTCCCCACACTATATCCTCAACTCTTTACCCAAATTGAACTTCTGCTTCCAGTTACTGTGCAGAAAGCCCCGAGAGACCACTGTTCCTATCCTAACAACGAAAACAAGCTGAATAATGTACAAAATCATAGTTTTTTTTTTTTTTAATGCACCAGAATACTGAGGATACAAAGAAACCTAAATTAACTAAATCCAGAAACTGATGAGTTTTTCCTAGAACGGTGGAGATCCCTAGTTACTGTTGTTCCAGGTGGAGCAGCAGGAGGAAGAAAAATCAACCTAGTGGATAAGGAGAAACTCTGAACTTTTGAGAAGTAACAAACTTGTAATGGTCTTGTGTGGGTGGGCGTAACAATTTAGAATCCCAAGAAACCCTAGCTACAGAGTGACCCCTGTCAATTTTTTCCCATGAGTCTTCACCGAGTGCACAAGGTAGTATGTGGAAGATTGGGAGCAAAGTTTGAGAGCTGAGACAGCCGATCCCATCCTGAGGTACACTGTTCAGAGATGAGAAAATGTCTCAGAATCATTCCAGGCCTTTGTCCAGTGTAAGGCAGTGGTTGTTGAAGGTTGGAACAGAGCAGAAAATATGAGAGAAAATTTTTGAAAGCACATCAGGTATTCACTGACTTTGAAGTAGCAGCTCACCTGCTAATCATGGACAAGCAAGCAAGCAAGCTGAGAGAAATCTCTCCAAGGTGCTCTGGACCTTCACGGAGTACAAAGCTGGAGTGGGGAAGGAGAACTGAGAAATGTCTTCTTGAGTTTATTTCAGACCTTCACTGAATTCATTGCAAGCTAAGGGTAGGGAAACAATCCAGAAAGAGAACTCTCTTTAAGTGCCAAAAGCCAAGGGTAGGAATAGATAGCAAAGATAATTCTCCACCAACTCATAAAGCGGTATTCAGGCTAAGAAGCAGTGAGAGATCACTCACAGTTCATAAAGCTGGTAGCTGAGCTGTAAAGCACAAAGATTTCCTTGGGTCTCTCAAATTAAAATCACAATGAAACACCATTTTATATCCACTGAAATAATTAAAATTAAAATGACTGACAATAACAGACATTGGCCAGGAAGTTGAATGACTGGAACTCTTATATACTGCTGGTGGGATTTTAAAATTGACTAACCACCTTGCAGAACTCTTTATCAGTTTCTTATAAAGTTTAATATACATGATTCAGTAAATCCACACTACCTAAGAGAAATGAAAGCCACAAAAATATCTGTACAAGAATGTTTACAGCAGTCTTATTTATAATAGCCCAAACCGGGAACTGAAATGCCCATCAGCTGCAGAATAAATTATTTTTATGTTTATAAATGAAATATTACTCATCAATAAAAAGGAAGAACCACTGATGCATGCATACTCAGTGTTACATGGAGTGAAAGAATCCAGATATAAAAGAGTATAAACTATACAATTTTCATTTTTATGATGTTTAAGAGGAGGCAAGATTAACCTCTGGTGATAGAAAGTGTAGGTGGGGTGGATTTATTGGAAAGAGGCATGAGGAAAATTTCTGTAATGGTAGAAATATTCTATATCTTGCTTTGAGTGATAGTTCATAGTTCCAGGGATGTACGCAGTTGTCAAAACTCATCAAACTGAACAGTTAAGATCTGTGCATTTTATTGTATATAAACTATACCTCAAATGTAAAAAAACAAACAAAAAAAAAGCCTTCACTGGATTGGTGCTTGGCCTCAAACAGTGAACTCAGTGGGAGTGGAGGAGATAATGGCAAACAGAAAACATCAAAATCACAAAGAAACAAACACACAAAGAAACACTTAGACACACCAACACACAAACCAGCCAACTGCAACTGTTGTTGCTACCAAATTTGGCCTTCAGTCCCTTTTTGCTGCCTATGATTCAATTGTCCCAGGGTTAAAAAAGAAAAGAAAGAAAAAATTTTATTATTTATATAAAAATAGTAAGTCTCATTACAAAATAATTGAACTGAATGGAAAATGACAAAAAAGAAACTAACGTCTGTTTGAAATCTACCCTACTAAAATAAAATTTTGCTGAATATATTTGCAGACCTTTGTCTGCTCAAATGATATATGTACACACAGAAAAGCTCTTGATAGTTAAAGTAGCCTATTTCTTTAAAAAGAAAACAAATATTTACATGAATAATTCTGTAAGCCCCCTCAAAATTCCAAAGTCAGAAGATGGGTGTCTGGAACATGTAATTTTTTTTTTTTGCTTTTCCAAAATTGAAGATTTGAAATATATTCTTAGTTTATGAGTTTGCTTTATGATTAACTTACATTAAAAGTGTACAAAGGACTCACAAAAAGACTGTTGTATTTTTATTTGCATGCCTATGTTCAAAAATATCAACAATAATGAAAAGAACTGTCAGTAGCTGAATAATTTCTACATCCCAATCATTAACCTATGTGTTTTATGTATGCTTTTAAATTTAACCCTCACAACAATGTTTGAGGCATGCATTGCTATTACATTTTATCTCAGGGAACTCTGGCTCAGAAAGTTAGGTGACTTGCCTAAGATCAAACAGCTGGTAAATGGAGAAATCCATTAGGCAACTTCTAACAAATGAAATAATAGGACTTAACTGCAGGTGAGCAACCCAATTCCATAAATGAAGTGCAGCTCAGGGTAGCAGTTTAAAGTACAGATTCTGGGACCAGACTTCCTGGGTACAACATCTGGCTCCACTGCTCTCTGTGCCTTAGCTTCTTCAATTAGTGATGAGGATAATGATGATGAAAATAACACATACCTTATACAGTTGTTACGAAAATAAAATAGTGTAATATTTGTAAAGTGCTTAGAATAACACCTGGCCCACAGTAGGTACTTGATGTATATAAATAAGAAATAGTGCAACTGTGATAAAGATTCCTAGACTTGTACGGAGACCACTAAATTATGTGATCACATAATTTATGATATATACTAGGACTCTTTTGAAAGTGAACGGGTTTGTAATAGCTGTAAACTGGGACTGTGCAAGTCAGAGACATATTGTTACCACACCAGAAATAATGTTAGTAGAAGCTGGAAAATGACGGTTTTTGATGCTATCTAACATGTACCAAGCACTCACTATGTGCCATTGTAAGTGCTTAAGGAGTTATCTCACTTGATCCTTGCACTAATGATTTGACAATGTAGTCACTACTGTTATCATTCCTGTCTTACAGATGCCAAAACTGAGGCAGAGACAGGTTAATTAGCCTGTCCAAGATCACACAGGGTCTTAGCCACTATGCTGTCTTCTATTTTGAAGATGTCAGAATGTTTGGATCACAAAACAATGTTGATTCGAAGAAAGAAAGTGGAATCTGAATGACCAGCTCATTCTTTTTCAATTTGAGGGTTTTTTTTTTTAAGAAAAATATTTTATTATTCTTAATGAAAATAAAATATAATTTTGGCTGAGTTGTGACTAATGCACTGTATCAAGAAGCTATAGTTTGTTTAAAACATCCAATAATTTTATTTGTAATGACAATTTCAGGTAATACATCATGCTTTTTTTTTTTTTTTTTTTTTTTTTTTACTCATACATAAAATAAGGAATATTTTATTCTTAAGTAATTTAAAAACTTTTACATGACTTTTGTTTTTGGTGCTTTTGTAATAAAACTCCAGTGACTTCCAGCTTTTTGAGCTATTTCAAAAATGGGTGTTTGAGCCTCAGGATAAATATTTTAATACGTAGTATTTTCCTTTCTAGTAGGAAGTGGCTTCATTCACAGGCTGTTATTTTTGTTGCATGAAATCAGTAGATCTTTGAAGAGTTGATATAAATTTACTTCCAGAGTTTATTTCTACTTTTCCTTTGCTTTTCTTTTTATCCCTGGTAGCCAGGTGGGAAAGAAAAAAAATTTCATCTCTTGGCACCAGCTCCCATTAAAAAAAGTAAGCCTGTATTTGAGATTCCTACAGTTTCACTTTATAGGAGTTGGATTAAAAATGTCTGATACAAAAATAAAAAGATGACTTTTTTACTTCACAAGTTAAAACCCTGAAAAATAAAAGCTGGGAAGAAGGTAGAGACTTTTGATAGTTCTAAGAAAGACAAACATATTTAAGTTGCTGTCTATTAGAATAGCAATAAAATACATTTATTTCCTTAAAATAGCATTTCTTTCTATTTCAAACTAAGGCTGTCATCACATTTTTCTTCACTGAACCAAACTTGTTTTGATTTATGTAGAAAAATGCGTCATGACTAGGAATAATAAATATTTGTCAGTTAAATACAGTTTATTTCTATAGAATAGTTATGGGCTGAAATGGTCCTAAAAATATTGCAATTTTTTTGTTAATATGAGAGACAGTTAGCTACAGAAATGATAAAAATCACTTCAATGGAGGAATATTGCAGAAACAGTTGAGTAACATGTTTTGCATAATAGATATAGTCTAAGTAAGTTGTGAGCAAATTGAATTTTTATTTATAGAAAAATACTGAAAATTCATTGGGAGAATTTGTTATTTAAAAAGATATTCATTCCAGAAATATTTGTTGAAACCTACTATGTGGTAGTCACTGTGCAACTATCTGATAAATAGAATAACATTATTTTGATGCACATTTTTTATATTTATATGTTCATATATCTGAGTTTAATATGGTAGAGTATGTATACAAATAATTTGAACTTATATTGTAATCATATTATAATTTTTCAGAAAAACTTTTCCTAATCACAGATCATGAGATTGAATGCAGTGATTCCAATAAACACTTCTTAAGTTTAGGGTTTGTAACTCCCAATTTTAATAGATACTGTATCAATCAGAGTTTTAGATTATATGAACCATTCCTATTATACCTCTTACATGAGAGATTTTGTATTCTGGCAGAGAGGATGGCATCAAAAAACTAGGCCATATCCTGTAAGATAGCATTTAAATCTCTCAAGCTATTGTCTTCTAGTTGACATTGTTACTGAGTCTTCAAAAAACCATTCCAATGTTCCATAAGGCCAGTTGTATCTGGGGTACAAGACCAGAAAATTCCATGAACATTACTTCTTTTACTGTAAATTGAGCTTTCTTAGTCAGAAGTCATATTGTTTGGGTTAACTTGATGATGACTAGGCATTCAGTAAGTCAACAGATGGTGTTGCTGGTAAAGCATGGCAAGCAGAGAAGGCAAATAATCCAGAATAAGCATTTATTCCAATAAGAAAAAATCCCACTATGATGGAAGAGTACCAAAATAATCAACTTGCTGCCAAGTGGCTATCTGGTCTCCTCAGGATATGATAGTCTATCAGGGGCTCAAGGATGGCTGCTGTCAGTGGACAACTGTGCACTCTGTGGGGATGGCCAAGTCAGCATCGGAGAGGGGACATCTATGTGCTGAGCCCATACAAAACTTCCTTATGCCACCATGGTCATTTTTAAATATGTCCGCTTAGTAAACACTACTAGGATTGGGGAAAGAAGACCAACTGGCATCCAAATGTTAGAAGAAATGTCCCCCTAATTATTGAAATTCTCCTCTTCAGTGGAAACTTCTTACTGAACATATGCATAGGACAAAAAAAGTCTCAAATTCTGAGTTAATTCCAAGATGTTTATCCAAACTTCTTTGTCCCAGACTGTCTGTCAAACCATTAGTTACTGCCATTGAATCTGTTCTTCACACAATTCTTCCAGGAAAAATGGATCACAATATGTATCTTGGTAGTACTGGCCACTGACAGGATTTTCTTTCCAGCTATCCATCAGGGCCACCCCAAGTGTGGCTGTAAAGCCATAGCAGTACATTTTTAACTAGTGCCAGCATATTGGGCAGAGTTCTCTGTGAACTAGGCTTGAATGGTTTATTCTGTGATCAAGTGGTCATAGGTGAGGGTTGAAGAAGAGATGACACTGTAGCAGGAAGAAGCACACTGGGGATGTGAGCCATTGCTACTGCAAACCACGTGGTATGTTAGAAATTGCACTTGATAATGAAATATTGGCAGGTATACAGTGCATAATGGGCAGCTCAGGCTGCAATGTGCCCTGGTGTATTACGGTCAGGAGTTCTGTTTAGTCTCTGATGGAGATCAATATAAAAGCTAATAGAGATTAATTTCTATTTGAAGAGGGCATAATTTATGTTTAACACCTGAACTGTAACTTTCTTATTGGGGCCTAGCATAATGTCCACAAAACAATCTGAGCTTGTCTTAGTGCCATAGACACTCCAAACACGTCTGGATCTGTTGGGTCATATGGGCTTAGAGAAAGATCTTCTTGCACTGAAGCCTGGACTAGCTGGACAACCAACCCTAATTGTGGCACTATTCCAATTCCAAATTAAAAACACTCCAGATAATTTAGTAAATGGCTTACAGCCACACATAAAATATCGTTTACTCGATTTGTTTGTTTTTTTTTTTCCTCAAAATTTATTAAGAAATGTCAAGTGTCTTTCTTGGAGATGAGAATTGCAAGGTGCAGGAACTAGTCTTTAACTGCGATTAAAGCCCCTGAAAATTCACAGGGGTAGCAAGCCCCTGAAATTTCATGAGGTTGCTTTTTCAGCCACTAGCACCTGGGTCTTCCAAAAAGAAAAAAAAATTCATTGCCTTTGAGTCAATTCTGACTCAAAGAAACCCTATAATACAGAGTAGAACTTCCTGATGAGGTTAATCTTTATAGAAGCAGACTCTCACATCTTTCTCCTGTGGAGAGGCTGATGGATTCCAATCACAGACCTTTTTTTTTTATTTTATCCCACGCAAAAATTTATACATATGTTGTTACGTGACTCTAATTGCTCTCCCCATACTGTAACAGCACACTCCTCCTTTCCACCTCTGATTCCCTATTTCCATTCACCCAGCTTCTAACCCTCTCTGCCTTCCCATCTCACCTCCAGACAGAAGCTGCCCATTTAGTCTCTTGTATTTACTTGAGCTAAGAGGCACACTCCTCACGAGTATCACTGTATGTCCCACAGTCCAGTCCAATCCCTGTCTGAAGAGTTGGCCTCGGAAGTTCTTTCAGCTCTGGACTGATAGAGAATCTGGGGGCCATGCATTCCAGGGTTCCTCCATTCTCCGTCAGACCATTAAGTCTGGTCTTCTTACTAGAATTTGAGTTCTGCACCCCACCTTTCTCCAGCTCCATCAGGGGCTCTCCATTGTGTTCCCTGTCAGGGTGGTCATTGGTGGTAGCTGGGCACCATCTAGTTCTTCTAGTCTCAGGCTGATGCAGTGTCTGGTTTACGTGTCCCTTTCTGTCTCTTGGGCTAATACTTCCCTTGTGTCTTTGGTGTTCTTCATTCTCCTTTATTCCAGGTGGTTGGGACCAATCGATGCATCTTAGATGGCCGCTTGCAAGCTTTTAAGACCCCGACACCACTCACCAAAGCAGGATGCAGAACATTTTCTTAATAAACTTTGTTATGCCAATTGACCTAGATGTCCCCTGAAAGCATGGTCCCCAGACCCCTACCCCTGCTACTCTGTCTCTCAAAGTGTTTGATTGTATTCAGGAAACTTCTTAGCTTTGGTTTAGTCCAGTTGTGCTGACTTCCCATGTAGTGTGTGTTGTTCATTCCTTCACCTAATTCTTGTCTACTATCTAGTTGGTGAATACCCTCACCCTCCCTCCCCACCCTCATAACCGTAAAAGAACGTTTTCTTCTGTGTTTAAACCTTTTCTTGAGTTCTTATAATAGTGGTCTTATACAATATTTGTCCTTCTCTGACTGAATAAATTCACTCAGGATAATGACCTCCAGCTTCCTCCATGTTATGAGATGTTTCCCAGCTTCATCTTTGTTCTTTATCGTTGCGTGGTATTCCACTCTGTGGATGTACCATAATTTCTTTATCCATTTCATCCTTTGATGGGCACCTAGGTTGTTTCCATCTTTTTGCTATTGTGAACAGTGCTGCAATGAACATAGGTGTGCATGTATCTATTCATGTGATGGCTCTTATTTCTCTAGGATACATTCCAAGGAGTGGGATAGCTGAATCATATGGTACTTCTATGTCTAGCTTTTTAAGGAGGTGTTGAATCGATTTCCAAAGTGGTTTTATCATTTTACATTCTCGCCAACAGTGTATAAGTGTTCCAGTCTCGCCACAACCTCTCCAGCATTTATTATTTTGTGTTTTTTGGATTAATGCTAGCCTTGTTGGGGTGAGATGATATCTCATTGTAGTTTTGATCTGCATTTTTCTAACAGCTAATGATCGTGAGCATTTCTTCATGTGTTTGTTAGCCACCTGAATATCTTCTTTGGCAAAGTGCCTGCTCGTATCCTTTGCCCATTTTTTAATTGGGTTATTTGTCATCTTGTTGTTGAGGTTTTGTTGTATCTTGTAGATTTTAGAGATTAGACGCTGATCGGAATTGTTGAAGCCAAGATTTTTTTCCCAGTCTGTAGGTTGTCTTTTTACTCTTTTGGCGAAGTCTTTTGATGAGCATAAGTGTTTGATTTTTAGGAGCTCCCATTTATCTAGTCTCTCTTCTGGTGCTTGTGCATTTTTACTTATGGTTCATATTCTGTTTATGCCATGTATTAGGGCTGCTAACATTGTATCTATTTTTCTTCCATGATCTTTATTGTTTTTGATTTTATATTTAAGTCTTTGATCCATTTTGAGTTAATTTTTGTGCATGGTGTGACGTATGGGTCTTATTTCAGTTTTTTGCAGATGGATATGCAGTTATGCCAGCACCATTTGTTAGAGACTGTCTTTTCCCCAGTTAACTGACTTTGGGCCTTTGTCAAATATCAGCTGCTCATAGGTGGATGAATTTATGTCTGGATTCTCAATTCTATTCCATTGGTCTATGTATCTGTTGTTGTACCAGTACCAGGCTGTTTTGACTACCGTGACTGTATAATGGGTTCTAAAACCAGGTAGTGTGAGGCCTCCAACTTTGTTCTTCTTCTTGAGTAATGCTTTACTTATTTGGGGTCCCTTCCCTTCCCATATGAAGTGGGTGATTTTCTTTTCCATCTCATTTAAAAAATGCGTTGGAATTTGGATAGACATTACATTGTATCTGTAGATCGCTTTGGGTAGAATTGACATTTTCACAGTGTTGAGTCTTCCTATCCATAAACAAGGTATGTTATTACACTTATGCAGGTCTCTTTTCATTTCTTGCAGTAGTGTCTTGTAGTTTTCATTGTATAGAATTTTTACATCTCTGGTTAGATTTATTCCTCGGTATTTTATCTTCTTGGGGGCTATTGTAAATGGTATTGATTTGGTGAATTCCTCTTCGAGGTTCTGTTTGTTGGTGTAAAGGAATCCAACTGATTTTTGTATGTTTATCTTGTATCCTGACACTTTGCTGAAATCTTCTGTTATTTTCAGGAGTTTTCTTGTGGATTCTTTGGGGTTTTTTTCTGTATAAGATCATATCATCTGAAAATAGAGATACTTTGACTTCATCCCCACCAATCTGGATGCCCTTTATTTCTTTTTCTAGCCTAATTGCTCTGGCTAGGACCTCCAGCAGAATGTTGAATAAGAGTGGTAATAAAGGGCATGCTTATCTGGTTCCCGTTTTCAAGGCGAATGCTTTCAAAGTCTCTCCATTTAGGATGATGTTGGCTGTTGGCTTTATATAAATGCCCTTAATTATATTGAGGAATTTCCCTTCTATTCTTATTTTGTTGAGAGTTTTATCATGAATGGGTGTTGGACCTTGTCAAATGACTCTTCTGCATTGATTGATAAGATCAGGTTGTTCTTGTTTTTTGTTTTATTTATGTGATGGATTACATTGATTGTTTTTCTAATGTTGAACCATCCCTGCATACCTGGTATAAATCCCACTTGATCATGGTGAATTTTTTTATATGTTGCTGAATTCTATTGGCTAGAATTTTGTTGAGGATTTTTGCATCAAAGTTCATGAGGGATATTGGACTGTAATTTTCTTTTTTTTTGTGGTGTCTTTACCTGGTTTTGGTATCAGGGGTATGCTGGCTTCATAGAATGAGTTTGGGGGCACGTCATCCTTTTCTATGCTCTGAAATACATTTAGTAGTAGTGGTGTTAACTCTTCTCTGAAAGTTTGGTTGCATTCTCCAGTGAAATTGTCCAGGCCAGTTTTTTAATTACCTTTTCAATCTCTTTTTTTTAAATGGATTTATTTAGTTGTTCTACCTCTGTTTGTGTTAGTTTAGGTAGGTAGTGAGTTTCTAGAAATTTTTCCATTTCCTCTAGGTTTTCAAATTTGTTAGAGTACAAATTTTCATAGTATTCTATTATGATTCTTTTAATTTCAGTTGGTTCTGTTGTGATATCACCCATCTCATTTCTTATACTGGTTATCTGGTTCCTCCCCTTGTCTTCTTTTGTCAGTTTGGCCAATGGTTTATCAATTTTGTTGATCTTTTCAAAGAACCAGCTTTTGGTTTTGTTAACTCTTTCAATTGTTTTTCTATTCTGTATTTCATTTAATTCTGCTCTGATTCTTATTATTTCCTTCCTTCTGGTGCCTGTGGGCTTCTTTTCCTGCTCTCTTTCTACTTGTTCCAGTTGTAGGGTTAATGTTTTGATTATGGCCCTTTCTTCTTTTTGGATGTGTGTATTTATTGCTATAAAGTGACCTTTGAACACTGCTTTTGCAGTGTCCCAAAGGTTCTGGTAGGATGTGTTTTCATTCTCGTTTGATTCTATGAATTTCTTTATTCCATCCTTAATTTTTTTTATAACCCAGTCATTTTTGAGCAAGGAGTTGTTCAGTTTCCATGTGCTTAATTTTTTTTCCTTGCTTTTTCTGTTGTTGATACCTACTTTTATGGCTTTATGGTCAGAAAAGATGGTTTGTAATATTTCAATGCTTTGGATTTTGTTAAGACTTGCTTTATGGCCTAATATGTAGTCTCTTCCGGAGAATGCTCCATGTGCTTTAGAAAAGAAAGTTTACTTGGCTGCTGTTGGGTAGAGTGTTCAGTATATGTCCATGAGATCAAGTTGGTTGATGGTAGCATTTAGCTTTTCTGTGTCTTTGTTGCACTTCTTTCTGGATGTTCTGTCCTTCACAGAAGGTGGTGTGTTGAA
The DNA here is from genome assembly GCA_030035585.1 of Dugong dugon. Classification (NCBI taxonomy): domain Eukaryota; kingdom Metazoa; phylum Chordata; class Mammalia; order Sirenia; family Dugongidae; genus Dugong; species Dugong dugon. Next base: position 34,951,064 of record CM057479.1, read on the forward strand.
GTCTCCTACTACTATTGTGGAGCTATCTATCTTTCTTTTTAGTGCTGTTAGATTTTGTTGTATGTATTTTGGAGCCCTGTCGTTGGGTGTGTAAATATTTATTATACTTACGCCATCCTGGTGTACTGACCCTTTAATCATTATGTACTGTCCTTCCTTATCTTTTGTGGATTTTACTTTAAAGTCTATTTTGTCAGAGGTTAATATTGCCACTCCTGCTCTTTTTTGAGTGTTGTTTGCTTGATATATTTTTTTTTCCATCCTTTGAGTTTTAGATTGTTTGTGTCTTTAAGTCTAAGGTGTGCCTCTTGTAGGCAGCATATAGATGGATTGTGCTTTTTTATCCAATCTGCCACTGTCTGTCTCTTTATTGGTGCATTTAGTCCAGTTACATTCAGCGTAATTATTGACAGGTATGAGTTTAGTGCTGTGATTTTGATGTCTTTTTTTGTGTCTTGTTCACAGTTTCTTTGTCCCACTTAATTTTCTGTGCTGAGTCGTTTTTCTTTACGTATTTTCTTTTCATCTTTTTCATTGTTGTTGATTTTGTATTTGCTGAGTCTTTATATTTTTCTAGTTTTTTATTTTGACTTGTAGGATTGTTAGATTCTTTTGTGGTTACCTTAATATTTACTCCTATTTTTCTAAGTTTATACCAGTTGACTTCCTCTCCATATGAAAAATCTATGTCTACAATTTTTAAGTCCCTCTTTTTTGTTTTAATGTTGTCATCTTTTACATATTGACATCTGTTTCCTTATTTTCAGTGTTTTAGCTTTGATTTATTTTTGTGACTTCCCTGTCTGGGTTGGTATCTGGTTGCTCGGTACTGTGTTCTACTCTTGGGTTGTTATCTGATGTTACTGGTTTTCTATCCGGAGGACTCTCTTTAGTATTTCTTATAATTTTGGTTTTGTTTCTGCAAATTCCCTAAACTTCTGTTTGTCTGGAAATGCTGGATGTATAATTCTTGGCTGGCAGTTTTTTTCCTTCAAGGTCATTCTGTTGCTTTCTTGCCTGCAGGGTTTCTGCTGAGTAGTCTAAGCTTATTCTTATTGACTCCTCTTTGTAGATGACTTTTTGTTTATCCCTAGCTGCTCTTAAAATTCTGTCTTTATCTTTAGTTTTGGCAAGTTTGATTATAATATGTTTTGGTGACTTTCTTTTGAGATCTACCTTTTTTGCGGTTCAATGAGCATCTTGGATAGATATCTTGTCATTTTTCACAATATCAGGGAAGTTTTCTGCCAACAAATCTTCAACAATTCTCTCTGTATTTTCTGTCATCACTCCTCGTTCTGGTACTCCAATCACTAGTAGGTTATTCCTTTTGATAGAGTCCCACATAGTTCTTAGGGTTTCTTCATTTTTTTAAAAATCCTTTTATCTGATTTTTCCTCAAATAAGTTGGTGTCAAGTGCTTTATCTTCAGTCTCACTAATTCTGACTTCCATTGCTTCAATTCTGCTCCTATGACTTTCTATTGAGTTGTCTAATTCTGAAATTTTATTGTTAATCTTCTGGATTTATGATTGTTGTCTCTCTGTGGGTTCTTGCAGCCTGTTAAATTTGTCATCATGCTCTTCTCTAATCTTTTTAATTTCTTCTATTGCATGTTCTGCATTTTGCTTAATTTCCTTCCTAATTTATTGAAGAATTCTGTATATTAATCTTTTGTATTCTGCCTCCATTAATTCCAAGAAATTTTTCTCCTCTGGAAAATTTCTAGTTTCTATGTTTTGGGGGCTTGCTGAAGCCATCATGGATTGTCTCTTTATGTGATTTGATATTGACTGTTGTTTACGAACCATCAACAAGTTATTATATTTATTTATTTTATGTTTGCTTACTCAGTCCTAGATTCTTGTTTTGTTTTGATATGCCCAAATAGACTGCTCCTTTGATCTAGTTTGATTATTGACACCTTTGAAGCTCTAATGTCCTGTCACCAGGTGGTTAGATCTGTTACTAGGTGTGTGAGCTCAGAAGTCCACCCACTCCTCCTGTATCGATTCAGCTCAGGTGCCCAGGTAGATAGCCAACAAGTGTGCGGTGTAGGCTCTCACTTACAGTCCTAGATAGGCTTGGGTGATTGGTGTAGGCACAGGCATCTGTCTGCAGCAGCAGGACACACTCTGAGCAAGGCATGGGGCTGACAGCCACCCCCGAGTGTCCAGGAGGAAGGAGTGTCCCTGTTCCCTAAAGCTCATAGGTAGATGGGTTTTGCAGCTGGACTATGAGCTCCTAATGCTGTTGGCTGTAGGGACTGGGGGCACTTCTTATTCATGGGCCCCTATCTCAGGTGGCTAGGTGGCATGGGTGGAGCCACGAGTCCTCAGGCCCCTGATGTGGGTAGGTGAAGACCCTGCTTAATGGGCAGAGCAGTGTCAAATATCAAGAACTTGCCACTTTACAGTTGAAACAGTTGAAGTTAGAGTTTTAGTATACACCCTGTTATGCTGTTGTAATGAGGGCCTACACTGTTGAGATGGGCCCACACTAGTCTATGTAAGGGGAAAGGCACTCAAAGTCTGTGGATCCCTTTTGCCTGTGCCTAGGCAAAGGAGCTGTGTCTACCCTGGATTCCTGGCTTGGGGGAGCTGGTAGTTTATTTTTTCTCCTGTTTGTTAATTTGTTTACTCTCTAAGGCAGGGACAATAGCTCCAGGAGTGTGATGGGTCCTACTTCCAGCCCAGGGGACTCGGCAATTGCTGAAACCAGTCCAGGACCCAGTGCAGAGCAGGGAGTAGGGAGGTAAATGGGAGAGAGGTTTTTCCCTAAGGGGGGTGTTTTTTATCCACATGGTAAGCTGTACACAAGCACTTATCTTTCACCAATCAAGGGCTGCTTCTCACTGGTTCTGGGTGGCCATGTAGACTCTCTGGCACTGGGTATCTTCCGGTGTGGGAAATGAGTTTCCTGAGCACTGCCGCTTGCTGCCTCACCTCTCACTCAAAAGCTGCTCAGGCCTGAAGGGCTCATGCTCTTGCCGGGTCAGGTCTGGCCACTCCTCGCTGCTTCCAAACCATCTCTCCCTCCCCCTGCCACTCAGTCCAGTTTCTCAACTCTGCCTTTGATGTTCAGAGCTTCCAGATTGCCACATATAATTGAATCACTTGATATTTTGGGTCTTTGTTGTAAGAGTGTGAACCAGAAGAGTCTGACTACTCTGCCATCTTGTCCCTGCCTCCCCAATCACCGATCTTTTGATTAGCAGATGAGGACTTAACCACTGCACCACCAGTGCTCCTTACCAAGGTCTTACCATGACTGTAAAGTACCAACTTCTTTCTGTCCATCACCGTCTATATATCTGATATCGTCAATATAGTATGGTGTCCCATGAAATGGTGAGGAAATAAAAGCCTTTTTCATTAAATTATGAAGGAGAGCCCTGAGATAAGATAGTGAAAGATTAGCCTGATTAAGTCTGTGATCATCTCTGTTATTTTAAAAGACTTATTTGGGAGCAAATGTGGGGATTTTTTTTCCATTACTGACTATATCTATTCTAACTATACACTTAGAAGTCAGGTAAATTATCAAAGGATTCTGTGAAAAAGAATATTTTTCCAAAATATCTGCAGTGATATTTCTGGTTCCACAAGGTCTTCCAAAACCATACTACTTCCCCATCAAGAGGTGTAGTCTATATTCCTGCCCTTTGAACTGGATCAGGTCTTTGTGACTGCTTTGACAAATTTTGTTGTTGATAGGTGCCGTCAGGTTGTTTCCAGCTCATAGCAACACTATGTACAACAGAACAAAACACTGCTCAGTACTGTGCCATCCTTACAATCAGTGTTATTCTTGAGCCCACTGTTGCAGCCAATGTGTCAGTCCATCTTGTTGAGGGTCTTCCTCTTTTTCACTGACCCTCTACTTTACCAAGCATGTTGTCCTTCTCCAGGGACTGATCCCTCTTGAGAACATGTCCAAAGTATGTGAGACAAACTCTTGGCATCCTTGCTTTTAAGGTGTATTTTGGCTGTACTTCTTCAAAACAGATTTGTTTGTTCTTTTGGCAGTACATAGTATATTCAGTATTCTTCTCCAACATCATATTTCAGAGGCATCAATTCTTCTTTGATCTTCCTTATTCATTGCCCAGCTTTTATATGTATATGAGGCAATTGAGAACACCATGGATTGGGTCAGGCACACCTTAGCCTTCAAGGTGACCTCTTTGCTTTTCAACACTTTAAAGAGGTCTTTTACAGGGGAGTTGCCCAAAGCAATACGTTATTAGATTTCTTGACTGCTGCTTCCATGGATGTTGAATATGAATAAAGTAAAATGACTTCTATCTTTTCTCTGTTTTTCATGACGTTGCTTACTGGTCCAGTTGTGAGGATTTTTGTTTTCTTTATGTTGAGGTGTAATCCATACTCACGGCTGTAGTCTTTGATCTTCATCAGTAAGTGCTTTAAGTCCTCTTCACTTTCAGTTAGCCAGGATGTGTCGTATGTGTTGTTAATGAGTCTTCCTCCAATCCTGATGCCTTGTTTTTCTTCATATAGTCCAGCTTCTTGAATTATTTGCTCAGTATACAGATCGAATAGGTATGGTGAAAGGATACAGCACTGACACACATCTTTCCTGACTTTAAACCACACAGTATCCCCTTGTTCTGTTCTAGTGACTGCCTCTTGATCTATATACAGTTTCCCCATGAATACAATTAAATATTCTGAAATTCCCATTCTTCGAAATGCTATCTGTAATTTGTTATGATCCACACAGTTGAATGCCTTTGCATAGTCAGTAAGACACCAGTAAACATTTTTCTGGTATTCTCTGCTTTCAGCTAAGATCCATCTGACATCAGCAATGATATCCCTGGTTCAACATCCTCTTCTGAATCCAGCCTGAATTTCTGGCAGTTTCCTGTCAATGTACTGCTGCAACTGCTTTTAAATGATCTTCAGCAAACATTTTCTTGTATGTGATGTTAATGATATTGTTCAATAATTTCTGCATTTGATTGGATCACCTTTCTTTGGAATAGACATAAATATGGATCTCTTCCAGTTGGTTGGCCAGGTAGCTGTCTTCCAAATTTCTTGGCATAGACAAGTGAACACTTCCAGCACTGCATTTGTTTTTTGAAACGTTTTAATTAGTATTTTGTCAGTTCCTGGGGCCTTGTTTTTTGCCAATGTCGCAGTGCAGCTTGTAGTTCTTCTTCAGTACCATTTGTTCTGGATCTTATGTCTATTCTGACATCCATTTTGTTCTTTTCTTTCTTTCCTGTCTTTTTAATGACCTTTTGCTTTCTTCATAATGTCCTTGATGTCATTCTACAGCTTTCCTGGTCTATTTTTTATCTATTTTGCTCCATTTGTCAAATCTATTTTTGAGATGGTCTCTAAATTCTGTTGAGATATACTCAAGATCGTACTTTGGCTCTCATGGACTTGTTCTAATTTTCTTCAGCTTCAACTTGAACTTGCATATGAGCAATTGACAATCTATCTGTTCTGCACTCGGCCCCAGCCTTGTTCTGACTGATGGTTTTGAGCTTTTCCGTTGTCTCTTTCCACAGATGTAGTTGATTCGATTCCTGTGTATTCCATCCAGTGAGGCCCACGTGTATAATTGCTGTTTATGTTGTTGAAAAAAAGGACTTCCAAGGAAGAATTCATTGGTCTTGTAAAATTCTATCATGCAGTCTCCGGCATCATTTCTATCACCAAGGTTATGTTTTCCAACAACTAATCCTTCTTCTTTGTTTCCAACTTTCGCATTCCAATCACCAGTAATTATCAATGCATTCTGATGGCATGTTCAATAAATTTCAGACTGCAGAAGTTGATAAAAATCTTCAATTTCCTCATCTTTGGCCTTAGTGGTTGAAGAGTGAGTTTGAACAGTAGTCATATTAACTGACCTTCCTTGTAGAAGTATGGATATTATCCTATTACGGACAACGTTGTACTTCAGGACAGATCTTGAAAAGTTCTTTTTCATGATAAATGTGCCATTCCTCTTCAAGTTGTCATTCCCAGCATAGTAGACCATATGATTGTCTTATTCATAATGCCAGTATCAGTCCATTTCAGCTCACTAATGCCTAGGGTATCAATGTTTATGTGTTCCATTTCATTTTTGACAATTTCCAATTTTCCTAGATTCGTATTTCGTACATTCCACATTTCAATTATTAATGGATATTTGCAGCTGTTTCTTCTCATTTGAGTCCTGCCACATCAGCAAAGGAAGGTCCTGAAAGCTTGACTCCATCCACATCATTAAGGTTGACTCTACTCTGAGGAGTCACTCTTTCCCTGTAGTATTTTGAGTGCATTCCAACCTGAGAGCCTCTGTCTTCTGGTACTGCTGCAGTTAATAAGGTTTTCACTGGCTAATTTTTTTTTCAGCAGTAGACTGCCAGTTCCTTCTGCCTTGTCTATCTTAGTCTGAAAGCTCAGCTGAAACCTATCCACCATGGGTGGATGTGAATATTAATGGCATAGCTTCCAGCATCACAGCAACACTCAATCCCCCACAGTATGACAAATTGACAGACATGTGGGACAAATAGAATGTGGCAAAAGTGACACTGCTTAATTTCCAAGGCTGTGTTAGACAAGAGAATAAAGTTTCCTCCTGGCTCTCTTTCTTTCTCGAAATGCTTGTACTGAGATATTATATCTGCAATCATGTCTCCAACTAATTCAGAATTCATCAGCATTCTGTCTGGAAAAAACAGCATCTATTTAGTTTGTTTAAACAGAAAATGAGTTCGCTAAAAGATATTAGGTAGATTATAGAATCTCTTGGGTGGTAGTTAGAGATGCAGGTTTTGAAGCTACAATGTCATGGGTACTACTTCAGCAGATACACCATTACTGTTGCCATTGGGAAACATGCTGCACTGTATTGTAGACACTAGGCATTTGACAGAAAAAAATCCGTTCATGCATCTTCCTAAAACCTGATTTTTCTCTCACCATTCTCAGCAGAAAACAGATTCCTCATCAGGGCTGCTTCCTCTTGTTAATTTCCAAAGTTCTGAGTGGATGTGTCTAATTGACCTAGCCTAAGTCACATACCTGAGTTCCTTCTGTTAAGGAGGCAGGGAAATAAGTTCTGGCTTTTAACTCTAGTAGTGAGAAGTAGGGGTTAACTTGTCTAAGACTGATTTCCTACAGGCTGGTCTACCAGAAAGGGGATTTTTCTCCTTTCTAGAAGAATGATTTGGGAACTAAGCATTGCTCCATGGAAACTAGCTACAGTTCATTGCTTAAGGTAGTCATCCCTGGTAGAATGCTGAGGTGACAAGTCAGGCCTGAGAGCCTGAATAACGCAGTATTCACAAGGTTTGTAGTCTGATTACACCAGTGGATCAGTTCGTTCCTCTAATGGTGCAGCTTAAATGCTTATGGCCCAAGGACCAAGATCCTTCTTCCAAAGTTTGATGTCAGTCCTTGCTAAGTCCTAGCATACTACCCCACAGTGCAAAGAGTAACGGGGAAACAGCTCTGCTACTATTGTCTTGGTGAGTCTGAAGTAATAATGCTGTCCTACGAGGTTTAACATATGCAATTTCTGGTCATATGCCTTTGATTGCTCAGCAGGTAAACAGGGATCATTATTACCGTAAAATGATAATGAGAAGCTACAGACTTACAAAAGTTCTGAGGCAGATAAATAAACCAATCTACAATTTAATTTTCTTTCTTTATATTGAAGTAAATGCTAATTTAATTATAAATGGCTAAAATCATGGAATTTTTATAAGTGGTGATAAAGGTGAGATCCTTGATTTGGTATCTTAATCTTAATAAACCACAAAATTTAGAAAGTGAAAGTGAATAGAGAAAATTTAGAGGAAAAATCAATTAAAGATATAAAATAATGTGGTTCTCTGGTTCATATCCAGCATAGTTCAGCCTCAATTTTGCAGGAGTGACACCAATTCTGTCATCAATCATTCTGTGGAACCTTGTTACAGGAACCCTGAATATGGCCGCTGAGCCTGAGAGAACAGCAGTGGTCGAATTACACTGTCTGCTCTGTCAAATGGAATGGCCGTGATTGTAGCTTTAAATTCTCTTAATTATTTTCTTACCTAATGTGTTTGTCATAGTGACACTATAGGGTCACTACGAGTGGGAATCAACTTGACAGCAACGGGTTTGGTGTTTTGGTTTAATGTGTCTGTTTATACATATTTACCAGTCCAATTTGATGTTTAAGCTTTTATTATGATTTGTGCAGTGGAATGAAATGGAAAAAAAAGTGAGAGAGACAGAGAGATAGAGGTGTTTGCGAGTCGTTCAAATGATATGTTTCTCAGTAGAGTAGTTTCATCTGCCTCCTCTAGGTTGTACATTAACACCCAAATATCCTAGATATCATCAGCTTGTGGTTAACACTTTCTTTTTTAATACCCATATTAATGTGGAGCCCTGGTGGCGTAGTGGTTAAGATCTCAGCTGCTAACCAAAAAGCTGGCAGTTTGAATCCACCTGCCACTCCTTGGAAACCCTATGGGGCAGTTCTGCTCTGCCCCATAGGGTCAACTATGAGTTGGAATCAACTCGATGGACACCGGTTTATAGCAACGTAGTTTGAATCCTTAATTGTATAAAGTGTGGCATCATACTTGGTTCTCCTCAAATATTTATGGAGATTTCTGGGGTAAAAACTATATTTTGTATTTACTGTTGCCATGTTTTTCTTTAGACTTTTATTACATAGAAATGCATTCTAAATAGCATGTAGCATAATATTATGTGCTATAAACTTAAAGTAAATAGTGTATACTTTTTATGTGTATACTTTTGTGACTTTTTTTGGCAATATTATATTTTGGCACATATATATTCTAAATTCCAATGGGAATATATATGCATATTTTATTTATTTATTTATTTACAGTTGTATAGTATTTCATTATTTGAGTATTCCACTAATATTTACTCATTTTTCCATTGATATATATTTAGATTGTTTCCAAATTTTTACTATTATAAAAAATGGTCTTACAAGTTTGTCTTTTGGGCAAGTTTTGCTCTAAATTATGTATCTAAGAATGGAATTGTTGGGTTATTCAACTTGACTGTTGCTAAATTGGAGCCCTAGTGTTGGATTATTCAACTTGACTATTGCTAAATTTGAGCCCTAGTGCTGCAGTGGTTAAGAGCTTGGCTGCTAACCAAAAAGGTCGGCAGTTTGAATCCACCAGCCGCTCCTTGGAAACTCTATAGGGCAGTTCTACTCTGTCCTATAGGGTTGCTATGAGTCAGAATTGACTAGACGGCAATGATTTTTGCTGTTGCTGCTAAATTGTTTCTGAAATTATTTGCACCAAATTATGTTCACCGTAGTGAATGAGAGCACCTCTTATTCCCTATCCCAAGTTTTGTATTGTTAGATTTTTAAATTTTTGCTCACCAGATACATGTGGGTAATATTTCCCTCATTACCTTTGGGATTAAGCATCTTTTATTATGTTTATTGGTCATTTATTTTCTTATAAATTGCCTTTCATAAGGTTTAGTATTTTCTATCGGACTTTTTTTTTCCCCACTGGGCTTGGTCTACTTTTCTATTGTCTTTTTCTTATGATTTGCATATTTTTTATATTCTATTTTCTAATCTAAACTAATTTATATGACTTGCAGCTATCTTCTCCACAGACTATGGCATATCTTTTCACTATTTTTTAAAATACGGTATAATTTAATTTCAAATTTTAAAATTTCTACTGAAGGGTTTGTTTAGAAATCCACTTCTATGACCTATGGTTTAATGATAAAAAAAACCAAAGAACAAACCAGTTGCCGTGGATTCAAACTGCCTACCTTTTGGTTAGCAGCCAAATGCTTAAACTACTGTGCCACCAGAGCTCCCTTTCAGGTTTAATGATAGGGGCATAAAATCAACTTTTACTCCTTATCCTCAGAAGCATACAGAATAATGAGAAACAGAAATGCTAACTCTACTTCATTCAGTGAAACAATGACAAATCTGAGAACTCTAACCAAAATATTGGTCAAAATGTAGCCTAAAAATGGTGACTATCAAGGAGAGGGTGTGAAAACAGCAGAGAAAAAAATACCCACGGCTGCGAAAAGAAGATGCAAAGAAAATAGTTCCAAGGGAGGAGCCCAGTATAAGATGCAACACCAAAGCTCTCTTTGTAACAGCAGGAACTGGACACTGAGAGTAGGCCAAGAGTTTTCATAGATCTGTTGTGGCTGAAGACAGAATAACAAAAATCAGCTATATTTTTTAGGAAATAATCTGTTAGTGAGGAAGGGGAAGAGAGGGTAATTTGTAGTCTGAGAAGAAGTAAAGATTGAGTGAATATACACCCGAATGAGCTCATAATGGAAATTCTTATCAGAAGAAGGGGACCTAGCCCAAGTCATGAATCATACACAATGATCACTCGACAAAAACAAATTTTCTATGGAGAAGATAGAAATTGTGGTCAAAGATGTCTCATAAATGAAAAAAAAAAAAAAAAAAAAAAAAAAAAAAAAACTACCTGAAAGTACTGAGTCTATGAAATAAGAAGTGTAAAGTAAAGTAATAAGAGACAAGAGAAAAAGATGAAATATGAGTTGGTAAAGTTCAGGTAAAAGCAGAAGGAAAGAAATCAAATAATTACAGAAACAGAGAAATTGGAGGTAGTGCAAGGAAGAAAGGACACTGCTGAAAGCACCAGGCAAACAAAGAAAATAGAAATAAAAAGTTAGTTTTTTAAATCCCATAGGAAGGAATGAACTATTGATCATAGATTGTTTCAACATTGCAACATTTGATTGTTTCTTTAGGGGACTTTCAGACTACTTAGTTGATTCATTTGTTTATTAGTCTAGACTATTCTTTTTTTTTTTAGAATAAGCTATAACAAACGGCCTCAAAAATCTCAGCGGCTTAAGGCAATAAATGTTTATTTATTGTTTGAGTTACAGTTCAATGTTGGGTTGTTGGCTCTAGTCTAAGTGGTGACTCAGGAAGCCAGAATACTTCCATTTTGTGGCCCCATCATCTTGCGGCTTCAAGATCACTCTGGCATCATCCATTTGGCATAAGGGAAGAAAAAAGAGAACACAGAATATTGAAGGGGATGTTTTAGGGGTCAAGCCTGGAATCAACCTTCATTCCTTCTGCCCACATTCCATTGTCCAGAACTCAATCACGTGGTCCCACTCACTTGCACAAGGGTTTGGGAACTGTAGTTTTACTGTCTGCTCAATAATGGTTTGCCCACCAAATGGTTTGATGAATATGTAGTATTATTTCTGCTACAGCCTAACATTTAGAGTCCATCTGATATAGAAACTATATGTATTAAACATTAGAATAACCTTTTGCATGGTGAGATGCCCATACTCCTAGAGGCAAGTGAGGATGGCGGAATCATGTTTTTTATCTATGCTTCATAACCAGTGAATCTATATTGATCTAAGTAAGCTCCAGTCTATTTTATTCTATAATGTACTCCAAGATATATCTAGATCAGAAAACTTCCTGGTGCATACTAAACACCTAACCAAATCTATTGCTGTTGAGTCATTTCTGACTAATGGTGACCCCATGTGTTACAGAACAGCTCCATAGGGTTTTCTTGGCTGTAGTCTTTACAGAAGCAGGTCACCAGATCTTTCTTCCACGAAGCAGCTGGGTGAGTTCAAACTGCCAATATTTTGGTTAGCAGTCGAGCACAAACCATTTGTGTTACCCAGGGACCTGGGTACCAGATACTCAATAAATATTTGTTGATTGAATTACACATTATAGAAATAAATTAATGTCAAACAGTTTCAAATTCTGCTACATATGTAAAATGCATTATTGAGAAATACATATGGAACTTTTCAATATAGTCAGTGAGACATTTATTTGGGGAACAAAAATTCCTTGGTGTTTTGAGAATTTAAAGTATATTTCTTAATGTAAATGTTTATTGATAGGGAATTAAACATAAATCTCTTGAATATTATATAGTCATTAGTTCTATAATGATAAAAACATGAAAATTTGCTTAAAATCTTGAGTGATGCCGAACATAAATGTATTTGTGCCCTACAGTCACAATTATTTAAATAGCATAGGCATATACAAATGACTTCAAAGAGATATACACAATTTATAAGTGCATGTGTTAAAGTGATTAGAAATGGCTGATGTTTTTCTTCTAATTTTTATTTGATGTTTTTCTTTATTTTAGTGTGTACTTTACTGGTAAAAGTGACACTTGTATCTATATTTTAAATTGGAAAAATTATTTTGTTTCTTCATACTAGTCTGCATGTTCATCATGGTGAGGTAAAAGGAAGATTTTTTTTTTTCTTAATTCATGGGGAAAAATTTAATACACAACAAACAAGCACACAAACAAAAACTTTTAAAAAAAGGAAATAATGTCTTTTTTCAGGCTTGCAGTGTTCTTAATGGATTGTGTCTTGGTTACCCAGTGCTGGTATAACAGAAATACCACAAGTGGATAGCTTTAACAAAGAAATTTATTCTGTCACAGTGTAGGAGGCAATAAGTCCAAATTCAGGGCACCAGCTCCAGAAAAATGCTTTCTCTCTCTTTCAGTTCTGGAGGAAGGTCCTTGTCATCAATCTGCCCTTGATCTAGGAGCTTCTCTTTGCAGGAACCCCGGGTCCAAAGGACACACTCTGCTCCTGGCACTGCTTTCTTGGTAGTGTGAGGTCCCCATGTCTCTGTTTGCTTCTCTCTTTTATATCTCAAAAGATATTGGCTTAAATTGTCAATTACTATTGTAGATTGAGTCTACATAACTGCCACTAATCCCATATCATTAATATCTTAGAGATAGAATTTATAACACATAGGAAAATCACGTCAGATGACAAAATGGTGGACAATCAGATATACTGGGAATCATAGACTAGCCAAGTTGACAGATATTTTTGGGGGATACAATTCAATCCATGACAGATTGCTTTATTGACTGAATATAACAAAAAGACTATTTTCTTTACCTCCTCTAGTGGCAGTCCCTGTTGAATGCAGTATACATTTGAGACACATTTCTTTTTTTAAAACAAAAAAACTATAACTTCTATACACCAAAGTTCATTGCAGCACTAGTCACAATAACCAAAATGTGGAAACAACAGAAATGTTCAGCAACCGTTGAATAGATAAACAAAATTTGGTACATGAATACAATGGAATATTACTCAGCCTTAAAGAGAGATTTTATCCTGATACATGCTACAACATAGATGAACTTTGAAAACATTATGCTGAGTGAAATAAGTTAGTCACAAAAGGACAAATATTGTATGATCCCACTTATGTGAAATGTCTAGAATGGCAAGTGTATAGAGACCAAAGTTTACTAGTGGTTACCAGGGGCAGATGGAAAGGAGGAGGAAAGGAGGGCTCAATACTTAGGGTGCACTGAGGTTCTGTTAAATGTGATGGAAAAATTTGGATATAGATAATGGTTGAACAACATGGTAAACATAATTAATGTCACTGAATTGTACTTATGAAGAATGTGTTGAAATGGCAAATGTTTTGTTACATATATATGTACCACAATAAAACAAACAAATGAAAGCTATGGATGCTTTACTTTCTTACTTTTCTTACTTAAATATCGATCTCAAGCAAATTTTAGTTCAAATGTAAAGATATTCTTTGCTGTGATAAGGAGTATCTAGAACTTATGGCATATAACTTCACCATTTTAAGGGCTAGGTATTACTATTAGGTGACTTTAGGAAAACATCTTTCTACACAACCTTATTCCCATTCCTTTAATGTAGGGGATTCCCTCCAAGAATAATTTTACCTAGAGTTTATTTTACTGTTCCCTGGTGTGTATTTATTTTCTACATCTGTCATTTAAGAATTAAGATTCAGATGTTGTACTGTCCCGTGTGAACTCAGTGTAGGACAATCAAATATCGATCAGCTGCTCTAAAATTAAGACAACTGAGTACTTCTTTTAAAGCATGCCAGACAAATCAGTTGAGCTGAGGAAAAAATGATATTTTCAGAAACCAAACCAAACATTTCTTGAACGCATTTGTAGGTGAGTTGTGCTTCTCTGCTTTCATTTGAACCTAATGGTCATCCATGTGTGAGAAAATAAATTTGAAAGCTAACTGAACTCTCTGATCCATCTTTCCAAGTATCTCCTGCATCATCTGGACTTTTAAATTTATTCCGTCACACATGGATGACTGGGCTCTCCAAATAAAGTTGGCAAGAGGTGATTCTTTTATGTTTGTGTTAATCTCAACTCACTGAGAAGGCAACTGCTTTTGTGTAGAGTGTTACTGCAGTTACAAACTCAGTTTCAACAATTTCTTCTTTACTCACAATTTCTTGTGTAGTTACTTCCTTCTTAGCAGATTACATTGTTCTTTAAGAAGCAGAATATGTAAATGAATCACTAAATATCCACACTAGGGAGAAGATTGAAGGTTTGACATGTTCACAAACAAAATAACATTGGAAATGTTCTGTTTGGAGAATTATCCGTTCCTCCACTTTTAACACCTAATGCAAATACACACACATACACACACTAGTCTGGGATACTAACATTGGATGACTTAAAACAAATCTAAATTTTGTCATCATAAAACAACAATAAGGATAATATAAGACAGTAACAAAAATCTTCACATTTGTTCATATCAATCAAGTTATGTTTAGAAAAATATCTATAGAATTAACATAATGCTGATTGTTCACCGTTTTTTATGTACTAATGTACACATTGTATTTTTATTTGCGTGTGTGGTGCCACAACAATGTTCCCTTTTTAGAAGTAGAGGTAGTGGGTAGAGCACATATTTTTGTCCTCCTTTTTGGACCAAATTTAAAATCCCAGTGTACTATGTGGTTTTTCACCCTGTAACTGTTTTAGGTGATCGAAGTGAGCTTAAAAGTTGTAGAATTTTCAACATGGAAAAATGTACATTTCCAGTCATACAATTTGAAATTTGGCATACCCTAGCATTTTCCTCTAAAGCAAAAGTATTAAAAATATATATTGTCAATTGCATAAAAAAATGTTTATTTTATTAGATAAAAACTGCATCTGAAGAGATTATATATAGTGGTTTTCAATTATTGAATGTCAAAAACAGACATATTAATGCATTGATAGGATATTGAGCACAGTATAGAAAAGCTACCTTTCTGGTGAAAAATTAATTATGCAACATAAGCTGATTTATGTAATAGATTGTCTAATTAGCCTTATGCTACTTTGGTTTTAAGAAATTAATATTGGTGCAACTCTTGAATTGCATGGGATTTTAATTATTCTTAATTCTTAAAATAAAAATTTAGTTTATTATTATAAATCTGCCTTCACAAATGTGAGTCAGGCCCTTTCAACATTTGCATGGGGGGGGGGGGGCACAAAATTTGCCTTGATTCACTATAAATTATTGACTGTGCTCAAAACATTTTGGTCCTAGCATATTTTTTTCTTCAAGTAGGTTTGTCAAAATTGTGTGCAAAAGTCATTTATAATGAATCTCTATTTGTAACAACAATAAAAATTTAACATTCCATTGATACACATTTTCTACCAAGACACTCTACTATATTTTGCATCAATAATCTCCTTTTTTCTTAAACATTTTTAGAAGAGCTGCAAGAGACAATGTAAAAATAATATTATGGTTTATAGTAATCAAAACTGAAAAGATAATGGAAATTGACTCAAGATCTTAACTTTCACTGTCATACCAATATAGTTAAAACATTTTTTCTATTGTGAAACCAAGATTCAACACTTTCATAGTGCTATAATTTCAGCGATGGAATGGGGTCAGTAGAGGATTAAAAGAGCAAAGGTGATAATAATTGCTCTTTTTCACTTTGAAATTTTTTCAAGTATAATATTTTTTAAATTTTGAAAATAATCTCAAACTTTTAGAGGAGTTGCAAGTACAGTACAAAGAACTTTTCCCCCTAAACTATTTGAGAGTAAGTTGCTGTCATGATGTCCCATCCTTCCCAAATACATTAGTGTGTATTTCCCACAAAGACATTCTCCTACATAATACAATAAAACCATTAAAATCAGGAAATTAGCATTGATACATGATGCCACCTAATCTAGTTAAAAGGTTGGCTATTGGAACCCACCCAGAGGCACCTTGGAAGACAGGCTTACTGATCTGCTTCCAAAAGGTCACAGCCTTGAAAACCCTATGGAACAGTTTTACTCTGCACACATGGGGTCACCATAGCTGGCATCAACTTGATGGCAATGAACAACAGCAACATTCAAAGTTCACCAGTTGTCCCAACTATATCTTTTATGACAAAATGCTGTAGTCCAGAATCACAATTTGTATCTGGTTGTCTCCTCTGTCTGGATCAGTTCCTAAGCCTTTTTTGGACTTTCATGAGCTTGACACTTTTGAAGTGTACAGCCAGTTCTTTTGTAGAATATCCTGCAATTTGGGTTCGTCTGACTTATCTTCATAATTAGATTCAGGTTACGCATTTGGGCAGGAACATTATAGAAGTGTTACTGTGTTCTTCGCATTACATCCTATCAGAGGATGCACAATTTCAATTTGTGCCATTACTGATGAAGTTCACTCTGATCATTTGATTACAGAAGTGTCTGCCGGGCTTCAACTCTGTAAAATTACTCTTTTCCCCTTTGTAATTAATATTTTGAAGCTATCTACATACCCTATTTCTCATCAAGGTTTCAACTGATTCATTTATTTGTATGTATCAGTATGAAGTGATGATTTCCTTTAATTCAGTAGTTTGTAATTCATTATTATCATTACTTATTTTGAAGCTCAAATTGATCTCAATTTGGCCAATGGGAACTCTTACAAATTGGCTTTTTTTTTTTCTATTGAAACATCTTTGTTATTCCTGGAACACTTTCTTACCTTTTGGCACAATATGATAGTCCTTTTGTACTTTCCAAATCCCAGCCCTCAAATCGGCCATCTTTCTGAGAAGCCCTGGTTCCTTTTAGCAGAAAGTAGTAGATACCAACATGCCTATTGATTTTTGGTGTCACTGCTCACAGATCTAGGTAGGGAAAAATACACACATACATACATACATATATATGTATATACACACACACTTGCACACGTGTGTACACATGCATATATACACACGTACATCTATACTTATTTCTATATCTATTACCATATACTGAAAGTACTGAATTTCTGCCAATATATCCCATTCCAATTCAACACCACAAGTTTTGTTCTGGATTCACCATTTAAATATTTTCATTACACTTTTCCAACAGTGAGAAATATGCTTCCATTATTCTCAATATGTTGATTTATTTGATCAGTCTTATATGTAATCTCTCTCCTATTTCCACCGCCACACCTCCCCTGCCCCGTCACCCCAATTGGGCTCTGAATTCCCATTCTAGGATTCCAGGGAGCCTCTTTATGTATGCCTACTCCAACCAGCTTGGACTCTAACACATCACATCCTTAAGCCCCTTCCTCACCCTGTTTGCCTCTGATACATCAAGTCAGGTCACACTGCCTTGTGTGGACACTCTCCTAAACGTGCTTGGGCTATGAAACCCCACGCTGTGCAGCCCTTCTACAATGAAGCCTTCTTTGCCCTTTTTGGGCTCAGACGCTCCCCTATGAGCCATTGGCTAGGTAGATTCCCTGCTCACTCCCTTGGGTTCTAAACCCTACTCCAAGCCACTGTTACTGGTCCCCTGCAAATATATCTACTTTGCTTGGCCCAGTCTATTGGCTTTTGGCCTTAATAGTTTATGAAGAGAAGGAGAAAAAACTTTGTATTTTTTTTTATTCTTTCTTATATGTGTTTAGTATGTTCCAATTCCAAAGTGGAAGCCTCAGAACATTTACCAGAAATCAGGCAGTGGAATTTTCTACTATGTAGTTGCAAATGAGTGCCCATAATACAGACAATAAACCATCTGGTAAGTAACAAAACAAAATACCTCCCACAGTATCAGGTACCAACTTTCTCTGAAAAATGATGTATAAATATTAAAAACTGATATCCAGTAAGAAGTTTGATTTAACCTTGCTTTTGATCTTTTTAATCTTGAACAAATTCTAAACTCATACGTTTCAACACATGTCCTAACAGGAAAACCTGAGAAAGAAAAATAAGTATTTAAAAATATCTGAAATAAATAGCATAATATACTTAGTCTTTCACAATTTGGCATGACTATAAAAGCACAGAATGTATAGCCCTTTTAGCTTTTCTACAATCTATGAACTTAAGTTTGTCCATTGGATTTAATATTAAAACAAAAAGGGAAATGAAAGGGTTTAAAAAAAAGTTAAAGATATCGAAGAATAAGCAACTAAAATAAAATCAAATAACTGATAATATAGACAACCCTCACATCACACATACAAGTTTTAACAAGTACTAGGCCAGTCTCAATTGGAATGCCATTGCTAGTCATTGGTTTCTTTACAATTTTGATGTTATATTTGCACATTCATGAATGTACTTCCATGAATTTGGTCATGGCCATTGTGTGTCATGTAACTGAAGTTTAAAATAAAAAAGACCACGGTCAACTTCATTGTCAGTAAATCTGGGAGTTAGCATAGCAACTTTTGCCATTTGATAAACGTGGCTAGCCCTAAAAAGCATTTGTGATTTCCTTCTGGGGTCCCCTATGTTTTCACATTAATCTCTTCTATGTATAAAGACATGCTGAGAAAATGTTGTTAGTTTCATGAAGATAAAAATAAAAAAGCAGGCTATTGCTTTAAGATGGTACTATACTCTTATGATTTCCAAGATCAGTTCATTTCCAGTATATATTTGGTTGTGTTCTTATGACAGGGGATTATCTGCTTTATGTAATTGTATATTTTGGTTGCTTTGGCAACAAAACACCAGCTTTAAATTTAGAAACTCATTTGTTCTTTACTGTTAAGGAGACAAGCTGTTTTCTGTTAAAATAGTGGTGCAGTGGTTAAAGCACTTGAATGCTAAACAAAAGTTCAGAGGTTTGAACCCACCAGTCGCTCCGAGGGAGAAAGATGTGGCAGTCTGCTTCAGTAGAGATTTACAGCTTGTAAAACCTTATGAGGCTACGTACTCTGTCCTATAGGGTAGCTATAAATTGGAATCGACTCATTGGCAGGGTTTTTTTTTGTTTGTTTGTTTTTGTTTTTGGATTATAATGTGTGAGTTGTCAAGATTTGCTCTTTGTTTCAGTTAAAGCTAAGGCGAGAAGGTATAGCCAATTCTGACAAAAATTAAGACTTTTATATATAGATAGTAGTATTGATTGAATTGTGTTCCCCCAACCCCCCAAAAAATGTGTTATAAATCCTAATCTCTATGCCTGTGGTTATAATCCCATTTGGTAATGGGGTGTCTTTTATGTTCATGAGACAGGATTAGTGTAGGGTGTGTCTTTGATCAGTCTCTTTTGAGATATAAAAGAGGAAAAACAAGCAAGTGAAAGAAACAGAGACGGGGAAGAGAGATGCCAGGCCACATGAAGATTGCCCAGGAGCAGAAGCTCAAAGAGACAAGGACCTTCCACCAGAACTGACAGAGAGAGAAAGCTATAGAGCCAGAACCCTCAATTTGGACTTCTAGCCTCCTAAACTGAGAAAAAATTAATTGCTGTTTATAAAAGCCATTCACTTGTGGTATGTCATGGCAGCACTAGATAACTAACACAGGTAGGATCTGTGGTAGAGAAATAAATACAGTGGGGAACCAAATGCTTTAGTTATGAAACTCATGGCAATGTGATCAGTGGGACTTAATTTAACAAGTGCAGCTTTAGAAGTGTAGAGAACTGGCCTATTGGGAGTTTTGTTAATGCTGCCTCAAAAGAGGAAGTTATTCCTCCTAGGAGTATCCCACTTTTAATAATACAGTTTTCAAATTATTAAAAATATAGTCTCATACAAATAAATAATCAGCAAGGCTTAAAGTTTTATTTAACTTATTAATGAGGGAACAGGCAAATGACAAGAATTGATTTGAAAAGGCAATGAAGAACGGGGATTTATAAAAACAGTGAAGAAAGGAACGATGAAAAAGTTTTATGTCTTATAGGACAATGCAACCATAAACTTTAGGGTTATTTTTTTCTACTAGGGAAAGGAGAAACATCACCCCGTAACAGTTTTCTATAAACTAACCTCAAGCTTTACAACGCTATAAAATGCTTGGGCCTGAATCACTTATGGCTAGCACATCATACAAAGTTGCATTCCTTCAAAAAGTAAAAAGTGGAGAGGCGGAGCCAACATGGCACTATAGACGGAAACACCATGCTATCCCTTTGCAGCAAAGACCCAAAAAACTAAGTAAAACAGATACAAATGTCAATGCTGGAAGCCTAAGCATCA
Source organism: Dugong dugon (assembly GCA_030035585.1). Lineage (NCBI taxonomy): Eukaryota > Metazoa > Chordata > Mammalia > Sirenia > Dugongidae > Dugong > Dugong dugon. The sequence continues at coordinate 34,971,412 of CM057479.1, forward strand.
AATGAAGGGATAAAGAACTCAGTTGAGCACTGAATGAAAGAAGTAACTGACAGAGAACAGAGAATGAGGAGAGCTACGGAGTGGAGGTCTGGCATGGATTCACCATCTTGGGACACAGCCACCAATGACCCTGGAAAGGGAGTATGGGAAGGCAACTTCATGGAGCTCCCAACAGGAGACAGAGCACTTGGTAACCAGAGATACGCAGTTTCCCACCCTCTACCCTTCTGTCCGGTACTCTGCCTCTGCTGCTTTCCAATGGGCCACCATTACTAGGCCAGAGACACCCTGGCTCACTGCTGTCCCAGGTCTGCCCTGCCCCCCATGGCCAGTTCTCTCAGTGCCATATTTTTGTTTGTTTGTTTGTTCTCTCTTTCCCTTCTTTCCTTTCCTTTCTCCTGCCCACCTAGCCCCATGCACAGTCCCCGCCCCTTCTTGATAGGCCATGCTACACCATTCGGCTAGAGAGCCATTGACACATAGCCTCCCTGGGTCTTCCTAACTCCACTTGCCAGGTCCCTCAGTGCCATATTTTTTCTTTTTATTTATCTTTCCCTTTCTCCCTTTTCCTTCTTCCTCCCATCTAGGCCCTGCACTGCCTCTGGCCCTTCCTGATGGGCCATGTCACACAGCGTGGCTAGAGAGACACCAACTCACTTCCACCTCAGTTTCCCATCCCCAATAGCCATTTCTCTCTGTGCCTTTTTTTTTTTACTTTTTTTTTGTTTCTTCTCTCTCTTTACCTTCCTTTCTTTCCTCTCTCCCACCTACTTAGTCCCATGTGCCACTCCAAACCCTTCTCAGTGGGTTTGAAGCACTGCTCGGCTAGAGAGCCACCGGCACACAGCCTCTCAGGTCTGCCGGCCCCACCTGCTGAATCCTACCATGCCACCATTTTATCTATTTATTTATTAACTTCATTATTTTTTCTTTGGTTTCTCTCTCTTCTTTCTCTGTCTCACTTAGCTCCACACATCACATCCTCTCCTTTCCCTCCTGCCTCTGCACTGAGCACAGAGCACCTTGCCCCCGAGCTGCACTTGCACAGACTTCTGAACCCCTGTACCCCACCCCACATTGCCCCCTGACTCCACCCCTCCAAGTGCCCCACCCAGACAGCACTGGCAGGGATCCCCAGACTTCACCTCATGCCAACCCCTGGCCCCTGCCCCACTGAGTGCCATGATCCTGAGTGGCACTGGCAAGGACTTCCAGACCCCCAGGCACCACCCTGTGATGACCCTCAGCCCCAACATGCTGAGTGCTGTGACCCTAAGTGGCACTGGCATGGACTTCTGTACCCACAGACCCTGCCACACACTGTCCCCTATCCCCACCCCACCAAGTACCACACCCCTGAGTGGCACCACTGAATATCCCAGACCCCATCCCATGCAGCCTTCTGGCCCTGCCCTCCCCAAGCACCACACCCCTGAGAGGGACTGATGGGTACCTCCTGACCCATGGACCCTGCACTGCTGCACAGCCCCCAGACCTGCCCTGCCAGCCCCAGTTCATGCTGCAAACAACCTATTCCAGCCCCTCTATCCCACTGGACCTGCCCTGCTGCACCATAGCTGAGTGACTGGCTCTGCTCTCTTGGACAAGGTGGTGAGAAGTATCAAGCCCACAGATGAACAAGTAAAAAAACATGCACAGACATAACCAAATAAAACAAAAAATGCAGGATAAAACAAATTTACAATCAATAAATGAATTAAATAACTCCTGAATGTCTCAGAGACTGCAGACAGTATCAAAACATAATAAAAAATAAGACAGGATGGCTCCAGTAAGTGACCAAAATAAAACACCAGATGACTTTTGACTTGAAGAAAAGGCACTAGAACTACCAGATATGGAATTCAAAAGTCTATATTCAGTACTCTCCAAGAGATTAGGAAAGAGATGAAGGAAAAAACAGACAAAACTAAGGAAAAAATAGATAAAATCAAGGAAATACAGACAAAATCAGGGAAAACACAGACAAAACAATGGAAGAACTCAGGCAAATAATAGAGGAACAAAATGTCAAAATAAATAAGCAATTAGAAGTCATACAAATACAGCAGTTAGAAATACAAAAGATAAACAACAAATTTCAGAAATGGATGACACAGTAGAAGGTTTTAGGAGCAAATTTGAAACAATGGAACACAGGATCAGCAAAATTAAAGACGAATTCTTGGATACCACTTTGAGGAAACATCATCGAAAAGAATGAAGAAAACCTGAGAACTATGTGGGATATAATCAAGAGCAAAAATTTACATATGATTGGAGTTCAAGAACAGGTGGAGAAAATGGAAAACACAGGATCATTGAAGATTTGTGACAGAAAATTTCCCTAATATCACGAAAGATGAAAAGATGACCATCCAAGGGGCTCAGTGAACCCCATATAGGATCGAACCCCCCCAAAAGAAATTCAAAAAGACATCTCATAATCACACGTGCCAAAACCAAAGACAAAGAAAGAATCCTGAGAGCAGGTCAAGAAAAATGAAAAGTCACATACAAAGGGGAAACAGCAAGACTAAGCTCTGATTACTTGGGAGAAATCATGTTGGCAAAAAGGCAATGGAATGACATATATAAAACCCTGAAAGAAAAAAAATTGTCAGATGTGATGGTTGTGTGTCAACTTGGCTGGGCCCTGAATCTTAGTGGTTTGGCAGTTATGATGCAGTATGACAGTTGTATGATGTTGTGATCACTTCCACGATGAGATTTGATATAGTGTGATCACCTCCACGATAGGATCTGCTGTGAGTAGCCAATCAGTTTAAAGGGAGTTTCCTTGTGTGTGTGGCCTGCATAAGTGGACACTGTGACAAGGCTTGTGGGCTTTTGCTTACTCTGGATCCTGCAGCTGGCTCCCGTTCTTCTGACCTTCGATTCTTAGGGCTTGAGCTAGCAGCTTATCTGTGGTCTTGCCTGCCAAACTTGGGATTCATCAATCTTCACAGTCTTTGAGCAAGAGCTCTGCTCTGTGACCTACTGATCTTGGGTTTGCCAGCACCTGAGCCTATGTGAATCAGAAGAAGCCTCTATCCTGACCCACGGACTTGGGACATTCCAGCTTCTACAACCGCATGAACCATTTCCTTGATATAAACCTCTCTCTATATGTATTTATACGCTTTACTGGTTTTTATTCTCTACAGAATCCAGCCTAAGACATCAACCAAGAGCAACATATCCTGCAAAAATCTTGTGCAAATATGATGACAAAATTAAGACATTTCCAGATAAACAGAAATTAAGGGAATATGTAAAAACCAAACTTAGAAGAATTATTAAAGGGAGTCCTTCGGTTAGAGAATCAACAACATCAGACAACAACCTGAATCTAGGATACAGGACAGCATCAGCCAGATACCAACCTAGGTAATGAACTCTCAAGGATAAAACAAAACTAAAAGGTTTACAACAGGGAAGCACAAACATCAATCCGTAAATGACAACAACATCAGAACAATAAAAGTGGGAGTAAATGATGTAGGTATAGAACTTTCAAATGGAGAGAAATTCAAGGCAATAACAAGTAATAAAAGACTGGGTCAAACTTAGAAAGATAGAGGTAAATTATAAGGTAGCCAGAAAGAAAGCTAACAAACCTAGTCATCAAAATAAAGAAGAAAAACATAAAATCTCAGCAAACACAAAATCCACATTCCTAGGGAACAAACCAAGTAGTCGAGAAAAATGCTGATTTTAGAAGAAATGGCTTCAGTGTGTCATGTTGATTTCCAAATTTGAATTGGCTGCTCCCAGAGGTATCTAGAGTGCATTATGGATTTCTTAGTAAAAATTTATGATCCTTTAAATAATAGCTTTTCTACTATAAATGCAGTCAAACAATAGATGCCACTCTATCAGCAGTGAAAAGAGGATCTTTTCCAAGGCATACAGGATTAATAATGCATACTCATTCTGCCCATCAGTGGATGAATGGATCAACAAACTATGGTACATACATACAATGGAATACTACACAACATTAAAGAGTAATGATGAATCTGTGAAACATTTCACAACATGGATGAATTTGGAGGACATTATGCTGAGTGAAATAAGTCAATCGCAAAAGGACAAATATTGTATGAGATCACTATTATAAAAAGTCAAGAAAATGTTTGCAAACAGAAAGAAGATTTCTTTGATGGTTATCAGGGATGGATGGGGGAAGGAGAGAAAATCACTAACTAGACAGTAGACATGTATTAACTTGTGTGAAGGGAAAGGCAATACATAATAAGGGAGATGTCAGCACAACATGACCAAGGCAAAGGAAGACATTGGGAGGTATGCAAGAGTACAAGGCAACAATAGTAAATACCATTACATACACAATATGGTAATAACAGTAATAACAAACAATAATTTACAAGTGGATACATAAGTAGATACGTAAGCTGAACAAGTGTGGGATGGCATATGGGAGTACACCCATGAGAATATATAGGTTTGGCAGAGGATATTTCTACATACATATTTGTATGTGCTGCAAGATATCCATGTATAGCAGAGCACAAAGAGGGCAAAGTTATGAAAACTCCTTGAGGGACTAGGTCACTGGACTTGAAGGCTTAGGACCATAGTCTTAGGGGATATCTAGGTAAATCAGTGTAATATAGTCCATAAAGACAATGTTCTATATCTTACTTTAGTGAGTTGCTATTGGTGTCTTAAAAGCTTGTGAGTGGCCATCTAAGATAAAACTATTGTTTTCATCTCATCCAGAGCAAAGAAGAGTGAAGAAAATCAAAGATTCAAGGAAACAATTAGTCCAAAGGACTAATAGAGTACACGAACCACAGACTTCACTAGCCTGAGACCAGAAGAACTAGATGGTTCCCAGCTACCGATAGCTCTGATCGGGATCACAATAGATCCTAGACAGAGTGGGAGAAAAATATAGAAAAAATTCAAGCTCATAAAAAAGACCCAACTTACTGGTCTGACAGAGACTGGTGGAACACCTAAGACTTCTACCCTTAAACATCCTTCAAACTTTGAACTGAATCTACTCCTGGATATCACCTTTCAGCCAAACAATAGACAGGCCTCTAAAGTGAACAATAACACCCATGAGGAACTTGCTTCTCAGAACAACCAACTATACGTGATCAAAAGGGCAACATCTGCCCAAAAACAAAGTTCAAAGGCAGGAAAGGAGAGGACAGACAGGTGAATGGAAACAGGGAACCCAAGGAGGAAGTGGGTAGGGTACTGTTAAGTTGAGGAGATTGCAACTAATGTTACAAAACAAAATGTACATAAATTATTGAATGGGAAACTAATTTACTTTGTAAACTTTCACCCAAATCACAATAAAATGCTTAAAAAAAAAAAAAAACAAACCTCATTCCAAGATGGCTAAGGATGATAATTCGGAGTTTCTTGCATCCTTCTGTTGCAAGTAAAGATGGATAGTAGAAAGAACAAAAACACAACTAATGTATTCTAATGGAAAGTAGAAGTTTTTTTTTTTTTTTTTTTTTTTTTTAGAGAAAAAGATAATTTTCTTTTATCTTAATATTTTGGCTCCCAAATGTTAAATAACAGATATAAGCAAAGGTACTGTTTAACTTCATAATCTTACAATTCTAGATTAACATTACTGTATTCAGTTAGAGATACAGCACATTTGGGCTACATGGTGTATTTACTCAATAGCAGATATAAATTGTTCTGAAAAGTAGGTGGGCAAGCAATGACACAGTACTTTTTATAAATAAGACTGAATCTGACTTTAAGCTTTAATTGCATTGGGTTAATGGAAAATTCAGTATTAATCATTACTGGCCTTTTCTCTGAGTGATGCAGTTAACACATTCATCTGCTAACTGAAAGGCTGGGTGTTCAGTTCCACCCAGAGGTGCCTCAGAATAAAGACTTAGTGATCTAATTGTGAATTAGCCACTGAAAACCCAATGGAATACAGTTCTACTCTGATGTACATGGGGTTGCCATGAAAAGGACTTGACAGCAACTGGTTGATTAAATTTCTCCCCACTCCTTTCAATCCCAGGTCTTTCAAAGGTTCAGATCATCTAATGCAGAGTGAGGTAGTTCAGTCACCACGGGTTTGGTGGTCTATTAACTAAGCCCACAGGGTCTCTTTATGGCACCCCTTTTCTGAGACTGTGAGCTTTGATTCCTAGGGTTCAGTCTCCCTAGATTTACTGAACACATATTCCCTTCTGAGGAACAGCCAATTCTCGTATCTGCAAAGGTATAGAACTTTCGTAGTGACATTTCCAAAAACTCAAAGCAACTTTCACTCCTTGATCTTGGACTACTGTTTGACAATTCTCATCACCATAGGTGCTTTCCTGTCTTTTTCCCTTTGGCATAACTCCCTTAATAAACCTAGGTTTTCTAAAACAAAAGAGTGTAGATTGTTCTCCGGGAAACTTCAGAGTTCAAACCCTAGAAGAGTATAGAAATGTCTGGCTAATTTTTTGAAATAGAAGAGAAGGAGAAACACAAGGAGAATTATGTACAAATAACAACTCAATACATTAGTCTTCCATAGTGAATTTGTAAAATTATATATAATTCAGGGGGTCTTTTATAACAGAGCATAAATGAAAACATTGATGTTACTCTTACAAAAAAGGGATATCACAGATAAGTTTTCAGAAATAATACAAATTAGTAACACTCAAATGACTCAGAAATTGGGCTACACTACTTTCAAAATGAAAACAAACAGATGCAAACATCCATTAATAATAGCAACGTGGAATGTACGAAGTATGAATCTAGGAAAATTGGAAATTGTCAAAAATGAAATGGAATGCATAAACATTGATATCCTAGTCATTAGTGAGCTGAAATGGACTGGTATTGGCCATTTTAAATTGGACAATCATATGGTCTACTATGCCAGGAATGACAACTTGAAGAGGAATGGGATCGCACTCATTATCAAAAAGAACATTTCAAAATATATCCTGAAGTACAACTCTGTCAGTGATAGGATAATATCCATACGCCTACAAGGAAGACCAGTCAATATGACTATTATTCAAATTTATGCAACAATCACTAAGGGAAAAGATGAAGAAATTGAAGATTTTTACCACCTTCTGCAGTCTGAAATTGAATGAACATGCAATCAGGGTACATTGATAATTACTAGTGATTGGAATGTGAAAGTTGGAAACCAAAAGGATCAATTGTTGGAAAATATGGCCTAGGTGATAGAAATGATGCCAGAGATCACATCAATTGCCCATATGCAAGTTCAAGTTGAAGCTGAAGAAAATTAGAACAAGTCCATGAGAGCCTAAGTGTGAAATTGAGTATACCTCACCTGAATTTAGAGACGACCTCAAAAATAGATTTTACAGATTGAATACCAATGAATGAAGACCAGAGGAGTTGAGGAAGGACATCAAACATGAAGAAACAAGAGGTCATTAAAAAGATAGGAAAGAAAGAAAAGATCAAAATGGCTGTCAGAAGGGACTCTAAAAACTTGCTCTTGAACTCTGAGTTAAGATGAACAGAAGAAATGATGAAGTAAAAGAACTGAAGAGAAGATTTCAAAGGATGGCTCGAGAAGACAAAATAAAGTATTATAATGACATGTGCAAAGACCTGGAGTTAGAAAACCAAAAGGGAAGAACACACTTGGCATTTCTCAAGCTGAAATAACTGAATAAAATATTAAAGTCTAAGTTAAAATAGTGAAGGATTCTATGGGTAAAATACTGAACCATGCAGAAGGCATCAAAAGAAGATGCAAGGAATACACAGAGTCACTGTACCAAAAAGAATTGGTCAACATTCAACCATTTCAGAAGGCAGCATATGATCAAGAACTGATGGTACTGAAGGAAGAAATCCAAGCTGCACTGAAGACATTGGTGAAAAACAAGGCTCCAGGAATTGATGGAATACCAATGGATATGTTTCAACAAACAGATGCAGCTCTTGTGGTGCTCATTCATCTATGTCAATAAATTTGGAAGACAACTACCTGGCGAACCAACTGGAAGAGATCCATATTTATGCCTATTCTCAAGAAAGGTAATCCAAATGAATGTGGAAATTATTGAACAGTATCATTAGTATTACATGCAAGTAAAATTTTGCTGAAGATCATTCAAAAGCGGTTGCAGCAGAACATCAACAAGGAACTACCAGAAATTACAGCCAGATTCAGAAGAGGACATGGAAAGAGGGATATCACTGCTAATGTCAGATTCTGGCTGAAAGCAGAGAATATCAGAAAAATGTTTACCTTTGTTTTATTGACTATGCACAGATATTCAATTATGTGGATCATAAAAAAATTATGGATAACCTTGCAGAGACTGGGAATTCCAGAACACTTAATTGTACTCATGAGGAATCTGTACATAGATCAAGAAGCAGACATTTGAACAGAACAAGGGGATATTACATGGTTTAAAGTCAGAAAAGGTGTGTTTCAGGGTTGTATCTCTTCACCATATTTATTCAATCTGTATGTTGAGCAAATAATACAAGAAGCTGAACTATATGAAGAAGAATGTGGCATTAGGATTGGAGGAAGACTCATTAACAACCTGTGATATGCAGATGACACAACCTGGCTAGCTGAAAGTGAAGAGGACCTGAAGCACTTACTGATGACAATCAAAGACTCCAGCCTTCACAACGGATTATTCCTCAACATAAAGAACACAAAAATTTTTACAACTGGACCAATAAGCAACATCATGACAAACACAGAAAATATTGATGTTGTCAAGGATTTCATTTTACTCGGAAACACAATCAACACCTGTGGAAGCAGCAGTCAGGAAATCAAATGATGCACCTTGCCCCTGTTCTGGCCTCTTGGGAGACCACTACCAGAGTTCTCTGGCTCCAGCCACAGTCCTCAAGGCTCAGAGGCTTTTTTCACCCACTCAGATGCCCCTCATTCCCAGGCCTGAATGAGAGGTGCATTAAGGAGGACAAGATGGCTTCAGCAAGTGACCAAAATATAGAATCAGATGACCTTCCCGATGAAGAAAAAGCAGCAGAACTAACTGATATGCAATTCAAAATACTAATAGCTAGGGTTCTCCAAGAGATTAGGAAAGGGATCAGGGAAAATGCAGACAAAATCATGGAAAAAAAAGACAAAGCCAACCAAAACATAGCTAGAATCAAGGAAAACACAAAGCTATAGAATTCAGGAAAATAATACAAGAACAAAATAAACAAACAATTTGAAATTGTACAAAACAGCAACTGGAAATGGACAGCTCATTCAGAAATGGTCAACTCAATAGAAGGTCTCGGAGCAAATTTGAAACAATGGAGGACAGAATCAGCAAGATTGAAGACAAATCCATGGATGCACCTTTGTTTGAAGAAAAATCAGAGAAAAGAATGAAGAAACATCAAGAAATCCTAAGAATTATGTGGGACACAATCAAGAGCAAAAATTTGCATGTGATCTGAGTTGCAGAACAGGGGGAGAAAATAGAAAACACAGAGAAGATTATTGAGGATTTACTGGCAGAAAACTTCCCAAATATCATGAAAGATGAAAAGTTGACCATCCAAGATGTTCAATGAACCCCATATAGAATAGACTCCAAAAGAAAGTCACCAATACGTATCATAATCACACTTGCCAGAACTAAAGACAAAGAAAGAATCCTGAGAACAGTTCAAGAAAAACTAAAAGTCACATACAGAGGGGAAACAATAAGACTAAGCTCTGATTACTCAGCAGCAACTATGCAGGCAAGAAGGTAATGGGATGACATATATAAAATCTTGAAAGAAAAAAAAAAAGCCCACCAAGAATAATATACCCTGCAAGACTCTTTCTCAAATATGATGGTGAAATTAGGACATTTCCAGATAAACAGAAATTAAGGGAATTTGTAATAAAAAAAAAAAATCAGTCAAAACTTACAAGAAATATTAAAAGGAGTCCTTCAGTTAGAGAACGAACAACATCAAACAAGAACTGGAGTCTAGGACACAGGACAGCATCAGACAAATACCAACCTAGGTAATGAACTCTCAATAATAAAAGTTAAAAGTCTTAAAACAGGAAACAGACATGTTAGTGTGTAAATCACCACAACATCAGAACAATAAAAGGGGAAATAAACATAGATATAGACCTTTCAAATGGAGAGGAAGTCAAGGTGATAATCAAGAAATAAAAGACTGGTTCAAACTTATGAAGATAAAGGAAAATTTCAAGGTAACCACAAAGAAAGTTAACAAACCTACTCATCAGAATAAAAAAGAAGAAAAACATAAAGTGTCAGTAAACACAAGATGTATAATAGCAAATGAAAAGAAAAATCCACAAACAAGAGGAACTCAGCATTGGAAAGTAAGCAGATAAAAAAAATGTCAGCACCACGAAAAAAAGCACAACAATACAACAACAATAAACTCATACCTATGGATAATCATGCATCTGAGAGTTTGTTGTACTGTGGGGCTTGCATGTTGCTGTGATGCTGGAAGCTATGCCACCAGTATTCAAACACCATTAGGGTCACCAATGACAGACAGATTTCAGCTGAGCTTCCAGATGAAGACAGACTAGGAAGAAAGAACTGGTGGTCTACTTCTGAAAAGAATTAGCCAGTGAAAACCTTATGAATAGCAGCGGAACATCGTCTGATATAGTACCTGAAGTTGAACCCCTCAGGTTGGAAGGCACTCAAAATATGACTGGGGAAGAGCTGCCTCCTGAGTAGAGTTGACCTTAATGACATGGAAAGGGTAAAACTTTTGGTACATTCATTTGCTGACGTGGCATGACTCAAAATGAGAAGAAACACCTGCAAATATCCATTAATAATCAGAATGTAGAATATTCAAAGTATGAGTCTAGGAAAACTGGAAATCAATCTGTATGCTGAGCAAATAATCCCAGAAACTGGACTATATGAAGAAGTATGTGACATCAGGATTGGTGGAAGACTCATTAACAGCCCACAATATGCAGATGAAGCAACCTTGCTTACTGAAAGTGAAGAGGGCTTGAAGCACTTACTGATGAAGATCAAAGACCACAGCCTTCAGTATGGGTTACACCTCACCATAAAGAAAACAAAAATCCTCACAATTGGACCAATAAGGAACGCAATGATAAATTGAGTGAAGATTGAAATTGTCATGTATTTCATATTACTTTGATCTACAATCAGTGTCCATGGAATCAGCAGTCAATAAATCAAATGATGCATTGCCTTGGGCAAATCTGCTGCAAAAGACGTTTTTAAATTGTTAAAAAGCAAAGATGTCACCTTGAAGCCTGGGTAGTGTTTATTTCTGTTGTGCATGGGTTGCTATGAGTCAGAACTGACTCAATGGCACACACACACAAAAAAACCCCCCCCAAAAAAACAACACTACAAAAATAACATCCTACATGGAGGAACACTTAAGTGTGTGACTTCCTTCTGACTGCTACATTTCTATATGGTTTTCCTACATTTATCTTATTAATTTAGCATGATTTTATTTTGACCAACATAAAATGGTATAAGATTATTATGACTTTATATTGTTGACTTTTGCCTGCTTAGTCTCATCATTGTCTCAGAAACTCAGAGTATTTTCATGCTTGAGGTGTGGGGAGAAACTTCAAATCATTTTAAAATTTATGGGCAATTTTTATTTTGTTTATCCTTATTAGAGAGACTTTCTAGGTAAATCTGGGGGACTCTCTGAAAGCCTCTTCTTACAACACAAAGTTATTTTATTTTTGCTCTGTCCTTCATAATTTCATATACACATGACCCCTCTTGGCACTGTCAGCCCCTCATTCCATGTCTTTTCTTAACAGACTGCAAGAAGCCAAGCTACATTTGACCTCAGTTTCCTTTATCTTTCCCAAAACTGCCTAAAAAAAAATTCTTTTACTGTTGTATCTACCGTCTTTTTTACTCAACTTTTAAATAAATTTCTTTTCAAAACTAGCTTATATGATAGCTCCTAATTTGTTGCAAAATGAAAACAAATGACAAAGAACTTAATGTTAAATGTTCAACTCCTTTAGAATCTCTGCATGAGAACACCAAAAGGAGTGAGTCTCTTGTTAACCCATGTGTTGCTGAATCAGATCATCAGTACCCTTCTATTGTTTTTTTTTTTCCTTTTTTTTCTTGTACTTTAGAACATGGTTTACAGAACAAAATAGCTTCTGATTAAACAATTAGTACACATATTGTTTTGTGACATTGGTTGCCAACCTCACGACATGTCAACACTCTCCCCTTCTCGACCTTGGGTTTACCATTTACCAGCTTTCCTGTCCCCTCCTGCCTCATCATTGCCCCTGGGCTGCTGTGGCCATTTAGTCTTGTTCTGTTTATGGGCCCATATAATCTTTGGCTGAAGGGTGAACCTCAGGAGTGACTTCATTGCTGAGCTGAAAGGGTGTCCGGGGCACCTACTCCTGGGGTTTATCCAACCTCTGTCACACCTGTAAGTCTGGTCTTATTTGTGTGTGTGAGTTAAAATTTTTTTCTACGTTTGTCTTCAGCTCTGTCCAAGACCATTTATTGTGATCCCTGTCAGAGCAGTTGTTGCTGGTGGTGGCTGGGCACCTTCTAGTTGTGCTGGACTCAGTCTAGTGGAAGCTGTAGTACTTGTGGTCCATTAGTCCTTTGGACTAATCTTTCCCCTGTGTCTTTGGTTTTCTTCATTCTCCCTTGCTCCAGATGAGATGAGGCCAGTGGTGTATGTAAGGTGGCCACCCACAAGCTTTTAAGACGCCAGATGCTACTCGCCAAAGTAGGATATAGAACATTTTCTTTATAAACTATGTTATGCCAATTGAGCTGGATGCTCCCAGAAACCATGGTCCCTAGACCTCAGTCCACTAATTTGGTCCCTCAGAGAGTTTGGAAGTGTCTATGTAGCCTCCATGACCTTACCTTGGTCAAGTTTTCTTGGCTTCCCCAGTATTGTGTACTTCTTACCCTTCACCAAAGTTACCACTTGTCTATTTAGTGTTTTTCCCTTCCAACCTCTCACTTCCCTCGTAACCATCTGTTTCTTCTTGCGTGTAAACATTTTCATGAGTTTTTATAGTAGTGGTCTCATACAATATTTATCCTTTTGTGATTGGCTTATTTCACTCAGCATAATGCCTCCACATTCATCCATGTTGTGAGATGCTTCGCAGATTCATCATTGTTCTTTCTTGTTGCATAGAGCACTCCATTGTGTGTATGTACCGTAGTCTGTTTATCCATTCTTCTAATGATGTGTATCTAGGTTGTTTCCATCTTTTTGCTATTGTGAATAATGTTGCAATGAACGTGGGTATTCATGTGTCTATTCATGTGATGGCTCTTATTTCTCTAGGTTATACTTCTAGGAGTGGGATTGCTGTATCATATGGTATTTCTATTACTAGCTTTTTAAGGAAGCACCATACTGTTTTCCAAAATGGTTGTAACATTTTGCATTCCCACCAGCAGTGCATAAGACTTCCAATCTCCCCAAAGCCTATCCAACATTTGTTATTGTCTGGGTTTTTTGATTCGTACTTGAAATGTCAGGGTGAGATGGTATCACATCTTGGTTTTGATTTGCATTTCTCTAATTGTTACTGATCTGGAGCATTTCCTCATGAGTCTGTGAGCTGTCTGAGTGTCTTCTTTGGTAAAGGGTCTGTTCATATCTTTTCCCATTTTTAATTTGGATTATTTGTCTTTTTGTTGTAGAAGTGTTGATTTTTCCTGTAGATTTTAGAGGTTAGAACTTTGTCTGAGATTTTATAGACAAATTTTTTTTTTCCCAGTGTGTAGGTTGTTTTTTTACTCTTTTGGTGAAGTCTTCTGAAGAGTGTGTTTATTTATTAGAAGATCCCAGTTATCTAGCTTATCTTCTGCAGTTAGTGTGTTGTTATTTATAGTTTGTATCCTGTTAATGCCACGTACTAGGGCCTCTAGCGTTGACCTTATTTTTTCTTCTATGATCTTCATAGTTTTTGGCTTCATATTTAGGTCTTTGATCCATTTTGAATTAGTATTTGTGCATAGTGTGAAGTATTGGTCCTGCTTCATGTTTTTGCAGACAGACACCCAATTTGCCAGCAGCATTTGTTAAAAAGACTGTTCCCCATTTGATGGACTTTGAGCCCATACAGGGTGGATGGATTTACACCTGGATTCTCAATTCTGTTCCATTGGTCAATGTATCTCTCATTGTACCAGTACAAAGCTCTTTTGACTACCACATCTGTATAGTAGTTTCTCCTACTTTATTATTCTTCTTTAATAATGTTTAACTTATCCAGGGCCTCTTCCCCTTCCATATGAAGTTGATTAGTTTTTCTATCTCTTTAAAGATTGCGGTTGGTATTTGGATCTGGATTGTGTTGTATTTGTAGATTGCTTTGGGTAGAATTGACATTTTCACAATGTTAACTACCTATCCATGAGCTTGGTATGTTTTTCCATTTATGTAGATCCCTTTGGGTTTCTTGCAGTAGGTTTTGTAGTTTTCTTCTTACAGGACTTTTACATAGCTAGTTAGATTTATTCTTAAGTATTTTATTTTATTTTTTAGGGGTTATTATAAATGGTGTTGTTTTCCTGATTTCTTTTTCATTGTTCTCTTTATTGGTGTATAGGAATCCAACTGATTTTTGTATGCTTATATTGTATCCTGCTAGTCTGCTGAATCTTTCTATTAGTTCCAGTAGTTTTCTCATGGAGTCTTTTGGGTTTTCTATGTATAATATCATATAATTCACAGATAGGTACAGTTTTTATTTCTTCTTTACCAATTCGAATGTCCTTTTTTTCTTTTTCTTGCCTAATTGCTCTAGCTAGGACTTCCAGTACAATGTCGAACATGAGTGGTGATAAAGGGCATCCTTGTCTTGTTCCTGTTCTCAAGTGGAATGTTTCCAGCCTCTCTCCATTAAGAATGATGTTGGCTGTTGGTTTTCTATAGATGCCCTTTATTATGTTGAGGTATTTTCCTTCTATACCTATTTTATTGAGCATTTTTATCAGGAATGGGTGCTGGAGTTTGTTGTATGCCTTTTTGGTGTCAATTGAGATGATCATGTGATTCTTTTATTTTATTTATGTGATGGATTATGTTGATTATTCTCTAATGTTCAACCACCCTTGAATACCTGATATGAATCTCACTTGGTCATAGTGTATTATTTTTTTGATATAATGCTGAATTCTATCAGCTAGAATTTTGTTGAGAATTTTTGCATCTATGTTCATGAGAGATATTGGTCTGTAATTTTTTGTGTGTGTGTGGTGTCTTTGCTTGGTTTGGGTAGCAGTGTTATGCTGGCTTCATAGAATGAATTTGAGAAGCAACCCCTCCTTTTTTTTTCTGAAATAGTTTGAGTAGTACTGGTGCAAACTCTTCTCTGAATGTTTGGTAGAATTCTCCAGGGAAGCCATCTGGGCCTGGTCTTTTTTTTGTGGGGAATTTTTTAAAATTATCTTTTCAATCTCTTCTCTTGTTATGGGTCTGTTCAGATTTGCAACTTCAATTTGTGTTATTTTGTGTAGATAGTGTGTTTCTAGAAGTTTATTAATTTCATCTAAGTTTTCAAATTTGTTGGAATATAATTTTTCAAAGTACTCTGTTATGATCCTTTTTATTTCTGTTGGGTCTGTTGTCATGCCCCTCATTTCATTTCTTATTTGCGTCCTCTCCTGTTTTTCTTTTGTCAGTCTGGCCAATGGTTAGCCGATGTTGTTGACCCTTTCAAAGAACTAACTTTTGGGTTTGTTGATTGTTTTTCTATTTTCTATTTTACTTGTTTATTTTCTGAACTTTATTATTTCCTTTCTTCTCGTGACTGTGGGCTTCTTTTGCTATTCTCTTTCTATTTGTTCAAGTTGTTTAGCTAATGTTTTGATTTTTTCCCTTTCTTCTTTTTTGACATATGCATCTATTACTATAAATTGACCTCTGAGCACTGCCTTTGCTATATCCCAAAGGTTTTGGTATGATGTGTTTTCATTCTTGTTTGATTCTAGGAATTTTTTGATTCTATCTTTGATTTCTACTATTGCTCAGTGATTTTAAAGTAGGGTGTTATTCAGTTTCCATGTGTTCGATTTTTTTCCCCTCTTGATCTTCCGGTCGCAATTTATATTTTGATGATGCTGTGGTCAGAGAAGATACTTTTGTATTATCTCAGTGTTTTGGATTTTGTTGAGGATTGCTTTGTGACCTAAGATGTGGTTTATTCAGGAGAACATTCCATGTGTGGTGAAAAAGAATATGTACTTTGTGGCAGTTGTGTGGATTGTTCTTTATACGTCTATGAGGTTAATTTTGCTGATTTTGGCCTTTAGATCTTCTGTATCTTTTCTGAGTTTCTTTCTAGAATCGTGTGTTGAAGTCTCCTACTATTATAGTGGAACTATCAATTTCTCTTTTCAGTATTGTTAGAGTTTGTTTCATGTATTTTGGAGCCCTGTCACTGGGTGCATAGATATTCATTATGGCTATGTCTTCATGAAGGATTGTCCCTTTAATCATTATGTAATGCCCTTCTTTGTTCTTTGTGATGGATTTTGTTTTAAAGTCTATTTCATCTGAGATTAGTATTGCCATTCCTGCTCCTTTTTGATAGCTGTTTGCTTGATATATTTTTTCTATCCTTTGATTTTTTAATATATTTGTCTTTTTTCTAAGGTGTGTCTCTTGTAGACAGCATATTGATGGATCTTGTTTTTTTATCCATTCTGTCATTCTCTGTCTCTTTATGGGTGCATTTAGGGCATTTACGTCCAGTGCAATTATTGATAGGTGTGAGTTAATTGCTGCCATTTTTAAATTGTTTTTTTTTTAAATTGTTCTGATGCTTTCTTTGTTCCTCCTACTCTTCTGTGCTGAATTCATTTTGTTTATGGATTTCTTTACTGTTTCTTTTGTTTTGTAGATTTTGTGTTTACTGAGACTATTTTTTTTCTTTATTTTGATGAGCACATATGTTAACTTTCATTGTGGTTACCTTGAAATTTACTCTTATCTTCCTAAGTTTGAACCAGTCTATTATTGGTATTACCTTGACTTCCTCTCCATTTGAAAGTTCTATACCTACAGAGTTTATTCCCTCGTTTATTGTTCTGAAGTTCTTGTAATTTACAGTTTCTGGTTTCCTGTTGTAATTCTTTTAGTTCTGGTTTATCCTAGAGAGTTCATTACCTAGGTTAGTATCTGGCTGATGCAGTCTTGCTTCCTAGATTCAGGCCGTTGTCTGATGTTGTTTGTTCTATAACTGAAGAACTCCCTTTAATAACTCTCGTAAGTTTAGTTTGGTTTTTACATATTCTTTAATTTCTGTTTATCTGGAAATGTCCTAATTTCACCATCATATTTGAGAAAGCGTTTCACAGGATATTTTATTCTTAGTTGGCAATTTTTTTCTTTCAAGGTTTTATATATGTTATCCTATTCCCTTCTTGCCTGAATGGTTTCTGCTGAGTAATCAGAGTTTAGTCTTATTGTTTCTCCTCTGTATATGACTTTTCATTTATCTCGAGCTGCTATCAGGATTCCTTCTTTGTCTTTGGTTTTAGTGAGTGTGATTATGATATGCCTCGGTGTTTTTCTTTTTGGGTCTATCCTGTATGGTGTTCGTTAAGCTGCTTGGATGGTCACTCTCTCATCTTTCATGATATTGGGGAAGATTTTTGTCGGCAATTCTTCAATATCCTCTCTGTGTTTTCTGTTTTATTCCCCTGTTCTAAAATTCCAGTCACAGATTTTTGCTTTTGATTGTACCCCACATCACTCTCAGGGTTTATTCTTTTTTTTTCATTCTTTTCTCGGTTTTTTCCACAAAGTGGTATCCAAGTATTTGTCTTCAATTTCGTTGATCCTGTCTTCCATTATTTCAAATTTGCTCCTTAAACTTTCTATGACACAGTCCAGTTCTGAAATCGTGTTGTTTAACTTTTGGTTTTCTAGTTACTAATTTTGTATTATTTCTAGTTGTGAATTTATTTTTACATTTTGTTCCTGTATTATTATCCTGAATTCTTCCATTGTTTTGTCTGTCTTTTCCATGATTTTGTCTATTTTTTCCTCATTTGTGTCTGCTTTTTGCTTCCTCTCTTGGATAGCCCAGAATATTAGAGATTTGAATTCCCTATCAGTTAGTTCCAGTGCGTTTTCTTCTACTGGAAGAACATATGGTGTTTTATTTTGGATGCCTACTGGAACCATCCTGTCCTGTTTTTCATATGCTTTGTTATTGTCTGCTGTCTTTGGGACATTCAGTAATTATTTTCTTTCTTTTTTTTTAATCTCTTCTCTTGTTATGGGTCTGTTCAGATTTTCAACATCACTTTATTGTATTTTGGGTAGGTAGTGTGTTTCTAGAAATTTATCCATTTCCTCTAGGTTTTCAAATTTGTTGATGTACAGTTTTTCATAATATTCTGTTATGATCCTTTTTATTTCAGTTGGGTCTGTTGTAATGTTGCCCGTTTCATTTCTTATTTGGGATATTTGCATCCTCTCCTGTTTTTCTTTTGTCAGTCTGGACAGTGGTTTGTCAATTTAGTTGATTCTTTCAAAGAACCAACTTTTGGTTTTGTTGATTCTATTGTTTTTCTATTCTCTATTTCATTTATTTCTGCTCTGATCTTTATTATTTCCTTTCTTCTGGTGGCTGTGGGGTTTTTTGCTCTTCTCTTTCTATTTGTTTGAGTTGTGTAGTTAATGTTTTGGTTTTGTCCCTTTCTTCTTTTTTGATGTTTGCATCTGTTGCTATAAATTGTCCCCTGAGGACTGCCTTTGCTGTGTCCCAAAGATTTTAGTATGATGTTTTTTCATTCTCGTTAGCTTCCAGGAATTTTTTATTCCATCTTTGGTTTATTCTATTACCCAGTGGTTTGTAAGCAGGGTGTTATTCAGTTTCCATGTAATTGATTTGTTTCCTTGCTCTTTCTGTTGTCAATTTCTACCTTGATGGCATTGTGGTCAGAGAAGATACTTTGCATTATCTCAACATTTTGGATCTTGTTGAGGATTGCTCTGTGGCCTAAGATGTGATCTATTCTGGAGAACGTTCCATATGCACTGGAAAAAAATGTGTACTTTGCAGCTGTTGGATGGAGTGTTCTATATATGTCTATGAGGTCAAGCTGGCTGATTGTGCCCTTTAGGCCTTCTGTATCTTTGCTGAGTTTCTTTTTAGATGTTCTGTCCTTTACTGAGAGTGATGTGTTGAAGTCTTCTCCTACTATTGTGGAACTGTCAGCTTCTCTTTTCATTGCTGTTAGACTGTGTTTTATGTATTTTGGAGCCCCATCATTTGGTGTGTAGATGTTTATTATGGCTATGTCTTCATGATCTATCACCACCTTAATCATTATATAGTGTCCCTCTTTGTCTTTTATGGTGGACTTTGCCTTAAACTCTATTTTATCTGAGATTAGTATTGTCACTCTTGCTCTTTTTTCGTAGTTGTTTGCTTGATATATTTTTTTCCAACCTTTTATTTTTAACAAATTTATGTCTTTGTTTCTAAGGTGTGTCTCTTGTAGACAGCATATTGATGGATCCTACCTTTTATCCACTCTGTCACACTCTGTCTCTTTATGGGTGCATTGAGGCCATTTACATTCAATGTAATTATTGATAGATGTGAGCTAATTGCTGCCATTTTGTAGTGCTTTTTTTGTGGTGTTGAGGTTTTCTTTGTTCCTCATACTCTCCTGTGCTGAATTCCTTTTGTTTGTGGATTTTTTTTTTTCATTTCTTTTGTTTTCGTAGGTTTTGTTTTTACTGAGACTTTATGTTTTTCCTCTTTATTTTTATGAGCAGGTTTGTTAACTTTCTTTGTGGTTGCCGTGAAATTGACCCTTATCTTTCTAAGTTTGAAGCAGTCTATTATTACTTGGTATCACCTTGCCCTCCTCTCCATTAGAAGGTTCTATACCTACACCGTTTATCCCCTCTTTTATTGTTCTGGTGTTTTAATTCACAGATTAACTGCTCTGATTCCCTGTTGTATTTCTTTTGGTCTGGATTGTCCTTGAGAGTTCATTTTCTAGACTGGTATCTGGCTGGTACTATCTTGCCTCCTAGATTCAGTCTGTGAGCTGAACTCGTTTGTTCTCAGATCCAAGGACTCCCTTTAATAATTCTTGTATGTTTGGTTTGGTTTTTACATATTCCCTTAATTTCTGTTTATCTGGAAATATCCTAATTTCACCGTATTTGAACGAGAGTTTTGCAGAATATATTTTTCTTGGCTGCTGGCAATTTTTTCTTTCAATGTTTTATAGATGTCATCCCATAGCGTTCTTGCCTGCATGGTTTCTGCTGAATAATCTGAGCTTAGTCTTATTGTTTCTCCACTGTATGTGACTTCTTGTTTTTCTCAAGCTGCTTTAAGGATTCTTTGTCTTTGGTTTTGGTGAGTGTGATTATGATATACCTTGGTGATTTTCTTTTCGGGTCTATCCTATATGGGGTTTGTTGAGCTTCTTGGATGTCCAGCTTCTCATCTTTCATGATATTGGGATAGTTTTCTGTCAGCAGTTCTTCAATGGTCTTCTCTGTGTTTTCTGTTTTCTCCCCCTGTTCTATTACTCTGATCACTTGCAGATTTTTGATTTTGATTGTATCCCACATAATTCTCAGGGTCTCTTCATTTTTCTTCATTCTTTTTTCTGATTTTTCCTCAAACGGAGTTGTACCCAAGTGTTTGTCTTCAATTTTGCTCATCCTGTCTGCCACTGTTTCATATCTGTTCCACAGCCCTTCTATGACACTGTCCATTTCTGAAATCTTGTTTATCTTTTGGCTTTCTAATAGTTATTTTTGTATGATTTCTTGTAAATTTATTTTGGTTTTTTCTTTCTGCATTATTTTCCATTATTCTTACTTTTTTTGTCTGCATTTTCCATGAATTCGTCTGCCTTTTCCATGAAATTTTCTATATTTTCCTCATTTTTGTTCACTTTTTGTTTCAATTCTTGGATAATTCTGAGTATTTGAGATTTGAATTCCCTGTCAGGTAGTTCTAGTGCCTTTTCTTCTATTGGAAAGTCATCTGGTGTTTTATTTTGGACTTCTACTGGAACCATCCTGTCCTGTTTCTGTGAATGTTTTGATATTGTCTGCTGTCTTCCACACATTCAGTGGTTATTTTCCTCATTTATTGATTGCAGATTTGTTTGTTTCATCCTTTTTTGTTTTATTTGGCTATTTCTGAGCAGGCAGGCTGTGTATTCTTTGTTATTGGCTCGTCTGTGGGCATGATGCTTTTTGCCTTCTTTTCCTATTTTCAGGGTCTGTTGCTCAGGTATGGTAGTGCAGGACAGGTCTAGCTGAAGACAGGTTGCTGGTATGGGTTGTTTGTGGTAGTTACTATGGCCACCAGATTGTGATGTGTGGCACTAAGACGGGTATTGGAATGAGGAGAGAGGAACAGGGGCTAAAAACATAAAAACAAAAAAAGATTGCTGGGGGAGTTTGCTGTTGGATTGGAGAGAAGAGAGACTATAAAATGGAGAAAAACAAAAAGTAGAAGATGAAGAAAAAAAGAAAAGAAAAGAAAAAGTGAATAAATAAATATTAGAAAGAAAAAAGAGAGCAAAGCTCCCACCAGTGTGGCTATGAAATCTGGGGAAGTTGCTTCCAAGTGTTGCAGTGCAGCCTGGCTAGAAGGTTTAGAGGTGTCACTCAGTGCCAGGTATTCAGGGCACAGGAAGAGAAGGAAGGTATAGACAAGTGAGAACTGAGTAATGTAGAAAGACAAAACGGGAAAAAAGAGGTAAAAGAAAACAAAACAAATTTTAAAAAAGTTGGAAAAAAAGGATAAGAAAAAAAACCCAAAAACAGAAAACAAAAACATGAAAAAAGAAACACCCTCAGGGATTTCTCTGTGCATCTGCACAAACTGAGGGCATAGGCCCCAAACAGTGCAGTACTGCCCAGCTAGAACGGGCTCCCAATTCAAGAAAAGCAAAAGAAAACAAACAATTCAAAACAAACAAAGAAGCCCCTGGATCCAACCAGCATGGCAGTATGGACTGGGAAGCAGTTTCACATTCTAGTGGTGTTTCATAGCCTCTCATGAAGAAGCAAAGATGGAGCATGGAGCCAGGTATTTGAGAGAAAAGAGGGGGAGGTGGTGAGAAATAAAGAAGAAATTAAAAGAAGCGGAAAAAAGCAACACCACCAACAAACAAATGGCACTCAGGGAGTTGGCCAGTGGGGGACAGTGGAATCTAAGCAGCCAGTGCTTCCCGGCCAAGAGACTGTGGCTTCAGGAAGCAGGGGAGGCCAAGTAGCAGTGAAGAAGGGTGGGGGGTGGAAAGTGTATATCGCTTGTTACCAGTTTTTCTGTCTACTGCTGGAAGTTCTGTGAAGCTGCTTTCTCATACCCCCTGTTTTCTGGTCTCTGATAGGAGACCAACATGGTGGATCTGTGCTACGTTAGGTGATAGGGGACCTCTGTATGTATGTCTCCTTGCTCTCTGTTCTCTGTCAGTTTCTTATTCCATTTGTTGCTCCGCTGAGTTCTTTATCTCTTAATTTGATGCTTAAGGTTTCAGGATTGCCATTTTCTCCATTTGGCTTAGTTTTTTGGATCTTTGTTGTCGAGTGTCAGCATGGTGCTTTTGTCTAGAGTGTCACATTCCAGTAATTATTTTCTTCATTTATTGATTGTATATTTGTTTGTTTTGTCCTACTTTGTTTTATTTGGTTATGTCTGAGCAGGCAGGCTGGCTTTTTTTGTTGTTTGCTCATCTGTGAGCACAATACTTCTAACCACCTTCTCCAACGGACAGGGCTAGTTGCTCAGATATGGTGTAGCAACACAAGCCCAGCAGAGGGGAATGCTCTGAGATGAGTCATTGGTGGCATGTAGTGGGACCGACAGAGAACGACATGGGGTCAGTGTAGGGCAGGTTCAGGTAGACTGTGCCTGTGCCACTAGTAGGTGCGATGCTCAGTGCACGGCACAGATAGACAGGAGAGAGGGGGAGAATGTGATGTTTGTAGCTAAGTGGGTATGGAAAGAAGTGAAAGAGGAGAGAGAAACAGAAGTCCCCTACAAAAAAGTGCAGAGGGAGCCTGTTGTTGTAGTGGCACAGACCCAGAGAAGCCATGTGCCAATGGCTTTCTATCCAGGCAATATGGCATAGCTCATCAAGAAGGGACAGATATGGCACATGCATCTAGGTGGGCTGGAGAAAAGAAGGGAAGGAAAGGAGAGAGAGATAAGAAACTAGATTTTTAAAAAGAAGAGAGAAGAAGACACATACCAGGTGGTCAGGAGAAAGGAAAGGAAGGAAGGTAGAGAAAGACATGAAACTGAGAAAACAAGAAGAAAAAAATACCCCAAGGCAGCCCACCAGAAATGAGTCCCCTGCCGAGCAGCATTGCACAGCACGTGAAGAAGAAGTAGAGATGGCACACGGCACCAAGTGTTCAGGAGAAGGGTAAGGAATGAAGGTAGACAGAGAAAAGAAACTGAGAAAAGAAAAGATAAAAAAAATGCCAGAGGGAGTCCACTGGTGTAGCAGCTTGGACTGGGATAGGGTTCCCTAGTTAAGTGGCACTGCACAGCCCATCAAGAGGGAGTGTAGATGGCACATGGTGCCCATTGTTCAGAAGAAAAGAAAGGAAGGATGCTAGAGAGAGACAAGAAACCAAGAAAAGAAAAAAAAAAAAATGCTCCAAGGGAGCCCTCTGTCTTTGAGGCACAGACCAGGGAAGGGACTCCCCAGCTGAGCCGCACTGCACAGAGAGTCTAGAAAGAGCAGAGATGGCACATGACACCAAGTTTTCAGGAGAAAAGAAAGAGAGGATGGTAGAGAGAGACAATAAACCGAGAAACAAAAAAGAAAGAAAGAAAGAAAAAGCCTCAAGGGAGACCGCTGGCTTCGTGGTGGGGACCAGAGAAGTGGCTCCCCAGCCAAGTGGCACTACACAGCTCATCTAGGAGTAGAGATGGCACATGGTGCCAGATATTCAGAAGAAAGGAAAAGGAAGGTAGAGAGAGAGAAGAAACCGAGAAATGAAGAAAAACAAAAAAGAAAAAAAGTGTCCCCAAGACGCCCACCAGTATGGTGGCAGAGAAGTGGCACAACCTATCAAGAAGGAGCAGAGATGGCACACAGAGCCAGGTGTTCAAGAGAAAGGAAGGAGATGAAAGAGAGAGAAGAAACCAAAAGAAGCTTAAAAAAGCAGAACATCAACAAAAAGAAGGCACTGAAGAAGCCGGCTGTCGGGGGTGGCATGAATCCAAGCTGCAAGGAACTGGTGCCTCCCCAGCTGTGTGATCTTGGCCTGCCTGAAAGTGGTGGAGGTGGAGCAGAGGGAAGAAGAGAGGGGGTGGGAAAACGTGTATCCTTGGTTACTGGGTGCTGTGTCTCCTGCTGGGAGCTCTGTGAAGCTGTCTTCCCATACTGCCTGTCCACCACTTTTGGTGGCTAAGGGGTCCAGGATGGTGAAAGTGTGCTGCATTAGCTGATAGGAGACCTCTACTCCATAGCTCTCCTTGCTCTATGTTCTCTGTCAGTCTTATTCCATTCATTGCTTGGTTGAGTTCTTTATCCTTTCATTTGACCCTTAGGGTTCCAGGATTGACATTTGTCTTTGTTTTACTTAGTTTTTTGGGACTTTGCTGTGGAGGGACGGCGTGGTGCTTCTGTCTATAGTGCCATGTTGCCTCCGTATCCCTAGTACCTTTGTATTGTGATAGATATATTTACAATATACTCTTGGAAACATTTTAGCAATACTATTACTGGATGAATGGGGAAAATTATGTTTGTATTTGAAATTATTTAATGTAAGCAATGAGGTTCCTCTAAATGTCTGGTTTCATGGTTTGTGTTTAAGAAACTCTACAGAGATATTCTAATCATAGCAAAATCAAGGACTTGATCCACACCAATTCACATTTAGACTTATGCTAAGCTCTTTGTTTTCTTAATCAGAATCAGACTTTTATTTTAACCAAGTTTACTAGGTACCTTGATTTTCAGCCTCACCTTCCAATTTCTCCTTTAAGGAATTTTTACTTACCCTATACTTCTGGAAAAAAAACAAAAAACGAAAAACCCTGTTTCTTGGAGTTTTTGGCTTCTTTACCTTCGCACATTTATTTATTTATTATTATTCATCTTCTCCTTCATTTCTACCTATGGAAATCTTACCCATCCTTAAAGTTTCCACTCGAGTTCTGCTTCATTCATGAGGTATCTCCTCAGTTTCCTGGCTGGGGTGTGAGCTTTTTCCCTTCCGAATTCTTACAGAATTTATTTCGTCTTCTATGCTCAGTTAATTTGAAATCATTGTATATAAGTAATAGCTCATTCATTAGATTCTAAGAGCCTTGGTGGGCAAGACAGTCCATTGTGAATTTTGGAGAAGATCCTATTTCAATTTCATGAACATAATAAAACCAAAAACCATTTGCTGTCAGGTTCACTCTGACTCATGGCGATCCCATGTATGTCAGAGTAGAACTGTGCTCCATAGGATTTTCAATGGCTGATTTTCAGAAGTAGATCAGCAGGCCTTTTTTTTTTTTTTTTTTTTTTTTTTTTTTTGTGGTGCCTCTTGGTAAATAATCATTCAATATTTATTTGTTGAGAAAATAGTAAAGACTACATTCATGTATTATCTTTATAGCATTTTTTTTTTTTTAGTAAACTCCAAACACTATTCAAAACATAGATAAATAAAGAATGTTAAAGACTAACCATTATAAGACTGGTTCCTACTCCTTCTTGCTACAGCTGCTTTTATGCCTTACCTGTATTCTCTTGACCCTGACATCTTCTTTCTCATATTCTTCCTATGTTAGGCAAGAAGTATGAAAAGAAAGCCAAAGTCATGGAATTGATGTCTTGTATCAGGATCAATTAGAATGTTTCTATTTGCTAGTCTCCTACTGTTATGGATTGAATTGTGTCCCCCCAAAATATGTGTCAATTTACCTAGGCCATGATTCTCCGTATTGTGTGATTGTCCATCATTTAGTCATCTGATGTGATTTTCCTATGTGTTGTAAATTCTACCTCTATGATGTAGATGACAATAGGAGTAGTGACAGTTATGTTAATGAGGCAGGACTCAATCTACAAGATTAGGTTGTGTCTTAAGCCAATCTCTTTTGAAATACAGAAGAGAGAAACGAGCAGAGAGACAGGGGGATCTCATATAACCAAGAAACAAGAGCCAGGAGAATAGCATGTCCTTTGGATCCGGAATTCTTGAGCTGAGAACCTCCTCAACTGGGGAAGGTTAATGACAAGACCTTCCCCCAGAGCCGACAGAGAGAGAAAGCCTTCCCCTGGAGCTGGCACCCTGAATTCAGACTTCTAGCCTCCTAGACTGTAAGAGAAGAAATTTCTCTCTGTTTCAGCCATCCGTTTGTGGTATTTCTGTTAAAGCAGCACTAGATAACTTAGACAAGCTACTTAAATATCTGAATTCCTGACTACTGCTTTTATTGACCTTTCACTGTTACTATTCCACCTTGATGGGCTTTGTTAGTCATCATGTTCCTCTTGAGAATAAACAGTTATTGACTCCTGGGCTTTGCATTGCACTCCTGCCTGTCTACTTGACCTCTTTCAGCACGTCTTCCACCTAGCCTTATAGCTGCCTCTCCCTCACCCAACAAGCAATATATTGCCACCTCTGATTCAAATGGATCAGTGAGGGTGTAGGGTGAGAAGCTCAGAACAGGACTGAGAAAAAGAGGTCAGAAAAAATGGGAATTATATCTTGAAACAGATATTATAGGTGATATCACTGAGGCTCAAAGGAGTTCATTAACTTGCTCAATAGCACTCAAGTAGAAGAACCATGAATTGAGCCCCCTGTACCTTTACTAACTAGGCAGAAATTTTTAGTATTCAACAATTAGAAATGATTTTAACTCAAAAATGTTAAATGCTGGGTCTTTTCAAGTAGATAAAAAGCAGTCCTATAAGAGCATCTGGAGTTCCTAGGTGGTGCAAACAGGGAGCTCAGCTGCTAACTGAAAGGTTGGAGGTTCAAGTTCACCTAGAGGTGCCTTGGAAGAAAAGCCTGGCAATCTACTCCTGCAACACCTGCCACTGAAAACTCTATGGAGCACAGCTCTACTCAGACACACATGGGGTCACCAAGAATTGGAACTGATGCAACGCCAACTGGTTATATGAGTATCTAAGATGATTTTATCACTTTTAGCTGAAATGATATTGAAAGAGGCACTGAAGCTACTTAAGTGCTTTACAACAACAGTGACTGTATGTCTTCCAAAATGTTCCAGGAAGGTAAATTCTGGGTAAGGAAGGACTGGTAACATTTAAGTTATCTAATTAGTTGCATGATATGCACAGCAATAATTTAAAACAAAATCTCAAAAATACCATTGTTTTTCTGCAAGAGATAGAGTTGAGTTTTATCTGGAGATCACTGATCTTAAGTCTGATGGGTAGTAATTCTCTTAGGAATTTTATATGTCTAATCATAGAAATGTGCCATTTAATCATTATTTCTATGTGCTTTGGCACAGCTATCATGTTTCAAGCTTAATGGGGCATATTTTTAGGAGTGTTGAGGGTAAATCTTCATGTAGTCATACGTAGACAAGTGGAAAAACGGTTTATTGTATGGATGTTATGATAGGTGTTTTTTGTTAAGATATGTTATGACAAAGACTTTGAAGACAAATCACCATCTGCCAAAAGCTATAAAAAGCTTGCTTTTCACATTTATTCTTAGCACTAACAGTGAGTTTACAATGCTGAACTCATCTTTGCTAGTATATAATTTTCTTGTTCGATACTAAATTCCATTAGGTGGAAGATGGCTATGTGGGAAAAAAGTTATATTTCCATTTGTAAAATGTTTTAAAATCCTAAACAAAAAAATATTTTAAAAAAACATTACATCATTTGATATTTTCAGGAACCTAGCAAGTTTGGAAAGGTAGGGATAATTACTTCATTGTGTATATCAATAAACTGAAGTCCAGACAATTTTGTTACCTGCTTAAGATCATAGTTAGCAAGTGAAAAACCAGAAGAGGAGTCGTCACCCATGAGGACATTCCTATTACTTCCTTCTTCTACTAGATCATAAGGACAAAAATCTTATCTAACTTCAAGATATTACTTCTAGCTTTGATTTTTAATAATTATTTGTTGAATAAATAAACGAACAAATTAATTAATTCTCTCCGGTTTAAAAGTCCGGATAAAATTGACCATTCATTTTTATTTGTTCTTGTCTTAGATATCTAGTGCTGCTGTAACAGAAATACCACAAGTGGATGGCTTTAACAAAAAGAAATTTCTTCTCTCACAGTCTAGTAGGCTAGAAGTCTGGATTCAGGGCACAAGATCCAGGAGAAGGCTTTCTCTCTCTGTTGGCTCTGGAGGAAGGTCCTTGTCATTGATCTTCCCCTCGTCTAGGAGCCTCTCAGCAGAGGGACTCCAGGTCCAAAGGGTGCATTCTGCTCCTGGGACTATTTTCTTGGTGGTATGAGATACCCCTGTTTCTCTGCTCCCTTCCCTCTTTTATATCTCAAAAGAGATTGACTTAAGACACAACCTAATCTTGTAGATTGAATTCTGCCTCATTAACGTAACTGCCTCTAATCCTGCCTCATTAACATCATAAAGGTAAGATTTACAACACATAGGAAAATAACATCAGATGACAAAATGGTGGACAATCACACAATACTGGGAATTATGGCCTAGCCAAGTTGACATACATTTTTGGGGGTCCAATTCAATCCATAACAGTTCTTTTATATTTCTATCTTTGTAACTATTTTCTCCCTCCCTTCTTCCTTTCCCTTCCTTGCTTCTTTCCTTCCTTTCTTCCTTCCCTCCTTCCTTCCTTCTTTCAAAAAAGTTAAGTCTCAACTGTTTTTGAATGCCTACATCTTAGCACAGTGTCTCATGTAGTAGGCACTTAATATTTATTAAATGAGGAAACAAACAAACCCCGTCCCATCTCTACAACCCTTCATTTCAAAAGATACAATTTAATTATTAATTAGTTTCATTTACTTAACAAATACCTTCCTTTCTGTGAAGCTTGCTGTCATAAATATCAGAGCTTTTTATTAAGATGTAACATGGGTTATACTGTGATGGATGATACAACAGTCAAAAGATCAATGAGGAAGGCTGTCCCCAACCTTGCCCAATGACTTTGTTTCCACTTCCTTAGGTTTCTATGGCTTGGATTATCTCTCCTGAAAATCAGCCTCAAGTGGCCAGAAAAGAGTTGAATAATCTGTTGATTCTGTGACTGTAATACGTGCTACAGAACTACTCAAAGGACGACTTGAGCCATGACAAAGAGTTGGAATCTTAGTTGGGAGAGTAATTGTGACTCATCTTGGTGATTGTTAAGTATTGAAACAGTCTTCCTTTTGTCCTTTATTCTTCCTCTGAATTCCTAGAGTAACTTATTGTCTGTACCACTCATTTGGCACTAATTTTCAGCTTTTAAAAGTCATTTAACTTTTCCTTTTTTTTTGTCCTCAATTGTAAGTCGGTTTGAAATGGAAATGATATGCTGTATAGTGGAGGAAATAAAGTGCAAAAATAAAGTGTTTTGTGTTATATATGGGGTTCAATCCTGTCTTCTTCACTTACCAGCTGCTTAAATTTAAGCATATTATTTTTTTCAGAGGGGGGATAGTAATTTCAATCCTGTAATGTTGTTGCAGGATATAATGATCAATTGTAAAAGTAAGAGGATCTCAAAACAAATACGGAGGTAACATTTCTAAACATCTAGCTACTGTATGTGTTTGTATGTGTGTTTGCATTTCCATAGGAGTGCAGCCACTTTGGAATGGTGAGGAAGGGAAGAATGGCCTTCATATGGACAGAATCAGAAAAACTATAGTAGGCAGTTTGCTATAGTGCCTCTTCCATGCAGAAAAGGAATGGAACAACTTCAGGAGAGGTAAAAACGTGACTTCCTAGGTGTCTAGACCAGTGTCTAAGAGTTTCTGGGTGGTGCAAATGGTTAATCACTCAACTGTTAACTGAAAGGTTGGCAGTTCGAACCCACCCAGAGGTGTCTTGAAAAGAAATCCTGGCAATCTGCTTCTGAAAGGTCACAGCCTTGAAAACTGTATGGAGCAGTTCTGCTCTGCAACACATGGGGTCATCAGGAGTCAGAATAGACTTAACAGCAACTGGTTGGTTGGTTGGTTGGTAGGCCACTGTGTAAACAATATCCTTCTAGTGAAAATCCTGCTAATGCTAGACAACAGTTCAGCCCATGGAGACAACTCTGATGGTTTCACTGCAGTGGAGGCAGCAATGAGGGAAGAAGAAGGGGCTTTGAAGGGAGCCTGAGAAGGAGCTGGTAACATGGAGAAGCCATCTCTAGGACAAACAATACAATAATTTTAGTAGACCCAGGGGTTAACATGGTGACTTTATGTGTACAGTAGAACTGTGCTCCATGAGGTTTCAAGGTTGTGACCTTTCAGAAGCAGGTCACCAGGCCTGTCTTCTGAGGTACCTCTGGGTGCATTCAAACTGCCAACGTTTCTGTTAGTAGTTGAGCACTTAACCAATTGTGACACACAAGGTTGCCATGAATTGGAATCAACAGCAACTTTTTTCGCGACGGCGACGGTGTTTAACATAACAGCCAGAAGAGTTTTCGAAACCACTAATCAGTTCAGTTAAAAAGATACTTAGTTGCAAGCAAAAAAACCAATCAAGAGTAACTTGAATATTGAATTTTTTTCACTTAATAGGAACTCCAAAAGAAACAGTCAAGAGTTAAGGCAACTGTTCAAAATGTTATCAGAGAACTAGGTATTTTCTATCTTTCTACCTGGACATTCCCAGTGGGTTATTCTTTCCCTTATAATCTCAGGATGGCTGCTGCACCCTCAGACTTCATGTTCGTGTTCTAGAGAGGTAGAATGTAGAAAATCCAAAGTCATTACCTGCTGAGGGTTTATCTTTTTATTCAGAAAGATATACCTTTTCAAAGACTCTTGCTTGAAGAAATGTCCAGCAAAGATACGTGACCATATCTGAGTGAAAGTTAAGTTAAATGTTTAATTTAACTCTGTAGGCTTATGCTCTCTAAGGTAGGACTGCAAGAGAGAAATTTGGGAAGAAGTGTTGAGTGAACCAGGTACCACTGTCTCACAGCCCAAACAGTTATCTAAATAGGATAAAGTACTTGTTGGGAGGTGGTGTGGATCAGGCAGGTTTCTCTTTATTATGCTGGTATGGGCCATAAAGTGAAAACAATTAGTTTGATTTCGTTTGGAGATGGGTTACCTGCACACACTCATGGCTTTGCTTATTGTTGTTAGCTGCTATCAAGTCAGCCCCTGACTCATGACAACCCCACGCATAACAGAATGAAAGCTGTCCAGTTCTTCTTAGTTGTGGATAAGACCATTGTGATCCATAGAGTTTTCATTGGCTGGTTTCTGGAAGTAAATCACCAGGCCATTCTTCCTAGTCTATCTCAGGCTGGAAACTCTACTGAAATCTTTTCAGCTTCATAGCAACACATAATCTGCCACTGACAGATGGGTGGTGGCTACATATGAGGTGAATTGGCTGGGAATCGAACCTAGGTTTCCTGTATGGAAAGTGAAAATTCTATCACAGAACCACCACTGCCCTCTGCTTCTACCCATAAGAGATACTATGTTCAAGAGGCACATTTATTCAAGCTGATTATTTGCTGACTAATGATCCAATATTTGCTGTCTCTCTATACATTTAAATATCATATATAAGGCATAAGCATACTGGTAGAGTACTTCGTACAAAGTAAGTGTTCAAAAACTCAGTTTTGGGTTGGGACCAAGATTACGGTGTAGTCAGACTCTTCCTATAACCCTCTTATAAACAAAGACCTGGAAAAACAAGTGATTTGATTATAGATAAATAGCTCGGAGCCCTGAACAAGGCAAAGTCGAGGAATCGGACTGAGTGGCGGGGGAGAGGGAGATGGTTTGGAAGAAGTGAAGAGCGCCAGAGCAGCGGCAGCGAGACTGCAGCTCTTCAGCCGTGCCCACTGCCAACTCACAGTGACCTTACAGGACAGAATGTAACTGCCCCATAGGGTTTCCAAGGCTGTAATCTTTACGGAAGCAGACTGCTGCATCTTTCTCCCACAGAACGGCTGTTGGGTTCCAACCACCAACCTTCAGTTAGCAGCTGAGCGCTTTAACCGCTGCACCACCAGGGTTCTTTCAGGGAACCCTAGGAAGTCTGTAATGAGATAGGATTTGCAGTGGTGATGTCATGGATTGAATTGTGTCACCCCAAAAATGTGTGTACCAACTTGGGTGGGTCATGATTCCCAGTATTGTATGATTGTGTAATCCGATGTGATTTCCTTATGTGTCGTAAATTCAATCACTATGATGTAATAGGATGGATTGGTAGCAGTTATACTGATGAGGTATATAGGATTGCATGGTGTCTTGAGCCAATCTCTTTTAAGATATGGGAGAGAGAGGCAAGCAGGGACATGTGTGAACCTCATACCGCCAAGAGGGCAGTGCCAGGAGCAGAGTGCCTCCTTTGGACCTGGGGTTTCTGAGTGGACAGGCTCCCAAACCAAAGGAAGACTGATGACACAGACCTTCCTCCAGAGCCAACAGAGAGGGCATTCCCCTGGGGCTGATGCCCTGAATTTGGACTTGTGGCCTGCTGGACTGTGAAAGAATGAACTTCTGTTTGTTAGAGCCATCCACTTGTGGTATTTCTGTTGTAGCAGCACTAGATGACTCAGACAGGCGGTGTCACATTCTCTGCTTTGGAATGCAATGGAAACATGGTAAAGCACAAAAGAGCAAGGACTCTGGGGCATTTTAGTCCTGAGGTTGGATGTTGGCTCTATCAACTTTAGGCAAGTTATCTGAGCCTCAGTTTTTTCATCTATAAAATGAAGATATACTATCTACCTCAGGGACTGATGTGAGGATCCAATAAAATAGTCTACCTTCAAGCACTGTTATGAGTCAGATTCAACTTGAAGGCAACAGGTTTGGGTTTTTTTGTTTTGTTGTTTGTTTGTTTGTTTTTAAGCACTGTTATATCAACTGTTTATATCACTGTTATATCATTCAGCTAATGCAAATAGAATTCCATCTTCTTTCTTGAAAGGACTGGACAAATTACCTATGGGCACAGCTTTCTTCTCCAAAGGCTTGGGATTTTTCATATAAGATCATTTGTTACTATAATATGAAGCACTGGTTTTGAAACATAGCTTCAAATTACAACTACTTTGATAGTTTTAGAAAATGTTGATGCCTGGATCTCACCTATATGGAATCTGATTTAATTAGACTCCGTAATTAAATATCCTGAGCATCAGGAGTTTTAAAAGATCTCCAGGTGATTCTAATATGCAGCCCAGGTTGATAAGCCAAGCTCTGAAAGATTGTAGCAGGGGAGGTTCTGCTTGTCATCTAACATATACTTATTCCTTGGTTACCCAAGGATTCTGTCCAGGGGTCATGGTATCTTGCCTTCTCTCTCAGAGTCATCCTTTGCCAAAGCTCCTGGTCAAGTCTTCTCCAGCGAGTTCACTGGGTGATGAAATTTGTAGGAATTGGCAGGTCCCCAAAAGTTCTCCGCTGTTTCATGATTGGGGCAGGCATTGAGTGGGTGGGTCATGGTGCAAAATGAAGGATATATCCCAAACTGAAAAACCCAAACCAATTGCCATGGAGTAGATTTCATCTCATAGTGACCCTATAAGACTGAGTAGAAC
Source organism: Dugong dugon (assembly GCA_030035585.1). Taxonomy (NCBI): domain Eukaryota; kingdom Metazoa; phylum Chordata; class Mammalia; order Sirenia; family Dugongidae; genus Dugong; species Dugong dugon. The sequence goes on from CM057479.1 coordinate 35,005,150, forward strand.
TGCCCTATAGAGTTTTCCAAGGCTGTAAACCTTTACATAAGCAGACTGTCACATCTTTCTCCCATGGTTTGGTTAACAGCTGAGCACTTTAACCACTGTGCCAGCAGGTCTACCTTGAAGGATATACAGGCCTCTCAAATACCAACAGGGATTACATAAGAAAACACTGACACAGGACTTGAGATTTGGTAAATAAAGAAAATTAACTGAAAGCAAAACAAATGAAAATTGATTTTTGAGAGACTATCAAACATAGATGAAAATAGATATTTGCCTAAGGGAATCATTAGGTAAGTGGGAAAAGATGTATGTATATAGCAGCATGGATAATAATAAACTTTTTAAAATCCTAGAAATAAAGGGTCAAGGACACTAAACAGTTGGTTATTGAAAGACATTTTAGGAAGTTTACAGGTTTTCCCTAGTTAAACATTTTTAAAAGACAGTACATTTGTGAAAGAAAAGTTGTTATGACTCATGGAGTCATCTCCATATTGGGAGACAGCTAATATTTGTATTCATAGTAACCAACTGAGTCCATGTGATGACTATTACAATGCTCAAGTTATATTACCCTTTGATTAACAGGAGTGACTAGTGTCTCCTCTCTTTTAATTATTCTGATTGGTAGATACCGGAAATTCCAATATATTGGGAGGGGCTCAAACTGAGTGCCATAGATGCCTGAAGGTCATAAAGAAAAGACAAAAGAGGACCTCTCAGGGTAGATTAAAGGTGAATGTCACAATGACCACCTATCTTCCTGTAGTCTTCCTTTATAATACTTCCCCTATAACCTTCAGAAAATTTGGGTATTTTAAGAGCAGGCTTGTAAATTGAAGAGGGCATTGTGAAATTAAAGAACAATCTATTCTGATTTTAACTCAAATGTACATTTTGGAGCTAGGCTGGGTGTATCCTTGCTTATTCTCATGATGTCATGAGATCGTCACCATCTCCTAAGATTCTGTGAGCCAGAAACCTTCATATATTCCTGCCTCTAATAAGTATTTATGGGACTCCCTAGCTTATGGATGCAACTGACTATGACTCAAACCTCAAAGACAAGACATGAGTGAACATTCTGGAGTAATTTATGTTGGTCTTGGTTGATGACAATAATAAGGCTGGACTTGCTGAAAAGCACAAAATATTGGAGTTATTTCTCAGTAAGGAACTGGTAAGTGATGTATCCTGGCAGAAGAGAGGGTTAAGGCAACTCTAAGACACCTTTAGTAATGTGATTTCCAGTAATGTGATTTCCAAAGAGAGGTTGAGGGTAAAAATAACTTGCTCAAGATGGCAATGCCATCATCGAGGAACCTTGGAGTATGTACATGGCAGACAGCTTGTTACTGGTGAGGTATGGAACTTGATGGAGTGCACAAATGAGGTGTGGCAGAGTTCTGGATTGAGGGAAAAACTGACTTCTTTAGGTCTTAGATTCCACATCTGTAAAATGAACAGCATATCTAGATTATTTCTAAAGTTCCTTCTAGTTTTAAACATTCTATGGCTTAATGTTTTATTTAAAGCATCAGTACACTAATTACACCCCAAGTATTGCACCTAGGACTGATAAGGAGAAAGTCTGGAGCAAATATTTTTCTCCTTTTCTCATTAGCCTTTCTGTCTTTTTCTGAAAATCAAGAGAACTACAGTCACTAGAAGAGCACGTAATAGATGTCGTGAATTTGATCTGGCAAGAGAGTCAGGGAAAGAAGTAAAGTCTTGGCTGGGCTTCTTGATACTGCTTTCATTTTACAGATGTAGATGGTAGCATTCCATTCTTACACAGTATTGTGGAATTTCTTATTTGAATTATCAATTATTACTGGCCAATCAAAGGAGATGAGGCTGGGAAAGGAATGTGGGAAGAGAAAGTAAAGGTGATAACAAGAAGAGAATTCATCTTCAACAGAGGCCTTTGCTCCTGAGAAGTTCAACATAGAAAGAAACTGTCAGGGTTATTTACCACAGTGCTTTAAAACACTACATTTAACAAATTCCTTCCTAACTGATCACACATCAGGAGGGAGAGCTCAATTCCCTTCAAGAAAACCCATGCTGATTTTAAGCAATGCTATTGGGAAGGCGTCCATTTGTTTATTGCAGCATTGTTGTAACAACTGAAAACAAGAAACAAAAAACTACCATTAAAAGAGACTATTTAAATAAATTATGGCACATCCATTCAGTGGAATATTATGCATCTATGTTAAACAGAATGAAGTAGATCTATCTGCATGTGATGATATGAAAAGATGCTCAAGATATAGTTAAATAAAAATAGCAAGATGCGGAACAGTATGCTTATGTAATCTGAAAATGTAGGTACTCTAGAGTTGGTCCCCACTCACAGTGACCCTACATAAAACACAATAAAACCCTGCTCAATGTTGCATCATCCTCACAAGCATTGCTAGGTTTGAGCTCGTTGTTGCAGCCACTGTGTCAATCCATCTTGATGAAGGTCTTCCTCTTTTTCACTGGCCCTCTACTTTACCAAGCATGAGGTCCTACTCCAGGGACTGGTTCCTCTTAATAACGTGTCCAAAGTCCAAAAAAACCAAACCCATTGCCTTGGAGTCTATTCTGACTCACAGTGAACCTATAGGACAGAGTAGAACTGCACCATAGTGTTTCCCAGAAGCAGCTGGTGGATTCGAACTGCCAACCTTTTGGTTAGCTGTCAAGCTCTTAACCACTGCACTGTGTGAGACAAAGTCTCATCCGTCTCACTTCTAAGAAGCATTCTGGCTATATCTCTTTCAAGACAGATTTGTTAGTTCTGGAAGTCTATGGTATTTTTAATATTCTTTGCCAACACCATAATTCAAATGCATCAATTCTTCTTCCATGTTTCTTATTGTCCATCTTTCACATGCATATGAGGTGGTTGAAAATACCATGGCATCAGTCAGGTGTACCTTAGTCCTCAAAGTGACATCGTCGCTTTTATCACTTTAAAGAGGTATTTTGCAGAAGATTTGCCCAATGCAATATGTCATTTGATTTCTTGGTTGCTGCTTCCATGGGCATTGATTGTGGATACAAGTAAAATGAAATCCTTGACAACTTCAATCTTTTCTCCATTTATCATGATGATGCTTATTGGTCTATTAGTAAGGATTTTTGTTTTCTTTATGTTGAGGTGCAATCCATATTGAAGGCTGGAGTCTTTGATCTTCATCAGTAAGTGTTGCAAGTCCTCTTCGCTTTCAGCAAGAAAGTTTTCATCTGCATATCACAGGTTGTTAATGAGTCTTCCTCCAATCGTTATGCCACATTCTTCCTCTTATAGTCCAGCTTCTCTGATTCTGTGATCAGCATACAGACTGAATAAGTATGGTGAAAGGATACAACCCTGACACACACCTTCCTGATTTTAAACCACGCAATATCCCTTTGTCCTGTTCAAATGAATGCCTCTTGCTTTATATACAGGTTCTGTATGAGCACAAGTAAGTGTTCTGGAATTTCCATTCTTTGCAATGTTAACCGTAATTTGTTATGATCCACACAGTCAAATGTCTTTGCATAGCCAATAAAATGCTGGTAAACATCTTCCTGGTATTCTTTGCTTTCAGCCAAGATCCATCTGACATCAGCACTAAAATCCCTATTTCCATATCCTCTTCTAAATCCAGCTTGAATTTCTGGCAGTTCCTTGTCAATGTACTTGCTTTTGAAAACTATTTTTGAATTATCTTCAGCAAAATTTTACTTGCATATGATAGTAATGATATTGGTTGATAATCTCCACATTCTGTTAGAGATTAGCAGTGGATTTCTCGTAGGGGTGGAGAATACTTTCCCTGGCTATCTGTCCTCTTCCTCAGAGCTTCCTTCTCTTCAGAAGGTTTCCCTTTATAGGTTTGACAGCACATTTTCCTAATTACTAAATGAAGACTCATACTGAATATGCTAGGTTCTATACCCTGACTTCTCATGTTTTCTATAGACGCATACTATCTTCTTGACTCTAATTTTAATTTTGCTCTTTTACTTAACAGAAGTCCATTTTAACCAATTTTTTTTTTTTTGGCATCCCTGAAATGACAACATTTTATAGAAAAACAATGGTTATTTTAAGCAGAAATTACTTAGCAATGAACTGACCACTTATGAAAATTGGTCCTCACTCAGAACTCCCTCTTTGCTCAATGCAACCATCTCTGGTCCACTGTTCCAACATCTCTGAGGACCAATCTCTTGTTACAACTTAGGACAATACAACAATGAATGAAAAGTAAATGACGGTGTGGTGGATTAATTACTTTTGTGTGTGGCCTTTCTAGCCATGGTCTTGTAAGACCCAGGTGATTGTGTGATAGGGTAATTGTGGCCTACCAAGGGGATTGGTCAGTTTTGCCTTAAAAGAGAACCAATTCCAGAGCAAAGAGGAGAGCCCACCAACACCAATGAGGGAGGGGCATACAGCAGAAATCAGCAGTGAAGCCCCAAAGGAGATGTTGCAGTGGGCTTCCTGGCCCACAGAGCAGGAGGGCTGGGTGCCTTTTGGCAGAAACTGAGAGCCAGGGAGACGTATATGCCTGACCCATGAATTTGAGACTTGCCAGCCTCCAAAACCTTGTGAGATATTTCCTTTATATGGTCTGTGAGTTCTGTGAGACATTGCAAGAAATTAGGGAACCCAAAGATAGGAGGGAGAGTGCTGAGGCGAGGGGGAGTAGTTGATGTTGGAGATGATGGAATGGTACAGAGGCTTGGAAAAGTTAGACATTTGGAACATCTTTAACCTCGGCCTCATAGGAAACATCTTTGTTCTGATCTTTATGAAAGAAATTATTCGTTTAGTTGGTGTCAGAATGATAAGCTTTGCTGCAATGGTCCAAACTCACTGGAATATGTGGTTTTGGAAAAAGTGGGTAAACAAGAGAAAATGGATTTTTAAAAACCCACGGATTGAAGCAGCTGTTATGTTGCAATCAGTTACCCAAAGCAAAAGCTACTCATGGGATTTAGAAGGGTGTATCTAACACCTGAGAAACTGGCTAATTGGATGCGTATGGAAATATAGAGTGATAAGGAAAGGACCAGGCATACAGTTCCTTGGTTTGTTACCCTTAATAGCTGCAATGGTAGGGAAAAAGAATGTAGGGGCTGATTTTAGCACTGAACCAAGCACAGATCCAGTCCAGTCAGAGCTATGACCGCTAGTCTCAGGGCCTACTCAGAAAGGGAAAAACAGGTTGGAACAACAGGCAGTTCCTCTAAGACCACTGGCCACCAAGAAGGTAGTCCAGGAGGGAAACAGGCAAAACTAAGAAACTGTAGAAATCAGGGGTATAGTGTAAAGGAGTTGCTTCAATCTGTAGATTAGTATCATTTGCTTCCCAAAGAACCATTACTAAAATGGATTGTGAGAGTGACTAAGGGCATTGTCTTTAGTTTTGAATGCCCCAGAATGGAAGAGTATGTTTGGGTTGATGCAAGACCCATAATTCACTATGGAACAGTCACGAATGATGATACAAAATCCATTTACACAGTGGGTTAACTCAGAGGGGATGGCCATCCTGATAGACTGGAAAAAATTTGCAGTGAGATTTGTTTACTCTAAGAAGGGAAACTGCCCTTCTTCCCATCTAAATACCTAATGAAACACTCCAGAGGAAGCAGCTGATGTGCTGCTTATGCAAGCCATGCTGGAATGGCTTTACACTGATCATGCTATTCATCCACAGGTCATGGTAGATAATGGTAATCAATGGAGCCCCTTCTACATGGGCTACCCATTTAACCTTGCTACTGCGAAACAAAGCAACAATCCAAGAAGGCTTGTTGGATCTGTTGGCACAGCTTCCCCACATGGGTCTTACAGATGCAAGAAACATGAGGATGATTCATAGAATAATGGGAAGAGGCAATGGGGAAAGAACTTACCCCAGCAGGAAAGACATTTTTAGATGGTTACTAAGAAATGGGATGAATATAGCAGACATCGATGGAGTTGAGACAAATGTTCTAAGACAGCACTATAGAAGGTTGGGTGTACAAAAGGAAATTCCTACTGTCCCTTCAATGTTGAAGAAGCCTAAAGAAGTCTGTCCTATTCACCCAAGCCAGGAGGTATTTAATGACAGGGATTCCCACCTGGCACCATTTGAAGCAGAGGCTCAGCTGGTTGATCAAGATAAAGACTGAAGAGGCGGCCAGGATCTTCTGGTACAGCTCCCAGCAGGGGACACAAACCCATATGCACATGTGTGGGCAAAATGGACTGGGGGTGGGGAAGAGAACTTCTTAGGGCTCCTGGACACAGGAGCTCAATGTACTGTAATTCCAAAACCTATCAATAAAATCTTGAAGGGGCCTAAAGTTAAACTGGTGGGATATGGGGATGCAATGGTTGATGGGACTAAGGTGAAAGTTTGGATAAGAATTGGAAGATTTAAAGAGATCTGTATGAAGTAGTTGCATCTCCTTTACCTGAATGTATTATTGGTATAGATATTACATCTAATTGAGACATAACTATAATAAACATCTACGCACCCAGTGACTGGGCTCCAAAATACATAAAGCAAACTCTAACAGCACTGAAAAGAGAAATTCACAGTTCCACAATAATACTAGGAGACTTCAACACACAAAGGACAGAATATATAAAAAGAAACTCAACAAAGATACAGAAGACCTAAAGTGGACAAAGAGCCACCTTAACCTCATAGACATATATAGAACACTCTATCCAACAGCTGCAAAGTACACATTCTTTTCCAATGCATATGGAACATTCTCCAGAATAGATCACATCTTAGGCCACACAGCAATCTTCAACAAGATCCAAAACACTGAGATAATACAAAGTGTCTTTTCGACCACAATGCCATCAAGGTAGAAATTAACAACAGAAAGAGCAAGGAAAAAAAATAAATTACAAGGAAACTGAATAACACACTTTTTACAAACCACTGGGTAATAGAAGAAAATCAGAGATGGAATCAAAAAAATTCCTAGAATCATACAAGAATGAAAACACATCATACCAAAACCTTTGGGACATAGCAAAGGCAGTCATCAGAGGACAATTTATAACAATAGATGCACACATCAAAAAAGAAGAAAGGGACAAAATCAAAACATTAACTACACAACTCAAACAAATGGAAAGATAACAGCAAAAAGTCCCACAGCCATCAGAAGAAAGGAAAAAAAATAAAAATAAAAGCAGAAAAGAATGAAATAGAGAATAGAAAAACAATAGAAAGAATCAACAAAACCAAAAGTTGGTTCTTTGAAAGAATCAACTAAATCGACAAACCACTGGCCAGACTGACAAAAGAACAACAGGAGAGGATGCAAATAACCCAAATAAGAAATGAAATGGGCGACATTACAAAAGACCTAACTGAAATAAAAAGGATCATAACAGAATATTATGAAAAACTATACTACAATCAATATGAAAACCTAGAGGAAATGGATAAATTTCTAGAAACACACTACCTTCTCAAACTACAACAAAGTGATGTTGAAAATCTGAATAGACCCATAACAAGAGGAGATTGAAAAGGTAATAAAAACACTCCCAACAAAAAAAATCCTGGCCCAGATGTCTTCACTGGAGAATTCTACAAAACATTCAGAGAAGAGCTTGTACCAGTACTACTCAAGCTATTTCAGACCATAGAAAAGGAAGCAACACTTGCAAATTTATTCTATGAAACCAGCATAATGCTGATACAAAAACCCAGCAAAGACACCACAAAAAAAGAAAATTACAGACCAATATCTCTCACGAATATAGATGCAAAAATTCTGAACAAAATTCTAGCCAATAGAATTCAGCATCATATAAAAAAAACAATACACCACGACCAAGTAGGATTCATACCAGGTATGCAAGGATGGTTCAACATTAGAAAAATAATCAACGTAATCCACCACATAAATAAAATAAAAGAATCACATGATCATCTCAATTGACAAAGAAAAGGCATTCTACAAGGTCCAACACCCATTCTGATAGAAACTCTCCATAAAATAGGTATAGAAGGGAAATTTCTCAACATAATAAAGGGCATCTATGCAAAAGCAATGGCCAACATCATTCTTAATGGAGAGAGGCTGAAAACATTCCCCTTGAAAACAGGAACAAGACAAGGATGCCCTTTATCTCCATTCCTATTTAACATTGTGCTGGAAGTCCTAACTAGAGCAATAAGGCAAGAAAAAGAAATAAAGGGCATCCAAATTGGTAAAGAAGAAGTTAAACCGTCCCTGTTTGCGAATGACATGATACTGTACATAGAAAACCCTAAAGACTCCACAAGAAATCTACTGGAGCTAATAGAAGGATTCAGCAGAGTAGCAGATTACAAGATAAACATTCAAAAATCAGTTGGATTCCTATACACCAATAAAGAGAGCGCTGAAAAGGAAATCAGGAAAACAATACCATATATAATAGCCCCTAAAAAAATAAAACAGTTAGGAATAAATCTAACCAGGGATGTAAAAGACCTATACAAAGAAAACTACAGAACACTACTGCAAGAAACCAAAAGGGATCTACATAAATGGAAAAACATACCATGCTCATGGATAGGTAGACTCAACATTATGAAAATGACAATTCTACCAAAAGCAATTTACAAATACAATGCAATACGGATCCAAATACCAACAACATTCTTCGAAGAGATGGAAAAACTAATTATTAACTTTATATGGAAAGGGAAGAAGCCCCGAATAATTAAAGCACTATTGAAGAAGAAGAATAAAGTAGGAGGACTCACACTACCTGATCTCAGAACCTACTATACAGCTATGGTAGTCAAAATAGCCTGGTACTGGTACACCGACAGATACATTAACCAATGGAATGTAGTTGAGAACTCAGATGTAAATCTATCCACCCACGGTCACCTGATCTTCGACAAGGACCCAAAGTCCATCAAATGGGGAAAAGACAGTCTTTTTAACAAATGGTGCTGGCAAAACTGGATGTCCATCTGCAAAAATATGCAACGGAACCCATACCCGACAGCACATACAAAAACTAATTCAAAATGGATCAAAGACCTAAATATAAAGCCCAAAACTATAAATTTCATAGAAGAAAAAAGAGGTTCAGTGCTAGAGGCTCTAATACACGGCATTAACAGAATACAAACCATAACCAACAACACACAAACTCCAGAAGATAAGCTAGATAATTGGGATCTTCTAAAATTAAACACCTATGCTCTTGAAAAGACTTCACCAAAAGAGTAAAAAGAGAACCTACAGACTGGGAAAAATTTTTTGGACAGTACAAGTCAGACAAAGGTCTAATCTCCATAATCTACAAGAAAATCCAACACCTCTGCAACAAAAAGACAATTAATCCTATTTTAAAAAAATGAGCAAGGAAATGAACAGATACTTCACCAAAGAAGACAATCAAGGAGCCAACAGACACATGGGGAAATGCTCGCGATCACTAGCCATTAGAGAAATGCAAATTAAAACCACAATGAGATCCCATCTCACCCCGGCATTACTGGCCTGAATCAAAAACACTGGAAATAACAAATGTTGGAGATGCTGTGGGGAGATCAGAACTCTTATGCACTGCCGGTGGGAATGCAAAATGATACAACCATTTTGGAAAATGATATGGCACCTCCTTAGAAAGCTAGAAATAGAAATTCCATACGATCCAACAATCCCAATCCTATGAATATATCCTAGAAAAGTAAGAGCCATCACTCAAATAGACATGTGTATACCCATGTTCACAGCAGCATTGTTCACAATAGCAAAAAGATGGAAACAACCTAGATGCCCATCAAGAGATGAATGGATAAACAAACTATGGTACATACACACTATGGAATACTATGCAACGAGAAAGAACAAGGATGAATCTGTGAAGCATCTCATAACATGGATAAAACTGGAGGACATTATGCTGAGTGAAGTAAGTCAATCACAAAATGACAAACATTGTATGAGATATCTATTGTAAAAACTCATGAAAAAGTTTACACACAAAAAAGTAACAATCTTTGTTGGTTACGAGGGTGGGATGAGTGGGTGGGGGAATACTAAATAGGCAATAGATAAGTGGTATCTTTGGTGAAGGGTGAGACAGTACACAATACAGGGAAAGCCAGCAAAACTTGTACAAGGAAAGGTCATGGAAGCTCCCTAGACACATCCAAACTCCCTGAGGGACTGAATTGCTGGGTGGAGAGCTGTGGGGACCATGATCTCAGGGAACATCTAGCTCAATTGGCATAACACAGTTTATAAAGACAATGTTGTACATTCTACCTTGGTGAGTAGTCTTGGGTCTTAAAAGCCTGTAAGCAGGCATCTAAGATACACCACCGGTCTCACCCATTCGGGAGCAAGGGAGTATGAAGACAACAGGATACAAGGAAAAGATTAGTCCAGAGGACTAATGGACCACAGCTACCAAGGCCTCCACCAGACTGAGTCCAGTACAGCTAGATGGTGCCTGGCTACCACCACTCACAGCTCTGACTGGGATCACAACAAAGGGTTCTGGACAGAGCTGGAGAAGGATGTAGAACAAAATTCTAACACACACAAAAAAGATCTGATTTACAGGCCTGAAAGAGACTGGAGAAACCCCGAGAGCATGGCTCCTAGATGCCGTTTTAGTTCAGTGGTGAAGTCACTTCTGAGGTTCACCGTTCAGCTGGAGATTGGACAGCCCCATAAAACAAAACAGGATTAATGAGGCATAGCAGTCCAGGGACAAGGACTAAAAGGCAGAAGGGAACAGGAAAGCTGGTGATAGGGAACCCAAGGTTAAATAAGGGCAGTTTTGACATGTAGTGGGGTAGTTAACCATCGTCATAGGGGAACATGTGCAATGTTTAATGAGAAACTATTTTGTTCAGTAAACCTTCATCTAAAGTGAGAATAGCAGCACAACTGGAAGAATGTAATCGATGTCACTGAATTGTCCATGTAGAAATTTTTCAATGGTGTGTCTTTGGCTATGTATATTTTCACCAAAAAAAAAAAAAGGTCGAGAAGGGAGAGTGTTGACATGTCATGGGGTTGTTAACCAATGTCATAAAACAATATGTGCACTGATTGTTTAATGAGAAACTAGTTGTTCCGGAAACCTTCACCTAAAATACAGTAAAAAAAAAAAAGAAATAATGAGCTATGTTGACACAGGGTCCTATGGGTCAGAATTGACTCAACTTCAATGGGTTTGGTATGTTAATATGGACCTAGGAGCTATGTATTGTATGTACTAAGGTACATGTAATAATGAAATTTGTTGATCTGGACCTTTTACTACATTCATATTTCAATGGCAGATTTTTTAAAAGTAGATGGCCGGGCCTTTCTTCCAAGGCATCTCTGAGTCAACTCCAACTGCCAGCCTTTCAGTTAGTAGGTGAGCACTTAACTGTTTGTGCCACCCGGGTACCTACATTTATTTTTTTATCCTAATTTTGTAAGCCATATTTATGTTAGTTGATTTTGTTAAAATAGATATTATTCCATTACAATGAATGTAGAAGCCTTTTTCCAAAATTCTTTCTCAAACAAAAATTTTGCCATATTTAGTGTTGCTAAAATAGGAACAATTATTTGGTTTATTTAAACAGTATTTTTATTTTATAGATATTTATGTAGTAATGACACTTGTTAAAATGAAATTTGGCTAGTATTTTTTTTGGTCAATCTGGTGAATTCAGATGAGTTTATTATATCGGCTGTAAGAAAAATTGAGACTTTTTCCCAACTTAAATTCTATTTTAGCAATCATGACAAAGAGTGAAAATAATCTATGGCTCAAGTTCTTAGTTTCTTTTTATCTTTTATCTGACTTAAGGTATTGTTTTTATTGAAGTCCTTTGGGAAATCAGTTGCTTAGTCCCTCTAAATGGTTTTTATCTCAGTGTGAGTAGAGTTAGAATCACCAGGCTTACTACAGGTCATATATCTTTGAAATGAATGGATGACCTGAGGACCAGGTCAGCAATGTGCTATCTTGGGTCCAAAGTGACTTTTCCACCTGTAACCACTACAGGCTTTGCATCATTTCTGAAGTGCTCTTTCTGAAAACTCTTTCCTCTGGGTAAGCCCTACAGTTGAAAGAGTTGATTAGCTTTTGTTATGTTGCTATTCATGATCACAGAAACCGAGGAGCTAGAAACAGTTATGAAGGCCCACTGAACTGATTCACTTCATTTTAAAAACTTGGCTTAGAAGATGTACATTTTTATTTCTTTTCCTCTTCACTGCAAGATTGTTTATGAAATACTTTTTCATTCACTACCTCTTATTTTTACTATTACACCCATTCTTTACTTTGTGCTGCTTCTAGCTCTACCTTTTTCTAGTTTTCAAATCTAAGTTTCAAGTTTGAGGTATATTAGTCATTCATTAATTTCAAAAAAAAAAAAAAAAAATGTGGCTCCTCCCAAGTGGTAAGCTTGTGTGGGATATTGAGTAGGTGTTACATATGAATAAAGAATTATAGCAAATGGTGAGTATGTTAAAAGTGATGTATTTATACAAGCTCAGCTGTTAAACAAAAGGTCGGCAGTTCAAATCCACCAGCCACTCCTTGGAAACTGTATGGGGCAGTTCTACTCTGTCCTGCAGGGCCGCTATGAGTTGGAATCGACTCAACGGCAATCGGTTTGGGTTTTTTTTTTTTTTAATGAGAATTAAAAGGAGTCCTGGTGGCACAGTGGTTAAGTGCTTAGCATCTAACTGAAGATCAGCGGCTCAAACCCACCAGCCACTCTGTGGGAGAAAGATGTGGCAGTCGGGTGTAAAGATTACAGTTTGGAAATCCTGTGGGGCAGTTTTACCCGTCCTGTAGGGTCGCTATGATTCCGAATCCACTCCACGGCAACAAGTTTGTGAGAATTAAGTAAGAGGAGAGTTTTGTTTCCAAAAGGGATAGGCAACAAGAGAGGTAATGATGGCAGGCCTTATGAAGGAGATGGTTGAATTGAATCTTGAAGAATTAATAGAATGTCACCAAGCAAAGACAGGTTGAATTGGGGAGGACGAGTGAATGGATCAAAGGAGTGATCCAATTATTTATTGTATCATTCGTTTATGGACTCAAGATAGGAAAATTTTGTTAAATTATATCAATGGAAATGGTTCTGTTGGGTCATTGTACAGAGTTGAGATGAGGATCAATGTGCATGAGTCTGGAAAGGTAGGTTGGAAGCTGACAGTGAGGTTCTTGAATACCATGTCCTTGGATGTTATTTAGTTGGCTGTTGAAAGTCAATATACTGATCCTCACTGTTATTTATGGTGCTGCTTCACTCATCTGACCTGTCCTTATGATTTCGTCTTACTCAGAGGATCTCAGAGGTATAAATATCTCTTAATACTGATCAGGAAAAAGATTTAAAGGAAAGGCAGCGATTATATCAAGCTTATGAAGAAATTCACTTCTAACTTTGTTACCAATTTATTTGGTTTCTATGTAGAATGAACATTTGGATTGGACCAAAAAGGTAAATTGATAGTAATAATTGTACAGAATTTTATTTAGTTTTATAAAAGGCAATTGCACAAGTGCAGGGTAGGTTTGACAGTAGAACATGGAAAAGGAAGATATATTTTACTGTAAGCTACATAAGGAGGGATGTGACCACTAAAAAAACAAAATGTAATAAAAATGTACAGCTTAATCTGCAGAAAAGGGAGGCATCGACTGAAATGAGTACTATATTCTTAAATTATTTGATGAAAAAAAACTCAACACTCATTTTAAATGAAGGTTTTTTGCATGTATTCACATATGATTTTAGTGATATGTGTAGTTAAGAGTAAGCACTCGGCTACTAACCAAAAGATTGGTGGTTCAAACCCAGCAGCCTCTCCTGAGAAGGCTGTGGCAGTTGGCTTTCAAGATTTACAGCCTTGGAAACCCTATGCAGCAGTTCTACTCTGTCCTATAGGGTCACTATGAATTGGAATCAACTAGAAGGCAATGGGTTTGGTTTTGGTTTTTGGATCTGCGTGATTGCTAGTTATTCATCCTGAAGAAGAGAGGTAAGTAGATCATGGAAAACTACTATTTATATGTGAAAAGTCTTAAGCTTTGAGTTCTGAGTGATTTTAGGTATGTAATTTTAAGTAAGATAACCTTAAGTCTATTTCCTCTATGGATGCCCTACAGTTTAATAGAGTTGATTAGCTTTTGTTGTGTTTTTATTCATAATCACAGAAACTAGAGCTATAAATCTTAATGAGGTAAAATGATTATGAAAGCCCATTTGTAAAATATCTTTCCTTCCCTTCTCCGAGCATTGTTATGAGAATTCAGGATTCATGAAAACATGTTTTACACTTTTAACACAGTAATGCTCAAAAAAACGTGAGGCCTCCTGATTAATAAAAGGCCATTTGTGGTTAGATTGTCGATGCTTAGTTGGCCTTTTGTGGATTTCCCTCCTTCCCCATTAATATTGCTTCCAAATAAACAACTATGCAATGGTTCTGAAAATGGAGTCTAGGCATTGCCTGGCCTGCAGCAGAACCAACCACAGTGGTTGTGAAAAATGCACTTCAGGTTTGCTAAATTAGAATTTTGGGGTGGGACCCAGAAACCTGTACTTTCAAAAAATTACCCAGTGGTTCTCAACTGGAGGTAGTTTTGTCTTCATCCCCAGGGAATATTTGGCAACGTTTGAAGACATTTTGATTGTCATAACCGAGTGGTTGCTACCAGCATATGTGGGTAGAGGCCAGAGATGCTGCTAAACACCTTAAAATGCACGGTCAGGACAACCCCCACAACAAAGAATATACCAGTTGCCAATGAGTCTGTTCCTACTCATAGTGACCCTATGTGTGTCAGAGTAGACCTGTGCTCCATAGAGATTTCAATAGCTGATTTTTTAGACATAGATCACCAGGTCTTTCTTCCAAGGCACCTCTGGGCCGACTCAAACCACAAAACTTCCTGCCCAAAATGTCAATAGTGCTGAGGTTGAAAGGCCTGTTATGTACACAGTAGCTTGAAATCTGCTTTTTAACAGGTATCACCTATCTTTGGCATTGAGTAAAGTTATTTCTCTTTATTCATCATTCATTCATATATTCATTCTCAAAACTCATTGTAAATCATCTTTACTGAAAGGTAAAAAGCTGTATGATTTTAAATGTAGTGTTGGGATTAACATCAATTACTTTGGGCCCATTTCTGGATTCCTTTTTAAAATGTTTTCTTGAACTTAGAATTAATTCTTCCACTGAAAGAGCAGTAATCAAGATGAAATTTCTAGTTAGTTGCATCTTTTTTTCCTCATTGCAAAAACTTTCTTAATTTGTTCTGGCTGAGGGGTTAATCTGACGTTACAAAGAGTCAAATTTATAGAATGTTTTTAAAATCATAATTTCTGTTTTATTATGTTCAAGGGCATAGAGATATTCTGTTGATAGAATTCGGGAAGGAAGACTATCTTTGAAAACTTGTTTTTATACAGAAATAACAATCATTTGTAATTAGCAGTTCATTGTTTGAATGCAAACACTGCTGTTAAAGTGGTGATTGAAACAGTGGTTGTTCTTTACTCCTCAGTAGAAGAAACATTTTCCTCCTTTGCACTATTGATTTGCTAACAAATCTGTTTTGTGTTATGATGTTATAGTGTAAAATCTTCCCATACTTTTAAAATATCATAAATGCTTAGTTCTCTTATAAATGAGACGCAACACCTGTATTTATTTACTTGATTTTTATTATACAAAATGAGAAGTCTAATTTAACAGTCATCCTTGTTATACATTCAGACCGGAATTCAAATTTAACTTCATAAGGTGTTTCTAACAGATGTTCCCTTCCATAATGATTTCTATGGTGACTTTCAATTCTGAATCACTAATGAAAGTTTTTCAAAGTACTAAGATGTAAAAGAAGCACTAAAATATGCTTGGAGATAGAAATTGAAATAATTTTGGCTAAATGTATTAGGTTGGAAGTTGCCCTAGAGGCCGAGTCAACTTAGAGCTATAGAGAGAAGCACCATGCCGTCCCTCTGCGGCAAAGACCCAAAAAACTAAAACAGATACAAACATTAATCCTGGAACCCTAAGCACCAAATGAAGGAATAAAGAACTCAATCAAGCACTGAATATAAGAAGAAACTGATGGAGAATAGAGAACACCAAGGAATACAGACAGGGAGTATGGGAAGGCAACTTCACAGAGCTACCAACAGGAGACAGAGCACACAGTAACCAAGGATATATGCTTTCCCACCCGCAACCTTCTTCCCTCTATGCAGCCTCCTCTGCTTTCCAATGGGCCATGGTAGCTAGGCTGGAGAGACATGAGCTCACTGCCACCAGGGTCCACCCCACCCCTACTGGCCAACCCCTTCAGCATTTTTTTGTTTGTCTGTTTCATTTATTTTTTGATTTTTTTTTTCAGGCTTTTTATATTGCTTCTGTCTTTTCCTTACTTTCCTTTCTCCCACCCAGCTAGCCCACTGTGCCATTCCCTCCACTTCTTGACTGGCTGTAATTTTTTTGTTTGTTTGCTTTGTTCTTTTTTTCTATTTCTTCTCTCTCTCTCTTTCCTTTCCTTTATTCCATGCACCCAGCCCTGTGCACCACCCCTGCCCATTCTCGAGGGGCTACGCTGCACTGCTCATCTGGAGAGTCACTATACATAGCCTCCCCAGGTCTGTACCACTGTCATCAATGAGCTCCCTCAGCGCCATTTTATTTATTTATTTAATTTTTGGGTTTTTTTTTTCTTTTTTGTTATTTCTTCTCTCTCTCTCCCTTCCTTTCCTTTCTCCAGCCCATCTAGCCCCTTGCTCTGCCCCGCCCCCCTGCTTGGCAGGCTGCGCTGTACAGTTCAGCTAGAGAGCCTTTGGCATACAGCCTCCCCGGGTCTGCGTCTCCTCCCACAGGCTGGCCCCTTCGGAGCCATATTGTTTAATTTTCTTTATCTTTCCCTTCTCCTTTTTCCCTCTCTTTCTCACCTAGGCCTTGCACTGCCTCTGCCCCTTCCTGATGTGAAGTGCTGTGCCCCTGGAGAGAGAGACATCAGCTTGCTGCCACCCAATTCCACCCCACCCACAAAGGCCAGCTCCCCCGGCACCGTATTTATTGTTGCTGTTGTTTTTATTTATTATTGTTATTATTTATTTATTTTTGTGTCTGTTGGTTTCTTCTACCTCTTTCTTTCCCTTTCTCCCACTTACCTAGCCCCATGCACCACCCATACCCCTTCTAGATAGGCTGAGCCATAGTGCTCCACTAGATAGCTGCTGGCACAAGGCCTCACTGGGTCTCAACTTGAACAAAGAGACAACAGCAAAAGAAGCCTACAGCCACCGGAAAAAAGGAAATTAAAAAGATCAAAAAAGAAATAAATAAAATAGAGAATAGAAAAACAACAGAAAGAATCAACAAAACCAAAAGTTGATTCTTTGAAAGGATCAATGACATTGACAAATCTTTGACCAAACTGACAAAAGAAAAGCGGGAGAGGATGCAAGTAACCCAAATAAGAAATTAAATGGGGGACATTACAACAGACCCAAATGAAATGAAAAGTTTCATAACAGAGTACTATGAAAAACTATACTCCAACAAATTTGAAAACCTAGAAGAAATGGACAAATTTCTAGAAACACACTACCTACCCAAACTAATACAAACTTAAGTTAAAAATCTGAACAGACCCATAACAAGAGAAGAGATTGAAAAGGTAATAAAAAAATCTCCCAATGAAAAAAGCCCTGACCCTGATGGATTCATTGGAAAGATATACCAAACATTTAGAGAAGAGCTTACACCAGTACTACTAAAACTATCTCAGAACATAGAAAAGTTAGGGATGCTTCGGAATTCATTCTATGAAGCCAGCATAACTGCTACCAAAACCAGGCAAAGACATCACAAAAAAATAGATGAATATAGATGTAAAAATTCTCAGCAGAATTCTAGCTAATAGAATTCAGCCTCATATCAAAAAATAATGCTCCATGAACAAGTAGAATTCGTACCAGGTATGCAAGGATGGTTCAATATTAGAAATCAATCAATGTAATTCCCACATAAATAAAAGAATCACGTGATGATCTCAATTGACACAGAAAAGGCATCTAAGTCAAACACCCATTCCTGATAAAAACTCTCAATAAAATAGGTATAGAAGGGAAATTTCTCAAAATAATAAAAGACATCTATGCAAAACCAATGGCCAACATCATTCTTAATGGAGACAGGCTGAAAACATTCCCCTTAAGAACAGGAACAAGACAAGGATGCCCTTTATCACCACTCCTATTTAACATTGTGCTGGAAGTCCTAGCTACAGCAATAGGGGAAGAAAAAAGAAATAAAGGGCATCCAAATATGATAAGGAAGAAGTTAAACTGTCCCTGTTTGCAGATGATATGATACTATACATAAAGAACACAAAAGACCCCACGAGAAAACTACTGGAACTAATAGAAAGATTCAGCAGAGTAGCAGGATACAAGATAAACATTAAAAAATCAGTTGAAATCCTATATACCAATGAAGAGAACTAAGAAAAGGAAATCAGGAAAACAATACCATTTATAATAGCCCCTAAAAAAATAAAATACTTAGGAATAAGTATAACCAGGGATGTAAAAGACCTATGCAAAGAAAACTACAAAACGCTTCCACAAGTAACCAAACAAGACCTACACAAATGGAAAAACATACCACGCACATGGATAAGTAGACTCAACATTGTAAAAATGGCAAATCTACCCAAAGCAATCTACAAATACAGTGCAATCCCAATTCAATACCAACAACATTCTTTAAAGAGATGGAAAAATTAATTATTAACTTTATATGGAAAGGAAAGAGGCCCCAGATAAGTAAAGCACTATTGAAGAAGAAGAATCGAGTAGGAGGACTCACACTACCTGACCTCAGAACCTACTATACAGCTACGGCAGTCAAAACAGTCTGGTACTGGTACAACAACAAACACATTGCCTAATGGAACAATATTGAGAACCCAGATGTAAATCCATCCATCTATGGTCCCAAAGCCCATGAAATGGGGAAAAGACAGTCATTTTAACAAATGGTGCTGGCAAAACTGGATGTCCATCTGCAAAAAAAAAGAAACAGGACCCATACCTCACATCACACACAAAAACTAATTAAAAATGGATCAAAGACCTAAATATGAATTCCAAAACTATAAAGCTCATAGAAGAAAATATAGGGTCAATGCTAGAGGAGCTAATACATGACATAAACAGGATAAAAACTGAAACTAACAATACACAAACACCAGAAAATAAGCTAGATAAGTAGAACTTTCTAAAAATTAAACATTTATGCTCATCAAAAGACTTCACTGAAAGAGCAGAAAAAAAACCTGCAGACTGGGAAAAAAATTTTGGCTATGACAAATCCGACAAAGCTCTAATCTCTAAAATCTATAGGAAAATCCAACACCTCTACATCAAAAAGACAAATGATCCAGTTAAAACATTGGCAAAGGATATGAACAGACCCTTTACCAAAGAAGACTTTCAGGTAGCTAACAGACACATGAGGAAATGCTCATGATCACTAGCCATTAGAGAAATGCACATCAAAACCACAATGAGATGTCATCTCACACCAACATTGTTGGCACAAATCAAAAAAGCAGAAAATAACAAATGTTGGAGAGGCTGAGGGGAGAATGGGACTCTTATGCACTGCTGCTGGGAATGCAAAATGGTACAATCATTTTGGAAAACAATATGGCACTTCATTAAAAAACTAGAAATAGAAATACCATGTGATCCTGCAATCTTACTCCTAGGAATATATCCTAGAGAAGTAAGAGCCATCATACAAATAGACATATGCACACCCATGTTCACTGTAGCTTTATTCACAATAGCAAAAAGACGGAAACAACTTAAGTGCTCATCAACAGTTGAATGGATAAACTATGGTACATACACACAGTGGAGTACTATGCAACAATAAAAAACAATGATGAATCTGTGAAGCATCTTACAACATGGATGAATCTGGAGGGTAGTATGCCGAATGAAATAAGTCAATCACAAAAGGACAAATATTGTATGAGACCACTATTATAAAAACTCCTGAAAAAGTTTACACACGAAAAGAATCTTTGATGGTTATAAGGGAGGAAGAGAGGGATGGGATGGGAAAAACACTAAACAGACAATAGATAAGTGGTAACTTTGGTGAAGGGTAAGATAGTACACAGTACTGGGGAAGCCAGCAAAACTTGACCAAGGCAAGGTCATGGAAGCTCTGTAGACACCTCCAAACTCCCTGAGGGACCAAATTACTGGACTGAGTGCTGGGGCCCATGGTCTCAGGGAACATCTAGCTCAAATGGCACAAAATAGTTTATAAAGAAAATGTTCTACATCCTACTTTGGTGAGTAGCATCTGGTGTCTTAAAAGCTTGTGAGTGGCCATCTAAGATACTCCACTGGTCTCACCCCATCTGGAGCAAGGGAGAATGAAGAAGACCAAAAATACAAAGGAAAGGTTAGTCCAAAGGACTAATAGACCACAACTACCATAGCCTCCACCAGATTCAGTCCAGCACAACTAGATGGTGCCTGGCTACCACCACGGACTGCTCTGACAGGGATCATAATAGAGGATCCTGGACAGAGCTGGAGAAAATATAGAACAAAATTCTAACTCACAAAAAAAAGACTAGACTTACGGGTCTGACAAAAACTGGAGAAACCCTGAGAGTATGGCCCTCAGACACCCTTTAAACTCAGTACTGAAGTCACTCCTGAGGTTCAGTATTCAGCAAAAGGTTAGGTAGGCCCATAAAACAAAATGAGACTAAATGGACACACCATCCCAGGGGCAAGGATGAGAAGGCAAGAGGAGACAGGAAAGCTGGTAATGGGGAACCCAAGGTCAAGAAGGGGAGAATGTTGACCTGTCGTGGAGTTGGCAACCAATGTCACAAAACAATATGTGTATTGTTTAATGAGAATCTAATTTGCTCTGTAAACCTTTATCTAAAGCACAATAAAATAAACACATAAAAGAATTTGCCCTAGTTACTAATTGCTACTATTAGATATTCTCCTTGTGCAAAGAAAGCCAGTTATTGATATTTTTTATTTCTTTTGAAATAATGTATTATCTCTATTGTGGGTCATTATCTCAGCTTTTGAAAACCCAATGTAATAGGAATAACCTGCTATTCTAATTTCTGCCTAGTGATAAAGTGTTAACCTAAACACAGCAGGCCATAACCACTAAAGGCAAACTTGTTAGTTAGAATCTGTAAGGCTTAAAACAACAAGAAACTACATCAAAAGGTACACTAGGATGCTCAAATTAGTTCAATGGACTGTGGATATATATGTGTACCAAAACTGAATAACAATTTACCCCAGGAAACAAGTTAAAGATCTACTCAATATCACATGTAGCCCACATAACAAAAAGCAACCATCATATGACAGACCCGGGACCCCTAAGCCAAGGGACCAAATTGTTAGAAAAGAAAAACAAGAAAAGGTCACCCAATCATGATCTTAGTTCTTTGTCTTTACTTTATCCAATCATAGTCTGTAATTTACTCATAGGTACCTGTTCCATTGATTGTAAAGGGCATGTTGAAAGACCCTTACTCATTATGAATCAGCAGCTGTCAACATAGTATAATAAGCACTACAGATTGTACTTCTTTGGATTTTGGTCTGTTTGTAGCCTGAGTGCTTGCAGCCAATTTCCAATTTTTGTTTTCTGATATGTTGCAATAAGAAGAAAAGGTACAGGTATTTGGAGAGTTTTATTCTGTGGAAAGTTCTTCAACCTCAGACTACCACTGAAATCTCCCAGAGTCTGGGGTATATCAGAATACCTTGTCATAAAGTAACCATCTATACTCTGATTAATGTAAAATTGAGAGATTCATTGAGAAAAAATGAATCTGCTCAAGTAGTGGATAGACTGAAACCCAAGTGGAATCCAATAATCCAAAATGGCAACTCAGCAGTGATGTGTTATAAGAGAGGAACAAAGGATATGAAACACATTACTTCATTGGTATTTACAAACTTAGGTCATAAAAAGATATTACTTGATTGGTAATTACAGGCTTAGATTATTGAAAGAGATTACTCAATTGGTAGTAGATCATTTTAAAGTGGGACTTCCTGTGGCAGGAACTCATAAGACAAGACTTCCTGTAATGCAAGCTCATAAGGCAATTGGCTTAAAAGGACATATGTATCTTTCTTAGATTGGTTACAGTGTGGTAATTACAAGGGTATGTAACAGGGGAGAGAGTTGGCAGTATTGTTACATCATCATTACTGTACATCCCTCGTAGAAACAACATAAAAGATAGCTGCTACTAGGGTGAAAATGAAACCAGTAAACAAATAATCACGCTCAATCTTCAAACTAGCCATTTCAGATCTTCTCAGGTTCCTCAAATTTTAACATTCCCTTACATATTCCCTCCTTTTGTCCAAGGATTTCACAAGAAATTCTTTGGTCAATTCACTGACCACTATTCTGAAAGAAGGCTTTCTTCTGCATGGACTTTGAACATACATTTTATTCTGAATGACTGTTTATTTAATAAGCCTTTAAGACCTCAGATGCTATGCATGTGAAAAGGTTGCTATTGTCAGGTGCTGTCGAGTTGGCTCCAATTCACAGTAACTCCACGTACAACAGAACAAAACCCTGCCCAGTACTTGTTTCAAGACAAATTGTTCACTCTTGTGGCAGTCCACAGCACAGTCAATAGTCTTCACCAAACCCTAATACAAAGGTGTCAATTCTTCTTCGGTCTTCCTTATTCACTGTCCAGCCAACACATGCATATGAGGCAACCAAAAATATTATAGTCCAGGTCAAGTGCACCCCACTTCTCTGCATTTTACCATTTCAAAAACGACTTTTGCGGCACACTTGTCCAAATGCAACATGTTTGATCTCCTGACCTGTTGCTTCCAGGGGCATCAAACATGGATTCAAGTAAAATGAAGTCAAATTATGAATAGCAACAGAATATTGTGAAAAAGTAGCTGGGCACTATTTGATGTCTTCACCATGCCATGGCTTTAGCATCTTGCTTCTGAGGGTTAGTGTAGGGCAGGCCACATTGGAGGAATAACCTGACATCTGATGGCTTATTCAAGGAGTGGGCTCAAGTCCATCTGAAATATTAGTACTGTCAATGTACATTATACTTTTCATAGGAATTAAATGGGTTTTGGGGTAACAGCATTTGTCAAAAGTTTTATACAACATTTAATAGTCCCTACAGTTATTATAATAACAATGAGTATTATTAATTCAGTTGACAATATAGACTTAATCCATGATACAGCTCCTGAGGGTAACTAGCTGATAATATCTAGAAAAGCAGAGTTTGAGGGTAGAGGTATATGGAGCCAAATAGCCTTCTGGTGAATTAGTTTAATATCTTGTGGCCTTAATACAGGTGCAGCAAGAGGTGTTAGCTATAGCACAGACCCCTCCTTGCTGGGCTAACAGGAAATCTAGGGCAATACAACTATCTAAAACTAGTTTGGCAAGTGAGTTCAGCTATTTCTCTTGAGCAGTCATAGCTCTTGACCATTTGTTTCTCTTCTTTTCTAATGGTTTCAGGTGATCAGTCCAATGTAAACTCTCATTTTAAGGGTGGATGTCTAAAGGGATTCCCATAGGGCCTAAGGTACATCAGCTTGTCATATTCCAACCATCAAAATAGAATAAAGTCCAGGTATAGGACTTATTATTTGGATTTGAATTTGTAAAGGTGGGGTATCTTGATCCTCCATATAAAAATACATATCCATATGGGGCACATAGTATGCCAGTCCCGGCATCTTTACCTGAGAGTAGGATGGTTTGATTCATTTATTAAAGCCAATTCTCTGTCAAGGAGTTATTCCAAATAGGCAGTCATCCCAACCTTAGCCAATTCCCCATTTGGACACAAAAAGACCTTTTTCCTGTAGACACACTGTTAAATTTCCTGAAAAGCCACATTCCAGTATCTGGGAATGGCATTATATGAAATTGAGGGCTCATTTTACAATCTGAAGAGGAGATCCAGGGTATTTGGGAATACTCTCTGTCATGGATTGAATTGTGTGCCCCCAAAATATGTGTCAGTTTGGTTAAGCCATGATTCCCGGTACTGTGTGATTGTCCTCCATTTTGTGATTGATGTAATTTTCCTATGTGTTGTAAATCCTAATCTTTGCCTGTGGTTAATGAAGCAAGATTAGGTTATGAAAGAGGTTTAGGGTGGGATGTAACACTCTTACTCAGGTCACATCCTGATCCAATGTAAAGGGAGTTTTCTTGGGTTGTGGCCTGTATCACTTTTTATCTTACAAGAGTGCAGGGGAAGAATGATGACAAGGACTTTACTCCAGAGCCAGCAGAGAGAAAGCCTTCCCCTGAAGCTAATGCTCTGAATTTGGACTTCTTGCCTGCTAGACTGTGAGAGAATAAACTTCTGTTAGTTAAAGCCATCCACTTGTGGTATTTCTGCTATAGCAGCACTAGATAACTAAGATACTCTCTAACTCTAATTCGAGCCAGATTGAAACATGGGACCTGAGGTTGAGTTGGTATCTCAGGAGGACACCACAGTCTCACACTTATGGCTCACCTAGAGGTGACGTTAAAATTGACAGTAGCAGGCAGAACAAAACTATAATTCAGTATGGAAATAGATAATGGATCTGAGATGTCATGTACAGTTTTGGGTAAAGGATGACAGATCCAGCATTCAATCATGCAATTGTGGATAATGTAATTGCCTAAGCAAGCTTAAAAACGCATTCTCATGCCAAGAATTAATGGGAGCTGTGACAAGCAGTAGTATGGGCAGAAACTTTAAGAGGGGTTGTGTAGTGGAGAAACACACCTCAAAAGAAATAAACAAGGGCTACTAGCATACAAATTACAGTGATGACAAAATAAACTTCACCAGTGAAAGGCATAAAGGAGGGTAAAATGCTACTAATCAATAAAGGACAAATATAATTAGAAAGCTAATGATAAAAAGATACAATGTTACTTCACTATTCATGTGTCTTACAAAATTTACCTGTGACTGGCATTAATAGCAAGGGGTTAATAACATATAAATGGTGGTAACAATTATAAAAATGTGATTAGAATTTAAAACAAAAGAACTAATATGGATTTCAATCCTAGACAGGTCATAAGAAATATAACTATTATCTAAAAGTAGTGTTTATAAAAGAGATCTGGGTTCTCAAGGAAGAACAATATATTAAAACAAGGAATAATACCCCACAGTTGGAGTCTAATGATAATAGAAAGGATTAATCAGAAAATAAATTTCTAGTACCTCTACAGCTAATTTTTTTTACCATACTAAAAGTTCTAGTTTACATGAAACAAAAAGCTATTTCAAAAGCAAATGCAAGTTATAAATTCAAATAAAGCAAAGATGACTACAATGGTAATAAGGTGGCACCCTAGACAAGTTAGATCATTAAAACCATCAAAATACCTACAACAAAAAAGTATGATCCTGGTGACTAAGAAAAATTCAAAAAGAGTTAAAGCCCTCATTTAAACAACTTATTTCAAAGGTAACAATTGGCATAATATAATCACCAAAACTACCAGGATATAATCCCACAATCATGCATGACAGCTAACAATATTAAGATACCAAAAATGATAAATAAAAAGGCAAACAGTACAAATTTTATTGCAGGCTGCATAGGCAGTCTCAGGTCTAGTCCAGAGATCTAGGGAAAGTAGTCTACCCAGCTTTCATCTGCTTCTTTTTTTGTGTGTGTGACTTTTGAATTTTATTTTTAATCTTTCATGGGGCTCAACAGTTCATTTAGGAGTCAGGGCTTTTTTCATTGGGATAAATGAATCCAAGCCTTAATTCTCTGTAGTTTAGCAGCATAAGAATTAATGGGAAGGACCAGGTAAGTGTCCTTCCATTAAGGTTTGAGAGAATCTTTAGTTTGTGTCTTTTCCAGTAAACATAATCCCTAGGCCGAATATTAGGTAATTTTGACATTTCTGGCTTTTGATTATCAAAAGCTTAGAATATTGAATCGAAGATTTACAATATTGAAACAAATCAGATTGAATCAAATTTTGAATCAGGGCAAGGTGCCCAAGAGGGGAAGGCCATGGGCCATCCAGTAATAATCTCATTAGGAGTTAATTTGTGAAGTCCAAATGGAGTAGTTCTTAAATTTAAAAAGGCCAGAGGCAGCACTTTAGTCGAAGGCAATTGTAAAGATTTGGAAATTTACTTATCTATCTAAGTTTTCATTTTACCATTTGTTCTTTCAACTAGACTAGAGAATTGAGGATAAGGACAATGAAGACTTTGAAAAATGGAGAAGACTTTATGTATTTCCTTAATTATTTGCCAAGTAAAATCGGTGCCTTGATGACAAAAAGGACACCTGGGGCTCCCCAAGTAGGGAGAATGTCTTCAAGAAGTTTCTTAGCCACAAAAGAAGAAGTGGCTTGATGACTGGGGAAAGCTTCTACCCAGTGAGAAAATCTACAAGTTATTACTAATACAAATTTGTAACCACTCAAGAGGGGGTAATTGGATAAAATCAATCTGCAATTCAGGCACTGTCCCTGACTGCAGGAGAAATTTCCCAGGTGGGGCTTTATAAGGTTTACCTAAATTAAACTGAGAGAAAATTGAACATTGAGAAGCCACTTGTTCAGCAGCTTCATGAAAATGTCCCCACCAATATTTCTTTAAAATTGCTATCATCTTATTTCTTCCCAAATGGGTATTCATATACAATGAGTAGGTCTGCTTTCATTGTCTAATTTTATCCACAGGGATTAATTGTTTGAGTTTAAAAAGTGAATCTGAAATTTCTTTCAGGTCAGATTTTGATGGCCAACATTTTACAGGTGCCATATTTTCAAGCGTCTTAACTGTTCTATTATTATTATCTATTCCTTTCTTATCATCATGATTATGAGTGAAATTATTGTGGTCATGAATGAGGCTGGCATCTTTAAAGCATAATTGGGAAGTGACTCATTTAGCTGCTCTATCAGCTGTTTCCTTTAATTTCCTGTTGGTGGAACCCCTTTGGGTTGATGGGCCTGGGTCTTAATTATAGCAATCTCAGAGGGTAGCAAAAGGGCTTCCAAGAGGTCTGCTACTGTCTTAGTCATCTAGTGCTGCTATAACAGAAATAGCACAAGTGAATGGCTTTAACAAAGAGAAATTTATTCTCTCACAGTCTGGGAAGCTAGAAGTCCAAATTCAGAGTGCCAGCTCTAAGGGAAGTCTTTCTCTCTGTCAGTTCTGGAGGAAGGTGCTTGTTACCAATCTTCCCTTGGTCTAGGAGCTTCTCCACGTAGAGGCCTAGGTCCAAAGGACGTGCTCGTCTCTTGGCACTGCTTTCTTAGTGGTATGAGGTCCCCACGTCTCTCTGCTCACTTCTCTCTTTTATAACTCAAAAGAGATTGGCTAAAGACACAATCCAATCTTATAGGCTGTGTCCTGCCTCATTAACATGACTGCTGCTAATCCCATCTCATCAACATCATAAAGATAGGATTTACAACACATAGGAAAATCACATCAGATGACAAAATTGTGAATAATCACACAATACTGGGAATCTTGACCTAGCCAAATTGATACACACATTTTTGGGGGACATAATTCAATCCACAACAGCTACTAAAGGGTTATTCTTAACTTGGATCCAAGAAGTTAGGAGCCCCCTTTGTTTCCATGACAGTCCAAAATCATGTGTAATTAAAAAAAAAAAAAAAAAAACTTACCTCAAATCTGCATATTTATCAACTATCCAGAAGCCAGTTTGCAAGCTCTTGTGAGTCCAATCAGTTCAGCTTGCTGAGCTGAGTGACATCAGATAGGGCTCCACTTTCAAGGACCTCACTGGAAGTGGCCACGGCATATCCTCCCTGGTAATGAGAGCGAGGGACCCTGGTGGCACAAGGGTTAAGAGCTTGACTGTTAACCAAAATGTTGGTGGTTCAAATCCACCAGCTGCTCCTTGGAAACCCTGTGAGGCAGTTCCACTCTGTTCTATAGGGTCACTGTCCATTGGAATCAACTCAATGGCAATGGGTTTGGTTTTTTGGTAATGAGAGCTGGTAGGTTTAACTTTAAATATGACCTATCAAAAATAGGATTAAATCAGGATTTGATAATGGGGTTTCTTGAAAATCTTGCCTAGGAGATTGTAAAAACAGCATAGAGGCGGTGTCTGACCTCTGACTTCACAAGGGGGAAGGAGAATCAAAATCGACAGCTCAAGGCTGATTCCTACGAGGCGGAGGTCAGATATGCCTCATCTCGCCACCATCTTTACCAATTCTGACACCAACCATCCCTCCCATGGCACTCGCCTTCTCTGCTCAGTTTAATAATTCATTGCAATGGCCACACAGAATTCACAGACAATACTAATGATTATGGGGTTTATTAGGGAAGTAACAGGTTACTATTCAGGTTCAGGATCACTCAGGATACAGTTCTTCTAACAGGATAGCCTCTTCTCAGCCATGTCATAGGCACTCCTCTGTCTGGCCTCTTGGCCTCTGCCCTGCTCAGGTAAGTGTTATGAAGCTCTTTTAACTCTGCCAACAAGTGCCCAGAGGCATCCCACCCCACCAGTAAGCCTCAGCCCAAAGGTGCTCAGCTTTCTTGCTTTGTGGGCGTGGAAGCCCACTGCACCATCTCCTGCCAGTCTCTCCTGACGGTCTCTCCTGCTGCCATTTCTCTGCCACCACTTCTCACTGTCTCAGTGTTACAGCTCTCTCTCTTGGTCTCCTGGTTCCAGGAACTTCTCAGCACAGGGTTCCCAGGACCAAAGAACACACTCTGCTCTTGGTTCTCCTTCCTTGGTGGTGGTGGGATCAGCCTTTTCCCCTGGAATTGGCTCTCTTTTAAGCTTACCATGATGGCAAAACTGACCAATCTCCTTGGTGGGCCACAATTACCTTATTTGCATAGTCCTACTCA
Source organism: Dugong dugon (assembly GCA_030035585.1). Taxonomy (NCBI): domain Eukaryota; kingdom Metazoa; phylum Chordata; class Mammalia; order Sirenia; family Dugongidae; genus Dugong; species Dugong dugon. The sequence goes on from CM057479.1 coordinate 35,034,155, forward strand.
ATCACTTCTGTGGGAGTTACAAGATCATGGTAAGACAGGCCACACAAAAGTGATCCATTGCACTGCAGAGACAAAAACTGTTTAGTAAGCTTTGAGTAATCGATATGGTGGAAGATTATCATTATTAAGTAAAAGTAACCACAGAGCTGGATTCAGAGAGGTTACAGTATGTAACCAAGTACTACAAGTTGCCAAAAGGAGAACTTCATAAGAAGTCAGCCTGGGGGCTGAAAGATGTTGAGTTAATGTTGAATTTAGAGTGACTGACACCATCTGAGGAATATAAACATTAAAAAAAAATTACTCAAAACTATATCTGCTGTGGACTTAATTAGTCTAGTCATTGTAATGACTGCTCTAGAGCAAGAGGAGTAGCCCCTAGTTACTGGGTTCAGCTGGATACTCTAATAACCAGTGAGCTTCTGTGGTACTCTATGTTTTTAAATGAAGACTGCTAAAGTATGTTTACAAGTCCTGTGGACAAAAAGTGAAAAGTCTAAATTATAATTAGGAAAGCCTAGAGTTGCTGTCATTGTTAAGTGCCGTGAAGTTGGTTCCAACTCATAGCAACCTTATAGGACAGAGTAGAACTGCTCCGTAGGGTTTCCAAGGAGTGGCTGGTGAATTTGAACTGCCAACCTTTTGGTTAGCAGCCAAGCTCTTAACCACTACACCACCAGGGCTCTTAATCCTAGAGTAGGAGTGTTAATTAATACTTCTTTTAGTTGAATGATGGCCTTTTGACAATCCTTGGATAGTGGAAAGGGATCAGGCTTTGAACTCTTAAGATAATGGTAAAGAGGTTGAGCCAATAAAAAGAGAATTTGATATCCAAGTTCTGTAGTAATTGCAGAGTTCTAGAAGTTGTTTTTTGTAGTAGGGGCGGGATAAGCTATGACAGTCTCTTTTTTATTTTGGGGTTTACAGTGACTCCCTTTGCTGAGATTATATGTCTCCAGTACTTAACAGAAGATTAGGCTAAGTGTAATTTTTATTTGGAAGTCTTGTGACCTTCTCTGTCCAAATGTTGTAACAAGACACTATTGGTAAGACATGTCTATTGAGAGAACAGCCTAGTAAATTATTAACTTATCAGAACAATGTAAACCCTTTGTATGTTTAGAGATTCAATTAGACTAAAAGAGGGACCAACTTTTCATTTTGTTGCTCAGGGTTATGAAGGCTGTCTGGGTTAATGGGTTTGGTCTAGTCCTTTAAACCCCAGCCCTCAGTGTTAGATGAATGTCTTTTGCCATGTATCAGCCCTAAAGGTCCTTGCATTCTGCCTCTGGGAGCAGTCTCTGAGGGGGCTCAACATTTGCAATTACTGCTGGGGCTTCAGGAACAATACAGGGCTCCCGGGTACCAAAGATCTGGCCTGGGAGGGGGGAAGGGAATCCATTCTCTGCCCACACTGGGCAACCAACGGTGCCAGGGGCTAGAACCAGACACTCAGGAGTTGCGGGAAAAACTTTCTGAAGGGTTAGGGCGGCAGGGCAACGACCTGGCTACGTTCTAGTCATGACACTTGGCACAATAGCTGGGCTGAGCATGGGAAGACTGGGCTGCCATGGTCCTACCCTGATCCCTGCCCCAGCCTGGGACCCATACCTGTTGTTTTGGGTTTTTTTTTTTTTTCTCCCCTTGCTGCCTGTGGTCACTGTCAACTTGCCTGGGCCGTTTGTTATGTTTACATACAGGTAGCGGGTGAGTAGGCTCTGCAATGTCTACATCTCTGCACCAGCCGCAAAGATGCCAGGCTCAGGCACAGTCAGCCTGAGAATAGTTTTATTGAGGCTGCAACTGCTGCAGCCAGCACTAGGAAGAGGAAGTGCTGTTGCTTCTGGCTATTGCTGCCACCGGGGCTTGAGTCATCATGCTTAACTTGCCTATCCAGCCCCTTTAGGGCCTAGGCAGGGAGACAGGGAGAAGCAGGCAGCACTCAGCCTTGCTACCTCCTCTTCTTCTGTTTGTGGAACACCGTCGCTCCTGGCAGTAGTTTCCTCTTGGAACACGTATGAGCTGCCAAAGCACATTCTCTCCAGGGCACTCTCTCTGTTTAATCAGCAGGCAGAGTGGGAGACAAGACAAAGGAAACATGCATTTGCTTGGTCTGATTAACATATTTATTAAATTACGTAAGTGTGCCAAGCCACGTTTATAAGTTTCATCTAAAATTTTTTATTTCTGGGTTAACCTGTGAAAAATTTTACATGGATTGGGAAACTTCTTTACAGTGGCGAGAAGTTCTACTTCAGACCATGAGTTAAATGTAACTTGAGGAGGTTCCTCAGTCTCTTCTGGATATTTAATTTTAAAGGCATTTCAGAAACAGGTTTTTCTTCTTCTAAAGATTCTTTAGGGTAGTACAAGAGTTCATATAAGGTACTTTTGGGGGAGAGGGAAGACAGTAATATGGGTAAAGAGGATCGGCTGCCGGAGGGGTATACAGAAGGGAAGGAAGCCAGGCGTCTGAGGCTAGGGGTGGATTATAGACACCGAGGACTCTGCCATTTTGGGAAAAGGAGGGTATAGGGGCTGTTGTTGGGTAGGTAGCTGGTGAGGTTATGGAGCTTTGACAATGTAACTTTTAATTTGTTTAGCTTGTTTTGAAATGGTCTCCTGTAAGGAGGTAAAGTTAATATTTTGATTTCTTTTGGAAGCTTCGAAGTATAATAAATAAAAAAAAGATCTTGTTAATTGTATTTGATACAAGACCCTTAGCTTCTAATCTATTGTGCAGATCAATTTATTTAAGTTAAATGACCCCTACATTGGCTGTTGGTCTTTTAAATTTCCCTCAGTAATTGCATGCCATCAGCCTGAATACAAGCCTGATCTGGGGTCAGAAGGAGGTGCAGGAGTCCCATTAGAGGGTCCTACACCAGTCCTGGACCTGGCATTCCGAGTCTTACTGAGTATTAAAGACCTAAATGTGTACAAACACCTTTTGTTGCACCAGAGGGTTCAATAATGAACCCAGTGAGACACTCAGGAGATAAGCAGAAAAAATGAAGGTATAAAGAAAACACAGAAAATAAAAATCTCAAAGAGCCGTGTCTGCAACAAGCAGAGGTTTCAATCTGAGAGGCTTACCTCTAGCGGGCCCCAAGAATTCAATGATATGGTTCTGGGCACAAAGGGCCCTTGCTGATACCAGAACAAGCCAGATTCATGACTTCTCAAGAATGCCGAAGATAAATATTCCTTCAGAATTCTTGCTGGCTACACCATTAAATGTCACAGAGTAACCATCTGTACTCTGATTAATGTGAAATTAAGAGATTTCTTGAAAAGAAAACAGAATCTGCTCAAGTAGTAGATAGATTGAAATCCATGTGGTTGAATCCAGTAATCCAAAATGGCAACTCAACAGTGATGTTTTAAAGAGGGGAACAAAGGATATGAAATACATTACTTCACTGATATTTACAAGTTTGTATCATCAAAAGACATTACTTGATTGGTAATTACAGGCTTAGATCATCGAAAGACATTACACGATTGGTAGTAGACCATTTAAAGGTGGGACTTTCTGTGGTGGGAACTCATAAGGCAGGACTTCTTGTAAGGCAAGCTCGTAAGGCAATTAGCGTAAAAGAATATAGATAACTTTCTTAGATTGGTTACAGTGTGGTAATCACAAGGGTATGTCACGGGACAAGGGGTAGGTCGCAGTATAGTTACGTCATCATTACCAGACATTCCTCTTGGAAACAGCATGGAAGATGACTGTGGCTAGGGTGAAAAATAGAACCAGCAAACAAGAAATTGCACCCAGTCCTCAAACTGGCCATTTCAAATCTTCTCTGGTACCTTAAATTTTAAAATTCCCTTACACAACCTATAGATTTATATTTTAGCTCGAGAGATATATATAAGGCTGTTGGTAGTGTAAAGCGATGTAGTGTATAGAGATAGAGGTATGAGAAAGACAAGTAAAAATGCTTTCTGTTTCTTCCTTGGCCAGTGACAAGCTGTTGAATTTTGTTTTATTTTAACTCTTTAAGGGACAAAAGAGCATTTTGGTAGGATTTTGGGACTGGCCACATAATTCTTGATTACAAGAAGGGAAAAAAAGTACGTTATCCACAATGGTAGATGAGTGAAGGGATTAATGTGGAAGGGCTATTTCCCTTTAATTTTTTCTGAAAAATACAGTGTGAGCAAATAGAGTAAATGTTCTCAATGATTATAACTATTTGAAGATTTTCACAAGCTATTATTCTAATCTTTTGAATATGACTTAAATTCTGTAATTAAATTTCAGTACAAATTAAGCATAAACTAATAGAATTATTGTAATACCAAAGATGAAATACAAGATGAAAATAAGTATATTTGAGACTGTGCATTAGGTCAATGCAGTCTAATAAACTCATTCAATCTTTTAAACTAACTCTGCAGAGGTTGCAAAAAAAAAAAAAAGATTTCCGTCCGAAAAAAGTTTTCTTGTTGCTGTACAACACTTTCACTTTAAAAATGTTAATCATGCATGCTTATTAAAATAAATGCATGGATTTAGCTGTCCACTACAATTTTGAAGCATCATTCACAGTTAGGTTTGAAATATAACTCTCCTAGATATGTTACAAAGTGTACTCATCCTTAGAATATTCCAGGGAATGGAGGTCAGAACAGTCTTTTTCAAACTTCTCACTAGCATTTTGCTGTTTCAGGAGTCACATGACTTTAATATGTATCACTCCAGTGATTTAAAGCTCTCTGTCTTGGTTGAGGAGTCCTGGTGGTGCAGTGGTTAAGAATTTGGCTGCTAACTAAAAGATCGGCAGTTCGAATCCACCAGCTGCTCCTTGGAAACCTATGGGGCAGTTCTACTCTGTCCTGTAGGGTCGTTATGAGTCAGAATCAACTCGACAGCAATGGGTTTGGTTTGATTTTGATCTTGGTTGAACATCTTGTCTCCTTGAGCATATTTTTCACATTGTCAATGGAATCTCATGGAAACAGTATTTTACCTTCTGTCACGGAAATGCAGATTTCCTTCATTAAACAATTTCTGCATAAAATTTCAAGTGGGTTTCTTTTGCAAAATAAACAGCAAATCAAAACCTGCTTTTGAGGTGTTCTTCCTACGTTTGGAATATTGAATATCTACTGCCAAGTGAACCAATTATTAACAGTTAAGAATATGAGTATGAGAGAAAATGTTAAATACATAAAATAAATTTAAGAATTTTGCAATGATCACTTATTTTGGGAGGTCTCCATTCATCCTTTTGTGCTTTTAGCCATTTACTGATACTTCTGTTTTTTCAGTTCCATTAACACACACACGGTTCAATTTATTAATTTATCATCAGACGTGATTACATTAATGGCTTATCATATTTGCAACCTATGAACCAAACTTACTGGGGAGTAAAATATAATTGAAAGCTAACTGACAAGCAAGGGCAATGACTGAGATTTGTTTAATAACTGGTGTTACCGTTTGAGGTGGTCTGATATACCAATCTCTATCTACTATAGGGTAAATCCTTACCTAGTGACCAGATACTAAATGTTCATGTGTCATGACATTTTCTACCCTAAAAATAGACTTTAGAGACATACTACCTGTTTATCTTGTTTTTAAAGTTTCCTTGATCTCTGACAGCTCCACATAGGCATCTGTTTATATATAATAGCCTTGATCCTTAGGTAAAGTGATATTCTACCAAATTCAATTCATAACACATAACTTATTTCTAAAATAAACATATCTTAATCTCTTAACTTTGTATGTCATACACTCAGATAAAAAGAAAAATAAATGCCCTATCAGAAAGTGTGTGACATTGCACCATCTTCATCAAACTCAATATATCCTTAGGTGCAACTTTCAAAAGTACTATAAAACAGTCAATATCCAACTAGTTTAGAACAAGGTTAGAATAATCTCTACTATCAATACAATAGGGTACTCTACATTCATAACAGAATTCTAATTTGTTTGAATTTATCCCCATGACATTCAGATGCTATAAAGGAAACAAAATTAAGCAAAATTAAAGCTGGCTGTAAGTCTTTGTACAGAAATTTTTTCAAGACATCCTATATTATTCAGTATTGGCTCCTTCCTACTTCTCTGTTGGCTTGTAAGAGCATCTCAGGGCTTATTTGCCCCAAAATGGCAACAGCCATGTTAATGACTACTTTAACACCATTGTCAAGTTGACCATAAGCCTTTTGAAATCTGTGGAAAATTGATATATTCAGGTCTGGCTATATATAATATAGCAGACATGGGCATATGGGAGATACAGCAGGCTTGGTTAGATATAACAACTGCCATTGACATGGCTCGTCCTCTTCAATCTCCAAAGGCCTCCAGCATTTCTCCCCATATCTAGGCTGCTGCATATATCTAAGACATAAATTCATGAATTTTTCAGTACCTACCTCCATTTCCCAGATCCTGAGGAATCCCTTCTAGCTATCCAAGCAACAGACACATCCATAGCTTAATTCCTTTATGTGCCTAACCTTAGGATCAAAGGAATCAGAAGGTATTTTTCTTCAGTTTTACCCATGAATGTCAAGACAGATAATGAGTTCCCTCAAAGGAATGGATAATAAGGAATTTAGAGCTTGGAACATAAGGCTTGGCTGTTTTAATAAGAGAAAGGTAAAAAAGAAAACTTGTAATTCTTTCCCTCCTATACATGTGAGACATGGTAGAAAGGTGAAGTACTGTTTGTTCACACATGCAGATAACAAGTCACACTGTTTGAGAGCTTATGTGAAATGACTGCTTTTAGTACTTTATATGTCTATTATGTTTGTAGGGTCACTACTAGTCAGAGTAAACTTGATGGCAATGGGTTTAGGTTTTTTGTCTTTTTTTTTTTTAACTTATAGTTGGAGCCCGGGTGGTGTAGTGGTTTGGAGTTCATCTGCTAACCAAAAGGTTGGGGAGTGGGGCCAAGATGGTGGAGTAGTCAGATGCTTCTGGTGGACTCTCTTACAACAAAGACCCGAAAAAACAAGTGATTTGATTATATATGGCAATCTGGGAGCCCTGAACATCAAAGGCAGAGTTGAGGAACTAGACTGACTAGCAGGGGGAGGGAGAGACAGTTCAGAAATAACAAGGAGTTGCCAGACCTGACTCAGTGAGAGCCTGAGCCCTTCAGGCCTGATCAACTCGCAAGTGAGCAGAGGGGCAAGCAAGCAGTGGAGCTCAGGAGGTGCATTTTCCACACTGGGAGAGACCCAAGCCAGACAGTCTACATGGCTGCGCAGAACCACTGAGAAGCAGCCCTCCACAAAAGATAAGTACTTGCGTACGGCTTACCGCGTGGATCAAAAACACCCCAATTAGGGAAAAACCTCTCTCCCATTTACCTCCCCGCTCCCTGATCTGCACTGGGTCCTGGACTGGCTTCAGCAATTGCAGAGTCCCCTGGGCCAGAAATAGGATCCGTCACATGCCCAGAGCCGGTCTCCCTGCCTTGGAGACTGAACAAATAAACAAGGGAAAAAATAAACTGCAGGCTGCACTAGGCCAGGAAGCCAGGATGGGCACAGCTCCTTTACCTATGCACAGGCATAAGGGATCCACGGACTTTGAGTGCCTTTCTGCCTGCATAAACTTGTGTGGTCCCATCTCAACAGCGTAGGCCCTCATTACTGCGGTATAATAGTGTATATACTGGAACTCTAACTTAAACTGTTTCAGCTGTGAAGTGGCAAGTTCTTGACATTTGACACTGCTCTGCCCATTAAGCAGGGTCTTCACCTACCCACATCAGGGGCCTGAGGATTGGTGGCTCCACCCATGCCACCAAGTCACCTCTGAGAGGGGCCCATGAATAAGAGCTGCCCCCCAGTCCTTACAGCCAAAAGCATTAAGGGTTCATAGTCCAGCTGCAAAACCCACTCGCCTATGTGCTCTAGGGAACAGGGACATGCCTTCCACCTGGATGTTCGGGGGTGGCCCTCAGCCCCTTGCCTTGCTCAGAATGTGTCCCCCTGCTGCAGCCAGAAGCCTCTGCCTACACCAATCACCCATGCCTGTCTAGGATTGTAAGTGAGAGCCTACACCACACACTTGGTGGCTATCTACCTGGGCACCTGAGCTGAATCCATACAAGAGGAGTGGGCGGACTCCTGAGCTCACATACCTAGTAACAGATCTAACCACCTGGTGACCGGACATAAGAGCTTCAAAAGTGCCAATAATCAAACTAGTTCATAAGAGCAGCCTATTTGGGCATATCAAAACAAAACAAGAAGCTAGGACACAGTAAGCAAACATAAATAAATATAATAACTTATTGATGGCTGGGAGACAACAGTCAATATTAAATCACATAAAGAAGCAATCTTCCAGAGTTGGAAAATTTCTTGGAATTAAAGGAGGCGGAATACAAAAGATGAATATAGAGAATTCTTCAAGAAATTAGGAAAGAAATTAAGCAAAATGCAAAACACGCAATAAATTAAAAAGATTAGAGAAGAGCATAATGATGAATTTAACAGGCTGCAAGAATCCATAGAGAGACAGCAATCAGAAATCCAGAAGATTAACAATAAAATGTCAGAATTAGACAACTCAATAGAAAGTCATAGGAGCAGAATTGAGACAATGGAAGTCAGAATTAGTGAGATTGAAGATAAAACACTTGACACCAACTTATTTGAGGAAAAATCAGATAAAAGGATTTAAAAAAATGAAGAAATCCTAATAATTATGTGGGACTCTAGCAAGACGAACAACCTATGAGTGATTGGAGTACCAGATTGGGGGGGATAACAGAAAATACAGAGAGAATTGTTGAAGATTTCTTGGCAGAAACCTTCCTTGATATCGTGAAAGATGACAAGATATCTACCCAAGATGCTCATGGAACCCCACATAAGGTAGATCCCAAAAGAAAGTCACCAAGATATATTATAATCAAACTTGCCAAACCAAAGATAAAGTGAGAATTTTAAGAGTGGCTAGGGATAAACAAAAAAGTCATCTACAAAGGAGAGTCAATAAGAATAAGCTTGGACTACTCAGCAGAAACCATGCAGGCAAGAAGGCAATGGGATGACATATATAAAGCCTTGAAGGAGAAAAAAAAACAAAACTGCCAACCAAGAATAATATATCCAGCAACACTGTCTCTCAAATATGATAATGAAATTAAGGCATTTCCAGATAAACAGAAGTTTAGGGAATTTGCAAAAATGAAACCAAAATTACAATAAATAATAAATGGAGTCCTCCATTTAGAAAATCAGTAACATCAGATAAAAACCAAGACTAGAACACAGGACAGAGCAACCAGATATCAACCCAGATACGGAAGTCACAAAAGTAAATCAAAGCTAAAACACTCAATATAGGGAAACAGATGTCAATATGTAAAAGATGACAACCTTAAAACAAAAAACAAAACAAAAAAAAAAGGACTTACAAAATGTAGACAGATTTTTCATATGGAGAGGAAGTCAAGGTGATACAAAGAAATAAATGACTGGTATAACCTTAGAAAAATAAGGGTAAATATTAAGGTAATCACAAAGGATACTAACAATTCTACAAGTCAAAATAAAACACTAGAAAAATATAAAGACTCAGCAAACACAAAACCAACAAAAAAAAAGATGAAAAGTAAATACATAAAGAAAAATGACTTAGCACAGAAAATTAAGGGGAACAAAAAAACCGTGAACAACACACACAAAAAGACATCAAAATGACAGCCCTAAACTGATACCTATCAATAATTACGCTGAATGTAAATGGACTAAATGCACCAATAAAGAGGCAGAGAGAGGCAGATTTGATTAACAACAACAACAAAAAAAACACAATCTGTCTGTATGCTGCCAACAAGAAACACACCTTAGACTTAAAGACACAAACTAAAAGTCAAAGGATGGAAAAAATATATCAAGCAAACAGCACTCAAAAAACAGCAGGAGTGGCAATACTAATCTCTGACAAAATAGACTTTGAAGTAAAATCCACCGCAAAGGATAAGGAAGGACACTATATAATGATTAAAGGGTAAATACACCAGCAGGACATAAGTATAATAAATATTTATGCACCCAATGACAGGGCTCCAAAATACATAAAACAAATTCTAACACTGAAAAGAGAGATAGACAGCTCCATAATAGTAGTAGGAGACTTCAACACACCACTTTCGGTGAAAAACAGACCCTCCAGAAAGAAGCTCAACAAAGACACGGAAGAGCTAAATGCTACAATCAAACAACTTGATCTCATAGACATATATCAAACACTGCACCCAACAGCAGCCAAGTATACTTTCTTTTCCAACACACATGAAACATTCTCCAGAAGAGACCACATATTAGGCCATAAAGCAAACCTTAGCAAAATCCAAAGCATCAAAATATTACAAAGCATCTTTTCTGACCATAAAGCCATAAAAGTAGGAATCAACAACAGAAAAAGCAAGGAAAAAAATCAAACACATGGAAACGGAACAACTCCTTGCTCAAGAACTACTGGGTTATAGAAGAAATGAAGGATGGAATAAAGAAATTCATAAAATCAAATGAGAATGAAATCACATCCTACCAGAACCTTTGGGACACAGCAAAAGCAGTGCTCAGAGGTCAGTTTATAACAATAAATGCACACATCCAAAAAGAAGAAAGGGCCATAATCAAAACATTAACCCTACAACTGGAACAAGTAGAAAAAGAGCAGCAAAAGAAGCTCTCAGGCACCAGGAGAAAGGAAATGTTAAGAATTAGAGCAGAATTAAATGAAATAGAGAACATAAAAACAATTGAAAGAGTTAACAAGTCCAAAACCTGGTTCTTTCTGAAAAGATCAACAAAATTGATAAACCATTTGCCAAACTGACAAAAGAACAACAGGAGAGGAAGCAGATAACCAGTATAAGAAATTTGATGGGTGATATCACAACAGAACCAACTGAAATTAAAAGAATCATAACCAAATACTATGAAAATTTGCACTCTAACAAATTTGAAAACCTAGAGGAAATGGACAAATTTCTAGAAACTCACTACTTACCTGAACTAACACAAAAGGAGTTAAAACAACTAAATAAACCCATAACAAAAGAAGAGATTGAAGAGTTAATTAAGAATTCCCAACAAAAAAAGTCCTGGCCCAGATGGCATCCCTGGAGAATTCTACCAAACTTTCAGAGAAGAGTTAACACCTATACTACTAAAGGTATTTCAGAGCATAGAAAAGGATGGAATATTCCCAAACTCATTCTATGAAGCCAGCATAACCCTGATAACAAAACCAGGTAAAAGCACTACAAAAAAAGAAAATTACAGACAAGTATCCCTCATGAACATTGACACAAAAATCTTGACAATATTCTAGCCAATAAAATTCAGCAACACATAAAAAACAACTCACCATGAACAAGTGGGATTTATACCAGGTATGCAGGGATGGTTCAACATTAGAAAAACAATAAATGTAATTATCATGTATTGAATTGTGTCCCCCCAAAATATCTGTCAGTTTCGCTAGGCTATGATTCCCAGTGTTGTATGATTGTGTAATCTGGTGTGATTTCCTTATGTGTTATAAACTCTATCACTATGATGAGATTATATGTGATCTCCTTACGTGTTGTAAATTCTATCACTGTGATGAGGTTATACTGATGAGGTTGACAAGATTAGATAGTGTCTTAATGCAATCTCTTTTGAGATATAAAAGAGAGAAGCCAGCAGAGGCACATGGGAACCTCATACCACAAAGAAAGCAGTGCTGGGAGCAGAGAGCACCCTTTGGACCTGAGGTTCCTGCGCTGAGATGCTTCCAGACCAAGGGAAGATTGATACGTCACACAAGGAAGGACCTTCCTCCAGAGCCAAGAAAGACAGAAAGCCTTCCCCTGGAGCCGAAACCCTGAATTTGGACTTGTACCCTACTGGACTGTAAGAAAATAAATTTCTCTTTATGAAAGCCATCCACCTGTGGTATTTCTGTTGGAGCAGTACTAGGTGACTAATACAGTAATCCATCACATAAATAAAACAAAAGACAAGAACCACATGATTTTATCAATAGATGCAGAAAAGGCAGCTGACAAAGTCCAACACCCATTCTTGATAAAAATGCTCAGCAAAATAGGCATAGAAGGGAAATTCCTCAATATAATTAAGGGCATTTATACAAAGCCAACAGCCAACATCATCATCAATGGAGAGACTCTGAAAGCATCCCCCTTGACAACGGGAACCAGACAAGGATGCCCTTTATCACCATTCTTATTCAACATTGTGCTGGAGGTCCTAGCCAGAGCAATTAGGCTAGAAAAAGAAATAAAGGGCATCCAAATCGGTAGGGAAGAAGTCAAAGTATCTCTATTTGCAGATGATATGATCTTATACACAGAAAACCCCCAAAGAATCCACAAGAAAACTACTGGAACTAATAGCAGACTTCAGCAAAGTATCAGGATGCAAGATAAACATACAAAAATCAGTTGGATTCCTTTACGCCAACAAAGAGAACCTCGAAGAGGGAATTACCAAGTCAATACCATTTACAATAGCCCCCAAGACTGTAAAAAACTTCGGGATAAATCTCACCAGAGACGTAAAAAACCTATACAACGAAAACTAGAAGACCCTACTGCAAGAAACCAAAAGAGACCTTCATAAATGGAAAAACATACCTTGCTCATGGATAGGTGGACTCAACATTGTGAAAATATCAGTTCTACACAAAGCGATCTACAGATACAATGCAATCCCGATCCAAATTCCACGAGCATTTTTTAATGAGATGGAGAAACAAATTACCAACTTCATATGGAAAGGAAAGGGTCCTTGAATAAGTAAAGCATTACTCAAGAAGAAGAACAAAATGGGAGGCCTCACACTACCTGATTTTAGAAACTATTATACCACTACAGTAGTCAAAACAGCTTGGTGCTGGTACAATAACAGATACATAGAACAATGGAACAGAATTGAGAATCCAGACATAAATTTACCCACATATGAGCAGCTGATATTTGACAAAGGCCCAAAGCCCATTAATTGGGGAAAAGACAGTATCTTTAACAAATGGTGCTGGCATAACTGGATAACCATGTGCAAAAAACTGAAACAAAACCCATACCTCACAGCATGCACAAAAGCTAAATCAAAATGGATCAAAAACTTAAATATAAAATCAAAAACGATAAAGATCATGGAAGAAAAAATAGGGACAACGCTAGGCGCTCTAATACATGGCATAAACACAATACCAACCATAAGTAACAATGCACAAGCACAAGAAGAGAGACTAGATAATTGGGAGCTCATAAAAATCAAACACTTATGCTCATCAAAAGACTTCACTGAATGAGTAAAAAGACGATCTACAGACTGGGAAAAAATTTTTGGCTACAACAAATCCAATCAGCGTCTAATCTCTAAAATCTACAAGATACTGCAAAACCTCAAAAACAGAAAGACAACCCAATTAAAAAATGGGCAAAGGATACGAATAGGCACTTCACCAAAGAAGATACTCAGGCGGCTAACAGACACATGTAGAAATGCTCTCGATGATTAGCCGTTAGAGAAATGCAGATCAAAACTACAGTGAGATATCATCTCACCCCACCAAGGCTAGCATTAATCCAAAAAACACAGAATAATAAATGCTGAAGAGGTTGTGGAGAGACTGGAACACTGATACACTGTTGGTGGGAATGTGAAATGGAACAACCACTTTGGAAATAGATTTGGTGCTTCCTTAAAAAGCAAGAAATAGAAGTACCATACGAACAAGCTATCCCACTCTTTGGAACATATCCTAGAGAAATATGAGCTGTCACACGAATAAATATATGCACACTCACACTCATTGTAGCACTGTTCACAATAGCAAAAAATGGAAACAACCTATGTGCCCATCAAGGGAAGAATGGATAAACAAATTATGGTATATCCACACAATGGAATACTATGCATCGGTAAAGAACAACGATGAAGCTGTGAAGCATCTTATAACATGGAGGAAGCTGGAGGTCATTATGCTGAGTGAATTTAGTCAGTCACAGAAGGACAAATATTGCATAACACCACTATTATAAGAACTCAAGAAAAGGTTTATACACAGAAGAAAACAAGCATGGGGAGGGAGGGGAAGAATTATCTTAGGTGAAAGGAAGGACAGAATTCACTACAGGGGACTTCAGCACAACTGGAAAAAACCAAAGCTAAGAAGTTTCCTGAATACAATCAAACATTTTTAGGGATAGAGTAGCAGGGGTAGGGGTCTGGGGACCGTATTTTCAGGGGACATCGAGGTCAATTGGCGTAACAAAGCTTATTAAGAAAATGTTCCGCATCCTACTTTGGTGAGTGGTGTCTGGGGTCTTAAAAGCTTGCAAGTGGCCATCTAAGATGCATCAATTGGTCCCAACCACCTGGAGTAAAGGAGAATGAAGAACACCAAAGACACAAGGAAAGTATTAGCCCAAGATACAGAAAGAGCCACAAAACCAGAGACTTCATCAACCTGAGACCAGAAGAACTAGATGGTGCCCAGCTACCACCAATGACCGCCCTGACAGGGAACACAACAGAGAGTCCTGGATGGAGCCAGAGAAAGGTGGGGTTCAGAACTCAAATTCTTGTAAAAAGACTGGACTTAATGGTCTGACTGAGACTGAGGTTACCCTGAAAAGCATGGCCCCTTAAGTCTCTATCAGCCCAAAACTAAAACAAGTTCTGAGGCCAGCTCTTCAGACAGGGTTTGGACTGGACTGTGGGACATAAAGTGATACCTGTGAGGAGTGTGCCTCTTAGCTGAAGTAGATACAAGAGACTAAATGGACAGCTTTTTTCTGGAGGTGAGATGGGCAGGCAGAGAGGGTTAGTAGCTGGTTGAATGAACATGGGGAATCAGGTGGAAGGGAAGAGTGTGCTGTCACAGTATGGGGAGAGCAATTAGAGTCACATAACAGTGTATGTGTAAATTTTTGTGTGGGGAAAAAAGAAAAAAGAACAAAAGTTTGGCAGTTTCAATCTACCAGCTGCTCCTTTGAAACCCTATGGAGCAGTGCTACTCTGTCCTATAGGGTTGCTATGAGTTGGAATTGACCGACGACAATCGCTTTGGTTACATATATTTGTGTTACATGTATTATTAACTCATTTAATCCTCATAGATTCCAGTGAAGTGTTACTGTTGTTATTCCCATTTTCTGGGTAAGAAAATTGAGGCAGGAAGAGGTTGATCAATTTGCCAAGGTCTCATGTAGGTAAATGGAAGAGTCGGAATTTGAACCTTGGCTGTCTCGTGCCAGTGTTCAGGGCTCTTATGGAATTTATATTGCCTCCCCGAAGATTGCTAGTGAGCCTATTGAATTTAAAAGGTCAGGTACTCTTAATCCACTATTTTCTCTATTTGTCAATGAAACTACCTTTGGTTTTTTTTGGATGCAAATTTGACTTTTCAAAGAATGAATTTTTACTGAGTGCTTTTTGTGTGCCTGGTACTAACTATGCAGTTTTACCCCTATCATTTGTTTTGACCCTCCTACCCTTATTTTCTAGGTGGCATTATTTATGATTTACATATAAGAAGCTGAAATAAAGACTCATTATTACCTGTCATCTAGTCCTAAATCTGCAAGTAAAGATCTCTCTTTTCTAATTGTATTGAGATAGCATTATGCTCTTGCAGATTGTATAGCACCTAGCTCCAGTAATATTTTTCCATTTTCTTTGCATTATCATATTTTTATAGATTTTACTATCTCTTCAACCTCAAAGAACAATTTTGAAAATTATTAAAACACATGGAAAATAATTGAAATATGACAACTTTTAATATCCTTGAAAACGATTTATTTTTAGCTTTGATAGCTAAGGTCTCAAAATAGAAGGAAAGACAAAAAATAAGGTGTTTTTTCTTGAAGTATTCTCTTTCAGTATATTTTATTTTTTTGTTTTTAAAAAGCAGTTTACATCCCATTGTTCGATTTATTAAAATTCATGTTTTTCATAATAAAGAACCTGGTTCTGTTTCTACAGTGGAACATGACTGACACTGTCTGCCCAGAAAACTTTCTTGCTTTGCACAGGCTATTGCACAGGCTTTAGGAAAACTTAATTTGAGATAGATTGCCTAAAAGGTGAATCCACCTTGTAAGAGAGTTCTTATTCTCTCCTGAATAAGTAATATTTTCATGAATATTCATTCACCCATTTTTCCATTTACTCTTGTATAGCTGAAGTAAAATTAGAAACAGCATGTGAAAAATACCCATATACTGTCACACAGTAGTTTCTATGATTTCTGTTTTCCTACTATGCCTCTGGATCCTCTTTTATAATCATTTTTACAGAAACATCCTCTACCCGCAATCAGAGTGTTGGATTTTCCCAGTATTAATCTTTCAATGTTGTCTTAGTCATCTAGTGCTGCTCTAATAGAAATACCATGAGTGGATGGCTTTAACAAAGAGTAATTTATTCTCTCAGTCCAGTAGGCTACAAGTCCAGATTCAGGGCATCAGCTCCAAGGGAATGCTTTCTCTGTTGTCTCTGGAGGAAAGTCTGTGTCATCAATCTTCCTTTGGTCTGGGAGCATCTTGGCGCAGGAACCTCAGGTCCAAAGGACACGCTCTGCTCCCAGGACTGCTTTCTTGGTGGTATGAGGTTCCCATGTGTCTCTGCTTGCTTCTTTCATTTATATCTCAAAAGAGATTGCATTAAGACACTGTCTAATCTTGTCAACCTCATCAGTATAACCTCATCACAGTGATAGAATTTACAACACATAAGGAGATCACATATAACCTCATCATAGTGATAGAGTTTACAATGCATAATGAAATCACATCAGATTACACAATCTACAACACTGGGAATTATGACCTAGCCAAGCTGACAGATATTTTGGGGGGGACACAATTCAATCCATGATAGATGTCATTTCTTTTCATTCTACTTTGTCTCCCTGGTCTTATCTATTCACACAAGTTCAATTTTTGTCTATATGATGAAAGTTTCCATGTTCTGTCTCTAAGCTCTACCTTTCCCTAAAATATAAAACCTTGTTTACCTATCTACCTATGTCTGTACTTGGATGCTTTTCAAGTACTTCAAACTCAATATCTTTGTAGCTGAACTAATGACCTCTTTTCAGTAGTTTCTTGCTCAGTGTATAGTAGCACCATTGATTCAATAATCATGCCAGAAGCCTGAAACAATTTCTTACCCCACACGTCATGAAACTACCAAATCTACTGAATTCCAACTCCTAATTTTTTTTTTTCATCTATTTTTTCTCAGTCACCATTGGTACATCTCTAGTTCAAGCCAACGTCACCTTTTTCTGACCCTGCGATTTTCCCTAAATGGTTCCCGCAAGATCACATTCTTATCTCTTTCCAATTCACTACTCATACAACAGCCAGAATGATCTTTTGAAAAAACAAACTTAATCCTGCTATACCTTTGCTAAAAATTCTTCAATATCTTGCTGTTGCTCTTAGGATAAAGTCCCAAATCTTTACAATGGCTGACAAAACCCCTGTAATATAATACCTATCCATATTCTGGGTTCTTATGTCCTTTTCCACTTATTCCTTATGCTTTAGGGTTTTTTTTTTTTTTTTAAATTACTTCCTTAAATGTACCAAGTTCTTTCTACTTTAGGGAGTGGAAGATACCACAAAGCAATGTTATATTGGTGACTTTTTGAGAAATTAGTGATCATCCTATTGTGCGTTTTTTTTTTTTTTACAAAAAGCAAATTCCATGCATTCAATTTATATATTTGCTTATGTTATTTATGGAAATGACAAATTGCATCATGACTAAATTTAATTAATATATTTATAAGTTCCACTAATGTATATAATTCTGTCAGTTTTATCCAAGGCTACATTACATTATGAAAAACGAGTGCTTCTTTTCCCTTATCCTAATACTTTTGATTTGTGATCACTAGTGTGTTTTTCATTTTCTAGAACTCCTGGTCAGCACAATCCTTCTTCAAGCTACTGTTCAGTGTAATTTCTATATTTTCTTTCTTCTTGAGGTTTTCTCCCTTACTTCCATGTGCCACCAGTGCTCTGGGTAAACTTTGCCTAGCTGTTTATTCTGCCCACTCAGGGTGCAATATCTATCCGGATGCTTAAGTGGAGGAGGGGGAACATATATAGGCTACGAAGTCAGACACAGAGTTCAAACCCTGTCTTCACTACTTAAGTGCTATGTAACCTTGGACAAATTTCCTGAGTAAGAAGTCTCTCTTTCCTCATCCATAATATGAGAATGTCAACACTCACTCCTTAGCACTGTAATAACAATTAAATGAAACAAAACGTATGTTTTATTTGGCACACCAACGCCAAAAAAAAAAAAACACCACCCATTGCCATTGAGTCGATTCTGACTCATAGCAACCCTATAAGGCAGGGTAGAACTGCCTTATAGGGTTCCCAAGGCTGTAAACTTTTATGGAAGCAGACTGCCACATCTTTCCCCCATGGAGCTGCTGGTGGGTTTCAAATCTCTGAACTTTTGGTTATGTCCTAGGGTAAAATCACCATAAGGTTATTGTAAAGATGGAGGAAAGATTGTAGTTGGGATATGTTCCAAGGGACAGAAGTGGGAAACGGACAAGCATGCTGCCAGAGCCATGTCTACCCGAGCCCAAGGAATGTTACAGGAAAGGCAAAGTGGGAAACAGACAAGCATGCTTGACGGAGCTATGTCTGCCCGAGTCTGAGAATCATCAGGCTATATAGTCATTATAAATGAGTAAAATCATTAAAAGCTTCACCTTTTCACAGACTGGCTAAAAACTGCTAAATCATTGTGATTTTACATTTTGAATTGTCTTTCTTTAATTATCATTTGTATAGATTTCAGTGAGGACACTCAAGAGGGTCTTCATTGGTCCAACAAATCTTACTATTTACTAAATGCTAATAGAAAAAGAGTGGAAAATATATATGAGTCTTTTGTGCTCTATCTAAATATTTGTTTATGTGAAAGGTTTCCTAAAACAGGTTTTCCAAGATTGTCCTAGCTATTGTTTTTGTACCTCAAGGCCCAGTTGATGTTTCCTTGTGAGTCCCTGTGAGTCCAGCTCCAGCTGGTTCACATTCTTTATACTCAGTCACAGAATAATGGCTCCAATTTTTAACACCTAAGTCAGTTAGCAGTCAAGTGCTTTAACCACTGCACCACCAGGGCTCCTTATTTGGCACACAAACCAAAAACCAAACCCGTTGCCACCGAGTCAATTCCGACTCATAGTGACCCTATAGGACAGAGCAGAACTGCCCCATAGAGTTTCCAAGGAGCAGCTGGTGGATTCAAACCGCTGACCTTTTGGATAGCAGCCGAGATCTTAACCCTTGTGCCACAAGGGCTTCCATCTAACACACAGTAAGTACTAAATAAATTAACTCTCTCTCCTTTCCTCCTAACTTTAACATCTAGAAACGCCTTTTCAGAAGCTCTTCTTTGCCCACACCTGGGAGAATGTTGTGTTTTTAAATATCAGTATCAATAGTGTTTGGTTGGGATTTGCCTTGTCCACTGAAATCTGTTATGTGAAAATGACTCTTCAGACTTGTCTTGGCATTACGAAAGCATCCATTATGTGTGCCAGGGGTCACTCTCCCCAGGTTATGCTCATCATAGCCATGACTCTGTAACATCTCTTTGGAATCTTCAGCCTCCTTCTTTGCTCTCTCTAAGCTTTTACTTAATTCTCTTTCTCTTTGTTTCCCTCTGTCCCTCCCTTTACGCTCTACCCTCTCTCTGTCTTTGTCAATAGTTCTTTTCCTGTCTTCAGGATCTTTTCTTTCCTCCTGAGTGCTGTTGTAGTGAAACAACTTTCACCAAAACCTTCTGCAACAGAGATTTTTACTGTGACATATCAGAAAACAAAAAAGGGAAATTGGCTGCAAGCACTCAGCTATAAATAGACCAGAATCCAAAGAAGTAAAATCTATAAGTGCTTTTTATACAGTTTTGACAGATGCTGATTCATTATGAATAGGGTCTTTCAACATGCCCTTTACAATCATTGGATCACATACCTAGGAGTAAATTACTTGCAGACTGATTGGTTAAAGTAAAGACAAAGAACTAAGATCATGATTTGGTGACCTTGTTTTTCTTTTCTAACAATTTGGTCTCTTGGCTCAGGGGTCCTGGGTCTGTCATATGATGGTTTTTTTTAATTTATTTGAAGTCCTGTAGATTCTGACTAACAAGTTGGCCTTTTGTGGTTATGGCCTGCTGTGGTTAGGTTAACCCTTTGTCAGTGCATATTTTTATTCCCTTTCTTACCCATCTTATTTTTATGCAAATAACATGTGCCTTCCACTTACTGCTGTAAAAAAATAACATAGCATGCTTATGAAAATACCTCCCAGTGGGAGGGCGCAGTTGTTAAATATAGAAAGTGTGTCTACTATTGAAAGTTGGCCTTTTTTTTTTCCAATCCTCTTTTCCACTTACTCATCCCTATCTGCACCAAAAGGAGCTAAAATGTCCTTGGAAAGACTCCTCTTCAGCAGGTGGGGAGAGAGAAATCCTGAGAAGATTTCTGTGTTTCCAACACAGCGTTTGCTGCTGTTGTCAACATTTTAATGATTACTATTTATTTATATAGTCATCCAGGTAAAATTCCTAAAATTCAAAATATCAATCTCTTGATTGCTCCCCTCCTCCGAATGCATGTATTCTTTACCTCTACTCTGGCTTATGCCCTTTCCTTTAAGCAGAAAACCTTTGCATCATATATTACATGTCATTTACTCTATACTTTTAAAGTTATAATCTTTCCTACTGTACTTTCAAAACTTCCCTTAACATTTATTTCCTTTATTAAGCATTGCCAGTGAATTTTACCTGACTCTCTCTTTCTCATACTGCTTCTTTACAGTAGGACATTTTAAGCATCATTTTATTCAATAGATATATTTCTAATGATAAGTGTTAAATTGAATGATATAGTCATATTCTACTTTTGAAAGCACAAAGACATTTGTTATCCAATATAATTCCACTCTGAATACTTTTGCAAATGTATGTTAATTCTGAAAATCAGAAACCCCTGCCTAATTTACCTATGGAGCACAGTCCTACACACAAGGGGTCATCATGAGTGAGAATCCACTCCATGGTAACTGTTTTTTTACTGATTAATTTACCTGTTGTATAGGTCTCGACCCAACTAAAATTTTTATTCCAGACCTTTGTGGTTTGTTGGTGTTGATACTTCCCTCTGCAACTAGTAGGGCATTGATGACCCAAACTACCTACTTCACAGGCAGTTTACTGTCTGCTTAACATGACTTTACTATTCCATTACCTTTATTAGCATAACTTCACTATTCCTAGAGAGTCTAGTTCAGAGAAATAACTTGATCATTACAGGAAATTCTAAGAGCGTCAAATGTTTAAGTTGTAAAACTGCTTGAATCCCTGGCCTCAAAATCTTCACTCTGCTGTTTAACCCAACTCTAAAATTGTGAGATGATCCTTTACACAATCTTAATCAAGCCCCTGTGTTGAAAAACATACCTAAAACCAAGCTTCAAATTCTCGATAAATTCTGACCTTGCCTTTACCCCCTTGAGACATTAAGAAATCTTTGGTGGGTTGGTGTCCCCCTTACCACAGTAAGCAATAAACTCAGCATCGACTTAGAGGTTTTATCTACATTTGGGGAACTGGCATTCACTTTAGGACATAGCTTATGATCTATTAATTTAGTTTAAAAAACCTCAGTATTTGTTAAAAGATAAATCATTACAGGTTCTAGTAATTCCAAAATATTACTGCATTTGGGCTCTGAAAATTGGAAGTTGGAGCTCAGAATGTTATGGTTTAAGCTGACTCAGACTTATTTAAAGTTAGTGTTTAAATGCTAAATAACAGTGAGTGTTAAGTGACAGAAGAGCTCATATTTCACTTTGTGGTTGGAGTGTACTTTGATACTTGTTTTATGAAAGCCTTTATAAGTTACAGGCAGAAGTTAACAGTAATCACATATTTTCTTCCTCTGGTTTTAATAAATGCCTTTAGGGCATTTCATTCCATTAAATCAAGCAGCAGACAAAAATGTAATGCGCTGCTAACCTCTAAAGTATGTAAAAAACATAGTTCATAAATATGTATGAAGAACATAGTGTTGCAATGATGATGATACTTCCTCTCTGGGTTATTCTGCCAAAGGAGTTAGTATATTAGGATCTCTAATCCTTGATTCTTTTTGACTGGAGTTGCTCATACATCATTTTGTATTATTTATTTCAATGAATTTTCTAGCATATGTAGATGTACAATAGTTGTTTTGGGTCAGTGGTCATAGCTTTAGATGTGCTGTATTAAGAACTCTTATACATGGCATTCTTCTCTGGAAACCAAGTATTCAAAAGGGCACTGGTGCATATTCAGACACCAAATTTGCATGTGTGTGAGCAAAAATATGTAACTATTTTGATCTAATGTCGCCTTGGTAAAAGTGGATTCATATAGAATAGTTTCTTACATACACATACCTATATGACATATTAAGTAAGGTTTTCTTTCGATCATTACCAAGGTTTTCAATCATTACCTATTGTGTAGGTCTCAATTTTCGTATTGTTTAAGTTGGTCAAATTAGCATACATAGGTGTACAATAGTTTTTTTCCACAGAGAAGCAACTTTAAAGTTAGCTTTGTTAGGCCGAACTTCTAGACACGGGATAAAATTATGGGTTCCTCTATTTGTAAATACTTGAGTTTGAGTGCATTTTTCAGTTTTCATTCAGATATTTGATACCATATCAAAAAACAACCAAAAACCAAACTTGTTGCCTTCAAGTCAATTCCAATTGACAGTGACCCTGTAATCACAAGGTACATGCATTATGAAGGCACTGACCAGACTGAAATAACAAATGGTAGGTTATTAAATAAGATTTCAATCAGTACCCTTCCCTATTGCACTCAGTACAGCCAATTATTTCTATGTCCCCCCATTTGATCTTTGTCTAATTTCCAGGTTACACGTTTTAAAATAGTGTGCACCTAAAAGGAAAACGATGGTAATCTTTCACTGATTAAGTGAAAACTGAAAAATGGATTACTCCTGAAGGAAATTGTGATTATAAAAAGGGAAATTATTAGCAAAATTAGTATTGTACATGTTCAACTGTGGAAACCCTGGTAGCATAGTGGTTAAGTGCTATGGCTGCTAACCAAAACGTCAGCAGTTTAAATCCACCACAAGCTCTTTGGAAACTCTATGGGGCAGTTCTACTCTGTCTTATAGGGTCGCTATGAGTTGGAATCAACCCAATGGGTTTTTTTAATGTTTAACTGTATTTGTACCATTTTTCTAATATCACTCCTACATGATAAGAGTAGTCTCCTATTTAATAATTCCTGAACCCACTTTTTTAAGTTGATAGATAAATACAGCTACTTGGACAGTGACCTATGTGACAGGAGGTTCCAAACTGAACCTTTTGGGGATAGAGTTTAACCATCTCAGTTAAACTTCAGTGATTTAGGCCCAGGGTGTGTCTCTGCCCAAATGACCCATCTGCCGTGACCTCCAGATCTGTACAATATCAAGTATTTCTTCCTGTGTGATTTATGATTCCATGGTAAAATTTGAGACCATTTCAAAGGAGAGATTCAACAACAGGGCTGTTGCAGAAAGTCTAATCCTGGAATATTTTGTAACTTATATTTCATTCATGTATTTATATAGTTTTGAAAAGGAAGCAGTTAGTGACTATATTTCCTTTTCATGAAAAGATGAAAAATGTTTCTCATGAGTTTGATGACAAGTATGTTTTTGGAGACAGGTGTAGATTTTTGTTTTGACGATAATTTTTTTCTGAAAAATTTGGTTAAGACGTCAATTTAAATTAGGATCAAATTAACTAATTCTTTAAGGACCAGAGCACTAATTCCAAGACAATTTTCCGTGAGTTAATTTTATTTTATGGGTGATAAGGTGTCTTTTGCTTGTATACTTACACATTCCTTTTAAAGTTGAGTGTCTAATGAGGTGTTGGATTGATGGCTAAATTTCTTATTGGTAATTCATTAATCTATTAAGACCGTCAATGCCTTTTAAGCAAACTAGTGCTATGCGTTATCCACAATGTATCCTTTCCTTTTTTGATGAAAAAATAATACAACCATGACTTTTGTCTTTTCACTACTTACTCATTATATTGTCTTCATAGTAAACAGATACATTATTTGATGGTGTCTTTGGAATTATATATATACCAATGCATTTTAAAATATAGAAAAACTTAATTGACAATGGCGTAACAAATTTAGAATATGTGAAAAGTAGGATAGGAACATGGATGATATCTTATTTTGATAAATCCTTTATTAATTCATAATAGGTATGCATGATTGAAGAATGCTTTAAAAACATAAATAAACAATATTTTAAATTCTCTCTGACACTTTAAACTAAAATTAACACTGAGATCATAAAAGTTATTCCTGGGTGTGCAATAAAGAACTAACTTTACCCAAAGAGAGGTCAGGCCTTTGCCCTTGACTCCTGGGAGGTGATCTCCAAGCCCTTGGAAAGTCCTGCTTGATAAAATTATCTTTGTTTAACCGGGGGACCTTGGGCCACACTGGATAGTCTAAAAGTGTGATTTATGGAGAAGGCTTTGGGCCATGGTATCAACTTGCCCTGGGACTAAAGGTCAACCATACAAGTGATCAACCATGTCTACATGATGAAACTCCAATAAAAACTCCTATTAAACACTGTGCTGGAAATCCTAACTACAGCAATAAGGCAAGAAAAAGAGATAAATGGCATCCAAATTTGTAATGAAGAAGTTAAACTGTTCCTGTTGGCAGATCATTTGATACCATACATAGAAAACCCAAAAGACTCCAAAAGAAAATTACTGGAACTAAAGAAAGATACAGCAGAGTAGCAGAATACAAGATAAACATACAAAAGTCAGTTGGACTCCTATACACCAATAAAGAGAACTACAAAAAGGAAATCAGGGAAGCAATACCATTTATAATAGCCCCTAAAAATAAAATACTTAGGAATGAATCTAACCAGGGATGTAAAAGACCTATGCAAACAAAATTACAAGACACTACTGTAAGAAACCAAATGAGACCTACATAAATGGAAAAACCAACCATGCTCATGGATGTGAAAATGTCAATTCCACACAAAGCAGTCTACAAATACAATGAAATACCAATGTAAATACCAACAACATTCTTTAATGAGATGAAAAAAACTAATCATTAACTTTATATGGAAAAGAGAGAGGCCCCAGATAAGCACTACTGAAGAAAAAAAATAAAGTAAGAAGAGTTGTACTACATGACCTCAGAACCTATTATACAGCTACAGTAGTCAAAAAAGCCTGGTACTGGTACAGTGACAGACGCATTGACCAACGGAACAGAATTGAGAACCCAGCTGTAAATCCATCCACCTACAGTCACCTGATCTTTGACAAAGGCCCAAAGCCCATTAAGTGGGGGAAAAGACAGTCTTTTTAACAAATGGTGCTGGCAAAACTGGATGTCCATTGGCAAAAAAATTAAACGGGACCCATATCTCACATCATACACAAAAACTAATTCAAAATGAATCAAAGACCTAAATCTAAAACCCAAAACTATAAAGATCATAGAAGAAAAAACAGGGTCAATGCTAGAGGCCCTAATACAAGGCATAAATAGGATCAAACCATACTAACAATACACAAACACCAGATAACTGGGATCTTCTAAAAATTAAACACTTATATTCACTAAAAGACTTCACCAAAAGAGTAAAACGAGAACCTACAGACTGGGAAAAATTTTTTGGCTGTAATATATCCAACAAAGTTCTAATCTCTAAAATCTATAGGAAAATCCAACACCTCTACAAAAAAAGACAAGTAATCCAATTAAAAAATGGGCAAAGGATATCAACAGACACCTCACCAAAGAAGACATTCAGGCAGCTAACAGATACATGAGGAAATGCTTGAGATCACTAGCCATTATAGAAATGCAAATCAAAACTACAATGAGAATACCATCTCACCCCAACATTACTGACATGAATCACAAAAACAGAAAATAACAAGTGTTGGAGAAGCTGCAGGGAGAATGGAACTCTTATACACTGATGGTGGGAATGCAAAATGGTACAACCATTTCAGAAAATGATACAATGCTTCCTTAAAGCCTTAGAAATAGAAATGTCATATGATCCAGCAATCCCACTCTAGGAATATATCCTAGAGAAATAAGAGCAGTAACACGAATAGATACATGAATACCCATGTTCACTGCAGTATTATTCACAATTGCAAAAAGGTGGAAACAAACTATGTGCCCATCAACAGATGAATGAGTAAACAAACTATGGTTTATACACACAATGGAATACTACACAACGATGAAGAACAATGATGAATCTGCAAAGCATCTTACAACATGGATGAATCTGGAGGGCATTATGCTCAGTGAAATAAGTCACTTACAAAAGAACAAATACCATATGAGACCACTGTTATAAAAACTCATGAAAAGGTTTATACACAGAAAGAAACAATCTCTGACAGTTACTAGGGAGGCTAGAGGTGGGGAGAGAAAAACACTAATTAGAAAATAGATAAGTGGTAACTTTTGTGAAGGGTAAGACAGTACACAATACTGGTGAATTCAGCACAACCTGACCAAGTTAAGGTCATGGACGTTTCATAGACAGAACTCCCTCAGGGACAGAATTACTGGACTGAGGGGTGGGGACCATGGTTTCAAGGGACACCTTGCTCAATTGATGTAACATAGTTATGTTCTACATTTTACTTTAGTAAGGAGCATCTGGGGTCTTAAAAGCTTGTGAGCAGTCATCTAAGATACTCCACTGCTCTTATCCAATCTGGAGTAAGGGAGAATGAAGAAAACCAAAGACAAGAGGGAAAGATTAGTCTGAAAGACTAACAGACCACAACTACCACAGCCTCCACCAGACTGAGTCCAGATGGTGGACTGATGGTGCCTGGCTACCACTACCAACTTCTCTGACAGGGAACACAATAGACGGTCCCATACAGAGCTGGAGAAAAATGTAGAACAAAATTCTAACTCACAAAAAGTCCAGTTTTACTGGTCTGACAGAGACTAGAGAAACCCTGAGAGCATGGCTCCTGGACACCCTTTTAACTCGATACTGAAGTCACTCCTGAGGTTCATATTTCAGCCAAAGATTAGACAGGCCCATAAAACAAAACAAGAGCAAATGAGCACACCAGCCTAGGGGCAAGTACGAGAAGGGCAGGAGGGGACAGGAAAGTTGGTAATGGGGAACCAAGGTTGAGAAGGGGAGACTGTAGACATGTTGTGGGGTTGGCAACTAATATCACAAAACAATATGTGTATCAATTGTTTCATGAGAAACTAATTTGCTGTGTAAACCTTCATCTGAAGTACAAAAAACATAAAAAATAAAAATCATTAAAAACCTCTCTTCACCAAGGCTCAGGTGAGCTTCTCTGGTTGGCAGTACTCCGGGCATGTTGTCACACATTATTACCAAGAGATGTCAGTGTTGTCCACAACTCCTCTGGGAGTCCCAACTGTGCATGAGACTCTCCTGTATTTGGTTAATTCTAATCTGTATCCTTTCTCTGTAATAAACTATAATCATTACAGCTTTCATTGAGTTCTATTAGTCCTCCTAGTGAATTATCAATCCCAAGGGTATTCGTGTGGCCCCCAAACTTTGCAGGTGGTGTCAGAAGTGAGGGTGTTCTTGGAGACTGCCTTCTAACTTTGCACGGGAAATTTACTAGAACAGGCCTTTTGGGGATTTAGAAGAGATGTAACCCTCCCCCCAGTATTTATTATAACCGTCTAGCCTTAAAATGGTAGTTCATAATCTTAATCTTTTCCTAAATCAGATGGCCTGTAATTTAGTCCAAATTACTGTCATTTCTCAATATTATAGTCTTTCATATTATAAATATATAGTAGTTCATATAGTAGTAAAGGTTAAACTTTTGATGCTTCCACTCTACAAACTAATGTAGTTGTCTGATGTTCATTTCATTTTAACGGAACATTTCCACAACTTTGTGGGATAGTTCGACTAAGACCTTCAGAGTTGAAGTTACATAGTGCTCTCATCTCATATAGATGGTGCAATGCATTATTTTATGGAGGATGGCTAATATTATTTTCAGCATGTAGAAGAAAGAAATGTCAAGATACCATTCCAGTGTCTTATATACACGTGCCTATTCCTTCCTCTTGGTTACAGATCAAACTGATTTTTAATCTAAGGCTAAAAGGAAAAAATATGCTGGCATCTGTGCCTGGTGCCTATCTTTCTCACTTTGTAGTAATAGATAATTTCTTAAAATTTCTGTGCTGTCAGATTCTCCAAAACCTGGTCTGTATCTCTCTCTGTAGACACTCTCTGATTTCACACATGCTGCACAACCCATCTCTGTATTATCGTCCCTGATTTTTCCATACGGTATGTGTCCACAAAATTTCAAGATAAACTCATAGTTGTCTTCCACTGAAGTGGAAAAGAAAAAGCTTGCACAACAGTCATTGAGGCAGAATAATTTGTTGAAGAGTATACTATTTTAGAGATGTTTGGAGGATTAGAGGAGAGTTTTTAGAAAGCCATTAGTTATCCTTTAGAGGCCACTTCCCCAAGAAACAGGTTTCTTTGATAGGTGACACTGTTCTCATCTAGAATTACTGATCTGTTGCATTTCAAAGCCAAGGCTTTGGGGGCTATTAAAGAAAAAACTTTTTTTTTTTTTTTTAAGTGCTGCTACAGAGGCTTGGTTTTAAGTGTGGGAAATCTAGTGCCCTTAATAACTTAGAAGATTTGTTTTGAGTTCACCCCACCCCCAACCCACTCAAGTACATTCAAATACTGCAGAAGGTACATGGCTTGGAGAACAGGAACAGGCGTGTGTGTGTGTGTGTGTGTGCGTGTGTGTGTGTACAGGCACACACACACACAGTGAGAAATAGTTTGAAACAGTACAAGTTAAAGGAAAACTATAAGAGGACAACTAAAGAGGAGAAAAAAATTAATAAGAATTATATTAAGAGGACATCTGGTAACATGTTGCTCTAGGCAGAAGCACTATGCCATCCCTCTACAGCAGAGATCTGATAAACTAAGCCAAACAGAGAAAACAGCAATCCTGAAACCCTGAAACACCAAACGAAGAGATAAAGAACTCAGCCAAGCACCAAATGGAGTGAGAAAACTGACAGAGAATGGAGAGTGATAAGAGGTTCATGCAGAGGTGCTAACGCAGTGCAGATCTGCCATCGTGGACTCCTGTCAGAGACCAGCAAATGAGAGTATGAGAAAGCAGCTTCACGGAGCTTCCAGCAGGAGACAGAACAACCGGTAATTGGCGATATATACTTTCCCACCCCCCACCCTTCTTCACCACCACTTGGCCTCCTCTCCTTCCCGCAGACACAGTCTTTTGTCCGGGAAGCACTGGCTGCTTGGAGTCAACCCACCCACACTGACAGACTCTCTGTGTGCCATTTGTAGGCTGCTGGTGTTGCTTTTTTCCCCTTCTTTTGATTTCTTCCTTACCTCTTACCACCTCCCCCTCCTTTTGCTCAAATACCTGGCTCCATGTGCCATCTTTGCTTTTTCCTAAGGGGCTGCTGAGTTCCATTCAAGTGTGGAACTGCTTCTCGGTCTGGGCTGCCACGCTGGTGGAATCCCGGGGCTTCTGTTTGTTTGCTTTGAATTGCTTGTTTGTTTTCTTTTCCTTTTCTCCAGTTGGGAGCCCTTTCTGGCTGGGCAGTGCTATGCAGCTTAGGACCTACCCCATAGGCTTGTGCAGACACACAGAGGGATTCCTGAGGGCATTTCTTTTTTTGTGAGATTTTTTTCTTTTCTTGGGGGGGGGCTTTTCTTGTTCTTTTTTTATTAAATTTGCTTTGTTTTCTTTTCCTTCTTTTTCTGTTTCTGTCTGTCTTCATTAGTTAATTTCTTTTCTCTCTATACCTTCCTTCTCTTCCTATCCCCTGAATACCTGGCGCTGAATACCTCCATGCCTTCTAGCCAGGCTGTACTGCAACACCTGGGAACAACTTCCCCAGAAATTGTAGCCACACAAGTGGGATCCCTGGGAGATTTACTGTTCTTTTTTCTTTCTAATTTTTATTTATTAATTCTTTTCTTTTTTTTCCCTTCTTCTTCTCCTTTTTCTTTTTCTCCATTTCATAGTCTCTCAACTCTCCACTCCAATGGCAAGCTCCCCTAGCACTCTTTTTTGTTTGTATGTTTTTGACTCCTGTTCCACCCTCCTCTCTCCCATAACCATCGTAGCGCCACACATCACAATCTCCCCCCTCCATCCTACATACTTGCACCTTGCACTTAACATTACACCACCAAGCAACATAGGCATAGCCTACCGGAACCTGTCCTGAACTGATTACCGAACAGTCCTGGTGACTCTAGTAAGCACCACAAACAACACATCCAATCAACTCTTCCTCAGCTAGACCAGCCCTGCTGTACCATATCTGAGTGAATGACCCCAACAATTGGAGAAGGAGGCAAAAAGTATCGTGCCCACAGATGAACAAACAAAAAAGAACACAGAACCACCTGCTCAGCCATAGCCAAATTAAAAAAAAGGATGAAAATCAATAAATGAGAAAAATAACTACTGAATGCCCTGAAGACAGCAGACAATATCAAAACATTTACAAAAACAGGACAGGATGGTTCCAGTAGGTGTCCAAAATAAAGCACCAGAAAAGGCATTAGAACTACCTGATAGGGAATTCAAATCTCTAATTCTCATAATTAACCATGAGTTGAAGCAAAAAGCAGAAAAAAAATGAGGAAAACATAGACTAATTCATGGAAAAGGCAGACAAATATACAGAAAATACAGACAAAAAATGGAAGAATTCAGGAAAATAATGCAGGAAAAAAATGCCAAAATAAATTCACAATTAGAAATTATACAAAAATAACAATTAGAAATCCAAAAGATATAAAACAAGATTTCAGAAATGGACAGTGTCATAGAAAGGCTGAGGAACAGATATGAAACAGTGGAAGACAGGATCAGCAGAATTGAAGACAAACACTTAAATACAACTCTGTTTGAGAAAAACTCAGCAAAAAGAACAAAGAAAAGTGAAGAGACCCTGAGAATTATGTGGGATAAAATCAAAAGCAAAAATCTGTGAGTGATTGGAGTTCCAGAACAGGGGAGAAAACAGAAAACACAAAGAGGATCATTGAAGTACTGCTGACAGAAAACTTCCCCAATATCATGAAAGATGAAGAGCTTGATGTCCAAGAAGCTCAATTAACCCCATATAGGATAGACCCCAAAAGAAAATCACCAAGGCATATCATAATCAAACTCCCTAAAACCATAGGCAAACAGAATCCTGAGGGCAGCTCATGAAAAACAAGAAGTCACATACAGAAGAGAAACAATAAGACTAAGCTCAGATTATTCAGCAGAAACCATGCAGACAAGAAGGCAATGGAATGACATCTATAAAACCTTGAAAGAAAAAAATTGCCAGCCAAGAATAATATATCCTGCAAAACTCTTGTTCAAATATGATGGTGAAATTAGGACATTTCCAGATAAACAGAAATTAAGGGAATATGTAAAAACCAAACCAAACATACAAGAATTATTAAAGAGAGTCCTTCGATCTGAGAACAAACAACTTCAGCTGACAGGCTGAATCTAGGACGTAGGATCATACAAGCCAGATACCAATCTAGGAAATGAACTCTCAAGGACTATCCAAAACCAAAAGAAATACAACATGGAATCAGAGCAGTTAATCTGTAAATGATAACAACATCAGAACAATAAAAGAGGGAATAAACAGTGTAGGTATAGAACCTTCTAATGGAGACGAAGACAAGGAGATACCAAGTAAAAATAGACTGCTTCCAAATTAGAAAAATAAGGGTAAATTTCATGGTAACCACAAAGAAAGTTAACAAACACACTCAATAAAGAGGAAAAACATAAAGTCTCAGTAAAAATAAAACCTACAAAAAGAAAAGAAATGAAAAAAATCCACAAAAAAAAAAAAAAAAAGGCAATTCGGCACAGGAGAGTAAAAAGAACAAAGAAAACGTCAGCATCACAAAAAAAGCACTACAAAATGACAGCAATAAACTCACATCTATCAATAATTAAACTGAATGTAAACGGACTCAATGCACCCATAAAGAGATGGAGAGTTACAGAAAGGATAAAAAAACAGGATCCATCAATATGCTGTCTACAAGAGATACACCTTAGAAATGAAGGTGTGAATTTATTAAAAATCAAAGGTTGGAAAAAATACATCAAGCTAACAAAAACCAAAAAGAGCAGGAGTGGCAATACCAATCTCAGGTGAAATAGATTTTGACACTAAATCCAACATAAAAGACAAAGAAGGACATCATATAATGAATAAGGAGATGATCAATTATGAAGACATAAACATAATAAACATCTACGTACCCAACGACAGGGCTCCAAAATACATAAAACAAACCCCACCAACACTGAAAGGAGAAACTGACAGTTCCACAATAATAGTAGGAGACTTCAACACACCACTCTCAGTAAAGGACAGAACAACTAAAAGCAACCTCAGCAAAGATACAGAAGACCTAAAGGTCACAATCAGCCAACTTGACCTCATATACTTATACAGAATACTCCATCCAACAGCTACAAGGTACACATTCTTTTCCAATGCACTTGGAACGTACTCCAGAATAGACCACATCTTAGGCCACACAGCAATCCTCAACGAGATCCAAAATGCTGAGATAATACAAAGTATCTTCTCTGACCACAATGCCATCAAGGTAGAAATTAACAACAGAAAGATCAAGGAAAAAAAATCAATTACATGGAAACTAAATAACTCACCATGCTTACAAACCACTGGGTAATAGAAGAAATCAGAGATGGAATCAAAAAATTCCTAGAATCAAACAAGAATGAAAACACATCATACCAAAACCTTTGGGACACAGCAAAGGCAGTCCTCAGAGGACAACTTATAGCAATAGATGCACACATCAAAAAAGAAGGGACAAAACCAAAACATTAACTACACAACTCAAACAAATAGAAAGAGAAGAGCAAAAAAGCCCACAGCCACCAGAAGAAAGGAAATAATAAAGATCAGAGCAGAAATAAATGAAATAGAGAATAGAAAAACAATAGAAACAATCAACAAAACCAAAAGCTGGATCTCTGAAACAATCAACAAAATCGAAAAACCACTGGCCAGACTGACTAAAGAAAAACAGGAGAGGATGCAAATAACCCAAATAAGAAATGAAATGGGTGACAATACAACAGACTGAACTGAAATAAAAAGGATCATAACAATATTATGAAAAACTATACTCCAACAATTTTGAAAACCTAGAGGTAATGGATAAATTTCTAGAAACACACGGCCTACCCAAACTACAACAAAGTGATGTTGAAAATATGAACAGACCAATAACAAGATAAGAGATTGAAAATGTAATTAAAAAACTCCCACCAAATGAAGCCCTGGCCCAGATGGCTTCACTGGAGAATTCTACAAAACATTCAGAGAAGAGCTTGTAGCAGTACTACTCAAGCTATTTCAGAGCATAGAAAAGGAAGCAACACTTCCAGATTCATTCCATGAAGCCAGCATAACCCTGATACCAAAACCAAGCAAAGATGCCACAAAAAAAGAAAATTACAGTCCAATATCTTCCATGAATATAGATGCAAAAATTCTCAACAAAATTATAGCCAAAATAATTCAGCATCATATCAAACAAATAATACACCACAAACAAGTAGGATTCATATCAGGTATGCAAGAATTGTTCAACATTAGAAAAGCAATCAACGTAATCCACTACATAAATAAAAGGAAAGAAAATTGTCACATGATCATCTCAATTGACTCAGAAAAGGCATTTGACAAAGTCCAACACTCATTCTTGGTAAAAACTCTCAATAAAATTGGTATAGAACTGAAATTTCTCAACATAATAAAGGGCATCCATGCAAAACCAATGACTAACATCATTTGGAGAGAGGCTGAAAATATTCCCCTTGAAAACAGGAACAAGACAAGGATGTCTTTTATCACCACCCCTATTTAACATTGTGCTAGAAGTTCTAGCTAGAGCAGTAAGGAAAGAGAAAGGAAGAAAGGGTATCCAAACTGGTAATGAAGAAACTAAACTGTCCCTGTTTGGGGATGATATGATACTATATACAGAAAACCTTAAAGACTCCATGAGAAATCTACTGGAACTAATAGAAAGATTCAGCAGAGTAGCAGGATAGAAGATAAACATGCAAAAATCCATTGTATTCCTATACACCAATAAAGACAATGATGAAAAGGAAATCAGGAAAACAATACCATTTATAATAGCCCTGAAAAAAACAAAATACTTAGGAATACATCTAACCAGGGTTGTAAAAGACGTATACAAAGAAAACTACAAAACACTACTGCAAGATACCCAAAGGGCTCTATGTAAATGGAAAAACATACCATGTTCTTGTATAGGTAGACTCAACATTGTGAAAATGACAATTCTACCCAAAGCAATTTACAAATACAACACAATCCCGATCCAAATACCAACAACATTCTTCAAAGAGATGGAAAAATTAATCATTAACTTTATATGCAAAGGGAAGAAGCCCCGAATAAGTAAAGCACTACTGAAGAAGAATAAAGTTGTAGGACTCATACTACCTGACCTCAGAACCTACGATACAGCTACAGTAGACAAAACAGCCTGGTACTTTTACAAAGACAGATACATTGACCAATGGAACAGACTTGAGAACCCAGAAGTAAATCCATCCACCTACAGTCATCTGATCTTTGACAAGGGCCCAAAGTCCATCAAATGGGGAAAAGACAGTCTTTTTAACAAATGGTGCTGGCAAAACTGGATATCCATTTGCAAAAAAATGAAACAGGACCCATACCTCACACCATATACAAAAACCACTTCAAAATGGATCAAAGACCTAAATATAAAGCCAAAAACTATAAAGTTCATAGAAAAAATTAGTAATAATGCTACAGGCCCTACTACACGGCATTAACAGGATACAACCATAACCATCAACACACAAACCCAAGAACACAAGCTAGATAACTGGGATCTTCTAAAAATCAAACACCTATGCTCTTCAAAAGACTTCACCAAAAATGTAAAAAGAGAACCTATAGACTGGGAAAAAAATTTTGGACAGTACAACTCAGACAAAGGTATAATCTCCATAATCTACAAGAAAATCCAACACCTCTACAACAAAAAGACAAATAATGCAATTGAAAATGGTCAAAGGAAATGGACAGACCCTTCACCAAAGAAAACATTCAAGCAGCCAACAGACACATGCAAACATGCTCACAATCAAAAGCCATTAGAGAAATGCAAATCAAAACCACAGTGAGATACCATCTCACCCCAGTATTACTGGCATGAATCTAAAACACTGGAAATAACAAATGTTGGAGGGGCTACGGGAAGATTGGAACTCTTATGCACTGCTGGTGGGAATGCAAAATGATACAACCATTCTGGAAAATGATATGGCACTTCCTTAGAAAGTTAGAAATAGAAATACCATACGATCCAGAAATCCCACTCCTAGGAATATATCCTAGAGAAATAAGAGTCGTTACTCGAATAGACATATGCACACCTACATTCATGGCAGCATTGTTCACAATAGCAAAAAAGATGGAAACAACCTAGATGCCCATCAACAGATGAGTTGATAAACTATGGTACCTACACACAATGGACTACTATGCACTGATAAAGAACAACGATGAATCTGTGAAGCATCTCACAACATGGATGAAACTGGAGGACGTTATTCTGAGTGAAATAAGTCAATCACAAAAGGACAAATATTGTATGAGACCTCTACTGTAAAAACCCATGAAAAAGCTTACACACAAAAAGTAACAATCTTTGTTGGTTACCAGGGATGGGAGGGGTGGGGGGGAAATACTAAATAAGCAATAGATAAGTGGTATCTTGGGTGAAGGTTGAGACAGTACACAATACAGGGGAAACTAGCACAACCTGTACAAGGAAAGGTCATGGAAGCCCCATAGACACACCCAAACTCCCTGAGGGACTGAATTGTGCGCAGAATGCTGTGGGACCATGGTCTCAGGGAACATCTAGCTCGATTGGCATAACACAGTTTATAAAGACAATGTTCTACATTCTACCTTGGTCAGTAGGGTCTGGGGTCTTGAAAACCTGTGAGCAGCCATCTAAGATATTCCACTGGTCTCTCCCTTTCGGGAGCAAGGGAGAATGAAGAGAACAGGATACAAGGAAAAGATTAGTCCAAAGGACTAATGGACCACATCTACCAAGGCCTCCACCAGACCGAGTCTAGCACAGCTTGATGGTACCTGGCTACTACCACTGACGTCTCTGATCGGGATCACAACAGAGGGTTCTGGACAGAGTTGTTGGATGTAAAACAAAATTCTAACACAAAAAAAAGACTAGATTTACTGGCCTAAAAGAGACTGGAGCAACCCCAATAGTATGGCCCGTAGACACACTTTTAGCTTAGTGGTGAAGTTGCTTCCAAGGATCACGGTTCAGCCAGGGATTGGATAGCCCCATAAAACAAAACGGGACTAATGAGGCACAGCAGTCCAGGGACAAGGACTAGAAGGCAGAAGGGGACAGGAAAGTTGGTGATAGGGAACCCAAGGCTGCGTAAGGACAGTGTTGACCTGTATTGGTGTTGTTTACTATTGTCATAGGGCAACATGTGTACTAACTGTGTAATGAGAAACTATTTTGTTCAGTAAACCTTCATCTAAAGTGAGAATAGCAGCATAACTGGAAGAGGGTAGTTGATGTCATTGAACGCTGCATGTAGAAATTTTTGAAATGGTGTATCTCTGGTTATGTATATTTTCACCAAATAAATAAATAAATAAATAAATAAATAAAGGTCGAGAAGTGAGAGGGTTGATTGTCGTGGGATTGTTAACCAATGTCATAAAACAATATGTGTACTACTGTTTATTGAGAAACTGTTCTATAAACCTTCACCTGAGGTACAATAAGTATTAAAATAAAAACAAAGAAAGAAAAAAAAAAAAAGGTTAGCAGTTTCAATCCACCGGCTGCTCCTTGAAAACCCTATCAGGCAGTTCTCCTCTGTCCTATATGGTTCCTATGAGTTGGAACTGACTAGGCAGCAATGGGTTTTATGGGGGCATTAGATTAGATAATATCAACTTTGTATTTCAGTTAGCCTATGCACAAAACTTATATTCCCAAGATAAAAAATGTATCCTGTTTTTTTAAGAAGTAATTTTTAAAAAATGAAAAAAACATTTAAAACACTCTAAATAAACACATTTTAAGGAGGTAATAGTGGTTTATTGGTAGAATTCTCACCTTTCATGAGGGAGACCCAGGTTCAGTTTCTGGCCAGTGCACCTCAAGTGCAGTTACCACCTGTCTGTCAGTGGAGGCTTGTGTGTTGCTATGATGTTGAAAAGGGTTCAGTGGAGCTTCCAGATGAGGACAGACTAGGAAGAAAGGCCTGCAATCTACTTCCAAAAATCAGTCAATGGAAACCCTATGAATCACAATGATCTCTGGTGCATGGGGCCAGATCCATGGCAGCTAACGACAACAACAAACACATTTTATCTTATTAAAAATAACTATTTTAGCATTTTTTTTCAAGGAAAGTAGAGTCTATCAAGCTTCTTCATCTGGAAGAGCATTATTTACCCTCTCATTCTAACAGTAACCTTGAGTGAAAGTGTGAGCATTCTAGTAAGATATGAAAATAAAAACTTTGACTGAGGAAGTAGTAATTTGGTTTCGTTTAAAATATTTAATTTATCGATATTTTATGGTAAATGGATAACTGAG
Organism: Dugong dugon; assembly: GCA_030035585.1. Classification (NCBI taxonomy): domain Eukaryota; kingdom Metazoa; phylum Chordata; class Mammalia; order Sirenia; family Dugongidae; genus Dugong; species Dugong dugon. The sequence continues at coordinate 35,072,112 of CM057479.1, forward strand.
AAATGAAATGAACTGAGGTAGTTGTGTTTCTCCCTAAATCTGAGAAATTGTGATGCATACATTTTATTAATATGATTTATAATCAAATTAATAGCTTCTTTAAAGCAGAACTTTCTCTCTGATTTATTCACTTACATCCTCTTCAAACTGTTGAAGAAGCAGGGGTCAGTATCATCTAGAGATGAATAAATGTGTTGTACACTTCAAGTTACCCAAATCATCCTTATTTGTCCTTTATTAAAATAGAAAACAAGATACACATCTGGATTAAATGAAGAGTTCCTTCCCATCACCTACTAAAAAATCCTCTGTCCTATTAAACTCTTTTTTCCTTTCTTTTTTGCTATGTTGTCTTTCTTTATTGAACTCCTATTTGTGTATGGTACAATTTTATTCATTCTGAGGAATATTTGAAAAAATTCTGATTCTTGTCCACGTGATTTCCATCTTATTTCCCTGGAATGTTCCCTAACCCAATGTGTGCAAGAAAAGTAAACAGATTCCTGGGCTCACATACCTAGTAACAGCTCTAACCACCTGGTGACAAGACTTTAGAGCTTTAATGGTGACAATAATCAAACTAGCTCACACAAGCAGCCTATTTGGGCATATCAAAACAAAACAAAACAAGAAACTAGCAGAAAGTAAGCAAACATAAATAAATAAATATAATAACCTATTGATGGCTCGGAGACAACAGACAATATCAAATCACGTAAACAAGCAGGCCATGATGGCTTCAGCAAGCTCCCAAAATGAAGAATCAATAAATTTTATGGAGGAAGAGAATTTCTTGCAATTACTGGAGGTAGAATACAAAAGATTAATATACAGAACTCTTCAAAATATCAGGAAGGAGATCAGTCAAAATGCAGAAGAAGTCCAGGAACATACAGACAAAGCAATAGAGGAAATTAAGACGGTTATTGAAGAGCATAATGACAAATTTAATAGGCTGCAAGAATCCATAGAGAGACAGCAATCAGAAATCCAAAAGATTAACAATAAAATTTCAGAATTAGACAACGCAATAGAAAGTCATAGAAGCAGAATTGAGGTAAAAGAAGTCAGAATTAGAATGAATATAAAGCACTTGGCATGAACTTATTTGATGAAAAATCAGATAAAAGAATTTAAAAAAAATGAAAAACTTGTAGAATTATGTGGGACTCTATCAGGAATAATCTACAAATCATTAGAGTAACAGAACGGAGTGGGATGGGGGAGATAACAGAAAATAATTGTTGAAGATTTGTTGGCAGAAAACTTCCCTGATATCATGAAAGATGAGAAGATATCTATCCAAGATGCTTATCTAACCCCACACAAGGTAGATCCCAAAAGAAAATCACCAAGACATATAATCACACTTGCCAAAACCAAAGGTAAAGAGAGAATTTTAAGAGTGGCTGGGAATAAACAAAAAAGTCATCTACAAAGGAGAATCAATAAGAATAATCTCGGACTACTCAGCAGAGACCATGCAGGCAAGAAGGCAATGGGATGACATATATAAAGCCTTGAAGGAAAAATAATTGCCAGCCAAGAATTATATATTCAGCAAAGCAGTCTCTTAAATATCATGGTGAAATTAGGGCATTTCCAGATAAATGGAAATTTAGATAATTTGCAAAAACCAAACCAAAATGATAAGAAATGTTAAAAAGAGTCCTCCAGTTAGAAAATCAATAACATCAGATAACAACACAAGACTAGAACACAGGACGGAGCTATCAAATATCAACCCAGATAGGGAAGTCACAAAAGTAAATCAAAGCTAAAACACTGAAAATAGGGAAACAGAGATATCAATATGTAAAAGATGACAACATAAAACAAAAAAAGGGGACTAAAAAAGGTAGACATAGATTTTTCAAATGCAGAGGAAGTCAAGAAGATATAAAGAAATAAAAGACTGGGTTATACTTAGAAAAACAGTGATAAATATTAAGGAAACTACAAAGGAAACTAACATTCCTACGCATCAAAATAAAAAACAAGAAAAATATAAGACTCAGCAAATACAAAGTCAACAACAATGAAAAAGATGAAAAGAAAATACATAAAGAAAAATGGCTCAGCACAGAAGATTAAGTGGAATAAAGAAACTGTCAACAACACACACACACACATAAAAATAAAAAAATCGAAATGACAGCACTAAACTCATACCTATCAATAATTATGCTGAATATAAATGGACTAAATGCACCAACAAAGAGACAGAGAGGGGCAGAACGGATTAAAAAACATGATCCATCTATATGCTGCCTACAAGAGACACACCTTAGACTTAAAGACACAAACTAAAACTCAAAGGATGGAAAAAAAAAATCAAGCAAACAACACTCAAAAAAGAGCAGGAGTGGCAATATTAATTTCTGACAAAATAGACTTTAAAGTAAAATCCATCATAAAGGATAAGGAAGGACACTATATAATGATTAAAGGGTCAGTACACCAGGAGGACATAACTATAATAAATATTTATGCACCGAATGATAGGGCTCCAAAATACATACAACAAACTGTAGCAGCATTGAAGAGTGAGATAGCTCCACAATAATAGAAGGAGACTTAAACACACCACTTCCGGTGAACAACAGAACATCCAGAAAGAAGCTCAATAAAGACATGGAAGATCTAAATGCCATAATCAACCAACTTGATCTCACGGACATATAAAGAACACTCCACTCAACAACAGTCAAGTATAATTTCTTTTCCAATGCACATGGAGCATGCTCCAGAATAGACCACATATTAGGCCATAAATCAAGTCGTAACAAAATCCAAAGCATTGAAATATTACAAAGCATCTTGTCTGACCATAAAGCCATAAAAGTAGAAATAAATAACAGAAAAAGCAAGGGAAAAAAATCAAACACATGGAAACTGAACAACACCTTGCTCAAAAATTACTGAGTTATAGAAGAGATTCAGGATGAAATAAAGAAATTCATAGAATCAAATGAGAATGAAAACACATCTTACCAGAACCTTTGGGACACAGCCAAAGCAGTGATCAGAGGTCAGTTTATAGCAATAAATGCACACATCCAAAAAGAAGAAAGGGCCAAAATCAAAACATTAACTCTACAACTGGAACAAGTAGAAATAGAGCAGGAAAAGAAGCCATCAGACCGCAGAAGAAAGAAAATATTTAGAATTAGTGCAGAATTAAAAGAAATAGAGAAAAGAAAAACAATTGAAAGAGTTAACAAGACCAAAAGCTGGTTCTGTAAAAAGATCAACAAAACTGATAAACCGTTGGCCAAAGTGACAAAAGAGAAACAGAAGAGGAAGCAAATAACCCGTGTAAGAAATGGGATGGGTGATATCAGAACAGACCTGTCATGGATTGAATTATGTCCCACCAAAAATGTGTGTATCAGTTTGGCTGGGCCATGATTCCTGGTATTGTGTGATTTTTCCCATGTGTGGTAAATCCTGCCCCTATGATGTTAATGAGGTAGCAGTTGTATTAGTGAGGCAGGATTCAATTTACCAGACTGGATTGTGTCCTAAGGCACTCTCTTGAGATTTAAAAGACAGAAGTGAGCAGTGAGACGGGGGACCTCATACCATCAAGAAAGCAGTGCAGGGAGCACAGCATGTCCTTTGGACCAGGATCTCTGCACAGAGAAACTCCTAGTTTGGGGGAACACTGAAGAGAAGAAGGCCAACAGAGAGACAAAGTCTTCCCCTGGAGCTGATGCCCTGAATTTGGACTTTTAGCCTACTTTAACTCCGAGGAAATAAACTTCTCTTCATTAAAACCATCCAGTTGTTGTGTTTCTGTTATAGCAGCACTAGATAACTAAGACAAGACCCAACTGTAATTAAAAGAATCATAACAGAATGCTATGAAAAAATGTACTCTAACAAATTTGAAAACCTAGAGGAAAGGAACAAATTTCTAGAAACTCACTACCTACTAAAGTAATACAAACAGAGGTAGAATAACTAAATAAACCTATAACAAAAGAGATTGAAAAGGTAATTTAAAAACTCCCAACAAGACAAAAAGCCCTGGCCCAGATGGTTACACTGGGGAATTCTACAAAACTTTCAGAGAGTAGTTAACACCACTAACACTAAAGGTATTTCAGAGCATAGAAAAAGATGAAATACAGTCAAACTTATTCTATGAAGCCAGTATAACCCTGATACCAAAACCAGGTAAAGACAACACAAAAAGAAGAAAATTACAGACCAGTATCCCTCATTAACATTGACACAAAAATCCTCAACAAAATTCTAGCCAATAGATTTCAAAAACATATCAAAAAAGATAATTCACCATGATCAAGTGGGATTTATACCAGGTATCCAGGGATGGTTCAACATTAGAAAAACAATCAAAGTAATCCATCACATAAATAAAACAAAAGACAAGAAACACATGATCTTATCAATTGTTGCCAAAAAGGCATTTGACAAAGTCCAACACCCATTCATGATAAAAACTTTCAGCAAAATAAGAATAGAAGGGAAATTCCTCAACATAATTAAGGACATTTACACAAAGCCAACAGCCAACATTATCCTAAATGGTGAGAGTTTGAAAGCATTCACCTTGATAACAGGAATCAGACAAGAATTCCCTTTATCACCACTCTCATTTAACATTGTGCTAGTGGTCCTAGCCAGAGCAATTAGGCTAGAAAAAGAAATAAAGCACATCCAAATTGGTAGGGAAGAAGACAAAGTATGATATAATACTTCACAGAAAGTAATAATAATAATCTTATAACAGAAAACCCCAAAGAATCCACACCAAAACTACTGGAACTAATAGAATATTTCAGCAAAGTATTAGGATACAACATAAACATACAAAAATCAGTTGGATTCCTCTACACCAAAAAAGAGAACTTCGAAAAGAAAATCACCAAATCAACATAAAATACTTAGGAATAAATCTCACCAGAGAAGTAAAAGACCTTTACAATGAAAACTACAAGACACTACTGCAAGAAATCAAAAGAGACCTGCATAAGTGGAAAAACATACCTTGCTCATGGATTGGAAGGAAGACTCAACATTGTGAAAATGTCGATTTTACCCAAAGTGATCTACAGATACAATGCAATCCCGATTCAAATTCCAATGGCATTTTTTAATGAAATGGGGAAACAAATCACCAACTTCATATGGAAAGGGAAGAGTTCTTGAATAAGTAAAGCATTACTCAAGAAGAAGAACAGAGTGGGAGGCCTCACACTACCTGATTTTAGGAACTATTATACTGCCACAGTACTCAAAACAGCCTGGTACTGGTACAACAAGATACATAGACCAATGGAACAGAATTGAGAATCCAGACATAAATTCATCCACCTATGAGCAGCTGATATTTGACAAAGGCCCAAAATCCGTTAATTGGGGAAAAGACAGTCTCTTTGACAAATGGTGCTGGCAGAACTGGATATCCATCTTCAGAAAACTGAAACAAGACCCATATCACAGAACCATGAATGAAAACTAACTCAAAATGGATCAAAGACCTAAATATAAAATCGAAAATGAAAAAGATCATGAAAAAAAATAGGGACAATGCCAGGAGCCCTAATACTTGGCATAAACAGAATACAAACCATAAGTAACAATGCACAAACACCAGAAGAGAAACTAGATAACTGGGAGCTCCCAAAAATTAAGCACTTATACTCATCAAAAAACTTCACCAAAAGAGTAAATAGACAACCTACAGACTGGGAAAAAATTTTAGGCTACTACAAATACGTTCAGTGTCTTATTTCTAAAATGTACAAGATAATGCAAAACCTCAACAGCAAAAAGACAAATAACCCAATTAAAAAATAGGCAAAGGATACAAACAGGCGCTTCTCCAAAGAAGACATTCAGGTGGCTAACAGACACATGAAGAAATCCTCACAATCTTTAGCCTTCAGAGAAATGCAAATCAAAACTACAATGAGATACCATCTCACCCCAAGAAGGCTAGTATTAATAAAAAAAAACGCAAAATAATAAATGTTGGAGAGGTTGTGGAGATACTGGAACACTTATACACTGTTGATGGGAATGTAAAGTGGTACAACCACTTTAAAAATTGATTTAGTGCTTCCTTAAAAAGCTAGAAATGGAAGTAACATACAATCCAGCAATCCTACTCCTTGGAATGTATCCTAGAGAAAGAAGAGCCATCACATGAATGGACATATGTGCACTCATGTTCATTGCAGCACTGATAGCAAAAAGATGGTAACAACGTAGGTGCCCATCAGCAGACGAATGGATAAACAAATTATGATATATTCACACAATGGAATACTATGCAACAATAAAGAACAAGGATGAATCCGTGAAACATCTTATAACATGTAGGACTCTGGAAGGCATTATGCCTAGTGAATTTAGTCAGTTGCAAAAGGATAAATATTGTATAGGACCACTATTATAAGAACTCTAGAAAAGGTTTAACCAGAGAAGAAAACGTTTTTTGATAGTTATGAGGGTGGGTATGGAGGGAGAGGGGTATTCACTAGCTAGATAGTAGACAAGAATTATCTTAGGTGAAAGAAAGGACAACACATACTACAGGGGAAGTCAGCACAACTGAACTAAATCAAAGCTAAGAAGTTTCCTGAATACAACCAAACCCTTCATGGGACAGAGTAGCAGGGGCAGGGGTCTGGGGACCATGGTTTCAGGGAACATCTAGGTCAATTGGCATGACAAAGTTTATTAAGAAAATGTTTCTGCATCCCCCTTTGGTGAGTGGTATCTGGGGGTCTCAAAAACTAGTGAGTGGCCATCTAAGATGCATCAGTTGGTCCCAATCACCTGGAGTAAAGGAGAATGAAGAACACCAAAGACACAAGGAAAGTATTAGCCCAAGAGACAGAAAGGGCCACGTAAACCAGAGTCTTCATCAGCCTGAGACCAGAAAAACTAGATGGTGCCCGGCTACCACCAATGACTGCCCTGACAGGGAACACAACAGAGAGTCCCTGATGGAGCAGGAGAAAAGTGGGGGGCAGAACTCAAATTCTAGTAAAAAGATCAGACTTAAAGTTTTGATTGAGACTGGAGGTACTCCAGTCATGGCCCCTGGACTCTCTGTTACTCCAAAACTAAAATCATTCCCAAGGCCAACTTTTCAGACAAAGTTTAGACTGGAGTATGGGACATAAAATGATACTCTTGAAGATAGTGCTTTTTAGCTCAAGTAGATACATGAGACTAAATGGTCAGCTCCTGTTCAGAGGCGAGGTGAGAGGGCAGAGAGGGTCAAGAGCTGGTTGAATGGACATGGGAAATCTGGGGTGGGAAGGACAAGTGTGCTGTCACAGTATAGGGAGAGAAACTAGGGTCACATAACAATGTATGTATAAATTTTTGTATGAGAGACTAACTTGAATTGTAAACTTTCACTTAAAGCACAACAAACAAACCATAAAAAACCTGTTGCTGTTGAGTCAATTCTAACTCATAGTGACTCTAAAGTATAGAGTAGAACTGCCCCATAGAATTTCCAAGGAGCAGCTGGTGAATTCAAACTGTGGACCTTTCAGTTAATAGTCAAGCTCTTAACCACTGCAGGACCAGGGCTCCATTCTAGAATAGTTCTAGACAAAACAAGCCTGAAGAATAGGCAGCTGTTTTTGTAGAGTAATCCATGAGATGATAGAACGGCAGTCAGCTCCCAAGTATCATCAGAAAATATAGATGAAGCAAAACCTAAAGCTTCCACATTAATCATTCAGTTATTTGGTTTAATCATTGAAAATACATTTTAGAAGTACAATGCATTACACACTTGTCATCTTGATGTTTATATGTCCATGATTTCCCCCACATTTAGGAGTAATTTGATAAGAAAATCCTAAGGAAAAAAGAAAGGAGCGGGTAAGAACCTTGAAAATGCATAGAAAGGGAAATAGGAGCTCTTATGTAGAGATATCCTCCCAGATTTGCCAAGAAGCCTTCTGCCTCAGGTCAGTTTTCTTCCTTTCTTTTCTACATCCAGGATTTTTGTAGTCCAAAGGGTAGGGTTAGAACACTTACAAAAATACAGCAATGCTCTCCTAATGATGGGCACCTTCTGACCTGTACTTTAGCTCAGCTCAATCCCATACGTGTACAGAGTTATGCATCCAAAGACAAAATGAAAATAATAATAACTGGATGTTGGAAAGCAAAAAAATAAAGTAAAATAATGAAGGAAACTCACAAAGTAGAAAAGAGAAAGAGACAGAAAGCAAACACCTATTTTGGCATTAGAATCAGTTTGTGACTGTTTTAAATAATTCTACCTTTAGCTTAAAGTATTCCACCCCCTCATTATTGCTTTTGGGGACTAGAAGAAAGATCTAGGAGCAATTCAAACCAATTAGAAAAGAGATTTTCTCTGGCAATTGCTATGCAAATGAGTGTGTCAAGAAAGAGAAGAGGTGACACAAAGCAGCACATTTGGTTGTTGACAACCTAATTCCTCTTTATTTAGTGTTCTGGAGCAGTTTAAAAGAAGCCTTAACCTACTATAAGTATGTCCTAGGTAGTGCTGTCAAGGTCAGCGCCAGCTTTCATCAGCACCTGCAGAAGTGCAAGTGGGGCTAGGTGGAACCACCTGGGGGCAGCTTCCCCCTCAACATTATATTCAATTGTCATATTCATGTTTTCAGTAATGGGAATTGCTGGTGTGTGACACTTTTTCAAACTCTTGGTATTATGGGCTTATAAAACATTTCAATGGATAATAGTGTCAGACAGTGGTAATTAATTTTGGAGGGGAAATCTGTTTCCGAATTGGAGCGTCGCGCAAAGGTATGACAATTTATTGTCTACTCATTAAAAGTTGTGCTTGGACTTCTAGTTCTTATTTTTAGTTTAAAAAAATAATTATGTTAGAAAGGCTGAAGCAATTGGATTTTAACTGTATGAAACATCTACTCTGAGGTGATCCATCTAAACTTTCAGCCAATGTGCAATGGAAATCAGGAGTCATGAGGGTATGGGAAGCGAAGCAAGGAAAAGCAGAGAACTCAGAAGGTTAAAGGTGGAAGGCACCCTGGAGATCACTGATTCTGGAACAAAACCCTCATTTACAGAGGACATGAAATGCAGAGAAGCTAGAAAACTTATCCAAAACCTTTCAGCTAATTACTGGCAGTCGGGAATGCAAGGCCTTATATTTTAATACCACTCAACCCTGGTTATGCAGTGGTTGAGATTGGCTGCTAACCAAGAGGTCAGCTGTTCAAATCCACCAGCCACTCCTTGGAAACCCTGTGGGGCAGTTCTATTCTGTTCTATAGGGTTGCTATGAGTAGGAATCGAATCGACTCAACTTGGCAGCTACAGTCCTGGACACATTTGTTATTTCAGTCCTCCTTTTCTCATTCAGTGTCAGGTTCTCAGAAACAATCAAGGAAATGATTCTTGGGTATCCATGGATAAAATGGGACAGCACAAGCACAGCAGAGTAACTGTATTTCTATAAGCACTAGAAATGGAGGCCAGCATATAATTAAATGAAAAATCAAAACCAAAAAAAACATACTGAATGTTTGCTATGAGTGAGTCAGTGTCCTAGGGATGGAGTTCATAGTCGAGCAGGAGATACAGATAGAGAAATGCAAAAAATATAGGAAAATTTAGAGTGCAAACTTTGCCTATTGAAAATTAGATACTAGAAGTATGTATAGAAGGTAGTCGTAAAATAAAAAAAGAACACACTTTTCCAATGCACAATCATTTTCGTGGAATTTTTATAAAATACTAACTATTCTGATATTTTCAGTATCAGAGTGAAACCAAAGGTGTAGCTACTTTCACATACTTTTTCCTCTATTCTTTATATGAGATGCAGTTATGGAATCTCAATGGCAGTGATGCTGTTACCTATTTGGTAGAAACAACATGCATACACCATTTCCCTGAGCTTTCATTCACTCCAAACTTGCATGCAAATTTAGCAAAATATATTTCTGGAATGCACAGTTTAGCTTTTTGGTTTATCAAATGGTTAAATTTTCTATTCTACAGATACATTCAGAATATGGGCTCAAAATAAGTTGTATCTGTTACCCCTTTCTGCTTCTCGTACTTATTCTGTGAAATTTGTGTTAGTGCAAAACTTTTGTCAACTGAGACTTCAAACTCTTCGGATTAAATAAATGTAGAAGGAAGGAAATTTTTACAGAATTCTGTAGCCGACAATCCTTTTGCAGCGGAATCAATCCTGGGATTCAAGCCCAAAGTTTCTTTACTGCAGAGCCGGGGTATATAAGCAGTTAAATTGAGCAGTGAGCCAAGACGGAAAAGGCTGGTGATGGGGACTTCTTTTTCACCAAATGTAAGCAAATTTAGTCTGCTTTTTAGTCAGCATCTAGAGATTAAATATCAGTAAAACATTTCTTTTTATAGAAAGCATCTAGTTTGATATGATTATTGCAGAGCCTGCATTTGATAAAATTCAGCTCTAGAAGAAACAAAAACAATTTTTCAAAATTTAAACAACTATATATATTATATATAAATTTGTTGATGTATATAAATTTGGTGCATGTATATGCTATATGGAGCCCTGGTTGCTGAGTGGTTAAGCGCTCAGCTGCTCACCTAAAGGTTGGCAGTTCGAATCTACCAGCCACTCCTTGGAAACCCTATAGAGTAGTTCTACTCTGTCCTATAGGGTCACTATGTGTAGGAATGGACTCCACAGCAATGGGTTGGTTTTGGTTGGTATATGATATACACATTTTTTTCATAATTGGAGCCTTTTTAATATTAAGCCATAGTTTTTATTCAGGGTGGTTAACAGAGAAAAACTTTGGCATTTGGAATTAATTTTAAATCAGTTTTATTTCCTAAGGAATATCCATTAGAAAGCTCACTTACCATTATCAATTTTTACTCTGCTGTACCTGTGCAAACAGGAAATAAATAAAAAAAAATAAACACCCTTAAAATTTTTTAAAGCTTACGTAAAATATTTTGTATTACACAACACTTTTATTTATATTTTTGAGTAGTTTTTTTTAATTGAAAATGCAATACATCCATGTATGGGCAGCAATGATTTCAGTTCCAGTTAACATAATCCGTGGCAACAGCTTTATCAAATAGGGGTTTGTTTATTTTTTCATGGAGCTATGAATTTTATACTTTAATGGGTATGCGAATCACCTGGGGATCTTGTTAACATGCTGTCTTGGCAGGAAGGCGTGACTAGATATTGGGTAGCAACTAACAGTGACTGCCACAATGCACATGGTAAAAAAAAAAAAAAAAAAAAAAAAAAAAAACAGTGTAGGGGATAACAATGAAAACTCTTTCATATCATATATCATCAATGCTTGGGCTTTTTTCCCAGAAGTAACAGTTGTTATCACCTCCTTGTATGTTCCCCCCAGAAATATCTGTATACCTATAAACAGATATGTTTGTTAAGATTTTGAGGAATTCAACACAGTCTTCATTTAAAGGTGCATTTCTTCCCTTTTTTCATGTTTTTACCTGAAGCTGGTGGCTTTCTGCCTTTTAGGAAAGCGGTGTGGTTGGTTTTTGCTTTCTCTTCTCACTTAACTCCTTCCCACTGGATAACTTTTGTTTTGTGCCCTGACAAAATTATAGGAGATGGGGAAACCTGATGAGAGAGATAAAGAAAAGGACAACTCTTGGCTGTATGACTTTTCATTCTTTGAGTTCAGCGATGGATAAAGATGACTCTTGGGGCACTTTCGTAAGTTGCCACTGCTGCATGGCAGAACCCTTTGCTGCAGTTCTCTTGATCTGAGCTGAAGCCTTTCTATTCCAGATAGCTGTTTGCAACACCTTTTTCTGAAATCTGGTGTTCACTTCCAAGTACTTATTGCTGTGGTCTCTGTATACCTTTAGGTTCCTCTATTGGACAGCACTCAAAATCATGTCATACTGGTCCTTTCCCCTGTAGCCAACACTTACCATTTTACAGGTACCAGTTGCCATTGGGTCGATTCCAACTCATGGGCACTCCATGTGTGTCAGAATAGATTTGTACTCCATAGGATTTTCAATGACTGATTTTTCAGAAGTAGAGTGCTAGGCCTTTGGGTGAACTCAAACCTTCAATCTTTCAGTTAACAGCCGAGAGCACGAACTGTTTGCACCAGCCAGGAACTTTACCATAGGAAACACACACATATCCCTTGCTCTTAGAAACTCTGGACATCGGGCCAAAATATACATTTACTTCTTTACTGTGTATCAGAGTAGAACTGTGCTCCATACGTTTCAATGGCTGACATTTTAGAAGTAGATTGCCACACCTTTCTTCCAAGGTGCCGCTGAGTGGACTCAAACCTCCAAACTTTTGGTTGACAGCTGAGCACATTAACCGCTTACACCACCCAGAGACCCCTTATAGATACTGCTTCACTGTATTTTGGATTGCTTGGTTTTGAATGAAAAATATACTGTCATTCTTTGTTCCTCTGTATGAAAGGTGTCTTTTTTTTTTTTCTGAACCTACTTTTAAGATTTTCTTTCTGTCACTGGTTTTAAAAGGAATGTGATTATATTAAACTTTGGATAGTTTTCTTCATGTTTTTAGTACCAGGGTACTATTGGATCAGTCCGTTTACAGTTTTCACAAAATTATGGAAAAAATTGCTACTATTTCTTCAAATAATTGTTTCTCTTCCTTTTTTCTCACTTCTGTTCTTTGGAGACTCCCAAAGAACATACACATTAGATGGCCTGAAGTTTTCTCACAGCTGATACTTTGTTTTGTTTTGCTTTTTATAGTCTTTTTTTATTTTGGATAGTTTCTATTGCTATTTCATCAGGTTAATTAACCTTTTCTTCTGCAGGATCTAATGTACTGCTAATCCGGTCCAGTGTATTTTTCATTTGAGACATTGTAGTTTTCATTACTATATGTTTGACTTGGGTCTGTTTTTTTTTTTTTTTTTTTAATTGTACTTCAGGTGAAGGCTTACACAACAAATAGTTTCTCATGAAACAGTAGTATACATGTTGTTTTATGACATTGGTTAACAACCCCAGAACATACTAACCCTCTAACTTCTCAACCTTTCTTTTGGTGAAAATACACATAGCCAAAGATACACCATTTCAAAAATTTCTACATGCACAGTTCAGTGACATCGACTACACTCTTCCAGTTGTTCCGCTATTCTCACTTAAGAATAAGGCTTACAGAACAAAATAGTTTCTCATTTAACAGTTAATGCACATGTTGCCTTATGACAATGGTTAACAATCTCACAACACATCAACAATATCCTTACTCAACCTTGGGTTCCCTATCACCAGCTTCCTTGTCCCCTTCTGCCTTCTGAAACTTGTCACTCGACTACTGTACCTCATTAGTCCCATTTGGTTTTACGGGGCTGTCCCCTTCCAGGCTGAACGGTGAACCTCAGAGATAATTTCACCACTGAGCTAAAAGGGTGTCTGGGGGCCATACTCTCAGGGTTTCTCCAGTCTCCTTTAGGCCAGTAACTCTGGTCTTTTTTTGTGAGTTAGATTACGTTCTACATGCTTCTCCAGCTCTGTCCAGAACCCTCTGTTGTGATCCCAGTCAGAGCAGTCAGTGGTGGTAGCCGGACACCATCTAGCTGTGCTGGACTCAGCCTGGTGGAGGCCTGGATAGCTGTGGTCCATTAGTCCTTAGGACTAATCTTTTCCTTGTATTCTGTTGTCTTCATTCTCCCTTGCTCCCTAAGGTATGAGACCAATGGAGTATCTTTGATGGCTGCTCACAGGCTTTTAAGACCCCAGACACTACTCACCAAGGTAGAATGTAGAGCATTGTCTTTATAAACTGTGTTATGCCAATTGAGCTAGATGTTCCCCAAGACCATGGTCCCCACAGCCCTCCACCCAGTAATTCAGTCCCTCAGGGAGTTTGGATGTGCCTATGGGGCTTCCATGACCTTTCCTTGTACAAGTGGTGCTAGTTTCCCCTGAATTGTGTGCTGTCTCAACCTTCACCCAAGATACCACTTATCTATTGCCTGTTTAGTATTTCCCCCCCACCCCTCACATCACTGGTAACCCACAAAGATTGTTACATTTTGTGTGTGAACTTTTTCATGGGTTTTTACAATAGAGGTCTCATACAATATTTGTCCTTTTGTGATTGACTTAGTTCAGTCAGCATAATGTCCTCCAGTTTCATCCATGTTATGGGATGCTTCACAGATTCATTGTTGTTCTTTCTCATTGCATAGTACTCCATTGTATGTATGTAGCATAGTTTGTTTATCCATTCATCTGTTGATGGGCATCTAGGTTGTTTCCATCTTTTTCCTATTGTGAACAATGATGCCATGAACATAGGTGTGCATATGTCTATTCGAGTGACGACTCTTATTTCTCTAGGATATATTCCTAGGAGTGAGATTGCTGGATCGAATGGTATGTCTATTTCTAGCTTTATGAGGAAACGCCATATCATTTTCCAAAATGGTTGTATCATTTTGCATTCCCACCAGCAGTGCATAAGAGTTCTGATCTCCATGCAGCCCCTCCAACATTTGTTATTTCCAGTGTTTTTGATTCGTGCCAGCAATGCCGGGGTGAGATGGGATCTCATTGTGGTTTTAATTTGCATTTCTCTAATGGCTAGTGATCGCGAGCATTTCCCCATGTGTCTGTTGGCCCTTTGAATGTCTTCTTTGGTGAAGTGTCTGTTCATTTCCTTTGCCCATTTTTTAATAGGATTATTTGTCTTTTTGTTGTAGAATTTTTTGTTGAATTTTCTTGTAGATTATGGAGATTAGACCTTTGTCTGGCTTGTACTGTCCAAAATTTTTTTCTCAGTCTGTAGGTTCTCTTTTTACTGTTTTGGTGAAGTCTTTTGAAGAGCATAGGTGTTTGATTTTTAGAAGATCCCAGTTATCTAGCTTATCTTTTGGGGTGTGTGCTTTGATGGCTATGGTCTGTATCCTGTTAATGCCATGTATTAAGGCCTGTAGTGCTGGTCCTATTTTTTCTTATATGAACTTTATAATTTTAGGCTTTATATTCAGGTCTTTGATCCATTTTGAAGTAGTTTTTGTATACTGCGTGAGGTATGGGTCCTGTTTCATTTTTTTGCAGATAGATACCCAGTTTTGCCAGCAACATTTTTTAAAAACGCTTTCTTTTCCCCATTTGATGGACTTTGGGCCCTTGTCGAAGATCAGGTGACCATAGGTGGATGGATTTACATCTGGGTTCTCAATTCTGTTCCATTGGTCAATGTATCTGTTGTTGTACCAGTACCAGGCTATTTTGACTACTGTAGCTGTATAGTAGGTTCTGAAGTCAGGTAGTCCTGTAACTTTAATCTTCTTCTTCGGTAGTGCTTTACTTATTTGGGGCTTCTTCCTTTTCCATATAAAGTTAATGATTAGTTTTTCCATCTCTTTGAAGAATGTTGTTGGTATTTGGATCAGGATTGTGTTGCATTAGTAAATTGCTTTGGGTAGAATTGCCATTTTCACAATGTTGAGTCTGCCTATCCATGAGCATGGTATGTTTTTCCATTTATGTAGATCCCTTTGGGTTTCTGGAAGTAGTGTTTTGTAGTTTTCTTTGTATACGTCTTTTACATCCCTGGTCAGATGTATTCTTAAGAATTTTATCTTTTTAGGGGCTATTGGAAATGGTGTTATTTTCCTGATTTCCATTTCATCGTTCTCCTTATTGGTGTATAGGAATCCAACTGATTTTTGAATGTTTATCTTGTATCTGGCTACTCTGCTGAATCTTTCTATTAGTTCCAGTAGATTTCTCATGGAGTCTTTAGGGTTTTCTATGTACAATACCATATCATCTGAAAACAGGGACAGTTTAACTTCTTCATTACCAATTTGGATGCACTTTATTTCTTTTTCTTGCCTTATTGTTCTAGCTAGATCTTCCAGCACAATGTTAAATAGGAGTGGTGACAAAGGACATCCTTGTCTTGTTCCTGTTTTCAAGGGGAACGTTTTCAGCCTCTCTCCATTAAGAATGATGTTGGCCATTGGTTTTGCATAGATACCCTTTATTATGTTGAGAAATTTCCCTTCTGTACCTATTTTATTGAGAGTTTTTATCAGGAATGGGTGTTGGACTTTGTCAAATGCCTTTTCTGCATCAATTGAGATGATCATGTGATTCTTTCCTTTATTTATGTGGTAGATTACGTTGATTGATTTTCTAATGTTGAACCATCCTTGCATACCTGGTATGAATCCTACTTGGTCGTGGTGTATCATTTTTTTGATATGATGCTGAGGTCTATAAGCTAGAATTTCATTGAGAATTTTTGCATCTATATTCATGAGAGATATTGGTCTGTAATTTTCTTTTTTTGTGACGCCTTTGCCTGGTTTTGGTATCAGCGTTATGGTGGCTTCATAGATTGAATTTGGAAATGTTGCTTCCTCTTCTATGCTCTGAAATAGCTTGAGTAGTACTGGTGCAAGCTCTTCTGTAAATGTTTTGTAGAATTCTCCAGTGAAGCCATCTAGGCCATGGCTTTTTTAGTTGGGATTTTTTATTACCTTTTCAATCTCTTCTCTTGTTATGGGTCTGTTCAGACTTTCAACATCACTTTGTTGTTGTTTGGGTAGGGCATGTGTTTCTAGAAATTTATCCATTTCCTCTAGGTTTTCAAATTTGTTGGAGTATAGTTTTTCATAATATTCTGTTATAATCCTGTTTATTTCAGTTGGGTCTGTTGTAATCTCTCCCATTTCATTTCTTATTTGGGTTATTTGTGTCCTCTCCTGTTTTTCTTTTGTCAGTCTGGCCAGTGCTTTGTCGATTTTGTTGATTCTTTCAAAGAACCAACTTTTGGTTTTGTTGATTCTTTCTATTGCTTGTCTGTTCTTTATTTCATTTATTTCTGCTCTGATCTTTACTATTTCCTTTCTTCCGGTGGTTGTGGGCTTTTTTTGCTGTTCTCTTTCTATTTGTTTGAGTTCTGTAGTTAATGTTTTGATTTTGTCCCTTTCTTATTTTTTGATATGTGCATCTATTGCTATAAATTGTCCTCTGAGGACTGCCTTTGCTGTGTCCCAAAGGTTTTGGTATGATGATTTTTCATTCTCATTTGATTGTAGGAATTTTTTGGTTCCATCTCTGATGTCTTCTATTACCCACTGATGTGTAAGGAGGGTATTATTCAGTTTCTGTGTAATTGATTTTTTTTTTCCTTGCTGTTTCTATTGTTAATTTCTACCCTGATGGCATTGTGGTCCGAGAAGATACTTTGAATTAACTCAACGTTTTGGATCTTGTTGAGGATTGCTCTGTGGCCTAAGATGTGGTCTATTCTGGAGAGCTTTCCATGTGCATTGGAAAAGAATGTGTACTTTGCAGTGGTTGGATGGAGTGTTGTATGTATGTCTGTGAGGTCAAGTTGGCTGATTGTGCCCTTTAGGTCTTCTGTATGTTTGCTGAGTTTCTTCTTAGTTGTTCTGTCCTTTACTGAGAGTGGTGTGTTGAAGTCTCCTACTATTATTGTGGAACTATCTATTTCGCTTTCCAGTGTTGTTAGAGTTTGTTTTATGTATTTTGTAGTTGTTTATTATGGTTGTGTCTTCAAGATGGATCATCCCCTTAATCATTATATATTGTCCTTCTTTGTCTTTTATGGTAGATTTTGTTTTAAAATCTATTGTATCTGAGATCAGAGTTGCCACTCCTGCTCTTTTTTGGTAGTTGTTAGCTTGACATTATTTTCCATCCTTTGACTTTTAATAAATTCACATCTTTGTTTCTAAGGTGTGTCCCTTGTAGACAGCATATTGATGGATCCTGTTTTCTTATCCATTCTGTCACTGTTTGTCTCTTTATGGGTGCATTGAGTCCATTTATATTCAGTGTAATTATTGATAGAAGTGTGTTTGTTGCTGATATTTTGTAGTGTTTTTTGTTTTTTGTTTTTGTGGTGCTGAGGTTTTCTTTGTTCTTCTTGCTCTCTTGTGCTGAGTTACTTTTGTTTGTGGATTTTTTTTTCATTTCTTTTGTTTTTGTAGGTTTGGTTTTTGCTGAGACTTTATGTTTTTCCTCTTATTTTTATAAGTATGTTTGTTAACCTTCTTTGTGGTTACCATGAATTTTACCCTTATTTTTCTAAGTTTGAAGCAATCTACCATTACTTGGTATCGCCTTTCCTTCCTCTCCATTAGAAGGTTCTATACCTATGCCGTTTGTTCCCTCTTTTATTGTTTTGATGTTGTTGTCATTTACTGATTAACTGCTCTGATTCCTTGTTGTATTTCTTTTGGTTTTGGATAGTCCTCGAGAGTTCATTTCCTAGATTGGTATCTGGCTGTTATGATACTGCATCCTAGGTTCTGCCTTTGAGCTGAAGCTGTTTGTCCTCAGATCGAAGAACTCCCTTTAATAATTCTGGTAAGTTTGTTTTGACTTTTACATATTCCTTAATTTCTGTTTGTCTGGAAATTACCCAATTTCACCATCAAATTTGAACAAGAGTTTTACAGGATATATTTTTTTTGGCTGGCAATTTTTTTCTTTCAAGATTTTATATATGTCATCCCATTGCCTTCTTGCCTGCGTGGTTTCTGTCGAATAATCTGAGCTTAGTCTTATCATTTCTCCTCTGTATGTGACTTCTTGTTTTTCACGAGCTGCTCTCAGGATTCTTTGTTTGTCTTTGGTTTTGGCGAGTGTGATTATGATATGCCTCAGTGATTTTCTTTTAGAGTCTCTTCTATATGGGGTCCGTTGAGCTATTTGGATGGCAAGATTTTCATCTTTCATGATATTGGGGAAGTTTTCTGTCAGCAGTTCTTCAATGATCCTCTCTGTGTTTTCTGTTTTCTCCCCCTGTTCTGGAATGCCAATCACTCAAAAATTTTTGCTTTTGATTGTGTCCCACATAACTCTCAGGGTCTCTTCATTTTTCTTTGTTCTTTTTTCTGAGTTTTCCTGAAACAGAGTTGTATCCAAGTGTTTGTCTTCAATTCCACTGATCCTGTCTTCCACCATTTCAAATCTGCTTCTCAACCCTTCTATGACACCGCCCATTTCTGAAATCTTGTTGTTTATGTTTTGGATTTCTAATTGTTGTCTTTGTATAATTTCTGGTTGTGAATTTATTTTGGTATTTTGTTCCTGCATTATTTTCCTGAATTCTTCCAATTTTTTGTCTGTATTTTCCATGAATTTATCTATTTTTTCCTCATGTTTGTCAGCTTTTTGCCTCATCTCTTGGAGAGTTCTGAGTATTATAGATTTGAATTCCCTATCAGGTATTTCTAGTGCATTTTCTTCCACTGGAAAGTCATCTGGTGTTTTATTTTGGAAACCTACTGGAACCATCCTGTCCTGTTTTTGTGAATGTTTTCATGTTGTCTGCTGTCTCTGGAGAATTCAGTAGTTATTTTTCTCATTTATTGATTGTAGATTTGTTTGTTTTTTTCCCTTTTTTAAAAAAAAATTTGACTGTCTCAGCAGGTGGACTGTGTGTTCCTTGTTGTTTGCTCATCTGTGGGCACAGTACTTTTCCCCTTCTTTTCCCGTTGGCAGGGTCAGTCACTCAGATATGGTATGGCAGGGCAGGTCTAGCTGAAAAGGAGTTACTGGGACGGGTTGTTTGTGGCACTTACTACAGCCACCAGGGTGGGTTGATAATCAGTGCAGGGCAGGTTCCAGTAGGCCATGCCTATGCTGTTTAGTGGTGTGATGTTAAGTGCACAGTGCAGGTAAGCAGGATGTTGTGGGGAGATTGTTATGTGTAGAGCTAAGAGGGATATGGGAGAGAGGAGAGAGGAACAAGAGCCAAAAACATACAAACAAAAAAGAATGCTAGGGGCGCTTGCCATTAGCATGGAGAGATGAGAGACTATGAAATGGAGAGAAACAGAAAGGGGACGAGAAAGAATAGAAAAGAATGAATAAATAAAAATTGGAAAGGTTAAAGAATTGCAAAGTTCCCCAGGGATCACACTGGTGTGGGTATGGTTTCTGGGGAAGTTGCTCCCAGGTGTTGCAGTACAGCCTGTCTTGAAGGCATAGAGGTATACAATGCCAGGTATTCAGGGAACAGAAAGAGAAGGAAGATATAGGGAGATGAGAAACTGAGTAATGAAGAAAGATAAAAAGGGAAAAAGAGGGAAATGAAAACAAAACAAATAAAAAAAAAAAGAACAAGAAAAGCCCCCCAAAAAACAGAAAAATAAAAGAAAAAAAAAACCAACAACAAAAGAAATGTCCTCAGGGATCCCTCTGTAGGTCTGTGCAAGCCGAGGGGGTAGTCTCCTTGCCACGCAACACTGCCTGGCCAGAAAGGGCTCCCAACTCAAGAAAAGGAAAAGAAAACAAACAAACAATTCAAAACAAACAAATAAACAAAAGCCCGGGGATCTCACCAGCGCAGCAGCCCAGACCGGGAAGCAGCTCCACATTCAAATGGAGCCCCACAGCCCCTCAGGAAGAAGCAAAGATGGGGCACAGAGCTAGGTATTAGAGGGAAAGGAGGCAGAGGTGGTGAGAGGTAAGGAAGAAATCAAAAGAAGCAGGAAAAAAAGCAACACCAGCAGCCAACAAATGGCACTCAGAGAGCCAGCTAGTGTGGGCTGGTGGAATCCAAGCAGCCGGTGTTTCTCGGACAAGAGACTGTGGCCACGGGAAGCAGAGGAGGCCAAGTGCGGGTGAAGAAGGGTGGGGGGTGGAAAAGCGTATATAGCTAATTACCGGTTGTTTTGTCTCCCGCTGGAAGCTCAGTGAAGCTGCTTTCTTGTACCCCCTGTTTGCTGGTCTTTGATAGGAGTCCAAGATGGCGGATCCACACTGCGTTAGCTGGTAGGGGACCTCTGCATGAATCTCTCCTCACTCTCCATTCTCTGTCAGTTTTCTCACTCCATTTGGTGCTTGGCTGAGTTCTTTATCTCTGCATTTGATGTTTTAGGGTTTCAGGATTTTTGTTTTCTCTGTTCAGCTTAGTTTTTCGGATCTTTGCTATGGAGGGACAGCATGATCCTTCTGCCTAGAGCGCCATTTTGCCAGAAGTCGACTTGGGTCTTTTTTATATGCTCCATGTTTCTACTTAGCATACTCAGTCATCCTTCTACCTTCTAGAGCATAAGCAATATGGTTATACTAGTACTGACTGCCCTCAAGTCTATTCTGCTTATGAAGACACCTGTGTGTCAGAGTAGAACTGTGCTTCATTGGATTTTCTATGACAGACTTTTTTTGGAAGTAGATTACTTTCTTCCAAAGTGGTTCTGGGTGGACTTAAACCTCCAACCTTTCAGTTAGCAGCCGAGCTTGTTAACCTTTGCACCACTCAGGGATTCTAATGCACTTATAAAAAAATAAATAAAAAATAAAAAACCAAACCCATTGCCATCCAGTTGACTCCGACTCATAGCGACTCATAGAAGAGAGTAGAACTGCCCAATAGTGTTACCAAGGAGCAGCTGGTGGATTCGAATTGCTGACATTTTTTTTAGCATTGAGCTCTTAACCACTGTGCCACCAGGGCTTCTATAACCAAAAAACCAAACCCTTTGCTATCCCGTCAATTCCGACTCATAGTGACCCTACAGGACAGAGTAGAACTGCCCTACAGGGTTTCCAAGGAGCACCTGGTGGATATGAACTGCCGACCTTTGGTTAGCAGTTGTAGCTCTTAACCAGTATGGCACCAGGGTTTCCAGTGACCCTACAGTAGGTATTTACTAACTGATTGAATGTTTTGGGGTACAAATTCTATCATTTGTGTAATTTCTGGTCTGTTTCTATTGATTTTTATTTCTTTTTCTTTTTTTTAATTGAGTACCATTCAATATCAACCAAAATTGAATTTTAGCTTTTTGAGTGCTATATAGTTTTATATTTCTATAAATATTCTTGGGCTTTGTTCTGGAACATAGTTAAATAACTTAATCCTTTTGAATCTTACCCTTTGTTAGGTGGGGCCAGGTCTGCGTTTAGTCTAATCTAAATTTTCCCTCACTAAAGAGACACTTTGTTCCCTACTCTGGGTACTCTATCTGATATTATGTGAATTGTAAGACTTTGTTTCACTCTGGCTGGTGAGAGTACAAACTATTCCTAGTTCCATGTAAGCTCTGAGGATTGTTCCTTCTAATCCTTTCAAATGGTTCTTTCCCTGGCCTCAAATCATTTCCTCACACTCATGAGCTGATCAATACTTGATTAAATATTGAAATGTGGGGCCCTGCAGATCTTCAGAATTTTCTCTCTGTGCGGTGCTCTTCTTTCCAGTACTCTGTCCTTCAAACTACAGCCACCTTGTCCTCCCTGGACTCCTAACTCTGTCACCTTAACTCAGGGAGATAGCCAGACTCTACTGTGTTTCCTCCCTGTGCTGCAGTTTGGAAACTTGCTGCAATAAGCTGTCAGTAAGAGATCCCTGATCTATCAGGGATCATAGTTCTGTACTTCCTGATGTCCAATGTCTGAAAACTATTCTTTTAAATATGTAGTCTGTTTTTTAGTTATTTCTGTCAGGAAGGTAAACAAGGTCCCTGTTACTCTATGTTGGCCAAAAAAGGAAGTCCACAGCATGGATCTTTAAAATATAACAATTTAGCATATCAGCCAGGATCACACCTGATATATGAAATTTTGTTTTATTTTGGGATTGTTGGCAAGGGTATTGTCACTGGTCTAGGTAGTGGCCTTACATATTTTTATTTTTTGGAAAAAGATAAAATATAAATAAACTTAAAAATATGCAGTAGATGACATACCCTCAAAGTCTGTAAAATTTAGAGTTTCTTATTTCATTCTTTGGGCAAAATCACCTTCTACATTATTAGTGGTTCCTGCTGTTAAAGGTAAATGCTCACTTTAAATTGAAAAACTATCCAATCCACTTTGAAGATGCAGTGGAATTGACCCCATTGATAGGTTCAGCACAATAAGTTCAAAGGCCACCTGACAAAGAAAATTTCCCTACTAAGAAATCTCTTTCTCAGCCTGGGTTTTTCTATGTCAAAATTAAGTTTATCTCAAAAGTTTTCATTCTAGGAAAAATGGAAAAAAAAAAAAAAATCCTGTCTTTGGTTAAAATATATTCCAAAAGTTCCCTAATTGTTGTCCTCTGCCTACTGCTTCCTTTTGTTATTTTATAGGGCTATATATTTTTTTAATTATCTCTTCTGGATAGTCACATGATCTTCTTATTGTTATTATTCACCACCTCATGAAAAGCCCTTTAATTTTAAACTCTTTGTGCGTGTGAGGAGCTGGAGGAGGTGTTGGGATTAGATAGAAAGGGAATTACTACAAACTTTCAAGAAGTACAAGCTTGGGAAAATGATTATGAACATAAATCTCGGTGGCATTTGTCTACCATGGTGCATCTCTGTGGCTAATTGGTCAACTGTTTTTGTCACTCAGGCTAACTGATCAAAAAGCCATTCAAATAAAACAAAACTGACTTTTTAACCTGACCAAATGTTGTTGATGAGATAGTACTTTGACCATTGGCCTGTTGGTGGACGCAAATCACTGTGATGAGATTTGTTGATACTATGTTCTGAATTTGTGTGGTCTGCTGAGGTTCTACAGAAAACAAGTCCTTTTTTTCTAGACTCTTGCCATGTGTCGTAGTGGGTGGAGTGGTGAACCATGGACCTTGTTATGCTACATTATCTTTTTTGGTTGTTTGATGTTCTTACTCCTCTACTAGACTTCATTGTCTTAATGCCCAGTGCAGTACCTAGTATGCGGTAGGTACTTGAGAAATACTAATAGTTGTTTGATGAAGGAAATAAATAAACTGTACTCAGTAGATTATTTAATCATACTTTTGTCTAGTTTTTTAGTTGTTTCAGTCAGAAAGGTAAATAAGGTCCCTGTTACTCTGTCTTAGCCAGAAGAGGGAGTATGCATCATGGATTTTTAAAATATAAAAAACAAATTAGTACATCAGCCAAGATCATCTGACATATAAAAATATATTTTATTTTAGGACTGTTGAGGGTATTGTCTTTTCTCCAGGTAGTGGCCTTACATATATTCATTTTTACTTTTTTGAAAAAAAATTGCCATGCCTAAGATTATGTTCCTGGACAATATTGTATATTTATATCGATAAGATTTTATTTCACTTCTTTTTCTGGGAACTACATTTTGTTTATAACTATAATGAAATCAATGGGTACTTTACCCTAAATATTAAATTCTGCAGAAATTAATTAATTAAAGAAATTACTTTAAATGACCTGAAGTGACTACCTTGTAGTTTTCATTGTGCAAATTTCGGTATTTCCCTGCATCTTTGCTTCATAGTGTAGTTCTAGCTTGGTGATAATTAGATCATAGAATATTTCAAGGGATGTTTTCTTAAACGGAAAACCTTTAACTTCTCTTTTTCTTCCTACTACAGTGACTGCTATACTCCTATAGTAATCTCTTTTCCTGAAAATAAAATAAAAGTTCGTGTCTATACTATTGTTGACCTAATCAGAGTGTATTAGAAATGTACCCTTAAAAATCAGTAATAGATTTTTGCTGAGTTAGGAAAGTTTTATTCTTCTCAAAGGATTCAAGCTCAGGTTGCAGGGGGAGAAATATTTGGATCTATAATAACATCTGGTAGGGCTCTTTTTCTGAAGCATCCTAGTATCAGAACAGATATTCAATCCATATTCATAAGAATCAGCACCTGAAGTTGTACTAGTGACTAATCAGGTGAAAAACATAGCTTTTCCTATGACTGTAACAGCAACTATTGTCCCTGCATAAAATTGGGTTTGAGCACAAAATTTGGTGAATTTATCCAGTTTAGAAAATAACATATTTGCAGCAGGTAGTTGTGATTGCTTATCTGGCTGAGAACACAGAAGGCCATTCAAATAAACTTTAATTACCATGAAAAATGAATAAACCCCCAACCTATGCAAGTATTTCTACACTGGGGCGAATTGTCAGAAATACAATAATAAACAAAACAGACAGAGGAATTCAATGGGGCTCTGTTCCAAATATTGAATACTGTAGATAGCTATCTGTGAGAACAACAAAGGTTGGATCTTACTTTTTTTTTTCCTGATTACGGAGTACACAGAACCCATTTTTACAGTGAAAAGTATGCTGGAAAAAGAGGGAAAGAAGCAGAAACTTAAAGGATGAGTCAGCATTAACCAAATTAAGAGTAGAAAGGGGCTGGGTATCAGATGGCAAGTGAAAAAGAATGAATGTGTGCAAGGGCCAGATTCCAGAGAGAGGTAACACTGGGAGTGTGGAGAACTAAACTTATGGGCCAAAACATAAGAAACAGCCATTTTTATAGCTCTAAAAGGTTAAATATGGTCAATTTTATTAGCTCAATCTGATAGATTATAATTCCACATCAAAAATAATCAGAGCAAGTGACAATAGTTGAGACAGAAACGTTAGAAAGCACCAAATAATAAAGAGCCATGTAAGCTCTTCCATGTGGAGTAAAGGAATAACATAGCTTTCTTTCTGAATAACTCAAATTCAGTGTCAAGTAGGAACACTCCAATCATGTAGAAAAACATAGATTCTAATATACGGTCATAAGGAAGGCTATATTTTTTGTCTTATTAATACTTACCCGTCTTTGCCTTATTTCACTGTGCCCACTCTGCACAAAGAACTTTGTCCAATGAGAAAATTACGCCAGACTTTTATCTCTGCTTTGGTATGGGACATGAGTACAGACAGTAGTGTGTGTGTGTGTGTATGTGTGTGTTTGTGTTTGTTGGAATAGTGATGGCAGATGTGATATGATGAGTCTTTATTTTTACTTTATACATTTTCAGAGTGAAGCAGAGAAAGTGACTTAGGTCTCTTGATCTGTAATCTATCTAGAGTTCCTGCCTAGACTATGGGTCAGCAGATTACAGTAAGCCTTGTTGCTCACCTTACCTTGTACCAGCATCACTTTATTGACATAACTGAGCAACATCACTTCATCTGTAAATAGAGATTATTTATGTATCTATAAATAGAGATATATCTATAATCTAAAGGGAGATATATCAATAATCTCCATTTATAGATATATACATATACACTAGCTCTCTCTCTCTCTCTGTCTCTCTATATATATATATATAGACCTCAAGCATCTATCATTTTGTCGTATTGTGGTGGCTTGCTTGTGGCTGTGATGCTGGAAGCTATGCTACCAGTATTTCAAATATCAGCAGGGTCACCAATGGCGGACAGGTTTCAGCTGAACTTCCAGACTAAGACAGACTAGGAAGAAGGAGCTGACAGTCTCCTTCTGAGAGAATTGGCCAGTGAAAACGTTATGAATAACAGCACAACACTGTCTGGTATAGTGCCAGAAAAAGAGCCCTTCAGGTGGGAAGGTATTAAAAATAAGACTGCGGAAGAGCCGCCTCTTAAAAGTAAAGTTCACCTTAATGATACTGATGGAGTAAAGCTTTTAGGACCTTCATCTGCTAAGGTGGCACGACTCAAAATGAGAAGAAACAGCTGCAAACATCCATTAATAATCGGAATTTGGAATGTACAAAGTATGAATCTAGGAAAATTGGAAGTTGTCAAAAATGAAAAGAAATGCATAAATATTGATATCTTAGGCATTAGTGTGCTGAAATGGACTGGTATGGGCCATTTTGAATAGAACAATCAAATGGTCTACAGTGCTGGGAATGACAAATTGAAGAGGAATGACGTTGCATTCATCATGAAAAAGAATATTTCAAGATCTATCCTGAAGTACAAAGCTGTCAGTGATAGGATAATATTCATATGCCTACAAGGAAGACCAGTTAACTTGATTATTATTCAAATTTAGCACCAACTACTAATGCCAAAGATGAAGTGATTGAAGATTTTTACCAACTTCTGCAGTCTGAAATTGACCAAACATGAAATCAAGATGTGTTGATAATTACTACTGATTGGAGTGAGAAAGTTGGAAACAAAGAAGGATCAGTAGTTAGAAAATATGGCCTTGGTGGTAGAAACAATGCCAGAGATCACATGAAAGAATTTTGCAAGACCAATGACTTCTTCATTGCAAATACCTTTTTTTCAACAACATAAATGGTGGCTATACTTATGGACCTTGCCAGGTGGATACACAGAAATCAAATCAACTACATCTGTGGAAAGAGATGATGGAGAAGCTCAATATCATCAGTCAGCACAAGTCTAGGGGCCGACTGCAGAACAGACCATCAATTGCTCATACGCAAGTTTCAGCTGAAGCAGAAGAAAATTAAAACAAGTCAAAGAGAGCCAAAATACAACCTTGATTATATTCCACCTGAATTTGGAGACCATTTCAAGAATAGATTTGACGCATTTATCACTAATGACTGAAGACCAGATGAGTTGTGGAATGATATCAAGGACATCATATATGAAGAAAGCATGAGGTCATTAAAAACACAGGAAAGAAAGAAAAGATCAAACTGGATGTCAGGAGAGACTCTGAAAGTTGCTCTTGAACATGGAATAACTAAAGCCAAGGGAAGAAATGATGAAATAAAAGAGCTGAACAGAAGATTTCAAAGGGTGGCTCAAGAAGGCAAAGTAAACAATTATAATGACATGTGCAAAGACCTGGAGTTAACCAAAAGGGATGAACACACTCAGCATTTCTTAAGCTGAAAGAACTGAAATAAAAACTCAAGCTTTGAGTTGCAATTTTGAAGGATTCTATGGGCAAAACACTGAGTGGTTCAGGTAGCATCAAAAGCAGATGGAAGGATACACAGTGTCACTGTACCAAAAAGAACTGGTTAATATTCAACCATTTCAGGAGGTAGCATATGATCAAGAACCAATGGTACTGAAGGATGAGATCCAACCTGCACTGAAGGGAATGGTGAAAAACAAGGCTCCAGGAATTGACAGAATACCAATTGAAATGTTTCAACCAACAGATGCAGCACTGGAGGAGCTCACTTGTCTATGTTAAGAAATGTAGAAGACAGCTTCCTGACTAACCAGTTGGAAGAGATCCATATTTGTGCTCATTCCAAAGAAAAGTGATCCAACAGAATGCAGAAATTACCGAAGAATATCATTAATATCACATATAAGAAAATTTTGCTGAAGATCATTCAAAAGTGGTTGCAACAGGACATTGATGGCGAACTTCCAGAAGTTGAAGCTGGATTCAGAAGAGGTCATGAAATGAGAGATATCATTGCTGATGTCAGATGAATCCTGGCTGAAAGCAGAGAATACCAGAAAGATGTTTACTTGTGTCTTATTGACTATGCAAAGGCTTTTGACTGGGTGGATCATAACAAATTAAGGATAACATTGTGAAGAATGAGAATTCCAGACCACTTAATTCTGCTCATGAGGAACCCATACATAAACCAAGATGCAACAGTTTGAACAGAACAAGGGGATACTTAATGGTTTAACATCAGGAAAGGTGTGCATCAGGGTTGTATCCTTTCACCATACTTAATCAATCTGTATGCTTATCAAATAATCTGAGAAGCTGGATTATATGAAGAAGAACTCAGCTTCAGGAATGGAGGAAGACTTATTAACAATCTGTGATTTGCAGATGACACAACCTTGCTTACTGAAAGTGAAGAGGACTTGAAGCACTTACTGATGAAGACCAAACACTATAGCCTTTAGTATGGATTACACCTCAACATAAAGAAAACAAAAATCCTCACAAATGGACCAATAAGCAACATCATGATAAATGGGGAAAGTATTGAGGTTGTTAAGGATTTCATTTTACTTGGATACACAATGAACGCCCACGGAAGCAGCAGTCAAGAAATCAAATGACACCTTACATTGTGCAAATCTGCAGCAAAAGACCTCTCTAAAGTGCTAAAAAGCAAAGTTGTCACTATGGGGACTAATGTATGCCTGACCCAAGCCAGGGTATTTTCAATGACCTGATATGCATGTGAAAGCTGGACAATAAGTAAGGAAGACAAAAGAAGAATTGATGCCTTTAAATATGGTCTTAGGGAACATAACATGGACTGATAGAAGAATGAACAAATCTGTCTTGGAAGATATACAGCCAGAATGCTTCTTAGAAGCAAGGAAGGCGAAACTTAGCCTCACATGCTTTGGACATGTTACCAGATGGACCAGTCCCTGGAGAAGGACATCATGATTGGGTAAGTAGATGGTCAATGAAAAAAAAGAAGATCCTCAACAAAATGGATTGACGCAATGGCTGCAACGATGGGTTTGTGCATAAAATCAATTGTGAGGATGGCGGAGGACCAGGCTGTGTTTTGTTGTTTTGTACATAAGGTTGCTATGAATTGGAACTGCCTTGATGGCACTTAACAACAACAACAACATATGTATATATGTATGTATATATAAAAAATCTTATCAGAGGGATACTTGAATAAATGCTATACTTGGATCAAAATGACTTCTTTTCCTTTTCTAATCCTCATTTCCTTAGGCTCACAATACTTTCCAGAGAAGAGGCAAGATTTACTTACCCATTGTAAAAAGGAGAAAAATTGATATTTTAGTAAATGAAGGTATCACAAGTTAACTCAGAGAAAATCAGTGCTACAATTAGATGACAATCCTGCGGAACTGGAATCTAAGACTATGAAATATCAGGAAGGAAATTGAAGTTTTACTATCAACTAACTTTTCAATGGCATTTTAATAAATATTGTTAACTCCATGAATTTAAAGTCAGCAAAATAGTGAAGTCAGATGCACTCGCTCTCTTTAATTTTTTTTTATTTTTGTTGCATATTAATGCTTTGGTTGTGTATTAAGATTTGAGAAGTCTTGAGAAATTGAGAAGTATCTTCATTCCATTTATATAACTTCCATAAATATTGACTTTCGGCAGTTGTTTGAGTATATCAAACTAAAGAGAGAGGCATTTAGAATGTAGTCTTCTTTTGAAATTTTGCCTGATTCTTATGCATTACTTTGTATATAGCAGCATCTTGTGACACATGTCAAACCCATATAGCAAGCAGCATGACAAAGAGATTTGAAATCTGAAGAAATAAAGGAAGGAATCAGGGACTTCTGGTGGCTGCAGTGAACTGTGTAGTCCTCCATGCTTGACAATTTCATGTTTTATGCAGAAGAAAAAACACTTGGGGAACACAATGGGGAATCTATACTCAAAGCTATTTTCAATCAGTGAAACAAAAGAAATATAAGCAGATGAGAAATAGGATCACCTATTATTTCCCAGGGACTTTGGGAGTTGTGTGTATCAGTATCCCCAAATGGGAATACAATTTTTTTCTAGGTATCTTGTAGATTTTTGTAGCTCATGAATGTATCTGTTAACTGGCAAATCCACTGTAACAAAATATAAGGGAATAAGAATTATGTAGACCAGGCTGACCCTTGGTAAAACTGAAAGTA
Source organism: Dugong dugon (assembly GCA_030035585.1). Classification (NCBI taxonomy): domain Eukaryota; kingdom Metazoa; phylum Chordata; class Mammalia; order Sirenia; family Dugongidae; genus Dugong; species Dugong dugon. The sequence goes on from CM057479.1 coordinate 35,102,427, forward strand.
AGAGAACTTTACGTTTTGCTTCCCTCTTTCCTCTACCCTATGCCCTTGATTTGTCCTCCAGCTATGAAACCATTTTTGGCTTTTATTCTACCATCCAAGTGACATGAGTTCTTACCAAAGCACTGACTGAAAATGCAGAAATCCCCTCCCTGAGAGGAATGTAGTGTACAATCTCCTCAAGGGGGTCTTATTTATTGTAGTGGATCCTTAATCACTCAGGACCATAGAAGAGTGGAGTAGAATGAGATTCAGATTTTACTGGATTTAGTTTCCACCTCTACCACTTTTAAATACTTGTCCTTGATTAAATTGTTTAGCCTCATTGAGCCTCAGCTTCCTCATTTCTAAAACTGAGATGGCCTTTTCATGGTTGATATGAATTAAATGAGATGACTTGTAAAAATTTCTGGTGCCCAACACATAGCACTCAACATACCACTCAAGAATGTGACTTTCCTTTTCATACTTTCATTAACAAGTGAGATAATACGTGAAAATAATTACTGAACATAGAAAAAATCCACTCCTTATATCCATTCATAGGTCCCTGGGTGGTGCAAATGGTTTGGATGTAACTACTAACCTGAAAGTTGGTAGTTCAAATCCACCCAGGGGTGCTGCAGAAGAAAGATCTGGTGATCTGCTTTCATAAAGATATAGCCAAGAATACCCTATGGAGCAGTTCTACTCTGAACACATGGGGTTGTCAAGAGTTGGAATGGACTCCATGGCAATGGGTTTGTTTTTTTAAAAATATTCATTCAAATTAGAAAATATGGGCCAATGGTTCCCAAATGCCAGCCTTTTTTCAGCATGATACCTAGAAAATTGCAGACTCTCAACAAATGCTTAAAATCTGACTGAACGGCTGGCCTTGAGACTCTCAGCGCATGTCTCAGGGTTAGGCAGGTGTAGCTGATAACTGTACTGACTTTCCCAGGCCTCAAAATCCACAGAACAGTCATATTACCTTACATTTCAATACAGACATCCTGCAGAAAACAAATCAGCTTTGTCTTGTGCAATCTTTCTGTGGCTAGGTTTGTGGAAAAAAAAATGCACGGAAGTTGATTTTAAAAAGTAAATGCTCAGAACCACCAGGATACGGGGACTGACTCTAATCATATTTTAAGATAGAATGTTAAGGTAAGAACTCATTCTAGATTTGTGCAACGAGTTGGTGTTTGTCATGGACTGCTGAGTTGATGATCTTTATTCTTTAAAGATTTTTAACCACTTTTTTTTTTTTTGTAACAGGATTTCAGGTAATAATTTTCCTCCCTTGCACCTTTCCCCACCCCCATTGATTTTCTGAAAATTGGGAAAAATTGAAGTGTTTTTTTTCACATGTAGGATTGTACCCAGACTGTCATTTGCTGCTGTAAGTCATGGTTCTATTTCTGAATCACATTTCCTTAAGTAGGTTCTTTCTGTTGTGATTTCATATTCAGGAACAATCAAGAGTAACACTCTAAATAGTAATAAAAAAAAAAAGCAGCCAATTGGAATGTGTGGAAGAGATTGAGAGAAAGGTAAAAAGGAGGCTGAGTACTATTATTTCATTCAAATCTAATTTAGCTAGCTTTGGTGGATGGTTGAAACAACTGGGACTCTTAAAGAATGATTATTGGTAAAGTGCTAGTAAGAAATATGTAGGAGAAGAATTGTGCTAATGGTAAAGCCATGATCAAGTTAAAGTCAAATGATTACCGATACTAAATTCTTCCACTTGGAATTTAATATTTTTTAAAGTAAGAAGTGCTATTTCTTTGCTTGTGCAAAGAACCTACAAATACTCTACCACACTATTAACATGAGAAAATTAGCATGAGGAAATAAGACAATTACTTTCTCTTTTACTAATTCACTTTTTTATATAATCAAAAAGAAAAGAGGAAATTAATGATAGATTAATAGATGAATGATAAAACCAAAAAACCCAAACCCATTGTCATTGAGTCAATTCCAACTCATAGGGACCCTATAGGACAGAGTAGGAGTGCCCTATAAGGTTTACAGAAGTCACATATTTCTCCTGCAGAGTGGCTGGTGAGTTCCAATCACTGACCTCTCAGCAGCTGAGTGCTTTAACCACTTAGACACCAGGGCTTCTAATGAATATCCTAGAATCCATGAAGATAAAGGAAAGTAAAAATGAGGGTAAAAATATGCACAATATCTAACTCTGGAGAGTTGGATAGTTACGGTTAAGAAAAACTGACTTTAAAACATGATTTAGAACAACTCTTTCTGTGACATCCTGACTGCAATAATTGCTGCTGTTACTACCATTGACAAAGGAAGTTTGAGCAGCTGTAAATCACTTTCAATGCAGTCGGTTCAAACTCAGATCATCTACAAATGAACTTTTGTTTCTGTTTCTTACTTTTATACATTAAAAATACAATTCCCGGAACATGAATTTGTTCTTGCATTAAATTTCAACTTGCAATCTGTTAGCAGAGGCAAAATAAATGTTTTGTTATGTCATTATATTGATGGTCTGAAATTCTTAAACTAGAGCAGTTTTCAGGATGTCTTAAAAAAATATTAGCCTTCTAAAAATCAGCCTGTTGTGCTTCAAAATAGACTTTCATTCAAAGAAACATAACCTACCTTATGAAGTTGGTGGCTTATAATGATCTAACTTTGTCCCCATCTTCAATAATATGAACGTAAATATATTCTTTGACGGTTTCCATCTTGCATCTCAGCCTCATACTAACCCTGAGGGAATGGTGGATATTCATTGTTTTGTCTTAACTTTCACCCTGCTTCCCCAATGTGACTTTCCCCAACATGACCAGAAGAACAGATTAGTCTGAGAAGATACAAATGAAGCAAATAAAGTCTGTGTTGCCATTCCCCACATCAGTAGACAGAGCTACAAAAGTCTCGCCTATCAGCTTTCCCCAAGAAGCTGAGAACAGTCTTGGGAGGGAAAAACTGTATTGCATTCTTCTTCATGTACTTGCTGCCTGGCAAAGTTTCCACAATGTGACTTGTTTGCTAAATAAATGAATGAGTGAAAATCACTTAGAACGAACATGACATTAACAATTCAGCAACAGCTTTTCCTTTCTTGCCTTGGCTCCTTGGACCCTTATAAATGAGCAACTTCATTTTCTACCTTTTCATTTTCTGCCCTGGTGGCTCGATGGTTAAGCAAGAAAAAGACCTCGAGATCTGCTTCCATAAAGATTACAGCCAAGAAAACCCTATGGGGCAATTCTACTCTGTCACATGGGGTTACTAATCCACTTGAGGATACCTAACAACAACAATTTCATCTTCTAAGTCTGGGGATCATGCAAAAATTAAAGCAGGTGGTCTATACCATTGGCATGTTAATAGAAAATAATTTACAAGACTTCCAGTCAATCTAAAGAATTCTATTTAAGGAAATCAGTCTTTGATCTTTAAGAAGATGGTACTGTTATCATCTCAATTTTACACAAGAGGAAATAAAGTCAAATCAATTAAGCAGTGGCTAACAAGAGATCTTGGGTAGTACAAACAGTGAACGCACTTGTGTGGTTCAAATTCATCCAGAGTTGCCTCAGAAGAAAGGCTTGGCCATCTACTTCTAAAAAATCAGTCACTCAAAACTCTTTGGAGAACAGTTGCACAGTTCTACTCCAACACACATGGGTCCCTAAGAGTCGGAACTCTTGTTATTGTTATTTTGTTTTTGACAAGAGATCATACAATGAAGAAGTGACATAGCTGGGACTTCCAAATCATTGCTCTTCTAACTATAATAGACTCTTTTAAGTGTGAGTGTGTGGACTGCGTGTGTGTGGAGGGAGGGTGGGGGGAAGTGGTGGTGGTGGGTGGTGGGATTCAGGGCATAATATTTTAAAATATATTTTTTAAAAGTGAAAGTTAGGACGCGTGGGCAAGATGGCAGAGTAGTCAGACGCTTCCAGTGGATGCTCTTACAACAAAGACCTGAGAAAACCAGTGATTCGATTATATATGGTAATCTAGGAGCCCTTAACATCAAAGGCAGAGTCGAGGAACCAGACTGAGTGGCAAGAGGAGGGAGGGATGGTTCGGAAGCAGCAAGGAGTTGACAGACCAGACCCTATAAGAGCCTGAGTCCATTGGGCCTGAGCAGCTGATGGGTGAGGCAGGCAAGTAGCCATAGAAGAGAACCAGAGCCAGAGAGTCTACACGGCAACCCAGTACCAGTAAGAAGCAGCCCTCGATCCGATGAAAGATAAGAAATTGTGTATGGCTTACCGTGTGGATCAAAAACACCCCCCTTAGGGAAAATCCTCTCTCCCATTTACTTCCCCGCTTCCTGATCTGCACTGGGTCCCAGACCGGCTTCAGCAGTTGCCGAGTCCCCTTGGCCGGAAATAGGATCCGTCTCACGCCCAGAGCCATTCTTTCTGTCTTGGAGAGTGAACAAATTAACAGACAGAGGAAAAAATAATCTACCGGGTGCCCTAAGCCAGGAAACCAGGGTAGGCACAGCTCTTTTGCCTAGGCACAGACATAAGAGATCCATGGACTTTGAGTGCCCTTCCGCCTGCATAGACTTGTGTGGGCCCATCTCAACAGCACAGGCCCTCATTACCGCAGTACAACAGGGTATATACTGGAACTCTAACTTCAAAAGTTTCAGCTGTGAAGTGGCAGGTTCTTGACATTTGACACTGCTATGCCCATTAAGAAGTCTTCACCTACCCACATCAGGGGCCTGAGGATTGGTGGCTCCAGCCATGCCACCTAGCCACCTGTGATAGGGGCCCATGAATAAGAGCTGCCCCCCTGTCCTTACAACCAACAGCATTAAGTGCTTATAGTCTGGCAGCAAAACCACCCACCTATGCATTCTAGGGAAGAAGAACATGCCTTCTTCCTGGACACTCAAGGGTGGCCATCAGCCACCTGCATTGCTCAGAGTGTATCCCCCTGCTGCAGCCAGAAGCTTGTGCTTACACCAATCACCCATGCCTGTCTAGGACTGTAAGTGAGAGCCTACACCACACACTTGGTGGCTCTCTACCTGGGCACCTGAGCTGAATCCATACAGGAGGAATGGGCGGACTCCTGAGCTCACATACCTAGTAACAGATCTAACAACCTGGTGACAGGACATTGGTGCTTCAAAGGTGCCAATAATCAAACTAGCTCATATGAGCAGCCTATTTGGGCATACTGAAACAAAACAAGAAGCTAGGACACAGTAAGCAAACATAAAATAAATAAATATAATAACTTATTGATGGCTCGGACACAACAGTCAATATCAAATCACATAAAGAGGTGATCCGTGATGGCTTCAGCAAGCTCCCAAAATAAAGAATCTGGAAATTTTCCAGAAGAGGAAACTTTCTTGGAATTACTGGAGGCAGAATACAAAAGACAAATATACAAAACTCTTCAAGAAACTAAGCAGGAAATTAAGCAAAAAGCAGAACATGCAATAGAAGAAATTTAGAAGTTTAGAGAAGAGTATAACGACAAATTTAACAGGCTGCAAGAATTCATAGAGAGACAGCAATCAGAAATCCAGGAGATTAACAATAATATTTCATAATTAGTCAACTCAATAGAAAGTCATAGGAGCAGAATTGAGGCAATGAAGTCAGAATTAGTGAGATTGAAAATAAAGCACTTGACACCAACTTATTTGAGGAAAAATCAGATAAAAGGATTTAAAAAAATGAAGAAATCCTAATAATTATGTGGGACTCTAGCAAGAGGAATAACCTATGAGTGATTGGAGTACCAGAACAGGGGGATAATAGAAAATACACAGAGAATTGTTGAAGATTTGTTGGCAGAAAACTTCCCTTATATCATGAACGATGACAAGATATCTATCCAAGATGCTCATTGAACCCCACATAAGGTAGATCTCAAAAGAAAGTCACCAAGACATATTATAATCAAACTTGCCAAAAACCAAAGATAGAGAATTTTAAGAGCAGGTAGGGATAAATGAGAAGTCATCTACAAAGGAGAGTCAATAAGAATAAGCTCAGACTACTCAGCAGAAACCATGCAAGCAAGAAGGTAATGGGATGACATATATAAAGCCTTGAAGGAAAGAAAACTGCCAGCCAAGAAATATACAACCAGCAAAACTGTCTCTCAAATATGATGGTGAAATTAGGGCATTTCCAGATAAACAGAAGTTTAGGAAATTTACAAAAACCAAACGAAAATTACAAGAAATAATAAAGGGAGTCCTCTGGTTAGAAAATCAATAACATTAGATAACAACCCAAGGCTAGAACACAGGACAGAACAACCAGATGTGAACCCACACAGGGAAGTCACAAAAATAAATCAAATCTAAAACACTGAAAATAGGGAAACAGATGTCAATAAGTAAAAGATGACACATTAAAACAAAAAAGAGGGACTTAAAAAATGTATATGCATGTTTTTCATTTGGAAAGGAAGTCAAGGCGATACAAAGAGGTAAAAGACTGGTATAAACTTAGAAAAATAAGGGTAAATATTAAGGTAACCACAAAGAAAACTAACAATCCTACAAGTCAAAATAAAAAACTAGAAAAATATAAAGACTCAGCAAACACGAAATCAACAACAATGAAAAAGATGAAAAGAAAATACATAAAGATAAATGACTCAGCTCAGAAAATTAAGTGGAACAAAGAAACTATGAACAACACACAAAAAAGACATTAAAATAACAGCACTAAACTCATACCTATCAATAATTACACTGAATGTAAATGGACTAAATGCACCAATAAGGAGACAGGGAGTGGCAGATTGGATAAAAAAACAATATCCCTCTATATGCTACCTACAAGAAACACATTTTAGACTTAAAATACAAACAAACTAAAACTCAAAGGATGGAAAAAAATATATCATGCAAACAACACTCAAAAAACAACAGCAGTGGCAATAATAATCTCTGACAAAATAGATTTTAAAGTAAAATCCACCACAAAGGATAAGGAAGGACACTATACAATGATTAAAGGATCAATACACCAGGAGGACATAAGTATAATAAATATTTACACACCCAATGACAGGGCTCCAAAATACATAAAACAAACTCTAACAGCACTTAAAAGAGAGATAGACAGCTCCAAAATAGTAGTAGGAGACTTCAAAACACGACTTTGGTGAAGGACAGAACATCCAGAAAGAAGCTCAACAAAGACACAGAAGAGCTAAATGCTACAATCAACCAACATGATCTCCTAGACATATACCAAACACTCCACCCAACAGAAACCAACAGAAGTCAAGTATACTTTCTTTTCCAACACGCATGGAACATTCTTCAGAATAAACCACATATTAGGCCATAAAGAAAGCCTTAACAGAATCCAAACCATCGAAATATTACAAAGCATCTTTTTGGACCATAAAGCCATAATAGTAGAAATCAATAACAGAAAAAGCAAGGAAAAAAATCAGACACATGGAAACTGAACAACACCTTGCTCAAAAACTACTGGGTTATAGAAAAAATTAAGGATGGAATAAAGAAATTCATAGACTCAAACGAGAATTAAAAAGTATCCCACCAAAACCTTTGGGACACAGCAAAAGCAGTTCTCAGAGGTCAGTTTATAGCAATAAATGCACACATCCAAAAAAAAAAAAGGGGGGGGCCACAATCAAAACATTAACCTTACACTTGAACAAATGGAAAGAGAGCAGCAAAAGAAGCCCTAGTGCTCCAGAAGAAAGGAAATAATAAGAATTAGAGTAGAATTAAATGAGATAGAAAATAGAAAAAAGATAAACAATTGAAAGAGCTAACAAGACCAAAAACTGGTTCTTTGAAAATATCAACAAAATTCATAAACCATTGGCCAAACTGACAAAAGAAAAACAGGAGAAGAAGCAGATAACAAGTATAAGAAATGAGATGGCTGATATCACAACATACCTAACTGAAATTAAAAGAATCATAACAGAATATTATAAAAATTGTACTCTAACAAATTTGAAAACCTAGAGGAAATGGACAAATTTCTAGAAACTCACTACCTACCTAAACTAACACAAACAGATAGAACAACTAAATAAACCCATAACAAAAGAAGAGATTCAAATGTAATTAAAAAACTCCCAACAAATAAAGCCCTGGCCCGGATGTATTCCCTGGAGAATTCTACAAAACTTTCAGAGAAGAGTTACCAGCACTATTATTAAAGGTATTTCAGAGCATAGAGAAAGATGGAATACTCCCAAACTCATTCTATGAAGTCAGTATAACCCTGATACTAAAACCAGGTAAAGACACCACAAAAAAAAAAAAAAAAAAGAAAATTACAGTCCAATATCCCTCATGAACATTGATGCAAAAATCCTCAAAAAAATTCTCTCCTATAGAATTCAACAAACATATCAAAAAAAATAATTCACCATGATCAAGTGGTATTTATCCCAGCTATGCAGGGATGGTTCAACATTAGAAAAACAATCAATGTAATCCATCACATAATAAAACAAAAGACAAGAACCACATGATCTTATCAGTCGACACAGAAAAGGCATTTGAAAAAGTCCAACACCCATTCATGATAAAAACTCTCAACAAAATAGGAATAGAAGGGAAATTCCTCAATATAATTAAGGGCATTTACACAAAGCCAACAGCCAACATCATCCTAAATGGAGAGAGTTTGCAAGTATTCTACTTGAGAACAGAAATCAGAAAAGGATGCTCTTTATCACCACTCTTATTGAACATTGTGCTGGAGGTCCTAGCCAGAGCAATTAGGTTTGAAAAAGAAATAAAGGGCATCCAGATTGGTAGGGAAGATGATATGATCTTATACACAGAAAACCCCAAAGAATCCACAAGAAAACTGCTGGAACTAGTAGAAGATTTCAGCAAATTTACAGGGTACAAGATAACCATACCAAAAAAAGTTGGGTTCTTTTACACCAACAAAGTGAACCTCAAAGAGGAAATCACCACATCAATACCATTTACAATGGCCCCCAAGAAGATAAAATACTTACTTAGTAATAAATCTAACCAGAGATGTAAAAGATCTATACAATGAAAACTACAAGACACTACTGCAAGAAACCAAATGGACCGCATAAGTGGAAAAACATACCTTGCTCACACATAGGTAGACTCAACACTGTGAAAACATCGATTCTACCTGAAGCAATCTACAGATACAATGCAATCCCTATCCAAATTCCACTGGCATTTTTTAATGAGATGGAGAAAGAAAATCACAAACTTCATATGGAAAGGGAAGAGGCTCTGGATAAGTAAAGCATTACTGAAGAAGAAGAACAAAGTGGGAGGCCTCACACTACCTGATTTTAGAATCTATTATACCCCACAGTAGTTAAAACAGCCTGGTACTGGTAAACAACAGATACATAGACCAATGGAACAGAATTGAGAATCCAGACATAAATTCATCCACCTATGAGCAGCTGATATTTGACAAAAGCCCAAAGCCCATTAACTTGGGAAAAGACAGTCTCTTTAACAAATGATGCTGCCATGACTGGATATCCATTGCAAAAAATTGAAACAAGACCCATACCTCACACCATGCACAAAAACTAAGTCAAGACGTCTGGGCAACATGGTGCTCTAGGCAGAAGCACCACACCATCCCTCCACAGCAAAGATCCAAAAAACTTATTTAGCCAAACAGAGAAAGCAGCAATCTTGAAACCCTAAGCTTCAAATGAAGAGATAAAGAACTCAGCCAAGCACCAAATGGAATAAGAAACTGCCAGAGAACCGAGAACAAGGAGAGATACATGCAGAGGTCCCCTATCAGCTAACGCAGCACGGATCTGCTATCTTGAACTCCTATAAGAGACCAGTGAACTGGGGTACAAGAAAGCAGCTTCATGGAGCTTCCAGAAGAAGACAGAATAATCGGTAAACAGCAATATATTCTTCCCCACCCCTCACCCTTTTTCACCCCCATATATCCTCCTCTGCTTCTCTCGGACACAGTCTCTTGGCCAGCAGGCACCAGCTGCTTGGATTCCACTCCCCGCACTGGCCCACTCCCTGAGTGCCATTCGTTGGCTGCTGGTGTTGCATTTTAGTGTTTCACTTCTTTGATTTCTTCCTTACCTCTCACCACCTCCCCATTATTTCTCTCAAATACCTGTCTCTGTGCGCCATCTTTGCTTCTCCCTGAAAGGTTGTGAAACTCTACTCAAATTTGAAACTGCTTCCTGTTCCCTGCTGCCATGCTGATAAGATCCTGGGGATTTTGTTTGTTTGTTTTCAATTGTTTGTTTTCTTTTCCTTTTCTCGAATTAGGAGCCCATTCTAGCCAGGTGGTACTGCGCCTTGGGACTTACCCCCTCAGTTTGCATAGACCCAAAGAGGGATCCCTGAGAGCATTTCTTTTTGCGTATTTTTTTTTTCTGTATTTTTGGGATTTTTCTTGTTCTTTCTTTTTTAAAAATTTTTTTTTGTTTTCTTTTCCCTCTTTATCTTTCTTCATTACTCAGTTTCTCATCTCTCTATACCTATCTTCTCTTCCTGTCTCCTGAATACCTGGTGCTGAGTGACACCTCTACACCTGCTAGCCAGGCTATACTTCAAAGCCTGGGAAGAATTTCCCCAGACCTTGTAGCTGCATCAGTGGGATCCCTGGGAGCTTGCTTTTCTTTTTTCCTTTCTAATTTTTATTTATTCATTTTTTTCTTTCTTTTTTTTTTCTTCTTCTCCTTTTTGTTTTTCTCCATTTCATAGTCTGTCATCTCCACACTCCAATGGCAAGCTCCCCTACCACTCTTTTTTTTTTTTTGGATGTATGTTTTTGTCTCCTGTTCCTCTCACCTCTCTCCCATACCCAACTTAGCTGCACACACCACAATCCCCCCTGCTCCATCATGACTACCTGCACTGTGCATTTAACATCACAGTACCAAGCAGCATAGGCACGGCCTTCTGGAACCTCCCCTGGACAGATTACCAGCTCTCCCTGTGGCCATAGTAAGTGCCAAAAACAACCCATCCCAACAATGCCTCTTCAGCTACACCTGTCCTGCTGTACAATATCTGAGCAACTGACCCTGCCAATTGCAGGAGGTGAAAAGTATCATGGACACAGATGAGCAAAAAACAAAGAACACACGGCACACCTGCTAAGACATAACCAAATAAAACAAAGAAAGGATGAAACAAACAAACCTACAACAATAAATGAGAAAAAAAACTACTAAATGCCCCAAAGAGAGCAGACTATATCAAAACATTTACAAAAAGAGGACAGGATGGTTCCAGTAGGTGTCCAAAATTAAACACCAGATGACTTTCCAGTAGAAGAAAAGGCACTAGAAATACCTGATGGGGAATTCAAATCTCTAATACTCAGAATTATCCAAGAGTTGAAACAAAAAGCAGACAAAAATGAGGAAAAAATAGACAAATTCATGGAAAATACAGACAAATAAAATGGAAGAATTCATGAAAATAATGCAGGAACAAAATGCCAAAATAAATTCACAATAAGAAATCATACAAAAAGAACAATTAGAACTCCAAAAGATAAACAACAATATTTCAGAAATGTACAGTGTCATAGAAGGGCTAAGGAGCAGATCTGAAATGGTGGAAGACAGGATCAGCGAAACTGAAGACAAATACTTGGATACAACTCTGTCTGAGGAAAAAATCAGAAAAAAAGAACAAAGAAAAATGAAGAGACCCTGAGAATTATGTGGGACACATTCAAACGCAAAAATTTGAGAGTGATTGGAGTTCTAGAACAGGGGAGTAAACAGAAAACACAGAGAGGATCTTCGAAGAACTGCTGACAGAAAACTTCCCCAATATCATGAAAGATGAAAGTCTGGCCATCCATGAAGCTCAACGAACCCCTTATAGGATAAACTCCAAAAGAAAATCACCAAGGCATATCATAATCACAGTCTCCAAAACCAAACACAAAGAATCATGACAGCAGGTCAAGAATAACAAGAAGGCACATACAGAGGAGAAACAATAAGACTAAGCTCAGATTATTTGGCAAAAGCCATGCAGCCAAGCAGGCAATGGGATGACATCTATACAGCCTTGAAAGAAAAAAATTGCCAGCCAAGAATAATATATCCTGCAAAACTCTAGTTTAAATATGATGGTGAAATTACAACACTTCCAGATAAACAGAAATTAAGAAATATGAAAAACAAAATGAAACTTACAAGAATTATTAAAGAGAGTCCTTCGATCTGAGAACAAACAACTTCAGCTCACAGGCTGAATCTAGGAAGCAGGATCATACCAGCCAGATACCAATCTAGGAAATGAACTCTCAAGGACTATCCAAAGCCAAAAGAAATACAACAGGGAATCAGAGCAGTTAATCTGAAAATGACTGCAACATCAGAACAATAAAAGAGGGAATAAACAGTGTAGGTATAGAACCTTTTAATGGAGAGGAGGGAAAGGCGATACCAAGTAATAATAGACTTCTTCAAACTTAGAAAGATAAGGGTAAATTTCACGGTAATCACAAAGAAAGTTAACAAACATAAAACAAAAGAGGAAAAACTTAAAGTCTCAGTAAAAACAAAACCTACAAAAACAAAAGAAATGAAAAAAATCCACAAACAAAAGGAATTCAGCACAGAAGAGTAACAGGAACAAAGAAATTTTCAGCACGACAAAATAAGCACTACAAAATGACAGCAGTAAACCCACATCTATCAATAATTACACTGAATGTAAATGGCCTCAATGCACCCATATAGAGATGGACAATGAAAGAATGGATAACAAAACAGGATCCGTCAATATGTTGTCTACAAGAGACACATCTTAGAAACAAAGATGTGAATTTATTAAACATCAAATGTTGGAAAAAAATATTTCAAGCAAACACCTACCAAGAAAGAGCAAGAGTGGCAATACTAATCTAAGATAAAATAGACTTTAAAACAAAATCCACCATAAAAGACAAAGAAGGACACAATATAATGATTAAAGGGACAAGCCATCATGAAGACATAATGATAATATTTACGCAGCCAATGACAGTGCTCCAAAATACATAAAACAAACTCTAACAACACTGAAAAGAGAAATTGACAGTTCCACAATAAAAGTAGGAGAGTTCAAGACACTACTTTCAGTAAAGGACAGAACATCTAAAAAGAAACTCAGAAAAGATGCAGAAGACCTAAAGGGCACAATCAGCTAACCTGATCTCATAGACATATATAGAACACTCTATCCAGGAACTGCACAGTACACATTCTTTTCCAATGCACATGGAACGTTCTCCAGAATAGACCACATCTTAGGCCACAGAGCAATCCTCAACAAGATCCAAGATGGTGAGATAATACAAAGCATCTTCTCTGACCACAATGCCATCAAGATTGAAATTAACAACAGAAAGAGCAAGGAAAAACAAAATCATTACATGGAAACTGAACAACACCATGCTTACAAACCACTGGGCAACAGAAGAAATCAGAGATGGAATCAAAAAATAGCTAGAATCAAATGAGAATGAAAACCCATCATACCAAAACCTTTGGGACACAGCAAAGGCAGTCCTCAGAGGACAACTTATAGCGATAGATGCACACATCAGAAAAGAAGAAAGGGACAAAATCAAAACATTAACTATACAACTCAAACAAATAGAAAGAGAACAGCAAAAAAATCCCACAGCCACCAGAAGAAAGGAAATAGTAAAGATCAGAGCAGAAATAAATGAAATAGAGAACAGAAAAACAATAGAAAGAATTAACAAAACCAAAGTTGGTTCTTTGAAAGAATCAACAAAATCGACAAAGCACTGGCCAGACTGACAAAAGAAAAACAGGAGAGGACGCAAGTAACCCAAATAAGAAATGAAATGGGTGAGATTACAACAGACCCAACTGAAATAAAAAGGATCGTAACATACTATTATGAAAAACTATACTCCAACAAATTTGAAAACCTAGAGGAAATGGATAAATTTCTAGAAACACACCACCAACTCAAACTGCAACAAAGTGATGCTGAGTATCTGAATAGACTCATAATGAGAGAAGAGATTGAAAACAAATAAAAAAGCTCCCAACAAAAGAAAGCCCTGGCCCAGTCACCATCCAAGGAGAATTCTACCAAACATTCAGAGAAGAGCTTGTACCAGTACTACTCAAACTATTTCAGAGCATAGAAAAGGAACCAACACTTCCGAATTCATTCTATGAAGCCAGCATAACCTTGATACAAAAACCAGGCAAAAACTCCATTAAAAAAAGAAAATTACAGACCAATATCTCTCACGAATATAGATGCAAAAATTCTCAACAAAATTCTAGCCAATAGAATTCAGCATCATATAAAAAAAAATAATGCACCACGACCAAGCAGGATTCATACCAGGTATGCAAGGATGGTACAACATCAGAAAATCAAACAACAGAATACAACACATAAATAAAATGAAATAAAAGAATCACATGATCATCACAATTGATGCAGAAAAGGGATTTGACCAAGTCCAATACTGATTCCTGATAAAAACTCTCAATAAAATAGGTATAGAAGGGAAATTTCTTAACATAAAAAGGGCCTTCTATGCAAAACCAACAGCCAACATCATTCCTAATGGAGGGAAGCTGAAAACATTCCCCTTGATAACAGGAACAAGACAAGAATGTCTTTTATCACCACTCCTATTTAACATTGGGCTGGAAGTTCTAGCTAGAGCAATAAGTCAAGAAAAACAAATAAAGGGCATCCAAACTGATAATGAAGAAGTTAAACTGTCCCTGTTTGTGGATGATATGATACTATACATAGAAAACCCTAAAGACTCCACAAGAAATCTTCTGGAGCTGATAGAAAAATTCAGCAGAGTAGCAGGATATAAGACAAACATACAAAAATCAGTAAGATTTCTATACACCAATAAAGAGAACAATGAAAAGGAAATCAGGAAAACAGTACCATTTATAATAGCGCCTAAAAAAATAAAATACTTAGGAATAAATCTAACCAGGGATGTAGAAGACAAAGAAAACTGCAAAACACTACTGCCAGAAACCCAAAGGGATCTGCATAAATGGAAAAACATACCATGCTCCTGGATAGGTAGACTCAACATTGTGAAAATGACAATTCTACCCAAAGCAATTTACAAATACAATGCAACCCCAATCCAAATACCAACAACATTCTTCAAAGAGATGGAAAAACTAATCATTAACTTTATGTGGAAAGGAAAGAATCCCCAAATAAGTACAGCACTACTGAAGAAGAAGAATAAATTAGGACTCACACTACCTGACCTCGGAAACTACTCTACTGCTACGGTAGTCGAAACATCCTGGTACTGGTACAATGATAGAACATTGACCAATGGAGAAGAATTGAGAACCCAGTTGTAAATCCATCCACCTACAGTCACCTGATCTTGGAGAAGGGCCCAAAGTCCATCAAATGGGGGAAAAGACAGTTTTTTTAACAAATGGTGCTGGCAAAACTGGATATCCAGCTGCAAAAAAATGAAACAAGACCCGTACCTCACAGCATATACAAAAACGAGTTCAGAATGGATTAAAGACTTAAATATAAAGCCAAAAACTATAAAATTCATAGAAGAAAAAATAGGACCAATGCTACAGGCCTTAATACACGGCATTAACAGGATACAAACCATAACCATCAACACACAAAGTCCAGAAGTTAAACTAGATAACTGGATTTTCTAAAAATCAAGCACCTATGCTCTTCAAAAGACTTCACCAAAAGTTTAAAAAGAGAGCCTACAGACTGGGAAAAAAAAATTTTGGGCAGTACAAGTCAGACAAATTTCTAATCTCCATAATCTACAAGAAAATCCAACACCTCTACAACAAAAAGACAAATAATCCTATTAAAAAATGGGCAAAGGAAATGAACAGACACTTCAACAGAGAAGACATTCAGGTGGCCCACAGACACATTAGGAAATGCTTGCATTCACTAGCTGTTAGAGAAATGCAAATTAAAACTACAGTGTGATATCATCTTACCCTGGCATTACTGGCATGAATCAAAAACACTGGAAATAACAAATGTTGAAGAGGCTGCTGGGAGATCAGAACCCTTATGTTCTGCTGGTGGGAATGCATAATGATACAACCATTTTGGAAAGTGATATGGTGCTTTCTTGGAAAGGTAGAAATAGAAATACCATATGATCCAGCAATCCTACTCCTAGGAATATATTCTAGAGAAATAAGAGCCTTCACAGGAATAGACATATGGACACCCAGGTTCATGGCAGCATTGTTCACAATAGCAAAATGATGGAAACAACCTAGATGCCCATCAACAGATGACTGGATAAACAAACTATGGTATATACACACAATGCAGTATTATGCAACGATAAAGAACAATGATGAATCTGTGAAGCATCTCATAACATGGATGAAACTGGAGGACATTATGCTGAGTGAAATATGTTAATCACAAAAGGACAAATATTGTATGAGACCTCTACTGTAAAAACTTATGGAAAAGTTTACAAACAAAAAGTAAAAACCTTTGTTACGATGGATGGGAGGAGTGGAGGGAAATACTAAATATACAGTAGATAAGTGGTAACTTCGGTGAAGAGTAAGACA
The DNA here is from genome assembly GCA_030035585.1 of Dugong dugon. Lineage (NCBI taxonomy): Eukaryota > Metazoa > Chordata > Mammalia > Sirenia > Dugongidae > Dugong > Dugong dugon. The sequence goes on from CM057479.1 coordinate 35,119,002, forward strand.
GTACTGGGGAAGCCAGCACAACTTGTACAAGGAAAGGTCATGGAAACTCCATAGATACACCCAAACTCCCTGGGGGACTGAATTGCTGAGAGTAGGGCTGTGGGGACCATGGTCTCAGGGAACATCTAGCTCAATTGGCATAACATAGTTTATAAAGATGATGTTCTACATTCTACCTTGGTGAGTAGCGTCTGGGGTCTTAAAAGCCTGTGAGCAGCCATCTAAGATACTCCACTGGTCTAACCCCTTCAGGAGCAAGAGAGAATGAAGAGAACAGGATACAAGGAAAAGATCAGTCCAAAGGACTTAACAGACCACAGCTACCAAGGCCTCCACCAGACTGAGTCCAGTACAGCTAACTGGTGCCCAGCTACCACCAATGAGTGCTGTGACCAGGATCCCAACAGAAGGTTCTGGACAGAGCTGTAGAAGGATGTAGAACAAAACTCTAACACACAAAAAAGACCAGATTTACTGGCCTGACAGAGACTGGAGAAACCCCAAGAGTATGGCCCCTGGACACCCTTTTAGCTCAGTGGTGATGTCACTCCCGAGGTTCACCATTCAGCCAAGGATTGGACAGCCCCATAAAATAAAATGGGACTAATGAGGCACAGAAGTCTAGAAACAAGGACTAGAAGGCAGAAGGGGACAGGAAAGCTGGTGATAGGGAACCCAAGGTTGAGTAAGGACAGTGTTGAAATGTCATGGGGTTGTTAACCATTTTCATAGGGCAATATGTGTACTAACTGTTTAATGAGAAACTATTTTGTTCTGTATAGCTTCATGTAAAGTGAGAATAGCAGCACAACTGAAAGAATGTAATCGATGTCATTGAATGGTAAATGTAGAAATTTTTGAAAAGGTGTATCTTTGGCTATGTATATTTTCACCAAAAATAAAAGGTCCTCCAAAGCAGAGAAGGGAGAGTGTTGACAAGTCGTTGGGTTGTTAACCAATGTCATAAAACAATATGTGTACTGACTGTTTAATGAGAAAATATTTGTTATGTAAACCTTCACCTGAGGTACAATAAAAAAAATTAAAAGAAAGAAAACACCACAAGATAATCTTAGTAGATGCCGAAAAGCATTTGATAAAATTCAATACCCATTCATGATGAAACACACACACACAAACTAGAAGTAAAAGGGAACATCCTCAATCTGATTAAGAGTATTTAGGAAAAGCCAATTGTTAACACCGTACTTGATGGTGAAAGACCTTTCTCCCTGAGATCAGGAACAGGAAAAGGACGTCCACGTTTCCCGCTTCTACTCAGCATTGTCCTGGAGTTTCTATCCAAGGCACTTAGGCAAGAAAAAGAAATGGTTTCTAGTTTGGAAAGGAAGAAGTCTTCTCACAGATGACACCTCTTGCGTATTTAAAAAAAAAAAAAAATCCAAGGAGTCCAATAAAAAACTATTAGAATTTAAAAATAAATTCAGCAAGATTGCAGGATATAAGAGCAACATACAAAAATCAACTGTGAAAAAAAAAAAAAACTAACTCAAAATGGATCGAAGACTTAAATATAAAATCAAAAACGTTAAAGATCATGGAAGAAAAAACAGAGACAATGCTAGGAGCCCTAATGCATGGTGTAAACAGAATACCAACCATAAGTAACAATGCACAAGCACCGGAAGTGAGACTAGATAAATGGGAGCTCCTAAAAATCAAACACTTATGCTCATCAAAAGACTTCACCAAAAGAGTACAAAGAGAACCTACAGACTGGGAAAAAAAATTTGGCTACGACAAATCCGATCAGCGTCTGATCTCAAAATCTACGAGATACTGCAAAATCTCAACAACAAAAAGACAACCCAATTAAAAAATGGGCAAAGGAGGCGGAAGCGGGGTGGTGGCAGAGGCCGTGGCGGCTGCCTGGGCGTTTGAAAGTGGCTACGCAGGCGACAGCAGACCCCGCCTGTGCGCTGGAGACAGCAACCATCATCTCCAAGTCTGACCAACTGCTCATCGTTGTGTCTATCCTCAAAGGTCGTCATTTTCCTAAACATCGAAAGCGTGTGCTTGTTGTAGAAGCAAAGTTTGATAGAGAACAGTTGGCTACTGATTCTGTGGACCATACTGACCAGCCAGAATTTGCTACTGAGTTAGCTTGGGAAATTGACAGGAAAGCACTTCATCTGCACAGGCTACAGTGTACTCCTATCAAACTCCAGTGTTTTGCCTTGAATCCTTTATCTTCAGCAAAGGAAACCATAGCTTACATTGTTCTGAACTTAAGACCTGCTCAAGAAACAAAGCAGTACCTGCCAGCCTGTCTGGACTTCACCCCAAGGACATTGTGGCAGTGCTGAATGAGGAGAAAGGCTACCATCAGATTGGACTAGCAGAGTATTGTACTGACTCCTTCATTATGTCAGTGACCATAGCATTTGCCACCCAGCTGGAGCAGAAATATAACCTGAGTTTTTCTTCTACTATACGTTACTGGGAAATGACGTTACAAATGAGCCCTTCAATGATTTGATCAACCCAGCAGCGTGGAAATTCTTCGTATCTACCTGGCTCTTCAGTCTAAACTACGGATCCATCTCTGTTGTGGAGACCAGTTACTTGGAAGCACAGAAATATCACTAACTGGATCACTCAAGAAGGGCAGTACAGAAATCAACCACCGCCCAGTCACAGCTGAGGGTGCTTTTATCCTTGATCCCCCAAACCGAGCCAAACAAAAGCTTGCACCTACTCCTGTGGAGCTGGCCCCAATTGTAGGAGTGTCTGTGGCTCTGCAGAGAGAAGGCAGAGACCCCCAGTCTTTAATTGAATTAAAGACCCAGAATGAACATGAACCAGAACATTCAAAGAAAAGAGTTTTAACCCCCATAAGGAGGAAGACACCTACTGTGCCAAAATCACCAAGTGTGTCCCCTGCACTGCCTCACAACCAGTCACCTCCAACAAAAGATGATGCAACAGAAAGTGAAGTAGAAAGCTTAGAGTATGATAAAGACACAAAACCAAATTCAAAGGCCATGAATTCTGTACCAGCTTTGGCCCAAACAGTGTCTACATCCAATTTTTCAGAAACAACTTCAGGACAGAAGATTGCTGTTCCAGCAGCATCACATCACTTTTGCTTTTCAATAGACTTAAGGAGTGTCCATGACTTAGAAGTTGGTTTTTCAGTCAACTGTATATTAAGGTACTCACATCCATTCTTTGAGAGTGCAGCTCCCATTATGACTAATCCTCCTGTAGAAGTTCGGAAAAACATGGAAGTGTTTCTACCCCAATCTTACTGTGGATTTGATTTTGCAACTATGCCTCATCAGCTGCAAGATACCTTCTTAAGGATTCCATTGCTGGTTGAATTATGGCACAAGGATAAAATGAGTAAAGATTTACTTCTGGGAATTGCAAGAATCCAGCTTTCTAAATATCTTCAGAAAAAAACTCGCTTTCTAGATGCTAATGGTGAACAGTGTTGGCATCAAACTTACAGTGAAAATGTGCCTGTTACAGCAGCACAAGGGTCAAATAACAGAATAGTAGATCTTTCCTACACAGTGACTCTTGAAGATTATGGACTAGTAAAAATGAGTGAGATTTTTGTCTCTGAGTCATCTCAGGGTTTATCTGCTCTACCACAGAAGCCGTCTTCTCTTCCTCCAGCACTTTGTACTTCAGAAATCCAGACAGAGCCTCATGAAACCTTAGAATACAAAGCAGCACTTGAACTAGAAGTGTGGAAAGAAATGCAAGAAGACATTTTTGAAAATCAGCTAAAGCAGAAAGAACTGGCTCATATGCAAGCTCTTACAGAGGAATGGAAGAAATAGATCGAGAGAGAGAATCACTAGTAAAGAAAAAGATGGCTGAATATACTATTTTAGAAGGAAAACTTCAAAAAACCCTAACTGACTTAGAGGAGAGACAGCAGCAGCTTGCCAGTGCAGATTCAGAGCGTCAAAGAGAAAAAAAAGGAACTGCAGTCAGAACGTGAACGGAACTTCCAAGAACTTCAGGACTTTATCCATAGGGCCAAAGAAGACTGCGTTCACCAAGTAGAATTAGAAAGATTGAAGATCAAGCAGCTAGAAGAGGATAAACACCAACTTCAACAGACGCTTAATGAAGCTGAAAATAAGTAGAAGAGTTTGGAAAGAGTTCCAACATTTCAAGGAGCAACAGAGCAACAAACCAGAAATATGTCTACAGTCTGAAATAAATCTTCTCACCTTGGAAAAGGTTGAACTTGAAAGAAAGTTGGAATCTGCAACCAAGTCCAAAGTGCATTACTAGCAGCAATGGGGATGAGCTTTGAAAGAACTTGCCAGACTTAAACAGCGTGAACAAGAAAGTCAGATGTCTGGTCTCAAACAACAGCAAGAAGAATTAGAACAGATGAGACTACGTTACCTGGCTGCTGATGAAAAAGACAGTAAAAACTGAGCGACAAGAATTGTTGGATATAAGAAATGGATTGAACAGGTTAAGGCAACAAGACCAAAAACAGTACCAGGATTCCAGAGAGATTGCAAGTGGAAAAATGCAGAGCCCACACGGCAAAGCATTAGAAGAAGGTTTGGATGATTATTTGACTCGGCTAATAGAAGTAAGGGATACTTTGATGAGAATGGGTGTGTATAATCACGAGGATCGAATAATAAGTGAACTCGACTGACAGATCAGAGAGGTTTTAGCAAAAAACATGCCAGTAATGAGTAATATTTGGAAAATCTTTACAGAGACTCCAGGTCTAAATTTTAATTTTATTGTAAGACTCTCAAAAGGAGGGTAAAATGGACTTTTACTGAAAAATTTTCAATTTTTATAAGTAAAATTTTGTATGTTATTATGTAGTATTTATTGGATTTTATTTACTTTATCCTACTTCGCCCACACTGGTTTTATTGTAACTGCTTTTTGTACACTCATTTTAAGTGACTCTTCAGTGCTTCTCATAATTTACAATTTGAGGGCTAACTTTCAAAACAGCTTTTCACTAAATTTGTTTTAGGAAAAATGACTGCAGTAATTTCTAGTTATATAATTTTTCATGCTGAGCCAAAAAAATCCATGTTGCACTTTAACAATGCTGTCTCCTGTTCCATTTGAATGTAGATATGTTAAAAGTTGAGACCAATTGTAAGTGTCACCAGTTTTATTTAACTCACTTTAGATGACCTGTCTTATTTTCCTTTAACTTGTGACATTTGCAAGTGACAGATTTGCAAATAGAAAGTAGAATCAAGGTAGAGAAGCCATATGATATATTGGATGACAAATTATTTACTTAAATAAAATTAATACAGATTAAACTTGTTTCAAGAGCTATTGGACTTTCAAATTTCCATCATGCTCTTAACTTTTATGAATATGAAATAATAAGTTAGCATGTTTTTCTCTGCCATTCTTGTCCTCAAGATTGCCTTGTATTCTTTTGTTGGAGTTAGATTTTTTCCCCAGCAATAGTAATATTAGCTGCTAATTCAAACCCTTTCAAATATGGAAACAGACACTAAAGGCATTAGCTGAGAATATAGAGTAAAAACCTACTGTTTTTTACTCCCCCTCATTTTAATCAATCTTTTGCAAAAGTACCTAAGATTAAGTCACTGGTTTACATAGTGCCATGTCCATATAACCTTAAGGGCTCCTTTACATCATATTCTTCAGAGCCAGTATTTTTCCCCATAGCAACACTTTCCACCTCCTTCTACAGGGTACTGAAAAAGGTTTATTAGCAAATTCACAGATTAGATGAGTCTTATAAAACATATGTAGTTTTAAACTTCTGATTCCCAAAGATAACAATTTAAGTATAAACTTTAAGAAGTATATACTATTTACCAATAACCTTCATAAAAGCAGAATAGGCTATTTGGTAACATTAAATTAGTTCATTTTCTATTATATTACAGTAGGTGTATTTCTTGTTTGAGAAATTAAAGTTCCTACATATATTATATGCTTTCCTTATTAACAAAGTATTGATGTCTAAAACAACCCAGTGGTAAATAACAGAAAAAAAAAAAAAAAAAAGGAATGACTGAATGAGAGGATAATGAATCTGTGAATCATAGCAGGAATTTGAAATATTAATTATGATTAGATATTTTCTCTCATTGATTTTCTCCCACACAAGTAGAACAAAAGTATTCTTTATGTTTCGGAAGGTCTTTGGTAAAATATTGTAACTGTTTACCTTTGACTACATTGTTTGCTGCCTGTGACTGTTTTCAAACACTAGAGGGGGACTTAGATTTAAAGATGCAAAAAGGATTTTTCAGAAACAAATGTGTGGCTTGTTTTGCCTTCAGTAACGTGATCTTTTGGCTATGTAATCTAACAAACAAAATCATAATGGTATGCAAAAAAAAAAAAATGGGCAAAGGATATAAACAGGCACTTTGCCAAAGAGGATATTCAGGTGGCTAACAGACACATGAAGAAATGCTCACGATCATTAGCCATTAAAGAAATGCAGATCAAAACTACAATAAGATACCATCTCACCCCAACAAGACTAGCATTAATCCAAAAAATGCAAAATAATAAATGCTGGAGAGGTTGTGGAGAGACTGGAAGGAACACTTATACACTGCTGGTGGGAATGTAAAATGTGGTACAACCACTTTGGAAATCGATTCAGCTCTTTCTTAAAAAGCTAGAAATAGAAGTACCATACGATCCAGCTATCCCACTCCTTGGAACATATCCTAGAGAAATAAGAGCCATCACACGAATAGATACATGCACACCCATGTTCACTGCAGCACTGTTCACAATAGCAAAAAGATGGAAACAACCTAGGTGCCCATCAACGGATGAATGGATAAATAAATTATGGTATATCCATACAATGGAATAATACGCAACAATAAAGAACAACGATGAAGCTGTGAAACATCTTATAACATGGAGGAAGCTGAAGGTCATTATGCTGAGTGAATTTAGTCAGTCACAAAAGGACAAATATTGTATAAGAACACTATTATAAGAACTCAAGAAAAGGTTTAAACACAGAAGAAAACATTCTTTGATGGTTACTAGCATTGGGACAGAGGGTGAGGGTTATTTACTAACTAGCTAGTAGATAAGAGTTATCTTAGGTGAAGGGAAGGACAGCACACACTACAGGGGAAGTCAGCACAACTGGACTAAACCAAAGCTAAGAAGTTTCCTGAGTACAACCAAACAATTTGAGGGACAGAGTAGCAGAGGTAGGGGTCTGGGGACCATGCTTTCAGGGGACATCTAGGTCAATTGGCATAACAAAGTTTATTAAGAAAATGTTCTGTATCCTACTTTGGTGAGTGGCATCTGTGGTTTTAAAAGCTTACAAGCAGCCATCTAAGATGCATCAATTGGTCCCAACCACCTGGAGTAAAGGAGAATGAAGAACACCAAAGACACAAGGAAAGTATTAGCCCAAGAGACAGAAAGGGCCACATAAACCAGATACTTCATCAGCCTGAGACCAGAAGAACTAGACGGTGCCCGGCTACTACCAAAGACCGCCCTGACAGGGAACACAACAGAGTCCCTGATGGACCAGCAGAAAGGTGGGGTGCAGAACTCAAATTCTAGTAAGAAGACCAGACTTAATAATCTGACTGAGACTGGTGGTACCCCAGAAAGCATGGCCCCTGGATTCTCTATCAGCGCAGAACTAAAACAATTTCTGAGGCCAATTCTTCAGACAGGGATTGGACTGGGCTGTGGGACATAAAGTGATACTAGTGAGGAGTATGCCTCTTAGCTCAAGTAGATACAAGAGACTAAACGGATGGACAGCTTCTGTCCAGAGGTGAGATGGGAAGGCAGAGAGGGTTAGGAGCTGGTTGAATGGACATGGGGAATCAGGGGTGGAAACGAGGAGTATGTTGTCAGTATGGGGAGAGCAATTAGAGTCACATAACAATGCATGTATAAATTTTTGTATGGGAAAAAATTTTAAAAATTTAAAAAATCTTAAAATTAAAAAAAATGAAAGTTAAGAGATGCAAATTCTATAAAAATAATAAATAGATACCTCAATAGGTTAGTATTGTCTGGGTAAAGATGAGTCAGTATTTGTTGTGAGCTTTTATACTGTTTTGTAAATGAATATTTGTTAATCACTTTTTGGCACCCAAGATAATCCTTAGGAGCCCTGCTGCTGCAGTGGTTAAGTGCTCAGCTACTAATCAAAAGGTCAGCGGTTCGGATCCAACAGCAGCTCCTTGGGAGAAAGATGTGGCAGTTTGCTTCTGTAAAGATTACAGCCTTAGAAACCCTATGGAGCAGTTCTACTTAGAAGCCAGATATTCCTTAGATGGATGAATAGTTAGGGAGTTAGATCCTAGAAATACTATCACTGTGGCATTTTCTATGGCTTTTCTCATGAGATTCCTTTGGAAATAAGAAATGGGCTACACATGAACCCAGCATTTTTAAAGAAATCTGTAATTCTTTTAGTGAAACTCGTCTCAATAGACTCATTTTCCTTCACACACAGGATGATGGGTAAACATATCTGCCTGTGATTGGAAGAAGTTTTTTGAGATGAGTGCTGCAAGTTCAGAAGTCTTTTAAGAAGACAAGTTTTCCTGCCAGCTTGCTTGGTAGGCTCAAGCCTTTTCTTGGCACCATGAAAACTTAGAAGGCAGTTAAGCTATGAACTGTTTGACACCATTTGGTTGCCTGTAACCAGTGAGTCTGCATTGTTAAGAGAACATTCCACATGGCAGATGGTTTGTTAAGGCTTCTTGGTGACAGTAACTTAAACCTCACCCCTTCTCCCAAAACCATTGCTTTCAATTTTATTTTAATAAGGCAATGCACCTCGGAAAATAAAGGAAGATGCATGAGCAGATAAGAATGTATTTAAGTTCAACAATCTATTAAGCATCTGCTCTATGGCAAGCCCTATACTATTTGAAACCTACTCTAACATTAGAAATATATTTATTTACTAAGATGAGAGGTTTCTAGTTTTCCTATGCAAAGATAAATATTTCTTATAGAGTACTGGTAAAAACTGGAATGACTTTGCTGGAAATGGACTGATTGCATAACTACTTCCAAAGCTAGCCCTTGTGACAAATGACTTCACAAACAGACTTTGTCTGTTATCCTAGACAAATTATTGAATATCTCTGTCCCTTAGTTTCCTTAACTATAAAATAGGATAATGTTGCCTACGGCACAGATTTATTGTGAGGAAGAAATTAACAGTAATTAAAATTACTTACCAAGGGGACTGACACATTATAATTGCTTAATGTTGTTGTTGTTAGTTGGCATCAAATCAATTCCAACTCATGGTGACCCTATATGTTACAGAGTAGATATGCTCCATATCCTGGTAGCACAATTGTTAAGTACTCGGCTGCTAACTGAAAGATTGGAGATTTGAACCTACCACGTGGTGGGTTGCTGTCAAGTCAATTCTGATTCATAGCGACCCTATAAGACAGAGTAGAACTGCCCCATAGGGATTCCAGGGAGTGGCTGGTGGATTCGAACTGCTGCCTTATTGGTTAGCATCCATATCTCTTAACCACTGTGGACTAGGAAACTGTATAGGCAGTTCTACTTTGTCCTATAGGGTCACTATGAGTCGGAATCAGCTTGACAGCACACAACAACAACAATCTTAATGGAGCAGATTGCCAGGTCTTTTCTTCCATTGTACCACTGGGTGGTTTCAAAGTGACAAACTTTAGGTTGGCAGTTAAGCACAAACTGTTTGTACCTCCTAGATGTTTGTTATTATTATACTGCTGATGACATGTTTTTTTAGAGAGGTACATATAAACAACCTAGAGGAACAGCAGTTCAGCCCAGTTTCTCTCTTTACCAAGAAGAACATTTAACACTTGTTAGAATTAGGGTTATGAGGAGAAAGAAACTTTCATACACCTGGCATTAAGATATCACAATGGGCAAAATTATTCATTTTATTTATTGCATTTATAACCTGCTGCCACTCTTGATTGACTTGCCTCAGGGCTTCACTGAAAAATAAAACGCTTACATTTAAAAGTGAATAAACCAAGCTGTGGTAGTATTTGGAAACTGTCACATTGTCAGCTCTTTGGTACCATGCTTTTTTGTACTATGCCTTGCGTATTTGTCAACTGGAACTTTGCTGAATCTGGATGAACATGTCACGTCTCAAGGTAGGGACACTCAAGGGAACATTTCTGACTCCCAGAAAACTCAATTATCTACTGTGGCCCCAATGTGTATACATCTATTCCTCAATTATCAGCTGTCTCATTATCTGACATTTCACATTTACAACAAAAGTAAAAAATCTACTATCCAACTATTCTGTGCATTAACAAGACACGTCTGGCAGTAATGAATGCCAAAGTATGAGACAAGGGTAATGCTAGTTGTGGTAGTTAAGGTTACGTATCATCTTGGCTGGGTCATGATTCTCAGTAGCTTGACAATTATGTAATGATGCAATTTGGCAGTTGTGTAATGATGTAGTCATCCTCCATTTTGTAATCTGATGTAGTCATGCTTCATTTTCGCATAACCCCAATTTTCACATAACAATCTGGTCTTTGGAATCTAACCATGTTGCTAAGTAAGGAGTGGTGTAGTGTCAAGAATTGTTTAGGTATATTTAAAGCAGGTTTTAGAAACACGTAAAAAATGTAAGTGAGCTTTTTGTATTCATTTCTAACATTTTACTGAATGGTTTGACAATTAAGGGTTAGTTTGCTGAGATGGTATAAGTGCTCCCATGTGAAACTATCTTTGTAAAATAATGCTGGCCATGACAATGTCATTAAAAGAGCAGTAAAAAATTATGAGCTCAAACTGTGAACTCAGATAAACTGAGTCACACACCCTGTTTCTCTGGAGGATTTTCACAATGTATTTCACAAATATGTCCAGATTTTTCTGTGTAAAAGACAGCTTTTAGCTTATCCAGTCACACCAAAGTTATCGCTCTCTTTTTTTCTCAAATCATTTCCCTTCAACACTTCTCCATTTATTACCTCTTCTCCTTCACCTATCTGATTTCTTTCCAATTATTTTTCTTTATCAATGGGTAGCTTTGCAAAAGAAATTAAAGAACATGTAAACTGTGTTTTAAAAATCTCCACTGATTGACATGAGAATTGTCCCATTTTCCTTGGTTCTGCCTGCTATAGAGTCTGTAAAGCCAAGATAATCTCTTTTCAGCTTCTCTTGCAGCTAACAGTGGTCTTGTGATCTAAATCTGGCTAATGAGATACAAGCAGAATTCTTATGGAAAGCTTCGGTAAAGATCCTTGTTTTCTGGTAAAAAGAGATAGGTCTCTGATAGTTGCTTGCTGGTACTGCCACTTCCTGATTCTCCTCTTATTGACCATTGATGTGACGCCTGATTTTCAGTAGCCATCTTATTGCCATGACATAACAAGAAGAGTCACATGGAAAAGGTGGCAGAACAGAAGCCTGGGTCTTATATGACATTTTTGATTTATTGAATCAATCTAGCTCACCTACCTCTAGACTTCTTTGGGATAAACAATGCTTATCTTTATGGTTTAAGTGCCTGGTACTTGGATTTCCTGTTACTTGCAGTCAAAAGAATTTCTAACTAATATAAGTAGTTAATTCATTAAATGTCATATCTGGAGCTTAAAACATATTTGTGTACTTCTTCTTATTGTGAGAGCCATGAGATAAGAAAAATAGATTATGCAATTTTGAGAAGCATGCTATCCCATTGAACAAAATCTTAAGCTGTGTAAGTTTAAGCTTTAGTGCAGAAATGGATATCAAGTAAGTAAAAACTTAAAGGGTAAGTATAGATTACATAAGTTTATAAATAAGTTATAAATATGAGACAGAGGAAGAAATGGGAGTGAAACCTGATGATCTTCTTAGAGAGCTTAGTTTTCCTCTTTGTCGTTCCTAATGTTGGTGTATATTTGTCAACACCCATAATGTGGATATCATTTTCACACTTACTACCATGCATGCAGCTCACAAGGCATGTACTCACAGTGATAGAGTACTGTGCTCAGGGGTTGGAGATGCAGTAAAGATGGCCTTCTCTGGCTCTACAATTGATTTGTACATGACCTCAGGCAGGCCATTCTTCCTTAGTTTTCATATGTAAAGACAGGATGATAATTTTTACACAGAGGGCTGTGGAAAGGATTGTTAAAAGAACATTTTGAATCCATTGGAGAAAAAATGCTTTATAAAAGTAGAAAATTTAGTTGTTTTCCAGGAATAGAGGATATATACTTCAAAGCTGCCTAAGGCCGTATAGGGCCTGTGGTCACCTCTCTGAAAACAGAACACTGGGAATGGAGTCAATCATAGGCCTGCTCTCTGCTCACTATTTCCTCTACAGTGCAGAAAATCAGAAGATGCTATGCCCTGTTTCTATGTTACGTTGAGAGACAAGGTAAGAGAGAGTTGCTATCCTAGGCTTTTCTACTGGTAGATGCAAAAGAGAATGTGAAAAGGAGTCGACGTGCATGAAAGGAAGAGATTGCCTGGTTATTTAATAAGAACATATCCATCACCTTCAAAATTGTTAAGTGTCTAATTGAACAAAGTTCTACAATAGGTATTTAACAGGATAACTGTGTAGTATCTCTGAGATCTTATGGTTCAGGCCTGTCATGGATTGAATTGTGTCCCCAAAAAATATCTGTCATCTTGACTAGGTCATGATTCCCAGTATTGTATCTGATTGTGTAATCTGATGTGATTTCCTTATGTGTTGTAAACTCTATCACTATAATGAGGTTATATGTGATCTCCTTATGAGTTGTACACTCTATTAGTATGTTGAGGTTATACTGATGATGTCTACAAGATTAGACAGTGTCTTAATCCAATCTCCTTTGAGATATAAAGGAGAGAAGCGAGCAGAGACACATGGGAACCTCACACCACCAAGAAAGCAGTGCTGGGAGCAGAGCGCATCCTTTGGAACAGAGGTTCCTGCGCTGAGATGCTCCCAGACTAAGGGAAGACTGATGCATCACAAGGACCTTCCTTTAGAGCTGAAAGAGAGAGAGAGCCTTCTCCTGGAGCTGATGCCTTGAATTTGGACTTGTAGCCTACTGGACTGTGAGAGAATAAACTTCTCTTTGTTAAAGCCATCCACTTGTTGGAGCAGCACTACATGACTAAGACAAGGCCCTCATTAATTATTTCCTGAAACAGGATTGTATTGATGTCCCCGTATCATATCTCTTTCCATTACCATATTGCTGTTAGGTTTATCTTTTTAACGCAAAAATTATCATGTTTTTCCTTTTTCAAATACTTTCAGTGTTTACCCATTGCCTATAACTTAAGGGCAAGATATTACCTAAGTATTCAAGATCCTCTATAATATGATGTAAATCTACTATTCCCTATACATAAATTTTGCTCTGTCTGAATTGTTCCCCTTTCTTTATTCTTCCCAAAATCCACTCCATTTCTTCCAACTTAAAGGAACCTAAGCATACATCAGAGTCCCTGGGTGGTGCAAATGATTAAATTGCTCACCTGCTAACCGAAATGTTGGAAGTTTAAGTCTATCCAGATGCACCTTGGAAGAAAGGCTTGACCATCTATGTCTGAAAAAATCATCTATTGAAAATCCTATGGAGCTTAGTTCTACTCTGACACATATGGGGTAACCATGAGTCAGAGTCACCTGAATAGTACTGGTTACTTTTAATTATACATCAAAGCTCACGTCAAATGTCATCTCATAGAAGCTGTTTATGGTCCCCTTGATGTATGAAATTTCCTTAGGATTTTGTGTTTCTCATATGGCGCTTGTGCCATTTCATCTTATATTTCAGTTATTTGGGTATGTCACGGTTTGAATTACTTCCCCCCAAAAATGTGTATATCAGTTTGGCTGGGCCATGATTCCTATACTTTGTAAATCCTGCCTCTATGATGTTAATGAGGGAGGATGGGTGGCAGTTATGTTAGTAAGGCAGGACTGGATCTACAAGACTGGATTGTGTCCTGAGGAAATCTCTCGAGATATAAAAGACAGAAGTGAGCAGCGAGACAGGGGGACCTCATACCATCAAGAAAGCAGTGCCGGGAGCAGAGCGTGTCCTTTGGAGAGGGGTCCCTGCACAGAGAAGCTCCTAGTCTGGGGGAACACCGAAGAGAAAAAGGCCAACAGAGAGCAAAAGCCTTCCCCTGCAGCTGATGCGCTGAATTTGGACTTTTAGCCTACTTTAACTGTGAGGAAATAAATTTCTCTTTGTTAAAGCCATCCACTTGTGGTATTTCTGTTATGGCAGCACTAGATAACTAAGACAGGGTATCATTTTATTTCATTTTTCTAGAATGCACCCTCATTGAAGAAATAGACTGTGTTCTCAGGACCTATTTTAGCACTTGAAATACGGTACACTGGTCATCATAGGTGCTCAACTGAAAAAAATTAGGTTAAATTACACTAACATGTACTATATTATGATAGCAGAAAAGAAATTCTGAATCAAAAATTTGATTGGACAATAAGGCAGCATTTTATTTGCATTATGATGGATTCTGATCAACTCACAACCAACCATGGTAGAGCCATGGAGGGTGACGGGATACTCGAGGAAAAGTGAAGTACATGTCCATGAATCTGTGGAGCTCAGTGTAACATACTCATTCAAAGCTTCATAGTCATGACTTGGAAGCTGTTCACCACAAGTAGGCATTTAATGTTAATTGGTCAAGAGAGAGAGAGGCGGGGCCAAGATGGCAGAGTAGTCAGATGGCTTCCTAGGTTCCTCTTACAACAAAGACCTAAAAAAACAAGTGAATTGATTGTATATGAATATCTAGGCGCCCTGAACATCAAAGGCAAAAGTTGAGGAATCGGACTGAGTGATGGGGGGAGAGAGAGAAGGTTCGGAAGCAGCGAGGAGTTGCTAGACCCGATGCAGTGGGAGCCACAACCCTTCAGCCCAGATCAGCTCAGGGTGTGCAGTGAGCTGGGCAAAAAGCTGTCCTCACTTGGGAGGCACTTTCCACATCGAGAGACACCCAACAACAGAGAGTCTACTCAGACACCCAGAACCAGTGAAAAGTAGCACTCAAGCGGCTAAAGATAAGTACTTATGTGTGGCCTACTGAGGGGATTTAAAAAAAAAAAACCCATTTGGGAAAAACCTCTCTCCCATTTACCTCCTTCCTCCCTGCTCTGCACCAGCTCCTGGCCAGCTTCAGTGATTGAAGAGTTCCCTGGGCTGGAAGTAGATCCCATAAGGCACCCTGACCCATTCTCCTGGCTTTGGAGAGGGAACAAATTAACAAATAGGGGAAAAATAAGCTACTGGCTCCCCTAAGCCAGGACCTCAGTGTTGGCACAGCTCCTTTGCCTAGGCACAGACATAAGGGGTCTGCAGACTTTGAGTGCATTTCACCCCTGCAAACACTTGTGTGGGCCCATCTCAACAGCATAAGCAATCGCTACCACAGTACAACAGGGTAAATACCAGAAGTCTAACTTCAACTGTTTCAGCTGTGAAGTGGCAGGTTTGTGAAGTCTGACACCGCTCTGTCCTTTAAGCAGGCTCCTTACCTGTCCACATGAGGGGCTTGAGGGCTGGTGGCTCCACCTATGCCACATAGCCAACTGCAACAAGGGTCCAAGAATAAGTGGTGCCCCCAGCCCTTACAGCCAACAGAGTAGAGTGCTTATAGTCCAGCTCCAAAACTCACCTACCTAGTCGCTTTAGGGAACAGGGACACGCTTTCCTTTCAGACACTCAGGTGCAGCCATCAGCCCCCTGACTTGCTCAACACATGACCCACTACTGCAGCCAGATACCTGTGCCTACACCAATCACCCATGCCTCTCTAAGACTGTAGGTGACAGCCTGCACCACACACTTGCTGACTGACTGCCTGGACACATGAGCTCATTCCATACAGGAAAATTTAATAGGCTCCTGGGCTTACATATTTAGTAACAGATCTAACTACCTGGTGACAGGACGTTAGCGCTTCAAAGACACCAATGATCAAACTAGTGCACATGAGCAGCCTATCTGGACATAACAAAAAAGAAAAGCTAGGACACACTAAGCAAATATAAAAAAAATTACAACTTATTGATGGCTCAGAGAAAACAGTCAATATCAAACCACATAAAGAGGCATTCCTTGAATGCTTCAGCAAGCCCTCAAAGTAAAGAGTCAATAAATTTTCTGGAGGAAGAGAATTTCTTTGAGTTACCAGAGGCAGAATACAAAATATTAATATACAAAACTCTTCAAGAAATTAGGAAGGAAATTTGACAAAACAGAGAGAAACCCAAAGAACATACAGACAAAGCAGTAGAGGAACTTAAAAACGTTATTCAAGAACATAATCACAAATTTAATAGGCTGCAAGAATCCATAGAGAGACAGCAATCATAAATCCAAAAGATTAACAATAAAATTTCAGAATTAGACAACTCAATATAAAGTCATAGGAGCAGAACTGAGGCAGTAGATGTCAGAATTAGTGAGACTGAAGATAAAGCACTTGAAACCAACTTATCTGAGGAAAAATCAGATAAAAGAATTTTAAAAACTGAAGAAACTCTAAGAGTTATGTGGGACTGTATCAAGAGAAATACCCTATGAGTGATTGGAGTACCAGAACAGGGGTGGATAACAGAAAATACAGAGAAAATTGTCCAAGATTTATTGACAGACAACTTCCTTGATATCATGAAAGATGAGAAGAGATCTATCCAAGATGATCATTGAACCCCACATAAGGTAGATCCCAAAAGAAAGTCACCAAGACATATTATAATCAAACTTGCCAAAACCAAAGGTAAAGAGAGAATTTTAAGAGTGGTTAGGTATAGACAAAAAGTCATCTACAAAGGACAGTAAATAAGAATAAGCTCAGACTACTCAGAAGAAACTATGCAGGCAAGAAGGCAATGGGATGACATCTATAAAGCCTTGAAGGAAAAAAAATTGCCAGCCAAGAATTATATATCCAGAAAAACTGTCTCTCAGATATGATGGCAAAATTAGGGCATTTCAGATAAACACAAGTTTAGGGAATTTGCAAAAACCAAACCAAAATTACAAGAAATACTAAAGGGAGCCTCTGGTTAGAAAATCAGTAACATCAAATAACAATGCAAGACTAGAACACAGGACAGAGCAACCAGATATGCACTCAGATAGGGAAGTCACAAAAATAAATCAAAGCGAAAACACTGAAAATAGGGTAACAGAGATATCAATATGTAAAAGATGACAACATTAAAACAAAAAAGAGGGACTAATAAATGTAGACATAGATTTTTCATATGAAGGGAAGTCAAGGCAATATAAAAAAAATATATAAAAAAAATTTAAACTTAGAAAAATGGGGTAAATATTAAGGTAACCACAAAGGAAAGTAACAATCTTACACATCAAAATAAAAAATAAGAAAAATATAAAGGCTTTGCAAATACGAAGTCAACAACAATGAAAAAGATGAAAAGAAAATACATAGAGAAAAACAACTTAGCACAGAAAATTAAATGGAACAAAGAAACTGTCAGCAACACACAAAAAAAAACATCAGAATGACAGCATTAAACTCATACCTATCGATAATTACACTGAATGCAATGGACTACATGCACCAATAAAGAGAGTGGCAGATTGAATTAAAAAACACTCTCTGTCTATATGCCGCCTACAAGAGACACACACATTAGACTTAAAGACACAAACAGGTTAAAGCTCAAAGGATGGAAAAAAATATATTGAGCAAACAATGTTCAAAAAGGAGCAGGAGTGGCAATACTAATCTTTGACAAAGTAGACTTTAAAGTAAAATCCACCACAAAGGATAAGAAAGGACTCTATATAATGATTAAGGCATCAGTACACCAGGAAGACATAACTGTAAAAAAATATTTACACATGCAATGACAGGGCCCCAAAATACATAAAACAAACTCTAACAGCATTGGAAAGAGAAATAGGCAGCTCCACAATTACAGTAGGAGACTTTGACACTCCACTATCATGAAAGCTAGAACATCCAGAAAGAAGGTCAATAAAGACAAGGAAGAGCTAAATGTTACAATCAACAAACTCGATCTCATGGACATATAGAGAACACTCCATCCAACGGCAGCTAAGTATACTTTCTTTTCCAGTGCACATCGAACGTTCTCCAGAATAGAACACATACTAGGCCATAAAGGAAGCCTTAACAAACTCCAAAGCATCAAACTATTACCAAGCATCTTTTCTGACCATAAAGCCATAAAAGGAGAAAAGTTTCACTGGTGAATTCTACCAGACTTTCAGAGAAAAGTTAACACCACTACTACTAAATGTATTTCAGAGGACAGAAAAGGATGGAATACTACCAAACTCATTCTATGAGGCCAGCATAACCCTGGTACCAAAACCAGGTAAAGACACCACAAAAAAAGAAAATTACAGAGAAATATCCCTCATGAACATTGACACAAAAATCCTCAACAAATTTCTAGTCAATATAATTCAACAACATATCAAAAAAATAATTCACCATGATCAAGTGGGATTTATACCAGGTATGCAGGAATGGTTCAACATTAAAAAACAAGCAATGTAATCCATCACATAAATAAAACAAAAGACGAGAACCATATGATCTTCACAATTGATGCAGAAAAGGCATTTGACAAAGTCCAACATCCTTTCATGATAAAAACTCTCAGCAAAATAAGAATAGAAGGGAAATTCTTCAACATAATTAAGGGCATATATACAAAGCCAACAGCCAACATCATCCTAAATGGAGAGACTTTGAAAGCATTCCCCTTGAGAACAGGTACCAGACAAGGATGCCCTTTATCACCACTCTTATTCAACATTGTACTGGAGGTCCTAGCCAGAGCAATTAGGCTAGAAAAAGAAATAAAAGGCATCCACATTGGTAAGAAAGAAGTCCAAGTATCTATATTTGCAGATAATATGATCTTACACACAGAAAACTGCAAGGAAACCACAAGAAAACTACTGGAACTAATAGAAGATTTTCGCAAAGTATCAGGATACAAGATAAACATACAAAAATCAGTTGCATTCCTCTACATCAAGAAAGAGAACTTCAAAAAGGAAGTCACCAAATCAGTACCATTTCCAAAGCCCCCAAGAAGACAAAACACTTAGGAATAAATCTAATCAGAGACGTAAAAGACCTATACAACGAAAACTACAAGACACTGCTGCAAGAAACCAAAAGAGACCTGCATAAGTGGAAAAACTTACCTTGCTCATGGATAGGTAGACTCAACATTGTGAAAATGTCACTTCTACCCAAACTGATCTACAGATACAATGCAATCCCCATCCAAATTCCACTGGCATTTTTTAATGAGATGGAGAAAAAAATCACCAACTTCATATGGAAAGGGAAGAGGCCCTGGATAAGTAAAGCATTACTGAAGAAGAAGAACAGAGTGGGAGGCCTCACACTACCTGATTTTAGAATCTATTATACCCCCACAGTAGTTAAAACATCCTGGTACTGGTATAACAAGAGATACATAGACCAATGGAACAGAATTGAGAATCCACACATAAATTCATCCACCCATGAGCAGTTGATATTTGACAAGGCCCAAATTCCATTAACTGGGGGAAAACACAGTCTCTTTAACAAATGGTGTTGGCATAACGGGATATCCATCTGCAAAAAACTGAAACAAGACCCATACCACACAACCATGAACGAAAACAAACTCAAAATGGATCAAAGACCCATATGAAATCGAGAACAACAAGCATCATGGAAGAAAAAATAGGGACAATGCTAGGAGCCCTAATACATGGCATAAACAGAATATGAACCTTAATTAACAATGCACAAACACCAGAAGAGAAACTAGATAACTGGGAGCTCCTAAAAATCAAATACTTATGCTCATCAAAAAAGACTTCATCAAAAGAGTAAAAAGACAACCTACAGACTGGGAAAAAAATTTTGGCTAAGACAAATCCAATCAGTATTTAATCTCTAAAATCTACAAGATACTGCAAAACCTCAACAACAAAAGGACAAACAACCCAATTAAAAAATGGGCAAAGGATATGAACAGGCACTTCGCCAAAGAAGACATTCAGGCAGCTAAGAGACACATGAGGAAATGTTCACGATCATTGGCCATTAGAGAACTGCAAATCAAAACTACAGTGAGATACCGTCTCACCCCAACAAGACTAGCATTAATCCAAAAAACACAAAATAATTAATGCTGGAGAGGTTGTGGAGAGATTGGAACACTTATACACTGCTGGTGGGAATGTAAAATGATACAACCACTATGGAAATTGATTTGGCGCTTCCTTAAAAAGCTAGAAATAGAAGTACTGTAAGATCCAGAAATCCTGCTCCTTGGAATATATCCTAGAGAATTAAAAGCCATCACATGAATAGATATATGCACACCCATGTTCACTGAAGCATTGTTCATGATATCTAAGAGATGGAAACAACCTAGGTGCCCATTAATGGACGAATGGGTAAACAAATTATAGTACATTCACATAATGGAATACTACACAATGATGAAGAACAATGATGAATAGGTGAAACATCTTATGACACAGAGAAATCTGGAAGGTATTATGCTGAGTGAACTTAGTCACAGAAGGACAAATACTGTATAAGACCACTATTATAGAAACCCAAGAAAAGGTTTAAACACAGAAGACAACATTCTTTGATGGTTATGAGGGTGAGGAGGGAGGGAGATGGGTATTAACCAACTAGAAAGTAGACAAGAATTATTTTAGTTGAAGGGAAGGATAACACACACTACAGGGAAGTCAGCACAACTGGACTAAACCAAAGCCAAGAAATTTCCTGAATACAACTAAACCCTTTGAGGGGTAGAGTAGCAGGGGCAGGAGTCTGGGGCCCATGCTTTCAGGAGACATCTAGGTCAACTGGCATAACAAAGTTTATTAAGAAAATGTTCTGCACCCCACTTTGGTGAGTGGTGTCTGTGATCTTAAAAGCCAGCGAGTGGCCATCTAAGATGCATCAGTTGGTCCCAACCACCTGAAGTAAAGGAGAATGAACAACACCATGGACACAAGGCAAGTATTAGCCCAAGAGACAGAAAGGGCCACATAAACCAGAGACTTCATCAGTCTGAGACCAGAAGAACTAGATGGTGCCTGGCTACCTAAATGACTGCCCTGACAGGGAACACAACAGTGAGTCCCTGATGGTGCAGAAGAAAAGTGGGGTGCAGAACTCAAATTCTAGTAAAAAGACCAGACTTAACAGTTTAATTGAGACTGGAGGGAGCCTGGAAGACGTGGCCCCCAAGCTGTCTGTTAGCCAGAAACTAAAACCATTCCAGAGGCCAACTCTTCAGACAAAGGTTAGACTTGACTGTGGGACATAAAATGATACTTGTGAAGAGTGAGCTTCTTAGCTCAAGTAGATACATGAGATTAAATGAGCAGCTCTCGTCTGGAGGCAAGATGAGAAGGTAGATAGGGTCAGGAGCTGGTTGAATGGACAAGGGAAATCCTCGGTGGAAAGGAAGAGTGTGCTGTCACATTACAGGGAGATAATATAGAGTTACAAAAACAATGTATGTATAAATTTTTGTATGAGAGACTAACTTGAATTGTAAACTTTCTCTTAAAGCACAACAATAAAAAAAAAGAGATTGGCTTAAGACACTACCTACTCTTGCAGACCTCATCAATATAACTGCTGCTAAGCTGTCTTATTACATCATAGTGATAGCATTTACAACACATAGAGAAATCACATCAGATGATAAAATGGTAGATAATCATACAATAGTGGGAATCATGACCTAGACAAGCTGACAGATATTTTTGGAGGACACAATTCAATCCATGACAAGTTTAATACCCAGAATATATAGAGAACTCCTACAACTCAACAACAAAAAGGCAACTCAATCAGACCATGGTCTTGGGGAACATCTAGCACAATTGGCATAACACAGTTTAGAAAGAAAATGTTCTACATTCTACCTTGGTGAGCAGCGTCTTGGATGTTAAAAGCCTGTGAGTGGCCATCTAAGATACTTCACTAGTCTCACCCCTTCAGGAGCAAGGGAGAATGAGGAAAATAGGATACAGGGAAAAGATTAGTCCAAAGGACTTTGAACCACAACTACCACTGCCTCCACCAGACTGAGCCTAGTACAACTAGATGGTGCCCGGCTACCACCACTGACTGCTGCTCTGACCAGGATCACAACAGAGTGTCTCAGACAGAGCTGGAGAAAAATGTAGAACAAGA
The DNA here is from genome assembly GCA_030035585.1 of Dugong dugon. NCBI lineage: Eukaryota > Metazoa > Chordata > Mammalia > Sirenia > Dugongidae > Dugong > Dugong dugon. The sequence continues at coordinate 35,141,238 of CM057479.1, forward strand.
TTCTAACTCACAAAAAATGACTAGACTTATTGGCCTGACAGAGACTGGAGAAACCCCTAGTGTATGGCCCCCGGACACCCTTTTTACTTAGTAATGAAGTCACTCCCAAGGTTCATCCTTCAGCCAAAGATTAGACAGGGCCATAAAACAGAATTAGACTAATGGGGCACAACAGCCCAGGGACAAGGACTAGAAGGCAAGAGCGGACAGGGAAACTGGTAATAGGGAACCCAAGGTTGAGAAGGGACAGTGTTGACATGCTGTGGGGTTGTTAACCAATGTCATAAAACAATATGTGTACTAACTGTTTAATGAGAAACTATTTGTTCTGTAAACCTTCATCTAAAGTACAATTAAAAAAAAAAAAAAAGACAACCCAATCAAAAAGGTGCCAAGAACTTGAACAGACATTTCACCAGAGAAGAAATACAAACGGCCAGCAAGCACATGAAAAGATTCTCTACATCATGAGTTGTTACGGAGATGCAACTCAAAACCACAGTGAGGTACCACTTCACCCCCACTAGGATGGCTGTGATTAAGACATGGAAATCAACAGGTGTTGTCTAATATGTTGAGAAATTTGAACCCTTATTCATTGCTGGTGGAAATGTATAACAGTGTGGCTACTGTAGAAAACAGTTTGGTGGTTCCTCAAAAAGTTAAACACAGAGTTACCATATGATCTAGCAACTCCACTGGTAGGTATATACCTAAGAGTATTGAAAGCAGGAATGAAAATAGATCTTTACACCAATGTTCGCTGCAGCACTATTCACAATAGCCAAAAGGTAGAGAAACAGCCTAAATGGCGGAATGGAAGAACAAAACGTGGTACATACATAGAAAGGTTTGAATCCCAGCCAATGCACCTCTGGCGCAGCCACCACCCGGCCCCGCCCCTGCACCCCGCCCCATCTGTAAGTGGAGGCTTGTGTTTTGCTTTGATGCTGAACAGGTTTCCATGGAGTTTCTAGACTACGGCAGACAAGGAAGAAAGGCCTGGGGATCTACTTCCAAAAATCAGCCAAAGAAAGCCTTAAGGATACAACAGTCCTGTCTGCAACTGATCATGGGGTTGGTGCAGGACCGGGCAACATTTGGTTCCTTTGGGCATGGGGTCTCCATGAGTCAAAATCAACTGACAGGAACTAACAACAACAACGTGTGAAGGCAAAGCTTGTGTGACCACCAAGACCAGCTGATAATTGTGTGGCTACGATCCCACGGCCAGCCACCTCCACAACTTACAGGTCCCAGGGCAGAGCTGCAAGCTTGGGCCCTGCGCTCCCTCCAGCACTGTGAGCCATCTGCTCTGCCTCGGGAAGGCTAGCCAAAACAGGGTGGATCTTTCCTCAAGTGAAATGAAAGACAAAAACCCACCCGTGCCCCGCCTCGTCCAAGCCATCTGCGCCGCAGGGAGGGCTCTCGGATCCTGAGGTACTCCAAGACAGTCCGCGTGCAAGGATCCAGAGCTATACCCACATTCAGTGACTTCCCCCACTACAGATGCAACATGATGGACTGATAGAAAGCTTGGAAATAACAGAAAACAGAAACGCTAGGGTCCCAAATCCAAACATAACTACCGATTGGCTCTTGTCATTCCAGGGCTTTTGTAGGACAGAGTGTTTGCTTTTATGTAATCATGATCATACTTTATTTTTTGCATTTTGTTTATGTTAAGGAAATATTTCAAATAACAGACATCAAGTATTATTATTACAACTCCCTACCCCCTTCAAAAGAAAAGAATGTTCACATTTGGGAAAAAAAAAAAGAGAGAGAGAGAGAGGGAGAATAACCCTAGAATACAATTTATATAAGTAGGTATAATATTCAAACTTTTTATTCTATGACTACCAGTACCGGTTGCAATTGAGTCAATTCCAAATCATAGTGACCCCATGTGTGTCAGAGTAGAACTGTGTTCCATAAGGTTTTCAATGACTGATTTTTCAGAAGTAAATCACCAAGCCTTTCTTCTGAGGCGCCTCTGGATAGATGTGAACCTCCAACCTTTTAGTTAGCAGCTAAGCACGTTAACTGTTTGCACCATAGACTCCATTCTATGACCAGACAGCTTATGACATTTTAGAAAGTGAAATATTAATAGATGAAGTAAAGCAATTATTCAAAACTAAATAATAGTAACAGCTAACATCCATTGAATTCTTCCCTATGTGTTACAGGCTCTTAATTTTCCCAGCAACTCTGTGAGGTGGGCATTATTTCCATCCATTTTACAGAAAAGGAAATGGAGGTTAGGAAACTTGCCCAAGATCACCCAGCTACTAATTAGCTGTGGTCACTGTCACTCCAAAGCTTGTGCTCTTCCTACTTTACTTTATTCTCTCCCAACGATCTAAGCTTTCCTGCAAGTTCTCCATAGTTTTCCATTTTCCAATTTTAAAAATTTCCAGATTGGAAGTATGAGAGGCATACGCCTGGTCAGGACAAGAGAATGCTCATTCCAGTTCAGGGTGACACTTATACATTCTCTGGGCACCACGGACAGGCCAACATACTTGTCTGTTGTACATACAAACTTGGTCACTTTCTTTTTGCTGGCTTAGCTCTCTCAGGAGTCCACCATAAACATTACTGAAGTAGAAAAATAAGGCTGGAGTGCATGGCTTAAATCCAGACAGGAGATAGTTTTCCTGTTCTTTGTTTGCCAGCTCTGTATGGAAAAACAGGAGGAGGGAAATTTCACCATCTCTGTCAGTGTGGTGGATTTTAAAACATGACCTCACCAGTTTGGGCTTATCTATAAAGTCTGGCAGTGTAAACTTCATAGACAAGCAAAAGTGGGGGGAAAAAAAAAAAGGTGACTGGAAAGTTAAAAATCGTCCCTCCCCCCTTTTTTCCAAATCAATCCACTTCAGACAGGATGACATCATTATGCGATTGTTGAAAGCAATTTGTTTTATAGAATCAGAACAAACCCCTCGAACTGACTTTTTGTTCCCTTTTTAAAGGAGATAAATTGGGCCTGGGAGCTGCTATGCTAATATTCAGCCAGATAAGAAGTGTGTTTGCTTCGTGATAGACCCCTTGAAATGGGGTTTGTTAAAATGAATGCACTGCATTCGCAGGAACCGCAGTGCCGCTGGGTCCTACTGGCAATAAATCCAGCAATTCGATTTTGACTTGGATGTTAATCACCCCTCCTCTTCTGTGCACTGTGATGCAAAGCGGGTGGGGAGCTCGCTGTAGTTCAGCCTGTGGGCTGCTGGTGTCATCCCATTACCACAGAACTGAGACTGTTTGCGGCTTGTTTCTGTTCAAGCATTTAATATATTAGTCTGTAATTTTTGTCTTGGAGGTAATGAGGCCTGACAGCTTTGGCTGGTGCATGAAAACAATCCCACATTGGCGGCTTTGAAATTCTTGGTTGCCAGATTCATAAAGGAAGAAATGACTTCTGCAAAATGACAGTAAACATGCTTCATTTTATAAGACACTGTGGTTAACAACCTGAAACAACAAAGAGCTTCTTTTTTGAGCTATAGCTAAACTAATTTGAGCAATATTAAAAGTGTTGATATGGATGCTAAGCCACTATTTTTTGTTTTTTGTTTTGGTGGTGGTGGTTGGTTGTTTTTTTTATCATGGTGGAGGGAGTAACCTCAGGAACACGTAATTCTCAGAGATTTCCTGTAATTATATTAATAATAGTAGAAAAGAGTTCCACCAATATTTTTCCTCCATAGAGCCTTATCTTGAAAAGTAAAAAGACATGAAGCACACGCACGGGTTCTTTGAAAGGCTGGGATAGCTGTGCACCGTTGTCACTTCTGTGCAGGGATCGGGGGGCCATGGAAGACAGGAGACATGAACCTACTGATGAACATCTCACTGGAGTGCGTATTATAGTGAAAAGAAAGTGCAAATGAGCTTTAATGCAATGGAGAAACCTTTGGGAAAAGTTATTTTTAATACAATGCTAACAATTAACTGTTTCTTAAGCATAATTAATGGAAGAAACCCAGTGTAGGAATCATTTTTAGCTGAAATTAGCTGACAACCCTTCTCATGGGGAGTTGTTGACATTTGATGTGTAGACTGTTGCCAAATTTAATGAGAAGTGTGTTTGGCAGGTAAACTCCTTTACGTACTTTTGTATCCTCCCATCCAGGGTATTAAAGAAAAGAATACACTGTTTAAACACAAAGTTTCTCCTTTGGAAATCTGTTCAGTCCTAAATGCAAAATTCTAAAAAAGAAGATCAGAATAGAAATAATGGATAGAGGCCACTCTGAGAGGAATATTACCAGTTAAAATAATAAAATTGTTCCCTATGTTTAGAATAAAACCATGCTATAGAAATGTGAGAAATTGGGGATGAAGAGCAAAAATATATTGATTTGAGTATCTATATTTATATGTAAAAAAGTAATTCACTGTGTTTATTTTATGGTAATTATATAAATCAAAACTTGCTGATAACTGTTTTTCTCTTCTTTTTATTGTACTTCAGGTGAAGGTTTACAGAGCAAATAGTTTCTCATTAAACAGTCAGTACACGTATTGTTTTATGACATTGGTTAACAACCCCAAGACATGTCAACCCTCTCCCTTCTAGACCTTTTTTTTTTTTTTGTGAAAATATGCATAGCCAAAGATATACCATTTCAAAAATTTCTACATGCACAGTTCAGTGACATCAATTATGTTCTTCCAGTTGTGCTGCTATTCTCACTTTAGATGAAGGTTTACAGAACAAAATAGTTTCTTATTAAACAGTTAGTACACATGTTGCCTTATGACAATGGTTAACAACCCCACGACATTTCAACACTGTGCTTACTCAAGCTTGGGTTCCCTATTACTAGCTTTCCTGTCCCCTTATGCCTTCTAGTCCTTGTCCCTGGAGTGCTGTGCCTCATTAGTCCCGTTTTGTTTTATGGAGCTGTCCATTCCCTAGCTGCACTGTGAACCTCAGGAGTGACCTCCCCACTGAGCTAAAAGGGTGTCGGGGCCATAATCTCAGGGTTTCTCCAGTCTCTTTCAAGCCAGTAAATCTGGTCTTTTTGTGTGTGTTAAAATTTTGTTCTACATCCTTCTCCAGCTCTGTTCAGAACCCTCTGTTGTGATGCCAGTCAGAGCAGTCAGTGGTAGTAGCCAGGCACCATCAACTGTACTGGACTCAGTCTGGTGGAGTCCTTGGTAGCTGTGGTCCATTAGTCCTTTGGACTGATCTTTTCCCTGTATCCTGTTCTCTTCATTCTCCCTTGCTCCAGAAGGGGTGAGACCAGTGGAGTATATTAGATGGCTGCTCACAGGCTTTTAAGACCCCAGACACTACTCACCAAGGTAGAATGTAGAACATTGTCTTTATAAACTGTGCTATGCCAACTGAGCTAGCTGTTATCCAAGATAATGGTCCCCACAGCCCTCCACCCACCAATTCAGTCCCTCAGGAAGTTTGGATGTGTCCAGGGAGCTTCCATAGCCTTTCCTTGTACAAGTTGTGCTGACTTCCTCAGTATTGTGTACTATTTCACCCTTCACCAAAGATACCACTTACCTATTGCCTATTTAGTATTTCTCCCTCACCCCTCCCATCCCTTGTAACCAGCAAAGATTTTTACTTTTTGTGTGTAAGCTTTTTCATGGGTTTTTACAATAGAGGTCTCATACAATATTTGTCCTTTTGTGATTGACTTATTTCACTCAGCATAACGTCCTCCAGTTTTATCCATGGTTTGAGATGCTTCATGGATTCATCATTGTTCTTTATCTTTGCATAGTACTCCACTGTGTGTATGTAGCATAGTTCGTTTATCCATTCATCTGTTGATGGGCATCTAGGTTGTTTTCATCTTTTTGCTATTGTGAACAATGCTGCAATGAACATGGATGTGGATATGTCTATTCGAGTGGCAACTCATTTCTCTAGGATACATTCCTAGGAGTGGGATCACTGGATCTTATGGTATTTCTGTTTCTAGCTTTCGAAGGAGGTGCCATATCATTTCCCAAAATGGTTGTATCATTATGCATTCCCACCAGCAGTGCATAAGAGTTCTGATCTCCCCGCAGCCTCTGTAACATTTGTTATTTCCGGTGTTTTTGATTCAGGCCAGTAATGTCGGGGTAAGAATGTATCTCGTTGTGGTTTTAATTTGCATTTCTCTAATGGCTAGTGATCATCAGCATTTCTTCATGTGTCTGTTAACTGCTTGAATGTCTTCTTTGGTGAAGGGTCTGTTCACTTCCTTTGCCCATTTTTTAATAGGATTATTTGTCTTTTGGTTGTAGAGGTGGTGGATTTTCTTGTAGATTATGGAGTTAGATCTTTGTCTGACTTGTACTGTCCAAAATTTTTTCCCCAGTCTGTAGGTTCTCTTTTTACTCTTTTGGTGAAGGCTTTTGAAGAGTATCAGTGTTTGAGTTTTAGAAGATCCCAGTTATCTAGCTTACCTTCTGGGGTTTTTGCTTTGATGGTTATGGTTGGTATCTTGTTAATGCTGTGTATTAGGGCCTGTAGCGTTGGTCCTATTTTTTCGTCTATGAATTTATACTTTTTGGCTTTATATTTAGGTATTTGATCCATTTTAAACTCGTTTTTGTATATGGTGTGAGGTATGGGTCTTGTTTCATTTTTTTGTGGATGGATATCCAGTTTTGCCAGCACCATTTGTTAAAAAGACTGTCTTTTCCCCATTGGATGGACTTTGGGCGCTTCTCAAAGATCAGGTGACTGTAGGTCGATGGATTTACATCTGGGTTCTCAATTCTGCTCCATTGGTCAATGTATCTGTTGTACCAGTACCAGGCTGTTTTGTCTACAGTAGCCGTATAGTAGGTTCTGAAGTCAGGTAGTGTGAGTCCTCCAACTTTATTCTTCCTCAATAGTGCTTTACTTATTCAAGGCTTCTTCCTTTCCCTATAAAATTAATGATTAGTTTTTCCATCTCTTTGAAGAATGTTGTTGGTATTTGGGTCAGGATTGCATTGTATTTGTAAATTGTTTTGGATAGAATTGTCATTTTCACAATGTTGAGTCTACCTATCCATGAGCATGGTATGTTTTTCCATTTATATAGATCCCTTTGGGTTTCTTGTAGTAGTGTTTTGTAGTTTTCTTCATATAGATCTTTTACATCCCTGGTTAGATTTATTCCTCAGTATTTTATTGTTTTTGGGGGTTATTATAAATTGTATCATTTTCCTGATTTCCTTTTCATCGTTCTCTTTATTGCTATATAGGAATCCAACTGATTTTTGTATGTTTATCTTATAACCCGCTACTCTGCTGAATTCTTCTATTAGTTCCAGGAGATTTCTTGTGGAGTCTTTAGGGTTTTCTATGTATAGTATCATATCATCCACAAACAGGGACTGTTTAACTTCTTAATTATCAATTTGGATGTCCTTTATTTCTTTTTCTTGCCTTATTGCTCTAGCTAGAACTTTCAGCACAATGTTAAATAGGAGTGGTGATAAAGGACATCCTTGTCTAGTTCCTGTTATCAAGGGGAATGTTTTCAGCCTTACATTAAGAATGATGTTGGCCGTTGGTTTTGCATAGATGGCCCTTTTTATGTCGAGAAATTTCCCTTCTATACCTGTTTTATTGAGAGTTTTTATCAGGAATCGGTGTTGGACTTGGTCAAATGCCTTTTCTGCATTAATTGAGATGATCATGTGATTCTTTTCTTTCCTTTTATTTATGTGTTGTATTCTGTTGTTTGATTTTCTGATGTTGTACCATCCTTGCATACCTGGTATGAATCCTGCTTGGTCGTGGTGCATTATTTTTTTTTATATGATGCTGAATTCTATTGGCTAGAATTTTGTTGAGAATTTTTGCATCTATATTTGTGAGAGATATTTGTCTGTAATTTTCTTTTTTTAATGGAGTCTTTGCCTGGTTTTTGTATCAAGGTTATGCTGGCTTCATAGAATGAATTCGGAAGTGTTGGTTCCTTTTCAATGCTCTGAAATAGTTTGAGTAGTACTGGTACAAGCTCTTCCCTGAATGTTTGGTAGAATTCTCCATTGAAGCCAACTGGGCCAGGGCTTTTATTCTTTGGAGCTTTTTTATTACTTTTCATTCTCTTCTCTTGTTATGGGTCTGTTCAGATTTTCAACATCACTTTCTTGTAGTTTGGGTAGGTAGTGTGTTTCTAGAAATTTATCCATTTCCTCTAGGTGTTCAAATTTGTTAGAGTATAGTTTTTCATAACAGTGTGTTACGATCCTTTTTATTTCAGTTGGGTCTGTTGTAATGTTGCCCATTTCATTTCTTATTTGGGTTATTTGCGTCCTCTCCTGTTTTTCTTTTGTCAGTTTGGTCAGTTGTTTGTCAATTTTGTTGATTCTTTCAAAGAACCAACTTTTGGTTTTGTTGATTCTTTCTATTGTTATTCTATTCTCTATTTCATTTATTTCTGCTTTGATCTTTATTATTTCCTTTCTTCTGGTAGCTGTGGGCTTTCTTGTGGTTCTCTTTCTATTTGTTTGAGTTGTGTAGTTAATGTTTTGGTTTTGTCCCTTTCTTCTTTTTTGATGTGTGTGTCCTTTGCTATAAATTGTCCTCTGAGGACAGCATTTGCTGTTTGCCAAAGGTTGTGGTATGATGTGTTTTCATTCTCATTTGATTCTAGGAATTTTTTTATTCCATCTCTGATTTCTTCTGTTACCCAGTGGTTTGTAAGCAGGGTGTTATTCAGTTTCCATGTAATGATTTTGTTTTTCCTTGTTCTTTCTGTTGTTAATTTCTACCTTGATGGCATTGTGGTCAGAGAAGATACTTTGAATTATCTCATCGTTTTGGATCTTGTTGAGGATTGCTCTGTGGCCTAAAATGTGGTTTATTCTGGAGAACATTCCATGTGCTTTGGAAGAGAATATGTACTTTGCAGTGGTTGGATGGAGTGTTCTATATATGTCTATGAGGTCAAGTTGGCTGATTGTGCCCTTTAGGTCTTCTGTATCTTTGCTGAGTTTCTTCTTAGTTGTTCTGTCCTTTACTGAGAGTGGTGCGTTGAAGTCTCCTACCACTGTTGTGGAACTGTCAATTTCTCTTTTTCAGTGTTAGAGTTTGTTTTATGTATTTTGGAGCCCTGTCATTGGGTGTGTAGATGTTATTATGGTTATGTCTTCATGATGGATCATTCCCTTAATCATTATATAGTGTCCTGCTTTATCTTTTATGGTGGATTTTGTTTTAAAGTCTATTTTATCTGAGATTTGTATTGCCACTTCTGCTCTTTTTTGGTAGTTGTTAGCTTGATATATTTTTTTCCTACTTTTGATTTTTCATTAATTCACATCTTTGTTTTCAAGGTATGTCTCTTGTAGACAGCATATTGATCCATCCTGTTTTTTTCTTATCCATTCTGTCACTCTTCATCTCTTTATGGGTGCACTGAGGTCATTTACACTCAGTGTAATTATTGATAGATGTGAGTTTATTGCTGTCATTTCGTAGTGCTTTTTTTTTGTAGTGTTGACATTTTCTTTGTTCTTCTTACTCTCCTGTGCTTAATTCCTTTTGTTTGTGGGTTTGTTTTTCATTTCTTTTGTTTTTTAAGATTTTCTTTTTACATAGGCTTTATGTTTTTCTTCTATTTTTATGAGTGTGTTTGTTAACTTTCTTTGCAGTTACTGTGAAATTTAACCTTGTCTCTCTAAGTTTGAAGCAGTGTATAATTACTTGACATTGCCTTGCCTTCCTCTGCATTAGAAGGTTCTACACCTACACCATTTGTTCCCTCTCTATTGTTCTGATGTTGTTGTCATTTACAGATTAACTGCTCTGATTCCTGGTTATATTTCTTTTGGTTTTGGATAGTCCTTGAGAGGTCATTTCCTAGATTGGTATCTGGCTTGTACGATCCTGCTTCCTAGATTTAGCCTGTGAGCTGAAGTTATTTGTTCTCAGATAGTAGGGCTCCATTTAAGAATTCTTTTAAGTTTGGTTTGGTTTTTATATATTCCCTTAATTTCTGTTTATCTGGGAATGTCATAATTTCACCATCATATTTGAACTAGAGTTTTGCAGGATATATTATTCTTGGCTGGCAATTTTTCCTTTTCAAAGTTTTACATATGTCATCCCATTGCCTTCTTGTCTGCATGGTTTCTGCAGAATAATCTGAGCTTAGTCTTATTGTTTGTCCTCTGTATGTGACTTCTTGTTTTTCATGAGCTGCTCTCAGGATTCTTTGTCTTTGGTTTTGGAGAGTGTGATTATAATATGCCTTGATGATTTTCTTTTGGGGTCCATACTATATGGGGTTTGTTGAGCTTCTTGGATGGTCAGCTTTTCATCTTTCATGATATTGGGGAAATTGTCTGTCAGCAGTTCTTCAATGATCCTCTCTGTGTTTTCTGTTTTCTCCCCCTGTTCTGGAACTCCAAACACTAGAATTTTTTTTTTGCTTTTGATTATATGCCACATAATTCTCAGGGTCTCTTCATTTTTCTTTATTCTTTTGTCTGAGTTCTCCTTGAACAGAGTTGTATCCAAGTGTTTGTCCTCAATTCCACTGATCCTGTCTTCCACTGTTTCAAATATGCTCCTCAGCCCTTCTATGACACTGTCCATTTCTGAAATCTTGTTGTTTATCTTTTGGCTTTCTAATTGTTGTTTTTGTGTAATTTCTAGTTGTGAATTTATTTTGGCATTTTGTTCCTGCATTATTTTCATGAATTCTTCCATTTTTTTTCTGTATTTTCCATGAATCAGTCTGCCTTTTCCATGAATTTGTCTATTTTTTTCCTCATTTTTGCTTGCTTTTTGCTTCATCTCTTGGATAGCTCTGAGTATTAGAGATTTGAATTCCCTATCAGGTAGTTCTAGTGCCTTTTCTTCCACTGGAAAGTCATCTGGTGTTTTGTTTGGGATGCCTACTAGAACCATCCTGTCCTTTTTTTGTCAATGTTTTGATATTTTCTGCTGTCTTTGGGGCATTCAATAGTTATTTTTCTCCTTTATTGATCGTAGATTTCTCTGTTTTGTCCTTTTTTAAAAACTTTGTTTCTGTCTGAGCAGGTGGGCTCTGTGTTCCTTGTTGTTTGCTCACCTGTGGGCACGATAGTTTTCGCCTCCTTCTCCAACTGGCAGGGTCAGTCGCTCATATACAGTACAGCAGGGCAGGTCTGGCTGAAGAGGAGTTGCTGGGATGAGTTGTTTGTGGCACTTACTACAGCTACAGGTAAGGTCTGTAATCAGTGCAGGGCAGGTTCTGGTAGGCCATGCTTATGCTGCTTGGTGAGGTGATGTTAAGCACATGGTGTAGGTAGGCAGGATGGAGGGGGGAGATTGTTATGTGTGGAGCTAAGACAGGTATGGGGAAAGTTGAGAGAGAAACAGGATCCAAAAATATACAAACAAGAAAGGGTGCTAAGGGAGTTTGATGTTGGAGTGGAGAGATGAAAGACTGTAAAATGTAAAAAAAAACAAAAAGGGGACAAAGAAGAAAGAAAAGAATGAACTAAAAAAATTAGAAAGAAAAAAGAACAGCAAAGCTCCCAGGGATCCCATCAGTGTGGCTATGAGGTATGGGGAAGTTTTTCCCAGGTGTTGAAGTACAGCTTGGCTAGAAGGCATAGAGGTATTCAGTGCCAGGTATTCAGGGAACAGGAAGAGAAGGAAGGTATAGAGAGATGAGAAACTGAGTAATGAAGAAAGACCAAAAGGGAAAGATAGGGGAAAGAAAGCAAAACAAATTTTTAGAAAAGAACAAGAAACCCCTCCAAAAACATACACACAGAAAAAAAAAAAAAAAAAAACACAGGAGAAAAGGAATGCCCTTAGGGATCCCTCTGTGCATCTGTGGAAGCTGATGGGGTAGTTCTCAAGCTGTTCAGCACTGCCCAGCCAGAATAGGCTCCCAACTTGAGAAAAGGAAAAGAAAACAAACAGTTCAAAACAAACAAACAAAAGCCCAGGGATCCCACCTGGTTGGCAGCACAGACCGGGAAACAGTTCCACACTAGAACGGAAATCCACAGCCCCTTAGGAAGAAACAAAGATGTTGCACAGAGCCAGGTATATGAGCAAAAGGAGGGGGTGTGGGTGAGAGGGAAGGAAGAAATCAAAAGAAGGGGAAAGAACCAACACCAGCAGCCAACAAATGGCACACAGGGAGTCAGCCTTGAGGGCGGTTGAAATCCAAGATGCTGGTGCTTCCTGGTCAAGAAACTGTGGCTGCAGGAAGCAGAGGAGGCTGAGTGGGGGTGAAGTAGGGTTTTGGTTGGCAAAGTGTACATTGCCAGTCACCTGTTGTGTTGTCCCCTGCTAGAATCTCCGTGAAGTGCCTTTCTCATACCCCCTATTTGCTGGTCCTTGATAGGAGTCCTAGATGGTTGATCCATGCCACATTAGCTGATAAGGGACCTCTGCATGAATCTTTCCTCAGTCTCCGTTCTCTGTCAGTTTCTCACTCCATTTGTTGCTTGGCTGAGTTCTTTATCTCTTCATTTGATGTTTAGGGTTTCAGGATTGCTGTTTTCTCTGTTTGGCTTAGTTTTTTGGATCTTTGTTGTGGAGGGACAGCTTGGTGCTTCTGCCTAGAGTGCCAAGTTGCTGGAAGTCAATATGCTGATAACTATTTTTAAGGAGAAGAATTGATAACTTCAGTCATTTCAAATTGACTTGGACAGTACTTACAAATGGGAGTTCTGACATTATATATATATATATATATATATATAATAGGTATTTTAAATTCTTTGTCATATCTGTGATAGTTTATAGGCTGGGTTATTTATAACATGTAATTGGGTCATCTAAGACAAAAAAAGGGACTCAGGTTGATCAGCTAAGCCAAAAAATATGCAACAGGTTTTTTTTTTTTTTATAATAGAAAACGTAGTTGAAAAAAGTGGCTTTCTACACATTCAGATTTTCCCTGGCTGCAGACAATAGTAAATTACAATAGTTTACAATAACAAATTATTTCTTTCAGAACTGTAAATGTTTTAGAGGATATGGCTTAGTGTAGCAGACCAGGAAATATCCTAAAATATATCTATGAGACATGAAAGATTTCACATCAAATGAGTGAGAGTTCATGCTCAAGAGTGATTACTCGATGAGGTAATTGACTGTGTATCTTCCTAGTTGTTCTCTTTCTAATATCCTAGTCTTCCAGTGGTCCAAATCCAAAGCCATCATATCACTTTCTCTGAGATATAGGAAAACTTTTACTTTGGTCTTATTTCCCTTATGTTAAATAAGAAAAAATGTTCCTAAGTAACTTTTTTTTCCACAGCATTCACTATAGCAAATTTACTACGTGATCATATTTGAAGAAAACTTAAAAGCAGATGTTAGGACTTATTTCAATCCTCTGAGACACTGCTGTGACTCAAAAGGATATGGACCTCTTCCAATAGTCTACAGGCAGCATTTTCCAGGACTGCCAAGGAGTATCTAATAGGAGCACACATGCAATCAGACTTGCAGGACAAGTTTTCATATTGATTTGATAGCCTGAGAAACCAGACGGACATACCTCCTCAGCACAAAGACACAGGGAAAGGTCTTCTCTGAGTGCTCCACACACTAATAAATACAAAATTGCATTTGGAATATTTCTATATCTTAGTTGTTATTTTATTCCAGGGACCTATTTTATAAAAGATATTGGCAAAGTGCCATGCTTATAGGGTACAACGATTAATGTGATGAAGGGATTGGTAATTGACTTAAGGCTTCAGGAATCTTATTCAGGAATTTTTAAAGATGTTTTCCCTGAAGAAGAGAAGCCATATTTTGCTAAAATTTTATATGCATACTTGTTTGTCTTATCCTGACAGTAAACAAGAGAATTTCTGGATCCAAGAGACATTTAATGACTCACAGATATATTGTGTCAGTTCTCCATATCCCAAATCCCCATGGGGTGACACAATGAAGGAAGATGCCACTTGCATGCAGAGTGGGGAGAGGAACTCCAAAATTATGAATCTATGAGCTTATATAGGAGCTGCTGGCACAGTGGTCCTCCTCCCCTCTGGAGAGAGAATGGAGTGAGATAGAGCTCTGGAATATAAACAGATTTTCTCTGGGGATAGAAGGCAAAGGTTTCTATAGCTACCCTTTGGAATGTACATAAATGGCTTCTTGGAAGAAGTCTCTATCTTTCAATTTCAAGATAGACTTGTCATTTAAAAATCCTTTAATGCAGGTTGCCAATAATATTTACTCAATAAGCCTTAACTATGCCGGTCCCTGGGTGGCACAAATGGTTTGCATTTGATTACTAATCTAAAAGTTGGCAGTTTGAACCCATCCAGAGGCACCTTGGAAGACAGGCCTGGTGATCTGCTTCAGAAAGATCACAGCCTTGAAAACCCAATGGAGCAGTTCTACTCTGCACATAAGGGACCGCCAGGAGTTAGAATCGACTTGAAGGCAAGTAATAACAACAACCAACCTGAAGATTGGCAGTTTTAACCCACCCAGTGGCACTACAGAAAAAGGCCTGGCAAACTGCTCCCATAAAGATTACAGCCAAGAAAACTCTATGGAAAAATTCTACTCTGTAATATATGGGATTGCCACAAATCAGACTCACCTCCACAGAAACGAGTTTGGTTTTTGGCTTATGCAGAAACATAAAAATGCTCATTTGGCATTGCTTCCTGACAAGTTTGAGTCTGAGGAACGTTAATATAAGGGAAATGTTTTTGTTTTGTTTTTCTATTAATCCAAAAAGTAGAAAAGGGAAAAATGGATACAAGTCATAGGGCGACATATTTCCTTTCAATTTAGAAATTAATATCTATTTAACAATGGAACTGATTCCCTCCTAAGTTCAATTTCTTATCACTGATGATATACATACTACTTATGTTTGAGAAGCAACTCTTCCAACAGACAAATAGACTAGGTAATCTCCAGTGATTTAATGATCCATGTGTTTCAGAGTAGAGATATTTTAGTTGCCATAAATCTCCAATGAAACTAAAAATTATGTAATACTAAACTAAGAAATATGGTTATATTTGTTTGTCTTTGTCTTCAAAGGATCATATTTCTGAAAAAAATCATTGTGTAATGTTATCTGGGTTGCTTAACTGAGAGCATTCATATTTGGATATTTTTAGTAAGATAATTTAGAAACAATGTAAATAAAGAAGAAAGACTTGCCCACATCCAGCTCTAGAAAATCTGAATTTGACTTAGAAAATGTTATGGGACATATAAATTACTTGTTTTATACCTACTCCTTCCATACGTAGTAAGTTCCCCAAGGTCTGGTGTCATGCCTCTTTTATTTACTGTGGTATCCAGTCCACAATACAGAATCCTAAAAACAATACCTACGGAATAAATAATTTTTTAAGAGTGAATAAATAGATGGATGGAACACCTGGGACTATCAGTACCTAGAAGAGACAAGAAAGTTTCTTTCACTAGAAACTTCAGAGGGAGCATGGCCTGGTTGATATGTTGATTTTGACTTCTAGCCTCTAGAACTATGAGACGAAATATTTCTGTTCTTATAAATCACCCAGTTCGTGGTATGTTGTTATGACAGCTCTAGGGAACTAAAACAAACAGTAATCGAAACACCAGATATGACAAAAATGAGTGTATTTTTTTAAGAAAATGGGAGAGAAAAATTGGAATCGTACTGATCCAGATACCTTGACAATATGGCTATTGTACTTACATTGTTTTGGATTAAGAAAATGAGATTATATTCTGCTAAACCCTGGACAGACAGTGACTCAGGGAACCAATTTAAGGAGAAGAGTAATTGATTCTATTTTCAACCTTCAAGTTCTGAATTATCTATCCTTTTTCATGCCCCCATCCCTCCTTCTTTACCCCTCTCCTTTCTTTTCTTCTTCCCTTCTTCCCTCCCTCTTTCTCATTTCTCTGCTCTATCCCTTTTTCCCTCTTCTCTTACTTTTTTATGTTTTAATTTAATAGGTATTTATGTAACATTTACTATGTTCCAGGCACCATAATAGGTGCTGGGGATCAGTGGTGAAAATGACATGTATGGTTCTTTCCACCATGAAATATACAGTCTAGTTCGCTGGGCAGGCTGTTAACAAATGACGGGTGTTTTGAAAGGATGCTGAGGGCATATGTAGAAAGAAAAACCTTCCCAAAGAACGATGTCTTAGATTTCATTAATTCTACCAAAAAGTATTACTGAGCACCTATTACAAGCCTGACACTGTTCCAGGCACTGATGATAAGCCTCCATTCCCTTTGTTCTATACCCCCTCTCCCGTTCTCAAGCTCCTTTCTTTTTCAGAATACACCCTTGGTTCCCTGCCTTAACGAATATCAAATTATTCTTTCAGGACGTCACTTCCACTGCTTTTTTTTTTCTTTTTCTTTTTTTGCCTAAAGCCTTATTCTTCTGTACTCTGATATCCCAGGAACCATAGATTGTATTAATATATCTGCTTGTTCATCTTTAAATTTACTTGTTCATTTCTTCAACAACAGCTAATGAGTGCCTAGCCTTTGTGAGTCACTAAGTTAGGTTCTGTTTTGATGTTCTCCTTGCTCCTGTTGACAGTTTTATGATCTTTTGCTTTCAAGTATATGCCATCTGAATACACTATCCCATGTTCCTTCTTCTTGTTGGCTTCTTTGCTTCTAACCTCCCATTTAGTGTTCCTTCTTTTTGAGTACCTTGACACCTGGTATTTTTTTCTACCTCTTCCTGATAATGTCAGTAACATCTAGGATAATGTCAGCACCCATATGTATAAAATTATGTTTCTAAAGATGATTGAAGAATGAATTCTTCAATTATTTCTCCCTCCAAATAAATATCACTTGATTTTTCCCCCAAACAGTGAAAAATTAACTGGGCATATGATATTAAATAGATTAATTTTTTTTTTCCAATTTTTATTTGTATTCAGGAATATGGTATCATAATTATAAAGATTGTTTTAGTCTACTTTATAATGCACTATTCTAGTTTTTGAGCTTTCTTTTTCTAAGTGACTAGAAAACTATTATACTTAAATATATTTACAGTGTATTTGTAACTTAAGATGACAGAACAAATATTTTAAGTAAAAATATAAATGAAAACTATGAGCATTTTAAAGGACAGCCTTAGTACTTGATTGTAATCAATAAAGAAAATAAAACTTGATTAACAACAGTATATGTAGCCATAAAACTCTCAGTTAGATAGTTTCAAAGTTACAGTTAATAGTTCACTCAAAATCTTAATGGTATATACTGTTAAGCTCATCTTAACAATAATTTACGATTTGGAATGAGATTTTGAAGACTTTTACTCAAAATGAACTGCTGGAAAATTTTAGTGACTATGTTAAAATTTGATTACATTCTAGATCATTCAATTAATTAACTTGGGAGAGATTAAGTTTCTTTTCTTACAGAAGTAGTCTCTTTTGAAAGTAACAGAATTCAATTTATGACTAAATTGATTTCGTACTATATTTGCTTGAAATATGAACTCAACATATTTCTAATGAGAGAAATATTTAAGTTAAGTGATGTTAACAGGTTTAAATGTGGCTTTGCTATCATTCTGGTAGATACTAAACTCTATGCAATAAGTAGCTGATATTTCATTGGTCATTCACTAACACTGGACAGAAATTAGATACATGGCTGTCATATACTGTGAAAGTTCAAACATTCTTTCTGTGAGCAATAGCCTAGAACAAATTTGTAATTCACTGACAATGAAATATTTATAAGACTAATTTCATAAATCATTGGATTTATAAGAAAATATGCATTGAAGAGAAATCATAGACTGGTGAATAAAATACCAGTTACTTTTGCTTCTTGAGAAGATATCACATAAAATGTAACTACAGACTCTTTAGACTTGAACTGGAGATTACTTGGTAGAGTAACTTTTGGCTTATGACCTTTAACAAATATAATTTGAGAGTATTTTAAAATTTATTTTATGCCCTGGTGTTTAATTTTTTTTGGCTTTTCTCAACGTGGTTTACTTTAAATTAATTCTGAAAAGGGATTTTTGGTATTTTTAGAAAAAAATTACATGGTATATATCTCACAAACCCAAAATTGAGGTGCACAATAAATATCCAATTACTTAACTTTTCCATTAGATTAAATTTTTTACTCTTTCATTCTTGAAATAAAGCTCAGTCAATCATCATATATTGTCCTTCTCATACATTACAAAGTTATATTTACTAACATCTTGTTTATGGTTATAGCATCTATGTTTATGAGAAAGTCTGGTCTGCAGTTATTCTTTCCTTGGACCTCATTAGTTTTGGGGATCAAAAGTTCTAACCCTCTCAAAAAAGTTGGGAAGTGTTTCTCTTTTTTTTCTTTTACTCTCTAAAAGAGTTTATGCTAGATTGGTATTATGTCTTCCTAAAATGTTAGGAAAAATTCTTTATAAAGCCATGTGGGCCTGAAGTTATATTATTATATTAAGAAAGTTTTAGACTTTTGGGCAACATAGCACTATAGACAGAAGCACCATGCCGTTCCTCCACAGCAAAGATCTAAAAAACTAAGTCAAACAGAGACACACGTCAATCCTGAAACCTGAAGCATCAAATGAAGAGATAAGGAACTCAGCCCAGCTCTGAATGGAATAAGAAACTGACAGAGAACAGAGAGCAAGGAGAGATACATGCCCCTATCAGCTAACGCAGCATGAATCCACTCTCTTGGACTCCTATTGGCGATCGGCAAATGGGGTATGAGAAAGCAGCTTCACTGAGTTTCAGCAGGAGACAGAATAACTGGTAAAGAGTGATATATGCTTTCTTATCCCCACAATTCTTTACCCCCACTTAGCCTCCTGTGCTTCCGGTGTTCACAGTCTTTTGTCTGGGAAGCACCAGCTTCACCCCGGAGCTGCTTGAGTTCCCCTTGCCTGCACTTGCCTGCTCCCTGAGTGTCATTTGTTGGCTGCTGGTGTTGGTTTTTTCTGCTTGTTTAGATTTCTTTCTTACCTCTCACACCCCACCCTTCTTTCTCTCAAATACCTGGCTCTGTGTGCCATCTTTGCTTCTTCCTGAAAGGCTGCAAAACACAGCTCGACTGTGAAACTGCTTCCTGGCAAGTGCTGCCATGCTGGTGGGACCCCCAGGGATTTTTGTTTGTTCTGATTTGTTCTGTTTTGATTTGTTGGTTTGTTTGTTTTCTTTTTCTTTTCTCAGCTTGAAAGCCCCTTCTAACCAGGTAGTACTGTGAGACTTGGGAGCTACTCCCTTAGTCTGTGCACAAGTACAGAGGCACCCCTGGGGACATTTATTTTTTCTTGTTTGTTTTTGTTTTGTTGGTTTCTTTGTTTTGTTTTCTTCTCTCTCTTTTTCACTTTTTGTCTTTCTTCATTTCTCAGTTTCTCATCTCTCTATACTTACCTTCTCTTCCCGTCTCCTGAGTACATAGCACTGTGTGACACTTCTACCCCTTCTAGACAGGCTGTACTTCATGGCCTGGAAACAACGTCCCCAGTCCTCACAGCCACACTGGGGGGATCCCTGGGGGCTTTTTTTTTCCCTTCTAATTTTAATTTATTCATTTTTTTCTTTTATCCTTTTCTTTTTTTTCATTTTTATCTCCATTTCTCAGTCTCTCATCTCTCCACTCCAATGGCAAGCTCCCTTATAACTCTTCTTTGTTTGTATGTAGGTTTTTAGCTACTCTTCCTCTCTCCTCTTCTCCTCTTCCCCATATCCATCTTAGCTCCACACATCACAATCTCCCCCCTCCCTCCTGCCTACCTGCACTATGTGCTGAACATCACACCCCCAAGCAGCACAGGCATGGCCTAACAAGAAAACTGCCCTACACTGATTCCAAGCCCACCCTGTTGGCCCTAGTATATGCCACAAACAACCCATCCCAGCAACTTTCCTTCAGCAGGACCTGCCCTGTTGTATCATACCCGAGCAATGACCCGGCCCATTGCAGAAGGAGGTGGAAAGCATCGTGACTACAGAGGAGCAAACAACAAAGAACACACAGCCCGCCTGTGCAGACATAACCAAATAAAACAAAAAAGCCAGAAAAAACAAATCTACAATCAATAAATGAGGACAAATTCATAGAAAATACAGACAAAAAATGGAAGAATTCAGGAAAATAATTCAAGAACAAAATGTTAAAATAAATTCACAACTAGAAATCATACAAAAACAACAATTAAAAATCCAAAAAATAAACAGCAAGACATCAGAAATGGAACGTGTCATAGAAGAGCTGAGGAGCAGGTTTGAAACAATAGAAGACAGGATAAGAAAAATTGAAGACAAACACTTGGCTACAACTCTGTTTGAGGAAAAATCAGAAAAAAAGAACAAAGAAAAATGAAGAAACCCTGAGAATTATGTGGGATACAATCAAAAGCAAAAATTTTCAAGTGATCAGAGTTCCAGAACAGGGAGAGAAAACAGAAAACACAGAGATGATCATTGAAGAACTGCTGACAGAAAACTTCCCCAATATCATGAAAGATGAAAAGCTGACTATCCAAGAAGCTCAACGAACACCATATAGGATAGGCCCCAAAGGAAAATCACTAAGGCGTATCATAATCACACTCGCTAAAAACAAATACAAACAAAGAAACTTGAGAGCCGCTCAAGAAGAGCAAGAAGTCACATACAGAGGAGAAACAATAAGACTAAATTCAGATTATTCAGCAGAAACTATTCAGAAAAGAAGGAAATGGGATGACCTATATAAAATCTTCAAAGAGAAAAATTGCCAGCCAAGAATAACATATGTTGCAAAACCCTCATTGAAATATAATAGTGAAATGACGGGACTATGTAAAAACCAAACCAAACTTACAAGAATTATTAAAGGGAGTCCTTTGATCTGAGAACAAACAACATCAGACCACAGGCTGAATCTAGGACACAGGATTGTACCAACCAGATACCAATCTAAGATATGAACCCTCAAGGTCTATCCAAACCCAAAAAATACTACAACAGGGAACCAAAGAGTTCAATCTGTAAATGATAAAAGCATCAGAACAATAAAAGAGAGACTAAAAAGTGTAGGTATAGAATCTTCTAATGGAGAGGAAGGCAAGGTGATACCAAATAATAATAGACTGGTTCAAACCTAGGAAGATGACGGTAAATTTCAAGGTAACCACAAAGAAACTCAACAAACTCACTCATCAAAGTAAAGAAGAAAAACATAAAGTCTTTGTAAAAACAAAACTTACAAAAACAAAAGAAATGAAAACAAAATCCACAAACAAAAGGAATTCAGCACAGGAGAGTAAGAGGAACAAAGAAATGTCAGCTCTACCAAAAAAAAAAAAAAAAAAAAAAAAACAAAAAAAAAAAACCCTACAAAATGACAGCAATAAACACACCTATCAATAATTACTCTGAATGTAAAACGGCCTACCTGCACCCATAAAGAGACAGAGAGTGACAGAATGGATAAAAAAAACAGGATCCACCAATAATCTGTCTACAAGAGACAGAATTTAGAAATAGAGATGGAAATTTATTAAAAATCAAAGCAAGAAAAAAATATATAAAAAAATCAGCAACCAAAAAAAATTAGCAGTGGCAATACCAATCTCAGATAAAATAGACTTTAAAACAAAATCCACCATAAAAGACAAAGACAGATACTATATAACGATTAAAGGGAAAATCCTTCATGAAGACATAACCGTAATAAACATCTATGCACCCAATTACAGTGTTCCCAAATACATAAAAGAAAAAAACTCTAACAGCACTGAAAAGAGAAATTGACAGTTCCACAATAATAGTAGGAGACTTCAACACACCACTCTTGGTAAAGGACAGAACATCTAGAAAGAAACTCAACAAAGATTCAGAAGACCTAAAGGGCACAATTAATCAACTTGGCCTCATAGACATATATAGAACACTGGACCCAACAGCTGCAAAGTACATATTCATTTCCAGTGCACATAGAACGTTCTCCAGAATAGACCACAGCTTAGGCCACAGAGCAATGCTTAGTAAGATCCAAAAAACTGAGATAATACAAAGTATCTTTTCTGACCACAATGCCATAAAGGTAGAAATTAAAAACAGGAAGAGCAAGGAAAAAATATCATTTGCATGGAAACTGAATAACACCCTGCTTACAAACCAGTGGGTAACAGAAGAAATCAGAGATGGAATAAAAAAATTCCTAGAATCAAACGAGAATAAAAACACATCATACCAAAACTGTTGAGACACAGCAAAGGCGGTCCTCAGAGGACAATTTATAGCAATAGATGCACACATCAAAAAAGAAGAAGGGGACAAAATCAAAACATCAAAACATTAACTACACAGCTCAAACAAATAGAAAGAGAAAAGCAAAAAAAAAAAAAAAAAAAAAAAGCTCACAGCCAAGAGAAGAAAGGAAATAATAAAGAAGAGAGAAGAAATAATTAAAATAGAGAATCGAAAAACAATAGAAAGAATCAACAAAACCAAAAAGATCAACAAAATCAACAAACCTCTGGCCAGACTGACAAAAGAATAACAAAAGTGGATGCAAATAAACCAAATAAGAAATGAAATGAGGGTCATTACAACAGACCAAACTGAAATAAAAAGGATCATAACAGAGTATTATGAAAAACTATACTCCAACAAATTTGAAATCCTAGGAGAAATGGACAAAATTCTAGAAATGCACTACCTACACAAACTGACATAAGTGATGTTGAAAATCTGAACAGAACCATAACAAGACAAGAGATTGAAAAGATAATTTAAAAAACTCCCAATAGAAAAAGCCCTGGCTGGGGTGGCTTCACTGGAGAATTCTAATACACATTCAGAGAAGAGTTTATACGTGTACTACTCAAACTATTCCAGAACATAGAAAAGGAAACAACACTTCTGAATTCATTTTATGAAGCCAGCAGAACCCTGATACCAAAACCAGGCAAAGACAACACAAAAAAAGAAAATTACAGACCAATATCTCTCATGAATATAGATGCAAAAATTCCCAACAGAATTCTAGCCAATAGACTTCAGCATCATATCAAAAAGAATAATGCACCACGACCAAGTAGGATTCATACCAGGTATGCAAGGAAGGTTCAGCATTAGAAAATCAATCAACATAACCCACCAAGCAAATAAAATAAAAGAATCACATAATCATCTCAATTGATGCAGAATGGGCATTCAACAAAGTCCAACACCCATTCCTGATAAAAACTCTCAATAAAATAGGTATAGAAGGGAAATTTCTCAACATAATAAAGTGCATCTACTCAAAACCAACAGCCAACATCATTCTTAATGGAGAGAGGCTGAAAACACTCCCCTTGAGAACAGGAACAAGACAAACATACCCTTTATCACCACTCCTATTTAACATTGTGCTGGAAGTCTTAGCTAGAGCAATAAGGCAAGAAAAATAAATAAAGGGCATCCAAATTGGTAATGAAGAAGGCAAATTGTCCCTGTTTGTGGATGATATGATACATAGAAAACCCTAAAGACTCCACAAGAAATCTCCTGGAACAAATAGAAAGATTCAGCAGAGTATCAGGATACAAGATAAACATACAAAACTCAGTTGGATTCCTATACAGCAATAAACAGAATGATGAAAAGGAAATCTGTAAAAGAATACCATTTATAATAACCCCTAAAAGAATAAAATACATAGGGATAAATCTAACCAGAGATGTAAAAGACCTATACAAAAAAACCCTACAAAACACTACTACAAGAAACCTGAAGGGATCTACATAAATGGAAAAACATACCATGCTCATGGATAGGTAGACTCAACATTATGAAAATGACAATTCTACCCAAAGCAATTTACAAATAAAATGCGATCTCGATCCAAAGAACAACAATATTCTTTAAATAGATGGAAAAACTAACCATTTACTTTATATGGAAAGGGAAGAAGCCCCAGATAAGTAAAACACTATTGAAGAAGATGAATAAAGTAGGAGGACTCACACTACCTGACATCAGAACCTACTATACAGCCACAGTAGTCAAAACAGCCTGGTAGTGGTACAAGGACAGATACATTGACCAATGGAAGAGAATTGAGAGCCCAGATGTAAATCCATCCACTTACGGTCACGTGATCTTCTACAAGGGCCCAGAGCCCATCAAATGGGAAAAGACAGTCTTTTTAACAAAATGTAGTGGGAAAAGTAGATGTCCATCTGCAAAAAAATGAAATAGTACGTATACCTCACACCATGTACAAAAACTAATTCAAAAATGGATCAAAGACCTAAATATAAAGCCAAAATCTAAAAAGTTCATAGAAGAAAAAATAGGAGCAAGGCTACAGGCCCTAATGCATGGCATTAACAGAATACAAACCATAACCAACAGCATACAAACTCCAGAAGATAAGCTAGGTAACTGGGATCTTCTAAAAAAGTAAACACTTATACTCATCAAACGACTTCACCAAAAGAGTAAAAAGAGAACCTACAGACTGGGAAAATTTTCTGGACATTACAATTCAGACAGACGTCTAATCTCTAAAATGTAGAAGAAAGTCCACACCTCTACAACCAAAAGACAAATAATACAATTAAAAAACGGGCAAAAGAAATGAACAGACACTTCACCAAAGAAGACATTCAAGCGGCCAACATACATGTGAGGAAATGCTGGCCATCACTAACCATTATAGAAATGCAAATTATAACCACAATGAGATATCATCTCTTCCCAGCATTACTGGTACGAATCAGAAAAACTGCAAATAACAAATGATATAGAGGCTGCGGGGAGATCAGAATTCTTACGCACTGTTGCTGGGAATGCAAAATGATACAACCATTTTGGAAAATGATATGGTGCTTCCTTAGAAAGCTAGAAATAGAAATACCATAGGATCCAGCCATTCTACTCCTATGAATATATCCTAGAGAAATAAGAGTCGTCACTCAAACAGACATATGCACACCCATGTTCATTGCAGCATTGTTCACAATAGCAAAAAGACAGAAATAAACTAGATGACCATCAACAGATGAACGGATAAACAAACTATGGTACATACACAGAATGGAGTACTATGCAATGATAAAGAACAACAATGAATCTGTGAACCATCTCCTAACATGGATGAAACTGGAGGACATTATGCTAAGTGAAATAAGTCAATCACAAAAGGACAAATATTGTATGAGACCTCTATTGTAAAAACCCATGAAAAAGCTTACACACAAAAAGTAACAATCTTTGTTGGTTATGAGGGATGGGAGGTGTGGGGGAAAATACTAAACAGGCAAAAGATAAGTGGTATCTTTGGTGAAGGGTGATATAGTACACAATACTAGAGAAGCCAGCACAACTTGTACAAGGAAAGGTCATGGAAGCTTCATAGACACGTGCAAACTTCCTGAGGGACGGAATTACTGGGCAGAGGGCTGTGGGGACCATGGTCTCGGGGAACATCTAGCTCAATCGGCATAACACAGTTTATAAAGATAATCTTCTACATTCTACCTTGGTGAGTAGCATCTGGGCTCTTAAAAGACTGTAAGTAGCCATCTGAGATACTCCACTGATCTCACCCCTTCCAGAGTAAGGGAAAATGAAGAATACAAGATACAGGGAGAGATTAGACCAAAGGACTAATGGACCACAACAACCATTGCCTCCACCAGACTGAGTCCAGTACAACTAGATGGTGGCCGGCTACCACCACTGACTGCTCTGACTGGGATCACAACAGAGGGTCCTGGACAGAGCTGGAGAACAATATAGAACAAAATTATAGCTCACAGAAAAAGACCAGATTTACTGGCCTGATTTGACAGAGACTGGAGAAAACCTGAGAGCATGGAGAGCATGGTCCCTGGACACCTTTTTAGCTCAGTAATGAAGTTTCTCCCGAGGTTCAGTTTTCAGCCAAAGATCACACAACCCCATAATGCAAAACAAGACTAATGGGGCATAATAGTCCAGGGACAAGGACTACAAAGCATGAGGGGACAGGAAACCTGGTAATATGGAACCCAAAGTTGAGCAGGGACAGTGTTGACATGTCGTGGGGTTGTTAACCAGTGTTGTAAAAAAAATAGGTGTACTCTCTGTTTAATGAGAAACTATTTGTTATGTAAACATTCATCTAAAGTACAATTTAAAAAAGAAAAAAAAAAGCCCAGGCCCAGACTGTTTCACTGGAGAATTCAACTAAACTTTCAGAGAAGAGTTAACACCACTACTACTAAAGGTATTATTTCAGAGTATAGAAAAGGGTGGAATACTCACAAACTCATTCTATTAAGCCAGCAAAACCCTGATACCAAAACCAGGTAAAGACACCACAAAAAAAGAAAATTACAGACCAATATCCCTTGTGAACATTGATACAAAAATCCTCAACAAATTCTAGCCAATAGAATTCAGCAACATATCAAAAAAATAATTCACCATGATCAAGTGGGATTTATACTAGGTATGCAATGATGTTTCAACATTAGAAAAACAATCAAAGTAATCCATTACATTAATAGAACAAAAGACAAGAAACATATGATCTTATCAATCAATGTGGAACAGACATTTGAAAAACTCCAACACCCATTCATGAAAAAACAGTCAAAAAAATAGGAATAGAAGGGAAATTCCTCAACATAATTAAGGGCATTTGTACAAAGCCAACAGATAACATCATTCTAAATGGACAGAGTCTGAAAGCATTCCCCTTGAGAACAGGACCCAGACAAGGATGCCCTTTATCACCACTCTTATTCAACACTGTGCTAGAGGTCCTAACCAGAGAAAGTTGGCTAGACAAAGAAATAAAGGGCATCCAAATTGGTAGGGAAGAATTAAAAGTACCTCTATTTGCAAATAATATGATCTCATGCACAGAAAACCTCAAAGAATCCACAAGAAAACTACTGGAACTAATAGAAGATTTCAGCAAAGTATCAGGATACAAGATAAACATACAAAAATCAGCTGGATTCCTCTACACCAATAAAGAGAGTTTCCAAGAAGAAATCATTAAATCAATACCATTTACAGTGGCCCCAAGAATATAAAATACTAAGGGATAAATCTAACCAGAGACGTAAAAGACCTATACAATGAAAACTATAAGGCATCGCTGCAAGAAACCAAAAAAGACCTGCATAAGTGGAAAAACATACCTTGCTCATGGTTAGGTAGACTCAACATTGTGAAAATGTCAGTTCTACTGAAAGTGATCTACAAATACAATGCAATCTCCATCCAAATTCCTGTGTCATTTTTTAATTAGATGGAGAAACAATTCACCAACTTCATTTGGAAAGGGAAAAGGCCCCGGATAAGTAAATCATTACTTAAGAAGAAGAACAAAGTGGGAGGCCTCACACTACCTGATTTTAGAGACTGTTATACTGTCACGGCAGTCAAAACAGCCTGGTACTGGTACAACAAGACATACATAGACCAATGGAACAGAATCAAGAATCCAGACATAGATTCATCCACCTATGAGCAGCTGATATTTGACAAAGGCGCAAACTCTGTTAATTGGGGAAAAGAGAGTCTCTTTAACAAATGGTGCTGGCATAACTGGATATCCATCTGCAGAAAACTGAATCAAGACCCATACCTCACACCATGCACAAATAATAACTCAAAATGTATCAATGACGTAAATACAAAATTGAAAACAGGAAAGATCATGGAAGAAAAAGTAGGGACAACACTAGGAACCCTAATACATAGCATAAACAGAATTCGAACCATAAGTAACAATGCACAGACACCAGAGGAGAAACTAGATAACAGGGAGTTCCTAAAAATCACTCTTAAGTTCATAAAAAGACTTCACCAAAAAAGTAAAAAGACAGCCTATAGACCGGGAAAAAAATTTTGGCTAGGACAAATCCTATCGGCCTCTAATCTCTAAAATCTACAAGATACAGAAAACCTCAACAACAGAAAGACAAATAACCCAGTTAAAAAATGGGCAAAGGATATGAACAGCCAAAGAAGACATTCTGGCGGCTAACAGACACATGAAGAAATGCTCACAATCATTAGCCATTAGAGAAATGCAAATCAAAACTACAATGAGATACCATCTCACCCCAACAAGGCTAGCATTAATCCAAAAAACAGAAAATAATAAAAGTTGGAGAGGTTGTGGAGAGACTGGAACAATTATGCACTGTCGGTGGGAACGTAAAATGGTACACCACTTTGGAAATCAATTTGGTGCTTTCTTAAGAAGCTAGAAATAAAAGTACCATACAATCCAGCAATCCTGCTCCTTGGAATATATCCTAGAGAAATAAGAGCCATCACAAGAATAGATATATGCACACCAATGTTCACTGCAGCACTGTTCATGATAGTAAAAATTTGGAAACCACCTAGGTGCCCATTAACGGATGAATGGATAAACAAATTATGGTATATCCACACAAGGGAATACTATGCAACGATAAAGAACAATGATGAATCCATGAAACATAACAAGGAGGAATCTGGAAGGCATTAATGCTGAGTGAATTTAGTCAGTCACCGAAGGACAAATATTGTACAATACCATTATTATACGAACTCAAGGAAAGGTTTAAACACAGAAGAAAACATTGTTTGATGGTTACAAGTATGGGGAAGAAGGGAGAGTGTTATTCAATTAACTAGATGGTAGACAAGAATTATCTTAGGTGAAGGGAAGGAAAGCGCGCACTACAGGGAAGTCAGCATAACTGGACTAAACTTAAGCTAAGAAGTTTCCTGAATACAACCAAACCCTTCATGGGACAGAGTAGCAGGGTGGGAGGTCTGGGGACCATGCTTTCAGGGGACATCTAGGTCAATTGGCATAACAAAGTTTATTAAGAAAATGTTCTGCATCCCACTTTGTTGTTTGGCATCTGGGGTCTTAAAAGCTAATGAGTGGCCATCTAAGATGCATTAATTGGTCCCAACCCACCTGGAGTAAAGGAGAATGAAAAACACCAAAGTCACAAGGAAAGCATTATCCCAAGAGACAGAAAGGGCCACATAAACTGGAGACTGCATCAGCCTGAGACTAGAAGAACTAGATGGTGCCTGGCTACCACCAATGACCACCCTGAAAAGGAACACAACAGAGACTCCTTTTTGAGCAGGAGAAAATTGGGGTGCAGAGCTCAAATTCTAGTAAGAAGACCAGACTTAATTGAATGAGACTGGAGGAACCCCAGAAAGCATGGCACTCGGACTCTTTGTCTACCCAGCACTAAAACCATTCCTGAGGCCATCGCTTCAGTCAAGGATGAGACTGGACTATGGGACATAAAATGATACTCGTGAACAGTGTGCTTCTTAGCTCAAGTAAATATATGAGACTAAATGGACAACTCCTGACTGGAGGTAAGATGAGAAGGAAGAGATGGGCAGGAGCTGGTTGAATGGACATGGGAAATCACGGTTGGAAAGGAGGAATGTGCTGTCACAGTATAGGGAGAGCAATTAGGGTCACATAACAATGTATGTTTAAATTTTTGTATGAGAGACTAAATTGAATTGTAAACTTTCCTTAAAGTACAATCAGAAAAAAAAATCTATAAAACTTCTGACCAATATTGCCTAAGCTATTTCACACAATTTTTAATATATTGTATCTTCATTATTCATTGAGTTCAAATTATTTTTAGAATTTAGTTTGCTTTTCCTCCTTAAAACTGTTATAACTTATTTTTGCTCCCTATTTTTTTTTTTCACCTTTTCGTTGAAAATGTCAATGAAGTGTTGTATTTGGGATACATTTACCTACTTCAACAGATTTAGTTTATTATTACCAAAAGTCACTATGTTTTTCTAGATGTGATACCAATCAAATAAATACTTTATTGACAGATATAAAATTACATTAACCAATACATATTGCATAGTATGAACTACTGATTTTTAGTTTTTTGATATTATAACTGACTTGTCAGCTAAGTTTTATTGGTATTGAGATGTTTTGCTTTTTTGGTTTTTGTTTTGTTTTATATTGTTTTGGAAAACTCTTCTATTACATGATGTAATGTTATAAGGCAGTAATGGTATTAACACAAATATGTCTTTGTATTATAAGTATGCATTTAAATATTTTGACTTAAAATTTTTAAATGTGAAGGTCTGTATCATCATGTTTTCTAGTGTGAAACAGTGTCGTCAATTACCACTATTGCCACTATTGCCTTACTACAGTAATGTAAGCCTCTCTCTCTCTCTCTCTTTCTCTTTAAAGGAGGCCTGGTAGCACAAATAGTTAAGTTAGGCGCTCGGCTGCTTACCAATAGGTGGGTGGTTCAAACCTACCCAGTCACACTGTGTGAGAAACACCTGGTGATCTGCTTGCATAAAGATTGCAGCCAAGAAAACCTGCTCTGTCACATGGGGTCACTGTGGGTCGAAATAGACCTAAAGGCACTCAACAACAACAGTGTGTTATAATTATGTAGAAATCTTCTATATTGTGTATCTGTCTGAATATCTTTTTTTTAAAATTTTATTGGTTCAAGAGCTAGACTAATATAAGAGAATAAGAACAAATCAAAGAATTAGATAATATTTTTTATTGTAGTAATTATGAAAATATTAAGAAAAATCTGCCCATCTGTTAAAGAGAAACATTGATTTAGGTTTATTTTATGACTATTTAGCATAACTGATACAAAATATAAAATGAGTATATTTGCAGAGATAAAATATGGTTTCAAATTGACTAAGGAACAAAAGAACATAAAAATTGACAAGATAGTTTAAGAAATGAGGCAAATAAAACTTTAATATTACAAAGTATTATACATAATGATTGAATTTAGAACTCCAATAGACATGTTAAAGTTCAGAATAGCACAGATAAAGAGAGAATTAGTAACCAGAAAGAACAATTTTAAGAAAATATCCACAAGTTAGCAAAGGTAATCGAAGAAGTAGAAGACATGAAAGAGTTATAGAAATATGGAGGATAGACTGAGAAGATCTAACATGACATCTATTCAGACTCCCAAAGACAATGGAGGAGATGCAATTTTCAAAGGTGAAAATCAATGTACATTTCCAAGAAGTTTATCAAATTTCAGAAGAACAAAGCAGAGATATTATATAAAAGTGATCACAGAGAGAGAGAAAAGATTACACACAAAGCAAGAGCAATTAGTCTCATAGTTGACTTTGCAATGATAGTAATAAAAGCCAGAAGACAATGTAAAAGTATTATCAATATGCTGAACAAAAATAATTATCAAATTTGAAATTCTATATCTAGTCAAACTATCTTTAAGATGAGGATGAAATAAAGACATTTACGCAAATGAAAAGTGAATGTGTTTACAACCTACATACCCTTATTAAAGGAATTCTAAAAAATATAATCCAGGAGGAAGGAAAATAGTAATATAAGGAATAATTAAGAAGCAAGAGGACATGGTAAATACCTATACAAATTTCTAATCAACAATGAATATGAAAAACAATAATATTGTCTAATTTAAAGAGTTTTTTGTAAACATACAAAACTAAAATACTGTAAACAGTAGTACATAACAAAGGAGAATGAATGAAATTAAAGGACTGCCCTTTTTAAGGAGAATGGTAAATACATTGACTAATTTGAGATTTCATCCAGTTAAATACTGCATCTGAATATTAAATTGAGTAAATTACTTATTTTCTGATAGAAATAAAAATGGAACAAATGCTAACAAATTTAGAAATAAAGAGAAAAATAAAATGGAAACAGTAGAAAAACAGAAAGTGCAAAATAAGATGATAGAAAAGAATTCATATATACCAGCAACCACAATAAATTGAAATAAACTATACACTCCACTGAACAGATTTTCAGAATACATATATATTTTTTAAAAATCTAGTTATTTTCTGTTTATAGGGATACCATAAGATTCAGAATAAAATGATTTAAAAAGATAGAATAGGCAAATACCAACCAGAAGAATATTGCTACAGGCATAGCAATATCAGGCAGAATTATCTTGAAGGCAAAAAGCATTGCTAATGATAAGAAAGCCATTATATATAGGCAAAAGACTAAAGGATATAACAATTTTAAACTTGTGTTCACCTGATAAGATAGCTTCAAGATATAAGAAGCAAAAATAATCAGATTGAAAGGAAATATTGTCATTGTTACAGGCGATTTTAACCAACCTCTCTTAGTAATCAATAGATCAATAAATGAAACATCAATAAATAAATAAATGACTTGAACAACACAGTTAAGAAACTACATCTAATGCATATGAGCAGAATTATCCAGCATTTGAAAAATATTATTTCAAGTACACATGGATCATACAAAAATATTTATCATGTGGTAAGTAATGAAGAAATGATTTACAGCCTTGGAAACCCTGTGGGGCAGTTCTGCTCTGTCTACAGGGCTGCTGAGAGTCAGAATTGACTTGATGGCAATGGATTTGGTAAGTAATAAAGCAAGTCTAAACTTTAATCAGATATTTGATATTATACATGCCAAATTATTTTTATCACAAATAGATTAATTTAGTTTCTATAACAAAACAAAATATAAAAAGACATTTAAATGTCTTTTTACATCAAAAACACACCTCCACATATATCACAGATCAAAGTCGACCTCATAATGGCAAATAGAAATTCTTACAAATGAGTGATAATGAAAATACTACATAACAAAAACATTATTTAGAGTAGATGCTGGAAAAACTTTTTATGTAAAGAGTTAGAGAGTAAATATTTTAGGCTTTGTGGGTGATACATGGTCTTCATTCTTTGTGTTTGCAAACCCTTTAAAAATGTAAAAAAAATTCTTAACTTTGGGATCATATAAAAATAGGACAAGGCCAGATTTGGTCTATGAGCTATTGTTTGCCAAGGCCTGTTTTAGAGAGCTGTCTGTCTTGGAAGAAGTGCAGCCAGAATGCTCATTAGAAACAAGGATGGCGAGACTTCGTCTCACATATACTTTGACATGTTATCAGGAGGGACCAGTCCCTGGAACAGGACATCACGGTTGCTTGGTAAATACAGGGTCATCGAAAAAGAGGAAGACCCTCAATGAGATGAATTGACATAGCAGCTGCAACAATGGGCTCAAGCATAACAATAATTATGAGGGTGGTGCAGGAGCGGGCAGTGTTCTGCTCTTTGTACATAGGGTCGCTATCAGGCAGAACTGACTAGACAGCACCTAACAACAAAACTATACATAACTTTACTTCTTATAGTAGTTAAAGAGAAGGACTGAAAATTAATAAGCTCGACACCCAACTTAAAATTAATGAAAGAATAAATCAAAGAAAACAGAAAGAAGAAATGATATAGATAAGAGTAAAATTAACTAAATCAAAAATACATTCAATAAAAGGATTAGTATAGCCAAACGATAGTCTTTTAAAATGACTAATAAAATTGACCTAGTGAACACATTTATTTAAAAGGTGAAAAAGTAGAAGAGAACAGAGAAAGATAATCCATTGATCAAATGGAAACACATTTTGATGTGCATGTAATCCTAAATATGTTTCAATTGTAGAATAGACTATAATCTGTGTATCAGGGAACATAATTATGCACAGATTATTGTGAGAAACAGCACTTTACTCATGACCTGACTGACTGCATAAATTAAACCTATTGCCATCGAGTCAATTCTGACTCTTAATGACCCTATAGGACAAAGTAGAACTGCCTTATATGATTTCCAAGACTGTAATCTTTTTGGAAACTAACTGCCACATCTTTCTCCTACAGAGCTGCTGGTAGGTTCAAACCCCTGACCTTATGGTTAGCAGCCAAGCACTTAACCACTGAGCAACCAGCACTCCTTGATTGATAGTACAATCAAATGCAAAGTACTTCTAATAGAGTTTGACAATGTTTTAATCATAACAATGAAATTATTGTTTTGGCTTAATTTTTAAAAAAATTTGTTAGAAATCAACAGAAATGCATTCTCAAATTGCTGTGATTCCTTGGAAAACAAGTTCAGTGTGATTTATAATTAACTTTTCATGCACCAGTGACAATAGTGACAGGGCAAATAATCATCAGATAAACACTGATTTTCTACCATGTAACAGGAACCAAGTAGAAACTTGGTAGGTAGTGGAGACTTACTAGACATGTTTCCTGAACTCATGGAGTGTAGAGTCATTAAATGTCTAAATATAATCTTAAAATGTAGTTATAAAATGTGGAAACTATTAAAAAGTAAATTCAGGGTATTATGAGAAAGACAATCAACAGGGAACTGGGGAATTGGAGAACCTCTTAGATAAGGTCTCCTTGAAGAAGAGATATTTAGGTGGAAACTTCAAATATGAGTAGGAAAGAACCAGCATAAAGGCAGAGGTGGCGGGTGGAAGTTAGGGGCGAGGGTGAGTCAGACTTCCTTGCCAGAGGAAACTGGTTATGGGAGGCCCCTGATATGTGGAATGATGGAGGCCAGTGTTTGAATCATACTGAGAGATGAGAAGAGAGGCAAATGATGAATAAGCTTTGGAAGACAAAAAGAGGATAGATCATACATATCTTGAAAGCCTCGGCAAGGAACTTAATTAATGAGACAAGAAGTCAAAGGATGCTTTTAACATAAAAAAAAAAAAAAATCAGCCCAGATGCTGAGCAGAGAATGGCTTATAAGGAAGCACAAGGAATGAGGGAGCCTTGGGATAGATTCTGGAAATCAAATATGAGATGATGGTCGCTTGGGCCAGAGTTGTAGTATTAAAAATGGCAAGACATGGACAGATTTGGTGATATAATGTGGAGATAGAACTGACAGGGTTTTTGTGGCCAGGAAGATGAAGGGATTCTTATGTAATGACTCTATTTCTCAAGGAAGTGTGAGATAACATCAGCAGCTGAAAGTGATAGACAGTGGTTCTTTAACCTTGACTGCACATTAAAATCACCCAAGCAGCTTAAAGAAATGCTAAATCATGGCTCAACCTAGAAATTGATTTTATTGGTCTGAGGTAGGGCCCAGTCATTTGCTTCAAAAT
Source organism: Dugong dugon (assembly GCA_030035585.1). Lineage (NCBI taxonomy): Eukaryota > Metazoa > Chordata > Mammalia > Sirenia > Dugongidae > Dugong > Dugong dugon. Next base: position 35,176,151 of record CM057479.1, read on the forward strand.
TTCTTAAATAATCCATCTGGGGCTAAGGTAAACATCCACCTGAGGCAGAGTGGAAAGTTTAGTTAGAGTAGAGACAATGCAAAATAGGCTTTGATGATGAAGTTATTTGAGAAATGTAGTAACAGTGCATGGCAGTGTTGTTTGTACATTTGAGGCTGAGGGTCACAAATTTAAAGTGCAGAAGTTTTTCTGTAATAGTAATAATCAGGAAAAAAGCAAATAGGTGAGTTTACTTAGGAGCTTTGCTAGGCAAGCACAATGGGAGAGAGAGGATCAAATGAAGTATGTACAAAGGCATGATTATGATGAAAAGTCATAAAATCTAAGCTGAGTGAAGAGGATAAAGAAGACACAGGAGACTGATGTTGTTAGGTGCTGTCAAGTCAGTTCAGACTCATAGCAACCACAAGTACAACAGAATGAAACACTGCCCAGTCCTGCACCATCCTCACAATTGATGTTTAAGCACATTGATACAGCCACTTTGTCAATCCATCTCGTCGAGAGTCTTCTTCTTTTTCTCTGACACTTTACCAAGCATGATGTCCTTCTCCAGAGACTGGTTCCTCCTGGTAACACGTCCAAAGTACATGAGACAAAGCCTCGTCATCCTTACTTTCAAGGAGCACTCTGGCTGTATTTCTTCCAGGACAGACTTGTTCATTCTTCTGGCAGTCCATGGTATATTCAATAATCTTTACCAACATCACAATTCAAAGGCATCAATTATTCTTTGGTCTTCCTTATTCATAGTCCAGCTTTTGCATGCATTTGAGACGATTGAAAATATCGTGGCTTGGGTCAGGCGGACCTTAGTCCTCAAAGTGACATCTTGGCTTTTTAACACTTTAAAGAGCATCTTTTGCAACAGATTTGCCCAATGCAATGCATCATTTGATTTCTTGACTGCTGCTTCCATGGGTGTTGATTGTGGATCCAAGTAAAATGAAATACTTGACAACTTCAATCTTTTCTCTGTTTATCATGATGTTGCTTATTGGTCCAGTTGTGAGGATTTCTGTTTCTTTTATGTTGACGTGTAATCTTTGCTAAAGGCTGTAGCCTTTGATCTTCATCAGTAAGTGCTTCAAGTCCTCTTCACTATCAGCAAGGAAGGTTGTGTCATCTGCATATAGTGGGTTCTTAATGAGTCTTCCTCCAATCCTGATGTCATGTTCTTCTTGTAGTCCAGCTTCTTGGATTATTTGCTCAGCAAACAGATTGAATAAGCACGTGAAAGGATACAACCATGACACACAGCTTTCTTTACTTTAAACCACTTAGTATCCCCTTGTTCTGTTGAATGACTGCTTCTTGGCAGGTTCCTCATGAGCACAATTAAATGTTCTATAATTCCCATTCTTCACAATATTATCCATACTTTGTTATGATCTTCACAGTCGAATGCCTTTGTATAGTCAATAAAACACAGGTAAATATCTTTCTGGTATTTTTTGCTTTCACCCATGATCGTTCTAATGTCAGCAATGATCTCCCTTGTTCCACGTCTTTTCTGAAACCAGCTTGAAATTCTGACAGTTCCCTGTCCATGTAATGCTGCAACCACTTTTGAATGATCTTCAACAAAATTTTACTGGTGTGTGATATTAATAATAGTATTTGATAATTTCCACATTCTGTTGGATCACCTTTCTTTGGAATAGGTACAAATATGGATCTCTTCCGGTCAGTTGGCCAGGTAGCTGTCTTCCAAATTTCTTGGTATAGACGAGTGAGCACTTCCATCACGGCATCCGTATGTTGAAACATCTCAATTGGCATTCTGTCAATTCCTGAAGCCTTGTTTTCTGCCAGTGTCTTCGGTGCAGCTTGGATCTCTTCTTCGGTACCTTGGTTCTTGATCATATACCACTTCCTGAAATGGTTGAATATTGACCAATTCTTTTTCGTACAGTGACTCTATTCCTTCCATCTTCTTCTGATGCTTCCTGCATAATTTAATATTCTCCATGTAGAATCCTTCAAAATTGTAACTTGAGGCTTGAATTTTTTCAGTTCTTTCAACCTCAGAAAAGCTGAGCCTGTTCTTCCCTTTTGGTTTTCTATTGCCAGGTCTTTGCACTTTTCATTATAATACTTTACTTTGTCTTCTCTCTTACCCTTTGAAATCTCCTGTTCAGCTCTTTCACGTCATCATTTCTTCCTTTAGCTTTAGCTGCTCTACATTCAAAAGCAACTTCCAGAGTCTCTTCTGACATCAATTTTCGTCTTTTTAATGACCTCTTGCTATCTTTGTGTATGATGTCTTTGATGTCATTGCACAGCTCATCTGATCTTTGGTCGTTAATGTTCAATGCATCAAATCTATTATTAAGGTGGTCTCTAAATTCAAGTGGGATGTACTCAAGGTTGTACTTTTGCTCTCATGGACTTGTTCCAATTTTCTTCAACTTCAACTTGAAGTTGCATATGAGTAATTGATAGTCTGTTCTGCATTCGGCCCCTAGCTTTGTTCTAACCGATGATATTGAGCTTTTTGTCGTCTCTTTCCACAGATATAGTCGATTTGATTCCTGTGTATTCCATCCTTCGTGGTCCACTAGCATAGTCGCTGTTTATGTTGCAGAAAAAAGGTACTTGCAATGAATACTTTATTGGTCTTGCAAAATTCTATTATGAGATCTCTGGCATTGATTCTATCACCAAGGCCATATTTTCCAACTACTAATCTTTCTTCTTTGTTTCCAACTTTCACAATCCAATTGCCAGTAGTTATCAGTGCATCTTGATTGCATGTTCCATCAACTTCAGACTGCAGAAGTCGGTAAAAATCTTCAATTTCTTCATCTTTGGCCTTAGTGGTTGGTGCATAAATTTCAATAATAGTCATATTAACTGGTCTTCCGTGTAGGCAGTGGATATTATCTTATCACTGACAATGTTGTACTTCAGGATAGATCTTTTTTTTCTTCTTTTCTTTTTTTATTGTACTTTAAGTGAAAGTTTACAATTCATGTTAATCTCTCATACAAAAGTTTATACATACATTGTTTTGTGACCCTAATTGCTCTTCCTATACTGTGACAGTACACACCTCCTTTACACCCCTGATTTCCCGTGTCCCTTCAACCAGCTCTTGACCCTCTCTGCCTTCTTATCTAACCTCCGGACAGAAGCTGCCAATTAAGCCTCATGTATCTACTTGATCTTCGAAGCACACTCTTCACGAGTATCATTTTATACCGCATAGCCCAGTCTAATCTGTCAGAAGAGTTGGCCTCGGGAATTGTTTTAGTTCTGGGTTGAGAGAGAGTCCAGCTGCCATGCTATCTGGGTTTCCTCCAGTCACAGTCAGACCATTAAGTATGGTCTTTTTACTGGAATTTGAGTTCTACACCCCACTTTTCTCCTGCTCCATCAGGGAGTCTCTGTTGTGTTCCCTTTCAGGGCAGTCACTGGTAGTAGCCAGGCACCATCTAGTTCTTCTTGTCTCAGGATGATGCAGTCTCCAGTTTATGTGGCCTTTCTGTCTCTTGGGCTAACACTTTCTTTGCGTCTTTGGTGATCTTCATTCTACTTTACTGCAGGTGGGTTGGGACCAGTTGATGCATCTTAGATGGCCACTCACTAGCTTTTAAGACCCCAGATGCCACTCACCAAAGTGGGATGCAGAACATTTTCTTTTCTTTTTTTTTTTTGGCTTTAATAAAGGTAAATTTATTCTCTCACAGTCTAGGAGGCTAGAAGTCCAAATTCAGTGTGCCAGCTCCATGGGAAATCTTTCTCTCTCTGTTGGCTCTGGGGGAAGGTCCTTGTCATCTATCTTCCCCAGTTGAGGAGCTTCTCAGAGCAGGAAACCTGGGTTCAAAGGATGCCCTATTCTCCTGGCTCTTGTTGCTTGGTGGCATGAGGTCCCCATGTCTCTCTGCTAACTTCTCTCTTTTATATCTCAGAATATTGATTTAGCACACAACCTAATCTTATAGATTGAGTCCTTCCTCATTAACATAACTACCACTTATCAGACTTCATTGACATCATAGAGGTAGGATTTACAAAACATAAGAGAATCACATCAGATGACAAAATGTTGGACAATCATATAATACTGGGAATCATGGCTTGGCCAAGTTGACACACATTTTTGGGAGACATAATTCAATGACTAACAACATGGCAAATGACTTCAAATATCTGAGAAAAATGATGGTCAAGTAAACTACCACAATCAGAAAACATGTCAATCAAATGGGATAAAATATATTTTTCTTTTGAGGTCCGGCAAGATAGCGCTCTAGGCAGAAGCACCACGCCGTCCCTCCACAGCAAAGATCCGAAAAACTAAGCCAAACAGAGAATCAACAATCCTGAAACCCTAGAACATCAAATGAAGAGATAAAGAACTCAGCCAAGCACCAAATGGAGTGAGAATACTGAAGGAGAACGGAGAGCGGGGAGAGATTCATGCAGAGGTCCCCTACCAGCTAATGCAGCGCGGATCCACCATCTTGGACTCCTATCGGAGACCAGCACACGGGGGTATGAGAGAGCAGCCTCACGGAGTGTCCAGTGGGAGACAAAACAACCGGTATTTTGTGGTGTGCACTTTCCCACCTCCCATCCTTCTTCACCCCGGCTTGGGCTCCTCTGCTTCCCATGGCCGCGGTCTCTTTGCTGGGGGGCACCAGCTGCTTGGATTCCGCAAGCCCGGGCTGGCGGCTCTCTGGGTGCCATTTGTTGCCTGCTAGTGCTGCTTTTTTTTTTCTGCTTCTTTTGATTTCTCACTTGCCTCTTGCCGCCTCCCCCTCTTTTTGCTCGGGTGACTGGCTCCGAGCGCCATCTTTGCTCTTTCCTGCGGGGCTCCATTCGGGTGTGCAGCTGCTTCCCAGTCTGGGCTGCTGCACTGGTGGGATCCCGGAGCTTTTGTTTGTTTGTTCCTCTGCTTCCCGTGGCCACGGTCTCTTGACCCGGGGTCCCTGGCTGCTTGGATTCCGCGCTCTTGGGCGGGCGGCTCTATCGGTGCCATTTGTTGACTGCTGGTGTTGCTTTTTTTTTTTTCTTTTCCTGCTTCTTTTGGTTTCTCGCTTGCCTCTCACCACCTACCCCTCCTTTTGCTTGGGTGCCTGGCTCTGAAGGCCATCTTTGCTCCTTCCTGAGGGGCCCCAGAGCGCCGGCAATTTGTGATATATGCTTTCCCACTCTCCACCCTTCTTCACTCACACTCAGCCTCCTCTGTTTCCCACGGACACAGTCTCTTGTCCAGAAACACCAGCCTGTACTGGCTGGCTCTCTGAGTGCCATTTGTTGGCTGCTGGTGTTGCTTTTTATTTTTCTTTTTCTTTATGCTTCTTTGGATTTCTTGCTTGCCTCTTGCCACCTCCCCCTCCTTTCACTCGAGTGCCTGGCTCTGTGCACCATCTTTGCTTTTTCCTGAGTGTGGAGCTTCTTCACAGTCTGGGCTACCGTGCTGGTGGGATCCCAGGGCTTTTGTTCATTTGTTCATTTTGAATTGTTTGTCTGTTTTCTTTTCCTTTATTGAGTTGGGAGCCCTTTCTGGCCAGGCGGAGCTGCGGGCCAGGGAGACTCCCCTTAAGCTTCCATAGACGTGCAGAGGGATCCCTGAACGCATTTCTTTTTTCGTTGGTTTTTTTTTTTGTTGTTGTCTTTTCCCTCTTTTTCCCTTTTGTCTTTCTTCATTGCTCAATTTCTCATCTTTCTATCTCTTCCCTCTCTTTCTGATCCCTGAATACCAGGTGTTGTATGCCTCTGCGACTTCTGGCCAGACTATGCTGTGGAATCTCAGAGCGACTTCCCCAGACCTCATAGCTGCATCGGTGGGATCCCTGGGAACTTCGCGGTTCTTTAACCTTTCTGATTTTTATTTGTTCATTCTTTTCTTTTCTTTCTCCTCCCCCTTCTGTTTTTCTCCATTCCATAGTCTCTCATCTCTCCATTCCAATGGCAAGCTCCCCTAGCATTCTTTTTTGTTTGTATGTTTTTTGGGTCCTGTTCCTCTCTCCTCTCTCCCATATCCAGCTTAGCTTCACACATAACCATCTCCCTGCTGCATCTTGCCTACCTGCACCATACACTTGACATCAAACCACCAAGCTGTGCAGGCACGGCCTATTGGAACCTGCGCAACACTGATTACTGACTGCCCTGGTGGCTGCGGTGAGTGCCACAAACAACCTGTCCCAGTGGCTCCTCTTCAGCTAGACCTGCCCTGCTGTACCACATATGAGTGACTGAACCAGCCAGTTGGAGAAGGAGGTGAAAACTATTCAGTGCACAGACGAGTGAACAACAAGGGGCACGCAGTCCGCCTGCTCAGACATACTCAAATTTTTTTTTTTAAAGGGACAAAAAAAAATCTACAATCAATAAAAGAGAGAAATATCTACTGAATGCCCTGAAAACAGCAAACAATATTAAAACATTTACAAAAACAGGACAGGATGGCTCCAGTAGGTGTCCAAATTAAAACACCAGATAACTCTCCTATAGAAAAAAATGCTCTAGAAGTACCTGATAGGGAATTCAAATCACTAATACTCGGAATTTTCCAAGAACTGAGGCAAAAAGCTGACAAACAGGAGGAACAAATAGACAAATTCATGGAAAATACAGACAAAAAATTGGAAGAATTCAGGAAGCTGATGCAGGAACAAAATGCCAAAATAAATTCACAACTAGAAATTATACAAGAACAACAACTGGAAATCCAAAAGCCAAACAACAAGATTTCAGAAATGGATGATGTCATAGAAGGGCTGAGAAGCAGATTTGAAACCGTGGAAGACAGGATCAGTGGAATTGAAGACAAACACTTGGATACAACTCTGTTTCAGGAAAACTCAGAAAAAAGAACAAAAAAAAAAAAAAAAAAAAAAATGAAGAGACCCTGAGAGTTACGTGGGACACAATTAAAAGCAAAAATTTACGAGTGATTGGCATTCCAGAACAAGGGGAGAAAACAGAAAACACAGAGAGAATCATTGAGGAACTGCTGACAGAAAACTTCCCCAATATCATGAAAGATGAATATCTGGCCATCCAAGAAGCTCAACGAACCCCATATAGAAGAGACCCTAAAAGAAAATCACCAAGGCAAATCATATTCACACTCGCAAAAACCAAAGACAAACAAAGAATCCTGAGAGCGGCTCATGAAAAACAAGAAGTCACATACAGAGGAGAAACAATAAGACTAAGCTCAGATTATTGGACAGAAACCATGCAGGCAAGAAGGCAGTGGGATTACATATATAAAATCTTGAAAGAAAAAAATTGTCAGCCAAGAATAATATACCTGCAAAACTCTCATTCAAATTTGATGGTGAAATTAAGTCATTTCCAGATAAACATAAACTAAGGGAATATGCAAAAGTCAAACCAAACTTACAAGAATTATTAAAGGGAGTTCTTCGATCTGAGGACAAACAGCTTCAGCCCTCAGGCAGGACCTAGGACGCAGGATCATACAAGCCAGATACCAATCTAGGAAATGAACTCTCGAGGACTATCCAAAACCAAAAGAAATACAACAGGGAATCAGAGCAGTCAATCGATGGATGACAACAACATCAAAACAATGAAAGAGGGAAAAAATGGCATAGGTATAGAACCTTCTAATGGAAAGGAAGGCAAGGCGATACCAAGTAAGTGTAGACTACTTCAAACTTAGAAAGATAAGGGTAAAATTCATGGTAACCACAAAGAAAGTTAACAAACCAACTCATAAAGATAAAAAACATAAAGTCTCAGCAAAAACAAAACCTACAAAAACAAAAGAAATGAAAACACAATCCACAAACAAAAGTAACTCAGCACAAGAGAGTAAGAAGAACAAATAAAACTTCAACACCACAAAAAAAGCACTACAAAATGACAGCAACAAACTCACATCTATCAATAATTACACTCAATGTAAATGGACTTAATGCACCCGTAAAGAGACGGAGAGTGACAGAATGGATAAGAAAACAGGATTCATCAATATGCTGTCTACAAGAGACACACCTTAGAAACAAAGATGAGAATTTATTAAAAATCAAAGGTTGGAAAAAAATATATCAACCTAACAACTACCAAAAAAGAGCAGGAGTGGCAATTCTAATCTCAGATAAAATAGACTTTAAAACAAAATCTGCCATAAAAGACAAAGAAGGACAATATATAATGATTAAGGGGATGATCCATCATGAAGACATAACCATAATAAACATCTACACACCCAATGACAGGGCTCCAAAATACATAAAACAAACTCTAACAACACTGAAAAGAAAAATTGACAGTTCCACAATAATAGTAGGAGACTTCAACACACCACTCTCAGACAAGGACAGAACAACTAAGAAGAAACTCAGCAAAGATACAGAAGACCTAAAGGGCACAATCAGCCAACTTGACCTCATAGACATATATAAAACAATCCATCCAACTGCTACAAAGTACACATTCTTTTTCAATGCACATGGAACGTTCTCCAGAATAGACCACATCTTAAGCCACAGAGCAATGCTCAACACGATCCAAAACGTTAAGATAATTCAAAGTATCTTCTGTGACCACAATGCCATCAAGGTAGAAATTAACAATAGAAACAGCAAGAAAAAAAAATCAACTACATGGAAACTGAATAATACTCTGCTTACACATCAGTGGGTAATAGAAGATATCAGAGATGGGATCAAAAATTTCCTAGAATCAAATGAGAATGAAAACACATCATACCAAAAACTTTGTGACACAGCAAAGGCAGTCCTCAGAGGACAATTTATAGCACATATCAAAAAAGAAGAAAGGGACAAAATCAAAACATTAACTACAGAACTCAAACAAATAGAAAGAGAACAGCAAAAAAAGCCTACAACCACCGGAAGAAAGGAAATAGTAAAGATCAGAGCAGAAATAAATGAAATAGAGAACAGAAAAACTATAGAAAGAATCAACAAAACCAAAAGTTGGTTCATTGAAAGAATCAACTAAATCGACAAACCACTGGCCAGACTGACAAAAGAAAAACAAGAGAGGACACAAATAACCCAAATAAGAAATGAAATGGGGGACATTACAATAGACCCAACTGAAATAAAAAGGATTATAACAGAATATTATGAAAACCTATACTCCAACAAATTTGAAAACCTAGAATAAATGGATAAATTTCTAGAAACACACGGCCTACCCAAACTACAACAAAGTGATGCTGAAAATCTCAACAGACGCATAACAGGAGAAGAGATTGAAAAGGTAATAAAAAAAACTTCCAACCAAAAAAAGCCCTGGCCCAGAAGGCTTCGATGGAGAATTCTACAAAACATTTACAGAAGAGCTCATACCAGTTCTACTCAAGCTATTTCAGAGCATAGAAGAGGAAGCAACACTTCCAAATTCATTCTATGAATCCAGCATAACGCTGATACCAAAACCAGGCAAAGACATCACAAAAAAAGAAAATTATAGACCAATATCTCTCATGAATACAGATGCAAAAATTCTGAACAAAATTCTAGCCAATAGAATTCAGCATCATATCAAAAAAATAATACACCACGACCAAGTGGGATTCATACCAGCTATGTAAGGATGGTTTAACATTAGAAAATCAATCAACGTAATACACCACATAAATAAAAGGAAAGAAAAAAATCACATGATCATCTCAATTGATGCAGAAAAGGCATTTGACAAAGTCCAACACCCATTCCTGATGAAAGCTCTCAATAAAATAGGTATAGAAAGGAAATTTCTCAACATAATAAAGGGCATCTATGCAAAACCAATGGCCAACATCATTCTTAATGGAGAGAGGCTGAAAACATTCCCCTTGAAAACAGGAACAAGACAAGGATGCCCTTTATCACCAATCCTATTTAACGTTGTGCTGGAAGTTCTAGCTAGAGCAATAAGGCAAGAAAAAGAAATAAAGGGCATCCAAATTGGTAATGAAGAAGTTAAACTGTTCCTGTTTGCAGATGATATGAAACTATACCTAGAAAACCCTAAACACTCCACGAGAAATCTACTGGAACTAATAGAAAGATTCAGCAGAGTAGCAGGATATAAGATAAACATGGAAAAATCAGTTGGATTCCTATACACCAGTAAAGAGAACAATGAAAAGGAGATCAGGAAATCAATACCATTTTCAATGGCCCCTAAAAAGATAAAATACTTAGGAATAAATCTGACAAGGGATGTAAAAGACGTATACAAAGAAAACTACAAAGCTCTACTGCATGAAACCCAAAGGGATCTACATAAATGGAAAAACATGCCATGCTCATGGATAGGCCGACTCAACATTGTGAAAATGGCAATTCTACCCAAAGCAATTTACAAATACAATGCAATCCCGATCCAAATACCAGCAACATTCTTCAAAGAGATGGAGAAACTAATCATTAACTTTATATGGAAAGGGAAGAAGCCCCGAATAAATAAAGCACTACTGAAGAAGAAGAATAAAGTTGGAGTACTCACACTACCTGATGTGAGAACCTACTATACAGCTACAGTAGTCAAAACAACCTGGTACTGGTACAACAACAGAGACATTGACCAATGGAACAGAATTTAGAACCGAGATGTAAATCCATCCACCTACAGTCACCTGATCTTCGACAAGGGCCCAAAGTCCATCAAATGGGGAAAAGACAGTCTTTTTAACAAATGCTGCTGGCAAAACTGGATATCCAGTTGCAAAAAAATGAAACAGGACCCTTACCTCACACCGTATACAACAACTACTTCAAAATGGATCAAAGACCTGAATATAAAGCCTAAAAGTATAAAGTTCATAGAAGAAAAAATAGGACCAACACTTCAGGCTTAATATATGGCATTAACATGATACAAACCATAACCATCAACGCACAAAACCCAACAGTTAAGCTAGATAACTGGGATCTTCTAAAAATCAAACACCTATGCTCTTCAAAAGACTTCACCAAAAGAGTCAAAAGAGAACCTAGAGACTGGGAAAAAATTTTTGGACAGTACAATTCAGACAAAGGTCTAATCTCCATAATCTACAAGAAAATCCAACACCTCTACAACAAAAAGATAAACAATCCTATCAAAAAATGGGCAAAGGAAATGAACAGACACTTCACCAAAGAAGGCATTCAAATGGCCAACAGACACATGAGGAAATGCTCGTGATCACTAGCCATTAGAGAAATGCAAATTAAAACCACAATGACATACCATCTCACCCTGGCATTACTGGCACGAATCAAAAACACTGGAAATAACAAATGTTGGAGGGGCTGCGAGGAAATGGGAACTCTTATGCACTGCTGGTGGCAATGCAAAATGATACAACCATTTTGGAAAATGATATGGCGCTTCCTCAGAAAGCTAGAAATAGACATACCATTCGATCCAACAATCCCACTCCTAGGAATATATCCTAGAGAAATAAGAGTCGTCACTCGAATAGACATATGCACACCTATGTTCATGGCAGCATTGTTCACAATAGCAAAACGATGGAAACAACGTAGGTGCCCATCAACAGATGAATGGATAAACAGACTATGTTACATACACACAATGGAGTACTATGCAACGAGAAAGAACAACAATGAATCTGTGAACCATCTCCTAACATGGATGAAACTGGAGGACATTCTGCTGAGTGAAATAAGTCGATCACAAATGGACAAATATTGTATGAGACCTCTATTGTAAAAACCCATGAAAAAGTTCACACGCAAAATGTAGCAATTTTGTTGGTTACCAGGGATGGGAGGGGTGGAGGGGAAATACTAAATAAGCAATAGATAAGTAGTATCTTGGGTGAAAGGTGAGACAGTACACAATACAGGGGAAACTAGCACAACCTGTACAAGGAAAGGTCATGGAAGCCCCATAGACACATCCAAACTCCCCGAGGGACTGAGTTGCTGGGCGGAGGGCTGTGGGGACCATGGTCTCTGGGAACACCTAGCTCAACTGGCATGATACTACTTATAAAGACAATGCTCTACATTCTACCTTGGTGAGTAGTGTCTGGGGTCTTAAAAGCCTGTGAGCGGCCATCTAAGATACTCCACTGGTCTCATCCCTTTGGGAGCAAGTGAGAATGAAGAGAACAGGAAAGAAGGAAAAGATTAGTCCAAAGGACTAATGTTCCACAGCTACCAAGGCCTCCACCGGCCTGAGTCCAGTACTGCTAGATGGTGCCTGGCTGCCATCACTGACTGCTCTGACCGGGATCGCAACAGAGAGTTCTGGACAAAGCTGGAGAAGGATGTAGAGCATAATTCTAACTCACACACACACACACACACACAAAAAAAAATGTAGAGACCAGATTTACTGGCCTAAAGGAGACTGGAGAAACCTCCAGAGTATGGCCCCAGACAGCCTTTTAGCTCAGTGGTGAAGTTACCTCCGAGGTTCACTGTTCAGCCTGGGAGTGGAGAGCCCCGTAAAACCAAATGAGACTAAAGAGGTACAGGAGTCCAGTGACAAGGGCCTGAAGGCAGAAGGGGAGAAGGAAGCTGATGATAGGGAACAGAAGGTTGAGTAAGGATATAGTTGATGTGTTGTGAGATTGTTAACCATTGTCATAGGGCAACATTTGTAGTAACTGTTAAATGAGAAACTATTTTGTTCTGTAAGCCATCATCTTAAGTGAGAATTACAGGCCAATTGGAAGAGCGTAGTCAATGTCACTGAACTGTGTATGTAGAAATTTTTGAAAGGGTGTATCTTTGGCTGTGTGTATATTCACCAAAAAAAAAAAAAAAAAAAAAAAAAAGGTTGAGAAGTTAGAGGGTTAAAATGTTGTGGGGTTGTTAACCAATGTCATAAAACAACATGTGTACTACTGTTTCATGAGAAACTATTTGTTTTGTAAGCCTTCAGCTGAAGTACAATAAAAAAAATAGAAAAAAAAATACATTTTTCTTTTTAATGTACTTCAGGTGAAGGTTTACAAAACAAATAGTTTCTCATTAAACAGTCAGTACACATATTGTTTCATGACATTGGTTAACAACCCCACGACATGTCAACATGCTCCCTTCTCGACCTTTTTTATTTTTGGTGAAAATATACATAGCCAAAGATACACCATTTCAAAAATTTCTACACGCACAGTTCAGTGACATCAGTTACATTCTTCCAGTTGTGCTGCTATTCTCACTTTAGTTGAAGGTTTACAGAACAAAATAGTTTCTCATTAAACAGTTAGTACACATGTTGCCCTATGACAATGGTTAACAACCCCACTACATTTCAACACTGTCCACACTCAAACTTTGGTTCCCTATCACCAGCTTTCCTGTCCCCTTCTGCCTTCTAGTCCTTGTCCCTGGACTGCTGTGCCTCATTAGTCCTGTTTTGTTTTATGGGGCTGTGCAATCCCCAGCTGAATGGTGAACCTTGGAAGTGACTTCACCACTGAGCTAAAAGAGTGTCTGGGGACCAGACTCTCGGGGTTTCTCCAGTCTCTTTTAGGCCAGTAAATCTGGTCTTTTTTGTGTGTGTTAGAATTTTGTTCTCCATCCTTCTGAAGCTCTGTCCAGAAACCTCTGTTGTGATCCTGCTCAGAGCAGTCAGTGGTGGTACCTGGCCACCATCTAGTTGTACTGGACTCAGTCTGGTGGAGGCAATGGTAGTTGTGGTCCATTAGTCCTTTGGTCTAATCTCTCCCCTGTATCTTATATTCTTCATTTCCCCTTGCTGCCGAAGGGGTGAGACCAGTGGAGTAACTTAGATAGCTGCTCACAGGCTTTTAAGACCCCAGATGCTACTTACCAAGGTAGAATGCAGATAATCTTTATAAACTGTGTTATGCCAATTGAGCTAGATATCCCTTGAGACCATGACCCCCACAGCCCCTGGTCCAGTAATTCCGTCCCTCAGGGAGTTTACACGTGTCTATGGAGCTTACATGACCTTTCCTTGTACAAGTTGTGCTGGCTTCTCCAGTATTGTGTACTGTCTTACCCTTCACCAAAGTTACCACTTATCTATTGCCTATTTAGTATTTCCCCCCTCCCACCTCTCCCATCCCTCGTAACAAAGATTGCAACTAAACTTTTTCATGGGTTTTTACAATAGAGGTCTCATACAATATTTTTCCTTTTGTGATGGATTTATTTCACTCAACATAATGTCCTCCAGTTTCATCCATGTTATGAGATGCTTCACAGATACATTGTTGTTCTTTATATTTGCATAGTACTCCATTGTGTCTATGTACCATAGTTTGTTTATCCATTCGTCTGCTGTTGGGCATCTAGGTTGTTTCCATCGTTTTGCTATTGTGAACAGTGCTGCCATAAACATGGGTGTGCATATGTCTATTTGAGTGACGACTCTTATTTGTCTAGGATGCATTCCTAGGAGTGGGATTTCTGGATCCTATGTTATTTATATTTTTAGCTTTCTAAGGAAGCCCATATCATTTTCCAAAATGGCTGTATCATTTCGGATTCCCACCAGCAGTATAAGAGTTCCGATCTCCATGCAGCCTCTCCAACATTTGTTATTTCCAGTGTTTTTGATTCAGGCCAGTAATGCCAGTGTGAGATTGTATCTCACTGTGGTTTTACTTTGCACTTGTGTAATGGATAGTGATCGTGAGCATTTCCTCATGTGTCTGTTGGTTGCTTGAATGTCTTTTTTGGTGAAGTGTCTGGTCATTTCCTTTGCACATTTTTTAATAGGATTATTTGTCTTTTTGTTGTAGATGTGTTGGATTTTCTTGAAGATTATGGAGATTAGATCTTTGTCTGACTTGTACTGTCCAAAAATTTTCTCCCAGTCTGTAGGCTCTTTTTTTACTGTTTTGGTGAATTCTTTTGAAGAGCATAGGTGTTTGACTTTTAGAAGACCATAGTTACCTAGCTTATCTTCTGTGTTTTGTGTGTTGATGGTTATGGTTTGTATCCTCTTAATGCCATGTATTAGGGCTTATAGCACTGTTCCTATTTTTTCTTCTATGAACTTTATAGTTTTTGACTTTATATTTAGGTCTTTGATCCATTTTGAATTAGTTTTTGTATATGGTTTGAGGTATGGGTCCTTGTTTCATTTTTTTGCAGGTGGATATCCAGTTTTGCCGGCACCATTTGTTAAAAAGGCTGTCTTTTCCCCCATTTGATGGTCTTTGGGCCCTTGTCGAAGATCAGGTGACCATAGGTGAATGGATTTACATCTGGGTTCTCAATTCTGTTCCGTTGGTCAATGTATCTGTCGTTGTACCAGTACCAGGCTGTTTTGACTACCGTAGCTGTATAGTAGGTTCTGAGGTCAGGTTGTGTGAGTCCTCTTACTTTATTCTTTTTCCTCAATAGTACTTTACATATTCGGGGCTTCTTCCCTTTCCATATAAAGTTAATGATTAATTTTTCCATCTCTTTGAAGAAAGTTGTTGGTATTTGGATCGGGATTGCATTGTATTTGTAAATTGCTTTGGGCAGAATTGTCATTTTCACAATGTTGAGTTTACCTATCCGTGAGCATGGTATGTTTTTCCATTTTTGTAGATCCCTTTGTGTTTCTTGCAGTAGAGTTTTGTAGTTTTCTTTGTATAGGAATTTTACATCCCTGGTTAGATTTATTCCTCAGTATTTTATTTTTTTTAGGCGCTGTTATAAATGGTACCGTTTTCCTGGTTTTCTTTTCATCATTCTGTTTATTGGTGTATAGGAATCCAATTGATTTTTGTGTGTTGAAAATATATCCTGCTATTCTGTTGAATCTTTCTATTAGTTCCAGTAGATTTCTTGTGGAGTCTTTAGGGTTTTCTATGTATAGTATCACATCATCCACAAAAAGGGACAATTTAACTCCTTCATTACCAATTTGGATGCCCTTTATTTCTTTTTCTTGCCTTATTGCTCTAGCTAGAACTTCCAGTACAATGTTAAATAGGATTGGTGATAAAGGGCATCCTTGTCTTATTCCTGTTTTCAAGGGGAATGTTTTCAGCCTCTCTCCATTAAGAATGATGTTGGCCATTGGTTTTGCATAGATGCCCTTTATTATGTTGAGAAATTTCCCTTCTATACCTATTTTATTGAGAGTTTTCATTAGGAATCAGTGATGGACTTTGTTGAATGCTTTTTCTGCCTCAGTTCAGTTGATCATGTTATCTTTTTCTTTCTGTTTATTTATGTTGTGGATTACATTGGTTGATTTCCTAATGTTGAACCATCCTTGCATAGCTGGTATTAATCCTACTTGGTCGTGGTGTATTATTCTTTTTTGATATGATGCTGAATTCTATTGGCTAGAATTTTGTTAAGAATTTTTGCATCTATATTCATGGGAGATATTGGTCTGTAATTTCTTCTTTTGTGACATCTTTGCCTGGTTTTGGTATCAGAGTTATCCTGGCTTCATAGAAATTATTCAGAAGTGTTTCTTTCTTTTCTATGCTCTGAAATAGGTTGACTACTACTGGTACAAGCTCTTCTCTGAATGTTTTGTAGAATTCTCCAGTGAAGCCGTCTGGGCCAGGGCTATTTTTTGGGGGTGGGGGAGTTTTTTTAATTACCTTTTCAATCTCTTCTCTTGTTATGGGTCTGTTCAGATTTTCAACGTCACTTTGTTGTAGTCTGGGTAGGTAGTGTGTTTCTAGAAATTTATCCTTTTCCTATAGGTTTTCAAATTTGTTAGAGTATAGTTTTTCATAGTATTCTGTTATGATCCTTTTTATTTCAGTTGGGTATGTTGTAATATTGCCCACTTCATTACTTATTTGGGTTATTTGTGTCCTCTCCTGTCTTTCTTTCGTCAGTCTGGACAGTGGTTTGTCGATTTTGTTGATTCTTTCAAAGAACCAACTTTTGGTTTTGTTGATTCTTTCTATTCTCTGTTTCA
The DNA here is from genome assembly GCA_030035585.1 of Dugong dugon. Taxonomy (NCBI): domain Eukaryota; kingdom Metazoa; phylum Chordata; class Mammalia; order Sirenia; family Dugongidae; genus Dugong; species Dugong dugon. The sequence continues at coordinate 35,192,966 of CM057479.1, forward strand.
TTTTTTTCTGCTCTGATCTTTATTATTTCCTTTCTTCTGGTGGCTGTGGGATTTTTCGCTGTTCTCTTTCTATTTGTCTGAGTTGTGTAGTTAAAGTTTTGATTTTTTCCCTTTCTTCTTTTTTGATGTGTGCATCTATTGCTATAAATTGTCCTCTGAGGACAGCCTTTGCTGTGTCCCAAAGGTTTTGGTATGATGTGTTTTCATTCTTGTTTGATTCTAGGAATTTTTTGATTCCATCTCTGATTTTTTCTATTACCCATTGGTTTGTAAGCATGGTGAGTTATTCAGTTTCCATGGAATTGATTTTTTTTCCTTGCTCTTTCTATTCTTAATTTCTACCTTGATGGCATTGTGGTCACAGAAGATACTTTGAATTATCTCAACGTTTTGGATCTTGTTGAGGATTGCTCTGTGGTCTAAGATGTGGTCTATTCTGGAGAATGTTCCATGTGCATTGGAAAAGAATGTGTACTTTGCAGCGGTTGGATGGAGTGTTTTATATATGTCTATGAGGTCAAGTTGGCTGATTGTGCCCTTTACGTCTTCTGTATCTTTGCTGAGTTTCTTTTTAGTTGTTCTGTCCTTTACTCAGAGTGGTGTGTTGAAATCTCCTACTATGATTGTGGAACTGTCAATTTCTCTTTTCAGTGTTGTTAGAGTTTGTTTTATGTATTTTGGAGCCCTGTCATTACGTGAGTAGATGTTTATTATGGTTATGTCTTCATGATGGATGTTCACCTTAATCATTATATAGTGACCTTCTTTATCTTTTATAGTGGATTTTGTTTTAAAGTTTATTTTATCTGAGATTACTATTGCCACTGTTGCTCTTTTTTGGTAGTTGTTAGCTTGTTATATTTTTTCCAACCTTTGATTTTTAATAAATTCTCATCTTTGTTTCTAAGTTGTGTCTCTTGTAGACAGCATATTTGTGGATCCTGTTTTTTTATCCATTCTGTCACTGTCTGTCTCTTTAGGGTTGCATTGAGTCCATTTACGTTCAGTGTAATTATTAATAGATGTGAGTTAACTGCTGTCTTTTTGTGGTGCTGACATTTTCTTTGTTTTCCTTTCTCTCCTGTGCTGAATTCCTTTTCTTTGTGAATTTTTTTTTCCTTTGTTTTTGTAGGTTTTGTTTTTACTGAGACTTTATGTTTTTCCTCTTTCTTTTTATGAGTATGTTTGTTAACTTTCTTTGTGATTACCATGAAATTTACCGTTATCATTCTAAGTTTGAAGAAGTCTATTATTACTTGATATCACTTTATCTTCCTCTCCATTAGAAGGTTCTAAACCTACATTGTTTATTCCCTCTTTTATTGTTCTGATGTTGTTGTCATTTTCAGATTAACTGCTCTGATTCCCTGTTGTATTTCTTTTGGTTTTGGATAGTCCTTGAGAGTTCATTTCCTAGATTGGTATCTGTTGGTACGTTCCTTCATCCCAGATTCAGTCTGTGAGCTGAAGTTTTTCGTTCTCAGATCGAAGGTCTCCCTTTAATAATTCTGGTAAGTTTTGTTTTGTTTCTATATATTCTCTTAATTTCTGTTTATCTTGAAATGTTCTAATTTCACCATCATATCTGAGTGAGAGTTTAGCAGGATATATTATTCTTAGCTGATTTTTCCCTTTCAAGATTTTAAATATGTCATCCCATTGCCTTCTTGCCTGCATGGTTTCTACCAAATAATCTGAGCTTAGTCTTATTGTTTGTCCTCTGCATGTGAATTCTTGTTTTTCACGAGCTGCTCTCAGGATTCTTTGTCTTTGGTTTTAGTGAGTGTGATTATGATATGCCTTGGTGATTTTCTTTGGGGTCTCTCCTGTATAGAGTTTGTTGAGCTTCTTGGATGGCCAGCTTTTCATCTTTCATGATATTGGGGAAGTTTTCTGTCAGCAGTTCTTCAATGACCCTCTCTATGTTTTCTGTTTTCTCCCCCTGTACTGGAACTCTGATCACTCACAAATTTTTGCTTTTGAGTGTGTCCCACATAATTCTCAGGGTCTCTTCATTTTTATTTTGTTCTTTTTTCTGAGTTTTCCTCAAACAGTGTTGCATCCATGTTTTTGTGCTCAATTCCACTGATCCTGTCTTCCACTGTTTCAAATCTGCTCCTCAGCCCTTCTATGACACTATCCATTTCTGAAGTCTTTTTTTTTTATTTCTAATTGTTGTTTTTGTATAATTTCTAGTTATGAATTTATTTTGGCATTTTGTTCTTGCATTATTTTCCTGTAGTCTTCCATTTTTTTGTCTCTTTTCCATGAATTTGTCTGTTTTTTCCTCATTTTTGCCTGCTTCTTGCTTCAAGTCTTGGATAGCTCCGAGTATTAAATATTTTAATTCCCTATCAGGTAGTTCTAGTGCATTTTCTTCCACTGGAAAGTCATGGTGTTTTATTTTGGACACCTACTGGAACCATCCTGTCCTGTTTTTGTAAATGCTTCGATGTTGTCTGCTATCTTCGGGGCATTCAGTAGTTATTTTTCTCATTTATTGATTTTAGATTTGTCTGTTTTGTCCTTTTTTAATTTGACTATGTCTGCACAGGCGGGCTGTGTGCTCTTTGTTGTTTCCTTGTCTGTAGGCAGGATTCTTTTTGCCTCCTTGTCCAATTGGCAGGGTCATTGGCTCAGATATGGTACAGCAGGGCTGGTTTAGCTGAAGAGGAGTTGCTGGGATGGGTTGTTTGTGGCACTTAGTACAGCCACCAGGACAGAACAGTAATCAGTGCAGGGCAGGTTCCAGTAGACAGTGCCTGTGCTCCTTGGTGGTGTGATGTTAAGAGTATGGTGCAGGTAGGCAGGATGGAGGGGGGAAATTTTGATGTGTGCAGCTAAGATGGGTATGGGAGAGAGGAGAGAGGAACAGGAGCCAAAAACATACAAACAAACAAAAAAGAGTACTAAGGGAGCTTGCCATTGGAGTGGAGAGATAAGAGATTATGAAATGTAGGGAAAAAAAGGGGAAGAAGAAGTAAAAGAAAGGAAAAGAATGAATAAATAGAAAGAAAACAGAACAGGAAAGCTCCCAGGGATCACACTGGTTTGGCTAAGAGGTTGGGGGAAGTTGTTCCCAAGCATTGAAGTACAGCCTGGCTAGAGGGCGTAGAGGTATTCAGCACCAGGTATTCAGGGGACAGGAAGAAAAGGAAGGTATAGAGAGACGAGAAACTGAGTAATGAAGAGATAAAAAGGGGAAAAGAGGGAAAAGAAAACAGAACAAATTTTAAAAAAAGAACAAGAAAATCCCCGAAAAAAACAGGAAAAAAAAAAAAAACACAGTAGAAGAAATGATCTTAGGGATCCTTCTGTATGTCTGCGCAAGCTGAGTGGGTAGGTCCCAAGCCCCGTAGCACTGCCCTGCCAGAAAGGGCTCCCAAGTCAAGAAAAGAAAAAGAAAACAAACAATTCAAAGCAACAAACAAAAAGCCCCAGGATCCCACCAGCACTGCAGCACAGACCAGGAAGCAGTTCCTCACTCGAACGGAGCTCCGCAGCCCCACAGGGAGAAGCAAAGATGGTGCTCGGAGCCAGGTATTTGAGATAAGGAAGGGGGAGGTGGTGAAAGGTAAGGAAGAAATAAAAAGAAGCAAAAAAAGCAACACCAGGAGCCGACAAATATCACTCAGAGAATCGGCCAGTGTGGGCTAGTGGAATCCAACCACCCGGTGCTTGCCGGCCAAGAGTTTGTGGCCATGGGAAGCAGAGGAGGCCAAGTGGGGGTGATGAAGAGTGGGGGTGGGAAAGTATATATCACCAGTTACTGGTTGTTCTGTCTACTTCTGGAAGCTCTGTGAAGCTGCTTTCTTATACCCCCTATTTGCTGGTCTCTGATAGGAGTCCAAGATGGCAGATTCGTGCTGCAATAGCTGATGGGGACTTCTGCATGAATCTCTCCTCACTCTCTGTTCTCTGTCAGTTTTTCACTCCATTTGGTGCTTGGCTGAGTTCTTTATCTCTTCATTTGGTTTTTTAGGGTTTCAGGATTGCTGTTTTCTCTATTTGGCTTAGTTTTTAAGATCTTTTCTGTGGAAGGACAGTGTGGTGCTTCTGCCTAGAGTGCCACGTTGCCAGAAGTCCAGAACATTTTCTTAATAAACTTTCTTATGCCAATTGATCTAGATGTCCCCTGAAGGCATTGTCCCCTGACCTCTGCCCCTACTACTCTGTCCCTTGAAGTGTTTGGTTGTATTCAGGAAACTTCTTAGCTCTTGGTTTAGTCCAGTTGTGCTGACTTCCTCTGTTTTGTGTGCTGTCCTTCCCTTCACCTAAGGTAATAATTGTCTGCTACCTAGCTATGGAATAACACTCTCCCCTTTTTTCCACGCTTGTAACCATCAAAGAATGTTTTCTTCTGTGTTTAAACTTTTCCTTGAGTTCTTGTAATAGTAGTCTTATAAATATTTGTTCTTCGGTGACTGACTAAATTCACTCAGCATAATGCCTACCAGATTCTTCCATGTTATAAGGTATTTTGTGTATTCATTGTTGTTCTTTATTGTTGTGTAGTATTCTGTTGTGTGAATATACCATAATTTGTTTATTCATTTGTCCGTTGATGGGCACCTAGGTTGTTTCCATATTTTTGCTGTCATGAGCACTGCTGCAATGAACATGGGTGTGCATATATCTATTCATGTGATGGCTCTTATTTCTCTAGGATATATTCCAAGGAATGGGATTGCTTGATCATATGATATTACTATTTCTAGCTTTTTAAGGAAGTGTCAAATAGATTTCCAAAGTGGTTGTATCGTTTTACTTTCCCACCAAGAGTGTATAAGTGTTCCAGTTTCTCCACAACCTCTCCAACACTTATTATTTTGTGTTCTCTGGATTAATCTGGATTAATGCTAGCCTTGTTGTGGTGAGATGGTATCTCACTGTAGTTTTGATTTGCATTTCTCTAATTGTCAATGATGGTGAGCATTTCTTCATGTGTCTGTTAGCTGCCTGAATGTCTTATTTGGTGAAGTGTCTGTTCATATCCTTTGCCAATTTTTTAATTGGGTTGCCTTTGTGTTGTTGAGGTTTTGCAGTATCTTGTAGATTTTAGAGATTAGACACTGATTGGATTTGTCATAGCCAAAATTTTTTTCCCAGTCTGTAGGTTGCCTTTTTACTCTTTTTGTGAAGATTTTGATGAGTGTAAGTGTTTGATTTTCAGGAGCCCCCAGTTATCTAGTTTCTCTTCTTGTGTTTGTGTGTTGTTACTTATGGTTGGTATTCTGTTTATGCCATGGATTAGGGCTCCTAGTGTTGTCCCTATGTTTTCTTACATGATCTTTATCATTTTTGGTTTTATATTTAGGTCTTTGATCCATTATGGTTAGCTTATGTGCATGGTGTGAAGTATGGGTCTTGTTTCAGTTTTTTGCTGATAGATATCCAGTTATGCCAGCACCATTTGTTAAAGAGACTCTCTTTTCCACAGTTAACAGAGTTTGGGTCTTTGTCAAATATCAGCCGATCATAGGTGGATGAATTTACTTCTAGATTCTCATTTCTGTTCCATTCGTCTATGTATTTGTTGTTGTACAAGTACCAGGCTGTTTCATCTACTGTGGTGGTATTATTAGGTTCTAAAATCAGGTAGTGTGAGGCCTCCCAATTTGTTCTTCTTCAGTAATGTTTTACTTATCTGGGGCCCCTTCCCTTTCCCAATGAAGTGGGTGATTTGTTTCTCCATCTCATTAAAAAATGTTGTTGGAGTTTGGATCAGGATTGCATTGTATCTGTAGATCGCTTTGGGAAGAATTGATATTTTCACCATGTTGAGTCTTCCTATCCATGAACTAGATATGTTTTTCCACTTATGCAGGTCTCTTTTGGTTTCTTGCTGTAGTGTCTTGTGGTTTTCATTGTATAGGTCTTTTACATCTCTGGTTAGGTTTATTCCTAAGTATTTTCATTCTTGTTGGCTATTGTCAATGATATTGATTTGGTGATTCCCTCTTGGAAGTTCTCTTTCTTGGTGTAGAGGAATCCAACTGATTTTTGTATGTTTATCTTGTATCCTGATACTTTGCTGAAATCTTCTATTATTTTCAGTAGTTTCCTGTGGATGCTTCAGCATTTTTTGTGTATAAGATCATATAATCTGCAAATAGAGATACTTCTACTTCTTCCCTACCAATCTGGATGCCATTTATTTCTTTTCTAGCTTAATTGATCTAGAAATTTGGCCATTTCTTTTAGGTTTTCAAATTTGTTAGTGTACAGTTTCTCATAGTATTCTGTTATGATTCTTTTAATTTCAGTTGGGTCTGTTGTGATATCACCCATCTCATTTCTTATACAGGTTATTTGCTTCCTCTCCTGTTATTCTTTTGTCATTTTGGCCAATGGTTTATCAATTTTGTTCATCTTTTCAAAGAACCAGCTTTTGGTCTTGTTAACTCTTTCAATGTTTTTCCAGTCTCTACGTCATTTAATTCTGCACATTCTTATTATTTCCTTTCTTCTGGCATCCGAGGGCTTCTTTTTCTGCTCTCTTTCTATTTGTTCCAGTTGTAGGGTTAATGTTTTGATTTTGGCCCTTTCTTCTTTTTGGATGTGTGCAGTTATTGCTATAAACTGACCTCTGAGCACTGCTTTTGCTGTGTCTCAAAGGTTCTGGTAGGATGTGTTTTCATCCCCTTTTGATTCTCTGAATGTCTTTATTCCATCCTTAGTTTTGTGTATAACCCTTTTTTTTTTTTTTTTTTTTCTGAGCAAGGTGTTTTTCTTTTTCCATGTGGTTTTTTTTTTTTTTTTCTTGCTTTTTCTGTTATTGATTTCTACTTTTATGGCTTTATGGTTAGAAAATATGCTTTGTAATAAATCATTGTGTTACATTCTTTTAAGGCTTGCTATATGGCCTAATATGTGGTCTGACCTGGAGAACATTCCATGTGCATTGGGAAAGAAAGTATACTTGGCTGCTATTGTGTGGAGTGTTTGGTATATGTCCCTGAGATCTAGTTGGTTGATTATAGCATTTAGATCTTCCATGTCTTTACTGAGCTTCTTTCTGGATGTTCTATTGTTCACCAGAAGTGGTGTGTTTAAGTCTCCTACTATTACTGTGGAGTTGTCTATTTCTCTTTCCAATGCTGTTAGAGTTTATTTTATGTATTTTGGAAACCTGTCTTTGGGTGTGTAAATATTTATTATAGTTACTTCCTCCTTTAATCATTATATAGTGTCCTTCATTACCCTTTGTGGTGGATTTTACTGTAAAGTCTGTTTTATCAGAGATTAATATTGCAACTCCTGCTCTTTTTGAGTGTTGTTTGCTTGATATATTTTTCTCCATCCTTTGAGTTTTAGTTTGTGTCTTTAAGTTTAAGGTGTGTCTCTTGTAGGCAGTATATAGATGGATCCTGTTTTTTTAATCCAATATGCCACTCCATCTCTCTTTATTGGAGTATTTTGTCCAGTTGAATTCAGTGTAATTATTGATAGGTGTGAGTTTAGTGCTACCATTTTGATTTCTTTTTTTCTGTGTTGTTGACAGTTTTGTTGTACTTAATTTTCTGTGCTGAGTCTTTTTTATTTATGTATTACTTTTCATCTTTTTCATTGTTATTGATTTTGTATTTGTTGCATATTTATATTTTTCTTGTCTTTTATTTTGATGTGTAGGATTGTTAGTTTCCTTTGTGGTTACTTTAATATTTACCCATATTTTTCTAAGTCTAAACCAGTCTTTTATTTCTTTATATCACCTTTACTTCTTCTCCATAAGAAAAATTTGTGTCTACATTTTTAGTCCCTCTTTTTTTGTTTTAATGTTGTCATCTTTTACATATTGACATCTCTGTTTCCCTGTTTTCCATTTTATCTTTGATTTATTTTTGTGACTTCCCTACCTGGGTTGATAACTGGTTGCTCTGTCCTGTGTTCTAGTCTTGAATTGTTATCTGATGTTATTGATTTTCTAACTGGAGGACTCCCTTTGGTACTTCTTGTAATTTGGTTTGGTTTTTGCAAATTCTCTAAACTTCTGCTTATGCGGAAATGCCCTAATTTTGCCATCATATTTGAGAGACAGTTTTCCTGGATATATAATTCTTGGTTGGCAATTTTTTTCTTTCATGGGTTTTATATGTCATCCCACTGCCTTCTTGCCTGAATGTTTTGTTAAGTAGTCCAAGCTTAATCTTATTGACTCTCCTTTGTAGATGACTTTATGTTTATCCTTAGCCATTCTTAAAATTCTCTCTTTATCTTTTGTTTTGGCTACTTTGATTACATCTTGGTGAGTTTCTTTTGGGATCTACATTATGTGAGGTTTGAGGAGCATCTTGGATAGATATCTTCTCATCTTTCACGATATCAGGGAAGTTTTCTGCAAACAAATCTTCATCAAGTCCCTGCATTTTCTATTATTCCTCCCTGTTCTGGTACTCCAATCACTGGTAGTTTATTCTTCTTGATAGAGTCCCACTTAATTCTTAGGGTTTCTTCATTTTTTAAATCCTTTTATCTGATTTTTCCTCAGATAAATTCGTGTCAAGTGCTTTATCTTCAATCTCACTAATTCTGACTTTCGTTGCATCAATTCTGCTCCTACTACTTTCTATTCAGTTGTCTAATTCTGATTTTATTGTTATTCTTCTGGATTTCTGATTGCTGTCTCTCTATGGATTCTTGCAGCCTGTTAAATTTGTCATTATGCTCTACTCTAATGTTCTTAAGTTCCTCTATTGCAAGGTCTGCATTTTGCATAATTTCCTTCCTGATCTCTTGAAGATTTCTGTATATTAATCTTTTGTATTATGCCTCCAGTAATTCCAAGAAATTCTCTTCCTCCAGAAAATTTCTAGGTTTTTTATTTTGGGAGCTTGCTTAAGCCTTCATGGTTTGACTCTTCATGTGATTTGATATTGACTGTTGCCTCCGAGCCATCAATAAGTCATTATAGTTATTTATTTTGTTTGCTTACTGTGTCCTAGCGTCTTGTTTCGTTTCGTTTTGATATGCCCAAATAGGCTGCTCTTGTGAGCTAGGCAGATCACCAGCACCCCTGAAGCTCCAACATCCTACCATCAGGTGGCCAGAACTACCACTAAGTATGTGAGCCCAGGAGTCCACCCACTCCTCCTGTATGGGTTCAGCTCAGGTGTCCAGGTATTCGGCCACCACGTTTGTGGTGCAAGCTCTCACCTACAGTCCTAGACAGGCTTGGGTGGTTGGTGTAGGCACAGGCATCCAGCTGCAGCAGCGGGACACACACTGAGCAAGGCAGGGAGCTGATGGCCACCCCCAAGTGTCTGAGAAGAAAACATGTCCCTGTTCCCTAGAGCATGTAGGTAGGTGGGTTTTGTAGCCTGACTATGAGCACCCAATGTTGTTGGCTGTAAGGACTTGGAGCACATCTTATTCTTGGGCTCCTGCCACAGGTGGCTAGGTGGCGTGGGTGGAGCCACCAGTCCTTAGGCCCCTGATGTGGATAGGTGATGACCCTGCTTAATGGGCACAGCAATGTCAAATGTCATGAAACTGTCCGTTCACAGCTGAAATAGTTGAAGTTAGACTTCAGGAATATACCCTGTTGTACTGTGGTATTGAGGGCCTGTGCTGTTGAAATGGGCTCACACAAGTCTCTACAGGGGGAAAGACACTCAAAGTCTGTGGACCTCTTATGCCTGTGCCTAGGCAAAGGATCTGTGCCTTCCCTGAGTTCCTGGCTTAGGGCTGCCAGTAGGTTATTTTTTCCCCAGTTTGTTAATTTGTTCCCTCTCCAAGGCCAGGAGAATGGCTCAGGGCTTGTGATGGGTCCTACTTCTGTCCCAGGGGACTTAGCTGTTGCTGAAGCCATCCCAGACCCAGTGTACAGCAGGGAGCGGGAATGTATATAGGGGAGAATTTTTCCCAAAAGAGGGTGTTTTTTATCCATGCGGTAGGCCAGACACAAGTGCTTATCATTAACTTGTCCAGGGATTCTTTTCTCTCGTTCTGGATGGCCAAGTAGACTCTCTGCCACCCGGTCTCTCCCGATGTAGAAAATGCCTCCCGAGTGCAACTGCTGGCCTCGCCATGGACCATGAGCTGATCTAGCCTGAAGGGTTCTGGCTACCACCGGGCCAGATCTGGGAACTCCTTGCTGCCTTCAAACCATCTCTCCCTCCCCCTGCCACTCAGCCCGATTCCTCTACTTTGCCTTTGATGTTCAGGGCTCCTTAATTGTTATCTGTAATTAATTCACTTGTTTTTTCGGGTCTTTGTTTTAAGAGGGACCACTAGAATCATCTGACTACTCCACCATTTTCGCCCCGCCTCCTCAAGACAGACCTTGAAATGTTCTTCTTGACAATGAATGTGACACAATTCCTCTTCAATTTTTCATTCCTGGTGTAACAGACCATATGATTGTTTGATTCAAAAATGGCCAATGCGAGTCCATTTCAGTTCAGTATTGCTTAGTATATCAATGTTTATGTATTCCATTTCATTTTTGACAACTTCCACTTCCAAGTTTCCTAGATTCACACTTGGTACATTCCATGTTCCAGTTATTAATGGATGTTTCTTCTCATTTTGAGTCATGCCACGTCAGTATATGAAGGCACTGAAAGCTTGAGTTCATCCACATCATTAAGGTCAACTCTACTTTGAGAAGTCAGCTCTTCCCCAGTTGTATTTGAGTGCCTTCCAACCTGAGGGGTTCATCTTCTGGCACTATATCAATGATCTACTGCTATTCTTGAGGTTTTTACTGGCCAATATTTTCAGAAGTAGAATACTAAGTGTTTCTTCCTAGTCTGTCTTTGTCCGGAAGCTCCACTGAAACCTGTCCACCAAGGGTGATTCTGCTTGTATTTGAAATACCAGTGGCAAATCTTCAAGTATCACAGCAACATGGAAGCCAGCACAGTATGACAAACTGACAGACATGTGGTGGGTGAAGACGGAAAAGAGAACACAAGAGACATAGGGCATGGGAAAGTGGTGGGGTCAGTATGTGAGAGGTCTCATCTAGGTCACTAAGAATTTAGCAAAGATGCATAACATGTGCTAATACTTGCTTGACACCAAAGCAACTGGGGATGTGAAGGAGAAGGGAAGAGAAATGGTCCTTGAGGAGGAAAGTAGACACCTTTTGTTCCTTTAGGAGAGAAAATAACAGCTGAAAAGAAGTGCACTCAGGGAATATCTGGGTTTTTTTGTCATTGTACTTCTATGAAGATTTAGGAACAAACTAGCATCTCATTAAACAATTGGTACACATATTGTTTTGTGACATTGGTTATCAACCCCATGACATGTCAACACTCTCCCTTCTCGAACTTGGGTTCCCTATTATCAGCTTTCCTGTCCCCACCTGGCTTCTCTTTCTTACCCCTGGGTTGGTGTGCCTCTTTAGTCTCATTTTGTTTTATGTGTCTGTCTAATCTTTGAATGAAGGGCGGACTTCAGGAGTGACTTCGTTACTGAGCTAGAAGGGTGTCAGGGGGCCATACTCCTGGGATTTCTGCAGTCTGTGTCAGACCAGTAAGTCTGGTCTTTTTTGTGAGTTAGAATTTTGTTCTACATTTTTCTCAAGCTCTGTCCAGGACCCTCTATTGTCATCCCTGTCAGAGCAGTCTGTCGTGCTTGCCCAGCACCATCTAGTGTTGTATTCAGTCTGGTGGAGGCTGTGATAATTGTGGTCCATCAGTCCTTTGGACTAATCTTTCCCTTGTGTCTTTGGTTTTCTTCATTCTCCTTTGCTCCCAACAGGGTGAGGCGAGAGTAGTATGTTAGATGGCCACTCACAAGCTTTTAAGACCCCAGGCACTACTCACCAAAGTAGGATGTGGAACATTTTCTTCATAAACTATGTTATGCCATTGAGTTAGATGTTCTCCGAGACCATGGTCCTCACAGCCCTCAGCCCAGTAATTCGGTCTCTCAGGAACTTTGAGTATGTCTATGGAGCTTCCAAGACCTTGCTTTAGACAGGTTGTGCTGACTTCTCTGCTACTGTGTACTGTCTTCCCTTTCGACAAAGTTACCACTTATTTGTCTATTTAGTGCTTTTCCATTCCTACCCTCCCTTCCCTCATGACCATCAAAAACTGTTTCTTTTTTTGTGTAAAACTTTTCATGAATTTTTATAGTAGTAGTCTCATACAGTATTTGTCCTTTTGTGATTGACTTATTTCACTCAGCATAATGCAGTCCAGATTTATCCGTGTTATGAGATACTTTGAAGATTAACCATTGTTCTTTACCGTCGTATAGTACTCCACTGTGTGTATGTATCATAATTTGTTTATCCATTCATCTGTTGATGGGCATCTAGGTTGTTTCCATCATTTTACTATTGTGAACAATGCTCCAGTGAACATGGGTGTGCATATGTCTATTCACGTGATGGCTCTTATTTCTCTAGGATATATTTCTAGGAGTGGGATTGCCGGATCATAAGGTAGTTCTATTTCTAGCTTTGTAAGGAAGCATCCTGACATTTTCCAAAACGGTTGTACTATTTTGCATTCCCACCAGCAGTGCATAAGAAATCCAATCTCCTCACAGCCTCTCCAAACTTTGTTATTTTCTGTTTTTATGATTCATGCCAGTGATGCCAGGGTAAGATTGTATCTGATCGTGGTTTTGATTTGCATTTCTCTAATGGCTAGTGACTGAGAGCACTTCTTCATGTATCTGTTAGCTGCTTGAATGTCTTCTTCAGTGAAGTGTCTGTCTATTTCCTTGGCCCATTTTTTAATTGGATTATTTGTCTCTTTGTTATGGAGTTATTGGATTTTACTGTAGATTTTAGAGATAAGAACACTGTCAGATTTGTAATAGCCAAAAAATTTTTTCTCAGTCTCTTTTTGTACTCTTTTGATGAAGTCTTTTGATGCGCATAAGTGTTTAATTTTTAGAATATCCCAGTTATCTAGCTTATCTTCAGGAGTTTGTGTGTTTTTAGTTATGGTTGTATCCTGTTAATGCTGTGTATTAGGGCCTCTAAGGTTGACCCTGTTTTTTCTTCTATGATCTTTATAGTTTTTGGTTTTATATTTAGGTCTTTGATCCATTTTGAATTAGTTTTTGTGTATGGTGTGAGTTATGGGTCCTGTTTTATTTTTTTGCAGACGGACATCCAGTTTTGCCAACACCATTTTTTAAAGACTGTTTTTTCCCCATTTAATGGAATCTAGGCGTTTGTCGAAGATTAGGTGACTATAGGTGGATGGATTTACATCTGGGTTCTCTATTCTGTTTCATTGATCAATGTACCTGTCGTTGTACCAGTACCAGGCTGTTTCGACTACCGTAGGTGTATAGTAGGTTCTGAGGTCAGGTAGTGTGAGTCCTCCAACTTGATTCTTCTTCTTTAATAGTGCTTTACTTACTCAGGGCTTCTTCCCTTTCCATATAAAGTCAATGATTAGTTTTTTATCTTTTAAAATAATGCTGTTGGTGTTTGGATCTGGATTGCATTGTATTTTTAGATTACTTTGGGTAGAAATGACATCTTCACAATGTTGAGTCTACCTATCCATGAGCATCTTATGTATTTCCATTTATGTAGATCCCTTTGGGTTTCTGGAAGTAGTGTTTTGTAGTTTTCTTTGTATACGTCTTTTACGTCCCTGGTCAGATTTATTCCTAAGTATTTTATCTTTTTAGGGGTTATTGAAAATGGTATTGTTTTCCTGATTTCCTTTTCGTCATTCTCTTTATTGGTGTATAGGAATCCAACTGATTTTTGAATGTTGATCTTGTATCCTGCAATTCTGCTGAATCTATTAGTTCCAGTAGTTTTCTTGTGGAGCCTTTTGAGTATTCTATGTATAGTATCACAACATCAGCAAATAGGGACAGTTTTACCTCTTCATTACCAATTTGGATCCCCTTAATTTCTTTTTCTTCCCTTATTGCTCTAGCTAAGACTTCCAGCACAATATTAAAAAAGAATGGGGGTAAAGGGCATCCTTGTCTTCTTTCTGCTCTCAAGGGGAATGTTTTCAGCCTTTCTCCATTAACAATGATGTTGGCTGTTGGTTTTGTATAGATGTCCTTTATTATGTTGAAGAATTTCCCTTCTATACATATTTTATGGAGAGTTTTTATCACGAATCGGTATTAAGCTTTCTTGAGTGCCTTTTCTGTATCAACTGAGAGTATCATGTGATTCTTTTATTTATGTGGTGGATTACATTGATTGATTTTCTTATGTTGAACCATCCTTACATACCTTGTATGAATACTACTTGGTAATGGAGTATTTTTTTTTATATGATGCTCAATTCTATTGGCTAGAATTTTGTTAAAAACTTTTGCATCTATATTCATAAGAGATATTGTTCTGTAATTTCCTTTTTATGTGGTGTCTTTGCCTGGTTTTGTTATCAGCATTATGTTGGCTTCATAGAATGAATGTGAAAGTGTCGCTTCCTTTTCTGTGTTCTGAAATAGTTTGAGTAGTACTAGTATAAGCTCTTCTCTGAATGTTTGGTAAAATTCTCCATTGAAGCCATCTGGGACAGGGCTTTATTTTATTGGGAGTTTTTTTTTATTACCTTTTCAATTTCTTCTTTTGTTATGAGTCTGTCCAGATTTTCAGCATCATTTTGTGTTAGTTTGGGTAGGTAGTGTGTTTCTAGACATTTGTCCATATCTTCTAGGTTTTCAAATTAGTTAGAGTATAGTTTTTCATAGTAGTCTGTTATGATCCTTTTTATTCAGTGGGGGCTGTTGTAATGTCCTCCATTTAATTTCTTATTTATTTGCAACCTCTTGAGTTTTTCTTTTGTCAATTTGGCCAATCATTTTTCGATTTTGTTGATGCATTCAAAGTACAACTTGTAATTTTGTTGATTCTTTTATTATTTTTCTAGTCTCTATTTCATTTATTTCTGCTCTGATCTTTATTATTAATTCCTTTCTTTTGGTGTCTGTCGGCTGCTTTTGCTGTTCTCTTCTTATTTGTTTGAGTTGTCTAACTAATGTCTTGATTCTGCCCCTTTCTTCTTTTTTGACGAGTGCATCTATTGCTATAAATTGACCTCTGAGGACTGCCTTTACTGTGTCCCAAAGGTTTTGGTATGATGTGTTTTCATTCTTGTGTGATTCTAGGAATTTTTTGATTCCATCTTTGATTTCTTCTATTACCCACTGTTTTTAAAGCAGGGTGTTATTCAGTTTCAATGTAATTGATTTTTGTTTCCTTGCTCTTCCTGTTGTTAATGTCTACTTTGATGATGTTATGATCAATGAAGATACTTTGTATTATCTCAATGCTTTGGATTTTTCTGAGGGCTGCTTTGTGGCCTAAGATGTGGTCTATTCTGGATAATTTTATGTGTGGGTTGGAAAAGAATGTATAGTTTTAGCTGTTGGGTGTAGCATTCTGTATATATGTCTATGAGGTCAAGTTGGCTGATTGTGGCCTTTAAATCTTCTGTATCTTGGTTGAGTTTCTTTCTAGATGTTCTGTCCTTTACCGAGAGTGGTGTGTTGAAGTCTCCTACTATTATCATGGTACTGTCAATTTCTCTTTTCACAGTTGTTAGAATTTGTTTTATGTATTTTAAAGTCCTGTCATTCAGTGCGTAGAGATTTATTATGGTTATGTCTTCATGATGGATCATCCCTTTAATCATTATATAATGCCCTTTTTTGTCTTTTATGGTTGATTTTGCTTTAAAGTCTATTTTATCTGAGACTAGTATTATCACTCTTGCTCTTTTTTGGTAGCTGTTTGCTTGATAAATTTTTTCCATTCTTTGATTTTTAATATATTTGTGTCTTTGTTTCTAAGGTGTTTCTCTTGTAGACAGCATATTGATGGATCCTGTTTTTTTAATCCATTCTGTCACTCTCTGTCTCTTTATGGGTGCTTTTAGGCCATTTACATTCAGTGTAATTATTTATATATGTAAGTTTATTGCTTTCATATTGTAGTACTTTTTCTGTGGTGCTGACATTTTTTTTGTTCCTCTTACATTCCTGTGCTGAATTCCTTTTGTTGGTGGATTTTTTTTCCATTTATTTTGTTTATGTAGATTTTGTGTTTACTGAGACTTTATGTTTTTCTTCTTTATTTTGATGAGTAGATTTGTTAAATTTACCCATGCCTTCCTAAGTCTGAACCAGTTACTTGGTATTCCCTTACCTTCCTCTCCATTTGAAAGTTCTATACCTACATCATTTACTCTTTTTATTGTTCTGACGTTGTTGTTTTTTACAGATTGACTTCTCTGTTTCCCTGTTGTAAATCTTTAGTTTTGATTAATCCTTGAGAGTTCATTACCTAGGTTTGTATCTGACTGATGGGGTCCTGTGTCCTAGATTCAGGCTGTCATCTTATGTTGTTTGTTCTCAATTGAAGGACTCCCTTTAATAATTCTTCTAAGTTTAGTTTGGTTTTTACATATTCCCTTAATTTCTCTTTGTCTGGAAATGTCTTAATATTACCATCATATTTGCGCAAGAGTTTTGCAGGATATATTATTTTTGGTTGGCAATTTTTTTCTGTCAAGGTTTTATATATGTCATCTCATTGCCTTCTTGCCTGCATGGTTTCTCCTGAGTAATCAGAGCTTAGTTTTATGGTTTCCACTTTGTATGTGACTTTTTGTTTATATCAAGCTGTTCTCAGGATTCTTTCTTTGTCTTTAGTTTTAGTGAGTGTGATTATGATATGCCTTGGTGATTTTCTTTTGGGGTCCGTCCTATGTGGGATTCATTGAGCTTCTTGGATGGTCAACTTTTCATCTTTCATGATATTAGGGAAGTTTTCTGTCAGCTCTTCTTCAATGATCCTCTCTGTGTTTTCCATTTTCTTCCTTTATTCTGAAATTCTGATCACTAACACATATTTTGTTTTGATTATATCCCACATCATCCTAAGGTTTTCCTCACTTTTTTTATTCTTTTCTCTGATTTTTTTTTTTCAAACAAAGAAGTATCTATGCATTTGTTTGTGATTTTTCCAATCCTGTCTTCCATTGTTTCAAACTTGCTCTCCTATGGCATTGTCCATTTCTGATATCTTGTTATCTTTTGGGTTTTTAATTGCTGTTTTTATATAATTTCTAGTTGTAAATTAATTCTGACATTTTATTCCTGTATTATTTTCCTGAATTCTTTCATTATTTTTTCTGTCTTTTCCATGATTTCGTCTGTCTTTTCAATGATTTTTCTCTATGTTTTCCTCAATTTTGTCTACTTTCTCCTTGAACTAATGGATCGCTCTGAATATTAGAGATTTGAATTCCTATCAGGTAGTTCCAGTGCTTTTCTTCTGCTAGAAGGTCATCTGGGGTTTTATTTTGGATGCCTACTAAACCATCCTGTTCTTTTTTTAATATGTTTTGATACTGTCTGCTGTTTTCAGGATATTCAGTAGTTATTGTATTCATTTATTGATTGTAGATTTATTTGTTTCATCCTTCTTTTTTGCTTTATTTGATTATGTCTGAGCAGGCAGGCTGGAAATTCTTTGTTGTTTGCTTATCTGTAGGCAAGATACTTCTCACCATCTCGTCCAATGTGCAGGGTCAGGTGCTCAGCTATGGTGCAGCAGGGCAGGTCCAGCTTAAGCGGAGGGGCTGGGATGGGTTGTTTGTGGCAAGTACTCAGGCTGACAAGGCAGGGCAGCGGGTGTGTGCAGGGAAGGTTCTGGTAGACCATTCTGGTGCTATTTGAGGGCGTGATGTTGAGCACACAGTGCAGACAGGCAGGAGGGAGGGGGAGGTTGTTATGTGTGGAGCTAAGTTGGTGTGGGAAGAAGAGAAAGCGGAGAGAGAAAGAGTAGCCAAAAAAATGTGCTGAGGGAGCCTGCCTTTAGAGTGGTGCAGACCTAGAAAAACCATGTGCTGATGGCTTTCTAGTCAGGTGGTGAAGCACAGCCCGTCAAGAAGGGACAGGTACAGCACACACAACTAGATGGGAAGGTGAAAGGAAAGAAAGGAAGGGAGGGAGACAAGAAACTAGATTTAAAACATTTAAAAATAGGTGAGAGAAAGGCACACATGGCTAGGTGGTCAGGAGAAAGAAATTAAAAGAATGTAGAGAGAGACAAGAAACTGAGGGAGGGATAAAAGGTGCCAGGTGGTTGGGAGGAAGGAAAAAGTGGGGTAGAGAGAGACAGGAAACAGAAAAAAAGAACAAGGAAGAAAGAAAAAGAATGCTGGGGAGTCCACTGGAAGTGGGTTCCCAGCCATGCAGTGCTGCACAGCCCATGCAGAAGGAGCTGAGATGGCACAGGGTGCCAGGTGTTCAGGAGAAGTGTAAGGAAGGGAGGTATAGAGAGACAAGAAACCAAGAAAAAAAAAAAAAAGAAGAAAGACAAAAAGAAAAATGCCACAAGGGAGCCCATTGGAAGCACATCCCCAGTTGAGTGACACTGTGTAGCTCATCAAGAAGGAGTGGAGATGGCACAGGGTGCCAGGTATTCAACAGAAGGATAAGGAAAGAAGGTAGAGAGAGACAAGAAATCACAAAAAGAAAAAAGAGAAAGAAAAAAAAAAAGATGCCTCCAGGGAGGCCAGTGGTGTGTTGGCATGGACTGGGGAAGTGACTCCCCAGTCATATGGCACTACGCAGCCTGTCTAGAAGAAGTGGAGATGGCACACAGAACCAGGTGTTTGAGAGAAAGGAAGGGAAGGAGGTGAGAGAGAGAAAAGAAACCAGAAGAAGCCAAAAAAAGCAACAATAACCAAAAAATGGCACTGAAGGAGCCAGCTGGAATGGGTGGGGCAAATCCAAACTGCACGGAGCCAGTGCCTCCCCAGCCAAGTGACTGTAGCCCACTGGGAAGCTGCAGAAGCTGAGCAGGGTGAAGGGGAGTTGGGGGTTAGAAGCTTGTATCCTCGGTTACCGGGTGCTCTGTCTTCTGCTGGGAGCTCCTTGAAGCTGTCTTCTGGTACTCCCTGTCCACCAATCTCGGTGGCTGAGGAGTCCAAGATGGCGAATCTGTGCCACTTTAGCTGATAGGAGACCTCCAGTCCATATCTCCCCTTGCTGTCTGTTCTCTGTCTGTGGGTTTCATATTCCATTTGGTGCTTGGCTGAGTTCTTTATCTCTCCATTTGAAGCATAGGGTTCCAGGATTGATGTTTGTCTCTGTTTTACTTAGTTTTTTGGGTCTTTGCTGTGGAAGGACAGTGTGGTGCTTCTGTATATAGCTTTATGTTGGCTCTGCCTGTGGAATATCTATTTTAATTAAAGCAGGAAAGAAAAAGGGACATTTGAAGATAAAGAACATTTTGCATTATGTATGCTAGTTGTTGTTATTATCAATATCTTGAGGTGATTCCTAAGAAAATTCATGTAAGGCATCTGACCATACTTAACAGGGATCCCTGAGATTCCTTGTTCACTTGGACAATGCAAAGTAGTGGAAAGTGCAGAATTCATCATACTTGGTAATTGTGTCTACCTACAAGACAAAAAAGTAGAGTGATTTCTCTATCAATTCTTGAAATATAATTTGTGCTACAGCTGTAGAATATCATCAGTAACCTTAGAATGATTGGTCATCGATTTAATGCTGTATATCCTAGTAGTTAAAAAGCATGAATGCCTCAATCATATAGCTCTGCCAGTTACAAAGTGAGTTGTCTTGAGCAAGTAATTCAGCATTCTCTGCTTTGTTTCTTGATTTTTAAAGAGGGATGGCAATAGTATCTGCCTCATAGGGTACTATGTAAAGCCATTAGAATATTTTCCATCACATAGTAAGCAATCAATATATGTTAGCTATTATCATTATGGAGCCCTGCTGGCACAGTAGTTAAACACTTGACTGTTAACTGAAAGGTTAGAGGTTCAAATCCACCAGCAGCTTGAGGAGAGAAAGATGTGGCAGTCTGCTTCCATAAAGATTACAGCCTTGGAAACCCTACAGGCCAGTTCTACTCTGTCATATAGGGTCACTATGAGTTGGAATCGACTCAAGGGCAATGGGGTTGGTTTCTTTTCTTTCTTTTTTTTAATCATCATGATATATATACACACACATTGATGAGTATTAAAAAAAATCTTAAAATGCATGTGTTTTAAAAAAATCTTAGATCACATCAGCACCCTACTTAAAAATCTTCTATTATCTCATTATTACTCTTAGAATGAAATGAAATTCCTTTCTGTGATCTGGCTCCTTCCTATTTCTCCAGTCTCATCTCTATAAATTTTCCCTTCACCATCCCTGATTGTCAGGGCTCCAATCTCTCTCAGCCATTGACATTTCAAAGGTTTATGCTCCACAGAACTAATACTCCTCCTTGGGGTCCATTTGTGTTCATAACATCCCTGGTGCATTCAACTGAGCTTCATTTGCCCTTTTTCTTAATGCTTCGCATTTGAAAATAAGAAGAAACACCCCTTGGGCCCATATAAAGCATCACGGCTTGAAGCATGAAGTTCTCAGAAGCAGAACAAAACACTTCAGTATTTAAAAGCTAATCAGCGTTTCATTTACTGAGCTTTAAACCTTTCTTTTAAAAGTAGATGCAAAGCACATTCTTGCTGACAAACCAAGTTGGATTACTTGAGATGTAAATTAAAAACCCTTGAAAGGGATGTCACAAGTAACTGAGTGAGAGGGGAAGGAATACCCTGGGAGAGATACCCTCATCTGATGGCCTGTGCCCTGTGTCTGGGGCTTGGGTTCCATAAGTCCCCAGGAACAGGAGGTGGGTTTTACAGAATGCATTAGAAGAGCAGCAGCAGCAAGACTGTGTCAAGATTGTTCTTCTGCCAGCAAAACCTTTTGTCCCTGGCATACTAGGAAGCTAAACTGGTTGCATAGGAAAAGTGATATGAGCTCACAGAAATGTGGGTTTTTATTAAATGATTATTCTAAATAAAGCTGCCTTTGCTCCTTCAAAATCGAACACTGAAGTTCAGAGTAGGGAAGAACCCAAGTATTTCCCTCTCCCCTTGACACCTTCAGATAATGACTTGTTTAAAATACCCTTCCTTTTTTTTTTTTTTTGGTGAAGTTTTGGCAGTTCTCAGCCCAGCAGGTAGTTTGTTTCCTAGCCCTTTTCTGGCAGACTATACTATTTCATTGTGAGCTCTGTTCTGTTAGTAAGTCCCGACTTCAAAATTCTTCAGGGTCATAGAATTTTCAGTGTTAATGACAGAGATCTTGAAATGAAAAATAATCTGTTTTCTTTGCTCAAGCAGTGGTAATATCCTAGGGCTGTTCATTATTTTGTACTTTGTTGATCAATTTTTCATATGTAGACAATTTAGCCGAATTCTTAATCCATTTTCCTTCAAGAAGTTTTGTCGTTGCCCTTAATTTACATAATGTCATTCCACTTACACTAATCTGTTTCATAACCTTATAGGAACATTTCACAGGACCAGGGCATCTTCCAGGGGGCATAAAAGCATAAATGCAGGCAGGTTTTTGTGAGTTTACAAAGTATCAGTCTGAAATCTCAATTTCTGGACAGTGTTCTGTGAACCTCTCACGTGTCCTAGTAATGGTGTTGGTCTTCCATAACAAAAGAAAGCAATATCATAAATTTATCTGAATTTCAAATGATTTAAAGATGTAGGGCTGAGATGACGTAGGGAAGATAAATAACAAGAAATACAACATCAAAAAAGTTTCATGAGATGCAGAAGCTGGAAAGAATCTTAGCAATCACCTAGCAAACCAACTCATTTTGCCGATAACTAGATTGAGGCTCACCCAGCTAATTAATGGTGGAAGTGGGTCCAGAGCTTAGGTCTTCTAATTCCCGCTCTAGTATTCTTGGTTTTGCCACTACCCAGCTGCTGGTCATTAAATGTTCCGAAGAGTCCCTAGCAGCTGTAATAGTCAATGTGGCTCTTATAAATTAAAACAAATAAACCAAACCAAATAAACAACAAATTGGTCACTTCCACTGTCATTTTCCAATAACACCTTGAAAAAAGTCTGTTGTAACACATTCTATATTTTAACTATTTGTTTATGTGTCTGTTTTTCTAATTAGATTGCCCCCAAGGGGGGAACTACTTTTTAGCATTCCTAGTGCCTGTACATGTCCTGGTATGAAGTTGAGGCTCAATAAATACTAATTGAATGCATTCAGATCTTACACATTTATTATAATGGGAGAAAAACGTCAGTCCCTAGCTACGGTAGATATTTCAGAGAGTTTTTCCATTGCTACCATGGTGTGTGCTGTTCACTCTGAAGTTGTAGCAAGGTCCTTTACTTATGCAGCGCTCTTTCTTATATAAGTGAAAAGATGGAACAGAGGGAAAAAAAAAATCACTAAAATAACCACTCACGATCTCAGTATTAAAAAAACAAAACAAAACGAAGAACTTATAAATTATTAAGTGATTGCACTTTGTGTTTCTAGAACATGTTTCATCTCAGGAAGTCCCTGGGCTTTTGGAGAATCAACTCCTTTATCTTGACAAGACTTTGGAGGTGGATAGGGTAGTATTATTTTGCTGATAGAAAAAATGAGGCTCATTGGGGTTAAATGATTTGCTTGGAATCACACAGGGCTCATTCTCATTGTTATTTGTTTAGCAGTTGCTTCTGAAAAGTGTTGCAGCTCTACTGTAGAGATGCTATTAGCGAGCCATCGGTCAGAATCTCATCCCTGGGATTTCCTGTTTACAGGGAAAGTTAGGATGTTAGGTATAGGTTAGGCTGAGAGTTTTGCCCATGACATCTTAATGAAGGTTTGAGCTAGCAGACAGAGACTAGAACAATTGCATTCTTCTGACCCTGATCCCCTCTATCTTTATCTTCTCCCCTAACAGCAGGTGCTCTTTTCCTTTCACCCTATTTATTTATTCATTTTTTATTTTATTTTATTGTACTTCAGGTGAAGGTTTACAGAAAAAATAGTTTCTAATGAAACTGTAGTACACATATTGTTTTATGACATTGGTTAACAACCAGACAACATGTCAACACTCTCCCTTCTCGATCTTTTTTTTTTTTTTTTTTTTTTTTGGTGAAAATATACATAGCCAAAGATACACCATTTCAAAAATTTCTACATGCACAGTTCAGTGACATCGACTACGCTCTTCCAATTGTGCTGTTATTCTCACCTTAGATGAAGGCTTACAGAACAAAATAGTTTCTCGTTTAACAGTTAGTGCACGTTTCCCTATGACAATGGTTAACAACCTCACAACACATCAACACTATTCTTACTCAACCTTGGGTTCCCTATCACCAGCTTTCCTGTCCCCTAAGGCCTTCTGGCCATTGTCCCTGGAATGCTGTGCCTCATTAGTCCCATTTGGTTTTATGGGGCTGTCCACACCCTGGCTGAATGGTGGACCTTGGAAATGACTTCACCACTGAGCAAAAAGAGTGACTGGGGGCCATACTCTCAGGGTTTCTCCAGTCTCCTTTAGGCCAGTAAATCTGGTCTTTTTTTTTTTTGTGAGTTAGAATTATGCTCTACATCCTTCTCCAGCTCTGTCCAGAATCCTCTCAGGATTGTTTGTCTTTGGTTATAGCGAATATAATTATGATATGCCTTGGTGATTTTCTTTTGGGGGTCTATCCTACATGGGGTTCGTTGAGCTTCTTGGATGGTGAGCTTTTCATTTTTCATGATATTTGGTAAGTGTTCCATCAGCAATTCTTCAATGATCCTCTCTGTGTTTTCTGTTTTCTCCACCTGTTCTGGAATTTGGATCACTTGCAGATTTTTGCTTTTGATTGTATCCCACATAATCCTCAGGGTTTCTTCATTTTTCTTTGTTCTTTTTTTCTGATTTTTCATCAGAGTTCTATCCAAGTTTTTGTCTTCAATGTCGTTGAGCGTATCTTCCATCATTTCAAACCTGCTCCTCGGCCTTTCTATGACACTGCCCATTTCTGAAATCTTGCTGTTTACCTTTTGTATTTCTAATTGTTGTTTTTGTATAATTTCTAGTTGTGAATTTATTTTAGCTTTTTGTTCTTATATTATTTTCTTGGTTTCTTGCATTTTTTGTCTGTATTTTCCATGAATTTGTCTGCCTTTTCCATGAATTTGTCTATTTTTCCTCATTTTTGTCTGCTTCTTCTTCAACTCTTGGATAATTATGAATATTAGAGATTTGAATTCCCTATCACTTAGGTCTAGTGCCTTTTCTTCTACTGGAAAGTCATCTGGTGTTTTACTTTGGACACATACTGGAACCATCCTGTCCTGTTTTTGTAAATGGTTTGATATTGTCTGTTGTCTATGGGGCATTCAGTAGTTATTTTCCTCATTTATTGATTATAGATTTGTTTATTTCATCCTGCTCTTTTGTTTTATTTGGTTATGTGTGAGCAGGTGAACTGTGCATTCTTTGTTGTTTGCTCATCTGTGGGCACAATACTTTTCACCTCATTCTCCAATGGTTAGGGTCACTCAGGTATGTTATAGCAGGGCAGGTCCAGCTGAAGGGAAGTTGCTGGGATGTGTTGTTTGTGGCACGTACCAGGGCTGACAGAGCTGACCAGATATCAGTGCAGGGCCGGTTCTGGTAGGCCATGTCTGTGATGCTTGGGAGTGTGATGTTCAATGCACAGTCCAGGTAGGCAGGAAGGAAGGGGTAGATAATGATGTATGGCGCTAAGATGGGTATGGGGAAAATGAGAGAGAGGAGAGAGGAATAGGAGCCAAAAACATACACACAAACAAAAAAGAGTGCTAAGGGTGCTTGCTATTGGAGTGGAGAGATGAAAGATTGAGAAATGGGGAAAAACAAAAATAAAAAAAGGAAAAGGGTAAAATAAAAAATTAATAAATGGAGAAACTGGAAATGAAGAAAAATAAAAAGGGAATGAGAGAGAGAAGAAAACAAAACAAACAAACAAAAAAACCAAAAAAGAAAAATGAAAAAAAAAAAAAAAGAATTTCCTCCAGGGAAGTCCCTGTGAGCCTGCGCAGAGTAAGGGAGTATCTTCCAAACCGTGCAATACTGCCCAGCTAGAAGGGGCTCCTAAGCCAAGAAAAGAAAAAGAAAACAAACAGATCAAAACAGAAGAAATAAGAGCAAGCAAACAAACAGAAAAACCTCATGGGTCCCACCAGTGTAGCAGCATGTGCAGGGAAGCAGTTTCACAGTCAAGTGGTGTTTCACAGCCTTTCAGAAAAAAGCAAAGCTGGCACACAGAGCCATGTATTTGAGAGAAAGTGGGGGAAGGTGGTGAGAGGTAAGGAAGAAATCTAAAGAAGTGGAAAAATGCAACACTAGCAGCCAACAAAAGGCACTCAGGGAGCTGGCCAGTGCAGGCAGGTGGAATCCAAGTGACACCAGGGTAGAGCTGGTTCCTCCTGGCCGAGAGACTGTGGCTGCAGGAAGCAGAGGAGGCTAAGTGGGGGTGAAGAAGTGTGGGGGGTGAGTAAGCATATATCGCTGGTTACTGGTTGTTCTGTCTCCTGCTGGAAGCTCTGTGAAGCTGCTTTCTTGTACCTCCTGTTCGCTGATCTCCGATAGGAGTCTAAGATGTTGGCTCCATGCTGCTGTAGCTGATGGGGACCTCTGCATATATCTCTCCTAACTGTCTGTTCTCAGTCAGTTTCTTATTGCATTCAGTGCTTGGTGAGTTCTTTATCTCTTCATTTGATTCTTAAGGTTTCAGGATTGACGTGTGACTTTGTTTGACCTAGTTTTACTGATCTTTGCTGTGGAGGGACGGTGTGGTGCTTCTGAATATAGCGCCGTGTTGCCTGAAAGTTATTTTTAATTTTTAAAATTTTTTAAAATTAATTTATATTTTTCCCTTTTGTTTTTCTCCATTTCTCAGTTTTTTGTCTTTCCACTCCAATGGCAAGCACCCTTAGGTTTTGTTTTTTTTGGTGCCTGTTTCTTTCTCCTCTCTCTCTTCTTTTTCATACCCAACATAACTCTACACATCACAACCTCCCCCTCCCCCCATCTCCTGCCTATCTGCACTATGTGCTGAACATTGCACTCCAGAGCAGCACAGGTACGACCTACTGAAGCCTGCCCTGTGCTGACCACTGGCTCATCTTGTTGCCCAAGTATGTGCCACAAAAAATCCATCCCCGCCCTTCCCCTTCAGATGGACCTGCCTTGCTACACCACAGTGGAGTGACTGGTCCTGCCCATTGGACTATAAGGGGATAATATGGTGGCCACAGACAAGCAAACAACAAAGAATACACATCCCGCCTACTTGAACATAACCAAATAAAATCAAAATGCAGGATGACACAAACAAATCTGCAACCAATAAATGAAGAAAATGACTACTGAATGTCCTGAAGACAGCAGACAATATCAAAACATACAAAAAAAGTACAGAATGGTTACTGTAGGTGTCCAAAATAAAGAACCAGATGACTTTCCACTAGAAGAAAAGTCACTAAAACTACTGGATAGGGAATTCAAATCTCTAATATTCAGAGATCTCCAACAGTTGAGGTAAAAAGCAGACAAAAATAAGGAAAAAAACAGACTAATTCATGGAAAAGGCTGACAAATTCATGTAAAATGCAGACAAAAAATGGGAGAATTTAAGAAAGTAATTCAGGAACAAATGCAAAAATAAACTCACAACTAGAAATCATACAAAACAACAATTAGAAATACAAGAGATAAACAACAAGATTTCAGAAATGGACAGTGTCATAAAAGTGCTGAGGAACAGTTCTGAAACAATGGAAGACAGGATTAGCAAAATTGTAGAGAAACACTTAGATACAACTTTGAGGAAAAATCAGAAAAAAGAACAAAGAAAAATGAAGAAACCTGAGAATTATGTGGGATACAATCAAAAGCAAGAATTTATGAGTGATCAGAGTTCCAGGTCAAGGGGATAAAATGGAAAACACAGAATCATTGAAGAATTGCTGACAGAAAACTTACCTAGTATCATGAAAGATGAAAAGCTGACCATCTAAGAATCTCAACAATCCCCATATAGGATAGACTCCAAAGGAAAATCACGAAGGCATACCATAATCACACTTGCTAAAACCAAAGATAAAGAATCCTGACAGCAGCTCGAAAAAAACGAAAAGTCCCCTACAGAGGGGAAACATTAAGGCTAATTTCTGATTACTCTGAAGAAACCATGCAGGAAAGAAGGCAATGGGATGACATATATAAAACTTTGACAGAAAGAAATTGTCAACCAAAAATCATATATCCTGCAAAACTCTCGTTCAAATATGATGGTGAAATTAGATTTCCAGACAAACAGAAATGAAAGGAATATGTAAAAACCAAACCAAACTTACAAGAATTATTAAAGGGGGTCCTTCTATCTGAGAACAAACAACATCGATGACAGCCTGAATCTAGGACACAAGATTGCACTAGCCAGGTACCTATGTAGGAAATGAACTCTCAAAGACTATTAAAAACCAAAAGATTTACAGTAGGAAACTAGAGAGGTTAATCTGCAAATGACAACAACATTAGAACAATAAAAGAGGGAATAAACAGTGTAAGTATAGAATCTTTTAATGGAGAGGAAGGCAAGGTGATAACAAGTAATAATAGAATGGTTCAAATTTAGGAAGATAAGGGTAAATGTCAAGGTAACCACAAAGAAAGTTAACAAACCTACTCATCAAAATAAAGAAGAAAAACATAAAGTCTCAGTAAAAAACAAAACCTACAAAAACAATAGAAATGAAAAAAAATCTGCAAACAAAAGGAACTTAGCACAGGAGAGTAAAAGGAACAAAGAAATCATCAGAAAGGCAAAAAAAAAAAAAAAGAAAAGAAAAAAAAAAGCACTACAAAAAGATCACAATAAACTCACACATATCAATAATTGCACTCAATGTAAATGGCCTAAATGCACCCATAAAGAGTCAGAGAGTGACAGAATGGATTAAAAAACAGGATCCATGAAGAGGCTGTCTACAGGAGACACACCTTAGAAACAAAGAAATAAGTTTCTTGAAAATCAAAGGACAGAAAAAATACATCAAGCAAACAGCCACCCAATAAGAGCAAGGTGGCAATACTAATCTCAGATAAAATAGACTTTAAAACAAAACCCACCATAGAAGACAAAGAAGGGCACTACATCATGATTAAAGGGACAATCCAGCATAAAGACATAACCATACTAAATTTTCTATGCACCCAATGACAGGGCTCCAAAATGCATAAAACAAACTTTAAAGAACTGAAAAGAGAAATTGACAGCTCCACAATAACTGTCGGAGACTTCAACACTGCACTCTCAGTAAAGGACAGAACATCTACAAAGAAACTCTACAAAGATACAGTAGATCTAAAGGCCACAATCAGCCAACTTGAACTCACAGACATGTACAGAACACTCCACGCCACAGCTCCAAATTATATGTTCTTTTCCAATGCACATGGAACGTTCTCCAGAATAGATCTCATCTTAGGCCACAGAGCAACCCTCAACAAATCCAAAACATTGAGATAATACTAAGTATCTTCTCTGATCGCAATGGCATCAAAGTAGAAATTAACAACAGGAAAACCAAGGAAAAAAATTAATTACATGAAAACCAAATAACACCCTCCTTAAGAAACAGTGGGTAATAGAAAAAATCAAAGATGGAATAAAAAACCTCCTAGACTCAAATGAGAATTAAAACACATCATATCAAAACCTTTGGGGCACAGCCAAGGTAATGATCAGAGGTCAATTTATAGCAATAGATGCACACATAAAAAAGAAGAAAGGGACAGAATGAAGACATTAGCTACACAACTAGAACAAATAGAAAGAGAACAGCAAAAGAAGCCTACAGCTACCAGAAGAAAGGCAATAATAAAGATCAGAGCAGAAACAAATGAAATAGAGAATAGAAAAACAATAGAAAGAATGCACAAAACCAAAAGATGGTTCTTTGAAAGGATCAACAAAATCGACAAACCGCTAACCAAACTGACAAAAGAAAAACAGGAGAGGATGCAAATAACCCAAATAAGAAATGAAATGGGGGACATTAAAACAGATCCAACTGGAATAAAAAGGACCATAACAGAGCATTATGAAAAATTATACTCCAAGAAGTTTGCAAACCTAGAGGAAATGGACAAATTTCTAGAAACACACTACATACCCAAACTATCACAAATTGCTGTTGAAAATCTGAAACAGACCCATAACAAGAGATTGAAAAGGTAATTAAAAAAAAAAAAAAAAACTCTCAACAAAAAAAAGCCCTGGCCCAGATGGCTTCACTGGAGAATTCTACCAAACATTCAGAGAAGAGCTTTTACTAATACTACTCAAACTATTTCAGAACATAGAAAAAGAATCAACACTTCCAAATTCATTTCTATGAAGCCAGCATACCCCTGATAACAAAACCAAGTGAAAACACCACAAAAAAAAAAAAAAAAAAATTACAGACCAATATCTCTCGTGAATATAGATGCACAAATTCTCAACAAAATTCTAGCCAATAGAATTTACCATCATATCAAAATTAATACACCACAACCAGGTATGAATTATACCAGGTATGCAAGGATGGTTCAACATTAGAAAATCAATCAATGTAATCCACCACATAAATAAAAGAATCACATGATCATCTCAATTGATGCAGAAAAGACATTTGACAAAGTCCAACACCCATTCCTGATAAAGACTCTCAATAAAATAGGTATAGAAGGAAAATGTGTCAACATAATAAAGGGCATCTATGCAAAATCAACAAACAGCACTGTTCTTAATGGAGAGAGGCTGAAAACATTCCCCTTCAGAACAGGAACAAGACAATGATGTCCTTTAACATCACTCCTATTTAACATTGTGCTAGAAGTCCTAGCTAGAGCAATAAGGCAAGAAAAAGAAATAAAGGGCATCCAAATTGGTAAATAAGAAGTAAAACTGTCCCTATTTGCAGATAATATGATACTATATATGGGAAACCCAATAGGCTCTGTGAGATATCTACTGGAACTAATAGAAAGATTCAGCAAAGTAGCAGGATACAAGATAAACACAGAAAAATCAGCTGGCTTCCTATCTACCAACAAAGATAAGGAGGAAAAAGAAATCAGAAAAGCAATACTATTTATAACAGCCCCTAAAAAAAAATACTTAAGAATAAATCTAATCAGGGATGTAAAAGAATTATACAAAGAAAACTACAAAACACAACTGCAAGAAACCAAAAGAGATCCACATAAATGGAAAAACATACCATGCTCATGGGTAGGTAGACACAACATTGAGAAAATGACAATTCTACCCAAAGCAATCTACAAATACAATGCAATCCAGATCCAACAACATTCTGTAAAGAGATGGAAAAAATAATCATTAACTTTATATGGAAAGGGAAGAGGTCCTGGGTAAGTAAAGCATTATTGAAGAGGAAGAATAAAATAGGAGGACTCGCACTGCCTGACCTCAGAACCTAATATCCAGCTGTGGTAGTCAAAACAGCTTGGTATTGGTATGACAGATACACCGACCAAAGGAACAGAATTCAGAACCCAGATGTAAATCCATCCACCTATGGTCACCTGATCTTTCTCAAGGGCCCAAAGTTCGTCAAATGGGGAAAAGACAGTCTTCTTAAAACATGATGCTGGCAAAAATGGATGTCCATCTGCAAAAAAAACAAAACAGGACCCATAACTCACACCAAATACGAAAGCTAATTCAAAATGGATTAAAGACCTAAATATAAAACCAAAAACTATTAAGTTCATAGAAGTTGTAATTCTTTTGGTTTTGGGTAGTACTTGTGAGTTCATTTCCTAGGTTGGTGTCTGGCTAGTACAATCCTGTGTCCTATATTCAGCCAGTGGTCTGATGTTGTTTGTTCTCAGATTGAAGGACTTCCATTAATAAGTCTTGTAAGTTTGTTTTGGTTTTTACATAGTCCCTTAATTTTTGTTTATCTGGAAATGACCTAATTTCACCATCATATTTGAATGAGAGTTTTTCAGGATATGTTATTCTTGGCTGGCAATTTTTTTCATTCAAGGTTTTATATATATTATCCCATTGCCTTCTTGCATGCATGGTTTCTGCTGAATAATCCGAGCTTAGTCTTATTGTTTATCCTCTGTATGTGATTTTTTTGTTTTCTTGAGCTGCTCTCAGGTTTCTTTGACTTTGGTTTTAGCGAGAGAGATTATGATATGCCTTGGTGATTTTCTTTTGGGGGTCTATCCTATATGGGGTTCGTTGAGCTTCTTGGATGGTGAGCTTTTAATCTTTCATGATATTGAGGAAGTTTTCTGTCGGTAATTTTTCAATGATCCACTCTGTGTTTTCTGTTTTTCCCCCTATTCTGGAACTCTGATCACTTGCAGAGTTTTGTTTTTGATTGTATCCCATGTAATTCTCAGGGTTTCATTTTTCTTTGTTCTTTTTTCTGATTTTTCCTCAGAGTTGTATCCAATTGTGTGTCTTCAATTTAACTGATCTTATCTTCCATTGTTTCAAACCTGCTCCTCAGCCCTTCTATGACACTGTCCATTTCCGAAATCTTGTTTTTTATCTTTTGGATTTCTAATTTATTTTTTTGTATGATTTCTAGTTGTGAATTTATTTTAACATTTTGTTCCTGTATTATTTTCTTGCATTCTTTTGTCTGTATTTTCCGTGAATTTATCTGCCTTTTCCATGAATTTGTCAATTTTTTCCTCATTTTTGTCTGCTTTTTGCTTTTACTCTTGGATAATTCTGAATAGTAGAGATCTGAATTCCCTATCAGGTAGTTATAGTGCCTTTTCTTCTACTGGAAAGTCATCTGGTGTTTTATTTTGTATGCCTACTGGAACCATCCTGTCCTGTTTTTGTATATGTTTCGATATTGTCTGCTGTCTTTGGGGCATTCAGTAGTTATTTTCCTTGCTTATTGATTGTAGATTTGTTTATTTCATCCTGCTCTTTTTATTTGGTTATGTGTAAACAGGTGGACTGTGCATTCTTTGTTGTTTGCTCATCTGTTGGCCTGATACTTTTCACCTCCTTCTCCAATGGGCAAGGTCAGTCACTCAGGTATGATACAGCAGGATAGGTCCAGCTGAAGGGGAGTTGCTGTGATGGGTTGTTTGTGGCAAGGACTAAGGCTGACAGTGTAGTCTGGGAATCAGTGCAGGGCAGGTTCCGGTAGGCCAAGCCTGTGCTGCTTGGGAGTGTGATGTTCAGCACAAGGTGTAGGAAGGAAAGAAGGAGGCTGGAGACTGTGATGTGTGCAGCTAAGATGCATATGGGAAAGATGAGATAAAACAGACAGGAAAAAGAGCCAAAAACATACACACAAACAAAAAAGAGTGCTAAGGGAGCTTGCTAGTGGAGTGGAGAGATGAGAGACTGAGAAATGGGGAAAATAAAAAATAAAAAATAAAGGGTAAAAGAAAAAAATGAGTAAATCGAGAAACTGGAAATGAAGAAAGACTAAAAGGGAATAAGAGAGAGAAGAAAACAAAAAAAGAAACAAACAAACAAACAAAAAAAAAAAACAAGAAAAAAGGAATACCTCCAGTGATGTCTTTGTGTGTCTGCACAGAGTAAGGGAGTAGCTTGCAAGTCACGTGGTACTGGCCAGCTGGAAGGCACTCTCAACCTGAGAAAAGAAATAAAACTAACAAACAAATCAAAACAGAACAAATCAGAGCAAACAAAAAGCTCTGGGCATCTCACCATGGTGGCAGCATGGGCCGGGAGGCAGTTTCACAGTTGAGCGGTGTTTCACTGCCTTTCAGGAAGGAGTAAAGATAGCACAGGGAGCCAGGTATTTGAGAGAAGGGAGGGGGAGGTTGTGAGATGTAAGGAAGAAATCTAAAGAAGCAGAAAAGAGCAACACCAGCAGCCAACAAATGGCACTCAGGGAGCTGGCCAGTGCAGGTGGGTGAAATCCAAGCAACACTAGGGTGAAACCGCTGCTTCCTGGCTAAGAGACTGTGGTTGCAGGAAGCAGAGGAGGCTGAGTGGGGGTGAAAAATTGCAGGGGGTGTGAAAGCGTATATTGCTGCTTACTGGTTGTTCTGTCTCCTGCTGGAAGTTCCGTGAAGCTGCTTTCTCGTACCCCCTGTTCACAGATCCTCAACAGGAGTCCATGATGGTGGCTCCATGCTGTTGTAGCTGATAGAGGACCTCTGCATGTATCTCTCCTTGCTCTCTGTTCTCAATCAGTTTCTTATTCCATTTGGTGCTTGGTTGAGTTCTTTATTGCTTCATTTAATGCTTAAGGATTGACGTGTGACTCTGTTTGACTTAGTTTTTCTGGTCTTTGCTATGGAGGGATGACATGGTGCTTCTGACTATAATGCCTTGCTACCTGGAAGTAATTCCTATGAGTCAGATTTGCATTCCCAAAATCTTTGTATTTATGTGTGTGTATAATTTTTTTTAAAAAAACTAAAGACTACATTAAGTAGTAAGTAGGTGTCACTCTAGTTACTGTTTCTCATTTCGCTAATGCCAAGGTCTCTCTCTGGCGATGGTTGTTTCAACAGTGGAGGAGAAGATTCAAGTGTGCTTTTTCTATCCTCACTTTCATTGTCTTTGAAGGGGATTCATGGTCAAGGATGGGTAGTTATGGCTTGGTCCTGCCTCACTCTATGATACTCCAAATGATGGACACGTATGACTTCAATTACAGCATATTCATTCTTATTAGGGCACTACGGGGTGGCTTCTTCTACTCTGTAACAGAGGAATAAAATAACAGCAGGCAAGAATTCTCACGACATCATGCAAGACAAAGACTAGAGAACAGAACATCCATTTTTTTCCTTTGTATAACCTATACAGTTATCTTGTGGGAATGGAACAGTAACTCCTGCTGTACCATGCTCTGCTAATGTAACATAATAATCCTAAATGTTCACAGATGAAGGAAGCATTTCCCATAAAAAATGGCCAAGATACAGTAGCTAATTCCATAGGATTGTCCATAGGTCCTTAAAGGAGGGAGCTACCTTTTTTGTTCCTGGAAACACTAACACCTAACAAGCTCAGTTTTATGCTTTCTCTTACTCCTGAGAGACAGCATATTTTCAACAATGAGAATGAGGGGATCAGATGCATGAATTGGCTTCTTGGTTCTTTTGTGTCCTAATTCACATGGGCCCAGAAAGGCCTGACTCTACCTCAAATCTTGTGTGCTAAGATAGCAGTCTTCTATATATTCACAGTTTCAACCTGTGATAGTTTTGCCATGGCCCCTCATTTACTTTTGACCACCTCTGCCTAACACTGACACATCACATGATCCACAAACATACTAACACACACACACAAATCATGAAGAACCAAGTCTTCACGTTCAGCTGTTCCCGGCCACAGATGTTGTACTTGCCGCAGTCACCAACATCTAAAATCCAAAGGGAATGGTGGGCTCCACACTAAAGCTACCCAATTATCAAGCCTCAGTCCCACTGTCCTCCAAGAACCTGTCAAGGCTAACAGCCTGATCTTATCTCCATTTTCCTTAGCTAACCCCTGAAACGTAAAACATCCATTTCTACCTTCCAGTGATTTCATAATTCCTATTATTCATGTCCTGGAGTCCCTGGCTGGTGCAAACTGTTAATACACTAGGCTGCTAACCTAAAGGTTGGAAGTCTGAGTCCATCTAAAGGCACCTTGGAAGAAAAGCCTGATGATCTATGTCTTAGGCTGGGTTCTCTAGAGAAGCAAAGCATTAAAGTGTATAAACATATACATAGAGAGAGATTATATCAACGAAACAGCTCATGTGATTGTAGAGGCTAGAACGTCCCATGTCTATGGATCAGGGTGGAGGCCTCTCCCAAGTCACACAGCTGCAGAAGCTGGCAAGCCCAAGATCAGCAGGTTGTAGAGCAGGGATCCCACTCACAGGCTGTGCAGATCTATGAATCCCAGGTTCGGCAGATAAGCCGACAGCTCAAGTCCCAAGAACGGGAGATGAGACGACAGAAAGCAGCCACAGGATCCAGAGAGAGCAAAAAGCCAGAACGTCTGCTTATATACAGAAGTGGGCCACGCCACCAAGGAGACTGCCTTTCATCTGATTGGCTACACACAGTATATTCAATCATGGGAGTGATTACACTAAAACACTGAGAATCATGGCCCAGCCAAGTCTACTTCTGAAAAATTCACTGCTGAAAGCCCTATGGAGCATAGTTCTACTCTGACACACATGGGTCACGTGAGTTGGAATTGAACTTTATGGAAAATCTTTATTATTATTATTATTCATATCCAGGTCACCTGCACAAGCTTACTAAACTTCAACCATATCAGGTATTTGAGCACATTGATCCTGATATTTTCTCTCTAACCATCCACTCCTTTCTTCATGTCTATATCTATGTTATGGATTGAATTGTGTTCCCCAAAAAAGACATATTGAAGTCCTACCACCTGTAACTGTGAATGTGACCATGTTTGGAAATAGAAGTTTCTTGTTATTGCTGTGTTAATAAGGCCATACCTGAGTAGGGTGAGTCCTAAACCTAATCCCTTCTGACTAGTGTCTTAGAAAGGGGAGAATAGACATGGAGAGTCACACACACACAGGAGAAATACACTATTTAAGAAACCCTCTACAAGCCAAGGAACAACAAGAAATGCCCAGGGCTGCCAGAAGTTGAGAGAGACAAGGAATTATCTAGAGAAGATAGAGCGTATCCCTGCCAATGCCCTCAATTTGGACTCCTAGCCTCCAAAACTGTGAGACAAGAAATTATTTTTCTTTAAAGTCACCCACCTATGGTATTTTTGTCACAGGAGTACTACGTAACTAAGACTTACCTAGCTCATGTCCATGATAATGTTGGTCATTTCACTCTTCACAGTACCCAAAACTCCTTTGGTTCTTGTCCTTTTATTTTACCTTCTCAGAATAAACAAGGCACTTGAGGAACCTACTGATGAGCCTTTCTCATGCCTGTACATTTAACTAGTACACAAACTACTTGGGGAATCTTGTTAAAATGCACAGTATGATTCAGGAGGAGGTCTAGGATGAGCCTGAAATTCTGTGTTTTTAATAAACTTCCAGGTTTATTAAAAGGCCCCAGAGCACACTTTGTGTTGCAAGGTCGTAGGTGAGCCTTTGTGGAAAAAATTAAACAGAATAGGTTGGTACAACTAAAAAGTCAGTTCGCACTCTCAACTGAGCCTACACCACTGCTTGGCCATCCTGTTATCTCTCTGCAGAAATACACTCTCCTGCTTTCTGCATAGATTGTTTGAAAGCTTCTTCATTATCCCTTTCTTGCCTATTTTTTGTTAGCTCATTCTTTTTTTTGCTCTTTCTAAAACAGTGTTTCTCAACCTTGTTGCAAGTAAGAATTACCTGGGAAGATTTAAAAAATTCCAGACCATATTACAGACCAAATAAATCAGCATCTCCAAGATAGAATGTCAGTTTTTAAGACTAGCCAGGTGATTCCAAAGTTGCAGTGAAGTTTGAGAGTCTCGGATCTAGAATATGATCAACTTCTAGTCACCAAATATTAGATTTCCTGCAGTTGTACTCATGTTTAAATTCCTTCCCATCTATTTAAGGCCATTTTCTCCATGAGTATTCTTGTTCTTATTTCCTCCCATGTTTTCAGCAATCACACACTATTTTTTCTTAAGCATTGCCAGATATGTTTCATTTTGAAATATATAAACAAACAGGTTTTTAAATCATAAACTATTGATAATTAACAATGAGAAATTTGTTAAAACATTGAAAATTACTTAGAGATGAGACAGTTTTTTCCTAGTTTTTTTCCTAATGTCCTTTATTCAAATTAAGGATATTAGGGTAACCTAGTATGGAATAGAATATTTCTGTGGATTGGATCTGTTTGTTTACAGTGATGTGGGCTGTCTTTGATTATAGGAACATCTCAGTTCTCCTTATGTAGTGCTCATCATGACATTCTCTGTAGATAAGGATACTTGCACTATTTTCAGCACATTATTACATCTTTATATCACTATTTGCATTTGCTGGAGGGAAGAGTGAGTTAGACAGTTAAGTTAAACTAACCATCTTTATAAAAGTTTCCTTATAAGAGAGCAAGTTGGGGAATGGTTCAGAAAACAGCAGCATCTCTCTATCTCTTTATAAATCTCTCCACCAATTTTTACAGAGGAGGAGAAAGAATTTCAGAGAACAATGTGCCTTTTAAATGTCACTAAATATTTAGAACTTTGTGCTATTAGACATGTAGGACTCTTTTTTCACTAAAGTTACTAGCTTTAGGGTGAAGTATCTCTAAGTGTCCAAAGGTGGGTGTGGCCACATTAATAGAAAGTCTGCCACATCAGTTGAAAACTGCGTTTTACCCTAAAGTACTTTCACTGTGAAACAGCTGGGGTCTTTCTTAATGTGATAAGGAGTAGCATCCCAGAAGAATTTGGATATTGCCATCTGGGGCCCTTAAAATAGAAACTGGGCCAAGTTGGCTAAGAAAGGCTTTCCTTTTGCCCTGACAGTTTAATCAACTCTAAGAGAAAAGAAAAGCTTTCAGAGGAGACTTTCTAATGCTGGAACTTCTTATGGTACCAGCATATTCCCCACTCCCCACAGGACACTGCATTGACATCCTTGGTATTGCATAAATTTAACTTGTCTCTGCTTCAGATCTGAGAATAAACTTCTAATGACTTTAAGTGGACAATGAGGGAAGTTAATGATATTCCACCTGCACTAATTTTGGGCAAATGCCAACTCTGAACAAATTTTTCAAGAATGAGTAAGCATATCTTCCTACATGGAGCTTACTCAGATTTATTGCAACACAAATGGAGATGGACATTGCATTCAAGAGGGAGAAGAAAAGCATAATTTGGAAAATAAAACGTTTGGTTTTTTTCTTAATACAGAAAACAGGAGTAAATTTCAGAGTGAGTTTGTACCCTTAAGAAAATGAATTAAAAGTAGATTTTATGAAATAGTATAAAAGATGATATACCAAGAAAACAAGCTGAGCTATAAAAGGGAACAGGCTCATGGAGGAGACAGGAAAAAAAAAAAAAGACAACTAG
The DNA here is from genome assembly GCA_030035585.1 of Dugong dugon. NCBI lineage: Eukaryota > Metazoa > Chordata > Mammalia > Sirenia > Dugongidae > Dugong > Dugong dugon. The sequence continues at coordinate 35,230,829 of CM057479.1, forward strand.
ATAGGGAAGAAAATATTTAAAATAGAATAAAAAAATGAAATCCTCAAATTAATAACTGCATTAGAAACAAGAACAAAATAAAAACAGAGATGTGGAATAAACTTAAGAAATGTCCACAGAACCCTGAGGAAAAATACAAAAATATTCTGTCTCAAAGAAGATTATTGATGAAGAAAATGACAAAGGTGAACCAATAGATGGATAATGTGAATTCATGAAGAAGCGGTCAGAAGAGATGGAAAACAAGTAATATTCAAAGTTAAAATAGTGTAAAACTTTTCTGAGCTGAACAAATACCACAAGCTGTAGGAGGAAAGGTTTAACATGTTTGTCATATTAAATTTGACCACAAAATCTTTGCAGGTCTTTCCATCAAAAAGTGGAGTCTACTTTCTCACCCTTGAACTGGGCTTGCCTTGTGACTTTTGTTGACAAATAAAATGTATGGAAGTGACATTGTGTGAGTTCTGAAGCCTAGGTTTCAAGAGGTTATGGAGTTTCCACCTTCAACCTCCCAGGATGTTTTCCTGAGATTCTCATGCCTATTGAAGATGAAAGTCTATGTGGAGGAGAAACTAGTCCCCCAGCAAACAGCTAGCACTACCAGACATGTGAATAAGGCCAACCCTTCTTGTGAATGCAGCTGTGTGAGTGAGCTCAGGTGAAACTAGTAGAGGAACCATCCAGATAACCCACAGAAACACGTGAAATGGTAAATTATTGTTGTTTTGAGCCATTAAGCTTTGGGGTAGTTTGTTATGCAGTAATAAGTAACCCCTATACCATGTATCAGATAATATTAGTAAAAATAGCCAGATGAGACACTGAAAATATTAAAGTTCAAGAAAAAAGAATCTTACAAATATTTAGGCAGAAAAAATATATTTGCTTCAGTGGAAGGAAGTGAGCCAAAAATAAGGCTAATTAAATAGATAGGGGTTAGAGTAGACAGTACTTTGAATTTCATGTTATCTTTGAGCCATTGCAATAATCCAGGCCAGTAGTGATGTAAAAAGAGTTAGAGATGAGAATTAAAGACACTTCAATAGTGGAATTTCAGGATTTGGTAGCAAGATCAATTAGTGAAGGATGACTGCAACTTGAGTGATTAGGTAAACATAAGTTGAAATCCACTGGACAGCAACCAACAAAAATAACAAAACCTTTCAGGGACAGGCAGGAAACATACATGGGTAAAACACATAGCTATAATAGAATAGGGTGTGGTGGGGACTATTTAAAGCTGGAGACTGCATGCCTCACAAAAAGTATCTGGTTTCCCTTACTTCCATCCCAGTGTCCTGACCACTGAGGGAGAGGATAATGCCACCAAAGAGTAATCCCATCAGGACAATATGATGAATTTGATTTTTGAATACTGAGTTTGTGATAGAACACTTTGGTTGGTTGGCCAGCAGGCAGAAGACTATGAGGTGGCCCTTAGTGTCAAAACCGGAGAAAATTTGACACAGAGGATATAGATTTAGGAACATTGACATATAGAATTAGATACAAAAGTGTAGCCATTTTAGTCACAGGATTCCTCTGTCATAGAATTTACCATGCTTTAATTGCTTGTTTAATTATTTGCCCCTTCCCATTAGACTGGAGCTTCATGAAGAAACAGGTCTCTTGTATTCACACTTGTATTACTGGGGCCTAGAAAATAGGATTAACAATATGTTTCGAATGGATGAATGAAGAGAAATGAGTTGAGGAGTGAACCATGGAGTACTCAGAACTTGGGAGGCAAGTATAGGAAGAGTACAGCAGTATATCCCAGTTGCTGTGGAGTTGATTCCCAATCATGGTGACTTCATCTGTGTCAGAGTAGAACTGGGCTCTGTAGGGCTTTCAATGGCTAATTTTTCAGAAGCAGATCCACCAGTCCTTTCTTCCAAGGCGCCTTTGGGTGGATTCAAACCTCCAACCATTTGGTTAGGAGCCTAGCATGTTAACCATTTGCACCACCCAGGGACTATAGGAAAAGTAGTTGCTGAAAATGAATGAAAAAAGCAGTCAGAGCTATAGTAGGAAACATAAAGAGGAAAGGCTTTTTTTTTTTTTTTTTACTGTGCTTTAAATGAAAGCTTACAGTTCAAGTTAGTTTCTCATACAAAAATTTATATGCACATTGTTATGTGACCCTAGTTGCTCTCCTTGTAATGTGACAGCACACTCCTCCTTTCCACCCCTGATTTCCCATGCCCATTCAAACAGCTCCTGTCCCTTTTTGTCTTCTCATCTTGCCTCAAGACAGGAGCTTACCATTTACTCTCATGTATCTACCTGAGCTAAGAAACATTCTCCTCATGAGTATCATTTTGTGTCTTATAGCCCAGTCTAATCTTTGTCTGAAGAGTTGGCTTCGAGAATGCTTTCAGTTTTGGGCTAACAGAGAAGCCGGGCACCGTGTCTTCCAGGGACCCTCCAGTCTCAGCCAGACCATCAAGTTTGTTCTTTTTACTAGAATTTGAGTTCCACACCCCACTTTTCTCCTGCTCCATCAGGGACTCTGTTGTGTTTCCTTTCAGGGTGGTCATTTGTGGTAGTCAGGCATCATCTAGTTCTTGTAGTCTCAGGATGATGCAGTCTCTGGTTTATGTGGCCGTTTCTGCCTCTTGGGCTAATATTTACCTTGTGTCTTTGGTGTTCTTCACTCTCCTTTGCTCTAGGTGGGTTGGGACCAATTGATGCATCTTAGATGGCTGCTTACTAGCTTTTAAGACCCCTGATGCAACTTACCAAAATGGGATGCAGAACATTTTCTTAATTAACTTTATTATGGCAACTGACCTAGATGTCTCCTGAAACTATGGTCCCTAGATTCTGCCCGTGTTACTCTGTCCCTCGAAGTGTTTGGTTGTATTCAGGAAACTTCTTAGCTTTTGGTTTAGTCCAGTTGTGTTGACTACCCCTGTATTGTGTGCTGTCCTTCCCTTCTCCTAAGATAACTTTTATTTACTATCTAGTTAGTAAATACCCTTTTTGTTCCTTCCCCACCCTGGTAACCACCAAAGGATGTTTTCTTCTGTGTTTAAAGCTTTTCTTGAGTTCTTATAATACTGGTCTCATATGATATTTGTCTTTTTGTGACTGACTAGTTTCACTCAGCATAATGCCTTCCGGATTCATCCGTGTTATGAGATTCATCCATGTTAATGTGAATTCATCATTGTTCTTTATCACTGTGTAGTATTCCATCGTGTGAACACACCATAATTTGTTTATTCATTCATCCACTGATGGGCACTTAGATTATTTCCATCTTTTTGCTATCCTGAACAATGCTGCAGTGAACATGGGTGTGCATATATCTATTAGTGTGACAGCCCTTATTTCTCTAGGATATATTCCCAGGACTGGGGATGCTGGATCTTATGGTAGTTCTATTTCTAGCTTTTTAAGGAAGCACCAAATTAATTTCCAAAGTGGCTCTACCCTTTTAGATTCCTACCAGCAATGTATAAGTATTCCAGTCTCTCCACACAACCTCTCCAACATTTGTTATTTTGTGTTTTCTGGATTAATGCAAGCCTTGCTGGGGTGAGATGATATCTCATTGTAGTTTTGATTTGCATTTATCTAATAGCTAATGATCGTGAGCATTTCCTCATGTATTTGTTAGCCACCTGAATGTCTTCTTTGGTGAAGTTCCTCTTCATATCCTTTGCATATTTTTTAATTGGGTTATTTGTCTTTTTGTTTGTTGTTGAGGTTTTTCAATACCTTGTAGATTTCAGAGATTAGACCCTGATCAGATTTGTTGTAGCCAAAAATTTTTCCCAGTATGTAAGTTGTCCTTTTACTCTTTTAGTGAAGTCTTTGATGGGCACAAGTGTTTGATTTTTAGGAGATCCCAGTTATCTAGTTTCTCTTCTGGTGTTTGTGCATTTTTACTTATGGTTTGAATCCTGTTTATGACATGTATTAGGGCTCATAGTGTTGTCCCTATTTTTTCTTTCATGATCTTTATCGTTTATAGGTTTAGGTCTTTGATCCATTTTGTACTAGTTTTTCTGCATGGTGTGAGGTATGGGTCTTGTTTTTTGCAGATGGATATCCAGTTATGCCAGCACCATTTGTTAAAGAGACTGTCTTTCCCCAGTTAATGGACTTTTGGCCTTTGTCAGATATGAGCTGCTCATAGGTGGATGAATTTACATCTAGATTCTATTCTGTTCCATTGGTCTATGTATCTGTTTTTGTACAAGTACTAGGCTGTTTTGACTACTGTGACAGTATAATAGTTCTAAAATCAGGTAGTGTGAGGCGTACCACTTTGTTCTTCTTTTTCAGTAATACTTTACTTATCCAGAGCCTCTTCCTTTTCCATATGAAATTGGTGTTTTGTTTCTCAATCTCATTAAAAAATGTCATTGGAATTTGGATTGGGATTGCATTGTATCTGTAGATCGCTTTGGGGAGAATTGACATTTTCACAATGTTGAGTCTTCCTATCCATGAGCAAGTTATGTTTTTCCACTTATGCAGTTCTCTTGGTTTCTTGCCGTAGTGTCTTGTAGTTTTCATTGTATAGGTCTTTTACATCTCTGGTTAGATTTATTCCTAAGTATTTTATCTTCTTGGGGGCTCTTGCAAATGGTATTGATTTGGTGATTTCCTCTTCAAAGTTCTCTGTTAGTGTAGAGGAAGCCAACTGATTTTTGTATGTTTATCTTGTATCCTGATACTTTGCTGAAATTTTCTACTAGTTCCAGTAGTTTTCTTGTGGATTTTTTGGGTTTTTCTGTATATAAGATCATATCATCTGCAAATAGAGATACTTTTACTGCTTCCTTACAAATTTGGATATAATTTATTTCTTTTTCTAGCCTAATTACTCTGGCTAGGACCTCCGGCTCAATGTTGAATAAGAGTGGTGATAAAAAGCATCCTTGTCTGGTTCCCTCTCTCAAGCGGAACGCTTTCAGACTCTCTCCATTTAGGATGACGCTGGCTGTTGACTTTGTCTAAAGCCTGTTATTATGTTGAGGGATTTCCCTTCTATTCCTATTTTGCTGAGAGTTTTTATCATGAATTGGTGTTGGATTTTGTTAAATGCTTTTTCTGCATCAATTGACAAGATCATGTGTTTCTTGTCTTTTTTTATGTGATATATTATATTGTTTTTCTAATGTTGAACGATCCCTGCATACCTGGTATAAGTCTCACTTTGTCATGGTGAATTATTTTTTTTGATATGTTGTTGAACTCTATTGGCTAGAATTTTGTTAAGAATTTTTGTGTCTACGTTCATGAGGGATATTGCTATGTAATTTCCTTTTTTTTGTGGTGTCTTTGTGCCTGGCTTTGGCATGAGGGTTATTCTGGTTTCATAGAATGAGTTTGGGAGTGTTCCATTTTTCTCTATGTTCTGAAATACCTTTAGAGTAGTGGTGTTAATTCCTCTGAAATTTTGGTAGTATTCTGCATTGAAATCGTCACAGCCAGGTTTTTTTGCTGGCATTTTTTAAATTATCTTTTCGATCTCTTCTTTTGTTATAGGTTTATTTAGTTGTTCTACCTCTCTGTTACTTGTGGTAGGTAGTGAGTTTCTAGAAATTTGTCCATTTCCTCTAGGTTTTCAAATTTGTTAGGGTACAATGTTTCATGGTATTCTGTTATGATTCTTTTAATTTCAGTTGAGTCTGTTGTGCTATTGCCAATTTCATTTTTTATTTACCTTATTCACTTCCTATCCTGTTTTTCTTTTGTCAGTTTGGCCAATGGTTTATTGATTTTGTTGATCTTTTCAATGAATCATTTTTCATCTTGTTAACTCTTTCAATAGTTTTTCTATTTCGTTTAATTCTGCTCTGATTTTTATTATTTGCTTTATTCAGGTACCCGTGGGCTTCTTTTCCTGCTCTCTATTTGTTCGAGTTGTAGGGTTAATGCATTGATTTTGGCCTTTTTGGATGTGTGTATTTATTGCTATAAATTGACCTCTGAGCACTCCTTTTGCTGTGTCCCAAAGGTTCTGGTAGGATGTGTTTTCATTGTCATTTGATTCTGTGACTTTCTTTATTCCCTCCTTAATTCCTTCTATAACCTAGTAGTTTCTGAGCAAGGTGATGTTCAGTTTCCATGTGTTTGATTTTTTTCCTTGCTTTTTTTGTTATTGATTTCTACTTTTATGGCTTTATTGTCAGAAAAGATGCTTTGTAATATTTTGATGCTTTGGATTCTGTTAAGGCTTGCTTTATGGCCTAATATGTGGTCCATTCTGGAGAATGTTCCATGTGTGTTAGAAAAGAAAGTATACCTAGCTGCTGTTGGTTGGAGTGTTCCGTATATGTCTATGAGATCAAGTTGGTTGACTGAGGGATTTAGATCTTCCATGTCTTCATTGAGTTTCTTTCTGGATGTTTTGTCCTTCACTGAAAGTGGTATGTTGAAGCCTCCTACTATTATTGTGGAGCAGTCTATCTCTTTTCAATGCTGTTAGAGTTTGTTTTACGTATTTTGGAGCTCTGTCATTGGTGGGTAAATATAAATTATGGTTATGTCCTCCTGATATGTTAACTCTTTAATCATTATATAGTGTCCTTCTTTATCCTTTGTAGTGGATTTTACTTTAAAGTCTATTCTGTCAGAGATTAATGTTGCCACTCCTGCTCTTTTTTGAGTGTTGTTTGCTTGATAGATTTTCTTCCATCCTTTGGGTTTTAGTTTGTGTCTTTTTTCATATTTTTAAAAGTTTTGTTGTACTTTAGATGAAGGTTTACAGAAGAAATAAATTCCCATTAAGCAGTTAGTACACATATTGTTTTATGACAAAGGTTAACAACCCCATGACACATCATCGCTGTCTCTTCTCAAACTTGGCTTCCCTATTACCAGCTTTCCTGTCCCTTCCTGCCTTCTAGTCCTTGTCCCTGGAGTGTTGTGTCCCATTAGTCTCATTTTGTTTTATGAGGGTGTCTAATCTTTTGCTGAATGGTGAACCTCGGGAGTGACTGCATTACTGAACTAAAAAGGTTTCCAGTGTCCACAGTCTTGGGGTTTCTCCAGTCACTCTCAGGCCAGTAAGTCTGGTCTATTTTTGTGAGTTAAAAGTTTGTTCTACATTTTTCTCGAGCTCTGTCTGGGACCGTCTGTTGTGATCCCTGTCAGAACAGTCAGTGGTTGTAGCCAGCACCATCTAGTAGTACTGGACTCAGTCTAGTGGAGGCCGTGGTAGTTGTGCTCCACTAGTCTTTTGGACTAATCTTTCCCTTGTATCTTTTATTCTTCATTCTTCTTTGCTCCTGAAGGTGTGAGACCAGTGGAGTATTTTAGATGGCTGCTGACAGGCTTTTAGGACCCCAGACACTACTCAGGAAGGTAGAATGTAGAATATTTTCTTTATAATCTGTGTTATGCCAATTGAGCTAGATGTTCTCCAAGAAGATGGTCTCTTGAGCCCTCCACCCAGCAATTCAGGCCCTCAGGGAGTTTGGATGTGTCTATGGACCTTCCATGACCTTTCCTTGTACAAGTTGTGCTGGCTTCCCCAGTATTGTGTACTGTTTTACCATTCACCAAAGTTACCACTTATCTATTGTCTATTTAGTATTTCTTGCCCTCCACATCTTTCCCTTCCCTCATAAACAATAAAGAAGGTTTCCTTTTTTGTGTAAACTTTTTCATGAGTTTTTTACAGTAGAGGTCTCAAACAATATTTGTCCTTTTGTGATTGACTTATTTCACTCAGCATAATCTCCTCCAGTTTCATCCATATTGTGAAATGCTTCACAGATTCATCATGGTTCTTTATCGTTGCATAATACTCCAATCTCCCCGCAGCCTCTACAACTTTGTTATTTCTAGTGTTTTTGATTCATGCCAGTAATGCCCGGTTGAAATTGTATCTCATTGTGGTTTTAATTTGCATTTCTCTACTTGCTAGTGATTGTGAGCATTTCCTCATGGGTTTGTTGGTCGCTCATCTTTGGTGAACTCTCTGTTCATTTCCTTGGTCCATTTTTTAATTGTATTATTTGTCTTTTTGTTGTAGAAGTGTTGGATTTTCTTGTACATTTTAGAGACTAGACCTTTATCTGAGTTGTAATGTCCAAATTTATTTTCCCTGTCTGTACGTTCTCTTTTTACTCTTTGGTGAAGTGTTTTGATGAGCATAAGTGTTTAATTTTTAGAAGACCCCAGTTATCTAGCTTATCTTCTGGAGAGTGTGTGTTGTTGGTTATGGTTTGAATCCTATTAATGCCGTGTATTAGGGCCTCTAGTGTTGATCCTATTTTTCTTGTATGAACTTTACAGTTTTTGGCTTTATATTTAGGTCTCTGACCCATTTTGAATTAGTTTTTGTATATGGTGTGAGGTATGGGTCCTGTTACAGTTTTTTGCAGATGGATATCCAGTTTTGCCAACACCATTTGTTAAAAAGACTGTTCCCCATTTGATGGACTTTGGGTCCTTGTCAAAGATAAGGTGACTATAGGTGAATGGATTTACATCTGGTTTCTCAATTCTGTTCCATTAGACAATGGATCTGTTGTTGTACCAGTAGCAGGCTGTTTTGACTACCGTCGCAGTATAGTAAGTTCTGGGGTCAGGTAGTATGAGTCCTCCTACTTTATTCTTCTTCTTCAATGATGCTTTACTTATCTGGGACTTCTTCTCTTTCCATGTAAAGTTAATGATTAGTTTTTCCATCTCTTTGAAGAATGTTGTTGGTATTTGGATAAGAATTGCATTGTATTTGTAAATTGCTTTGGGTAAAATTGTCATTTTCACAATGTTGAGTCTGCCTATCCATGAGCACGGTATGTTTTTCCATTTATGTAGATCCCTTTGGGTTTCTTGCAGTAGTATTTTGTAGTTTTCTTTGTATACATCTTTTACATCCCTGGTTAGATTTATCCCTAAGTATTTTATTTTTTTAGGGGTTATTATAAATGGTATTGTTTTCATGATTTCCTTTTCATTGTTCTCTTTATTGGTGTATAGAAATCCAACTGCTTTTGTGTGTTTATCTTGTATCCTGCTACTCTGCTGAATATATTAGTTCAGTAGTTTTCTTGTGGAGTCTTTAGGGTTTTCTATGTATAGTATCATATCGTCTGCACACAGGAACAGTTTAACTTCTTCATTACCAGTTTCGATGCCCTTTATTCCTTTTTCTTGTCTTATTGCTCTAGCTAGTACTTCCAGCACAATGTTAAATAGGAGTGATGACAAAGGGCATCCTTGTCTTGTTCCTGTTCTCAAGGAGAGTGTTTTCAACCTCTCTCCATTAAGAATGATGTTGGCTGTTGGTTTTGCATAGATGTCCTTTATTATGTTGAGAAATTTCCCTTCTATACCTATTTTATTGAGAGCTTTTATCAGGAATGGGTGTTGGACTTTGTCAAATGCCTTTTCTGCATCAATTGAGATAATCATGTGATTTTTTTCTTTCCTTTTATTTATGTGGTGGATTACGTTGATGGATTTTCTAATGTTAAACCATCCTTGCATACCTGGTATGAATCCTACTTGGTCGTGGTGTATTATTTTTTTGATATGATACTGAATTCTATTGGCTAGAATTTTGTTCAGAATTTTTGCATCTATATTCATGAGAGATATTGGTCTGTAAATTTCTTTTTTTGTGATGTCTTTGCCTGGTTTTGGTATCAGCGTTATGCTGGCTTCATAGAATGAATTTGGAAGTGTTGCTTCCTCTTCTATGCTCTGAAATAACTTGAGTAGAACTGGTACGAGCTCTTCTGTAAATGTTTTGTAGAATTCTCCAGTGAAGCCATCTGGGCCAGGGGTTTTTTTGGTTGGGCGTTTTTTTATTACCTTTTCAATCTCTTCTCTTGTTATGGGTCTGTTCAGATTTTCAATATCACTTTGTTGTAGTTTGGGTAGGCCGTATGTTTCTAGAAATTTATCCATTTCCTCTAGGTTTTCAAATTTGTTGGAATATAGTTTTTCATAATATTCTGTTATAATCCTTTTTATTTCAGTTGGGTCTGTTGTAATGTCCCCCATTTCATTTCTTATTTGGGTTATTTGTGCCCTCTGCTGTTTTTCTTTTGTCAGTCTGGCCAGTGGTTTGTCGATTTTGTTGATTCTTTCAAAGAACCAACTTTTGGTTTTGTTGATTCTTTCTATTGTTTTTCTGTTCTCTATTTCATTGATTTCTGCTCTGATCTTTACTATTTCCTTTCTTCCGGTGGTTGTAGGCTTTTTTGTTGTTCTCTTTCTATTTGTTTGAGTTCTGTAGTTAATGTTTTGATTTTGTCCCTTTCTTCTTTTTTGATATGTGCATCTATTGCTATAAATTGTCCTCTGAGGACTGCCTTTGCTGTGTCCCAAAGGTTTTGGTATGATGTGTTTTCATTTTCATTTGATTCTAGGAATTTTTTAATTCCATCTCTGATTTCTTCTATTACCCATTGATGTGTAAGCAGATTATTATTCAGTTTCCATGTGTTTGATTTTTTTTCCTTGCTCTTTCTAGTGTTAATTTCTACCTTGATGGCATTGTGGTCAGAGAAGATACTGTGAATTATCTCAGCATTTTGGATCTTGTTGAGGATTGCTCTGTGGCCTAAGATGTGGTCTATTCTGGAGAACGTTCCATGTGCATTGGAAAAGAATGTGTACTTTGCAGCGGTTGGATGGATTGTTCTATATATGTCTATGAGGTCCAGTTGGCTGATTGTGTCCTTTAGGTCTTCTGTATCTTTGCTGAGTTTCTTTTTAGTTGTTCTGTCCTTTACTGAGAGTGGTGTGTTGAAGTCTCCTACTATTATTGTGGAACTGTTAATTTCTCTTTTCAGTGCTGTTAGAGTTTTTTTAATGTATTTTGGAGCCCTGTCATTGGGTGCATAGATATTTATTATGGTTATGTCTTCATGATGGATCATCCCCTTAATCATTATATAGTGTCCTTCTTTGTCTTTTATGGTAGATTTTGTTTTAAAGTCTATTTTATCTGAGATTAGAATTGCCACTCCTGCTCTTTTTTGATAGTTGTTAGCTTGATATATTTTTTTCCAACCTTTGATTTTTAATAAATTCACATCTTTGTTTCTAAGATGTGTCTCTTGTAGACAGCAAATAGATGGATCCTGTTTTCTTATCCATTCTGCCACTCTCCGTCGCTTTATGGGTGCATTGAGTCCATTTACGTTCAGTGTAATTATTGATAGATGTGAGTTTGTTGCTGTCATTTTGTAGTGCTTTTTTTTGTGATGCTGAAGTTTTCTTTGTTCTTCTTACCCTCTTGTGCTGAGTTCCTTTTGTTTGTGGATTTTGTGTTCATTTCTTTTGTTTTTGTAGGTTTTGTTTTTGTTGAGACTTTATGTTTTACGTCTTTATTTTTATGAGTTGGTTTGTTAACTTTTTTTGTGGTTACCATGAATTTTACCCTTATCTTTATAATTTTGAAGCAGTCTACCGTTACTTGGTATAGCCTTGCCTTCTTCTCCTTTAGAAGGTTCTATCTATGCCGTTTGTTCCCTCTTTCATTGTTTTGATGTTGTTGTCATCCTTTGATTGATTTCTCTGATTCCCTGTTGTATATATTTTGTTTTTGGAAGGTCGTCTGTAGTTCAGTTCCTAGAATGGTATCTGGTTCATGTTAACCTGCATCCTAGGTCCTAGGTCCTGCCTGAGGGCTTAAGCTGTTTGTCCTCAGATCGAAGAACTCCCTTTAATAATTCTTGTAAGTTTGGTTTGACTTTTGCATATTCCTTTAGTTTCTGTTTATCTGGAAATGACCTAATTTCACCATCAAATCTGAATGAGAGTTTTGCAGGATATATTATTCTTGGCTGACAATTTTTTTCTTTCAACATTTTATATATGTCATCCCATTGCCTTCTTGCCTGCATGGTTTCTGCTGAATAATCTGAGCTTAGTCTTATTGTTTCTCCTCTGTATGTGACTTCTTGTTTTTCCCGAGCTGCTCTCAGAATTCTTTGTTTGTCTTTAGTTTTAGCGAGTGTGAATATGATATGTCTTGGTGATTTTCTTTTGGGGTCTCTTCTATGTGGGGTTCGTTGAGCTTCTTGGATGACCAGCTTTTCATCTTTCATGATATTGGGAAAGTTTTCTGTCAGCAGTTCCTCAATGATCCTCTCTGTGTTTTCTGTTTTCTTCCCCTGTTCTGGTATGCCAATCACTCGTAAGTTTTTGCTTTTCATTGTGTCCCACATAACTCTCAGGGTCTCTTCATTTTTCTTTGTTGTTTTTTCTGAGTTTTCCTGAAACAGAGTTGTATCCAAGTGTTTGTCTTCAGTTCCACTGATCCTGTCTTCCGTGGTTTCAAATCTACTTCTCAGCCCTTCTATGACACCGTCCATTTCTGAAATCTTGTTGTTTATCTTTTGGATTTCTAATTGTTGTTTTTGTATAATTTCGAGTTGTGAATTTATTTTGGCATTTTGTTCCTGCATCATCTTCCTGAATTCTTCCAATTTTTTGTCTGTATTTTCCATAAATTTGTCTATTTTTTCCTCATGTTTGTCAGCTTTTCGCCTCAGTTCTTGGAAAATTCTGAGTATTAGTGATTTGAGTTCCATATCAGGTACTTCTAGTGCATTTTCTTCCACAGGAGAGTTATCTGGTGTTTTAATTTGGACGCCTATTGGAGCCATCTTGTCTTGTTTTTGTAAATGTTTTGATATTGTTTGCTGTTTTCGGGGCATTCAGTAGATATTTCTCTCGTTTATTGATTGTAGATTTTTTTTTTTTTGTTTCGTTCTTGTGGTACAGCTGGGCAGATCTAGCTGAGGAGGAGCCACTGGGATGGGTTGCTTGTGGCACTCACCGCAGCCACCAGGACGGTCGGTATTCAGTGCTGGGCAGGTTCCAATAGGGCGTGCCTGCACCGCTTGGTGATGTGATGTCTAGTGCATGGTGCAGGTAGGTAGGGTGCAGCGGGAAGATGGTTATGTGTGAAGCTAAGCGCAGTTTACCGGTCGTTATGTCTCCGACCAGATGCTCTGCAAGGCTGCTCTCCCGTTTGCTGGTCTCCGATAGGAATCCAAGATGGTGGATCCGCGCTGCGTTAGCTGGTAAGGAATCTCTGCCTGAGTCTCTCCTCGCTCTCCGTTCTCTTTTAGTATTCTCACTCCGTTTGGTGTTTGGCTGAGTTCTTTATCTCTTCATTTGGTGTTCTAGGGTTTCAGGATTGTTGATTCTCTGTTAGGCTTAGTTTTTCGGATCTTTGCTGTGGAGGGACGGCGTGGTGTTTCTGCCTAGAGCGTCATCTTGCCCGGGTTTTGGATTTTTTTTGACTGATTTTCTAAGGTTGAACCATCCTGGCATACCTGGTATGAATCCTACTTGGTCGTGGTGCCTTATTTTTTTGATATGATGCTGAATTCTATTGGCTAGAATTTTGTTGAGAATTTTTGCATCTATATTCATGAGAGATATTGGACTGTAATTTTCTTATTTTGTGACATCTTTGCCTGGTTTTGGTAGCAGGGTTATGCTGGCTTCATATGAATTCAGAAGTGTCCCTTCCTTTTCTATATTCTGAAATTTTTGAGTTATACTGGTATAAGCTCTTCTGTGAATCTTTTGTAGAATTCTCCAGTGAAGCCATCTGGTCCAGGGCTTTTTTTGGGGGATTTATTTTTTTAATCACCTTTTCAATCTCTTCTCTTGTTATGGGTCTGTTCAGATTTTCAACATCATTTTGTGTTAGTTTGGGTAGGTAGTATGATTCTAGAAATTTATCCATTTCCTCTAGGTTTTAAAATTTGTTGGAGTATAGGTTTTCATAATCCTCTGTTATGTTCCTTTTTATTTCAGTTGGGTCTGTTGTAATGTCCCCCATTTCATTTCTTAGTTGGGTTACTCGAGTCCTGTCCTCTTTTTCTTTTGTCAGTCTGGCCAGTGGTCTGTTGATTTTGTTGATTCTTTCAAAGAATCAACTTTTGGTTTTGTTGATTCTTTCTATTGTTTTTATGTTCTCTGTTTCATTTATTTCTGCTCTGATCTTTATTATTTCCTGCTTCTAGTGGCTGTGGGCTGTTTTTGCTGAGCTCTTTCTGTTTGTTCGAGTTGTGTAGTTAATGTTTTGATTTTGTCCCTTTCTTCTTTTTTGACGTGTGCATCTATTGCTATATATTGTCCTCTGAGGACTGCCTTTGCTGTTTCCCAAAGGTTTTGGTAGGATGTGTTTTCATTCTCATTTGATTCTAGGAGTTTTTTGATTCCATCTCTGATTTCTTCTATTACTCAGTTATGTGTAAGCAGGTTGTTATTCAGTTTCCATGTAACTGATTTTTTTCCTTGCTCTTCCTTTTGTTAATTTCTACCTTGATGTCACTGTGGTCAGAGAAGGTAGTATTATCTTATTGTCTTGGATCTTATTGAGGATTGCTCTGTGGCCTAAGATGTGGTCTATTCTGGAGAACATTCCATGTGAATTGGAAAAGAATGTGTATTTTAAAGCTGTTGAGTGGAGTGTTATATATATGTCTATGTAGTCAAGTTGTTTGATTGTGCCCTTTAGGTCTTCTGTATCTTTGAGGAGTTCCTTTCTAGACATTCTGTCCTTTACTGAAAGTAGTGTGTTGAGGTCTTCTACTATTATTGTGGGACTGTCCATTTCTCTTTTCAGGGCTGTTGGAATTTGTTTTATGTATTTTGGAGCCCTGTCATTGGGTGCATAGACGTTTATTTTGGTTATGTCTTCATGATGGATCTTCCCCTTAATCATTATATAGTGTCCTTCTTTGTCTTTCATGGTGGATTTTGTTTTAAAGTTTATTTTATCTTAGATTAGTATTGCCACTCCTGCTCTTTTTTGATAGCTGTTTGCTTGATATATTTTTTTCCATCCTTTGATTTTTATTGAATTTACGTCTTTGTTTCTAAGTTGTGTCTCTTGTAGACAGCATATGGATGGATAGTGTTGTTTTAATCCATTCTGTAACTCTCTATTTCTTTATGGGTGCACTGAGGCCATTTACATTCAGTGTAATTCTTGCTGTCATTTTGTAGTGCTTTTTTGTGTGTGTGTGTGTGTGCTGGCTTTTTCTTTTTCTTTTTTTTTTTTTTTTGTGCTGGCTTTTTCTTTGTTCTTCTTATTCTCCTGTGCTTAATTCCTTTTGTTTGTGGAGTTTTTTCATTTCTTTTGTTTTTGTAGCTTTTGTTTTTGCTGAGAGTTTATTATTTTCTTCTTTATTTTGATGACTTTGTTTGTTGAGTTTCTTTGTGGTTACCTTGAAATTTACCCTTATCTTCCTAGGTTTGAACTGGTCTATTATTACTTGGTATTGCCTTGCCTTCCTTTCCATTAGAAGGTTTTATAATTTCACTGTTTATTCCCTCTTCTATTGTTCTGATGTTGTTGTCGTTTACAGATTAACCTCACTTATTCCCTGTTGTAATTCTTTTAGTTTTGGATAGTCCTTCAGAGTTCATTTTCTTGCTTGGTATCTAGCTAGTACAATCCTGTGTCCTAGATTCATCCTGTGGTCTGATGTTGTTTGTTCTCAGATTGAAGGACTCCCTTTAATAATTTTTGTGAGTTTGGTTTGGTTTTTATATAGTCCCTTAATTTCTGTTTATCTGGAAATTACCTAATTTCACCATCATATTTGAAAGAGAGTTTTTGCAGGATATATTATTCCTGGCTGGCATTTTTTTTCTTTCAAGGTTTTATATATGTCTTCTTGTTGCATTATTGCCTGCATGGTTTCTGGCTAAGAATCCAAGCTTAGTCTTATTGTTTCTCCTCTGTATGCCACTTTTTGTTTTTCTCGAGCTGCTTTCAGGATTCTTTGTCTGTTGTCGGCTTTAGTGAGTGTGATTATGTTATGCCTTGGTGATTTTCTTTTGAGGTCTATCCTATATGGGGTTCTTTGAGCTTCTTGAATGGTCAGCTTTCCATTTTTTATGATACTGGGGAAGTTGTCTGTCAGCAATTGTTCGATGATCCTCTCTACGTTTTGTTTTGTCCCCCTGTTCTGGAACTCCAATCACTCACAAATTTTTGCTTTTGATTGTATCCCACATAATCTTAGGGTTTCTTCATTTTTATTTGTTCTTTTTCTGATTTTTACTCAAACAGAGTTGTATCCACATGTTTGTCTTCAATTTTGCTGATTCTGTTTTTCATCTTTTCAAAGCTGTTTATCAGCCCTTCTATGACAGTATTCATTTATGAAGTCTTGCTGTTTATCTTTTGGGATTCTAACTGTTGCTTTTGTATGATTTCTAGTTGTGAATTTATTTTGACATTTTGTTCCTGCATTATTTTCCTGAATTATTCCAATTTTTATCTGTATTTTCCATGAATTTGTCTGACATTTCCAGGAATTTGTCTATTTTTTTCCTCATTTTTGTCTGCTTTTTGCTTCAACTCTTAGAAAGCTCTGAATAGTAGAGATTTGAATTCCTTAGCACGTAGTTTTTGTGCCTTTTCTTCTACTGGAAAGTCATCTGGTGTTTTATTTTGGACACCTACTCTAACCATCCTGTCCTGTTTTTATATATATTTTGACATTGTCTGCCTTATTCAGGAAATTCAGTAGTTATTTTCCTCATTTATTGATTTATATTTGTTTGTTTCATCCTGATTTTTTGTTTTATTTGCTTTTTTTGTTTTATTTACTCATGTCTGAGCAGACGTTCTGTCCCTTCTTTGTTTTTTACTCATGTATGGGCACGATAATTTTCACCTCCTTCTCCAATAGACAGGGTCAGTTGCGCTGGTATGGTACAGCAGGACAGGTCCAACTGAAGGGGAGGTGCTGGTGTGGGTTGTTTGTGGCACATACGAGGGCTGACAGGGTGGGCTGGAAATCAGTGCAAGGGTGGTTCCCATAGGCTGTGCTTGTGCTGCTTTGAGGTGTGATGTTCAGCACATGGTGTAAACAGGCAGGAAGAAGGGGGAAGATTGTGATGTGTGGATCTATGATGAGTATGGGAAAGAAGAGAGACAGGAGAGAGGAACAGGAGCCAAAAACATACAAACAAAAAAAGAAAAAAGAGTGCCAGTGGAACTTGCTTTTGGAGTGGAGAATAGAGAGAGTGAGAAATGGAGAAAAACAAAAAGGAAAAAGAAAAAGGGTGAAAGAAAAATTAATAAATAAACATTAAAGCTGCCAGGAGGGGGCAGTTGCTCCCAGGTTGTGAAGTACAGCCTGGTAGAAGGGGTAGAGGTGTCACATAGTGCCAGGTATTCAGGAGACAGAAAGAGCAGGTAAGTATAGAGAGACAGAAAACTGAGAAATGAAGAAAGACAAAAAGGGAAAATGAGAGAAAAGAAAACAAACCAAAACAAGAAAAAAGAAATGCCCACAGAGATCCTACTGTGCATCTGCACAGACTAAGGGATTAATTCACAAGCTGTGCAGTATTCCCTGGCAAGAAGTGCCTTCCAGATTAGAAAAGAAAATGAAAACAAACAAATCAAAACAAACAAACAAACAAGCCCCAGGGAACCCATCAGCATGGTGGCACTGGCCAGGAAGCAGTTTCACAGTCGAGCAGCATTTCACAGCCTTTCAGGAAGATGCAAAGATGGCACACGGAGACAGGTATTTGAAAGAAAGGATGGAGAGGTGGTGAGAAGTGTGGAAGAAATCAAAGGAAGTGGAAAAAAAGCAACACCAGCAGCCAACAAATGGCACTCAGGGAGGCGGCCAGTGCAGGTGGGTGGAATCCAAGTGACACAAGAGTGAAGCCAGTATTTCCCGGCCAAAAGACTGGCCACAGGAAGCAGAGGAGGGTAACAATGGTGGGATTGGTAAAGTGTGTATTGCTGGTTACTTGTTGTTCTGTCTCCTGCTGGAAGCTCTGTGAAGCTGCTTTCCCATACCCCCTGTTCGCTGATCTCCTATAGGAATCCAAGATGGTGGATCTGTGCTGCTTTAGCTGATAGGGGACCTCTGCATGTATCTCTCCTCACTCTCTGTTCTCTGTCAGTTTATTCCATTCAGTGCTTGGATGAGTTCTTTATCTCTTCATTGGATGCTTAGGGTTTCAGGATTGAAATGTGTCCCTGACTTAGTTTTTCAGATCTTTGCTGTGGAGGGATGATGTGGTGCTTCTGTCTATAGTGCCATGTTGCCCAGAAGTCCTGTGTCTTTAAATCTAAGGTGTGTCTCTTGTAGGCAGCATATAGTCAGATCATGTTTTTTAATTTATTCTGCCACTCTCTGTCTCTTTATCGGTGCATTTAGTTCATTTACATTCAGCATAATTATTATCGGAATGAGTTTAGTTTGGTCATTTTGATGCCATTTTGTGTGTTGTTGATAGTTTCTTTGCTACACTTAATTTTCTGTGCTGAATCTTTTTTCTTTATGTATTTTCTTTTCATCTTTTTCATTGTTGTTGATTTTGTATTTGCTGTCTTTATGTTTTTCTTGTTTTTTTATTTTGATGTGTAGGATTGTTTCCTTTGTGGTTACATTAATATTTACCCCTATTTTTCTAAGTTTAAGCCTATCTTTTATTTATGTCACCTTGACTTCCTCTCCATATGAAATATTTATGACTACATAGTTTAGTCCTCTTTTTTGTTTTAATTTTGTCATCTTTTACATATTGATGTCTCTGTTTCCCTATTTACAGTGTTTTAGCTTTTATTTATTTTTGTGACTTCCCTATCTGGATTGACACCTAGTTGCTCTGTCCTGTGTTCTAGTCTTGGGTTGTTATCTGATGTTATTATCTAACTAGAGGACTCCCTTTAGTATTTCTTTTAATTTTGGTTTGGTTTTTGCAAATTCCCTAAACTTTTGTTTATCTGGAAATTCTCTAATTTCACCATCATGTTTGAGGGACAGTTTTGCTTCATATATAATTCTTGGCTGGAAATTTTTTCTTCTTCAAGGCTTTATATATGTCATCCCATTGCCTTATTGCCTGCATGGTTTCCACTGAGTAGTCCAAGCTTAGTTTTATTGACTTTACTTTGTAGATGACTTTTTGATTATCCCTAGCCTCTCTTAAAATTCTCTCTTTATCTTTGGTTCTGGCAAATTTGATTATCATATGTCTTGGTGACTTTCTTTTGGGATCTATGTTGTGTGGTGTTCGATGAGCATCTTGGATAGATATCTTCTTATCTTTCATGATATCTGGGAAGTTTTCTGCCAAAAAATCTTCAACAATTCTCTTTGTATTTTCTGTTATCCCCCCCATTCTGGTACTACAATCACTCATAAGTTATTCCTTTTGATAGAGTCCCACATAATTTTTAGGGTTTTTTCATTTTTTTAAAATCTTTTTATCTGATTTTTTTCCACAGGTAAGTTGGTGTCAAGTGCTTTATCTTCAATTTCACTAAATCTGCTTCTGTTGCCTCAATTCTGCTCCTATGTCTTTCTGCTGAGTGTGAAATTTTGTTGTTAATCTTCTGGATTTCTGTTTGCTGTCTCTATGGATTCTTGCTGTCTGTTAAATTTGTCATTATACTCTTCTATAATCTTCTTAAGTTCCTCTATTGTTTTGTCTGTGTGTTCCTTGGCTTGTTCTTTATTTTGTAGGACTTCCTTCTTGATGTCTTGAAGTGTTCTTTATATTAATCTTTTGTATTCTACCTCCAGTAATTCCAAGAAGTTCTCTTCCTCCAGAAGACTTCTTTATTCTTTGTTTTGGAAGCTTGCTGAAGCCATGGTTGTCTGCCTCTTTATGTGGTTTGATATTGACAGTTGCCTCCATCAATAAGTTATTATATTTATTTATTTTATGTTTGCTTACTGTGTGTTAGCTTCTTGTTTTGTTGTGTTTTGATATGCCCAGATGGGCTGTTCATGTAAGCTAGTTTGATTATTGGCATCTGTGGAGCTTTCACTCCCTGTCACTGGGTGGTTAAATCTGTTACTAGGTATGTCAGCACAGGATTCCATTTACTTTTCTTGTATGAATTCAGCTCAGTTGTCCGGGTAGTCGGTCACCAAGTGTGTGGTGCAGGCTCTTGCCTAGAGTCCTAGACATGCAGGGATGATTGGAGTAGGCACAGGTATCTGGCTGCAGTAGGAGATCACATGCTGAGCAAGACTGGGGACTGATGGCTTCCCCTGAGTGTGTGGGAAGAAAGCATGTTTCTGTTCTCTAGAGTGCATAGGTGGGTGGGTTTTTCAGCGGAACTATGGGCACCCGATGCTGATGGCTGTAAGGACTGTGAGGCACCACTTATTCTTGGACCTGTATCGCAGGTGGCTAGGTGGTATGGGTGGAACCACCAGTCCTCAAGGCCCTGATGTGGGTAGGTGAGGACCCTGCTTCATGGGCAGAGCAGTGTCAAATGTCATGAATTTGCCACTCCACCATATAGCTGATACAGTTGAAGTTAGGCTTCAAGTATATACCCTGTTGTACTGTAGTAATGAGGGCCTACACTGTTGAAATGGGCCCACACAGGTATATGCAGGGGTGAAAGCATTCAATGTCAGTGGACCCTTTATGACTGTGCCTAGGCAAAGGAGCTGTGCCTGCCCTGAGTTCCAGGCTTAGGGGAGTTGGCAGATTATTTTTTCCTGTTTGTTTATTTGTTCTTTCTCCAAGGCCAGAAGAACGACTCAGGGTGTATGATGGGCCTTACTTCCAGCCAAGGGTACGTTGCAATTGCTGAAGTTAGTCTGGAACCCAGTGCAGAGTGGGAAGGAGGCAGGTGAATGTGAGAGTGTTATTTCCCAAATAAGGTGTTTTTTGATCCACCTGGTGGGTTAGCCACATGTAGTTATCTTTTCCCAATTGAGCACCACTTTTCACTGGTTATGGAAGCTTGAGTAGACTCTCCGGCACTTGGTGTCTCCTGACGTGGAAAACATGTCCTGAACGCCACTACTTGCCTCACTGCACATGCCAGGTGATCTGGCCTGCAGGGTGCTGGTTCCTGCTGAGTCAGGTCTGGCAACTCCTTGCAGCTTCTGAACCATCTCTCCCTCCCCCTGCCATTCAGTCTTATTGCTTAACTTTGCCTTTGATATTCAGGGCTCCCAGATAGTCATATATAATCGATTCACTTGTTTTTGGGGGTCTTTGTTGTAAGAGGGACTACAGGAAGCATCTGACTACTCTGCCATCCTACCCCACCTTAAGGAAATGCTATGTGGAAGCCATAGGAAGAAAATGTTTCAAAAATGTCAACAGGGTTGGCAATGTCAAATTGTACAGAAAGATCAACAAAGATGAGAGTTTTAAAAAGGTCTTTGGATTTGGCAAGAAAGTAGGCATTGGTGTATTCTATAAACTTAAAATCAGCCATAAGCAGAGTTGGAACCTGAACAACAGCAATGCATTGCTGCTTTTTGTAAAACAGAGACTTTTTTTTTTTTTTTTTTTGTAAAATACCTAAATGCAAAATGTTTTGGAAGAGAAAGAAAAGGATAGGAATTATCTCAAAAAAAAAAAAAAAATGGAACCAAAGTGTCTCTTTTTTTTAAAGGTTTACTTGCATACTTTATTTTTGTCACTTTTTTCTTTTTATTGTGCTTTAGATGAAGGTTTACGGAGCAAATTAATTTCTCATTGAACAATTAATATACATATTGTTGCAATGACATTGGTTGCCAATCCTGCAACATGTCAACACTCTCCCCTTCTTGACCTTGGTTTCCTCATTTCCATTAGTCCAGCTTTCCTATTCCCTTCTGCCTTCTTGTCCTTGCCCTGGGCTGGAGTGCTCATTTAGTTTTGTCTGCATGGTTGAACTATGTGTATTAATGTTTGTTTTATGGGCCTGTCTAATCTTTGGTTGGAGGGTGAACCTCAGGAGTGACTTCAGTGCTGAGTTAAAAAGGTGTCCAGGAGCTTTACTCTCAGGGTTTCTCCAGTCTGTCAGACCAGTAAGTCTTGTCTCTTTTTCGTGGGTTGGAATTTTGTTTTACATTTTTCTCCAACTCTGTCTGGGACCCTGTATTGTGATCTCTGTCCGAGCAGTCAGTGGTGGTAGCCAGGTACCATCAGTCTGGTAGAAGCTGTTGTAGTTTTGGTCCATCAGTTCTTTGGACTAATCTTTCCCTTATGTCTTTGATTTTTTTCATTCTCCCTTGGTCCAGATAGGGTGGGACTAGTGGTGTATCTTAGATGGCCACTCACAATCTTTGAAGGCCCCAGACACTGCTCACTAAAGCTGGATGTAGAACATTTTCTTTTAAACTATGTTATTCTAGTTGAGCTAGATGTCCCCCGACACCATGGTTCCCAGCCCTCAGCTCTGTAATTAGGTTCCTCGAGGAGTTTGGATGTGTCTATGAAGCTTCTATGACCTTGCCTTGGTCAAGTTGTGCTGATTCCCCCAGTATTGTGTACTGTCTTACCCTTCACCAAAGTTACCACTTATCTATTATCTAGTTAGTGTTTTTCCCTCCCCACCCCTCCCCTCCCTAGTAACCATCAGAGGTTGTTTCTTTCTGTGTGTGAACTTTTTCATGAGTTTTTACAATAGTGGTCTCATGCAGTATTTGTCCTTTTGTGACTGACTTATTTCGCTCAACATAATGTTTTCCAGATTCATCGATGTTGTCAGATGTTTCACAGATTCATTATTGTTCTTTATTGTTGCATAATATTCCTTTGTGTGTATGTACCATATTTTATTTGTCCATTCATCTGTTAATGGGCATTTAGGTTGCTTCCGTCTTTTTGCTATAGTGAATAATGGTTCAGTGAACATGGGTGTGTATATGTCTATTCGTGTGACTACTCTTATTTATGTAGTTTATATTCCTAGGACTGGGATGGCTGGATCATATGACATTTCTATCTAGCTTTGTAAGATGTGTCATATTGTTTTCTGAAATGGTGTACCATTTTACATTTCCACCAGAAGTGCATCAGAGTTCCAAGCTCCCAGTAGCCTTTCCAACATTTGTTATTTTCTGTTTTTGTGATTCTTGCCAGTAATGTCAAGGTGGCTCCCTAGCCTAGCAGTGTGTCACGGTCCTTCAAAAAGGGGCAGGATCAGCACACGGGGCTACTTAGGCAGGAGAAAGGAAGGAAAGTATCTAGAGAGAAGATAGAAGAGAACAAAAACAAAACAAACAAGTTATGGCACTGAAGAAGCCGGCTAGTGGGGGCAGCATTGACCCAGGGATGTTGTTTGCCACTGGTTCTCTAGCCAAGTGGTGCAGCAAAGCCTGTCCAAAATGAATGGGGATGGCACATGGGACTTGGTGGGTGGGAGAAAGTCAAAAAAGGAAGGCAGAGAGAGAGAAGAAGAAGAAAAGAAAAAACATTGCTCAGAGGGAGCCGGCCAGTGGGTGTAACATGGAACCAGGAAAGCCTTAGCTCTCTACCTGATCACTGTGACATAGCCCTTCAAGAAGGGGCAGGGATGCCCTACAGGGCTAGCTTGGCAGGAGAAAGGGAAAGAAAGGAAAGAGAGAGAGATGAAACAAAAAAAAGCAAGAAAAAATAAAAAAGTGACACTGAGGGAACAGGCCATTGTGGGCAGAGGGCACCCAGGCAACAGTGAACTGGTGTCTCTTTGGTCCAGGATCCGTTGCCACTGGAAAATAGTGAAGGCTGCATAGGGGGAAGAAGAGTGAGGGGTGGGAAAGCGTGTATCCCTGGTTACCAGGTGCTCTGTCTCCTCCTGGGAGCTCCATGAAGTTGCTTTCCTGTACTCCCTCTGCAGTTCTTGGTGGCTGTAGTCCAAGATGATGAATCTGTGCCACGTTAGTTGGTAGGGGGCCTCCAGTCTGTAACTCTCCTCATTCTCTGTTCTCTGTCAGTTTCATCTTCCATTCAGTGCATGATCAAGTTCTTTATTTCTTCATTTGTCTCTTAGGGATCCAGGATTGACATTTGTATCTGTTTTACTTAGTTTTTCAGGTCTTTGCTGCAGAGAGACAGCATGGTGCTTCTGTCTACAGTGCCATGTTGTCTCTTTTTTTCCATACTGTCTCTTAAACATGGAGAAAGAAATAACAAATTTTCAATTTAACATTTTTATATAATAATTTTCTAGTGTTTCTGCATATTTTATATGGACTATTTCCATTGAGTACCATGAAAAACTTTTCGTGGTAAGCATTTGGAGTAAGAAAACAGACTTAGGGTACCAATGTGTTGATCATCACTTTATTAATATGAGACAGAGCTGAAATTGGACATTGGGACTTCAGACATCTGTGCTGTCTCAATTAGGCCATAATTTCATCTACCAAAATCCCCAGAAAAAAGCAGAAGTCACTGTGCTACTTTTACTACAGAGTGCACACGTTAGAAAAATGACATTATTGATTTATTACATGAAGAAGAAAATAAAACAGATACAGTGTTAGCATATGGTGGAAGAAGACACTTCTTTTCTTCCCCCCGACTGTAGAAAGAAAAAGATTCTCTCTCTCCCTTCCTCCCTTTCTCAATCGCTCTCCTCACTGCCCCCAACCATGTTGCAACTACAGACACATTCTGTCTGTAGTGTTAGATTTTTAATTTCTAAATCAAGAAGTCAAAAATACGAGGTAGTTAAGATAAATGAATGTAAAAGAAGCAGAAAAAAATACAATTATTTCTCTTGTTTTTCAAGTTAGACAAGTCAGACAACTAAGAATGATGAAGAAAAGTGTCCACCAAATGCTATAATCACCTGAGTGATCTAAAACTTTCATTATTGTAATATAATAATGCTATATCCCATTGACAAAATGTAGCTGATAACAAAACCAATTGATAAACCAAGAAATAACAAACAAAACGAAAAGAACATTAGGTGTTTAACATTTGAAGGGATAAATTATAAGCTATTTCAGAAACCTCAGTTTTATGAATACTGCTTCACGAAATAATTTAGCCCACAAAATTATTTTTTGTTTTGTTTTGTTTTGTTTCTTACAAGTCGCTTTGTAAGTACATAATAAAGGTGGTTTGAGATGTTGCTAGACTGTTTGCTTGGTTGATTCACTGGCTCCTGTTTTACCAGCTTGTCAATGAGCTATGATTAAATTGTGTTTGTCAGTGACATTATGTCGTTACAATTCTTCGTCCTTCAAGGACATTTGCAGGTAGTTGAACCTAAGCATGAAAAATCCAAGAATGTTGACTATCTGCTCTAAAAAATCTGGCTCACTATTTTTTAAAATGACCAGGTTTGTGACCCAATTTAATAATATGTTATTTGTAAAATTTTTTTCCTGATGAATAATTTTTTTTAACATAGAAATTAGTAAAGTTAATGTGTGAACTTATCAAATCTTTGTAGCCATAACGAGTCATAGAACAACCATGCTATAATTGTTGTTGTAGGACAACAATTACCAGAACAAATAAAAAATCAGATAATACCATTTCTAGAGCCAACATATATCAATATCCAGCTTAATCAGCATCATATTAGCAAAAAGTTTCTGATTAAAAAAAAATTCCTTTATTATTCCAAAAAAAAAAAATTCATATGATTTTTGAATAGACTTACAAACATAAAAAGATTGTTTCCCAACATCTGAGTTAGGGGGAACTGGAAATCACACATATATGACCTTATTACGAATCTAGGACCTTTTTTTTTAGTACAACATTGTACAACTTTACAAAATTACCCAGCTCTCTGGTTTCAGAATTAAGTCTTAAATTTAGAAATTTCCCAGCTCTTAATTTTGCGTTTGTTTTTTTTTTTAATAACCAGTAGTGAGTTTCTATTAATAAATATCCAAACACTGGTAGATTGATGACACCTCAGGTATGCTATAGAAGACATTTCCATATTGCATAGGATCTTGAAGTACTTATAGTTCTAGTGCTATTTTGATTCTTGTACATAGGAAACAGTAATACATTAATGATATCAGTTCTTACATCAGACAGGGTTCAATAAGAGCAGAACCAGTAGGATATATTACAAGGAACTGGCTAAAGCAATTGTTGGGGCTGGCTAAGCAAGCCTAAAGTCTGTAGAGCAGGGAATTAGAAAGGGGAGCCCTAGTGGCACAGTGGTAAAGAGTTCAGTTGATAACCAAAAGGTTGGCAGTTCGAATCCAGCTTCTGCTCCTTGGAAACCATATGGGGCAGTTCTACTCTTTCCTATAGGGTTTCTATGAGTCAGAATTGACTCAACAACAATGGGTTTTGTTGTTGCAAGCAAGCTGGCTGGAACCCTACTAACAAGAGCTGAAACTTAGAGTTTCCATGAACTCCAAGGTCCATAAACAAGTGTGTATTAATTACAGTTTAGACAACTACTTTTCAAATATTTTGTCTTTCCTATTTACAGATTTTATTCTGTTTGCCTTAATAAATGCAGAGTGAGTCTTTTTGGAATTCATAGGGTTTCAAATATGATGCTGGCAGATAGGGGTACTTAGAAAACACAGCAAATAAATAAGTAAATCTAGACTTTTGGCATCAGCAAAATGTATACCAGATTCCATAAGAGTATGACTCTGTGTATCTTCTATTTTGGGTGATTCAGGTACTTTATACATTTATCCTGACTAGCCCCAAAGAAAGATCACTAAATCCCTTGAAAGACGAGAGCTGTGGTGGTAGGTAGAAGGGGCTTGGAAAACTTGTACTGAGACCAAGAAAATTATGATCAGGCACTAAAGTGAAGATGGGAAAAACACTGAGGTTTTCTACTTCCTTGGTTAGTTTCTGTTCCCTTGTACCAAATATAGGTGAAGTACATTCGTTCTGAAATGGTACAGTACATGTTAAAATGTCAGAATACTTCCAAAACTATGAAGTGGTTAAAAGTTATTAATATTTGAAATTAGGGAAATAGAGGCTTCACTTTTCAGAAAAAAAAAAAAAACATTTTGAGATTGAAAACAAATTTATTCTGGCCATAATTCAAGTCATACGTAAATGCTTAGGCTTTAACTTTCCATCAGTCTAAAGAGATATGTGTTTCTATTTAATTTATTAACATAAGATAAATGTGATGAAAATAAATCAGGTGGAACATCTCAGGACAGTATCAGATGTGAATAGGCAGAAAGCATTTCTGCCAGGATATTAGAAGCTTAATGAAGAGAGATCACTACTTTGTGTAGCCTTGTTAAATTTATAATGGGAATGTTTCATGTAAATGTTTCTGTTTTGAAACTAATATTTTGAAATTAAATGTTAAACCCACATTAAGAAATATTTATATTAAAGTTTATATTTTCATATTCTTTATAAACACTACTAATGGTTAAAGCCCCCACATGTCTGTCAGTTTGTCATACTGTGGGGGCTTGCATGTTGCTATGATGGTGGTAGCTCTGCCACCAGTATTCAGAAACCAGCCTGGTCACTGATGGCAGACGGGTTTCAGCTGAGCTTCTAGACTAAGACAGACTAGAAGAAGGACCTGTAATCTACTTCTGAAAAGAATTAACGAGTAAAAACCTTATGAATAACAGTGGAACATTGTCTGATATAGTACTGGGAGACAACTCAAAATGAGAAGAAACAGCTGCAAACATCTATTAAATATTAGAACGTGGGAGGGACTACTGGGCAACATGGCACTATAGTCAGAAGCACAATGCTGTCCCTCCACAGCAAAAAGTAGAAAAACTAAGTCAAACAGAGTCACACATCAATCCTGAAACTCTACGCATCAAATGAAGAGATAAAGAACTCAGCCAAGCATTGAATGTAATAAGAAACTGAACGAGACCAGACAGCAAGCAGAGATACATGCAGAGGTCCCCTATCAGGTACAGCTATCTTGGACTCCTGTCGGAGATCAGCAAACGGGGGAATGAGAAAGCAGCTTCATGGAGCTTCCAGCAGGAGATAGAATAACCGGTAACAAGTGATATAGGCTTTCCCACCCCCCACCCTTCTTCACCCCCACTTAACCTGCTCTGCTTTCTACAGCCACAGTCTCTTGGCTGGGAAGCACTCCAGTGTCACTTGAATTCCACCCAGCTGCACTGGCCAGCTCCCTGAGTGCCTTTTGTTGGCTGCTGGTGTTGCTTTTTTCTGCTTCTTTAGATTCTTTCAGACCTCTCACCACCTCCCCCTCCTTTCTCTCAAATATCTGGCTCGGTGCACCATCTTTACTTCTTCCTGAAAGGCTGCAAAGTACTGCTTGACTGTGAAACTGCTTCCCAGCCTGTGCCACCACGCTGGTAGGACCCCTGGGGCTTTTTTGTTTGTTTGTTTGCTCTGATTTGTTCTGTTTTGATTTGTTTGTTTGTTTTCTTTTCTTTTCTCAGCTTGGGAGCCCCCTCTAGCCAGGCAATACTACCCAGCTTGGAAGCTACTCCCTTACTCTTTGCAGACCCAAAGGGACATGCCTGGAAGCATTTCTTTTTTCTTGTTTGCTTTTTTTTGTTGTTGTTGTTTCTTTGATTTGTTTTCTTCTCTCTATTATTGCCCTTTTGTCTTTCTTCATTTCCAGTTTCTTGATTTATCCTTTTTTTCTTTTACTCTTTTCCTTTTTTTTATTTTTGTTTTTCCTCATTTCTCAGTCTCTCAACTCTCCACTCCAATAGCAACCTCCCTTAACACTCTTTTTTGTTTGTGTATATGTTTTTGGCTCCTGCTCCTCTGTCCTCTCTCTCTCCTCTTTCCTATACTAATCTTAGCTCCACACATCACAATCTAATCCCTCCTTCCTGCCTACCTGCACTGTGCACTGAACATCACACTCCCAAGCAGCACAGGCATGGCTTACCGGAACTTGCCCTGCACTGATTCCCGGTCAGCTCTGTCAGCCCTGGTACGTGTCACAAACAACCCATCCCAGCAACTCCCCTTCACCTGGAGCTGCCCTGCTGTACCATACCTGAGTGACTGACCCTGCCAATTGGAGAAGAAGGTAAAAAGTATCATGCCCACAGATGAACAAGCTACAAAGAATGCACAGCTCGCCTACACACACATAACCAAATAAAACAAAATATAGGATGAAACAAACAAATCTACAATCAATAAATGAGGAAAATAACCACTGAATGCCTGGAAGACAGCAGACAATATCAAAACATTTACAAAAACAGGACAGGATTCCTCCAGTAGGCATCTAAAAGAAAACAACAGATGACTTTCCAGTAGAAGAAAAGGCACTAGACCTAACTGATAGGGAATTCAAATCTTTACTATTCAGAATTATCCAAGAGTCAAAGCAAAAAGCAGATAAAAATGCAGAAAAAATAGACAAATTCATGGAAAAGTCAGACAAATTCATGAAAAATACAGACAAAAAATTGGAAGAATTCAAGAAAATGACACAGGAACAAAATGCTAAAACAAATTCACAACTACAAATCATACAAAAACAACAATTAGAAATCCAAAAGATAAACAACAAGATTTTAGAAATGGACAGTGTCATAGAAGGGCTGAGGAGCAGGTTAGAAACAATGGAAGATAGGATCAGTGAAATTGAAGGCAAACACTTGGATACAACTCTGAGGAAAAATCAGATAAAAGAATGAAGAAAAATGAAGAAACCCCAAGAATTATGTGGGATACAATCAAAAGCAAAAATCTACCAGTGATGAGAGTTCCAGAATGGGAGAGAAAACAAAAAACACAGAGATCATTGAAGAATTGCTGGCAGAACATTTCCCCAATATCATGAAAAATGAAAAGCTGACAATTCAAGAGGCTCAATGAACCCCATATAGGATAGACCTCAAAAGACAATCACTAAGGCATATCATAATCACACTCACTAAAGCCAACAACAAACAATCTTGAGAGAGTAGCTTGAGAAAAACAGAAAGTCACATACAGAGGAGAAACAATAAGACTAAGCTCCAATTATTCAGTAGAAACCATGCAGGCAAGAAAGCAATGGGATGACATATATAAAATCTTGAAAGAAAAAAATTGCCAGCCAAGAACAATATATCCTGCAAAACTCTCACTCAGATATGATAGTGAAATTAGGTCATTTCCAGATACACAGAAATTAAGGGACTATGTAAAAACCAAACCAAACTTACAAGACTTATTAAAGGGAGTCCTTCAATCTGAGAACAAACTACATCAGCCCACAGGCTGAATATAGGACACAGGATTGTACTAGCCAAATACCAACCTAGGAAATGAACTATTAAGGACTATGCAAAACCAAAAGAATTACAACAGGGAGCCAGAGAGGTTAATCTGTAAATGACAACAGCATCAGAACAATAAAAGAGGGAATAAATGGTGTAGATATAGAACCTTCTAATGGAGAGGAAGTCAAGACTACACCAAGGCAAAAAGAACTCAGCACAGGAGAGTAATAAGAAAAAAGAAAACGTCATCACCCCCCCCCCCCAAAAAAAAAAAGCACTACAAAATGCAATGCCACTCCTAGGAATATATCCAAGAGAAATAAGAGCAGTCACACGAATAGACATATGCATACCCATATTCATTGCAGCACTGTTCACAATAGCAAAAAGATAGAAACAACCTAGATGTCCATCAACAGATGAATGGATAAACAAATTATGATATATACACACATTGGAGTATTATGCAAAGATAAAGAACAATGATGAATCTGTGAAGCATCTTATACTGTGGATGAAGCTAGAGGACTTTATGTTGAGTGAAATAAGTCAAACACAAAAGGACAAATATTGCATGAGACCTCTATTGTAAAAACTCATGTAAAAGTTTACACACAAAAAGTAACAATCTTTTTTGGTTGTGAGGGTTGGGAGGGGTGGGGGGAAATACTAAATAGACAATAGATAAGTGGTAACTTTGGTGAAGGTTAAGACAGTACACAATGCTGGGGAAGCCAGCACAACTTGTACAAGTAAAGGTCATGGAAGCTCCGTAGACACTTCCAAACTCCCTGAGGGACTGAATTGCTGGGCGGAGGGCTCTGGAGACCATCTTCTCAGAGAAAATCTAGCCCAATTGGCATAAAACAGTTTATAAAGACAATGTTCTACATTCTACCTTGGTGAGTAGCGTCTGGGCTCTTAAAAGCCTCTGAGCAGCCATCTAAGATACTCCACTGGTCTCACCCCTTCGGGAGCAAGGGAGAATGAAGAGAACAAGATACAAGGAAAATATTTGTCCAAAAGACTAATAGACTACAGCTACCACGACCTCCACCAGACCGTAGATGATGCCCAGCTATCACCACTGACTGCTCTGACCAGGATCACAACAGAGAGTCCTGGATAGAGCTGAAAAAGGTTGTAGAACAAAATTCTAACTCACAAATAATGACCAGACTTACAGGCTCGACAGAGATTGGAGAAACCCCAAGAATATGGCCCCCAGACACCCTTTTAGCTCAGTGGTGAAGTCACTCCTGAAGTTCACCGTTCAGCCAGGGATTGGACAGCCTCATAAAACAAAATGGGACTAATGAGGCACAGCAGTCCAGGGACAAGGACTAGAAGGCAGGAGGGGACAGGAAAGCTGGTGATCGGGAACCCAAAGTTGAGAAGGTACAGTGTTGACATGTCGTGGGGTTGTTAACCATTGTCATAGGGCAATATGTATACTAACTGTTTAATTAGAAAGTATTTGTTCTGCAAACTTTCATCTAAGGTACAAAAAAAAAAAAAAGAATTTTCTATGTGAGATTAAATTGACAACAGCAACTCAAAAGGTTTGATGGGAAGCATAGGGAGCAGTGAGGTGAAGATAATGGTGATGGAATAATTTGCAAAAGGATAGTGAGAATAGCAACACAACTGGAAGAATGTAATCAATGTCACTAAATTGTACATGTAGAAACTTTTGAAATGGTGTAACTTTGGCTATGTATATTTTCACCAAAAAAAAGTCCTCCAAGAAGGGAGACTGTTGACATTTCTTGGGGTTGTTAACCAATGTCATAAAACGATGTAGGCACTGACTGCTTAATGAGAAACTCTTTGTTCTGTAAACCTTCATCTAAAGTACAATAATTTTTTTTTTTAATTGGGAAAAGGATACAGTCAAATCACAAAAGAGCAAATACATTTAGGCAATAAACATATGTAAAGACCTTAAAAAAAAAATTGGAACTTGGAAGGTATGAAGCACCAATCTAGGAAATCTGGAAATTGTCAAAAATGAAATGGAATGCATAAACAGTGATATCTTGGGCATTAGTGAGCTGAAATGAACTGGTATTGGCCATTTTGAATTGAACAATCATATGGTCCACCGTGCAGGGAATGATAATTGAAGAGGAAAGCTGTTGCAGTCATCATCAAAAGGAACATTTCAAGATCTATCCTAAAGTACAATGCAATCAGTTACAGGACAATATCCATATGCCTACAAAGAAGACCAGTTAATACGACTATTATTCAAATTTACGCACCAACTATTAAGGTCAAAGATGAACAAACTGAAGATTTTTACCACTTTCTGCAGTTGGAAATTGATCGAACATGCAATCAGAATGCATTGATAATTACTGGTGACTGGAATATGAAAGTTGGAAACGAAGAAGAATCGGTAGTTGGAAAATACATCCTTGGTGAGAGAAACGATGCTGGAGATCGCATGATAGAATTTTGCAAGACCAACTACTTCTTCACTGCAAATACCTTTTTTCACCAACATAAACGGTGACCATACACATGGGTCTTACCAGATGGAATACGCAGGAATCAAATTGACTACATGTGTTGAGAGAGACAATGGAAAAGCTCAATATAATCAGTCAGAACAAGCCTAGGGGCCAACTGCAGAACAGTCCATCAATTGCTCGTATGCAAGTTCAGGTCGAAACTGAAGAAAATCATATCAAGTCCACGAGAGCCAAAGTAGGGCCTTGAGTATATCCCATCTGAATTTAGAGACCATCTCAAGAATAGATTTGACAAGTTGAACACTAATGACAGAAGAAGAAACAAACTGGAATAACATCAAGGACATCATACAGGAAGAAAGCAAGAGATCTTTAAAAAGACAGGAAAGAAAGAAAAGACAAAAAAGGATGTCAGAAGAGACTCTGAAATTTGCTCTTGAACGTCGACTAGCTAAAGCAAAAGGAAGAAATGATGAACTAAAGGAACTGAACAGAAGATTTCAAAGGGTAGCTTGAGAAGACAAAGTAAAGTATTACAATGACATATGTAAAGAGCTAGAGATAGAAAACCAAAAGGGAAGAACACATTTCTCAAGCTGAAAGAACTGAAGAAAAAATTCAAGCCTCAAGTTGCAATAGTGAACGATTCTATGGGGAAAATATTAAATGATGCAGGAAACATCAAAAGAAGATGGAAGGAATACACAGAGTCATTATACCAAAAAGAATTAGTCAACGTTCAGCCATTTCAAGAGGTAGTATATGAGCAGGAACCCATGGTACTGAAGGAAGAAGTCCAAGCTGCACTGAAGGCATTGGCAAAAAACAAGGCTCCAGGAACTGACAGAATATCAGTTGAGATGTTTCAACAAATGGATGCGGTGATGGAAGTGCTCCCTCTTCTATGCCAAGAAATTTGGAAGACAACTACCTGGCCAATTGACTGGAAGAGATCCATATTTATGCATATTCCCAAGAAAGGTGATCCAACTGAATGTGGAAATTATCGAACAATATCATTAATATCACACACAAGTAAAATTTTCCTGAAGATCATTCAAAAGCAGCTGTAGCAGTATACTGACAGGGAACTTCCAGAAATTCAGGCTGAAATCAGAAGAGGATGTGGAACCAGGGATATCATTGCTGATGTCAGATGGATCCTGGCTGAAAGCAAAGAATACCAGAAAGATGTTTACCTGTGTTTTATTGACTATGCAAAGGCATGCGACTGTGTGGATCATAACAAATTATGGATAACATTGCAAAGATTGGGAATTCCAGAACATTTAATTGTGCTCATGAGGAACCTCTATATAGATCAAGAGGCAGTTTTTCAGGCAGAACAGGGGATACTGCGTGATTTAAAGCCAGGAAGGGTGTGCGTCAGGGTTGTATCCTTTCACCATACTTATTCAATCTGTATGCTGAGCAAATAATCCAAGAAGCTGGACTATATGAAGAAGAGCACGGCATCAGGATTGGAGGAAGACTCATTAACAACCTGCGATATGCAGATGACACAACCTTGCTTGCTGAAAGTGAAAAGGATTTGAAGTACTTACTGATGAAGATCAAAGAACACAGCCTTCAGTATGGATGTCACCTCAAAATAAAGAAAACAAAAATCTTCACAACCGGACCAGTAAACAACATCATGATAAATGGAGAAAAGATTGAAATTGTCAAGGATTTCATTTCGCTT
Source organism: Dugong dugon (assembly GCA_030035585.1). NCBI lineage: Eukaryota > Metazoa > Chordata > Mammalia > Sirenia > Dugongidae > Dugong > Dugong dugon. Next base: position 35,264,878 of record CM057479.1, read on the forward strand.
GGATCCACAATCAATACCCATAGAAGCAGCAGCCAAGAAATCAAAAGACATATTCCACTGGATAAATCTACTGTAGAAAACCTCTTTAAAGTGTTGAAAAGCAAAGATGTCATCTTGAAGACTAAGGTGCACCTGACCCAAACTGTGACGTTTTCAATCACCTCATATGCATGTGAAACCTGGACAATGAATAAGGAAGACCAAAGAAGAATTGATGTCTTTGAATTATGATGTTGGTGAAGAATATCAAGTACATGTGGACTGCCGTAAGAACGAACAAATTTGTCTTGGAAAAAGTACAGCCAGAATGCTCTTTAGAAGCAAGGATGGCAAGAGTTCATCACACATACTTTGGACATGTTGTCAGGAGGGACCAGACCCTGGAGAAAGACATCATGTTTGGTAAAGTAGAAGGTCAGTAAAAAGAGGAAGACCTTCAGCGACATGGGCTGACACAGTGGCTGCAACAATGGGCTCAGCATAGCAATGATTGCGAGGATGTTGCAAGACCGTGCAGTATTTTGTTCTGTTGTACATGGCATCACTATTAGTCAGAACCTATTGGATGACACCTAACAATGATAACAACAAAACCAAAATCAGTTGCCCTAGAGTTGATTTTGACTCATAGTAACCCTATGGGACAGAATAGAATTTCCCTATAGGGTTTCTAAGGAGCAGCTGGTGGATTCAAACTGCTAACCTTTTGGTTAGCAGCCTATCTCTTAACCACTGCATCATCAGGGCTCCACATGCTTCTTAATAAGGTTCAGATAGATGTCCATTTGTCTCTGTATTTTGCACAGTGACTAATTGTTAGAAGGATAGTACTGACACTTTAAAGGATAAAAACAGTTATTACAAAATGCTACTTCCTGGGCAGGCTGACTCTGAAAAACACAAAAAATCTGAGGGGAATAAAGTGAAATGCCATGGAAAATCAGAGAAGTAAAAACAATTAAGTTATCTCTTCTTAATCATAGTAGACTTTAATGCCTTACAGATATTAACTAATTATGCTTCACCCTTTGCATAAAGTAGCATTATTAACATTATAATTAATTAGATGAGGAAGTTAAGGATGTCCTGACATAATCATACTTGGGAGAATATCCAGGCTGCTGGACCAGACACAAATAAAGCTAGAACTCATCCTGCTCCTTATTGCCAGCTTTGGAAGGATTTGTGTGTGTGTGTGTGTGTGTGTGTGTGTGTGTGTGTGTGTGTGTGTGTGTATGCATGTATGTACTTCTATTGATTTTTCTTGAGAAATATCAGTAGGCACTGCCATGCATATGTCAGTTTGTGGTAGAGTAGTGGCTTGTGTGTTGCTATGATGCTGGATGTTATGCAACCATTATTTTAAGTATCAGCAGGGTCACCCATGGTAGACAGTTTTCAGCAGAGATTCCAAAATATGACAGACTAAGAAGAAAGGCCTGGCAATCTACTTAAGAAAATTAGTTATTGAAAACCTTATGGATCACAATAGAATATTGTCCAATATGTTGGAAGATGAGCCCCTTTGGTTGAAAGTCACTATACAATAGCCACAACAATGGACTCAAATATAGCAATGATTGTGATGTTGACGCAAGACCGGGTGGCATTTTGTTCTATTCTACAATGCTAGGAGCCCTCATATATGGCATAAACAGAATAAGAACCATAAGTAACAATGCACAAACACCAGAAAAGAAACTAGATAACTGGGAGCTCCTAAAAATCGAACACTTATGCTCATCAAAAGACTTCACCAAAAGAGTAAAAAGACAACCTACAGACTTGGAAAAAAACTTTTGATTATGACAAATCTGATCAGTGACTAATCTCTAACATCTGCAAGATACTGCAAAACCTCACAACAAAAAGACAAATAACCCAACTAAAAAATGGGCAAAGGATACGAACAGGCACTTCGTCAAAGAAGACATTCAGGCAGCTAACAGACACATGAAGAAATGATCATGATCATTAGCCATTAGAGAAATGCAAATCAATACTACAACAAGATACCATCTCATCCTAACAAGGCTAGCATTAATCCAAAAAACATGAAATGATAAATGCTGGACAGGTTGTGTAGAGACTGGAACATTTATACACTGGTGATAGGAACGTACAATGGTACAACCACTTTGGAGACAGATTTGGCCCTTCCTTAAAAAGCTAGAAATAGAAGTACCGTGTGATCAAGCAATCCCAGTCCTTGGAATATATCCTGGAGAAATAAGAGCCATCACACGAATAGATACATGCACACTCATCTTCATTGCAGCACTATTCACGATAACAAAAATATGGAAACAACCTAGATGCTCTTCAACGGACAAATGGATAAACAAATTATGGTATATCCACACAATGGAATACTATGCAACAATACAGAACAATGATGAATTCATGAAACATCTTATAACATGGAGGAATCTGGAGGGCATTATGCTGAGTGAATTTAGTCAGTCACAAAAGGACAAATATTGTATAAGACCACGGTTATAAGAACTTTAGAAAAGGTTTAAACACAGAAGAAAACATTTTTTGATGGTTACGAGGGTGGGGAAGAAGGGAGAGGGTTATTCACTAGATCGTAGACAAGAATTATCTTAGGTGAAGGGAAGGACAGCACGCACTACAGGGGAAGTCAGCACAACTGGACTGAACGAAAGCTAAGAAGTTTCTTGAATACAACCAAACACTTCGAGGGATGGAGTAGCAAGGGCAGGGTTCTGGGTACCATGCTTTCAGGGGACATCTAGGTCAATTGGCATAACAAAGTTTACTAAGAGAATGTTCTGCATCCTACTTTGGTGAATGGCATCTGGGGTCTTAAAAGCTAGTGAGCGGCCATCTAAGATGCATGAATTTGTCCCAACTCACCTGGAGTAAAGGAGAATGAAGAACACCAAAGTCACTAGGAAAGTATTAGCCCAAGAGAAAGAAAGGGCCACATAAACCAGAGACTACATTATCCTGAGACCAGAAGAACTAGATGGTGCCTGGCTACTACCAATGACAACCCTGACAGGGAGCACAACATCTCCTGATGGAGCAGGAGAAACGTGGGGTGCAGAACTCAAATTCTATTAAAAAGACCATACTTAATGGTCTGACTGAGACTGGAAGAAACATAGAAAGCATGGCCCCCAACTCTCTGTCAACCCAGTACTATAAAAATTCCCAAAGCCAATTCTTCAGTCAAAGATTAGACTGTACTATGGGGTGTAAAATGATACTTGTGAAGAGTGTGCTTCTTAGCTCAAGTAGGTTCAATGAGACTAAATGTGCAGCTCTTGTCCGGCGGTGAGGTGAGAAGGTAGAGAGGGTCAGGAGCTGGTTGAAGGGACTCGGGAAATCAGGTGCGTAAAGGAGGAGTGTGCTGTCACAGTATAGGGACAGCAATTAGGGTCATATAACAATGTATGTATAAATTTATGTATGAGAGACTAACTTGAATTGTAAACTTTCACCTAAACTACAACAATAAAAGATAAATAAGTAGATACAAAAGGTCACTATGAGACTGAGCTAACTCAATGGCAACTAACAACAACTATAATAAATAGGCAAGTAGATAATCAAAATGTTCAACAAAAAAAAATACTTCTCATCTAAAATGTTTTTTATATTCCTGTATTATACTGATAAACATCTACATACAGAACTTGTTCATAATTATTTAATAAATATCAAAACAGTAGTAATAATGAATAATAATAACAATAAAACTGCTTACACCAATTGAGTTCTCATTATCTACTAGCCTCTGTGCGAAATGGTTTAGGTACATTATTTCATTTAACTTATTATGCAATCTAGGACACTGGCCTAATTATTTTCATTTAACAGATGATGAAACAGAGACTTAGATAGGTCTATAATTTGTTCAAGTTTACACTGTTAGTGAATAGCAGAACTGGAATTCAAGCTCGAGTCTTCCTGAATTCTGAGTCTTTGTACTTCATCATTAATGCCTATGTGTGATTTCCTGAAACAGGCTTTTGTGTTTTTAGTTTGTTTGTTTGACAGTAGTTAAACTTACATTAATTTTATTTGTCTGTTTATAGTAGTAATCAGTATTATTTCCATGAAAAAAAAAACATGTTGCCATCGAGTCAATTCTGAATCATAGTGACTCTACAGTAACACAGAAAGAAGCAGACATTAATCATATTCTTATTTAAAATGTTTTTTATTGTACTTTAGATGAAGGTTTACAGAACAAGTAGTTTCTCACATACTGTTTTATGACATTTGTTGACAACCCCACTACATGTCAACACTCTTCCTTCTCGACCTTGGGTTCCTATTACCAACTTGCCTGTCCCCTCCTGCCTTCTAGTCCTTGTCCTTGTGCTGTTGTGCCCCATTAGTCTCATTTTGTTTTATGGGGCTGTCTAATCTTTCACTGAACGGTGATTCTTGGGAATGACTTCATTACTGAGCTAAAAGGGTGTCCAGAGGCCATACTCTCAGGGTTTCTCCAGTCTGTGTCAGGTCAGTAAGTCTGGTCTTTTTTTGTTGGTTAGAATTTTGTTCTAATTTTTCTCCAGCTCTGTCCAGGAACCTGTGTTGCAATCCCTGTCAGCGCAGTCAGTGGTGGTAGCTGGGAACCATCTAGTTGTATTGGACTCAGTCTGGTGGAGGCCAAGGTAGTTGTGATCCATTAGTCCTTTAGACTAATCTTTTCCTTGTATCTTGTTTTCTTCATTCTCACTTGCTCCTGAAGGGGTGAGACCAGTGGAGTATCTTAGATTGCTGCTCACAGCCTTTTAAGACCCCACACACTACTCACCAAGGTAGAATGCAGAACATTTTCTTTATAAACTACTTTATGCCAATTGAGCTAAATGTTCCCCTAGGCCGTGGTCCCTGTAGCCCTCTGCCCAACAATTCAGTCCTGCAGGGAGTTTGGATGTGTCAATGGAACTTCCATGACCTTTCCTTGTACAAGATGTCCTGGCTTCCTCAGTATTGTGTACTGTCTTACCCTTCACCATGTTACCGCTCATCTCTTGGCTATTTAGTGTTCCCCCCTACCCCTCCCATTCCTCGTAACCATCAAAGATTGTTTCTTTTTGTGTGTAAACATTTTCATGAGTTTTTCAGTACTGGCCTCCTACAATATTTATCCTTTTGTGATTGACTTATTTCACTCAGCATAATGTCCCCCAGTTTCATCTATGTTATGAGATGCTTCACAGATCCATCAATATTCATTATCACTGCATAATACTCCATTGTGTGTAGGTACCATAGTTTGTTTATCCATTCTTCTGTTGATGGGCATCTAGGTTGTTTCCATCCTTATGCTATTGTGACCAGTGCTTCAATGAACATGGGTGTGCATATGTCTATTCTTGTGATGGCTCTTATTTCTCTAGGATATATCCTTAGGACTGAGATTATTGGATGGTGTGGTAATTCTATTTCTAGCTTTCTAAGGAAGCACCATATCGTTTTCCAAAATGGTTGTATCAATTTACACTCCCATGAACAGTGCATAAGAGTTCCAATCTCTCCACAGCCTCTCCAACATTTGTTATTTTCTGTTTTTTTTTTTTTTTTTTTTTAATTCGTGCCAGTAATGCCTGGGGGATATGGCATCTCATTGTGGTTTTGATTTGCATTTCTCTAATGTCTAGTGATCTTGTGCATTTCCTCATGTGTCTGTTGGCTGTTTGAATATCTTCTTTGTTAAAGTGTCTGTTCATTTCCTTTGCCCATTTTTTAATTGGATTATTTGTCTTTCTGTTGTAGAGGGGTTGGATTTTCCTGTAGATTTTAGAGACTTGTAATGTCTGTAATGTGTCTGATTTGTAATGTCCAAAATTTTTTTTCCCAGTCTGTAGGTTCTCCTTTTACTCTTTTGGTGAAGTCTTTTGATGAGCATACGTGTTTAATTTTTAGAAGATCCCAGTTATCTAGCTTATCTTCTGGAGTTTGTGTGTTGTTGGTTATGGTTTGCATCCTGTTAGTGCCATGTATTAGGGTGTCTAGTGTTGATCCTACTATCTCTTCTATGAACTTTGTTGTTATTGGCTTTATATTTAGGTCTTTGATCCATTTTGAATTAGTTTTTGTACATTGTGTTTAGTATGGGTCTTGTTTCATTTTTTTTCCCAGATGGACATCCAGTTTTGCCAGCACTATTTGTTAAAAAGACCGTCTTTTCCCCATTTGATGGACTTTGGGGCTTTGTCAAAAACAGGTGACCATAGATGGACCGGATTTCTCAATTCTCTTCCATTGGTCAATGTATCTGTCATTGTACCAGTACCAGGCTGTTCTGACTATCGTGACTGTACAGTAGGTTTTGAAGTCAGGTATTGCGAGTCCTCCTACTTTATTCTTCTTCTTCAGTGGTGCTTTACTTATCCGGGGCTTCCTCCCTTTCCATATAAAGTTAATGTTTAGTTTTTCCATCTCTTTAAAGAATGTTGTTGGTAGTTGGATCGGGATTACATTGAATTTGTAAATTGGTTTGGGCAGAATTGTCATTTTCACTATGTTGAGTCTACCTATCCATGAGCATGGTATGTTTTTCCATTTATGTAGATTTCTTTTGGTTTCTTGCACTAGTGTTTTGTGGGTTTCTTTGTATAGGTCTTTTACATCCATGACTTAAGTATTTTATTGTTTTAGGGGCTTTATAAATGGTATTGTTTCTCCGATTTCATTTTCATCATTCTCTTTATAGGTGTGTAAGAATCCAATGATTTTCGTATGTTTATCCGGTATCCTGCTACTCTGCTGAATCTTTCTATTAGTTCCAGTAGTTTTCTTGTGGAGTCTTTTGGGTTTTCTGTTTATAGTATCATATCATCCGCAAACAGGGACAGTTTAACTTCTTCATTACCAATTTGATGCCCTTTATTTCTTTTTCTTGCCTTATTGCTCTAGCTAGGACTTCCAGCACAATGTTAAATAGGAGTGGTGACAAACGGCATCCTTGTCTTGTTCCTTATCTCAAGAGGAATGTTTTCAACCTATCTCCATTAAGAATGATGTTGGCCATTGCTTTTGCATAGATGCCCTTTATTATGTTGAGAAATTTCTCTTCTATACCTATTTTATTGAGAGTTCTTATCAGGAATGGATGTTGGGCTTTGTTGAATACATTTTCTGGGTCAATTGAGACAATGATGTGATTCTTTTCTTTCCTTTTATTTATGTGGTGGATTACTTTGATTGATTTTCTAATGTTGAACCATCCTGGGATACCTGGTATAAGTACTACTTGGTCGTGGGGTATTTTTTTTCTTTTGATACGATGCTGAATTCTATTGGATAGAATTTTGTTGAGAATTTTTGCATCTATATTCATTATATTGGTCTGTAATTTTCTTTTATTGTGGTGTCTTGGCCTGGTTTTAGTATCAGGGATATGCTGGCTTCACAGAATGAATTAAAAAGTGTCACTTCCTTTTCTATGTTCTGAAATAGTTTTAGTAGTACTTGTATAGGCTCTTCTCTGAATGTTTGGTAGGATTGTCCAGTGAAGCCATCTGGGCCAGGGATTTTTTTTTTTTTTTTTTTTTTGGTGAGAGGTTCTTTTTCTTTTCTTTTCTTTCTTTTTTTTTTTTTTTTACTTTTTCAATCTCTTCTCTTGTTAAGGGTCTGTTCAAATTTTCAACATCACTTTGTGTTAGTTTTGGTAGGTAATGTGTTTGTAGAAATTTATTCATTTCCTCTAGGTTTTCAAATTTATTGGAATATAGTTTTTCGCAATACTCTGTTATAACTCTTTATTTCAGTGGGGTCTGTTTTATTGTCCCCCATTTCATTTATTATTATTTATTATTATTTTATTTATCATTTCATTTATTATGTGTCCTCTCCTGTTTTTCTTTTGTTAGTTTGGCCAGTGGTTTATTGATTTTGTTGATCCTTTCAAAGAACCAACTTTTGGTTTTGTTCCCATTATTTCTATTCTTTTTCTATTCTCTATTTCATTTATTTCTACTCTGAACTTTCTTATTTCCTTTCTTCTACTTGCTGTGGGCTATTTTTTTTTTTTTTTGCTGTTTTCTTCTATTTGTTCAAGTTGCATAGTTAATGTTTTGATTTTGTCCCTTTCTTCATTTTTTATATCTGCATATATTGCCATAAATTGTCCTCTGAGGACTGCCTTTGCTGTGTCCCAAAATTTTGGTATGATGTGTAATCATTCTCGTTAGATTCTAGGAATTTTTTGATTCCATCTCTGATTTCTTCTATTACCCAGTCATTTGTAAGCAGGGTGTTATTAAGTTTCCATGTAATTGATTTTTTTCCTTGCTCTTCCTGTTGTTAATTTCTACCTTGATGGCATTGTGGTCAGAGAACATACTTTGTATTATCTTGACATTTTGGATCTTGTTGAGGATTGCTCTGAAGCCTAAGATGTGGTCTATTCTGGAGAATATTCCATGTTCATTAGAAAATAATGTGTACTTTGGAGCTGTTGGGTGTAGGGTTCCATATATGTCTACGAGGTCAAGTTGCCTGATTGTGTCCTTTAGGTCTTCTATATCTTGATTGAGTTTCTTTCTAGATGTGCTGTCCTTTACCAAGAGTGGTGTGTTGAAATCTCCTACATTATTGTGGAACTGTTTGGTTTTGTTTTTACATAGTCCCTCGACTTTGATTTATCTGGATGTGTTCATTTCACCATCTTATTTGAATGATATATTATTCTTGGCTGACAATTTTCTTTTTATTTCAAATTTTTATGTGTGTCATCCCATTTCCTTCTTGTCTGAATGGTTTCTGCTGAATAATCTGAACTTAGTCTTATTGTTTCTCCTCTGTATGTGACTTTTTGTTTTTCTCAAGCTGCTCTCAAGATTCTTTCTTTGTCTTTGGTTTTAGTGAATGTTATTATGATATGCCTTGGTGATTTTCTTTTGAGGTCTATTCTATGTGTGGTTCTTTGAACTTCATGGATGGTCAGCTTTTCGTCTTTCATGATATTAGGGAAGTTTTCTGTCAGGAGTTATTCAATGATCCTCTCTGTGTTTTCTGTTTTCTCCCCTGTTCTGGAACTCTGATTACTTGAAGATTTTTGCTCTTGATCGTAACCCACATAATTCTCAGCTTTTCTTCATTTTTCTTCATTTTTTTTTTCTAATTTTCCTTCGAAAGGAGTTGTATCCAAGTCTTTGTCTTCAATTTCACTGATCCTGTCTTCCACCATTTCAAATCTGCTCCTCAGGCCTTCTATGACACTGACCTTTTCTGAGATCTTGTTGTTTATCTTTTGGATTTCTAATTATTGTTTTTGTATAGTTTCTAGTTGTGAATTTATTTTTGCATTTTGTCCCTGCATTATTTTCTTGAATCTTCCATTTTGTGTCTGTATTTTCCATGAATTTGTCTGCCTTTTCCATGAATTTGTCTATTTTTTCCTCATTTTAGTCTGCTTTTTGCTTCAACTCTTGGATAATTCTGAGTATTAGAGATTTGAATTACCTATCAGGTAGTTCTAGTGCCTTTTCTTCTACTGGAAAGTCATCCGGTGTTTTATTATGGACACCTACTGGAACCATCCTGTCCTATTTGTTAATATGTTTAGATATTGTCTGCTGTCTTTGGGGGCATTCAGTAGTTATTTTCCTTGTTTATTGATTGTAGATTTGTTAGTTTCTTCCTTTTTTTTGTTTTATTTGGTTATGTCTGAGCAGAATGGATGTACTTTCTTTGTTGTTTGCTCAACTGTGGGCAAGTTACTTTTTGCTTCCTTGTCCAACGGGCTGGGTCAGTCACTCAACTATGGTGCAGCAGGGCAGGTCCAGCTGAAGGGGAGTTGCTGTGATGGTTTGTTTTTGGTATGTAGTAGGGCTGACAGGGCCAGCCAGGAATTAGTACAGGGCAGGTTCTGGTAGGCCGTACCTGTGCTGCTGGGGGTCGTGATGTTCAGTGCATGGTGCATGTGGTCAGGAAGAAGGGGGTTGATTGTGATGTGTGGAACTAAGATGGGTATGGGAAGGAGGAGAGAGAAACAGGGGTCCAAAATGAACAAAAACGCTAAGGGAGCTAGCTGTTGGAGTTGAGAGATGAAAGACAAAGAAATGGAAAAAAAAAAAGGCAAAAGAAAAGAAAAGCCCCCAGCGATCCCACCAGTGTTGCTGCAAAGACTGGGGAAGTGCTCCCAGCCAGCAAAGTACAGCCTGGCTAGAAGAGATAGGTGTCACAGAGTGCCAGGTATTCAGGAGACAGGAAAAGAAGGTAAGTATAGAGAAGTAGAAACTGAGAAATGAAGGAAAAAAATAAAATGAAACAAAAAAAAAAAAAGAAAAGTGTGCTCAGGTATCCCACTGCACGTCTGCACAGACTAAAGAAGTAGCTCCAAAGCTGCGCAGTACAGCCTGGCTTTAAGGGGCTCATAAGCCAAGAAAAGAAAAAGAAAAGAAACAAACAAATCAAAACAGAACAACTCAAAACACACAAACAAACAAAAAGCCCCGGTGATCCCACAGCATGGCAGCACGGACCAGGAAACAGTTTCACAGCCGAGCTGTTTTTCACAGCCTTTCAGGAAGTAGCAAAGATGGCACACAGAACCTGGCTGTTGAGAGAAAGGAGGGGGAGGCGGTGAGAGGTATGGAAGAAACCAAAAGAAGTGGAAAAAAGCAACACCAGCAACAAACAAATGGCACTCAGGGAGCCAGCCAGCGTGGGTGGGTTGAATCCAAGTGGCACAGGGCTGAAGCCAGCACCTCTTGGCCAAAGGACTGTGGCTGCAGGAAGCAGAGGAGGCCGAGTGGGGTTGAAGAAGGTGGGGTGGGAAAGCATGTATTGTTGGTTACCAGTTGTTCTGTCTCCTGCTGTAAGCTCCGTGAAGCTGCTTTCCCATACTCCCTGCTTGCCGATCTCCAACAAGAGTCCAAGATGGTGGATCCATGCTGGGTTAGCTGATAGGGGACCTCTGCATGTATCTCTCCTCACTCTCTGTTCTCTGTCAGTTTCTTATTGCATTCAGTGTTTAGCTGAGTTCCTCATCTCTTCATTTGATTCTTAGGGTTTTAGGATTGATGTGTCTCTGTTTGACTTAGTTTTTTGGGTTTTTGCTGTGGATGGATGTCGTGGTGCTTCTGTTTATAGCACTTTGTTGGCTGGAAGTCTCTAATTCTATTCTTGCTCCTGTTCTGTGTGTTATTTTTCAGTTTATTTTTCTAGTGTTCATCCACTTCAGAATAAAATTTATAGACAGCTTAAATAACACTGTACATGTGTTTACCCAGATCATTCCATATGTGGGCTAAAAATGGGTTTGCAGTAACTAAATTTGTCCTCTGGGCCTAGGTCCTTCTTTAAAATGCATTTCCCACTGAGTCAGTTCCAGCTCTTTGTGACCCCATGTGTGTCAGAATAGAACTGTGCTACACAGGATTTTCATTGGCTGATGTTTTAGAGTTAGATAGCCAGAACTTTCTTCCAAGGCTCCTCTGGGGGACTCCAGCCATATGATTAGCAGCTAAGCATGTTAACCATGTGTACTACCAGGGACTCCAAGACTCCTTCAGAACAACTCAGTAGCAGACCTCACTAGCCACTACTCACAATTCAAGTCACTTCTCTTCCCTGCTATCAGGGCCCACAGTTTATTCAGATTATCTTGTTCAGAATACATTTTTGGATGCTCATGTGTTCATGATCAAATTCTTGTAGCTACGGAGTAGTCTTTGACAGTTTCCTTCTTTTCTATTTGACCTCCATTCATGGTTTCCATTCCTGAGGCTTCTGCTGCATATGCAACCACAGGTACTGGGTTACATTGCTACTGTTTTGTACGAAGGGTTTTTCCATCTGTGACTCTATGCTCCTTCCACTGGTAGCACTACTGAGTGCTGGTTGTTGTGGTTTTCTATTTCACATCCTGCAGTGTGCCAAAGGAGTCCTGAGTGGTGCAAACTGTTAACACACTGAATGCTAACTGAAACGTTGGAAGTTCGAGTCCACACAGAGTGGCCTCAGGAGAAAGTTCTGGCAATCTACTTCCAAAAAATCAGTTATTGAAAACCCTAAGGATCAAGTTTTACTCTGACACACCTGCGGTCACTGTGAGTCAAAGTCGACTCCACAGCAATTTGTTAGTGTTTTAAAACTGTGCTGTCAGAAGTGTTGAAGTGAACAGAATGCCTTCCCTCCAATCAGAGATGCACTCTATTATGAGAATTGTCTTATTTTCCAGTCTTGAAAGAAATTTCAAAGAAATGAGGCATGTATCTTTTCAATCTTAGCATTCTCTTTATCCAAACTTTAGACATTACTACGTGAGCAACTGGAACAAATATGAATAAAAAACACTATCTGGTCATAAGAATATAATTTATTGTTCAAGGATAGAGGCATTGCTATTGAATGCACTTGGATGTCTTGTTCTATTCCAGTATTTCTTTCCAGAAAGTTGTTTGCTTTCATGCAAAACAGCACCTAATGGGCAGACCTTACATATCTACTATTTATGATCAGATGTATTTGAATTTCAGTGATGAATATCCAGTAGAGATCATCTCAGAATCCCTGTGATATTTATATTTGTCAAAAATATTAGACATATATAAAGTGTGCGTAAATGTATGGTTGTTAGCTGCCATCGAGTTGATTCCATCGAGTTGGTTCTGACAAGTGGTGATCCCATGTGCTGTAGAGTAGAACTGCTCCATAGAGTTTTCATGGCAGTCTCTAAATGCCTAGCTTATCATCTTTGATCTAGAATGCACTATTGTTTGTAATTTGTTTTTTGTAGACAAAAAGACATTCGGCAAAATGTTCTAGTGCTAGGTTGTCTTTATCATTTTACCCTCAGTGGAAACTTATTTTCAAGTTCTCAAGAGAAACATTATTGTAACCCACCTCAGAATGATAACAGAGAGAACTGCAAAAGGGACATTTCATAACATGTTGGAAAAGTAAGGAGAGTTTGGTGTCAATGAGTTGGGATTGATAGCTGGTTTTCTTAGTCAGCATGCAGAGTGTATGCATTATCATTACTCTTACTGTTCACTTAAATAATCACTTTTGTGATACATAAAATAAATTAATTCTTAGGAAAATGGCCCATTTTATAATTTTGTAGTCGTGTTAAGGTGACCAAACTAATCGCTTTTATTTTATTTTATTTGAGCTAATATATTTGACCTGCTGCTTAGTGAGCTTGTAGGTGGAACTTATTAATAGATGTGCTAGTGGAAATTTCAGAATAATTATACAAGTTAGCTCTTGATAAACAGACTTTATGCTTGTGTATTTTTTCCCAAGAAATGGAGGAAAATAATGTTAATTAGTTGCCAAATATGTATTGTATTGGGATTCTCATATAACCACTTCATATCCTTCAGGTAATACTAGATGCTGTAACATTACCTCAACTGCTGTGATTGAAGAAATTGAGATTCAGATTGATGAGATTGCTCAAGATTTCTGAGCCAAGATTCAGCATAGTTTGAACTTTCCAGTTAACAAAAAGGTCTAAATGCCTAAAACTCTAAAATCTTGAGAAAATTGAGACAATAAATCAATCATTGCATATAGAGAAAAATAAAGCTGTATAACATTAACGTACTTAAAAATGTTTGATTACCTTAAGCTATTTTAAATTGAACAATACTATACATTCTCTTTTATGTATCAAATTGGCAAATATTTTCATATTTGCCATAAAAATGCCCACAGTTGACAGAGTTGCAAAGAAATAGAACTGGCAGTTAAGACTCATGTGGTTTGTGTGTAAAATGATACAAAATTTGTGGAATATGCTTTAGTAAATTATTTTTACAGTCTGAATTAATTATTAAAATTTTGGAAATCTTTATTAAGGAAATAATGAAATCTCAGAAATATAATTATGACCTTGATAGGGTTTTCATTAAGAGGAAAAAGTTAGCGATAACTTAATTCCCAATAAGAAAAGAATGGTTAATTGAAATAGCATTATGGAATGGAATGTTATGTATCCATTATTAGAAATTTTCTTTTAAAAATCAACATATAAAATGGAGTTTACAAGGTAATATCAATTACATCGAAATATGCAATGAAAGATATACAAGGAAATATAAAATATTCTAATGATGGTGTTGTCCAAATAATGGTAATTTTAAAATGTTCTTCTTTATACACTTCTGCATTCTGTAACTTGTAGCACATATTGTTTTAATAATAGGAAAAATATCTTTGTTTATACTTACTATATTGATTCTTGAGACTGAGACTGGCTATTGCCACCAAACCCGTTTCCTCTTCTTTCAAGGAACACAGAAAGACCATGTTTCTCAGTCTCCCTTGCAGGTTGGTAAGGCTTTGTGACTGAGTTCTAGCCAACATGATGTAAGCACAAATGTTACTCCTCTTTTATGCAGAGACAATAAAAACCTTACCCTTTGATCCTCTTTATGCTCTTTCCCCTTCTGAAAATATGACGCTGATGAGACATCAAGTTTTGATGATCCAGGACTCTGGTTCTGTGACTCTCCACTTGGAGAGAGCCACTTCTCAAAGTGGAATTTACTTGAATGGGAAATAAATTTATATCTTATTTGCACCATCATACATTTGTTGTTTGTTTATTACAGCAGGTAGTATTAACACTTTTAACCATTTTTTCACCTATAATAACAATAATAAATATTAGTATATTATTTATTATAATATAATTAATATATTAATTATTATAAAATAATAATAAATATTATCAATAGTAATTCCTACCTCATAGGATTATTGTGAAGTAAATGCTCCTAATCAATGCCACATAAATAATAACTACTATTACTAATTTTTGTATTAATTTTTACTGGTCCCTGCCATTGATAGATGAGACTATAACATTCTGATCTTTTATTTGAGAATGTAGCTCCCTAGAGATGAAACTTTGATGTTAACAATAACTTTTCTATTTAGGAGCTCAGAAACCTAAAAAAAAAGTAATTGATATACAAAAAATAAAACAGTATAATATCCATAAAACTTGATTGTTGTGCTTATAATGCAGAATTCTTTTCTGTGCTTGACTCTCTGACATACTACTTTTGATAAATATGATAATATCTCATTCTGCCTTTGTATAAAGTAGGTCCATAAAAATTCCATCTTCAGCTCATGTAACTCATTCCCATTTTTCAAAACGTGATTATTTTTATTGTCCTCATAAAGTGCTACTTTGGAGAACTGAGCTTTATCAGGATTTTCTGAAATTAGCAATCATACACACACTCTCACCCTCAGTATCATTTGGAAGTCTGACATTATATTTTGTGAAGGTAAAGTTTGTTAATATTCTTCTTTTCTTCTCGTTGACACAATTAAAAAAGCACTGTCTCGCTTGCCTTTTCATGTCTTGCTGGGAATATCAAGAATGCAAGGCCCTGACTTGTCCATTTTTGAAGGAACTTTATGCAGCTGTTAAATTAGAGGGATGATGTAATGTCTTTCTTTAGGCAAAGAGCAGGCTTGCTTACTGTTCACAATAAAAGTAAAAACAGGGGTTCCCCAAGAACAGCTTTCCTCTCTTATAACAAAAACTGCTGTGTGCATAGGCATCCATTTAGGCCCTCTATATCAAACCATGGAATGAGGGGTGCATGAGAAACTAACTTCAGTATACTGATGCATATGCTACTTTCTGTGCCATGAGTAATGCAGTCTTTTGTTTCTACTCCAGAAGTTTTTTGTCTTCTGACCGCATCTATGAAGCAATAACAGGATAACTTATCATCTTGTAGGTAAAGTAAAACCTAATTCCAGACCCGACACTGTAAAAAATACACTAATGTCAGGTACTTGGGCAAAATTAGTTTTTGGACTTGTAATGTCAAGGATAATACTCAGGACCATGGCAAGCAAATCAGAATAATACTATTCTGTGAGGTTTCCTCTAGGATCCACAATTCCTGTTATGTGCTCTGCAAGAAGTTTTACCATCTGAGGTGGGGCCAAGATGGCAGAGTATTCAGATGCTTCCGGTGGTCCCTCTTACAACAAAGACCCCCCCCCAAAAAAAGTGAATCAATTATATTTGACAATTTAGGAGACATGAACATCAAAGGCAAAGTTGAGGAATCAGACTAAGTGAGAGTGAGAAGGAGAGATGGTTTGGAACCATTGAGGAGTAGCCAGACCTAACCAGGTGGTAGTCAGAGCCCTTCAGGCCAGATCATCTCATGGTGCATGGTGAGGCAAGCAGCAGAGCTTGGAAGGTGTTTTCCACATCAGGAGAGAGCCAGTGGCAGAGATTCTACTTGACCACCCAGAACCAATTAGAAGCAGCTCTCAATTGGAGAAAGACAAGTACTTGCATCTGGCCTACCACGCAGTTCAAAAACACCCTCCTTTGGGAAAAACCTCTCTCCCATTTACCTCCCCACTCTCTGCTCTGCACTGGGTCTGGGATGGCTTCAGCAATTGCCGAGTCCCCTGGGCCAGAAGTAGGACCCATCACAGCCCCTGAACCTTTCTCCTGGCCTTGGAGAGAGAACAAATTAACAAAAAGGGGAAAAAATAATCTGCTCTCTTCCCTAAGCCAGGAACTCAGGATAGGCACAGCTCCTTGGCCTAGGCACAAGCAAAATGCATCCATGGACTTTGAGTGCCTTTCCCCCTGCAGAGACTTGAGGGGGCCCATTTCAACAGCATAGGCCCTCATTACCTCAGTACAACAGGGTATACACCTGAAGTCTAACTTCAACTATTTCAGCTGTGAAGTGACAGGTTTGTGACATTTGACACTGCTTTTGCCCATTAAGCAGGGTCTTCATCTACCCACATCGGGGGCCTGAGGGCTGGTGGCTCCACCCATGCCACCTAGCCACCTGTGACACGGGCCCCAGAATAAGTGGTGCCCCCTAGTCCTTAAAGCCAACAGCATTGTGTGCACATAGTCTGGCTGCAAAACCCATCCATCTATATGCTCTAGGGAACAGGGACATGGTTTTCTCCCGGATTCTTGAGGGTGGCTCTTGGCCCCCTGAATTGCTCAGCATGTGATCCCCTGCTGCAGCCGGATGCCTATGTCTACACCAATCACCCATGCCTGTCTAGGACTGTAAGTGAGAGCCTGCACCACACACTGGGTGGCTGACTACCTGGACACCTGAGCTGATTATATACAGGAGAAGTGGGTGGACTCCTGGGCTTACATACTTAATGGCAGTTCTGGCCACCTTGGTGGCAGGACGTTGGAGCTTCAGAGGCACCTGTGATCAGGCTAGCTCACACGAGCAGCCTATTTGGGCATATCAAAACAAAACAAAACAAAACATGAAGCTAGCACACAGTAAGCAAACATAAAATAAATAAATATAATGACTTATTGATGGCTCAGAGACAACAGGCAATATCAAATCACATAAAGAGGCAGACCATGATGGCTTCAGGAAGCTCCCAAAATAAAGAATCAAGAAATTTTCCAGAGGAAGAGAATTTTTTGGAATTACCGGAGGCAGAATACAAAAGATTAATATGCAGTACTCTTCAAGAGATCAAGAAGGAAATCATGAAAAACGCAGAGTAATCAATACAGGAACTTAAGAATATTAGAAAAGAGCATAATGACAAATTTAACAGGCTGCAAGAATCCACAGAAAGACAGCAATCAGAAATACAGAAGATTAAGAGTAAAATTTCAGAATTAGACAACTCAATAGAAAGTCATAGGAGCAAAACTGAGGCTGTGAAAGTCAAAATTAGTGAGATTAAAGATAAAGCACTCGATACCAATTTATTAGAGGAAAATCAGATAAAAGGATTGAAAAAATGAAGAAACTGTAAGAATTATGTGGGACTCTATCAAGAGGAATAACGTACAAATGATTGGAGGACCTAAGGGGGGGGGGTGGTAACAGAAAATATAGAGAGAATTGTTGAAGATTTGTGGGCATAAAACTTCCCTGATGTCGTGAAAGGTAAGAAGATATCTATCCAAGATGCTCATAGAACTGCACATAAGGTAGATCCCCAAAGAAAGTGACCAAGACATATTATAATCAAACTTGCCAAAACCAAAGATAAAGAGAGAATTTTAAGAGTGGCTAGGTATAAAAAAGAATTCATCTACAAAGGAGAGTCAATAAGACTAGCTCGGACTACTCAGCAGAAACCATGCAGGCAAGAAGGCAATGGGATGATATATATAAAGCCTTGAAGGAAAAAATTGCCAGCCAAGAATTATATATCCAGCAAAACTGTCTCTCAAATATGATGGTGAAATTAAGGCATTTCCAGAACAGCGGAAGTTCAGAGAATTTGCAAAAACCAAACCAACATTACAAGAAATACTAAAGGGAGTCCTACTGTTAGATAATCAATAACACCAGATAACAACACAAGACTAGAACACAGGACAGAGCAACCAGATATCCACTCAGATAGGGAAGTCACAAAAATAAATCACAGCTAAAACACTTAAAATAGGGAAACAGAGATGTCAATATGTAAAAGATAATACCATTAAAAAAAGGGGAGGACTAATAAAGGTAGACATAGATTTTTCATATGGAGAGGAAGTCAAGGTGACATAAATAAAAGACTGGTTTAAACTTAGAAAAATATGGGTAAATATTAAGGTAACTACAAAGGAAATTAACAATCCTACACATCAAAATAAAAAACAAGAAAAATATAAAGACTCAGCAAGTACAAAATCAACAACAATGAAAAAAATAAAAGGAAAATACATAAAGAAAAATGACTCAGCACAGAAAATTAAGTGGAACAACAAAACTAGCAACAACATACAAAAAAAGACATCAAAATGACAGCACTAAACTCATATCTATCAATAATTACACCAAATGTAAATGAACTAAATGTACTAAAAAAGAGACAGAGAGTGGCAGAATGGATAAAAAAACACGATCCATCTAAACGCTGCCTGCAAGAGAGACATCTTAGACTTAAAGACATAAACAAACTAAAACTCAAAGGATGGAAAAAAATACATCAGGGAAACAACACTCAAAAAAGAACAGGAGTGGCAGTATTAATGTCTGACAAAATAGACTTCAAAGTAAAATCCACCACTAAGGATTAGGAAGGACGCTATATAATGATTAAAGGGTCAATATACCAGGAGTACATAACTATAATAAATATTTATGCACCCAATGACAGGGCTCCCAAAATACATAAAACAAACTCTAACAGCATTGAAAAGAGAGATAGACAGCTCAACAATAATAGTAGGAGACTTTAACACACCACTTTGGGTGAAGGACAGAACATCCAGGAAGAAGCTCAATAAAGACACGGAAGATCTTAATGCTATAATCAACCACCTTGATCTCATGGACGTATACCAACACTCCACCCAACAGCAGCTAAGTATACTTTCTTTTCCAATGCACATGGAACATTCTCCAGAATAAACCACATATTAGACCATAAAGGAGGCCTTAACAGAATCCAAAACATTGAAGTATTACAAAGCATCTTTTCTGACCATAAAGCCATAAAAGTAGAAATCAATAACAGAAAAATCAAGGAAAAAAAATCAAAGACATGGAAACTGAAAAACACCTTGCTCAAAAACTACTGGGTTGTAGAAGAAATTAAGGATGGAATAAAGAAATTTGTAGAATCAAATGAGAATGAAAACACATCCTACCAGAACCTTTGGGACTCAGCAAAAGCAGTGCTCAGAGGTCAGTTTATAGCAATAAATCCACACATCCGAAAAGAAGAAAGGGCCAAAATCAAAAAATTAACCCTACAAGTTGAACAAGTGGAAAGAGAGCAGCAAAAGAAGCCCTCGTGCTCCAGAAGAAAGGAAATAATAAGAATTAGAGTAGAATTAAATGAAATAGAAAATATGAAAACAATTGAAAGAGTTAACAAGATCAAAAACTGGTTCTTTGAAAAGATCAACAAAATTGATAAACCATTGGCTAAACTGACAAAAGAAAAATGGGAGAGGAAGCAAATAAGCCATATAAGAAATGAGATGGGTGATATCACAACAGACCCAACTGAAAGTAAAAGAATCATAACAGAATACTCTAAAAAATTGCATTCTAACAAATTTGAGGAAATAGAGGAAATGAATAAATTTCTAGAAACTCACTACCTACCTAAACTAACAAAATAAATAAATAAATAAAGAGGTAGAACAACTAAATAAACCTGTAACAGAAGCAGAGATTGAAAAGGTAGTTTAAAAACTCCCTACAAAAAAAAAAGCCCTGGCCTCAAGAGTTTCCCTGGAGAATTCTACCAAACTTTCAGAGAAGAGTTAACACTGCTACTACTAAAGGTATTTCAGAGCATAGAAAAGGATGGAATACTCCCACACTCATTCTATGAAGTCAGCATAACCTTGATAACCAAAACCAGGTAAAGACACCACAAAAAAAGAAAATTACAGACCAACATCCCTCATGAACATTGACACAAAAATCCTTAACAAAATTCTAGCCAATAGAATTGAGCAACATATCAAAAAAATAATTCACATTAACAAGTGGGACTTACACCAGGTATGCAGGGATGGTTCAACATTTAAAAAAATCAGTGTAATCCATCACATTAATAAAACAAAAAGATAAAAAGCAAAGAACCACATGATCTTATCAGTCGATGCAGAAACGGCATTTGACAAAGTCCAACACCCAGTCATGAAAAAAAACCTCAAGAAAATAGGAATAGAAGGGTAATCTCTCAACATAATTAAAGGCGTTTATACAAAGCCAACAGCCAACATCATCCTAAATGGAGAGAGTTTGAAAGCATTTTCCTTGAGAACAGGAACCAGACAAGGACACCCTTTATCGCCACTCTCATTCAACTTTGTGCTGGAGGTCCTAGCCAGAGCAATTAGGCTAGAAAAAGAAATAAAAAGCATCCAAACTGGTAAAGAAGAAGTCAAAGTATCTCTATTTGCAGATGACATGATCTTATACACAGAAAACCCCAAAGAATCCACAAGAAAACTACTGGAACTAATAGAAGATTTCAGCAATGTATCAGGATATAAGATACACATACAAAAATCAGTTGGATTCCTCCACACACAAAAAGATAACTTTGAAGAGGAAGTCACCAAATCTATACCATTTACAATAGCCCCCAAGAAGATAAAATACTTAAGAATGAATCTAACCAGTGTTGTAAAACAGCTATACAATTAAAACTGCAAGACACTACTGCAAGAAACCAAAAGACAGCTGCATAAGTGGAAAAACATACTTTGCTCATGGATAGGAAGACTCAACATTGTGAAAATATCAATTCTACCGAAAGTGATCTACAGATACAATGCAATCCTGATCCAAACTCCAATGGCTTTTTTTAAGGAGCTGGAGAAACAAATCACCAGCTTCATATGGAAAGGGAAGAGGCTCCGGATAAGTAAAGCATTACTGAAGAAGAATAAAGTGGGAGACCTCACACTACCTGATTTTAGAACCTATTATAGTGCCACTGTAGTCAAAACAGCCTCATACTGGTACAACAGATGCATAGGCCAATGCAACAGAATTCAGAATCCAGACATAAATTCATCCAGTTATGAGCAGCTGATATTTGACAAAGGCCCAAAGCCCGTTAATTGGGGAAAAGACAGTCTATTTAACAAATTGTGCTGGCATAACTGGATATCCATCTGCAAAAAACTGAAACAAGACCCATATCTCACACCATGTACAAAAACTAACTCAAAATGGATCAAAGACCTAAATATAAAATCTAAAATGATAAAGATCATGGAAGAAAAAATAGGCACAATGCTAGGAACCCTAAAACATGGTAGAAACAGATTATGAACCATAAGTAACAATGCACAAACACCAGAAGAGAAACTAGATAACAGGTAGCTCCTAAAAATCAAACACTTATGTTCATCCAAAGACTTCACCAAAAGAGTAAAAAGACAACCCACAGACTGGGAAAAAAAATTTTGGCTATGACAAATCCGATCAGTGTCTAATCTCTAAAATCTACCAGATACTGCAACACTTCAATGTCAAAAAGACAAATAACCCAATTAAAAAATGAGCGTCTTAGTCATGTAGTGCTGCGATAACAGGAATACCACAAGTGGATGACTTTAACAAAGAAAAAATTTATTTCTTCACAGTAAAGTAGGTTAAAAGTCCAAATTCACGGCATCAGCTCCAGGGGATGGCTTTCTCTCTCTGCCGGCCTTCTCATCAATGATCCCCCAGACCAGGAGCTTCTCGGCACAGGGACCCCAAGTTCAAAGGCTGCGCTCTGCTCCCAGCATTGTTTTCTTGGTGGTATGAGGTCCCCCTGTATCACTGCTAACTTCTCTCTTTTATATCTCAAGAGATTGCCTCAGGACACAATCCAATCTTGTAGGTTGAATCCTGCCTTACTAGAACAACTTCCACCCATCCTCCCTCATTAACATTATAGAGGCATAAAGGAAAATCACACAATACCAGGAATCATGGCCCAGCCAGACTGATATACACAGTCTGTGTGTTTTAATTCAATCCATGACAATGGGCAAAGGATATAAACAGGCACTTTGCCAAGGAAGACAATCAGGCAGCTAACAGACACGTGAAGAAATGCTCACGATCATTAGCCATTAGAGAAATGCAAATCAAAACTACAATGAGACACCATCTCACCCCAACAAGGCTAGCATTAATCCAAAAAACATAAAATAATAAATACTGGAGAGGTTGTGGAGGGACTGGAACATTTACACACTGTTGGTGGGAATGTATAATGGTACAACCACTTTGGAAATCGATTTGATGCTTCCTTGTCAGAATCAACTCGATGGCAATAGGTTTGGTTTTGGTTTTTAAAAAGCTAGAAATAGAATTACCTTATGATCCAGCAATCCCTGCTCCTTGGAATATATTCTGGAGAAATAAGAGTCATCACACAAATAGATACATGCACACCCATGTTCACTGCAGCACTGTTCATGATAGCAAGAAGATAGAAACAACCTAGGTGCCCATCAATGGACAAGTGGATAAACAAATTATGGTATATTCACACAATGGAATACTATGCAACAATAAAGAACAACAATGAATCCGTGAAACATAACATGGAGGAATCTGGAAGGCATAATGCTGAGTGAATTTAGTAGTCCCAAAAGGACAAATATTATATAAGACCACTATTATAAGAACTCAAGAAAATGTTTAAACACAGAAGAAAACATTCTTTGATGGTTACGAGGGTGGGGAGGGAGGGAGAGGGTTATTCACCAACTAGATAGTAGGCAAGAATTATCTTATGTGAAGGGAAGGACAGCACATACTACAGGAGAAGTCAGCACAACTGGACTGAACCAAAGCTAAGAAGTTTCCTGAATACCACCAAACATTTAGAGGGACAGAAAAGCAGGGGCAGGGATCTGGGCACCGTGTTTTGAGGGGACATCTAGGTCAATTGGCATAACAAAGTTTACTAAGAAAATGTTCTGCACCCTACTTTGGTGAGTGGCGTCTGGGGTCTTAAAAGCTAGCAAGCGGCCATGTAAGATGCATCAGTTGGTCCCAACCCACCTGGAGTAAAGGAGAATGAAGAACACCAAAGTCACAAGGAAAGTATTAGCCCAAGAGACAGAAAGGGCCACATAAACCCCAGAATGTATCAGCGTGAGACCAGAAGAACTAGATGGTGCCTGGCTACTACCAGAGATGGCCCTGACAGGGAACACAACAGAGTCCCTGATGGAGCAGGATTAAAGTGGGGTGCAGAACTCAAACTCTAGTAAAAAGATCAGACTTAATGGTCTGACTGAGACAGGAGGAACCCCAGAAGCATGGCCCCTAGACTCTCTGTTAACCCAGAACTAAAACCATTCCCGAGACCAACTCTTTAGACAAAGATCAGACTGGACTATGGGACATAAAACGATACTTGTGAAGAGTGTGCTTCTTAGCTCAAGTAGATACATGAGACTAAATGGGCAGCTCCTGTCCGCCGGTGAGATGAGAAGGCAGAGAGTGTCAGGAGCTGGTTGAATGGACTTGGTAAATCCAGGTTGGAAAGGAGGAGTGTGCTGTCACAGTATAGGGAGAGCGATTAGGGTCACATAACAACATATGTATAAATTTTTGTACGAGAGACTAACTTGAATTATAAACTTTCACTTAAAGTACAACAATTAAAAAAAAAAAGAAGAAGGTTCACCATCTGCTTTCATCATTACTCAGCCTTGAGACCTTTCTTGGCCTCTCTTTATACCTTACCTTTTTTATTATTATTATCTCTACTATTGATTCTTACCCTCAGATCTAGGCCGAGACTGAGTTCTTATACTCAACATCTCAGGTCTACTGTTAGCGTAAATGTTTTTCTCACAAATATGTGGCATGATAATTAGGCAGGCATTTTTTGGGGGTGGGTTATTTCCACAAGAACCATCTTATATCTCATAGCTACCTTTGAGCAGTGTTATTATTGTCCCATTTGGTAGCCATCGCCTCTATCTCATTTGTTTTAATTACTTTTGTATTTACAACTGTAGCTTTGCCTTTATGGTATCAAATAATAACTCGTTTCATTTGTTTTACAGATTGATATTTTTGACTGTGTTTCACAGCTTTTTTGATATAAATTGCTCATAGTCCAAACTTATTAAGTCTGGACAAAGTAAAAAGTAAATATTTAGCATTCTTTTCAGTGTAACATATACGGACTGAATGAGCAGAATGATGATTACAGAATAGGTGAGCAAGTAGATCTTTGGGTATAAAACAAAGTCTGTAGCAGATAGACTCTCCCAGCATGTGAGCAGTCAGTGAAACACAGAAACAGGGATGAGTTAAACAAAACCCTGGGGAGTGTTAGACATAAAAAGTGAAAGAATAGTAGCTATTGAAGACTCAGGCTGAAAAAATCCTGAGATTGTTGAGGATGATTTCAAGCATATTCATTCTCCTTCTCTCCATATCTTTCTTTCTCTTTCTCCAATATATTAATTCACTCAACATTTATTTTTAAGTATTTGTATCATCAATAAATATCTGTTTAATAAAGAAATGAACAGTCAATGGTTGTATTCTATGTGCAATCAACATACTTAGTGGAGTGTTATAAAGGTGGCAGAGGAGGTAGAAACTAAACAGCAAGTTACATAAGCATATAATTTTAACAGTACATCTTACAAAAGTAAAGTTCAAAAGACTCTGAAGCTCCTAACAAGGGGACATAAACTAGTCTGGTGAGACAAGAAAGGCCTAATGCTGTCACTTTTTTTCTTCTGTGACTAGAAAGGAAAATAACGTACCCATTGCCATTGGGTCAATTCCAACTCAGTGACACTACAGGACAGAGTAGAACTGCCCCATAGGGTTTCCAAAGGTGTAATCTTTACAGAAGCAGAGTACTACATCTTTCTACTGCAGAGGGAATGGTGGGTTCGAACCACCAAACTTTTGGTTAGCACATGAGTGCTTAACCACTGCGCCACCAGGGCTTCTGAAAATAACACCTACTACTTACAATTTGCCAATATAGAAACAGCTATATTATTTTCTTATTTTACAAGATGACATTTTTTAAAAAATACACAGAAATAGAAGTAGTTGCCTGAAATATAAATTGTACATACATTGTTTCACATGACCAAAATAATGGCAAAAATTTTAAAAAAAAGCACTTATACAGCACTTACTGTACGCCAGGCACTTTCCTATCTCTTGACACATTAATTCATTAAATCCTTAGAACAATCATTTCAGGTAGGTGTTTGATAATCTCTGTTTTACAGTTGAGGAAACTGAAGCCCAGTGAGATTATGTAACTATCTCAAGTTCCCACAATTAATAACCAGTATTTGAATGAAAACTCAGACAATCTCTCTCTAGTCTACATGCTGAACCAGTATGGTGAATTTCTACTCAAACTCACATCTTGTGTTCCTCCTAGAGAAATAAGTTATGATAACATATACATTATTTTGATATAACATTTTCAAAGAAAAATTTAAAAAAATAAAATATTTTAATATGAAAGCTGGATATTTTTTTGGATCAGATGTATAATTGGTGATATGGTGGTTTGCATTTATTCATGATGAAACAGATACAATTCCTATTTGAAAATGTAACCTGGATTCAGAACACCTGATGAAGATCTTGGGGCCTAATTCTAACAGGAAATAGCTTAGGTATCATTCATGCTCTTTCCCTCATTATGGTTGTAGTTGAAGACATAATTTACTGTTACCATGTAAAAGAGTTAATGTTCCTTCAAAAGGAACAAGAACTCTATTGAAATGCTGAAGCTCTCTGTGTTTTCAAGTCAACTGCTCTGTTCTAGCACAGAGAGCACTTAACGGGGAAAATATGAATCACTTCCCCAGTGAAGGCCCTCAAGATATGATCGTAATGTGAAGGTCCCAATAAGGGAGTGGAGATCCTAGCTCTTCTGGGTTAAAGGCTTTTCCTGTGGAGTTCTATGGCCGTTTGGCACTGTTATTGTGCCTTTTAATACAAATTTCATGGTGACATTTTAAAGACAAAAATAGTTCTTTATCATCCTTCCCCCTTTTCTTCTTTATTCTTTTGTCACACTTTCATGTTCAACTGCTTCTGTGCATTCTTAGATCTCCAAAGAAATCACCTCTGCGGCATCCCCTACTGCAGATGCTGCTGGTAGTGGCTGAGGTGCATGTAAAGGAGCTGTTAAGTTTTCCCCAAGAGACTGTGAATGTGTCCAGCTTAAGCAGGTACAAAACTGGCTAAATCCAGGGTAAGAATCGAGAAGAAATAAGCGATGACTTCGGCCTGAAAATAAAAATAATTAAAAAATCTCTGAGGATTTTGAGAACAAAATGAACAAGACCTATATTGTAAATTCCTACCTTAAGTGTAAATTATTCTCATTATTGTGCATTTTCACTTTAAGATTTTTATGCCTTTAGATAAATGTATTACATTTTATCATCCCCTCTTCTTACCAACTTTTGTTTTTCTGTTTCGTTTTTACACCTTATACTTTTACATTTCGTTTTATTGAATCCTGAAAATATAGAAATGTACTGGAAGTCAGGTATACTGGTTTGGGGTAATATGAAACCTTTGAGCAT
This sequence comes from Dugong dugon, assembly GCA_030035585.1. Classification (NCBI taxonomy): domain Eukaryota; kingdom Metazoa; phylum Chordata; class Mammalia; order Sirenia; family Dugongidae; genus Dugong; species Dugong dugon. The sequence continues at coordinate 35,291,879 of CM057479.1, forward strand.
TTTGAGAAGCAAAATTTTTTCAAAGAGAAATTGCAATTTCATACGATAATGCCTTTCAGTTAAAAGTGTCTCAGTTATCTAGTACTGCTACAACAGAAATACCACAAGTGGATAGCTTTAACAAAGAGAAATTTATTCTGTCATAGTTTAAGAGGCTAGAAGTTCAAATACAGGATATCAGCTCTAGAGGAAGTTTTTCTCTCTCTGTCGGCTCTAGGGGTTAGGTCCTTCTCATCAATCTTCCCCTGGTCTAGAAGCTTCTCAGCACAGGGACCCCAGGTCCAAAGGATGCACTCTGCTCCCAGCTCTTTTTTGTTGGTGGTAGGAGGTCCCTATCTACTCTGTTCACTTCTGTCTTATATCTTAAAAGAGATTGATTCAAGATATAACCTAATCTTGTAGATTGTGTCCTGCCTAATTAACATAATGGCCTCTAATCCTGTCTCATTAACATCATAGAGGTTAGGAATTACAACACATAGGATAATTACATAAAATAACAAAACAGTGGACAACCACACAATACTGGGAATCATGGTCGAACTAAGTTGTCACACATTTTTGGAAGACACAGCTCAGTCCATAACAAACAGTAATTAAATCAAGTTAACATATAATCCTAATAGTTTTTTATTGCACATTAAAGATATTTAGGAAGGGAAACTGAATTTAATTTTTTTTTTTTTAATTTTAGCAAATACATCTGAGCAAGGTTGTTTAAATTAAAAAAAAAAAAAGATTACAGGGGGGAATTATCTTGAAGTATGTGTGACATATGTAATTGTGACTTGAAAGTTTGTTGGGTAACTGATTATCATTTATATTGTTTTTAACTTTTTTTTTGTATCTGGAATATATCTAGTAGGGATTTGAAAAACACCTTCCTCAGCCTGCACAGTTAGAGAATAAACTTGAATCACTACAAAGGCAAAAAAAAAAAAAAAGTACTTCATTATAAAATATATTTAAAATTAGTGGCAGAATTTTGTTAGGAAAACAAACCAATATGTTAGTACTGTTTATTTCTAAATAGCAGAATTTATGGGGATTTTAATTTCTATTATTCTGGTTTTCAGTATTTTACAAGCTTTTACACAGAGAGTTCCTATCGCTTTTGCAAAGGAGACACACACATTATAATCATAAAAGTAGAAAACCTTGCAACCTAGACTAATATTGTTGAATTTTAATTCCTAGAAACGTAATTATTTCACTTGACAAATATTTTCTGGGCACCTATGATGTGGCTGGCACAATTCTATATAGTACTGAACAGAACAGAAAGCATCTCTGATTCCATCAATGTGTGTTTACAGGCAGAAAATCAATAATATGTTAGGTGACAATAACTGAGAAATAAAGCCAGATAGACAAGATAAGCCAGATAAAGGAGATACAGTGGGGAGTGGGTAGAGCCAGATCCTATTCTATTTTCGGTGGTCAAGAAGACCTTGGGCAGAGACCTGAATGAATAAAGGGAGATAACAGTGTTGCATTTCATGTGTGAGCGTGTATGTGCATGTGTGTGCATATATATGTAAAAGGATAAAACCAAAAAAAAGTAGCCGTCAATTCTGACTCACGATAACCTCATGTATATCAGAATAAAACTGATCTGTAGAGTTTTCAAGGGCTGATTTTTCAGAAGTAGATCACCAGGCTTTCTTCTGAGGTGCCTTCAGGTGGACTCTAACTGCCAACCTTTCAGTTAGTAGCTGAGTGCATTAACTATTTGCAATACCCAGGGACTCATATGTAAGAGGATACCAATAAACCAAACTCATTGCTTTGAGATGATTCTGACTCATGGCGACCCGTTGTGTTACAGAGCAGAACTGCTTCATAGGGTTTTCTTGGCTGTAATCTTTATGGAAGCAGATCACTAGACCTTTCTTCTGTGGTGCCTCTGGGTGAGTTAGAACCATCAAACTTAAGTTAGTTGAGCACAAACCAGTTAGGCTGCCAAACCCATTTCCGTCAAGTCAATTCCAACTCATAGCGACCTTATAGGACAGAGTAGAACTGTCCCATAAGGTATCCAAGGAGTGGCTAGTGAATTTGAACTGCCAAACTTTTGGTTAGCAATCAGCAGGGCTCCAATGTGGCTAAATTAGATTGAACAAAGAGGAGTGTGAAAAAACATGACTCAGAAAATTAGCCGGGGCCCAGATTCTGCAGTGATATGGGCAGAAAATTAAGAGTTTTCAGAAAATGAGTGAAAAATATACTTGGTGGAAAATAGACTGGATGCAAGAGTAGAGGTAGATAAAAACATTAGAAGGCACTGCTGTAGCAAAGGATGGTTGTAACTTATACAAGGCAACAATGGTGGAGGTGGTGAGATTTTGGATGGATGATTTTTGTAAAGGATATTTCTGGTCTGAGGATCTATGAGTAACTCCTGAGATTCAAACATTTAAAGTTTTGCATTTCTATTCTGATTTTCCAAGGCTCATTGGTTTCTCTGGCATGGTATTTAAAATAACGGAAGGTTTGACAGATTAAAAGGAAGATTTTACCTAGTAGATGTATACATGCAGGTGGAATGTCTCTTGTCTGGAGGTACGTTTTGAAGTTGAAAATATACATATACTAAGTACAGTTTAAAAATCTCCATATTGCAATATTGTCACTATAAATTAAATTAGCTATATTTTTTTACAGCAGCATGAAAGAAAAATTATATATATACTTCTTGGAGCCCTGGTGGAGCAGTGGTTAAAAGCTTGGCTGCTAAGCAAAAGGTTGGCAGTTCAAATCCACCAGCTGCTCCTTGGAAACCCTATGGGGCAGTTCTGCTCTGTCCTATAGAGTCTCTATGAGTTGAATTAGACTTGATGGCAACTGATATATACTTCTTTATTCCATATAATGGCTCTAGATCATTGTCAATAAAATAGAAGTGATCACAGAGGACAGCTAATATAAATGGCAAGACAGAGCTGAATCACTTATTTCCTAGTTTGAAACTTAAGTTTATATTTCACTTAAAGCAAATGATTGATTGATGAAGCATGATTATCTTTTCTGATGGACAGGTATTCACTTGTATGATTATTCAATCACTTCAGTGAAATGTGTTCTTAAAATTGGAAAAAAAATTCAAAAGGTAAGTTTTAGTTGGAATTTTAGAGGATGGCAGGTAACTACTGTTTCCATTGGCCTCAAATGAGTGACACAGTAAATGAAGACATACTAAATGAATTTTGTAGCTCACCTACAGTAATATATCTCTCAAGTAGGATAGAAAACATTTGTCATTTCCTCCCCACCAATATTTTTAAGTTTATTGCTATTTTGGGTGCACGTTGTGATGATGAATGACATTACTCTTCTTTAGTTCCATTTCAGAAGAAAGTACTTGAGTGACTATTTACAAAGCAGAAATTAAGGTGACTCACATGCTTGCTTGCATTTTCCTCAAGGGAAAAATTACCAAGTTTTTTGTTGAATTGTTTTAGTGTCTCTTTTTTGCTTCCCATGATGATTATTATAAGAAATGGTACATGTAATCTACATTCAAATTCTTTGTATGTATGGCTCAGAATTTGAGGCTGATCATTGGGAAATGCAAATCAAAATGAATAATTTGGCATCTGAAAGATTCTTTGCATAAAAGTAAAAAAAGTAACAATTCTGTAATGTTAGTTTCAGTTTTGCATTATAAAAAGCATGTGAACTTATTGTATTTATTTTGTCTTTATGGTCATTAATTAGTGCAAATTACATTGATTTTTTAAATTATTGAATAATACACAAGATTAGACAGTTTTAGTGAAACAGAGTTTTGTCACAGTATAATAAACCTTTAGCCAGAAAATACAGAGGGAAAGGCAAAACATTTATCAGAAAATAATCATCAAGGTGAATAAGAAGACATTCCTTCTCAAACAGGATGTTTTCACTCTGTCACCATCTTCTGCTCACTTTTCCTTTGTTTGTTTTTTTTTTTTTCATAACAGTCCATGATTAATGACTGCAGTACTGCTTTATCATATCAGACCTACTCACTTCAGGTAACAAAAAAGCTCTGTACATCAATCTAATTTGGCTCATTTAGCATTCTTTTCCAACCAGACTGCACTGAATATATATTTAGTCAAATATCAATTTGCAAGTAATTATGTAAAGAATTGAGCTTAGCACTAGGTATTGACAGGTTGTAACAGTAATTCTCTGCTTGGTTCCTTGCTTTGTGAACATTTTTTCCATTGATTTCCAACATTGATGGTTTTAACAATCATTGACTGCTTTTTGATCTCAGGGGGAAAATATCTTCACTTTGCCACCATAATCCTTAGAATTTCCCTGGATTATCTAAATCTGAGTGTGAGAACTACTGTTGCAATAGTAGCATCCTATAATGATTTTGTACGTTTGTTTTTATCTATTTATCTAGTGTTTAGCATGTACTAGGTACAGGGCTGGTGACACCATGAGAAATATGTTTATGTTTGCATTCCACAAATTCTATCAGCTCACTTTCACTTTCCTTGTTAGTCTGAAAAATTGAGTACTTTTAAAGCTTAAATTTTCTTTAAGTGAGTGTCTCCGCTCTTCCCATAGAGTTACTTTCTCTTGATTTTCTAGAGTAACTTCTGAGTGGGTAACCTCAATTATTTATTATTTAGTTTGTTTAATTAAAAGGAAAACACAGAACACCTAATGTGACTTTTCAGTTACACAGAATACACCACATGATGTGGGAAGCTTTTAATAGCCTAAAGACAACAAAAGATGACATTACAACCATTGTTTCTGAAGACAGCCGTTATGTATTAAATTGAGTTCCCCCAACCCCAAAATATGTGTTAAAATCCGAGCCCCTATAACTGTCAATGTAGTCTAATCTAATGCAATGCAATCACCTCCCATAATGCAATCTAATGTAATGTAATCAATCAGTTGAGGTCATACCAGTGTAGGGTGGATCCTGAACTATAATCACTTCTGAGTTATGTAAATAGCATAGACACAGAGACATTCCAGCACTTATTGAGGAAGACCACACCATGTGAGGATCACCAAGAACCAAGGAAGGCCTGGGGCTAACGACAAGGAGGGAATGAAGACAACCAAGACCCTGATTTGGACTTTTAACCTCCAGAACGCTGAGAAAATAAACTTCTGTTCTTTAAAGTCTTCCACTTGTGGTGTTTATGTAACAGCATCACTAGGAAACTAATAGCCAATTTATTTTTACATCAGTAACAAAAGGAATTGTTTGGGTGCTTTGAAAGTTTTTTTTTTTTATTTTTTTTTTATCAGCACTTTTGCATAGATACACAGATAACTTTCTACCTCAGTATTCTTAAAACAGATGAAATAGTCACGGAAGAATATCACAAAATAGAGTATTACCTAAATAATGAGAAAAGACAAATCAAATACTAGCTATCACTGAGAGGAATATAGTATATGTTGTAGAAAAACAAACAGAAAAAAACACATTCTTCTCAAAATGAGGATTGCCAGGTGAATTCATTAATCCACTCATTATTGATTTGTGATATTTCTAGCCACTCCTGATATTATACCCCTATTAGTCCCCAATACTGCATGTCCATCCAATGTAGTTATAATTAACACCCAGAATCTTTTAAAATCTGAGACAATAGAAGATGATAAAACAACAACAAAAACAAAAATCATGGAAAAACAATCATTTAACTTTCAAGTGAGAGCAATTGAAGTCTGGGTCCAATTTGACCAGACTGTGTGCATGCATTAAATGCTCTATGTCCACATTCCCCATTTTTCATTCCAAAGTAGCAAAAATCCATCAGAGAACATTAGATAATTCGTGATTGTAAGTCTACAATGCTTGACACAATATCTAACATAAAATAAGCTCTTGATAAACAGTTGTTGAAGCAACGCTGGGAAGAAGAAATGGGTACCTTGAATTAGACTTGTATTAAAATAAGTCACTTTATAGATTCCAGCATCATTATATAAATTCACCAATTATACTGTATCACTAGCAAACACTGTTCCTTTTCCAGTGAAATTTTTTTCTAGTCAGTTCAGTTTTACTTAACATAGAACTGGCATCATTTTGCCTAAGAAGTGTTTCAGATTTCCCACAAGATATATACTATACTGATGAATTAAGCGTGGATCAACATGAGAAAACTGAATTCAGTAGACTTCATTGCTTGAGTCAATTCCAAGAACATTTGCTACAGCCAAATATAAATGTAACTTTAAAAATCAAAGCATCAAATTTAAATTACTTTTGAGTTATCTACAATTTTGGTTTATCTGCACCTCCGTTTGTGTAGATAATTCAGAGATGGTATTTTATAGTCACAGTTATGGCTTTAGTACTTAAGTGAGATTATTTTTATATGCAATCAGTACTCCTGGAAATTGTATTGGATACTATATTTTCTTTTGATCCACTGTGATGAACAAATTTAAATTCACTGTCTATACTTCACAAGTCGTTAAGTAACTGCAGCACTTCTGTATTGCCAAAAAGCAATCTAGAAAATCGTCTATGAAGAACAATGAACAAAATAAAGATGCTATGAGTTCATGGGATTTTTAGTCCACACTCTTCTTATTATGCTATTTAAATATCTTCAATTTGGGTTGTATAGATAAATTATACACACACACACACATATAATACATATATATGTATTCTTGTTATTTTAGTTTTGGAAGTGAATATTGCTGATTGCTGATCAGTCTACAAGATTATGAATTTACCTTGTAGACATATCAGCTGATTGATAAAACTAAGTTTTTGTAAGCATCCTGTAACTGATGGCTGAAACATAGTTGATAAATCACTATTTCCTAAAGCAAAGTATCAGGGAGACAATCCATTACTACAGAAAATCCTTCTTATAACGCTCTAGCCTTTTGTATCCATTATAAAATGCAAGGTAATAAAAGAATGATTTGTAAATTTATGTTGATGAAAATAGGCTGTGCTTTTGTCTTTTGGAAACTCTGGTGACCTCTTTAAAGCACTACGGCTGCTAACCAAAAGGTCAACAGTTTGAATCCACCGGCACGTCCTTCAGGGTCGGTATGAGTTGGAATCGACTCCGGCAATGGGTTTTGTCTTTTAGATGCTCTGTCCTTTCTCTTCTTACCCTCAAACGAAGAAAAAAAAGGAGGGGGAGGAGAGGACCGAACAGGAAGAATTGGTATATTCTAAGAGAGGGATTTTCTAACTCAAGCTCTCGAAGTAACTCCCAGCACAACTACGAGGAAGCCATGAACTCTCTCTGGGGCTTGTTCGTAAAATAAGCATATTCAACTAGATTGTTTTTATGAGTTTCTGTTAAAATCCATCAAATAGTTCCATGGTAATCTGCTCCTATAAAGATTACAGCAGAGAAAACCCTACGAGGCAGTTCTACTCTGCCATATAGAGTCACTATGAGTTGGAATCGACTCAATGACAACAAGTTTGTTTTTAATCGACTGTATGAAGAATGCAGCATCAAGATCGGAGGAAGACTCATTAGCACCCACGATATGCAAATGAAACAAGCTTGCCTACTGAAAGTGAAGAGGACTTGAAGCACTTACTGATGAAGATCAAAGACCACAGCCTTCAGTATGGATTACACCTCAACAGAAAAAAAAAAAAAAAAATCTTCACAACTGGACCAGTAAGAAGCAACATTATGATAAACAGAGAAAAGATTGAAGTTGTCAAGGATTTCGTTTTACTTGGATCCATAATTAACACCCATGGAAGCAGCAGTCGAGAAATCAAATGACATATTGCATTGGGCAAATCTCCTGCAAAAGACCTCTTTAAAGTGTTACAAAACAAAGATGTCACCTTTTGGACTAAGGTGAGCCTGACCCAAGCCATGGTATTTTCAATCACCTCATATGCATGTGAAAGCTGGACAATGAATAAGGAAGACTGATGAAGAATTGATGCCTTTGAATTATGGTGTTGGAGAAGAATATTGAAAATACCATGGACTGCCAGAAGAACGAACAAATCTGTCTTGGAAAAAGTACAGCTGGAGTGCTCCTTGGAAGGGATGATGGTGAGACTTGTCTCACATACTTTGGACATGTATGTGGGACCAGTCCCTGGAGAAGGACACCATGCTTGGTAAACTAGAGGGTCAGTGAAAAAGAGGAAGACCCTCAACGAGATGGATTGACGTAGTGGCTGTAACAATGGGCGCAACATAATGATAATCATGAAGATGGCACAGGACCAAGCAGTGTTTCATTCTGTTGTACATAGGGTTGCTATGAGTAAGAACCGACTAGAGAGCACCTAACAACAACATGAGTCAGAATCAACTTGAAGTCACCTGTCATGGATTGAACTGTGTCCTCCAAAAATGTGGGTCAACTTGGTTAGACCATGATTCCCCATGTTGTGTGATTGTCCACCATTTTGTCATCTAATGTGATTTTCTTATGTGTTGTAAATCCTGTCTGTATGATGTTGATGAGATGGGATTAGCGGCAGTTATGATAATGGGGCAGGACTCAATCTATAAGATTGCATAGTGTCTTCAGATATAAAAGAGAGCAGTGAGCAGAGAGACATAGGGACTTTATACCACCAAAAAAGAAGCACAGGGAGCATAGCACATCCTTTGAACCTGGGTACCCTTGCAGAGAAGTTTCTAGTCCAGGGGAAGAGTGATGACAAGGACCTTCCTCCAGAGCCCACAGAGAGAGAAAGTCTTCCCCTGGTGCTGATGCCCTGAATTTGGACTTCTGGTCTACTAGACTTGAGAGAATAAACTTCTGTTTGTTGAAGCCATCCACTTGTGGTATTTCTATTATAGCAGCACTAGATAACTAGGACAGCACCCAACAACAACAATAATATATAGGTTTTCTTTCCTGACGGGACTAAAACTCTCTAGCCTTTTGAAATGCATGGATCCTGTATTATTTCCCTTCCTCTCCTCCTCCCTTCTTCTCCACCAGCCCCTCCCACATTCTCAGCCCTCTATTCTGTGGTGCCCTTTACACACAGATAGTTAGGAGCTCATGCACTTTACATTCTCTGCTGTCCATCTGAATTTCTCCCAGAGAAGCCACATATTTTGGGGTCCTCTTAAGTGTATAGTAGTTGCTTGTCTATTTCCCCACAGAATTGAAAGCTTACTGAGGAAATAAATCATCTTGTTCTCTACTATGTCCAAAGAACCCAGAATTTTGCCTGGCAATTAGGTACTCTAAAGATATTTGTTCAAAGAAGACATTTTGTCCCAGGGTTCTGCATCTTTCACTTCCCTTGCTGGGTATTTTGTTTTACCAAGAGTGCAAATCTCTGCTCACCTGTAACGTTTTCCTAGCTTATTAAAGGGGAAGAACTTCCTTATTGTAAATGCATTACTAGGAGCTATGTAAATGAATTGTCAAGAAGGAACAGCAATAGCAGCATCAATATCTAGGATATTTGCATGATGCCTGTAAACAAAAGAGCAAAAACTATAGGGAGAAAGGGAGATCCTAGGCAGCTCGTTTTAAACACATTTCTTTCTCTTTCAATATACAAAGTGAAAACACTGAATATTCCTCTGGAAGGACCAGGATGATTTTCTTCCAACATCTCTTTAGCAACCACAAAATATTCTTGAACTATAGGATAAGGTTGCATATTTCTGCTGTAGTTAACCTACGGTTATTACTGACATGTGATTATAAAGTTATTTTAAAAATATGTATTTGAGAAAAGAATTGCTTTATATAAATATGAGACAATTTGGGAAAGAAAAATAAATAAATGTCAGGAACCACTCACCTTCTACTTTATGTTTTGAAAAATAGAAGCTCGGATAATCTGAGTCTTATCCAAAGTCACACGGCTTTGTTGCATAGACTTGGCCTCTTGACTCCATTTTCATTCTTTTAATCCAGAATCCTGTAACCTAACACAGTTTTGTCTGCTTTTGTGAGGCCATAAAGACTTTTTTTCTCTATGCAATATTATTTCTGGTGTTACAATGAAAGTTATAGGGAATGATTTGATTTATAAAATTAGATTTACATACTACTTACACATACTGTCTGTCCTTCTATAAAGTGAAATATTAAACCAAAAAATGCCAGTTGCTGTGGGGTTGATTCCAACTCATGGTGACCCCATGTTTACAGAGTAGAAAGCCTGTGACCTTTCAGAAGCAGATCTCCAGGCCTTCTTCCAAAGTGCTTCTGGGTGCATTCAAACCACCAACCTTTGGGTTAGTAGTCCAGCACTTAAACATTTGCATCCCTCAGTGACTCCTTGTATATGTATTGTATTTGTTCACTTCTAAATGTGTCATCCTGTTTTACTCCTCTTTTGGGATTCATCACATAATTTTGTGAAGAATAATTAGGACGAGAGGATGAGAGGATCTTTATTTGGTTAGTTTCCTGGCAGTTACAGTCACAGAGAAGGCATTAAATGTCCTCTGCCTCCCTTAACCGAACATCTGAAATCAAAGAACCGGATGCAAGCCCTACTGTGACAATTCGCAATGAGGCCTTTGCCTTTTGTGCAGAGAGAGAGGTCCTGCCAGGCGGCAGTGAAAAGAAGACTCATGCAATTCAGAGCCACATCCTTCTTTGTAATTGTCATTGGGTGAACCTATCAATGCCAGGTCTTTTGCAGTTCCTAAATAGTACTTCTTCCTCCTTTACTTTAATTTTACTCTTTTTAGAATTTTGCTTAATTAAATAACTGACAACAATTATCAGACAAAGGGATGATCATCTTTTTTACATATGTATCACCTTCATTTTCCAATTCGAGCCATGTTTGTGATACCAAGGCAGAAACATGAGTTATGTGTCTTTCATTGGACTTTTTTTAAATCTTTAATTGTTGTTAAAATATATATAACACATTTGTCAATTCAACATTTTTTACATGTACAATTCAATGACATGAATTACATTAATCATACTGTGCAACAATCACTAAGTCCATCACTTAGTTTTACATCATAATAAGCAGATACTCAATGTTTCCTAAACAATAACTTCTCCTTTCCCCCTCCTCTCACCCTGTTAACTGCTAATAAAATTTGGTCTCTATTTAGTTGCTTATTCTAGACATTTTATGTAAGTGAGATCATGCAATATTTGTCCTTTTGTGATGGACTTAATTCACTCAGCATGATGCTTTCAAGGTTCATCCGTGTTATAGCATGTATCAGAACTTCAATTCTCTTTATGCTAAGTAACATTCCATTGAATATATATACCACATTTTGTTTATCCATTCATCTGTTGATGGACTGTTAGGTTATTTCCACTTTTTCTCTGTTGTGAATAGTGCTGCAATGAACATTGGTATACATGTGTCTGTGCACTGCTTTCAAGTTTCTTAAGTATATAGCTAGGAGTGCAATTGCTGGATCATATGGTAGTTCTATGTTCAACTTTTTGAGGAACCATCAAACTTTTCACTGAAGTGAAAAAATTTTTGAATTGAATAAATATTAAACTATTTTATTGTATGGCATATTTCTTTACATTCTCATTTTGAGTATCCTAACTTGGGGATTGGAAGAAGAAATCTAAAGCAAGTGTCTATATGTAAATAGGGAAATTTGTTGTAAATTATTGAGGTGGCTCCCTCTGCCCTTGGAGAAACAGAAGCATAAATCATGCTAATATTTAATGTTCAGATAATAAAGAACAAATACTTAAAATTAATCTGAGATAATATTTTATTGATCAACATTACCTAGAATGAGTAAGAATCAACTCAATGGGACACAACAACAATTGTTCTTTTCATGTGTCAAGCACTATTCCAAAGTCTTACAAATATTAGTTTATTTTTCATAACAATCTTGTAAGTTAAATATTGTTATCATTGCCATCTTACAGATAAAGAAACTGAGGCTTACGGGTGTGGAGTAACTTGGGTAGTCACTTAGCTAGTTATGGAAGAAATGCATTGAAACCTAAGCATTGAGCTCCACAGCTCATGATCTTAGTCACTCACTGTAGTCACAGTTTTACCCAAGAAAGAACAGTTGATTCAATATCAATCAGAATCTTCTGTGTTTTTTTCATATAAATATGAAATAAACTGGGAAATGAAAATAAAATTATAAATTAAATCAATGATTTTAAGGTCTTTCTCCTATTTTTTTTCCTTCATATATGTTACATCTTTAGTGAAAAAAAAATGTTAGTGAGAAATACCCTAGTGTGATGGAAGGAACCAGAACCAATGGAACAAACTGAGATCAGGATTGCTGTGGTTAGCATTACAATATCTGGTGAAGAAGCCTTCTTGAGATCCAATCCAACTTCTCCGCTCTTCCTGAAAAGGAAAGACAGATGTAAGTGCAGCTGAAACACCAAACAACAAAATGCATTATGCTTCTTTTTCCATTACGCCTTGTATGAAGAGATTGTGTACTAACTCTAGATGAACCATGTGTAAGGAGAATTGGAACAGGCTGCTTGTTAATCACTAAACCCTGTCTATTACCCATTCTACATTTGTGATTGCCCTATGTGAAGTATTCCATCGATGTGAATTTCCACCAAAGGTGGATGAACGGTTTTTAAAAAATCAATATACGATCTGATTGGAATTGAAGAGAGTAGCCTAGATCAATGCTTATCAAATTTTGGGGAGCTTAGGAGTCACCTAGAGATCTTGTTAATACAGATTCCTGGGCACAGTAGTACTTGATCTAGTAGATCTAGGATTTTTTTAGTTGACGTTGAGTTAGTTCTCACTCATGGTGACTCTATGTGTGCAAAGTAAAACTGCTCCATAGGATTTTCAAGGCAATGACTTTTCAGAAACAGATCTCCAGGCCTGTCTTCCGAGGTGCCTCAGAGTGGGTTTTAACCAACAGCTTTTAGGTTAGTAGCCAAGCTCTTAACCATTTGTGCCTCCCAGGGACTCCTAAATTTAGGGCAGGGCGCAAGAAATTGCATTCTTAGTAAAATCCCAGATGATGCTGATGCTGCCTGTCTACAGGCCATATTTTGAGTATCACTGTGCTAGATAACTTCGAAGATGACTACGAAGGTGAGACTTATTTATGAGGGGGCTTAGAAAATACACATCACTCATTATAGTCCATGTGATATTTCCTGAAGATCCTCCTGCCTTATTTCCTCACAGGTACCTATTCTCTGTGATGTTTTTTATCCTTGGAAAGGAATTTTTCTGAGATTCCATTATTGTATATCTTTAATCAGATCTCAAATAGGCTCTGGATTACCACACAGAGGATTCACCTCTTCATAGGTACATAGAGTACCTCAGAATAATTACTAAAATATGGGCTGCTATTATTCACTTGCACTAAGATATCTTGGGGTTTTGTACTAAAAAGGGTTCCGTTCCTTTTTCTGATATGTTAACACAACACTTGGCTTTATCCCTGGTACACAGTAGGTCCTTAAAAGTCATTAATGTTGAATGAGAGGTGGAATCATTGAACAAAGAATTTTAAGCATCATGATTAAACTGCTTAGTTTTTAGTCCTCTCCTGTACTGATGGGGTGGATAAAAAAGCCCTTTCTCATCTAAATTTTGTGCACTTGTTTTGCCAAGTGGTACTGTGCTATAGATTTGGTGAAGTTTGATATGGCTTGGGAGTGGGGAGCATTTGGTCAAGGAGTATATTTAAGACACATGCTCAGGAGCAAATTATGTTTAGCAGTGTGTTAAAATGCCTTTCCTATTAGCCTAGCCCTGTCAAAGAGTTTGAATTAGACCATTTTTCACTTTTAAGAATGCATTGTACTCTCACTCACTGTTTCTTCTGAACTTTCTGCAAATGTTTTGTAAGCATTATCTTGTTTTTCCTTACTACACACCATTCAGAGGTGTTTGACCAAGTAGTGTTATCATCATTGTACAGACACATAGAAGTTAATTGACTTTCTTCAGATCATGAAGAAGTAGGAAAAGCCAGTAATAAGTGAAACATTAGCCTGCTTTTTCAGAGTGTGAGCATAGTAGCCGTCAGAGTTACTCCTTTCCTTCTACCATCAAATATAAAATATCCTCTAGTCATGATATTGCCTCCAGGAAATGAGTCTTCTTGAAAGATGTTTGCATGGATTAAAGTAGGTCCATTTTAGGGTCAAGTCAAAGCATCCTTGCACCCTTTGTAATTTCATGAAACATCAAAAACCATCTTTTTCGGTGAAAAAAGAGATTCAGGTAATTCCCAAATTATAGAGAAGTTGTTAGAAAAATTTTAAGATTTTCGTTTAAATCTTTGTGTGTACCCTTTTAGACACCTAGGTTCCCATGCAAAACTCCATCTCATTTATAATATGCCCTGAGTATTGTTGAGAAGCATTCTGCTATAGAGCTTTTTGCCTCTACGTGTCTCATTGAGTATGCCAAAGTCCTTAGGTCCTGACTGTTCTTGCTCCCTGGCCAATTCTCTGGATTGTTTATGCATATGGAAATTCTGAAAAGTGAGATAATTCCTCACAGTAATACATCAGGTGGACATCCCAGAGTGGTGCAAATGGTTAAGTGCTAGACTACTAACTGAAAGGTTGTTGGTTCAAACCTGCCAAGAGGCACTTCGGAAATGACGACTGGTGATCTGCTTCTGAAAAGTCACAGCCTTGAAAATGTTATGGAGTGCACTTCTACTCTGCACACATAGGGTCACCATGAGTCACAATCACCTCAACAGTAACTGATAACCAAAAACAACAATATATCAGGTAATCTCAAAATGCACTCAGTCTATTTCTGGATAAAGACCATGCCTGCTTACTGCTTGCTATAAAAGTGGCAGATTTCCTAAACTCAGAATTCCTCAGCTGCAGAATGAACCTCTGCTTGGATAGCCATCCATCTAGGCCCAGCAGGTCGTATTTTGGGGCAAATATACTGACACTACCTCTATTGCTTTTGATGGGTGCAATGGATTGAGTTGTAACCCAAAAAAATATGTGTCAACTTGACCAGGCCTTGATTTCCAGTATTGTGTGATTGTCCACCATTTTGTTATCTGATGCGATTTTCCTATGCCTTGTAAATCTTACCTCTATGATGTTAATGAGGTGGGATTAGAGGCAGTTATGTTAATGAGGCAGGACTCAATCTACAAAATTAGGTTGTATCTTAAATCAATCTCTTTTGAGCTATAAAAGAGAGAAATGAGCAGAGAGACAAGAAACAAGAGCCAGGAGAATAGTATGTCCTTTGGACCTGGGGTCCCTGTGTTGAGAAGCTCCTTGACTTCGGAAGACTGATGATAAGGACCTTCCTCTAGACCCAACAGAGAGAAAAATACTCCCCCAGATACGGCACCCTGAATTTGGACTTCTAGCCTCCTAGACTGTGAGAGAATAAATTTCTCTTTGTTAAAGCCATCCACTTGTGGTATTTCTCTTATAGCAGCACTAGATAACTGCAACAATGAGTTTGTTGTTAGGTGTCATCAAGTCAGTTCGGACTCATGATGACCCTATGTACAACAGATGGGAGTAATAAAGTCCTTTGTCTCTGTCTTAGTTACCTAGTGCTGCAATAACAAAAAATTACAAGTGGGTCACTTTAAGAACGAGAATTTATGGTCTTGTAGTTTTGGAGACTGGAATCAAGGCTCTGGGGGATGATCCTTCCTCTTCGGTAGCCACAGGTGTTCGTTGGTATTGCTTGGTTTCTGTCTTCCCCCTATGTGTGTCTCTGTGTTTATTTCTGCTCCTCTTATAAGATACCATTCATAAGTGATTAGATTTAGAACATCCCCCAACTCTTGTATGACCACATTAAAATAACAAAAGGAAAGTCTTATTTCTAAACAGGGTCATATTTACAGATACAGGGGTTAAGACTTTTTATACCAAAGACCAAAACCTGTTGCAGTGGAGTTAGTTCCAACTCATAGCAACCCTATAGGACAGAGCAGAAGACTTTGTATAGGAGCCCCAAAATCAAGGTACTTGACCCTAGTGAAATGGCTGGCCTAGGTCTGAAGCATGCCTCCATCTTAGTACTTGCTGGAATTCTTTTTAACAATCAGCAAACTTCATACACACTTAAAGGCTTGTAACCAAGGAATTGTTTTTCTTTGTGGTTAAGCCAAAGATACAGAAAGAATGCCCCTGAGGGTGGCATTGATGCCAATGGTTTATCAGACATCTCTGGCAACAACCACCCTCAAATAAATATGTTGCTCATATAGCTATTTTAGCAGAATTATTTTAGGAAAGAATGTTTTTTAATCATCTTGTGATTGTGACCACTTTATATACCACATTGTAGTCACTTACATCTGTAATTTAAGAATATAACCAACCCCAATCACTTACCTTTGCTTATTGTACCAATCCCCTTCACTTTCCCGCTTCAAGGTATCCCGCCTCCCATTTATCTGAATCTCTGAGCACCAGTAGTAAATTTTATACTGTTGGTTCCTGATTTTACTATATAAATGTACCCCTTTGTCTCCCATTCTTTAGAGCATTTGGTTTCATTTGTGTGAAACCTAATGTAACCCCGGTTTGAACTGGTTTTGAATCTTCAATAAATCTCTTTACTTTTACTTTTCTTACTATTGAACAACTTCAGCATAACTTTTTTGGGGACACCATTGGAACAATAACATTCTCTGATCCAGGAGTCTTGTGTCTCTCATCAGCGTCCATGGGTCTGTGGTAGGCTAATTTATGAACTTGTGTATGTATTCCAGTGAGAGTTCTAATCCCTCTAGCATCCCTGCACACTGTAAAACATATTTAAGTAGGGCAACATCCCCACAAAAGTACTTCATTTCTTCCCAGTAGATCTTTCCCAAACTATAGGCTACTTCATTAAAAGTTTTATTTCAGTCACACTGTGGTGGCCAATGAATTAAATGAGGCTTTTTGAAGGATAAAATCAACACAGAATGAGAATATCAGAAGTGCAAGAGACTTGATTTTATAAGACATAATTTCTTCCTCTTGTGACCTTATTATTCGGTGTCCTGCAGCAGCAATACAGGGTTTCTGTGTCTCAGGCAGCTGTCACAAATGTAAATGCCTACTACTGTCTTTAGCAGCTGAAGATGAATTTAAAGCTGGGTTGACAGACTAACAATGACATTTATTAGTGCATTACACATATGTTAGATATTGCTCTTCTATTGTTCTAGCCGTTGTTGTGAGCAACCTGAGGGCAGGAGCTATGTAGCGTTTATCCTGTTCTTCTGCAACACCAGTCACAATGTCTTCAGCTTAAGAAGTGTTTGTTGAATGACTGTCGAATAGATGAAATCCAAGGCCTTATTGAAAGAGGCTGTATATTATAGAATGGAGTCAATTTTCCTGGATTCAAATCTCAACTCTACCCCTTATTAGCTGAACATTTGGTCAGTTTCTTTAATTTCTGTCTCAGTGTCCTTATCTGTGAAGATGGAATAATAGTAATGCCTGTTTCACAGACTTGTGAGATTTAGCACTCACTAAAAACTGAGTAGCTCTTATTTATTATTGGCTCTAAGCATTTGAACCCCATAGAACTCCATTCATAGCATATTCAAGAAAGAAAACTAGTCTTACTCATTTGTTCTAAATTGTTTATAGTCATTGCTGCTCCAAATTTAGATTTACATTATAGTAAACATAGTTTAAATCTTAAATCTAAATTCATTTTATAATGTAAAGCTCACCTTATGCTTAATTATTTTAAATGTGAATGCATGCTCTTTTGGAGGCTGGTTGAATTTAAATATTAAGCTAGATTTTCATCTCTCATGATTATTACCCATCCTTTGACAACATGAAAAACTTCCCACTCCTTTATGTAAGCATTTCTCCTGCATTCACCATCTTGCCCAGCAGTATAGCTAATTCTGAGCCAAATCTACACAGGCTGTCAATTTCGTATGTACAACATCTGGTTGCTTCCATATTTGCCATTTGTGGGGCTGAAAGTGGTATATTTGATTTGGAAAATGTGTCATTGAGTCCCACCAATCCCATACACAGTCCTCCTTCTTGAGGAAGATATTTCCAAACTCCTTCTATTCTTACCTGAATTTTGAAGTCTTCTAAAGAAAATTTTACTCCTAGGTTGAGACTGTCTCCTTACCCATCATGTAGTTGTTTCATTTCAGAGCTCTCTTAAAAAGCATAATATCTTGCAGTAATATCTACAATCAACACAGATAATGTTACATTAACCAAATTGCTAGAAATCTATTATGCCTTATGTATGGAGTAAATGAGCAGTAAATCTACACAGCTGCTGCTATCTGCTCTTTTAGACTTCCCTGTAGTTAAGCAATGAATCTTTATCGACTTCCTGAATAATTTACTCCCAAATGCATTAAATTGAATGTAAAAGGAACTTATACAAAATGAAGACAAACTAGTTCTTGGACTTGGTGTTAATCTTAAAACTTCCATAATGTCCCTTTTCATTTAAATAAGCATGTTTCAATTTTTGTTTTTTCTTTCTTTCTCCTCTGGTCTGAGCTTTAAGTGATTTAGTAGCATTAGCTTTAACAAACAAGCAAGCTAAAAACAAACCAAAAAACTACAGTTATTAGTAAAAGTAAAAAATTCAATTGAATACAAAGAGGAGAGCAGAAGCTTCTGTAATTCAAATAAAAATGAGTCGGCCACATTGATTTTTCTTATTTAAATATTCATTTTAACCTGGTATTTTTAAAAGACCACCTATTGTTAAAAAAAAAAAAGGGAAAAAATGCAATTTGGTAGAATTATTAAAAATAATGAAGTAATAATCTTGAATGAGTGGCTGGCCCTGCCAAATTAGAGTTATGAAGGCTCGTCTTTGCAGTTATTCCCATTTGCATTTCTCCATTTCAATAGCTCTTTGCTGTCTTGGTTCTTACTAAAAATTTTCATGTTATTCAAATACTCAGAGTTAGAAGGAGACTGGAAAGATCTTTCATGATATTCCCTTATTTACATGTGGCCACCATGAGTCAGGAGAGTATTGACTCCATGACAACTGTCTTTTTGAGGTGACTGACTAAGAAAATGAGGCCCAATCAACTCAAATGGCATACATCCCCTAGAGCATTTGGCTAGTTAGTGGCAGAGTACCCGAAACTAGGATTTCTAAATCCCAATCTACTTCCTTAAAAAAATTCCTGCTTCATTTAACACACAGGACTGTCAAATGACATTTTGGGATAATCCTAATGATAATCTTAGCAGAGGTCCTGCATCATTGCCCAGACAGAGCTTTCTCTGATGAACCTAAAATCCATTTCCTTAAACTCTGCTTTCCCCCTTGTCATCCTAAGATTCCTGTCCTTTTACTCCTAGTTGATGAATAACTAATAACACAGAATAGATAATAAGTAAGTATGTAATCTCTTACACAGTCAATATGTGTATTTTAAGGGGGCCTTCTGGAGAAAGATATTTAATGAAAAAGGAATGTAGACCAATGCCATTTCAGGTAATTTGATAATTCCCCAAAGAATATAAAAATGTAGGCTAGCTTTTCAGTAACTAAATTCATAGTGTTATTATGTGCCATGGATTCGATTTCGACTCATAGTGACCCCATGTTACAGAGTAGAACTGTCCCATAGGGTTTTCTTTATGGGAGCAGATTCCCAGGTCTTTTCCAGCTGAGCTTGCTACATGGGTTCAAACCACTGATCTTTTGGTTAGTAGCCAAGCACTTAACTATCGTGACACCAGGGCTTCTTAACTAGTAGGAAGTTAACTACTGAGGCTATGCATTCAGCCAGCTTTACAAGAAAGGGTTACAGCTGTGTTCCAATAAGCAAGAAACAATTATTCACAGTATAACTAAAATGGTACAGTAATGGTAACTGCTTTTTTATTCATTGGTGAATGTTGATTTACTCTCTTTCCAAAAGATGAGGATTTCTAAGTCAGATATTGTCTTTTGAAAGACCTGAGTTTAAAAATAGAAAGGCTATATAATTAGACTTACTCCTCACTTAACAACTATCTCATTTTACGACATTTCACATTTACAATAATAGTAAAAAATCTACTATCTGACTATATATCTGGCAGTAACGAATGCTGAGATGTGAGGCAAGAGTAACACTGGCTAAGGTTATTTGTCAGCTTGGCTGGGTCATGATTCTCAGTGGTTGGCAGGTATGTAATGATATAATTTGGCAGGTATGTAATTATATAATCTGGCAGTTATATAATGGTGTAATCTGGCAGTTATATAATGATATAATTTGGCACTTATGTAATGATGTAATTTAGCAGTCATGTAGCTATGCTGCTAACCAAAAGGTTGGCAGTTCATATCCATCAGGTGCTCCTTGGAAACTCTATCGGGCAGTTCTACTCTGTCCTACAGGGTCACTATGAGTTGGAATTAACTCTATGGCAACAGGTTTTGGGTAATGATATAGTCATCTTCCATTTTGTGATCTGATGTGGTCATCCTCCATTTTCGCATAATGCCGACTTTCACATAACCACCTGGTCTTTGCAAGCTAACCATGTCAATATATGAGGCATGTGTGTAAATCCTACTTATGGCTTTAACATAGGATAGAAATAATCGTCCATTAATACCTAGACCCTTGTCTATTTCAATTTTATTTCCACACCTTCATTTGAATCATGGAAAAATCATACTGCATAATACTGTTATTATGTCACTTATCACACTGCAGTGAAATTGTCTGTTTCCTTGACTATATTTTCCCAACAACTGTGAGCTCTTTGAGGGTTGGCAAGAGATCATTTAATTATTTATCTCTAGTGTCTAGCACAGGACCCGGCACAAAACAGAGTACTTTTTTGTTTAATAAAGTAATCAATTTATAATAATTAGTTCAATAAATAAGGAAAATGCATCATATAAAGTACTTTAAGAGTACTATCTTTTTTTTTTTCCTTATTAACATTGGTCTGATTATATACTGGCTTCTAATTCCTTTATAACACACATTTTGAAAATAGCAAATTTCTACTTAACTTGGAATATATTCCCACTCCTCATTCAACAGAATAATTTAGCTTAGTAATTCACTTGTTTTCCCTTACTAAAAATAGGCATGCCAGTTTATTATAAAAACTGAAAACTATTATTCTGATTTCATAAGTAGGAAAAAAACCCAAAATTTTGCTTTCTTAGGAAAAAGACATAAAAAATTAATAATTAATCTTCAGGTTTTATATTTTTCTATTTCTTTGACTTTTCAAATCATAGCAATAAAATGCCTTTTTCCCAACCAAAATCTTTCTGATGTCAGAAGTAAAAGGGTATTTCACATTCAAACAACTCAGGATATCTATGGAAAATACAATACCATAGCAGTTCTGTTGTCCTATAATGAAATATAAGAACAATAACCTATCTTTTTAAAAAAACATATAATGAGAAGATTATATGGACAAGGAAATCAATTTTCTTAAAATTATTAATTGGATATCTGTATATATTTATGTTTTTCTCTCTTCAGGTGCTTCTGGATGAATCCGAACTGCCAGTCTTTCAGTAAGTAGTAGAGCACTTAACTGTTCAGTTAGTAGTAGAGCACTTAACTGTTTGTGCTACCTGGGTACTTCATTATGTATGCATGTGAGTGTGTATGTATATATACTTATATATTCATATATAAATGTATATATTTGCACACACATACACACACAAAAATTCTTGTTTCCTCCTATATAAATAAATGCAGTTTGTTGATGTTAGGATTAAATATTGCCTTTGGTTATCAGCTGACATAAACTATTGGTTTAGCTCCTAACAGAAGACTATCATGACTGATTTAGCTAAACTATTGGTTTAGCTCTTGACAGGCGACCATATATATATATATATATATACACACATATACATATATACACATAGACACACATATACATATATATATACACATAGACACACATATACATATATATATACTGTATAAATATATATGTACATATGTATTTCAGCTCACAACCAAAGACAAAATTTAATCTTGACATTGACAAAGTATTTATCTGTAAGGAGGAAATAGTGATTGAGTTTAATTTCAATGAAACTTTTGTTAAAAGGAAACCAATAACAATGTGTTTAGTCCAAATTTGGTTGTTTAAAAGACAAATGAAAGTTTTCAAGGGAATGTCATCAAATAAGTAGGCAATTTTAAATCTCTAACTTGAATCTCTACTTGAATTAACCAAACAATAAGAAATGGTATAGAGTACTAGAAAGAGGGGTGGGCTGGAAGTCAAGAAACAATTCTAGATAGATCTCCACTACTAATTAAGCATGTGGTTTTGAGCAAGTTACTTAATTTTCTTGGTCCTTGCCAAGTCCTGTTGATTCTTTTTGGAAAACATTTTGAGTCATATAGGGTTTTTTTTTTATTATCTGCATAATTGCAGATTGATGATGTTTTCACTGTGGTCCACAAATCTCTGCTCCTCATCCCAATGCTATTTTTCACACCTCTGCCAGGATGATTTTATATAGAGCAGATCTCACTTGGCATTTTAAATCCTTCAAAGGCATGCCATTAGCTACAGGATACATTAAACCTCTTCACAGAGACCCTAAGGTCCTTCCATTACCTGGTCTCTGCTCACCTCTTAATGCTTCAGTGTATCATTCCCCGTGTGCAGCAAGTTATCAGCTCACATAGAATCACTGGAATTACTTGCCATTCCTTTTATGCCTTGTCACTTGCTGTCTCCTTCCCTTATAGTGTCCCTCTGTCATGTACCTGGATAATTTTTTTTTCACCCTTCAAGACTCAATCTAAAAGACTTTTTGTCTGTGAAGCCTTCCTTGACCCCTCCAGGAAAATTATATTACAGGTAAAATGAAGCTGATCTTACATCTCTGTTCCCATAGTTTTCTGTATAAACTGTTCTTGTACCATGATCATTATTATTTTTATTCTCCATTATTATATAATTAATATTGTTTAATTGTATGTCTCCCTTAACAGAATGTGAGGTTTTGAAATGTGGGATTTTTCTCTGTTCTTTTTCTGTCAGTCATCCCCTTGAATAATACAGTATGTGGCTCAATGTAGGCATAAATTGTATGTTAGGTTAGATTAATGAACAAATGGACCTTGCTGTGCATTTTGGTAACTTGAGAGTGTTGTAAGGACATAATCTGTGGTCATGATTGTGCTTCACAGAGTGTCTGAACAATCTAAATGTGTGTGTATGGATTTGTTTACACACTCGTATCCTCAGGAATTTTCCTGATGAACTGAAGAACTGAACTATTTCCCATAGTTACTTCAAGTTCCCAAATGAATCCATAATCCAAAGATTCCATTAGGTTCTAATGTTGGGTGACTCTAAATTCACTAAACCAACCACAAAGGACAATAATATAATGAACCCCAAACCAGAACTCTGCCTACCAATAGTGTAGAAGTCATCTCTGGCTCCATATTCTTCCACCAAACCTTTCCCCTGCCAATGTGTGAGTTCAGGGAGGCCAGATGCCAACTTGTGTTGACTCCATGTGTGTCAGATTAGAAGTGTGCTCCACAGAGTTCTCAATGTCTGATTTTTTTGGAGGTAGATATCCAGGCTTTTCTTCCAATGAAATCAAGCCTCTAATCTTTTGGTTAGCAAATGAGCATGTTAACTGTTTGCAATGCTCAGGGACTGTATGCTATGCCTTCCACTCTTTTTGAGCCTTTGAAGAGTATCATAGCCAGATTTGTGCTACAGAGAGATTTGAGCAAAGAGACAGAACAAGAAACTTCAGACATGAGGCTCAGGTAGTGTTAATGAGGTCTTGTATTGGTCAGTTTGCTTATAGGTGTGCAGCCCTGTATCTATAAGCTCCTACAGTCCTCAGACATTTAATAGAGTTCAATTGAGTCTTCTCAATTGACTTACAGGATTTTAAGAAACTAGTTTTCGGTTTATGCCTATTTTGAGCCAAAAACTAGTTTCCAATTTGAAAATCACTAGTTTCTCTTTGCAAAAAGATAACTTTCCTTCCCTAATTCCAAATTTAATATTTTCCTCCATTGTTTTGGCTTAAAACTATAATTTTTATTAACAAATGCATCGATTTATATATCTCATAAAAGGCCTGTATTTAAGAAAGTTTATTTCTAGGTGTCTATTTTAGACCACATTTGTTCAAAAAAAGTTAAATAAGTTATAACTTATTACATGTCTGTGTTATAATCTTGTCTTATTTGAATTTCTTTAGAACTTTTTTGCTGCTTAATCATATATGAATATAAACTCAATGGTAGAAAATGCAGTAAAATATGTTAATCATAATCTTTGTGTGAAAATGCAAATTATCATTGAAAAACAGTCAGAGAATTATTTTGGAAAAATGGCTTGAAATATGATAGTTCGCTGGAAAAATATATGCATTAACTGCATTGTCTTGGAAAATTATGATGTCATCATTAATTAATATCTTTATATTAAATGCCAACCATAAATGGTGCTACATAATGAGGCTAGAGCATTTTAAAGAAAAACATCAAATTTGCTGTTATTGAATGTTTTTGGAAATGCAATCTCAAGTTCATGTATTGAAATCTTACACTTTATTAAGCATTCCAAGACAAAACTCATTGCCGTCAAGTCGATTCTGACTCATAGCAACCCTATAGGACAGAGTAGAACTGCCCTATAGGGTTTCCAAGAAGCAGCTGGTGGATTCGAATTGCTGACCTTTTGGTTAGCAGCCAAGCTCTTAACCACTGTGCCACCAGAGCTCCATTACTAAGCATTAAACCTCACATTTTATGGGCTGCTCCAGGGACATGGCTATGCCCTTAATTACTACATAAAGACTATTCTTGGTCTCAGAGTGGGAGACAAAATAGAAAATAAATTTGGAATACTGTATTTTTCCATTAGATTTGTAGTTCCTTATTAAACTATGAATATAGATCAATGGTGTTCACACTGTTTCATTTGGGAGAAATCTCATACAGAACCCACCTTCTAAAACAGACAGCAGTGGCTTCTCTGGTTTAACCATTGGAGTGAAGCATCTGGGTTAATGCCTAGAGCCTTTTCTCTCTTACTGTTGCTTCCTTGCCCTTTAAGCTCTGTTGGGGTCACCATGGAATCAACTCCATGGCAACTGGTTTTGTTCTAGGGTGCAGTTGAAAAACACTGGTACAGACCACTGATAACTTCTGATTGGTACCAAGTTTTATAAGTAGAAACATAAAAATCTTGGAGTACATTCAAACTGGCAGGCACAAGTTAAAATTATACCCTAATAAACTCAATTCTTTTTATCTAATTAACTTAATTTTGATTTCTCAAATTACTGTAAGAAGAATCTTTAAGTTCTGTTTCCTGCAATGATCCCAGGTATTGAAAAAGTTTGTAACTGGTGATTTTTGAAAGGCATCCCAGAAAACTCTAGAATGTATGTTAAAAATCCTTACAGAACATTTTATATTGCCTGAGGGCGTCATGATCTCTCCACATTACCTACTACAGAGTCTTTTCCAGCAAAGGAGAGAACAGAGAGAAATTACATCCATTTTTCCCACATTCCCAGAGGGTCTTTGCAAACCCCATGGTGGTTTTCCTGATTGTTTTAATTATTTGTTTATTTAATAAATATTTAATGAGTGTCGGCTCTGTGCCAGATACTATTCTAGGCACTGGGATAAAACAATGAACAAAACATACAAAAATTCTTGTCTTCTTAGAACTTACTTTCTAGTAGGAAGATAATGGCAAATAAACAAATAGAAAAATATATACATCTAATGTATATGATTATGTGTATATGATAACTATATATGTGTTTGTAGATATCATATATAGAGAGAGAGAGAGAGAGAAAGAGAAACTCTGAAACTCACTCTTGAACATTGAATAGCTAAAGCTAAGGGAACAAATGATGAAGTAAAAGACCTGAACAGAAGATTTCAAAGGGTGGCTTAAGAAGACAAAGGAAAGTATTACAAAGACATATGCAAAGACCTGGAGATAAAAAACCAAAAAGGAAGAATACGCTCAACAATTCTCAAGCTGGAAGAACTGATGAAAAAATTCAAGCCTTGAGTTGCAATAGTGAAGGATTCTGTGGGGAAAATATTAAACGATACAGGAAGCATCAAAAAAAGATGGAAGGAATACACAGAGTCACTATACAAAAAAGAATTGGTCGACATTCAACTTTTTCAGGAGGTAGCATATGATCAGGAGCTGATAGTACTGAAGGAAGAAGTTCAAGCTCACTGAAGACTGGCAAAAAACAAGCTCCAGAAATTGATGGAATACCAGTTGAGATGTTTCAACAAACAGATGCAGTGCTGGAAGTGCTCACTCATCTATGCCAAGAAATTTAGAAGACAGCTACCTGGCCAGCTAATTGTAAGGGATCCATATTTATGCCTATTCCCAAGAAAGATGATCCAACTGGATGCAGAAATAATTGAACAATATCATTAATATCACATGCAAGTAAAATTTTGCTGAAGATCATTCAAAAGCAGCTGCAGCATTATATCAACAGGGAACTGCCAGAAATTCAAGGCAGATTCATAAAAGGACGTGGAATCAGGAATATAATTGCTGATGTCAGATGGATCCTGGCTGAAAGCAGAGAATACCAGAAAGATGTTTACCTATGTTTTATTGACTATACAAAGGTATAGTCAAGATTGTGTGGATCATAACAAATTACGGATAACATTGTGAAGAATGGGAATTCCAGAACATTTAATTGTGCTCATGAGGAACCTGTACATAGATCAAGAGGCAGTTGTTCGAATACAACAAGGTGATACTGCGTGCTTTAAATTCAAGAAAGTTGTGCATCAGGGTTGTATCCTTTCACCATACTTATTCAATCTGTATGCTGAGCAAATAATCTGAGACCCTGGACTATATGAAGAAGATTGCGGCATTAGGATTGAAGGAAGACTCATTAACAACCTGTGTTATGCAGATGACACAACCTTGCTTGCTGAAAGTGAAGAGGGCTTGAAGCACTTACTGAAGGAGATCAAAGACCACAGCCTTCAGTATGGATTACACCTCAACATAAAGGAAAAAAAAAAACCTCACATCTGGACCAGTAAGCAATATCATGATAAACGAAGAAAAGATTGAAGTTTTCGAGGATTTCATTTTACTTAGATCCACAATCAACCTCCATGGAAGCAGCAGAAAATAAATCAAATGACTTATTGCATTGGGCAAATCTGCTGCAAAAGACCTCTTTAAAGTGTTAAAAAGCAAAGATGTCACCTTGAAGACTAGGGTGAGCCTGACCCAAGCCATGGTGTTTTCAATCGCCTCATATGCATTCGAAAGTTGGACAATGAATAAGGAGGACCAAAGAAGAATTGACACCTTTGAATTATGGTGTTGGCAAAAAGTATTGAATATACCATGGACTGCCAAAAGAATGAACAAGTCTGTCTTGGAACAAGTACAACCAGAGTGCTCCTTAGAAGCAAGGACGGCGAGACTATGTCTCACGTATTTTGGACATGTTATAAGGATCAGTCCCTGTAGAAGGACTTCATGCTTGGTAAAGTAGAGGGCCAGCAAAAAAGAGGAAGACCCTCAGTGAGACGAATTGACACAGTGGCTGCAACAATGGGCTCAAGCATAACAGCGATTGTGAGGTTGCCGCGGGACTTGGCATTGTTCTGTTGAACATAGGGTAGCTATGAGTTGGAACCGACTTGACACTTGACAGCACCTAATGGTAACAACATGTATACATACACATGCACACACACACACACACACACACACACACACACACACACACACACATATATGTATGTATGTATGTATGTGTGGAACCCTGGTGGCACAGTTGTTAAGTGCTATGGCTGTTAATAAGAAAGTCAGCAGTTCCAATCCACCAGTCGTTCCTCAGAAACCCTATGGGGCAGTTCTACTGTGTCCTGTACTGTCACTGTGAGTCGAAATCAACTCAACAGCAATGGTTTTTTTTTGGTTTATGCACACACACCTACACACACTTGCACACACACACATACACATATATATAGTCATTATCATGGATTGAATTGTGTCCCCCAAAAATGTCTATCAACCTGGCTAAGCCATGATTCCCAGTATTGCATGATTGTCTACCATTTTGTCATCTAATGTGATTTTCCTCTGTGTTGTAAAGCCTATCTCTATGATGTTGATGAGGTGAGATTAGCGGCAGTTATGTTAATGAGGCCGGACTCAGTCTGTAAGATTAAATTGTGTTTTAAGCCAATCTCTTTTGAGATATAAAAGAGAGAAGTGAGCAGAGAGACATGGGGACCTCATACCACCAAGAAAGCAGTGCTGGGAGGAGAACGCATTGTTTGGATACGAAGCCAGGTTTCCTATGTCAAGAATCTCCTAGACCAAGGGAAGATTGATGACAAGGAACTTCCTCCAGAGCCAACAGAGAGAGAAAGACTTCTCCTGAGCTGATGCCCTAAATTCTACCCTACTAGACTGTGAGAAAATATATTTCTCTTTGTTAAAGCCATCCACTTGTGGTATTTCTGTTATAGCAGCAATAGATAAGTAAGAGAGTCATGTATAATGATAAGTAAGTGCTATGGAGAAAAATAAAAATAAAGCCAGGAAAAGGAGAAGGTTGTAGGGAGAAAGGATTATAAATTTTTTAATAAAGTGGTCTGGTAATGCCTCTGTCAGAAGACAGGCCTAGTGATCTGCTTCCAAAGATCACAGCCTTGAAAACCCTTTGGAGCAACTCTACTCTGCACACATGGGGTCAACATGAATGCGAATCGACGGCAAATAACAACAACAATGCTTCACTGTGGTGATATTTGGGCAAAGACTCTAAGGAGATGAGAGTGAGCTCTGCAGATAATTGTGGGAAGAGTATCTTAGGCAGAGAAAACAGTGGGTGCAAAGTCCTTGAGGTGGGAGCCTGCCTGGAGTGCTCATGCTCCAAAGAAAATTTAGGAAGACAATGTGCTTGAACAGCGTGAGAAAATGTCAGAGTTTAGGAGTAGAGGCTAGCAAAGTAATGGGAGGAGGTCAGCAGACTATTGCACAGGCTTTTAGGTTACTGTAAGTACTTTTGCTTTCATTCTGAGGGAGGTGAGAAACTGTTGGAGGGTTGTGAGTAGAGGAGTGACATATTCTGACTCATGTTTTAAAGGGCCCACTCTGGCTTCTGTGTTGCAGATTAAGACTAGAGGGGATCAGAACAGACTAAGAGAGACAAGTTAGTGCCACTTGCAGGAATCCAGGCATGAGGAGTGGATGGCTTGGGCGAGACCGGTAACAGTGGAGGTACGTGGTAAGCCAAGGTCCAATTCTGGATATATTTTGAAAGGAGCCCGTAGAATTTTCTAATTGATTGAGTACAAAGTGTGAGTCAGAGAAAAACCCCATTTCTCTCCTTTTTGCTAAATCTTAAAAACCACATTTGTTTCAAGTTATTTGTAAATAAAGTTATGACATATACAGTGGTTTACTGATAAGCTGTACTACGGAAATTCTTGGCATGAAAAATACTAATAAGACTGTCTGAATAAGAACTGAGCCTGATAAAATTAGGAAGAAAAATATTAAAAAAGTAAAATTATATATATATGTATACATATGGAGGAGCCCTGGTGGCTCAGTGGTTAAAGCAGTTGACTGCTAACCAGAAGGTCAGCAGTTCAAAACCACCAGTAGCTCCATGGGAGAAAGATGTGGCAGTCTGCTTCTAACAGTTTTACAGCCTTGGAAACCCTAAGGGGTCACTATGAGTTGGAACTGACTTGACGGCAATGGGTTTAGTTTTTTTTTATTTTGATATATATATAGACATATATCATACACACACACATACATACCCACACACACATATACACACATGGTTTTCTGGCCAGGAAGAAACAAATCGCAACTGGCAGAGAGTGAGACATTTTTTTTTAAATTTTCAATTAATGTTCTGATTATAGCACACGTTGCTGTGGAGTCAATTTCAACTCACAGCGACCCTATAGGACAGAGTAGGACTGCACCATAGGGTTTCCAAGGATCGCCTGGTGGATTCGAACTGCTGACCTTTTGGTTAGCAGCCATAGCTCTTAACCACTATGCCACCAGGGTTTCCAATTATAGCACAGATGTATATATGCATTTAATATACTATATTGTATTCTAATAAGTTCAGAACTTTAGTCTTGTTTCTTATATCCCATTTCATATTCAAATACATTTTGAATAATTGAAAAAATCCTACTTTCTTGTTATTCCTGTGTATATATAATTTAAAAACATTTGGACTTTTAGCTAATCATAACATAAATGCATAAATATTATTATTGTTTATGCTCTGAAGACTGTGAATCAAGCAGTTGTAAAGCAATATGTGTGTTTATTTACATTTATACATTATTTATGTAATACTTGCACATGGAATTTGAGATGCCTTATTTTAAAAGATACAAAGCCAATTAAACTAAAATAGGGGTATAGTGAAGATTAGTACAATTCAGTACAAAATTTAATTCCTAGCTTTCTGACAGCAAATGTGAAAAGAAAAGCATTATTGGTTATGTGTATCTCATTATCTAATAAAAAAAGATAATCAAACTTATTAGGACACATAAGTATTTTGGTAGGTCTTTGTCTTAGGCTGGGCTCTCTAGAGAAGTGAAGCTAGTGAGGTATACCTACATACATATGTACATATATATATACATATATATATATATATATATATATATACTGAGAGAGGTCAGATGCAAGAGGTCAGATCTGAGGTCAGATGCAGGATCCACAGTGAGCAAAAGCCAGAAAGTCCACAAATATTGGATGCAGGCCACACCCCTAAAGAAACTCCCTTTCAACCGGTTGCCTACTCATAGCAGATCTCATCATGGAGGTGATTACATTATATCAGATCTCATTATGGAGATGATTATATCATTATATAGCTGCCAGACTACATCAGAACTGCCAAACCACTGAGAATCATGGCCCAGCCAAGATGACACACATCACAGTTTGAACTTAAAGAGGAATGTATTATATCGGGTTTTGAATAGCCAAATTTGCTCGTAATAGACTGGTTTTGATCAAAGTTTCAAGGAAAAATTTGATTCATTTGAATTTAACACAATTTTTTTTAAATTAAATTTTGCAGCTGGTAACATGTTGAAATAAGTATATATATATAAAAGAGATCTTGCCCTCAAAAACTCACAGTATTGTAGGAGAGTTTGGTATGAAAGGAAATAAATACAGATGTGCTAAAATGAAAAACATAGGCAAGGTTCTGAGTTTGAATGATCCATGTTGTTTTTGAGGCAAAAGATGAGATCCAAAGGAAAAACTATGAATTTTCTCAGTCAAGAATTGTGCAGCTGAGACGATTAGAAGAAGGAGGAACAAAATACACAAAAGGGGCAAGGAAATATAAAACTATATGGTGTATTTCAAGACCTACCAGTGGTTTTGTACTGTTAAAATTAAAGGGAGAGGAAGGAAGATTGAGAGAAAATGAAAGTGGTTTGCAGGTGACAAATAAAACATCTTGTAATTAGCTTAGACTTTACTCTTTGTGCAGGTGACCATTACTTGTGGAATGTTTTAAGTTAGTGAGAAGCATGTTTGGAACCCTGGTGGCTCAGTGGTTAAGAGCTCAGCTGCTAACCAAAACATCAGCAGTTTGAATCCACCAGCCACTCCTTGGAAACCCTATGGGGCAGTTCTACTCTGTGCTATAGGGTCTCTATGTTGGATTTGACTTGACAGTAATGAGTGTTTTTTGTTGTTGTTGTTGTTTTTTAAGAAGCATGTTTAGAATTATTTAACAAAATTCACTCTGGTAATGCATGAAAGATAGTTTGTATAACAGCTGAAATTGGGATCAGGAGTCAGTTAAGAGGCTATTCCAAAGTTTAGGCCGGTATTGCTCAAAATATGGAACACAGATGCCTGCATCAAAACCATCTGCTGTTAAGGCAGCTTACCCTGTCCCCACACTAACATACTAATTCAAGAATTACATAATTAGTAAGCTCCTCAGGTAACTTTTCTGTGTACTTCCCTAAAACTATTGGCTAAATCAGTAGATTTAAACTCAGCCACTGGTACTGGATAAGAAAGAAGAATTCCAGAGATACCAGGGGACAGAGTGAGAGTTAGCAGGTTATTAAAATTGTGGGAGAAGTAAGAAAAGCAAGTGAAAAATGAATTTATATCAAACAAAGTAGAAAATGTAAGAGAAGGAACAGTATGGACACAAGGAGTCTTGAGATATGTAGGGAGGGTTCAGGAAAAAGAAAATTATCATGCCATTGAACAGATGGATATAAGAACTTTGCTCTTATGATAAATCCCAGATTTGAGATAAAGATGTGGAAGTCAGCAATATGATAGGGGTTAAAACCATCACAGTAAATGAGAAAAACTAGGGAAATAATAGAGTGGAAGCTGGAACCCTGGGGAACCATTTGACAAACAGAATACGAATCAAATGAGGGTGAGAAGAATGGTCACATTTGCTTACAGCATTTCTTTTACAGATTCTTGATAAAGCCAAAAGCATAACGTGAAATTGCAATTCTGAGAAGGCATTTATTTAAGTAATCCATCTGATATTTCTCAGCTATATAGCTATCTGGAGATTTGACCTCCAAATAAAGAAATAATCTTTACTGTGGGTTCTCCCATTGGAGTGCCAATTATTTGAAGTGAACTTTTCACAAGAGATAACTGCATAGTAGATAAATGTAAAGTTAAGACACTAGTCAACAATGGGGATTTGAGTTTCTGTGTTTCCACTACCTGAAGGAAAGACATAATCATCTTCAACACTAAATGGTATTTATTATTATTCTTTACGGTTTCTGCTGAGGTAAGTAATTGATAAGTAACTAGAAAATTTGTTTAGAGAATAGTTAAATTTAATGAATTTCTTAGTCACAGTCTCTTTTAACATGTCCCTTGGAGATTATTTGGATATTTCTTGCTTCCTTTCAATTTTTATATGAATTGCATCGGTGATTTTTATTTCCAAGTTGAAAGAATTTTTAGACTCTAAGCACCCTGAAATACATTTAAAATAAATACTAAAGTGCTATAAAAGTTATAAGGTGGACTGGATCAGGAGTAGTTTATAGTACTATACATTTTTTTAAGAGCTCTTTAGTTATATTGATAGGATGTCCAACTACCCCAGTTTACCTGAGGCAGATGGAGTTCCCAGGACAGGTGATTTTCAGTTTTAAAAGTAGGAAAGTCCCTGTTAAAATATCCACAAATGCTGGAAGTTTGATCTGCATCGTGTGTGTGCATGTGTACGTGTGTGTGTGTTTGTGTGTGTCTGTGAGAGAGATAGAAGAGGAGGGGAGGAGAGAGGAGGAGAGTTTGAGAGACTCCTGGTTATCTTGAAGGATTCATACTCACCTTCTTCTGAAACAATAGAGATTTAGTCTGGCATATGGCCACAAACTAAACACATTTTTAACATCCCTTGTAACTATGAGACTATGGATCTGCATGACTACGTTCTGACTAATGAAATGTGAGTGATAATGATTTATGAAACTTTTGTGTTATGCTCTTTTATCTAGTTGGGAAGTGATGACAACTGAAGCAGTCATCTTGGATCCAAAGATGGAAGCCATGTGTTGAGAAACAAAGTACTGCCCTGGCAGCCTTGGGTGACTAATATTTAAATAGTTATTATAGGAGAGAGGGACCTACTCCTATTTTGTCTTGAGGTATCTATTACAACTTTTCCTGTAATCTAAAACACAGGAGTTATTTTTGTCAAGACCTCTGGCTTCTGATTTCCTCAATTCATTTTTATTTCTCATCTTCTGATGAGAAGCTCAGAGGTGTGAACATATCTTCCTCATTTTTGTTATGGACTTCTTTTATTAAACTCTGATAAATATCACCAGATAAACTTCTTGGATATGCTAATTAGGAAAGATAAAAACATTTAGGAAGTTCTCCCCTTTTTCTCTCTCTTAACAAAGCCTATTTTGCATGCAGGCTGTCTTGTAGAGTACTGGAAAATTCTATTTTTGGTGTTAGGCTATTCCTTGCATTTCTGCTATATTCCAGTGGCTTGGAATGCCCTTACTTCATACAAGATAAATAAGATAAGGATCCTGAGTTGTATAAATATTTACAAGAGGGCACAAAAACAATGTATAGCTCCTTGCAATCAAATGTGAAGAATAATGGCAGGGGAGGATTTTTGTTAATCAAAAAGGAAGAGCGACAAAATTAATTTTAAAGGTAGAGGCTAGGAGGATTTTTGAACTGACCACGTGGGCTTCTTCCACAAATTTTGCATGTGATTAGGGCAATGAGATTATGATTTCAGAATGATTTCATCTCTGGGGTCAAGAATCAAGGTCTTGACAACCTACATCCTTGTACCAGTGCAGGTAGGTGAGGACCATGGGAAAGGTGTTTTCTGACTCTCAAGACACAGGCTGACCTGGAGCAAACTCTCAGCTGCCTCCCCTGGATAAAAAACAATGTGAGTGACAAGCAACTTTTGGGTGAAAAAATAAAAAGAAACAATCAAGTGAATGAAAAACAGGTTTACTCTGAGCTCATTCTGTTTCTGTCACAACTGTATGCATCACAGAGGTCCAGATAGGGAGCTGTATAATGTTTCTTGGAATGAGGAGCAGAAAAGAATATCAAAAGTTTAAGGTCCCTGGGTGACAAAAACAGTTTGCTTTGGACTACTAACCTAAATGTTGGCAGTTCAAACCCACATAGCAGTACTGTGGAAGAAAAGGCCTGGTAACCTGCTTCCATTAAGATTACAGCCAAGAAAACCCTGTGGAGCAGTTCTGCTGTGTAACACATGAGGCCACTATGAGTTGGAATTGATTTGATGGCAACTAACAACAACAAGAAGCTATGCATAATTTTACTACTGTAAACTCAGATGTGCAAAAATGTAACCTTTCTATTTTTTTCCCTATAACTGGGACTAATTTCTATTTTGAGTCGTTTACTGTCATGCAGAAAACTGATCTTGTCACTTAATCATTTAAATGATATTCTTGAGTTGATCTGAGCCCATTTTAGGGTTTCTTCTTCCCTCCTCCCCCTCAGTGGCATCTCTGTTTAGTAGAGGCATACCTGATGATGTGGTATTAGGAGGACAATATTTGGTCCTCTGTCAGTATCTGTTCATACTATTTCACACTATGTGGTAAATCATCCCATCTGATCTGAGGGTACTCACATTGCTGCAGTGGTGCCAGCTGAAGTGGCCCCTTTCCCTCCAATTTCAGACTGCATGAAGGTTTCTATGCAGCTTCCTGTCCTGCAGAATCCTCTTGCTCCAGCCATGAGAACTCTGAAGGCTCCTTGACTCTCCCTCTCTTAACTCATCTCTGAGAGTAGGTCAGAAGTGTCTCTACTCTTCCCATCACCCACTAGTATACCCTGAGATTCATGAGGCCATCACCTGGACACCTCACATAGAGGTTCTCCAACTCTGGCTGCTCCCTCCCCTCAAAAACACACACACACACACCCGAGGAAGAAAGGCACAGATCCTCTGCCCTCTGGCCTACCAAGACTGTGCCACAATCACATGTAACTGTTATTTTATAAGTAAATATCACTCCACTCTACTCCAAATCAGGGAATTCTTGCTTCATTTTAGGCGGGGAAAGTCTTGTTAGCAAGTTATTCTTTCTGTTCTACTCTTTCTGTCACGATGTTCAAATTTCATAATTTACTTCTTTAGTTTCCCTTTGTATTTGTGCAAGTACCTCCTTTTCCAGGGGGCAGTGAGGCTGAGGTCCAGTTTAAATGGAAGTGGGGTGACCAATTATGTTAAGAATTTATAAGTTCCAAAAAATGACATTAGAATTTCATATATTATTCTACCACACGTATTTCCTATTTTGAGAAATGCACCCCAGTAAATGAACTTCTGTTTAAGAGCATGGCTAGCGTATTACTATGCTCATCCTCACTTGGGATAGTCTGGCGAGTAGTTATAGACCTATCTTGACATAGATCTAACCAGGACTCCTGTCACAGACAAATAGAGTAGTTTTTATTTTTCTCTTGTCCCTATCTATAATTATATTATCTCCAGCTCCCCACTGTTCCACCTCCAAGAAGGAATTAGATTGAAATTGTGCTTACTCTTGTCATATCCACTCCATAATTGGGAAGTTGAAATTTATGTTTCTTCTTTTCATCAAATAATGCAATCTAAATATAGATGTGCTCTTCATTTCTTCTAGATAAAAAAGGGGAAGATTTTGTCTTTTCAGTAGCCAAGAAATCTGCTGCTGGGAACAGAAAGATGCATGGACCCTAACAGAAGAGATCTTAGTGATCATTGACTCCAGTATGCACACTTTATTCTCACAGGTTCTTTAGGACTCCCCTGGGAAGTGGGAGGGGATATTACAGAGCTTTATAGATGGACCCTCCCCTCCCCCTGCCACAAACACACACACACACACACACACACACACACACACACACCCACCCACCCCACATACACTTTAAAAAAGAGCATCACTGCCTTAGTCAGCTCTTTTTACTGGGATTCTGCATAAGACTTTGGTTGGAAAAATTCTTCTCTACCAAAATGTTAAAAAATCATAGATCTAATCCAAATTATTACATATAGCATCAGAGGTTTACACATCTATAACAGTTTGACATTGAAAAAAGAAAACTTTTCCGGCCAAAGTTACAACCTAGTTTACTTGAGTTCCAAGATTTAAATAGTTCTTAGGGAAAACAAAATAACCAGTAAACTGTATTATATTAATGAACGATTTTAATTAGAGGCATTAATTAAATGGCTTTAATTAGAGGTAAAGACAATATTAAAGATATATGACTTCAAATCATTTATTTTTTCAATACTTCTGGCAAGAAAGAAGCATTTGTGCATAAAACCAGAACTGGAAGTATGAATTGTCTTAGACTTAATTTATAGAAGATCTAATTTAAAGATAATTAAATTGAAAATCAGTAGCTAAGATAATCAAGAAAATATGTTAATTTAGGAAAAAAACTGATTTTATTCTCTAACTTTTTATACAATTAATTTATGAAACTAACTACGTATATATTTTAGCTTACTAGACTTTTCTTATTTTTATTCTAAACAAAATTTTCAGAGACTATTAAATAGACATACTGCATTGTTTTAATTGTGTGCATACATGTAACTATGAAGTGTTAACTAAAACTCTGGGGATTAAAAGAAGTTAATATAGATGTGAAAGTCAACGTAAATGATTTATTCTGGAGATAGGACTGAAAATATCTGGGTAAGGACATTCCTGTATAAGGATACCCAAAAAACCAAACCCATTGCCACCGAGTCGCTTTCGACTCACAGCGACCCTGTGTATAAGGATTGCGTCTTTAAATAAAACCTCAGAAAAAATACTATACTATTACATATCCTGATTTTAAGTAAAACAAATATAATGAAGTAATAAATAACTTTCTCCAACAATTGATTGAGGAAGAGAGTAGGAAGTTTCAGAATTCCATGAACAATAAAATACATTTCAATAATAAACCTTATTTAGAAACATAAGAAACTAGGAGCAATTCTAGAAAATAATCTAGTAGTTGCTAGTTTGGGCTGGGAATGAGATAAAGTATTTTTCTTTTACTGAAGTATCTTTTTTTTTTAAACCACTTTTTATAATTTAATAATCTTTAAATGTGTGCACATAAATTGCAGTTCTTCTCTGAGTGACATTTGTCCAAATGCAGGCTTCCTTAAATTTGTTTTCTAGAACCCCAGAGGTATCCACCATCACTCTGAGCACAAGTTTGTTGCACACTCTGGACACAGTGTTCCAGTTGCAATTCATATGCTACTTATTTCTTTGTAAATATAGATCTTAATTAAGATTAATGAAAGAATCAAGATTTGTCTGTCATGATTCCCCTCCTGGATGATGTAACCCCAAATTTTTACAACTGACAAGGGAAGTCTTTTCACTGAGATTTCTAATGGGCTTTTACTGTTGTCTTATGGCTCCAGGTAGATCATGAACCTAAATATTTGTATATTCTACACCAAATGTTTAAAAAATTTAATATACATACTCAGGGGTCTGTTAAGTTTCAGGTTCTGATTCAGGAGGCCTGGTGTGGAGTTTGACATTTTGCATTCGTAACAACTTATAGGTGATATAAATGCTGCTGGTCCATGGACCACACTTTGTTTACTGTTGTAGAGAACAGAAACACCCAGCCCTTGAAATAAGCATAGGAGGATTTATTCAATAAAAAAGAAAAGGTACATTAGAAATACAGAGAGACACCAGTTCACATGAAAACTGATGAATCCATCGAGAGAGCCTCTAACAGGAACAGATATAGTCCAAGGAACAAAGAAATTATAATATGGTTGTTTGATTAGTTAGTCTTTGGTTGAGGTCACAAGAAGGATGAGTTAGGAGACAGGAAATGGGCTTCTTTTAGATAATTGGGTGCAGAGGATTACAGTGATTAATTTCACGGACTAATTACAGAGGTTTTCAATCATAACTGCATATCCTTCAACATTACTAGTTGATGTTAAGCAGCTTTAACCAGATGTCTCAGGGATTTGTGATAACCATTCAGTACCAGTACCTCATTTCCCAGAAACAGCTTATTAAAACGAAACCTTTTAGTTGTCTGGGAAACCTTAGATAAGGTTAGCTCCTGGACCCTTTGAAAACATTTTTTTTTCCCCTTCAGAACAGGAAAAAGGCAAGGATGTCCTTTATCACCACTCCTATTTAACATTGTGGTAGAAGTTCTAGCTACAGCAATAAAGCAAGAAAAAGAAAAAAAGGGCATCCAAATTGGTAATGAAGAAGTGAAACTGTCCCTGTTTGCAGATGATATGATGCTATACATAGAAAACCCTGAAGACTCCACAAGAAATCTACTAGAACTAATAGGAAGATTCAGAAGAGTAGAAGGATACAAGATAAACATACAAAAATCAGTTGAATTCCTATCCACCAATAAAGAGAATGATGAAAAGGAAATCAGGAAAACAATGCCATTTATAATAGCCCATAAAAAATAAAATACTTAGGAATAAATCTAACCATGGATGTAAAAGACATATACAAAGAAAAATACAAAACACTGCTGCAAGAAACCCAAAGGGATATACATAAAGGAAAAAACATACCATGCTCGTGAATAGGTAGACTCAACATTGTGAAAATGACAATTCTACCAAAAGCAATTTACAAATACAATGCTATCCCAATCCAAATACCAACAACATTCTTCAAAGAGATGGAAAAACTAATCATTAATTTTATATGGAAAGGGAAGAAGCCCCGAATAAGTAAAGCACTATTGAAGAAGAAGAATATAGTTGGGGGACTCACACTACCTGACCTCAGAACCTACTATACAGCTATGGTTGTCAAAACACCCTGGTACTGGTACAATGACAGATACATTGGCCAATGGAACAGAGTGGAGAACCCAGATGTAAATCCACCCACCTACAGTCAACAGATCTCCGACAAGGGCCCAAAGTCCATCAAATGGGAAAAAGACAGTCTTTTTAACAAATGGTGCTGGCAAAACTGGCTATCCATCTGCAAAAAAATCAAACAGGACCCATAACTCACACCGTATACAAAAACTAATTCAAAATGGATCAAAGACCTAAATATAAAGCCAAAAACTATAAAGTTCATAGAAGAAAAAATAGGACCAAAGTTACAGGCCCTAATACACGGCATTAACAGGATACAAACCATAACCATCAACACACAAACCCCAGAAGATAAGCTAGATAACTGATATCTTCTAAAACTGAAACACCTATGCTCTTCGAATGAATTCACTGAAAGAGTAAAAAGAGAACCTACAGACTGGGAAAGAATTTTTGGACAGTACAAGTCAGACAAAGGTCTAATCTCTATAATCTACAAGATAATCCAACACCTCTACAACAAAAAGACAATGCAATTAAAAATGGACAAAGGTGAGGGCGGGGCAAGATGGCGCTCTAGGCAGAAGCACCACGCCGTCCCTCCACAGCAAAGATCCGAAAAACTAAGCCTAACAGAGAATCAACAATCCTGAAACCCTAGAACACCAAATGAAGAGATAAAGAACTCAGCCAAACACCAAACGGAGTGAGAATACTAAAAGAGAATGGAGAGCGAGGAGAGACTCATGCAGAGATTCCTTACCAGCTAACGCAGCGCAGATCCACCATCTTGGATTCCTATCGGAGACCAGTGAATGGGAAAGAAGCCTCTCAGAGCGTCCAGTGGGAGACAGAACGACCGCTTAGCTTCACACATAACCATCTTCCCGCTGCACCCTACCTACCTGCACCATGCACTTGACATCACACCACCAAGCTGTGCAGGCATGCCCTATTGGAACCTGCCCAGCACTGACTACCGACAGTCCTGGGGGCTGCAGTGAGTGCCACAAACAACCCGTCCCAGTGGCTCCTCTTCAGCTAGATCTGCCCAGCTGTACCACAAGGATGAAACAAACCAAAAAAAAATCTACAATCAATAAAACAGAAAAATAACTACTGAATGCACCGAAAACAGCAAACAATATCAAAACATTTACAAAAACAAGACAAGATGGCTCCAACAGGCATCCAAATTAAAACACCAGATAACTCTCCTGTGGAAGAAAATGCACTAGAAATACCTGATAGGGAACTCAAATCACTAATACTCGGAATTTTCCAAGAACTGAGGCAAAAAGCTGACAAACATGAGGGAAAAATAGACAGATTTATAGAAAATACAGACAAAAAATTGGAATAATTCAGGAAGATGATGCAGGAACAAAATGCCAAAATAAATTCACAACTAGAAATCATACAAAAACAACAATTAGAAATCCAAACGATAAACAACAAGATTTCAGAAATGGATGGTGTCATAGAAGGGCTGAGAAGTAGATTTGAAACCATGGAAGTCAGGATCAGTGGAACTGAAGACAAACACTTGGATACAACTCAGTTTCAGGAAAACTCAGAAAAAAGAACAAAGGAAAATGAAGAGACCCTGAGAGTTATGTGGGACACAATGAAAAGCAAAAACTTATGAGTGATTGGCATACCAGAACAGGGGGAGAAAAGAGAAAACACAGAGAGGATCATTGATGAACTGCTGACAGAAAACTTTCCCAGTATCATAAAAAATGAAAAGCTGGCCATCAAAGAAGCTCAACGAACCCCATATAGAAGATACCCCAAAAGAAAATCATCAAGACATATCATATTCACACTCGCCAAAACTAAAGACAAACAAAGAATCCTGAGAGCAGCTCATGAAAAACAAGAAGTCACATACAGAGGAGAAACAATAAGACTAAGCTCAGATTATTCGGCAGAAACCATGCAGGCAAGAAGGCAATGGGATGACATACATAAAATCTTGAAAGAAAAAAATTGTCAGCCAAGAATAATATATCCTGCAAAACTCTCATTCAAATTTGATGGTGAAATTAGGTCATTTCCAGATAAACAGAAACTAAAGGAATATGCAAAAGTCAAACCAAACTTACAAGAATTATTAAAGAGAGTTCTTCGATCTGAGGACAAACAGCTTAAGCCCTCAGGCAGGACCTAGGACCTAGGATGCAGGTTAACATGAACCAGATACCATTCTAGGAACTGAACTACAGAGGACTTTCCAACAACAAAAGAAATACAACAGGGAATAAGAGAAATCAATCAAAGGATGACAACAACATCAAAACAATGAAAGAGAGAACAAACGGCATAGGTATAGAACCTTCTAAAGGAGAGGAAGGCAAGGCGATACCAAGTAAGGGTAGACTACTTCAAAATTATAAAGATAAGGGTAAAATTCATGGTAACCACAAAGAAAGTTAACAAACCAACTCATAAAAATAAAGACGAAAAACATAAAATCTCAACAAAAACAAAACCTACAAAAACAAAAGAAATGAACACAAAATCCACAAACAAAAGTAACTCAGCACGAGAGAGTAAGAAGAACAAAGAAAACTTCAGCACCACAAAAAAAAGCACTACAAAATGACAGCAACAAACTTCCATCTATCAATAATTACACTGAATGTAAATGGACTCAATGCACCCATAAAGAGACGGAGAGTGGCAGAATGGATAAGAAAAGAGGATCCATCAATTTGCTGTCTACAAGAAACACACGTTAGAAACAAAGATGTGAATTTATTAAAAGTCAAAGGTTGGAAAAAAATATATCAAGCTAACAACTACCAAAAAAGAGCAGGAGTGGCAATTCTGATCTCAGATAAAATAGACTTTAAAACAAAATCTACCATAAAAGACAAAGAAGGACAATATATAATGATTAATGGGATGATCCATTATGAAGACATAACCATAATAAACATCTACGCACCCAATGACAGGGCTCCAAAATACATAAAACAAACTAACAACACTGAAAAGAGAAATTGACAGTTCCACAATAACAGTAGGAGACTTCAACACACCACTCTCAGTAAAGGACAGAACAACTAAGAAGAAACTCAGCAAAGATACAGAAGACCTAAAGGGCACAATCAGCCAACTTGACCTCATAGACATATATAGAACACTCCATCCAACCACTGCAAACTACACATTCTTTTCCAATGCACATGGAACGTTCTCCAGAATAGACCACATCTTAGGCCACAGAGCAATCCTCAACAAGATCCAAAACGTTGAGATAATTCAAAGTATCTTCTCTGACCACAATGCCATCAAGGTAGAAATTATCAATAGAAAGATCAAGGAAAAAAAATGAATTACGTGGAAACTGAATAATACCCTGTTTACACATCGCTGGGTAATAGAAGAAATCAGAGATGGAATCAAAAAATTCCTAGAATCAAATGAGAATGAAAACACATCATACCAAAACCCTTGGGACACAGCAAAGGCAGTTCTCAGAGGACAATTTATAGCACTAGATGCACATATCAAAAAAGAAGAAAGGGACAAAATCACAACATTAACTACAGAACTCAAAGAAACAGAAAGAGAACAGCAAAAAAAGACCACAACCACCGGAAGAAAGGAAATAGTAAAGATAAGAGCAGAAATAAATGAAATACAGAACAGACAAGCAATAGAAAGAATCAACAAAACCAAAAGTTGGTTCTTTGAAAGAACCAACAAAATCGATAAACCATTGGCCAGACTGACAAAAGAAAAACAGGAGAGGA
Organism: Dugong dugon; assembly: GCA_030035585.1. NCBI lineage: Eukaryota > Metazoa > Chordata > Mammalia > Sirenia > Dugongidae > Dugong > Dugong dugon. The sequence continues at coordinate 35,334,941 of CM057479.1, forward strand.
CACAAATAACCCAAATAAGAAATGAAATGGGGGACATTACAACAGACCCAACTAAAATAAAAAGGGTTATAACAGAATATTATGAAAAACTATACTCCAACAAATTTGAAAACCTAGAGGCAATGAATAAATTTCTAGAAACACACAGCCTACCCAAACTACAACAAACTGATGTTGAAAATCTGAACAAACCCATAACAAGGAAGGGATTGCAAAGGTAGTAAAAAAACTCCAACCCAAAAAAAGCCCTGGCCCAGATGGCTTCACTGGAAAATTCTACAAAACATTTACAGAAGAGCTTGTACCAGTACTACTCAAGCTATTTCAGAGCATAGAAGAGGAAGCAACACTTCCAAATTCATTCTATGAAGCCAACATAACACTGATACCAAAATCAGGAAAAGATGTTACAAAAAAGAAAATTACAGACCAATATCTCTCATTAATATAGATGCAAAAATTCTCAAGAAAATTCTAGCCAATAGAATTCAGCAACATATCAATAAAATAATACACCACGACCAAGTAAGATACATACCAGGCATGCAAGGATGGTTCAACATTAGAAAATAAATCAATATAATCCACCATATAAATAAAAGGAAATAAAAGAAGCAAATGACCATCTCAACTGTTGCAGAAAAGGCATTTGACAATGTCCAACACCCATTTCTGATAAAAACTTTCAATAAAATAGGTATAGAAGGGAAATTTCTCAACATAATAAAGGGCATCTATGCAAAACCAATGGTCAACATCATCCTTAATGGAGAGAGGCTGAAAAGATTCCCCTTGAAAACAGGAACAAGACAAGGATGCCCTTTATCACCACTCCTATCTAACATTGTGCTGGAAGGTCTAGCTAGAGCAATAAGGCAAGAAAAAGAAATAAAGGGCATCCAAATTGGTAATGAAGAAGTTCAACTGTCCCTGTTTGCAGATGATATGATACTACACACAGAAAACCCTAAAGACTCCACGAGAAATCTACTGGAACTAATAAAAGGATTCAGCAGAGTAGCAGATTACAAGATAAACATTCAAAAATCAGTTGGATTCCTATACACCAATAAAGAGAGCGCTGAAAAGGAAATCAGGAAAACAATACCATATATAATAGCCCCTAAAAAAATAAAACAGTTAGGAATAAATCTAACCAGGGATGTGAAAGACCTATACAAAGAAAACTACAGAACACTACTGCAAGAAACCAAAAGGGATCTACATAAATGGAAAAACATACCATGATCATGGATAGGCAGACTCAACACTGTGAAAATGACAGTTGTACCCAAAGCAATTTACAAATACAAAGCAACCCCGATTCACATAACAACAACATTCTTCAAAGAGATGGAAAAACTAATCGTTAACTTTATATGGAAAGGGATGAAGCCCCGAATAAGTAAAGCACTACTGAAGAAGAAGAATAAAGTTGGAGGACTCACACCACCTGACTTCAGAACCTACTATACAGCTACAGTAGTCCGAACAGCCTGGTACTGGTACAACGACAGATGCATTGACCAATGGAAGAGAATTGAGAACCCAGATGTAAATCCATTCACCTATGGTCACCTGATCTTTGACAAGGGCCCAAAGTCCATCAAATGGGGAAAAGACAGTTTTTTAACAAACAGTGCTGGCAAAACGGGATATCCATCTCCAAAAAAATGAAACAGGACCCATACTTCACACCGTATAAAAAAAGTACTTCAAAATCGATCAGAGACCTGAATATAAAGCCTAACACTCTAAAGTTCATAGAAGAAAAAATAGGACCAACACTTCAGGCCTTAATTCATGGCATTAACAGGATACAAACCATAACTATCAATGCACAAAACCGAATAGATAAGCTAGATAACTGGGATGTTCTAAAAATCAAACACCTATGCTCTTCAAAAGACTTCACCAAAAGTGTAAAAAGAGAACCTACAGACTGGGAAAAAATTTTTGGACAGTACAAGTCAGACAAAGGCCTAATTTCCATAATCTACAAGAAAATCCAACATCTCTACAACAAAAAGACAAATAATCCTATTAAAAAATGGTCAAAGGAAATTAACAGACACTTCACCAAAAAGACATTCAAATGGCCAACAGACACATGAGGAAATGTTTGCGATCACTAGCCATTAGAGAAATGCAAATTAAAACCACATGGAGATACCATCTCACCCCAGCATTACTGGCACGAATCAAAAACACTGGAAATAACAAATGTTGGAGGGGCTGCAGGGAGATGGGAACTCTTATGCACTGCTGGTGGGAATGCAAAATGATACAACCATTTTGGAAAATGATATGGCGCTTCCTCAGAAACCTAGAAATAGACATACCGTTCGATTCAGCAATCCCACTCCTAGGAATATATCCTAGAGAAATAAGCGTCGTCACTCGAATAGACATGCACACCTATGTTCATGGCAGCATTGTTCACAACAGCAAAACGATGGAAACAACCTACATGCCCATCAACAGATGAATGGATCAACAAACTATGGTACATACATACAATGGAGTACTATGCAACGAGAAAGAACAACAATGAATCTGTGAACCATCTCATAACATGGATGAAACTGGAGGACATTATGCTGAGTGAAATAAGTCCATCACAAAAGGACAAATATTGTATGAGACCTCTATTGTAAAAACCCATGAGAAAGTTCACACACAAAATGTAACAATCTTTGTTGGTTACCAGGAATGGGAGGGGCGGGGGGAAATCCTAAATAGGCAATAGATAAGTGGTATCTTGGGTGAAGGGTGAGACAGTACACAATACAGGAGAAACTAGCACAACTTGTACAAGGAAAGGTCATGGAAACCCCATAGACACATCCAAACTCCCTGAGGGACTGAATTGCTGGGTGAAGGGTTGTGGGGACCATGGTCTTGGGGAACTTCTAGCTCAATTGGCATGACACAGCTTATAAAGACAATGCTCTACATTCTACCTTGGTGAGTAGTGTCTGGGGTCTTAAAAGCCTGTGAGCGGCCATCTCAGATACTCCACTGGTCTCATCCCTTCCGGAGCAAGTGAGAATGAAGAGAACAGGATACAAGGAAAAGATGAGTCCGAAGGACTAATTGTCCACAGCTACGAAGGTCTCCACTGGACTGAGTCCAGTACAGATAGATGGTTCCCGGCTACCACCACTGACTGCTCTGACCAGGATCACAACAGAGGCTTCTGGACAGAGCTGGAGAAGGATGTAGAGCATAATTCTAACTCACAAAAAAAAGACCAGATTTACTGGCCTAAAGTTGACTGGAGAAACCCAGAGTGTATGGCCCCCAGACACCCTTTTAGCTCAGTGGTGAAGTTACCTCTGAGGTTCACTGTTCAGCCTGGGAGTGGACAGCCCTGTAAAACCAAATGAGACTAACGAGGTTCAGGAGTCCACTGACTAGGGCCAGAAGGCAGAAGGGGACAAGGAAGCTGGTGATAGGGAACCCAAGGTTGATGAAGGATATTGTTGATGTGTTGTGAGATTGTTAACCATTGTCATAGGGCAACATCTGTAGTAACTGTTACATGAGAAACTATTTTGTTCTGTAAGCCTTCACCTTAAGTGAGAATAACAGTACAATTGGAAGAGCGTAGTCAATGTCACTGAACTGTGCATGTAGACATTTTTGAAATGGTTTATCTTTGGCTATGTGTATTTTCACCAAAAAAAAAAAGTTTGAGAAGTTAGAGGGTTGATATGTTGTGGGGATGTTAACCAATGTTATAAAACATGTGTACTTCTGTTTCATGAGAAACTATTTGTTCTATAAGGCTTCACCTGAAGTACAATAAAAAATAAAATAAAATAAAGTGAGAATAGCAGTACAACTGGGAGAAAGTAATCAATGTCATTGAACTGTGCATATAGAAATTTTTGAAATGGATGGTGTATCTTTGGTTATGTATACTTTCACAAGAGAAAAAAAAAAGTCTAGAAGGGAGAGTGTTGACAAGTCATGGGGTTGTTAACCAATGTCATAAAACAATACGTGTACGGACTGTTTAATGAGAAACTATTTGTTCTGTAAACCTTTACCTGAAGTACAATAAAAAAAAAACTTTTTTTTATTACATCCTTGTCCTAAAGAAACACTTATTAGTCCCACTTTACACAAAAAGTCACCTGTGTCAAGATTCCCTTCCTTAAAATGTGTTTTCTTTTACATCCTGTCTTGACCCCAGAATGAAATCCCTGAGTTCTTATGGCTACCAGCAATTAAGGAGCCAAATTGCAGGTGCCTGTGAAAAGTCTGGGTTAACTCTACTAGGCAAATAGCAGGCAAATAAAGAGTCCTGGGCAGGCAGGTAAAAAGACCAGTATAATTCAGCAAAAACTGAGTTTAATTCAATCATTTATTCATGTTCAAAAAGGCTTCATGAACTTCTTTACAGTACTACTGTCCTAGACATTGTAGGCTCCTCTTGACTTCCGTTTAGCAAACGTTCTATAGCACAACACTACAATACTGATTTATCAAAGGTACTCCAGGTGATTCTGATACTGGCTAACAAATTTTGAGAAACACTATGCTATATTATCTCCCAACTGCTTAAGTTTCCAGTTTCTCATGTTTTGGCTAACAGACTTTACACAAGGTGCCTTTTGACCTTGTTGCCTTTGTATTAATGCAAACATATTAGTGAAAGAAATAACTCCAACCTGATTTTTTAGAAAAATATTTTGATTTGGAAACAGTTAATCTTGGTCTTAATATTTCAGACTTTGTGGACCAGAAGATGTCTGTTACAACTGCTCAACTCTGCTATTTTAGTACAAAAGAAACCATAAGCAATATGTAAACAAATGGGTGAGGCTGTGTTCCCATAAAACTTTATTTCTAAAAATGGGCAGTAAAACAGATTTGGCCTGAGGACTGTAGTTTGCCAACACCTGTTCTAGGCAATCACTCACAGTATATACATAATTTCTTCAAGATGTATTGATTTCAAATTACAACCTAGTTTATGGCTCAACTACCATGCTATAAACTGTTACTAATATGTTGTTGTTAGTTGCCATTGAGTCAGTTTCCACTCATGATGACCCCAAGAATGCAGAGTAGAACTGCTCTATAGGGTTTTCAAAACTGTGATTTTTAGAAGCAGATTTCCAGGCCTGTCTTCTGAGGTACTTCTGGGTGGGTTCAAACCACTCACATTTTGGCTAGTAGTCAAGTGCTTGACTGTTTACACCACCCAGGGACTCTTGTTATTCATATCACTGTTTAAGTATAACCATAGGTTTACATTATGCTTTAGTGTTTGTCTTAGTCATCTAGTGCTACTCTAACAGAAATACCACAAGTGGATGGCTTTAACAAAGAGAAGTTTATTCCCTCACAGTCCAGTAGGCTACAAGTCCAAATTCAGGGCTTCAGCTTGAGAAGGCTTTCTCTCTCTGTCAGCTCTGGAGAAAAGTCCTTGTAATGCATCAGTCTTTCCTTGGTCTGGGAGCTTCTCTGCACAGGAACCTCAGGTCCAAAGGATGCACTCTGCTCCCAGCACTGCTTTCTTGGTAGTATGAGGTTCCCCTGTGTCTCTGCTCACTTCTCCCTTTTATATCTCAAAAGAGATTGCATTAAGACACTATCTAATCTTGTCAACCTCATCAGTATAACCTCATCACAGTGATAGAATTTACAACACATAAGGATATCACATATAATCTCACCGTAGTGATAGAGTTTACAACACATAAGGAAATCACATCAGATTACACAATCATACAGTACTGGGAATCATGACCCAGCCAAGTCGCTACACACATTTTTTGGGGGACACAATTCAATCCATGACAGTGTTAATGCCTTATGAGATAAGCAGGGATTTTTTTTTTTTTTTTAACATCCATTTTACAAATGATATAATTAAGACTTGGTGAGTGCTTTGGATTGAATTTTGTCCCCTCAAAATATGTGTTGAGTTTTTGGCCTTGTATCTACAGATGTGTTTCTGTTTGGAAATAGAGTTCTTCTTTTGTTATGTTAAGGGGGCCATACTAGTGTAAGGTGGATGCTAAACCTTATCACTTTTGAGTTATAAAAAGACTAGAATAGACACAGAGACACACCAGTGGGGGAAGGCGGACACCAAGTGAGGATTGTCTACAAGCCCAGGAACCAAGAAACACCTGGGCTACCAACAGGAAAGGTAGCTGAGGCACTGATTTGGACATTAGCCCCCAGAACTATAAGAAAATAAATTTTAGTTCTTTAAAACCACCGACTTATGGTATGTGTTACAGCAGCACTAGATAAGACAGTGAGATCAAGTGATTTTTCAATATCACATCTTTAGAAAGCAGAAAAACTAGACCCTGAGAAAGTCTTACGGCTCTAAGTCCACTATTTCTAAGTATTAGACTTTATTAATGAGATGACAGAATTACTTCCTCTATTAGTTACAGAGTAGCCATAATGACTCCATGAACTAATAGAAGCTATATTAACTACCAGATTTTTATGCAAATAATGTGCACATTCTGCGTTTGTTGGCACCCTCACAAGGAGCATCATGCCAGTCCTCTTCCATATGTTGCTCTAAAAAATTAGCAAGCATACTTATGAAAATACCTTGTGGAGGGAGGGCACAGCCAGTAAACAAACTCAGAAAGCGTGTGTTATTGGCATAAAATATGATATATTAAATATAAGGTAAGTATACTATTTTGATTTTTGCATTTCATTGAAATCAAGTTTTCTAAAGTCAGGTAAAAACTTCTTGCCAAAGTTTTATACCTTTGGTTTAAAACAAAGTGGTTTTTTTTTTTTTTAAAGCAAAACCATTTCCATGGTTGCAAAGCCAATTTTATTGATTACTGTACTTTTGTTCATTTAATATTCATTCATTTAATGAAATTTAGTTGGAGTTAAAAAGTAAAAAATGTATTTTTTGTGCATTCTCAAGGACAAATTTCACAACTGAGGCAGTTAAGTGCCATTGAATTGGTTCCGACTCATAGCTACCCCATGTACGACAGAATGAAACATTACCCAGTCCTGTGCCATCCTCACAATTGTTGCTATATTTGAACCCATTGTTGCAGCCACTATGTCCGTTCATCTATTTGAGGGTCTTCCTCTTTTTCGCTGACCCTCTACCTTACCAAGCATGATGTCCTTCTCCAGGGCTTGGACAGTAGCACATGCCGTTTCTAGGTTACAAATATCCAACTTAGGAACAGCATATAGTTACAAACCAACTCCTGTAAAGCTTGTTATATCAAAAATTTGGGGTACATAGAATGCTTCATCATAATAAATGGGCGCTACTTTGTGATGCACATCAAAACATTATTATGATTACTGTATTGTTGTTAAAGATGTTTTAATGTATCTGTGTTTCTTTAATGTTCTTTTATGCATAGAAAGGTACACTATACACTATATACTAAGACAAACATTTGACTAATTGACGTTAGATATGAACCATACCTAATTTTTCCAAATTCTGTACACATTCTACTTAAAAAGAGATTTAGGAAGGAAATTTGTTCTTAGTCCTAGGGGCTGCCTATATTGACTTATTAATAATCGTAACCCTTTTGAAGATACCTCATTTAAATATTCCACAGCACATCTGAAAATATTTTAAATGAGTGCTGAAAATGACCTTGAATATCTCAATTTTATTTATATGTTATCTGGAAGAAATATATAAATAAATAAAAATTATAGTACATATAATTAAAATAAAATCCACAAGTAGATAATACAAAGTGTTACATCACAAAAACATTTAATTTTATGGGCAAGAATGAAGATAATTTTTTAAATAGCTACTTACTATTTTGGAGCACTAGTGGCACAATGTTTAAGAGCTTGGCTGCTAACCAAAAGATTGGCAGTTAAAACTTACCAGTTGCTCCTTGAAAACTCTATGGGGCAGTTCTACTCTGTCCTGAAGGGTCACTATGAGTCAGAATCAATTCAGTGACAATCGGTTTTACTATTTTACCTTTTGTTGAATGAGTGGGCACTTGATTCTGAAATGCAATCGAATGCATTATTTTCTTTTAAATGTAACAAATTATTCATGAAGCTTTTGAAACCGACTATAGGTAATTTTTCCTTACTTTAGGTATTTAAATAAAATATTATCTGATATTTTCATTATTTACCATAGAATTTATGAAACTATCTAAAAATTTACAATTTGAAAATTTTAGGCAACCTATGATAGTTTAGTCAGGCAAATTGCAATGACTTCAGAATCCGTACTTTTGTATAAGAAAATAAGCTTTATATAATCTTGATTGTGTATATTATGGATTGTTATCTGCAAAATTATCCAGTATGCATCCCACAAGTTCATATTTAAGTTTGGAGGATAAGAGAACTCATGAAGTAGCATTTCTGTAAGTATGATTCATAGACTCTGTGGGAGGAGTACTCAAGACACTTTCAGGGGGTCCACATAGTCAAAATTATTTTTGTCATAATTGTTGTTGTTAGGTGCCTTTGAGTTGGTTCCAACTCATAGTACTACAGAATACAACATTGCCCAGTCCTATGCCATCCTCACAATCGTTGCTATGTTTGAGCCCATTGTTGTAACCATTATGTCAGTCCATCTAGTCAAGGGTCTTCTCCTCTATCTATATGGATGAAGTATTCTCAGAAAACTGAGAGGAGACTTCCAGGCAACATGATGCTATATACGGAATCACCACACTGTCCCTCCACAGCAAAGATCCAAAAAAACTAAGTCAAACAGAGACACATGTCAATCCTGAAACCCCAAACATCAAATGAAGAGATAAAGAACTCAACCAATCACCAAATGGAATAAGAAACAGACTGAGAACAGAGACAGAGGAGAGATACATGCAGAGGTCCCCTATCAGTTACCGCAGTACGGATCCACCATCTTGGACTCCTAACAGAGATCAGTGAACAGGGGGTATGAGAAAGCAGCTTCATGGTGCTTCCAGCAGGAGACAGAACAACCAGTAACAAGCGATATATGTGTTCCCACCCCCCATCCTTCTTCACCCCCACTTGGCCTCCTCTGCTTCCTGCAGCCACAGTCTCTTGGCCGGGAAGCACAAGCTTCACCCTGGTGTCACTTGGATTCCACCCACCGGCACTGGCCGGCTCCCTGAGTGCCATTTGTTGGCTGCTGGTGTTGCTTTTTTCCACTTCTTCAGATTTCTTCCTTGCCTGTCACCACCCCACCCTCCTTTCTCTCAAATACCTGGCTCCAGGTGCCATCTTTGCTTCTTCCTGAATGGCTGCAAAAAACAGCTCGACTGTGAAACTATTTCCCGGCCTGTGCAGCCATGCTGGTGGGACCCCAGGGCTTTTTAATTTGTTTGTTCTGATTTGTTTCTTTTTGATTTGTTTGTTTTCTTTTCTCTGCTTGGGAGCACCTTCTAACCAGGCAGTATTGCAAGCTTGGGACCTGCCCCCTTACTCTTTGCAGACGCACAGTGACATCCCTGGGGGCATTTCTTTTTTCTTGTTTTTGTTTTCTTTTGGGGGGGGGTTGTTTGTTTTGTTTTCTTCTCTCTTTTTTTCCGTTTTTGTCTTTCTCATTTCCGGTTTCTCATCTCTCTACACTTACCTTCTCTTCCTGTTTCCAGAATACCAGGCACTGTGTGACACCTGTATCCCTTCTAGTCAGGCAGTACTCCATAGCCTAGAACAACTTCCCCAGTCCTAGGAGCTGCACCAGGAGAATAGCTGGGGACTTCTCTTTTTATATTTTCTTTTTTTTTTTCTTATATTTTTCTCTAATTTTTATTTATTCAATTTTTTCTTTTACCGTTTTTCTTCATTTTTTTCTTTTTCCTATTTTTTTTCTCCATTTCTCAGTCTGTCATCCCTATTCCAACAGCAAGCTCCCTTAGCACTCTTTTTTGTTTGTTTGTGTGTATGTTTTTGGCTCCTGTTCCTCTCTCCTCTCTCTGTTCTTTCCCATACCCATCTTAGCTACACACATCACTATCTCCCCTCTCCTATCTGCCTACCTGCACCATGTGCTGAACTTCACAATCCCAAGCAGCAAAGGCACTGATCCCATCCCTACCTGTGGCCCTACTACATGCCACAAAAGACCCATCCCAGCAACTCTCCTTCAGCTGGACCTGCCCTGCTGTACCATACATGAGCGACTGACCCTGCTCATTGGAGAAAAAGGTGAAAAGTATTGGGCTTACATATGAGGAAACAACAAAGAATGCACAGACCACCAGCTCAGACGTAACCAAATAATACAAAAAAGCAGGACAAAACAAACAAATCTACAATCAATAAATGAGGAAAATAAATACTGAATGCCCAAAGACAGAGACAATATCAAAACATATACAAAAACAGCACAGGATGTTTCTAGTAGGTGTCCAAAATAAAGTGCGAGATAACTTTCCAGCAGAAGAAAAGGACCTAGAACTACCTGACAGGAAACTGAAATTTCTAATATTCAGAATTATCCAAGAGTTGAAGCAATAAGCAGATAAAGAAGAGGAAAAAATAGACAAATCCATGGAAAAGGCAGACAAATTCATGGAAAATACAGACAAAAAAATAGAAGAATTCAAGAAAATAATACAGGAACAAAATGCCAAAATAAATTCACAACTAGAAATCATACAAAAACAATCAGAAATCCAAAAGATAAACAAGAAGATTTCAGAAATGGACAATGTCATAGAAGGGCTGAGGAGCAGGTTTGAAAAGATGGAAGACAGGATCAGCAAAATTGAAGGCAAACACTTGTATACAACTCTGTTTGAGGAAAACTCAGAAAAAAAGAACGAAGAAAAATGAAGAAACCCTGAGAATTATGTGGGATACAATCAAAAGAAAAAACCTGCAAGTGATGGGAGTTCCAGAAAACGGGGAAAAAACAGAAAATACAGAGAGGATCATTGAAGACTGCTGACAGAAAAATTCCCTAATATCATGAAAGATGAAAAGGTAACCATCCACAAAGCTCAAAGAACCCCATATAGGATAGACCCCAAAAGCAAATCACCAAGGTGTATCATAATCACACTCCCATAACCAAAGACAAACAAAGAATGCTGAGATCAGCTCGAGAAAAACAAGAAGTCACATACAGAGGAGAAACAAAAAACTAAGCTTGGATTATTCAGCAGAAACAATGCAGGCAAGAGCGCAATGGAATGACAAATATAAAACTTTCAAAGAAAAAAATTGCCAGCCAAGAATAATATATCCTGCAAAACTCTTGTTCAAATATGATGGTGAAATTAGGACATTTCCAGATGAACAGAAATTAAGAGACAATGCAAAAACCAAACAAAATTACAAGAATTATTAAAGGGAGTCCTTCAATCTGAGATCAAATGCCATCAGACCACAGGCTGATTCCAGGACACAGGACTGTAAAAGCTAGATACTAACCTAGGAAATGAACTCTCAAGGACTATCCAAAACCAAAAGAATCCCAACAGGGAACCAAAGAGATCAATCTGTAAATGACAAGAGCATCAGAACAATAAAAGAGGGAATAAATGGTGTAGGTATAGAACCTTCTAATGGAGAGGAAGGTAAGGCGATACCAAGTAAAAATAGATGGGTTCAAACCTAGGAAGAGATGGGTAAATTTCACAAAGAAAGTTAACAAACCTGCTCATCAAAATAAAGAAGAAAAACATAAAGTCTCAGTAAAAACAAAACCTACAAAAAAAAAAAAAAAAGAAAAAAAAAAAAGTCCAGAAACAAAAGGAATTCAGCACAGGAGAGTAAGAGGAACAAAGAAAACGACAGCACCAAAAAAAAAAAAAAAAAGCACTACAAAATGACAGCACTGAACTCACACTATCAATAATTACACTGAAAGTAAATGGCCTAAATGCACCAATAAAGAGAAGGATAGTGACAGAAAGGATTAAAAAACAGGATCCATAAATATGCTGTCTACAAGAGACACACCTTAGAAACAAAGATATGAGTTTATTAAAAATCAAAGGTTAGAAAAAAATATATCAAGCAAACAACTACCAAGAAACAGCAGGAGTGGCAATACTAATCTCAGATAAAATAGACTTTAAAACAAAATCCACCATAAAAGAAAAAGGACACTATATAATGATTAAGGTGACGATCCATCATGAAAACATAACCATAATAAACATCTACCCACCCAATGACAGAGTTCCAAAATACAGAAAACAAACTCTAACAGCACTGAAAAGAAATTGATGGTTCCACAATAATAGTAGGAGACTTCAACACATCACTCTTGGTAAAGGACAGAACATCTAGAAAGAAATTCAACAGAGATACAGAAGACCTAAATGGCACAGTCAGCCAACTTGACCTCATAGACATATATAGAACACCACACCCAACAGCTGCAGAGTACACATTCTTTTCCAATGCATGTGGAATGTTCTCCACAATAGACCACATCTTCAGCCACACAGCAATCCTCAATAAGATCCAAAACGTTGAGACAATACAAAGTATCTTCTTTGACCAAACACCATCAAGGTAGAAATCAACAACAGGAAGATCAAGGGAAAAAATTAATTACATGGAAACTGAATAACAGCTTGCTTACACATCACTGGGAAATAGAAGAAATCACAAATGGAATAAAAAAAATTCCTATAATCAAATGAGAATGAAAACACATCATACCAAAACCTTTGGGACACAGCAAAGGCAATCCTCAGAGGACAATTAATAGCAATAGATGCACACATCAAAAAAGAAGAAAGGGACAAAATCAAAACATTAACTACAGAACTGGAACAATAGAATGAGAACAGCAAAAAAAAGCCCACAGCCACTAGAAGAAAGGAAATAATAAAGATCAGAGCAAAAATAAATGAAATAGAGAATACAAAAACAACAGAAAGAATGACAAAAACCAAAAGTTGGTTCTTTGACAGATCAACTAAATTGACAAACCACTAGCCAGGCTGACAAAATAAAAACAGGAGAGGATTCGAATAACCCAAATAAGAAATGAAATGGGAGACATTACAACAGATCCAACTGAAATAAAAAGGATTATAACAGAATACTGTGAAAAACTATATTCCCACTAATTTGAAAACCTAGAGGAAATGGATGAATTTCTAGAAACACACTACCTACCCAAACTACATCAAAGTGATGTTGAAAATCTGAACAGACCGATAACAAGAGAAGAGATTGAAAAGATTATAAAAAAAACTCCCAAAAAAAAAACTAACCCAGATGGCTTCACTGGAGCATTCTAGCTAACATTCAGAGAAGAGCTTATACAAATGTTACTATTTCAGAATATAGAAAAGGAAGGAATACTTCCGAATTCATTTTATGAAGTCAGCATAACCCTGATACGAAAACTAGGCAGACACCACAAAAAATAAATAAATAAATTAAATTACAGAGCAATATCTCTCATGAATAAGGATGCAAAAATTCTCAACAAAGATCTAGTCAATAGAATTCAGCATCATATCAAAAAAAAATGCACCATGACCAAGTAGGATTCATACCAGGTATGCAAGGATGGTTCAACATTAGAATATCAATCAACATAATTCACCACACAAAAGGAAAGAAAAGTATCACATGATCATCTCAATAGACACAGAAAAGACATTCAATAAAGTCCAACACGCATTCCTGATAAAAACTCTCATTAAAATAGGTATAGAAGGGAAATTTCTCAACGTAATAAAGGTCACCTGTGCAAAACCAACAGCCAACATCATTCTTAATGGAGAGAGGCTGAAAACATTCCCCTTGAGAACAGAAACAAGACAAGGATGTCCTTTATCACCACTTCTATTTAACATTGTGCTGGAAGTCCTAGCTAGAGCAATAAGGCAAGAAAAAGAAATTAAAGGCGTCCTAACTGGTAATGAATAAGTTATATTGTCCCTGCTTGTGGATGATATCATACTATACATAGAAAACCCTAAAGACTCCACGAGAACACTACTGGAACTAATAGAAAGGTTCAACAGGGTAACAGGATACAAGATAAGCATACAAAAATCAGTTGGATTCCTATACACCAATAAAGAGAATGATGGAAAGGAAATAGGAAAACAATACCATTCATAATAGCCTCTAAAAAAATAAAGTATTTAGGAATAAATCTAACCAAGGATGTAAAAGACTTGTACAAAGAAAACTACAAAACACTACAGCAAGAAACCCAAAGGGATCTAAATAAATGGAAAAACATGCCATGCTCATAGATAGGTAGACTCAACATTGTGAAAATGACGATTCTACCCAAAGCAATTCACAAATACAATGCAATCCCAATCCAAATACCAACAACATTCTTTAAAGAGATGGAAAAACTCATCTTTAACTTTATATGGAAGGGGAAGAAGCCCCAGATATGTAAAGTATTATTGAAGAAAAAGAATAAAGTTGGAGGACTCGCACTACCTGACCTCAGAACCTACTATACAGGTATGGTAGTCAAAACAGCCTGGTACTGGTACAATGACAGATACATTGGCCAATGGAAGAGAATTGAGAACCCACATGTAAATCCATCCACCTATGTTCACCTGATCTTTGACTAGTGCCCAAAGTACATAAAATGGGGAACAGACGATCTTTTTAATAAATGCTGTGGGAAAAATTGGATGTCCATCTGCAAAAGAAACGAAACAGGACCCGTACATCACACCATATACAAAAACTGATTCTAAATGCATCAAAGACCTAAATATAAAGCCAAAATCTATAAAGTTCATAGAAGAAAAAATAGGATCAATGCTAGAGGCCCTAATACACGGCATTAACAGGGTACAAACCATCATCAACAACACCCAAACTCCAGAAGATAAGCTAGTTAATGGGATCTTCTAAAAATTAAACACGAATGCTCACCAAAAGACTTCACCAAACAAGGGAAAAGAGAAACTACAGACTAGGAAAAAATTTTTGGACACTATAAGTCAGTCAAAGGTCTGATCTCTAAAATCTACAAGAAAATCCAACGTCTCTATAACAAAAAGACAAATAATACTATTAAAAAATGGGCAAAGGAAATGAACACACATTTCACCAAAGAAGATATTCAAGTGGCGCACAGACACATTAGGAAATGCTCGCGATCACTAGCCATTAGAGAAATGCAAATCAAAACCACAATGAGATACCATCTCACCCTGGCATTACTGGCACGAATCAAAAACACTGGAAATACAATACTGGGGAAACCAGCACAACTTGTACAAGGAAAGGTCATGGAAGCTCCATAGACACATCCAAACTCCCTGAAGGACTGAATTGCTGGGTGGAGGGCTGTGGGGACCATGGTCTCAGGGAACATCTAGCTCAATTGGCATAACACAGTTTATAAAGACAATGTTCTACATTCTACCTTGGTGAGTAGTGTCTGGGGTCTTAAAAGCCTGTGAGCAGCCATCTAAGATACTCCACTGGTCTCATGCCTTCAGGAGCAGGGGAGAGTGGGGAGAACAGAATACAAGGAAAAGATTAGTCCAAAGGACTAATGGACCACAGCTGCCAAGGCCTCCACTGGACTGAGTCCAGTACAGCTAAATGGTGCCTGGCTACCACCACTGACTACTCTGACCAGGATCACAACAGAGAGTTCTGGACAGAGCTGGAGAAGGATGTAGAACAAAATTCTAACTCACAAAAAAAGAGACCAGATTTACTGGCCTAAAGGAGTCTGGAGAAAGCCCGAGAGTAAGGCCCCCAGACACCCTTTTCGCTCAGTGGTGAAGTCATTTCCGAGGTTCACCGTTCAGCCGGGGAGTAGACAACCCCATAAAACCAAATGGGACTAATGAGGCACAGGAGTCCAGGGACAAGGGCTAGAAGGCAGAAGGGGACAGGAAAGCTGGTGATAGGGAACCCAAGTTTCAGTAAGGATAGTGTTGATGTGTTGTGAGGTTGTTTACCATTGTCATAGGGCAACATGTGTACTAACTGTTAAATGAGAAAATATTTTGTTCTGTAAGCCTTCATCTAAAGTGAGAATAGCAGCACAATTGGAAGAGCATAGTCAATGCCACTGAACTGTGCATGTAGAAATTTTTGAAATGGTGTATCTTTGGCTATGCATATTTTCACCAAAAGAAATAAAAGGTCGAGAAGAGAGAAGGTTGACATGTTGTGGGATTGTTAACCAATGTCATAAAACAATATGTGTACTACTGTTTTATGAGAAACTATTTGTTCTGTAAGCCTTCACCTGAAGTACAATAAAAAAAGAAAAAAAAAAACCACTGGAAATAAATATTGGAGAGGCTGTGGGGAGATCAGAACTCTTATGAAACCATTTTGGAAACTGATATGGCACTTCCTTAGAAAGCTAGAAATAGAAATACCATATGATCCAGCAATCCCACCTAGGAATATATCCTAGAGAAATAAGAGCCATCACATGAATAGACACATGCACACACATGTTCATTGCAACATGTTCACAATAGCAAAAAGATGGAAACAACCTGGAGACCCATCAACAGATGAATGGATTAAAAAACTATGGTATATTCACACAGTGGAGTATTATGCAACAATAAAGAACAATGATAAGTCTGTGAAACATCTCATAACACGGATGAAACTGGAGGACATTATGCTGAGTGAAAGAAGTCAATCACAAAAGGACAAATATTGTATGAGACCTCTATTGTAAAAACTCATGAACAAGTTTACACACGAAAGGAAACAGTCTTTGTTCGTTATGAGGGATGGAAGGGATAGGAGTGGAAACTAAATAGACAATATATTGGTGGTGATTTTGGTGAAGGGTAAGGCAGTACGCAATATTGGGGAAGCCAGCACAATTTGTACAAGGAAAGGTCATGGAAGCTCCGTAGACACATTCAAACTCCCTGAGGGACTGAATTGCTGGACAGAGGGCTGTGGGGACCTTCGTCTCAAGGAACATCTAGCTCAATTGGCATAACACAGTTTATAAAGACAGTGTTCTACATTCTACCTTGGTGAGTAGCATCTGGGGTCTTAAAAGCCTGTGAGCAGCCATCTAAGATACTCCACTGGTCTCACCCCTTTGGGAGTAAGCGATAATGAAGAGAATAAAATACAAGGAAAAGATTAGTCCAAAGGACTAAGGGACCACTGCTACAAAGGCCTCCACCAGACTGAGTCCAGTACAACTAGATGGTGCCTGGCTACTACCACTCACTGCTCTGACTGGGATCACAACAGAGGGTTCTGACAGAGCTGGAGAAGGATGTAGAACAAAATTGTAACTCACAAAAAAAGACCAGATTTACTGGCCTGAAAGAGACTGGAGAAACCCCGAGAGTATGGCCCCTGGACACTCTTTTAGCTCAATGGTGAAATCACTCCTGAAGTTAATTGTTCAGCTGGGGATTGAACATCCCCATAAAACAAAACAGGACTAATGACAAAACAGTCCAGGAACAACGACTAGAAAGCAGGAGGGGACAGGAAAGCTGATGATAGGGAACCTAAGAGAAAGGACTGTGTTGACATGTTGTGGGGTTGTTAACCATTGTCTTAGGGCAATATGTGTACTGTTTAATGAGAAACTATTTGTTCTGTAAACCTTCAAAGTGTTCAGCATTTAGGTTGTGCATTCCAGCCAGATGCTTTTAAAAACAATTTAGGGCATAATGTTTTAATGATACTTTAAACTTATTTTTTAATTCCCTTCCCTTATCTTCTCTTCCCTATCCCTCCTTTCCCCTCCTCTTCTCACCTCTCCTCCCATCCCCTTGCCTCTTTTTCTTTCCTTTTCATTCATACAGATGTAGCTGCTTACAGGCTTTTAAAATTTATACATTGTATGTGCTATGATACAGTGAATCAAATTTTAGTGAGATTCTACATGTTTAAACCCTTGTATTTCTCAAGTACATTTAAAATATGTGTTGCTATTTATGTATATATGTGTGTATGCAAATATATGTTTATGTGTGTGTGTACGTATGTGTGTTTAAAGGTTTATAAAAGTGAAACAAGTACCTGGTTAAAATATTATCACTATATTTTGCTCCCCAGACCTTTGATTATTTTAGAAATTTCTTTTAGTATTACTGTCAGATGTTTGTTGTTTTGCAATTTAAGTCAATAACTGTTCATCTTTTATGTTAAATGAGGACTTAATTAGCTTACATCCTCCCATTTTCATTATATCATTATTATTTGTTTAATATGCTCCAAATATTACTATATCTAAAATTATTCATTGAAAATTCTCCAAAGTGATAAGTTTACTTTCTTTTTTGAGGTTTTCATTGTCTTTCTTTTTAAAATTTCTTCTGATTTATACCAAACACTTGCAGAGTGCTTACTATTTACCAGGTGTTTTACATGTATTTGCTCAATTTATTCTCACAATGATCTTATTAGGTAGATACTGTTATTACCATCCGTATTTTACCGATGGGGAAACTGAAGATCAGAGTGGACAAACTAATGTTACAAGGTTATGGGGAGAACTAGGATTTGTACCTAAGTAGAGTGACTTCAAATGAGCCCGGGTGGTGCAGTGGTTAAGTGCTGGACTGCTAACTGAAAGGTTGGTGGTTTGAACCCACCAGTAGCTCCAAGGGAGAAAAGACCTGGTGATCTGCTCCCATAAAAATTACAGCCAAGAAAACCCTGTGGGGCAGTTTTCTGTCATACAGGGTTGCTATGAACTGGAATAGACTTGGCGGCAGCCGACAACAGTTTCATTTCAGAGTCAGGATTTTAAACACAGTGTAGCTTCTTGTTAGGCTTAGTTTTTCAGTCTCAATCATATAAGAAATTCCTGTCACTTGTTTCCCATATGGAGAAAATTGCCTCCCAGGTTTTTAATTCATTTTCTCATTCCTTTCACTTTCCTCTGCTTTTCTTCCTTCCCTTCCTCTCCGCTCCGCTTCCTTCCTCTTTTTCACACGGTATTAGAAAAAGAGAAAGGGAAAAGAGAATAGAAAAGTACTATTAGAACTTGTCTCCAGGTGGCTTTGGCAAATGAGATTTATTCCTCCAGGAATGTCAAATAACAGGACTCAAGTGATATCCTAGGCAGAGACAGAAGTTTTTCTTAGGCTAAGAGAGAAATCTTAGGTAATGATTTCCAAATGGCCTTGCTTCATTGTTCCAATGCTCACATTTTTTCCAGTCAACAGTAGAATCTTCTCACAGTTACTGGGTTTGGTTGATAGCTGAGATCTCAATTTAAACTTAAGAGTATTTTTTTTTAATTAAGTATCTTAGTGATCTTGTGCTGCTCCAACATAAATACCACAATTGGATGGTTTTAACAAACAGAAATTTATTCTCTAACAGTCCAGTAGGCTACAAGTCCAAATTTAGGGTGTCAGCTACAGGAAAAAGCTTTCTCTCTCTGTCATCTCTGGAGGAAGGTCCTTGTGATCCATCAGTCTTCCTTCGGTCTGGGAGCATCTCAGCACAGGAACCTCAAGTTGAAAGGACGTGCTCTACTCCCAGCACTGCTTTCTTGGTGGTATGAGGTTCCCCTGTGTCTCTGCTCACTTCTCTCTTTATGTCTCAAAAGAGATTGCATTAAGACACTAATCTTGTCAACCTCATCAGTATAACCTCATCACAGTGATAGAATTTACAACACATAAGGAGATCACATATAATCTCATCATAGTGATAGAGTTTACAACACATAAGGAAATCACATCAGATTACACAATCATAGAACGCTGGGAATCATGATCCAGCCAAGCTGACAGATTTTTGGGGGGACAGAACTCAATCCATGGCATTAAGTAATTATTTTTTATTGTTTTATATTTTCAATTTCCTATGCACTTCTTGGTTCCTAGCTGTTACACAGCTTCCCATCTGTTTAATTATTTGCATGTGGTCTTCATTGCAGGATTATCTTTTTCTCTCTTCCCTTCCCTGCTGAGTCTCAGTACCTCTGCGCCACAGGAATGAGCAAGAAGGACCACCTGCTCTCAGACATCCCCTAACCTGAGGACTCTCTGCTGTCAGTTGTCTCCAGGTGGTCATCCTCTGGACCCTGAAATGACGGAGTTAATATCAAAGCTCAGCTATTAACCATTCTGTTCTCAACTGCTGGCACTTTTATTTGAGAAAACATTAGAAGAAAATTGCTTGGATTAAAGAGTTATATTAAGAATAAATGACAGATTTAGCTTTATGAATAGGGAGTTTTGGAGATCTATTTTGTCTGATTGAAATTAATTCACTTCTTGTCTGCACTAATAACATAAGGATGGATTGCACCTCTGTGTAAAAATTGTACTAGTTCTTATAATACAAAATGTAATCTGACTAGGCTTTACATATGCACTGCTAATTCCTACTAAAACTTGATAAAAACTCTTCTTTTTGTCTTTACTATGCAACAGATGAAGCCCTGGTGGCAGGGTTGTTAAAGAGCTTGGGTGCTACCCAAAAGGTCTGCAGTTCAAATTCACCAGCCACTCCTTGGAAACCCTATGGGGCAATTCTACTCTGTCCTGTAGGGTCATCATGAGTCATAATCAACTTGACGGCAACGGTTTTTTTTTTTTTTTTTTTTTTTTTATGCAACAGATATTCTCTCTTGGGCACTCAGCTACACATATTCTACATATTCTTGGTTTCAGGCTGCTGGGAGACTCCAAAATGTATGACCCTCTCAGGCAGATCATGCAGTTAGCTGATGGTGAAGAGGGTTCAAGTCATTGTGATTTCGTGAAGAACCTTGATTCGTGAAAAGTATGCTGTTGTTGTTAAGTGCCAGCAAGTTGGTTGCAACTCATAGTGAATCTATGAACAGAATGAAACACTGCCTGGTCCTGTGCCATCCTCACAATCGTTTTATGCTTGAGCCCATCATGGCAGCCACTGTGTCAATCCATCTCACTGAGGGTCTTCATCTCTTTTGCTGACACTCTACTTTGCCAAGTATGATGTACTTCTCAGGGACTGGTCCCTCCTGATAACATGTCCAAAGTATGTGAGACAAAGTCTCGCCAACTTTGTGTTTAAGGGGCACTCTGGCTGTACTTCTTCCAAGACAGATTTGTTTATTCTCCTGGTAGTCCACGGTATATTCAATATTCTTTGCCAACATCATAATTCAAAGGCATCAATTCTTCTTCGGTCTTCCTTATTCATGGTCCAGCTTTCACATGGTCCAGCAATTGAAAATACTGTGGCTTGGGTTAGGCAAACCTTAGTCCTCAAAGTGACGTCTTTGATTTTTAACACTTTAAAGAGGTCTCTTGCAGCAGGTTTGTCCAATGTGATATGCGCTTCATTTCTTTTCTTTCTTTCTTTTTTTTTTTTTTGGTGAATTTGAATTTTGTTCTATATTTTCTCCTGGTCTGTCCAGGACCCTCTATTGTGATCCCTGCCAGAGCAGTCGCTGGTGGTAACCAGGCACCATCTAGTCATTCTGGGCTCAGTCGGATGGACGTTGTGGTAGTTGCAGTCCTTTCATCCTTTGATTTCTTGACTGCTGCTTCCATGGATGTTGATTGTGGATCCAAATAAAATGAAATCCTTGACAACTTCAATCTTTTCTCCGTTTATGGTGTTGCTTAGGTCAAGTTGTGAGGGTTTTTGTTTTCTTTATGTTGAAGTGTAATCCATTCTGAAGGCTGTGGTCTTTGATCTTCATCAGTAAGTGTTTCTAGTCCTCTTTGCTTTCAGGAAGCAGAATTTGTCATCTGTATATTTAAGGTTGTTAATGAGTCTTCCTCCAATCCTGATGCTGCATTCTTCTTCATACAGTCCAGTTTCTTGATTATTTGCTCAGCATACAGATTGAATAAAAATGGTGAAAGTATAGAACTCTGAAGCATACCTTTCCTGATTTTAAACCATGAAGTATCCCATGTTCTGTTTAAATGGCTGCCTCTTGGTCTATGTACAGGTTCCTCATGAACACAATTAAGTGTTCTGGAGTTCCAATTCTTCACAATGTTACCAGTAATTTGTTATGATCCCCACAGTTGAATGTCTTTGCATAGTCAATAAAACACAGGTAAACATCTTTCTGGTATTCTCTGCTTTCAGCCAAGATCCATATGACATAAGCAATGATAACCCTCATTCCATGTCCTCTTCTACATCCAGCTTGAATTTCTGACAGTTCCCTGTCAATGTACTGCCGTAATCTTCAGCAAAATTTTACTTGTGTGTAATATTGATGACATTGATAATTTCCACATTCTGTTGGATTGTCTTTCTTTGCAATGGGCACAAATATGAATCTCTTCCAGCTGGTTGGCCAGGTAGCTGTCTTCCATATTTCTTGACATACATAAGTGAATGTTTCTTGTGTTGCATCAGTTTTTTGAAACATCTCAATTGGTAATTTGTCAATTCTTGGAGCCTTGGTTTTTGCCATTGTCTTCAGTGTAGCTTAGACTTCTTCCTTCAATACCATCAGTTCTTGATCATATGCTACCTCCTGAAATGTTTGAATGTTGACCAATTCTTTTTGGTGTAGTGATTTGGTGTATTCCTTCTATCTTCTTTTGCTGCTTCCTGTGTAGTTCAACATTTTCCCCATAGAATCATTCAATATTGCAACTCGAGGCTTGAATTTTTTCTTCAGTACTTTCAGCTTGAGAAACCCAAAGTGTGTTCTTCCCTTTTGGTTTTCTGACTCCAGGTCTTTGTACATGTGATTATAATACTTTATTTTGTCTTCTCAAGCCTCCCTTTGAAATCTTCTGTTCAGCTCTTTTACTTCTTTATTTCTTCCATTCACTTTAGCTGCTCTATGTCCAAGGACAAGTTTCAGAGTCTCTTCTGACATTCATTTTGTTCTTTTCTTCTTTCCTGTATTTTTAATGACCTTTTGCTTTCTTCATGTATGAAGTCCTTGGTGTCATTCCACAACTCATCTTGTCTTTGATCATTAGTGTTCAATGAGTCAAATCTTTTCTTGAGAAAGGTTCTAAATTTAGGTGGCATATACTCAAAGAGATATTTTGGCTCTTGTAGACTTGTTTTAATTTTCTTCAGCTTCAATGTGAACTTGCATATGAGCAATTAACTTTCTGTTCTTAAGTTGTCCTGTGGCCTTGTTCAGACTGATGATATTGAGCTTCTCCATCATCTCTTTCCACAGATATAGTCAATTTGATTCCTGTATATTCCATCCATTGAATTCCATGAGTATAGTCCCAGTTTAGGTTGTTGGAATATGGTCTTCACAACGAATGAGTCCTTGGTATTGCAAAATTCTATCACGTAATTTCCAGCATCATTTCTATCACCAAGGCCATTTTTTCCAATTACTGAGCCTCCTTTTTGTTTCCAGCTTTTGCATTTCAGTCACCTGTAATTATCAATGCATCTTGATTGCATGTTAGATCAATTTCAGACTGCAGAAGCTGGTAGAAGTTCTCAATGAAAAGCGTAAGCCATAGGTATTAAATAGGTACATGAAAAATCCAGTCTCACTCTTGGCAAGTGTTGAGATTCTAGGAATCTAATTCAGAAAAATAAAATGTGTTATAACTTTAGGTATGATGGTGGAGATACCCATTGACGTTGAGATGATACTGGCTCATAGAGACCTTACAGGACAGAATACAACTAACTCATAGGATTTCCAAGGCCGTAATCCCTATGCAAGCAAACCGCCACATCTTTCTTCCGTGGAGTAGCTCTTGGGTTCAAACTGCTGACCTTTTGATTAGCAGTTGAGCACTTAACCACTGTGTTACCAGGTCTCCTTGTGATGGCGGACATGGTGACAGTGATTTCCAGGGTAATCCATTCACTAAGGGTAGAATTACCAAAATGCCAAACCTTTGAGAAGCAAGGATAAAAAGGCTGTGATGAGAAAGTATCCACTAAGTTGTCTGGATACGTCGGGAATCTCTCTTGTTTGAAATTCAGAATGGTCTGCTGTGGAGTGATGGAGCTGGGAGGCAAGGTTCAAGATGCAGGTGTGAGGGAGAAACAGGAAAACATCAGTGCCTAGGATACCGTAGAATGGGGGTGGGGACAGGTAAGTGGACTGATCTCTTCATGGATTGTTTAGGGACATTGTCACTTGATATTATTACTAAAAGCTTTCAGCAGGTTAACAGGGATTTTCCAAAGATCTGGATATGCTATGCAACAGCCACCTTGATTACTTTTTAAAATAAAGTACATTATAAGCAATAATGATGACAACAATATATATGCTCAACAAAAATGTTGTAAAGTACAGATTCATTGTTTCAGGGGAGAGGAAGTAAAGCCAGCCAGGGTTTGAGCTCTTGTTTAGAATAACTTAACATTGTTGGAATTGATTTTAATGATACTGGTAATTTTCTTAATTTTTTCTCTGTCATTAATCTTCCAACTCTTCACACTGGGGTTGCATTCTAACGTTAACATGCAACTGAACTCTTACTTATATATTGTCTCATAATGTTTTCTATATGTTTAAGGTCAATTTTTATCAATTCTACTAGAATATGAGCTCCTTGAGGTCAGAGGCCTGTGTTAACTGTTTTCTCCTCGTATTTCATAAAACAGATATTACTGAAGAGAAACGTTAAAAATATTCATTGTTTACATTACTTTGGCGGTGTTATTGTAAAGTAAGGTTTTTATTGTTATTGTACAAATTTGAAAATAATTAGGAACAAAACTGAGAGAGATCTTACTCTTTCGACAACCCTGTCAGAGTGATTTGAGGACTATTGAAGTTCGAAGTGTAGTGGCTTGGGGAGTATGGTAGGTAGAGCCAAAAATAATTTCTTATTCTTTATTGAGTCCTGGTTTTGTAGCTCTTTGTGCCCAAGGCCATACATATCTGTGCTTGATGGATTTTTACTTTTTCTGATTTAATAGAGAAGACTTGGTGGCACAGTGGTTAAAGTGCTTGGCTTCCAACCAAATTGTGGGTGGCTTGAACCCACCAGCCGCCCTGTAAGAGAAAGATGTGGCACTCTGCTTCCCTAAAGATTTACATCCTTGGAAACCTATGGGACAGTTCTACTTTGTCTTATAGGGTTACTATGAGTAGGAATCAACTCGATGGCAATGGGTTTGGTTTGGTTTTGATTTAATAGTGGGGAAATTAGTGACGGGTGATTGTTGCCCATTTCTATAATTATTTATTTTCCAAGATTCTGTACTCCTCTCTTACTCCTGGGTTCTGTATTCCCCTCTCACCTTTATGTTATTTTCAGATTAATTTTTGGGGAAGCAATCCAGAAACTCATGCCACTTCACTTGTCAAGAACCCAAGGCCGTCCCTATATAATATACATATATATGTATTTTTTTTTCTGCTAAGACTCATTCCTTTTATTAGCCTTCTTTTCCTCTCCTCTTTATTTTTCTGCTTCCTCTCTTCCCTCTTCTTCCCCTCCTGTTCCGTCCTCCTTCTTCTTCCATCTCTGTTCTCCTGGCTATTCTGTTCTGTTTAAATTTTCTATTGAATAATTTAGAATCAGCTCTTCTACTTTAAAAAATTCTGTTGATATTTTATTGGGATAAGATTTCATTTACACATTAGCTTAGTAAAATTATCAAAGGAATTTTTGCTCAAGTCTTCTGTGTTTTTTGTTAATGTTTAAAAAATGTCTTTTGTAAAGTTCTGTAAATTCTTTGGTATGTTTATTCCAAGGTATTTTATTATTATGTTATTGTTATTATTGCTGTTATAAATGGTATATTTTCTCCCATCTTTCTTATAAATATGAAAGTTACTAATTTCATCATATTAATGGTGTATTCTATTATTGCACTGAATTATCTTTCTTTTGGTATTTTTCAATTGATTTTGAAATAGTGATATCTTTATCTCCTTTTCAATTTTTTTACATCACATTTCTGGGTTGATAACTCTTGGACAATGTCAAATAGTGGTAGTTATTATGGCCTTTCTTGTCATATTCCTAACTTTAGTGAAAATGATGCTAATATTTATCCATTAAATATGATACAGAGCTTCTATGTTTGTGTATGTTCCTTATTTTATTGATGTTTATTGATATTTAAAATATTTATTTATTTAAAATATTTATTTATTTATATATTTAAATAAATTTATTTATATATTTAAAATATTTATTGATATTTAAAAATAAAGAATGGTTATTACATTTGGCAAATGCCTTTTTAGCATCTATGAAAATAATTATACAATTTAAAATATATTTCATGTGCTGTTGAGTTGATACTGACTCATAGTGACCCTATAGGACAGAGTAGAACTACCCCATAGGGTTTCCTAGGCAGAAATCCTTAAGGGAGCAGGTTGCCAGGTCTTTTCTTTCATGGAGCTGCTGCTGGGTTCAAATGACCAACTCTTTGATTAGCAGCTGAATTCTTAACCATTGTGCAACCAGGGTTCCTTAAAAATACATACATATATTATGCTTATATGTATGTACTTTAAAATTATATGCACACACATACATACGTACTTCGATTAACATTAATAGAGTTTCTTTTGTGAATCATCCTTGTGTTCCTGGAAGAAACCTTTCTTGGTCAGGGTATATTATCTTTTTATTTTGCTTCTAGATTCTATATACTAATGTTTCATATAAGATTTTTGCATAAATATCCCTTGTGATATTAGTCTATGATTTGTGTATGTGTATGTGCTATGCTTTTCAGATATGTGAATAAATATACTTGCATATGCACATGATTTGGAAGTTTTTCTTCTTTTTTTATACTCTGGAATATTTTAAATTCACACTGGAGTTATCATATATCAAAAGATTTAGTAGAATTCGCTGTGAAACTATTTAAATCTAGGGCTTTTGGGATACCCTTTAACAAAGTTTTCATTTTTTCTAAGGTAATTGGTAGGTTTTAATTGTGTACTTTTGACAGGGTGTCTTTTTGTAAATTATGCCTATAAAATGAACAATTTTATCCAGGTTTTCATGAATAAAGTTGAGCAAAGTAGTCTTTTATGATTCTATTAACTACCTTTGTTTCAGTTTTATATACCTCTTATTTCTATTTTATATATTTTTATCTTATCTCCTTTGCCTTGAGTAGTTAGTGATTTATCTATTTTATGTTTTTGGGTTTTTTTCAAATATACTGATGTCAAGTGTATTTATAGTAGCACTATTTTCTTACTTCTGCTTTTATCTCATGAATTTTTTGCAATGTTTCCTCAGTTTTCCCTTTTTGCACCCATTACTACTATTAATTTCCAAAATGCTTTCATCATTCCAAACAGAAACTTTATGTCAAATAAGCAATAGCTCCTCCATTGCCCCTCCCTTATCCCTGATAATCTTTAATCACTTTCTGTCTCTGTGCATTTGCCTGTTTAAGATATTTCATGTAAGTGAATCATACATTATCTGTCTTTTTGTTTCTGGCTTATTTTACTTAGCATGATGTTTACAAGATTTATTTATGCAGTTTCATATATCAGAACTTCGTTTCTTTTTATGGTTAGATAACATTTCATTGTATGTATATACCACATTTTGTTTATCCACTCCTCAGTCGATGGACACTTAGGCTGTTTCCACCTTTTGGCTATTGTGAATAATGCTGCAAAGAACATTGGTAGTAAGTATCTGTTTGAGACCTTGTTTTCAAGTATTTTGTATACATACTTAGAAGTAAAATAGCTGGATTATATGGTAACTCTATGTTTAACTTTTTGAGAAACCACTAAACCGTTTTCCACAGTCGCTGTACCATTTTGCATTACAACTTATTCACAGCCTCACCAACACTTGCTGTTTTTCTTTCTTTCTTTCTTTTTTTACAATAGTCATCCTGATAGATCTGAAGTGGTGTCCCTTTGTGGTTTTGATTTGAGTTTCCCTAATAACTAATGATGTTGAACATCATTTCAAGTGCTTATTGGCTCTTACATTTAGGTCACTGACACATTTTGAGTTGATTTTCAAACATGGTGTGAGGTAGGGGTCCAACTTCATTCTTTTACATGTCAAAATCCCATTGTCCCAGCACCATATGTTAAAGAGAATATCTTTCCTCATTGAATGTACTTGACATCTGTCTTAGGCTGAGTTCTCCAGAGAAGCAAAACCACTGAAGCGTATATACCCAAACCAAGCCAAACATTTTGCCATTGAGTTGATTCTGACTCATAGTGCCCCTATAGGAGAGAGTAGAACTGCCCCATAGGGTTTCCAAGGAGCAGTTAGTGGAGTCAGACTGCCAGCCTTTTGGTTAGCAGCCAAGCTCTTAACCACCGCACCACCAGGGCTTGTTCTCTCTCTCTCTCTATGGATATATGTGTTGTTGTTGTTGTCGTCAGGCACTATCGAGTAGGTTCTGACTCATAGCAACTCTGTGTACAACAGAACAAAACACTGCTCAGTCCTGTACCCTCCTCACAATCATGGTTATGCTTGACCCCATTGTTGCAGCTACCGTGCAATCCATCTCGTTGAAGGTCTTCCTCTTTTTCTAAGACCCTGTACTTTACCAAGCATTATGTCCTTCTGCAGGGACTAATCCTACCTGATAACATGTCCAAAGTATGAGACTTAGTCTTGCCATACTTGCTTCTAAGAAGCATTATGGCTGTACTTCTTCCAAGACAGATTTGTTTGTTCTTTTGTCAGTCCATAGTATTTTCAGTATTCTTCACCAACACCACAATTCAAAGGCATCAATTCTTCTTCAGCCTTCCTTATTCATCATCCAGCTTTCGCATGCATACGAGGTGAATGAAAACACCATGGCTTGACTCAGAGTGACCTTAGTCTTCAAGGCGACATCTTTGCTTTTCAAACTTTAAAGAGGTCTTTCACAACAGATTTGTCCAGTGCAATGCGTATTTTGATTTCTTGATGGCTACTTCCATGAGTGTTGATTGTGGATCCAAGTAAAATCAAATCCTTGATAACTTCAATGTTTTTTCTGTTTATCAGGATGTTGCTTACTGGTCCAGTTGTAAGGATATTCGTTTTCTTTATGTTGAGGCATAACCCATACGGAAGGCTGTGGTCTTTGATCTTCATCAGTAAGTGCTTCAAGTCCTCTTCACTTTCAGCAAGCAAGGTTGTGTCATCAGCATAACACAGATTGTTGATGAGTCTTTGTCCAATCTTGATGCCCCATTCTTTTTCATAGAGTCTAGCTTCTCAGATTATTTGCTCAGCATACAGATTGAATAGGTATGTTGAAAGGATACAACCCTGCTGTACACCTTTCTTGACTTTAAACCACACAGTATCCCCGTGTGTGTGTGCTTGTGTGTGTGTATATATATATATATATATATATATAAAGAGAGAGATTTATATCGAGGAAATGTATCATGCTGTTGTAGATGCTGAAAAGTGCCAACTCCACGGGTCAGGCATCATGTTCAAGGCTTCTCCTGACTCACATAGCTGCAGGGGATGAAGAACCCAAAATCAGCGGGCCAGAGGGCAGGCTGCTGGCTCAAGTCCCAAGAACTGGAGGTCAAATGATGACAAATGGAATGCAGAGCAAAAGCCAGTAAGCTTTGCCAGAAAGTCCGTATGTATTGGATGCAGGCCACAACCCCAAGGAAACTTCCTTTCAACTGACTGGCTGCTCATAGTAGATCTCATCACAAAGGTGATTACATTATACAAGATCTCATCGTGGAGAGGATTACATCATGACATAACTGCCTAACTACATTACAACTGCCAAAACACTGAGAATCATGGCCCAGCCAAGTTGGCACACAACCTTAACTATCACAGCACCCTTGTCAAAAACCAATTGGCCATAGACATGAGTTTATTTTTAGACACTCAATTCTGTTTAATTGGTCTATATGTCTATCCTTATAGCAGTTACGCAGTTTTGTTTACTGTAGCTATGTAGTATGTTTTGAAATAAGGAAGTTTGTGTACTACTTTGTTCTTGTTTTTCAAGATTGTTTTGTCTATTCAGAGCCTCTTGTAATTTCATGTGAGCTTGAAGATTTTTTTTTCCATTTCTGCAAGAAAAGCAGTTGCAATGTTCATAGTGACTGTGTTGAATCTGTAGACTGCTTTGGGTAGTATTGACATCGTCACAATATTAAGACCTCCAATCCATGAAAACAAGATTTTTTTTTCCATTTATTTAGGTCTTCTTTAATTTCTCTAAGAAATGTTTTATAGTTTTTAATGTATAAATTTTTCACCTCCCTGACTACATTTATTCCTAGTTATCCCTTAATGAGATGGATTGACACAGTGGCTGCAACAATAGGCTCAAACATAGCAACAATAGTGAGGATGGTGCAGGACTGGGCATTGCTTAATTCTGGTGTATATAGGGTCCCTATGAGTTGGAAATGACTCAATGGCACCTACTGACAATAATAGTTTATTATTTTAGATGCTATGGTAAATGAAATTTTTTTTAGTTCCCTTTTGAGATATTTCATTGCTTTTTTTATAGAAACATAAATGATTTTTGTGCATTGATCTTGTACTCTGCAACTATGTTGAATTCCTTTATTAGCTCTTAGTAGCTTTCTTGTGAATTCTTTGGAGTTTTCCACACATAGCATCATGTCATCTACTAACAGGCATTATTTCACTTCTTCCTTTTAAATTTGAGTGTCATTAATTTTCTTTTCCTGACTGATTGCTCTGGTTAGGACTTCCAGTGCAATAGTGAATAGCAGTGGTGAAAGAAGGAATCCTTGTATTATTCCTGATTAAGTCTCAAAAGTAAATCATGTTTTGTTGCTTGTTAAATTGATTTAAATATAGTATGTTCCTCCATTACCCTTTCAGTGCTATATTCTCTTCCTGTATGTTTTAGAATGTTTCAAATATTTTAATGTTACTTTCATTGTTTTTTTTGTAGGGGAGAGGGCTTTTCGTTAAAAACAAAACAAAAAACACCTTGCACAAGAATCTCCTATTCAGGACTAGTATATACCAGTAAACAGGGTGAGTTGATTATCCTTGAGTTGTTCTTAGCATCTTCGCCTCAGATCTTAAGCTTATTTGTTTTTAAATTGTCAATATTATCATCTGAGGCAAAATGAAAGGATTTGATATTGTGGGTAATACAATTTGGCAAATTTCATCTGTGTGCTGTTTCCTCCTCCACGTGTCTGTCAGTTTGTCCTACTGTGGGGATTTGCATGTTGTTGTGATACTGGAAGCTATGCCACCGGTATTCAGATACCAGCAGGGTCACCCATGGCGAACAGGTTTCAGATGAGCTTCCAGACTAAGACAGACTAGGAAGAAGGACCCAGCAGTATACTTCTGAAAAGAATTAGCCAGTGAAAACCTTATGAATAGCAGTGGAACATTGTCTGATATAGTGCCAGAAGATGAGCCCCCCAGGTTAGAAGGCACTCAAAAGACTTCTGAGGAAGAGCTGCCTACTCAAAGTATAGTTGACCTTAATGACGTGGATAGAGTCAAGCTTTTGGGACCTTTATTTGCTGATGTGGCATGACTCAAAATCAGAAGAAACAGCTGCAAACATCCATTAATAATTGGAACTTGGAATGTACAAAGTATGAATCTAGGAAAATTAGAAATTGTCAAAATGAAATGAAATGCATAAACATCAATATCCTAGGCATTAGTGAGCTGAAATGGACTGGTGTTGGCCATTTTGAATTGGACGATCATACGGTCTACTATTCCCGGAATGACAACTTGAAGAGGAATGGAGTTGCATGGAGTTGCATTTATCGTCAAAAGGAACGTTTCAAGATCTATCCTGAAACACAATACTGTCAGTGATAGGATAATATCCATACGCCTACAAGAAAGACCAGTTAATATGACTATTATTCAAATTTACAAACGAACCACTAAGGCCAAAGATGAAGAAATTGAAGATTTTTACCAGCTTCTGCAGTCTGAAATTGATTGAACATGCAATCAGGATGCATTGATAATTACTGGTGATCGGAATGTGAAAGTTGGACACAGAGAAAAAGAATCGGTAGTTGGAAAATATAACTTTGGTGATAGAAATGATGCGAGAGATCACATGATAGAATTTTGCAAGACCAATGACTCCCTCGTCGCAAATACCTTTTTTTCACCAACATAAACAGCAACTATACACGTGGACCTCACCAAATGGAATACATAGAAATCAAATCGACTACATCTGTGGAAAGAGGCAATGGAAAAGCTCAATATCATCAGTCAGAACAAGGCCAGGGGCCGACTGCAGAATAGACCATCAATTGCTTACATGCAAGTTCAAGTTGAAACTGAAGAAAAGTATAACAAGTCCACAAAAGCCAAAGTACGACCTGGAGTATATCCCACCGAAATTCAGAGACCATCTCAAGAATACATTTGATGCATTGTACACTAATGACAGAAGACCAGAGGAGTTGTGGAATGACATTAAGGACATCATACATGAAGAAAGCAAGAGGTCATTAAAAAGACAGTAAAGAAAGAAAAGGCCAAATGAATATCAGAAGAGACTCTGAAACTTGCTCTTGAACGTCAAATTGCTAAGCAAAAGGAAGAAATGATGAAGTAAAAGAACTTAACAGAAGATTTCAAAGGGTGGCTCGAGAAGATGAAGTAAAGTGTTATAATGACATGTGCACATAGCTGGAGATAGAAAATCAAAAGGGAAGAACACGCTCGGCATTTCTCAAGCTGAAAGAACTGAAGAAAAAATTCAAGTCTCTAGCTGCAATAGTGAAGGATTCTATGGGAAAAATATTAAACGAAGCAGGAGGCATCAAAAGAAGATGGAAAGAATACACAGAGCCATTATACCAAAAGAATTGGTCAACGTTCAACCATTTCAAGATGTAGCATATGATCAGGAACCGATGGTAGTGAAGGAAGAAGTCCAAGCTACACTGAAGACATTGTCGAAAAACAAGGCTCCAGATATTGATGGAATACCAACTGAGATGTTTCAACAAACAGATGCAGTGCTGGAAGTGCTCACTTGTCTATGCCAAGAAATTTGGGAGACAGCTACCTGGCCAACCAACCTGAAAAGATCCATATTTATGCCTATTCCCAAGAAAGGTGATCCAACTGAATGTGGAAATTATTGAACAATATCATTAATATCACACACAAGTAAAATTTTGCTGAAGATCATTCAAAAGTGGCTGCAGTATTATATTGACAGGGGACTGCCAGAAATTCAGGCTGAAATCAGAAGAGGATGTGGAAACAGGGATATCATTGCTGATGTCAGATGGATCCTGGCTGAAAGCAGAGAATACCAGAAAAATGTTTACCTGTGTTTTATTGACTGGGTAAATGCATTCGACTGTGTGGATCGTAACAAATTATGGATAACATCGTGAAGAATGGGAATTCCAGAACACTTAATGTGCTCATGAGGAACCTGTACATAGATCAAGAGACAGTTGTTCAAACAGAACAACAGGATACTGCATGATTTAAAGTCAGGAAAGCTGTGCATCAGGGTTGTATCCTTTCACCATACCTATTCAAACTGTATGCTGAGCAAATAATCTGAGACGGTGGACTATAAGAAAAAGAACAGGACATCAGAACTGGAGGAAGACTCACTAACAACGTGCCTTATGCTGATGACACAACCTTGCTTGCTGAAAGTGAAGAAGACTTGAAGCACTTACTGATGAAGATCAAAGACTACAGTCTTCAATATGGATTACACTTCAACATAAAGAAAACAAAAATCCTCACAACTGGACCAATAAGCAACATCATGATAAACAGAGAAAACATTGAAGTTGTCAAGGATTTGATTTTAGTTGGATCCACAATCAACACCCATGGAAGCAGCAGTCAAGAAATCAAAATACGCGTTGCATTGGGCAAATCTGCGGTGAAAGACCTTTTTAAAGTGTTGAAAAGCAAAGATGTCACCTTGAAGACTAAGACGCGCCTGACCCAAGCCATGGTATTTTCAATTGCATCATATGCATGCAAAAGTTGGATGACGAATAAGGAAGCCCAAAGAAGAATTGATGCTTTGAATTGTGGTGTCGGAGAAGAATATTGAATATGCCATGGATTGCCAAAAGAACTAACGAATCTGTCTTGGAAAAAGTACAGCCAGAGTGCTCCTTAGAAGCAAGGATGGTGAGACTAAGTCTCATACTTTGGACATGTTATCAGGAGGGATCAGTCCCTGGAGAAGGACATCATGTTTGGTAAAGGAAAGGGTCAGCACAGAAGAGGAAGACCCTCAACGAGTTGGACTGGCACAGTGACTGCAACAATGGGCTCAAGCATAACCACTATTGTAAGGATGGTGCAGAACTGGACAGTGTTTCGTTCTGTAGTACATAGGGTCTCTATGAGTCAGGACTGACTAGACGGCACCTAACAACAACAACAAGCTGTTTCATATACTTGTTTAAAAATCCTTCTTCTCTTCCTATTGAATATTTCTCATTGCAGTTAGGTGCCAAAGAGTCCATTCCAACGCATATTGATCCTATGAACAACAGAACAAAACACTGCCTGATCCTGTACCATCCTCACAATCTTTGCTGTGCTTAAATCCATCAATGCAGCCACTGTGTCAATCCATCTTCTTGAGAGTCTTCCTCTCTTTCACTGACTCTCTACTTTACCAAGCATGATGTCCTTCTCCAGGGACTCGACCTTCCTCATAACATGTCCAAAGTATGTGAGACAAGTCTCATCACTCTCGTTTCTAAGGAGCATTCGGGCTGTACTTCTAAGACAGATTTGTTCATTTTTCTGGCTGTCCATAGTATATTCAATATTCTTCACCAATACCATAATTCAAAGACGTCAATTCTTCTTCATTCTTCCTTATCCCTTGTCCAGCTTTCACATGCATATAAGGCTATTGAAAATACCATGGCTTGGGTCAGGTGCACCTTAGTCCTCAAAGTGACATCTTTGCTTTTTAACACTTTAAAGAAGTCTTTTGCGGCAGATTTTGCCGATACGCTACATCATTTGATTTCTTGACCACTACTTCCATGGGGGTTGATTGTGAATCAAAGAAAAATTAAATCCTTGGCAACTTCGACATTTTCTCCGTTTATCATGAAGTTGCTTATCGGTTCAGTTGTGATGATTTTCGTTTTTTTATGTTGAAGTGTAATCCATATTGAAGGCTGTAGTCTTTGATCTTCATCAGTAAATGCTTCAACTCCTCTTCACTTTCAGCAAGCAAGGTTATGTTATTTGTGTATTGCAGGTTGTTAATGAGTTTTCCTCCAATCTTGACGCTGTATTTTTCTTCATATAGTCATTCCACCTGCTTGGATTATTTGCTTAGCACAGACATTGACTTATTTATTGTAAAAAGATACAACCCTGACGCTTACCTTTCCTGATTTGAAACCACACAGTATCCCCTTGTTCTGTTCAAAAGGCTGCCTCTTGGTCTACGTATAGGTTCCACATGAGCACAATTAAGTGTTTTGAATCCCCATTTTTCACAATGTATTCCATAATTTATTATGCCTCACACAGTTGAATACCTTTGCAAAGTCAATGAAACACAGGTAAACATCTTTCTGATATTCTCTGCTTTCAGCCAAGATCCACCTGAGACCAGCAATGATGTTCCTTGTTCCACATCCTCTTCTGAATCTTGCTTGAATTCCTGGCAGTTCCCTCTGGAATGTACTGCTGCAACCACTTCTGAATGTTCTTCAACAAAGTTTTACTTGCTTACAATAATAATGACATTGTTTGATAATTTCTGCCTCCCGTTGGATCACCTTTCTTTGGAATGGGCATAAATATGGTTTTCTTCCAATAATTTGGCAAGGTATCTGTCTTCCAAATTCCTTGGCATAGATAAGTGAGCTCTTCCAGCTTTGCATCCCTTTGGTGAAATATCTCAGTTGGTATTCCGTCAATTTCTGGAGTCTTGTTTTACCAAAGCCTTCATTGCAGATCAGACTTCTTCCTTTAATAACATTGGTTCTCAGTTATATGCTACTTTCTGAAACGGTTAATCATTGACCAATTCTTTTTGGTATAGTGACTCTGTGTAGTCCTTTCAACTACTTTTGATGCTTCCTGCAATGTTCAATATTTTGCCCACGTTGTTGTTGTTAGGTGCCATCAATTTGGTTCAGACTCATACCAACCCGATGTACAACAGAACAAAACACTGCCTGGTCCTGTGCCATCCTCACAATTGTTGTAATGCTTGAGACCCTTGTTGCAGCCACTGTATCAGTCCATCTCATTGAGGTCTTCCTCTTTTTTGCTGACCTACTACTTTACCTAGCATGATGTCCTTCTCCAGGGACTGGTCCCTCCTGATAACGTTCCAGTGTATGTGAGACAAAGTCTCTCCATCCTTGCCTCTAATGAGTATTCTGTCTGTACTTTTTCTAAGACAGATTTGTTCGTTCTTCTGCCAGTCCATGGTACATTCAACATTCTTCACCAACACCACAATTCAAAGGTGTCAATTCTTCTTTGGTTTTCCTTTTTCATTGTCCAGCTTTCGCATGAATAAGAGGCAACTGAAAACACCATGGCATGAGTCAGGAGCACCTTAGTCCTTAAAGTGACAATTTCGCTTTTTAACACTTTGAAGAGATCATTTGCAGCAGATTTGCCCAATGCAATGTGTCTTTTGATTTCTTGACTACTGCTTCTGTGGGTGTTGATTGTGGATCCAAGTAAAATCATATTCTTGACAACATCAATCTTTTCTCCATTTATTATTATGTTGCTTATTGGTCTAGTTGTGAAGATTTTTGTTTTCTTTATGTTGATGTGTAATCCATACTGAAGGCTGTGGTATTTGATCTTCATCAGTAAGTGCTTCAACCCCTGTTCACTTTCAACAAGAAAGATTGTGTCATCAGCATAATGCAGACTGTTAATGAGTCTTCCTGATGCCCTGTTCTTCTTCACACAGTCCAGTTTCTCAGATTATTTGTTCAGCATACAGATTGAAAGGATACAACCCCGCTGCAAACCTTTCCTGATTTTAAACTATGCAATATCCCATTTTTCTGTTCGAACAACTGCCTCTTTGTCTAAGTACAGGTTCCTCATGAACACAATTAAGTGTTATGGAATTCCCATTTTTCTCAATGTTATCTACAATTTGTTATAATCCACATAGTTGAGTGCCTTTGCATAGTCAATAAAACACAGGTAAACATCTTTCTGGTATTTTGTGCTTTCAGCCAAGATCCATCTGACATCGGCAATGATATCTCTCATTCCATAACCTCTTCTAAATCTGGCTTGAACTTCCGGCAGTTCTCTGTCAATGTACTGCTGCAACCACGGTTGAGTGGTCTTCAGCAAAATTTCACTTGCATGTGATATTAATGATATTGTTGATAATTTCCAAACTCTGTTGGATCACTTTCTTTGGAATGGGCACATATATGGATCTCTTCCAGTCAGTTCACCAAGTAGCTGTCTTCCAAATTTCTTGGCATAGATGAGTCGGCGCTTCCAGCTTTGCATCTGTTTGTTGAAACATCTCAATTGTTATTTCATCAGTTCCTGGATTTTTGTTTTTCACAAATGCTTTCAGTGCAGCTGGGACCTCTTCCTTCAGTACCGTCAGTTCTTGAGCATATGCTACCTCCTGAAATGGTTGAACCCCGACCAACTCTTTTTGGTACAGTGACTTGGTGTATTCCTTCCATCTTCTTTTGATGCCTCCTGTGTAGTTGAATATTTTCCCCATAGAATCCTTCAAATTTGCAACTCAAGGCTTGAATTTTTTCTTCAGTTCCTTCAGCTTCAGAAATGCTGAGCATGGTCTTCCCTTTAGATTTTCTATCTCCAGGTCTTTTGCACATGTTATTATAATATTTTCCTTTGTCTTCTTGAGCCACCCTTTGAAATCTTCTTTTAAACTCTTTTACTTCATCGTTTCTTCTTTTCACTTTAGCTATTCTATGTTCAAGCACATGAAATTTTATAATAGTGGCTGTCATGGATTGAATTGTGTCCCCCCAAAATATCTGTCAACTTGGCTGAGCCATGATTCCCAGTATTGTGTGATTGTCCACTATTTTGTCATCTGATGTGATTTCCCTATGTGTTGTAAATCCTATCTCTCTGAATTTGATGAGATAGGATTAGCAACAGTTATGTTAATAAGGCAGGACTCAATCTACAAGATTGGGGTGTGTCTTGAGCCAATCTCTTTTGATATATAAAAGAATTGAGCAGAGAGACAGGGGGACCTCATACTATCAAGAAATGAGAACCAGGAGAATATTGTGTTCTTTGGAATCTCCTCTACCAGGGAAGATTGAAGACAAGGATCTTCCCCCAGAGTGGACAGAAAGAGAATGCCTTCCCCTGGAGTTAGTACTCTGAATTTGGACTTCTAGCCTTCTAGACTGTGAAAGAGTAAATTTCTCTCTGTTAAAGTCATCCACTTGTGGTATTTCTGTTACAGTGCACTGCATAACTAAGACTGTGGTCTCATAGAATTTATGTCCTTTTGTGATTGACTTATTTCACTCAGCATGATGCCCTCTGGATTCCTCCATGTTGTGAGATGTTTCCAGATTCATCATTTTTCTTTATTGTTGTGTAGTATTTCATTGTGTGTATGTACCATAGTTTTTTTATCCATCTGTTGATGAAAAGTTAGGTTGTTTCCATCTTTTTGCTATTGTGAATAATGCTGCAATGAACATGGGTGTGCATATGTCTATTCATATGAAAGCTCTTATTTCTCCAGGATATATTCCTAGGAGTGGGATTGCTGAATAGTATGATATTTCTATTTCTAGCTTTTTAAGGAAGTGCCATATCATTTTCCAAAATGGTTGTATCATTTTTCATTCCCACCAGCAATGCTTAAGAGTTCCAATCTCCCTGCAGCCTCTCCATTTGTTATTTTCTATTTTTTTGATTCGTGCCAGTAGTGTTGGGGTGAAATGGTATCTCATTGTAGTTTTGATTTGCATTTCTCTAATGGCTAGTGATCACAAGCATTTTCTCATGTTTCTGTTAGCCACCTGAATGTTCTTTGGTGAAAGTGTCTGTTCCTATCCTTTGCACATTTTTTAATTGGATTATTTGTCTTTTTGTTGTAAAGTTGTTAGATTTTCCTATAGATTTTAGAGACTGACCTTTGTTGGATTTGTCATAGCCAAAATGTTTTTCCAGTCTGTAGGCTCTCTTTTTACTCTTTTGTTGAAGACTTTCAATGAGCATAAGTGTTTATTTTTTAGAAGATCCCAGCTTATCTTCTGGTGTTTGTATATTGTTAGTTATGGTTTGTATCCTATTTATGCCATTTATTAGGGCCTTTCACTTTAACTTTATATTTTTTGGTTTTATATTTAGGTCTTTGATTCATTTTGAATTAGTTTTTGTGTATGGGCCCTGTTTTATTTTTTTTACAGATGAACATCTAGTTTTCCCAGCACCATTTGTTAAAAAAGACTGTCTTTTCCCCATTTAAAGGACTTTGGGCCTTTTTCAACATCAGGTGACCAAAGGTGGATGGATTTATACATGAGTTCTTGATTCCCTTCCATTGATCAATGTGCTGTCATTGTACTAGTACCAGGCTGTTTTGACTACCATAGCTGTATAGTAGGTTATGAGGTCAGGTAGTGCTAGGCCTCCTCCTTTCTTCTTTTTCTTCAGTAGTGCTTTACTTATCTGGGGCCTGTTTCCTTCACATATAAAGTTAATGATTAGTTTTTCCATCTTGTTAAAGAATGCTGTGGGTATTTGGATGGAGATTGCATTGTATTTGTAGATTGCTTTGGCTAGAATTGACATTTTCACAATGTTGTGTCTACCTATCCATGAGCATAGGATATTTTTCCATTTATGTAGGACTCATTTGGTTTCTTGCAGTAGCGTTTTGTAGTTTTCTTTGTATGGGTCTTTTATGTCCCTGGTTAGAGTTATTCCTACATATTTTATTTCTTTAGGGGCTATTATAAATAGTTTTGCTTTCATGATTTCCTTTTTGTAGTTCTCTTTTTTGGTGTATAATAATTCAACTGATTTTTCTATGTTGATCTTGTATCCTGCTACTCTGCTGAATTTTTCTATCAGTTCCAGTAGTTTTCTTGTGGAGTACTTTCGATTCTCTAAGTATAATATCATATTATCTGCAAATAGGGATACTTTTACTTCTTTCTTACCAATCTGGATGCCTTTTATTTCTTTTTCTTGCTTTATTGATCTAGCTAGGACTTCCTGAACAATGTTAAATAGTAGTGGTATAAAAGGAATCCTTGTTTTGTTCCTGTTCTCTGGGAGAATGTTTTCAGCCTCTCTCCATTGAGAATGATATTAGCTGTTAGTTTTGAATAAATACCCTTTATTGTGTTGAGGAATTTCCCTTATATTCCTATTTTACTTAAATTTTTTGTCAGGATTGAGTGTTGGACTTTGTCAAATGCCTTCTATGTGTCAATTGGGGTGATCTTGTGATTATTTTATTTTGTTTTATTTGTGTGGTAGATTACATTGATTGATTTTCTAATGTTGGTTCATCCTTGCATACCTGGTATGAATCCCACTTGGTCGAGGTGTATTATTCTTTTAAATATTATGCTGAATTCTATTGACACGAATTTGTTGAGTATTTTTGTATCTACATTCATGAGAGATAGTGGTCTCTAATTTTCTTTTTTTGTGTTGTCTTTGCCTGGTTTTGGGTTCAGGGTTATTCTAGCTTCTAGAATGAATTTGGAAGTATCTCTTCCTTTTCTATGATCTATAATAGTTTGAGTAGTGCCAGTGTTAGCTCTTCTCTGAATGTTTGGTAGAATTCTCCAGTGAAGCCATCTGGGTCTGAACATTTATTGTTGGAATTTTTTTTTTATTACATTTTCAATCTCTTCTCTTGTTATGAGTCTGTTCAGATTTTCAACCTCACTTTGTGTTAGTTTATGTAGGTAGTGGGTTTCTAGAAATTTGTCCATTTCCTCAAGTTTTTCATATTTGATGGACTACAGTTTTTCATAGTACTCTCTTCTGATCCTTTGTATTTCAGCTAGGTCCGTGTAATGTCTCCCATTTCATTTCTTATTTAGATTATTTGCTTCCTCTTCCGTTTCTGTTTTGTCAGTTTGGCCAGTGGTTTGTCAATTTTGTTGATCTTTTCAAAGAACTAATTTTTAGTTTAGTTAATTCTTTCTGCTGTTTTTCTCTTCTCTATTTCATTTTTATCTGCCTTGATCTTTATTATTTATTTTCTTCTCATGGCTGTGGGCTTCTTTTGCTGTTTCCTTTCTATTTGTTCGAGTTGTATTTTGATCCTGTCCCTTTCTTCTTTTTTGATATGTGCATCTGTTGCTACAAATTGACCTCTGAAGACTGCCTTTGCTGTGTCCCAAAGATTTTGATATGATATGTTTTCATTCTTGTTTGATTCTAGGAATTTTTTTATTCCATCTTTGATTTCTTCTTTTGCCCAGTGGTTTTAAGCAAGATTTTATTCATTTTCCATGTATTTGATTTTTTTTCCTTGCTCTTTCTGTT
Source organism: Dugong dugon (assembly GCA_030035585.1). NCBI lineage: Eukaryota > Metazoa > Chordata > Mammalia > Sirenia > Dugongidae > Dugong > Dugong dugon. The sequence continues at coordinate 35,376,226 of CM057479.1, forward strand.
ATTAAATTCTAATTTTATGGTGTTGTGATAGAGAAGATGCTTTGTATTGTCTCAATATTTTGAATTTTGTTGAGGGTTGTTTTGTGGCTTAAAATGTGGTCTATTCTGGAGAATGTTCCATGTGTGTTGGAAAAAGAGTGTATACTTTGCTGCTGTTGGATGGAATATTCTGTATATGTCTATGAGGTCAAATTGGTTGATTGTGGTCTTTAGATTTTCTGTTTCTTTGTTGAGTTTCTTTCTAAATGTTCTGTCCTTTACTGATTGTGGTGTGTTGAAGTCTCCTACTATTATTGTGTACCTGTCAATTTCTATTTTCATTGCTTTTAGAGTTTGTTTTATGTATTTTGGGGCCCTTTCATTGGATGCATAGGTATTTATTATTGTTATGTCCCTTTAGTCATTATATAATATCCTTTCATGTCTTTTATGGTTGATATATTTTAAAGTGTATCTGAAATTAATATTGCCACTTCTGCTTTTCTTTGGCTGTTGTTTGCTTGATATATTTTTTTCTATCCTTTGATTTTTAATAAATTTACGTCTTTGTTTACAAGACGTGTTTCTTGCAGACAGCATATTGATGGGTCCTTTTTTTTTTTTATCCATTTTGTCGCTTTCTGTCTCTTTATAGGTGTATTTAAACCATTTAGGTTCAGTGTAATTATTGATAAGTGTTTGAGTTTATTGCTGTCATTTTGTAGGTTTTTTTTTTTTTTTTTTTGTGGTGCTGATATTTTCTTTGTTCATCTTACTCTCCTGTGCTGAATTCCTTTTGTTTATGGATTTTTTTTTTCATTTCTTTCATTTTCATAGATTTGAATTTACTGAGACTTTAAGTTCTTCTTCTTTATTTTGATGAGTAGCTTTGTTAACTTTCTTTGTGGTTACCTAGAATTCACTCCTATCTTCCTAAGGTTAAGCCAGTCTTTTATCACTTGATATCAACTTGACTTCCTCTCCATTTGAAAGATCTACACCTACACCTTATATTCCTTCTTTTATTGTTCTGACATTGTTGTCATTTACAGATTGACGTCTTTGGTTCCCTGTTGTAAATCTTTTAGTTTTGTTCTATGCTTGAGAGTTCATTATCTAGTTTGGTGTCTCACTGATGCTGTCCTGTATCCTAGATTCAGGCTGTTGTCTGTTGTTGTTGGTTCTGTAACCAAATGGCTCCGTTTTTGGTGAGTGTGATTATGATATGTCTTGATGACTTTCTTTTGGGGTCTATCCTGTATCAGGATTGTTGATCTTCTCAGATGGTCAGATTTTCATCTTTCATGATTTTAGGGAAGTTTTATGTCAGCAAATCTTCAATGATCCTATCTATGTTTTCCATTTTCTCCCCCTGTTCTGGAACTCTGATCATGTGCAATTTTTTGCTTTTGATTGTATCCCACACGGTTCTCGTGTTTTCGTCATTTTTCTTCAGACTTTTCTCTGATTTTTCTTCAAACAAAGTGGTATCCAAGGATTTATCTTCAATTTTGCTAATCCGGTCTTCCATTGTCTCAAAGTTGCTCCTAAAACTTTCTATTGCACTGTCCTTTTCTGAAATTTTGTTTTTCATCTTTTGGATGTATAATTGCTATGTTTTGTGTGATTTCTAGTTGTTAATTTATTTTGACATTTTGTTCCTGTATTATTTTCCTCAATTCTTCTATGGCTTTTTCTGTGTTTTCCTGTATTTTCCATGAGTTTGTCTATTTTTCCATTATTTTTTTCTGTGTTTTCCTTTATTTCTTTCCTAATCTCTCAGAGAGTCCTGAATATTATACTTTTGAATTTCTTATCAGATAGTTATAGTGCCTTTTCTTCTATCGGATGGTCATGTTGAGTTTTATTTTGTTCCACTACTCTGGAACATCTTGTCCTGTTTTTTTATATATGTTTTGATATTGTCAGCTGTCTCCAGGACATTCAGGAATTATTTTCTTTGTTTATTGATTGTAGATTTGTTTGTTTTATACTGGTTTTTGTTTTTATTTGTTTTTGTCTGGGCAGCAGTGTTTTGTTGCTTGTTCATCTGTGAGTGTGATATTTCTCACCAACTTTTCCAGGTGGGCAGGACCAGTTGGCCAGCTATATAGTGCAGCAGGGTAAGTCCAGCGGGGGTTGGGGGAGGGGTGAGCTTGCTCATCTGTGGCACGAACTGTGGCAGGCAGGGTGGGGCCAGGGGGCAGAGGAGGGTGGTGTCTAGCGTCTGCGCCACTGCTGCTCAGGAGTGTGGCACTTGGCATGTGGTGCAGACAGGCAGAAGTGAAGGGAGTGGCTGTGATGTGTGGAGCTAAGTGGGTGAGAGAAAGAAAAGAAAGAAGAGGGAAATGGGTAAAAAACACAAAAAAGAAGAAAATGAAGAGGAAAAGAAAACAAAGGTAAATTAAATGACAGTGTAGTGGGATTGGACAGGGGTGACAGGGCAGACCCAGGGATGCCATGTGCCCATGGCTCTGTAGCCAAGCAGTGCAGCTAGGCATCTTGAGAAGGGGTGTGTATGGTGCACAAGGTTAGGTAGGTGGGAGAAAGGAAAGGAAAGAAGGGAAAGAGAGAAAATAAACAAACAAACAAAAAAACAACAGCAACAACAAAGAAAAAATGTGGTGCTTTGGGAGCCAGTCTTTGGGGGTCAGGCAGATTGGGTTTGCAACAAGCTGATATCTTTCTCACTGGGCAGTGCAGCACGTCCCCTCAAGAAAGGGTGGAGGCAGCGCAGGGCTTAGGTGGGAGGGAGAAGGAAAATGGAGAAGAGGAAAGATAAAGAAAAATAAAAAATATAGCACTGAGACAGCTGGCCTGTTGGGGCAACACAGACCTGGGGAGGCGGTATTCCAGTGACTCTCTAGCCAAGCAGTGTAGTACGACCCTTCAAGAAGGTAGGGGGAGGTGCATGAGACTAGGTGGGTAAGAGAAAAGAAAGTAAGGAAGCGAATGAGAGAGAAGAAACAACAACAACTACCACAACAAAAAATGGCAGTGAGGGAGCCAGTCAGTGATGGCAGCGAAGACCCAGGGAGGCCAAGTGCCAGTGGCTCTCTTGTTGGGCAGTGCAGCATGATCCTTCAAGAATGGCTGTAGGCAGGACACAGGGCTAGGTGAGTGGGAGAAAGGAAAGGAAAGGAAGAATGGGAGAAAAATAAAAACAGAAAAAAACAGCAAACAAATTAAAAACAATACGGAGCCAGCTGTTGGGGGCAGTGCAGACCCAGGGCACATGGCTTACGTGCCAGTGCCTCTCTAGCCAAGTGGTTTGGCATGGCCCTTTGAGAAGGGGTGGGGATGACATGCAGGGGTAGGTGGATGGGAGACAGGAAAGGAAAGAAGGAAGAGAGAGAAGAAACAAAAAAAAATTATGGTTCTGAGGAAGCCAACCAGTGGGAGCGGCATGCACCCAGGGAGGCTGTATGCCCATAGGACTCTAACCAAGTGGTGCAGTACGGCCCTCAAGAGGGGGAGGGGATGAAACATGGAGCTAAGTGGGTGGGAGAAAGAAAAGGAAGGAAGGAATAGAGACAGGAAACAAAAACAAAACAAAACAAATAAAAAAAAATAATATGGCATTAAAGGAGCCAGCCTTCGGGGGCAGCACAGACTCAGAAAGGCCATCTTCCAGTGGCTGCCTAGCTGAGTGGTGCAACACGCTCATCAAGAAGGGGCAGCAGGTAGTTCGAGCAAAATGGCGCTCTAGGCAGAAGCACCACACCATCCCTCAACAGCAAAGATCTGAAAAACTAGGCCGAATGGAGAATACAACAATCCTGAAACCCTAGAACATCAAGTGAGGAGACGGAGAGCTCAGCCGGGCACCAAGTGGGGTGGGAGGGCTGGCAGAGAACAGACAGCAAGGAGAGATTCATGCAGAGGTCCCCTACCAGCTAACGCAGTGCGAATCCACCATCTTGGACTCCTATCGTAGACCAGTAAACAGGGGGTACAAGAAAGCAGCCTCACGGAGCATCCAGCGGGAGACAAAACAACTGGTAATTTGCGGTGTGCGCTTTCCCACCCCCTACACCTCTTCGCCCCCGCTCGGCCTCCTCCGCTTCCCGCAGCCACGGTCTCTTGACTGGGTGGAGCCGGCTGCTTGGATTCCACACACTGGAGAAGGTGGCTCTCTGGGTGCCATTTGTTGGCTGCTGGTGTTGCTTTTTTCTGCTACTTTTGATTTCTTCCTTGCCTCTCGCCATCTCCCCCTCCTTTTGCTCGAGTTCCTTGCTCCGTGTGTCATCTTTGCTTCTTCCTGAGGGGCTGCAGAGCACCAGCAATTTGTGGTATATGCTTTCCCACTCTCTACCCTTCTTCACCCACACTTGGCCACCTCTGCTTCCCATGGACAGAGTCTCTTGTCCGGAAACACCAGCCAGCACTAGCTGGCTCTCTAGGTGCCATTTGTTGGCTGCTGGTGTTGCCTTTTTTTTTTTCCCTGCTTCTTTTGATCTCTTACTTGCCTCTCTCTGCCTCCCCCTCTTTTTGCTCGAGTGCCTGGCTCTGTGCGCCATCTTTGCTTCTTCCTGAGAGGCTGTGGAGCTCCATTGGAGTGTGGAGCTGCTTCCCGGTCTGGGCTACCACGCTGGTGGGATACCGGGGCTTTTGTTCATTTGTTTGTTTAGAATTGTTTGTTTTCTTTTCTTTTTCTTGAGTTGGGAGCCCTTTCTGGCCAGGCAGAGCTGTGTGGCAAGGACTCCCTTTCAACTTCCACAGACGTGCAGAGGGATCCATGATAGCATTTCTTTTTTTGTTGGTTTTATTTTTTTCTGATTTTTTTTTTTTGGGGGGGGGGTCTCTCTTGTTCTTTTTTTTAAATTTGTTTTGTTTTCTTTTCCCTCTTTCTCCCTTTTTGTCTTTCTTCATTGCTCAGCTTCTCATCTCTCTAGATCTTCCTTCCTTCAGATCCCTGAATACCAGGTGTTGTATACCTCTACGCCTTCTAGCTAGGTGGTACTACAACACCTGAGAGCGACTTCCCCAGATCTCATAGCTGCACCGGTGGGATACCTAGGAACATTGCGGTTCTTTAACCATTCTTATTTTTTTTATTCATTCTTGTCTTCTCTTCCTCTTCCCCTTTCTGTTTTTCTCCATTTCATAGTCTCTCATCTCTCCACTCCAACGGCAAGCTCCCCTAGCATTCTTTCTAGTTTCTTTGTATGTTTTTGGCTCCTGTTCCTCTCTCCTCTCTCCCAGATCCATCTTAGCTCCACACATAACAATCTCCCTGCTGCATCCTGCCTAACTGCACCATGCCCTTGAGATAATACCACCAAGCAGCACAGGCACGGCCTACTGGAACTTGCCCTGCACTGATTACTGACCTGCTCTGGTGGTTATAGTAAGTGCCACAAACATCCCATCCCAGTAACTCCTCTTCAGCTAGACCTGCCCTGCCATAACATATCTGAGTGACTGACCCTGCAAGTGGGAGAAGGAGGCAAAAAGTATTCAGCACACACATGAGCAAACAACAAAGAACACACAGTCAGCCTGCTCAGATGTAGTCAAATTTTTCTTAAAAAAAGGGACGAAACAAACAAATCTACAATCAATAAATGAGAAAAATAACTACTGAATGTCCTGAAAATAACAGACAATATCAAAACATTTACAAAAACTGGACAGGATGGTTCCAGTAGGCGTCCGAAATAAAACTGAGATGACCGTCCTGTGGAAGAAAATGCACTAGAACTACCTGGTAGGGAATTCAAATCTCTAATACTCAGAATTCTCCAAGAACTGAGGCAAAAAGCTGATAAACATGAGGAAAAAATAGACAAATTCATGGAAAATACAGACAAAAAAATGGAAGAATTCAAGAAGATGGTGAAGGAACAAACTGCCAAAACAAATTCACAACTAGAAATTATACAAAGACAACAATTAGAAATCCAAAAGACAAACAACAAGATTTCAGAAATGGACGATGTCATAGAAAAGATGACAAGCAGATTTGAAATGGTGGAAGACAGGATCAGTGGAATTGAAGACAAACACTTGGATACAACTCTGTTTCCAGAAAACTCAGAGAAAAGAACAAAGAAAAATGAAGAGACCCTGAGAGTTATGTGGGACACAATCAAAAGCAAAAATCTGGGAGTGATTGGAATTCCAGAACAGGGGGAGAAAACAGAAAACACAGAGAGGATCATTGACGAACTGCTGACAGAAAACTTCCCCAATATCATGAAAGATGAAAAGCTGGCCATCCAAGAAGCTCAACAAACCCCATACAGAAGAGACCCCAAAAGACAATCACCAAGGCATATCATATTCACACTTGCCAAAACCAAAGAAAAACAAAGAATCCTGAGAGCAGCTCGTGAAAAACAAGGAGTCACATACAGAGGAGAAACAATAAGATTAAGCTCAGATTATTCGGCAGAAACCATGCAGGCAAGAAGGCAATGGGATGACATATATAAAATCTTGAAAGAAAAAAAATGCCAGCCAAGAATAATACATCCTGCAAAACTCTCATTCAAATTTGATGGTGAAATTAGGTCATTTCCAGATAAACAGAAATTAAGGGAATATGTAAAAGTCAAACCAAACTTAGAAGAGTTATTAAAGCGAGTTCTTCGATCTGAGGACAAATAGCTTCAGCTCACAGGCAGAACCTAGGACACAGGATCGTACCAGCCAGACACAAATCTAGGAAATGAAATCTCGAGGACTATCAAAAATCAAAAGAAATACAACAGGGAATGAAAGCAGTTAATCAATAAATGACAACAACATCAAAACAATAAAAGAGGGAATAAATGGCATAGGTATAGAACCTTCTAATGGAGAGGAAGGCAAGGCGATACCAAGTAATGGTAGACTGCTTCAAACTTAGAAAGATAAGGGTAAAATTCATGGTAACCACAAAGAAAGTTAACAAACCAACTCATAAAAATAAAGACAAAAAACATAAAGTCTCAGCAAAAACAAAGCCTACAAAAATAAAAAAGATGAAGAAAAAAAATCCACAAACAGAAGTAACTCAGCACAAGATTAAGAAGAACAAGGAAAACTTCAGCATCACAAAAAAGCATTACAAAATGACAGCAACAAACTCACATCTATCAATAATTACACTGAATGTAAATGGACTCAATGTACCCATAACGAGACGGAGAGTGACAGAATGGATTAGAAAACAGGATCCATCAATATGCTGTCTACAAGAGACACATCTTAGAAACAAAGATGTGAATTTATTAAAAGTCAAAGGTTGGAAAAAATAATATATCAAGCTAACAACTACCAAAAAAGAGCAGGAATGGCAATTCTAATCTCAGATAAAATAGACTTTAAAACAATATCTACCATAAAAGACAAAGAAGAACACTATATAATGACCAAGGGGATGATCCATCATGAAGAGATAACCATAATAAACATCTACACACCCCATGACAGGGCTCCAAAATACATAAAACAAACTCTAACAACACTGAAAAGAGAAATTGACAGTTCCACAATAATAGTAGGAGACTTCAACACACCACTCTCAGTAAAGGACAGAACAACTAAGAGGAAACTCAGCAAAGATACAGAAGACCTAAAGGGCACAATCAGCCAACTTGTCCTCATAGACATATATAGAACACTCCATCCAACCACTGCAAACTACACATTCTTTTCCAATGCACATGGAACCTTCTCCAGCATAGACTACATCTTAGGCCACAGAGCAATCCTCAACAAGATCTAAAACGTTGAGATAATTCAAAGTATCTTCTCTGACCACAATGCCATCAAGGTAGAAATTAACAATAGACAGAGCAAGGAAAAAAAATCAACTACATGGAAACTGAATACTACCCTGCTTACACATCACTGAGTAATAGAAGAAATCAGAGATGGAATCAAAAAATTCCTAGAATCAAATGAGAATGAAAATACATCCTACCACAACCTTTGGGACACATCAAAGGCAGTCCTCAGAGGACAATTTATAGCAATAGATGCACACATCAAAAAAGAAGAAAGGGAGAAAATCAAAACATTAACTATAGAACTCAAACAAATAGAAAGAGAACAGCAAAAAAACTCCACAACCACCGGAAGAAAGGAAATACTAAAGATCACAGCAAAAATAAATGCAATAGAGAATAGAAAATCAGTAGAATCAACAAAACCAAAAGTTGTTTCTTTGAAAGAATCAACAAAATCGTCAAACCACTGTCCAGACTGACCAAAGGAAAACAGGAGAGAACACAAATAACCCAAATAAGAAATGAAATGGCGGACATTACAACAGACCCAACTGAAATAAAAAGGATTATACAGAATATTATGAAAAACTATACTCTAACAAATTAAAAACCTAGAGGAAATGGATAAATTTCTAGAAACACTTGGACTACCCAAACTACAACAAAGTGATGTTGAAAACCTGAACAGACCCATAACAAAAGAAGAGATTGAAAAGATAATTTAAAAAAACTCCCAAACAAAAAAAGTCCTGGCCCAGATGGTTTCACTGGAGAATGCTACAAAACATTTACAGAAGAGCTTGTACCAGTACTACTTGAGCTATTTCAGAGCATACAGAGGAAGCAACACTTCCAAACCAATTCTATGAAGCCAGCATAATGCTGATACCAAAACCAGGCAAAGATGTCACAAAAAAAGAAAATTACAGACCAATACCTGTCATGAATATAGATGCAAAAATTCTGAACAAAATTCTAGCCAATAGAATTCAGCTTCATATCAAAAAAATGATACACCACGACCAAGTAGGATTCATACCAGGTATGCAAGGATGGTTCAACATTAGAAAATCAAAGAATGTAACCCACCACATAAATAAAAGGAAAGAAAAGAATCACATGATCATCTCAACTGACGCAGAAAAGGCGTTTGACAAAGTCCAACACCCATTCCTGATAAAAACTCTCAACAAAATAGGTATAGAAGGGAAATTTCTCAACATTATTAAGGGCATCTATGCAAAACCAATGGCCAACATCATTCTTAATGAAGAGAAGCTGAAAACTTTCCCCTTGAAAACAGGAACAAGACAAGGATGCCCTTTATCACCACTCCTATTTAACATTGTGCTGGAAGTTCTAGCTAGAGCAATAAGTCAAGAAAAAGAAATAAAGGTCATCCAAATTGGTAATGAAGACGTTAAACTGTCCCTGTTTGCAGATGATTTGATACTATACATAGAAAACCCTGAAGACTCCACGAGAAATCTACTGAAACTAATAGAAAGATTCAGCAGAGTAGCAGGATACAAGATAAACATTCAAAAATCAGTTGGATTCCTATACACCAGTAAGGAGAATGATGAAAAGGAAATCAGGAAAACAATACCATTTCTAATAGCCCCTAAAAAGACAAAATACTTAGGAATAAATCTGACCAGGGGTATAAAAGACCTATAGAAAGAAAACTACAAAACACTACTGCATGAAACCCAAAGGGATCTACATAAATGGAAAAACATACCGTCCTCATGGATAGGCAGACTCAACATTGTGAAAATGTCAATTCTACCCAAAGCAATGTACAAATACAACACAATCCCAATCGAAATACCAAGAACATTGTTCAAAGTGATGGAAAAACTAATCATTAACTTTATATGGAAAGGGACAAAGCCGCGAATAAATAAAACACTACTGAAGAAGAAGAATAAAGTTGGAGGACTCACACTACCTGACTTGAGAACCTACTATACAGCTACAGTAGTCAGAACAGCCTGGTACTGGTACAACAACAGATACACTGACCAATGGAACAGAATTGAGAACCCAGATGTAAATCCATCCACCTATGGTGACCTGATTTCCACAAGGGCCCAAAGTCCATGAAATGGGGAAAAAACAGTCTTTTTAACAAATACTGCTGGCAAAACTGGATATCCATCTGCAAAAAAATGTAACAGGACCCATACCTCACACCCTATACAAAAACTACTTCAAAATGGATCAAAGACCTGAATATAAAGCCTAAAACTATAAAGTTCATGAAGAAAAAACAGGACCAACACTTCAGGCCTTAATACATGACATTAACAGGATACAAACCATAACCGTCAACACACAAACCGCAATAGATAAGCTAGATAACTGGGATCTTCCTAAAATCAAACGCCTATGCTCTTCAAGAGACTTCACCAAAAGAGTGAAAAGAGAACATACAGACTGGGAAAAAATTTTTGGACAGTACAAGTCAGACAAAGGTCTGATCTCCATAATCTACAAGAAAATCCAACACCTCTACAACATAAAGACAAATAATCCTATTAAAAAATGGGCAAAGGAAATGAACAGACACTTCACCAAAGAAGACATTCAAATGGCCAACAGACACATGAAGAAATGCTCACAATAACTAGCCATTAGAGAAATGCAAATTAAAACCACAATGAGATACCATCTCACCCCAGCATTACTGGCCCGAATCAAAAACACTGGAAATAACAAATGTTGGAGGGGCTGTGGGGAGATCAGAACTCTTATGCATTGCTGGTGGGGGTGCAAAATGATACATCCATTTTGGAAAATGATATGGCACTTCCTCAGAAAGCTAGAAATAGACATACCATTCGATCCAGCAATCCCATTCCTAGCAATATATCCTAGAGAAGTTAGAGTCGTCACTTGAATAGACATATGCACACCTATGTTCATGGCAGCATTGTTCACAATAGCAAAATGATGGAAACAACCTACATGCCCATCAACAGATGAATGGAAAAACAAATTATGGTACATACACACAATGGAGTACTATGCAATGAGATAGAACAACAATGAATCTGTGAACCATCTCCTAACATGGATGAAACTGGAGGACATTATGCCGAGTGAAATAAGTCAATCATAAAAGGACAAATATTGTACGAGATCTCTATTGTCAAAACCCATGAAAAAGTTCACACACAAAATATAACAACCTTTGTTGGTTACCATGGATGGGATGGGGGGCGAGGAGGATACTAAATAGGCTATAGAAAAGTGGTGTCTTGTGTGAAGGGTGAGACAGTACACAATACAGGGGAAACTAGCACAACCTGTACAAGGAAAGGTCATGGAAGCCCCCTAGACACATCCAAACTCCCTGAGGGACTGAATTGTTGGGCGGAGAGCTGTGGGGACCATGGTCTCGGGGAACATCTAGCTCAATTGGCATGACACATCTTATAAACACAATGCTCTTCATTCTAGCTAGGTGAGGAGTGTCTGGGGTCTTAAAAGCCTGTGAGAGGCCATCTAAGATACTCCACTGGTCTTATCCTTTCAAGAGCGAGGGAGAATGAAGAGAACAGGATACAAGGAAAAGATTAGTACAAAGGACTAATTGTCCACAGCTACCACTGCCTCCACCGGACTGAGTCCAGTACAGCTAGATGGTGCCTGCCTACCACCACTGACTGCTCTGACCAGGATCACAACAGAGGGTTCTGAAAAGAGCTGGAGAAGAATGTAGAGAATAATTCTAACTCACAAAAAAAAGACCAGATTTACTGGCCTAAAGGAGACTGGAGAAAACTCGAGAGTATAGCCCCCAGACACACTTTTAGCTCAGTGGTGAAGTTACCTCCAAGGTTCACTGTTCAGCCTGGGAGTGGACAGCCCAGTAAAACCAAATGAGACTAACGAGGTACAGGAGTCCAGTGACAAGGGCCAGAAGGCAGAAGGGGACAAGGAAGCTGGTGATAGGGAACTCATGGTTGATGAAGGATATTGTTGATGTGTTGTGAAATTGTTAATGATTGTCATAGGGCAACATTTGTAGTAACTGTTAAATGAGAAACTATTTTGTTCTGTAAGCCTTCATCTTAAGTGAGAATAACAGCACAATTGGAAGAGCGTAGTCAATGTCACTGAACTGTGCATGTAGAAATTTTTGAAATGGTGTATCTTTGGCTATGTTTATTTTCACCAAAAATAAAGGTTGATAAGTTAGAAGGTTAATATGTTGTGGGGTTGTTGACCAATGTCGTAAAACAACATGTGTACTACTGTTTCATGAGAAACTATTTGTTCTGTAAGCATTCACCTGAGGTACAATTAAAAAAAAAAAAAAAGAAGGGGCAGGGGCAATGTACAGGGCTAGGTAGGTGGGAGAAAGAAAAGGAAGGAAGGGAGAGGGAGAGGAGAAAAAAACAAAACCAAAAATAATAAAAAATAAAATAATATGATGCTAAAGGATCTGGCTGGGGAGGGGTGGCATAGACCTAGGGAGGCTGTGTGCCAATGGCTCTGTATCCAAGCGGTGCAACACGGCCCATCAGGTTGGGATGGGGGCAGCACATGGGGCTAGCTGGGTGGGAGAAAGGAAAGGAAAAAAAAAGAGAGAGATAATTTTAAAAAAAGCCTAAAAACAGTAACAAAAAAATTCAAGAAATAGCACTATGGGAACCAGCCATTGGGGGTGGGGTGGACCTGGGTGACAATGGGCTGGTGTCTGTCCACCTCAGCAGTTGTGGTATGTTGGAAAGTAGCAGAGGCCTCGTACAGGGCAGAAGGGTGTGGAGTGGGAAAGTGTGTATCCCTGGTAACTGGGTGCTTTGTCTACTGTTGGGGGCTCCATGAAGTTGCCTTTCCGTACTCCTGACCACAGTCCTTGATGGCTGAGGTCCAAGATGGCAAATTCATGCCTTGTTAGCTGGTAGAGGACCTCCACTCTGTAGCTATCCTCATTCTCTGTTCTCTGTCAGTTTCTTATTCCATTCGGTGCTTGATCAAGTTCTTTATCCCTTCATTTGACACTTAGGGTTTCAGGATTGACGTTTATATCTGTTTTACTCAGTTTTTCAGTCTTTGCTGCAGAAGGAAAGTATGATGCTTCTGTCTATAGTGCCATATTGGCTCCACCTTCAGGTTGAATCTATTCTTGAGGTGGTCTCGAAATTCCGGTGAGATATACTCAAGGTTGTACTTTGGATCTCATGGACTTGTTCTAATTTTCTTCAGCTTTAACTTGAACCTGCATAAGAGCAATTGATAATCTGTTCCTTAGTTGTCCTTTCGCTTTGTTCTGACTGATGATGTTAAGCTTCTCCATCATCTCTTTCCTCAGATGTAGTCAAATTCATTTCTGTGTATTCCATCCAGTGAGGTCTATGTGTATAGTCACCATTTATGTTGTTGAAAAAAGGCATTTCCAATGAATAGGTCATTGATCTTGCAAAATTCTATCACCAAGGCCATATTTTCAAACTACCGATCCTTCTTTTTTCCCAACTTTTGCATTCCAATCACCAGTAATTATCAATGCATCTTGATTGCGTATTTCATCAATTTCAGACTGCAAAAATTGGTAAAAAAAATCTTCAATTTCCTCATCTTTGGCATTAGTGGTTGGTGTGTAAATTTGAATAATAATTTCATTAACTTGTCTTCCTCATAAGCATATGGATATTATCCTAATACTGACAGTGCTGTACTTTAGGATAGATCTTAAAATGTTCTTTTTGATGATGAATGTGATGCCATTCCTCTTCATTTGTCATTCCCAGCGTAGTAGACCATATGATTGATTCAAAATAGTCAATACCAGCCCATTTCAGCTAACTAATGCCTAGGGTATCAATATTTGTTTTCCATTTCATTTTTGATGACTTCCAATTTTCCTGGATTCATAATTTGTGCATTCGATGTTCTGATTATTAATGGATGTTTGTAGCTTTTTCTTCTTATTTTGAGTCAAGCCACATCAGCAAATGAAGATTAATATAATTTATTGATTAATTCAAAATGTGTTGAGTTAATTACCTACTATTTGTCTGGCAATATACCCCTATTGGGACACTGATGGCATAGTCGTTAAGAGCTCAGCTGCTAACTAAATGTCAGAAGTTTGAATCTACCAGCCACTCCTTGGAAAACCTATGGGGCAGTTCCACTTTGTCCTGTAGGGTCACTATGAGTCAAAATCGACTTGATGGCACCAGGGTTGGTTTTTTGGTTATACTCCCTAATTGGAAGCATTGGTGACACAGTGGTTAAGAGCTCAGATGTTAAGCAAAAGGTCAGTAGTTCAAATCCACCAGCCCCTCCTTGAAAACCCTATAGGGCAGCTCTACTCTGTCCTATAGGGTTGCTTTGAATCAGTCTACTTGACATCAACGGGTTTGATTTTTTTGGGGGTACCCCTATTGATAATGAAATAAGACTCAAGATTCTACACTCCTGTCCTCAAAGATATTGTGGATTATAGTTTCTTGCCAGACAAGAACTATGATTCAGACTGATCCCACTTTTGGTCACTTTAATCAGTCTAAGATTGGCTGGTGAGATATCTGTACTTATATTACTAGTATAAGGAAATTATATGTTCAGTCTTAATGCAGTGCCTTGAACAGAGTAGAACTGCCCCATACAGTTTCCAAGGAGCAGCTGGTGGATTCAAACTGCTGACCTTTTGGTTAACAGCTGAGCTCTTAACCACTGCATCATAGGGCTCCTGATAAATGGTAGTTATTATTATTCATATTAATTTGTATTACCTAATTTCTCATTTAATATTTAATTAATTTATTGTTTAAAATTCCAATTATGATCACAGAAGTTGCTATTGTTCCACTTTTTTTATTTTCTTTTTGCTTTTACTCACAATTATCTTTCTTTACCACCTTGGCTGCCGTCAGTTTTACTGGCCATATTCACACATTCATTTACTCACTAATTCATTCCTTCTCTATACTTTATGTTTTCCGTTGATCATAGGACTCTAGAGCTGGCTACAATAAAGTGGCCTCACTTTGGTCAGTGAATCCTTCATTCACTTTCTCTCTCCCTTCCCAGTCTTCTCAGTTTTTCAGAAACCCTCCTCACCATTGCATAATGCCAGCAACATCCAAATTATCTCATCCTTTTGATGATTTCATCAAAGTCAGATGTACACAGATGTTTACATACACTGTGTATTGGTAAGACCCCACTTTTATTTATGAGAGATCTTTATTTATAGGAGTCCCTTGGAGCTGAAGGCACTTGAAGACAAGCCCAACACAATCATTTTACAAAACTCAGGCTGGGAAGAGTGAGTGAGTAACTTGCCAAAGTCTACTCAGTTTTTATACATTTTGGGGATTTTCTGATACGTATTAAACATTCAAGGCCAATTTTCATATTGTCATTTAAATCTCCATCCACAAGGAAAGCTCCAAAGGTCACAAGAATTTTCAAAAAGAAGATCTTTCTATGCCAACTTAAGCACTTTTCTGTTTAAAAGTTGCTGGTATCACACCTGGTATGGAACCAGGATTAGACTTTGTATTTTTAAACTCCACATTTTGTCACATAGAGATTGTTATGGATTTAGTTGTGTCCCCAAAAAATGTATGTCAACTTCACTAGACCAAGATTCCCAGTTTTGTGTGGTTGTCCATCATTTTGTGATCTGATCTTATGTGTTGTAAATCCTAACCTCTATGATATTAATGAAGCAGGATTAGAGGCAGTTTTGTTAATAAAGCAGGACATAATCTACAAGACTATGCTGTATGGTGAGTCATTCTCTTTTGAGATATAAAAGAGAGAAGGAGGCAGACGGGAGAGGGACCTTCTACCACCAAGAGAAAACCAGGAGTGGAGCACATCCTTTGGACATGGGGCCCATGAGCTCAGAAACTCCTAAACCCAGAGGAAGATTGATGCCAAGCCTTCCCCTAGAGCCAACAGAGAGAGAAAGCCTTCCCCTGGAGCTGTTGTTGTTGTTAGGTGCCGTCAAGTTGGTTCCAAATCATAGCGACCCTATGTACCACAAAATGAAACACTGCCCGGTCCTGCAGCATCTTCATGATTATTGGTATGCTTGAGCACATTGTTACAGCCACTGTGTCAGTCTGTCTCGTTGAGGGTCTTCCTACTTTTCCAAGCATGATATCCTTCTCCAGGGACTGGTCCCTCCTGATAACATGTCCAAAGCATGTGAGATGAAGTCTTGCCACTCTTACTTCTAAGGAGCTTTCTGGCTGTACTTCTTCCAAGACAGATTGGTTCATTCTTTTGGCAGTCCATGGTAAATTCAATATTCTTCGCCAACACCATAATTCAAAGGTGTTAATTCTTCTTCGGTCTTCCTTATTTATTGTCCAGCTTGCACATGCATATGAGGCAATTGAAAACACCATGGCTTGGATCAGGCGGCTCTTAGTTCTTAAAGTGACATCTTTACTTTTTAACACTTTAAAGAGGTCTTTTGCAGCAGTTTTGCCCAATGAAGCATGTCATTTGATTACTTGTCTGCTGCTTCTGTGGATGTTGGTTGTGGATTCAAGTAAAATGAAATCCTTGATAACTTCAGTCTTTTCTCTGTTTTGCATAATGTTGCTTATTGGTCCAGTTGTGAGGATTTTTGTTTTCTTTTATGTTATGGTGTAATTCATACTGAAGGCTGTAGTCTTTGATCTTCATCAATAAGTGCTTCAAGTCCTCTTTGCTTTCAGGGAGCAAGGTTGTGTCACCTGCATAGTGAAGCTTGATAATGAATCTTCCTCCAATTCTAATGCCACATTATTCTTCATATAATCCAGCTTCTCCGATTATTTGCTCAGCACACAGATTGAATAAGTAAGGTGTAAGGATACAACCCTGATGCACACCTTTCTTGATTTTAAACCACATAGAATTCCCTTGTTCTGTTTGAATGACTGCCTCTTGGTCTAAGTACAGGTTCCTCATAAGCACAATTAAGTGTTCTGGAATTTCCATCCTTTGCAATGTTATCCGTAATTTGTTATGATCCATACAGTCGAATACATTTGCATAGTCAATAAAACATAGGTAAACATCTTTCTGGTATTCTCTGCTTTCAGCCAGGATCCTTCTGACATCAGCAATGATATCCCTCATTGCCATCATCTTCTGTATCCAGCTTGAATTGCTGGCAGTTCTCTATCAATGTACTGCTGCAGCCACTTTCAAATGACTTTCAGCAAAATTTTACTTGCATGTGGTATTAATGATACTGTTTGATGATTTCCGCATTCGATTGGATCACCTTTGTTTGGAATAGGTATAAATATGGATCTCTTCCAGTCAGTTGGCCACGTAGCTGTCTTCCAAATTTTTGGCAGAGATCAGTGAGCACTTCCAGCTCTGCATCTGTTTGTTGAAACATTTCAATTGGCATTCCATCCATTCCTAGAGCTTTGTTTTTTGCCAATGTCTTCAGTGTGGCTTGGACTTCTTCCTTCAGTACCATCAGTTCTTGACCATATGCTACTTCCTGAAATGATTGAACATTGACCAATCTTTTTGGTACAGAGCCTCTGTGTATTCTTTTCATCTTCTTTTGATGTTTCCAGCACCGTTCAATATTTTGCCTATAGAATCCTTCAAAATAGAAACTCAAGGCTTAATTTTTTTTTTTTTCAGTTCTTTCAGCTTGAGAAATGCAGAGTATGTTCTTCCCTTTTGGTCTTCTATCACCAGTCTTTGCACGTCATTATATACTTTACTTTGTTTTCTTGTGCTGCCCTTTGAAATCTTCTGTTTAGCTCTTTTACTTCATCATTTCTTCTGTTCGCTTTAGCTACTTAATGTTCAAGAGCAAGTTTCATAGTCTCCTCTGATATCCATTCTGACATTTTCTTTCTTTCCCCTCTGTTTAATGACCTCTTGCTTTCTTCACGGATGATGTCCTTGATGTCATTCCACAACTCATCCGGTCTTCTTTCATTCGTTTTCAATGCACCAAACCTATTTTGAGATGGTCTCTAAATTCAGGTGGGATATATCAAAGGTCATACTTCAACTCTTGTGGACTTATTCTAATTTTCTTCAGTTTCAACTTGAACTTGCATATGAGCAATTGATGGTCTGTTCTGCAGTTGACCCCTGGCCTTGTTCTGATATTGTTGATGATATTGAGCTTTCCCATCATCTCTTTTCACAGATGCAGTTGACTTGATCCCTGTGTATTCCATCTAGCAAAGTCCATGTGTATAGTCATCATCTATGTTGTTGAAAAAAGAGTATTTTCAATGAAGTCATTGGTCTTGCAAAATTCAATCATGCAATCTCCAGCATCTTTTCTATCACCTGGAACTGGTGCCCTGAGTTCAGACTTCTAGGCTCCTAAACTGTGAGATAATAAATTTCTGTTTGTTAAAGCCCTCCACTTGTGATTTTTCTGATATAGCAGTACTAGAAAACTAAGACCAAGACTAATTTCTCCTCCACACATGACTGGAGAGTATCTAGTACCCACTCACATTACACATACTCACAGACACACACTCACAATCAAACAAAGAAAATAATGGAGAGATATGTATTTCATATAAAGACAGGTGCTAATGATACATAAACAGCTTAGATAGCTAGAGTAATAGTGTACATAAAAAATACATTTGTAAAGAGTTACCACAGAAGAATGTGCTTTATAAGTTATATATAAATATGTATATCTATATACATATTTATATATATCGACAGGAGAAAGATGTGGCAGTCTGTTTCTGTAAAGATTTACAGCCTTGGATATGCTATGAGCACTTCTCTGTCCCTTAGGGTCGATATGAGTTGAAATTGACTCAACAGCAGTATATATATACATACATATATATATATGTATGTATATATGTACTTGTAACATTGTGAAGAATGAGAATTCCAGAACACGCGATCATGCTCATGAAGCACCTGTACATAGATCAAGAGGAAGTGGTTCGAAAAGAACAAGGGGATGCTGCATAGTTTCAAGTTAAGAAAGTTGTGCATAAGGGCTATATCCTTTCACCATACCTATTCAATCTGTATGCTGAGCAAACAATCTGAGAAGCTATATTATATGAAGGAGAATGCAGCGTCAGGATTGGAGGAAGATTCATTACCAACCTGCGCTGTGAGTTGGAATTGACTCAACGGCAACGGGTTTTTTTTTTTGGTGGGGGGTTATGCAGATGTTACAATCTTGCTTGCTGAAAGTGAAGAGGACGTGAAGCATGTACTGATGAAGATCAAAGACTGCAGCCTTCAGTATAGATTACACCTCAACATGAAGAAAACAAAAATCTTTACAACTGGACCAATAAGCAAAATCATGATAAACAGAGAAAAGACTGAAGTTGTCAAGGGTTTCATTTACTTGGATTTCCAATCAACACCCATGGAAGCAGCGATCAAGAAATCATATGACATATTGCACTGGGCAAATCTCCTGCAAAAGACCTCTTTAAAGTGTTACAAAGATGTCGCCTTGAGGACAAAGGTGAGCCTGACCATTGTATTTTCGATAGCCTCATATTCATGTGAAAGCTAGTTGATGAATAAGGAAGACCAAAGAAGAATTGATGCCTTTGAATCGTGGTGTTGCAAAGAATATTGAATATAGCATGGACTGCCAAAAGAACAAACCAATTTGTCTTGGAAGAAGCACAACCAGAATGTTACCTAGAAGCAAGGATGGTGAGACTATGTCTCACATAGTTTGGACATGTTATTGTGAGGGATCAGTCACTGGAGAAAGACATCATGCCTGGTAAAGTAGAGAATCAGTGAAAAAGAGGAAGACCCTCAACGAGATGGATTGACACAGTGGCTGCAACAATAGGCTTAAGCTTAACAACTATTGTGAAGATGGCGCAAGACTGGGCAGCGTTTCATTCTGTTGTACATAGGGTTGCTGTGAGTCAGAACCAACTTGACAGCACCTAACAACAACATGTATATATATATATATATATATATATACCACATATATACCTCCTAATACCCCATATATATATATGCACTATATATGTGTGTGTGTGTATGTATATTTATACTTACGTGTGTGTATATATATATACATATATACCACAGGAATTCCACACACACACACACCCTGCACACTTGCACACACATGCTCACAGGTACAGGACAAAGGAAGTAAATACTGTTGACGTGAAAATTTCTCATCATTGCTTGTCTTAAGTTTCTGTTTGTAATTGTGTGATTTTAAATAAATCACCCTTTCATTATTCTGTTTTTGTCCTTTTTATCTCTACCCCAAAGATAATTATATATTGAGTTAATCTTTATTTCCTTTAATGTTACCATTTTAACTGGATGGGTAATCTCACAGTAAATACTTTCAAAGTAAATGTTTTGGCACAAAAATGATTGATATGTAGCAATCACTCTAAAATTATTTGCTGTTATCTCATGACTTCTAATACCCCACTGCCAACTAATTTGGGTCTTAAAATGATTTTCCGGCTGATATGGTTGTAAAGAAGTTTCTTTTGAAACATCCCACTCAGCACATTTGCATAGCAAGCACCTCTAAAGAAATTTATAAATATTTCAATCCTTTCTTTTCTAACATCATTATAAATGATTTCATGACAAGTGCAAATTTTCCTCCTTGTTCTTTGGGAAGTACCAATCAGACTGGATTTGAGTGACATCTCTTTTAAGGAAGAACAAAGGAGACCAGCAGCTCAAATAATCATAAAACCTTGACTTGTTACTGTCACAATGATTGCCTGAGATTTAAAAAAGAAACGGGCCGCTAATGGTACAACGTAAATAATTGTGTACGCTCTGAGATGATTAGTTAGCAAGGTGGAGGAATTATCTTGTCAGAAATAAGGTATTTTTAAATAGCTGAAAAAGATTTCTAAAATATCAATCCTAAGAGTGAAAACCATGACATCCAACACTACTATACCCCACATAATGATGACTAGATAGAATTTTCTATTTTTCAACAAAAATGTTTATGAAGAAAATACTGAAGTTGTTCTCTAAGTCTATTAGTCTTCAGTTTGCTATACAATGCCTTTCTAGCAGTTGAGCTGTTTCAAAATTAAAATTCCACAACCGGACTGCTAGGTGTTTCTGCTAAAACAAGTCCCATTTTGTTTTAAATGTACCACTTCCATCATCATCATTATCATCACAGGCAAAACTCTTGATTATTTATTTTGTGTGAACCACTGTTCTGTGTGTTTTACATTTTTATCTCACTTATTTCTCACAATAATGCTGTATAACAATAATAATAACTGTTATTATAATACCCAATCATGGATGTGAAAAACTACAGTTTGGGAAATAATTCTTGATTATTTATTTTGTATGAACCACTGTTCTGTGTGTTTTACATTTTATCTCACTTCTCACAATAATTCCGTATAATAATAATAATAATAACCATTATTATTATTATAATACCTAATCATGGATGTGAAAAACTACAGTTTGGGAAATGTAAGTAACTTGGCCAAAATCACTCAGTTGTGGTCTCCATTGCTTTCAAAAAAGTCTTAAAGATAGTCTTTCATTTTCCTGTTTTATTATACAATGTTTGATAACGTAAAAATTCAATGATTACATTACATTTCATCATTCGACATACATTATTTTTCTCAGTCTGATGTTTACCTTAGAAAGTGTGGCTATAAGCAGTATTACTGGTGGAAATAAACTAACTTTTAAAAAAGTTTTGATAAATATTGCCAAGTAGCTTTTCACAAATTTATAATTCTACCAGAAGTATGTGAGAGTACTTTATTTTTACATCTAGTCATTAATGAATATTTTTAAACATCATTTATTTGACAGGCTACAATAATTCTATTTTCTTTTTGCCTGTTCTTTTAAAACAGAATATTATATATGAAAAACAAAAATGAAAATATTAATCTTAGATTGCTGACAATTAAAAAATGCTTATGAGTTATTTCAATATATATTCAATGAACTAATTCTATTTATCAGAAACTCTGGGATGTTCTGAAGTTCAAGATAAATAAGGCCCAGTTTGGTCCTTGGTAAATCTTGGGAGGAAGCAACATGATAGCACTAGTAATATCGTGTGATAAATACTAGGAGTAAAAAGAGAGAATTGGATCCTGACCAGAAAAAGCTATTTATTCTGTCCATGTAGTCAGGAAGAGCTTCATGAAGAAGGTGGCCTTTGTACTGTTTCTTGAAGGATGCATAGGAATTCTCAAAGTAGAGATAGATAAAAGTATTTTAGGGGAGGCATAAAGCATAACCAAAATACAGAGTCATGAATATAAATGTCAAATGCAAGAAACGGTAAGAAATTAAGTTTTAATTGGAGCAATCAATGAATGTTCTTAGAAACTACAGGAGATGGATCATGAAAGATTGTAGCAAGGCAATGAAGAGCCCTTTTGATTGTTAGAATGAAATGTTAATAAATGGAGTCACTATTTAATTGCAATAAACTATTTTGGCATTGGCAAGTCACTTAAAAACTATGTTCATAATGAGAAATTCAAGATCTAGTTATTTCTTTTAATGACTCTAATTTCATAGCAAATTATTTTAAAATATCCTTGTAGTCATAACTGGAACCTCCACAGAGTGATTTAAAATCTTCAGTTTAATAGCCGTACTTGGCTTCCTCCAATTTTATCTGTCATAACTTTTCAAAAATGGCCAACCATTGCCTAAACAGAGCATTTCCTTATTGTCTGTAACATCACACTGGTGTCAGTTTCAACCATTTCACTTATTTTTTTCTCTTTTGAAATGCTGTTGCTCTGTTCTCATATCCATTCCTCATATTTCACTTATCCATCAAGAGTAAGCTTAACTACTCACCTCTCACATAAGTCTTCAGCTCATACTGGAAAAAATTTCTAAATTTCTGCAGCACTGATATTTTTACCTCAAATTTGACATTCTATGCATTATTTTTTTTCTTCTGTCATGTTATTGTTCATAAAACTGAGCTTTCAGGGATTTATACATTATATACTGCAGACAAAAAATAGATTACATAACTGCCTAAAGGTCATTCATACTAACAGCTGTTTTGTACGTTTGTTCATTTATTCATTTTTCAAGTACTTATGTTCCTGGAGCCCTGGTGGTTCAGTGGTTTAGAGCTTGGCTGCAGTTTAAATTCACCAGCTGTTCCTTGGAAACCCTATGGGGCAGTTCTACTCTGTCCTATAGGGTCACTATGAGTCAGAATCAACTCAATGGGCAATGGGTCTGGTTTTTGGATTTATTATGTTCCTACTACATACAAAGACACTTACTTATAGGTGCTGAAGATCCTAAGGTGAGCATGGTTCATGTCCTTCAGAAGGAATTTAGAATCTAATGGGGAGCTAGATATTTGCACACATTTTTTAGTTATTATATAATATAAAGGTGGCACAAAGGAAATTATCTCATTCAGTGTATCTGGACATAGATTTGGGGTGTGTAAAATTCAGTGAACTTTTTATAGAAGAGGAAGAATTTTTTATTGATTTGTGAAGAATGGAGTGTTTAACACACAAATAAAGGTGTTACAGATTGCTAACAGAGGAAATAACATATAGTCACAAGGAAAGAACACAAGTCAGGGAACTTTAGGTGCTGTGGTATGGTTGAATTATGGGATTAGTAATGGGTAACAGCCCAAGATGAGGCTAATAAGGTAGACAATGACTTATTCTGGGGGTTTAGCTTCAAGTTGAAAAGGACATTCTTGAAGGATTTAATCAGTAAAGTGCCACAATCACATTTCTGTATTCAAAATATTACCCTTGTAGAAGAGGGGAGCCTTGGCATGAAATGGTTAATATGTTCAATATGAGTAGAAAATCAATCTGATGGCATCTAAGAACAGTAAAAGTGGAGAATTGATTGAAGATAAATAAAAGGCAGAGGATAAAATTAAAGATATATTTTAGTGAGGCTGCTGAGAAATGTCAAGGGCCCTCAGATTGTAGAGGGGTAGTAGAGAAGGATACTTATCATGAAGATATTTTTTGGATATAAGAGATATGATTTTGTGACTGATTGGACATAGCAAATGAGAGAAGAGAGGACTCAAAAGATGATACTTAAGAGTTTTCTGATAAGATAACCAGGTGATGCATTAGCAAAGACAAGATGGATAGGATAAGAAGCTATTTGATTTGGATGATGGATGTAATAAGTTCTATTTTATTTAGAGGCTGTTGTTAAGGAGCCCTGGTTGCATAGTGGTTAAGCGGTTAAGCTACTAACTGAGAGGTTGGAAGTTCAAACCCACCAGCGGTTCTGTGGGAGAAAGATGTGGCAGTCTGTTTCCATAAATATTACAGCCTTGAAAATCCTATGAGGCAGTTTTACTCTGTCCTATAGGGTGGCTATGAGTCAGAATTGATTGCAATGGTCTTGGTTCTGGTTTTGGATAGGGCTAGGAAAGTTCCTGGGTGGTACAAACAATTAAAGCTTTTGGTTGCTAACTGAAAGGTTGGCAGTTCAAGTCCACTCAGAGATGCCTAGGAAGAAAAGTGTGGTGGTCTACTTCTGAAAAATCAGCCAGAGAAAACTGTATGGTGCACAATTCTGCTCCTCAGCAGCTGATTTTCATGGGGCTAGAAAATAGTCATGTAAAATCAGCTATTGGATATATATTTCTTGGTCTTAGAACAAAGGTCTGGTCTGTGTATGAAGATTTGTAAGTCATCAGCGTGGAAATGAGTAAAAATTACTCAGAAAGATGGTCAAGAATGAAAAGCAAAGGAGCTAAGCATACAATCCTGAGGGACACAGGGACCTAAAGACTTTTATCACTTGTCATATGTTAATCAATAAAAATCTCTGTGCTTACCTTTGAAATGCAAAGCTGTTACCGGGGGACACATGTTTAATAAATCAGAGACAGGTTGAGATCTATAATGGTGCTGATGGGACAAAGATTCCAGGAGCCTTGCATATTCCACAGGAATGTCCTTGAGACACAGCAGTGGACAGAGTTCAAAACAAGATTAAGAGCAACTCATTTTGGATTGACTGATTTAATGCAGCCTACGACAGCAGCTAACAACAACAGCAAGAAACACCCTTTCCTTGTTAGAACATCATGCGCTAATGATAAGCAGCTCCTATGGAACTTGGCTATGTTTGCTATTTAATGTCTTACCTCACAGTCCTTTCTAGAAACACATTTCTAAAAAAAATCCTTCTATTCATAAGAGGTGAACCCTAACTGGGAACAAAAGTGGTAAAATAATGAAGAAGAGCTATCAAAGGAGATCGAGAAAGGACAATATACGAAACACTGTCACATGTTTCAATGAGCTCATATAAGTAATAAAAGAACTCATTTGTTTTCATTATTGTAGAAGCCCCAAATGCTGTGACTTGAGGATTGAATGTGAGGTATAGAATTAGAGGAAGCTTACATAGACTTGCCACTACCCATCTATTAGTTTGCTGTACCGTGGTGGCTTTCAAGTTGCTATGATGCTGGAAGCTATGCCACAGGTATTTCAAATGCCAGTGAAGTCACCCATTAAGGAAGGTTTTGATGGACCTTCCAGACTAAGACAGACTAGGAAGAAAGGCCTGGGGATCTATTTCTGAAAACTAGCCAATGAAAACCTATGGATCACAACAGAGAATTGTCAGATATAGTGCTGGAAGATGAGCCTCCAGGTTAGAAGGCGCTATATAACAGCTGCAGCAATGAACTCAAATATACCAATGATCATGAAGATGGTGCAGGACTGAGCCATATTGTGTTTTGTTGTACATAAGGTCTCCATGAGTCAGGACCAACTCAACGGCATCTAACAATAAGAACAACATACAGGCATACCTCAGAGATATTGCAGATTTAGTTCCAGAACACCTCAATAAAGTGAGTATAGCAATAAAGCAAGTCACATGAATTTTTTTGGTTTCCCTTTGCATATAAAATTATGTTTACACTATAAAAACCAAAAACCACACCCATTGGTGTTGAGTCAATTCCGATTCATAGCAGCCCTATAGGACAGAGTAGTGTCTATAGTGTCTCCAAGGAGTAGCCAGTGTATTCAAACTGTTGAACAGCCGAGCTCTTAAGCACTGTGCCACCAAGGCTCCTGTTTACATTATACTGTAGTCTATTAAGTGTGCAATAGCATTATGTCTAAAAAAAAGTACATATCTTAATTAAAAATATTTTATTGTTAAAAATGCTGACTATCATCTGAGCCTTCAACGAGTTGTAATCTTTTTGCTGGTGGAGGGTCTTGCTTCAATGTTGATGGCTGATGACTGATCTGCATGGTGGTTGCTGAAGGTTGGGGTGGCTGTGGCAATTTGAAATGTTGAAATATTGTGGGAATTACCAAAATGTGACATAGAGACTTGAAGCGAGCACATGCTGTTGGAAAAATGTCACTAATAGACTTGCTCGGTGCAGGGTTGCCACAAACCTTCAATTCGTAAAAAAAAAAAAAAAAACAGTATCTGGCAAGTGCAATAAAGTGAAGCGCAATAAAATGAGGTATGCCTGTATAGACTTGAGAAGGGAGGTGCAGGAAAGAGACAAAAATATCTTTTGTAGATTGTGTATTTTAGACTGTAGTTATGTAAACTAGTATTTTCACATTTTTCCTTATCATCTTTATATTTCTATTTCTGCCAAAGCTACTCAATGGAATAATCTGGCACTTCCTCTGATCTCTTTCTCTTACTTCCCTCCCTCCCTCTTTTCCTGCCTTTTATCTTTCCTTCCTTCCTCCTTCTTTTCTTTCCTTCTTCCTTCACTGCCTCCTTCTCTTTCTTTCTTCTTTAGCCTTATAGTTTTTAGCGTTGGCCATAACATTACAATTAATTAATACTCATAAATTTGAATGAAATTCCTCTACTCCATTAGTGTTCTATGGCATATGAAAATTTTGGATAATTTTCAGAAAAGAATTTGTGAAATTTTTGGTCCTTTATTGTATTTCCTCATATTTCATATTTAACTTTTATAACTTAATTACTACTATTCAAATTTTGTAACTTTAAAACACTAATGACATATTTACTTCTTACAAGCTATATGAAGAGTTTGAATTCCAAAAGCTTAAAGACTAATAATGGTCTGCTACAAAAAGATTGCTGAGCTGAAGAAAATTTGCTCAGCATGGTAGCTTGAACTTCTGCTTGTTTGAAATTTATGGGAATTGGCAATCATTTGTCTTTATCCAGAGGCAATTCTTCAGGCACTTTTCCCCATTAGAAAAATAGAAATATTTTTATCTTAAAAGCACTTGTGCCCACATTTTGATTCTAGTTTTAGGATCTTCTTTAATGTGTGTACAGGTGCTAATTATTCAAATATCACAGCCTGTTAAGTGTTCAGAGAGTATTGTGTTTCTTCTTTACATATTACAGAAAGTTGAGACTAACTTTAGAAATGAAATAACTACCAATACTGTGTTCTAGCCCTTATTTTAAAATTGAGAAAAACATATAAATTTTGTACAAAAAAGCAAATGTTAGAATACTTTGCCTACTGAATTTGGAGAGAGACATAAAAAAAAAAAAATTGGTTTCTATCAGGGTTTCATTACAACCAGATATATGACCCATGTCTTAGTTTCCTATTGCTGTGTAACAAACTACCTCAAAACTTTGTGGCTTAAAATAACAACCATTTTATTTGCTGATGTTTGGATAGAACCTGGGTACATTGTTCTTCTGCCCCATGTGCCATCAATTTGTTAAGAGGTTGTAAGATGGAGCTGGAGCTGGAACATCTAATATGGCTTCAGTCACATGTTTGGTGCTTTGGCAAAGATGGCCAGAAGGCTAGGCCTGTATCTCTCTTTTTGTATGGGTCTCTCTCCACGTGGCCCACTTGGAGGTCTTTACATTGTGACTGTGTCCCAGGAGCAAGCATTCCACACAACAAAGACAAAAGCTTCAGATCTCTTCAGGCCCAAACTGAGAAGTTGCGCAGCATCATTTTGGCTGCATTCTAATGGTCAAAACAAGTTATAGGATCATTCCAGGTCCAAAGGCAGAGGAAATAGATTCCACCTCTTGCTGGGCAACTGGCAAGGTCACATTGCAGATGAGCATGTGGGATAGGAGATACCGCTATGACCATTGTTAGAAATACAATCTACTACAACCTGGTTCAGTCTCCTCATTTAATTGAGGTTAGGTTTCTTCATCTGTAAAATGAGGTGCTTCATGTATTCATGCAACACATAGTTACTAGACATTTATAACAGGCTGTTGAACAAAACAGATAGAACTTTTACCTGATGGAGCTTTTCCCTGGAGTGGACTAGGTAAAGTTTTAGATTCCTTCTCTTTTCATATTGAAAATATTTTAAGTGAAGCAAGGGTACAATCATAACTTCTTTAGGGTAACTTGCTGTATCCTAAAGAATGTTTTATTGTCCTGTTCAGAGTTTCCTTGTTTATTTTTTTCAGTGCAGCCTAATTGTCGCATACACTTCTACATTATACTGAATTATCTAAAAATTTTATTTCTACCTTCTTATGCACCGAATACTGAGGAAAAACCCGATCTTCACACAAAGAGTTAAATAAAATTTTTGTTGAATAAATAAGACACAGTACTTAAGTGATAGTTTTTCAGTTGTATAAACCACTGAAAGAATCAGGGGCAGTTATTTTTAATTCAATTTTCCCCTCATTTGCTAGGCAGATAGGTTAGACAATAAATGACACAGAATAAAAGTAAAATTTCTCTTTTTATCACTAACTGAAGTTATCTAAAACACAAAACAAAATCGCCCACATTTTAGTAAGACAAAAATCTTAGAGACAAAATTATGAAGTCCAACCTGTCAACATTACCACATACAATGAAGTGAAATAGGCTGATCTTACATCACATATTTTCCCAAACCATTGTATTTAGCCCCTCAAAACCTCATGAGTATAGCTTCAAAACAGAGTCAATTACTCAGACAAATGAAACTGATGAATTAACTAATTTGTATTCTCTCTGTTTTGATGAAACTCTATAAACATGCTGTTAGTTCCATTACTCTGAGCTTTGAATAGTTCACTGTTGCTGATGATAAAATCACAACAGGGAATACTTTAACATATGCCAGATTTAAACTGAGTGAGATATGACAGTTTATAATCTGTGAAACAGAAGATTGATCTTTAAAAAAATATTTGCATATAAAGTGCCTGCTCCAGCACCATAATTCTAAGAACTCACTGAAACCCAGTGCTATCACTTAACATGTTGTATAAATGATAAACAGAGTGTGTCTTTCCTTGTTTGTACATAAAAATATATTTTTCTTCTGGGACTCTTTTTGTAGGTAACAATATAATTAATAATATAAATAGCCACCAAAAATTGCAAATGCTTTGCTTGAGAGAATGAAATACTATATTAATTCTTTTTCTGAAAATAATAATTGTTGTTGTGTGCCGTCAAGTTGATTCCCACTGACAGTGACCCTCTATGACAGAGCTGAACTGCCCTATAGGGTTTTCTAGGCTGTAACCTTTACAGGAGCAGATCATCAAGTCTTTTCTCCCATGGAACTGCTGGGTGGGTTTGAACCACTGACCTTTTGGTTGGCAGCCTAGCGCTTAGCTATTATGCTACTAGGGTTCCTTGAAAATAATAATACATACACTTTGTATATTTATATAAGCATAAAATAAAATTAAAGAACCTTCCACCTCTGTTCTTATTTGGGCCATTTTCCTTTGAAGACGGCTACAGGGGAGAAAAAAGAGATTTTAATTGTTGCTCAGGAAAATTCAGGGACCGTGTTTCCTTTTTACTAATTCAATTTTTAAAATTACTATTCAGTAAAATTAATTTTTTTGGTATATAATTTTATGAATTTAATATATGTATAGATGTACACAACTACCGCCACCTTCAGGATACTAAACAGTTATATCACTCCCAAAAAACTGCCTTGGGCTACCCATTTGTAGTCACTCTTTCCTTCTACTCCTCATCCCTGAAAACCACTGATCTGCATTTAATCACTATAATCTTATCCTTTGAACAATATTTTGGAAATGTTATCATGCAGTATGTAACCTTTTGAGACTCTCTTCTTTCACTCATCAAAATGCATTTAAAATTTGTCTAAATTGCTGTATATGTCAATAGTTCATTCCTTTTTAATGTTAAGTAATATCCCCTTGTATGGATGTATCAGTGTGTTTATCCATTCACCCTTTGAAGGGAAGTTGTGTGATTACTGTTTTCAGTGTTTATTAATTATTGTTGTTAGTTGCTATCAAGTCAATTTGTGTATTTATTAATAGAGCTGCTAGAAGCATTCATATATAGATTTTGCGTGAGTATAAGCTTTCATTTCTCTAAGGCAAATACCCAGGAGTGAGATTGCTGGGTTATATGGTAGTTGTGTGTTTAAATTTATGACAAATAGCTAAACTTTTTTCCAGGGTGGCTGAATCATTTAGCATTCCCTCCAGAAAGGTTTTAGAGTTCTAGCTGTGCTGCATCATTGCCAATAGTTGATAATGGCAGTATTTTTTTATTTTAGCCATTCTAATAGGTAGAGAGACATATCTCATTTGCATTCCCTAATGGGTAATGATAATGAACATCTCTTCATTTGCTTATTGACCATCAGCATATCCTTTTTGGTGAAATGTCTGTCCAATTCTTTTTGGTCATTTTTGAAACGGCTGTTCTTTTTCTAACTGTTGTGTTTTGAGAGTCCTTTATATATTCTAGATACATGTGCTCTGCTGGTTAAGTGATATGCATATGTTTTCTCCCAGTGTGCTGCATCTCATTTCATTCTTTTAACAGTGTCTTTTTAAGAGAAAAAGGAGGGTAATTTATCCTTTTTTCTTCTATGTAGTGTGGTTTTGGTGTCATGTCTTAGAATTCTTTGCCTAATCCCAGGATATAAAGATTTTTTTTTATGTTTTCTAAAAGTTTCAGAGTTTAACATTTTATATCTCTCCTAATTTTTGTATCTGGTGGGAGGAATGGATCGAAGTTCATTTTTTGCATATGAATATCAGTAGTTTCTGTACCTTTTGTTGAAAAGACAATTCTTTCTCCACTGAATTATTTTTATAAACTTTTGAAAATCAAATCTCCTTTTTTTACATTTTTTTTTTTTTAATTGTACTTCAGGTGAAGGTTTACAGAACAAATAATTTCTCATGAAACAGTAGTACACATATTGTTTTATGACACTAGCTAACAACCCCACAACATGTCAACCCTCTAACTTCTCAACCTTTTTTTTTGGTGAAAATACACATAGCCAAAGACACACCATTTCAGAAATTTCTACATGCACAGTTCAGTGACATTGACTATGTCTTCCAATTCTGCTTCTATTCTCACTTAAGATGAAGGCTTATAGAACAAAATAGTTTCTCATTTAACAGATACTACACATGTTGCCCTATGACAATGGTTAACAATCTCACAACACATCAACAATAATCTTACTCAAACTTGGGTTCCCTATCACTAGCTTCCTTGTCCGCTTCTGCCTTCTGGCCCTTGTCACTGGACTACTGTACCTCATTAGTCCCATTTGGTTTTATGGGCGGTCCACTCCCAGGCTGAACGGTGAACCTCGGAGATAACTTCACCACTCAGCTAAAAAGGTGTCTGGGGGCTATACTCTCGGACTTTCTCCAGTCTCCTTTAGACCAGTAAATCTCGTCTTTTTTTGTGAGTTAGAATTATGTTCTACATCCTTCTCCAGCTCTGTTCAGAACCCTCTGTTGTGATCCTGGTCAGAGCAGTCAGTGGTGGTAGCCGGGCACCATCGATCTGTACTGGACACTGTCTGGTGGAGGCCTTGATAGCTTGGGTCCATTAGTCCTTTGGACTAATCTTTTCCTTCTTTCCTGTTCTCTTCACTCTCCCTTGCTCCCGAAGGGATGAGACCAGTGGAGTATCTTAGATGGCCACTCACAGGCTTTTAAGACCCCAGAAACTATGCACCAAAGTAGAATGTAGAACATTGTCTTTCTAAACTGTGTTATGCCAATTGAGCTAGATGTTCCCTGAGACCATGGTCCCCAGAGCCCTCCACCCAGCAAATCAGTCCCTCAGGGAGTTTAGATGTGCCTATGGGGCTTCCATGACCTTTCCTTGTACAAGTTGTGCTAGTTTCCCCTGTATTGTGTACTGTCTCACCCTTCACCCAAGATACCACTTATCTATAGCCTATTTACTATTTCCCCCCACACCTCCCATCCCTGGTAACCAACAAAAGTTGTTACATTTTGTGTGTGAACTTTATCATGGGTTTTTACAATAGCGGTCTCATACAATTTTTGTCCTTTTGTGTTTGACTTATTTCACTCAGCATAATGTCCTCCAGTTTCATCCATGTTACGAGATGGTTCACAGATTCATTGTTGTTCTTTCTCGTTGCATAGTACTCCATTGTGTGTATGTACCATAGTTTGTTTATCCATTCATCTGTTGATGGGCATGTAGGTTGTTTCCATCGTTTTGCTATTGTGAACAATGCTGCCATGAACGTAGGTGTGCATATGTCTATTCAAGTGACGACTCTAATTTCTCTAGGTTATATTCCTAGGAGTAGGATTGCTGGATTGAATGGTATGTCTATTTCTAGCTTTCTGAGTAAGTGCCATATCATTTTCCAAAATGGATGTATCATTTTGCATTCCCACCAGCAATGCATAAGAGTTCTGATCTCCCCGCAGCCCCTCCAACATTTGTTATGTCCAGTGTTTTTGATTTGTGCCAGTAATGCTGGGGTAAAATGGTATCTCACTGTGGTTTTAATTTGCATTTCTCTAATGGCTAGTGATCGTGAGCATTTCCTCATCTGTCTGTTGGCCTCTTGAATGTCTTCTTTGGTGAAGTGTCTGTTCATTTCCTTTGCCTATTATTTTAATTGGATTATTTATCTTTTTGTTGTAGAGGTGTTGTATTTTCTTGTAGATTATAGAGATTAGAACTTTGTCTGACTTGTAATGACCAAAAATTTATTCCTAGTCTGTAGGTTCTATTTTACACTTTTTGCGAAGTCTTTCGAAAAGCATAAGTGTTTGATTTTTAGAACATCCCAGTTATCTAGCTTATCTTCTGGAGTTTGTGTGTTGTTGCTTATGATCTGTATCTTATTAATGCCATGTATTAGGGCCTCTAGCATTGATCCTATTTTTTCTTCTATGAACTTTATAGTTTTTGGCTTTATATTTAGGTCTTTGACCCATTTTGAAGTAGTTTTTGTATATGGTGTAAGGTATGGTTCTGTTTAATTTTTTGCAGTTGGACATCCAGTTTTGTCAGCACCATTCGTTAAAAAGACTGTCTTTTCCCCATTTGATGGACTTTGGGCCCTTGTTGAAGATCAGATGACCGCAGGTGGATGGATTTACATCTGGGTTCAATTCTCTTCCATTGGTCAGTGTATCTGTTGTTGTGCCAGTACCAGGCTGTTTTGTCTACGGTAGCTGTATAGTAGGTTCTGAAGTCAGGTTGTGTGAGTCCTCCAACTTTATTCTTCTTCTTCAGTAGTGCGTTATTTATTCGGGACTTCCTCCCTTTCCATATAAAGTTAATGATTAGTTTTTCCATCACTTTGAACAATGTTCTTGGTATTTCGATTGGGATTGTGTTGTATTTGTAAATTGCTTTGGGTAGAATTGACATTTTCACAATGTTGAGTCTGCCTATCCATGAGCACGGTATGTTTTTCCATTTATGTAGATCCCTTTGGGTTTCATGCAGTAGTGTTTTGTAGTTTTCTTTCTATAGGTCTTTTACACCCCTGGTCAGATTTATTCCTAAGTATTTTGTCTTTTTAGGGGCTATTAGAAATGGTATTGTTTTCCTGATTTCCTTTTCATCATTCTCCTTACTGGTGTATAGGAATCCAACTGATTTTTGAATGTTTATCTTGTATCCTGCTACTCTGCTGAATCTTTCTATTAGTTCCAGTAGATTTCTCATGGAGTCTTTAGGGTTTTCTATGTATAGTATCAAATCATCTGCAAACAGGGACAGTTTAACGTCTTCATTACCAATTTGGATGACCTTTATTTCTTTTTCTTGACTTATTGCTCTAGCTAGAACTTCCAGCACAATGTTAAATAGGAGTGGTGATAAAGGGCATCCTTGTCTTGTTCCTGTTTTCAAGGGGAATGTTTTCAGCTTCTCTTCATTAAGAATGATGTTGGCCATTGGTTTTGCATAGATGCCCTTAATAATGTTGAGAAATTTCCCTTCTATACCTATTTTGTTGAGAGTTTTTATCAGGAATGGGTGTTGGACTTTGTCAAACGCCTTTTCTGCGTCAGTTGAGATGATCATGTGATTCTTTTCTTTCCTTTTATTTATGTGGTGGGTTACATTCTTTGATTTTCTAATGTTGAACCATCCTTGCATACCTGGTATGAATCCTACTTGGTCGTGGTGTATTATTTTTTTGATATGATGCTGAGTTCTATTGGCTATAATTTTGTTCAGAATTTTGCATCTATATTCATGAGAGGTATTGGTCTGTAATTTTCTTTTTTTGTGATGTCTTTGCCTGGTTTTGGTATCAGCATTATGCTGGCTTCATAGAATGAATTTGGAAGTGCTGCTTCTGCTTCTATGCTCTGAAATAGCTTGAGTAGTATGGTACAAGCTCTTCTGTAAATGTTTTGTAGAATTCTCCAGTTAAGCCATCTGGGCCAGGGCTTTTTTTGGTTGGGATTTTTTTTTTATTACTTTTTCAATCTCTTCTCTTGTTATGGGTCTGTTCAGAGTTCTGTTCAGAGTTTCAACATCACTTTGTTGTAGTTTGGGTAGGCCATTTATTTCTAGAAATTTATCCATTTCCTCTAGGTTTTCAAATTTGTTGGAGTATAGTTTTTCATAATTTTCTGTTATAATCACTTTTATTTCAGTTGGGTCTGTTGTAACCTCCCCCATTTCATTTCTTATTTGGGTTATTTGTGTTCTCTCCTGTTTTTCTTTTGTCAGTCTGGCCAGTGGTTTGTTGATTTTGTTGATTCTTTCAAAGAAGCAACTTTTGGTTTTGTTGATTCTTTCTATTATTTTTCTCTCTATATTTCATTTATTTCTGCTCTGATCTTTACTATTTCCTTTCTTCTGGTGGTTGTGGGCTTTTTTTTGCTGTTCTCTTTCTATTTGTTTGAGTTCTGTAGTTAATGTTTTGATTTTGTCCCTTTCTTCTTTTCTGATATGTGCATCTATTGCTATAAATTGTCCGCTGAGGAATGCTTTTGCTGTGTTCCAAAGGTTTTGGTATGATGTGTTTTCATTCTCATATGATTCTAGGAATTTTTTGATTCCATCTCTGATTTCTTCTGTTACCTAGTGATGTGTAAGCAGGGTATTATTCAGTTTCCATGAAATTGGTTTTTTTCCCTGCTCTTTCTATAGTTAATTTCTACCTTGATGGCATTGTGGTCAGAGAAGATACTTTGAATTATCTCAACGTTTTGGATCTTGTTGAGGATTGCTCTGTGGCCTAAGATGTGGTCTATTCTGGAGAACGTTCCATGTGCATTGGAAAAGAATGTGTAGTTTGCAGTGGTTGGATGGAGTGTTCTATATATGTCTATGAGGACAAGTTGGCTGATTGTGCCCTTTAGGTCTTCTGTATCTTTGCTGAGTTTCTTCTTAGTTGTTCTGTCCTTTACTGAGTGTGCTGTGTTGAAGTCTCCTACTTTTATTGTGGAGCTGTCCATTTCTCTTTTCAGTGTTGCTGGAGTTTGTTTTATGTATTTTGGAGCTCTGTCATTGGGTGTGTAGATGTTTATTATGGTTATGTCGATTGATCATCCCCTTAATCATTATATGGTGTCCTTTGTCTTTTACAGGAGATTTTGTTTTAAAGTCTATTTTATCTGAGATTAGAATTGCCACTCCTGCTCTGTTTTGGTAGTTGTTCGCTTGATATTTTTTTTTCCAACCTTTGACTTTTAATAAATTCACATCTTTGTTTCTAAGGTGTGTCTCTTGTAGACAGCATATTGATGGATCCTGTTTTCTTATCCATTCTGTCACTCTCCGTCTCTTTACGGGTGCATTGAGTCCATTTAAATTCAGTGTAATTATTGATAGATGTGAGTTTGTTGCTGTCATTTTGTAGTCCTTTTTTTTGTGGTGCTGAAGTTTTCTTTGTTCCTCTTACTCTCTTGTGCTGCATTACTTTTGTTTGTGGATTTTTTTTTCATTTCTTTTGTTTTTGTAGGTTTTGTTTTTGCTGAGACTTTATGTTTTTCCTTTTTATTTTTATGAGTATGTTTGTTAACTTTCTTTGTGGTTACCATGAATTTTACCCTTATCTTTCTAAGTTTGAAGCAGTCTACCATTGCTTGGTATTGCCTTGCCTTCCTCTCCATTAGAAGGTTCTATACCTATGCTGTTTATTCC
This sequence comes from Dugong dugon, assembly GCA_030035585.1. Classification (NCBI taxonomy): domain Eukaryota; kingdom Metazoa; phylum Chordata; class Mammalia; order Sirenia; family Dugongidae; genus Dugong; species Dugong dugon. Next base: position 35,412,271 of record CM057479.1, read on the forward strand.
CTCTTTTATTGTTTTGATGTTGTTGTCATTTACTGATTAACCGCTCTGATTCCCTGTTGTATTTCTTTTGGGTTTGGATTGTCCTCGAGAATTGTTTTCCTAGATTGTTATCTGGCTGATATGATCCTGCATCCTAGATTCTGACTGTGAGCTGAAGTTGTTTGTCCTCAGATCGAAGAACTCGCTTTAATAATTCTTGTAAGTTTGGTTTGACTTTTACATACTCCCTTAATTTCTGTTTATCTGGAAATGACCTAATTTCACCATCAAATTTGAACGAGAGTTTTGTAGGATATATTATTCTCCGCTGGCAATTCTTTTCTTTCAAGGTTTTATATATGTCATCCAATTGCCTTCTTGCCTGCATGGTTTCTGCCGAATAATCTGAGCTTATTCTTATTGTTTCTCCTCTGTATGTGACTTCTTGTTTTGCACGAGCTGCTCTCAGGATTCTTTGTTTGTCTTTGGTTTTGTCGAGTGTGGTTATGATATGCCTTGGTGATTTTCTTTTGGGGTCTGTCCTATATGGGGTTCGTTGAGCTTCTTGGATCACCAGCTTTTCATCTTTTATGATGTTGGGGAAATTTTCTGTCACATTTCTTCGGTGATCCTCTCTGTGTTTTCTGTTTCCTCCCCCTGTTCTGGAATTCCAATCACTCGAAAAATTTTTGTTTTTGATTGTATCCCACATAACTCTCAGGGTCTCTTCATTTTTCTTTGTTCCTTTTTCTGACTTTTCCTGAAGCAGAGTTGCATCCAAGTGTTTGTCTTCAATTCCACTGATTCTGTCTTACACCATTTCAAATCTGCTTCTCAACCCTTGTTTGACACCGTCCATTTCTGAAGTCTTGTTGTTTATCTTTTGGATTTCTAATTGTTGTCGTTGTATAATTTCTAGCTGTGAATTTATTTTGGCACTTAGTTCCTGCATTATTTTCCTGAATTCTTCCAATTTTTTGTCTGTATTTTCCATCAATTTGTCTCTTTTTTCCGCATGTTTGTCAGCTTTTCATCTCAGCTCTTGGAGAATTATGAGTATTAGAAATTTGAATTCCCTGTCAGGTAGTTCTAGTGCATTTTCTTCAACTGGAAAGTCATCTGGTGTTTTATTTTGGATGCTTACTGGAACCATCCTGTCCTGTTTTTGTAAATGTTTTGATGTTTTCTGCTGTCTTCAGGGCATTCAGTTGTTATGTTCTTGTTTATTGATTGTAGATTTGTTTATTTATTCCCTTTTTTTTTTTAAATTTGCCTCCGTCTGAGCAGGCGGACTGTGTGCTCTTTGCTGTCCACTCATCTGCGGGCACAATACCTGTCACCTCCCTCTCCAATAAGCAGGATCAGTCACCCAGACAAGGTATGGTAGGGCAGGTCTAGCTGAAGAAGAGTCACTGGGACAGGTTGTCTGTGGCACCCACTACAGCCTCCAGGGTGGGTCTGCAATCAGTGCAGGGCAGGTTCCACCAAGCCGTGCCTGCACTGCTTGGTGGTGTGATGTCAAGCGCATGGTGCAGGTATGCAGGATGTAGCAGGGAGACTGCTACGTGTGGAGCTAAGATGAATATGGGAGAGAGGAGAGAGGAACAGGAGCCAAAATCACATAAACAAACATAAAAGAATGCTAATGGAGCTTGCCGTTGGAGTGGAGAGATGAGAGACCATGAAAGAGAGAAAAACAGAAAGGGGAAGAGGAAGAAAAGAAAAGAATGAATAAATAAAAATCACATAGGTTAAAGAACCACAAAGTTCCCAGGGATCCTACCTGTATAGCTATGAGGTCTGAGGAAATCACCCTCAGGTGTTGCAGTACAGCCCAGCCAGAAGGCGTAGAGGTATACAATGCCAGGCATTCGGGGAACAGAAAGAGAAGGAAGGTATAGAGAGACGAGAAACTGAGTAATGAATAAAGACAAAAAGGGAAAAAGAGGGAAAAGAAAACAAAACAAATTAAAAAAAAAAAAGAATAAAAAAAGCCCCCCAAAAAACAGAAAAAGAAAAAACAAAGCCAATGAAAAAAGAAATGCCTTCAGGAATCTTCTGCATGTCTGTGCAAGCCGAGGGGTAGTCTCCTTGCCACGCAGCACTGCCTGGCCAGAAAGGGCTCCCAACTCAAGAAAAGGAAAAGAAAACAAACAAACAATTCAAAACAAACAAACAAACAATTCAAAACAAACAAACAAACAAAAGCCCCGGGATCCCACCAGCGTGGCAGCCTAGACGGGGCAGCAGATCCCCACTTGAATGGAGCTCTACAGCCCCTCAGGAAGAAGCAAAGATGGCGTACGGAGCCAAGTATTTGAGCAAAAGGAGGGGGAGGTGGTGAGAAGTAAGGAAGAAATCAAAAGAAGCAGAAAAAAAAGCAACACCAGCAGCCAACAAATGGCACTTGGAGAGCTGGCCTGTTTGGGTGTGTGGAATCCAAGCAGCCAGTGTTTCCCAGACAAGGGATTGTGGCCACGGGAAGCAGAGGAGGCCGAGTCGGGGTGAAGAAGGGTGGGGGTGGTGGGAAAGCATATATTGCAAATTACTGGTTGTTTTGTCTCCCGCTGGAAGCTCCATGAAGCTGCTTTCTCATACCCCCTGTTTGCTGGTCTCCAGTAGGAGTCCAAGATGGCAGATCCACACTGCGTTAGCTGGTTGGGGACCTCTGCATGGATCTCTCCTCGCTCTCCGTTCTCTGTCAGTTTTCTCACTCCATTGGGTGCTTGGCTGAGTTCTTTATTTCTTCATTTGATGTTTAGGGTTTTAGGATTGTTTTCTCTGTTCAGCTTAGTTTTTCAGATCTTTGCTGTGGAGGGACTGCGTGGTGCTTCTGCCTAGAGCGCCATTTTGCCGGAAGTCCCTCAAATCTCTATCTTAATGTGAGTCTATTTCTGGGCCTTCTATTCTCTTCCATTGATTTATATGTCTTTATATATCCATTATATGTTTTGTATCTAATTTTATTTTAATTATAAAAGTGCTTTCTGTAATTTGGAAAATATAATTAAGTACCAAAACACAAGAAAAATCACCTGTAATTCCATAAAGAGCGCTATTAACATTTTCATGCTTATTCTGTCTCTCCCTCTTTCTCTCTTCTTTTTTTGCACTCACAGTCACACACTCTAGATCTCTGACTTGCTAACTTTTTGAGGCAACAGTTGTATGACAAGCCATTATTTTATTTTTATCTAATAGAATAATTTTATATATTGGGCTTCATTTGTTAATATTAGTTTTATGCTATAAAAACACTAATATAGAGTATGAAAATAGAATAAAATATAATAATATACCATTTCAACTATTTTTGATTAAACATAGTATAAAGTACACTTTGAAAATAGTTTATTAGAAATTCTTTTTATCTACCAAGGACAGATTATGTGAAGCTTTTCTAAATTGAAATCTAAAGGGTTTTGGACTTTGGCAACTTAATTTTTAGATAAATATTTATGTACATAATGGGAGATTTCTTGAATAAGCTATGCTACATCCAACTAATGAAATACTATGTAGTTGTAAAAAAGAATGTGTAAGATCTCAGTAGTCAGTGATCCTAGGGCTTCCCGTTACATGAAGAAAAGGTACATGCAAAAGAGTATATGTAGTATGATAACGTGTGAGAAAGAAAGGAAATAAGAAAACATATATCATTATCTACTTATAGTTGCAAAAAACAAACATGTAAACATAGGGAAAAAAACAGAAATTAATGAAATTAGTTACTTACAGGAGAAAGTGGGAGTGAGGGAAAGGGATAGGGAATAAATGGGACTTCTCTGAGTATAGGTTCTTACATAGTACTGACTTCATAAAATTGTTTATGAGTTGTAAATAAACAAGTAACTACAAGCAACAAAAATGAAGAAATGAAAACTAAACCTTGATGCAAACAGAAGCAAACAAACATAAATATATATGAAATTGTTAACATAACTACGAGGAAGAAAAAATTAATCAAATAGGATGTTTTCAACAAACAAACAAATCTTAACCTTTACCAAATCATTCTTGACTTCTTGATTACCACTGGGTTGATATGAGTCACAGTCTTTATGGTCTCATAAACATAAATTTTAGTCATTATGTTTAAAGAGATTACAATTTTAAGTTAAATTTATATAATAATTGGGCACATGTGCATACATAGATACATGTTTAATACTGGGATCATCCTATACATAATAATTTGCAATTGTGTCATATGCTGTTTTCTTAGTTTATAACAGAGAGGACTCTTAATCTGAAATGCCATATTAGAACTTTCTTACAAAAATGTAGCTTTTCTTTAATAAGTTTTTTTATTTAAAATTTTAACAGTTTTATATATGTAATGAAAGCAAGTGATTGATTAAAATCTGGTTTTTACTTTACTGGTAATCTTTTAGTTTACAACCTATGCCATCTTAAATTGAAATTATATAAATGAATGCATAACCGACCAAATTATCAATGAAATTAAATGAAAAAAAAAAAAACTCCCAAATTTGGACTGTTGTGTAGACCTCGATTGAAATATTTGCAATAACTGCGTACTGTTTCCATTTCCTTTCTAGAGGATGTTAATAGGTTACCCTTATCCCAAATTTTATACCCCATGTACAAGATCATTCTCTATAAAAATATGCTTTGCTTGCAGTACAAGCAATTGATGACAGTTGCCTATAAATCCTATATATAAAGGTATTAAAACTAATTGTTTCCAGTATTTAATTGTATACTATAATAGTTATGGTATCATCTGTGATGAACCAAAAATCCCAAACCCATTGCCATTGAGTCGATTCTGACACATAGTGACCCTATAGGACAGAGTAGAACTGCCCCCTAGGGCTCCAAAGGTGGTAAATTTTTAGATGGGTTCAAAGTGCTGACATTTTGGTTAGCAGCTGAGTGCTTACTGATTGCACCACCAGGGCTTCTTATCATCCATGATACTGAGGTTATAGTTTAGGTTTTCTCAGAGCTTCATAGAATAAAAAATCATGCATAGCATGTTTTAAGCAATGCATTTTTGTTCATTTTATTTTGTGACTATGATATATGAAATTTATTCAATATGCAATTTACTATAAATTTTATCATAAAATAGGCACTCAGGTAAATTAAAATCAGTGGGTTAGAATTCTTCACAATATTAACTTTTAGAGATTCAAAATTATTTTAATTGTTTATGTGACCATCAAATTTGCCTCTGAATCTCACTTTCCAAAAGTGTAGTTGAGTAGTGAGAGGTGTTAATGAAATAATGTGGCCTATGTGTGACTCAAAATTTTTTATTATTGAGACTTGAATAGGTAAAAATGTAAGGAAAAGGAAAAGTTTGGCTTTAGAAATGGGATAGGACCTAAAAATATTTCAAAATAATTAATGAATTTTTCTTTCATCTTTCATTATAAATAATTTTTGAAGGACATAACTTTTTGTATAACAATTGAAAGTGCAGTCCATACCATTTTTTTCTAAAAATATTTCATTTTATATTACTTTCCAAAATTTTTCTGACCTGTATCATATATTTCAACATATTTGGAATTTATTTTTGCCTTTTAGTTAATATATCTTGTTCTTCATGAAAATATGGAATTTTTAGAGTTCTGTATCAATTTTTCTTTGTTGTCTATCTCTAATGTATTACCAGTTATCCATATGAGAACCATTGGATATTTTCTAGACTTCTCTCTTCTTACTTCCCACAGTAGATCATACTTGTTCTTTGTTTGATTCAATATCCTACTTATCATTTGAGATCATTCTTTCCCCTCCCTGCCCCTGTTTAGACTGAACATTTCGTTATCTCCCCATAGCACAATGATAATAGCCTAAAAGCCGATATCACTACTTTTGGTCTATTTCTCTTCCAACCAATCCTCTAACTTGATAACAACATTATCATTCTAAAATCTAATTATAACACCCTCATGCTTTGACACCTTATTACCACAGGGTAAAATTTAAGTCTTTTATTTGTCATTTAAGCATCTTTATTTTATCACCGTCTCTAACTACTGCGGGCAATCCGGAATCCTCACTACTCTGAGTTAATCCCAAAATGGTTCAAGTTTTCACATCTTTGTTGTTGATATTTTTCTGCACTAAATAACTCCTTGCTCTTCTCAGTCTGGTGCAGATTCACTTAAATTCTTTCTCTGTAAAGTCTCACTGATTACTCAGAAGTGAGTTTCTTCCTCTTCATCTCTCCCATTGTACTTTATCCTCTATGACAGGTCTTATCATATTACTATATCATGATGTTTGGTATCTCTCTCCTGGGCTCCAGTTCTTTGAAAAGAATGGACTGTATCATACTCATCTTTATTCCTGTAGCACATTTCCTGACACATAATATTCATTTCAATTCAGATGTGCTGAGTGATTGAATGACTAATAGGATTTTACAGATTAGGAAACCGAAGTGTTCCTGGTTGAGTAATAAAAGTTAACAAACCAGCAGAGTTGTATTTAAAATAGAAATACAATGATGTACATAGTGGATTTAAAAAATATATATGTTTTATTATGTTTGAGGTGAAAATTTACACAGCAAATTAGGTTACCATTTAAAATTTTTTATAAAAATTGTTCCATGACATTGGTTCCAATTTTCACACTGTATCAGCATTATCATTATTTCCATTTTGTGTGTTCTACTTCCATTGATCTACCCTCCCTTCCTCTCTGTCTGAATTATCTAGTGCTGATATAACAGACATACCATAAGTGGATGGCTTTAACAAAGAGAAGTTTATTCTCTCACAGTCTAGGAGGCTAGAAGTCCTATTTCAGGGTGTCAGTTCCAAGGGAAGGCTTTCTTTCTCCTTTGTCTCTGAAGGAAAGTCCTTGTCATCAATCTTTCCCTGATCTAGGAGCTTCTGAGCACAGGGACCCCGGGTCCGCTCCTGGCACTTCTTCCTTGGTGGTATGAAGTCCCTCTCAACTCTGCTCAATTCTCTCTTTTATATCTCGAAAGAGATTGACTCAAGATACAACCTAATCCTGTAGATTGAGTCCTGCCTCATTAACATAACTTCCTCTAATTCCACCTCATTAACATCATAGAGGTTAGAATTTACAGGACATAGGATAATCACATCAGATCACAAAATGGTGGACAACCACACAATACTGGGAATCATGGCCCAGCCAAGTTGACATAAATTTTGGGGGTACATGATTCAATCCATAAGCCCCTTCTTGTCTTTTCATCTTTACTTTTGAGTAAATGTTGGCCTTTTGGTCTCATACAGTTGATTGTTTAAGGGAACACACTACTTATGGGTGTTATAAGCCAATCTATTATTTGGCTGAAAGGTGACCTTCAGGAATAATTCCAGTTCCAAGTTGAAAGGGTTTCTTAGGGTGATAATCTTGGAGGTTTCTCTAGTCTCTACCAGTCCAGTAGGTCTGGCCTTTTTTAGGAATTTGAATTTTGTTCTATATTTTTCTCCCATTCCATCTGGAAACGTCTATTGTGTTCCTAGTCAGAATGGTTGGTAATGGTAGCCAGGCACTATCTAGTTCTTCTGGTCTCAGGTTAGAAGAGGCTGTGGTTCAAGTGGGCTATTACTCCTGTGGACTAGTTTCTTCTTTGAGTCTTTAATTTCCTTCAGTTTCTTTTGCTCCAGATGAGTAGAGACCAATATTTGTATCTTAGATGATCTCTTGCAAGCTTTTAAAACCCCAGAGGCAACTCACCAAAGTAGGATGTAGAACAATTATCTTTATGAACTGTTATGCCAATTGACTAAATTGTCCCACAAAACCTGGAAATGGTGGATTTTTAGCGATGCCCAAGGCATCTCACTAATGTAGAAATGTTAAGTTAAATTCTTGATCTGAGTGATTAAATTAATGATAAACTTAGAAAAAAAGTTAAATTGACAATTGTCTTTTGAGAATTATAAGGAAATGGAGAAAAAAGTACATAGTTTAGATTAGAAATAGGATAAAGCTGTGAGAAATGAATCTCAAACAATGATATAGTAGCCAACAAGGGATGCTTATCTCCATTTGCTTTTAGGCAAGTAAAACATGAAAAATCTTTATTTGCAAATATTTGGCTATTGTGAATTTATGAAGAATGTCAGTTAGTACCTGCCACTGAGAGAAAACAGCTCAGAGAGCAAAAGGCTTTGTTTGCAAACAGCTCAAATTGCAAGATCCTACGATGGAAAAACTGAAAGCTCTCTGTCTATACAGCACAACTAGAGCAAGCAGCTCTAGCTGCGAAAGGCAGAGCAAGTAAACTTCATCCGCTGAAAATGACCCTCATGTGTTAGTCAACAGCTATTGCTGCAAAGGTCTGAGAGACCCTGCGAGACAGCCAGAAGGGGGCAGGGGCTGCATGACACTGGTTTCCAAACATTTTGTGGTCTGGATTGTCCTTTCTATCATTTACTGGCTAAGGTGCATCCACTTTTATTTTGCTAGAGGTAACGATTGATGAATTAGAACACTGAAGCAACACAGGGTGAAAGACGGTAAAATGTTTTTCAGTCACTCTAGTTCAAAACCACTTATAAACATTGCCTCTCTGCCCTGTTACCCCATCCATCATCTGCTTGTGCAATTCATTGATCCTCTTTTGCTGGTGGTTAATGAGTTACCTTGTATTTATACTCCCCTGAGGTGTGAGTGCCAGAGACATCATGGGATCAGCTGGTGGATTTTTTCATGTTAATTCCCAAATGAGGGAGCTGGATTAATGAAACCACAAGAAACCAACCTTCTCTAGCTTAAAGGATACTGTTTTAAATCTTAGAGAGGTAGAGGGGCTAGAAAGTAAGTATACCCTTATTTAAAAAAAAATAGATTCTCTAACATTGGAGACCTGTTTCCGTTGAAAATCACATTAATGTACATCTTTATTCCTCACAGAAAATTAAACAGAAATTTGTGGCCAAGTTACTTTCTCAGCGGAGACAAAAAGAATTGCATAAAAATCACTATTATTGATCTTAATATAAAAGAGGACACGGTTAGCAACCGTCAAATCATGAGAGATATTGGACTCCATTGGCTTTTTGTTTTCTTTCTAGCCTGCTCTGAAAGTGCACCTAGCATAGCTGGAAGCCCTACTCCTCCATCCTAAAGATAAAGAATTTTAGACTCCTGCTGCCTTCTCATTCATTGTCTTTTTTTTTTTTTTTTTTCCCCTCCAGACTTGGTAAAGCAAGTGAGAGCTATAGCTACAGCAACATGACTGAATAAAAAGTGATGCCCAGATAGTGGGAAAAATATGTGCTAATTGAGGAAGAAATTTCATTTTCAATCCAAACTGGTCATCTAGGTTTTACTTATGCAGAGATTCAGGAGGACATGACTCTGACATATCTCTCAGTGAAAAGCCCTTCTCTGTGAATTGGAGAACAACTTAAATTTTCTACCAGGGTCACTAAGGTTGAAGAATAAGATGAAGAACAAAGGGGGAATAGATAAGTTAAACCATGGTCTTTGACACAAAATAGAGGGCTAAGGATAAGAAAAGGAGCCCTGGTTTTGCAGTGGTTAAGGACTTGGCTGCTAAATGAAAGGTCAGAGGTTCGAACTCAGCAGCCACTCCTTGGGAGAAAGATGTAGCAGTCTTGCTTCCCTAAAGATTACAGCCTTGGAAAACTTATGGGGCAGTTCTACCCTGTTCTACAGGGTTGCTATGAGTCAGAATGACTCCATGACAATGGGTTAGGTTTTGGGTTTTTAAGGGTAAAAGTGGATTTGAGGTGATAAAAGCAAAAACAAACAAACACATAAAAGACTTTTACGTGTTCTTTGAAACTTTTATGATAGGAGACCTATCTTACTCTTTACTCATCCAGATATAATTAAAAGAAAATTTCCAGAGCAATTTGGAGAAGCTATGAAATTCATCAGAAGCAGTTTCCTATGGTTATCAATCTTGTTTTTACAATTTATGACTTCTCTAAAAACTCTAAATACATAAATGGCTCCATAGACTATGGGAAAGGTAACTGAAAAAAATAAACAGCATAATGCCTGTTTTCAATGAGAAAAAGAAATCATAAGATAAAGCCCTGTTCCCCACCATCTTTAAATTTTGTAGTTACTTATTAAATACCTTCTATGTGAAATGAATATAGCAGAGCCAAGCATGGAGATTTATAGTGTATAAGGTCTTTGGCTTCCAAGTTGCAGAGAAGCCAAATAAAGAACTGGCTTGCAAGGAGAAGGATGAAATGCCACAGAGTCTCCTGTGCCTCATAGCAGGTTCAGCCAAAGAATACAAAATCTGTTTAGACAAGTTCTAGCTATTGAATCTGTCGAACTATGCGCTGACCCAGGAACTCAATTGAATGGACTCATATTTAAATCTCCACTCCACTAGTTGAATTTAAGTGAATATCCACACTTTTATTTTTTTCATTTGTCTATGGCAGCTAAAAACAACAAAGCCATTCAGAGCTTAAGTATGTAATAGGAACACAATGCATTGCTGAACTGAACTAAAATAGGGAGTGTCTGCTCTTTAATGGAGGCTTTGCATTTACTTCTATTTTTCTATCCTGTTCTTAATACTAGATTGGCTTACAGGTGATCTGAAATGTACAGTTCACAATTCTTTCTTTAGTTCTCTTACTGCCTTTTGATACTGTTTTTCTGAAAGTAAATAATTTTTACTGAAACCACAGCCTAGATGTTACAGTCATTGATAGGCAGTTCGATTTGTTTATTTTGTTTTTAAAGTTATTCAGTAAAACTGACATTTTTCTTTTTGTGTACAATTCTTTGAGTTTTAACATCTGTATAAATTTGTGCAACTAGAACTATAATCAGGTTACAGAACACGTATAACAACCCCCCAAACTCCTTCAACCATCCCTTTATAGTCACACCCTCTTCCCATCTATAACCTCTGACAACCACTGATCTCCATCACCGTAGTTTTATCCTTTGGAAAAATAAACCAAACCTATTGCCGTCCAGTCGATTCTGACTCATAGCAACCTCGTAGGGTTTCCAAGACTATAAATCTCTCCAAAAGTAGACCACTACATCTTTCTTCCTCTGAGCTTCTGGTGGTTTTGAACCACCAACCTTTCAATTAGCAGTCCATCACTTGAAACACTGTGCCACCAAGGCTCCCTATCTTTTGGGAAATGTCATATAAATGGATTCATAGAGTATAAACCTTTTGAGATCATCTCTATTTTTTTTTACTCAACATAATTTACTTAAAATCCATTCAAGTTGTGTGTTTCTTTTTATTTCTGAGTAGTACTCCTTTTGCATGCATGCACTACGATATGTTTAACCTGACTCACCCTTTGAAGGACACTTGGATTATTTCTAGTTTTTGTTGTTTATTAGTAGAACTACTATGAGCATTTATGTAAATGTTTTTGTCAAATATGAGTTTTCATTTGTCTTGAGTAAATACCCAGAAGTAGGATTGTTGCATCATTCAGTTAAATGTATATTTAACTTTTTAAGAAGTTGTCTCATAACTTTTTTAACTTGTGCTTTGTATTCTTTAAAAATAACCTTCTGTGTTTCTTTTGGATGCGGGTAATGGGCTGGGCACAGTTGTTAAGCGCTCAACTGCTAACCAAAAGATCAGAAGTTTGAACACACCAGCCATTACACAGGAGAAAGATACGGCAGTCTGCTTCCCTAAAGATTACAGCCTTGGAAACCCTGTGGGGCAGTTCTTCCCTGTCCTATAGAGTCACTATGAGTCAGAACTTACATGATGGTAATGAGTTTTTGGTTTTTAAGGAGCTAGTAATTTAGGTAGGTAAGTTTTGAAACTATATTTCCAGAGTTTTCTCAAGATATGATAGGCAAAAGTAACTAGCAGTTTATTAGACTTTGAGAAATTAACTGTGACCTAATGTTATTGCAGAAGACCTATTTCCAAAAGTTAAATGACTAAATTCCCTGTTCTGTATTAATCAAGTATTACATTTTACTAGCATTGTCCTCACCTGGAGGACCACAAGGCCTTACAAGTTCCTAGTAAGCAACTCTGTCAGCTTTTATTGCGGCTAGAACCTTTTATCATAGTCTTCAGTGTCCATTGGGGCTAGACTGGGACACTAAGTTGAATAGCAAATCTTTTGATCTGATAAGAATTGCTTTCCCCTTCACCCCATAATTCCAAGGGTTTGTTTTTGACTCAAACTGATCACACCTGTTTGCATACTTCTTCAGGATAGTCGCTTCCCAGGATGATTCTCACTCTTCCTGCAAATAGAATTGTTACCGCAATAACACGGATTGGAACCACCTGCTGCAATAGTCAATTATGAGATGGGTGAGGTGAGCAATGAGAGTTTTATTATGTATCGATATATAGGAGACAGAGGGGAATAGATTCCTCCAAAAACCCATCTCCCCCTTTGGAGATCGGCCAAAGGCTTTATAGGGACAGGATTATGGGTCTTAGAAGTTTGTGTTAGTTCCTCCTTGAGGTGGTCATATTCCAGATGAGTTAATCTTTTACTAATATTCTTGGGCGTTATCTGGCAACATCCTGGTTTTCTTGTCACAAGATGGGTGCTTTGTTTGGTTTTTCATTCCTAGATAATCATCACTTGTTTTCCACCCTCCAAGGAGGAACATCGGTTAATCTTACACTTTTTGTAGAGACTGGAACCAAAGGGAAAAACAAGATCATAAGACAATGTAGGGGTTAGCAATGGGGAGTAATAATAGTGAGCTAGACCTATGCAGCCTCTTCCAGAATCTGTGGCCCAAGTTATAAGTTCACCAGACAAACCCAGAAACATATGAGTTCCATTAAAATACATACATTGGGCACAAGTCTCTCATGTCATCCTGTCTCCTTCACTTTATTAGCCTTGAGTCTTGGGGCCAATGATCTAATCTCTGACTCATTTTCTTTGTCTATGAAATAGGAATGAGGCAATGCCTACTCATAAAATGGCTATGGGAAGTAACTGAGTCAATAAATGTTTTGAACAGTGTCTGGCAAATAGTGCTCAATACATACCAATTTGTGTTATTATTACTACCATTTACGTTTATGAAAGCAAACTTCGGGTTGGAAGTGATGATTTTTGCAGCAACTCACTTCAAAGGCTCTAGAAGAGGAACTGCCTTCACCTTGAGATTTGTGGTTTAAGAAGCTCAAAGACAAATCTGTGACCACCTATACTTCCAATGGGTTTTGCTCTGCACTCCTTGTGACCAGTTTTTCAGCAGCATGTTTCTATTTGTGTCTTAAACATTTGAAATTTCATTGAAAATAGTCTACTACATATATATAGCCACACCAAATATCAGTGTGTTGGACTTAGGGTAGAATGATATTCATTTTTAAATTGGGTGGAAGAGGAGAATTCATTAGCATTAAATAGCAATAATTTAATAATTTTCCCCCAAAATTTCCAGCCCTCAAACCAGTTTTCCCCTGAGTGGATTTTTTAAAATTTTGTTGTTGTTTACCATTGAGTTAATTCTGACTCATAGAGACCCCTTGTAGTGACAGCAGTTTAGAATAAAATATAGCTATCTGAGAAAGTTTAATTTTTTAAAAATGAAGTCTTTAATACTTTATGATAAACAGTTCTGTAAGTGCTTACTAGTTTGTTTTGTAGTTTTGTTACCGCAGTAATGCGGATTGGAGCTGCTTGCCGCAATAGCCAATTCTGAGACAGGGGTGAGGTGAGCAGCAAGAAGTTTATTATATATCGATATATAGAAGACAGAGGGGAATAGATTCCTCCAAAAAACCCATCTCCCCTACTGGAGATCGGCTGAAGGCTTTTATAGGGACAGGATTACGGGTCTTAGAAGGTGGTCATGTCTCAGATGAGTTAATCATCTACTGGTATTCTTGGGGGTTATCTGGCAACATCCTGGTTTTCTTGTCACAAGATGGGTGTTTGTTTGGTTTTTCATCCTTAGATCATTATCACTTGTTTTCCACCCTCCAAGGATAAACATCGGTTAATCTTAAAACTTTTGTAGAAACTGGAACTGGAGGGAAAGACAAAACCATAAGACAATGTGGCAGTTAGCAATGGGGAGTAAATAATAGTGAGCAGGGCCTATGTGGCCTCTTCCAGTTTGTTTTCATAGTCTATACAGGCATTTAGATCTATAGGGAAGGAGATGAATTAGAAAAAAAAAAAAAAACTCTATAATGACTCACCATAATGTATTAAAAGTGACTTTAAGGTATGCTAATAGTTTATTTTAAATTACAATTACTTTCATATAATGTTGGAAAAACAAAAATTAGCATGTTGACACTAATTTAAAATTAGCATTTCCCCATATTCTATCTATGGGTTACCATATTCTTGGAAAACAAAATAGATAATAAGAGGAATGATATAAAAGAGTTTTGCAAACATTTTTCTTTAGCATTTAATCAGAATAGTAGGATTGATGACCGAAGCCCTTTTTATTGGTTAATTTTAAGAATTTTAAAAGAAGATTAAAAACACTACAACCATCAATTGCTTGTCAAAATGGAAAAATGTCTGCACTTATTTAGTCTTCCCTCTGAGGAGACTTCCAGAGGGTCTGCAAAAGCATGATTTTTCAAGAACAATTAGTAAACTTTAATTCAACATGGCAACAAGAAATGGATTTTATTGCTCTGTGCATTTTGGATCATGAATTTAATTGAACTAAGTAGTCAAAAGATGTGTGAAAAATACTGCTGTAGTGGGCTGTTGACCACATTTTCTTCTGTATTTTACTAATGGTATTTTTCATTTTAGTCAAGTCAGCTTTTCATAGAGCTAACATCTATCTCCAAACACTTATATATCACCACAAAACAGTGAAATAATCAACTATTCTATTTACCTCAGCTCATTGAACAATACTTTACTTGTACTGTGTGTGTGAAGCCTAATTCAGCAAAACTGAGAACCAGAATATTGATTCACTTTTAAAACATAAATCATACTATAAAATGTTGAGAACCATGAAAAGATATTGCAGGTAAAGTTAGTAGCTTAAGGGAGGAACACACTGTTTTATCTTTTCCATTTAGATTTTTTTACCAAATTCCTGTGTTTTTTAATGAGATGAACTGGGTGGTCTGACCAGTTCAACCACAGCCCATTAGTTTCTCTGTATAAACCTTTTTTTTTTTTTTATTTCACAAAGGAGATGTGTTGACTGCTTATAGCTTCATTAATTCTAGTACCCTTAAATTCAATAACAGTCTCAAAATATGGAGCTAGAATTCCAAGGCTTAGCCAATGACAAAGCTGAAGCCACTTCTACTTTAGCTGTGGGTTGAAACATATTAATGCAGCAAGAAAACTTTATTCATGGATCACCAATCTTCCCATCTACAGCTTCTGTCCTTGAACCCTGCCTCATATTGTATGCGTATCTTGTCGTAGGGATATATCTTGTTTTGCATATTTATGAAGTAGAAGATCTTGTGCTCAGATTATTCAGTGGTCAATGGTAACTACTAGTGTCTCACTCACCTAAGGCAAACTCTAGGCCAAATCACTTGAGTATAGAAGCTCATGTTTGATGTTACTCTACTACCCAATAATTCCTTGCTTCCTTTGCCTATCATATGCCCCATTTCACCTCTCTGGGCTAAAATGTTGATTGTAAATGCTGGTTTACTAATTAAAAAAACCTTAAGCCAGAAATAGCAAGTAGGTGGCAACAATTATCACTTAGCTGTGGTTTCTTGGAGTGCCTTATTTACAAAAATGTCCAGATCACATTTGGCTTTGGGGGAAAGTGTGTTGGGATTAAACCTCTATAGTTTGGTGAAGTTTGGCCACTCAATTTTGATGGGCAACTTTTGGAAAGAAAAGAAAGCCTTTAGAATCCACAAGCACATAATTACAAAAGATAAAGTTAAGAGATTTCCTTTTTTTCTTTTCTTTTTTTCTTTTACATGTAGTGGTAGATAACATTAGGCCTGTATGGTTGTATGGAGCCTGTGCAGAAGGAAACTTTACCTTTCCTCTCAAAACTGGTCACTGATAAACTCTCCCTTTTCCCTTTTTTATAGTTAAACATATCCCTAGAAGGCGTTTCCCTGTTCAGAAAGCTTCCCTTCTGATGGCTACTACACAGGTGGTTGTGGATACATTCATTATTTTCAGCCCTATCAATTCAGAAATTGGAGTGTTGTGGTCCTACAGTTCTGGAGCTGGTGTGGCAGGGGTGGGAGGTGGGGAGTTATAAAAGCTAATACCAAAAAAAAAAAAAAAACCTGTTGCATCATTATTCTGACTCATAGCTAATAAGTATGCACAAATTTAGAAAATTAAATAACTTATACTTTATAATTCTTTAAGGACTCTACCACCTTAATAGTCACATCTTGATTTCCGGGAGAATTTTCATCTCATACTTACTTTCTCTTGATGATATTTGTGATTTTAGTGGGCAACCTTTATAAAAAATTCTTTAAAAAGCCACATGAACTTTTATGCTTTTCAAATAACGAACAGTTTACACTAGCATCAAAAAGCCTCATGATAAAATGCCCAGGGTTCTCTTTCAAAATCTGACATCAAAAGCATATTACTTTAATTTGACATAACTGGTTTTTATTCATCTATCTAAAGACCTATTCTCTGTACTGTTGTTATTGTTTAAATCAAAGGCAATCAAAGTATAACATTAATGCACTGAGAATTTAACTGGCATATATTTAAGAGTTTTTAAAACATAGAAACTAAATTATATCTGCCTGTATGATTTAGCTCTAAATAGATGTATAATGATTTTAATGTTTCACAAACTACTCATTTTTTTCAATATTTCAAAACCTACTCCTCATATATTTTTTATTATGTATTTTTCTTTTTGTCTTAGTTTAAATATATTTGTTAAAGTGTTGAAAACATTTCTTAAATGTCTTACGATTTATAGAAACATAAATCATTTAGAATTTTTTTCCACATTTAAAAAGGGAATTGTTAAGTGCAGTACTGTCTATAATAGATTTATTATCTGCTTTGAGAAAGAAAAAAAATCTTATTGGTGTAACGCGTTTTTGTCTAAGCTTCTCAGACCCATGACATGAAGTCAGGGAGACAGCTCTAAGCAACATTTTAATTGTTCTAAAACTGAAAGAACTATAAAAAATTTTCTTTCTTTTTTTTTTATTTGTTTCTCATAGTGAAAGTGATTGTTTTATTTTTGCAGAAGTGAAAGTTTAGGCAGAGGAGAAAAAGGGGAAAAGCATTTGACTTTTTTAAAGCACTGGTGACTCTTAAATGAAATTGCATAGTGTATGGAAATATTCACATTCCAAATGACTCTATGTATGTATAATACTCCTCTCTCTTAAATTCTCTCTTTCTTTTTAGCGATCACTCAGTCAGGATAAGACTTTATGAAGGGGTAGAAAGAAGAAGGAGGAATAAACTTTTCCATAAAATGCTGTGTGTTTAAATCCCGTGAAAGTGCTATCAGGTAAGAAAACAACTTGTTTATTGTTTTACAGAACACTATTGACAAATTCAAAGTATTTTTCTAATACTTTCACCAGTTGCCTTGGATCAAACAACAATAAAATAATGTCTTTAAGGAAGATGCATTCTTCTAGTCATGTATCCATTCATTCATAAGATAAATGCTTATTGGGAATTTTCCCTGAGAATTCCAGGTGTTGTGGAACAGATGGAAAAGATAGAACAAGGTGGACACAGACCTACCCCCAAATAGGGTACATGCTTATATATATACTTTAAAAATAGGAAGACAAATATTGAACCAAACATACAAGCCAGTAAATATTGTCATAAATGCTACAAAAGAGAAATACAGTGTTAGTAAATAAAAGGGGGGCATGACTGAGATTGCAAATGGGAGCTAGAAGTAAGATACATAGAGCTAATTTCATTACAAGTAATCCCATCAACCTCAACCAACTGTACTTATACAAAACCTACATACATATATGTTTATATATGTGTGTGTGTGTGTGTATACACACCTATATATGTATATATATATTTAGTTTTAAATTTATCTTTAATCAACTTTAAGAATATGGACAGACTATATATATGTGTGTATAAGTATCCTGATTAATCAGAGCACTCATTTACCAGTTAAATGATGTACTGCCCAACTTTAAAATTAAAGCAGTGTATTAATGGTGTCTTGAGTTGTGTGTTTGTGTGTGTTTCACCATAGGTAGGTTCAGATCAAGTGGTCCTATGATAGCTAAACAGATTCTAAAGCTTCTAATCAGAAATAGTTTTCTTTGTAAATTATTTTTCCTGTTTAAAATACACTTTCACTTAGAAAAATACTAGATGTGTCTGAATAAATATGACTTAAGGAGGCAGCCAAGTTGTTAATGAAATCTTTAAAATGCCAGGAAAAATGAGAGACAGCTCTATTTGGAAGCATTATTTTTTAATAGAGTATATGAAAAGCCACCTCCTTTCCCATTGACAAGGATGATGTTAGTAAACCAGAAGAAGAAAGAACAAAAATTTCAGAGGGGAAAAATATCTAATACACAAAGAAAGCAGTAAACAAAAGCAAGTCTGCAGTGTTTCTGTATGTGGGGTATCCTGAATGCTATGTCACATCAAATAAAGGACCCACAAATGTAAGATTTTGTATCAAAGTTGTCAGTTCAATCTAAATTGGAAAAGAAGTGTATTCTTGGATTCTCTCTGTGTCTGTCTCTTCTCTCGGTCTCATTAGTGCGTGTCTACATGCAGGCACAAACAAGGGTCAAAAATAAATTTATAGTATGGTAATTTTCCAACAGATGGAGCTATAATGTCTTGAGGAAATGGAACCATTTCTCTATTCACAGAAGGTTTCCAATTGGTCTAGTAGTGACATCACCACTTTGGTTCTGCAGGAGACTGAGATAATCGGTGGTGGTTTATTAAAATTCTTGAAACTTTCTTCTCCCCTGAAAACATTCTCTGATTCTTGATCCTCTAGTCCTTTCCACAGTTTTGTAAGTAACTAATTCCTTGGGTTAAATACTTTCCAGATTAAAATGTCTATAATATTGTTACTATCTGACTGACAGTTGACTGATAAATATGTGTTGAGTATCTTTACACTCTTTGTTCATTTATTTAGTTGTTATTGCTTTGATTGCCATTATTACTATTTTTCCCATTGTCTTGTGTGTGGCCTGATGATATGTGATTTCACATGTTATACAATACCATCACAAATCTGTAGGATGGACATTACAGTCACTGTTTTTAAGGATGAGAAAACTATTGATCAAGGAGGTTAAATGCATTTCCAAAATCAACTAGTAAGTGAAGAGTCAGGATTTAAGTCTGTATCAGTCAGATTTGAAATCCTTTACCCTTTCAATATAAAATAATACTTCTCTTATAAATGATTTCATACACAAAGGATAGTTTTTTTTTTCACTTAAATCTCATTGAGATTATTCTTAAGATTATTTTCCCAAGTGATACTGTTTATATAAATTTCTATTACTAATATTGAATGTTCTTTTAAATTCTTTTAGATAAATGCTCTATAGCCTGATCAAACCACTCATTTCCATTGTATATTAGCTGTGGTGATACTTCTACTAACAGTAGTTCAAAATTAACAGATCATTAATCTAACATATTGCGAGTTGAGCTATGGTGACAAGAGACAGTAGCAAACTAATTAGCAGAATGAAATTGATTCTTGCTCAATAAATATATAGTAGGAAATAAAATTTAATTTTGAAAAAACTGAAATAGGTTGATGTTCAGCTAAATTAAATATGAACACATATTAGAAGGTATGTATGGGGTGCTTTTTGGTATAGTTCAAATCCAATTCTTTCTCTTTTTTTTTCTTCATTGTACAAACTAGCTTCTCATTAAACAGTTAGTACACATATAGTTGTATGACACTGGTTAACAACCCCACGACATGTCAATACTCTCCTTTCTCAAACTTGGGTTCCTAATTACCAGCTTTCCTGTCCCCTCCTACGTTCTAGTCCTTGCCCCGGGGCTGGTGTGCCCCTTTAGTCTCATTTTGTTTTATACGCCTGTCTAATCTATAACTGAAGGGTGAACCTCAGGGTGACTTCATTGCTGAGCTAAAAGGGTGTCTGGGGGCCATACTCTTGGGATTTCTCCAGTCTCTGTCAGTCCAGTAAGTCAGATCTTTTATTTATTTATTTATTTGTTTGTTTATTTATTTTATTGTGCTTCAGGTGAAGGCTTACAGAACAAATAGTTTCTCATGAAACAGTAGTATACATGTTGTTTTATGACATTGGTTAACAACCCCACAACATATTAAACCTCTAAATTCTCAACCATTTTTTTTTTTTTTGGTGAAAATACACATAGCCAAAGATACACCATTTCAAAAATTTCTACATACACAGTTCAGTGACATTGACTACGCTCTTCCAATTGTGCTGTTATTCTTACTTAAGATGAAGGCTTAAAGAACAAAATAGTTTCTCATTTAACAGTTGCTACAAATGTTGCCCTATGACAATGGTTAACAATCTCACAACACATCAACAATATCCTTACTCAACCTTGGGTTCCTTATCACCAGCTTCCTTGTCCCCTTCTGCCTTCTGGCCCTTGTCACTGGACTTCTGTACCTCGTTAGTCTCATTTGGTTTTAAGGGGATGTCCACTCCCAGGCTGAACAGTGAACATCAGAGGTAGCTTCATCACTGAGCTAAAAGGGTGTCTGGGGGCCATACTCTCGAGTTTTCTCCAGTCTCCTTTAGGCCAGTAAATCCGGACTTTTTTTGTGAGTTAGAATTATGCTCTACATCCTTCTCCAGCTCTGTCCAGAAACCTCTGTCGTGATCCTGGTCAGAGCAGTCAGTGGTGGTAGCCGGGCACCATCTAGCTGTACTGGACTCAGTCGGGTAGAGGCTTTGGTAGCTGTGGACAATTAGTCCTTCGAACTAATCTTTTCCTTGTATCCTGTTCTCTTCATTCTCCCTTGCTCCTGAAGGGATGAGACCAGTGGAGTATCATAGATGGCCACTCACAGGCTTTTAAGACCCCAGACACTACTCACCAAGGTAGAATATAGAGCATTGTCTTTATAAGCTGTGTCATGCCAATTGAGCTAGATGTTCCCTGAGACCATGGTCCCCACAGCCTTCCGTCCAGCAATTCAGTCCCTCAGGGAGTTTAGATGTATCTATGGGGCTTCCATGACCTTTCATTGTACAGGTTGTGCTAGTTTCCCCTGTATTGTGTACTGTCTCACCCTTCACCCAAGATACCACTTATCTATTGCCTATTTAGTATTTCTCCCCGCCCCTCCCATGCCTGGTAACCAACAAAGATTGTTACATTTTGTGTGTGAACTTTTTCATGGGTTTTTACAATAGAGGTCTCATACAATATTTTTCCTTTTGTGATTGACTTATTTCGCTCAGCATAATGTCCTCCAGTTTCATTCATGTTAGGAGATGCTTCACAGATTCATTGTTGTTCTTTCTCTTTGTATAGTACTCCATTGTGTGTATATACCAAAGTTTGTTTATCCATTCATCTGCTGATGGGCATCTAGGTTGTTTCCATCGTTTTGCTATTGTGAACAATGCTGCCATGAACATAGGTGTGCATATGTCTATTCGAGTGACGACTCTTATTTCTCTAGGATATATTCCTAGGAGTGGGATTGCTGGATCGAATGATATGTCTATTTCTGGCTTTCTGAGGAAGCGCCATATCATTTTCCAAAATGCTTGTACCATTTTGAATTCCCACAAGCAGTGCATAAGTGTTCCGATCTCCCCGCATCCCCTCCAACATTTGTTATTTCCAGTGTTTTTGATTCGTTCCAGTAATGTGGGGGTGAGATGGTAACTCACTGTGGTTTTAATTTGCATTTCTCTAATGTCTACTGATCGCGAGCATTTCTTCATGTGTCTGTTGGCCATTTGAATGCCTTCTTTGGTGAAGTGTCTGTTCATTTCCTTTGCCCATATTTTAATAGGATTATTTGTCTTTTCGTTGCAGAGGTGATGGATTTTCTTGTAGATTATGGAGATTAGACTTTGTCTGACTTGTACTGTCCAAAATTTTTTTCCCAGTCTGTAGGGTTCTCTTTTCACTCTTTTGGTGAAGTCTTTTGAAGAGCATAGGTGTTTGATTTTTAGAAGATCCCAGTTATCTAGCTTATCTGTTGGGGTTTGTGCATTTATGGTTATGGTTTGTATCATGTTAATGCCATGTATTAAGGCCTGAAGTGTTGGTCCTATTTTTTCTTCTATGAACTTCATAGTTTTAGGCTTTATATTCAGGTCTTTGATCCATTTTGAAGTAGTTGTTGTATACAGTGTGAGGTATGGGTCCTGTTTCATTTTTTTGCAAATGGATATCCAGTTTTGCCAGCAGCATTTGTTAAAAAGACTGTCTTTTCCCCATTTGATGGACTTTGGGCCCTTGTTGAAGATCAGGTGACCATAGGTGGATGGATTTACATCTGGGTTCTCAATTCTGTTCCATTGGTCAATGTATCTGTTGTTGTACCAGTACCAGGCTGTTTTGACTACTGTAGCTGTATAGTAGTTTCTCAAGTCAGGTAGTCTGAGTCCTCCAACTTTATTCTTCTTCTTCAGTAGTGGTTTACTTATTCGCGGCTTTGTCCCTTTCCATATAAAGTTAATGATTAGTTTTTCCATCACTTTGGAGAATGTTGTTGGTATTTGGATGGAGATTGCGTTGCATTTGTAAATTGCTTTGGGTAGAATTGACATTTTCACAATGTTGAGTCTGCCTATCCGTGAGCATGGTATGTTTTTCCATTTATGTAGATCCCTTTGGGTTTCATGCAGTAGTGTTTTTTAGTTTTGTTTGTATAGGTCTTTTACATCCTTGGTCAGATTTATTCCTAAGTATTTTAACCATTTAGGGGCTATGGAAAATGGTATTGTTTTCCTGATTTCCTTTTCATTGTTCTCCTTATTGGTGTATAGGAATCCAACTGAGTTTGAATGTTTATCTTGTATCCTGCTACTCTGCTGAATATTTCTTTTAGTTCCAGTAGATTTCTGGTGGAGTCTTAGGGTTTTCTATGTATAGTATCACATCATCTGCAAACAGGGACAGTTTAACTTCTTCATTACCAATTTGGATGCCTTTTATTTCTTTTTCTTGCCTTACTGCTCTAGCTAGAACTACCAGCACAATGTAAAATAGAAGTGGTGAGAAATGGCATCCTTGTCTTGTTCCTGTTTTCAAGGGGAATGTTTTCAGCCTCTCTCCATTAAGAATGATGTTGTCTGTTGGTTTTGCATAAATGTCCTTTACTATGTTGAGAAATTTCCCTTCTATACCTATCATATTGAGAGTTTTTATCAGGAATGGGTGTTGGACTTTGTCAAAGGCCTTTTCTGAGTCAATTGTGAGTATCATGTGATTCTTTTCTTTCTTATTATTTATGTGGTGGATTACGTTGATTGATTTTCTGATGTTGTATCATCCTTGTATATCTGGTATGAATCCTACTAGATTGTGGTGCCTTATTTTTTTGATATGATGCTGAATTTTATTGGCTAGAATTATGTTCACAATTTTTGCATCTATATTAATGAGAGATATTGGTCTGTAATTTTCTTTTTTTGTGATGTCTTTGCCTGGTTTTGGTATCAGCGTTATGCTGGCTTCATAGAATGAATTTGGAAGTGTTGCTTCCTCTTCTATGCTCTGAAATAGCTTGAGTAGTACTGGTACAAGCTCGTCTGTAAATTTTTTCTAGAATTCCCCAGTGAAGCCATCTGGGCCAGGGCTTTTTTGTTTGGGAGTTTTTTTAAATTACCTTTTCAATCTCTTCTCTTGTTATGGGTCTGTTCAGACTTTCAACATCACTTTGCTGTAGTTTGGGTAGGCCATGTGATTCTAGAAATTTATCCATTTCCTCTAGGTTTTCAAATTTGTTGGAGTATAGTTTTTCATAATATTCTGTTATAATCCTCTTTATTTCAGTTGGGTCTGTTGCAATGTCCCCCATTTCATTTCTTATTTGGGTTATTTGTGTCCTCTCCTGTTTTTCTTTTGTCAGTCTGGCCAGTGGTTTGTCGGTTTTATTGATTCTTTCAAAGAACCAACTTTTGGTTTTGTTGATTCTTTCTATTGATTTTCTGTTCTCTATTTCATTTATTTCTGCTCTGATCTTTATTCTTTCCTTTCTTCCTGTGGTTGTGGGCTTTTTTTGCTGTTCTCTTTCTTTTTGTTTGAGTTCTGTAGTTAATGTTTTGATTTTGTCCCTTTCTTCTTTTTTGATGTGTGCATCTATTGCTATAAATTGTCCTCTGAGGACTGCTTTTGCTGTGTCCCAAAGGTTTTGGTATGATGTGTTTTCATTCTCATTTGAATCTAGGAATTTTTTGATTCCATCTCTGATTTCTTCTATTACCCAGTGATGTGTAAGCAGAGTATTATTCAGTTTCCATGAAATTGTTTTTTTTCCCTACTCTTTCTATGGTTAATTTCTACCTTGATAGCATTGTGGTCAGAGAAGATACTTTGAATTATCTCAACGTTTTGGATCTTGTTGAGGATTGCTGTGTGGCCTAAAATGTGGTCTATTCTGGAGAACGTTCCATGTGCATTGGAAAAGAATGTGTACTTTGCAGTGGTTGGATGGAGTGTTCTATATATGTCTATGAGGACAAGTTGGCTGATTGTGCCCTTTAGGTCTTCTGTATCTTTGCTGAGTTTCTTCTTAGTTGTTCTGTCCTTTACTGAGAGTGGTGTGTTGAAGTCTTCTACTATTATTGTGGAACTATCTATTTCTCTTTTCAGTGTTATTAGAGTTTGTTTTATGTATTTTGGAGTCCTGTCATTGTGTGTGTAGATGTTTATTATGGTTATGTCTTCATGATGGATCGTCCCCTTAATCATTATACAGTGTCCTTCTTTTTCTTTATGGTAGATTTTGTTTTAAAGTCTATTTTATCTGAGATTAGAATTGCCACTCCTGCTCTTTTTTGGTAGTTGTTAGCTTGATATATTTTTTTCCAACCTTTGACTTTTAATAAATTCACATCTTTGTTTTTAAGATGTGTCTCTTGTAGACAGTATATTGATGGATCCTGTTTTCTTATCCATTCTGTCACTCTCCGTCTCTTTACGGGTGCATTGAGTCCATTTAAATTCAGTGTAATTATTGATAGATGTGAGTTTGTTGCTGTCATTTTGTAGTGCTTTTTTTGTGGTGCTGAAGTTTTCTTTCTTCTTCTTACTTTCTTGTGCTGAGTTACTTTTGTTTGTGGATTTTTTTTTTCCATTTCTTTTGTTTCTGTAGGTTTTGTTTTTGCCGAGGCCTTATAGTTTTCCTCTTTATTTTTTATGAGTTGGTTTGTTAACTTTCTTTGTTGTTACCATGAATTTTACCCTTATCTTCCTAAGTTTGAAGCAGTCTACCCTTACTTGGTATCGCCTTGCCTTCCTCTCCATTAGAAGGTTCTATACCTATGCCGTTTATTCCTTCTTTTATTGTTTTGATGTTGTTGTCATTTATTGATTAACTGCTCTGATTCCTTGTTGTATTTCTTTTTTTTTGGATAGTCCTTGAGAGTTCATTTCCTAGATTGGCATCTGGCTGGTACGATCCTGCGTCCTGGGGTCTGCCTGTGAGCTGAAGCTGTTTGTCCTCGTATAGAAGAACTCGCTTTAATAATTCTTATAAGTTTGGTTTGACTTTTACATATTCCCTTAATTTCTGTTTATCTGGAAATGACCTAATTTCACCTTCAAATCTGAACAAGAGTTTTGCAGGATATATTATTCTTGGCTGCCAATTTTTTCTTTCAAGATTTTATACATGTCACCCCATTCCCTTCTTGCCTGTATGGTTTCTGCCAAATAATCTGAGCTTAGTCTTATTGTTTCTCCTCTGTATGTGACTTCTTGTTTTTCATGAGCTGCTCTCAGGATTCTTTGTTTGTCTTTGGTTTTGGCGAGTGTGAATATATGCCTTGGTGATTTTTTGGGGGGGATCTCTTCTATATGGGGTTCTTTAGCTTCTTGTATGGCCATCTTTTCATCTTTCATGATATTGGGGAAGTTTTCTGTCAGCAGTTCCTCAGTGATCCTCTCTGTGTTTTCTTTTTTCTCCCCGTTCTGGAATTCCAATCACCTGTAAATTTTTGCTTTTAACTGTGTCCCACCTAACTCTCAGGGTCTCTTCATTTTTCTTTGTTCTTTTCTCTGAGTTTTCCTGAAACAGAGTTGTATCCAAGTGTTTGTCTTCAATTCCACTGATCCTGTCTTCCACCATTTCAAATCTGCTTCTCAGCCCTTCTATGACATCATCCATTTCTGAGATCTTGTTGTTTATCTTTTGGATTTCTATTTGTTGTCTTTGTGTAATTTCTAGTTGTGAATTTATTTTGGCAGTTTGTTCCTTCACCATCTTCCTGAGTTATTCCAATTTTTTGTCTGTATCTTCCATGAATTTGTCTATTGTTTTCTCATGTTTGTCAGCTTTTTGCCTCAGTTCTTGGAGAATTCTGAGTATTAGAGATTTGAATTCCCTCTCAGGTAGTTCTAGTGCATTTTCTTCCAGAGGAGAGTCATCTGGTGTTTTATTTTTGACGGCTACTGGAACCATCCTGTCCAGTTTTTGTAAATATTTTTATATTGTCTGCTGTTTTGGGGGCATTCAGTAGTTATTTTTCTCATTTATTGATTGTAGATTTGTTTGTTTTGTCCCTTTCTTTAAAAAAAAAATTTGACTACATCTGAGCAGGTGGACTGTGTGTTCTTTCTTGTTTGCTCATCTATGCGCTCAGTGCTTTTTGCCTCCTTCTCCAACTGGCAAGGTCAGTCACTCAGATATGGTACAGCAGAGCAGGTCTAGCTGAAGAAGAGTTACTGGGACGGGTTGTTTGTGGCACTTACTACAGTCACCAGGGCAGGTTGGTTATCTGTGCAGGGCAGATTCCAGTAGGCCGTGCCTGTGCTGCTTGGTGGTGTGATGTCAAGTGTACAGTGCAGGTAGGCAGGATGCAGCAGGGAGATTGTTATGTGTGGAGCTAAAATGGATATAGGAGAAAGGAAAGAGGAACAGGTGTGAAAAACATACAAACAAGAAAGAATGCCAGGGGAGATTTGCCATTGGAATGGAGAGATGAGAGACTATGGAATGGAGAGATGAGAGACTATGAAATGGAAAAAAACAGAAAGGGGCAGAAGAAGAAAAGAAAAGAATGAATAAATAAAAATCAGAAAGGTTAAAGAACAGAAAAATTCCCAGGGATCCCACTGATGCAGCTATAAGGTCTGGGCAAGTCACTCTCAGGTGTTGCAGTACAGCCTGGCTAGAAGGCGTAGAGGTACACAATGCCTGCTCTTCAGAGATCAGAAAGAGAAGGACGATATAGAGAGACGAGAGACTGAGCAATTTTAGAAAGACAAAAAGGGAAAAACAGGGAAATGAAAGCCAAACAAATAAAAAAAACAAGAAGAAGAAAGGCCCCCCAAAAAAACAGAAAAAAAATAAAGAAATAAGAAATGCCCTCAGGTATCCCTCTGCACGTCTGTGGAAGCTGAAGGGGAGTTCCTTGCCATGCAGTTCAGCCTGGCCAGAAAGGGCTCCCAACTCAAGAAAAGGAAAAGAAAACAGGCAAACAATTCAAAACAAACAAACGAACAAAAGCCCTGGGATCCCACCAGCATAGTAGCTCAGACTGGGAAGCAGCTCCACACTTGAGTGGAGCGCCACAGCCCCTCAGGAAGAAGCAAAGATGGCACACGGAGCCAGGCTCTTGAGCAAAAGGAGGGGGAAGCGGCAAGAGGCAAGCTGGAAAGAAAAAAAAAAAAAAAAGCAACACCAGCAGCCAACAAATGGCACTCAGAGAGCCAGCTAGTGTGGGCTGGTGTTTTTGGACAAGAGACTCTGTCCACTGGAAGCAGAGGAGGCCAAGTGTGGGTGAAGAAGTTTAGAGAGTGGGAAAGCATATATCACAAATTGCCTGTGCTCTGCAGCCCCTCAGGAAGAAGCAAAGGTGGAGCATGGAGCCAGGCACTCGAGTGAAAGGAGGGGGAGGTGGTGAGAGGCAAGTGAGAAATCAAAAGAAGCAGAGAAAAAAAAGCAACACTAGCAACCAACAAATGGCACCCAGAGAGCCGCTCACTTGTGTTTGTGGAATCTGAGCAGCCAGCGCTTCCCGGTCAAGAGACCATGGCTGCGGGAAGCAGAGCCGTCTGAGCCAGGGTGAAGAGGGGTTGGGGGAGGGAAAGCACACATGGCAAATTACCGGTTGTTTTGTCTCCCGCTGGATGCTCCGTGAGGCTGCTTTCTCGTACCCCGGTTTGCTGGTCTCTGATAGGAGTCCAAGATGGTGGATCTGTGCTGCGTTAGCTGGTAGGGGACCTCTGAATGAGTCTCACCTCACTCTCATTCTCTGTCAGTTTTATCACTCTATTTGGTGCTTGGCTGAGTTCTTTATCTCTTCATTTGATGTTTTAGGGTTTCAGGATTGTTGTATTCTCTGTTCGGCTTAGTTTTTCGGATCTTTGCTGTGGAGGGACGGTGTGGTGCTTCTGCCTAGAGTGCCATTTTGCCGGAATTCAAATCTGATCTTTTTTTGTGAGTTAGAATTTTGTTCTACATTTTTCTCAGCTCTGTCTGGGACCCTCTATTTCAATCCCTGTCAGAGCAGTCAGTGGTGGTAGCCAGGCACTATCTAGTTGTGCTGGACTCAGTCCGGTGGAGACCATGTTAGTTGTGGTCCATTAGTCCTTTGGACTAATCTTTTCCTTGTATCCTGTTCTCTTCATTCTCCCTCGCTCCCAAAGGGGTGAGACCAGAGAAGTATCTTAGATGACCACTCACAGGCTTTTAAGACCCCAGACACTACTCACCAAAGTAGAACGTAGAGCATTTTCTTTATAAACTATGCTATGCAAATTGAGTTTGATGTTCCCCACAGCCCTCAGCCCAGTTATTTGGTCCCTCAGGGAGTTCAGATGTGTCTATGTAGCTTCTATGACCTTGCGTTGGACAAGTTGTGCTTGCTTTCCCAGTAATGTGTACTGTTTTACCCTTCGCCAAAGTTACCACTTATCTATTGTTTAGTGTTTTTCCATCCCCCCCCTTAACCATCAAAGACTGTTTCTTTTTGTGTGTCAACTTTTTCATGAGTTTTTATAGTATTGGTCTCATACGATATTTGTCCTTTTGACTTATTTCACTCAGTGTAATGCCCTCCAGATTCATCCATGATGTGAGATGCTTCACAGATTCTTTATCATTACATAATACTCCATTGTGTGTATGTACCATAGTTTGTTTATCCATTCATCTGTTGATGGCCATCTAGGTTGTTTCCATCTTTTTCCTATATGAACAGTGCTGCAATGAACATGGGTGTGTACATGTGTATTCATGTGACGGAACTTATTTCTCTAGGGTATATTCCTAGGAGTGGGATTGCTGGATCATATGGTATTTCTATTTCTAGCTTTCTAAGGAAGCACCATGTCATTTTCCAAAATGGTTGTATCATTTTGCATTTCCACCAGCAGTGCATCAAGAGTTCCAGTCTCCCAGCAGCCTCTCCAACATTTGTTATTTTCTGTTTTTTTTTTTTTTTTTTGATTCATGCCAGTAATTCTGGGGTGAGATGGTATCTCATTGTAGCTTATATTTGCATTTCAGTAATGGCTAGTGATCACGAGCGTTTCTTCATGTGTCTGATAGCTGCTTGAATGTCTTCTTTGGTGAAGTGTCTGTTCATTTTCTTTGCCCATTTTTTAATTGAGTTATTTGTCTTTTTTTTGTAGAGGTGTTAGATTTTCCTGTAGATTTTAGAGATTATGCTTTGTCAAAAATCCAGTGCTTTCTCTTTTGACAGTCACAAGAAGAGACGATTCTTTAACTAAGGGACACGATGGACTTGAAGATTCTTTAAAGATTTATTAAACTCTTTAAAATTTTATTAGTCAGGATTCTTTTGGTAGCAAATGACCAAAAAAAAAAAAAAAAAAAACTTCAAGAAAAAAGCTTTAACAAGCAAATACATAACGAAAACTTATTAGATTCTGTATCTAGGAAGTCTAAAGGTGGTGGTATCATTAGCCGTAGTTGAATACAAGGACTCATGCAGTGTTTGTAGGGCTTTGTTTCTCCATAGTTCGGTTTTACTTCTGATTGTGTTGCTAACTTCATTGTTCAAACAATTTCTCTGTGTGGTAACAAAAATGTTTGCTGACTCCTTAGAATTACTTCTTTATTCTATTCACCTCCATCTCCTAGTTTATCTAGCAACAACAGTGCCAAAGGTCACTTGTTTTTCTACACATCCACATATCAACCCTGAGGATACTGAATTCTTGCATGTGATTTTAAACAAATACATTTCTTTAACAAATATTTATATATCACAAAATATATTTTAGATCCTCATTGATGTGTTACAAATATTAACTTATTAATCCTCAAAACAACTCTAAGAGGGATGTATTATTACTATATCCCTTTTACAAATTACAGAGTAGTGACTCAGAGAGATTAAAGCCACACATCTAACAAGTACCAGAGCCAGCACTGAAGAAGCATTCTGACTCCAGAGTCTGTGATCGTAACCAAATGCTATGCTGATTCTTCATGCAGTTTAAAAAAACTGTTACCAAGGCCACAAAATATTCTTATTAGGTCACCATTGGATAGAGCTTATACCTGAGATTGGGTGAAGGGACCACTGGGACTTCAAAAAAAAAAAAAAAAACAAGATGTAAAAGGTCCCCAAAGAATAGGGATGATGGGCAGGAAAAAAAAAATCAATAGATGTCCTATGTTCACAATAACAAAAGAAGATGGATTGGCATATGGCTGCAACAATGGGCTCAAGCATAGCAACAGTTGTGAGGACGGTGCAGAACTGGGCAGTGTTTCACTCTGTTGCACGTAAGTTCACTGTGAGTCAGAACCCACTCAATGGCACCTGACAACAACAACAACATAACAGAAAAGTGGTATTTTAAGGAAAATTATATACATATACATATATACATATATACATTATATACATATATATATAAATTATATACATATATATACACTGAGTGCAGAAATGTGTATGTGTGAGTGTCTTCCTTGGTTGTGGAAATGGTTAACACACTTGGCTGCTAACCGAAAGGTTAGAGGTTTGAGTCCACCCAGATGCACCTTGGAAAAAAGGCCTGGCAATCTACTTTAGGAAAATCAGTCACTGAAACCTCTATGGAGTACAGTTCTACTCTGACACAGTTGGGATTGCCATGAGTTGGAATTGACTTGATGGAAACTGATACACACACACAAACACACAGTGTTTCATTTGAGAATCATATTAAGCGTTGTCATGTATAATGGACGCCAAGTATTGAATGCTAATAGCCAAAACATGTATATTGGTATGGTCCTGAGGTTAGAGTGAAAGATATCAAGTTGAGAGAGTATGATAATTTAATACGATTGTAATATCATATAAATAGAAAATTTAACCCACAGAAAAAACTATGCTGTTTTTTAGTGATGTTCTTTCCTCTATGCAATCACAAATCTCATAATCTTTGAATTTCATTCTGGGCTAATATTAGAAGACAGCATATACGAATAAGACATTTGACACCTTACTACATTCCGGTGAAGACTTTCCTGAACAATTCTAGAGGAAATGTTTTATTACTGTAATTCAATTAAACTTGAATTAAAAAAAGAAATGGGCTGCCATGGTAAAATCATGTGATTTTTAAAAAAATTCTGTAATTCAGTCTTTTCCTGAATTCTTTCTAGAATGTCTTCATCATCTCTCTGTACACCTTTGCAGTGATGAAAGTGAATGGCTAAATCTATGGCCACTTCTTCATTGAATAGAAACAATGGTTATCTGTGCTCTCTGGGCATTTCTGTGCTGACTCTGCACGCACTCTTATGCACAGCCAAAGGAGGGGCATGTCCCCAAGGACTGCTCCCTGCCTTTTCAATTAACCTGCTGCTCCTGTTCATGCTGTACTCTGCGTCTCAATACAGAGTGCAGTAAATTAAGGTTACTTTTCATCCCTTTGCAAACTACTGCTGGATAGCATATGATAAAGATCATAATTATAATTTTCTACGCTCAGAGTTGTCAATATGTAGTTTAGCTGTCTGTTATATGGCTTCATTTCAATACTTAAAATTTTTGCTTCATGTATCCATAAATATAAAATCATGTTTTATTTCCTTCTCAAGTTATCAAAAAAGCTTTCTTTGACTGAGTGGGTAGCAGAGGAAATATTAAAATGTTAATAAAGGTGAAAGATTATATTACAAGTAGAGTAATTAAAATTATTTTTATAAAATCAGAGAAATTAGTAGTATTTTACCAACGAATTGTCCCTAGTTAATATCTCAAATCTACCACTTGCTACCTTGGTCTCCTCATCTGTAAAGCAAGGGTAGTAATACCTATGCTGTCATATTTGAGGATTAAATACCAATCACATAACAAATAATAGTTACATAGTAACTGATCATTAAATAACAGTTATTTTTGCTTTCTTTGAAAACATGATTTACAACTTTAATGAGAGGTACTCCATCTCCCTCTTCAGTTTTAACTCCCATCATGGACCCCATTAGCGCTTTCACATACACTTTCATTTTCACAAACTGTGCTATTTAGAGATCTCTAAACTCATCAGACTTTTCTCTACCTTATATTCAGTTATGTTCCTGGGTGGTGCAAAATTTTAAGTGCTTGATTACTAGTCAAAAGGTTGGTTGTTTACGAATGAGAGCCAATAATAGTTTGTAAGAGGAAGTAAAGATAACTGTGCCCTTCTACTAAGTATCGCTCGACATCATTATTTAAAGTGAAGACACTTTTGAGTGGAATAGGGTGAGACTGGATTGAGTTTTTCATACTTTTAATTTTGACTGAAGAGTTCTTTGTTCAAATGAAATACTTGACAAATAGGTAAACAAAGTGGAAAAAGTAGAGCTGTCTTGTCATTTGGGATCCCTCATCTGCTGCTTTTTGGTGACCTTCAGGGACACTCCATGGAGAAATACTTTATATCACTCTTCTAGTAATTTCTAAGCCCTTTTAAAGCTGAAAAATTTAAAAATGTGTCATAGCAGATTGATTAAAAGTAGAGTACTGGCCTCCGAGGAGTCCATTCATGCCCTGTCCTGAGTAAATCTGTTTTTGTCTCAGCAATTTTGTCTCACAATCACACTGTGGCCTTAGCAATGTGAACTAAAAGACTCAGAGACTATAGTTAGCAGCAAGAGTTTGATTGAAGAACCACGTAGTATGAGACAGTAATGTTGAACTACGTAAAATGGAAAAAAGCAAAGCGTTTTCTAGTTAAAAAGCGAGGGAAGAATAGAAAAACACATTTATACACAGGTACGGGTGAAAGAGACCATGTGATCCCTCTCTGACGAGGGCAAAGTGCCCTCAGTTCCTGGTGAAGTTCCTGTTCCTGAAGTCCAGATTGAAGCAGGCCTGGCATTTTCTTACCTTGGAGTAAAAATACCTGCCCTTGTTCAGATAACTAACCTTTGACTTCAATCAGATTCAGTGGGGTTTTGGTTCATGTAATCAAAAGATTTTGCACATTGGAGCAGACGTTTGAGCCATGGGTGTGCTTGCAAGCAACGGGACCTAGAAAAATTGAGAGAGTAGTTAAGATATCATGGCTCGGGAGAGGCATTCAGAATTCTTCATCTAGGAAGAGAGCAATCGTTTCATGAATTTTTGATAGAAAAAAGAGCTAATACAAAGTTTTAGAACCCAGAACATCTGCCTACTTAAGGAGAAGAACTGGGAAATTTAGTAGACAAATACCAGTTTAGTGATGTTTATACTGTTATTTTTTGGTTAGTCCTTTCAACTCTAAGAACACCAAGAAAATAAGTTGCTGGCACTCTGAGGCCATTGAGGGTCATGTACAAAAATTCAGTTTTCTACTTGAGGCTGACTTCCCAAAATGCTGTGTTTTAGGATAAAGTCAACATTTTCACTTAAAGGGAATAAAATAAAAACCACCCTGATGATTTCAATAGGGTATCTGAAATGAGAAGGATTCCTTGTGTTGTTGGGAAAATTTCTTGGGGAGAATCTTGAACTGATCAGTGCATATGAGTGACCAGACTACAAAATAAGTAATCCATATAGAATCCATCATCTGGGTAAAGTTGAGATTGTTAGTAAGTTCTAATCAGATATGTGCTCTGATACAGTAAGTAGCAGTAAAGAGTTTAAATTTTAACTCATGTAATCCCCTGGGTGGGCCAAATGGTTAGGTGCTCTAGTACTAGCCAACTTGGTGGTGGTTCAAATCCACCCAGACGCTCCTTGGAAGACAGGCCTGGTGATCTGCTTTTGAAAGGTCACAGCCTTGAAAACTCTATGGAACATTTCTACTCTGCATACATTCGTAGCCATGAGTCCGAATCGAATTCATGGCAACTAACAACAACAACAATCCCTAAGAATAAAAATGATAAGCAAATTCTACAAGAGTTTTATCATCAGAGAACATTCTTGAACATGGACATGTGCCTGACTCAAAGCAGTATGAGACTGAGCCCTGAAATCTTATGTCATGCCAGGCACTGAATTCAGAGGCCTGGGATGCTGACACAGAATGTTGTAGCTATAGGATCTGAGACAGGGAATGATCTCTATTTCTTTTCTGGAGGCTGATCCTCAGGTATATTTGAAGAAGTCCATTCTCCTGCCTCAGCTGAGAGAGGAAGATTCATCCAGAGTCTAGACTAAGTCCATCAGATTATCTATCATGGAAATATGTATAATGTGAGTTTCAATTACTGTGGCCTGTTAACCAGTTAATGGCTAGTGTCTTAGGCTTGGTTCTCTAGAGAAGCAAAACCAGTGAAGCATATATATATACAGAGAGAGAGATTTATATCAAGGAAACAGCTCACACAATTGTAGAGGCTACAACATCCCAAATCTGTGGATAAGGGTACAGGCCTCTCCCAAATTAATGCAGTTGCAGAAGCTGGTGAACTCAAGATGGGCAGGTCGCAGAGCAGGTCTCCCATTCACAGGCTGTGAAAGTTGATGAATTCCAAAATCGGCAGGCAAGACCGCAAGGTTTCTCCTGATTCATGTAGATACAGGGGCCGGCGAACCCAAGACCAGAAGGTCAGAGAACAGGACTCCGCTCACAGGCTGTGAAGATTGACGAATCCCAAGTTTGGCAGATAAGCTGACAGCTCAAGTCCCAAAACCCAGAGGTGAGATGACAGGAGGCAGCCACAAGATCCAGAGAGAGCAAACAGCTAGAAGTCTACTTATAATCTGATGCAGACCACACCCCCAAGGATATTCCCTTTCATCTGATTGGCTACTCACTGTATATTCAATCATGGGAGTGATCACATTTAAACACTGAGAATCATGGCCCAGCCAAGTTGACACACAATCTTAACCACCACTGTTCACCCCTTGTCAATTTGGCACATGTACACATCTCCTTAAACCATACATAATCTCTGAATAAAGACAATTAGAAAGTCATATTTGCGCCTAACATGATACAATTAACACATGTACAATTAAAAACATTTACATCTTATATTTTATAAGTGAAGAAAACAAAAATATTTGATGCACACATACAAAGCAGAAATACTCATAACAATTACAGTCCCCGTTTCTGCAACTGGTCATGTGGTCGTAACCAATATTTAGAACTACTTTCTTCCACCACCTATTCCTTATTCCCTTTGCCCTCAGCAAGCACCTTAACTGGTTGCAGTTCTTTTTCTGGTGGGGTGAACCAAACCTTCATTCCTGAAGGTTCTGAGTCATTAGTAGTCATGTCGGAATTAGGTTGCTGTAGTTTTCCATTGACTTTAATCACAAGGCATGGCAGTACTAAGAGACACCCTAAGGAATCTCCTGCATTCCAGACATACTCTACCTCCATTATGTAATATCAATCCGATTTTCTCTTGGTAATCAGGATCAATCACACCAGCCAGTATGGTATCTCTTTTCTTTGCCTGTTGATCCAGAGATATAAGGGACCAAAGTGCCAGGTGGCATTCTTAGCTTCCAGTTCAATGGAATCAGTGAGGTGTCTCCAGATGGGAGCATTCCTCTCTTTGGAACTAAGACCTCTAGACCTGCAGAGCATAAGGTCGTGGGGGCATGAACAAAAAATCTTGCAAGTGGGTCACTAGGGGTAATAATGAGTGGTGCCACTCCCATTTCCACCCCTTGATTCCTGGACCCATGAATCCTGGCTATAGGAGAAACAACACCATATATTGGGCACTGGTTTATAGCGTATACAGCCTCCTGGAGAACATTGCCCCAACCCTGCAAGGTATTGCCACCTTACTGGCATCATAATTGTGTCTTTAGAAGGCCATTCCATAGTTCTATCAAGCCAGTTGCTTTAGGATGATGCGGAACATGCTGAGACCTGTGAATTCCATGAGCATGGGCTCACTGCCACACTTCATTTGCTGTGAAGTGAGTCCCTTGATCTGAGGCAATACTGTATGGGATACCATGACGGTGAATAAGGCATTATGTAAGTCCATGGATGGTAGTTTTGGCAGAAGCATTGCGTGCAAGGAAGGCAAATCCATATCCAGAGTAAATGTCTATTCCAGTAAGGACAAAATGCTACCCTTTCCATGATAGAAGTGGTCCAATGTAATCAACTTGCCACTAGGTTGCTGACTGATCACCTCGAGGGATGATGCCATATAGGGAACAGAGTGTTGGTCTCTGCTGTTGGCAGAGTGGGCACTCAGCAGTGGCTCTAGCCAAGTCAGCCTTGGTGAGGGGAAGTCCATGCTGCTGGACCAATGCATAACCTCCATCCCTGCCACCATGGCCACTTTGTTCATGAATCCATTGAGCAATGACGAAAGTAGATGCAGACAGAGGATGACTGGTTTCCACAGAACAAGTCATCCTATCCACTTGATTGTTAAAACCATCCTCTGCTCAGGTCACAGTTTGGTTAGCATTTACATGAAACACAAATATCTTCACTTCTTTGGCCCATTCAGAGAGGTCTATCCACATACCTCTTCCCCATAAATCCTTGTTTCCAATTTTCCAATCATGTTCTTTCCAAGTCCCTCACCATCCAGCCATTCATTGGCCACAGCCCATGAATCAGTATAAAATTGCACATCTGGCCATTTCTCCTTCCAAGCAAAGTGAACAACCAGGTGAACTGCTCAGAGTTCTGCCGATTGAGAGGATTTCCCTTCACCACTCTCCTACAGGGAAGGCCCAGAAAGGGGCTGTAGTGCTGCTGCTGTCAGCTTTCGAGTGGTGCCTGCATATCATGCAAAACCATCTGTAAACCAGGCAAAAGTTTTTCTTCTTCAGTCAAATGATCATAAGGAACTTCCCATGAGGCCATAGATGCAGACTGGGAGATGGAAGGTAATGTGACAGGAGTGGAGACCATGGGCATTTGGGCCACTTCCTCATGAAACTTACTTGTGCCTTTGGGTACTGCTTGGGCCCAATCTCGTATATACCACTTCCATTTAATGATGGAGTGCTGCTGTGCACGTCCAACTTTATGACTCTGTGGATCAGACAACAGCCAGTTCCTGATGGGCATCTCAGGCCACATGGTGACTTGCTGTCCCATGATTAAACATTCAGTTAGCTCTACTAAGGCCAAGTAACAAGCCAAATGTTGTTTCTCAAAAGGAGAGCAGTTATCTGAAGAGGATGGCAGGGTTTTACTCCAAAATCTTAAGGGTGGTCTTCACTGTGATTCACCAATAGGGGCCTGCCAAAGACTCCAAACAGCATCTCTATCTGCCACTGACAATTCAAGCACCATTGGATCAGCTGGATCATATGGTCAAAGTGGCAGAGTGGCTTGAACAGCAGCCTGAACCTGTTGCAGAGTCTTCTCTTGTTCTGGTCCCCACTGAAAACTAGCAGCTTTTCGAGTCACTTGATAAATAGGTCAAAGTAGCACACCCAGATGAGGAATATGTAGCCACCAAAAGCCAGAGGCCCACTAGACTTTGTGCCTCCTTTTTAGTTGTGGGAGCAGCCAGATGCAATAACTTATCCTTCACTTTAGAAGGAATGTCTCAACATGCCCAAACCGTTGAAACCCTAGAAATTTTGCCGAAGTAGAAGGTGCCTGAATTTTTGTGGGATTAATTTCCCATCCTCTAGCACACAAATGTTTTACCAATAAGTCCAGAGTCATTGACATGTCTTCCTTACTAGGTCCAATCAGCATAATGTCATCAATGTAATGGACCAGTGTGATGTCTTGTGGAAGGAAAAGGCAATCAAGTTCCCTGTGGACTAAATTATGACATCGGGCTGGAGAGTTGATATAGCTCTAAGGTAGGCAAGTGAAGGTGTATTGCTGGCCTTGCCAGCTGAAGGCAAACTGCCTCTGGTGGTTCTTTGAAACAGGTATGGAGACAAAGGCATTAGGCAGATCAATAGCGGCATACCAGGTACCAGGATATGTATTAATTTGCTCAAGCAGTGGAACTACATCTGGAACATCAGCTATAATTGGAGTCACTACCTGATTAAGTTTTTGATAATCTACTGTCATTATCCAAGATCCATCTGTTTTTTGCACAGGCCAAATAGGCGAGTTGAATGGGGATGTGGTGGGAATCACCACCCCCACATCCTTCAAGTCCTTGATGGTGGCAGTAATCTCTGCAATCCCTCCAGGAATGCGGTATTGCTTTTGGTTTACTATTTTCCTAGGTAGAAGCTGTTCTAATGGCTTCCACTTGGATTTTCCTACCATAATAGCTCTTACTCTATTTGTCGGGGATCCAATGTGCGGATTCTGCCAGTAGCTGAGTATATCTGTTCCAATCATGCATTCTGGAACTGGGGAAATCACTACAGGATGGGTTTCAGGGACCACTGAATCTACTGTGAGACAGACGCGAGCCAAGACTCCCTAATAACCTGACCTCCATATGCTCCCACTCTGACTGGTAGACCACAGTGACGTTTTGGGTCTCCTGGAATTAGTGTCAGTTCAGAGCCACTATCCAGTAATCTCTGAAAACTCTGATTATTTTCTTTTCCCCAATGAACTGTCACTCTTGTAAAAGCTGTAGATCCCTTTGGGAAAGACTGGGAGAAAGATTAATGGTAAAAATTTTTGACAGTGTATTGGAGTCCTTCTTCAAGGGGACCCAGCCTCCCCTTCATTCAGGGGGTTGTGGGTCTTTAAACTAGCTCAAATCTGGGAATTGATTGAGGGACCATGACTCTCTATTCTGGTGATTCAAGTTAGGCTGCTGTTCACCTGACCTAGAATTCATCTGTTTGTGTAGATCAAATAAATATTTAGTAGATTTCCTATCTATTTCACTCCTAGGGACACCATGACTAAGTAGCCAACACCATAAGTGCATATGAGTCACACTATTCTGATTACTGCTTTGACTCCTCTGTCCATTACAGTAACCACACCCACCTTGTTTTTGTCAATTGAGTGCAGCCACTTGACCCCTACTACCATGAGATCCAATCCGCACCATTGTACTTAGGTGTCTTAACTCAGTTAGGGAACTTCCCACTGTCAAATTTAACTTACATAAAATAGAAATCACAGCAGTCTTCAAGGATGCTACAGCTCCATTCACAAATTTATTCCTCATCGTTGTGGTAGAATGTGTGTCCTCTCGGCACTCCATGTGTGGGTCTGTGGGTCTAACTTGATCAATCCACTCTAGCAAGCCAATTTCCCTAAGCCTTTGAATATTGTTTTCTACAGTATACCAACACAGGTCTGGTACTTCAACTTGATTTAGTGTAGGCCACCTCGTAATCCATGCTTCAGCAACCCAACCAAATAAATCATTAGATCCTTTCCTATTCCTAACTTTTATAGATGAAACACTGAATGAACAACCTGTGCTTAGTGGACTCATATCAATAAACCCAGACTGATCTATCTTTCTGTTCCTTGCCCCATTATCCCACACCCTTAATATCCATTCCCACACATATTCCCCAGGTTTCTATTTGTACACATTTGTCAAGTAGTTCTTTTGGAGTATAGCGTACCTCCTCCTGGGTCACACTTTGTACTTCATCTTTTGGGGTATGCTGGGACTTAAGCCTAGTTATAGGTCTAAAAGCCAGAATTGGTGGTGTGGAATTGTTTTGAAAACATTCAGCTTTGTGTTGTAAAGCCTTAGGCAATGTCCCAGGCAATGACTCAGGCAAGGGCCCTTCAGAGGCAGCTGGGCTAGGGCTAGTCTCATTAGATGTGAGCGGAGGGGCTGTTTTTCTGGGCATGGTGGTTTAGCCGATACACATGAAGTAATCTCTTCAGATGGGACTGGTTCTGCTGGTAGGAGTGATTCAACGGAATTTATGGGCTCATTGTCCCCAGCTTCCTGATTATCTGTCCATATGGCCCCACTCCAAGTTTCAGAATCCCATTTCTTCCCAATCAATGTCGTTACCTTAACTTCAGACACCTATCAAGGTTGGCATTTGACTTGGTGTTGTAATTCAGCCACACTTACAATAAGATTCTGGGTTTGGTTTTCAACAATTTCAGCTCTGTTACTACAAGAAATAAGGCTTTCTTTCAAAGTACAAATGGAAGCGTTAAGGTCATGTATGCGACACTTGAGCTTTGACTCTGAAGCTCTGAGTGCATCTCTTTCTCTCACCAGTTTGTCTAGTAAAAGTAGGACAAACCAACCAGCTTCCTTATACTTCTCATTCTGACGAAGCTGTAGAGAGATATCACACGTGTGTTCACCCTGAATCTTGCCTTTCACCCATACCTGATCTACTGGTGTTGATATTTTGCATATTTGTATCACCACATCACGCCATGGACTAGCAGTGCCCTCTGTACTGCTGGAAGCAGAGTCATCAACATCTTTAAGACAAACTAGAATTGAGAACCAATTTAGAAAACTCATTCTTACAATTTTGTTTTTCTAGAACCACTCTTGGTACGAAATATCTTAGGTTGGGTTCTCTAGAGAAACAAAACCAGTAAAGCATATAAATACATATATAGAGAGAGGTTTACATCAAGGAAACATCTCAGATGTATAGATACTCGAACATCTCAAATGTGTGGATCACTGCTATTGAAAATCCCATGTCACATAGTTTCACTTTGACACATGTAAGTCAGAATCAACTCTGTAACAACTGCTTTTTTTCTTCTTCTTCCGATTGTCTCAAAAGGACTTGGAGATTTGGGACTCAAATGGAAATGCTGAAATACATGGGAGCTGGATTGATGAAGAAGCTCTCAAAGAGAGAGTGGGGAATGGAGCCGACTCGCTGATAGAATCAGAGCAGGAGAATCACTGTGGCCCCTGAGGGAAGGACACATCCAAGAGTGCTTGGTCTATGTCAGAGTTCCTTTTCTGGATCCCAAGAGGCCTGCCTGTATTTGGATTCCATGACGTCTCTAGCCATACCCAAAAACCTCCTTTACAGGTAAGCTCATTTGAAAAGGCTTCTATTCCTTACATTTGAAAGAGACCTGGCCAGAACAGTTGGAATATTCATAATTACTTTATTATCTTTTGACAAACTTGTGGTCATTCCACCACAGATACTGCTGCTTCTCCTCTCTAAAGCCTATTCTTTTTATGGGAACTTTTTAGAGCCAAACCGAATGCAGTAGTTTGTAGACTACTGGCCCACAGATTGCCAAAGGACATTCATCTCGCTGGTCCAGGGCTTTTGTGTATAAAACCCTAAATTAGTTCAGCTCCTATGGATCATGATATACTATTTCAAGCGCATTTTGACATTTCAGATATTTCCTTAGTTCTCTCTGACATTTTAAAAACAAATGACCATTGATTTTTTTCATTAGTTATGTCCCTCAACCCCATTTGACAATCAGTGCCTGATCCACACACCCTATATTAAAATATAACAGCTGACAAGCTGCAAGGGTGGGTCTTGACCACCTGACTTTCTGTCATTCCCTGCCATGATGCAGTAAACATTATCCTACCACAAAGCCTGAGAAGCTTCTTGTATCATGACACCTACTGAGAATGCACAGTTTGAAACTGCCACCATGGTGAACAGCAGAAATACACTCTGGTGAATAGGGGCTATTTACTAATGATAGCTTAACAGAGGGTAATGGCAGGTATTCATGCAGTATAATGAGTATTTATTATGTGCTGCTTCTAACTGAAGTCACTTGTTATCATCATTTATGTGAAAATCATCTTTGGAAAAGCAATCAAAGCAATAAAATAGCTTACGTATAACAAAGTGGTAAACTCAGATTTGAAAAGCCTATTATTAAGATAGTAATTTAATATTTATGAAGTATAATGAAAATACTCTAGTGAACTAACATTGCTTTGTAACATATGTACAGTTCCAGGCTTCTATAATTTAAAGTGCACTTTGAAACTACAAATCATTTCCTGTAAGATAATCTTTTAAGAGATGTTAAAACTTAGACGAACACAAATGGCTGGAAAGAACAGAGCAGGGCAGCTTCATTTTAGACACATCATGCCAGTGTTTGAAGAAAAGGCTGCTAGTTGGTCTGTTTCCTGATCAAGACATTTGATCTCATGACAAATTAAAATTTTCTATTCAAACCAGCTCAGTTGCCTATGTTAGCCAACTCCGTTTATTTCTATACCCTAAAATATGGAAGAAGGGAAAGAAGAACAAACAGAAATTTTTAAATAACTCAATAGGTGGGGAAAGGCCAGGATCAAGAAGAAGAAACCCATCAGTCTATGGGGGCCATGGACTACATGAACTTGGTGGGTCTTGGACATTCAATACCATTTCATGTCTATTCCTCCAGAGAATAATAAAGCCTCTTGTCCCCTCAGTATCTTTTTACTTCTTGTTTTTGGTCAAAAAAAATTTTTTCAAATTTGATTTGAAAGTCGTTGAGCAGAAGAGTTTTTTTGTATGTCTGTTTTTCCAAAAACAATTTACATAGAGAAAACAAGGAATAGATGGTGGGTGGGAAGGATCAGTAAAGGGATACCTTATTTGCATGGGCATATTAAAGCTTTTGCTTCATTTTATGACTGCTACTCAAACCCTGAAAAGTAAAAAATATTTAATAAGCCAAGTGTAATATATATATTATATATAACATGTATATATTATATACAATATAAAATTTTTACACAAGTAGAAACTAATCAGCCAAGTGTGATATATATGTATAATACATATATACATATATAATACATATGTAATACATATGATGTATATATATATATATATCACACTTGGCTGATTAAATAGTTTCTACTTGTGTAAA
Source organism: Dugong dugon (assembly GCA_030035585.1). Classification (NCBI taxonomy): domain Eukaryota; kingdom Metazoa; phylum Chordata; class Mammalia; order Sirenia; family Dugongidae; genus Dugong; species Dugong dugon. The sequence continues at coordinate 35,455,449 of CM057479.1, forward strand.
AATGTTAATGCTATCAAAAGGTATATGATTATGAAAAGAGTATTTCTGGATCCCTCTCAAATGTTAACTACATATAGAACAAAATATTTCTTTTAGTTTTAAGTAGTGTAGCAAACTATAGAAAATTGACATGTTTTATACCTGTGGTGCTAACTTATATAACAGGAAGCCATTAAAATGTTTGAGCCATAACTCTTCACAAAATTATATCTTTATTTAAGAAATTGAATACAATGTATAGAATGTCATAGAACTGTTGTCATGCTAGTAAGTTCCAGAATATATTTATTTGAATATATTTTTTAAAAAGTTGGCAATACAGTATCTTTTACTGAATATAGCTGTAGATAACAAAGAAGTGATTGTTAGCATGCAGACATTGTGCAGGATTTTTAAATCTGATAATGCACATATTTTAAATAGCTATACTAGGCAAGTGTCCCTGCAAGCATATCTGCCTGCAGAAAATGTCTTTGGTATATGAATAGTTAATGATGCAATTTTTTTCTATGAGATAAATTTCAAGGCGATTTAAAAATGTACATTTAAATATATAATATGATTTATAAAATAGCTTGTATTTGTCTCTGTTTCTGAATTTAAAGGTAAAAAAAGAAAATAATAATAGAATGAACCATATAAACAATACCACTGTGGTCTTCTGAAGAAACTTCAAAATACGCATCTTGCCTATGCTATAGAAATTCCTCACCTCCGGACAGAAGCTGCCCATTTAGTCTCATGTATCTACTTGAGCTAAGAAGCACACTGTTCACAAGTATCATTTTATGTCCCAAAGTCCATTCCAATCTTTGCCTGAAGAGTTGGCCTCTGGAATTGTTTTAGTTCTGGATTAACAGACAGGCCAGGGGCCGTGCTTTCCATGGTCTCTCCAGTCTGTCAGACCATTACTCTGGTCTTTTTAGTAGGATTTGAGTTCTGCACCCCACCTTTCTGCTGCTCCAGCAGGGACTCTCTGTTGTGTTCCCTGTCAGGGTGGTCATTGGTGGTAGGTGGGCACCATCTAGTTCTTCTGGTCTCAGGCTGATGAAGTCTCTGGTCTATGTGGCCCCTTCTGTCTCTTGGGCCAATACTTTCCCTGTGTCTTTGGTATTCTTCATTCTCCCTTATGCCAGGTGGTTGGGACCAATTGATGCATCTTAGATGGTTACTTGCTAGCTTTTAAGACCCCACACACCACTCACCAATGTAGGATGCAGAAAATTTTCTTAATAAACTTTGCTATGCCAATTGACCTAGATGTCCCCTGAAAGCATGGTCCCCAGAGCTCTGCCCCAGCTACTCTGTCCCACGAAGTGTTTTAATGTATTCAGGAAACTTCTTAGCTTTGGTTTAGTCCAGTTGTGCTGACTTCCCCTGTAGTGTGTGCTGTCTTTCCCTTCATCTAAGATAATTCTTGTCTACTATCTAGTTAGGGAATAACCCTCACCCTCCCTCCCCACCCTCATAGCCATCAAAGAATATTTTCTTCTCTGAAACCCACATTTTAATGGTAGCATTACCCACCTATATGACTAACCTGCAGAGAGGAACCATGAAATTTTCAAGAATGTAGTAGCTTCCCTCATTAATAAATTTCTCAAATTTGGGAAATAGTTGGAAGATTGCTGGGTGGATTGCACATAATACAATTATGTACTCCAATATTCCTATCTTCATAAGTCTTTGGATATTTATTTCCTCTATATTATAATCCAGAGGAGTGGCAGTTGAATGGTAGAATTCTTACCTTCTCTGAAGAAGAACTGGGTTTGATTCCTGGTCAATGAATCTCAAGCACTGACACCACTCGTGTCAGTGGAGGCTTGTGTGCTGTTGTGATGCTGAGCAAGTTTCAACAGAGCTTCAGGCTAAGATGGATTAGGAAGAAAGGCCCAGTGATCTACTTTCAAAAATCAACCAAAGAAAATTCTATGAGTCACCATGGTCCAATTCTGTGTGTATGGGGTGTATGGGGTAACTATCAGTAGGGGGCCAACTTGACAGCAGGTAAAAACAACAGCAACATATTGTAATCAAGAAGTTCTGGTATCTCAAACTCATTGGAAGTAGGCCATTGTTGAGTCCAGGTACCAGCCAACCAAGCAAAAATGGTTAAAGCCACTCCTAACAGATGATGCGAACACAGTGAATCCACAGAAGTTAATCATAGTGATAAATTTGGCCATTTAATATAGGGAATGGATTATTAAAGCAGATAGAAGGAGGGGGGAAGAGATGATGTTATCCACAGCTCACAGTATTCTTGATACTGAGGCCCCTGGAGCTTTGCTGCTGTTTGAACTGCTGTCTCTAACACAAAACAGGAAGTCAGGAACCCACAGTTCTTCTGACAGTGTTCGGTTTGCTGCTGATTCTACTGTGGCCTTCAGTCCCCTGTGGCCATTGCAGGCATCTTCTGCCACCACTGTCTTGGCCATCTGCACTGTTTTATGGATCTGCAGTAATCTTCAGTAGCGCACAGTTGATAGCCTCTCTCTTTGTCTTACCCTCCTTTACCCAGTTGGTGTCTCTTATCAGGCAAATCTCATTGGAACATTGGAGGCAAGGACATATGAGGAATTCCATTTAAAGGATTCCAGGACCTGGCTGTACAGAGGAGATAATGGAAGAGTGAGTCTGTGAGCTGATACTTATCCCCTAGCCCACTTTTATGTATTTTCTTTCTTTTTTCCACAATTTACAGTAAAGCTTTTCAGATAAACTGCCAGAGGTAACACATAGTAACCAAAGGAACATAAAAAATTTCCAAAAATGTAAAAAACTCAGATAATGTTAATTTATTCCTTTGTTTTATAGGCTCTTTGTTGGTTCTGGAAGTTTCATTTTCTTCTTACTGTGTTTTTTTAACCTGAGAATAGAATTTCCAGATTTTTTCCTCATTCTTCTAATAATTACCTTCTTTCTACTTTACTTAGAAAAAAGAGAATATTTCATCATACTGTTGATAAGAAATGTAATACTTAATATTATTTGTTTTCAAAAGAAATGCTGATACAATCAATCAATGTTTACTAAAGAAAACAAATACATTACAATAGACTAGAACACTTTAAAATATGTCTTTATCATCAGACATCTCAAGTTTTATATCAAGTGCCATTCTTATGTTATAAAAATCATAGATTCTGTTCTCCATCATTTTCTTAAATCATAAAGTAATATGTACAAGCATATTTCACAGCATGACTAGTTTACATTATTAAAAAAATAAAGAGCTTCTGGGCAACATGGTGCTCTAGGCAGAAGCACCAAGCCAACCCTCCACAACAAAGATCTGAAAAACTAAGCCAAACAGAGAGAACAGCAATCCTGAAACCCTAAGCAACAAATGAAGAGATAAAGAACTCAGCCAAACACCAAAAGGAGTGAGAAACTGACAGAGAACAAAGAGCTAGGAGATATTAATGTAGAGGTCCCCTATCAGCTAACACATCATGACTCCACCATCTTGGACTCCTGTAAGAGACCAGTGAACAGTAGGTATGAGAAAGCAGCTTCATGGAGCTTCCAGCAGGAGACAGAACAACTGGTAAATGGTGATATACGCTTTCCCACCCCCCACATTTCTTCACCCCCACTTGGCCTCCTCTGCTTCCTGTGGTTGCATTCTCTTGGCTGGGAAGCACCAGCTGCTTGGATTCCACCTGCCTGCACCTGCTGACTCTGTAAGTGCCATTTGTTGGCTGCTGGTGTTGCTTTTTTCTGCTTCTTTTGATTTCTTCCTTACCTCTCACCACCTCCCCCTGATTTCTCTCAAATATCTGACTCTGTGTGCCATCTTTGCTTCTTCCTGAAAGGCTGTGAAACTCCACTCAACTGTGAAACTGCTTCCCAGCCAGTGCTGGCATGCTGGTGGGATCCCAGGGCTTTTATTTAGTTTGTATGTTTTGAATTGTTTGTTTGTCTTCTTTTTCTTTTCTCAAATAGGAAGCCTACTCTACCTGGGCAGTACTGCGTGGCTTGGGACCTACCCCCTCATTCTGCACAAACACACAGAGGGATCCCTGAGGGCATTTCTTTTTTACTTTTTTTTCAGTTTTTTGAGGACTTTTCTTGTTCTTTTTTTAAAAATTCCCTTTATTTTCTTTTCCTTTTTCCCTTTCTGTCTTTCTTCATTACTCAGTTTCTTGTCTCTCTATACCTTCCTTCTCTTCCTATCCCCTGAATACCTGGTGCTGAGTGACACCTCTAGGCCTTCTAGTCAGGCTGTACGTCAATGCCTGGGAGCAACTTCCTCAGAACTTGTGGCTGCACCAGTGGGGTCCCTGGGAGCTTTGGTTTTCCTTTTTCCTTCTAAGTTTTATTTATTCATTTTTTTCTTTCCTTTTCTTTTTTTCTTCTTCTCTTTTTTATTTTTCTCCATTTCATAGTCACTCATCTCTCCACTAAAATGGCAAGTTCCACTAGCACTCCTTTTTCTTTGTGTGTATGTTTTTGGCCCCTGTTCTTCTCTCCTCTCTCCCATACCTATCTTAGCTCCACACATCACATCTCCCATCTCCATCCCACCTACCAGCACTGTGCACTTAAAATGACACTACCAAGCAGCACAGGCATGACCTACGGGAACCTGCCCTGCACTGATTACAGCCTGCCCTGATGCTAAGTGTCACAAAAAACCCATACAAGCATCTACTCTTCAGCTAGACCTGCCCTGCTGTACATTATCTGAGCAACCGAACCTGCTAATTGGAGAAAGAGACAAAAAGTATTGTGCCCACAGACAAGCAAACAACAAAGAACGCACAACGTGCCTGCTCAGACATGGCCAAATAAAACAAAAAAAGGACAAAACAAAGAAATCTACAATCAATAAATGAGGAAAATAACTACTGAATGCCCCAAAGACAGCAGACAATATCAAAACATGTACAAAAACAGGACAGCATGGTTCCTAATTTATCCAAAATAAAACACCAGGTGACTTTCCAGTAGAAGAAAAGGCACTAGAACTACCTGATAGGGAATTCAAATCTCTAATACCCAGAATTATCCAAAGGTTGAAACAAAGAGCAGACAAAAACAAAGAAAAAATAGACAAATGCTTGGAAAAGGCAGGCAATTCATGGAGAATACAGACAAAAAAAAATGGAAGAATTCAGGAAAATAATGTGGGAACAAAATGTAAAAATAAACTCACAACTAGAAATCATACAAAAACAACAATTAGAAATCCAAAAGATAAACAACAGAATTTCAGAAGTGGACAATGTCATAGAAGGGCTGATGAGACGACTGGAAAAGATGGAAGACAGGATCAGCGAAATTGAAGACAAAAACTTGGATAAAACTCTGAGGAAAACTCAGAAAAACGAACAAAGAAAAATGAAGACACCCTGAGAATTATGTGGGATACAATCAAAAAAAAAGTATTTACAAGTGATCGGAGTGACAGAACTGTGGGAGAAAACAGAAAACACAGAGAAGATCACTGAAGAACTGCTGACAGAAAACTTACTCAATATCATGAAAGATGAAAAGCTGGTCATCCAAGAAGTTCAACAGACCACGTATAGAATAGACCCCAAAAGAAAATCACCAAGGCATATCATAATCACATTCGCCAAAACCAAGACAAAGAATCCTAAGAGCAGCTCAAGAAAAACAAAAACTCACATGCAGAGGAGAAACAGTAAGACTAAGCTCAGATTATTCCACAGAAAACATGCAGTCAAGAAGGCAATGGGATGACATATATAAAACCTTGAAAGAAAAAGCCAGCAGCCAATAACAGTATATCCTGCAAAACTCTCATTCAAATATGATGGTGAAATTAGGACATAACCAGATAAACAGAAATCAAAGGAATATGTAAAAACCAAACCAAACTTACAAGAATTATTAAAGGGAGTCCTTCAGTCTGAGGACAAACAACTTCAGCTCACACACTGAATCTAGGAAACAGGAACATACCAGCCAGATACCAATCTAGGAAATGAACTCTCAAGGACTATCAAAAATCAAAAGAAATACAACAGGATATCAGAGTACTTAATCAGTAAATGACAACAACATCAGAACAATAAAAGAGGGAATAAACAGTGTAGGTATAGAACCTTCTAATGGAGAAGAAGGCAAGGTGATACCAAGTAATAATAGACTGCTGCAAACTTAGAAAAATAAGGGTAAATCTCACGGTAACCACAAAGAAAGTTAACAAAACTACTCTTAAAAATAAAGAGAAAAAACAAAGTCTCAGTAAAAACAAAACCTACAGAAACAAAAGAAATGAAAAAAAAAAAAAAAGTCCACAAACAAAAGGAAGTCCACACAAGAGAGTAAGAGAAACAAAGAAAACGTTGACACCACACAAAAAAAGCTCTACAAATGACAGCAATAAACTCACATCTATTAATAATTACACTGAACATAAATGGACTCAATGTACCCACAAAGAAATGGAAAGTGACAGAATGGATAAAAAAACAGGATCCATCAATATGCTGTCTACAAGAGACATACCTTAGAAACGAAGATGTAAACTTATTAAAAATCAAAGGTTGGAAAAAAATAATTCAAGCAAACAACTACCAAGAAAGAGCAGGACTGGCAATACTAATCTTAGATAAAATAGACTTTAAAATAAAATCTACCATAAAAGAAAAAAAAGGACACTATATAATGATTAAGGGGATGATCCATCATGAAGACATAACCGTAATAAACACCTACCCACCCAATGACAGAGCTCCCCCAAACATAAAACAAACTCTAACAGCACTGAATTAGAAATTGACAGTTCCACAATAATAGTAGGAGACTTCAACACACCACTCTCAGTAAAGGACAGAACATCTAAAAAGAAACTCAGCAAAGATACAGAAGACCTAAAGGGCACAATCAGCCAACTTGACCTCATAGATATATAGAGAACACTCCATCCAACCACTGCAAAGTACACATTCTTTTCCAATGCACATGGAACGTTCTCCAGAAGAGACCACATCTTAAGCCACAGAGCAATCCTCAACAAGATCCAAAACGTTGAGATTATACAAAGTATCTTCTCTGACCACAATGCTATCAATGTAGAAACTAACAAAAGAAATAGCAAGGGGAAAAAAAATCAATTACATGGAAACCAAACAACACCCTGCTTACAAACCACAGGGAAAAAGAACACATCAGAGATGGAATCAAAAAATTCCTAGAATCAAACAAGAATGAAAACACATCATACTAAAACCTTTGGGAAACAGGAAAGGCAATCCTCAGAGGACAATTTATAGCAATAGATGCACCCATCAAAATGAAGAAAGGGACACAATCAAAACATTAACTACACAACTCAAACAAATAAAAAGAGAACAGCAAAAAAAAAAAAAAAAAAAAAAAGCTCACAGCCACCAGAAGAAAGGAAATAATAGAGATCAGAGCAGAAATAAATGAAATAGAGAATAGAAAATCAATAGAATCAACAAAACCAAAAGTTGTTTCTTTGAAAGAACCAACAAAGTCGACAAATCACGGGCCAGACTGACAAAAGAAAAACAGGAGAAGATGCAAATAACCCAAATAAGAAATGAAATGGGAGAGATTACAACAGACCTAACTAAAATAAAAAGTATCATAACAGATTATTATGAAAAACTATGCTTCAACAAATTTGAAAACCTAGAGGAAATGGATAAATTTCTAGAAACACACTACCTACTCAATCTATCACAAAGTGATGTTGAAAATCTGAACAGACTGATAACAAGAGAAGAGATTGAAAAGGTAATGAAAAAAAAAATCCCCCCCAAAAAACAAAAACAATCCCAGCCCAGATGGATTCACTGGAGAATTCTACCTAACATGCAGAGAAGAGTTTGTACCAGTACTACTCAAACTATTTCAGAACATAGAAAAGGAAGTGACACTTCCAAATTCATTCTATGAAGCCAGCATAACCCTAATACCAAAACCAGGCAAAGATGTCATAAAAAAAGAAAATTATAGACCAATATCTCTGATGAATAAAGATGCAAAAATTCTCAAAAAAATTCTAGCCAATAGAATTTAGCATCATATCAAAAAATTAATACACCACGACCAAGTAGAATTCATACCAGGTATGTAAGGATGGTTCAATGTTAGAAAATCAATCAACATAATCTGCTACATAAATAAAGGAAATAAAAGAATCACATGATCATCTCAATTGATGCAGAAAAGGCATTCGACAAAGTCCAACACCCATTCCTGATAAAAACTCTCAATAAAATAGGTATAGAAGGGAAATTTCTCAACATTGTAAAGAACATCTATGCAAAACAAATGGCCAACATCATTCTCAATGGGGAGAGGCTGAAAACATTCCCCTTGAGAACAGGAACAAGTTAAGGATGCCCTTTACAGTCTTATTTAACATTGTGCAGGAAGTTCTAGTGTAGCAATAAGACAAGAAAAAGAAATAAAGAGCATCCAAATTGGCAATGAAGAAGTGAAACCATCCCTGTTTGCGGATGATATGATACTATACATAGAAAACCTTAAAGATTCCACAAGAAATCTACTGGAACTAACAAAAACATTCAGCCGAGTAGCAGGGTACAAGATAAACATAAAAATCAGTTGGATTCCTATCCAACAATAAAGAGAATGATGAAAAGGAAATCAGGAAAAAAATACCATTCATAATAGCCCTTTAAAAAATAAAATATGTAGGAATAAATCTAACCAGGGATGTAAAAGACCTAGACAAAGAAAACTACAAACCACTACTGCAAGAAACCCAAATGGATCTCCATAAATGGAAAAACATACCATGCTCATTGATAGATAGACTCAACATTGTGAAAATGACAATTCTACCAAAAGAAATTTACACATACAATGCAATCCTGATCCAAATACCAACACCATTCTTCAAAGAGATGGAAAAACTAATCTTTAACTTTATATGGAAAGGGGAGAAGCCCCCATAAGTAAAGCACTATTGAAGAAGAAGAATAAAGTAGGAGTACTCACACTACCTGACCTTAGAAACCACTATACAGCTACGGTAGTCAAAACTTTCTCTACTTGTACAAGGACATAAACATTGACAAATGGAACAGAATTGAGAACCCAGATGTGAATTCATCCACCTGAGGTCACCTGATCTTTGAGAAGGGCCCAAAATCCATCCAATGGGGGAAAAGACAGTCTTTTTAACAAATGGTGCTTACAAAACTGGATATCATTCTGCAAAAAAATGAAACAGGACCCATACCTCACACCCTATACAAAAACTAATTCAAAATGGATCAAAGACCTAAATATAAAGTGAAAAACTATAAAGTTCATTGAAGAAAAAGTAAGACCAACGTTACAGGCCCTAATACACGGCATTAACAGGATACAAACCATAACCATCAACACACAAACTCCAGAAGATAAGCTAGATAACTGGGATCTTTGAAAAATCAAATACCTATACTCTTCAAAAGACTTTACCAAAAGAGAATCTACAGACTGGGAAAAAAAATTTCAGAAAGTACAAGTCAGACAATGGTCTAATCTCCATAATCTATAAGAAAATCCAACACCTCTACAAGAAAAAGTCAATTAATCCTATTAAAAAATGGGCAAAGGAAATGAACAGACACTTCACCAAAGAAGACATTCAAGTGACTAACAGACACATGAGGAAATGCTCGTGATCACTAGCCATTAGAGAAATGCAAATTAAAACCAAAATGAGATACCATCTCACCCAGGTTTTACTGGCACGAATCAAAAACTCTGGAAATAACAAATGTTGGAGAAGCTGCGGGGAGACTGGAACTCTTATGCACTGCTGGTGGGAATGCATAATGATACAACCATTATGGAAAATGATATGGTGCTTCCTTAGAAAGCTAGAAATACCATTCAATCCAGCAATCCCCCTCCTAGAAATATATCCTAGAGAAATAAGAGCCATCACACGAATAGACATATGCACACCCATGTTCATGGCAGCATTGTTCACAATAGCAAAAAGATGGAAACAGCCTAGATGCCCATCAACAGATGAATGGATAAAAAACTATGGTATGTACACGCAATGGAGTATTATGCAATGAGAAAGAACAATGATGAATCTGTGAAGCATCTCCTAACATGGATGAAACCAAAGGACATTATGCTGAGTGAAATAAGTCAATCACAAAAGGACAAATATTGTATAAGACCTCTACTGCAAAAACTGAAGAAAAAGTTTACACACAAAAGGAAACAATCTTTGTTGGTTACAAGGGATAGGACGAGTCGTGGGGAATACTAAATAGACACTAGGTAAGTGGTAACTTTGGTGCAGGGTAAGACAGTACACAATACTGCGGAAACCAGCACAACTTGTACAAGGAAAGGTCATGGAAGATCCCTAGACACATCCAAACTCCCTGAGGGACTGAATTGCTGGGTGGAGAGTTGTGGGGACCATGGTCTCAGGGAACATCTAGCTCAATTGGCATAACACAGTTTATAAAGACAATGTTTTACATTCTACCTTGGTGAGTAGCATCTGGGGTCTTAAAAGCCTGTGAGCAGTCATCTAATATACTCCACTGGTCTCACCCTTCGGGAGCAAGGGAGAATGAAGAGAACAAGACACAAAGAAAAGATTAGTTGAAAGGACTAAAGGACCACAGCTACCAAGGCCTCCAGCAGACTGAGTCCAGTATAGCTAGATGTTGCCCAACTACCACCACTGACTACTGTGACCAGGATCACAGCAGAGGGTTCTGGACAGAGCTTGAGAAGGATGTGGAATGAAATTCTAACACACAAAAAAAGACCAGATTTACTCGCCAGAAAGAGACTGGAGAAACCCCGAGAGTATGGCTCCTGGACAACTTTTAGCTCAGTGGTGAAGTCACTCCCAGGGTTCACCGTTCAGCCAGGGTTTGGACAGCCTTACAATGCAAAACGAGACTTATGAGGCACAGCAGTCCAGGGACAGAGACGGGAGGGCAGAGGGGGACAGGAAAGCTGGTGATAGGGAACCCAATTTTCAGTAAAGACAGTGTTGACATGTAGTGGGGTTCTTAACCATTGTCATGGAGCACCATGTGCACTGTTTAATGAGAAACTGTTTTGTAAACCTTCATTAAGGTGAGAACAGCAGCACAACTGGAAGAGCGTGGTCGACGTCACTGAATTGTACATGTGGAAATTTTTGAAATGGTGTACCTTTGGCTATGTATATTTTCACCAAAAAAAAAAGGGTCCTCCAGGGTCGAGAATAGAGCATGTTGACATGTCGTGGGGTTGTTGACCAATGTCATGGAACAATATGTGTACTGACTGTTTAATGAGAAAATATTTGTTCTGTAACTTTCACCTAAAGTACAATAAAAGAAAAAATTTTTTAAAAATGAAGGCAAAGTCATATGGGCTTTCTCATTTTGGGAAACACGTTTAAATAAATAGAAACCTATTTCCTAGGGTGGGAACAACATTCCAATTAGTTTACATCAACAGCAAAATGTAACGGTGTGATTTGTTCTCCCTGTGCACACTTTCAAGTAATCAGAAAGTTTTGTGACAACTAAACAGTTATTTTAAAGCTGTCAGTATTGTTGCTTGACTATTTAGATTTATCAGTTTTATGAAAGTCTGTGTACAATAGACTTTCTTCTATTTTTAAGGTTTGTTTGGTCACTTTCCCAGTAATTAGTACAGAAGCGACAGCTCCACATGAAATTCCTCTGCCATAGAGGATACTGCCAATCATTCCTGAGGGAGTGGTCACTGCACTCTAGTACAGCTTGGTGATGAGTTTGAAGCTTTCTTCAGTTCCACATATTCACAAGAATTTCTACCTCCCTGATAAGGCCAAGAATATTAGGATTCCCCTCATAACTGATTTTCCTTGGGATTTAGCATCTCACTTTGTGGCCTTATTTGGACAGAAATAGCACTCATGTGGGTTTTGGTTATCTGATTAAGGTTAGTCTGTTTCACTACTCTGCAAATTAAATGAGGGCAGGACTAGCATCTGTTCTGGATTACCACTGAATCTCTAGAACCTAACATAGTTCACCATGCTTGGCATTCAAAAACTATTTTTTGCATAAAAACATCAGGAGAAAATAGTATTTGGGGTGTTAGAGTTAAGTACAAAGAATGTGTAAGATTTTTGTAGGCAAAAAAGAAGGGACACATATGGAATTCAGAGTACAATATATTTTCATATAATGTCAAATAATAATACAATCCAGGAAATCCAGATGTCAGTTGGGTTGAGAGTGGCAGGAGGTAAGTAATGTCTGTGAACCCCCAAACCAAGGTGTTTCACATGAATAAGAAGTCTGCCCATTTCTAAATTAAACTTCATTTTTAACTAAACTGCAGCTTGGCCAAAGTCTCTGCCCTTGATGTACTGAAGAGACAATCCAGGTTCTTGTAAAAGTTTAACTGATTGTAACTCATAGAAGGAGCAACGGTCAAAACTTTAACTTGTATGAGGAATTATCTGTTAAAAGGTAATTGTCAAAGGATGTCCTTTATAACCACTCCTATTTAACATTGTGCTGGAAGGTCTACCTAGATCAATAAGGCAAGAAAAAGAAATAAAGGGCATCCAAATTGGTAATTAAGAAGTTAAACTGTCCCTGTTTGCAGATGATATGATACTATACATAGAAAACCCTAAAGAATCCACGAGAAATCCACTGGAACTAATAGAAAGATACAGCAGGGTAGCAGGATACAATATAAACATACAAAAATCAGTCAGATTCCTATACACCAATAAGAGAATGATGAAAAGGAAATCAGGTAAACAATACCATTTATAATAGCTCCTAAAAAGATAGAATACTTAGGAATAAATCTAACCAGGGATGTAAAAGACCTATACAAAGAAAACTACAAAACACTACTGCATGAAACCCAAAGGGATCTACATAAATGGAAAAACATACCGTGCTCATGGATAGGCAGACTCAACATTGTGAAAATGACAATTCTACACAAAGCAATTTACAAATACAACGCAATCCCGATCCAAATACCAACAACATTCTTCAAAGAGATGGAACAACTAATCATTAAATTTATATGGAAAGGCAACAAATCCCGAACAACTAAAGCACTACTGAAGAAGAAGAATAAAGTTGGAAGACTCACACTACCTGATTTCAGAACCTACTATACTGCTACAGTATTCAAAACAGCCTGGTACTAGTACAACAACAGATACATTGACCAATGGAACAGAATTGAGAACCCAGATGTAAATCCATCCACCTATGGTCACCTGATCTTCGATAAGGGCCCAAAGTCCATCAAATGGGAAAAAGACAGTCTTCTTAACAAAAAGGTGCTGGCAAAACTGGATATCCATCTGCAAAAAAAAGAAACAGAACCCATACCTCACGCTGTATACAAAAACTACTTCAAAATGGATCAAAGACTTGAATATAAAGCCAAAAACAATAAAGTCCAGAGAAGAAAATATAGGACCAACACTTCAGGCCTTAATACATGGCATTAACAGGATACAAACCATAACCATCAATGCACAAAACCCAACAGATAAGCTAGATAACTGGGATCTTCTAAAAATCAAACACCTGTGCTCTTCAAAAGACTTCACCAAAAGAGTCAAAACAGAACCTACAGACTGGGAAAAAATTTTTGGACAGTACAAGTCAGACAAAGGTCTAATCTCCATAATCTACAAGAAAATCCAACACCTCTACAACAAAAAGACAAATAATCCTATTAAAAAATGGGCAAAGGAAATGAACAGACACTTCACCAAAGAAGACATTCAAATGGCCCACAGAGACATGAGAAAATGTTCACGATCACTAGCCATTAGAGAAAAGCAATTTAAAACCACAAAGAGATACCTTCTCACCCGGCATTACAGGCACGAATAAAAAAAAAAAATGGAAATAACAAATGTTGGTGCAGCTGCGGGGAGATGGGAACACTTACGCACTGGTGGTGGGAATGCAAAATGATACAACCATTTTGGAAAATGATACGGTGCTTCCTCAGAAAGCTAGAAATAGACATACCATTCGATCCAGCAATCCCACTCCTCGGAATATATCCTAGAGAAATAAGAGTCATCACTCGAATAGACATATGCACACCTATGTTCATGGCAGCATTGTTCACAATACCAAAACGATGGAAACAACCTAGATGCCCAATAACAGATGAATGGATAAACAAACTATGGTACATACATACAGTGGAGTACTATGCAAAGAGAAAGAATGGCGATGAATCTGTGAAGCATCTCATAACATGGATGAAACTGGAGGACATTATGCTGAGTGAAATAAGTCCATCACAAAAGGACAAATACTGTATGAGACCTCTATTGTAAAAACCCATGAAAAAGTTCACACACAAAATGTAACAATCTTTGTTGGTTACTAGGGATGGGAGGGGTGCTGGGTGGAAATACTAAATAGACAACAGATAAGTGGTATCTTGGGTGAAGGGTGAGAGAGTACACAATACAGGGGAAACCAGCACAACTTGTACAAGGAAAGGTCATGGAAGCCCCATAGACTCATCCAAATTCCCTGAGGGACTGAATTGTTGGGTGGAGGGCTCTGGGGACCATGGTCTTAGGGAACATCTAGGTCAATTGGCATAACACAGTTTATAAAGACAATGTTCTACATTCTATCTTGGTGAGTAGAGTCTGGGGTCTTAAAAGCCTGTGAGCAGCCATCTAAATACTCCACTGGTCTTATCCCTTAGGGAGCAAGGGAGAATGAAGAGAACAGGATACAAGGAAAAGATTAGTCTGAAGGACTAATGGACCACAGCTACCAAGGCCTCCCCCGGACTGAGTCCAGTACAGCTAGATGTTGCCCGGCTACCATCACTGACTGTTCTGACCAGTATCACAACAGAGGGTTCTGGACAGAGCTGGAGAAGGATGTAGAACAAAATTCTAACTCACAAAAGAAAGACCAGATTTACTGGCCTAAAGGAGATTGGAGAAACCCCGAGAGTACGGCCCCTTTTAGCTCAGTGGTGAAGTCATCTCTGAGGTTCACCGTTCAGCTTGGGAGTGGACAGCCCCATAAAACCAAATGGGTCTAATGAGGTACAGCAGTACAGTGACAACAGCCAGAAGGCAGAAGCGGACAAGGAAGCTGGTGATAGTGAACCCAAGGTTGAGTAAGGATAGTGTTTACATGTTGTGAGGTTGTTAACCATTGTCATAGGACAACATGTGTACTTTTAAATGAGAAACTATTTTGTTCTGTAAGCCTTCATCTAAAGTGAGAATAACAGCAGAATTGGAAGAGCGTAGTTGATGTCACTGAACTGTGCATGTAGAAATTTTTGAAATGGTGTATGTTTGCTTATGTATATTTTTACAAAAAATAAAGGTCGAGAAGGGAGAGGGTTGACATGTTGTGGGGTTGTTAACCAATCTTATAAAATAATATGTGTACTACTGTTTCATGAGAAATTATTTGTTCTGTAAGCCTTCACCTGAAGTACAATAAAAAAAAAAAAAGAAGACTAAATGAGCATAGCAGGCCAGAGACAAGGACGAGGAGGCAGGAGTGCACAGGATAGCTGGTAATAGGGAACCCAAGGTCAAGAAGGTTAAGAGATTGTTAACATGTCATGAGGTTGGCAACCAACGTCACAAAACAATATGCGTACTATTTGTTTAATGAGAAGCTAGTTTGTTCTGTAAACCTTCATCTAAAATACAATAAAAAAAAAATAATAAAACACAATGAACAAACAAAATACAAAAAAGATGCTTGTCAAGAATGTTTACACAGGAGTTCCAGCAAAATGGCGCTCTAGGCAGAAGCAGCACGCTGTCCCTCCACAGCAAATATCCAAAACACTAAGCCGAACAGAGAATACAACAATCCTGAAACCCTAAAACAGCAAATGAAGCGATAAAGTACTAGGCAAGCACCAAATGGAGTGAGAAAACTGACAGAGAACGGAAAGCAAGGAGAGATTCATGCAGAGGTCTCCTACCAGCTAATGCAGTGCGGATCCGCCATCTTGGACTCCTATCAGAGACCAGCAAATGGGGGTAAGAGAAAGCAGCCTCACGGAGCATCCAGCGGGAGACAAAACAATGGGTAATTTGCGGAGTGCGCTTTCCCACGCCCCACCCCTCTTTGCCCCGGCTCGGCCTCCTCTGCTTCCCGTGGCCACAGTCTCTTGACCGGGAAGTGCCGGCTGCTTGGATTCCACACACCCAAGCGGGTGGCTCTCTGGGTGCCATTTGTTGGCTGCTAGTGTTGCTTTTTTTTTCTGCTTATTTTGATTTCTCACTTGCCTCTCACCACCTCCCCCTCCTTTCACTTGAGTGCCTGGCTCCGTGCGCCAACTTTGCTTCTTCCTGAGGGGCTGCAGAGTGCTGGCAATTTATGATATACGCTTTCCCACTTTCTACCCTTCTTCACTCACACTCGGGCTCCTCTGCTTCCAGCAGACACAATCTCTTGTCCAGAAACACCAGCCTGCACTAGCTGGCTCTCTGAGTGCCATTTGTTGGCTGCTGGTGTTGCTTTTTTTTTTTTTTTTTCTTTCCTGCTTCTTTTGATTTCTTGCTTGCCTCTTGCCACATCCCCTTCCTTTCACTCAAGTGCCTGGCTACGTGCACCATTTTTGCTTCTTCCTGAGGGGCTGTGGAGCTCCATTCGAATGTGCAGCTGCTTCCTGGTCTGGGCTACCATGCTGGTGGGATCCCGGGGCTTTTGTTCATTTGTTCGTTTTGAATTGTTTGTCTGTTTTCTTTTCCTTTGAGTTGGGAGCCCTTTCTGGCCAGGTGGAGCTCCGTGTCAAGGAACTCCCCTTCAGCTTCCACAGATGTGCGGAGGGATCCCTGAGTACATTTCTTTTCTCATTGTTTTTTTTTTCTTTTTTTCTGTTTTTTGGGGGGCCTCTCTTGTTCGTTTTTTTATTTTGTTATTGTTTTCTTTTCCCTCTTTTTCCCTTTTTGTCTTTCTTCATCGCTCAGTCTGTCATCTGTCTATATCTTCCTTTTCTTTCTGATCCCTGAATAGCAGGCGTTGTATACTTCTACGCCTTCTAGCCAGGCTATAGTGCAACAACTAAGAGCAACTTTCCCAGACCTCATAGATGCATCGGTGGGATCCCTGGGAACTTTGTGGTTCTTTAACCTTTCTGATTTTTATTTATTCATTCTTTTATTCTTCCTCTTCCCCTTTCTGTTTTTCTCCATTTCATAGTCTCTCATCTCTCCATTCTAATGGAAATCTCCCCTAGCATTCTTTCTTCTTTGTTTGTATGTTTTTAGCTCCTGTTCCTCTCTCCTCTCTCCCATATCCATCTTAGCTCCATACATAACAATCTCCCTGCAGGATCCTTCCCACTTGCACCGTCCACTTGACATCATACCAACAAGCAGCAAAGGCATGGCCTACTGGAACCCACCCTGCACTAATTACTGACCCGCCCGGGTGGCTGTAGTAAGTGCCACAAACAACCCGTCCCAGTCACTCCTATTCAACTAGACCTGCCCTACTGTACCATACCTGAGTGACTGACCCTGCCAGTTTGGAGAAGGAGGAGAAAAGTATTGAGTGCACAGATGAGCAAACAACAAAGAACACACAGTCCGGCTGGCCAGACATAGTCAAAGTTTTTTTTTTTTTAAAAGGGGTAAAACAAACAAATCTACAATCAATAAATCAGAAAAATAACTACTGAATGCCCTGAAAACAGCAGACAATATCAAAACATTTACAAATCTGGACAGGATGGTTTCAGTAGGCATCCAAAACAAAACAACAGATGACTCTCCTGTGGAAGAAAATGGACTAGAACTACCTGATAGGGAATTCAAATCTCTAATACTCTGAATTCTCCAAGAACTGAGGCAAAAAGCTGATAAACATGAGGAAAAAATAGACAAATTCATGGAAAATACAGACAAAAAATTGGAAGAATTCAGGAAGATGGTGCAGGAACAAAATGCCAAAACAAATTCACAACTACAAATTATACAAAACAACAATTAGAAATCCAAAAGATAAACAACAAGATTTCAGAAATGGATGATATCATAGAAGGGCTGAGAAGCAGATCTGGAATGGTGGAAGAACGGATCAGTGGAATTGAAGACAAACACTTGGATAAAAATCTGTTTCAGAAAACTCAGAAAAAGGAACAAAGAAATATGAAGAGACCCTGAGAGTTATGGGGAACACAGTTAAAAGCAAAAATTTATGAGTGATTGGAATTCCAGAACAGGGAGAGAAAACAGAAAACACAGAGAAGATCATTGAGGAACTGCTGACAGAAAACTTCCCCAATATCATGAATGATGAAAAGTTGGCCATCCAAGAAGCTCAACAAACCCCGTATAGAAGAGACCCAAAAAGAAAATCACCAAGGCATATCCTATTCACACTCACCAAAACCAAAGATAAACAAAGAATCCTGAGAGGAGCTCAAGAAAAACAAGAAGTCACATACAGAGGAGAAACAATAACACTAAGCTCAGATTATTTGGCAGAAACCATGCAGGCAAGAAGGATGACATATATAAAATCTTGAAAGAAAAAGATTGTCAGCCAGGAATCATATATCCTACAAAACTCTCGTTCAAATTTGATGGTGAAATTAGGTCATTTCCAGATAAACAGATATTAAGGGAATATGTAAAAGTCATACCAAACTTACTAGAATTATTAAAGGGAATTCTTCACTCTGAGTACAAACAGCTTCAGCTCACAGGCAGAAGGTAAGACGCATGATCGTATGAGCCAGATACAAATCTAGGAAATGAACTCTCAAGGACTATCCAAAAACAAAAAAGAAACACAAAAGGGAATCAGAGAAGGTAATTAATAAATGACAACAACATCAAAACAATAAAAGAGGGAATAAATGGCATAGGTATAGAACCTTCCAATGGAGAGGAACGCAAGGTGATATCAAGTAATGGTAGACTGCTTCAAACTTCGAAAGATAAGGAAAAAATTCATGGTAACCACAAAGAAAGTTAACAAACCAACTCAGAAAAATAAAGATGAAAAGCATAAAGTCTCGGCAATTAACAAAACCTACAAAAACAAAAGAAATGAAAAAAAAATCCACAAACAAAAGTAACTCCGCACAAGAGAGTAAAAAGAAGAAAGAAAAGTTCAGCACCACAAAAAAAGCACTACAAAATGACAGCAACAAACTCACATCTATCAATAATTACACTGAATGTAAATGGACTCAATGCACCCATAAAGAGACAGAGAGTCACAGAATGGATAAGAAAACAGGATCAATCAATATGCTGTCTACAAGAGACACACCTTAGAAACAAAGATGTGAATTTATTAAAAGTCAAAGGTTGGAAAAAAATATATCAAGCTAACAACTACCAAAAAAGAGCAGGAGTGGCAATTCTAATCTCAGATAAAATAGACTTTAAAACAAAATCCACCATAAAAGACAAAGAAGGACACTTTATAATGATTAAAGGGACGATCTATCATGAAGACATAACCATAATAAACATATACTCTCCCAACGACAGGGCTTCAAAATACATAAAACAAACTCTAAGAACACTGAAAAGAGAAAAGGACAGTTCCACAATAATAATAGGAGATTTCAACACAGCACTCTCAGTAAAGGACAGAACAACTAAGACGAAACTCAGCAAAGATACAGAAGACCTAAAGGGCACAATCAGTCAACTTGGCCTCATAGACATATATAGAACACTCCATCCAACCACTGCAAAGTACACATTCTTTTCCAATGCACAAGGAACGTTCTCCAGAATAGACCACATCTTAGGCCACAGAGCAATCTTCAACAAGATCCAAAATGTTGAGATAATTCAAAGTATTTTCTCTGACCACAACGCCATCACGGTAGAAATTAACAATAGACAGAGAAAGGAAAAAAAATCAACTACATAGAAACTGAATAATACCCTGCTTACATATCAGTGGGTAATAGAAGAAATCAGAGATGGAATCAAAAAATTCCTAGAATTAAATGAGAAAGAAAACACATGATACCAAAACCTTTGGGACACAGCAAAGGCGGTCATCAGAGGACAATTTATAGTAATAGATGCACATATCAAAAAAGAAGAAAGGGACAAAATCAAAACATTAACTACAGAACTCAAACAAATAGAAAGAGAACAGCAAAAAAAAAGTCCACAACCCCCAGAAGAAAGGAAATAGTAAAGATCAGACCAGAAATAAATGAAATAGAGAACAGAAAAACAATAGAAAGAATCAACAAAACAAAAGTTGGTTTTCTGAAAGAATCAACAAAATCGACAAACCACTGGCCAGACTGACAAAAGAAAAACAGGAGAGGACACAAATAACCCAATTAAGAAATGAAATGGGGGACATTACAACAGACCCAACTGAAATAAAAAGGATTATAACAGAATATTATGAAAAACTATACTCCAACAAATTTGAAAGCCTAGAGGAAATAGGTAAATTTCTAGAATCACACGGCCTACACAAACTACAACAAAGTGTTGTTGAATATCTGAAGAGACCCATAACAAGAGAAGAGAGTGAAAAGATAACAAAAAAACTCCCAACCAAAAAATGCCCTGGCAAAGATGGCTTCACTGAAGAATTCTACAAAACATTTACAGAAGAGCTTCTACTAGTACTACTCAAGTTATTTCAGAGCATACAAGAGGAAGCAACACTTCCAAATTCATTCTATGAAGCCATCATAAAGCTGATACCAAAACCAGGCAAAGACGTCACAAAAAAAAGGAAATTACAGATCAATATCTCTCGTGAATATAGATGCAAAAATTCTCAACAAAATTATAGGCAATAGAATTCAGCATCATATCAAAAAATAATACACCACGACCAAGTAGGATTCATACCAGGTATGCAAGGATGGTTCAACATTAGAAAATCAATCAACCTAATCCACCACATAAATAAAAGGAAAGAAAAGAATCACATTATCATCTCAATTGACGCAGAAAAGGTATTTGACAATGTCCAACACCCATTCCTGATAAAAACTCTCAATATGATAGGTATAGAAGGGAAATCTCTCAACATAATAAAGGGCATCTATGCAAAACCAATGTCCAACATCATCCTTAATGGAGAGAGGCTGAAAAGATTCCCCTAGAAAACAGGAACAAGACAAGGATGCCCTTTATCACCACTCCTATTTAACATTGTACTGGAAGGTCTAGCTAGAGCAATAAGGCAAGAAAAAGAAATGAAGGGCATCCAAATTGGTAATGAAGAAGTTAAACTGTCCCTGTTTGCAGATGATATGATACTATACATAGAAAACCCTAAAGACTCCACGAGAAATCTACTGAAACTAATAGAAAGATTCAGCAGAGTAGCAGGATACAAGATAAACATTCAAAAATCAGTTGGGTTCCTATACACCAATAAAGAGAACGATGAAAAGGAAATCAGGAAAACAATACCATTTTCCATAGCCCCTAAATGGTTAAAATACTTAGGAATAAATCTGACCAAGGATGTAAAAGACCTATAAAAAGAAAACTACAAAACACTACTGCATGAAACCCAAAGGGATCTACATAAATGGAAAAACATACCATGCTCACGGATAGGCAGACTCAACATTGTGAAAATGTCAATTCTACCTAAAGCAATTTACAAATGCAACGCAATCTCCATCCAAATACCAACAACATTCTTCAAAGTGATGGAAAAACTAATCATTAACTTTATATGGTAAGGGAAGAAGCCCCGAATAAGTAAAGCACTACTGAAGAAGAAGAATAAAGTTGGAGGACTCACACTACCTGACTTCAGAACCTACTATACAGCTACAGTAGTCAAAACAGCCTGGTACTGGTACAACGACAGATACACTGACCAATGGAATAGAATTGAGAACCCAGATGTAAATCCATCCACCTATGGTCACCTGATCTTCGACAAGGGCCCAAAGTTCATCAAATGGGGAAAAGACAGTCTTTTTAACAAATGGTGCTGGCAAAACTGGATATCCGTTTGCAAAAAAAATGAAACAGGACACATACCTCACACTGTATACAAAAACTACTTCAAACTGGATCAAAGACCTGAATATAAAGCCTAAAACTATAAAGTTCATAGAAGAAATAATAGGACCAACACTTCAGGCCTTAATACATGGCATTAACAGGATACAAACCATAACCATCAATGCACAAAACCCAACAGATAAGCTAGATAACTGGGATCTTCTAAAAATCAAACACCTGTGCTCTTCAAAAGACTTCACCAAAAGAGTCAAAACAGAACCTACAGACTGGGAAAAATCTTTTGGACAGTACAAGTCAGACAAAGGTCTAATCTTCATAATCTAGAAGAAAATCCAACACCTCTACAACAAAAAGACAAATAATCCTTTTGAAAATGGGCAAAGGAAATGAACAGACACTTCACCAAAGAAGAAATTCAAATGGCCAACAGACACATGAGGAAATGCTCGCGATCACTAGCCATTAGAGAAATGCAAATTGAAACCTCTATGAGATACCATCTCACCCCGGCATTACTGGCACGAATCAAAAACACTGGAAATAACAAATGTTGGAGGGGCTGCGGGGAGATGGGAACTGTTAAGCACTGCTGGTGGGAATGCAAAATGATACAACCATTTTGGAAAATGATACGGTGCTTCCTCAGAAAGCTAGAAATAGACATACCATTCGATCCAGAAATCCCACTCCTAGGAATATATCCTAGAGAAATAAGAGTCGTCACTCGAATAGACATATGCACACCTATGTTCATGGCAGCATTGTTCACCATAGCGAAAAGATGGAAACCACCTAGATGCCCATCAGCAGGTGAATGGATAAACAAACTATGGTACATGCACACAATGGAGTACTATGCAATGAGAAAGAACAACAATGAATCCGTGAACCATCTCATAACATGGACGAAACTTGAGGACATTATGCTGAGTGAAATAAGTCCATCACAAAAGGACAAATACTGTATGAGACCTCTATTGTAAAAACCCATAAAAAGTTCACACACAAAATGTAACAATCTTTGTTGGTTACCCGTTATGGGAGGGGTCGGGGGGGTATTAAATAGAGAATAGATAAGTGGTATCTTGTGTGAAGGGTGAGACAGTACACATTACAGGAAAAAGTAGCACAACCTGTACAAGGAAAGCTCATTTAAGCCCCATAGACACATCCAAACTCCCTGAGGGACTGAATTGCTGGGCGGAGGGCTGTGGAGACCGTGGTCTCGGGGAACATCTAGCTCAATTGGCATGACACAGCTTATAAAGACAATGCTCTTCATTCTACCTAGGTGAGGAGTGTCTGGGGTCTTAAAAGCCTGTGAGCGGCCATCTAAGATACTCCACTGGTCTCATCCCTTCGGGAGCAAGGGAGAATGAAGAGAACAGGATACAAGGAAAAGATTAGTCCAAAGGACTAATTCTCCACAGCTACCACTGCCTCCACCGGACTGAGTCCAGTACAGCTAGATGGTGCCCGGCTACCACCACTGACTGTTCTGACGAAGATAACAACAGACAGTTCTGGACAGAGCTGGAGTAGGATGTAGAGCATAATTCTAACCCACAAAAAAAAAAAAGACCAGATTTACTGGCCTAAAGGAGACTGGAGAAAGCTTGAGAGTATAGCCCCCAGACATCCTTTTAGCTCAGTGGTGAATTTACCTCCGAGGTTCACTGTTCAGCCTGGGAGTGGACAGCCCCGTAAAACCAAATGAGACTAACGAGGTACAGGAGTCCAGCGACAAGGGCCAGAAGGCAGAAGGGGACAAGGAAGCTGGTGATAGGGAACCCAAGGTTGATGAAGGATATTGTTGATGTGTTGTGAGATTGTTAACCATTGTCATAGGGCAACATTTGTAGTAACTTTTAAATGATTAACTATTTTGTTCTGTTATCCTTCATCTTAAGTAAGAATAACAGCACAATTGGAAGAGCATAGTCAGTGTCACTGAACTGTGTATGTAGAAATTTCTGAAATGGTGTATCTTTTGCTATGTATATTTTCACACACACAAAAAAGTTTGAGAAGTTAGAGGGTTGATATGTTGTGGGGTTGTTAATCAATTTCATAAAACAACATGTGTACTACTGTTTCATGAGGAACTATTTGTTCTGTAAGACTTCACCTGAAGTACAATAAAATATTTTTTAAAAAAAAGAAGAATGTTTACACCGCTTAATTCAAGAAAAACGTCTTGGTCACCTGCTCCAGGAGGTTAGAAAATAGAATTAATCCTGCTAAGAAAGTTTGTTAAGAAAAGGTTGTCAGTGATGAATCCGTGAAGCATCTCATAACATGGATGAAACTGGAGGACATTATGCTGAGTGATGTAAGTCAATCATAAAAGCACAAATATTGTATGAGGCCTCTAGTGTAAAAACACAAGAAAAAGTTTACACAAAAGAGAAGCAATCTTTGCTGATTATGAGAGATAGGAGTAGTGGCGGGGGGGGGGACACTAAACTGACAATAGATCAGTGGTAACTTTGGTGAAGGGTAAGACAGTACACAATACTGGGGTATGCAGCACAACTTGTACAAGGAAAGTTATGGAAGCTCCATAGACACATCCAAATTCCCTGAGGGACTGAATTGCTGAGCATAGGTCTGTGGGAACCATGGTCTCGGGGAACATCTAGATCAATTGGCATAACACAGTTTATAAAGCCAATGTTCTACATTCTACCTTGGTGAGTAGCATCTGGGGTCTTAAATGCCTTGGGCAGCTGTCTAAGATACTCCAATGGTCTAACCCCTTCGGGAGCAATGGAGAATGAGGAGAACAAGATACACGGAAAAGAATAGTCCAAAGGACTAATTGTCTACAGCTACCAAGGCCTCCACCAGACTGAGTCCAGTACAGCTAGATGGTGCCCAGCTACCACCACTGACTGCTCTGACCAGGATCACAACAGAATGTCCTGGACAGAGCTGGAGAAAAATGTAGAAGAAAATTCTAACTCAGAAAAAAAGACCAGACTTTCCGGCCTGACAGAAACTGGAGAAACCCCGAGAATATGGTCCCTGGACACCCTTTTAGGTCAGTAATGAAGTCACTAGATGGGACAGTGTTGACATGTTGTGGGGTTGTTAACCATTGTCATAAAACCATATGTGCACTGTTTAATGAGAAACTATTTGTTCTGTAAACCTTCATCTAAAGTACAATTAAAAATCAAAAAAAAAAAAAAAAAGAAAAGAAAAAGTTGTAGTTTAACAACTGCTTTTAACTTTTTGCTGTGTACTCTCCCTACCCCATGCCTGTGAGCATGTAGCCCTTTGTTTGCTCCGCCTGATAAAAACCTCACTGTTCTCCATGCAGTTGGAATACTGTGATATTCTGCCTGGATGTTAGATTGTCTTCCGAGTCATGAATCTCCATTCCACAACGAAACTTTCTGCTTTCACTTCTGACAGAGTGTAAGTCTGATGCTTTTCTACTACATTTCTTGGTGACAAAGAAGGGACCTAAAGGCAAATATGCCTCTGCAACTTCCAGAGCACTGGGGACTTGGGCTAACATTACCATGCTGAGCCATTTTGGGGCTCTTCATCTTCACAGTGGTTTCAGGAGTTACAGTAAGATAAATACCTCTTGAGTCTGAGCCTCCGCTTTCTTTTGTGTAGAAACTCCTTGAGTTTATTGTGAGATTTTCCTTTCTCTTTCTTTTCTGTTTTTCTAAAGTGGAACATAAATTCCTTTGTTTTTGGGTTCCATACTGTCATTGTTTAGGGATCTTGAAACCTTAGCCGATTCTGAGAGGCTGAAAGCTCTGACCTTTTATTTGAAAAGCTTCTGAAGCTAACTTTACACTGTCTTTGGGAACATGAGAAATGTCAACTCTAGGAGTGATAATGAACGTCCTTCTGAGACTCTCACTCTCACTGATTACATGAACACTCATTTTTGTTCTGTGACATGTTTGTTCTTGTCTGCTTGGCATGACCTAACTAAAGGCTGCCTAGATCAGTGGGCACTTTGGGGAACCTTTGATATTTCTAAGTTAATTTTTCTGTGCAGTAAAATAGAACAGAAAGGGTCCTGGATTAAGAAATTGCAATGGGGCATCTTTTTTATTTGGTATGTTGAGACCTCTCAAAGACATCAAAATAGCAAAAGACACCTCTTCAAGATACTGTTTCTAAATTGACTAAACAGTGTCGCACTGGTGACGGTTGTCGGGGCGGCGAAGACAGTAGCCAAACACAACTCTTACAGAGAAGTGGGGCCAGGAGGGTCACTCTGAGGAGTCGACCCCAGCTTCACTCTCAGGAGTTTATTTATAGTCAATACAGCAAGCAGTGAAGCAAATAACAGAACAATGGGCTTTGGGTGAGTAACAATAAGTTTTGGGCAAGGGAGAAGGAATTAAGGTAAACAAGCCAATCAGTAACAGGACAATAGGTTTGGGAAAACAAGTCGTGTCTAATCTCTTTCTCATCACTGACAAGTCTCCAACATGTCGTATACAGCATAGAGGCCTGTGGGGGCTGCAGTTGTCAATAGTGCAGCCATGTTTAAATGGCATATATCCCCACAAAACAGAATAAAGAGTTGCAGACTATAGTTTCTGAAGTAACTAAACAAATAAGGAATTACAAAGTCACAGTTCTGCTATACTTATATCCCCCCCTGCAGTTGTCTCTCCTCCTCTGCTGGTAGCCACTTTTCTGTACCCTCTTGTATCTACTTACACATCTGGAAACATTCCACCTTAACTTCCTTTCTTCTATGAAGAATTTGCTAAATATTCAAAGCCAGAGAGTCCAAAAGCAGAGTGTCCAAAGCCAATTCCATAAATGCCTTTTAAGATTCACCCTGTAGAATCTGTCTGGAGTGGGCACTAGAGAAAATTCAAAGAACACTATTATTTCTTTTTTTCCCTGGACTCATACAGAACTACATAGCATTGCTAAATATTTTCCAAATTTATGTGAGGATTCTTATAGCAATGTTTAGCAGCCCAGCTTGTCCTGTTTTTATCAATTAATTCATATGTTAGTTGGTCCTGGGGAAGTCACATTGTGGTTAGAATATGCTGAATGGAAAGATTCCCAAGATAGTTTAGTCCTGGATACAAACAAAACTGCTGAAAACCTTCTTGCAGAGGCCCCAGCAAGGGACAGAAAGTTACGTGAAGCAATCCTTATGACCTTTCCACCAATAACTGATTGGACAAAATTTTGTTCTTTCATACAAAATAGAGATGAAAGTATATATGATTATCAGGCCTGATTATTCCAGAAGTTCTGGGAACATTCTGGTTTAGATCCTTCAGATGAAGGAACTAATGAGGCCTTTAATGCAGTATTAATATTGGGCTCAAGCCTGAAATTTCAACCTTAGTTAAATGGCATCATTTAGATGGAAGGCTGCTTCCACTGCTGAACTGACTAATTCCACTCATGAGCTTGCCCAAACTTTAGAAACAAAGCAGGCTGCTAAGGCTAACAAGTTAATGGTCCTTCTATTACAGCACCTACAAGGAGTTACCCAGAAAAGAAAGTTTAAACCCTCCAATGGAACTAAAACTGTTTTCTGCCACTATTGTAAAAAACCTGGCCATTGGAAAACAAATGCTTTAAATTTAAGAATAAACAGAAGGTTTCCATTCCAAGTGCCCATTCACCCCCTGATTCAGAATGAAAGGGCTTGGGAACAGTAAAGGAACTTTTCCCATGGTGGATTTAAATCCTCAAGGAGAAACAATTATGTACATTAATGGAGAACCTTGCCAATTTTTAATTGATACAGGAATTACCCTTTCTGCTATAAATCCGACATGTTTACAAAAGCCTCTGCTCTGAAGTACAAAACCCTCAAAAGTAGTGGGAGCTACTAATAAAAAATAAATATTAGTCCACTCTCAACCTGTACAATTACCTTTTGGACCTATGGAATATTTCTACCATTTTCTCCTTAGTCCTGACATTTCTTTTAATTTGATAGGAAGAGATATTTTATCTAAATGAAATTGCCATTTACAATTTAATAAAAAGAGGGAAATATTATTAATTATGCCTGAGAATCAGAATTTAGGGATAGATAACATTTAAAAAGAAGATGCTCTTTGCCATATGCAAGACCTTACACTGCCCCTTCTGAATTTTGCTTGTTCAGGCTCTTCCCCCTGAAGTTATTTCTCAGATTCCTGAAACCCTGTGGGCCACTACATCTACATACACTGGGAGAGTTCTGTCTGCGGAACATATTAAAACTCAAGTGAACACACCTAAACCCTTACCCAAGAATCCCCAATATCCTTTAAAATGAGAAGCAAAGGAAGAACTAACTCCCATTATACAGTAATTTCTAAAGGAAAGTGTTCCTTACACTAGTCCGTGCCACATTCCTGTCCTTCCAGTTAAGAAGTCAAATGGTCACGGTTGTAGATTTGTTCAGGATCTACATTCAATTAACTGCATTGTCATTCCTAGATTCCCGGTTGTCCCTAATCCACATTTGTTGCTTTCCAAGTGACATATTTTACTGTAATAGATCTTTGTAGTACATTTTTAATATTCCTGTCAATGCTGAAATCCAGTATCTGTTTACTTTCACGTGGGAAAACCAATAATTTACCTGAACTGTCATGCCCCAACGTTTCACCAAATCCCCTACCTACTTTTCTCAGATTTTGCACGAAGACTTTCACCTTTTGCAATTTCCAAATGAATCTACCTTGTCACAATGTGTCTATTATTTACTCATCTGCTCCACCTCCTGGCAAGCTTGCCTGAATGATAGCATAATTTGGTAAAACATTTAGCTAATGGAGGACATAAAGTATCTAGAGAAAAGTTACAATAAGCTCAGCCTTCTGTTATTTAAGTCACTTGATTTCTACAGAAGGTATTTCTATTGACCCCAAGAGAAAAAAAATTATTGCAGCCTTTCCTTTACCTAGAACAAAGAAGCAATTAAGGGAATTTCTAGGGCTTTGTGGCTATTGTTGAGCCTGGATTCATAATGTTTCTCTCATGGCTCAACACTTATACAAATATTTAAAAACCTCTGAGCCTGATCCAGTTTATCCTACCCCAGAAGATCAAAGGGTGATAACCAAATTGAAAGAGGCTTTGACTAACATGCTTGCTTTAGGGTTCTCTAACTATCATTTGGACTTTTCTTTATTTGTACAAGAAGTTTCTGGTAATGCATTAGGAGTTCTTACACAGAAACATGAATGACAAAATAGGTCTGTAGGTTATTACAGCCTGCAGCTGGATCCTTTGGTTATGGCCTGTCCCCTTTGCCTCAGGGCTGTAGCTGCTACTGCAAAATTAGTAGAAACTACTGCAAATATACTTTTAGGAATCTTTCTAGATGCATATGTACCTCATGCTCTGTCCACTCAGTTTTGTTTAACCCAACATTTATCTTCCAGCAGACTCACCTTCTGTGAGGTCTTGCTTCCGGCATGTTCAAATATTAGACTACATACAGTGGCTACTACGAACCCAGTCACTCTTCTCCCTGTAACTGATGAAAACCATTTTCCTTCCCACAATTGTTTAAATCTAACTGAGCAACTTTTGACTCCTTGTAGTGACTTAAAGGAGACTCCTTTGACAAAATATGATATGGTAGTATTTTTAGATGGCTCATATTTGAAACAAACTTCTCTCATTAATAATTAATATTAATATTAATTAATATTCTGTTACCACTTCTGCTGAAGTCGTTGAAAGCCAACCACTTCCCAAAGTTATTTCAGACCAACAAGCTGAACTTATTGCTCTTACTAGAGCCTGAAAATTGCTAAAGGGAAGTCTGTGAACAGTTTAAGTATTCAAAATATGTATTTGGAGTTATTCATTAATTTGGAATGTTATGGAAACAAAGAGGGTTTTTAACCTCTTCTGGTAGTACTATTAAAAACGGGACTTTAGTAGCAGACTTTATAAGCGCCTTGTTGCTCCCTTCTGAAATTGCTATAAATAAAATACAGGTACACCAACTGATGGAACTTCAGCCCAAAACTGAAGAAATTAGAGGAAATAACCTTGCTGATTTGGTTGCTAAATAGGCTGCTTCTCAGATTATTGTTGGCTTTTTAATAGGAAAGGGGTTTACGGAGGGATCTCTAAAAGAGTCTACATAGAATTGCTATCAAGAATCAACCAGTATTTTTGTACCCACCAAAGAAAAGCTTTTGAAACATCAGCAACTGGCTCAATTTGATGAAATTGTGACATAGAAGAAGTAAGGTTGTTCCCAAGACCCTGACACTAAATTATGGTTACAGCCTGATGCTACAATTGTTCTCCCTAAACTTTTTCATGTTCCTATGATGATAACTCTGCATGAGAACGTTTACCTAGGGGAAGATAAAATGATTGAAATTTTAAAGAAATACTGATGAGAAAATTTTTCTCAGGCAGTGGAACATGTGACCTCCCATTGTTCTACTTGCCCTCATTAAAACCCTGGGAAACATCATAAGATTTTACCTGGGGAATATCCTTTGCCCTCTGGACGTATGCTTGAATGGCAGTAAGATTTTGTCCAGTTTCCACCTTTGAATGGTTGTAAATAATTCTTAGTGATTATCTGTAGATTTTCATATTGGGTAGAGGCTTTCCCTTGCCAATGTGTCACTGCTTCTTTTGTAGCAAAATTTCCTTGAAAGCATAATACTCACTTGCAGGGCACTGAAAATTCTTTGCAGTGATTGGGGAATCCATTTTACTGGGCAAGTAATTCAAGAATTATGCCATTTTTTTCCCATATACGAGAGATTGCATTGCCCTTATTACACTTAGTCCTCTGGACTTGTAGAAGAAAACAATGGTATAACAAAAACACAACTTGCTAAGCTTTCTGAATACTTAGATTTGCCCTGAACTGAAGTTTTCCCTTTAGTCCTTCTAAATTTAAGAAGAACTCCTTTTAGACCTCATAAACTCACCACTTATGAAAGAGTTACTGGAAGGCCTATGATCCTTCCTTGCATTGCCTCTACTGACCCTAACTTAATACAGCCTGAATTATTGAAATATTGTCAATATCTAATACAGTAACCTAAGAAACATTTTTCACAAATTAAAGATGCATTTGAGGAGC
Organism: Dugong dugon; assembly: GCA_030035585.1. Lineage (NCBI taxonomy): Eukaryota > Metazoa > Chordata > Mammalia > Sirenia > Dugongidae > Dugong > Dugong dugon. The sequence continues at coordinate 35,486,492 of CM057479.1, forward strand.
AGAAACCTGGCTCTCCTCCTCTACTTAATATTAATACAAGAGAGTATGTTTACTGGAAAAGACATCAAGTAAAAGATTGTTTAACTTTTCTAGTTCTCTTAGGTAACCCTTGCACAGTCAAGCTAGAAGGAATTAACTCTTAGATTCATTTATCACAGTTAAAGAAAGCTAAAACACCTATCTGGGCTTGTCAGCCAGCCAGAGATTTGAGACTCAGGCTGAAACGCACCGGTGACCAGAAGCTGGCAACTTCAGAAGCAGGTAGCTGATTCCAAGATCTTGGAACAAGATGACATGCAAGTTGCTGACACTTTTGGACTCTTTCCTAACTGTTGTTATTTTAATAGTTTTGACTGTTTTTGATTACCTTTGGAATTATTTACTAGTAGCTTTGACAATCATCAAATATCTTTAACCCTGATCTAGTGAGCTGAAACTTTTATTGAAATTGTTGCATGTTGTTTGATACTTACAGCTTTTAAAACAAGTTTTGTGTTACCAATTTAGGCCTATCTCCCAGTATATTATAAATATCCTACTATCTCCAACTAACTTTTTCTCCATTATGAAATTTTTAATAAACACTCTATTTCTGTTTGTTATGACTATTAGTGATGCTTGGAATAGAAATGCTTTCATCAAATTAAATCAATCAGTAGCCAGCACTGGTAATTTTACTGAATATTATTATATTGCCCCCCCCCACCCCAGTCTATGCAAGATTATACCGATTCCCTCATTGTGCCAGTCTTGGATTATAGGCTCACATCTATTTTTACTATTGATTTTAAAAGATCATTTAAATGAGGCATCTGAATCAAATTATGGGTACCTCCAGAATTATCCACTTACTCATCAGCTCCCTATTTTAATCTTACTCATGCCTAGTTAGAATGTTTTATTTTTTCCACACCATGCAACTTTGTTGTTAATGATGTTCAATATTATTCCACCACAGCAGATAGCTGTTTAAAAAATGATCAAAATATCCCAGTTTGTGCCCAACTCTGGGATCCCCTAGAATTTGGAGAACTATCTATTTGTGAAGATTCACTTCAGACTGGCTTGAAAGGGCCAATCAGTTTATTCCATTTCCTAATAGTCAAACCAGGACAGGCATGTTATGCACTCCATCTGGATATGTCTTTTTAAGTGGAGGATCAGCTTATTTCAGAAAGAAGTCCAATGATTCACCCTATACTTGGGCCTTGCCACGTTTAGATGGTTGGAATATGTTAGTCCAATACATCTTAGGTATCCTTGGAGCTCCTATGAGTATCCACTCATACAGTGATACTTACTATGGAACAATGACTTGAAATTAATATCCATACAGAAGAGAGAACTTGTCCTCTCAGATAATCCCATTGCAAATAGGCTTGGGTAAGGCTTCTCACTTATTTGAGCACTTATTTCCTTTTTTGCTGATCAAATTGCTGATAGTGTTGCTGATGGAATTACAGCTCAACAAAAATCCTTACAATCCCTTGCTAAAGTTGTCTTAGACTACAGAATAGTTCTTGATTTTCTCTTATCTCAGCAAGGAAGAATTTGTGCTATAGCTAATACCTCTTGCAGTTCATAGGTAAATACTTCTGGAAAAGTAGAACAAGATGTCTCTAAAATACACCAAAAAGCCTCCTGGTTACATATCATTCCCTCCATGACCATACCTTCCTTCTTTGACATTTTTAGCTGGTTATCCAAAGCATCAGATTTGGGATACACTTCTTTCTACTAGCCTGCCTACTCCTTTTAATCATTATAATTGTTATTATAGGGCTTTTTAAATGTTTCTCATTGCCACAGCCAACACTCAAGACATTTAGTTATGTGATAAATTATGTATTTAGAAGAAATTTATCTTTCAAAGGAGAATGAATTTTTGTTATGGAATCAGACCCTTTTGGAAATGTCAAGTTCCACTTCTAATGTGCCTTTTTCTTCAACACTTGCCCCAATCAGAACTAGCACACCCTCAAGAGGAGGCCCAAAGATACAGCAAGGTGAATAGGAGACCTGAAACTATAGCAAGGTAACACCAGATGGTGCTCAGCTTCTAATAATAGAGCAGCCATCCCCAAAATATTAAGTCTTAAAATTTCAACAGATCAACTCTTCCTGAGACGCTAAGTCCTTGCAGAAGATGGGTAACTCATTTATGGGTGATCTATGCCCCCTAATGGTGGTTTGAACAAAAGGGGGAAGTAATGTCTTAGAACCCCAAAACCAGGGTGCTTGATGCAAGTAAGATGGCTGTCCCGGATCTAAATTAGACTCCATTTTGAATTAAACTGTAGCTTGGCCTAAATTTCTGCCCTTGCTGTCCTAAAGAGACAATTCAGCATCTTGTAAAAGTTTAACTGCTTGTAACTCACAGAAGGAATAAGGGTCAAAACTTTAGCTTATATGAGGAATTGTCTGTTAAAAGATGTTTGTCAAGAATGTTTATGCAGCTTAATTCAAGAAGAATGCTTTGGTAAACATGCTCCAGGGAGTTAGAAAATAGAATTAATCATGTTAAAAAATTTTGTTAAGAAAAGTTCTTAGCTTACTTTGGTGAGTAGCATCTGGGGTCTTAAAAGCCTGTGAATGGCCATCTAAGATACTCCACGTGTGTCATCCCTTTAGGAGCAAGGGAAAATGAAGACAACTAAAGACACAAGGGAAAAATCAGTCCAAAGGACTAATAGACCACAACTACTATGGTCTGTACCAGGCTGAGTCCAGTACAACTAGATGGTGCCTGGCTACCACCACTGACTGCTCTGACAGGGATCACAATAGTGGTCACAGACAGAGCAGGAGAAAAATGTAGAACAAAATTCTAACTCAAAAAAAAAAAAAAAAAAAAAAGACCATATTTACTGGCCTTACAGAGACTGGAGAAACTCCAAGAGTATGGCCCCTGGACACCCTTTTAGCCCAGTAATTGAACCACCCTGGAAGTTCTAACCTTTAGCCAAGATTAGACAGACCCATAAGACAAAAAGAGACTAAAGGGGCACACCAGCCCAAGGGCAAGGACTAGAAGGCAGGAGGGGACAGGAAAGCTGGTAATAGGGAACCCAAGTTCAAGAAGGGAGAGTACTGACATGCCATGGGGTTGTTAACAAATGACAGAAAACAATATATGCACTAACTGTTTAATGAGAAGCTAGTTTCTTCTGTAAACCTTCATCTAAGGTTCAATTAAAAAAAAAAGAACAAGAAAAGGAAAAAGTAGTAGTTTAATGACCTCTTTTTAACTTTATGCCATGCACCCCCTCCTCTGTGTCTGCAAGCACACAGCCATTTGTTTGCTCGACCTGATAAAACCCTCATTGTTCTCCCTGCAATTTGGAACACTATGCCATTCTGCTTGAATGCTAAAGTGTCTACCAATTCATGAATCTCTATTCCACAATAAAATTTTTTGCTTTCACTTCTAGCAGAATGTTAATCTAGATGACAGGAATTAATAAGACGTTCTGATTTTAAGCAGAGTTGAGACAAAAAAAGCAAATGACACATCCAGAGACTTGGGAGGATTCAAGGGATAAGACTTGTGGGTGATTGGATGTGGGAAGCTATGCATGCTTGGGAGAGCTTGGTACTATTTGTCAAATTGGTGAACAGAGAAATGAAGAGACGATTTGGGAAGAAGATCGTCTGTTCAGCTTTGAAGGTATTCAGTTTGTGGTGTTGCTGGGATACCCAGTTGGTTGATAATTTATGTCTATCAAAGAGAAGGTGGGTTGGGATGTAACTAAATCAGACCCGACTTTGCATGTGGCTGTGTGAATTACAAAAAACTTCCTGAGGTTCTTTTGTTCTTATGTGTTAAATAAGAGAACTGCTTAGGGGTTAAATGATACATAAGATCTCTTTTATTTTTACGTTTTGCCTTTACAACTTTCTAGAATTCACTAGCATAAAACATACCCTTTTTAAAAAATTGAATTCTTATTTAACATCAGGAATTTACCAATTTCTGTACCATTTTTCTTCTATGTACTACATTCACTTACAAATATACTATCAGGAAAATTAGACTGTATGTTCAAAGAGGTTACTTAGAATACTTTAAGTAGTGTATTTAAATACAAAAAAATTATTTAGTTCAAAGAACACTTTGTCATCTGAAATTATTGTATATCTAAAAAATAAGTATGATCTCAATATAGATTTAAATAATATTCTATATATTTCAAGAGAGGTCTTTTTTATGTCTAGGTGTAATACGTTATCAGAAGAAACATCTCTGAGAGAGTCCCTTTGGAACTGAAAGGATTCTAATCAAGCTCTAGAAAAATAAATTATTGCAGTAGGACCAAAATAAATGCTTGATAGAAATTCTTCTATGAAAGTATAATTCTTCAGTGGTCTGACTCTTGCCTCTGTCAGACAGTGAATAAATAAAGTACACAAAAAGCATAACTTCTGTGGTTTATAGCTCACACATCAAAAATATCTAGCATAAGCCCAAAGCCCATGTTTTACACACAGAAAATAAAAATGCATTTGACATTATCTCACATTGATCATTTTAACTAGTTTCCTGAATTCTTTTTAAGATTCATGCACATAACATTTTAAATCCTTTAATTATAAATATAATTATATTCTGAATATGCTCTGAAAATAATTTAACATAAATATTTTTCATATAAGTATTTTATGCAAGCAGACCTTAAAATTTATTTTTTTCAAATTCAATTGTATTTGTTGGTCATATATGACTGATCATCACAATTTTCGTATCTTCTTGTCTCTGACTGTTTAGGAACAATTGCTATGTGCAGTATGGTATGTGTGTGTGTTCAGGTAGTGGAAAAAAGAGCAGAGTTAGAAATGTGCACTTTCTAATAACTTACAATTTAAGTACAGAAAAAAGTAATTAAATACCACATCAGTAATTATTATAATACATTATTTAAAGAGGTCCAGGAAATGGAATATTAATGTAAATAGAATAATATGGATTGACTTACTGTGGGATATGAGCTAAACTTAGAAGAATGGGATAGATTTAGATATTGTTATCTTTCTGAGTTGTCCTGTTGGAAGAAAATTGCTTCCTGTTTTCACTGCCAAATTGTCTAGCAATTTCCTCTAGCAACAGACCAGTATTTATTCATTCATTCATTTACCCAGCAGATATTTAGTTACTACTTCTCTAGATCTGGGATAAAGTTATGAACACAATGTCAAAGATTCTACTTGTAAGGAGATTACACTTTCAAAAGGAGATCATAAAGAAATAAACAAGAAAAATAGCTAACGGTAAGTGTTTTATAGCTGGTTAAAATGTGGCTAGTTAGGGTGTATAGTCAGACCAGGCTTCTTAATGGAGGTGACATACAAGCTGAGATTAAGATACTAAAAGGAGTCAGCCATGTCAAGATCAAAGGAGAGCATTCTAGGCAGAGACCAACATAAAACCTGAGGTAGGACGGAGTGTAGGCAGAGAGGAGAAAGAAGGTAAATATAGCTGAGAATAGTGATCAAGGAGAGAAATGGTATAAGCAGAGATTTCAGAGGTAGACAGGGGCCAAATTATGTATGCTAAAAACGTCTATCACTAGTTTGTCATTTAAGGCCATCCATAAACTTGCACAGTCTACTTTTCTGACAGAACTTTCACTATGCTCCACTCTTTTACTTACAATTCCCTCCTGAACATACCTATGGCATTTCCATCCCTATCATTTTATAAGAGTATTTCACCCACTTAGAAATTTTTTTTTCTTTTTCTACGTGTTCAAATACCAATCACGCTTCAAAGCCCAGGTCTTTATGAGCAGCAAAATTAATATTATTTTTAATATGAAATTCTGTGGAAAATATTTTTAGAACAATTAATTTTAAAATAATACACCATCTGTGGAATTTTGTTATATTGTCTATTTTGGCTTAATAATATAGTTTTTATTTCTTAAGAATTGCCTTTTCCTTATTAAAAATATAATACAGGCTCTTTGATAAAATTTTGAAACCACAGACATAAATATATAAAAAGAAAGAACAATAAAAAGTTATATCATTACTACTACCCAGAGATATTCACTGTTAACATATTAGTCTATGCTTCTATCCATTTTAAACAATCTGTATGTAAATATCAGTACATCTTTGAAACCAACTCTTTTCAACTTAAAAATACTTTGAACATTTGCGTGTGATATATTTTCTTTACATTATCCTTTCATTCTGTGGAGATAACAGATATTTGATCAATTCTCTAATACTGGTCATTTAATTATATTCCAATTATTAACTAGGATAAGCAACACTCCTGTGAAAATCTTATTTGCTAAGTTTTTTTTTTTTTAATAATACTTCTGTATTTTCAGGATAAACTGCAAGAAGTGGAATGACTGGGTCAAATGTTTTGCACCATTTTAAAAATTTTGATACTTACAGCTGATAAGTGGTTTGTTAGTAGGTTAAAATGTAGTGACATGATAGAGAATGTATGGCTAGTTAGGGTAGGTAGTCAGACTAGTCTGTACTGAATAAATAACAGTCATATAATTATTTTACTGTTATCTAATATTGCACACATTTGTAGTTTACACCTTGTACTAATTGCTTGAGGTGAAGATCATGACTTTAAACATATTTAATCATAATTTTGATTGCATGAAAGCAATGAGACTGACCTTGGGATATCTATGGGTTTCGTGTCATGCTGATTTCTCTCACAACCAACTCTGTAGACAGACGACCTTGATATTACACTTTGGCTTAATGTGGCCATTAGACTTATAGGCAATTGTGATGGTTAAGATTTTGTGTCATCTTGGCTGGGCCATGATTCTCAGTGTTTTAATGTAATCACTCCCATGATTGAATATACTGTGAGTAGCCAATCAGATGAAAGGGAGTCTCCTTGGGGGTGTGGCCCACATCTGTATATAAGCAGACATTCTGGCTTTTTGCTCTCTCTGGATCCTGTGGCTGCTTCCTGTCATCTCATCTCTCTTTCTTGGGACTCGAGCTGTCAGCTTATCTGCCGAACCTGGGATTCATTGATCTGCACAGCCTGTGAGTGGGAGTCCTGCTCTCTGACCTGCTGATCTTGGGCTTGCCAGCTTCTGCAGCTGTGAGACTTAGGAGAGGCCTCTACCCTGATCCACGGACTTGGGATGTTCTAGCCTCTACAATTGCATGAGCTGTTTCCTTGATATAATCTCTCTCTATATATATATTTATACACTTTACTGGTTTTGCTTCTCTAGAGAACCTAGCCTAAGACAGCAATGATCAATTCGGGGTTCAACAAAACATTTTCTTAATAGAAAATTAACCAAACTACCCTATTTATACTATTAGTAATGCTAAATTATTTTGAGTCATAAAGGCAAAAATTCTTTGCAATGTGTCTTGGTTATCTAGTGCTGCTATAACAGAAATACCACAAGTGAATGGCTTTTACAAATTGAAGTTTATTCTCACAATTTAGTGGGCTAGAAGTCCAAATTCAGGGCATCAGCTCCACGGGAAGGCTTTTTCTCTCTTTTGGCTCTGTGGGAAGGTCCTTGTCATCAATCTTTCCCAGTTGAGGAGAGTTTCAGCACAGGGACCCCGAGTTCAAAGGAAGTGCTATTCTCCTGGCTCTTGTTTCTTGGTAGAAGGAGGTCCCCATGTCTCTCTGCTCGCTTCTCTCTTTTAAGGCTCGAAAGAGATTGATTTAAGACACAACCTAATCTTGTAGATTGAGTCCTGCTTCATTAACATAATTGCCGCTAATCTCATCTCGTTAACATCATAGAGGTAGGATTTACAACACATAGGAAAATCACATCAGATGACAAAATGGTGGACAATGGCACAATATTGGGAATCATAGCCTAGCCAAGTTGACAGACATTTTAAGGGGACACAATTCAATCCATGTCATTCCACTCCTTGGCCCCCAAAAGTTCATGTCCTTGCCACATGTAAAACATATTCACCCCATCATATCATACCAAAAGTCTTAATTCAAGTCCAAAATCCAAAACTTCCTCTTCATCTGTGAAATCTAGAATACAAGTTATCTGCTTCCAAAGTACAGTGGTAGAACAGGCACAAACTAGACATTTCCATTACGAATGGAAAAAATTGGAGGGAAAGAAGGGATAACAAGCACCAAGCAAGTCAGCAGAACACATTACATTAGCCCACAAGGCTTGAAAATAATCCTCTATCCTCTGAGACCATTTAGACATTGGTCCTGCCCTCCAGACTCTAGGTATTGGCCATACTCTCTGGATTCTGAGTCGAGGCCCCTTGGCCCTGGGCTTCAGCTCCAACTTCCAGGCACACTGGAACAACAACTCTGCTCCCTCGGCTTTGGGTTGTCCCCTCCCACTGACAGTCGTGAACGGCAGCCCCACACTCTGGAACTGAGCTGGTGAAGATCTGATTCTTTGAACCTAGGAAGCTGTGGCCCCACTCTTTGAGGCCCCAGAGGCCATGGCTCCACCATTTTACACTCTAGATGTCTTTGCCCTACCCTTGGAGACTGAAGCAGTTCTGCTTCCTGTGTTCCTTGTCTCTTCAGCTTCTGCTTACTGGTTCCTTGGCCTCTCAGTCCCTTGGGTCTCACTGCTGGCATCTTCCTTGCTTGAGCAAGTGTCCCAAAGCTCTGTAGCTCCACCGATAAGTGCCTGGAGGCACCCCACTTCACTAGTAAACTTCCGCCATAAGCACTCAGCTCTCTTACTCCGTGGGCTGTCAAGCCTAGCTCCACTGACAAGTGCTCGGAGGGACCCCACTCCACCAGGAAGTCTCCTATGCACAGGCGATCAGCTCTCTTGCTCCGTGGGTCAGCTTCAGTGCCATCTTTTGCTGGTTCTCTTGTTCTGCTGCTACTGTTTCTCTGCTGCTGCCATCTCTCTGATGCTGCTTCTCACCATCTGTGCCATCTCCAGTGTAACAGCTTTCCACATTTCCTGGCACTATATCTTTTATATCTTTTGAGATATAAAACATAGAAGGAGCAGAGAGACAGGTGGACCTCATACCACTGAGAAGGTAGTGCCAAAAGAAGAGCACGTCAGTTGGACCTGGGGTCCCTGCACTGAGACGCTCCTAGTCCAGGGGAAGCTTGATGACAAGGACCTTCCTCCAGATCTGACAGACAGCGAAAGACTTCCCCTGGAGCTGATGCCATGAATTTGGACGTCTAGCCTACTTGACTGTGAGAGAATAAACTTCTGTTTGTTGAAGCCATCCACTTGTGGTATTTCTGTTATAGCAGCACTAGATAACTAAGACACAATGGTAACAACACACAATTGGAAATGTTTCTATAGAATAACGCTAATAACTTTTTCAAGCAGTATTTCCCAAATTGTGGTTTATACATTCTGAAGTTTGATATAAAATTGAGATAGACTAAGGAATGAATTAAGAAGTGTTTAGAAAAACCACCCTCTTTGTTTCCATTCATCATTATCCTGTAAATGTAGCCAACATCTCTTCATATAGTAGCATCTTTAAATTTAAAACATTTCACATCCATTCAACCATTTAAATATCATTAGCTGTCTATTTGAATCAGAAGCATTAAATAAAGATGCTAGGAATATTTCTGTAGCCAAGATAACAATGTACACTTAATGAACAGTGAATATTAGAATTCCAGTGCTATTTTTTTTAGATTGTAGTATAAATAACATCAGCAGAATTAAAGTAGACATTAATTATTAAGAAAAGGAAAGGCCTTGATTTTTTCTCATGCTGAGACGTGCGCTTTAGTTGATGATAATGCTATCTTACTGCATTCATGTACATGTTCACCATAGAGATCAGGCAAATATATAATAATATATTAAAACAAACACAGCAATATTCTAATTTACTAGCAATTTGGAATATCTGAAAGATTACCTGCTTGCTTTCTACAGATCTTTTTCGCATGAGACCAATCTCACAAAACTGAAAACACATTTGCCAAGAAAATACTGCCTTTATATTTCTTACATACTGGTATTTTCAATTTAATTTTTTCCCTTTAGAATTAGAAAAAAAATTGAAAATAGGAATAAAGAATAAATTTAACATGAAATATTTTCAATTTTCTGATATTACATATTTCAAATAAACTATGAAAAGTTTTAAAATCATCCTAAAAAGCTAGAGAATATGATTTATATGTGACCAGATAATGCAAAGCCCATTAGCATATGAATTTTGAACACTTTAATGGTATCACTTAGCAGTATAACTCTGTGGATCATCAAATCAATTCAACAACTGATCTGATGTTTATACATGGCACAGTCAAAGGAAGATTTGGACTGACTCATTGTCAAGAAAATTAGGACAAGGCCACAAAAGCCAAAGTATGACTTTGAGTATATCCCACCTGAATTTAGAGACCATCTCAGGAATAGATTTGACACATTTGAACACTAATGACTGAAGACCAGATAAGTTGTGGAATGACATCAAGGACATCATACATGAAGAAAGCAAGAGGTCATTAAAAAGACAAGAAAGAAAGAAAACACCAAAATGGATGAAGAGACTCTGAAACTTGCTCTTGAACATGGAGTAGCTAAAGTAAATGGAATAAATAATGAAGTAAAAGAGCTGAACAGAAAATTTCAAAGGGAGGCTCAAGAAAACAAAGTATTACAATGACACTTGCAAAGGCCTGGAGTTAGAAAACCAAAAGGGAAGATCACATTCAGCATTTCTCAAGCTGAATGAACTGAAGAAAAATTCAAGGCTTGAGTAGCAATATTGAAGGATTCTATGGGGAAAATATTAAACTACACAGGAAGCATCAAAAGAAGATGGAAGGAATACACAGAGTCATTATACCAGAAAGAATTGGTCGACGTTCAACCATTTCAGGAGGTAGCATATAATCAGGAACTGATGGCACTGAAGGAAGAGGTTTAAGACACTGGCAAAAAACAAGTCCCCAGAAATTGACAGAATAGCCATTGAGATGTTTCAACAAATGGATACAGCACTGGAAGTGCTCACTCCTTAATGCTGAGAAATTTGGAAGAGAGCTACCTGGCCAGCTGATTGGAAGAGATCCATATTTATGCCTATTCCAAAGAAAGATGATCCTCAGAATGTGAAAATTATTGAACAATATCATTAATATCACAGGAAGGTAAAATTTTGCTGAAGTTCATTCAAAAGCAGCTGCAGCAGTATATTGACAGCGAACTGCCAGAAATTCTAGCTGGATTCAGAAGAAGATGTGGAACCCAGGGATATCATTGCTGATGTCAGAAGGATTCTGGCTGAAAACAGAGAACACCAGAAAGATGTTTATCTGTGTTTTATTGACTATGCAAAGGCATTCAACTGTGTGGATCATAACAAATCATGGATAACATTGTGAAGAATGGGAATTCCAGAACACTTAATTGTGCTTATGAGGAACCTGTGCATAGATCAAGGGGCAGTCGTTCTAACAGAACAAGGGGATACTGTGTGGTTTAAAGTCAAGAAAGCTGTGCATCATGGTTTAATCCTTTTACCATACTTATTCAATATGTACGCTGAGCAAAAAATCTGAAAATCTGGACTATATGAACAAGAACAGGGCATCAGGATGGGAGGAAGACTCACTAACAACCTGTTACATGCAGATGACACAACCTTGCTTGCTAAAAGTGAAGAGGACTTGAAGCACTTACTGGTGAAGATCAAAGACCACAGCCTTCAGTATAGATTATACTTCAACATAAAGAAAACAAAAGTCCTCACAACTGGACCAATAAGCAACATCATGATAAACAGAGAAAACACAGAAGTTGTCAAAAATTTGATTTTTCTTGGATCCACAATCAATGCCCATGGAAGCAGCAGTCAAGAAATCAAAATACGCATTGCATTGGGCAAATCTGCAGTGAAAGACCTCTTTAAAGTGTTGAAAAGCAAAGATGTTACCTTGAAGACTAAGGTGTGCCTGACCAAAGCCACGGTATTTTCAATTGCATCATATGCATGCGAAAGCTGGACAATGAATAAGGAAGACCGAAGAAGAATCGAAGTCTTTGAATAGTGGTGTTGGCGAAGAATATTGAATATACCATGGACTACCAAAAGAATGAACAAATCTGTCTTGGAAGAAATACAACTAGAATGCTCCTTAGAAGCAAGAATGGCGAGACTATCTCTTACATACTTTGGACGTGTTGTCAGGAGGGATCAGTTCCTGGAGAAGGACATCATGCTTGGTAAAGCACAGGGTCAGTGAAAAAGAGGAAGACCCTCAATGCGATGGATTGACACAGTGGCTGCAACAATGGGCTCAAGCATAACAATGATTGTGAGCATGGCGCGGAATCGGGCAGTGTTTCGTTCTGTGGTGCATAGGGTCACTATAAGTGGGAACCAACTTGACAGCATCTAACAATAACAACAACCGGGGGTCAAAGGATTCCACTCTGATCATTTGCTTTCCAGTGGGCATTGGCCTCCTTGGGACTTCTTACAACGTTTGAAGACTACTACCAGTTCTAGACTCATAGAAAAAACCTAAAAATTGTTCATTTACCCCAACCTCTAACCCAATTGTATGTTCACATACAAACACTGATTCATAAATAAGACCTATACAAAAAATAGAGTGTCAAGATTGCAATAGACAAAGAAAGATGTAGCACACCTATCCTCTACTTTTCTCACATTTGATCCCAGAGTGACATAACTCAGAATGTATTTGCTACTGATGGATGCTCTATCGTTTCTCATCTTGCATGGCGGGTCATTTGGGCTTAACTTTTCTGAGTCTGGGTTTTCCTTTCTTTAATGTAGCAATAATAATATTAAAGTATCTAACTCATTGGGAGTGTTGTAAGGATAAGATAATGATGACAACTACCCAGTAAGTGATTACTATTGATTGGTTGGAGAGAAGATGGGAATGGAGAAGAAATATCAGGAAATAAAGACAGTTCAAGATGAGGCAAAGGAAGACAATTACAAAACAGACAGCAGTCTCTTCTAGTATTCTTGATATCTGGCCTCCCCAATCTATTCTTCATATAAACCAGCACCAATTGCCATAGAGACAATCTCGATTCATGGTAATTCCCTGTGTATCAGAGTAGAAGTATGCTCCACAGGGTTTTCAACAGTTGATTTTTTTCCCAAGCTGATGGTCATGACTTTCTTCCAAGGCAGCTCTAGGTGGACTCGAACCTCCAAGCTTTTGGTTGGCAGCTGAGTGTGTTAACTGTTTTCACCACCTGGGACTCCAATATTCATAAAAATGCAACCTGAATTATTCCACCTTGTTCAAGAGCACCCTTTACCTGCACATCCCATTACCCGTTGCCAATGAGTGGATTCAGACTCATAGCAACACCCTATAGAACAGAGTAGAACTGCCCCATAGAGTTTCCAAGACTCCACGTCTTTCTCCCTCAGAGCAGCTGGTGAGTTCAAACTGCTGACCTTTTTGTTAGTAGCCAAGCGCTTAACCACTGCACCACCAGGATCCCATGATGGTGGATCCAAAATGCTAAGTACTGACATTTGAGCAGATGGTCATTGAGGGCAGATACCAGGTCAGTAGTCAAAGAGACGATACAGTGTTTTTGGAAACCTCTGGAGAACTTCCTAAAATGATTCTCCCAACACTCAGACTCTGTTATACTTTAAGAGGATCCTATGTTCCTTCATATATTTTTTATTTTTATAATTAAATGCTTAATTAGTTGTGTAATTTGATCTTCTTTGCTAGATTCTAAGTTTTCTGAGGACTTATATCTTATTTCTTTGCCATATCCTTGTGCCTGGCACTTAGTAGGAGGTCAATAAATGTGTTGAATAAATAAGCATTTTTTAAAACTTATACACAAGTCTTTTCTTCAGATGATGTTATCATAATAACAGTCCTATTTATTTGCATTCCTATAGTGTCTATTAAACAGGAATGGTTAGGACAGTGTTATTTTTGTTTTGGAGGTGGTTTTTATTTGTTTTTACTTGTTATTTCAGAAGTCTGTGCAACTTCTGGAAGTATAACCCTCCTAACTGCCTCTGCTAATGCCATCTATAAAAATGCTATCACAAAATGCTCTCACAAAAGTTGATGTTTCTGTGGATGAATGTTTCTAAGAGTATAGATGAGAAAAAGATGATTTTCAGCTTCATTACAATGTGTAAGTTCCACTTAAATTATGAGACCTTTATTCTATAGTTGTTTACTCTGTTCCATGGCAACATTTCCTTTCACTTTTCTTCCACATACAAACTTCTACCTAGGTAGATGTTAGCAGCTATTTGCTTGCTCACGAATGATTGTTATTTTGTTTTTTTTTTTTTTTTTGTGTAGGTGTTCATTTGACAAAAATAAATGTTTGGACCAAAACAAACTAATCAGTGACTATATGTAGACAGCCTAGATTTTTTTTCTACCCTGCTGCCTCATACACATTTAACAATCTCTTATGTCTTTTAGTTTATAAACATTTGAACGCAGAGGCAGGGCAAAGATGGCAGAGTAGTCAGATGGCTTCATATATCCGTCTTACAACAAAGACCTGGAAAAACAAGTGATTTGATTGTTTATGAATATCTAGGGGCCCTGAACAAGGCAAAGTTGAGGAATCAGACTGAGTGGCAGGCAGAGAGGAAGACAATTCTGAAGAAGTGAGAAGTGCCAGACCAGACTTGCTCAGCTGGAGCCCCAGCTTTTCAGACACGACTGGCTCCAAAGCAGGCAAATAGCTCCAAGCACGCTCGGGAGGCAGTTTGCACATCGAGAGAGAGATCCATCACCAGAGATTCTGCTTGGACACTTCAAACCAGTGAAAAGAAGCTCCCAAGGGGCTAAAGATAAGTACATGCATGCGGCCTTTTGCAGGGATTTAAAAAAAAAAAGCCCATTTGGGGGAAGAAAAAGCCCATTTGGGGAAAACCTCTCTCCCTTTTACTCCTCCCTCCCTGCTCTGTACCCTGGCCTTCCAAAGGCTCTGAGTCCCCTGGGCCAAAGTAGGTCCCAAAAGGCACCCTGACCCATTCTTCTGGCCTTGGAGAGGGAAAAAATAAGCTACTGGCTCCCCTAAGCCAGGAAGTCAGGGTTGGCACAGATCCTTTGTTAGGCACAGGTGTAAGGGGTCCACAGACATTGAGTGCCTTACACCCCTGTATAGACTTGGGGGGACCCACCTCAACAGTGTAAGCCCGCACTACCACAGTACAACAGGGTAAACATCTGAAGTCTAACTTCAACTGTTTCAGCTGTGAAGTGGCTTGAGGACTCGTGGCTTCACCTATGCCACCAAGTCACCTACTACAGAGGTCCAAAAATAAGTGGTGCCCTCGAGTCTTTACAGCCAACAGAGTGGGGAGCTCATAGTCTGGCTGCAAAACTCACCTAATACTCACCCTAGGGAATAGGGACTGACATTCCTTTCAGACTCTCAGGGGCAGCCATCAACATTACCCCCTACTGCAGCGAGATACTTTTGCCTACAACGATCACTCATGTCTCTCTAAGACTGTAGATGAGAGCCTGCACCACACACATGACTGACTGCCTGGACACCTGAGCTGAAACCATATAGGAAAATTTAACGGACTCCTGTTTACACATACTTAGTTACAAAACTAACTACCTGGTGACAGGATGTTAGAGCTTCAAAGGTGTCAGTAATCAAACTACCACACAAGAGCAGCATATTTTGGCTTATCAAAACAAAACAAGAAGCTAGGACTCACTAAACAAATATAAAATAAAATTATAATAACTTATTGATGGCTCGGCGACAACAATCAATATCAAATCACATAAAGAGGCAGTCCATGATAGCTTCAGCAAGCTCCCAAAATAAAGAATAAATTGTCCATAGGAAGAGAATTTCATGGAATTACCAGAAGCAGAATACAAGATTAATACACATTACTCTTCTAAAATTAGAAAGGAAATTCTTAAAATGCAGAAACAGCAAAGGGACACACAAAAAAAGTAGAAGCAGAACTTAAAAAAGTTATTCAAGAATATAATGACAAAGTAAATAGGCTGCAAGAATTCATAGAGAGACAGCAATCAGAAATCCAGAAGATTAACAATAAAATTTAAGAATTAGACAACTCAGTAGAAAGTCATAGGAGCAGAATTGAGGCAGTAGAAGTTAGAATTAGTGACATTGAAGATAAAGCACTTGACGCCAACTTATTTGAGGAAAAATCAGAATGAAGAAACGCTAAGAGTTATGTGGGACTCTATCAAGAGAAATAACCTACGAGTGATTGGAGTATGAGAACAGAGGGGGATAACAGAAAATACTGAGAAAATTATTGAAGATTTGTTGATAGAAAATTTCTCTAATATTATGAAAGACGAGAAGATATCTATCCAAGATGCTCATTGAATCCCACATAAAGTAGATCCCAAAAGAAAGTCACCAGGACATATTATAATCAAATACGGCAAAACCAAAGATAAAGAGAGAATTTTAAGAATGGCTAGGGATAAAAGAAAAGTAATCTTCAAAGGAGAGTCAATTACAATCAGCTCAGACTACTCAGCAGAAACCTTGCAGGCAAGAAGGCAATCGGATGACATATATAAAGCTTTGAGGGAAAACAACTGCCAGCCAAGAATTATATATCCAGCAAAACTGTCTCTCAAATATGATGGCGAAATCAGGGCATTTTCAGATAAACAGTGTAGGGAATTTACAAAAACCAAACCAAAATTACAAGAAATACTAAAGGGAGTCCTCCGGTTAGATAATCAATAGCATCAGATAACAACACAAGACTAGAACCCAGGACAGAGCAACCAGATATTGACTCAGATAGGGAAGTAGAAAATACATCAAAGCTAAAACATTGAAAATAGGGAAACAGAGACATCAATATGTAAAAAAGAACAATACTAAAACAAACAAGAGGGACTTAAAAAATGCAGACATTGATTTTTCATATGGAGGGGAAGTCAAGGAGATATAAAGTAATAAAAGACTGGTATAAGCTTAGAAAAATAGGGGTAAATATTAAGGTAACCACAAAGGAATCTAACAATCCTACCAATCAAAATAAAAAAGTAGGAAAATATAAAGACTCAGCAAACACAAAATACACTATGAAAAAGATGAAAAAAAATACATAAATAAAAACGACTTAGCACAGAAAATTAAGGGGAACAAAGAAACTGTGAAAACACACAAAAAGAGACATCAGGATGACACACTAAACTCATACCTATCAATAATTATGCTGAATGTAAATGGACTTAATGCACCAATAAAGAGACAGAGACTAGCAGTTTGGATAAAAAAGCATGATCCATCTGCATGCTGCCTTCGAGAGACACACCTTAGACTTACAAACACAAACAGGCTAAAACTCAAAGGATGGAAAAAATATATCAAGCAAATTACACTCAAAAAAGAGCAGGAGTGGAAATATCAATCTCTGACAAAATAGACTTTAAAGTACTAACCACCACAAAGGATAACGAAGTGCACTATGTAATGATTAAAGGGTAAATACACCAGGAGAACATAACTATAATAAATATTTCCGCACCCAATGACAGGGCTCCAAAATACATAAAACAAACTCTAACAGCACTGAAAAGAGAGATAGACAGCTCCACAATAGTAGAAGGAGACTTCAACACACCACTTTTGGTGAAAGACAGAACATCCAGAAAGAAGCTCAACAAAGACACGGAAGAGCTAAAGGCTACTATCAACCAACCTGATCTCATAGACATATACCGAACACTGCATCCAACAGCAGCCAAGTATACTTTCTTTTACAATGCACATGGAACATTCTCCGGAATAGACCACATATTAGGCCATAAAGCAAGCCTTAACAAAATCCAAAACATCAAAATATTACAAAGCATCTTTTCTGACCATAAAGTCATAAAAGTGGGAATCAACAACACAAAAGCAGGAAAAAAATCAAACACATGGAAACGGAACAACACATTGCTTAAAAACTACTGGGTTATAGAAGAAATGAAGGATGGAATAAAGAAATTCATAGACTAAAACGAGAATGAAAACACATCCTACCAGAACCTTTGGGACACAGCAAAAGCAGTGCTCAGAGGTCAGTTTATAGCAATAAATACACACACCCAAAAAGAAGAAAGGTTCATAATCAAAACATTAACCCTACATCTGGAACAAGTAGAAAGAGAGCAGCAAAAGAGGCCCGCAGGTGCCAGAAGGAAGGAAATAATAAGAATTAGAGCAGAATTAAATGAAATAGAGAACAGAAAAACAACTGAGCTAACAAGTCCAAAAGCTGGTTCTTTGAAAAGATCAACAAAATTGATAAACCATTGGCCAAACTGACAAAAGAAAAACAGGAGAGGAAGAAGATAACCAATATAAGAAATGAGATGGGTAATATCTGAACAGACCCAACCCGAAATTAAAAGAACCATAACAAATTACTATGAAAAATTCTACTCTAACAAATTTGGAAACCTAGAGGAAAGGGGCAAATTTCTAGAAACTCACTACCTACCTAAATTGACACAAACAGAGATAGAACAACAAAATAAACCCATAACAAAAGAAGAGATTCAAAAGCTTATTAATAAACTCCCAACAACAACAACAACAAAAAAAAAACCCAGCCCGGATGGCTTCACTGGAGAATTCTAGAAAACTTTCAGAGAAGAGATAACATCACTTCTATTAAAGGTATTTCAGAGCATAGAAAAGGATGGAATACTCCCAATCTCATTCTATGAAGCCAGGATAACCCTTATACCAAAATCAGATAAAGACACCACAACAAAAGAAAATTACAGACCAGTATCCCTCATGAACATTGACACAAAAATCCTCAACAAAATTCTAGCCAATAGAATTCAGCAACATATCAAAAAAATAATTAACCATGACCAAGTGGGGTTTATACCAGTTATGCAGGGATGGTTCAACATTAGAAAAACAATGTAATCCATCACATAAATAAAACAAAAGACAAGTATCACATGATCTTATCAATCGATGCAGAAAAGGCATTTGACAAAGTCCAACACCCATTCATGATAAAAACTCTCAACAAAATAGGAATAGAAGGGAATTTCCTCAATATAATTAAGGCCATGTATACAAAGCCAACAGCCAACATCATCCTAAATGGAGACGGTTTGAAAGCATTCCCGTTGAGTAGGGGATCTAGACAAGAATGCCTTCTATCACCACTCTTATTCAACATTGTGCTGGAGGTCCTAGCCAAAGCAATTAGGCTATCAAAAGAAATAAAAGGCATCCACGTTGGTAGGGAAGAAGTCAATGTATCTCTATTTTCAGATGATATGATCTGATACACAGAAAACCCCAAAGAATCCATAAGAAAACTACTGGAACATTTCGGCAAAGTTTCAGGATAAAAGCTAAATATACAAAAATCAGTTGGATTCCTTTACACCAAAAAAGAGAACTTTAAAGAAGAAATTACCAAATCAATACCATTTACAATAGCTCCCACAAAGATAAAATACTTAGGAATAAATCTAATCAGAGACATAAAAGATCTATACAGAGAAAACTACAGGACACTACTGCAAGAAACTAAAAGAGACCTGCATAAGTGGAAAAATACACCTTGCTCATGGATAGGTAGACTCAACATAGTGAAAATGTCAATTCTACCCAAAGTAAGCTACAGATACAGTGCAATCCCAGTCCAAATTCCACCTGCATTTTTTAATGAGATGGAGAAATAAATCACCAACTTCCTATGGAAAGGGAAGAGGCCCCGAATAAACAAAGCATTACTTAAGAAGAAGAACAAAGTGGGAGGCCTTACACTACCTGATTTTTGAACCAATTATACAGCCACGGTAGTCAAAACAGCCTGGTATTGGTACAGCAACAGATACATAGACCAATGGAACAGAGTTGAGAATCCAGATATAAGCTCGTCCACCTATGAGCAGCTGATATTTGACAAAGGCCCAAAGTCTATTAATTGGGGAAAAGACAGTCTCTTTAACAAATGTTGCTGGCATAACTGGATATCCATCTGCAAAAAACTGAAACAAGATCCATACCTTACACTATGCACAAAAACTAACACAAAATGGATCAAAGACTTAAATATGAAATCAAAAACGATAAAGATCATGGAAGAAAAATTATAGACAATGCTAGGAGCCCTAATACATGGCATAAATGTAATACAAACCATAAGTAACAATGCACAAGCACCAGAAGAGAGACTAGATAAATGGGAGTACCTAAAAATCAAACACTATGCTCATCAAAAGACTTCACCAAAATAGTAAAAATATAACCTACGGACTGGGAAAAAATTTTTGGCGATGACATATCCAATCAGAGTCTAATCTCTGAAATCTACAAGATACTGCAAAACTTCAACCACAGAAATACAAATAACCCAATTAAAAAATAGGCAAAGCATATGAACAGGCACTTCACCAAAGAAGATATTCAGGCAGCTAACAAACACATGAAGAAATGCTCACGATCATTAGCCATTAGAGAAATGCTGATCAAAACTACAATAAGATATCATCTCACCTCAACAAGGCTAGCCTTAATCCAAAAAACACAAAATAATAAATGCTGGAACACTTATACACTGTTGGTGGGAATGTAAAATGGTACAACCACTTTGGAAATCGATTTGGCCCTTCCTTAAAAAGTTAGAAATAGAAGTACCGTATAATCCAGCTATCCCACTCCTTGGAATATATCCTAGAGAAATAAGAGCTGTCACACGAATAGATATATGCACTCCCATGTTCATTGCAGCACTGTTCACAATAGCAAAAGATTGAAACAACCTAGGTGCCCATCAAAGGCAAATGGATAAACAAATTATGGTATATGCACACAATGGAATACTACACAATGATAAAGAACAACGATGAAGCCATGAAACACCGCATAACATGGTGGAAGGTGGAACATATTATGCTGAGTGAATTTAGTCAGTCACAGAAGGACAAATACTGTATAAGACCACTATTATAAGAACTCAAGAAAAGAGTTAAACACAGAAAAAAGCATGCTTTGATGGTTACAGGGGTGAGGGTTATTTACTAACTAGATAGATAAGAATCATCTTACACGAAGGAAGGACAGCACACACTACAGGGGAAGTCAGCACAACTGTACTAAAACAAAGCTAAGACCTTTCCTGAATACAAATAATTCAAGAGTCAGAGTAGCAGTGGTAGGGTTCTAGGGACCATGCTTTCAGGGGACATCTAGGTCAATTGGCATAACAAGCTTATTAAGATTATGTTCTGCATCCTACTTTGGTTGAGTGGCATCTGGGGTCTTAAAAGCTTGCAAGCTGCCATCTGAGATGCATCAATTGGTCTCAACCACCTGGAGTAAAGGAGAATGAAGAACACCAAAGACACAAGGAAAGTATTAGCCCAAGACACTGAAAGGTCCACATAAACCAGAGACTTCATCAGCCTGAGACCAGAAGAACTAGATGGTGCCTGGCTACCACCAATGACTGCCCTGGCAGGGAACACAACAGAGAGTCCCTGATGGAGCAGCAGAAAGATGGGGTCCAGAACTCAAATTCTAGTAAGAAGACCAGACTTAATGGTCTGACTGAGACTGGAGGTACCCCAGAAAGTATGGCCCCTGGATTCTTTATTAGCCAGAACTAAAACAATTTCAGAGGCCAACTCTTTATACAGGGATTGGACTGTACTGTGGGACATAAAGTGATACTTGAGAGGAGTGTGTCTCTTCTCTCAGGTAGATACAAGAGACTAAAAGGGGAGTTTCTGTCCGGAGGTGAGATGCGAAGGCAGAGAGGGTTAGGAGCTGGTTGAATGGACATGGGGAATCAGGGGCAGAAAGGAGTAGTGTGCTGTCGCAGATTGAGGTGAACAATTAGGGTCACGTAACAATGTATGTATAAAATTTTGTATGGGAGACTAACTTGAAATGTAAACTTCATTTAAACTACTACAATTAAAAAAAGGGAAAAAATAAACCTTTGGACTCAAACTTAATTTCAAGACTTGTAGGAAGGTTTATTTCCTCAGGAACACGTCAATTTTCTTGGCAAACCAGGATATCTAGCATTAAAATATAAAAAAGTGACTTTATTAAGTTTTTTAGTGCCAAGTTTTTGGCCATAGGAGTTTAAGAAACAAAACACTTGCTGAGGGTGATAATGCTTTGGAAAGGATTTTAACCATGACTAAGGTACACAAAACTGTTATCTTAGTTAAACTGTTAAAGAATGCATTAATATTGGCAAAATGAGATTAATTTACAGATACCTGAAGAAGATATTTCTAAATTCCTTTCAACTACCATCGTATTACACTTAGCAATATGATTCAATATGCTCCATTAGAACAGATGATAGATACAAGGTGAGTTGTAAAAGCTGTCACTGTATAATTTTTTTAACCTAAAATATTCCAAGTGAAATGTGTATTTAATATTTATATTTAATATTAATATACTGAAACAGTATCTTTATCTATTCCATCTTTCACAGGGTTTCCTCTTTACTGTACATGTATTCCGTTAGCGTAAGTCAGTATCTCCCAAAAGTAGAATAATTGTTCCTCCTTATGAGGACTAGTTCAAGAAAACCTCCAGGGGTTTTTCTCAGCAAGTACTATTTTCTCAATCATAAGTAGAAAAAAAAATTGTGCTATCTGCTATTTTCATATAATTTACACTACACTTAAAAGTAGAAATGGAGCAAGTTGGAAGCTGCCACTTGTCTCTTGGGAAGTCAGGACATTTAAAGAGCTTAGTGAACGTCTGGCATACTTTATTTGTATTATTTTTAGCTCTCTGTGAAAGGAGTAAAAATTCCTTCCACACTATCATTTTTTAGCATTTCAATTTCCATGAAATTCTTGATTTTCTATATATGCAGCTGCTCTGATAAAGGTAGTTTCTGAGCAAGTCAGGGACTAGGTCATGCAGACCCTTGAAGGCCACGGTAAGATCTATGGTCTGAATAATGATTCTTGTAAAAATTCCTTATAGTGACAATGGATATTAGACGATATATTGGATAATGCCTATCAGATTACAAACTATATAACCTAAACTCCAGATTAATTTTCAGCTATTCATATTTATTGAGCTCATACCAGAAGAGCTGCCATGAAAATCTGTCCTCTGAAGGAGAGATAGCAAGCATTTTTGAAGCTCAGACTACCCCCATCTCTTGTTGTGTATGCCTCCCTCACCATGCTTCTATATAGAACAAAGGAAAGTTATTAACTACTTTTACATACTAATTTCCTAATATATTTGAGTAAAGGATCCAAACTGGGCTACAACATTGAGTTGATTTTTAGTAAGGAATATTTATATGTGTGTATGTGTGCATGCACATTGCTGTAGTGGAAACACCACGTGTCTGTTTAGGTTTAAAAACAAAGAGTTTTATTACGGCAAAGAAAGCATTTTGCAAAATGGGAGACACAGTGCTGGGAGAAATCCAACAATGTGTTCTGGGGTGGAGGGGGACTACAGTAATACAAAAACTTATGAAGAAAAAAATAAGCAGAGAAAAGCAAAAACAGCAGACCATTCAACCCCAGAGAAAGAGCAGGAGAAAAAGAAAAAGTATATGCTTTGGTACTAGTGCTGTTGTCTGATTTCCAGGTCTTTCTTTGCAAGCCCAGTTTTACTTTCTGTTTTTGGCTTCTATAAGAAACCCCTATATCCCCCCTCTTTTTACTTGGAATATGTTTCTGTGTTCTGTGCGTAAGAAAAAAAGAATCAATGTGCTCTACAATAAAGAGATTATGCAGTTAAATTTGCATTTAAATGTTATAAGGAAATAGCTATGATATATAAAATTATATATCAAGAATGATTGAAATAGAAGTCTGTGTCTACGGATTTTATTTTATATGACATGTTTTATGATGTATATGACCTGTTTTATAGCATTTGCTATGAACTACATAAAAAGGAAAAATGGACAGATTATTTTGATTACCATTCTATTAATAGAAGATTAACAATAAGACGAAGAAGAACCAGTAACATAGAACTCATTTCATGTTCTAAATCATTGGTGAATCCTCCCCCGTCAGTCTGTCATTGATTAAAATTAATCAAACTCTTTGACATCTTACCATTGCAATCAGAAATTGGTTAAGAGCTCAGCTGCTAACTAAAATGTCAGCAGTTCGAAACCACCAGCCACTCCTTGGAAGACCTGTGGGGCAATTCTGCTCTGTCCTATAGCATCTCTATGAGTGGGAATCAACTTGATGACAATGGGTTTATTTATAAAAACTAAATCACTTTCCAGCATCAATTTTAAATTAGCAGTACAAAATAATGTTTGGTAATTGGGATGCATATAACTTTTTAAAGTTCTTGTTTTCTTACAGAAAGAGTTTATTTATTTTTTTTTTTTAAAGTAAAAAAAAGTTTTATTCGGCATATATTCAAAAGGACAAAAGTGGGAAGCGGACAACCATGCTGCTAGAGGCATGTCTGCCCGAGTCCAAAGAATATTACAGAACAGGCAAGAATAGGAAAACGGACAAGCATGCTGCCACAGCCATGTCTGCCCGAATCCAAAGAATACTACAGAATAGGCAAGAGTGTGAAAACAGTGAAGCATGCTGCCATAGCCATGTCTGTCCGAGTCTAAAAGAGTATATTTTTAAAATTATAAACTTAAAAAGCATTGGCTAGCATAATTCTTACCTACTAATATTACCAATATTACTAAAATAATACTATAGATAATCTAGAAAAATACTAAAAAGTATAAAAATAAAACAAAAATTAAAGTCACAGCTAATCCTACCATTCAGATACAAATTGAGGTTCTTTTTCTTGTTTTTACAGATTTATGGTTTTACATTTTTAAGGTTATCATCAAATCTGAAAAGAAGGAACCGGTTTAGTTTCAGGCTGGTTAATGTTTTTCTTTCCTTCTAAAAAGTAAAAGCTAAAGTTAGCATGAGAAAGAAAGTACAAGCATAGAATTATGTCACACGCAATTGTATCAATTCATAATTAGTTGGTGTCCAATGTTTTATAACCCCTGGCATTTAATGTAGTTGATTAGCTAATAAGAAAAAGAAAAGAATGGCTTGCATTCATGAAATGTAAGATTATTACTGTTAAATTTATGAGAAAAAAGAAAACATTCAAATATTTGGATATATATGAATAATTTACTATTAATAAATAATTTGAAACATGAGGTATTTGACTTTAAATTTTTAGTCACACAGTTGCTCTTAATGATTAATTTCTTTTGATGAAAAGATTAAACAAGAAAACTGATATTTACAATGTGTATCACACTATAACTCTTACAAGTTATTTTGACACTTGAATGCTGTTTCTAGTGGTCCAGTTTTGTTTTCATTTGTTTTAGAACATTGCCATATAGGTATAAAAAGAATCACAGAACTCTACATTGTAACTGTTTACTTTCATTTAACTTTCCAGTCACTTTATTTATTGTCTAATCACACTTACAGCTCCTCTGGGGTATAAGTCCTTAATAACTGACAAACACACAAAAAAGAATTTAGAATCTCTGTTTGAGACTGAGGCTATCCTAGAGATCCGTCTCCTCTTCTTCCTTATTTTTTCTTTTATTGAGGCATGACTGACCGCTGCTAATAGAGGTACGTTTTCACCATGAAACTGGACCAATGGGTCCATGTCCAGCGTGCAAGCAGCCAATTACTTAGATGCTGGTTTTGAGAGGAAGAAAGTTTATTTCACAGGCTACCAAGGGGGTAACTCTGAGGCATCAACCTCAGATTGAGCTCCTCGAGTTGAGGAATCATTTACATTTTATAGGTTTGGGGAATTATACATATTCATATAGGGGTGGAGGAAGGCAGGTGGGCAGGATCAGCAAGTTCTACATATTCATAGTTTCCACTGATTATTTATTGCGGGGCAGGGCTAAGACTTGGCACGGAAGCGGCTGACAGACTCTTCACTTTTGAAATAGACTCAGTTACTGCAGATGATGTATGTCCAGTGATTTAACTTCCTTGACATGAGTCTTTTGGTTCTTTTACCTGAATTTTCCCATGCTATTAAGCATGCGTGGGGGGTCCAAAGTCATCTGTCTGTCACCCTTGTCTGCTCTGAGCATGTCTAACCTCCTTAAACTGGTTAGATCCAGATCCATCAGGAATTCTTCAGTGTCTGCAAAACAACCTAGAGGAAGTGAGTGATGTCGTGGGGAGTTGACTGGAAGCCTGATAACTGGTGGAGTACTAATTAATTAGGTGTTTGTTTAAGGTCCCCTAACAACCATGGTTGGTAAAATGTAGAATAACTTAATTAAAGTAAATACTAGGCATTTTCATGTACACCACAACAGAGTATTTATCCTGAATCAAAGATCATTGAAGACTGACAACTTACACTTAAGCAAAATAGTAAATATTTAGAACATTTAAGTGAATAGATTTATAGACTTGATGAAACAGGTGATTTCTTTAAAATGATTTCTTCGAAAAGACAGAATAAGTCATAAAGGAAAAGACTGATTAATTTGCTTGCAATAAAATTCAGTTGTACAAAACAAGACCCTATAAACAAAAGACATGCTAGAAACAGGAAAACATTTTTCCAAAGCATATCATCAATGAAGTTTTACCATCTAGAGTTTATAAATGTTTCTATAAAACAATTAAGGAAAAAAGAGAAAGATAAATTGCAAAGGATACAATCAGACAGTACACAGTAAAGGAAAATGAAATGGCCAATAAATATACTATGTTCAAACTCATCAGTAATCAGGGTATCATTTCACACCTATCAAATTAGCCAAAAAAAAAAAAAAAAAAAATCAAACTATACACACGCCCAATGTTGGGTAGAATTGTAATCAGGAATTTCTATTTGCCAATGCAGAGGCTGGGTAACATGGTAGTTAAAAGCACGGGTTCTGCAATCAGTCTTCCTCTGTTTCAAACTGTTACACCCTTTAGTAGTTATGTGCCTTGAGCAAGCTACTTCATCTTTTTGGGAGACAATTCTTCATGGATATCTTTTGGTTCCGAAGTCTTGTGAGTAAAGCACTTGTAATCAAACACCTCTTGGGTTCTTGTCCTGTCTTATTAGCCGATCAAAATAGGATGGACACCAGTTGCAAGGAGAACAGAAAGTGGCGATTTTATTGTCTCCACAGGCAAGGAGCAGCGCAGGGCCTTAGTGACTGAAAGACCACGTGCTCCCTGTCTGCGTGGGTTGGGGACCTTTCACTTCCATGAGTTCTAGGGGGTAGGATTTGGCACTCAACCCTCTGCCCTGGGCCCTCCCATGCCCAAGTTTGCAGGTACGAATGCTGATTCATTCTCCATAGGATGTTTGTGTTGTAGGACTCTTCACTTTTTAAAGCGGCTGGGTAAAACTGTGGGCTGGAGAATATCTTCCCTTCAGGTGATGATCAGCTCTGGGGTCAGTCTGCGCAGGCGCCAGAATCTAGCTTGAACTGGTTCAGTGGACACCGTTACCAGCTGCCAGGACTTCCTGGAAAGCATACTGCTCAAAACAAGTTGTTGTTAGCAGAAACAGCAAGGCAAGAAACAAGGGGGAGGGGACGTGTGAGAGTGTGTGTGTTTCAATCCCTCCTCTAACAGGCTGGTTTATTCTTAAAAGGGGTTTAGGGCCGTAGGTCTCATCTTCTGTGTTTTCTTCATGATGAGAAGGGACAAAATTACAGAACTTCATGGAACCTGTGTACTGTTTCTTCCTGAGGGATTGGTTGGAATCCTTGGGACACAACTATTTGGAAATGGCACTTTTTGAGTCTAGAAGATACAAATGTTGCGAAGAGTTTGAAAAGGCAGGGACCAAAAAGTAGCAAAAGAAGGATACATACTAGGGGCCCCAGTAGGGGTAGGAACCATGTCACAGAGGGGAGAATATTTTTAACAGTTTCCCAGCTGCCCTCTGCTGTCCTGTTTTTGATAAGGGTATGTAGCCATGTTACTGCAATAACACCGATTGGAACCACCTGCCGCGATAGCAAGTTCTGAGATGGGTGAAGTAAGCAGCGAGAGTTTTATTATATATTGATATATAGGAGACAGAGGGGAATAGATTCCTCTGAAAACCTGTTTACCCCACTGGAGATTGGCCGAAGGCTTTATAGGGACAGGAATATGGGTCTTAGAAGTTTGTGTTAGTTCCCCCTTAAAGTGGTCACGTCCCAGATGAGTTAATCTTTTCCTGGGGGTTATCTGGCCACATCCTGGTTTTCTTGTCCCAAGATGGGTGCTTTGTTTGGTTTTTCATTCCTAGATTATTATCACTTGTTTTCCACCCTCCAAGGAGGAACATCGGTTAATCTTAAACTTTTTACAGAGACTGGAAAGACAGGGAAAAACAAGATCATGAGACAATGCGAGGGTTATCAATGGGGAGTAATATAGTGAGCCGGACTTATGCAGCCTCTTCCAGCCACTCAGCTTCTTTATAAATCTTTTTGACATTGAGTATAATTACAATAGCTCGCATTGTTTATTTTAAATGTTACTTTCCAGTTGTTACTCAGAATGTATCCCTGTGTTATGAGGGGGGAGACATTTCTTTGGAGGTCAGGATACCCGAATCTAATAGTCTGATTATAGATTTGAGTGATACTGAACCCGGTTAGAGCTTGACCCAATTCGATTTTAAATCTAAGAACACTCTTAGTTGTGAAGGGCTAAATCTCAGCCTGGGAAAACCTGAAGTGTTCCATACGGGCAAGGCTGCTAAGGGGCTGTTTTTCTCCGGTGGGCTACGGCAGATCTAGCACAAGGAGAGATTTTTCTCCTTGAGCAATGATTTGAGAGAAGTGTATGAGGGAGTTAGTATCTCAGTTAGCTCCAATACTTTCTCATGGTCTGTTTGGGTCCTGGGCAACCCAAAGTGACCATAGTGAGACCCACCATAAGGACCACATAATGCCTGGTTAAGACTCACTTGGGGGACAGTGGATTATTTGGAGCAAAGAAAATGGTTAAATTCTGCAGGGAGTAAACACTAAATCATATAAAACTAAAGAGTAATTATTAGCAAAGCCAGAATAATATACACAGCCACTAAAGGGTGACAGTTGACTGGCATGTTAAATCACTCACCTCTTAGGGGTTATTTCTCTTGAATAACCACCGGAGGTCTCCTGTCTGTTCAGCTTTTCACGGAGGGTCACTGCAAACTGCTTCTCTGTCTCCAGAAGTTTCAGCCTTGGGGACAGGAGGAGGCTTCTTTTTCTGGGTGTAACGGACCCAAGGCCTCACTCCTAGTTTACAGAAGAATGAGTGGTTAATAGAACAAGATAGGAAGCCCCCTCCTCCACGTTTCCTGTAGGCCGCGATGATCTTTCTCCCAGTGTTTCAGCAGGACTTGGTCACCCTGTTGGAAAGAGTGGAGGAGGGTGTCAGAAAGGAAAGGTAGGGCATCCTCAGTGTGTCGGGTTATTGATGACCAAGCTACCTGCAAGGCCTGTAAATAAGAATGGATCGAAGCCTTTTATTCTAAATGAGGGTCTTAACCTGCACGCCTAAGGAAGGGTCTCCCATATAATATTTTGAAAGGGCTCAATTTAAGCCTACTTCTAGGAGCAACCCTTATCCTCAAGAGAGCCAGAGATAGGGCCTTTACCCAGAGTAAGTGGGTTTCTTGGCACAATTTAGCAACGTCTTCTTCAAGGTATGAGTTATTTTTTCTACTCTTCTTAAAGACTGGGGTCTACAGGCAGCATGTAATTTTCACTTAATTCCTAGTGAAGAGGATATGGATCGAGTTACTTCGACTATGAAGGCCGGTTCATTAACTGATTGGACGGAAGCGGAGAGTCCAAACTGTAGGATGATTTCTTCTAACAAGGCTTTTGTCACCTTGCCAGCTTTCTCTGTCTTGCAGGAGAATGCTTTAATCTAGTTTTTAATCTATGCTTTAATCAACACATTGGAGCAGGGACCCCTCCTCTAATTGTTAACTGTTGGAGATATCTCCCCAGGATTTCTTCAAAAATGGTGGGGCTATTCTTGAACCCCTGGGGGAGCGCTGTCCAACAATATTGGGATTATCGTCCAGTTTTGTCCTCCCACTCAAAGGCAAAGATCCCCTGAGAGTCTGTTTCAAGGGGGATGCAGTAGAAGCCATCCTTCAAATCTAAAATAGTGAACCATCTGCTGTCTCCAGAGAGTACAGAAAGTAAGGTGTACGGGTTAGGGACTACAGGGTGGATATCACTTATGATTTGGTTGATGGCTCTCAGGTCTTGCACAAACTGGTAGTCCCTGGTTGGCTTCTTTACTGGAAGAATCAGAGTGTTGTAGGAAGATTGGTAGTGCCTGATTAACTCATGCTCTAGGAATTTTTCTACCACCACTTGAAGCCTATCTTTCGCTTCTTGTCTGATAGGGTACTGTCGCAGGCCTGGAACAGGAGGTCCTTCTTTGAGCCAGATATTAACAGGCTGGGCTGGGACTGCTCATCCTGGTAGTCCATTGGCCCACACACGGGAATCCACCAACATTTCCCAGTCCTTGTTCTGGAAGGGGTTTTCACCTTGGGGCTTTTGAATATCAGTAAGGAGAGCCTGTAGGGCCCATGCCTGCTCTGGTGGTGTGCTTACCTCCACTGTCGGGGAGGCAAACATCACCTGAGCCAGTCATTTGGTTTAGGATGTCCGGCCCAAGCAAGGGGATAGGGCATTCTGGGATGTAGAGGAAACTGCACTAAGTGGTGAGCCCCAGCTTTGCTGGACAGGGGCTTCAGGAAGTTCTTTTTTCCCGGTCACCCAGTAACCACTACAACTTGAGTTCTTTCTCAAGATAAAGGAGTAGAGGCGTGGTTCAGGACCAAGTAGGTGACACTGGCGTCCAGTAGGAACTTGACTTTTTCTCCTCCCACTTGCAGGGTTACCCAGGGCTCTTCGGGGAAGATTTTGACTGATCCCTGAAGGTGGTCAGTTGTATTCCCCAGGCCCTGTCACTGCTGGCTCAGACCTTGCTTCACATTCTGGCATTCCCCTTCATATTCACTTCATACCTCCTTCTCTGTGGACATTCTTATTGCCAGTGGCCCTCCTGTTTACAATATACACACTAGTCTGGGCCCAAAAAGGGGTGGCCTTCTGGCACTCTGAGTTTCCCTGGCTAAGTTCTTGACTCTTTTCCCCAGCATCGGGGGTTCTGGAGCTGGCCTGTAGGCACCAGTTGGTTTAAGGCCACGGCCAGGAGGGTGGCTTTCCATCTCATCTTCCAGTCCCCTTTTTGCTTAGTGTCTTGGTCCCTGCTGTGAAATACCTGGAACACAATTTCTACCAGCTGGGTTATGGGCATGCCTGGCCCACCCTTTACCTTTTGGAGCTTCTTCCTGATGTCTGGAGCACTCTGCCTGATGAAAATCACATTAAGCATCCACTGATTCTCTTGTGCTTCCGGGTTCATATCCATGTGCTGTTGGAAAGCCTGGAGAATTCTTTTAAGAAACTCAGAAGCATTTTCTATAGGTTTTTG
Source organism: Dugong dugon (assembly GCA_030035585.1). Lineage (NCBI taxonomy): Eukaryota > Metazoa > Chordata > Mammalia > Sirenia > Dugongidae > Dugong > Dugong dugon. The sequence goes on from CM057479.1 coordinate 35,517,912, forward strand.
CACTGCTTCATATATTTTAGAGAGATTTTTCTGTTTTGGAGCCTGTCATGGGTTGAATTGTGTCCCCCCCAAATATCTGTCGGCTTGGCTGGGTCATGATTCCCAGTATTGTATAATTGTGTAGCATTTCATAATCTGATGTGATTTCCTTATGTGTTGTAAATTCAATCACCATGATCTAATAAAATGGATTAGTGGCAGTTATACTGATGAGGTATACAAGATTGGATAGTGTCTTAAGCCAATCTGTTTTGAGATATAAAAGAGAGAAGTGAGCAGAGACACGTGTGAACCTCACAGCACCAAGAAAGCAGTTCCAGGAGCAGAGCACATCCCTTGAACCTGAGGTTCCTTTGCATAGAAGCTCCGAGACCAAGGGAAGATTGACGGCACAGACCTTCCTCCAGAGCTGACAGAGAAAGCGTTCCCCTGGAGCTCACACCCTGAATTTGGACTTGTAGCCTACTGGATTGTGAGGGAATAAACTTCTCTTTGTTAAAGCCATCCACTTGTGATATTTCTGTTATAGCAGTACTAGATGACTAAGACAGAGCCCCTTCTTTCAGACCTGTTAGCAGGCAGTGCCAGTAGTGCCTCAGCCTGTTCTGTCCTAATTCTTGATTGGGATCCCAGTTGGGGTCTTGTCCTGGTACAGCTAAAGGTGCCTCTTATTTAACAGGGTCCTGCAGGTTTTCAATATGCACTCCCTCTGCCTGCTGCCTAGCTTTCTCTAGTACCATCCTCTTCTCCTCAGCTGTGAGGAGAACCTCCATTAGGGCCTGACAGTCTGCCCAGGGGCTGACGAGTGTTGAAAATGGAGAACATGTGATGCATCGTTTGAGGGTCCTCTCTATAACTGGGAAAGTTGTTTTTCCAATTAAACAGATCAGAGGTGGTGAAGGGTACGTGGATGAGAACGTACTCTCGTGATTGTCCATCCATTGTGCCCGCGATTGGTGTTTGCCTTAATAGACATTGGCCCCCACTAGTTGAGGATATGGGTGGCCCGAAAGATGCTCCACTCCTAGTGTGGGAAGGGGAGACAGTTCCCGTGGCCTGAGCTCTAACCCCTGACTCTCTGGCCCCCCACCCTGAATCAGCAGGGGCTATCTGGGGAACCTGGGGGTATATGGGTTGATATGCAGGAGGGGCTGAGAGTCCGAGAACGGGACCCTCTTCTGGCTGTGTTAAGACAGGGAGTCCCTTCCTTTCCTCATGCTTAGGTTTTTCCGCCTTCTGAACCATAATCTTACACTGTTTCTGTAGACCCTTGTAGAGAGCCATAAAGGTCTACACATAGGTGATTTCGTCCCACTTTTTTTTTCCTTTCCCTTTTACAGAATAGGTCCAGCTGTATTGCTGGGCCAGTTTTCTTTGTCCCCCAGGTGGTACTGGGACAAAGCTACATTACAAAAGAAAATTAATTTATTTTTCTTCATTCCTTCAGATTTGAAAAGATCCCAATGTTTTAAGACACATCCGGGGTTGGGGGGGGGGGGGGCGGTGGTCACAAAGTATTGAACTTCCATTCCCCATTTTCCCTAGGTATTTACCACTACTAGGTTTTAGTCTCTGGTGTTCAGTTAGGGGTTGACTGCTGCAACCCCTGACCCAAATGAGGCTGGATTCTTTCTCCCACTGAAACAGTGGCTACCTAAGGTATCAATGGACTCTTCGGCGTCTTGGGGGGCTAAGAACAGGGCATATCTTTTCCCCTTCCTGAAAGCTCTTTAAGACCTGGGAGGAACCCTCAAATCTGTCTTCTTGGGTTTCTCCCAACCAGAGGTCTACATCTACAGCCACCACCAAGACTGGTAATTCTTGGGATTACAGTCTACCCAGGGGTGAGAAGCAACCCTTTTTTAAGTGGAGAGGAAACAAAGGAAATAAAAGATGGAGAGGAGAAAGAAAGCAGAGCTAATACCAGAATGAGTAAGGTGGGAAAATTGTTCCAAAAGACTGTCACCAACAGGGCGACGATGGAGGGACTTGAACCCTCGGGTCACGGACAGGGTGAGAGCTCCTTAACTAGGTGAGAGTGGGTCCCACAGGGCCACGACCCCTATTTCCCTCATTTGACAAGGGACTCGAACCCCTTAGCTTTATTTTGGGGTCTAGCCTTAGGACTGCGCTAGGCCACCCCCTTTCTGCCTAGTTCCCCAAGACCAGTGGAATAACCTGGTCCAGAGTGTTTACCTGAATTTAGAGGCCTCTCCTGCCCAGTTTCTCTTTCTGAGCTAGAGTGGGACCCAGCGGACCTCGCCCTGAGCGGGGATCACAGTGACCTCCCGAGACTCCTTACCAGTCAAACGAGACCGGGACATGCCTTAAGGGGCCGCGGGGGTCTCGATATTCACTGCCTTCGGAGTCCACGGGTCCCGGAGGAGTCACCAGAATTTATAATGGAACACCTCTGGGTTCTATTAGCTGATTGAAATAAGACTGACACCAATTGCAAGAAGAGAAAGCGACGGTTTTATTGTCTGCGCAGGCAAAGAGTAGCGCGGGGCCTAGGGACCAAAAGACCACGTGCTCCCCATCTGAAGGTATTGGGGAGCTTTTATTTCCATGAGTTATAGGCGGCAGAGTTTGGCACTCGGAACCCTTGGCGCTAAACCCTCCCATGCCAAGTTTGGAGGTCCGAATGCTGATTCATTCTCCACAGATGTTCGTGTTGTACAACTCCTCGCTTCGTAAAGGGGCTTGGGTGAAACTGTGGGCTGGAGAATATCTTCCCTTCTGGTGATGATTGGATCCGGATGTCAGTCTGTGCAGGCGCCAGGATCTGGCTTGAACTGGTTCGGTGGGCACAATTACCAACTGCCAGGAATTCTTGGAAAATGTATTGCTCAGAACAAGCTGTGGTTAGCAGAAATAGCAAGGCAGGAAACAAGGGGTTAGGGAGGTTGTGTGAGTATGTGTTTCACCCTGACTGCCCTTTGTTCAGAGCTATCTTTTCAAGATATTTGTATGGTGAACAGCTTTGGAAAACAGAGATGGTGTCTCCCTCTGAAACAAAGGGTAGGTATGCTTGCAGCCCATTTTAAGATTCGAGTTGCTGAAACTCAGGGTCCCTCTTTTGTATTTAAATCCGCTGCATGTGCAGCTGTCACTGGCCCATCTCCTGAAGCCTAGAAGGAATTGGGTTTTGAGGAGCCAGCACAATAAATGCTGATACTTTGGCTACTGCTGTTGCTAGGAGCAATACGTTGTCTTCCATCTAATCCAGGAGTCAAGCGTCTTCTAAAAGCACTCATCCATCTTTGGCAGGCAGATTTGTTAGTTTGCAAGTAGGGGCTAATCTCAGATCCTTCACAGTTCTTTGCAAATATCTCTGCTTGATTTAATTTTTTCCCATCTGTAAAATGGAGTTGGGGTGGTATTTTCTACGCTTAGGGGTAAGTTGAAAATGTGAAATGTTTAAAACTGTGTCTAGCACGGAGGAAGGGTTCAATAGGTTTCTGGGTATGTGAAGTGAAAAAAACAGCAAAGCCATACTATATGTTTTTATAGTTGTATACATACATAATAATAGAATTTAAAAATGTGTAATGATAACATCCAAATCAATAGTAGTTGTTATTTCTGGGAATGTAAGAAGGACAGTGGGATTAAGAAGTGCTAAACAGGCTACCTCAATTCTATTTGTTCTTTTTTAGTTCTTTAAAAAGTATATCTCAAACAAATATAAAAATTTGTTAATATTTTAAAGGCTGGGTTTTATGTGCATAGTTCTTTATGACACTATCAGCTATACTTGCCTGCATATTTAAATACTTTATAAAAATACATTTTAAAAAATACAGGCATTCAAAAATTATTTTGAGAGGATGCAGAAGATGGCGCTCTAGGCAGAAACACCACGCCGTCCCTCCACAGCAAAGATCCGAAAAACTAAGCCTAACAGAGAATCAACAATCCTGAAACCCTAGAACACCAAATGAAGAGATAAAGAACTCAGCCAAACACCAAACTGAGTGAGAATACTAAAAGAGAACGGAGAGTGAGGAGATACTCAGGTCGAGATTCCTTACCAGCTAACGCAGTGCGGATCCACCATCTTGGGTTCCTATCAGAGACCAGCGAACGGGAGAGCAGCCTTGCAGAGCATCTGGTCGGAGACAGAACGACCGGTAAACTGTGGTGCGCTCTCTCCCACCACCCACCCCTCTCCGCCTCAGCTGGGGATCCCCTCTTTCCGTGGCCGGGGTCCCTGGGCTGGGGGGTGCCGGTGCTTGGATTCCGCGCGCCTGGGCTGGCGGCTTTCTGGGAGCCGTTTGCTGGCAGCTAGCAAACCTTTTTCTGCCGCCTCCCCCTCCTTTTGCCTGGGTGCCTGGTTCCGAGTGCCGTCTCTGCTCTCTCCTGTGGGGCTGTGGGGCTGCGTTCGGGCGTGTGGCTGTTTCTAGTTCTGGGCTCCCGCGCAGGTGGGATCCCGGGGCCTTTGTTCGTTCGCCCCTCTGCTTTCCGTGGCCACGGTCTCTTAACCCCGAGACTACCGGCTTCTTGGAATTCGTGCCCCTGAGTGGGGGCTCTCTGGGTCCCATTTCTAGGCACTGACTGCTGGTGTTGCCCTTTTTTTTTTTTTTTTTTCAATTTTATTTTTCTTCCTTTTTTGATTAGTTTTGTCATCTTTTAATTCTTTTTCCCTTTTGTCTTTCTTCATTGCTTAGTTTCTCGTCTCTCTATCTCTTCCTTCTCTTTCTGATCCCTGAATACCAGGCGATGTATGCCTCTGTACCTTCTGGCCAGGCTGAGCTGTGAATATTGAGACCGACTCCCCCAGACCTCATAGCTGCATCGGTGGGATCCCTGGGAACTTTGCAGTTCTTTAACTTTTCTGATTTTTATTTGGTCATTCCTTCCTTTTCTTTCTCTTCCCCCTTCTGGTTTCCTCCATCCCATAGTCTCTCATCTGTACATTCCAACGACAAGCTCCCCTAGCATTCTTTTATGTTTGTACGCTTTTTGCTCCTCCTCCTCTCTCCTCTCTCCCATATCCAGCTTAGCTTCACACATAACCTTCTTCCCACTGCACCCTACCTACCTGCACCGTGCACTAGACATCACACCACCAAGCGGTGCAGGCACGCCCTATTGGAACCTGCCCAGCACTGACTACTGACTGTCCTGGTGGCTGTGGTGAGTGCCACAAGCAACCCGTCCCAGTGGCTCCTCCTCAGCTAGATCTGCCCAGCTGTACCACAAGAACGAAACAACAACAAAAAAATCTACAATCAATAAATGAGAGAAATATCTACTGAATGCCCCGAAAACAGCAAACAATATCAAAACATTTACAAAAACAAGACAAGATGGCTCCAATAGGTGTCCAAATTAAAACACCAGATAACTCTCCTGTGGAAGAAAATGCACTAGAAGTACCTGATACAGAACTCAAATCACTAATACTCGGAATTTTCCAAGAACTGAGGCAAAAAGCTGACAAACATGAGGAAAAAATAGACAAATTTATGGAAAATACAGACAAAAAATTGGAATAATTCAGGAAGATGATGCAGGAACAAAATGCCAAAATAAATTCACAACTCGAAATTATACAAAAACAAAAATTTGAAATCCAAAAGATAAACAACAAGATTTCAGAAATGGATGGTGTCATAGAAGGGCTGAGAAGTAGATTTGAAACCACGGAAGACAGGATCAGTGGAACTGAAGACAAACACTTGGATACAACTCTGTTTCAGGAAAACTCAGAAAAAAGAACAAAGAAAAATGAAGAGACCCTGAGAGTTATGTGGGACACAATTAAAAGCAAAAACTTACGAGTGATTGGCATCCCAGAACAGGGGGAGAAAACAGAAAACACAGAGAGGATCATTGACGAACTGCTGACAGAAAACTTTCCCAATATCATGAAAAATGAAAAGCTGGCCATCCAAGAAGCTCAACGAACCCCATATAGAAGAGACCCCAAAAGAAAATCACCAAGACATATCATATTCACACTCACTAAAACTAAAGACAAATAAAGAATCCTGAGAGCAGCTCGTGAAAAACAAGAAGTCACATACAGAGGAGAAACAATAAGACTAAGCTCAGATTATTCAGCAGAAACCATGCAGGCAAGAAGGCAATGGGATGACATATATAAAATCTTGAAAGAAAAAAATTGTCAGCCAAGAATAATATATCCTGCAAAACTCTCATTCAGATTTGATGATGAAATTAGGTCATTTCCAGATAAACAGAAACTAAAGGAATGTGCAAAAGTCAAACCAAACTTACAAGAATTATTAAAGGGAGTTCTTCGATCTGAGGACAAACAGCTTCAGCCCTCAGGCAGGACCTAGGACCTAGGACGCTGGTTCACATGAACCAGATACCATTCTAGGAACTGAACTACAGAGGACTTTCCAAAAACAAAAGATATACAGGGAATCAGAGAAATCAATCAAAGGATGACAACAAAATCAAAACAATGAAAGAGGGAACAAATGGCATAGGTATAGAACCTTCTAAAGGAGAGGAAGGCAAGGCGATACCAAGTAACGGTAGACTGCTTCAAAATTATAAACATAAGGGTAAAATTCATGGTAACCACAAAAAAAGTTAACAAACCAACTCATAAAAATAAAGACGAAAAACAAAGTCTCAACAAAAACAAAACCTACAAAAACAAAAGAAATGAACACAAAATCCACAAACAAAAGTAACTCAGCACAAGAGAGTAAGAAGAACAAAGAAAACTTCAGCATCACAAAAAAAAAGTACTACAAAATGACAGCAACAAACTCACATCAATCAATAATTACACTGAACGTAAATGGACTCAATGCACCCATAAAGAGACGGAGAGTGGCAGAATGGATAAGAAAATAGGATCCATCAATTTGCTGTCTACAAGAGACACACCTTAGAAACAAAGATGTGAATTTATTAAAAATCAAAGGTTGGAAAAAAATATATCAAGCTAACAACTATCAAAAAAGAGCAGGAGTGGCAATTCTAATCTCAGATAAAATAGACTTTAAAAGAAAATCTACCATAAAAGACAAAGAAGGACACTATATAATGATTAAGGGGATGATCCATCATGAAGACATAACCATAATAAATATCTATGCACCCAATGACAGGGCTCCAAAATACATAAAAAAAAAACTCTAACAACACTGAAAAAGGAAATTGACAGTTCCACAATAATAGTAGGAGACTTCAACACACCACTCTCAGTAAAGGACAGAACAACTAAAAAGAAACTCAGCAAAGATAGAGAAGACCTAAAGGACACAATCAGCCAACTGGACCTCATAGACATATATAGAATAATCCATCCAACCGCTGCAAAGTACACATTCTTTTCCAATGCACATGGAACGTTCTCCAGAATAGACCACATCTTAGGCCACAAAGCAATCCTCAACAAGATCCAAAATGCTGAGATAATTCACAGTATCTTCTCTGACCACAATGCCATCAAGGTAGAAATTAACACTAGAAAGAGCAAGGAAAAAAAATCAAACACATGGAAACTGAATAATAATCTGCTTACACATCAATGGGTAATAGAAGAAATCAGAGATGGAATTAAAAAATTCCTAGAATCAAATGAAAATGAAAACACATCATACCAAAACCTTTGGGACACAGCAAAGGCAGTACTCAGAGGACAATTTATAGCAATAGATGCACATATCAAAAAAGAAGAAAGGGACAGAATCAAAACATTAACTACAGAACTCAAACAAATAGAAAGAGAACAACAAAAAAAGCCTACAACCACCGGAAGAAAGGAAATAGTAAAGATCAGAGCAGAAATAAATGAAATAGAGAACAGAAAAACAATAGAAAGAATCAACAAAACCAAAAGTTGGTTCTTTGAAAGAATCAACAAAATCGACAAACCACTGGCCAGACTGACAAAAGAAAACCAGCAGAGGGCACAAATAACCCAAATAAGAAATGAAATGGGGGACATTACAACAGACCCAACTGAAATAAAAAGGATTATAACAGAATATTATGAAAAACTATATTCCAACAAATTTGAAAACCTAGAGGAAATGGATAAATTTCTAGAAACATACGGCCTACCAAAACTACAACAAAGTGATGTTGAAAATCTGAAAAGACCCATAACAAGAGAAGAGATTGAAAAGGTAATAAGAAAACTCCCAACCAAAAAAAGCCCTGGCCCAGATGGCTTCACTGGAGAATTCTACAAAACATTTACAAAAGAGCTTGTACCAGTTCTACTCAAGTTATTTCAGAGCATAGAAGAGGAAGCAACACTTCCAAATTCATTCTATGAAGCCAGCATAACGCTGATACCAAAACCAGGCAAAGACATCACAAAAAAAGAAAATTACAGACCAATATCTCTCATGAATATAGATGCAAAAATTCTGAACAAAATTCTAGCCAATAGAATTCAGTATTATATCAAAAAAATAATACACCACGACCAAGTAGGATTCATACCAGGTATGCAAGGATGGTTTAACATTAGAAAATCCATCAACGTAATCCACCACATAAATAAAAGGAAAGAAAAAAATCACATGATCATCTCAATTGATGCAGAAAAGGCATTTGACAAAGTCCAACACCCATTCCTGATAAAAGCTCTCAATAAAATAGGTATAGAAGGGAAATTTCTCAACATAATAAAGGGTATCTATGCAAAACCAACAGCCAACATCATTCTTAATTGAGAGAGGCTGAAAACATTCCCCTTGAAAATAGGAACAAGACAAGGATGCCCTTTATCACCACTCCTATTTAACATTGTGCTGGAAGTTCTAGCTAGAGCAGTAAGGAAAGAGAAAGAAATAAAGGGCATCCAAATTGGTAATGAAGAAGTTAAACTGTCCCTGTTTGCAGATAATATGATACTATACATAGAAAACCCTAAAGACTCCACGAGAAATTTACTGGAACTAATAGAAAGATTCAGCAGAGTAGCAGGATACAAGATAAACATTCAAAAATCAGTTGGATTCCTATACACCAGTAAAGAGAACAATGAAAAGGAGATCAGGAAATCAATACCATTTTTAATAGCCCCTAAAAAGATAAAATACTTAGGAATAAATCTGACCAGGAATATAAAAGACCTATACAAAGAAAACTACAAAATACTGCTGCATGAAATCCAAAGGGATCTACATAAATGGAAAAACATACCATGCTCATGGATAGGCAGACTCAACATTGTGAAAATGGCAATTCTACCTAAAGCAATCTACAAATACAATGCAATCCTGATACAAATACCAACAACATTCTTCAAAGAGATGGAAAAACTAATTATTAACTTTATATGGAAAGGGAAGAAACCCTGAATAAGTAAAGCACTACTGAAGAAGAAGAATAAAGTTGGAGGACTCACACTACCTGACTTGAGAACCTACTATACAGCTACAGTAGTCAAAACAGCCTGGTCCTGGTACAACAACAGAGACATTGACCAATGGAACAGAATTGAGAACTCAGATGTAAATCCATCCACCTACGGTCACCTGATTTTTGACAAGGGCCCAAAATACATCAAATGGGGAAAAGACAGTCTTTTTAACAAATGGTGCTGGCAAAACTGGATATCCATTTGTAGAAAAATGAAACAGGACCCATACCTCACACCATATACAAAAACTACTTCAAAATGGATCAAAGACCTGAATATAAAGCCTCAAACTATAAAATTCATAGAAGAAAAAATAGGACCAACACTTCAGGCCTTAATACATGGCATTAACAGGATACAAACCATAAACATCAACACAAAAAACCCAACAGATAAACTAGATAATTGGGATCTTCTAAAAATCAAACATCTATGCTCTTCAAAAGATTTCACCGAAAGAGTTAAAAGAGAACCTACAGACTGGGAAAAAATTTTTGGACAGTACAAGTCAGACAAAGGTCTAATCTCCATAATCTACAAGAAAATCCAACACCTCTACAACAAAAAGACAACCAATCCTATCAAAAAATGGGCAAAGGAAATGAACAGACACTTCACCAAGGAAGACATTCAAATGGCCAACAGACACATGAGGAAATGCTCGCGATCACTAGCCATTAGAGAAATGCAAATTAAAACCACAATGAGATACCATCTCACCCCGGCATTACTGGCACGAATCAAAAATACTGGAAATAACAAATGTTGGAGGGGCTGCAGGGAGACGGGAACTCTTATACACTGCTGGTGGGAATGCAAAATGATACAACCATTTTGGAAAATGATATGGCGTTTCCTCAGAAAGCTAGAAATAGACATACCATTCGATCCAGCAATCCCACTCCTAGGAATATATCCTAGAGAAATAAGAGTCATCACTCGAATAGACATATGCACACCTATGTTCATGGCAGCATTATTCACAATAGCAAAACGATGGAAACAACCTCGATGTCCATCAACAGATTAATGGATACACAAACTATGGTACATACACACAATGGAGTACTCTGCAACGAGAAAGAACAACAATGAATCTGTGAACCATCTCATAACATGGATGAAACTGGAGGACATCATGCTGAGTGCAATAAGTCAATCACAAAAGGACAAATATTGTATGAGACCTCTATTGTAAAAACCCATGAAAAAATTCACATGCAAAATGTAACAATCCTTGTTGGTTACCAGGGATGGGGGGGGGGGAATACTAAATAGGTAATAGGTAAGTGGTAACTTGGGTGAGAGGTGAGATAGTACATAGTACAGGGGAAACTAACACAACCTGCACAAGGATAGGTCATGTAGGCCCTATAGACACATCCAAACCCCCCGAGGGACTGAGTTGTTGGACGGAGGGCTCTGGGGACCATGATTCGGGGAACATCTAGCTCAACTGGCATGACACTACTTATAAACATAATGCTGTACATTCTACCTTGGTGAGTAGTGTCTGGGGTCTTAAAAGCCTATGAGCGGCCATCTAAGATACTCCACTGATCTCATCCCTTCGGGAACAAGGGAGAATGAAGAGAACAGGATACAAGGAAAAGATTAGCCCGAAGGACTAATGGTCCACAGCTACCAAGGCCTCCACGGGACTGAGTCCAGTACACCTGGATGGTGCCCGGCTACCACCAATGACTCCTCTGACCAGGATCACAACAGAGGGTTCTGGGCAGAGCTGGAGAAGGATGTAGAGCATAATTTTAACTCCCAAAAAAAAAAAAAAAAAAAGAAAAGAAGACCAGATTTACTGGCCTAAAGAATACTAGAGAAACCTCAAGAGTGTGGCCCCCAGACACCCTTTCAGCTCAGAGGTGAAGTTACCTTCGAGGTTCGATGTTAAGCCTGGGAATGGACAGCCCAGTAAAACTAAATGGGACTAACGAGGTACAGGAGTCCAGTGACAAGGGCCAGAAGGCAGAGGGAGAGTAGGAAACTGATGATAAGGAACACAAATTGAATAAGGACACTGTCGATGTATTGTGAGATTGTTGACCACTGCTATAGGGCAACATTTGTAGTAACTATTAAATGGGAGGCTGTTTTGTCCTGTAAGCCTTCATCTTGGGCGAGAATGGCAGCACAATTGGAAGAGCATAGTCAATATCACTTAAATGTGTAAGTAAAAAGTTTTGAAATGGTGTTGAAATAAAATAAAATAAAAAATAAACAAATGAGACTAAAGAGGTACAATAGTCCACTGACAAGGTCCAGAAGACAGAAGGGGACAAGGAAGCCCCCTGGTGATAGGGAACACAAGGTGGAGTAAGGATATTCTTGATGTGCTGTGAGATTGTTAACCATTGTCATAGGGCAACATGTGTAGTAACTGTTAAATGAAAAACTATTTTGTTCTGTAAGCCTTCATCTTAAGTAAGAGTAACAGCACAGTTGGAAGAGCGTAGTCAATGTCACTGAACTGTGAATGTAGAAATGTTTGAAACGGTGTATCTTTGGCCATCTGTAATTTTCATCAAAAAAAAAAAAAAGGTTGAGAATTTAGAGGCTTAATACGTTGTGGGGTTGTTAACCAATGTCATAGAACAACATGTGTACTACTATTTCATGAGAAACTATTTGCTCTGTAAGCTTTCACCTGAAGTACAATAAAATATATTAAAAAAAAATTATTTTGAATGATTTTAAGTATTCCAGTATTACCATTCTTTTATTTGAAATAGCATATTTAGAAAATGCTTTATACTTATTTGAAATGTAAAGAAGCTACAGTAACTATTTTATCCGCTTCTCCCATCTCCCTCCTTTTAGTCATGAATTGTTTTTTGTCAATTAGCTTGTTATTCTCTGTGGTAGCTTTAAAGACAGTCATAGATTTTTTTACTTTATTCACATTCCCTCCTCTGGCTTGAATGTCTGACTTGTAACTATTGAAAGCACCAGAAGTGAAACTGTGTGGCTCCCCAGGCAAGATGAGTGAGATCATAGCTTCCACCTTGTTTGCTAGAATATTCACTCTTGGAAACCTGAGCCATGATATAAAAACTCAAACCTCACTGAAGTTGCCTTGCTGGAATTAAGGAAAGCCACATGGAAAGGTCATGTGTAAGCGCTCTGGGTCATCACAGACTAATGCTAGACATGTGAGAGAAAAATCCTTCACAGATTTTTTTGCCCCAGCCGTTAAATTCATCCTTCTTGTATTAGTTTCCTAGAGTTGCCGTAACAAATTATCACAAAATTCATGTTTAAAACTACAGAAATTCATTCAATGACAGTTCTGGAGGATAGACATCCAAAACCAAGGTGTCAGCAGGCCCATATTCCTTCTCTGCAGGAAAAAATCCTTCCTTGTGTCTTCCCAGGCTTGGGTGGCTCCCAGAAATCCATGTTGTTCCTTGGCTTGTAGCTGCATCACCACAGTCTCTGCCTCTATCTGCACATGGTCTTTTCTGTGTCTCTGTGTCATCCCATCTTTTCATAGGGACACCAGTCATTGGACTTAAAGCCCATTCTAAACCTACAGTGATTTCATCTTAAGATCCTTAACTATTTACATTTGCTAAGACCCTATTTCTAAATAAGGTCACATCTGAAATTCCAGTTGGAAATAAATTTTTTGGAGACACTAGTCAATCCACATACCTCCTGTCTTAGGCTGTGTTCTATAGAGAAGCAAAAGTACTGTCTATAAATATAGATAGATAGATAGGAAGAAGATAGATAGACAGATAGATAGATAGATAGATTTATATAAAGGAAATGGCACACATGGTTGTAGAGGCTGAAAAGTCCCAAGTTTGTGGGTCACGCTGGAGGCTTCTCCTGACTCACACAACCACAGGTGCTGGTGAATCCAAGATCAGAATAGGAGGCCTCTGGTTCACAGGCTGTGAAGGCTAACAATCCCAAGATCAGTGAGTAAGCTGGCAGGTAGGCAGCTAGCTCAAGTCCCAAGAACCGGAGGTCAGATGAACAGAAGCCAGCTACAGGATCCAGAGCAAGCAAAAGCCAGGGAGACTTACAAGAAAGTCCACCCATATTGGATGCAGGTCATAGCCCCAAGGAAGCCCCCCTTCAGCTGACTGGCTGCTCACAACAGTTTTCATCATGAAAGTCAGATCTCATTATGGAGATTATATCATTAAAAAGCTTCCAAACTACATCACAACTGCCAAAAACCTAGGGATTATGACCCAGCCAAGTTGATATACAATTTTAACCATCACACTTCCCCTCTTCTACCCCCCTCTCACCTGAAACCCCTGACTTTGTAGAGTAGAGACAAGCCATCTTCAATGTTTCCTCTCTGAATTCCTATGAATGTAATACAGTGTTTATGTGCACTAAAGATTGGGAATGTTTGTATCTGGCAATAGATATCTGGGCAAGTAACTTTCTAAAATAACTGGTTTGATGGTGTGATGGTTAAGGTTGTGTATCAACTTTGCTGGGCCATGATTCTCAGTGGTTTGTCAGTTGTGTAATGTTGTAATTACTTCCAAGATAAGATATGATATAATGTGATCATCTCTATGATGGGATCTGCTGTGAGTAGCCAGTCAGTTTAAAGGGAGTTTCCTTGAGCATGTGGCCTTCATCAGATATAAGTGAACATTCTGGCAAAGTTTGTGGGCTTTTGCTAACTCCAGATCTTGCAGCTGGCTCCTGTTTGTCTGACCTGCAGTTCTTGGGACTTGAGCTAGGAGCTTACCTGAAGTCTTGGGATTGGTCAATCTTTGCAGCCTGTGAGCAACAGCCCTGCTCTCTTACCTGTCAATTTTTGGTTCACCAGCCCCTGCTGCTACGTTAATCAGGAGAAGCCTCCAGCCTAACCCAAAGACTTGGGACATTCTCTCTACAACTGCGTGAGCCATATCCTTGATGTAAACCTCGCTCTATGTATATGTATATGCTTTACTGGTTTTGCTTCTCTAGAGAACCCAGCCTAAGACATTTGGTACTGAGAATGATTCTTGATAAGCAAAATTGTAAGGATGAGTTTTCTAAATTGGTTCTTAAGTTTGGTTAGTCTTAAAAGTGTTGATGATTCTGCTTCCGGTAGTAAACAGGGCACTGCTAACCCATGGCGTGAGGTGGCAATACAAATACACAAAATGTCACCACCAATAGATCTGGTATCTGTGAAAGGAGAGACTCTGGGTGATTGCATAAGTGACACCTTTCTACAATTTTGTCAGAATGAGAAGTATAAGTAAGCTGGTTGGTTGGCCCTACTCTCTGTAGACAAACTGGTTAAAGAAAGAGACGAGCTCAGGGCTTCAGAATCAAAGTCAAGTGCCACATAAACGACCTCAAAGTTTTCACTTGTGCCTTGAAAGAAAGCTTTATTTCTTGTAGTAATAGAGCTGATACTGCTAAAAACCAAACCCAGAGTATTATCGTAAGAGTGGCTGAATTACAATGCCAACTCAATTGCCAACCTTGAGAAGTATCTGAAGTTAAACTGAGGGAATTGATTGGTAAGAAATGAAATCCTGAAATTTGGGATGGGGACATATGGGCAGATAATCAGAAAGTTGGAGACACCGAGCCCCCAAAATTCCATTGAATCACTCCTGCCAGCAGAACTAGTCATCTCACTCCCATCTGAAGAGATTACTCCATGGTTGTATGCTAAACCACCCTCCCCAGTAAAGCCACTAGCCCCTCCACCCCCATCTAATGAGATTACCCCAGCTGCATCTAAAGCACCTTTGTCTGAGAAATTGCCTGGGGCATTGCCTGAGGCAGATGCTTTACAAGACAATGCTGAATGTTCTCAAAACACTTCCCCACCAATTTGGCTTCTAGACTATACCTAGATTTAAGTCCCAGAGAGCCCCAAAAGGTGAAGTACAAAGTTTGACCCAGGAGGAGGTACACTACACTCCAAAAGAACTGCTTGATTTTTCAACTATGTACAAACAGAAACCTGAGGAATATGTGTGGGAATGGCTGTTTGGGGTGTGGGATAATGGTGCAAGGAACATAAAGTTGGATCAGTCTAAGTTTATTGATATGGGCCCACTAAGATTCTTCATTCAGTGTTTCAGCTGGAAAAGTTAGGAAAGGATCTAACAGTTTATTTGGTTGGGTTGCTGAAGAATGGATTACACAGTGGCCTACACTAGATGAAGTTGAAGTACCAGACCTGCCTTGGTATACTGTAGAAGAGGGTATTCAAAGATTTAGGGAAATTGACATGCTAGAATGGATTTATCAGGTTAGACCCACAAACCCTCACACTGTGAGGAAAAAAATTTTGAAGAGAGCCCCAGCTCCCTTGAAGACTGCTGTGATTGCTATTTTATGTAAGTCATATTTGACAGTGGGAAATGCTCTAACTGAATTAAGACATCTAACTACAATGGGACTGATTTGACCCCATGGTAGTAGGGGCCAAGTGGTGGCACTCAGTCGACAAAGACAGGGTTGGCATGGTTACCACAATGGACAGCAGAGTCAAAGCAGTAATCAGAATAGTCTGACTAATATTGACTTATGACTTTGGCTACTTAGTCATGGTGTCCCTAGGAGTGAAATAGATAGGAAATCTACTAAATATTTACTTGATCTGTACAAGTGGCGAATTCTAGGTCAAGTGAATAGCAGTCTAACTTGAATCACCAGAATAGTAACAGCCCCTCAATCAGTTCCCAGACTGGGGGCAGTTTAAAGACCTACAACTGCTTGAATGAAGGGTCCCCTTAAGGAAGGACTCCAATACACTGCCAAAAACTTATACTGTTCATCTACCTCCCAGCCTTCTCCAAAGGAATGTATGGCCTTTTACGAGAGTGACTATTCATTGGGGAAAAGGAAATAATCAGACTTTTCAGAGATTACTGGATACTGGCTCTGAAACTAATTCCGGGAGACCCAAAATGTCACTGTGGTCCACCAGTCAGAATGTGGGCATATGGAGGTCAAGATGTTAATGGAATCTTAGCTCAAGTCCATTTCACAGTAGGTCCAGTGGGTCCCTGAACCCATCCTGTAGCGATTTCTGCAGTTCAAGAATGCATAATTGGAACAGATATACTCAGCAACTGGCAGAACCCCCACATTGGATTCCTGACAAGTGCATTAATGGCTATTATGGTAGGAAAAGTCAAGTGGAAGCCATTAGAACTGCTTCTACCTAGGAAAGTAGTAAAACAAAAGCATTACCGCATTCCTGGAGGGCTTGTGGAGATTACTGCCACCATCAGGGACTTGAAGGATGGAAGGGTGTTGATTCCCACCACATCCCCATTTAACTTGCCAATTTGGCATGTTCAAAAAACAGATGGATCTTGGAGAATAACAGTGGATTATCGGAAACTTAACCAGGTGGTGACTCTAATTGCAGCTTCTGTTCTACATGTAGTTACATTGCTTGAGCAAATTAATACATCTCTTGGCACCTGGTATGCAGCTATTGATGTGGCCATTGTCTTTTTCTGCATACTCGTTTCAAAGGACCACCAGAAAGAGGTTGCCTTCAGCTGGTAAGGCCAGCAATACACCTTCAGTTGCTTATCTCAGGACTGCATCAACTCTCCAGCCCTATGTCATAATTTAGTCTGCAGGGACATTGATCACCTTTCCCTTCCAGGAGCTGTCACACCGATACAATACATTGATGACATTAAGCTGATTGAACCTAGTAAGGAAGAAGTGTCAATATCTCTGGACTTATTGGTAAAACATTTGTGTGCTGGAGGGTGGGAAATTAATCCCACAAAAATTCAGGTGCCTTCCACCTCAGTAAAATTTCTACGGGTCCAGTGGTATGGAGCATGTTGAGATATTCCTTCTAAAGTGAAGGATAAGTTATTGCATCTGGCTCCTCTCACAACTAAAAAGGAAGCACAACACCTGGTGGGTCTCTTTGGATTATTGAGGCAACATATTCCTCATTTGGGTGTGCTACTCTGGCTTGTTTATCAAGTGATTTGAAAAGTTTCTAGTTTTGAGTGGGGCCCAGAACAAGAGAAGGCTCTGCAACAGGTTCAGGCTGCTGTGCAAGTTGCTCTGACTCTTGGGCCATATAGCCTATCTGATTCAATGGTGCTTGAAGTTTCAGTGGCAGATAGAGATTCTGTGTAGGGTCTTTGGCAGGCCCCTGTTGGTGAATCACAGCACAGACTCAGGATTTTGAAGCAAAGCCCTGCCATCCTCTGCAGATAATTACTGTACTTTTGAAAAACATATTTTGGCTTGTTACTGGACCTTAGTAGAGAATGAATGCTTAACCATGGGACACCAAGTCATCACGTGGCCTGAGCTGCCCATCATGAACTGGGTGTTGCCTGACCCACTGAATCATGAATTTGGACGTGCACAGCAGCACTCCATCATTAAATGGAAGGGTACATATGAGATTGCGCCCAAGCAGGCCTGAAGGCACAAGATGCATGAAGAAGTGGCCAAAATGCCCATGGTCTCCACTCCTATCATATAACCTTCCATCTCCCAGTGTGCACCTATGACCTCATGGGGAGTTCCTTATGATCAGTTGACTAAGAGAAAACTTGTGCCTGGTTTACAGATGGTTCTACGTGATATGCAGATACCACTTGATAGTGGACAGTGGCAGCACTACAGTCCCTTTCTGGGACCTCACTGAAGGACAGTCGTGGAAGGAAATCCTCTCAATGGGCAGAACTATGAGCAGTGCACCTGGTTGTTCACTTTGCTTGGAAGCAGAAATGGCCAGACGTGCAATTGTATACTGATTCATGGGCTGCAGCCAATGATTTGGCTGGATAGTCAGGAACTTGGAAGGAACATGATTTGAAATTTGGAGACTAGGAGGTATGAGGAAGAGGTATGTGGATAGGCCTCTCTGAATGGGCCAAAGAAGTGAAGATATTTGTGTTTCATATGAATGCTCACCAAAGGGTGACCTTAGCAGAGGAAGATTTTAACAATCAAGTTAGTAGGATGATGTGTTCTGAGGAAACCAGTCATCTTCTTTCCCCATCTACTCCTGTCATTGCTCCATGGGTTCATGAATAAACTGGTCATGCTGGGAGGGATGGAGGTTATGTGTGAGCTCAGCAGGATGGGCTTCCAACTTGGCTACAGCCACTGTTGAGTGCTCAATCTGCCAGCAGCAGAGACCAACACTGAGTCCCTGAGATGGCACCATCCCTCAAAGTAATCAGCCAGCAACCTGGTGGCAAGAAGACTACATTGGACCATGTCCATCATGGAATGTGTAGCATGTTTTTCTTAACTGGAATAAGTGATTACTTTGGGTTTGGATTTGCCTTGGCTGCATGCAATGCTTTGGCCAAAACTATCAATCATGTACATATAGAATGCCTTATCCACCTTCATGGTATCCCTCACAGCATTGACTCGGATCAAGGGACTCGCTTCACAGCAAATGAAGGGTGGAAGTGTGCCCATGATCATGGAATTCACTGGTCTTACCATGTTTCCCATCATCCTGAAGCAGGTGGCTTGATAGAACAATAGGGTGGCCTTCTAAATACACATTTACTGTACCAGCTAGGTGGCAGTACCCTGCACAGTTGGGGCAATGTTCTCCAGGAGTCTGTATACACTCTAAACCAGCATCTATATATGGTGATGTTTCTTCCATAGTCAGGATTCATGGGTCCAGGAATCAAAGGGTTGAAATGGGAGTGGCACCACTCACTATTACCCTAGTAACCCACTTGCAAGTTTTTTGCTTCCTGTCCCTGCGACTTTATGCGATGGGGGTCTAGAGATCTTAGTTCCAAAGGGAGGAATGCTTCCACCTGGAGACACATCACTGATCCATTGAACTGGAAGCTAAGAATGCCACCTGGCCACTTTGGACTCCTTATGCCTCTGCATCAACAGGCAAAGAAGGGAGTTACCATACTGGCTGGTGTGACTGATCCTGATTACCAAGAGGAAATCAGATAGATATTACATAATGGAGGTAAAGAAGAGTATGTCTGGAATGCAGGAGATCCCTTAGGGCATCTGTCTCTTAGTACTACCATGCCCTGTGATTAAAGTCAATGGAAAACTACCACAACCCAATTCCGACATGACTACTAATGTCCTAAATCCTTCAGAAATGAAGCTTTGGGTCACCTCACCAGGCAAAGAACTACGACCAGCTGAGGTGCTTGCTGAGGGCAAAGGGAATACAGAATGAGTGTTGGAAGAAGGTAGTTCTAAATAGCAGTTACGACCATGTGACCAGTTGCAGAAACAAGAGTTGTGATTGTTATGAGTATTTCTGCTTTGTATGTGTGCATCAAATATTTTTTCTTTTCTTCACTTACAAGACGTAAACAGGGTAGTGCAATTTCAGTTGTATGTGTGTTTGTTCTATCATGTTAGGCGCAAGTGTGACTTTATAATTGTCTTTATTAAGAGATTATGTAGAGTTTATGGAGATGTGCACAGGTGCCAAGTTGACAAGGGGTGGACTGTGATGGTTAAAATTGTGTGTCAACTTGGCTGGGCCATGATTCTCAGTGGTTTGGCACTGGTATGATGTTGTGATCAGTTCCATGATGAGATTTGATGTAATGTAATCACCTCCATAATGAGATTTACTGTGAATAGGCAATCAGTTGAAAGGGAGTTTCCTTAAGCATGTGGCCTGCATTGAATATAAGTGAACATTCTGGCAAGGCTCATGGGCGTTTGCTCACTCTGGATCTTGTAGCTGGCTCCCATTCATTTGACTTCTGGCTCTTGGGACTTGAGCTAGGAGCTTACCTGCAGTCTCGTCTGCTGATCTTGGGATTCATTGATCTTTGCAGCCCTGCTCTCTGACCTGCCGCCCTTGGGTTCGCCAGCCCCTGCTGTTATGTTAATCAGGAGAAGCCTCCATCCTGACCCTCAGACTTAGGATGTTCTCTTTACAACCTCATGAGCCATTTTCTTGATGTAAATCTCTCTATATATTTATATGCCTTACTGATTTTTCTTCTTTAGAGAACCCAGCCTGTGACAGATGGTTACAATTGTGGGGAGGTAACCTAGCTGCACATGTGGCTTGCAAATGTTCACCAGAGTATAAAACGAACCTTGGAAACAATATAAAGCAGCAAAGGATGGCATGGGGGGAAATAAAATTTAAAAAAATTAAAATGAAAAAATTGTATTGGTAATATTTATGTAGTTTAATATGTAATAACTGTGAGAAAAAATGGGAATTTTTGAGATCAACACCTCTAAAACCAAAATAATGATAAGTGAAATACTTCAATATTTAACTAACTTACAGTCAATAACTTGAACAGATAAATTGTTTCATATACTAGGGATGAATCTGATTTTTTAATAACATATGTATCAGTATATTTTATAGTTTGAAATTATATATGATACATTATTTTACATATATGCTTATCTATCAGTCAATCTATCCATAGTGGTTGTTAGTTGCCATTGAATCTATTCTGAGTCATGATGACCCCACGTACGCTGTGACCTCTCAGAAGCACATCACCAGGCCTGTCTTCCAGGGTGCCTCTGGTTGGGTTCAAAGTGACAACTTTTAACCGTTTACACTATAAACAAGCATTTTGCCAGAATTCCCTCTTCTCTTCACCCTTCTCATCATCTGACCTATGGATGTTGGGACAGAAGCCTGCAGGAGTCTACAACCTGTCACTGGACCTACAGATTCTGGACTTGCCAGTCCCCCACAATCACGTAAACCAACCTTTTAAAATAAATTTCTCTGTAAGTGGTTAAGTGCTTGGCTACTAGCCAAAATATCAGCAGTTCAAACCCATGGGCTGCTCCATGGAAGAAATATGTAGCAGTCTGCTTCCATAAAGATTACAGCCTTGGAAACCCCATGGGGAAGTTCTTCTCTGTCCTACAGGGTCTCTGTGAATTGGAATCAACTCAACAGCAATGGGTAATATTTATAGAAGCAGGTCTCTGGGTCTTTTCTCCCACTGAGCCACTGGGTGGCTTCAAACAAGCAACACTTCAGTTAGCAGCCAAGCTCTTAACCATTGCACCACCAGGGTTCCTTTCCTAGACTTCAGTACCAGCAAAAGATGCATTTCTTCTGAATATATTAGTGGCCCTATAGTCATTGAGAGAATGCTTCTCCATTTCTGTTCATCAGTGGGAGATTAGAACCAAATTTTGGCCCCATCTTAAAAAAAAAATTGTGGAGGAGCTTCTTTAATTTTCTATTGCCATGTTTTCTTACCCTTATAGTTTTATTTTCCCTTTACCTCAAATGATTGATTCATTTTTATTCTATGTCACTAAATAAAATGTCTTTAGCTGCCTCAAATTCTCTTTTGCACTGGTTTAGGGAAGCAGGAAAGGAGAAAGAAGAAAGGAAGAAAGGAAGAAGGAAAGAAAGGAAATCTTTCAGGTATTATTTCCATTTTTTTTTCCCATAACCTTTTATAAAAATACGGACAAATTATATGTTAAGAGAAATTCACATGAATTATTAAAGGAATAAAAGTAAATTATTAGGAAGGACAAGAGAAATAAGGTAAGCGTAAGAGAAAACCCATAGGCAACTTGCTTTATATTTTTTAACACAAGAAAGTTTTAACAAAGTCTCCTAATGTTTTATTTTCTGTGTCTATGAATTTGGAGGCTCAAATAAGAGGAAATCATGAATGATGAGTCACTGATGACAATGAAAACTATTGGAATGTAGCTGAAGACTTTGATCCAAGAGCAAAAGTTTTCAAGAAATATAGTAGAACTATTGATGTGGCTATTAGCACTAGGTAGTGGCTGGTATAGCTACGGTGTGCATAAAAAATGTTTTTTTTTTTTTTTTTTTTTTTTGAGATTGGAAGGGAAGAGTGATAATGTGAGGAGAATTCTGAATTGTCTGCTCTCATTTTCTCTCCTCTTCACTTGCCCTGAGATATTGGGTACTTGAAGTTGGAGTATCAGGCACAGAAAGTACTATAAGGGGCCTAGGTCCTGGAGGAAAACCAACGTTCTCTGAAAAGAAGAGAATGAGAACATTCCATGAAAAAATAGAGGGTGTGGGAAAATTTGTTGACCCTATAATATCAAATAAAAATATTCTAAAGGAGGATGAATGGTGGAATTGGAAGTAGAAAATATCAGAAGAGAGAGGGAAGTATATGTAGGATAAGGAAAGTAGATGATGGGAGTAGTTGAAATTCTGACAAGTGATCAGAGAGGCTGGTATCTAGGGTTTGAATGGAATTAAGTGGCCCAGGAGGTTTGGAATGAAACTTTGTAGTACAGAGATACCTTGGTGCCAGGATTGTTGTGGGTTTGTAAATGTCAGAGCTGACCCAATTAGTATCTGTTGCTTCTCTTTCTTGATGGTTAAGATAAAAGTAATGGTAGCCAGCCTATAGACAATTATTTTTATTAGCAACTATCTCCCTGAGTGATGAGTGGCCTTGAGTAGTTCCTATTGCTGAGGGAAGGTTAATAACTTGAGTTAGAAAGTTATACCATCAATTTCTGCTAGCATAGGAAAAATAAAATTCATTGTAATTTAGCAAACACTGTTTCTAGTTTTCCAGTTGCCAAGGAGTTGATTCTGATACCTGGTGATCCCATGTGTGCCAGCGTAGAACTGTACTCCATAGGGTTTTTAATAACGGATTTTTTCAGAAGCAGATTTCCAAGCCTTTCTTCCAAGGTACCTCCGGGTGGACTCAAACCGCCAGCCTTTCAGTTAGCAGCTGAGTGTGTTAACTGCACTACCCAGGGACTTAGTGCCTATTATATACAAATAACTAGGTTGGACTCTAAGACTGACACCTAAGGCGTCAGTTTAAAAAAATGTTAACAATCCAAAACTTAGAATTACTTTCAAGTAACAATAAGTTCTGAAAGAAGGACTAGGACTTAGAGACCTTCCTAAAATAGTAAACAATCATTAAAGTAATAAAATGATAGATCTGTTACTGCAGTAATGTGGATTGAAGCCGCCTGCCGCAATAGCCAATTCTGCGACAGGGGAGAGGTGAGTACCAAGAGTTGTATTATGTATCGATATATAGGAGACAGAGGGGAATAGATTCCTCAGAAAAACTCGTCTCCCCCACTGGAGATCGGCCTAAAGCTTTTATAGGGACAGGAATATGGGTCTTTGAATTTTGTGTTTGTTCCCCCTTGAGGTGGTCATGTCCCAGATGAGTTAACCTTTTCTTGGAGGTTATCTGGTGACATCCTGGTTTTCTTGTCTCAAGGTAGGTGCTTTGTTCTGTTTGTCATTCCTAGATCATTATCACTTGTTTTCCACCCTCCAAGGAGGAGCATCAGTTAACCTTAAACTTTTTTATACAGACTGGAACAGGAGAGAAAAACAAGATCATGAGACAATGCGGGGGTTAGCAATGGGGAGTAATAATACTGAGCCAGACCTATGCAGCCTCTTCCAGGTCTACTTCTGTCTTTGAGAAGGCTGTTTCTGAGACTCTGAAACATCTTTCTATTTACTTTACTCTTTGTTTTTTTGTCTGAGTGCCTAATTGTTTTGAGTGTTAAAATTCTGATCTCCAGAAATTTGAGCTTCACTCTAATATACTATTTGTCAAATCTTTGTTGTTTATATTTTTAGTAATATTACATACATAATACATGAATTTACAGGCTATCTGCATCTAGAAATGTTTAACCCAAAATAGGGATATGCTCAGAATAACTACTGAGTGATGCATTAGCAAGTTTGGCAAACAGGAAGTACAATAAGGTGGTAAGAAGCAAAGGCTAAGAGTTTTAAAGGGAGAGACACAGGATGACGAAGAGGGCCATATGGGTTAGGAATCTCCCCCACCCCCCACCCCCACGTCACTCCTTCTGTCTTCTGGCTAACTTTGCAAACGCATGGACACCAAAATACTGGCAACCACAGAAGAGCAAATCACAAAATAAAATTTAAGGTGTTATCTAATAACTCTGAGCACATCTGTTCTAAATCAAATTTTGCCAATCGTTGTCATTTAGTCACTTATTCTCTGTCACTCTGCCACGGTCACCTCTTTGACAGGATTCTGACAAGATCTGGAAGGTGGGTTCAGCTCTTCGCTACTGTTTTCCATTAAGGGTTTATTAACTGAGCAAGGCTAAATAAATCTGTCTCTAGCCAAAAACTGGTTCTGCAGGACAGTAAATTCCCTCACAGATTCCTTTCAAACTACCAAGTATCTTCTCTCCCATCTCATAAACAATATGCATGCTGATATTTTTAAATTACTTCTAAACATAGTTTCAGTTTCATTAACTACACTGGGTTGGAAAAATTCTTTTTTTTTCTGTTAAAAATCAGCATTTTTTCCAGTGTTCACTTTATTTGCAAATGTGATCTTTTTTTATTTTTTCCTTCCAAGTAATTTTTTTTCTCTCACACCTGATTTAGAATGTATCTCATTGTTAATTATACTTAGTAGAAGTCACTTAAATAACTCTCTCAGTTAATACCCAATTATCTGAACAACTTCAGAGGTAAACTCCCTCTGAAGCATAATCACCATATTCATGACTCCATAGTCTTCATTCTGTCTGTACAACAGTATTTCTCTCACAGGGAGGATCTACTTTTCTCATTGCCTTAATCAGGGTGCATTTCCTTTTACCAAAAGGAGAGTCCCTAGCTATCAACATGTTTCTTTAGAAAAAAAGACATTTTAAAATGTGGAATTCATGGTACCCAGGGGTCTACAAAATGATCTTCACAGTAACTATAAACCCCTTGATAGTGTATACTAAAGGTGGGTTTAAGTGCAACTTTCGATGGAGAGCATCCATAGCTTTTTATTATGTTCTTAATGAATTCACGGTCTTACCAAAGTTAAACAAAATTACCATAAAAAGACTCACAGATTCTGCATTTAAATATTTAATAGATAGCACGTGGTAACATGTATCAGTACAAAAATTTTTAAATTTTTTTTAGTGTAGTTAAGTGAAGTTTACATTTCATCTCCCATACAAAATTTTATACATACATTGTTATGTGACTCTAATTGCTCACCACATTCTGCGACAGCACACTCCTCCTTTCCGCCCCTGATCCCCCATGACCATTCAACAAGCTCCTAACCCTCTCTGCCTTCCCATTTCACCTCTGGACAGAAGCTGCCACTTTGGTCTCTTGTATCTACTTAACTAAGAGGCACACTCTTCATGAGTATCACTTTATGTCCCACAGTCCAGTCCAACCCCTGTCTGAAGACTTGGCCTTGGAAATTGTTTTAGTTCTGGGCTGATAGAGAGTCCAGGGGCCATGCTTTCTGGGGTACCTCCAGTCTCAGTCAGACCATTAAGTCTGGACTTCCTACTAGAATTTGAGTTCTGCACCCCATCTTTCTGTTGCTCCATCAGGGACTCTCTGCTGTGTTCCTTGTCAGGGTGGTCATTGGTGGTAGCTGGGCACCATCTAGGTCTTCTGGTCTCAGGATGATGAAGTCTCTGGTTTATGTGGCCCTGTCTCTTGGGCTAATACTTTCCTTGTGTCTTTGGTGTTTTTCGTTCTCCTTTACTCCAGGTGGTTGGGACCAATTGATGCATCTTAGATGGCTGCTTGCAAGCTTTTAAGGCCCCAGATGCCACTCACCAAAGTAGGATGCAGAACATTTTCTTAATGAGCTTTGTTATGCCAGTTGACCTAGATGTCCCCTGAAAGCATAATGCCCAGACCCCTACTCCTGCTACTATGTCCCTCAAAGTATTTGATTATATTCAGGAAACTTCTTAGCTTTGTTTTAGTCTAGTTGTGCTGACTTTCCCTGTACTGTGTGCTGTCCTTCCCTTCACCTAAGATGATTTTTACCTACTCTCTACTTAGTGAATAACCCTCACCCTCCCTCCCCACCCCCTTAACCATCAAATAATGTTTTCTTCTGTGTTTAAAGCTTTCCTTGAGTTCTTATAATAGTGGTCTTATACAACATTTGTCATTCTGTGACTGACTAAATTCACTAAGCATAATAAGTTCCAGCTTCCATCATGTTATACAATGTTTCACTGCTTCAACGTTGTTCTTTATCATTGTGTAATATTCCATTGTGTGGATATACCATAATTGGTTTATCAATTTGTCCGTTAATGGGCACCTAGGTTGTTTCCATCTTTTTGCTATTGTGAACAATGCTGCAATGAACATGGGTGTGCATACATCTATTCGTGTGATGGCTCTTATTTCTCTAGGATATATTCCAAGGAGTGGGATAGTTGGATTGTATGGTATTTCTATTTCTAGCTTTTTAAGGAAGTGCCAAATCGATTTCCAAAGTGGTTGTACCGTTTTACATTCCCACCAACAGTGTATAAGTGTTCCAGTCTCTCCACAACCTCTTCAGCATTTATTATTTTGTGTTTTTTGGATTAAGGTAGCCTTGTTGGGGTGACATGATATTTCATTGTAGTTTTGATCTGCATTTCTCTAATGGCTAATGATTGTGAGCATTTCTTCATGTGTCTGTTAGCTGCCTAACTATCTTCTTTGGTGAAGTGCCTGTTCATATGCTTTGCCCATTTTTTAATTGGGTTATTTGTCTTTTTGTTGTTGAGGTTTTGCAGTATCTTGTAGATTTTAGAGATAAGACACTGATCAGATTTGTCGTGGCCAAAATTTTTTCCCAGTTTGTAGGTTGTCTTTTTACTCTTTTGGTGAAATCTTTGGATGAGCATAAGTGTTTGATTTTTAGGAGTTCCCATTTATCTAGTCTCTCTTCTGGTGCTTGTGCATTGTTACTTATGGTTCGTATTGTTTATGCCATGTATTATGGCTCCTAGCATTGGCCCTGTTTTTTCTTCCATGATTTTTATAATTTTCAATTTTATATTTAAGGTTTTGATAGATTTTGAGTTAGTTTTTGTACATGGTGTGACGTATGGGTCTTGTTTCAGTTTTTTGCAGATGGATATCCATTTATGCCAGCACCATTTGTTAAAGAGACTGTCTTTTCCCCAATTAATGGAATTTGGGCCTTTGTCAAATATTAGCTTCTCATAGGTGGATGAGCTTATATCTGGATTCTCAATTCTGTTCCACTGGTCTATGTATCTGTTGTTGTACCAGTACCAGGCTGTTTGACTACAGTGGCTGTATAATAGTCCCTAAAATCAGGTAGTGTAAGGCCTCTCACTATGTTCTTCTTCTTGAGTAATGCTTTATTTATTCGGAGCCTCTTCCTTTTCTATAGGAAGTTGGTGATTTATTTCTCCATCTCATTAAAAAATGCAGGTGGAATTTGGATCGGGATTGTATTGTAGCTGTAGATTACTTCGGGTAGAATTGACATTTTCACTATGTTGAGTCTACCTATCCATGATCAAGTATATTTTTCCACTTATGCAGGTCTCTTTTGGTTTCTTGCAGTAGTGTCTTGTAGTTTTCATTGTATAGATCTTTTACGTTTCTGATTAGATGTATTCCTAAGTATTTTATCTTCTTGGGGGCTATTGTAAATGGTATTTATTTGGTAATTTCCTCTTCAAGGTTCTCTTTGTTGGTGTAAAGGAATCCAACTGATTTTTGTATGTTTATCTCGTATCCTGAAAATTTGCTGAAATCTTCTATTAGTTTCAGTAGTATTCTTGTGGATTCTTCGGGGTTTTCTGTGTATAAGATCATATCATCTGCAAATAGAGAGTCTTTGACTTCTTCCCTACCAACTTGGATGCCCTTTATTTCCTTTTCTAGCCTAATTGCTCTGGCTAAGACTGCCAGCACAATGTTGAGTAGGAGTGGTGATAGAAGGCAACCTTGTCTGTTTCCCATTCTCATGGGAAATTCTTTCAAAGTCACTCTATTTAGGATGATGTTAGCTGTTGGCTTTGTATAAATGCCCTTAATTATAATGAGGAATTTTCCCTGTATTCCTATTTTGCTGAGAGTTTTTATTGTGAATCGTTGTTGGACTTTGTTGAATGCCTTTTCTGCATCGATTGATAAGATTATGAGGTTCTGATCTTTTATTTATGTGATGGATTACATTGATTGTCTTTCTAATGTTGAACCATCCCTGAGTACCTGGTATAAATCCCACTTGGTCACAGTGAATTATTTTTTGATATGTGGCTGAATTCTACTGACTAGAATTTTGTTGAGGATTTTTGTGTCAATATTCATGAGGGTTATTGGTCTGTAATTTTCTTTTTTTGTTGTGTCTTTACCTGGTTTTGTTATAAGGGTTATGCTGGCTTCATAGAATGTGTTTGGGAGTATTCCATCCTTTTCTATGCTCTGAAATACCTTTAATAGAAGTGGTGTTAACTCTTCTCTGAAAGTTTGGTAGAATTCTCCAGGGATGCCATCTGGGCCAGGGCTTTTTTTGTTTGGATTTTTTTAGTAAACTTTTGAATCTCTTCTTTTGTTATGGGTTTATTTAGTTGTTCTACCTCTGTGTTAATTTAGGTAGGTAGTGAGTTTCTAGAAATTTGTCCATTTCCTCTAGGTTTTCAAATTTGTTAGAGTAGAAATTTTTCATAGTAATCTGTTATGATTACTTTTAATTTCAGTTGGGTCTGTTGTGATATCACCCATCTCATTTCTTATACACGTTATGTGCTTCCTCTCCTGTCTTTGTTTTGTCAGTTTGGCCAGTGGTTTATCAATTTTGTTGATCTTTTCAAAGTCCAGCTTTTGGACTTGTTAACTCTTTCAATTGTTTTTCTATTCTCTATTTCATTTAATTCTGCTCTAATTCTTATTATTTCCTTCCTTCTGTCGCCTGTGGGCTTCTTTTGCTGCTCTCTTTCTACTTGTTCCAGTTGTAGGGTTAATGTTTTGATTATGGCCCTTTCTTCTTTTTGGATGTGTGCATTTACTGGTATAAACTGACCCCTGAGCACTGATTTTGCTGTGTCCCAAAGGTTCTGGTAGGATGTATTTTCATTTTCATTTGAGTCTATGAATTTCTCTATTCCATCCTTCATTTCTTCTATAACCCAGTAGTTTTTGAGCAAGGTGTTGTTCCATGTCCATGTGTTTGATTTTTTTCCTTTCTTTTTGTGTTGTTGATTTCCACTTTTATGGCTTTATGGTCAGAAAAGATGCTTTGTAATATTTCGATGTTTTGGATTTTGTTAAAGCTTGCTTTGTGGCCTAATATGTGGTCTATTCTGGAGAATGTTTCATGTGTGTTATAAAAGTGCAGTGTTCGGTATACGTCTATGAGATCAAGTTGGTTGATAGTAACCTTTAGCTCTTCTGTGTCTTTGCTGAGCTTCTTTCTGGATGGTCTGTCTTTCACCGAATGTAGTGTGTTGAAGTCTTATACTACTATTTTGGAGCAGTCTATCTCTCTTTTCAGTGCTGTTAGAGTTTGTTTTATATACTTTGGAGCCCTGTCATTGGGTGCATAAATATTTATTATAGTTATGTCCTCCCGGTGTATTGATTATATAGTACCCTTCCTTATCCTTTGTGGTGGATTTTAAAGTCTGTTTTGTCAGAGATTATTATTGCCACTCCTGCTCTTTTTTGAGTGTTGTTTACTTGGTATATATTTTTTCCATCCTTTGAGTTTTAGCCTGTTTGTGTTTGTAAGTCTAAGGTGTGTCTCTCGAAGGCAGCATGCAGATGGATCATGCGTTTTTATCCAAACTGCCAGTCTCTTTATTGGTGCATTAAGTCCATTTACATTAAGCATAATTATTGATAGGTATGAGTTTAGTGTGTCATCCTGATGTCTCTTTTTGTGTGTTTTCACTGTTTCTTTGTTCCCCTTAATTTTCTGTGCTAAGTCGTTTTTATTTATGTATTTTTTTTCTTCTTTTTCATAGTGTATTTTGTGTTTGCTGAGTCTTTATATTTTTCTACTTTTTTATTTTGATTGGTAGGTTTGTTAGATTCCTTTGTGGTTACCTTAATATTTATTCCTATTTTTCTAAATTTATACCAGTCTTTTATTACTTTATATCTCCTTGACTTCCCCTCCATATGAAAAATCAATGTCTGCATTTTTTAAGTCCCTCTTGTTTGTTTTAATATTGTCCTTTTTTACATATTGATGTCTCTGTTTCCCTATTTTCAATGTTTTAGCTTTGATGTATGTTCTACTTCCCTATCTGGTTGCTCTGTCCTGGGTTCTAGTCTTGTGTTGTTATCTGATACTATTGATTATCTAATCGGAGGACTCCCTTTAGTATTTCTTGTAATTTTGGTTTGGTTTTTGCAAATTCCCTAAACTTCTGTTTATCTGGAAATGCCCTAATTTCGCCATCATATTTGAGAGACAGTTTTGCTGGATATATAATTCTTAGCTGGCAGTTGTTTTCCCTCAAGGCTTTATATATGTCATCCCATTGCCTTCTCGCCTGCATGGTTTCTGCTGAGTAGTCCGAGCTTATTTTAATTGATTCTCCTTTGTAGATGACTTTTCTTTTATCCCTAGCCTCTCTTAAAATTCTGCCTTTATCTTTGGTTTTGGTAAGTTTGATTATAATATGTCTTGGTGACTTTCTTTTTGATCTACCTTTTGTGGGGTTCGATGAGCATCTTGGATAGATATCTTCTCATCTTTCATGATATGAGAGAAGTTTTCTGTCAACAAATCTTCAATAATTTTCTCAGTATTTTCTGTTATCCCTCCCTGTTCTCGTACTCCAGTCACGTGTAGGTTATTTCTCTTGATAGAGTCACACATAACTCTTAGTGTTTCTCCATTCTGATTTTTCCTCAAATAAGTTGGCATCAAGTGCTTTATCTTCAGTGTCACTAATTCTAACTTCTACTGCCTCAATTCTGCTCCTATGATTTTCAACTGCGTTGTCTAATTCTTAAATTTTACTGTTAATCTTCTGGCTTTCTGATTGCTGTCTCTCTATGGATTCTTGCAGCCTATTAAATTTGTCATTACGTTCTTGAATAACTTTTTTATGTTCCACTACCACTTTGCCTGTGTGTCTTTGGAAGTTTCTGCATTTTGGAGAATTTTCTTTCTAATTTCTGGAAGAGTTCTGTGTATTAATCTTTTGTATTCTGCCTCTGGTAATTCCAAGAAATTCTCTTCCTCTGGACAATTTATTCTTTCTTTATTTTGGGAGCTTGCTGTAGCCATCGTGGACTGCCTCCTTATGTGATTTAATATTGACTGTTGTCTCCAAGCCATCAATAAGTTATTATAATTTTATTTTATATTTGTTTAGTGAGTCCTAGCTTCTTGTTTTATTTTGTTTTGATATGCCCCAATAGGCTTCTTGTGTGTGTGAGTTTGATTACTGGCACCTTTGAAGCTCTAAGGACCTGTCACCAGGCAGTTAGTTCTGTAACTAAGTATGTACACACAGGAATCCATTAAATTTTCATATATGGGTTCAACTCAGGTGTCCAGGGAATCAGTCACCAAGTGTGTGGTGCAGGCTCTCTCTCACCTAAAGTCTTAGAGAGGCATGGTAGGCATCAGTATCTGGCTGCAGTAGGGGGTCATGTGCTGAGCCAGGCAGGGGGCTGACAGCTGCCCTGCGAGTCTGAAAGGAAAGCATGTCCCTATTCCCTAGGGTGAGTAGATAGGTGAGTTTTGCAGTTGGAGTATGAACACCCCACTGTGTTGGCTGTAAAGACTCAAGGGCACCACTTTTTCTTGGACTCCTGTAGCAGATGACTAGGTGGCATAGGTGACACTTCTAGTCCTCAAGCCCCTGGTACAGATCGGTAAATGTGCCTGCTTAAGGGGCAGGGATGTGTCGAGGGTCCCAAATCTGCCACTTCATAGCTGAAACAGTTGAAGTTAGACTTCAGATGTTTACCCTGTTGTACTGTGGCAGTGAGGGCTAATGCTGTTGAGATGGGTCCCCATAAGTCTATACAAGGGTTTAAGGCACCCAAAGTCTGCAGACATGCAGACACCTTATGCTTGTGCCTAGCAAAGGAGCTGTGCTGACCCTGAGTTCCTGGCTTAGGAGAGCCAGTAGCTTATTTGTACCCTCTCCAAGGCCAGGAGAATGGGTCAGGGCGCCTTTTGGGATCTACTTCCAGCCCAGCAGACTCAGACTTCCAGACCAGTGCAGTGCAGGGATAGGAGGTAAAAGGGAGAGAGTTTTTTCCCAAATGGGCTTTTTTTTTTTAAATCCCCGCAAAAGGTCACATGGATGTACTTATCTTTAGCCAATTGGGAGCTGCTTTTCACTGGGTAGGAATGTCCAAGTAGAATCTCTGCTGCCGGATCTCTCTTGTTGTGGAAACTGCCTCCCAAGTGGTCATGGAGTGGTCTGCCTTCTTCGGAGCCAGTAGGGGCTGAAGACCTGGTGCTCCAGCCAACCGAGTCCAGTCTGGCACTTCTCACTTCTTCAGAACCGTCTCCCTCTCCCTCCGCCACTCACTCTGATTCCTCAACTTTGTCTTGTTCAGGGCTCCTAGATATTCATATACAACCAAATCACTTGTTTTTCCAGGTCTTTGTTGTAATAGGGATATATGAAGCTGTCTGACTACTCCACCATCTGGCCCTGCCTTTATAAGTACAAACTTTATAGCAATACAAAAAAATCAATGTAATTTTAGCAAATTTAGATTCCTGTGTACTACCAGCATGTCTTTATTCCTCAATATAGTTGAAGACCATGGTCTCAGGGAACATCCAGCTCAACTGGCATAACACATTTTATAAAGATAATGTTCTACATTCTACCTTGGTGAGTAGCATCTGGGGTCTTAAAAACCTGTGAGCAGTCATCTGAGATACTCCATTGGTCTCACCCCTTTGGTAGCAAGGGAGAATGAAGAGAAGAGGATACAAGAAAAGATTCGCCCAAAGGACTAATGGAACACAGCTACCAAGGCCTCCACCAGACTGAGTCCAGTACAACTAGATGGTGTCCAGCTACCACCACTCACTGCTTTTACTGGGATCACAACAGAGGGTTCTGGACAGAGCTGGAGAAGGATGTAGAACAAAATTCTAACACACACAAAAAAGACTAGATTTACTGGCCTGAAAGAAACTGGAGAAACCTCGAGAGTATGGCCCCTAGACACCCTTTTAGCTCAGCGGTGAAGTCACTTCCGAGGCTCACTGTTCAGCCGGGGATTGGACAGTCCCATAAAACCAAATGAGACTAATGAGGGACAGTAGTCCAGGGACAAGCACTAGAAGGCAGAAGGGGACAGGAAAGCTGGTGATAGGGAAGCCAAGGTTGAGTAAGGACAGTGTTGACATGTAGTGGGATTGTTACCCATTGTCACAGGGCAATATGTGTACTGTTTAATGAGAAACTGTTTTGTTCTGTAAACCTTCATCTAAAGTGAGAATAGCAGCACAACTGGAAGAATGTAATCAATGTCACTGAATTCTGCATGTAGAAATTTTTGAAATGGTGTGTCTTCGGCTATGTATATTTTCACCAAAAAAAAAAGGCTGAGAAGGGAGGGTTGACATGTCATGGGGTTGTTAACCGATGTCATAAAACAATGTGTACTGACAGTTTAATGAGAAACTATTTGTTCTATAAATCTTCACCTAAAGTACAATTATATATATATATATATATATATTTGAAGATGTTGAACAACTTTCAGCCTTCACCTGCCCTCCAGAACCTTGGTTGGGAGATCATGCTAATATGCACACAGATACATTCACATTCATACGTACATTACATGAAGATTTGTCCTGAGAGTGCTGAGAACTTGCCACCTACAGGCATATACTATGCTGATTCTTCTAGCTGTATGCTTTTATAATCTCAAAAAATTCTATGACAAAAAATTGTCTCATTCAAGAGAATATTGTCTTTTTTTTTCATTTCTAACGTATATATTTTTTATTCTCAGATAAGCCTTTTGTTGGTTTCCTTTTGTTTTTCTTTGGCTTGGTTTTGTTTCAAAAGATTTAATTTCACTAAACTAAGCCTTACAGCTAACAGGCAATATTTGGTAAAGGTTGTACTAAATGACCTGAACAGACTTAGGCTAGGGAAAAAAAAAAAAAACCCTCAAAAATAAGATTTTAATATAAAACATTTTCTTTGATAATGTTAAAATTTTGGATAGATTGCATTGAGAAACCAGCTTCATTTTATTTGGTGGAAGGCATGGATCTTTAAAGTGACAAACAGCATCCACATGAAAACAAAACATTATGACAGTTAAAAAATCGAACACTCATTACTTAGTGAAGTAACTTATTGGTTATGGACTGAATTTTTTTTTCTATTTAAAATGCCCTAGCTTTCTTAATCCTCTGCAAAACTAACGTTTTATTATCTATTTTATATATTAAATCTCATTGTTAATAACTTTTGATAATCCAATTGTGTTTTTCCTCACCACTTGACAGGTGAGAATACAAAAAGAACATCAAGGAAAATTTACCGCTACCTTTGTGGTTGATAGGGTTAAAGAAGAACTATCCTGTCGGTAGACTAAATATATGTTAAGACCAACAAAAACAGGGACACAAAATTGGCGCACCCGAGCTAAAGAGAGGCAAGGAAAGAAAGGTCAGCTTCAATGAACACATTTGTGCCATTTAAAAATGTAAACTTTATTTTTCATTATATATGGAGTTTGTGGGTATGGGGCAGGATGCCATAGTCTATTTATTGCTTGAGCTTTGAAGTCTCTTACTTTGCCCTGGGTACAGTCTATCCAAATTTAGATATTTTCCTTTAGAGAAAACCTAATTTATTTCGTTTAATCAAATATTTTAATTTTTAAAGTTATTTGAGATTATTCATAGTAGAGATGGATATATAAACAAATTTTCCTGGCCATCAAGTTGGATATAGAGGATTAATTACATAAAACTAAACAGTTTAAGTTTGATTTTGACTACCAACCCATTTCCACTGAGGAATAGCCAGTTACTATTATCCTAATAAGACTTTCTTAACTGTGGGTCTCACTGCATTCCATTTCCTCTTAATCTATTGTCATTATCTCTCCTGTTGGTTTATGGTTTTGCAAAGGGCTCTCACTCTTCCCCACCCTGTGTCTAAATCCACACCAGGAGGATTTGGATTTGTCAGAGTCTGAGATGGGGGTGGAATCTCCAAACCCATTGCCTTTGAGTGGATTCCAACTCATAGTGACCCTAAGGGTCAGAGTAGAAATGCCCCATAGGGCTTCCAAGGCTGTAATCTTCAGGGAAGTAGACTGCCACATTTTTCTTCTTCAGAGTGGCTTGGAGGAGGGGTGCCAAACTACTGGCCTATTGTGTCCCTGGTCAGAAAGGTTGGTAGTTGTAGCCAGGCTCCATCTAGTTCTTCTAGTCACAGTTAGAAGAGGCTGTGGTTTGTGTGGGCTGTTAGTCCCGTGAACTAGTTTCTTCTTTGAGCCTTTGATTTCCTTCATTCTCTTTTGCTCCATATGAATAGAGACAAATAGTTGTATCTTACATGTCCACTCACAAGCTTTTAAGACCCCAGATGCTACTCACCAAACTAGGATGTAGAACATTATCTTTGTGAACTATGTTATGACAGCAGTCTCTTAACAGATCTTCTGACCTGCACTCATTCATTACTTTAAAACATCCTCCACCTATCCAGCAGGTGATATATTTTAAATGCGATTTTATGTATATTATCCCCATACCTACAATTCTTCAGTAACTCTTCCCGTTCCTTACAAGACTGAGTGCAAGCTGCTTACCACAACCTATGTTCCAGCATTATCATCTAGGTCCACTCCTGTATCTTCAGTGCTTTCCAGGCAAAGACCTTGAGGTCAAGCAAAGTTGGGTTTAGAAATTGCTACAGCAAAGAAAATTGAATACTATGGGAGCAATTCAGTGAGAGGGCGTGACAAGAGGCTGGTTAAAGAATTTGAGTTTGTGTTATGAAATTTGCTCTGGTTTTGGGTGCTGGCAGAAAGTTGTTAAATATATGATGATGTTGTTGTTATTGTTAGCTGCCATCAAGTCAGCCCCCAGCTCATGGAGACCCCATGCACAATTGAACAAAATGCTGCCCGGTCCTGCACCATTCCCACAATCAGCTCCAGAGTGGACCATTGTGATCCATTGGGTTTTTGTTGGCTGATTTTTAAAAGTAGATCACCAGATCTTTCTTCCTAGTCTGTCTTAGTCTGGAAGTTCCACTAAAACCTGTTCAACATCACAGAAACTGTCAAGTCTCCACTGACATGTGGTAACTGCACATGAGATGGATTGGCAGGGAATTGAACCAGGGTCTTCTACATGAAAGGCAAGAATTCTACCACTAAACTCCAAATGCCCCCAAATATTTGATAACCAGTTGTTGGCAAGTTAATTTTGAAGAGTAAGTTTCAACTCATGGTGACCCCACGTGTGTCAGAGTGGAATTGTGCTTCATAGGGTTTCCAGTGGCTGATTTTTCAGTTGTAGGTCTGCACATCTTTCTTTTGAGGTACCTCTGGGTGACTCGAACTGTCAATCTTTCAGCGGTTAGCAACCAAGTGTGTTAACTATTTGCACCAAGCAGGGGCTCCACATATATACTTTACACATAAACACACAGAAATACACACACACACACACACACACACACACACGTCTCTTTTCCCAACAGTTTGAAATGTGATGTGCCAGTAAGCATAGCAAATAAGTTTATATGGATTAAATTCATGAAACATTGAAAGAATTGAGCGTAACTTTTCTTTCAAATTGGCATTGAAAGACCTATTATTTTAGAAATATTTTGTGACATTTATGCTAATAAGCAACAAAGCTATTTTAGATTTTTTTTCAGGTCATGTGGTGGACACAAGTGTTTTCAAAGTAAGGGGAGACTTAGAGAGAATTTTCAACTTGCGGGTTTTACAAATAGCGATGGGTTCAGGAAAGCCAATGT
This sequence comes from Dugong dugon, assembly GCA_030035585.1. Lineage (NCBI taxonomy): Eukaryota > Metazoa > Chordata > Mammalia > Sirenia > Dugongidae > Dugong > Dugong dugon. Next base: position 35,555,005 of record CM057479.1, read on the forward strand.
GGTTATCCAAGTCAGAAAAAGAATTATTGTGACCACCTGCAGGCTGTCAGGATTGTGACACTAGAAAGCTTTAGAAGAATGTTAGTGAATGGGGAAAAGATGAAATAAGACTTGCTCATTTTAGCAGTAAGTTCCCAGTAGGTCAACCAGAGGAAGAAATATGATTAAAAAGAATGAAAAAGAAACTATATAAAAGTCTGGATTGGAAATTTCTACTATCCTTTCAGTTTTTGAGATCTAAAGCATCCTAAAGAGAAGCTTGGCACTTGGAAGTGGGTGGGGGAGGGCACAGTTACAGACTTTATTGAGTACACTCCTTGTTGTATTCGTAATGCTGCATAAATTGAGGCTCTTTGATGGTGTAGCTTTATAGTTGCTCATCTCTAGAGGATTTATCAAAGCATACCAATAAGCATTTTTTGTAGGTTATATTGGACATTAAGATGTATAACGAGGTCAAATCAGTATTTTTTTCTGGCCAGTAATTTTTTTTTTTATTCTATGCTATAAACACAATTTTAATCATATATCAGAAATCAGGATTAGCCAAGAGGCATGAACATTATCCCAAACCACTAAACACATTGTCGTAGAGTCAATTCTGATTCACAGTGACCCTAGAGAACAGAGTAGGACTGCCCCACAGGGTTTCCAGGAGCTGCTGGTGGATTCAAACTGCTGACCTTTGGTTAGCAGCCATAGCTTTTAACTACTGTGCCACCAGGGCACCCATGAATGTTATAGACATCTCAAAATTCCCCAGTGAATTTGAATTTTTATCCTGCATGCAGATAATGATTAAACTACAAAATTTGAAGGTAAATCAAGTATCATCTAATCACAAAAATAAATTAAACATGCAACACTTTAGATAGAGTGTTGACTACTTTTAAGAATATATTTTTTATGGAATCAACATATCTTTTTTTTTTTTTTTCATTTGTGTAAAAGATTTTCAACAAGAAAGCCAAGATTGAATGCAAATATCTCTATTATACTTCGGATCTTGTTTTTATTGATAATACTACTGGATGGAGGGAATCTAGGTCATGTAGCTTGACTTTTCATACTCATCATGACATATTAAATTTAGGTAAAATATTACATTTAAGTAAAACCTCATAGGTTGCGGTAAAGCAAAAAAAAAAAAAAAAATGTAGCCACGTTTCATCTGTCACTCTGTTCTGAGGTGACTCAGATTTTTCTATAAGGATTTATTATTTATTTTTGCTTTTACTTTGACAGTAACATAACAGAATATTCTAAATTCTCTGGATGAGAATTTTGCAGCCGAGTACTACCATATAATTTCAGAACTGTATTTGTTATTATCTTTCTTGTTGCATATTGGGCTAAGTAACTACTAAAGTATTTACTAGTATTTAATGAGATGTTTCTCAGACTGTTATCTTTAGGTACCTGATGGTCTAAGGAGGTATCTTAGGGGATCTTTAACACACACAGTTGCTTTAACACGCACACACACACACACACTCTATTTTATTTTTTTATTGTACTTTAGATGAATATTTACAGAATAAATAGTTTCTCATTAAACTATTAGTACACATATTGTTTTATGACAATGGTTAACAACCCCATGACATGTCAACACTGTCCTTCTCAACCTTGGGTTGCCTGTTACCAGCTTTCCTTTTCCCTCCTGCGTTCTAGTCCTTGTCCCTGGACTGTTGTGCCCTTGTCCCTGGACTGTTGTGCCCTATTTTATGGGGCTGTCTAATCTTTGGCTGAATGGTGAACCTTGGGAGTGACTTCATTACTGAGCTAAAAGGGTGTCTGGGGGCCATATTCTTGGGGATTCTCCAGTCTCTGTCAGGCCAGTAAGTCTGGTCTTTTTTTTGGAAGAATTTTGTTCTACATTTTTCTCCAGCTATATCCAGGAACCTCTGTTGTGATCCCTGTCAGAGTAGTCAGTGGTGGTAGCCGGGCACCATCTGTTGTACTGGACTCAGTCTGATGCAGTCTGTGGTAGTTGTAGTCTGTTAGTCCTTAGGACTAATCTTTCCCTAGTATATTGTTCTCTTTATTCTCCCTTGCTCCTGAAGGGGTGAGATCAGTGGAGTACCTTAAATGGCCGCTCACAGGCTTTTAAGCCCCAGACGCCACTCACCAAGGTTGAATGTAGAACAGTGTCTTTATAAACTGTGTTATGCCAATTGAGCTAGATAGTCCCTGAGTCCATGGTCCCCACAGCCCTCTGCCCAGCAATTCGGTCCCTCAGGGAATTTAGATGTGTCTATGGTGTTTCCATGACCTTTCCTTGAACAAGTTGTTCTGGCTTCCCCAGTATTGTATACGTCTTACCCTTCACCAAAGTTACCATTTATCTATTGTCTATTTAGTATTTCCCCCCACGCTCCTCCCATCCCTCATAACCAACAAAGATTCTCTTTTTATGTGTAAACCTTTTCATGACTTTTTACAGTAGTGGTCTCATACAGTATTTATCCTTCTGTGATTGACTTATTTTACTCAGCATAATGTCCTCCAGTTTCATCCATATTATGAGATGCTTCACAGATCCATCACTGTTCTTTATCATTGCATAATACTCCATTGTGTATATGTACCATAGTTTATCCATTCATCTGTTGATGGACATCTAGGTTGTTTCCATCTTTTTGCTATTGTCAACAGTGCTGCAATGAACATGGGTGTGCGTATGTCTACTCATGTGATGACTCTTATTTCTCTAGGATCGAGAAATGGAATTGGGATTGGGATCATATGGTATTTCTATTTCTAGCTTTCTAAGGAAGCACCATATCATTTCCCGAAATGGCGGTATCATTTTGCATTCCCACCAGCAGTGTATAGGAGTTCCGATCTCCCCTCAGCCTCTCCAACGTTTGCTGTTTCCAGTTTTTTTGATTGGTGCCAGTAATGCCAGTGTGAGATGGTATCTCATTGTGGTTTTAATTTGCATTTCTCTAATGGCTAGTGATCACGAGCATTTTCTCATGTGTCTGTTAGTCACTTTAATGTCTTCTTTGGTGAAGTGTCTGTTCATTTCCTTTTCCCATTTTTAAATTGGATTATTTGTCCTTTTGTTGTATAAGTGTTGGATTTTCCTATAGATTTTAGAAATTAGACCTTTGTCTGACTTGTAATGTCCAAAATTTTTTCCCAGACTGTAGGTTGTCTTTTGACTCTTTTGGTGAAGTCTTTTGATGAGCTTAAGTGTTTAATTTTTAGAAGATCCCAGTTATCTAGCTTATCTTCTGGAGTTTACACACACACACTCTTGTCCTGTAGCTTCTACTACTTTATGAAAGCATATTTCAAAATGATATTGACTCTGTGTGATGGTTAAGACTGTGTGTCATTTTGACTGGGCCATGATTCTCAGTGTTTATATATGATCATCCCCATGATGGAATCTGCTGTGAGTAGCCAATTAGCTGAAAGGAAGTTTCCTTGGGCATGTATCTGGATATATGTGGATGTTCTGGCTTTTGCCTGCTCTGGATCCTGCAGCTGCCTCCTGTTCATCTGACCTCCGGTTCTTGGGACTTGGGCTATCAGCTTATCTGCCAATCTTGGGATTCATTGACCTTCACAGCCTGTGAACGAGAGCCTTGCTCCTGATCTTGGCTTCACCAGCCCCTGCAGCAATGTGAATCAGGAGAAGCCTTGTGGTCTTGCCTACCGGTCTTGGGATTCATTGATATTCACAGCCTGTGAGCAAGAGCCTTGCTCTCTGACCTGCCAATCTTGGGTTCACCAGCCCCTGTGGCTACATGAATCAGGAGAAGCCTCTATCCTGATCCATGGACTTGGGATGTTCCAGCCTGTACAATCACATGAACTTTTTCCTTACTATAACTCTCTCTCTATATTTATATGCTTTACTGGTTTTGCTTCTCTGGAGAACACAGCGGAAGACACTCTGGGACCCAGTTAAACTCACCCTATTATTCTTCTAACTTCTGCACATCCACTAAGGGGAAAAGCAGAATATACCAAATTATGGCAGGAATGCTGGTGAGAATCTCACAAAAATGTTTGTCAAATATAAAATCTCATTAAAAAAACCAAAAAAACAAATAGTTGCAGTGTAGTTGATTCTGACTCATAGAGGCCCCACTCGTGTGTGTTGGAGTAGAGCTATGCTCCATAGAGTTTTTAATGACTGTGATCTTTTGAAATTAGATAGCCAGACCTTTCTTCCAAGGTACATCTCCACAGATTTGAACTGTCAAGCTTTCGGATAGTAGCCAAGCACTTAACAGTTTGCACTACCCATGACTCCAAAGTCTCCTAACATTCATCAATTTGTTTTTATTATTGTGAGTTGTGAGATAACTAAGATAATGATGGAATTTTGTATGGATCAAAAACATAAAAGTCATTTAGCAAATAAAGTCTAAAGCAATGACGCCAGTGAGGTCTATTGAGTTGAAATTCCATGATCATTTCACATATCTTGAAATACATGACTTATACTTGTATTTAGTTATTGTATTGCACTTTATGGATATGAGTTGGCATTTTAGTTCAGAATAGTACATTATGCCTTAATATGCATGATCCAAATACCTTAAAAAAGAAAGGATTTCAGAGTATCTCCAAATTTATCTAGTTTTAAGCCTTAAATGAAAATATCATATAATCCTAATTTTTCTCAGAATATTCTAATTTTGTTCAAATTCTCTAACCTTATTTCTTTCTATTCCTCTTATCCCCTCTGGTGTACACAACTCACCTGAGCAATAGTTAGGAGCAGGAGAACAATTATAGCGATAGTTTGATGCTATTGCTGATTCCAGATCAGTTGGCACAGGTCAAAAGGACATTGCATTTCTGTGATTTACTAATCTAAGTTTCCTCCCAAGCACTGATATCAGTGGGTAGAATTTGCTAAACATGATGGGCATTCAGCTACATGATTACCTACTGCCATAGATTGAATTGTGTCCTCCAAAAATATGTGTATCAATCTGGCTAGGCCATGATTTCCAGTATTGTGTGATTGGCCACCATTTTGTCATCTGATATGATTTTCCTATATATTGTAAATTCTACCTCTGTGATGTTAATGAGGTGGGATAGGCGGAAGTTATGTTAATGGGGCAAAACTCAATCTGCAAGATCAGATTGTGTTTTGAGCTACTCTCTTTTGAGATATAAAAGAGAGAAGAGAGCAGAGAGACAGGGGGATCTCATATGACCAAGAAAGCAGTGCAGGGAGCAGAGTGTGTTCTTTGAACCTGGGGTTCCTGCATGGAGAAGCTCCTAGTCCAGGGGAAGATTGATGAGAAAGACCTTCCTCCAGAGCCGACAGAGAGAGAAAGCCTTCCCCTGGAGTTGAAACCATGAATTTGGACTTCTGGCCTACTAGACCGTGAGAAAATAAATTTATCTTTGTTAAAGCCGTCCATTTGTGACATTTCTATTGTAGCAGCAATAGATAACCAAGACACCTACACTGATCTTGACTACTATGACGGGGGAAACAACTTGTGCCATATCAAAAGACTCTTTAGCACTCAGGCTGAACTTAACTCCCTAAACCTTATGTATATATAACACCTGGAGGCATAGTGGTTAAGAGCTTGGCTGCTAACCAAAAGGTTGGCAGTTCAAATCCACCAGCTGCTCCTTGGAAACCTTATGGGGCAGTTCTACTGTGTCCTATAGGGTTGCTATGAGTAGGAATCAACTCCACAACAACAGGCTTGTTTTTGTGTGTGTGTGTGTGTGTGTATATATATATATATATATATATAAATGCAAATTATTACCCTCATGTCCTTCTTTTTTTGTGGCACAATCCATCTCAGACTTCTCCTTAGATCTCCCTCATGGTAGGGCTAACTAGACCACATACAGTCTATCTCTAAATATTATTTTCCTAATTTAAATGTTGTTTTTCTTATAATAATGTTATTATTATAATGTGGGAATCTTGTTGCCATGGCAGCCAAGAATGGTAGTGTTCCATTATCTGAAACCCAAATAATGATTACTATATCCTTAGTGAGTTCTTATCCCACCTTGTTATAATAGTGTACCATCTCTACAGTGCCTGCATTATTACTTTGTTTCTTCACTCTCTTGATTTCATATATTATTTTTCTGCTAATTAGTACCGATTTCTTTTTTTCCTATCCTGAATAAGATAAATTCCCTTTCTGATTACTATTGTATGTTCCATCTTTAACAACGTCAAGTACATTAATTTTGAGTCAAGTTAGAGTGAAAAATTCAAAGTTACATTGTTTAATCTAACTAGTGATGTTACGTGCTTTTCTATAGAAACAGCTGATGTCACTCAGAAATGAGAAATAAAGTTATTTAGACAATACATTAGAATTTCACCTAACATAATCTTCATTTAGAATATTTGTTATGTAACTAGCATATGCAGATAAATTGTGGCTCCAGTATGATTTAACACACTTCCCTATGGTTACAAGGACTATAGAAACATTACAATGTACATTGTATTATGGGTCTATTTGAGTCATAAGGCATAGTACTGCTTCAGTATCAGTGCTAGAATGTGTAGAACTATTTACATTCATTTATTTTTCTATTTCTTGAGTCCGTGCTGTATCAGGGCCAAATAAAAACAATGAGAATTCAAAGGTGAATAAGAAAAAGCCCTGTTCCTCAAGAAGCTTGGTTGGCAACTACAGTTACTTATTTCCTTGATTATTAAAATAAATTCTTTTTCTTTCTATTCTAATAATTTTAAAATCAACACTTAAAAATCCATATTTATACCCTTATAGTGTGCCTTTTTTTCTTCTGAGGGAAAAAAAAACCCAGAAGCAATTAACCCAGTATTATTTTCTCTAATTAATGCTGTTTTAGAATCAAGGAAATACTTTTATTTTGCAAAAAACAAAGTACTTTCACATATAGTCTGTCACTCACAGAGCCCTTATGCATTTCCAAAGTCTGAATTATCTCACCTAAACTTTTTGAGCCTTGATTTCCCCTGATACCTAAATGAGCATAATTGGCTTACAGGTAACTATAAGAAATACATCTTACGAGTGTTTGTCACATAGTACTTAATATACAGTAACTAGACTCATAATTATTATTTCATCTAGCTTAAATGTAAGATGTATTTTATTATTATTTCAAAACATAGAGAATAAGTTGAGGTCTGAAATGGTTATGACTCTTATTTTGTGCTTTTTATATCACATTAATCTGCTCTTTTTAAATAATTTACACTTATATTCAGGCAATATTTGATGGGAACTTGTAATATTTGATGGAAACTGTTGTCATCAGAGTTATCATAGTTGGGGAAAAATAGCTAGATATCATTAAAAAAGAAAACAGAAATTATTCTCAAGATTACAGTCTAGAAAGGACAATAACATGTATGTTCAAAAAGAGATGGTAACATGGTGAAGTGAAAAAGATGATATGCACTAGATTAGCAGGATGGTTAGAAAGAATTCAAGGAGGTCAAAGGTAGAAGATTGATTGGAGACCATCCTATTGTCCATTCTAGAGTTTGAGGTGGGCCTTGAATGTTTGTGTAGGGCTGGAATGAGTATACATCATGAGGCTGAACTGCTGTAGAGCAGATGGCTTTAGGAGGCAGACAGCCCTGGATTACATCCTGGTTCAGCCAATGATTAGCTGCATGATCTTAAGCAGATTGCTAAACCATTCTGAGCCTCAGTTTTCTAATTTATAAAATGGGTATAATAATGCCCATATGTTGAAAACCTTGTGCAAATTAAATGCATTAATGCATGCAAAGTTTTTAGCACTGTGTTTGTTACACAGTAAGCATTCAAAAAATTGGGGTTCTTACTCCAGAGGTGTGGTTTGAAAAAAGTCATAGACATGAAAATATTCAGTATGTGCAAAAAGGAAAGCCAAAAAATAGATGATTTCGGCTTAAATTGAATGTTATAGAAATTAAATCATATCATTAATTCCACATTAAGATTGCAGTAAATTTTGAATGTTGGACATTTAGACTTCACACAGTAGCCAATGATGATTTTTAAAAAATATTTTATTAGTCATATAATATGATAAACCAAGTATTGTAATCATTACAAAACTGACATCAGAAGCACAATTATGAACAGAATAGAAGGAAGGTTATGGAAGACTTCCTTCTATATCTTAAGTTCCAAGTGAAATTGAAACCCACATATTAAAGAAACTGATTAACTTATTAAATAGACATAGAGGAGAGGACTTAATATATTCGTTGTTGTCTGCATAAAGTATACTAGCTGATTAATCAAGATTGCAATTTCTGAATAAAAATTATCATATTTTATTAAATGTGTCACCAAAATCGACAAGCTGAGGGAAGGGGAGTGGCAATGTTTAGAAGAGGAAGAAGCATTGGACTAAAGATGAGCAGTCCAGGATTCCAGTTCTGTTTTACCAGTGACAATCTCAGTTACTGGAAACAGACCACTTAATTTTTCTGGAGGTTATTTTCCACATTTATGAAATGAGAAGTAAATTGGACCAGGTGACATGAAAAGGATCAAATATAGCTCTAAAATTCAACAACTTTAATTTGCTTAGGAAAATAATTAAAATATCTTTGAAATAATAAATATAAATACAAACTTGCTTTTATAAGAATTGGAACAAATACTCCCTGAAGGTCGCCAATTCTCCATTATGTAATAGAACCCTACGTTAAGCATCTTTATTGTGCTGAAAGGTATTCTGATACATGTTTGTGCAGACTTTTGGAGGTGTATGTGTGAGTTTGCATGTATACGTATTTGTTTACATATATATGTATGCATAAATATGTATATGTGCATGTGTGGGGTATATATGTGTGTTTTGGGAGTTAGCATAGTTGAGGAAAAAAGCTAGACATCATTAAAAAAGTAAATGTAATCAAATATTACATTTAACTGTGTTTAATTTTCCTTTAGATTTTGTCTTCTGTTTCTTAGCCTTTTTAATCTGTAGACAGACTTAATTCACCATAATAAACTTCTTTTATTTTTTAGCCTCTCTTCTTTGCACTATCAAATATTTCAAAGAAAGAACTAGAGGACTTATTTTTTCATAAAAATGAATAAAATTATTGTATGGCATATGTTACATCATAATTTTATTAAAGAATGAATATCTCATTGAGCTTTTCTTCTTCATTTATGTATATTATCAGGAAACACAGGGGAAAGGGAACTATTTTCTCAAGTTCCTCTTTCTCCAGTGGCTGCAGAGCAGCTACTTACTCTTTATTCACATTTTTAGCACTTGTTTTTATCAAGAATACTTTTTATTCTTATTCTTCAGCTTTCATTGTTTAAATAAAACATCCAGTCATAAAAAATAAAAACCCCATGTGACTATTAAAATGATGTAGTGTCTATAACTAGCTTTTGGAAATAGATTATATTAGGTGACATTATTACTCTTTTATTTCTTTTGCTTTTTATGATCCATACCTGATAAAGTAGCAAATTGATTTCTTTGTTGAAGTGTGTTTCTTAGGGATTTCTCCCCACCCCTACAATTGTCCAGCTAATCCATCTGATCTTAAGTCAGCAGAATTTCCTTAAATCAGAATGGTCAGTGTGTAGATATTCACAGTTATACTATCAATGTGCTCAATCAGTGAAACTGTATTAACGTTTAGAAGATGTATTAGAGATCTGCTACTTACCAGGTGGAACCCTGGTTTCACAGTGGTTAAGAGCTCAGCTGTTAACCAAAAGGTCAGCAGTTCGAATCGACCAGCTACTCTTTGGAAACCCTATGGGACAGTTCTACTCTGGCCTATAGGGTCACCATGAGTCTGAATTGACTTGACGGCAACCGGTTTGTGTTTTTTTTTTTTTTTTTTGGCTACTTACCAGGACTGATACAGCTGAGCATGAATCATGGCTAGAATTTAGGGATGGTGAGATTAGGGAGCAGGCTCAAATATGTCCAACCACTTTGTTACTGAATATAGTATACCATTTCTTCATCTTACCCTTGAATATAAGCTGTCAGCTCAGAATAAATTGGGATCAACCCTAAATATGAACAATTATCAAGAAAGAAAGAATTGGGAATTGAAGAGGGGGGAGGATATAAAATACAAGTGCAACCTTGAGAAAAATAATGGTGGCTGTAGTAACTGTCTTATTTTGGGAACTGTATTCCTCACTGCCAGTGATGAGAGGAAGGTGAGATGCCCTTGAAGGAAAGAGACAGTGGAGCCTAATCATGCAGGAATCTAACATGAAATTTTCAGGGACAGACAGAAACTTGTTATAAAAAAATTCAGGAGGGCAGCCTTATGTGCATATAGCACACTATGCATATATTAGCAAGGAGACTTCCTTGTTAGATATATTAGTAAGACTTTTCAAAATGTTGTCCATACCAAGAATCCAACTACTCTTTATCTCTGGAGAAGCAACTATACCAAAGGTTAGTCCAAAAATAAAAAAAGAAAGAAAAAAAATCATATAAGAAGTATTATACTTCTCAGACCAATGTTTCACTCTTCACATAATACTTGTAATAAGGCATGCTAGGAAAGGTTAAAATAAAATTAAACTCTAAGTCAGAAGTCAGAATTTTCTTCATTTATCAGACTTAGAAATTATGAATGAAAGAGATCTGCTAGCTGTTGTAATGTATCTTATTTCTGGGAGGAAAATGATGCCCTTGGTTATCCTTACTTCAAATTGAATCACTTGGAAAAGATATAATTATTGAAAAAAAAAAAGTATCCCTATGACCATTAACATTTTCTTAAAATGGGATTTGGTCTTTAACAAAAAGTTGTATTATGTTCCATCCTTACTAAGCTTACTAAGCACTTTATTTCTATGCTTGATGTGTATTTGAATTGCCACTTTGGGGGGAAGCCATATTTTAAGATCGTTGGAAAAATACCTTATCATTCTGTCAAGTGTCTAATGCTACTCTTTTTGAAGGCTTAAACAGAAGCTTTGATAAAATAATATTTAAACAAATTTGGGGTGGGCACTTTATCAATTCAAAGGTAAAGGAACAAACAAGCTTCTTTAACTTATCTGTTTGTTTTTCATTTTTCTACCTCTGTACCTCTGTCTCCCAATTATTTAGTACACTGTATTCTTCTCTGGTACCATTCAGTGACATCTTGGATTCCATTTATCTTGGGAATTCTTGGTCTTCTTTTGTGATCAGGCAATGAAGCTTGGATGTGCACATGACATTTTGATAGGGTTCTTTGGACCAATGCAACTGCTTTGACAAAAGCATTTTGATACCAGGAGCTTTTTGACATGCCACTTTGATGCAATTTTGACTTGGGGTTGTTTTGATATGGCCTAAAATAGAAACTATTAAGCTTTCAATTTTTATTATTATCAGCCTCATCGCATCAGTGAGCTGACCTCACCCTACAATGAAGATGAGGGATGAGGTGGGCTCTGTGCAGAGAGCAGGTGTTAGGGCTGGAGTGAAGCTCTGGCATAGGGTTAGAAAAACTTGGGGCACAGTCTAATCCAGCACAAACCTTATGTATTGAAGAGTCCATACTTATCCCCCTTGCATGTATCACAAAATTCATCAATTATAATAAGTGCATGTTCATCTCTAATGACTCACCTGTATTCATGATTACTTGATTGCAAATTCTCTGATTTTTTTACCATAAACTTTAAGACCTAAAGATAAGTGGTATTTGAAACATGATGATATCACTTATTATCATCTCAAAATGACCTAGGAAAAACCTAGGAAACCCTAGGAAAAGTCTAGGAAACACTTCTAACAACTAGCTCTCAGTATACTAATTACATTTAGTATTGCAAGACTTCTTTAAAATTAAATTTTGGGAGGTCAGAACTGATACCCACTTAGAGACTAACCTATATTCCAATCCTAGTATATACATTCTTATTGTAAAAATAACATCTTATCATGGAAATTCATAAATAAAATAGAAAGTAAAAGCCCTTGGTAATTGAGGTCTGGGCTAGTGTTGTCCACAGAAGACATTTCTGGGTAACAGAAAACACGATTTAATGTTTTAACAAGGTCATTGTTTGCTGTGATATTAAAATGACAGTATCAAAACATCTATGTCAAAATGTATTCTCTTTCAAAATAGTCAAGTAAAAAATGACTGCTTTTAAAAAGCTGGGCATTAGAAGAGATAATTAGCTTTGGATTTCTTCATCTCCTTTAAACTTGCTTTGTAAGTTTTATTACGTCTTGGGTCATTGAGGTATTAGGACTGGCTGGATGATCTTTGCTCCAGTTTATCATTGGCAGCAGCATCACTAAAAATAGGGACTGCAAATTCTGTGGTCAATGCTCTGGGTCTCCACATAGCAAGGGCCTGCCACATTACCTGTGAAATCCTTGAGGGCAAATACCCCTGAACTGGAGGGAAAGGGCTATCTTTCTTGATAATTTCCAGACCTCATTGCTTATACTTGCTGTGGAAGAAAGGTGAAATAGGAAGTAGTTGAAAAATTTTCTTGGAAACGGATTTAGGCTACATAATATTTAATGAATCTTTATTCCCTGGAGATGAGCTTGAGGCATTGCCTACACCCGGGAAGCTGGTGTGCAGCATGCTGTCAGTAGAGTCTATCTAGGATATGAAAGCCAGAATAATCTCTTCCTCCCTGGCTCCTTATTTACACTGGGGATGGGGGGCTATAAATACCAAAGGAAGAGAATGTGTGTTTGGGACAGGGCTGTGGAGGGAACTCAGTACTGATAAGAGTCACCTTTTATTTTTTAAAAATATTTGCTGAGTAAATTAGTGGCTTTGCCTGGTACCTTGGGTACCCCTTAATTGTCAGTAGCAGAACCTACTTTTTCCATTGGGATATTTAACCCATTCATGAATTCTCATTTCTGTATTATTTTATTTGATTTTACTTTTCCCCAACTAATCATATGTTTAAATTAGTGATTCTACTCTGGTAAGATTGCTCTTGGATCAGCACACACACACACATACTCACACTCAAACTCACACACAATTCACAACCACTATAGGGTTGCTATGAGCCAGAACTGACTCAATGGCAACAAGACTGGTTTTGGTTAAGGCCTCACAATGACTGTTAACTCACCCTGTGAACTTGACTCGCATTATTTGGAAACATAGATAATAGGCAAGAGGAATAATTTGCTGACAAGATTTTTTTTTTTTTTTTTGTACTTCTAGTGAAGGCTTACAGAACAAATAGTTTCTCATGAAACAGTAGTACACATATTGTTTTATGACATTGGTTAACAACCCCACAACATGTCAACCCTCACCCTTCTCGACCTTTTTTTTTTTGGTGAAAATATACACAGCCAAGGATACACCACTTCAAAAATTTCTACTGTACAGTTCAGTAACATCGACTACACTCTTCCAATTGTGCTGCTATTCTCACTTTAGATGAAGGCTTACAGAACAAAATAGTTTCTCATTTAACAGTTACTAGAAATGTTGCCCTATGGAAATGGTTAACAACCTCACAACACATCAACACTATCCTTACTCAACCTTGGATTCCCTATCACCAGCTTCCTTGCCCCCTTCTGCCTTTTGGCCCTTGTCCTTGGACTGCTCTACCTCGTTAGTCCCATTTGGTTTTATGGGGCTGTCCACTCCCAGGCTGAACGGTGAACCTCGGAGATGACTTCGCCACTGATCTAAAAGAGTGTCTGGGGGCCGTATTCTCGGGCTTTCTCCAGTCTCCTTTAGGCCAGTAAATCCGATCATTTTTTTTTTTATTAATTTTTTTTTTTTTTTATTGTACTTGAGGTGAAGGCTTACACAACAAATAGTTTCTCATGAAACAGAAGTACACATGTTGTTTTATGACATTGGTTAACAACCCCACAACATAACCCTCTAAATTCTCAACCTTTTTTTTTTTTTTTTTTTTGGTGAAAATACACATAGCCAAAGATACACCGTGTTAAAAATTTCTACATGCAAGGTTCAGTGACATTGACTACGCTCTTTGAATTGTGCTGTTATTCTTACTTAAGATGAAGACTTACAGAACAAAACAGTTTCTTATTTAACAGTTACTACAAATGTTGCCCTATGACAATGGTTAACAATCTCACGACACATCAACAATATCCTTACTCAACCTTGGGTTCCCTATTACCAGCTCACTTCTCCCCTTCTGCTTTCTGGCCCTTGTCACTGGACTCCTGTAACTCGTTAGTCTCATTTGGTTTTACGGAGCTGTCCACTCCCAGGCTGAACAGTGAACCTCAGAGGTAACTTCACTACTGAGCTAAAAGGGTGTCTGGGGGCCATACTCTCGGGGTTTCTTCAGTCTCCTTTAGGCCAGTAAATCTGTCTTTTTTTTTTTTTTTCTTTGTGGGTTAGAATTCTGCTCTACATCCTTATCCAGCTCTGTCCAGAAGCCTCTGTTGTGATCCTGGTCAGAGCAGTCAGTGGTGGTAGCAGGGCACCATCTAGCTGTACTGGACTCAGTCCCATGGAGGCCTTGGTAGCTGTGGACAATTAGTCCTTTGGACTAATTTTTTCCTTGTATCCTGTTCTCTTCATTCTCCCTTGTTCCCGAAGGGATGAGACAAGTGGAGCATTTTAGATGGCTGCTCACAGGCTTTTAAGACCCCAGACACTACTCACCAAGGTAGAATGTACAGCATTGTCTTTATAAGCTGTGTCATGACAATTGAGTTAGATATTCCCCGAGACCATTGTCCCCAGAGACCTCCGCCCAATAATCCAGTCCCTCAGGGAGTTTGGATGTGTCTATGGGGCTTCCATGACCTTTCCTTGTACAACTTGTGCTACTTTCTCCTGCAATGTGTACTGTCTCACCCTTCACCCAAGATACCACTTATCTATTATCTATTTAATATTCCCGCCCCCACCCCTCCCATAATGGGTAACCAACAAAGATTGTTTCATTTTGTGTGTGAACTTTTTCATGGGTTTTTACAATAGAGGTCTCATACAATATTTGTCCTTTTGTGATGGACTTATTTCACTCAGCATAATGTCCTCCAGTTTCATCCATGTTAGGAGATGGTTCAGAGATTCATTGTTGTTCTTTCTCGTTGCATAGTACTCCATTGTGTGTATGTACCATAGTTTGTTTATCCATTCATCTGCTGATGGGCATCTAGGTTGTTTCCATCCTTTTGCTATGGTGAACAATGCTGCCATGAACATAGGTGTGCATATGTCTATTCGAGTGATGACTCTTATTTCTCTAGGATATATTCCTGGGAGTGGGTTTGCTGGATCGAATGGTATGTCTATTTCTAGCTTTCTAAGGAAGCACCGTATCATTTTCCAAAATGGTTGTATCATTTTGCATTCCCACCAGCAGTGCATAACAGTTCCCATCTCCCCGCAACCCCTCCAACATTTGTAATTTCCAGTGGTTTTGATTCGTGCCAGTAATGCCGCGGTAAGATGGTATCTCATAGTGGTTTCAATTTGCATTTCTCTAATGGCTAGTGATCACGAGCGTTTCCTCATGTGTCTGTTGGCCATTTGAATGTCTTCGTTGATGAAGTGTCTGTTCATTTCCTTTGCCCATTTTTTAATAGGATTATTTGTCTTTTTGTTGTAGAGGTGTTGGATATTCTTGTAGATTATGGAGATTAGACCATTGTCCAACTTGTAAGGTCCAAACATTTTTTCCCAGTCTGTAGGTTCTCTTTTTACACTTTTGGTGAAGTCTTTTGAAGAGCATAGGTGCATGATTTTTAGAAGATCCCAGTTATCTAGCTTATCTATTGGGTTTTGTGCATTCACGATTATGGTTTGTATCCTCTTAATGCCATGTATTAAGGCCTGAAGTGTTGGTCCTAGTTTTTCTTCTATGAACTTTATAGTTTTAGGCTTTATATTCAGGTCTTTGATCCATTTTGAAGTAGTTTTTGTATACGGTGTGAGGTATGGGTCCTGTTTCTTTTTTTTTTTTTTTTTTTTTTTTTTTTTGCAGATGCATATCCAGTTTTGCCAGCACCATTTGTTAAAAAGACTGTCTTTTCCCCATTTGATGGACTTTGGGCCCGTGTCAAAGATTAGGTGACTGTAGGTGGATGGATTTACATCTGGGTTCTCAATTCTGTTCCATTGGTCAGTGTATCTGTCGTTGCATCAGTACCAGGCTGTTTTGACTACTGTAGCTGTATAGTAGGTTCTGAAGTCAGGTAGTGTGAGTCCTCCAACTTTATTCTTCTTCTTCAGTAGTGCTTTACTTATTCGGGGCTTCTTCCCTTTCCATATAAAGTTAATGATTAGTTTTTCCATCTCTTTGAAGAATGTTGTTGGTGGTTGGATCAGGAATGTGTTGCATTTGTAAATTGCTTTGGGTAGAATTGTCATTTTCGCAATTTAGAGTCTGCCTATCCATGAGCATGGTATGTTTTTCCATTTATGTAGATCCCTTTGGGTTTCTTGCAGTAGTGTTTTGTAATTTTCTTTGTATAGGTTTTTTACATCCCCTGTCAGATTTATTCCTAAGTATTTTATCCTTTTAGGGGCTATTGAAAATGGTATTGTTTTCCTGATTTCCTTTTCATTGTTCTCCTTACTGGTGTATAGGAATCCAACTGATTTTTGAATGTTTACCTTGTATCCTGCTACTCTGCTGAATCTTTCTATTAGTTCCAGTAGATTTCTCATGCAGTCTTTAGGGTTTTCTATGTATAGTATCATATCATCTGCAGACAGGGACAGTTTAACTTCTTAATTACTAATTTGGATGTCCTTCATTTCTTTTTCTTGCCTTATTGCTCTAGCTAGAACTTCCAGCACAATGTTAAATAAGAGTGGTGAGAAAGGGCATCCTTGTCTTGCTCCTGTTTTCAAGGGGAATGTTTTCAGCCTCTCTCCATTAAGAATGATGTTGGCCGTTGGTTTTGCATAGATGCCCTTTATTATGTTGAGAAATTTCCCATCTATACCTATTTGATTGACAGTTTTTATCAGGAATTGGAGTTGGACTTTGTCAAATGCTTTTTCTGCGTCAATTGAGATGATCATGTGATTCTTTTCTTTCTTTTTATTTATGTGGTGGAATAAATTCTTTGATTTTCTAATGTTGAACCATCCTTGCATACCTGATATGAATCTTTCTTGGTCGTGGTGTATTATTTTTCTGATATGATGCTGAATTCTATTGGCTAGAATTTTGTTCAGAAGTTTTGCATCTATATTCATGAGAGATATTAGTCTGTAATTTTCTTTTTTTGTGACATCTTTTCCTGGTTTTGGTATCAGCATTATGCTGGCTTCATAGAATGAATTTGGAAGTGTTGCTCTCTCTTCTATTCTCTGAAATAGCTTGAGTAGTACTGGTACAAGCTCTTCTGTAAATGTTTTGTAGAATTCTCCAGTGAAGCCATCTGGGCCAGGTGTTTTTTTTGGTTGGCATTTTTTTTTTTATTACCTTTTCAATCTCTTCTCTTGTTATGGGTCTTTTCAGATTTTCAACATCACTTTGTTGTAGTTTGGGTAGGCTGTCTGTTTCTGGAAATTTAACCATTTCTCCTAGGTTTTCAAATTTCTTGGAGTATAGTTTTTCATAATATTCTGTTATAACCTTTTTATTTCAGTTGGGTCTGTTGTTATATCCTCCATTTCATTTCTTATTTGGGTTATTTGTGTCCTCTCCTGTTTTTCTTTTGACAGACTGGCCAGTGCTTTGTCGATTTTGTTGATTCTGTCAAAGAATCAGCTTTTGGTTTTCTTGATTCTTTCTATTGTTTTTCTGTTCTCTATTTCATTGATTTCTTCTCTGATCTTTACTGTTTCCTTTCTTCCGGTGGTTGTGGGCTTTTTTATTTGCTGTTCTCTTTCTATTTGTTTGAATTGTGTAGTTAATGTTTTGATTTTGTCCCTTTCTTCTTTTTTGATATGTGCATCTATTGCTATAAATTGTCTTCTGAGGACTGCCTTTGCTGTGTCCCAAAGGTTTTGGTATGATGTGTTTTCATTCTCATTTAATTCTAGGAATTTTTTTATTCAATCTGTGATTTCTTCTATTACCCACTGATGTGTAAGCAGGGTATTATTAAGTTTCCATGTGGTTGATTTTTTTTTTCCTTGCTCTTTCTATTGTTAATTTCACCTTGATGGCATTGTGGTCAGAGAAGATACTTTGAATTATCTCAGCGTTTTGGATCTTGTTGAGGATTGCTTGTGGCCTAAGATGTGGTCTATTCTGGAGAACGTTCCATGTACATTGGAAAAGAATGTTTACTTTGCAGTGGTTGGATGGATTGTTCGATATGTCTCTGAGGTCAAGTTGGCTGATTGTGCCCTTTAGGTCTTCTGTATCTTTGCTGAGTTTCTTCTTAGTTGTTCTGTCCTTTACTGAGAGTGGTGTGTTGAAGTCTCCTACTATTATTGTGGAACTGTCAATTTGTCTTTTCAGTGTTGTTAGAGTTTGTTTTATGTATTTTGGTGCCCTGTCATTGGGTGCGTAGATGTTTATTATGGTTATGTCTTCATGATGGATCATCCCCTTAATCATTATATAGTGTCCTCCCATGTCTTTTATGGTAGATTTCGTTTTAAAATCTATTTTATCTGGGATTAAAGTTGCCACTTGTGCTCTTTTTTGATAGTTGTTAGCTTGATATATTTTTTCCAACCTCTGACTTTTAGTAAATTCACATCTTTGTTTCTAAGGTGTGTCTCTTGTAGACAGCATATTGATGGATCATGTTTTCTTATCCATTCTGTGACTCTCCATCTCTTTACAGGTGCATTGAGTCCATTTACATTCAGTGTAATTATTGATAGATGTGGGTTTGTTGTTATAATTTTGTAGTGGTTTTTTTTTGTGGTGCTGATATTTTCTTTGTTCTTCTTACTCTCTTGTGCTGAGTTACTTTTGTGGATTTTCTTTTTCATTTATTTTGTTTCTGTAGGTTTTGCTTGTGCTGAGACTTTATGTTTTTCCTCTTTTTTTATGAGTACGTTTGTTAATTTTCTTTGTGGTTACCATAAATTTTACCCTTATCTTTCTAAGTTTGAGGCAGTCTATCATTACTTGGTATCGCCTTGCCTTCCTCTCCATTAGAAGGTTCTATACCTATGCTATTTATTCCCTCTCTTATTGTTTTGATGTTCTTGTCATTTACTCATTAACTTCTCTGATTCCCTGTTGTATTTCTTTTGGTTTTGGATAGTCCTCGAGAGTTCTTTTCCTAGATTGGTATCTGGCTGGTACGATCCTGTGTCCTAGGTTCTGCCTGTGAGCTGAAGCTGTTTGCCCTCAGATCGAAGAACTCACTTTAATAATTCTTGTAAGTTTGGTTTGACTTTTACATATTCCCTTAATTTCTGTTTATCTGGAAATGACCTAATTTCACCATCATATTTGAACGAGAGTTTTGCAGGATATATTATTCTTGGCTGACAATTTTTTTCTTTCAAGATTTTATATATGTCATCTCATTGCCTTCTTGCCTGCTTGGTTTCTGCCAGATAATCTGAGCTTAGTCTTATTGTTTCTCCTCTGTATGTGACTTCTTGTTTTTCACGAGCTGCTCTCAGGATTGTTTGTTTGTCTTTGGTTTTGTCGAGTGTGAATATGATATTTCTTGGTGATTTTCTTTTGGGGTCTCTTCTAATGGGGTTCGTTGAGCTTCATGGATGGCCAGCTTTTCATCTTTCATGATATTGGGGAAGTTTCTTGTCAGCAGTACCTCAATGATCCGCTCTGTGTTTTCTGTTTTCTCCCACTGTTCTAGAATTCCAAACATTTGCAGATTTTTGCTTTTGATTGTGTTGCACATAACTCTCAGGGTCTCTTCATTTTTCTTCGTTCTTTTTTTCTGAGTTTTTCTGTAACAGAGTTGTATCCAAGTATTTGTCTTCAATTCCACTGACCCTGGCTTCCACCATTTCAAATCTGCTTCTCAGCCCTTCTATGACATCGTCCGTTTCTGAAATCTTGTTGTTTATCTTTTGGATTTCTAATTGTTGTCTTTGTATAATTTCTAGTTGTGAATTTATTTTGGCATTTTTTTCCTGCATTATTTTCCTGAATTCTTCCAATTTTTTGTCTATATTTTCCATGAATTTGTCTATTTTTTCCTCATGTTGTCAGCTTTTTCCTCAGTTCTTGGAGAATTCTGATTATTAGAGATTCGAATTCCCTATCAGGGAGTTCTAGTGCATTTTCTTGCAGAGGAGAGTCATCTGGTGTTTTATTTTGGACAGCTACTGGAACCATCCTGTCCTGTTTTTGTAAATGTTTTGTTATTGTCTGCTGTCTTTGGGGCATTCAATAGTTATTTTTCTCGTTTATTGATTGTAGATTTGTTTCGTCCCTTTTTTAAAAAAAAAAAAATTTGACTATGTCTGAGCAGTCAGACTGTGTGTTCTTTGTTGTTTTCTTGTCTGTGGGCACAATACTTTTCATCTCTTTCTTCAACTGGCAAGGTCAGTCACTCAGATATGGTACAGCAGTGAAGGTCTAACTGGAGAGGAGTTACTGGGACGAGTTGTTTGTGGCACTTACTACAGCCACCAGAGCTGGTAGGTAATCAGTGCAGGGCAGGTTCCAGTAGGCCATGCCTGTGCTGCTTGGTGGTGTGATGTCAACGGCACGGTGCAGGTAGGCAGGATATATAGGGGAGATTGTTATTGGTGGAGCTAAGATTGATATGGGAGAGAGGAGAGAGGAACAGGAACCAAAACCATACAGACAAACAAAAAAGAATGCTAGCGGAGCTTGCCGTTGGAGTGGGGAGATGAGAGACTATGAAGTGTAGAAAATCAGAAAGGGGAGGAGGAAGAAAAGAAAAGAATGTATAAATAAGAATGAGAAAGTTTAAAGAACCGCAAAGTTCCCAGGGATCCCACAAATGCAGCTATGAGGTCTGGGGAAGTTGCTATCAGGTGTTGCAGTACAGCCTGGCTAGACGGCACAGAGATATACAACACCAAGTATTCAGGGAACAGAAAGAGAAGAATGATATAGAGAGATGAGAAACTGAGAAATGAAGAAAGACAAAAAGGGAAAAAGAGGAAAAAGAAAACAAAACAAATTAAAAAAAGAAAAAGAAAAAAAACAAGAAAAGCCCCCAAAGAAACAGGAAAAAAAAAAAGACAACGTAAAAAGAAATGGCCTCAGGGATCCCTCTGCACATCTGTGGAAGCCAATGGGGAGTCTCCCTGCCATGCAGCTCAGCCTGGCCAGAAAGGGCTCCCAACTCAAGAAAAGGAAAAGAAAACAAACAAACAATTCAAATCAAACAAACAAACAGAAGCCCCAGGATCCCACCAGCACGGCAGCCCAAACAGGGAAGCAGCTCCACACTCGAATGGAGCTCTGCAGCCCCTCAGGAAGAAGCAAAGATGGTGCATGGAGCCTGGTACTTTGAGCAAAGGGAGGGGGAGGTGGCGAGAGGCAAGTAAGAAATCAAAAGAAGCAGGACAAAAAAAAAATCAACACTAGCAGCTGACAAATGGCACTCAGAGTGCCAGCTAGTGCAGGCTGGTGTTTCTGGACAAGAAACAGTGTCCTTGGGAAGCAGTGCAAGCCGAGTGTGGGTGAAGAAGGGTAGAGAGTGGGAAAGCATATATCACTAATTACCAGAGCTCTGCAACCCCTCAGGAAGAAGCAAAGATGTTGCACGGAGCGAGGTACTCAAGCGAAAGGAGGGGGAGGTGGGGAGAGGCAAGGAAGAAATAAAAAGAAGTGGAAAAAAAGCAACACCAGCAGCCAACAAATGGCACTCAGAGAGCCACCTGTTTGGGTGTGTGGAATCCAAGCAGCCTCTGTTTCCCAGTCAAGAGACTGTGGCCACGGGAAGCAGAGGAGGCCGAGTCGGGGTGAAGAAGGGTGGGGAGTGGGAAAGCGTATATCGCCAATTACCGGTTGTTTTGTCTCCCACTGGAAGCTCCGTGAGACTGCTTTCTCGTACCCCCTGTCTGCTGGTCTCCGATAGGAGTCTAAGATAGCGGATCTGCACTGCATTAGCTGGTAGGGGACCTCTGCATGAATCTCTCCTTGCTCTCCATTTTCTGTCAGTTTTCTCACTCCATTTGGTGCTTGGCTGAGTTCTTTATCTCTTCATTTGCTGTTTTAGGGTTTCAGGATTGTTGAATTCTCTGTTCAGCTTAGTTTTTTGGATCTTTGCTGTGGAGGGACAGCGTGGTGCTTCTGCCTAGAGTGCCGTTTTGCTGGAACTCAAATCTGATCTTTTTTTGTGAGTTAGAATCTTGTTCTACATCCTTCTCCAGCTCTGTTCAGAACCCTCTGTTGTGATCCTGGTCAGAGCAGGCTGACAAGATTATTTTGTTTGGAAGTAGTTTCCCTGTTTGGCTGCCCTCCTTTTAACAGAACTTTGAAGAACGTCTATCAAGTAGACCCTGACTTCACTCACTCACCCATCTGGTTTTCACACAGAGACCTCTGAGGAAGCCCCTCTGCTTTCATTTTTGGCAGATAATAGACTCTCCATGGATCTTTTCTTATAAACTTCAACTTTCTCTTGGATACAGTGGGATATAAATTACTAATTTATAAATAAGTGAAGAAAATACCCTAAAACAGAAAGACAGAGAATCTCTTATGATGGGATAATAATATGATGAGATGCCCTTTATATGGCCTAAAACACTGATTTAACCATCAAAATTGTGTTCATCTCCAAGGTAAATACAATATAAATCACTGCTGTCAAGTGGATTCTGACTCATAGTGACCCCATTGGACAGAAAAGAACTGCCCCATAGGGTTTCCAAGGCCATAATCTTTATGGAAGCAGTGGCTGGTAGATTCCAACTGCCAATATTCCAGTTAGCAGCTGAGTGTTTAAACACTGTACCGCCAGGGCTCCATAAATACAATGTAGAGAAGAGAAATAAAGCTAATTTAGTCTGGAGACCGTCTCAGTAAAAATGATCCAGCTATAATAAACGTGAATGTGTTATTTAATCATTAATTTGCCTTTTTAGTTGAGAAACCTGATTCTCTGAAGGTCTTAGCATTTGGATTTATTCAAGACTAGACCACCTATGGAGCCCTGGTTGCATAGTGGTTAAGAGCTACGGCTGTTAACCAAAAGGTCAGCAGTTCGAATCCATCAGCTGCTCCTTGGAAACCCTATGGGGCAATTCTACTCTGTCCTGTAGGGTTGCTATTAGTTGGAATTAACTTGACACAACAATAACAGAACACCTATGTACAAATGTCTATTTTTTTTTCCCCTAGAAGGGGGAATGAGTAGGAAATACAAGGCAAGAGAGGCGTCTTCCTAAAATTAGCCACTGTGGTTGGCACATACTAACAGAGCTCAAGGACAGTACAGGCTCCTCTAGGTAGATGAAGGACACAGGGCATTTTCTTCTGTTCAGCAGAAAGATGGTGCTTCTTTCCATGAGAATCAGCACATAAATATCAGCACAGCCAGAAAGTTACTTTGCTGAAGCTATTCCCAAAGAGGTGATATAGTACTTTCTTTTTTTTTTTTAAATGAAATTAATTGAGGTTCTTAAAATTCATAAGATGCACCCAGGTATTTCACCCTCTACTTCATCCCAACTAACCAAAGACACATATTCAAGATTTGGTCCAAAACTTACATCATTATTACCCTATTATTTACAATTTTATGGCTACTAACTCTACAAATTTATTAAAAAATTATGGTGGCCATCTGAGGGAAATTTCATTATATGGTTTATTGGCCAGGGAATAACACCAAAAAAGAGATACTTGAGGAATTTTCACAGGTAATATATTTTTCTTGTTATAGATAGTCCCTTGTATTTGTAGACCATGTTACAGTTATCAAGTGCTTTCCTATATGCATTTTTTTTATTGTGGTAAAATATACATAACAAAACATTTTCCATTTCAGCCATTTTAATGTGTACAATTCAGTAGGATTAATTACATTCATCGTGTTGTACAACCATCACCTTTATCCATTTCTGATTTTTTTCATCATTTTTAACAAACTCAGTACCTCTTAAGTAATACCTCTCTCCTTTCCTTCTCTAGTCCACCCCTGGTAAACACTAACAAGCATTTGCCTTTCAGGATATTTCATATAAGGGGAATAATATGTCTACTATGCTTTTTTAATTTTCACACCATCCTGGGAAGGAGGCAAACTGCTGCAGCTGTGCAAACAGCTGGGAGACACATGGTGGCTTGGTCCTATAGTGGCTTTGAAATAAAGTGCTTGAATAGAAATGAAGAAATACCCCCTTTCTCACCAGTAGACAGAAATCCATGTTGTTGTTGTTAGGTACTGCTGAGTCAGTTCCAACTCATAGTGACAGAATGAACCACTGCCTGGTCCTGGGCCATCCTCACCAATCGTTGCTAGGTTTGAGCCCATTGTTGCAGCCACTGTGACAATCCATCTGGTTGAGGGTCTTCTTCTTTTTCACTGACTTTCTACCTTACCAAGCATGATGTTCCTCTCCAGGGACTGGTCCTTCTGATAACATGTCTGAAGTCCATGAGATGAGTTTCGTCATCCTCCCTTCCAAGGAGCATTCTGGCTGTACTTCTTCCAAGACATACTTATTCCTTCTTCTGGCAGTCCATGGTATATTCAGTATTTTTCACCAACACCATAATTCAAAGGCAACAATTCTTCAGTCTTCCTTATTCATTGCCCAGCTTTCGCATGCATATGGGGTGATTGAAAATATCATGTTTCAGGTTCAGCACACCTTAGTCCTCAAAGTGACCTCTTAGCTTTTAACACTTTAAAGAGGTCTTTTGTAGTAGATTTGCCTAATGAAATACACAATTTGATTTCTTGACTACTGTTTCCATGGGCACTGATTGTGTATCCAAGTAAAATGAAATCCTTTACAACTTCAATCTTTGTTTATCATGACGTTGCTCATCAGTCCAGTAGTGAGAATTTTTGTTTTCTTTATGTTGAGGTGTAATCCATGCTGAAGGCTGCAGTCTTTGATCTTCATCAATAAGTGCTTCAAATTCTCTTCACTTTCAGCAAGCACGGTTGTGACATCTGCACAGCACAGGTTGTTAATGAGTCTTCCACCAGTCCTGAAGCCACATTCTTCTTTATATAGTCTAGTTTCTCAGATTATTTGCTCAGCATACAGATTGAGTAAGTGTGGTCAAAAGACACAGCCTTTCCTGATTTTAAACCATGCCATATTCCCTTGTTCTGTTCAAAAGACTGCCTCTTGATCTATGTACAGGCTCCTCATTAGCACAGTTGTTCTGGAATTCCCATTCTGCCCAATACTATCCATAATTTGTTATGATCCACACAGTCAAATGCCTTTGCATAGTCAATAAAACACAGGTAAACATCTTTGTGGTAGTCTGTGCTTTCAGCCAAGATCCATCTGACATCAGCAATGATAATCTTCTGAACCTGGCTTGAATTTCTGGCAGTTCCCTGACCATATGTTGCTGCAATCATTTTTGAATTATCTTCAGCAAAACTTTACTTGCATGTGATATTAATGATATTTTTCAATTATTTCCACATTTGGTAGGATCACCTTTCTTTGGAATGGTAACAAATATGAATCTCTTCCCATTAGTTGGCCAGGTAGCTGTCTTCCAAATTCCTTGGCATACACAAGTGAGCACCTCCAGAGCTGAATCCCTTTGTTGGTACATCTCAGTTGGTATCCCGTCAATTCCTGGAGCTTTGTTTTTCGACAACGCCTTCAGTGCAGCTTGGATTTCTTCCTTTAATACTATCGGTTCTTAACCATATGTTACCTCCTGAAATGGTTGAACGTCAACCAATTCTTTTTGGTACACTGATTCTGTGTATTTCTCCTATCTTCTTTTGATGCTTCCTGAATCTTTCAATATTTTGCCCACAGAATCCTTCAAAATGGCATCACAAGGCTTGAATTTTTCTTCAGTTCTTTCGGCTTGAGAAATGCTGAGTGTGTTCTTCTCTTTTGATTTTCTAACTCCAGCTCTTTTACATCATCATTTATTGCATTCACTTTATTTACTCTACGTTCAAGTCAAGTTTCTAAGTCTCTTCTGACGTCAATTTTGGTGTTTTCTTTCTTTCCTGTCTTTTTAATGACCTTTTACTTTCTAATGTATCATGTCCTTGATGTCATCCCACAATGCGTCTGGTCTTCAGTCATTATTGTTTAATGCATCAAATCTATTCTTGAGATGGTCTCCAAATTTAGGTGTGATATACTCAAGGCCATATTTTGGTTCTTGTGGACTTGTTTTAATTTTCTTAATTTTCAACTTAAATTTGCATATGAACAATTGATGGTCTGTTCCACGGTAGGCCCCTGGAAATGGACTGATATTGACCATTTTGAATCAGACAATCCCTCTACTTGGCCTCCACTCCTTGCCAATGGGCCACAGTTGCTTGGCCAGAGAGACACTAGCTCACTGCTCCCTAGGTTTGCCCCAATCCCACCAGCCAGCCCTTTTAGCACCTTTTTTTTGTTTGTATTGTTTGTTTATATATATATATATATATATATATATATATATATATATATGTATATATATATATATATACATATTTATTTATTTATTTATTGTAGCTTCCCTCTCTCCCTTCCTTCTTTTCATTTATCCTGCCCAGCTAGCCCCATGTGCTATCTCCTCCATTTCTTGGCAGGCTGTGTTTTTTTAGTTTGTTTGCTTTGTTCTTTTTTTTTCTTTATTTTTCTTTCCTTATTTTTTCTGTTCTCTCTCTTTCCTTTCCTTTCTCCCATCCACCCAGTCCTGTGCACCACCCCTGCCCCCTCTGGAGAGACCATGCTGCACACTTGGGTTGAAGAGTCACTACTGTGGCCTCCCTGGATCTGTGACACCATCACTGACTGGCTCCTTCAGCACCATTTTATTTATTGTTTGTTTGTTCGTTTTTTTCTATTATTGTTTCTTCTCTCTCCCTTCCTTCCTTTCCTTTATCCCATCCACCCACCCCTGTGTGCCACCCTCAACTTCTTGGTGGGTTATGCTGTACCGCTTGACTGGAGAGCCTCTGGCACACAGCCTCCCTGGGTCTGTGCTGCCTCCATAGGCCAGCTCCCTCAGCACCATATTTTTTATTCTTCTTTATCTTTCCCTTTCTCCTTTTCCTTCTCTCTCCCACCTAGGACCTGCACTGCCTCCACCCCTTCCTGACAGGTAGTGCCGTGCCACCCTGTGTAAGAGACATTAGCTTGCCACCAATCCAAATCTGCCCCACCTCCAACAGCCAGTACCACACCACCAAGGTTTTTTTTTGTTGTTGCTTTTATTTATTATTATTTTTTATTTATCTATATTTGTTTGTTTGACTGTTGGTATCTTCTCTCTTTTCCTTCCTTTCTATTGCCCACCTATCCCCATGTGCCAACAATGCTGCTTCTTGACAGATGGAGCCACACTGCTCAGCTAGAGAACCACCAGCCCTCAGCCTCACTGGTTCAGGCCCAGCATCACCTGCCAAATCCTACCGCACCACTGTTTTATTGACCTTTTTTCTTTTTATTTAAAAAAATTTTCTTACCTCATTTTTTGCCTTTTTTTCTTTTGTTTTTACTCTTTATTGCCTTTGTTTCTCTTTCATTTTTTTGTACCCACCCACTTAGCTCTGCACATCACATCCTCTCCTTTCCCTTCTGCCTATCTGCGTCATGTGCCAAGGGCCATGCCCTGAGTGGTACCAACATGGTCCCCTGGACCCCTCCCTGAACTGCCCCCAGCTCTGCCCTTCCAACCCCTCTGGACCTACCCTGTTGCACCATAGCTGAGTGACTGGCCCTGTCACCTGGACAAGGCAGTGAGAAGTATCATGCCCACAGGTGACCAAACAGTAAAACACACCCAGCCTACCTCCCCAGACATAACCAAATAAAACAAAATCAGGATGAGGAGGTGGGGCCAAGATGGCAGAGTAGTCAGACACTTCCAGTGGACCCTCTTACAACAAAGACCTGAAAAAACAAGTGAATCAATTATATGTGGCAATCTGGGAGCCCTGCACATCAAAGGCAGAGTTGAGGAACTGGACTGAGTGGCAGGGGGAGGGAGAGATGGTTCAGAAGCAGCTAGGAGGTGCCAGACCTGGGATGGGAAGAGCCTGAGCACTTAGGCCTGATTAGCTCGGGGGTGAGTGGTGAGACAGGCAAGTGGTGGTGCTCAGGAGGTATGTTTTCTGCACCAGCAGAGACCCAGCACCAGAGAGTCTACAAGGCCACCCAGAATCAGTGAAAAGCAGCCTTCACTGGGGAAAGATAAGTTTTGGGTCCAGCCTATCTCGGGGATCAAAAACACCCCCCTTAGGGAAAAACCTCTCCCCAATTTACCTCCCCGCTCCCTGCTCTGCACTGGGTCCCGGACCAGTTTCAGCAATTGCTGACTCCCCTGTGCTGAAAGTAGGATCTGTCATACGCCCAGAGCCATTCTCCCTGCCTTGGAGAGTGAACAAATTAACAAATGGGAAAAAATAAACTGCCAGCTCCCCTAAGTCAGGAACCCAGGGTAGGTGCAGCTCCTTTGCCCAGGTACAACATAAGGGATCCACGGACTTTGTGTGCCTCTCCCCCTGCATGGACTTGTGTGGGCCCATCTCAACAGTGTAGGCCCTCATTACCGTGTACAACAGGGTATATGCTGGAACTCTAACTTCAACTGTTTCAGCTGTGAAGTGGCATGTTCTTGACATTTGACACTGCTCTGCCCATCAAGCAGGGTCTTCACCTAATCACATCAGGGGCCTGAGGACTGGTGGCTCCACCCATACCACCTAGCCACCTGCGATATGGGCCCATGAATAACAGGTGCACTCCAGTCCTTACAGCCAACAGCATTAGCTACTCATAGTCCAGCTGCAAAACCCACCCACCTATGCGTTATAGGGAACAGGGACATGCCTTCCTCCTGGACACTCAGGGGCAGCCTTCAGCCCCCTGCCTTTCTCAGAGTGTGTCCCCCTGCTGCAGCCAGATGTCTGTGCCTATACCAATCACCCATGCCTGTCTAGGACTGAAAGTGAGAGCCTACACCACACACTTGGTGTGGCACCTGAGATGAATCCATACAGGAGGAGTGAGGGGACTCCTGTGCTCGCATATCTAGTGACAGATCTAACCACCTGGTGACAGGACATTAAAGCTTCAAAGGTGCCAATAATCAAACTTACTCATATAAGCAGCCTATTTGGGCATATCAAAACAAACAAGAAGCTAGGATACAGTAAGCAAACATAAATAAATATAATAACTTACTGATGGCTTGGAGACAACAGTCAATGTCAAATTACATAAACAGGCAATCCATGATGGCTTCAGCAAGCTCCCAAAATAAAGAATCTAGAAATTTTCCAGAGGAGGAAAATTTCTTGGAATTACCGGAGGCAGAATACAAAAGATTAACATACAGAACACTTCAAGAAATTAGGAAAGAAATTTAAGCAAAATGCAGAACACGTAATAGAGGAAATTACAAAGATTAAAGAAGAACATAATGAAAAATATAACAGGCTGCAAAAACCCATAGAGAGAGAGCAATCAGAAATCCAGAAGATTAACAGTAAAATTTCAGAATTAGACAATGCAACAGAAAGTCACTGGAGCTGAACTGAGGCAATAGAAGTCAGAATCAGTGAGAATGAAGATAATTAAAACAAAAAAGAGGGACTTAAAAAATGTAGACATAGGTTTTTCATATGGAGAGCAAGTCAAGGTGATATAAAGAAATAAAAGAAATAAACTTAGAAAAATAGGGTTAAATATTAAGGTAACCAAAAAGGAAACTAACAATCCTACAAGTCAAAATAAAAAAAAAAAAATAAAAAAAAAACCAGGAAAATATAAAGATTTGGCAAACAAAAAATCAACAACAATGAAAAAGATGAAAAGAAAATACATGAAGAAAAAAACTCAGCACAGAAAACTAGTGGAACAAAGAAACGGTGAACAGCACACAAAAAAAGGCATCAAAATAACAGTACTAAACTCATACCTATCAGTAATTATGCTGAATGTAAATGGAATAAATGCACCAAAAAATAGAGAGTGGCAGATTGGATTAAAAAAACACGATCCATCTATATGCTGCCTACAAGAGACACACCTTAGACTTAAACACACAAACAAAGTAAAACTCAAAGGATGGAAAAAAAAAAATATCAATCAAACAACACTCAAAAAAGAGCAGGAGTGGCAATATTAATCTCTGAAAAAATAGACTTTAAAGTAAAACCCACCACAAAGGATAAGGAAGGACACCATATAATGATTAAAGGGTCAATACAACAGGAGGACATAACTGTAATAAATACTTACGTACCCAATGACAGAGCTCCAAAATATATAAAACAAACTCTAACAGCACTGGAAAGAGAGATACACAGCTCCACAATAGTAGTAGGATACTTCAACACACCACTTTCCGTGAAGGACAGAACATCCAGAAAGAAGCTCAACAAAGACACAGAAGAGCTAAATGCTACAATCAATGAACTACATCTCATAGACATATACCGAACACTCCACCCAACAGCAGCCAAGTATACTTTCTTTTCCAATGGACATGGAACATTCTCCAGGATAGACCACATATTAGGCCATAAAGCAAGCCTTAACAAAATCCAAAGCATCGAAATATTACAAAGCATCTTTTTTGACCATAAAGCCATAAAAGTAGAAATCAACAACAGAAAAAGCAAGGAAAAAACATCAAACACATGGAAACTGAATATCACCTTGCTCAAAACTACTGGATTATAGAAGAAATTAAGGATGGAATAAAGAAATTCATAGAATCAAATGAGAATGAAAACAGAACCTACCAGAACCTTTGGGACACAGCAAAAGCAGTGCTCAGAGGTCAGTTTATAGCAATAAATGCACACATCCAAAAAGAAGAAAGGGCCATAATCAAAACATTAACCCTACAACTGGAACAAGTAGAAAGAGAGCAGCAAAAGAAGCCCGCAGGTGCCAGAAGAAAGGAAATAGTAAGAATTAGAGCAGAATTAAATGAAATAGAGAATAGAAAAACAATTGAAAGAGTTAAGAAGACCAAAAGCTGGTTCTTTGAAAAGATCAACAAAATTGATAAACCATTGGCCAAACTGACAAAAGAAAAACAGGAGAGGAAGGAGATAAACTGTATAAGAAATGAGACGGGTGATATCACAACAAACCCAACTGAAATTGAAAGAATCATAACAGAGTACTACGAAAAATTGTACTCTAACAAATTTGAAAACCTAGAGGAAATGGACAAATTTCTAGAAACTCACTACCTACCTAAACTAACACAAACACAGTTAGAACAACTAACTAAACCCATAACAAAAGAAGTGATTTAAAAGGGAATTAAAAAATTCCCAACAAAAAAAAGCACTGGCCCAGATGGCTTCACTGGAGAATTCTACCAAACTTTCAGAGAGGAGTTAACAAGACTACTACCAAAGGTATTTCAGAGGATAGAAAAGGATGGAATACTCCCAAACTCATTCTATGAAGCCAGTATAACCCTGATACCAAAACCAGGTAAGGACGCCACCAAAAAAAAAGAAAAAATTACAGACCAATATTCTTCATGAACATTGACACAAAAATCCCCAACAAAATTCTAGTCAATAGAATTCAGCAACATATTTAGAAAAAATAATTCAACATGACCAAGTGGGATTTATACCAGGTATGCAGGGATGGTTCCACATTAGAAAAACAATCAATGTAATCCATCACATAAATAAAACAAAAGAAAAGAACTACATGATCTTATCCATCGATGCAGAAAAGGAATTTGACAAAGTTTAACACCCATTCATGATAAAAACTCTCAACAAAATAGGAATAGAGAGGATATTCCTCACTATAATTAAGGGCATGTATACAAAGCCAACAACCAACATCATCCTAAATGGAGAGACTTTGAAAGCATTCCCCTTGAGAATGGGAACCATACAAGTATGCCGTTTATCACCTCTTTTATTCAACATTGTGCTGAAGGTCCTAGCCAGAGCAATTAGGCTAGAAAAGGAAATAAATGGTATCCAAATTGGTAGGGAAGAGGTAAAAGTATCTCTATTTGTAGATAATATGATCTTATACACAGAAAACCCCAAAGAATCTACAAAAAAACTACTGGAACTAATAGAAGAATTCAGCAAAGTTTCAGGATACAAGATAAACATACAAAAATCAGCTGGATTTCATTACACCAACAAAGAGAACCTCTAAGAGGAAATCACCAAAACAATACCATTTACAATAGCTTCCAAGAAGATAAAATACTTAGGAATAAATCTAGCCAAAGATGTAAAAGATTTATAAAATGAAAACTACAAGACACTACTGCAAGAAATCAACAGAGACCTGCATAAGTTGAAAAATATACCTTGCTCATGGATAGGTAGACTCAACATAGTGAAAATGTCAGTTCTACCCAAAGTGATCTACAGATAGAATGCAATCCTGATGCAAATTCCAATGGCATTTTTTAATGAGATGGAGAAACAAATCACCAACTTCATATGGAAAGGGAAACTGCCCTGAATAAGTAAAGCATTACTCAAGAAGAAGAACAAAGTGGGAGGATACCGCCACAGTAGACAAAACAGCCTGGTACTGGTACAATGACAGAGACATAGACCAATGGAACAGAATGGAGAATCCAGACATAAATTCATCCACCTAATAGCAGCTGATATTTGACAGAGGCCCAAAGTGAAAAGACAGTCTCTTTAACAAATTGTGGTGGCATAACTGGATATCCATCTGCAAAAAACTGAAACAAGACCAATACCTCACACCATGTACAAAAACTTACTCAAAATGGATCAAAGACTTAAAATATAAAATCAAAAACGATAAAGATCATGGAAGAAAAAATAGGGACAACGCTAAGAGGCCTGATACCTGGTATAAATACTATATGAAACATAAGCAACAAAGCACAAGCACCAGAAGATAGAGTAGATAAATGCGAGCTCCCAAAAATCAAACACTTACGCTCATCAAAAGACTTTACCAAAAGAGTAAAATGACAACTTACAGACTGGGAAAAAAATTTTTAGCTACGACAAATTCGATCAGCATCTAATTTCTAAGAACTACAAGATACTGCAAAACCTTAAGAACAAAAAGACAAATAACCCAATCAAAAAATGGGCAAAGGACATGAACAGGCACTTTGCCAAAGAAGATATTCAGGTGGCTAACAGACATATGAAGAAATGCTTACAATCATTAGCCATTAGAGAAATGCAGATCAAAACTACAATGAGATATCATCACACCCCAACATGGCTAGCATTAATCCAAAAAACACAAAATAATAAATGCTAGAGAGGTTGTGGAGAGACTCTAGAACACTTATACACTGTTGTTGAGAAAGTAAAATGGTACAACCACTTTGGAAATAGATTTGGCCCTTCCTTAAAAAGTTAGAAATAGAAGTACCGTATGATCCAGCTATCCCACTCCTTGGAATATATCCTAGAGAAATAAGAGTCATCACATGAATAGATATATGCATACCCATGTTCATTGCAGCACTGTTCACAATAGCAAAAAGATGGAAAAAACCTAGGTGCCCATCAACGGAAAAATGGATGAACAAATTATACTATAGCCACACAATGGAATACTACACAATGATAAAGAACAATGATGAAGCCATGAAACATAACATGGATGAAGCTGGAGGTCATTATGTTGAGTGAATTTAGTCAGTCACAGAAAGACAAATATTGTATAAGACCGCTAGTATAAGAAATCAAGGTTTAAACACAGAGGAAAACATTCTTTTATAGTTACGAGGGTGGGGAGGGAGGGTGAAGGTTATTTACTAACTAGATAGTAGATAAGAATTATCTTAGGTGAAGGGAAGGACAGCATACATTACAGAGGATGTCAGGAGAACTGGACTAAACCAAAGCTAAGAAGTTTCCTCAATACAAACACTTTGAGGGACAGAGTAGCAGGGGTAGGGGTCTAGGGACCATGCTTTCAGGGGACATCTAGGTCAATTGACATAACAAAGCTTATTAAGAAAATGTTCTGCATCCTACTTTGGTGAGTGGCGTCTGGGGTCTTAAAAGCTTGCAAATGGCCATCTAAGTTGCAGCAATTGGTCCCAACCACCTGGAGTAAAGGAGAATGAAAAACATCGAAGACACAAGAAAAGTATTAACCTGAGAGACAGAAAGGGCCACATAAACCAGAGACTTCATCAGCCTGAGACCAGAACTAGATGGTGCCCAGCTACCACCAATGACCGCCCTGACAGGGAACACAACAGAGAGTCCCTGATTGAGCAGGAGAAAGGTGGGGTGCAGAACTCAAATTCTAGTAAGAAGACCAGACTTAATGGTCTGACTGAAACTGGAGGAACCCCAGAAAGCATGGCCCCTGCATTCTCTATCATCCCAGAACTAAAACAATTTCCAAGGCCAACTCTTCAGACAGGGATTGGACTGGACTGTGGGGCATAAAGTGATACCCGTGAGGAGTGTGCCTCTTAGCTCAAGTAGATACAAGAGACTAAAAGGGCAGCCTCTGTCTGGAGGTGAGATGGGAAGGCAGAGAGAGTTAGGAGCTGGTTGAATGGACATGGGGAATCAGGTGGAAGTGGGGAGTGTGCTGTCAAGGTATAGGGAGAGTAATTGGAGTCACATAACAATGTGTGTATAAATTTTTGTATGGGAAAAAATATTAAAAAAATACAAATAATCCTATATTTTACATGAGTAAGAACTTTAAAATATTTCCCCACCTAGTATTTACCATAATTGGCATTTTCCAAGGAAAAAACAACCATAATAACAGTTAACATTTATTGAGCACTAAATTCTGTGCCAGCCACAGTTGTAAGCATTCAGCTAATCTTCACAAAACCCATATGGTAGATAGTATTATTGTCTCTTTTATACAGATTGTGCAACTGAGGTACAGAGGATAAGTTACTTCCCCATGGTTAAACATCTATTAAGTGACGGAGCCAGGATTTGAACCCAGCCAGTCCAAGGCAGTCCAGGATCTGTCACACAGTCGTTGTTTTTGCTAGGTGCTATCGAGGGGATTCCAACTCATAGCTACCCTGTGTATGACAGAATGAAACCCTGCCCTGTCCTGTGCCATCCTCACAGTCATTGCTGTCCTTGAGACCATTGTTGCAGCCACTGGGTCAAGCCATCTTGTTGACAGTCTTTCTCTTTTTCAGTAACACTCTACTTTACCAGGCATGATGTCCATCTCCAGGGACTGGTCCCTCCTGATGACATGTCCAAAGTAGGTGAGACGAAGTCTCACATCCTTGCTTATAAGGGGAACTCTGGCTATACTTCTTCCAAGACAGATATTTTCATTCTTCTGGCAGTCGTGGTATATTCAATATTCTTCTGCAACATCATAATTCAAAGGTTTCAATTCTTCTTCAGTCTTCCTTATTCATTGTCCAGCATGTATATGAGGCAATTGAAAATATCATGACTTGGATCTGGTGCATCTCAGTCCTCAAAGTGACATCTTTGCTTTTTAACACTTTAAAGAGGTCTTTTGCAGCAGATTTGCCCAATGCAATACAGCATTTGATTTCTTGACTCCTTTTGCATGGGTGTTGATTGTGGAGCCAAGTAAAATGAAATCCCTGGCAACTTATCTTTTCCCCATTTATCATGATGCTACTTATTGGTCCATTTGTGAGGGGTTTTGTTTTCTTCGTGTTGAGGTGCAATCCACACCAAAGGCTGTAGTCTTTGATCTTCATCAGTACTTCAAGTGTTCTTCACTTTCAGCAAAGTTGTGTCCTCAGCATACTGCAGTATTGCAAGTGGTTAATGAGTCTTCCTGATGCTGTGTTCTTCATTGAGTCCAGCTTCTCAGATTATCTGCTCAGCATACAGATTGAATAAGTATGGTGGAAGATGCAATGCTGATGCACACCTTTCCTAACTTTAAACCATGCAGTATCCCCTTGTTCTGTTTGAGAGACTGCCTCTTGGTCTACGTACAGGTTTCTTATGAGCACAATTAAGTGTTCTGGAATTCCCGTTCTTCTCAATGTTATCCAAAATTTGTTATGATCCACACAAGTCTAATGCCTTTGCATAGTCAATAAAACACAGGTAAACATCTTTCTGGTATTCTCTGCTTTTAGCCAAGATCCATCTACATCTGCAATGATATCCCTTATTCTGCATTCTCTTCTGAATCAGGCTTGAACTTCTAGCAGTTCCCTGCTGATGTACTGCCTCAAACGCTTTTGAATTATCTTCAGCAAAAATTCACTTGCCTGTGATATTAATGATATTGTTCAATAATTTCTGCATCCTGTTGGATCACATTTCTTTGGAATGGACACAAATATGGATCTCTTCCAGTAGTTGGCCAGGAAGCTGTCTTCTAAATTTGCTGACGTAGATGAGTGAGCACCTCCAGCACTGCATGGGTTTGTTGAAACATCTCAAATGGGTACTCCTTCAATGCCTGGGAGCTTTGTTTGTCACCATTCCCTTCAGCCCAGCTTGGATTTCTTCCTTCAGTACCATCGATTTTTGATCATAGGTTACCTCCTGAAATGGTTGAGCGTCGACCAATTCTTTTTGGTACAGTGACTCTGTGTATTCCTTCCATCTTCTTTTGATACTTTCTACTTCATTCAATAGTTTTCCCATAGAATCTTTCAAAATTACAACTCGAGGCTTGAATTTTTTCTTCAGTTCTTTCAGCTTGAGAAATGCCAAGCGTGTTCTTTCTTCCCTTTTGGTTTTCTAACTCCAGGTCTTTGCACATTTCTTTATAATACTTTGCTATGTCTTCTTGAGCTGCCCTTTGAAATCTTCTATTCAGTTCTTTTATTTCATCATTTCTTCCATTCTGTTTAGCTACTCAGCGTTCAAGAGCAAGTTTCAGAGTCTCTTGTGATATCAGTTTTGGTCTTTTCTTTCTTTCCTGTCTTTTTAATGGCCTTTTGCTTTCTTCATGTATGATGTCCTTAATGTTATCCCACAACTCGTTTGGTCTTTGGTCATTAATGTTCAATGCATCAAATCTGTTGTCGA
Source organism: Dugong dugon (assembly GCA_030035585.1). NCBI lineage: Eukaryota > Metazoa > Chordata > Mammalia > Sirenia > Dugongidae > Dugong > Dugong dugon. Next base: position 35,591,956 of record CM057479.1, read on the forward strand.
GATGGTCTCTAAATTCAGGTGGAATATACTCAATGTTGTATTTTGGCTCTCATGGACTTTCTCTAATTTTCTTCGGCTTCAATACGAACTTACAATTGATGGTCTGTTCTGCAGTCGGCCCCTGGCCTTGTTTTGACTGATGATATTGAGCTTCTCCATCGTCTTTTTCCACAGAAGTAGTTGACTTGATTCCTGTGTTTTCCATCAGGTGAGATCCATGTACATATAGTCGCCATTTATGTTGTTGAGAAAAGGTATTTGCAATGAAGAAGTCATTGTCCTTGCAAAATTCTATCATGCAATCTCCGGTATCGTTTCCATCACCAAGCCATATTTTCCAACTGCCAATCCTTCTTCATTTCCAACTTCTGTATTCCAGTCACCAGTAATCATCAATACATCTTGAATACATGTTTGATCAACTTCAGACTGCAGAAGTTGGTAAAAATCTTCAATTTATTCATCCTTGCATTAGTGATTGGTGGATAAATTTCAATAATAGTCATATTAACTCGTCTTCCTTGTTGTTAGGTGCCGTCGAGGCGTTTCCAACTCATAGCGATCCTATGAACAGCAGAATGAAACACTGCCTGGTTTTGTGCCATCCTCACAATTGTTATGCTTGAACTCATTGTTGCAGCCACTGTGTCAATACTTCTCATTGAGGATCTTCCTCTTTTTTGCTGACCCTGTACTTTACCAAGCATGATGTCCTTCTCCAGGGACTGATCTCTCCTGACAGCTTGTCTGAAGTATGTTAGACATAGTCTCACCATCCTTGCTTCTAAGGAACATTCTGGTTGTACTTCTTCCAAGCAAGACCTATTTGTTCTTTTAGTAGTCCATGTATATTAAATATTCTTTGCCAACACCACAATTCAAAGGTGTCAATTCTTCTTCAGTCTTCCTCATTAATTGTTCAGTTTTTGCAATCATATGAGGAGACTGAAAACATCACAGCTTGGGTCAGGTGCACCTTAGTCCTCAAGGTGACATCTTTGCTTTTCAACACTTGTAGGTATATGGATAGTACCCTATCACTGACAGTATTGTACTTCAATATAGATATTGAAATGTTCCTTTCGCCAATGAATGCAATACCATTCCTCTTCAATTTGTTATTCCCAACACAGTAAACCATATGATAGTCCGAGTCAAAATGGCCAATAGCAGTCCAGTTCAGCTCACTAATGCCTAGGATATTGATCTTTATGCGGTTCGTTTTTGATGGCTTCCAATTTTCCTAGATTCATACTTCATACATTCCATGTTCTGATTATTAATGGTTATTTGCAAGAGTTTCTTCTCATTTTGAGTCATGCCACCTTGGCAAATGAAGGTCTCGAAAGCTTTACTCCATGCACGTCATTAAAGGCAACTCAACTCTGAGGAGTTAGCTCTTCCCCAGTTGTCTTTTGAGTGCCTTCCAACCTGAGGGGCTCATCTTCTGGCACTATGCCAGACAAAGTTCTGCTGCTATTCATAACGTTTTCACTGGCCAATTTTTTCAAAAGTAGATCGCCAGGTCCTTCTTTCTAGTCTGTCTTAGTCTGGAAGTTTCACGGTAACCTGTCCACCATGGATGATCCTGCTAGTATTTGAAATTCTGGTGGTATAGCTTTCAGCATCACAGCAACACACAAGCCACCACAGTATGACAAATTGACAGACGTGTGCAGCACACAATAGAACTCAATAAAATTTTGTTGCAAGAAGATAATGTAGGAGTTAACAAGCATTGCATTAAAAACATCTGGCTTTGGTATTTAATCTTGCTGTTTACAGACTTTGTGATATCAGCCACTCATTTAATCTTTTTGAGAGTTCTTGCCTCTGTCTGTGGAACAGGGGTGATTATTTCTTTATAGTGTTATGAGGTCTAAGTGATCATATTTATGGGAACCCAAACCAAACCCATTGCTGTGAAGTCGATTCTGACTCATAGCAACCCTATAGGACAGAGTTGAATTGCCCCATAGGGTTTCCAGTGCTATAATCTTTATGGAAGCAGGCTGCCACATTTTTCTCTCGCTGAGTGGTTGGTGGGTTTGAACTACCGACCTTTCTGTTATCAGCTGAATACTTAACCACTGTGCCACCAGGGCTCCTTATATGTATGTGAAGGCCCTTTGAAATCTGTAAAATGCACTATCTAAATGTGAGGCATGTTGTGAGTATTGCAGCTGTGCCTGGTGTGAGCTGCTAATCTCGTTGTGCCTTCTCTGGCCCTGGCTGGCAGTGACCTAGGGTGGGTCGGGGCAGTTGGCTGAGCTGATTTGTCTCCCCAGCCCCCAGCAGTGTTCTTCCAGGGTAGTGGGTACTCAGTCAGTAATGCCCATGTCATACAGATAATCAGCTCTATTTGGAGTCAACTGTAATGAAATCGATGGATTTGAGGCTTATATTCTTTCATGTCTTTTGACCACGTTTGCTCTAGATCCTTAAAAGATGTTAAATGAGCAGAGGGAAAGAAGTCAGGCATTTACACAGCTCAGGTAGCCACTGAAGGTTAAGTATAGTGACTCATCAAAACACTTATGTTCTTCCTAACAGTCTTTGTTATCCAGGGTTTAACCTGGTTTACTAAATGCAGCAGGGAACATAAAAACCTCAGGAAGCTGACAGCTTAAAAGGCTTTTAGAAAATAATCAAAGATTCAAAAATAATCTCTTTTTACTTCAAATTTAACATTCTCTTGCTTTTATGTTTTTTATTATCAAACCTCTCATTTTAGGGAGAAGTCTTTATCTATTTCTGTAGACTTTTTCTTCAATCAAAACAAATTCACTCAAGATTTTCTGATGTCTTCAAGCACCTACTATCCTGCAAATGTGGATATGATTTCCAGCTGTTTTCTTTACTTACTTTTTTTTTTTTAAACATTCGTTCATTCCATCAAGGTGATAATTTTACCAAAAGGGCTTTAACCATAAAAAGCTAACAAAGACATATTTAGATAAGCTCAACATTTTCTTTTAGCAAATCTAATACTTAGATTGTTGTTGCTAGCTGCTATTGAGTTTGCCCTTGACTCATGGTGACCTCATGCACAATAGAACGAAGTGCTGCCTGGTCCTACACCATCCCCATGATCAGTTGTAGATCGGACTGTTGTGATCCATAGAGTTCACTGGCTGATTTTCGAAAGTAAATCACCAGACATTTCTTGCTAGTCCATCTTAGTCTGGAAGCTCTCCTGAAACTTGTTCAGCATCGTAGCAACACACAGAACTGCACCGACAGACAGGTGGTGGCTGCACATGAGGTGCACTGACCCAGAATCAAACCCTGATCTCTTGCATGGAAGGTAAGAATTCTACCACTGAACCACCACTGCCCTCAATACTTAGATAGAACCATTAAATTGTGTACCAGAAAATATGTTTTAAAAAATTTAGAAAGTTCTCTTTGACCCAGTAATTCCATTTCTAGTAAACAACCTTGAGGAAATAATGAGAGGTGGTATTTCTTGTAATAGTGAAAAAATCCAAAGGTCCAACTTTGGGGAAATGGTTAAATAAATTACTGTTTATTGGCTATTTTCCAGCCATTACAAAAGGTATTTTCAAAAAAAAAAAAAAAATAATAATAATAATTAGATGAAAAAATACTGGCTAACATAATATTCAGTGAAAACACAGATATAAGTATTTTTATATCATGGGCATACCACTTAGAAAACATATACATATTTATGTGGAAAGGAGACAAAGAAAACCCACCAATGGATTAACTGAAGTTACCTACGGGTAGCAGGAATATATGTGAAACTTATTTTTTTTTTAATTCATTTATATTTTCTAAATTTTCTACCATCAGAGTGTTTTAATTTTACAATCAGAAAAAGTACTACTTTAAAAATGTGTAACACAACATTTACAGTTATTATATTGGCAATTTTTAATACTATGATGAAACATTAAAAACATATTTTTACCTACTTCAAAGAATAAAAATAAAGGACTTGGGCAGCAGAGTTCAACAGTCTTTAGTCTGCCCTGGACTCTTTCTATACATTTCTGTTTCCTTGATCTTGTAGGTCTGAACAAAAACCTGCCTGAGCATCCATAGAACTTTCTGGAAGAGTTCTCTAAATTGTTCAGACTAGTCCCTAATTGAAGCACCTCCGGAGTCCCCCATCATTTGGTCCAGCTTGATTCCAAACAGAAGAGCCTGGGGTTGGGATGGTGAGGGTGGGGAGGACTGGTGTTAGGTTCAGCACAAATAGTTTAGAGTGGTGATGGTTATAGGTAGGACATGGGTTTCAATCCCAGTTTGGTCTCTCACTATCTGCTACTTTCCTGCACCGTAGTTTCCTCATGTGAATTAACTGAGATAACTGAGTTTAGCACAATGCCTGACCCCCACAGTAATCATTCAATAAAATTTAGCTCCTATGGAACTTCAAAAGAAGTAGAGGTCTTTCATCAGCTCTGTAGGCATAACAGTCTCACCAGGTATAGTCAAATTGCTACCTCCTTGGTAGGAAGAAAGTAATTAACAGGCTGTCTTGAGTTTTGTTGTTGTTGGAGGTGGGGAAGGGAGGTGCTTAGAAATCCCCAGAAGGAGGAGGACTGTGCCAGGAAAAGGTGGAGTTGGAGGCACCAGGTTGGCATTGGGAGAGAGGGTTAGGTTGTGGAGGGACAGTTTGGAGACAGAGGTGGAAAGAGCGAGGTATCAGCCACTTCGGGGAAGCTGTTTGGGGGTGTGAGGAGCTGCTGCTCCCGGGTCCCAGCACAAAAACCAAACCCATTGTGACTGAGTCGATTCTGACTCATTGTGACTCTATAACAACGCTATAGGACAGAGTAGAACTGTCCCAATGGAAGCAGTCTACTGCATCTTTCTCCCACACAGCAGCTGGTGGGTTTGAACTGCCAGCCTTTCAGTTAGCAGCTGAGTGCTTAACCACTGCGCCACCAGGGCTCCTCCAAGTCCAATAGCCTCCCATATGCCTCAGTCCAATCGACAAGTCAGCAGTAGGGGTGGTGACCACTGCTCCTGTCACTGGTCACCTCTCCAGCACAGCTATCAAATTCCTCCTTCTACTGAACCTACAATCTGGGAAGGGTGAGGGGGAGACAATTCTGGCAACACTGAGGAACTTAACCCCAGGAACTGGCAGTCCCTGCCCTGCCACCTAAGTGTGAGGGGCAAGCCATGGCAATGGGCACTTCCCACTTCCCTGACTCTGGCACTTCTGGCTGCCAGTGGGGACAGGTGCCACCCAAGCCATTCAAGCAGGTGATTACACATGCCCTGAGGAGGTGAGATGGGGAGTGCCATGGATTGAATTGTGTCCCCCAAAAATATCTGTCAACTTGGCTGGGTCGTGATTCCCAGTATTGTATGACTGTGTACCATTTTGTAATTTGATGTGATTTCCTTATGTGTTGTAAACTCTATCAGTATGATGTAATAAGATGGATTAGCAGCAGTTATACTGATGAGGTCTATAAGATTAGATAGTGTCTTAAGCCAATCTCTTTTGAGATACAAAAGAGAGAAGCAAGCAGAGACACACAGGAACCTCGTACCTCCAAGAAAGCAGTGCCAGAGCAGAGCGCTTCCTTTGGACCTGAGGTTCCTGAACAGAGAAGCTCCCAGACCAAGGGAAGATTGATGACACAAGCCTTCCTCCAGAGCTGATGGAGAAAGTGTTCCCCTGGAGTTGATACCCTGAATTTGGACTTGTAGCCTACTGGACTGTGAGAGAATAAACTTCTCTTTGTTAAAAACATCCACTTGTGGTATTTCTGTTATAGCAGCACTAGATGACTAAGACAGGGAGAAATGTCCAGGGTGACTGAGGAAGAATCAAGATTTTGAAATTTTTGGCTTTGAATTGCTTAGAAAGCAATTAGTTCCCTGGATGAAAATGTACTGTAGTATCTTCCTACTTCGGTAAACACGGATTGTTTTTCCAATAAGAATCGAACATCATGGTGCAGGGTTGGATAATAACCCAAGAGAAGTCAGGCTTCTGATGGAAATGGTGGACAAATAGTAGAGGAGGGTGTCTTTTCTTAGAGTAAGCACCTCCTTTCTGTGGTTGGTGGATTTAGACAGGTAAGTTCTCTTCACACACTGCCTCTCTGCCTTCCTTTTCATTTCATGTAGAGCTCCATAATAGAATACTTTGCATCTGAAAAAAAAAAAAAATCATCCTGTTAGATTAATTTCTTTGGGCCTTAAAGGCCTTTTCCAGCTTTAAGAATTCTCTACTAAAACGGAAACTCTCAAGGAGGAGATAAAATCTTCAGCTTTGGCATACTGTGGTGGCTTCTATGTTGCTGTGATGCTGGAAGCTATGCCACTGGTATTTCAAATATTGTTGTTATAGTTATGGGTGGGACATGGCTTTCAGTGGAGCTTCCAGACTAAGATAGACTTGGAAGAAAGGCCTGTAGTTCTACTTCTGAAAATCAGCCAACGAAAACCATGTAGATCACAACAGAATATTGTCCAGGTCACTTGGTTTGGAAACATCATCAGGAGGGATCAATTGCTGGCTGGGACATCATGTTTGGTGAAGACGAGGGAGACCCTCAGTGAGATAGATTGGCACAATAGCTGCAACGATGGACTCAAACATGCTGGTGATTGCCAGGATGGTGCAGGACCGGACAATGTTTTGTTCTGTGGTACATGAGGTTGTTGGGAGTTGGAGTCAACTTGAGCTAACAACAATTTTTATATGGTCAAATTGATGTTTTCTGGTGTATGTACAATTCCATGCAGTTTGAAAATGCAGACAGTCTTGCAACCACCACCACTATCAAGATAGAGAACATTTCCATCACCCCAAAAAATTTCTGCATGTCCCTTTGTAGTCAGAGGCAAAACTATGGGGGAAAACAGATTTATAGTTGCCAGGGACTAGAAGTAGATTTTCCTTTTCCCAGTCCCCAGCAACAATGAAACTGTTTTCTGTCCCTATAGTTTTGCCTATTCCAGCCCTTACTTTTATGATAACCCCAAACTGTATTCAGCTCTATTTACAGACTAGCTTATTAACATTTTCCTTGGGGAGAGGGTAGATAACCTTTTCAAGCTTATTTACAGTCTTGACAGCTAGTGAAGCACCTGATAATTTAGAAGTGAGGGAACTGGAGCTGGGAAAAGAGGGACAAGAATATGGCAGGGGGAGGAGGGAGTGGGACATTAAGGTGGCTGGGTGCCATAGCTTCCCCAAGCACTCATCTGACTGCAAGCCCTGAAGGTGGCCAGGTCACAAAACACCTTTAACTGGGGCTCCTGTTTGCCCACTCCTCCAAAAACAGAAACTCAGGTTAGAGGCAAAGCTGTAAACTCCCTGATGACTTTCCCTCTTTGGGTCTCTACTGTCTCCTTTTCTCATTCAGTGACACCAGTGCTATGTGAGGAGCCCTGCTGGCTCAGTGGTTAAGAGCTCAGCTGCTAATGAAAAGTTGTCAGTTCGAATCCACCAGCCACTCCTTGGAAACCCTGTGGGGAAGTACTACTCTGTCCTATAGGGTCGCTATGAGTCGGAATGGACTTGACGGCAGCGGGTTAGTAGTATGTGACTCTGGATGTGGAGGATAAATGAGAGAGAAGAGTCTAGAATTACTTGAGTTACTGAGGAGGTGATGGTGCTATAGTAAGGGAGAAAAGCCAGGGAAAATAATATTTATTGAGATTCTACCACCCACTGGACTTAAAAAAAAAGAAGTTGCCATTGAGTTGATTCTGACTCATGGTGACCCTATGTGTGTCAGAGTAGAATTGTGCTTGATTGGGTTTTCAGTGGCTGATTTTTTGGAATTAGATTGACAGACCTTTCTTCTGAGGTGCCTCTGAATAGACTCAAACTTCCAATCTTTCAGTTAGCAATGATACACATTAACCATGCATCACCCAGGGACTCTCATACCAGGCATACATTCTTTCATGTAGTCCATTCAATAATCAGAGGGGCCTCTAAGCTAGAAACCTGGGGATTCTGTGCTCCATTGCCCTCTTGCCCCAATATCTAGTCTGTGAAACTGTCAGGTTTACCCTTTAAAACCTTCTTATCTTTCCTTTGCTTTTCTTCCTCACTGCTTCTGTCTTAATTCAGTCATATCATTCTGGACTGGATGTTTGCAGTATCTGTTAGGATTCTCTCCACCTCAAATCCAGTCCTAATTTACCCCCCTCATAGCTACCAAAGTTATTTTTCTAAAATGCATATCTGATTTCATTCTTCCCATATTGAAATTGTCTCTGTGAATCCTCATTACTCTTAAAGTCACAAGGTCCTCCATGATTCCTGATCCCATACAAGCCCCCTCCCAACCTCCCAAATTCCACTGTTGAGCTGTTTTTGTTTGGACCTGCCCTAAAATCTAAATTGCCGAAAGCTACTGGTGGTCCTAGGAGGCCAGCCTCACTCACACTAATGTTCTTCCCTTTTCCCTCTCTTAGCCATACCCTGGGCTGAAAAAATCCTCCTTGTTCTAGACGAAGCAGCCATATATTACCCTATCTGAGAAGTTTCTCCATCCCCTCACCAAAGACCTGTCCTCCCCTTGTTCTTCACTACGTCCTGGTAACCTTTTCTCATAGCCCCTATTAGACTTTATCGCACTCATGTGTTTATGTCTCTGCCTGTGAGTACTCCTTCCTTGCCTTCCTGCAATGCAGTTTTTAGTAAGTGACAAAGTCCTATTGTAAATTCTTATTTTCCATAAAATGACTTGCTCAAAGAGTTGAAATTTGAACCTAGGAAATTGTATTGTACTTAAGCCCATGCTATTTCTACTGCATAAGCTATAGAAGCATATTTGGGAAGAAAGATAATTTTATTTTGGAATGTGTTGAGTTTGAGATTCCTGTGGTCATTGAGGTGAATGTGTGCAGTAGGCAATTGGAAATGAGACTATGATGCTCAGGAAAAGCTTTAGAGGCTCTACCCCACATCATATAAAATATATTAAAATATTTTAGGTATGGGCAGAGCCAACATGGCACTATAGACAGAAGCACCACACCATCCCTTCACAGCAAAGACCTGAAAAACTAAGTAAAACAGAGACAAATGCCAATCCTGGAATCTAAAGCATCAAATGAAAGGATAAAGAACTCAGCTAAGCACCGAATGGAATAAGAAACTGACAGAGAACAGAGCGCGATGAGAGCTACAGAGTAGAGGTCCCTTATCAGCTAACTCGGTATGGATTCACTATCCTGGCCCACTCAGCCACTGAGAACGATAGATAGGGAGTACGAGAAGGCAGCTTCAAGGAGCCCCCAGCAGGAGACAGAACACCCGGTAACCAGTGATATACGCTTTCCTGCCCCTACCCTTCTTCCCCCTGCTCTGATGCTTGGCCGAGGAGGCGCAGCTCCTTGCCACTTGGATTTGTCCTGCCCACACTGGCCAGCTCCTTCAGTGCCATTTTTTTGTAGCTGTTGTTGCTTTTTTTTTTTTTAGCTTCTTTTGGTTTCTTCTCTCTGTCTCATCTCCTTCCTTTCCTTTCACAAGAACACCTGATATCATCTGCCATCTCCACTCCTTCTTGACAGACTGTGCAGTGCTGCTTACCTGGGGAGCCACTTCCCTGGTCTGTGCCACCAAGCTAGTGGGCTCTATGGGGCTTGAATCTAGGATGCAAGACTGCATTAGCCAGATACCAACCTAGGTAATGAACTCTCAAAGATAAAATATAATAACTATAAATAAAGTATAAATTAAAAATATAATAACTAATATATCTGACTGGACCATAATAAAGCTGTTGATTCTTGTGTTTTCCACCCAGTGAGGTCCACGTATATAGTCAGCATTTAAGTTGTTGAAAGAGGTATTTGCAATGATTGTCGTTGGTCTTGCAAAATTCTAACATGTGATCTCCAGTGTCTTTCTGTCAAAAAGGCTGTATTTTCCACCTAAAGATCCTTCTTTGTTCCCAACATTGGCATTCCGATTACCAGTAATTGTCAATGCATCTTTAAAAAAAAATGTTTTATTGTATTTTAGATGAAGGTTTACGGAGCAAACCAGTTTCTCTTTAAACAATTAAGACACACATCTTACTGAAAGCTGTAAAGTACTTAGAACCAGAAGCTGAATGCAGAAAACCTACGGTTGTCATCACATCCATGAAATCTTTTGGTGCTTCAGTAAGTATGGATCAAAAGGTAAACATAAACTGTTCCCAAAATTTGGTGACCTTGTTTTCCCAGGATCCTTTAAAATCCTTTAAAATTCCCTATTAGTAGAAATATCTATCAAAAAACAGAAAATACAGAAAAAGAATAATGGAAGCATGCTACTAAAAAGAATCTATTTATTCCCTATGCTTAAACCTATATATTAATATCATTAATGTTAACTATAGATCTTTTTCATGATTAGGGAAGGGAAGAATATTTGTGTCAGACTATGCACATTAACTAAATTGGGCAGGCATATTCCTATAATTTCCAGATTTCAAGAGTCAGAACACAGTATCCAGAGCCAGCTCACTGATTTTCAGCTATCACTTTTATACCCTTTACTCCTATGAAAAAATGATATGAAAACACATAATAGCTGTGCACTTTGAAGAAATACCATTATCACCTCTATTTTATACACGAAGGAACCAAGGCTAAGAAAGATTAAGGGACTTGCTCAAGTGCACGCAGCCTGTGTTAGAACTGGGATTTAAACTGAGCCAGTCTGACTCCAGGGCCCAATCCTCTCCTTCATACATGGGTTATTTCCATAAATCTTTGGCAGTTTAAAAGTAGTCAAAGGATAGTTTTGATTTATTTTATCATTTTAACTGCATCTATTACAGTATCTTTTTACGACTTAGTCAGACATCGGGCAATGTATTTGGATATGGAGTGAATACTCACTATTCAAAATATGGTCCTTGCATCAGCAGCTTCTCTTACATGCTAATTAGAAAGCCAAAATCTTTAAGACTCTACTTCAGATTTATTGAACTAGAATATCTTGGGGTAGGACCAGGAATCTGTTTTAAAATATTCTCCAGGTGATTCTTATGCACACTAAAATATGAGAAGCATTGGAGTAGATATATGGTATCCAAGTTTTTTAGTAAAAAAAAAATAAGGATGCAACCCTAATATATGTTCATCTACTAACTATATATTGTATATACTACTCTACTAATACATTGTAGTACAGTATATATTTTACAAATAAATGGGCAGTGCATTAAGAAGCACATAAACAGACATTTTAAAGGATACTATACTATTTCTTCACTTCCATAAAATAGTAATAGAATTATATTTTATTTTCATGCCCTGATATCATCCTTTAAGCCTCTGAAGTGTGTGTACTACACTTTAGAAGCCAATGGAATAGAAATTTAGACAATATATTCAATATTTTCTTGTAAAGAATCATATATAATGCTTACTTAAATGAAGTAAAGAATCCAACAACATAAGATCAGAAGGGTTATAGGACAGAAAGTGAGTTGACTTGGATTTTAATTCCATCTCAGACATGGCCAGCTGGGGGAATTTTGGCAATCACAGAATCTAGGGAAAGTCTGGCACATAGTCAAATTCTATTTGACTGAAGGACTTGGACACTCAGTTATTGTTTTGTTTTGTTTTTTTTTTTAATGTGAGGGGGTTGGAGAAGGACTTGTACTAGATGAGGAATAACAAATAGATTTAAACTTAGTGTGTGAAAAGGTGTTGAAATACATGAAGGCATCTACCAGTGATGCTGGGGATAAAAAATGGTGCATGTGTCAGTATTTGACACTCTAGGAGTTCTTAGATGGATTTCTATGTTTCTTTTTAAGACTTTATGCCTATGTACAAATATATCTATTTGTAGAATCACTGAAATTAAGGTAAAGACTTCATAGGTGGCAAGTTGATTTCTCCTATATACTTTCCTTCCCTCCTTTACTTTAAGCAAGCTTATTAACAGAAACATTTTATAGTAAGTAGCTCAGTATAATTTCAAGGGGAAATAAAAGTATAATATTAACTTAAAGTTATCATATGCATTTGTGATATTCCCCAAGTGCATTTTATTTCCTTGTATATTTTAAAATATAGCGCTATTTTTCTTGTGTGAATGAAACAATCTAAAAGAAATATTGATCAACCATTCCAATTTAAGATAATATAGAATGGAAAGACAAATTTTTACTATAAACCAAAATGATAAAAAGACTTTGCTAGCTTCATACTTTAATAAATTTTGATGATTGTATTTAATATCCTCCCAAAGCATTCATAATGGAAATGCTAACTTAAACTAAACTCCAGATTGGGTAAATTTCTTTTTCATGTGACCTCCTAGGCTATGAAAAACAGTAATATAATACAGACATAAGACAATCCTCAATGCTTCTCATCAATTCTCATCACCTCAGTATTTTGTGTGGAGGTCAGACAAAACAGTATCGTAATGAAAAAGGTAAGGGCAACCTTAAAGAAAAAAGACAACAAAGAAAATCATGGGGCCTCAAGTAATAACTGTGGTGATAATTAGGCTACTTTTTAGGTAGGTGGATGATTTTGGGGATGGTTACTCACATATGAACCTATGGCATTTTCTTGAACCAGCTTGCAGAGTCCACTCTATTTCTCCTCAAGGCTCTCTTTTTGAGTCACTGCTGAATTTTAGCACTGTAAGTAAGAACTGAGGCAGTCAGTTAAGAAAAATGGGAAACACAGAAGAGATCTTTCATTCATCTAAAATGGTACTCTGGGATACAGTGGGTTTACCACTGGCCTTCCCAAAGCCATGAAAACCGTTCAGAAACTGTAATCAAGACCCTATACTTCTCCCTGTGCTCAGGATTGCAGGTGACTTTCTACCACCCTTGACACAACCCACTACCATAAAAACCTGTTGCCGTCTAGCCAATTGGGACTCATACCAAAAAAACCAAACCAAACTTGTGGCCATCGAGTCAATTCCAACTCATAGTGACCCTATAAAACAGAATAGAACCGACCCATATGGTTTTGAAGAAGCGACTGGTGGATTTGAACTGCCTACCTTTTGGTTAGCAGCCGAACTCTTAACCACTGCACCACCAGGACTTCCCCACTACCATAAACGCAAAAAAAACCCATTGTGGTTGAGTCTATTCTGACCCATAGCAACCCATTACCATAGGAGGTATCAAATGGAGGTACATAGAAATGTCTCTACTCTTTGAAGCCCCAGAGTTTCAGCACCAAACTGTGTGTAGCAAAGTTTTGTTTTGAATACCCGGAATGATACTTTCCATTTTAATATCCTCAATCACAGCTACCTATTCTATAATATCTCACATTTATTTTTGAAACTGTGTTAAGTTTCTCCTCTTGCAACCTATGAGACAATGATATCCTTTGCCTTTAGTCCTTCCATTAAGTGCTCCCAGAGAAATATGCCTCTAATATCTGCTCATATGTTCCTCTTTTGAAAAATTCTTTGCTGAATGGTAGAGTAATATCTAATAAATATTTGTTTAGAGAATGAATATCTCCCCAAGGATTGCAGCAAAAATACTTTGGGAGTAGAAGTGAAGTGTTTCATCCTCAAGGGAAGAAATCAGAGGGAAGAGTTGGCAGTATATCATATGAAGAAGCATTTTCAATAGCTCTGTCGTTTTACTAATGCAACCAAAAACCAAAACCAAACCCATTGTCATCAAGTCAATTCAAATTCACAGTGACCCTACAGGACAGAGTAAAACTGCCCCATAAGGCTTCCAGAGAGTGGCTAGTGGATTGGAACTACGGTCCTTTTGATTAGCAGCCAAATGCTTAACCACTTCACCACCAGGGCAAAATACTAAAAATATCATTTTTGCCTGGTGGGGATGTGTAGAAGATGGATTCAAAAAATGGTTGAAGGAAGCGTGGTTTTAAAAGGTTAAGAAACATTGGCCTTAACATTTAAAATCTTTTTTTTTTTCTTTACTAGGCAGAAACCTGGCCAAATTTATAAATATGCAGTTTTGAATACTTAAAATATATTAAGTATTTTTGGAATAAAAAATGTTCAAGATTTATGTGGACATATTTTTTAACATCCTATGACTTCTGGTGTTTTGTTTTTCTTTGATAAACCTTCTACTCCATAATTATAAGTGCATTCAACTATTTCCTTTCAGTACACTTGTGATTTTTTTTTCATGTTGCCCTGATGAACAATCCAGGCTTACACACCTTCCCCACTCCTGTACATGTTCTCTTCCTTCCTCTCATAACCTGAAAAACTATGGAAAGAGTCAAATTTCCTGGAATAAACAATGCCTTAGAATACTTCTATTATGACACCTCTCCTAGCCCTCTGAGGTGAGTTTAAGAGCACTCTCTGTTTGTTTCTCCATTCAACATGGCCAAAAATATTCAATTTAGTTATTTCCAGACTATCTAAGGCTTAACATTAATTAAACTAAGGAACCCTGGTGGCGCAATGGTTAAAGAGATAGGCTGCTAACCAAAAGGTCAGCAGTTTGAAACCACCAGCGGCTCCACAGGAGAAAGATGAGGCAGTCTGCTTCTGTAGAGATTTACAGCCTTGGAAACCCTATGGGGCCACTATGAGTTGGAATAGACTTGACGGCAGTGGGTATTAATTAAACTAGAACCAGATATCATAATGTTAGTTGTGAAATCTAAATATGTTAACACTTCTTAACTCCATACACCAACTATGCTGTTAACTTTTAAAAGAAGTAATGAAATTGACTTTAAATAGCTTGATTAGCTAGACTTTTCATGCCAAAGTTAAAAATGTTTCAAGTTGTGCTCTTTCCGAGTACTACTTGTGTGATATACATAATGAAAATAGATATGTGATTAATAAAGTATTCTGAAATATTCATAAGTTTTCTCAGCCAAGTGTTTCTGACATTGACAATTCTCTTATCAAAATTTAATTTGGTACAGTTAGATATTTTGAAAATTACAAACGAAATTTTAAGGTAATATTCTAATTTAAAAGTGAATATATTTTGCTTACGAAAACAGATATGAGATAAAAATTTAATAATTCTCACATTTTAAGTTCTTTATTGAGAAAGTAAAAGTCTATTGCGTATACTTGCTCACATATCATCACTGCTTTGAATATTAGTTGAACTTTCTCCCCTCTTAATTTGTCGAATAATATTGTGATGGCTAAGATTGTGTGTCCACTTGGCTGGGCCATGATTCTCAATGTTTGTATGTGATCACTCCCATGACAGAATATGCTGTGAGTAGCTATCAAGTCGAAAGAGAGTTTCCTTGGGGGTGTGGTCTACATCTGAATATAAGCAGACATTCAGGCTTTTTACTCGCTCTGGACTGTACGGCTGCCTCCTGTTCATCTTACCTGTGGTTCTTGGGACTTGAGCTAGCAGCTTATCTGCAGATCCTGGGATTCTTCGATTTTCACAGCCTGTGAGCGGAGTCCTGCTTTCCAATCTGCTGATCTTGGGTTCGCCAGCCCCTGCGGCTACGTGAATCAGGAGAAGACTCTATTCTAATCCACAGATTTGGGACGTTCTAGCCTCTACAATCGCGTGAGCTGTTTCCTTGATATAAATGTCTCTGTATATATTTATATGCCTTACTGTTTTTGCTTCTCTAGAGAACCCAGCCTAAGACAAATTATCTTCCTTGGAAGATCATTCTTATAAAGCAGTAAAAAGAACTTTTTTATGGAAGTTACAATTTTGCAAACATTAATTTACTCACAAAATATATTATCACAATTTATTATTGCTAAAATAATCTATTAAAAAGCACAAGCAAAAAAAAAAAAATACAAGCAGAACAGATCAAATCTAAAAATTGCAGAAAAAGAGCTCTGTTTTTATACCATGCTGCACAGTTACATAGTTTTACAGTGTTGCTGTAAGAGTGAGTTGTCAATGAATCTGAGACAATTTGATATTTGTCACTTAATTAGTAACTTGGTAATATCTGTCACGATAATTGCCATTTAGGAATGCATTTTAAGATATAGTTGCACTCCAGGAAAAGCAAACTAATCCTTAGGGCGGGGAGAAGAGCACTGCTTGCCTGGGGTAAAGGGAGGAGGAAAGAGGATAGCATTACAAAGGTACAATTTTGGGGGCTGATGTATATGTTCATTGCCTTGATTGTGGTGATGGTTTTCAGGGTATATGAATATGTTAAAGGTTATCGAATTGTACACTTTAAGTATGTGCAATTCATTGCATCTTAAGTATACCTTGGAAACCCTGGTGGCTGAATAAATCTGTTAAAAAAGAGAGATCAGCACAAATGTGGAAAAAAAAAAAATTGCCCAAGAACATTTCTTGCATCCTCATTTGTAATAGCAAAAACTTGGAAGCAATCCCTTGCATATATTATCTGCAATAATAATAATAATAATAATAAATCAACCAGAAAATATCTACAAATGATTTTGAATTAGAAGCTGTTTTAAAAACAACTGACAAAATAAACAAAACTTATGTACAAAAATAAAGACTGAGAGCAAATAGGTGGAAAATATTTAGACAAAGTTTTCTTTATCTAAAAGTTGTATATTTTTTAATATGGCTTTAATGAGTGTGTCCTTATTAAAATAAACAAGTAAATGTGAACAATTTTAGTGGGTAAATAAGAAGTGAACACTATGAAACACTATTCACAGAGTAAATCATGACAAATAATTTCAGCTTTGTTGTTACAAAGATTATGCTATTAAGCTCATAAAAATGCATTTTCATTTTAGCTATGTATGTAACAAAATGTTGATATCATATTAGTGGAAAAAATGATAACTCAGTTGGTTTCAGTATGACTTCATAGGTAGTTGGGCAATTGCATTCGGAAAGTTGCTGGATGGATCAACATTTTGTGCTATTCTTAAGTTACATTGAGTTTTTCAGCTTTAATGGGCAAATGAATTTCCTGGGGATCTTTTTGAGATGAAGATTCTAAATTCATTGGGTCTGGTATCAAGCCCCAAGATTCTCCATTTCATACCAATTCCCAAACTATGATAATATGAGTGGTCTGTGGACCACACTTTGAATAGAAAAATGATACAAAACTCTCTCCCTGGCATTGTCTAGTCAATAATTTGATCTGTTATTTAAAAAAAAAAATTATCTGGAATAATGAGCCAAAATTAACAAGGAAACATTTAAAAAGCAGAATAAATACATATATTTTATGAATTGTCACCAAAATCATTGGCACATGTCTACAAGTAAACCTTGCTTAACATATAAAAAGATTTTAGGTTTCAGTTGATTATATGATCAAGTATGTTCTTTTAAGGTGACAGGTCTGCCAAAAATCTCCTGCAACACAAGTCTGAAATGCTAGTATGAAAGGAAGCATCGCATCAAGATAAAGATAGTTAACTATCTCTCTGCACCCAGAATAGATCAGATCACACCTGAGGTATCCATTAATTCCTATATTCATTCCACAAATTAAATGCCCACAGGCAGTTGTGTCAGGCATCATATGACAGGTAGATATGGCATAAGGTGGAACTTTAGCTAATGAATTATGATTATTTTATTAGTAACTCTACTTTTTATAAACTACTTTATATAATTTATCACTATTTTTTATTTTCTGTTTATAAAGATGAAAGAATCAGTTACATATTTTGGGGTAAATTTCCTAGGGCAATTTTTCCTAACAAGACCTCAACCTCACAAACTTTTTAAATGTGATTTCTGACACATTCAAATCCTAATGCACAGTTTAAGATTTTGTTTTTGATAATTGCTCACAGTAAACAAACTTAAAAAAAAATCTTTTGTGTTTTTGACTTTATCTGTTTGTGTAGTGTTTTTGAGAGTTGCTCTTGGGATTTCAATCTATCTATCTGTCTATCTATCATCTATTTATGTATCTGCATCACCTATCTATTTAGGATCAATATATTATCACTTCAAATAAAATATAAAAATCTTACCACCATATAGGTCTCTTTACCTACTATCTTATATATTATATCTACATACATTGAAAACCCCATCAGACAATGTTATAAATTTGGCTTTCAATCATCAAACACATTTGAAATAACTAAAGAGAAGAATAAATATGTTATATGTACCCAGATATTTGCCATATCTGTTGTTTTTCCTTCAGTCCTCAGGTTCCAACTGTCCTTTTGATATTATTCCCGCTCTGTCTGAGCAACTTCCTACAACAATTCTTTTAGATCAGTCTCTGGAAAAAATAATCTTATTTTTCCTTCATCTGAGAGTGTGTTTATTTCACTTTCATTTCTGAAGAGTATTTTCACTGGATATAGAATTCTGGGTTGATGATTTTTTTTTTTTCTTTGAGCACTTTAAAAATGTTGTGCCGCCATTTGGTCTAATAGAGTCTCATGAGAAATCCACAGTCATTCAGATTGTTTTTCTCCTTTTGGTAAGCTATTGTGTTCTCTGGCTGTTTTAAAGATTTTTTTTTTTTTTCTTTGCTTTTACATTTCAGGAGCTTGACGATGATTGATTATGTTTGCCTTATTTGGGGTTTGCTTAACTTCTTGAATCTGCAGGTTTATGTCTCACCAAATTTGGAAAGTTTTCAGCCATTATTTCTTCAAGTAGTTTTTCAACCCTGCACTTTGTCTCTTCTTCCTCTGAGATTCTGATGACAAAAATGTTACACATTTTGTTATTGCCTGACAGGGTCCTGAGGCTCTGTTCTTTTTTTTTCCATTTTTTTTCTCTCTGCTGTTCACATTGGATAATTTTTATTGATCTATCTTCAAGTTTATTGACTCTTTCCTCTGTCATCTCTGTTCTGATATTGTGCACAGCCAATGTTTTCTTTCTAAATTTGATTATATTTTTCATTTAAAAAAGTTTTCATTTGATTCTTCTTGTGTCTTCTGTTTCTTTGCTGAGACTTTCTGTTTTTCCATTTATTTAAAGTGTGTTTATGATTACTTGTTGGAGCATTTTTATAACAGCTGCTTTAAAGTCTTTGTTAGCTAATTCCAACATTTGTGCCATCCCAGCATTGCCATCAGTTGATTGTCTTTACAGTTGAGAGATGAGATTCTCCTGATTATTTGATGTGGAGTGGCTTTTATTATATCCTGGACATTTTGAATATTAAGTTGTGAGACATAGTTTTGTTTAAAAGGAGAATGCTGATTTTTTATTTTAGCAAGCAATTAATATTTATGCTGTGATTTCTAACCCACTTTCTTTGAGCTGTGGTTCCAGTGTGAGACAGTGTTGTGGTATTTGGATCTGTCCCATATGTGTATTAACCAATGTGGCCTGTATGGGTCTGAAAGGTTTGCTGTTAGTTCAATTCTCAGTATCTTTGGTTTGCTGGCTAGAATCAGATTCATGCATACACAGCTCTGGGAAACGAGCCCAGGATTTTTTATAAATAACTTTATGGGTTTGCTTTCCTAAAGCTTTTTTTGTAAACTCTGGTGTTTTCTGCTTCCCTGGGACTTCCCTTTTTGGTCCTTTGGCCAGAAAGCAGGTGCTTTAGTTTCCCTGCTCTGTCACATACTTCCACTACTGTGTCCATGTCTGGGGACAAGAGGCTTGATGGCAGAGAAGAAAAATTGAAAGGGGAATTAATTCCACACTTTTGGAACTGCAGCTGCACTGATTGGACTCCCTAATAATTTTGGTTCCTGTGAGCTCCCTTTGTAACTGCTTCTAGCACTGCTTAGGGGTTGGAGCAAGAGAGAACCAGAGAAAAGGCAGGGGGAAAGAATATCTGCACACCCTCTGAATGTTAGGAGTTTCTTTTCCCACGCCTAGAGCCAAGACTAGAGGACTTTTGCTAAGGCTATCTCTTTCTTTCTCTCTGCACCCCGTTTTTCACTTCTAGGTTTTGGACTGCATTGAGTTCTGGCTGAGGAAAATGGAGAACAAAAAGTGGTAAACTCACCACTGGTTCCTTAGTACTTCAATTGTCATCTTCCCTAAGCCACCTGCTACTATTTGCTTTTCAGAGTCCCCAAATAAGTCTCCATGCATTCTACCCAGGTTTTGTATTGTATTCAGAGGGAGATACATAGCGGAGTGTGCTTACTCCAATATCTGGAATGGAAGCCAAACAAATTATTTGTAATTAATAAATACACTTTGAGGTCTTTTCTATTAACATCAGTACCAGTGTGCCCCTTAGTTTTTCTTTGAGTAAAGTATATGATTGAGGTCAATAAAATTTACATATTAAGAGATTCTTACTTTATATAAGAATATGTATATATTAATATTGCATTTTAAAATGAGTCTTACATATGACAAGTTTCTCAAGACTTTTCCTTGGTTCACCCTCTGAAGTGATCCAGCACTAGTTGTCTCTTTATGCTTGTCTGTAGTTCATTAATCACAATGTGTAGTTCATATCTATGATGTCAGCAAGCTTTGTTTTAAATTTTAAAATTGGTTTTGCATTTTAAAAAGCTTTAGAACAGACTGTATTCCCCTAGATGCCAGATAGTCTGTCATACTTGTTACGTAATTCAATTAAAGGCATCTGTACTAAATGTGAAAAATGGGCAAAAGAGTTCTAAGGGTACAGGATGAATGCTTGGAAAATCTTTGAATATGCACAGGTATGTTGGAATATACCTGGATAAGGGAGATGTTTTGCTGATTGGCATGTGCATTTCCATTTGTATAGTTCAGGGTTAGGCTGTGCTCTGGAAAGTGAGCTCAACAAATTGTAGACTGTGGAACATTGGCTGGGACCCAGGGGACAGAATATCTGAACAGCCTAGCTTAGAATTATTATTTTTTTAATTTAAGTTTCCTTTAAGGCCCAAATATTCATCTTTATACCTGTATAACTAACAGAACTTCTTTCATGAATAACTAGGGCTGAGGAAATTTTGTCTTTTTTCTATTATTCAATATGCATATAGAACTTGATCACTGCTAGCCAACTTCACCACTACTTCCTTGGTTCAGACCACTGCCATCTATTACACTGTCCTTGAAATAGCCTCCTAACTGCATCTCACCCGCTACAGTCCAATGTCCACAGCAGATGGAATTATCTTTTTAGAATTTAAGACAGATCATGTCACTCTTTTCAAAACGTTCCAGTGGAATCCCTTCTTCACCAGAGTAAGAGCTGAAGCCAAAATCTTTGCAGTGGCCAAGAATTCCCTATACAGTATGGACCTTGAAATATCTCTACCCATATTTCTTATTAATATTTTTCCTACCTTCCCTACTTCAGCCACATGGTTCTCTTCGTTCTTACTTGAACATGTAGACACATTTCTGTCCCGGGGTCTTTGTGTTACCTAAAGCAGGTTCTGCTCAGTGAGGCTTCTTGTAAATAAAGACATACTGAGGTGAGGAGGAAGGAAGAGCATTTATTGCAAGTGTGCAGGCAAGGAGCAAGGAAGTGTATACCTCAAATCAAGCTCCCGGAACAAAAGGAGGCAGAACCTTTTATACCTTTTCTCACAAGGAGGTACATACAAACATTATGAATTACATAGGTTATCGTAGTGTGCAGGCACAGTAAGATAAATTGCATTTTTTTTTTCCTTTGGCATGTAGGCTAGTAAACTGGGTTTGACTGGCTTGAGCCACACCCAGTGCTTTGAGAACAATGAACAGGAGGGGCAGGTTCTGCTTGGTCTAAGCAGCTCCCAATTGAGTCACACCTATCGCCATCACTTCAGGTTTTGTTTGCTAACGGCCAAGCAGCTCCTGGCTTCCTTGGCTATCATTTGTACTGGCTGTCCCCTCTGCTTGGAACTCTCTTGTCCCTTGTACCTACATGGTTCATTTTCTCACCTCCTTCAAGTTAGTGATCAAATGTCATCTCTCAGTGAGGTCTTTGCTGACACCTCATTTAAACTTAGAACTTCCCATAACCTCAACCTTCACTATTCCTTTTTCTGCTTTATTTATTTTGTATAGCTCTTATCATAATGTAGCATGTTATGTATTTTATCTATGTATTAATGTATTTTCTGTTTCCCTCCCCTAGATGGTAAACTACATGAGGGCACAAATTATTGTCTGTGTTGTTCACTTCTGCTATATCCCTAGAATCTAGAAGACAGGGTAGAACTGCCCCATAGGGTTTCCAAGGAGCAGCTGGTGGATTCAAACTGCTGACCTTTTGGTTAGCAACTGTATGCTTAACAACTATGCCACCAGGGCTCCAGAAGAAGGCATAGCACTTAATAAATATTTGATAAATATCTGTTGAGTAAATAGGTAAATAGGTGTTTGTAGCCATGAAGGTATAGGGCTTGCTAAACTTAGAAATCTGAGCACAGCACTGATTTAGACAGCTTTCCAATAATGATAGATTGTTAATCAAGAATATTTAACAAATTCTTTAGATAAAACAAAAGCAGAGACTTGTCTTTGCTGGAACTTCCTCTGCAATGCAAGGCAGTTGTCATTATATGGAACTATTGCAAAACCATTGGAGTCCATCTCTGGAATATTTCTCACACTTATCTTTGTCTTTCCAGTCTTACTGTAATCTTCTTAGATTCTGGACTCATGAACTCTCAGCTGCTTTATTACAGGAGCTTTATAACTGGCCTACCTTTCCATCTTCTCACCGCAGACAATCATAGACGTTGGTTTTTAAGTAATCTTCATAAAAGATAGCTCTAATTTTGTCATCTTTGTGCTGATGTGTTATTTCATAGCATTCAGGGCCCTTCATGATCTTTCATTCTTGCCTTAACTAGTAGAAATTATTCCCCACTGAATATCCTTTCCTCTGTGCAATTAAATTCTTTTTACTCCCTAAACCTACCCTGTCTTTTCCATTTTCCCTAGTCTTTGTTCAATGCTCTTTTCATATTTCTCAAACTGAAATCTAACTCAAGTAATTCTTAATCTTAAGTGTTTACATGAAATTGAAATCTGTGTAGGGACACTACATCCACAGCTGCCTTCATGTCACTCATCGATTTTGTCTGGTAGGAATGATCTCAAAAGTGTGCTCTTTCCATTCAAACAATCTGCTGTGGGTTGTCTTCCATCTTCAGAGCCCCAGGGCATTTTTAATTACCCTCATCCGCATTACCCGAAGAGATAGGAGGATGGGGATATAGAGATGCTTCACACCCAGAGTAGAGATTTTGGAATAACTGAATTCTTCATCAATATTTAGTTGCTGCTTATCTGAACCAGCCCATGATTTCCTCCCAGCTAGGATTATAAAAACACCCATCCTTATTACACATAGACAAATGATTCAACAATTAATAAATTTTGTGACTACCCTGGGTTGGGGTTTGGGATGGTGACTCTGAAGATGATTAAATCTCTTCCTTTAATAAACATATTTGGGACTGCAAGTGATAAAGAGAAATTACCATAAAATAGATGTCCTATTGTAATGATATTAAAAAAAAAGTTTTTAGCACACTGGATGGAACAACTAACTCCACCTGAGGGACTGAGAGGATTTATCAAGGGTTTTCTACTTGTTACTTCTTTTTCTTCCTTCCTTTCATATTTCCTTCCCTCCTCCCTACATCTTTTTCTCTCTGTTTCATCCTTTCTTGTGTTTGTGTGTATGTATTGTATCTGGGTGAGAAATTAGGAGGAGGATTGATAAGCAGAGAATATGGTATTAAACAGTGATATATCACCTCATAAGAAACAAATCGTGATACAATAAATAGCAGGAAATACTAGATAATTGTGTAGATGGTAAAATGTGAAGTGAAAAGAGGTAAAATTAAGACGGAAGTTCTGATTTTTATTGGAAGACATGAAATGAGATTTAACTCTATTGTTGAAAATGGGTGGGAATTCAGAAACAGCTTGAGAATCATTCATAGGACAAAATAACTGCTAGCAGACCAATATGTGATAATTGGTCATGCTGTAAGTGACAAGGATGTCCTATAAAAATCTGGATGGTTAGCAATAAGAGTAAAATCCAGTTATTTAAAATGTTGTTTGAAGTAACTACTTTGAAAAAAGAAAATGAAGTGAAGTGTTGTATGTGGACAAAAATCTCCAGATTAAAAATTCTACCAGTCTCTGTTTTCTCCCTGTGTAAAACAGGAATTAGGATACCAAGACTACTCCCTGCCTCACAAGGCTGTTGTGAAGATCAAATGAGAAGATACTTGTAAAAGCGTTTTGAAAAACTTATACGTTTTCCACAGATTAAGGTATTAGTAGTAACTTTTAAAAAGGCAGGGTACTTATATCACTAGGTATTAGAATAAAGTGCTCATTCTCAAAACTAAATTTAATATCACATAATGATTTCTAACCTTGGAGGAATTCGGAGAAAATCTCTGACAGTGTAGAGTATATGGCTTGTAGTTGACCATAGATCTCCCAAATGGTACTAATGCTCCCTGTGTCCACGCTCCCCTAGAACAATCTCCTGTAGCTAAGTCAATCGAGAAAGATTTGCATGATTGTAAATCTTCATAAGCTAACCCCAGAAAAATTATTATTAAATAACAATGTAATGGTAGTTTCTTTTAATGTATTATGAATTGTTGGCCTGTCTCTTTTCTTGTTTCTAAATTTGAATGCTTTGCTCTCTTCATTTGTTTGTTTCTCTTCCTATTTACCTATTTTATTGGGATATCCAAGAACCAACTTTGGAATTTCTTTAAATTTTTCATTTGTTTTTCTATTTAATTAATTGTTGTTCCTCTTTTATCATTGCTTTCTTCCTACTTTCTATGGTTTGTTTTGTTTATTCTCTTTATAAAAACAATTCTTAAGATGAATATTTATTTTGTTTAATATAGCAGGCATTTTATGAGGGTATATTTTACTGTATTCTCCATGTTTTGCTAAAATTCTTTGTTTCCATTCTTTTAAAGATTATGTGTCATTTCAGTTGTTGCTTACTCTTTGACACAAGGACTATTTAGGAGTATATTTCCTAATTTACAAAGAGTTAAAATGTTTGGTGTTAACATTTTTTTATCATTTCTAAATTTTTAGAGTATGACTTAGAATTGTGGCTTAACTTTTTTTTTATTATTTATTTAATTTTTAAACATTGTACTTCAGGTGAAAGTTTACAGGACAAATAGTTTCTCATGAAACAGTAGTACACATATTGTTTTATGACATTGGTTAACAACCCCACGACATGTCAACCCTCTTCCTTCATGAACTTTTTTTTTTTTTTTTTGGTGAAAATATATATAGCCAAAGACAGACCATTTGAAAAATTTCTACATGCACAGTTCAGTGACATCAACTACGCTCTTCCAATTGTGCTGCTATTCTCACTTTAGATGAAGGTTTACAGAACAAAATAGTTTCTCATTAAACAGTTACTACACATGTTGCCCTATGACAATGGTTAACAACCTCACAACACATCAATACTATCTTTACTTAACATTGGGTTCTCTATCACCAACTTTCCTGTCCCCTTCTGCCTTCTAGTCCTTGTCCTTGGACTGCTGTGCGTCATTAGTCCCGTTCGGTTTTATCGGGTTGTCCAATCCCCAGCTGAACGGTGAACCTTGGAAGTGACTTCACCACTGAGCTAAAAGAGTGTCTGGGGGCCATACTCTCGGGGTTTCTCCAGTCTCCTTTAGGCCAGTAAATCTGGTCTTTTCTTTTTTGTGTGTGTGAGTTAGAATTTTGTTCTACATCCTTCTCCAGCTCTGTGCAGAACCCTCTGCTGTGATCCCAGTCAGAGAATTCAGTGGTGGTAGCCAGGCACCATCTAGTGGTGCTGGGCTCAGTCTGGTGGAGGCCTTCCTAGCTGTGGTCCATGAGTCCTTCAGACTAATCTTTTCCTTGTATCCTGTTCTCTTCACTCTCCCTTGCTCCCGAACGGGTGAGACCAGTGGAGTATCTTAGATGGCTGCTCACAGGCTTTTAGGACCCCAGACGCTATTCACAAAGGTAAAATGTAGAACAGTGCCTTTATAAACTGTCTTATGCCAATTGAGCTAGATGTTCCCCGAGACCATGGTCCTCACAGCGCTCTGCCGAGCAGTTCAGTCCCTCAGGGAGTTTGGATGTGTCTACGGAGCTTCAATGACCTGTCCTTTTACAAGTTGTGCTGGTTTCCCCAGTAATGTGTACCATCTCACCCTTCACTCAAGATGCCAATTATCTATTGCCTATTTAGTATTTCCTCCCCACCCCTCCCATCCCTGTTAATCAACAGATTGTTATTTTTTGTGTGTGAACTTTTTCAGGGGGTTTTACAATAGAGGTCTCCTACAATATTTGTCCTTTTGTGATTGACTTATTTCACTCAGCATAAAGTCTGCCAGTTTCATACGTGTTATGAGATGCTTCACAGATTCATCATTCTTCTTTCTCGTTGCATAGCGCTCCACGGTGTGCATGTACCATAGTTTGTTTATCCATTCATCTGTTGATGGGCATCTAGGTTGTTTCCATCGTTTTGCTATCGTGAACACTGCTGCCATGAACATAGGTGTGCGTATGTCTATTCGAGTGATGACTCTTATTTTTCTAGGATATATTCTTAGGAGTGGGTTGCTGGATCATATGGTATGTCTACTTCTACTTTCTAAGAAAGCGCCATATCATTTTCCAAAATGGTTTTATCATTTTGCATTCCCACCAGCAGTGCATAAGAGTTCCGAACTCCCCGCAGCCCCTCCAACATTTGCTATTTCCAGTGTTTTTGATTCGTGCCAGTAATGCTGTGGTGAGATGGTATCTCATTGTGGTTTTAATTTGCATTTCTCTAGTGGCTAGTGATCACGAGCATTTCCTCATGTGTCTGTTGGCCATTTGAATGTCTTCTTTGGTAAAGTGTTCATTTCCTTTGCCCAATTTTTAATAAGATTATTTGTCTTTTTGTTGTGGAGGTGCTGGATTTTCTTGTAGATTATGGAGATGAGACCTTTGTCTGACTTGTACTGTCCAAAAAATTTTTCCCGGTTTTAGGTTTTCTTTTTACTCTTTTGGTGAAGTCTTTTGAAGAGCATAGGTGCTTGATGTTTAGAAGATCTCAGTTATCTAGCTTATCTTCTGGGGTTTTTGTGTTGATGGTTATGGTTTGTATCCTGTTAATGCCGTGTATTAAGGCCTGTAGCATTCGTCCTATTTGTTCTTCTGTGAACTTTATAGTTTTGGGCTTTATATTTAGGTTTTTGATCCATTTTGAATTAGTTTTTGTATATGGCCTGAGGTATGGGTCCTGTTTCATTTTTTTGCAGATGGATATCAAGTTTTGCTGGCACCATTTGTTAAAAAGACTCTTTTCCCCATTTGATGGACTTTGGGCCCTTCTCAAAGATCAGGTGACTGCAGGTGGATGGATTTACATCTGGGTTCTCAATTCTGTTCCATTGGTCAGTGTATCTGTCGTTGTTCCAGTAACAGGCTGTTTTGACTACCATTGCTGTATAGTAGGTTCTGAGATCAGGTAGCGTGAGTCCTTCAACTTTATTCTTCAATAGTGCTTATTCAGGGTTCTTCCCTTTCCATATAAAGTTAAAGATTAGTTTTTCCATCTCTTTGAAGAATGTTCTTGGTATTTGGTTTGGGATTGCATTGTATTTGTAAATTGCTTTGGGTAGAATTGTCATTTTCACAATGTTGAGTCTACCTATCCATAAGCATGGTATGTTTTTCCATTTATGTAGATCCCTTTGGGTTTCATGCAGTAGTGTTTGGTGGTTTTCTTTGTATAGGTCCTTTACATCCCTGGTTAGATTTATTCCTACATATTTTATTTTATTAGCGGCTATTATAAATGGTATTGCATTCCTGAATTCCTTTTCATCATTCTCCTTATTGGTGTATAGGAATCCAACTGATTTCTGAATGTTTATCTTGTATCCTGCTACTCTGTTGAATCTTTCTATTAGTTCCAGTAGATTTCTCGAGGAGCCTTTAGGGTTTTCTATGTATGGTATCATATCATCTGCAAACAGGGACAGCGTAACTTCTTCACTACCAGTGTGGATGCCCTTTATTTCTTTTACTTACCTTATTGCTCTAGCTAGCACTTCCAGCACAATGTTAAATAGGAGTGGTGATAAAGCGCTTCCTTGTCTTGTTCCTGTTCTCAAGGGGAATGTTTTCAGCCTCTCTACATTAAGAATGATGTTGGCCGTTGGTTTTGCATAGATGCCCTTTATTATGTTGAGAAATTTCCCTTCTATACCTATTTTATTGAGAATTTTTATCAGGAATGGTTGTTAGACTTTGTCAAATGCCTTTTCTGTGTCAACTGAGATGATCATGTGATTCTTTTCTTTCCTTATATTTACGTGGTGGATTACACTGATTGATTTTCTAACGTTGAACCATCTTTACATACCTGGTATGAATCCTACTTGGTCGTTGTGTATTATTTTTTTTAATATGATGCAGAATTCAATTGGCTAGAATTTTGTTCAGAATTTTTGCATCTATAGTCATGAGAGATATTGGTCTGTAATTTTCTTTTTTTGTGGTGTCTTTGCCTGGTTTTGGTATCAGTGTTATGCTGGCGTCATAGAATCAATTCAGAAGTGTTGCTTCCTTTTCTATGCTCTGAAATAGCTTAAGTAGTACTAGCACAAGCTCTTCTGTGAATGTTTTGTAGAATTCTCCAGTGAAGCCATCTGGGCCAGGGCTTTTTTTGGTTGGCAGTTTTTTTTTTTTTATTACCTTTTCAATCTCATCTCTTGTTATGGCTCTGTTCAGATTTTCAACATCACTTTGTTGTAGTTTGGGTAGGCTGTGTGTTACTAGAAATTTATCCATTTCCTCTAGGTTTTCAAATTTGTTGCAGTATAGTTTTTCATAATATTCTGTTATGATCCTTTTTATTTCAGTTGGGTCTGTTGTAATGTCCCCCATTTCATTTCTAATTTGGGTTATTTGCGTCCTCTCCTGTTTTTCTTTTGTCAGTCTGGCCAGTGGTTTGTCGATTTTGTTGAGTCTTTCAAAGAACCAACTTTTGGTTTTGTTGATTCTTTCTATTGTTTTTCTGTCTCTATTTCATTTATTTCTGCTCTGATCATTACTATTTCCTTTCTTCCAGTGGTTGTGGGCTATTTTTGCTGTTCTCTTTCTATTTGTTTGAGTTCTGTAGTTAATGTTTTGATTTTGCCCCTTTCTTCTTTTTTGATATGTGCATCTATTGCTATAAATTGTCCTCTGAGGACTGCCTTTGCTATGTCCCAAAGGTTTTGGTATGATGTGTTTTCATTCTCATTTAATTCTAGGAATTTTTTGATTCCATCTCTGATTTCTTCTGTTACCTAGTGATGTGTAAGCAGGGTATTATTCAGTTTCTATGTAGTTGATTTTTTTTCTTTGCTTTTTCTGTTGTTAATTTCTACCTTGATGGCACTGTGGTCAGAGAACATACTCTGAATTTTCTCAGCATTTTGGATCTTGTTGAGGATTTCTCTGTGTCCTAAGATGTGGTCTATTCTGGAGAATGTTCCATTTGCATTGAAAAAGAATGTGTACTTTGCAGCTGTTGGATGTAGTGTTCTATTTATGTGTATGAGGTCAAGTTGGCTGATTGTGCCCTTTAGGTCTTCTGTATCTTTGCTGAGTTTCTTTTTAGTTGTTCTGTCCTTTACTGAGAGTGGTGTGTTGAAGTCTCCTTCTATTATTGTGGAACTGTCAATTTCTTTTTTCGGTGTTGTTAGGGTTTGTTTTATGTATTTTGGAGCCCTGTCATTGGGTGCGTAGATGTTTATTATGGTTATGTCTTCATGATGGATCATCCCCTTAATCATTATATAGTGTTCTTTGTCTTTTATGGTGGATTTTGTTTTAAAGTTTATTTTATCTGAGATTAGTATTGCCACTCCTGCTCTTTTTTGGTAGTTGTTAGCTTGATATATTTTTTTCCAACCTTTGACTTTTAATAAATTTACATCTTTGTTTCTAAGGAGTGTCTTTTGTAGATAGCATATTGATAGATCCTGTTTTCTTATCCATTCTTTCACTCTCCGTCTCTTCATGAGTGCACTGAGTCCATTTACATTCAGTGTAATTATTGATAGATGTGAGTTTATTGCTGTCATTTTGTAGTGCTTTTTTTTTGGTGGTGCTGACATTTCCTTTGTTTCTTTTACTCTCCTGTGCTGAGTTGCTTTTGTTTGTGGATTATTTTTCATTTGTTCTGTTTTTGTAGGTTTTTTTTTTTTTGCTGAGACTTTATGTTTTTCCTCTTTGTTTTTATGAGTATGTTTATTAACTTTCTTTTTGGTTACCATGAAATTTCCCCGTATCTTTTGATGTTTTTATTATTACTTGGTATTGCCTTGCCTTCTTCTCCATTAGAAAGTTCTAAACCTACACCATTTATTCCATTTTTTATTGTTCTGATGTTGTTGTCATTTACTGATTAACTGCTCTGATTCCCTGTTGTATTTCTTTTGGTTTGGGATAGTCCTTGAGAGGTCATTTCCTAGATTGGTATCTGGCTCGTACGATCCTGCGTCCTAGATTCTGCCTGTGAGCTGAGTTTGTTTGTCCTCAGATCGAACAATTCCTTTTAATAATTCTTGTAAGTTTGGTTTGGTTTTTACATATTCCCTTAATTTCTGTTTATCTGGAAATGTCCTAATTTCACCATCATATTTGAACTAGACTTCTGCAGGATATATTATTATTGTCTGGCAATTCTTTTCAAGGTTTTATGTATGCCATCCCATTGCCTTCTTGCCTGTATGATTTTGCCAAATAATCTGAGCTTAGTCTTATTGTTTCTCCTCTGTATGTGACTTCTTGTTTTTCATGAGCTGCTCTCAGGATTCTTTGTTTGTCTTTGTTTTTGGCGAGTGTGATTATGATATGCCTTGGTGATTTTCTTTTGGGGTCTCTTCTATATGGGGTTTGTTGAGCTTATTGGATAGCCAGCTTTTCATCTTTCATGATATTGGGGAAGTTTTCTGTCTGCAGTTCTTCAATGATCCTCTGCGTGTTTTCTGTTTTCTACCCCTGTTCTGGAACTCCAATCACTTGAAAAAATTTTTTTTGATTGTATCCCACATAATTCTCAGGGTCTCTTCCTTTTTCTTTGTTCTTTTTTCTGACTTTTCCTCAGAGTTTTATCCAAGTGTTTCTCTTCAATTCCACTTATCCTTTTTTCCACTGTTTCAAATCTCCTCAGCCCTTCTGTGACTCCATCCATTACTGAAATCTTGATGTTTATCTTTTGGATTTCTAATTGTTATTTTTGTATAATTTATAGTTGTGAATTTATTTTGGCACTTCATTCCTGCATTATTTTCCTGAATTCTTCCAAATTTTTTGTCTTTATTTTCCATGAATTTGTCTATTTTCTCCTCATTTTTTTTCCAGCTTTTGCTTCAACTCTTGGAAAATTCTATGTATTAGAGATTTGAATTCCCTATCAGGTAGTTCTAGTGCCTTTTCTTCCACTGCAAAGTCATCTGGTGTTGTATTTTGGACCCTTACTGGAACCATCCTGTCCTTTTTTTGTAAATGTTTTGATATTGTCTGCTGTCTTCGGGGCATTCAGTAGTTATTTTTCTCTTTTACTGATTGTAGATTTGTTTGTTTTTTCCTTTTTCTTAATTTGGCTATGTCTGAGCAGGCAGGCTATGTGTTCTTTGTTTTTTGCTCATCTTTGGGCAAGATAATTTTCACCTCCTTCTTCAATTGGCAGGGTCAGTCCCTCAGATATGGTACAGCAGGGCAGGTCTAGCTGAAGAGGAGTTACTGGGACAGGTTGTTTGTGGCACTTACTACAGCCACCGGGGCAAATCGGTAATCAGTGTAGGGCAGGTTCCAGTAGGCTGTGCCTGTGCTGCTTGGTGGTGTGATGTTAAGTGCACAGTGCAGATAGGCAAGCTGGAGGGGGGAGATTATTATGTGTGGAGCTAAGATGGATATGGGAGAGAGGAGAGAGGAACAGAAGCCAAAAACATGCAAACAAACAAAAAAGAGTGCTAGGAGAGCTTGCTGTTTGAGTGGAGAGATGAGAGACTATGAGATGGAGATAAACAAAAAGGAGAAGAAGAATAAAAAAAAAGAGAATAAAAAATAATGAATAAGTAAAAATCAGAAAGGAAAAAGAAGAGCAAAGCTCCCAGATATCCCACAGGTGCACCTATAAGGTCTGGGGAAGTTGTTTTCAGGTGTTGCAGTACAGCCTGGCTAGAAGGCATAGAGGTATTCAGTGCCGGGTATTCCGGGAACAGAAAAAGAAGGAAGGTATAGAGAGATGAGAACCTGAGTAAGGAAGAAAGACAAAAAGGGAAAAAGAGGGAAAAGAAAACAAAACAAATTTAAAAAAAAAAAAGAACAAGAAAAGCCCTGAAAAAAACAGAAAAAATAAAAAAAAAACACAAGAAAAGAAATGCCCTCAGGCATCCCTCTGTGCATCTGTGCAAGCCAATGCAGTAGGTTCCAAGATGCGCCACACCACCCAGCCTGAACGGGCTCCCAATTCAAGAAAAGGAAAAGAAAACAAACGAACAATTCAAAACAAACAAACAGACAAAAGCCCTGGGATCCCACCAGCATGGCAGCTCAGACCAGGAAGCAGTTCCACACTCTAATGGAGCTCTGCAGCCCCTCAGGAAGAGGCAAAGATGGCTCACAGAGCCAGGTATTTGAGCGAAAGGACACAGAGGTAGTAAGAGGTAAGGAAGAAATCAAAAGTAGTGGAAAAAAAAGCAACAACAAGTGGCACTCAGAGGGCCAGCCAGTGCGGGTTGGTGGAATCCAAGTGGCTGGTGCTTCCTGGACAAGAGACTGTGGCTGTGGGATGCAGAGGAGGCTGAGTGGGGGGTGAAGAAGGGTTGTGGTTGGGAAAGCATATATTGCAGATTACCAGTTGTTCTGTCTCCTGCTATAAGCTCCATGAAGCTGCTTTCTCATACTCCCTATTTGCTGGTCTCTGATAGGAGTCCAGGATGGTGGATCCATGCTGCATTAGCTGATCGGGGACCTCTGCATGAATCTCTACTTGCTCTCCATTCTGTGTCAGTTTTCTCACTCCACTGGTGCTTGGCTGAGTTCTTTATCTCTTCATTTGTTGTTTTAGGGTTTCAGGATTGCTGTTTTCTCTGTTTGGCTTAGTTTTTCGGATCTTTGCTGTGGAGGGATTGTGTGGTGCTTCTGCCTAGAGTGCCATTTTGACAGAAGTCCTGTGGCTTAACTTTTTGATATTTAATAGTTCTTTGTGCTAAGAAAAAGAAAAATTTTTCTTAATTTGATAATTTTTCATGGAACACTAAAAATATATATCCTGTATTCAATATGTTTATTGATTTTATTTCTTCAATTTCTTTATATCCTTACTTATTTTTATATGATAATTCTGTCACATTTTGAATAATTTAAATTTAAATTATCCTACTATTATATATTTAACATATTCTAATTGAATTTATAATAGTTTTTGGATTAATATGTTGGCCAAGTATTTTGTTGATGTTGTTTATTTGTTACAATGCTTCTATATTATTCATGAATTGTACATCTTATCATTACATAATGTTCCTCTTTATCATATTTAATGTTTTTATTCTAGCATCACCTGGGGCAATGCTACTAGATTACACAACCTTGAAGACACGTTTAACGTTATTCTGTAAGTGGAGATGCCCTTCTCTGTGCACTGCACAGTCTGCATTGCCCCACTAAGCAGCCCTGAGTCATCCTTTGTTTTGGCTTTTCTTTCCTTATGTATCTCGACCATGATATTACATCAATCCTTTCCTTGTCACTTTGTTAAGAGACTGTTCATGGTAGAACTTGGCTATTCAAATTTGGTAGAAAGTGCTATATCTGATTTTATTCTTTCCGTCTTCCCTTATGTTTCTCTTTGTTTTGCTTTATTTTTGACATTTTCCTTCTATTTTATTCTTGGTTTGAGCATGTTGGTATTCATACCCCACCTCATTTTACCTCTTGTTAATATTATAAATGTGTAATGTATACTCTACTCTGTAGTGGTGGTACCCTGGTGGCACAGTGGTTAAGCGTTTGGCTGCTAACCAAAAGATTGGCAGTTTGCACCCACCCAGTGGCTCCGTGGGAGGAAGATCTGGTGATCTGCTTCCATAAAGCTTACAGCCTGCAAAACCGTATGGGGCAGTTCTACTCTGTCATATAGGGTTGCTATGAGTCAAAAATCTACTGGACGGCAGCCAACAACAACAACAATGGTTGTTATTTTACTTTAATGATACTTACCATCATTATATATATATGTGTATATATAACAAACCCATATCAAACCCATTGTAGTTGAGTCGATTCTGACTCATAGAGACCCTATAGGACACAGCAGAACTGCCCCATATGGTCTCCAAGGAGTAGATGGTAGATTCAAACTGCTGACCTTTTGGTTAGCAGCCAAGCTTTTAACCACTGTGCCACCAGGGCTCCATATATAAAAAAAGGCCAAAAACCAAACCTGCTGCCATTGAGTCTATTCTGACTCATAGTGACCCTATAGGGCAGAGTAGAACTGCCCCACAGGGTTTCCAAGGAGCAGCTATGGATTCAAACTGCTGACCTATTTGGTTAGCAGCCAAGCTCTTAACCATAGAGACACCAGGACTCCGTATATATGTATAGATAGATAGAGAGAGAGAGAGAGGGATATATAGATATATATAGATATGTATATCTGTAATTGCCCCACGTGTCTGTCCGTTTGTCATACTGGGAGGGCTTGCCTGTTGCTGTGATGGTGGAAGCTATGCCACTGGTATTCAGATACCAGCAGGGTCACCCATGTTGGACAGATCTCAGGTGAGCTTCCAGACTAAGATGGACTAGGAAGAAGACCCGACAGCCTGCTTCTGAAAAGAATTAGCCATTGGAAACCTAATGAATAGCAGTGGAACATTGTCTGATATAGTGTCAGAAGATGAGCCCCCAATGATGGAAGGCACTCAAAAGACAACTGGGGAAGGGCTGCCTCCTCAAAGTAGAGTCAACCTTAATGGCATGGTTGGAATCAAGCTTTTGGGACCTTCATTTGCTGATGTGGCACAACTCAAAATGAGAAGAAACAGCTGCAAATATCCATTAATAATTGGAAGGTGGAATGTATGAAGTATGAATCTAGAAAAATCAGAAATCATCAAAAATGAAATGGAATGCATAAACATCAATATCCTAAGCATTAGTAGACTGAAATGGACTGGTATTGGCCATTTTGAATCAGACAATAGTGTGATCTACTATGTCAGGAATGACAACTTGAAGAGGAACGGCATTGCATTCATTGACAAAAAGAACATTTCAAGAGCTATCCTGAAGTACAACACTGTCAGTAATAGGATAATATCCATACGTCTACAAGGAAAACCAGTTAATACAACTATTTTCCAAATTTATACACCAACCACAAAGGATAAAGGTAAAGAAACTGAAGATTTTTACCAGCTTCTACTGTCTGAAATTGATAGAACATGCAATCAGGATGCATTGATAATTACTGGTGATTGGAACACAAAAGTTGGAAACAAAGAAAAAGGATCAGTAGCTGGAAAATATGGCCTTGGTGATAGAAATGATGCTGGAGGTCACATGATAGAATTTTGCAAAACCAACGAATTCTTCATTGCAAATACCTTTTTTTCACGAACATACAAAGTGACTATACACATGGACCTCCCCAGATGGAATGCACAGGAATCAAATCAACTACATCTGTGGAAAGAGACACTGGAAAAGCTCAATATTATCTGTCAGAATGAGGCTAGGGGTTTACCGTGGAATAATCAATTGCTCATATGCAAATTCAAGCTGAAACTGAAGAAAATTAGAACAAGTCCATGAGAGCCAAAGTACGACCTTGGGTGTATCCTACCTAAATTTAGAGACCATCTCAATAATAGATTTGACTCATTGAACACTAATGACCAAAGACAAGACAACTTGTCAATGACATCAAGGACATCATACATGAAGAAAGCAAGAAGTCATTAAAAAGACAGAAAAGAAAGAAAAGACCAAAATAGATGTCAGAAAAGACTCTGAAACTTGCTCTTGAACATCGAGCAGCTAAAACAAAGGGAAAAAATAACAAACTAAAAGAACTGAACAGAAGATTTTAAAGGGCAACTCAAGAAGACAAAGTAAAGTATTATAATGAAATCTGCAAAGAGCTGGAGATAGAAAACCAAAAGTGAAGAACACACCATTTCTCAAGCTGAAAGAACTGAGGAAAAAACTCAAACCTCGAGTTGCAATAGTGAAGGATTTTATGGTGAAAATATTAAATGACACAGGAAGCATCAAAAGAAGGTGGAAGGAATACACAGAGTCATTATACCAAAAAGAATTGGTCAACATTCAACCATTTCAAGAGGTAGCATATGATCAGGAACCAATGGTACTGAAGGAAGAAGTCCAAGCTGCACTGGAACATTGGCAAAAACAAGGCTCCAGGAATTGACGGAATATCAATTGAGATGTTTCAACAAACCAGTGCAGGGCTGGAGGTGTTCACTCATCTATACCAAAAAAATTGAAGGACAGCTACCTGGCCAATCAACTGGAAGAGATCCATATTTATACTTATTCCCAAGAAAGGTGATCCAGCTGAATTTGGAAATTACCGAACAATATAATTAATATCACACACAAGTAAAATTTTGCTGAAGATCATTCAAAAGCAGCTGCAGCCTTATATTGACAGGGAACTGCCAGAAATTCAAGCTGGATTCATAAAAGGACATGGAGCCAGGATATCATTGCTGATGTCAGATGGATCCTGGCTGAAAGCAGAGAATACCAGAAAGATGTTTACTTGACTATGCAAAGGCATTTGACTGTGTTGATCATAACACATTATGGATAACATTGCAAAGAATGGGAATTCCAAAATACTTAACTGTGCTCATGAGGAACCTATACACAGATCAAGAGGCAGTCGTTCAAATAGAACAAGGGGATACTGCGTGGTTTAAAGTCAGGAAAAATGTGTGACAGGGTTGTATCCTTTCACTGTACTTATTCAACCTGTATGCTGAGCAAATAATCCAAGGATCTGGACTCTGAAGAAGAACAGGGCATCAAGATTGGAGGAAGATGCATTAAGAAACTTTGTTATGCAGATGACACAACCTTGCTTGCTGAAAGTGAAGAGGACTTGAAGCACTAACTGATGAAGATCAAAGACCACAGCCTTCAGTATGGATTACACTTCAACATAAAGGAAACAAAAATCCTCCCAACTGGACCAATAACAACATCATGATAAACAGAGAAAAGATGGAAGTTGTCAAGGATTTCATTTTATTTGGATCCACAATCAACACCCATGGAAGTAGCATTGCATTGGGCATATCTGCTGCAAAAGACCTCTTTAAAGTTTGAAAAGCAATGTCACCTTGAAGACTAAGGTCTGCCTGACCAAAGCCATGGTATTTTCAGTCTCCTCATATGCGTGCAAAAGCTGGACCGTGAATAAGGAAGACTGAAGAAGAATTGATGCCTTTGAATTCTGGTGTTGGTGAAGAATATTGAATATACCATGGACTGCCAAAAGAACGAACAAATCTCTCTAGGAAGAAGTAGAACGAGAATGCTCCTTAGAAGCAAGGATGGTGAGACTAAGTCTTACATACTTTGGAAGTTTTATCAGGTGGGATAAGTCCCTGGAGAAGGACATCATGCTTGGTAAAGTAAAGGGTCATTGAAAAAGAGGAAGACCCTCAATGAAATGGTTTGACACAGTGGCTGTAACAATGGGCTCAGCGTAACAATTGTTAGGATGGGGCAGGACCCAGCAGTGTTTCGTTCTGTAGTACACAGGGTCACTATGAGTCGGGACCAACTCGACAGCACCTAAGAACATATCTATATTTGTATGTAGATATACATATATATCATATGGATGTACATGACTGTCCATATCTATATCATGCATAGTGTATTTTTTCTGGTTATGGTGGTAGAATAATTAGGAAAAAATGTACTGATAAGTGTTGCACAACATGAAGAATGGAATCAGTGTCATCGAATTGTGCACGTAGAAACTGTTGAATTGAAGAATTTTTGTTGTGTATATTTATACCACAATTAAATAATTGCAGACTAAGTACTTTTCCCCTTAAGTACTTTCACATGTAACATCTTTGATTAGATTTCAATACTCTTTTATAATTATTTTTTACTCTTTTGAAGTTAAATTTTACAGACAGTCCAATGCACAAATCATTACTGTGAATTCACTGAGGTTTTTTTTTTGTTTTGTTTTGTTTATTGTAGTTTAAATGAAAGTTTACAATTCAAGTTAGTCTCTTATACAAAAATTAATACGTACATTGTTATGAGACCCTAATTGCTCTCCCTACACTGTGACAGCACACTCCTACTTTCCACCTCTGATTTCCCATGTCTGTTCAAGCAGCTCCTAACCCTCTCTGCCTTCTCATCTCACCTTCGGACAGAAGTTGCTGATTTAGTCTCACTTATCTACTTGAGCTAAGAAGCACAGTCTTCACGAGTATCATTTTATGTCCCACAGTCCAGTACAATGTTTGTCTGAAGAGTTGGCCTCGGAAATTGTTTTGGTTCTAGGCTGACAGAGAGTCCTGGGGCAATGTTTTCTGGGGTTCCTCAAGTCTCAGTCAGACCATTAAGTCTGGTCTTCTTACTAGAATTTGAGTTCTGCACCCCACCTTTCTGCTGCTCCACCAGGGACTCCCTGTTGTGTTCCCTGTCAGGGCGGTCATTGGTGGTAGCCGGGCACCATCTAGTTCTTCTGGTCTCAGGCTGATGAAGTCTCTGGTTTATGTGGCCGTACCTGTCTCTTGGTCTAATACTTTCCTTGTGTCTTTGGTGTTCTTCATTCTCCTTTACTCCAGGTGCTTGGGAGCAATTGATGCGTCTTAGATGGCCACTTGCAAGCTTTTAAGACCTCAAATGCCACTCACCAAAGTAGGATGCAGAATAGTTTCTTAATAAACTTTGTTGTGCCAGTTGACCTAGAAGTCCCCTGAAAGCATGGTCCGCAGACCTCTGCCCCTGCTACTGTGTCCTTCAAAGTGTTTGGTTGTATTCAGGAAACTTCTTAGCTTTGTTTTAGTCCAGTTCTGTTGACTTCCCCTGTAGTGTGTGCTGTCCTTCCCTTCACCTAAGATAATTCTTGTCTACTATCTAGTTAGTGAATAACCCTTACCCTCCCTCCCCACCTTCGTAACCATCAAAGAATGTTTTCTTCTGTGTTTAAACCTTTCCTTGAGTTCTTATAATAGTGATCTTATACAATATTTGTCCCTCTGTGACTGACTAAATTCACTTAGAATAATGCCCTCCAGATTCCTCCACGTTATAAATGTTTCATGACTTCATCATTGTTTTTTATTATTGCATAATATTCCATTGTGTAAATGTACCATAATTTATCTATTCATCCATTGATGGGCACCTAGGTTGTTTCCATCTTTTTGCTATTGTGAACAGTGCTGCAATCAACATAGGTCTTCATATATCTATTCTTGTGACGGATCTTATTTCTCTAAGATATATTCCAAGGAGCAAGATTGCTGGATCGTATGGCACTTCTATTTCTAGCTTTTTAAGGAAGCACCAAATTGAATTCCAAAGTGGTTGTACTATTTTATATTCCCACCAACAGTGTATAAGTGTTCCAGTCTCTCCACAACCTCTCCAGCATTTATTATTTTGTGTTCTTTGGATGAATGTTAGCCTTGTGGGGGTCAGATGGTATCTCATTGTAGTTTTGATCTGCATTTCTCTAATGGCTAATGATCGTGAGCATTCCTTCATGTGTCTGTTAGCTGCCTGAATGTCTTCTTTGGCTAAGTACCTGTTCATATCCTTTGCCCATTTTTTAATTGTGTTATTAGTCTTTTTGTTGTTGAGGTTTTGAAGTATATTGTAGATTTTACAAGTTAGACACTGATCGGATTTGTTGTAGCCAGATTTTTTCCCAATCTGTAGGTTGTCTTTTGACTCTTTTGGTGAAGTCTTTTGAACAGCATAAGTGTTTAATTTTTAGAAGCTCCCAGTTATCTAGACTCTTTTCTGGTGCTTGTGCATTGTTATTTATGGTCCGTATTCTTTTATGCCATGTATTAGGCCTTCTAGCATTGTCCCTATTTTTTCTTCCATGATCTTTCTCTTTTTCGATTTTATATTTAGGTCTTTGATCCATTTTGAGTTAGTTTTTGTGCATGGTGCGTAAATTCATTGAGTTTTTGATGAATGCATGCGCATGTGTAACCAAATCTCTATCAACATAAATCTCATTATCATCATCCCAAAGAATTCTCACATGCCTGTTAACGTAGAATGGGCTTTTGTAAAAGTAGAATCATAGTAGGGTGTGTTTTTCACAAAGCTTTAGGAAAATTTAATTGAAATATGATGTAAAAGTATAAAGACGGTAAGAAAACTAAGCAAAGCTATCATTGAACAAATAACCAAATTAAACAGAAATCAAAAGATGTAAGAATATTTCCTTCATAACCCATAATATGATTGTTTTTAAAGTCACTCCGACTCCATCATCATCAGAGTTCTCATTATTTTTAGAGGTTTCACCTTAATACACATAGAAAAGAATGTTTGCACTCATTTACTCCATAAATCAGGCTGATAGTTTTATCTCTTTTTAAAGAGGCTAGAGGGTATACTACAAAGAGTATATATTTTAATGCATAATCTATTTTATTCTAGTCAATGGCTTTGGTAAGTTTCCTAAGACTTTGATATTTGATTTCATTATTTGTAAAATAAGGAAGATAATAATATCTACTTACAGAATTGAGGAGTTGTGTGAAAAGTAAGTGTTGAGAATTAAATGAAATAATATGCTTTAAAATATTGGATTTTAGTTCTCTTTTCTCTTGTCTTTTAGCTAATTAGATTTG
Source organism: Dugong dugon (assembly GCA_030035585.1). Classification (NCBI taxonomy): domain Eukaryota; kingdom Metazoa; phylum Chordata; class Mammalia; order Sirenia; family Dugongidae; genus Dugong; species Dugong dugon. The sequence continues at coordinate 35,632,667 of CM057479.1, forward strand.
GGTGATTTGTATATTAAAGAATGATAAAACAAACTTAATTTATACTTATAGCAATGTTAGCTCTTAACCACTGCGCCATCAGGGCTCATAGCAATGTTACGAAGAGATAAATGGAGATATATGTAAGTACCAAAATGTATGTTCTTTCTATTATACTCTGAAGAGACCTTCCTAGGAGGTAAGATTCCACACCTGACATACATTTCGAGTGGGTCTTTCAAGAGCCCTTTAAATTATACTACCTAAATAGCACCATATTATAAATTGAATTTTGTCCCCAAAAATATGTGTTGTAAATTCTAACCTCTATGTGGTTATAATTCCATTTGGGAATGGGTTGTCTTTGTTATGTTAATGAGCAGGATTAGTGTAGGTTGTATTTTGAGTCAACCACTTACAAGATATAAAACGAGCAGATTAAGCAAACTGAGATGGAGGAAGATAGATGCCAAGCCACATGGAAGTCTCCAAGGAACCAGAAAATAGAAACCAAAGAGACAAGAACCTTCACCCAGAGCCAATAGAGAGAGAAAGGCTTCCCCCAGATCTGGTGCCTTGAATTCAGACTTCTAGCCTCCTAAACTGTGAGAAAATAAATTTTCTTTTTGTTAAAGCCATACACCTGTGGTATTTCTGTTGTAGCAACACTAGATAACTAAGACACTCTACCTATAATGCTCCCAGATGTTCCTGATGTGAAGTGTTTTGAATCTTAAAAAAAGCCTAAGTTTTCATTTACTTCACAATGCTAGTATAGTAAAAAAAAAAAAAAAAAAAAAAAGAGTGGCTATAGAGCAAAGTGGCTCAGAGATGAGTTCTGGAGCTAGACTGTCTATGTTCATGTCTTTGCTCTATCACCTATTAGATGGTAATCATGGGTAAATTACTGCCTGTCTATGCCACAGTCTCTGCATCTATAAAATGGAGGTGATTACATTTTATGCTCCATAGGGGTTTGTGTACATTCAGTACGTTTATGAATGCAAAGTGCTCAGAACACTACCTAGCATACAGTAAGCCCTCCATGAAAGTTATTCTAGTGTGGAGTTAGGCAGAGATAGGATCAAATATCACTTAAATACTGTGTGACCTTGGACCAGTTATCACCCTCTCTAAGCTTCAGTTTACATTGTCAGTAATACATTACTAATAAAACATAAAATAATAATATTCCAGGGTGGTGCCTGGCACACAGTAAGTAGGTGCCCAATGAATGCTCTTGTTGAATTTTTCCCCTGGATTCTAGTCATAAAGGGGCATGGTAGAGTATAAGAATTTTTTAACCTAGGAAGAAAATGCAAAAATGCTTCTATTTCAAATAAAAGGACGTTATTTGTGGAAAAGTTGGATTATCCAGCACATAGATGCCCACATCGACTGTCTCACCAGCTGCCAGAGACTAGAATTTTGAAAGCCTCTGCCCAAGAGAAAATGTAAACAATGGGCAGAAAGAATTGAATCAACAGATCTTTGGGTCACATTCCGTGCAGTTGCCTTAGCATCAGTTTTGCTGAAAAGTGCTGGGGATTACTTGCATTATTAAAATTTTATTATTCCCATTATTATTATTATTGTTTCCTTTCTCTATTTTTCACAAGATCATTTGCTTTTGATTTCACCTTACGTAGCTACTAGCCTTTTAAAAGATTATATCTGTGCATATTACTGCTTGACATTACTATCTTTTCTAGATCATATAAATTCTCCTCAATATTGTCCTATATGTATTTAATCTTATTTACCAATTTTGGAGACAATGTCACATAATTATTATTTTTTTAATTATACTATTGCCACTAGTGTCTAGTAAGCTTAGGATTTTAGACTAAGATTTTTTTTTTTTTTAAGGAAAAGAAAGTGAAAAGCATTTTCAATGTTGTCTGTGCACATTTGCACTGTGAAAACACTTGTAACAGACCCACACAACTAATTAGCACATCTTTATTTTTGCTACATTTCTGGCCAAGTCAGTGTGACAGAATATGGGAAGCCATATCAATTAACAGGCCTGAGCAAGCTCCTCATTTGACATTTAATGAGCAATAAAATGGGAACTTGGAAGTTCTGAAACTCACTGACGGAAAAAACAGAGAGAGAAGCTCTGTTGCTTATCTGGAATAAAGAACGATCTCAATTAAGCTAACAAGGTGCAAACTGTGAAATTGTTTTTTTCAGGGTTGAGCTGAGTTTTAGTTTAGCAAGCAACTTTGATAGGTCATCTTGTCCTTCCTTTCCTTCCTGGTGTACAATAGAGCATAGCTGTGCAGCTCACTGCCTGCTTTCTTTCTGAGATATAGCCCCCTTTAGTGGAGAGGGATCTGGTGGAATATAGATTTCTGTTTAAAATGGCAATGAAGTATGTTATTTCAAGGCCTAGTTTTGAATTTTTGCAAATTTCTAATGGTCATCTTTTAATAATTGCAAGGGTTGGTTATGTCTGTGCCTCTCGCTACTTCTTCCTGGTAGATCTGTGTGTATCCTAGTTGAATGCTCTTCTAGGCAGCTCACTAAACCTGAAATTAATTCACACCATCTCTGCGCTCTTCAGACACTGCTTTATAAAAGAGTCCTTCCCGCTTTGCTTTATTATTCAGTTAAAATGTTCTATGTTTCTGTAAGTCAGTAATTTTAAAAATATTCTATCAAGAGCTATACTTATTAAATATTAGTATCTAGATGTGTAAGATATTTTTAATTTACATGTCATCTATACCTCAGTTTATTTATAACTGTTATATTTTTAAGAAAATTTATGACAGAAAATGTGAACTAATGAGATAAATGATGTAGAATTTCATTAGTCACATTGAAGATTATCCTTTTCTTGAAACCAAAGATTCAAAGAAGAAACTAGTCCAGAGGACAAATAGCCCACAGGAACCATGACCTCTTCTAGCCTGAGACCAGAAGAATGAGATGGTGCCCAGGTACAACTACCAACCATTCTGACCAGGGACGCAATAGAATTTCCCAGATAATGGGAGAAAACCATAGAACAAAACTCAAATTCCTCAAAAATACCAGAATTATTGGACTGATAGAGATTAGAGGAACCTCTCAGACTATGCCCTAAGATATCCTTTTAACTTGGAACTGAAGCCACTCCCAGAGGTTTTCTTTCAGCCAAATAATAGTTTGGCTTATTAAAAAAAAATATATATATATATGTCACCTGTGAGGAATGTGCTCCCTTAAACAAACAACTGTACAAACCAAACAGTCAACATCTATCCTAAAGCAAATATAAGAAGGCAAGGAGGGGCAGAAAGATAGATCAATGGAAATAGAACAAACAGAATAGAAATAATGAGAATGCTGACACATTGCTAAAACTGTAACCAATGTTATGGATAATTTGTACAAAAAATTGTTAAATGAAAACATAATTTGCTGTGCAAATTTTCACCTAAAATATTTTAAAATCTATCCTTTCTTTCAAATGTAGGCGCATAGCATTTTTATTACACAGTTTTATTGCATTTTAAGTGTAACTCAGTTTATTTTAAAATAAATGTTTATAAATATTGATATTCTGTAATTTATTTCAATTATACTTTTTTTTTCTTTTCAAGTTACTGAAATGGCATTGTTGTTGCTGTTGTTAGGTGTCATAGAGTCGGTTGCAACTCACAGTGACCCATGTACCACAGAACAAAACAATGCCCAGTCCTGCATCATACTTGCTATGTTTAAGCCCATCATTGCAGCCACTGTGTCAATCCAACTCATTAAGAGTCTTCCTCTTTTTTGCCGACCCTTTACTTTACCAAACATGCTGTCCTTCTCCAGGCATTAAAGGCATCAAATAAAGCCAAGATTAATCAAAGTGTAATTTTTTAACTTATTCAAAATTCATTGATTCATTCAGACTTTTGTTAATATATGCTATCCAATTTCATTCAACTTAATTAAAAAAATAAATTTATTGAGCATATATTCTAAGTTAGGCATAGTATTAAGTCCTGGGCACAGAAGTTAGCAAACAGATATGGCCATCGCCCTCTTTGGGCTAAGAAAAACATATAAGAAAATAATTCAGAATTAGTAACTTTCAGCCCTGAGTTTTAGCCCTAAATAATAATATTAGTTTTTCTACTGAGTTGGTGTGTGTTGATTTGATATTTGACAGGCCCTTACAGTTTCCCAGAAATATATTGTAATCAGGCTCTGCAGTGTTGAAAAGGAAGGGCATAATATTGTAATTAGCAACATTACTAACAAGAACAACAAAAGGCTACCAATGCCTGCTTTATACAGTATAAATAATTAACAGTTAAACTGTATTTTGATCTTTATAGTGTCTTTAGGTACTTTTAATATGCCACAGCACATTCTTGTAGTCTTCTTATTGAAGTGTATTTATCTTTTTTATTTATTGAATTTGCAGTTGTAAAACTGATCTCACATTAATTAACATTAATATGAGAGAAACTAGATTGCTGAAAACCAAAGCAGTGTTACATTTTGAAGACAGGAAATTCCATTTATGGTGAATTGGGAATATTCCCAGAGCAGAAGACTCCCAATTAAACAATATTCATTGGTAGAGAATATCTCTTCATTTACTTTTATGAGTTTATGGTAATCACTAAAGGTGTAAGAAATTATCTATTTAGAACAGTGTTAGGAGTTTGCAATGGAAAAGTTTAGAAATGTGACTACATCTTACAATATTGAAAAAAAACTATATCTTGTACTTAAATTAAGATTCTTTTCACTTATGTTTATGTTATTCTGTTATTCACTTTTGATTCTTTTATATATTGACCAATAAAATGTTTATTCTCATGTTCATAAATACTAAATTAAAATCAGTTCCTCAAACACAAACCAAGAAAACCAAACCTGCTGCCATCAAGTGGATTCCAACTCATGGAGTTTCAAGGCACGCCTTTGGGAGGACTCGAACAGCTAACCTTCCAGTTAGCAGCCACACAGGGACTCCTTGCACATAGAAGCTATTAATAATTCGGAAAGAAAAAAAAGAAAGAAGGAAAAAGAAAGGCACAAAAGAGAAGAGAATGAAGAAAGTCATAAAATCTTTCTGTTTTTGAGATGTAGGATTAGGCAAAATGAAAACAAAAAGATGATATCCTCACAATAATCTAAAGGGGTTATGCAAGCCTGGTGATGAGGTTGTCGGTCCACAGTGACCAGAATCATTAATACCCTATGGGGTGTCATGTAGAAAGTCCTCAAACTATAAAGAACTTCTTTCTCAAAAAAATGTCCACCATACAGCAAACTTAGGTATTCAGCAATCACTTTAATAATACCAATACCAATAATAATAATAATGCTACAAGTTTGCATTCATGAAATATTTATGTAGCCAGCCAAAGTTTCATTGGCATCAGTGAAGAAACATGAAGTGTAAATATGTTATTTATACATTTTTGGCTGGGGATAAATATTACTTTTTACCAGTGTAGAAGACTCTAGTTGGGTATTCTAGAGTTTTTCCACTTTCATCAGTACACTCAATTATTGTAGGAATTTGTCAGGAAGCATATTCCACCTGAGATCTATCTTGGAGAGTTAGCTATTTGGGATAAAAAGAAAATGCAAATTTTCCTTACTATAGATGGTTTATGTTTTATAAAACACTATAAAAATATTGTAGTCTCTTTGTTTAGGTACAGTTTTACACTTAAGTATTATAATATCACTTAAAAACCAAGTGTCATAAATGGCTTCAAATCTTTTGAACATCAGATGGAAATAAGAGTATTTAGGAGAATGTTTTTAAATAACATATACTTCCTATCAACTAAGATAAACAAAACCTTTGAGTAGGCTATGACTCTTGGTGACTCCGTGTGTGTCAGAGTAGAACTGTGATGCATAGGATTTTCAATGGCTGATTTTTTGGAAGGAAATCACTAGACATTTCTTCTGGGGTACCTTTGGGTGGACTTGCATCTCCAACTTTTTGGTGAGCAGCTGAGTGCTTTAACCATTAGCAACACCTAGGAACTCCATCAGTTAAGATTGGCAACCTGATTTGGAATTTCATATATTCTCCAAAGTTATTAACAACAAAGGAATAGTAATTTTAAAATAATAAAATAATTTTAAATATTAATTCTGAAAACATGCAATTTATTTCTTTACTTCAACTTTCCAAGTGGACAATCATTTATTTTGAGCATATTCTAGTTCAAGGTTGAGTTATGACCTGGACTGGACATTTAGGTTACGAATAATCATATCTACAGATTTGTGGGCAAGTTTTACTGAGCATGGGTGAGATATACTGCCCACACATAAGAAAAGATGAGTAGAAATAAAACAAGAGACATTTTAAAGGGTCAAATAACATTGAAGCATTGCATGGCAGAGACAAAAAGAAGGCAGAAAGTTAAGAGTTTATATTCTAAGAAGAATGTGTTAAGCTTGCAAGACCTTTGAGCAAAGTAAGCAAACATTTTTCTATTGTAATTAATTTGAAGAGTTTAATATTTAAACAAAGTTAGAAACGAAGACATATAGCTCTGCTAAGTCCCATTAAAAAACTTTAGATTGGGATTTGGTTTAAAGTATTGGGGATGATTATTTTCATACAGTACATACTCATGATAGCAGTATATGATAATAACAATCTCAAAAATAGTGCCTTGGATAGCATTTTATCGTATTTCTTTCAAAACTTTACCCCATACAATAGGCAAGCATTTAGTCCTTCCAGGCCTTGGTCAATTTGACATGTGGTCAAATAAGCAAGAATAATGTCTAAGATGCTGTCCCATAGGGTTGTAAAGGTCCTTGGGTGGCACAATGGTTTGTGCTCAACTGCCAGCTTAGAGGTTGGTGGTTCGAGCCCACTCAGTGGAAGGAAAGGCCTGGTGATACGCTTTTTTTAAGATTACGGCAAGAAAACCTTATGGAGCAAGTGGTTCTACTCTGTAACATGTGGGATTACCATGAGTTGGAATTGACTCAATGGCAATTTACAACAATAACAAAGGGTTGTTGTAAAGATTAGAGGGTTTATAGAACAGACTAGATCATTCTGTATTTACAAAGTCCTTTATTAATGTAAGATACAGTTAAACATTTTTTTTGCAAAGGCAAAGTACCGGTTTCTTTACCAGTTTACAAAAGATTATTATTATGTATTTAGTCTGTGGTGGTTGAAAAAATTAAAATCATGAGCAAGAGGATCAGTTTTCTACCTATGTCTTACGTACATAAATTTGATGTGTAGGTTTATATTCATTGAAAACTATAAAATATTATTATTATTCATAAAGTTATCAAAAGAATTAATTGGAAAAACTTACAGGGTTGAAAAAAATCTTTATTACATATGGGAGAAAAGTTAAATAATCTTTGTTTTGATAAGGCAAATAGGGTTTTTAAATAAAATGTCTTCTCAGATTAAATAAAATAGCATAGTATCAATGGCATGCTATGAATAGTTATTGCATTTTCTGAGAAACAACCATCAAACAAACTATGCAGATAACCAATGTAAGGAGAATTATGATGCTATGGAGTATAATCAACAATAAAATCATAAAAAGAAATCGCCATAATTTATTATATAAAGCACAAACTATTAATATGTTGGCAAGCACAGAAATTCTAAAAGTGCTGTCCTTTTGTCATTTTTAATTCTGAAAAAAATACTTTTCATTTATTCAAAATATTTTTCAAGTATTTACTTTGTATTGTGAACTGTTTTTGGTACTTGTCTGTATCAGTGACAAATATGAAAATGTTTTTCCTCTTAAGGAGCTTACAGTATGACAGAAAATATTTGTTGTTCTAATTTTGAGAGTTAGACATTTTGCTTGAAACTGACAATAATGCACTAATTTTAGTGGTTTTAAGATATTGATGCAGGAGGCCAATTTTGCATGCTATTTTACAACTCTCACATAGGGCTTTTTTAGTACACTTGCTGCTCAAGAGAGTTTTACATAGTAGGTTATCAAATAATGAAGAATTTAATTTAGTTTTAGATTTGGCTATTCTGCTGCTTTTGCTCTTATATATGTATGCAACATATTTTTTACTTTACAAATTGAGATTTGCCAAAAGAAGATGGCTTTCTAAATTAGATCTGAAGCCATTGCATGATAATATTTTGTCTAAGCTTACTATCTGAACATATTCTCAGGCATTTGCTTTTAAACCTGAAAAACAAATACGGGATGTGTTTTTAATCTCCTGGTGAAGTCTTTATAATATTTCCATTTCTGCCTTTATGGAGCCTTCAAAGACGTATTTCACCTCTCAGGCAATAATGGAACTCTTAATATTTTCTTCTATTGCTGAAGCTGAGATGGGATGAGGTAGAGTAAGCAGGGCTGCCTGGGGAAATAGCATCATAAAACATGGAGACTCAACTCATGTTCTAGTCCATGGTATTTTGATAGACTCTATCAGTATAGCACAACATAGTTGTACTTAACACAAAATTGAAATTCACAGACACAAAAGCAGGAATTCAGGAAATAGACAACTGGGGAATAGGGTAGCTTTTCACTCTATGTGAGCTTTACCCATACTAAAATATCTTTTTTTTTTTTTTCTTGCTCTTCACATAATGTTTAGAATGACAGAACAATTAGACAGAAACCAGATTGCAGTATCTATATCTGTCACAGTAACTACACCCTGGCATACATAAATTCTCTGCTGATTCTGCTGCAGTGTGTAACCTGAGAAGTAAGCTAAATCTTAACCTAGTTCTTTTCAGTGTAGTAGCACATTAGAAGAAATATCTTTTTCATCTTGCTTTGAAAGTTGCATTTTTTTCCTACTCTATGATAGATTTTTGATGGATAAAATCTACTTAGTTTTGTTACAGAAAGTTGCTATAAAAAACAATGTGGGATGACTGACACAGGCAATTATATACTGCAGAGTGAGCTGTATGAAATTGACTAGGAGTATCAAGATAATTTCAGAGGAAATGAAGACAAGGTCTACAAGACCATGAAAATACCAGTGCTGTGCCTGGATCACTAGCCTTGGTCCAGTTTCCAAAGACTGTTGCTTCATTGGCTGTTGTTGCTTCAGTGATGCCAAAAGTATATTGTTAAGAGCTTACATAATATTCTGACAGCATTGCATACTGAGTTAAACATACATAACTCTCAATCCATGGGAACAAAAATTAAAATAAACATTCTTGTAACAACTATATTAGTAGTTTTAAATTCAGAAACTTTGACTTCAGGAAATAACACAATATAACCTTTTGTGTCTTAATTAGCTGATTTGAATTTATCATAGGTTTTTAGGAAAAATGTTATCTTCTCCATTTACTACCAACAAATTCATTTGCTACTTCTCATCATAATATACAGTAACGCTGATTTGCTTTTGTTTTTACAATATTAAAATGGGCACTTTTAGACATAGAACAGAGCTATGGGTATGAAGACTGTTCATCAGACATTAGTGTACAAAATGAACGTTTTTGACCCTGCCAGCTGGATGCCTATAGCTAAGGAGATTTTCCAAGTCATCCAATTAGGGAAGTAGCAACTGTTCATAATTATGTATATCTGATGCACCACCAACCGCTTTATTCTTTTAGTTGAAAATATTTGTTGTCTTAACGTCTATTGCTTTTAATCGAATGAGCTCTTATGTTACATGGCGTTGAACAATATTTCCTACCCCTTCTTGCAAAATGGAAAATAGAATTTTCAGGCACTTTATTGTTCTGCACAGGTCTCAGCCATCAACTGCAGCAAGAACATTAGTGTTCAGTTAATTGGTACGGATGGCCTAAGCACCAATTTTACCATTTCATTCAGCAGCGATTTAGAGAGAGGCACTGGAACGCAGATGTCAGCCCTTGGGCTTGGTTGTATTTACTGTCAAATACTATATTCTCTCTCTCTGATAGACTTTTCATTAATTAAAAACAGAATTTATATGCTTAGAGAGGAATGTGGTTCATATATTCAACATTTTTTTAAAAAACATGCATTGATTTCTGTATCACTGTGTTTTTGTTTCAGAAAATTCTAGATGAAATAAAACAAAATCAAGCACTTACAACTTGCAAAACTCTGTGAGGAGCAGTTGAGAAATGAAAGTTATAAAGAAGTGACTTCTAATTACAAGAGACATAATGTAATTTTGAGACAAAGGGTATGTATGTTTTTTTAAAGTTAAATATTCTGAAAGTTTACTTAACATTTGCAGACCTTAATGCAAGAAATAAGACAATCATGATTAATGGCAGAATGTCACCTATGAAAAATGCTAAAGACAAGAGAGGAGAGACGGCACTTTCGGCTAGAATGAAACACAATGTTTCAATAGAAAGAAAATCTTTGAATAAAGAATAAAGGGTCTTAGGTGGGCTTTGCAGGACTATGAATAGGGTGGCAAAGCCACTAGATTTATGAGGATGACAAGTAACAGGATAGTTAAATTTGGTTAGTGATAGATTTTGGAGCTTTAAAATTCTGGCCTGAGGATTTTCACTTTTTTTTCTTAAATCATTAGGGCATCATTAAAGGTATGGAGGAAGTAGAAACACAGAGACAGTGAGAGGGCTAAAGAGAGAAACTATAGAAATTATGACATATCATTATATTCCATTTTTATTGGTGTGGGGGGGAATTATTTTTTGGTGCAATCATCTACAGCAGGGGTTGGAAAACTTTTTCTTTAGAGGACCAGCTAGTAAGTATTTTAGGCTTTGTCAGCCACATCATCTCTGTCACAACTGTTTAACTCTGCAAATGTAGCATTAAAGTAGCCATGTTATTATTGTTTTTAGGTGCCATCGAGTTGTTCCAACTCATACAGTGATCCTATGAACAACAGAAAGAATCACCATGAGGTCCTGCACCATCCTCAAAATGGTTATGTTTGAGCCAATTGTTGCAGCCACTGTGTCAATCCAGCTCATTGAGGGTCTTCCTCTTTTTTGCTGACCATCTACTTTACCAAGCATGAAGTCCTTCTCCAGGGACTGATCCCTCCTGATAACATGTGCAAAGTATGTGAGATGAAGTCTCACCATCCTTGCTTCTAAGGAGCATTCTGGCTATACTTCTTTGAAGACAGATTTGTTTGTTCTTCTGGCAGTCCATGGTATATTCAATATTCTTTGCCAACACAATAATTCAAATGCACCAATTCTTCTTTGGTCTTCTTTATTCATTGTCCAGCTTTCTTATGCATATGAGGCAACTGAAAATACCATGGCTTGGGTCAGGTGCACCTTAGACCTCAGTATGACATCTTTGCTTTTTAACACCTTAAAGAGGTCTTTTGCAGCAGGTTTGTCCAATGTAAATACAGTAGAAATACAGATTTTCCTAAAACTTCAAAGGTTCTTTGAAAGACAATGTGATAATTATGACTGTTTAATTGTCAAAAATATGAACAATTGCTTGTTAAAAAAAGAAAATATCCTTTCAGATTTTTCAGTAGTTTTAAATAAGGTTGAATATTTTTTACTTAACATTTGTTTTACAGTAACTTGGAAGAACGCATAAAACTAAGGTCCAGAACGCTCTAAAAACAGTTTAAAGTTATTTTTAATGCCTTTGATGTTTTTGTTACTCTCCATTATAATTGTGAACAGACACAATATGCTAATTTTATTTTTTTCAAATCCTGTCACTGTCACCCACCAATGAAGTGCTAAATAGATTAAGAGGCTGCATGTCTAAAGTGCAATCATGTTAATTTTGTCTATTTATTTAATTTTTGCTTTTACTTCTGGAAATAATAGCTATAAATACTATATAAAACTCACTATTAATTTTAGACCATTAAAATAAATAGGCTATAATTAGATGTTTTAAATACTTATCATATCTGTGATTCACATTTCTATCATATTATTTTAAATGTATTTACCTAAGTTAAAAATTTAAATATATCTATCAATTCAACAAATATTCATTGCACCTTATTATGTTATAGGAACTGTTTGAGGTACTGAGGATACAGCAGGTAACCAAACAGACAGTAATTCTTTTCCTTGTGGTGCTTAAATTCTAGAAGAAACATTAATAAACAGTAAATCATTTTAAAAACAGATTTTCCTAGTGATAAGTTTATTGAGAAAAATAAGACATGAGAGAGGGATGGATGAGTGGTGATGAGGGGTGACATCGCCATTTTCAGTAACATGATGAAATTAGATAAGGTGATCATCTTAGTTATCTGGTGGTGATATAACAGAAATACCACAAGTGGGTGGCTTTAAAACAGAAATTTATTTTCTCACAGTTTAGGAGGCCAGAAGTCTGAATTCAGGGTACCTGCTCCAGGAGACAGTGTTCCCTCTGTTGTCTCTGGGAGAAGGTCCTTATCTCTTTTCAGCTTCTGTTCCTTGGTTCCTTCTTGATCTTTATGTAGGATGTATCTTCCCCTCAGTTTGTGCCTCCTTTTCTGTGCTTAACTTACTCTTTTTATATTTCAGAGGTGATTGGTTTAAAACACAGGGTACACAGATATGTCCTCATTAACATAAAAAAGAAAGTCCTATTCCTGAATGGGATTACATCCACAGGTATAGGGTTTTAGGATTTACAACACATATTTTTGAGGGACACAATTCAATCCATAACAGTGACACTCAAGAAAAGTCCTGATGGAAATGAGAGACAGAGCCATGTGGATATCTGAAGAACATTTTAACCAGAGGAAGCAATAAATTCTGTGTTTGAGAAACAACATGAATGTCAGTGTTACTGGAGTTTACCCTGAATTAACACGGTTTCTTTTGAAGGGTTTGAACAGAAGAATAACTTAATCTGACTATATTGGAAAAGGATTACTCTATATTGAAATTGACCTGGGTGGGGAGGAGGGAGGGTAGGATGATGTGTTTAACCAGTAGGAAAATTAAGAAAAAAAATTATTCATTTCAAAACAATCGTAGTTTAGAATTGCAATTTATTACATCTTAGAAAGTACTGATTAAACTTTCTAGATAATTACTAAATAAAACAACTGTGAAATTTGTTATATGCTTTCAACAACTGTATAGAAATTAAAAGAACTATAACTAGAAGTACCTATATCAGGAGATTCTTGAGTTATTTATTACCTAGTAGAATTGTATGTATTACTCCATCCAGAGTTATTTCTCCAAAATAAATCTTGTATATGACTAAGACACTGAAAAACTTTTAATGGTGTTGTGGATTGATTAAACTATGTTCCTCAAAAAGTTACACTGAAGTCCTAACCCCTGATCCTATAAGTATAACCCTGTCTGGAAATAGGAGTTTTCTTTTGTGATGATGTCAATGAGGTCATACCAGAGTACGACACCAAAAAAAAAAAAAAAAAAAAAACAAACCCTTTGCCTTCAAATCCATTCCAACTCATAGCTACCCTATAGGACAGAGTAGAACTGCCCCATAGGATTTCTAAGGAGCAGCTGGCAGTTTCAAACTGCTGACCTTTTGGTTAGCAGCTGAGCTCTTAACCATGGCATGGATCCTGAACTTTATTACTTCTGAGTGTTGTCTTATGAAAAGAACAGAATAGACAGAGAGACACACCCACAGAGGAAAGACAAATGCCACACGAGGACACATCTACAAGCAAAGGAATGCCAAAGATTGCAGGCCGACATTGGAAACCAGGACAGAGACCCACAAAAGAAATTAACATAATGAAGACCCTGATTTGGACTTTTGCCCTCCAGAACTGAGAGAAAATAAATTTGTGTTATTTAAAGCCACTCACTTTGTGGTATTTCTGTTACAGCAGAGTTAGATAAATAACTAAGACAAATGACTACTGTTGCATGACTTACATGACTTTAGGGAAATTAGATACTGGGTAACAAAGTGTCTAAATTACATCTTCTAGATGGAGAAATCAGTGGTAGACCTGAACTTGCAGCGTTCTTGTCAATATCTCTGCTGCAAGTGTTGCACAAGGTTCCCATCTGTTGTGGATTAAATTATGTCCTCCCAAAATATGTGTTGTAATTCTAAATCTCTAGGTCTGTGAATGTAATCTTATTTGGAAATAGGACTTCTTTTTGCTAAGTTACTGAAGTCATACCAGTGTAGAGTGTGTTTAAAACCAATCGGTTTTGAGATATAAAAGAGGAGACTAGGCATAGAAGAAAGCTAGCACAGATGGGAGATGATAGCTGTCACACCACATGAAGATCACCAAGGAACCAGGAACAAAAACTGAAGAAAGAAAAGGACCTTCCCCTAGAACTGACAGAGAGAGAGAAAGCCTTCCTCTGGAGCTGGTGCCCTGAAATCAGCTTCCTGAACTATGAGAAAATAAATTTCTGTTTGTTAAAGCTATCCACTTGTGGCATTTCTGTCATAGCAGTGTTAAGAAACTAAGACATCCTCCCACTGGGCACTTATGTTCTAGGAAAATCCTGAAGCTCTGCCTTCTGAAAACTCCCTCTAGCCATCCTGCCTGTGCTTCTCATATCTGTCTGTGCTCTCCTGCTTGATTTGAACGGTCTGCTTTTTCAGTGCCTGTTCTGGATATAGACTCCTAAACCAAACTTAGCCAAATCAAACCCATTGCCATCCAGTCCAACTCAGTGTGGTCCCTGGGTAGTGCAAGTGGCTTATATTCAGTTGCTAACTTAAAGGTTGGCCATTCAAACCCACCCAATGGCTCATGGGAGAATGGCCTGAGGAACTGCTTCTGTGAAGATTCCAGCTAAGAAAACTCTGCAGAGCACTTCTATTTTGTAACACAGGGTTGCCATGAGTAGAATATAGTCTTCAGGATGTCCTTATTCTCTGCTAAGGGCTAAGTCCACTGGCTTCTACATCCAACCTCAGCTCTTAAGACTTTAGCTAATGAAGCAAGATCTCTGGAAAGGCATAATAGTGTTACATAATAGTGATTCCTTATGTTTGGATATCAATTTATTATTACAAAATTCTTTCATGTGTTTTGTCTCACCTGTATATATATTTTCCACAAGCCTGCCATCTGAGCAGTAAAGATTTTAGTCTTCTCACCGCAGAGAAGAGTAAAATGGAGTTTCAGAATGGTTACACCCAAGATCAGAAGAGTATTTCAGAAGGTTCTCTGGCATTGAATCATCCTTTTCAGGTTTTAAGTTACATATTGTTTTCACCATTTATGTTGTCTCTACCCAAAAATGGAACATTTAAGTTTCTTGTTGTCATAAAATATTTGAAAGTAATTCACATAATATAGTCTTCTAATTGATTATCTTGTTAGAGTCTCACATGATTGTGTTGATTGTGCATCCAAATAAAATGAAATCCTTGACAACTTCAATCTTTTATCTGTTTATCATAATGTTGCTTATTGGTCCAGTTGTGAGGATTTTTGTTTTCTTTTTGTTGAGGTGTAATCATACTGAAGGCTGTGGTTTTTGATCGTCGTCAGTAAGTGCTACAAATTCTCTTCACTTTCAGCGTGCAAGGTTGTGTCATCTGCATATCACAGGTTGTTAATGAATCTTCTTCCAGTCCTGATGCCCCGTTCTTCTTGGTTCTTCTTCATATATTACAGCTTCTCAGATTCTTTGCTCAGCCTACAGATTGAATAGGTATGGTGAAAAGATACAACCCTGACCGCACTTTTTCTTATTTTAAACCCAGCAGTATATCCTCTTGTTCTGTTTGAACCACTGCCTCGTCATCTGTGTACAGGTTTTCAATGAGCACAATTAAATGTTATGGAATTCCCATTCTTCACAATGTTATTCATAATTTGTTATGATCCACACAGTTGAATGCCCTTGTGTAGTCAATAAAACAGGTATACGTCTTTCTGGTATTCTATGTTTTCAGAGAAGATCCATCTGACGTCAACAATGAGTTCCCTCATTCCACATCCTCTTCTGAATCTGGTTTAAATTTCTGGTAGTTTCCTGACAATATACTACTGCAACTGTTTTTTAATTATCTTCAGCAAAATTTTACTTGCATATGGTATTAATGATATTGTTGGATAATTTCTGCAGTCCTTTGGATCATCTTTCTTTGGAATGGGCACAAAAATAGATTTCTTCCAATCAGTTGGCCATGTGCTCTCTTCCAAATTTCTTGGCATACACAAGTGAGTGCTTCCAGCATTGTATCCATTTGTTGAAGCATCTCAATTGGTATTCCATCAATTTCTGGTGCCTTGTTTTTCATCAATGCCTTCAGTGAAGCTTGGACAACTTCCTTCAGTACTTGTCATGGATTGAATTGTGTCCCCCAAAAATGTGTGTCCACTTGGTTAGGTCATGATTCCATGTGATTGTCCCATTTTGCCATTTGATATGATTTTTGTATGTGTTGTAATTCCTACCTCTATGATGTTAATGAGGCCGGAGTAGAGGCAGTTATGTTAATGAGGCAGGGCTTAATCTACAAGTCGAGGCTGTGTCTTAAGTCAATCTCTTTTGAGATATAAAAGAGAGAAGCAAGCAGAGACACTGGGGACCTCATACCACCAAGAAAACGATGCCAGGGGTGGAACACTTCCTTTAAACCCTGGGTTCCTGCACAGAAAAGCTCCTAGACCAGGAGAAGATTGATGATGAGGACTTTCCTCCAGAGCCACAGAGAAAGAAAGGCTTCCCCTGGAGGTGATGCCCTGAATTCAGACTATTAGCCTACTAAACTGTGAGAGAATAAACTTCTACTTGTTGAAGCCATCCACACTAAGACAGTATCATTGGTTATTGATCATATGCTACCTCCTGAAATGATTGAACTTTGATCAATTCTTTTTAGTACAGTGACTCTGCAATTCCTTCCATCTTCTTTTGATGCTTCCTGTGTTGTTCAATATTTTGACCATAGAATCCTTCGATACTGCAACTTGAGGCTTGGATTTTTTCCTTCAGTTCTTTCAGCTTGACAATTGCTGAGAATGTTCTTCCCTTTTGGTTTTCTAACTCCAGGCCTTCGTACAGTTCATTATAATACTTTACTTTGTCTTTTCAAGCCACTCTTTGAAATCTGTTCAGCTCTTTTACTTTATCATTTCTTCCATTTGCTTTAGCTACTCTACTTTCAAGAACAAGTTTCAGAGTCTCTTTTGACATCCATTTTGGTCTTTTCTTTCTTTCCTGCCTTTTTAATGACCTTCTTTTCTTCATGTATGATGTCCTTGATGTCATTCCACAACGCTGCTGGTCTTCCGTTATTAGTGTTCAATGTGTCAAATCTTTTCTTGAAAAGATCTCTAAATTTAGGAGGGATATACTCAAGGTCATACTTTGGCTCTTGTGGACTTGTTTTAATATTCTTCAGCTTCAACTTGAACTTGCATTTGAGCAATTGATGGTCTGTTCAGCAGTAGGCCCCTGAACTTGTTCTGACTGATGATACTGAAATTCTCTACTTTCTTTTCCTATAGACGTAGTCAATTCAATTCATGTGAATTTCATTTGGTGAAGTTCATGTGTATAGTCATAATTTATGTTGTTGAAAAGAGTATTTCCAATGAATAAGTTGTTAGTCTCGCAAAATTCTATCATGCAATTTTCTGCATTATTTCTATCACTAAGGCCATATTTTCTAAATACTGATCCTTCTTCTTTGCTTCCAACTTTTTCATCCCAATCACCACTAATTTTCAATACATCTTCATTGCATGTTTGACCAATTTCAGACAGCAGAAGTTAGTAAAAATCTTCAATTTCTTTATCTTTGGCATTAGTGGTTGGTGCATAATTTTAAATAATAATTTTAAAGACCAGTTGTCTTAATTGATCTTCCTTGTAGGCATACAGATATTATCTTCTCACTAACAGTATTGTACTTCAGGAAAGATCTTGAAATATTCTTTTTCATGATAAATGTGAAACCAGAAATAAAATGACATATTGCACTGGGTAAATCTGCAAAACACCTCTTTGAAGTGTTAAAAAGCAAGGATGTCACTTTGAGGCTAAGGTGCATCTGACATTGACACCAAGCCATGGTATTTTCAAAACCTTATATGCATACAAATTCTGGATAATGAGTGAGGAAGACTGAAGAAGAACTGACAAATTTGAATTATGGTGTTGGCAAAGAATGCTGAATATACCATGGACCGCTGGAAGAATGAACAAATCTGTCTTGGAAGTAGACCAAGAATATTCCTTAGAAGTGAGAATGGCAAGACTTTGTCTCACTTGCTTTGGACATGTTGACAGTAGGGACAAGTCCCTGGAGGACATCATGTTTGGTAAAGTAGAGGGTCAGCAAAAAAGAGGAAGACTCTCAATGAGATGGACTGAGACAGTGTCTGCAACCATGGGCTCAAACACAGCAATGGTTGTGAGAATGTTATATGTAAAGTTACTATGAGTTGGAACTGATTCAACAGCACATAACAACAACACAGTCTCACATATCTGTTATCAATAAACCAAAAACCAAACCCATTACTATCAAGTCGATTTTGTCTCATGGCAACCTCATATGTTACTTAGTAGAACTGCTTCATAGCATTTTCTTGGTTGTAATCTTTATGGAATCAGATCACCAGGCCTAGGTTTGAACTGCCAAACTTTAGGTTAGGAAGTACAAACCATTTGTGCCAACCAGGGAACTCTGTTATCAATAGCCAAACATTAATTCAAGGGGAAAGATTTAGTTAAATAGAATAGTATTTTTTGGGGGGAGGAGTCTTGCTTTATTCAGATATAGCCATTGGCCTAATTATTTGTATCCAAGAAAAGGGAAGAGAAACATTTTTTAAGAGAGTAAAGGAGTACATTGCTAATATTCAGTTAACGTTTCCTTCACAAGATGAGGAAAAATAACTTGTAAATGAAAACATCTAAAAGTCATATGATTTTTCCCAGTTTTTGATCAGAAAAAAACCTCTCTTGGGTTGCGTGACCTTTTTCAAATAAAATAGAAATAAATGGGAAATAAGATTACATATATAAAAATGATTGAGAAGAAGGTGTAAGTCACAAAAAAGGCATCAAAAGTAAGCTTAAAGAAGTGGGAATGGAGAGACTTCTGGGCAACATGACGCCATAGACAGAAACACCACACTGTCCCTCCACAGCAAATATCTGAAAAACTAAATCAAACAGAGACAAACGTCAATCCTGAAACCCTAAGCATCAAATGAAGAGATAAAGAAGTCTGCCAAGCAACAAATGGAATAAGAAACTGACAGAGAACAGAGTGAGGAGAGATACATGCAGAGGTCCCCTATCAGCTAATGCAGCACAGATTCACAATCTTGGACTCCTATTGGAGATCTGAGAACAGGTAATACTGGGAAAGCAGCTTCACGGAGCTCCCAGCAGCAGATGGAACAACCAGTAACAAGCTATATGCAATTACCCACCACCCATACTTCTTCACCCTAACTTGGCTTCCTCTGCTTCCTGTGGCCATAGTCTCTTGGCCGAGAGGCACCGGCTTCATCCATGTGCCACTTGGATTCCACCTGCCCACACCAGTCAGCTCCCTGAGTGGCATTTTTTGTGGCTGGTGTTGCTTTTTTCTGCTTCTTTTGGTTTCTTCCATACCTCTCATCACCTCCCCCTCCCTTATCTCAAATATGTGATTCTGTGTGCCATCTTTGCTTCTTGAAAGGCTGTGAAACACCACTCATCTGTGGAACTGCTTCCCGGCCTGCACTGCCACACTGATGGGATCCAAGGGGCTTTTTTTGTTTGTTTGTTTTGATTTGTTCTGTTTTGTTTTGTTTGTTTCCTTTTTCTTTTCTTGGATTTGAACCCCCTTCTAGCTGGGCTATACTGGGAAGCTTAGGAGCTACTTCCCCAATCAGTGCAACCACGCTGTGGGATCCCTGGGGGCATTTCTTTTTTCTGTTTTTGTGTACTTTTCTCTTTTTTGTCTGTCTTCTTTTCTCAGTTTCTCAAGTCTCTATACTTAACTTCTCTTCTGATCTCCTGAATGTCTGGTGCCATGTGACACAGCTACCCCATCTAGCCAGACTGTGCTTCACAGCCTGGTAGCCACTTCCCTAGTTTTTGCAGCCACACTGGTGGGATCCCCTGGGGCTTTGCTTTTTTTTTTCTTCTAAATATTATTTATTTTTTCTTTTACACTGTTTCTTTTTTGTTCGTTTTGTTTTTCTCCTTTAGTCGGTTTATCATCTCTCCACTCCAAAGCCAAACTCCCTTAGCACTCTTTCTTTTCTGTTTGTCTGTATGTTTGTTTTTGTCTCCTGCTTCTCTCTCCTCTTTCCCATACCCATCTTAGCTCCACACATCACAATTTTCCCCGTTCTTCTTGCCTACCTGCATCGTGTGCTGAACATCACACCCCTGAGCAGTACAGGCACAGCCTACCAGAGCCTGCCCAGCACTGATTCCTGGCCTGCCCTGTGGGCTCTAGTACATGTCACAAACGGCCCATCCCAGCAACTCCCCTTGAGCTGGACCTGCCCTGCTGCACCACATTTGAGCGACTGACCCTGCCCATTGGACAAGGAGGTGAAAGAATTGTGCCCACAGATGAGCAAAAAACAAAGAATGCACAGTAAGCCTGCTCAGACATACCCAAATGAAAAAAAAAAGCAGGATGAAGCAAACAAATTTACAATCAATAAACAAGGGAACTAACTACTGAATGGCTCAAAGACAGCAGACAATATCAAAACATATTAAGAAAAAGACAAGATGGTTCCAGTAAGCGTCCAAAATAAAATACCAGATGACTTTCCAGCAGAAGAAAAGGTACTAGGACTACTGGGTAGGGAATTCAAATCTCTAATATTAAGAGTTATCCAAAAATTGAAGCAAAAAGCAGACAAAAATGAGGAAAAAAAATAGACAAATTCATAGAAAATACAGACAAAAATATGGAAGAATTCAGGAAAATAATACAGGAACAAAATGCCAAAATAAATTCGCAACTAGAAATCAAACAAAAACAAAAATTAGAAATCCAAAAGCTAAACAGCAAGATTTCAGAAATGGACAGTGTTATAGAAGGGCTGAGGAGCAGGTTTGAAATGACGGAAGGCAGGAACAACAAAATTGAAGACAAACAGTTGGGTACAACTCTGAGGAAAAATCAGAAAAAGGAACAAAGATAAATGAAGAAACCCTGAGAATTCTGTAGGATATAATCTAAAGCAAAAATTTATGAGGGATCGGAGATCCAGAGCAAGGAGAAACAACAGAAAACAGAAAGGATCATTGAAGAACTGCTGACAGAAAAATTCCCCAATATCATGAAAGATGAAAAGCTGACCATCCAAGAAGCTCAACAGACCTCATATAGGATAGATCCCCCCCAAAAATCACCAAGGCATATCATAAGAACACTCTCTAAAACCAAAGACAGAGAAAGAATCCTGAGAGCAGCTCGAAAAGATGAAAAGTCATATACAGAAGAGAAACAATAAGACTAAGCTATGATTATGCAGCAGAAACCATACAGACAGGAAGGGGATGACATACTATAACCTTGGAAGAAAAAAATTGACAGCCAATAATAATATATCCTGCAAAACTTTCATTCAAATATAATGGTGAAATTAGGATATTTACAGATAAACAGAAATTAAGGGACTATGTGAAACCAAATGAAACTTCCAAGAATTATTAAAGGGAGTCCTTTGGGATGAGAACAAACAATAAGAGACCACAGTCTGAATCCAGGATGCAAAATTTTACAGCCAGATACCAACCTAGGAAATGAACTTTCAAGGACTATCCAAAACCAAAAGAATTACAAAAGCGACACGGAGAAGTTAATCTTTAAATGTCAAAAACATCAGAACAATAAAGGAGGGAATAAAAGATTGTAGGTATAGAACCTTCTGATGGAGAGGAAGGCAAGGTGATATAAAGTAATAAGAGACTGGTTCAAAGGTAGGAAGATAAGGGAAAATTTCAAGGTAATCACAAATAAAGTTAACAAACCTACTCATCAAAATAAAGAAGAAAAACATAAAGTCTCAGTAAAAACAAAATCTACAAAAACAAAAGAAATGAAAAACACTACATAGAAAAGAAAATCAGCACAGCAGAGTAAGAGGAACAAAGAAAATGTCAGCATCACAAAAAAGCACTAAAAAATGACAGCAATAAACTCACACCTATCAATAATTACATTGAATGTAAATGGCCTAAATGCACTCATAAAAAGATGGAGAGTGACAGAATGGATAAAAAAAAAAATCCATCAGTAGGCTGTCTACAAGAAACACACCTTAGAAACAAAAACGTGAATCTATTAAAAACCAAAGGATGGAAAAAAATGTATCAAGCAAACAGCTACCAAAAAAGAGCAGGAGAGGCAATACTAATTCAGATAAAATAGACTTTAAAACAAAATCCACCATAAAAGACAAATAAAAGCATATATCATGACTAAAAGGACGATCCAACATGAAGACATAACCAAAATAAACACCTAATGCACCTAATTACAGGGCTTCAAAATACATAAAACAAACTCTAAATAACACTGAAAAGAGAAATTGGTAGTTTCACAATAATGGTAGGAGACTTCAACACATCACTCTCAGTAAAGGACAGAGCATCTAGAAAGAAACTCAACAAAGATACAGAAGACCTAAAGGGCACAATCAGCCAACTTGACCTCATAGACATATATAGAACACTCCACCAAACAGCTGTAAAATACACATTATTTTTCAATGCACAAGGAACAGTCTCCAGAGTAGATCACATCTTAGGCCACAGAGCAAACCTCAACAAAATCCAAAATATTAAGATAATCCAAAGTATCTTCTCTGACAACAACACCATCAAGGTGGAAATTAACAAGAGGAAGAGCAAGGAAAAAATACATCAGTTACATGGAAACTGAATAACAGCCTGCTTATAAACGACTGGGTAATAAAAGAAATCAGAGATGGAATAAAAAAATTCCTAGAATCAAACAAGAATGAAAACACGTTATACAAAAACCTTTGGGACACAACAAGGCAGTGGTCAGAGGACAATTTATAGCAATAGATGCACACACCAAAAAAGAAGAAAAGGAGTGACTTCCGGGCAACGTGGCGCTATAATCAGAAGCACCACGCCATCCCTCCACAGCAAAGATCAGAAAAACTAAGTCAAACAGAGTCACACATCAATCCTGAAACCCTAAACATCAAATGAAGAGATGAAGAACTCAGCCAAGCACCGAATGGAATAAGAAACTGACTGAGAACAGAGAGAGAGGAGAGATACCTGCAGAGGTCCCCTACCAGCTACCACAGCATGGATCTGCCATCTTGGACTCCTATTGGAGCTCAGCGAACAGGAGGTACGAGAAAGCAGCTTCATCGTGGTTCCAACAGGAGACAGAACAACCGGTAACCCACGATATAGCCTTCCCCACCCCCCACCCTTCTTCACCCCCACTTAACCTCCTCTGCTTCCTGCAGCCATAGTCTATTGGCTGGGAAGCATGAGCTTCCCCCCAGTGCTGCTTGGATTCCACCCATCTGCACTGGCCAGCTCCCTGAGTGCCATTTGTTGGCTGCTGGTGTTGCTTTTTTCCTGCTTCTTTAGATTTCTTCCTTACCTCTCACCACCCCCCCCTCCTTTCTATCAAATACCTGGCTCTGTGCACCATCTTTGTGTCTTCCTGAAAGGCTGCAAAACACTGCTCAACTGTGAAACTGCTTTCCAGCCCCTGCCACCATGCTGGTGGAACCCCCAGGGATTTTTTGTTTGTTTGCCCTAATTTGGCTTGCAAGCTAGTCCCTTACTCTGTGCACATGAACAGAGACATCCCTGAGAGGCATTTCTTTTTTCTTGTTTTGTTTGTTTGTTTTTTTTTAATTGCTTTTTTTAGTTTTCTTCTTTCTCTTATTCCCTTTTATCTTTCTTCATTTCCAGTTTATTGATTTATTCATTTTTTTCTTTTACCCTTTTTCTTTTTTTCATTTTTGTTTTTCCCCATTTCTAAGTCTTTCATCTCTCCACTCCAATAGCAAGCTCCCTTAGCACTATTTTTTGTTTATCTGTATGTTTTTGACTCCTGTTCCTCTCTCCTCTCTCTCATCTTTCCCATATCCATCTTAGCTCCACATATCACAGTCTACCCCCTCCTTCCTGCCTACCTTCACCATGCATGGAACATCACACACCTAAGCAGCACAGGCATGGCCAACTGGAATCTCCCCTGCACTGATTCCTGGTCCACACTGTCAGCCCTGCTATGTGCCACAAAAAACCTATCCCAGCAACTCCACTTCAGCTGGACCTGCACTGCTGTACCATATCTGAGTGACTGAACTTGCTCATTGGAGAAGGAGGTGCACCCACAGATGAGCAAACGACAAAGAATGCACAGCCTTCCTGCTCAGAAATAACCAAATAAAGCAAAAAAGCAGGACTAAACAAACAAATGTGCAATCAATAAATGAGGAAAATACCCTTAGAATGTCCCAAAGACAGTAGACAATATCAAAACACTTACAAAAACAAGACAGGGTGGCTCCAGTAGGCTTCCAAAATAAAACATCAGATGAACTTCCAGTAAAAGAAAAAGCACTAGACCTAACTGATAGGGAATTCAAATCTCTAATATTCAGAATTATCCAAGAGTTTAAGCAAAAAACAGACAAAATGGGGAAAAAATAGACAAATTCATGGAAAAGGCAGAAAAATTCATGGAAAATACACACAAGAAAAGGAAGAATTCAAGACAATAATACATGAACAAAATGCTAAAATAAATTCACAACTAGAAATCATACAAAAATAAAAATTAGAAATCCAAAAGATAAACAGCAAGATTTCAGAAATGGACAGTGTCATAGAAGGGCTTAGGAGCAGGTTTGAAATTATGGAAGATAGGATCAGTGAAATTAAAGATAAACACTTGGATACAACTCTGAGGAAAAATCAGAAAAAGGAACAAAGAAAAATGAAGAAACCCTGAGAATTATGTGGGATACAATCAAAAGCAAAAATCTGCCACTGATCGGAGTTCCAGAACATGGGGAGAAAACAGAAAACACAGAGAGGATCATTGAAGAACTGCTGACAGAAAACTTCCCCAATATCATGAAAGATGTAAAGCTCACCACCCAAGAAGCTCAACAGACCTCATATAGGATAGACCCCAAAAGAAAATCACCAAGGCATATCATAATCACACTCACTAATACCAAAGATAAACAAAGAATCCTGGGAGCACCTCAAGAAAAACCAAAAGTCACTTACAGAGGAGAAACAATAAGACTAAGCTCAGATTATTTAGCAGAAATCATGCAGGCAAGAAGTCCATGGGATGACATATATAAAACCTTGAAAGAAAAAAATTGCCAGCCAAGAATAATATATCCTGCAAAACTGTCATTCAAATATGATGATGAAATTAGGTCATTACCAGATAAACAGAAATTAAGGAACTACATAAAAACCAAACCAAACTTACAAGACTTATTAGAGGAAGTCCTTCGATCTGAGAACATACAATATCAGGCTACAGGCTGAATATAGGACACAGGATTGTACTAGCCAGATACTAACCTAGCAAATGAACTCTTAAGGACTATGCAAAACCAAAAGAATTACAAAAGGGAACCTGAGAGGTTAATCTGTAAATGACAATAGCATCAGACCAATAAAAGAGGGAATAAACAGTGTAGGTATAGAACATTCTGATGGAGAGGAAGTCAAGCGATACCAAGTAATAATAGACAGGTTCCAATCTAGGAAGTTAAGGGTAAATTTCAAGGTAACCACAAAGAAAGTTAACAAACCTACTCATCAAAATAAAGAAGAAAAACATAAAGTCTCAGTAAAAACAAAACCTACAAAAACAAAAGAAATGAAAAAAAAAATCCACAAACAAAAGAACTCAGCATAGGAGAGTAAGAGGAACAAAGAAAACATCAGAACCACAAAAAAAAGCACTACAAAATGCAATCCCACTCCTAGGAATATATCCTAGAGAAATAAGAGCCATCACACTAATATACATATGCACACCCATATTCACTGAAGCACTATTCACAATAGCAAAAAGATGGAAACAACCTAGATGCCCATTGTGGGGATATATGCCATTTAAACATGGCTACACTATTGACAACTGCAGCCCCCACAGGCCTCTATGCTGCACAGCATGTTGAGACTTGTGCCCAACATGTTGAGACTTGTCAGGATTTGTTTTCCCAAACCTATTGTCCCTTTACTGATTGGCTTGTTTACCTGAATTCCTTCTCCTTTGCCCACACCCAAAGCCCATTGTTTTGTTAATTGCTTTATTGCTTGGTGTATTGACTATAAAATAAACTCCTGGGACTGAAGCAGGGTCGACTCCTCAGAGTGACCCTCCTGGCCCCACTTCTCTGTAAGAGTTGTGCAGTTAGTTACTGTCTTCGCCGTCCCGATTACTGTCGCCACTGCGACAGATGGTGCCCCGTGTGAGGGGGCTTCTAAGAGAAAGAAGAGAGACTGTAGATCCTCGCACTCCAATCCCTTCAGAAAGTGGTGAGTATAGGGCGTCTGTTTCAGGCTAGGATTCATAGCCCAAGAGTGGCGAGGCTTTCTGGAGGCCTTTCCGAACGCTCTCAATTCAGGCTGGGTTTTACAGCTCAAGGGCAGCAGGGCTTTCCCGAATGCTCCCAAGGGATTTAGGCTTCAGGCCAGGAGCTTTCCTATCATTCTTCGTTTTTCCGTTTCCTCCTTGCTATGGGGAATTTTTTCTCCTGAGCAGCGTCAACACAAAACCCAGTTGTTGGGATCGTTAAAGGCCTCTAAGCTTAAGGTGCCAGAAAAAGCTCTTACCCAACTTCTGCTTTTAATTGAATCTGCCTATCCTTGGTATCCCCTACGAGGAAACCTTGATGTAGAAGCATGGGAACGTATTGGTAATATCATTTGTGACATGAACATCCCAGCTTCAGTTCTTATTGCTTGGCATCACTGCCGCCTCGCTTTACAGCCTGTACAAACGGCTCCCTCAGCTCCCTCAGCTCCTTCTCCCACTACAAAAAAATCTCATGATTCTAGTACTCCTGATCCTTCCTCTTCTTCGGCTTCCTCCCCTAGCAAGGATACTTCTAATTCTTCCTCTGATGCTTCTTCTGATCCTACTTCCCCCTCAGAGACTGCTTCCTCACAACATGAGTCCCTTATGGAGAAATGTTTGCGAGAAGTCTGTGAGAGGGATGGGCTTTCTGTCTTTCCTGTCCTACGAGGAGCAGGTACTCCTCGACATGGTCACCTTCCTTATGATGCCTTTAAAGAACTTCGCAAAAGCATAGCGACTGATTGTTTACAAAGTCCATTTACAAAGGGGCAGGTAGATCAGGTAGGGTCAAGTTATGAGATGACCCCCTGGGACTGGAACATCTTAATGAGAACAATCCTAACTCCTGCTCAGTTTAGTGTCTGGAATCAAGAATATAAAGAACACTGTCGCCTCTGTGCAATAGATAACATAGACAATAATATTCCTGTTGATATTGATATGCTTTTGGGACAAGGGTGTTACACTACGCCTCAGGCACAGAGTCAGATGAATAAACAGGCATTCACACAAGCCTCTGCTGCTGCTAGTAAGGCTTGGAGTAAAATCCCTGATTCCAGAACGCCTACTGGTTCCTTCGCTACTATTCATCAGGCAGCGAACGAACCTAATATTGATTTTGTTAATCGCCTTCAAACAGCTATTTCCCGACAAATTGTTAATCAACAGGTGGCTGAAGTCCTCTGTCTCCAGCTTGCTTATAAAAATGCTAATTCTGACTGTCGGGCTGTTTTAACTCCCTTGAAGGCAAGAGATCCTAGTCTGGCTGATATGATCAAAGCATGCCAAAATATCGGCACAGAGACCCATAAAGCTCAGATTTTAGCAGCAGCTCTCCGTCCATCTACTGCTACTTGTTTTGGGTGCGGTAAGCCTGGACATTTTAAGAAAGACTGTCACAGCTCAAAAAATAAAAATGCCAATACTAAACTTCCATCTCGAAAATGTCCTCACTGTGGCAAAGGTTTTCATTGGGCTAATCAATGTAGATCTCAGTTTGACAATCAAGGAAACTGCTTGTCGGGAAACGAGAGGAGGGGCGAGAGCTCTCACACCCCGAAAAATCCAGAGAGCCCTTAAGTATGAAATGTAGAAACTGCAGCATAGGTTCCAAACAACAGCGCCTACAGATTAATGATTTAAAGGCGGCTATATAAGAAAGTGCAAGACTAGATTTACTTTTAGCAGAAGGGGCTATATTAGAAGAGGCAGGAAAAGTTTTTCTTATTGCAACTCAAGTTTGGGGACCCCTGCCTCGGGGTTATGTGGGACTTTTACTGGGTCTTTCGGAAGTTACATCTCAAGGGCTAACTATACATCCTAGTGTGATAGATTCTAAATATAAAGGTCAAATAAAGATTATGGTCTCTGGTCTGTCTTATTGGAATATTACCCCTTCTGACAAAATAGCACAACTGCTTTTACTCCCTTTTGTTGTCCCCTCCGCCCATACTACACCAGGGCGGGGGGAGGGTTCTGATCACACAGATGCCTTCTGGGTCACCAACTTACAATCTTCTCTACCATATCTCACTGTCCGGGTCAATGATAGCATGTTTAAAGGATTGGTAGATTCTGGAGCAGATGTAACTATTTTCTTCTCTGATACTTGGCCTTCTTCATGGCCTAAAATACAGTTTACTAAAACCCTTATCGGGGTTGGAAGAGTACAATGTCCTTTTCAAAGCGCATTTCCAGTTATTTGTTATAGCCCTGATAGATAGCCTGCTTCTATCAGCCCTTTTATTCTCCCTTTGCCTATTACATTATGGGAACGAGATCTACTTTCTCAGTGGAATATTCAGATTGACACGTCTCAGGATTTTTTGTAGGGGCCACTGCTTACACAGACCCTTTACTAAAGTTAACTTGGATATCTGGCCCCCCTGTTTGGGTTGAGCAGAGGCCCATTACAGAAGAGAAGTGAAAACATCTAGAAAAACTTGTTCAGGAACAATTAGAAGCTGGACACATCCGGCCTTCTTGTAGCCCTTGGAACACGCCTATTTTTTGCATTCCTAAAAAGTCTAACAAATGGAGACTCCTACAAGACTTAAGGGCTATTAACCAGAGCCTCTTCCCTATGGGACCTCTTCAACCTGGAGTCCCCAATCCAGCTTGCATTCCTCAAACATATCATATTATCATTATTGATCTTAAAGATTGTTTTTTTACAATCCCACTTCATCTTGACGATTGTGCTAAATTTGCTTTCTCAGTCCCTTCTGTAAATAATTCTTGGCCTCTGCAGCGATATGAGTGGACTGTCCTCCCACAAGGCATGATAAATAGTCCAACTATCTGTCAATATTATGTTGATAAGGCTCTTAAGTCAGTTCAAAGAACCTTTTCCTCATGTCTTATATATCACTACACAGATGACATTCTCTTGGCTCATCCAGAACCAGAACAACTTAATTCACTTTCTGTATCTGTTCAACATGCTTTACAGAGTTTCAATTTGCAAATAGCTCCAGATAAGGTTCAATCCTTTACTCCATGGCAGTATTTGGGTTATAGGCTAGACACCCAAATTGTTGGTCCAAAAACACCAGAGATTATAATTCCTAGGACTTTGACTTTGAATGACCTACAAAAGATTCTTGGTCATATCAATTGGCTGTGACCTTCACTTGGAATAACAACTTCTCAGCTAGCCAATTTACTTGAAACCCTTAAAGGTGACTCTGCCTTGACCTCTGTAAGGACATTATCCCCTCAGGCACGCCATGAGTTAATGCTTGTTAATCAGGCCATTAAAGAGAAGTTTTTAACTTGTTTACAACTGAACCAGCCTGTTTATCTTCTCCTATTAAACACCCCTCATAGTCTCACAGGCGTGCTCTGTCAATTTACTCCTGATTTTGGAGCACTTGAGTGGCTTTTTCTTCATTATCGCCCTCCACAACAGTTGTTTACATGTTTCTCTCAACGCATTGGCTTGCTAATACAGGGGCGTACTCGTGCTCAACAACTTTTGGGCTCTGACCCTCATTTTTTGTACTTTGGAGTAACAAAAAACAGCTTTTGACCATGTGCTCCTCAACTCTGAAGAGCTTCAAATTGCATTAGCTGACTTTACTGGACAGATACTTTATTCTTATCCCACCTCAAAACCACTGTCCACATTAGTTACTTCCTCTGCAAGCTTCAACCACATTCTCTCCCACACCCCTCCCTAATGTTCCTACCGCCTTCATAGATGGATCAGGAAAAACTGGTAAGGGAGCGGTCACCTGGCAAACAGACGGTAGGTGGCAACATTTTATCACACAAAAGACATCCACCACACAGGGCGCTGAACTATCGGCAGCTGTCACTGCTTTTGAAATATTTAAGTCCATGCCTTTTAATCTAGTTGCTGATTCTGCTTATGTAGTCCACAGCATTCAACACATTAGTGATGTCACTCTTCAATTCAGCTCTGACTGTGAATTGTTTACTTTATTTAAAAAACTCCAAACCCTACTTAATAATCGCAATTTTCCTTTTTTTGTGGTACATGTACGTTCTCATACACCTCTGCCCGGGCCTCTTTCTGAAGGAAATTCTCATGCCAATTTACTTGTTAGCTCTTTTTTTTTTCTGATGCACAAACTTCTCGTAATTTTTTCCATCAAAATGCATGAGGACTTCAAAAGCAGTTTTCCATCTCTCTTACTGAGGCACAACAAATTGTCCGCACTTGTCCTGACTATCAACATTTTTCTCCCACATCTTTTGAAGCCGGTGTTAACCCGCGTGGTCTAAAAGCCAATCAGTTATGGCAAATGGACATAACACATTACCCTCCCTTCGGAAAGCTTAAATATCTCCATGTGTCTATAGACACATGTTCTGGATTTCTTTATGCCACTGCTCTCTCTGGAGAGCGTTCTACTCATGTTTGTCGACACTTTGCCCAAGCAATCGCAACTATGGGGTATCCTCAAGCCCTTAAAACTGCTAATGGTCTTGCATATACTTCTGATAAATTTCAACAATTTTGTGCCACTTGGAATATTCTTCATACCACTGGCATTCCCTATAATCCTCATGGTCAAGCCATAATTGAACGTGCCCATCATACTCTCAGTTATTGAATAAACAAAAGGGGGGAGATGATGGGCCCAAAATATGTGATCAGAATGAAAGACTTGCCAAAGCTTTATTTACTTTTAATTTTTTAATGATCACTAAAGATGGCCAGACTGCAGCAGAGCGACATTTTATCAACTCTGACACCCGGCCTCACCCACAAGTCCTCTACAAAGATCCTCAAAATCTTTCTTCTTGGCAAGGGCCAGTGGAATTGTTAACCCGGGGGGGAGGGTATGCAGCTGTTTTGTCTCCTATAGGCCCACTTTGGATTCCTGCTCGACCAGTGAAACCATATCATGACCCAACAACAGATGTGGCTCCTGCATCAAACACCAATCCAGAAACAGAAAAAGAAGAATGAACGGCTGAGTCTTGCTGTGCCGGTGGCATGGGGGGGTCTGGAGCCCTCTTTCTCCAGGGCTGAAGAAACATTCTTAACTACCGGTACTCTCTTTACATTTACTAAATCTAAGGTGCATATTTTTGTCTTCCTTTTCCAAATATTAACAGCTTCTGCTTCAACCACTTATTGGGCTCATGTTCTTAATCCTCCTGTTTTTCATCCAGTTACATGGGAAGAGCCAGAGCCCCCTCTTTCCTCTAATGATACCTCTGTTACAAGAGGACAATATTTTACTTATTTTAAGCCACTCATTAATTCCGCTGAAGAAGGTTGGTTTGTATTATCAACAAATCGGATACTTTATGCTGATGCCCTTCCTTTATGCTTTACTACCTAACCTCACACTACTTCTGTGTGTGTACCTATATTAGAACAGTGGTATATGAATCATATCTACTATAACGACACCTATCGTATACCAGTCTATTCTAAACAAATTTTTATTAAAGCTATAGGTGTTAACGGCACTTTCAGTAATAATAGCACCTTTATTACCCATTCACCCCCTTTTATTCCTGTCTGTCAACATCCCCAACTATCTTTTACAGACCCTATCGATAATACCTGGGTTACTTGCAGAACTACTAATTTCTCTTCTTATTCTCTCCCTTTCA
Source organism: Dugong dugon (assembly GCA_030035585.1). Classification (NCBI taxonomy): domain Eukaryota; kingdom Metazoa; phylum Chordata; class Mammalia; order Sirenia; family Dugongidae; genus Dugong; species Dugong dugon. The sequence continues at coordinate 35,664,658 of CM057479.1, forward strand.
ATATTTCCTTAGAAAATTGGGGTCCTCGTAGTTTAATTTTATTACCAAATCTTTCTACCTGGCAATGGGCAACTCCATATCATTATCTAGGACACTCTCAATCCTGGAACCCCGGCTTAGCTGGACCCATTCTTCATTTACGCTACCCAGGTGGACAATTTTCTCCTTTAAAGATTTTTTCATGGCGATTGGGACTCCCCTTTTTTGAGAGAACTCTCCGTTCAGGGGACTTTCTCAGGGGGACAAAAAATGCCAAAAACCCAATCCCAAAATTACGATGGACCTTTCATGATCATAATGATTCTGTACTTATATGTACATCCAGACCATACATTTTTGCTATAACCTCTAACCCTCCAGATATTATTAAAATAAATACCTCTTTTCAATTAACTTTATCCAGTGGCTCTACATGGATTACACCATGTTTATGTAGACAAAATGTCTCTACTCTTAATATCAGTTCTGTATTTGTTCTCCGCCAAAGAAGCCACGTTTGGCTACCTGTTAACCTTACAGGCCCTGGCAAGATAGTTCCCCTCTTGCTCAGGTTGCTAACGCATTACAAAAAATGCGGGCTAAAAGATTTTTGGGAATCCTTATTGCTTCTATTATTACAGCCACTGCTATTGCCGCTAAGGCTGCTACTGCCGCCGTAGCTCTTTCTCAGTCTATTTAAACAGCTCATTAGCTTAATACTTATATGCAAAATGTTACTTCTGAAATGCAGGCTATAACACACATTGATCAAGAAATTCTTAAACGCCTGTGTGCTTTAGAAGCCTCAGTCCTTTGGCTTGGAGAATGGCAAGAAGCCCTATGGGAACATTCTCAATTAACTTGTGATGCTGAATACATTCGCTTCTGTGTTACAGCCCTTCCATATAATGAATCCTGGAAGGATATTAAAAATAATCTTTTAGCCAGCTTTGCCTCTCCATTGAAAAGTGATATTCAAAGATTACGATTCCAACTGCATGAGCAGTTATTAAAATTACAACCAGAATCTAATAAGGCTACACTTAATACACTTAATGATTTTGCCTACTGGCTCAATCCCACACATTGGTTCTCCGGACTCAATCTCTGTGTCTGGATCCTTTTTGCTATAGGATGTTTAATAGTTTTGTGCCTCTTTATAGTAGTTATCTGCTGTCTCTACTCCCTGAGAGCCTCTCATTGCCAACAGAAGTCAGCCTTCCTCGTCTGGACCATTCGCTACTAGTTACATAAACAAGAGATGGGAAAGATAAAGACCTCCTCTTAAGAAGGCCCTTCCTATGCTATTATTTTGATAATCAGTAATTACCTGTATTTTGTTAATCAGTAAGTTCCCAATGAAAATTTGTTATGTGTAAACTCCTCTGTATTTTCTGCTTCTCCTAGTTAAATGCTTCTGTATAGATAGATTTCTAAGTTAGATGATTCTTTTCCAATTGATAGTGAATTTGTGTAAATCAATGTTTGTTTGATTGTTAATGAATCTTTGAGACTTTATAAATCTTTAAGCCTTTAAGAGTAATAATTTCAGTGGATGTTAAAAGTTAGTGTTTACCTGTCAAAATGAGAGTCAGAGGAAATCCATGGGTCCAACAATCAGGATATTACTAGTGCAGAGGATTATATTATCCTCATAAGATCATCCTCTATTGTCTTACATACCTGAAAGGGACATTGAGTCCACTCATTCCGGCTATGCAATTGATAAGAGCATTTCTCTTACTTAGTAACCTGGTGAAGAACCAGGTGGTATCCGGTGGAAAACCAGCACCATGAGTTTAAAGAGCCTGCTACGCCGCCATCTAAGAAACTTAAGCCCAGGCATTAAGAAACAACCTGGTGAAAAACTAGATGGTATCCTGTGGAAAACCAGCACTGTGAGTTTAAAGAGCTTGCCATAGCTGCCATCTAGGCGACTAAGTCCAGGTGTTACTCATAGCTATGCTACTTCTTCTCCTTAATCATATGGAGTGTGCCCCAGCCATAGCTGGGCTCACAAGGACTCACTAAGACGCCAGGCCCTGAGGTGTGGAGACAGTAGCTGAGATAATCTTGGGTTTTTTCTTGTAGAGAAAATTTTACTTTGTCCTAACGGACACTTGTCGGACCAGTGGAAACCCTCTTGATTCTTATTTCATTAACTAAACAAAAGGGGGGAAATGTGGGGATATATGCCATTTAAACATAGCTGCACTATTGACAACTGCAGCCCCCACAGGCCTCTATGCTGCACAGCATGTTGAGACTTGTCCCCAACATGTTGAGACTTGTCACGATTTGTTTTCCCAAACCTATTGTCCCTTTACTGATTGGCTTGTTTACCTGAATTCCTTTTCTTTTGCCCACACCCAAAGCCCATTGTTTTGTTAATTGCTTTATTGCTTGGTGTATTGACTATAAAATAAACTCCTGGGACTGAAGCAGGGTCGACTCCTCAGAGTGACCCTCCTGGCCCCACTTCTCTGTAAGAGTTGTGCAGTTGGTTACTGTCTTCACCGTCCCGATTACCATACCATCGCTGCTGCAACAGCCCATCAACAGATGAATGGATAAACAAACTATGGTACATACAAACAACGGAGTATTATACAAATATGAAGAACAATGATGAATCTGTGAAGCATCTTATAACATGGATGAAACAGGAGAACATTATGCTGAGTGAAATAGGTCAATCACAAAAGGACAAATACTGTATAAGACCTCTACTGTATAATTCATGTAAAAGTTTACACACAAAAAGAAACAATCTTTGTTGGTTACAAGGGATTTGATTGGTGGGGGGAACTAAATAAGTGATAACTTTGGTGAAGGTAAGACAGTACACATTACTGGGGAAGCCAGAACAACTTGTACAAGGAAAGGTCATGGAAGGTCCATAGACACATCCAAACTCCCTGAGGCACTGAATTTCTGGGTGGAGGGCTGTGGGGACCATGGTCTTGGGGAACATCTAGCTCCATTGGCATAACCCAGTTTATAAAGACAATGTTCTACATTCTACCTTGGTGAGTAGCGTCTGGGGTCTTAAAAGCCTGTGAGCAGCCGTCTAAGATTCTCCGAAGAGAACAAGATAAAAGGAAATGATTAGTCTGAAGGACTAATGGACCACAGCTACCACGGCCTCCACCAGACTGAGTCAAGTATAGCTAGATAGTGCCCAGCTACCACCACTGACTGCTCTGACCAGGATCACAATAGAAGGTCCTGGACAGAGCTGTAAAAGGATGTAGAACAGAATTCTAATCCACAAAAAAAGACAGATTTACTGGCCTGACAGACTGGAGAAACCCTAAGAGAATGGCCCCTGACACCCTTTTAGCTCGGTGGTGAAGCCCCTCCCGAAGTTCACAGTTCAGCCTGGAGTTAGACAGCCTCATAAAACAAAGCAGGATTAATGAGGCACAGCAGTCCAGGGACAAGGACTAGAAGGCAGAAGGGGACAGGAAAGCTGGTGATAGGGAACCCAAGGTTGAGAAGGGACAGTGTTGACATGTCATGGGGTTGTTAACCAATGTAATTTTCATAGGACAATATGCGTACTAACTGTTTAATGAGAACCTATTTGTTCTGCAAACCTTCACCTAAGTTACTAAAAAAAAAAAAAAAGAATTATTTATGTGAGATCAAATTGATAACAGCAAATCAAAAGGTTTAATGGGAAGCTTAGGGGACAGTGAGTTGAAGATAATGGTGATGGAATAATTTGGAAAATGATAGTAAGAATAGCAGCACAACTGGAAGAATGTAATCAATGTCACTGAATTGTACATGTAGAAACTTTGGAAATGGTGTAATTTTGGCTATGTATATTTTCACCAAAAAAAAGACCCTAAAGGTTGAAAAGGGAAAGTGTTGACATGTCTGGGGTTGTTAGCCAATGTCATAAAACAATATGTGTACTGACTGTTTAATGAGAAACTATTTGTTCTGTAAACCTTCACCTAAAGTACAATTAAAAAAATTTAAAAAAGGGATGAGATCAATACTTTAACTACATAACTTGAACAAATAGAAAGAGAACAGCAATAAAAGCCCACAGCCACAAGAAGAAAGGAAATAATAAAGATCACAGCAGAAATAAATGAAATAGAGAATAGAAGACAATAGAAAGAATCAAGAAAACCAAAAGTTGGTTCTTTGAAAAGATCAACAAAATCGACAAACCACTGGCCAAACTCACAAAAGAAAAAAAAGGAGAAGACATGAATAACCCAAATAAGAAATGAAATGTGGGCTATTACAACTGAGTTTACTGAAATAAAAAGGATCATAACAGAATGTTATGAAAAACTATACTCCAACAAATTTGAAAACCTAGAGGAAATCGACACATTTCTAGAAACACTACCTACCCAAACTACCACAAAGCGATGTTGAAGATCTGAACAGACCCATAACAAGAGAAGAGATTGGTAAGGTAATAAAAAAAAACAAAAACTCCTAACAAAAAATCTCTGACCCAGATGACTTCAATGGAGAATTCCACCATATATTCAGAGAAGAGCTTATACCGGTACTACTCAAACTATTGCAGAACATAGGAAAGGAAGCAACACTTTCAAATTCATTCTATGAAGCCAGCATAACTCTGATACAAAAACCAGACAAAGACATACACACACAAAAGAAAATTACAGACCAATATCTCTCATGAGTATAGATGCAAAAACTCTCAACAACATTCTAGCCAATAGAATTCAGCATCACATCAAAAAAATAATACCATGACCAAGTACAATTCATACCAGGTATACAAGGATGGTTCAACATTAGAAAATTAATCAACATAATCCACCGCATAAATAAAAGGAAAGAAAAGAATCACATGATCCTCTCAACTGATGCAGAAAACGCATTCAACAAAGTCCAACACCATTGCTGATAAAAACTCTCAATAAAAACTACAGAAATTAAATTTCTCAACATAATGAAGGGTATCTATGCAAAACAAACAGCTAACATCATTCTTAATGGAGAAAGGCTGAAAACATTCCCCTTGAGAACAGGAACAAGACAAGGATATCATCATTCCTATTTAATATTGTGCTGGAAGTCCTAGCTACAGCAATAAGGCAAGAAACAGAAATAAAGGGCATCCACATTGGTAAGAAGAATTTAAACTGCCCCTATTTGTGGATGATATGATACTATACATAGAAAATCCTAAAAACTCCATGAGAAAACTCCTGGAACCAATAGAAGTTTCAGCAGAGTAGCAGGATACAAGATAAACACACAAAATCAGTTGGATTCCTATAAACCAATAAAGAGAATGATGAAAAGGAAAAAAATTCTATTTATAATAGTCCATAAAAAAAAAAAATACTTAGGAATAAATCTAACCAGGGGTGCAAGAAACCAATAGAGATTTGCATAAATGGTAAAACATGATATGCTCATGGATAGGTAGAATTAATATTGTGAAAATGACAATTCTACCCAAAACAATTTACAAATACAATGCAATCTCGATCCAAATACCAACAACATTCTCTAAAGAGATGGAAAAACTAATCATTAACTTTGTATGGAAAAAGAAGAAGCACTGGATAAGTAAAGCAGTATTGAAGAAGAATAAAGTAGGACTTGCACTGCTTGACCTCAGAACCTATTATACAGCTATGATAGCCAAAACAGCCTGGTACTGGTACAATGACAGATACATAGATCAATGGAACAAGATTGAGAACCCAAATGTAAATCCATCCACCTACGGTCACCTGATCTTCGACAAGGGCCCAAAGTCCATCATATCAGGGGCAGTCTTTTTAACAAATGGAGCCATCAAAACTGGATGTCAGTCTGCAAAAAACTGAAACTGGACCCATACCTCACTCCATATACAAAAACTAATCCAAAATGGATCGAAGACCTAAATATAAAAACAAAAAGTATAAAGTTCATAGAAGAAAAAATAGACTCAACGTTAGAGGCCCTAATACACAGCTTTAATAAGATATAAACCATAACCAACAACACAAACTCCAGAAGATAAACTAGATAACTGAGATCTTCTAAAAATTAAACACTTATGCTTACCAAGAGACTTCACCAGAAGGGTAAAAAGACAACCTACAGATAAGGAAAAAATTTTTGGACTCTTCAAATCAGACAAAGTTCTAAATTCTAAAATCTACAAGAAAATCCAACACCTCTACCACAAAAAGACAAATAATCCAATTAAAATATTGGCAAAGGAAATGAACAGACACTTCACTAAAAAAGACATTCAAGCGGACAACAGACACATGAGGAAATGGTCACGATCACTAGCCACTAGAGAAATGCAAAGTAAAACCAAAATGAGATACTGTCTCACCCCGGCATTACTGGCACCAATCAAAAAAACTGAAAACAACAAATGTTGGAGAGGCTAAGGGGAGATCGGAATTCTTATGCACTGCTGGTGGGAATGCAAAATGATACAACCATTTTAGAAAATGATATGGTGCTTCCTTAGAAAGCTAGAAATAGAAATACCATATGATCCTGATCGCAATCCCATTTCTCAATCTTAGAGAAATAAGTCAGCACACGAGTAGACATATGCACACCCATGTTCATTGCAGCATTGTTCACAATAGCAAAAACATGGAAACAACCTAGATGTCCATCAACAGATGAATGGATAAACAAACTATGGTACCTACACACAATGGAGTATTATGAAACAACAAAGAACAGTGATGAATCTGCGAAGCATCTCATAACATGGATGAATCTGGAGGACATTATGCTGAGTGAAATACATCCATCACAGAAGGACAAATATTGTATGAGACCACTACTGTAAAAAGTTATCAAAAGGTTTAGTCAGAAAAAGAAACAATCTTTAATGGTTATAAGGGAGGGGAGGGGTGGGGTGGAAAAACACTAAATAGACAATAGGTAAGTGATAACATTGGTGAAGGGTAAGACAGTACACAATACTGGAGAAGCCAGCACAACTTGTACAAGGCAAGGTCATGGAAGCTCCCTAGACACATCAAAACATCCTAAGGGACTGAATTGCTGGGGCTGAGGGCTGTGGGGACCATGGTCTCAGGAAACATCTAGCTCAATTGGCATAACATTATTTGTAAAGAAAATGTTCTACATTCTACCTTGGTGAGTAGCATCTGGGGTCTTAAAAGCCTGTGAGGTGCCACCTAAGATACTTCACTGGTCTCACCCATTCAGGAGGAAGGGAGAATGAAGAAAACAAGAAGGAAGGAAAAGATTATTCCAAAGGACCAATGGACCACAACCACCACGGCCTCCACCAGACTTGGTCCAGTACAACTAGATGGTTCCCGGCTACCACCACTGACTGCTTTGACAGGGATCATAACAGAGGGTCCTGGACAGAGCTGGAGAAAAATGTAGAAGAAAATTTTAAATCACAAAAAAAGACCACAGTTATTGGCCTGACAGAGACTGGAGAAACCCCAAGAGTATGGCCCCCGGACACCCTTTTAGCTCAGTAATGAAGTCACTCCGTAGGTTCACCCTTCAGCCAAAGATTAGACAGGCCCATAAAACAAAATGAGACTAATGGGGCATAACAGCCCAGGGACAAGACTAGAAGGCAGGAGGGGGCAGGAAAGCTGGAAATAGGGAAGCCAAGGTCGAGAAGGGAGAGTGTGGACATGTCGTGGGGTTGTTAACCAATGTCATAAAACAATATGTGTACTAACTGGTTAATGAGAAACTATTTGTTCTGTAAACCTTCATCCAAAGTAAAATAAAAAAAATTGGAAAAAAAGAAAAAAGAAATGGGAATGTAGGCTGTCTGTTGATCACCTGTAGAGCTTGATAATACTGCTCTTGAGGTTTTTTCAAGTCTTCCTGTGTAGAGCATTCAACTCAGAGATGACAACATCGGGAATATGCTTCTATTTTCTTTTGCAACCAGAGGATAAACCAATTAACAAAACCAAAACAAAATAAAACCCATTGCCATTGAGTCGATTCCAACTAACAGTAGTGTTGAAATTATATCAGATTGAAAATATTACAGGTAAGTGTAGATATGGCTTCAGAAGGAAAAAGAAATACATTCCTTTAGTGTGTTTCTAGACTAGCCTTATGTTTGAGAAATTATTAAACAATTTTGTAGTAATCACTTTACGCATTGCCATTGAGTTGATTTTGACTCATAGCGACCCTTTAGGACAGAGTAGAACTGCTCCATAGGGTTTCCAAGATGCAGGTGGTGGATTTGAACTGCTGACCTTTGGTTAACAGCCTTGTTCTTAACCACGCATAATTAATTTAGGCTCACAATTCTGCATTGCAAGATTGATACTAAAGGGTCAGAGTAGCAGAATGCTACTCACTCAGGAAGTCTTATTTAAAATGAGTCATAATAGCTCATACTATTTAAGTATAATCTAGAATATCATTTAAAGTTTGAACTTAAAAATTGTACCTATCACTTTTGAATCAAAAATGATAAAAAAATATAGATTCCAAATGAAATGAATTTTTTTAGTTTCAAACTATACTGAAAGACACTAAAGTTACTTTACAGGCAATGAAAGACATATTTGATAACAAAGATACATAAATATATGTCTGCCTCCAAAATGTTTTTAAAAATAATGCTCAAAAAGCCACATTTTCCAGTTTAAAAAAAATTCCATTAACAAACATTTGTTATTTTGTAATCAGACAAAGCTAGTTATGTTTACCTAAATATTTGAATTTCAGGAATTATTTGAAAAAAAACTGCAGTTAGAAGAAATGGGAATTCTGGACCACATTCCAGCAGGGCCACAGTCAGCTGGAGCTGAGTAGCAGCAGCCCCTTAAACAGGGCATGTACCCCTTGCTTATCACAGTCCCTGTCAATCTCTATTTTTTCAACATGTACTTATTTCATTCATTTGTTTTGCCTGCTTCTCCCATATAGATTTATGCTTTTATTGTCCAACCCAGAAATTCTATAAAGTGTTTCTCATATTTCAGTATGATTGAGGCTTCTGGTAAAACACTGAAATCTACAATTTTAAGCCTTTTTTTTTTTTTTTTTTTCTGATGGCCACAGGGTTTTGGTTTTTTTTTGTAAAATATATATAACATATTTGTCAATTCTACATATTTTATGTGTACTATTTAATGATATAAATTACACCAATCACATTGTGCAACCATCACCCATAATCGTTGCCCAGTCTCCCATCACCATAAACAGTAACTCATTGCTTCATAAACCATGACTCCTCTTTTCTCCCTTCCCTTCCACCCCTGGTAACCACTAACAGCCTTTGGTCTCTATATTTGCCTATAATTGTTATTTCACATAAGTGAGATCATATAACATTTGCACTTTTGTAATGTACTTATTTCACTCAACATAATGTTTTCAAGGTTCATCTATGTTGTTGCATGTATCAGGACTTCGTTTTCTTTATACCTGAATAGTACTCCATTGTAGGTACCGCTCTGATGGCCAAGATTTTTGAAATAAAAAACAAGCAAAATTGTCAAGGAACTTTTAAATTGTAGTATTAAATAGGTAATTTTAGAGATAAGTATAAAAGTAGAAATAGAAAAATTCAAAATCAGAATCAATAGTTATATTCTCCTAAGAATTATAATAACAACTATTTAATACAAAGGATAGACTGAGAAGACAGAAATTCCTTTGAAATTTTAGAGAGACATAAAAATATAAGATCCTATTAATGATCACTAGAACTTTTCATAATTGATTGTATATTAATTATCAATTTAACTTGAATTCATGAAAATATATGATAAACATCAATTCAACATTTTATGAAGCATCATGTTTTGTTTTGGCTGTATATAAATGGAATTTAAGATACATTTTAAAGTTCTTAATACTATGTCTTTACTACCTCATCACAATCATATCTACAGTAGACAGATTAATAAATATTAAATTCTGAGAGGTGAATTGTAACAGAATTTATTTTGATTACTTTTTCCTAATGATGAAAAATAAAACCAAAGACTTTGAATGACAGAACATTTAGCATAATATTATAATAATGCTTGTGAATTAAATAAATAATTACAAATGATTAATAACAAAGACATCTATGGAAGTCAAATCTAAATGGGAAATTTTATTGAGATTTGAAATGCTGCTAATTAGACTTGGGGATTTTAAAGACTATTATTATTTTTGAATATTCAGATTTGGTGATGATCTCTAAGAATGAATATTTAGTGAAAAGTTAGTTGGAATTTATTTCATATCCTGATTTTTTTCCTTGAAATGTCATCATGCATTTGTGTACATTAGTATTATACTGTGGGTGAGAAAATTAATTTTTATTAATTTATTAATTAGTTGAAAATATGCTTTCATTTATTCGTTTTATTTTTAAGTACAAAATGTGAATATAATTAGACCATTCATAAAATAATATATTAGCCATAAATGTGTTTATCTGAAGATTTTACTAATGTTGGCACATTTTAACATTTGTTTCATATATTTTTAGAAAAAGTTTACAGATACAGATAAAAATCTACCCCCCATCCTCACCACAGCCATCTACTCTCCCTTCCTCTACTTCCACTCAGCAAATAGTGAATATGCTTCTTGTGCAAATCTTTGTATCACACTTAAGAGAATATACGTATATATGAATCCAAAACAATATGTATTTGGTTTGGGGTGTGTTTAGAATTTACACAAAGGGTGTCAGATTATACGTAGTTTTTGAAACTACTTTTTTTCCCTCAATATTATACATTTTTAGATTAATCTACATTGATTCATACCATGATATACTTAGATTTATTTCTATCACCTTTGTTTTTGTTTTCTATTTAATATGCATTTTGTTTCACATCCCTCTTCTTGATATTACTTTTATTAATCAAATCATATTTTTTTACTTTCTATTTTTCTCTCCTCTGTTCAGAAGTTATACTTCCTGCCCCTATTCTTTGAGTTGTTACCCTTAAATATTTAACATGCACACTTGGCAATAAAATAAATAGGTTGTTTTAAATTAAATAAAAAGATTAGATAAAACAAAAAGGTTAAAGTTTAGGGGGACATCATACCATCAAGAAAGCAGTGCCAGGAGCAGAGCGTGTCCTTTGGACTGAGGTCCCTGTGCCAAGGAGCTCCTAGTCCGGGGGAACACTGATGAGAAGGCCAAGAGAGAGAGAAAGCCTTTCCCAGGAGCTGACACCCTGAGTTTGGACTTCTAGCCTACTTTACTGTAAGAAAATAAGTTTCTTCGTTAAAGTCATCCCTACTTGTGGTATTTCTGTTGTAGCAGCACTAGATGACTAAGACAGAATTTGGTACTGAGAGAGTGGGTGCTGCTCTAACAGATACCTAAAATGTGGAAGCAGTTTTGAAACTGTGAATGGATGGAGGAGCAGCAGTGGCAGATGACCAGCAACAGCAGAGAACCTGCAGTAGCAGAGAAGCAGCAGCGGCAGAGAACCAACAGCAGCAGAACCAGGAGACCGGTGCAAGACAGCACTGGAGCCAACCCACGGAGCGAGAGAGCTGAGTGCCTGTGAGCAGGAGGCTTCCTGGCAGAGTGGGGTGCCTCCAGGCACTTACTGGTGGAGCTACCGAGCTTTGGAACACTTGGCCCAGTAGGGCAGATGTGGGCGTGAGGCCCAAGGGCCAAGAGACCACAAGAAACAGAAGCAGAAGCTGAAGAGACTAGGAACACGAGAAGCTGAGCTGCCTCAGTCTCAAAAGGTACAGCCATGACCTCAGGGATTTCAAATGGTGGAGCCATAGCCTCTGGTGTTTCTAAGGGTGGAGTTGTCACTCCAGTGGAGTAGGAGAATGGTGCACCTAAAGCTAAGGGAGCAGAGTTGCTGTCCCAGTGGGCCTGGAAGGCAGAGCTGAAGCCCAGGGCCGAGAGGCCTCCACTCAAAATCCAGAGGCTGTGGCCAATACCTAGAGTCTGGAGGGCAGGGCTATTGTGTAAATTGTCTCAGAGAACAGAGGATTATTTTCAAAGCCTTGAGGGCTAATGTAATGTGTTCTGCTGACTTGCTTGGTGCCTCTTATCATTTCCTTTTCTCTAGTTTCTCCCATTTGTAATGGAAATGTCTGGCTTGTTCCTGTTCTGCCATTGTACCTTTGGAAGCGAATAACTTGTATTCTAGATTTCACAGATGAAGAGGAATTTTTGGATTTTGGACTTGGAGTTAAGACTTTTGCTATGATATGATGGGGTGAATATGTTTTACGTGTTACAAGGATGTGATTTTTGGGGGGGCAGAGGGTGGAATGTCATGGTTTGAATTATGTTCCCCTCAAAATGTATCAGTTTGGCTGGGCCATGATTCCCAGAATTGTGTGGTTGACCTCCATTTTGTGATTGCAGTTTTACCTTAAAGAGGATTAGGGTGGGATTGTAACACCACCTTTATCCAGGTCATGTCCCTGATCAATGTAAAGGAAGTTTCCCTGGGGTGTGGCCTGCACCACCTTTTATGTCTCAAGAGATAAAAGGAAAGGGAAGCAAGCAGAGAAAGGGGGACCTCATGTCATCAAGAAAGCAGTGCCAGGAGCACAGCGTGTCCTTCGGACCGAGGTCCCTGTGCCAAGAAGCTCCTAGTCCAGGGGAACACTGATGAGAAGGCCGAGAGAGAAAGCCTTCCCCTGAAGCTGACACCCTGAATTTGGACTTCCAGCCTACTTTACTGTAAGGAAATAAATTTCTCTTTGTTAAAGCCATAAAAAAAAAAAAAAAAGTTAATCACCATATCCTTCATACAAACAATAAAATGTTTTTGTAATAATTTGTGAATACTCTGTTTTTGTTGGTTGCCATCAAGTGGGCTCCAACTCACAGCAACCTTATGTATAATGGAAGATAATGTTGCCCAGTTCTGTGCCATATTCATTATTATTGCTATGTTTGAGCCCATTGTTGAGGCTATTATGTCAATCCATCTTATTGGGGATTTACCTCATTTTTGTTGACCCTCTACTCTACCAACTATGATGTCCTTTCGTAACAATTGGTCTTTCCTGATGATGTGTCCAAAGTCAACAAATCAAGTCTTGCTGTCTCTGCTTCTCAGTAACATTCTGGTTGTATTTCTTTTAAGATGATTTGTTTGTTCTTCTGGCAGTCCACAGTATATCCAGTATTTTTCACCAACATCACAGTTCAAATATATCAATTATTCTTCTGTCTTCCTTCAACTTTCACATGCATACGCAAACCAAAATCAAACCCATTGCCACCGAGTTGATTCCGACTCATAGTGACCCTATAGGACAGAGTAGAACTGCACCCTAGTGTTTCCAAGGAGTGGCTGGTGGATTGAAACTACCGACCTTTCTGGTTAGCAGCCTGAGCTCTTAACCACTGCACCACCAGGGCTTTGTATGCAGATGACGTGATTGAAAAGACCATGGCTCGGGTCAGACACACCTTAGTTATCAAAGTGACATCTTTACTTTTTAAAAGTTTGAAGAGGTCTTTTGCAACTCAGTGCAATGGGATGCTTAATTTCTTGCCTGCTACTTCCATGGGGGATTGTTGAGCCAAGTAGAATGAAATCACTGATAACTTCAATTTCTTCTTCTTTTATCATGATATTGTTTTTCAATCCAATAGTGAGGATTTCCGTTTTCTTCATGTTCAGGTGTAATTCATACTGAAGGCTGTAGTCTTTGACCCTTATCAGTAAGTGCTTCAAGTTGTCTTCCTCCAATCCTGATGTCACTTTCTTCTTCATAAAGTCCAGCTTCTCAGGTTACTTTCTCACATACGGATTGAATAAGCAAGGTGAAAGGACACAACTCAGCTGTACACCTTTTCCAGTTTTGAACCATGCCATATCCCCTTGTTCTGTTTGAAAACTGCTTTTTGATCCATGTACAGGTTTTGTGTGAGCAAATTAAGTGTTATGAAATTCCCATTCTTCATAATACTATCCATAATTTATTATTATTCACACAAATTCTTTCACATGGTTGATAAAACACAGGTAAACCTCTTTCTGGTATTCTCTGCTTTTGGCAGATCCATGTGACAACAGTAATGATGTCCCTCATTTCATGTCCTCTTCTGATCAGTCTTGAACTTCTGATAATTCCCATTGATGTAGGGCTGTGGTAATTTTTAAATTATCTTCAGCAAAGTTTTGATAGCATGTGCTATTAATGATATTGTTTGGTAATTTCTTCATTCTATTTGGTTATGTTTCTTTGGAATGGGCATGAATATGGATCTCTTCCAGTTGGTTGGTCAGTAGCTGTCTTCCAAATTTCCAATTCTGTATGTTATTGTGGCCAAGTTATACATGTCATCTTGTTTTTTTAAATGTTTACATTTAGCCATTGTTGTTGTTATCCTCTATTTAATCTATCTTTGTTTTTATTTTCCTACCTATTTATAAACTTTGTCACTATTCTACTCCATTATAATCCATTCTTCTTTGGAATTAAATTTTCTTCAACCTGAAGTCTATTATTTTAGTACTACTTTCAGTAAAGTTCTGTGACTAGTAAACTTTCTCCTGTCTTTTTCTGAAAAAAAAAAAAATATATTTTCTACGTTGTTATTTAATGTTAATTAATTTGAATATAGAATTTTGGTTGATATTTATTTTTGCTTAGCACTTTGAGAAAATAGTATTCTATTATCTCTGGCCTTTACATTTATGATGAATGGTTTGCTGTCAATATACCTATCGGCCTTTGCTTCTCACACCATAAAAAATTCCTTTTCTAACTTTTGTACTCAAATATGTTTTATATCTTTTTTCTTTCCAAGAGTTCTATGGATTTGTTTTAGAATGAGTTTCTGTGTTAGTGTTGTTCACTGTGTTGCTTTTTTTAACTGGAAGCCCAATTCATTTATTTTTTCAACCCTTTTTTTCAGCAACTATCATACGTCCAGGTCTACTTATAGGTGCAGGATATACAAAAAATAAACAATATATACAAATAATCTGTCACCTAGAGTTTATAATCTAATAGGGTATTCAGATCAGTAAGTAGAAATTATGATACAGGTAATCAGGTCTAGGATAGTGGTTGTTCAAAGTGTGTGGAAAGAACAATGAAAACATCACAAATGTCAATCATACTGAAGGAATACATTGGTTTAAGAGGAAATATTATATGATAAGTATGACAGAGGAAGTTGAGGTGTTAAAAGTCTGAGGAGAAAAGTTCTGAAATAACCATTTTGGAAATTAAGAAGAAGCAGAACATGTAGGAGGATTACTTTACATTATGGAATAGTGACTGCCATGTTTTTTTTTTTTTTCATAATTTATCTTATTTTGCTGTTGTTGGGAACATAAACAGCAGAATATACACCAGTTCAACAATTTCTATATGTGCAATTCAATGACATTGATTACATTTTTAAAGTTGTGCAACAATGCTCACCCTCCGTTTTCGAATTGTTCCTCTTCAGTTAACTCACTGCACCCCAACTTTCCTATCTAATCTTTCAAGTTCTCTTGTCAGTTTGATCTCACATAGATAGTTCTTAAAAAAGCACAATGCTGAAGACAGACTTTTTTAAATATTAAACTATTAACATTAAACTAATGTTAAGCTAAAGTATTGTTTATTTTTAGGAAGACTTCAGGGAATATTTTTGGTTTAAAGTTTAAAGATTATCTCATGGCAACAGTTTTGGGGGTTGATCCGGCCTCCATGGCTCCAGAAAGTCACAGGAATTTGAAATTCTCTTCTGCATTTTTCTACCTTTTGATTAGGATTACTCTTAGGTAGCTGCCATATTTTTTGCTTGTGTACTGACTTCCAAAATAATTTATCAATTTCTGTCAATTATACAAAAAATACTTGTTTTTATTTTACTTAGAGTTATCTTAATCAACCATGATACATTCAAGAAGTTTAGAAAAAAGTAAACGTGGTTAATTTCATTACTATCTCTTGGAATACAATTTTTTTTCTAAGCATTATTTTAATTTAACATGGGATTGAAGCATTTTCATAAACTCCTTATAGCTACAGATTTAGTTCATACAATTTATGAAGAATATTTGCCATATATTCTAATTAGGAAAGCAAGACTTCTTTCTCCAACCAATTAGATCATACCTAATTCTATCAGAAAAAAAAGTCTAGTGGAATAAAATGGAATAATATTATTTCTATCAGAAAAACTATCTTTTAATTCAAGAAAATATTTTAATAACCTTTTTAGTAGTAGTGTAAGAAAACATTGAGAAATACATAATAAAACCTATCTTGCAAAATACGTAACTAAACATAGTCAAGTCAAAGAGTTCAATAAATTAGAATTATTAAAGCTAGTTTAATTTATTTTATAACATGTTAGGAAACAATGATGCTAAATCAGTATGTTATATCTATTTTCTATATTTATAAAAATATAATATATAGCAAAAGTTATAACCTATAAATTAATCTAGGATTATGCTAAAATATCATGAGGTCTTTTGGTAAATGTGCATGTATGTCAATAAAAATTGATTTTTAGTTTTGAGAAATAATTCAGACTTAAGTTTAAAAATCATAAATAACTCCATTAATTTCATTAGACTTCATTAAAAAAAAAAAAACTTTTCCTAAATATTAACAAAAGAAAAATGTAGATAATGCTTAAAAATTTTTAGGAGTTAGTAGTTAATTTTATTTTGTTGTTTTATTGAAGGTAGAAAATAACAAAATCATTTCACAAGGTGCAATAAGATGAAGACTGGTTGTAATTACAATAAATATTCCATATGATGTGATTTGAAAAAATAGGTTTCAATTCCATTAAACCTGAAAAAAAAAAGGTCATTTAAAAATGTTATCCTTAGTATTTAAGTCGTGTGCTTTAAAAATATTGATGATTCCAGAAAATATTGCAGTTACATGTAAAATAATTTGCATTTGCAAATTTGACTATTTGAATAATTTCCTTTCAGATATTAGGATATTTTTGGGATGAGAATTAAGAATATCTGCCAGAATTTCTTATGTTTAAATATGTGGGGAATGAGAAGCAGCATTTTTAATATTCACTGATTCTTACTGATGCTTGTTACTTTCTCCCTCAGAGTCTCCCAGAGGACTCTTCCTCAACATTTATTGAAAATTGTCTGGAGAAGCGGGAACGAATAAATACTCCCTCAAGAGTGTTTATTGAAAGCAATTAGGGAAAATTGTCTGAGGAAGGAAGAAGCAAAGTTTTTAAATAAAAATTATATTATTCCAACTACTTACTACTATATATAAGCATTGCAAATATACCAGCTCAGGATAAAATTCTCTACCCGCCTCCGTTTTTGTTTTTTTTTTGCGCTACATTTTCACCTTAACAGAAAACTGTTTCAGGAAAGAAAGGAAGGAAGACTTAAGGTTTATGGCATGTTGGTACATTATTTAAGAGGCTTCCCCTTGGTTTAGGTCCTGGAAAATATCTTCATAGAAGTGCAGGATGGTATGAGGTGGGATGGGTGAGTGGTATGTCCTTTTCTAAAGTAGGATAAGTCCTATTAAGAAAACAAAATATTTCTCAAACAGATCAAATATATAAAGTAATAAGTATGGAAGTTGAAGATATGGAAAATTGTCCCCTTATAACAAGTTTGTGATTTGTTTTGTCATTACTATCACTTAAAAAGCTTTTTTTTTTTTTTTTTTTTTTTTGTACTCCCAATGTAACATATCTTGGTCTAAGGAATGTGGTTAAAATTGTAGTCCAAGACTTTATAGAACATCAATTTGTATATTGTGTGTGTGTGTATTTTTTTTTCAAGAATTGCTGAACATATGGGCATAGGTGCAAAGATGGATTATCCTGGAGTTTTCTCAGTGGCTGTGTCAGAGAGACACAAATGCGAAGCTGTTGATAATGTCGAGAAGAAATGAGTTGAAATAACACATTGTGAATTGAAGAGGATAGAGTGGAGGCAGACAGCTTCTGAGAGATTGTGGAATCTTGGGAGGAATAAGAATTTGGGATCCTCATGAACAGGACTTGAAGAACAGGTTTTTTGGGGGCACAGCAAGAAATACTCAGAGAGAGATGTGAGATAGTTTTTAGAAATTAATTTTTTTAATTTAATTTTTCAGATATGAAGCAGTTTAAAATGAACAAAAGTGCTTTGGTGTGATCATGAGATTATGCAGATAAAAGGAAAGAGAAGAAGCAACAGGAAGAGAAAATCAGAAATTCAAGTTTCGAAGAAAGTAAATCATTGGGTAGCTATCTCTGAAGGAATAGTAGAGCTGTGATGAAGAGAAATACCATGAGCTAAGGCTAAAATTTCTTCTCTGAATCAAGGGTAAGCAGAAGGTCAATACTGACAGTGACAATGTAGAGTTCAGGCTGCCTTCAGTGTCGGTGGAGGGAATTTTTAATATGACTATTGTTATGGATTGAATTATATCCCCCAAAATATGTGCTGGAATCTTACCCCATACCTGTGGGTGTAATTTAATGCAATGTAACTCAATCACTTTCCATAAGGAAATCTAATTTTATGTAATGAGACCATATCTGTGTAGGGTGTGTCCTAAACCTAATCACTTCTGAGTTATAAAAGAGCAGGTGGACACAGAGACAAGTAAGCACAAATGTGAAGATTACCAAGGAACTGAGAAATGCCAAGATTACAGAAGCTGAGACAAGAATTTCCCCTGACAACCAACAGAGAAAGAGCTTTTAGTCAGTGCCCTGAATTTGGGCTTCTAGCCTCCTAAACTGTAAGAAAACAAACTTCTGTTCTTTAAGGCCACTCACTTGTGGGATTTCTGGTACAGCAACACTAGATAACTAAGAGAAGCATTAGGAGGGAAGAGTCTTGAAGAAGCACTGAGTAAAAGTAGGAGACTGATCTTTCTTTTGAATCCTGAATTATGTTGTATAAAAGGTCTCTTTTGGGGAAGGTATTGGAAAATCAGTGGCCTCAGGGAGAGACCAAGATTTGGTTATGTCAGGAAGGTGGGAGATTCAGTAAAGCAGTCAAGATAATATTTACTTTTTTTTTTTTAATTTCTCTTACAATGAAGTCTAGTAACAATTTAGAAGTATACTTATGGATTAGGGATAAGGAAGTACAGATTAGTTTGGGGATACAATTTCAGGAAAAAAGAAAAGATTAGAAATGTTAACATTCTGGACGATGACCAAAAAATGACGGGTTTAATAAGACTGATAAGAGAATGCTTTGATGGATAGGGTGACTTATCTCTCGTTATTCAGGACATAGCACCATGGCTCAAGTTGCTGGCTTTTCTCTATCATCTGGAGATAGATCTTTCAGGGCCCTAGTGGTCTTGGTAGAATTGACAGAAGGCCTAGCAATCAGCTTCCTACTCTCTAGACATTGAGGTGGACCAAGTAGAGTCCAGAAGGCACAGTTTCTACTTAGTCAATAGATATGTTTGTCACTGAATATTATGGGCCTCTAGATTGGCTCTAAGTCTCCCTGAGATACTTCTAGAGAGAAGATGACCACCAATGACTCTTTAGCTTTCACAAAAATTTCTCATCCTTTTCATGAGGTCTTATGAATGCCAAACCACAAATATCTTTAAAGAATAATTTCATTTCAAATGATTGTGTCCAAAACTAAAAGAACACTTAACTGAAACAACACTAAAATAAAAAGAGAGTTATAAATAAACTGAGAAGGCATTCCCTATGAATAATAAAAACCAAAAAGTTAAAAGTGTTTAACTTCTGTTTTTCCCTCTAATTTTGAAATATACACCTATCCTCTATACTTGTTATTCAGGATTAGATATTCACAGATTGGGAACAAGTACCCTCCCCATATATTTTGTTGTCTTTGTATGCTGTTGAGTTGATTCTGATTCATCACAACACTATATGAGAGAGTAGAACTGCCCCATAGGGTCTTATAAGCTCTAATCTTTACTGGAGCAGATTGCCAGGTCTTTTCCCTCACAGAGTAGCTGGTGGGTTTGAATATCCGACCTGTAGGTTAGCAGCCTAGAGAATAACCATTATGCCATCAAGGATACTTTCATGCAGATTAAGTCCTCAATTTTCTTACCTAAAAATTGAATATACATATTCACACATATCTAAGGCTTACTCTCTCTGAAATGAATTGATTCCTTGTGGAAGAAAATCAATCAGAGCACCATTAGCATAAACCTTTATTTAAAAATGCCGGGCATGATTAGTGCCCAAAGGAACTGAGGATCTAACTTGTAGAAGCAGGGAGAACTATTATATAGGGGTTTAGTAGGGGAAAGTCAGCTGGATTTGGGCTAGTTTTGAGAATAGTTGATCAAGGATGTTTTGTAGAAGAGGATGGATTTATGTCTGCATATTAGCAGCCATTGTTTGGGGCATTCAATTTTATCAAAAGGGCAGGAGAGAAATATTTAGGGGCTCAGATCATACACTGATGGGGCTGTAAGTAACACTGCAGAGGAGAAGAACATGTGAGGTACAGAGTGAACAATTAATGGTCCGTCAGTGTTGCTAGTAATCTCTTACTTGTATTTCCTAAATATATGCATACATAGATACATATATACAGACACTCATATATGCATACATGCATGTATGCATATATACATAAAACAGTTTATATCCACAGGAAGATCACAAACCAAGTGTAAATTTTGGTTTTGAGGCCTACTTGGAATATGTTTCCTATATTATGGAATTGAACCTCTGCTCTTTGATTAAACTGTAGGGCCAGTTGTGAATGTAGGTGTAGTGTAGTTTCTGTGTCTGGGTCAATCACTCATTCATTCATTTGTACATTCTTTCATCTATTTGACAAATATTTATGGGAGGCGTACTATGTGCCACCACCACCAGTCTGTCAGTTTGTCGTACTATGGTAGCTTGCATGTGGCTGCAATGCTGGAAACTATGTCACTGGTATTTTAAATACCAGCAGCATCAACCAGGTTGAACAGGTTTCAGTGGAACTTCCAGACTTGGAAGAAAGGCGTTCTATTTCTAAAAATCAGTCAATGAACTCTTACGGATCACATCAAAACCTTGACTCACTAGTTTTGGAAACGTTATCAGGAGGGATCAGTCGGTAGAGAGTACATCCTGTTTGGTGAAGTGGAAGGCCAGAAAGTGTGAAAGAGACACTTGGTGAGATGGATTGGAGCAGTAGCCACAATGATGGACTTTAACATGCCAGCAATTGTGAGGATGATGCGGCACTGGGCAATGTGTTTTTCTGTTGTACAAAATTGGCCATCAGTTCGAGGCAAGTCAATGGCAGCTACCCATCTATCTATCTATCCATCTACCTATCATGTGTCAGGCTGTTCTAGGTACAAGAAAATAGCAGGGTACCAAAGAGAAAACATTTCCTGCCCTTAAGGAGCTGATATTATTAAAGGATACGTTATATTATCTTGCCAAGAACAGTAACTTAATAGTAAAATAATATGTCACACTAGACTGTCTTGACAAATTTAGCAACTGCTAATTCAAAAAAAGTAAATGACAACTCATTATATATAGATAAATGTAAATTTCAAGCACGAAGGATCTTCAAATGTATAAAGCTGCCTTATCAAGTTTCTATTTGTGGAGTCCTCCTTATTCCAAGAAGAGATTTAAAGTTATGAAGAATGAGGTTATCAATATATCTATCACTGAAAAACTATTTACTTGCCATATGAGTCCTTGTCATCTAAAGTTTATAACAAATGAGAGTGTAGTTTACCATGCGATGTTCTTAGTTTTCCAAATTATCTGAGTACTTTTTAATTTCCTTTAATACTAGCTTTTTTTTTTTCCTTTTTTTAAGAATTGCATTTAAAAAACTAGTCATTTGAAAGAAGGATTCAAATAGACTCCACAATCCACTGTAAAGGTTTTATGCTTCTTAGGAACAAGGGGAAAAAAACAACAACCAAAAAAACTTTGTGCAAGGTTGAATAGGCCTGAGGGAACTTTAACTTGCATGAACAATACTCATTGACCTTGGGTGTTTTATATTTTTTTTTTTTTATTTTTTGTACACATAAACTGCTGAACAATACCTGCAATACATTGGGGGAAAAGACAAAGCATTTTTATGTATTTATCATACCACCATAACCACTCCTTCCACCCCTTGCCCACTGATGTGTTCATTTCTTTTTGCAGCTTAGAGCAGAACAGAAGTTCAATGCAAAACTTCATCCCATACTTCTTTCCATGAGTCAGAGATTTAATACAACAAAGTATCCCTAATTGGAAATCTCAAACCTAAGAGAAAAAAGGCTTCACATTTTAAGGCATCATTTATATATTTTATATTTAATAGCTTATTGCCCGTTGCCGTCAAGTCAATTCCGACTCAGTGAAAATAAAAAGGCATTCTGTATATTAAGCCATCTGTATTCTATTAGTACTAAAAGCATTTCTAAATGGAATTTTTCTTTTTTGAATGTATCCCTTCCCCACACCTCTCTTTTTAACCACTCAAATATAATGGTTTTTCTTCCCCGTTTCTTTGCTTCAAAAACTTAGTTTCCTAATAGTGTAATACACAAACGGTGTTCTGAAGTAGCCAGTGTGTTTCTCAGTTGAGAGGGTACAAATTCGATTACATACTGAGAGCACTTATTAGGACCCAAGGGGTAAAAATAAAGGAATCCATCTACATGCATGTGTATACAGTAGTCTCAGAAATCATCAAATCTTTATGAAGGAAGCAAGTAGATAAAGAGTTTAGACTCTACTATAATTTTAGTTAGAAAAAGTTTGGCTCCATTTTGCTTACAAAGGTAAAGACCAAAAATAGAAATGCCAGGAAGCTACAGGAATAGTTGCATAACTTCAAAGGCAAAATTTGGCTTGTAATATGTTGCCAATTGAATTCCATGTTAATCCTCATGATAACTCTTAGATTCAGATTAAAACTGGCCTCAATTTACTTCCATTGTACACTTTTGTTAGGTTCTTGGCATTTCTTGAATCTTCAGTTACTTTGTAGCAATAGCCCATTCTTGCAAAATTTTCTCTTGAGAGGATATATGCTCATATTTACTTTGCCATAACATTGTATAAACCAAACCTTACTAAATAGCATTCAAAATGTTGAAAAGAATAATAAAAGGATGGATTTTGCTTGTTTGTTTCTGCTTATTAGTTTTATGTATTTTCCTGATCTTTTCATACAAGTTAATCTCTTTATGGTGGGGTTTGCCAATACTGCTATTCTGTTGACTGTGTGAAATTCAAATGATTTCCCTCCAAAATTAGGATAAAACTTCATAACACAGGCTTCTTTAGAAAATATATGATTTATATTACCCTAATTTTCATTTCTGGCCTCATCATTAGCATCTTATGCCAAGTCAAGTGTGATGATGATCAGCAGGATCAGTAAGACATGTATACAGCCTTTCAAAAAGTTCATGAATGAATAGGACTAACTCAAACATAAATATTCTAATTCAACAGATAAATGTCAGTAATAAGTAGAAACACAAAATTCTTTGAGAATGTTCAGTAGGGACAACTCATTTTTACCTCAAAAGATCTCTGAAAGCTTCAGAGAGAGTGAGATTTGAACTCTACCAGGTCCTTCACCCTGCATGCTGTTTCCATGTCCCTTTCCAAATTAAGATACTCCACTGATAGTACTTTGATAAGGAAAGCAGTGCTCGTTTGTTCTTTAACTCAACAATGGTATTTTTCAGAAACTAAAGTGTGACCCTTAGTGTGTGCGGAAGCTTGATTCTCAGGAGAGATGATTATTGACTAAGTTCATCAAAAGAACTCTTTCCAAGATTTAGAGGAGATAACATTGAGGTCATTGAATTATTAGTAATGAAAGGTTATTTGGATGGACATCAATTTTAGGAAAAAAAAAGAAAAGGTAAAGAACCAGAGATAGAGTAACTGTTCCTCAGCGCCACCTTCACTATGTGGGGGGAGGGGGGAAGCAATCCTTGTTCCATTCCATAACATAAAGTGGCTGCTTGTCATAAAAACTGATAAATTAATATGACTTTGAATTATAAGAATTATAATCTTTCTTTAATAGATTAGGTTATAGGGAAAGACATTTCAAGCAGAACTTATAGCTCCACTAAAAGTCAAGATTTCAGAAAGGCATAACAAACACATGTAGGCCAACGTATTTGGACATTTGGCTCATGGTAGAATGATGTGATAAAAAAATGGAATGGTGGGTTGTGGTCATATTATGGAAGTATTTGAATGCAATTTATTCTCTGTGCAATAGGAAATTTTAACACTCTCAAAGGCCTGTGAGGTCATAGGATTAGAGTTATGGAGGCCATACATCTCCATTTGCCTGAAACAGTTGTTTTATGCTTGTTGTCCTGAAGTAGTTATTAATACTGGCCTCTTTCATTCTCCAAAGTGTTCCAGTTTGGGGGATTAATTATATGGTCACTCTAGTTAGAATACTTCTCTTTGGGAGGCTATTCATTATTTTTGACATTTGCCTGTGGATGATGCCTTTGAAAGTGCCTGTAGGTATTCTCTATAGAACACCATGTGAGTTGGGATCAATGTAAAGAGACAAATTTCTGAAGCTCTTGCTGTTATTTTGGTTCTGACTCCTTTGATGCACTTACTGAAAATGCTGAATTTCAAAGCACAACTGGCTCCTAGGCAGTATCTAAGTCAAATATAGACAATAAATGGCCTCATTAGTTACTCCTTTAAGCATTTGCAATACAAACATCTATTTGCAGAATAGATTTTTTTTTGTTGCTAATAAATTTGTAGTTGATAAAAGGGGGAGCTCTATTTTTATTAACTATTAACATTTACTGTTTTTAAATAAATACACTGAAGTGTTGGTCTGAGACTGAATGGCAACAGCCTTCAACATTAAATCTATTACAAAGAATGTAGCACACAGTCACCTCTCCCACTATGCAATGTCCTGGTGCAGTCAGAAGCATTCTTTTGTTATGTAAATGTCCTATTTAGAGACAGCATGTATACAAAGGAAAGTAATGGAAGATCATTTCTAAGACTGGACAAGTGGATGAAAAATTCCACAGAGTGCTTTGCCAAACACCTGGCATTATCTGAATGACAGTTGATTACAATCACAAAAAAAAATGTGTATTATCACAGGTGACAGTGTGACTAATCAAAGAGGCTGCTTATTACAAAACTGGTCAGATTCTGTTCAGCTATACTTAGGGTCTGAGGGCTGCAGAAAATTAATACCCAGCACACAGTGTTTTCTTGGAGGAACTAAATGAACATGGGAGGAAGAGGAGAGGAATTCTTGCTGAGGGTGTAAGGACTCACAGCGGGCTTGAGATATGTGCTGCTGTGAAGAGAAGATGCTCACAGCAGTTTCAAAGTTGCAGAGGAAATAAGAGATAACAGACCTTTAAGTTAGATTTTTGTGTCATTTTCTGACTATACTCAACCATAGCTTCTTCTGGAAGCAAAAAAATCTGATGGATTTAGGTTTCATTATGATATGTATCACTGTTTTCTAGATAATCATATGCCATCAGGCATCTTGGATGAATATTTTAAGAATACAACAGTAGAGGCTGTAAGTCTGTGCCTCAATCAGAATACTCACAGGTTACACATTTTTCAAAGGGAGTTTGAGAAAGGCTTCCCCAAGTTGCGTGCACTGATGCTTTGCCTCTCCTTTATGCCTTATCAAATCTATTAGAAGACAAACACATCTTTCAGTTGTCAGACTTCTTGCTGACAACACCTGTCAGTCTGTCACTCCTCCTCAGAAAGAGATACTGCAAGGTGTCATTTGGCAGAATTAGAAAGAAAATGGGAAGAAACGTATCTGAGATAATTATTCTTATAAAAAGAATGATACACGTATTATTACTTGAAAATTAAGAATCTACTAAGGGAGCAAACATTGGGATGGTTTTGTCATTAATACTGATCAGTGATGTCAGAAGTCATGGTGGATTTTCAAATTCAGTCAAGAAACTTAAGCAAATCAGAAGGTTTGGATCAATAACTGAATATATGCCCTTTCTCAAAATACATTGATATTGAAAGGTAAACATTCTCATATAAATTTTTGTAGGGCTAGAATACTAAATATTTGAGTGTAAAAACAAGTTGTAGAAAAGTAATCTTCTTCAGGAAAGCTTTGATAATTAATCGTATGTAGTAGTAAGTAACAGATATATTCAAGAATGATGATTCTAGTGTTTTTTAGAATTTATTTTGTTTATATTTTATTCAGTAGATAGCAATATCAATCTTGATGTAGCATATTTTGCAATATTAGATATAAAAAAGAAATTATTTTTTAAAAAATTATGTAGTTCAGTTTCACTTCACAATTTTTACAACTACTTTTCTTTAAAACCAAACCATTACATAATCTGACAGCTTCAATTTGCAAAGACACATGAGAACACTGATATTTTAAGCTACTGTGTTGATTCTTGTTGTTTTCCTTTGTTTAGTTTTGTTGGTATAGTGTATTTTTTTTTTTAATGAAGTTGTTTTAGACAGGTAGGAGAAATTGATCAAGAAATTTTAATTTTTCCAGATATGACAAAGCAGTAAGTTGTTCCTGCTCTGTGAGTCAACTAGAAGCGAGTGGAGTACACTGGGATTTCTCCCCTTACAACTTTGGCAGATTTTTTTCCTTCTTTGTCACATTTTTTCTTGAGGATAAAAAGGTCAACCATGACATCCACAAAGAAAAACTATAAATTAATGAAAAGGAAACTAAAACAATCCATGAAATGTGGTTTTTTTTTTGAAATGCCCATAAGGGAGTCTTTCTCATGGAACTATTCCTGTTAGCTATGGTTTTATTATTTATTATTGTTGTGGATTGAATTGTATCTCCCCAAAAGATATGTCAAAGTCGTAACCACTGTTTCTGTTTGGAACTTTGTTTGGAAATTGGGTTATTCTTTTGTTATCAGTTAAGTTAACTAGATCATACCAGAGTAAGGGGTTTCTAATCCCTTCTGAGTGGTGTTTTATGAAAGAGGACACAAGCAGAGACAGAGTCACACCCGGGAAGACTACAAGCCAATGAAAGCCAAGAAATGCCCGGGGCTATCAGAAGCTGGAAGAGACAAGGAAGAATCTTACCATCGTCCAGCTGATGCCCTGCTTTGGACTTACAGCCTCCAGAAGAGACAAAATAAATTTCTGTTCTTTAAAGCCATCCACCTTGTGTTAGGAAACTAAAACAGTTATTTTTATTATACTTAGTTCAAAACAGATGAAACATTTTTGTTTGCTATATGCTGTTGTTAGGTGTCATGGAGTCATTTTCGACTCAGCAACCACACTTGACAGAGTAGGATGGCCCCATAGAGTTTTCTGGGCTGTTATTTTTATGGGAGCAGATTGCCAGGTGTGGTGGTTAATGTTCTGTTTCAACATTAATGGGCCATGATTCCAGCGGTTTGGCAGTTATGTAATGATGTAGTTTGGCAGTTATGTAATGATGTATTTTGGTAGTTATGTAATGATGTAATCTGGCGGTTATGTAATGATGTAGTCATCCTTCATTATGTGATCTGATATGATCAGCCAATCAGTTGTAAGAGGAATTTCCTCGGGGGTGTGGCCTGCAACCAATATATATATGGACATTCCGGCAAAGCTTATTCACTTGCTCTGTGTCATGGATTGAATTGTGTCCCCCAAAAATATGTGTCAACTTGGTTAGGCCATGATTTTCAGTATTGTGTGG
Source organism: Dugong dugon (assembly GCA_030035585.1). Classification (NCBI taxonomy): domain Eukaryota; kingdom Metazoa; phylum Chordata; class Mammalia; order Sirenia; family Dugongidae; genus Dugong; species Dugong dugon. Next base: position 35,692,251 of record CM057479.1, read on the forward strand.
TTGTCCTCCATTTTGTGATTGTAATTTTATGTTAAAAAGGATTAGGGTGGGATTGTAACACCCTTACTAATGTCACATCCCTGATCCAATGCAAAGGGAGTTTCCCTGGAGTGTGGCCTGCACCACATTTTGTCTTATAAGAGATAAAAGTAAAAGGAAGCAAGCAGAGAGCTGGGGACCTCATAGCACCAAGAAAGCACCACTGGGAGCAGAGCACATCCTTTGGACATGGGGTTCCTACAAGGAGGAGCTCCTAGTCCAGGAGAAGATTGACGACAAGGACTTTCCTCCAGAGCCAACAGGCAAAGCCTTCCCCTGGAGTTGATGCCCTATATTTGGATTTCTAGCTTACAGGACTGTGAGAAAATAAATTTCTCTTTGTTAAAGCCATCCACTTGTATTTCTGTTATAGCAGCACTAGATGATCAAGACACTCTGGATCCTCCATCCAGCTTGTCATCATCTGACCTTCTGTTATTGGGACTTGAACAAGCAGCCTTCTATTTGCCTGCCAGTCTTGGAATTTGTCAGCTTCCACAGCCTTTGGGCCTCCAGCCTGCTATCTGACTGGCTGATCTTGGGTTCATCAGCCCTTGCAGCTAAGCAAATCAAGAAAAGCCTCCAGCCTGGCACCTGACCCATGGACTTGGGACTTGCTAGCCTCTACAACCACGTGAGCCATTTCCTTGGGATAAATCTCTCTCTATATATATCTATGCTTCAATAGTTTTGCTTCTCTAGAGAACCCAGCCTAAGATACCAGGTATTTCTCCCAGAGAGCTACTGTGTGGGTACAAACCACTAACCTTTAGGATAACTGCCAACCTTTGGTTTAGCCGCTGAGCATTTAACTGTTGTGCCACCTGGACCCCTTTTTAGACATTCTATAAAAATCAATTACCCCAATTTTTACCATTTACAACAGCAAAAATAATGCCTGAAGTGCATCAAGAAATTTAATATCCTCTCAAATCAAGTATTTAAGAAATTTTTTAACTGCAGATGACTTAGTTTTATTTAAGTTTATGTAGGAATATTTTTCTACACTTTAGTATGCTTTCTTTATGTGTGTGTCTCTATGTGTGTATATACTTGTATAAATGTGTCTATATCTGTACCTAAATCTATACCAGTATCTATTTCTATATCTGTATCTATATCTATAGCCCTCCTTTAAATCCTGTTTATTTGTTGTTGCAATTGTTAAGGAAGTTCTGCAAAATGATAGTTATGATAATGACATGAATATAATAATGATAATGGATAGTCATTAAATTCATTTAGGGCATGAGATATCCTAATGTTGCACTAGGTTTTAGCTAGTTTAGTAGAACAGCTATTGTCAAAGAAATGCTTACATTGATTTTCTGGAGGAAATGTTTCTAAATCCAAGTTGCCTACCCATCCTCAAAGTACAACATTAATATAATTTTTCAAAATCAAAACCATTATTACATTCTATTATTCAAAATCATTTCCAACAAGGAATAATTTTAGTTGAAGAAGAAAAATAAACAAACAAAATTTCCCCTTAAAAGGCTCTAAATTACTGAATCAGAAATTAGAATCATGGGAAAAGGTACTCACGAATTTGCCTTTAAAAAGCACCCCAGTTAATTCTAATGTATACTTGTATTTGAGAACCACTGCTCTAAAGAATGTTGATTTTTTTTCTTTTTCTTTTTTTTATGTGACCCTCACATCATATTTGCTTTCTGAAGCTAGCTAGTTCATCTGGAAATGAAATTCTTTACTCACATCTTCATTTCATCTGATTATTTTTTGTTCTGGTATCTGATTTCTTGTTATTGTCTATCTCAAATAATAGCAGTATTTTTTTTTTCTGTATCTCTTTTCCTAATGTTGACTTTCTGACAAAAACGTCATTTTGCCAAAGTTCCCACAAGAACTACTTTCTAAAAAGATATTTTCCCTTTCTTTTTCTTCCCCAGCTTCTATCTAGAGGTTGTTGTTGTGTTGTTTTTGTTAGCTGCTATCAACTCAGCCACCAACCCATGGTGACCCCATGCACGATGGAAAAAAGTGCTGCCCAGTCCTACCATCCGCACGATTGGTTGCAGGTTGAACTGTTGTGATCCATAAGGTTTTCACTGGATGACTATTGGAAGTAAATCTCCAGGCCTTTCTTCCTAGTCCCTCTTAGTCTGGAAGCCCCTCTGAAACCTGTTCAGCATCGTAGCAACACGCTAGCCTCCACTGATGGAGGAATGGTGGCTGTACACGAGACGCATTGGCTGGGAATAGAACCTGCGTCTCCTGTATGGAAGGAGAGAATTCTACCATTGAATCACCAATGTACCCATCTACAGATTGGTTTCTAAATTTTTCACAGCTCTGTCTTTGGTCATACATGAAAACTGGGATGATAGTGAATAGGAAGGTCTTGGTGTGGTGTACGTGTTCACAGTAGCCTTAAATTGTAAACACAAGAGACTTTAGCCCATCACTTCCAGGTACCTGTCTGAATACCGGTGTCAGAATGCTCAGTTGCATCCTCACATTGTGGAAACGCACACTCATTTATAATCTTCCACATTGGTCATTTGCAGGCAGCTGTTCTGAGGTGCTTTGGAGATGAGTTGGTACATCTCCAGTAACATCTTGCAAAATATGTATCTAGTAAGAGTAAAATCTCACAAATTTGAAGTCTATCTTATGGCATAAAGCTTTAGAGACACCAAAATTTGACTCGATCAGCAGCTTGCATACTAACGTTTTGTTAGAAAGAATTTTTTTTTTATATATTTTATTCTACTTTAGGTGAAGGCTTACAGAACAAATAGTTTCTCATGAAACAGTAGTACACATGTTGTTATACGACATTGGTTAACAACCCCACAATATATTAACCCTCTAAATTCTCAACCTTTTTTTTTTTGGTGAAAATACACATAGCCAAACATACACCATTTCAAAAATTTCTACATACACCGTTCAGTGACACTGACTACACTCTTCCAATTGGGCTGTTATTCTCACATAAGATGAAGGCTTACTTAACAAAACAGTTTCTCATTTAACAGTTACTACAAATGTTGCCCTATGACAATGTTTAACAACCTCACAACACATCAACAATATCCATACTCAACCATGGGTTCCCTATCACCAGCTTCCTTGTCCCCTTCTGCATTCTGGCCCTTGTCACTGGACTCCTGTACCTCGTTAGTCTCATTCGGTTTTACGGGGCTGTCCACTCCCAGGCTGCACAGTGAACCTTGGAGGTAACTTCACCACTGAGCTAAAAGGGTGTCTGGGGGCCATACTCTCGAGGTTTCTCCAGTCTCCTTTAGGCCAGTAAATCTGGTCTTTTTTTGTGAGTTAGAACCAAGCTCTACATCCTTCTCCAGCACTGTCCAGAAGCCTCTGTTGTAATCCTGGTCAGAGCAGTCAGTGGTGGTAGCCGGGCACCATCTAGCTGTACTGGACTCAGTCCGGTGGAGGCCTTGGTAGCTGTGGACAATTAGTGCTTTGGACTAATCTTTTCCTTGTATCCTGTTCTCTTCATTCTCCCTTGCTCCCAAAGGGATGAGACCAGTGGAGTATCTTAGATGGCCGCTCACAGGCTTTTAAGACCCCAGACACTACTCACCAAGGTAGAATGTAGAGCATTGTCTTTATAAGTAGTGTCCTGACAATTGAGCTAGATGTTCCCGAGACCATGGTCCCCACAGCTCTCCACCCAGCAATTCAGTCCCTCAGGGAGTTTGGAAGTGTCTATGGGGCTTCCATGACCTTTCCTTGTACAGGTTGTGCTAGTTTCCCCTGTATTGTGTACTGTCTCACCCTTCACCCAAGATACCACTTATCTATTGCCTGTTTACTATTTCCCCCCACACCTCCCATCCCTGGTAACCAACAAAGATTGTTATATTTTGTGTGTGACGTTTTTCATGGGTTTTTACAATAGAGGTCTCATACAATATTTGTCCTTTTGTGATGGATTTATTTCACTCAACATAATGTCCTCCAGTTTCATCCATGTTATGAGATGCTTCACAGATTCATTGTTGTTCTTTCTCGTTGCATAGTACTCCATTGTGTGTATGTACCATAGTTTGTTTATCCATTCATCTGTTGATGGGCATCTAGGTTGTTTCCATCATTTTGGTATGGTGAATAATGCTGCCATGAACATAGGTGTGCATATGTCTATTCGAGTGATGACTCTTATTTCTCTAGGATATATTCCTGGGAGTGGGTTTGCTGGATCAAATGGTATGTCTATTTCTAGCTTTCTGAGGAAGCGCCATATCACTTTCCAAATTGGTTGTATCATTTTGCATTCCCACCAGCAGTGCATAAGAGTTCCTATCTCCCCACAGCCCCTCCAACATTTGTTATTTCCAGTGTTTTTGATTCATGCCACTAATGCCAGGGCGAGATGGTATCTCATCGTGGTTTTAATTTGCATTTCTCAAATGGCTAGTGATCGCAAACATTTCCTCATGTGTCTGTTGGCCATTTGAATGTCTTCTTTGGTGAAGTGACTGTTCATTTCCTTTGCCCATTTTCTAATAGGATTATTTGTCTTTTTGTTGTAGAGGTGTTGGATTTTCTTGTAGATTATGGAGATTAGACCTTTGTCTGACTTGTACTGTCCAAAAATTTTTTCCCAGTCTGTAGGTTCTGTTTTGACTCTTTTGGTGAAGTCTTTTGAAGAGCATAGGGGTTTGAGTTTTAGAAGATTCCAGTTATCTAGCTTATCTGTTGGGTTTTGTGCATTGATGGTTATGGTTTGTATCCTGTTAATGCCATGTATTAATGCCTGAAGTGTTGGTCCTATTATTTCTTCTACGAACTTTAGAGTTTTAGGCTTTATATTCAGGTCTTTGATCCATTTTGAAGTAGTTTTTGTATATGGTGTGAGGTATGGGTCCTGTTTCATTTTTTTGCAAATGGATATCCAGTTTTTCAAGCACCATTTGTTAAAAAAGACTGTCTTTTCCCCATTTCATGGACTTTGGGCCCTTGTCAAAGATCAGGTGACCGCAGGTGGATGGATTTACATCTGGGTTCTCAATTCTGTTCCATTGGTCAATGTCTCTGTTGTTGTACCAGGACCAGGCTGTTTTGACTACTGTAGCTGAATAGTAGGTTCTGAAGTCAGGTAGTGTGAGTCCTCCAGCTTTATTCTTCTTCTTCAGTAGTGCTTTACTTATTCGGGGATTCTTCCCTTTCCATATAAAGTTGATGATTAGTTTTTCCATCTCTTTGAAGAATGTTGTTGGTATTTGGATCAGAATTGCATTGTATTTGTAAATTGCTTTGGGTAGAATTGACATTTTCACAATGTTGAGTCTGCCTATCCATGAGCATGGTATGTTTTTCCATTTATGTAGATCCCTTTGGGTTTCATGCAGTAGTGTTTTGTAGTTTTCTTTCTATAGGTCTTTTACACTCCTGGTCAGATTTATTCCTAAGTATTTTATATTTTTAGGGGCTATTGAAAATGGTATTGTTCTCTTGGTTTCCTTTTCGTCATTCTCCTTACTGGTGTATAGGAATCCAACTGATTTTTGAATGTTTATCTTGTATCCTGCTACACTGCTGAATCTTTCTATTAGTTCCAGTAGATTTCTCGTGGAGTCTTTAGGGTTTTCTAGGTATAGTATCATATCATCGCAAACAGGGACAGTTTAACTTCTTCATTACCCATTTGGATGCCCTTTATTTCTTTTTCTTGCCTTATTGCTCTAGCTGGAACTTCCAGCACAATGTTAAATAGGAGTGGTGATAAAGGGCATCCTTGTCTTGTTCCTGTTTTCAAGGGAAATGTTTTCAGCCTCTCTCCATTAAGAATGATGTTGGCCATTGGTTTTGCATAGATGCCCTTTATTATGTTGAGAAATTTCCCTTCTATACCTATTTTATTGAGAGTTTTTATCAGGAATGGTGTTGGACTTTGTCCAATGTCTTTTCTACATCAATTGAGATGATCATGTGATTCTTTTTTTGCTTTTATTTATGTAGTGGATTACGTTGATTGATTTTCTAATGTTGAACCATCCTTCCATACCTGGTATGAATCCTACTTGGTCGTGGTGTATTATTTTGTTGATATGATGCTGAATTCTATTGGGTAGAATTTTGTTCAGAATTCTTCCATCTATATTCATGAGAGATATTGGTCTGTAATTTTCATTTTTTGTGATGTCTTTGCCTGGTTTTGGTATCAGCGTTATGCTGGATTCATAGAATGAATTTGGAAGTGTTGCTTCCTCTTCTATGCTCTGAAATAGCTTGAGTAGTACTGGTACAAGCTCTTCTGGAAATGTTTTGTAGAATTCCCCAGTGAAGCCATCTGGGCCAGGGCTTTTTTTGGTTGGGAGTTTTTTTGTTACCTTTTCAGTCTCTTCTCTAGTTATCCATCTGTTCAGATTTTCAACATCACTTTGTTGTAGCTTGGGTAGGTAGTGCGTTTCTAGAAATTTACCCATTTCCTCTAGGTTTTCAAATTTGTTGGAGTATAGTTTTTCATAATATTCTGTTATAATCATTTTTATTTCTGTTGGGTCTGTTGTAATGTCCCCCATTTCATTTCTTATTTGGGTTATTTGTGTCTTCACCTGTTTTTTTTTTTTTTTTTTTTTTTTTTTTTTTTTTTTTTTTTGTCAGTCTGGCCAGGGGTTTGTCTATTTTTTTGATTCTTTCAAAGAACCAACATTTGGCTTTGTTGATTCTTTCTATTGTTTTTCTGTTCTCTATTTCATTTATTTCTGTTCTGGTCTTTACTATTTCCTTTCTTCTGGTGGTTGTGGGCTTTTTTATTAGCTCTTCTCTTTCTTTTTGTTTGAGTTCTGTAGTTAATGTTTTGATATTGTCCCTTTCTTCTTTTTTGATATGTGCATCTATTGATATAAATTGTCCTCTGAGGACTGCCTTTGCTGTGTCCCAAAGGGTTTGATATGATGTGTTTTCATACTCATTTGATTCTAGGAATTTTTTGATTCCATCTCTGATTTCTTCTATTACCCAGTGATGTGTAATTAGGGTATTATTCAGTTTCCATGTAGTTAATTTTTTTCCCTTGCTCTTTCTATAGTTAATTTCTACCTTGATGGCATTTTGGTCAGAGAAGATACTTTGAATTATCTCAACGTTTTGGATCTTGTTTAGGATTGCTCTGTGGCCTAAGATGTGGTCTATTCTGGAGAATGTTCCATGTGCATTGGAAAAGATTGTGTACTTTGCAGTGGTTGGATGGAGTGTTCTGTATATGTCTCTGAGGTCAAGTTGGCCGATTGTGCCCTTTAGGTCTTTTGTATCTTTGCTGAGTTTCTTCTTAGTTGTTCTGTCCTTTACTGAGAGTGGTCTGTTGAAGTCTCCTACTATTATTGTGGAATTGTCAATTTCTCTTTTCAGTGTTGATAGAGTTTGTTTTATGTATTTTGGAGCCCTGTCATTGGATGCGTAGATGTTTATTATGGTTATGTCTTCATGGTGGATCATCCCCTTAATTATTATGTACTGTCCTTCTTTGTCTTTTATGGTAGATTTTGTTTTAAAGTCTATTTTATCTGAGATTAGAATTGCCGCTCCTGCTCTTTTTTGGTAGTTGTTAGGTTGATATATTGTTTTGCTACTTTTGACTTTTAATAAATTCACATCTTTGTTTCTAAGGTGTGTCTCTTGCAGACAGCATATCGATGGATCCTGTTTTCTTATCCATTCTGTCACTCTCCATCTCTTTACGGGTGCATTGAGTCCATTTACATTCAGTGTAATTATTGATAGATGTGAGTTTGTTGCTGTCATTTTGCGGTGCTTTTTTTTTGTGGTGCTTAATTTTCTTTGTTCTTCTTACTCTCTTGTGCTGAATTACTTTTGTTTGTGGATTTTTTTTTTCAGTTCTTTTGTTTTTGTAGGTTTTGTTTTTGCCGAGACTTTATGTTTTTCACCTTTATTTTCATGAGTTGGTTTGTTAACTTTCTTGTGATTACCATGAATTTTACCCTTATCTTTCTATGTTTGAAGCAATCTATCGTTACTTGGTATCGCCTTGCCTTTCTCTCCATTAGAAGGTTCTATACCTATGCCGTTCATTCCCTCTTTTATTGTTTTGATGTTGTTGTCATTTATTGATTAACTGCTCTCTTTCCCTGTTGTATTTCTTTTGGTTTTGGATAGTCCTCGAGAGTTCATTTCTTAGACTGGTATCTGGCTGGTATGATCCTGCATCCTAGTTTCTGCCTGTGAGCTGAAGCTGTTTGTCCTCGTATAGAAGAACTCCCTTTAATAATTCTTGTAAGTTTGGTTTGACTTTTACATATTCTCTTAATTTCTGTTTATCTGGAAATGACCTAATTTCACCATCAAATTTGAACGAGGGTTTTGTAGGATATATTTTTCTTGGCTGACAATTTTTTTCTTTCAAGATTTTATATATGTCATCCCATTGCCTTCTTGCCTGCATGGTTTCTGCCAAATAATCTCAGCTTAGTCTTACTGTTTCTCCTCTGTATGTGACTTCTTGTTTTTCACGAGCTGCTCTCAGGATTCTTTGTTTGACTTTAGTTTTTACGAGTGTAAATATGATATGTCTTGGTGATTTTCTTTTGGGGTCTCTTCTATATGGGGTTCGTTGAGCTTCTTGTATGGCCAGCTTTTCATCTTTCATGGTATTGGGGAAGTTTTCTGTCTGCAGTTCCTCAATGATCCTCTCTGTGTTTTCTGTCTTCTCTTCCTGTTCTGGAATGCCAATCACTTGTAAGTTTTTGCTTTTGTGTCCCACATAACTCTCAGGGTCTCTTCATTTTTCTTTGTTCTTTTTTCTGAGTTTTCCTGAAACAGAGTTGTACTCAAGTGTTTGTCTTCAATTCCACTGATCCTGTCTTCCACGCTTTCAAATCTGCTTCTCAGCCCTTCTATGACGTCATCCATTTCTGAAAGCTTGTTGTTTATCTTTTGGATTTCTAATTGTTGTTTTTGTATAATTTCTAGTTGTGAATTTATTTTGGCATTTTGTTCCTGCATCATCTTCCTGAATTATTCCAATTTTTTGTCTGTATTTTACATGAATTTGTCTATTTTTTCCTCATGTGTGTCAGCTTTTTGCCTCACTTCTTGGAGAATTCCGAGTATTAGAGATTTGAATTCCCTATCAGGTAGTTTTGGTGCACTTTCTTCCAGAAGAGAGGCATCCGGTGTTTTAATCTGGAAGCCTACTGGAACCATCCTGTCCTGTTTCTGTAAATGTTTTGATATTGTCTGCTGTTTTCGGGGCATTCGGTAGTTATTTTTCTCTTTTATTGATTGCAGATTTGTTTGTTTCATCCCTTTTTATAAAAAAAATAATGACTATGAGCAGGCAGACTGTGTGTTCTTTGCTGTTTGCTCATCTGTGCACTCAATATTTTTGCCTCCTTCTCCAACAGGCATAATCAGTCACTCAGATATGGTACAGCAGGGCAGGTCCAGCTGAAGAGGAGCTACTGAGTTGGGTTGTTTGCGGCACCTACTACAGCCACCAAGGTGGGTCATTAATCAGTGCAGGGCAGGTTCCAGTAGGCCATGCCTGTATTGCTTGGTGGTGTGATGTCAAGCACACGGTGCAGGTAGGCAGGATGCAGCGGGGAGACTGTTATGTGTGCAGCCAAGATGGATATGTGAGAGAGGAAAGAGGAACAGGAGCCAAAAACATACAAACAAACAAAAAAGAATTCTAGGGGAGCTTGCCATTGGAATGGAGAGATAAGAGACCATGAAATGGACAAAAAGAGAAAGGGGAAGAGGAAAAAAAGAAAAGAATGAATAAATAAATATCAGAAAGTTTAAGAGCCACAAAGTTCCCAGGGAGCCTACCGATGGAGCTATGAGGTCTGGGGAAGTCGCTCTTAGGTGTTGCAGTACAGCCTGGCTGGAAGGCATAGAGGTATGCAATACCTGGTATTCAGGGATCAGAAAGAGAAGGAAGATATAGAGAGATGAGAAACTGAGCACTGAAGAAAGAGAAAAAGGGAAAAAGAGGGAAAAGAAAACAAAACAAATTAAAAAAAAAAGAACAAGAAAGGACCCCCAAAAAAACAGGAAAAAAAAAAAACAACAAAAAAAGAAATGCTCTCAGGGTTCCCTCTGCATGTCTGTGGAAGCTGAAGGGGAGTTCCTTGCCACGCAGCTCCACCTGGCCAGAAAGGGCTCCCAACTCAAGAAAAGGAAAAGACAACAAACGAACAATTCAAAATGAACAAATGAACAAAAGCCCTTGGATCCCACCAGCTCAGTAGCCCATACTGGGAAACAGCTCCACACTTGAATGGAGCTCCGCAACCCCTCAGGAAGAAGCAAAGATGGCGCACAGAGCCAGGCACTTGAGCGAAAGGAGGGGGAGGTGGCAAGAGGCAAGCAAGAAATCCAAAGAAGTAGGGAAAAAAAAAAAAAAAAAGCAACACCAGCAGCCAACAAATGGGACTCAGAGAGCCAGGTAGTGTGGGCTGGTGTTTCCAGACAAGAGACTGTGTCCGCAGGAAGCAGAGGAGGCTGAGTGTGGGTGAAGAAGGGTGGAGAGTGGGAAAGCGTATATCAGAAATTGCTGGTGCTCTGCAGCCCCTCAGGAAGAAGCAAAGGTGGCACAGAGAGCCAGGCACTCGAGTGAAAGGAGGGGGAGGTGGCGAGAGACAAGTGAGAAATCAAAAGAAGCAGACAAAGAAAGCAACACTAGCAGCCAACAAATGGCACCCAGAGAGCTGCCTGCTTGGCTGTGTGGAATCCAAGCAGCTGGCGCTTCCCGGTCAAGAGACTGTGGCCACGGGAAGCAGAGGGGGCAGAGCCGGTTTGAAGAGGGGTAGGGGTTCGGAAAGCGCACACCACAAATTACCTGTTGTTTTGTCTCCCGCTGGACACTCCATGAGGCTGCTTTCTCTTACCCCCGTTTGGTGGTCTCCGAGAGGAGTCCAAGATGTTGGATCCATGCTGCGTTAGCTGATACTGGACCTCTACATGAATCTCTCCTTGCTCTCCATTCTCTGTCAGTTTTTTCACTCCATTTGGTGCTTGGCTGAGTTCTTTATCTCTTCATTTGATGTTTAAGGTTTCAGGATTGTTGTATTCTCTGTTTGGCTTAGTTTTTCAGATCTTTGCTGTGGTGGGATGGCATGGTGCTTCTACCTAGAGCACCATTTTGCCGGAACTCTGTTAGAAAGAATTTTACTTAACTTGTTGGAAAACTAAAAAAAGTGGATTATGTAAGTAATTATTTTCATCCCAAATTCTGAATACATTTTCCTCATAAAATAATTTTTAGAACATTACAATGAGATTACTGATGTTAATTGCCTATTTATCAAAAAAAAAAATTAGTGGGATGATTTTCTTAAATACTTGGTACATAAAGAACATAACATATAGACTCTGATTATTCCAAATCATTTTAATTGCTTGAGAGTATGAATGTGTAAGGTAGACTTGATTTTATTTCAATTTCTTCAGTGACTTTTATTAGAATGTAAGGTCAATATCCAACAGGTAGCATGTCAATAGTTTGATGTTGAATTTGGGATTAAAAATAATCTAAAATATGAAATCAGCTGCATATTTAATGTCAAACATGAAGGAAATTGTTGAAAATTTGTCAAGAAAATTTGCTGTATTCAGCTTTAATTCATTGAGAAATTTTATCTTATTTTTTTTTTTGACAAATAATAATTCTTTTTCTTATAACTCTGATGACTCTGGACACAATTTTAAGTCTTCCATTAAGAGTGAACTTCATCAAAGTCATTCTTAGGAGAAAAATATGAAGACCCTGAAGATTTTTATAAAAAGAAAATAAAAGATGTCTAGAATAAGAAGCTGAAAAAGTAATGAGGCAGTAGGAGAAACAAAAAATGAACTGAAAAGTGACTTTCAAATAGAACTTTGGAGAAAAATTAAGTATAAAGTAAGAAACAATAACTTAGTGATCATATTTCAATTCAAAAGCAGCATTAAACAGAACTCCAGTTATGAGATCTATTTTCTTAAAGCATTTATTGTTTTTCTCAAAAAATTATAGAAAATAGAGTTGTACTTGATGGTGAGGCCAGTTGACAGATGGTCAAAGGAAAGCATATTCTTCAGTGAATCATTCCTATCAATCCTGACACCGTTAAAATTCAAATACATATTTTATAATTTCACAAAGAAAAATTGCAAGGTATACATACTCTAATAGTTATTGGACCTAGCTTTAAAACTTTTATTAAAACTGACAGAAGTTAGATCTTTGGAATGAAAGTAACTGCTCTTGCCTGCTGAAATCATTCAATCATCATTAACAGAAATTGTTTTTAATGTTTATTTACAAACTTACTCAGCCCAGATGTTTAAAAGTATCAGACAAAAGCTCTTCGTAGTTACTTCCAGTGTTTTAATGGAAGGGACCTTTGTGAAAGGAATTTATTCTCAGTACTGAAATTGATATATGTCAAGTTACAACAATTTTATGAGCCTTTATGCATCCTATGTTGTTCGTTAGACATCGTATAATGTCACTTCAAGGAATGAGCAGTGATGAGGTGGCTTGTGACCTTGCTACTATGTGAACCTCAGAAACAGACAGTAAAATCATATGTGCTTTGCTTGACAGTCCCAAACCTCCTGATGTAAGGTCAAGTAAAAAGCATTGCGGGGTCTCTAGTGTTTATAACATATAATGCAGTAAAGAAGCATGCTGAGAAGAAAACAAATTAAACCAAAGTTTGTGATCTAGAGAAGACTGCTGTTGGAATGTCCACACCATTTCCAAACTCTTTTTTGTTCCTTGCATATTCTATACTAATTTCTGACTCCTGATGTGTCATTAGAGCACGAAGTGTCCTCTGCCTTTGTTGGTCTGACACTGGTCCCCTTTCCGTCTGCTAATTACCAGTTAACCAGTTGCTGTTGAGATGATTTCAAGTCATGGTGACACCATTGTATCAGAATAGTACAACTGTGCTTCTTAGGGCTTTCAATGGCTGCCTTTTTCTGAGGCACCTCCGGATGGACTACAAACTCCAACCTTTCAGTTAGCAGCTGAGTATGTTAACATTTTGCAACACCCAGGGTCTCCTTCCATCAGGTAAGAGATGTCAGCTAAGATGGCTCCTACAGGAACCCTTCTTTCATGCTCCTTTCCCCTCTTGGGAGGGTGATTTCTTCCTGTGTTCCCCTTTGTGTAGTGTACACCATTTTCTTTTCCAGCTCATATTAGTGTCTCCTACCCATATTGTAAGCCATGGCAGAGAGAATGCTTATTTGTCTTTCTATCCTCAGCATCTAGCCCAGTGCCAGGAACACAGTGGATGCCCCAAATTCAGTCACTGTAGAAGGAGAGAGTGAATCAAAAGCTGGATGATGCTCCCTAACCTGCACTCAGTGATACCATCCCGGTCCTTCAGGTCAGAGAGGAGCTTGTGAGTCTTAAGAGAAACTCAGAATACACAGGCCTTTCTGTTCCAGGATTTTGTTTAAATTCACTTTCCTGCTTAGGGTTTTAATGTCTCCAATTTGAATGAAAAGAGGAGAAGGCATATGCAGTTGACGTCAGAAGAAACTGCCTCTTGCCTTGATAGAATCGTATCCAGAAGCAAGACGAGCAATGTGAGACAAGCAAATATTTTCTCTCATTTTTCAAGTGGATGGTTATGTGTTTTCATATTTTTGTGTTAGAAGATTCAGAAGTGCAGACACTCTTTCCCTTTTCAGTAGTTGTGGTCAGGGTAAGAGGGGTTCAAAGCCAATCATTAATAGCATATAAGCACAGACATGTTGGAAATGGCTTTTATTTTCTATTTCTTTACTTCTTGACCCTGACGTAGTCAGACATTCAATGCATTATGTTATCAGTTCTTTTGAATAGAAATGAATTAAACTGAATTATCTGCTGCTCCTGCACTCCACTCTGCACACATTGCATCAGAAATACTTGTGTATGTCTCTCTGTGTGTATGTGTGTATTTATGTAATAAAAGGGTAGACAGAGAGAACTCTTTTTTGCTTTTTCTAGTAGGCAAATCTGGCTATCGAAAAGTAATTCTAAATTATATGGTAAAGGTGTTTAGGAACTTTATCTACTTGAGTGCCACCCAAAGTGTTGTATAACTGATAAACTTGTAGACTAGTGAGGGGAAAGGGAAAAGGGAAGGTGGATGATGGTCATAAAGAAACGTGATTTTGTTCATTAAAATATTAAGTTGCCATCAGATGTCTTGGATTCCAAGGACTCCAGGTCACATACACAGCTGAAGTTGATGGGAATCTTAGACTCTTTCCCCTCCACAGCTCTTTGTATCCTGTATGGTGTTGATTACCTTTTGGAAGACCACTCAGCAATATCTGTGCCCTACACATGAAAAGTTTCTTTTTTTTTTTGAGACTATGTATCTTGTAGTTGAAGATAATTCTCTTCAAATCCCCACTTCCTCAACCTCACCCACTAAAGGGAGAGAAAGGAATAGAAATACTGTGGAAACATATAAGGGAAGGGAGGAAAAGGAGGTGTCTTGTGTGGTATGTACAATTGCCAGCAACTGTCCCAGGGGTCTTGCATTTCAATAACATTGCCACTCTGGCCACTGTTTCTGCTGTAGACATTGAACTATGTGAGAGAAAAAAGCCAACCCAATGGAAAGTCATTTTGTAATGGGACAATGAGGTGTTCAGGGCACAGTAAGATGTGACTGGGATAGCAGATGCCACCAAACTTTAGTCATCGGTTCAAAGTCTGGGGCACTGGGACTTCTGGCAACATGGTGCTCTAGGCAGAAGCACAATGCCGTCCCTCCACAACAAAGATCTGAAAAACTAAGCCAGAGAAAATAGAAACCCTAAACATCAAATGAAGAGATGAAGAACTCAGCCAAGCACAAAATAGAATAAGAAACTGACAGAGAACAGAGGGCGAGGAGACGTACGTGCTGAGGTCCCTATCAGCTAACACAGTCATCTTGGACTCCTATCAGAGACCAGCAAATAGGGGGTATGAGAAAGCAGCTTCACAGAGCTTCCAGCAGGACACAGAACAATCAGTAACTGGTGATATATGCTTTCCAACCCCCCACCCTATTTCACCCCCACTCGGCCTCCTCTGCTTCCCACGGCCACAGTCTCTTGGCTGAGAAGCACCGGCTGCTTGGATTCCACCCGCCAGAACTGGCCCACTCCCTGAGTGCCATTTGTTGGCTGCTGGTATTGCTTTTTTCTGCTTCTTTTGATTTCTTCCTTACATCTCACCACCTCCCCCTCCTCTCGCTCAAATACCTGGCTCCGTGCACCATCTTCGCGTCTTCCTGGGCGGCTGTGGAGCTCCATTCGAGCGTGGAACTCCTTCTCAGTCTGTGCTGCCACGCTGGTGGGATCCCGGGACTTTTGTTTGTTTGTTTTGAATTGTTTGTTTTCTTTTTCTTTTCTCGAGTTGGGAGCACTTTCTTGCCAGGCAGTGCTGTGCAGCTTGGGACCTACCCACTCAGCTTGTGCAGACGCACAGAGGGATCCCTTAGAGCATTTCTTTTTTTGTGTTTTTTTCCCCCTCTGTTTTTTCTTTGGGGGGGGGTGTTTCTTGTTCCTTTTTTTAAATTTGTTTTATTTTCCCTATTTTTCCCTTTTTGTCTTCCTTCATTACTCAGTTTCTCATCTCTCTATACCTTCCTTCTCTTCCTGTCCCATGAATACCTGGTACTGAGTGACACCTCTACACCTCCTAGCCAGACTGAACTTCAACACCTGGGAATAACTTCCCCAGACCTCGTAGCTGCACCGGTGAGATCCCTGGGAGCTTGTCTTTTCTTTTTTCTAATTTTTATTTATTCATTCTTTTCTTTTTTTATTCTTTCCCTTTTTGTTTTTCTCCATTTCATAGTCTCTCATCTCTCCACTCTGACAGCAAGCTCCCCTAGCACTCTTTTTTGTTTGTAAGTTTTTGGCTCTGGTTCCTCTCCCTCTCTCCCATATCCATCTTAGCTCCACACATCACAATCTGCCCCCTCCATACTGTTTACCTGCACCATGTGCTTAACATCACACCACCAAGCAGCACAGGCACGGCCTACTGGAACCTGCCCTGCACTGATTACTGACCCACCCTGGTGGCTGTAGTAAGTGCCACAAACAACCCATCCCAGCAACTCCTCTTCAGCTAGACCTGCCCTTCTGTACCATATCTGAGCGAATGACCCTGCCAATTGGAGAAGGAGGCAAAAAGTATCATGCCAGAGATGAGGAAACAACAAAAGAACCCACAGCCCGCCTGCTCAGACATAGCCAAATTAAAACAAAAAGGATGAAACAAACAAATCTGCAATCAATAAACGAGAAAAATAACTACCGAATGCCCCGAAGACAGCAGATAATATCAAAACATTTACAGAAATAGGACAGGATGGTTCTAGTAGGCATCCAAAATCAAATACAAGATGACTTTCCAGTAGAAGAAAAGGCACTAGAACTTCCTGCGAGGAATTCAAATTTCTAATACTCAGAATTATCCAAGAGTTAAAGCAAAAAGCAGACAAAAATGAGGAAAAAAATGGATAAATTCATGGAAAAGGAAGACATATTATTGGAAAATACAGACAAAAAAAAATGGAAGGATTCAGGAAAATAATGCAGGAACAAAATGCCAAAATAAATTCATAACTAGAAATTATACAAAAACAACAATTAGAAATCCAAAAGATAAACAACAAGATTACAGAAATGAACAGTGTCATAGAAGGGCTGAGGATAAGATTTGAAATGGTGGAGGAGAGGATCAGTGGAATTGAAGACAAACACTTAGATACAACACTGTTAAAGGAAAACTCAGAAAAAAGAACAAAGAAAAATGAAGAGACCCTGAGAATTATGTGGGAAACAATCAAAAGCAAAAATTTGCAAGTTATCGGGGTTCCAGAACAGGGGGAGAAAACAGAAAACACAGGGAGAATCACTTAAGAACTGCTGACAGAAAACTTCCCCAGAATCATGAAAGATGAAAAGCTGCCCATTCAAGAAGCTTAACAAACCCTATACAGTATAGGCCTTCCAAAAAATCACCAAGACATATCACAAACACACTTGCAAAAACTAAAGACAAACCAATCATCCTGAGAGCAGCTCGAGAAAAACAAGAAGTCACATACAGAGGAGAAACAATAAAACTAAGCTCAGATTATTTGGCAGGAACCCATGCAGGCAAGAAGGCAATGGGATGACATACAAAACCTTGAAAGAAAAAAAAAATTGTCAGCCAAGAATAATATATCCTGCAAAACTCTCATTCAAATATGATGGTGAAATGAAGACATTTCCAGATAAACAGAAATTAAGGAAATATGTAAAAACCAAACAAAACTTACAAGAATTATTAAAGGGAGTCCATCGATCTGATAACAAACAACAACAGCTCACAGGCTGAATCTAGGATGCAAGATCATACTAGTCAGATACCAGTCTGGAAAATAAACTCTAAAGGACTATCCAAAACCAAAAGAAATACAACAGGGAATCACAGCAGTTAATCTGTAAATGACAACAACTTCAGAACAATAAAAGAGGGAATAAACAGTGTAGGTATAGAACCTTCTAATGGAGAGAAAGGCAAGGCGATACCAAGTAGTAATAGACTGATTCAAACATAGAAAGATAAGGATAAATTTCATGGTAACCACAAAGAATGTTAACAAACATACTCATAAAAATAAAGGGGAAAAATATGAAGTCTCAGTAAAAACAAAACCTACAAAAGAAAAGAAATTAAAAGAAAAATCCACAAACAAAAGGAACTCAGCACAGGGGAGTAAGAAGAACAAAGAAAATGTCAGCACCACCAAAAAAAAAACAAAAACAAAAAAACCCCAAAAAACCTACAAAATGACAGCAATAAACTCACATCTATCAATAATTACACTGAATGTAAATGGAATCAATGCACCCATAAAGAGACGGAGAGTGACAGAATGGATAAAAAAACAGGATCCATCAATATGCTGTCTACAAGAAACACACCTTAGAAACAAAGATGTGAATTTATTAAAAATCAAAGGTTAGAAAAAAATATATCAAGCTAACAACAACCAAAAAGAGCAAGAGTGGCAATACTAATCTCAGATAAAATAGACTTTAAAACAAAATGCACCATAAAAGAAAAAGAAGGACACTGTATAATGATTAAGGGGACGATCCACCCTAAAGACATCACCATAATAAACATCTAGGCACCCAATGACAGTGCTCCAAAATACATAAAACAAACTCTAACAACACTGAAAAGAGAAATTGATAGTTCCACAAAAATAGTAGGAGACTTCAACACACCACTCTCATTAAAGGACAGAACAACTAAGAAGAAACTCAGCAAAGATACAGAAGACCTAAAGGGCACAATCAGCCAACTTGACCTCATAGACATAGATAGAACACTCCATTCAACAGCTGCAAAGTGCACATTCTTTTTCAATGCACATGGAAGGTTCTCCAGAACAGACCACATGTTAGGCCACAGAGAAATTCTCAATAAGATCCAAAAGGTTGAGATAATACAAAATATCTTTTCTGACCACAGTGCCATCAAGGTAGAAATTAACAACAGAAAGAGCAAGCGAAAAAAACAATCAGTTACATGGAAACTGAATAATATCTTGCTTACAAACCACTGGGTAATAGAAGAAATCAGAGATGGAATCAAAAAGTTCCTAGAATTAAATGAGAATGAAAACACATCATACCACAACCTTTGAGACTCAGCAAAGGCAGTCCTCAAAGGACAATTTATAACAATAGATGCACACATCAAAAAAGAAGAAAGGGACAAAATCAAAACATTAACTACACAACTCAAACAAATAGAAAGAGAACAGCAAAAAAGCCCACAGCCACCAGAAGAAAGGAAATAATTAAGATCAGGCAGAAATAAATGAAATAGAGAATAGAAGAACAATAGAAAGAATCAACAAAACCAAAAGTTGTTTCTTTGAAAGAATCAAGAAAATCGACAGACCACTGGCCAGACTGACAAAAGAAAAACAGGAGAGGACACAAATAACCCAAATAAAAAAATGAAATGGGTGACATTACAACAGACCCAACTGAAATAAAAAGGATTGTAACATAGTATTATGAAAAACTCTACTCCAACAAATTTGAAAACCTAGAGGAAATGGATAAATTTCTAGAAACGCACTACCTACCCAAACTACAACAAAGTGATCTTGAAAATCTGGACAGACCCATAAGAAGAGAAAAGATTGAAAAGGTAATAAAAAAAAACTCTCACCAAAAGAACTCCCTGGCCCAGATGGCGCCACTGGAGAGTTCTACCAAACATTCAGAGAAGAGCTTGTACCAGTACTACTCAAACTTTTTCAGAGCATAGAAAAGGATGCAACACTTCTGAATTCAGTCTATGAAGCCAACATAACCCTGATATCAAAACCAGGCAAAGACACCACAAAAAAAAAAAGAAAATTACAGACCAATATCTCTCATGAATATAGATGCAAAAATTGTCAACAAAATTCTAGCCGATAGAATTTAGCATCATATCAAAGTCTGGGACACTTAGGAGGTAATTAGGTCTGAGAGCCTAAAACAACTGTCCTTTTAGAGAGAAACTGAACAAAAAACACCATGGGTATTTATATTCTGAAAATTAGATTACAAATTAGATATATAAACATACTACATTACTGAAATGCTATAATGCTTTTAACTAAAGTAATATTTTCTTGTTCACCAAAAAAAAGAACACAAGTTTTTTGTTTGTTTGCCTTGGTTGTTGAAAGCTGGGTCAAAAATATGTTACTTTTAGCAGAAGTAAAAATTAAAAATAAAGCTACTTGACAAATCTGTAAATAAAATGATAAAATAAATTTTAGAAAAGGTTCATACAGGTAATAATCCTCACAAGTCTTACCAGGTCATCTGATAACTTCCAATCCAAAGAACAGAATTAGATGTAAATTTAGGCTATCTTAAAACTCAACAAATATTATTTAGTCCATGATGCATAATAATAAAAATAAAATCGTATCAGGAATATAGAATATGTGTTTTTTTATTTTTTTTTTCTCTATTAGTTGGTTCCTTTGTGTGGCTCTTCGGAGAACTATGTTATTATAAAAAGAGAGAGAGAGAGAAGAATGACATAAAAAAGCTTAAAGTTTGTAAATTCTGGATAGAAAAAAAAAGACTCAGAAAGTATTTTTTTGGGTTAAAAATCTTAAACACATTCATCCTTTATGTGATCTTTTTGAGAGGAATGAGAATTATTTAATAAATCCCTTGGGTATAATTTCGCCTTATATGTGTGCTGTTAATTGTCTAAGAATCCAGCAAATCCAATGACCCAAAAAGCACAGTCTCCTGGAAATCTGTTTGATTTCACATTCCCTTAAGACTAGTGTCTCTATTTTAGTTAACTGTTGTTCTTTCATCATGGTTGAGGCTATATGAGAGATATCTTTTCCCATTCCAAACAGTTATGTTTTTGTGGTATAATTTCATAACATATATAACTTGCTACAATTTAAAATATGGTCTAGAGTATTTTTTTTTAAATTTTTCAGCAATACATTTATCAGTGTAAGAAATTGTTATACCAAATCAATGACGATCATCATGGCATGGTCAACTTGACTCTTACTATAAACTTCATGCCAGTCCCATGAGACAGCTTTTGAAAGCCGTCAGGCTAAATGCAGGAAACCATTTTTTCTGCTATAGGAAATTCCTGCAATCGCTGACAGTGCACTGGCAGCATAGAGTGTGCTGGCATTGGTTTTCCCTCCTGGGTACAATGTTTTGAGCATTGTTGCCATTTAAATTCTTGGATGAGTTCCAAGTAGGGTGATTGGTATAGGCGGTGCAAGTTTATTAGCGAGACTGGGATTTGCCCTTGTTCCTGAAAGAACTATTACTTTAGTCTTAAACAATCTTTATTGCTGTGTGAGAGAATGAGATCTGTAGAATCCACTTTATGCTGTTAGTACTGCAATAACAAGAGGCAGAATGCAGTAGCTGGGGTTTGCGTGATTTAAGCTACTCAAGAAAAGCTCAACATGATGCTGCTAATGAAAGAAAAAGAAAGTTGGATGTATGTATTAACATGTTCATGTTTAAGTAATTTAATACTGAGGGTTTTATATGCATTCAGTAGACCTCTATTATATGGAACTCAATTATGCATCTAGCTAGCCAGTGCTTTTCAAAATCTAATTGAGATGCTTTCTGTTGGCACAAGATGGCACTTTAACTTCAGGGATCCAATGTAATCTCAATGAACTTTCTAACTGCAAATGGAAAACATGCAGTAGCTCATCCTCTAAAAGCATAAACCAGAGCTAGACTAGAAACAGGCAAAGAAAAGCAGAGAATAGTTTTGCAATAGAGAACGTGTTTGTGTTTGCATTATGATGCAAGCAGTGGAGGGGGGAGGTTGGTAGAAACAATTGGTGAAATAATCTTTGTCTAATGAGTTTGAGAATTGAAAGGTAGTTATTTTACATGTGAACAAAGAGCATGTCTGGAAATATTTTTCATTTTAAAACTCATGTATTCACTCATCAATACCATCATCTTACCTCATGTCTAAGACACAATTGTGAATACAAAAATCTGACTTTTGTGTTTGTATTGTTACCTCATCAGTTTTTTTTGGTCTTAATGATGTTGCTATTGCTGCTGCTCAGTGTGTGTATCTCTGTGTGTGTGCCTGTGTGTTTGTGTGTTTTTTTTTTTTTAAACAAGGATTGATACTTCTGGTCTCTAGCTTATTTTTCTGGAAGTTAACATCTTATTTACATGCAATATAACGTTTTTGTATGAATGCATCCTATTACTCAATATCTACATTGTCTGTTGCTACTTAGGCATCCCCTTGAGAGAGGTGATGAATTTAAGATGCATGAGCTTGTCAGAGTTACTCTTCCCCTTCTCACTTTCATAACTTGCTGAAAGCATTGTTAGTTCACGATGTGCCTTGTTCCTCAATTTACAAAATGATTTCAAACATGATACTTAAAATCTTTGGAACAAATATTTCTTATTCCATGATCCAGTAATACTTGTGATTACTAACTTATTATAAAGAAGGAAATAGTAGGGGGAAAAAGGTTATATAACCTAGTATAATTGGAATTTTTATAAAATATATGCATATTTTGCTTTAGGTGAATACAGAGAAAATTAGTTTCTCATTAGATAGTTTGTACAGAAAGTGTTTCAAGACCTTGATTTCATTCCCCACAAAGTGTCAGGATTCTCACCATTTCTGCCCTGGTTTCCCCATTTTTTTTCACCCTGATTATCTACCTCTCCCTGCCCTCTCATCTTATAATTGATTGTTCTAAGGAGTATGTTCCTCTCAGGTGTTATTGTTTGTCTTGTGTGCTTGTCTATTGTTTGGCTGGGAAGCGGTCTCTGGGAATGGTTTCATTTCCAGGTCAGAAGGGAACTCTATCAACTTGAATGCCACCCTAAGTGCTGTGTGAATGATGAACTTGTAGAATAGTCAGGGGACAAGAAGAAGTGAGAGTGGTTGACGGTCATAAAGAGATGTGATTTTGTTCATTAAAATATTAAGTTGTCATCAGATATTGTCATGGATTTCAAGGACTCCATGTCATATACAGAGCTGAAGCTGATGGGACTCTCAGACTCTTTCCCTTTCACAGCTCTTCGTAGTCTGTAGGGTGTTGACTGCATTTTGGAAGACCACTCAGCAATGTCTGTGCTCCTATACATGAATAGTTTTTTTTTTTTTTTTAAGAAAACACTGTTAGACTATATGTCTTGTAGTTTAAGACTGCTCTCAAAATCCCCACTTCCTCAGTCTCACCGACTAAAGGGGGTCCCTCCAGTCTCTGTCAGACCAGAAAGACCAGCCTTTTTTGTGAGTTTGATTGTTTTGTTCTACAATTTTCTCTTGCTCTGTTCAGTACCCTCTGTTGTGATCCCAGTCAGAGCAGTTGTTAGTGTTGGCGGGCACCATCTAGTACTTCTGGCCTTGGGGTCCTGTAGACTGTGGTTCATGTGGTCCATTAGTCTTTTGGACTAATTTCTCCCTTAAGTCTTTGATCTCTTTCATTCTCCCTTGCTCCAGATGGGAAGAGATCTATAGTTATATGGCTGCTCACACGCTTTTGAGACCCCAAATACTACTCATCAAAGTACAATGCAGAACACTGATTTTATGCATTATGTTGTGCCAATTGACCTAGAAGACCCACTAGTCTATGGTCCTTTGTCTTCTTGCCTAGGAACTTCATTCTGCAAGGTCTTTCACTATGTCTAAGAGGTGTCCCTGACTTTGCCCCTCGTGTGTTCTATATGAGCCACACCTACAATCATATATGTAGAAATATCTACCATCAAACCTATAGTTGCCGATGAGTGAGTTCCCTTACATTCTCCCGTGTCTCTTGGCATATCTATCTACCTATTTGTCCATTTGTAAATTATTGTCCATCACCACTATTGCTGCAGGATTACCTAAGCTATGGTAATTACCATCTTTGCCCTTTATTCTTACATTCCTTTCTGTGGCCTGTCTTGCCTTGGTCATGTACTGACTTCCCCGATATAATGTATTGCCTTCCCCTTCACCATTATTAACTCTTATCTCCTATCTAATTGGTGATTTGCCCTCCCTCACCTTCGCATCGCTGGTAATAATCAAAGTTTTTTTTTCTTTTTTTCCTGTGTGTATATATTTTGTTGTTACTTTATAGTATTGGTCTCATACAATATTTGTCCCTTTGTGACTGGCTTATTCCACTCAGTGTAATGTCCTCCAAACTCATCCATGCTGAGAAATGTTTCTAGGATTCATCATTATTTTTATTGTTAGATAGCATTCCTTTGTGTCTATGTACCACAGTTTGTTAATCCATTCATCTGTTGATGGGTACTTAGGTTTTTTCCATTTTTTTGCTATTGTGAATAATGCTGCAATGAACGTGAGTGTGCATATGTTTATTCATGTCATGGCTTTTATTTCTTTAAGGTATATACCTAGTAGTGGGATTGCTGGATCATATAGTATTTCTATTTCTAGCTTTTTGATGAAGTGCCATACAGTTTTCCAAAGTGATTTTACCATTTTACATTCCCACTAGCAGGGTATAAATGTTCCAATCTTCCTGCAACCTTACCAACATTTGTTATTATCGTTTTTTTTTAAATTTTTATTTTATTGTACTTCAGGCGAAGGCTTACAGAACAAATAGTTTCTTGTGAAACAGAAGTACACATGTTGTTTTATAACGTTGGTTAACAACCCCACAACATATCAACCCTCTAACTTCTCAAATTTTTTTTTTTTTGGTGAAAATACACATAGCAAAAGATACACAATTTCAAAAATTTCTACATGCACAGTTCAGTGACATTGACTACGCTCTTTGAATTGTGCTGTTATTCTCACTTAAGATGAAGGCTTACAGAACAAAACAGTTTCTCATTTAACAGTTACTACAAATGTTGCCCTATGACAATGGTTAACAATTTCACAACACATCAACAATATTCTTACTCAACCTTGGGTTCCCTATCACCAGCTTCCTTGTCCCCTTCTGCTTTCTGGCCTTTGTCACTGGACTCGTGTACCTTGTTAGTCTCATTTGATTTTACGGGGCTGTCCTTTCCCAGGCTGAATAGTGAACCTCGGAGGTAACTTCACCACTGAGCTAAAAGGGTGTCTGGGGGCCATACTCTCGAGGTTTCTCCAGTCTCCTTTAGGCCAGTAAATCTTGTATTTTATTTTTTTTTTGTGGGTTAGAATTATGCTCTACATCCTTCTCCAGTTCAGTCCAGAAACCTTTGTTGTGATCCTGGTCAGAGCAGTCAGTGGTGGTAGCCGGGCACCATCTAGCTGTACTGGACTCAGTCCGGGGGAGGCCTTGGTAGCTGTGGACAATTAGTACTTCAGACTAATCTCTTCCTTGTATCCTGTTCTTTTCATTATCCCTTACCCCTGAAGGGATGAGACCAGTGGAGTATCTTAGATGGCCACTCACAGGCTTTTAAGACCCCAGACACTACTCACCAAGGTGGATGTAGAACACTGTCTTTATAAACTGTGTCATGCTAATTAAGCTAGATGTTCCCTGAGACCATGGTCTCCAGAGCCCTCCGCCCAGCAATTCAGTCCCTCAGGGAGTTTGGATGTGTCATGGGGCTTCCATGACCTTTCCTTGTACAAGTTGTGCTAGTTTCCCCTGTATTGTGTACTGTCTCACCCTTCACCCAAGATACCCCTTATCTATTGTCTATTTAATATCCCCCCCCACACACACCGTTCCCATCCCTGGTAACCAACAAAGATTGTTACATTTTGTGTGTGACCTTTTTCATGGGTTTTTACAATAGAGGTCTCATACAATATTTGTCCTTTTGTGATGGACTTATTTCACTCAGCATAATGTCCTCCAGTTTCATCCATGTTATGAGATGGTTCACAGATTCATTGTTGTTCTTTCTCGTTGCATAGTACTCCATTGTGTGTATGTACCATAGTTTGTTTATCCATTCATCTGTTGATGGGCATCTAGGTTGTTTCCATCGTTTGGCTATGGTGAACAATGCTGCCATGAACATAGGTGTGCATATGTCTATTCGAGTGACGACTCTTATTTCTCTAGGATATATTCCTAGGAATGGGATTGCTGGATCGAATGGTATGTCTATTTCTAGCTTTCTGAGGAAGCGCCATATCACTTTCCAAAATGGTTGTATCATTTTGCATTCCCACCAGCAGTGCATAAGAGTTCCGATCTCCCCGCAGCCCCTCCAACATTTTTATTTCCAGTGTTTTTGACTCGTGCCAGTAATGCCAGGGCGAGATGGTATCTCATTGTGGTTTTAATTTGCATTTCTCTAATGGCTAGTGATCGCGAGCATTTCCTCATGTGTCTGTTGGCCATTTGAATGTCTTCTTTGGTGAAGTATCTGCTCATTTCCTTTGCCCATTTTTCAATAGGATTATTTGTCTTTTTGTTGTAGAGGTGTTGGATTTTCTTGTAGATTATGGAGATTAGACCTTTGTCTGACTTGTACTGTCCAAAAATTTTTTCCCAGTCTGTAGGTTCTCTTTTGACTCTTTTGGTGAAGTCTTTTGAAGAGCATAGGGGTTTGATTTTTAGAAGATCCCAATTATCTAGCTTACCTATTCGGTTTTGTGCATTGATGGTTATGGTTTGTATCCTGTTAATGCTGTGTATTAAGGCCTGAATTGTTGGTCCTATTTTTTCTTCTATGAACTTTATAGTTTTAGGCTTTATATTCAGGTCTTTGATCCATTTTGAAGTAGTTTTTGTATATGGTGTGAGGTATGGGTCCTGTTTCATTTTTTTGCAGATGGATATCCAGTTTTGCCAGCACCATTTGCTAAAAAGACTGTCTTTTCCCCATTTGATGGACTTTGGGCCCTTGTCGAAGATCAGGTGACTGTAGGTGGATGGATTTACATCTGGGTTCTCAATTCTGTTCCATTGGTCAATGTACCTGTCATTGTACCAGTACCAGGCTGTTATCTGTTTTTTTGTTTAGTGCCAGTAATATTGGGGTGAGATGTTATCTCATTGTAGCTTTGATTTACATCTCTATAATAACTAATGATCACAAGCAGTTCTTCAAATGTTTTTAGCCACCTGAATGTCTTCTTTGGTGAAGTGTCTGGCCATATCCTTTGCCCATTTTTTGATTTGATTGTTTGCCTTTTTTATTGTTGAGTTGTTGACATTTTCTATGAATTTTAGAATAATCCCTTGTCAGATGTCATAGCCAAAAAATGTTTCCCAGTCTGTAGGTTCTCTTTTTACTTTTTTGATGAAGTCTTTTGATGAGCATAGTGTTTAATTTTTATGATTTCCCAGTTAGCTAGTTTATTTTCCAGTGTTTTTGCATTGTTAGTTATGGTTTATATAGAATTATTTATTATGGTCCCTTTCTTTTCTTCTGTGATCTTTATCATTTTAGGTTTTATACTTAGATCTTTGATCCATTTTGAGTAACTTTTGTGTACGGTTTGAGGTATGGGTCCTGTTTCAATTTTTTACAGATGGACATCTAATTTTGTCAGCACCATCTGTTAAAAAGACTATATTTTCCTCATTTTATGGACTTTGGTCTTATGTCAAAGATTAGCTCACCATAGGTGAGTGAATTTATGTGTGGGTTCTAGATTCTGTTCCTTTGGTCTATGTTTGTCATTGTACCAATACAAGGTTGTTTTGACTACCATGACTGTATAGTATGTTCTGAGATCAGGTAATGTGAGGCCTCCTATTTTGTTCTTCTTCAATATTACTTTAGTTATTGTGGAGTCTCTTTCCTTTCCATATAAAGTTGGTGATTAGTTTTTCCGTCTGGGTAAAGAATTGCTGGAATTTGGATTGGGATTGCACTGTATCTGTAGATCGCTTTGGGTAGTATTGATGTTTTCCCAGTATTGAGTCTTACTATCCATGAGCATGGTATGTTTTTCCATTTATGTAGGTCTCTTTTGGTTTCTTGCAGTAGTGCTTTGTAGTTTGCTAAGTATATGTCTTTTATGTCCCCAGTTAAATTTATTCCTAAGAATTTTATCTTATGGGATATCTAATTGGTATTGTTTTCCTGATTTCCTTTTCAAAATCCTCTTTGTTGTTGTATAGGAATCCAACTGATTTTTGTATCTTGATCTTGTATCTTGCTATTTGCTGAATATTTCTATTAGTTCCAGTAGCTTTCTTGTAGAACCCTTGGTATTTTCCATGTATAGGATCATATCATCTGCAAATAGGGATAATTTTACTTTTTCCTTACCAATTTTATTCCCTTTATTTCCTTTTCTTATCTTATTACTCTAGCTAGGACTTCCAGTACAATGTTGAGTAAGCACGGTGATAAACGGCATTCTTGTCTGGTTCACATTCTCAAGGGGAATGATTTCAGTCTCTTTCCATTGAGAATAATACTGGTTTTTTGTTTTGTTTAAATGCTTTTTATTTTGATGAGAAATTTCCCTTCTATTCCTAGTTTACTGAGAGTTTTTAACAGGAATTGGTGTTGAACTTTATCAGATGCATTTTCTGCATCGATTGACATGAGCATGTGATTCTTTTCTTTTGTCTTATGCATGTGGTTCATTACAATGATTGATTTTCTAATGTTGAACTCTCCTTGCATACCTGGTATGAATCCAACTTGGTCATGATGTATTGTTTTTTTCTATGCTATTGAATTCTATTGGCTAGAATTTTGTTGAGAATTTTTGCATCTATATTCATGAGGGCTATTGGTCTGTGGTTTCTTTTTTTGTGGAGTCTTTGCCTGGCTTTGGTATCAGGATTATGTTGCCTTCATAGAGTTAATTTGGGAGTATTCCTTCTTTTTCTATGCTTTGAAATAGTTCAAGTAGTATTGGTGTGAGCTCTTCTCTGAATGTTTGGTAGAATTCTCCAGTTAAGCCATCCAGTCCAGGGCTTTTTTGTTGTTGCTGGGAGTTTTTTTTTTTTTTAATTACCTCTGCAATATCTTCTGTTGTTATGGGTCTGTTCAGATTTTCTATCTCAGTTTTTGTTAGTTTAAGTAGTTGATGTATTTCTAGAAATTTGTCCATTTCCTCTAGATTTTAAAATTTGTTGGAGTCAATTTTTCATAGTATTTTGTTATGATCATTTTATTTCAGTTGGTTCTGTTGTAATGTCACCCATCTTATTTCTTATGTGGCTTATTTGCTTCCTCTCCTGGTTTTCTTTTGTCAGTTTGGCCAGTGGTTTGTTGATTTTGTTGATCCTTTCAGAGAACCAAATTCTGGTCTTGTTTATTCTTTCTATTGTTTTTCTGTTCTGTATTTCATTATTTCTACTCTATCCTTTATTATTTCCTTTCTTCTGGTTACTGTAGGCTTCTTTTGTTGCTCACTTTCTGTTCGCTCAAGTTGTAGGGTTAGTGTTTTGATTTTTCGCCCTTCCTTTTTTTGATGTGTCCACCTATTGCTATAAGTTGTCCTCTGAGCACTGCTTTTTCTGTGTCCCAAAGGCAAGATGTATTTTCATTCTCATTTGATTCTAGGAATTTTTCCATTTCATCTTTGCTTTCATCTATCACCCATTGTTTTTCAAGTAAAGTGTTATTTGGTTTCCATATGTTTGATTAGTTTCCCTGCCCTTCCTGTTATTGATTTCAATTTTTATAGCATTGTGATCAGAGAAAATATTTTGTATTATTTCAATTTTTTTTTTTTTTTATTGAGGCTTGCTTTGAGGCCTAAAATGTGTTCTATTCTGGAGAATGATTCACGTGCACTGGAAAAAAAAATGTTTACTTTGTTGCTGTTGAGTGAAATGTTCTGTATATGTCTATGAGGTCAAGTTGGTTGATTGTAGCACTTAGGTCTTCTATATCTTTGTTGAGTTTCTTTCTAGTTATTCTGTCTGTCACCAAAAGTGGCATGTTGAAGTTTCCTACCATTAGTGGGAGCTGTCTGTTTCTTTTCTCGATGTTGTTAATTTGTTTTATGCATTATTTTGACACCCTTTTATTGGGTAAATATATGTTTATTATAGTTATGTACTCTTGGTGGATTGACCCTTTAATCATTATATAATGGCCTTCCTTATCTTTCATGGTTGGTTTTGCCTTGAAGTCTGTTTTATCAGAGATTTATATTGCCATTCTTGCTTTTTTTTGTTTATTGTTTATTTGATATATTTTTTCCATCCTTTGATTTTTAATACATTATGTCTTTGTTTCTAAGGTGTTATTCTTGTACTGGTGTATTTAAGCCATTTGCATTCAGTGTGATTATTGATGGGTATGTGTTTGCTGCTGTCATTTTGTTGTGTTGTGTGTGTGAGTGGTATTGCATATTTCTTTGTCCCACTTAATTTTCTGTTTTTTTTTGTGAGTGTTCTTTTCATTTCATTCACTGTTATTGATTTTGTGAATACGAGAATTTATGTTTTTTTTTCTTTTTTATTTTGATGATTAGGTTTGTTAACTTTCTTAGTAGTTACATTGAAATTTACCCTTATCTGCCTAAGTTTAAAGTAATTTTTTACTTCTTGATATCATCTTGACTTCCTCTCCATATGAAAGTTCTATAAATTCAATATTTATTCCCCCTTTTTGTTTTGACATTGTCATCATCTACAGATTGATTTCTCTGATTCCCTGTTTTCAGTCTTTCGGCTTTGTTTTATTTTTAGAATTCTTTATGAGGGTTGGTATCTGGCTGATGATACCGCCCTGTGTCTTAATCTCAGATAGTTTTCTAATGTTGATGATCCTCTGTCCAAAGGACTCCTTGTAATATTTCTTGTAAGTTTGGTCTGTTTTTTACAAATTCCCTTAATTTCTGTTTATCAGGAAATGTCCTAAATTCACCATCATCTTTGACAGACAATTTTTATGGATATAAAATTCTTGCCTGGCAGTTTTTTTTTTTTCTTTCAAGGTTTTATGTATGTTACCCCATTTCCTCCTTGCTTGCATAGTTTCTGCCGAGTAATCAGAGATTAATCTTATTGGTTTCCCTTTGTAGGCGACTTTTTGTTTTTCATGAGCTGCTCTCAGGATTCTTTCTTTGTCTTTGATTTTGGCAAATTTGATTTTGATTTATCTTCGTGACGTTCTGTTGTGGTCTATCCTGTAAGGGGTTCACTGATCTTCTTGGATGTTTGTCTTCTCATCTTTCATGATAAAAGGGAAGCTTTCTTTCAGCAAATCTTCATCAATTCTCTCTGTTTTCCATTGCCTCCCTCTGTTCTGGAACTCCAATCGTGCAAATTTTTCCTCTTGATGGTGTCACACATGATTCTTAGGCTTTTGTCAATTTTTCTTTTCATTCTTTTTTCAGAGTATTCATCAAACAAGTTGGCATCTAGGGATTTGTCCTCAATTTCTGTTAATCTGCCTTCCAGTAATTCAGTCCTGCTTCTATAGCCTTCTATTAAATTGTCCATTTCTGAGAATTTGTTAAACTTTTGGATTTCTAGTTGCTGTTTATGTGCTGTTTCTAGTTGTCTATTTATTTTGTCGTTTTGTTCTTGTATTGTTTTTCTGAATTCTTCAATTGCTTTATTTGTCTTTTCCTTGGTTTTATCTGTGGTTTCCTTACTCTCTTTCTTGATCTCTCAGAGTACAATGTATATTAGTCTTTTGAATTCCTTTTCAGGAAGTTCCATTACCATTTCTTCCCCTGGAAGGTTATCTGGTTCTTTAGTTTGGTCACTTGCTAGAGCCATCTTGACCTGCTTCTTTAAGTGATTTGATAGTGTCTGTTGTTACCGAGACATCTAGGAGTTATTATATTTATTGATTTATTGTATGTTTGTTTGCTGTGACCAGATTTTTTATTTTGTTTTGATATATCCAAGTAAGGGGGCATGTGTGCTACTCTGATCACTACTCTGGCTGCACTGGAGCTCCCACCACCCAACTCTGGGTGGGCAGGGCAGTGACTGAGTGTGAGAGCTCAGCTGTCTGTTCACTAGTCTTGTTGGGGCAGCTGAAGATATAGCTAACATTTCTGGTGAGATGATGTGTCTGTCCAGCTGGTCAGGTGGATGTGGGTGCAGGGAG
This sequence comes from Dugong dugon, assembly GCA_030035585.1. NCBI lineage: Eukaryota > Metazoa > Chordata > Mammalia > Sirenia > Dugongidae > Dugong > Dugong dugon. The sequence goes on from CM057479.1 coordinate 35,723,772, forward strand.
CATTCTCACTGGTAACTGGGTTGGGTATTGTGTATGCACACTTCTGGTTGCTGGGTCCTCTGGTTGAGGGTGTCTGGGTCATCAGTCACCAGGTAAGTGGCATGGTACCTTTCAATGATGGTGCCTGGCTGGCCGGGTCAGGGAAGGGTGGTCAGAATGAGCACAGGCCTCTGGTTATAGAGGGTGGGTGATGTGGGGGGCAAGGTAAGAGACATATCAGCAGCCCATGGGTGTCCACTTGGAAGAGGTGCCCTTATCTGCTAGAGCACACTGTGGGGGAGGGTATGTTGCTAGTCCTAGGTCCCCTGGGACAGGTGGTTGGAGGAAGTAGAAGGTGCCACTGACTGCAGACTCAGTACTGGTGGTTAAGCATAGGAGCACGCAGGCTTCTGCACTCACTAGATAAACTGAGCCAGGGCTGCCTGCAGGCACCCAGGTTGCTCAGGGCAGGGGGAATGGACAAGGCTGAAGCCATGCCAGTGCTCCCTTCCTGTGCACAGGTTGCTGGGGATGCAGGGGGCAGGGAGGGGTCAGAGCAGGGCTGGAGCTCCCCATCTGTGCTCAGGTTGATTGGGCAAGGGATGAGGTGGGGCCAGGCTGAAGCCACATGGAGCTCCCCACCTTCACTCATGTCACTCAGGTGAGGGCAGTATGAGGAGGGCAGCAAAATGTAGGGGGCAGAAAGAGAAAAGAAAAAGAAAAGGGGAGGTTTGTACATGATCCCCAATTAATTGGGCTGCAGGAATGGGGGGGCTTGTGCTGCTGATCACATAGGGGATGGTGGCCAAGATGGCAGACTAGTCAGATGCATCACACTGGTTCCTCTGCAGCAAAGACCTGAAAAACCAAGTGAAACAGATGTCAATCCTGGAACTCTGAGAATCAAATGAAGGGATAAAGAACTAGATTGAATACAAAAAGGAAGAAGAAACTGACTGAAAACATCGAACAAGAAAAAATTGAGTGAAGGTGCCTAGCCAAGTGGCCTGGCACAATGGAATCATCTTAAGAAAAGACAGCTGTGATCTGGATGCTGCACACAGAAGGCAATTTCACGGAATTCCCATCAGGGCAGAGGGAAACTAAGAAGACACATCTGAATTGAAACAAGGTAATCAGCTTTATTGTTTTTAAGGAATGAATAAAACAAAAATGTAGTAGAGTCACAATTTAGAATTATTTAAAGGCATGTAATAACCATTACAAAAATAAAATCTTAAATTTATATGTATACTATATATATAGAGTACATATATATTTATATATATACTATAGTATATATATAAATTTAAGATGTGATGGTTAAGAATGTATGTCAACTTGGCTAGACCATTATTCTCAGTGTTTTAGCAGTTGTGTAATGTTGTGATCACCCCTATGATGGAATCTGCTCAGTGGTACTGGCGGAGGCGGGGCCTCTGGCAGCTCACCACCCTGTCAGTTTCATCTCTCTGCCTTCCACCGGTTTCTTGCTGTCTGCTCACCTTGCCAAGGTTTTTGGCTTGTTCCAGACTCAGCAGCTGACTCTTGTTGTCTCACCTCCGGTTCATGAGACTTCAGCTAGCAGCTTACCTATTGATCTCGGAATTCATTGAACTTCTCAGCCTGTGAGCGGGAGCCCCTCTCCGACCTGCCGACTGTGGGTTCACCAGCTTCTGCGGCTATGTGAACTGGGAGAGGCCTCCACCCTGATCGGTGGACTTGGGACGTTTTCACCTCTACAATTGCATGAGCTATTTCCTTGATATAAATCTCTTTTTATATATATTTATATGCTTTACTGGTTTTGCTTCTCTAGAGAACCCAGCCTAAGACAGTTTATAAAAATATCCTGAGCATTTTTTTAACACATCACCCACAATCTTGGTCCTTAATTGCAAACAACTGAATTCAGTCAAGCTAATTTAAGCAGAAAGGGATTTAATATAATGATATGTAAGATCTCATGGAAACCCCACAATGGGCAGGGGAACTATGTGCATAAATACATACCAGTAGCCTCAAAATCAAAAGTGGTGATAAGAGTGCTGGGATGAGGACTCTATTGTTCAATATATTTGGGTCATACAAACAAGACACTTATACAGTGTTGGCAATTGGAAGCTATTATTATTATTTAGGAATAGATTTGAGAACTGGTGTCCACCCCCACAAGTACTTCACCTAGTATTGTAGGGGAAGAACCCATTTATACCTAAAAAGGCACCTGCTCACCCTACCAAATTACTCATGTCCATTTTTGAGTCACTGGGTGGGTACACCGTGGATCAATCAGGTATCAGCAGGTATGCCTTCAGCTCAGGTCAGGTGTGGTGTGGCTGTGTTCATTCTCTCTCTTTCTGTCTCTCTCTATGGCTTTACTTGGCTGACTCTGGTCCCTGTGCTTGCTGGTCCATCTCTCAGCCAGCAGCTTTTGGACAACCCACGGTCAGTGCCATGGCTAAGACGGCATTACAATACCTCTCATGGCAACACTTTCACAGACAACCTGTTTATCGTGTATGCCCAAGGCTCTGCTCCTTTGGTGACCTCCTCCCAGAAGTACTCACCTCTGTTTGTGACCTCCTGTCCAGAAGTGCCCAGTTACATTCCATGAGCAGACTTGCCCACCAACATCATCTTTGTCATGGGCCAACTCTGCCCACCACTGCCAATGTCTGCCAGTCTTGTGGTTCCTTCCACTCACACTGTTGCCCCCGTTTCTCTTCCAATTGACTCTGCTGTGCTTGCCATCATTTCTCTCAGTCTTCAGTATTATCAACTCAGTGAGTGTTAGAAGCTCAGTGTTACAGCCCTTGGTCTACATTACAGCTTTTCTAGGAAGTTCTCAGTGCAGGGTCCTGTATCCAAAGACATACTTCTCTCCTGGTTCTAGTTGATCAGGAAGCCCGAAAACCTATGTGAGATTGGCTGTTTATATAGGAAAACCCCTTGTCAATTTCAGTGTGTGGCTTTTGTAAAGTAACAAATCCTTTAGGTGAATCGTAAACCCACCAATACTATTTGGTAGATTTGCAAGTCTCTTATACGGATAACAAACCGACCAACGCTTGTAAGCCACTTATGCAGATAGGAAACTGACCAATCCCTGCAAGCCACTAATAAGGATAGCAAACCAAACAATCCTTTACAAGATTGCAGTTGACCAGTCATTTTAGGAGAATTACAAACCGAGGGCTGGAAAGGACATATAAAAGAAATCTGTTGCACTATATCAGGGAAGCCAGACTTGGATGCTACACTCAGGACAAAGTAGTTAGCAACAATACCCATCACACCACAGGGTTGTGATGCCAACAGCTGCTACTCGGTGCTGATAATCCTATCACGAGCACATGGGGCTACCCAAGAAGAAGCATATGCCTTTCCCAAACTGCTTGTCAGAAGATGATTTCCCACAATTACCTCATTACCTCACTCCCTTCCACATCCACATTTCAGGAAGTCAAGTGGCTTTCGTGAAACTTAGATCACATGTCTGCCCCCAAGCTGCAAGGAAATCTGGAAAATAAAGCTCCCCCCTCAACCCCTTCAGGAAAGTGGGTGGACAATATGGAAGTTGTCACAATACATAGAGATGTTTCAAAAGGTTTTTGGCAGATGGGCTACAATAGGTGGTTCAAAAAAGTATTTATTGTGTTGTATTTTGGATGGAAATATAGTTGATCCTCATTACTTTCACATTCTGTGTTTGTGAATTCACCAACTCACTAAAATTTACTTGTAACTCCAAAATCAACACTTGTGGTCCTTTTGCAGTCATTCACAGACATGTGCAGAGTGGTGAAAAATTTTAATCACCTGACCTGCATGTTCCCAACTGGGGTAGAAAAAGGCAATGCTCTGCCTTCTTGTTTCAGCTCTATACCTTAAACAAGTGTGTTGTTTATTTAGTGCCCCTTTTTTCATGTTTTTGTGCTTTTTTTGTCTGTGATTTTGCTGTTTAAAATGGCTCCCGAGCACAGTGCTGAAATGCTGCCTAGTGTTCCAAAGTACAAACAGCCTGTGTTATGTCTTACGGAGAAAATATGTGTGTTAGATAAGCTTTGTTTAGGCATGAATTACAGTACTGTTGGCCATGAGTTCAAAGTTAATGAGTTAGAAATGTATATATATATATATATATATATATATATAAAATAAGATGTCTTTAAACAGACACATATATAAAACAAGGTTTTATATTGATCAGTTGACGGGAAATGTTGTGCCTAAAGGCTTCAAGGACCAAACACTGTATTTCCCCTAGGAGCAATGGTTCAGTATTAGCTATTTCAGGATTTGCAGCAATATTATAGAACATAACTACTGAGAATATTGAGAATTAATTGTAGTTGGAACTCAGATGTTTTGAGCTTCAATTCGTATGAAGAATATCTGTTCAGCTCTGCAGTTGCTAATATACTTGGAATATTTAATATTTAACTTATCTGCATTGTTAAGATCTCTTGGGAAATCTCAGTATTAAGCTTATTTCTATGTACTAGAAATATTCATTTAAAAATGTGAAACCTCAGTTTTATTTTAGTAGAGATGTAATCATTATGTATCCCTAAGGCTGGAAGAATTTCTGGCACAAAGGCAAAATCAGTTGGCTACAGCACTGGCAAGAAATAATAAAAAAAGCAAACCTCTTGCGAAAATGCTGGCCTTGGTGTTTCAGAAGCAACTTTTATTTTAAGAAAATAATCACTTGATAGTAGATCTTGTAGGTATCCCCCGCTTTTAGAAAGTTCACTTTACACCACTTCGCTTTTATTAAAGACTTGCATTAGTACCTGTTTTCGATAACTGAAAGAAATCCAAAGAGGATTTTCTCTTTTACAAAAAAAAAAGCTAATAGAGCATTCAGCAAGAGAGCCACACCAGTTTTACTCCTCCAGAGCAAGCAAGAGGCTCAGTAAAATGTACACGTCAATTCAGTAGCCTCTTGTTTTACATAGCGGCTTGACCAAGCTTCTCCTTTCAAACACCACCACCCTCATTGAAAGAACCACCCATACCCTGTAAAAGGCCTGGTGACATATAAATGCACCATGCACCGTGATATCCCATCCTCGACTTGTCCTCTCCTATGCATTTCTCAAACTGTAGGATTCACCCCTTAGCAAGCACAGTTAATATAAATCTGCTCTTCTGTAGGATTTGAACCCCGGCCCTTCAGCCCAGCCCCATATGCCATTCCCAGCCAGGCAACCAGGGCCACCATCATCACCATCACCAACTCTCAGCCTTCCAGTGTGCTCACTGTCTTCCCTATTGTGGTAAGTGAAACTACACTGTACATTCATTATTTCTACTTTATATAGGCTGTGTATTTATCATATCATTCCTACTTTTACTATATGTTAGTGTTATTTTAGGTTTTATGTGTTATTTAGTATGACTTGATATGTTATTTTTTGAGTCTGGGGATGCTCAAAAATTTTTCCTGTAAAAATTAATCATAATTGTGTCTTCCCTTTATGCCATATTGGCTCACAAAAAGTTTCATAGCAATGCTCTACTTTCAGATAACTGGGGAAACATGTATAGGAAAAAAAAAAAAAAAAGCCTGAGACCAACAAATCTCTAATTCAAACACTCCCTAGCGATTCTCACTGATTTTGATTGATTATACCAAAATCTTAAATTGTTGCAATCTTCTCTACAATGCCCTTTTATACTCCTGTACAGGAGTGGTCACTGATGTTCTCCCCTCCTTTTCTGGACTTTGTAAGTGAAGCCGTGTGTTCTCCATTGCATTATTTTACAGTATCTCCCAAAGGAGCTTTCTATAGGTATTATAAGGAGCAGCCTGAGGGTTACCCCTTTGATATGGCCAGTCATCTTGTTTTCATTAACTTATAGAACTTCATGGATTGTATGTCAGTCTCTTGTAGACACTGTTATCTCTACTTATCCCTAATATACTGAAATCTTATATTTTATAGGAATTGAATTTATTCAGAAAGAAACCGTTCTGTCTCATAAAACCAGCAATGGGGTCAAAGTAGTGCAGGATAGACAAAATCCTCAAGGATTGGAACCATGGTCTCAGTGCCACCAGAACTCTTTTTCTCCTGTCTCCTCATGGCTTGTCCAGATTCGAATGCATATGAGGAAATTGAAAATACCATTGCTTGGGTCAGGCACACCTTATTCCTCAAAGTGACAACTTTGCTTTTTAACACTTTAAGAAGGTCTTTTGCAGCATATTTTCCCAGCACAATACATCATTTTATTTTTTATTTTTTCCCATAAAAAAATTTATACATACCTTTTTATGTGACCCTAATTTCTCTCCCCATGCTGTGACACCACACGTCTCCTTTCCACCCCTGATTCCCCATGTCCATTCAACAAGCTCCTAACCCTCTCTGCCTTCCCATCTCTCCTCCAGACAGAATCTGCCCATTTAGTCTCTTGTATTTACTTGAGCGAAGAGACACACTCCTCTCAAGTACCACTTTATGTCCCACAGTCCAGTCCAATTCCTGTCTGAAGAGTTGGCCTTGGAAATTGTTTTAGTTCTGGGCTGATAGAGAATCCAGGGGCCATGCTTTCTGGGGTTCCTCCAGTCTCAGTCAAACCATTAAGTCTGGTCTTCTTACTAGAATTTGAGTTCTGCACCCCACCTTTCTCCTACTCCATCTGGAACTCTCTGTTGTGTTCTCTGTCAAGGTGATCATTGGTGGTAGCCGGGCACCATCTATTCTTCTGGTCTCAGGCTGTTGAAGTGTCCGCTGTATGTTGTTCTTTCTGTCTCTTGGGCTAATACTTTCCTCGTGTCCTTGGTGTTCTTCATTCTCCTTTACTCGATGTGGTTGGGACCAACTGATGCATCTTAGACGGCTGCTTGCAAGCTTTTAAGACCCCAGATGCCACTCACCAAAGTAAGATGCAGAACATTTTCTTAATAAGCTTTGTTACACCAATTGACCTCGATGTCCCCTGAAAGCATGGTCCCCAGACCACTACCCCTGCTACTCTGTCCCTCAAAGTGTTTGACTGTATTCAGGAAACTTCTTAGCTTTCCTTTAGTCCAGTTGTGCTGACTTCCCCTGTAGTGTGTGCTGTCCTTCCTTTCACCTAAGATAATTCTTATCTACTACCTAGTTAGTAAATAACCCTCTCCCTCCATCCCCACCCTCATAACCATCAAAGAATGTTTTCTTCTGTGTTTAAACCTTTTCTTGAGTTCTTATAATAGTGGTCTTATACAATATTTGTCCTTCTGTGACTGACTAAACTCACTAGCATAATGACCTCCAGCTTCCTCCATGTTATACGGTGGTTCACGGCTTCATTGTTGTTCTTTATAGTTGTGTAGTATTCCACTGTGTGGATAAACCATAATTTGTTTATCCATTTGATGGGCACCTAGGTGGTTTCCATCTTTTTGCTATTGTGAACAGTGCTACAATGAACATGGGGGTCCATATATCTATTTGTGTGATGGCTCTTACTTCTCTAGGATATATTCCAAGGAGTGGGATAGCTGAATCGTATCCTACTTCTTTATTTCTAGCTTTTTAAGGAAGTGCCAAATCGATTTCCAAAGTGGTTGTACCATTTTACATTCCCATCAACAGTGTATAAGTGTTCCAGTCTCTCCACAACCTCTCCAACATTTATTATTTTGTGTTTTTTTTATTAGTGCTAGCCTTGTTGGGGTGAGACAATACCTCATTGTAGTTTTGATCTGCATTTCTCTAATGGCTAATGATCGTGAGCATTCCTTCATGTGTCTGTTAGCTGCCTGAATATCTTCTTTGGTGAAGAGCCTGTTCATATCCTTTGTCCATTTTTTAATTGGGTTATTTGTCTTTTTTGTAGTTAAGGTTTTGCAGTATCTTGTAGATTTTAGAGATTAGATGCTGATTGGATTTGTGGTAGCCAAAAACTTTTTCCCACTGTGTAGGTTGTCTTTTGACTCTTTTGGTGAAGTGTTTTGATGAGCATAAGTGTTTGATTTTTAGGAGCTCCCTGTAGTCTATTCTCTATTCTGGTGCTTGTGCATTGTTACTTATTTTTTTGTATTGTGTTTATGCCATGTATTAGGGCTCCTAGCTTTCTCCCTATTTTTTCTTCCATGATCTTTAACGTTTTTGATTTTATATTTAAGTCTTTCATCCATTTTGAGTTAGTTTTTGTTCATGGTGTGAAGTATGGTCTTGTTTCAATTTTTTGCAGATGGCTATCCAGTTATGCCAGCACCATTTGTTAAAGAAACTGTCTTTTCCCCAATTAACAGACTTTGGGTCTTTGTCAAATATCAGCTGCTCAGAGCTGGATAAATTTATGTCTGGATTCTCACTTTTGTTCAATTGGTCTATGTAGCTGTTGTTGTACCAGTACCAGGCTATTTTGACTACTGTGGCGGTATAATAGGTTTTAAAATCAGGTAGTGTGAGGCCTCCCACTTTGTTCTTCTTCTTGAGTAATGCTTTACTTATTCGGGGCCTCTTTCCTTTCCATATTAAGTTGGTGATTTGTTTCTCCATCTCATTAAAAAAGCCAGTGGAATTTGGATAGAGATTGCATTGTATCTGTAGATCGCTTTGGGTAGAATTGACATTTTCACTTTGTTGAGTCTGCGTATCCCAGAGCAAGGTATGTTTTTCCACTTATGCAGTTCTCTTTTGGTTTCTTGCAGTAATGTCTTGTAGTTTTCATTGTATAGGTCTTTTACATCTCTGGTTAGATTTATTCCTATGTATTTTATCTTCTGGGGGGCTATTGTAAATGGTATTAATTTGGTGAATTCCTCTTCAAGGTTCCCTTGTTGGTGTAAAGGAATCCAACTGATTTTTGTATATTTATCTTGTAACCTGAAACTTCGCTGAAATCTTCTATTAGTTCCAGTAGTTTTCCTGTGGATTCTTCGGGGTTTTCTGTGTATAAGATCATATCATCTGAAATAGACATACTCTGACTTCTTCCCTACCAATTTGGATGCCCTTTATTTTATTTTTTTTTTTCTAGCCTAATTGCTCTGGCTAGGACCTCCAGCACAATGTTGAATAAGAGTGGTGATAGAAGGCATTCTTGTCTGGTTCCCTTTCGCAAAGGGAATGCTTTCAAACTCTCTCCTTTTAGGATGATGTTGGTCTTTGGCTTTGTATACATGCCTTTAATTATACTGAGGAATTTCCTCTCTATTCCTATTTTGTTGAGAGTTTTTGTCATGAATGGGTGTTGGACCTTATCAAATGGCTTTTCTGCATCGATTGATAAGATCATGTGGTACTTCTCTTTTATTTATGTGATGGATTACATTGATTATTTCTCTAATGTGGAACCATCCCTGCATACCTGGTATAAATCCCACTTGATCATGGTGAATTTTTTTTTTAATTTTTTGCTGTATTTTATTGGCTAGTATTTTGTTGAGTATTTTTGCATCAGTGTTTATGAAGGATATTGGTCTGTAATTTTCTTTTTTTGCTGTGGCTTTACCTGATCTTGGTATCAGGGTTATGCTTGCTTCATAGAATGAGTTTGGGAGTAGTCCATCCTTTTCTGTGCTCTGAAATACCTTTAGTAGTAGTGGTGTTGACTCTTCTCTGAATGTTTGGTAGAACTCTCCAGTGAAGTCATCCGGGCCAGGGCTTGTTTTTGCTGGGAGGTTTTTAATAACCTTTTCAATCTCTTCTTTTGTTACGGGTTTATTTAGTTTTTCTACCTCTGTTTGTGTTAGTTTAGGTAGATAGTGAGTTTCTAGAAATCTGTCCATTTCCTCTAGGGTTTCAAATTTGTTAGAGTAGAATTTTTCATAGTAATCTGTTATGATTCTTTTAATTTCAGTTGGGTCTGCTGTGATATCACCCATCTCATTTCTTATACTGGTTATCTGCTTCCTGTCCTGTTTTTCTTTTGTCAGTTTGGCCAATGGTTTACCAATTTTGTTGATCTTTTCAAAGGACCAGCTTTTGGTCTTGTTAACTATTTCAATTATTTTTCTATACTCTATTTCATTTAATTCTGCTCTAATTCTTATTTTCTCCTTTCTTCTGGTGCCTGAGGTCTTCTTTTCCTGCTCTCTTTCTACTTGTTCCAGTTGTAGGATTAATGTTTTGATTATGACCCTTTCTTCTTTTTGGATGTGTGCATTTATTGCTCTAAACTGACCTCTGAGCACTGCTTTTGCTGTGTCCCAAAGGTTCTGGTAGGATGTGTTTTCATTCTCGTTTGATTCTATGAATTTCTTTATTCCATCCTTAATTTCTTTTATAACCCAGTACTTTTCAAGCAAGGTGTTGTTCGGTTTCCAAGTGTTTGATTTTTTTCCCTTGCTTTTTCTGTTGTTGATTTCTACTTTAGTGGCTTTATGGTCAGAAAAGAAGCTTTGTAATATTTTAATGCTTTGGATTGTTTTAAGGCTTGCTTTATGGCCTAATATGTGGTCTATTCTGGACAGTGTTCCATGTGCATTGGAAAAGAAAGTATCCTTGGCTACCATTGGGTGATGTGTGTGGTATATGTCTATGAGATCAAGTTGGTTGATTGTTGCATTTAGCTCTTCCGTGTCCTTTTTGAGCTGCTTTCTGAATTTTCTGTTCTTCACTGAAAGTGGTGTGTTGAAGTCTCCTACTACTGTTGTGGAGCGTCTCTCTTTTCAGTGCTGTTAGAGTTTTTTTTAATGTATTTTGGAGCCCTGTCATTGGATGAATAAATATTTACTATAGTTATGTCCTCCTGGTGTATTGACCCTTTAATCATTGTATAGTGTCCTTCCTTACCCTTTGTGGTGGGTTTTACTTTAAAGTCTATTTTGTCAGAGATTAACATTGCCATTCCTACTCTTTTTTTGAGTGTTGTTTGCTTCATATAATATTTTCCATCCTTTGAGTTTTAGTTTGTTTGTAACTTTCTGTCTAAGGTGTGTCTCTTGTAGGCAGCATATAGATGGATCGTGTTTTTTTATCCAATCTGCCACTGTCTGTCTCTTTATTGGTGCTTTTAGTCCATTTACATTCAGCGTAATTATTCATAGGTATGAGTTTAGTGCCGTCATTTTGATGGCTTTTTGTATGTGTTCTTCACAGTTTCTTTGTTCTACTTAATTTTCTATGCTGAGTTGTTGTTCTTTATGTATTTTCTTTAAATCTTTTTCATTCTTGTTGATTTTTTTTTGCTGACTCTTTATATTTTTATAGTTTTTTTATTTCGACTTGTAGGATTGTCAGTTTTCTTTGTGGTTACCTTAATATTTACCCTTATTTTTCTAAGTTTATACCAGTCTTTTATTTCTTTGTATCGCCTTGACTTCCTCTCCATATGAAAAATCTATGTCTACATTTTTTAACTCTTTTTTTGTTGTAATGTTGTCATCTTTTACATATTGGCATCTTTTCCCCTATCTTCAGTGTTTTATCTTTGATTTACTTTTGTGACTTCCCTATCTGGGTTGATATCCAGTTTCTCTGTCCTGTGTTCTAGGCTTGGGTTATTATCTTATGTTACTGATTTTCTAACTGGAGGACTCCCTTTATTATTTCTTTTAATTTTGGCTTGGTTTTTGCAAATTCCCTAAACTTCTGTTCATCTGGAAATGCCTTAATTTCACCATCATATTTGACAGTTTTGCTGAATGTATAATTGTTGGCTGGAAGTTTTTTCCTTCAAGACTTTACATATGTCATGCCATTGCCTTCTTGCCTGCAAGGTTTCTGCTGTGTAGTCCATGCTTTATTCTTACTGTCTCTTCTTTGTAGATGACTTTTCGTTTATCCCTATCTTCTCTTAAAATTCTCTCTTTATCTTTGGTTTTGGCAAATTTGATTATAATATGTCTTGGTGACTTTCTTTTGGGATTAACCTTAAGTGGGGTTCAATGAGCATCTTGGATAGATATCTTGTCATTTTTCATGCTATCAGGGAAGTTTTCTGCCAACAAATCGTCAACAATTCTCTTGGTATTTTCTGTCATCCCTCCCATTCTGGTACTCCAATCAATCTTAGGTTGTCCTTTTGTTAGAGTCCCACATAATTCATAGGGTTTCTTCATTTTTTTAAATCATTTTATCTGATTTTTATTCAAATAAGTTGGTGTGGTGTCAAGTGGTTTATCTTCAATCTCACTAATTCTGACTTCCATTGCCTCAATTCTACCCCTATGACTTTCTATTGAGTTGTCTAATTCTGAAATTTTATTGTTAATCCTCTGAATTTCTGATTGCTTTCTGTCTATGGATTCTTGTAGCCTGTTAAATTTGTCATTAGGCTCTTCTCTCATCTTTTTAATTTCCTCTGTTGCATCTTCTGTGTTTTGCTTAATCTTCTTCCTAATTTCTTGAAGAGTTCTGTATATTAATCTTTTGTATTCTGCCTCTGGTAATTCCAAGAAATTTTCCTCCTCTGGAGAATTTCTAGATTTTTTATTTTGCAAGCTTGCTGAAGCCATTATGCTCTGCCTCTTTATGTGATTTGTTATTGACTGTTGTCTCTGAGCCATCAATAAGTTATTATATTTATTTTTTTTATGTTTAGTTACTGTGTCCTAGCTTCTTGTTTTGTTTTGCTATATCTAAATAGGCTGCTTGTATGAGCTAGTTTGATTATTGACATTTTTGAAGCTGTAATGTCCTGTCACCAGGTGGTTAGATCTGTTACTAGGTCTGTGAGCTCAGGAGTCTGCCCACTGCTCCTGTGTGGATTCAGTTCAGGTGCCCACGTAGATAGCCACCAAGTGTGTGGTGTAGGTTCTCACTTACAGTCCTGGACAGGCATGGGTGATTGGTGTAGGCACAGGCATCTGGCTGTAGCAGGTGGACACTCTCTGAGCAAGGCAGGGGGCTGACGGCCACCCTGAGTATCCAGGAGGAATGTGTATTCCTGTTCCCTAGAGCATGTAGCGGGGTGGGTTTTGCAGCTGGACTATAAGCACCTAATGCTGTTGGCTGAAAGGACTGGGGAGCACCTCTTATTCACTGGACCCTATCATAGGTGGCTAGGTGGTGTGTGGGTGGAACCACCAGTCCTCAGTCCCCAGATGTGGGTAGGTGAAGATACTGCTTAATGGGCAGAGCAGTGTCAAATGTCAAGAACCTGCCACTCCACAGATGAAACAGTTGAAGTTAGACTTCCGGTATATACCTTGCTGTACTGTGGTAATGAGGGCCTTCGCTGTTGAAATGGGCCCAAACAAGTTTATGCAGGGGGAGAAGCACTCAGAGTCTGTGGAACCTTTAACCCTGTGCCTAGGAAAAGGAACTGTGCCTAGGGAGAATGGCTCTGGGTGTGTGATGGATTCTATTTCCGGACCACGGGACTTGGAAATTGCTGAAGCCAGCCTGGGACCCAGTGCAGAGCTGGGAGTGGGGAGGTAAATGGCAGAGAGGTTTTTCCCTAAGGGAGGTGTTTTTGATCCACACTGCAGGCTGTACACAATTACTTATCTTTTTTGCCAATCCAGGGCTGCTTCTTACTGGTTCTGAGTAGCTGTGTAGACTTTCTGGTGTTGGGTCTTTCCTGGTGTGGAAAACGTGCCACCCGAGCACCGCTGTTTGTCTGCCTCACGCTGACCCCTGAGCTGATCAGGCCTGAAGGGCTCAGGCTCTCGCTGGTTCAGGTCTGGCAACTTCTCGCTGCTTCTGAACGATCTCTCCCTCCCCCTGCCACTCAGTCATGTGCCTCATCTCTGCCTTTAATGTTCAGGGCTCCCAGATTTCCACACATGGTCAATTCAGTTGTTTTTTCGGATTTGTTGTAAGAGGGTCCACTGGAAGCGTCTGACTACTCTGCCATCTTGGCCCTGTCTCATCACTTGATTTCTTGACTGCTGCTTCCATGGGCATTGATTGTGGATCCAAGTAAAATGAAATCCTTGACAATGTCAATTTTTTTTTTTTTGGTTTTAACAAAGAGAAGTTTATTTCCTTACAGTAAAGTAGGATAAAATTCTAAATTTAGGGTGTCAGCTCCAGGGGAAGGCTTTCTCTCTCTTGGCCTTCTCATCAATGTTCCCCCAGACTAGGAGCTTCTTGGCTCAGGGACCCCATTCCAAAGGACATGCTCTGCTCCTGACACTGCTTTCTTGATGGTATGAGGTTCCCCCTCTTATCTCTGCTCACTTCAGTCTTTTATATCTCAAGAGATTTCCTCAGGACACAGTCCAATTTTGTAGATTGAGTCCTGCCTCACTAACACAACTGCCACCCATCTTCCCTCATTAACATCATAGAGGTAGGATTTACAACACATGGGAAAATCACACTACAAGAAATCATGGCCCAGCCAAAGGGATATACACATTTTTGGGGGGACATAATTCAATCCATGACATTCCACCCTTTGGCCTCCCCAAAATCACATCCTTGCAACATGCAAAACATAATCACCCCATCATATCACAGCCAAAGTCTTAACTCTAAGTCTGAAATCCAAAAAATTCCTCTTCATCTGTGAAATCCAGAATACAAGTTATCTGTTTCCAAAGGGGCAATGGCAGAATGGGCACAAGCTAGACATTTCCATTACAAATAGGAGAAATTGCAGGGAAAGAAGGCATAACAGGCACCAAGCAAGTTAGCAGAACACATTACATTGGCCCTCAAGGCTTTGAAAATAATCTTCTGTCCTTTAAGACAATTTACACAATGGCCCTGCCCTCCAGACTCTAGGTATTGTCCAAATTCTCGTGATTTTGAGTGGAGGCCCCTCAGCCCTGGGTTCAGCTCTGCCTTTCAGGCCCACTGGCACAGCAACTCTGCTCCCTTGGCTTTAGGCTCACCGTTCTCCCAGTCCATCTGAGTGGCGACTCCACCCTTAGAAGCACCAGAGGCCATTGCTTCACTCTTTGAAACCCCTGACGTCATGGCCATACCTTTTGAGACCAGCAGCTCGGCTTCTTGTGTCTCTTGTCTGTTCAACTTCTGCTTCTATTTCCTGTGGCCTCTTGACCCTCAGGTCTCATGCCTGCATCTGCCCTCTGGAGAAAGTATTCCAAAGCTCGGTAGCTCCACCAATAAGTGCCCGGAGGCACCCCAATCCCCTAGAAGCCTCCTGCGCACAGGCACTCAGCTCTCTCGCTCTATGGGTTGGCTCCAGTGCCGTCTCACACTGGTTTTCTGGTTCTGCTGCTGTTGGTTCTCTGCCACTGTCACTTCTTTGCTGCTGCTGGTCCTTTGCTGCTGCCACTGCTCTATCTATTCACAGTTTCAAAACCACTTCCACATTTTAGGTATCTGCTAGAGCAGTACCCCACTCTCTCGGCACCAAATTCTGTCTTAGTTATCTAGTGCTGCTATAACAGAAATACCACAAGTAGATGGTTTTAACAAAGAGAAGTTTATTTCCTTACAGTAAAGTAGGCTAAAAGTCTAAATTCAGGGTGTCAGCTCCAGGGGAAGGCTTTCTGTCTCTCTTGGCCTTCTTAGCAGTGTTCCCCCAGACTATGAGCTTCTCGGAACAGGGACCTCGGTCCAGATAATGTGCTCTGTTCCCAGCACTGCTTTCTTGTTGCTTATTGGTCCAGCTGTGAGGACTTTGGTTTTCTTTATGTTGATGTCTAACTCATGTGAAGGCTGTAGTTTTTGACCTTCTTCAGTAAGTGCTTCAAGTCCTCTTCACTTTCAGCAAGCAAGGTTGTGTCATCTACATATCATAGATTGTTAATGAGTCTTCCTCCAATCCTCATGCTGCGTTCTTCATATAGTCTAGCTTCTGGGATTACTTGCTCAGCATAGAAATTAAATAAGTGTGGTGAAAGGATACAACCCTGACAAACAGCTTTCCTGATTTTAAACCATGCAATATCCCCTTGGTCTATTCAAATGACTGCCTCTTGGTCTATGTACACGTTCCTCATGAGCACAGTTAAGTTTTCTGGAATTCTTATTCTTTGCAATATTATCCATAATTTGTTATGATCCACACAGTCAAATGCCTTTGTATAGTCAATAAAACACAAGGAAACATCTTTCTGGTATTTTCTGATTTCAGCTAGGATCCATCTGACATCAGCAATGATATCCCTCCTTCCAAGTCCTCTTCTGTATCTGGTTCGAATTTCTGTTATTTCCCTGTTAATGTACCGTTGAAACTGCTTTTGAATGATCTTCAGCAAAATTTTACTTGGGTGTGATGTTAATGATAATGTTTCATAATTTCCGCACTAGTCGTATCACCTTTCTTTGGAATGGGCATAAATATGAGTCTCTTCCTGTGAGTTGGTCAGGTAGCTGTCTTCCAAATTTCTTAGCATAGATGAGTGAGCACCTCCAGCACCATATTATTTTGTTGAAACATCTGAATTTGTATTCTGTCAATTCCTGAGGACTTGTTTTTCACCAGTGGCCTCAGTGGTAGTTTGGACTTCTTCCTCCAATAGATTGGTTCTTGATCATATGCTACCTCCTGAAATGCTTGAATGTTGAACAATTCTTTTTGGTACAGTGACTGCGTATTCTTTTCATCCTCTTCTGATGCTTCCTGTGTCATTTAGTATTTTCCCTGTAGAATCCTTTAATATTGCAACTTGAAGCTTGAATTTTTTTCTTCAGTTCTTTTAGCTTGAGAAATGCTGAGTGTGTTCTTTCCTTTTGGTTTTCTATCTCCAGGTCTTAGCACATGTCATTTTAATACTTTACTCTGTCTTCTCGAGCCACTTTTTGAAATCTTTTTTTTTATTGGCCATTATCTTTTTTCTATTGTGCCTTAGGTGAAAGTTTACAGAGGAAATTAGTTTCCCATTAAACAATTAATACACAAATTGTTTTGTCATGATGGTTGCCAATCCTGTGGTGTGTCAATACTCCCCTTCACGGCCTCGGGTTCTCCATTTCCATTTGTCCAGTTTCCCTGTCCCTTCCTGTCCTCTAGTCTTTCCTTTGGGCTAGTGTGCCTGTTTAGTCTCATATACATGGTTGAACTACTTGTGGTATTGTTTGTTTTATAGGCCTGTCTAATTTTTGGCTAAAGGGTGAACTTTACGAGTGACCTCAGTACTGAGTTAAAAGGTGGCTGTGGGACATACTCTTGAGGTTTCTCCAGTCTCTATCAGACTAGTAAGTTTGGTCTTTTTTTTTTTTTTTTTTTGGTGAGCTTTAATTTTTTTCTACATTTTTCTCCCACTCTGCACAGAAACCTCTATTGTGATCCCTGCCAGAACAATTGGCGGTGGTAGCTGGACATGATCTAGTAGTTCTGGATTCAGTCTTGTAGAGGCTGTGGTAATTGTGGTCCATTAGTCCACATCTGTGGACTAATCTTTGGGCTATCTTTCCCTTGAATCTTTGGTTTTCTTCGTTCTCCCTTGCTTCAGACATGGTGTGACCAGTAGATATATCTTAGATGGCTGCTCACAAGCTTTTAAGACTCCAGTGCTACTTGCCAAAGTAGGATGTAAAACATTTTCTTTATAAACTATGTTATAGCCAATGAGCTAGATGTCCCTTGAGACCATGGTCATCAGCCCTCAGCCAGTAGCTCGGTTCCTCAGGGAGTTTGAATATGTCTATGAAGTGTCTATGACTTTGCCTTGGTCAGGTTGTGCTGACTTCCCTAGTATTGTGTACTGTCTTACCCTTCACCAGTTCATCTGTTTTACTTCATCATTTCTTCCATTCACTTTATCTACTCTACATTCAAGAGCAAGTTTCAGAGTCTTTTCTGACATCTGTTTTGGTCTTTTCTTTCTTTCCTGTCGTTTTAATGACCTTTTGCTTTCTTCATTTATGATGTCCTAGATGTCATCTCATTACTCGTCTGGTCTTCAGTCAGTAGTGTTCAATGTGTCAAATCTATTCTTGAGGTGGTCTCCAAATTCAGGTGGAATATACTCAAGGCCATATTTTGGTTCTTGTGTACTTGTTTTAATTTTCTTCGGCTTCAACTTGAATTTGCATATTAGCAATGGATTGTTCCTCAGTCAGCCCCTGGCCTTGTTCTGACTGATGATATTGAGCTTCTCCATTATCTCTTTCTACAGATGTAGTCCACTTGATTCATGTGTATTCCATCTGGTGAGGTCCATGTGTATTGTCACCATCTGTGTTGTTGAAAACAGGTATTAACAATGAATAAGTCATTGCTCTTACAAAATTCTCTCATACAATCTCCAGTGTTGTTTCTATCACCAAGGCCAAATCTTCCCACTACCGACCCTTCTTCTTTGTTTTCTACTTTTGCATTCCAATCACCTGTAATTATCAATGCATCTTGATTGCATGTTTGATCAATTTTTTGATCAATTTCAGACTGCAGAAGCTGGTAAAAATCTTCAATTTCCTCATCTTTGGCATTAGTGATTGGTGCGTAAATTTAAATAATAGTCATATTAGCTGATCTTCCTTGTAGGTGTATGACTATTATCCTATCACTGACAGTGTTGTACTTCAGGACAGCTCTTGAAATGTTCTTTTGACAATGAATGTGACGCCATTCCTCTTCAATTTGTCATTCCTGGCATAGTAGATCATATGTTTGTCTGACTCAAAATGGCCAATACAAGTCCATTTCCACTCACTAATGCCTATATGTGTGTGTGCGTGTGTGTGTGCGCGTGCGCACGTGCTTTTATATTATGGTCCAAAATGAAGATTAAAAAATACATAAATTCTTACTGGTAGTAGTGAGTTTTCATGAATGTGCCTTATTTTTCTTGGTATCTCATAATACAGAAACTGTGGGGTGGTAGAGCAAACTTTTCTTTGAAAAATCCTGAATAACTAGGTGTTACAAGGTGACCATAGAATTTTATTTGGGTGTATACTAAAAAGCAGAGTCTGGGTATATACTAAAGAGCTCTCCGAGGTAAACGGAAGATGCTCATCTATTTGCATGCCTGTTTGGTTTCATTGCTGGTATTTCACCTGGATATAATAGGCAGCTCAGATTGTTTAAGGGGCAAAACTGTGGCTTTCTCCCCTGGAATATTTTTTGTATTTTGTCTTTGTTTTTGTGGGGCCTTAACAGATCATCTTTACTTGTTTACACAGGCCATTTAGATACATGTCCCAGACACAGGATTTTCCAAAGCATCAATATTCAATAGTTGGTTACCATATTTTTACACAAATAACACACACCTTCTATGTATGTTTACCAGCTGCACCTTCCTCCTGCAAGGTATTTTTTTAAGTGTGCTATGCTAATTGTTCTTACCACAACATGTAAAAAAATTTCATAGCAGCGCTTATGAAAATACCTCTCGGGGGTAGGGCGAGGTTGGCAAACAAGCGTAGAAGGCACGTGTTATTTGCCTAAAAATACAGTAATATTTCAAATACTACTTGGATTGTGATTGCATTAAATATATCTAATCTCTTTTCTGCTCCTGAATAGAAACCCAAATGTAATGCAGTAAAAATAGTGAGGCACATTTTAGGGTTAAGTGTTTCCCGTGACCATTGTATTCCATGACAAACTGTATATAATCTAATAGAAGCATTTATAAAGTTCTATTGAGTACATTTACTGTGTGTCCTTATCTGTCATCAGCCTATACCACATATTTAAAGAAAATATCCTTTAAAGGTAGTATATGTACATATGTTTAGGAGGAAAATATATATTCAAAGTTTATATTGAAAAATAGTAGGCTTCTGTTAGGAACTTAAGGGCAAGGCATCATGCCTTGTTCACCATTGGATTTTTAGTACCTGACACAATATCTAGACATAGTGGGATTTTAATAAAGGTTTATTATATTAATAAATCGAGAGATTTTCTTTTATCAGCTCTAAAGATATAGGCAAACTCAGAGTCAACCATGGTGAGTTCTTTGTATCTCTTTTTATTCTTTAGATGACCGGATACCACACATGCCATCTCTTAAGTTGGTTGAAGTTAAAACATCGAAAATGGTTTTCATAAGAATTAAGACTTTTTGAAAATATTGTGGCTCTCCCTATTCTAAGCACATGATAGAATTGCACTGTCTTTGCCCTTTGATGATTCGTGAGGACCTGAAACTTGTCTTAACAATAAAAAAGGAATTCAAGGGATATGTGTCACTTTCAAGTGGAGGCAATATGAGTTTGAGCTTGATTTACCATATTTTGTTCTAAATTAAAATGAACTTTATTATAGAAACAGTGAAAATGACATAATCAAACACTAAGGAAGATGAATAAATAAAAAAAGATGTAAGTAGGAGTAATATTTAAAGAAATATAAACTTTTTTAGACTCAGATAGTGTCTCCTAACAGTCACAAATTAACTTTATGTTATTTTGCCCTTCTCAGATATGTGAACTAAAGCTATACTCAGATCACAAAAGCTTCTTCTTTTAGCTGTTATGTACTATGTTCACCTTTTAAGGATTACTTGAAACATGCTGCCAAATTATAGACAACAGATTATTTATGTTATCTAAGTTAGGCAATGCCTCTAAAATCTTGCTCTCTTACTGCAATTCCTTATACCTGAAGCTTTCTTTTAAGAGTTTTTCTTTTGTGTGTGTGTGTTTCTTCTTCTTTTCACCAAATATAGAAAGAGAAAGCATCTCTTACTCAGGATTCATCTTCAATGGTATGGCCTTCCGCTTTCAATAAGAAAACAATTAACTGGACAACTTTATACCAAAAAAAACTGCTGTAGAGTCAATTTCGACTCCTAGTGACCCTATAGGACAGAGTAGAACTGCCTCATAGGGTTTCCAAGGAGTGGCTGGTGGATCGGAACTGTCAACTTTTTGGTTAGCAGCAGAGCTCTTAACCACTGTGCAACCGGGGCTTCTCTGGACAACTTCCAGCATAGGAAATTCCTGTTATATCTTTTCATTAAGCTCTCTCGAAGATTCTTTACTTTTTGACAATAAGAGTTGTCATACAATACAATATTTCATAAACAAATCTGTCTGGATTTGTTCAATGTGCTTATTTTCAATACACATGATGGGATATTTAAGTAAAGTTTTTCATAAAATCTATTAATTTACTCAGCTTGGTGTGGTTATGGAGGAAGACTCCTATGATCCCAGGGATTTTTTAAAACAATTTCTTGCGCAGTATATACAGTTACAACATTTGCTTGTTCCGTGATAATTTCATGTTATTAATTAAACAAACTTAGAAGAATTCTTCCACCTAGTACTGTCATCCACATATATTCAGCTTTCTTCTCCTTTCCAGATAAGAATTAAGTTTCTTTATTTTCCAGGGCTACTTGATAAAACCTCTGCCATACTCTTTACTTTCTATGTCTCTCCCTAGCAACAAAGTCAGGCAGGGATCAGAAATTGGTGCACAGTTTCAATTCTTATTATTATTTTTAATGTTTACATGATTATTTAGAAGATGATAAAAAGATCTTAGAGTAGAATTGCAATATCACATACAGAGTAGTTAATGACTGATCAACATTTTACATGTTGTGTTGGGTATCCCCAAGACCACCCCAGATTTAGTGATTCACTAGGAGGACACATAGGACTCGACAATATAGTCATACTCAGGGCTAAGATTTATTAACGTGTAAGGATTCAAAGCAAACTCAGCAAAGGGAAAAGGTGCATCAAGTGAAGTCCAGAGGAAGCCAGATGCAAGCTTCCAAGAGTCCTCTTCCAGTGTAGCCACAGAGGAAGCACTTAAATCATCCAGCGATGAGTTGTGATAACATGTATGAAATGTTGTCTACAAGGAAACTCATTAGAGATTCAGTGTCCAAGGAGTCCTCTGCCTGGCATGTACCAAAATTCCAGACTCCTAGAAGGAAAGCAGGTGTTCAGTATAAACCACGTGTTCAGTATAAACCACATTATTTGCACAGTTAGGCACAATGAGTCACTCTTATCATTGAGGGAAATTTTATATCAGTGTAGAGAACAGTTTACAGTCAAGTTCCCAGACACCAGTCAAGGGCCAACCTTGCAAGTAAGTCTTTTCAAGGATAGTACTCTCAGGTCTGCTATATTAATTCTTTGACACACATTCTCTTACCTCCCCTGCTCTATCCTCAGCTGATTAGTTTGTCTTAAATTTTTATTTTTTAAGTTGTCATCAGCAACATTTTTTATTTCTAAATGTAACATCTTGGGCATGGAGTGCCTTCATGGGTGATGAAAATGCTCTGGAATTAGGTAGTGATGATGGCTGCATAACTTCATAAATATGCTAAAAAACACTAAATTGTACACTTTAAAAGGGTGAATTTTATAGTATGTGAATTATACTTCAAAACAAAAATAGATCCTTCAGATCTATTTGAAAAGTTTCCTTGTTTGTTCAGTTGTTTGTTCTAACTGTGCATTTCTCATAACAACACCAATTATACTTTAATTCCCTGGGCCCCTGGCTACATGAAAATTCCTAGTCCAAAGTGTTTCAAAGAAAAGTGTATTTATGACTGGTACCCAAATCTTTCACAATAATATTATCTCATTTTTTGAATGGTATTATATACTTTACAAAATAATTTTATGTATATTATTTAATTTTATCCCCATAACAACTCTGTTCATTAGGCAATTGGAGAAACAAAATATATACAGTGGTTTTATTTAGAAATGCGAGTTTGTTCAAAGGACGTGAATAGAAATTTGCCATTGGAGAAGTCTTCAAAGTCAGATGTCAGGCCAGGTCTCAAGCTATGCAAAAGATTTGTGTAAGTTGCTATGATAAAGGGATTTTAGAGTTCACCCATGTGGGTATGAAGAACAGGTTACTCAGGGTGCTGGAAATGACATATGTTATGTCCTTATTCTGGTTATTAATTTCTGCATAAAAAACTACCCTGAAACCTGTTATTGTTGGGTGCTGTCAGTTCTCACTTATATGGACCTCGTGTGACAGAGTAGGGCCCCAAAGGATTTTCTTGGCTGTAATCTTTACAGATCACCAGGTCCTCTGAGTGGATTTGAATTGCCAATGTTTTGATTAGCAGCTGAGTGCTCAATTTAGTGGCTTACAGGCTTAGAATAATAACCATTTTATACTACTTTTTTCTTTTTTGGGGGGGTTCAGGAAGTTTTGAAAGGCTTGAATGGATGATACTACTATTCTGTGTGGCATGATGGAGGCAAATTATTGATTTTCAGCTTACAACTGGGCTGGTCTAGAAGGTCCCAGTTTTGCTCAAATATCTTGCATTTTGGTATGGACAACTGAAAGACTCAGTTCAGTTGAGCCGTTCTCCCTCTCCAGGTAGTCTCAGGGCCTCTATGCATGACCTCCCATTCAGAGTAGTCAGACATTTTACATGGTGGCTCTAAGCTCCATGAAAACAAGGCAGAAGCTGCCACTCCTCTTAAAGTCTGGGCCAAGAACTTCACAGCATTATTTTGATCATAATCTCTTGGTTAACAGGCCACCACTTTTCAACACAGGATGTGCCATAGAATATATGGTTATATTTAATCCACCACAGTTACCCACAGATGATTTTGTAGCTTTGGTTATGCTTGTCTCTGGGTGGAATCTGGACCACAAATTTTTAGGTTAATAGTCCTAAGCAAACCACTTGGGTCACCCAGGAACAGGTGGAAGGATGGCCTCCTCTAGCTGAGTGCTCAGACATTCAGCACACTGAGACTAGCCTTGTTGTTGTTTTAGTTTCCCTTGAGTCAGCTCTGACTCATGGTGACCCTATGTACTGCACCATCCTCATGATCATTGGTGTGTTCGAATCCATTGTTGTGGTCATTGTGTAGTGCCTTCCAACGTAGTGGGCTCATCTTCCAGCACAATATCAAACAATACTGGATAAATTTTGGAAGTAAACGGTCAGGTCTTTATTCCTAGTCTGTCTTAGTCTGGAAGCACCACTGAAACCTGTCCATCATGGGTGACCTTGCATCATAGCAACTTGAAAACCACCACAGTATGACAAACTGACAGATGAGTGGTAGAGGACTAGCCTAGGGTTGGATAAATACTTTTAGGGTGTATCCTTGGTAAGTAACAGGGTAATACAACATAAACTTATGGGAGAAAACTCTCTTGCAAACTCGCTAAAATAAAACATTCATATCCCTTACTGCTGCCCTTCATTGTTGCCCTCCAATAGTTCTTAACAGGTCTTCATACTAACCCTTAAGTGAAAATTTAGAACAAAAAATTTGGTGCATATTTGCTCATGTTATTGTTGTGTGCCATCATGTTGATTCAGACTCATTACGACACCACATAAGACAGAGTAGAGCTGCCTCATAGGGTTTTCTAGGCTGTAATCTTTACAGGAGCAGATAAACAGGTATTTTCTCCCAAAGAGTGGCTGGTGGGATTGAATTCCCAACCTTTCAGTTAGCAGCCAAGCACTTAACCATTGCATCACCAGAACCCCTTATGTTTGTTTATAACAAAAAAAACAAACCCATTGCCGTTGAGTCAATTTCAACTGACAGCAACCCTATAGGACAGAGTAGAACTGCCCCATAGGGTTTCTAAGGCCGTAAATCTTTATTGAGCAGACTACCACATCTTTCTCCCACAGAGCAGATGCTGAGTTCCAACCAGTGATCTTTTGGTTAGCACACAAGTGCTTTAACCACTCCACCTTCAGGGTTCCTCCTTGCTTCCTTATGTTGTTGTTTTTAGGTGCCATCTAGTTGCTTCCAACTTATAGTGACCCTATGTAGAACAGAAGGAAACAATGTCCGGTCCTGCTTTGTTCTCACAATTGTTGCTATGTGTGATATTTAAGGATGTGTGTAAACTTGGCTGGGCCATGATTCTCAGGAGTTTGATAATCATATAATGTTGTGATCATTTCCATGATAAGATTTGATATTATGTGATCACCTCCATGATGGGATCTGCTGTGAGTAGCCAGTCAGTTGAAAAGGAGTTTCCTTGGGCATGTAGCCTGTATTGAATATAAGTGGATATTCTGGCAAGGCTTGTGGGCTTTTGCTTGTTCTGGATCCTGCAGCTGACTCCTGTTCATCTGACCTCCAGTTCTTGGGACTTGAACTAGCAGTTTACCTGCAGTCTTGCCTGCCAGTCTTGGGATTTGTCGATCTTTCTTTTTTGTATTGTGCTTTAAGTGAAAGTTTACAATTCAAGTTAGTCTCTCATACAAAAATTTATACATACATTCTTATGTGACCCTAGCTGCTCTTCCTATACTGTGACAGCACAGTCCTCCTTTCCACCTCGGATTTCCCATGTCCATTCAACCAGCTCCTGACCCTCTCTGCCTTCTCATCTTGCCTCCAAACAGGAACGGCCCATTTAGTCTCACGTATCTACTTGGGCTAAGAATCACACTCTTCACGAGTATCGTTTTATGTCCCATAGTCCAGTCTAATCTTTGTCTAAAAAGAGTTGGCCTCTGGAATGGTTTTAGTTTTGTGGTAACGAAGAGTCCAGGGGCCATGTCTTCCATGGTCCCTGCAGTCTCAGTCAAACCATTAAGTCTGGTTTTTTTTTACTGGAATTTGAGTTCTGCACCGTACTTTTCTCCTGCTCTGTCAGGTCTCTGTTGTGTTCCCTGGCAGGGCAGTCATTGGTGGTAGGTGGGTACTATTTAGTTCTTCTGGTCTCAGGATGATGAAGTCTTTGGCTTATGTGGCCCTTTTTGTCTCTTGGGCTAATACTTTCCTTGTGTCTTTGGTGTTCTTCATTCTCCTTTGCTCCAGGTGGGTTGGGACCAATTGATGCATCATAGATAGCCGCTCACTAGCTTTTAAGACCCCAAATGCCACTCACCAAAGTAGGATGCAGAACATTTTCTTAATAAAGTTTCTTATGCCAATTGACCTAGATTTCCCCTGAAACCATGGTCCACAGACGACTTCTCCTGCTACTCTGTCCCTTGAAGTGTTTGGTTGTATTCACAAAACTTCTTAGCTTAGGTTTAGTCCAGTGGTGCCGACTTCTTGTGTAGCGTGTGCCGTCCTTCCCTTCACCTAAGATAATTCTTGTCTACTATCTAGTTAGTAAATACCACTCTCCCTCCCTCCCCACCCTCGTAACCATCAAAGAATGTTTTCTTCTGTGTTTAAACGGTTTCTTGAATTATTATAATAGTGGTCTTATACAGTGTTTGCTCTTTTGCGACTGACTAAATTCACTCAGCATTAGCCTTCCAGATTCCTCCATGTTATAAGATGTTTCACAGGTTCATTGTTGTTCTTTATCATTGCCTAGTATTCCATTGTGTGAATATACCATAATTTGTTTATCCATTCTCCTGTTGATGGGCACCTAGGTTGTTTCCGTCTTTCTTTTATTGTGAACAGTGCTGCAGTGAACATGGGTCTGCATATATCTATTTGTGTGATGGCTTTTATTTCTCTAGGATATATTCCAAGGAGCAGGATTCCTAGATCATATAGTACTTCTATTTCGAGCTTTTTGAGGAAGTGCCGAATTGATTTCCAACGTGGTTGTATCATTTTACATTCCCACCAACAGTGTATAAGTGTTCCAGTCTCTCCACAACCTCTCCAACATTTATTATTTTGTGTTTTTTTGATTAATGCTAGCCTTGTTGGGGTGAGATGGTATCTCATTGTAGTTTTGATTTGCATTTCTCTAATGGCTAATGATTGTGAGCATTTCTTCATGTGTGTGTTAGCCACTTGAATGTCTCCTTTGGTGAAGCGCCTGTTCATTTCCTTTGCCCATTTTTTAATTGGGTTATTTGCCTTTTTGTTGTTGAGGTTTTGCAGTGTCTTGTAGATTTTAGAGATTAGATGACGATTGGATTTGTTGTAGAGAAGAATTTTTTCCCAGTTTGTAGGTTGTCTTTTGACTCTTTTGGTGAAATGTTTTGATGAGCATAAATGTTTGACTTTTAGGAGCTCCCAGTTATCTAGTTTCTCTTCTGTGTTGGTGCATTGTTACTTATGGTTTGTATTCTGTTTATGCCATGTATTATGGCTCCTAGCATTGTCACTATTTTTTCTCCCATGATCTTTATCATTTTTGATTTTATATTTAGGTCTTTGAGCCTTTTTGAGTTAGTTTTTGTGCATGGTGTGAAGTATGGGTCTTGTTTCAGATTTTTGCAGATGGATATCTGGTTATGCCACCACCATTTACTGTCTTTTCACCAATTAACGGACTTTGGGCCTTTGTCAAATATCAGCTGCTATCAGGTGGATAAATTTATTTCTGGATTCTTCATTCTATTCCATTTGCCTATGTATCTGTTTTTGTACCAGTACCAGGCTGTTTTGACTACCGTGGCAGTATAATAGGTTCTTAAATCAGGTAGTGTGAGACCTCCCACTTTGTTCTTTTTCTTCAGTAATGTTTTATTTATTTGGGGCCTCTTCCCTTTCCATATGAAGTTGGTGATTTGTTTCTCCATCTCATTAAAAAATGCAGGTGGAATTTGGATCGGGATTGCATTGTATCTGTAGATTACTTTGGGTAGAATTGACATTTTCACAATGTTGAGTTTTCCTATCCCTGAGCGAGTTATGTTTTTACACTTATGCAGGTCTCTTGATTTCTTGCAGTAGTGTCTTGTAGTTTTCATTGTATAGATCTTTTACATCTCTGTTTAGGTTTATTGCTATGTATTTTATCTTCTTGGGGAGTATTGTAAACGGTATTGATTTGGTGATTTGCTCTTTGAAGTTCTCTTTGTTGGTGTAGAGGAATCTAACTGATTTTTGGATGTTTAGCTTGTAACCTGAAACATTGCTGAAATCTTCTATTAGTTCCAGTAGTTTTCTTGTGGATTCTTTGGGGTTTTCTGTGTATAAGATCGTATCATCTGCAAATACGAATATTTTACTTCTTCCTTACCAATTTGTATGCACTTTATTTCTTTTTCTATCCTAATCGCTCTGGCTAGGGCTTCCAGCACAATGTTGAAAAAAAGTGGTGATAAAGAGCATCCTTGTCTGGTTCCCTTTCTCAAGGGGAATGCTTTCAGACTGTCTCAATTTAGGATGATGTTGGCTTTTGGCTTTGTATAAATGACCTTTATTATGATGAGGAATTTCCCTTCTATTCCTATGTTTCTGAGAGTTTTTATCATGAATCGTTGTTGGGCTTTATCAAATACCTCTTCTGCATGGATTTATAAGATCATGTGGTTCTTTCTTTTATTTGTGTGATGGATTACATCAATTGTTTTTGTAATGTTGAACCATCCTTGCATACTTTGTATAAATCCTATTTGATCATCATGAATTATTTTTTTGATATGTTATTGAAGTATATTGGCTAGAATTTTCTTGAGGATTTGTGTGTCAGTGTTCATGAGGGATATTGGTCTGTAATTTTCTTTTTTTCTGGTGTCTTTACCTGGTTTTGGTATCAGGGTTATGCTGGCTTCATAGAATGAGTTTGAGAGCATTCCGTCCTTTTCTATGCTCTGAAATATCTTTACTAGTAGTGATGTTAACTCTTCTCTGAAAGTTTGGTAGAATTCTCCAGTAAAACCCTCTGGGCCAGGGCGTTTTTTTGTTGGGAGTTTTTAAATTACCTTTTCAATATCTTCTTTTTTATGGTTTTATTTAGTTGTTCTACCTCTGTTTGTATTAGTTTAGGTAGGTAGTGAGTTTCTAGAAATTTGTCCATTTCCTCTAGGTTTTCAAATTTTTTAGAGTATGATTTTTCATGGTATTCTCTAATGATTCTTTTAATTTCAGTTGGGTCTGCTATGGTATCACCCACCTCATTTCTTATCTGCTTCCTCTCCTGTTTTTCTTTGGCAGTTTGGCCAATGGTTTATCAATTTTGCTGATCTTTTCAAAGGACCAGCTTTTGGTCTTGTTAACTCTTTCCATTGTATTTCTATTCTTTATTTCATTCAATTTTGTTCTAATTCTTATTATTTCCTTTCTTCTGACACCTGCGGTCTTCTTTTGCTATGCTCTTTCTATTTGCTCGAGTTGTAGAGTTAATGTTTTGATTTTGGCTCTTTCTTATTTTGAATGTATGTGTTTATTGCTCTAAAGTGACCTCTGCGCCCTGTGTTTGCTGTGTCCCAAAGTTTCTGGTAGGATGTGTTTTCATTCTTATTTGATTCTATGGATATTTTTATTCTATACTTATTCTATAACCGAGTAATTTTTGAGCAAGGTGTTGTTCGGTTTCCATGTGTTTGTTTGTTTTTTCCTTGCTTTTTCTGTTATTGATTTCTACTTTTATGGCTTTATGGTCAGAAAAGATGCTTTGGAATATTTCAATGCTTTGGATTCTGTTAAGGCTTCTTTATGGCCTAATATGTGGTCTATTCTGGAAAATGCTCCACGTGCATTGGAAAAGAAACTATACTTGGCTGCTGTTGAGTGGAGTGTTCAGAATATGTCCATGAGATCAAGTTGGTTGATTGTGGTATTTAGATCTTCTGAGTCTTTATTGAACTTCTTTCTGGATGTTCTCTCATTCACCCAAAGTGGTGTATTGTAGTCTCCTACTATTATTGTGAAGCTGTCTGTATCTCTTTTCAATGCTGTTAGAGTTTGTTTTATATATTTTGGAGCCCTGTCATTTGGTGTGTAAATATTAATTATAGTTATGTCCTCCTGATGTATTGACCCTTTAATCCTTGTATGTGTTCTTCCTTATCTTTTGTGGTGGATTTTACTTTAAAGTCTATTTTTACAGATATTAATATTGCCACTCTTGCTCCTTTTCGAGTGTTGTTTGCCTGATATAATTTTTTCCATTTTCGAGTTTTAGTTTGGTTGTGTTTTTAAGTCTAAGTTGTGTCTTTTTTAGGCAGCATGTAGGCGGATCATATTTTTTAATCCATTCTGTCACTCTTTGTGCATTTAATCCATTTACATTCAGCATAATTATTGATAGGCATGAGTTTAGTGTTGTCATTTTGATGTATTTTCTTGTGTGTTGCTGACAGTTTCTTTGTCCCACTTAGTTTTCTGTGCTAAGTTATTTGGCTTTGTGTATTTTCTTTTCATCTTTTTCATTGTTGATTTTGTATTTGCTGAATCTTTATTTTTTTCTTGTTTTTTATTTCGATGTATAGGATTGTTAGTCTCCTTTGTGGTTAATGTTTACCCCTATTTTTCTAAGTTTAAACCAGTCTTTTTTGTCTTTATATTGCCTTGACTTTCCATATGAAAAATCCATGACTACACTTTTAGTCTCTCTTATTTGTTTTAATGTCATCTTTTACATACTGACATCTCTCTTTCCCTATTTTCAGTGTTTAGCTTTGATTTATTTTTGTCACTTCCCTATCTGAGTTGATATCTGGTTACTATGTCCTGTGTTCTAGTTTTGGGTTGTTATTTGATGTTATTGATTTTCTAACAGGAGGACTCCCTTTAGTATTTCTTGTAATTTTGGTTTGGTTTTTATAAATTCCCTAAACTCCTGTTTATCTGGATATGCCCTAATTTCACCATCATATTTGAGAGGTAGTTTTGCTGGGTATATACTTCTTGGCTGGACTTCTTTTTTTTTTTTTTTTTCCTTCAACGCTTTATATATATCTTTCCATTGCCTTCTTGCCTGTGTGGTTTCTGTTGAGTAGTCTGAGCTTAGTCTTATTGACTCTCCTTTGTAGATGACTTTTAATTTATCTCTAGCCACTGTTACAATTCTCTCTTTATCTTTGGTTTTGGTAAGTTTGATTATATGTCTTGGTGACTTTCTTTTGTGATAAACTTTATGTGGGGTTTGATGGACATCTTGCATAGATATCTTCTCATCTTTCATGATATCAGGGATGTTTTCTGCCAACAAATCTTCAACAATTCTCTCTGTATTTTCTGTTATCCACCCCCACCCCCTTTCTGGTACTGCAATCATTTGTAAGTTATTCCTCTTGATAGAGTCCCACATGGTTCTTACAGTTTCTTCATTTTTTTAAAAATTCTTTTATCTGATTTTTCCTCACATAAGTTAGTGTTAAGTGCTTTATCTTCAGTCTCACTAATTCTAACTTCCATTGCCTCAATTCTGCTCCTATGACTTTCTATTGAGTTGTCTAATTCTGACATTTTATTGTTAATCTTCTGGATTTCTGATTGCTGTCTGTCTATGGATTCTAGCAGCCTATTAAATTTGTCCCTTATGCTCTTGAAGAGCCTTCTTAAGATTGTCTATTGCTCTGTCTATGTGTTCCTTGGCACATGCTGCATTTTTACTGATCTCCTTCCTGATCTCTTGATGAGTACTGTATATTAATCTTTTGTATTCTGCCTCCAGTAATTCCAAGAAATTCTCTTCCTCTGGAAAATTTCTTCATTCTTTATTTTGAGTGCTTGCTGAAGCCATTATGATCCACCTCTTTATGTGATTTTATATTGCCTGTTGTCTCTGAGCCATCAGTAAGTTATATGTATTTATTTTATGTTTGGTTATTGTGACCTAGCTTCTTGTTTTATTTGTTTTGATATGCCCAAATAGGCTGCTTGTGTGAGATAGTTTGATTATTGGCACCTTTGAAGATCTAATGTGCTGTCACCAGGTGGTTAGATCTCTTACTAGGTATGTGAGCCCAGGAGTCTGTTTACTTTTCTTGTATGAATTCAGCTCAGGTGTCCAGGTAGTTGGGCATCAAGTGTGTGGTGCAGGCTGTTACCTACAGTCTTAGACGGGCATTGATGATTGATGTAGGCATAGGTATCTGGTTGTAGTAGGGAGTCACACTCTAAGCAAGGCAGGGGGCTGATGGCTGCCCCTGAGTGTCTGGGAGGAAAGAATGTCCTTGTTCCCTAGAGCATGTAAGTGGGTGGGATCTGCAGCTGGACTATGAGCACTCAGTGGTGTTGGCTGTAAGGACTAGGGGGCACAGCTTATTCTTGAACCACTGTCGTGGGTGGCTAACTGGTGTGGGTGGAGCCCCCAGTCCTCAGGCCCCTGATGTAGGTAAGTGAGAACCCTGCTTAATGGGCAGAGAAGTGTCAAATGTCATGAACCTGCCACTTCACCATATAGCTGAAACAGTTGAAGTTAGACTCAGGTATATACCCTGTTGTACTGTGGTAATGAAGGACTATGCTGTTGAAATGGACCCACATCAGTCTATGCAGAGGTGAAAGGCATTCAGAGTCTGTGGACCCCTTATGCCTGTGCCTAGGCAAAGAAGCTGTGCCTACCCTGAGTTCCTGGCTTAGGGGAGCTGGCAGAATATTTTTTCCCTGTTTGTCATTTTGTTCCCTCTCCAAGGCTGGGAGAATGGCTGAAGGAGCATGATGCATCCTACTTCTGGTCCAGGGGACTTGGCAATCATGGAAGATGGCCCAGGACCCGGTGTAGAGTGGGGAGGGAGCAGGTAAATGCGGGAGAGGCTTTTCCCAAAAGGGGTTGTTTTTTGATCTATTTGGTAGGCCAGACACAAGTAGTTATGTTTTGCTGATTGAACACTGCTTTTCACTGGTCCTGGATGCCCGAGTACACTGCTGCTGGGTCTCTCCCAATGCGGAAAATTTCTCCCGACCACCACTACTTGCCTCACTGCACATGTGAGCTGATCCAGCCTGAAGGGTACCAGCTTCTACCAGGTCAGTTCTGGCAACTACTTGCTGCTTCCAAACCATCTGTCTCTCCTCCTGCTATTCAGTCCGATTCCTCAACTTTCCCTTTGATGTACTGGGCTTCTAGATTGTCATACAGAATTGATTCACTTGTGTTTTCGGGTCTTTGTTGTAAGAGAGACCACAGGAAGTGTTTGACTACTCCACCATCTTGGCCCTGCCCTCTAGGATTCATTGATCTTCACAGCCTGTGAGAAAGAGTCCTGCTTTCCAACCTGCTGATCTTGGGTTCGCCAGACCCTGTGGCTACATGAATCAGGAGAAGCCTTTATCCTGATCCACAAAATTGGGACGTTTCAACCTCTAACTGCATGAGCCATTTCCTTGATATAAATCTCTCTATATATAAATATTTATATGCTTTACTGGTTTTGCTTCTCTTGAGAAGCCAGCCTAAGATATTTGGTACCGAGAGTGGTTCTAGGGATACAAAATTGTAAGGGTGAGTTTTCTAAATTGGTTCTCAAGTCTGGTTAGTCTTAAAGATGTTGATAACTCAGCTTTCAGTAGTAAAGAGAGCATTGCTAATCCATTGCGTGAGGTGGCAATTCAAATACACAAAATATCACCACCAATAGATCAGGCATTGGTGAAAAGCAAGGCTCTGGGTGATTGCACGTGTGATAACTTTCTACATTTGTGTAAGAATGAGAAATATAACGAAGCTGGTTAGTTGGTCCTAGTTTCACCAGATATACTGACGAAAGAAGGAGTTGAGCTCAGGGCTTCAGAGTCAAAGCTCAAGTGCTGCATAAATGACCTGAAAATTTCCACTTGTGCCTTGAAAGAAAGCCTTATTTCTTGTCATAACAGAGCTGATATTGCCAAAAACCAAACTCAGAGTCTTATTGTAAGAGTGGCTGAATTACAATGCCAACTTAACTGTGAATTTCAACTGGTGTCTGAAGTTAAAATGAGGGCATTGATTGTGAAGAAATGGGGTCCTAAAACATGGGAGGGGGACATATGGGCAGATAATCAAGAAGCTGGAGACACAGAGGGCCTAAATTTTATTGAATCAGCCCCACCAACAGAATCAGCCCTCTCACTCTTATCTGAAGAGATTACTCCAAGTTTGTCTGCTAATCCACCCTGCCCGGTAAAACCATTAGGCCCTCCACTCCCATCTAAAGAGATTAACCCAGCTGCATCTACACTGTCGTTGTCTACGTCATTGCCTTCGTCATTGCCTGAGGCAGATGCTTTACAAGACAATGCTGAATGTTCTCAAAACATTTCCCAACCAGTTTTGGCTTCTAAAAATATAACTAGACTTAAGTCTCAGTGAGCTTCAAAAGATGAACAAGGTGTGACCCAGGAGGAGTTACACTACAGTCCAGAAGAACTGCTTAACTTTTCTAATATAAACAAACAGAAACCTGGGAAATATGTGGGGGAATGGCTATTAAGGGTGTGGGATAATTTTGCAAGGAACTTAAAATGGATCAGTCTGAATTTATTGATACGGGCACACCAAGCACAGATTCTTCATTCAATGTGTCAGCTCAAGAAGTTAGGAAAAAATCCAATAGTTTATTTGGTTAGGTTGCTGAAGCATGGATTACATGGTGGACTACACTAAATCAAGTTGAAGTACCAGACCTGCCTTGAGATACTGTAGAAGAAGGTATCCAAAGGCTTAGGGAAATTGCCATGTAGAGAGAATTTATCAGGTTAGACTTTCAGACCCACACATAGAGTGTCCAGAGGACACATCTTTTACCACAATGGTAAGGAACAAATTTGTGAAGGGAGCCCCAGCATCTTTGAAGACTCCCGTGATTTTTATTTTATGTGAGTCATATTTGGCAGTGGGAGCTGCTGTACCTGAATTAAGACACCTAACTACAATGGGGCTGATTGGACCCCATGGTGGTAGGGGCTAAGTGGCTGCACTCAATCAACAAAGACAAGGTGGGTGTGTTTACCATAATGGACAGCAGAGTCAAAGCAGTAATTGGAATATTCTGACTCATATGGATTTATTCCATTGGGTACTTAGTCATGACGTTCCTAGGAGTGAAATAGATAGGAAGTCTACTAAATATTTACTTCATATGTACAAACAGATAAATTCTAGGTCAAGTGAACAGCAGTCTAACTTGAATCACCAGAATAGAATCATGACCCCTCAATCAATTCCCAGACTTGAGTGAGTTTAAGGACCCACAACCCCTTCATTGAAGGGGAGGCCAGGTCCCTTTGAGGAAGAACTCATATACACTACCAAAAACTTATACTGTTAATCTTTCTCCCAGCCTTCTCCAAACGGATCTACGGCCTTTTACAAAAGTGACTGTTCATTGGGGAAAAGGAAATAATCAGACTTTTCAGAGATTACTGGATACTCTCTCTGAACTGACACTAATTCCAGGAGACCCAAAAAATCAGTGTGGCCCACCACTTAGAGTGGGGACACAGGGAGGTCAAGTTATTAATGGAGTCTTAGCTTATGCCCATCTCATAGTAGATCCAGTGAGTCCCCAAACCTATCCTGTAGTGATTTCCCCAGTTCCAGAATGCATAATTGGAACAGATATACTCAGTAACTGGCAGAAACCCCACATTGGATCCCTGACAAATACAGTAAGAGATATTATGGTAGGAAAAGCCAAGTGGAAGCCATTAGAACTGCCCCTACCTAGGAAAATAGTAAACAAAAAGCAATACAGCATTCCTGGAGGGATTGCAGAGATTACTGCCACCATCAAGGACTTGAAGGATGCAGGGGTGGTGATTCATACCTCATCCCCATTCAGTTCGCCTATTTGGCCTGTGCAAAAATCAGATGGATCTTGGAGCATCACAGTGGATTATTGGAAACTTAACCAGGTGATGACTCCAATTGCAGCTGCTGTTCCAGACGTAGTTTCATTGTTTGAGCAAATTAAAACATCTCCTGGCACCTGGCATGCAGCTATTTATCTGGCTATTGTATTTCTCTACATACCTGTTTCAAGAGGCCCTCAGAAGCAGTTTGCCTTTAACTGGCAAAGCCAGCAATACACATTCAGTCGCCTACCTCAGGGCTGCATCACCTCTCCAGCTCTATGTCATAATTTAGTCTGCAGGGACCTTGATCGCCTTTCCTTTCCACAAGACATCATACTGGTCTATTACATTGATAACATTATGCTGATTGAACCTAGTAAGGAAGAAGTATCAATGCCTCTGGACTTACTGGTAAAACATTTGGTGCTAGAGTATGGGAAATTATTCCCAGAAAAATTCAGACACATTCCACCTCAGTGAAATTTCTAGGGGTCCAGTGGTGTGAAGCATGCTGACATATTCCTTCTAAAGTGAAGGATAAGTTATTGCACCTGGCTGCTCCCACAACTAAAAAGGAGGCACAATGCCTAGTGCACCTCTTTGGATTTTAGAGGCAGCATATTCCTCATTTGGGTGTGCTACTCTGACCTATTTATCAAGTGACTCAAATAGCTGCTAGTTTTGAGTTAGGCCCAGAACAGGAGAAGGTTCTGCAACAGGTTTGGGCTTCAATGCAAGCCGCTCTGCCACTTTGGCCATATGATCTGACTGATCCAATGGTGCTTGAAGTGTCCATGGCAGATAGAGATGCTGTTTGGAGTGTTTGGCAGGCCATATTGGTGAAACACAGCACAGACCCTTAATATTTTGGAGCAAAGCCTCTGCAGATAACTACTGTCCTTTTGAGAAACAGCTTTTTGCTTGTTACTGGGCCTTAGTGGAGACTGAATGCTTAACTGTGGGATACCAAGTCACTTTGTGGCCTGAGCTGCCCATCGTGAACTGGGTGTCGTGTAACCCACAGAGTCATAGTATTGGACATGCATAGCAGTGCTCCATCACTAAATGGAAGTGGTATATATGAGATAGGGCCTGAGCAGGACCTGGAGGCACAAGTAATTTGCATGGGGAAGTGGCTCAAATGTCCACGGTCTTCACTCCTATCACATTACCTCCCATCTCCCAGCCTACACCTATGGCTTTATGGGGAGTTCTGTATGAAAAAGAGAGAACTCCAGCCTGCTTTACAGATGGTTCTGCCCAATAAGCAGGCACCACTTGAAAATGGACAGTGGCAGCAATACTGCCCCTTTCTGGGACTTCACTGAAGGACAGTGGTGAAGGGAAATCCTCCCAGTGGGCAAAACTTAGAGCACTGCATCTGGTTGTTCACTTTGCTTGGAAGGAGAAATGGCCAGATGTGCAACTGTATACTTATTCATTGTCTGTGGCCAATGGTTTGGCTGGAAGGCCAGGGACTTGGAAGGAACATGATTGGAAAATTGAGACAAGGATTTATAGGGAAAAGGAATGTGGAAAGACTTCTCTGACTGGGAAAAAGAAGTGAAGATACTTGTGTCTCATGTGAATGCTCACCAAAGGGTGACCTCAGCAGAGGAGGGTTTTAACAATCAAATGGATGGGATGACGTGTTCTTTGGAAACCAGTCATCCTCTTTTCCCAGCTACTCTTGTCATTGCTCAGTGAGCTCATGAACAAAGTGGCCATGGTGGCAGGGATGGAGGTTATGCATGGGCTTAGCAACATGGACTTCCACTACAGCCACTGCTGAGTGCCCAATCTGCCAGCAGCAGAGACCAGCACGGGGTCACCAATATGGCACCATCCCTTGAGGTGATCAGCCAGCAACCTGATGGCAAGTAGATTACACTGAACCACTTCCATGATGGAAAGGGCAGTGTTTTGTTCTTACTGCAATAAACACTCTAGGTATGGATTTGCCTTCCTTGCACTTAAAGTTTCTGCCAAAACTACCATCTGTGGACTTAAGAATGTCTTATACACCATCATGATATCCCACACATCATTGACTTGGATCAAGGGACTCATTTCACAGCAAATGAAGTGTGGCAATGGGCCCATGCTCATGGAATTCACTGGTCTTACCATGTTTCCTATCATCCTGAAGCAGCTGGCTTGATAGAACAATGGAATGGTCTCTAAAGACACAATTGTAGTGCCAGCTAGGTGGCAATATCTTACAGGGTTGGGGAAATGTTCTCCAGGAGGCTGTATATTCTCTAAACAAGCATCCAATATATGGTACTGTTTCTCCATAGCCAGGATTCATGGATCCAGGAATCAAGGGGTGGAAATGGGAGTGGCACCACTCACTACTACCCCTAGTGACCCACTTGTAAGATTTTTGCTTCCTGTCCCCATAACCTTATGCTCTGCTAGTCTAGAGGTCTTAGTCCCAAAGTGAAGAATGCTTCCACCTGGAGATACATCATTGATTCCATTGAACTGGAAGCTAAGAATGCCACCTGGCCACTT
Organism: Dugong dugon; assembly: GCA_030035585.1. Lineage (NCBI taxonomy): Eukaryota > Metazoa > Chordata > Mammalia > Sirenia > Dugongidae > Dugong > Dugong dugon. Next base: position 35,761,400 of record CM057479.1, read on the forward strand.
TGGACTCCTTATGCTTCTGGATCAACAGGCAAAGAAGGGAATTACCATACTGGCTGGTATGATTGATCCAGATTACCAAGAGGAAATCGGATTGATATTACATCATGGAGGTAAAGAAGAGTAAGTCTGGAATGCAGGAGATCCCTTAGGGCGTCTCTTAATACTACCATGCCCTGTGATTAAAGTCAGTGGAAAACTACCACAACCCAATTCTGACATGACTACTAATGGCCCAGACCCTTCAGGAATGAAGGCTTGAGTCACCCCACCAGTCAAAGAACCACAGCTAGCTGAGGTGCTTGCTCAGGGTAAAGAGAATATGGAATGGGTGGTGGAAGAAAAACCAAAAAACCAAATCCATTGCTGTCAAGTGGATTCTGACTCATAGCAAACCTATAGCGAAACCCTGGTGGTGTAGTGGTTAAGTGCTATGGCCGCTAACCAAAGGGTCGGCAGTTTGAATCCTCCAGGCACTCCTTGGAAACTCTATGGGCAGTTCTATTCCATCCTATAGGGTCACTATGAGTGGTGGAAGAAGGTATTTCTAAATACCAATTATGACCATGTGACCAGTTGCAGAAACGAGGACTGTAATTGTTATGAGTATTTCTGTTTGTATGTGTGTTAGTTGTATCATGTTAGGCACAAGTATGACTTTATAGTTGTCTTTATTCAGAGATTATGTATGCTTTGAAGAGGTATGTACCGGTGCCAAGCTGAGAAAAAATTTTGTTTTTCTTTCTTTCCTATTTTTTTTTTTTTTGTGTATTTGGAATAGAAGTAGACTTAAAAAGTTGTTTGATCTTCTTCAAGAAGTCTCCTGTCCAACAGAAAGATCTAGACTTCATGGCTGATACCTGGGACTGTGAAATATGCACTTGCCTAAGGTGCCAGAAGTATCATTATGCATGTCTGGTGTCTGTTGGCATTTAAAGATAAACATTGTCATGTCCAAACAAGTGGAAGAAATAGCTATCCCTGCTGTACTTCCAGCTTCCTTCTCTGTTTGCTATCCAGAAGCTCTGCCAGAGGTTGAAACACTGAATGACTCTCAGATACGTCTAAATGAATTTCTTGCCGTGAAGCAGGATGAAAACTGGCTGCTTCTCATGGTCTGAATTTCCTTGCAATGTTTTTAACTTTTTCAACTTTTTCTCCCAAAGACCATGATAGAAAGCAAACAAAGAAAGCACATCTTTTGGCATGCAGCATATAGTAGACTTTATTTTTCATGATGACACTTTAAGAAGCTATGACAATATGCTCTTTCTTGAAAAGTTTTCCTTAATGTTCCATCCATGTTTTACTTTACTCATATTTTCGTATAGTATTCTACTTCGTGCTCCATGCACCACTCTTAGCAATGTTTTTATCTCCTCTGTGTTCCAAATTCTTAGAAGTAACTGAGTTATTATTTCTTATCAGTTTTTGGTAGTTGGTTTTCCAGAGTGCAGAGATGGCATTTTCCAAAGAGCCTTACTGTGCACTCAAAAAACTAGTTTCTGAACTAAAAGTAGGTAAACTTTCAAAAGACATTTCAAAATCCCTTCACCACAAGGATTCTAAATATATATTATATATACAGGTATGTATATAAACATATGTGTGTATGTACATATACATACAAATGTATATATGCTGGCTGTTGCTAGGTGCTGTCGAGTCAGTTCCTACTCATAGCGACCCTGTAGGACCTAGTAGAACTGCCCTTAGAGTTTCCAAGAAGCAGCTGGTGGATTTGAACTGCTGACTCTTTTTTGGTTAGCAGCTGAGCTCTTAACCACTAAACCACTAGGGCTCCATATGTGTATATACATATATATATACACATATATGTATATATACACACACATACAGACACACACACACACACACACACACACACACACACACATATGGGTAGATATAATAGGCCAAATGTTAAAACTGTTAAAATCTCTAAGTATTTGTAAAATCTAACATAAATTTGATACATTGATGAAGGATAAGACTATACACAATAGTAGGGAAGCCAGAACATCTTCTTCGTGCATCTTCTTCGTGGTATGGTTATGAAAGCTCTATGGACAAATCCAAACTCCCTCAGGGACTGAATTACTGGGCTGAGGGTTGTGGGGACCATTGTCTCAGGGAACATCTAGCTCAATTGGCATAACATCGTTCATAAAAAAATGTTCTACATTTTATGTTGGTGAGTAGCATCTGGGGTCTTAAAAGCCTGTGAGTGGCCATACTCCACTGGTCTCACCACTTCAGGAGCAAGGGAAAATGAAGAAAATTAAAGACACAAGGGAAAGATTAATCCAAAGGACTAATGGGCCACAACTACCAAGGCAGCCACAAAACTGAGTCCAATACAACTAGATGGTGCCAAGTTACCACCACTGACTGCTCTGACAGGGATCACAATAGAGGGTCCTGGACAGAGCTGGAGAAAAATGTAGAACAAAATTCTAACTCGGAAAAAGACCAGACTTACTGGCCTGACACAGACCAGAAAAACCCTGAGAGTATGGCCCCCGGACACCCTTTTGTTCAGTAATGAAGTCACTCCAGATGTTCACATTTTAGCCAAAGCTTACACAGACCCATTAGGACAAAACAATTCTAAAGGGTACACCAGACCTGGGGCAAGGACTAGAAGGCAGGAGTGGACAGGAAAGCTAGTAACAGGGAACCTAATGTCAAGAAAGGAGAGTACTGCAATGTCATGAGGTTGTTAACCAATGTTATAAAACAACATATGTACTAACTGTTTAATGAGAAGCTAGTTTGTTCTGTAAACCTTCATCTAAAGTACAATAACAAAAAAGAAAAAAAATTGGTACAATGATGAAAAATTGATACAAAAGATAAGATAGAGGTTATTAAATGTCTGAAGACTATAGCATATCTAGTCTCATGTTTAGGTTTTCTAGCCTAAAAAAAGTCAGAATGTTTAGAATTAATTATAAATCCTGAGAGTATAAATATAAACTGTGATGTTACAAATTACTACTTCATGTTAGGGATATGGAGAAATGAGAAATTGTGTGGGGAGTAAGGGGAAGGATAACTTATAACAAGGAATATGTTGGAGGCTAGAAGCAACACTGCCTCCTCTCTGACCTTACCCTCCCTGCTTTCCTATGGTATCCAAATCAGCAACACACAAGTTCTAGGGAGTGTTACAAAGCTCCAGTTCAATTTCAAAGATATTTCAGTATGTAAGAAATATCTAATGAAAGAAGTCAGTCAAGAGTGTGATCTTATGAGCTCTGAAGAGTGGCAAGGCTCCTTATCAGCTACAGTTTATGTTGTTTTTTGAAGAAGCTAATTTGTTATGAAGCAAGAAAGGTTGGAAACCAAGTACAGCTTCCCGAAAGAAAGAATTGGGCCAAGGTAACAATGTGCATCTAAATTTCAGAAATGCAAGGAGTTGAAAACCCGGTAGTTATCCAGAAGATACAAGGCTAAGGGTATTCAACAGTTATTCAGTGATTTTTGAACAAACAATCCAACAAACAAAAAAACCCTACATATATTAATTGTGCCAGGCCCTGTGGTAATTGGCCACTAGGGATAAAGTAATAAAGAAGACAAAAATTGTGACTGCCTCCATTGAATCTTATATTTTCATGTGAGACATATACACTAAAAATAAATCTAGATAAATTAATTATAACTTTAATATATGCTATATAACAAAAATATAGCAATCTTTTTGAGCCCATGAAAGAGAGATTTTTTTGAAACTTAGATATGGAGATATATAAAGGAAGCTGAACAGAGAATGCTGCTAATGCTGTGAAATATCATGGATCCATTATCTTTCACCTTTCAGGTAACCACCCCAAGGCCTGGAGCTGCAGATGCCTTTGGAAGCCTCATTTGCAGAGCTCTCGTGTCACCAAGCCAGGCTTCCCAGGATCAGGAGAGTTGACTCTCTGATCACTGTGTGTATTTATGACAGACTTAAGACTCAGGAGGAAATTACATAATTGGTTGAATCTGCAAAGAAAATAGGAATGGAGAAAGTTGTTCAACTTATAACATATTGCAGAGCAGAGCGAGTCTTTTGAAGGCTACTGTTCTTTTCACGAACTCATTTCCTGTATCCGCCTTCGTTTCTTCTTATTCTATCAGCAACACTCTTCCCCAAGCCTTTCTGCTTATTCTTACTTGGTCTTTTCTCATTACACTAGTAAATAGCTTACCAATAATTCTTGTGCATTTTGAAAATGTTCAAATTTTACTGTTAAAAATTTCATACAGACATTGTGGCCTTCTGTTAAAAGTTAAATTTTAAGACATTTTTAAGGTCACCACAACTGTTAAACTGTTAAATAGCCTTCACTGCCCTATTAAATTAATCTCAGATGCTAGTAGGAATAACTCATCACCTTTGTGAATGACCTCTACCTTTTTTTATGTTGGTAATGTAATATGTCTGAGGGCTTCTGTAAGGTAAGTAACTAGCATATAAGTTAAACTTTTGAATAAAATAATGTTAAATTGTGTATATTTCTCCCCTAATTTTTAAAGTTTCAAAGTCTCCATTTACAAATTGTTTTTATCTTTCCTTTCTGTATGTGTGATTAACATTTACAGCTGAAGTAGAAATAGGAAACTGTCATTGCTAAATTGCTTCTTGTTAAGTCACCTTCCATTACAGAGTGTGTATAGTAAAATCTCAGTGTGCTCAACCATCTACAGGAACAAGAATCACTTTATACTTCTCATTCATTCTTTTAGAATTTTGCTTTGATTAGTCTTAAGGTGCCTGAACACTGGTTTCAAAGTTATCCCAAGTATATTCTAAGTCACTGGGGCACAGAAATAAAATATACACTTTCACGTTATCTTTAAATGCAGTATACTAATTTTAAACGTTTCAAAGCTTTTGTAATATAACACTATTAACATCATATTTACACATCTTTAAAAACCCACAAAGAAACGCAGCTAGATTTCTAATTTATGGAAACTATTTGATGTATGCTTTCAAGCTATCATGCCTGAATTTTATTTGCTGCAGTTTAAATCTATATTACCAAAATATGCATCCTGGAAAATGCTTTTTTACTAATATTCAAACAGAATTGTTCTGGTTTTCTTGTATAATTAAGTGTCCTATTTGGTCAATTATCCATGTGCTCTTAGAACTGTGTGGCTCCTACTTCATTCTTCTCAGCTTCGTCAGCACTAGCTCTACTTTATTCATTCTCACCTCATTAGGTAGGTGACTTTAGACAAGCCCCATAATCTCCTGGGTCTCAATTACTTCATCTGTATGAGGAAGGAGTCAGACTAATAGTCATCTAAATTCTAATCCAATATTGATGTTCTCTGATAAATGGTGGCCTTTTGGTTAATAATGAAAATCTCTCAGTACTCTGATCCTAAACAATGATTTTACTACAGTTAATTTGAATAAAATGATTACATCTTGACTGTATATTGGCCTTGGCCATATTACTTATTTAAGAATAGTTTTATAATATCTTAGTAAGTTACAAATTAGGGAACTTAGTAAACTTCATTAGGTACTTAATTAAGGTAATATTTCAATATTCTGAATATAGAAAATTTGTAGCTCTCTAATCTAAGTAATTGGCATAGTCATATAATTTATTCACATGAGTGATAGAAGTTCTGGGAGAGCTCATTTATTCACTTTCCTCTCTTCCAGAGGCTGAACAATTGCACAATACATTAATGTGCTGTATGGGAATTAAAATACCCTGCGCACTTTATTGCTTATAAAGATGTGTTTGAGAACTTGGCTTGAGTCTAAAGCTGAAGGCTCATGCTTTTTCCCCTGAAATGTGACAGCAAAACCTGCCAGTAAAGAAAGGTTGTGTTCTCAGGGTTTACGTAGCCAGACTCAGGGAGAATGATAACCTGTGAAGACCTGCCTTAAGTGGTAGAAGAGCTCTTTCCCAGTGAGGACATTGGGAGGCAAGATTAAGGTGATGGAGAGAGACAGAGAGGAGAGGGAAAACTAACTGTCTTATAGATATACAAATTGAGACTCTGAAAGGATAAGTGATTCCCTTTATCATAAATTGAGAAGAAAGTATCTCAAATATCTTGCTCTAAAGCTGGTGCTTTGCACTCACACTCTCTTGCCCTTGTGTCTTCTCTGACAGGCATGTCTAACAAGCAGAAAGCATAGACTTACATTGATATTTACTTCAAAGGTGTTAAGCAAGCCTTCACTTTACACCTAGATGCTTCCTAACCCTTTATGAGGAGAGCAAAAGTCTTAGTGTAAAATATGAATCAGAGTGTGATTCTAGAACATGTGAGTAACCAGTGTAAAGACAGACATAGTCAAACAGTGTTTAACTGTATTTTTATTTTATATATATATATATGTATTTTATTGTACTTTAAATGAAGGTTTACAGAACAAATAGTTTCTCATTGAACAGTCAGTACACATATCGTTTTTTTGACATTGGTTAACAACCCCACGACATGTCAACACTCTCCCTTCTTGAACTTGGAGGACATTTTTGGTTTTTTTGGTGAAATTATACATACCCAAAGTTACACCATTTCAAAAGTTTCTACATGTACAATTCAGTGACATTGATTACATTCTTCCAGTTGTGCTGCTATTCTCACTATCCTTTTCCAAATTTTTCCATCACCATTATTTTCAACTCACTGCCCCCTAGGCTTCCCATCAAACCTTTAGAGTTGCTGTTGTCAATTTGATCTCACACAGATAATTCTTCTTTTTCTTTTTTGTACCTTAGATAAAGGTTTGCAGAACAAATAGTTTCTCATTAAACAGTTAGTACATATATTGCCCTATGACAATGGTTAACAACCCCATGACATGTCAACACTGTCCCTTCTTAACCTTGGGTTCCCTATCACCAGCTTTCTTGTCCCCTCCTGCCTACTAGTCCTAGTGTTTAACTTTATTAATGTGGAGGTTTACGTCAAAAATAGGAAAGAAATGCATTTTTCAATAAATTTTAATGTGGTATTTTCAATATCAAGACTCTAACACTAACCCTGTTCATCTTCTGATAAACATCATTGGGAAATAGGTTGGACCCTCCTGAGCATTAATACAAAATTTTCAAAGGTGTCCTTGAATGTGTTCCTGCCTTTGACACCTCCAACCCCCATTCTATCACCTCCAAAATGGACTAGCATAAGGTCTCTGACCAAAGTTGTGAATAGATAAATACGAGGTAGGCATAGGCTGAGCAAGTGTCTCAGTGATTCAATTGCTTTGTTGTGTGGTCTATTGAGCAAGCCAAGTAATAACTGCCATCAGAGTCCTTTGGAAGGAACAGTAGTTGCCTCAAGACATAGGGCTTCCTGGTAAGGGAGGCCCACCTAGTTCTTCATCAGGCTAACAGACCCCCTTAACCAGTATGAAGCCAAGGAAGCACATTTTGAGACTCTTTACAAGCCAAGACCATGTTTTCATGAAATCCTTTTACTGTGTAAATAGTGACTTTATAGAATGACCAAGATAGCATGAATTTAAACCAAATTCTATTTCGAAATGAGCAGTGTTGTAGCAAGTTTACCTCAGAGCAATCCATGCCTCAGTAAATATTTATAAGAGGAGTGGTTTGTTTATTTAATGTTTATTTATATACACGTTGGAGCCTTGGTAGCACAGTGGTTAAGAGCTCAGCTGATAACCAAAAGGTCAGCAGTTTAAATCCACCAGCTGCTCCTTAGAAACCCTATGGGCATTTGTATTCTGCCCTATAGGGTTGCTATGAGTCGGAATCAACTCAATGGCAACAGGTTTAGTATTGGTTTATCTATATATTGTATATTTCAATATATTTAATAAAATATCTTGCAACTCTGCATTAAATTAAACAAAGTATTAATCTTGACATTGATTAGCATACATTGCTATGTTACTTTCTTGTAATTTCAGAAGAGTTTTATTTGATAGAATAACTGACTAAGGTGATCATTAAAAGAAATAACAACAGGTACAAAGAGAAAGAGTAAAGAAAAATGCCCATGTTCACATTAGGCAGAATAATTGTCTGGTTTTAGTATTTGCTGTCTTATATATTTTGAAAAATATTTAAAGTTGTGGAATCTTAATAAAAATTAAAAATGCTTGGAATAAAGGAACTATAATAAGAAGGAGCTAATGTTCTGACTGAATGCTAAGGGGGGGCGTTAAGAAGTCTAGTTTTTAAACAGAAGAATTGTATTTTAAGGAATAGCTTGGAAGAAGGGCTCACTATTGACTGGGTTTGAGACTCCACCTTACTGGTATAAAACCTGTTGCAGTTGAGTCACTTCTGACTCATAGCGACCCTATAGGACAGAGTAGAAGTATCCCCTAAGTTTTCCCAGGTGGTAATGTTTATGGAAGCAAACTGCAACATCTTCTCCCACAGAATGGCTACTGTGGTTCAGCTGCTGACTTTACTGGTGGGACCATTTAATTCCTGTTTTCCTGCCCTCAGTATCTCTGCTCAGGTTACCTTTTAGTAATGTGAGCTATGATACTGAAGGTCTTGTGTATTGAACTTTCAGAAATAGCACTTGTATGGGAAATAAAAATGGAAAATGTGTATTTAAAAAATAAAGTTATTCCTTGACACATGAAAAAGAAAAATCTAGAATAGAAACAAGGAAACTGGAAGGTACAAAATAACTCCTTACTTTAGTAAACAATGAAAACCATGCTATATGAACAATTAATAGAGACCAAAACAATCTGATTATAGGGGATTTAAGGTTTTTTAGTGACTTTCACTGTAGAGACAAAAAAGTATGTTTTTAAAAAATTACTCTTCTCAGAAAAAAATGTGCTGATATTTTAAGGCCCTGTTATAATATGAGTTAAGGTAAATGTTCAAATGATTATATCATGTAATCATTTAATTATAGGATTATAAAATGAGAGGGAATCTCTGATATTTATCAACAACTACTTCATTGAAACATCAAGTTTATTCTTAAAGATTTCTGGGCAAGAAGAGTCACTATTTGGATAATTCAACTTTATTTGAATTCCGTTTCTGAAGAGGTTTCTCCTAATATTTACACTAGCATATTTCTGCTGGTAAATGTAAAGTAGAGTAAAATTTCCCATATATTTAGAATATTTATGTTCAGATATTTTTGAAGTAAAGATAACTATCTCAGCAAATCATTGTTTTCCCCTAAAAAGAGAACCAAAAATATGAAGGCAATATAAAGGGAAATGTACCATATTAAACCAATTCTCGTCTGTATTAGTTTTGTAAGGACAGCTGTAACGTATTACCAAGTGGGTAGCTTTAAACCATAAAAATCTATTGTCTCATCGTTCTGCAGGCTAGAAGTCTGAATTCAGGGTGTTAGTAAGGGCATTCTTTCTCTGAAGGCTCTATGGGAGTATCCTTTCTTGTCTCTCTCAGTTTCCAGTAGCCAAAGGTATTCCTTGGCTTATGTGTATCTTTATTTAAGCACTGTCCCTGACTCTCTGGTCATTGTCTGTCTCTCTACATCTCTTCTCCTCTTTTATAATGATCCTACTCAGATGAGATTACTGTCTACCCTACTCCAGTATGCCCCCATGCTAACTCAACTCATAACATCTTCAACGACTATTTCTAAACAAGGTCATGTTCACAAGTACCAAGGGTTAGGGCTTCAACATAACTTTTTGAGGGACACCAATCAATCCAAGCTTTCCATATGGATTATACCTCCACATAAAGAAAACAAAAATCCTCACAACCGAACCAATAAGGAACATCATGATAAATGGAGAAAAGATTGAAGTTGTCAAGGATTTCATTTTACTTGGATCTACAATCAATGGTCATGGAAGCAGCATTCAAGAAATCAAAAGATATATATTACATTTGGAAAATCTGCTACAAAAACCTCTTAAAAGTATTAGAAAGCAACGATGTCACTTGGAGGACTAAGGTGTGCCTGACCCAAGCCATGGTATTTTCAATCACCTCATACGCATGTGAAACCTGGACAGTGAATAATGAAGACTGAAGAAGAATTGATGCTTTTGAATTGTGGTGTTGGCAAAGAATATTGAATATACTGTGGACTGAATGAACAGAAAGTAAGTCTGTCTTGGAAGACGTCCAGCTAGAATGCTCCTTACAAGGAAGGATGGTGAGACTTTGTCTCATTACTTTGGACATATTATCAGGAGAGACCAGTCCCTGGAGAAGGACATCATGCTTGGTAAAGTAGAGGGTCAGTGAAAAAGGGGAAGACCCTCAAAGAGATGGGTTGACATAGTGGCTGCTACAATGGGCTCAAACATAGCAATGATTGTGAGGATGGTGCAGGACTGGGCAGCATTTTATTCTGTTGTATTTGGGGTCTCTATGAGTCAGAACCGACTTGATGGCCCCTAACAATAACAACAACAGTCAATTCATAACAGCGTCTATGAAAGATAATGGAAAGCAGAGGGCTGGTTCCTTCACATTTCTCACTGTGGAAGCATAATATTCTTGACTTTTCCCTGGAAGATAATCAACTAAATTAGGGTTATCTCCAAGGAAGGACTGCACAAGGCTCATTAAGATAGACTAAAGTTTTACACCTTTCCCCTTAGTACAGTACAAAAGTTTGATGTTGAATTAGTTGGCACAGTGCCATGACCAAGGCTGCAAAAAATGCCCTAAGAGAGGCACTGGGTGGAAATTGAGTTCTGAAAGAAGCATAAAAGAAAGCCTTTGCTATTGTTTTGCTTACGTTATTATTTAATAAATACAGAACCTGACATGCATATTTTGTGTGCTGTGAGATGCTACAGGTCTTCCACTGGCCCAGGAAAGTAAATCAATGGTAGCACGTTTATACTGGTTTGCCTCCTCTACTTATTTGTGTTGCTGCAGTAATAGGTTCCTATGCTGGGAGAAGGCAACCTTCACTTCCTTAGCAGGCCCTGTAAGTAGAATTGCTATTGTAAAGATTATAATAGTTTACACATATAACAAACCTATTCTCTCTATTTCTTACAGCAGGAGGGCCAGACTATCCAGAATAGGAGAATACCAAGAGACTGTTAAAAGTTCACTCTTAATTGATTTTCCTATCTTAAATAGTTTTACACAGTTCATAATCTAATACAGTACCTTCAAAATATTAACTGTAAGATCATAACTATGTTCTGGAATGACATCTTCAGTGATGCCACAAAGTGACTGTCTCATTTTGACATGAACAATTATAGTGTCCATTAATTTATTACTTCTAAAGAAGGCATACCATATTTGTGGTTTTCTGAATATTAGAAAGTTCTTCCTTACTAAAACAAAGTTTAATTCTATCTCTCTGTCGCTTTCATCATTTGTCTTAATTTCAATCCCTGGGGCCAAAGAGAACAAGTCTAATTACCCTAAATAAGCTTTCATATAACCTTAAATTTATTCTCCTGACTAACCAAAACCAAATCCATTGCAGTCAAGTCAGTTCGAACTCAAGAGGACTCCATGTGTGCCAGAATAGAACTGCATTCCATAGGATTTTCAATGGCTGTAATCTTAGAGAAGAAGATCACCAGGCCTTTCTTCTGTGGCACCACGGGGTGGATCTGAACTGCCAACCTTTCAGTTAGTAGCCAAACACAAACCATTTGTGAAACCTAGGGACTTTTATTAAGTGCCTTAATTCCTCTAGGAGCCCTGGTGGCATGGTGGTTAAGAGTTTGGCTGCTAAGCAAAAGGTCGGCAATTTGAATCCACCAGATGTTTCTCAGAAACCCTGTGGGGTAGTTCTACTCTGTCCCATAAGGTCGCTATGAGTCGGAATAGACTCAATGGCAACGGGTTTGTTTTGTTTTTTAATTCCGCTAAACAAATATTTCTTATTAGATAGGGTTTCTATTTTCTCACCATCTTGGTTGCTACCATCTAGCAGACATCATTTGATCAACACAGAGTAGAATACAGGGAGGGCTGTCATTTCTGTTTTCTTTTATATAACCATAAAAAAAAAAAAAGTTGCCATTGAGTCATTCCAACTCATAGTGACCCTATATGACAGAGCAGAACTGCCCCACAGGGTTTCCAAGGAGCGCCTGGTGGATTCGAACTGCCAACATTTTGGTTAGCAGCCATAGCTCTTAACCACTACGCCACCAGTGTTTCCTTATATAACCACAGATAATATAATAGATTATGTATTATAGTATATATTATATCACATATACTATTTCTAGTACTGTTGCCTACTTTTTGTTTTGTTTCATTTTGAGTTATTTTTGAGGGAGTGCTTTCTTTCTTTCTCTCTCTTTTTAAGTTTTTGGCAGCCACATACTATAGTTGATTTATATTCAATATACCTAACCTATTTTTAATTTTTTCTATGTCCCATTGTTCCAAAAAGGTGCCCAAATAATTCCACAAATATTATTTTGTCACTTGAAATAGGTCATCATTTTCCTTCATTTCTTCATCTGTATTGTTTGAGTCTCTAAGGCTCACTTAGATGCTAGCATTCAAGCCAAATTCAGAAGAAGACTTGGAACGAGGGATACCATTGCTGATGTCAGATGGATCTTGACTGAAAGTAGAGAATACCAGAAAGATGCTTACCTGTGTTTTATTGACTATGCAAAGATTTTTAACTGTGTGGATGATAACAAATTATTGATAACATTGTGATGAATGGGAATTCCCGAACACTTAATTGTGCTCATGAGGAACCTGTACATAGAACGAGAGGCAGCAGTTTAAAATCAGGAAAGGTGTGCACAAGAGTTGTATCCTTTCACCATATTTATTCAATCTGTATGCCGAGCAAATAATCTAAGAAAGTGGACTATCTGAAGAAGAACAGGCATCAAAGTTGGAGGAAAACTCATTAACAACCTGCAATATGCATATCACACGACCTTGCTTGCTGAAAGTGAAGAGGACTTGAAGCACTTACTGATGAAGATCAAAGACCACAGCCTTCAGTATGGATTACACCTCAACATGAAGAAAGCAAAAATCTTCACAACTGCACCAATAAGCAACATCATGCTAAACAGAGAAAAGATTGAAGTTGTCAAGAATTTCATTTTACTTGGATCCACAATCAATGCCCATGGAAGCAGCAGTCAAGAAATCAAAAGATGCATTGCATTTGGGAAATGTGCCGCAAAAGACTTTTTTAAAGTGTTGAAAAGAAAATATGTCACTTTGAGGACTAAAGTGTTCCTGATCCAAGCCATGGTATTTTCAATTGCCTCATGTGCATGCAAAAACTGGACAAGGAAGACTGAAAAAGAATTGATGCCTTTGAATTATGGGGTAGGTGAAGAATATTGAATATACTGTGGACAGTATGAAGAATAAACAAGTCTGTCTTGGAAAAAGTACAGCCGGCATGCTCCTTAGATGCGAGGATGATGAGACTTCATCTCACATACTTTGGACGTGTTATCAGGAAGGACCAGTTCTTGGAGAAAGGAGATCATGCTCTGTAAAGTACAGGGTCAGCAGAAAAGAGGAAGACACTCAACGAGATGCTTGACACACTGGCTGCAACAATAGGTGCTGGATGGACAGTGCAGGACTGGGGAATATTTCCTTCTGGTGTACATAGGGTTGCTATGAGTTGGAACCGACTTGATGGCACCTAATAATAACAACAACATAATCTACATCATTCTAGGAAGGTAGTAAATAAACAAAACCTCGCTGCTTGGTCATATTTTATTCTGGGTTTATATGATAGGTGTAATTGTTATGAATACAGGAAATAAAGATCAATTTATTTCTTCTTTTTGTGGTGGAAAGAATCCTTTCTAAGTTATATATATATATGTGTGTGTGTATATATATATATATTTTAGGGGGGAGGGAAATCATCATGTCTCATTTGATCTAGTCCCTTTTCTACTGGTAGCATATTAATTGGTCAAAGGACTATATATCTATTTATATATACTGTGTTGCTGGTGCTAGGTATACTAATCTCAAAATAAGTTTTTATTTTTTTATTAGCAAAAATTAAAACATATAATACCTCTAGATCAATAATTTTAACAGTACAAAATTAACTTGTTAAATTAATTATTTAAGATAATAGTATAGATGGAAAAGGAGATATATATTCAAAGACTTAGAATCAAGTAATGTTAGCACATAATAGAATATTGGATAATAATTATAATAAAAGTTAACATTCTGTGTTTCTACCATGTGCTTGGAAAGTATTAGGTGATTTTAAGGCATTATTGCTATATAATGTACCAACATAAAAGTTAGTGACCAAAAACAAAGAGTGTTTATTTGGCAAATGAGTTGGTAGGTGAGCTGTAAGTTTTTTTTTTTGGACTGAGCCAGGCTCAGTTGATCTTGTCTGGGCTTGCTCTTACATCTGCAGTCAGCCGGCAGACTGTCTAGGGCTATCGGGGTAAAGCTTCATGGTTTGCCATTATCCAGCAGGCTAGCCCAAGCTTTTTAACATGGTGGTAGCAGATTTCCAAGAAAGCGAGTTGACACTTTCAAGGCATTTGAGGGCTAGGCACAGAACTTGGCCATCATCACTTCCACCACAATCCATTGGTTAAAACAAGCTACAAGTAGGAAGGATATAATATACAATTAATCCTCATCATCCAATATAATCCTTCATAAGAAAACATAGTATGTCCCTCTAAATAGCAACACATGTATGAGTCCTGTGAGGCTTAGAATTTTTAAAATTTTATATTGTCTTCCTGAAAATCTTTTTTCAATGAATATTCTGTGGTTATGAATTTTTTTAGATGAGATATAGAAATAAAATGTTCTAAACCATTTTTAATAGTCAAATGTTCATAACAGTTGATTTATTAAATCAGCATTTTAAATTATTAATTCAAAATCCAAATTATTTCTTATATTATTCACAAAATTTTTATTTAATTCAACATTATTTTTGGATAATTGTAATTATTATAATTAATCATATTTAATCATCTGAAATCTTTAACTCTATTTAATGACAAATCAGGTTGTCCAAACACTCAGGGTTTGTCCTACTAATATTCCCATTGTTCACTGTTGTCGAGTCAATTCCAGCTCATAGTGACCCTATAGGACAGAGTACAACTGCCTCATACGGTTTCCAAGGAGCACCTGGTGGATTTAAACTGCTGACCTTTTCGTTAGCAGCCATAGTTCTTAACCACTGCGCAACCAGGGCTCTCCTATTAACAGTAGTAAATCTTTTATTGATAAATTATTTTTTTATTTTACTTCAGGTGAAGGCTTACAGAACAAATGGTTTCTCATGAAACAGTAGTGCACATATTTTTTTATGACATTGGTTAACAACCCCACAACATGTTACCCCTCTAACTTCTCAACCATTTTTTTTTTTTTTTTGGTGAAAATACACATAGCCAAACATACACCATTTCAAAAATTTCTACATGCACAGTTCAGTGACATTGACTACGCTCTTTCAATTGTGCTGCTATTCTCACTTAAGGTGAAGGCTTACAAAACAAAATAGTTTCTCATTCAACAGTTACTACAAATGTTGCCCTATGAAAATGGTTAACAATTTCACAACACATCAACAATATCCTTACTCAACCTTGGGTTCCCTATCACCAGCTTCCTTGTCCCCTTCTGCCTTCTGGCCCTTGTCACTGGTCTCCTGTACCTCGTTAGCCTCATTTGGTTTTACGGGGCTGTCAACTCCCAGGCTGAACAGTGAACCTTGGAGGTAACTTCACCACTGAGCTGAAAGGGTGTCTGGAGGCCATAGTCTCAAGGTTTCTCCAGTCTCTTTTACACCAGTAAACCTGGTCTTTTTTTTTGTGAGTTAGATTTATGCTCTACATCCTTCTCCAGCTCTTCCAGAACCCTCTGTTGTGATCTTGGTCAGAGCAGTCAGTGGTGGTAGCTGGGCACCATCTAGCTGTACTGGACTCAGTCCGGTGGAGGTCTTGGCAGCTGTGGACCATTAGTCCTTAGAACTAATCTTTTCCTTGTATTCTGTTCTCCCCACTCTCCCCTGCTCCTGAAGGGATGAGACCAGTGGAGTATCTTAGATGGCCACTCACAGGCTTTTAAGACCCCAGACACTACTCACCAAGGTGGAATGTAGAACATTGTCTTTATAAACTGTGTTATGCCAATTGAGCTAGATGTTCCCTGAGACCATGGTCCCCACAGCCCTCCGCCCAGCAATTCAGTCCCCAGGGAGTTTGGATGTGTCTATTGGGGGCTTCCATGACCTTTCCTTGTACAAGTTGTGCTAGTTTCCCCTGTATTGCGTACTGTCTCACCCTTCACCCAAGACACCACTTATCTATTGCCTATTTACTATTTCCCCCACCCCCACCCCTCCCAGCCCTGGTAACCAACAAAGATTGTTACATTTTGTGTGTGAACTTTTTCATGGGTTTTTACAATAGAGGTTTCACACAGTGTTTGTCCTTTTGTGATTGACTTATTTCACTCAGCATAATGTCCTCCAGTTTCATCCATGTTATGAGATGCTCCACAGATTCATCATTGTTCTTTCTCGTTGCATAGTACTCCATTGTGTGTATGTATCATAGTTTGTTTATCCATTCATCTGTTGATGGGCATCTAGGTAGTTTCCATCGTTTTGCTATGGTGAACAATGCTGCCATGAACATAGGTGTGCGTATGTCAATTCGAGTGATGACTCTTATTTCTCTAGGATATATTCCTAGGAGTGGGATTGCTGGATCGAATGGTATGTCTATTTCTAGCTTTCTGAGGAAGCGCCATATCATTTTCCAAAATAGATGTATCATTTTCCATTCCCACCAGCAGTGCATAAGACTTCCGATCTCCCTGCAGCCCCTCCAACATTTGTTATTTCCAGAGTTTTTGATTCGTGCCAGTAATGCTGGGGTGAGATGGTATCTCATTGTGGTTTTCATTTACATTTCTCTAATAGCTAGAGATCGTGAGCATTTACCCATGTGTCTGTTGGCCATTTGAATGTCTTCTTTGGTGAAGTGTCTGTTCATTTCCTTTGCCCAATTTTTAATAGGATTATTTGTCTTTTTGTTGTGGAGGTGTTGGATTTTCTTGTAGATTATGGAGATGAGACCTTTGTCTGACTACGACTGTCTAAAAATTCTTTCCCAGTCTGTATGTTTTGTTTTTACTCTTTTGGTGGAGTCTTTTGAAGAGCATAGGTGTTTGATTTTTAGAAGATCCCAGTTACCTAGCTTATCGATTGGGTTTTGTGCATTGATGGTTATGGTTTCTCTACTGTTAATGCCATGTATTAAGGCCTGAAGTATTGGTCCTATTTTTTCTTCTATGAACTTTACAGTTTTACGCTTTATATTCAGGTCTTTGATCCATTTTAAAGTAGTTTTTGTATAGGGCATGAGTTATTGGTTCTGTTTCATTTTTTGGCAAATGGATATCCAGTTTTGCCAGCACCATTTGTTAAGAAGACTGTCTTTTCCCCATGTGATGGACTTTGGGCCCTTGTTGAAGATCAGATGATCGTAGGTGGATGGATTTACATCTGGGTTCTCAATTCTGTTCCATTGGTCAATGTATCTGTTGTTGTACCAGTACTAGGATGTTTTGACTACCTTAGCCTTATAGTAGGTTCTGAAGTCAGGTAGTGTGAGCCCTCCAACTTTATTCTTCTTCTTCAGTAGTGCTTTACTTATTCGGGGCTTCTTCACTTTCTATATAAAGTTAATGATTAGTTTTTCCATCTCTTTGAAGAATGTTGTTGGTATTTGGATCGGGATTGCATTGTATTTGTAAATTTCTTTGGGTAGAATTGACATTTTCACAATGTTGAGTCTGCCTATCCATGAGCATAGTATGTTTTTCCATTTATGTAGATCCCTTTTTGTTTCATGCAGTAGTGTTTTGTAGTTTTGTCTGTATAGGTTTTTTACGTCCCTGGTCAGATTTATTCCTAAGTATTTTATCTTTTTAGGGGCTATTTTAAATGGTATTGTTTTCCTGATTTCCTTTTCATCATTCTCCTTATTAGTGTATAGGAATCCAACTGATTTCTGAATGTTTATCTTGTATCCTGCTACTCTGCTGAATCTTACTATTAGTTCCAGTAGATTTCTCATGGAGTCTCTAGAGTTTTCTATGTACAGTATCATATCTTCTCCAAACAGGGACAGTTTAACTTCGTCATTACCAATTTAGATGCCCTTTCTTTCTTTTTCTTGCCTTATTGTTCTAGCTAGAACTTCCATCACAATGTTAAATAGGAGTGGTGAGAAATGGCATCCTAGTCTTGTTCCTGTTTTCATGGGGAATGTTTTCAGCCTCTCTCCATTAAGAATGTTGTTGGCCATTGGTTTTGCATAGATGCCCTTTATTATGTTGAGAAATTTCCCTTCTATACCTATTGTATTGAGAGTTTTTATCAGGAATGGGTGTTGGACTTTGTCAAATGCCTTTTCTGCGTCAATTGAGCTGATCATGTTTCTTTTCTTTCCTTTTATTTATGTGGTGGATTAACATTGATTGATTTTCTAATGTTGAACCATCCTTGCATACCTGGTATGAATCCTACTTGGTCGTGGTGTATTATTTTTTTGATATGATGCTGAAGTCTATTGGCTAGAATTTTGTTCAGAATTTTTGCATCTATATTCATGAGAGATATTGGTCTGTAATTTTCTTTTTTTGTGACGTCTTTGCCTGGCTTTGGTATCAGTGTTATGCTGGCTTCATAGAATGAATTTGGAAGTGTTGCTTCCTTTTCTATGCTCTGAAATAGCTTGAGTAGAAGTGGTGCAATATCTTCTGTAAATGTTTTGCAGAATTCTCCACTGAAGCCATCTGGGCCAGGCCTTTTTTTGGTTGGGAGTTTTCTTACTTCCTTTTCAATTTCTTCCCTTGTTATGGGCCTGTTCAGATTTTCAACATCACTTTGTTGTAGTTTGGGTAGGCCGTGTGTTTCTAGAAATTTATCCATTTCCTCTAGGTTTTCAAATTTGTTGGAGTATAGTTTTTCATAGTATTCTGTTAGAATCCTTTTTATTTCAGTTGGGTCTGTTGTAATGTCCCCCATTTCATTTCTTATTTGAGTTATTTGTGTCCTCACCTGTTTTTCTTGTCAGTCTGGCCAGTGGTTTGTCAATTTTGTTGATTCTTTCAAAGAACCAACTTTTGGTTTTGTTGATTCTTTCTATTGTTTTTCTGTTGTCTATTTCATTTATTTCTGCTCTGATCTTTACTATTTATTTCCTTTCTTCCGGTGGTTGTGGGCTTTTTTTTGCTGTTCTCTTTCCATTTGTTTGAGTTCTGTAGTTAATGTTTTGATTTTGTCCCTTTCTTCTTTTTTGATATGTGCATCTATTGCTATAAATTGTCCTCTGAGGACTCCCTTTGCTGTGTCCCAAAGGTTTTGGTATGATGTGTTTTCATTTTACTTTGATGCTGGGAATTTTTTGATTCCATCTCTGATTTCTTCTGTTACCCACTGATGTGTAAGCAGGGTATTATTCAGTTTCCATGTAGTTGATTGTTTTTCCTTCATGTTTCTATTGTTAATTTCTACCTTGATGGTATTGTGGTCAGAGAAGATACTTTTAATTATCTCAACGTTTTGGATCTTGTTGAGGATTGCTCTGTGGCCTAAGATGTGGTCTATTCTGGAGAACGTTCCATGTCCATTGGAAATGAATGTGTACTTTGCAGTGGTTGGATGGAGTGTTCTATAGATGTCTATGAGGTAAAGTTGGCTGATTGTGCCCTTTTGGTCTTCTATATCTTTGCTGAGTTTCTTCTTAGTTGTTCTGTCCTTTACTGAGAGTGGTGTGTTGAAGTCTCCTACTATTATTGTGGAACTGTCAATTTCTCTTTTCAGTGTTGTTAGTTTGTTTTATGTATTTTGGAGCCCTGTCATTGGGTGCGTAGATGTTTATTATGGTTATGTCTTCATGATGGATCATCCCCTTAATCATTATATAGTGTCCTTCTTTGTCTTTTCTGGTAGATTTTGTTTTAAATTATATTTTATCTGAGATTAGAATTGCCACTCCTGCTCTTTTTTGGTAGTTGTTAGCTTGATATATTTTTTTCCAACCTTTGACTTTTAATAAATTCACATCTTTGTTTCTAAGGTGTGTCTCTTGTAGACAGCATATTGATAGATCCTGTTTTCTTATCCATTCTGTGACTCTCCATCTCTTTATGGGTGCATTGAGTCCATTTAGATTCAGTGTAATTATTGATAGATGTGAGTTTGTTGCTGTCATTTTGTAGTGCTTTTTTTGTGGTGCTGAAGTTTTCATTGTTCTTCTTACTCTTGGGCTGAGTTACTTTTGTTTGTGGATTTTTTTTTTTTTTCATTTCTTTTGCTTTTGTAGGTTTTGTTGTTGCTGAGACTTTGTGTTTTTCCTCGTTTTTTATGAGTATGTTTGTTAACTTTCTTTGTGGTTACCATGAATTTTACCCTTATCTTTCTAAGTTTGAAGGAGTCTACCATTACTTGTTATCGCTTTGCCTTCCTCTCAATTAGAAGGTTCTATACCTATGCCGTTTAGTCCCTCTTTTATTGTTTTGATGTTGTTGTCATTTACTGATTAACTGCTCTGATTCCCTGTTGTATTTCATTTGGATGTCCTCGAGAGTTCATTTCCTAAATTGGTATCTGGCTGGTACAATCCTGCATCCTAGGTTCTGCTTGTGAGCTGAGGCTGTTTGTCCTCAGATTGAAGAACTCCCTTTAATAATTCTTGTAAGTTTGATTTGACTTTTACATATTCCCTTAGTTTCTGTTTATCTGGAAATGACCTAATTTCACCATCATATTTGAATGAGAGTTTTTCAGGATATATTATTCTTGGCTGACAATTTTTTTCTTTCAAGATTGTATATATGTCATCCCATTGCCTTCTTGCCTGCATGGTTTCTGCTGAATAATCTGAGCTTAGTCTTATTGTTTCTCCTCTGTATGTGACTTCTTGTTTTTCCCGAGCTGCTCTCAGGATTCTTTGTTTGTCTTTGGTTTTGCAGAGTGTGAATATGATATGCCTTGGTGATTTTCTTTTGGAGTCTCTTCTATATGGGGTTTGTTGAGCTTCTTGTATGGCCAGCTTTTCATCTTTCATGATTTGGGGAAAGTTTTCTGTCAGCAGTTCCTCATTGATCCTCTCTGTGTTTTCTGTTTTCTCCCCTGTTCTGGAATTCCAATCACTCGAAGATTTTTGCTTTGATTTTGTCCCACATAACTCTCAGAGTCTCTTCATTTTTCTTTGTTCTTTTCTCTGAGTTTTCCTGAAACAGAGTTGTATCCAAGTGTTTGTCTTCAATTCCACTGATCCTGTCTTCCATGGTTTCAAATCTATTTCTCAGCCCTTCTATGACACCATCCATTTCTGAAATCTTGTTGTTTATCTTTTTGATTTCTAATTGTTGTATTTTATAATTTCTAGTTGTGAATTTATTTTGGCATTTTGTTCCGCTGTTATTTTCCTGAATTATTCCAGTGTTTTGCTGGTATTTTCCATGATTTTTTCTATTTTTTCCTCATGTTTGTCAGCTTTTTGCCTCAGCTCTTGGAGAATTCTGAGTATTAGAGATTTGAATTCCCTATCAGGTAGTTCTAGTGTCATTTCTTCCACTGGAAAGTTATCTGGTGTTTTATTTTGGATGCCTACTGGAACCATCCTGTCCTGTTTTTGTAAATGTTTTGATATTGTCTGCTGTGTTTGGGGAATTCAGTAGTTATTTTTGTCTTTTGATTGTAGATTTACTTGTTTTTTCCCTTTTTTTTTTTTTAATTTGACTATGTGTGAGCAAGTGGACTGTGTGGTCTTTGTTGTTTGCTCGTCTGTGAGCACAGTACTTTTTGCCTCCTTCTCCAATTGGCAGGGTGAGTCACTCAGACATGGTACAGCAGGGCAGGTCTAGCTGAAGAGGAGTCACTGGGATGTGTTGTCTGTGGCACTCACTACAGCCACCAGGGCGGGTCAACAATCAGTGCGAGGCAGGTTCCATAGGCCATGCTTGTGCTGCTTGGCTTTGTGATGTTAGGCGCACAGTGCAGGTAGTCAGTTTATAGCGGGGAGATTGTTATGTGTGGAGCTAAGATGGTTATGGGAGAGAGGAACAGGAGCCAAAAACTTATGAACAAACAAAAAAGAATGCTAAGGGAGCTTGCCATTGGAGTGGAGAGATGATAGACTATGAAATGGAGAAAAACAGAAAGGGGAATAGGAAGAAAATAAAAGAATGAATAAACAAAAATTGGAAAGGTTAAAGAAATGCAAAGTTCCCAGGCATCCCACCGGTGCAGCTATGAGGTCTGGGGAAGTCGTTTTCAGGTGTTGCAGTACAGCCTGGCCAGAAGGCACAGAGGCATACAATGCCAGGTATTCAGGGAACAGAAAGAGAAGGAAGATATAGAGAGACAAGAAACTGAGTAATGAAAAAAGAGAAAAAGTGGGAAAAGGAACAAAACAAATAAAAAAAAAAAACGAGAAAAGCCCCCCAAAAAACAGGAAAAAAAAAAAGAACAAAAAAAGAAGTGACCTCAAGGATCCCTCTGCATGTCTGTGCAAGTCAAGGGGGTAGTCTCCTTGCCATGCAGCACTGCCTATCCAGCATGAGGTCCCAACTCAAGAAAAGGAAAAGAAATCAAAGAAACAATTCAAAGCAGACAAATGAACAAAAGCTCCAGGATCCCACCAGTGCTGCAGCCCAGACTGGGAAGCAGCTCCGCACTTGAATGGAGCTCCACAGCCCCTCAGGAAGAAGCAAAGATGGCGCACGGAGCCAGGTATTTGAGCAAAAGGAGCAGGAGTTGGTGAGAGGTAAGGAAGAAATCAAAAGAAGCATCGAAAAGCAACACCAGCAGCCAACAAATGGCACTCAGAGAGCCGGCCCATTCGGGTGTGTGGAATCCAAGCAGCTGGTGTTTCCCGGACAAGAGATTGTGGCCGTGGGAAGCAGAGGAGGCCTAGTGATGGTGAAGAAGGGTGGGGTGTGGAAAAACGTTTATCACAAATTACCGATTGTTTTGTCTCCCACTGGAATCTCCGTGAAGCTGCTTTCTCGTGCCCCTTGTTTGCTGGTCTCCGATAGGAGTCCAAGATGGCGAATCCTCGCTGCGTTAGCTGGTAGGGGACCTCTGTATGTATCTCTCCTCGCTCTCGGTTCTCTGTCAGTTTTCTCACTCCATTTCATGCTTGGCTGAGTTCTTTATCTCTTCATTTGATGTTTTAGGGTCTCAGGATTATTGTTTTCTCTGTTTGGCTTAGTTTTTCAGATCTTTGCTGTGGAGGGACGGTGTGGTGCTTTTGCCTAGAGCACCATTTTGCTGGAAGTCTGTGATAAATGTTTTTGTTTGTTTGTTTTGGTTTAGTATTTTCCACCTAGAGCTTGAATATAAATAATAGGACTTGTATAGAAAGAATATTTAAAACTTGGTGTATGATAAATATGTATAAATTAGGAAACGAAAAATAAAAGTTCTTGGATTAATAATTTATTTTTGGTAGAAGAATTAATTTATGTTTTTGTAAGTTTGGTTTCCAAACTTTTAAGTCTAGATTTCTCTCATATTTAAACTGTAGAATGAAGGAGAGCAAGTGTGTGGATATTCATTTACATTGGAAATTTATGATTGTGGTATACATTATTACTTCAAATACCCAGATGATATAAATTACTTTGGTAAGCATTTCTATTTTTTTTTATTATTGTTTCTTAGTATCCTTTAAATTTTCTATACTAATATGCCCTCTTGAATATAACTGAACTGGGGCATCCATGGTCTAAGTGAAGTGGAAATTAAACATCATGTTTTTAAAGAAAAGCAATGATTAACTCCAGTTTATGGTATTAGTGAGGGATAGGAACATGGTGTTCTGGAATAAATTACATGAGTCCAGGAGAACAAACTTGCAACCCCATCAACTTTCATGCATGGCAAATTCAGCATAGAAATCCACCACATCATTTTTCAGGACCAAATTGATCAAAGGAACACACAATAAGCATTTTTATGTGTGAAAAGTGAATTATAAACTTACATAATTTTATGTCAATTTTAAACATCTTCTGTTTTAAAAAATGCTCAGATATATATTCATTTGTTTTCTTTTTCTAAGTGGATAAATAATCACATTAATACTCATTTTTTGACCATCGTTTACACCTTCAAATTAATTATATTGTGATTTATGCTTTGATTGAGTCTTGGATTAATTCTTCTTTTACCAGAAAACTTTTAATCCAATTATGTGCCTGGTTTGTGTAATTTGTTTGAATTGATTTATTTTGTCAATAAAGGCTTATGTAGGGATTTTAACTTCTTTTTATAAGCCGCTAATGTCAGTAGAATTTTTCTTTTTGCTTTTATGATTAATCTGTTAAGGTTAAATCACTAAGGCTGATGTCTGAGACTGAATGAAGGATGTAAGGTGAAGAGGTCAGACTTACTGTCTTCTCTTTCTCTCTTTTCTGATGGAAAATGTGATGAGCAGAGAAAGGAAGCATGTGGCACAGTCAAAACATATAAACAGACATGAAGCCATCCTACAAGATGGGCTAGGGAGCACTGGTGTGATGCCTCCTCTTGGTAGCAGCCTGGGGAAAGCTGTCAGTTCCTAGAACAGTGGTTCTCAGCCCTGGCTGTATATTAAAATCAGCTGGAATATCTTGAAAAATATCAATGTCAGCTCCATCCCTTGAGATTCTGATTTAATTTTTCTGGGGTGAAGGATCCGATTAAATCGAGTCTTGGTCCCAGGATTAGTGTTTTGTGTTAGTATCTCCTGGACAATTCTAATGTTCAGCCAAGCTTGAGAATCATGACTGAAGGGGAAGCCCAGCATGTGACTACATCTGGCATGAGAAGAATGATGATGAAGTAGCTGCTATGGAGTGAGGTGATTAGATATAAGTTGCTGGCATCCCAGATCATGTGTGCAGGGATCCAGGTATTCTTGTATGCACTGGTAAGGGGTATGGAAGTGTTGATTGGACTTCTATTCTACAGATGTCATAAAAAGGACCTCCCCAGACAGGATCCTGATAGCCAGGAGTAGTGGTGTAACAGGAGATCAGCAATAAATGCCATTAAATATCTAAGTCATAAAGAAAGTGGTCATGATTTAGAGGACCCAGTCCATCTACAGTTAAAGAATTATTCATGTGTACACCACTGCATCTCCTCAGCGTGCATAGACTCAAACACTTCCATGGCAAATGAATAAATTATTTTATAATAATTAGCACAAAGATGGTTCCGATGAGGCAGAGGTTAAATATGTCCCGAATGTCCAACTTCTCCAAACTGTTGTACCACTCCATCCTCTCTAACACCAATTACTCCTCCTCCTCTCAGTAATCTTCATCCCACCTTTGGGTTTGGTAATTCATTACAATGTCTCACAGAACTCACGAACAGTACTTAGGTTTATGGGGTTTATTAAGGAAGTAACAGTATTCAGGATCAGGATCAACTTGGAATTAACAGGAACAACTCAGGATATAGTTCTTCAATAAAAACAGCTTCTTCTTGGCCTGCTGCCACTGGGTGCTGGTTAGGCCTTGCTGTCACCTCGGTCTGAGGGCCAGGAAGCCCACCAAAGCCATCTCGTGCTGGTCTCCTGGTTCTCGCTACTCATGCTACTGCTGCTCTTCCTGAACCATCTCTCATGGTCTTCCATGTTACACCACCTTCTGCATCTCTCCTTGTCTCTCCATGGAACCTTTGTCAGGAAGCTTGTTGTATAGCAAGCTACATATCAATTTCGAAGTGTGTCCCACCCAACAAGATGATCAACTAACAAAACCCTTCGTCTAACTAACCACCACTTGTCTGTTAGTTTGTCGTACTGTGGTGTGTTGTGTTGCTGTAATGCTGGAAACTATGCCACTAGTATTTCAAACACCAGCAGGGTCATCATGGCAGACAGTTTTCAGCGGAACTTCCAGATTAATACTAGGAAGAAGGAACTGGCAAGCTACTTCTGAAAAATTGACCAGTGAAAACCTTATGAATAGCAGCAGAGCATTGTATAATATAATGCTGGAAGATGAGTCCCTCAGGTTAGAAGGCACTCAAAATATGACCGGGGAAGAGCTGCCTCCTCAAAGTAGAGTCGACCTTAATGACATGGACAGAGAAAAGCTTTCTGGACCTTCATTTGCTGATGTGTGGCATGACTCAAAATGAGAAGAAACAGCTGTAAATATCCATTAGTAATTGGAACGTGGAATGTATGAAGTATGAATCTAAGAAAATTGGAAGTTGTCAAAAATGAAATAGAAGGCTTAAAGCTTGATATCCTAGGCATTAGTGAGCTAAATGGACTGGCGTTGGCCATTTTGAGTCAGGTGATCTTATGGTCTACTATGCTGGGAATGATAACTTGAAGAGAAATGGCATTGTACTTGTCACAAAGAACATTTCAAGATCTATCCTGAAGTACAATGCTGTCAGTGATACCTATAAGAAAGACCAGTTAATATGATTATAATTCAAATTTACGTACCAACTACTAATGCCAAAAATGAAGAAATTGATGTTTTTACCAACTTATGCAGTCTGAAATTGATCAAATATGCATCAAGATGCATTAATAATTACTGGTGATTGGAATGCAGAAAGTAGGAAACAAAGAAGAAGGATGTGTAGTTGGAAAACAAGTTTTGGTTGTAGAAACAACACCAGAGATCACATGATGGAATTTTGCAAGACCAATGACCTATTCATTGGAAATACCATTTTTTAACAATATAAACGGCAACTATAAATGTAGCTATCACCAGATGGAATACATAGGAACCAAATCCACTATATCTGTGGAAAGATGATGGAGAAGCTCAATATCATCAGTCAGAACAAGGCCAGGGGCCAACTGCAGAGCAGACTGTCAATTCAATTATTCAGATGCAAGTTCAAGTTAAAGCTGAAGAAAATTAAAAGAAGTTCAAGAGAGCCAAAATACAACCATGAGTCTATCATACCTGGATTTAGAGACCACCTCAATAATACATTTGATGCATTGAGCCCTAATGACCAGAGATCAGACAAATTGTGGGATGACATAAAGGATATACAAGAAGACAACAAAAGATCATTAAAAAGACAGGAAAGAAAGAAAAGACCAAGATGGATGTCAGAAGAGACTCTGAAACTTGCTCTTGAACATAGAGTACCTAAAGGCAATGGAATTAAAGATGAAGTAAAAGAGCTTGTCAGGGATTGAATTGTGTCCCACAAAATATCTGTCAATTTGGCTAGGCCATGATTCCCAGTATTGTGTGATTGTCCACCATTTTTTCATCTGATGTGATTTTCCTAAGTGTTGTATACCTATCTCTATGGTGCTAATGAGATGGTATTAGTGGCAGTTATGTTAATAAGCCAAGACTCAATCTACAAGATTAGATTGTATTTAAGCCAATCTCTTTTGAGATATAAAAGAGAGAAATGAGCAGAGAGACATGAGGACCTCATACCACCAAGAAAGCAGCACCAGGAGTGGAGCACGTCCTTTGGACTCGGAGTTCCTGCACAGAGAAACTCCAAGACCAGGGGAAGATTGATGACAAGGACTTTCCTCCAGAGACGACAGAGACGGAAAGCCTTCCCCTGGAGATTATGCCCTGAATTTGTACTTCTAGCCTACTAGACTGTGAGAAAATAAACTTCTGCTTGTTGAAGCCATCCACTTGCGGTACTTCTGTTATAGCAGCACTAGATGACTAAGACAGAGCTGAACAGAATATTTCAAAGGGCAGCTGGAGAATACAAAGTAAAGTATTGTAATGAAAGATGCAAAGACCTGGAGTTAGAAAACCAAAAAGGAAGAACACACTCGGCATTTTTCAAGCTGAAAGAACTGAAGAAAAATTCAAGCCTTGAGTTGCAATTTAGAAGGATTCTAATGGCAAAATATTGAGTGATGTAGGAAGCATCAAAAGAAGATGGAAGGAATGCATAATGTCACTGTACCAGAAAGAACTGGTCAGCATTCAACCATTGCAGGAGGTAGTATATGATAAAGAACCAATAGTATTGAAAGAAGAAGTCCAAGCTGCATGGAAGACATTGGCAAAAAATAAGACTTCAGGAATGAACGGAATACCAATTGAGATGTTTCAACGAGTGACGTAATGGCGGAAGTGCTCACTCGTCTATGCCCAGAAATTTGAAAGACAGCTAGCTGGCCAACAGACGGGAAAAGATCTATATTTGTTCCCATTCCAAAGAATGATGATCCAACAGAATGTGGAAATTATTGAACAATATCATTTATATCACATGCAAGTAAAATTTTACTAAAGATAATTCAAAAACAGTTGTAGCAGTACATCAACAGGGAACTGCCAGAAATTCAAGCTGGATACAGAAGAGGACATTGAATAAAGGATATCATTACTGGTGTCAGATGGATCTTGGCTGAAAGCAAAGAATACCAGAAATATGTTTATCTATGTTTTATTGACTATGCGAATGCATTTGATTGTGTGGAATAGAACAAATTGTAAATAACATCGCAAACAATTGGAATTCCAGAACACATAATTGTACTCATGTGGAACTTGTACATAGAACAAAAGGCCATCTTTCAAACAGAACAAAGTGATACTGTGTAGTTTAAAATCAAGAAAGGTGGGAAAGGTGTGTGTCAATGGTTGTATCCTTTCACTATGCTTATTCAATCTATACGCTGAGCAAATAATCCAAGAAGCTGGACTATATGAAGACTGTGGCATCAGGATTGGAGAAATACTTTTTAACGACCTGCTGTATGCAGAAGACACAACCTTGCTTGCTGAAAATGAAGAGGACTTGAAGCGCCTACTGATGAAGATCAAAGACTACAGCCTTCAGTATGGATTACACCCCAACATAAAGAAAACAAAAATCCTCACAACTGGACCAATAAGCAACATCATGGTAAACAGAGAAAAGATTGAAGTTGTCAAGAATTTCGTTGTACTTGGATCAACAATCAATGCCCATGGAAGCAGCAATCAAGAAATCAAAGGACATATTGCATTGGGCAAATCTGCTGCAAAAGACCTCTTTAAAGTGTTGAAAAGCAAATATGTCACTTTGAGGACTAAGGTGCACCTGAACCAAGCCATGGTATTTTTAATAGCCTCATAGGCATGCAGAAGCTGCACAATGCATAAGGGAAACAAAAAAAGAATTGATGCCTTTGAATTATGGTGCTGGCAGAGGCGGGACCAAGATAGCGGAGTAGTCAGGCTTTCTATACCCCTCTTACAACAAAGACCTGGAAAAACAAGTAATTTGATTGTATATGAATATCTAGGACCCCTGAACAAGGCAAAGTTGAGGAATCGGACTGAGTGGTGGGGGGTGAGGGAAACGGTTCTGAAAAAGCAAGAAGTGCCAGACTGGACTTGCTCAGCTGGAGCCACAGCTTTTCAGCCCTGACTGGCTCTGAGGTATGCAGTGAAGCAGGCAAACACCTGCACACGCGTGCTCGGGAGGCAGTTTCCACATCGAGAGAGATCTGGCAGCAGAGATTCTGCTTGGACTTTCTGAACCAGTGAAAAGCCGCTCCCAAGTAGCTAAAGATAAGTATATGCATGTGGCCTTTCACGGGGATTTAATAAAAATAAAGCCCATTTGGGAAAAACCTCTCTCCCTTTTACCTCCTCCCACCCTGTTCTGCACCGGTCCAGCCTTCCAAAGTCTCTGAGCCCACTGCGCCAGAAGTAGATCCCAAAAGGCGCCCTGATCCATTCTCCTGGCCTTAGAGAGGGAACCAATAAGCTACTAGCTCCCCTAAGCCAGGAACTCAGGGTCGGCACAACTCCTTTGCTAGGCAGAGGCATAAGGGGTCTGCAGACTTTGAGTTCCTTACACCCCTGTATCGGCTGGTGGGGACCCATCTCAACAGCATAAGCCCTCACTACCACAGTACAACAGGGTAAAGATCTGAAGTCTAACTTCAACTGTTTTAGCTGTGAAGTGGCAGATTTGTGATCCTCGACACAGCCCTGCCCTTTGAGCAGGCACATTTACTGATCCGTACCAGGGGCTTGAGGACTGGTGGCTTCACGTATGCCACCTAGTCACCTGCTACAGGGGTCCAAGAATAAGTGGTGCCCTCGAGTCTCTACAGCCAACAGAGTAGGGTGCTCATAGTCCGGCTGTAAAACTCACCTTCCTACTCACCCTAGGGAATAGGGACATGCTTTCCTTTCAGACTCTCAGGGGCAGCTGTCAGCCCCCTGCTTGGCTAAGCACATGACCCCCTACTGCAGCCAGATACTTGTGCCTACATCAATCACCCATGCCTCTCTAAGACTGTAGGTGAGAGCCTCCACCACACACTTGGTGACTGACTACCTGGACACCTGAGCTGAACCCATATAGGAAAATTTAATGGACTCCTGTTTGCACATACTTAGTTACAGAACTAACTACTGGGTAACAGGACGTTAGAGCTTCAAAGGTGCCAATAATCAAACTAGAGCACATGAGCAGCCTACTGGGGCATATCAAAACAAAACAACAAGCTAGGACTCACTAAACAAATATAAAATAAAATTATAATAACTTATTGATAGCTGGGAGACAACAGACAATATCAAATCACATAAAGAGGCAGTCCATGACAGCTTCAGCAAGCTCCCAAAATAATAAATTCTCTGGAGCAAGATAATTTCTTGGAATTACCCGAGGCAGAATACAAAAGATTAATATACAGAACTCTTCTAGAAATTAGAAAGGAACTTCTTAAAATGCAGAAATTGCCAAAGAACATACAGACAAGGTAGTAGCAGAACTTAAAAAAGTTATTCAAGAACATAATGACAAATTTAATAGGCTGCAAGAATCCATAGAGAAACAGCAACCAGAAATCCAGAAGATTAACAATAAAATTTCAGAATTAAACAACTCAATAGAAAGTTATAGGAGCAGAATTGAGGTAGTAGAAGTTAGAATTAGTGACATTGAAGATAAAGCACTTGACACCAACTTATATGAGGAAAAATCAGATAAAAGAATTAAAAAGAATAAAGAAACTCTAAGAGTCATGTGGGACTCTATCAAGAGAAGTAACCTACGAGTGATTGGAGTACCAGAACGGGGTTGGGGGGGGGTTAACAGAAAATACAGAGAAAATTGTTGAAGATTTGTTGACAGAAAACTTCCCTGATATCATGAAAGATGAGAAGATATCTATCCAAGATGCTCATCAAACCCCACATAAGGTAGATCCCAAAACGAAGTCACCAATATAATCAAACTTACCAAAACCAAAGATAAAGAGAATTTTAAGAGCAGCTAGGGATAAAAAAAAAAGTTATCTACAAAGGAGAGTCGATTACAATAAGCTTGGACTACTCAGCATAGACCATGCAGGCAAGAAGGCAATGGGATGACATATATAAAGCCTTGAAGGAAAACAACCGCCAGCTAAGAATTCTATATGCAGCAATACTGTCTTTCAAATATGATGGTGAAATTAGGGCATTTCCAGATTAACAGAAGTTTAGGGAATTTGCAAAAACCAAACCAAAATTACAAGAAGTACTAAAGGAAGTCCTCTGGTTAGATAATCAATAACATCAGATAACAACACAAGACTAGAACACAGCACAGAGCAACAAGATATTGACTCAGATAGGGAAGTCGAAAATACATGAAAGCTAAAACATTGAAAATAGGGAAACAGAGATATCGATATGTAAAAAAGGACAACATTAAAACAAAAAAGAGGGACTTAAAAAATACAGACATAGATATTTCATGTGGAGGGGAAGTCAAGGCAATGTAAAGAAATAAAAGACTGGTATAAACTTAGAAAAATAGGGGTAAATATTAAAGTAACCACAAAGGAATCTAAAAATCCTACAAATAAAAATAAAAAGGTAGAAAAATATAAAGACTCAGCAAACACAAAATCTACAACCATGAAAAAAATACATAACGAATTATGCTTCTGGCGAAAAATATTGAATATACCATGAATTGCCAGAAAAATGAATAGATCTGTCTTTGAAAAAGTACAGTCAGAATGCTCCTTAGAAGAAAGGATGGTGAGATTTCATCTTATGTGCTTTGAACATGTTATCAGAAGGGCCAGTCCCTGGAGAAGACATCATGCTTGGTAAAATAGGGTCAGTGAAAAAAAGGAAGACCCTCAACGAGATGAATTGACACAATGGCTGTAACAATGGGCTCAACTTTAACAACAATTGTGAGGATGATGCAGGACTGTGCAGTATTTCGTTCTATTGTACAGATGGTCACTATGAGTCAGAATTGACTCTAGGGTACCTAACAACAACAACAACAACAACCCCTAAAAAGTTTCCATGCACCTTATTTGCATTAGAAAAACTGTCCAATTGCCTTGGTGGATCACAATCACTTTATTTGCATAGTCTCATCCAATCATTTTTGGAGGCACAAGACCATGGCTAGAAGGGCCATATGAAAATAATTCACTGCACTGCACATGAGCATACACACAGACATCATCCTTGGTAACAAGCTGTACTACAGAATTGAATATGAAGTGTCTGCATATGTACTTGAAAGAATCAATTGTTCAAGAGAGAAAATTAAAACCTGAGAACGCTTAGATTGACATATTCACAGTTCCTCCCTTCTCCAGTACATAGGAAACTCAGAAGAGAGATTAGAAAGAGATATTAGAAAGCCAAGCTATATTTTTATAATACAAAATTGTTTCATACATTTATATTCCAAAAAATACAATTAATGTACATTTCTTTTTAATCTTGGAGTATGAGGTAGTTATAATTAATAAAGTTGGAACATAAAGCTTGTTGAATTTAAAATGCTGGCAACTGGGGAAAAATTTTGGAGATGGAAAGCATGTGCTAGCTCTGTCGTTTGCTAGCTATGTGACTTCAGTTATATCAGTCCTAGTTCCCTCATTTGTAAAGTGGGAATGATTGTTTATTTTCCAAAATTATTTTGAAAATTAAACTTGCTAATGTATTGGAAAGGTATTATTATATGTAGAATGTATTGTGAAAATGTTTAAATTATATCATAGAAAGTGCTGCTTTTGCCTGCCAAAGAACACTAGAAAATGAACTATGCTGCATAGTAGTTGGTAAATTTTTAGAACTTCAACTTAGTAAAATTACAAGCTACAATTATGGCTCATAGTACCATCCATATAAAAACTTGCAGAGCATTTTTGTATTTCAGTTATCTTTCTTGTGGGCCCAATATCCAGATAATTTTTACTTTTCGCAATCTATTTTCAGGAAGTTTGAAAACCTTCAAGAGAAAAGGTAGAATAAATGTACTATATGTTTCTCCACTTCTGTTGAGGTATTTATTTAAACAGAGACAAAATTGAAGGCAAGGAAGGTTTTGGTTATTAAAATTTGTTTAATGAGTTTTTTTTTCTTGTGATATATGAGTTGATCATTTTTTATTAGAATTCAGTAATTATATCTTTAAATATTAGTTATTAGATTTTATAAGGGCTTTGCATTTTAAAACAGCATTTTCTTTCTATTTGGGAGGAAAAAGAGAAAGTCTTCATAATGAATTGATTTAAGACAAGTCCCTATAAATATATCAGATATGGAATTCCAAAAGCAATTTCCTTGTTTTATTTGGCCACGACTTGCCCAGTGCCCCTTGCTTACAGTAGCAATAGGTGCTTCATTGCTGCTGTCAATTAAAATCCTTGAAAGGTCATAGAGAGGGAGGTTGAAGCTTATAGAATTGACTGAATTTTTGGCCCTATTCAGTTCTACAATGTGTATAAAGATATTTTATTTTACAGGCATCAAGTCTTTCCTTCCAACTCCTGTGTCACTTATCAAATGAAACTGTCTTTCTATAAAAGGTGAAGGGAACATTTGAGCAGTGCTCACATATAAGCTTTGCTGATTAGTGACACATTGTTCTGCTGTGCACAAGATTTATGTGCCATGTATATGGACTCAGAATTGGATATTTTCAGCTTCAGTGCCAAAGAGATTTCAGGAGGAGGAGGGGAAGTTAAAAGGAAACAATGTTTAGCATCTATTTGAAATATTAACTCCCTCTTCCAGAGGAACTAATCCACTGCAATAATTGGCTTTTAAGACAAATGTATATGATAGTCTACATATTGAATTGAACCTAGTGCACCATGCATATTTCATTCAGATTTGAAACTGGCAGTGAGTCTCTTCACCAATATACAAGATAACTTCTAGAAAGCAAAGTACACTTTAAATGAGAGTTAAGTAAAGCAAGGATTATTGTTTCCTCATGGTAGAAAGCTTACTGTGAGTATGGAGATTTCATTAACTGTGAAAATTTCAACTTGACATAGCACTTGCAAATGTCTCATACTTGTGCAAATAACCACAATATTTGGTATCTGTAGATATGGAATTATGTCAGTTTGTACATGAATCAATAATTATAACTTTTTTTAAATCATTGTTTATAGAACTAGGATGAATTCAGTGTGTCTCATTAGGGATTTATTTTTTTAAAGAAAAGATTAGTAAAGTCTTAGTAGATGGAGAGAATCATGAAAATGTAAGTCTTTACCTCTCAGCCATTTGTAAATTATACTCCCTCCATTTTCTAAAATAGTGTCATGTCTTACAAAGTATATGGAATCAAAGAATATTACAGCCATAAGGGACTCTAGTGAGATCTCCTCATTTAATAGATGAGTAATTGTTGGTAGAAAGGTGGAGTGACTTCACTGAAGTTACAGAATTTATCAGTATATAAATATTATCTTCTGGTTTCATTGGTTCACTCCTTTGTGCACCTATTAACACATTCATTTTTTTTGAAAGTGACTTTTTTAATACAGCTTAAGAAATAGAATGCTTGAGGACTTCCAGCAACATGGCACTCTAGGCAGAAGCACCACGCCTTCCCTCCACAGCAAAGATCCAAAAAACTAAGCTAAAGAGAGAAAACAGCAATCCTGAAATCCTAAACATCAAATGAAGGGATAAAGAACTCAGCCAAACACCAAATGGAGTGAGAAACTGACAAAGAACAGAGAGCCAGGAGACATACATGGAGAGGTCCCCTATCAGCTAATGCAGCATGGATCTGCCATATTGGACTCCTATCAGAGACCAGCAAATAGGGGGTACAAGAAAGCAGCTTCATGGAGCTTCCAGCAGGAGACAGAACAAAAGGTAAACAGTGATATGTGCTTTCCCACCCCCCACGCTTCTTCACCTTCACTCAGCCTCCTCTGCTTCCCGTGACCACAGTCTCTTGGCTGTGAAATACCGGCTGCTTGGATTCCACCCACCCACACGGGCCACCTGCCTGAGTGCCATTTGTTGCCTGCTGGTGTTGCTTTTTTCTGCTTCTTTTGATTTCTTCTTTACCTATCACTACCTCACCCTCCGTTTGCTCAAATACCTAGCACTGTGCACCATCTTTGCTTCTTTCTGAGTGGCTGTGCAGCTCCGTTTGAGTGTGGAACTACTTCCTGGTCCTTGCTGCCACACTGGTGGGATTCCGGGCGGTTTGTTTTCAATTATTTGTTTGTTTTCTTTTTCTTTTCTAGAGTTGGGAGCCGATTCTGGCTGGGCGGTGCTGTGCAGCTTGGGACCTACCCCCTTAGCTTGTGCAGATGCTCAGAGGGAACCCTGAGGGCATTTCTTTTTTGCGGGTTTTTTTTTCTGTTTTTTTTGGGGGGGGGGTTCTTGTTTTTTTTTTTTAATTTGTTTTGTTTTCTTTTCCATCTTTTTCCCTTTTTGTCTTTCTTCATTACTCAGTTTCTCATCTCTCTATACCTTCCTTCTCTTCCTGTCCCCTGGACACCTGGTGCTGAATACCTCTATGTCTCCTAGACATGATGTACTTCAACACCAAGGAACAACTTCCCCAGACCTGGTAGCCATACCAGTGGGATCCCTGGGAGCTTTGCTGTTCCATTTTCTTTCTAATTTTTATTCATTCTTTTCTTTTTTCCTTCTTCTTCCCCTTTTTGTTTTTCTCCATTTCATAGTCTTTCATCTCTCCACTCCAACAGCAAACTCTCCCAGCACTCTGTTTTGTTTGTTTGTATGTTTTTGGCTTCTGTTCCTCTCTCCTCTCTCCCATACCCATCTTAGCTCCACACATCATAGTCTCCCCCTCTATCCCACATACCTGCACTGTGTGCTTAACATCACACCACCAAGCAGCACAGGCACAGCCTACCGGAACCTGCTCTGCACTAATTACCAACCAGCCCTGGTGGCTGTAGTAAGTGCCACAAACAACCCATCCCAGCAACTTCTCTTCAGCTATACCTGCCCTGCTATACCATATCTGAGTGACTGATCCTGCCAATTGGAGAAGGAGGTGAAAAGAATCATACCCACAGATGAGAAAACAACAAAGAACACACAGCCTGCCTACTCAAACATAGCCAAATTTTAAAAAAAAAAGGATGAAACAAACAAATCTACAATCAATAAACAAGAAAAATAACTACTGAATGCCTTAAAGACAGCAGACAATATCAAGATATTTACAAAAACAGGACAGGATGGTTCCAGTAGGCATCCAAAATAAAACACCAGATGACTTTCCAATAGAAGAAAAGGCACTAGAACTACCTGATAGGGAATTCAAATCTCTAATACTCAGAGTTATCCAAGAGTTGAAGCAAAAAGCAGACAAAAAAGAAGAAAAAATAGACAAATTCATGGAAAATACAAACAAAAAATTGGAAGAATTCAGGA
Source organism: Dugong dugon (assembly GCA_030035585.1). NCBI lineage: Eukaryota > Metazoa > Chordata > Mammalia > Sirenia > Dugongidae > Dugong > Dugong dugon. Next base: position 35,798,008 of record CM057479.1, read on the forward strand.
CGATGATGCAGGAACAAAATGTCAAAATAAATTCACAACTAGAAATTACACAAAAACAACAATTAGAAATCCGAAAGATAAACAACAAGATTTCAGAAATGGACAGTATCATAGAAGAGCTGAGGAGCAGATCTTAAACAGTGGAAGACAGGATAAGCGGAATTGAAGACAAACACGGGTACAACTCTATTTGAGGAAAAATTAGAAAAAAAGAATGAAGAAAATTGAAGAGAACCTGAGAATTATGTGGGATACAATCAAAAGCAAAACTCTGCGAGTGATCAGAGTTCCAGAACACGGGGAGAAAATGGAAGACACAGACAGGATCTTTGAAGAATTGCTCACAGAAAACCTCCCCAATACAATGAAAGATAAAAAGCTGACCATCCAAGAAGTTCAACAAACCCCATATAGGATAGACCCCAAAAGAAAAACACCAAGTCATATCATAATCACACTCGAAAAAACCAAAGGCAAACAAAGAATCTAGAGAGCAGCTCAAGAAAAACAAAAAGTCACATACAGAGGAGAAACAATAAGACAAAACTCGGATTATTCGGCAGAAACCATGCAGGCAAAAAGGCAATGGAGCCAGAAAGATGGCGCTCTAGGCAGAAGCACCATGCCGTCCCTCCAAAGCAAAGATCCGAAAAACTAAGCCAAACAGAGAATGCAACAATCCTGAAACCCTAGAACATCAAATGAAGAGATAAAGAACTCAGTCGAGAACCAAATTGAGTGAGAATACTGACAGAGAGCAGAGAGCGATGAGAGATTCATGCAGAGGTCCTCTACCAGCTAAAGCAGTGCGGATCCAACATCTTGGACTCCTATCAGAGACCAGCAAACGGAGGGATGTAACAAACAAATATACAATCAATAAACGAGAGAAATAACTACTGAATACCCTGAAAACAGCAAACAATATCAAAACATTTACAAAAATAGGACAGGATATTACCAGTAGGCGTCCAAATTAAAATACCAGATGACTCTTCTGTGGAAGAAAATGCACTAGAAGTACATGATAGTGAATTCAAATCTTTAATACTTGGAATTTTCCAAGAACTAAGGCAAAAAGCTGACAAACATGAGGAAAAAATAGACAAATTCATGGAAAATACAGAAAAAAAATTGGAAGAATTCAGGAAGATGATGCAGGAACAAAATGTCAAAATAAATTCACAACTAGAAATTACACAAAAACAATTAGAAATCCAAAAGATAAACAAGATTTCAGAAATGGATGACGTCATAGAAGGGCTGAGAAGCAGATTTGAAAGCCTGGAAGACAGGATCAGTGGAACTGAAGACAAACGCTTGGATACAACTCTGTTTGAGGAAAACTCAGAAAAAAGAACAAAGAAAAATGAAGAGACCCTGAGAGTTATGTGGGACACAATTAAAAGCAAAAATTTGTGAGTGATTGGCATTCCAGAACAGGGGGAGAAAACAGAAAACACAGAGAGGATCATTGAGGAACTGCTGACAGAAAAAATCCCCAATATCATGAAAGATGAAAAGCTGGCCATCGAAGAAGCTCAACAAACCCCATATAGAAGAGACGCCAAAAGAAAATCACCAAGGCATATCATATTCACACTTGCCAAAACCAAAGACAAACAAAGAATTCTGAGAGCAGCTCGCGAAAAACAAGAAGTGACATACAGAGGAGAAACCATAAGACTAATCTCAGATTATTTGGCAGAAAACATGCAGGAAAGAAGGCAATGGCATGACATATACACAATCTTCAAAGAAAAAAATTGTCAGCCAAGAATAATATATCCTGCAAAACTTCTGTTCAAAATTGATGGTGAAATTAGGTCATTTCCAGATAAACAGAAACTAAGGGAATATGTAAAAGTCAAACTAAACTTACAAGAATTATTAAAGGGAGTTCTTCGATCTGAGGACAAACAGCTTCAGCCCACAGGCAGAACCTAGGATGCAGGATCATATGAGCCACATACCAATCTAGGAAATGAACTCTCAAGGACTATCCAAAACCAAAAGAAATATAACAGGGAATCAGAGCAGTCAATCGATGGATGACAACAACATCAAAACAATGAAAGAGGGAATAAATGGCATAGATATAGAACCTTCTAATGCAGAGGAAGGCAAAGTGATACCAAGTAACAGTAGACTGCTTCAAACTTAGGAAGATAAGGGTAAAATTCTTGGTAACCACAAAGAAAGTTAACAAACCAACTCATAAAAATAAAGACAAAAAACATAAAATCTCTGTAAAAACAAAACCCACAAAAACAAAAGAACAGAAAAAAAAAATCCACAAACAAAAGAAACTCAGCACAAGAGAATAAGAAGAACAAAGAAACCTTCAGCATCACAAAAAAAAGCACTACAAAGTGACAGCAACACACTCACATGTATCAATAATTACACTGAATGTAAATGGACTCAATGCACCTATAAAGAGATGGAGAGTCACAGAATGGATAAGAAAACACGATCCATCAATATGCTGTCTACAAGAGACACACATTAGAAACAAAGATGTGAATTAATTAAAAGTCAAAGGTTGGAAAAAACTATATCAAGCAGACAACTACTAAAAAAGAGCAGGAGTGGTAATTCTAATCTTAGACAAAATAGACTTTAAAAATAAATCTAACAGAAAAGACAAAGAAGGACATTATATAATGATTAACGGGACGATCCATCATGAAGACATAACCATAATAAACATCTACGCACCCAAGGACAGGGCACCAAAATACATAAAACAAACTCTAACAACACTGAAAAGAGAAATTGACATTTCCACAATAATAGAAGGAGACTTCAACACACCACTCTCAGTAAAGGACAGAACAACTAAGAAGAAACTCAGCAAAGACACAGAAGACCTAAAGGGCACAATCAGCCAACTTGACCTCATAGACATATATAGAACACTCCATCCAACCACTGCAAAGTACACATTCTTTTCTAACACACATGGAACGTTCTCCAGAATAGACCACATCTTAGGCCACAGGGAAATCCTCAGCAAGATCCAAAACGTTGAGATAATTGAAAGTATCTTCTCTGACCACAACGCCATCAAGGTGAAATTAACAATAGAAAGAGCAAGGAAAAAAAAATCAACTACATGGAAACTGAATAATACCCTGCTTACACATCATTGGGTAACATAAGAAATCAGAGATGGAATCAAAAAATTCCCAGCATCAAATGAGAATGAAAACACATGATACCAAAACCTTTGGGACACAGCAAAGGGAGTACTCAGAGGACAATTTATAGCAATAGATGCACATTTAAAAAAAGAAGAAAGGGACAAAATCAAAACATTAACTACAGAACTCAAACAAATAGAAAGAGAACAGCAAAAAAAGCCCACAACCACCAGAAGAAAGGAAATAGTAAAGATCAAGCAGAAAAACAATAGAAACAATCAACAAAACCAAAAGTTGGTTCTTTGAAAGAATCAACAAAATTGACAAACCACTGGTCAAAATGACAAAAGAAAAACAGGAGAGGACACAAATAACCCAAGTAAGAAATGAAATGGTGGACATTACAACAGACCCAACTGAAACAAAAAGGATTATAACAGACTATTTTGAAAAACTGTACTCCAACAAATTTGAAAACCTAGAGGAAATGGATAAATTTCTAGAAAACACACGGCTTACCCAAACTACAACAAACAGATATTGAAAATCTGAACAGACCCATAACAAGAGAAGAGATTGAAAAGGTAATAAAAAAATTTCCAACCAAAAAAAGGCCTGGCCCAGATGGCGTCACTGGAGAATTCTACAAAACATTTACAGAAGAGCTCGTACCAGTTCTACTCAAACTATTTCAGAGCACAGAAGAGGAAGCAACACTTCCAAATTCATTCTATGAAGCCAGCATAACGCTGATACAAAAACCAGGCAAAGTCATCACAAAAAAGAAAATTACAGACCAATATCTCTTATGAAAATAGATGGAAAAATTCTGAACAAAATTCTAGCCAATAGACTTCAGCATCATATCAAAAAAATAATACACCACGACCAAGTAGGATTCATACTGGGTATGTAAGGATGGTTCAACGTTAGAAAATCAATCAACAGAATCCACCACATAAATAAAAGGAAAGAAAAAAATCACATGATCATCTCAATTGACACAGAAAAGGCATTTGACCAAGTCCAACACCCATTCCTGGTAAAAACTCTCTATCAAATAGGTATAGAAGGGAAATTTCTCAACATAATAAAGGGCATCTATGGAAAACCAACGACCAACATCATTCTTAATGGAGAGAGGATTAAAAGATTCCCCTTGAAAACAGGAACAAGACAAGGATGCCCTTTATCAACAATCCTATTTAACATTGTGCTGGAAGTTCTAGCTAGAGCAATAAGGCAAGAAAGAGAAATAAAGGGATTCCAAATTGGTAATGAAGAAGTTAAACTGTTCCTGTTTGCAGATGATATGATACTATACATAGAAAACCCTAAAGACTCCATGAGAAATCTACTGGAACTAATAGAAAGATTCAGCAGAGTAGGAGGATACAAGCTAAACATTCAAAAATCAGTTGGATTCCTATACACCAGTAAGGAGAACGATGAAAAGGTAATCAGGAAATCAATACCATTTTCAATAGCCACTAAAAAGATAAAATACTTAGGAATAAATCTGACCATGGATGTAAAAGGCCTGTACAAAGAAAACTATAAAATACTACTGCATGAAACCCAAAGGGATCTACATAAATGGAAAAACATACCATGCTCATCGATAGGCAGACTCAACGTTGTGAAAATGACAACTCTACCCAAAGCAATCTACGAATACAACGCAATCCCGATCCAAATACCAACAACATTCTTCAAAGAGATGGAAAAACTAATCATTAACTTTATATGGAAAGGGAAGAAGCCCCGAATAAGTAAAGCACTACTGAAGAAGAAGAAGAAAGTTGGAGGACTCACACTACCTGACTTCAGAACCTACTTATACAGCTACAGTAGTCAAAACAACCTGGTACAGCTTCAACGACAGGTACATTGACCAGTGGAACAGAATTGAGAACCCAGATGTAAATCCATCCACCTACGGTCACCTGATCTTCGACAAGGGCCCAAAATACATCAAATGAGGAAAACACAGTCTTTTTAACAAATGGTGCTGGCAAAACTGGATATCCATTTGTAAAAAATGAAACAGGACCCATACCTCACACCGTATACAAGAACTACTTCAAAATGGATCAAAGACCTGAATATAAAGCCTAAAACTATAAAGTTCATAGAAGAAAAAATGCGACCAACACTTCAGGCCTTAATACATGGCATTAACAGGATACCAACCATAACTATCAACGCACAAAACTCAACTGATAAGCTAGATAACTGGGATCTTCTAAAAATTAAACCCCTATGTTCTTCAAAAGACTTCACCAAAAGAATAAAAAGAGAACCTACAGACTGGGAAAAAAATTTTTGCACAGTACAAGTCAGACAAAGGTCTAATCTCCATAATCTACAAGAAAATCCAACACCTCTACAACAAAAAGACAAATAATCCTATTAGAAAATGGGTAAAGGAAATCAACAGACACTTCACCAAAGAAGACATTCAAATGGCCAACAGACACTTGAGGAAATGCTCGCGATCACTAGACATTAGAGAAATGCAAATTAAAACCACAATAAGATAGCATCTCACCCCGGCATTACTGACACGAATGAAAAAAACTGGAAATAAATGTTGGAGGGGCTGCGGGGAGATGGGAACTCTTATGCACTGCTGGTGGGAATGCAAAATGATACAACTATTTTGGGAAATGATATGGGACTTCCTCAGAAAGCTAAAAATAGACATACCATTCGATCCAGCAATCCCACTCCTAGGAATATATCCTAGAGAAATAAGAGTCATCACTCGAATAGACATATGCACACCTATGTTCATGGAAGCATTGTTCACAATAGCAAAACGATGGAAACAACGTAGGTGCCCATCAACAGATGAACGGATAAACAAACTATGGTACATACACACAATGGAGTACTATGCAACGAGAAAGAACCACAATGAATCTGTGAACCATCTCCTAACATGGATGAAACTGGAGGACATTATGCTGAGTGAAATGAGTCTATCACAAAAGGACAAATATTGTATGAGACCTCTATTGTAAAAACCCATGAAAAAGTTCACATGCAAAATGTAACAATCTTGTTGGTTACCAGGGATAGGAGGGGTGGGGTGGAAATATTAAATAGGCAATAGATTAAGTGGTATCTTGGGTGAAGGGTAAGTACACAATACAGGGGAAACTAGCACAACCTGTACAAGGAAAGGTCATGGAAGCCCCACAGACACATCCAAACTCCCTGAGGGACTGAATTGCTGGGCGGAGGGCTCTGGGGACCATGGTCTCAGGGAACATCTATCTCAATTGGCATGACACAGCTTATAAAGACAATGCTCTACATTCTACCTTGGTGAGTAGTGTCTGGGGTCTTAAAACCCTGGGAGCGGCCATCTAAGATACTCCACTGGTCTCATCCCTTCAGGAGCAAGGGAGAATGATGAGAACAGGATACAAGGAAAAGATTAGTCCAAAGGACTAATTGTCCACAGCTACCAAGGCCTCCATCGGACTGAGTTCAGTACAGCTAGATGGTGCCCAGCTACCACCACTAACTGCTCTGACCAGGGTCACAACAGAGGGTTCTGGACAGAGCTGGAGAAGGATGTAGAACATAATTCTAACTCACAAAAAAAATACCAGATTTATTGGCCTAAAGGAGACTGGAGAAACCTCGAGAATATGGCCCCCAGACACTCTTAACTCAATGGTGAAGTTACCTCGGAGGTTCACTGTTCAGCCTGGCAGTGGACAGCCCCGTAAAACCAAATGAGACTAACGAGGTACAGGAGTCCAGTGACAAGGGCCAGAAGGCAGAAGGGGACAAGGAAGGTGGTGATAGGGAACCCATGGTTGAGTAAGGATATTGTTGATGTGTTGTGAGATTGTTAACCATTGTCATAGGGCAACATTTGTAGTAACTGTTAAATGAGAAACTATTTTGTTCTGTAAGCCTTCATCTTAAGTGAGAATAACAGCACAATTGGAAGAGTGTAGTCAGTGTCACTGAACTGTGTATGTAGAAACTTTTGAAATGGTGTATCTTTGGCTGTGTGTATTTTCACCAAAAAAAAAAAAAAAATGGTTGAGAATTTAGAGGGTTAATATGTTGTGGGGTTGTTAACCAATGTCATAAAAGAACATGTGTACTACTGTTTCATGAGAAATTATTTGTTCTGTAAGCCTTCACCGAAAGTACAAGAAAATATATATATATATATAAAAAGAAGGCAATGGGATGACATACATAAAACTTTGAAAGAAAAAAATTGCCAGCCAAGAATAATATATCTTGTAAAACTCTCATTCAAATATGATGGTGAAATTAGGTCTTTTCCAGATAAACAGAAATTAAGGGACTATGTAAAAACCAAACCAAACTTACAAGACTTATTAAAGGAAGCCCTTCGATATGAGAACATACAATATCAGACTACAGGCTGAATATAGGACACAGGATTCTACTAGCCAGATACTAACCTAGGAAATGAACTCTTAAGGACTATGCAAAACCAAAAGAATTACATAAGGGAACCCGAGAGGTTAGTCTGCAAATGACAACAGCATCAGAGCAATAAAAGAGGGAATAAGTGCTGTAGATATAGATCATTCTAATGGAGAGGAAGTCAAGTGATACCAAGTAATAATAGACCGGTTCCAATCTAGGAAGATAAGGGTAAATTTCAAGGTAACCACAAAGAAAGTTAACACACCTAGTCATCAAAATAAAGAAGAAAAACATAAAGTCCCGGCAAAAACAAAACCTACAAAAACAAAAGAAATGAAAAAAAAATCCACAAACAAAAGGAACTCAGCACTGGAGAGTAAGAGGAACAAAACTAGAGGACATTATGCTGACAAATATCAAAAGGACAAATATCGTATGAGACGCCTACTGTATAACTCATGTAAAAGTTTCCACCCAAAAAATAACAATTTTTTTGGTTACGAGGGATGGGAAGAGTGTGGGAGGGGAACTAAATAGGTAAGTGGTAACTATGATGAAGGGTAAGACAGTACACATACTGGGGAAGCCAGCACAACTTGTACAAGGAAAGGTCACGGAAGCTCCATAGACACGTCCAAACTCCCTGAAGGACTGAATTGCTGGGCAGAGGGCTGTGGGGACCATCCTCTCAGGGAATATCTAGCCCAATTGGCATAACACAGTTTATAAAGACAATGTTCTACATTCTACCTTGGTGAGTAGCATCTGGGCTCTTAAAAGTCTGTGAGCAGCCATCTAAGATACTACACTGGTCTCACCCCTTCGGGAGCAAGGGAGAATGAAGAGAACAGGATACAAGGAAAAGATTAGTCTGAAGGACTAGTGGTCCACAGCTACCAAGTCCTCCACCAGACTGAGTCCCGTACAGCTAGATGTTGCCCGGCTACCACCACTGACTGCTCTGACTGGGATCACAATACAGGGTCCTGGACAGAGCTGGAAAAGGATGTAGAACGTAATTCTAACTCACAAAAAATGACCAGATTTGCTGGCCTGACAGACTGGAGAAACCCTGAGTATGGCCTGTGGACACCCTTTTAGCTCAGTGGTGAAGCCCCTCCCGAAGTTCACCGTTCAGCTGGAGATTGGACAGCCTCATAAAACAAAACAGGACTAATGAGGTACAGCCATCCAGTGACAAGGACTAGAAGGCAGGAGGGGACAGGAAAGCTGGTGATAGGGAACCTAAGATTGAGAAGGGACAGTGTTTACATGTCATGCATGGGGTTGTTAACCATTGTCATAGGGCAATATGTGTACTAATTGTTTAATGAGAAACTATTTGTTCCACAAACCTTCGTCTAAGGTACCAAAAAAAAAGAATTATCTGTGTGAGATGAAATTGACAACAGCAACTCAAAAGATTTGATGGGAAACCTAGGGGACAATGAGTTGCAGATAATGGTGATGGAATAATTTGGAAAAGGATAGTGAGAATAGCAGCACAACTGGAAGAATGTAATCGATGTCACTGAACTGTACATGTAGAAACTTTCAAAATGGTGTAAATTTGGCTGTGTATATTTTCACCAAGAAAAAGGTCCTCAAGGTCAAGAAGGGAGAGTGTTGACATATCTTGGGGTTTTTAACCAATGTCATAAAACAATATGTGTACTGACTGTTTAAAGAGAAACTATTTGTTCTGTAAACTTTCATCTAAAGTACAATAAAAAAAATCAGAAAAAAAAGAACTAGAATGCTCATATCACCAAGGCCTTTTTAGTATCTACATACTTGTTCACAGTCATATTCTTCTATTTATAACTTAATAATTATCACTAATTTGAAATTTATGTTCAAAATTCTTTTTAGATTTACTGCATGTATATTTACTAATCAAACTCATATTGTTGACTTAATACGTTTTGGAACTCTGTGTTAGCAAGATCATACTCTGAGACTTGCTGTTATCACTCAACATTACATTTTTTAGATGGAATGATATTAAAGGGTGAAGATGTTAACATTTTTTTAAATATATATTTTATTTTACTTCAGGTGAAGGCTTAGAGAAGAAATAGTTTCTCATGAAACAGTAGTACACATGTTGCTTTATGACATTGGTTAACTACCCCACAACATATTAACCCTTTAATTCTCAACTTTTTTCTTTTTTGGTGAAAATACACATAGCCAAAGATACACCATTTCAAAAATTTGTACATACACCTTTCAGTGACACTGCCTACACTCTTCCAATTGGGCTGTTATTCTCACTTAAGATGAAGGCTTACAGAACAAAATAGTTTCTTATTTAACAGTTACTACAAATGTTGCCCTATGACAATGGTTAACAATCTCACAACACATCAACAATATCCTTACTCAAACTTGGGTTCCCTATCACCACCTTCCTTGTCCCCTTCTAGCTTCTGGCCCTTGTCACTGGACTCCTGTACCTCGTTAGTCTCATTTAGTTTTATGGGGCTGTCCACTGCCAGGCTGAACAGTGAACCTCCGAGGTAACTTCACCATTGAGTTAAAAGGGTGTCTGGGGGCCATACTCTCGAGGTTTCTCCAATCTCCTTTAGGCCAGTAAATCTGGTCTTTTCTTTTTTTGTGAGTTAGAATTATGCTCTACATCTTTCTCCAGCTCTGTCCAGAAACCTCTGTTGTGATCCTGGTCAGAGCAGTTAGTGGTGGTAGCTGGGCACCATCTAGCTGTACTGGACTCAGTCCGGTGGAGGCCTTGGTAGCTGTGGACAATTAGTCCTTTGGACTAATCTTTTCCTTGTATCCTGTTCTCATCATTCTCCCTTGCTCCTGAAGGGATGAGACCAGTGGAGTATCTTAGATGGCTGCTCACAGGGTTTTAAGACCCCAGACACTACTCACCAAGGTAGAATGTAGAGCATTGTCTTTATAAGCTGTGTCATGCCAATTGAGATAGATGTTCCCTGAGACCATGGTCCCCAGAGCCCTCCGCCCAGCAATTCAGTCCCTCGGGGAGTTTGGATGTGTCTGTGGGGCTTCCATGACCTTTCCTTGTACAGGTTGTGCTAGTTTCCCCTGTATTGTGTTTTGTCTCACCCTTCACCCAAGATACCACTTATCTATTGCCTATTTAGTATTTTTCCCCCACCCCTCCCATCCCTGGTAACCAACAAAGATTGTTACATTTTGTGTGTGAACTTTTTCATGGGTTTTTACAATAGAGGTCTCATACAATATTTTTCCTTTTGTGATTGACTTATTTCACTCAGCATAATGTCCTCCAGTTTCATCCATGTTACGAGATGGTTCACAGATTCATTGTTGTTCTTTCTTGTTGCATAGTACTCCATTGTGTGTATGTACCACAGTTTATTTATTCGTTCATCTGTTGATGGGCATTTACGTTGTTTCCATCGTTTTGCTATTGTGTGCAATGCTGCTATAAACATAGGTGTGCATATGTCTATTCGAGTGACAACTCTTATTTCTCTAGGATATATTCCTAGGAGTGGGATTGCTGGATTGAATGATATGTCTATTTCCAGCTTTCTGAGGAAGCACCATATCACTTTCCAAAATGGTTGTATCATTTAGCATTCCCAACAGCAGTGCATAAGAGTTCCCATCTCCCCGCAGCCCCTCCAACATTTGTTATTTCCAGTGTTTTTCATTCGTGCCAGTAATGCCGGGATGAGATGATATCTCATTGTGGTTTTAGTTTGCATTTCTCTAATGGCTAGTAATCGCGAGCATTTCCTCATGTGTCTGTTGGCCATTTGAATGTCTTCTTCGGTGAAGTGTCTGTTCATTTCCTTTACCCATTTTCTAATAGGATTATTTGTCTTTTTGTTGTAGAGGTGTTGGATTTTCTTGTAGATTATGGAGATTAGACCTTTGTCTGACTTGTACTGTGCAAAAATTTTTTTCCCAGTCTGTAGGTTCTCTTTTTATTCTTTTGGTGAAGTCTTTTGAAGAACATAGGGGTTTGATTTTTAGAAGATCCCAGTTATCTAGCTTATCTGTTGAGTTTGTGCATTGATGGTTATCGTTGGTATCCTGCTAATGCCATGTATTAAGGCCTGAAGTGTTGGTCGCATTTTTTCTTCTATGAACTTTATATTTTCAGGCTTTATATTCAGGTCTTTGATCCATTTTGAAGTAGTTTTTGTATACGGTGTGAGATATGGGTCCTGTTTCATTTTTTACAAATGGATATCCAGTTTTGCCAGCACCATTTGTTAAAAAGACTGTGTTTTCCTCATTTGATGTACTTTGGGCCCTTGTCGAAGATCAGGTGACCATAGGTGGATGGATTTACATCTGGGTTCTCAATTCTGTTCCATTGGTCAATGTGTCTGTCGTTGAACCAGTACCAGGCTGTTTTGACTACTGTAGCTGTATAGTAGTTTCTGAAGTCAGGTAGTGTGAGTCCTCCAACTTTCTTCTTCTTCTTCAGTAGTGCTTTACTTATTCGGGGCTTCTTCCCTTTCCATATAAAGTGAATGATTAGTTTTTCCATCTCTTTGAAGAATGTTGTTGGTATTTGGATCGGGATTGCGTTGTATTTGTAGATTGCTTTGGGTAGAAATGCTATTTTCACAACGTTGAGTCTGCCTGTCCATGAGCATGGTATATTTTTCCATTTATGTAGATCCCTTTGGGTTTCATGCAGTAGTGTTTTATAGTTTTCTTTGTATAGGTCTTTTACATCCCTGGTCAGATTTATTCCTAAGTATTTTATCTTTTTAGGGGCTATTGAAAATGGTATTGTTTTCCTGATTTCCTTTTCATCGTTTTCCTTATTAGTGTATAGGAATCCAATTGATTTTTGAATGTTCATCTTGTATCCTGCTTCTCTGCTGAACCTTTCTATTAGTTCCAGTAGATTTCTCATGGAGTCTTTAGGGTTTTCTATGTATAGTATCATATCACCTGCAAACAGGGACAGTTTAACTTCTTCATTACCAATTTGGATGCCCTTTATTACTTTTTCTTAACTTATTGCTCTAGCTAGAACTTCCAGCACAATGTTAAATAGGAGTGTTGATAAAGGGCATCCTTGTCTTGTTCCTGTTTTCAAGGGGAATCTTTTAAGCCTCTCTCCATTAAGAATGATGTTTGCATTGGTTTTGCATAGATGCCCTTTATTATGTTGAGAAATTTCCCTTCTATACTTATTGTATTGAGAGTTTTTGTCAGTAATGGGTGTTGGACTTTGTCCAATGCCTTTTCTCTGTCAATTGAAATGATCATGTGATTCTTTTCTTTCCTTTTATTTATGTGGTGGATTGTGTTGATTGATTTTCTAATGTTGAACCGTTCATGCATACCTGGTATGAATCCTACTTGGTCGTGGTGTATTATTTTTTTGATATGACGCTGAATTCTATTGGCTAGAATTTTGTTCAGAATTTTTGCATCTATATTCATAAGAGATATTGGTCTGTAATTTTCTTCTTTGTGACGTCTTTGTCTGGTTTTTGTATCAGCTTTATGCTGGCTTCATAGAATGAATTTGGAAGTGTTGCTTCCTCTTCTGTGCTCTGACATAGCTTGAGTAGAACTGGTACAAGCTCTTCTGTAAATGTTTTGTAGAATTCTCCAGTGAAGCCATCTGGGCCAGTGCTTTTTTTTGGTTGGGAGTGTTTTAATTACCTTTTCAATCTCTTCTCTTGTGATGGGTCTGTTTAGATTTTCAACATCACTTTGTTGTAGTTTGGGTAGGCCATTTGTTTCTAGAAATTTATTCATTTCCTCTAGGTTTTCAAATTTGTTGGAGTATAGTTTTTCATAATATTCTGTTATAATGCTTTTTATTTTGGTTGGGTCTGTTGTAATGTCCACCATTTCATTTCTTATTTGGGTTATTTTTGTCCTCTCCTGTTTTTCTTTTGTCAGTCTGGCCAGTGGTTTGTCGATTTTGTTGATTCTTTCAAAGAACCAACTTTTGGTTTTGTTGATTGTTTCTATTGTTTTTCTGTTGTTTATTTCATTTATTTCTGCTTGATCTTTACTATTTCCTTTCTTCTGGTGGTTGTGGGCTTTTTTTGCTATTCTCTTTCTATTTGTTTGAGTTTTGTAGTTAATGTTTTGATTTTGTCCCTTTTTTCTTTTTTGATATGTGCATCTATTGCTATAAATTGTCCTCTGAGGACTCCCTTTGCTGTGTCCCAAAGGTTTTGGTATGATGTGTTTTCATTCTCATTTGATTCTAGGAATTTTTTGCTTCCATCTCTGATTTCTTCTATTACCCACTGATGTGTATGCAGGGTATTATTCAGTTTCCTTGTAGTTGATTTTTTTTCCCTTGCTCTTTCTATTGTTAATTTCACCTTGATGACGTTGTGGTCAGAGAAGATACTTTTAATTATCTCAACGTTTTGGATCTTGTTGAAGATTGCTCTGTGGCCTATGATGTGGTCTATTCTGGAGAAGGTTCCATGTGCGTTGGAAAAGAATGTGTACTTTGCAGTGGTTGGATGGAGTGTTCTATATATGTCTATGAGGTCAATTTGGCTGATTGTAGCATTTATATCTTCTGTATCTTTCCTGAGTTTCTTCTTTGTTGTTCTGTCCTTACTGAGAGTGGTGTGTTGAAGTCTCCTACTATTATTGTGGAACTGTCAATTTCTCTTTTCAGTGTTGTTAGTTTGGTTTATGTATTTTGGAGCCCTCTCATTGGGTGCGTAGATGTTTATTATGGTTATGTCTTCATGATGGATCGTCCCCTTAATCATTATATAGTGTCCTTCTTTGTCTTTTACAGGAGATTTTGTTTTAAAGTCTATTTTGTATGAGATTAGAATTGCCACTCCTGCTCTTTTTTGGTAGTTGCCTGATTGATATATTTTTTTCAAACCATTGACTTTTAATAAATTCACATGTTTGTTTCTAAGGTGTGTCTCTTGTAGACAGCATATCGATGGATCCTGTTTTCTTATCCATTCTGTCACTCTCCGTCTCTTTATGGGTGTATTGAGTCATTTACATTCAGTGTAATTATTGATACATGTGAGTTTGTTGCTGTCATTGTGTAGTGCTGTTTATTGTGGTGCTGATGGTTTATTTGTTCTTCTTACTCTCTTGTGCTGAACTACTTTTGTTTGTGGATTTTTTTTTCATTTCTTTTGTTTATTGTAGGTTTTGTTTTTGTTGAGACTTTATGTTTTTTGTCTTTATTTTTGAGTTGGTTTGTTAACTTTGTGGTTACCGTAAATTTTACCCTTATCTTTCTAAGTTTGAAGCTGTCTACCATTACTTGGCATCGCCTTGCCTTCCTCTCCATTAGAAGGTTCTATACCTATGCCATTTATTCCCTCTTTCATTGTTTTGATGTTGTTGTCATCCATCGATTGACTTCTCTGTTTCCTTGTTGCATTTCTTTTGGTTTTGAATAGTCCTCGAGAGTTCATTTCTTAGATTGGTGTCTGGCTCGTATGATCCTGCATCCTAAGTTCTGCCTGTGAGCTGAAGCTGTTTGTCCTCAGATTGAAGAACTCCCTTTAATAATTCTTGTAAGTTTGGCTTGACTTTTACATATTCCCTTAGTTTCTGTTTATCTGGAAATGACCTAATTTCACCATCAAATTTGAACAAGAGTTTTGCAGGATGTATTATTCTTGGCTGACAATTTTTTTCTTTAAAGATTTTATATATGTCATCCCACTGCCTTCTTGCCTGCATGTTTTCTGCCAAATAATCTGAGCTTAGTCTTATTGTTTCTCCTTCTGTATGTGACTTCTTGTTTTTCACGAGCTACTCTCAGAATTCTTTGTTTGTCTTTGGTTTTTGTGAGTGTGAATATGATATGCC
Source organism: Dugong dugon (assembly GCA_030035585.1). NCBI lineage: Eukaryota > Metazoa > Chordata > Mammalia > Sirenia > Dugongidae > Dugong > Dugong dugon. Next base: position 35,813,388 of record CM057479.1, read on the forward strand.
TTGGTGATTTTCTTTTGGGGTCTCTTCTTTATGGGGTTCGTTGACCTTCTTGGTTGGCCAGCTTTTCGTCTTTCATGATATTGGGGAAGTTTTCTGTCAGCAGTTCCTCAATGATCCTCTCTGTGTTTTCTGTTTTCTCCCCCTGTTCTGGAATGCCAATCACTCGTAAGTTTTTGCTTTTAATTGTGTCCCACATAACTCTCAGGGTCTCTTCATTTTTCTTGTTCTTTTTTTTTGAGTTTTCCTCAGAGTTGTATCCAAGTGTTTGTCTTCAATTCCACTGATCCTGCCTTCCACTGTTTCAAATCTGCTTCTCAACCCTTCTATGACATCATCCATTTCTGAAATCTTGTTGTTTATCTTTTGGATTTCTAATTGTTGTTTTTGTGTAATTTCGAGTTATGAATTTATTTTGACATTTTGTACCTGCATCATCTTCCTGAATTCTTCCAATTTTTTGTCTGTATTTTCCATAAATTTGTCTATTTTTTCCTCATGTTTGTCAGCTTTTTGCCTCAGTTCTTGGAGGATTCTGAGTATTAGAGATTTGAATTCCCTATCAGGTACTTCTAGTGAATTTTCTTTCACAGGACAGTCATCTGGTGTTTTAATTTGGAAGCCTATTGGAACCATCCTGTCCTGTTTTTGTAAATGTTTTGATATTGTCTGCTGTTTTCAGGGCATTCAGTGGTTATTTCTCACGTTTATTGATTGTAGATTTGTTTGTTTTGTCCCTTTTTAAAAAAAAAAAAATTTGACTATGTCTGAGCAGGTGAACTGCGTGCTCTTTGTTGTTTGCTCATCTGTTCACTCAGTACTTTTCACCTCCTTCTCCAACTGGCAGGTTCAGTCACTCAGATATGGTACAGCAGGGCAGGTCTAGCTGAAGAGGAGCCACTGGAACAGGTTGTTTGTGGTACTCACTACAGCCACCAGGGTGGGTCAGTAATCTGTTCTGGGCATGTTCCAGAAAGCCGTGCCTGCACTGCTTGGTGGTGTGATGTCAAGCGCATGGTGCACGTAGGCAGGATGCAGTGGGGAGATGCTTATGTGTGGAGCTAAGATGGATATGGAAGGGCGGACAGAGGAACAGGAGCCAAAAAACATACAAACAAACAAAAAAGAATGCTAGGGGAGCTTGCCATTTGAATGGAGAGATGAGAGACTATGAAATGGAGAAAAACAGAAAGGGGAAGAGGAAGAAAAGAAAAGAATGTAAAAATAAAAATCAGAAATGTTAAAGAACTACAAAGTTCCCAGGGATCCCACTGGTGCAGCTATGAGGTCTGGGGAAGTCGCTCTTAGATGTTGCAGCACAGCCTGGCCAGAAGGTGCAGTGGCATACAACACCTGATGTTCAGGGATCAGAAAGAGAAGGAAGATATAGAGAGACGAGAAACTGAGCAATGAAGAAAGACAAAAAGGGAAAAAGAGGGAAAAGAAAATAAAACAAATTAAAAAAAAAAAAAAAGAACAAGAAAGTCCCCCCAAAAAAACAGAAAAAAAAAATAAAAACCAGCAAAAAAAGAAATGTCCTCAGGGATCCCTCTGCATGTCTGTGGAAGCCGAAGGGGAGTTCCCTGACACACAGCTCCACCTGGCCAGAAAGGGGTCCCAACTTGAGGAAAGGAAAAGAAAACAAACAAACAATTCAAAATGAACAAGTGAACAAAAGCCCCGGGATCCCACCAGCGTGGTAGGCCAGACGGGGAAGCAGCTCCACACTCAAATGGAGCTCCACAGCCCCTCAGGAAAAAGCAAAGATGGCCAACGGAGCCAGGCACTCCAGTGAAAGGAGGGGGAGGCTGCGAGAGACAAGCAAGAAATCCAAAGCAACAGGAAAAAAAAAAAAAAAAAACACCAGCAGCCAACAAATGGCACTCAGTTAGCCAGCCAGTGCCGGCTGGTGTTTCTGGACAAGAGACTGTCCGCGGGAAGCAGAGGAGGCCGAGTGTGGGTGAAGAAGGGTGGAGAGTGGGTAAGCATACATCACAAATCACCCGCGCTCTGGAGCCCCTCAGGAAGAAGCAAAGATGGCGCACGGAGCCAGGCACTTGAGTGAAAGGAGGGGGAGATGACAAGAGGCAAGTGAGAAATCAAAAGAAGCAGAAAAAAAAAAGCAACACTAGCAGCCAACAAATGGCAGCCAGAGAGCCGCCTGCTTGGGTGTGTGGAATCCAAGCAGCCGGCACTTCCCAGTCAAGAGACCGTGGCTGGGAGAAGCAGAGGAACAAATGAACAAAAGCCCCGGGATCCCACCAGTGCAGCAGCCCAGACCGGGAAGCAGCTGCACACTCAAATGGAGCCCCGCAGCCCCTCAGGAAGAAGAAAAGATGGCTCTTGGAGCCAGGCACTTGAGCAAAATGAGGGGGAAGCGGCGAGAGGCAAGTAAGAAATCAAAAGAAGCAGGGGAAAAAAAAAAAAAAACCACCACCACCCGCAGCCAACAAATGGCACTCAGAGAGCCAGCCAGTGCGGGCCGGTGTTTCTGGACAAGAGACTGTGTCCATGGGAAGCAGAGGAGTCCGAGCCAGGGCGAACAGGGCTAGGGGGTGGGAAAGCGCACACCACAAATTACCAGCTGTTTTGTCTCCTGCTGGATGCTCCATGAGGCTGCTTTCTCGTACCCCTATTTGCTGGTCTCCCATAGGAGTCCAGGATGGTGGATCCGCACTGCGTTAGCTGGTAGGGGACCTCTGCATGAATCTCTCCTCGCTCTCCGTTCTCTGTCAGTTTTCTCAGTCCATTTGGTGCTTGGCTGAGTTCTTTATCTCTTCATTTGATGTTTTAGGGTTTCAGGATTGTTGTATTCTCTGTATGGCTTAGTTTTTTGGATTTTTGCTGTGGAGGGACGGCATGGTGCTTCTGCCTAGGGTGCCATTTTGCCGGAACTCCAAGATTTTGTACATTAATTTTTACTGATGTGCAATATTCCATTTATGGTTATACCACTCTTCTTTGTTCTTCTTTCTATACATATGTTAGTTATTTCCAGTTTCTTACGACTACAAGCATTGTTGTTATGATCATTCTTGGTTAACAAGGGCAAGGGTTTCTCTAGATTATATACCTAGTGTGAATTTGCTGGCTCAGGCAGGGTGTATGACCTTGTTCAGTTTTACTAGGTAATGTGAAATTGTTTTCCAAGGTGGTTGTATCAGGATTCTCTCTTACCTGCAGTGAATGAGAGTTTCAGTTGTTCTACATCCTTGCCTAATCTCATTATTGTCTAACATTGTAATATTTGCCAGCCTGGTGGTTTTGCAGTGGTGTCTGTGGTTTTAATTGGCATTTGGCTGAATTATAACGAGGTCAAGCATCTTGCATTTATTGGCCATTTACATTTTATCTTCTCTGGAATATGCATGCATATATTTTACTAATTATTTTTTGAAAATATATTCTAGTTTTTTCTCTAGTCAGTAGCACTCGTAGAGAAAATTACTTTTTTTTTTTTTTTAACTACCCACTGTATGAGAAGGGGATGCCTATTGGTACAGTTGTTAAGCCTTTAGCTGCTAACCAAAAGGTCAGCAGTGTGAATCCACCAGCCGCTCCTTGGAAATCTTATGGAGCAGTTCTACTCCGTCTTACAGGGTTACTATGAGTCGGGATTGACTCAAAGGCAATGGGTTTCTTTGTTTGTTTTTGGAATATTAGAAGGAAGAATTCTTGAATATATCCTAATTTTCAAAATTCTTGATATCCATTTGAAAAGCAAAGCGATTTAGAAAGGAAATAAACTTTATCCACAAGAAAGGCTGCAATATCTTTAGAGCCAGCTTGCAACTATTAATATTAAAATGTTCCATTTTGATACTGTTAAAAAAATTTGCTTTGAGACTATACTCAATGTCATATATATATCTGATACTTTGGAATAATCAACAATTCTTGAGAATATAAATAGAAGAATTTAGTATCCAAATTTACTCTATCAAAAGTAACATCCACCTGCTCCTTAATGCCCTCCTAATGGAAGGATTTTGGCTGCCTCCCGTTTTACTTCTCTGATGGAAGATCAACGAAATCTCTGGTTATTGGCAAATTTTCAAATGACAGATTTCCAGGCTTGCAACAATTTCTTTCTGTATGAAGCTTATTTTTTCTGTATTTTTATTCTTGTACAATATTTCTTTCTACCCCAACATATATACTTACACAGCCTGAACATTTTTTTTTCTCATTCATGAAGTATCAAATTTTTGTTAGTTGTGAACTCATTTTTTCTTTTCTATACATTTCTTGTTTTGAGAGAGAAGGATCTGACCATCAACTTTACTTTTTTGTTTGTTTGTTTGTTTTGAGCTTCTGAAGCTCTTTTGCAGACATAAAAACCCTGATTCTTATTGTTTTGTGATTAAAAAAATAAAGCACATAGCTTTCAGAAGGTAATGATTCTCACTCGGCAGTAGGTTTGTAAAGATTTAAACTTGTGATCTGAAGGTGATAAACTTGAATTTCCTTCACCTAGTAGCAATCTCTTTATTTTTATCATTTGATTGTCTTAAATTGAATTAGTAACAGTCATCATTTTTATGTCAAAATTTATCTTTCTTTGTAACTTAAACATTTAAAGCAAATTAAAATATTTTAAAAATGAAGTCATTTTGTAAACGAAACCTTTTCTCAATTGACTTTTACCCTACTTATGGAAACGCATTCATGTATTCATCATCACAGGTACTGGGTGGTGCAAACAGTTTGGCCTTGACTAAGAACCAAAAGTTTAGCAGTTCAAACCTGCTCAGTGGCACTGCAGAAGAAAGACCTGGTGATCTGCTCCCATACAGATTACAGCCAAGAAAACCCTATAGAGCAGTTCTACTCTGTAACACATGATGTTGGCATGAGTTGGAATCTACTTGAAGGCAGCTGGCTTGTTTTTTTTTGGTTTATTCATCAACATTGCTATAAATTATATGTTTGAAAATAAATTTTGCTTTGTGAAAATGTAGAAAAACAACTAGTACTGCAATCTAATTCTGTGCGCCAGGTATATATTTATACAATGCCTTGGTCAGAACACAGTTTCTTGAATGAGGTAGACTTATATGCAAATGTTGACTCCCCAAATATTGACTGGAAGATGTTGAGAAAATTATTTAATTTCTCTGAGCCTCTTTTCTTAATCAGTAATATTGGGTTAATATAGTGCTTTGTTATAGAGTGCTCTTGACCATTAAAGGGACGCTGCATATGAATTAGAAGCTCTAAGAGTAAGGAGACTTCCACTTTTTGTCTCAGCAGATGATTAAGATGACACCTTGCCAGCAAAAAATTAGAAACAAGTATCTATTAGTAGGAGAATGCAGTTCTAAAATATCAGCTATTCATACTATGGACTACTATCTGGCAATCAAACTGAAGGCATTATATTACATTATCAACAGAAGCAGATCACAAAATATAATGTTAAACAAGAAATCAATTTCAGGCTAATGAGAATAGATACACAGAAACACACATCCACAAAAACAATTCTCTATATTTCATTTCTGACTACATTTATATGTTGCTAAAATATAAAGTCAAGAACTGGAAGGATACATGTTTAATTCAATATGGTAATTTTTCAGGAATGCTAATGAAGAAAATGAACTAGAGATGAGTGAATGAGATTTAAATTTTCTTGTGTTTTTCCTTAAAAAGTTTGAAGCAAAAATAAAAAGCCATAAGGACAAAGTAAAAAAAAATTGAGGTTAAAATTTAAAACTGTTAGTCCTGAAGGAAAAAAAAAATCTTATCCTCTATTCTCATTCTCCATCCTGTCACTGTCGCCCCTATTTTTTTCTTGGAATTATTTTTCTCACATAGAGGGCTTATATTATTCTGTTTCCACATATAATCTTTTCAGTCCATTCATTTAAACTTTCATATATTATCATGTAAATATACCACAATACATATGTATCCATTACCTTAATAATAAACGTTTTATTCTTGCCCATAATGGTATGCTAGCTAAGCTTGACCGTATACCCAAGTGGACAGGTAGAAAGAACTGCTTGAGCGTTTTCTACAGACTGCTAGAATTTTTTCAAAAATTATTGCACCTCCAGCAATGTGTGAGGGCTCCTGTTTCCTCAAGTTCTTGCCAATACTTGGTGTTATCAGTATTTTTATTTTGCCATTTTGATGGTTGAGAAATTCCATACATATCATTGTTGTTTTATTTACATTAGTTTAACAGTGAGACTTAGCACATATGAGTTTCTTGTTTATTGGACATTGTGGCTTCTTCTGTGATTTGCTTTTTTAATATCCTTTTCCCAATTTCCTTTGAATTACTTGTATTTTTCTCATTGGTTTGGAGGTTTATTTAAAATGCATTTTAGAACTTCATCCTTTATCTGTTATAAGTCTTGCAAGTGTCTTTCATTTGCTTATCTCTTGTTGATTTTTTTAACATTGAGAGGTTTTACTTATTTTTGCACTAAATGATATAAAAGATGTAAAGTTTGTGCTTTTGTACTTAACTTATTCATAGATTTATAGTTTATTTCATATTTATTGTGAAGTACAGATCAAATATTATTTTTTTACTGGAATGTCTATTGTCTAATGTATTAAGTTAACCTGTCTTCCACACAGTTATGGATTCCTACTTCTACATATACTCCTTCCCACATATAACTGGGTCTTATGTGGGAGTCTTTATTTGATTCCGTGGGTCTATTTGACTATATCTTTCTTCATCTCACATTCTTTCAATCACCAGGGCTTTTTAGTTAACTCTTGATGTGTCAGAGCCAGATCTACTTATTATTTTTCTGTTTTAAAGTTGTCTATTTCTGGAAAATAACTCTACTTCGTAAATTTTAGAGTCAGTTTCCTGGTTCCATGAAAAACTCGATTTACATTTTGGTAGTAATTTCATTAAATGTAGAGGTTGCTTTAGAAAAAAATTGCATGTTTCTAATATTTAATATTCTATTTTTCTTATTATTCATATCTTCTTTTCATCTATTAATACACTGTCATATTCTCCGTCAACTTCTTGTGCTTCTTCAAAACGTATTAATAGATACCTTATAATTTGTTGCTATTGTGTTGGCATATTTTTCTATTATATTTTCTTTTTTTAATATTGTCATTTTTATTTATAATTATGGTGCTTCTTAATATACCAAAAATGACAATGCCTAGCTGATTTATTAGAGAAAAGAAGTTGTTATATTTTTTGCAATATTGTTCCAACAACTTGCCGTTGGCCAATGACATTATAATAGTAATACAGAGTGTTTGTTTTACTAAGTAACATACTTGTGGATAGCTTGCATAATGTTTGTGTTTTCTCAGACTCCGCTTAGGGTTTTTTTTTTTTTTTTAATATTCATGTTATATAACAGTGCTTTTGAAGTTTTTTTTCATTTTTATTGTTTAGTGACATTGTTTTGTGACATTGGTTGCAGTCCTCACCATGTGACAGCACCTCTCCCTTTCCACCTCGGGTTCCCTACATCCATTCATCCCACCCCTGTCCCTTCCTGTCTTCTCATCCTGCTTCTGGATGGGAGCTGTCCATTTGGTCTGATATATCTGATTGAACTAAGAAGCACGTTCCTCACATGTATTATTTTTTGTTTTATAGTCCTATCTAATATTTGTCTGAAGATTGGGCTTAGGGAATGCTTTAAGTTCTGTGTTAACAGAGAGTCTGAGGGCCATAGTTGCAGGGACTATTATATTTTCTAATTGTTATTACTGATGTATACAATTCAATGTCTACATACATCTTCTATATTGCAACCTTATTCAAATTTTTGTCATTTTAATAGTTTGCTTGTGGATTCTCTTTTGCTTTCCATCTTTAGTTATTTATTTATTTTTGGCCAAGAAATAAAAAATTAAATAGAATTGGCAATGTTGCAAAACCTTGTCTTGCCTCTATTTGAAAGATAATTCTTCTGAAGTTTTATATTAACTGTGTTGTTGATATTTTAGAAAGATATATTTTATCAAGCTCAGAAAATTTTCCTCTATTTCTAGTTTGATATACATTTTTAGTCATAAATGGATGTAGATTACTTTTATTTAGCATAATTATTATGAACTTTTTCTGCTTAATATTCTAATTTGAGAAATTACCACATTAACTTTTTATGATGTTGAACAAATTTTTTACATAAATTAGGTATGATGTATTTAGTTATTTAAGGCTTTACTGATTTGTTAGTATTTTATTTAGCAGTTTGCAGCTTTATTTAAAACCAATGTTGTTGTTGTTTTTAGGTGCTGTCCTGTCTGTTCGGACTCAAATGTACAACAGAGGGAAACACTGCCTGGTCCTGCACCATCCTTACAATCATTGTTATGTTTGAGCCTATTGTTGCAGGCACAGTGTTAATCCATATCATTGAGGGTCTTCCTCTTTTTTACTGATCTTCTGCTTTACGAATCATGATGTCCTTCTTCAGGGACTGGTCCCTCCTGATGACATGTCCAAATTACCTGAGACAAAGTCTCACCATCTTTTTTTCCAAGGAGCATTCTGGCTGTATTTCTTCCAAGACAGATTTGTTCATTCTTCTGGCAGTTCGTGGTGTATCCAATATTCTTCACCAACACCATAATTCAAAGGCATCAATTCTTCTTCAATGTTCCTTATTTATTGTCCAGCTCTTGTGTGCACGTGAGGTAAATGAAAATATCATGGCTTGGGTCAGTTGCACCTTAGTCCTCAAAGTGACACCTTTGCTTTTTAACACTTTAAAGAGATCTTTTGCAGCAGATTTGCCCAATACCTTATGTCCTTTGATTTCCTGACTGCTACTTCCCTGAGCATTGATTGTGGATCCAAGTAAAATGAATCCTTGACAACTTCAATCTTTTCTCTGTTTAGCATGATGCTGCTTATTGGTCCAGTTGTGAGGATTTTTGTTTTCTTTATGTTGAGGTGTAATCCATACTGAAGGATGTAGTCTTTGATCTTCATCCATAAGTGCTTCAAGTCCTCTTTGCTTTCAGCAAGTAAGGTTGTAGCATGTGCATATCGCAGGTTGTTAATGAGTCATCCTCCAATCCTGATGCCATATACTTCTTCATATAGTCCAGCTTCTCAGATTATTTGCTCAACATACAGATTGAATAAGTATGGTGAAAGGATACAACCCTTATGCACATCTTTCTAGATTTTAAACCATGCAGTATCGCCTTGCTCTGTTCCAATGACTGCTTCTTTGATCTATGTACAGGTTCTACAAGAGCACAATAAACTGTTGTGGAATTCTCATTCTTTGCAATGTTATCCATAATTTGTAGAATTCCTTTGCATAGTCAATAAAACACAGGCAAACATCTTTCTAGTATTCTGTGCTTTCCCAAGATCCATCTGACATCGGTAATGATATGCCTTGTTCCATGTCCTCTTCTGAATCCAGCTTGAATTTATGGCAGTTCCTTGTCGATGCACTGCTGCAATGGCTTTTGAACAATCTTTAGCAAAAGTTTTCTTGCATGTGATATTAATGATATTGTTTGATAATTTATGTATTCTGTTGGATCATCTTTCTTTGGAATGGGCACAAATATAGGTCTCTTCTCATTGGTTGGCCAAGAAGCTGCCTTCCAGATTTCTTGGTATTGAGGAGTGAGCACCTCCAGCGCTACATGCCTTTGTTGATGCATCTCAGTTGGTATTCTGTCAGTTCTTGGAGGCTTTATTTTCACCAATGCCTTCACTGCAACTTGGACTTCTTCTTTTTTCAATACCATTGGTTCTTGATCATATGCTACCTCCTGAAATTGTTGAATATTGCCCAATTCTTTTTGGTACAGTGACTGTGTATTCCTTCCATCTTCTTTTGATGCTTCTTGTGTCATTCAATATTTTGCCCATAGAATCCTTCAAAATTGCAACTCAAACTTGAATTTTTTCTTCAGTTTTTTCAGCTTGAGAAATGCAGAGCACGTTCTGCCTTTTTGTTTTCTAAATCCAGGTCTTTGCATGTTACATTATAATATTTTACTTTGTCTTCTTGAGCTGCCCTTTGAAATCTTCCTGTTCAGCTTTTTTACTTCATCATTTCTTCCATTCGCCTTAACTACTGTATATTCAAGAGCAAGTTTCAGAGTCTCTTCTGACATCCATTTTGGTATTTTCTTTCCTCTCTTTTTAAAGATCATTTGCTTTCTTCATGTATGATGTCTTCCAACAATTTGCCTGGTCTTTGGTCATTAGTGTTCAATGTGTCAAATCTATTCTTGAGATGGTCTCTAAATTCAGGTGGGATATACTCAAGGTCATGTTTTGACTCTCATGGACTTGTTTTAGTTTTCTTCAGCTTCAACTTGAACTTGAATAGGATCAATTGATGGTCTGTTCCTCAGTTGGTCCTTGTTCTGACTGATGATATTGAGCTTTTCCATCGTCTCTTTCCACAGATGTAATGAATTTGATTCCTGTGTACTCCATCTGGTGAGGTCCATGTGTATAGTTGCCACTGGTGTTGTGAAAAAGGTATTTGAAATAAAGAAATCTTTGATCTTGCAAAATTCCATTATGTGATCTCCGACAACTTTTCTATCACCAAGGCCATATTTTCTAGCTACCAATCCTTCTTCTTTGTTTCCAACTTTTGCATTCCAATCACCATTAATTATCATTGAATGTTGATTTCATGTTTGATTAATTTCAGAGTTTAGAAATAGGTAAAAATCTTCGATGTCTTCATCTTCGGCATTATTGGTTTGTGTGAAAATTTGAGTAATAGTCATATTAACTGATCTTCCGTGTAGGTGTATGGATATTATCCTATCACTGACAGCACTGTACTTTGGGATAGATCTTAAAATTTTCTTTTTAACAATGAATGCAAAGCCATTCCTCCTCAATTTAACATTCCCAACATAGTAGATCATATGATTGTCTGATTCAAAATGGCCAAAGCCATTTCTTTTCAGCTCACTAATGCCTAGGATATTGATCATTGTGTGTTCCATCTCATTTTTGTTTACTTCCGATTTTCCTAGGTTCATACTTTGTACATTCCACCTCGCGATTATTAATGGATTTTTGCAGCTGTTTCTTCCTATTTTGAGTCTTGCCACATCAGCATATGAAGGTCCCGAAAGCTTGACTCCATCCATGTCACTAAGGTTGACCCTACTTTAGGGAGTAGGCTCTTCTACAGTCGTATTTTGAGTGCCTTCCAACCTGAGGAAGTGCCATCTTCTGGCACTATTATCAGACTACATTCCGCTGCTATTCATAAGGTTTCCTCCAACCAATTTTTTTTTTTTTTTTTCAGAAATAGACTGCCACGTCCTTCTTCCTGGTCTGTCTTCATCTGGAAGCTCCTCAGAGACCCATCCACCAAGGGTGACCCTGCTAGTGTTTGAAACACAGGTGACAGAGCTTCCAGTATCACAGCAACAATGAAGCCAGCACAATACAACAAACTGTCAGACGCATGGTGGTTATAACCAATAGTAGTCTATAATTATTTTTTCTACTAATACCTTTGTTTTGGATGTCAATATTACTCTAGTCTTCAAAAATGAATGGAGTTGTTTTCTCTCTATTACTATTTTCTGAAATAATTAGTATGAAAAAATTTCTTTTTTCTAATACATTTAAGAAAACAAAACTATAAAACACTGATCTCCAGTGTCTTTTTTGCAAAAAAGACTTTTGACCATATGATTTAAATGCATTATTGGTAATTTGTCTAATGAGATACTCTATTCCCTTCTGGGTAAATACTGAACATTTATAGTTTTCTTAAAAAAAAAATCTTTCTTTTTTATACTTTAAAGTGTAACAGAAAATTTTGCTTCATGTATCTCCATAGGTTTCTTCATTTACATTGCATTTTTAGTCATATCACTCATACTTTTATTAATGCTTTTTGTGTGTCTTCTTCTATCTAGTAGGATGTTTGTCTATAAAAATAACATTTTTAAAAGAGCCTGTCCTAGATTTTGTTGATAATATTTCTTGTATTTTGTTTATCTGTTTTAGTTTTTTCCTTATGTTAATTATTTCCTTTCATTTAAAGGGTAGTTATCCTCTTGTTTATTTTCACTATAAGTATTTATTTTATTATATATGAAAATAAGTCTGAATCTCCTCACTTACCACTTTAGGTATATCTCACAAGGTTTGAAATTTACAGTAGGGATATTCTTATCCAAACTATTCAAAACTGTTGGTGGTTAATTAATTAAAATTTTTTTTGAGTGTCAAGCCATTGAAATAAAACCTACCAACCACTCCATGGGATAAAGATGTGGCAGTCTGCTTTCATAAAGATTTATAGCCATGGAGACCAGATGGGACTGTTCTGCTCTGTCCTATAAAGTCACTATGAGTCAGAATGGACTCAACGGCAAAGGGTTAGGTTTTATAATTTGAAGATACTTTCAAAGAAATCTAGGTACAAATTCTTTTTTTTGTTGTTGTAATTAAATGACGTTTACATTTCAAGTTAGTCTCTCATACAAAATTTTTTCTGCATACATCGTTATAAGACCCTAATTGCTCACCCCATTCAGTGACAGCACACTCCTCCTTTCTGCCCCTGATTCCCCATGTCCATTCAACCAGCCACTAACCCTCTCTGCCTTCCCATCTCACCTCTGGACAGAAGCTGCCCCTTTGGTCTCTTGTATCTACTTGACTCAGAGGCACACTCTTCACAAGTATCACTTTATGGTACAAATTCCTTTTACATTTTTATAAATTTCTACTTATAAAAGTTTTATTTTTTACGTTGGTAGCATATCTAATATTACAGCATTTTTTTCCTTTGGTAAATCATCTCTGTTAATTTTTCTGGAACATTTAACCCAGTTTGCATTAAACGTGCAGTTTTCTATAAACATTCATATTTTGTTTATTTACATAATTAAACACTAACATGATAATATGTAATAATGCCAATAACGACAAGTATAACAAAAACCCATTGCCATATGGTCAATGTCTACTCATGACAATCTCATGTGTTATAGAGTAGAATTTCTCCACAGGATTTTCTTGGCTATAATTTTTACAGGAGCAGATCTCCAGACTTTCTTCCTCTGTGCAAATCCAACCTTTAGGTTAGTATTTGAGTGCAAACCATTTGTGTCACCCAGGACCTAATAACAAGTACAACTGTCATAAATAAGTTTTGGAACAAACTCAACTGACTCCTTCTAATCATATATTTCAACCTGTGGAAGGATTGTGCAGATACACTTTCCATAGAAAAAGTTGCTACTCCCAGTATTCAGTGTGCCATGGACAAAATCAATGTGCTTTGCAGAGGAACCACAGAATGATGGTAACATAGTCCATTTATGTCAAAGCTTCACAAGAAGTTGTCTTAATTGTTGTGTTCAATTCTACCCACCTTCACCTACATGTTAAATTTTTCTTCTCTTCAGAGTCATTCGAACTTGCATACATGCATGTAGTTATTTCTCCATCTTAAAAAAAAAAAAAAAAAAAACTTCTCTTGATCTCATCATCTACTCACACTATGTTCATTTCTCTGATTCCTTTATATCAGAGTTCTACAAAGAACTTCTCTTTAATTGCTGTCTCCAATTCTTCTCCCGTCTGACTTGCGTCCATTCTAGTCAAGCCTTTGCTCCAAAAACTCTGAAATCTGCTATTATCCAGTAAACCAAGGTCCTTCATTCACTAAACATGAAGAATTATTCCAATTCCTCCTTACTTTCTCATTCCAAGTGTTTAGCACAGATAATCACATCATTATTTTCTGCTTTTGGGTTCAAGGGCACCACCTTCTCTTACCTTTCTCCTACTAAGCTGGTTGTCCCTATTCATTCTCCTTCACTGCATCCCCTTCATTTTCTCTAACTTTTAATTTCCAATGGGCCAAGACTCAATAATATAACTTCTTTTTATCTGTCTGCAGTCACTTGCTGGGTTTATGTATTATCTGTATGCTGAATGGTGCCCTGGTGGCACAGCGGTTAAAAGCTCAGCTGCTAACCAAAAGGTTAGCAGTTGGAATCCACCAACCCCTCCTTGGTGAACTATAGGGCACTTCTACTTTGTCCTATAGTGTAGTTATAAAATTTGAATTGATTCAATGGGAATGGGTTTGGGTTATGTGGTGATTACTCCTAAATGAATGTATCCAATTGGCCTATGCAGGAATCACAGATCCATGTATCTAAATAATCTTCTCATAATTTCCAACTGGGTATCTAAAATGCACGTTAAACTTAGTATTTTAGTATTGTTGTTGTAGGTGCTATTGAGTCAGTTCTGACTCACAGTGACCACATACACAACAGAACAAAATATTGCCCAGTCCTGCTCCATCTTCAAGATCGTTGTTATGCTTCAGCCTATTGTTGCAGCCACTGGGTCAATCCATCTTTTTGAGGGTCTTCTTCTTTTTTGATGACTCTCTACTTTATGAATCATGATGTCCTTCTCCAGGGACTGGTCCCTCCTGATAACATGATCCAGAGTATGTGAGATGAAGTCTCACCATCCTTGCTTTTAAGGAGCATGCTGGCTGTAATTTTTCCAGGACAGATTTGTTCATTCTTCTGGCAGTCCATGGTATATTCAATATTCTTCATCAACACCATATTCAAAGGCATCAATTCTTCTTTGGTCTTCCTTATTCATTGTCCAACTTTCAAATGTATATGAGGTGATTGGAAATACCATGGCTTGGGTCAGGCATACCTTAGTCTCCAAAGTGACATCTTTGCTTTTCAACACTTTAAAGAGGTCTTTTGCAGTAGATTTGTCCAACAAAATATGCCTTTTTTGATGTCTTTTTAAAATTATTTACTGTAACTTTTGCCTTTATTTAAATTTTGATTGTGAAATTTACTTTACCAGATACAATGCAAACAATCACTGCTTTTTCAACATTTTTTCCAGTCTGAAAAAAATGTACACCATACCTTCATTTAAATTTTTTTCATTTAAAGTATTTGCATCTTATGTACTTGTATAATTAGATTTTGTTTTATTTTCTAAATTGGGTGACCCTTCTTTTTAAAGATAAATTGAGCCCATTTACATTTTGTAATTATAATAGATGTTTGTGGAATGAATGCATAAATGATTTTCGGATTCTTCACTCTTAATTTTTTTAAAACTTAAGTAAATATACACATGTATAATGAGAGATAAATTCAATCTTATTTGCTTAGTTGACTTGGTGATACACAATATGAATTAAATTGGACTTTTATTTCCTTTCTCTTCTTTCAGTGAAAGCACTACTTTCTTATGTCAGCTCTGTAGTAAGATATTTCCTCCTCAGGATTAGTAAGAACTGAACTAGAAGAGGACAGAGTCCCATTTTCAATTCAAACAAAGAAAAAATATCCAGATTTGACAATAAACTAGTGGTTATGCCATTCAGCAAGATGAATCTAATAAACATAGTAAATGTCTACAAACAAGGTCTTCACAAGCTTATGGTGCAAATACTACAATCACTCACATTTGGCAATAATTTCATACAAATGAATGTGCTGATGATAAAGAAAATTACTAAGTGAACTGAAGGCCACTTAAGAGTCGCAACAAGAAATCCTAGAAATGCAGGTCAAGGTAGGAGGTTGCAGCAGGCCAGATATGATTCCATTAGGCTAGTTCTCACCTAAGCTAAGTTGAAGCTAAATCAAAATTTGCTGCAACAAATAAAATAAATATCTCCTCTGAATTACTAGAAAAGAAAGAAAAACAACAGGTATTACCCAGCACCATTCCATGACCATAAAATTAAAGTATTTCTTGAATGCATGATTAAAAGAAAAAAAAAGGTCTTTGACTATCACCTTTCTTATGTGTTCACATTAGAAGCTCTATGTCTGAATTAAAAACATTATTCAGTGTTTGCTTAAGAATAGAATTTAGGCATTATGACTTTCAACATATTAAGGTTCTATAGGAAAAACTAAGACATCTTTTAATATCAAACTAAATGGAGAAACTTAAAGTTTCACTAAGAGCATGGATTGGTCCGATTCAAGAAGAGCTTCCAAAATTCAGCCACCTAGCTTCTTCTTAACTTTTGGAGAAGAAACTGGAAAATCAACCCATGGCATGATGGTTGTAGTAATATATTCCATCCTCATCATCAGGATTTTGCACTGTTACATGCTATTCTGTTTCAACAGGTGATTCAACTGATCCTGTAGATCTGATGACTGCTCAACATTCATCTGAGTAGCTTCTTGCTGGTATTGAAGGTAGGTTGTTATTATTGCCATTTTCCTTAAACTATTCTCTGAGTGCAAGATGGCATCTTCCTGTAGTACCTAGCAGCTCGGAGCTCAGGGAGTCCTTCAGCACCTGCTTGGTGAGCGCGATCATGTCAGTACCACAGGTGTTCACCTTCTCGGTGAGAAGCCCTTACACGGACTGACCCAAGCGCGCTTGTGTATCCGATGCTCCAGTCGCCATCACCTTAGCTGGCGAATGCCTCTTTTGATTTCTTGACTGCTGCTTCCATGGGCTTTGATTGTGGATCCCAGAAATATGTAATCCCTAACAACTTAATCTTCTCTCCATTTATCATGATGTTGCTTATTGATCCAGTTGTGAGGATTTTGGTTTTCTTTATGTTCATGTGTGATTCATACTGAAGGCTATAATCTTTGATCTTCATCACTAAGTACTTCAAGTTTTCTTCACTTTCAGCAAGCAAGGTTGTGTGATCTGCATATTGCAGGTTGTTAATGAGTCTTCCCCCAATCCTGATGCCCCATTGTTCTTCATATAGTCCAGCTTCTCAGATTATTTGATCAGCATGCAGTTTGAATAAGTATAGTGAAAGGATTCAACCCTGATTCACACGTTTCCTGACTTTAAACCATGCAGTATGCCCTTGTTCTGTTTGAATGACTGCCTCTTTGGTCTATGTACAGGTTCCACATGAGCACAGTTGCATGTCCTGGAATTCCCGTTCTTCACAATGCTATCCATAATTAGTTATGATCCACACAGTAGAGTATCTTTGCATAGTCGATAAAATACAAGTAAACGTCTTTCTGGTATTCTATGCTTTTAACCAAGATCCATCTGACATCAGCAATGATATCCCTCCTTCCGCGTTCTCTTCTGAATCCAGCTTGAACTTCTGGAAGTCCCCTGTTTGATGTACTGCTGCAACCCTTTTGAATGATTTTCAGCAAAATTTTACTTGTCCGTTATATTAATGATATTGTTCAATAATTTCCACATTCTGTTTGATAATCTTTCTTTGGAATGGGCAGAAATATGGATCTCTTCCACTGGGGTGGCCAGGAAGTTGTCTTCCAAATTTCTTGACATAGATGAGAGAGAACTTCCAGTGCTACATCCCCATGTCTGTAAGTTTGTAGTACTGTGGTGGCTTGCATGTTGCTGTGATGCTGAAAGCTATGCCATGAGTATTTTAAATGACAGCAGGGTCACCCATGGTGGACAGGTTTCAGTGGAGCTTTTAGAGAAAGACAGAATAGGAATATGGAACTAGTGGTCTACTTCTGAAAAAACTGAGCAGTGAAAACCTTATGAATAGCATTGGAACATTGATATAGTGCCAGAAAATGAGCCCCTCAGGCTGGAAGACACTCAAAATACTACTGGGAAGAGCTGCCTCTTCAAAGTACAGTAGACTTTAATGAAGTCAAGCTTTTGGTACCTTCATTGCTGAGGTGGTACAACTCAAAATGAGAAAAGCTGCAAACATCCATTAATAATTAGGACATGAAATGTAAGAAGTATGAATATAGGCAAATGGAATGCATAAACATCGATATCCTAGGCACTGGTGAGCTGAAAAGGACTACTACTGGTCATTCTGAATTGGACAATCATATGGTCTACTATGCCAGGAATGACAAATTGAATGAGTGGCTTTGCATTCATCATTGAAAAGAAAATTTCAAGATCTATCCTGAAGTACAATGCTGTCAGTGATAGGATAATATCCATGTGCCTACAAAGATCAGTTAATATGACCATTATTCAAATTTACACACAAACCAATAATGCCAAAGATGAGGAAACTGAAATTTTTTACTTACTTCTGAAATCTGAAATTGATCAAACATGCAATAAAGATGCATTGATAATTATTGATGGTTGGAATGCAAAATTTGGAAACAAAGAAGAAGGATTGGTAGTTGGAAAATATGGCCTTGGTGATAGAAAAGATATTGGAGACCACATAATAGAATTTTTCAAGACCAAAGACTTATTTATTGCAAATACCTTTTTCACAACACCAACGGCGACTATACACATGGACCTCACCGGATGGAATACACAGGAATCAATTCGACTACATCTGTGGAAAGGGACAATAGAAAAACCCCATATCATCAGACATAACAAGGGCCAACTGAGAAACAGACCATCAATTGCCCATCTGCAAGCTCAAGTTGAATTGAAGAAAATTAGAACAAGTCCGTAAAAGCCAAAATATGACCTTTAGTATATCCCACCTGAGTTTAGAGACCATCTCAAGAATAGATTTGGCACACTGAACACTAATGACTGAAGACCAGTTGTGGAATAACACCAAGGACATCATACATGAAAGAAAGCAAAAGGTCATTAAAAAGACAAGAAATAAAGAAAATAGCAAAATGGATGTCAGGAGAGACTCTGAAACTTGCTCTTGAACGCAGATTAGCTAAAGTGGATGGAAGAAATGAAGTAAAAGAGCTGAACAGAAGATTTCAAAGGGTTGCTCGAGAATACAAAGTAAAGTATTATAATGACACGTGGAAAGACTTGGAGTTAGAAAACCAAAACGGAGGAACACATTTGGCATTTCTTGAGCTGAAAGAACTGAAGACAAATTCAATCCTCAACTTGCAATATTGAAGGTTTCTATGGTTAAAATGTTGAACGAGGCAGGAAGTATCAAATGAACATGGAAGGAATATCCAATGTCACTGTACCAAAAAGAATTGGTCAACATTCAACCACTTAAGGAGGTACCATATGATCAAGAACCGATGGTCTTAAAGGAAGATAGCTAAGCTTCATTGAAGGCATTGGTGAAAAAGAAGGCTCCGGAACTTGATGGAATACCAATTTTAGTATTAAACTACTGTTATTTCCCTCCAAACATCCCCATATCAATAAATGTCGAATATGTCCTTCCAGATTTTCAGGTCAAAAACCTTAGAGTCATCCTTGACTCTGCTTTTTCTCTTAAACATCTCATTCATTATTTCAGCAAACCTGTTTCTTTCCCTTTAAAATATATTCACAGTTAAACCACTTCTTAGTATCTCTTCTGACTCCGAGTTCTGTGACACTTATCTCTCTTGTGTGTTATCACTGGTCTCCTTGCTTCTGCCCTTGCCCCCTTACAGTCTATATCCAATAACTTAGGCAGAATGATCCTTTTTAAACTTAAGTCAAATACTGCCATTCCTATCCTCAAAGCACTGCAGTTGCTTCCCATGTAAATCAGAGTAAATTCAAAGGCTTACAAAGACCTCCAGGCTCTACATGAGCTGCCTTGCTCATCTCTCTTACCTTATCTCTACGATTTTCTTCTTTGCTTATACTATTTTAGCTATATCGATATCCTTAATATACTTCCAACTGGGCATGTTCCCTACTCAGTGCCTTTTCATCAACTCTTCAGTTAATGTGAAATGTCCGTTCCTTCTCTCCCACCTGCATACTTACTCCCTGAATCCCTCTCAGGTCTTCACTCTAGCATCACATTCTCAATAAGATCCTTTCTGATCATCCAATTCAAAATAACACATGCCACTCATCTGCCTTATCTTTTCCATAATTATTATTGGTGTATGTAATTAATAAGTAGTAAACTTATTTATTGTTTCTCAACTCACTAACATGTCAACTCCATAAGGGTATGAGGGCAGTCATTTTTGTTTGTTTTGGTTATAGTCATATATTAGGAATTCAAAATACTTTGTTGAATAAATGAATAAATTATTGTTCAAAAATATAGATCTATTGGTTTGGGGTAGGATTTTATATATAATTACAAGTTTGTTTAATTTCAAGATTTAAGGAAATACAAATTATGATAAAAATGAATTATCTCATTACACAAAAGTAAAAATTGAAAAGAACTATAAAATAACACCTTTTATTTGTAAATATGTGGCAAAAAGGACTCTGAAATATTGATTGTCTAAAGGTGGAATCTTATAATCTTTTTGAAAAGTAATCCTGCAACACCAGCTAAATTTAAAAAATGCTCACCCAATACGTATTTGCTAAGCAATTGATTAAAAATAAATATAAAACTTTGTGTTAAATTCACAGCAGTATTGCAGAGTTTTAATACAATATGATTTCTAAATTTTAATCATGGGTATAAGTCTTCAATTAATAATGATTCTGACAACGTTTAACCCATAACATTGTTATGGAATGAATTATGTTCCCCAAAAAGTTATGTTGAATTTCTAATATCTATACCTGTGAATGCAACCCTGTTTTGAAACGGGGTTCCTTTAGCTATGTTAATGAGGTCATACCAGAGTCGTGTGGGTCCTAAACCTAATCAACTTTGAGAGGAGTCTTATAAAAATAGTAAAATTAACACTGATACACACTTAGGGAAGAAAGGACACCATGTGAGGATCGTTTACAAGCAAAGGTACTCCAAGGATTGCTGGCCAACACCAGAAACTAGGAAATACGCTCATGGAATCAACATGACTGAGACATCAATTTGGACTTTTAGTCCTGAGAACTGTTACAAAATAAATGTCATTTTCTTAAAGTCACCCACTTGTGGGATGTTTGTCACTGCAGCACTAGCAATTATGTAGGTAGACATTGGAAAACTGATTCCTAGGATTCACCCAACTCAGATATGTTCTAAATTTTCTGATATTTTCCAAAGCCCCAAATAGCAAACTATTTAAAAAATCCTATTTAATGTCATGTGAAATCTAAGTAGACATGTAAGAGGGCCACTGAGAAAAAAAATATGACAAACTATAAAGAACAGTTACTTCAAAGTTAAATTTAAATTAAATAGAAAGAAAATTTCATAACCATGTCCAAATTTAATAAAGACTATGTAACCAGTGATTCAATTTTAATGACTCCAATAAAAATGCTATATTTACAGAAGTTTGCATTAGTATTTTATTGCTGTTTGCTATATGTATTAAAACTCATTACTATAATCAAATAAAAAGCTTTATTTTAATCTAATTTTCCAAGATTGGTACATATTTTGTTTCTGAATCATGTGTCTTTTTCTGTCTGTGCTTTAATACTGAAGCTCGACAGCAATGTGTTTGATTTTTTTGTTTGTTTGTTTGTTTGATCTAGGTTGTTCATTACCCAAGGTTATTCCATACATAGATAAAAGTAATATTGAAAGTTTGGTAGAATATTTCAAAATGTCAAATGGAAACAATAGAGTTAATAATCAGCGATGCTTACCAAGTATCTGATTTGACAAATTTTATTACTTTTATTTTTATCATATCATTTGTATATTCTTATTTGCTTGGTAGCTACGTTTAACAAATATATTTATCTTTAATTAAAATAATGGGGAAATATTTCCACTTTCCATAGAGTAGTCATGAGCTTCAGTTTATAAAAAAAGATTCCATATAAATTTTTTCTATGTATTCTATTGAATAAAATATGAGTATATAAATATGTATTTTTTGTTTTGTTTTTTATCCCATGCTGTTTCTTAACCTTGACTTCTGAAGTTGGAAGGACTGTGTTTTATGAACTGCTTTTTTTGGAATCCTTCCCCAACAACCCAAGTTTAAGCAAAAGTTGTTGTTCCTTTTATTTTAAGTGTAGTCATTATCATATACAAAGGTCACTGATACACCATTATATCGTATCAGTTGCATGAAAAAATAAATGTTTCAAAAATGGCTATGGCATGATCCAAAGTTATTTCATGGATTTACTTTGGCTTGTTTATTAAAGAGATGAAAATCTTTTATAAACTTTAGGATTGAAAACAAAATGTTTGATTTTAATGAAAGTTGCTTCATAGAATGATATTAAACAAATGCAGTAAATTTATCAGTTATGACCTGTGTTTTTCTTGTTACTCATCATTAGATAGGGATAAAACCTGAAATGAAATACATTCTCATCTCTCACTGACAGGCCACTTTCATCAATTGCATGCTGTGCTTGTATGCAATAGATCAGTATGTGTGAACTTGACACTTTCATCACATTAGATATGACTCTTGTTGAAATGGTGTCTGCCTGAGTCCCAAGAACTATATACTAAAATTACAGTGGGAGCTCTGATTTTGAGAGTTAACTGTAGTGATAACTGAATAAAGATCTGTTCATCTTCAAAAAAAAAAATAACTTCTATCAATATTTGGAATGGAGGGCAATAAAAAATAGCATCAAACTCAGTTTACTGGTCTTGCTTTTTTTTTCTTAAAAGAATCAGAAGTGAAGTGATGAGATAAGAATTCTGTCAGCAATAGCTCTTTTTCTAAACAGCATAAGAATTTTAAGCACTCTTCTACAAAACTTTATTTTATTGATCATCTACTATATGCCAGGTGCTATGAAAGATTCAGGGGGTACAAATAAGAATAAGAATTTTTCCCTGGCTTCAAAGAGCTCATAGTTTGGCACAATAGATATTGAAACAGATACTAACAATTAATTGTAATGAAATATTTTGTCTGTTTACTGAGAGTTCAAATACACTCTTTGTTCTTGTGAGCACAGAAAAGAAAATGTTCTAGGAAAAGGTGATCATGGAAATCCTTGTCTTAAGCTGGGTTCTCTAGAGAAGCAAAACCAGTAAAGTGTATAAATATATATAGAAAGAGAGATTTATATCAAGGAAACAGCTCACGCAATTTTAGAGGCTAGAACATCCCAAGTCTGTAGATCAGGTTAGAGGAGTCTCCCAAGTCACGCAGCTGCAGAAGCTGGCAAGCCCAAGATCGGTAGGTCGGAGAGCAGGGCTCTCACTCACAGGCTGTGAAGGTTGACAAATTCCAAGATCGGCAGGCAAGACCACAATGTTTCTCCTGATTCACATAGCTGCAGGGGCTTGCAAACCCAAGATCGGCAGGTCAGAGGGCAGGGCTTCACTCACAGGCTGTGCAGATCAACGAATCCTGAGTTTGGCAGATAAGCTGACGGCTCAAGTCCCAAGAACCTGATATGAGATGACAGGAGGCAGCTGCAGGATCCAGAGAGAGTAAAAAGCCAGGACGTCTGCTTATATTCAGATGCAGGTCACACCCCCAAGGAGACTCTCTTTCATTTGATTGGCTACTCACAGTATAGTCAATCGTGAATCATGGCCCAGCCAAGTTGGCACACAATCTTAACCACCACACCTTATGAAAGAAATGAATATTAAATAGACACTAGAAATACTATGTGTAAACACTCACAAGTATGGAGCTAATACCTTTTTGCAATACTTAAATTAGACTGGAAAATACAAATGTATTTGTGACATCACTTCCGTCTTCTCTTCCTCCCTCCCTGGTTTGAAAGAATTTGTTATTCAGTCTATGAGGTCTGCCATGTAAATCTAGAACTCTTGGATATCATGTTTCTGAAAAAGGCTTTGAGCATGTTCATGTAGCTCCGAATTCTTAGGTGAAATGTGGCACATGGGCTTGTTGTGCTAAAGGCTGTCTATGGTCTTGGAGAGTTGATTGTTAAATAGTTAAGAATTTTAGAAGCCAGTTTTGGCAGCTTGAAATTAGGTTTGTGGTAATATTTACATCATGAAGATTGACACATTAGAAATCATCCCCTTGTTATGGATAGAATTGTGTCCCTCAAAAAGATATGTTTAAGTTGTAAACCCCGTACTTGTGAACGTGACCTTGTTTGGATATAATACTTTTGTTTTTGTTTTGTAATCAGTTAAGTTAAACATGGTCATACCAGAGTAGGGTGGTTTCCAATCCTAATAGCTTCTGAATGATGTTTTACAAAAGGGTAGAACAAACACAGAAACAGAGGAATACACAGGGAAAAGACAGACACCATATGACAATGGAGACAGATGCATCTAGAAGCAACAAAGCAATGCCAAGGATTGCTGGCAGCCACCAAAGCCAAGAGAGAGTCATAGCACAGTTACTCTCTCAAAGCCCTCAGAAGGAATCATTGTCAGTGATACCTTGATTTGGACTTCTGGCCTCCAGAACTGTGAGAAAACAAATTTCTGTTTTCAGAGACACCCACTTTGAGGTATTTTGTTACGGAAGCCCTAGGAAACTCACCTCTTTGTCTTCTACATGGATCATCTTATTTTTCACATTTTATAACTTTGTATATTCTGCAATGCAGCAGAGCTTCTTGAGTTTATCCTCTAGTAACATTTTAACGTTTAAAAATATCTTAAGAAATATGTAACTATATATAGAAAAGATGAGAATGTTATAATTAACCAATTATTCACCAGCATCAATAATCATTATCAGAATCAATCTTGTTTCATCTAGACCATCATTTACTTTTTCATATGCAACCACTGGATTATTTTGAGGCAAATCAGAAACCTCATCTAATCTCATGTATAAATATTTCATATGAATCTCTGAAAGATAGATCTCTTTTTTTTATTGCCAAATAACATTGCTTACAATATTAACAGAAATTCCACAGTATTGTCAAATATCAGTCGTTGTTCACCGATTGTTTACTAATTATTTTCTTATTTAAGTTTTTTTTTTCCTTTTTAGTTTGTTTCAATCAGAATCAAAATACTGAAAAAAAAAAATGCAGTCGGAGGCAAAGCCAACGTGGCTCTATACACAGAAGTACCATGCTGTCCCTCTGCAGCAAAGACCCGAAAAACTAAGTAAAACAGATTCAAAACACCAATCCTGAAACTCTAAGCATCAGATGAAGGGATAAAGAACTCGATCAAGCACCAAAATGACAGAGAATGAGAACTAGGAGAGCTATGGAGTGGAGGCCCCCTGCCAGCTAACACAGCATGAATTTGGCATCTTGTACCACAGCCATCAAGGACCATGACAGGGAATACCATGAGGCAACTTCACGGAGCTCCCAACAGGAAACAGAGAACCTGGTAACCAGGGATCCACACTTTCCCACCCTGCACTCTTTGGCCCTGTACACTACCTCCACCAGCCATTTTCTAACTGGCCACGGTCACATGGCTGGAGAGACACTGGATCACTGTTGCCACAGGTCTGCCTCTCCCCCAATTGCCAGTTCCCCTTTATTTTTTTTTTTGTTATTATTATTATTTTTTTTTTTGGTTGTTGTGTTTTTGTTTCTTCTCTCTCTCTCTTCTTTCCTTTCCTTTCTCCCGCTCACCTAGCCCCTGAACCCTTAACGTCCCTTCTCCATGTGCTGTACTGAACTGCTCACCTAGAAAGCCACCTGCAAGCTGCCTTCCTGGTTCTGTGCCGCCCCCACTGACCAGCATCCTCAGAGCCATATTGTTTGTTTTAGTTTTTTTTAATTTCTTTTTTCTCTTTCTCTTCCTTGTTTTCCTTTCTCCCACTCACTTAGCCCCGTGCACTGCCCTCACCTCTTCTCAATGGCCCATGCCATGCTGCTCAATTAGAGAGTCACCAGCACACAGCCTCCCCAGGTCTGTGTTGTCCCCACTGGCCGGCTCCCTCAGTGTCATATATTTTCTTTGTTTCTTCTCTCTCTCCCTTCCTTGTTTCCTTTCTCCCACCCACCTAGGCCCACATGTTGCAACAACACCTTCTCAATAGCCCATGCTGCACTGCTTAGCTAGAGAACCACTAGTACACAATCTCCCCAGGTCTGCACCACCCCCACTGACCAGCTCTGTCAGTGCCAGTTTTTGTTGTGGCTGTTTTTGTTTTCCTCTCTCTTTCCCTTCCTTCCTTTCCTTTATCCTGCCCACCTAGCAGTATGCACCAACCCTGCCCCTTCTCAATGGCCCATGATACACTGCTCAGTTGGAGAGCTGTTGGAGAGTCACTGGCACACAGCCTCCCCATGTCTGTGGAGCCATCCCTGGCTGGCTCCTTCAGCACCATTTTGTTTTTCTATTTTTTTGTTTGTTTGTTTCTTCTCTCTCTCTCTCTTCCCTCCTTTCTCCCACCCACCTAGTTCCATGCACCAACCCCGTCCCTTCTTGATTGGCCCTGCTGCACCACTTAGCTAGAAAGCCACCAGCACACAGCCTCCCCAGGTCTGTGCACCCCCACAGGACAGCTCCCTCAGTGTCATGTTTTCATTTTTCTTTATCTTTCCATTTCTCCCTTTTTCTTCTGCCTCCCACCTAGGCCCTACACTGCATTCACCCCTTCCTGGGGGGCCATGCTGTGCTGCCTGGCAAGACAGACACTGGCTTGCTGCCACCTTAGTTCTGCCCCACACACAATAGCTATTTCCTTTAGGGTCATTTTGTTTTTGTCCTTATTTATTTATTTAGTCTCTCTTTCACTCTCTTCATTCCTTTCCTTTCTCCCATCCACCGAGCACAGTGTGCTGTCCCAGCTCCTTTTCAGCAGACTGAACTGAACTGCTTGGCTAAAGAATCACCATCACATGGCCTCCCCAGATCTACCCCACCCCAATCTGCCAACTCCCACCACACTGCCATTTTATTTATTTATTTTCTTCTACCTTTTTTTTTTTTTTTGCTTTTGTTTCTCTCTATTCTTTCTCTTCTTTCTATCTCCTACTTAGGTCCACACATCACATTGTCTCTCTTTCCTCCTGCCTGTTTGCACCATGGCCCACACTAAACCCCACCGCACTGCTCCAGCCACAGTTCATGCCACAAAAGACCATCTCTATCCCACTCCTCTGCTGGACCCATCTATACGTAACCTAATAAAAAAAAATCAGGATGAAACAAACAAGCCTACAATAAATAATTAAAGAAAATAATTCCTAATGTCCCAGAGAAAGCAGATAATATCAAAACATATTAAAAAATAGGACAGGATGGCTTCAGTAAGTGAGCAAAATAAGACAACCTCTGACCTTCCAATAGAAGAAAGACACTGGAAGTATCTGACAAGGAATTCAAAAGTCTTATATTCAGTGCTCTCCAAGATATTAGGAAAGATATTAAGGAAAACACAGAAAAAACTAACGAAAAAAATAGAAAAAATCATGGAAAATACAGACAATCAGGGTAAACACAGACAGAGAAATGGAAGAATTCAGGAAAATAAAACAGGAACAAAATGTCAAAATAAATAATTAGAAATCATACAAAAACTGCAGTTAGAAATTCCAAGCATAAACAACAAGATTCCAGAAATGGACAATGCAATAGAAGTTTTTATGGCAAATTTGAAACAATGGGTGACAGGATCTGCAAAGTTGAAGACAAATCCTTAGGAACCACATTGTTTAAGGAAAAATAAAGAAAAAACTGAAGTACTGGGGATACAATGAAGAGCAAAAATTTGCATGTGATTGGAGTTCCAGAACAGTGGGAGAAAATGGAAAATACAGAGAAGATCATTGAAGATTTTCTGACAGAAAACTTCCATAATATCATGAAACATGAAAAGCTGACCATCTGAAAAGTGCAACAAACCTGATATAGGATAGACCCCAAAAGAAAGCCACCAAGACATATAATCACACCAAAACCAAAGACAAAGAAAGAATCCTGAGAGCAGCTTGAGAAAAACAAAGAGTCACATACAAAGGGGAAGCAATAGACTAATCTCTGATTACTCAGCAGAAACCATGCAGGCAAAAAGAGAATGGGATGATATATATAAAACTTTGAAACAAAAAAATTTCCAACCAAAAATAATATAACCTGCAAAACTCCAGCTCAAATATGATGGTGAAATTAAGACATTTCTAGTTAAAAAGAAATGAAGGGAATACGTAAAAATAAAAAATAAAAAAAACTTACAAGAATTATTAAAGGGAGTCCTTTGGTTAAAGAACCAACAACATCAAACAACAGCCCGAATCTAGGACACAGGACAGCATCATCCAGATACCAACCTTGGTAATGAAATCTCAAGGATAAAACAAAACTAAAAGTTATACAACATGGAACCAGAGAGATCTTTCTGTAAATGACAACAATGTCAGAACAATAAAAGATGGAATAAACAGTGTAGGTATTGAATGATCAAATGGAGAGGAAGACAAGGAGGTATAAAGTAATAAAAGAATGGTTCAAATTTAGTAAGATAAGAGTATATTTCAAGGTAACCACAAAGAAAGTTAACAATCCTACTCATCAAAATAAAGAAGAACAACATAAAGTCTCAGTAAACACAAAATCTACAAAAATGAAATAAATGAGAAGAAAATCTACAGACCAAAGGAATTCAGCACAGGAGATTAAGAGGAAAAAAGAAAATGTCAGCACCACAAAAAAGAAAAAAAAAAAAGCCCTACAAAATGACAGCAATAAACTCACACTTATTGATAATCACACTGAACATAAATGGCTTAAATGCACCCATAAAGAGACAGAGAGTGACAGAATGGTTAAAAAAAAATGGACCTATCAGTATGATTTCTTCAAGAGGCATGCCTTAGAAAAAAAGATATAAGTATATTAAAAATCAGAGGATGGAAAAAATATATATCAAACAACCATCAAAAAAGAGCAGGAGTGGCGATACTAATCTCAAATAAAATAGAATTTAAGACAAAATCCACCATAAATGACAAGAAAGGACATTATATAATAATTAAAAGGACAATCCACCATAAAGTGTAACCATAATAAATATCTATGCACCCAAGGTCAGTGCTCCAAAATACATAAAACAAACTCTAACAACATTGAAAAGACGAACCAATAGTTCCACAATAATAGTAGGAGATTTCAACACACCACTCTAGGTAAAGGACAGAACATCTGGAAAGAAACTCAGCCAACATACAGAAGATCTAAAGGCTGCAATCAACCAATTTGACCTCATAGACATATATAGAACACTTCACCCAACAGCAACAAAGGATGCATTCTTTTCCAATGCACATGGAACATTCTTCAGAACAGAACACATCAAAGGCCACAAAGCAACTGTCAACAAAATCCAAAACATTGCAATAACGCAAAACATCTTCTCTGATCACAACACTATAAAACTAGAAATTAATAACTGGAAGACAATAGCAACAACAACAACAACAAAATACAAGGGAACTGACTAATACTTTGCTTAAAAGCCATTGGGTAATAGAAGAAATCAAAGATGAAATAAAATAATTCCTAGAATCAAACAAAAATAGAAACAAATCATACCAAAATCTTTGGGACACAGCAAAGGTAGTGCTCAGAGGTCAATTTATAGCGATAGATGCACACATTAAAAAAGAAGAAGGGGACAAAATATAAATTTTACCTTTATAACTCAAAAAAATAGAAAGAGAACAGAAAAAGAGATCCACAGCCACTAGAAGAAAGAAAATAATAAAGATTAGAGCAGAAATAAATGAAATAGAGAATAGAAAAACCTAGGAAAAATCAATAAAACCAAAAGCTGGTCAAATCGACTAAATAAAAACAAGAAAGGAAGCAAATCACACAAATAAGAAAGGAAACAGGGGGCATTACAACAGACCCAACTGAAATAAAAAGGATCATAACAGAGTACTATAAAAAACTATCCCCAACAAATTTGAAAACCTAGAGGAAATGGATAAATTTCTAGAAACACACTACCTACCTAAACTAACTCCAACTGAGGAAAAAATCTGAACAGACCCATAACAAGAGAAGAGATAGAAAAGGTAATAAAACAACTTACAACAAAAAAAGAAAAAGAAAAAGTCCTGGCCCAGATGGCTTCACTGAAGAATTCTACCAAACATTCAGAGATGAACTCACACCACTACTACTCAAACTATTTCAGAACACAGAAAAATAAAGGATACTTCCAAATTCATACTATGAAGCCAGCATAATCCTGATACAAAGACAGGCAGACACCACACAAAAAAAATATTATATATATATATATAAAATAATATCTCTCATGAATGTAGATGCAAAAATTCTCAACAAAATTCAAGCCAACAGAATTCAACATAATATTAAAAAAAAATAATACATTCAACCAAGTGGAATTCATATCAGGTATGTAAGGATAATTCAACATTAGAAAATCAATGAACATAATCCACCAAATAAATAAAACAAAAGAATCACACGATCCTCTCAATTGATGTAGAAAATGCATTTGAAAGAGTCTAACACCTATTTCTTATAAAAACTCTCAATAAAATAGGAATAGAAGGGAAATTTCTCAACATAATAAAGGTTAACTATACAAAACCAACAGCTAACACAATTCGAAATGAAGAGAGGCTAAAAACATTCCCTGAGATTGGGAACAAGACAAGGATGCCTTTTATCACCACTCCTATTTAACATTGTGCTGCAATTCCTAGCTCGAGTTGTAAGATAAGAAAAAGAAATAAAGGATATCCAAATTGGTAAGAAAGAAGTAAAAGAATCTCTATTTGTGGATGATATGATCTTATACACAGATAACCCAAAAGACTGCACAAGTAAACTACTAGAACTAATAGAAAGATTCAATAGAGTAGCAAGATACAAGATAAACACATAAAAATCAGTTGGATTCGTATACACCAATAAAGAGAACGATGAAAAGAAAATCAGGAAAACAATGGCATTTATAATAGCCCTTGAAAACACAAAATACTTTGGAATAAATCTAACCAGGAATGTTAAAGACCTATACAAGGAAAACCACAAAACACTACTGCAAGAAACCAAAAGAGACCTACATAAATGGAAAAACATACCATGCTCATGGATAGGTAGACCTGACATTGTGAAAATGTCAAGTCTACCCAAAGTAATCTACAAATACAATGCAATCCTTATACAAATACTAACAGCATTATTTAAGGAGATGGAAAAAATAATAATTAACTTCATATGGAAAGGGAAGAGGCCCTTGATAATTAAAGCACTATTGAAGAAGAAGAATAAAGCTGGAGGACTCACACTACCTGACATCAGAACCTGCTATACAGCTATGGTAGTAAAAACAGCCTGGTACTGGTACAGTGCCGGACATATTGACCAATGGAACAGAATCAAGAACCCAGATGTAAATCCATCTACCTACATTCACCAGAATGTCGACACAGAGTCCATTAAATGGGGAAAAGACAGTCTTTTTAACAAGTAGTGCTGGCAAAACTGGATGTGCATCTGCAAAAAAAAATGAATCAAGACCCATTCCTTACACTATACACAAAAACTAATTCAAAATGGATCAAAGACCCAAATATAAAACCAAAAACTATAAAGATCATGGAACTAAAAATAGGGTCAATGCTAGAGGCCCTAATACACAGAATATACAGGATACAGACTGTAACTAACAATACACATACACCAGAAGATAAGCTAGATAACTAGGATCTTCTAAAAATTAAATACTTATGCTCATAAATGACTTCACCAAATGAGAAAAAGGAGAACTTAAAGCCTGGGAAAAAATTTTGGCTATGACATATACAACAAAAGTCTAATCTCTAAAATCTATAGGATGCTCCAACACTTCTACAACAAAAAGGCAAGTAATCTAATTAAAAAATGGGCAAAGTGGAGGTTCCAGAAAAATGGCGCTCTAGGCAGAAGCACCATGCCATCCCTCCACAGCAAAGATCCAAAATCTAAGCCGAACAGAGAATACAACAATCCTGAAACCCTAAAACATCAAATGAAGAGATAAAGAACTCAGCCAAGCACCAAATGGAGTGAGAAAACTGACAGAGAATGAGAGTGAGGTGAGACTCATTCAGAGGTCCCCTACCAGCTAACGCAGCACAGATCCACCATCTTGGACTCCTATCAGAGACCAGCAAACCGGGGTACGAGAAAGCAGCCTCACGGAGCGTCCAGCGGGAGACAAAACAACCGGTAATTTGCCATGTGTGCTTTCCCTCCCCCAACCCCTCTTCACCCTGGCTCAGACGGCTCTGCTTCCCGCAGCCATGGTCTCTTGACCGGGAAGCGCTGGCTGCTCAGATTCCACAAACACAAGTGAGCGGCTCTCTGGGTGCCATTTGTTGGTTGCTAGTGTTGCTTTTTTTTCTCTGCTTCTTTTGATTTCTTCCTTACCTCTTGCCACCTCCCCCTCCTTTTGCTCAAAAACCTGACTACGTGCACCATCTTTGCTTCTTCATGAGGGGCTGTGGAGCTCCGTTCCAGTGTGGAGCTGCTGCCAGTCTGGGCTGCCATGCTGGTGGGATCCCAGGGCTTTTGTTCATTTGTCTATTTTGAATTGTTTGTTTGTTTTCTTTTCCTTTTCTTGAGTTGGGAGCCCTTTCTGGCCAGGCGGTGCTGCGTGGCAAGGAAACTTCCCACTCGGCTTGCACAGATGTGCAGAGGGATCGCTGAGGGCATTTCTTTTCTCATTGGTTTTTTTGTTTGTTTGTTTCTTGGGGAGCCTTTCTTGTGTTTTTCTTCTTTTTAATTTGTTTTGTTTTCTTTTCCCTCTTTTTCCCTTTTTGTCTTTCTTCATCACTCAGTTTCTTGTCTCTATATCTTCCTTCTCTTTCTGTCCCCTGAATACCTGGTGTTGTATACCTCTACGCCTTTTAGCCAGCCTGTACTGCAACACTTGAGAGCGACTTCCCCAGACCTGATAGCTGTACCGGTGGGATCCCTGGGAACTTTGTGGTTCTTTAACCTTTCTGATTTTTATTTATTCATTCTTTTCTTTTCTTCCTCTTCCCCTTTCTGTTTTTCTCCATTTCATAGTCTCTTATCTCTCCACTCCAACGGCAAGCTCCCATAGCATTCTTTTTTCTTTGTTTGTATGCTTTTGGCTCCTATTCTTCTCTCCTCTCCAATACCCATCTTAGCTCCACACATAACAATCTCCCTGCTGCATCCTGCCTATCTGCACCATGGGCTTGACATCACACCACCAAGAAGCACAGGCAAGGCCTACTGGAACCTGTCCTGCACTGATTACCAACCCGCCCAGGTGGCTGTAGTAAGTGCCACAAACAACCCATCCCAGTAACTCCTCTTCAGCTAGACCTGCCCTCCTGTACCATATCTGAGTGACTGACCCTGCCAGTTGGAGAAGGAGGTGAAAAGTATTATTCCAACAGATGAGCAAACAACAAAGAACACACAG
The DNA here is from genome assembly GCA_030035585.1 of Dugong dugon. Classification (NCBI taxonomy): domain Eukaryota; kingdom Metazoa; phylum Chordata; class Mammalia; order Sirenia; family Dugongidae; genus Dugong; species Dugong dugon. Next base: position 35,846,433 of record CM057479.1, read on the forward strand.
TCCGCCTGCTCAGAAATAGTCAAATTTTTTTTTTTAAAAAAAGGACAAAACAAACAAATCAACAATCAATTAAGGAGAAAAATAACTACTGAATCCCCCAAAGACAGCAGACAATATCAAAAAAATTTACAAAAACAGAACAGCATGGCTCCAGTAGGCATCCAAAATAAAACACCAGATGACTCTCCAGTGGAAGAAAAAGCACTAGAACTACCTGATACGGAATTCAAACCTCTAATACTCAGAATTATCCAAGAGCTGAGGCAAAAAGCTGACAAACGTGAGGAAAAAATAGACAAATTCATGGAAAATACAGACAAAAATTGGAAGAATTCAGGAAAATAATGCAAGAACAAAATTCCAAAATAAATTCACAGCTAGCAATTATACAAAGACAACAATTAGAAATCCAAAATATAAACAACAAGATTTCAGAAATGGACAGTGTCATAGAAGGACTGAGAAGCAGATTTGAAACGGTGGAAGACAGGATCAGTGGAATTGAAGACAAACACTTGGATACAACACTGTTTCAGGAAAACTCAGAAAAAAGAACAAAGAAAAAGGAAGAGACACTGAGAGTTATGTGGCATACAATCAAAAGAAAAATTTACAAGTGATTGGCATTCCAGAACAGGGGGAGAAAACAGAAAACACAGAGAAGATCATTGAAGAACCACTCACAGAAAACTTCCCCAATATCATGAAAGATGAAAAGCTGGCCATTCAAGAAGCTCAACAAACCCCATATAGGAGAGACTACAAAAGAAAATCACCAAGGCATATCATATTCACACTCGCCAAAACAAAAGACAAAGAAAGAATCCTGAGAGCAGCTCAAGAAAAAGAAGAAGTCACATGCAGAGGAGAAACAATAAGACTAAGCTCAGATTATTCGGCAGAAACCATGCAGGCAAACAGGTAATGGAATGACATATATAAAATCTTGAAAGAAAAAAATTGTCAGCCAAGAATAATATATCCTGCAAAACTCTCATTCAAATTTGATGGTGAAATTAGGTCATTTCCAGATAAACAGAAATTAAGGGAATATGCAAAAGTCAAACCAAACTTATAAGAATTATTAAAGTGAGTTATTTGATGTGAGGACAAACAGCTTCAGCTCACAGGCAGAACCTAGGATGCAGGATCATACGAGCCACATACCAATCTAGGAAATGAACTCTCAAGCACTATCCAAAACCAAAAGAAATATAACAGGGAATCAGAGCAGTCAATCGATGGATGACAACAACATCAAAACAATGAAAGAGGGAATAAATGGCATAGGTATAAAACCTTCTAGTGGAGAGGAAGGCAAGGCAATACCAAGTAATGTAGACTGCTTCAAACTTAGAAAGATAAGGGTAAAATTCATGGTAACCACAAAGAAAGTTAACAAACATACAAATAAAAAAAGAGGAAAAACATAAAGTCTCAGCAAAAACAAAAAGTACAAAAACAAAAGAAATGAAAAAAATATCCATGAACAAATGTAACTCAGCACAAGAGAGTAAGAAGAACAAAGAAAACTTCAGCACCACAAAAAAAAAAAAGACTACAATATGACAGCAACAAACTCACATCTATCAATAATGACACTGAATGTAAATGGAATCAATGCACCCATAAAGAGACAGAGAGTGAGGGATTGGATAAGAAAACACGATCCATCAATATGTTGTCTACAAGAGACACACCTTAGAAACAAAGATGTGAATTTATTAAAAGTCAAAGGTAGGAAAAAAATATATCAAGCTAACAACTACCAAAAAAGAGCAGGATTGGCAATTCTAATCACAGACAAAATAGATTTTAAAACAAAATCTACCGTAAAAGACAAAGAAGGACACTATATAATGATTAAGGGGATGATCCATCATGAAGACATAACCATAATAAACATCTATGCACCCAATGACAGTGCTCCAAAATACATAAAACAAACTCTAACAACACTGAAAAGAGAAATTGAATGTTCCATAATAATAGTAGGAGACTTCAATACACACTCTCAGTAAAGGACAGAACAACTAAGAAGAAACTCAGCAAAGCTACAGAAACCTAAAGGGCACAGTCAGCCAAATTGACCTCATAAACATATATAGAACACTCCATCCAACAGTTGGAAAGTACACATTCTTTTCCAATGCACATGGAACGTTCTCCAGAACAGACAACATCTTAGGCCACAGAGCAATCCTCAGCAAGATCCAGAACGTTGAGATAATTCAAAGTATCTTCTCTGACTACAATGCCATCAAGGTAGAAATTAACAATAGAAAGAGCAAGAAAACAATCAAATAAATGGAAAATGAATAATACCCTGCTTACACATCAGTGGGTAATAGAAGAAATCAGAGATGGAATCAAAAAATTCCTAGAATCAAATGAGAATGAAAACACATCATACCAAAACCTTTGGGACACTGCAAAGGCAGTCCTCAGAGGACAATCTATAGCAATAGATGCACATATCAAAAAAGAAGAAACAGACAAAATCAAAACATTAACTACAGAACTCAAACAAATAAAAAGAGAACAGCAAAAAAAGCCCACAACCACCAGAAGAAAGGAAATAGTAAAGCTCAGAGCAGAAATAAATGTAATAGAGAACAGAAAAACAATAGAAAGCATCAACAAAACCAAAAGTTGGTTCTTTGAAAGAATCAACAAAACCGACAAACCACTGGTCAGACTGACAAAAGAAAAACAGGATAGGACACAAATAACTCAAATAAGAAATGAAATGGGGAAGATTACAAGAGACCCAACTGAAATAAAAAGGATTATAACAGAATATTATGAAAAACTATACTCCAACAAATTTGAAAACCTAGAGGATATGGATAAATTTCTAGAAACACATGGCCTACCCAAACTACAACAAAATGATGTTCAAAATCTGAACAGAGCCATAACAAGAGAAGAGATTGAAAAGGTAACAAAAAAACTCCCAACCAAAAAAAGCCCTGGCCCAGATGGCTTCCCTCGAGAATTCTACAAAACATTTACAGAAGAGATTGTATCAGTTCTACTCAAGCTATTTCAGAGCATAGAAGAGGAAGCAACACTTCCAAACTCATTCTATGAAGCCAGCATAATGTTGATACAAAAGCCAGGCAAAGATGTCACAAAAAAAGAAAATTACAGACCAATATCTCTCATGAATATAGATGCAAAAATTCTGAACAAAATTCTACCAATAGAATTCAGCATCATATCAAAAAAATAATACACCACGACTAAATAGGATTCATACGAGGTATGCAAGGATGTTTCAACATTAGAAAATCAATCAACATAATCCACCCCATCAATAAAAGGAAAGAAAAGAATCACATGATCATCTCAATTGTTGCACAAAAGGCATTGGACAAAGTCCAACACCCATTCCAGATAAAAAAATGTCAATAAAATAGGTATAGTAGGGAACTTTATCAACATAATAAATGGCAACTATGCAAAACCAATGGCCAACATCATTCTTAATGGAGAGAGGCTGAAAACATTCCCATTGAAAACAGGAACAAGACAAGGATGCCCTTTATCACCACTCCTATTTAGCATTGTGCTGGAATTCTAGCTAGAGCAATAAGGCAAGAAAAAGAAATAAAGGGCATCCAAACTGGTAATGAAGAAGTTAAATTGTCCCTGTTTGCAGGTGATATGCTACTATAAATAGAAAACCCTAAAGACTCCACGAGAAATCTACTGGAACTAATAGAATGGTTCAGCAGAGTAGCAGGATACAAGATGAACATTCAAAAATCAATTGGATTCCTATACACTAATAAGGAAAATGATGAAAAGGAAATCAGGAAAATAATACCATTTTCAATAGCCCCTAAAAAGATAAAATACTTAGGAATAAATCTGACCAGGGATGTAAAAGACCTATACACACAAAACTACAAAACACTACTGCATGAAACCCAACGGTATCTACATAAATGGAAAAACATACCATGCTCAATGATAGGCAGACTCAACCTTGTGAAAATGACGATTCTACCTAAAGCAATTTACAAATATGATGCAATCCCGATCCAAATACCAACAACATTCTTCAAAGAGATGGAAAAACTTATCATTAATTTTATATGGAAAGGGAAGAAGCCCCGAATAAGTAAAGCACTACTGAAGAAGAAGAAGAAAGTTGGAGAACTCACACTACCTGACTTCAGAACCTACTATACAGCTACAGTAGTCAAAACAGCCTGGTACTGATACAACAGACACATTGACCAATGAAACAGAATTGAGAAACCAGATGTAAATCCATCCGCCTACGATCACCTGATCTTCAACAAGGTCCCAAAGTCCATCAAATGGGGAAAAGACAGTCTTTTTAACAAACGGTGCTGGCAAAATTGCATATCCATTTGCAAGAAAATGAAACAGGACCCATACCTCACACCGTACACAAAAACTTCTTAAAAATGGATCAAATAACTGAATATAAAGCCTAAAACTATAAAGTCCATAGAAGTAAAAATAGGACCAACACTACAGGCCTTAATACATGGCATTAACAGGATACAAACCATAACCATCAACGCACAAACCCCAACTGATAAGCTAGATAACTGGATCTTCTAAAAATCAAACACCTATGCTCTTCAAAAGACTTCACCAACAGAGTAGAAAGAGAACATACAGACTGGGAAAAAATTTTTGGACAGTACAAGTCAGACAAAGGTCTAATCTCCATAATCTACAAGAAAATCCAACACCTCTACAACAAAAAGACAAATAATCCTATTAAAAAATGGGCAAAGGAAATGAACAGACACTTCACCAAAGAAGACATTCAAATGGCCAACACATGAGGAAATGCTCGCGATCACTAGCCATTAGAGAAATGCAAATTAAAACCACAATGAGATACTGTCCCAGCCCAGCATTACTGGCACGAATCAAAAACACTGGAAATAACAAATGTTGGAGGGGCTTCAGGGAGATGGGAACTGTTAGGCAATGCTGGTGGGAATGCAAAATGATACAATCATTTTGGAAAATGATATGGCGCTTCCTCAGAAAGCTGGAAATAGACATACCATTCGATCCAGCAATCCCACTCCTAGGAATATATCCTAGAGAAATAAGAGTCGTCACTTGAATAGACATGTATACCTATGTTCATGGCAGTATTGTTCACCATAGCAAAATGATTGAAACAACCTAGATGCCCATCAACAGATGAATGAATAAATAAACTATGGTACATACACACAATGGAGTACTACGCAACCAGAAAGAACAACAATGAATCTGTGAAGCTTCTCATAACGTGGATGAAACTGGAGAAGATTATGCTGAGTGAAATAAGTCCACCACAAAAGGACAAATATTGTATGAGACTTCTATTGTAAAAACCCATGAAAATGTTCACACACAAAATGTAACAATATTTGTTGGTTACCAGGGATGGGAGGGATGGGGGGGAAATACTAAATAGGCAATAGATAAGTGGTATCTTTGGTGAAGGGTGAGACAGTACACAATACAGGGGAAACTAGCACAACTTGTACAAGGAAAGGTCATGGAAGCCCCATAGACACATCCAAACTCCCTGAGGGACTGAATTGCTGGGTGGAGGGCTGTAGGGACCATGGTCTTGGGGAACATCTAGCTCAATTGGCATGACACTACTTATAAAGATAATGCTCTACATTCTACCTTGCTGAGTAGTGTCTGGGGTCTTAAAAGCCTATGAGCGGCCATCTAAGATACTCCACTGGTCTCATCCCTTCGGGAGCAAAGGAGAATGAAGAGAACAGGATCCAAGGAAAAGATTAGTCCTAAGGACTAATGGTCCACAGCTGCCAAGGCCTCCACTGGACTGAGTCCAGTACAGTTAGATGGTGCCCGGCTACCACCACTGACTGCTCTGACCAGGATCACAACAGAGGGTTCTGAACAGAGCTGGAGAAGGATGTAGAGCATAAATCTAACCCACAAAAAAAAAAAAAAAAAAAGACCAGATTTACTGGCGTAAAAGAGACTGGAGAAACATCGAGAGTATGGCCCCCAGACACCCTTTCGGGTCAGTGGTGAAGTTACCTCCGAGGTTCATCGTTCAGCCTGGGAGTGGACAGCTCCGTAAAACCAAATGAGACTAAAGAGGTACAGTAGTCCATTTACAAGGGCCAGAAGGCAGAAGGGGACAAGGAAGCTGGTGATAGGGAACCCAAGTTTGGGTAAGGATGTTGTTGATGTGTTGTGGGATTGTTAACCATTGTCAAAGGGCAACATTTGTAGTAACTGTTAAATGAGAAAATATTTTGTTCTGTAAGCCTTCATCTTAAGTGAGAATAACAGCACAATTGGAAGAGCGTAGTCAATGTCACTGAACTGTGCATGTGGAAATTTTTGAAATGGTGTATCTTTGGCTATGTTTATTTTCACACACACACAAAAAAAAACGGTTGAGAAGTTAGAGGGTTTATATGATGTGGGATTGCTAACCAATGTCATAAAACAACATGTGTACTACTGTTTCATGAGAAACTATTTGCTCTGTAAGCTTTCACCTGAAGTACAAAAAAAAAGAATAAAATAAAAAAAATGGGCAAAGTATATGAATAAACACTTCACCGAAGAAGACATTTGTCATGGATTGAATTTTGTCCCTCAAAAATATCTGTCAGCAGATACTCCACTGATCTCATCCCTTCGGGAACAAGGGAGAACAAAGAGAACAGGATACAAGGAAAAGATTAGTCCGAAGGACTAATGGTCCACAGCTACCAAGGCCTCCACGGGACTGAGCCCAGTACAGCTGGATGGTGCCCGGCTACCACCAATGACTCCTCTGACCAGGATCACAACAGAGGGTTCTGGGCAGAGCTGGAGTAGGATGTAGAGCATAATTTTAACTCCCCCCCAAAAAAAAGAAGACCAGATATACTGGCCTAAAGAACACTAGAGAAACCTCGAGAGTGTGGCCCCCAGACACCCTTTCAGCTCAGGTGAAGTTACCTTCAAGGTTCGATGTTAAGCCTGGGAATGGACACCCCAGTAAAACTAAATGGGACTAACGATGTACAGGAGTCCGGTGACAAGGGCCAGAAGGCAGAGGGAGAGTAGGAAACTGATGATAAGGAACACAAATTGAATAAGGACACTGTCGATGTATTGTGAGATTGTTGACCACTGCTATAGGGCAACATTTGTAGTAACTATTAAATGGGAGGCTGTTTTGTCCTGTAAGCCTTCATCTTGGGCGAGAATGGCAGCACAATTGGAAGAGCATAGTCAATATCACTTAAATGTGTAAGTAAAAAGTTTTGAAATGGTGTTTAACTAAAATAAAAATAAATAAATAAATAAATAAACAAATGAGACTAAAGAGGTACAATAGTCCACTGACAAGGTCCAGAAGACAGAAGGGGACAAGGAAGCCCCCTGGTGATAGGGAACACAAGGTGGAGTAAGGATATTCTTGATGTGCTGTGAGATTGTTAACCATTGTCATAGGGCAACATGTGTAGCAACTGTTAAATGAAAAACTATTTTGTTCTGTAAGCCTTCATCTTAAGTGAGAATAACAGCACAGTTGGAAGAGCGTAGTCAATGTCACTGAACTGTGAATGTAGAAAATTTTGAAACGGTGTATCTTTGGCCATCTGTAATTTTCATCAAAAAAAAAGGTTGAGAATTTAGAGGCTTAATACGTTGTGGGGTTGTTAACCAATGTCAAAAAAAACAACATGTGTACTACTATTTCATGAGAAACTATTTGCTCTGTAAGCTTTCACCTGAAGTACAATAAAATATATATTAAAAAAAAAAAAAATATCTGTCAGCTTGACTAAGTTAGGATTCCCAGTATTGTATATGATTGTGTAATCTAATGTGATTTCCTCATGTGTTGTAAACTGTATCACTATGATGAAGTTATACTGATGGTTTACATGATTGGATAGTGTCTTAATCCAATCTCTTTTGAGATAGAAAAGAGAGAAGAGAGCAGAGACACATGGGAACCTGATACCACCAAGAAAGCAGTGCCAGGAACACAGCATGTCCTTTGGACCTGAGGTTCCTGCGCTGAGATGCTCCCAGCCCAAGAGAATACTGATGCATCACAATGACCTTCCAGACCAAGGGAAGACTGATGACACAGATCTTCCTCCAGATCCAACAGAGAAAGTGTTCCCTTGGAGCTGACACCCTGAACTTGGACCTGTAGTCTACTGGACTGTGAGAGAATAAACTTTTCTTTGTAAAACTATCCACTCATAGTATTTCTGTTACAGCAGCACTAGATGTCTAAAACAACATTCATGTGGCTAACAGACAACATGAGATAATGCTCATGATCACTAGCCATTAGAGAAATTAAAATCAAAACTACAATGGGAACATCTCACCTTGACATTTCTAGCACTAACAAAAAAATACATAAAATAATAAATGTTGGAGAGGCTGCAAGGAGTTTGGAACTCTTATGCACTGCTAGTGGGAGTAAAAAATGGTACAACCACTTTGGAAAACAATATTGTGCTTCCTTAAAAAGCTAAAACAGAAATTCTGTGAGATCCAGCAATCCCACTCCTAGGAATATATCCTAGAGAAATAAGAACTGTCACATGAATAGATATATGCACACCTATGTTCATTGCAGCATTATTCACAATAGCACAATATCAAAAATATGGAAACAACTTAAGTGCCCATCAACAGATGAATGGATAAAGAAACTATGGTACATGCACACAATGGAATATCAAGCAACGGTAAAAAACGGTGATGAACCTGTGAAACATCTGACCAACACTGATAAATCTGGAGAACGTTATGCTGAGTGAAATAAGTCTGTCACAAAAGGACAAAGACTGTGTGAGACTACTATTATAAAAACTCACGAAAATGTTTACAAACAGAAAGAAACGATGTTTGATGGCTATGAGTGAGAGGAGTTGTAGGGAGGGAAAAATACTAACTAGTTAATAGATATGTGATAAGTTTCGTGAAGGACAAGACAGTATACAATACTGGCGAAGCCAGCACAAACTGACCAAGACAAAGTCATAGAAGCTTCATAGATGCATTCAAACTTCCATAGGGATCGAGTTACTGGGCTGAGTGGCAGCGGACAATGGTCTCAGGGAATGTCTAGGTCAATTGACATAACAGTTTATAAGGAAAATTTTCTACATCCTACTTTGATGAGTAGCCTCTGGGGTCTTAAAAGCTTGTAAGCAGCCATCTGAGATACATCTACTGGTTCTACCCCATCTGGAGCAAGGCAGAATGAAGAAAACCAAAGACATAAGGGAAAGATTAGCCCAAAGGACTAATGGACCACAACTACCACAGCTTCCACCAGACTGAGTCCAGCACAACTAGATTGTGCCCGGCTACCACCACTGACTGCTCTGGCAGGGATCACAACAGATGGTCCCAGACAGCTAGAGAAAAATGTAGAACAAAATTCTAACTCACAGGAAAAGACCAGACTTACCGGACTGACAGAGACTGGAGAAACCCTGAGAGCATCGCCCCTGGATGCCCTTTTAACTCAATACTAACGTTCACCCTTTAGCCAATGATTAGATAGGCCCATCAAAACAAAAAATAATACATGTAACTCAACCATGTATATGAGACTAAGTGGGTACACCAACCCAGGAAGGGACAGGAAAGCTGGGTGAATGGAAATGGGGAATCCAAGATCTAGAAGAGGAGAGTGTTGACACATTTGGGGTTGGCAACCAGTGTCACAAAACAGCGTGTGTTAATTCTTGAATGAGAAATTAACTTGCTCGGTAAACCTTCCCTAAAGCACAATTAAAAAAAAAAAGATTCAGTTAGATTTTATGTAGTATCGCAAACTTTTTTTTTTTTTTTAGGAACAATTTCTTGAATTATAGCTTATAATATTTTCTTCAGGTACCCCTATTGTATGAATTTTACTCTTTGTGTCTTAAAAAATTATCATTCTATCTTAAAACATTTCTTATATTTTTATTCTTATTTTTCATTTTATTTTTTCTGAATTACTTTCTATATTGCTTAAGAAAACACACATTCTGTTTGTCTTTACATTTTTTCTAGTTTACCTTTTTTTCTGAAAAGATTTTTAAAATTTATTTCTAATTCTTTCCTGATCTGAGTCTTATCATCAAAATTCTAAATTTTCTAATCATGATTTTTGTTTTCTTCTATATCATATATAATTTTATTAATGTCTTTTTTCTTTTCTATTTTGAAATACCAAAAAAAACCCCAAACAAACCAAACCCCTTGCCATCAAGTTGATTCCAACTCATAGCGACCCTATAGGACTGAGTAGAACTGCCCCATAAGATTTCCAAGCTGGTGGATTCAAACTGCCAATCTTTTTTTTAGCAGCTGTACCTCTTAACCACTGTGCCACCATAGCTCCAATTTTGAAATAGTTTATATTTTTGAGCATATCTCAAAAATGATTTTCTAGTGGGCTTGAATTGTATTAGGTATGTTATTTTGCTCTTTGTTCCCTCTGCAATGGATTTGACTCAATCTTTTTTTGTTACTCTATTTCACACAAAATTAGGTGTCTGGACTTTTAGAAAGAGGCTTGATACAGTACAGGATAGCTTTTCTAACTTCACAGTGCTCTCTCTTATGTTGTTTCCGTGCAGTTTTAAGAAATATGGCACTTTATTTTTGGATCACTTAGTGGATTCTTTTCCTGTCTTTTATGTAGAACTTTTCAGTTGCTTGTTTATTGTATCTTTGCTGCTCAATTTTTATTCAATTTTCAATAATTTATCCTCATTGTCAGGCTTTGTCATGAAGGGAAGTTTGCTGGTGACTTTTTAGAATTTTGGGACCAGACTGCTCTCGGCCCTTCAAATATTACTGTAGAACTCTGTTGGAATGTGTGAAACTTAAGTGGCTCTTTAACAAACTGTTCATTAATAAAAGAGAAAAAAAAAAAAAATGGAATCCTTATCTCATGCAACGAACAGCTCCAGAGAGATGCCCCATGTTAGCTGCCATTCTCGTATTGGTAATCCAAACTTTACAAGGAGTTTCTCTTGGTGCCTTTGAAACTTCCATTTCATTCAAATGCTCCATTGCTTCCTCTTGCACAGTTGCTGCTACAACACAGTTCCTGTTATAGTTTTTGCATCATTTGCTTGTATTTTGAAGTTTATGGGGACATCTTGTCATCTAGTTTTATTTTAAATGTTGTCCATGTTTTTTTGTTTGTTTGTTTTTTTGCTTGTTTTTGTTTTTTGATTGGCTCCCCTAGTTCTTCCACCTGTTTTAAAATAGGGAGATGGGGCAATTAAAAAAAAAAATGTTGTTCCTGCCATCTTCCCAGAAACCTCTCTGGACCAAATGTCACATACAATTTTCATTCAGATGCCTGAAATATATTTTTGCTACTTAAGATTAGAAAGAAATAAAAATCTGCATTTTCTATTGTATGTGATATAAAAATATATTGTGAAAAAGTATTAGAGACAAGCGTATAAAGAATAATGTATGAAATATCTAAGTACCACTTCTGATCTGAAAAAATGTGTGCTTTGACAAGATCATATTATTTTTATTTCCCTCATCTCTGTAAGATCCCAATATCTTGAAATTTTTTCTCACTCCCAAGAATTCTTTTATCTTTTGAAATTCTATATAAATGGATTGGTGTTGTTTGAATTTATCTACAGATTGATTTTTTTGTTTAGTTTGTAGATCATTTATTTTCATTGCTATATGGTTTTCCATTTTATCAATATACTACAAAATATCTATTTGCCTGTTCATGTACATTTAGGTATTTTCTAATTTAATTTTTGTTACCTAGCAGTGTCACTTTAAAAATGTCAATTCCAATCGTCCTTTATTCTTCCTGGGTAGTTAGTGAATTACTTGATATGTCTGGTTGAACTAAGAATTTTCATATGCTTCTTTAACATTCAGAGTTTCTCTTCTGCAAATTTCTGGCTGATGTCTTTTTGTTTTTTCTTATTATGATGCTTGCCTTTTTTTTTAAGATCTCTTTATTTTTTCTGCCTAAGAATTGTTTATTGCAGACATATGTTACATATGTTCTTCTCAATGCTGTGACTTATCTTTTCCCTTTTTATGCCATCATTTATAATTCAGAAGACTTGAATGTTACTGTGATTAATTTCATCAACCTTTTTTTGTGATTTGTAGTTTTACAATTTAGAATTCTTGTGAACATCTACCTACCCAGATATCATAGAAATAATATCTTACATGTCTTTTAAAATTTTGAAAGTTTATTTTTCAATTTAGTTTTCTAATCTATTTGGAATTATTTGTTGCATGAGATAAGAATTTTTTTTCTCTTTTATGAATGAACAATTGTTAAAGAACGATAAAATTTTTGTCACTAGTCTACAATGCCATACCTGCCATAAATCAAGGTTTTATGTATATTTGAGTCTGTTTCTGTGCTAGGGAAATTGGATCCAGTCATCTATTTTTTTTGGCCCTGTGCCAATACTACGAGGTCATAATACAATAGCTTTATAATATCTCATTATCTAGTAATTCAAGTTCTACAAACTTATTCCTTACCTTCTAAATTGCCTTGGCTGTTTTTGGTCCTTTGCTGTGTCCTATAAATCTTAGAACTAGCTTGTTCAGGTCTACATATATATGCAAAAATATTTTGTATTTTTATTGGAATTGTGTTGAATTAATGATAATATGGGGAGGAGCCCTGGTGGCACAGTGGTTAACAGCTTCAGCTGCTGATCAAAGGGTTAGCAGTTCAAATCCACCAGCTACTCCTTGGAAACTCTATGGGGCAGTTTTACTCTGTCCTGTAGGGTCGCTGTGAGTTGGAATCGATACCATGGCAGTAGGTTTGTTTGTTTTGTTATGCTTTCATTAGATTACTTAGCATTTTAATATTTGCCGGTATCTCCATGGAGCCTTTTTGTATACGAGAATAGCTTTTAACATTTTATTATTAAAAACTACTATAATTAATAAAAAAATCAATTTCAATTTGCATATTATCACTACATTTGATCAAGAGAATACATATGTTTATTATGTACAATAAAAAATTAGAGAGCACTGATAATATTTCTTTTGTGGCTACTGTGTGCTAAGATCTGATCTAAGTGTTCTTCAAGGATTCCATCATTATCATGGCAACCTTAAGAGGTACTAACTATTATCATTTCTCTTTTTATAGATGAAATGAGAGAAGGAGCTTTTTCATTCACCGCCCCCCCTCCCAAAGTTAGTTGAATAGTAGAGCCATGATCACATCTCAGTTTGGCCTCACGTTAAAGTTAGAGTTTTTAAAAATCTTACAATACTGCCTCTCCTTCATAGTAGGGATTCAAGGAAAGTAGAGGTACATTATTGTTAATCTTGCTTAAAGATTTTAAAAATAATTTGTTTTAAATAAACATTTTACTGGAATCCTAATATATGAAAGAGGAATAGAAGATTCTGGAGTCCTGCATACTTGTCCTAATCACCCCCTCTCCTAGCCTGTCCTCTGAGCTGATCCTCTGTAACCCCATGAAAACACAGTTTTAAAACTGACATCTTCGTTTTACTGATAAGGAAAATGTGATTCGTAGAGACAAAGTGACTTGCCTCAGATCATGACAGAACCGAAATCAATAGAAGTCCTGCTGAGAAGATCTGCAAACACATTTTACAGCATAATTGATATGGGCCATCTGAGCTTCATATTTTTCTTCTCACAGGTAAAATGGGAAGCTCAGGCGTTACTACAAAAGCTATTTTACAACTACAGGCAGTACCATGAACAGCTGTGAGCAATATGCACTTTATGAAAAAATACAGATGTTCTCCACTATAAACATAGCTGAGAAATTAAATGCCATTTTAAATAAAGATGAATTGCAAAGGTAATAATTGACAGTGATAGAGAATGTGTGCTTCTTGACTGTATAAAACTCATTATCTTCCATGTGTTTTGTTTTACTCAAAACCACTAAGCATGTAGAGATTTACAATCTGGCTTTTGTAACAATCTGGCTTCCCTAGAGTACATTGAAATCTTCCAGTTAAACAATTCGCTGTAAGTTTTATGAACTTTCACATAATGGAAGTGTGATAACTAGAAGGAACTACGCTTGACCTGCATCCTCGAATGTCAGATTATCTCCTGTGGTCAACTGAATAATCCTGAGAATATGGTTGGGATAGTAGAAGGCCAGAAAAGGGTCAAAGCTAGACCTTGACAATTTCTAAAGAAACAAAATCATTAGAGTAGATTGAGATATATGTCCAGACTTAGATTACCTTTAATGCTACCAACTGATCAGACAGTCTCTAACAAAAAACTATTGTCTTACTTTTTAACTCACTGGTGTATACAATAGCATTTACAAATTTGTCTATATCTCCCTGAGTTTCTCTGCAGGGAGGACTCAAAAAGTTATCTTGACAGGTTATAAGAGAGAAAAGCAATTATACTCAACATGCACTAATAACTTTTGCCTCAGGCTGTAGATAAGCCCCACACAGATTGATGTCATTGTATGGAAATCAGTACTATTGAAACAACCAGTGAATTGTTTTGATATTTCTTGCAAACTCCACTCATATTCTTCTTCTTCATCTTCTCAGGTCATAACTAGGCAGTAAGTGTACTGAAAATAGCTTGTTTCATTACTTCAAAATCTTAGCCCAAATCTTCCATGCTCATATCAAAGTATGGAATTTCTGCTTAGAGTAGGCAAGTTCCTATATCATCTCTGAACCTAGAGCACTGCCTGGTCTGATGGCATATTAGAAGTTTTTTTCTGTATACAAGTCAGTAGGGTTTAGGTACGACATTTACCTCAGTGACTTAGGTTAATTTATGTGCTATTCAAATATGCCTATAGTACAAGGCTTCAGTAATTGACGGAATTGACAGAATACCAGCTGAGATGCTTCAACAAACAGATGCAAAACTGAAAGTCTCCTCATCTACGCCAAAAATTTTGGAAGATAGCTACTTGGCCAACTGATAGGAAGAGATCACTATTTGAGCCCATTCCAAAGAAAGATAATAGAATGCAGAAATTATCAAACAATATTTTTAATATTCTATGAGAGCATAATTTTGCTAAAGATAATTTAAAAATGGCTACAGCCATACATTGACAGGGATCTGCCAGAAATTCAAGCTGGATTCAGAAAAGGACATGTAACAAACTAATGTCAGATGTATCTTAGTTGAAGGCAGAGAATACTAGAAAGAGGTTTACCTCTGTTTTATTGACTATACAAATGCATTCAATTGTGTGGATCATAATAAATTATTGATAACTTTACGAAGAATGAAAATTCAAGAACACTTAGTTATGCTCATGCAGAACCTGTACTTAGAACAAGAGGCATCTTTCGAACAGAATATGGGGATACCGTATGGTTTAAAATCAGAAAACGTGTGGGCCAGGCTTGTTTTCTTTCACCATACTTATTCAGTTTGTATACTGGGCAAATAATCTGAGAACCTGAACAATATGAAGAAGGACATGGCATTAGGATTAGAGGAACACTCATTAACAACCTGCAATATGCAGATGATACAACCTTGCTTGCTGAAAGTGAAGAGGACTTGAAGCGCTTATTGATGAAGATCAAAGACTACAGCCTTCAGTAGATTGCACCTTAACACAAAGAAAACAAAAATCCTCACAATTTGACCAACAAGCAACATCATTGTAAACAGAGAAAAGATGGAAGTTGTCAAGGACTTCATTTTACTTAGATACACAATCAAATCTCATGGAAGCAGCAGTCAAGAAATCAAATGCCATATTACATTGAGCAAATCTGCTGCAAAAGACCTCTTTAAAGTGTTGGCAAGCAAAGATGTCACTTTGAGGACTATGGTGCACCTGACCCAAGTCATAATAATTTCATTCACCTCATATGAACACAAGAGCTGGACAATGAATAAGGAAGACCAAAGAAGAGTTGATGCCTTTGAATTATGGTGCTGGTGAGGAGTACTGAATATACCATGGACTGCCAGAAGAATTAACAAATCTATCTTGGAAAGAAGTACATCCAGAGTGCTCCTTGGAAGTGATGATGGTGAGACTTTGTCTCACATACTTTGGACATGTTATCAGCAGGGACCAGTCCTTGGAGAAGGACATCATGCTTGGTAAGGTAGAGGGTCAGCAAAAAAGAGGAAGACACTTGACTAGATGGACTGACACAGTGGCTGCAACAATAGGTTCAAATATAACAGTGATTGTGAGCTTGCTGCAAGACTGGGCATTGTTTCTTTCTGTTGTACACAGGGTCACTATGTATCAGAACCCACTCAATGGCACCTAACAACCATAACATTATACATATATAAAATGAATATTTGAAAAGGATTTATGTCCAGAATATATGAAAAACTCATCACAAATAAATTAAGAAAAAGACTAGCAATCTAATTGCAAAATGGACAGAAAATTCAGATACATTATTTAAAGAAAATATCCCAGTTGTCAGTACAGATATGAAAATATGCTCAACCTCATTAGTCATTAAGAAATACAAATTAAAACTACTGTCTTAGTCATCTTGTGCTGCTCTAACAGATACCACAAGTGGATGGTTTTAACAAAGAGAAGTTTATTTCTTTACAGTAAAGTAGGCTAAAAGTCCAAATTCAGGGCATTGGCCGCATGAGAAGGCTTTCTCTCTCTGTTGGCCTTCTCATCAATGTTCCCCCAGACTAGGAGCTTCTCTGAGCAGGGACCCTGGGTGCAAAGGACATGCTCTGCTCCTGGCACTGCTTTCTTGGTGGTATGAGGTCCCCCTGTGTGTCTGCTTGCTTCTGTCTTTTATATCTCAAAAGAGATTGGATTAAGACACTATCTAATTTTGTAAACCTCATCAGTATAACCTCATCATAGTGATAGAGTTTACAACACATAAGGAGATCACATCAGATTACACAATCATACGGTACTGCAAATCATGACCCAGCCAAACTGACAGACATTTTTGGGGGACACAATTCAATCCATGACAACTACTAATGCAATGCCACCAGAGTGACTAAACAAAAAAAACAGAAATGACCTTGTTTGGTGAGGTTATGTAGCCAACGAAATTTTCTTACATTACTGTGGGTGAATAAATTATTACAATTGTTTGGAAAAATAGTTAATCAGCATTTACTGAAGCTGCACTGCATACCTCATGATGCGGGAATTCTATACATAGGTATACACCCAGAAGGAACAGGTATAAATGCTTATGAGAAAACCTGAGGCAGTGCATTTACAGAAGCACTGCACAACAATAACAACTCATAATTGCCTCAAACCTGAAAACACCCAGGTGCTTATTCAGAGGAGAGTGAACAAGTAAACTGTGGTATATTCACACAGTGGGATTTTATTCAGCAATGAGAATGCATGAACTACAACTACACACAAAAATATGGATAAGTCTTACATAATGTTCTTGAGTCAGAGAAGCCAAACACAAAAAAAAATACATGCTATATAATTTAATCTATAAAATTAAAAAAAAAAAAAAAAAGGCAAGATTAATCTACGCTTTCAGATGTCGGGATAATGGTTCCCCATGGGGGATGGTAATGACCAAAAGATTTCATCAAAGGGACAGCAGAGGCATTAGAGTGCCTATAATGCTCTGTTTTTTTGTTTTGGATCACTGGTAACGTAAAACAAAAAACAGTGGCCAATGATTGGAATCTGACTCAGGTGACTCTGGTGAGTCCTACTGAGTCAGAAGCTGGGGCAGTACTAAAGGCAGGGCCTAGGGTCACTGCAGTGAAACAGCTCCTAATTGCCCTGGAATGTTTGGGTTTGGATCTCTATAAAGAGGAGGTAAAAGCCAGGTTAGTCAAGCAAGGTTTTAATAAGGAGAAACTAATGTACAGAGAGGAGCACTGTGAAGCTCCTCTAATATTCACCTATGAAATGTGCATAATTGAGGGGCATTAATAAAACAGAAAGGAATGTGACTACTTGTAGGAGGGGCCTTAAAATTCTTTTGACTCTTTTGAAATTGCTCAAGGGGATGACTTCCCTGCTGATTAATGGGTGTGTTTATCTTTAACAGTAGGAGACCTGGTGGTTAGGGGTTAAGACCTCAGCTGTTGAGCAAAAAGTTGGATTTGAAATCCAGGAGCTGCTCCTTGGAAACCCTATGGGGCAGTTTTACTCTGTTCTATAGGGTCACTATGAGATGGAATTGACCCAACGGCAATGGGTTTGGTTTTTTTTTTTTTTGGTAAATGGGAGAGAAGAGGAGAGTCTGCTCAAGGGACTATGTGGCAAGGTTAGCTCCTGGTCAAGGACCCTAGCCCAATCCTAGAGTCCTTCCCAACAAGATCGGTGATGGTTAGGCATAAGAGCCCTACACCTGGTTGCATAGGTGTGCTTAATTTATGAGAATTTATCAAGTTGGCACTTATGATTTTGCACTTTTATAATTCAATAAAATGTTAACAAAAAAAGTATGTATAGTACTTGTACTGCTTTTTCTACTCCTAAATGTTACCTCTTATTTTCTAGTCTAATTTATTGTCCATCCTGCTTATCACTTGAATTGAGGTTTGTCCCAGAAAGCTAAGCATGTTGTTTAGAGCCCTCCCATCCTCATGCAGTTTCTTTTCCTCTTGGCAATTTCTTTTTTCTTCTAGGGCTGGATCTTGCTTCTAGAAAACACTTACACATCACTCAGATGGCCTTCCCACACTAGAGGTAAATAGCTAGCACCACTCACATAAAGGCCCTCCAGTCTCTATGATTTCTGCTGGTTTCCTTTGTGGCGACACAGATACTGTGGTTTGGACTGGGCACGAGGTTTCTATGCCCCTCAAGATTAAATTATTTCAGCTATTGATTTCTCTCAGAAGGAGACGAGTCTTTATTTTTTTTTTTAATTGTACTTTAGATGAAGATTTACAGAATAAACTAGCTTCTCGTTAAACAGTTAGTACACATATTGTTTTATGACCTTGGTTAACAACCCCATGACATGCAACTCTCTCCCTTCTCGACCTGGGTTCCCTATTATCAGCTTTCCTTTCCCCTCCTCCCTTCTTGTCCTTGCCCCTGGGCTGGTGTGACCATTTAGTCTCCTTTTGTTTTATGGGCCTGTCTAATCTTTGGCTGAAGGGTAAACCTCGGGAGTCACTTCATTACTGAGCTAAAAGGATGTCCGGAGGTCATACTCTCAGAGTTTATCTCTAGACTCTGTCAGGCCAGCAAGTCTGGTCTTTTTTTTGTGAGTTAGAATTTTGTTCTACATTTTTCTTCAGGGCTGTCTGGGACCCTCTATTGTGATTCCTGTCAGAGCAGTCAGTAGTGGTAGCTGGACACCGTCTATTTGTACTGGACTCAGTCTGGTGGAGGCTGTGGTCGTTGTGGTCCATTAGTCCTTTGAACTAATCTTTCCCTTGTATCTTTAGTTTTCTTCATTCTCTCTTGCTCCTGAAGGGGTGAGACCAGTGGAGTATCTTAGACGACCACTCATAGACTTTTAAGACCCCAGACACTACTCACCAAAATAGAATGTAGAACATTTTCTTTGTAAACTATGTTATGCCAATTGAGCTAGATGTTCCCTGAGACCGTGGTCTCCACAGCCCTCAGTCTAGCAATTTATTTCTTGGTAAGTTTATTTTAGCCCTATTTAAGTCACTTTTAGGACATTCCTCCTCATCGCCGCACCCTCCTTCACACAAATTCAAACAACTTTTATATCCAAACTCCTATAAAAACAGTCTCATCAGTCTAACTACGTTCTATGTCTGAAAAGTTGTCTAGTTAAGTTAGGTTTGGATTTTCAGTTGCAAGGTTGATATGACTGGTTCCTCATTTTCAGGAATTAAAATTTAAGACAGTCAAAATCAAAGCTTTTTTGTCACATTTACTTTCAAGTTTGTTCTTGAACCCTCAGCTTGAGCCTGATCGGCTTTTTGGGGGCAAGCAGTAGAGAAGGATGTTGTGGTCTGTTTTATATGCTCCTTGTTCCATCTAATTCCTCACCCGCCCCCAGTTTCTGGCTTGTGCAGAGTTGGGCTGGTAAAGTGACATGAGAAGAATAAGGTCAAATATCTCTCTGCTTTGGTGGTAACTGTGGCCCAATCTTACCTTTTGAAGCCCCCTTTTCAAAGCAAGTGTACCTAATGTTTGCTTTTTTGTGCGGTACTTTAGTAGGTTGTTTCAAAGCCTCTCTAAAGCCCCCTGAACTTCACTGTCCCTTGATATGACAATACGTTCTCTGGAAACTTCATATTAGTCAACCAAAGCTGTTACCCTGGAGTCTAACCCCACACAGATTCTTTCTGTGGGACTCCCTTTTACCCCCATAGATATTCCTCCTGGGCAGTGTCCTCTTATAACCAGTTGTAGTCATCTTTTGAGATATTTACTAGTTTTAGTTAACTGATGTGCCCCTGAACATCAACCATAGGAGTGCAGCTTGCTCCCATTGTTCCCACTGTTGTCTTTTCTTTCATTGCAGGCTGCTCATGGCAGCCTCCTGCCTTCAAATTGTTCTAGCAGAAGTCGTTACGGGTAGCAATGCCCCACCTCCAATCTGTACATGCAAAGTTTTCCCAAGAGTGTTTTTGGCTTCTGCTCTGGTGGCCAAGCCTAAAAGTTTCAGTAGCTGCGTCAACATCCTTCCAGGCAGTAAGATGAAAGTTTCCTTTCTAGCAAACAACTATAACCTCCAGAACTGTTCACCTTGCCTTGAGGTATGTGTTTGTGTGTGGGGCAGGGAGGAGAGGGAAATCCCCATCCTCTCCGCTGCGGGGATGGAGAGGAAACACTATACTTCTATTCTATACTTCCACCAGTTCCTTATAGCAACCTCCTCTGTCCCTGGTCAATAAATCCTTACCATGTTTGGTGTAAATTGGAGATTAGTGTTAGTTACTAAACTGGCCCTATTCTTAGTTGTGCACTCATGTATCTATCTTCTTTATTTAGAATTTTGGGCTATTATCCCTCATTCACTTCAGCTTTGAGGTCTCAGATGAAACTTTAAAAAGTCTGAATTAGTGTGTTATTATATATTTAATATATATTCTTATAATTCTATAAACTGTAAGTCTATGATTCTGTAGACTAATGCCGTACAGTAGGAATACAATGCAAGTTACGTATGTAGTTTTAAATTTTCTAATAGCTACATTAAAAATTAATAAGAAAAAGATGAAGTTAAATTAATATTATATGATACTTAACTCATTGGAACCCTGTGGGGTGGGGGTGCAGTGGTTAAAAGCTTGGCTGCTAACCAAAAGAATGGCAGTTTGAATCTTCCAGCCACTTCTTAGAAACCCTGTGGGGCAGTTCTACTCTGCTCTATACAAAAATATAATTATTTCAATACAAACATATTAATGGGATATTTTACATTATTTTTTTATTCTAAGTTTTTTGAATTTTGATTTGCATTTTATACTTACAACACCTCTCATTTCTAAATAGCCATATTTCAAGTGCTCAATAGCCACATGTGGCTTGTGGCTATCATAATAGATAGTGCAGCTACAGATTATTAACTTCTTCAGGGCAAAATTGATGTCTTATTCATCTCTTTATGCATGTGGCACAGAAAGACATTGGTAAATGTAAATAAATATGTGAATTAATTAATGGGTACCTGAAAGAAAGTTGAGATATCTGTTATTGTGAAGAAGGTCACAAGAAGGTTTTATGAAAGAGTATTTGGGTTTTCAATGCCAATACAATGAAAGGACAACACATTTAAGCTATTCACTCATTTAAATAATGGAAAGGGAGAGGAAGGATTGCTATGGACCAGGAAACTATTGTATTGAATTTAGTGGCTTAAAAACTTAAACTTAAAAATAACTTCTTTTTAAAGAAAAAACAAACTAAGTAGAATATCTCAGTAGCCCCTTTAATGTAGTTAGGCATGTTAGTGGTGCTCCAAGACCCTCTGGTCCTGAGGACACTGATGCACTGTGCTAACTGTAGGACAGGTTGCTATGAGGACAAACATAACTTTATAAGTTAGTTATTCAGTCCACAACCTATGATAGAAAGCATACCAGTAACGTCTATTTAAAAGTACTTTGGTAAGGAGAAGAGAGAACAATTTACTGTCCCTTTCTGCTGCTAACCATTGATATAATTGTTTCAGAACAAGATTTCCATCTCTTATATATTAGATTTTTGTTTTATTTAGTAGAATTTCTGAGTTCCACATAAATATAGTCAAGTTTTACTGCTAGATGTGCCTAGCCAGAGACAGAATTGACATTTGTATTCTACTGAGTTTGTAGGTGGCTGACTATAAACGTTTTCTTACTGCATTCAGGTGAAACTTCAATATATTCTATTGATAGCAATCAGATAAAAACATTAAATTATGACCAGAATGAGTAAAATGATTATTTTTGAGATAGTCTATTTTATTTTGTTTTATCCAGAATAAAATAAAATATGTTTTGTAGAAAAAGCTTTAAATTTAGATTTGGAGACTGGTATTCCTGAGTTCAAATCCAGGTTGAACTTTTATCATTTTGGGAAAATACTCAAGGAATGGTAACATCCATTATGAAAGGTTGTTCTAAGAATGAAAATAAAACACAGCAAGTGCTTATTAGCAGACAGAATTTCCTCAATGATTTGTCACTTCAATAGTTAATTTTTCAAAATGTTAATCATTAATGTACTAGCTCAGGTCCTATTATTTAGAAAGAAATAATATAACATCTTAGAGACATGGATGTGGATATGCACACGTTCAGACTAAATAGAAATGAACTCTCACTTGAGGTGGGGTAATGATTGGGAATGTTCTATTAAAAAGTTGTCATTTAAGCTGGTCTTTAAGACTATGTATAATTCTGATAAATAGAAAATGGGAAGAAAAAGAAACATAGGAATGTAGCTATTAAAAATGTTCTCGCTGAGCTTATATGGCGGCTAAATTTAAAAACAAAAGTTTAACTGAAACTATTTATTGCTCCTTTTCATCCTCATTGGTCCTAATCCCTTCATTAGAAATTTGTCAGTATAAACCTGAAGTATTTGTCAACAAAGCAAGCAATTTTTTTAAGAAGGCAAATAACTTTTAATCTGTTATTTTTGTCTAGAAGGTTGCCATTGAGATTGTAATTGAAGATATTTGTTTGCTTGCTTGTTTTTTTATATGCCATTGATAAGATCCTAATCATGTTACCCTAATATTTTTCCTACCCTTTACTACACATTGTATTTTCTAGGCACTAAACCAATGCATTCTGAGCTGAATAAATGGCTGATATTTTAAAACTTATGTAACAAAAATAGTCATCATATATGCACTAAAATACTAATGAATAATTGGAGGAGAAAGCAAGTATATCCCTCCCTCTAAATTCATGTTATAAACTACGGTGATCATAGGCTTGAGTACAGTCTGATTCTAAATACGTGGACTCTAAAGTAAAGGGAATAATTTGTAAGACGTGATTGCATTATCAGAAGCTAAATTGTATCATCAGACTATGTGTGGGATTTGTTAGCAGTATTTCAGCTCAATTTTATCTGCTTTTAAAAATCATTTGGTTAAAAGATGTAGGGTTGCAGTTAGCCTTCTTTAATGCAGTAAAACAAACCATTGATTTAATCAAGGGTAGTATGAAAACTAATGCAGGTAATTTTCTCCCTGAATATCTATATAGCAGTTAATATACTATTAATAAATCATAATATATTTTAGAACTGTATTTTAGCTCATCACTTTTATAAATGAATAATGTGACATCCTATTAGTAAAAACAAATGAGACTAAAGATGTAATCTTTTAATTCCTAGCCTATTCCACTATTTTATCAGATAATGCATTTTTATACAAGATGAACACAATAAAATTCTTGGAATTAGAATATTAAACTTACTGGAAACTGCAAAAAGATGGAAGATTTTTCATATCTCCATGGAAAATTATACATAGTCCCATTCAGCTCCTGTAATTTCTTCCCCATAAAACAGTCGTTTAGAGGATATATTTCATAGTTATGAAAAAAAAAAATTTAGATTATAAATTGCTGTGACCATAAAATATTTTGTAGGAAACAGTCCTAAAGCCCTAGCTAGCACAGGATTAAGGTTCTTGAGAATGAGAGCTATGTAATAATTTTGGTATTTGAGAATTTTCCAGACATTACAATTGGTGTTAGGTAAAGAATAGAGTGATTTTCTTTTTAAAATTTTAGGACTTCACAGATATATTTAAAAAATAAAAAAACTTCAATCACGAAATGGAATTCATGTAATAAAGAATGACCATTATTTCGTTTTCCAGCCTTGGGTTAAACCACCTGTGTCTTAAGGCACTGAGACTGGCTATAATCTAGCTAAAATAGCTAAAAAGACAACTTATACTGTATTGTTTTATTTTCATTTCTTTGTCCTAGATTGCATGATGTGTTACCACCGTTGAAATGCACATTTATGCTAATTATCGGAGCTAGGGAAAGGGGGCAAATCACAGTTAACACAAATGTTTTAAGTCAATCCTAAGTATGACTGAACTACTTTCTATATGCTTTAATATTCTCCATATAGCATTCATGTCAGGAAGTTGCTAGAAGGAAAAAGGAAAATACAAACAAAAAACATAAACCTTACATTTCCTCACTGCAGGACCCATTACACATTCTATATCAACTGAAGATACAAATTGCAGTCTTTTTTCTGTCCCAACAGTCTCTTGGTTATCTCTTTACCTGAATTCTTTCTTCTAACCATACCTGACATGAATTCTCTAGACGAACATATATGACTCTATTACGCTATGCAAAATCCTCCAATTACAAAGCTTTGTTTAATGACAATATCTAAACTTTTCAGGTTGGTGTGGAAAACTTTCCTGTTTATCTGTCAACTACTCTTTTATTTTTACTTTTCCAATTGAATCTGTTTCTGTCCATGTTCCATGCTACCTCTATTCTTCCTCTCCTAGAAAATGACTTTAGTTTTTCTAAATATATGCCTGTATAAATATGTTTATAGGATTTATAGAGAATAAGTTTTGTACATTTATTATTTTGTAAAATAAATTTAATAAAAAAGAGAAGTACCAAAAAAAAAAAATTATCCATAATCACTCCATCAGAAAAAACATTGTTAACATTAACTAAATGTTTCCTTGGTCATTTCTCTAATCATATTTGGAGAGTGTTAGATAGCCAGATTGGCAAGTAGAGAAAGAAAATCATTTATATAGATGAAAAAATAATCAGACTCTCCACAAATTCTCCATATTATTTTATGCCATAGTTAGTGAAACAATGTCTAGGGTATGATGTGGCTTTCTAAATTCCCCACAAACATAGGTGCTTTTGAATAACTTAATTTCACAAATAAACTCTCTTCCAAGTTGTTTCTCCCATGTCTTAGGCAGTCAATTATATATCTGAACTCTCCTAACTGCACTCATTTACCTCAGGTGGCTATGGATTTATCTTTTGTGCTACAGTATTTTTGAGCAATGACCACCACTTTTCTGCCCTGAGTGAGTTCCAGGATAGGCAAAACAGTTACAGATGCCTTTTGTCACTCCTTCAGGTAGGCTCCAGATAGATTAGAACAGACAAACACAATAACTTGTAAATAAGGTCAACTCTGCTGCCTCCAGAACCAGGGACCTGGGTCCAAAACTAGCAACTCAGGCTACTGTCTTCAAAATTTCTGTGGAGCTGGGCAGGGTATGGAGCATAGGCAAGTAAAAAAGCTACAAAGGCTTTGATGCCGTTTTTAAGTTGCCTTTTTCTTGATCACCATTTACTTGGTTGTTGTAAACCTTTGACTATTATCCAGAGATCTGACATGGTTTTGACAATTTCTGCTTCATTTTTTATGTTTCTGTAAGCACATGGGAGTTCAGAGTTGCCTGTTCCATCATCTTGCTGATGTTACTTTCCTAGATGATTTACTAAAATAAATTTTGACCCAAGAAAATTGTATTGAGTTATATTGTTATTCAGGTTTAATGAACATATTCGGGCATTCTTCCACATGAAAGATCTTAACGAAGAGAATCCTCCTGATCCTGACTTAAAATCTACTTTACAGTGAAATCCATTGTAGAATGTAATACTCTTTTCTTAGCCTGAAGTGGAAATATTAAGAACTATTACGTCTTCTGACAATGTAACATTAATCAGAAGTTCAAAAATTCCTGAAATTTATTCATTTTTCTGTTAAATTCTAGTAGCTGGTCATGTACTTACATGTACCACAGCCATAATTCTTAAAATAAAAGAAAGTAAACAATGACTTGGAAGAACATGCAGAATTATAGTCTCTTAATGTTTAGAAATCTGTCCTGGAAGAAGCATAGCCAGAATATTCCTTAGAAGCAAGGATGGCGAGACTACTTCTCACATACTTTGGACATGTTATCAGGAGGGACCTATCCCTGGAAAAGGACATCATGCTAGGTAAAGCAGAGGGTCAGTGAAAAGAGGAAGGCCCTCAAGGAGATGGACTGACACAGTGGCTGCAACAATGGGCTCAAACATAACAATGACTGTGAGGATGGAGCAGGACCGGGCAGAGTTTCGTTTTATTGTTCTTAGGGTCGCTATGAGTGGAAACTGACTCCAGGTTGCCTAACAACAATGGTTAGAAAGCTAGAAATATTGTTTGCTAAGAAAAGCAATCCATTTAGCGTAACTGAAATTTAATAGCTTCTTCACTAATTTATTACATGGATGGATTTCATTCAGTTGTTTCGGTTGTTGTAGTAGTTGTTGTTTATATTATTTTATTGTTATGGTAGAAATGCTCACCAGGGACATATTAAGTGTATTCTTTCATGTTTGAGGAAATTTATCATTTGTTTTTATCTCTTAATAACAGCTATGATAGCTATTATATGCTGTGGTCATTTTAAATTCTTAGGAACTTTTAGGCAATTCTACAAATGCTTTGTTGTTGTTGTTAGGTGTTCCAACTCATAGCGACCCTATGCACAACAGAACGAAACACTGCCAGGTCCAGCGCCATCATCACAATCGTTGCCATGCTTGAGCCCGTTGTTGCAGCCACTGTGTCAATCCTCTCCTTGAGGGACTTCCTCTTTTTTGCTGACCCTCTACTTTACCAAGCATGATGTCCCTCTCCAGAGACTGATCCCTCCCGATAACATGTCCAAAGTATGTGAGGCGTAGTCTCACCATTCTTGCTTCTAAGGAACATTCTGGCTGTACTTCTTCCAAGACAGATTTGTTCATACTTTTGGCAGTCCATGGTATATTCAATATTCTTCACCAACACCACAGTTCAAAGGTGTCAATTCTTCCATCTTCCTTATTCATTGTCCAGCTGTGGTATGCATATGAGATGAATGAAAATATCATGGGTTGGGTCAGTTGCACCTTAGTCCTCAAAGTGACATCTTCCCTTTTTAACACTTTAAAGAGGTCTTTTGTAGCAAATCTGCCCAATGCAATACTTTGCTTGATTTCTAGACTGCTGCTTCCATGGGCACTGATTGTGGATCCAAGTAAAATGAAATCCTTTATAATTTCAGCATTGTATCCATTTATCATGATGTTCCTTATTGGTCCAGTTGTGAGGATTTTTGTTTTCTTTATATTGCAGTGTAATCCATACTGAAGGCTGTTGTCTTTGATCTTCATCAGTAAGTGCTACAAGTCCTCTTCACTTTCAGCAAGCAAGATTGTGTCATCTGCATAACACAGGTTGTTAATGAGTCATCCTCCAACCCTGATGTGATGTTCTTCTTCATACAGTCCATCTTCTCAGATTATTTGCTCAGCATACGGATTGAATGAGTATCGTGAAAAGATACAGCTCTGACCCACACATTTCCTGAGTTTAAACGACACAGTATCCCTTTGTTCTGTTCGAACGACTGACTCTTGGTCTATATACAGGTTCCATATGGGCACAATTAAGTGTTCTGGAATTCCCATTCTTCACAATATTATCCATAATTTTTTATGATCCACACAGTCAAATTCCTTTGCATAATAAAATCAAGGTAAACATCTTTCTTATAGTCTCTGCTTTTAGCCAGGATTCATCTGACTTTGGCGGTTATATCCCTTCTTCATGTCCTCTTTTGAATCTGGCTTAAATTTCTGACTTTCCTTGTCTATGTACTGCTGTAACTGCTTTTGAATGATTTTCAGCAAAATTTTACTTATGTATGATATTAATGATATCGTTTGATAATTTCTGCATTCTGTTGGATCTCCTTACTTTGGAATGGGTAAAATATGGATCTCTTCTAGTCAGTTGGCCAGTTAGCTGTCTTCCAAATTTCTTGGCATAGATGAGTGAGCACTTCCAGCGCTGCATCCATTTATTGAAATACCTCAATTGGTATTCCATCAGTTCCTGGAGACGTGTTTTTCAACAATGCCTTCAGTGTAGCTTGGACCTCTTCCTTCAATATCTTGGTTCTTGATCATATGCAACCACTTGAAATGGTTGAGTAGCGACCAGTTCTTTTTGGTACAGTGACTCGTGTATTCCTTCCATCTTCTTTTAACTCTTCCTGCTTTGTTTAATATTTTCCCTGTGCAATCCATCAAGATTGCAACTCGAGCCTTGAATTTTTTTCTTCAGTTCGTTTAGCTTGAGAAACACTAAGCGTGTTCTTCCTTTTTGGTTTTCTATCTCCAGATCTTTGCACATTTCATTATAATATTTTACTTTGTCTTCTTGAGCTGCCCTTTGAAATCTTCTGTTTGGCTCTTTTATTTCATCATTTCTTCCATCTGCTTTAGCTACTCCATGTTTAAGAGCAACTTTCAGAGTCTCTTCTGACATCCACTTTGGTCTTTTCTTCATTTCCTGTCTTTTTAATGACCTCTTGCTTTCTTCATGTATGATGTCCTTAATGTCATTCCACAACTCATCTGGTCTTTGGTCATTAGTGTTCAATGCATCCAATCTGTTCTTGAGATGGTCTCTAAATTCAGGTGGGATATACTCAAGATTGTACTTTGACTCTCTTGGACTTGTTTAAATTTTCTTCAGCCTTAACTTGAACTTGCCTATGAGCAATTGATGGTCTGTTTCACAGTTGGCCCCTAACCTTGTTCTCACTGATGATATTGAGCTTTCCCATCGTCTTTTCCCACAGATGTAGTTGATTTGATTCCTGTGTATTCCATCTGGAGAGGTCCGTGTATATAGTCGCCATTTATGTTTTCTTTTTTTTTAACAACATAAATTTGCAATGAAGATGTCATTGGTCTTCCAAAATTATCTCATGCGATCTCCCGCATTGTTTTTATCACCAAAGCCATATTTTCCAACTACCAATCCTTCTTCTTTGTTTCCAACTTTTGCATTCCAATCGCTAGAAATTATCAATGTAGCTTGATTTTCACATTTGATCAATTTCAGACTGCAGAAGTTGGTAAAAAATCTTCATATTAATCAGTCTTCCTTGTAGGCTTATGAATATTATACTATCACTGACAGCGTTGTACTTCAGGATCGATCTTGAACTGTTCTTTTTGATGATGAAAGCAACGCCATTCCTCTTCAGTTTCTCATTGCCAGCATAGTAGATCATATGATTGTCTGATTTAAAATGGCCAATACCTGTCCATTCCAGCTCATTAATGCCTAGGATATTGATGTTTATGTGTTCCATTTCATTTTTGACGAATTCCAATTTTCCTAGATTCATATAAAATGATAGACAGATTTAAATGAAGC
The DNA here is from genome assembly GCA_030035585.1 of Dugong dugon. Lineage (NCBI taxonomy): Eukaryota > Metazoa > Chordata > Mammalia > Sirenia > Dugongidae > Dugong > Dugong dugon. Next base: position 35,876,105 of record CM057479.1, read on the forward strand.
ATAGGATAAGTTGTAAGAAAATGTTAAATCAAAGTTGTAATTCTAAAACTTACCCACTTCAATTTCCTTCAAAACATTTTCATCATGTAGAATTATTACTTTTTATCTTTTCCCTGTGCTAATTTTCTCTTCCCATTGGAACACAAAATGTCAAAATCACTGATTTATTAATATTGCTTAAACTTAAAGCTTAGATGAATTTTCTAGGCACACGGTGGTTCACTCATCATATATTCATTTTGTTCAGAATGTGCTCCTTTTGAAATTAAAAGCTAGCCAAGTTATAGTGAAGTGTTTGGAGAATAGCACACTGAAAATACAACCAGAAGCACTTTTTCTGTTCTCATTGTCTCACTAGTGCCATTATTTTGTCCAATAATACTGAGTTTGGGGAAACCATGAGATATAGCTGGTAGAGTTTTGCTTTTAAGCCTGAGGCACCAAATGATTTATAGTGATAAGTATTGCCCACAATATTGCCATTTCTTTATTTTTAAGAATGGTGTGAAATCAGGCAGAGACCTGGTTCCACAATCCTCTTTTCTTCTACTTATCTGCATAATTTAATAATATCGTGGTGACTCCTGCTTATTCTTTACACAAAAGGAGGAACTGAAGATACGAACAGAGACCAAAAATATCACTGTAATTTTAAATCTGTGAAAACAATAAAGGCTTTATTAATTTCCTTACAAAGTGTATTTAACTGTTTAATTTATTCTTAAGGTCAGAATTTGAAATATATATGTGCTTTAAAAGATTAACTTGTTAAATTTTTATTTATTTTGTAGCATATGGAGATATCTTCTATGTATAATAATGAAAGACAGTTTTAAGTTTATAGTTTAAAAGTTAATCTTATAAAATACAATGATAAAACCCACCAAAAATACAAATTGATGCAATACAAGGTCAATAAGTGGAGTGCTGAGAATTGATACCCCTTTTTCCTTTATTAGTTAATCTTGCTACCTTGCCTCAAACTCCAGTATTACCACCAGGCAATCCAGGTTTTAATTAATCATTCCTATAAAACTAGGTCAATGGGGTCAGTCCTTCTTCAGCACTTGTTGATTTATTTCCCTCTTTGTGTCTTTCCTATCCCAAACCTGCATTGTCTAAATTTTGAATGTCATGCTAACTCACACCATTAGCTATAAGGCATGTATGTTCATTTAGAGCTGGATTATTGTACTATAAGGATATGTATTTTTCTATTTATGTAAAAACTATTACTTTTTCTTTTGGAGTTGTACTGTTCCTTTTGCTCCAGCATATTGGGGTAAGATATTACATATAGTAAGATGTGTGTCTTCCATTATCCCTCTAATGTTATGCTTTTCTTTGATTAATAGTTTCTTTTTTTTTTTTTTTTTTTTTCTGTTATTTTAACCACCTTAAGAGAGGTCAAATATCTTCCAGAGATTTTGAAATAAATTTGTATCCTTATCTACATTGCTACAAGGTCAAAATTTATTCCGGGCTTTTACAGTAGTTTTCTGAGAGCTCTTGGGCTCTAGCCATTCTGATCAGTTTGCCCTTACAGTGTTCATTTTCCATACATCTCGTCACCACCTGCAGGCTTTCCTAACTCCCAGAATTAGGAGAGCCATCCAGTCTGCTCTCAGCAAAGCAGGGAGGTTCTCTTTATTTTTCCCATAAAAATCTTAGAAAAGTTTGGTGACAATTTTTGTGACAATTGTTAGACTGTCTTTCCAAAGTAACTGTAACTACATTTTCTCCCTTTTTCCCATTTTCAGTCAAATCCTTTCAATCAAATACAGTTTTGCAAATGTACGCTACTGGCAGAGACAAGATCAAAAATACTCTTAACACCTCTTCTGATAACTGGATAATTATTTAGATTCATGTCATTCCTGCCATAAAAATATGTACTATATATGTCTATACACACCTGCATTCACACATACACACACACACACACACACACACACACACATTTGGTTTCTATATAGCATTTAAGAGTCTAATTGAATGATTTAAGTTTGAAATATGACTAAATATATACAACTACCCTCATCTTAAATGTGATGCAACTATGAGTTAAAGAGAGCTTAGCAAACTTGTCCAAGGTCACACAAATCAGTAAGTTTTAGACTGTAGATTTGAACTCAGATTCTGTCTGTCACTATGGTTATTTTACTGTAGTACTAAGACTGTATTCTTTAAGATGGCAGGAGGTTGATGGCCATTTGATTCCTTAGAACTGAAACTTCAGCAGTGTTTTATAGTTCACAAAGTGTTGTCATCAGTCTGATCCAATCTGGGCCTCACAAGAGCAGAATGAGTTCTGAATTATCTCTTCCACTTGAAACAAGGGGAAAGCTGAGAGTCACAGTGGCACACTACGATCTGAGAGAAAGACATTCCATGTTCAACTAGAGGATTTGGAAGTGATATAAAAAATGCCCTTGCATTTTGTAGAGAAGGAATAACAATAGGAGAATTCTCTTTTGAGAAACTCATGCTGTTGCAGAATGCATTAAGGAACAAATCATAGGATTGAAGACTCTAGATTGTGGCAACGAGGTGATTTTCTTTTTTGTATTGGCTTTATTTTTTTGCCATTAAACCATAGTGGAGAGTTCAGTATGAACAACCAATAAAACACCCAGTGGATGAATTTGTTTTTGACCTTCTTATTCATCACTTTGCTTTTCAAGTACTTTTCATCATAAATCCAGTGATACCATGTATGTGCCCAAGGCCTTCTTGTTCCCATTGAGCTAGGAACATGTCCTATTCAGCCTGCTTTCTGATTAGTGCACCATGCCCAGATCTTTTTTTTCTTTTCTGCCTCAATCTCATTCTATATTCCTCATCTAATAAACTTATCTATTGAAACAAACATTGATTGGCTGACCATCCCCATAATACAGCTGCACATTTGGAAGACAGTTTAGAAAAAATAAATGTCTATTCAAAGTAACAATATGATAAATCATAATCATTATAACTAACATTTCTGAGGTGCTTGTGATATTTAGACATTATACTAAGCATGTTAGCATTATCTTCTTTAATTCTCATAAAAGCTCCATTATTTAGATGTGATTTTTATCCTTTTTTTATATGAATTCTCTGATGTTGAAAGAAGACAGGCTTGCTTACTGCCACATAGGAAGTGGTACAAAAATAATTAAAAGAGTGCTTTGCTGCATATCAAAGTCTATATTTGAACTACTACACTAATCTGCTATTTCAGGCACTATATGATGAGATGGTACCTTTTTTCATCCCACCTGGATCCATTCCAGCTCTGTGTGGTCAACTCTGATTTATGGTAATTTCAAGGAGCTCTAATATGGGTTTCTAGTCTTTTTCCTTAAACTGCAAATATTATTTATAATGACAGTTGATTAATCCTGAAATTCACTTTTTATTAAGTACATGTTTTTAAGGGGTACAGACAGCATGGTAACAATAGCATCATTCAGTATTAGGACACATGCTGTGCACATCACCAGAGGTGAGGGCAACATTCACAGATGGGAGTTCTAAATAATCCTGAGCCTCAAAGAAAATGATCAGTCTATAAAAGCAATTTGTCTTGCCCCATGATCTTCAACCAGCATAAATGTACTCTATATCCTCAAGTGCATATCTTTCATTGAAGATAAACAAGCTTTAGCCCATACAGTTATGAAACCTATAGAAAATATAGAGATTCAGATTAAATTAAATTGCCACAAAGACTCCATGAAAGGCTTGAATTCCTGATTCTGGAGGCACTGATGAATGAATCTTGCTTTGCCAGTCTGCTGTTTGCAGAGTTAAAAAGTAAATGAAAAAATTTGGTCACATGTCCTCACTGGTCTGAGACATTATGTAAGCACAGCCATTTGAGAGCTATATATCTCTGTGAGGTGAATTGTCCCTTCCACTTTTCTATACCATCTGCCAACAAGACTTTTAGAATCAATAGCTCTTTAATATACTGCTAAACATGCTAATTCTCTTCTTACTTGACTAGACAGCTATAAGAGACAGTCCTTGCCTTTCTTCATAAGTGAGGCTACCAGCAAAATTACTCTACCTCCCATATCCTTTCTTCTTTGCATTTTAATTTGTTTCTAGTTGTACTAAGTCTATATTTTCAGGAAATGCTATATCTGCATCCTATTCTGTCATCCTGCATCAAATTCAGTTTATTCACTATTCTTGATCTGTGAACTTGCTTGATTGCTGGCTACAAGGCCCATAGCAAGAGCTTGCTCTTCCAACAGGTAAGAAGTTAGGTTGTTGCTGCTGAAGCAGACTTTACAGACCAAGGGCTGCTTCCAGGTTCTTCCTGTCACATGCAGAAAAAAATCTAATGATGTGTAGCTCATTCCTGCTTCACTGTCTCCCACCTCTGGCTCAAGGATTTCCCTGCTGAGACATGAAACAGGGCATGCCTGGCATCCATAGATACCAGACCAGGTCATACATCTGCAGGTGACAGGTGGGCAGGGAGGGAGTTTACTGATTTGGGCAGAGTTGTACCAAGCACTGGCTTCCCCAGAAGCTGTCTGGGGAGCCTGGTGGTGCAAACCAGAAGCATGGTAGAGTTAACATGGGAGAGCTGACATCCAATGGGGTGTACTTTGACTAATGGGAGACAGACATGTAGGTAAATTTTTCTCCTTCCTTCCACTAAGGACAGATGGTTCAGAGATGCTATACCTTCATAAGGCTTAATAAGGCTTAAAAAAAAAGCAGTAAGTAATATTTGTCAGAGGGATATAAAACCAAATCAAACCCATCACCATCAAGTCGATTCTGACTCATAGTAACCCTATAGGACAGAGTAAAACTGCCCCATAGGGTTTCCAAGGAGCAGCTGGTGGATTTGAATTGCCAATCTTTTGGTTAGCAGCAGAGCTCTTAACCACTGTGCCACCAGGGCTCCCACAATGCTGTAGTCAGTTAAAAAAAGCCCTCTCCTTAGTTCTTGCTTCTTCTCTGCCTTGCTCCCCTTTTCTCTCCCTCTGCTTCTCTGGAATTGCATTCTTAAACATCATGTTTGCCCATAAACTTTTGCTTCAAGATCTGTGCTTTATTTGCTTTGAGAACCTTTACTCTGACACATACGAATTCCCATATTAAGAACCTTAATTCTCTCTATATATTTTTGTGTCTACCAGCTCAGTTTTCAAATCCTCTTGTCTTGCCATTTTGACCCTGAATTCATGATTTCTGCATTGGGATTTTCTCTCATAAAGATGATTCCTTCCTTATGATTTTGTTTTCTTTTTTTTGTGTCAAAATATTTGGTCATATTTTAATCTGCTGTATGGAAAAATGACTCTGCTAAGTAAATTTACTGCTTTTTCTTCTACATGGTTTCTTGTTGCATCTTTTTTTTTAAAAAATTAATATCAAGGAGGATCTGGGCAAGATGGCGCTCTAGGCAGAAACACCACGCCGTCCCTCCACAGCAAAGATCCGAAAAACTAAGCCTAACAGAGAATCAACAATCCTGAAACCCTACAACACCAAATGAAGAGATAAAGAACTCAGCCAAACACCAAACGGAGTGAGAATACTAAAGGAGAACGGAGAGCGAGGAGAGACTCAGGCAGAGATTCCTTACCAGCTAACGCAGCGCGGATCCACCATCTTGGATTCCTATTGGAGACCAGCAAATGGGAGAGCAACCTTGCAGAGCATCTGGTCGGAGACAGAACGACCGGTAAACTGCGGTGCGCGCTCTCCCACCACCCACCCGTCTCCGCCTTAGCTGGGGATCCCCTGCTTTCCGTGGCCAGGGTCCCTGGGCTGGGGGGTGCTGGTGCTTGGATTCCGCGCGCCTGGGCTGGCGGCTTTCTGGGAGCCGTTTGCTGGCAGCTAGTGAACCTTTTTCTGCCGCTTCCCCCTCCTTTTGCCTGGGTGCATGGTTCCGAGTGCTGTCTCTGCTCTCTCCTGCGGGGCTGTAGGGCTGCGTGCGGGCGTGTGGCTGTTTCTAGGTCTGGGCTCCTGCGTGGGTGGGATCCCAGGGCCTTTGTTCATTCGCCCCTCTGCTTTCCGTGGCCGGAGTCTCTGAGCTGGGGGGCGCCGGTGCTTGGATTCTGCGCGCCCGGGCTGGAGGCTTTCTGGGAGCCGTTTGCTGGCACCTAGCGAAACTTTTTCTGCCGCCTCCCCCTCCTTTTGCCTGGGTGCCTGGTTCCGAGTGCCGTCTCTGCTCTCTCCTGCGGGGCTGTAGGGCTGCGTTCGGGCGTGTGGCTGTTTCCAGGTCTGGGCTCCCGCGCGGGTGGGATCCTGGGGCCTTTGTTCGTTGGCCCCTCTGCTTCCCGTGGCCACGGTCACTTAACCCCGAGACTACCGGCTTCTTGGAATTCGCACCCCTGAGTGGGGGCTCTCTGGGTCCCATTTGTAGGCACTGACTACTGGTGTTGCCCTTTTTTTCTTTTTTCTTCAATTTTATTTTTCTTCCCTTTTTGATTAGTTTTGTCATCTTTTACCTCTTTTTCTCTTTTGTCTTTCTTCATTGCTTAATTTCTTGTCTCTCTATCTCTTCCTTCTCTTTCTGATCCCTGAATACCAGGCGATGTATGCCTCTGTACCTTCTGGCCAGGATGAGCTGTGAAAATTGAGACCGACTCCCCCAGACCTCATAGCTGCATCGGTGAGATCCCTGGGAACTTTGCAGTTCTTTAACTTTTCTGATTTTTATTTGGTCATTCTTTCCTTTTCTTTCTCTTCCCCATTCTGGTTTCTTCCATCCCATAGTCTCTCATCTGTACATTCCAACGACAAGCTCCCCTAGCATTCTTTTATGTTTGTACGCTTTTTGCTCCTCCTCCTCTCTCCTCTCTCCCATATCCAGCTTAGCTTCACACATAACCATCTTCCCGCTGCACCCTACCTACCTGCACCGTGCACTAGACATCACATCATCAAGTGGTGCAGGCACGCCCTATTGGAACCTGCCCAGCACTGACTACCGACCGTCCTGGTGGCTGCGGTGAGTGCCACAAGCAACCCATCCCAGTGGCTCCTCCTCAGCTAGATCTGCCCAGCTGTACCACAAGAACGAAAAAAAAAAAAAAAAATCTACAATCAATAAACGAGAGAAATATCTACTGAATGCCCCGAAAACAGCAAACAATATCAAAACATTTACAAAAACAAGACAAGATGGCTCCAATAGGCGTCCAAATTAAAACACCAGATAACTCTCCTGTGGAAGAAAATGCACTAGAAGTACCTGATACGGAACTCAAATCACTAATACTCGGAATTTTCCAAGAACTGAGGCAAAAAGCTGACAAACATGAGGAAAAAATAGACAAATTTATGGAAAATACAGACAAAAAATTGGAATAATTCAGGAAGATGATGCAGGAACAAAATGCCAAAATAAATTCACAACTCGAAATTATACAAAAACAACAATTAGAAATCCAAAAGATAAACAACAAGGTTTCATAAATGGACGGTGTCATAGAAGGACTGAGAAGTAGATATGAAACCATGGAAGACAGGATCAGTGGAACTGAAGACAAACACTTGGATACAACTCTGTTTCAGGAAAACTCAGAAAAAAGAACAAAGAAAAATGAAGAGACCCTGAGAGTTATGTGGGACACAATTAAAAGCAAAAACTTACAAGTGATTTGCATACCAGAACACGGGGAGAAAACAGAAAACACAGAGAGGATCATTGAGGAACTGCTGACAGAAAACTTTCCCAATATCATGAAAGATGAAAAGCTGGCCATCCAAGAAGCTCAACGAACCCCATATAGAAGAGACCCCAAAAGAAAATCACCAAGACATATCATATTCACACTCGCTAAAACTAAATACAAAGAATCCTGAGAGCAGCTCATGAAAAACAAGAAGTCACATACAGAGGAGAAACAATAAGACTAAGCTCAGATTATTCAGCAGAAACCATGCAGGCAAGAAGGCAATGGGATGACATATATAAAATCTTGAAAGAAAAAAATTGTCAGCCAAGAATAATATATCCTGCAAAACTCTCATTCAGATTTGATGGTGAAATTAGGTCATTTCCAGATAAACAGAAACTAAAGGAACATGCAAAAGTCAAACCAAACTTACAAGAATTATTAAAGGGAGTTCTTCGATCTGAGGACAAACAGCTTCAGCCCTCAGGCAGGACCTAGGACCTAGGACGCAGGTTAACATGAACCAGATACCATTCTAGGAACTGAACTACAGACGACTTTCTAAAAACAAAAGATATACAACAGGGAATCAGAGAAATCAATCAAAGGATGACAACAACATCAAAACAATGAAAGAGGGAACAAACGGCATAGGTATAGAACCCTCTAAAGGAGAAGAAGGCAAGGCGATACCAAGTAACGGTAGACTGCTTCAAAATTATAAAGATAAGGGTAAAATTCATGGTAACCACAAAAAAAGTTAACAAACCAACTCATAAAAATAAAGACGAAAAACATAAAGTCTCAACAAAAACAAAACCTACAAAAACAAAAGAAATGAACACAAAATCCACAAACAAAAGTAACTTAGCACAAGAGAGTAAGAAGAACAAAGAAAACTTCAGCATCACAAAAAAAAGCACTACAAAATGACAGCAACAAACTCACATCTATCACTAATTACACTGAACGTAAATGGACTCAATGCACCCATAAAGAGACGGAGAGTGGCAGAATGGATAAGAAAACAGGATCCATCTATTTGCTGTCTACAAGAGACACATCTTAGAAACAAAGATGTGAATTTATTAAAAATCAAAGGTTGGAAAAAAATATATCAAGCTAACAACTATCAAAAAAGAGCAGGAGTGGCAATTCTAATCTCAGATAAAATAGACTTTAAAACAAAATCTACCATAAAAGACAAAGAAGGACACTATATAATGATTAAGGGGATGATCCATCATGAAGACATAACCATAATAAATATCTACGCACCCAATGACAGGGCTCCAAAATACATAAAAAAAACTCTAACAGCACTGAAAAGAGAAATTGACAGTTCCACAATAATAGTAGGAGACTTCAACACACCACTCTCAGTAAAGGACAGAACAACTAAAAAGAAACTCAGCAAAGATACAGAAGACCTAAAGGACACAATCAGCCAACTGGACCTCATAGACATATATAGAACAATCCATCCAACGGCTGCAAAGTACACATTCTTTTCCAATGCACATGGAACGTTCTCCAGAATAGACCACATCTTAGGCCACAGAGCAATCCTCAACAAGATCCAAAATGCTGAGATAATTCACAGTATCTTCTCTGACCACAATGCCATCAAGGTAGAAATTAACACTAGAAAGAGCAAGGAAAAAAAATCAAACACATGGAAACTGAATAATAATCTGCTTACACATCAATGGGTAATAGAAGAAATCAGAGATGGAATTAAAAAATTCCTAGAATCAAATGAAAATGAAAACACATCATACCAAAACCTTTGGGACACAGCAAAGGCAGTCCTCAGAGGACAATTTATAGCAATAGATGCACATATCAAAAAAGAAGAAAGGGACAAAATCAAAACATTAACTACAGAACTCAAACAAATAGAAAGAGAACAACAAAAAAAGCCTACAACCACCGGAAGAAAGGAAATAGTAAAGATCTGAGTAGAAATCAATGAAATAGAGAACAGAAAAACAATAGAAAGAATCAACAAAACCAAAAGTTGGTTCTTTGAAAGAATCAACAAAATCGACAAACCACTGGCCAGACTGACAAAAGAAAAACAGCAGAGGGCACAAATAACCCAAATAAGAAATGAAATGGGGGACATTACAACAGACCCAACCGAAATAAAAAGGATTATAACAGAATATTATGAAAAACTATATTCCAACAAATTTGAAAACCTAGAGGAAATGTATAAATTTCTAGAAACATACGGCCTACCCAAACTACAACAAAGTGATATTGAAAATCTGAACAGACCCATAACAAGAGAAGAGATTGAAAAGGTAATAAAAAAACTCCCAACCAAAAAAAGCCCTGGCCCAGATGGCTTCACTGGAGAATTCTACAAAACATTTACAGAAGAGCTTGTACCAGTTCTACTCAAGTTATTTCAGAGCATAGAAGAGGAAGCAACACTTCCAAATTCATTCTATGAAGCCAGCATAACGCTGATACTAAAACCAGGCAAAGACATCACAAAAAAAGAAAATTACAGACCAATATCTCTCATGAATATAGATGCAAAAATTCTGAACAAAATTCTAGCCAATAGAATTCAGTATCATATCAAAAAAATAATACACCACGACCAAGTAGGATTCATACAAGGTATGCAAGGATGGTTTAACATTAGAATATCCATCAACGTAATCCACCACATAAATAAAAGGAAAGAAAAAAATCACATGATTATCTCAATTGATGCAGAAAAGGCATTTGACAAAGTCCAACACCCATTCCTGATAAAAGCTCTCAATAAAATAGGTATAGAAGGGAAATTTCTCAACATAATAAAGGGCATCTATGCAAAACCAACAGCCAACATCATTCTTAATGGAGAAAGGCTGAAAACATTCCCCCTGAAAACTGGAACAAGACAAGGATGCCGTTTATCACCACTCCTATTTAACATTGTGCTGGAAGTTCTAGCTAGAGCAGTAAGGCAAGAGAAAGAAATAAAGGGCATCCAAATTGGTAATGAAGAAGTTAAACTCTCCCTGTTTGCAGATGATATGATACTATACATAGAAAACCTTAAAGACTCCACGAGAAATTTACTGGAAGTAATAGAAAGATTCAGCAGAGTAGCAGGATACAAGATAAACATTCAAAAATCAGTTGGATTCCTATACATCGGTAAAGAGAACGATGAAAAGGAGATCAGGAAATCAATACCATTTTCAATAGCCCCTAAAAAGATAAAATACTTAGGAATAAATCTGACCAGGAATATAAAAGACCTATACAAAGAAAACTACAAAACACTGCTGCATGAAACCCAAAGGGATCTACATAAATGGAAAAACATACCATGCTCATGGATAGGCAGACTCAACATTGTGAAAATGGCAATTCTATCTAAAGCAATCTACAAATACAATGCAATCCCGATACAAATACCAACAACATTCTTCAAAGAGATGGAAAAACTAATTATTAACTTTATATGGAAAGGGAAGAAACCCCGAATAAGTAAAGCACTACTGAAGAAGAAGAATAAAGTTGGAGGACTCACACTACCTGACTTGAGAACCTACTATACAGCTACAATACTCAAAACAGCCTGATACTGGTACAACAACAGAGACATTGACCAATGGAACAGAATTGAGAACTCAGATGTAAATCCATCCACCTACGGTCACTTGATTTTTGACAAGGGCCCAAAATACATCAAATGGGGAAAAGACAGTCTTTTTAACAAATGGTGCTGGCAAAACTGGATAACCATTTGTAGAAAAATGAAACAGGACCCATAACTCACACCATATACAAAAACTACTTCAAAATGGATCAAAGACCTGAATATAAAGCCTCAAACTATAAAATTCAAAGAAGAAAAAATAGGACCAACACTTCAGACCTTAATACATGGCATTAACAGGATACAAACCATAAACATCAACACAAAAAACCCAACAGATAAACTAGATAATTGGGATCTTCTAAAAATCAAACATCTATGCTCTTCAAAAGATTTCACCAAAAGAGTTAAAAGAGAACCTACAGACTGGGAAAAAATTTTTGGACAGTGCAAGTCAGACAAAGGTCTAATCTCCATAATCTACAAGAAAATCCAACACCTCTACAACAAAAAGACAACCAATCCTATCAAAAAATGGGCAAAGGAAATGAACAGACACTTCACCAAGGAAGACATTCAAATGGCCAACAGACACATGAGGAAATGCTCGCGATCACTAGCCATTAGAGAAATGCAAATTAAAACCACAATGAGATACCATCTCACCCCGGCATTACTGGCACGAATCAAAAACACTGGAAATAACAAATGTTGGAGGGGCTGCGGGGAGACGGGAACTCTTATACACTGCTGGTGGGAATGCAAAATGATACAGCCATTTTGGAAAATGATATGGCGTTTCCTCAGAAAGCTAGAAATAGACGTACCATTCGATCCAGCAATCCCACTCCTAGGAATATATCCTAGAGAAATAAGAGTCATCACTCGAATAGACATATGCACACCTATGTTCATGGCAGCATTATTCACAATAGCAAAACGATGGAAACAACCTCGATGTCCATCAACAGACGAATGGATACACAAACTATGGTACATACACACAATGGAGTACTATGCAACGAGAAAGAACAATGAATCGGTGAACCATCTCATAACATGGATGAAACTGGAGGACATCATGCTGAGTGAAATAAGTCAATCACAATAGGACAAATATTGTATGAGACCTCTATTGTAAAAACCCATGAAAAAATTCACATGCAAAATGTAACAATCTTTGTTGGTTACCAGGGATGGGGGGGGGGGAATACTAAATAGGTAATAGGTAAGTGGTAACTTGGGTGAGAGATGAGATAGTACATAGTACAGGGGAAACTAACACAACCTGCACAAGGAAAGGTCATGGAGGCCCTATAGACACATCCAAACCCCCCGAGGGACTGAGTTGTTGGACAGAGGGCTCTGGGGACCATGATCTCGGGGAACATCTAGCTCAATTGGCATGACACTACTTATAAAGATAATGCTCTACATTCTACCTTGGTGAGTAGTGTCTGCGGTCTTAAAAGCCTATGAGCGGCCATCTAAGATACTCCACTGATCTCATCCCTTTGGGAACAAGGGAGAACGAAGAGAATAGGATACAAGGAAAAGATTAGTCCGAAGGACTAATGGTCCACAGCTACCAAGGCCTCCACGGGACTGAGCCCAGTACAGCTGGATGGTGCCCGGCTACCACCAATGACTCCTCTGACCAGGATCACAACAGAGGGTTCTGGGCAGAGCTGGAGTAGGATGTAGAGCATAATTTTAACTCCCCCCAAAAAAAAAGAAGACCAGATATACTGGCCTAAAGAATACTAGAGAAACCTCGAGAGTGTGGCCCCCAGACACCCTTTCAGCTCAGAGGTGAAGTTACCTTCAAGGTTCGATTTTAAGCCTGGGAATGGACACCCCAGTAAAACTAAATGGGACTAACGATGTACAGGAGTCCGGTGACAAGGGCCAGAAGGCAGAGGGAGAGTAGGAAACTGATGATAAGGAACACAAATTGAATAAGGACACTGTCGATGTATTGTGAGATTGTTGACCACTGCTATAGGGCAACATTTGTAGTAACTATTAAATGGGAGGCTGTTTTGTCCTGTAAGCCTTCATCTTGGGCGAGAATGGCAGCACAATTGGAAGAGCATAGTCAATATCACTTAAATGTGTAAGTAAAAAGTTTTGAAATGGTGTTTAACTAAAATAAAAATAAATAAATAAATAAATAAACAAATGAGACTAAAGAGGTACAATAGTCCACTGACAAGGTCCAGAAGACAGAAGGGGACAAGGAAGCCCCCTGGTGATAGGGAACACAAGGTGGAGTAAGGATATTCTTTTTTTTTTTTTTTTTTTTATATATATATTTTATTGTACTTCAGGTGAAAGCTTACAGAGCAAATAGTTTCTCATGAAATAGTAGTACACATGTTGTTTTTTTTGACATTGGTTAACAACCCCACAACGTATTAAGTCTCTAAATTCTCAACCTTTTTTTTTGATGAAAATTACAGATGGCCAAAGATACACCGTTTCAAAATTTTCTACATTCACAGTTCAGTGACATTGACTACGCTCTTCCAACTGTGCTGTTATTCTCACTTAAGATGAAGGCTTACAGAACAAAATAGGAGTAAGGATATTCTTGATGTGCTGTGAGATTGTTAACCATTGTCATAGGGCAACATGTGTAGTAACTGCTAAAAGAAAAACTATTTTGTTCTGTAAGCCTTCATCTTAAGTGAGAATAACAGCACAGTTGGAAGAGCGTAGTCAATGTCACTGAACTGTGAATGTAGAAATTTTTGAAACGGTGTATCTTTGGCCATCTGTAATTTTCATCAAAAAAAAAGGTTGAGAATTTAGAGGCTTAATACGTTGTGGGGTTGTTAACCAATGTCATAGAACAACATGTGTACTACTATTTTATGAGAAACTATTTGCTCTGTAAGCTTTCACCAGAAGTACAATAAAATATATTAAAAAAAAAATTAATATCAGCTGTGTCAGTTTTGTTTGTGCCTTTTCCAGAATGTCATATAGCTGGAATCATACAGTATGTAGCCTTTTTAAATTGGCTTCTTTGATTTAGCCATATGAATTTCAGGTTTCTGTCTGTTCGTAGCTTGATAGCTCATTCCTTTTTATCTCTGAATAATACTCTATTGTGTGTACCATAGTTTGTTTATCCATTCACCTCATGAAGGCCATCTTGGCTGTTTCCAATTATTGGCAATAATTAATAAAGCTGCTATAAATATCCATGTGCAAGTTTCTGTGTGCACATGTATTTTGGACTTATTTGGTTAAACACATAGGAGTGGGATTTTTGAATTAAATGGTAAGCTTATGTTTACCTTTTTGAGAAACTGCCAGACGGTTTTCTAAGGTGGCCATCCCCTTTTGCATTACCACCAGCAATAAATTAGAGTTCTTGTTGTTCCACTTCCTTGCCAGAATTTAGTGTTTTCAGTGCTTTGAATTTTAGTCATTCTAATATGTATGTAGTGGTATCTCATTGTTGTTTAATTAGCAATTCACTAATGACATATGTTGCTGAGCATCTTTTTATATGCTTATCTGTCACCTGTAGATATTCTTTAGTGAAGGATTTTTTCATATATTTTGCTTGTTTTGTAATTGGATTGTTTTATTATTGTTGATTTTTAAGAATTCTTTGTATACCTTGGATACAAGTACTTTATCAGATATGTGTTTTGTAAGTATTTTCTTCTAGTCCAATTTTGTTTTTATTTCTGCTAAATGAAGGAGCTGGATTTTTATTGTGTGGCTATTTTCAGGAGGTTCTGGTATAGATTAGGGAGGGACCACATTAACCTTCTAGGCAGTTCAACTCCAAAACTCCTTCTTCTTAGTGGCCAGAGGTATAATTGCTTCTTTCAAAAATTATTAGTCTGTGTAATTTCTGTGTGTAGCTTTGTCTCTTTTCCACCTCTGAATCCAGGTACAGGAGGGCTTCTGCCCAATGCCATTGTAACTTCAGTTTCATGTTCTGTGTTAAACAATAGATTCAGCATTTGCACTTTAGGGTGAGCTCCTCAACTTCATAAATACAAAGACATTTATGCTGAAAAGTGTGTTTTAAGACTTGCTCCTGCCAAGTCCCTTGCAAAGTTTTTTGACTCCTTGCCTTTATTCCTTCTCGCTGGCTTCTGTCCATTTTTGGTTCCTTTTCATATCCTTTATATATATTTTAGAATCTACAAATTATATCTGAAAACACATAGGTATTTATCATCTGCTTTCATGGACTGGCTAGTTCATTACAGTTGTTTTTCCGTGTGACATAAAATGATAAGGTATATGATGACGGTTTTGTTTTCTTTTTAAGAATGTTAATACACATTTAAAACATTATATTGTTTAAAAGTGGGACAAATTATTCAAATGACTGAATAATAGATTAACCTCTATAATATATGGTTAACATTTATGTATTCCATATAGGGGCACAGAAATTAATTTATCTTCATATAATAAGAAGCTAAATTAAAAAGAAAAACAGATTCACAGAGGATTGCTATGAGAAATTGACTTAAAATGTTACATAGTTTATTTAATCCAATGTGTTGATTTCTATTACCCTTTTAACATTATGTCAAAATTTCAGTTTCAACAGCTTCTGTAAAGTGGAATTTATTACCTTAGAAGGCAAGACATTTCATATTTGTGTAGCTGTAATTTTTTAGACTAATGGATTATTTAATTTAAGCTTTTGCAACTCTCTGCTAAAAACTGTGTTATATTCAATGATGAATAAGAAGGCATGTTATTTTCCTCAAAGGAGTTTAAAATTCACCTAGTTGAGCAGCCTGATAAAAATTCGATAAGATATAAGCTAAGATAGATGTATGGCCCTCTCTAGTTTTCAAGGCCAAAGGCCAGACTCTCTTTGGGTAGGGTTAACTCTGTACTGTAAAGTGCACCACTTGACCTTTGATTAAGGCTCTCTTAGGGCAAAACAATCATATTTGTATGACATTTGGAGGATCCAGTGTGGAGTAGTGATAGATTTAAAAAGACAACTAACCATTCTATAAAGTCATTATGTACATTTTCATAATTATTTTTACTAATTTGATTTTTATTTCACCCTTTAACTTTCTACTATTTATAACTTATGATAAAGTTGCATAGAATTATTTAACATATAAACTAGCTAATGGTTAGCTAAATCTAGTTGTTCCCTGAGTCAGTCATTTTCCATTGGAATTATATCCTATTATATCCTATATGAATTGGAGTGCACTGAAAGGGATGCAATTACTAGACTCATAATGCCACCAGCCATCTGGACCAGCAGAATAGCTGAACCTACCATCTTTTGCAAAGGTAGAAATTTTAGGTAAATGTAAGTGTTAAATGGAGAGAAGAAGGAATAGTAGCTGAGGGTAAAGAAATGAAAAAATGGGTTACATAATATAATGAGGGAAATCCAATATTACCTTGGTACCTAGAGAGAGGTTTAGAGCAAGAGATGATATTGTCTTTTAGCTCAATTATACCAGATGCCTGAAAGGGTCAAGTCTTATGTTACCAAGACCACTCCTGGTTTTGGAACCTGATGAGATAAAATAAGAACCTCAAACTTAAGTGGCATCACTCTGTAAGACATTCTAGTCATATGACATGATGATGAAATGGACTAGTTGTTAATTAGGACTCTAATAAGGTGTCACTATCTTTCCACTTCTCTTTCTTACATTACAATACTGCAATATGATATAACACTGGAACTGTTGATAAGATTATAGTAATGATATTGATAGTGAAATGTTTTGGGAAATTGAGTTGAGTATACCCATACCTGTTGCTTTCAAGGCGATTCTGACTCATAGTGACCTTACAGGACAGAGTAGAACTGCCCCATAGAGTTTCCAAGGAGCACCTGGTGGATTTGAACTGTTAACCTTTTGGTTAGCAGCCATAGCACTTGACCACTACACCAGGGTTTCCAAGTTGAGTATATCCCTTCTGAACTTAGAAACCTTCTCAAGAATAGATTTGACATATTGAACACTAATGACAGAAGACCAGTTTAGTTATGGGAGGACATCGAAGACATCATATAAAAAGAAAGAAAAAGGTCATTAAAAAGACAGGAAATAAAGAAAAAAAAAAAAAAACAAAATGAAAGTCAGGAAAGACTCTGAAACTTGGTCTCTAACATAGAATAGCTAAAATAAACAGAAGAAATAATGAAATAAAAGAACTGAATAGAAGATTTCAAAGGGCTGCTCAAGAAGACAAAATACAGTGTTATAACAAAATATATAAAGATCTGGAGTTAGCAAACCAAAAGGGAAGAGCATGCTAGGCATTTATCAAGATGAAAAAAACTGAAGAAAAAATTCAAGCATCGAGCTGCAATATTGAAGCATTCTATGGGCAAAATATTTAACGATGCAGGAAGCATCAAAAAAAGATGGAAGGAATACATAGAATCACTGTACCAAAAAAAATTGGTCGGTGTTCAACCATTTCATGAGGTAGCATTTGATCAAAAATGGTCCTGAAGGAAGAAGTCCAGACTGCATTGAAAGCATTGGTGAAAAACAAGACTCTAGGAATTGATGGAATATCAACTGAGATGTTTCAACAAACAGTTGCAATGTTGGAAGTGCTCACTTGTCTATGTCAAGAAATTTGGAAGAAAACTTCCTGGCCAACCAACTGGAAGAGATCCATATTCATGCCCATTCAAAAGAAAGGTGATCTAATAGAAAGCAGAAATTATCAAACAATACCATTAATATCACATGCAAGTAAAATTTTGTTGAAGATAATTCAAAAACACTTGCAGTAGTACACTGTCAGGAAACTGTCAGAAATTCAAGCCAGATTCAGAAGAAGTTGTGGAACTAAGGATGTCATTGCTGATGGCAGATGGATCTTGGCTGAAAGTTGAGAACACCGGAAAGAGGTTTACCTTTGTTTTAGTGACTATACAAAGGGATTCGACTTAGTGGATCATAACAAACTATGGATAAGATCGTGATGGATGGGAATTCCAGAACACTTAATTGTGCTCATGAGGAACCTGTACATAGAACAAGAGGCAGTCGTTCAAATGGAACACAGGGATACACTACTTGGTTTAAAATCAGAAAAGCTGTGCATCAGGTTGTCTCACTACATTTATTCAATTTGTATGCTAAGTAAATAATCTGAGAAGCAAGACTATATGAAGAAGAACACAGCATCAGGAATACTCATGAACAACCTACCATATGGAGATGACACAACGTTGCTTGCTGAAAGTGAAGAAGATTTGATGCACTTACTGATGAAGATCAAAGACTATAGCCTTCAGTAAGAATTGAACCTCAATATAAACCAAGAAAAAAAAAAAAACCCTTTGCCATCGAGCTGATTCCAGCTCATAACATCCCCATAGGACAGAGTAGATGCCAGCTCCTCATGACCTGGATTCACCCTGCCCCCAATGGTTGGCGCCTTCAGTGCTATTTATTATTTTGCCTTTTTTTTGTTTGTTTGTTTCTTCTCTCTCTCTCACTTCCTTTTGTTAATTACACTGAATGTAAAAGGTTTACATGTATCCATAAAGAAACACAGAGTGACAGAATGGATTAAAAAAACAGTATCTATCCAAATGCTGTTTACAAGAGAATACCTTAGAAAAAAAGACATATATAGGAGCTGGTTGAATGGACATGGGGAGTCAGGAGCAGAAAGGAGGAGTGTGCTGTCACAGAATGGGGTGAGCAGTTAGGGTCACATAACAATGTATATATAAAATTTTGTATGGGAGACAAACTTGAAATGTAAACTTCATTTAAACTACAACAATAAAAAACAAAACAAAAAGAATTAGATGATGTAAACCAAAAAAAAAAAAAAAACCTTAAATAAAAATGTCAAGAAAGAAAAAAAGACATGCATATACATAAAATCAAAGGAAGGAAAAAAATATATATCCAGCAAACAACAGCCAGAAAAAGAGCAGGAGTGGTGAAATTAATCTCAGATAAAATAGACTTTAAAACAAAATCCACCATAAAAGGCAAGGAAGGACATTATATAATGATTAAAGGGACAATCCACCATGACGACATAGCCATAATAAGTATCTACGCACCCAATGACAGGGCTCCAAAACACAATACAAACTCTACCAGCACTGAAAAGAGAAACTGACTATTCCACAAGAATAGTAGGAGGCTTCAACACACCACCCTTGGTAAAAGACAGAACATCTGGAAAGAAACTCAACAAAGATACAGAATATCTAAAGGCCACAACCAACCAACTTGACCTCACAGACTTATATAGAACTCTCCACCCAACAGCAGCAAAGTACACATTATTTTCCAATGCACATGGAACGTCCTCCAGAATAAAACACATTGTAGGCCACAAAGCAATCCTCAACAAAATCCAAAACACTGAGAGAGTACAAAGAATCTTCTCTGACTACAACACCATAAAAGTAGAAATTAATAACAGGAGGAGCAAGGAAAAAATCATATACAAGGAAACTGAATAACACCTTGCTTAAAAACCACTGGGTAATAGAAGAAATCAAAGATGAAATCAAAACAAAATTTGTAGAATCAAACAGCAATGAAAGTACATCATACCAAAACCTTTGAGACACAGCAAAGGCAGTATTCAGAGGATAATTTATAGCAATAGATGCACACATCAAAAAAGAAGAAAGGGACAAAATCAAAACATTAGCTACACAACTCGAACAAACAACAAAAGAAACCCACAGCCACCAGAAGAAAGGAAATAATAAAGAACAGAACAGAAATAAATGAAATAGAAAAATAGAAAAACAATAGAAAGAATCAAAAAAACTAAAAGTCGGTTCTTGGAAAGGATGAAAAAAAATGATAACTGTTGGTCAAACTGAGAAAAGAAAAACAAGAGAGGATGCAAATAACCCAATAATAAATGAAATGGGGTACACTACAACAGATCAAACTGAAATATAAATATCATAACAGAGTACTACAAAAAAGTATACTCCAATAAATTTAAAAACCTAGAGGAAATGGACAAATTTCTAGAAACACACTACCAACCTAAACTAACACAAACTGAAACTGAATACCTGAAAAGAGCCATAACAAGAGAAGAGATTGAAAAACATAATAAAAAATCTCCCCACTAAAAAAAACCCTGGCCCAGATGGCTTCACTGAAGAACTCTACCAAACATTCAGAAAAGAGCTTGCACTAGTACTACTCAAACTATTTCAGAACATAGAAAAGGTAGGATACTTTTGAGTTCATTCTATGACGTCAGCATTACCCTGATCCCAAAACCAGGAAAAGAAACCACAAAAAAAGAAAATTACAGGCCAATATCTCTCATGAATATAGATGCAAAAATTCTCAACAAAATTCTAGCCAATAGAATTCAGCATCATATCAAAAACATAATACACCCCCAAGCAAGTCAGATTCATACCAGCTATACAAGGATGGTTCAACATTAGAAAATCAATCAATGCAATCCACCACATAAATAAAACAAAATAAAAGTACCACATGATCATCTCAATTGACACAGGAAAAGCATTCGATAAAGCCCAACACCCATTCCTGATAAAAATTCTCAATAAAACAGGTATAGAAGGGAAATTTTTCAACTTAATAAAGGGCATGTATACAGAACCAACAGCCAATATCATTCTTAATGGAGAGAGGCTGAAAACATTCCCCTTGAGAACAGGAATAAGACACGGATGCCCTTTACCACTAATCCTATTTAACATTATGCTGTAAGTTCTACCTAGAGCAATAAGGCAAGAAAAAGAAATAAAGAGCATCCAGATTGGTAGGGAAGAAGTAAAACTATCCCTATTTGTGGATGACATTATACCATACATAGAAAGCATAAAAGACTCTGTGAGAAAACTATTAGAAGTAATAGAAAGATTCAGCAGAGTAGCAGGATACAAGATAAACATACAAAAATCAGTTGGATTTCTATACACCAATAAAGAGAACTAAGAAAAGGAAATCTGGAAAACAATACCATTTATAATAGTCCCTAAAAATAAATAAATAAATAAATACTTAGGAATAAATCTAACCAGGGATGTAAAAGACCCATAAAAGAAAACTACAAACCACTACCGCAAAAAACCAAAAGAGACCTACATAAATGGAAAAACATACCATGCTCATGGATAGGTATACTGGACATTGTGAAAATGTCAATTCTACCCAGAACAATCTACAAATACAATGCAATCCCAATCCAAATACCTACAACATTCTTTAATGAGATGGAAAAAAATCATTAATTTTATACGTTAAAGGAAGAGGTCCTGGATAAGTAAAGCACCACTGAAGAAGAAGAATAAAGCAGGAGAACGAGCAGTACCTACCCTCAGAACCTATTATGCAGCTACGGTAGTCAAAATAGCCTGGTACTGCTACAAAGATAGACATATTGACCAATGAAACAGAATTGAGAACCCAGGTTTAAATTCCATCCACCTATGATCACCTCATTTTTGACAAATGCCCAAAGTTCATTAAATGGGGTAAAGACAGTCTCTGTAACAAATGGTGCTAGCAAAACTGGATCTTCATCTGCAAAAAAATTGATGAGGACCCATACCTTACAAAATAGAAGAAAACTAATTCAAAATGGATCAAAGACCTAAATACAAAACTCAAAACTATAAAGATCACAGAAGAAAAAATAGGGTCAACCCTGGAGGCCCTAATACCTGGTATAAACAGGATACAAACATAACTAACAATACACAACCACCAAAAGATAAGCTAGATTACTGGAATCTTCTAAAAGGTAAATACCTATGCTCATCAAAAGACTTCACCAAAAGAGTAAAAAGAAAACTTACAAATTGGGAATACATTTTTGGCTATGACAAATCTGACAAAGGTCTAATCCTTAAAATTTATGTGAAAATCCAACACCTCTACAAAAAAAGACAAATAATCCAATTTAAAAATGGGAAAAGGATATGAACAAACACTCAAGGGACATACAGCTCAACTGGCATAACATGGTGTGTGAAGAAAATGTTCTACATCCTACTTTGATGAGTAGTGTCTGAGGTCTTTAAAGCTTGTGAGTGGCCATCTAAGATACTCCTCTGGTCCTACCCCATATGAAGCAAGGGAGCATGAAGAAAACCAAAGACACAAGGGAGAGATTAGTCCAAATGATTGATGGCCCACAACTACCACAGCCTCCACTAGACTGAGTCCAGCACAATTATATGGTACCTGGCTACTACCAACATTTGTTCTCACAGGGATCACAATGGAGGGTCCTGGACAGAGCTGGGGATAAATAGAACAAAATTTTAACTCACAAAAAAAGTCATTTTGAGGACTAAGGTGTGCCTGACCCAAGCCATGATATTTTCAGTCACCTCATATGCATGTGAAAGTTGGACAATGAATAAGGAAGACTGAAGAAGAATTGATGCCTTTGAATAATTGTGATGGCAAAGAATATTGATTAAACCATCGAATTCCAGAAGAACGAACAAATCTGTCTTGGAAGAAGTACAGCCAGAATGTTCTTTGGAAGCAAGGATGGTAAGACTTCGTATCATGTACTTTGGACTTGTTATCAGGAGGGATCAGTCCATCAAGAAGGACATCATGCTCGGTAGAGGGTCAGCAAAAGAGAGGAAGACCCTCGATGAGATAGATTGACGTGTGGCTTCAACAATGGGCTCAATCATAGCAATGATTTTGAGGATGACACAGGACTATGAAGAGTTTCATTCTGTTGCATACAAGGTGGTTATGAGTCATAACCCACTGGACGGCACCTAACAGCAACAACAACACCGGATTGGGAAGAGTTTTGTTCTGTTATATATAGGGTCACTATAAGTCATAACTGACTTGAGAGCACTTAACAAAAGTAACAGGGTTGTATAGATAAGGAAATAGTGAACTATCTTGACCACTAAGCAATATATCTGCATTCACAATCAACCTCAGTTTCGTCAGAATGGGGTGGAGGTATAACCCTTGCAAAAACATTGGGATGAGGTTTGCCCACCCACTTTTCTCACATCTTAGGTTTTTTGGGATTCTATTTTTACCTGTTGAAAGTATTTGCTGGGAGGCAGGGCCAAGACGGCAGAGTAGTCTTACAACAAAGACCTGGAAAAACAAGTGATTTCTTGTATATGAATATCTAGGAGCCCTGAACAAGGCAAAGTTGAGGAATTGGACTGAGTGGCAGGGGGAAAGAGAAACGATTCAGAAGAAGTGAGGAGCACCAGAGTGGCAGCGGTGGGACTGCAGCTCTTCATCCTCTCCGGGTCTGCAGTGAAGCAGGCAAACAGCTGCGCATGTGCTCAGGAGGCAGTTTCCACATCGAAAGAGATCCAGCAGCAGAGATTCTGCTTGGACACTCCAAACCAGTGAAAAGCAGCTCACAAGTGGCTAAAGATAAGTACATGCATGCAGCCTTTCGTGGGGATTTAAAAAAAAAAAAAAAAAAAGGTAATTTGGGAAAAACTTCGCTCTCTTTTACCTCCTCCCTCCCTGCTCTGCACCAGGACTCCGCTGGGCCAGAAGTAGATCCCAAAATGTGCCCTGACCCATTCTCCTGGACTTGGAGAGAGAACAAATAAGCTACTGGCTCCCCTAAGCCAGGAACTCAGGGTCAGCACAGCTCCTTTGCTAGGCACAGGCATAAGGTGTCCATAGACTTTGAATGTCTTACACCCCTGTATAGACTTGTGGGGACCCATCTCAACAGCATTAACCCTCACTACCACAGTACAACAGGGTAAACATCTGAAGTTTAACTTCAACTATTTCAGCTGTGAAGTGGCAGATTTGTGACCCTCTACACAGCCCTGCCCCTGAAGCAGGCATATTTATGAATCCACACCAGGAGCTTGAGGACTGGAGGTGTTACCCATGCCACCTAGTCACCTGCTACAGGAGTCCAAGAATAAGTGGTGCGCTCGAGTCTTTACAGCCAACAGAGTGGGGTGCTCATAGTCCATCAGCAAAACTCACCTACCTACTCACCCTAGGGAATAGGGACATGCTTTCCTTTCAGACTCTCAGGGGCAGCTGTCAGCCCACTGCCTGGCTCAGCGCATGATCCCCTACCACAGCCAGATACCTGTGCCTGCCCCAATCACCCATGCCTCTCTAAGACTGTAGGTGAGAGCCTGCACCACACACTTCATGACCAACTCCCTGAACACCTGAGCTGAACCCATATAGGAAAATTTAATGGACTTCGGTGTGCACCTACTTAGTTACAGAAATAACGACCTGGTGACAGGATGTTAGAGCTTCAAAAATGCCAATAATGAAACTAGTACACATGAGCAGCCTATTGGAGCATATCAAAACAAAACAAGAAGCCAGGACTCACTAAACAAATATAAAATAAAATTATAATAACTTATTGATGGCTGGGAGTCAACAGTCAATATGAAATCACATAAAGAAGCAATCCATTATGGCTTCAGCAAGCTCCAAAAATAAAGAATCAATAAATTCTCTGGAGCAAGAGAATTTCTTGGAATTACCAGAGGCAGAATACAAAAGATTAATACACAGAACTCTTCTAGAAATTAGAAAGGAAATTCTTCAAAATGCAGAAATTTCCAAAGAACATACAGACAAGGTAGTAGCAGAACTTAAAAAAGTTATTCAAGAGCATAATGACAAATTTAACAGGCTGCAAGAATCCATAGAGAGACAGCAATCAGAAATCCAGAAGATTAACAAAAAAATTTCAGAATTAGATAACTCAGTAGAAAGTCATAGGAGTAGAATTGAGGCAGTAGAAGTTAGAATTAATGACATTGAAGATAAAGCACTTGATACCAACTTATTTGAGGAAAAATCAGATAAAAGAATTAAAAAGAATGAAGAAACTCTAAGACACATGTGGGACATGATCAAGAGAAATAACCTATGAGTGACTGGAGTACCAGAACAGGAGTGTATAACAGAAAATACAGAGAAAATTGATGAAGACTTACTGACAGAAAACTTCCCTGACATCATGAAAGATGAGAAGATATCTATAGAAGATGCTCATCGAACACCACATAAGGTAGATCCTAAAAGAAAGTCATCAAACTTACCAAAACCAAAGATAAAGAGAGAATTTTAAGAGCAGCTATGGATAAAAGAAAAGTCATTTACAAAGGAAAATCAATTAGAATAAGCTCAGACTACTCAACAGAAACCATGCAGGCAAGAAGGCAATGAGATGACATATATAAAGCCTTGAAAGAAAACAACTGCCAGCCAAGATTTATATACAGCAAAACAGTCTCTCAAATATGATGATGAAATTAGGGCATTTCCAGATTAGCTGAAGTTCAGGGAATTTACAAAAACCAAACCAAAATTACAAGACATACTAAAGGGAGTCCTCCAGTTAGATAATCAATAACATCAGATAACAACGCAAGACTAGAACACAGGACAGAGCACCCAGATATTGACTCAGATAGGGAAGTTGAAAATACATCAAAGCTAAAACATTGAAAATATAGTAACAGAGATCTTAATATGTAAAAAGGGACAAAATTAAGACAAAAAAGAGGGATTTAAAAAATGCAGACATTGATTTTTCATATGGAGAGTAAGTCAAGGCAATATAAAGAAATAAAAGACTGGTATAAACTTAGAAAAATAGGGGTAAATATTCAGGTAACCACAAAGGAATCTAACAATCCTACAATTCAAAACAAAGTATAAAAACATAAAGACCCAGCAAACACAAAATCTATAACAATGAAAAAGATGAAAAAAAAAATACATAAAGAAAATGACTCAGCACAGAAAATTAAGGGGAGCAAAGAAACTGTGAATAACACACAAAAAGAGATATCAGGATGACAGCACTAAACTCATACCTGTCAATAATTATGCTGTTTGTAAAAGGACTAAATGCACAAATAAAGATAAGGAGAGTGTCAGATTGGATAAAAAAGCATGATCTGTCTATATGCTGCCTACAAGAGATGCACCTTAAACTTAAAGCCACAAACAGGCTAAAACTCAAAGGGTGGAAAAAATATATATCAAGCAGATAACACTCAAAAAAGACCAGGAGTGGCAATATTAATGTCTGACAAAATAGACTTTAAAGGAAAATCCACCACAAAGCATAAGGAAGGACATTATATAATGACTAAAGGGTCAGTACACCAGGAGGACATAGCTATAATAAATATTTAGGCACTCGACAACAGAGCTCCAAAATACATAAAACAAACTCTAACAACACTGAAAAGAGAGAGACAGCTCCACAATAGTAGTAGGAGAATTCAACACACCACTTTCGGTGAAGGACAAATCATCCAGAAAGAAGCTCAACAAAGACATGGAAGAGCTAAATGCTACAATTAACCAACTTGATCTCATAGACATACACTGAACACTACATCCAACAGCAGCCAAGTATACATTCTTTTCCAACACACATGGAACATTCTCCAGAATAAACCACATATTAGGCCATAAAGCAAGCCTTAACAAAATCCAAAACATCAAAATATTACAAAGCCTCTTTTCTGACCATAAAGCCATAAAAGTGGAAATCAACAACACAGAAAGCAAGGGAAAAAAAAAAAATCGAACACATGGAAACTGAACAACACCTTGCTCAAAAACTACTGGGTTACAGAAGAAATGAAGGATGGAATAAAGAAATTCATAGAATCAAATAGAATGAAAACACATCCTACCAGAAACTTTGTGACACAGCAAAAGCAGTGCTCAGAGGTCAGTTTATAGCAATAAATGCACCCATACAAAAAGAAGAAAGGGTCATAATCAAAACATTAACCCTACAAATGGAACAAGCAGATAGAGAACAGCAAAAGAAGCCCACAAGTGCCAGAAGGAAGGAAATAATAAGAATTAGAGCAGAATTAAATGAAATAGAGAATACAAAAACAATTGAAAGGGTTAACAAGTCCAAAAGCTGGTTTTTGAAAAGATCAACAAAATTGATAAACCATTGGCCAAACCGACAAAAGAAAAACAGGAGAGGAAGCCGATAACCTGAATAAGAAATGAGACAGGTGATATCAGAACAGACCCAATTGAAATTAAAAGAATCATAACAGATTACTATGAAAAACTCTACTGTAACAAATTTGAAAACCTAGAGGACATGGACAAATTTCTAGAAACTCACTACCTACCTAAATTAACACAAACAGAGGTAGAACAACTAAATAAACCCATAACGAAAGAAGAGATTGAAACAGTTATTAAAAAAACTGCCAACAAATAAAAGCCCTGGCCCGGATTGCTTTACTGGAGAATTCTAGAAAACTTTCAGAGAAGAGATAACACCACTTCTACTAAAGGTATTTCAGAGCATAGAAAAGGATAGAATACTCCAAAACTCATTCTATGAATCCAGCGTAACCCTGACACAAAAACCAGGTAAAGACACTCCAAAAAAAGAAAATTACAGACCAATATCACTCATGAACGTTGATGCAAAAATCCTCAACAAAATTCTAGACAATAGAATTCAGCAACGTATCAAAACATAATTCTCCATGTCTAAGTGGGATTTATACCAGGTATGCAGGGGTGGTTCAACATTAGAAAAACAATCAATGTAATCCATCACATAAATAAAACAAAAGATGAGAACAACATGATCTTACCAATTAATGCAGAAAAGGCTTTCAACAAAGACAAACACACATTCATGATAAAAACGCTCAATAAAATAGGAGTAGAAGGGAAATTCCTCAAAATAATTAAGGGCATTTATACAAAGCCAACATCCAACATCATCCTAAATGGAGAGACTTTGAAAGCGTCCCCCTTACGAACAGGAACTAGACAAGGATGCCCTCTATCACCACTATTATTCAACATTGTGATGGAGGTCCTAGCCAGAGCAATTAGGCTAGAAAAAGAAATAAAGGGCATTCAAATTGGTAGGGAAGAAGTAAAAGTATCTCTATTTACAAATGATATGATCTTAAACACAGAAAACCCCAAAGAATCCGCAAGAAAACTACTGGAACTAATAGGAAATTTCAGCAAAGTTTCATTCAGGATACAAGATAAACATACAAAAATCAGTTGGATTCCTTTACACCAAAAAAGAGAACTTTGACGAGGAAATCACCAAATCAATACCGTTTACAATAACCTCCAAGAAGATAAAATATTTAGGAACAAATCTAACCAGAGATGTAAAAGATCTATACAGAGAAAACTACAAGACACTACTGCAAGAAACTAAAAGAGACCTGCATAAGTAGAAAAATATAACTTGCTCATGGCTAGGTAGACTCAACAGTGAAAATGTCAATTCTACCCAAAGCAATCTACAGATACAATGCAATCCCAATCCAAATTCCAGCAGCACTTCTTAATGAGATGGAGAAAGAAATCACCAACTTCATACGGAAAGGGATGAGGCTCCGAATAAATAAAGCATTACTCAAGAAGAAGAACAAAGTGGGAGGCCTTATACTACCTGATTTTAGGACCTATTATACTGCCACGGTAGTCAAAACAGCCTGGTACTGGTACAACAGATACACAGACCAATGGAACAGAATTGCGAATACAGATACAAACTCATCCACCTATGAGTATCTGATATTTGACAAAGGCCCGAAGTCCATTAATTGGGGAAAAGACAGTCTCTTTAACAAATGGTGCTGGCATAACTGGATATCCATCTGCAACAAACTGAAACAAACCCATACCCCACACCATGTACAAAAACTAACTCAAAATGGATCAAAGACTTAAATATAAAATAAAAAATGATAAAGATCATGGAAGAAAAAATAGGGACAACATTCGGAGCCCTAATACATGACATAAACACAATATGAACCATAAGTAACAATGCACAAGCACCAGAAGAGAGAGTAGATAAATGGGAGCTCCTAAAAAAATCAAACACTTACACTCATCAAAAGACTTCACCAAAAGAGTCAAAAGACAACCTACAGACTGAGAGAAAATGTTTGGCTATGACAAATCCAATTAGCTTCTAATCTCTATAATCTACAAGATACGGCAAAACCTCAACAACAAAAAGACAAATAACCCAATTCAAAAATGAGCAAAGGATATGAACAGGCACTTCAACAAAGAAAATATCCAGGCAGCTAACAGACACATGAAGAAATGTTCAGATCATCAGCCATTAGAGAAATGCAGATCAAAACTACAATGAGATAGCATCTCACACCAACAAGGCTAGACTTAATCCTAAAAAAGACGAAATAATAAATTCTGGAGAGGTTGTGGAGAGACTGGAATACTTATACACTGTTGATGGGAATATAAAATGGTACCACGACTTTGGAAATTGATTTGGCACTTCCTAAAAAATCTAGAAATAGAAGTACTGTAGGATCCAGCTATCCTGCTCCCTGGAGTATATCCTAGAGAAATAAGAGCTGTCACAAGAATAGATATATGCACACCCATGTTCATTGCAGCACTGTTCGCAATAGCAAAAAGATGAAAACAACCTAGGTGCCCATCAATGGACAAATGGATAAACAAATTATGGTATATCCGCACAATGAAATATTATGCAACGATAAAGAACAACGATGAAGCTGTGAAACATCGTATAACATGGTGGAAGCTGGAACTTATTATGCTGAGTGAATTTAGTCAGTCACAGAAGGACAAATACTGTATAAGACCACTGCTATAAGAACTCAAGAAAAGGTTTAAACACACAGGAAAACATTCTTTGATGGTTACGGGGGTGGGGAGGGAGGGTGAGGGTGATTCACTAACTAGATAGTAGATAAGAATCATCTTAGGTGAAGGGAAGAACAGTACACACTACAGGGGAAGTCAGCACAACTGTACTAAACCAAAGCTAAGAAGTTTCCTGAATGCAATCAAATACTTTGAGGGACAGAGTAGCAGGGGTAGGGGTGTGGGGACCATGCATTCAGGGGACATCTAGGTCAATTGACATAACAAAGTGTATTAAGAAAATGTTCTGTATCCTGCTTTGGTGACTGGCGTCTGAGGGCTTAGAAGCTTGCAGGCATCCATCTAAGATGCATCAGTTGGTCCCAACCACTTGGAGTAAAGGAGAACAAAAAACACCAAAGACACAAGGAAAGTATTAGCCCAAGAGACAGAATGGGCCACATAAACCAGAGACTTCATTAGCCTGAGACCAGAAGAACTAGATGGTGCCTGGCTACCACCAATGACTGTCCTGACAGGGAACACAACAGAGAGTCCGTGATGGAGCAGCAGAAAGATGGGGTGCAGAACTTAAATTCTTGTAAGAAGACCAGACTTAATGGTCTAACTGAAACTGGAGGTACCCTGGAAAGCATGGCCCCGGGACTCTTTATCACCCTAGAACTAAAACAATTTGTGGTGCCAACTCTTCAGACAGAGATTGAACTGGACTGTGGCACATAAAGTGATACTCGTGAAGATTGTGCCTCTTAGTCAAGTAGATACAAGAGACCAAAGGGACAGCTTCTGTCCAGAGGTGAGATGGGAAGGCAGAGAAGGTTAGGAGCTGGCTGAATGGACATGGGGAATCAGGGGTGGAAAGGAGGAGTGTGCTGTCACAGAATGGGGTGAGCAATTAGGATCACATAACTATGTATAAAAATTTTGTATGGGAGACTAACTTGAAATGTAAACTTCATTTAACTACAACAATAAAAAAAAGAAAAAGGAAGAAAGAAGAAGAAAAAGAAAGAAAAAAAGAAAAATAATGTATTTGCTACTTTCCTGGGGGGACTTGTGTAATGGTGAAAGGCAAAATAAACATTCGTTGAAGCAAAAAAGCTGGGTAATGAGGCAAAACCATAGGTGCCCAACGTATGCAAATGGAAGTTGCCTTGAATTACATGCTGCCATCCATAATCGATGGGACAGATGGGCACCCAGCAATCATGTATTCGCACATAATATTTTTCAAAATACGTACTACAACCAAAAATTTAAACACTCCATGACTCAGCATGCTTCCATTAATGAAAACATGTGGTATTTAAAAGAAAAAAAAATTCCAAGCAGAAAACAGTAGGGCCTTGAAAGGGATAACCCACCCATCAGTCACTTAAGAATTCTGATATAAAGGTTTAGAGCAATAATTACAGTTTCTTGCTTAGTGATCAGTTTCAGGCTTTATCCTATGACTGCTGCATCAGGTATGAAAAAGAAAATGATGTAAAGAATTTTATAATCATGCCACCATCCTCTCCCAGTCTTTCTTTCCCTGGTACCCCAGAAAAATTGGAGACATTTATTCAGTGGAAACTCTCTCTTGCCACTCCTGCTCATGTTGAGTGTGAGTGTACATTCATGAAAGCACTTAAACCAGCCCTTTTCATTGCTTTATCTCCCCCTATTTTAGACAGCAAATGTTTCAACTGTCCATTCCAATTTTCTATGTGTCTGTCACTCTAAGGATGATAACTCTAAGGATGATCTCTTTACTGATCATTGGACATTATAAGCTATAAAGTGTACACTTTAGTCTGAAGAAATGTGACCCAGTGATCTAAATTTGTGCTATATCTTTTGTTTCAGTTCTTTTATAGTACTCTGAGCATTTGCATCTACCACTTATTAAGCAACACCTAGTTCAGAATAAGTATTTATTCCTGTCAGGACCCATTTGTAGCCTGCAGTGTCTATTGACACCAATCTGACTTGCCAGCTATGTGCAGGGCCTTCTGCTTGAGGAAACTGCCCCATAGTCATCTGCAGTCTCTGTTTCTCTTGCTGGAAGACATGAAAATTCTTGCTGGCATTTTGTGCCTCAGAAAGTGCAAGAGGAATAAATCTATATTCAACCTGTCTTTGCATTGCAGCAGCTCCCTTATCTTCACTTATTTCATGGATTCATGTGGCCACATCAAATGAGTTCACCAGAATATCCACTTGTCAATTCCAATCACCTTCTAATTCTGGAAGAAAGCTTTTCTGGTGGGTATATACATGTCCTACTTTAATACACTCCTTAAATTCCAATAGTGATTTCCATGGGGCTGTGTCTATATGGGCATTCCTTCAATAGGCTAACTTTCCATTGTCATTTGTCTGACCATATGACCAGGCCATTGGCTACCACCCATGAGCCAGGAAAGAACCAAACATGGGACAAACTGCATGCAGTTAAGCCCATTGAACTGATTTGTTTTTATCTTCTTCAGTAAGAGTGGTGGACTTCTGAACAGGATCCTGAGTGTTACATTCGAACCGTCGTCCATAAACCAAGCAGCTCTTTGTTGGTCCATTGAGACCTGTACATAGGATCATAGGATCCAGAAGCTCCTTAAATGGTTCTAAATCAGCCCTAGGAGAAAGGATGCCACCTGCCTGAGAATACAATAGATAGTTCTTTGCATTCCCGCAGTAACATGTTCCCATATAAATCCTTTTCATTTTATTGTGGAACTCTTCTAGGCACTGCCTTCCTAATTAGAGTGTTTCTATGAAATCACCTGAGAAAACACGGGTATTTCAGGTTTCAGAATTGCTTTATGTCCTTCAGTCATATGGGGTAGTCTCAATCAAAGCCCAAAGCTAGCTAATTGTGTCTCAAATTGGAATTTTCTGGTCCAACATCCCAGCAGTCATTTCTGGGGGTGCACTCACAAGCTTTAGCAATAAGAGATTTTCAGAATCTCTTTTTGTCCACCAGATATCTTATATTATTTCAAATTAATGGCCTGAGTGGCTTCAGGCAGTCTTACTGCTTCCCATTTAGCACACCCAATCAATATTGGCTGAAGAGCAGTTTATTAAAAGAAAAGGATACAGGTTAAATCAGTCAAGGGAAGAGACACATCAAGCAGAGTCCAGAAGAATACCAAACACAGAGCTTCCAGTTGTCCACACTAAATGATGACCCAAAACTTGGTGTCCAGTGTTTTCACCGAGGCTCCATCACGTAACACGATTGACTACTCATGTAGCTGATTTCATTTTCTATCCCCTCAAGAGGTGAAGCTGATACTAGTGACCCAAAAGCCACCTTACATAGTACATTGTTAGATTGTCTGATGGCTTAGTCCACCCAGGCAGGCAAAGATACTTCTATCAGACATGACATTTCAGGGGTATAGAGATTCCTTCCCAGTAGCAAGGACAAACGGCAAATCTCTCTTTGGGTGAGATTAATTCTTCCTTACACAGACTCTCATGTTTCTGATCAGAACAACAGTTTTCAGGATGTCTACCTTGTGATTTTACCATAGGGATGGGCAGGTTTGGAGAGCGTATCCAGGAGTTCAGTTTGGACATTTGAATTAAGCCTATAACCAATGGTGACTTCATGATCTGCGGAGGAGTCTCAAATTTAGAAGAAGGGTAGAAACAGAAAATTGGACATCTGGGGCATATAGATAGTACATAAATAAAATATTTCACCTACACCTAGAGAGAATGAGGACCAGAACTAACTCAGAAAGTCAAATTTAGACTTGGGTTTCGAGGAGTCCCCAGAGGAAAACAGAAAACAATAATACATGGTTATTGGGTGTCAAGAGAAAGAGAAACTCAAAAAGAAGGAAGAGCTATGTGACAGACACTGACTCATTGCCCAGCTGTGACAAACAAGGTTTAACTGTCAGTCTCCAGTTGTTAAGTTAGTATGTCTCCCAGCTTTTGAGTTGAGGTCCCCTATTCATAAGTTGGTGTTGTTCAATAATTTTCAAGGTGGTAGTTGTAGTTCAAGGTCCTCAGAATTTCTGCCCAGCAGGAAGTTCCTCTAATGTACAATCTTTGCTGTGTTGTGCGTATAGGGATGGCAGAGATGTTGTCAGGTCGGCATCACAGTGTGGCTGCTCCTCCTGTCCAGTGCTGCTTCCTCCCTTTCCCTTCTATAAGTACTACTTCCCAATAAACCTTTTAAATTAGTTATACTGGTTCAATATCTGCTTCTCATAGCACATGTTTAAAGTGAATAGTATTTACTGGATGCCAAGGATTTTATTTCATTAGGTTTTCTGAATTCATAGAGCTCCCAACTTCTCACTTGAATTGCACCCTTGAATAATAATTTGTTTCATTAGGCTCTCATTGACACTATACCAACATGATGTGTAAAGACATCACTGAAGTATGAAAGTAGGTGTTAAACATGTTATTTGGAAATAAACAACATTGTAGGATTTCTAATAACTGCTTGCACTCTCCTTTTTTCCTCATTATGCAGATAATACTTAGCATAACTTGTAAAGTATTTCATTACACAGGAAATATTTACTAAAATATTATTTCCTCTTGGATTAGGTCAGAAAGTGAGGAGTTTTTATTATTTCCCCCTTTTTTTTTTTTTACTATACAGAATTTTCCTAGAGATCTGAAAAAATATAGAAACAACTTTTGGTGAATTTTATTTTCAAATATAATTAGCAAGTTAAGTATCAGACAGGAATTCATCAAAACCCAAAGGTCATTAATTAAAAATTAAGGCTGAGTCTAAAAACATTACGGGAAACAAGTAATAACTAGCTACAGAAATGATTTTCCAGTCTTTAAAAATAAAATTCATGGATATTGAACATTTAATTTGTATAAATTGATTTATAAATATTATATAATTTATATTGTTTCCAAATATTATGCTTTGCACATCAGAATTCTTAGATTACTTAAAAAGAATTAGTAATGTGCCATTTGAATAGCAAGGTCATTTAGATTTTTGGTAGTAAATCCTAAGGTCTTTCTAGAACTTGCCTTGAATACCAGCCTCCCTTGGTCTGTGTGATGGCAAAGATACCCTGGAAGTTTAAAAGTGTGATGCTTAATTTTATGTGTCTGCTTTTCTAGACATTGGTGTCCAATTGTTTGGTCAAACAGTAATCTCGATGTTACTGTGAAGGCATTTAGATATGATTAACATTTATAATCTGTTGATATAAATTACCCTCCATTACGTGGATGGGCTTCATCAAATCAGCTGGAAACCTTAAGAACAAAGATGTAGATTTCCCAAAGAGAGAAGGATTCTTCCCTTGACACCTAACCTACAGATTTTGGGCTTGCCAGACCCCAAAATCATGTGAGTTTCAACTTGAAGGGTTCGAAAGGGGTCTAACTGTTATTTTAGTTTGTTGGCTAAAACAAGGGGCAAATAGTGGTCTATGTAAAATGAAGTTGAAATGCCAGAACTGCCTTGGCATATTGTAGAAGAAGGTATCCAAAGGCTTAGGGAAATGGGAATGTTAGATTTACCATGTCAGAACTACCGGGGGGCGCCCAGAGGAAACCTTTTACCATGACTGTGAAGAATAAATTTGTGAGGGGAGCCCCAGCATCCCTGAAGACTGATGTAATTGCTCTTCTCTGTAGGTCACATATTACATTGGGAACCACCACCACAGAACTGGGAAATCTAAATGCAGTGGGGCTGATTGGATCTCTAGGTGTCAGGGACCAAGTGGCAGCACTTAATTTTCAATGACAAGGTGGGCTTGATTATCATAATGGACAGCAGAATCAAAGCAGTAATCAGAATAGTTTGATTTGCATAGACCTGTGGTGTTGCTAATTGTTTATGGTGCTCCTAGGGAAGAAATAGACAGGAAACCTACTAAATATTTACTTGATCTATATAAATAGAAGAGTTATAGGTCAAGTGAACACAATTCCAACTTGAATCACCAAAATAGAGAGCCATGACCCTTCAGTCAATTCCCAAATTTGTTCAGTTTACAAACCACAATCCCTTAAATAAAGGGGAGGCCAGATCCCCTCTGAGAAAGGACCCCGCTACACAGCCAAAAAAATTATGCTACTAATCTTTCTCCCAGTCTTCCCCAAAGGGACAATTTACCAGGCCTTTTAAAAGGGCCAGTTACCAGATGACTGTTCACTGGGAAAACAGAAATAACCAGACTTACCTGGAATTACTGGACACTGGCTCTGAACTGACACTGATCCCAGGAGACCCAAAAAGTCACTCTGGTCCACCGACCAGAATGGGGGTGTATGAAAGTCAAATTATCCATGAAGTCTTAGCTAAGATTCAATTCACAGTGGGTCCAGTGAGTCTCTGAACTCATGTAGTGATTTCTCCAGTTCCAGAATGCATAATTGAAATAGACATACTTAGCAACAGACAGAATCACCACATTGGTTCCCTGATATGTGGAGTGAGGGTTACTGTGGTAGGAAAGGCCAAGTGGAAACAAATAGAATTGCCTCTATCTAGGAAAATAGTAATCCAAAGCAATATCACATTCCTGGTGGGATTGCAGAGATTACTGCCACCATTAAGGACTTGAAGGATGTAAAGATGGTAATTCCCAGCACATCCCCATTCAACTTTCCTATTTGACCTGTGCAGAAAATAGATTTTGGAGAACTATGTTGGAGTATTGTAAACTTAACCAGATGGAGACTCCAATTACAGCTGCTGTTCCAGATGTGGTTACATTGAGTAAATTAACACATTTCCTTATACCTGGTGGGCAGTTATTGATCTAGAAATTTTTTTTTCTCAATTTCTGTTAGTAAAGAAGGAATTTTCTTTCAGCTTCCAAGGCTTCACTGTCCTGTCTCAGGGGTATATCAACCATACAGCCCCATGTAATAATTTAGTCTGTAGGAAACTCGATCTCCTTTCGTATGCACAAGACCTCATACTGATCTATTACATTGATGGCATCAGGCTGATTGAACCTAGGGAGCAAGTAGAAATTGGACTGTTATTACACAATGAGGGATAAAGAATAGCATGTCTGGAATACAGGAGAACCCCTACAGTGCCTGTTATTACTACCATGCATTATGATTAATGTCAATGGAAAACTACAACAACCCAATTCAGACAGGACTACTAATGGCCAAAACTCTTCAGGAATGAAGGTTTTGGCTACTCCACCAGGAAAAGAACCACAAACAGTTGAGGTGCCTGTGCAGGGTAAAGGGACAACAACCAGCTGAGATCCCTGTAGAGCACAAAGGGAATATGGAATGGATAATAGAAAAAGGTAGTTACAAATTCCGGGTATGGACACATGACCAGTTTCAGAAACGCAATTGTTATGAACATTTCTTCTTTGTTTTGTTATTAATATGTTTGTGTATGTATATATATCAAATAAGTTGATTTTATTTCCTCTCTTACCACATAACTTATAATAAAACATAGGACGTATTAACTGTGCATCCTCTCAGGAAAAGGCGTTAGTGTGTTTTGGGTTGTATGTAGGACAGTTGTATCATATTACATGGAAGTATGTCTCTGTTGTGGTCATTGTTTGATAATTAAGTGTGGTTTAAGGAGATGTGTTTGGGTGCCAAGGTGACAACAGTTGGCCGTTGATGGTTAATTTTATGTGTCATCTTGGCTACGGCATGGTACCCACTTGTTTGGTCAAACATTAGTCTAGGTGATGTTATGAAGTAGTTACAGCTGATTAAATAATTTGCCAAAATCCCTTCACATTTCACTCTTCTCATCACCTGACTTATGAATTTGCCAGCTCCCCACAATGTCATGGTCAAATTCTTAAGACCAATCTCTCTCTCTTTATATATATGTGTATATATATATGTATTACACATATATATATATACATATATATAGTATTAAAAAAAAAAAAAACCCAGAAACTTTACAAGTAAATATACAAACACACACACACACATAATTTGTTTTTACTGATTTTTTCTGGTTCTGTTTCTCTGTTCTGGAGAGAACCCTGACTAAGAGGCTGGACTTCTAATATATTTGTTGTGGTCGATTGACAAACATGATCACTTTTGTTTGTAGCATTGCTTCTTTGAACCTGGAATGTCCGTGTGACTTGTTTTGATCAATGGCATGTGGCAGAAGTGACATTATGCAAGCTTTTGGCCTAGGCCTCACAACTTGGCAGCTCTGGCTTCCCCTTTCTTGGAATACTGCCCTGAAATAACTGTCTAAGGAGCATGGTTTACCCTACCGGAAAAAAGAGGCCATGCAAGTAAAGCAAGGCCCCCCCAGTCAACAGCCAGCACCTGTTGCCAAGCCTGTGAGTGAGGCCACTGAGGACTGGGAACCCCTTCCAGGGAGCAAACATAGGTCCTAAGTAAGCTACATTCCAGGAAACTGGCCACATGTGCCCATATAGATTTTAGAATTCCTCTGAACCAGTCAGTGATTTATACGTACTTGTGTTCTTTCTCTTTTTGAATGAAAATGTTTAATGCAATTATACTTTCGTTAAGAGCTTGGCTGCTAACCAAAACGTTGGCATTTTGAATCCACCAGCCTCTCTTTGGAAGCCCTATGGGGCAGTTCTACTCTGTCCTACAGGGTTGCTATGAGTTGGAATTGACTTGATGGCATCGGGTTTTGTTTGGGTTTTTGGTCTCACCACTGGATGCTTTGGGTGTCTGATTGGGGAGGGGGACAGCTTACTTGTCTTTTCAGTTTTCTATTCTCTAGATAAAAGGAGCCAAGCCTGAAGAGATTCATCTTCATCAGGACCTGATATAAATAATGAGATCAGGGACACTTGACCTGGGCCTGATGTTATATTGGTAAGAATTTTAGGAGAAGTTGTGAGAATATTTTGCGTGTGGGATGATTATAAGTAATTGTGGCCAGAGACAATCTGTGGTTCATTAAAGCACTTGGTCATAATATAGTGTAGCTCCTCCCACCATAATGTGACGTTATTTCCCCTCTCCTCTTGAATCTGGGACGGACATGTAATTTGCTTTGAAAAACAGAAGGTGGCAGAAGTGACATTGTGTGGGTTCTGGAGCCTAGGCCACAAGAAACCTTGCAACCTCCTACCATCTTTACCCTCTTGGATGCTGCCCTCAGGCCTTCACGTTAGAAAGCCAGGCTAGCCCAGTGGAGGATGAGTAGACCCACGGAGGAGAACTGAGATCCTCCAGCAGACAGCAGCACAAGCTGACAGACATGTGAGTGAGGCCATCTTGAACGTTCTAACCAAGCCAAGACTTCATCTAAACGAGGGTACACGACTGAGTCCAGGTGAAAGCAATAGAGGAACTACCCAGCTAACTTACAGAATTATGAGAAATGATACCTTGTCATTTTAAGTCACTAAATTTTAGGGTGGTTGTTCTGAAGCAATGGATCCTTGATGCAGTTGTTAGTGATGAATAAATATGGTGTGATAAGAAAGAAATAATTTTCTAGATCGGGGATATGCAAACAGATGAGCTTACTCACAAGACATGGTCAAGAGTACATTTTTCTGTAAGGGAATATAAAAGAAGAGGCCAGACAAAAATTTATATTGTTTTGAGGTGCATGATGAATTAGCTGACTAAAACTAGTGGCGTCCACATAATATGTCTTTTTATATTACTTATATTGCTTTATTGATACAAATAGATAACACTTATATATGTGTGTGTCTGTGTGTGTGTGTGTGTGTATTTTTGTTGTTGTTGTTGCTGTGTGCCTTCAAGTTCATTCTAACTCATAACGCAGAATTGCCCCATAGGGTTTTATAGGCTGTTATCTTTATGGGAGCAGATTGCCAGGTCTTTTCTCCTGGAGAAAGGCTGCTGGGTTCAAACCAACAACCCTTAACCATTTTGCCACCAGGGCTCCGTATATTTATATACATACATACATATAGTCATATATTTGTGTGTGTGTGTTGCTGTTGTTGTTAGTTGCCTTTAAATTGTCTCTTACTCATGTCAACCCCAACAAAACCTTGCCTAGTCCTGTATCATCATCCCAATTGTTGATATGCTTGAGTCTATTGTTGTGGCTACTGTGTATTTTGAGTGGTACCAACCTAGGGTCTCATCTTCCAGCGTTATATTGGACAATCTTCTGTTGTGATTCATAGGCTAATTTTTCGAAATGGATTGGCAGACCTTTCCCCTTAATCTGTCTCAATCCAGAAAGTCTGCTGAAACCTGCCCACCATGGGTGACCCTGCTGCTATGTGCAATACCAGTGGCATAGTTTCCAGCATCACAGCAACATGCAAGCCACCATAGTACAACAAACTGACAGACAGGTATATTGTGTATATAGTATATATATAGGTATATAGTGTATATAATATATAAGTATATAGTGTATGCATGTGTTGCATGTGTATATGTGTGTGTATAATGATAATTAAGCACACACAAGCTAAGGAATGCAAAAATGCATTGAAGTAGGCATTTGGTATTTGATTTTTTGAATGCTGAAGCCAAAGACAAATAATTGCTTTGTGCCAAATGTTAAAATGAAGCCAATTTTCAAGTTGGTTATATTGTAAAATATATTTCTTACTGTGGGTCATGGTCAAAACAGTTGAATGACATTGATATTGGATTACTCAAATAGGTCATGAGTTTGTAATTCATGTAGGCAGATGAAAATAGAAAGAAGAGATTAGAAAGCATAGAAAAAAACAAGTTCTAGAATGGATAGCGCTAACAATAGTTACCTTGTATTAATGGACTTTCTATCTTCCAAACACAATGTTAGGCACAATGTACATCGTCCTAATTGTCTGAAAACGTCTTTAAATAGGCATTATTAATTTTATGTTATATGTAAGAAAACTGAAGGTCAGAGAAGTTTCAGTTGTTACATGATCAAAATTTCACAAAGTGTGAAAACCTCAAGTAACTTATGACAACATTTACGGTAAACTATCCTCAATTCAGACACGATTAAGAATTTAAAGAGTATGAGAACAAGAATAAAGAGTGGGAGAAAACCGAAGTAACCTAAATGTCCTCTGCTCCATTGAACTCAGTTGAAAGTGAGGGTCAATCCCTGGGTGGTGCAAGTAGTTGAGTGCTTGACTACTAGCCAAAAGGTTAGTGGTTCATAGCGACCCAGAGGCACCTCAGAAGATAGGCCTGGTGATCTGTTTTCAAAAAATCATAACATTGAAAACCCTATGGAACAGTTCTACTCTACACCCATAGGGTCGCCACTAGTCGGAATTGACTGGATGGCAACTAGCAACAATAGTTCAGTATCACAGGAGCAGTATCATAGCTGATAGTGTTGAGAAATTATGTTGAAGAAATATCAAAAGTACATAAGTTGTGATTCATACATTTCAAATAATAAAATGATAATGGTTCTGTTTTTTAATAAAATCTCAAATTTATACATAGTTTGTCAGATATTTCTTCTATGGTGGTAGATATAAATTTGGTCTCTGTTTCAGCCTAATTTTGATTTTAAAGCTTGACCTTTGGCCAAAATAATAACTGCAAGCACTAATGCAGCACTTACTATGAGCCATACGTTGTTCTGGCATTTTGTACGTATTTACTCATTTTATCCTCACAAAGTTCTATGAGATCAGTACTCAGTTATTGACATTCTATGATAAGGAAACAGAAAAGTTAAAAAAAAAAAGTTCCAATTCAAACAACTAGTGAGTGATTGATTGGACAATGCTCCTGTTCATACAGCTCTGAAACAACACTCTAAATGGCCTCTCAATTCACACCTTAGCCAAAATCCAAAGGTATGCTTAGTAATTCTTTCTTTGTGACACAATTTTCATAAAATTCTATTTTATATTCTATTCCGAGTTCTAGTCTATTCTATTCAACATTTTTAGCGATTATACACGAAATTACTAATAGATTTCAATACACAATTTTAAAAAAACAGACTTCCACTATTCTCTTAAGAAGTGGTATACTTAAACTTTAAAGAAAAAATAGTACCAGGTGATCCACACATTATAGTCAATGTTCCTAAAAGACATTGTAGTGATTCTTACATCTGGCAGATCATCAGAATTACCTGAGAGGCTCTTAAATATATGTGTCTTTCATTTCCGGACACAATGCTAGCCACTTTGTACACACACACATACAAATGTATATTTATTGCTGGGGTTGATCCAGACTTACCGAATCAGGATGACTGGTGGCAATTTCCAAGTTTCGGCATTTTAAAGATTTTTTTCCAGATTATTCTGTTTATCAAAACAGGTTTGGAAACTATCACCTTTAAAAAAAATAAAATGGCC
Source organism: Dugong dugon (assembly GCA_030035585.1). Lineage (NCBI taxonomy): Eukaryota > Metazoa > Chordata > Mammalia > Sirenia > Dugongidae > Dugong > Dugong dugon. The sequence continues at coordinate 35,918,256 of CM057479.1, forward strand.
GTTAAGTCAATTCTGACTCACAGTGACTCTGCAGGACTGAGTAGAACTGCCCCAAAGGGTTTCCAAAGAGCAGCTGGTGGACTGGAACTGCAAACCTTCATGGTTAGCAGCCAGGATCTTTAACCACTGTGCCACTAGGGCTCTATCACCTTAGAGACTCCAATTTATATAATGGAGACGGGTGTGTTGAAGTTAAGGCTAAAACGTTATCTTCTTCCTTAATGTGTTCTTGAAATAACTCTGCTGAGCTGAGAGCAGGAAGGTTAACAAGGCAGAAACTTTGGGATCATTGACTTCAGGTACAGCTGAGAGATGATTAAAGACTGCCAAATGCAAACTTCCTGCATCCTTTCATTTCTTAGCTCTAGTTTGTCACAAATTCCACTGACCAGAAAATTATACATTGTTCTAGAAAAATAGTAACAATATTTGAAGGAATAAGAAAAAAATGAATCTAAATATATTTCCTTGTTAAAAAAAAAACACAACAAAACTTTAGAGTGAATTTCATGATGTGCCTTTTCTATATCATTCTAAAACTTCTCTTCCTAGAAAAAAAAATGGCATTATTAGTTTCATAAACTTAACAACGACACTCTTTTATTTTCCTCCATTAAAATACTGTACAAAGATATATGAATAATTTATTTTGTTAAAACTCAAACAATAAAGAAAAACTCATATATGAGTATCCACTGTAATCAATCTGAGGTGTATTCCAGATTTTAGAAGACAGATAGATAACATATAGATAGTAACATATTTTATATATATTCTGATTTTTGCTTTTACTCATAAGTGTTGGCAATCTTTCCATATTACTGTATTTAGATTGATTTCATTCGAGAGAACCACATCCTAGTATTTGTTTAATGGTATACCCTTTTGATGGACATTTTGATTGTTCCAACAATTTCTTCATGTAATAATTCTGCAGTGAATTTTCTTTTATACGTCTCATTGCACACAAATACCAACATTTCCCTATACTATGTAACTTAGCAGTGAGTTAAAATTTTTGCCCATTTTTAAGTTTTAGTGGAAACTGCCAAATTGCCCTCCAAAGAGAGCACTTTTCCCCCAACAGGGTATGAGAGTAATAATTTCCCCAGATTAACCAATACTGAATATTATCAATCTATTTATATTGGCATTTTGAAAGTTAAAATGCAAGTTCCCCAAAATACCATCAAATATTATATATTATCAATCTACTTTTGAAATTTGAAGCTAAAAATGATATTTCATTCTTATTTTAGGTTTGCATTCCTATTTTCTCATGAGTTAGAGAAGCTTTTCATATATTTATTGGCCATTTTTGTTTCTTCTGTGAGCTGCTTTTTCTTATCTTTTGCGTACTTTTCTTGAGCTCCTTAGCATTTTCATACCAATTTTTAGTTATGGATATATTTTGGATTTTATAACCAGTCTGGGAAAGTATTGTGGATACTCTCAATCTCTTACTTTTGTTTAGTTTATAATGCCATTGTTACAAATAAGTGATTTTTCACATATTAACATTCATCAGTAGTTTTCCTTATTTTCATGTAAAAATCAATGACTATAGAAATAAAAGTTAATCTTTACTTATGTTTCTGAAAAATAAAAGTAAAAACTCTTCTAGAAGAAAATCAAGGATGGTGACTATCCTAGAATAAAGAACAACAATAACCAGTTATTAGCCTCAACAGAATGCAGGTCTTGGATAGAATTTTTAGACAAAATAAGCTGACAGCCAAAATGAAGGGAAAGAGAACTTGAGTAGGTGTTTGTCTATATCTGCCCTCGTTTGTAATGGCCAAGAGACAAGATCTCAAATTCTAACTTTTGTCTTCTAACTTATGTTCTTGGTTTTAGAACTGTAAATAAATTGAACTCCCTCCAGTTGAAGAGTTCAAACACTGCAAACAATTAAATTATGTATTTGAAAATTACCACTTGTAAATACAGATCACAGTGATGCATAAATGGTTCCTTCAGAATTTAAAACTTTGTGCAGTTGGTTATTAGAGTCCTGATAGCATGCTAAAAAATACATTTTAATTTTAAAACTCACAATTATGTGCATCATTTGATGGGTTTGCACTGATGCAATCAAATACAAGAGAAAAGTATTTGTTAGATAACTGAATTTTGATTTAAAATATGCCAGTGATTTTCTTGGGACCTTGAAAAGAACATCTACAAATTATGTAGCAAAAATTAGTTGTATCTGAAATTTCGGATATCAAATAGAAGCACAGTATGGGGCAGGGGCAGGTCTCTTTTTGAATGCCAGGTGTGTCATTTGGACAAGTTACTTCATCCTTTTAAGCTAAGCTTCAGCCCTTCTATTTGTAAAATGGAGATAATAATGACTCTTATATCCTTGAATAATTTTAAGGATTATTTAAGATGATATATATTAAGCATCTAGAGCAATGCCTGATGCATAATGATAAATACTAGTTGTTATTTTTATAAATCTGTTTTTAAATTGGTTCTGTTATTCCTCAGCTATAATATTTAAAATAGCTTATTTTAAATGCTGTTTCTTTTTTTTTTTAATTGTACTTTAGATGAAGGTTTACAGAACAATTAGTTTCTTATTAAACAGTTAGTACACATATTGTTTTTGACATTGGTTAACAGCTCCATGACATGTCAACACTCTCCCTTCTCCACCTTGGACTCTCTATTACCAGCTTTCCTGTCCCATCCTGCATTCTAGTCTTTGTCAATGGGCTGTTGTGCCCCATTAATCTCGTTTTGTTTCACGGGGCTGTCTAATCTTTGGCCAAAGGGTGAACCTCGGAAGTTAATTCATTACTGAGCTAAAAGTGTGTCCGAGGGCCATACTGTTGGGATTTCTCCAGTCTCTGTCAGGCCAGTAAAGTCTGGTCTTTTTTTGTGAGTTAGAATTTTGATCTACATTTTTCTCCAGCTCTGTCTGGAACCCTCTGTTGTGATCCCTGTCACAGCAGTCAGTGGTGGTAGCCGGGCACTATCTAGTTGTATTAGAGTCAGTCTGGTGGAGGCTGTGGTAGTTGTGGTCCATTAGTCCTTTGGACTAGTCTTTCCCTCGTATCTTGTTTTCTTCATTCTCTCTTGCTACAGAAGAGGTGAGACCAGTGGAGTATCTTAGATGGCTGCTCACAGGCTTTTAAGACCCCAGATGCTACTCACCAAGGTAGAATGTAGAACATTTTCTTTATAAGCTATGTTATGCCAATTGAGCTAGATGTTCCCTGAGACCATGGTCCTCACAGCCCTCTGCCCAGCAATTCAGTCCCTTCCGGGAGTTTGGATGTGTCGATGGAGCTTCCATGACCTTTCCTTGTACAAGTTGTGCTGGTTTCCCCAGTATCATGAGGTGTCTTACCCTTCACCAAAGTTACCACTTATCTATTGTCTATTAAGTATTTCCCCCTATCCATCTCTTCCCTCATAACCACCGATCATTTCTTTTTGTGTAAAAATGTTTTCATGAGTTTTTACAATAGTGGTCTTATACAATATTTGTCCTTTTGTGATTGACTTATTTCACTCAGCATAAAGTCCTCCAGTTTCATTCATATTATGAGATGTTTCGCAGATTCATCATTGTTCTTTATCTCTAACAACATTTTTTAACAAGATGCAGAAACAAATCACCAACTTAATATGTAAAGGGAAGAGGCCCTGGATAAGTAAAGCATTACTGAAAAAGAAGAAGAAAGTAGGAGACCTCTCACTGCCTGATTTTAGAACTTATTATACCCCCATTGTAGTGAAAACAGCTTGGTTCTGGTACAACAGATGCATAGACCAATGGAAGAGAATTGAGAAGCCAGACATAAACTCATGCACCTATGAGCAACTGATATTTGACAAAGGCCCAAAGTCAGTTAAATGGGGAAAAGACAGTCTCTTTAACAAATGATGCTGGCATAGCTGGATATCCATCTGCAAAAAAAAAAAAAAAAAAAAAATGAAGCAAGATCCATATCTCACACCACATAAAAAAACTAACTCAAAATGGATCAAAGACCTAAATATAAAATTTAAAATGATAAAGATTATGGAAGAAAAAATAAGAGCTCTAATTCATGGCATAAATAGAATATGAACCATAACTAACAATGCACAAACACCAGAAGACTAACTAGATAACTTGGAGCTCCTAAAAATCAAATACTTATGCTCATCAAGAGACTTCACCAAAAGAGTAAAAAGACAACCTAGAGACTGGGAAAAAAATTTTGGCTATGGCACATTCATTCAGGGTCTAATCTCTAAAATCTACAAAACACTGCAAAACTTCAACCACAAAAATACAAACAGCCCAATTAAAAAATTGGCAAAGGACATGAACAGACACTTCGTTAAAGAAGATATTCAGGCAGCTAACAGATACATGAGGAAATGCTCACGATCATTAGGCATTAGAGAAATGCAAAACCGAACTACAGTGAGATACCATCTCACCCCAACAAGGCTGGCACTAATCCAAAATACACAAAATAATAAATGTTGGATAGGTTGTGGAGAGACCGGAACACTTATGCACTGCTGGTGGGTATGTAAAATGGTACAACCACTTTGGAAATTGATTTGGCACTTTCTTAAAAAGCTAAAAATGGAAGTACCTATGATCCAGCTATCCCACTCCTTGGAATATATCCCAGAGAAATAAGAGCCGTCATATGAATAGATATATGCACATCCATATTCATTGCAGCACTGTTCACAATAGCAAAAAGATGGAAACAACTTAGGTGTCCATCAAGAGATGAATGGATAAACAAATTATGGTACTTGCATACAATGGAATACTACACAGTGATAAAGAACAATGATGAATCCAGGAAACATCTGACAACCTGGATGATTTATGCTGAGTGAAATTAGTCAGCCACAAAAGGACAAATATTGTATGAGACCACTATTATAAGAACTCAAAAAAAGATTTAAACACAGAATAAAACATTCTTTGATGGTTATGAGGGTGGGGAGGGAGGGAGAGGGGAATTCACTAACTAGATAGTAGACCAGAATTATCTTAGGTGAAGGGAAGGACAATAGACAATACAGGGGAAGTCAGCACAACTTGACTAAACCAAAAGCTAAGGAGTTTCCTGAACACAACCAAACATCTCGAAGGACAGAGTAACAGGGGCTGGGGTTTGGGGACCATAGTTTCAGGAGACATCTAGGTCAATTGACATATTAAACTTTATTAAGAAAATGTTCTGTCCTGACAGGGAACACAACAGAGGGTCCCTGATGGAGCAGTAGAAGGATGGGGTGCAGAACTCAAATTCTAGGAAGAAGATGATACTTAATGGTGTGACTGAAACTGGAGGCACCCCGGAAAACATGGCCCCTGGACTCTCTATGAGCCCAGAACTAAAACAATTTCCAAGGTCAACTCTTCAGACAGGGATTGGACTGGACTGTGAGACATAAAATGATACTCATGCAGAGTATGCCTCTTAGTCAAGTAGATACAAGAGACCAAAGGGGCAGCTTCTGTCCAGAGGTGAGATGGGAAGGCAGAGAGAGTTAGGAGCTGGTTGAATGGTCGTGGGGAATCAGGGGTGGAAAGGAGGAGTGTGCCATCACAGAATAGGGTGAGCAATTAGGGTTTCATAACAATGTATGTAAAAAAATTGTATGGGAGACTAACTTGAACTGTAAACTTCATTTAATCACAACAATAAAAAAAAAGAAAAAAAGAAAATGTTCTGTGTCCCACTTTGGTGAATGGAGTCTGGGGTCTTAAAAGCTTGTGAGCGGCCATCTAAGGTGTACCAATTGGTCCCAACCCACCTGCAGCAAAGGAGAATTAAGAACACCAAGGACACAAGGAAAATATTAGCCCAAGAGACAAAAGGGCCACACAAACCAGAGTCTTCATCAGTCTGACACTAGAAGAACTAAATGGTGCCCGGCTACCACCAATGACCACTCTGACAAGGGAACACAACAGAGAGTCCCTGCTGGAGCAGGAGAAAAGTAGATCCAGAATTCAAATTCATGTATAAAGACCAGATTTAATGGTCTGACGGAGACTGGAGGAACTCTCCAAGCCATAGCCCCCGGACACTCTGTTAACCCAGAACTAAAACCATTCCTGAAGCCCACTCTTCAGACAAAGATTAGACTGGACTATAAAAAATAAAATAATACTTGTGAAGAGTGTGCTTCTTAGTTCAAGCCATACACGAACTAAATGGGCAGCTCAAGTCTGAGGCAGGACGAAAAGGCAGAAAGGGACAAGAGCTGATTGAATGGACATGGGATAGCCGAGGTGGAAAGCAGGAGTGTGCTGTCAGATTATAAGGATTGCAACTAGTGTCACATAACAATATGTGTATACATTTTTGTATGAGAAATTAACTTGAGCTATAAACTTTCACCTAAAGTACAATAAAAAGTTAAAAATAAAATGATTTTTTTAGGGAAAAAAAAAACACTTAGAAGTTCATTATGCTTGGTTGTGAGAGCCAGGTAGAATTAATATTGGGTTAAAAGTGGACAAATTATTACAAGAAGTAACTTGAACATAGGATTTAACATAGGAGAAGAAAGATCAATAGGGATTTAAAAATCTATTCTTCTTGTGTAGGAATGGAAAATTGCTTTCACGTATTAACCTAATGCTTATGGTTGTTATCATAATTTGAATTTTATGTGAGAAGCATAGTAGAAAAAACTAAGAGAACATTCTGTTTGTGAATCTACACAAGAAACATTTTCTAGAAAAAAATTAAAAACAGGGTTATGAATCACTTTTTCAGTTTCCCACTATCAATGAAAATGTGTTTTGATTATTGAACAATATAATAAATGTTTTGTTTTAAGTACATGAAACATCTTTACTCTAAATGGTGAACATAAAAAATGGGTAACATCTTTGTCTCAATTTCTTTATCTGAAATCTAGGGCGATAATAGTTTGCAGAGTGTTATTTTTATATGCTCCAAAGAACTATAAAATATTTAGTATTCCCTCCGGCAACATGGCACTCTAGACAGAAGCAGCATGCCTTCCCTCCACAGCAAATATCCAAAAAACTAAGCAAAACAGAGAAAACAGCAATCCTGAAGCCCTAAAACATCAAATGAAGAGATAAAGAACTCAGCCAAGCACCAAATCAAGTGAGAAAACTGACAGAGAATGGAGAGTGAGGAGAGGTCCTTGCAGAGGTCCCCTATCAGCTAACGCAGTGCAAATCTGCCATCTTGAACTCCTATCAGAGACCAGCAAATAGTGGGTACAAGAAAGCAGCTTCATGGAGCTTCCAGCAGGAAACAGAACAACTGGTAATTGGCAATATATTCTTTTCCACCCCCCACCCTTCTTCACCCCCACTCAGCCTCCTCTGCTTCCCATGGCCACAGTCTCTTGGCCAGGAAGCACCAGCTGCTTGGATTCCACCCACCTGCATGGGCCAATTGCCTGAGTGCCATTTGTTGGCTGCTAGTTGTTTTTTTTCCGCTTCTTTTGATTCCTTCCTTACCTCTCACAACCTCCCCCTCCTTTCCCTCAAATACCTGGCTCCGTGCACCATCTTTGCTTCTTCCCAAGGGGCTGCAGAACTCCGTTCGAGTATGGAACTGCTTCCTGGTCTGTGCTGGTATGCTGATGTGATCCTGGGGCTTTTGTCTGTTCATTTGTTTTGAATTGCTTGTTTGTTTTCTTTTTCTTTTCTTGAGTTGGAAGGCCGCTCTGGCCAGGCAGTGCTATGTGGCTTGGGACCTACCCCCCCTCCCCCCCAGCTTGCACAGATGCGCAGAGGGATCCCTGAGGTCGTTTCTTTTTTTGTGATTTTTTTGGGAGGTTTTTACTGTTCTTTTTTTAAAATTTGTTTTGTTTCTCTTTCCACTTTTTAACTTTTTGTCTTTCTTCATTATGCAGTTTCTCATCTCACTATACCTTCCTTCTCTTCCTGTCCCCTGAACACCTGGTGCTGAATACCTCTAAGTCTTCTAGCCAGGCTGTACTTCAACACCTGGGAACAAGGGAACAACTTTCCCAGACCTTGTCACCACACCGGTGGGATCCCTGGGAGTTTTGCTCTTTTTTTCTTTCTAATTTTTATTTATTCATTCTTTTTTATTTTCTTCTTCTTCTCCTTTTTGTTTTTCTCCATTTCATAGACTCTCATCTCTCCACTCCAATGGCAAGCTCCCTTAGTACTCTTTTTTGTTTGTATGTTTTTGGCTCCTGTTCCTCTCTCCTTTTTCCCATATCCATCTTAGCTCCATAAATCACAATCTCCCTGCTCCATTCTGCTTACAGGTACCGTGCAGGTAACATCACACCACCAAGCAGCACAGGGATGGCCTACTGGAACTTGCCCTGCACTGATTACTGACCAGCCCTGGTGGCTGTAGTAAGTGTCACAAACAAGCCATCCCAGCAACTCCTCTTCAGCTAGACCTGCCCTGTACCATATCTGAGTGACTGACCCTCCCAATTGGAGAAGATGAAAACTATCATACCCACAGACAAGCAAACAACAAAGAATGTACAGCCAGCCTGCTCAGACAGACCCAAATAAAAAAAAGGATGAAACAAACAAACCTACAATCAATAAATGAGAAAAATAACTACTGAATGCCCCGAAGACAGAAGATAGTATCAAAACACTTACAAAAACAGGACAGGATGGTTCCAGTAGGCATCCAAAATAAAACACCAGATGACTTTCCAGTGGAAGAAAAGGCACTAGAACTACATGATAGGGAATTCAAATCTCTAATACTCAGAATTATCCAAGAGTTGAAGCAAAAAGCAGACAAAAATAAGGAAAAAGTAGACAAATTCATGGAAAAGGCAGACAAATTTATGGAAAATACAGACCAAAAAAATGGAATAATTCAGGAAAACAATGCAGGAACAAAATGCCAAAATAAATTCACAACTAGAAACTGCACAAAAACAAAAATTAGAAATCCAAAAGATAAACAACAAGATTTCAGAAACGGACAGTGTCATAGAAGGGATGAGGAGCAGATCTGAAACGGTGGAAGACAGGATCAGCAGAATTGAAGACAAACACTTGGATACAACTCTGAGGAAAACTCAGAAAAAAGAACAAAGAAAAATGAAGATACCCTGAGAATTATGTGGGGTACAATCAAAAGCAAAAAGTTGCAAGTGATCAGATTTCCAGAACAGGTGGAGAAAACAGAAAACACAGAGAGGATCATTGAAGAACTGCTGACAGAAAACTTCCTCAATATCATGAAAGATGAAAATCTGGCAATTCAAGAAGCCTGAAGAACCCCATATAGGATAGACCCCAAAAGAAAATCACCAAGGCATATCATAATCACACTTGCTAAAACCAAAGACAAACAAAGAATCCTGAGAGCAGCTCGAGAAAAACAAGAAGTCACATACTAAGGAGAAACAATAAGACTAAGTTCAGATTATTCAGCAGAAACCATGCAGGCAAGAAGGCAATGGAATGACATATATAAAACATTGAAAGAAAAAAAATTGCCTGCTAATAATAATATATCCTGCAAAAATCTCATTCAAATATGTTGGTGAAATTAGGACATTTCCAGATAAACTGAAATTAAGGGAATATGCAAAAATCAAACCAAAATTACAGGAATTATTAAAGAGAGTCCTTCAATCTGAGAACAAACAACTTCAGCTCACAGGCTGAATCTAGGATGCAGGATTGTACCAGCCAGATACCAGTCTAGGAAATGAACTCTCAAGGACTATCCAAAACCAAAAAAAATACAACAGGGAATCAGAGCAGTTAATCTATAAATGACAACAACATCAGAACAATAAAAGAGGGAATAAATGGTGTAGGTCTAGAAGCTTCTAATGGAGAGGAAGGCAAGGCAATACCAAGTAATAATAGACTGCTTCGAACTTAGAAAGATAAGGGTAAATTTCACAGTAACCACAAAGAAAGTTAACAAACATAAAAATAAAGAGGAAAAAACATAAACTCTAAGTAAAAACAAAACCTACAAAAACAGAAGAAATGAAAAAAAAAATCCACAACAAAAGGAAGTCAGCACAGGAGAGTAAGAAGAACAAAGAAAACTTCAGCACCAAAAAAAATAAATAAATAACCACTACAAAATGACAGCAATAAACTCACATCTATCAATAATTACACTGAATGTAAACGGACTCAATGCACCCAAAAAGAGATGGAGAGTGACAAAATGGTTAAAAAAACCAGGATCTATCAATATGCTGTCTACAAGAGACACACCTTAGAAACAAAGATGTGAATTTATTAAAAATCAAAGGTTGGAAAAAAAATACATTAAGCTAACAACTACCAGAAAAGAGCAGGAGTGGCAATACTAATTTCAGATAAAACAGACTTTAAAACAAAGTCCACAATAAAAGATGAAGACGGAAACTGTATAATGATTAAGGGGACCATCCATCAGGAAGACACAATCAGAATAAACATCTACGCACCCAATGACAGGGCTCCAAAATACATAAAACAAACTAACAGCACAGAAAAGAGAAATTGACAGTTCTACAATAATAGTAGGAGACTTCAACACACCACTCTCAGTAAAGGACAGAACAACTAAGAAGAAACTCAGCAAAGATACAGAAGACCTAAAGGGCACAATCAGACAACTTGACCTCATAGACATATATAGAACACTCCATCCAACTGCTGCAAAGTACACATTCTTTTCGAATGCACATGGAACGTTCTCCAGAATAGACCACATCTTAGGCCACAGAGCAATCCTCAACAAAATCCAAATCGTTGAGATAATTCAAAGTATCTTCTCTGACCACAATGCCATCAAGGTAGAAATTAACAACAGAAAGAGCAAGGAAAAAAAATCAATTATATGGAAACTGAATAACACCCTGCTTACACATCACTAGGTAATAGAAGAAACCAGAGATTGAATCAAAAAATTCCTAGAATCAAAACATTTAGCATTATCAATTAATAAATTACTAGAAACAGCAAAATATCTCTTAAATGATCTGATAGTTTATGAAATATACCAGGGGCACACTTTAAAATTATATTGAATAATGAAATAAAGTTGTATAGACTAATTTAAGAAATACATATTTTTTAATTTAAGCGATCAAAAATAAAATGACATTAATGTGCAAACAGGTAATCACACTTTGTTTTTTAATAACATTTCATTTGAGGTTTCAATATGATCTGTGTGTATAAAATAGGAATAGAGTAATCCCCATGAATTAGTGGTTTTTCAATCCTTACCTGTAGAGTAGCAGGATTTCCATGATACACTTAAACAATATCTTAAGCATGTCATGAAAGAAAGATCTATTGAAATAGACTAGGCCATTTGAATAGTCTCATTTCAAACTATTAGCCATGGTCTCTCCCTCTACCAGTGTCTGCTCTCCAGTGCACGTCATCAGGACAATATTTAGTCTTAAATTCATCTTTTCTCACTATCACTTCACCTTGATTATCCTGATTAAATAGGAAATTCAGCTTATAAATTTGGTTGAGTAAATACATAGGAAATTTCTGCTAGTTTCTTTGCGGGCAGTAAGTCCATTCTGCTTTAAAAAGCGAACAGTATTCCTCTACATAAAAATTATATTTGGGCAGCTTTGGGAACTTATGTAAACATTAATATGGAGGAAGAGTTGGAAAGAATGACAGCTGAACTGATGAGATAATTCCCGTCAGCTGCAGTGCTCAGAACTGGCTTGTGTCCATCTGATGCCTTCTGGTCCTGTGGAATCACTGAAGGAAGCACTCTGCATATTATCTTTGATATAGTTACACTTGAATAATTTTGGCTGAAAATGGAACATTTTTCTACTCTTCAGAACATTACCGTTATACTTTCTACACAAACCATGGAGCTATTTATTTTCAGTTTAACTATAAGCTATTTCTGAATTCTAGATCTGGGTAGAAAATTCACAATACAATTTTTTACTTGTAAGAATGGAAAACATCTGCAATGTCTAGAAATAATGAAAGAATACAGTCCTAGTTTCATTGCTATTTTTAAATCACGAAAGTGAAATCAATCTCTTTACGTCATATCCTACCATAGTGGCGGTATACTACCCCAATTAGGAATCTCTCTCTTTTTTTTTTTTTTAAATTATACTTTAGATGAAGGTTTACAGAGTAAATAGTTTCTCATTAAACAGTCAGTGCACACATTGTTTTATAACAATGATTAACAACCCCATGATATGTCAACACTCTCCCTTCTCGACCTTAGAGGGCCTTTTTTTGGAATAAATATACGTAGCAAAAATTACACCATTTCAAAAGTTTCTACATGTACAATTCAGTGACATCGATTACATTCTTCCAGTTGTGCTACTATCACTATCCTTTTCCAAATTATTCCATCACCTTTATCTTCAACTCACTGTCCCCTAGGCGTCCCATCAAACCTTTTGAGTTGCTGTTGTCCATTTGATCTCACATAGATAATTCTTTTTTTTTTTTTTTGTAACTTAGATGAAGGTTTACAGAATAGTTTCTCATTGAACAGTTAGAACACATATTGTCCTATGACAATGGTTAACAATCACGTGACATGTCAACATTGTCCCTTCTCAACCTTGGGTTCCCTAATACCAGCTTTCCTATCCCCTCCTGCCTTCTAGTCCTTGGCTCTGGACTGCTGTGCCTCATTAGTCCCATTTTGTTTTATGAGGCTGTCCAATCCCTGGCTGAACGGTGAACTTCAGGAGTGACTTCACCACTAAGCTAAAAGGGTATCCGGGGGCCATACTCTCAGGGTTTCTCCGTCTGTCAGGCCAGTAAATCTGGTCTTTTTTTGTGTGTGAGTTAGAATTTTGTTCTACATCCTTTTCCAGCTCTGTCCAGAACCCTCTATTGTGATGCTGGTGAGAAAAGTCAGTTGTGGTAGCCGGGCACCATCTAGCTGTACTGGACTCAGTCTGGTGGAGGCGTGGTAGCTGTGGTCTATTAGTTCTTTGAACTAATCTTTTCCTTGTATCTTGTTCTCTTCATTCTCCCTTGCTCCTGAAGGGGTGAGACCAGTGGAGAATCTTAGATGGCTGCTCACAGGCTTTTAAGACCCCAGATGCTACTCAGCAAGGTAGACTGTAAAACATTGTTTTTATACACTGTGTTATGCCAATTGAGCTAGATGTTCCTCGAGACCATGGTCCTACAGCCCTCCGCCCAGCAATTCAGTCCCTCAGGAAGTTTGGAAGCATCTATGGGGCTTCCATGACCTTTCCTTGTACAAGATGTTCTAGCTTCCTCAGTATTGTGTACTCTTACCCTTCACCAAAGTTACCACTTATCTATTGTCTGTTTAGTTCCCCCCCACCCCTCCAATCCCTCGTAGCCAACAAAGATTATTTCTTTTTGTGTGTAAACTTTTCTTCTTCTTTTTTATTGTAGTTAAATGAAGTTTACATTTCAAGTTAGTCTCCCATACAAAATTTTATACATACATTGTTATGTGACCCCAGTTGCTCACCAAATTCTGCGGCAGCACACTCCTCCTTTCCACCCCAATTCCCCATGTCCATTCGACCAGCTCCTAACCTTCTCTGCCTTCCCATCTCACCTCTGGGCAGAAGATGCCCCTTTGGTCTCTTGTATCTACTTGACTAAGAGGCACACTCTTCATGAGTACAGTTTTATGTCCCACAGTCCAGTCCTATCACTGTCTGAAGAGTTGGCACCACAAATTGTTTTAGTTCTGGGCTGATAGAGGGTCCGGGGGCCATGATTTCCAGGGTACCTCCAGTCTCAGTCAGACCATTAAGTCTGGTCTTCTTACAAGAATTTGAGTTCTGCACCCCATCTTTCTGCTGCTCCATCAGGGACTCTGTTGTGCTCCCTGTTACGACGGTCATTGGTGGTAGCCAGGCACCATCTAGTTCTTCTGGTCTCAGGCTGATGAAGTCTCTGGTTTATGTGGCCCATTCTCTCTTGTGCTAATACTTTCCTTGTGTCTTTGGTGTTCTTCATTCTCCTTTACTCCAAGTGGTTGGGACCAATTGATGCATCTTAGATGGACACTTGCAAGCTTTTAAGACCCCAGTCGCCACTCACCAAAACAGGATAAAGAACATTTTCTTAATAAGCTTTGTTAAGTAAATTGACCTAGATGTCCCCTGAAAGCATGGTCCCCAGACCCTACCCCTGCTACTCTGTCCCTCAAAGTACTTGATTGTATTCAGGAAACTTCTTAGCTTTGGTTTAGTACAGTTGTCCTGACTTCCCCTGTAGTGTGTGCTGTCGCTCCTTTCACCTAAGTTGATTCTTACGTACTATCTGGTTGTTAACAACCGTCACCCTCCCTCCCACCCCTGTAACTACCAAATAAAGTTTTCTTCTGTGTTTAATCCTTTTCATGAGTTCTTATAATAGTGGTCTTATACAGTATTAGTCCTTCTGTGACTGACAAATTCACTCAACTTCCACCATGTTATACTATGTTTCACAGCTTCATCATTATTCTTTATTGTTGCATAATATTTCATTGTGTGCATATACCATAATTTGTTATCCATTCTTCCGTTGATGGGCACCTAGGTTGTTTACATCTTTTTGCTATTGTGAACAGTGCTGCAGTGAACATGGGTGTGCATGTATATCTTCGTGTGATGGCTCTTATTTCTCTAGGATATATCCCAAGGAGTGGGATAGCTGGATCGTATGGTACGTCTATTTCTGGCTTTTTAAGTAAGTGCCAATAGATTTCCAAAGTGGTTTTACCATTTTACATTCCCACCAACAGTCTATAAGTGTTCCAGTCTCTCCACAACTTCTCCAGGATTTATTATTTTATGTTTTTTGGATTAAGGCTAGCTTTGTTGGTGTGAGATGATATCTCATTGTAGTTTTGATCTGCATTTCTTTAATGGCTAATGATTGTGAGCATTTCTTCATGTGTCTGTTAGCCGCCTGAATATCTTCTTTGGTGAAGTGCCTGTTCATATCTTTTGGCCATTTTTTAATTGAGTTATTTGTCTTTTTGTTGTTGGGGTTTTGCAGTATCTTCTAGATTTTAAAGATTAGATGCTGATCAGATTTGTTGTAGCTAAAAGTTTTTTCCTAGTCTGATCAGATTTGTTGTAGCTAAAAGTTTTTTCCTAGTCTGTAGGTTGTCTTTATACTCTTTTGGTGAAGTCTTTTGATGAGCATAAGTGTTCAATTTTTAGGAGCTCCCATTTATCTAGTCTCTCTTCTGGTGCTTGTGCATTGTTACTTATGGTTCATATTGTGTTTATGCCATGTATTAGGGCTCCTAGCATTGTCCTTATTTTTTCTTCCATTATCTTTATCGTTCTCGATTTTATATTTAATTCTTTGATCCATTTTGTGTTAGTTTTTGTACATGGTGTGAGGTATGGGTCTTGTTTCAGTTTGTTGCAGATGGATATCCAGTTATGCCAGCAACATTTGTTAAAGAGACTGTCTTTTCCCCAATTAATGGACTTTGGGCCTTTGTCAAATATTAGCTGCACATAGATGGATGAGCTTATACCTGGATTCTCAACTCTGTTCCATTGGTCTATGTATCTGTTGTTGTACCAGTACCAGGCTGTTTTGACTACCGTGGCAGTATAACAGATGCTAAAATCAGGTAGTGTAATGCCTCCTACTTTGTTCTTTTTCTTGAGCAATGCTTTATTTATTTGGGGCCTCATCCCTTTCCATATAAAGTTGGTGATTTGTTTTTCCGTCTCATTAAAAAGTGCTGATGGAATTTGGATCAGGATTGCATTGTATCTGTGGATTGCTTTGGGTAGAATTGACATTTTCACTATGTTGAGTCTACCTATCCATGAGCAAGGTATATTTTTCCTCTAATGCAAGTTTATTTTACTTTCTTGTAGTATTGTCTTGTACTTTTTTCTGAATAGATCTTTTATGTCTCTAGTTAGATTTATTCCTAAGTATTTTATCTTTTGTGGGGCTATTGTAAATGGTATTGATTTGGTAATTCCTCTTCAAGGTTCTCTTTGTTGCTATAAAGAAATCCAACTGATTTTTGTATATTTATCTTGTATCCTGAAACTTTGTGGAAATCTTCTATTAGTTCCAGTAGTTTTCTTGTGGATTCTTTGGGGTTTTCTGTGTATAAGATCATATCATCTACAAATAGAGATATCTTGACATCTCCCCTACCAATTTGGATGCCCTTTATTTCTTTTTCTAGCCTAAATGGTCTCGCTACGACCTCCAGCACAATGTTGAATAAGAGTGGTGACAGAGGGCATCCTTGTCTGGTTCCCGTTCTCAAGGGGAATGCTTTCAAAGTCTCTCCATTTAGGATGATGTTGGCTATTGGCTTTGTATCTATGCTGTTAATTATACTGAGGAAGTCCCCTTCTATTTCTATTGTATTGAGAGCTTTTATCATGATGGGTGCTGGACTTCCTCAAATGCCTTTTCTGCATTGATTGATAAGATCATCTTGTTCTTATCTTTTGTTTTATTTATGTGATGGATTACTTTGATAGTTTCTCTAATGTAGAACCATCCCTGCATATCTGGTATAAATCCCACTTGGTCAAGGTGAATTATTTTCCTGATATGTTGCTGAATTCTATTGTCTAGAATTTTGTTGAGGATCTTTGTGTCAATGTTCATGAGGCATATCGGTCTATGATTTTCTTTTTTTTAGGTGTCTTGACCTGATTTTGTTATCAGGGTTACACTTGCTTCATAAAATGAGTTTGGGAGTATTCCATCATTTTCTATGCTCTGAAATACCTTTAGTAGAAGTGGTGTTATCTCTTCTCTGGAAGTGTGGCAGAATTCTCCAGTGATGTCATCCGGGCCAGGGCATTTTTTTGGTTGGTAGTTTTTTAATAACCTTTTCAATCTCTTCTTTTGTTACGGGTTTATTTAGTTGTTCTACCTCTGTTTCTGTTTGTAGGTAGGTAGTGTGTTTCTAGAAACTTTTCCATTTCCTCTAGGTTTTCAAATTCGTTAGAGTACAATTTTTCATACTAATCTGTTATATTCTTTTCATTTCAGTTGGGTCTGTTGTGATATTACCCATCTCATTTCTTTTTTTTTTTTTTTAATATTTTATTGTACTTTAGGTGAAGGCTTGCAGAACAAATAGATTCCCGTGAAACACTACTACACATGTTGTTTTATGACATTGGTTAACAAAACCACAACATATCAACCTTCTAACTTCTCAACCTTTTTTTTTTTTTTTTGATGAAAATACACATAACCAAAGATACCCCGTTTCAAAAATTTCTACATACACAGTTCAGTAACATTGACTATGCTCTTCCAATTGTGCTGTTATTCTCACTTAAGATGAAGGCTTACAGAACAAAATAGTTTCTCATTTAACAGTTACTACAAACGTTGCCCTATAAAAATGGTTAACAATCGCACAACACATCAACAATATCCTTACTCAAACTTGGGTTCCCTATCACCAGCTTCCTTGTCCCCTTCTGCATTCTGGCCCTTGTCACTGGACTCCTGTACCTCATTAGTCTCATTTGGTTTTACAGGGCTGTCCTCTCCCAGGCTAAACAGAGAATCTCAGAGGTTACTTCACCACTGAGTTAAAGGGTGTCTGGGGGCCATACTCTCGAGTTTTCTCCAGTCTCCTTTAGGCCAGTAAATCTGGTCTTTTTTGTGTGTGTGAGTTAGAATTCTGCTCTACATCTTTCTCCAGCTCTGTCTAGAACCCTCTGTTGTGATCCTGGTCAGAGCAGTCAGTGGTGGTAACAGGCCACCATCTAGCTGTACTGGACTCAGTCCGGTGCAGGCCTTGATAGCTGTGGACAATTAGTCCTTTGGACTAATCTTTTCCTTGTATCCTGTTCTCTTCATTCTCCCTTGCTCCTGAAGGGATGAGACAAGTGGAGTATCTTAGATGGCCACTCACAGGCTTTTAAGACCCCAGACACTACTCACCAAGGTAGAATGTAGAGCATTGCCTTTATAAGCTGTGTCATGCCAATTGAGCTAGAAGTTCCCCAAGACCATGGTCCCAGAGCCCTCTGCCCAGCAATTCAGTCCCTCAGGGAGTTTGGATGTGTCTATGGGGCTTCCATGACCTTTCCTTGTACAGGTTGTGCTAGTTTCCCCTGTATTGTGTACTGTCTCACCCTTCACCCAAGATACCACTTATCTATTGCCTATTTAGTATTTCCCCCCCACCCCTCCCGTCCCTGGTAACCAACAAAGATTGTTACATTTTGTGTGTGAGCTTTTTCATGGGCTTTTACAATAGAGGTTTCATACAATATTTGTCCTTTTGTGATTGACTTATTTCACTCAGCATAATGTCCTCCAGTTTCATCCATGTTATGAGATGACTCACAGATTCATTGTTGTTCTTTCTCATTGCATAGTACTCCATTGTGTGTATGTACCATAGTTTGTTTATGCATTCATCTGTTGATGGGCATCTAGGTTGTTTCCATCGTTTTGCTATTGTGAACAATGCTGCCATGAACATAGGAGTGCATATGTCTGTTTGAGTGACGACTCTTATTTCTCTAGGGTATATTCCTAGGAGTGGGATTGCTGGATCGAACGGTATGTCTATTTCTAGCTTTCAGAGGAAGCACCATATCATTTTCCAAAATGGTTGTATCATTTTGTATTCCCATCAGCAGTGTATAAGCGTTCCCATCTCCCCGCAGCCCTTCCAACGTTTGTTATTTCCAGTGTTTTTGATTCGTGCCAGTAATGCCAGGGTGAGATGGTATCTCATTGTGGTTTTAATTTGCATTTCTCTAATGGCTAGTGATCGCGAGCATTTCCTCATGTGTCTGTTGGCCATTTGAATGTCTTCTTTGGTGAAGTGTCTGTTCATTTCCTTTGCTCATTTTTTAATAAGATTATTTGTCTTTTTGTTGTAGAGGTGTTGGATTTTCTTGTAGATTATGGAGATTAGACCTTTGTCTGACTTGTACTGCCCAAAAATTTTTTCCCAGTCTGTAGGTTCTCTTTTGACTCTTTTGGTGAAGCCTTATGAAGAGCATAGTTTTATTTTTAGACGATCCCAGTTATCTAGCTTAGTTGTTGGGTTTTGTGCATTGATGGTTATGGTTTGAATCCTGTTAATGCCATGTATTAAAGCCTCTAGTGTTTGTCCTATTTTTTCTTCTAGAAACTCTATATTTTTAGGCTTTATTTTCAGGTCTTTGATCCATTTTGAAGTAGTTTTTGTATACGGTGTGAGGTATGGGTCCTATTTCATTTTTTTGCAGATGGATATCCCGTTTTGCCAGCACCATTTGTTAAAAAGACTGTCTTTTCCCCATTTGATGGACTTTAGGCTCTTGTCGAAGATCAGGTGACTGTAGGTGGATGGATTTACATCTGGGTTCTCAATTCTGTTCCATTGGTCAATGTATCTGTTGTTGTACTAGTACCAGGCTGTTTGGACTACTGTAGCTGTGTAGTAGGTTCTGAAGTCAGGTAGTGTGAGTCCTCCAACTTTCTTCTTCTTCAGTAGTGCTTTACTTATTCGGGGCTTCTTCCCTTTCCATATGAAGTTAATGAATAGTTTTTCCATCTCTTTGAAGAATGTTGTTGGTAGTTGGATCAGGATTACTTTCTATTTGTAAATTGCTTTGGGTAGAATTGACATTTTCAAAATCCTGAGTCTGCCTATCCATGAGCATGGTATGTTTTTCCATTTATGTAGATCCCTTTGGGTTTCTTGCAGTAGTGTTTTGTAGTGTTCTTTGTATAGGTCTTTTACATCCCTGGTCAGATTTATTCCTAAGTATTTTATATTTTTAGGGGCTATTGAAAATGGTATTGTTTTCCTGATTTCCTTTTCCTCGTTCTCCTTACTGGTGGATACAAATCCAACTGATTTTTGAATGTTTATCTTGTATCCTGCTACTCTGATGAATCTTTCTATTAGTTCCAGTAGTTTTCTCATGGAGTCTTTAGGGTTTTCTAGGTATAGTATCATATTATCCGCAAACAGGGACAGTTTAACTTCTTCATTACCAATTTGGACGCCCTTTATTTTTTTTTCTTGCCTTATTGCTGTAGCTAGAACTTCCAGCACAATGTAAAATAGGAGTGGTGATAAAGAGCATCCTTGTTTTGTTCCTGTTTTCAAGGGGAATTTTTCACCCTCCCTCCATTAAGAATGTTGTTGGCCATTGGTTTTGCATAGGTGCCCTTTATTATGTTGAGAAATTTCCCTTCAATACCTATTGTATTGAGAGTTTTTATCAAGAATGGGTGTTGGACTTTGTCAAATGCCTTTTCTGCGTCAGTTGAGATGATCATGTGATTCTTTCCTTTCCTTTTATTTATGTGATGGATTATTTTTATTGATTTTCTAATGATGAACTGTCTTTGCATACGTGGTATGAATCCTACTTGGTTGTGGTGTATTATTTTTTTGATATGATGCTGGGTTCTATTGGCTAGAATTTTGTTCAGAATTTTTGCGTCTATATTCATGAGAGATATTGGTCTGTAATTTTCTTTTTTTGTGACATCTTTGCCTCATTTTGGTGTCAGTGTTATGGTGGCTTCATAGAATGAATTTGGAAGTGTTGCTTCCTCTTCTATGCTCTGAAATAGCTTGAGTAGAATTGGTACAGGCTCTTCTGTAAATGTTTTGTAGAATTCTCCAAGGAAGCCATCTGGGCCAGGCCTTTTTTTGTTTGGGAGTTTTTTAATTACCTTTTCAATCTCTTCTCTTGTTATGGGTGTGTTCAGATTTTCAACATCACTTTGTTGTAGTTTGTGTAGGCCATGCGTTTCTAGAAATTTATCCATTTCCTCTAGGTTTTCAAATTCGTTGGAGTATAGTTTTTCATAATATTCTGTTATAATCCTTTTTATTTCAGTTGGGTCAGTTGTAATGTCCCCCATTTCATTTCTTATTTGGGTTATTTGTGTCCTCTGCTGTTTTTCTTTTGTCAGTCTGACCAGTGGTTTGTCGATTTTGTTGATTCTTTCAAGGAACCATCTTTTGGTTTTGTCGAATCTTTCTATTGTTTTTCTGTTCTCTATTTCATTTATTTCTGCTCTGATCTTTACTATTTCCTTTCTTCCCGTGGTTTTGGGCTTGTTTTTTTCCTGTTCTCTTTCTATTTGTTTGAGTTCTGTAGTTAATGTTTTGATTTTGTCCCTTTCTTCTTTTTTGATATGTGCATCTATTGCTATAAACTGTCCTCTGAGAACTGCCTTTGCTGTGTCCCAAAGGTTTAGGTATGATGTGTTTTCATTCTCATTGGATTCTAGGAATTTTTTTATTCCATCTGTGATTTCTTCTATTACCCACTGATGTCTAAGTAGGGTATTATTCAGTTTCCATGTAGTTGATTTTTTTTCCTTGCTCTTTCTCTTGTTAATTTCTACCTTGATGGCATTGTGGTCAGAGAAGATAGTTTGAATTATCTCAACGTTTTGGATCTTGTTGAAGATTGCTCTGTGGCCTAAGATGTGGTTTATTCTGGAGAACGTTCCATATGCATTGGAAAAGAATGTGTACTTTGCAGTGGTTGGATGGAGTGTTCTATATATGTCTATGAGGTCAAGTTGGCTGATTGTGTCCTTTGGGTCTCCTTATCTTTGCTGAGTTTCTTCTTAGTTGGTCTGTCCTTTACTGAGAGTGGGGTGTTGAAGTCTCCTACTATTATTGTGGAACGATCAATTTCTCTTTTCAATGTTGTTAGAGTTTGTTTTATGTATTTGGAGATCCTGTCATTGGGTGCGTAGAAGTTTATTATGGTTATGTCTTCATGATGGATCGTCCCCTTAATCATTACATAGTGTCCTTCTTTATCTTTTATGGTAGATTTTGTTTTAAAGTCTATTTAATATGAGATTAGAATTTCCACTCCTGCCCTTTTTGGTAGTTGTTAGCTTGATATATATTTTTTTCCAACCTTGGACTTTTAATAAATTCACATCTTTGTTTCTAATGTGTGTCTGTTGTAGACAGCATATTGGTGGATCCTGTTTTCTTATCCATTCTGTCACTCTCCGTCTCTTTATGGATGCATTGAGTCCACTTACATTCAGTCTAGTTATTGATAGATGTGAGTTTGTTGCTGTCATTTTCTAGTTTCTTTTTTTTTTTTATTGTGGTGCTGAATTTTTTTGGTTCTCCTTACTCTCTTGTGCTGAGTTACTTTTGTTTGTGGATTTTTTTTTTTCATTTCTTTTGTTTTTGTAGTTTTTGTTTTGGCCGAGACTTTATATTTTTTGTCTTTTAATGAGTTAGTTTGTTAACTTGTTAACTTTGTTTGTGGTTACCATGAATTTTACCCTTATCTTTCTAAATTTGAAGCAGTCTACCGTTACTTGGTATCGCCTTGCCTTCCTCTTCATTAGAAGATTCTATACGTATTCCATTTATTCCCTCTTTTATTGTTTTGATGTTGTTGTCATTTATATTGATTAACTGCTCTGATTCCCTGTTGTATTTCTTTTGGTTTTGGATGTCCTTGAGAGTTCATTTCTTAGATTGGTATCTGGCTGGTATGATCCTGAGTCCTAGGTTCTGCCTGTGAGCTGAAGCTGTTTGTCCTCAGATCGAAGAACTCCCTTTAATAATTCTTGTATGTTTGGCTTGAATTTTACATATTCCCTTAATTTCTGTTTATCTGGAAATGACCTAATTTCACCATCATATTTGAATGAGAGTTTTGCAGGATATACGATTCTTGGCTGACAATTTTTTCTTTCAAGATTGTATATATGTCATCCCATTGCCTTCTTGCCTGCATGGTTTCTGCCGAATAATCTGAGCTTAGTCTTATTGTTTCTCCTCTGTATGTGACTTCTTGTTTTTCACGAGCTGCTCTCAGGATTCTTTGTTTGTCTTTGGTTTTGGTGAGTGTGAATATGATATGCCTTGGTGATTCTCTTTTGGGGTTTCTTCTATATGGGGTTCGTTGAGCTTCTTGAATGGCCAGCTTTTCATCTTTCATGATATTGGGGAAGTTTTCTGTCAGCAGTTCCTCAATGATCCTCTCTGTGTTTTCTGTTTTCTATCCCTGTTCTGTATTTCCAATCACTCGAAAATTTTTGCTTTTGTGTGCCACATAACTCTCAGGGTCTCTTCATTTTCTTTCTTCTTTTTTCTGAGTTTTCCTCAAACAGAGTTGTACTCAAGTGTTTGTCTTCAATTCCACTGATCCTGACTTCCACCATTTCAAATCTGCTTCTCAGCCCTTCTATGACATCATCCATTTCTGAAATCTTGTTGTTTATCTTTTGGATTTCTAATTGTTGTTTTTGTATGATTTCCAGTTGTGAATTTATTTTGGCGTTTTGTTCCTGCATTATTTTCCTGAATTTTTCCAATTTTTTGTCTCTATTTTCCATGAATTTGTCTATTTTTTCCTCATGTTTGTCAGCTTTTTGCCTCAGTTCTTTGAGAATTCTGAGCATTAGAGATTTGAATTCCCTATCAGGTAGTTCTAGTGCATTTTCTTCCACTGGAGAGTCATCTGGTGTTTTATTTTTGACACCTACTGGAACCATCCTGTCCTGTTTTTGTAAGTGTTTTGATATTGTCTGCTGTTTTCTTGGCATTCAGTAGTTATTTTTCTCATTTATTGATTGTAGATTTGTTTGTTTTGTCCCTTTTAAAAAACAATTGACTATGTCTGAGCAGGTGGACTGTGCGTTCTTTGTTGTTTGTTTGTCTGTGGGCACAATACTTTTCACCTCCTTCTCCAACTGGCAGGGTCAGTCACTCAGATATGGTACGGCAGGACAGGTGTAGCTGAAGAGGAGTTACTGGGATGTGTTTTTTGTGGCACTTACTACAGCCACCAGAGTGGGTTCATAATCAGTGCAGGGCAGGTTCCAATAGGCCTGCCTGTGCTGCTTGGTGGTGTGATGTCAAGTGCACAGTGCAG
Source organism: Dugong dugon (assembly GCA_030035585.1). NCBI lineage: Eukaryota > Metazoa > Chordata > Mammalia > Sirenia > Dugongidae > Dugong > Dugong dugon. The sequence continues at coordinate 35,942,076 of CM057479.1, forward strand.
GTAGGCAGGATGCAGTGGGCAGCTTGTTATGTGTGGAGCTAAGATCGATATGGGAGAGAGGAACAGGAGCCAAAAACATGCAAACAAACAAAAAAGAATGCTAGGGGAGCTTGCCCTTGAAGTGGAGAGATGAGAGACTATGAAATGGAGAAAAACAGAAAGGGGAAGATGAAGAAAAGAAAAGAATAATAAATAAATATCAGAAAGATTAAAGAACTGCAAAGTTCCCAGGGATCCCACCGGTGCAGCTATGAGGTCTGGGTAAGTCACTGTCAGGTGTTGCAGTACAGCCTGGCCAGAAGGCGTACAGTTATACAACAGCAGGTATTCAGGGAACAGAAAGAGAAGGAAGATATAGAGAGACGAGAAACTGAGCAAAGAAGAAAGACAAAAAAGGAAAAAGAGGGAAGAAAAAACAAAACAAATTTAAAAAAAAAAAGAAAGAAAAAGAACAAGAAAGGCCCCCAGAAAAACAGAAAGAAAAAAAAACCAACGAAGAAAGAAATGCGCTCAGGGATCCCTCTGCACGTCTGTGGATGCTGAAGGGGAGTTCCTTGCCACACAGCTCAGCTTGGACAGGAAGGGCTCCCAACTCAAGAAAAGGAAAAGAAAACAAATAAACAATTCAAAACAAATGAACAAAAGCTCCGGGATCCCACCAGCACGGTAGCCCAGACCGGGAAGCAGCTCCACACTTGAACGTATCTCCGCAGCCCCTCAGGAAGAGCAAAGATGGCGCATGGAGCCAGGTACTTGAGCAAAATGAAGGGGAGGTGGCGAGAGGCAAGTAAGAAATCAAAACAAGCAGAAACAAAAAAGCAACACTAGCACCCAACAAATGGCACTCAGAGAGCCAGCTAGTGTGGGCTGGTGTTGCTGGACAAGAGACTGTGCCCGTGGGAAGCAGAGGGGGCCAAGTGTGGGCAAAGAAGGATAGAAAGTGGGAAAGCGTATATCACAAATTGCCGGTGCTCTGCAGCCCCTCAGGAAGAAGCAAAGATGGCACACGGAGCTAGGTACTCAAGCGAAAGGAAGGGGAGGTGTCGAGAGGCAGGTAAGAAATCAAAAGAAGCAGGAAAAAAGAAAAGCAACTCTAGCAGCCAGCAAATGGCACTCAGAGAGCTGCCCATTTGGGTGTGTGGAATCCAAGCAGCTGGTGTTTCCCGGCCAAGAGATTGTGGCTGTGGGAAGCAGATGAGTCTGAGTCGGGGTTAAAAGGGGTGGGGGGTAGGAAAGCTTATATCGCAAATTACTGGTTGTTTTGTCTCCTGCTGGACGCTCCATGAGGCTGCTTTCTGGTACCCTCTGTTTGCTGGTCTCCGATAGGAGTCCAGGATGGCGGATCCACGCTGCATTAGCTGGTAGGGGACTTATGCATGAATCTCTCCTCACTCTCCATTCTCTGTCAGTTTTCTCACTCCATTTGGTGCTTGGCTGAGTTCTTTATCTCTTCATTTGATGTTTTAGGGTTTCAGGATTGTTGTATTCTCTGTTCAGCTTAGTTTTTTGGATCTTTGCTGTGGAGGAACGGCGTGGTGCTTCTCCCTAGAGCGCCATTTTGCCAGAACTCAAAATAGAAAATTTTTAAATGGGTTAATTCAGTGAGAAACCATACAAAACATATACTAAATTACTGCATATTGCTTACTATATTACTGCAATATATGCACACAAAACTTTTTTTCATTTTAAGTGATTATTTATGGTCTCTGATTTTTTAAAACTCATTTTAAAAAATAATAATACTTATTCCCCTACTACTCTGGTTCATTCATTAAACAAATATTGATTGCACGTCTTCTACATGCCGAGCACAGTTCTAAGCACTTCACATACAAAGCTGAAATGTTATTTTTGAGAGTAACACAAGTTTATTTACATAATTTTGGCTCATCCAAATAATCTACAGATTGCAATGAATAAAATATAGATTTCCACTCTTAAACAAGATCATTTTTAATAGTTTGGTGCATTTGCATGTTCTTCTTTCTCTAACATCTATCTGTCTCTCCATTTATCTATCTCTATCTATCATCTATCTATTATCTATCTATCTATAAAATGTCAAGTAATGCTTCATTTGTATTTCTCTATCCTTTCATTCAAACATGATATTATCTTGTGATCATATTTCTGGGCCAGATTAGGTCATTTGAAAGTGCTTTTTTTTTTTAATAATTCATTTTATTTTTGTTGTTGTTGAGTATATACATAGCAAAACATATCAATTCAACAGTTTCTACATGTGCAATTCAGTGATGTTGATTACATTCTTTGAGTTGTACAACCTTTCTCACCCTCCTTTTTCAAGTTGTTCCTCCTCCAATAACATAAACTCATTGCCCCCTAAGTTTCCTATCTAATATTTTGAGCTACTCTTGTCAGTTTGATCCATATACATAGATATCAAAAGAGCACAATGATTAAGGCAGAGATTCTTTACTAGATAAGCTAAACTATTGTTTGGTTTTAAGAAGACTTCAGGAGATCTTTTTGGTTTAAGGTTTAAAGATTATCCCAGGGCTATAGTTTCAGGGGTTCATACAGCCTCGATGGTTTCAGAAATTCTGGATTCGATGAGAATTTGAAGTTCTGTTCTGCATTTTATCCCTTTTGATTAAGATTCATTTTTTAAATTAATAGTAACAGATGGGCTATATTTTATTTATTCATCTTCTTAGCTACTTATGGATCTTCATTTCTTTGCTATCACAAATAGGACTAAAATATATACCTTTGCACACTATGTAAAGCATTGTGAAAATCACTATTTATTTCCTTAGAATTAATTCCCAGAATTAAAATTATCAGGTAACTGGGATAAATTACTTTAAAATTTTTGTACTTGATTTCATTTTACCCACAGTGTACAAGAGTTTCTATTTTACCACATCCCTGTAAATGCTTGGCATTTATTTTAAGCCTTGACAGTTTAATAGTATAATAATGGTATAACTTCATTGCTTCAACAAAGATTTTTTTTTTTTTGATTGAAAGGGAGGATGAACTTTTTTATGAATATAATAATCATTTGTTGTGTTTCTTCTTTTTGTAAATTTCCTGTTTATATGGTCTTATTAATTTATATGTTATAATTTACATGTCATATTGAGATCGTCAAAGTGTTATATAATAAGTTGGTAATGTTATTTTCCAATTCATTTGCCTTTTGATTTTTATGAATTTTTCCTGCCTTTTAATTACTATATTTTGTTTAATTAAATAGATCAGTCTTTTACTTTGTCTTTTATAACGCTAATCTTTATTGATTTAGAAACACTTTTCCACTCTGAAATTACGTTGCAATTTAAAAATATTTTTCTAGTCCTTATATGCTTTCAGTAATATGTATTATGATATTTTAGTACCATATTCTGCCTCAGTTATCTAATGCTACTATAACAGAAATACCACAAGAGGATGGTTTTAGAACATAGAAATTTATTTTCTCACATTTTAGGAGGCTAGAAGTCCAAATTCAGAGCACTGGCTCTAGGAGAAGGCTTTCTCTGTCAGCTCTGGAGGGATGTCCTTGTCTCTTCAGCTCCTGCTTCCTGGTTCCTTAGCGATCTCAATGTGGCTTGGCAACTATCTTACCTCATCTCTGCTTCTTTTGCTTCCTTGTTTAATTCCTTTTATATCTCAAAAGAGATTGACTTAAGATACATAATTTTGCTTCATTAACATAACAAAGACAACTCATTCCCAAATAGGATTATAAACATAGGCATAGAGATTAAGATTTACAACACATGTTTTTGGGAGACACAGTTCAATTCATAACATTCCACCCTTTGGCCCCAAAAAGTTTATGTCCTTGCCACTTGCAAAACACATTTACACCATATCATCCCAAAAGTCTTAAATCAAACTCCAAGTTCAAAATCTTATCTTCAGAATCATCTAAATCAATTATACATGAGATGTTAGGCATATTCCACCCTGGAGCAAAATTCTTCTTCATCTGAGAACCTGTGAAATCTAGAACACAGGTTGTCTGCTTCCAAAATACAGTGGTGGAACAAGCACAAGCACAATTGGGAGAAATTAGAGGGAAGAAAAGGATAATGAGCACCAAACAGGTCAAAACCCAGCAGAACAAACTAAATTAGCTTTCCAGTCTTGAAAATAATCCTCTATTCAAAGAGACCATCTGGTCACACCATCTTTATTCTTGGTGGAGGCCCTTGGCCCTGGGTTTCAGCTTTGCCTTCCAGGCCCACTGGGACTGCAGTTCTACTCCCTCGGCTTTGGGAAACCACAATCTCTGAGTCTGAGTGGTGACCCAATCCCCTCAGACCCAGCAGGCCCTGTTCATCTGTCCCTGGGGCATTGAAGCCCCACCCCCTCAGATTTAGGCAAAAGCCCCAACCCCCAGCACACCTTAATGGTAGCCCCACTCTCAAGAACTGAATGGGTGAAGATCCAACTCTGAAACCTAGGAGGCTGTGGACCTATCCTTTGAGATCCAGGAGTTGGTGGCCCCACCGTTTTAAATTGAAAGGGCTGTGTTTCTTGTACCCTTTACAACAGTACTTCTTATCTGTGAGCCACTCCAGGGATTGTCCTTTTCTTTTCTTGGAGGACAACAGATGTAGCTCTTTTGGCCTGTTTCCTGTCTGTAGAATTCCAAGAGGCAGACAGTGTATTTTCCTTTCATTCTTCTCTGTCCCATTCAGTGTAAATTAATTTTTTTTTTTTTTTTTTTTGCTGTGGTAGTTGGTTAGATCCATCAGTCATAGGTTTAATTTCTGTAACAAATGTTTGTGTAGCCATGTCCTTGGTGCACATTCTAGGACAGATGTCCTTAGTCTGTACAACAGAATTTTCAAAATCTTTAAGCTTTGTTTTCATTTTGCATAGTTCATTTTTAAGTTCATCTCTTTCTTCTCACAATTTACTATAAGTGGTGAGGATAAACTACACAGCCTCCCTAAGACCTTACTTAGAAATCTCATCAACCAGATATCCAGGTTCATCAATTAAAAGTTCTACCTTCCACTAAACATTTGAAAATAATTCAGAGAAGTTCTTTGCCACTGCATAAAAAGCTTCACTCTTCGATAATTGCCTAATCACATATTCATCATTTTCTTTTAAAGCCTCACCAGAAGCATATTTAACATCCACATTTTTAGGGACATTCTGTTTTTGGTTCCATAGTCTAAGATGATAGAGACTTCCTCTATCACTCTCCTCACTTCCTGGTGAGCCCTTACCAGAATTGCCTTTGACATCTATAATTCTACCCACAGTCTCTTTAAAGCAATCTAGGATTTTACTATTAGGCATCTTAAAACTGTTCCAGACTACTTATTACCCAATTCTGTGAAAATAATAACAACTTCAAAGAACATTTGTTATTCTTATTATAATAAAAATTCAGATACCATTCACAAGTATTAAAGAAATATGCCATCAATAAAATGATGTAATTTGAGTTGTACCTAAATTTAAGTGGTAACGAAAAGGATGTAAATATCTCAGAAATATTTTTCTTAGATTACTTAATATAACTAGGAAAATGGGAGAGAAAGAAAAAGAAACAGAGATAAATGAGAGAGAAGAATACCCAAATTTGTGAGAAGGGGTTGAGCTACCCTTATTTTAGGATTGTTTGAAAGTTTATTGAGTTTTCTTGGTAAAAGTGTACCACAGAAACTTTGAAATACGAGACTAGTGTTTGGGAAAGGTAATCAATTTTAGCAATCTTCTAAAAATTATGAAAATGTGCAAATAAAATATATTCAGGAAGAATATGTAGAGAGAATATAAGGTAGCAACAAAGTCTTTAGGACTAGGAGGAGAAAATATGCATAAATGAATAAACCAAAGGGAAAAAGTTCTTGTTTAGTATAAGTGGCAGCCAAATGGAAGTCTCCTCCCCAGAACGTTATAACTCATTCAGATCACAGGCAGCCAGTAGCCAATATCTGATTCTCTGAGGATAGAATGATGGTATCCTTGCCTCAAGAAGGGGGCAATTCCATGGTGTAATTTGCATACCATATCTCCCCATAGGACCAGGGTAATGCTAGTCTCCAGTAAGATCTCATCCATGTTTTTTTATGTTTTTTCCTGCTCTATCCTACTTCCTTCATCCTTCTCCTGAAACCAATCCCTGAACAAATCACTTTCCAAGAATTCTTGCTCAGGCTATCCTTTTAGAAAACCCTAACTGTAAAAGCCACAGACCATTTGTGAGATAAGATTGATAATGTTGATTCTATCTGGAACCTATTCTGATTTTGAACAAATGACATAACCTACCTACACCTGCTTCTATTATAAAAAGAGAGACTAAAGAGTTTTATTTTCAAACATAGAGCAAATGGAGAACCATTCACTGAATTAAATTTAGTAAACCTCATTATGAACAACAAGAGTATGTGACATTAGAGCAATGTGAGAGAATAAACTTCTGTTTGTTGAAGCCATCCAAATGTGATATTTCTGTTATAGCAGCACTAGATAACTAAGACAGAATTTGGTACCAGGAGTGGGGTGCTGCTCTAACAGATACCTGAAATGTGGAAGCAGCTTTGAAACTGTGACTGAATAGAAGACTCAGAAGGAAATGAAGAGAGCTGTTACACTGGAGACAGTGCAGACAGTGAAAGGCACCAGCAGAGAACCAGCAGCAGCAGAACCAGGAGACCAGCACCAGACAGCACTGGAGCCAACCCATGGAGAGAGATGAGTGCCTTTGCACAGAAGGCTTCCTGGTGGAGTGGAATGCCTCTGAGCACTTATAGGTACAGCTAGGCTTGCCAACAAATGGAGAAAGAGAGCTGAGTGCCTTCCGGCTGAAGTTTACTGGCAGAATGGGGTACCTCCAAGCACTTATCAGTGGAGCTAAGGAGATTTGGAACATTTTCTCCAGCAGGGAAGACCCAGGCAGTGAGGCCCGAGGAGCCAAGAGGCCAAGGAACCAGGAAGCAGAACCTGAAGAGACAAGGAACACAAGAAGCTGAGCTGTCTCAGTTTCAAAGGGAATGGCCACTACCTCTGGGGTCTCAAAGGGTGGAACCATGGCCTCTGGACTTTGTAAGGGTAGAGTTTCCACTCAGATGGACTAGGAGAATGGTGCATCCAAGCCAAGGGGGCAGAGTTGCCATCCCAGTAGACCTGGAAGGCAGAGCTGAAGCCCAGGGCAGAGGCACCTCCACCCAGAGTCCAGAGAGTGTGACAAATACCTAGAGTCTAGAGGACAGGGCCATTGTGTAAATGGTCTCAGAGAACAGATGATTATTTTTCAAGACTTGAGGGTTAATGTAATGTGTTCTGCTGACTTGCTTGGTGCCTGTTAATCCCTTCTTTTCCTCCAATTTCTCCCATTTATAATGGAAATGTCTAGCTTGTGCTTGTTCTATCATTGTACTTTGGAAGAAGATAACTTGTATTCTAGATTTCACAGATTAAGAGGAATTTTTGGATTTTGGACTTGGAGTTGAATTAAGACTTTTCTATGATATGGGGTGAATGTGTTTTACATTTGGCAAAGATGAATTTTGGGGGGCCAAAGGGTGGAATGTCAAGTATTGAATTGTGTCCCCCAGAACTGTATGAATCAATTTGGCCAGTCCATGGTTCCCAGTACTGTGTGATTGTCCACCATTTTGTCATCTGATGTGATTTTTCTGTGTTGTAAATCCTATTTCTATGTTAATGAGATGGGATTAATGGCAGTTATGTTAATGAGGCAGGACTAAATCTACAAGATTAGATTGTGTTTTAAGCCAATCTCTTTTGAGTTATAAAAGAGATATGGGACAGAGAGACCTAGATAACTAAGACACTGCCAAATAGTAAAGGTAAGGAATTTAGTTATTCCCATGTGAACCTTAATCCTTTGTGAAATCCTAGTTTGTAGACCTTTGGCAGTTCTGATTGAAAACGAAAGATGTTTACCAGGATCCCATTTTTTTTGCAGGCCACCAAGTATTATGTTTGTCCCTTAAGCCCTGTAGTACTGCTAAATGCTTTGGTTGTCTTCTCAGCCTTCCATCTAGTGCTATTTTGCTCAATTTCTCAGTATCTATGATACAAGTTTATAATTAGCATAAGTTTCAAGGAAAAAAGATGCACTAAATGGCAGATTCCATCCTCTGGAATTCTTTCTGAATTTTTTTTTTTTTTTGACATCTTGATCTTTCCAGTCTTTAATATCTTGTTAGCTCTCATCTGTCATCATTCATATTTCCAGGTTTTCTAATTATATTACTGGGATTGTTGGTCTGATGCAAATTATTACACTATAAATAGAAGTAGATGTTATTGGTAAAGTAAGTAACACGTGTTTAGATCATTAAGAATATTGCTCCATAAACTGATGTTAAAAGTTGTTATGGAGAGGGCTGGGGACAATTTGATATCTTCTCCCTTGTAAATGAATGATATGATTTAATCGCCTGTACACATAATATATACTTATTTTATCTTTATGTGTCAATGGCTTAACTACAATATGTCATTATGTTTGGAGTCATTATCAAATAATTCTGGAAAACAATGTCCTATTTTGACTCACAGTTTCACTTTTTTTTTTTTTTTTTTTGAATCTCAGGGAACTTATTTTTATTAGGTTGAAGTTCATGTTTGACTATCTTTTACTAAAAATGGAAATTTTATAGATTTCAATTCAATATGCTTTTTGGAATACACCTGATATTCTATCAGTTGGGTTTCTCTCATTCTGGAGAGTCAAAAATGCTTTTTTGAATCCTCTTCATCTTTTTCCTGTATTTTCCTATGTCATTAATTCACATTTCCAAAAGCACATATGTTTCCCTGATGTTTCTTTTTAATTTTTTTATTTTTTTTATTTTTGAAGTATAATGGTGCTATTTTGGTTTCTAAAGTCTATATTTAAATACGTGTATTTATTTTTAGTTCATGTCTTTTATTTTAATCTTATTTATGTGCTCTTATAGTAAATTCATGTGCTTATTGTTTTATTTATAATATGATTTTTAGACTTTTTTTATCCTAGTGATTTTTTTTTATCATGTTGCTCTTTGCCCATATTTACATGCTATGTTCTCCCCCATTTTTGAGATGGATTTTGAATAACTTTAAAACAGTAATTAAAAAAAAAAAATACTTGTTCAAAACAGATATGCTATTTTTTATGCATGAGATTAAAAAGTAAAAAAACTAGATTTCTTTAAAAAGAAATTCCCATTTCTTGCTTGAGTGCAGAGAGTGTGTGAAAATTGGTCCAATATTTATAAAGAAAACGTTTCAAAATATTTATTTAAAGTCCTAATACATAAGTTACTGTCAGACCCATTTAGTGAATTATTTTTCATTTGTAAATTATCTGAGATATTGTCAAAAACTTTGAAGAGCTGATTTTACCCTACTTAAAAACTAGTAAATTAACCTGTTATTGTTTCATAAATGCTGAAAGAAGACATGAGACTGCAGGGTCAGAGACAAAGGACTTATTACTCATAGCACAATAAGTAACATGGGCATCAGCATATTTGCATCAGATCCACTAGCCCCAAATTTCATGGGCTCAACATGGTGTGCCCAGTTGGATGCTGTACTTGTGGTAGGTTTGCATCACGGCTGAGGAACACTAAGTTTGGAGAATCTACCACTTTCATAGGATGCAGTAAGCAAGGCTATCCTTTGTCCTGAAGGGAGAAATTGTCACATTCCTCCGCAAACACAATCCCAAGAGATGGCCTGACTGAAGAGCAGTCAGGGCATTGTATTATTGATACAATGGACTAGTCTAAGGAGAACTTTTTCTCCCAAGAGATATGTGCAATAAATTTAGGACATTAGAGAGTTATTAATATTTTTTTAAAAATTGTAAATATCTAAAACCCTACAAATTATTTTTTCAATAAATTATTGTGAATCTACTTGATAAAATCAATATACAGTAAATTAACATAATACTCTAGGGGAATATGTACTGTCACAAAAATAGCTCAGGATATATTGCCAAGTAAGATAAATAGGTTTGAAGAGAAATATTCAGTAAAATTTGTCCTTTACTTAGGAAAAAAATCTATTAGTGAATGAAAATAGGCAAAGTACTTATACCACAATGTTAAAACCAGTTGCTGTCTAGTTGACTCCAATTCATGGCAACCTCAAGTGTATCATAATAGAACTGTACTTCACAGTATTTTCAAAGGCTGATATTTCAGAAGTCGATCACAGGGCTTTCTCCCAAGGCTCCTCTAGGTTAGCAGCCAAGTGCATTAACTGTTTGAACCACCCAGGATTCTTCTCTAGAATTATACGTATGATACAATATTTTCCTATACTTTTTTTATTGGTTCAGCTTTTCACATGAAAAAACTACTGTTTTTGAAATTTGAAAAAGAAATATTTTCCTTCTTTAGTGAATTTTCCTTCAACAGTTATGTTACCATAGTCATTTTTTTATATTATTTATGTATTATAAAAACATTTTATTATAAAAATATGATAGAAATATATGTATTATATTAATATATATTAACTGTATAATTCAAATACAAAAACATAAATACATGTAAATAATTATATACTATAAATATAAATATATATATTAAAACTATGCTTAGTAGTCAAAGTATTAGTATTTTATCTTACCTCGAAATTATCTGAGAATTATTTATTAATTAACTCAGTTTAATAACTTCCCAGCTTTTAAAATTACCTAAGCATCTTGAAGAAATTATATTTAAGCTGACATACTATAAAGCATAATTACTGTTATAAAAACACTTGAAAAATAATGATTCAGTTTAACTGAAGGTATAATTTTACATTTTCCCAATCCTAAACATTATGTAGAGACAACAAATCCAACTTGATTTTTGATTCATAGAGACCTAATGTGACAGAGTAAAACTTCCTCATTGGATTTCCTAGACTGTAATCATTACAGGAGGAGCTCTGGTCGTGCAGTGGTTAAGAACTCAGAGCTGCTAACCAAAGGTTGAGCAGATTACCAGGTCTTTCTCCCGTGGAGCTGCTGGGTGGGTTCAAACTGCCAACCTTTTCCTTAGCAGTTGAGCTGCTTAACAGATTGCATCACCAAGGCATCTCCAGTGAATCTCCAAAATTGTTAGAATATAATTTTTAAAAATCAAAATCATGACTCTCATACAAACCTAGAATAAGCATGTTTCAACGAAGTTTTCAACATTCATCAATGAAGGAACCAGTAAGATAGTAAAACTGTTTCAAAGGAAAATTCAGGGAAGAGAAGTTTATGTTGTCAGTCAAAGGATTTCTGAGAATAATTTGCTATAGTAAGTGTCCTAGAAGACTTAAAACTGAAATCTTTGGGCTTATCTTTTCTGCCTGATAGAAACCAATAAGCTGACATTTAATTTTACAGTTTCAGGATGCCAATAAAATAATAAATAGCAAAGAAAAAAGCGGGTGCCTTCTTCCAGATATCAAATAATTGTTGAGTAAGTCTGTTAAACAATGACATTGAAAGGACATGTAGTCATCCTCCTGACTGATTTTCAGGTTGTGGATACTTTTTTCTTAACAAAAGTAATATTAAAAAGAATCTTGACACACATAAAAGGCTTAAGCAAGGTCACTCCAACACAGAAAGCAATTAATTGTAATTTACATAATCTGGCATCTGTATTGTCAAGGCAGACCCTGGGAACTATTTCATCAACTGCTAACAACCACGTATGTTAAGTTATAATAATATACCTAGTGTCAGTATGCATCTTTTATTTTACAAATATAAACTAAATTATTAGTATAAGTATTAAAAAACATAAACCATGACAAATTTGGCACAATTATATATAGTTTCAAGCCATTTCACTAATTCTTTAAACAATGCCAAGGAATAGGGCAAGTTTTATATCCCCATTTTACCAATTATATTCCAATATTTGGCCAAAGTATTTACGAGAGATACATTTTCTTATTGTATTGTATTACTAAGACAAACATTTAAGCACAGAAATATAAACATAACAGGTTTAGTAATATAATATGTATGTTTAGTAATATAATAAAATATGCTACCACATGCATCTATGAGCCCATATATTAAAGGGTTACCAAAAACAAAAACCAAGCCCACTGCAGTCGAGTCAATTCCAACTCAGTGCAACCCTATAGGTCAGAGTAGATCTGCTCCATGGGGTTTCCAAGGCTGTAAGTCTTTAAGGAAGCTGACTGCTACAACTTTCTCCTGCAGAGTGGCTGCTGGGTTTGAACCGCCAACCTTTCAAAGGTGAGCAGCTGAGCACTTAACCACTATGACACAAGTATTGCAATTATTATATTTTATAATCAATTGAATTTCAAAGAAGAGTTATAACCCTTAGATCACATTTAAACAACATCATTTTCTGAACTGAGAAAAAAAATCCTAAAAGGGTTAAAAATCACTTTCTATGCTCAACACATATATTTCCATTCACATAGAGGGCATTATAAACACCAGCTGTTATAAATGATCTTATTATCATTAACTGTCAAACCTGGGAATGGCAGAGCTCCTATTGCCCTCTGTGTTCAAATAGTCCACCTGTTTTTAATTAGTTAAAATACCAAAGTCTACCCATAGCAAGTCATTTGGGATTATATATGGTAACTGCTACAAGAGCAGCACTCTCATTTAACCCAATCAGATTTTTCATTTCTCAGTTGTATCTATTTTTTATAGCATGTACTATTACATGAAATGCAATAACAAGATAGGCGTTCCCAATGAGAGTCTTCTACAGTTGTAGGATACTTTATATTTTCCAGGCATTTGTTTATTTTTCTCAAGATTCTCTCCGAGCTTTTTAAATTATTACAACTAAGTCACTATTATTTGCATGAGATATTGAAAGATTCTTTACATTAGGAGAAGAATAGGAAGGTGAAATGACACTATTCCTTTATGGAATACTTTTTATATCTATTTCATTGTTTCTTTTTATGGTATTTCTAGTGCTAAAGAAAACTCTAAGACAAAAAATTTAAATCTATGTTTTGGATATACAGGCTTAACAAATAAAATGCAACACATATTTAAAAGAAAACAAACAAATACATTTTTAAAAACAAACACATTAACAGAAATCCCCACTAGATACTGAGCTTACAGTTAGTCTGTTCATGGTAGCAGAACAGAAGTTTTCTCATATGATTATCATTCCTTAAGGGTTAATATGTATCACTATTTCTAAAATCAGAAATGAAGCTATTTCTATCAGGAAGTCAGTAACTTACAGGAAATGGCTCAAGATATTATTTACTCTGGTGACAGAGCTAGAGAGGGCCAGTCTGTTTTGCTTGTTGTTGTTATTTATTTCACAGGGTAAAATGCTTTACTTTTTTGACTTAGTGTTATGATGTACTTGTTTACTTATAATGGAGGAAACAAAAGATATCAGTTTTGTTTCCAAGATACTGATAACTGATATGGAAGAAGATAGTAATAATAACAATATTATAGCTATTTGATGAACCCTGGTGGTGCAGTGGTTAAAGCCCTCATCTCCTAACCAAAGGGTCAGCGGTTTGCACCCACCAGCCGCTCCATGGCAGAAAGATATGGCAGTTGGCTTCCATAAAGATTTACAGCCTTGGGTGGGATTGTATAACACTCTTCCAAAGGTCATATCCCTAAACCAATGTAAAGGAAGTTTCCATAGAGTCATAGAGTGTGGCCTGCACCAACTTTTATCTTACAAGAGGTAAAAGGGAAGAGAAGCAAGCAGAGAAATGGGGGACCTCATACCACCAAGAAAGCAGTTCTGGGAGCAGAGCACATCCTTTGGACTTGGGGTTCCTGCACAGAGAAGTTCCTAGTCTGGGGGAAGATAGATGACAATGAGGACCTTCCTCCAGAGCTGACAGAGAAAGAAAGCCTTCCCCTGGAGCTGACACCCTGAATTTGAACTTGTAGCCTACTAGACTGTGAGAAAATAAATTTCTCTTTGTTAAATCCATTCACTTGTGGAACTTCTGTTATAGCAGCAGTAGAAGACCAAGACACCTAGTGATCTTAGAATTTGTCGGTCTTAGAAGCCTGTGAGCCAGAGCCCTGCTGTCTGACCTGCCGATCTTGGGTATGCCAGCCTCTGTGAATCAGGAAAAACCTCCAGCCAGACTTATAAATTTGGCAAGTTCCAGCCTCTACACCTGTGTGAGCCATTTCCTTGATATAAATCTCTTTATATGGACATTTATATGCTTTATTGGTTCTGCTTCTGTAGAGAATCCAGCCTAAGACAAGGGCTTTAACAAACAGAAGTTTATTCTCTCACAATTTAGGAGGCTGGGAGTCCAAATTCAGGGTGCCCGCTCCAGGGGATGCTTTCTCTCTGTATTGGATTTGGGGGAAAGTCCTTGTTATCAATATTCTCTGGGACCTAGGAGTTTCTCAGCACAGGGACCCTGGACGCAAAGGGCGTGCTTGGCTCCCAGTTCTTCTTTCTTGGTAGGAAGTCCCTCTCCTCTCTGCTCCCTCTCATATCTCAAAAGATACAGCCTAATGCAGTAGATTATGTACTGCCTCATTAATATAACTGCCTCTAATTCTGCCTCATTAACATCATAGAGGTTAGGATTTACAACACACCAGAAAATTACATCAGATCACAAAATGGAGGACAAACACACAATACTGGGAATCTGGCCTAGTCAAGTTGACACACAATTTTGGGTAATGCAATTCAATCCCTAACAAGGGGGGAACCTACATTACTAGCAATGTGAAGATAACTATTTTTGTTTTTATTAAGATGGCGTCAATGTACATAGAGGGTAGATTTTAGTGTGGACAGAAGATGTCCTGTAGCTTCTGAAGGCAATCCTCGTATTAGAAAATAAGGAACCCAGGTGTTATAGATTGTTCCATTGGTCTATGTATCTGTTGTTGTAGAAGTACCAGGCTGTTTTGACTACCATGGCAGTATAAAAAGCTCCAAAATCAGGTAGTGTGAGGCCTCCTACTTTGTTCTTCTTCTTCAATAATGCTTTAGTGATTTGGGACTTCTTCCTTTTCCATACGAATTTGGTGATTTGTTTCTCTATCTCTTTAAAAAATGCCAGGGGAGTCTGGATTGTGATGGCTTTGTATCCGTAAATCGCTTTGGGCAGAATTGACATTTACACAATGTTGAGTCTACCCATCCATGAGCAAATTATGTTTTTTCACTTATGCAGGTCTCTTTTTGTTTCTTGCAGTAATGTCTTGTAGTTTTCATTGTATAGATCTTTTACGTCTGTGTTTAGATTTATTCCTAAGTATTTTATCTTCTTGGGGGCTATTGTAAATGGTATTGATTGGTGATTTCTTCTTCAAGTTTCTCTTTGTTGGTGTAAAGGAATCCAACTTATTTTTGTATGTTTATTTTGTATCTTGAAACTTTGCTGAAATCTTCTATTAGTTCCAGTAGTTTTCTTGTGGATTCTTTAGGGTTTTCTGTGTATAAGATCATATCATCTGCAAATAGAGATACTTTGACTTCTTCCCTACTATTTTGGATGCCCTTTATTTCTTTTTCTAGCCTAATTCCTCTGGCTAAAACCTCTAGCACAATCTTGAAAAAGAGTGGTGATAAAGGGCATCCTTGTCTGGTTCCCATTCTAAAAGGGAATGCTTTTAAAGTCCCACCATTTAGGATGATGTTGGCTGTTGGCTTTGTTTAAATGCCTTTAATTATACTGAGGAATTTCCCTTCTATTCTTGTTTTGTTGAGAGTTTTTATCCTGAATGGGTGTTGGACTTTGTCAAGTGCCTTTTCTGCATCGATTGATAAGATCATGTGGTTCTCATTTTTTGTTTTATTTATGTGATGGATTACATTGATTTTTTTTTTTTCTAATGTTGAACCACCCCTACTTACCTGGTATAAATCATACTTGATCATGGTGACTTATTTTTTTTATATATTGCTGAATTGATATGCTGCTGAATTGATATGTTTTAATATGTTGCTGAATTGGTAGTTTTTTAATAACCTTTTTAGTCTCTTCTTTTTATGGGTTTATTTAGTTGTTCTACCTCTGTGTTAGTTTAGGTAGACAGTGAGTTTCTAGAAATTTGCCCATTTCCTCTAGGTTCTCAAATTTGTTAGAGTACAATTTTTCATAGTATTCTGTTGTGATTCTTTTAATTTCAGTTGGGTCTGTTGTGATAACATCCATCTCATTTCTTATTCAGGTTATCTGCTTCCACTCCTGTTTTTCTTTTGTCAGTTTGGCCAATGGTTTATCAATTTTGTTCATCTCTTCAGATAACCAGCTTTTGGTCTTCTTAACTCTTTCAATTGTTTTTCTATTCTCTATTTCATTTAACTCTGCTCTAATTCTTATGATTTCCTTTCTTCTGGTGCCTGAGGGCTTCTTTGCTGCTCTCTTTCTATTTGTTACAGTTGTAGGGTTAATGTTTTGATCATGGACTTTTCTTCTTTTTGTATGTGTGCATTTATTGCTATAAACTGACCTCTGAGCACTGCTTTTGCTGTGTCCCAAAGATTCTGGTAAGATGTGTTTTCATTCTCGTTTGAGTCTATGAATTTCTTTATTCCATCCTTAATTTCTTCTTAACCCAGTAGGTTTTGAGCAAGCTGTTGTTCAGTTTCCACGTGTTTGATTTTTTTTTCCTTGCTTTTTCTGTTATTGATTTCTACTTTTATGGCGTTATGGTCAGAAAAGATGCTTTGTAATATTTTGATGTTTTGGATTTTGTTAAGGCTTACTTTATGACCTAATATGTGGTCTATTCTGGAGAAAGTTCCATGTGTATTGGAAAAGAAAGCATACTTGACTGCTGTTGGGTAGAGTGTTCGGTATATGTATACGAGATCAAGTTGATTGATTGTAGCATTTATGTGTTCCATGTCTTTGCTGAGTTTCTTTCTGGATGTTCTATCCTTCACTGAAAGTGGCACGTTGAAGTCTCCCACTACTATACTGGAGCTGTCTGTCTCTCTTTTAGTGCTGTTAGAGTTTGTTTTATGTATTTTGGAGTGCTGTCATTGGATGCATAAGTATTACAGTTATGTTCTCCTGGTGTATTGACCCTTTAATAATTATATAGTGTCCTTCCTTATTCTTTGTGGTGGATTTTACTTCAAAGTCTATTTTTTCAGAGATTAATATTTCCACTCCTGCTCTTTTTTGTGTTGTTTGCTTGATATATTTTTTCCATCCGTTGTGTTTTACTTTGTTTGTGTCTTTTAAGTTTAAGGAGTGTTTCTTATAGGCAGCATATAGATGGATGATGTTATTTTAATCCAATCTGATATTCTCTGTGTCTTTATTGGTGCATTTAGTCTATTTACATCCAGTGTAATTATTGATAGGTATGAGTTTAGTGGTGTCATTTTCATGTCTTTTTTGTGTATTGTTCACGGTTTTTTTGGTTCACTTAATTTTCTGTACTGAGTTGGTTTTCTTTATGTATTTTCTTTTTATCTTTTTCATTTTTGTTGATTTTGTGTTTTCTGAGTCTTTATATTTTTCTAGTTTTTTTATTTTGACTTGTAGGATTGTTAGTTTCCTTTGTGGTTACCTTAATATATATCCTTGTTTTTCTAAGTTTATACCAGTCTTTGTTTTCTTTTTATCGCCTTGACTTCCTCTTCATATGAAAAATCTATGTCTATATTTTGAAGTTCCTCTTTTTGTTTTAATGTTGCCATCTTTTATGTATTGACATCTGTTTCCCTATTTTCAGTGTTAGCTTTGATTTATATTTGTGACTTCCCTATATGTGTTAATATCTGTTTGCTCTGTCCTGTGTTCTAGTCTTGGGTTGTTATCTGATGTTACTGATTTTCTAACTGGAGGACTCCCTTTAGTATTTCTTATAATTTTGGTTTGGTTTTTGCAAATTCCCTAAACTTCTGTTCATCTGGATATGCTCTAATTTCTCCGTCATATTTGGGATACAGTTTTGCTGGATATATAATTCTTGGCTGGCTATTTTTTTCCTTCAAGGCTTTATATATGTCATCCCATTCCCTTCTTGCCTGCATGGTTTCTGCTGAGTAGTCTGAGCTTATTCTTATTGTCTCTCCTTTGTAGATGACTTTTTGTTTATCCCTAGCCACTCTTAAAATTCTCTCTTTATCTTTGGTTTTGGCAAGTTTGATTATAATATGTCTTAGTGACTTTCTTTTGGGTTCTACCTTATGTGGGATTCAGTGAGCATCTTGGATAGATATCTTGTCATCTTTCACAATATCAGGGAAGTTTTCTGCCAACAAACTTCAAAAATTCTCCCTGTATTTTCTGTTATCCTCCCCCTGTTCTGGTACTCCTGTCACTCATAGATTATTCATCTTGATAGAGTCCCACATAATTCTTAAGGTTTCTTCTTTTTTTTTAAATTATTTTGTCAGATTTTTCCTCAAATAAGTTGGTGTCAAGTGCTTTATATTCAATCTCACTAATTCTGACTTCTACTGTCTCAATTCTGCTCCTATGACTTTCTATTGAATTGTCTAATTCTGACAATTTATTGTTAATCTTCTGGATTTCTGATTGCTGTGTCTCTACGGATCCTGTTAAATTTATTATTATGCTCTGCTCTAATCCTTTTGATTTCTTCTATTGCGTGTTCTGTGTTTTGCTTAATTTCCTTCCTAATTTCTTGAAGTGTTCTGTATATTAGTCTTCTGTATTCTGCCTCCAGTAATTCAAAGTTTTCCTCTGCTGGAAAATTTCTATTTTCTTTATTGTGGGAGGTTGCTGAAGCCATCTTTGATTGCCTCTTTATGTGATTTGATATTGACTGTTGTCTCCGAGCCATCAATAAGTTAGTATATTTATTTATTTTATGTTTGCTTACTGTGTCTTAGCTTCTTGTTTTGTTTTGATATGCCCAAATAGGCTGCTCGTAGAAGTTAGTTTGATTATTGGTAACTTTGAATCTCTAATGTCCTGTCACCACGTGGTGAGCTCTGTTACTAGTTATGTGAGCTCAGGAGTCCACCCACTCCTCTTGTATGGTTTCAGCTCAGGTGTCCAGGTAAATAGCCACCAAGTGTGTGGTGTAGGCTCTCACAGTCCAAGACAGGCATGGGTAATTGGTGTAGGCACAGGCATCTGGCTGCAGCAGGAGGACACCCTCTGAGCAAGGCAGAAGCCTGATGGCTGCTACCAAGTGTCCAGGAGGAAGATGTGTCCCTGTTCCGTAGAACACGTAGGTGGGTGCGTTTTGCAGCCAGACTATGAGCACTTAATGCTGTTGGCTGTAATGACTGAGGGCCACCTCATATTCATGGGCCCCTCTTTCAGGTGACTAGGTGGTGTGGGTGGAGCCACCCATCCTCAGTCCCCTGTTGTGGGTAGGTGAAGACCATGCTTAATGAGCAGAGGGGCGTCAAATGTCACGAACCTGCCACTTCACAGCTCAAACAGTTGAAGTTAAAGCTCCAGTATATACCCTGTTGTACTGCAGTTATAAGGGCCTATGCTGTTGAGCTGGGCCCACACAAGTATGCAGCGGGAAAGGCACTCAAAGTCCATGGATCCCTTATAACTGTGCCTAGGCAAAGGAGCTGTGCCTACCCTCGTTTCCTGGTTTAGGGGAGCTGGCAGTTTCTTTTTTCCCATTTGTTAATTTGTTCATTCTCCAAGGCTAGGAGAACGGCTCCAGGCTTGTGACGGATCCTCCTTCAGGCCCAGAGGACTCTGCAATTGCTGAAGCCCGTCTGGGATTCAATGCAAAGCAGGGAGCGGGAAGGTAAATGGGAGAGAAGTTTTTTCCTAAGGGGGTGTTTTTTATCTATGCAGTAAGCTGTAGGCAAGTACTTGTATTTCGTGGAGGGCTGCTTCTCACTGGTTCTGGGTGGCTGTGTAGAGTCTCTGGTTCTGAGTCTCTCTCGCTGCGGGAAACCCACCTCCCGAACATGGATGCTTGCCTGCTTTATTGCTCACCCCCGAACTGATCAGGCCTAAAGGGCTTGGGCTTTTGCCAGTTCAGGTCTGGCAACTCCTTGTTGCTTCTGAACAAGCTCTTGCTCTCCCAGCCACTCAGTCTGGTTCCTCAACTCTGCCTATGATGTTCAGGGCCTCCAGAGTGTCATATATAATCGAATATCTTGTTTTTTCAGGTCTTTTTTTACGAGGGTCCAGCAGAAACATTTGACTCCTCTGCCGTCTTGGCCCCGCCCCCCTTAGGTATTTTTTTAACTAGAGAAGCAATTATTCTTAAAAGCCTAACCCTTGTTTATTCTGTTTTTTTCATTTTATTTCATAGTCATCTTCAAATCATTTCATACTGCCAAGAGAATAGAGAATTCTTTATAAAATTAGATAGTATGTTAGTAAATCTATTTTTTCCTGAGGTGATATTAAGCATGAAAAATGTTTCACAATAGTAACCTATTTGAAAAAAAAAAATATTTATTTATTTTCCTTTTTATTGTACTTTAGATGAAGGTTTACAGAACAAATAGCTTCTCATTAAACAGTTAGTACATGTATCATTTTATGACAATGCTTAACAACCCCATGACATGTCAACACTGTCCTTTATCAACCCTATTACCAGCTTTCCTGTCCTGTCCTGCCTTCTAGTACTTGTCCCTGGACAGTTGTGCCCCATTAGTCTTGTTTTGTTTTGGGGGCTGTCTAATTTTTAGCTGAATGGTGAACCTCGGGAGTGACTTCATTACTGAGCTAAAAAGGTGTCTGTTTGCCATGCTCTCGGGGTTTCTCCAGTCTGTGTCAGGCCAGTAAGTCTGGTCTTTTTCCTTCCTTAAAAAATTTTTTATTGTGGAGAAATATATAATAACAAAACATTTGCAATTTCAACCATTTTTACTTGTACAATTCAGTGACATTGATCTTAAATTCACCATGTAGTGCAACTATCACCACTATCCATTTCCAATTTTATTTTTTATCACTATTAGGAGAAACTCAGTACCTCTTATGCAATAACTCCCCACCCCCCTCCCACCCACCTCTGGTAACCACTGATAAACTTTGGTCCCTATGGATTTGCCTATTCTAGATATTTCATGTAAATCAGATCATACAATATTTGCCTGTTTGCGTCTGACTTATTTCATGCAGTATAACGTTTTCAAGGCTAATCCATGTTGAAGCATGTATCAGAACTTCACTTTCATTATGACTCTTGTTCTCTTTTTCATTAATTTGTGTTATCATTTTTATGAACTGAAGGTATTTATTCTTGGAGATTATAAAGTCTTTTAAGATGAAAAAGAGAGCCTGTTTGAAGAAAGAATTTCAGACACTATGACATACAATGGGAAAATGTTCTAGTCAGAGAATATCTGCTCAATGCTACAGAAAACATCAACAGTCCTATTTAGCAATAATAAATACTCAATAAAAGAAAAAAGAAAAAAAAATCTCTCCATACAGGCAGCTAAATTGTCTGTTTGAAGACAGTTTTGGCAGGGCCAGTAGACATTGCTTATGAGAACAGACAAGGAGTATAGACAATCAACAGGAGAGGATGGTTGGCATGACAAAAGGCATGGAAGAATACTTACAAACCCGTTTGTTTATTCTGGAAGGACATGTGACAAGGAAAAGATGATGGAAGCACCCTTACTGCTGCAGTGCTGTTTAACTACTGCCACAAGTGGGTTACCCTACCGTCGTGTTCACATAGATCCCTGGGGAAGTACCAATCCAAGGGTGATAGACAATACAGTCTTAGCCCCTGAATGCAGCAAATCTGTTGAAGGCCCTCCATACCCTACTTTGAATAACTGTGCAAAAAAAAAATCATATTACAAAATTAAGTATAAGCCATTATTCTATCAAAATAGGGCAAAACCAAACAATCATTTTTCATAGAAATATACAACTTCACATTCTTCACTTTCTTTCTATTAATAGCCAGGAAGAAATACAAAAACCTTAAAACTAAAGTACAAGGTGCAGAGCTAGGCCATAAATCTAACCCACAGATGACTAATAGAATCTTCCTTATGAAACAAGGGTCAAGCAGTTGTCCACATTCAATCACCTTTCATAGAGGTGGCTACCCAGAAGGACCCTGAGTGGTCTCCCAAATACAGAACCACCATGGTAGATAGAGGCACTTTGGTATAATGAAGAAAGCATGGACTTTGAAGTCAGATCTGAGTTCAAATTCTGGCTTGCATCACTTACTAGTCAGTCACGGAGACTCAGTTTTCTTGTGCAAATGTTGTGAGGGTTATGTGAGATAATATATCCTCAGTATTTCCTGAAATAATAAACCACTATGTGCATAAGAGCCCTGGTGCCGCAGTGGTTAAGCACTAAGCTGCTAACTAAAAGGTCGGTGGTTCAAACACACCAGCTGCTCTGTGGGAAAAAGATGTGGCAGTCTGCTTCTATAAAGAGTACAGCATTGGAAACCCTACGGGACAGTTCTATAGGGTCGCTATGAGTCGAAACTGACTTGACAGCAGTGGGTCTGTGTATAAGACAAATGGCATTGGTTTAGGGACTTGCTATATACGAGAAAAAATAGAAAAGGCCTAAGAATGGGGAAATTCTAAGCGTTCCCAGATGGGTTTTGAGCTAGAGACTTAAAAGTTTTAAATACGTGCTGAAGGTGGGTTAAGGCCTTCTCTAAGGGCTAGGCATAAAGAAAGGTAGGGCAAGTTAATGGGCATCTGCAGTATTGACTGCTCAGCAACCTTCCTTTCTTTTGGAAAAGATTTTTCTCAATAATGAAAGGAGAAAACCCCAGCTCCTTTCCCTCACTTCCTAACTCTGAAGGGAGGGTGTGAGGAAAAAGGTTTGCAGCTGTGGCCACCATCTTACAACCATAAGGATGCAAAAAAAAAGAAAAGCCAATATGCTGATGATTATGGAGTAAAGATGGAAGTGTGATGAACTGCTGAGCTGCCAAACCAAAATTGGAATTGCTTACCTCTATACTTCTGCATAAATCAACAATCACTGTTCTTAAGGTTTAAGCTACTATTACTTAGTTTTCTGTTCTTTACACTTGAAAATATCCTAAATGGTACCATAAAATTTACCTTAATTCACTCCAAGTGTTTAGAAACACTGCTCCAATATCCTACACTTATTATTACTTAACATGTGTCAGGCTTGTCATACGTTACATGCATTACCTCATTTAAACCTCACAACTACTGTGAGGTAGGTATTCCCTTTTTATAGTTAAGTCTGAGGCTCAGAGCAGTTAAGTGACTTTTCCAAAATTGAAAAGCTACTAAATGGCACATCTGGGATTAGAATACACATTTCTCTGATCCCAAAGTCTGTTGAAAATTGTTAAGTCAGCTTATCTCAAAACTGATTGACATTATGATTTTTACTAAATAGGAAACAGGTTATCAAAGGAAGTGACTTGCCCATGGCTCCACTGCTACTAAATGACAACATTAGGGTACAATCCTAGAACTTTAGACTCTATGTTCTATGCACTATTCATAACACTGTTGAGTGAAAACGAGCATGTGCTCATTGCATTTAAAAAATACATTTTTTCCTGAATATAAAAGTAGTACATTCTCATTGTAGAAAATCTACAAAATGTATAAAAGTATAAACAAGAAAATAGAAATCACCTGTAATCCTATCATCCATAAATAACTGTTAACATTTAGGCTTGATTTATTTCCTCATTTTTTCCCATATATATGTGTGTATATATATGTATATGGTTTTTATTGGATCATTCTTCATCCTTTTTTTCTTTCATTTATCTTCCATTTAATCCAAGTCATTTCTCCATGGCATTAAATATTCTTTAAAAATACTTGTAGTGGCTGCAAAACCAGTCTTATGAGATGGATTATCATTCATTTAAACTCTATACTGTTGAAAACCTATTTTTCTTCTTATGATTGTATATGATGCTGGCATGGATTTCCTTTTGTTGGTCTCTGTCTACTTCTGATTACTTTCCCTATATGAATTCTTAGAAATAGAGCTAAGGTTGATGATACTGACAAATTGTTTTTCAGAAAAGTAGCAATAAACCCTACTACCAATAATATATGTTATTTATGAAATTTCTTTCCCCTCATTATGTTTTCTCTGGTGTTGAATAAGCTGTGAACTATAATGATAAGCTTTCCCACACTCACTGCTTTTATAGGGTTTTTCCTTTGTGTGGGTTCTCAAATGTAGAATAACTTGAGAAGTCTGCCTGAAGGTTTTCCCACAATCATTACATTTATAGGGTTTCTCCCCAGTGTGAACTCTCTGATGGTCCATAATCTTTGTGTTAGAACCACATGTTTTCTTTTGCACACTCCTTACATTTGTAAACTTTTTTTCCTTTGTGCATTCTCTGGTGTTGAGTAAGGTTGGAACTACGGCTAAAGGCTTTCCCACACTCGATACATGTGTAGGGCTTCTCCCCAGTGTGAACTCTGTGATGTGAAATAAGATCTGAACTCCGACTACAGACTTTCCCACACTCCTTACATTCATAAGTTTTCTCCCCACTGTGGATTCCCTGGTGCCGAATGAGATGTGACTTACCACTGAATGATTTCCCACATTCACTGCATGTGTAGGGCTTCATTCCAGTGTGGATTCTCTGATGAACCAGAGGTTGGAGCTATGGCTGAAGGCTTTGCCACACTCCTTACACTTATAGGGCTTCTCTCCTGTGTGGATTCTCTCATGTACTGTAAGGTTTGTACTTTGACTAAAGGCTTTCCCATACTCATTACATATATGTTTCTTTTCAGCCTGAACTGTCTTGTTTGTTGCAGGGTTGGAGCACTAACTACCATCTTTTTCAAATTTCTGGTCACTCACTTCTGTGAGTGTTTTATTGTCCTTAACTGTCTTTTGTTTGAAGTTTCTTGTCTTTCTTCTCATTTTTTCCTGCTTGTAGCAACCCAGTGGCCTCTTTAGTCTTCTCTTTCTTTTTAGAGGTTTGCTAAATTTTAACTTCCTTGGCAACACCTGTGTGGAGTCATCTTGAAAGTATAATGAGATTCTGATTTTTCAGGAATGATGCTTTGGAATCAACACTTCCTCAGTCCCAGTTTCACCATCTTCACTCCTGTGTACTGCAGCTTCACTCTAAAAGATCTGCCCAGCACAGATCTTGCCTGATCTCATCGTTGGGTTCAGTTGAGGTCTTGATCACTTGGGCTGCCGTGCCTCTGTTTTCGCAGCTGGTAGCCGTAGGAGAAGTCTGGTTGTTGGCCTGTGTACCCCACTCACACCCAGGGCCCAGCCCAAACTCCCAACACCAAGCTGCTGCAGACCCAGTCTGGTCTTTTTTGTGAGTTAAAACTTTGTTCTCCATGTTTCTCCAAGTCTGTCTGGGACCTTCTGTTGTGATCCTGGTCAGAGCAGTCAGTGGCAGTAGCCGGGCACCATCTAGTTGTACTGGACTCAGTCTAGTAGAGGCTGTGGTAGTTTTGGTCCATTAGTCCTTTGGACTAACCTTTTCTTTGTATCTTGTTTTCTTCATTCTCCCTTCTCCCAAAGGGGTTAGACCAGTGGAGTATCTTAGATGGCTGCTCAGAGGCTTTTAAGATCCCAGACACTGTTACTGCAAATTGCAGATCTGAGCTGCCTGCCGCAAAAGCCAATACTGAGACAGGTGTGAGGTGAGCAGTAAGAGGGTTTCATTGTATATTGATACACAGGAGACAGAGAGGAATGAGTTCCTCCAAAAGACCTGTCTCCCTGACTGGAGACTGGCTGGAAGTTATATATGGACAGGATTATAGTTTCCCTTGGTGGTAGTTACAATTTGCATTTCCCAAATGATCTAACTTTTTACTGGTTATCCTTGAAGGTTAGCACTGTTAGTCACAATTGTCACATCAAAGATGAATTAATCCTAGTCCTTGAGGGTTATTAATTTGTTCTGTCACCCTCTGTCTTAGCTATCTAGTGCTGCCATAACAGAAATACCACAGGTGGATGGTTTTAATGAAGAGAAGTTTATTTCCTCACAGTCAAAGTAGGCTAAAAGTCCAAATTCAGGGTGTCAGCTCCAGGGGAAGGCTTTTTCTCTGTGTCAGCCTTCTCATCAATGTTCCCCCGGGCTAGGAGCTTCTCTGGAGAGGAACCCCGGTCCAAAAGACACGCTCTGCTCCCAGCACTGCTTTCTTGATGGTATGAGGTCCCCCTGTCTCACTGCTCACCTCTCTCTTTTATATCTCAAGATACTGCCTCAGGACACAATCCAGTCTTGTAGATCCAGTCCTGGGTTACTAACACAACTGCCGCCCATCCTCCCTCATTAACATCATAGAGGCAGGTTGACAACATACAGGAAAATCACACAGTACCAGGAATCATGGCCTAGCCAAATTGATACACACATTTTTGGGGGGACATAATTCAAACCATGACACCCTCCAAGGAGAAACTTTGGTTAATATTACTGAAATAGGAGGAGGGAGAAAGAAGACAAAAAATATTATGGGACAAAGCAGGGGTTAGTAATGATGCGAATCAATTATTTGTTAATAGTGTTAATTGAGCTTATGCAGCCTGTTCCAATCTCCCCTTTTTATTGGAAGATTCTCAATCCTGGGAAACAGGGCATTGTTTCTTTTCTGGCTACTTCCTGCTGGTTAGGGGTATCCTTGCGGTGAGAATCCTCCCGGTATCAGCTCAGGGCTGTAGACAAGGGGTGAGTTAGAGTGGAAGTTGGCCGCATCTTGGTGAATTAGATGCCATGCGTCCCCAGAGCCTGAATAAGGGGGATCCCGACTTACCAGGGTAAAAATTTCTTCAGTGTTAAGGGTGTTTGTAGGTCTTTTTGTCAATATTTTCATAAAACAGGGAACACAAAAATAAACCAGAAGAATCACTATTCTTAAGGTTATTAAGGACATTAACCAGGATCCCAAGGAAGGAAAAATACTGGAGAAATTCAAATGGTTATTTCTACCTAGGTGTCATTTGATCTTCCGGGTGTTTATTTTTTTCCAGATTTTCAACAGGACCTGATCTCCGGGTTGGAACCTTTGAAGGGGAGTTTCAGAAGAGAAAGACAAAAGGGAAAAAGCAAATTGATTAACAGTGTTTATAACGGTTCTCAAAGAACAGACCCAGTCTCTTTTCTCCACTTTGGTCATTATTGAGGTGGAGAAAGTCGAGTTTTTCAGGAATGGTCTCCCATATATTAATTTATAAAGGCTTAATTTAAGCCTGCTTCAAGAGGTTACCCGGATTCTGAGCAGGGCAGTGAGCAAAACTTGTGTCCAAGTGGAGTTTGTTTTCTGGCAAAGTTTTGCCAAGGTCTTCTTCAAAGTGTGATTCATTTTCTCAGTTTTTTCAGTTGATTGTTACAGTCTAACAATCTAAGCTGAGTGTAACGTCCAATTTATATCTAGAGCCTTACTGAGTTCTTGTGTAATTGTTGTCATAAAATGTCCCCCATTATCACTTTGGACTTAGATTGGTAGACCGAAGCAAGGTATGTTTTCCTTGAGCAATGCCTTGGTTACTTCTCCGGCTTGTTCAGTTCAGCAAGGGAAAGTTTCTATTCACCCTGAGTAGGTGTGCACAAAGACCAACAGGTACCTGAAGTTCCTGGGCGCCCAGGGCATTACTGTGAAATCCACTTGCCAGTCTTCTCCCAAGTTTGTTTCTTGGTGTTGGACTCTTGGTTCCGTTGGGTGAGGCAGAGTCTTTGAGTTGTGTTTTGCACATAGATGACACCTCTTTGTAACATCCCAGATGGTTTTTAAAAGATTTGGCCCAGTGACCACCTGTTGGATTCACTCGAGGCTGGCATCCCTCTCATAGTGAATCTCTTCGTGTAGAGCTGATACTATACCATATATTTGGACCTCAGGTAACGGCACTTTTCTTTCAGAGCTTATCAGCCCCTTAGAATGAGAGGTGAGGTGATAGCCCCATTCTTTAGCCCTATCCAGGTCCTGGGCAGTGTAGCTCCTGGCCTCTTGTTCTTTTCTCCGGACCTGGAGGGGCTAAGGCAGCTGTCAGCAAGGTCGCTTTTTGGTTCATTTTTTTTTTTTTTCCTTTTTGTTCTGTCACCTGATCTCTATTGTTGAAAACTTTAAAAACAATTTTGAGTAATTGCCCTGTCCAAGCCCTGGCAACCCCCTCACAGAAAACAGTACCCTCACAGATGTGGGAGGGGAAGACCATACCTGAGGCAGTCGAACTCTCACTTTCTGGCTCTCTCTCTCTGCCAACCTCTTCTACTTCCTCTGTACTAGAATCAGGCTCCTTTTCTCTCTGTCTCAACCTGCCGACTGTGACCATGCCTTCTCCATACGGACCAAAGCAAGTACCAGGACTAATCTTTTTAATCTTTTAAGAAGGAACACGTTTGTTTTTGGTTTTGCCTGAAAAAGAACTTGGTTAGAAGGATTTAAGTTCTGGTAGAGGGGCATGAACTCTTGGTCATAGGGGACCTCATCCCTTTTCTTTTCAATCTTACAAAACAAATCGAGCCGTAGAATCATATGGTAAGCCATGGATCCATGCTGTGACCATCCTTCTTGGTTTCCTAATTGATACTGGGGCCAAACATTATTGCATAAAAATATCATCTTTTTCTTTTGGATCATGATCTTGTTATAGAACCTTTCATCAAAAATGTTCAGTAAATGATAATCTGGCACTATTTGGTTTTTAAGGTCTCAAGCACCATACAGCAAACTAGGAAATAAAACAGAAACACTAACAATAATATTAGGCCAGTTGTCCGAAATAACCAATGAAACCATGGTCTTTGAACAAGGAAACAAATCTCACGAGGTCTTTGTTTATGTATATAAGCAGTGTTGGTAACTGCTTTTCATGTGTCTCAACAGCAACTACATTCTGCAAAAGCTCAGATTGAATATTAATATAAATACAGCAATGTTTATCTATTAAGGCACAAACTGTTTCTTGAGAGACTAAAAGGAAGGCTAATACTATTCTATTTTGTAAAATCATAGCTCAAATTTTAGACATTTTTCTGGTTATAATATTTACAACTTTGCTAAGTTTTACCAATAGGAACTTCTAATTCAAGAGTTATAACATTTAAAACCATTAGTTGGATAATTTAGGAGAAAGGAAAATGGTTTCTTATATTCAGAAAGTAGGACCTTAAAACTTTTGCAATATTTTCACATAAAACCCATACTATCTTTTCATTTACTTGGTCTTATGTAGTCAATTTTTGTTCCACATGATTCTGGATTAGCAGCAGTCTGCAAACTCATCAGCTTCTGAATAAGAGTTCTGGAAATCTTGATTGAGTATAGTCACAGTCCTTTACATAAGTCCAATATAGTTTATCTTTTTGTTGACATATTTTGGTCAGAAATATTCAGCAAATCAATAAAATAAAAACCTATCTGTATATGGCAAAATTTAATATGACCATGATTAGTTTATAAAAATAATACTCTTATAGTGAAAGACCTGATAGAAATTAATTATAAGCCCAATGTAAAGGCCAAATAAAATCAGTTAAAAAAAAAACTTTAGATTAAAATATTTTTAAATATAACCATTCACCGCATTTTTAAAGAATTTCAGATATAATACATAATAATTGTGAGACATAATACCATATAGTGAGGATATACCAAGAATATACAAATTTATAAATACCCGAGTAGTAATAAAAATGTCTTCATAGGTGAATGATGTGAATTCTCCACTCAAACTATTGGCATTGATAATGCTATATTTAAAAAAATAAATTTGTGACCAAGTTAGCAATAAAGAAATAATAATAAAATTATGACATAATGCTATGTATTTGCTGACTAACACCAGGCAAAACACAAGGGGAAATACCAACTTCAGCCCAACGAGAATCAGGCAGGTCCCCCAATCCTGACAACACTCCTCGCACAATTTACAATATCCCAAATAACCTCCTTTAGCACCCTTCTCTTAGGAAAATCCCTTTCAGCTTTCCATGAAGTTCCAGACCCATCAGGAGCCAACCACAGGCCAAAGTGAAACAACACTCAATTCATTCAACCAAAGATCTCAAAGGCATAAAACCTCAGCCCTTTTCTTTTCTCCAAAGCCACGTGGCCTGACTTTTGATCCAGGAATCTCACTCCAATGAGAGACTGAACCCCCATCTGGAGGCAGACCACACAAAGAACAAATTAGCCCCTCAACTCAGAAATCAAAGTAAGCCGTGCCTTTCCAACAGCAAGAAACTCAACTCTCTACCCTACGTGCCATTTAACATTAAATTTCCAAAAACTCTCATAAATTATAAATTAAACCACTAAACTTTAGTGAGACAGATAAAAATTTGACCATATTAAATTCCTTTTTAATAAACCTCTTTAACATTGTCTTTGTTGCATACCTCATAGTGCATTCTTTTAAAATGCCAAAAATGAACACACTCATTAGCAGACTTAAATATATATATATTCTTCTTCTTGTGGCATAAAAAGCCAAAGTATATAAGCTTAAATTATGATAAATATTGATTAACTCATTTTAATATCAGTAAGTAACATAAAATATCTTGGGAATTATTTTAAGCCTGTATATAATAAAACATAACTGCTGTTGAAAGAAGTCTGTTTAAATATTCTAATTTTCATTTAATTTTTACTATTCCTTATATTTTTTTTTCAATCTAATTTTAACCTTTAAAGATTTTATCAACTGGCTTTGGAAGTCACAAAGTCTCTGTTCAATTGACCAATTCATTGATATGGATATAACTTTAAGCCTCTGGCTACTGCTGGAAACATTTTTCCAGGCCATTTCAGGTGTGTCTAATTGTGATTTCTATTCCTTTTTGGCTTCTTAGAGTTCCCCTATAATAGAGAGAACTTGTTGACCGTTCTTCTATGACTGGGATCCACCAAATTTCTGATAACTATAGCAAATAAGCATTTTTCTAATCTTCGTCTTATAAAGGTCTCTGCCTAGTTGGAAAGGGTCTTTTAAAAGTTTCTCTGGAGTTATAGTACCTTGGAGACTAGAGGCTGGGAGCAGAGGAGGTCTGATCTTGTCCCACCCTCACTCTCTTGATTCATGGAAGACATTTACATATGTTTAAGTTGACTTAGGCATTTTGAAGGGCAAAAGGTAACTAATTTCTTTTTTTACTATTCTGGAACTGCTATTTTTACTTTAGGACGAAATTATTCTTTTCTCTTTAGTAAAACACATCTCATATAATATCTAGCTTAGGTTACTCTCTATTCTGGACCGCCAACATCCTTGAAGGTGTCCTTCAAGAATGACTTGAGAGTGATAAACTTCTTCTGACTGATGAGCCAGTCATCCTGCCTAAAAAAACGGGACAAGAAATGTTCATGAATCTGATGACAGGTTTTATACAGATAAGGATTGACACATTCACAGAGACAGTGCGAGATCTGTGAGGCTTCACATGGACAGTTACACAGATACACAAACAGCAAGCAAACACAAACAGCAAGCAAACACAAACAGCAAGCAAACACAAACAGCAGTGGAATTTTCAATCCCATACTCAGCCGGCCCTACACTCAAAGCAGTTCTGGCTGCTTCAACCTCTCAGACAGCCCTCTTGAATGCCAGAGGTAATCTTAGCTGCTCTCTATTCAAACACCTGAAACCTGAAACCGAAAACCAAGACTCCAGAGGCACCGGGAGACTTTTCGAGATCCTACTCATGGGGTCAGTCATCTGAGTGCCGCTCGCCTCAGAAACCAAGGGCCCAGGTCCCACTCCAGGAACATCGGGCCTGCCCTATCTGCCCCAGCCTTGGGCTCAAAAGGTAGAGGAGTTGCTGACTCACCTCTTTGGGATCCCTCCTATGCCAGTCTTGCTTCCTTTTTACTTACCTCTTTCTGGTGTGGTTGGGGACCGGCAGTGTCGCGGCAGGCCCAGGTCCCACCGACAGTCTCCCTGGAGGCAAATGAAACCTCTCGCAGCCGCTTGTCAGGAGAGCTGTCGATCAGTCCCAGGCCTGCCCAGATGCCACCAAGTCTCAAGCCACTGGCAGCCCCACATTGGGCGCCAAATTTGTTCCCGCAAATCATGGATCTGTGCTGCCTGTTGCAAAAGCCAATATTGAGACAGGGGTGAGGTGGGCAGCAAGATGGTTTCATAGTGTATTGATACACAGGAGAGAGAAGGGAATGAGCTCCTCAAAAAGGCCTGTCTCCCTGACTGGAGACTGGTTGAAAGGTTTTATACGGACAGGATTATAGTTTCCCTTCATGGTAGTGACAATTTGTACGTCCCAGATGATCTAACTTCTTACTGGCAATCCTTGAAGGTTATCTGGCACTGTTAGTCACAATTGTCATGTCGCAGATGAGTTAATCTTAGTCCTTGAGGGTTATCAATTTGTTCTGTCACCCTCCAAGGAGAAACTTTAGTTAATCTTACTGGAATAGGAGGTGGGAGAAAGAAGAAAAAAATATCATGAGACAAAGCAGGGGCTAGTAATGGTGGGAAACAATTACTCAGCAATGGTGGTAATTGACTTTACACAGCCTGTTCCAATGCTACTCACTAAAGCAGAATGTAGAACGTTTTCTTTAGAAACTGTGTTGTACCAATTGAGCTAGATGTTCCCCGAGACCATGGTCCCACAGCCCTCTACCCAGCAATTCAGTCCCTCAGGGAATTTGGATGTGTCTATGGAGCTTCCATGTCCTTTCTTTGCACAAGTAGTGCTGGCTTCCCCAGTATTGTGTACTGTCTTACCTTTTACCAAAGTTACTACTTAACTATTGTCTATTTAGTTATACACCACTTCTCATCCCTCGTAACCAACAAAGATTGTTTCTTTTAGTGTGTAAACTTTTTCATGAGTTTTTACAATAGAGGCCTCATACAGTATTTGTCCTTTTGTGATTGACTTATTTCACTCAGCATAATGTTCTCCAGTTTCATCAATGTTATGAGATGCTACACAGATTCATCATTGTGCTTTATCGTTGCATAGTACTCCATTGTGTGTATGTACCATAGTTTGTTTTTCCATTCATCTATTGATGGGCATCTAGGTTGTTTTCATCTTTTTGCTATTGTGAACAATGCTGCAATGAAGATGGATGTGTATATGCCTATTTGTGTGACGACTTTTAACTCTCTAGGATATATTCCCAGCAGTGGGATTGCTGGAACCTATGATATTTCTGTTTCTAACTTTCTAAGGAAGTGCCATATCATTTTCCAAAATGGTTGTATCATTTTTCATTCCCACCAACAGTGCGTAAGAGTTCCAATCTCCCCACAACCTCTCCAACGTTTGTTATTTCCAGTTTTTTTTTTTCTTAAATTTGTGCCAGTAATGCTGCGGTGAGATGGTATCTCATTATGGTTTTGATTTGCATTTCTCTAATGTCTAGTGATCGTGAGCATCTCCTAATGTGTCTGCTGGCCTCTTGAATGTCTTCTTTGGTGAAGTGTCTGTTCATTTCCTTTGCTCAGTTTTTAATTGGATTATTTGTCTTTTTGTTATGGAGGTGTTGGATTTTCTTGTAGATTTTATAGATTAGACCTTTGTCTGACTTATAATGTCCAAATTTTTTTTCCCAGTCTGTAGGTTCTCTTTTTATTCTTTTGGTGAAGTCTTTTGATGAGCATAAGTACTTAATTTTTTAGAAGATCCCAGTTATCTAGCTTATCTTCTGGAGTTTGTGTGTTGTTGGTTATGGACTGTATGCCATTAATGCCATGTATTAGGGCCTCTAGTATTGATCCTATTTTTTATTCCATGAACTTTATAGTCTTTGGATTTATATTTAGGTCTTTGATCCATTTTGGATTAGTTTTTGTATATGGTATGAGATATGCGTCCTGTTTCTTTTTTTTTTTTTGCAGATGGACATCCAGTTTTGCCAGCACCGTTTGTTACAAAGACTGTCTTTTCCCCATTTGATGGACTTTGGGCCCTTGTCGAAGATCAGGTGAACGTAGGTGGATGGATTTACATCTGGGTTCTCAATTCTGTTCCATTGGTCAAGGTATCTGTCATCATACTAGTACCAGGCTGTTTTGACTACCGTACCTATATAGTAGGTTCTGAGGTCAGGTAGTGCGAGTCCTCCTACTTTATTCTTCTTCGATAGTGCTTTACTTATTTGGGCCTTATTCCCTTTCCATATAAACTTAATGATTAATTTTTCCATCTCTTTAAAGAATGTTGTTGGTATTTGGTTCGGAATTGCATTGTATTTGTAAATTGCTTTGTTTAGAATTGTCATTTTCACAATGTTGAGTCTACCTATCCATGAGCATGGTATGTTATTCCATTTATGTAGGTCCTTTTGTTTTCTTGCGGTAGTGTTCTGTAGTTTTCTTTGTATAGGTCTTTTACATCCCTGGTTAGATTTATTCCTAAGTATTTTGCTTTTTTAGAGACTATTATAAACGGTATTGTTTTCCTGATTTCCTTTTCATAGTTCTCTTTATTTGCACATAGGAATCCAACTGATTTTTGAATGTTTATCTTGTATCTTGCTGCGCAGCTGAATCTTTCTATTACTTCCAGTAGTTTTCTCATGGAGTCTTTAGGGTTTTCTATGTATAGTATCATATCATGTGCCAACAGGGACAGTTTAACTTCTTTAATAGTTTGGATACCTTTTAATTCATTTTTGGGCCCTATTGCTCTAGCTAGGACTTCCAGCACAATGTTAAATAGGAGTGGAGACAGTGGGCATCCTTGTCTTGTTCCTCTTCTCATGGGGAATGTTTTCACCCTCTCTCCATTAAGAATGACGTTGGCTGTTTGTTTTACATAGACGCCCTTTATTGTGTTCAGAAATTTCCCTTCTATACCTATTTTATTGAGAATTTTTATCAGGAATGGGTGTTGGACTTGTCAAATATTTTTTTGTGTCAACTGAAATGATCATGTGATTCTTTTCTTTCCTTTTATTTATGTGGTGGATTATGTTGATTGATTTTCTAGTGTTTAACCATCCTTGCATACCTGGTATGAATCCTACTTGGTCATGGTGTATTTTTTTTTTTTTTTTGATATGATGCTAATTCTATTGGCTAGAATTTTGTTGAGAATTTTTTCATTTATATTCTTGAGAGATATTGGTCTGTGATTTTCTTTTTTTATGCCATCTTTGCCTGGTTTTGGTATCAGGGTTATGCTGGCTTCATAGAATGAATTCGGAAGTGTCGCTTCCTTTCTTATGTTCTGGAATAGTTTGAGTAGTACTAATATAAGCTCTTCTCTGAATGTTTCATAGAATTCTCCAGTGAAGCCATCTGGGCCATGGCTTTTTATTGCTGGATTTGCTTTATTACCTTTTCAATGTCTTCTCTTGTTATAGGTCTGTTCATATTTTCAACATCACTTTGTGTTAGTTTGGGTAGGTAGTATGTTTCTAGAAATTTGTCCATTTTCTCTAGGTTCTCAAATTTGTTGATGTATAGTTTTTCATAATAATCTGTTATGATCCTTTTTATTTCAGTTGTGTCTGTTATAATGTTGCCCATTTCATTCCGTATTTGGGTTATTTGTGTCCTCTCCTGGTTTTTTTTTTTGGTCATTTTGGCCAGTGATTTGTCAATTTTGTTGATCCTTTCAAAGAACCAACTTTTGGTTTTGTTGATTCTTTCTACTGTTTTTCTATTGTCTATTTCATTTATTTCTCCTCTGATCTTTATTATTTCCTTTCTTCTGGGGGCTGTAGTCTTCTTTTGCTCTTCTCTATTTGTTCAAGTTGTGTAGTTAATGTTTTGATTTTGTCCCTTTCTTCTTTTTTGATGTGTGCATCTATTGCTATAAATTGTCCTGTGAGCACTGCTTTTGCTGTGTCCAAAAGTTTTGGTATGATGTGTTTTCATTCTCAATTGATTCTAGGAATTTTTTGTTTCCATCTCTGATTTGTTCTCTTACTCCGTGGTTTGTAAGCAGGGTCTTATTCAGTTTCCATGTAATTTATTTCTTTTCTTTCCTCTTCCTGTTGTTAATTTCTTCTTTGATGGCGTTGTGGTCAGAGAAGATACTTTGTGTTATCTCATTGTTTTGGATCTTGTTGAGGATTACTCTGTGGCCTAAGATATGGTCTATTCTGGAGAACATTCTGTGTGCATTGGTAAAGAATGTGTATTTTGCATCCAGTGGATGGAGTGTTCTATGTATGTCTATGAGGTCAAGTTGGCTGATTTTGCCCTTTTGGTCTTCTGTATCTTTGTTGAGTTTCCTTCTACATGTTCTGTCCTTTACTGAGGGTAGTGTGTTGAAGTCTCCTACTATTGTTGTGGAACTGTCAATTTCTCTTTTCAGTGATGTTAGAGTTCATTTTATGTATTTTGGAGCCCTGTCATTGGGTGCGTAGATGTTTATCATGGTTACGTCTTCATGATTAACTGTCTCCTCAATTATGATATAGTGTTCTTCTTTGTCTTTTATGGTCTATTTTGTATCAAAGTCAGTTTTATCTGAAATTAGCATTGTCACTGCTGCTGTTTTTTGGTAGCTGTTTGCTTGATATGTTTTTTCATCCTTTGATTATTTATGAATTTATGTATTTATTTCTAATCTGTGTCTCTTGTAGACAGCATATTGATGGATCCTGTTTTTTTTTAATCCATTATGTCACTCTCCATCTCTTTATGGGTGCATTTAGGCCATTTACATTCAGTGTAATTACTGATAGGTGTGACTTTATTGCTGTCATTTTGTACTGCTTTTTTTTGTGTGCAAACATTTTCTTTGTTCCTCTTACTCTTCTGTGCTAAATTCCTTTTGTTTGTGGATTTTTTTTTCATTTCTATCGTTTTTGTAGGTTTTGTTTTTATTGAGATTTTATGTTTTTCTTCTTTATTTTGAT
This sequence comes from Dugong dugon, assembly GCA_030035585.1. Classification (NCBI taxonomy): domain Eukaryota; kingdom Metazoa; phylum Chordata; class Mammalia; order Sirenia; family Dugongidae; genus Dugong; species Dugong dugon. Next base: position 35,978,756 of record CM057479.1, read on the forward strand.
GAGTAGTTTTGCTAACTTTCTTTGTGGTTACCTTGAAATTTACCCTTATCTTCCTAGGTTTCAAGCAGCCTATTATTACTTGGTATCACCTTACCTTCTTCTCCATTAGAAGGTTCTGTATCTATACCATTTATTCCCTCATTTATTGGTCTGATGTAGTTGTCATTACAGATCAACCTCTCTGGTTCCCTGTTATAATTCTTTTGGTTTCAGATAGTCCTTGAGAGTTCATTTCCTAGGTTGGTATTTGTCTGGCATGATCCTGCATCCTAGATTCTGCCTGTGGTCTGATGTTGTTTGTTCTCAGATCAAAGTACTCTAATAATTCTCATAAGTTTGGTTTGATTTTTACATATTCCCTTTTTTTGTTTATCTGGAAATGTCCTAATTTCACCATCATATTTGAACTAGAGTTTTGCAGGCTGTATTATTCTTGGCTGGCAATTTTTTCTTTCAAGGTTTTATATATGTCATCACATTGCCTTCTTGCCTGCATAGTTTCTGCCAAATAATCCAAACTTAGTTTTATTGTTTCTCTTGTATATGTGACTTTTTGTTTTTCTCTAGCTGCTCTCGGGATTCTTTGTCTTTGGTTTTAGTGAGTGTGATTATGATATGCCTTGGTGATTTTCTTTTGAGGTCTATCCTATATGGGGTTTGTTGAGCTTCTTGGATTGTCAGCTTTTCATCTTTCATGATATTGTAGAAGTTTTCTGTTAGCAGTTCATCAATGATCCTCTCTGTGTTTTCTATTTTCTCCCCCTGTTCTGGAACTCCAATCACTTGCAAAATTTGCTTTTGATTGTATCCCACATAATTGTCAGGGTTTCTTCATTTTTCTTCATTCTTTTTTCTGATTTTTCCTAAAACAGAGTTGTATCCAAGTGTTTGACTTCAGTTTCTCTGATCCTGTCTTCTATCATTTCAGACCTGCTCCTCAGCCCTTCTATGACATGTCCATTTCTGAAATCTTGTTGTTTATCTTTAGGATTTCTTATTTTTTTGTGATTTCTAGTTGTGAATTTATTTTAACAATTTTTCCTGTATTATTTTCTTGAATTCTTCCATTTTTTTAATCTGTATTTTCCATGAATTTATCTGCCTTTTCCATGAATTTGTCTATTTTTTCCTCATTTTTGTCTGCTTTTTGGTTCAACTCTTGGGTAGCTCTGAATATTAGAGATTTGAATCCCCTATCAGGTAGTTCTAGTGCCTTTTTTGCTACTGGATTGTCATCAGGTGTTTTGTTTTGGATGCCTCCTGGAACCATTCTGTCCTGTTTTTGTATATGTTTGTACATTGTCTGCTGTCTTCGGGACTTTACTGGTTGTAGATTTGTTTATATCATCCTGCTTTTTTGTTTTATTTGATTATGTCTGAACAGGCTGGATGTGAATTCTTTGTTGTTTGCTAGTCTGTAGGCACAATACTTTTCACCACTTTCTCCAATGGGCAGGGTCAGTCGCTCAGGTATGGTACAGAAAGGCAGGTCCAGCTGAAGGAGAGTTGTTGGGATGCATTGTATGTGGCATGTACTAGGGCAGATGTGGTGGGCTGGGAATCAGTGCAGAGCAGGTTCCGGTTTTCTGAGCTGTTCTGTGGTTTGATATTCAGTGAACTGTGCAGGTAGGCAGGTAGTAGGTGTGAGATTGTGATGTATGGAGGTAAGATGGATATAGAAATGAGGAGAGACAGGAGAGAAGTACAGGAGCCAAAACATATGAACAAACAAATAAAAAAGAGTGCTAAGGAAGAAGATGTTGGAGTGGAGAGATGAGAGACTGAGAAATGGAGGAAAACAGAAAGGAAAAATAAAGAAGATAAAGGGTTAAAGAAAGAAATGAATAAATAAAATTAGAAAAAAAAAGAAAAGCCCCTATGGATCCCACTGGTGCAGCTGTGAGGAATGGGGAAGGTGCCTCCAGGTTGTGCAGTATAGGCTGGCTAAAAGGGTTAGAGGTTTCACACAACACCAGGTATTTAGGAGACAGGAAGAGAAAGTAAGCCTAGGGAGATGAAAAACTGAGAAATGAAGAAAGACAAAAAGGGAAAAAGAGACAGTAGAAAACAAAACAAAGAAACAAAAAAATTCAAAGAAAACAGAAATGCCCCCAGGTTCCTACTGTGCATCTGTGCAAGCCACGCAGTACTGCCTGGCTAGAAGGGGCTCCCAAGCCAAAAGAAGGAAAGAAAATAAACAAACAACAAAGAAATTGAACAAATCAGAAGAAACAAACAAAAAGCCCCAGTGATCCCACCAGCAGGGCAGCACAGGCCAGGAAGCAGTTCTACAGTCGAATCATGTTTTGCAGCCTTTCAGGAAGAAGCAAAGATGGCATACGGAGCCAGGTATTTGAGAGAAAAGAGGGCGAGGTGGTGAGAGGTAAGGAAGAGATCTAAAGAAGAGGAAAAAAGCAACATCAGCATCCAACAAATGGCACTCAGGGAGTCAGCCAATGCGGGCGTGTGGAATCCAAGCAACACGGAGGTGAAGCTGGTCCTTCCAAGCCAAGAGATTGTGGCCGCAGGAAGCAGAGAAGGTCAAGTGAGGATGAAGAAGGATGGGGTTGGAAAAGTGTATATCTCTGGTTACTGGTTGTTCTGTCTCATGCTGGAAGCTCCATGAAGCTGCTTTCTCGTACCCCTGTTCACTGCAGATCCATGCTGAGTTAGCTGATAGGGGGCCTCTGCATGTACCTCTCCTTGCTCTCTGTTCTCTGTCAGTTTCTTATTCTGTTCAGTGCTTGGCTGAGTTCTTTATCTCTTTGTTTGATGCTTAGAGTTTCAGGATTGATGTGTATCTATGTTTGACTTAGTTTTTTGGATCTTTGCTGTGGAATTATGGCATGGTGCTTCTGTCTATAGTGCCATGTTGTCCAGAAGTCAATAGTAACATATTGAACAACTAATATTTGCTTTTCAAATCATATTTGTAATGTTTTATGTTTGCAGAATATTTTCTTATGGTGTACATTTTTCAATTAGTTTAAAGTATTTAAAGATGTCTAAGTTACATATGTAGTATATATAGATACATCATTCATATATTTTTGAGTTCCATTTAGATTAAAAAATGACATTTAAATTTATGTAACCACCAATAAAAATTTAAAAATAAACTTTAATAATTATATAGGAACAACTATGTCCAGTAAATTTTAGTTATGCAACTTAAATAAATATAGTAAGAACAGACAAGTTACTTTTTTAAAAATTTATACTCTGAAGCAACAATATGAACATTTCAACTTAATTGTGAAATTATATACTAGCCTAATATTTTACTATAGACATGAGCTAAATAATTTCTTAATAATGAAAAAACGTCTTTGCTTGTGGTCAATGTGGTTAAGAATAATAAAACAAACTGTTAAGTAAGGGTTTAGAAGTCATTGATGATCTTTTTGGAGTAGTTGGTAAACTGTCTTGGGTTGCCTGGGGGCATTTTTTACTACCTTTACCATTTAGATTGGTAATTAAAATATAACAATTTAGTGAAGTCTTATACGTGGAAAAAGTGTTGTATTCACTTTGGCCATACATATAAAACAAAGTTTAATTTTTCATATCTGAGTCACTTTTTTCTCAACAAATCCTGAGCCAAGTTACACTCTAATCCAAGTGATATTAATGACTAATCTTGAATAATGTATTCTCCACGATGCTTTGCATTGGTATGCCTTACTGTAAATTATTATTTGTTTTATTTACTGTAAAATATATACCAAAGTGTTAGAGGATGCTCACAAGGTGCTCAACAAATAATTAAGATTCATGAAACCACGTAAAAGAGTAAGTTATATATAAAATCTTTACCAAGCTAAGATATCATCACTGTCTGTTTCTGTTGGTCTCTCAAAACATCTGCTGTCCATAATTTATGTGAGCTAAGATCAAGAATATGATAAAATAATCAGAACTGTGCACACTTGTAGTTTTATATGAATATACATTATGCAAATTTCCTTTTATATAGCATAAAAATCGATATTAATTTCTTAAAAAGAACTCAGCTAGTCAGAATGTTAAAGAATGTGTTTTACTTTTTACTTATTCATATTTTAGGAGAAAACGAAAGAAAAAAAGCTGAAGGGGAAAGTGAGGAGGGTATCCTCTTATAGTGCTAGATGGTTATTGTGGAAACCACTTTAGTGCTAAATATCAAGAGTCCTAGGAAATTTACACCCTTCATCTCAGTAACTCTCTGAGACAAAAGCTATACACTTACTATTTAAAAGTAACTATGATATTTGAATATATATTTGTTATCAAAATTATTGTTATCAATGTGTTAAAAACAAAAATTGGCAAAATAACTTATGTATACAACAGGAGATTCTATAAATAAATTATAATCACACTACTGATTAAGAAAGTAGTTTGACTCTGAAGCCTCCTTTCTAGCCTGGTATATAAGACCCAGCATTTCCTTTTTTTAGTATACTCGGTAGAGAAAAACTCTCACATATGCCCAAGAAGGCATGCCTAAAGATGTTCATTGAACAATGTCTGTAATGCACTGGAAAGTGAGTTCTATGAGAGAATTTTGTCTGTTCAGCTCAGAACTGTATGCTGTATGATAGATGATTCAAAAGAGTCATGGTAAATGCTCATGAATATTCATATATGGACCATACTGGAGTTTGAAAGAATGAGTTAGGGTTAGGGTTACTGACTTAACCCATATTTTAAATGAAAAATCTCATAAATTGCAAAGTAATACACATACTATATTATGGTAATACATACTATACTTGTAGATATATGTAATGCTTGCGTGTTTTAACTTTTTTGTATGAATTTTAGCATAACTTACTAGTACTCCAATAGCAAAAATTAACTCAAGGGTCAACTCCCCCCCCCCCTTTTTTTAACCTCCTGGCTTACTGGACACTAGTGTCTGTTGCCTAATTATTAAAATTATCTCCACTCTCCTCTTTCCTGTGGAATTGCTCTCCTTGTCATATGCCCTTTCTTCACCCTTTAGATATTTTTCTGACATTTAGGAAAAATACTCAGTTAATATCCATTACTTAACAGTTATTAGTATGTAGGTGATTATAGCCATATATAAATGCAGTATATAAAATAAGCTGGGCAAAGTATTAAGTGCAGTAACTGTAGAATGCCAATATCTAGATTTTAATGGGATTGTCTTTATTAATTGTACCAAATTTGCCAAGTTAATTTACTCAAGCCTTCTCTTTCTCACTCATTTTCAAAATCCCATCAGCTGCCAAGTCCTCTAGATTCAACCTCCTCTATATCTCTCATCTGGGTTCACACCACTCCTGCTTTAAAAGTTCAGATTGTGTTCCTGGAATATAATTTCCTTATTGTTAGTCAGGCTAGATCTTTAGTTAATATACCTTGGCATACCAATTGTTAAAATTGCTAAAATATTAATATTCTTCTATGTCAGTTGATAGTCACCCCTGTTGATAGTCACCTCCACCCTCATACACTGCTGGCCTTTGTCTCTGCCCCAGCATATGGTAGGCAATTTATTTAAGTTTGAATTGATAGATGAATGAAGAAAATAATATCAAACAGGTAGAAACAAGTGCAACAGGAGAAAAACAATTAAAATATTTCATAAAGGTATTACTGAGTTTTGATGCATGATTAAAGTCTTCAGTTAGTGAAAATAATTTAAACTTAATGACATGAATTATACAAACAAGATCTTTGATGATGAAATTGGTCATTGAGTCTAGAAGCAAGCTCTGGTGCTTTCATCAGCTACAAAACCTTGGTTCAGTGAATTCATGGATGAACAAAATCCTTTCTAATGTCATCATGGATTTATGTAGCATTGAATTTTATACCTTTTGAAATACTATTTGTTCTTCAAGGCTCTGCAAATTCTATGATATTTGAAGCCTCTCCCTATTTTCCAGTTGATACAACCCTTTCTTCTTACTCTTGCTCTGAGACCATTGCAACTCTACTATAAAACTTATCCCCAAGAGCAAAGGCAGCAGGGGAAGATGGCAGCAATCTTTCCACAGCGGGCAAGTGCACAGTGAGCAGCTGCCCAAGAAGGGTATTATCAAGTTTGGCAGGACTCGTTTGCTGCGGAATATAAGCTATTAGGAAACATTAAAAATGTGGCTGAGACAGCTAACAAGGACCATTTGGGTACAGCCTATAACTATCTTTTTGAAACTAAGCATTTCAAAGGTACCGAAAGTATAAGTAAGGTGTCAGAGCAGGTGACATATATGAAGGTTATTGACAACAAACCCAAAGAAACTAAGTATGAAGAGACTCTGGAAGAGGGTCCACCAAAATACAAAATCTGTTCTTAAAAAGGAAGATAAAACCAACCTTCCCAAAAAGGGAGATGTTGTTCATTGTTAGTATACGGGAACACTACAGGATGGGACTGTTTTTGATACTAATATTCTAACAAGTTCAAAGAAGAAGAAAAATGCCAAGCCTTTAAGTTTTAAGATTGGAGTTGGCAAAGTAATCAAAGGATGGAATGAAGCACTACTGATTATGAGTAAGGGAGAAAAGGGTTGACTAGAGATTGAACCAGAATGGGCTTATGGAAAGAAAGGATAGATTGATGCCAAATTCCACTCAATGCAAAATTACGTTTTGAAGTGGATATTGATTGAAATAGCAAGGCTTCAGGTCTAAAGATAACAGCAACAATGGTAAAACTTGGCCTTAAAGAAATTTATATATCTAATTAGAGCTGATTACTGTTGTGTTTAATGGGGGAGTCAACTGGTAAATTCAATGAGTTAAGTTAAAACCTTGTTTACTTGATCTCCAATTTTTGAGAAATGTAATCCCTTATTATAAATCCTTGAGGTCTAAAATATTTTACTACAACTGTCTAAAATATTGGTTAAAGAGAATTGATTTTCCTTTTACCTCGTGTTGTAAACTAAAAAGTTCAAGACAAATTTATCCACTGGGGGGATAGGGAGGGGAAACTTATCTTACTCTGTCTAATACTATAATATTGTGTTTTATATGCTTATTTCCAACAAAATGAATTAATATTTTCAAAGACAGAGATGTGCTTTCCTTGTTTGTTATGAAGTACTTTATTTATGGTGGTAATTTTAATGTAGTCTAACACATTATTTTTTTCCCTGATATTTTTGGTTTTGCAATCTTATTTGTCTTGCATTTTCAAAACTTTAGGTCACGGGGATATTCTTTTTTATTTTTTTTCCTATTTCTATTCATTACTTTGTTTGTCACCTGTAGGTCTTTACTTTAAATGGAGCTTACCTTCCTACTTCTTATGTGGTACAGAAGAAAGATTCTTTTTAAATGTTCTCCATTCCTTTAGCCAGTTTTCCCAGCATTAACTACTCATCCATCTATCTTTATCCTCTGTGACTTGTAATACTCTCTGTATTATACATCAAATTTCCATATACATAATTATATTTCTGAGAACTCTTTTTGTTTCATATGTCTACTTACTACTTATTGCAAAACTCCACATTACTTTTTCAAAAAATAGCCCAGTAGTATGTCTTAATAGTTTGTGAACTACTTGTTTCTCAAAATGTAGCTAGGTACTTAAGAAAATTTACAGATTAACTTTTTCAAGTTCTCCCCCAAGATCTCTGACATTTGTATCAGACTTGCATTGCAATTATAACTTAATTTTGGAAATAATGACATCTTTATAATGTTAAATTATTCATTTTATTAACATAGTATATTTCTACATGAGTTTAATTTTTCTTAAAAATAGCTTTAAATATTTTTGTAAACATTTTATATTTTATTAATTGTACTTTTTGCTTTTTTTAATGCAATCTTATATTTTATTATACTGACTAGTTGATTATAGATGATGTAGAAAAGCAAAGCTGAATTTTTTAAGTTGATTTTGTATTTTCAAGCCTGATGAAATATCTTGGTAATTCTAATAGTGTGCCTGGTAGGTTTTCAATGAAGGTGATTATATTTTCTACAGACGATTTTCTCTTTCTTTCCAAAACATGATTTTTTTTTTTCTTTCTGTTGTCTTGTTGCATTGGCCAGGACTTCTAGTATAACAATGAAAAGTGGCTATGATAAAGAGAAACTTTCTGTTGTTCTCATAATAAAGAATTTGTGTCTGTATTTTCTTCATTACCATGTTCCTTCTTTGCAGTTATATTTATGAAAACAAGGAATTTGTAATCAATTTCTGGTTTTCTGAAACTTCTTATTATCAATAGATTTTATTTTTCATTTACTAAAGTATAATACACAAACAGAAAGAAGTAAATGACAGAAATGTTCGGCTAGATGATTTTTTTTTTTTACAAAATAAACACACCATGTAATCAGAACTCAGATAATGAAATAAGAGTATTAGCTGGACCCTAGAAGCCCCTCTTAGGCTCCATACAGTAACAGGGAAAAGGGTTATCAGTATCTTGACCCCAAACAGCATATATTACAGTCACCTGTTTTCATACTTTATATATCAATACACTCATACTGTGTATTCTTTCATCTCTCTGGCTTCTTTATATCAACACCATATTTGTGATATTCATCCCTATGTATAGTAAAACCTATAAAAGCCAGAATCTGTGTAAGGGGGAAACCAGAGAAGGAAAACTCTATATTTTCCATTAAAAGGAGAGATAGAAAAGTGATGGAACTGCACCCTGTCAAAGGCTGAAAACTTGTGAGACCTGGAAAAATAAGGCAGTCCCGTCGAGTTCCAGTTCTCACAGATTTCACTGTGGTTGTCAGTTATTTATTCTCATAGCTGTTGAGCATTCCAGTGTGTGAATATGCCACACATAATTTATCCATTTCATTATTTATGCACACTTGGGTAAGTTTTCAGTATTTCAGTGTTTATTTTTTGGAGGAGATTGTGGTTGTTTATCTCATTTGTTTATTTATTGCTATTAAAAATAAAGTTGCTATAGACATTCTAGTAGATATCATTTTGTGGACCATATTTATGCTTTTTTTTGGCTGGAATTATACCGAGGAGTAGAATTACTGAACCATAGGATATGTGTGTGTTTAACTTTAATAGATAAGCTACAGAGTTTTTGAAACTGTCTGAACCAAATTATGCTTTCACCAGCAATGTGTAAGAATTCCAGTTTTTATGCAACCTCCCCAACATATTGATATTTTTTATGTTTTTAACTTTAGATATTATGGTGGTTATGTAGTGGTATTTCTTCCTTTTGCTTTCACATTTTCTATGTCCTTATATTTAAATTGTGTCTACTGGAAGCAGTGAGCTAAAATTCAATAGAATTTGAGCATCTATCATGCTTTTCTTTATTTCATAGTATGACATACACAGTGCACAAAACAAAAATGCACAGCTCAATAATTTATGTCAAAGAAACACCCATATAACCACTATATACAACAGGAAATAAAGAATTGCAAGCACTTCACCATAGATTTTGTTTGCATTTTCTTGATGACTAGTTAAGCTGACCATCCTTTCATATGCATATTTGTTATTTAGATATCCTCCTTTGTGAAATGACAATTTAAAACTGTTATACATATTACTATTTAGTTGGCCATCACTCTCTTATTCTTTTGTAAGAGTTCCTGATATATTAGGGATATGAGTTTTTTTTCATGTATATGTGTTGCAAATATCTCTTTCGTTTTTATTTTCTTATGATGTTTTTTCATGTGCAGAAATCCTCAATTTTAACATGGTCCAATCAATTAAAATATTCTATAGCACAAATGCTTTATGAGTCTTGTGTAGAAATTAGTTCCCTAACACAAAGTCATAAGGATACTTTCCTAGGTTATCTTCTAAAAGTTTTTGTTGTTGTGCTTTAGGTGAAAGTTTACAGTTCAAGTTAGTTTTTCATACAAAATTTATACACACATTGTTATGTGACCCTAGTTGCTCTCCCTGTAATGTGATAGCACTCCTCCTTTCCACCCTGGGTGTCCCGTGTCCATTCAACCAGCTCCTGTCCCTTTTTGCCTTCTCATCTCACCTCTGGACAAGAGCAGCCCATTTAGTCTCATGTATCTACTTGAGCTAAGAAGCACTCTCTTCATGAGTATCATTTTACATCTTATAGTCCAGTTTAATCTTTGTCTGAAGAGTTGGCTTTGGGAATGGTTTCAGTTCTGGGCTAACACAGAGTCCAGAGGCCATGCCTTCTGAGGTACCTCCAGTCTCAGACTATTAAGTCTGTTTTTTTTAACTAGAATTTGAGTTCTGTACCCCACTTTTCTCCTGCTCCATCAAGGACTCTGTTGTGTTCCCTTTCAGGGCAATCATTGGTGGTAGCTGGTCACCATCTAGTTCTTCTGGTTTCAGGCTGATGGAGTCTCTCTTTTATATGGACTTTCTATCTCTTGAGCTAATATTTTCCTCATGTCTTTGGTGTTCTTCATTCCCCTTTGCTTTAGGGGGGTTGGGACAAATTGATGCATCCTATAGATGGCTACTCACTAGCTTTTAAGACCCCAGATGCTACTCACCAAAGTGGAATACAGAACATTTTCTTAATAAAGTTTGTTATGCCAGGTGACCTAGATGTCCCCAGAAACCACGGTCCCCAGAATCCTACCCCTGCTACTCTGTCCCCAAAGTGCTTGGTTGTGTTCAGGAAACTTCTTAGCTTTTGGTTTAGTCCAGTTGTGCTGACCTCTCCTGTAGTGTGTACTGTCCTTCTCTTCACCTAAGATAATTCTTTCTACTATCTAGTTAGTGAATACCCCTCTCCTTCCCCATCCTCGTAACCATCAAAGAGTGTTTCCTTCTGTGTTTAAACCTTTTCTTGAGTTCTTATGATAGTGGTCTCATACAATATATGTCCTTTTGCAACTGACTAATTTCACTCAGCATAATGCCTTTCAGATTCACCCAAGTTATATTTCACAGATTCATCATTGTTCTTCATTGTTGTGTAGTATTCCATTGTGTCAGTATACCATAATTTGTTTATCCATTCGTCCACTGATGGGCATCTAGGTTGTTTACATCTTTTTGCTGTTGTAACAGTGCTGCAATGAACATGGGTGTGCATATATCTACTTGTGTGATGGCTCTTACTTCTCTATGTTATATTCCAAGGAGTAAGATGAATCTTATGCTACTTCTATTTCTAGCTTTTTAAGGAAGCACCAAATCAATTTACAAAATGGTTGTACCATTTTACATTCTTACCAGCAGTGTATAAGTGTTCCCGTCTCTACACAACCTCTCCAGGATTTATTATTTTGTGTTTTGGATTGATGCTAACTTTGTTGTGGTGAGATGGTATCTCACTGTAGTTTTGATTTGCATTTCTCTAATGGCTAATGATCATGAGAATTGCCTCATGTATCTGTTAGCCACCTGAATGTCCTTTTTGGTGAAGTGCCTGTTCATGTCCTTTGCTCATTTTTTAATTGGGTTATTTGTCTTTTTGTTGTTGAGGTTTTGCAGTATCTGATAGATTTTAGAGATTAGATGCTGAGCAGATGTGTTGTAGCCCAAAATGTTTTCCCAGTCTGTAGGTTATCATTTTACTCTTTTAGTGAAGTCTTTTGATGAGAATAAGTGTTTGATTTTTAGGTGCTCCCAGTTATCTAGTTTCTCTTCTGGTGTTTGTACATTGTTAGTAATATTTTTTATTCAGTTTATGTTGTGTATTAGGGCCCCTAGTGTTGTCCCTATTTTTTCTTCTGTGTTTTTTATCATTTTAGATTTTATACTTAGATCTTTGGTCCATTTTGAGTTAATTTTTGTGCATGGTGTGAGGTATGGGTCTTTTATTATTTTTTTGCAGATGGATATCTAGTTATGCCAGCACCATTTGTTAAAGAGACTGTCTTTTCCCCATTTGATGGACTTTGGGCCTTTGCTAAATATCAGCTGCTCATAGGTGGATGAATTTACGTCTATATTCTTATTTCTGTTCCATTGGTCTACATGTCTGTTGTACTGGTATCAGGCTGTTTTGACTACCGTGGTGGTAAAATAAGTTCTAAAATCAGGTAGTGTGAGGCCTCCCACTTTGTTCTTCTTGAATAATGCTTTACTTATCCATAGGAAGTCGGTAATTTGTTTCTCCAGCTCATAAAAAAATGCCATGGGAATTTGGATTGATATTGCATTGTATCTGTAGATCTCTTTGGGTAGAATAGATATTTTCACAATATTGAGTCTTTCTATCCATGAGAAAGGTTTTTTTTTTCCACTTACGTAGGTCTCTTTTGGTTTTTTGTAGTAGTGTCTTGCAGTTTTCTTTGTATAGGTTTTTTTACATCTCTGGTTAGATTTATTCTTAAGTGTTTTATATTCTTGGGATCTACTGTAAATGGTATTGTTTTGGTGATTTTCTCTTTGAAGTTCTCTTCGTTAGTGTATAGGAATATAACTGAGTTTGTATGTTTATCTTGTATCCTGATACTTTGTTGAAATCTTGTATTAGTTCCGGTAGTTTTCTTGTGTATTCTTTGGGGTTTTCTGTGTGTAAGATCATATCATCTGTAAGTAGAGATACTTTTACTTCTTCCTTACCAAACTGGATACTCTTTATTACTTTTTCTAGCCTAATTGCTGTGGCTAGGACCTCCAAAACAATGTTGAACAATAGTGGTGGTAAACTGCATCCTTATCTGGTTCCTTTTTTCAAGGGGAACACTTCCAAACTCTCTCCATTTAGGAAGATGTTGGCTGTTGGCTTTGTATTATTGCCCTTTATTACGTTGAGGAATTTCGCTTCTGTTTCTATTTTGCTGAGAGTTTTTATCATGAAATGGTGCTGAACTTTGCCAAATGCCGTTTTTGCATCAGTTGGTAAGATCATGTTGTTCTTATCTTTTGTTTATTTATGTGATGGATTACATTTGTTGTTTTTCTGATGTTGAACCACCCCTGCATACCTGGTATGAATCCCACTTGATCATACTGAATTATTTTTTTGAAATGTTGTTGAATTTTATTGGCTAGAATTTTGTTGAGGATTTTTACATCGATGTTCATGCGGGATATTGGTCTGTAATTTTCTTTTTTTTGTGGTGTCTTTATCTGGTTTTGGTATCAGGGTTATGCCAGCTTCATAGAATGAGTATGAGAGTATTCCATCCTTTTCTATGCTCTGAAATACCTTTAGTAGTAGTGGTGTCAACTCTTCTCTGGAAGATTGGTAGAATTCTCCAGTGAAACCATCCAGGCCAGGGCTTATTTTTTTGCTGGGATTTTTTTAATTACCTTTTCAATCTCTTCTTTTGTTGCAAGTTTATTTAGTTGTTCTGCCTCTGTTTGTGTTAGTTTAGGTAGATAGTGAGTTTCTAGAAATTTATCCATTACCTCTAGGTTTTCAAATTTTTTAAAGTACAACTTTTCATAGTATTCTGCTATGATTCTTTTAATTTCAGTTGTGTCTGTTATGATATTGCCCATCTCATTTCTCATTCAGGTTATCTGCTTCCTCTCCTGTTTTTCTTTTGTCACTTTGGCCAATAGTTTATCAATTTTGTTGATCTTTTCAAAGAACCAGCTTTTGATCTTGTTAACTCTTTCACTTGTTTTTATATTTTCTATTTCATTTAATTTTGATCTAATTATTACTATTTCCTTTTTTCTGGTACCCAAGGACTTTTTTATTACTGCTGTCTTTCTCTTTGTTCGAGTTGTAGAGTTAACGTTTTGATTTTGGCCTGTTCTTTTTTTTTTCTTTTTTAAATTTTACTTCAAGTGAAGGTTTACAGAAAAAATAGTTTCTCATTAAACAGTCAGTACACATATTGTTTTATGATATTGGTTAACAACTTAACAACATGTCAACCCTCTCCCTTCTTTTTTTTTTTATATTTTATTTTACTTCAGGTGAAGGCTTACAGAACAGTTTCTCATGAAACAGTAGTACACATGTTGTTTTATGACATTGCTTAACAACCCCACAACATATTAACCCTCTAACTTCTCAACTTTTTTTTTTTTTTGGTGAAAATACATATAGCCAAAGATACACCATTTCAAAAATTTCTACATGCACAGTTCAGTGACACTAACTACGCTCTTCCAATTGTGCTGTTATTCTCACTTAAGATGAAGGCTTACAGAACAAAATAGTTTCTCATTTAACAGTTACTACAAATGTTGCCCTATGACAATGGTTAACAATCTCACAACACATCAACAATATCCTTACTCAACCTTGGGTTCCCTATCACCAACTTCTTTGTCCCCTTCTGCCTTCTGGCTCTTGTCACTGGACTCCTGTACCTCGTTAGTCTCATTTGGTTTTATGGGGTAATCCACTCCCAGGCTGAACAGTAAACCTCGGAGGTAACTTCACCACTGAACTAAAAGGGTGTCTGTGGGCCATATTCTCAAGGTTTCTCCAGTCTCCTTTAGGCCAGTAAATCGGTTCTTTTTTTTTTTTTTTTTTTTGTGAGTTAGAATTATGCTCTACATCCTTCTCCAGCTCTGTCCAGAACCCTCTGTTGTGATCCTGGTCGGAGCAGTCAGTGGTGGTAGCAGGGCACCATCTAGCTGTACTGGATTCAGTTCGGTGGAGGCCTTGGTAGCCGTGGGCAATTAGTCCTTCGGACTAATCATTTCCTTGTATCCTGTTCTCTTCATTCTCCCTTGCTCCCGAAGGGATGAGACCAGTGGAGTATCTTAGATGGCCGCTCACAGGCTTTGAAACCCAAGACACTACTCACCAAGGTAGAATGTAGCGCATTGTCTTTATAAGCTATGTCATGCCAATTGAGCTAGATGTTCCCCAAGACCATGGTCCCCACAGCCCTCTGCCCAGCAATTCAGTCCCTCAGGGAGTTTGGATGTGTCTATGGGGCTTCCATGACCTTTCCTTGTACAAGTTGTGCTAGTTTCTCCTGTATTGTGTACTGTCTCAACCTTTACCCAAGATACCACTTATCTATTGGGTATTTACTATCTCCCCTCCCCCCCACACCTCCCATTCCTGGTAACCAACAAAGATTGTTACATTTTGTGTGTGAACTTTTTCATGGGTTTTTACAATAGAGGTCTTAAACAATATTTGTCCCTTTGTGATTGACTTATTTCACCCAGCATAATGTCCTCCAGTTTCATTCATGTTATGAGATGCTTCACAGATTCATTGTTGTTCTTTCTCGTTGCATAGGACTCCATTGTGTGTATGTATCATAGTTTGTTTATCCATTCATCTGTTGATGGATATCTAGGTTGTTTCCATTGTTTTGCTATTGTGAACAATGCTGCCATGAACATAGGTGTACATATGCCTATTAGAGTGACGACTCTTATTTCCCTAAGATATATTCCTAGGAGTGGGATTGCTGGATCAAATGGTATGTTTATTTCTAGCTTTCTGAGGAAGCGCCATATCATTTTCCAAAGTGATTGTATCATTTTGCATTCCCACCAGCAGTGCATAAGAGTTCCTATCTCCCCAAAGCCACTCCAACATTTGTTATTTCCAGTGTTTTTGATTCGTGCCAGTAATGCCAGGGTGAGATGGTATCTATTGTGGTTTTAATTTGCATTTCTCTAATGGCTAGTGATTGCGAGCATTTCCTCATGTGTTTCTTGGCCATTTGAATGTCTTCTTTGGTGAAGTGTCTATTCATTTCCTTTGCCCATTTTTTAATAGGATTATTTGTCTTTTTGTTGTAGAGGTGGTGGAGTTTCTTGTAGATTATGGAGATTATACCTTTGTCTGACTTGTACTGTCCAAAAATTTTTTTCCCAGTCTGTAGGTTCTCTTTTGACTCTTTTGGTGAAGTCTTTTGAAGAGCATAGGTGTTTGATTTTTAGAAGATCCCAGTTATCTAGCTTATCTGTTGGGTTTTGTGTATTGATGGTTATGGTTTGTATCCTGTTAATGCCATATATTAAGGACTGAAGTGTTGGTCCTATTTTTTCTTCTATGAACTTTATAGTTTTTGGCTTTATATTCAGGTCTTTGATCCATTTTGAAGTAGTTTTTGTATACGGTGTGAGTTATGGGTCCTGTTTCATTTTTTTGCAGATGGATATCCCGTTTTGCCAGTACCATTTGTTAAAAAGACTGTCTTTTCCCCATTTGATGGACTTTGAGCCTTGTCGAAGATCAGGTGGCCATAGGTGGATGGATTTACATCTGGGTTCTCAATCTGTTCCATTGGTCAATGTATCTGTCATTGTACCAGTACCAGGCTGTTTTGACTACTGTAGCTGTATAGTAGGTTATGAAGTCAGATAGTGTGAGTCCTCCTACTTTATTCTTCTTCTTCAGTAGTGCTTTACTTATTCGGGGCTTCTTCCCTTTCCATATAAAGTTAATGATTAGTTTTTCCATCGTTTTGAAGAATGTCGTTGGTATTTGGGTCGGGATTGCGTTGTATTTGTAAATCGCTTTGGGTAGAATTGACATTTTCACAATGTTGAGTCTGCCTATCCATGAGCATGGTATGTTTTTCCATTTATGTAGATCCCTTTGGGTTTCATCAGTAGTGTTTTGTAGTTTTCTTTTGTATAGGTCTTTTACATCCCTGGTCAGATTTATTCCTAAGTATTTTATCTTTTAAGGGGCTATTGAAAATGGTATTTTTTTCCTGATTTCCTTTTCATGGTTCTCCTTACTGGTGGATAGGAATCCAACTGATTTTTGAATGTTTAGCTTGTATCCTGCTACTCTGATGAATCTTTCTATTAGTTCCAGTAGATTTCTCTTGGAGTCTTTAGGGTTTTCTATGTATAGTATCATATCATCTGCAAACAGGGAGAGTTTAACTTCTTCATTACCAATTTG
Organism: Dugong dugon; assembly: GCA_030035585.1. Lineage (NCBI taxonomy): Eukaryota > Metazoa > Chordata > Mammalia > Sirenia > Dugongidae > Dugong > Dugong dugon. Next base: position 35,995,471 of record CM057479.1, read on the forward strand.
GATGCCCTTTCTTTCTTTTTCTTGTCTTATTGCTCTAGCTAGAACTTCCAGCACAATGTTAAATAGGAGTGGTGATAAACGGCATCCTTGTCTTGTTCCGGTTTTCAAGGGGAATGTTTTCAGCTTCTCTCCATTAAGAATGATGTTGGCCGTTGGTTTTGCATAGATGCCCTTTATTATGTTGAGAAATTTCCCTTCTATACCTATTGTATTGAGAGTTTTTATCAGGAATGGGTGTTGGACTTTTTCAAATGCCTTTTCTGCATCCATTGAGATGATCATGTGATTCTTTTCTTTCCTTTTATTTATGTGGTCTATTACGTTGATTGATTTTCTAATGTTGAACCATCCTTGCATACCTGGTATGAATCCTACTTGGTCGTCGTGTATTATTTTTTTGATATGATGCTGAATTCTATTGGCTAGAATTTTGTTCAGAATTTTTGCATCTGTATTCAAGAGAGATATTGGTCTGTAATTTTTTTTTTGTGACATCTTTGCCTGGTTTTGGTATCAGTGTTATGCTGGCTTTATAGAATGAATTGGGAAGTGTTGCTTCCTCTTCTATCCTCTGAAATACCTTGAGTAGTACTGGTACAAGCTGTTTTGTAAATGTTTTGTAGAATTCTCCAGTAAAGCCATCTGGGCCAGGGCTTTTTTTGGGTTGGCAGTTTTTTTTACTACGTTTTCAATTTCTTCTCTTGTTGTGGGTCTGTTCAGATTTTCAACATCACTTTGTTGTAGTTTTGGTAGGCCATGTGTTTCTAGAAATTTATCCATTTCCTCTAGGTTTTCAAATTTGTTGGAGTATATTTTTTCATAGTATTCTGTTATAATCCTTTTTATTTCAGTTGGTTCTGTTGTAATGTCTCCCATTTCATTTCTTATTTGGGTTATTGGTGTCCTCTCCTGTTTCTCTTTTGTCAGTCTGGCCAGTGTGTCGCAGCGAGCAGCAGAGGCAGTAACCATGCCACTACTCTTACAGAGAAGTGTGGCCAGGAGGGTCACTTTGAGGAGTCAAACCCTGGCTTCAGTCCCAGGAGTTTATTTTATAGTCAATACAGCAAGCAGTAAAGCAATTAACAGAAGAATGGGTTTAGGGTGAGTAACAATAAGTTTCCGGCAAGGGAGAAGGAATTCAGATAAACAAGCAAATCAGTAACAGGGTTTGGAAAAACAAGTCGTGCTTAATCTCTTTCTTATCGCTGAGAAGTCTTCAACATGTCGCATACAGCATAGAGGTCTGTGGGGGCTGCGGTTGTCAATAGTGCAACCATGTTTAAATGGCATATATCCCCACATCTCCCCTCTTCCGTATAGTTAAAGAAGTTAAGAGTCAGGAGTATTCTCATTGGTTCAACAAGACAGGTACATGGCAAAATAAGGCAGAAACGGACACGGAATCTTGTCCCAGCCACTCATTTTTATGTCTTAAGGTGGGAGACCCCAGTGAGTTCCTGAACGCCTGGCAACTGTCATAATAGTTCCTCATGATTAAGAACGCTTAAGGAGGAAGAAATAGCATAGCCGTTGGTAACAGCTGGACTTAATGGGGGCCCTAGATGGCGGCCACGGCTGGCTCTTTGGATTTCACGGTGCTGACATGCCACCGGATACCATCTGGTGTTTCACCAAGGTGTTACTTGATGCCTGGGCTTAGTGGGTCCTAGATGGTGGCCAATGCAGGCTCTTTAAACCTACTGTGCTGGCATGCCACGGGGTATCATCTGGTTCTTCAGCAGGTTGATGTGCAAGAGCTCTGCTCTTTAGTAAACGCCAAGCTGGAGAGAGGGACTCAAAGGTTCTCTTGGGTATGTAAGACAATAGAGGATGATCTTATGAGGATAATATAATCCTCTACACTAGTAATATCCTGATTGTTTGACCCATGGGTTTCTTCTGATTCTCATTTTGTCTGGTAAATACTAACTTTTAACATGCACTGAAATTATTATTCTTAAAAGTTTAAAGAATTATAAAGGCTCAAAGATCCATTAACAATCAAACACTGATTTACAAAAATTCACTATCAATTGGAAAGGAATGATCCGAATTGGAAACCTATCTATGCAGAAGTATCTAAGAGAAGCAGAAAATATAGAGGAATTTACACATAAAAAATTTTCATTGGGAGCTTACTGATTAACAAAATACAGGTAATTATTGATTATCAAAATACTCCCGCAGCGCTCCAAGCCCATTCCCGGGCCGCCGCCGCCTAGGCTCGCCGTCCAGGTCTCTCCGGGCGTTGCCGCCCAAGACGGCCCCAGCTGGAGGCTCAGGCAGGCGGGAGCGGACTCCGCGCTCTGGTCGCGACCAGGGGTCTCAGACCAGCCCCATGCCAGGGCTCCCCCTCGCCCCGGCACCCCCTCCCCCCGGGGGCGAACAATGAAGCGCCGCCATCTGACCGGAAACCTCTCCCTCCCCAGGGGACGAACAAGGAACAAAGGGCTTTCTTAAGAGGAGGTCTTTATCCTTCCAGTCTCTTGTTTATGTAACCGGTAGCGAATGGTCCACTCCAGGAAGGCTGACTTTTGTTGGCAATGAAAGGCTCTCAGGGAGTAGAGACAGCGGGTAACTACTATAAAGAGGCACAGAACTATTAAACATCCTATAGCAAAAGGGATCCAGACATGGAGATTGAGTCCGGAGAACCAATGTGTGGGATTAAGCCAGTAGGCAAAATCATTAAGTGTATTAAGTGTAGCTTTATTAGATTCTGAATGTAATCTTAAGAGCTGTTCCTGTAATTGAAATTGTAATTTTTGAATATCACTTTTCAATGGAGAAGTGAAGCTAGCCAAAAGATTATTTTTAACATCCTTCCAGGACTCATTATATGGAAGGGCTGTAACACAGAAGCGAGTGTATTCAGCATCACAAGTTAGTTGTGAGTGTTCCCATAAGGCTTCTTTTTGTTCCCCAAGCCAAAGGACTGAGGCTTCTAAAGCACCCAGATGCTTGAGGATCTCTTGATCAATATGTACCATAGTTTGCATTTCAGAAGTAACATTTTGCATATAAGTGTTAAACCTTTGGGCAGTTTGAATGGATTGAGAAAGAGCCACAGCAGCCGCAGCTGCCGTGGCTGCAATAGCAGTAGCTGTGATAATAGAAGCTATGAGAATTCCAAGAAATCTCTTAGTTCTTATTTTTTGTAATGCATTAACAATTTGGGCAAGGGGGGAACTATCTTGCCAAAGGCATGTAAGGTTAATAGGTAGCCAAAGGTGGCTTTTTTGTCGAAGAACAAATACAGAATTGATGTTAAGAGTGGAGACATTTTGTCTGGACAGACATGGAGTAATCCACGTAGAGTCACTGGATAATGTTAATTGAAAAGAGGTATTTACTTTAATGATATCTGGAGGGCTAGAAGTTATAGAAAAATGTATGGTTGAGACATGCATATAAGCACAGAATTGTTATGGTCGTGGAGAGTCCATTGTAATTTGTTAAAGACATTCTCTGTCTCCTTCTGAAAGGCTCCTGAATGAAGAGTTCTATCATAGAAAGGGAGGCGTAATCGCCAAGAAAGGATTTTTAATGGGGAGAAATGAGTAGTTGAATAACGTAGGTGAAGAATAGGTCCAGCTAGGCCAGGGTTCCAGGACTTAGAATGTCCTTGATAATGGTATGGGGCTGCCCACTGCCAAGTAGAGCGATTTGGTAATAAAACCAAACCTTGAGGGCCCCAATTTTCTAGTGAAATGTTGAAAGGGAGAGAGTATGAAGAAAAGTTAGTAGTTTGACAAATAACCCAAGTATTATCGATAGGGTCTGTAAGAGAGAGGTGTGGGTGTTGGCATACAAGGATGGAGGGAGGTGAGTGAGTATTGTAAGCACTGAACGTGCCGTTAATGCCTATGGCTTTAACAAAAAATTGTTTGGAGTAGGCTGGTTGTTTATAGATGTCATTATAGTAAATATAATTCCTATACCATTGTTCTAATATAGGCACGCACGCAGAAGTAGTGCGTGGCTGAGTAGTAAAACACAAAGGAAGGGCATCAGCATAGTGTCCAATTTGTAGACAGTACAAACCAGCCTTCCTCAGGGGAATTAATAAGTGGTTTGGAATAGGCCAAATATTGTCCTCCAGTAACGTTAGTGTCATTAGAAGAAAGGGGAGGTTCCGGTTCCTCTCAAGTGACCGGGTGGAAGACAGGAGGGCTAAGAACATGAGCTCAATAAGTGTTCTGGGAAGAGATTGTTGATAATTGGGAAGGAAAGAGGAAAAGGACGTGTATAGTTATAAGGAAGTTAGGTTTCCCCATATTACCAGCACTGCGGGGTTTTATTGTTTTATTCATCTTCATCTGCAGAAGGTGTGATGGTGTCAGCTGTCGCTCTGGAATGAGATTGGTTGATCAGCGGGGTGGGTCTACTTTTGCATCTGTTGCTTGGGTATGATATGGTTTTACTAGTCGAGCAGGAATCCAAAGTGGGCCTGTAGGAGACAAAAAAGCCGCATACCCTCGCCCCCAGGTTAATAATTCTATGGGTCCTTGCCAGACAGAGGGATTCTGAGGATCTTTGTAGAGGACTTGTGGGTGATGCCGGGTGTCAGAGGGGATAAAATGTCGTTCTGCAGCAGTAAGGCCATCCTTGGCAATCAATAAAAAGTTAAAAGAGAGCTTTGGCAAGTCTTTCATTCTGATCACATATTCTAGACCCATCATCTCCCCTCTTTTTTTATTTAAGAGCTGTTTGAGAGTATGATGGGCACGTTCAATTATAGCCTGCCCTTGAGGGTTATAAGGAACGCCAGTGGTATGAAGAATATTCCAAGTGGCACAAAATTGTTGGAACTTAGCAGAAGTATATGCAGGCCCATTATCAGTTTTAAGGGCCTGGGGGCATCCCATGGTTGCAATGGCTTGGGTAAAATGCCGACAGGCATGAGTGGAACGTTCCCCAGAAAGGGCTGTACATAAAGAAATCCAGAACATGTATCTATGGACACATGGAGATATTTAAGTTTCCCAAAGGGAAACACCAGCAGCAAAGGAGGTGGGAGAAAAATGTTGGTAGTTAGGATAGGTGCGAATAATCTGTTGTGCTTCAGTAAGAGATAGAGAACTGTTTTTGAAGTCCTCTGGCATTCTGATGAAAAAAATTATGAGAAGTGCGTGCATCAGAGAGGGCAGAGCCAACAAGTGAATCAGCACGAGAATTACCATCAATAAGAGGTCCCGGTAAAGGTGTATGGGAGCCTACATGTGCCACGAAGAAAGGGGAATTACGGCTATTAAGTAGAGTTTGAAGTCTTTTAAACAAAGTAAACAACTCGTAATTGGAATTAGATTTAAGAGTTACATCGCTGATATGTTGAATAGTGTGGACAGCATAAGCAGAATCAGCGACCAAATTAAAAGGCATTGATTTAAAAATTTCAAAGGCAGCAACAGCTGCTGACAACTCGGCACGCTGTGTAGTGGTGGACTTTTGTGTGATAAAATGTTGCCAGGCACCGTCTGTTTGCCAAGTGACAGCTCCCTTTCCAGTTTTTCCTGATCCGTCTATAAAGGCGGTAGGGGCATTAGCAAGAGGGGAAGGAGAGAGCATAGTGGAAAGCTGTAAAGGGAGGAGCTGCAGGGTAGAGAGGGGTTGTGAGGTGGGGTATGAGTAAATTATCTGTCCAGTAAAATCGGCTAAAGCAGCCTGGAGTTCCTCGGAGTTAAGAAGAGCATGGTTAAAAACTGTTTTTGTTACTCCAGGATATATGAAATGAGGATCATAACCCAAAAGCTGTTGAGTGCGGGTGCGTTCTTGCATTAATAAATGAATGCGCTGAGAGAAACATGTAAACAACTGCTGTGGAGGGCGATAAGGAAGAAAAAGCCACTCAAGTGCTCCGAAGTCAGGGGTAAATTGACAGAGCACGCCTGTAAGGTTATGAGGAGTGTTTAACAGGAGGAGGTAAACAGGATGATTTATTTGTAAACGAGTTAAGAACTTTTCTTTAATGGCTTGGTTAACAAGTACTAATTCATGGCGTGCTTGGGGAGAAAGTGTTCTCATAGAAGTTAAAGCAGAGTCACCCTTAAGGGTCTCAAATAAGTGAGTCAGTTGAGAGGTTGTTATGCCGAGTGAAGGTCACAGCCAGTTAATATGACCAAGGATTTTTTGGAGGTCATTTAATGTTAAGGCCTTAGGAATAACAACTTCTGGTGTTTTTGGACAAGCAGTATGGGTATCAAGGTGATATCCCAGGTACTGCCATGGAGTAAAGGACTGAACCTTCTCAGGGGCCACCTGTAAACCAAAACTTTGTAATGCATGTTGAACAGAAACGAAAAGTGAATTAATTTGTTCGGACTTAGGATGAGCTAAAAGAATGTCGTCCATGTAATGGTATATAAGACATGAAGGAAAGGCCCTCCGAACTGGCTTAAGAGCCTTATCAACATAGTATTGACAAATAGTTGGACTATTGACCATGCCCTGTGGGAGAACACTCCACTCAAAACGCTGCATAAGACGACAATTATTTACAGAGGGAATTGAGAAGGCAAATTTAGCACAGTCATTGGGATGGAGTGGGATGGTAAAAATACAATCTTTGAGATCAATAATATTGATATGATATGTTTGAGGAAGCAAGCTGGATTAGGAATTCCTGGCTGGAGAGGTCCCATAGGGACAAGGCACTGGTTAACAGCCCATAAGTCATGAATGAGTCTCCATTTTTTAGATTTCTTAGGGATGCAGAAAATAGGTGTATTCCAAGGGCTGCAGGAAGGCCGGATGTGTCCAGCCTCCAGCTGTTCCTGGACAAGTTTTGTGAGGAGCTTTAATTTTTCTTCTTTAATGGACCACTGCTCGATCCAAACAGGTGGGCCAGGCTTCCAAGTTAATTTTAACAGAGTGTCTATTTGAGCGGTGGCGCCTATCAAAAATCCTGAGGGGTGCCTATTTGAACATTCCACTGAGAAAGTAAATCTCGTCCCCATAATATAGTGGGTATGGAAAGGATAAAGGGACAAATAGAAGCTGGTTGTCCATCAGGGCTATAGCAAACAACAGGAAATGTTCTCTGAAATGGACACTGTGCTCCTCCAACTCCCGTGAGGGTTTCAGCAGTTTGTTTCTTGGGCCATGAAGGGGGCCAGGAATCAGAGGAGAAGATAGTTACATCTGCCCCAGAATCCACGAGCCCTTTAAACATGCGACAATTGACCTGAACAGTAAGGTACGGTCGGGAAGATTGTAATTTTGTAACCCAAAAAGCGTCAGTACTGCCAAAACCCCCAGCCCGTCTCGGGGTGGTGCGAGCGGAGGGGACTACAAAGGGAAGTAATATTAGCTGTGCTATTTTATCAGAGGGAGTAATATTCCAATAAGAGAGACTGGAAACCATGATTTTAATTTGACCTTCGTAATCAGAGTCTGTTACACCAGGACGAACAGTCAGACCTTGAGATGTAATACTAGAGCGACCCATTAGGTGTCCTAAACATCCTCAAGGCAGAGGCCCCCAAACTTGTGTTGCTATAAGGAAAACCTTTCCTGCCTCATCTATTATAGCCCCCTCTGCCAAGGGTAAATCTAGACCTGCACTCCCTTCTGAGGCTGCTTTTAGATCATAGACTCGCAAACGTTGCTGTTTGGAGTCTATGCTGTGGTTTCCACATTCCACACTCTGGGACTCCCTGGATTTTTCAGGCCGCGAGAACTCTCGCCCCTCTTCCCGTTTTCTGACACAGGGCCATCTTGGTTGTTAAGTTGAGACCTGCACTGATTAGCTTAATTAAAGCCTTTACTACAACGAAGGCACTTTCTGGTCGGGAGTTTAGTGTTGGCTTTTTTGTTTTATGACCTTTGACAGTCCTTTTTAAAATGTCCAGGTTTACCACATCCAAAACAGGTGGCAGTGGATGGACGGAGAGCTGCCGCTAGTACTTGTGCATTATGAGTTTCTGTGCCAACATTCTGACATGCTCTAATCATTTCAACTAAATTAGGATTCTGCGCCTTTAAGGGCATCAGAAGGGCTTGGCAGTTGGCGTTAGCACTCTCCTAAGCAAGCTGCAGACAAAGAACCTCAGCCGGCTTGTTGATTGTCTACCTGTCAGGAGATTGCCATTTGAAGGCGGTTTATAAAATCAGTGTAAGGCTCGTTTGCTGTTTGTCGGATAGTGGCAAAAGAGCCTGTAGGTGTTTTAGAGTCAGGGACCTTACCCCATGTTTTAGTGGTAGCATTTGATGCTTGACTAAAAGTTTGTCTATTCATTTGGCTTGGGCTTGAGGGGTAGAATAATTTCCACTACCCAGGAGCATATCAAGGCTGATAGGAATATTATGATTGAGGTTGCCCACGACATAGAGGTTACAATGTTCTTTATATTCTTGGCTCCATACACTAAATTGAGCAGGCATTAAAACTGTTTGCATCAAAAGGTTCCTATCCCATGGGGTCATCTCATAGTTCTGTCCTATAGCTTCTATATATCCCCTTGTAAAGGAAGACTGTAAACCGTTTTCTATCATACTTTTACGGAGCTCCTTAAAAACTTGAAAGTCAAGGCCATCATGTTGGGCTTGTCCTGTCCTCCAATTAAAAGGGTATGCAGAAAACCCCTCCTTTTCTCGTCCCTCTCTCAGGCATTTTTCCATAAGAGACTCATGTTGTGAGGAATCAACCTCGGGAGGTGCAGAGGGAGGAGGGTCACGACCACTTTCTTTACTAGAAGAAGAAGTCAAAGATGGGGTTGCTTGTAGGGACTGCAAGGTGAGGCTGCAATGATGCCAAGCAATGAGAACTGAAGCTGGGATGTTCATGTCACGAATGATATTACCAATACGTTCCCATGTTTCTACCTCAAGGTTTCCTCATAGGGGATACCATGAACAAGCAGATTCAATTAAAAGTAGAAGTTGGGTAAGGGCCTCTTCTGATACCTTAAGTTTAAAGGCTTTCAATAATCCTAGCAGCAGAGTTTTATATTGACGCTGCTCAGACGAAAGGGAATTTCCCATAGTGAGGGAAGAAATGAAAAAGGAAAAGGAAGAGAATGAGAGATAACAAAATATCCTGGCCTGAAGTCTAAAATCCCTTGAGAGTGCACGAGAAAGCCTCGTTGCTCTTGGGCTATACACCCAGCCTAATTTGAGAGTGTCCGGATAGACCTCGTCGTTCTTGGGCTATAAACCTAGCGTGAATTGAGTGTTTGGGAAAGCTCTGCGGAAAGCTCCACCACTCTCACGCTGTCACCCCAGCCTGCTTAGGACGCGTCTGATGCTCACCCCCTAAAGGGATTTGAGTGCGAGGGCGTTTGCAGCTCCGATGAAGATCCCTCACATGGGGCACCATCTGTCGCAGCGAGCGGCAGAGACAGTAACCATGCCACAGCTCTTACAGAGAAGTGGGGCCAGGAGGGTCACTTTGAGGAGTCAAACCCCGGCTTCAGTCCCAGGAGTTTATTTTATAGTCAATACAGCAAGCAGTAAAGCAAATAACAGAACAATGGGTTTAGGGTGAGTAACAATAAGTTTCGGGCAAGGGAGAAGGAATTCAGATAAACAAGCAAATCAGTAACAGGATTTGGAAAAACAAGTCGTGCTTAATCTCTTTCTTATCGCTGAGAAGTCTTCAACATGTCGCATACAGCATAGAGGCCTGTGGGGGCTGCGGTTGTCAATAGAGAAGCCATGTTTACATGGCATATATCCCCACACCAGTGGTTTGTCGATTTTATTGATTCTTTCAAAGAACCAACTTTTGGTTTTGTTAATTATTTCTATTGTTTTTCTGTTCTCTATTTCATTTATTTCTGCTCTGATCTTTACTATTTCTTTTCTTCTGGTGGTTGTGGGCTTTTTTTGCTGTTCTCTTTCTATTTGTTTGAGTTCTGTAGTTAATGTTTTGATTTTGTCCCTTTCTTCTTTTTTGATATGTGCATCTATTGCTATAAATTGTCCTCTGAGGACTGCCTTTGCTGTGTCCAAAAGGTTTTGGTATGATGTGTTTTCATTCTCATTGGATTCTAGGAATTTTTTGATTCCATCTCTGATTTCTTCTATTACCCAGTGATGTGTAAGCAGGGTATTATTCAGTTTCCATGTAGTTGATTTTTTTTTCCTTGCTCTTTCTAGTGTTAATTTCTACCTTGATGGCATTGTGGTCAGAGAAGATACTTTGAAATATCTCAATGTTTTGGATCTTGTTGAGGACTTCTCTGTGGCCTAAGATGTGGTCTATTCTGGAGAACGTTCCATGTGCATTGGAAAAGAATGTGTACTTTACAACTGTTGGATGGAGTGTTCTATATATGTCTATGAGGTCCAGTTGGCTGATTGTGCCCTTTAGGTCTTCTGTATCTTTGCTGAGTTTCTTCTTAGTTGTTCTGTCCTTTACTGAGAGTGGTGTGTTGAAGTGTCCTACTATTATTGTGGAACTGTCAATTTCTCTTTTCAGTGTTGTTAGAGTTTGTTTTATCTACTTTGGAGCCCTGTCATTGGGAGCGTAGATGTTTATTATGGTTATGTATTCATGATGGATCATCCCCTTAATCATTATGTGGTGTCCTTCTTTGTCTTTTATGGTAGATTTTGTTTTAAAGTCTATTTAATCTGAGATTAGAATTTCCACTCCTGCTCTTTTTTGGTAGTTGTTAGATTGACATATTTTTTTCCAACCTTTGACTTTTAATAAATTCACATCTTTGTTTCTAAGATGTGTCTCTTGTAGACAGCATATTGATGGATCCATTTTTCTTATCCATTCTGTGACTCTCCATCTCTTTATGGGTGCATCGAGTCCATTTACATTCAGTGTAATTATTGAGAGATGTGAGTTTGTTGCTGTCATTTTGTAGTGCTTTTTTTTGTGGTGCTGAAGTTTTCTTTGTTCTTCTTACTCTCTTGTGCTGAGTTACTTTTGTTTGTGGATTTTTTTTTTTCTTTTTTGGTAGGTCTTGTTTTTGCCGAGACTTTACGTTTTTTGTCTTTATTTTTATGAGTATGTTTGTTAACTTTCTTTGTGGTTACCATGAATTTTACCCTTATCTTTATAAGTTTGAAGCAGTCTACCATTACTTGGTATCGCCTTGCCTTCCTTTTCATTAGAAGGTTCTATACCTATGCCGTTCATTCCGTCTTTGATTGTTTTGATGTTTTTGTCATTTATTGATTAACTTCTCTGATTCCCTGTTGTATTTCTTTTGGTTTTGGATAGTCCTCGAGAGTTCATTTCTTAGAGTGGTATCTGGCTGGTACGATCCTGTGTCCTAGGTTCTGCCTGTGAGCTGAAGCTGTTTGTCCTCAGATCGAAGAACTCCATTTAATAATTCTTCTAAGTTTGGTTTGACTTTTACATATTCCCTTAGTTTCTGTTTATCTGGAAATGACCTAATTTCACCATCATATTTGAATGAGAGTTTTGCAGGATATATGATTCTTGGCTGACAATTTTTTTCTCTAAAGATTTTATATATGTCATCCCACTGCCTTCTTGCCTGCATGGTTTCTGCTGAATAATCTGAGCTTAGTCTTATTGTTTCTCCTCTGTATGTGACTTCTTGTTTTTCACAAGCTGCTCTCAGGATTCTTTGTTTGTCTTTGGTTTTGGCAAGTGTGAATATGATATGCCTTGGTGATTTTCTTTTAGGGTCTCTTCTATATGGGGTTCGTTGAGCTTCTTGGATGGCCAGCTTTTCAGCTTTCATGATATTGGGGAATTTTTCTGTCAGCAGTTCCTCAATAATCCTCTCTGTGTTTTCTGTTTTCTCCCCCTGTTCTGGAATGCCAATCACTTGTAAATTTTTGCTTTTAATTGTGTCCCACATAACTCTCAGGGTCTCTTCATTTTTCTTTGTTCTTTTCTCTGAGTTTTCCTGAAACAGACTTGTATCCAAGTGTTTGTCTTCAGTTCCACTGATCTTGCCTTCCAAGGTTTCAAATCTTTCTCAGCCCTTCTATGACATCATCCAATTCTGAAAACTTGTTGTTTATCTTTTGATTTCCAATTGTTGTCTTTGTATAATTTCTTGTTGTGAATTTATTTTGGCATTTTGTTCCTGCATCCTCTTCCTGAATTATTCCAATTTTTTGTCTGTATTTTTGTGAATTTGTCTATTATTTCCTCATGTTTGTCAGCTTTTTCCCCCAGTTCTTGGAGAATTCTGAGTATTAGAGATTTGAATTCCCTATGAGGTAGTTCTAGTGCATTTTCTTCCACAAGAGAGTCATCTGGTGTTTTATTTTGGATGCCTACTGAAAACATCCTGTCCTGTTTTTGTAAATGTTTAAATATTGTATGCTGTTTTAGGGGCATTCAGTAGTTATTTTTCTCATTTATTGATTGTAGATTTGTTTTTTTTGCCCCATTTTTTTTTTTAATTTAACTATGTCTGAGCAGGTGGACTGTGTGTTTTTGTTGTCTGCTCATCTGTGCGCTCAATTCTTTTTGCCTCCTTCTCCAAATGGCAGGGTCAGTCACTCAGTTATGGTACAGCAGGGCAGGTGTACCTGAAGAGGAGTTACTGAGATGAGTTGTTTGTGGCACTTACTACAGCCAGCAGGGCAGGTCAGTAATCATTGCAGGGCAGGTTCCAGTAGGCCGTGCCTGTGCTACTTGGTGGTGTGATTTCAAGAGCACAGTGCAAGTAGGCAGGATGCAGCAGGGATATTGTTATGTGTGGAGCTAAGATGGATATGGGAAAGCGGAGAGAGGAACAGGAGCCAAAAACATACAAAAAAACAAAAAAGAATGCTAGGGGAGCTTGCCATTGGAATGGAGAGATGAAAGACTATGAAATGGAGAGAAATAGAAAGGAGTTGAGGAAGAAAAGAAAAGAATGAATAAATAAAAATCAGAAAGGTTAAAGAACCACAAAGTTCTCAGGGATCCCACTGATGCAGCCATGAGGTCTGGGGAAGTCACTATCAGGTGTTGCAATACAGCCTGGCTAGAAAGCATAGAGGTATACAATGCCTGGTATTCAGGGATCAGAAAGAGAAGGAAGGTATAGAGGGGCGAAAAACTGAGCAATGAAGAAAGATGAAAAGGGAACAAGTGGGAAAAGAAAACAAAACAAATTAAAAAAAGAAAAACAAGAAAGGCCCCCCAAATACACAGGAAAAAAAAAAAAAACAGCAAAAAAAGAAATGCTCTCAGGGATCCCTCTGCACATCTGTGGAAGCTGAAGGGGAGTTCCTTGCTACACAGCTCCACCTGGCCAGAAAGGGCTCCTGACTCAAGAAAAGGAAAAGAAAACAAACAAACAATTCAAAACAAACAAACGAACAAAAGCCCTGGAATCTCACCAGCACGGTAGCCCAGACCGGGAAGCAGCTCCACACTCGAATGGAGCTCTGAAGCCCCTCAGGAAGAAGCAAAGATGGAGCAGGGAGCCAGGCACTCTAGCGAAAGTTGGGGGAGTCAGCGAGAAGCAAGAAGAAAAAAGAAAAAAAAAGAAAAAGCAACACCAGCAGCCAACAAATGGCACTCAGAGAGCCAGCCAGTTGGGCTGGTGTTTCTGGACAAGAGACTGTGTCCGTGGAAAGCAGAGGAGGCCGAGTGTGGGTGATGAAGTGTAGAGAGTGGGAAAGTGTATATCACAAATTGCCGGGGCTCTGCAGCCCCTCAGGAAGAAGCAAAGATGGCGCTCGGGGCCAGGCACTCGAGTGAAAGGAGGGGGAGTTGGTGAGAGGCAAGTGAGAAATCAAAAGAAGCAGAAAAAGAAAGCAACACTAGCAGCCAACAAATGGCACTCAGAGAGCTGGCTAATGCAGGCTGGTGTTTCTAGACAAGAGACTGTGTCCGCAGGAAGTGAAGGGGGCTGAGTATGGGTGAAGAGGGGTAGAGAGTGGAAAAGCATATATCACAAATTGCCGGGGCTGTGCAGCCCCTCAGGAAGAAGGAAAGATGGCGCACGGAGTGAGGCAGGCCGGGGAGATGGCCAGAGGCAAGGAAGAAATCAAAAGAAGTGGAAAAAGGCAACACCAACAGCCGACAAATGGCACCCAGAGAGCCGCCCGCTTGGGTGTGTGGAATCCAAGCAGCCGGGGCTTCCCGGTCAAGAGACCGTGGCTACGGGAAGCAGAGGAGGTGGAGCCGGGGCAAAGAGGGTTGGGGGGTGGGAAAGCGCACACCGCAAATTACCGGTTGTTTTGTCTCCTGCTGGACGCTCCCTGAGGCTGCTTTCTCATACCCCTGTTTGCTGGTCTCCAATAGGAGGAGTCCAAGATGGTGGATCCGCACTGCGTTAGCTGGTAGGGGACCTCTGCATGAATCTCTCCTCGCTCTCTGTTCTATCAGTTTTCTCATTCCATTTGGTGCTTGGCTGAGTTCTTTATCTCTTCTTTTGATGTTTTAGGGTTTCAGGATTGTTGTATTCTCTGTTCAGCTTAGTTTTTCTGATCCTTGCTTGGAGGGACGGTGTGGCACTTCTGCCTAGAGCTCCATTTTGCTGGAACTCTGACCCTCTCCCTTCTTGATCATTTTTTTTTTTTTTTTTTTAGTGAAAATATATATAGCCAAAGATACACCATTTCAAAAATTTCTACGTGCACAGTTCAGTGACATCGACTACGCTCTTCCAATTGTGCTGATATTCTCACTTTAGATGAAAGTTTACAGAACAAAACAGTTTCTCATTAAACAGTTAGTATACATGTTACCCTATGACAATGGTTAACAACCTCACTACATGTCAACACTGTCCTTACTCAACCTTGGGTTCCCTATCACCAGCTTTCTTGTCCACTCCTGTCTTCTAGTCCTTGTCCCTGGACTGCTGTGCCTTGTTAGTCCCATTTTGTTTTATGGGGCTTTCCAAACCCCAGCTGAATGGTGCAACTCGGAAGTGACTTCACCACTGAGATAAAAGGGTGTCTGGGAGCCATACTCTCGGGATTTCTCCAGTCTCCTTTAGGCCAATAAATCTGGTCTTTTTGTATGTGTTAGAATTTTGTTCTACGTCCTTCTCCAGCTCTGTCCAGAACCCTCTGTTGTGATCCTAGTCAGAGTAGTCAGTGGTGGTAGCTGGGCACCATCTAGCTGTACTGGACTCAGTCTGGTGGAGACCTTAGTAGCTGTGATCCATTAGTCCTTTGGACTAATCTTTTCCTTGTATCCTGTTCTCTTCATTCTGGCTTTCTCCTGAACGGGTGAGACCAGTGGAGTATCTTCAATGGCTGCTCATAGGCTTTTAAGACCTCAGACGCTACTCACCAAGGTAGAATGTAAAACACTGTCTTTATAAACTGTGCTAGGCCAATTGAGCTAGATGTTCATGATCCCCATAGCCCTCCGCCCAGAAATTCAGTCCCTTAAGGAGTTTGGATGTGTCTATGGAGTGGCCTGTTCTTTTTGGATGTGTGCATTTATTCCTGTAAATTGACTTCCTGTGTCCCAAAGGTTCTGATAGGATGTGTTTATTCGTTCTCATTTGATTCTATGAATTTCTTTATTCCATCCTTAATTTCTTCTATAACCCTGTAGTTTTTGAGCAAGGTATTGTTCAGTTTGCATATATTTAATTTTTTTCCTTGCTTTTTATGTTATTGATTTCTAATTTTATGGCTTTATGGTCAGAAGAGATGTTTTGTGATATTCCGATGCTTTGGATTCTGTTAATGCTTGCTTTATGGCTTAATAAGTGGTCTATTCTGGATAATATTCCATGTGCATTGGAAAAGAAAGTATACTTGTCTGCTGTTGGGTGGAGTGTTCTGTATATGTCTATAAGATCAAGTTGGTTGATTTTTGCATTTGGATTTTTCCGTATCTTTGCTGAGCTTCTTTCTGGATGTTCTGTCTTCAACAAAAGTGGTGTGCCAAAGTTTCCTACTAGTATTGTGGAGCTGTCTTTCTCTCTTTTCAACACTGTTAGAGTTTGTTTTATGTATTTTGGAGCCCTGTCGTTGGGTGCATTAATATTTATTATGGTTATGTCCTCCTGTTGTATTGACCCTTTAATCATTTTATAGTGTCCTTCTTTATCCTTTGTAGTAGATTTTACTTTAAAGTCTATTTTGTCAGAGATTAATAGCCACTCCTGCTGTTTTTTGATTGTTTTTTGCTTGATATATTTTTCCCATCGTTTGACTTTTAGTTTGTCTTTTGTCTTTAAATCTAAGGTGTGTCTCGTGTAGGTAACATTTAAAGGGACCATGTTTTTTTAATCCATTCTGCTACTCTCTGTCTCTTCATTGATGCATTTGGTCCGTTTTCATTCAGCATAATTATTGATAGGCGTGAGCTTAGTGCTGTCATTTTAATGTCTTTTTTTGTGTGTGTTGTTGACAGCTTCTTTGTTTCACTTAATTTTCTGTGCTGAGACTTTTTTCTTTATGTATTTTCTTTTCATCTTTTTCATTGTTGTTGATTTTGTATTTGCTGAGTCTTTAAGTTTTTCTTTCTTTTGAAGTGTAGGATTGTTAGTTTCCTGTATGGTTACCTTAATACTTACCCCTATTTTTCTAAGTTTATACCAATCTTTTATTTCTTTATATCACCTTGACTTCCTCTTCATATGAAAGATGACTACATTTTTTTAGTCCCTCTTTTTTGTTTTAATGTTGTCATCTTTTATAATTTGTCATCTGTTTCCTTATTTACAGTGTTTTATCTCTGATTTATTTTTGTGATTTTCCTATGTAGGATTATATCTGGTTGCTCTGTCCTGTGTTCTAGTCTTGGGTTGTTATCTGATGTTATTGATTTTCTAACTGGAGAACTCTCCTTTAGTATTTCTTGTAATTTCACTTTGTTTTTTGCAAATTCCCGAAACTTCTGTTTATATGGAAATGCCCTAATTTAGCCATCATGTTTCACCATCATATTTGAGAGACAGTTTTGCTGGATATATAATTCTTGGCTGGCTACTTTTTTCCTTCAGTGCTTTATATATGTTATCTTGTTGGCTTCTTGCCTGCATGGGTTATGCTGAGTAGTCCAAGCTTAGTCTTATTGACTCTCCTTTGTAGATGACTCTTCGTTTTTCCCTAGTCAACTCTTAAAAGTCTTTTTATCTTTGGTTTTGGCAAGTTTGATCATAGTATGACTTGGTGACTTTCTTTTAGGATCTATCTTGTGTGGTGTTCGATAAGCATCTTGGATAGATATCTTCTCATCTTTCACGATATCAGGGGAGTTTTCTGCCAACAAATCTTCAACAATTCTCTCTGTATTTTCTGTTATCCCCTCCTGTTCTGGTACTCCAATCACTCATAGCTTATTCCTCTTGATACAGTCCCACATAATTCTTTGGGTTTCTTCAGTTTTTTTATATTTTTTATCTGATTTTGCCTCAAATAAGTTGGTGTGAAGTGTTTTATCTTGATTCTCACTAATTCTGACCACCATTGCCTCAATTCTGCTCCTATGGATTTCTATTTAGTTATCTCTATGAAATTTTATTGTTTAGAAGTTTTATTATTTTACTTTTCACATGTAATTCTCCAATCGATTTGGAATTGATTTTGTGTATGATGTGAGGTGAGATCACATTTCCCTTTTTCAATATGACAATAGCAACAATTGAAATATTTTAAAGCTTAACTGTATTTCTATGAATACTTGTTTATTTTTGCTCCTTCTTACTTACATGCTTCTGCTCTTTAGAATTCCAACCTTAAGTGACTGCTTGTTATCCAGCCCTCTCCTTTGGTGGCCTTCGTTCTGGTCCCTGTCCCATAGTCTCACGAGCATGTCAAAAGTGCTGATCAGCATCTCAAGCTCTGTTAGTCCAGTAGTGTTTTTATTATATCCTCTGACCATAATGTAATAATAACAGAAGATAATAACAAAAATAAGCTTAAAGCTCAATTTGCCTGGTGACTGAAAAACTGAAGAACAAACTATCAAATCTCTCTTGGATTAAAGAGGAAGTTATAAAGAAATTTACATCATAATTAGAATGAAACTACTTGAAAAGTGTTAGAATTCAAAATTAATGGGTTATGCTAAGCAATAAAGTTATAAGAAAAGCCCATGACAGGAAATGAATCCTGAATAAAACTAGCTGTAATTATTATTACAAAAACAAGGATTTCCACAATAATGTTTAGTTATGTTAATGAGAGCAAACATTTTTATCATATTGAAATTATATATTTGTTCTCTGATAATTTGACAGACTTGCAGTAATTTCATGTAACTAGAGTATGTCTTTCACACAAAATCAACTAAAATGTTTTGAAGTGTTTAGTTTTAAAATTCTATAAATCAGTTTTCTGAAAACTTCCCTTTGTAGAAAATAGTCTTATATATCAATAATAATATACATATAAAAAATACATATGTATGTATAGTTTGAGATGTTATTAGTCTACATATGATTTTAATTTCCTTCTAGTGAATAAATTAATTTCACAGATTCATCTATATTTTTGACTTTAGGACTCTTTTTTAACCTTTTTATTGAAATAAGGGTTATGTAAATATATGTTTTGAAAATGTAGGA
Source organism: Dugong dugon (assembly GCA_030035585.1). Classification (NCBI taxonomy): domain Eukaryota; kingdom Metazoa; phylum Chordata; class Mammalia; order Sirenia; family Dugongidae; genus Dugong; species Dugong dugon. The sequence continues at coordinate 36,013,884 of CM057479.1, forward strand.
TTATTTCAAGCTAAATTGTTTTCTCTATAGATGGACTTTTTAAAGCTTTAATATATATTTGTTTGTGAAATTCCAAAGAGGAATAGAGCACACAACATTACTTTCAGTTCATTTGACCAAATAAACTACAAAAAAGTTAAAGAAGTTTGACATAAATTATTGAAGAAATTCTCTGTAAATAATGTACTAATTCATAGCAATCATACAATTTCAATTTTTATAGAAATATTTTCTTTTTAAAATCAGAATTCAAAATTATTTTGAGCTTATGCACAGCTGTATAAATATGAGTACAGATGAACAAGGTCTGAAATGGATTCAGAAAATTGTAAAAGTGTATTAAGATTGTGGGCTATGAAGCAAAGTTGTAGGTAATACATCTTGATGTTTCCCTAAATTTTGTCTTTAATATTCCAAATTAAAGGAGCTCTGGTAGCAGAATGGTTAAGCTGTCAGCTGCTAACCTAAAGGATGATGGTTCAAACCTGCCCAGCAGCTCTGTGGGAGAAAGACCTGGAGATATGCTTCTATAAAGATTGTTGTCTATGAAAACCTATGGGGCAGTTCTACTCTGTCATATGGGGTTGTTATGTGTTGAAATTGACTCCAAGGCACCTAATAACAATAATAAATGAAGTCTATTAACGTGTCCATGAGAATATTTAACCTCTTTAGTAATTTTTATAAGTCTAAACTCATTAATACTTCAATTCCTGGGGAAAATATATGACTTTTTATGCTTCAGGACTAAGCAAATATTAATTGCATTCACATTTTGTTGTATAGAGCTCAATCACAAGGTTACAGTCATCTATAAAGGAAACTGAAAGGTAGTTTAGCCAGAGGCTCAAGGAAGAAGTAGAAATTGTTTTGATGAACAATCAGCTAGTTAATGACACAACATAGAAAGAATTTAGAATGGGTGGTGTAAGGCATTTTGATGGACACAGTAGGAAGGGTGGGCGTCTGGGGAACATGGTTTCAAGGGACATCTAGGTCAACTGGCATAACAAAGTTTATCAAGAAAATGTTCTGCATTCCATTTTGGTGAGTGGGGTCTGCGGTCTTAAAAGCTAGCTAGCGGCCATCTAAGATGCATGAATTTGTCCCAATCCACCTGAAGCAAAGGAGAATGAAGAACACCAAAGTCACAAGGAAAATATTAGCCCAAGAGACAGAAAGGGCCACATAAACCAAAGACTTCATCAGCCTGAGACCAGAAGAACCAGATGGTGCCCGACTACCACCAATGACGGCCCTGACAGGGAACACAGCAGAGTCCCTGATGGAGCAGGAGAAAAGTGGGGTGCAGAACTCAATTCTAGTAAAAAATAAACAAACAAACAAAAATAAACTAGTTTTAATGGCCTAATTAAGACTGGAAGGACCCCGGAAGAAATGGCCCCTGGACTCTGTGTTAGCCCAGAACTGAAACCATTCCCGAATTCAACTCTTCAGACAAAGTTTAGAGTGGACTATAAGACATAAAATGATACTCGTGAAGAGAGTGCTTTTTAGCTCAAGTAGGTACATGAGACTAAATGGGCAGCTCCTGTCCGGAGGCGATTTGAGAAAGCAAAAAGGGACAGGAGATGGTTGAACGGACATGGGAAACCCAGAGTGGAAAGGAGGAGTGCTGTCACATTACAGAGAGAGCAACTAGGGTCACATAACAATGTGTGTTTAAATTTTTGTATGAGAAACTAATTTGAACTGTAAAATTTCACTTAAAATAATTTAAAAAAAGATAGACTGTATGGTGTATAGTCTGAAGTGTGTAAATAATAATATTGACAGTCAAGACCCTTGTCATCTAGGATTTGTTGTTAGTTGCTGTGGAGTCAGCTCTGACTCATGGCAAGCTCATGTGTAACAAGACAAAACGTTGCCAGATCCTACGCCATCTTCGTGATTTTTTTTACATGTTTGAGCCCATTTGTGACATCAGAAAAATGAAACTGCAGAAGAATATGTAGAGAACACAGAGAAAAAGAATGCAATCAGGAATGAAGTCTTATGTGAAAAATTAACATTATGTATTGGGTTCTCAGCAAGTTTAGCAAGAAACCAACAACAAATTCTCATTTTCTGTGCGGTTCCTGCCTATGACTTTCTTTTTAGCAACAAACTCATTTGTCTTAAAGTGTATTGTATATTGCAATGCCACTATTTTTTTAGAACATTTTGTGCAATATGGCAGTCTATAGATACATGTAGCCATTGAGTACTTGAAATGTTTCTAGTCTGAATTGACGTGTGCTTTATGTAGCCCTGTTGGCATAGTGGTTAAGAGCTAGACTGCTAACCAAAAGATCGGCAGTTTGAATCCACCATTGCTCCTTGGTAATCCTATGGGGCAGTTCTGCTCTGTCATATCGGGTTGCTACGAGTCGGAGTCAACTCACTGGCAACTTTTTTTTTTTTTTATAACTGCAAAATACACACCAGATTTTGAAGATGTAGTAAAATAGAATGTAAATCAACTTATTAGTAATTTTATAGTGATTATATGTTGAAGTTATAATATTTGGAATATGTTGGGTTAAATAAAATATATCCTTTGGGTAAGTTTGACCTTTTTTTTACATTTTTTAATGTGGCTATATAAATTTTAAAAATTGCATATATAGCTCACATTTGTCACCTGCATTAAATTTGTATTGCATAGAGTTATTACAGATCCTTCAAACTTAATGTGTCACAAATTGAACTCATTATGTTTCTGTCTTTTTTTTTAAATTTATTTTTTATTGTACTTCAGGTGAAGGTTTACAGAACAAATAGTTTCTCATTAAACAGTCAGTACACATATTGTTTTATAACATCGGATAACAACCCCATGACATATCAACCCTCTCCCTTCTCAAACATTTTTCTTTTGGTGAAAATATACATAGCCAAAGACACACCATTTCAAAAATTTCTACATGCACAGTTCAATGACATTGACTAAGCTCTTCAAATTGTGCTTCTATTCTCACGTTAGACGAAGGTTTACAGAACAAAATAGTTTCTCATTAAACTGCTAGTACACATGTTGCCCTATGACAATGGTTAAAGACCTCACAACACATCAACACTGTCCTTACTCAACCTTGGGTTCCCTATTACCAGCTTTCCTGTCCCCTTCTGCCTTCTAGCCCTTGTCCCTGGATTACTGTGCCTCATTAGTCGTGTTTTGTTTATGGGGCTGTCCAATCCCCGGCTGAATGGTGAACTTGGAAGTGATTTCACCACTGAGCTAAAAAGGTGGCTGGGGGCCATGCTTTCGGGGTTTCTCCAGTCTGCTTTAGGCCAGTAAATCTGGTCTTTGTGTGTGTGTATTAGAATTTTGTTCTAAATCCTTCTCAAGCTCTGTCCAGAACCTTCTGTTGTGATCCCGGTCAGAGCAGTCAGTGTTGGCAGCCGGGCACCATCTAGCTGTACTGGACTCAGTCTGGTGGAGGCCTTGGTAGCTGTGATCCATTAGTCCTTTGGACTAACCTTTTCCTTGTATCCTGTTCTCTTCATTCTCGCTTGCTCCCGAAGGGATGAGACCAGTAGAGTATCTTAGATGGCTGCTCACAGGCTTTTAAGACCCCAGATGCTACTCACCAAGATAGAATGTAGAATATTGTCCTTATAAACTGTGCTATGCCAACTGAGCTAGATGTTCCCCGAAACCATGGTCCCCACAGCCCTCTGCCCAGCAATTCAGTCCCTTTCTTTGTACACATTGTGCTGGTTTCCCCGGAATTGTGTACTGTCTCATGCTTCAACCAACATACCACTTATCTATTGCCTATTTATTATTCCCACCACCCACCCCTCCCATCCCTGGTAACCAATAAAGATTGTTACTTTTTGTATGTAAACTTTTTATGGGTTTTTACAATAGAGGTCTCATACAATATTTTTCCTTTTGTGATTGACTTACTTCACTCAGCATAATGTCTTCCAGTTTCATCCATGTTATGACATGCTTCACAGATTCATCATTGTTCTTTCTCATTGCATAGTACTGCCTTGTGTGTATATACGCTAGTTTATCCATTCATCTGTTGATGGGCATCTAGGTTGCTTGCATTTTTTGCTATTGTGAACAATGCTGCCGTGAACATGGGTGTGCATACATCTATTCAAGTCACGACTCTTATTTCTCTAGGATATAGTCCTAGGAGTGGAACTGCTGGATCGAATGGTATGTCTATTTCTAGCTTTCTGTGGAAGCACCATATCATTTTCCAAAATGGTTGTATCATTTTGCATTCCCACCAGCAGTGCATAAGCGTTCCGATCTCCCCACAGCACCTCCAACATTTGTTATTTCCAGTGTTCTTGATTCGTACCAATAATGCCGGGGTGAGATGGTATCTCATTGTGGTTTTAATTTGCATTTCTCTAATGGCTAGTGAGAGCGAGCATTTCTTCATGTGTCTGTTGGCCATTTGAATGTCTTCTTTGGTGAAGTGTCTGTTCATTTCCTTTGCCCATTTTTCAATAAGATTATTTGTCTTTTTGTTGGAGAGGAGTTGGTTTTCTTGTAGATGATGGAGATTAGAACTTTGTCTGACTTGTACTGTCCAAAAATTTTTTCCCAGTCTGTAGGTTCTCTTTTGACTCTTTTGGTGAAGTCTTTTGAAGAGCATAGGTGTTTGATTTTTAGACGATCCCAGTTATCTAGCTTATCTGTTGGGGTTTGTGCGTTGATGGTTATGGTTTGTATCCTGTTAATGCCGTGTATTAAGGCCTGAAGTGTTGGTCCTATTTTTTCTCCTATGAACTTTATAGTTTTAGGCTTTATATTCAGGTCTTTGATACATTTTGAAGTAGTTTTTGTATGCGGCGTGAGGTATGGGTCCTGTTTCATTTTTTTTGCAGATGGATATCCCGTTTTGCTAGCACCATTTGTTAAAAAGACTGTCTTTTCCCCATTTGATGGACTTTGAGCCCTTGTCGAGGATCAGGTGACCGTAGGTGGACGGATATACATCTGGGTTCTCAATTCTGTTCCATTGGTCAATGTCTCTGTCGTTGTACCAGTACCAGGCTGTTCTGACTACTGTAGCTGTATAGTAGGTTCTGAAGTCAGGTAGTGTGATTCCTCCAACCTTATTCTTCTTCTTCAGTAGTGCTTTACTTATTCAGGGCTTCTTCCCTTTCCGTATAAAGTTAATGATTAGTTTTTCCATCTCTTTGAAGAATGTTGTTGGTATTTGGATCGGGATTGCGTTGTATTTGTAAATTGCTTTTAGTGGAATTGTAATTTTCACAAGGTTGAGTTTACCTATCCACGAGCATGGTATGTTTTTCCATTTATGTAGATCCCTTTGGGTTTCTTGCAGTAGTGTTTTGTAGTTTTCTTTGTATAGGTCTTTTAAACCCCTGGTTAGATTTATTCCTATTTTATTTTTTTAGAGGCTATTATAAATGGTGTTGTATTCCTGATTTCCTTTTCATCCTTCTCTTTATTGGTGTACAGGAATCCAACGGATTTTTGCATGTTTACCTTGTATCCTGCTATTCTGCTGAATCATTCTATTCGTTCCATTAGGTTTCATGTGGAGTCATTAGGGTTTTCTATGCATAGTATCATATCATCCGCAAACAGGGACAGTTTAACTTCTTCATTACTGATTTGCATGCCCTTTATTTCTTTCTCTTGCCTTATTGTTCTAGCTAGAACTTCCAGCACAATGTTAAATATGAGTTGTGATAAAGGACATCCTTGTCTTATTCCTGTTCTCAAGGGAAATGCTTTCAGCCTCTCTCCATGAAGAATGATGTTGGCCATTCGTTTTGCATAGATGCCCTTTATTATGTTGAGAAATTTCCCTTCTATACCTATTTTATTGACAGTTTTTTTCGGGAATGGGTGCTGGACTTTGTCAAATGCCTTTTCTGCCTCAATTGAGATGATCATGTGATTCTTCTCTTTCCTTTTATTTATGTGGTGGATTACATTGATTGATTTTCTAATGTTGAACCATCCTTGCATACATGGTATGAATCCTAATTGGTCGTGGTGTATTATTTTTTTGATATGATGCTGAACTCTATTGGCTAGAATTTTGTTCAGAATTTTTGCGTCTATATTCATGAGAGATATTGGTCTGTAATTTTCTTTCTGTGTGGTGCCTTTGCCTGGTTTTGGTATCAGTGTTATGCTGGCTTCATAGAATGAATTTGGAAGTGTTGCTTCCTTTTCTGTGCTCTGAAATACCTTGAGTAGTACTGGTACAAGCTCTTCTGTGAACATTTTGTAGAATTCTCCAGTGAAACCATCCATGCCAGGGCTTTCTTTTTTTAAGAGTTTTTTTTATTACCTTTTCAATTTCTTCTCTTGTTATGGGTCTGTTCAGATTTTCAACATCACTTTGTTGTAGTTTGGGTAGGCAGTGTGTTTCCAGAAATTTATCCATTTCCTCTAGGTTTTCAAATTTGTTGGAGTATAGTTTCCCATAATATTCTGTTATGATCCTCTTTATTTCAGTTGGGTCTGTGGTAATGTTTCCCACTTCATTGCTTATTTGGGTTATTTGTGTCCTCTCCTGTTTTTCTTTTGCCGGTCTGGCCAGTGTTTTCTCGATTTTGTTGATTCTTTCAAAGAACCACCTTTTGGTTTTGTTGATTCTTTCTACTTTTTTTTTTCTTTTCTCTATTTCATTTATTTCTGTTCTGATCTTTATTATTTCTTTTCTTCCAGTGGCTGTGGACTTTTCTGCTGTTCTCTACTTGTTTGAGTTGTGTAGTTAATGTTTTGATTTTGTCCCTTTCTTCTTTTTTGATATGTGCTTCTATTGCTATAAATTGTCCTCTAAGGACTGCCTTTGCTGTGTCTCAAAAGTTTTGGTATGATGTGTTTTCATTCTCATTGGATTCTAGGAATTTTTTGATTCCATCTCTGATTTCTTCTATTATCCAGTGATGTGTAAGCAGGGTATTATTCAGTTTCCATATAACTGATCCTTTTTTTATTGCTCTTTCTTTTGTTAATTTCTACCTTGATGGCATTGTGGTCAGAGAAGATACTTTGAATTATCTCAACGTTTTGGATCTCGTAGAAGATTGCTCTGTGGCCTAAGATGTGGTCTATTCTGGAGAAAGTTCCATGTGCATTGGAAAAGAATGTGTACTTTGCAGCTGTTGGATGGAGTGTTGTATATATATCTATGAGGTCAAGTTGGCTGATTGTGCCCTTTAGGTCTTCTGTATCTTTGCTGAGTTTCTTCTTAGCTGTTCTGTCCTTTACTGAGAGTGGTGTGTTGAAGTGTCCTACTATTATTGTGGAACTGTCAATTTCTCTTTTCAGTGTTGTTAGAGTTTGTTTTATGTATTTTGGAGCCCTGTCATTGGGTGTGTAAATGTTTATTATGGTTATGTCTTCATGATGGATCATCCTCTTAATCATTATGTAGTGTCCTTCTTTGCTTATATGGTGGATTTTGTTTTAAAGTCTATTTTATCTGAGATTAGTATTGCCACTCTTGCTCTTTTTGGTAGTTGTTAGCTTGATATATTTTTTCCAACCTTTGACTTTTAATAAATTCACATCTTTGTTTCTAAGGAGTGTCTCTTGTAGACAACATACTGATGGATCCTGTTTTCTTATGCATTCTGTCACTCTCCGTCTCTTTATGGGTGCATTGATTCCATTTACATTCAGTGTCATTATTGATAGATGTGAGTTTGTTGTTGTCATTTTGTAGTGCTTGTTTTGTGGTGCTGACATTTTATTTGTTCTTTTTACTCTCCTCCACATTCGTTTGTGGATTTCTTTTTCATTTCTGTTGTTTTTGCTGAGACTTTATGTTTTTTCTCTTAATTTTCAATGAGTAGGTTTGTTAATGTTCTTGTGGTTACTATGAAATTTACCCTTATCTTTCTACATTTGAAGCAGTCTATTATTACTTCGTATCACCTTGCCTTCCTCTCCATTAGAAGGTTCTATATCTATACCGTTTATTCTCTCTTTTATTGTTTTGATGTTGTCATTTCCAGATTAACTGCTCTGATTCCCTGTTGTATTTATTTTCATTTCAGATAGTCCCTGAGAGTTCATTTCCTAGATTTGTATCTGGCTGGTAGAATCATGTGTCCTAGATTCAGCCTGTGAGCTGAAGGTCTTTTTTCTCAGATTAAAGAACTCCTCTCAATAATTCTTGTAAGTTTGTTTGGTTTTTACATATTCTCTTAATTTCTGTTTATCTGGAAACGTCCTAATTTCACCATCATAATTGATCTAGAGGATTGCAGGATATATTATTCTTGGATGACAATTTTTTTATTTCAAGGTTTTATATATGTCATCTCATTGCCTTCTTGCCTGCATCGTTTCTGCTGAATAATCTGAGCTTAGTCTTATTGTTTCTCCTCTGTCTGTGACTTCTTGTTTTTCACGAGCTGCTCTGAGGATTCTTTGTCTTTGGTTTTGGTGAGTGTGACTATGATATGCCTTGGTGATTTTCTTTTGGTGTCTATCCTATATGGGGTTCGTTGAGCTTCTTGGATGGCAGCTTTTCATCTTCCATGATATTGGGGAAGTTTTCTGTCAGCAGTTCGTCTATGATCCTCTCTGTGTTTTCTGTTTTCTCCCCCTTTTCTGGAACTCCAATCACTAGAAAATTTTTCCTTTTGATTGTTACCCACATAACTCTTAGGGTCTTTTCATTTTTTGTTTTTTTTTCCCTGAATTTTCCTCGAACAAATTTGTATCCAAGTGTTTGTCTTTAATTCCACTGAGTCTGTCTTCCCCTGTTTCAGTTGTGTTCCTCAGCCCTTCTATGACACTGCATTTCTGAAATCTTGTTTATCTTTTCGATTTCTTATTGTTGTTTCTGTGTAGTTTATAGTTGTGAATTTATTTCGGCAGTTTGTTCCTGCATTGTTTCCTGAATTCTTCCATTTTTTTGTCTGTATTTTCCATGAATTTGTCTATTTTTTCCTAATTTTTGTCTGCTTTTTGCTTCAACTCTTGGATAATTTTGAGTATTAAAGATTTGAATTCCCTATCAGGTAGTTCTAGTGCCTCTTCTTCCACTGGAAAGTCATCTGGTGTTTTATTTTTGATGCCTACTGGAACCACACTGTCCTGTTTTTGTAAATGTTTTGATATTGTCTACTGTCTTCGAGGCATTCAGTGGTTATTTTTCTCCTTTATTGATTGTAGATTTGTTTGTTTTGTTCTTTTTTTTTTTATTTTGCCTATGTCTGAGTAGGAATGTTGTGTGTTCTTTATTGTTTGCTCATCTGTGGGCATGTTACTTTTCACCTCCTTCTCTAATTGGCAGAGTCAGTCACTCAGATATGGTAGAGCAGGGCAGGTTTAGCCTAGGAGGAGTTACTGGTATGAATTGTTTGTGGCACTTATTACAGCCACCAGGGTGGGTCTGTAATCAGTGCAGGGCAGGTTCCAGTAGGCTATGCCTGTGCTGCTGGGTGGTGCGATGCCAAGCACACTGTATAGGTAGGTAGGATCAAGGGGGAAGATTGTTATGTCTGGAGTTAAAATGGGTATGGGAGAAAGGAGAGAGGCACAGGAGCCAAAAAGATACAAATAAAAAAGAATGCCATTGGAATGGAGACATGCAAGACTATGAAATGGAGAAAAACAAAAATGGGAAGAAGAAGAAAAAAAGGAAAGAAATGAATGAATAAATAAAAATTAGAAAGGAAAAAGAACATCAAATCTCCCAGGGATCCCACTGGTGAGGCTACAAGGTCTGGGGAAGCTTTTCTCAGGTGTTTCAGTACAGGCTGGCTAGAAGGCATAGAAGTATTCAGTGCCAGTTATTCAGGGAACAGGAAGAGAAGGAAGGTATAGAGAGACGAGAAACTGAGTAATTAAGAAAGACGGAAAGGGAAAAGAAAACAAATTAAAAAAAAAGAAAGAAAAGCCCCCTGAAAATAACAGAAAAAAAAAAAAAAAGACACAAAGAAAGAAATGCTGTCAGGGATACCTCTGCGCATCTGTACAAGCTGAGGGGTTAGGTCCCAAGCCATGCAGCACAGCCTGGCCAGAACAGGTTCCCATCTAGAGAAAAGGAAAAGAAAACAAACAAACAATTCAAAACAACCAAACAAACAAAAGCCCTGGGATCCCAGCAGCTTGGCAGCCCAGACTGGGAAGCAGTTCCACACTCCAACAGAGCTCAGCAGCCCCTCAGGAAGAAGCAAAGATGGCACACGGAGCCAGGTACTTGAGCAAAAGGAGGGGGAGATGGTGAGAGGTAAGGAAGAAATCAAAAAAAGCAGAAAAGAGCAACACCAGCAGCCAAAAAATGGCATTCAGGGAGCCGGCTGGTGTGGGCGGGTGGAACCCAAGCAGCTGGTGCTTCCGGAACAAGAGACTGTGGCTGTGGGAAGCAGAGTAGGCTGAGTGGGGATGAAGAAGGGTGGGGGGTGGGAAGCCATATATTTCAAATTACCGGTTGTTTTGTCTCCTGCTGGAAGCTCCGTGAAGCTGCTTTCTCATACCCCCTATTTGCTGGTCTCTGGCAGTAGTCCAAGATAGCAGATCCGTGCTGTGTTAGCTGATAAGGGACCTCTGCATGAATCTCTCTTTTCTCTCCATTCTCTGTCAATTTTCTCACTCCATTTGGTGCTTGGCTGAGTTCTTTATCTCTTCATTTGATGTTTTAGGGTTTCAGGATTGCTGTTTTCTTGGTTTGGCTTAGTTTTTCAGATCTTTGCTGTGGAGGGACGGCATGGTGCTTCTGCCTAGAGTGCCATTTTGCAGGAAGTCTGTCTTTTTTTTTTTTGGTGAAAATATACACAGCAAAAGATACACCATTTCAACAATTTCTGCATGTCCAATTCAGCAACTTTGATTAAATTCTTTAAGTTGTACAACCATTCTTGCTGTCTTTTTGCAAATTAGTCTACCATCATTAACATAAACTTACTGCCCTATAAGCTTCTCATTTAACCTTTCCAGATCTAAATGAGGAAATCTGTGAAACAGATTTTCAAATTCTCAATGAAGCACAGACTTTTTGGTGCCAGTGAGGTTGAATGAACCTCAAAAACTATTGTGCTGAAATAATATTTTAACCTTAAACCTCAAACCAAAACTATCCCTGGGTGTTTTCTTTGAAAAAAAATAGTTTAGCTTAATTAGTAAAGTGTGTTTCCCTCTTTTTATTTCCAAAGGGAAATCATATGTTCTTCTGGAAGGGATCATCATTGTATTTATCAGCAATGTGATGGCATTACAGGAAAAAAAAAAAAAAGCTGTAAATTATCTTCATTATTTTTGAACCAGACTCAGATAACTCAATGGAACTCCTTTTCTTATCTGTACCATGTAAGAATCTCCAATGCTCACAGCCTCTGGGTGAGGAAAAAGGTTTTAGAGGAGTTGTCCTCCCATTATCCTGTAATTCTCATCCTTCTTTCCTCCCTGACCATGGTCAGAAGTACCAAAATATCTCTCAGCCTACCTCTTTTTCTTTGAAGATTATTCTCATTTATAAGGAACCCTAATGGTGACTTGAAGCAGGATGGGATGAAAGACTAAGTTAGCTGATGTTATGGAGCCCCTCATGATCAGTGGGATAAAATAAATTTTGAGTGAACAAAAATCACTCAAAAACATTTATTTCAAATATTTTCCACTGTTGTGTAATCCAGATCACAAAATCAGCATGTTTTTTTCCTTAAATACCTATGGGGGAACCTGATTTTTGATGGTTTTGAAGTAACCAAAGAGGAAACATGGCAAGACTAGGCAGGATGACAGGGTGTTGAAAAGCTATATGTTCCTCATTTCAATCACTGATCCCAACTACGCTAAATCTTATACCAGTGCCTTTTGGTCCTTTGTCTCTGCCATAGCTCTGTTCCTCATTTTCTCTCTCTCTCTTTCAATAATATTTAATCAAGCTTTCTCCCCAAGTCCCACCCCTTTTTATATACCCTCCCCTAATCCATTAATATTTTTCATGAGCTGCTAAGAGATTATTGTAAAATATAAATCTGATTTAGGAATTAATTCATTCTACTATATAAACTGTATAGACTTGTATAGCTTTCTATATCAAGTTCACACTTCTGGCAAAGAATAGCAAATGCAACTTGACCTCAGCCTAGTTATACATTTTTACCTCTTACCATGTCTTTAGCTCTCTTATCTACATGAAAACTCACTGCTTCAGTTTCCTGGGAGGTCTATGACCATGTATACATTTATAACTCAGAATGTATTTTCTAGAAAACAAGTGGCTAAAAAAATATAGATTATAGTTCATTATTTAATTTAGGATGTGCTCTACTTTTAAGAATAGGTGAAACACTATGAAAGTGTTCCAAATTACAGATTTAAGAGACTAAAGAGGTGAAATAAGTGCAACCAGACATGAAAAGCAAATAAATAAATATTTTGTTTTACTTTTATGATGAAGGGAATTAATAGGGCAATTGATGAAATTTGCATAAGATCTGTAGATTGGATAGTAATATAATATCATTGTGATCTTAATCATTGTATTGTAGTTATGTAAAACAACGCTTTTTGTTTGCTTTAATTAAATGCACATTTAAATAATTATAGGTAAAGAGCAACCATGATTGTAACTTATAAATGATTGCGAAAAAATGATGTATCTATGTGTGTGTGTGTGTGGAGAGAGAGAGAGAGAGAGACCGGGCAAGCAAGACAGTGAGAGAAATGATAAAGGAAACATAAAATGTTCACATTTGGGTAATTTGAGAGAGAAAGGTAACAGACATTATGATATTTTTGCAAATTTTCTGTTAAGTGTTAAATTATTTAAAAATAATAGATTAAAAACAAGTTGAGTATATAAAAGGTACATTTATGGGATGTAAGAATATGTCATAGCATTGTTTGAAGAAAATTTGATATCTGTTTCCTGTTAAGTGCTTTAGTGCATTTTCTTTCTGTTTCATTCATTTTTAGAAAACCTGTATTTTTCTACTCTTCTCACTATCAAAATAATACTCTATTATATACATCATTTTTATTGACTATGCAAAGGCATTTGACTGTGTGGATCATAACAAATTATGGATAACATTATAAAGAATGGGAGTCCCAGAACCCTTAATTGAGCTCATGAGGAAACTATACGTAGATCAAGAGGCAGTCATTCGAACAGAACAAGGGAATACTGCGTGGTTTAAATTCAGGAAATGTGTGTTTCAAGGTTGTATCGTTTCACCATACTTATTCAATCTTCACGCTGAGCAAATAATCCGAGAAGCTGGACTATATGAAGAAAAACAGGGCATCAGGATTGGAGGAAGAATCATTAACAAGCTGTGTTATGCAGATGACACAACCTTGCTTGCTGAAAGTGAAGAGGAATTGAAGCGCTACTGGTGAAGATCAAAGACTACAACATTCAGTATAGATTACACCTCAACATAAAGAAAATAAAAATCCTCACGACTGGACCATTAAGCAACATTATGATAAACAGAGAAAACACTGAAGTTGCCAAGGATTTCATTTTACTTCGGTCAACAATCAGCACCCATGGAAGCTGCAGTCAAGAAATCAAATGGCACATTTCATTGGACAAATCTGGTGCAAAAGACCTCTTTAAAGTGTTGAAAAGCAAAGATGTCAGTTTGAAGACTAAGGTGCACCTGATCCAAGCCATGGTGTTTTCAATCACCTCATATGCATGCAAAAGCTTGACAATGAATAAGGAAGACCAAAAATTGATGTCTTTGAATTCTGGTGTTGGTGAAGATTATTGAATATACCGTGGACTGCCAAAAAAGTCAACACATCTGTCTTGGAAGAAATACAGCCAGAATTCTCCTTAGAAACAAGGATGGCAAGACTAGTCTTACATAATTTGGCCATGTTATCAAGAGGGATCAGTCCTGGAGAAGGACATCATGCATGGTAAAGTAGAGGGCCAACAAAAAAGAGGAAGACCCTCAACAAGATGGATTGACACAATGGCTTCAATAACAGGCTGAAGCATAACAACGATTGAGAGGATGGCGCAGGACTAGGCAGTGTTTCATTCTTTTGTACATAAAGTTGTTATGAGTAGGAACCGACTCGATGGCATCTAACAACAACATATACATCATAGGAGCCCTGGTGGAGCAGTGGTTACGTGCTTGGCTGTTAACCTAAAGGATGGCTATCAAGACCCACCAGCTTCTCCTCAGGAAAAAGATGTCATCATTTGCTTCCGTAAAGATTTGTAGCCTTATAGGGCAATTCTACTCATCCTATAGGGTCTATAAGTCAGAATTGACTTGATAGCAATTTTTTAAAAAATATATTTATCATATTTTAATATTTCTATATCACCACAGGCAGTCAATGGTACTCATGTTATTTTTCAGTTAAGTGCGTTTATGTCTTGGCCAAAGCCCACAACATAAATCTTCTTCCTTGTCTACTGAATGAATATTTGTGTTATCAGTATATGGACTTAGAGAGGATTGATAATACCCATCCCATAGAAGTTCACCCCATGTAAAACATTTGAAAGATAGCTAGTGTGACAGATGAACAGAACTTTTAATTTTATTTAATCTTAATTTGTTGAAATTTTGAATTTGCAGCAGCATTATTATTTTTTTTTCCTGTTATATTCAACTTCATTGTTTTGGTAGGACTTCGTTTCACTGTAAATGCTGAATTACTTAAGATATATTTTTATATTGTAGTGCATGTGTTGGGAGTGTGCATCATTTCTAGTGTGAAAAATAAACACATAACTCATAAAGTGGTTGTCAATGGATTAATTAATTTTCAATAGCTTTTTCTAAATACAAATGCAACATCATGATATGTTTATTTGTATGTTTTATGCAGATAGCATGAATTATACGGATGTCTGTGCAAATCGTAATTGAGAATATGTATTATTGTATTTATAATATAATAGATTGTTTTTAGATTAAGATCTAAGTATGTAGAAATTCTGAAATATAAAACAGAGGCATACTACTGATGCAGATTGAGTAAAGGTACAGAAGCTAGTATTACAATTAGAAGAGTAAGGTAAAAAGACGCTGAAAGAAAGTATGTCTCAGATCTGTGGCAACAGAGAAGAACAACAAAGCTATTTGTTATGCAATAATGTGCAAAGTTATAAAGTACAAGATATCAGGAGACATTTTCAACCAGTGAGTAGTGAATTTGATAAGTTTTCTCTCAACAGTCAAAAAGCAACTACTTAAATCAGTAACTTAAAACAAAAATTTTAATCAATTTTTAACAATCTGAATTGGATCTTGGATGCTTTGATCTTTGCACAGAAAAGAAAGCCAGTTTTAGACGGTGAAATTGTAAAATAAAGTAGTATTTCAGTTATTGAAATGTTAGGTACGATGATGAAAAAAGTTTACAAAAGATGTTTTACTCTTAAAAAATGTTGAAGATCTTTAGCCAACCTACCTGTAGAATACAAGACTCCTCCAATAATATCAAAGATAACTTCCTTCAAAATTTGAAAAAAAATCACAAGTATTATTCTTTAGCTTTATATTAGCCATACAATATATGAGAAACTGAGAAATTAATACCTTGAATTGTCTCAAGGACTTCCAAAATTATGAAGAAAAGTTGTAAATTTACAGCTTAAAATATCAAATTTGTAGTTACTGTAATTTTTGTAAATTTTATAACTTTCAAAGGGGAATTTCAGCTAGATAAAACAAAATAGACAATACCCTGTGTTAAGTCAAAAACCAAAATTGATTAGAATTTTTTATTAAAAAAAGGCTAATGCGCCCCTTCCACCTTCAAACCACTGTAGGATATATATTTTAAATATGTAAGTGCTCAAAGGGAGGATAAAGAAAACCAAAGACACTTTATAGCAACAGATGCACACATCAAAAAAGAAGAAAGGGACAAAATCAAAACTTTAACTACACAACTCAAACAAATAGAAAGAGAACAGCAAAAAAAGCCCACAACCACCAGAAAAAAGGAAATAGTAAAGGTCAGAGCAGAAATAAATGAAATAGAGAACAAAAAAGCAATAGAAAGAATCAACAAAACCAAAAGATGGTTCTTTGAAACAATCAACAAAATTGACAAACCACTGTCCACACTGACAAAAGAAAAACAGGAGAGGACACAAATAACCCAAATAAGAAATAAAATGGGGGACATTACAACAGACCCAACTGAAATAAAAAGGATTCTAACAGAATATTATAAAAAACTATACTCTAAAATATTTGAAACCCTAGAGGAAATGCATAAATTTCTAAAAACACATGGCCTACCCAAACTACAACAAAGTGATGTTGAAAATATGAACAGACCCATAAAAAGAGAAGAAATTGAAAAGGTAATAAAAAAAAACTCCCAACCAAAAAAAGGCCTGACCCAGATGGCTTCACTGGAAAATTCTACAGAACATTTACAGAAGAGCTTGTACCATTACTACTCAAGCTATTTCAGAGGATAGAAGAGAAAGCAACACTTCCCAATTCATTCTATGAAGCCAGCATAACACTGATACCAAAACCAGGCAAAGACGTCACAAAAAAAGAAAATTACAGACCAATATCTCTCATGAATATAGATGCAAAAATTCTGAACAAAATTCTAGCCAATAGAGTTCAGCATCATATCAAAAAAAATAATACACCACGACCAAGTAGGATTAATACCAGTTATGCCAGGATGGTTCAACATTAGGAAATCAATCAATGTAATCCACCACATAAATAAAAGGAAAGAAAAGAATCACATGATCATCTCAATTGATGCAGAAAAGGCATTTGACAAAGTCCAACATCCATTCCTGATAAAAACTCTCAATAAAATAGGTTTAGAAGGGAAATTTCTCAACATAATAAAGGGCATCTATGCAAAACCAATGGCCAACATCATTCTTCATGGAGAGAGGCTGAAAACATTCCCCTTGAAAACAGGAACAAGACAAGGATGCCGTTTATCACCACTCCTATTTAACATTGTGCTGGAAGTTCTAGCTAGAGCAATAAGGCAAGAAAAAGAAATAAAGGGCATCCAAATTGGTAATGAAGAAGTTAAACTGTCCCTGTTTGCGGATGATATGATACTATACCTAGAAAACCCTAAAGACCCCACGAGAAATCTACTGGAACTAATAGAAAGATTCATCAGAGTAGCAGGATACAAGATAAACATTCAAAAATCAGTTGGATTCCTATACACCAGTAAGGAGAACGATGAAAAGGAAATCAGGAAAACAATACCATTTTCAATAGCCCCTAAAAAGATAAAATACTTAGGAATAAATCTGACCAGGGATGTAAAAGACCTATACAAAGAACACTACAAAACACTACTGCATGAAACCCAAAGGGATCTACATAAATGGAAAAACATACCATGCTCATGGATAGGCAGACTCAACATTGTGAAAATGGCAATTCTACCCGAAACAATTTACAAATACAATGCAATCCCGATCCAAATACCAACAGTATTCTTCCAAGAAATGGAAAAACTAATCATTAACTTTATATGGAAAGGGAAGAAGCCCCGAATAAGTAAAGCACTACTGAAGAAGAAGAATAAAGTTGGAGGACTCACACTACCTGACTTGAGAACCTACTATACAGCTACAGTAGTCCAAACAGCCTGGTACTAGTACAACGACAGATACATTGACCAATGGAACACAATTGAGAACCCAGATGTAAATCCATCCACCTATGGTCACCTGATCTTCGACAAGGGCCCAAAGTCCATCAAATGGGGAAAAGACAGTCTTTTTAACAAATGGTGCTGGCAAAACTGGATATCCATCTGCAAAAAAAGAAACAGGACCCATAGCTCATACCATATACAAAAACTACTTCAAAATGTATCAAAGACCTGAATATAAAGCCTAAAACTATAAAGTTCATAGAAGAAAAACTAGGACCAACACTTCAGGCCTTAATACATGGCATTAACAGGATACAAACCATAACCATCAACGCACAAACCCCAACAGATAAGCTAGATAACTGGGATCTTCTGAAAATCAAACACGTATGCTCTTCAAAAGACTTCACCAAGAAAGTCAAAAGAGAACCTACAGACTGGGAACAAATTTTTGGACAGTACAATTCAGACAAAGGTCTAACCTCCACAATCCACAAGAAAATCCACCACCTCTACAACAAAAAGACAAATAATCCTATTAAAAAATGGGGAAAGGAAATGAACAGACACTTCACCAAAGAAGACATTCAAATGGCCAACAGACACATGAGGAAAAGCTCGCGATCACTAGCCATTAGAGAAATGCAAATTGAAACCACTATGAGATACCATCTCACCCCGGCATTACTGGCACGAATCAAAAACACTGGAAATAACAAACGTAGGAGGGGCTGCCGGGAGACTGGAACTCTTATGCACTGATGGTGGGAATGCTAAATGATACAACCATTTTGGAAAATGATATGGCGCTTCCTCAGAAAGTTAGAAATAGACATACCATTAGATCCAGCAATCCCACTCCTAGGAATATATCCTAGAGAAATAAGAGTCGTCACTCGAATAGAAATATGCACACCTAAGTTCATGGCAGCATTGTTTACAATAGCAAAAAGATGGAAACAACCTAGATGCCCATCAACAGATGAATGGATAAACAAACTATGGTACATACACACAACAGAGTACTATGCAAGGAGAAAGAACAATGATGAATCTGTGAAGCATCTCATAACATGGGTGAAACTGGAGGACGTTACGCTGAGTGAAATAGGTCAATCACAAAAGGACAAATATTGTAGGAGACCTCTATTGCAAAAACCCATGAAAAAGTTCACACAGAAATGTAACTAACTTTGTTGGTTACCAGGGATGGGAGTTGTGGGGTGAAAATTCTAAATAGGCAATAGATAAGTTGTATCTTGGGTGAAGGGTGAGACAGTACACAATACAGGGGAAACTAGCACAACTTGTACAAGGAAGGGTCATGGAAGCCCCATAGACACATCCAAACTCCCTGAGGGACTGAATTGCTGGGTGGAGGGCTGTGGGCACCATGGTTTCAGTGAACATCTAGCTCAATTGGCATGACACAGCTTATAATGACTATGCTCTACCTTCTACCTTGGTGAGTAGCGTCTGGAGTCTTAAAAGCCTGTGTGCGGCCATCTAAGATACTCCACTGGTCTCATCCCTTCAGGAGCAAGGGAGAATGAAGAGAACGGGATACAAGGAAAAGATTAATCCGAAGGACTAATTGTCCACAGCTACCAAGGTCTTCACCTGACTGAGTCCAGTAGAGCTAGATGGTGCTTGGCTACCACCACTGACTGCTCTGGCCAGGATCGCAACAGAGGGTTCTGGACAGAGCTGGAGAAGGATACAGAGCATAATTCTAACTCACAAAAAAAACACCAGATTTACTGGCCTAAAGGAGATGGGAGAAACCCCAAGAGTATGGCCCCCAGACACCCTTTTAGCTCAGTGGTGGTTCTGCGAGGTTCACTGGACAGCCCCGTAAAACCAAATGAGAATAAAGAAGCACAGGAGTCCAGAGACAAGGGCCAGAAGGCAGAAGGGGACAAAGAAGCTGGTGATAGGAAACCCAAGGTGGAGTCAGGATATTGTTGATGTGAGATTGTTAACCAGTGTCCTAGGGAAACATTTGTAGTAACTGTTAAATGAGAAACTATTTTGTTCTGGAAGCCTTCATCTTAAGTGAGAATAACAGCACAATTGGAAGAGCATAGTCAATGTCACTAAACTGTGTATGTAGAAATTTTTGAAACGGTATATCTTTGGCTATGTGTATTTTCACCAAAAATAATGTTGAGAAGTTAGAGGGTTAATATGTTGTGGGGTTGTTAACCAATGCCATAAAACAACGTATGTACTACTGTTTCATGAGAAACTATTTGTTCTGTAAGCCTCCACCTGAAGTACAATAAAATACATATATATAAAAAAAGGTACCAGCAATAAACTGATGGTGTAGTTGTAGGCTATTCTTACATTTTTTTTTTCCTTCTGTGTCCTTATGTTTTTTTCTGTTTGAAGTATATGGGACACAGAATACTGCATAGCTGAGTAATACATAAATTGCTGTGTATAATATAGCTGAAAATTTAGGGCCACCTACTATTTACTCTACTTGGGAAACATTTACCTTTAATAACTTTTTTTTTAAATTAGGATTACTTAAAATGTATACTTGAAAATATTTTTCCAAGTTATTTTATTAAATTTTTCTCATTGATCAGCATATGCCTAGTAACTTTTAGAGATATTTAGTTATGATTAAGTATAACTGATATTTCAAAACATAAATGAAAATCTTTATTTTCAATCTAAAGAATAGGAAATTGACAGATACAATAAGTAATACATTATAGGAAATAAAAATAACAGCAAAAATTCAATGTATGGCATCTGAAGAAGTATTATAGATAACTTGGAAATTTAATTCTTATAATAAACATACAAGCATACATGCCAGGCCAAATTTCATTTCAAAAGTAGAAATTTTAACTTATATTTTACATTTTGCAACTTATGGTTTCTTTAAATAAACAGTGCAAATCAACTCCAAAAGGACTAGATGCCATGGAGAAGTATTTCATTATTTTGCTTTTGATAAATTGAGAAAGACTAAAGTTCTTTGCAGAAAAATCTGAATTAAGTTCATTGACACTTCTGAAAAGATAAGTGTTAAAATGTGCATTTATGAATCTTGTGTTTCCAATTATTTCAGAAGAGTGAACAATGTATTCTTCTATGATGTTTCCCTATATGTTTACTTCTGTTTGTAAATAACATTTTTTAAAAAATCAGGATTGCACTAAGTTGTATAACACTTGAAAATATTTTTTCAAGTTATTTAATATGTATGTTTGGCCCCTTAAAAAATTGGGCCTAGATATATTTTCAGAAGTAGCAACAAATATTTCTGATACAGCAATAGAGGTTTTAGAAATTAGAAGAATTTTAATTATTTTGAAGTAACTTTTAAGCACTTGAATTATCCAAATGACCAACTTTGCTTGTCTTTGATATATTTTGATATTCCTTAGTTCTATAAAAAATGGCTAAAAATAGACACTTCTGGCAAAATGGTGCTCTAGTCAGAAGCACCACGCCTTCCCTCCACAGCAAAGATCCAAAAAACTAGGACTAACAGAGAAAACAGAAAAACTGAAACCCTAAAACATCAAAAGAAGAGATAAAGAACTCAGCCAAGCACCAAATTGGGTGAGAAAACTGACAGAGAATTGAGAGCGAGGAGAGATTCATGCAGAAGTTCCTGATCAGCTAAAACAGCACGGATCCACCATCTTGGCCTCCTATCAGAGACCATCAAATAGGGGGTATGAGAAAGCTGCTTCACGGAGCTTCCAACAGGAGACAAAACAACAGCACAGGCACTGCCTACCTGAACCTGCCCTGCACTGATTACTGACCTACGCTGGTGGCTGTAGTAAGTGCCACAAACAAACCATCCCAGCAAATCTTCTTCAGCTAGACCTGCCCTCCTGTACCATATCTGAGCTACTGACTCTGCCAGTTGGAGAAGGAGGCAAAAAGTAACGTGTCCACAAAGAGCAAACAACAACAAACACAGAGCCCACCTGATCAGACATAGACAAATTAAAAAAATCTACAATCAATAAATGAGAAAAATAACTACTGAATGCCTCAAAGATGGCAGACAATATCAAAACATTTACAAAAACAGGATAGGATTGTTCCAGTAAGTGTCCAAACTGAAACACCAGATGACTTTCCAGTGAATGAAAAGGCACTAGAACTACCTGATAGGGAATTCAAATCTCTAATAGTCAGAATTATCCAAGAGTTGAAGCAAAAAGCAGACAACAATTAGGAAAAAATAGACAAATTCATGGAAAAGGCAGACAAATACATGGAAAATAAAGACCAAAAAAATGGAAGCATTCAGTAAAACAATGCAGGAACAAAATTCCAAAAATAAATTCACAACTAGAAACTACACAAAAACAACAATTAGAAACCCAAATGATAAACAAGATTCCAGAAATGGACAGTGTCACAGAAGGGCTGAGGAGCAGAATTGAAACAGGGGAGGACAGGATCAGTGGAATTGAAGAGAAACACCTGGATACAACTCTGTTGGAGGAAAACTCAGGAAAAAAAAAAATAGAAAGAAAACTGAAGAGACCCTGACAGTTATGCGTGATACAATCAAAAGGAAAGATTTTCTAGTGATCAGAGTTCCAGAAAAGGGGGATAAAACAGAAAACACAGAGAGGATCATAGAAGAACTGCTGACAGAAAACATCCCTAATATCATGGAAGATGAAAAGCTGGCCATCCAAGAAGTTCAATGAACCCCATATAGGATAGACCCCAAAAGAAAATCACCAAGGCATATCATAATCACACTCACCAAAACCGAAGACAAAGAATCCTCAGAGCAGCTCGTGAAAAACAAGAAGTCACAGACAGAGGAGAAACAATAAGACTAAGCTCAGATTATTCAGCAGAAACCGTGCAGGCAAGAAGGCAATGGGATGACATATATAAAACCTTGAAATAAAAAAATTGCCATCCAAGAATAATATATCCTGCAATCCTCTCGATCAATTATGATGGTGAAATTAGGACATTTCCAGATAAACAGAAATTAAGGGAATATGTAAAAACCAAACAAACCTACAAGAATTATTGAAAGGAGTTCTTTAATCTGAGAAAAAAGACCTTCAGTTCACAGGCTGAATCTAGGACACATGATTGTACCAGCCAGATACCAATCTAGGAAATGAACTCTCAAGGACTATCTGAAACGAAAAGAAATACAACCCGAAATCAGAGCAGTTAATCTGTAAATGACAACATCAAAACAATAAAAGAGGGAATAAACGGTGTAGGTATAGAACCTTCTAATGGAGAGGAAGGCAAGGTGATATGAAGTAATAATAGACTGCTTCAAACTTAGAAAGATAAGGGTAAATTTCACAGTAACCACAAACAACATTAACAAACCAACTCATCGAAAATAAAGAGGAAAAACATAAAGTCTCAGCAAAAACAAAAGCTACAAAAACAAAAGAAATGAAAAAAAAAAAAAAATCCACAAACGAATGTCCTAATTCAGCACAGGACAGTAAGAAGAATAAAGAAAACGTCAGCACCACAAAAAAAAAAATGCACTACAAAATGACCGCAATAAACTCACGTCTATCAATAATTACACTGAAAGTAAACGGACTCAATGCACCCATAAAGAGACAGACAGTGACAGAATGGATAAAAAAACAGGATCCATCAATATGCTGTCTACAAGAGACACACCTTAGAAACAAAGAAGTGAATTTATTAAATGTCAAAGGTTGGAGAAAAATATATCAAGCTAACAACTACCAAAAAAGAGCAGGAGTGACAATAATAATCTCAGATAAAAAAGACTTTAAAACAATATCCACCAAAAAAAGACAAAGAAGGACACTATATAATGAAAAGGGGGCGATCCATCATGAAGACATAACCATAATAAACATCTACGCACCCAATGACAGGGCTCCAAAATACATAAAACAAACTCTAACAACACTGAAAAGAGAAATTGACAGTTCCACAATAATAGTAGGAGACTTCAACACACCACTCTCAGTAAAGGACAGAACAACTAAGAAGAAACTCAGCAAAGATACAGAAGACCTAAAGGGCACAATCAGCCAACTTGACCTCATAGACGTATACAGAACACTCCATCCAACCGCTGCAAAGTACACATTCTTTTCCAATGCACATGGAACGTTCTCCAGAATAGACCACATCTTAGGCCACAGAGCAATCCTCAACAAGATCCAAAACATTGAGATATTTCAAAGTATCTTCTCTGACCACAATGCCATCAAGGTAGAAATTAACGATATAGAAAGAGCAAGGAAAAAAAACCAACTACATGGAAACTGAGTAATGCCCTGCTTACACATCACTGGGTAATAGTAGAAATCAGAGAGGGAATAAAAACATTCCTAGAATCCAATGAGGATGAAAACACATCATACCAAAACCTTTGGGACACAGCAAAGACAGTCCTCAGAGGACAATTTATAGCAATAGATGCATGCATCAAAAAAGAAGAAAGGGACAAAATCAAAACATTAACTACACGACTCAAATAAATAGAAAGAGAACAGAAAAAAAAAGCACACAGACACTGGAAGAAAGGAAATAATAAAGATGAGAGCAGAAATAATTGAAATAGGGAACAGAAAAACAATAGAATCAAGAAAACCAGAAGTTGCTTCTTTGAAAGAATCAACAAATTGACAAACCACTGGCCAGAATGAGAAAAGAAAAACAGGAGAGAACACAAATAACCCAAATAAAAAATGAAATGGGTGACATTACAACAGACCCAACTGAAATAAAAAGGATCATAAGAGAATATTATGAAAAACTATACTCCAACAAATTTGAAAACCTAAAGGAAATGGATAAATTTCTAGAAATACACTACCTACCCAAACTACAGAAAAATGATGTTAACAATCTGAACAGACCCATAACAAGAGAACAGATTGAAAAGGTAATAACAAAATTCCCACCAAAAAAAGGCCTGGCCCAGATGACTTCACTGGAGAATTCTACAAATTCAGAGAAGAGCTTGTACCAGTACTACTCAAGGTATTTCAGAGCATAGAAAAGGAAGCAACACTTCCAAATTCATTCTATGAAGCCAGCATAACGCTGATACCAAAACCAGGCAAAGATGCCACACAGAAAGAAAATTACAGACCAGTATATCTCATGAATATAGATGCAAAAATTCTAAACAAAATTCTATCCAAGAGAATTCAGCATCATATCAAAAAATAATACACCATGACCAAGTAGGATTCATGCCATGTATGCAAGGATGGTTCAACATTAGGAAATCAATCAACGTAATCCACCATATAAATAAAAGGAAAGAAAAGAATCACATGATCATCTCAATTGATGCATAAAAGGCATTTGACAAAGTCCAACACCCATTCCTGGTAAAAACTTTCAGTAAAGTAGGGATAGAAGGGAAATTTCTCAACATAATAAAGGGCATCTATGCAAAACCAACGGTCAACATCATTGTTAATGGACAGAGGCTGAAAACATTCCCTTAAGAATAGGAACAAGACAAGCATGCACTGTATCAGCACGCCTATTTAACATTCTCCTGGAAGTTCTAGCTACAGCAATCAGGCTAGTAAAAGAAATAAAGGGCCTACAAATTGGTAATGAAGAAGCTAAACTGTCTCTGTTTGTGGATGATATGATACTATACATAGAAAACCCTAAAGACTCCATGAGAAATCTACTGGAACTAATAGAAAGATTTAGCAGTGTAACAGGATGTAAGATAAACATACAAAAATCCTTTGGATTCCTATACAACAATGAAGAGAACGATGAAAAGGAAATCAGGGAAACAATACCATTTATAACAGCCCCTAAAAAAATAAAATACATAGGAATAAATCTAACCAGGGATGTAAAAGTCCTATATAAAGAAAACTACAAAACACTACTACAAGAAACCCAAAAGAGATCTACATAAATGGAAAAACATGCCATGTTTATGGATATATAAACTTAATATTGTGAAAATGACACATCTACCCAAAGCAATTTACAAATACAATGCAATCCCAATCCAAATACCAACAACATTCATCAAAGAGATGGAAAAACTATTCAATAACTTTATATGGAAAGGGAAGAAGCCCCGAATAAGTAAAGCACTACTGAAGAAGAAGAATCAAGTAGGAGGACTCACACTACCTGACCTCAGAACCTACTATATAGGTACGGTAGTCCAAACAGCCTGGTACTGGTATAACGACAGATACATTGACCAATGGAACAGAGTTGAGAACCCAGATGTAAATCCATCCACCTACGGTCACCTGATCTTCGACAAGGGCCCAAAGTCCATCAAATGGGGAAAAGACAGGCTTTTTAACAATGGTGCTGGCCAAACTGGATATCCATCTATAAAACAATGAAACAGGACCCATACCTCATGCCATATACAAAAACTAACTCAAAATGGATCAAAGACTTAAATATAAAGCCAAAAACTATAAAGTTCATAGAAGAAAAAAATAGGACCAACGCTACAGGCCCTAATACACTGCATTAATAGGATACAAACCATAACCATCAACACACAAATCCCAGAAGATAAGCTAGATAACTGGGATCTTCTAAAAATCAAATACCTATGCTCTTTAAAAGACTTCACCAAAAGAGTAAAAAGAGAACCTACAGACTGGGAAAAAATTTTGGACAGTACAAGTCAGAAAAAGGTCTAATCTCCATAATCTACAGGAAAATCCAACACCTCTACAATAAAAAGACAAATAATCCTATTAAAAAATGGGCAAAGGAAATGAACAGACTCTTGAACAAAGAAGACATTCAAGTGGCCAACAGACACTGAGGCAATGTTCATGATCACTAGTCATTAGAGAAACGCAGATTAAAACCACGATGAGATACCATCTCATCCCGACTTTACTGGCACGAATCAAAAACACTGGAAATAACAAACGTAGGAGGGGCTGCCGGGAGACTGAAACTCTTATGCACTGCTGGTGGGAATGCAAAATGATACAACCATTTTGGAAAATGATATGGCACCTCCTTAGAAAGCTAGAAATAGAAATATCATAAGATCCAGCAATCCCACTCCTAGGAATATATCCTAGAGAAATAAGAGTCGTCACTCTAATACACGTAGACACACCTATGTTCATGGCTGTATTGTTCACAATAGCAAAACGATGGAAACAACCTAGATGCCCATCAACAGATGAATGGATAAACAAACTGTGGTACATACAGTGGAGTACTACGCAACAAGAAAGAACAATGATGAATCTGTGAAGCATCTCATATCATGGATAAAACTGGAGGACATTATGCTGAGTGAAATAAGTGAATCACAAAAGGATGAATATTTAATGAGACCTCTATTGCAAAAACCCATGAAAAAGTTTACACACAAAAAGTAACAATCTTTGTTGGTTACCAGGGATGGGAGGGGTGGAGGGATATACTAAATAGGCAATAGATAAGTGGTATCATTGGTGAAGGGTGAGACGGTACACAATTCTGGGGAAAAAAGCACAAGTTGTACAATGAAAGGTCATGGAAGCTCCATAGACACATCCAAACTCCCTGGGGGACTGAATTGCTAGGCAGAGGACTGTGGGGACCATGGTCTCGAGGAACATCTAGCTCAGTTGGCATAACATAGTTTATAAAGACAATGTTCTACATTCTACCTTGGTGAGTAGCATCTGGTATCGTAAAAGCCTGTTAACAGCCATCTAAGATACTCCACTGGTTGTATCCCTTCGGGAGCAAGGGAGAATGAAGAGACCAGGTTACAAGGGAAAGATTAGTCCAAAGGACTAATGGACCACAGCTACCAAGGCCTCCACCAGACTGAGTCCAGTACAGCTAGATGGTGCCCAGCTACCACCACTGATTGCTCTGACCTGGATCACAGCAGAGGCTTCTGGACAGAGCTGGAGAATGATGTAGAACAAAATTCTAACACACACACACAAAGACCAGATTTACCTGCCTAAAGGAGACTGGAGAAAACCCGAGAGTATGGCCCCCAGAAACCATTTTAGCTCAGTGGTGAAGTCATTTCCCAGGTTCACCGTTCAGCCAGGGTTTGGACGCCCCATAAAACAAAACTGGCCTAATGAGGCATATCAGTCCATGGACAAGCAGTAGAAGGCAGAATGAGACAGGATGAGTGGTGATAGGGAACCCAAGGTTGAGTTAGGACAGCGTTGACATGTCTTGGGTTGTTAACCATTGTCATAGGGTAATATGTGTACTAACTGTTTAATGAGAGACTGTTTTGTTCTGTAAACCTTCATCTAAAGTGAGAATAGCAGCACAACTCAAAGAACGTAATTGATGTCAATGAACTGTGTATATAGAAATTTTTGAAATAGTATATCTTTGGCTGTGTATATTTTCACCAAAAAAAAAAAAAAAAAAAAAAGGTCACGAAGGGAGAGGGTTGATGTGTCATAGGGTTGTTAACCAATGTCATAAAACAATATGTGTACTACTGTTTAATGAGAAATTATTTGTTCTGTAAACCTTCACCTGAAGTGCAAGAACAAAAAAGGTGAAAAATATAAAAATAGAAAATTTTCAAATGTAGTGGCTCTCAAATTCATTATGCAGCTATTATGTAGGGGTTATTCTACACTTTTTTGATTTCTTTTATTTAAAAAATTGTACAAGACTTCTCAGGCATATCAATAGCTCTAATTACAGTGGTCTTGGAAAGTAATCTTTTTGTTGTACTTTAGATGAAGGTCTACAGAAAAAAATAGTTCCTCGTTAAACAGTAAGTATACATATTGTTTTATGACATTGGTTAACAACCCCACAGCATGTGAACACTCTCCCTTCTCTACCTTGAGGACCTTATTTTTGGTGAAAATATACATAACCAAAGTTACAACATTTTCAAAGTTTCTACATGTGCAATTCAGTGACATCGATTACATTCTTCCAGTTATGCTGCTATTCTCACTATGCTTTTCCAAATTACTCCATCACCATTAGTTTCAACTCACTGTCCCCTAGTCTTCCCGTCAAACCTTTTGAGTTGCTGTTGTCAATTTGATTTCACATATATAATTTTTTTTTTGTACCTTACAAGTAGGTATGCAGAACAAATAGTTTCTCATTAAACAGTACACATATTGCCCTATGACAATGGTTAACAACCCCGTGACATGTCAGCCCTGCCCCTTCTCAACCTTGGGTTCCCTATCACCAGCTTTCCTTTCCCCTCCTGCCTTCTAGTCCTTGTCCCTGGGCTGCTGTGCCTCATTAGTCCTGTTTTGTTTTATGAGGTTTCCAATGCCTGGCTGAACAGTGAACTTTGGGATGGGCTTCACCACTGAGCCAGAAGGTTTACTGGGGGCCATACTCTCAGGGTTTCTCCAGTCTGTCAGGCCAGTAAATCTCGTCTTTTTTTTGGAGTTAGAATTCTATTCTACATCCTTTTCCAGCACTTTCCAGGACCCTGTATTTTGATCCCAGTCAGAGCAGTTAGAGGTGGTAGCCAGGCACTATCTACCTGACCTGGAGGCCGTGGTAGTTGTGGTCCATTAGTCCTTTGGACTAATCTTTTCCTTGTATCCTGTTCTCTTCGTTCTCCCTTGCTCCCGAAGGGGTGAGACCAGTGGAGTATCTTAGATGGCTGCTCACAGGCTTTTAAGATCCCAGACGCTACTCACCAAGGTAGAATATAGGACATTGTCTTTATAAAATATGTTATGACAATTTAGCTAGATGTTCCCGAGACCATGGTCCCCACAGCCCTCCACCTAGGAATTCAGTCCCTCAGGGAGTTTGGAAGTGTGTATGGAGCTTCCATGACCTTTCCTTGTACAAGATGTGCTGGCTTCCCCAGTAATGTGTATTGTCTTACCACCCTTTACCAATATTACCACTAATGTATTTACTTCCCCCACCCCAACCCTCCCATCCCTCGTAACCAACAAAGATTGTTTCTTTTTGTGTGTAAACTTCTACATGAGTTATACAGTAGAGGTCTCATGCAGTGTTTATCCTTTTGTGATTAACTTATTTCACTCAGCATAAAGTCCTCCAGTTTCATCCATGTTATGAGATGCTTCACAGATTCATCATTGTTCTTTATCTTTGTATAATACTACATTGTGTGTATGTACCATAGTTTGCTTATCCATTCATCTGTTGATGGGTGTCCAGGTTGTTTCCATCTTTTTGCTATTGTGAACAGTGCTTCAATGAATATGGGTGTGCATATGTCTATTAGTGTGATGGCTCTTATTTCTCTAGGATATATTCCTAGGAGTGGGATTGCATTTTGTAGGGCTTTTTTTTTTTTTTTTTTTGTGCTGCTGACGTTTTCTTTGTTCCTCTTACTCTTCTGTGATAAGTTCTTGTGCTAGATTCTGTGCTAAGTTTGTGGATTTTTTTTCATTTCTTTTGTTTTTATAGGTTTTGTTTTTACTGAGACTTTATGTTTTTCTTCTGTGTTTTGATGAGGAGGTTTGTTAACTTTCTTTGTGGTTACCTTGAAATTTGCCTTATCTTCCAATTTTTGAACCAGTCTATGATTACTTGGTATTGCTTGACTTCCTTTCCATTAGAAGGTTCTATACCTACACCTTTTATTCCATCTTGTAGTGTTCTGATGCTGTTCTTGTTTACAGATTAGCCTCTCTTGTTCCCTTTTGTAATTCTTTTGGTTTCACATAGGCCTTAAGAGTTCATTTCCTAGGTTGGTATCTGGTTAGTATAATCATGTGTCCAATATTCAGCCTGTGGTCTGATGTTGTTTGTTATCAGATCAAAGGACTCCCTTTAATAAGTCTTGTAAGTTTGGTTTTGTGTTTACATAGTCCCTTAATTCCTGTTTATCTGGAAATGACCTAATTTCACCATCACATTTGAATGAGAGTTTTGCAGGATATATTTTTCTTGGCTGGCAATTCTTTTCTTTCAAGGTTTTGTATATGTCATCCCATGGCCTTCTTGCCTGCATGGTTTCTTGCAAATGATCTGAGCTTAGTCTTACTGTTTCTCCACTGTATGTGACTTTTTGTTTTTCTTGAGCTGCTCTCAGGATTCTTTGTCTTTGGTTTTAGTGAGTGTGATTACTATATGCCTTGGTGACTTTCTTTTGGGGTCTATCCTGCATGGAGTTCGTTGAGTTTCATAAATGGTCAGATTTTCATCTTTCACGATATGGGGGAAGTTTTCTGTCAGCAATTCTTCAATGATCCTGTCTGTGTTTTCTATTTTATCCCCCTGATCACTCGCAGATTTTGGCTTTTGATTGTATCTTACATGATTCTCAGGGTTTCTTCATTTTTCTTCATTTATTTTTTCTGATTTTTCCTCAAAGTTGCATCCAAGTGTTTGTCTTCAATTTCTCCGATCCTATCTTCCATCATTTCAAACCTGCTCCTCAGCCCTTCTATGATACTATGCATTTCTGAAATCTTGTTGTTTATCTTTTGGATTTCTAATTGTTGTTTTTGTATGATTTCTAGTTGTGAATTTATTTTGGCATTTTGCTCCTGTATTATTTTCTTGAATTCTTCCAGTTTTGTCTGTATTTTCCATGAATTTGTCTGCCTTTTCCATGAATTTGTCTATTTTTCCTCATTTTTGTCTGTTTTTTGCTTCAAGTCTTGGATAATTCTGAATATAAGAGATTTGAATTCCATATCAGTTAGGTCTAGTGCCTTTTCTTCTACTAGAAGGTCCTCTAATGTTTTATTTTGGACACATTCTGGAACCATCCTGTCCTGTTTTTGTAAATGTCTGATATTGTCTGTTGTCTTAGGGGCATTCAGTGGTTATTTTCCTCATTTATTTATTGTAGATTTGTTTGTTTAATCCTGCTTTTTTGTTTTATTTTATTATGTCTGAGCAGGCCGGTTGTGCATTCTCTGTTGTTTGCTCATCTGTGGGCATGATACTTTTCACCTCCTTCTCCAATGGGCAGGGTCAGTCACTCAGGTATGGTACAGCAGGGCAGGTCTAGTTGAAGGGGAGTTTCTGGGATAGGTTTTTGTGGCACATACCAGGGCTGATAGTGTGGACCAGGAATCAGTGCAGGGCAGGTTCCAGTAGGCCGTGCCTTTGCTACTTCGGTTGTGATGTTCAGTGCATGGTGCAGGTAGGCAGGAAGGAGTGGATAGATTTTGATTTGTGGATCTAAGATGGATATGGGAAAGAAGAGAGAGAGGAAAGAGGATCAGGAGCCAAAAACTTACACACAAACAAAACAGCGAGCTTACTATTGGAGTGGAGAGATAAGAGACTGAGGGATGGTGAAAAACAAAAATGTAAAAAAAGAAAAATGTAAAAGAAAAAAATGAATAAATTGAGAAGCTGGAAATGAATTAGACAAAAGGGAATGAGAGAGAATAATACTAAACAAAGAAAAGAAAAAACAAACAAAAAACCAAAAAAAGAAAAAAAGAAAGAAAACAAGTAGAAAGAAATGCCCTGAGGGATATCCCTGTGCATCTGCACAGAGTACAGGACTAGCTTCCAAATCACATGGTACTGCCCAGATAGAAAGGGCTCCCAAGCCGAGAAAAGAAAAAGAAAACAAATGAACAAATTGAAACAGAACAAATCAGAGCAAACAAATGAAAAAGCCCTGGGGGTTCCCACCAGCGTGGCTTTTTCGGGCCAAGAAGCAGTTTCACAGTACAGCGGTGTTTTGCAGCCTTTCAGGAAGAAGCAAAGATGCTGCACAGAGCCAGGTATTTCAGAGAAAGGAGGAGGAGGTGGTGAGAGGTAAGGAAGAAATCTAAAGTAGCAGAAAAAAGCAACACCAGCATCCAAAAAATGGCACTCAGGGAGCTGGTCAGTGTAGGCGGGTGGAATCTAACTGGTAGTGGGGGGAAGCTCGTGCTTGCCAGCCAATAGACTGTGGCTGTAGGAAGCAGAGGAGGCTAAGTGGGGTGAAGAAGGGTGGGTGGTGGGAAAGTCTATATCGTGGGTTACCAGTTGTTCTATCTCCTGCTGGAAGCTCCATGAAGCTGCTTTCTCATACCTCCTGTTCGCTGATCTCTGATAGGAGTCCAAGATGGTGGATATGTGCTGCAGTAGCTGATAGGGGACATCTGCATGTATCTCTTCTCGCTCTCTGTTCTCGTTCAGTTTCTTATTCCATTCAGTGCTTGGCTGAGTTCTTTATCTCTTCATTTGATGCTTAGGGTTTCAGGATTGACGGGTGACTCTGTTTGACTTAGTTTTTCTGATCTTTGCTGTGGAATGACAGCGTGGTGCTTCTGACTATAGCGCCATGTTGCCTGGAAGTCCAGAAAGTAATTTTTAATGTTCATTATTGCAAGCAGTAACATTACCAAATGCAAGTGTATTTTAACATATAAGGCATTCTATTTTTCATGAAACTCTTCCTTGTGTATATCTTTAAAATAAAAATTTTGCTATAGAAGCATATTGGCTGATGGTTCAGGTAGAAAAATGAGGTTCTGACACTAATCTCTTCATCCTACATTTATTTGAAACTTCAATATACATTAATTAGATTTGTCTTGGCTCCTCAAAAAACAACCAGAAAAAATATGTTGATCAAGTGAAGCTGAATTTATTAGACATACCATTGTAAGGGAGGTCACTAGTTTGACCATTATAGTCTCAGAAGGGATAGGCGGGGCAGAGGAGGGCATTTAGAGGGTTTCGTAGTCAGAACTCTAGTGTATTAAGAAAGTCTTTCAAGATGGGATTCTTTTTAAGATTGGATAAAGTTCATGACATCATAGTTTAGGACTAATGGCTAAACCAGATGAGGACTTTGAAATGAGTCTTGATAAAGTGTTTATTGATAAGTGTGTTATTTACCCAGTAAACAATATACTTCCTTGAAAGAAGAGCTGTTTGCCCACATATATAATTTATTTGCCTAATAAAATTGTTGCTGTTGTTAATAGTTGCCACAGAGTCAATTCTAACTCATGGCAACCTTATGTGTGCAGAGTAGAACTGCTTCATAGACTTTTCAAGGCTGTTAACTTTAGGAAGCAGATTTCCAGGTCTGTCTTCCCAGGAACCTCTTGGTGGATTCAGATCACCAACCTTTCAGCTGCTAGTTGGGTGCTTAACTGTTTGCACACCCAGGGATTCACCTAGTAAAATTAGTCTGCATGAAATTTCTGAAGCAAAGAGTGAAGTTATTTCTTGTTTTGCAGCCTTATCTTCCTTGGTAAGAATTCCCTGTAAAAAAATAGTTAAGTAATGTTGACAAGCATGGTCTCAGGTCTCACTCTTGTTGAGTAAACTATGTGACTGTAGGTGATCCCAGTTCTCCACTCCTCCCCTTGTGATATTTTTAGCCTGAACTAGAAGCTAAATTACTACCACATGGGAATGTGATCAATTCATAATAAGTTTCAGGAAGGCATTCATTATAAGTATTAGGCTTTGTATTCATTTTTTGTTATGTTATTATTTGATGGATCATTGGAAGAAATACCAGTTGTACAACAGCATTTAAGGCTCTGGATATCGTATACTTGAGCACAACAATGCATTTAAACATTACGAGAATGATAATGATACCGATTTGTAGTATTATTTTTATTAAGGA
The DNA here is from genome assembly GCA_030035585.1 of Dugong dugon. Classification (NCBI taxonomy): domain Eukaryota; kingdom Metazoa; phylum Chordata; class Mammalia; order Sirenia; family Dugongidae; genus Dugong; species Dugong dugon. Next base: position 36,047,975 of record CM057479.1, read on the forward strand.
GTAAAGAATACACAAATTCAATGAAGAAGAGCACAGATTCCATATTAAAACATAACATCTGTAACATCTGATGTGAGGGTATTGATAAAATTTCTAATTTTATGATTTCTTTTTTTTTTTTTAATGTTTTAGTGGTATTAAATGTTACAGAGGTATTGTAATAAAAGATTTCTGCCATAAGACGCGTATATCACCTCTTGAGATGCCAGGAGTATTTGTAAAGCAGCTCTATTAGATACTATCACCTATCCAATGGTATGGTTCTCTCAGATGAGGGGACCTTAGTAACATTGTCTAGTTTACGTATTATACTCTGAAGGACATCATGTAGTGTATTACTCACTACGTCTTATTAATCACTAGGAGGCTTGCAAATATAAGACAGCTGTCCAAACTTTCCCTTGAATAATTAAAGCTTATATTTAGATCTCATTTTTTTATCCTTCTTTGATTAATTTATCTAAGAATCTCTTTTTTCCAAAAGAGAAAGTTGATGGGTCAAAATAGACCCTCAGTGATATCATAAGTACAATTGTGCATTCAGGCAACAATTTAACAAAAGAATAATTCCCTTCTATGTCGTGCTTAGTAGCCAATAATCTTACATAATAGAAATCTAACACCAGTCATTGGGAACAACCCAGGACCTGTTTTTGGCCCATAAACCACGATAAGGTTGTTGGATAGTATTGTTGCATATTTGGAACCATTCGTTAACAGTGGTCTGGAGGCAGACAGTGAAATTTTTACTTAAGAGATCATCAGATATAGCTAAAAAAAAAAAAACCTTTGAGTTAAGTCTAAATTGTACTCCTTACTTAAGAGGTCTGTAAAAGTAAAATAATTTCCAAATACACAGCATCTTTTTTATAGTTAATGTCTAAGATTTATTTCTTTGAAAGCCCAGGGAAAAAGTGATGGCTCCCATAGAAATTTAAATGTGTTGTGTAGAGAGAGATAGGGGCTTCCCTCTCTACGTATAATATAATAAGGGATTTTGAATTTCTCTCTGACCTTTTTGTAGTATTTGCTGCCTAATATATCTATTAATGTTGGTCTAAATCCTCAGAAAACCAACTGGTTTATTACAAGTGAATTCAAAGGAACTTGAGTACAAATCCTAGATATGACTCTACTGAATGTTTGTGCCAAATTATGAGTAGATTGTGGTCAGATATTGCACACATAGTAAGGAGTGAGGAAAAATTCCAACAACCTGAAATCAGATATAAGGAAAGAAAACTGGGCAATAAAGAGCAAAGTTGGCAGAATACAGTGTGACAATATGTGACTCTGATTACTTGGATCTTATTCCATGGATTTTTTGGGAGTGTTATCTACTTCATAGCAGAAACATTTGATTTGAAAGTCTTGGCTAGAAATCATCTTCTTTTGAATATCATCTTTTTCTGGAAAGCTTGAGGTATCTATTCAGAACATTTTGAATCCAAAGATCAGCCTCTTGAGGTTTTACTAATTCACTGACTATTATCATTATCTGATAGGTTCCTTTTCATTTGGAATTTAAAGGCTGTATTTCCCTGATATCTCTTCATAAAGGCCAGGTCTCCAGGTTTTACGTCATGCAAGAGTTGTTAGAAGAACACTGAAGAAAGAATTCCCATTTATGTTGATGATAAGACTGGAAGCATCGCATGAGTCTCTTATAGTATTGGCCATACATAGTTACAATATGGTAGAATCTAGAATCATAGTTGATACTTACAGGTGCAAGGTATTGTCTGTTAATAACTTAGAAGAAAATAACTGATGTCCTAGCCCTCTCATTGTTGTTAAAGTCAATGAAATTATTTTAAGACATTTGAGTTAGAGGATCTTTTAGGGCATTTTTGATATAGTTTCAGAATTCAATTAATTGCGTCTACCTTTCCTATACATTGGGGATGACATGGACAGTGGATCTTCTACGGGTTTCTGAAGGCAGGTCTGAACTGGAATTACCATCAGTAATTTTAGTAAAGTTTTATGACCAGTATTGATTGAAGAGAGTGGCCAATTTGTCTTCTAATATCAAATAATGTTTTTTAAGATTTTTATAAGTTTCCATTCAAATTTTTACAGTACCACCAAGTGACCAACTTGAAAGTTCCTGAGATTACCTGATATAATTTGAAACTAGATTTTTCCAGTGGAAGTTTTTATCTGGTGTATGTTGGTTTTCAGTAATACCTTGTTTTTTTCCACAGAGAAAATCTAGTTAATTTTAGAAAGCAACAATATTTTTCCCCAAATAGATCTGTAAGCTGTCCATAACGTCATTCATCAAAGGAGAACTTTAAGTTTCATATAATTACTATCAGTTATTTTCCTAATAGTTTATGTATTAAAATTTTGTTAAGAAATTGATCTATGCATTTATTTCACAAGAAGTATTGTACCATAATTTAAAATTCACATATTTTTCCATTAAAGTTTAGTTTGCATTTAGGTTGTTACTTCCTTTATAGTTCATCTCTGTATGTGCTATTAGATAAGAAGAGTTTTATTTTAATTTCCTTATTTTCCCAAACCATCTACTAAATAGTCTTTTCTCCAATAATTTTTGGTATCACCTTTATAACATATTATGTTTTCTTACACTATGGATCTATTTTGTAGCTAACAGCTTATTTATTCTATTGGTCCATTTATCTGTTTTTGTGTGACTACCACACATTTATTACTAATTTTTGTTGTATGTAATAAAGCAAATCCTCCCTGTCCTTCTTATTCATTTGCTTATTGTTTTGTTCAAGGTTAACTTACCTATATATGCCCTTTATTTATCTATAAATGTATAGATATATATTTTAGAATACATATATATTTATATATATATATAAAACAAATCAGTTGCCATTGAGTCAGTTCTGATTTATTAAAATTCCATGTGTTTCAGACTAGAACTCCACTCCACAGGACTTTCAATGGGAGTGATCTTTTGGAAGTAGACGACCTGGCCTTTCTTCCAAGGTGCTTCTGGGTTGATTGGAACCGCCAGCTTTACAGTTAGTAGCTGAGCATTTAATTGGTTACACCACACAAGGACTCTTCATAATATATATATATAGGGCCCTTAAAAGATCAAAATAGAATTTCTATGAGATTCTACTTAAGTAGAATTAACAATGATATCTCTTGTTAATTCTACATAAGGGATATCATTGCTGATGTCAGATGGATCTTGGCTGCAAACAGAGAAAACCAGAAAGATGTTTACCTGTGTTTTTTTAATGACTATGCAAAGGCATTTGACTCTGTGGATCATAACAAATTATGGATAACATTGTGAAGAAGGAGAATTTCAGAACACTTAATTGTGCTCATGTGGAACATACATAGACCAAGAGGCAGAAATTAGAACAGAACAAGGCGATAGTACAAGGTTTAAAATCAGGAAAGGTGTACATCAGAGTTGTATGATTTCAACAAACTTATTCAATTGTATGTTGAACAAATAATTCGAGAAGCTGACCTATATGAAGAAGAATGCAGCATCAGGCTTGGAGGAAGACTCATTAATAACCTGCAATATGCAGATGACACAACCTTGCTTGCTGAAAGTGAAGAGGACTTGAAGCTCTTATTGATGAAGATCAAAGACCACAACTTTCAGTATGGATGGAATTCAACATAAAGAAAGTAAAATCCTCACAACTGGACCAATAAGCAACATCGTGTTAAAGGGAGAAAAGATTGTAGTAGTCAAGGATTTCATTTTACTTGAATCCACAATCAATGCCCATGGAAGCAGCAGTCAAGCAATCAAATGATGTTCTGCACTGAGCAAATCTGCTGCAAAAGACCTGTTTCAAGTGTTTAAAAGCAAAGATGTCACTTCGAGGACTAAGGTGTGTCTGACTCAAGTCTTGGTGTTTTCAATCACCTCATATGCATTCGAAAGATAGACAATAAATAAAGAAGATTGAAGAAGAATTGATGCCTTTGAATTATGGTGTTGGTGAAGAATATTGCATATACTATGGATTGACAGATAGATGAAAAAATCTATCTTGGAAGAGGTGCAGCCAGAATGCTCCTTAGAAGTAAAGATGATGAGACTTCATCTCACATACTTTGGACATTTAATCAGGAGGGACCAGTCACTACAGAAGGACATCATGGTTGGTAAAGTAGAGGGTGAGCGAAAATGAAGAAAACCCTCAAGGAGATGGATTTACACAGTGGCTGCAACAATGGGTTTAAGCATAGTAATTGTCAGGATTGCACAGGACTGGGCAGTGTTTCATTCTGTTGTACATAGGGTCTCTACAAGTCAGAACCAACTTGACAGCACCAAACAACAAAAAATTAACATCTTTACAATATTAATATATACTATCAAATTTTTCAGAATATCGATTTTTTCAGAACATCTATGAATTTTCTTACAGTTTCAAAGTTTTCTTTGTAGACATACATTCATGCATGTGTTAACTCTTATGTACTTTTTAATTTGCTGCTATTGTTAGCAGTGTCATTCTTTTATTACATACCATAATTGGTAATTAAACAAACAAACAATCCCATTGCTGTTGAGTGTATTCTGACTCATGGCAACCATGTGTATTACAGAGTAGAAATGCTCCAAAAGGTTTTTTTAGCTGTAATCTTTTACAGAAGCAGTTTTCCAGGTCTTTCTTCCACGAAGCCACAGGATGGTTTTGAAACACTAACCTTTAAGTTAGCAGCCAATAGCAACCCATTTGCAGTACTGGGTCTCCTCAATTAGTAAGTAGTTAGGTAGATAAATGTTATTGAATTTTTAAGCTGATTTTGTATCTGGTTAACTTGTTGAACTCTCTATTAGTTGTAATAGTTTTCTATTGATTTCTCCAGATAAATGATAATATCAGCTCGAATAATGATTCGCAAATAAAAAAATCTTAATTTTTCACTAAAATTATTACTTCTTATTTATTTGCATGAAACATTGCCATTACTTTTAGTACCATATTAGACAGTAACAAAAATAAGCATCCTTCTTTTGTTGTTTTTAATATGTTTTTATTTTAAACACACACACACACACACATAATATTTTATTTTCATTCTCTTAATTTTTTTCAGACTCAAAGTTCCTGGCAAACATATGCAGTTTCTCCATTGCTACTTTCGTATATCTACTGAGTAAAGATGGTTTCTTTTATTCTAAAGTTAAAGGTTTTTTTTTATTTTCTTTTTTTACCATTTTTGACTACTGAATTTTAGCAATTTTTTTCCTGTATTGGTTGAGCTAATCTCTTGTATTATTAATGTGTTACTTTAATAGGTTTCTCCTCATTGAATCATTGAACTATATAGGCACACCTATGATTAGCCATGGTTAAGAGCTATGGCTGCTAATCAAAAGTTCGGCAGTTCAAATCCACCAGCTGCTTCTTGGAAACCCTATGGGGCATTTCTACTCTGTCCTCTAGGGCTGCTATGAATCAGAATTGATTCGACGGCAACAGTTTGGCAACCTAGGTAGTGTAGTGGTTAAGAGCTATGGATGCTAAACAAAAAGTCAGCAATCCAAATCCACCAGCTGTCCTTGGAAACCCCATGGTACAGTTCTACTCTGTCCTACAGTGTCGGTATGAGTTGAAATCAACTTGACAGCAACCGGTTGTTTGTTGCTTGTTTATGATTAGCACTGTGATACACAGCCAGTCCTCATTTTGCATGGTTTCAATATGTACAAATTTCAGTTATTATAGTTTAGTTAAATAAAATCATACTTTTAGGAGACAGCTATTAGGTATCAGTTACCACAGAATATTAACTGTGATCTATCACATAAGTGGAAACTTCTCTGCTACCTATTCCGTACACAAATCATTACATAAATAAGGCATATCGTGTTCATTGATCAATTACTCCATTTTTAGAATATAATCTGTTGATGATTAATCACTGTGCACCTATTTTTCAGTTCACACACATGAACAACAGATCCTGCTGTTTTTCTTGTCTCTCAGTGATAAACCTGTGTGACATTTTACAAAGCTAGATAACTGAAACAGGGAATTTTCCCAAAAAGGTAAATGAAGCAAAGAAAGACAAAGACAAAAGAAAGAAAGAAAACAGAAGAGTAAAAACGTTGAAAGTTAAATTCTAATTAAAAATAGATGGGATTATAGAAGAAATAGTTGACCTTGAGAATGTAGATGAATATAGAGAATGACTCAGTAAAGGAAAACTTAATGTTATGTATAAGAAAAGTGGTTGCGATGAAAATGTCCCAGAGGCTGTGATGAAAAGAATGAAGATGTTCCAGAGCAATTACATTCACATTAAAGGAACACTTGAGAATATTTCACATTGTTGAAAACACAAAGGATAAAATGGTAGAAGTTGATGTCAAATTAGAAAGGAGTAATTCTACAACACATAGAAATGATACCTGTCTGTATTATAAGTTATATGAGGAGAAGAGGAAGGAGACCCTGGTTCTATTCTTTAAAATGTTTTGGCAATGGAAGGAAACATATAATTCCCGATGTTTTAAATTACAGTATCTTAAATAAATATTTACCAACTTCTGTTGTCTGAAATTAATCAAATGTAATCAAGATGATTTATAATTACTGGTGATTGGAATGTAAAAGTTGGAAACAAAGAAGTATCAGTAGATGGAACATATGGCCTTGGTGATAGAAATGATGTCGGTAATAGGATGATAAAATTCTGCAAGATCAGTGACTTATTCATTGGAAATACTTTTTTTAACAACATAAAGGATGACTCTGCACGTAGACCTGGCTGGATGGAATACACTGTAATTAAATCAACTACATTTGTGGAAAGAGACAATGGAAGAGCTCAGTATTGTCAGTCAGAACATAGCCAGGGCCAAGTGTGGAAAAGACAACCAATTGCTCCTATTCAAGTTAAAATTTAAACTGAAGAAAATTAAAACAAGTCTGCAAAAGCAATAGTATAGTCTTGACTATATCCTTCCTGAATTGAGTCACCATCTCAAGAATAGATTTAATGCACTGAACACTAATGATCAAAGCACAGAAGAGCTGTGGGGTGACATAAAGAACATCATAAATGAAGAAAGCAAAATGTCATTAAAAAAGACAGAAATGAAAGCAAAGAAAAAAAAGGATATCCGAAGAGATTCTGGAATTTGTTCTTGAATATTAAGTAACTAAATACTACCCTATGATGAAGAAACTAAATACTACTCTATGAAATGATGAAGTAAAAAAACTAAACAAAAGGTTTCAAAGGGAGCCTCGAGAAGACAAAGTATTATAAGGAAATATGCAAAGACCTGAAACTAGAAAATCAAAAGGGAAGAACATGATCAGCATTTCTCAAGCTACAGAAAAATTCAAGCCTCCAATTACAATATTGAAGAATTCTATGGGCAAAAAAAGAAAAAAATTATACAGGAAACATCAAAGAAGGTGGAAGGAATACAGAGTTACCATACTAAAAAAAAATTGGTCAATGTTCAACCATTTCAGGATGTAGCATTTGATCAAGAGTTGATGGTACTGAAGGAAGAAGGCCAAACTGCACTGAAGGCATTGGCAAAAAACAAGATTCCAGGAATTGACAGAAATACCAATTGAGATGCTTCAACAAAAAGATGCAACAGTGGAAGCACTCACTGGTCTATTCCAAGAAATTTGGAAGATAGCTACCTGGTCAACCAAATGAAAGGGATCCATATTGGTGTACGTACCAAAGAAAGGTGATCTAACGGGAGGTAGAAATTATTAAAAGATATCATTAATATCACATATAAGCAAATTTTTTCTGAAGATAATTAAAAAACACCTGCAGCCATACTTCTACAGGGAACTGCCAGAAATCCAAACTGGATTCAGAAGAGGACATGGAATGAAAGAGATCATTGCTGATGTCAGATGGATCTTGGCTGAAAGCAGAGAATACTAGAAATATGTTTATTGACTATGCAAAGGTATTCAACTGTGTGGATCACAACAAATTATGGATAAGATTTCAAAGAATGAGAATTCCCAAAAAAATAATAATGTTCATGCTGAATTTGTATGTAGTCCCAGAAGGAGTAGTTCAAACAGAAAAGGGAGGATACTGTGTATTTTAAAATCAGAAAAGGGGTACACGAGGGTTGTATCCTTTAACCATACTTATTCAATCTGTATGCTGAGCAAATTGTCTGAGAGGCTGGACTATATGAAGAAGAATGTGACATAAGGATAGAAGGAGGACTCATTAACAACGTGTGATATGCAGATTATTAACTACATTGCTTGTTGAAGTGAAGTGGACTTGAAGAACTTACTGATGAAAATCAAAGACTATATATAGTCTTAAGTATGGGTTACACCTGAACATAAAGAAAATAAAAATCTTCACAACTGAACCAGTAAGTGGCATCATGATAAATGAAGAAAATATTGAAGTTGCCAAGGATTTAATTTTACTTGATTAAACAATCAATGCTCGTGGCATTTCATTGCATTTCAAATATAGTATTGCATCTTATCATACATGAAGAAAGCCAGAGGTCATTAAAAAGACAGGGAACAAAGTCAAGACCAAAATGGATCTAAGAAAAGACTCTGAAACTTGCTCTTGAACTCACAGTAGCGGAAGCAAACAGAAGAAATAATGAAGTAAAAAAGCTGAATAGATTATTTCAAAGGGTGGCTTGAGAAGACAAAGTAGAGTATTATAATGAAATGTGTAAAAACATGGAATTGGAAAACCAAAAGGGAAGAGCATGCTATGGATTTCTCAAGCTGAAAGAACGGAATTAAAATTCAAGCCTCAAGTTGCAATAATGAAGGATTCTATGGGAAAAATGTTAGATGACACAGGAAGCATCAAAAGATGGAAGGGATAAACAGAGTCTGTGTACCAAAAACAAGTGATCAATGGTCAAACATTTCAGGAGGTAGCATATGATCAAGAACCTATGGTACATAAGGAAGCTGTCCAAGCTGTACTGAAGGCACCGGTGAAAAACAAGGCTCCAAGAATTGATGGAATACCTACTGAGATGTTTCAACAAAGGGATGCGGTGCTGGAGGTGCTCACTAACCTATGTCAAGAAATTTGGATGGCAAATACCTTGTCAACTCACTGGAAGAGATCCATATTTGTGCCTATTCCAAAGAAAGGTGATCAAACAGAATGCGGAAATTATCAAACAACATCGTTAATATCACACACAAGTAAAATTCTGCTGAAGATCATTCAAAAGCCATTGTAGCAGTACATTGACAGGGAACTGCCACAATTTCAAGCTGCATTCAGAAGAGGACGTGGAATGAGGGGTATCATTGCTGTTGTCAGATGGATCTTGTCTGAAGGCAGAGAATACCAGAAAGATGTTTATGCAAAGGTATTCAACTGTGTGGATCATAACAAATTATAGATAACATTGTGAAGAATGGGAATTCCAAGACACTTTATTGTGCTTATAAGGAACCTGTACATAGACCAAGAGGCAATCATTCGAATAGAACAAGGGAAATCTTTGTGGATTAAAGTCACGACAGGTGTGTGTCAGGGTTGTATCCATTCACTATACATAATAAACCTTGATGCTTTGAAAATAATCTGAGAAGCTGGACTACTTGAGGACGAATGGGGCATCAGCTTTGGAAGAAGACTCATTAACAGCCTACACTATGTAGGTGACACAACCTTGCTTGTTGAAAGTGAACAGGACTTGAAGCACTTACTGACAAAGACCTAAGATAATAGCTTTTGGTATGGATTGCATTTCAACATAAGGAAAACAGAAATCCTCACAAATGGACCAATAAGCAACATTTTGATAAATGGAGAAAATATTGAAGTTGTGAAGTATTACATTTTACCTGGATCCACAATCAACAGCCACGGAAGTAGCAGTCAAGAAATCAAATGATGAGACTTCCAGCAAAATGGGCACTCTAGGCAGAAGTTCCAAGCCATCCCACCACAGCAAAGATCTGAAAAACCAGAGAAAACAGCAATTCTGAAACTCTAAAACATCAAATGAAGAGATAAAGAATTCAGCCAAGCACCAAACGGAGGGAGAAAACTGACAGAGAAGGGACAGCATGGAGAGATTCATGCAGAGGTCCCCTATCAGCTAATGCAGCACAGATCCACCATTTTGGACTCATATGGGAGACCAGCAAATAGGGGTATGAGAAAGCAGCTTCACGGAGCTTCCAGAAAGAGACAAAACAACCAGTAATTTGCTATATACTGTTTCTCATCCCCCACCCTTCTTGACCTCCACTTGGCCTACTCGGCTTCCCACGGCCACAGTCTCTTGGCCGAAGAGCACTGGCTGCTTGGATTCCACCCGCCTGCACTGGCCAGCTCTCTGAATGCAATTTGTTGGCTGCTGGTGTTGCTTTTTTCTGCTTCTTTTCATTTCATTCTTAACTCTCACAACCTCCCCTTCCTTTTGCTCAAATACCTGGCTCCGTGCACCATCTTTGCTCCTTCCTGAGGGGCTGTGGAGCTCCGTTCGAGTGTGGACCTGCTTCCCAGTCTGGGCTGCCATGCTGGTGGGATACCGGGGCTTTTCTTTGTTTGTTTTGAATTGTTTGTTTCCTTTTCCTTTTCTCAAGGTGGGAGCCCTTTCTGGCCGGGAGGTGCTGCGCGGCTTGAGACCTACCCCCTCAGCTTGTGCAGATATGCAGAGGGATCCCTGAGGGCATTTCAGTTTTTTGGGGGGCATTTCTTGTTTTTTTAAATATGTTTTGTTTTGTTTTCCCTCTTTTTCCCTTTTTGTCTTTCTTCATTACTCAGATTCTCATCTCTCTATACCTTCATTCTCTTCCTGTTCCCTGAATACCTGGAACTGAAAACCTTTATGCCTTCTAGACAAGCTGTACTGAAACACCTGAGAACAACTTCCCAAGACCTTGTAGTTGCACTGGCAGGATCCCTGGGAGCTTTGCTGTTCTTCTTTCTTTCTAATTTTAATTTATTCATTCTTTTCTTTTTTTTTCTTCTTCAACTTATTGTTTTTCTCCATTTCATAGTCTCTCATCTCTCCCTTTCAATGGCAAGCTCCCCAGCACTCTTTTTTGTTTGTATGTTTTCAGCTCCTGTTTCTCTCTCCTCTCTCCCATATCCATCATAGCACCACACATAACAATCTCCCCCCTCCATCCAACCTACCTACACAGCGCACTTAACATCACACCACCAAGAAGCACAGGCGTGGCCTACAGGAACCTGCCCTACACTGATTACCGACCCTCCCTGGTGGCTGTAGTGACAAAAACAACCCATCCCAGTAACTCCTCTTCAGCTAGACCTGCACTGCTGTACTGTATCTGAGCAACTGAGCCTGCCAACTGGAGAAGGAGGAGAAAAGTATCATGCCAACAGATGAGCAAACAGCAAAGAACACACAGCCTGCCTGCTCAGACACAGCCAAATAAAAAAAAAAAAAAGGACAAAACAAAAAAATCTACAGTAAATAAATGAGAAAAATAACTACTGAATGCCTCGAAGACAGCAGACTATATGAAAACATTTAAAAAAACAGGATAGGATGGTTTCAGTAGGTGTCCAAAACAAAACACCAGATGACTTTCCAGTGGAAGAAAAGGCACTAAACCTAAAAGACAGGGAATTCAAATCTCTAATACTCAGAATTATCCAAGAGATGAAGCAAAAAATAGGCAAAAGTGAAGAAAAAAATGACAAATTCATGGAAAAGGCAGACAAATTCATAGAAAATACAGACAAAAAAATGGAAGAATACAGAAAAATAATGCAGGAACAAAATGCCAAAATAAATTCACCACTAGAAATTATACAAAAACAACAATTAGAAATCCAAAGATAAGCAACAAGATTTCAGAAATGGAAGGCGTCATAGAAGGGCTGAAGAGCAGGTTTGAAATGGTGGAAGATAGGATCAGTGGAATTGAAGAAAAACACGTGGATACAACTCTGAGGAAAACCCAGAAAAAAGAATGAAGAAAAATGAAGAGACACTGAGAATTATGTGGGATACAATCAAAAGCAAAAATCTGTGAGTGATCTGAGTTCCAAACAGGGAGAAAACAGAAAACACAGAGAGGATCAATGATGAACTGTGGACAGAAAGCTTCCCCAATATCATGAAAGATGAAAAGCTGACCATCCAAAAAGCTCAACGAACCCCGTATAGAAGAGACCCCAAAAGAAAATCACCAAGGCATATCATAATCACACTCGCCAAAACCAAAGACAAACAAAGAATCCTGAGAGCAGCTCAAGAAAAACAAAAAGTCACATACAGAGGAGAAACAATAAGGTAAGCTCAGATTATTCGGCAGAAATGATGCAGACAAGAAGGCAATGGGATGACATATATAAAACTTGAAATAAAAAAAATTGCCAGCCAAGAATAATATATCCTGCAAAAATCTCATTCAAATATGATGGTGAAATTAGGACATTTCCAGATAAACAGAAATTAAGGGAATATGTAAAAATCAAACCAAACTTACAAGAAGTATTAAAGGGAGTTCTTCTATCTGAGAACAAACAACTTCAGTTCACAGGCTGAATCTAAGATGCAGGATTATACAAGCCAGATACCAGTCTAGGAAATGAACTCTCAAGTACTATCCAAAACCAAAAGAAATACCACATGGAATCAGAACAGTTAATCAGTAAATGACAACAACATCAGAACAATAAAAGAGGGAATAAATGATGTAGGTATAGAACCTTCTAAGGGAGAGGAAGGCATGGCAATACCAAGTAATAATAGACTGTTTCAAACTTTGCAAGATAAGGGTAAATTTCATGGTAACTACAAAGAAATTTAACAAACATACTCATAAAAATAAAGAAGAAAAACATAAAGTGTCAGCAAAAACAAAACCTACAAAAACAAAAGAAATGAAAAAAATCCACAAAAAAAAGTAATTCAACAGATGAAAGTAAGAAGAACAAAGAAAACATCAGTACCACAAAAAAAGCACTACAAAATGACAACAAAAAATTCACATCTATCAATAATTACACTTAATGTAAATGGACTCAATGCACCCATAAGGAGATGGAGAGTGACAGAATGGATAAGAAAACAGGATCCATCAATATGCTGTCTACAAGAGACACACTTTAGAAACAAAGACGTGAATTTTGTAAAAATCAAAGGTTGGAAAAAAATATATCAAGCTAACAACTACCAAAAAAGAGCAGGAGTGGCAACACTAATCTCAGATAAAATAGACTTTAAAACAAAATCCACCATAAAAGACAAAGAAGGACACCAGATAATGATTAAGGGGACAATCTGTCATGAAGACATAACCATAATAAACATCTAAGCACCCAATGACAGGGCTCCAAAATACATAAAACAAACAATAACAACACTGAAAACAGAAATTGATAGTCCCATAAAGTAGTAGGACACTTAAACACACCACTCTCAGTAAAGGACAGAATAACTAAAAAGAAACGCAGCAAAGGTACAGAAGACGTAAAGGGCACAATCAGCCAACTTGACTTCATAGACATATATACAACACTCCATCCAGCAGCTGCAAAGTACACATTCTTTTCCAATGCACATGGGATGGTCTCCAGAATAGACCACATCTTAGGCCACAGAGCAATCCTCAACAAGATCCAATACATTGCGATAATATAAAGTATCTTCTCTGACCACAATGCCATCAAGATAGAAATTAACAACAGAAAGAGCAAGGAGAAAAAAATTATATGGAAAATAAATAACGCCCTGCTTGCACATCATTGGGTAATAGAAGAAATCAGAGATGGAATAAAAAAATTCCTAGAATCAAATGAGAAAGAAAACACATCATACCAAAACATTTGGGACACAGCAAAGGCAGTCCTCAGAGGACAATTTATAGCAATAGATGCACATAGCAAAAAATAAGAAAGGGACAAATTCCAAATATTAACTACACAACTGAAACAAATTGAAAGAGAACAGCAAAAAAAAAAAAAAAAAGGCCCACAGCCACTGGAAGAAAGGAAATAGTAAAGATCAGAGGAGAAATAAATGAAATAGAGAACAGAAAAACAATAGAAATTATCAACAAAACTAAAAGTAGGTTCTTTGAAAGAATCAACAAAATTGACAAACCACTGGCCAGACTGACAAAAGAAAAACAGGGGAGGACACAAATAACCCAAATAAGAAATGAAATGGGCAACATTACAACAGACCCAACTGAAATAAAAAGGATCATAAGAGAATATTATGAAAAACTGTTCTCCATCAAATTTGAAAACCTAGAGGAAATGGATAAATTTCTAGAAACACACTACCAACCTAAACTACAACAAAGTGATGTTGAAAATCTGAACAGACCCATAACAAGAGAAGAGATTTAAAAGGTAATTAAATACAAAAAAAGAAACTCCCAAAAAAAAAAAAAAGCCCTGGCCCAGAAGGCGTCACTACAGAATTCTACAAAACATTCACAGAAGAGCTTGTACCAGTATTACTCAAGCTATTTCAGAGCATAGAAAAGGAAGACACACTTCTGAATTCATACTGTGAAGCCATCATAATGCTGATACCAAAAGCAGGCAAAGACACCACCAAAAAAGAAAATTACAGACCAAAATCTCTCATGAATATAGATACAAAAATTCTCAACTAATTCTAGCCAGTAGAATTTAGCATCATATCCAAAAAATAATACACCACAACCAAGTAGGATTCATACCAGGTATGCAAGGATGGTTCAATATTAGGAAATGAATCAATGTAAACCACCACATAAATAAAAGGAAAGAAAAGAATCACAGGGTCATCTCAGTTGATGCAGAAAAGGAATTTGACAAAGTCCAACACCTATTCCTAATAAAAACTCTGAATAAAATAGGTATAGAAGGGAAATTTCTCTAATAAACGGCATCTGTGCAAAACCAAGAGCCAACATCATTCTTAATGGAGAGAGGCTGAAAACATTCTCCTTGAGAACAGGAACAAGACAAGGATGCCCTTTATCACCACTCCTATTTAACATTGTGCTGGAAGTTCTAGCTAGAGAAATGAGGCAAGAAAAAGAAATAAAGGGCATCCAAATTGGTAATGAAGAAGTTAAACTGTCCCTGTTTGTTGAAGATATGATATGATACATAGAAAACCCCAAAGACTCAATGAGAAATCCGCTGGAACTAATAGAAAGATTCAGCAGAGTAGCAGCATACAAGATAAACATACAAAAATCCATTGAATTCCTATACACCAATAAAGAGAATGATGAAAACCAAATCAGGAAAACAGTACCATTTATAATAGCCCCTAAAAAACAAACAAACAAACAAACAAAAAAAACCTTAGGAATAAATCTAACCAGGGTTGTAAAAGACCTATACAAAGAAAACTACAAAACACTACTGCAAGAAATGCTAAAGGATCTACATAAACTGAAAAACATACTATGCTCATAGATAGTTAGACTCAACATTGTGAAAATAACAATTCTACCCAAAACAATTTATGAATACAATGTAATACCATTCCAAATACCAACAACATTCTTCAAAGAGATGGAAAAATTAATCATTAACTTTATATGGAAAGAGAAGAAGGCCCGAATAAGTAAAGCACTACTGAAGAAGAAGAATCAAGTTGGAGGACTCACGCTACCTGACCTCAGAACCTACTATGTAGGTACGGTAGTCCAAACAGCTTGGTACTGATAATGACAGATACATTGACCAATGGAACAGAATTGAGATCTCAGATGTAAATCCATCCTCCTACAGTCACCCGATCTTCAACAAGGGCCCAAAGTCCATCAAATGGGGAAAAGAGTCTTTATACCAAATGGTGCTGGCAAAACTGGATATCCATCTGTAAAACAATGAAACAGGACCCATACATCATGCCATATAAAAAAATTAATTCAAAATATATCAAAGACCTAAATATAAAGCCAAAAACTAGAAAGTTCATAGAAGAAAAAAATAGGATCAACGGTAATGACACTAATACATGGCATTAACAGGATACAAACCACAACCATCAACACTCAAACTCCAGTAGATAAGCTAGATAACTTGGATCTTCTAAAAATCAAACACCTGTGCTCTTCAAAAGATTTCACCAAAAGAATAAAAAAAGAACCTACAGACTGGGAAAAAATTTTTGGACAGTACAAGTCACACAAAGGTCTAATCTCCATAATCTACAAGAAAAACCAACATCTCTACAACAAAAAGACAAATAATCCTACTAAAAAATCGGCAAAGGAAATGAACAGACCCTGCACCAAAAAAGACATTCAAGCGGCCAACAGACACATGAAGAAATGCTCCGTATCACTAGCCATTAGAGAAATGCAGATTAAAACCACAATGAGATACCATCTCACCCAGGCATTACTGGCACGAAGGAAAAACACTGGAAATAACAAACATAGGAGGGGCTGCGGGGAGATCGGAACTCTTATGCACTGCAAGTGGGAATGCAAAATGAGAAACCATTTTGGAAAATGATATGGCTCTTTCTTAGAAAGCTAGAAATAGAAATACCATACGATCCAGCAATCCCACGCCTAGGAATATATCTTAGAGTAATAAGAGTCATCACTCGAATAGACATACGCAAAGCTATGTTTGTTGCAGCACTGTTCACAATAGCAAAAAGATGGAAACAACCTAGATTACAATCAACAAATGAATGGATAAACAAACTATGGTACAAACACACAACGAAGTACCATGCAACGAGAAAGAACAATGATGAATCTGTGAAGCATCTCATAACATGGATGAAACTGGAGGACATTATGCTGAGTAAAATAAGTCAATCACAAATGAACAAATATTGTATGAGACCTCTATTGTAAAAACCCATGGAAAAGTTTACACACAAAAAGTAACAATGTTTGTTGGTTACTAGGGATAGGAGGGGTGGAGGGGAAATACTAAATAGACAATTGATAAGTGGCATCTTTGGTGAAGGGTGAGACGATACACAATACTGGGGAAACCAGAACAACTTGCACAAGGAAATTTCATGGAAGGTCCATGGACACCTCCAAACTCTCTGAGGGACTGAATTGCTGGGCGGAGGGCTGTAGGACCATGGTCTAGGGGAACATCTAGCTCAATTGGCATAACACAGTTTATGAAGACAATGTTCTACATTCTACTTTGGTGAGTAGCGTCTGGGGTCTGAAAAGGCTGTGAGCAGCCATCTAAGATACTCCACTGGTCTCATCCCTTCGGGAGCAAGGGAGAATGAAGAGACCAGAATACAAGGAAAAGATTAGTCGAAAGGACTAATGGACCACAGCTACCAAGGCCTCCACCAGACTGAGTCCAGTACAGCTAGATGGTGTCTGGCTACCACCACTGATTGCTCTGACCAGGATCACAACAGAGGTTTCTGGACAGAGCTGGAGAAGGATGTAGAACAAAATTCTAACACACACACACAAAAGACCAGATTTACTGGCCTAAAGGAGACTGGACAAACCCTGAGAGTATGGCCCTCAGACACCCTTTTAGCTCAGTGGTGAAGTCACTTCCCAGGTTCACCGTTCAGCCAGGGTTTGGACAGCCCCATTAAAAAAAAAAAACAGGACTAATGATGCACAGAAGTCCAGGGACAAAGGCTAGAAGGCAGAAGTGGACAGGAAAGCTGGTGATAGGGAACCCAATGTTGAGTAAGGACAGTGTTGACATGTAGTGGGGTTGTTAACCATTGTCATAGGGCAACATGTGTCCAACTGTTTAATGAGAAACTATTTTGTTCTGTAAACCTTTGTCTAAAGTGAGAACAGCAGCACAATTGGAAGAGCATAGTCGATGTCACTGAACTGTGCATGTAGAAGTTTTTGAAATGGTGTATCTTTGGCTACGTATATTTTCACCAAAAAAAAAAAAAAAAAAGGCCAAGGAGGGAGAGGGTTGACATGTTGTGAGGTTGTTAACCAGTGTCATAAAACAATATGTGTACTACTGCTTAATGAAAAACTATTTGTGCTGTAAACCTTCACCTGAAGTACAATTTAAAAAAAAGAAAAGAAAAGAAATCAAATGACATCTTGCATTGGGCAAATCTGCTCCAAAAGTCCTCTTTCAAATGTTACAAACAAAGATGTCACTTTAAGGACTAAGGTGCACCTGACCCAAGCCATGGTGTTTTTAATTGCCCCATATGCATGTGAAAACTGGACAATGTATAAGAAAAACCAAAGAATTGACACCTTTGAGTTATGGTTTTGGTGAAGAATATTGAATATACCATGTACTGCCAGAAGAATGCACCAATCTTTCTTTGAAGAAGTACAGCAAGATTGCACCTTAGAAATGAAGATGGTGAGACTTCATCTCACGTACTTTTGGCATGTTATTAAGCGGGACCATTCCCTGGAGAAGGACATCATTCTTAGTAAAGCAGAGGATCAGCAAAAAAGAGGAAGACCCTCAAGGAGATAAACTGACACAGTGGCTGCAACAATAGGCTGAAGCATAGCAATGATTGTTAGGAAGGCACAGGACCTGGAAGTGTTTCATTCTGCTGTACATAGGACTGACTCAACAGCAACAGGTTTTTGTTTTTTGTTTTTTTTTTAAACCAATTCACTGGAGTGGCTATGGAGCAACTGGAACTCTCACACACTGTTGGTAAAAACAATTAGATATATGTGTCACTTATAATGCAGCAAATCCACTCTTAGATATTACTCAAAAGAAAAGACTGCACACATGTACCAAAGACATATACAAGAATATTCCTAGCAGCATTATGATAGCTCCAAACTGGAAACAACCATAATATCAACAGTAGTATGGCCTATCCATAAGATGAAATAGCATAGAATAATGTTCATGCATGAAGTACTGCTACATTCAACAACTTGGATGAAAGCTGCATAAAGAAAAAGAAAACAGTGTTTGATTTCATTTACATGAAGTTTAAAAACAGGCAACCTAATCTATGGTTTTAAATGTCAGTATAGTGGTAACTTTTGGAAAGACAAAATGGGATGGTGTTCGGAAAGGAGCACAATTGGGAGATGGGATTCCGGGGTGCTTGTAGAGTATGAGCCCATGAATCTACTCAATTTGCACTGATTCATGGTGTTGGATACTTATTATTTCTCCGTTGTTATGTGTATTTTACTTAAAATATGAAAATAAATCTATAAAATTAGCAGAAAAGTATTAGAGAATGTATTATGTTGGAGTAAGAAAGTCTTTTAATAATAATGAAGTAGTCATAAGAGAAAAATAAAAAATGAATACATAAATATTAAATTTTTATAGATTAACTATGACAATATTGAAGTCAAAATTTAAAAAAAACTTAAAACAAATATGCAGAGCTTATGACAAATGATTGATTTTCTTAATACTTTATATAAATTTAATATACCATTGTGGTACAGATTGTAGATCATTTTCAGAAATATTTAGATATTCACAAAATGTTGGATATTAATAATAATCCAGAAATTTGTCAAGGCAGTTAATTTCATCCCATTTTGCAAATAAGGAAGTAAAATTCAAAGACTTTTAATCACTTGTTTAGGGCCATAGAGACAGCAAGTGACAAACTAGGTTTCAAATATCCATCTACAAACTATATAGTATTTTTCATACCAGTCTTCCTCAAATTTTAATGTGAGTTGAATAATTTGGAGATCTTATTAAAATTCACATTCTGATTTACCAGGTCTAGAGTGAGGCCCAAAGAAGCCCTGGTGGCTCAGTGGTTAAGCGCTTGTCCGCTAACCGAAAGGTCCGCAGTTTGATCACACCAGTGGCTCCAGGTGAGGAAGATATGGCAATCTGCTCTCATAAAGATTACAGCCTTGGAAATCCTATGGGGGCATTTCTACTCTGTCCTATAGGGTGACTGTGAGTTAGAATCAACTTAATGATCAAGGGGTTAGAGTGGGGTCCAAGATGCTGCGTTTCCTATAAGCTGCCAGATGATGCTCATGTTGTTTGTTGTCCCATGAACCACACTTGGAATAGAGAGGTATTTCAGCATGTTGCCTGTGTATTACTAAATTTTTGACGCAAACTTGGTTGTGTGTGTAATTTAGAAATACAAAGATTCATAATGCACTGTTTTTGGCCTCACAAAGTTTAGAATATAGGAAAAAGTTAAAAAAAAAGAGTTGTGATAGGGTTAAATATTCTGCTGCTGATGCTAAAAATATGAGTCCATAAATGAATAAATAAATCACAACCACACCACCAACACATTTTTTGTCAACAAGACATAAGATCTCAGCAGCTTTTCCCTAGCATACTAACCTAGAGTAGCATCATAATTAGCTCCACTTACACAGAAAGTAAATATATATATTAAAAAAATGATCATTTGTATGTGCATCGTATATATTTAAGCCTTTTATCTAAACTGGCTTTATTGTAGAGTGGTGCCACTCAATGAACACTGATATATTTAAAGCTTTTAGTTCTTAATAAACGATGCAATCTGCTACATTATAAGATGCTACTGATTTGCATAAGTTTATCATTATCTGTTGAGGACTCAACTTCATTTTCAAGTATTTAGACTAGTCATATTAAAATAAATAAACATTAAAATATTTAATCTGCTAGTAATAGCTTTTCCAAATAAACACATTTTAACTATAATGCAAGATATTATGGATATTCTGCCATTTCTATCATATGAACTTTAGTCCAATTTTGTGAAGCTCATTCCTGAAAAGCAGATGGTTCACTGATTTGCACTATAAGAGTTTTCTTAATTTAGTAGAAATCTTATTTCCTACCCCATGTGTTAAACATCTCATTATAAACTGATCTAAACAGCCTAACATTTTAATTAGTATAAGCAAGCTTCAGTCATTCTCATGAAAGCTATCAGAACACCGTGCAATCTGTTTATTTTATCATGATAATTTTTATTAATAATAGCTAGCAGATATCTTTGTTTTTTGCATCATCTTATAGATAATTTGAGAAATAAAATATCTAGAGGAAGGAAATGAAAGTTGTGAATATATGAACTAAATGATGACACTGAGTATAATAAGCACAGGATAAACAAGGAGACACAAAACCCACTGTTGTGCAGTCATTTCCAACTCATAGCGACCCCATAGGGTTTCCAAGTCGTAAAATCTTTACTGAAGAAACTGTCACATCTTTCTTCCACTGAGTGGCTGGTGGGTCGAATCTCCGACCTTTTGGCTAACAGCCGAGAGCTTTAACCACTGCACCACCAGGCTCCATAAACGATGAGAAGTGTTGCTCTAAAGATATTTACAGAAATAATTTTGTGGAGAACATAAATTTCTTTAAACAACATCACAAATGATGTACTATTTTCATAATACTGCACAAGCATCTTTTTTAAAGTTTAACATAAGAGTTGTAAAGAACTTGATTGCGTTAAACACAGTTGGAAGCCCACGATGTTTGAAAAGCAATTAGACATGGTAGATTATTTAGGTAAGGAAATAGAGGAAGTTCCAAGTTCCTCACAAACCTGTGAAATATATGTTACTTACCAAATGTTACTGCCATATCTTAAAATTTAATGAACTCTTGTTATATTGTTTGGTGTCATACAGTCAGTTCCAACTCACAGCGACTCCGTGCACAACAGAATGAAACACTGCTTGGTCCTGTGCCGTTCTCACAATCATTGCTATGTTTGAGCCTACTCTTGCAGACACTGTGTTAATCTACTTGAGGGTCGTACTTTTTTTGATGACCCTCTACTTTATCAAGCATGATGTCCTCCAGGGACTGGTCTGTCCTGATAACATGTCCAAAGTACATGAGGCTAAGTCTCGCTATCCCTGCTTCTAAGGAGCATTCTGGATGTACTTCTTCCAAGATAGATTTATTTCTTCTTCTGGCAGTTTGTGGTATATTTCAATATTCTTCAACACCATGATTCAATAGCGTCCATTCTTCTTCAGTCTTGCTTATCCATTGCCTAGTTTTCGCATGCATGTGAGGTGATTAAAAATACCATGCCTTGGATCAGTCACACCTTAGTCCTTAAATAGACATTTTTGCTTTTTTTTTTTTTTTCCGACTGTGATGCTACGTTCTTCTTCATGTAGTCCAACTTCTCAGATTATTTGCTCAGCATACAAATTGAACAACTATGATGAAAGGATACAACCCCGACGCACAACTTTCCTAACTTTAAACCATGCAGTATCCACTGCTCTGTTTGAACTGCCTCTTGGTCTATGCACAGGTTCCTCACAAGCACAATAAAGTGTTCTGGAATTCCCATTCTTCACAATGTTATCCATAATTTGTTATGATCCACGCAGTCAAATACCTTTGCGTAGTCAATAAAACAGGTAAACAACTTTCTGGTATTCTCTGCTTTCAGCCAAGATCCATCGGACAACAACAGTGATATCCCTCTTTCCACGTCCTCCTCTGAATGCAGCTTGAATTTCTGGCAGTTCCCTGTCGATGTGTTTCTGTAACCTTTTTTGAATAATCTTCCGCAAAATTTCACTTGTGTGTGATATTAATCATATTGTTTGATAATTTCTGAATTCTGATGGATCACCTTTCTTTGGAATGGGCACATATATAGATCTCTTCCTGTAGGTTGGCCAAGTGGCAGTCTTACAAATTTCTTGGAATAGATGAGGGAGCACCTCTAGCACTGCATCCCTTTTATCAAACATCTCACTTGGTATTTCATCAATTCCTGGAGCCTAGTTTTTCACCAACACCTTCAATGCATCTTGAACTTCTTCATTCAATGTCATTGGTTCTTGATCATATGCTGAAATGTTTGAACTTCAATCAATTCTTTTCAGTACAGTGACTCTGTTTATCCCTTCCATCTTCTTTTGATGCTTCCTGAATCATTCAATATTTTCCCAGCAGAATCCTTCAATATTACAACTTGAGGCTTGAATTTTTCTTCAGTTTTTTCAGCTTGAGAAATACAGAGCATGTTTTTCCCTTTTAGTTTTCTAACTCCAGGTCTTTTCCATATTTCATTTTAATACTTTGTTTTCTCAAGCCCCCCTTTGAAATCTTTTGTTCAGCTCTTTTACTTCATCGTTTCTTCTGTTTGGTTTATCTACTCTAAGTTTAAGAGCAAGTTTCAGAGTCCCTTCTGACATCAATTTTGGTCTTTTTTTTTTTTTTTTTCTTTCCTGTATTTTTAATGTCCTTTTGATTTCTTCATGTATGATATCATTCTAAGACTCATCTGGTCTTCAGTCATTAGTGTTCAATTAGTCAATTATATTCTTGAGATGGTCTCTAAATTCAGGTGGGGTATACTCAAGGTCATACTTCGGCTGTGGTGGAGTTGTTCCAATTTTCTTCAACTTCAACTTTAACTTCCATAAGAGCAATTGATGGTTTGTTGCACAGTTGGCCCCTGGCCTTGTTTTGACTGATAATATTGAGCTTCTCCATCATCTTTTTTCATAGATGTAGTCAATTTGATCCCTGTGCACTCCATCTAGTGAGGTCCATGTGTATAGTCAACGTTTTTGTTGTTGAATAATGGTATTTGCAATAAGAAGTCATTGATCTTGCAAAATTCCATCACGCTATCTCTGGTGTCATTTCTATCACTGAGGTCATATTTTCCAACTTCTGATCTTTCTTCTTTATTTCTAATGGTCGCATTCCAATGACCATTACTTAACTATTCATTTTGATTATATTTTTGATCAATTTCAGAATGCAGAAGTTGGTAAAAATCTTCAATTTTGTAATCTTTGGCATTAGTGATTGGTGCATAAATTTGAAAATAGTCACATTAACTGATTATCTTTGTAGGTGTATAAAAATTATCCCAAGAATGACAAAGTTGTACTTCAGGATAAATCTTGAAATGTTCGTTTTTATGATGAATGTGATGCCATTCGTCTTCAATTTGTCATTTATGGCATAGTAGACCATATGATTGTCTGATTAAAATGACCAATACCTGTGCATTTCAATTCACTAATGCATAGCATATTGATCTTTATGCATTCTATTTCATTTTGACGACTTCCAATTTTCTAGATTCATAATGAAATAAATGAATGTAAAGTAAAAGGTATGATTCTGAGATAACATTTCAACAACATTCAGCATGGAAGTAATTTAAAGTTCCATGCCTTTTGATAACCTTTATAAACTATAAGCACTGCAAAGTATGGGAAATTCAAAGTAGGGCAATAAGTTGTCATATGATGTATCTGTGGATAGTATCAGCTTAAAAGGTAGATAAAATGTGATCCTTCCAGTTTGCTTTTCCGTTTATGTTTTACTGAATCCAACCAGTGCTTTTTTTGTATTAAATTCAGTTAAATTTGTTAGTAAACACAATAATCCAATACCTTGCATATATTTTTGTTGTTAGTGGCTGTTGTGTACACACCTGACTCAGCAACTTCATGCCACAATGAGATTGGACAATTGTGATCCATAGAGTTTTCACTGGCTTATTTTTAGGAAGTATGTTGCCAGACCTTTCTTTCTAGTTTGTCTTTCTCTGGAAGCTCTGCTGAAACCTGTTTAGCATTACAGGAAAACATAAGCCTTGTATATAGTAGTCTTAAAATGAACACATGTAGAATGAATAAATGAATAAATGTCACAGTTAATCAACTCATTATTTTTTGGCTGTCTGTGACGTACTAGGAACTACGTCAAGTTTTTGAGACATATTGAACATGGCAGGCAAGATCCCTGTCCTCATGAGCTTATAATCTGTCCACATAGACTCTGTCAACAAATAATTTCAAGAGTGAAGATAAAAACAAATAAACAATATCAGGATACTAATAGAGTATATTTTTGGGACTGGGAAGTTGAAAGGAAAATTACTGAATATGGGGCTCAGAAGAGTACCTTATTTAAGTTAAGAACTGAAGAATATGTAGGCATTAATTAAGTGGAAGGATGGGGTGTTCAGGGCAGAGAAAACTCTGACACTTATGTGAAAGGGCATGCATTGTTCAGGACAATGCAGGGAATATAATACAAGGGATATAGAAGACAGATACAGTTGAAACAAGAGTAATAGGCAGGAGCCAATTATACATACTTCAAGAAATTGGAAGGGTTGGAAAGATTCTAAACATGGACATGACATGGCCAGATCTCTATGTTTAAAAAGCCCTTGTACAGCAATGAGGAGAGTAAAATGGACATGGACAGAAGCAGCATGGGAAGACTGAGACAACTGAAGTCATAGTCATGGCAAGAAATGAGGATGATATAAGGAGAGGGTAACAATAGAGATGGAGATAGATGTTCAGTTTTCGATAGTGTAGGTAAAGTGTCAAAGATGGCTTTGAATGTTCTAGGTGGGTAATGGGACAATTTATTGAAATTGGAACTGCTTTAAAAGAAATAGATGTGGAAGATTATCAGTTGTTTTGTGTATTTTAGGTTTGTGGTCAAGGTAAAACATTCAAGTGGGGATTTCAAGAAGGTAGAGGTTCGTTTGAGTCTGGAGTACTGAGAAGACTAGGAAGGAAATATAAAAATGGGTGTATTTTCAGCCTTGATCCCATGGACATTGATGAGATTGTGAGATTGTTAAGAGATAAAAAGTCCAGTGAGCACAGAAGGGGGCCTAGGACAGAGCCCTGAGGGTTTCCAACAAATACTAACCTTATTGATGGGCAGAGGAGAAAATAAAATCTACTTCTAGAAACAATTAAGCAGAGAAATTAAAGAAAACTTAGAATTATGCATCAATCAGAGCCACTTGGACTCAGTCTGATGGTAGTTGTGGTCCGTTAGTCCTTTGGACTAATCTTTTCCTTGTATCCTGGTCTCTTCATTCTCCCTTGCTCCTGAAGGGGTGAGACCAGTGGAGTATCTTTGATGGCTGCTCACAGGCTTTTAAGACCCCAGATGCTACTCACCATGTTAGATTGTAGAACATTGTCTTTATAAACCGTTTTATGCCAGTTGAGCTAGATGTTCCCCGAGACCATGGTGCCCACAGCCCTCTGCCCATCAATTCAGTCCCTCAGGGAGTTTGGATGTGTCTATGGAGCTTCCATGACCTTTCCTTGTAAAAGTTGTGCTGGCTTCCCCAGTACTGTGTACTGTTTTATCCTTCATCAAAGTTACCACTTATCTATTGTCTTTTTAGTCCCCCCCCATCCCTCCCATTCCTCATGACCAACAAAGGCTGTTTCTTTTTGTGTGTAAACTTTTACATGAGTTGTTACATTAGAGGTCTCATATAATATTTGCCCTTTTGTGACTGACTTATTTCACTCAGCTTTTAATGTCCTAAAGTTTCATCCATGTTATGAGATAATTCACAGATTCATCATTGTTCTTTATCTTTGCATAATACTCCAGCGTGTGTATGTACCATAGTTTGTTTATTCTTTCATCTGATGATGGGCCTTTAGGTTGTTTCCGTCTTTTTGTTATTGTGAATAGTGCTGCAATGAATATGGGTGTGCATATGTCTATTCATGTGACGGCTCTTGTTTCTCTAGGAGATATTCCTAGGAGTGGGATTGCATTTTGTAGGGCTTTTTTTTTTTTGGTGCTGACGTTTTCTTTGTTCCTCTTACTTTCTTGTGCTGAGTTTTTGGATTTTTTTTTTCATTTCTTTTGTTTTTGTAGGTTTTGTTTTTACTGAGACTTTATGTTTTTCTTCCTTATTTTGATGAGTAGGTTTGTTAACTTTCTTTGTGTTTACCTTGAAATTTACCCTTATCTTCCAATTTTTTAACCAGTCTATTATTATTATTATTGCTTAACTTCCTCTCCATTAGAAGGTTCTATACCCACACCATTTATTCCCTCTTTTATTGTTCTGATGCTGTTGTCATTTACAGATTAATCTCTCAAGTTCCTTTTGGAATTCTTTTGGTTCCACATAGGCCTTAAGAGTTCATTTCCTAGGTTGGTATCTGGTTAGTACAATCCTGTGTCCAATATTTAGCCTGTGGTCTGATGTTGTTTGTTCTCAGATCAAAGGACTCCCTTTAATAAGTCTTGTAAGTTTGGTTTGGTTTTTACATAGTCCCATAATTTCTGTTCATCTGAAAATGACTTAATTTTATCATCATATTTGAATGAGAGTTTTGTAGGATATATTATTCTTGGTTGGCAATTTTTTTCTTTCAAGGCTTTATATATGTCATCCCATTGCCTTCTTGTCTGCATGGTGTCTGCAGAATAATCCGAGCTTAGTCTTATTGTTTCTCCTCTGTATGTGACTTTTTGTTTTTCTCAAGCTGCTCTCAGGATTCTTTGTTTGTCTTTGGTTTTAGCGAGTGTGATTTTGATATGCCTTGGTGAATTTCTTTTGGGGTCTATCCTATATGGATTTCGTTGAGCTTCTTAGATGGTCAGCTTCTCATCTTTCATGATATTGGGGAAGTTTTCTGTCCACAGTTCATCATTGATTCTGTCTGTGTTTTCTGTTTTCTCCCCCTGTTCTGGAACTCAGATCACTCGAAAATTTTTGCTTTTGTTGTATCCCACATAATTCTCATGGTCTCTTCATTTTTCTTCATTCTTTTTTCTGATTTTTCATCAGAGTTGTATCCAAGTGTTTGTCTTCAATTTTGCTGATCCTATCTTCCATCATTTCAAACCTGCTCCTGAGCCCTTCTATGACACTGTGCATTTCTGAAATCTTGTTGTTTAGCTTTTGGATTTCTAATTGTTGTTTTGTTTTTGTATGATTTCTAGTTGTGAATTTATTTTAGCATTTTGCTCCTGTATTATTTTCTTGAATTCTTCCATTTTTTTTGTCTGTGTTATCCATGAATTTGTCTATTTTTCCTCATTTTTGTCTGTTTTTTGCTTCAACTCTTGGATAATTCTGAATATTAGAGATTTGAATTCCCCATCATTTAGGTTTAGTGCCATTTCTTCTACTTGAACATCATGTGGTTTTTTATTTTGGACACCTACTGGAACCATCCTGTTGTGTTTTTAAATGTTTTGATGTGTGTGCTGTCTTCAGGGCATTCAGTGGTTATTTTCCTCGTTTATTGATTGCAGATTTGTTTGTTTCATCCTGCTTTTTTGTTTTATTTAGTTATGTCTGAGCAGGAGAGCTGTGCATTCTTTGTTGTTTGCTAGTCTGTGGGCACGATACTTTTCAACTCCTCCAATGGATGGGGTCAGTCACTCAAGTATGGTACAACAGGGCAGGTCCAGCTGAAGGGGAGTTGCTGGGATGTGCTGTTTGTGGCACATACCAGGGCTGACAGTGTGCACTGGGATTCTGTGCAGGGCAGGTTCCAGTAGGCCATGCCTGTGCTTCTTGGGAGTGTGATGTTTAGTGCACAGTGCAGGTAGGCAGGAATGAGGGGGTGAATTGTGATGTGTGTGGCTAAGATGGGTATGAGAAAGATGAGAGAGAGGAGAGAGAAGCAGGGGCCAAAAACATACACACGAAGAAAAAAGAGTGTTAAGGGAGCTTGCTATTTGAGTGGAGAGATGAGGGACTGAGAAATGGGGAAAAACAAAAATAAAAAAAAGAAAAATGGTAAAAGAAAAAAATGAATAAATCAAGAAACTGGAAATGTAGAAAGACAAAAAGGGAATAAGAGAGAGAAGAAAACAAAACAAAAAAACAAAAAAAAACCCAAAACAAACAAACAAAAAAAAAACAAGAAAAAAGAAAGGCCCCCAGGGATATCCCTGTGAGTCTGTGCACAGTAAAGGAGTAGCTTCCAATTCGCACAGTAATTCCCAGATAGAAGGGGCTTCCAAGCCAAGAAAAGAAAAAGAAAACAAACAAATCTAAACAGAGCAAACAACAACAACAACAACAAAAATCCCCGGGGGTCCCACCAGCGTGGCAGCACATGCCAGGAAGTAGTTTCACAGTCAAGCTGTGTTTCACAGCCTTTCAGGAAGAAGCAAAGATGGCGCATGGAGCCAGGTATTTGAGAGAAAAGAGGGGGAGGTGGTGAGAGAAATCTAAAGAAGTGGAAAAAAAGCAACACCAGCAGCCAACAAAAGGCACTCAGGGAGCTGATGAGTGTGGGTGGATGGAATTCAAGTGACACCAGTGTGAAGCTGGTGCTTCCTGGCCAAGAGACTGTGACTGGAGGAAGCGGAGGAGGCTAAGTAGGTGTGAAGAAGGGTGGGGGGTGGGAAAGCCTATATCGCTGGTTACCAGTTGTTCTATCTCCTGCTGGAAGCTCCGTGAAGCTGCTTTCTTGTACTTCTTATTCTCTGATCTCCAATAGGAGTCCAGGATGGCAGATCTGTGCTGTGTTAGCTGATAGGGGACCTCTGCATGTATATCTCCTTGCTCTCTGTTCTCAGTCAGTTTCTTATTCTATTCAGTGCTTGGCTGAGTTCTTTATATCTTCATTTGATGCTTAGGGCTTCATGACTGACATGTGACTCTCTTTGACTTAGTTTTTCTGATCTTTGCTGTGGAGAGACTGCATGGTGCTTCTGACTATAGCGCCATGTTGCCTGGAAGTCCAGTATAGCTTAGATTATTTTAAAGATAAGTTAATTTGGAAAATATTTATAACGTATTTGTGCATAAAATTTGGCCCAATAGCTATTCAATAGATTTTTTCTGAAGAGTAATTTAAACTATACCTATTTTACTTTCTGAATAAAAAAAAAGGTTGTGTAATTCTGTAGTGAACATAAACATTTTTGAAGTTTAAATGATTTAATTGAGTTACTTTAAAGTTGATCTATCTTAATATTCTCTTTTCTAACAGTATGTAATATGCTTTCTGACAAGTACACTTGAGAATACAGAAAATTCAAGTTTGATAAGGTTGTTATAATGATGGAATTATATAGTGAAGAAATAGGCAAAAAGCCACACACTGAATAATCTTGTACAATAGCTGTGGGATTTGAACCTTATGCCTCAGTAATTGAAGAACCAGGCTATGATTTTAAAGTGTTATTTACATATTGTCTATCAGCCCTATTCTCACTGTCTGTACTCTGGTGTGTATTGTAGGGCCTCAGATCTGCAAACTTCATTTTCTAACCTCCTTTTTAGCCAGCTTCCTCTTAGAATCTGACTATGAGAGGCCCTGGAAAATGACTGGAAGATGGGAGGAGTGAAAGAGGGATGATTTACTGATCCCAGGCTCTAGCTTCTTTGTGTACTCTCAGTACCAACCCAGATCGCCATGCTGATATGGTGACTAGAGGATCAGCAGTGCTACACCCCTCTCAACGTTGCCTCAGAAGCAGACCATTTTGGATCTCCCCATGAAATCTGGATACTAGCCTCATGTGCCCCCCACATAGAAGTACAAGAAGCTCCCATCTTTTCTTATTGCTTCAACTCTAGTGATTTTACATCTGTGTAATTCTCTGTATTAAATTCCCTCTGTTTGAAATACTGATCACGGTTTCTGTTTTCTGACTGGATCTCTATTACCTTGAAGAGAAAACCAATTAAAACCTAGCACGGTAGTGTTTTTAAGAGGAAAAGATTGTCCCTAATTTGTATTGTCCTGTTTCATTGCTATTTGGCTCAGGCTCATTATCTTTAAAACCATCCAGTTTATTTTTTGCTTTTAACCACAAGGCAAATTCCATTAGAGAGAGTAATATCACAAAGAATATGCCTACATAATAGTGTTTTTCACTTGCATGATAATAAAGTCTATAATGATAATCTCACAATACATCTCAAAATCATAATGCTGTGTGAGAAATGGTCTCTGTGATGTTTTAAAAAGCCCTTTTGAGAGAAGTAGTCTTTTTATGTGTCATTAATGTCTGAATGTATGTGTATGCACAGGCAGGGATTGGCATATCTTGAGATTTAAGCAGACTGCTCAATTACTTTCTGCAGAATAAAACCAAACTTGGTCATGGTTAGGAGTTTGGACATCATAAATTATCTCTGCTCTCTGAAGAAACTGTTCCTGCTTTAGAATCCAGTCAGTCAAGCAAGAATTTTACCTATGGGAAATGATAAAAATAGACTGCAGTACAAGTAAGTATGTGACACATACGGTCTAATGTGACTTTACAGACTATTCCAATTACTAAAATACACACAGACAAGGGCTTTACAAGGCACAGTGTTTGAAAATCATGAGGCAAATGATCTGCATTAAAGAGACATGTCTGAAGGTATGAAAGCATTAGGCATAAGAGAAATATTTAAGAACTCTGTTGTAATCCATAGGAGAGGGACTGTTAAGGACAAGGCCAACCCATTGTAATGCGGAGAGCTGGATTACCAGTTTATAAAGTCATTGATCAAGAAATAAGGCAAGGCAGCATATGGCACTCGGCCCTCAGAATATACAAAAATTTGTTTCTCAAAGGAGTACACCGATTTAGCTATAATAGGATACTGAGCAATAGCATGTGAGCTTGACACTGACTACCTACTTTGATTCATCCTTAGAACTGGAGGTAGAACCTGCAGGAAGGGAGCAGTTTACTCCAGCTTTCAGGAAGAGGAGAGGTTAGGAAGTAGATTGGGGAGGAAAGGATTTATTTTTTATCAAGCCAAAATAAACTAAAAAAATGTTACTGGGATATGGTAGGATATAGAAGTTCAAGTGTGAAAATTACTATTCTTTCATCCAATTCAGAATTTTGAACATTATACGTGCTTTTGTAATATATTCCCACAAATTTTCAGTTTACTTAAATCCATTAACTCAAGCAATAGCTGATTAATAGGATTATTTTTATCTATTATTAGTGATTAAATGGTAAGGCTTCTGCAAGACCATCTTATGTTTAGATGATAGGAAATTTATTTAATCCTAACATTTGCCTAAATTTAATATTCCCAGAAGCTTCAACTTTAAAAAAATTATTTTTCTATTATATGAATATAATTTCAGAAAAAAAATCTTTTCTACTTATATTTCAACTGCTAGTATTTTTTGTTTGTTTCTAATGGCATCTAAAAGAGAACAATTTGGGACACACAAATATTGGAAGCATTCAAGCAAATGTATAAAATGAGTGATCAAAATACTAGAGTTTTATATTCCAACTTTTATGCTTGATTTTTTAAAATTTCATACCGTTAATATTTAATTTTGCCATAACGAATTGAATGTATTTTATTCACACTGTCTTTATCAAGTCATTTATTTTTTATTTTGTCTTTAAACTAAGTAGATTGTTCTTATTATATTAGCAAGAAAAGTTCACTTACAATAAATACAAAGAGTAAAAAGAAACCTAATTTTCTTAAAGAGAAAAGATTGCATTAATTTTCTGATTTGAAAAAAATACAGTTTTATTTAGAGTGTTTTAACTGTTGTTTCAGATGTAGTCATAGTAACATGTTGTTTCAGTTCTCACACATTGAGGTTAATTTGCAAAAATGATGGATGGATCTTAACCTAAAATACACAATAATGACACAGAACAACCACTAAAGAGACTGCAATAGAGATTATTAAAATTTTGAAAATGCTTCTGCTTTTACATATATACGTATTTAATTTCTAAGAACTATTGGCCAATAGGAAACCCTAGTAGTGTAGTGGTTAAGAGCTATGGCCACTAACCAAAAGGCCAGCAGTTGGAATCCACCAAGTGCTCCTTTGAAACTGTATAGGGCAGTTATACTCTGTCCTGTAGGGTCGCTATGAGTCAGAGTCGACTTGACGGCAACAGGTTTGGTTGGGTTTTATTGGCCAATAAATTTTGTTTCTAGGATCACACCTGTTACAGGAGAAAAAAAAAAATCTCCAAACACATTGGTTAAAATAAGGCATTCTTTAAACAGTGTTACCTCTCTTTCAGCTTTACTGACTCTGTGATTCCATTAATATTTCTAAATATACCTTCAGTTCTAGCAATTAGGTCCCTTAACATTGATTTGATGTTCTTGAGGAATATCCCTTCAGGTGATAGCTTTTATCCCTGTGCATACACAGGGAGCTGATGACAGGTGGGACCTTTGATCACTTTTCTGAGTGACACTGGGCAAAAGGGGGCTGAGTGACAAGACTGAAATTGCACAGTCATTAAAGCTGTCTAATTGCAAATTCAAACCCTCTTGACTTCCTGCTCTAACTTGGGCCAGGGCCACAACTATTAAATGCAAACTCTTTGCTCTGTGTTATTGTGTTACTGTAAATTTTTCTTGGAATTTAAGACTTTTCCTATTTTTTTTTTTGCTGGAATAAATCCCCATGTGTGTGTGTTTCTGTGTGTGTGTGTGTGTATGTGTGTGTGTGAGCATGTGTCTTTTAGAAAGTACATATGAAGAGTAAACTTCTGAATTTTAGCATATATGAAATTTTTTCTTGCATTTAGCTGTGTATAAAATACTCTGTTCAGAATTATTTTTCTGTATTATTTTCCATATAACTTTAAAGGCATTGTTCAATTTTCTTCCAACGTCCTATATTTTTAGGGGGCTCATTTTTCTGGACACCACTTATTCGTCTTACAGAGGATATACCCTGTATCTGTCTATTTCCATGTCTGTTGTATGTCTCACTCTCTTTTTCCTCCATGATGTACATTTCATGATGCCAGTAGTTTTTGCTTGTTCGATTAACAGCTAAAGACTATCTGAACAAATATTTGTAAAGAATGAACAAATTGATTGTATGCAATCAGGCTACCCCATTTCCTCTGCAAGAATATAGAGAAATTCTGTGGGGGTATCAATACTCACAGATGTCTTGATCACTGCAAGCATATTGTAAAGTTCAAACAAAGCACCTGCTTTTGCCTGGAAGTAAAGTTCCTGCATGGGTGGACAGGGATGTCAGGTGGCAAAGTTAATCCACAGATATTACCTAGAGAGGAATTAGTGCAGGTTCCTATCTCACATTCTTAACCTACCCTCTGTGTTCACTGATTGCTCATGTGTAGCCACCTCAGATCTCTACAGAGAGGTTGGCTCCCATGGCTGCTTCATGTTTCTTCTGAGTCTGTGGCTTCTGTTTGTTGTTGTTACTGGAAACACACCAACATCTCTATTTTCCTGTTTACTTTCCTCCCATTCTCTTTTCTATCCTTAATTTATTTGGTCTCTCATTCTCACAGGTTTTTAAGAAGTAAAGGAGAAAAATCTATATGCTTTGTCTGCTGCTGAACTAGAAACCCAGTGACTGCTTCTTGGTTGGGCGGTTAGATTTTATTCCTTCAAGGTAGCATGAAGGAAAAAAATATATATATACACAAGCACAAAGTATCATTGCTTTAACATTTGTCTTAGTCATCTAGTGCTGCTACAACAGAGATAACACAAGTGGATGGTTTTAATGAAGAGAAGTTTATTTCCTCATAGTCAAAGTAGAATAAAAGTCCAAATTCAGGGCATCAGCTCCAGGGGAAGTCTTTTTCTCTCTGTCAGCCTTCTTCTCTTCAGTGTTCCCCCAGACTAGGAGCTTCTCTGAGCAGGGACCCCGGTCCAAAAGACATGCTCTGCTCCCGGCACTGCTTTCTTGATGGTATGAGGTCCCCCTGTCTCTCTGCTCACTTCAGTCTTTCATATCTGAAGAGATTGTCTCAGGACACAATCCAGTCTTGTAGATCAGGTCCTGCCTTACTAACAGAACTGCCACCCATCCTTCCTCATTAACGTCATAGGTGCAGGTTTACAACATACAGGAAAATCACACAGTACCAGGAATCATGGCCTAGCCAAATTGATACACACATTTTTGGGGGGACATAATTCAAACCATGACAACATTATAATACTACAAGTGGAGGCATGAAGTGCCCTAATTAAGCATTGAATTGAAAACTGAAAATGTATCTGGCAATGTGTTCTTTTTCATACATTTGCTGACTACAGAATTACACTAGTGACCCATTATAGCTGGATAGCTGTTCTCTATATTAGGTAGTTCAGAAATTAATATTTATATTTAATAGACAGCAATATACTATGGTAACTCTGTGGAACTAAAAAATAAAGATTCAAGTTTTCCAACCCAGGTTGAACTTGCAGACATAAGGAGATTATATTATGCCAAAATAACACACTGTCAACAGTTCTGGAGAAACTGTATTTCACAAATGTTGGTCTGCATTTAAAGATATTTGAGGTATGTTAAAAAGTGTGCTCAATTATAAAATCTTTTCCATTATCAATTTTTCCAGATAAAAAAGAGGTTTAGAAAAAGAAAAGGAGAGAAAATGCTATTCTAAAAAAGCCAAAAGCATTAATGAGCTGAAACGGACTGGTAGTGGTCATTTTGAATTGGACAATCATATTGTCTACTATGTTGGGAATAACAAATTTAATAGGAAAGTTGTCACATTCACCATCAAAAAGAACCTTTCAATATCTATCCTGAAGTACTATTCTGTCAGTGATAGGATGATATCCATATGCCTACAAGGAAGACCAGTTAATAAGATTATTACTGAAATTTACGCACCAACTACTAATGTCAAAGATAAAGAAATTGAAGATTTTTACCAACTTCTGCAGACTGAAATTGACCAAACGTGAAATCAAAATGCATTGTTAATTACTGGTGATTGGAGTGTAACAGTTGGAAACAAAGAAGAAGGATCAGTAGTTGGAAAATATGGCCTTGGAGATAGTATGGTATAATTTTGCAAGAACAATGACTTTTTCATTGCAAATACCTTCTTCACCAACATAAACAGCAACTATACACATGGACCTTGCCAGATGGAGTACACAGAAATCAAATAAACTATGTCTGTGCAAAGAAACAGTGGAGAAGCTCAATATCATCAGTCAGAACAAGGCCCTGGTGCCAATTTCAGAACAGACAGAACATCAATTGCTCATATGCAAGTTCAAGTTGAAGGTGAAGGAAATTAGAGCAGGTCTACAAGAGCCAAAATACTACCTTGTGTATATTCCACCTGGATATAGAGATCATCTCAAGAATAGATTTGACACATTAAACACTAATGACCGAAGACCAAGTGAGTTGTGGAATGACATCAAGGACATATTATATGAAGAAATCAAGAGGTCATTTAAAAGACAGGAAAGAAATAAAATAACAAAACGGATGTCAGAAGAAATTCTGAAACTTGCTTTTGAACTTAGAGTATCTAAAGTGAATGGAAAAAATGCTGAAGTAAAAGAGCTGAACAGAAGATTTCGAAGGGTAGCTTGAGAAGACAAAGTAAAGTATTATGATGAAATGTGCAAAGTCTTGGACTTAAAAAACCAAAAGGGAAGAACATGCTTTTCCTCAAGCTGAAAGAACTGAAGAAAAAATTCGAGCCTCAAGTTACAATATTGAAGGATTCTACAGGGAAAATATTGGATGACACAGAAAGCATCAAAAGAAGATGGAAGGAATACCCAGAGTCACTGTACCAAAAAGAACTCGTTGATGTTCAACCATTTCAGCAGGTAGCATATGATCAAGAACCAATGGTACTGAAGGAAAAAATGTCTAAGCTGCACTGAAGGGAATGGTGAAAAACAAGGCTCTAGGAATTGATGGAATACCAACTGAGATGTTTCAACAAACAAATACAGAGCTGGAGGTCCTCGTTTGTCTATGTCAAGAAATTTGGAAGACAGCTTCCAGGCCAAATGACTGGCAGAGATCCGCATTTGTGCCTGTTCCAGAGAAATGTGATCCAACAAAATGTGGAAATTAATGAACAATATCATTAATATAACAAAATTTGCTAAATTTTAATTTAATTTAAT
The DNA here is from genome assembly GCA_030035585.1 of Dugong dugon. NCBI lineage: Eukaryota > Metazoa > Chordata > Mammalia > Sirenia > Dugongidae > Dugong > Dugong dugon. Next base: position 36,084,477 of record CM057479.1, read on the forward strand.
TTTAATAAAGATTATTCAAAAACAATTGCAGCAGTACATTGACAGGGAACTGCCAAAAGTTCAAGTTAGATTCAGAAGAGGACATGGAACAGAGGATATCATTGCTGATGTCAGATGGATCTTGGCTGAAAGCAGAGAATACAGAAAGCTGTTTACATGTGTTTTATTGACTATGCAAAGGCATTCGACTGTGTGGATCATAACAAATTATGGATAATATTGCAAAGAATGGGGTAAAAATGGCCTGGGGGCAGTGTCCGACCTCCTCTAACTTCACAAGGGTGAAGGAGAACCAAGATCAACAGCCCAAGGCAGATTCCTGTGAGGTGGGGGTCAGACGTGCCTCCTCCATCCTCCATTTTTACCAATTCTAACACCAACTGTCCTTCCCACAGCACTCTCTACTTTTCTACTGGGTTCAGTAATTCATTGCAATGGCCACACAGAGCTCTCAGACCATACTCACAATTATGGGGTTTATTAGGGAAGTAACAGGTTATAATTTAGGCTCAGGTACACTCAAGGATATAGTTCTTCCATCAGGACAGCCTCTTCCCAACCTCACTCCCAGGCATGCTTCTTCCTGGTCCTCAGTCTCTGCCCAACGGCACTCAGCATTCTTGCACTGTGCCGTTTCCTGAGGGTTTCTCCTGGGAGTCTCTCCTGCTGATTTCTCCTTCCTTGGTGGTGGTTGGATCTTCTCTTTCCCACCTCTTGGGTGGCTCATTTCAAGCCCAGTGGGATGGCAACACTGACCAATCCCTTTGGTGGGCCACAATTACCCTATCACACAGTCCTGCCCGATCACTTGGGTGGGAGTTACCAGACCGTGGCTAGAAAGGCCACAAGAATGCATTCCAACACACCACAAATGGGAATTCCAGAACACTTAATTGTCCTCTTGAGGAACCTATGCATAGACCAAAAGGCAGTAGTTTGAACAGAACAAGGGGATACAGTGTGGTTTAAAGTAGGAAAAGTATGAGTCAGGGTTGCATCCTTTCACCATAATTATTCAATCTGTATGCTGAGAGAATAATCAGAGAAGCTGGACTACAATGAAGAAGAATACAGCATCTGGATTGAAGGAAGACTCATTAACCATCTGTGGTATGCAGATGATACAACCTTGCTTGCTGAGACTGGAGAGGACTTGAAGCACTTATTGATGAAGATCAAAGACTACAGCCTTCAGTATGGATTACAGCTCAACAAAAAGAAAACAAAAATCTTCTCAACTGGACTGATAAATGGAGAAAATATTGAAGTTGTAAAGGATTTCATTTTACTTGGATCCACAATCAACACCCAAGGAAGCAGCAGTCAAGAAATCAAACAACACACTGCATTGGGCAAATTTGCTGCAAAAAAGCGAAGATATCACTTTGGACACTAAGGTACTTCTGACCCAAGCCATGATATTTTCAATCACCTCATATGGATGCAGAACCTGGACAGTGAATAAGGAAGACTGAAGAAAAATTGAGGCTTTTGAATTATGATATTGGTGAAGAATATTGAATATACCAAGGAATGCCAGAAGAACAAACAAATCTATCTTGGAAGAAATACAGCCAGAATGCTCCTTAGAAGCAAGGATAGTGAGACTTAGCCTCATGTACTTTGGACATGTTATCAGGGGTACCAGTCCCTGGAGAAGGACATCATGCTTGGTAAAGTAGATGGTCAGAGAAAAAGAGGATGACCCTCAAGGAGATGGGTTGACACGGTGGCTGCAACAATGGGCTCAAGCATAAAAAACAATTGTGAGGACGACGCAGGACCCAGCAGTGTTGTATTCCGTCATACATAGGGTCACTATGAGTTGGAACTGAATTGAAAGCACTTAACAACAGCAAAAGATCTCACATTTTGTTTTCTTTCCATGTTTCATTTAATAACACAGGGAATGGTCCTCATTGCCTTAAGTCACCACTTAGAGCAGAGCTAAAGAAGATCGTTATTCAAATTATAAAACATTCATTTACGCTGACCTGTCTTCAGAAGACAATTTTACATATGAAATCTACTTTTTAAAATAGAAGCTTGTAAAAATATTCTGTTTTGCTTAAGTACCCCCTTATTCCTTTCTTTTGTAATGTCAACAATGAAGATGAAAAGTGATAGGATCATTTATTGACAGGTGATGACAGGCAATGATAAAAAAAACATAGACTATTTATTACATTTGCCATATGCTAAGTACTAGGTTAAAAGCATTTATGTGTATGTAATATAGCATTATCTTATTGAAAATCAGTTAATGTTTATTGCACATACTGCATAGGTGAGAAAGCTAACATTTAGAGGGGTTAATTAATCTTTCAAGTGTCATACAACTTACAAGTGGAAGTTGTGGAATCTGAACACTGGTGGGTCTGACTTCAAAGTAAATTCTCTAAAGCCACCGCATCCTTAGTTTCTTGATGGGACAAATTTTCACTGTCTCAATGTATACATACCACTGACAGATTAATTCACTGAATTATATCTCAGGTAGAGAACCTATAACTGATATTGACACAGGAATTGTTCAACAGTTTTCTTTCTAAACGTTATAGTTGCAAGTCCCTCAGTATTGTTACCAGCTGTAATATTTCCTATATCTTATGGGGCTAGGGGAGAATCTCTTTCTTTTTGCTAATGTATTGTACTTTGATGATTATTTCTTCAAAGCTCTAGCAAAGATTTCTTAAAAGAAATTGGGGATTGGGGACCAGGTATTTCAAATTCAGACCTCTCCATATTGATTAAGGAGTTTCACATACAATCTTTGTACCATTGACTGTAGTCATATTTTCATTATTAAAGGATATTTGTGACATATTTTGGCTTGAGTCTCAAAGTTTAGTTATAGAAAGTGTGTTTCTAATTATAAACTATATATTGTATTTTGTATAGAAAATAAAAATTACATAGTTTATGAACTTCCCTCTTTTTCTCCATGATCACAAGTGTTAGGCATCTGGGAATGCCGTTATAGTGATCTCTGATATTCCTTCTCCTCCACCTCTTTCTTCTTTGAATCCTTGATAGTCCAGTTTTCTTAATTTTAAAGTGTATAATCCATAGCTTATTCTTCCTAGATAGATTATTATAGTGGCAAGAGAATTAATCTAGTAATGAGAAGGATGGAATTAACGTCAGCTCCTGCTACATATTCATGGGGTATATAAAAAAGAGATAGAAAATATCCATGTCATGGGATTGCTGTGAAGATTAAAAGAGATAAAAATGTTGAGCCTAGCATGTAGGAGATATTAAATAAAGTTTTCTTGTTTTTTTAATTAAACGGGCTTAATTAGCAAATAACCATTACAAAATGATTCTATGCTTATCTAACAAAGCAAACAATAACAACAAAAGGCTAAATATTTTACTTCACATCTTCAGCTGTGCTCCAACATGCAAAATGCTTCATTTAATGTAATGCTATTCACATCAAAGCTTTTAGAATTATAGTAGTAACTCAAAGTCAGATTTACTTATAATGTTGAAATAATCTTAGAAAGTAAAAATAATGTAATGATTTGCAATTAACACCATGCACTTATGAGCACATTGAACTTGAAGTTATTTTCTAATTTTATATTGTTTCTACTTATCAACCTCCTATTCACATGTCAGTCTGCTCAAATCTGACTTCGCCCACAATACACCACTGACGAGTGTTTCTGTGTGTTCTTGCTGGGTGTGCTAAGAATGCAAGGCTCTGATTCCTCTCTACTCTGGACCTTTGTAAGCGTTGTGTTTGCAGCGAGCAACCTTGAGGGATGAGATACTATTTCTGTCTGGGATGAAAAATATATAAGCTTATCACTTGCTATAAAATGGAAAGTTCCCCAAACTTTGTGTTACTCAGCTGCAGCAAAAAAACTACTGCATGTGTAGCATCAATCTAGATCCCTTGACATCATCACCATGGGACTTGGGGCAAGGGGAGCCAGAGCACATGCTGCTGCCCAGAGCATGAGATGTTGCAGTTTTTATCAGGATTGTTAAGCGTTTGGCTGCTAACCAAAAGTTTGGCAGTTCTAACCTACCCGCCACTCTGAGGGAGAAAGATGTGGCAGTCTAGTTCCATAAAGATTTACAGCCTTGGAAACCCTATGGTACTCTTCTAATCTGTCCTACAGGGTTGCTATGAGTCAGAATCAACTCAAAGGCAATGGGTTTTGTTTTGTTTTTAACTCCTACATCATTGGAGAGTGCACCCATACTGACGTATTTTCCATTATGAAACTTTATGTTTTACTCCCCTTGGTCCAACACACCCAGCATCAAGTCCTACATATACTCTCCTGAACACTGCTGAAATAAGTTCACTAGGTTTAGTGGCTCCTTCATATTCTAGTTATTCCTTCTTCTCTTAGAAGGTCTAGCACTTCCCGCAAGGAACATACGCAACAACAAATAGAATTAATAAGTGAATTTAGTAAGGTCATGATATATGATTACAGGTCAATGGTAATATTATATACAAAAAAAAAAAAAATAACAAACCCTTTGCTGTCAGTCAATTCCAACTCATAGCGACCCTGTAGGACAGAGTAGCCCATAGGGCTTCCAAGGAGCTGCTGGTGGATTCAAACTGTCAGCCTTTCGATTAGCAGCCTGAGCTCTTAACCACTGCATCACCAGGGATCCCAGTCTTACATACAAGGGGTCAGCAATCTTTTTAAGCAAAGGGCCAGGTGGTAAATATTTTAGATTTAGTCAGCCATATACTTCTGTGGTAAACACTGAACTCTGTAGCTGTAGCATGAAAGTGGCCACCGACAATATGTGAATGAATGGTAGCTGCTGTGTTCTAATAAAATTTTATTTACAAAAAATAGACTGTGGGTTAGATATGGACTGTGGACTGTAGCTTGACAACCCATTGTATACCATTAACATGAATTAGAAGACCCAATGTTGTATACGATCAATTAATATATTTAGTTCTCCTTTAATTTTTTTTCCAGATTCTGTAGTTTTCAGTGTAGGAGTCTTGCACATTTTTGCTGAATTTATTACTATGATTTGATGTCTTCTGATGCTATTATAAGCAGAATTTTTTTTCAGATTTATTTTCAAATTTTTGGCTGCTAGTATATATAAATATTGTTTATTTCTATAGATTAACTTTGCATCTACCTCCATGCTAACTTCCCTTATTTGTTCAAGTGTTTCTTGGTGGTGGTGGTTGTTAGATTCTTAAGGATTTTCTATGTAAGTAATCATGTAATCTGAAAATAGAGACAGTTTTGCCTCTTCTAATCTGCTATTTATGGCCTTTTTCCCTTACTTTATTGCAACAGTTAAGGCCTCCCGTATACAATTGAATGAAATGTTCAGTGTATATCCTCACCTTTTTTTTAAATCTTAAATGATAAGTGATCAATATTTGATCATTAAGTATGATGTTAGTTGTACGAGTTTAGTATATGCCTTTTTCAGATTAAAGAAGTTGTCATCTCTTCTGAGACTTCTGAGAATATTTCATGAATGGTTCTTGACTTCTGTCAAACAATTTTTCTGTATCTCTTGAACAGACCATATGTTTTTTTCTCCTTTATTTGGCTAATATGTTGAAACACATTGATTTTTTAATATTATCTTAAACTCGTATACTTTAGGCAAATCCAAATTTGTTATAATGTATTATCTTTTTATAAGTTGCTGGTTTCAACTTTTTAAAAGATTTTCTTGAGAATTTTGGTGTCTACGTTCATGAGGAATATGGTTCCTTCTTCTGTTTTGTAATATTGCTGTCTGATTGTTTATCAGAGTAATAATGGGCTCATAAGATGAGTTGGATTGCACCCACATCTTTCATTTTCTTAGTTTGTGTAGAGTTGGTATTATTTCTTCCATATATGTTCCATGAAATTTGGCAGTGATGTCACATGAGACTGAAGTTTTTTTGTTTGTTTGTTTGTTTTTTAATTGGTTTGAGGTTTATGCAAAGTGTGGAACTATGAATTCAATTTATTTAATAAATACAAGGCTATATATGTTATCTGTTTCTTCTTGAGTGAACTTTGGCAGCTTTTGTCTCTTAGCAAATTTGCCCATTTCATTTAAGTCTTCAGCTGTATTGCCATAAAGTTATCCGGAATAATCTCTCATTATCCTTTTAATTTCTACATTATTTTATAACCTTAATTCCTGATATTTGGTGATTCATTCTATCTCTTGTTTTCTTGATTATTCTAGGGAGAAATGTTTCAGTTTTCTTAATGTTCTCTTACTTTTATTGTTTCCTTTTTGTACTTACTTTTTCTTTTCTCCTTTCTTCCTGCCTGCCTGCCTTCCTTCTTCCTTCTTCCGGTTTTTTTTTTTTTTTCCTGGCTACCCTGGTGGTGTAGTGGTTAAGAGCCCAGGTTCTCTCCAAAAGTTCAACAGTTTGAATCCACCAGCTGCTCCTTGGAAACCCTGTGGAACAGTTCTACTCTGTCCTCTATGGCCTCTATGAGTCAGAATCAACTCGACGACAATGGGTATGCAAGGGGTATGTAAGCATATGGTGTTGGTGAAGAATATTGAATATACCAGATACTGCCAGAAGAATGAATAAATCTGCCTTGGAAGAAGTACAGCTACAATGCTCCTTAGAAGCAAGGATGGCAAGAATTCATGTCATATACTTTGGACATGTTATTAGGAGGGACTAATCCCTGGAGAAGGGTGTCATACTTGATAAAGTAGAGGGTCAGCAAAAAAGAGGAAGACGCTCAGTGTGATGGATTGACACAGTGGCTGCAAAAATGGGCTCAAACATAGCAACGATTCTGAGGATGGTGCAGGACTGGGTAATGTTTCTGTTGTACATAGGGTTGCTATGAGTCAGAACCATCTTGATAGAACCTAACAACACTGTAGGGTTTCCAAGGAGCGACTGGTGGATTCCAACTGTCAATCTTTTGGTTAGCAGCCAAACGCTTAACCACTCCCACAAGTCCCTAATGCTCTGTTCTTTTTCAATCATGTTTCCTTCTGCTCCTCAAATTGGATGATTTCAATTACTTTACCATATTTCAGTGACTCTTTTCTCTTTCTTTTTCATTCTATTATTAAGACTACTCAGTGCCTTTTTTGTTACAAATTGTAATTTTAATTTCTAAATTTTAAATGTAGGTCTTTTATTATATATTCCAGTTCATTGCTGACATTTCTCTTCATTTATTCCTTTACCTCACTGAGCAAAGTTACATTGGCTGTGTTAGAGTCATTGTCTGATAATTCCAAAATCTCTGTCATGTTGGGGTTGGCTTGCATAGATTTTGTTTTTACCTTGAAAATGGGCTATATTTTATTGCCCCTTAATATTATAAGTAATTTTGGATCATATGCTGGACATCTTAAATGTTATATTGTAGAGACTCTCCACTTTATCATTTATTAGCCAGAGTTTAGCAGTCAACTAACTTTGTGAGTCTGAAATGCACACTGTAATAGTTACAGTTTGTGAAAGCTCAGATCTCAATTCATGTCTTTAATTTTTTTTTTTTCTACAAGCATTCTTGGTTCAGCAATTTGCCAGGGACTTGCATATTGTATATTTAAGTTTTTAATTATTCCCCTTCTCTGGCTTTCTCTTTTCCCCATTATCATATTTTCTTAGTGCTGCTATAACAGATATACCACAAGTTGGTGACTTTAACAGATTTATTTTCTTACAGCTTAGGAGGCTTGTTGTTGTTAGTTTCTGTCCAGTCAGTTCTGACTCATGGCAACATCATGTGTGCACAGTAGACCTACTCCACAAGGCTATCAAGTCTGTGACTTTTTGCCCGTCTTCCAAAGCACCTCTGGGTGGGTTGGAATAGCCAACATTTCAGCTAGTAGTGGAGTTACACGTTGCCATCAAGTCTAGTCTGACTCAGCCACAGAATAGAACTTCCCCATAGGGTTTCCAAGGAGTGGCTCGTGGATTCGAACTGTCAACGTTTTGGTTACTGGTCAAGCTGTAAACCACTGGGCCATCAGGGCTTCACGGTAGTGGAGTTAGAAGTTTTAATTCAGGACCTAGCTTTATGGGAATGTTTTCTCTGTGGGATCTGGGGCAAAATCTTTGTCTCAGATTCTCTATCATTCTTCTTGGCACTCCTTGGAGATCATCACATGGCATCTACCTTTCCCTCATTCTTACTTGCTTGCTTCTGTGCCTAATCTGCTTCTTTCATATCTCAAAAGTGATTGGCTTAAAACACACCCTACACTGATACGGCCTTATTAGCATAACAAGGGATACCCTCTTCCCAAATGGGATTACATCCACAGGTATGCTGTTGTTAGGTGCCATTGAGTAGGTTCCAATTCATAGTGACTCCATGTATATCAGAACGAAACACTGCCTGGTCCTACACCATCCTTACAATCTTTGCTATGCTTGAGTTCATTGTTGTAGCCACTGTGTCAATCAATCTCACCAAAGATCTTCCTCTTTTTCACAGACCTTCTACTTTACCAAGCATGATGGCCTTCTCCAGAGACTGGTCCCTCCTAATAACATGTCCAAAGTACTTGAGACAAAGTCTTGCCATTCTCAGTTCTAAGGAGCATTCTGGCTGTACTTCTTCCAAGACAGATTTGTTCATTCTCCAGTATTCTTCATCAACACCATAGATCAAAGGCATCAATTCTTCTTTGGTCTTCCTTATTCATTGTCCAGCTTTCACATGCATATGAGGAGATTGAAAAAAATACTATGGCTTGGGTATAGCACACTTTAGTCCTCCAAGTGATCTTTGCTTTTTAACACTTTTTTTGCAGCAGATTTGCCCAATGCAATACATCATTGGATTTCTTGACTGCTACTTCCATGGGTGTTGATTGTGGATCCAAGTAAAACGGATCCTTTACAACTTCAATATTATCTCCTTTTATCATGCTTATTGGTCTTTTTGTGAGTTGTGTTTTTTTTTTTTTTTTTTAATGTGCAGGTGTGTTATAGATTGAATTGTGTCTGCCAAAAATATCTGTCAAGTTGGTAGTCCGTGACTCCCAGTATTGTGTGATTGTCCACCATTTTGTCGTCTGATATGATTTTCCTCTGTGTTGTGAATCCTACCTCTATGATGTTAATGAGGTAGAATTAGAGGCAATTATGTTAATGAGACAATGTACAAGATTAAGTTGTGTCTTAAATCAAACTCTTTGAGATACAAAAGAGAGAAGTGAGCAGAGAGACAGGGGGACCTCATACCATCAAGAAACCAGCACTGGGAGCGGAGCATGCTCTTTGGACCTGAGGTTCCTGCACGGAGAATTTCCTAGGCCCAGGAAAGATTGATGACAAAGACCTTCCTCCAGAGCTAACAGAGAGAGAAACCCTTTCCCTGGAGCTGGCACTCTGAATTCAGACTTCTAGCCTCCTAGACTGTGAGAGAATAAATTTACCTTTTTTAAAGCTATCCACTTGTGATATTTCTGTTATAGCAGCCGCAGATGCCTAAAACAAGGTGTAATCCATACTGAAGGCTGTAGTCTTTGATCTTCATCAGTAAGTGCTTCAAGTAGTAAGTAGTAATACAAATACTGTATGAAATCTTTAACAGTTTTCCTCCAATGATAACATCTGGTAAAATTATAGTATAATACCACATAGGGGAAACTGGCATCAATACAATTTACCAATCTTATTCAGATTTTCCCACTTTCACTTGTATTAATTTGTCTGTGTGTGTTTTCTTGTCTTATGCAACATTAAATTTATAGATTCATATATCCTCCCCCACAGTCAAGATAGAGAGCAGCACCATCACCATATAGATCTTTTGTGCTGCCCTTGTATGAACACATCTACCACACTTTGAAACCTCTCACCACCCAGCTCCAGAAAACACTAATCAATTCACCATTTATATGCTTTGCCATTTCAAGAATATCATACAGTATGTAATGATATGGAGTTATATCGTGTATTAATTTTAGAGATTGGCATTTTTCTCAGTATAATTCTCTTGAGAATCATTTAAGTTACTACATGTATCAGTAGTCTGTTCCTTTTTATTTCTGAGTTATATTCCATGGTATGAACGTGCCTTTGTTGTTTAACCATTCATGCCTTGAAAAAAACAAGATTGTCTCTAGTGTTTGGGTTTTGAAAATAAAGCTGCTATGGACATTTGTGTACAGGTTTTTGGGTGAACATGAATTTTTATTTCTCTGGAATAAATGCTCGAAATATCAATTGCTGTGTCTTATGGTAATTATATGTTTAGTTTTATAAAAAACTACCAAATTATTTCCTTGAGTGGTTGGACCATTTTACATCTTCACCAGCAATATATGAGTCATTCAGTTTTTCTGCAGTCTCACCAGCATTTAGTGTTGTTGCTATTTTTTGTTTTAGCCATTCTGTTAGGTATGTAGCAATATCTCATTATTTTCATTTTCATTTTCATTTGTCTGATGGCTAATGGTGTTGATTGTCTTACCTTAGCTCTTGAAGATATTTTGCTATGTATTTTTTAAGTTTTATAATTTTGTTTTATATTTAAGTTTATGACCCACTTTGAATTAATTTTGGTGTAAAATGTGAAACTTAAGTGAAGGTTCATTTTTTGCCAATGGATGTCTAAGTGCTTCAGCATAATTTTTTAAAAGGTTATATTTCTTCCACTGAATCAATTTTGCAACTTGCATATTTTGTAGGTCAATTTCTGAGTTCTCTATTCTGTTACATTGATTTCAGTGTTTATCCCTTTTTCAATACCACACTGGCTTGATTACTATAGTTCTATATCATTGTTATGTGCTGTCAAGTTAATTCCAACTCACAGACTAGAACTGCCCCATGTGGTTTCAAAGGCTGTAACTTTATGGAAGCAGATTGCCACATGTTTCTCCTGAGGAGGGGCTGGTGAGTTTGAACTACTAACCTTTGATGAAGGTGATTCCTCCCACTTTATTCTTCAATTTCAACATAAATTTAGCTATTTTGAAGCCTGTGCCTTCCCATTTAAACTTTAAAATAAGCACGTATCTGTCTATAGCACATCTTTTTGTAATTTTGATAAGAATTGTATTAAATATATAGATCAATTTGAGGAGAATTGCCATCTTACAATATTGAGTATTTCAATTTATGAAAAAGTATGCCTCTCCACTTCTTGAGATTTTTAGAAAAATTTCTTTAGTAAGCATTTGTGATTTTTAGCATGTATATCCTGTTAATGTTTTGTTAAATTTATATATAAGCATTTAATTTTCTTTGGAGCAATTGTAAATAGTATTGTGTTTTTAAATTCAGTCTTCATTTATTAATTATTGAGTGCTTTTTAGAACTGAATAATAAATTTAGTTAATAATGTGATAGAGGATACTTTTTTAATACAGTAAGGATCACCCCCATGGTGTTGAGACTTCAAAGTTTCCTTCAAATTTAGTAAACACTTTATTAACCAAAACATGAAAATATTCCTCTAAAATATTTTGCAATTAGGTTAAGTATATGCCTAAATGCATAAAAAAGTTTTTATTAAGTTTGAAAATTTAATTGACGCTCCGATTTTTAGTAGCATAGTGTTTCATGTTTTGAGATTTTGAATCTAGGGGTACTTATAAAAATAAATGTCACAGGAAGAAACAGCTAATTAGTGAGTTAAGGATAATAAGTTATGCTTATTTTTAATCTGAGCATTTGATACAGTTCTGTGTTTGGAAAGAGATATTAAATACACTGGTTAGATATTGGATAATTCAGTTATTTGTTGGTTGAGCAACAAATTAACTTTATCATCGAAATCAAGGTGTAGCTGAGGACTTGTTTTTCTGCATCTGTAAGAGGCAGGAATATACTCTTTGAGCATTAAAGTCTTACTGAAATGGTTCTCCCGGGGTATCTGGTACTAGTTTTGAGAAAGATACTCACTTGTTTTAGAAAGTATTCTCTTTTAGTTGTATTCAGAAGAAAAGAGTGGATTAAAAGAGCAGTTATGTTATCTCTCTTTTCCTCTGGTCCCCATTACCCATTCTCTAAATTCAGAGCTGCAGGATCAATTGATGAAATGTGTGAACACGACTTAGCAGATGCTAGCTAAAAGACTACAGTAAAATTATGGCTATATAATGTATACATTTGTGACAATTTTTCCTTAAAAGTCATTTATCAGAAAAAAAAAACCCACATTTCTGTAATAATAGGTGCAGTAATTACAATCTGTGATTTGTATCTTTTTAATGCTGTGACATCTTATATATATAGCCAGTCAACTCTGCACTCCTCTCTGAAAAATTTTTATCTTTGCAAAGTTACTAAAGCAAAAATTAAATCATCAGTTTCTCCAGTCTTAAAGTTGAACTGTAAAATGATATATAACTTGTCAGTGGAGTAAGTAATTATTAGACAGTCTATATAACCGAAAAACATTGAGAAAGTAATTACTTCTTTGCTAATTTAATTTAGTTTTTTTCCCCAGCTTCACACAAGTATATGTATGTGTGTGTATTTCCATATATGTAAGATTTTAAAAGGAGTATTTTTGATCACTCTTTTAGTCCATGTTTTACCACTTCAAATTGTTTTGATTTTTTATTTGGATGTATCATTGAGCCCTCATCTGCTTTCTTCAGCAATGAATACCTATGAGAAACCAATCTGCCCAGAACCATTTCCATTAGCTGGGTCTTTAAATGCAGTGCTGTATATCAATGCCTTTGGGGTTGAGATACACTGCAGGGTTCTTACTCCTGGTAAATGAAGCATATTTTTTGGAACACTGTGCTTATAAATGAATAGGAGTCTAGGGGAAAATAAAGTGTTCATCATCCTAATATCTAGTCTAGAAAGAAGTGAACCAGACTGTAAGTGTCAATAGATAGAAACATACCCAAGGTATTTTAATAAAAAGTGGAGGGTTCTTTTATGGGTTGAAAGGTCAAAAAATATAATTTACTGAGATAGAGTCAGGTGAACTCATTTTAGAGAACAGCTCATTGGCAAAAGCCTATTTATTTTCTTTACAAATACTTTTCCTGATGCAATTAACACCTGCTTTTTGAAATCATTGGAGAGAGAACTGAAGAAGATAATGGTTAAATATCAGAGTAGGCATTGCTTTTTTGTTTTCCTTAAAACCCCTTATGGTATTAATGTATACAAATGTATTTAAAGATTTTATTTTGTCTTTAGAACATGGGCTAGAAAAGTAAACAGCACTTCTTACTTAAAACACTCCAGTGCTTCTGTGTTGAGTGTTACTAATAGCTTTGGTGTTCTATAATTCTCTAGATACTCCTCCTCTACTTTGAAATCTGCCTTTCATTAATTGAAGCAGATAGCCTTATGATTTGAATTCAGAGGTATATGAGGTGTTGTCGCAGTGGAGGCGAATGTCGGGGCCAGAGAAATGGGGCCAGGAGGGTCACTCTGAGGAGTCGACCCCAGCTTCAGCCCCAGGAGTTTATTTTATAGTCAATACAGCAAACAGTGAAGCAAATAACAGAACAATGGGCTTTGGGTGAATAACAATAAGTTTCGGGCAAGGGAGGAGGAATTCAGGTAAACAAGCCAATCAGTAACAGGTTTGGAAAAACAAGTCGAGACAAGTCTCAACATGTTGGGGACAGGTCTCAACATGTTGTTCAGCATAGAGGCCTTTATACATCTGTATTTTAATGGCACATATCCCCACAAGGAGTGAAAATATATTCATATGTATCTGCTACTGAAACTGATTTTGTAGCAAACACACCAGGCCTTATGCATCTCAGTATGCATTTACATTTCACAGTAGTCACTTTCTAAACTGTGTGATTTTTACTGATTCTATTGTTTTTGCATGAATGATCTTTTTGAGGTTTTCTTTCAGAATTGTCTTTTTAGTTTATTGACTATTCTTTAAAATATCTGTATATGGCATCTTTTCAAAAATTTTAGGATAGATTTAGTTTTTACAAGAAGATAAAAGGCGTTCAAAGTGAGGACTAGCCCATAGAGTGTATAAACAATTGGGTATTTATAATCTGCATTTGCTGGTCACTCAATTCTCTTTGTCAGAATAAGGGTAGGGAGGTGGGGCACTGATGCAGCAGGCTCTCAATTTAACTCCACCCTAAGGATACCTCTCATAAAAATGAAGTTAACCACTTCCTGAGGTTTTGTTGCTCTGCTGTTTTTTTCTTCCATGCAGTGATAGGTAGGATAGTTATGGTTTAGTACTGTTTTAAGATAGCAGGAAAAAGGAACAGATGCAATGCTGAAGAAGCTCTTCTGCTTTTCTACTTATGAATCCATTTTATTCACAATTAAAAAATGTTCTCAAGTGTTCTCAGACACTTTCATCCTCTTGTTCCATGCTGTTAACTGTTTGGTGACCCAATTATTTTCTGCTTTGAATTTTTCATTGATATCATGTGTTTTCATTAATGGAAGTATCATGAAACATTGAGTGTGTCTGAATTTTTGGTAGGTAGTGTGGATTTTTTTTTCTTGCTCCTTTCCACAACATGAACCTTAGAGTGAGTGCACTGGGACAGATCATGTCCCATTAATTCTATACCTAGAGTATCCCCAGAGTCCACTGAGACATATCTGTCCCAAATAAAAATTTTTCAAATTTTTATTTTTCCTACCAAAGATTCAGACACCTCATACAATACCCTGTAAAAACAGTAATTTGCAGCACAAGCCTGTTTATTCAGTTTCAAACTGTCATAGAGGCCCTTGCACACGCTATCAGTGGGAAAGCAGCTTCCCAATAAACCTGAGATGCTGAAAATGTATGTGGGGGCTATATGTCCCACAGATCACTGGTTCCTCCCTCTTTTTTGTGGTTGAAAAGTTTGTCAAAACTACTCCTTCCTGTTTCATGCCTGAATTTCCATATGTATGTATATACATACATGTGTATGTATGTATGCATTTTGCCGACCAAAACTTTATTTTTGCTATATGAATCATTTTTAATTACTTATATCAGTTTTAAATTATTTTTACATAAATTTGCAACATTTTGTAACCATACAGATACAGAACTTCTTACAAATTCATTTAAATATTTATTACTTAAATATACCGACTCTATTACAATATATTCTCTTTCTCAAGAAATGCATCTCATTATCTTGCAAACTGTAAAATTAATTATTATAATAAGATAATAGGAATTGTTTATCATAGATATAGCCTCTCATCGTTTGGGAATTAAAGTGAATGGCAATATATAGTGGGCAGTATAAAACTTGACAATTACAACTATCTCTTTTTCTCATTACCAAAGCTTAAATAAAAAAGGATATAAATCAGAATGACACCTTATTATCATATCTAACCTAGCTTAACTGACGGTTACACTTATACATATGTCCGACATGTGTCAGCAAGTTCCTCCAACATCCTTACAGGATATAGTCTGAAACTTGAACTCTGCCAGAGAAAACTGTATAGAATCTAGCCAGTTTCTCTGACTTTACCCTTTCAGTCCCTTTAAATACACTGCAGTAATCCATGTCCAAGTTTCTGTTTTGTTGTTGTTTTGTTTTATTACAACTCACACTCCAAACTTGGTTTCATTTACTTCATTTTTTCATCAACATTAATATTTTATTTTTTTGTTTGTTAATACTTGCATAAATTGTTCTGAATTGGTCTGAAATTAATCTGGTAATTTGAGGGAAAGAGCTGTTATTTCATACCATGTAAGATCAATCAACTGAATTCTAATTAATCCCTACTTTCTCATTTTGACCTCACACCATTAAAAAATTATCTAAGATCATTGATCTATATATTTTTGGAACCATTATTTATGCTATAGTTTACTAAAATGAAATATAGGTCTCTATTTCTATCCATATATTCTCAGTTTTTCCTTTGACCATAAATTCAATAACATACATAGAATATGGGCGCTGATTCTACACTGTTATTATATTTTATACATAAGAGAGTAGTAGGTATTCCGATCCTACTTATCCAAGAAGTTTGGTCTAATTTAGTGGTCTAGATTAGGGGTCAGCAAACTTTCTCTGTAAAGGGCCTGATAGTAAAATTTAGACCTTGCAGGCCATAAGGTCTCTATCACAACTACTCAGCTCTGCTTGGTAGCTCAAAGGCAGCCATAGATGATATACAAATAGATGGATGTGTTTTAGCCTCAATAAAACTTTAGTTACAAAAGGAATGGTGGCCTGGATTTGGCCCATGGACCATAGTTTGCCTAACCCTGGTCTAGATAAGTATGTTTCCTTTAACTAAAATTAAAGTATAACATGCATTAAATTTAGATATATTAATTAGCTTAATCAGTACACTTTCCTCTTCTTCAGTAAGGCCATTATTTCTCTTATACAATGTTATATTCCTATATGTTACTGTTCTTATACTGCACTATACGAAGAGATTAATTTGAACAAGTTTACCCACCAAAAATTGTTTATTTTTACTGACTGAGAATGATGAAAATATATTTTGAAGATGTGACCTATGTGAAAGATCTATTATTTAGAATTTAGCATTTAGTCCTCAAGGCATTTATTCTGAAGTTTTATGGAAACATCATTGCCACGTGATGTTTTTGAGCTATTAATTCCTATCATGTTATAAGTTTTCCACACAAAACTCAAAGACAACATTCAGATAAAAGAATAAAAATGACCAGGGATATGTCCCATTAAAGTCTTTTATGGCAACTAAATTACTATACAAGTTCAGATCTTGTAATGATTTTTAAAAAGCAAAAACAATACTAAATAAGAAAAAAGCTTGTTTGCTATTTCATGAAATTGGATTATTTGTTCATTCATTTATTATTTTATTTACTTATGTCTTATTGCAATCTGTAGACATATAGAGAAATATAGCTTCCACTTTACTGCAGAAGTTGGTTGATCTGAAGAAATTTAGAGCATTTAGAAGAGCAAAAGAAAAGAGGCATATCTGTTCTTTTTTATACTTTTGACTACAGAGTGGATGGTACGATTAAAAAAAAAAAAAAAAAAAAAAACAACCAAGGCTTCAGTATGAATTACACCTCAATATAAAAAAAAAAAAAAAAATCCTCACAACTGGAACAATAAGCAACATCATGATAAACAGAGAAAAGATTGAAGCTGTAAAGGATTTCATTTTACTTGGATCCACAATCAACTCTCTTGGAAGCAGCAGTCAAGAAATCAAAAGATGTATTGCGTTGGGCAAATCTGCTGCAAAAGACCTCTTTAAACTATTGAAAAGCAAAGATGTCACCTTGAAGACTAACGTGCGCCTGAACCAAGCCATGGTATTTTCAATCACATCTTATGAATGCAAAAGCTGGACAATGAATAAGGAAGACTGAAGAAGAATTGATGCCTTTGAATTGTGATGTTGGTGAAGAATATTGACTATATCATGGACTGCCAAAATAATAAACAAATCTATCTTGGAAGAAGTGCAACCAGAATGCTCCTTAGAAGGAAGGATTACGAGACTGCGTCTTACATACTTTGGACACGTTGTCAGAAGTGATCATTCCCTGGAGAAGGACATCATGCTTGGTAAAGTAGAGGGTCAGCAAAAATGAGGAAGGCCTTCAATAAGATGGATTAACACAGTGGTTTCAGCAATGGGCTCAAGCATAACAACAATTGTGAGCATGGCGCAGGACCAAGCAGTGTTTTGTTCAGTGGTACATAGGTTCACTATGAGTCAGAATCAACTAGATGACACCTAACAACAACAACATGTCCAGTGTTTTGCCTCCATTATAATGCATCTGCTTCATTTCCCCTTGGAAAATGTTCTTCTGGGGCCTATTAGATACTACCAAGCTTGTTCCCTACTGCCAAATAATACTAGAAATGAAAGTAAGCAGAGGCAAGGCCAAGATGATGAAGTAGTCTGATGCTTCCTGTGGTTCCTCTTAAAATGAAGACCCCCCCAAAAAAAACAAGTGAATTGATTATATATGACAATCTAGGAGCCCTGAACATCAAAGGCAAAGTTGAGGGAGAGGGAGGGAGAGATGATTCAGAAGCAGCAAGGAGTTGCCAGACCTGACCTAACAGGGGCTGGCACCCTTCAGGCCAGATCGACTGGAGTGCACGGTGAGGCAAGCAGTGGTGCTTGGGAAGTATTTTCCAAATTTGGAGAGAGTGAGCAGCAGTCTACTCAGGCCTCCAGAATCAGTGAAAAGCAGTGCTCAATTGGCAAAAGATAAGTATGTGCATCTGACCTATCAGGTGGATCAAAAAACACCCTCTTTAGGAAAAAACCTCTCTCCCATTTACATGATCCTTCCCTACTCTGCACTGAGTCCCAGGCTGGTTTCAGTGATTGCTGAGTTCCCTGTGCCAGAAGTAGGACCCATCATGTGCCCTAGGCCATTCTACCAGACTTGGAGAGGGAACAAATTAACAAACAGGAAAAAATAATCTGTCAGCTCCCCTAAGCCAGGAACTCAGAGTAAGCACTGCTCCTTTGCCTAGGCACAGGCATAAGGGTTCCACGGACTTTGAATGCCTTTCACCCTTGCATAGACCTGTGTGGGCTCATTTCAACAGTATAGGCCCTCATTACCACAGTACAACAGGGTATATACCTGAAGCCTAACTTCAACTGTATCAACTACATGGTGAAGTTGCAGGTTTGTGATATTTGACACCACTCTGCCCATTAAGCAGGGTCCTCACCTACCCACATCAAGGGCCTGATGACTGGTGGCTCCACCCACACCACATAGACACTCACAACAGGGGTCCAAGAATAAGTGGTACTTCCCGGTCCTTACAACCAACAGCAATGAGTTCCCATAGTCCAGCTGCAAAACCCACCCACCTATGCCCTCTAGGGAACAGGGAGACACTTTCCTCCTAGACTCTCAGGGGCAGCAATCAGACCCTGCCTTGCTCAGAGTGTGACCCCCTACTGCAGACAGATACCTGTGCCTACACCAATTATACCTGCCTGCCTAGGACTGTAGGTGAGGGCCTGCTCCACACACTTGGTGACCAACTACCTGGACACTTTAGCTGAAGCCATACAAGAAAAGTAAACAGACTCCTGAGCTCACATATTTAGTAAAATATCTAACCACCTGGTGACAGGACGTTAGAGCTTAAAGTTGCGAATAATCAAACTAGCTCACGTGAGCAGCCTATTTGGGCATATCAAAACAAAACAAAATAAGAAGCAAGGACAGAGTAAGCAAATATAAAATAAATAAATATAATAACTTACTGATGGCTTGGAAGTGACATTCAATATCAAATCACAAAAAAAGGCAGATCATGATGGCTTCAGCAAGTTCCCAAAACAAAGAATCAAGAAAATTTCCAGAGGAAGAGAACTTCTTGGAATTTCTGGAGGTAGAATACAAAATATTAATTTACAGAACTCTTCAAGAGATCAGGAAGGAGATCAGGCAGCATGCAAATCAAGCCAAGGAACATACAGAAAAAACAATAGACAAACTTAAGAAGATTAGAGGACAGCATAATCACAAATTTAACAGACTGAAGAATCTGTAGAGAGACAGCAACCTGAAATCCAGAGGAATAACAATAACATTTCTGAATTAGACAACTCAATAGAAAGTTGTAGCAGCAGAATTGAGGCAAAGGAAGCCAGAATTAGTGAGATTGAAGATAAAGTACTTGACACCAACTTATTTGAGGAAAAATCAGAAAAAACAAGTTTAAAAAATGAAGAAACCCTAAGAATTATGTGAGACTGTAGCAAGAGGAATAACACACGAGTGACTGAAGTACCATAATGGGGTGGGGTGGGGGGACAGAAAATACAGAAAGAATTATTGAAGATTTGATGGCAGAAAACTTCCCTGATATTGTGAAAGATATTTATCCAAGATGTTCATCAATCTGCACACAAGAAAGATCTCAAAAGAAAGTCACTAATACATATTATAATCAAACTTGCCAAAACCAAAGATAAAGAGAGAATTTTAAGAGTGGCTGGGGAAAAAGAAAAGTCATTTACAAAGGAGAGTCATTAAGACTATGCTCAGACTACTCAGTGAAAACTATGCAGGCTACAAGGCAATGGGATGACATATATAAAGCCTTGAAGGAAAAAAAATGCCAGCCAAGAATTATATATCCAGTAAAACTGTTTCTCAAATATGATGGCAAATTTAGGACATTTCCAGATAAACAGAAGTTTAGGAAATTTGCAAAAAACAAACCAAAAATTGCAAGAAATACTAAAAGGAGTCCTCCAGTTAAAAAATCAATAACATCAGATAACAACCCAAGACTAGAACACAGGCCACAGCAACCAGATAACAACGCAGATAGGGAAGTCACAGAAATAAATGAAAGTTAAAATGCTCAAAATAGGAAACAGAGAGATTATCATGTAAAACGTGACAATATTAAAACAAAAAAGGGACTAAAAATAGATCTTTCATATGGAGAGGCAATCAAGACGATATAAAGAAACAAAAGAGTGGTTTAAACTGAGAAAAATAGGGGTAAATATTAAGGTAACCACAAAGGAAACTAACAATCCTACACATCAAAATAAAAAAAAAGAAAAACATAAGATTCAGCAAATACAAAATCAACAATAATGAAAAAGAGGCAAAAAAAAAAAAAAAAACATGAAAAAAGACTCAGCACAGAAAATTAAGTGGAACAAAGAAACTGTCAACAACACAAAAAAAAGGACATCAAAATGATAACGCTACTAAACTCATACCCATCAATAATTATGCTAAATGTAAATGGACTAAATGCATCAATGAAGAGACAGAAAGTGGCAGAATGGATTAAAAAACATGATCCATCTATATGCTGCCTACAAGAGATACACCTTAGACTTAAAAACACAAACAAACTAAAACTCAAAGAATGGAAAAATATATATCAACCAAACAACACTCAGAAAAGAACAGGAGTGGCAATATTAATCTCTGACAAAATAGTCTTTAAAGTAAAATCCACCACAAAGGATAAGGAAGGACACTATATAATGATTAAAGAGTCAATACAACAAGAGGACATAACCGTAATAAATATTTACGCACCGAACGACAGGGTTCCAAAATACATAAAACCAACTCTAACAGCATTCAAAAAAGAGATAGACAGCTCCACAATAACAGTAGGAGACTTCAACACACCACTTTTGGTGAAGGACAGAACATCCAGAAAGAAGGTCAACAAAGACAATTAAGATCTAAATGCCACAATCAACCAACTTGCTCTTATAGACATATACAGAACACTCCACTCAACAGCAGACAAGTATCCTTTCTTTTCCAATGTGCATGGAACATTCTCCACAATAGACCATATATTAGGCCATAAGGCAAGGCTTAACAGAATCAAAAGTATTGAAATATTACAAAGCATCTTTTATGACCATAAAGCCATAAAAGTAGAAATCAATAACAGAAAAAGCAAGGAAAAATTCAAACACATGGAAGCTGAACAATACCTTGCTCAAAAACTACTGGGTTATACAAAAAATTAAGAATGGGATAAAGAAATTCATAGATTCAAATGAGAATGAAAACGCATCCTACCAGAACCTTTGAGACACAGCAAAAGCAGTGCTGAGAGGTCAATTTATAGCAATAAATGCACATATCCAAAAAGGTGAAAGGGCAAAAATCAAAACATTAACCCTACAACTTGAACAAATAGAAAGAGAGCAGCAAAAGAAGCCCGTGGGTGTCAAAAGAAAGGAAATAATAAGAATTAGAACACAATTAAATGAAATAGAAAAACAATTGAAAGAGTTAACCAGACCAAAAGCTGGTTCTTGGAAAAGATCAACAAAATCAATAAACCATTGGTCAAACTGACAAAAGAAAAACAGCAGCAAATAACCCGTATAATAAATGAGATGGGTGATATCACAATAGAATCAACTGAAATTAAAAGAATCATAATAGAATACTACAGAAAATTGTACTTCAACAAATTTGAAAACCTAGAGGAAATGGACTAATTTCTAGAAACTCACTACCTACCTAAACTAACACAAATAGAGGGAGAACAACTAAATAAACCTAAAACAAAAGAAGAGATTGGAAAGCTAATTTAAAAGCTCCCCACAAAAAACCCCAGCCCGGAAGATTTCACTGCAGAATTCTACCAAACTTTCACAGAAGAGTTAACACCACTACTACTAAAGGTATTTCAGAGCATAGAATATGAGGGAATACCAACAAACTCATTCTATGAAACCAGCATAACCCTGATACTAAAACCAGGTAAAGGCACCACAAGAAAAGAAAATTACAGACAAATATCCCTTATGAACATAAATGCAAAAATCTTCAACAAAATTCTAGCCAATAGAATTCAGCAACATATCAAAAAAATAATTCACCATAACCAAGCGGGATTTCTACCAGGAATGCAGGGACGGACGATTCAACATTAGAGAACCACATGATCTTATCAATGCAGAAAAAGCATTTGACAAAGTCCAACACCCATTCATGATAAAAACTCTCAACAAAATAGGAATAGAAAGGAAATTCCTCAACATAATTAACGACATTTATACAAAGCCAACAGCCAACATCATCCAAAATCGAGAGAGTCTGAAAGCATTCCCCTTGAGAACAGGAACCAGACAACGATGCCCTTTATCACCACTCTTACTCATCATTCTACTGGAGGTCCTAGCTAGAGCAATTAGGATAGAAAAAGAAATAAAGAGTATCTAAATTGGTAAGGAAGAAGTCAGAGTATCTCTATTTGCAGATGATATGTTTGTATACACAGAAAATCCCAAAGAATCCACAAGAAAATGACTGGAACTAATAGAAGATTTCAACAATTGATCAGGATACAAGATAAACATACAAAAATCAGTTCTATTCCTTTACACCAACTAAGAGAACTTCGAAGAAGATATTACCAAATCAGTACCATTTACAATAATCCCCAAGAAGATAAAATACTTAGGAGTAAATCTAACCAGACACTTAAAAGACCTATACAGTGAAAACTACAAGACACTACTTCAAGAAACCAAAAGAAGCCTGCATCAATGGAAAAACATACTTGCTCATGGATACGAAGACTCAACATTGTGAAAATGTCAATTCTACCCAGAGTGATCTGTAGATACAATGCAATCCCGATCCAAATTCCAACAGCATTTTTTAATAAGATGGAGAATCACCAACTTCATATGGAAAGGGAAGAGGCCCCAGATAAATAAAGCATTACTCAAGAAGAAGAACAAAGTGGGAGCCCTCACACTACCTAATTTTAGAACCTATTATACCACCATAGTACTCAAAGCAGCCTGGTACTGGTACAACAACAGGTACGTAGACCAATGGAATAGAATTGAGAATCCAGATGTAAATTCATCCACCTATGAGCAGCAGATATTTGACAAAGGCCCAATGTCTGTTAATTGGGGAAAAGAAAGTCTCCTTAACAAATGGTGCTGATATAACTGGATATCTATCTGCAAAAAACTGAAAAAAGACCCATACCTCACACCATGCACAAAAACTAACTCAAAATGGATCCAAGTGCTAAATATAAAGTCTAAAATGATAAAGATCATGGAAGAAAAAATAGGGAGAACACTAGTAGCCCTAATACATGGCATAAACAGAATACAAAACGTTACTAACAATGCACAAACACCAGAAGAGAAACTAGATAACTGAGAGCTTCTAAAAATCAAACACTTTCACTCTTCAAAAGACTTCACCGAAAGAAAAGAGTAAACAGACAACCTACAGACTAGGGAAAATTTTTTGGTTACAACAAATCTGATCAGTGTCTAATCTCTAAAATCTGCAAGATACTGAAAAACTTCAACAATAAAAAGACAAATACCCCAATTAAAAAATAGGCAAAGGACATGAACAGGCACTTCACCAAAGAAGACATTCAGGCAGCTAACAGACACATGAGGAAATGCTGATGATCATTAGCCATTAGAAAAATGTAAATCAGAACTACAATGAGATACCATCTCACCCAACAAGGCTAGCATTAATCCAAAAAAACACAAAATAATAAATGTTGGAGAGGCTGTGGCAAGACTGGAACACTTATACACTGTGGGAGGGAAAGTAAAATGGTACAACCACTTTGGAAATTGATTTGGCACTTCCTTAAAAATCTAGAAATAGAAGTACCGTATGATCCAGCAATTCTGCTCCTTGGAATATATCCTAGAGAAATAAGAGCCATCACACTAATAAACATATGAACACCCATGTTCATTGCAGCACTGTCCATGATAGCAAAAAGATGGAAACAGCCTAGGTGCCCATCAATGAATGAATAGATAATGATGACGAGGACCTTCCTCCCGAGCTGACAAAGAAAGCCTTCCCCTGGAGATGTTGCCCTGAATTTGGACTTGTAGCCTTCTAGAGTGTGAGAGAATAAATTTCTCTTTGTTAAGGCTAAAAAAAAAAAACAGAGAGAGAGAGACAAGTATCGTCCCCCTAGAGCCTACACAGAGAAAAAGAGAGAGAGTCTAGCCATGTGGATGACCCTCAATTAGGACTCCTAGCCTCCAAAACCGTGAGACCATAAATTCCTGTTTTTTAAAGCCCAAAACAACAAAAAAGTGAGCATATATATATATATAATTAATATTTTGAGCTATGTTTATTTGCTATGTGTCTGTAGAGAATCCAAAATAAATATTTGTTTATTCTAAATATAATTTCCTTTGATAGAAAGCAGAATTTTAATATCTAAGTATTTTCAAGCATTCCATAGTAGAACCAAAAGTTTCATGAATTCGATTTTTTCAGACATTAATTATAGGATTATATTAACTTCCCCAGTAAAAATATTGATAGCAGTCACCACAAGGATAACATCAATGTTTGTGAAAGAATTTTGGTTTTTATATTACAGCTACTTTTGATGAATAAATTGTTGTCTATGAATGCATTTACTGTATTTTAAACATCATTTTAAGAAACTGATTCTACAGTTTTTCCAACTTCAACTAGAACTGTATTTTAGAAAAGATACAGTAATACATCTTAAAAATTAATCAATCAGCAAAAATTCTGGAAACAACATTTATTTTCTGGGTAACCAAAAGAGCACACTTGCTCTTGGAAAAATTTCCTAAGAACAAAAATAGGCAATACATGTTATCAATTCACTGGGAAAAAGAGTCACTTAAAAAAAAATTCTATAGTCTATGTTTATGGTCTTAACAACTTAGTAAATAATCAACTGTCTTCCTCCTTTCCTTTCTCCCTTCCTCCTTCCTTCTCTCCCTTCCTCTTCCTTTTTTTTCCTTCCCATCATTATTTCAAATCTTATTTCTTTTTTTTTCTGTTATACATTTATTCAATACATATATAGCCAGGGCTGATATTCAGCCAATACACACAATGCAGCTATTTGGATATTCAAGACTGTCATCTGCTCTAACGGCTCTATACTCATCCTGTACTGTTGTAAAATACTGTATCAACATTATCGCTGCACATATCTATAACTTAGTATTTTGAGGTAATAAATTAGGGCACAGAAATGAATGAGACACAGTTCCTACTCCAAGGAGTACATAGTCTACGCAAGAAAAAAAATTAAAATTAAATAAACGAATAATAAGTTGCTCATGTAACAGAAAGGAAAGTGTTATGTATTCAAATTTACCTGGAACTTTAATAATGTCATTAATACTACAGATACATGCTCTTAAATTATAAATAATCAAAAAATTAAAATATATGTATGACTAATACTTGTAATAATATGGCTTGACAATTTTTTTCATTTTAAGGTGTATTTTGCCTTAATTTACAGAAGAGCTTTTCTTTCTATTTGATGATTTTACATAAATATGTTAAATGCTGAAATAATTAAATGCTGAAAAAGATTTCAATCTGTGCACATATCTTGTAATGACTACACATAATACAAAATATGACAACCCAAAGTATGTTAAAGAACACATGAAGGTATGCCTAATAGGTTAAAAATCTTTCACTAGAATAAATATTTCCTGCAACAACAATATATCAAACTTGATAGGTTTCTGTAGCTTTCTATATAAATGACATTTTTAAAAGACATTTTAACTGAGAAATTTTAACTGAGAAACCGAGAAACTGGGATGTTGTAAAGGCATATTTTGTCAGAATGACATACTGGGTAGAGATTCAGGAACCAGATCACTTAACCCATATCTGGGAATGTGAGCTTTATTCTGAAATCAGCAGGTGGAACCAGTGCAGGCTTTTCAAATGAGGGGCATGACCAATATACATTTAGAAGAATCACTCTTTTTTTCAATTTGTGGAGTGGTGGCGTGAACTTGCTGAAAAGGGACTTATGACTAGTTCCCTCTCTGCCCCTACTCAGCTCTTGCCTGAATTCTGTCTGCTCTTCTAATTCATCCCTCAACTTCTAAAAGAGTTTTACTTCTGTCATTGCTCTTTCCTAACTTTTTCAGTGTCATCTTTCTTATACATAAAGTTCAGATACTTCAGCCTCACCTCCAAGGCTTTCCAGAAAAGCAAGCAAACAAATAAACATAAAACCCAACTATCATCTACCTGTCACACTCTATCTCTCATTCTTCATTACTCCTTTCTACTCACTGTCAACAGAGGTCATTATTTGCATATTGATGATTTTTAATTTATTGAATTTATCACGCACATGATTTTTGTTAAGAAATGTTTTGTAGTAATATGAGTCAGAATGATTTCTTCTCTCATTATTGCTGATTGCAGTCTTCTGATTCTGTCAGTTTTTTCCCAAAAAACTTTTAGTGAGGATTTTTGAACTTTAAATTCTACCTTTACTTTTCTAAAAATACCTTTTATTCACCAGCTATCTCGAATAGGAATTTAGCTGAGTATATAATTTAAGATTGGTCGATTTTTTCCCTAAAAATATTGAATATATTAATCCACTGTTTCTGGACTCTACTTCTGCTAAAAATTGGAATTGTCCAGATTTGAGGTAGTCTAGATGTAACCTTTTGGTTACTCTGGTTATGATATCACCATAATTTAGAGTCAAATAAATATCTGACTATTTAATTTTTAATGTTAGGTATTATATATGTATATATGTTATATTCTAGGGCTTAAAGTAATAAGAGTGGGATTGGAATTAGGGGATTTTGTTTTGAGTTCTGAAAATGACACTCAGAAACATTCATAGTGAAAATGACAAATATTTAGTATGTGCAATTCATATCCCTTTACTGGGCGCTGAGAATACAGAGATGAACCAGAGAAAGTGTTCTCACCCTAATGGAGCTTGCACAGTATGTAATCTTGGAAAGCTATTATGTCTAGCTAAGCCATATTTTTTAAAAAAGTAAATTTCTGTTATGGAAATGCTTGCTCTACTTAACTCACAAGGATGTTGTGAGGACAAACTTAACATAGGGAAATAACGTAAGTAAAATTAACTTGAAAAAACAAACTTTAAAATTATTTGAAAATAGATAGTGGTAATGACTGCAA
This sequence comes from Dugong dugon, assembly GCA_030035585.1. Classification (NCBI taxonomy): domain Eukaryota; kingdom Metazoa; phylum Chordata; class Mammalia; order Sirenia; family Dugongidae; genus Dugong; species Dugong dugon. The sequence goes on from CM057479.1 coordinate 36,111,851, forward strand.
AACATGATGAATATAATGTCACTGAATTGCACGTGACAAATGTTGAAATGGCAGGTTTTGTTATATATACACATATATATACTTTGTTGTTGTTGTTACGTGCCATCCAGCTGGTTCTAATGCATAGCGATCCTATGTACAACAGAACGAAACACTGTCCAGTCCTGCACCATCCTCATGATCATTGTCATGCTTGAGCCCATTGTTGCAGGTACTGTGTCAATCCATCTTGTTGAGGATCTTCCTCTTTTTCACTGACCCTCCGCTTAACCAATCATGATGTCCTTCTCCAGGGGCTGATTCCTCCTGATAACATGTCCAAAGTACATGAGACGAAGCCACCCTCTCTTCTAAGGACATTGTGGCTGTACTTCTTCCAAGACAGATTTGTTGGTTCTTTTGGCAGTCCATGGTATATTCAACATTCTTGGCCAACACCATAACTCAAAGGCATCAATTCTTCTTCATTCTTCCTTATTCATTGCCCAGCTTTTGCATGCATATGAAGCAATTGAAAACATCATGGCTTGAGTCAGGCATACCTTAGTCCTTAAAGTGACATCTTTGCTTTTTAACACCTTAAAGAGGTCTTTTGCAGCAGATACACTTACCACAATAAAAATCATGTAAGCTATTATTTTCATTTTGCTTTTTATTTTCATTATTTCTATTGGTCAAAATTGTCAGTTCACCATGCACTGCCCCTGAAATTTTAATTCCAAATATACTGCTCCCTTGCCTAGACAATCCCTGATATGATGTGGTGTTTGACACAATCTCCACGCCAATTTTTAAATAGGTCATCACCATCCTTGTCTTCTTACAGACTGGGCTGACCACATATATATACCCTCTCAAAAGACTTTTGTGAGTTAAGTTCAACTGGCTTGGAACACTCTATTTCTCTCTCTGTCCATAAATATTCTTATATTGACTCATGCTTGCTTCTCTTATATCCTACCAACTTTTAAATTCATCGTTGGTACAGTTAATCTGTTTTCTCCCTATTCTTCTCACAATGCCTTCTGAATTTAATTTTAAGTTAAAAAAAAAAGTTCAATGAGTGTTTTTTTAAGTGTTTGATATATTGGTCTAGATGTGAAAGTTACAGAAATGAATAAAAATCTATCCATACTTAAGAAGCTCATAAGCTGTTGAAGGAAACAGAAGTGTATGCAGCTAAGTATAAAACAAATAAGAGAGGTATCTGAGTTAGTTCAAATTGCTACTGAAGGAAAGAGGAAGAAGCTATTCATTCTGACATGGGGGGCTGGGAAATGCTTCATGAAGAGGTGGCAGCAGGGCTCCAGGAATTATTCTACTAAATAAATAATCTCCTTTTCAAGCCCTGTACCTGCTACTCTAGTTTCTTGGACCGCTTTTGCTGGCTATGGGAATGTTTTAAGGCTCCTTTCAGCCACAACTAAATCTTTAAATGCCTCTGAGTTTGAAAACATTCCACCTCTGGCCCATCAATAGTAAATTTACAACCTCCAGGTCAGAACCAAAAGCTTTTCATAATGTAATTGACAAATACCAGGAAGCATCTTACTTTAGCAAAGATACTTTACAACTTTGAAATGAACCTGGTGAACATGGGGCACATTGACTTCAATCGGAATCACTCCAGCTATTTCTAACAAACTCGGTAGGAAAGTAAGAACAAATTTAAGAAGGCCAAAATAATCCTAAAATCTTCTTACAATAGCATGCAGCAGGTAATACTGAGTCCCAGAAGTCTCAATATAAGAAAAATTTATATCATATGTCGAAACCCTGGAACTAAGTTTTCAGCACACTAAACGTACTGCAACTTCAGATTGCTGTCTAAAATCCACTCCTCTTTCACTTTGTTACAACTGTATCTTGCAGTGGCTTTGATATTTTTCCTTCTTATTAGGAAATTCTTGACATAAGTGAGGAAAACCTATATTGGTTTTTAATGTTTGGTAATTAAATTTATAGATAATATTACTTTTACTTGTTATCTGTCATTACAGACTTATTTGTGTATAATCAAATTTATACTTTTTCTTAATAAATTTTAATTCCTAGGCACAAATGCTGATAAAATGACAGCATGCCAAAGTAGTACTAGAGCAGTATATGCAAGTATCTTCTTTTTTATTGATGTAAAAATATAGACAGCACACATCTGCCAATTCAACATCTTTCATGTGTACAATTTAGTGACACCAATTACATCAATTATATTGTATAACCAATATCCATTGCCAAATGTTTAATTACTATAAACAAAAACTCAATGTTTCCTAAACAATGATACCCCTTTTCCTCTCCCATTCAAGTCTTGATAAAGAAAATTTTACTCAAAGAAATAGTAATTTATAAAAGTAAAATTAGTTGAAAATTAAAATTAAGCAATATTTTTGGAAATGTAATATTATTGCTGTATCTTTCACTACATGTGGTTTCATATTTTAAATATACACTTTTAAATCTAATAAATTGCCTTGTTGTTGTTGTAGTACTAACTAGCTAGTCTATTAGTTGTTTTTATTTTGAAGTGTTTGTTCTCTTAAGTGAAGGAGCCCTGATGGCGCAGTAGTTAAGGGCTCACTGATAACTGAGAGGTCAGTGGTTCGAACTCCCAGCTGCTCTGAGGGAGAAAGATGTGGCAATCTGCTTTCATAAAGATTACAGCCTTGGAAACCCTACAAGGCAGTTCTACTCTCGACTGTATAGGGTCACTATGAGTTCAGAATTAAATTGACAGCAATGGATTATTGTCTTAGGTACTGAGTAGACTCCTGAAGACCATTGAGCCACAATAAGACTCAATACCTGTTAAGTATAAATACTCTAAAAGTATATTTTTACCTTGCAAAAATAAAAGTTAAACAGGAACCATATCTTTTCTCAATTTTTCCCTTCTGATTTTTCTCATATTGTATTCTTAATGTCAGTAGAATTTTCACTGTTCTCCTAGATGTCTCAAAGAATAGCCCATATGTATTTATGGAGAAACAAAATGAATTTGACATAACATAAATATTTCCTTGGCAAGGGTGGCATATCCTGGTTTGAGATAACTTTCCTAAAGTGTCTTCTTTTCAATATATTTTTGTTTCAAACATTTAGGAAAATATTCCATTTATTTTCTCTAATCTTTTACAAATGCTAAAATTTCAGGATTAAAAAATACATAAAATCATATATATGAATGCATTGTCTTACAGTGTATTAAATGATCTATTTTATGGAATTGACAGTTTTTACAATACTTTTGCTCACTCTTTAGGAATACAGTTGATAATTTGAAATGAAAATCACAATATGTCTCTATGTACATAACCATGAAGACACTCTTCTGCTGTTAAAATAGTTATTTGATTTTATCCAACATTAGCAAGGTAACTAGTAACAGAAATTATTTTTGAAAGTCTTTTAAGTGTCACTATGCATAGACAGTTTTCATTTTTATTAGAACAATAAGAATCAGACTTTAAGTGATATCTATGACATAAATAATATTGGTTAATTGATCATTCTTATTCCTTTAATATTTTATCTTAATTATGACTGAAATGTTATTCTCTGGGTATATATTTAACCAGTTGCTCTGAAGTCCATTCTGACTCATGGAGCGTAGAATTGTGCTCCATAAGGTTTTAAATGACTTCTTTTTCAAAAGTAGATTGCAAAGTCTTTCTTTGGAGGCACCTCTGGGTGGACTCAAACTTCCAACCTTTGGTTAGCAGTTGAGCATTTTAACTTTTTACACCACGCAGAGACTCCTGGATACACATCTGGACTTCTGGGTGTATATTTAGTAAAAATTTGTACTAGGTAGAAATGGCATACCTCATATTGACAATATAGATATTTGTCTCCCTGTTGTTTAGGCAGATAAAAAAAATCTATCCTATCAATAATACTGCCTCATTTCTCCATGCCAGCTCCAAACCCCAGGAAGAACATCGCAGGCAAAAAAACACTCAATAGAGACATATTAGCTCACTGGATTGTATGAGTTTATTTTATAGAACACAGGGCTCTGAGAGATGGTAGAAAGAAAATTTCCATGAAGGCATAAGGATAGGAAATGGACTATTTGGAAGAAATTTGGTGGAAGGGGTCTGTTCTTTGGGAAGCTAGGGCATAACAGGAGGGAAAAAAAGGAGAAAGAAGCAGGAAATGAGAATCTGGTTACCTGTGATTACAACAAAGCAACCTATTTGCATTCTTGCCTGAGGCTGATCTTCCCCGGACACTTGAGCATAATTAGAAGCCAAACAAGCCAATTAGAATCCACAGATTTATATTCTACATAGGTCCCTACTCAGCTACTCTCTTGTCTTTTCTCCAGGAAATCTAAATACACATGTTTTAAACCATGCCCTAACCTGCTTTTAAGGAGCTCTGGTGGCACAGTGGCACAGAGATTAAGAGACTGATTGCTAACAAAAAGGTTGGCAGTTCAAACCCACCAGCTGCTCCTTGGAAACCCTATGGGGCAGTTCTACTCTGTCTGTCCTATAGGGTCTCTATGAGTTGGAACGTACTTGATGGGAATGGGTTTGCATTAACTTGCTTTTCAGATGACATCTACAAAATTAATACTTAATCATTTCTTTTCAAAGATGCTACCAGAACATAAAATGATACTCTTGTAGAGTGTGCTACTTAGCTCAAGTAGATACATGAGACTAAATGGGCAGCTCCTGTCCGGAGGGGTGATGAGAAGGCAGAGAGGGTCAGGAGTTAGTTGAATGGACATGGGAAATCAGGGGTGGAAAGGAGGAGTGTGCTGTCACAGTATAGGGAGAACAATTAGGGTCACATAAAAATGTATGTATAAAGTTTTGTATGAGAGACTAACTTGAATTGTAAATTTCTCTTAATACAACAGTAAAATAATAAAAAAATTTAAAACTTCCAGCAGCATGACACTCTAGGCAGAAGCACCACACCATCCCTCCACAGCAAAGATCCGAAAAACTAAGCCAAACAAAGAAAACAGCAATCCTGAAACCCTAAACATCAAATGGAGAGATAAAGAACTCAGTCAAGCACCAAATGGAATAAGAAACTGTCAGAGAAGAGAGTGAGGAGACATACGTGCAGAGGTTACCTATCAGCTACCACAAACTTGGACTCCTATCAGAGGCCAGCAAACAGGGGGTAAGAGAAAGCAGTTTCACAGAGCTTCCAGCAAGAGAAAGAACAACTGGTAGCCAGTAATATACGCTTTCCCACCTCCCACTGTTCTTCACCCCACTCAGCCTCTTCAGCTTCCCAAGGCCACAGTCTCTTGTCCGGGAAGCACTGGCTGCTTGAATTCTACCCGGCCACACAGGCCTACTCCCTGAGTGCCATTTGTTTGATGCTGGTGTAGCTCTTTTCTACTACTTTTGATTTCTTCCTTAACTCTCACCACCTCACCCTCCTTTCACTCAAATAGCTGGCTCCGTGCACCATCTTTGCTTCTTCCTGAGGAGCTGTGGAGCTCTGCTCGAGTGTGGAACTGCTTCCTGGTCTGTGCTGCCACACTGGTAGGATCTCGGGGATTTTCTTTCTTTGTTTGTTTTGAATTGTTTCTTTGGTTTCTTTTTCTTTTCTCAAGTTGGGAGCTCTTTCTGGTCAGACACTTCTGCGTGGCTTGGGACCTACCCACTCAGCTTGTGCAGACATGCAGAGTGATCCCTGAGAGCATTTCTTTTACTGAGGGCATTTTTTTCCTGTTATTTTTTGGGTTTTTTTTGTTCTTTTTTTAAAAATTGTTTTCTTTTCTTTTCCCTCTCTTTCCCTTTTTGTCTTTCTTCATTACTCAGTTTCTCATCTCTCTATACCTTCCTTCTTTTCCTGTCCCCTGAATACCTGGTGCTGGGTGACACCTCTACACCTTCTAGCCAGGCTGTACTTCAATACCTGGGAACAACTTCCCCAGACCTCAAAGCTGCACTGGTGTGATCCCTGGGAGCTTTGCTTTTCTTTTTCCCTTCTAATTTTCACTTATTCATTCTTTTCTTTTCTTTTTTTCTTCTTATTCCTCTTTTTGTTTTTCTCCTTTTCATAGACTCTCATCTCTCCACTCCAACGGCGAGCTCCCTTAGCACTATTTTTTATTTGTTTTTATGTTTTTGGCTCCTCTTCCTCTCTCCTCTCTCCCATACCCATCTTAGCTCCACACATCACTATCTCCCCCCTCAATCCTGCCTACCTGCACTGTGCGCTTAACATCACATCACCAAGCAGTACAGGCACAGCCTAACGGAACCTACCCTGCACTGATTGCTGACCCACCCTGGTGGCTATAGTAAGTGCTGCAAATAATCTATCCCAGTAACTCCTCTTTAGCTAGAACTGCCCTGTTGTACCATATATGAGTGACTGACCTTGCCAATTGAAGAAAGAGACAAAAAGTATCATGCCCACAGATGAACAAACAAGAAAGAACTCACAGTCCACCTGCTTAGACATAGCCCCCAAAAAAGAAAAAAAAAGGATGAAACAAACAAATTTACAGTCAATAAATGAGAAAAATAACTACTGAATGCTATAAAGACAGCAGATAATATCAAAACATTTACAAAAACAAGACAGGGTGGTTCCAGTAGGCATCTAAACTAAAACACCAGATGAGTTCCCAGTAGAAGAAAAGGCACTACAACTACCTAAACAGGAATTCAAATACCTAATACTCAGGCTATCCAAGAGTATAAGCAAAAAGCAGACAAAAATGAGGAAAAAATAGACAAATTCATGGAAAATACAGACAAAAAATGCTAGAATTCAGGAATTTAATTGAAGAACAAAATGTCAAATTAAATTCACAACTAGAAATCATACAAAAACAACAATTACAAATCCAAAAGATAAACAAGATTTCAGAAATGGACAGTGTCATAGAAGGGCTGAGGAGCAGATTTGAAAGGGTGGAATACAGGATCAGCAGAATTGAAGACAAACATTGGATACAACTATATTTGAGGAAAAATCAGAAAATGTTCTTTTGTTCTTACAAAGAAAAATGAAGAGACCCTGAGAATTATGTGGGATACAATCAAAAGCAAAAATTTTTGAGTGATTTCAGTTCCACAACAGGGGAAGAAAACAGAAAACACAGAGAGGATCATTAAGGAATTGCTGACAGAAAACCTCCCTAATATCCTAAAAGATGAAAAGCTGACCATCCAAGAAGCATAACGAACCCCATATAGGATAGACCCCAAAAGAAAATCACCAAGACATATCATAATCACACTCAACAAAACCAAAGACAAAGAATCTTGAGAACAGCTCATGAAAAACAAGAGGTAACATACAGAGGAGAGACAATAAGACTAAGCTCAGATTATTCAGCAGAAACCAGGCAGGCAAGAAGGCAATGGGATGACATATATAAAATCTTGAAAGAAAAAAATTGCCAGCCAAGAATAACATATCCTACAAAACTCTCATTCAAATATGATGATAAAATTAGGTCATTTCCAGATAAACAGAAATTAAGGGATTATGTAAAAACCAAACCAAACTTACAAGAATTATTAAAGAGAGTCCTTCGATCTGAGAAGAAACAACTTCAGCTCACAGGAAGAATCTAGGATGTAAGATGGTACAAGCCAGATACTAATCTAGGAAATGAACTCTCAAGGACTATCCAAAACCAAAATAAACACAGCAGGAATCAGAGCAGTAAATTGTTAAATGATAACAACATCAGAACTAAAAAGAGGGAATAAACGGTGTAGGTATAGAACCTTCTGATGGAGAGGAAGGCAGGGCCATACCAAGTAATAATAGACAGCAGCAAACTTAGTAAGATAAGGGTAAATTTCACGGTAAACACAAAGAAAGATAACAAACCTACTCATCAAAATAAAGAGGAAAAATATAGAGTCTCAGTAAAAACAAAACCTACAAAAAAAAACATATAAAAAAAAAATCCACAAACAAAACAAATTCAGCATGGGGGAGTAAGAAGAACAAAGAAAACATTAGCACCACAAAAAAAAAAAAAAAAAAAAACTACAAAAGGACAACAACAAACTCACATCTATCAATAATTACAGAGTGTAAATGGTCTCAATGCACCCATAAAGGGACTGACAGTTACAGAATAGATTAAAAAAAAAAAAAAAACAGGATCCATCAATATGCTGTCTACAAGAGACACAACTTAGAAACAAAGATGTGAATTTATTAAAATTCAAAGGTAGGAAAAAAGTCTATCATGCTAAAAACTACCAAAAAAGAGCAGGAGTGGCAATACTAATTATATGGAAACTAAATAACACCCTGCTTACAAACCACTGGGTAATAGAAGAAATCAGAGATGGAATTTAAAAATTGCTAGAATCAAACGAGAATGAAAACACATCAAACAAAAACCATTGGGACACAGCAAAGGCAGTCCTAGGAGGACAATTTATAGCAATAGATGCACACATCAAAAAGAAGAAGGGGACAATATCAAAACATTAACTACACAACTCAAACAGAAACAGCAAAAAAAGTCCACAGCCCCTGGAAGAAAGGAAATAATAAAGATCAGAAGAGAAGTAAATGAAATACAGAACAGAAGAACAATACAAAGAATCAACAAAACAAAAAGTTGGTTCTTTGAAAGAGTCAACAAAATCGACAAACCACTGGCCAGACTGACAAAATAAAAACAGGAGAGGACGCAAATAACCCAAATAAAAAATGAAATAGGTGACATTACAACAGACCCAACCAAAATAAAAAGAATCATAACAAAATATTATGAAAAACTATACTCCAATAAATTTGAAAACCTAGAGGAAATGGATAAAAATTTCTAGAAACACACTGCCTACCCAAACTACAACAATGTAATGTTGAAAATCTGAACAGACTCATAAAAAGAGAAGTGACTGAAAAGTTAATAAACCCCCCCCCCAAAAAAAAAAAAAAAAAAAAACCGTGGCCCAGATGGCTTCACTTGAGAATTCTATAAACATTCAGAGAAGAGCTTGTACCAGTAGTACTCAAACTATTTCAGAGCATAGAAAAGGAAGCAACACTTCCAAAGTCATTCTACAAAGACAGCATAACCCTGATACCAAAACCAAAGACACCACAAAAAAGGAAAATTACAGACCAATATCACTCATGAATATAGATGCAAAAATTCTCAACAAAATTCTAGCCAATAAAATGCAGCATCGTATCAAAAAAATAATACACCATGAACAAGTAGGATTCATACCAGGTATGCAAGGTTGTTCAGCATTAGAAAATTGATCAATGTAATCCACCACATAAATAAAAGGAAAGAATCACAGGATCATCTCAATTGACACAGAAAAGGCATTCGACAAAGTCCAACACCAATTGCTGATAAAAACGCTCAGTAAAATAGGTATAGTTGGGAAATTTCTTAACATAATAAAGGGCATCTATGCAAAACCAACAACCAACATCATTCTTAATGGAGAGAGGCTGAAAACATTCCCCTTGAGAACAGGAACAAGACAAGGATGCCCTTGATCACCACTCCTATTTAACATTGTGCTAGAAGTTCTAGCTAGAGCAATAAGGCAAGAAAAAGAATAAAGGGCATCCAAATTGGTAATGAAGAAGTTAAACCGTCCCTGTTTGCAGATGATATGGTCCCTGTTTGCGGATGATATGATACTATACACAGAAAACCCTAAAGACTCCATAAGAAATCTACTGGAACTAATAGAAAGATTCAGCAGAGTAGCAGGATACAGGATAAACATACAAGAATCAGTTGGATTCCTATACACCAATAAAGAGAACAATGACAAGGAAATCAGGAAAATAATACCATTTATAACAGCCTCTAAAAAAATAAAATACTTAGGACTAAATCTAACCAGGAATATAGAAGACCTATACAAAGAAAACTAGAATCACTACTGCAAGAAACCCAAAAGGATCTTCATAAATGGAAAAACATACCATGCTCATGGATAGGTAGACTCAACATTGTGAAAATGTCAATTCTACCTGAAGCAATTTACAAATACAATGCAATCCCGATCGAAATATCAACAATATTCTTCAAAGAGATGGAAAAACTAATCATTCACTTTATATGGAAAGGGAAGAAGCCCCGAATAAGTAAAGCACTATTGAAGAAGAAGAATAAAGTTGGAGGACTCACACTACCTGACCTCAGAACCTACTATACAGCTAAGGTAGTCAAACAGCCTGGTAATGGTACAACAACAGATACATTGACCAATGGAACAGAATTGAGAACCCAGATATAAATCCGTCCAACTACAGTCACATGATGCTTGACAAGGACCCAAAGTCCATCAAATAGGGAAAGACAGCCTTTTTAACAAATGGTGCCAGCAAAACTGGATATCCTTCGGTAAAAAAAAAAAAAAAAATGTAACAGGACCCATACCTGACACCATATACAAAAACTAATTCAAAATGGATCAGAGACCTAAATATAAAGCAAAAATTTATAAAGTTCATAGAAGAAAAAGTAGGACGTACCTTACAAGCCCTAATACACGGCATGAACAGGATACAAACCATAATCATCAACACACAAACCCCAGAAGATAAGCTAGATAACTGGGATCTTCTAAAAATCAAACACCTGTGCTCTTCAAAAGACTTCACCAAAAGAGTAAAAAGAGAACCTACAGACTGGGAAAAAAAATCCGGACAGTAAAAGTCAGACAGTGGTCTAATCTCCATAATCTACAAGAAAATCCAGCACGTCTACAACAACAGGACAAATAATCCTTTTGAAAAATTGGCAAAGGAAATGAACAGATACTTCACCAAAGAAGACATTCAAGCAGCAAACAGACACATGAGGAAATGCTCGCAGTTACTAGCCATTAGAGAAATGCAAATTAAAACCACAATGAGATACCATCTCACCCCGGCATTACTGGCACGAATCAAAAACACTGGAAATAACAAATGTTGGAGAGGCTGTGGGGAGATCAGAACTCTTATGCATTACTGGTGGGAATGCATAATGATACAGCCATTTTAGAAAATGATATGGTGCTTCCTTAGAAAGTTAAAAATAGAAATACCATAGGATCCAGCAATCCCACTCCTAAGAGTATATCTTAGAGAAATAAGAGCCCTCAAATGTATAGACATATGCACACCCATGTTCATGGCAGTATTGTTCACAATAGCAAAAAGATGGAAACAACCTAGATCCCCATCAACAGATGAATGGATAAACAAACTATGGTACATACACACAATGGAGTACTACGCAAAGATAAACAACAATGATGAATCTGTAAAGCATCTCATAACATGGATGAAACTGGAGGACATTATGCCGAGAGAAATAAGTGAATTACAAAAGGACAAATATTGTATGGGACTGCTATTGTGAAAACTCATGGAAATGTTTACACACAAAAAGTAACAATCTTTGTTGGTTTTGAGGGATGGAAGTGGTCAGGGGGAATACTAAATAGGCAATAGATAAGTGGTATCTTTGGTGAAGGGTGAGACAGTACATAATACTGGGGAAGCCATCACAACGTGTACAAGGAAAGGTCATGGGTGCTCCATAGACATATCCAAACTCCCTGAGGGACTGAATTGCTGGGCGGAGGGCTGTGGAGACCATGGTCTCTGGGAACATCTAGCTCAATTGGCATACACAGTTTATAAAGACAATGTTCTACATTCTACCTTGGTGAGTAGCGTCTGGAGTTTTAAAAGTCTGTGAGCAGCTATCAAAGATACTCCACTTGTCTCATCCTTTTAGGAGCAAGGGAGAATGAAGAGAACAGGACACAAGGAAAAGATTAGTCCAAAGGACTAATGGACCACAGCTACCAAGGCCTCCACCAGACTGAGAGCACTACAGGTAGATGGTGCCTCATTACCACCACTGACTACTCTGACCAGGATCACAAAGAGAGGGTTCTGGACAGAGCTGGAGAAGGGTGTAGAATAAAATTCTAACACACCCACAAAAAGACCTGATTTACTGGCTTGAAAGAGACTGGAGAAACCCCAAGAGTATGGCCCCCAGACACTCTTTTAGCTCAATGGTGAAGTCACTTCTGCAGTTCACCGTTCAGCCAGGGATTGGACAGCCCCATAAAGCCAAACAGGATTAATGAGTCACAGCAGTCCAGGGAGAAGGACTAGAAGGCAGAAGGGGACAGGAAAGCTAGTGATAGGGAACCCAAGGTTGAGAAAGGACAGTGTTGACATGTAGTGGTTGTGTTAACCATCATCATAGGGTAACATGTGTACTAAGTGTTTAATGAGAAACTATTTTGTTCTGTAAACCTTCATCTAAAGTGAGAATAGCAGCACAACTGAAAGAACGTAATCAATGTCACTGAATTGTGCATGCAGTAATTTTTGAAATAGTGTATCTTTGGCTATGTATATTTCACCAAAAAAAAAAAGATGGAGAAGGGGGAGGGTTAACGTCTCATGGGGTTGTTAACTAATGTCATAAAACAATATGTATACTGACTCTAATTAGAAACTATTTGTTCTGTAAACTTTCACCTAAAATATGATAAAAAAAGTTAAAAAGTTGTTATCAGAAACAAAAATGCCATATTTAATAGCAATTGTAATTTTACTAAAGAATGATTACTCCAAACTTAATTGTAAAACAAATAGTATTGTGTATATTTGATGAAAAAAGTCATAATCCCCTCCAAAAATCCAAAAACCTGTTGCCATTGAGTCGATTCCAACTCATATCTACCCTACAGGACAGTGTAGAACTGCCCCATATGGTTTCCAAAGAGCAGCTGCTGAATTTGAACTGCTGACCTTTTAGTTAGCAGCCAAGCTCTTAACCACTGCGCCACCAGGGCTCCATAATCCGTACCATTTCTATTTATTAAAAAATTAGTACTTGAAGGAGACTGGGGTGTCATTACAGCACCAAATACAAATGTTGAATTTTAAAGGGGAACTGTGACTAAGGTTTTAAAAGGATTTCAATGTGAAAAGTGTGTCTGATATTCACAATCCCTGAAATGTCTTCAGAGAGCTGTGAATCCCTAACAGCTCTCTTTTCTAGTGGGAATAGAGATAGTTCATCCTTTGATGTCTGGACTGTGAATGTTAATGGATTTTGATATTACGGATAAGTAAATGCTCTGCGCAATGACATTTTATAAATGATTTTGAACTTTAATAATTCAACTTAGGATCACCCCTCTGATCTAGTAGTATTAAGATCCAATATAGTGTTTAAGTAGGCCCCCAGCTTGTCAATGATTTAGAACAAGCATGAATCTGCCCAGCATGTCATCCAAGAGCTGTAAAAGATGACTTTCAGGGAAGTACAAGAAGGTCCTGACCCAATATAGAAAAAAGACCAAAATATTGCATCCAAAATTGCCGGCCTTATAATTTAAATAAAACCTCTTAAGTCTTTGTTTCCTTTTTGTTGTTGTTAAGAGATTATATGTTTAAGTAATCCTTTAAATTTCTATTGTTTGCTGGGGAATATAGAATATAACTGGTTTATTTTGAGTTTCGCATCACTGAAAATAGAGACGTCAAAAACCCAGGTTTATTTAAATTTTATTGATGTTAATGTTTCACATGACTAGAAATGGGAAAAAATAAAACTTTGTGGATTAGCATGATTGGAACTATAGAAGAAAGTTATTTTTATGTATATGAGAGAGAAGCAAAAAGACAGTTAATGACGAGATCGATATAAGCAGTCATTCAAAATAATCTGTCGATAAAATATTAAGACTGATGGTGTTTAAGTGAAGCAAAGTTGTTTAACTTCAGATGTAATAAAAATTATTCTGAGGAGAAAAACACAGAACATAGCTCTAATTCTTAAAAAGTCCAGGCTTACTGGACCAGTTGAGACTACAGGACTCCTTGAGACTATCATCCTGTGATACTCTTTAAACCTTGAATCAAAACTATCCCCTAAGATTACTTTTTAGGGAAATAACAAATGGCACATGAAGTAAAATATGTTACCTCTGAGTGCCGTGCTCCATTAAAAAAATCAGCTATATAAGGTCAAAAGGTCAACAATTACTGTAATACAAAGATGAGAAGATAAGGGGGCAGGGAAACTAAGTACTGGAAATGGAATAACCAGAATGTAATTAAAGAGAATGTTGACACATTGTGAATAATATAACTAATGTCACCAAACAATTTGTGTAGAAATTGTCAAATGGGAACCTAATTTACTGTGTAAACTTTCACAGAAAACACAATGAAATACTAAAAATTATTTTTGTTCTGGTTATAAACACTGAAAAATACTTCCATTTCAACCACTATTACATATTATTTTAATATCACATTTTAAATTACTATATGTCCATATATAGTTGTTGATGTAGTTAGGTGCCACTGAGTTGGCTTTGACTCACAGAGACTTTATGTATAGCAGAATGAAATGTTGCCCGTTCCTGTGCTGTCCTCACAATTTGTGCTATGTTTGAGCCAATTGTTGCAGTCACTGCGTCAGTCTGTGTCATTGAGGGTCTCTGTCATTTTTGTTGATCCTCTGCTTTACCAAGTATAATGTCTTTCTCCAGGGATTGGTCCCTCCTGATAACATGCTCTAAGTAAGCTAGAGGAAGTCTAGCCATCCTGGTTTCTAAGGAGCATGCTGGCTATATTTATCCAAGATATATTTGTTCATTCTTCTGGTAGTCCATTCAATATTCTTCACCAACACCACAACTAAATGCTTCAATTCTTCTTCTGTCTTCTTGTTCATTGTCCAGCTTTAGCAAATGAGGTGATCAAAAATACCATGGCTTGGGTCAGGCACACCTTAGCCATCAAAGTGACGTCTTTGATTTTTTTAACAAATTAAAGAGATCTTTTGCAGCAGATATGTCCATTGTTTGATTTCAGAAAGGACGTGGATCTTAGCCAAAAGCAGATAATACCAGAAAGATGTTTCCTGATTTTATCAACTATGTGAACGCATTTGACTGTGTGAATTATAACAATTCATGGATAGCATTGAGAAGAATGGGAATTTCAGAACACTTAATTATGCTTATGCAGAACCTGTGTATGAATCAAGAGGCAGTGGCTCAAACAGAACAAGAGGATACTGCACAGTTCAAAACTGGAAAAGGTGTGTGGCAGGATTGTATTCTTTTACCTTAATTATTAAATCAATGTGCTGAACAATTAATCCAAGAAGCTTGGCTATATGAAGAATGCAGCATCAGAATTGGAGGAAGACTTATTAACAACTTGAGATATGCAAATGACGCAATCTTGCTTGCCAAAAATGAAGATGACTTGAAACATTTACTGATGAGGTAAAAGATTACAGCCTTCAGTACACCTGAACATAAGAAAAAAAAAAAAAAAACTCTTACAACTGTGTCAGTAAACAGCATTACAATAAATGGTGAAGAAATTGAAGTTGTCAAAGACTTCATTCTACTTGGATCAACAATCAATGCCCATGGAAGCAGCAGTCAAGAAATCAAACAACTTATTGCACTGGGCAAATATGCTGCAAAAGACCTCATTTGACTAATCATCCTTTTATATACATTCTCATATTTAATTTTTTTATGTATAGTAATTCCTAAATATTAAATATTCTGAGAATGTATATAAAGGTATGGTCAGTCAAAACTCTGTCATAGCATGCTTCATTAAATATTATAATCATAAAGATGATACAGCAATCCAAATAAATGACTGCTATACTAAAATTGAAGGAGGCCTGGTGGCGCAGTTGTTAAAAAGCTCGGCTGATAACTGAAAGTTCAGCAGTTTGAATCCACCAGCTGCTCTGGAGTAGAAAGATGTGGCAGTCTGCTTCTGTAAAGATCACAGCCTTGAAAACACTATGGAGCAATTCTATTCGGTCCTATATGGTCACTAAGAGTCAGAATTGTCTCGATGGTAATGTGTTTTTATATCAAAATTGTGCCATTATTAAAAATATGGAAAATATATTATATGGATAAATAATGGATTTTTTAAAAAAGAGGAATTGATAAATTAGGAAACTATGTGATTTAACTTTTTTTTAAAGAAGGCTATTTACTAAAATCAAAAGACAAGGATCAGATAGTAATTTTGCACAAGATCAGTAAATATGTTTTTTCTATTTAATTTCCCAAATTCGTAGAATATTTTTTTAATATTAATAAAAAGTCTTCTTTTAACTTTCAAACAGACTCAGTAATAAGTAAAATGGTAAAGCTCTGAAGTTGGCCTCTTAACCACTTTCTTCTATTTTACCACATGGCCCCTTTATTTCAGTGACACCAATTCATGGCAAACTTCTTGAGAAGCTGGATGACATAATATAAACTTTGGAGTCCAATAACCTGTACAGTCTTACCCGACCATGATATGGAGGTGAGAAGAACTATTTCCAGGTACAGATTTTGGGATACAGATGTTTTTAGCAAAGCACGTATTCAACTGTAATTCCTAATGAGTCAAAGGAGCAGTGGCCCCTGAGGATTAACACTCATAGGTTTGTAAAGTTGTGAGAAGTTTTAGAGATAAATTAATCCAATATACCCTTTTGGATTTTCTCATGATTTATGATTACACCTAGGCTTATTAATGGCTAAGGAACTCAAGTCCCCAGTGCATATTAAGCTGGCAAATGTTGGATGTTTACAATATAATTCCTTATTCACCACTTATTCCTTATTCATATATGCCTAATCTGTTAAAGTAACTGTTAAATCAAAATTATATCTTTTACTGATAGTTAAAATTAAATAACATTCTATTACACTGAAATATATCAGTCACACTCATAAATCAAAGGAATTAAGCAGGTAAGTAAATTATTAAATGCCCATAAAATCTTTACTTAAGCTGGGTTAGTATTTGTGATGCAAGATTTATATATAAAATGCACCTAATACACATAGACAGATCTCTGGTGGTGCAATGGTTAAGCATTCACCTGCTAATGAAAAGGTAAGCAGTTCTAACCCACCAGCTGCTCCTTGGAAGATCTATCAGGTAGTTCTACTCTGTCCTATAGGTTCACTGTGAGTAGGAATCAACTCAATGGCAATAGGTTTAATGCATATAAAATGACAATTTCAGTAAATACTGCATTCACCAGGCAGAAGTAAAAGCCTAACACACATTGTAATATTTCTTTTACATCTCTGGTTAGATTTAATCCTAACTATTTTATTTTTTTAGAGGCTATTATAAATGGTGTTGTTTTCCTGATTTCCTTTTCATCCTTCTATTTATTGGTGTATAGGAATAAAACAGATTTTTGCATGTTTATCTTGTATCCTGCTACTTTGCTGAATCTTTCTATTAGTTCCAGTAAATTTCTCGCGGAGTCACTAGGGTTTTCTATGTATAGTATCATATCATCTGCAAACAGGGACAGTTTAATTTATTCATTACCGGTTTGGATGCCCTTTATTTCTTTTTCTTGCCTTATTGCTCTAGTTAGAACTATCAGCACAAGGTTAAATAGGAGTGGTGATAAAGGGCATCCTTGTCTTGTTCCTGTTCTCAAGGGGAACGTTTTCAGCCTCTCTCCATGAAGAATGATGTTGGCCATTGATTTTGCATAGATGCCCTTTATTACACTGAGAAATTTCCCTTCTATACCTATTTTATTGAGTGCTTTTATCAGGAATGGGTGTTGGACTTTGTCAAATGCCTTTTCTGCATCAATTGAGATGATCATGTGATTATTTTCTTTCCTTTTATTTATGTGCTGGATTACGTTGATTGATTTTCTAATGTTGAACCATCCTTGCATACCTGGTATGAATCCTACTTGGTCGTGGTGTATTATTTTTTTTGATATGATGCTGAATTCTATTGGCTGAAATTTTGTTGAGAATTTTTGCATCTATATTCATGAGAGATATTGGTCTGTAATTTTCTTTTTTTGTAATGTCTTTGCCTGGTTTTGGTATCAGTGTTATGCTGGCTTCATAGAATGAATTTGGAAGTGTTGCTTCCTCTTCTATGCTCTGAAATAGCTTGAGTAGTACTGGTACAAGCTCTTCTGTAAATGTCTAGAATTCTCCAGTGAAGCCATCTGGGCCAGGGCTTTTTTTGGTTGAGAGTTTTTTTTGTTTTTTTTTTTTTTACCTTTTCAATCTCTTCTCTTTTTATGGGTGTGTTCAGATTTTCTACATCACTTTGTGTTAGTTTGGGTGGGTAGTGGGTTTCTAGAAATTTATCCATTTCCTCTAGGTTTTCAAATTTGTTGGAGTACACTTTTCATAATATTCTGTTATGATCCATTTTATTTCAGTTGGGTCTGTTGTAATGTCCCCAGTTGCATTTCTTATTTGGGTTATTTGCATCCTCTCCTGTTTTTCTTTTGTCAGTCTGGACAGCGGTCTGTCAATTTTGTTGATTCTTTCAAAGAACTAACTTTTGGTTTGGTTGATTCTTTCTATTGTTTTTCTGTTCTCTATTTCATTTATTTCTGCTCTGATCTTTACTATTTCCTTTCCTCCGGTGGCTGTGGACTTTTTTTCCTCTTCTCTTTCTATTTGTTTAAGTTGTGGGGTTAACATTTTGATTTTGTCCCTTTCTTCTTTTTTGATAAGTGCATCTATTGCTATAAATTGTCCTCTGAGGACTGCCTTTGCTGTGTCCCAAAGGTTTTGATATGATGTGTTTTCATTCTCGTTTGATTCTAGGAATTTTTTGATTCCATCTCTGATTTCTTCTATTACCCACTGATGTGTAAGCAGGGCATTATTCACTTTCCATATAATTGATTCTTTTCCATGCTCTTTCTGTTGTTAATTTCTACCTTGATGGCATTGTGGTCAGAGAAGATACTTTGAATTATCTCAACGTTTTGGATCTTGTTGAGGATTGCTCTGTGGCCTAAGATGTGGTCTATTCTGGAGAATGTTCCATGTGCTTTGGAAAAGAATGTGTACTTTGCAGCGGTTGGATGGAGTGTTCTATATATGTCTATGAGGTCAAGTTGGCTGAATGTGCCCTTTAGGTCTTCTGTATCTTTGCTGAGTTTCTTCTTAGTTGTTCTGTCGTTTACTGACAGTGGTGTGTTGAAGTCTCCTACTATTATTGTGAAACTGCCAATTTCTCTTTTCAGTGTTGTTGGAGTTTGTTTTATGCATTTTGGAGCTCTGTCATTGGGTGCATAAATGTTTATTATGGTCATGACTTCATGAAGGATAGTCCCCTTAATCATTGTTTAGTGTACTTCTTTATCTTTTATGGTGGGTTTTGTTTTAAAGTCTATTTTATCTGAGATTAGTATTGCCACTCCTGTTCTTTTTTGGTAGCTGTTAGCTTGATATGTTTTTTGCAACCTTTGACTTTTAATAAATTCACGTCTTTGTTTCTAAGGTTTGTCTTTTGTAGACAGCATATTGATGGATCCTGTTTTCTTACCCATTCTGTCACTCTCCGTCTCTTTATGGGTGCATTGAGTCCATTTACATTCAGTGTAATTATTGATAGATATGAGTTTGTTGCTGTCATTTTGTAGTGGTTTTTTTTTTTTTTTTTTTTTTTTTTTTTTTTTTTTTTTTTGTGGTGCTGACGTTTTCTTCGTTCTTCTTACTCTCCTGTGCTGAGTTACTTTTGTTTGTGGATTTTTTCTCATTTCTTTTCTTTTTGTAGGTTATGTTTGTGCTGAGACTTTTTGTTTTTCCTCTTTATTTTTATGAGTGTGTTTGTTAACTTTCTTTGTGGTTACCATGAATTTTACCCTTATCTTTCCAAGATTGAAGCAGTCTATTATTACATGGTATCACCTTGCCTTCCTTTCCATTAGAAGGTTCTATGCTTATTCCATTTATTCCCTCTTTTATTGTTTTGATGTTGTTGTCATTTACTGATTAACTGCTATGATTCTCTGTTGTATTTCTTTTGTTTTTGGATAGTCCTTCTGAGTTGATTTCCTAGATTGGTATCTGGCTGGTAAGGTCTTGTGTCCTAGGTTCTGCCTGTAAGATGAAGTTGTATGCTCTCAGATTGAAGAACTCCCTTTATTAATTCTTATAATTTTGGTTTGGTTTTTACATATTCCCTTAATTTCTGTTTATCTGGAAATGTCCTAATTTCACCATCAAATTTGAACTAGAGTTCTGCAGGTTATATTATGTTTGGCTAGCAATTTTTTTCTTTGAAGACGTTATATATGTCATCTCTTTGCCTTCTTGCCTGCATGGTTTCTGCCAAATAATCTGACTTTAGTCTTATTGTTTCTCCTCTGTGAGTGACTTCTTGTTTTTTATGAGCTGCTCTCAGGCTTCTTTTGTCTTTGGTTTTGGCGAGTGTGATTATCATATGCCGTGGGTATTTTCTTTTGGGGTCTATCCTATAAAGGGTTAGTTGAGCTTCTTGGATGGCCAGCTTTTCATCTTTAATGATATTTGGGAAGTTTTCTGTCAGCAGTTCTTCAGTGACCCTCTCTGTGTTTTCTGTTTTCTTCCCCTGTTCTGAAACTCCAATCACTCGAAAATTTTTGCCTTTGATTGTATCCCACATAACTCTCAGGGTCTCTTCATTTTTCTTTGTTGTTTTTTCTGAATTTTTCTCAGAGTTCTATTGAAGTGTTTGTCTTCAATTCCACTGATCCTGTATTCCATTGTTTCAAATATGCTCCTCAGCCTTTCCATGAACCCTCCCATTTCTGAAATCTTGTTTTTTATCTATTTTCTAATTGTTGTGTTTGTATAATTTCTTTTTGTGAATGTATTTTTGCATTTTGTTCCTGCATTATTTTTTCTAAATTCTTCCATGAATTTGTCTTTTTCATGAACTTGTGTATTTTTTCCTCATTTTTGTCTGCTTTTTGCTTCAACTCTTGGATCATTCTGTGTATTAGAGATTTGAATTCCCTATCAGGTATTTCTAGTACCTTTTCTTCCACTGGAAAGTCATCTGTTGTTTTATTTTGGATGCCTACTGGTACCAGCCTGTCCTGTTTTTGTAAATGTTTTAATATTGTCTTCTGTCTTCGGGGCATTCAGTAGTTATTTTTCTCGTTTATTGATGGTACATTTGTTTGTTTCATCTTTTATTTTTTTTAATTTGGGTATGTCTGAGCAGGATGGCTTTGTGTTCTTTGTTGTTTGCTTGTCTGTGGGCACGATAGTTTCCGACTCTTTCTCCAATTGGCAGTGTCAGTTGCTCAGATACGGTACAGCAGGGCAAGTCTAGGTGAAGAGGAGTTACTGGGACAGGTTCTTTGTGACACTACAGCCAGCAGGGTGGGTCGGTAATCAGTGCAGGGCAGGTTCCAGTGGGCCGTGCCTGTGCTACTTGGTGGTGTGATGTTAATCGCACAGTGCAAGTAGGCAGAATGTAGGGGGGAGATTGTTATGTGTGGAGCTAAGATGGATATCAGAGAGAGGAGAGAAGAACAGGGGCCAAAAACATACAAACAAAAAAGAATGCTAGGGGAGCTTGCTGTTGGAGTGGAGAGTTGAGAGACTATGAAATGGAGAAAAACAAAAAAAGAAAAGAAAAGAATGATAAATAAAAATCAGAAAGGGAAAAGAACAGCAGAGTTCCCAGTGATCCCACTGGTGCGGCTATGAGGTCTGGGGAAGTTGTTCTCAGGTGTTGCAGTACAGCCTGGCTAGACTGCTTAGAGGTATTCAGCACCAGGTATTCAGGGAACAGAAAGAGAAGGAAGGTATAGGGAGACGAGAAACTGAGTAAGGAAGAAAGACAAAAAGGGAAAAAGTGGGAAAAGAAAACAAAACAAATTTTAAAAAAAGAACAAGAAAAGCCCACCAAAAAAAAACAGGAAAAAAAAAAAAAAAAAACCACGAAAAGAGACATGCCCTCAGTGATCCCTCTGCGTGTCTGCTCAAGCTGAGGGGGTATGTTCCAAGCCACACAGCACCTCCTGGCCAGAACTGGCTCCCAACTCAAGAAAAGGAAAAGAAAACAAAAAAACAATTCAAAACAAACAAAAGCCCCGGGATCCCATCACTGTGGCAGCCCAGACTGTGAAGCAGCTCCACACTCTAATGGAGGTCTGCAGCCCCTCAGGAAGAAGCAAAGATGGTGCACGGAGCTGGTATTTGAGAGAAAGGAGGGGGAGGTGGTGAGAGGTAAGGAAGAAATCAAAAAACGAAGAAAAAAAAATCAGCAGCCATCAAATGGCACTCAGAGAGCCAGCTAGTGCAGGTGGATGGAATCCAAGCAGCCAGTGCTTCCCGAACAAGAGACTGTGGCCACAGGAAGCAGAGGAGGCCAAGTGGGGATGAAGAAGGGTGGGGGGTGGGAAAACGTATATTGCAGATTACCGGTTGTTTTGTCTCCCTCTGGAAGCTCCGTGAAGCTGCTTTCTTGTACTCCCTGTTTGCTGGTTTCCGATAGGAGTCCAAGATGGTGGCTCCACGCTGCATGGATCTCTCCTCATTCTCCATTCTCTGTCAGTTTTCTCACTCCATTTGGTGCTTGCCTGAGTTCTTTATCTCTTCATTTGATGTTTTAGGGTTTCAGGATCATTGTTTTCTCTGTTTGGTTTAGTTTTTTGGATCTTTGCTGTGGAGGGATGGCGTGGTTCTTCTGCCTAGAGCGCCATTTTGTCGGAAGTAGCTCTTATTTCTTTAGGATATGTATCTAGGAGTGGGATTGCTGGATCATATCATGTTTCTATTTCTAGCTTTTTAAGGAAGTGCCATACTGTTTCCATGGTGCTTGTACCATTTTACATTCCCACCAGCAGTGTATAAGAGTTCTAATCTCTCCACAACCTCACCAACATTTGTTATTTTCTGTTTTTTTTTTTTTTCTATTAGTGCCAGTAATTTCGGGGTGAGATGGTATCTCATTGTAGTTTTGATTTGCATCTCTCTTCTGGCTAATGATTGTGAGGTTTCTTCAAGTGTTTGTTAGCCTCATGAATGTCTTCTTTGGTGAAGTATCTGTTCATATCCTTTGCCTATTTTTTAATTGGGTTACTTGTCTTCGTGTTGTTGAGGTGTTGCAGTATCTTGTGGATTTTAGCAATTAGACCCTTGTTGGGTATTTTGTAGCCAAAAATTTTTTTTCCCAGTCTGTAGGTTGTCATTTTTAGTGTTTTGGAGAAGTCTTTTGATAAGTGTTTAATTTTTAGGAGGTCCCATTTATCTAGTTCGTTGTCTGCTGTTTGTGTATTTTTAGTTATGTTTGTTATTCTATTTATGTCATATTTTAGAGCCCCTAGCATTGTCCCTATTTTTCCTGTCATGATCTTTAGTTTAGGTTTTACCTTTAGGTTTTTGATACATTTTGAGTTAGTTTTTGTATATAGTGTGAGGTATGGGTCCTGTTTCTTTCTTTCTTTCTTTCTTTTTTTTTTTTTTACAAATGGATATACAAGTTTGCCAGAACCATTTGTTTAAGAGACTATTTTTTCCCAATTTTATGGACTCACCCTTTGTCATAGATCAGCTGTCCATAGATGGGTGGATTTATGTCTGGATTCTCAATTCTGTTTCATTGGTCTAAGTGTCTGTCATTATACCAGTGCTAGGGTGTTTAAGCTTCTGAGATCAGGTAGTGTGAGACCTCCTACTTTGTTCTTCTTCTTCAGTAAGGCTTTACTCATCACAGGCCTCTTTCTTTTCCATATAAAGTTGATGATTAGTTTTTCCATCTCCATAAAGACTGCTGTTGGTATTTGGATCATGATCGGGTTATAGCTGTAGATCACTTTGTGTAGTATTGACATTTTCACAAATGTGTCTTCCTATCCATGATGATGATATATATATATTTTTAATTTATGTAGGCCTCATTTGGTTTCTTGAAGTAGTATTTTGTAGTTTTTTATGTATACATCTTTTACATACCTGCTTAGATTTATTTCTAAGTGTTTTATCTTTTGGGGGGCTATTGTAAATGGTATTGTTTTCCTGATTTCCTTTTCAAAGTTCTGTTTGTTGGTGTAGTGGAATCCAACTGATTTTTGTATGTTCATATTGTATACTGCTACTTCACCGAATCTCATTTGTTCTGGTAGCTTTCTTGTGGATCTTTGGGGTTTTCTATGTATAGAAACATATCATCTGTGAATAAGAATAGTTTTACTTCTTCCTTACCAATTTGAATACACTTTGTTTCCTTTTCTTGACTTAGTACCCTAGCTAGGTCTTCCAGCACAATGTTGAATAAGAGTGGTGATAAAGGACATCTTTCCCTGGTTCTCCTTCTCAAAGAGAATGCTTTCAGTCTCTCTGCACTGAGAATAATATTGGCTTTTTTTTTTTTTTTTTAAATAAATGCCCTTTCTTATGTTGAGGATATTCCCTTCTATTTCTATATTGCTGAGAGTTTTTATAAGGAATGTTGTTGGGCTTTATCAAATGTCTTTTCATAGTCAATTAAGATAATCATGTTTTTTTTTTTTTATTTATGTGGTGAATTACATTGATTGATTTTCTGATGATGAACTATCCTTGCATACCTGGTATGAATTCCACTTGGTCTTGATATATATTACTTTTTTGATATGCTGTTGAATTCTGTTGGCTAGAATTGTGTTGATAATTTTGCATATGTATTCATGAGGAATATTGGTCTGTCTTTTTTTTTTTTTGTTTTGTTTTGTTTTTTTGTATGGTGTTTGCCTGGCTTTTATACCACAGTTATGCTGGCTTCATAGAATGAGTTCGGGGGTATCCCTTCTGTCTTAGTCATCTAGTGTTGCTATAACAGAAATACCACAAGTGGATGGCTTTAACAAAGAGAAGTTTATTCTCTCACAGTCCAGTGGGCTACAAGTCCAAATTCAAGGCATCAGCTCCAGGAGAAGGCTTTCTCTCTCTGTCGGCCCTGGAGGAAGGTCTGTGTCATCAATCTTCTTTTGGTCTGGAAGCTTCTCTGCACAGGAACCTCAGGTCCAAAGGACACATTCTTCTTCCGGCACTACTTTCTTGGTGGTATGAGGTTCCCACGTGTCTCTGTTCACTTTTCTCTTTTATATCTCAAAAGAGATTGGATTAAGACACTATCCAATCTTGTATACTTCATCAGTATAACCTCATCATAGTGATAGAGTTTACAACACATTAGGAAATCACATCAGATTACACAATCATACAATACTGGGAATCTTAACTTAACCAAGTTGACAGATTTTTTGGGGGACACAGTTCAATCCATGACACCTTCCTTTTCTATACACTGAATGGTTTGAGTAGTATTAGTGTAAGCTTTTCTCTAAATGTTTGGTAGAATACTCCAGCGAAGCCATCAGGGCTAGGGCTTTTTTTCTTTTCCGAGGGTGGGGGCAGTGTTTTTTATTACCTCTTCAATCTCCTCTTTTGTCATGTGTCTGCTCAGTTTTTCTACCTCAGTTTGTGTTTGTTTGGGTAGGTAGTGTATTTCTAGAAATTTCGTGTGAGTAATGGGGTGAGATGGTATCTCATTGTAGGTTTGATTTGCATTTCTGTAATGGCTAATGAACATAAGTATTTCCTCATGTGTCTGTCAGCCACCTCAGTGTCTTCTTTGGTGAATCATCTCTTCATATTCTTTTCCCATTTTTTATTTGGATTATTTATCTTTTTGTTGTAGAGGTGTTGGATTTTCTGAAAGAGTTTAGAGATTAGATCTTTGTCAGATTTGTCATAGCCAAAATTCTTTTCCCAGTTAAGTTCTCTTTTTACTCTTTTGTTGGTCTTTTGATGAGCCTAAGTTTTTAATTTTTAGAAGATCCCAGTTATCTAGCTTTTCTTCTGGTGTTTGTGTATTGTTAGTTACGGTTTGTATCCTGTTTATGCTGTTTATTAGGGCCTCTAGCGTTGGCCTTATTTTTTCTTCTATGATATTTATAGTATTTTGATTTATACTTAAGTCTTAGATTTATTTTGGATTAGTTTTTGTGTATGGTGTGAGGTATAGGCCCTGTTTCATTTTTTGACAGACATCCAATTTTGCCCACACCATTTGTAAAGAGACTGTTTTTTCCCCATTATTGGACTTTGGGCCTTTATCAAAGATCAGGTACCATAGGTTGATGGATTTACATCTGGGTTCTCAATTCTGTTCTGTTGGTCATTGTGTCTGCCATTGTACCAATACCAGTCTGTTTTGACTACTGTAGCTGTATAGTAGGTTCTTAGGTCAGGTATTGGGGTCCTCCTACTTTATTCTTTTCTTCAAATGTGCTTTACTTATCTGGGGTCTCTTTTCTTTCCATATAAAGTTAATTATTAATTTTTGTATCTAGTTAAAGAATGCTGTTGGTATTTGGATTGGAATTGCGTTGTATTTGTGGACTGCTTTGTGTAGAATTGATATTTTCATAATGTTGAGTTTACCTAGCCATGAGCATGGTATGTTTTTCCATTTATGTTGGTTTCATTTGGTTTCTTGCAGTAGTATTTCATTGTTTTCTTGTATAGATCTTTTAAGTCCCTGGTTAGATTTGTTCCTAAGTATTTTATATTATTAAGAGCTATTATAAATGATATTGTTTTCCTGATTTCCGTTTTGTACTTCTGTTTATTGGTGTATAGGAATCCAACTGATTTTTGTGTTTACATCGTATTTCATTGCTTTGTCTGTTTTCCCTGATTTTGTCTGTATTTTCCCTGATTTTATCTATTTTTTTCCTTGTTTTTGTCCACATTTTCCTTCTTCTCTTGGAGACCCTGAATATTAGAGTTTTGAATCCCCTATCATGTATTTCCAATGCTTTTCTTCTACCAGGAGGTCTTCTACTGTCTTATTTTGTTTGCCTTCTGGAGCCATCCTGTCCTGTTTTTGTTTAATATGCTTTGATATTATCTCTGTCTCTGGGACATTCAGGAATTATGTTCTCTGTTTATTGATTGTAGGGTTTTTTTTTGTTTTGTCCTGCTGTTTTGTTTTATTTGGTTACGTCTGTGCTTGTGGGCTGGGCATGGTTTTTTGCTTGTTTGTCTGTGGGCACAATACTTCTCACCACCTTGTCCAGGTGGGCAGCACTGGTCACTCTGCTATGCTGCAACAGGGCATGTCCAGAAGAAGTGGAGGCATGGGGATGGGTAGTTTGTGGCACAAACTGGGGCTAACAAGGAGAGACTGGGCAGCAGTGCAGGACAGGTTCCAGGGGACTACATCAGTGTCATTTCAGGGCATGGTGCTTGTGTGTGGTACAGATAGGTAGGAAGGAAGGAGGAGGAAGTGATATGTGCAGGTAAGTGGATGAGTGAAGAAGACAGAGATAGGACAGAGAAACAAAAGTAAAAAAAAAAAAGAGAAAATGAAGGCAAAAAAGTAAATAAAATGGAGCTATGATAGGACTGGGTGGCTGTAGGTGGGGCAGACCCAGTCAGGTCATGTGCTGGTGGTTCTGTAGTGTAGTGGTTCAGCTCGACCTGTCAAGAAGGGGTGTGGGCTGTGCATGGTGCTAGGTAGGTGGGAGAAAGGAAAGGAAAGAGGGGAAAGAGAGTGAAGAAACCAACAAATAATAAAAAATAAGAACAAAAGTAAATAAATAAGTACGGTGCAGGGAGCTGGCCTTAAGGGGTGTGATAGAATTGGTATGGCTGCAAGCTGATGTCTCTCTCTGGGTGGCATGGCACAGCCCATCATGAAGGGGTGGAGCAGCACAGAGCTTAAGTGGGAGGAAGAAGGAAAAGGGAGAATGGAAAAGATAAAGAAAAATAAAAAATATGGTGTTGAGGGAGCTGGCCTTTGGGGGGCAGCACAGAACAGTGGAGGCCATGTGACAGAGGCTCTCCAGGTAAGTGGTACAGAACAGTCACCATGAATGGGGGGAAGAGGGGCACCTGTCTAGGTAGGTGGGAAATAGTAAGGGAAGGAAGGGAGAGAGAGAGAGAAGAAACTATAACAAGAAAAGAAAGAACAAAAATAAATAAATAAAATGGCTTTGAGGGTGTTGGTCAGTGATGGTGGCACAGACCTGGGGAAGCTGTGCACCAGAGACTCTTCAGCTGAGTGGTGCAACATGTCCTCTTGAGAAAGGGTGGTGACGGTGCACAGGGCTAGGTGGGTAGGAGAAAGGAAGGAAAGGGAACAGAGAAGAAACAGAAAAAAAGAAAAACAAAAGCAGACCAGGAAACCAAATGGGCAGCTCCTGTCCAGAGGCAGGATAAGAAGGAAGGAAGGGACAGGAACTGGTTGAATGGACACAGGAAACCCGGGGTGGAAAGAGAGTGTGCTGTCACATTGTGGGAATTGCAACTAATGTCACAAAACAATATGTGTGTAAATTTTTGTATGCCAAAATAGCTTGAGTTGTAAGCTTTAACCTAAAGCACAATAAATATAAACAAAAAGTAGTTTATTTCTAAAAATCCATTTTGAAATGAATAATGTAAATGTGACATATCAAATGTGAGTTGCAGCTAAAGCTGTGTTCATAGGAAATTTTATAGCCTTAAAATGCATATATTAGAAAATGACAAAGGTAGAAGATTAATTATCTAAATATCCATCTGAAGAAGTTAGAAAATGAACAGTAAAATAGAACCAAAGAAAGTACAAGGAAGAAAATAATATAGATAAGAGCAGAAGTTAAGAACATAGAAATCAAATGTATAACAAATGAATATTGACAAGTCAAAACTTGATTATTTGAAAATGCCAATAGAATTCAAAGAACAAATAACATAGATCTTAAGCAAAACTCCTCCAGAGGATAGAAAAAGAGGATATGCTTACAAAACCATTTTATGAGGTTAGAATAATGTTGATACCAAAACTTGATGAGGATATTATAAGAAAGGAAAATTATAGTCAAAATTCTCTCATGAAAATAGATGCAAAAACCCTGAAGAAACTAACTTGAAAGGTTAGATAGGATGCTTTAGGGGAAGTGAATTTATGTGAATGGGGAAGAAACAATTCAGAAAAGGAGGGTGAGAATGGTTTAAGAACTTGAAGCATGTAATCGATGTCCCTGAAATAAATTAAATTAAAAAAATGATGCTGAGGGAGCCTGCCGGCAGGGGAGATACAGATCCAGGGTGGCCATGTGCTGGACGATCCCTAGCCGAGCTGTGTGGCACAGGGGAGGGGACAGCACACAGGGCTAGATGGGTAGGAGAAAGGAAAGGAAGGAAGAGAGAGAAGCAACCAAAAAAAAAAAAAAAAAAAGCCAAAAAAAAAAAAATTACAAACAAATAAAAAAATAAACGAAGTAAAATTGTGCTAAAGAGGCCAGCTGGTGGGGGCAGGCAGACCCATTCAGCAGTGAGGTGGTGTCTCTCCAGCCAAGCGACTGTTGCCTGTTGGAATGCAGTGGAGGTTGCCTAGAGGAAGGAAGGATGGGGGATGGGAAAGCATGTATCTCTGGTTACCAGATGCTCTGTCCTGTTGAGAGCTCCATGAAGTTGCTTTCCCATACTCCTTGTCTTGTTCCTTGGTGGCTGTAGCCCAATATGGCAAATCCGTGCTGCATTAGCTGGAAGGGGACCACTACTCTGTAGCTCTCCTCATTTTCTGTTCTCTGTCAGTTTCTTATTCCATTCTGTGCTTTCTTGAGTTCTTCATGCCTTCATTTGATGCTTAGGATTCCAAGACTGACATTTGTATCCATTTTACTTAGTTTTTCAGGTCTTTACTGCAGAAAGACAGCAAGGTACTTCTGTCTAAAGCACCATGTTGGCTTCACTTCTGAATTCTTTTGTGTGTGGATTTTCTATTCATTTATTTCATGTTTGTTGATTTTGTGTTTACTGAGTCTTTATGTTTTTGTTATTTTTTATTTTGATGAGTAGAATTGTTAAATTTCTTTGTGATTATCTTGAAATTTACCTTTATCTTCTTAAATTTAACCCACTCTTTTTTTCTTATTGCCTTGACTTCCTTTCCATATGAAAGTTCTAATACTACACTGTTTATTTCCTCTCTTTTGTTTTGATGTTGTTGTCATTTAAAGATTGATGTCTCTGATTCCCTGTTTTCAGTCTCTTAGCCTTATTTATTTTTGAGAATTCTTTTTCTGCATTGATATCTGGCTGATGCTGTCCCATGTCCTAATCTCAGGTTGTTGTCTGATTTTGTTGGTTCTTCACCAAAGGACTCCATTTAATATTTCTTGTAAGTTTGATCTGGTTTTTTACAAATTCCCTTAACTTCTGTGTATTTGGAATTGTCCTAATTTCACCATTATATCTAATAGACAATTCTGCTGGATATATAATCCTTGGCTGGTAATTTTTCTCTTTCAAGGTTTTATATATGTCATCCCATTGTCTTCTTTACTGTATGGTTTCTGCTGAATAATCAGTGCTTAGTCTTATTGCTTCCCCATTGTGGGTGACTTTTCATTTCTTCCAATCTGCTTTCAACAATTCTTCCTTTGTCTTTGGTTTTGGCAAGTTTGATTATGATATGCCTTGGTGACTTTCTGTTGAGGGTCTATCTTGTATGGAGTTCGTTGAGCTTTTTGGATGGATATTGTGATGGTTAAAGTTGTGTGTAAACTTGGATGGGCCATGATTCTTAGTGGTTTGACGGTTATGATGTAGTTTGGTAGCTATGTAATAATGTAATGGCCTCCATGATGATATTTGTTATGGGCAGCCCATCAGTTGAAAGGGAGTTTCCTTGGGGGTGTGACTTGCATCCAATAAAGGTAGACTTTTTGGCAAAGCTCATAGACTCTTGCTTGCTCTGGATCATGCAGATGTCTCCTGTTAATCTGACATCCAGTTCTTGGGACTTGAGCTAGCAACTTACCTGCTGATCTTGGGATTCATCAGCCTCGGAAGCCTGTGAACAAGAAGACTGCTGTGTGACCTGCTTATGTTGGGCTCACCAACCCCTACAGCTGTGTAGTCAGGAGAAGCCTCCAGCCTGACCCATGGACTTGGGACTTTCCAGCCGCTACAACAAAGTGAGCCATTTCCTTGATATCAATCTTTATATGTATACATATTTATATGCATCACTGGTTTTGATTCTCTGGAGAAACTAGCTTAAAACAGACATCTTCTGGTCTTTCATGACATTAGGAAAGTTTTCTGCTGGCAAATCTTCAACAATTTCTTCTGTTTTCCATTATCCCCACCCCTGCCCCCAGTTCTGGTACTCTGATCACTCATGTTTTTCCTCTTAATATTATCCCTCATAATTCTTAGGTTTTCTTCATTTTTCTTCATTCTTTTCTCTAAACAAATTGTTATCAAAGGATTTGTCTTCAAATTTGTTGATTCTGACTTCCATTGTTTCAATTTTGCTTCTATATCCTTCTACTGAGTTGTCTATCTCTGAAACTTTGTTAATTTTTCAGACTTCTAGTTGCTGTTTTTTATATCGCTTCTAATTTTCTATTTATTTTGTCATTTTTTTCTTGTACTATCTTTCTGAATTCTTCTGTGGCTTTGTCTGTGTTTTCCTTGGTTTTGCTTATGTTTTCCATGGTTTTGTCTGTGTTTTCCTTGATCTTTTTCTTGATCTCTTGGAGGGCTTTGTATATTCGTCTTCTGAATCCATCATTTGGTAGTTCCATTGCCATTTCTTCCTCTTGAAGGTTTTTTGGTTCTTTATTTTGGTCATTTGCTGGAGCTATTTTGTCCTGCTTCTTTATGTGATTTGATATTGTCTGTTGTCTCCAAGGCATCAAGAAGTTATTATATTTATTTATTTATTGTATGTTTGTTTACTGGGTCTTGAATTTTTGTTTTGTTTTGATATGTCCAAGTAGGCTGGGCACATGTGCTACTCTTGTTGCTAATCTGGCCACGTTGATACTCTCACCTCTTGTCTCTGTGTGGGTGGGGGAGTGACTGGGTGTGTGAGCTCAGGTCTCTGTTCGCTGGTCTTGCAGAGCTGCTGAGGATACAGCTGGTGTTTCTGCTGAGGTAATGAATCTGTCTGACATGTCACCTGCTGTGGGTGCAGGGTGCATTCTCCTTCATCTCCAGGTTGGATGTTGTGTGTGTGTGCTCTGCCAACTGCTGGGTGGTCAGGTTGAGGGTGCCTGGGTTGTTGGTTGTGTGGAAACTCTCACCAATGGTACCAGGTGGGCAGGGCTGTACCGGGGTGTTTGGAGCAGGCACGAGCCTTTGTTTGCAGGGTAGTGATGCAAGGACAAGGCAGGAGAGACGTCACCTGTCCATAAGTGCCCAGTTGAAGGGTATGTGCCTGTCTTCTAGAGCCCATCGCAGTGAATGTCTTGCAGCCAGTCCTTGGGCCCCTGGCACAGGTGGTTCAATGGTGTAGGAGGCATTCCCAGTACCCCGGGCCCCTGGCTTGTGTGACTCTAGAGAGTAGGAGGCACTGCTCGTCCTCAGGTCACCAGCACAGGTGGCTGAAGGGATTATGAGTCATCACCAGTCCTCAAGCCCCTGGCCACACAGCTGGATGGGACTGGAAGCACCACTGGCCCTCAGGTCCTCAGTGACTTTAAAACAAAATAAACTCTTACGGTCTATGTGGAATGTTTAAGAGTCAAAGGCAATTAAAATGTGGAGTTTTATCTTTATTTTTTCCAGATTATTTTAAAAGGATTGTAGCCATGGTTCTGTGAATGTTTCTAAGCCAAGTAATGATTTAATAATGTGCTCAATAAAAAAGGCTGCATGTAGAAGAAGTTTTAAGATTAAATAGAATAATATAAATTACTAGGTAGGTTAACAAGAATACTTTATGGGCAGTACACTGTCTTTTTCAGGAATGCAGAGAAATTTTACTAGCAAAAAAATGAGACTAAATACTTTGCTGAGATAAGAACTTTTGTTACTAAGCATGTAGGTCCATATAAGAAGAGGCCAAAATCCTAGATATAATGTCAATTAAGTGCATGTGAAAAAAATGAAGGACTAGGAAGAAGAATCCACATTTTCAGGTCTCTAGCTAACACTAGACATTCTGTTTCCATGGTATGGCCATTTCTTAAACCAAAGCCAATTCTCAGTTATTTGTGAGGTGTAGATTCAATGTATACATCAATATCTCTGCCAGTTATTGGCTTTCTATCAGCTTAGAGTACAGACTGTTAGGATATAAGGGCAAGTCTTCAAAGTTCAAGGGGCAAACCCAGAAAAAATGGAATGCTATTGGAATTTAACTCCATTGTATGCTGTTCCTGACCTTTATGCCTTAAATATATTACCAGCTATAGCTGAAAAGCTTCCAGTAGGCCACAGCAAGAAGAAAAACCTTTACTCTGTGGTGTTCGTTTATCCACCATCTGAGTTATCTGTGTTATGTTACCACTTTAGTAGCACAAGTAATTAAGAGTTGCTTATATTATTTCAAGAAGTTCAAAGTAAAGTCAAGATACACAAGGAGGAATGAAGCAGTCAATAAGAGGCACCGCCAGTCTTCAGGCCACAGGTGCAAATGGCTGGAGAGAGTGGGAGGCACCTCTAGCCCTCAGGCCACCAGCACGTGTGGTGGAGCCAGGCAGATTCACCCTGCCCACACTGGCTTGGCATTCAGTGTCATGTCTTTGTTGCTAGTGTTGCTTTTTTTGGCTTCTTTTGGTTTCTTCCTTGCCTCTCACCTCCTTCCCCTCCTTTCTCTCTAATGCATGACTCTGTGTGCCATCTTTGCCTCTTGTTGACAGGATGTGAAGCACCTCTAGGCTGAGGAACTGCTTCTCTGGTCTGCCCCATCATGCTGATGAGATCCCTAGGGGCTTTTTTCTTTTTCTTTTTTGTTTGTTTGCTTTCTCTTTCTTTTTTCAGTTTTTATTTTTCTTCATTTCTCAGTTTCTCATCTCTTTCTACTTACCTTCTTTAACTGTCTTTTGAATACCTAGCACTGTGTGCCATTTCCACTCCTAGCTTGGCTGTACCAAGAGGCTTGGGAGCCACTTCCCCAGTTTGCACAGCCGCTCCAGTAGGATACCTAGGAGCATTTATTCTTACATTTTTCCTATTTGTTCTTCATTTCCATTTCTCGTCTCTTTACTCCAAGGGCAGTCTCCCTTAACAATTTTATTTTTGGCTCCTATTTCACTTTACACTATCTCTCCCTTTCCATACCCAACCTAGCTCCACACATCACATCTCCCACTTCCTCCTGCACATCTACACCATGTACTGAACACCATACCACCAAGCAGCACAGGCGTGGCCTACAGGAGCCTGCCATGAACTGACCCCCAGCCCACCTTGTCAGCCACAGTATGTGTCACAAACCATGCAACCCCACACCTCCCCTTCAGCTGGACATGTCCTGCTGCACCATAGTTGAGCCACTAGCCCTGCCTAGTGGGCAAAGAGGTGAAAAATATCATGCCCACAGTTGAGCAAACAATGAACAATGCACAGAACACCTGTTCAGATATACCAAATAAAACAAAAAAACAGGATGAAAGAAACAAATCTACAATCAATAAATGAAGAAAATAACTACTAAACGTCTTGAAGACAGCATACAATATCAAAACATTAAGAAAATAAAGATAGGGATCTCTGGGCAACATGATGCTATAGACAGAAGCACCGCACTGTCCTTCCACAGAAAGACCTGAAAAACTAAGTCAAACAGAGACAAATGTCAATCCAGGAACCCTGAGCATCAAAGGAAGAGATAAAGAACACAGCCAAGCACAAAATAGAATAAGAAACTGACAGAGACACAAGATCATACCAGCTACATACCAAACTAGGAAATGAACTCTCAAGGACTATCCAAAACCCAAAGGAATTACAACAGGTAACCAGAGAGGTTGATCTGTAAATGACAACAACATCAGAAAGATAAAAGCAGGAATGAAAGGTTTAGGTATAGACACTTCTAATGGAGAAGAAGGCATGGCAATATCAAGTAATAATAGACTGGTTCAAACCTAGTAAGATAAAGATGAATTTCAAGGTAACCACAAAGAAAATTATCAAATCTACTCATGAAAATAAAGAAGAAAAACACAACTCAGTAAACACAAAATCTACAAAAACAAAAGAAATGAAAAAACAATCCACAAACAAAAGGCATTCAGACAAGAGAGTAAGAAGAACAAAGAAAATGTCAGCACCATAAAAAAGCACTACAAAATGACAGCAATAAATTCGTACCTATCAATAATTACACTGAATGTAAAAGGCATAAATGCAACCATAAAGAGACAGAGTGACAGAATGGATAAAAAACAGGACTCATCAACATGCTGTCTACAAGATAAACTCCTTAGAAACAAAGACATAAATTTATTAAAAATCAAAGGATGGAAAAAATATATCAAGCAAACAGTCACCAAAAAAGAGTAGGAGTGACAATAATAATCAGATAAAATAGACTTTAAAACAAAATCCACCATAAGAGACAAAGAAGGGCATTATATCATGATAAAGGGACGATCCATCATGAAGACATAACCACAATAAACATCCATACACCCAATGACAGGGTTCCAAAATACATAAAACAAACTCTAACAGCACTGAAAAGACAAATTGATATTTCCACAATAATAGTAGGAGACTTCCATGCACCACTCTTGGTGAAAGACAGAACCTCTAGAAAGAAATTCAACAAAGGTACAGAAGACATAAAAGGCACAATCAACCAACTTAACTTCATAGACATGAATAGAACACTACACCCAACAGCTGCAAAGTACACTCTTTTCCAATGCACATGGAACACTCTCCAGAATAGACCACATCTTAGGCCACAGAGCAACCCTCAACAAAATCCAAAACAATGAGATAATACAAAGTGTCTTGTCTGACCACAATGCCATCATGGTAGCAATTAACAACAAGAAGAGCAAGGGAAAAAAATCAATTACTTGGAAACTGAATAACACCCTGCTTACAAACCACTGCATAATAGAAGAAAACAGAGATGGAATTAAAAAGTTCCTAGAACCAAAAGAGAATGAAGACATATTATACCAAAACCTTTGGGACACAGCAAAGGCAGTCCTCAGAAGACACTTTATAGCAATGGATGAACACATCAAAAAAGAAGAAAGGGACAAAATCAAAATATTAACTACACAACTCAAACAAAAAGAAAGAGAACTCCAAGAAGCCCACAGCCACCAGAAGAAAGGAAATAATAAAGATAAGAGCAGAAATAAATGAAATAGAGAATAGAAAAACAATAGAAAGAATCAACAAAACCAAACTTTGGTTCTTTGAAAAGATCAACAACATTGACAAACCACTGGCCAAATTGACAAAAGAAAAACAGAAGAGGACACAAATAACCCAAATAAGAAATGAAATGCGGGATAGTACAGCAGACCCAACTGAAATAAATAGATTGTAACAGAGTATTATGAAAAACTATACTCCAACAAATTTGAAAACCTAGAGGAAATGGATAAATTTCTAGAAACACACTATCTACGCAGACTAACACAAATTGAAGTTAAAAATCTGAAAAGACCCATAACAAGAGGAGAGATTGAAAAGGTAATTAAAAAAAAAAAAATTCCCATTAAAAAAAAGCCTTGGCCCAGATGGTTTCACTGGAGAATTCTACCATTCAGGGAAGAGCTTACACCAGTACAACCAAAACTATTTCAGAATATAGAAAAGGACGCAACACTACCAATTCATTCAATGAAGCCAGCATAACCTTGATACAAAAACCAGGCAAAGAAACCACAAAAGAAGAAAATTACAGACCAATATCTCTCATGTCTATAGATGCAAAGAATTCTCAATAAAATTCTATATGACAGAATTCAGCATTGTATCAAAAAAATAATACATCACAACCAAGTAGGATTCATACCAGGCATGCAAGGATAGCTCAGCACTTGAAAAACAATCAACATAATCCACCACATAAATAAAAGAATTATATGATCATCTCAATTGATGCAGAAAAGGTATTTGAGAAAGTGCAACACCCATCCCTGATAAAAAAACTTTCAACAAAATAGGTATAGAAGGGAAATTCCACAACATAATAAACAGCATCTCTACAAAATCAACAGCCAACACCATTCTTAATGGAGAGAGGCTGAAAACTTTCCCCTTGAGGACAGGAACAAGTAAAGGATGCCTTTTATCACCACTCCTATTTAATATTGTGCTGGAAGTCCTAGCTAGAGCAATAAGGCAAGAAAAAGAATTAAAGGGCATCCAAATTGGTAAGGAAAAAGTAAAACTCTCCATATATGTGGATGATACGACACTATACACAGAAAACCCAAAAGAATCCACGAGAAAACTACTGGAACTAGTAGAAAGATTTAGCAGAGTATCAGGTTAAAAGACAAACAAAAAAAATCACTTGGATTCCTATACACCAATAAAGAGAATGACGAAGAAGAAATCAGTAAAACAATACCATTTATAATAGCCCCTAAAAAAATAAAATACTTAGGAATAAATCTAACCAGGGATGTAAAAGACCTATATAAAGAAAACAAAACACTACAGCAAGAAACCAAAACAGACCTATAAATGGAAAAAACATTCCATGCTCAACAAGTAGACTCAACATTGAGAAAATGACAATTCTACCCAAAGCAATTTACAAATAACGTGCAATCTCAATCCAAATACCAACAACATTCTTTAAAGAGATGGAAAACCTACTTGTTATCTTTATATGGAAAAGGAAGAGGCCCCAAATAAGTAAAGCACTATTGACAATGAAGAATGAAATAACAGGACTCACACTACCTGACCTCAGAACCTACTATACAGTTACAGTAGACAAAACAGCCTGGTACTGGTATAATGACAGATACATTGACCAATGGAACAGAATTGAGAACTCAGATGTAAATCCATCCACCTAAGGTCACCTGATCTTCAACAAGAGCACAAGTTCCATCAAGTAGGGAAAAGACATTCTTTTTAACAAATGGTGCTGGCAAAACTAGATGTTCATCTGCCAAAAAAATGAAACAGGACCCATACTTTGTATCATACACAAAAATTAACTCAAAATGGATCAAACACCTAAATATAAAACCAAAAACTAGAAAGATCATGGAAGACAAAATAGGATCAATGCTACAGGCCTTAATACATGGCATTAACAGGATACAAACCATAACTAACAACATATAAACTCCAGAAGATAAGCCAGATAACTGGAATCTTCTGAAAATTAAACACCTATGCTCATCAAAAGACTTCACCAAAAGAGTAAAAGAAAACCTGCAGACTGGGAAAAATTTTTGGCTATTACAAATCTGACAAAGTTCTAATATCTAGAATCTACAGGAAAATCCAACACCTCTACAACAAAGAAACAAATAATCCAATTAAAAAATGGGCAATGGAAATGAACAGACACTTCACCAAAGAAGACATTCAAGTGGCTAACAGTCACATGAGGAAATGCTCACTAACCATTAGAGAAATGCAAATCAAAACCACAAGAGATACCATCTCACCCCAGCATTACTGGCACAAATCAAAAAAACAGAAAATAACAAATGTTGGAGAGGATACAGGGAGATTGGAACGCTTATGCTCTGCTGGTGGGAATGCAAAATGGTCAAACCACTTTGGAAAGCAGTATGGCACTTCCTTAAAAAGCTAGATATAGAAATACGATATGATCCAGCAATCCCACTCCTAGGAATATATCCTAGATAAATAAGAGCCATCACACGAATAGACATATGCATACCCATGTTCATTGCAGCATTGTTCACAATAGCAAAAAGATGGAAACAACCTAGATACCCATCAACAGATGAATGGATAAACTATGGTACATACACACTATGGAGTACTATGCAGTGATAAAGAACAATGATGAATCTGCAAGCGTGTCATAATTTGGGTGAATCTGGAGGGCATTATGCTGAGTGAAATAAGTCAGTCACAACCGGACAAATATTGTATGTGACCACTACCATAAAAACTCATGAAAAGGTTTACACACAAAAAGAAACAATCTTTTATGGTTAGGAGGGAGAGGAGGGGTGGGGATGGAAAAACACTAAATAGACAATAGATAAGTGGTAACTATGGTGAAGGGTAAGACAGTACACAATACTGGGGAAACCAGCACAACTTGTACAAGGAAAGGTCATGGAAGCTCCACAGACACATCTAAACTCCCTGAGGAACTGAATTACTAGGATGAGGACTGTGGGGATCGTGGTCTCCGGGAATGTCTAACTCAATTGGCATAACATAGTTTATACAGAAAATATTCTACATTCTACTTTGGTGAGTAGCATCTGGGGTCTCAAACACCTGTGAGCAGCCATCTAAGATACTCCACTGGTCCTATCCATTCGGAACCAAGGGAGAATGAAGAAAACCAAAGACACAAGGCAAAAATTAGTTCAAAGGATTAATTGACCACATCTACCATGGCCTCCGCCAGTCTGAGTCCAGTACAACTAGTCTGTGTCTGGCTACCACCACTGACTGCTCTGACAAAGATCACAATAGAGGGTCCCAGACAGAGCTGGGGAAAAACATAGAACGAAATTCTAACTCACAAAAAAAATACCAGACTTACTGGCCTGATAGAGACTGGAGAAATCCCAAGAGTATGGTTCCTGGACACCCTTTTAGCTCAGTAATGAAGTCACTCCTGAGGTTCACCCTTCAGCCAAAGATTAGACAGACCCGTAAAACAAAACGAGGCTAGAGGGGCACACCAGCTCAGGGGC
Organism: Dugong dugon; assembly: GCA_030035585.1. Lineage (NCBI taxonomy): Eukaryota > Metazoa > Chordata > Mammalia > Sirenia > Dugongidae > Dugong > Dugong dugon. The sequence goes on from CM057479.1 coordinate 36,151,254, forward strand.
AAGGACTAGAAAGCAAGAGAGGACAGGAAATCTGGTAATAGGGAACCAAAAGCAAAGAAGGGAGAGTGTTGACATGCCGTGAGGTTGTTAACCAATGTCATTAAACAATATGTGTACTGTTTAATGAGAAGTTAGTTTGTTCTGTAAACCTTCATCTAAAGTACAATTTAAAAAAAAGTAAATAAACCAGAGTGAGCAACTATGTAGGACAGAGGCTTGGAAATAAAGTCAGAGAAGGTAAGTAACATTTAAAATAATGAAAAAATAAGACAAGGAAGTAGCATTGCACATTCTTATTCACTATTGTCTCCCAGTAGTCTACAGATGGAATTAAGTAAATGCTCTTCACATTTGGAATAAATTTGTATAAGTTAAGAGCAAGAAAACACACAATTATGTTCACTGAAATTGAAATTGTTTAAAAAAAATAAGACCTTGACAATTTATCACAGTAGTTCTCCAATGTACTTTTGTGTCCTCCATGCCTGATACTTATTTCCTGATCTTGACCACAAAAAGAGGCTTGTTGTTATTGTTATCTGATGTCCAGTTGATTCCAACTTATAACGACCCTATAGGACAAAGTAGAACTGCTCATAGGGTTTTCTAGGTGGTAATCTTTACACTAGCAGATCACCAGTTCGTTTCTGCAGCGGAGTGTCTGTTATGTTCCAACTACAGACCTTTTGGTTAGCAGTGAAATGCTAAAAAAAAAAAAACTTCAATTCAATCAATTATATAGCATACCTTCTATAGCTAGGGAGTCCCTGGGTAGCACAAAAGTTTAAGCACTTGACTTCTAGCCATAAGGCTGGTGGTTCGAACCCACCCAGAGGCGCCTCAGAAGACAGGCCTGAAGACAGGCCTAAAGACAGCCTTGAAACCCTGTGGAGCACTATTTGTCTGCACATATGTGATCACCATGAGTCAGGATTGATCAGATGGCAACTAACAACACCCTCTATGACACAAATATTTTATAGGAAATTGACACCTGCTTAGAAATGGAATATATTGCTCAATGTAGCTTACAAAAGAGTTGGTGTGTTAACAAGTTTCTTGCAAACATTTTGGGAGAGTAACATGAAATCTTTAAGACAACAAAGGTGTACAGAAAATAGAGAATTTATTCTTTAATTATTTCCTCTACTCCTCTCTTAAGTTTCATTTGTTTAAAAATAGATAAGTAGTTATCCTGCATTATTCTTGAAAACCATACAGTCATATTCAGTAGGATTTGTGTTGTTAGATTTTAAATTTATTCATTTTATTGCTTATATTTTTGGTAGTCATTTACAATGCCACCAAGTAGTATTTAATTCATCATGATGACCGCAGAAAAACAACTCTGGAAGCATGCTGTTCCTCAGGGTATGTGATGTGGTGTAACTGTGCCTTGGTGACAAGTGAAAAAGAGCAAACAAATCAGAAACAACTCAGTCACCAGTGACATTTTTCTTTCACTATGTTTTTGTCAAAGTCATAAAAACTGCAGAATATTACAGACTTAGACTACATAAAGCTGTAAGCATTCAGTTTCTCTTTTGTGATTTCTTTCACCTCATTTTGTTGTATTTTAAATGGATTTTGTTTCAGTTTCTAGCTGCTGGCTATCCTACAGGAATGAAATTTTGGTAGAATGTTTTTGAAAAACTTCAATGATTATTTAGGCTTAGCAGTCTGTGGGATAATAAGTTGGAGTTTATCACTGCCAGAATTTCAAATGAATTAATTTCATTTAGGAATGAGGAGGTCAGTAATTCAGAATTTTCTATTTCAGTTGGAAAAGAAAAGTAGATAGCAAAGAGAGTCTCTGTAGACTCTGTGATCAGACAGAAAGCAGAGGATGGAAAACAGGAAGGCTGCAAATCTAAGAAGCAGTAGCATTTCCAAGAAGACAGAAATAATAGTAGAGTGTATACCATTTAAAGGTACCCAGGAGAAATCATAGAGGAGTTGAGAATGATTCTTTCATGAACAGCAGGAAGTACAGTAGTATACTTTCATTTGCCATTATAACCATAATTGCTAGCATATCTGCATTTTTCATTCCAATGAGAGAAAAGAAGTTTAAGTTATTTTTTCTTAGTTTTACTCTACATATTCCAAGGAAACCAAAGGAATTCCTTACTATTGGTTCTTTTGGTAATAGGCCAGGATAAGTGGATGCAATTTTGAGTATATAAATTGTTGTTGTTGTTAGGTGCTGTCAATAGCAGAACATAACATTGTCTGTTCCTGTGCCATCCTCACAATTATAGGTATGTTTGAGCCCATTGTGTCAATCCATCTCATTGAGGGACTTTCTCTTTTATACTTACCCTCTACTTTACAAAACATGATGTCTTTCTGCAGAGATAAGTGCCTCCTGAGAATGTGTCTAAAGTAAGGGAGAAAAGTCTTGCCATCCTTGCTTCTAAGGAGCATTCTGGCTGTATAAATTAAAGTTTGCTAATTTGATTAAGTTTATTTTCTTTTTAATTATTTTTTATCGTACTTTAGGTGAAAGTTTACAGAACCAATCTTTTTTTTCATTAAACAGTCAGTACACTTATTGTTTTATGACATTGGTTAATAACCCAACGACATGTCAACACGGTCCTTTCTCAGCCATGGGGTATCTTTTTTTTAAAATTTTTTTTGGTGAAAATATACATAGCCAAAGATGCACCATTTCAAAAATTTCTACACGTACAATTCAGTGATGTCGATTACGTTCTTCCAGTTGTGCTGCTATTCTCACTTTAGATAAAAGTTTACGGAACAAACTAGTTTTTCATTTAACAGTTAGTACACATATTGCTCTATGACAATGGATAAGAATCCCACTACATGTCAACACTGCCCTTAATCAAACTTGGGTTCCCGATCACCAGCTTTCCTGTCTCATTCTGCCTTTTCGTCCTTGTCCCTCGACTCCTGTGCCTCATTAGTCCCATTTTGTTTTATGGGGCTCTCCAATCTCCGGCTGAAAAGTGAACCTCGGGAGTGACTTCACCACTTAGGTAAATGGGTGTGTGGGGGCCATACTCTCAGGGTTTCTCCAGTCTCTGTTAGACCAGTAAATCTGGTCTTTTTGTGTGAGAATTTTGTTCTACATCCTTCTCCAGCTCTGTCCAGAACCCTCTGTTGTGATCCCGGTCAGAGCAGTCAGTGGTGGTACCTGGACACCATCTAGCTGTACTGGAGGAGGCCATGGTAGCTGTGGTCCATTAGTCCTTGGGACTAATCTTTTCCTTGTATCCTGTACTCTTCATTCTCCCTTGCTCCCGAAGGGGTGAGACCAGTGGAGTATCTCCAATGGCTGCTCGCAGCCTTTTAAGACACTAGAATCTACTCACCAAGGTAGAATGTAGAACATTGTCTTTATAAACTGGGTTATGCCAATTGAGCTAGATGTTCCCCGAGACCATGGTCCCCACAGCCCTCCGCCCATCAATTCAGTCCCTCAGGGAATTTGGATGTGTCTATGGAGCTTCCATGACCTTTCCTTGTACAACTTGTGCTGGCTTCCCCAGTACTGTGTACAGTCTTATCCTCCACCAAAGTTACCAATTTTCTATTGTCTATTTAGCATTTTCTCCCACAATCCCATCCCTCAAAACCAACAAAGATTGTTAATTTTTGTATGTAAACTTTTTCATGATTTTTTACAATAGAGGTCTCATACAATATTTGTCCTTTTGTGACTGACTTATTTCACTCACCATAATTTCCTCCAGTTTCATTCATGTTATGAGAAGCTTCACAGATTCATCATTGCTTTTTATCATTGCATAATACTAGATTGTGTACATGTAGCATAGTTTGTTTATCCATTCATCTGTTGATGGGCATCTAGGTTGTTTCTATCGTTTTGCTTTTGTGAACAATGCTGCCATGAACATGGGTGTGCATATGTCTATTCATGTGACTGCTCTTATTTCTCTAGGATATATTCTTAGGAGTGGGATTGCGGGATCATATGGTATTTCTATTTCTAGCTTTCTAAGGAAGCGCCATATCATTTTCCAAAATGGTTGTATCATTATGCATTCCCACCAGCAGTGCATAGGTGTTCCAATCTCCCCGCAGCCTCTCCAACATTTGCTATTTCCAGTACTTTTGATTCGCGCCAGTAATGCCGGGATGAGATGGTGTCTCATTGTGGTTTTAATTTGCGTTTCTCTAATAGCTAGTGATCGCGAGCATTTCCTCATGTCTCTGCCGGCCGCTTGAATGTCTCCTTTGGTGAAGTGTCTGTTCATTCCCTTTTTCCAATTTTTAATAGGATTATTTGTCTTTTTGTTGTATAGGTGTTGGATTTTCTTGTAGATTATGGAGATTAGACTTTTGTCTGACTTGTACTGTCCAAAAAATTTTTCCCAGTCTGTAGGTTCTCTTTTTACTTTTTTGGTGAAGTCTTTTGAAGGGCATAGCTGTTTGATTTTTAGAAGATCCCAGTTATTTAGCTTATCTTCCGGAGTTTGTGTGTTGAAGGTTATGGTTTGTATCCTGTTAATGCCATGTATTAGGACCAGTAGCATTGATCCTATTTTTCTTCTATGAACTTTATAGGTTTTGGCTTTATATTTAGGTCTTTGATCCATTTTGAATTAGTTTTTGTATATGGTGCGAGGTATGGGTCCTGTTACTTGTTTTTTTTTTTTTTTTGCAGATGGATATCCAATTTTGCCAGCACCATTTGTTAAAAAGACTGTCTTTTCACCGTCTGATGGACTTTGGACCATTGTCAAAGATCAGGTGACCATAGATGGATGGATTTGCATCCGGGTTCTTAATTCTGTTCCATTGGTCAATGTATCTGTCTTCATACCAGTACCAGGCTGTTTTGACTACTTTAGCTGTATAGTAGGTTCTGAAGTCAGGTAGTGTGAGTCCTCCAACTTTATTCTTCTTCTTCAGTAGTGCTTTACTTATTCGGGTCTTCTTCCCTTTGCATATGAAGTTAATGATATTTTTTTCCATCTCTTTGAAGAATGTTGTTGGTATTTGGATCAGGATTGTGTTGTATTTGTAAATTGCTTTCGGTAGAATTGACATTTTCACAATGTTGAGTCTGCCTATCTGTGAGCATGGTATGTTTTTCCATTTATGTAGATCCCTTTGGGTTTTATGCAGTAGTGTTTTGTAGTTTTCTTTGTATAGGACTTTTACATACCTGGTTAGATTTATTCCTAAGTATTTTTTTTTTAGGGGCTATTTTAAATGGTATTGTTTTCCTGATTTCCTTTTCATCGTTCTCTTTATTGGTGTATAGGAATCCAACTGATTTCTGCATGTTTATCTTGTATCCTGCTACTCTGCTGAATCTTTCTTTTAGTTCCAGTAGATTTCTTGTGGAGTCTTTAGGGTTTTCTATGTGTAGTATCATATCATCAGCAAACAGGGACAGTTTAATTTCTTCATTACCAATTTGTATGCCCTTTATTCTTTTCCTTGCCTTATTGCTCTAGATAGTACTTTCAGCACAATGTTAAATAGGAATGGTGATAAAGGACATCCTTGTCTTATTCCTGTTCTCAAGGGGAATATTTTCAGCCTCTCTGCATTAAGAACGATGTTGGCTGTTGGTTTTGCATTGATGCCGTTTATTATGTTGAGAAACTTCCCTTCTATACCTAATGTATTGAGAGTTTTTATCAGGAATAGGAGTTGGGTTTTGTCGAATGCCTTTTCTGCATCAATTGAGATGATCATGTGATTCTTTTCTTTCCTTTTATTTATGAGGTGGAGTACATTGATTAATTTTCTAATGTTGAACCATCCTTGCAAGCCTGGTATGAATCCTACTTGGTAATCGTGTATTTTTTTTTATATGATATTGAATACTATTGGCTAGAATTTTTTGAAAATATTTGTATCTATATTCTTGAAAGATGTTGATCTCTAATTTTCTTTTTTTGTGGCTTCTTTGCCTGGTTTTGGTATTGGAGATATGCTCCCTTCATAGAATGAATTCAGAAGTCCCACTTCCTTTTCTAAGTTCTGAAATATTTTGAGTAGTACTGGTACAAACTCTTCTTTGAATGTTTCGTTTATTTCTCCAGTGAAGCCACCTAGGCCAGGGCTTTGTTTGGGGAGTTCTGTTATTACTTTTTCAATCTCTTCTCTTGTTATGGGTCTGTTCAGATTTTCAGCATCACTTTGTTGTCATTTCGGGAGGTAGTGTGTTTCTAGAAATTTATCCATTTCCTCTAGGTTTTCAAATTTGTTGGAGTAAATTTTTTCATAATACCCTGTTATGATCGTTTTTATTTCAGTTGGGTTTGTTTTAATGCTGCCCATTTCATTTCATATTTGGCTTATTAATGTCCTCTCCTGTTTTTCTTTCATCAGTCTGGCCAGTGGTTTGTCAATTTTGTTGATTCTTTTGAAGAACCAACTTTTGGTTTTCTTGATTCTTTCTTTTGTTTTTCTATTCTCTATTTCATTTATTTCTGCTCTGATCTTTATTATTTCCTTTCCTCTGGTGGCTGTAGGCTTTTTTTTTTTTTTTTTTGTTCTCTTTCTATTTGTTTGAGTTGTATCGTTAATGTTTTTATTTTGTCAATTTCTTCATTTTTGATGTGTTAATCTATTGCTGTAAATTGTCCTCTGAGGACTGCCTTTGCTGTGTCTCAACAGTTTTGGTATGATGTGTTTTTATTCTCGTTTGATTCTAGGAATTTTTTGATTCCATCTCTGATTTCTTCAATTACCCAGTGGTTTGTAAGCAGGGTGTTATTCAGTTTCCATGTAATCAATTTTTTTTCCTTGCTCTTTCTGTTGTTAATTCCTACCTTGATAGCATTGTGGTCAGAGAAGATACTTTGAATTATCTCAGCTTTTTGGATCTTGTTGAGGATTGCTCTGTGGCCTAAGATGTAGTCTATTCTGGAGAAAGTTCCACGTGCATTGGAAAAGAATGTGTACTTTGCAGCTGTTGGATGGAGTGTTCTGTATATGACTATGAGGTCACGTTGGCTGATTGTGCCCTTTAGGTCTTCTGTATCTTTGCTGAGTTTCTTTCTAGATGTTCTGTCCTTTACTGAGAGTGGTGTGTTGAAGTCCTTCTATTATTGTGGAACTATCAATTTCTCTTTTCAGTGCTGTTAGAGTTTGTTTCATGTATTTCAGAGCCTTGTCATTGGGTGTGTAGTTGTTTATTATGGTGATTTCTTAGTGATGGATCATCCCCTTAATCATTATATAGTGTCCTTCTTTGTCTTTTATGGTGGATTTTGTTTTAAAGTTTATTTTATCTGAGATTAATATTGCCACTCCTGCACTTTTTTGGTAGTTGTTTGCTTGCTGTATTTTTTCCAACCTTTGGTTTTTAATAAATTTACATCTTTGTTTCAAAGGCCTGTCTCTTGTAGACAGCATACTGATGGATCCTGTTTTTTTATTCATTCTGTAACTCTCCGTCTCTTTATGGGTGCATTGAGACCATTTATATTCAGTGTAATTATTGATAAATGTGAGTTTATTGCTGTCATTTTGAAATGCTTTTTTTTTTTTTTTTTGTGCTGCTGATGTTTTCTTTGTTCCTCTCACTCTCCTGTACTGAACTACTTTTGTTTGTGGATTTTTTTTTCATTTCTTTTGTTTTTGCAGGTTTTCTTTTTACTGAGACTTTATGTTTTTCCTCTTTATTTTTATGAGTAGGTTTCTTAACTTTCTTTGTGGTTACCTGAAATTTACCCTTATCTTTCTAAGTTTGAAGCAGTCTATTATTACTTGATATCACTTTGGCTTCCTCTCCATTAGAAGGTTCTATACCTACGCTGTTTATTCCCTCTTTTAGTGTTTTGATGTTGCTTATTAACTGTTCTGATTCTCTGTTGTATTTCTTTTGGTTATGGATAGTGCTTGAGTGTTCCTTTCCTAGATTGGCATCTGGCTGGTATGATCCTACATCCTAGTTTCAGCCTGTGAGCTGAAGCTGTTTGTCCTCAGATCGAAGAACTTCCTTTAACAATTCTTGTAAGTTTGGTTTGACTTTTACATGTTCCCTTAGTTTCTGTTTTTCTGGAAATGTCCTAATGTCACCATCAAATTTGAACGAGAGTTTTGCAGGATATATTATTCTTGGCTGACAAGTTTTTTTTCTCTCTAGATTTTATATATGTCATCCCATTGCCTTCTTGCCTGCATGGTTTCTGCCGAATAATCTGAGCTTAGTCTTATTGTTTCTCCTTTGTATGTGACTTCTTGTTTTTTTCAAGCTGCTCTCAGGATTCTTTGTTAGTCTTTGGTCTTGGCGAGTGTGAGTATGATATGCCTTGGTGATTTTCTTTCGGGGTCTATCCTATATGGGGTTCGTTGAGCTTCTTGGATGGCCAGATTTTTATCTTTCATGATATTGGGGAAGTTTTCTGTCAGCAATACTTCAATGATCCTCTTTGTGTTTTCTGTTTTTTTCCCCTGTTCTGGAACTCTGATCACTTGCAAATTTTTGCTTTTGATTGTATCCTACATATTTCTCAGGATCTCTTCATTTTTCTTCATTCTTTTTTCTGAGTTTTCCTCAAACAGTGGTGTATCCAAGTTTTTGTCTTCAGTTTCGCTGATCCTGTCTTCCACTGTTTCTAATAGGCTCCTCAGCCCTTCTATGACATTGTCCCTTTCCGAATATTCATTTTTAATTGTTGTTTTTGTATGATTTCTAGTTGTGAATTTATTTTGATATTTTGTTCCTCCATTATTTTCCTGAATTATTCCATTTTTTTGGCTCTATTTTCCATGAATTTGTCTGCCTTTTCCATGAATTTGTCTTTTTTTTCCTCATTTTTGTCTGCTTTTTGCTTCAACTCTTGGGTAATTCTGAGTATTAGAGAGTTAAATTTCCTATCAGGCAGTTCTGGTGCCTTTTCTTCTACTGAAAAGTAATCTGGTGTTATATTTTAGACACCATTGGAACCATCCTGTCCTATTTTTGTACATGTTTTGATATTGTCTGCTGTCTTCCGGGCATTCAACAATCGTTTTGCTCATTTATTGATTGTAGATTTGTTTGTTTCATCCTTTTTTTGTTTCATTCGGCTATGTCTGAGCAGGCAGGCTGTGTGTTCTTTGTTGTTTGCTCATCTGTGGGGATGATATTTTTGCCTCCATCTCCAATTGGCAGGGTCAGTCTCTCAGATATGCTACAGCAGGGCAGGTCTAGGTGAAGAAGTGTTGCTGGAGTGGGTTGTTTGTGACACTTACTACAGTCACCAGGGTGGGCTGGTAATCAGTGCAGGGCAGTATCTGGTAGACCCTGTCTGTGCTGCTTGGTGGTGTAACATTACGCACATGGTGCAGGTACGCAGGATGGAGGGGGGAGATTGTTATTTGTGGAGCCAAGATGGCTATGGGAGAGATGAGAGAGAGCAGAGAGGAACAAGAGCCAAAAACATACACACAAACAAAAAAGAGTGCTAGGGGAGCTTGCTGTTGGAGTGGAGAGATGAGAGACTATGAAATAGAGAAAAACAATACTGAGAAGAAGAAAAAAGAGAAGACAGTATGAATAAATAAAAATTAGAAAGAAAAAAGAAAACCAAATCTCCCAGGGATCCCACCAGTGCAGCTACGAGGTCTGGGGAATTTGATCCCAGGTGTTGAAGTACAACCTGGCAAGAAGGAATAGAGGTGTCACTCAGTTCCAAGTATTCAGGGGACTGGAAGAGAATGAAGGTATAGAGAGATGAGAAACTGAGTAATGAAGAAAGATAAAAAGGGAAAAAGAGGGAAAAGAAAACAAAACAAATTAAAAAAAAAAAAGAACAAGAGCACCCCCCAAAAAAAACAGAGAGAGAGGTTCCGGCAAAAATGGCACTCTAGGCAGAAGCACCACGCCTTCCCTCCACAGCAAAGATCAGAAAAACTAAGCCAAACAGAGAATACAACAATCCTGAAACCCTAAAACGTCAAATGAAGAGATAAAGAACTCAGCCAAGCACCAAATGGAGTGTGAAAACTGACAGAGAACAGAGAGCGGGAGAGATTTATGTAGAGGTGCCCTACCAGCACAGATATACCATCTTGGACTCCTATTGAAGACCATCAAATGGGGGTAGGAGAAAGCAGCCTCACGGAGCAACCAGCAGGAGACAAAACAACCAGTAATTTGCGGTGTGAACTTTCCCAACCACACACCTCTTCGCCCCGGCTCAGCATCCTCTGCTTCCTGCAGCCACAACCTCTTGACTGGGAAGCGCCGGCTGCTTGGATTCCACACACCCAGGTGGCCAGCTCTCTGGGTGCCATTTGTTGGCTGTTAGTGTTGCTTTTTTTTTTTCTGCTTCTTTTTGATTTATCACTTACCTTTCACCACCTCCATCTCCTTTCACTAGAGTGCCTGGCTCTGTGCGCCATCTTTGCTTCCTCCTGAGGGGCTCCAGACTGCCGGCAATTTGTGATATACGCTTTCCCACTTTCTACCCTTCTTCACCCACACTTGGGCTCCTCTGCTTCCCGTGGACGGTCTCTTGTCCAGAAACACCAGCCTGCACTAGCTGCTTCTCTGAGTGCCATTTGTTGGCTGCTGGTGTTGCTTTTTTTTTTCTGCTTCTTTTGATTTCTTGCTTGCCTCTTGCCACCTGCCCATCCTTTGGCTCGAGTGCTTGGCTACGTGCGCCATCTTTGTTTCTTCCAGAGGGGCTGCAGAGCTCCATTCGAGTGTGGAGCTGCTTCCCGTCTGGGCTACCATGCTGGTGGGATCCCAGGGCTTTTGTTCGTTTGTTCATTTTGAATTGTTTGTTTGTTTTCTTTTCATTTTCTTGAGTTGGCAACCCTTACTGGCCAGGCGGAGTTACATGACAAGGAACTCCCCTTCAGCTTCCACAGATGTACAGAGGGATCCCTGAAGGCATTTCTTTTTTTTTTTGGGTTTTTTTTTTAGGGGGGGCTTTCTTGTTCTTTGTTTTTTTTTAATTTGTTTTCTTTTCTTTTCCCTCTTTTTCCCTTTTTGTCTTTCTTCAGTGCTCAGTTGATCATCTCTCTATTTTTTCCTTCTCTTTCCGATCCCTGAATACCAGGGGTTGTATTCCTCTATGCCTTCTAGCCAGGCTGTACTGCAACACCTGAGAGCGACTTCCTCAGACCTCATAGCTGCATTGGTGGGATCCCTGGTAACTTTGCAGTTCTTCAACATTTCCGATTTTTACTTATTCATTTTTTTCTTTTATTCCTCTTCCCATTTCTGTTTTCCTCCATTTCATAGTCTCTCATCTCTCCATTCCAAGGGCAAGCTCCCCAACATTTTTTTTTGGTTGTATGTTTTGGCTCCTGTTCCTCTCTCTGCTCTCCCATATCCATCTTAGCTCCACATATAACAATCTCCCTGCTGCATCCTGCCTACCTGCACTGTGCGCTTGACATCACACCACCAAGCAGCACAGGCAAAGCCTACTGGCATCTGACCTGCACTGATTACCGACCCGCCCTGGTGGCTGTAGTAACTGTCACAAACAACCCATCCCAGTAACTCCTCTTCAGCAAGAACTTCCCTGCTGTACCGTATCTGAGTGACTGACCCTGCCAGTTGGAGAAGGAGGGGAAAAGTATTGAGTGCACAGATGATCAAACAACAAAGAACACACAGTCCGCCTGCTCAGACATAGTCAAATTTTTTTTAAAAAAGGGGCAAAAAAAAATCTACAATCATTAAATGAGAAAAATAACTACTGAGTGAGCCGAAAACAGCAGACAATATCAAAAAATTTACAAATACAGGATAGCATGGTTCAAGTAGGCATCCAAAATAAAACACCAGATGACTCTCCTGTGGAAGAAAATGCACTAGATCTACCTTAGAGGGAACTCAAATCTATAACACTTGGAATTCTCCAAGAGCTGAGGCAAAAAGCTGACAAACATGAGGAAAAACTAGATACGTTCATGGAAAATACAGACAAAAAAGTGGAAGAATTCAGGAAGATGATGCAGGAACAAAATGTCAAAATAAATTCACAACTAGAAATTATACAAAAACAACAATTAGAAATCTAAAAGATAAATAACAAGATTTCAAAAATGGATGATGTCATAGAAGGGCTGAGAAGCAGATTTGAAACAGTGGAAGACAGGATCAGTAGGATTGAAGACAAACACTTGGATACAACTCTGTTTCAGGAAAACTCAGAAAAAAGAGTGAAGAAAAATGAAGAGACCCTGAGAGTTACGTGGGACACAAGATAAAGGAAAAATTTATGAGTGATTGGCATTCCAGAACAGGGGGAGAATACAGAAAACACAGAGAGGATCACTGAGGAACTGCTGGCAGAAAACTTCCCCAATATCATGAAAGATGAAAAAGTGGCCATCCAAGAAGCTCAACGAACCCCATATAGGATAGACCCCGAAAGAAAATCACCAAGGCATATCATACTCACACTCGCCAAGACCAAAGACTAACAAAGAATCCTGAGAGCAGCTTGAAAAAAACAAGAAGTCACATACAAAGGAGAAACAATAAGACTAAGCTCAGATTATTTGGCAGAAACCATGCAGGCAAGAAGGCAATGGGATGACATATATAAAATCTAGAGAGAAAAAAAACTTGTCAGCCAAGAATAATATATCCTGCAAAACTCTCGTTCAAATTTGATGGTGACATTAGGACATTTCCAGAAAAACAGAAACTAAGGGAACATGTAAAAGTCAAACCAAACTTACAAGAATTGTTAAAGGAAGTTCTTCGATCTGAGGACAAACAGCTTCAGCTCACAGGCAGAACCTAGGATGCAGGATCACACCACACAAGACCTTACCAGCCAGATACCAATCTAGGAAATGAACTCTTGAAGACTATCCAAAACCAAAAGAAATACAACAAGGAATCAGAGCAGTTAATCAATAAATGAGGACAACATCAAAACAATAAGAGAGGGAATAAACAGCATACGTATAGAACCTTCTAAGAGAAAGGAAGTCAAGGCGATACCAAGTAATGTTAGACTGCTTCAAACTTAGAAAGATAAAGGTAAAATTCATGGTAACCACAGAGAAAGTTAACAAACCTACTCATAAAAATAAAGCCAAAAAACATAAAGTCTCAGCAAAAACAAAACCTACAAAAACAAAAGAAATTAAAAAAAAAAACCACTAACAAAAGTAACTCAGCACATGAGAGTAAGAAGGACAAAGAAAACTTCAGCACCACAAAAAAAAAGGACTGCACAACGAAAAACACAAATTCACATCTATCAATAATTACACGAAAAGTAAACAGACTTAATGCACCATTAAAGAGATGGAGTGTCACAGAATGGATAAGAAAACAGCATCCATCAATACGCTGTCTTCAATAGACACACCTTAGAAACAAAGATGTTAATCTATTAAAAGTCAAAGGTTGAAAAAAATATATCAAGCTAACAACTACCAAAAAAGAGCAGGAGTGGCAATTCTAATCTCAGATAAAACAGACTTTAAAACAAAATCTACCATAAAAGACAAAGAAGAACACTATATCATGATTAAGGGGACGATCCATCATGAACACATAACCATAATAAACATCTACGCACCGAATGACAGTGCCCCAAAATACATAAAACAAACTCTAACAACACTGAAAAGAGAAATTGACAGTTCCACAATAATAGTAGGAGACTTCAACACACCATTGTCAGTAAAGGACAGAAAAACTAAGAAGAAACTCAGCAAAGATACAGAAGACCTAAAGGGCACAATCAGCCAACTGGACCTCATAGACATATATAGAACACTCCATCCAACTGATGAAAAGTACAAATTCTTTCCCAATGCACAAAGAACGTTCTCCAGAATAGACCACATCTTAGGCCACAGAGCAATCCTCAACAAGATTGAAAACGTTGAGATAATTCAAAGTAACTTCTCTGACCACAATGCCATCAAGGTAGAAATTAACAATAGAAAGATCAAGGAAAAAAAATCAACTACATGGAAACTGAATAATACCCAGCTTACACATCACTGGGTAATAGAAGAAATGAGAGATTTAATCCAAAAATTCCTAGAATCAAATGAGAATGAAAACACATCATACAAAAACCTTTGAGACACAGAAAAGTCAGTCCTCAGAGGACAATTTATAGCAATAGATGCACATATAAGAAAAGAAGAAAGGGACAAAATCAAAACATTAACTACAGAACTCAAACAAATAGAAAGAGAACAGTAAAAACAGCCCAGATCCATGGGAAGAAAAGAAATAGTAAAGATCAAGCAGAAATAAATGAAATAGAGGACAGAAAAACAATAGAAAGAATCAAGAAAACCAAAAGTTGGTTTTTTGAAAGAATCAACAAAATCGAGAAACCACTGGCCAGACTGACAAAAGAAAAACAGGAGAGGACATAATAACCGAAATAAGAAACGAAATGGGGGACATTAAAACAGACCCAACTGAAATAAAAAGGATTATAACAGAATATTATGAAAAACTATACTCCAACAAATTTGAAAACCTAGAGGAAATGGATAAATTTCTAGAAACACACGGCCTACCCAAACTACAACAAAGTGATGTTGAAAATCTGAACAGACCCATAAAAAGAGAAGAGAATGAAAGGTAATAAAAAAACTCCCAACTAAAAAATGCCCTGGTCCAGATGTCTTCACTGGAGAATTCTATAAAACATTTAAAGAAGAGCTTGTACCAGTACTACTCAAGCTATTTCAGAGCATAGAAGTGGAAGCAATACTTCCAAATTAATTCTATGAAGCCAGCATAATGTTGATACCAAAACCAGGCGAAGACGTCACAACAATAGAAAATTACAGACCAATATCGCTCATGAAAATAGATGCAAAAATTCTCAACAAAATTCTAGCCAATAGAATTCAGCATCATATCAAAAAAATAATACACCACGACCAAGTAGGATTCATACCAGGAATGCAAAGAAGGTTCAACATTAGTAAAATCAATCAATGTAATCCACCACATAAATAAAAGGAAAGAAAAGAATCACATGATCATCTCAATTGATGCAAAAAAGACATTTGACAAAGTCCAACACCCATTCCAGATAAAAACTCTCAATAAAATAGGTATAGAAGGGAAATTTCTCAACATAATAAAGGGTAGCTATGCAAAACCAATGGCCAACATCATTCTTCATGGAGAGAGGCTGAAAAAATTCCCGTTGAAAACAGGAACAAGACAAGGATGCCCTTTATCACCACTCCTATTTAACATTGTGCTGGAAGTTCTAGCTAGAGCAATAAGGCAAGAAAAAGAAATAAAAGGGCATCCAAATTGGTAATGAAGAAGTTAAACTGTCCTTGTTTGCAGATGATATGATACTATACATAGAAAATCCTAAAGACTCCATAAGAAATCTACTGGAACTAATAGAAAGATTCAGCAGAGTAGCAGGATACAAGATAAACATTCAAAAATCAGTTGGATTCCTATACACCAGTAAGGAGAACGATGAAAAGGAAATCAGGAAAACAGTACCATGTTCAATAGCCCCTAAAAAGATAAAATACTTGGGAATAAATCTGACCAGGAATGTAAAAAACCTATACAAAGAAAACTACAAAACACTACTGCATGAAATCCAAAGGGATCTACATAAATGGAAAAATATACCATGCTCATGGATAGGTAGACTCAACATTGTGAAAATGTCAATTCTACCCAAAGCAATTTACAAATAGAACACAATCCTGATCCAAATTCCAACAACATTCTTCAAAGAGATGGAAAAACTAATCATTAACTTTTTATGGAAAGGGAAGAAGCCCCGAATAAGTAAAGCACTACTGAAGAAGAAGAATAAAGTTCGAGGACTCACACTACCTGACTTCAGAACCTACTATACAGCTACAGTAGTCAAAACAGCCCGATAATGATACAACGACAGATACATTGACCAATGGAACAGAATTGAGAACCCTGATGTAAATCCATCCACCTACAGTCACCTGATCTTCGACAAGGGCTCTAAGTTCATCAAATGGGGAAAAGACAGTCTTTTTAACAAATGGTGCTGGCAAAACTGGATATCCCTTGCAAAAAAATGAAACAGGACCCATACCTCACACTGTATACAAAAACTACTTCAAAATGAATGAAAGACCTGACTATGAAGCCTAAAACTATAATGTTCATAGAAGAAAAGTAGTACAAACACTTCAGGCCTTAATACATGGCATTAACAGGATACAAACCATAACCATCAATGCACAAAACCCAACAGATAAGCTATATAACTGGGATCTTCTAAAAATCAAACACCTATGCTCTTCAAAAGACTTCACCAAAAGAGTAAAAAGAGAACCTACAGACTGGGAAAAAATTTTTGGACAGTACAAGTCAGACAAAGTCTAATCTGCATAATCTACAAGAAAATCTAACACCTCTCCAACAAAAAGAGAAATAATCCTATTAAAAAATGGGCAAAGGAAATGAACAGACACTTCACCAAAGAAGACATTCAAATGGCCAACATACACATGAGGAAATGGTCGCCATCACTAGCCATTAGAGAAATGCAAATTAAAACCACAATGATATAACATCTCACCCCAGCATTACTGGCATGAATCAAAAGCACTGGAAATAACAAATGTTGGAGGGGCTGCGGGGTGATGAGAAATCTCATGCAATGCTGGTGGGAATTCAAAATGATACAATCATTTTAGAAAATGATATGGCGCTTCCTCAGAAAGCTAGAAATAGACATACCATTAGATCCAGCAATCCTACTCCTAGGAATATATCCTAGAGAAATGAGAGTCGTCACTCGAATAGACATATGCATACCTATGTTCATGGCAGCATTGTTCACGATAGCAAAACGATGGAAACAACCTAGATGCCCATCAACAGATGAATGGATAAACAAACTATGGTACATACACACAATGGAGTACTATGCAATGAGAAAGAACAATGAATCTGTGAAGCATCTCCTAACATGGATGAAACTGGAGGACATTATGCTGAGTGAAATAAGTCAATCACAAAAGGACAAATATTGTATGAGACCTCTATTGTAAAAACCCATGAAAAAGTTCACACACAAAATGTAATAATCTTTGTTGGTTACCAGGGATGGGAGGGGTGGGGTGGGGTAATACTAAATAGGGAATAGATAAGTGGTATCTTGGGTGAAGGGTGAGACAGTACACAATACAGGGGAAATTATCACAACCTATACAAGGAAAGGTCGTGGAACACATGGACACGTGGACATGGACACATCCAAACTCCGTGAGAGACTGAATTGCTGGGTGGAGGGCTCTGGAGACCATGGTCTCGGGGAACATCTAGCTCAATTGGCATGACGTAGCTTATAAAGACAATGCGCTACATTCTACCTTGGTGAGTAGTGTCTGGGGTCTTGAAAACCTATGAGCGGCCATCTAAGATACTCCACTGGTCTCATCCCTTCGGGAGCAAGGGATAATGAAGAGAACAGGATACAAGGAAAAGATTAGTCCAAGGGTCTAATTGTCCACAGCTACGGAGGCCTCCACCGGACTGAGTCCAGTACAGCTAGATGGTGCCCAGCTACCACCGCTGACTGCTCTGACCAGGATCACAACAGAGGGTTCTGGACAGAGCTGGAGAAGGAGCAGAATTCTAACTGACAAAAAAAAGACCAGATTTATTGGCCTAAAGGAGACTGGGAAACCTCGAAAGTCTGGCCCCCAGACACCCTTTTAATTCAATGGTGAAGTTACCTTGAGATTCACTGTTCAGCCTGGGAGTGGACAGCCCCGTCAAACCAAATGAGACTAACGAGTTTCAGGAGTCCAGTGACAAGGGCCAGAAGGCAGAAGGGGACAAGGAAGCTAGTGATAGGGAACCCATGGTTGAGTAAGGATACTGTTGAGTGTTGTGAGATTGTTAACCATCGTCATAGGGCAACATTTGTAGTAAGTGTTAAATGAGAAACTATTTTTTTCTGTAAGCCTTCATCTTAAGTGAGAATAACAGCACAATTGGAAGAGCATAGTCAATGTCACTGAACTGTGTATGTAGAAATTTTTGAAACAGTGTGTCTTTGACTATGTGTATTTTCACCAAAGAAAAAATGTTGAGAAGTTAGAGGGTTAATATGTTGTAGGGTTGTTAACCAATGTCATGAAACAACATGTGTTGTTTCATGAGAAACTATATGTTCTGTAAGCCTTCACCTGAAGTACAATTAAAAAAAAAAAAAAAGAAAAACATGAAAAAAGCAAATGCCCTCAGGGATTTCTCTGTGCGTTTTTGCCAATTGAGGGGGTAGTTTCCAAGCCGCGCAGTACTGCCTGGCTACAACAGGCTTCCAATTCAAGAAAACGAAAAAAGAAAACAAACAAGGAATTCAAAACAAAACAAAACAAAATGTCCCAGTATCCCACCAGCGTGGCCGCACGGACTGGGAAGAAGTTTCACATTAGAGCAGAGTTTCACAGCCTTTCATGAAGAAGCAAAGATGGCGCTCGGAACCAGGTATTTTAGAGAAAGGAGGGGGAGGTGGTGATAGATAAGGAAGAAATCAAAAGAAGCAGAAAAAAGCAACATCAGCAGCCAACAAATGGCACTCAGTGAGTCAGTCAGCACAGGCAGGTGGAATCCAAGCAGTTGGTGATTCCTGGCCAAGAGACTGTGGCCATGGGAAGCAAAGGAGGCCAAATGTGGGCGAAGAAGTGTGGGGGTGGGAAAGTGTATATCACTGGTTACTGGTTCTGTCTCGTGCTGGAAGCTCTGTGAAGCTGCTTTCTCATATACCCTGTTCACTGGTCTCTGATAGGAGTCCAAGATGGCGGATCCGTTCTGTGTTAGCTGATAGGAGACCTCTGCATGCATGTCTCCTCACTCTCTGTTTTCTGTCAGTTTCTTATTCCATTTGGTACCTGGCTGAGTTCTTTATTTCTTCATTTGATGTTTTAGGTTTCAGGATTGCTGTTTTCTCTGTTTGGCTTAGTTTTTCAGATCTTTTCAGTGGAGGGACAGCCCGGTGCTTCTGCCTAAAGTGCCATGTTGCCCGGGAGTCCTGATTAATTTTATTTTTAACAAGAAAATTGACAAAGTTTTTCCTCAGTAAATTGAAATTAATCAATACAGCTAGTAATATTTGTTATCTGTCTTGATACTGGATAAAGAACTCAATGGAAGATGAAACAAAGGGTTTATCACTAGGTAATTACTAAAAGTATAAGTATTGTTTTAAACGTGCTCTTAACCACTGTAAGCAAAAAAAAAAAAAATTATGAATTGTAGAATCTCAACCATGCAATTTATTTTTTAAAGATTATTTTACTTTAGTAGTTTCCAATTTTTTTGTTGCTCAAAAGTTACATATAGTGGTATTGCTTATTTTATATCCATTTTCTTGTTGTTATGTGCTATCCATCCATAAATTCTATCAATCAAAAATAGTTAAATTTCAGCATTAGTTCAGTGTTTGATCACGTAGCTGTATTCAGGAGGAACATTAATTCAACTAATCATTATTTTAGGTATATAGATATAGAATTTTTTAAACTAGTAGTGATCAAGTTGACTTTGACTCTTGGTGACCCTATATGTACCAGAGTAGTTTTCAATGGCCTATTTTGCAGAAGTAGATCACCAGACCTTTCTTCCAAGGTGCCTCTGGGTAGACTGGAATTTACAACTTCTCTGTCAGCAGCTTAGCATGTTAACCATTTTCAACAAGAAGGGACTCCAAGAAACAGGGATAGAAGTATATATGTACGTATACAAAGAGAAAGAGAAATTATCTTTTCCATTTTGTTGTTTATTTTGATCAACTTTTACTTAATAACTTAATAAATAAGATTGCATTTATCTTAGATTTGTAATCATAATGTGAATGAATATCCTCTACACAGCTTGTGTTTTTCCATCTGAAATAATAATTCAATAATACAATTAGTTTAAGACAAAGCTACATTTTAGTTAATCTAAATCATTCTCTGTTATAGAAGAGTGATTCGAGAAACTTTTGCATGTCAATCTCATTCTCCACTTGATTTTTATGGACAAAAGACTAGCAGAAGTATTGTTTTAATTGAAGAATATTAATGGTTCTCTGGATCTCATTTACGACCACTGGTCTATGAAATGGAGTGGACTCTAATTTTCTTATTTTTATACATACTATATAATCCCAAGAGTACAACATAACTCAGAAACAAACAAACAAACAAAAATCCTTTAATTCACTCTCAGCTGTGTTGAAAATGGGAGGATATAAACTGCTGCATGGAAGAGAGAATGCTCATAGAATTAGTCTTTGTGTTTATTTTTAAATATACTTTTATTTACTAACCAAAACCAAAAACCAAACAGATTGCCATCGAGTTGATTCCAACTCGTAGCAACCCTATAGACAGAGTAGAACTGCCCCATAGGTTTTCCAAGGAGAGGCTGGTGGATTCCAATTGCTGACCTTTTGGTTAGCAGTGGTAGCTATTAATAAATCTGTGATTATTCTGCAAATACATCAAAACAGTTTTCGTAGGGGGCAGAGCTAAGATGGTGGTGTAGTCAGACTTTTCCTATATCCCTCTTACAAGAAAGACCCAGAAAAACAAGTGATTTGATTAAATATGAATATCTAGGATCCCTGAACAAGGCCAAGTTGAGGAATCGGACTGAGTGGTGGGGGAGAGGGAGGTGGCTCAGAAGAAGCCAGCAGCACCAGAACAGCGGCAGTGGGGTAGCAACTCTTCAGCAGTGCCGGCAACTCATCAGCCACGCCGGGTCTTCAGTGAAGCAGGAAAACAGCTGTGCGCACACTCGGAAAGCAGTTTCCACATTGAGAGATAGCTGGCAGTAGAGATTCCACTTGGACACTCCAAACAAGTGAAAAGCAGCTCCCAAGTGGCTAAAGATAAGTACATGAGTGCAGCCTTTCACAAGGATTTAAAAAAAGTCCACTTGGCAAAAACCTCTCTCCCTTTTACCTCCTCCCTCCACGCTCTGCACCGGAAGTCTGCTGGGCTGGAAGTAGATTTCAAAAGATGCCCTGACCCATTCTCCTGGCCTTAGACAGGGAACAAATAAGCTACTGGCTCTCCTAAGCCAGGAACTCAGGGTCAGCTTGGCTCCTTTGCTAGGCTCTGGCATATGCAGTCTTCAGACTCTGAGTGCCTTACACCCCTGTATAGACTTGGGGACTCATCTCAACAGTGTTAGCTGTCACTACCACAGTACAACAGGGCAAACAATCTGAAGTCTAACTTCAACTGTTTCAGCTGTGAAGTGGCAGATTAGGGACCCTCAAAATAGCCCTGCCCCTTAAGTAGACACTTTTACAGATCCGCCACAGGGGCTTGAGGACTGGTGACACCACCTAAACCATCTAGTCACCTCCTACAGGAGCCCAAGAAAAAGTGGTGCCCTTCAGTCTTTACAACCAACAAAGTGGGGTGCTGATAGTCTGGCTGTAACACTCAGCTACCTACTCACCCTAGGGAATAAGGACACCCTTTCCTTTCAGACTCTCAGGGGCAGCCGTCAGCCCCCTGCCTGGCTCAGCATGTGATCCTTCAGCACAGCCAGAGTCCACTACCTGCACCAATCATCCATGCCTCTCTAGGACTGTAGGTGAGAGCCTGCACCACACATTTGGTGACCGACTGCCTGGACACCTGAGCTGAACCCATATAGGAAAATTTAATGGACTCCTGTATGCACATACTTAGCTACAGAACTAACTATCTGGTGACAGGACGTTAGAACTTCAAAGGTGCCAATAAACAAACTAGAGCACAGGAACAGCCTATTGGGGCATATCAAAACAAACAAAACAGGAAGCTAGGACTCACTAAACAAATATAAAATAAAATTATAAAAACTTATCGACGGCTCAGAGACAACAGTTAATATCAAATCACGTAAAGAGCCAGTCCATGATGGATTCCGTAAGCTTTCAAAATAAAGAATCAAGAAATTCTATTCCTCTAGAGAAATTACCAGAGGTAGAATACAAAAGATTAATGTACAGAACTCTTCTA
The DNA here is from genome assembly GCA_030035585.1 of Dugong dugon. NCBI lineage: Eukaryota > Metazoa > Chordata > Mammalia > Sirenia > Dugongidae > Dugong > Dugong dugon. The sequence continues at coordinate 36,173,181 of CM057479.1, forward strand.
GAAATTAGAAAGGAAATTCGACTAAATGAAGAATAATCCAGGGAACACACAGAGAAAGTAGCAGCACAACTTAAAAAGTTATTCAAGAATATAATGACAAATTTAATAGGCTGTAAGAATCCATAGAGAGACAGCAATCAGAAATCTAGAAGGTTAACAATGAAATTTCAGAATTAGACAACTCAGTAGAAATTCATAGGAGCAGAATTGAGGCAGTAGAAGTTAGAACTAGTGACATTGAAGATAAAGCACTTGACGCCAACTTATTTGAGGAAAAATCAGATAAAAGAATTAAAAAGAACGAAGAAACTCTAAGAGTCATGTGGGACTCGATCAAGAGAAATAAACTATGAGTTATTGGAATACCAGAATGGTGGGGTAGAAAATACAGAGAAAATTGTTGAAGATTTCTAGACAGAAAAATTCCCTGATATCATGAAAGATGAGAAGATATCTATCCAAGATGCTCATTGAACCCCACATAAGGTATATCACAAAACAAAGTCACCAAGACATATTATAATCAAACTTGCCAAAACTAAAGATAAACGGAGAATTTTAAGAGTGGCTAGAGATAAAAGAAAAGTCCTCTACAAAGGAGAGTCAATTAGAATAAGTTTTGACTACTCAGCAGAAAACATGCAGGCAAGAAGGCAATGAGATGACCTATATAAAGCCTTGAAGGAAAACAACTGACAGCCAAGAATTCTATATCCAGCAAAACTGTCTCTCAAATATGATGGCAAAATTAGGTCATTTCCAGATAAAAAGAAGTTCAGGGAATTTGCAAAATCAAACCAAAATTACAAGAAATATTAAAGGGAGTCCTACAGTTAGATAATCAATAACACCAGATAACGCAGGACTAGAACACAGGAAAGACGCAACCAGATACTGACTCAGATACAGAAGTCGAAAATACTTCAAAGCTAAAATATTGAAAATAGGGAAACTGAGATATTATTATGAAAAAAAAAATTAAAACAAAAAAGAGGGACTTAAAAATGCAGACATTGATTTTTCATATGAAAAGGAAGTCAAGATGATATAAAACAATAAAAGACTGGTATAAACTTAGAAAAACAGGAGTAAATATTAAGGTAACCACAAAGGAATCTAACAATCCCACAAATCAAAAATAAAAGAGTAGAAAAAACATAAAGACCCAGCAAACACAAAATCTACAACAATGAGAAAGATGAAAAAAATACATAAAGAGAATCAACTCAGCACAGAAAATTAAGGAGAAAAAAAAAAAACTGTGGACAGCACACAAAAGGAGATATCAGGATGACAGCACTAAACTCACACCTATCAAAAATTACGCTGAATATAAACGGGCTTAACGCACCAATAAAAGATGGATAGTGGCAAAGAGGATAAAAAACCATGATCCATCTATATGCTGCCTACAAGAGATGCATCTTAGATTTAAAGACCCAAACAGGCTAAAACTCAAAGGATGGAACAAATATATCAAGCAAACAACACTCAAAAAAGAGCGGAAGTGGCAATGTTAATCTCTGACAAAATAGTCTTTAAAGTAAAATCCACCACAAAGGATAAGGAAGGGCACTATATAATGACTAAAGGGTCAATACACCAGGAAGACATAACTATAATAAATATTTATGCACCCAACAACAGGGCTCCAAAATACTTAAAACAAACTCTAACAGCTCTGAAGAGAGAGATAGACAATTCCACAACAGTAGTAGGAGACTTCAACACGCCACTTTTGGTGACGGACAGAATATCCAGAAAGAAGCTCAACAAAGACACTGAAGAGCTAAATTCTACAATCAACAAACTTGATCTCATAGACATATACTGAACACTGCACCCAACAGCATCCAAGTATACTTTCTTTTCCAATGCACATGGAATATGATCCAGAATAGACCACATATTAGGCCATAAAGCAAGCCTTAACAAAATCCAAAACATCAACATATTATAAAGTATCTTTTCTGACCATAAAGCCATAAAAGTGGAAATGAACAAAACAAAAAGCAAGAAAAAGAATCAAACACATGGAAACAAACAACACCTTGCTCAGAAACTATTGGGTTATAGAAGAAATTATGGATGGAATAAAGAAATTCATAGAATCAAACGAGAATGCAAACACATCCTACCAGAACCTTTGGGACACAGACAAAGCAGTGCTCAGAATTCAGTTTATAGCAATAAATGCACACTTCCAAAAAGAATAAAGGGCCATAATCAAAACACTAACCCTACAACTGGAACAAGTAGAAAGAGAGGAGGAAAAGAAGCCCACAGGAGCCAGAATGAAGGAAATAATAAGAATTAAATGAAATAGACAATAGAAAAACAATTGAAAGAGTTAACAAGTCCAAAAGCTGGTTCTTTGAAAAGGTGAACAAAATTGATAAACCATTGGCCAAACTGACAAAAGAAAAACAGGGGAGGAAGCAGATAACCCATATAAGAAATGAGATGGGTGATATCACAACAGACCCAACTGAAATTAAAAGAACCATAACAGATTACTATGAAAAATTGTACTCTGACAAATTTGAAACCCTACAGGAAATGGAAAGATTTCTGGAAACTCACTACCTACCAGAATTAACACAAATAGAGGTATAACAAATAAATAAACCCATAACAAAATAAGAGATTGAAAAGGTTATCTAAAAACTCCCAACAAAAAAAGCCCTGGCCCAGATGGCTTCACTGGAGAATTCTACCAAACTTTGTGAAAAGAGATAACACCACTTCTACTAAAGGTATTTCAGAGCACAGAAAAGGATGGAATAGCCCCAAACTCATTCTATTAAGCCAATATAACACTGATACCAAAACTAGGTAAAGACACCACAAAAATAGAAAATTACAGACCGATATCCCTCATGAACATTGACATAAAAATCCTCAACAAAATTCTGGCAAATAGAATTCATCAACGTATCAAAAAAAAAAAAACAATTCACCATGACCAAGTGGGATTTATACCAGGTATGCAGGGATGGTTCAACATTAGAAAAACAATCAATGTAATCAATCACATAAATAAAACAAAAGATAAGAACCACATTATCTTATCAATCGATGTAGAAAAGGTATTCGGCAAAGTCCAACACCCATTTATGATAAAAACTCTCAATAAAATAGGTTTAGAAGGGAAAGTTCTCAATATAATTAAGGGCATTTATACAAAACCAACAGCCAACATCATCCTAAATGGAGAGACTTTGAAAGTATTCCCCTTGAGAACAAGAACAAGGATGCCCTCTATCACCACTATTATTCAACATTGTGCTGGAAGTCCTAGCCAGAGCACTTAGGCTAGAAAAAGAAATAAAGGTCATCGAAACTGGTAGGGAAGAAGTCAAAGTATCTCTGTTTGCAGATGCTATGATCTTATACACAGAAAACCCCAAAGAATAGACAAGAAAACTACTGGAACTAATAGAATATTATGGCAAAGTTTCAGGATACAAGATAAACATACAAAAATCAACGGATTCCTTTACACCAACAAAGAGAACTTTGAAGAGGAAATCACCAAATCAATACCATTTACAATAGCCCCCAAGAAGATAAAATACTTAGGAATAAATCTAACCAGAGTTGTAAAAGATCTATACAGAGAAAACTACAAGACACTACTGCAAGAAACTAAAAGACCTGCATAAATGGAAAAATATACCTTGCTCATGGATAGGTAGACTCAACACAGTGAAAATGTGAGTTCTACCTGAAGCAATATACAGATACAATGCAATCCCGATCCAAATTCCACCACCATTTTTTAATGAAATGGAGAAACAAATCACCAACTTCATACGGAAAGGGAATAAGCCCTGAATAAATAATGCATTACTCAAGAAAAAGAACAAACTGCGAGGCCTTACACTACCGGATTTTAGGACCTATTATACTGCCACGGTAGTCAAAACAGCCTAGTACTGGTTCAACAACAGATATATAGACCAATGGAACAGAGCTGAGAATCCAGATATAAGCTCATCCACCTATGAGCAGCTAATATTTGATAAATGCCCAAAGTCCATTAATTGGGAGAAAGACATTCTCTTTAACAGACGGTGCTGGCATAACTGGATATCCATCTGCAAAAAACTGAAACTAGACCCATACCTCACATCATGCACAAAAACTAACTCAAAATGGATCAAACTGAAATATAAAATCAAAAACGATACAGATCAAGGAAGAAAAAGTAGGGACAATGCTAGGAGCCCTAATACATGGCATAAACACAATATGAACCATAAGTAACAATGCAGAAGCAAGCACCAGAAGAGAGACTAGATAAATGCGAGTTCCTAAAAAATCAAACACTTCCGCTCATCAAAAGACTTCACCAAAAGAGTCAAAAGACAACCTAAAGACTGGGGAAAAATATTTTGGCTACTACAAATCCGATCAGCATCTAATCTAAAATCTACAAGATACTGCAAAACCTCAACAACAAAAAGACAAATAACCCAATTAAAAAATGGCAAAGCATATGAACAGGCACTTCACCAAAGAAGATATTCAGGCGGATAACAGACACATGAAGAAATGCTCACGATCATTAACCATTAGAGAAAAGCAGATCAAAATTACAATGAAATATCATCTCACACCAACAAAGCTAGCATTAATCACAAAAACACAAAATAATAAATCCTGGAGAGGTTGTGGAGAGACTGGAACATTTATACAATGTTGGTGGGAATGTAAAATGGTACAACAACTTTGGAAATTGATTTGGCGCCTCCTTAAAAACTAGAAGTACCATATGATCCAGCTATCCTGCTCCTTGGAATATATGCTAGAGAAACAAGGCCGTCATACAAATAGATACATGAACACCCATGTTCATTGCAGCACTGTTCACAATAGCAAAAAGATGGAAGCAACCTAGGCGGCCATCAACGGATGAATGAATAAACAAATTATGGTATATCCACACAATGGAATATTACACAATGTTAAAGAACAACGATGAAGCTGTGAAACATCGTATAACGTGGTGGAAACTGGAATTTTTTATGCTTAGTGAATTTAGTCAGTCACAGAATGACAAATGTTGTATAAGACCACTATTATAAGAACTCAAGGAAAGCTTTAAACACAGAAGAAAACATTATTTGATGGTTAAGGGGGTGGGGAGGGAGGGTGAGGGTTATTCACTAAGTAGAGAGTAGGTAAAAATCATATTAGGTGAAGGGAAGGACAGCACACAGTACAGGGAAAGTCAGCACAACTAGACTAAAACAAAGCTAAGAAGTTTCCTGAATATAATCAAATACTTTGAGGGACATAGTAGCAGGAGTAGGGGTGTGGGCATTATGCTTTCAGGGGACATCTAGGTCAACTGGCATAACAAAGCTCATTAAGAAAATGTTCTGCATCCTACTTTGGTGAGTGGCATCTGGGGCCTTAAAAGCTTGCAAGCAGCCATCTAAGATGCATCAATTGGTCCCAACCACTTGGAGTAAAGGAAAAAGAAGAACACCAAAGACACAATGAAAGTATTAACCCAAGAGACAGAAGGGACCACATAAACCAGAGACTTCATCAGCCTGAGACCAGAAGAACTAGATGGTGCCTGGCTACCACCAATGACCGTCCTGACAGGGAATACAACAGACGGTACCCCTGAAGAAGCAGTAGATGGATGGGGTGCAGAACTCAAATTCTAGTAAGAAGACCAGACTTAATGGTCTGACTGAGACTGGAGGTGCCCTGGAAATCATAGCCCCTGGACTCTCTATCAGCCCAGAACTAAAACAATTTCCGAGGCCAACTCTTCAGACAGGGATTGGACTGGACTGTGGGACATAGTGATACTCGTGAAGAGTGTGCCTCTTAGTCAAATAGATACAAGAGACTAAAGGGGCAGCTATTGTCCAGAGGTGAGATGGGAAGGCAGAGAGAGTTAGGAGCTGATTGAATGGTCATGGGGAATCAGGGGCAGAAAGGAGGAGTGTGCTGTCACCGAAGGGGGTGAGCAGTTGGGGTCTCATAACAATGCATGTATAAAAAATTTTGTATGGGAGACTAACTTGAAATGTAAACTTCATTTAATTACAACAATAAAAAATGAAAAAAAAAAGTTTTAGTAAAAATATAGACATAGTAATTGTTTCTGTTTTCATGGATTAAACCTGCTCATGGAAAAACAAATAATATAACCTAAAAATTATCATTTTAAAAATAGAAATATGTAAAGCGATACATATTGCAAAACCTAAACACCTTTTGTTATCATATTCATAAAATTATTCCTCTTGTGTTCAGAAAAAAAAATTGGTTTTACCATGAGGTCAAGAACATACATAAACACAGACGTATACACTTATTGTAAATTTGTTGGTGCGTATTATTTGGTTTACCTCTCAATTTGAGAATATATACATGCACATATTATATGTATGTATATGTTTTATGTGTAATTTATTATAGGTGTATTATACATGTATATACATAAATATGTTATTTTTATTTTAATAGATGATTTTTTGTGTATTTAAAAAACTTCTACCTAATACCAAAATAGTAGCATGCCCTTTGAAGATGTGATATTTTAGTATTAGGGATCACACCTAAACTAACAGGCAAATCACTTAATGAAGCTTTCCATTAATCAGTCATAATTTCTTCCAATTAATGCTAATGGAATTAGGGTTACATAAAAAGAAAAATTATCCAGTAATAAGTGTTGCTTAATATGAATGGCTAAGTACTGATTATTTCATATTTTCATATAAACATTTTGAAAAGCTGGTACAGCAAAAAATAAAAAACTAAATTATATTTTCCATTATTACCAACATTGTGGAAAAAAAAGAAATATGCTTTAAAAATGATGTATTTTAGAAAACATTGTGTTGATCTTGTCTCTGTGTAGGTATAGTTTCTTGTGTCACTCATCTTTATATCATTGAGAGCCAACCAGCAACCAGCATTTTGCATGAATCCACTGACAGCCACTTGCCTCAGTCCACATTGTATATCTTGCTTGCTTCTGCCCCAGTATTTACCCCATGACTGACCTACAAGAGCTTGCTCAACAATTCTGCCTCATTTTGGCTCTGGTTCCTTTCAGACTTGGAACTGTAAGGTGGTTAATAGCTCCTGGGAAAAGCCTTGAGCAATTGAAAATGGGAGTCTGTGGATAAATCCATTTCTTTTCTCTATTTCAGTTAAAAATTCTGAGGTGCATTCCCTAAAACTACTCAGAGTGTTTCCAGGAGGATTTATGTCAGTCAGAATTCAGTCAGAGAAGCAGAACCATGGGATGGATGGAAGTATACTCATCTCTTTCAAATATATACATGTGTATAATATAAATAAATTTATGCCTTCTGTCTATCTCTCTATCATCTGTCTATCTCTCGAGAGATTATTTATCACAAGAAAGTGGCGGCTGGCTGGGCACTTCCAAAATCCGTAGTACAGAAAGGGCAGGCTGGAACTCTCAAGCTCAGATGAAGCTGCTGTGGAATTCCATAGGTGAACTTTCTTCTTTACGGAAGTCTCAGATATGTTAAGGCCTTTCAACTTATTTAATTAGGCCTATTCAGACTATTTAGGAAAATATCCCTTATTTAGCAGATTATGATTACAGATTATGGATTAGTGATTATGGATTTTAATCACATCTACAAAATATCTTCACAGCAACATCTAGATTAGTGTTTGACTGAATAATCTGGGACTGTAGTCTAGCCAAGCTAATGGATAAAGACTATGACAAGGCCTGTGCCTTATATGTTCAGAACAACAACCAAAAAAAGTATCAATTATGCATCCTTAGTTTGGTTTTCCTGGTTTACTGTTCCCTGACACCCTACTACTTATCCCTAGGGTAATATCTTGAAATAAATTTTCTACATGCAAACCTGTGCCTCTGGGACAAAGGCGAGATAATTTGAGATAATTAATGTTATAAGGGCCTTAGAAACCATTCCCTGAGGTTAGGATTCTGGAATTGGATCACCAAGTCAAACAGTAATATGGACTTTGTTGATCTTGATGAGGGAGGGGTTGAAAATATCCATGAAATGCAGAAGCATTACAATTACTAAGAATCTCACTGGTGGAATATTTAGATGAGTTGTGTGTTCATTTTCTGTGGATGCCATAGCAAATTGTCACAAACTGCGTGGCCTAAAGTGAGGGAACTTTATTTTCTCTCATAGTTCTAGAGGCCAGATGTCTGAAATGAATATGCCAGTAGGGCCATACTTTCTCCAGAGGCTCTAGGGCAGAATCTGTTCCATGCCTCTTTTCTAGTTTCTGGTGGCTGCTGGCAATCCTTGGCATTCCTTGTGGTTTGTAGTTGCATCACTACAATCCTTGCCTATGTCTTCACATTGCCTTCTACTCTGTGTGTCTGTCCCAAAACAATATCTGCCTCTGTTTTTTAAGAATGGATGGAATTTTAACTGTGGTCCACCTAGATAATCCAGGATGAATTTGTTTACTCTATATCCTTAATCACATCTTTTGCCATATAATTTTCACAGATTCTGGGGAAGATTACATGGGCATCTTATAGTTTGGGGGCATCATTTAGGCCACTACAAGGTGGACTGTGAAACATTAACTTTTATGGTGAGTATCACATTGAACATGATGAGGACAATGAAAATTATAAGAGCTGGTTTGGATGGCTTGTACTGGTTTTAGAAGCTCTGAAAGAAAATGACAGCCTCAGATTAACCAACTATTAACACAAGGTACACTGTGAATATCGGAGTAGCTCCAAAAGAGATACTTTTCAAGTATAGCTGCAAGGCAAACTGCTGAAAATCAGGATGAAATTGAAACGTAAGGGTGAAAGATACTCATAGGGACCAAATAAGCATCTTTGTAGATCTCCTATGCCAAATTCAGGGTTCTAATAGGAAAAGAGGAGGACACTGATGTATAGGATAGAGATATTTATGTCAATAAAATTGAGAATCTTGAACCCTCAAATTCCCCCCGCCAACAGAAATAACTGTCTTCCTCTTGCTATAACTGGCTTCTCTGAGTTGGAGACCACACAAAGACCTTGACTGAGACAAGTGTCCTAAAGATGCCATTTGTCTACCTTTACTCCTCGATTTCCAAGCTTACCTTTTATATTGCTTTAAAACTAATAAATGGGCTCAGGTTACTGAAAAACACTATTTGGAAATACTCACCACTTAACTATGTTCCCAAGGAGAGCCTGGTAGAAATTTCTTTTATGAAGGTAATAATAAATGAGGGATCATGAGGATATTTAAGAAGCTCAGTAGGCTAAGACTGACAACAGAAGCTACTGTTATGGAACTATTTTCCGTTATATTATTCAGTATTTTAGTATTTACTAAGACTAGAGACTAAACGATAGCACTTAGTGGTAAGAACGATGATGGACCAAAATAAAAAGCAAAGTTGGCACAGCAAGTAGGCTGTCTTGACTTGCAAAAATTTATGGCAATGTTTCAGAAGATAGGCAGTTAACCAGGGTTTCACTTAATTTCATAGAGGAGACATGAGCCTACTTTCTTATGATAGAAAACTCATATATTCTTTAAATCAACTCTAGATGAATTAATAAATAAAATAATAGTGTATAAAAATGGTGTATAAAAATTTGGTTTGTTTCCTTAAGGCATTTTTTTCCATGCTGAAGATTATAAGGATATGGAAATGTACTCCGGTAAAATAACATACAGTACAAATCTGAAGACTGTACAATTTTCACTTTGTCAATACAGAAGACTAGAGTGACTTATTCTTTAACTCTTCTCCTAATACCCTAGGGAGTTAGCTGACATATATAACTATGAAACCATAAATCTGTGAATTTTGCTGCTGGGTTTTTAAGGACAAAAATTGCTGATAAAGGAATTTATTTTCCCAAAATTTACAAGCAAGCAAAGAAATGAAACATTTGAATGCTTTAACTTTGTAACCTTAGAGGAGAATTATTACTGAAGTAAGACTGACAATATAAAAGTCTGTTTTCCTAAATCATAATAGATCTTAATCAGATTTTCATTTCTTCCTCAAACCATTTATTAGGCACATTCAAAGGAAGGAAAAAGGAGCCTAACCATAATTTCCAGAAAAAATGACACATTTCCTAACAATGCATAGAATTATGCTATGTTAAAATTACCTAAGCTTTCAGTAAACAGTAAAAATTTTCACATTTGAAAACAATCTATACTTTATGGCATGCTAATTGTCATCATTAATGAGATAAGTATTATAATCTAATTAATTTTGTAATTCAATGAATGGTATTTAAAATTTCCAATAAGCTAAAAACATGAAATGTAGATTTCAAGTAGAATATATTATAAAGCAAAATGTCTATCATTAAAATAAGCAAGCATGGTTTTGTTGTTATTTATATAAAGTAGGTAGTTTAATTGTTGCAAAAGAATATTTTCTATGGAAAGGAGTAGAATGTTATGAAAAGAGGCAGGGAAATCAAAGGTAACTGCTTTAACATTTTCTCCAATAAAAGATATGCTTCTCAGGATTTTACTAATAGCCTATTCTGGATAATTTTTGGTCTACTGATTCTGGGCTTTTCTAGTATACAGGTTGTGATGGTTAAGATTGTGTGTCAATTTGGCTGGGCCATGATTCTCAGTGTTTTAGCGGTCGTGTGATGTTGTGGTCACTTCCCTGTTGAGATTTGATATGTGAACACCTCTATGATCGGATGTGCTGAGAGTAGTCAATCAGTTGAAGGATGTGTGGCCTGCATCGAGTGTGGGCTGACATTCTGGCAGGGCTTGGGGGCTTTTGCTCTTTCTGGATCCTGAAGCTGGCTCCTGTACTTCTGATCTCTGATTCTTGGGACTTAAGCTAGCAGTTTACCTGCAGTCTTGCCTGCCGATCTTGGGATTCATTGATTTCCACCACCTGTAAGCAACAGCCCTGCTCTCTGACCTGCTGATCTAGAGTTTGCCAGCCCCTATGGCTACATGAAACAAGAGAATCCTGTATCCTGACCGATGGACTTGGGATGGTCCAGCCTCTACAAACGTGTGAGCCATTTCCTTTATATAAATCTCTCTCTCTCTATATATACATATATATTTATACACTTTACTGATTTTGCTTCTCTAGAGAACTCAGCATAAGGCAAAGATCTTACTAATCAAGAAAGGGATGATTCCACCAAAGGATACGATTTTGTTTTCTCTAAGTTCAAATATGATACAATCACTGCTCCTTACTGGGTCATTGGAAACAATATATATGGTGACTGATTCTGGTTTACCCAATAAAGATCTAAATGACATTATATTTAGTATCTATTTGGAGTGCTTCATATGAACTCTATGCTTGGAAGCAAAGATTATTAGAAGGTAACTGCTAATAAACACAGTCACGGTCATTAAAGTTTTTTAAGTTGCTCTTACAAAAAGTGAGAAGAACATTAATTTTTTCCTTTCCACTTTAACATTATGTAGAGTTTAGTGATGGTGAGAATTAAAAGGTGAATGATCATCACCTCGTGGTCCTAGACTTGGTCAGCAATGGCCTCATGATATTGTCTCATGAGACTTATTAGCAAGTTTTGACTTTGTGTTTTCCCTCATTGGAAGGGAATGAATAGATTTTTTTTTGTTTGGGGTAGAAAAGTTATATACTAAATGCAGAGCTTTCCTGGATTTGTATATTAGAAAAGAAATTTTTGAACGTGTGCTGGTTGTCCTGGGGTGGAATATAGTGGTCACTTTCCTTTCTTTCTTTTTTTTATAAACTTCCTTTCCATTAGGGATCTTCTGCTGCTGAAAACCCTGAATCTGCTGTATTTTTTGTTCTTCCTTCAGGTTATTCAAATATTCCTTCATCCTGTGACCATGTATCTATCCAGTATTTTTTATGCCTTTTATAAGAGCTGACTATTTCTATGATTTGACTCTTAGGTCAAAATTTAGTTGTGAAAATTCTAATTTTCACAACCAGAAAAAAGAGACATAACAGATTTTTATGTAAATTTTGGTGTAATTGGAGAAAATATGATTAATAGATAATTATATCCAGTTATTTTAAAGATATTATTGTTTAGAATAAACATAAGAAAACAAAATAACTCCTTTTCAAAAGAAATGAGGAAATTATTAATTAGTATACCATTCTTATAAAATTTCCCCACTTGTCTGTCAGTTTGTAGTACTGTGGGGGCTTGTGTGTTGCTGTGTTGCTGAAAACCATGCCACTGGTATTCAAATACCACCAGCGTCACCCTTGGTGGACAAGTTTCAGCTGAGCTTCCAGACTAAGACAAACTAGGAAGAAGGACCTGTCGGTCTATTTCTGAAAAAGATTAGCTAGTGTAAACCTTATGAATAGCAGTGGAACAATGTCTGATATAATGCCAGAAGAGGAGCCCCTCAGGTTGTAAGGTATTCAAAAGATGACTAAGGAAGATCAACCTCCTCAAAGCAAAGTTGACCTTAATAACTTGGATGGAGTTGAGTTTTCAGGACCTTCATTTGCTGATGCAGCATGACTCAATATGAGAAGAAACAGCTGCAAACAACCATTAATAATCGGAATGTGGAATGTACAAATTATGAATCTAGGAAAGTTGGAAATCATCAAAAAATAAACTGCAATACATAAACATGGATATCCTAGGCATTAGTGAGCTGAAATGGGCTGGTATTGGCCATTTTGAATGAGACAATCATAAGGTCTCCTATGCAGGGAATGACAAGTTGAAGAGGAATGGCATCGCACTCATTGTCAAAAGAACATTTCAAGATCTATCCTGAAATACAATTCTGTCAGTGATAGGATAATATCCATATGTCTACAAGGAAGACCAGTTAATACCACAATTATTCAAATTTACCCATCAACCTCTAAGGCCAAAGATGAAGAAATTGAAGATTTTTACCAGCTTCTGTAGTCTGAAATTGATTGAACATGCAGTCAGGATGCATTGACAATTACTGGTGATTGGAATGCAAAAGTTGGAAACAAAAAAGAAGGATCAGTAGTTTGAAAATATGGTCGTGGTGATAGAAATGATGCTGGAGATTGCATGATAGAATTTTGCAAGACCAACAACTTCTTCATTGCAAATACCTTTTCTTAACAACATAAACGGCGACTATATACATGGATCTCATGGGATGGAATACACAGAATTAAATCCACAACTTCTGTGGAAAGAGACAATGGAAAAGTACAATATCATCAGTCAGAACAAGGCCAGGGGCCATCTGTGGAACAGATCATCAATTGCTAGAATGCAAGTTCAAGCTGAAGCTGAAGAAAATTAGAACAAATCCACAAGAGCCAAAGTAGGACCTTGACTATACCCCACTTGAATTTGGAGATGATCTCAAGAATAGATTCGATGCATTGATCACTAATGACCAAAGACCAGCTGAGGTGTGGAATGACATCAAGGACATCATACATGAAGAAAGCAAGAGGTCATTAAAAAAACAGGAAAGAAAGAAAAGATCAAAACAGATGTCAGAAGAAACTCTGAAATTTGCTGTTGAACATCAAGTAGCTAAAGCAGATGGAAGAAATGATGAAGTCAAAGATCTGAACAGAAGATTTCAAAGAGCAATTGGTGAAGACAAAGTAAAGTATTATAGTGACATGAGCAAAGACCTGGTGTTAGAAAACAAAAAAACGAAGAACATATTCGACATTTCTCAAACAGAAGACCTGAGGAAAAAATTCAAGCTTCAAGTTGCAATAGTGAAAGATTTTAGGACAAAATACTGAATGACACAGAAAACATCAAAAGAAGATGATAAGAATACATAGAGTCATTATATCAAAAAGAACTGATTGACATTCAACCATTTCTGGAGGTAGCATATGATCAAGAACTGGTGGTACTGAAGGAAGAAGTCCAAGATGCACTGAAGACATTGGCAAAAAACACGCCTCCAGGAAACGACAGAATACCAATTGAGATGTTTCAACAAATGGATGCAGCACTGGAGGTTCTCACTTGCTATGCCAAGAAATTTTGAAGACAGCCATCTGGCCAAATGACTGAAAGAGATCTATATTTATGCCTATTCCAAAGAAAGGTGATCCAACTGAATGCTGAAATTATTGAACAATATCATTAATATCACAAGCAAGTAAAATTTTGAAGAAGCTCATTCAAAAGAAGTTGCAGCAGTACATCAGCAGGGTAACTACCAGAAATTCAAGCCAGATTCAGAAGAGGACTTGGAACGAGGGATATCATTGCTGATGTCAGATGGGTCCTGGCTGAAAGCAGAGAATACCAGAAAGATGTTTACCTATGTTTTATTGACTATGCAAAGGCATTCAACTGTGTGGATTACAACAAAGAATGGATAACATTGCAGGAGTGAGAATTCCAAAACACTTAATTGTGCTCATGAGGAACCTGTACATAGATCAAGAGGAAGTTGTTTGAACAGAACAAGGGACTACTGCGTGGTTTAAAGTCAGGAAGGGTGTGCGTCATGGCTGCATCGTTTCACCATAGTTATTCAATCTGTATGCTGAGCAAATGATCCGAGAAACTGGAGTATATGAAGAAAAACAAGGCATCAGGATTGGAGGAAGACTCATTAACAACCAGCTATATGCAGATAACATAACTTTACTTGCTGAAAGTGAAGAAGACTTGAAGCACTTACGGATGAAGATCAAAGACTACATAGCCTTCAGTATGGATTAGGCCTCAACATAAAGAAAACAAAAATCCTCACAACTGCACCAATAAGCAACAGCATGATAAACGGAGAAAAGATTGAAGGTGTCAAGAATTTCATTTTACTTGGATCCATAGTCAACGCCCATTCAAGCAGCAGTCAAGTAATCAAATGACGTATTGCATTGGGTAAATCTGCTGCAAAAGACCCCTTTGGAGACTAAGGTGGGCCTGACACAAGCCATGGTGTTTTCAATTGTCTCATATGCACGGGAAATCTGGACAATGGATAAGGAAGATGGAAGAAGAATTGATGTTTTTGAGTTATGGTGTTGGTGAGGAATATTGAATATATCATGGACTGCCAAAAGAATCAATAAATCTGTCTTGGAAGAAGTACAGCCAGAATGCTACTTAGAAGCCAGGACGGTGAGACTATGTCTCACATACTTTGGGCATATTATCAGGAGGGACCAGTCTCTGAGAAGAACATCATGCTTGGTAAAGTAGAGGGCCAGTGAAAAAGAGAAAGACCCTGAAGGAGATGAAATGACAGGACAGCTGCAAAGCATAACGAAGACTGTGAGGATGGCGCGGGACCTAGGCAGTGTTTTGTTTTGTTGTGCATAGGGTTCCTATGAGTCAGAACTGAATTGATGGCACCTAACAGCAACAACATGATAAACTTACAATTATTAAAAAAAAGTCCCAATACAAATACCAACAACATTCTTCAAAGAGATGGAAAAACTAATTATTAACTTTATATGGAAAGGGAAGAAACCCCGAATAAGTAAAGCACTACTGAAGAAGAAGAATAAAGCTGGAGGACTCACACTACCTGACTTGAGAACCTACTATACAGCTACAGTACTCAAAACAGCCCGATAATGATACAACAACAGAGACATTGACCAATGGAACAGAATTGAGAACCCAGATGTAAATCCATCCACCTACGGTCACCTGATCTTCGACAAGGGCCCAAAATCCATCAAATGGGGAAAAGACAGTCTTTTTAACAAATGGTGCTGGCAAAACAGGATATCCATTTGTAGAAAAATGAAACAGGACCCATACCTCACACCATATACAAAAACTACTTCAAAATGGATCAAAGACCTGAATATAAAGCCTCAAACTATAAAATTCATAGAAGAAAAAATAGGACCAACACTTCAGGCCTTAATACATGGCATTAACAGGATACAAACCATAAACATCAACACAAAAAACCCAACAGATAAATTAGATAACTGGGATCTTCTAAAAATCAAACACCTATGCTCTTCAAAAGACTTCACCAAAAGAGTCAAAAGAGAACCTACAGACTGGGAAAAAATTTTTGGACAGTGCAAGTCAGACAAAGGTCTAATCTCCATAATCTACAAGAAAATCCAACACCTCTACAACAAAAAGACAAACAATCCTATCAAAAAATGGGCAAAGGAAATGAACAGACACTTCACCAAAGAAGACATTCAAATGGCCAACAGACACATGAAGAAATGCTCGCTCTCACTAGCCATTAGAGAAATGCAAATTAAAACCACAATGAGATACCATCTCACCCCGGCATTACTGGCACGAATCAAAAATACTGGAAATAACAAATGTTGGAGGGGCTGCGGGGAGATGGGAACTCTTAAGCACTGCTGGTGGGAATGCAAAATGATACAACCATTTTGGAAAATGATATGGCGCTTCCTCAGAAAGCTAGAAATAGACATACCAGTCTATCCAGCAATCCCACTCCTAGGAATATATCCTAGAGAAATAAGAGTCATCACTCGAATAGACATACGCACACCTATGTTCATGGCAGCATTGTTCACAATAGCAAAACGATGGAAACAACCTAGATGCCCATCAACAGATGAATGGATACACAAACTATGGTACATACACACAATGGAGTACTATGCAACGAGAAAGAACAACAATGAATCTGTGAACCATCTCATAACATGGATGAAACTGGAGGACATTATGCTGAGTGAAATACGTCAATCACAAAAGGACAAATATTGTATGAGACCTATATTGTAAAAACCCATGAAAAGGTTAATGCACAAAATGTAACAATCTTCCATTTATGTAGATCCTTTTGGGTTTCATGCAGTAGTGTTTTATAGTTTTCTTTGTATAGGTCTTTTACATCACTTTTACATCTTTTACATCGGATTTATTCCTAAGTATTTTATTGTTTTGGGGTTATTGAAAATGGTATTGTTTTCCTGATTTCATTTTCATCGTTCTCCTTACTGGTGTATAGGAATCCAACTGATTTTTGAATGTTTATCTTGTATCCTGCTACTCTGCTGATTCTTTCTATTAGTTCCAGTAGATTTCTCGTGGAGTCTTTAGGGTTTTCTAGGTATAGTATCATATCATCTGCAAACACGGACAGTTTAACTTCTTCATTACCAATTTGGATGCCCTTTCTTTCTTTTTCTTGCCTTATTGCTCTAGTTAGAACTTCCAGCACAATGTTAAATAGGAGTGGTGATAAAGGGTATCCTTGTCTTGTTCCTGTTTTCAAGGGGAATGCTTTCATCCTCTCTCCATGAAGAATGATGTTGGCCGTTGGTTTTGCATAGCTACCCTTTATTATGTTGAGAAATTTCCCTTCCATACCTATTTTATTGAGAGTTTTTATCAGGAATGGGTGTTGGACTTTATCAAATGCTTTTTCTGTGTCAATTGAGATGATCATGTGATTCATTTCTTTCTTTTTATTTATGTGGTTGATTACATTGATTGATTTTTTAATGTTAAACCATCCTTGCATACCTGATATGAATCCTATTTGGTCGTGGTGTATTATTTTTTTGATATGATGCTGAATTCTATTGGCTAGAATTTTGTTCAGAATGTTTGCATCTATATTCATGAGAGATATAGGTGTGTAATTTTCTTTTTTTGTGACATCTTTGCCTGGTTTTGATATCAATGTTATACTGGCTTCATAGAATGAATTTGGAATTGTTGCTTCCTCTTCTATGCTCCCAAAAAGGTTGAGTAGCACTGTAAATGTTTTGTAGAATTCTCCAGTGAAGCCATCTAGGCCAGGGCTGTTTTTAGTTGGGAGTTTTTTTATTACCTTTTGAATCTCTTCTCTTGTTATGGGTCTGTTCAGATTTTCAACATCACTTTGTTGTAGTTTGGGTAGGCCGTGTGTTTCTAGAAATTTATCCATTTCCTGTAGGTTTTCAAATTTGTCGTAATATAGTTTTTCATAGTATTCTGTTGTAATACTTTTTATGTCAGTTGGGTCTGTTGTAATGTCCCCCATTTCATTTCTTATTTGGGTTATTTGCGTCCACTCTTGTTTTTCTTTTGTCAGTCTGACCAGTGGTTTGTCTATTTTGTTGATTCTTTCAAAGAACCAACTTTTGGTTTTGTTAATTCTTTCTATTGTTTTCATGTTCTCTATTTCATTAATTTTTGCTCTGATCTTTACTATTTACTTTCTTGCGGTGGTTGTGGACTTTTTTTTGCTGTTCTCTTTCTATTTGTTTGAGTTGTGTAGTTAATGTTTTGATTTTGTTCCTTTCTTCTTTTTTGATATGTGAATCTATTGTTATAAATTGTCCTCTGAGGACTGCCTTTGCTGTGTCCCAAAGGTTTTGGCATGATGTGTTTTCATTCTCATTGGGTTCTAGGAATTTTTGGATTAAATCTCTGATTTGTTCTATTACCCAGTGATGTGTAAGCAGGGTATTATTCAGTTTCCATGTAGTTGATTTTTTTTCCTTGCTCTTTCTAGTGTTCATTTCTACCTTGATGGCATTGTGATCAGAGAAGACACTTTGACTTATCTCAACGTTTTGGATCTTGTTGAGGATTGCTCTGTGGCCTAAGATGTGGTCTATTCTGGAGAACATTCCATGTGCATTGGAAAAGAATGTGTACTTTGCAGTGGTTGGATAGAGTGTTCTATATATGTCTATGAGGCCCAGTTGGCTGATTTTGCCCTTTAGGTCTTCTGTATCTTTGCTGAGTTTCTTCTTAGTTGTTCTGTCGTTTACTGAGATTGGTGTGTTGAAATCTACTGCTATTATTGTGGAACTGTCAATTTCTCTTTTCAGTGTTGTTAGAGTTTGTTTTAAGTATTTTTGAGCCCTGCCATTGGGAGCGCAGATGTTTATTATGGTTATGTCTTCATGATGGATCACGCCCTTAATCATTATATAGTGTCCTTCTTTGTCTTTTATGGCAGATTTACTTTTAAAATATATTTTAACTGAGATTAGAATTGCCACTCCTGCTCTTTTTTCGTAGTTGTTAGCTTGATATATTTTTTTCCAACCTTTGACTTAATAAATTCACATCCTTGTTTCTAAGGTGTGTCTCTTGTAGACAGCATATTGATGGATCTTGTTTTCTTATCCATTCTGTCACTCTCTGTCTCTTTATGGGTGCATTGAGTCCATTTACATTCAGTGTAATTATTGATAGATGTGAATTTGTTGCTATCATTTTGTAGTGCTTTTTTGTTCTGGTGCTGAAATTTTTCTTTTTTCTTCTTACCCTCTTGTGCTGAGTTACTTTTGTTTGTGGATTTTGTGTTCATTTCTTTTGTTTTTGTAGGTTTTGTTTTTGCTGAAACTTTATGTTTTTTGTCTTTATTTTTATGAGTTGGTTTGTTAACTTTCTTTGTGATTACCATGAATTTTACCCTTATCTTTCTAAGTTTGAAAAAGTCTACAATTACTTGGTATCGCCTTGCCTTCCTTTTCTTTAGAAGGTTCTAAACCTATGCCGTTTATTCCTTCATTTATTTTTTTGATGTTGTTGACATTTGTTGATCAACTTCTCTGATTCCCTGTTGTATTTCTTTTGGTTTTGGATGTCCTAAAGAGTTCATTTCCTAGATTGGTGTCTGGCTCATATGATCCTGCATCCTAGGTTCTGCCTGTGAGCTGAAACTGTTTGTCCTCAGATGGAAGAACTTCCTTTAATAATTCTTGTAAGTTTGTTTTAACTTTTACATATTCCTTTAATTTCTGTTTATCTGGAAATGACCTAATTTCACCATCAAATCTGAATGAGAGTTTTGCAGAATATATTATTCTTAGCTGACAATTTTTTTCTCTCAAGATTTTATATATGTCATCCCACTGCCTTCTTGCCTGCATGGTTTCTGCCAAATAATCTGAGCTTAGTCGTATTGTTTCTCTTCTGTATGTGACTTCTTGTTTTTCACGAGCTGCTCTCAGGATACTTTGTTTGTCTTTGGTTTTGGCAAGTTTGAATATGATATACCTTGGTGATTTTCTTTTGGGGTCTCTTCTATATGGGGTTCGTTGAGCTTCTTGCATGGTCAGCTTTTCATATTTCCTGATATTAGGTAAGTTTTCTTTCAGCAGTTTCTCAATGATCCTCTCTGTGTTTTCTGTTTTTTCCCTTGTTCTGGAATGCCAATCACTCAGAAGTTTTTGCTTTTAATTGTGTGCCACATAACTCTCAGGGTCTCTTCATTTTTCTTTGTTCTTTTTTCTGAGTTTTCCTGAAACAGAGTTGTATCCAAGTGTTTGTCTTCAATTCCACTGATCCTGTCTTCCTCCATTTCAAATCTGCTTCTCAGCCCTTCTATGACATCATCCATTTCTGAAATCTTGTTTTTTATCTTTTGGACTTCTAATTGTTGTCTTTGTATAATTTCCAGTTGTGAATTTATTTTGACACTTCTTTCCTGCATCATCTTCCTGAATTTTTCCAATTTTTTGTCTGTATTTTCCATGAATTTATGTATTTTTTCCTCATGTTTGTCAGCTTTTTGCCTCAGTTCTTGGAGAATTCCTAGTATTAAGGGTTTGAATTCCCTATGAGGTAGTTCTAGTGCATTTTCGTCCACTGGAGAGTCATCTGGTGTTTTATTTTGGACACCTACTGGAACCATCCTGTCCTATTTTTGTAAATGTTTAGGTATTGTCTGCTATTTTCAGGGCATTCAGTAGTTATTTTTCTCGTTTATTGATTGTGGATTTGTTTGTTTCACCCCTTTTTTAAAAAAAAATTGATTATGAGCAGGAGGACTGTGTGTTCTTTGTTGTTTTCTCATCTTTGCGCTCAATATTTTTCACTCCTTCTCCTACTGGCAGGTTTAGTCACTTAGATATGGTACAGCAGGGCAGGTCTAGCTGAAGAGGAGTTACTGGGACAGGTTGTTTGTGGCACTTACTACAACCACCAGCATAGGTTGGTAATCAGTGCAGGGCATATTCCAGTAGGCTGTGCCCGTGATGCTTGGTGGTGTGATGTCAAGCACACGGTGCAGATAGGCAAGATGCAGCGGGGATACTGTTATGTGTGTAGCTAAGATAGATATGGGAGAGAGGGGAGAGGAACAGGAGCCAATAACTTACAAACAAAACAAAAAAATGCTAGGGGAGCTTGCCGTTATAATGGAGAGATGAGCGAATATGAAATGGAGAGAAAGAGAAAGGGGAAGATAAAGAAAAGAAAAGAATGAATAAATAAAATTCATAAAGGTTACAGAACCACAAAATTCCCAGGGATCCCACCGGTGCATCTATGAAGTCTGGGGAAGTCGCTATCCGGTGTTGCAATACAGCCTGGCTAGAAGTCATAGAGGTATACAATGCCTGATATTCAGGTATCAGAAAGAGAAGGAGGATAAGGAGATGAGAGACTGAGCAATGAAAAAAGACAAAAAGGGAAAAAGAGGGAAAAGAAAACAAAACAATTTAAAAAAAAAATAACAAGAAGGGCCCCCCAAAGAAACAGGAAAAAAAAAAAAAACCCAACAAATAAAGAAATCCCCTCAGGGATCCCTCTGCTTGTCTGTGGAAGCTGAAGGGGGGTTCCTTGCCAAGCAGCTCCGCCTGGCCAAAAAGGGCTCCTGACTCAAGAAAAGGAAAAGAAAACAAACAAACAATTCAAAACGAACAAATGAACAAAGCCCCAGGATCCCACCAGCATGGTAGCCCAGACTGGAAGCAGCTCCACACTCAGATGGAGCTCCACAGCCCCTCAGGAAGAAGCAAAGATGGCTCATGGAGAGAGGCACTCAAGCGAAAGGAGGGGGAGATGGCCAGAGGGAAGGAAGAAATAAAAAGAAGTGGAAAAAAGCAACACCAACAGCCAACAAATGGCACCCAGAGAGCTGCCCGCTTGGGTTTGTGGAATCCAAGCAGCTGGCGTTTCCCTGTCAAGAGACCGTGGCCGCGGGAAGCAGAGGAGGCCGAGCAGGGGCGAAGATGGGTGGGGGGTGGGAAAGCGCACACCACAAATTACCGGTTGTTTTGTCTCCCGCTGAATGCTCCGTGAGGCTGCTTTCTCGTTCCCCCGTTTGCTGGTCTCCAATAAGATTCCAAGATGGTGGATCCGTGCTGCGTTAGGTGGTAGGGGACCTCTGCATGATTCTCTCCTTGCCTCTGTTCTCTGTCAGTTTTCTCACTCCATTTGGTGCTTGGCTGAGTTCTTTATCTCTTCATTTGATGCTTTAGGGTTTCAGGATTGTTGTATTCTCTGTTTGGCTTAGTTTTTCAGATCTTTGCTGTGGAAGGATGGCGTGGTACTTCTGCCTAGAGCGCCATTTTGCCGGAACTCCTGTTCTTTTTCTTTTCAGGATTGTTTTCGCTATTCTGGGTCCCTTGAAATTCTATAAGAAGTTTAGAATTTACTTGTTAACTTCTAAAAATGATTCAGCTGGGGCTCTGATAGGGATTGTATTGACTACATAGATTATTTTGGGAAGTATTGTCATCTTAACAATTTTAAGCCGTCCAATCCATGAACATGGGGTATTTTTCCAATTAGTTAGATTTTCTTTAATTTCTTACAATGTTTTTCAGGTATAATTTTTACCCCTCCTTTGTACATTTATTCTTAAGTGTTTTATTCTTTTTGGTACTATTATGAATGCAGTTGGTTTCTTAATTTATATTTTGGATTGTTCATTGCAAGTGTGTATAATACAATTAATTTTTTTATATTGATCTTGTATCCTGTCATCTTGCTGAGCTCATTTATTAGTACTGATAGTTTTCTAGTGGATTCCTTAGGATTTTCTATATACAAGATCATATTATCTGTGCTAAAAGATAACTTTACTTTTTACTTTCCAATATAGCCGCCTTTTCTGTTGTTGATTGTGTTTCTTGCCTAATTTCCCTAGTTAGAACCTCCAGTATAATATTGAATACAAGTGACAAGAGCAGACATCCTTGTCTTGTTGAAGATCTGAATGTCTGGGGAAAATATCCATTATTTCATGATTATGCATGTTGTTAGCTGTGGGTTTTCCATACACGTCCTTTATCAAGTTGAGGAAGTTTCCGTCTATTCCTAGTTTGTTGAGAAGTTTTTTTTTTCTTTTTTTAAATTTTTTTATTGTACTTTAGATGAAAGTTTACAGAACAGTTTCTCATTAAAGTGTCAGTACACATATTGTTTTATGACATTGGTTAAGAACCCCATGACATGTCAACACTCTCCCTTCTTATCACTGCCAGAATTTCAAATGAATTAATTTCATTTAGGAATGAGGAGGTCAGTAATTCAGAATTTTCTATTTCAGTTGGAAAAGAAAAGTAGATAGCAAAGAGAGTCTCTGTAGACTCTGTGATCAGACAGAAAGCAGAGGATGGAAAACAGGAAGGCTGCAAATCTAAGAAGCAGTAGCATTTCCAAGAAGACAGAAATAATAGTAGAGTGTATACCATTTAAAGGTACCCAGGAGAAATCATAGAGGAGTTGAGAATGATTCTTTCATGAACAGCAGGAAGTACAGTAGTATACTTTCATTTGCCATTATAACCATAATTGCTAGCATATCTGCATTTTTCATTCCAATGAGAGAAAAGAAGTTTAAGTTATTTTTTCTTAGTTTTACTCTACATATTCCAAGGAAACCAAAGGAATTCCTTACTATTGGTTCTTTTGGTAATAGGCCAGGATAAGTGGATGCAATTTTGAGTATATAAATTGTTGTTGTTGTTAGGTGCTGTCAATAGCAGAACATAACATTGTCTGTTCCTGTGCCATCCTCACAATTATAGGTATGTTTGAGCCCATTGTGTCAATCCATCTCATTGAGGGACTTTCTCTTTTATACTTACCCTCTACTTTACAAAACATGATGTCTTTCTGCAGAGATAAGTGCCTCCTGAGAATGTGTCTAAAGTAAGGGAGAAAAGTCTTGCCATCCTTGCTTCTAAGGAGCATTCTGGCTGTATAAATTAAAGTTTGCTAATTTGATTAAGTTTATTTTCTTTTTAATTATTTTTTATCGTACTTTAGGTGAAAGTTTACAGAACCAATCTTTTTTTTCATTAAACAGTCAGTACACTTATTGTTTTATGACATTGGTTAATAACCCAACGACATGTCAACACGGTCCTTTCTCAGCCATGGGGTATCTTTTTTTTAAAATTTTTTTTGGTGAAAATATACATAGCCAAAGATGCACCATTTCAAAAATTTCTACACGTACAATTCAGTGATGTCGATTACGTTCTTCCAGTTGTGCTGCTATTCTCACTTTAGATAAAAGTTTACGGAACAAACTAGTTTTTCATTTAACAGTTAGTACACATATTGCTCTATGACAATGGATAAGAATCCCACTACATGTCAACACTGCCCTTAATCAAACTTGGGTTCCCGATCACCAGCTTTCCTGTCTCATTCTGCCTTTTCGTCCTTGTCCCTCGACTCCTGTGCCTCATTAGTCCCATTTTGTTTTATGGGGCTCTCCAATCTCCGGCTGAAAAGTGAACCTCGGGAGTGACTTCACCACTTAGGTAAATGGGTGTGTGGGGGCCATACTCTCAGGGTTTCTCCAGTCTCTGTTAGACCAGTAAATCTGGTCTTTTTGTGTGAGAATTTTGTTCTACATCCTTCTCCAGCTCTGTCCAGAACCCTCTGTTGTGATCCCGGTCAGAGCAGTCAGTGGTGGTACCTGGACACCATCTAGCTGTACTGGAGGAGGCCATGGTAGCTGTGGTCCATTAGTCCTTGGGACTAATCTTTTCCTTGTATCCTGTACTCTTCATTCTCCCTTGCTCCCGAAGGGGTGAGACCAGTGGAGTATCTCCAATGGCTGCTCGCAGCCTTTTAAGACACTAGAATCTACTCACCAAGGTAGAATGTAGAACATTGTCTTTATAAACTGGGTTATGCCAATTGAGCTAGATGTTCCCCGAGACCATGGTCCCCACAGCCCTCCGCCCATCAATTCAGTCCCTCAGGGAATTTGGATGTGTCTATGGAGCTTCCATGACCTTTCCTTGTACAACTTGTGCTGGCTTCCCCAGTACTGTGTACAGTCTTATCCTCCACCAAAGTTACCAATTTTCTATTGTCTATTTAGCATTTTCTCCCACAATCCCATCCCTCAAAACCAACAAAGATTGTTAATTTTTGTATGTAAACTTTTTCATGATTTTTTACAATAGAGGTCTCATACAATATTTGTCCTTTTGTGACTGACTTATTTCACTCACCATAATTTCCTCCAGTTTCATTCATGTTATGAGAAGCTTCACAGATTCATCATTGCTTTTTATCATTGCATAATACTAGATTGTGTACATGTAGCATAGTTTGTTTATCCATTCATCTGTTGATGGGCATCTAGGTTGTTTCTATCGTTTTGCTTTTGTGAACAATGCTGCCATGAACATGGGTGTGCATATGTCTATTCATGTGACTGCTCTTATTTCTCTAGGATATATTCTTAGGAGTGGGATTGCGGGATCATATGGTATTTCTATTTCTAGCTTTCTAAGGAAGCGCCATATCATTTTCCAAAATGGTTGTATCATTATGCATTCCCACCAGCAGTGCATAGGTGTTCCAATCTCCCCGCAGCCTCTCCAACATTTGCTATTTCCAGTACTTTTGATTCGCGCCAGTAATGCCGGGATGAGATGGTGTCTCATTGTGGTTTTAATTTGCGTTTCTCTAATAGCTAGTGATCGCGAGCATTTCCTCATGTCTCTGCCGGCCGCTTGAATGTCTCCTTTGGTGAAGTGTCTGTTCATTCCCTTTTTCCAATTTTTAATAGGATTATTTGTCTTTTTGTTGTATAGGTGTTGGATTTTCTTGTAGATTATGGAGATTAGACTTTTGTCTGACTTGTACTGTCCAAAAAATTTTTCCCAGTCTGTAGGTTCTCTTTTTACTTTTTTGGTGAAGTCTTTTGAAGGGCATAGCTGTTTGATTTTTAGAAGATCCCAGTTATTTAGCTTATCTTCCGGAGTTTGTGTGTTGAAGGTTATGGTTTGTATCCTGTTAATGCCATGTATTAGGACCAGTAGCATTGATCCTATTTTTCTTCTATGAACTTTATAGGTTTTGGCTTTATATTTAGGTCTTTGATCCATTTTGAATTAGTTTTTGTATATGGTGCGAGGTATGGGTCCTGTTACTTGTTTTTTTTTTTTTTTTGCAGATGGATATCCAATTTTGCCAGCACCATTTGTTAAAAAGACTGTCTTTTCACCGTCTGATGGACTTTGGACCATTGTCAAAGATCAGGTGACCATAGATGGATGGATTTGCATCCGGGTTCTTAATTCTGTTCCATTGGTCAATGTATCTGTCTTCATACCAGTACCAGGCTGTTTTGACTACTTTAGCTGTATAGTAGGTTCTGAAGTCAGGTAGTGTGAGTCCTCCAACTTTATTCTTCTTCTTCAGTAGTGCTTTACTTATTCGGGTCTTCTTCCCTTTGCATATGAAGTTAATGATATTTTTTTCCATCTCTTTGAAGAATGTTGTTGGTATTTGGATCAGGATTGTGTTGTATTTGTAAATTGCTTTCGGTAGAATTGACATTTTCACAATGTTGAGTCTGCCTATCTGTGAGCATGGTATGTTTTTCCATTTATGTAGATCCCTTTGGGTTTTATGCAGTAGTGTTTTGTAGTTTTCTTTGTATAGGACTTTTACATACCTGGTTAGATTTATTCCTAAGTATTTTTTTTTTAGGGGCTATTTTAAATGGTATTGTTTTCCTGATTTCCTTTTCATCGTTCTCTTTATTGGTGTATAGGAATCCAACTGATTTCTGCATGTTTATCTTGTATCCTGCTACTCTGCTGAATCTTTCTTTTAGTTCCAGTAGATTTCTTGTGGAGTCTTTAGGGTTTTCTATGTGTAGTATCATATCATCAGCAAACAGGGACAGTTTAATTTCTTCATTACCAATTTGTATGCCCTTTATTCTTTTCCTTGCCTTATTGCTCTAGATAGTACTTTCAGCACAATGTTAAATAGGAATGGTGATAAAGGACATCCTTGTCTTATTCCTGTTCTCAAGGGGAATATTTTCAGCCTCTCTGCATTAAGAACGATGTTGGCTGTTGGTTTTGCATTGATGCCGTTTATTATGTTGAGAAACTTCCCTTCTATACCTAATGTATTGAGAGTTTTTATCAGGAATAGGAGTTGGGTTTTGTCGAATGCCTTTTCTGCATCAATTGAGATGATCATGTGATTCTTTTCTTTCCTTTTATTTATGAGGTGGAGTACATTGATTAATTTTCTAATGTTGAACCATCCTTGCAAGCCTGGTATGAATCCTACTTGGTAATCGTGTATTTTTTTTTATATGATATTGAATACTATTGGCTAGAATTTTTTGAAAATATTTGTATCTATATTCTTGAAAGATGTTGATCTCTAATTTTCTTTTTTTGTGGCTTCTTTGCCTGGTTTTGGTATTGGAGATATGCTCCCTTCATAGAATGAATTCAGAAGTCCCACTTCCTTTTCTAAGTTCTGAAATATTTTGAGTAGTACTGGTACAAACTCTTCTTTGAATGTTTCGTTTATTTCTCCAGTGAAGCCACCTAGGCCAGGGCTTTGTTTGGGGAGTTCTGTTATTACTTTTTCAATCTCTTCTCTTGTTATGGGTCTGTTCAGATTTTCAGCATCACTTTGTTGTCATTTCGGGAGGTAGTGTGTTTCTAGAAATTTATCCATTTCCTCTAGGTTTTCAAATTTGTTGGAGTAAATTTTTTCATAATACCCTGTTATGATCGTTTTTATTTCAGTTGGGTTTGTTTTAATGCTGCCCATTTCATTTCATATTTGGCTTATTAATGTCCTCTCCTGTTTTTCTTTCATCAGTCTGGCCAGTGGTTTGTCAATTTTGTTGATTCTTTTGAAGAACCAACTTTTGGTTTTCTTGATTCTTTCTTTTGTTTTTCTATTCTCTATTTCATTTATTTCTGCTCTGATCTTTATTATTTCCTTTCCTCTGGTGGCTGTAGGCTTTTTTTTTTTTTTTTTTGTTCTCTTTCTATTTGTTTGAGTTGTATCGTTAATGTTTTTATTTTGTCAATTTCTTCATTTTTGATGTGTTAATCTATTGCTGTAAATTGTCCTCTGAGGACTGCCTTTGCTGTGTCTCAACAGTTTTGGTATGATGTGTTTTTATTCTCGTTTGATTCTAGGAATTTTTTGATTCCATCTCTGATTTCTTCAATTACCCAGTGGTTTGTAAGCAGGGTGTTATTCAGTTTCCATGTAATCAATTTTTTTTCCTTGCTCTTTCTGTTGTTAATTCCTACCTTGATAGCATTGTGGTCAGAGAAGATACTTTGAATTATCTCAGCTTTTTGGATCTTGTTGAGGATTGCTCTGTGGCCTAAGATGTAGTCTATTCTGGAGAAAGTTCCACGTGCATTGGAAAAGAATGTGTACTTTGCAGCTGTTGGATGGAGTGTTCTGTATATGACTATGAGGTCACGTTGGCTGATTGTGCCCTTTAGGTCTTCTGTATCTTTGCTGAGTTTCTTTCTAGATGTTCTGTCCTTTACTGAGAGTGGTGTGTTGAAGTCCTTCTATTATTGTGGAACTATCAATTTCTCTTTTCAGTGCTGTTAGAGTTTGTTTCATGTATTTCAGAGCCTTGTCATTGGGTGTGTAGTTGTTTATTATGGTGATTTCTTAGTGATGGATCATCCCCTTAATCATTATATAGTGTCCTTCTTTGTCTTTTATGGTGGATTTTGTTTTAAAGTTTATTTTATCTGAGATTAATATTGCCACTCCTGCACTTTTTTGGTAGTTGTTTGCTTGCTGTATTTTTTCCAACCTTTGGTTTTTAATAAATTTACATCTTTGTTTCAAAGGCCTGTCTCTTGTAGACAGCATACTGATGGATCCTGTTTTTTTATTCATTCTGTAACTCTCCGTCTCTTTATGGGTGCATTGAGACCATTTATATTCAGTGTAATTATTGATAAATGTGAGTTTATTGCTGTCATTTTGAAATGCTTTTTTTTTTTTTTTTTGTGCTGCTGATGTTTTCTTTGTTCCTCTCACTCTCCTGTACTGAACTACTTTTGTTTGTGGATTTTTTTTTCATTTCTTTTGTTTTTGCAGGTTTTCTTTTTACTGAGACTTTATGTTTTTCCTCTTTATTTTTATGAGTAGGTTTCTTAACTTTCTTTGTGGTTACCTGAAATTTACCCTTATCTTTCTAAGTTTGAAGCAGTCTATTATTACTTGATATCACTTTGGCTTCCTCTCCATTAGAAGGTTCTATACCTACGCTGTTTATTCCCTCTTTTAGTGTTTTGATGTTGCTTATTAACTGTTCTGATTCTCTGTTGTATTTCTTTTGGTTATGGATAGTGCTTGAGTGTTCCTTTCCTAGATTGGCATCTGGCTGGTATGATCCTACATCCTAGTTTCAGCCTGTGAGCTGAAGCTGTTTGTCCTCAGATCGAAGAACTTCCTTTAACAATTCTTGTAAGTTTGGTTTGACTTTTACATGTTCCCTTAGTTTCTGTTTTTCTGGAAATGTCCTAATGTCACCATCAAATTTGAACGAGAGTTTTGCAGGATATATTATTCTTGGCTGACAAGTTTTTTTTCTCTCTAGATTTTATATATGTCATCCCATTGCCTTCTTGCCTGCATGGTTTCTGCCGAATAATCTGAGCTTAGTCTTATTGTTTCTCCTTTGTATGTGACTTCTTGTTTTTTTCAAGCTGCTCTCAGGATTCTTTGTTAGTCTTTGGTCTTGGCGAGTGTGAGTATGATATGCCTTGGTGATTTTCTTTCGGGGTCTATCCTATATGGGGTTCGTTGAGCTTCTTGGATGGCCAGATTTTTATCTTTCATGATATTGGGGAAGTTTTCTGTCAGCAATACTTCAATGATCCTCTTTGTGTTTTCTGTTTTTTTCCCCTGTTCTGGAACTCTGATCACTTGCAAATTTTTGCTTTTGATTGTATCCTACATATTTCTCAGGATCTCTTCATTTTTCTTCATTCTTTTTTCTGAGTTTTCCTCAAACAGTGGTGTATCCAAGTTTTTGTCTTCAGTTTCGCTGATCCTGTCTTCCACTGTTTCTAATAGGCTCCTCAGCCCTTCTATGACATTGTCCCTTTCCGAATATTCATTTTTAATTGTTGTTTTTGTATGATTTCTAGTTGTGAATTTATTTTGATATTTTGTTCCTCCATTATTTTCCTGAATTATTCCATTTTTTTGGCTCTATTTTCCATGAATTTGTCTGCCTTTTCCATGAATTTGTCTTTTTTTTCCTCATTTTTGTCTGCTTTTTGCTTCAACTCTTGGGTAATTCTGAGTATTAGAGAGTTAAATTTCCTATCAGGCAGTTCTGGTGCCTTTTCTTCTACTGAAAAGTAATCTGGTGTTATATTTTAGACACCATTGGAACCATCCTGTCCTATTTTTGTACATGTTTTGATATTGTCTGCTGTCTTCCGGGCATTCAACAATCGTTTTGCTCATTTATTGATTGTAGATTTGTTTGTTTCATCCTTTTTTTGTTTCATTCGGCTATGTCTGAGCAGGCAGGCTGTGTGTTCTTTGTTGTTTGCTCATCTGTGGGGATGATATTTTTGCCTCCATCTCCAATTGGCAGGGTCAGTCTCTCAGATATGCTACAGCAGGGCAGGTCTAGGTGAAGAAGTGTTGCTGGAGTGGGTTGTTTGTGACACTTACTACAGTCACCAGGGTGGGCTGGTAATCAGTGCAGGGCAGTATCTGGTAGACCCTGTCTGTGCTGCTTGGTGGTGTAACATTACGCACATGGTGCAGGTACGCAGGATGGAGGGGGGAGATTGTTATTTGTGGAGCCAAGATGGCTATGGGAGAGATGAGAGAGAGCAGAGAGGAACAAGAGCCAAAAACATACACACAAACAAAAAAGAGTGCTAGGGGAGCTTGCTGTTGGAGTGGAGAGATGAGAGACTATGAAATAGAGAAAAACAATACTGAGAAGAAGAAAAAAGAGAAGACAGTATGAATAAATAAAAATTAGAAAGAAAAAAGAAAACCAAATCTCCCAGGGATCCCACCAGTGCAGCTACGAGGTCTGGGGAATTTGATCCCAGGTGTTGAAGTACAACCTGGCAAGAAGGAATAGAGGTGTCACTCAGTTCCAAGTATTCAGGGGACTGGAAGAGAATGAAGGTATAGAGAGATGAGAAACTGAGTAATGAAGAAAGATAAAAAGGGAAAAAGAGGGAAAAGAAAACAAAACAAATTAAAAAAAAAAAAGAACAAGAGCACCCCCCAAAAAAAACAGAGAGAGAGGTTCCGGCAAAAATGGCACTCTAGGCAGAAGCACCACGCCTTCCCTCCACAGCAAAGATCAGAAAAACTAAGCCAAACAGAGAATACAACAATCCTGAAACCCTAAAACGTCAAATGAAGAGATAAAGAACTCAGCCAAGCACCAAATGGAGTGTGAAAACTGACAGAGAACAGAGAGCGGGAGAGATTTATGTAGAGGTGCCCTACCAGCACAGATATACCATCTTGGACTCCTATTGAAGACCATCAAATGGGGGTAGGAGAAAGCAGCCTCACGGAGCAACCAGCAGGAGACAAAACAACCAGTAATTTGCGGTGTGAACTTTCCCAACCACACACCTCTTCGCCCCGGCTCAGCATCCTCTGCTTCCTGCAGCCACAACCTCTTGACTGGGAAGCGCCGGCTGCTTGGATTCCACACACCCAGGTGGCCAGCTCTCTGGGTGCCATTTGTTGGCTGTTAGTGTTGCTTTTTTTTTTTCTGCTTCTTTTTGATTTATCACTTACCTTTCACCACCTCCATCTCCTTTCACTAGAGTGCCTGGCTCTGTGCGCCATCTTTGCTTCCTCCTGAGGGGCTCCAGACTGCCGGCAATTTGTGATATACGCTTTCCCACTTTCTACCCTTCTTCACCCACACTTGGGCTCCTCTGCTTCCCGTGGACGGTCTCTTGTCCAGAAACACCAGCCTGCACTAGCTGCTTCTCTGAGTGCCATTTGTTGGCTGCTGGTGTTGCTTTTTTTTTTCTGCTTCTTTTGATTTCTTGCTTGCCTCTTGCCACCTGCCCATCCTTTGGCTCGAGTGCTTGGCTACGTGCGCCATCTTTGTTTCTTCCAGAGGGGCTGCAGAGCTCCATTCGAGTGTGGAGCTGCTTCCCGTCTGGGCTACCATGCTGGTGGGATCCCAGGGCTTTTGTTCGTTTGTTCATTTTGAATTGTTTGTTTGTTTTCTTTTCATTTTCTTGAGTTGGCAACCCTTACTGGCCAGGCGGAGTTACATGACAAGGAACTCCCCTTCAGCTTCCACAGATGTACAGAGTGATCCCTGAAGGCATTTCTTTTTTTTTTTGGGTTTTTTTTTTAGGGGGGGCTTTCTTGTTCTTTGTTTTTTTTTAATTTGTTTTCTTTTCTTTTCCCTCTTTTTCCCTTTTTGTCTTTCTTCAGTGCTCAGTTGATCATCTCTCTATTTTTTCCTTCTCTTTCCGATCCCTGAATACCAGGGGTTGTATTCCTCTATGCCTTCTAGCCAGGCTGTACTGCAACACCTGAGAGCGACTTCCTCAGACCTCATAGCTGCATTGGTGGGATCCCTGGTAACTTTGCAGTTCTTCAACATTTCCGATTTTTACTTATTCATTTTTTTCTTTTATTCCTCTTCCCATTTCTGTTTTCCTCCATTTCATAGTCTCTCATCTCTCCATTCCAAGGGCAAGCTCCCCAACATTTTTTTTGGTTGTATGTTTTGGCTCCTGTTCCTCTCTCTGCTCTCCCATATCCATCTTAGCTCCACATATAACAATCTCCCTGCTGCATCCTGCCTACCTGCACTGTGCGCTTGACATCACACCACCAAGCAGCACAGGCAAAGCCTACTGGCATCTGACCTGCACTGATTACCGACCCGCCCTGGTGGCTGTAGTAACTGTCACAAACAACCCATCCCAGTAACTCCTCTTCAGCAAGAACTTCCCTGCTGTACCATATCTGAGTGACTGACCCTGCCAGTTGGAGAAGGAGGGGAAAAGTATTGAGTGCACAGATGATCAAACAACAAAGAACACACAGTCCGCCTGCTCAGACATAGTCAAATTTTTTTTAAAAAAGGGGCAAAAAAAAATCTACAATCATTAAATGAGAAAAATAACTACTGAGTGAGCCGAAAACAGCAGACAATATCAAAAAATTTACAAATACAGGATAGCATGGTTCAAGTAGGCATCCAAAATAAAACACCAGATGACTCTCCTGTGGAAGAAAATGCACTAGATCTACCTTAGAGGGAACTCAAATCTATAACACTTGGAATTCTCCAAGAGCTGAGGCAAAAAGCTGACAAACATGAGGAAAAACTAGATACGTTCATGGAAAATACAGACAAAAAAGTGGAAGAATTCAGGAAGATGATGCAGGAACAAAATGTCAAAATAAATTCACAACTAGAAATTATACAAAAACAACAATTAGAAATCTAAAAGATAAATAACAAGATTTCAAAAATGGATGATGTCATAGAAGGGCTGAGAAGCAGATTTGAAACAGTGGAAGACAGGATCAGTAGGATTGAAGACAAACACTTGGATACAACTCTGTTTCAGGAAAACTCAGAAAAAAGAGTGAAGAAAAATGAAGAGACCCTGAGAGTTACGTGGGACACAAGATAAAGGAAAAATTTATGAGTGATTGGCATTCCAGAACAGGGGGAGAATACAGAAAACACAGAGAGGATCACTGAGGAACTGCTGGCAGAAAACTTCCCCAATATCATGAAAGATGAAAAAGTGGCCATCCAAGAAGCTCAACGAACCCCATATAGGATAGACCCCGAAAGAAAATCACCAAGGCATATCATACTCACACTCGCCAAGACCAAAGACTAACAAAGAATCCTGAGAGCAGCTTGAAAAAAACAAGAAGTCACATACAAAGGAGAAACAATAAGACTAAGCTCAGATTATTTGGCAGAAACCATGCAGGCAAGAAGGCAATGGGATGACATATATAAAATCTAGAGAGAAAAAAAACTTGTCAGCCAAGAATAATATATCCTGCAAAACTCTCGTTCAAATTTGATGGTGACATTAGGACATTTCCAGAAAAACAGAAACTAAGGGAACATGTAAAAGTCAAACCAAACTTACAAGAATTGTTAAAGGAAGTTCTTCGATCTGAGGACAAACAGCTTCAGCTCACAGGCAGAACCTAGGATGCAGGATCACACCACACAAGACCTTACCAGCCAGATACCAATCTAGGAAATGAACTCTTGAAGACTATCCAAAACCAAAAGAAATACAACAAGGAATCAGAGCAGTTAATCAATAAATGAGGACAACATCAAAACAATAAGAGAGGGAATAAACAGCATACGTATAGAACCTTCTAAGAGAAAGGAAGTCAAGGCGATACCAAGTAATGTTAGACTGCTTCAAACTTAGAAAGATAAGGGTAAAATTCATGGTAACCACAGAGAAAGTTAACAAACCTACTCATAAAAATAAAGCCAAAAAACATAAAGTCTCAGCAAAAACAAAACCTACAAAAACAAAAGAAATTAAAAAAAAAAAACCACTAACAAAAGTAACTCAGCACATGAGAGTAAGAAGGACAAAGAAAACTTCAGCACCACAAAAAAAAAGGACTGCACAACGAAAAACACAAATTCACATCTATCAATAATTACACGAAAAGTAAACAGACTTAATGCACCATTAAAGAGATGGAGTGTCACAGAATGGATAAGAAAACAGCATCCATCAATACGCTGTCTTCAATAGACACACCTTAGAAACAAAGATGTTAATCTATTAAAAGTCAAAGGTTGAAAAAAATATATCAAGCTAACAACTACCAAAAAAGAGCAGGAGTGGCAATTCTAATCTCAGATAAAACAGACTTTAAAACAAAATCTACCATAAAAGACAAAGAAGAACACTATATCATGATTAAGGGGACGATCCATCATGAACACATAACCATAATAAACATCTACGCACCGAATGACAGTGCCCCAAAATACATAAAACAAACTCTAACAACACTGAAAAGAGAAATTGACAGTTCCACAATAATAGTAGGAGACTTCAACACACCATTGTCAGTAAAGGACAGAAAAACTAAGAAGAAACTCAGCAAAGATACAGAAGACCTAAAGGGCACAATCAGCCAACTGGACCTCATAGACATATATAGAACACTCCATCCAACTGATGAAAAGTACAAATTCTTTCCCAATGCACAAAGAACGTTCTCCAGAATAGACCACATCTTAGGCCACAGAGCAATCCTCAACAAGATTGAAAACGTTGAGATAATTCAAAGTAACTTCTCTGACCACAATGCCATCAAGGTAGAAATTAACAATAGAAAGATCAAGGAAAAAAAATCAACTACATGGAAACTGAATAATACCCAGCTTACACATCACTGGGTAATAGAAGAAATGAGAGATTTAATCCAAAAATTCCTAGAATCAAATGAGAATGAAAACACATCATACAAAAACCTTTGAGACACAGAAAAGTCAGTCCTCAGAGGACAATTTATAGCAATAGATGCACATATAAGAAAAGAAGAAAGGGACAAAATCAAAACATTAACTACAGAACTCAAACAAATAGAAAGAGAACAGTAAAAACAGCCCAGATCCATGGGAAGAAAAGAAATAGTAAAGATCAAGCAGAAATAAATGAAATAGAGGACAGAAAAACAATAGAAAGAATCAAGAAAACCAAAAGTTGGTTTTTTGAAAGAATCAACAAAATCGAGAAACCACTGGCCAGACTGACAAAAGAAAAACAGGAGAGGACATAATTAACCGAAATAAGAAACGAAATGGGGGACATTAAAACAGACCCAACTGAAATAAAAAGGATTATAA
The DNA here is from genome assembly GCA_030035585.1 of Dugong dugon. Classification (NCBI taxonomy): domain Eukaryota; kingdom Metazoa; phylum Chordata; class Mammalia; order Sirenia; family Dugongidae; genus Dugong; species Dugong dugon. The sequence continues at coordinate 36,208,982 of CM057479.1, forward strand.
CAGAATATTATGAAAAACTATACTCCAACAAATTTGAAAACCTAGAGGAAATGGATAAATTTCTAGAAACACACGGCCTACCCAAACTACAACAAAGTGATGTTGAAAATCTGAACAGACCCATAAAAAGAGAAGAGAATGAAAGGTAATAAAAAAACTCCCAACTAAAAAATGCCCTGGTCCAGATGTCTTCACTGGAGAATTCTATAAAACATTTAAAGAAGAGCTTGTACCAGTACTACTCAAGCTATTTCAGAGCATAGAAGTGGAAGCAATACTTCCAAATTAATTCTATGAAGCCAGCATAATGTTGATACCAAAACCAGGCGAAGACGTCACAACAATAGAAAATTACAGACCAATATCGCTCATGAAAATAGATGCAAAAATTCTCAACAAAATTCTAGCCAATAGAATTCAGCATCATATCAAAAAAATAATACACCACGACCAAGTAGGATTCATACCAGGAATGCAAAGAAGGTTCAACATTAGTAAAATCAATCAATGTAATCCACCACATAAATAAAAGGAAAGAAAAGAATCACATGATCATCTCAATTGATGCAAAAAAGACATTTGACAAAGTCCAACACCCATTCCAGATAAAAACTCTCAATAAAATAGGTATAGAAGGGAAATTTCTCAACATAATAAAGGGTAGCTATGCAAAACCAATGGCCAACATCATTCTTCATGGAGAGAGGCTGAAAAAATTCCCGTTGAAAACAGGAACAAGACAAGGATGCCCTTTATCACCACTCCTATTTAACATTGTGCTGGAAGTTCTAGCTAGAGCAATAAGGCAAGAAAAAGAAATAAAAGGGCATCCAAATTGGTAATGAAGAAGTTAAACTGTCCTTGTTTGCAGATGATATGATACTATACATAGAAAATCCTAAAGACTCCATAAGAAATCTACTGGAACTAATAGAAAGATTCAGCAGAGTAGCAGGATACAAGATAAACATTCAAAAATCAGTTGGATTCCTATACACCAGTAAGGAGAACGATGAAAAGGAAATCAGGAAAACAGTACCATGTTCAATAGCCCCTAAAAAGATAAAATACTTGGGAATAAATCTGACCAGGAATGTAAAAAACCTATACAAAGAAAACTACAAAACACTACTGCATGAAATCCAAAGGGATCTACATAAATGGAAAAATATACCATGCTCATGGATAGGTAGACTCAACATTGTGAAAATGTCAATTCTACCCAAAGCAATTTACAAATAGAACACAATCCTGATCCAAATTCCAACAACATTCTTCAAAGAGATGGAAAAACTAATCATTAACTTTTTATGGAAAGGGAAGAAGCCCCGAATAAGTAAAGCACTACTGAAGAAGAAGAATAAAGTTCGAGGACTCACACTACCTGACTTCAGAACCTACTATACAGCTACAGTAGTCAAAACAGCCCGATAATGATACAACGACAGATACATTGACCAATGGAACAGAATTGAGAACCCTGATGTAAATCCATCCACCTACAGTCACCTGATCTTCGACAAGGGCTCTAAGTTCATCAAATGGGGAAAAGACAGTCTTTTTAACAAATGGTGCTGGCAAAACTGGATATCCCTTGCAAAAAAATGAAACAGGACCCATACCTCACACTGTATACAAAAACTACTTCAAAATGAATGAAAGACCTGACTATGAAGCCTAAAACTATAATGTTCATAGAAGAAAAGTAGTACAAACACTTCAGGCCTTAATACATGGCATTAACAGGATACAAACCATAACCATCAATGCACAAAACCCAACAGATAAGCTATATAACTGGGATCTTCTAAAAATCAAACACCTATGCTCTTCAAAAGACTTCACCAAAAGAGTAAAAAGAGAACCTACAGACTGGGAAAAAATTTTTGGACAGTACAAGTCAGACAAAGTCTAATCTGCATAATCTACAAGAAAATCTAACACCTCTCCAACAAAAAGAGAAATAATCCTATTAAAAAATGGGCAAAGGAAATGAACAGACACTTCACCAAAGAAGACATTCAAATGGCCAACATACACATGAGGAAATGGTCGCCATCACTAGCCATTAGAGAAATGCAAATTAAAACCACAATGATATAACATCTCACCCCAGCATTACTGGCATGAATCAAAAGCACTGGAAATAACAAATGTTGGAGGGGCTGCGGGGTGATGAGAAATCTCATGCAATGCTGGTGGGAATTCAAAATGATACAATCATTTTAGAAAATGATATGGCGCTTCCTCAGAAAGCTAGAAATAGACATACCATTAGATCCAGCAATCCTACTCCTAGGAATATATCCTAGAGAAATGAGAGTCGTCACTCGAATAGACATATGCATACCTATGTTCATGGCAGCATTGTTCACGATAGCAAAACGATGGAAACAACCTAGATGCCCATCAACAGATGAATGGATAAACAAACTATGGTACATACACACAATGGAGTACTATGCAATGAGAAAGAACAATGAATCTGTGAAGCATCTCCTAACATGGATGAAACTGGAGGACATTATGCTGAGTGAAATAAGTCAATCACAAAAGGACAAATATTGTATGAGACCTCTATTGTAAAAACCCATGAAAAAGTTCACACACAAAATGTAATAATCTTTGTTGGTTACCAGGGATGGGAGGGGTGGGGTGGGGTAATACTAAATAGGGAATAGATAAGTGGTATCTTGGGTGAAGGGTGAGACAGTACACAATACAGGGGAAATTATCACAACCTATACAAGGAAAGGTCGTGGAACACATGGACACGTGGACATGGACACATCCAAACTCCGTGAGAGACTGAATTGCTGGGTGGAGGGCTCTGGAGACCATGGTCTCGGGGAACATCTAGCTCAATTGGCATGACGTAGCTTATAAAGACAATGCGCTACATTCTACCTTGGTGAGTAGTGTCTGGGGTCTTGAAAACCTATGAGCGGCCATCTAAGATACTCCACTGGTCTCATCCCTTCGGGAGCAAGGGATAATGAAGAGAACAGGATACAAGGAAAAGATTAGTCCAAGGGTCTAATTGTCCACAGCTACGGAGGCCTCCACCGGACTGAGTCCAGTACAGCTAGATGGTGCCCAGCTACCACCGCTGACTGCTCTGACCAGGATCACAACAGAGGGTTCTGGACAGAGCTGGAGAAGGAGCAGAATTCTAACTGACAAAAAAAAGACCAGATTTATTGGCCTAAAGGAGACTGGGAAACCTCGAAAGTCTGGCCCCCAGACACCCTTTTAATTCAATGGTGAAGTTACCTTGAGATTCACTGTTCAGCCTGGGAGTGGACAGCCCCGTCAAACCAAATGAGACTAACGAGTTTCAGGAGTCCAGTGACAAGGGCCAGAAGGCAGAAGGGGACAAGGAAGCTAGTGATAGGGAACCCATGGTTGAGTAAGGATACTGTTGAGTGTTGTGAGATTGTTAACCATCGTCATAGGGCAACATTTGTAGTAAGTGTTAAATGAGAAACTATTTTTTTCTGTAAGCCTTCATCTTAAGTGAGAATAACAGCACAATTGGAAGAGCATAGTCAATGTCACTGAACTGTGTATGTAGAAATTTTTGAAACAGTGTGTCTTTGACTATGTGTATTTTCACCAAAGAAAAAATGTTGAGAAGTTAGAGGGTTAATATGTTGTAGGGTTGTTAACCAATGTCATGAAACAACATGTGTTGTTTCATGAGAAACTATATGTTCTGTAAGCCTTCACCTGAAGTACAATTAAAAAAAAAAAAAAAGAAAAACATGAAAAAAGCAAATGCCCTCAGGGATTTCTCTGTGCGTTTTTGCCAATTGAGGGGGTAGTTTCCAAGCCGCGCAGTACTGCCTGGCTACAACAGGCTTCCAATTCAAGAAAACGAAAAAAGAAAACAAACAAGGAATTCAAAACAAAACAAAACAAAATGTCCCAGTATCCCACCAGCGTGGCCGCACGGACTGGGAAGAAGTTTCACATTAGAGCAGAGTTTCACAGCCTTTCATGAAGAAGCAAAGATGGCGCTCGGAACCAGGTATTTTAGAGAAAGGAGGGGGAGGTGGTGATAGATAAGGAAGAAATCAAAAGAAGCAGAAAAAAGCAACATCAGCAGCCAACAAATGGCACTCAGTGAGTCAGTCAGCACAGGCAGGTGGAATCCAAGCAGTTGGTGATTCCTGGCCAAGAGACTGTGGCCATGGGAAGCAAAGGAGGCCAAATGTGGGCGAAGAAGTGTGGGGGTGGGAAAGTGTATATCACTGGTTACTGGTTCTGTCTCGTGCTGGAAGCTCTGTGAAGCTGCTTTCTCATATACCCTGTTCACTGGTCTCTGATAGGAGTCCAAGATGGCGGATCCGTTCTGTGTTAGCTGATAGGAGACCTCTGCATGCATGTCTCCTCACTCTCTGTTTTCTGTCAGTTTCTTATTCCATTTGGTACCTGGCTGAGTTATTTATTTCTTCATTTGATGTTTTAGGTTTCAGGATTGCTGTTTTCTCTGTTTGGCTTAGTTTTTCAGATCTTTTCAGTGGAGGGACAGCCCGGTGCTTCTGCCTAAAGTGCCATGTTGCCCGGGAGTCCTGATTAATTTTATTTTTAACAAGAAAATTGACAAAGTTTTTCCTCAGTAAATTGAAATTAATCAATACAGCTAGTAATATTTGTTATCTGTCTTGATACTGGATAAAGAACTCAATGGAAGATGAAACAAAGGGTTTATCACTAGGTAATTACTAAAAGTATAAGTATTGTTTTAAACGTGCTCTTAACCACTGTAAGCAAAAAAAAAAAAAATTATGAATTGTAGAATCTCAACCATGCAATTTATTTTTTAAAGATTATTTTACTTTAGTAGTTTCCAATTTTTTTGTTGCTCAAAAGTTACATATAGTGGTATTGCTTATTTTATATCCATTTTCTTGTTGTTATGTGCTATCCATCCATAAATTCTATCAATCAAAAATAGTTAAATTTCAGCATTAGTTCAGTGTTTGATCACGTAGCTGTATTCAGGAGGAACATTAATTCAACTAATCATTATTTTAGGTATATAGATATAGAATTTTTTAAACTAGTAGTGATCAAGTTGACTTTGACTCTTGGTGACCCTATATGTACCAGAGTAGTTTTCAATGGCCTATTTTGCAGAAGTAGATCACCAGACCTTTCTTCCAAGGTGCCTCTGGGTAGACTGGAATTTACAACTTCTCTGTCAGCAGCTTAGCATGTTAACCATTTTCAACAAGAAGGGACTCCAAGAAACAGGGATAGAAGTATATATGTACGTATACAAAGAGAAAGAGAAATTATCTTTTCCATTTTGTTGTTTATTTTGATCAACTTTTACTTAATAACTTAATAAATAAGATTGCATTTATCTTAGATTTGTAATCATAATGTGAATGAATATCCTCTACACAGCTTGTGTTTTTCCATCTGAAATAATAATTCAATAATACAATTAGTTTAAGACAAAGCTACATTTTAGTTAATCTAAATCATTCTCTGTTATAGAAGAGTGATTCGAGAAACTTTTGCATGTCAATCTCATTCTCCACTTGATTTTTATGGACAAAAGACTAGCAGAAGTATTGTTTTAATTGAAGAATATTAATGGTTCTCTGGATCTCATTTACGACCACTGGTCTATGAAATGGAGTGGACTCTAATTTTCTTATTTTTATACATACTATATAATCCCAAGAGTACAACATAACTCAGAAACAAACAAACAAACAAAAATCCTTTAATTCACTCTCAGCTGTGTTGAAAATGGGAGGATATAAACTGCTGCATGGAAGAGAGAATGCTCATAGAATTAGTCTTTGTGTTTATTTTTAAATATACTTTTATTTACTAACCAAAACCAAAAACCAAACAGATTGCCATCGAGTTGATTCCAACTCGTAGCAACCCTATAGACAGAGTAGAACTGCCCCATAGGTTTTCCAAGGAGAGGCTGGTGGATTCCAATTGCTGACCTTTTGGTTAGCAGTGGTAGCTATTAATAAATCTGTGATTATTCTGCAAATACATCAAAACAGTTTTCGTAGGGGGCAGAGCTAAGATGGTGGTGTAGTCAGACTTTTCCTATATCCCTCTTACAAGAAAGACCCAGAAAAACAAGTGATTTGATTAAATATGAATATCTAGGATCCCTGAACAAGGCCAAGTTGAGGAATCGGACTGAGTGGTGGGGGAGAGGGAGGTGGCTCAGAAGAAGCCAGCAGCACCAGAACAGCGGCAGTGGGGTAGCAACTCTTCAGCAGTGCCGGCAACTCATCAGCCACGCCGGGTCTTCAGTGAAGCAGGAAAACAGCTGTGCGCACACTCGGAAAGCAGTTTCCACATTGAGAGATAGCTGGCAGTAGAGATTCCACTTGGACACTCCAAACAAGTGAAAAGCAGCTCCCAAGTGGCTAAAGATAAGTACATGAGTGCAGCCTTTCACAAGGATTTAAAAAAAGTCCACTTGGCAAAAACCTCTCTCCCTTTTACCTCCTCCCTCCACGCTCTGCACCGGAAGTCTGCTGGGCTGGAAGTAGATTTCAAAAGATGCCCTGACCCATTCTCCTGGCCTTAGACAGGGAACAAATAAGCTACTGGCTCTCCTAAGCCAGGAACTCAGGGTCAGCTTGGCTCCTTTGCTAGGCTCTGGCATATGCAGTCTTCAGACTCTGAGTGCCTTACACCCCTGTATAGACTTGGGGACTCATCTCAACAGTGTTAGCTGTCACTACCACAGTACAACAGGGCAAACAATCTGAAGTCTAACTTCAACTGTTTCAGCTGTGAAGTGGCAGATTAGGGACCCTCAAAATAGCCCTGCCCCTTAAGTAGACACTTTTACAGATCCGCCACAGGGGCTTGAGGACTGGTGACACCACCTAAACCATCTAGTCACCTCCTACAGGAGCCCAAGAAAAAGTGGTGCCCTTCAGTCTTTACAACCAACAAAGTGGGGTGCTGATAGTCTGGCTGTAACACTCAGCTACCTACTCACCCTAGGGAATAAGGACACCCTTTCCTTTCAGACTCTCAGGGGCAGCCGTCAGCCCCCTGCCTGGCTCAGCATGTGATCCTTCAGCACAGCCAGAGTCCACTACCTGCACCAATCATCCATGCCTCTCTAGGACTGTAGGTGAGAGCCTGCACCACACATTTGGTGACCGACTGCCTGGACACCTGAGCTGAACCCATATAGGAAAATTTAATGGACTCCTGTATGCACATACTTAGCTACAGAACTAACTATCTGGTGACAGGACGTTAGAACTTCAAAGGTGCCAATAAACAAACTAGAGCACAGGAACAGCCTATTGGGGCATATCAAAACAAACAAAACAGGAAGCTAGGACTCACTAAACAAATATAAAATAAAATTATAAAAACTTATCGACGGCTCAGAGACAACAGTTAATATCAAATCACGTAAAGAGCCAGTCCATGATGGATTCCGTAAGCTTTCAAAATAAAGAATCAAGAAATTCTATTCCTCTAGAGAAATTACCAGAGGTAGAATACAAAAGATTAATGTACAGAACTCTTCTAGAAATTAGAAAGGAAATTCGACTAAATGAAGAATAATCCAGGGAACACACAGAGAAAGTAGCAGCACAACTTAAAAAGTTATTCAAGAATATAATGACAAATTTAATAGGCTGTAAGAATCCATAGAGAGACAGCAATCAGAAATCTAGAAGGTTAACAATGAAATTTCAGAATTAGACAACTCAGTAGAAATTCATAGGAGCAGAATTGAGGCAGTAGAAGTTAGAACTAGTGACATTGAAGATAAAGCACTTGACGCCAACTTATTTGAGGAAAAATCAGATAAAAGAATTAAAAAGAACGAAGAAACTCTAAGAGTCATGTGGGACTCGATCAAGAGAAATAAACTATGAGTTATTGGAATACCAGAACGGTGGGGTAGAAAATACAGAGAAAATTGTTGAAGATTTCTAGACAGAAAAATTCCCTGATATCATGAAAGATGAGAAGATATCTATCCAAGATGCTCATTGAACCCCACATAAGGTATATCACAAAACAAAGTCACCAAGACATATTATAATCAAACTTGCCAAAACTAAAGATAAACGGAGAATTTTAAGAGTGGCTAGAGATAAAAGAAAAGTCCTCTACAAAGGAGAGTCAATTAGAATAAGTTTTGACTACTCAGCAGAAAACATGCAGGCAAGAAGGCAATGAGATGACCTATATAAAGCCTTGAAGGAAAACAACTGACAGCCAAGAATTCTATATCCAGCAAAACTGTCTCTCAAATATGATGGCAAAATTAGGTCATTTCCAGATAAAAAGAAGTTCAGGGAATTTGCAAAATCAAACCAAAATTACAAGAAATATTAAAGGGAGTCCTACAGTTAGATAATCAATAACACCAGATAACGCAGGACTAGAACACAGGAAAGACGCAACCAGATACTGACTCAGATACAGAAGTCGAAAATACTTCAAAGCTAAAATATTGAAAATAGGGAAACTGAGATATTATTATGAAAAAAAAAATTAAAACAAAAAAGAGGGACTTAAAAATGCAGACATTGATTTTTCATATGAAAAGGAAGTCAAGATGATATAAAACAATAAAAGACTGGTATAAACTTAGAAAAACAGGAGTAAATATTAAGGTAACCACAAAGGAATCTAACAATCCCACAAATCAAAAATAAAAGAGTAGAAAAAATATAAAGACCCAGCAAACACAAAATCTACAACAATGAGAAAGATGAAAAAAATACATAAAGAGAATCAACTCAGCACAGAAAATTAAGGAGAAAAAAAAAAAACTGTGGACAGCACACAAAAGGAGATATCAGGATGACAGCACTAAACTCACACCTATCAAAAATTACGCTGAATATAAACGGGCTTAACGCACCAATAAAAGATGGATAGTGGCAAAGAGGATAAAAAACCATGATCCATCTATATGCTGCCTACAAGAGATGCATCTTAGATTTAAAGACCCAAACAGGCTAAAACTCAAAGGATGGAACAAATATATCAAGCAAACAACACTCAAAAAAGAGCGGAAGTGGCAATGTTAATCTCTGACAAAATAGTCTTTAAAGTAAAATCCACCACAAAGGATAAGGAAGGGCACTATATAATGACTAAAGGGTCAATACACCAGGAAGACATAACTATAATAAATATTTATGCACCCAACAACAGGGCTCCAAAATACTTAAAACAAACTCTAACAGCTCTGAAGAGAGAGATAGACAATTCCACAACAGTAGTAGGAGACTTCAACACGCCACTTTTGGTGACGGACAGAATATCCAGAAAGAAGCTCAACAAAGACACTGAAGAGCTAAATTCTACAATCAACAAACTTGATCTCATAGACATATACTGAACACTGCACCCAACAGCATCCAAGTATACTTTCTTTTCCAATGCACATGGAATATGATCCAGAATAGACCACATATTAGGCCATAAAGCAAGCCTTAACAAAATCCAAAACATCAACATATTATAAAGTATCTTTTCTGACCATAAAGCCATAAAAGTGGAAATGAACAAAACAAAAAGCAAGAAAAAGAATCAAACACATGGAAACAAACAACACCTTGCTCAGAAACTATTGGGTTATAGAAGAAATTATGGATGGAATAAAGAAATTCATAGAATCAAACGAGAATGCAAACACATCCTACCAGAACCTTTGGGACACAGACAAAGCAGTGCTCAGAATTCAGTTTATAGCAATAAATGCACACTTCCAAAAAGAATAAAGGGCCATAATCAAAACACTAACCCTACAACTGGAACAAGTAGAAAGAGAGGAGGAAAAGAAGCCCACAGGAGCCAGAATGAAGGAAATAATAAGAATTAAATGAAATAGACAATAGAAAAACAATTGAAAGAGTTAACAAGTCCAAAAGCTGGTTCTTTGAAAAGGTGAACAAAATTGATAAACCATTGGCCAAACTGACAAAAGAAAAACAGGGGAGGAAGCAGATAACCCATATAAGAAATGAGATGGGTGATATCACAACAGACCCAACTGAAATTAAAAGAACCATAACAGATTACTATGAAAAATTGTACTCTGACAAATTTGAAACCCTACAGGAAATGGAAAGATTTCTGGAAACTCACTACCTACCAGAATTAACACAAATAGAGGTATAACAAATAAATAAACCCATAACAAAATAAGAGATTGAAAAGGTTATCTAAAAACTCCCAACAAAAAAAGCCCTGGCCCAGATGGCTTCACTGGAGAATTCTACCAAACTTTGTGAAAAGAGATAACACCACTTCTACTAAAGGTATTTCAGAGCACAGAAAAGGATGGAATAGCCCCAAACTCATTCTATTAAGCCAATATAACACTGATACCAAAACTAGGTAAAGACACCACAAAAAAAGAAAATTACAGACCGATATCCCTCATGAACATTGACATAAAAATCCTCAACAAAATTCTGGCAAATAGAATTCATCAACGTATCAAAAAAAAAAAAAACAATTCACCATGACCAAGTGGGATTTATACCAGGTATGCAGGGATGGTTCAACATTAGAAAAACAATCAATGTAATCAATCACATAAATAAAACAAAAGATAAGAACCACATTATCTTATCAATCGATGTAGAAAAGGTATTCGGCAAAGTCCAACACCCATTTATGATAAAAACTCTCAATAAAATAGGTTTAGAAGGGAAAGTTCTCAATATAATTAAGGGCATTTATACAAAACCAACAGCCAACATCATCCTAAATGGAGAGACTTTGAAAGTATTCCCCTTGAGAACAAGAACAAGGATGCCCTCTATCACCACTATTATTCAACATTGTGCTGGAAGTCCTAGCCAGAGCACTTAGGCTAGAAAAAGAAATAAAGGTCATCGAAACTGGTAGGGAAGAAGTCAAAGTATCTCTGTTTGCAGATGCTATGATCTTATACACAGAAAACCCCAAAGAATAGACAAGAAAACTACTGGAACTAATAGAATATTATGGCAAAGTTTCAGGATACAAGATAAACATACAAAAATCAACGGATTCCTTTACACCAACAAAGAGAACTTTGAAGAGGAAATCACCAAATCAATACCATTTACAATAGCCCCCAAGAAGATAAAATACTTAGGAATAAATCTAACCAGAGTTGTAAAAGATCTATACAGAGAAAACTACAAGACACTACTGCAAGAAACTAAAAGACCTGCATAAATGGAAAAATATACCTTGCTCATGGATAGGTAGACTCAACACAGTGAAAATGTGAGTTCTACCTGAAGCAATATACAGATACAATGCAATCCCGATCCAAATTCCACCACCATTTTTTAATGAAATGGAGAAACAAATCACCAACTTCATACGGAAAGGGAATAAGCCCTGAATAAATAATGCATTACTCAAGAAAAAGAACAAACTGCGAGGCCTTACACTACCGGATTTTAGGACCTATTATACTGCCACGGTAGTCAAAACAGCCTAGTACTGGTTCAACAACAGATATATAGACCAATGGAACAGAGCTGAGAATCCAGATATAAGCTCATCCACCTATGAGCAGCTAATATTTGATAAATGCCCAAAGTCCATTAATTGGGAGAAAGACATTCTCTTTAACAGACGGTGCTGGCATAACTGGATATCCATCTGCAAAAAACTGAAACTAGACCCATACCTCACATCATGCACAAAAACTAACTCAAAATGGATCAAACTGAAATATAAAATCAAAAACGATACAGATCAAGGAAGAAAAAGTAGGGACAATGCTAGGAGCCCTAATACATGGCATAAACACAATATGAACCATAAGTAACAATGCAGAAGCAAGCACCAGAAGAGAGACTAGATAAATGCGAGTTCCTAAAAAATCAAACACTTCCGCTCATCAAAAGACTTCACCAAAAGAGTCAAAAGACAACCTAAAGACTGGGGAAAAATATTTTGGCTACTACAAATCCGATCAGCATCTAATCTAAAATCTACAAGATACTGCAAAACCTCAACAACAAAAAGACAAATAACCCAATTAAAAAATGGCAAAGCATATGAACAGGCACTTCACCAAAGAAGATATTCAGGCGGATAACAGACACATGAAGAAATGCTCACGATCATTAACCATTAGAGAAAAGCAGATCAAAATTACAATGAAATATCATCTCACACCAACAAAGCTAGCATTAATCACAAAAACACAAAATAATAAATCCTGGAGAGGTTGTGGAGAGACTGGAACATTTATACAATGTTGGTGGGAATGTAAAATGGTACAACAACTTTGGAAATTGATTTGGCGCCTCCTTAAAAACTAGAAGTACCATATGATCCAGCTATCCTGCTCCTTGGAATATATGCTAGAGAAACAAGGCCGTCATACAAATAGATACATGAACACCCATGTTCATTGCAGCACTGTTCACAATAGCAAAAAGATGGAAGCAACCTAGGCGGCCATCAACGGATGAATGAATAAACAAATTATGGTATATCCACACAATGGAATATTACACAATGTTAAAGAACAACGATGAAGCTGTGAAACATCGTATAACGTGGTGGAAACTGGAATTTTTTATGCTTAGTGAATTTAGTCAGTCACAGAATGACAAATGTTGTATAAGACCACTATTATAAGAACTCAAGGAAAGCTTTAAACACAGAAGAAAACATTATTTGATGGTTAAGGGGGTGGGGAGGGAGGGTGAGGGTTATTCACTAAGTAGAGAGTAGGTAAAAATCATATTAGGTGAAGGGAAGGACAGCACACAGTACAGGGAAAGTCAGCACAACTAGACTAAAACAAAGCTAAGAAGTTTCCTGAATATAATCAAATACTTTGAGGGACATAGTAGCAGGAGTAGGGGTGTGGGCATTATGCTTTCAGGGGACATCTAGGTCAACTGGCATAACAAAGCTCATTAAGAAAATGTTCTGCATCCTACTTTGGTGAGTGGCATCTGGGGCCTTAAAAGCTTGCAAGCAGCCATCTAAGATGCATCAATTGGTCCCAACCACTTGGAGTAAAGGAAAAAGAAGAACACCAAAGACACAATGAAAGTATTAACCCAAGAGACAGAAGGGACCACATAAACCAGAGACTTCATCAGCCTGAGACCAGAAGAACTAGATGGTGCCTGGCTACCACCAATGACCGTCCTGACAGGGAATACAACAGACGGTACCCCTGAAGAAGCAGTAGATGGATGGGGTGCAGAACTCAAATTCTAGTAAGAAGACCAGACTTAATGGTCTGACTGAGACTGGAGGTGCCCTGGAAATCATAGCCCCTGGACTCTCTATCAGCCCAGAACTAAAACAATTTCCGAGGCCAACTCTTCAGACAGGGATTGGACTGGACTGTGGGACATAGTGATACTCGTGAAGAGTGTGCCTCTTAGTCAAATAGATACAAGAGACTAAAGGGGCAGCTATTGTCCAGAGGTGAGATGGGAAGGCAGAGAGAGTTAGGAGCTGATTGAATGGTCATGGGGAATCAGGGGCAGAAAGGAGGAGTGTGCTGTCACCGAAGGGGGTGAGCAGTTGGGGTCTCATAACAATGCATGTATAAAAAATTTTGTATGGGAGACTAACTTGAAATGTAAACTTCATTTAATTACAACAATAAAAAATGAAAAAAAAAAGTTTTAGTAAAAATATAGACATAGTAATTGTTTCTGTTTTCATGGATTAAACCTGCTCATGGAAAAACAAATAATATAACCTAAAAATTATCATTTTAAAAATAGAAATATGTAAAGCGATACATATTGCAAAACCTAAACACCTTTTGTTATCATATTCATAAAATTATTCCTCTTGTGTTCAGAAAAAAAAATTGGTTTTACCATGAGGTCAAGAACATACATAAACACAGACGTATACACTTATTGTAAATTTGTTGGTGCGTATTATTTGGTTTACCTCTCAATTTGAGAATATATACATGCACATATTATATGTATGTATATGTTTTATGTGTAATTTATTATAGGTGTATTATACATGTATATACATAAATATGTTATTTTTATTTTAATAGATGATTTTTTGTGTATTTAAAAAACTTCTACCTAATACCAAAATAGTAGCATGCCCTTTGAAGATGTGATATTTTAGTATTAGGGATCACACCTAAACTAACAGGCAAATCACTTAATGAAGCTTTCCATTAATCAGTCATAATTTCTTCCAATTAATGCTAATGGAATTAGGGTTACATAAAAAGAAAAATTATCCAGTAATAAGTGTTGCTTAATATGAATGGCTAAGTACTGATTATTTCATATTTTCATATAAACATTTTGAAAAGCTGGTACAGCAAAAAATAAAAAACTAAATTATATTTTCCATTATTACCAACATTGTGGAAAAAAAAGAAATATGCTTTAAAAATGATGTATTTTAGAAAACATTGTGTTGATCTTGTCTCTGTGTAGGTATAGTTTCTTGTGTCACTCATCTTTATATCATTGAGAGCCAACCAGCAACCAGCATTTTGCATGAATCCACTGACAGCCACTTGCCTCAGTCCACATTGTATATCTTGCTTGCTTCTGCCCCAGTATTTACCCCATGACTGACCTACAAGAGCTTGCTCAACAATTCTGCCTCATTTTGGCTCTGGTTCCTTTCAGACTTGGAACTGTAAGGTGGTTAATAGCTCCTGGGAAAAGCCTTGAGCAATTGAAAATGGGAGTCTGTGGATAAATCCATTTCTTTTCTCTATTTCAGTTAAAAATTCTGAGGTGCATTCCCTAAAACTACTCAGAGTGTTTCCAGGAGGATTTATGTCAGTCAGAATTCAGTCAGAGAAGCAGAACCATGGGATGGATGGAAGTATACTCATCTCTTTCAAATATATACATGTGTATAATATAAATAAATTTATGCCTTCTGTCTATCTCTCTATCATCTGTCTATCTCTCGAGAGATTATTTATCACAAGAAAGTGGCGGCTGGCTGGGCACTTCCAAAATCCGTAGTACAGAAAGGGCAGGCTGGAACTCTCAAGCTCAGATGAAGCTGCTGTGGAATTCCATAGGTGAACTTTCTTCTTTACGGAAGTCTCAGATATGTTAAGGCCTTTCAACTTATTTAATTAGGCCTATTCAGACTATTTAGGAAAATATCCCTTATTTAGCAGATTATGATTACAGATTATGGATTAGTGATTATGGATTTTAATCACATCTACAAAATATCTTCACAGCAACATCTAGATTAGTGTTT
This sequence comes from Dugong dugon, assembly GCA_030035585.1. Classification (NCBI taxonomy): domain Eukaryota; kingdom Metazoa; phylum Chordata; class Mammalia; order Sirenia; family Dugongidae; genus Dugong; species Dugong dugon. Next base: position 36,224,213 of record CM057479.1, read on the forward strand.
GACTGAATAATCTGGGACTGTAGTCTAGCCAAGCTAATGGATAAAGACTATGACAAGGCCTGTGCCTTATATGTTCAGAACAACAACCAAAAAAAGTATCAATTATGCATCCTTAGTTTGGTTTTCCTGGTTTACTGTTCCCTGACACCCTACTACTTATCCCTAGGGTAATATCTTGAAATAAATTTTCTACATGCAAACCTGTGCCTCTGGGACAAAGGCGAGATAATTTGAGATAATTAATGTTATAAGGGCCTTAGAAACCATTCCCTGAGGTTAGGATTCTGGAATTGGATCACCAAGTCAAACAGTAATATGGACTTTGTTGATCTTGATGAGGGAGGGGTTGAAAATATCCATGAAATGCAGAAGCATTACAATTACTAAGAATCTCACTGGTGGAATATTTAGATGAGTTGTGTGTTCATTTTCTGTGGATGCCATAGCAAATTGTCACAAACTGCGTGGCCTAAAGTGAGGGAACTTTATTTTCTCTCATAGTTCTAGAGGCCAGATGTCTGAAATGAATATGCCAGTAGGGCCATACTTTCTCCAGAGGCTCTAGGGCAGAATCTGTTCCATGCCTCTTTTCTAGTTTCTGGTGGCTGCTGGCAATCCTTGGCATTCCTTGTGGTTTGTAGTTGCATCACTACAATCCTTGCCTATGTCTTCACATTGCCTTCTACTCTGTGTGTCTGTCCCAAAACAATATCTGCCTCTGTTTTTTAAGAATGGATGGAATTTTAACTGTGGTCCACCTAGATAATCCAGGATGAATTTGTTTACTCTATATCCTTAATCACATCTTTTGCCATATAATTTTCACAGATTCTGGGGAAGATTACATGGGCATCTTATAGTTTGGGGGCATCATTTAGGCCACTACAAGGTGGACTGTGAAACATTAACTTTTATGGTGAGTATCACATTGAACATGATGAGGACAATGAAAATTATAAGAGCTGGTTTGGATGGCTTGTACTGGTTTTAGAAGCTCTGAAAGAAAATGACAGCCTCAGATTAACCAACTATTAACACAAGGTACACTGTGAATATCGGAGTAGCTCCAAAAGAGATACTTTTCAAGTATAGCTGCAAGGCAAACTGCTGAAAATCAGGATGAAATTGAAACGTAAGGGTGAAAGATACTCATAGGGACCAAATAAGCATCTTTGTAGATCTCCTATGCCAAATTCAGGGTTCTAATAGGAAAAGAGGAGGACACTGATGTATAGGATAGAGATATTTATGTCAATAAAATTGAGAATCTTGAACCCTCAAATTCCCCCCGCCAACAGAAATAACTGTCTTCCTCTTGCTATAACTGGCTTCTCTGAGTTGGAGACCACACAAAGACCTTGACTGAGACAAGTGTCCTAAAGATGCCATTTGTCTACCTTTACTCCTCGATTTCCAAGCTTACCTTTTATATTGCTTTAAAACTAATAAATGGGCTCAGGTTACTGAAAAACACTATTTGGAAATACTCACCACTTAACTATGTTCCCAAGGAGAGCCTGGTAGAAATTTCTTTTATGAAGGTAATAATAAATGAGGGATCATGAGGATATTTAAGAAGCTCAGTAGGCTAAGACTGACAACAGAAGCTACTGTTATGGAACTATTTTCCGTTATATTATTCAGTATTTTAGTATTTACTAAGACTAGAGACTAAACGATAGCACTTAGTGGTAAGAACGATGATGGACCAAAATAAAAAGCAAAGTTGGCACAGCAAGTAGGCTGTCTTGACTTGCAAAAATTTATGGCAATGTTTCAGAAGATAGGCAGTTAACCAGGGTTTCACTTAATTTCATAGAGGAGACATGAGCCTACTTTCTTATGATAGAAAACTCATATATTCTTTAAATCAACTCTAGATGAATTAATAAATAAAATAATAGTGTATAAAAATGGTGTATAAAAATTTGGTTTGTTTCCTTAAGGCATTTTTTTCCATGCTGAAGATTATAAGGATATGGAAATGTACTCCGGTAAAATAACATACAGTACAAATCTGAAGACTGTACAATTTTCACTTTGTCAATACAGAAGACTAGAGTGACTTATTCTTTAACTCTTCTCCTAATACCCTAGGGAGTTAGCTGACATATATAACTATGAAACCATAAATCTGTGAATTTTGCTGCTGGGTTTTTAAGGACAAAAATTGCTGATAAAGGAATTTATTTTCCCAAAATTTACAAGCAAGCAAAGAAATGAAACATTTGAATGCTTTAACTTTGTAACCTTAGAGGAGAATTATTACTGAAGTAAGACTGACAATATAAAAGTCTGTTTTCCTAAATCATAATAGATCTTAATCAGATTTTCATTTCTTCCTCAAACCATTTATTAGGCACATTCAAAGGAAGGAAAAAGGAGCCTAACCATAATTTCCAGAAAAAATGACACATTTCCTAACAATGCATAGAATTATGCTATGTTAAAATTACCTAAGCTTTCAGTAAACAGTAAAAATTTTCACATTTGAAAACAATCTATACTTTATGGCATGCTAATTGTCATCATTAATGAGATAAGTATTATAATCTAATTAATTTTGTAATTCAATGAATGGTATTTAAAATTTCCAATAAGCTAAAAACATGAAATGTAGATTTCAAGTAGAATATATTATAAAGCAAAATGTCTATCATTAAAATAAGCAAGCATGGTTTTGTTGTTATTTATATAAAGTAGGTAGTTTAATTGTTGCAAAAGAATATTTTCTATGGAAAGGAGTAGAATGTTATGAAAAGAGGCAGGGAAATCAAAGGTAACTGCTTTAACATTTTCTCCAATAAAAGATATGCTTCTCAGGATTTTACTAATAGCCTATTCTGGATAATTTTTGGTCTACTGATTCTGGGCTTTTCTAGTATACAGGTTGTGATGGTTAAGATTGTGTGTCAATTTGGCTGGGCCATGATTCTCAGTGTTTTAGCGGTCGTGTGATGTTGTGGTCACTTCCCTGTTGAGATTTGATATGTGAACACCTCTATGATCGGATGTGCTGAGAGTAGTCAATCAGTTGAAGGATGTGTGGCCTGCATCGAGTGTGGGCTGACATTCTGGCAGGGCTTGGGGGCTTTTGCTCTTTCTGGATCCTGAAGCTGGCTCCTGTACTTCTGATCTCTGATTCTTGGGACTTAAGCTAGCAGTTTACCTGCAGTCTTGCCTGCCGATCTTGGGATTCATTGATTTCCACCACCTGTAAGCAACAGCCCTGCTCTCTGACCTGCTGATCTAGAGTTTGCCAGCCCCTATGGCTACATGAAACAAGAGAATCCTGTATCCTGACCGATGGACTTGGGATGGTCCAGCCTCTACAAACGTGTGAGCCATTTCCTTTATATAAATCTCTCTCTCTATATATATACATATATATTTATACACTTTACTGATTTTGCTTCTCTAGAGAACTCAGCATAAGGCAAAGATCTTACTAATCAAGAAAGGGATGATTCCACCAAAGGATACGATTTTGTTTTCTCTAAGTTCAAATATGATACAATCACTGCTCCTTACTGGGTCATTGGAAACAATATATATGGTGACTGATTCTGGTTTACCCAATAAAGATCTAAATGACATTATATTTAGTATCTATTTGGAGTGCTTCATATGAACTCTATGCTTGGAAGCAAAGATTATTAGAAGGTAACTGCTAATAAACACAGTCACGGTCATTAAAGTTTTTTAAGTTGCTCTTACAAAAAGTGAGAAGAACATTAATTTTTTCCTTTCCACTTTAACATTATGTAGAGTTTAGTGATGGTGAGAATTAAAAGGTGAATGATCATCACCTCGTGGTCCTAGACTTGGTCAGCAATGGCCTCATGATATTGTCTCATGAGACTTATTAGCAAGTTTTGACTTTGTGTTTTCCCTCATTGGAAGGGAATGAATAGATTTTTTTTTTGTTTGGGGTAGAAAAGTTATATACTAAATGCAGAGCTTTCCTGGATTTGTATATTAGAAAAGAAATTTTTGAACGTGTGCTGGTTGTCCTGGGGTGGAATATAGTGGTCACTTTCCTTTCTTTCTTTTTTTTATAAACTTCCTTTCCATTAGGGATCTTCTGCTGCTGAAAACCCTGAATCTGCTGTATTTTTTGTTCTTCCTTCAGGTTATTCAAATATTCCTTCATCCTGTGACCATGTATCTATCCAGTATTTTTTATGCCTTTTATAAGAGCTGACTATTTCTATGATTTGACTCTTAGGTCAAAATTTAGTTGTGAAAATTCTAATTTTCACAACCAGAAAAAAGAGACATAACAGATTTTTATGTAAATTTTGGTGTAATTGGAGAAAATATGATTAATAGATAATTATATCCAGTTATTTTAAAGATATTATTGTTTAGAATAAACATAAGAAAACAAAATAACTCCTTTTCAAAAGAAATGAGGAAATTATTAATTAGTATACCATTCTTATAAAATTTCCCCACTTGTCTGTCAGTTTGTAGTACTGTGGGGGCTTGTGTGTTGCTGTGTTGCTGAAAACCATGCCACTGGTATTCAAATACCACCAGCGTCACCCTTGGTGGACAAGTTTCAGCTGAGCTTCCAGACTAAGACAAACTAGGAAGAAGGACCTGTCGGTCTATTTCTGAAAAAGATTAGCTAGTGTAAACCTTATGAATAGCAGTGGAACAATGTCTGATATAATGCCAGAAGAGGAGCCCCTCAGGTTGTAAGGTATTCAAAAGATGACTAAGGAAGATCAACCTCCTCAAAGCAAAGTTGACCTTAATAACTTGGATGGAGTTGAGTTTTCAGGACCTTCATTTGCTGATGCAGCATGACTCAATATGAGAAGAAACAGCTGCAAACAACCATTAATAATCGGAATGTGGAATGTACAAATTATGAATCTAGGAAAGTTGGAAATCATCAAAAAATAAACTGCAATACATAAACATGGATATCCTAGGCATTAGTGAGCTGAAATGGGCTGGTATTGGCCATTTTGAATGAGACAATCATAAGGTCTCCTATGCAGGGAATGACAAGTTGAAGAGGAATGGCATCGCACTCATTGTCAAAAGAACATTTCAAGATCTATCCTGAAATACAATTCTGTCAGTGATAGGATAATATCCATATGTCTACAAGGAAGACCAGTTAATACCACAATTATTCAAATTTACCCATCAACCTCTAAGGCCAAAGATGAAGAAATTGAAGATTTTTACCAGCTTCTGTAGTCTGAAATTGATTGAACATGCAGTCAGGATGCATTGACAATTACTGGTGATTGGAATGCAAAAGTTGGAAACAAAAAAGAAGGATCAGTAGTTTGAAAATATGGTCGTGGTGATAGAAATGATGCTGGAGATTGCATGATAGAATTTTGCAAGACCAACAACTTCTTCATTGCAAATACCTTTTCTTAACAACATAAACGGCGACTATATACATGGATCTCATGGGATGGAATACACAGAATTAAATCCACAACTTCTGTGGAAAGAGACAATGGAAAAGTACAATATCATCAGTCAGAACAAGGCCAGGGGCCATCTGTGGAACAGATCATCAATTGCTAGAATGCAAGTTCAAGCTGAAGCTGAAGAAAATTAGAACAAATCCACAAGAGCCAAAGTAGGACCTTGACTATACCCCACTTGAATTTGGAGATGATCTCAAGAATAGATTCGATGCATTGATCACTAATGACCAAAGACCAGCTGAGGTGTGGAATGACATCAAGGACATCATACATGAAGAAAGCAAGAGGTCATTAAAAAAACAGGAAAGAAAGAAAAGATCAAAACAGATGTCAGAAGAAACTCTGAAATTTGCTGTTGAACATCAAGTAGCTAAAGCAGATGGAAGAAATGATGAAGTCAAAGATCTGAACAGAAGATTTCAAAGAGCAATTGGTGAAGACAAAGTAAAGTATTATAGTGACATGAGCAAAGACCTGGTGTTAGAAAACAAAAAAACGAAGAACATATTCGACATTTCTCAAACAGAAGACCTGAGGAAAAAATTCAAGCTTCAAGTTGCAATAGTGAAAGATTTTAGGACAAAATACTGAATGACACAGAAAACATCAAAAGAAGATGATAAGAATACATAGAGTCATTATATCAAAAAGAACTGATTGACATTCAACCATTTCTGGAGGTAGCATATGATCAAGAACTGGTGGTACTGAAGGAAGAAGTCCAAGATGCACTGAAGACATTGGCAAAAAACACGCCTCCAGGAAACGACAGAATACCAATTGAGATGTTTCAACAAATGGATGCAGCACTGGAGGTTCTCACTTGCTATGCCAAGAAATTTTGAAGACAGCCATCTGGCCAAATGACTGAAAGAGATCTATATTTATGCCTATTCCAAAGAAAGGTGATCCAACTGAATGCTGAAATTATTGAACAATATCATTAATATCACAAGCAAGTAAAATTTTGAAGAAGCTCATTCAAAAGAAGTTGCAGCAGTACATCAGCAGGGTAACTACCAGAAATTCAAGCCAGATTCAGAAGAGGACTTGGAACGAGGGATATCATTGCTGATGTCAGATGGGTCCTGGCTGAAAGCAGAGAATACCAGAAAGATGTTTACCTATGTTTTATTGACTATGCAAAGGCATTCAACTGTGTGGATTACAACAAAGAATGGATAACATTGCAGGAGTGAGAATTCCAAAACACTTAATTGTGCTCATGAGGAACCTGTACATAGATCAAGAGGAAGTTGTTTGAACAGAACAAGGGACTACTGCGTGGTTTAAAGTCAGGAAGGGTGTGCGTCATGGCTGCATCGTTTCACCATAGTTATTCAATCTGTATGCTGAGCAAATGATCCGAGAAACTGGAGTATATGAAGAAAAACAAGGCATCAGGATTGGAGGAAGACTCATTAACAACCAGCTATATGCAGATAACATAACTTTACTTGCTGAAAGTGAAGAAGACTTGAAGCACTTACGGATGAAGATCAAAGACTACATAGCCTTCAGTATGGATTAGGCCTCAACATAAAGAAAACAAAAATCCTCACAACTGCACCAATAAGCAACAGCATGATAAACGGAGAAAAGATTGAAGGTGTCAAGAATTTCATTTTACTTGGATCCATAGTCAACGCCCATTCAAGCAGCAGTCAAGTAATCAAATGACGTATTGCATTGGGTAAATCTGCTGCAAAAGACCCCTTTGGAGACTAAGGTGGGCCTGACACAAGCCATGGTGTTTTCAATTGTCTCATATGCACGGGAAATCTGGACAATGGATAAGGAAGATGGAAGAAGAATTGATGTTTTTGAGTTATGGTGTTGGTGAGGAATATTGAATATATCATGGACTGCCAAAAGAATCAATAAATCTGTCTTGGAAGAAGTACAGCCAGAATGCTACTTAGAAGCCAGGACGGTGAGACTATGTCTCACATACTTTGGGCATATTATCAGGAGGGACCAGTCTCTGAGAAGAACATCATGCTTGGTAAAGTAGAGGGCCAGTGAAAAAGAGAAAGACCCTGAAGGAGATGAAATGACAGGACAGCTGCAAAGCATAACGAAGACTGTGAGGATGGCGCGGGACCTAGGCAGTGTTTTGTTTTGTTGTGCATAGGGTTCCTATGAGTCAGAACTGAATTGATGGCACCTAACAGCAACAACATGATAAACTTACAATTATTAAAAAAAAGTCCCAATACAAATACCAACAACATTCTTCAAAGAGATGGAAAAACTAATTATTAACTTTATATGGAAAGGGAAGAAACCCCGAATAAGTAAAGCACTACTGAAGAAGAAGAATAAAGCTGGAGGACTCACACTACCTGACTTGAGAACCTACTATACAGCTACAGTACTCAAAACAGCCCGATAATGATACAACAACAGAGACATTGACCAATGGAACAGAATTGAGAACCCAGATGTAAATCCATCCACCTACGGTCACCTGATCTTCGACAAGGGCCCAAAATCCATCAAATGGGGAAAAGACAGTCTTTTTAACAAATGGTGCTGGCAAAACAGGATATCCATTTGTAGAAAAATGAAACAGGACCCATACCTCACACCATATACAAAAACTACTTCAAAATGGATCAAAGACCTGAATATAAAGCCTCAAACTATAAAATTCATAGAAGAAAAAATAGGACCAACACTTCAGGCCTTAATACATGGCATTAACAGGATACAAACCATAAACATCAACACAAAAAACCCAACAGATAAATTAGATAACTGGGATCTTCTAAAAATCAAACACCTATGCTCTTCAAAAGACTTCACCAAAAGAGTCAAAAGAGAACCTACAGACTGGGAAAAAATTTTTGGACAGTGCAAGTCAGACAAAGGTCTAATCTCCATAATCTACAAGAAAATCCAACACCTCTACAACAAAAAGACAAACAATCCTATCAAAAAATGGGCAAAGGAAATGAACAGACACTTCACCAAAGAAGACATTCAAATGGCCAACAGACACATGAAGAAATGCTCGCTCTCACTAGCCATTAGAGAAATGCAAATTAAAACCACAATGAGATACCATCTCACCCCGGCATTACTGGCACGAATCAAAAATACTGGAAATAACAAATGTTGGAGGGGCTGCGGGGAGATGGGAACTCTTAAGCACTGCTGGTGGGAATGCAAAATGATACAACCATTTTGGAAAATGATATGGCGCTTCCTCAGAAAGCTAGAAATAGACATACCAGTCTATCCAGCAATCCCACTCCTAGGAATATATCCTAGAGAAATAAGAGTCATCACTCGAATAGACATACGCACACCTATGTTCATGGCAGCATTGTTCACAATAGCAAAACGATGGAAACAACCTAGATGCCCATCAACAGATGAATGGATACACAAACTATGGTACATACACACAATGGAGTACTATGCAACGAGAAAGAACAACAATGAATCTGTGAACCATCTCATAACATGGATGAAACTGGAGGACATTATGCTGAGTGAAATACGTCAATCACAAAAGGACAAATATTGTATGAGACCTATATTGTAAAAACCCATGAAAAGGTTAATGCACAAAATGTAACAATCTTCCATTTATGTAGATCCTTTTGGGTTTCATGCAGTAGTGTTTTATAGTTTTCTTTGTATAGGTCTTTTACATCACTTTTACATCTTTTACATCGGATTTATTCCTAAGTATTTTATTGTTTTGGGGTTATTGAAAATGGTATTGTTTTCCTGATTTCATTTTCATCGTTCTCCTTACTGGTGTATAGGAATCCAACTGATTTTTGAATGTTTATCTTGTATCCTGCTACTCTGCTGATTCTTTCTATTAGTTCCAGTAGATTTCTCGTGGAGTCTTTAGGGTTTTCTAGGTATAGTATCATATCATCTGCAAACACGGACAGTTTAACTTCTTCATTACCAATTTGGATGCCCTTTCTTTCTTTTTCTTGCCTTATTGCTCTAGTTAGAACTTCCAGCACAATGTTAAATAGGAGTGGTGATAAAGGGTATCCTTGTCTTGTTCCTGTTTTCAAGGGGAATGCTTTCATCCTCTCTCCATGAAGAATGATGTTGGCCGTTGGTTTTGCATAGCTACCCTTTATTATGTTGAGAAATTTCCCTTCCATACCTATTTTATTGAGAGTTTTTATCAGGAATGGGTGTTGGACTTTATCAAATGCTTTTTCTGTGTCAATTGAGATGATCATGTGATTCATTTCTTTCTTTTTATTTATGTGGTTGATTACATTGATTGATTTTTTAATGTTAAACCATCCTTGCATACCTGATATGAATCCTATTTGGTCGTGGTGTATTATTTTTTTGATATGATGCTGAATTCTATTGGCTAGAATTTTGTTCAGAATGTTTGCATCTATATTCATGAGAGATATAGGTGTGTAATTTTCTTTTTTTGTGACATCTTTGCCTGGTTTTGATATCAATGTTATACTGGCTTCATAGAATGAATTTGGAATTGTTGCTTCCTCTTCTATGCTCCCAAAAAGGTTGAGTAGCACTGTAAATGTTTTGTAGAATTCTCCAGTGAAGCCATCTAGGCCAGGGCTGTTTTTAGTTGGGAGTTTTTTTATTACCTTTTGAATCTCTTCTCTTGTTATGGGTCTGTTCAGATTTTCAACATCACTTTGTTGTAGTTTGGGTAGGCCGTGTGTTTCTAGAAATTTATCCATTTCCTGTAGGTTTTCAAATTTGTCGTAATATAGTTTTTCATAGTATTCTGTTGTAATACTTTTTATGTCAGTTGGGTCTGTTGTAATGTCCCCCATTTCATTTCTTATTTGGGTTATTTGCGTCCACTCTTGTTTTTCTTTTGTCAGTCTGACCAGTGGTTTGTCTATTTTGTTGATTCTTTCAAAGAACCAACTTTTGGTTTTGTTAATTCTTTCTATTGTTTTCATGTTCTCTATTTCATTAATTTTTGCTCTGATCTTTACTATTTACTTTCTTGCGGTGGTTGTGGACTTTTTTTTGCTGTTCTCTTTCTATTTGTTTGAGTTGTGTAGTTAATGTTTTGATTTTGTTCCTTTCTTCTTTTTTGATATGTGAATCTATTGTTATAAATTGTCCTCTGAGGACTGCCTTTGCTGTGTCCCAAAGGTTTTGGCATGATGTGTTTTCATTCTCATTGGGTTCTAGGAATTTTTGGATTAAATCTCTGATTTGTTCTATTACCCAGTGATGTGTAAGCAGGGTATTATTCAGTTTCCATGTAGTTGATTTTTTTTCCTTGCTCTTTCTAGTGTTCATTTCTACCTTGATGGCATTGTGATCAGAGAAGACACTTTGACTTATCTCAACGTTTTGGATCTTGTTGAGGATTGCTCTGTGGCCTAAGATGTGGTCTATTCTGGAGAACATTCCATGTGCATTGGAAAAGAATGTGTACTTTGCAGTGGTTGGATAGAGTGTTCTATATATGTCTATGAGGCCCAGTTGGCTGATTTTGCCCTTTAGGTCTTCTGTATCTTTGCTGAGTTTCTTCTTAGTTGTTCTGTCGTTTACTGAGATTGGTGTGTTGAAATCTACTGCTATTATTGTGGAACTGTCAATTTCTCTTTTCAGTGTTGTTAGAGTTTGTTTTAAGTATTTTTGAGCCCTGCCATTGGGAGCGCAGATGTTTATTATGGTTATGTCTTCATGATGGATCACGCCCTTAATCATTATATAGTGTCCTTCTTTGTCTTTTATGGCAGATTTACTTTTAAAATATATTTTAACTGAGATTAGAATTGCCACTCCTGCTCTTTTTTCGTAGTTGTTAGCTTGATATATTTTTTTCCAACCTTTGACTTAATAAATTCACATCCTTGTTTCTAAGGTGTGTCTCTTGTAGACAGCATATTGATGGATCTTGTTTTCTTATCCATTCTGTCACTCTCTGTCTCTTTATGGGTGCATTGAGTCCATTTACATTCAGTGTAATTATTGATAGATGTGAATTTGTTGCTATCATTTTGTAGTGCTTTTTTGTTCTGGTGCTGAAATTTTTCTTTTTTCTTCTTACCCTCTTGTGCTGAGTTACTTTTGTTTGTGGATTTTGTGTTCATTTCTTTTGTTTTTGTAGGTTTTGTTTTTGCTGAAACTTTATGTTTTTTGTCTTTATTTTTATGAGTTGGTTTGTTAACTTTCTTTGTGATTACCATGAATTTTACCCTTATCTTTCTAAGTTTGAAAAAGTCTACAATTACTTGGTATCGCCTTGCCTTCCTTTTCTTTAGAAGGTTCTAAACCTATGCCGTTTATTCCTTCATTTATTTTTTTGATGTTGTTGACATTTGTTGATCAACTTCTCTGATTCCCTGTTGTATTTCTTTTGGTTTTGGATGTCCTAAAGAGTTCATTTCCTAGATTGGTGTCTGGCTCATATGATCCTGCATCCTAGGTTCTGCCTGTGAGCTGAAACTGTTTGTCCTCAGATGGAAGAACTTCCTTTAATAATTCTTGTAAGTTTGTTTTAACTTTTACATATTCCTTTAATTTCTGTTTATCTGGAAATGACCTAATTTCACCATCAAATCTGAATGAGAGTTTTGCAGAATATATTATTCTTAGCTGACAATTTTTTTCTCTCAAGATTTTATATATGTCATCCCACTGCCTTCTTGCCTGCATGGTTTCTGCCAAATAATCTGAGCTTAGTCGTATTGTTTCTCTTCTGTATGTGACTTCTTGTTTTTCACGAGCTGCTCTCAGGATACTTTGTTTGTCTTTGGTTTTGGCAAGTTTGAATATGATATACCTTGGTGATTTTCTTTTGGGGTCTCTTCTATATGGGGTTCGTTGAGCTTCTTGCATGGTCAGCTTTTCATATTTCCTGATATTAGGTAAGTTTTCTTTCAGCAGTTTCTCAATGATCCTCTCTGTGTTTTCTGTTTTTTCCCTTGTTCTGGAATGCCAATCACTCAGAAGTTTTTGCTTTTAATTGTGTGCCACATAACTCTCAGGGTCTCTTCATTTTTCTTTGTTCTTTTTTCTGAGTTTTCCTGAAACAGAGTTGTATCCAAGTGTTTGTCTTCAATTCCACTGATCCTGTCTTCCTCCATTTCAAATCTGCTTCTCAGCCCTTCTATGACATCATCCATTTCTGAAATCTTGTTTTTTATCTTTTGGACTTCTAATTGTTGTCTTTGTATAATTTCCAGTTGTGAATTTATTTTGACACTTCTTTCCTGCATCATCTTCCTGAATTTTTCCAATTTTTTGTCTGTATTTTCCATGAATTTATGTATTTTTTCCTCATGTTTGTCAGCTTTTTGCCTCAGTTCTTGGAGAATTCCTAGTATTAAGGGTTTGAATTCCCTATGAGGTAGTTCTAGTGCATTTTCGTCCACTGGAGAGTCATCTGGTGTTTTATTTTGGACACCTACTGGAACCATCCTGTCCTATTTTTGTAAATGTTTAGGTATTGTCTGCTATTTTCAGGGCATTCAGTAGTTATTTTTCTCGTTTATTGATTGTGGATTTGTTTGTTTCACCCCTTTTTTAAAAAAAAATTGATTATGAGCAGGAGGACTGTGTGTTCTTTGTTGTTTTCTCATCTTTGCGCTCAATATTTTTCACTCCTTCTCCTACTGGCAGGTTTAGTCACTTAGATATGGTACAGCAGGGCAGGTCTAGCTGAAGAGGAGTTACTGGGACAGGTTGTTTGTGGCACTTACTACAACCACCAGCATAGGTTGGTAATCAGTGCAGGGCATATTCCAGTAGGCTGTGCCCGTGATGCTTGGTGGTGTGATGTCAAGCACACGGTGCAGATAGGCAAGATGCAGCGGGGATACTGTTATGTGTGTAGCTAAGATAGATATGGGAGAGAGGGGAGAGGAACAGGAGCCAATAACTTACAAACAAAACAAAAAAATGCTAGGGGAGCTTGCCGTTATAATGGAGAGATGAGCGAATATGAAATGGAGAGAAAGAGAAAGGGGAAGATAAAGAAAAGAAAAGAATGAATAAATAAAATTCATAAAGGTTACAGAACCACAAAATTCCCAGGGATCCCACCGGTGCATCTATGAAGTCTGGGGAAGTCGCTATCCGGTGTTGCAATACAGCCTGGCTAGAAGTCATAGAGGTATACAATGCCTGATATTCAGGTATCAGAAAGAGAAGGAGGATAAGGAGATGAGAGACTGAGCAATGAAAAAAGACAAAAAGGGAAAAAGAGGGAAAAGAAAACAAAACAATTTAAAAAAAAAATAACAAGAAGGGCCCCCCAAAGAAACAGGAAAAAAAAAAAAAACCCAACAAATAAAGAAATCCCCTCAGGGATCCCTCTGCTTGTCTGTGGAAGCTGAAGGGGGGTTCCTTGCCAAGCAGCTCCGCCTGGCCAAAAAGGGCTCCTGACTCAAGAAAAGGAAAAGAAAACAAACAAACAATTCAAAACGAACAAATGAACAAAGCCCCAGGATCCCACCAGCATGGTAGCCCAGACTGGAAGCAGCTCCACACTCAGATGGAGCTCCACAGCCCCTCAGGAAGAAGCAAAGATGGCTCATGGAGAGAGGCACTCAAGCGAAAGGAGGGGGAGATGGCCAGAGGGAAGGAAGAAATAAAAAGAAGTGGAAAAAAGCAACACCAACAGCCAACAAATGGCACCCAGAGAGCTGCCCGCTTGGGTTTGTGGAATCCAAGCAGCTGGCGTTTCCCTGTCAAGAGACCGTGGCCGCGGGAAGCAGAGGAGGCCGAGCAGGGGCGAAGATGGGTGGGGGGTGGGAAAGCGCACACCACAAATTACCGGTTGTTTTGTCTCCCGCTGAATGCTCCGTGAGGCTGCTTTCTCGTTCCCCCGTTTGCTGGTCTCCAATAAGATTCCAAGATGGTGGATCCGTGCTGCGTTAGGTGGTAGGGGACCTCTGCATGATTCTCTCCTTGCCTCTGTTCTCTGTCAGTTTTCTCACTCCATTTGGTGCTTGGCTGAGTTCTTTATCTCTTCATTTGATGCTTTAGGGTTTCAGGATTGTTGTATTCTCTGTTTGGCTTAGTTTTTCAGATCTTTGCTGTGGAAGGATGGCGTGGTACTTCTGCCTAGAGCGCCATTTTGCCGGAACTCCTGTTCTTTTTCTTTTCAGGATTGTTTTCGCTATTCTGGGTCCCTTGAAATTCTATAAGAAGTTTAGAATTTACTTGTTAACTTCTAAAAATGATTCAGCTGGGGCTCTGATAGGGATTGTATTGACTACATAGATTATTTTGGGAAGTATTGTCATCTTAACAATTTTAAGCCGTCCAATCCATGAACATGGGGTATTTTTCCAATTAGTTAGATTTTCTTTAATTTCTTACAATGTTTTTCAGGTATAATTTTTACCCCTCCTTTGTACATTTATTCTTAAGTGTTTTATTCTTTTTGGTACTATTATGAATGCAGTTGGTTTCTTAATTTATATTTTGGATTGTTCATTGCAAGTGTGTATAATACAATTAATTTTTTTATATTGATCTTGTATCCTGTCATCTTGCTGAGCTCATTTATTAGTACTGATAGTTTTCTAGTGGATTCCTTAGGATTTTCTATATACAAGATCATATTATCTGTGCTAAAAGATAACTTTACTTTTTACTTTCCAATATAGCCGCCTTTTCTGTTGTTGATTGTGTTTCTTGCCTAATTTCCCTAGTTAGAACCTCCAGTATAATATTGAATACAAGTGACAAGAGCAGACATCCTTGTCTTGTTGAAGATCTGAATGTCTGGGGAAAATATCCATTATTTCATGATTATGCATGTTGTTAGCTGTGGGTTTTCCATACACGTCCTTTATCAAGTTGAGGAAGTTTCCGTCTATTCCTAGTTTGTTGAGAAGTTTTTTTTTTCTTTTTTTAAATTTTTTTATTGTACTTTAGATGAAAGTTTACAGAACAGTTTCTCATTAAAGTGTCAGTACACATATTGTTTTATGACATTGGTTAAGAACCCCATGACATGTCAACACTCTCCCTTCTTGAACTTGGAGGACACTTTCTTTGGTTAAAATATGCATAGCTAAAGTTACACCATTATGAAAGTTTCTACATGTACAATTCAGTGACATCGATTACTTACTTACAGCTGTGCTGCTATTCTCACTATCCTTTTCCAAATTATTCCTTCACCATTATCTTCAACTCACTGTCCCCTAGGCTTCCTATGAAACCTTCTGAGTTGCTGTTGTAAATTTGATCTCACATACATAATTCTATTTTTTTTTTGTTTTTGTACCTTAGATGAAGGTTTGCAGAACAAATAGTTTCTCATCAAACAGTTAGTACACATATTGCCCTATGACAATGGTTAACAACCCCATGACATGTCAACAATATCCCTTCTCAACCTTGGGTTCCCTATCACCACCTTTCCTGTCCCCTCCTGCCTTCTAGTCCTTGTCCCTGGACTGCTGTGCCTCATTAGTCCTGTTTTGTTTTATGAGGCAGTCCAATCCCTGGCTGAACGGTGAACCTCAGAAGTGACTTCACCACTGAGCTAAAAGGGTGTTCGGGGCCATATTCTTGGGGTTTCTTCTGTCTGTCAGGCCAGTAAATCTGGTCTTTTTTTTTTTTTTTTTTGTAAGTTAGAATTCTGTTCTACATCCTTTTCCAGCTCTGTCCAGAATCCTCTATAGTGGCCCTGGTCAGAGCATTCAGTGGTGGTAGCCAGGCACCATCTAGCCGTACTGGACTCAGTCTGGTGGAGGCCTTGGTAGCTGTGGTCCATTAGTCCGTTGGACTAATCTTTTCCTTGTATCTTGTTCTCCTCGTTCTCCCTAGTTCCCAAAGACGTGAGACCAGTAGACTATCTGAGATGGCTGCTCACAGGCTTTTAAGATCCTAGACGCTACTCACCAAGGTAGAATGTAGAACATTGTCTTTATAAACTGTGTTATGCCAATTGAGCTAGATGTTCTCCAAGACCATGGTTCCTACAGCCCTTTGCCCAGCAATTCAGTCTCTCATGGAGTTCGGAAGTGTCTTTGGAGCTGCCATGACCTTTCCTTGTAGAAGTTGTTCTGGCTTCCCCAGTAATGTGTACTGTCTTCACCAAAGTTACCACTTATCTATTTAGTTCCCCCCATCCTTCCCATCCCTCATAACCAAAAAATATTGTTTCTTTTTGTGTGTAAACTTTTACATGAGTTACACAGTAGCAGTCTCATACAATATTTGTCCTTTTGTGAATGACTTATTTCATTCAGCATAATGTCTTCCAGTTTCATCCATGGTATGAGATGCTTCACAGATTCATCATTGTTCTTTCATTGCGTAGTATTCCGTTATGTTTATGTACCATAGTTTGTTTATCCATTTATCTGTTGTTGGGCGTCTAGAATGTTTCCATCTTTTTGCTATTGTAAACAGTGCTTCAAGGAATATGGGTGTGCATATGTCTATTAGTGTGAAGGCTCTTATATCTCTAGGATATATTCCTAGGAGTGGGATTGCATTTTGTAGTGCTTTTTTTTTTTTTTTTTTTTTTTTGGTGTGGTGATGACATTTTCTTTGTTCCTCTTACTCTCCTGTGCTGAGTTTTTTTTGTTTGTGGATTTTTTTTTTCATTTCTTTTGGTTTTGTAGATTTTGTTTTTACTGAGACTTCATGTTTTTCTTCTTTATTTTGATGAGTAGGTTTGTTAACTTTGTTTGTGGTTACCTTGAAATTTACCCTTATCTTCCTAGATTTGTATCAGACTATTATTACTTGGTATCGCTTGACTTCCTCTCCATTAGAAGGTTCTATACTTACACTATTCCCTCTTTTTTTGTTCTGATGCTGTTGTCATTTACAGATTAACCTCTATGGTTCCCTTTTGGAATTCTTTTGGTTTTGCACAGTCCTTAGGAGTTCATTCCTAGGTTGGTATCTAGCTACTACAATCCTGTGTCTTATATTCAGCCTGTGGTCTGATATTGTTTGTTCTCAGATGGAAGGCTTCCTTTAATAAGTCTTGTAAGTTTGGTCTGGTTTTTACATAGTCCCCTAATTTCTGTTTATCTGGAAATGATTTAGTTTCACCATCATATTTGAATGAGAGTTTTGCAGTATATATTATTCTTGGCTGGCAATTTTTTTCTTTCAAGGTTTTATATATGTCATCCCATTCCCTTCTTGCCTGCATGGTTTCTGCTGAATAATCCAAGCTTAGTCTTATTGTTTCTCCTCTGTATGTGACTTCTTGTTTTTCACTAGCTGCTCTCAGGATTCTTTGTTGTCTTTGGTTTTAGCGACTGTGATTATGATATGCCTTGGTGATTTTCTTTTGGGGTCTCTCCTATATGGGGTCCTTTGAGCTTCTTGGATGGTCAGATTTTCATCTTTCTTGATATTGGGGAGATTTTCTGTTAGCAATTCTTCAATGATCGTCTCTGTGTTTTCTGATTTGTCTCCCTGTTCTGGAACTCTGATCACTCGCAGATTTTTGTTTTTGGTTGTATCCCACATAATTCTGTGTTTCTTCATTTTTCTTCATTCTTTTTTCTGATATTTCTTCAAACAGAGTTGTATCCAAGTGTTTGTCTTCAATTTCGCTGATCCTATCTTCCATCGTTTCAACCTTGCTCCTCAGCCCTTCTATGAGTGTCCATTTCTGAAATCTTGTTGTTTATCTTTTGGATTTCTAATTGCTGTTTTTGTATGATTTCTAGTTGTGAATTTATTTTAGCATTTTGTTCCTGTATTATTTTCTGGAATTCTTCTTTTTTTGACTGTATTTTCCATGAATTTGTCTATTTTTTCCTCAGTTTTGTCTGTTTTTTGCTTCAACTCTTGGATAATTCTGAATATTAGTGATTTTCATTCCTTATCTGTTAGGTATGGTGCCTTTCCTTCTACTGGAAAGTCATCTGGCACTTTATTTTGGACACCTATTAGATCCATCCTGTCTTGTTTTCATAAATGTTTGATACTGTCTTCTGTCTTCATGGCATTCAGTGGTTATTTTCCTCGTTTATTGATTGTAGATTATTTGTTTTATCCTGCTTTTTTGTTTTATTTACTTATGTCTGAGCAGGCAGGCTGTTCGTTCTTTGTTGATTGCTTGTCTCTGGGCACAATACTTCTCACCCCATTCTCCAATGAGCAGGGTCAGTCACTCAGGTATGGTAGAGCAGGGCAGGTCCAGCTGAAGGGGAGTTGCTGGGATAGATTTTTTTTTGGCACATACCAGGGCTGACAGTGCAGACAGGAAATCAGTGCAGGGCAGTTTCCAGTAAGCCGTGCCTGTGCTGCTTGGGAGTGTGATGTTCAGCACACAGTGCAGGTAGGCAGGAAGGATGGGGTAGATTGTGGTATGTGGAGCTAAGATGGGTATGGGAAAGATGAGAGACTAGAGAGAGGAACAGGAGCCAAAGACATACACACAAACAGAAAAGAGTGCTAAGGGAGCTTGCTATTGGTGTGGAGAGATGAGATACTGAGAAATGGGAAAAAACAAAACTTAAAAAAAAAAAGAAAAAGGGTAAAAGAAAAGGTGAATAAATCGGAAACTGGAAATGAAGAAAGACAAAAATTGAATAAGAGAGAGAAGAAAAGTAAACAAAGAAATAAAAAAAAAAAAACCCAAAAACAAACAAGAAAAAAGACATGCCCCCAGGCAAGTCCCTGCGCGTCTGTGCCGAGTAAGGGACTAGCTTCCAAGCCACGTGGTACTGCCTGGCTAGAAGGGGCTCCCAAGCCGAGAAAAGAAAAAGAGAACAAACAAATCAAAACAGAACAAATCAGAGCAAACAAAAAAGAAAAAGCCATGGCGGGTCCCACCAGTGTGGTGCCATGGGCCAGGAAGCAATTTCACAGTTGAGCGGTGTTTCACAACCTTTCAGGAAGAAGCAAAGATGGTGACAGAGCCAGATATTTGAGAGAAATGAGGGGGAGGTGGTGAGAAGTAAGGAAGAAATCTAAAGAAGCAGAAAAAAGCAACACCAGCAACCAACAAATGACACTCAGGGAGCTGGCCAATGCGGACAGGTGGAATCCAAGCAGCTGGTGCTTCCTGGCCAATAGACTGTGGCTGCAGGAAGCAGAGGAGGCTAAATGGGGGTGAAGAAGGGTCCGGGGTGGGAAACCCTATATCGTGGGTTACTGGTTGTTCTATCTCTTGCTGGAATCTCCTTGAAGCTGCTTTCTTGTACTTCCTATTCTCTGATCTCCGATAGGAGTCCAAGATGGTGGATCCATGCTGTGGTAACTGATAGGGGACCTCTGCATGTATCTCTCCTCACTCTCTGTTCTCAGTCAGTTTCTTATTCCTTTGAGTGTTTGGCTGAGTTGTTTATCGCTTCGTTTGATGGTTAGGGTTTCAGGATTGACGTGAGACTCTGTTTGACTTAGTTTTTCTGATCTTTGCTACAGAGGGACCATGTGTTGCTTCTGACTCTAGTACCATGTTGCCTGGAAGTCCCCCTTTGCTTTGTTTTTAATGAAAGAGTGTTGGATTTTGGCAAATGTTTTTCTGTGTCTGTTGAGATGATCATGTGATTTTTGTTTTTTATTCTATTGATGGAACCCTGGTGGTGCAGTGGTTAAAAGTTTGGCTGCTAATCAAAAGACTGGTAGTTCAAATCCACCAGCTGCCCCTTGGAATCCCTATGGAGCCATTCTACTGTGTCCTACACTGTCGCTATGAGTCAGAATCAACTAGACGGGAATGGGTTTGGTTTCTCTAAACAGGATATTCTCTTGATATGGTATATTGCATTAACCGATTTTCAAATGTAAAAATAACCTTACATCCCTGTGATAAATTCCTCCTGGCCATAATGTATAATTATTTTTATATGTTGCTGAATGTATTTTGCTAGTATTTTGTAGAGGGTTTTTGTTTCTATATTCATAAAAATCATTAGTCTTGGGGTGTGTGTGTGTGTGTGTGTGTGTGTGTATGATATCTTTGCCTCATTTGGGTATCCGGGTAATAGTGGTCTCACAGACAGGGTTGGAAAGTGTGCCTTCATACTTTATTTTTGGAAGTGTTTGTGTATAATTGTATTAATTATTCTCTAAATATTTGGTAGAATTCAGTGGTGCAACCAGCTAGGTCTGAGATCTTTCTAGGGAGGTTTTTAATCACCAATCCAATCTTTTTTACTTGTTATAAGTTTATTCAGATTGCTTATTTCCTCTTCAGTCAACTTTAGTAGCTTGTATGTTTCTAGGATTTTTTCCATTTTATCTAAACTAACCTAATTTTGAGTGTACAATTGTTCTTAATATTCCTTATAATCCTTTATATTTCTGTATGGTCAGTAGTAATGTCTTCTCTTTCATTTCTGATTCTAGTAATTTGTCTTACCTCTTTTTTTATTGGTAAAAGTAGATAAAGATTTATCAGATTTGTGCTTTTTGAAAGAAATGTGGCCTTATTGCTTTTCTCTATTGTTTTTATTTTCTGTTTTATTATTTTCTTGTCTAATTTTTATGATTATGTTCTTCTTTTTACTTTAGAGTTATTTTCTTCTTGTTTTTCCAGTGTGTTAAGATGGAAAGCTAGGCTGTTGACTTGAGGCCTTTCTTCTTTCATAACATAGACATTTATTGCTATGAATTTCCCTCTAGACACTGAATGAACTATTTCTCATAAGTTTTGTTATGTTGTGTCATCACTTTCATTCATATCAAAGTATTTTCTGAGCTCTCTTTTGATATTCTTTGATTCATTGGTTAAGACTGTGTTGTTTCATTTCCAAGTATTTGTGAGTTTCCAAAGTTTTCTCTCTTATTAATTTCTAATTTTATTTGATTATGGTAATAGAATACATTTTGTGTTATTTCCATGCTTTTAAATTTATTGATTTTTGTTTATTGGCCTACACATGATCTTTCCTAGAAAATGTTCTACGTACATTTCAGAATTCGTAAACTGTTGTGATTGTGTGGAGTGTTCCATAGATGTCTTTTAGGTTTGGATAGTTTATAGTGTTGTCCAAGTCTTTATTTCCCTGTTGATCATACCTATTTTTTTATCCATTATTGAAAATGTGGTATGTAAGTCTCTGTAAAATGGTGGTAGTAGTAGCAATAGTAGTGTCAGAACTTATCTAACTTCAGGGGGGATAATATGAATCAAGATCAGCCCAAGGCTGATCCCTGTGAGGTGGAGGTCAGCTCTACCTCCACTCTCCAACCTTTTAAACAATTCTGCCACCAGCCATCCTTCCCACTTTCTACTTCTCTTCTCGATAATTCATTGTAATGTATACACAAAACTCACAGATCATAGTTACAGTTAAGTGGTTTAGTAAGGAATTAACAGTACAATTTGGGATCAGGATCAACAGACTAAAATTCAGGATCAAGATCAGGAAGCATGTAGACAGTCTCTCTTCTTCAGTGCAGGACAGCTCTCTCAGCTCCCCTTGGCCATGCAAGCCTCCTCTCAGCCCCCTGAAGACAGGCTTCTCTTGGGCTCTCAGGACAGGTTGCTCTTGGCCCTGCCATCTGTCACCACTGACAGGGCCGCGGGGTCCCTTCCAGGACTGTCACAGCCTTCTCTGCCACTGGATCCCTTCGGGGTCATCTTGCTGTCTTCAGTGTTACAGCCCTTGATATGTGTTACCGCTCTTTTAAGAAATTCCTTGCTTTTTCTCTCAATTTCTATTTCTTCTCTCTTTTTTCTTCCTTCTGCTTCTTCCTGCATCTTTCTGTCTGAAAATCCTCTCTGTAGTTGGCTGCACAGATTCACAAACTCCTTGTTAATTTCAAGGCATGGCCCTCCCAGCAGGGAGGCCACAGACGCTTCATTTTCGTAGTAGGCTACAGACACTTCCTTTGCATAGTCTATTGACCAATCCCTGCAAAGTGCATGTCAAGCACAGGGCAGGCTGCAGCCCAGGACCAGACAAAAATTATCAAACCACAAGTTGTTTACAGTTTACCCAGGAAATGTCAGTCTTTCTGGACAAAATTAACAAACTCTTTGGGGTAGAAAACAACTCTGGCAAAGGTTAACTCCTTAGGGCTTAGGGGAAAAATCTCTCAAGCCATTTTTCCAAAGAACCAAGGCAAAAGGCCACATAAAGGAACTCATTTCACCACAGTCTCCAACTATTATTTTGAGCTATTTCTTTCTGTCAGTTTTTTTGTTCCATGTACTTTGGTTCTTTGTTTTTAGATGGATTTTTTTTTTTAATAATCATGCCTTGTTTTAATTGAGTAATTTATTTATTACATTTTACTCCCTTTTAGCATATTACTTTTTGTTGAATTCCAGACATGTTTATTGAGTAATAGGAACTGAAGTAAATAAGATTGAGTTGGACTATATGTAATATTTATTGGAGATACACATACCAGATAATACAAATTTGCCTAGTTTTTTGGTTTTATCTTCCTTCTTGATTTTGAAGCTTCTGTACAGACTTATCCTCAGATTCTGTATTGTAGTACAGCTTTTTCAATTGTAATTCATTGTAATTATACTAGAGACTGGTTGGTGTGGGAGTAAGGTGTGGAAGAAGTTGAGTGCTCTATAATCTACCAATTAAGACTCATTTTCTTAGTGGGCTTTTGTTTCAGCACTGTGACTTTCACAATTGTTTAATTGGTTATCCAGTGGTATAGTTCTCCCAAGGCCCTTATTTTCCTTCTTTGCTGCAAAGTTTCCAAACTATTTTCCTGAAATACTACTCCCTCTTTCTTATGTTTTATTTGCCACTTTCCAGAGACAAGAATACTGGGTGAAGCTGGAGTATGGATGAATTCCCCTCTCCAAGCTGGGCTAAGGTTTTAGATTTGTTCTGGAAATTTACTTTCCTTTGGAGAATAGTTCTTCATTATGGAGAAGATGCTTAGTAAGTTTCATGATAATTACTCTTCCTTTCCTCTTGCCAAAGACAAGACAGGATATTTCTTGTATCCTTACAGTTAAAACTTGAACCTCATGGAGTTCCTGGAGGAAAAGCCCACAAAATCATGTCCCAGGTGTTTCTCACTCTTAAGCTAGTCCTCACTTTCAGTAATACATCAAAATTACCATTTACATATTTTTAGAAGCTTATGCCCCAGTGAAGCCCTGGTGGCACAGTGGTTAAGAGCTTGGATGCTAACCAAGAGGTTGGCAGTTTGAGTTTACCAGCCGCTGCTTGGAAACTATATGGGGAAGTTCTACTCTGTCCTCTAGGGTCACTATGAGTTAGAGTTGACTAAATGGCAACCAGTTTATTTTTTTTTTTTGGATGCTCCAGTGGCTTCTGGAGGAGATAAGCCAATTTCCGTTGCTACTTCTCTCTGGATTCACTTGTCTCTCCAGATTTCAGAGTGGTGGTTTGCCCTGCAACTTTAGTTCTTTGATGAATCCAAGAAAAGTCAGTGATTTGTACTTTAGTCGGCTTTTTTCTTATCATAAGGATGGGAGTCCTGACTTCCTAGTTTTTTACGTATTGGAGCTGATATTTGAATGGGCTATATCTCTTCCTTAGTCTTTATATATATATGCACACATATATATATTTTTTATTTGTTGTTGAAAATATACACAGCAAAACATACAGCAATTCAATATTTTCTACATGTACTTTTTAGTGACATTGATTATATTCTTTGAGTTGTGCAACCATACTCACCATCCTTTTCTGAGTTGTTCTCTCATTAACATAAAGTTACTGCACCCTAAGGTTCCTATCTAATCTTTTTAGTTGCTGTTATCAATTTGATCCCATATAGACAGTTCTTAAAAGAGCATAATGCTCAAGGCAGGCAATTTTTACTAGTTAAGCTAAACTATTATTTGGTTTTAAGAAGATTTTAGGGAATATGTTTGACTTAAAGTATTAAGATTATCAGAGTGCAATAGTTTCAGGGGTTTATCCAACCTTCATGGCTCCAGGAAGTCTGGAGTTCAAGAGAATTTGAAATTCTATTCTGCATTTTCTCCCTTTTGATCAGTATTCGTCTATGGAATCTTTGATCAAAATGTTCAGTAATGGTAGCCAGGAACCATCTAGTTCTGGTCTCATGGCAAAAGAGACAGTTTTTTATGGAGGCAATTAGCCACACATTCCACATCCTCCTCCTAGTCCTGACACTCCTTCCTCTGTTGTTCCAGGTGAATAGAGACCAAATATTGTGACTTGGGTGGATGCTTGCAAGCTTTTAAGACCCCAGACACTACGCAACACACTAGGAGGTAATATAGAAGCACTAAACATGTTGTTAAGCCAATTAACTGGGACTTCCCATGAGACCATGACTCTAAAACTCCAAATCAAGAAACCAAATGTGATGACATTTTTGGTTGTAAATAAGCAGCCTCAGCAGCTACTCTTTTTTTTGTTGTTGTTGTTGTAAATATTTCTATCACACGGATTTTGCCAATTCAACTTTTTACAGGTGTACAACTTATTGACAGCAATTACAATAATCAGTTGTATAACCCTACCTTTAATCAATGCAATATTTCCATCACAATTAACCCCCCTCTTTCCCCCTCCCTCCTGCCTCTGGTAACTACTAATAAAGTTTGCTGTCTGTACATTTGCCTTTTCTTGTCTTTATATATAAGTGAGGTCATACAATATTTTTCTTTTTGTGAAAAGATGCTCAGCATCATTAGACAGAAAATAACAAATGTTGATGAGACTGTGGGAAATTGGAACCCTTACCCATTGTTGATGGGAATGCAAAATGATATAGCCATTGTGGAAAACAGTGTGGTGGTTCCTCAAAAAACCAAAAATTGAACTACCATATGACCCAGAAATTCCATTCCTAGGTATGTACCCCAAAGACTTGAGAACAGAGACTCAAACAAAGACTTGTACACCAATGTTCATTGCAGCCCTATTCACAATAGCCGAAAAGGTGGAAACAACGTAAATGCTCATCAACAGATGAATGGATAAACAAAATATGGTACATACATATGGAATACTACTTAAGCAGTAGAAGAAATGAACTGTTGATACATGCTATAATATGGATGGAACTGGAAGACATTACGCTGATCAAATATTGTATCAAATATTGTGTGACCTCTCTCTCACTCTTAATTCACTACCAATAAAATGTTTTCTATAAACTCAGCATTTGTTGATGAGGAATGAAAATAATGCCACACAAAGACTTGCATATGAATGTTCATAGCAGCCTTATTCATAATAGCCAAAAAAGTGAAAATAACCCAAATTTCCAACAATCGTTGAATGGATAAATATAATATGGTATATCAATACAACAAAAGACTATTCAACAATAAATGAGTGAAGTACTAACTCTGAATGAAGAAATAACACATGCAACCACATAGATAAGCCTCAAAAAACATTTTTAAATGAAAGATGCCAGAAGCAAATCACCACAAATTTTATGATTTTATTTATATGAAATGTTCAGAAAAGGCAAATCTATAGAGAAAGAAAGCAGATTAGTATTTGCCTTGGCCACAAGTATAAAAAGAAAAGATAATGATTGTAAATGGGCATGAAGGATTACTTTGGGGTGATAACAATGTTCTAAAATTGCATTGTTATTATGGTTGCTCAACTCTTTAAATTTGTTAAAAACCATTGAATTTTACACTTAAATAAAATTTATTAAGAACAATACCGATATAAATTTGAGAAGCGACAAATGCTGAAAATTCACGTAATATAAAAATAAAATTCATTTTTGTCATAAAAATAATTATTCAAGATAAAATCACTATGTTCTAGTAATTAATATGAAAACATGAAGACCTGAAAAATTTTGAAATAATAAAAAATTTAAATGAGGATATAAGACAAAGGATATTTTGCTACTGTCTTTTCATCATTAAAAATGGAATACATAGGAAATCAACAATTTATGTTCCCCATGTATATCTATTTAGCAGAGTTAGAATTTGGAGTTACATAGAGTTACACTGAAAATGACATCTGTCTTTTCCATTTATGTGTCTTTCCAGTGATTCAGTTTATCTATAAATTTGGGAAATTAGTAATTACACTACTTCTGTTCAGAACATATAACATTAACATAAAAAGCCACTCAACGCATACCCTGGCCTGTAGGAGAAAATAATCAATTCTAGTGTCCACATATTCCCTATAAAACATAGTTTCTTGAAAAATTTCCTAGCAGGTTAAAGAAAACTAATTGTATGTAAAACTGACTTCAAAAATAAATTGCTAGTACTAAGGCAAAAAAAAAGATTTCATTATGTTCAAAATATTTTCCTGTAGTGGTCCTTTGACGTGAGCTCTCTCATTAAATTTTAAAATGTATTTCAGTCATTAATATTTGATTTTTATCCATATATATGCACATTTCCTACATCAGAAAATTCTTAAGTCTATTTGTATAAAAACATAAAAATAGATGTTTCCAGTATAATATTTGTTTACATTTATACAATATCAGTTTTCCTGAAAATATTTGAGAAACAGGATGTTAGAACATAACAGATACGTTTAAATAGAAAAAATGAAACAAAAATATTCAAATAGGGGGCAAGATGGCGCTCTAGGCAGAAACACCACGCCGTCCCTCCACAGCAAAGATCCGAAAAACTAAGCCTAACAGAGAATCAACAATCCTGAAACCCTACAACACCAAATGAAGAGATAAAGAACTCAGCCAAACACCAAACGGAGTGAGAATACTAAAAGAGAACGGAGAGAGAGGAGAGACTCAGGCAGAGATTCCTTACCAGCTAACGCAACGCGGATCCACCATCTTGGATTCCTATCGGAGACCAGCAAACGGGAGAGCAGCCTTGCAGAGCATCTGGTCGGAGACAGAACGACCGGTAAACTGCGGTGCGCGCTCTCCCACCACCCACCCCTCTCCACCTCAGCTGGGGATCCCCTGCTTTCCGTGGCCAGGGTCCCTGGGCTGGGGGGTGCTGGTGCTTGGATTCCGCGCGCCTGGGCTGGCGGCTTTCTGGGAGCCGTTTGCTGGCAGCTAGCGAACCTTTCTCTGCCGCCTCCCCCTCCTTTTGCCTGGGTGCCTGGTTCCGAGTGCCGTCTCTGCTCTCTCCAGCGGGGCTGTAGGGCTGCGTGCGGGCGTGTGGCTGTTTCTAGGTCTGGGCTCCCGCGTGGGTGGGATCCCGGGGCCTTTGTTTGCCCCTCTGCTTTCCGTGGCCGGAGTCCCTGAGCTGGGGGGCGCCGGTGCTTGGATTCCGCGCGCCCGGGCTGGAGGCTTTCTGGGAGCCGTTTGCTGGCACCTAGCGAACCTTTTTCTGCCACCTCCCCCTCCTTTTGCCTGGGTGCCTGGTTCCGAGTGCTGTCTCTGCTCTCTCCTGCGGGGCTGTAGGGCTGGGTGCGGGCGTGTGGCTGTTTCTAGGTCTGGGCTCCCGCGTGGGTGGGATCCCGGGGCCTTTGTTCGTTCGCCCCTCTGCTTTCCGTGGCCGGAGTCCCTGAGCTGGGGGGCGCCGGTACTTGGATTCCGTGCGCCCAAGCTGGGGGCTTTCTGGGAGCCATTTGCTGGCTGCTAGCGAGCCTTTTTCTGCCGCCTCCCCCTCCTTTTGCCTTGGTGCCTGGTTCCGAGTGCCGTCTCTGCTCTCTCCTGTAGGGCTGCGTGCGGGGGTGTGGCTGTTTCCAGGTCTGGGCTCCCGCCCGGGTGGGATCCTGGGGCCTTTGTTCGTTGGCCCCTCTGCTTCCCGTGGCCACGGTCACTTAACCCCGAGACTACCGGCTTCTTGGAATTCGTGCCCCTGAGTGGGGGCTCTCTGGGTCCCATTTCTAGGCACTGGCTGCTGGTGTTGCCCTTTTTTTTTTTCTCAATTTTATTTTTCTTCCTTTTTTGATTAGTTTTGTCATCTTTTACCTCTTTTTCTCTTTCTTCATTGCTTAATTTCTTGTCTCTCTATCTCTTCCTTCTCTTTCTGATCCCTGAATACCAGGCGATGTATGCCTCTGTACCTTCTGGCCAAGCTGAGCTGTGAAAATTGAGACCGACTCCCCCAGACCTCATAGCTGCATCGGTGGGATCCCTGGGAACTTTGCAGTTCTTTAACTTTTCTGATTTTTATTTGGTCATTCTTTCCTTTTCTTTCTCTTCCCCCTTCTGGTTTCCTCCATCCCATAGTCTCTCATCTGTACATTCCAACGACAAGCTCCCCTAGCATTCTTTTATGTTTGTACACTTTTTGCTCCTCCTCCTCTCTCCTCTCTCCCATATCCAGCTTAGCTTCACACATAACCATCTTCCCGCTGCACCCTACCTACCTGCACCGTGCACTAGACATCACATCACCAAGCGGTGCAGGCACGCCCTATTGGAACCTGCCCAGCACTGACTACCGACCGTCCTGGTGGCTGCGGTGAGTGCCACAAGCAACCCATCCCAGTGGCTCCTCCTCAACTAGATCTGCCCAGCTGTACCACAAGAACGAAAAAAAAAAAAAAATCTACAATCAATAAACGAGAGAAATATCTACTGAATGCCCCGAAAACAGCAAACAATATCAAAACATTTACAAAAACAAGACAAGATGGCTCCAATAGGCGTCCAAATTAAAACACCAGATAACTCTCCTGTGGAAGAAAATGCACTAGAAGTACCTGATACGGAACTCAAATCACTAATACTCGGAATTTTCCAAGAACTGAGGCAAAAAGCTGACAAACATGAGGAAAAAATAGACAAATTTATGGAAAATACAGACAAAAAATTGGAAGAATTCAGGAAGATGATGCAAGAACAAAATGCCAAAATAAATTCACAACTCGAAATTATACAAAAACAACAATTAGAAATCAAAAAGATAAACAACAAGGTTTCAGAAATGGACGGTGTCATAGAAGGGCTGAGAAGTAGATTTGAAACCATGGAAGACAGGATCAGTGGAACTGAAGACAAACACTTGAATACAACTCTGTTTCAGGAAAACTCAGAAAAAAGAACAAAGAAAAATGAAGAGACCCTGAGAGTTATGTGGGACACAATTAAAAGCAAAAACTTACGAGTGATTGGCATACCAGAACAGGGGGAGAAAACAGAAAACACAGAGAGGATCATTGAGGAACTGCTGACAGAAAACTTTTCCAATATCATGAAAGATGAAAAGCTGGTCATCCAAGAAGCTCAACGAACCCCATATAGAAGAGACCCCAAAAGAAAATCACCAAGACATATCATATTCACACTCGCTAAAACTAAAGACAAACAAAGAATCCTGAGAGCAGCTCGTGAAAAACAAGAAGTCACATACAGAGGAGAAACAATAAGACTAAGCTCAGATTATTCAGCAGAAACCATGCAGGCAAGAAGACAATGGGATGACATATATAAAATCTTGAAAGAAAAAAATTGTCAGCCAAGAATAATATATCCTGCAAAACTCTCATTCAGATTTGATGGTGAAATTAGGTCATTTCCAGATAAACAGAAACTAAAGGAATATGCAAAAGTCAAACCAAACTTACAAGAATTATTAAAGGGAGTTCTTCGATCTGAGGACAAACAGCTTAAGCCCTCAGGCAGGACCTAGGACCTAGGACGCAGGTTCACATGAACCAGATACCATTCTAGGAACTGAACTACAGACGACTTTCCAAAAACAAAAGATATACAACAGGGAATCAGAGAAATCAATCAAAGGATGACAACAACATCAAAACAATGAAAGAGGGAACAAACGGCATAGGTATAGAACCTTCTAAAGGAGAAGAAGGCAAGGCGATACCAAGTAACGGTAGACTGCTTCAAAATTATAAAGATAAGGGTAAAATTCATGGTAACCACAAAAAAAGTTAACAAACCAACTCATAAAAATAAAGACGAAAAACATAAAGTCTCAACAAAAACAAAACCTACAAAAACAAAAGAAATGAACGCAAAATCCACAAACAAAAGGAACTCAGCACAAGAGAGTAAGAAAAACAAAGAAAACTTCAGCATCACAAAAAAAAGCACTACAAAATGACAGCAACAAACTCACATCTATCAATAATTACACTGAACGTAAATGGACTCAATGCACCCATAAAGCGACGGAGAGTGGCAGAATGGATAAGAAAACAGGATCCATCTATTTGCTGTCTACAAGAGACACATCTTAGAAACAAAGATGTGAATTTATTAAAAATCAAAGGTTGGAAAAAAATATATCAAGCTAACAACTATCAAAAAAGAGCAGGAGTGGCAATTCTAATCTCAGATAAAATAGACTTTAAAACAAAATCTACCATAAAAGACAAAGAAGGACACTATATAATGATTAAGGGGATGATCCATCATGAAGACATAACCATAATAAATATCTATGCACCCAATGACAGGGCTCCAAAATACATAAAAAAAACTCTAACAGCACTGAAAAGAGAAATTGACAGTTCCACAATAATAGTAGGAGACTTCAACACACCACTCTCAGTAAAGGACAGAACAACTAAAAAGAAACTCAGCAAAGATACAGAAGACCTAAAGGACACAATCAGCCAACTGGACCTCATAGACATATATAGAACAATCCATCCAACCGCTGCAAAGTACACATTCTTTTCCAATGCACATGGAACGTTCTCCAGAATAGACCACATCTTAGGCCACAGAACAATCCTCAACAAGATCCAAAATGCTGAGATAATTCACAGTATCTTCTCTGACCACAATGCCATCAAGGTAGAAATTAACACTAGAAAGAGCAAGGAAAAAAAATCAAACACATGGAAACTGAATAATAATCTGCTTACACATCAATGGGTAATAGAAGAAATCAGAGATGGAATTAAAAAATTCCTAGAATCAAATGAAAATGAAAACACATCATACCAAAACCTTTGGGACACAGCAAAGGCAGTCCTCAGAGGACAATTTATAGCAAGAGATGCACATATCAAAAAAGAAGAAAGGGACAAAATCAAAACATTAACTACAGAACTCAAACAAATAGAAAGAGAACAACAAAAAAAGCCTACAACCACGGGAAGAAAGGAAATAGTAAAGATCAGGGCAGAAATCAATGAAATAGAGAGCAGAAAAACAATAGAAAGAATCAACAAAACCAAAAGTTGGTTCTTTGAAAGAATCAACAAAATCGACAAACCACTGGCCAGACTGACAAAAGAAAAACAGCAGAGGGCACAAATAACCCAAAGAAGAAATGAAATGGGGGACATTACAACAGACCCAACCGAAATAAAAAGGATTATAACAGAATATTATGAAAAACTATATTCCAACAAATTTGAAAACCTAGTGGAAATGGATAAATTTCTAGAAACATACGGCCTACCCAAAATACAACAAAGTGATATTGAAAATCTGAACAGACCCATAACAAGAGAAGAGATTGAAAAGGTAACAAAAAAACTCCCAACCAAAAAAAGCCCTGGCCCAGATGGCTTCACTGGAGAATTCTACAAAACATTTACAGAAGAGCTCATACCAGTTCTACTCAAGTTATTTCAGAGCATAGAAGAGGAAGCAACACTTCCAAATTCATTCTATGAAGCCAGCATAACGCTGATACCAAAACCAGGCAAAGACATCACAAAAAAAGAAAATTACAGACCAATATCTCTCATGAATATAGATGCAAAAATTCTGAACAAAATTCTAGCCAATAGAATTCAGTATCATATCAAAAAAATAATACACCACGACCAAGTAGGATTCATACCAGGTATGCAAGGATGGTTTAACATTAGAAAATCCATCAACGTAATCCACCACATAAATAAAAGGAAAGAAAAAAATCACATGATTATCTCAATTGATGCAGAAAAGGCATTTGACAAAGTCCAACACCCATTCCTGATAAAAGCTCTCAATAAAATAGGTATAGAAGGGAAATTTCTCAACATAATAAAGGGCATCTATGCAAAACCAACAGCCAACATCATTCTTAATGGAGAAAGGCTGAAAACATTCCCCCTGAAAACAGGAACAAGACAAGGATGCCCTTTATCACCACTCCTATTTAACATTGTGCTGGAAGTTCTAGCTAGAGCAATAAGGCAAAAGAAAGAAATAAAGGGCATCCAAATTGGTAATGAAGAAGTTAAACTCTCCCTGTTTGCAGATGATATGATACTATACATAGAAAACCCTGAAGACTCCATGAGAAATCTACTGGAACTAATAGAAAGATTCAGCAGTGTAGCAGGATACAAGATAAACATTCAAAAATCAGTTGGATTCCTATACACCAGTAAAGAGAACGATGAAAAGGAGATCAGGAAATCAATACCATTTTCAATAGCCCCTAAAAAGATAAAATACTTAGGAATAAATCTGACCAGGAATATAAAAGACCTATACAAAGAAAACTACAAAACACTGCTGTATGAAATCCAAAGGGATCTACATAAATGGAAAAACATACCATGCTCATGGATAGGCAGACTCAACATTGTGAAAATGGCAATTCTACCTAAAGCAATCTACAAATACAATGCAATTCCGATACAAATACCAACAACATTCTTCAAAGAGATGGAAAAACTAATTATTAACTTTATATGGAAAGGGAAGAAACCCCGAATAAGTAAAGCACTACTGAAGAAGAAGAATAAAGTTGGAGGACTCACACTACCTGACTTGAGAACCTACTATACAGCTACAGTACTCAAAACAGCCTGGTACTGGTACAACAACAGAGACATTGACCAATGGAACAGAATTGAGAACTCAGATGTAAATCCATCCACCTACGGTCACCTGATTTTTGACAAGGGCCCAAAATACATCAAATGGGGAAAAGACAGTCTTTTTAACAAATGGTGCTGGCAAAACTGGATATCCATTTGTAGAAAAATGAAACAGGACCCATACCTCACACCATATACAAAAACTACTTCAAAATGGATCAAAGACCTGAATATAAAGCCTCAAACTATAAAATTCATAGAAGAAAAAATAGGACCAACACTTCAGGCCTTAATACATGGCATTAACAGGATACAAACCATAAACATCAACACAAAATCCCAACAGATAAACTAGATAATTGGGATCTTCTAAAAATCAAACATCTATGCTCTTCAAAAGATTTTACCAAAAGAGTTAAAAGAGAACCTACAGACTGGGAAAAAATTTTTGGACAGTACAAGTCAGACAAAGGTCTAATCTCCATAATCTACAAGAAAATCCAACACCTCTACAACAAAAAGACAACCAATCCTATCAAAAAATGGGCAAAGGAAATGAACAGACACTTCACCAAGGAAGACATTCAAATGGCCAACAGACACATGAGGAAATGCTCGCGATCACTAGCCATTAGAGAAATGCAAATTAAAACCACAATGAGATACCATCTCACCCCGGCATTACTGGCACGAATCAAAAACACTGGAAATAACAAATGTTGGAGGGGCTGCGGGGAGACGGGAACTCTTATACACTGCTGGTGGGAATGCAAAATGATACAGCCATTTTGGAAAATGATATGGCGTTTCCTCAGAAAGCTAGAAATAGACGTACCATTCGATCCAGCAATCCCACTCCTAGGAATATATCCTAGAGAAATAAGAGTCATCACTCGAATAGACATATGCACACCTATGTTCATGGCAGCATCATTCACAATAGCAAAACGATGGAAACAACCTCGATGTCCATCAACAGACGAATGGATACACAAACTATGGTACATACACACAATGGAGTACTATGCAACGAGAAAGAACAATGAATCGGTGAACCATCTCATAACATGGATGAAACTGGAGGACATCATGCTGAGTGAAATAAGTCAATCACAAAAGGACAAATATTGTATGAGACCTCTATTGTAAAAACCCATGAAAAAATTCACATGCAAAATGTAACAATCCTTGTTGGTTACCAGGGATGGGAGGGGGGGGGGAATACTAAATAGGTAATAGGTAAGTGGTAACTTGGGTGAGAGATGAGATAGTACATAGTACAGGGGAAACTAACACAACCTGCACAAGGAAAGGTCATGGAGGCCCTATAGACACATCCAAACCCCCCGAGGGACTGAGTTGTTGGACGGAGGGCTCTGGGGACCATGATCTAGGGGAACATCTAGCTCAATTGGCATGACACTACTTATAAAGATAATGCTCTACATTCTACCTTGGTGAGTAGTGTCTGCGGTCTTAAAAGCCTATGAGCGGCCATCTAAGATACTCCACTGATCTCATCCCTTCGGGAACAAGGGAGAACGAAGAGAACAGGATACAAGGAAAAGATTAGTCCGAAGGACTAATGGTCCACAGCTACCAAGGCCTCCACGGGACTGAGCCCAGTACAGCTGGATGGTGCCCGGCTACCACCAATGACTCCTCTGACCAGGATCACAACAGAGGGTTCTGGGCAGAGCTGGAGTAGGATGTAGAGCATAATTTTAACTCCCAAAAAAAAAAAAAAAAAAAAGAAGAAGACCAGATATCCTGGCCTAAAGAATACTAGAGAAACCTCGAGAGTGTGGCCCCCAGACACCCTTTCAGCTCAGAGGTGAAGTTACCTTCAAGGTTCGATGTTAAGCCTGGGTATGGACACCCCAGTAAAACTAAATGGGACTAACGATGTATAGGAGTCCGGTGACAAGGGCCAGAAGGCAGAGGGAGAGTAGGAAACTGATGATAAGGAACACAAATTGAATAAGGACACTGTCGATGTATTGTAAGATTGTTGACCACTGCTATAGGGCAACATTTGTAGTAACTATTAAATGGGAGGCTGTTTTGTCCTGTAATCCTTCATCTTGGGCGAGAATGGCAGCACAATTGGAAGAGCATAGTCAATATAACTTAAATGTGTAAGTAAAAAGTTTTGAAATGGTGTTTAAATAAAATAAAAATAAATAAATAAATAAATAAACAAATGAGACTAAAGAGGTAAAATAGTCCACTGACAAGGTCCAGAAGACAGAAGGGGACAAGGAAGCCCCCTGGTGATAGGGAACACAAGGTGGAGTAAGGATATTCTTGATGTGCTGTGAGATTGTTAACCATTGTCATAGGGCAACATGTGTAGTAACTGTTAAATGAAAAACTATTTTGTTCTGTAAGCCTTCATCTTAAGTGAGAATAGCAGCACAGTTGGAAGAGCGTAGTCAATGTCACTGAACTGTGAATGTAGAAATTTTTGAAACGGTGTATCTTTGGCCATCTGTAATTTTCATCAAAAAAAAAGGTTGAGAATTTAGAGGCTTAATACTTTGTGGGGTTGTTAACCAATTTCAAAAAACAACATGTGTACTACTATTTCATGAGAAACTATTTGCTCTGTAAGCTTTCACCTGAAGTACAATAAAATATATATATAAAAAAAAAATATTCAAATAGTGTTAATTTATACATGCCTTTAAGGCATATTTTACTCTTAGCTGGCAAATAGATTGATTATAAATACATGTATTACAGGCAGTATAATTAATTTTACAGAGAAGAATTAATCTTGTTCCATGTTTTGTTTATAAAAGTCCAGTGCAACTTTAATTGGACCCCTATCTTAGCTTACAAAGGAATAATGAAAATCAGGGTTAAAGAATAATTTCATTCCAAATTAATCAGAGGGAAATAATATATTGGTTTTATTGATTTGTTTTTATATATAAGGCATGTAATTAGATTATCCATAACTATTGCTTCAAATTTGATGCTTTTTACACACTTTCCAGAATCAACATGTTAAGATGCATTTACAGAGACATGCACATTTGTAAATAAACTGAGTTACTGGAAGGTGGGCAATGATAATTGTGCAAATGCATTAAAAATGAGAAAGTTAGAAACCCCAAGAGTATGGCCCCCAGACCCCCTTTTAGCTCAGTAGTGAAGTCACTTCTGAGGTTCATCATTCAGCCGGGGATTGGACAGCCCCATAAAACAGAACGGGACTAATGAGGAGCAGCAGTCCAGGGGCAAGGACTAGAAGGCAGAAGGGGACAGGAAAGCTGGTGATAGGGAACCCAAGGTTGAGTAAGGACAATGATGACGTGTAGTAGGGCTGTTAACCATTGTCATAGGGTAACACGTGTACTAACTGTTTAATGAGAAACTATTTTGTTCTGTAAACCTTCATCTAAAGTGAGAATAGCAGCACAACTGGAAGAGCATAGTCAATGTCACTGAACTGTGCATGTGGAAATTTTTGAAATGGTGTTTCTTTGGCTATGTATATTTTCACCAAAAAAAAAAAAAACAAAGGTTGAGAAGGGAGAGTGTTGACATGTCATGGGGTTGTTCACCAAAGTCATAAAACAATATGTGTACTACTGTTTAATGAGAAACTATTTGTTCTGTAAACCTTCACCTGAAGTACAATTTAAAAAAATGGAAAAAAATGAGAAAGTTAATAAGAAATTTATAGTTATAATGATAATACAACAATTCCTATTGAGGAAAATTAGTTTAAAATGGCCACACATGTCCTTATTTCTTTTCAAAAATAAATTTAAGTGTATTAATTTCATTTTTGATTCCTGAAATGAAGAGTACTTGAAACATACATGAACTGTTTATTCCATGGATCATCAAAGTCATAACTGGGGAAATAGCTGAAAACCTTTGGAAGAATTTAAACTTGCCTTACATTTGTTGGGTGACAATATACCTCCATTTTTGATGTGGCTGCTTTACATCTGATGGACAAAAATTATATATCTCTTATAAGTATTGTGCCTCTCAATACTGCTTTCCTCAAGTCTGATGACATACGCCAAATTATATCAATTGATATATTTTGTAATGAAAAGCACCGAGGACAGATGTTTAAGGCAAATCACCAATGGTCTTGGAATTTTGACTAATAGATCCTCATCACAGAGGAAGATAAACACAGGCACATGTCCACTTGTGTACACACAAATAAGTGGGTAGCTGTTAAAGGTGATGAGTATCTTTAAAAGGTGGGGCTCTGATTTATA
Organism: Dugong dugon; assembly: GCA_030035585.1. Classification (NCBI taxonomy): domain Eukaryota; kingdom Metazoa; phylum Chordata; class Mammalia; order Sirenia; family Dugongidae; genus Dugong; species Dugong dugon. The sequence continues at coordinate 36,261,434 of CM057479.1, forward strand.
AGAGACAGAAAACTTACAGTTGTAGTTTTAACAGATTGCCAGAAAAATTACTGAATCTATAACAGTTCTGGATTTATATAAAAGATGCATGAAAATAGAGCTATTTCAGGGCAGTGTGAATGTGTCTGCCTCTGTGCAGTTATTAAGAAAAAAAACTGATGTAAAGTAGAATACAGAAACAGAATTATACATATATGGGCAACTGATTTGTGATAACAGTGGTACTGGGAACAAACATACTGGAGCCTTTTCAATAAATATGGTTGGGTAATTTCAATTTTCATATGAAGAAAAAAATACATTTGATCTCCTACTTCACACTAAACTGGGGCAGTCATTATGCAAAACAGTTTGGCTCCCTTGAACATGTGTATATCTTTGAACTAGCACTTTCCTTCACCATATAACCTTTTGCTGTCAAGTCGATTCTGACTCATAGCGACCCTAGGACAGAGTAGAACTCTCCCATAGGGTTTCCAAGGAGCGGCAGGTAGATTCGAACTACTGACCTTTTGATTAGCAGCAGGGCTGTTAAATGACTGGGACACAGGACTCCTTCCTATGCATACCAAAGAGAAATACATGCACATGTACAGTGAAAAATGTATACTGGAATGTTCATAGTTGTATTCTTTGTAATAATCCCATGTAATGGTTAAGGTTGTGTGTCAACTTGGCTGAGCCATGATTCTCAGTGTTTTAGCAGTTATGATGTAGTTCGACAGCTGTGTAATGATGTAAACACCTCCATTATGAGATCTGATATAATGTAATCACCTCCATGATGTGATCTACTATGATCAGCCAATCAGTTGAAAGGGAGTTTCCTTGGGGGTGTGGCCTGCATCTAATATATGTGGATTTTTGGCAAAGCTTGCTGGCTTTTGCTTACTCTGGATCCTGCACCTGACGCCTGGTTCTTGGGATTTGAGCTAACAGTGTACCTGCCAATCTTGGGATGCATCAGCTTCACCAACCTGTGAGCCAGTGGCCTGCTGTCTTACTTATTGATCTTGGGATTCATCAGTCTCTGCAGCCTGTGAGCCAGAGGCCTCCCGTCTGCTATGCCAATCTTGGGTTCATCAGCCCTGCAGCTATGTGAGTCAGTAGAAGCCTCCATCCTGACCCAAGGACTTGAGACTTTCCATCCTTTATAACCATGTGAGCCATTTCCTTGATATAAACATCTCTGTCTTTCTCTAAAACTGAATACCAAACTCATTGTCATTAAGTTGGTTCCAACTCATAGTGACCCTGCAGAACAGAGTAGAACTGCCCACAGGGATTCCAAGGAGCAGCTGGTGGATTTGAACTGCCTAGCTTTTGCTTAGCAGCCAAGCTCTTAACCACTTTGCCAATAGGGCTCCTCTCTCTCTCTCACTGGTTTTGCTTCTCTAAAGAACCTAGCCTAAGACACCCCATAATTAAAATAAACCAAATGTCAATGTTAAAGGGATAAACTAATGAACACAGAATTAAATTAAGAGGAATAAACAGCTACACCTAAGAATATATACTACTACACATATTTTCAAATGAAAGAAACTAGACAGAAAAGAATACAGTGCTCATTATCCTGTTTATATAAATTTCAAAATTTAAATTTAAAAATCAATTACTTGAGAAGGAGATTAGAGGCAGGGATTGCTCTAGTATATGAGAGGGATTTCTGCAGTCCTGGAATTATTCTAAGATGTTGGTCATTTTTAATTTTGTCTCTGATGGTAGTTCAATTTTTGATAATCCATTAAGTTGTAGATTTTAATGGACACTCTTATACATTATGTTGTATCTCAATATCATGTTTTCAAAGACAAACAATATTTTAGTAAAATTTTAGCTGCCCTAGGTAGAATAAAATATTTAAAAATTTTTATAACCTAATCTGTTTGAATTTTTCAAACATATGTTGTGTCCATTCTAAAAATTAAATTTTCAATTTTAGATGAAATATTCAATTTTACATTATGAAAATTATTATTTTATAACATTTATCTTTTACAGAAAATTTAAAGCCACAAAAATTCAGAGTGTCAATTAATATATTTCAAAAACAGAGGAGGAGATGCCAATTATAAAGTAACTATACAATAGAGACATAGAGTGTAAGAAAATGGATAGAGAGATACTCAAGTTTGACATGCATAATCTTGTGTTTATTGCAAGGTAGTCAGGGAAAGGCACACAAGTAAGATCTCACAGTATTCATTTAGAACCAGAGAATCAGAATGAACAATTACAATATTAGTTTAATGGTTAGAGTCCAGATCTTTAGACTTCAGGCTTCTATCTTTAATGAGAGGCCTTAAAAGGAAGGCTTAATCACTGCTAGAACTTGACCAAGGTCCCTTGTAGCTAGGGTCGAAGGTCAGCATTGGGAGGACAGAATCTCAGGTGTACTCTGTCTCCTCTCAGTGAGTGACAAGAAATTTAGGGTTTATATGTGAATTTGTCACCTTGGCTCCACATGACAAGGGTCAGTGTGACATCAGACTAGTATGTTATGTCTTTTCTCCTGGTTTAGAGATCAGCTGAATCACATATCTTTTTTTCAAGGTTAGATATCAGGGAGATTGTTTAGGCTAGTTTACAACGATTAACTATGCTATGTCTTCTTTTATCACTGCATGTCTGGTCAAAGTCAACTTAACTTAAAGATTGCTTACCGTATTCTTCACATACTTCTATGTTACTATGTGTAAGTTCAGGAATTTTATAAAATAACTTTCTCGTGACTTACAGTTTTCTAATGACTTATAGTCAATGTTAGAGAGCCTCAAAAAGGTAGCCATTTTTGTATTTATAGGTTTACATATGTGTGTTTATACATATGTATTTTGAAAGCATAATACTGAGTTATATCTTAAGGTATTTGATATCATTATAGAAATATACAGAACAGATAGACAGATAACTGCTGCTGAGTTGTTGCCGACTCATGGAGACCTTAGGTACAACAGAAAAAAAAAAAAAGTTTCCTGGTCCTGTGCATACTCATGATTGTTGCCATGTTTGACTCCAACATTATGGCTATCATGTCAATTCATTTCACCTCGGGTTTTTCTCTCCTTTGTTGGCCCTCTACTTCACCAAATATGATGTCCTCTTTCAGCAATTGATCTCTCCTGATGGTGTGTCAAAAGTGAGAGTCACATTTTGTTCTGCTGTGATCCATAAGATTTTCACTGGCTAATCTTCAAAAGTAGATTGTCGTACTTTTCTTCTTAGTCTATCTTAGTCCGGAAGATGATTCACTGAAAAATCCATCCATCATAGTGACTCTGTTAATATTTGGAATAACAAGGTCACAGCTTCCAGCCTCACAGAAACACATGGACAATAACAATACGACAAATTGAAAGAAGAGTGATGGAAATATACATACAAGAAAAACACACCTAATACATCTCAAGTAAAAAATTGTGTAGCATAAAATACAGAAAGATCTGAGCATCTTACTCCCTTGAAGAGACTGTGTAGACATGACATATGAGAGAGGTTCCACAGCCATGAAATTTACAAATATAAATTAAGGCACATATTGCTTTATTGACCTTCACTTTAATTGCATTATGCAGATACTGCACTTTTTACAAATTGAAGGTTTGTGACAACCCTGCATCGAGCAAGTCTATCGGTGGTGCCGTTTTTCCAGCAGCATGTGCTCAATTTATGTCTCTGTGTAACATTTGGCAATTCTTGCAATATCTCAAACTTTTTCATCATTATTATATCTGTTATGGTGATCTGTGATCAGTGATCTTTGATGTCACTATTGTAATTGTTTTGGGGTGCCACTAACTGATCCTGTGTAAGACAGCAAACTTAAATGCTGTGTGTGTTCTGACTACTCCACTGACTGGCCGTTCTCCTATCTCTCTCTCTTTTCTCAGGCTTCCTTACTCCTTGAGACTTGACAATATTGAAATTAGACTAATTAATAACCTTACAATGGCCTCTAAGTGTTCAAGTGAAAGGAAGAGCTGCAAGTCTTTCACTTTAAATCGAAAGCTAGAAATGATTAAGCTTAGTGATGAAGGCATGTCGAAACCCAAGATGGGCCAAAAGCTAGGTCTCTTACACCAAACAGTAGACTAAGTTGTGAATGCAAAGGAAAAGTTCTTGAAGGAAATTAAAAGTGCTACTCCAGTGAATATACGGAAGATATGAATGTGAAACAGCCATTGCTAATGTGGAGAAAATTTTAACAGTCAGGATAGAAGATCAAACCAGCCACAACATTCCCTTAAGCAAAAGCCTAACCCAGAGCAAGGCCCTAACTCTTTTCCATTTTTTAAAGGCTGAGAGAGGCGAGGAAGCTGAAGAAGAAAAGTTTGACGCTAGCAGAGGTTGCTTCATGAGGTTTAAGGAAAGAAGCAGTCTCCATAATATAGAAGTGCAAGGTGAAGCAGCAAGTGCTGATACATAGAAGCTGCAGCAAGTTACGTAAAAGATCTAGCTAAGATAACTGATGAAGGTCGCTACACTAAACAACAGATTTTCAATTCCGGCCAACCAGGCTTATACTGGAAGAAGATGCCATCTAGGACTTTCATAGCTAAAGATGAGAATTCAATGCCTGGCTTCAAAGCTTCGAAGTACAAGCTCACTCTCTTGTTAGGGGCTAATGCAACTGGTGACTTTAAGTTGAAGCCAATGCTGATCTACCATTTGGAAAATCCTACGGCCCTTAAAAATTATACTAAATCTACTCTGCCCATGCTCTATAAATGGAACAACAAAGCCTGCATGACAGCACATCTTTTTACAACATGGTTTACTGAATATTTTAAGCCCACTGTTGAGATCTACTGTTCAGAAAAAGAGATTTCTTTCAAAATATTAGTGCTCATTGACAATGCCCCTGGTCACACAAGAGCACTGATGGAGATGTACACGAAGATTCATGTTGTTTTCATGTCTGCCAAAACAATATCCATTCTGCAACCATGGATCAAGGAGTAATTTTGAATTTCAGGTCTTATTATTTAAGATATACATTTAATAAGGCTATAGCTGCCATGGTAGTGCAGTGGTTAAGAGCTCGGCTGCTTTCCAAAAGGTGAGAAGTTCAAATCTACCAGTGGCTCCTTGGAAACCCTATGGGGTAGTTCTACTCTGTCCTATAGGGTCACTATGAGTTGGAATCAACTCAACAGCAAGGGGTTATAGCTGCTGTAGATAGTGATTTATCTGATGGGTCTGGGCAAATTGAAAACCTTCTGGAAAGGATTCACCATCTAGATGCCATTAAGAACATTTGTGGTTCATTGGAGGAAGTCAAAATATCAACATAAACAGGAACTTGGGAGAAGTTGATTCCAACGCTCATGGATGACTTTGAGGGGTTCAAGACTTCAGTGGAGGAAGTAACTGCTGATGTGGTGGACATAGCAAGAGAACTAGAATTAGAAGTGGAGTCTGAAGATGTGACTGAACTGCTGCAATCTCTTACGTATGAGCAAAAAAAGTGTTTTTAGTTTTTTTTTTACTGTTGTAGTTTAAGTGAAAGTTTACAATTCAAGTTAGTCTCTCATACAAAAATTTATACATACATTGTTATGTGACCCTAATTACTCTCCCTATACTGTGACAGCACACTCCTCCTTTCCACCCCTGATTTCCCGTGTATATTCCACCAGCTCCTAACCCTCTCTGCCTTCTCATCTCACCTCCAGACAGAAGCTGCCCATTTAGTCTCACGTTTCTACTTGAGCTAAGAAGCACATTCTTCATGAGTATCATTTTATGTCCCACAGTCCAGTCCTATCTCTGTCTGAAGAGTTGGCCTCTGGAATTGTTTTAGTTCTGTGTTGACAGAGGGTCCAGGGGCCATGCTTTCTGGGTCTCCTCCAGTATCAGTCAAACCATTAAGTCCGGTCTTTTTACTAGAATTTGTGTTCTGCATCTCAACTTTCTCCTGCTCCATCAGGGACTCTCTGCTGTGTTCCCTGTCAGAGTGGTCATTGGTGGTAGCCGGGCATCATCTAGCTCTTCTGGTCTCAGGCTGATGAAGGCTCTGGTTTATGTTGCTGTTCCTGTCTCTTGGGCTACTGCTTTCCTTGTGTCTTTGGTGTTCTTTATTCTCCTTTACTCCAGGTGGTTGGGACCAATTGATGAATCTTAGATGGCCACTTGCTAGCTTTTAAGACCCCAAAAGCCACTCCCTGAAGTAGGATGCAGAACATTTTCTTAATAAACTTTGTTATACCAGTTGACCTAGATGTCCCTGAAAGTGTGGTCTCTGGCCCCCGTGCCCTTGCTACTCTGTCCCTCGAAGTGTTTGATTGTATTCAGGAAACATCTTAGCTTTGGTTTAGTCTGGTAGTGCTGACTTCCCTGTAGTGTGTGCTGTCCTTCCTTTCACCTAACTCTTGTTTACTCTCTAGTTAGTGAATAACCCTCACTTTCCCTCCCCACCCTCATAACCATAAAAGAATATTTTCTTCTGTGTTTAACCCTTTTCTTGAGTTCTTATAATAGTGGTCTCATACAATATTTGTCCTTCTGTGACTAAATTCACTCAGCATAATGTCTACCAGATTCCTCCATGTTATAAGATGTTTTATAGATTCATCGTTGTTGTTTATCATTGCATAGTATTCCATTGTGTGAATATACCATAATTTATTTATTCTTCCAATGATGGACACTTAGGTTGTTTCCATCTTGTTGCTATCATTAACAGTGCTGCAATGAACGTGGATGTCCATATATCTATTCATGTGATCGCTCTTATTTCTCTAGGACATATTCCAAGGAGCAGGATTGCTGGATTGTATGGTACTTCTATTTCTAGTTTTTTAAGGAAGTGTCAAATCAGTTTCCAAAGTGGTTGTACCATTTTACATTCCCACCAACAGTGTATAAGTGTTCCAGTCTCTCCACAGCCTCTCCAACATTTATTATTTTGTGTTTTTTGGATTAATGCTAGCCTTCTTGGGTGAGACGGTATCTCGTTGTAGTTCTGATTCAAATTTTTCCAATGCCTAATGATAGTGAGCATTTCCTTATGTGTCTGTTAGCCACCTAAATGTCGTATTGGCGAAGTGCCTATTCATGTCCTTTGTGCATTTTTAATTGGGTTATTTATGTTCTTATTGTTGAGGTTTTGCAGTATCTCATAGATTTTAGGGATTAGACACTGATCGGATTTGTCGTAGCCAAAAAATTTTTCCCAGTGTGTAGTTTGTCTTTTGACTCTTTTGGTGAAGTTTTTGATGAGCATAAGTGTTTGATTTTTAGGAGCTCCCGGTTATGTAGTCTCTCTTCTGGTATTTGTGCATTGTTACTTATGGTTCGTATTCTGTTTATGCCATGTATTAAGGCTCTGAGCTTTGTCCTTATCTTTCATCCATGATCTTTATCATTTTCAATATTATATTTAGGTCTTTCATCCATTTTGAGTTAGTTTTTTGTGCATGGTGTGAGGTATGGGTCTTGTTTCAGTTTTTTGCATATGGATATCCAGTTATGCCAGCAGGATTTGTTAAAGAGACTGTCTTTTGCCCAGTTGACAGACATTGGGCCTTTGTCAAAAAGCTGCACATACGTGGATGCTTTCACATCTGGATTCTCAATTCTGTTTCATTGGTCTATGTATCTGTTGCTGTACCAGTACCAGGTTGTTTTGACTACCATGGCAGTCTAATAGCTTCCAAAATCAGGTAGTGTGAGAGCTCCCACTTTGTTCTTCTTCTTCAGTAATGCTTTACTTATCTGGGACCTCTTCCTTTTCCATATGAATTTGGTGATTTGTTTCTCCATCTCATTATGCCGGTAGAATTGGGATTGGGATTGCATTGTATCTGTAGATAGCTTTGGATAGAATTCACATTTTCACAATGTTGAGTCTATATATCCATGAGCAACATATGTTTTTCCACTTATGCAGGTCTCTTTTGTTTTCTTGCAGTAGTGTCTTGTAGTTTTCATTGTATAGGTCTTTTACGTCTCTGGTTAGATTTATTCCTAAGTATTTTATCTTCTTGGGGGCTATTGTAAATGGTATTGATTTGGTGATTTTCTCTTTGAAGTTCTTTTTGTTGGTGTAGAGGAATCCAACTGATTTTTGTATGTTTATCTTGTATCCTGTTACTTTGCTAAAATCTTCTATTAGTTTCAATAGTTTCTTGTGGATTCTTTGGGGTTTTCTGTATATAAGATTGTATCATCTGCAAATAGAGATACTTTTCCTTCTTCCTTACCAATTTGGTTGCCCTTTATTTCTTTTTCTAGCCAAATTACTCTGGCTAAGGCCTTCAGCACAATGTTGAATAAGAGTGGTGATAAAGGGCATCCTTGTCTGGTTCTTGTTCTCAAGGGGAATGCTTTCAAACTCTCTCCATTTAGGATGATATTGACTGTTGGCTTTGTATAAATGCTCTTAATTATGTTGAGGAATTTCCCTTCTATTCCTGTTTTGTTGAGAGTCTTTATCATGAATGGGTTTCAAATGTCTTTTCTATGTAGATTGATAAGTTCATGTGGTTCTTGTCTTTAGTTTTATTAATATGATGGATTACACTGATTGTTTTATTAATTTTGAACCGTCTCTGCATACCTGGTATAAATCCCACTTGGTTATGGTGAATTATTTTTTGGATACGTTGCTGAATTCTATTGGCTAGAATTTTGTTCAGAATTTTTGCATCAATGTTCATGAGGAGTATTGGTCTGTAACTTTCTTTTTTTTTTTTCCTGTCGTTTTTACCTGATTTGGGTATCAGTGTTATGTTGGCTTCATGGAATGAGTTTGGGAGTTTCCATCTTTTTCTATGCTCTGATATACCTTTAGTAGTAGTGGTGTTAACTCTTCTCTGAAAGTTTGGTAGAATTCTCTAGTGAAGCCATCCGGGGCAGGAAGTTTTTTTTTTTTTGACAGTTTTTTAAATTACCTTTTCAATCTATTCTTTTGTTATGGGTTTATTTAGTTGTTCTCCCTCAGTTTGTGTTAATTTAGGTAGGTAGTGAGTTTTCAGAAATTTGCCCATTTCCTCTAGGTTTTCAAATTTGTAAGAGTACAATTTTTCATAGTATTCTGTTATGATTCTTCTAATTTCAGTTGGGTCTGTTGTGATATCATGCATCTCATTTCTTATATGGGTTATCTGATTCCTGTCCTGTTTTTCTTTTGTCAGTTTGGACAATGGTTTATCAATTTTGTTGATCTTTTCAAAGAATCAGCTTTTGGTCTTGTTAACTCTTTCAATTTTTTTTCTATTCTCTATTTTGTTTGATTCTGCCATAATTCTTATTATTTCTTTTCTTCTGGTGCCCAAGGCCTTCTTTTTCTGCTCTCTTTTGACTTGTTTGAGTTGTAAGGTTAGTGTTTTTATTTTGGCCCTTTCTTCTTTTTGGATGTGTGCATTTATTGCTATAAACTGACTTCTGAGCACTGCTTTTGCTGTGCCCCAAAGATTCTGGTAGAATGTGTTTTCATTCTCATTTGATTCTATGAGGTTCTTTACTCTATCCTTCATTTCTTTGATAACCCAATAGTTAGGTGTAGTTAGTGTCTGTTTGATTTTTTTCCTTGCTTTTTCTGTTATTGATTTATACTTTTATGGCTTTATGGTCAGAAAAGATGCTTTGTACTATTTTGATGCTTTGGATTTTGTTAATGCCTGTTTTATGGCTTAATATGTGGTCTATTCTGGAGAATGTTCCATGTGCATTGGAAAGTATGCTTGTCTGCTGTTGGGTGGGAGTGTTCAATATATCTCTATGAGATCAAGTTGGTTGATTGTAGCATTTAGATCTTCCGTGTCTTTGTTGAGCTTTTTTCTGAATGTTCTGTCCTTCATTGAAAGTTGTGTTTGAAGTCTCCTACTATTATGGTAGAGCTGTCTATCTCTCTTTTCAATGCTGTTGGAGTTAGTTTTATGTATTTGGAAGCCCTGTCATTGGGTGCATAAATATTTATTATAGTTATGTCCTCCTGGTGTATTGACACTTTAATCATTATATAGTGTCCTTCCTTATCCTTTGTGGTGGATTTTACTCTGAAGTCTATTTTTTCAGAGATTAATATTGCCACTCCTGCTATTTTTTGAGTGTTGTTTGCTTGATATATTTTTTTCCATCCTTTGAGTTTTATTTTGGTTGTGTTTTTAAGTCTAAGGTGTGTCTCTTGTAGGCAGCATATAGATGGATCCTGTTTTTTTTTAAATCCAATCTGACACTTTCTGTCTCTTCATTGATGCATTTAGTCCATTTACATTTAGCATAATTATTGATGGGTATGAGTTTAGCGTTATCATTTTGATGTCCTTTTTTTTGTGTTGTTGACAGTTTCTTTGTTCCACTTAATTGTCTGTGGTCAGTCATTTTTCTTTATGTATTTTCATTGTTGTTGATTTTGTATTTGCTGATTCTTTATATTTTTCTTGTTTTTTTATTTTAACTTTGGATTGTTAGTTTCCTTGGTGTTTACCTTAATATTTACCCCTATTTCTCTAAGTTTATACCAGTATTTCCTTTCTTTATATAGCCTTGATTTCCTCTCCATATGAAAAATCTGTGTCTACTGTTTTTGTACTTCTTTTTTGTTTTATGTTGTCAAGTTTTATGTATTAACATCTCTGTTTCCCTATTTTCAGTGTTTTAGCTTTGATTTATTTTTGTGACTTCCCTATCTGGGTTAATATCTTGTGGCTCTGTCTTGTGTTCTAGTCTTGGGTTGTTATCTGATGTTATTGATTTTCTAACTGGAGGACTCCGTTTAGTATTTCTTGTAGTTTTGGTTTCGTTTTTGCAAATTCCCTGAACTTCTGATTATTTGGAAATGCCCTAACTTCGCCATCATACTTGAGAGACAGTTTTCCTGGATATATAATCTTGGCTGGCAATTTTTTTCCTTCGAGGATTTATATATGTCATTCCATTGCCTTCTTGCCTGCATGGTTTCTGCTGAGTAGTCTGAGCTTATTCTTACTGACTCTTCTTTGTAAGTAACTTTTTGTTTATCTGTAGCCACTCTTAAAATTCTCTCTTTATCTTTGGTTTTGGCAAATTTGATTTTAATATGTCTTGTTGACTTTCTTTTGGGGTCTACCTTTTGTGGGGTTCAATGAGCATATTAGATAGATATCTTCTTATCTTTCATGATATCAGGTAAGTTTTCTGCCAACAAATCTTCAACAATTTCCTCTGTATTTTCCGTTTTCCACCCCCGCCCCTTTCTGGTACTGCAAGAGGTTATTCCCATTGATATAATCCCACATAATTCTTAGATTTTCTTCATTTTTTAAATCTTTTTTATCTGATTTTTCCTCAGATAAGTTGGTGTCAGTTGGTGTACCTTGAATCTCACTAATTCTGAGTTCCACTGCCTCATTTCTGCTCCTATGACTTTCTATTGAGTTGTCTAATTCTGAAATTTTATTGTTAATCTGAGTTTCTGTTTGCTCTCTCTCTATGGATTCTTGTAGCCTGCTAAATTTGTGATTATTCTCTTCTCTAATCTTAAATTCTTCTGTTGCTTAGTCTGTGCTTTCCAAAATTTCTTTCCTGATCTCTTGAAGTGTTCTGTATATTAATCTTTTGTATACTGCCTCTGGTAATTCCAAGAAATTTTCTTCCTCCTGAAAATTTCTAGATTGTTTATTTTGGGAGCTTGCTGAAGCCTCCATGGTCTGCCTCTTAGTGTGAATTGATATTGACTTTTGTCTCTGAGCCATCAATAAGTCATTATCTTTATTTATTTTATGTTAGCTTACTGATCTTAATTTCTTGTTTGTTTTGTTATGCCCAAATAGGCTGCTCGTGTGAGCTAACCCCATCACTGGTGCCTTTGAAACTCAAATATCCTGCTACCAGGTGGCCAGAACTGCCACTAAGTATGTGAGCTCAGGAGTTCACCCATTCCTCCTGTATGGATTGAGCTCAGGTGTCTAGGTAGTCGACCACCAAATGAGTGGTGCGGGCTCTCACCTACAGTCTTAGAGAGTTGTGAGTGATTGGAATAGGCACAGGCATCCATCTGCAACAGGGGGACATATGCTGAGCAAGGCAGGGGTCCTATGCAGCCCCCGAGTATCCAGGAGGAAAGTGTGTCCTTGTTCCCTAGAGCACATAAGTGGGTGGGTTTTGCAGCCAGACTATGAACACCCAGTGTTTTTGGCTGTAAGGACTGGGAGACACCACTTATTCTTGGGCCCATGTCACAGGTGGCTAGATGGCATGAGTGGAGCCACTAGTTCTCAGGCCCCTGATGTGGGTACGTTAAGACCCTGCTTAATGGGCAGAGCAGCGTCAAATTTCATGAACCTGCTACTTCACTCCAGAAACAGTTGAAGTTAGACTTCAAGTATATACCCTGTGGATTGCAGTAATTAGGGCCTACTCTGTTAAAATGGGCCCACACAAATCTATGCAGGGGGAAAGGCACTCAAAGTCCATGGATCCCTTATGCCTGTGCCTAGGCAGACAAGCTGTGCTTACCCTGAATTCCTGGCTTAGGGGAGCTGGCAGATTATTTTTTCCCCTGTTTGTTAATTTGTTCACTTTCCTAGGCTGGGAGAATGGCTCAGGGTGTGTGGCGGGTCCTACTTCTGGCCCAGGGGACTTGGCAATTGCTGAAGGCGTCCCAGACTTAGTGCCGAGTAAGAAGCAGGGAGGTAAATGGGAGAGAGGTTTTTCCCTAAGGGGGAGTCTTTTTGATCCATAGGTAGGCCAGATGCAAGTACTTATCTTTTGCCCATCGAGTACTTCTTCTCACTGGTTTTGGATGGCTGAGTAGACTCTCTGTCGCTGGGTCTCTCCCAGTGTGGAAAATGCCTCCTGAGCACCTCTCCTTGCCTGCCTTACTGCGCTCCACAAGCTGATCTGGTCTGAAGGTCTCAGGCTTTCTCCAGGTCAAATATGGCAACTCCTTGCTGCTTCTGAACCATCTCTTCCTCCGCTTGTCACTCAGTTTGATTCCTCAACTTTGCCTTTGATGTTCAGGGCTCCTAAATTGTCAAATATAATCAATTCACTTATTTTTTTGGGTCTTTGTTGTAAGAGGGACCACCTGAAGCATCTGACTACCCAGCCATCTTGACCCCACATCCAGAAACTGTTTTCTTGAGATAGAATCTACTTCTGGTGAAGATGCTGTGAACATTGTTGAGATGACAACAAAGGATTAGGATATTACATAAACTTAGTTGATAAAACAGTGGTGGGGTTTGAGAGAACTGACTCCAATTTTGAAAGAAGTTTTACTGTGGGTAAAATACTATCAACCAGCGTCATCAACTACAGAGAAATCTTTTGTAAAAGGAAGAGTAAATCGATTTGGCAAGTTTCATTGTTGTCTTATTTAAGAATTTGCCACAGCCACCCCAGCCTTCAGCAACCACCACCCTGATCAGTCATCAGCCATCAACATAGAGGCAAAACCCTTCACCAGCAAAAAGATTATGACTTGCTGAAGGCTTAGATAAGGATTAACCTTTTTTAGCAATAATTTTTTTTTAGACATAATGCAATTGCACACTTAATGCACTACAAAATAGTGTAAACATAAATTTTATATGGACTGGGAAACAAAAAAAGTTTATGTGAGTCACTTTATTGTGATATTTGCTTTATTGCCATGGTCTGGAACTGAACACACAGTATCTCCAAGGTATACCTGTACAAATGTATGTGGTAGAATCCTTCTATAGACATTGTTTGCAATTCAAATAGGCAAAAATCTAGTTAAAACTGTTCAAATGTATGTACAAATATTAGATACATAGCTTTCATTTTTTTAGTTAGTAAAATGCATAATATCATTTAAAATCAATGAAAAAAGAATCTGAATTGTTAAAGTAATTAGAATGAAGTCCTACTGAACTTCTGCTTTAGCCTTATAAAATCCCAAAGATTTAAATTTGGAAGAAATCTTCAAGCTCATAAAGCCCCAATCTCTCATTTTACAGGTGTGCCAATTGAAAACTTAGAAAATTAGAGAATGTCATGGCAGCAAGAATTTTTATTTTTATAAAAGAAATGGAAACAGTGTTTATATTTGCTTAGAACAATATTTCTCACATGATAGTATACACACACAAATAAAATTCAGAAATTATTAGCAAGAAAATAAAACTCTAGTCAAATGCACTTGAGACAGCTGTATTTTATAGTACCCTCCAAAAGATCAACAATGTATATTAATGGTAATTAATGGATCATGCAGTAGACATTAAGGGTCATTAAAAGATACAAATTTCCAGTTTAAAAAAATTAAAAATGATTAGTTCAGTTTACCAAGGTTATTTGCCACAGATTTTTTTCCTTCCACATAACCCTTACCAGAGGGATGTTTAGGGATGGATATCTGCAGTTTCTAATTGTTTGGGGCAGAGACACAATGGAAGAAGATGTCTAATCAATCTCCTGAGGTTTGTCCACCCTTCTTCAAGGAAAATTGGCTGTGTTATGGTAGTCAAAAAAGATTCAGAACAACAATTTATCTCTATACCTACCAAATAAAATTTGAAAACCTACAAATAAATTATCTGCCTGGGAATCAGGAGTCCCTGGGACCATGCATACTTCAGGATTACAACATTAAAGCCACCCTATCCTTGTCGTTGGATCCCTGATTGCACAGTGGTTAACAGTTCAGCTGCTAACCAAAAGGTTGACAGTTCAAATCCACCGGCCGCTCCTTGGAAACTCTACAGGGTAGTTCTGTTCTGTTCTGTCCTATAGGGTTGTTTTGAGTTGGAATCGACTTGATGGCAACAGGTTTGGTATTTATTTGTTTGTTTTGGTTTTATCCTTGTCATGAGTGATGATTTGAGTGATGATTGGCTGTTTTTATTTTGACCTGATTATCAAAGTGATGCTCTAATTCGAGACTGCTCTGCTATATTTCTAGAAGGAAAGGTCTTTCCTTGAAAGTATATTTTGTGGGAGGAATATATAAATATGTTTTGTAATATTAAAAGTATTAAATAAATCCATTTAGTAAGCATCTATTACTCTCACTCTCCATTAAATAAATTATTACTGCGAATCTAAACTATGTATTGGTTCCCAGTTACAATGATTCCTGCTGTCAAAGAGCTCAGGCATGGAAGATGTTTGTAACTTAATGAAATAAATGTTATTTATTTTTAAATATCATAGAATACAATGAAACAAATACTACAGGAATGTGGTTATAGTCAAAGAATAGAAACTTCATAGTGGAGAGGAAACATTCACAGAAGAAAGTTTATTTTCTTTCTTTTTTGCTTACTTTTTTTTTTTTTTTTTTTTCTAAATCTTAAAGTAGGAACAAGTGTTTGCAAGGAGAGAATTGGGGGACATATTGCATTCAGGCACGATAGAATTTTTGTCAATGCATGAAGGCATAAAGAAACAGATCTTGTTCAATAAACTATTGTTTTCTTACTCTATGTTCACAAGAAAAAGATATGTCTGACTGCCATCAGACTTTATCATTTTGTCTATAAAGCAGTATTGAAACAAGCTAAGTCAGTACTGTGTATGAAAAGAAGAAAAATAAGAGTAAAATGGGAAAGTAGAGAGGTACTTGATAAATATCTCACCTCATTTCAGCTCTTATGATTATTTCTGATGATTAGATTGGATTCTAACTTGATTTCTATCTTAGAAATAATCTTTATCTTAGATTTTCTGGGTTAAGGGGCAATTCTATTTTCATATGCAAATATTTTTCAAAAAATAATGGTACATAGATCAAAGTAGAAGAAGGTTGATAGTATATCATGGAAGAGTTATATTACAGAAAACTGATGAAACCTGGAATTTAACATTTATCACTTAAAGAGTTTCACCTATAGACGAAACAAACAAAAAGACTTTCTGCACTTAATTTAAAAATCAAATTTCAAAATGAAAGAAAGAGAGATCAGTGTTGGGTCTTAAATTTGAGGTAGATGACATGCTTCAAAGAACAAAGGAAAAAGTAGGTTGATATCATGAGGGCATAGACAAGAAACTTGAAACATAGAGTCAGAAGATCTAATATTAAAATGATAGAAGTTCAAGAAAGAGAAGAAATAATTGTCCAAATAATAGAAGTAAGCATTCCTAACCTAAAAAGAAGAAAGGGAGGGAAGGGAAGAAAAGGGAGGGAAGGGAAGGGAAAGGAAAAAATAATAATTTCAGTAAAATCATTCATTTCTTATAGTTTATAAAAAGATGATGGAGGATATACAAAAATTGTTGTTGTTAGGTGCCATCGAGTCAGTTCCGACTCACAGGGACCCTATGTATTACAGAACGGAACACTGCCCGGTCCTGCACCGTTCTTGCGATCATTATTCTGCTTGAGCTCATCGTTGCAGCCACTGTGTCAATCCATCTTGTTGAGGATCTTCCTCTTTTGCTCTGACCCTGTACTTTACCAAGAATGATGTCCTTCTCCAAGGACAGATTCCTCCTGATAACATGTCCAAAGTATGTAAGATGTAGTCTCGCCATCCTTCCTTCTATGAGCATTCTGGTTGTACTTCTTCCAAGACAGATTTGTTCATTCTTTTGGCAGTCCATGGTATATTTAATATTCTTCACCGACCCCATAATTCAAAGGTGTCAATTATTCTTCGGTCTTCCTTATTCATTGTCCAGATTTCACATATGAAGCAATTGAAAATACTATGGCCTGTGTCTGACACATCTTAGTTTTCAAAGTGACGTCTTTGCTTTTCAACACTTAAAGAGGTCTTTCACAGCAGATTTGCCCAATGCAATGTGTCTTTTGATTTCTTGACTGCTGCTTCCATGGGTGTTGACTGTGGATCCAAGCAAAATGAAATCCTTGACAACTTCCGTCTTTTCTCCATTTATCATGATGTTGCTTATTGTTGTAGTTGTGAGGTTTTTTGTTTTCTTTATGTTGAGGTGTAATCCATTCTGAAAGCTGTGGTCTTTGATCTTCATCAGTAAGTTCTTTAAGTCCTCTTCACTTTCAGCAAGCAATGTAGTGTTATTTACATATGAATCTTCCTCCAATCTAGATGCCCCATTCTTCTTCATATAGCCCAGCTTCTTGGATTATTTGCTCAGCATACACATTGAATAGCTATGGTGAAAGGATGCAACCCTGATGCAGGCCTTTCCTGACTTTAAACCCTGCAGTATCCCCATGTTCTGTTAGAAGGAATGCCTCTTGATCTATGTACAGGTTCCTCATGAGCACAATTAAGTGTTCTGGAATTCCCATTCTTCACAATGTTATCCAAAATTTGTTATGATCCACAGAGTCGAATGCTTTTGCATAGTCATTAAAAACACAAGTAAACATTTTTCTGGTATTCTCTGCTTTCAGCCAGGATCCTTCTGACATCAGCAATGATGTCCCTGGTTACACGTCTTCCTCTGAATCTGGCCTGAATTTTTAGCAATTCCCTTTTGATATTCTCCTGCAGCCTCCTTTGAATGATCTTCAGCAAAATTTTACTTGTGTGTGATATTAATGATTTGTTAGATAATTTCTGCATTAGATTGGATCATCTTTTTTGGGAATAGGCATAAATATAGATCTCTTCCAGTTAGTTGGCCAGGTAGCTGTCTTCCAAGTTCCTTGGCATAGATGAGTGAGCACTTCCAGCGCTGCATCTGTTTGTTGAAACATCTCAATTGATATTCCGTCAACTGCAGAAGCCCTGTTTTTTTTTTTTTTTTTTTTTTTTTTGCCAATGCATTCAGTGCAGCTTGGACTTCTTCCTTCAGTACCATCGGTTCCTGATCATATGCTACGTCTTGAAATGGTTGAACGTCAACCAATTCTTTTTGATATAATGACTCTGTGTATTCCTTCTATCTTCTTTTGATGCTTCCTGCTTAGTTTAGTATTTTCCCCATAGAATCCTTCACTATTGCAACTCGAGGCTTGAATTTTTTCCTGAGGCCTTTCAGCTTGAGAAATGTCGAGGGTCGTTATGAGTCACAATCGACTCCACGGTACAAAGAAAAAAAAAATACAAGAATTAGGAGTGTTTAGTACTCTGAGGCAAATGTTCAAGAGAAGTCTCTATATCAATCAGAATGAAACAGCATAGAGGATATGAATAGACAAAGGCAAAACTAGAAAGTAAATATTTATGAGAAATGAACTTCTCAACATATACAATTCTATTTGCACTTAAATATATAAAAATAAGTGTTAAATAAAAATTTTTTAAAACTAAAGGGACAGGACAGACTCTGCAAAACCTTGAAGTAAGGCTTAGAAAATACTGTCCAAGCATGTTTATCACCTCAAGGGTTTGAATGAAGACAGGAAGAAACTGAAACAGTTATCTTGGGAAATGAAAGGATAAGTGGAGAATAATAAAATTTTTGTGGAACAGACATGTCTTGGATAGAGAAATAGTTAATGTCTAAAAAAAATTTAAAAACATTGTAATTGTCAGGGTTTTCCAGAGAAACAGAACCAAAAGGATACATGGGATATAACCTTTTATTACATATATATGTTTATGAAATATGAATGCCATTACTAATAAAACCTTTATCATTTCAAAGAATAGAATAAAATAGCTAAGTACAATAAATACCATTTATCAAAACCAAATGTCAGATAATCTTGTAATCAGTATGAAAATTGGACTTCTTGCTGTCACCATCATTATATTTTAATTTGAATAAAAAGAGACTGTAAATATATCTATTGTCTCTAAATAAATATATAAGTGCTAATTAGAAATCCATTGGGAAATTTTTGGGTTTTTTTAAAATTTTTTTTTTTAGGGAGAATAGATATATAAATAATCTTATGGTTTATAATACCCAGTATGAAGGGAAAAAGAAACATATAAAGAGAAATGCATGATAAGGATCATTGAGGTGGTGGAGGGTAAGTAACAGACTGATCAGATATCAGATATTACAATAAATTGTAGGTATTGGCATGACAATTGATGTCTGATATAGTAGAACAGAATAAATAATCCACAAATAGATCGTAGTGTATTTGAGAATTTACTGTTTTCTACTTCAGAGCCAAAAGAATGAGTTATTTAATACAATTACTAGTTCAACTAGCTATTTATGTATAAATAAAATATAACAAAAAACTAAATATATTCAATATTTGAAATAATCAAATTGAGTATACAGAACACAAATGCTTAAAAATAATAAAGAGGATTAAGCATTGGTTTTAATGGAAGTGGTTTTGACCAAAACACCTCCATGTCTTTTCATTCTACCTAAGGATAGACGTAATTGATAGGGAGTGTGAGTTTAGTGATTCATCTTGGACTATAAACTGACTGCAGTTAAAATGATATCCTTAATTGCTTGTCCAAAGGGTGGCAGATTAGTGATTGAATTTGAAAACAACTGAGCAGTGAACAAGCAAGATACACCAGTTCCTTCGGCTTAGCTGCCTCCCTCTCCAAAGATGTTACTGTAGAAGCAAAGAGTTACTTTTATTGACTTGTTTACTCTTGAGAGATCTATTCAAGATGAGAATTTAATTTTTCTGGTTATATTAGCTTTATCTTGTTCTGAAGACAAAGTTTAAAAATAGTGGAGAGCAAAATATTTTCTATAGCCTGGTCTTGCTGACAAGTATAAAGTTTTCTCCAGTTTATTTTTTTCCCTAGATTTACCTATCTTACATTACCACTTCTCATTTCTTTAAATAATTGTCAGGAAGTGATATGAAAATGGATAGTATGAAATTTTTGAAATTCTGTTACTTTTTTAATGTTCATAAGACTATGATTGCTTTCAAAATTTAGGTATCTGATCAAAATAATAGAAGCCATGTTATAAAACGGTAACTCCTGCTGACCTGGACATTCCTCAGGCCTTCTACACCATTATGTAAAAGAAAGTTTACGTCTTAAACTGAGAAAAAATATTTCTCCAAGAGCCTCCAGAAACAAGAATTGTATTAGGGATTAAATATAGTTAAAATATTTGCTTTATAAAGAAATTAAAAATTCAATTTAAAAAATTTTAGAATTATAACTTTCAAAAAGACTATCAGATAAAATTAAAATTATCCTTATAAGTAAAAATATAAATTAATTGGTGATATAAAACATTACCATTTCTCCCTTTATAAGTATGCATGGAATAGAGTTATTTTTATTCAGGAAAGGAGGAATACAGAAATCAGCATCTTTCTTTGCTTCACTCATCCTGGCTTCAGCATTCCACCACAGACAGGCAAGAAGTTCTCGAAATGCTCTCATGA
Source organism: Dugong dugon (assembly GCA_030035585.1). Classification (NCBI taxonomy): domain Eukaryota; kingdom Metazoa; phylum Chordata; class Mammalia; order Sirenia; family Dugongidae; genus Dugong; species Dugong dugon. Next base: position 36,281,595 of record CM057479.1, read on the forward strand.
CATCATCTACAGTGAGGGATGATTGATAGGCAAGAAAAGCAGTCTTCTGTATTGAAGTGAAAAATTTCCTAGAAGTTTCATCTTGAGAACAAATGAAAACTGAACAAAGAAAACAAAACAAAAAACAGAGACTCCTAGGCAAAAAATATTATTTAATGTTTCAATTTATTTTTATCACATACCAATTCAAGATAGGCAGTCACTGTCAGTGTCCGCTAAATCCCTGAACTTGTCTATTATTTTTATGGTTATTCTACCTGCTTCTTACTTCCTTTTTTTTTCAGAGGTTGTGCAAATTGGTTTTCAGTGTGTTCTTTTGCTCTTATCTTCATGTAAAACTTTCTCTATGTTTTGCTTATCCATTCTTCTGTGTAAAAATTTCTTACACTGAGAGTTTGAAAGAGGTGTCTGCTCTGTCTCTGTATTAATTAGAAAACTCCTTACCAATGTCTGGAATCTCCTACCATCATGGGATATTCTTTTCACTCCTGGATAATAGTCTTAATTTTCTTTTCTTATTTTTTAATGAATCATTTAAATTCAGACAGCCTTTCTAAGTTTCATTTTACTTGTACTGTTTTAAACATTAAAATGTAAAATGAAATATATCTGCCTGCTGTACAGTCTCAATTATGTTCCGTTGACATTAATTACATTTTGTGTGTCAACAAATGCACATTATGGTCAGAACATGCATCCTTCAGTTGTCTGTCATAGACGGTAATTACAAAATGATAAAATTTAAATGGAGCAGAGTCAATTTAAGCAGACAATATGTGGAGCAAAACAGACTACTTCCTGTGGAGATAGATGGATGTTTGTTATAATTTTGCAGGTATTCCTATTTCTTATTTATATTCCAAAATTCATATTGGTAGAGATGGTGCAAGCACACTTGTCACTAAATACCAAATATTAAGCAGATATTTACTGGGTGCTTTATATGTGTGAGAGAGAGAATAATAGAGAGGAAAAGATTTGCTTAAAAAGAAAATATTTGCTTTCTTCTTTGACTAGGTCAAATTTCATCAGGGGTTTCATAAAAACTCCCAGGTGGGGATTTTATGACTTGAAAGACCAGTATTTTGACTATGTGAATCTTCCCTAAAATTATCTACAGATTCAACTAAATCCTTATCAACTTTGTATAACAAAATTAAAACTATTTTTCTGTAGAAATCAGCAGATGATCCTAAATGTTTTATGAATGGCAAAGGTGCAACAAATGCCAAGAAAATCTTAAAGAAGAATCAAGTAGGAGAATTTCCACAAACAGGTATCAAGATTAAAGCACAATAATACAATTAAGACAATGTAGTATAGGTTCAAAGACAGATAGATAGACAAATGGAACAAAACTGAAACAAAGGTACAGATATAGTCATTTGATTCATTAAAAAAGGTCAGTGCAGTAGGAATGAAAAGTTTTCTGCTAATAAGGGTCAATTTGGATACGCATATGGGAAAAAAAACTAACTTGATTCCTAAATGATACCATACTCAACAAAAAACTCTTATTGATTGTAGGACTAGATGTGAAAGACAAAACAAAAGAGCTCCTAGAAATAAGAAAATATCTAATGAACTTGGTGTAAGTGCATGTATTTTGAACAGGACACACCCTCATACCCACACACTTATAAATCTATTACCCATAAAAGGGAAATATTGATAAATGGAAGTCCATTAAAATCAAGACCTTCGATTCATCAAAAAACACAATTAAGAGATTAAAAATGCAAAACAAGTACGGGAGAATATATTTGCATTATATATATCTGATAAAACACTCACAACTAGATTAGAATAAAATAGTTTTTTTTTTTTTTTTTACTGATTAATAAGAAAAACAGCAGACAATCCGTCTTTAAAAAGTAGGCAAAAGTATTCAACAGGCATTTAAAAAAGATATTCAAGTGGTAAATTGACATTTGAAAAATTCTTCAACATCACTATTCATCAGAAAAATGCAAAATAATAGCTGATCTATTTTTAACTTTCTCTCTCTCTGTATGTCATACCCAGGGAAAATTTTATATGATATGAAGTCATTTTGAGAGAAATATTAACTTAGGAATTTGTTGCCAAAAACCTTCGGTAAATGAAAAAAACAGTGCTTTAGGAAGAAGTGCAGTGATATCATACAGAAATCTGGAAATGCAGAAGGAAAAATGACACTGGAAATGGTGCTAAATATATTCTGTTGAGCCATATGAAATTGTCATTTGCCTAAGACAAAAACAGTAGAATATCAACCTAATTATAAAACTGAACCTAATAAATTAATATTAACTCTGCCTAACAATCATATTTGGAGGTAACGTGCAAAAAACTAAAATATATGTTACCAATACACAAAGGATGGAAGGAAAGAAACTGATTTAAAAGTTTTAAGGTCAATGCAATCTCAAGAAAATTTTAGAATCAAAGCTTCAGTTCAGCCAGTTTTAGTCAAATATGAGCACTATGATTTTTAGCATAATAAAAAATTGCATAAATATCAATTTAAGAGAATAGTAGAATAATAAAAATAGGTAATCCAGAAGAAGCCTAAAAAGGAGGGAAAAAGAAAATAAATACAAAATCATAGTTATCTCATAATTATCTTAAAAAAATAAATGGTAGCTTAATGATCTGTGTTGTTTTTGTGTGTGTGGCGATAGAAAGGGAAGCATTAGACTCATCATTAGGAGATTTCAAAACATTTTTCGTTACAGAAAATTCTGGAAAAGGGCCTATAAAAAATAAATAAGAAACTTCACTGTTTCTATGTTACAAAATTCCTGAAGAACAAGTCTGTGTGTTATGAGTTCTAAATTTCAGAATAATTCATGGAATAGCACAAGTTTATGTAATAAAAATGGATTTAGGAAAGGATAAAAACAGTAATTGAGGCTAAAAAGCCAGAGGTGTGATTTCTAGAATATCTAAAACAATTACATGACAAGGAGAGGGAGACTTTGAAAAGAAAAAAAAAAAATCATAGTAACTGTATGAGACATATATTTGTTGTTGCTGTTGTTAGGTGACCTCTGTTTTACCAAGCATAATGTCCTTCTCCAGAGACTGGTCCCTCCTGATAACTTGTCCAAAATATGTGAGATGAAGTCTCGCCATCCTTGTTCTAAGGAGCATTCTGGCTGTACTTCTTCCAAGACAGATTTGTTCTTTCTTCAGGCAGTCCACAGTATATTCAATATTCTTTGCCCACACCATAATTCAAAGGCATCAATTCTTCTTTGGTCTTCCTTACTCATTGTCCAGCTTTCACATGCATATGAGGCGATTGAAAACACCATGGCTTGGTTCAGATGCACCTTAATTCTTAAAGTGACATCTTTGCTTTTTAACACTTTAAAAAGATCTCTTGCAGCAGATTTGCCCAATGCAATGTGTCGTCTGATTTCTTGATCGCTGCTTCCATGGCCATTGACTGTGGATCTAAGAAAAATGAAATCCTTGACAACTTCAATTTTTTCTCCATTTATCATGATGTTGCTTATTGGTCCAGTTGTGAGGATTTTGGTTTTCTTTATGTTGAAGTGTAATCCATACTGAAGACTGTGGTCTTTGATCTTGATCAGTAAGTGCTTCAAGTCCTCTTCACTTTCAGCAAGCAAAGTTGTGTCATCTGCATATCGCAGGTTGTTAATGAGTCTTCCTCCAATCCTGATGTCCTGTTCTTCTTCATATAGTACAGCTTCTCAGATTACAGAAGTATATGGATATTAAACAAAAAGGAGATCCACAATGAGGCAATGAGAGTGCACCAGAAGCTAAACCAATATACTGTTTTCTTCACTGAGATTGTCTTGATATGAAGAACAAAGGAACTAAAGTGTGATTAATTTCTCAGTTGATTTAGATTCAGGTGCAAACTGAGAAATCCAACTGGACACAAACACTGTAAACCAAAGTCACTGTAAATCAACTGATGCACAGATTAAACTTGGAGTACAACTGATTTCCAGTATATGACATTGGGTGAAAAGATTTTTAATAGTAATTTTTTAAGATACCAGTTGCAGAAGAACTTCAGTGCTGATACATATCAAAACATGACTATTCCAGGTAAGGGCATGAATGTTGTTATTAGTTGCTGTCAAGTTCACTGGGATTCATGGCTACCTTTTGTATAAAAGAAGGAAACACTGGTCCAGTGCCATCCTCGTGATTTTTTTTTTTCTGGTGTATATACTTCTATATTTTTCTTTTTAATTTTTATTTTTTTTATTGTACTTTAGATGAAGGTTTACAGAGCAGTTTCTTATTAAACAGTCAGTACAAATATTGTTTTATGACATTGGTTAACAATCTCAAGACATGTCAACACTCTCCCTTCTCGACTTTGGAGGAAATTTTCGTTTTTTTTTTGGTGAAAATATACATAGCCAAACAGACACCATTTCAAAAATTTCTACACGTACAATTCACTGACGTCAATTACATTCTTCTAGTTGCGATGTCATTCTCACTATCCCTTTCCAAATTATTCCATCACCATTATCTTCAACTCACTGCCCCCTAGGCTTCCCATCAAACCTCCTGAGTTACTGTTGTCAATTTGATCTGTGATAGATAAGTCTTTTTTTATTTTGGTACTTTAGATGAAAGTTTACAGAACAAATAGTTTCTCATTCAACAGGACACTTATTGCTCTATGACAATGGTTAACAACCCCACGACAAGTCAACACTGCCCCTTCTCAACCTTGGGATTCCTATCACCAGCTTTCCTGTCCTCTCTTCCTTCTAGTCTTTGTCAGTGGACTGTTGTGCTTTATTACTCCTGTTTTGTTTTATGGGGCTGTGCAATCCCTGGGTGAATGATGAACCTCGGGAGTGACTTCACCACTGAGGTAAAAGAGTGTCCGGGAGCCATATTCTCAGGGTTTCTCCAGTTTCTTTGAAGCCAATAAATCTGGTCTTTTTTTGTGAGTTGGAATTTTGTTCTATATCCTTCTCAAACTCTGTCAAGGACCCTCTGTTATGATCCCGGTCAGACAAGTCAGTGGTTGTAGCCGGGCACCATCTAGCTGTACTGGACTCAGACTGGTGGAGGTTACTTAATATTGCGTACTGTCTTACCCTTCACCAAATTAACTGTGGTCCATTAGTCCTTTGGACTAATCTTTTCCTTGTATACTGTTCTCTTCATTCTCCCTTGCTCCTGAAGGAGTGAGACCAGTGGAGGGTCTTAGATGGCTGCTCACAGGCTTTAACGATCCCAGACGCTACTCACCAGGGTAGAATGTAGAACATTGTCTTTATAAACTGTGTTATGCCAATTGACCTAGATGTTCCCCGAGACCATGGTCCCCACAGCCCTCTGCCCAACAGTTCAGTCCCTCAGGGAGTTTGGATGTGTCTATGGAGCTTCCATGACCTTTCCTTGTACAAGTTGTGCCGGATTCCCTAGTATTGTATACTGTCTTACCCTCCACCAAAGTTACCACTTATCTATTGTCTATTTAGTATTTCCCCCCACCCCTCCCATCCCTTGAAACCAACAAATATTGTTACTTTTTGTGTATAAACTTTTTCATGGGTTTTTACAATAGAGGTCTCGTACAATATTTGTCCTTTTCTGATTGACTTCTTTCACTTAGAATAATGTCCTCCAGTTTCATCCATGTTATGAGATGCTTCACAGATCCATCATTGTTCTTGATCTTTTCATAATATTCCATTGTGTGTATGTACCATAGTTTGTTTATCCATTCATCTGTTGATGGACATCTAGGTTGTTTCCATCTTTTTGCTATTGTGAACAGTGCTGCAATGAATATGGGTCTGCATATGTCTATTCGTGTGACGACTCATTTCTTTAGGATCTATTCTTAGGAGTGGGATTACTGGATGGCATGATATTTCTATTTTAGCTTTCTAAGGAAGCTCCATATCATTTTAAAACTGATGGTATCCTTATGCATTTCCACCAGCAGTGCATAAGAGTTTCAATCTCCCCGCAGCCTCTCCAACATTTGTTATTTCCAGTGTTTTTGATTAGTGCCAATAATGCGAGGATGAGACGGTATCTCATTTTGGTTTCAATTTGCATTTCTCTAATGGCTAGTGATCACAAGCATTTCCTCATATGTCTGTTGGCAGCTTGAAAGTCTTCTTTGGTGAAATGTCTGTTCATTTCCTTTGCCCATTTTTTAATCGGATTAGTTGTCTTTTTGTTGTAGAGGTGTTGGATTTTCTTGTTGATTTTAGAGATTAGATCTTTGTCTGACTTTTAATGTCCAAAATTTTTTTCCCAGTCTGTAGGTTCTCTTTTTACTCATTTGGTGAAGTTTTTAATGAACATAAGTGTTTAATTTTTAGAAGACCCTGTTATCTAGCTTATCTTCTGTAGTTTATGTGTTGTTGGTTATGGTTTGTATCCTGTTAATGTCATGTATTAGGGCCAGTAGCATTGGTCCTATTTTTTCTTCTATGAACGTTATAGTTTTTGCGTTTATATTTAGGTCTTTGATACATTTTGAATTAGTTTTTGTGTATGGTGTTAGCTATGGATCCTGTTTCATTTTTTTGCAGATGGACATCCACTTTTGCAAGCACCATTTGTTAAAAAGACTGTCTTTTCCTCATCTGATGGACTTTGGGCCCTCGTCAAAGATCAGGTGACCATAAGTGGAAGGATTTACACCTGGGTTCTCAATTCTGTTCCATTGGTCAATGTATCTGTCATTGTACCAATACGAGGCTGTTTTGACTACCATAGCTGTATAGTAGGTTCTGAGGTCAGGTAGTGCGAGTGCTCCTGCTTTATTCTTCTTCTTCAATAGAGATTTACTTATCTGAGGCTTCTTCCATTTCCAAGTTAATGATTAGTTTTTCCATCTCTTTAAAGAATGTTGTTGATATTTGAATCAGGATTGCATTGTATTTGTAAATTGTTTTGGGCAGAATTGTCATTTTCACAATGTTGAGTCTACCTATCCTTAAGCATGGTATGTTTTTCCATTTATGTAGATCCTTTTGGGTTTCTTACAGAGGTGTGTTGTAGTTTTCTTTATATAGGTCTTTGACAACACTGTTTAGATTTATTCCTAAGTTTTTTTTTTTTTTTTTTTTTAGGGGCTATTATAAATGGTATTATTTTCCTGGTTTCCTTTTCATTGTTCTATTTATTAGTGTATAGGAATCCATCTGAATTTGGTATGTTTATCTTGTATCCTACTACTCTGCTGAATCTTTCTGTTAGTTCCAGTAGTTCTCTCGTGGAGTCTTTAGGTTTTTCTGTGTATAGTATCACATCATCCACAAACAGGGACAGTTTAACTTCTTCATTACCAATCTGGATGCCCTTTATTTCTTTTTCTTGCCTTATTGCTCTCGCTAGAATTTCCAGCACAATGTTAAATAGGAGTGGTGATAAAGGATGTTCTTGTTTTGTTCTTATTCTCAAGGGGAATGTTTTCAGCCTCTCTCCTTTAACAATGATGTTGTCCATTGGTTTTGCAAAGATGTGGTTTATTATGTTGAGAAATTTCCCTTCTATACCTATTTTATTGAGAGTTTTTATCAGTAATGGATGTATGACTTTGTCAAAAGCCTTTTCTGCATCATTTGAGATTATCATGTGATTCTTTTCTTTCCTTTATTTATGTGGTGGATTACATTGATTGATTTTCTAATGTTGAACCATCCTTGCATACCTGGTATGAATCTTACTTGGTCATGTTGTATTATTTTTTTGAGATGATGCTGAATTCTATTGGCTAGAATTTGGTTGAGAATTTTTGCCTCTATATGCATGAGAGATATTGGTTTCTAATTTTCTTTTTTGTGGAGGCTTTGCCTGATTTTGGTATCAGGGTTATGCTGGCTTCATAAAATGATTTAAGAAGTACCCCTTCTTTTTCTATGTTCTGAAACAGAGTAGTAACAGTATAAGCTCTTGTCTGAATGGTTAGTAGAATTCTCCAGTGAAGCAATGTGGGCCAGTGCTTTTTTTTGTTGGAATTTTTTTTTTTTTTTTTTTTTTTTTTTTTTTTTTTTAATCTTTTCAATCTCTTCTCTTGTTAGGGGTCTCTTCAGATTTTCAGCATCACTTTGTGGTAGTTTGAGTATGTTTTGAGTTTCTAGAAATTTATCCATTTCCTCTAGGTTTTCAAATTTGTTGGTGCATAGTACTCTGTTACAATCCTTTTTATTTCAGTTAGGTCTGTTGTAATGTCCCCGATTTCATTTCTTATTTGGGTTATCTGAGTATTCTCCTGTTTTGCTTTTGTCAGTTTGGCCAGGGGTTTGTTGATTTTGTTGATCGTTTCTAAGAACCAACTTTTGGTTTTGTTGATTTTATTGTTTTTCCATTCTCTATTTCATTCATTTCTGCTCTGATCGTAATTATTTCATTTCTTCTGGTGGCTCTGGGCTTTATTTGGTGTTCTTTTTCTATTTGTTTGAGTTCTGTAGTTAATGTTTTGATTTTGTCCCATTATTCTTTTTTGATGTGTACATCTATTGCTATAAATTGTTCTCTGATGACTGCCTTTGCTGTGTCTCAAATGTTGTCATATGATGTGGTTTCATTCTCATTTGATTCTAGGAATTTTTTGATTCCATCTCTGATTTCTTCTATTACCCAGTGATGTGTAAGCAGGGTGTTATTTAGTTTCCATGTACTCAATTTTTTTTCCTTGGTCTTCCTGTCGTTAATTTTTACCTTGATGACGTTGTGGTCAGAGACGATACTGTGTATTATCTCATCATTTAGGAGCTTGTTGAAATTTGCTCTGTGGCCTAAGATGTGGTGTATTCTGGAGAGTGTTCCATGTACATTGGAAAAGAATGTGTACTTTGCAGCTGTTGGGTGTAGTGTTCTATATATGTCTATGAGGTCAATTTGGCTGATTTTGCCCTTTAGGTCTTCTGTACGTTTGTTGAGATTTTTTTCTAGATGTTCTGTCCTTTACTGAGAGTGATGTGAAGTCTCCTACTATTATTGTGGGACTGTCAGTTTCTCTTTTCAGTGTGGTTAGAGTTTGTTTTATGTATTTTGGAGACCTGTCATTGGGTGCATAAATGTTTATGATTGTTACGTCTTCATGACAGACTGTCCCCTTCATCATTATATTATCTTCTTCTTTCTCTTTTATGGGGGTTTTTGTTTTAATGTCTTTTTTATCTGAGATTAGTATTGCCACTCCTGCTTTTTTTTTTTTTTTTTTTTGGTAGCTGTTTGCTTGATATATTTTTTCCATCCTTTGATTTTTAATAAATGTACTTCTTTGTTTCTAAGATGTGTCTCTTGTAGACAGGAGCATATTGATGGATCCTGTTTTTTTAATCCATTCTGTCACTCTCCATCTCTTTATGGGTGCATTGAGGCCATTTACATTCAGTGTAACTACTAATAGGTATGAGTTTATTGCTGTCATTTCGTAGTGATTTTTTGGGGGTGCTGATGTTTTCTTTGTTCCTCTTACTCTCCTGTGCTGAATTCCTTTTGTTTGTGGATGTTTTTCATTTCTTTTATTTTTGTAGGTTTTATTTTTACAGAGATTTTAAGTTTTTATTCTTTATTTTGATGAGGAGTTTTGTTAACTTTCTTTGTGGTTACCTTGAAATTTACCTTTATCTTCATAGGTTTTAACCAGTCTATTATTATTGCCTTCCTCTCCATTAGAAGGTTCTATACCTACACCATTTATTCCTTGTTTTATTGTTCTGATGCTGTTGTCATTTACAGATTAACATCTTTGGTTCCCTGTTCTAATTCTTTGGTTTTGGATAGTCCTTGGGAGTCCATTTCCTATGTTAGTACCTGGCTGGTAGAATCCTGTGTCCTAGATTCAGCCTGTGGTTTGATGCTGTTTGTTCTCAGACTGAAAGACTCCCTTTAATAATTCTTTTAAGTTTTGTTTGATTTTTCCATAGTCCCTTAATTTCTTTTTAACTGGAAATGTCCTAATTTCACTATCATATCTGAACAAGAGTTTTGCAGGACATATTATTCTTGGCTGGCAATTTTTTTTTTCTTTCAAGGTTTTATACATGTCATCCCATTGCCTTTTTGGCTGCATGGTTTCTGCCAAATAATCTGAGCTTAGTCTTATTCTTTCTCCTCTGTATGTGGGTTTCTGTTTTTCTCAAGCTGCTCTCAGGATTCTTTGTCTTTGGTTTTAGCGAGTGTGATTATGATACGCCTTGGTGACTTTCTTTTGGGGTCTATCCTATATGGGGTTCATTGAGCTTCTTGGATGGTCATCTTTTCATCTTTCATGATATTGAGGATGTTTTCTGTCAGCAATTCTTCAATGATAATCTCTGTGTTTTCTGTCTTCTCCCCTGATCTAGAACTCCAATCTCTCACATATTTTTGCTTTTGATTGTATCCCACATAATTCTCAACGTCTTTTCATTTTTCTTTGATCTTTTTTTTTTTTTATTTTTCCTCTGATTTGTATCCAAGTGTTTGTCTTCAAATTCGCTGATCCTGTCTTCCATAATTTCAAACCTGCTTCTCAGCCCTTCTGCGACACAGTCCATTTCTGAGATTTGTTGTTTATCTTTTGGATTTCTAATTGTTGTTTTTGTATGATTTCTAGTTGTGAATTTACTTTAACATCATGTTCCTGTATTATTTCCTTTAATTCTTCCATTTTTTTGGTCTGTATCTTCCATGAATTTGTCCTTTTTTAAAATCATTTGAGTCTGCTTTTTACTTAAGTCTTGGATAATTCTGAATATTAGAGATTTAAATTCCCTATCAGGTAGTTTTAGTGCCTTTTCTTCTACTGGAAATTCATCTGGTATTTTATTTTGGACACGTATTGGAACCATCCTGTCCTGTTTTTGTATATGTTTTGATATTGTCTGCTGTCTTCAGGGCATTCAGTATTTATTTTCCCCATTTACTGATTGTGTTTTTGTTTGTTTCATCCTGCTTTTTTGTTTTATTTAGTTATGTCTGAGCAGACAGGCTGTGCATTCTTTGTTGTTTGCTTGCCTCTTGGTATGATACTTTTCACCTCCTCCTCCAGTGGGTAGGGCCAGTCACTCAGGTAGGGTACAGCAGGGCAGGTCCAGCTGAAGGGGAGTTGCTGGAATGGATTTTTTGTGGAATGTACTAGGGCTGACAGGTAGGGCCAGGAATCAGTGCAAGGTAGGTTCTGGTAGGCTGTGCCTCTACTGCTCAGTGGTGTGATGTTCAGTGCATTGTGAAGTAGGCAGGTAGGCAGGAAGGAAGAGGGAGATTGTGATGTGTGGAACTAAGAAGTGTATGCTGAAGAGGAGAGAGAGGAGAGAGGAACAGGAGCCAAAAACATACATATAAACAAACAAATAGAAAAGAGTGTTAACGGAGATTGCTGTTGGAGTGGAGAGATGAGATACTGAGAAATGTAGAAAAATAAAAAGGAAAAAAGAAAGAGAAAAAAGGTAAAAGAAAAAATGAATACATAAAAATTAGAGGAAAAAAAACAAAGAAACAGAAGTCCCCTGGGATTCTACTGGTGCAGCTGTAAAGACTGGGGAAGTTGCTCCGAGGCCATAAAATACAGCATGGCTAGAAGGAGTAGAGGTGTTACACAGCACCAGGTATTCAGGAGACAGGAAGTGAAAGTAAGTATAGAGAGACATGAAACTGGAAATGAAGAAATACAAAAAGGGAAAAAGAGAAGAAAAGAAAACAGAGAAACAAAAAAAAAAAAAACAAAAAAACAAAAAAACAAAAAAAAGCAAGAAAAAAGAAATGGCCCTGGGGATGTCACTGTACTTTTGCACAGAGTAAGGGAGTAGCTCCCAAGCCACACAGTACTGCCTGGCTAGAAGGGGCTCCCAAGCTGAGAAAAGAAAAAGAAAACAAACAAACAAATCAAAACAGAACAAACAAACAAAAAAATCCCCTGGGATTCCACTAGCATGGTGGCACAGGCTGGGAAGCAGTTTCACAGTGGAGTGGTGTTTCACAGCCTCTCAGGAAGAATCAAAGATGGCACATGCAGCCAGGTATTTGAGAGAAAGGAGGGGAAGGTGGTGAGGGGGAAGGAAGAAATCTAAAGAAAAGGAAAAAAGCAACACCAGCAGCCAACAAATGTCACTCACAGAGCCAGCCAGTGTGGGTCAGTTGAATCCAAGTGGCACCAGGGTGAAGCAGGTGCTTCTGGGCCAAAGGACTGTGGCTGCAGGAAGCAGAGGAGGCCGAGTGGGGGTGAAGAAGTGTGAGGGGTGGGAGAGTGTATACTGCTGGTTACTGGTGGTTTTGTCGTCTGCCTGAAACTCCATGAAGCTGTTTTCTCATACCTTCTGTTCACTGATCTCTGATAGGAGTCCAGGATTGTGGATCCATGCTGTGGTAGCTGATAGGGGACCTTTGCATGTATCTCTCCTCACTCTCTGTTCTTTGTCAGTTTCTTATTCCATTTGGCGCTTGGCTGAGTTCTTTATCTCTTCATTCAATGCTTAGGGTTTTGAGACTGATGTGTGCCACTGTTTCACTTAGTTTTTCAGATCTTTGCCGTGGAGGGACGGCGTGGGGCTTCTGTCTATAGTGTCATGTTGGTTGGAAGTTCCCGATTGTTGGTATGTTTGATTCCATTGCTGTTGCTATTATGTTGTTACATCTCATTGAGAATTTCCCTCTCCTTCACTTACTCACCACTTTACCAACCATGTTGTCCTTTTCTAGTGATTGATGTTTCCTGATGATGTGTCCAAAGTAAGATAGCTAAAGTCTTGCCACTCTTGCTTCTAAGGAAAATCCTGGTTGTTTTTCTCCTAGGACTGATTTGTTCATTCTTTTGGCAGTTCACAGTATTCAATATTCTTAGTCAACCTCATAGATGAAACACATCAATTCTTCTTATGTCTTCCTTTTTCACTTCTAACTTTCACATGTGTATGAAGCAATTGAAAAATCATGCAAACCTCAGTCATCAATGTAACATCTTTTCTTTTTAAATCTTTATAAAGGTCTTTTGCAATGGATTTGCCCTGTGCGATGTGTCATTTGATTTCTTGACTGCTGTTTTCATGGACATTGATTGTTTTCCAAGTAGAATGAAATCACTGACAACTTCAATTTATTCTTCATTTATCATGATTCTGTTTATTAGTTCAGTCGTGAGGACCTTTGTTTTCTACATGTTCAGGTGTAATCTGTACTGAAGGCTATATCACTCTGGGGACTTAGATGAGGTGGAAGCTATGAAAATTGAACAAGTCTCATTACTGTGTTATTGAGTAGAGTCAAGCCATTCATAAGAAACATCCATCCAGGATACCTTTTGTGTCGTTACATGAGATGAAAATACATTATATTTTTGCATACTACACTACTGAGATTTTACGTTTTATCTACATTACCAGCTAGTGATAGCTTCACTAATACGAAAGTAAATTTTCTCCCTCTCTAACTACATGGTTCAGTTTGTATAAATAATATACAATAGTTATTTAATTCTCTTCCAAAATATATGTACGTAATGTTCTTTGTTACTTGTCAAAGACAACCAATTGAAAATACCACTTCTCTTGGTCATGTAATGGTGTGCAAACCAATATAGGTATTTTGGTGGATAAATGGTGAATATGTCCATGTTTCAGTTCTCAGTGACTTCATAGGCTAGTGGAAGGGGGAATAAAATAGGTAGTCATACTGGAAGTAAGAATAAAACTGTAGCATCACAGGTTCAGTCACTGTAAACTGGGAACAGATTTCTATATGACATACAGTTGGATATAGGAGTGTCAGGTCAGGGAACATTCAGCTTGAAAATTTTTTTAAAGATACATAAAATTTATTTGTAAGTCACAAGATTTGTCTTCATTTAAAGTAGACACAATACTATCTCTATACAGATTAGAGTCTTAGCATTCATTGGCATGTTGTTGTTGTTAGGTGCCATCCAGTCAGTTCCAACTCATAGCGACTCTATGAAAAACAGAAGGAGACACTGCCTGGTCCTGTGCCATCTTCACAATCATAGTTACGTTTAAGCTCACTGTTGCAGCCACTGTGTCAATCCATCTTGTTGAGGATATTCCACTTTTTTACTGACTGTCTCCTTTACCAAGCATGAAGTCCTTCTCCAGGAACTGATCCCTCCTAATAATATGTCTGAATTGTGTGAGACAAAGTCTAGCCATTCTTGCATCTAAGGAGCATTCTGGCTGTACTCTTCCAAGACAGATTTGTTTGTTCTTTTGGGAGTCTATGGTAAATTCAATATTTTTTGCCAACACCATAGTTCAAAGGCATCAGTTCTTCTTTGGTCTTCCTTACACATATGAAGCAATTGAAAACTCCATGGACTGGTTCAGGGGCCTCTTAGTCTTCAGAGTGATAACTTTGCTTTTTAACATTTTAAAAGATTTTTTGCAGCAGATTTACCCAGTGCTATGGATCATTTCCCCCACTAGTTTTTTCAGATTGTCATACTGTGGGGGCTTACGCGTTGCTGCGATGTTGAAAGCTAAGCCACAGGTATTCAAATATAAGCAAGGCCATCCATGCCAGACAGGTTTCAGCTGAGCTTCCAGACTAAGGCAGACTAGGAAGAAGGATCTGGCAATCTACTTCTGAAAATAATTAGCCAGTGAAATCCTTACAAATAGCAGTAGAACATTGTCTGGTATAATGTCGATAAAGGTGAGCCCCTCAGGTTGGAAGGCACTCAAAATATAACTGGAGAAGAGCTGCCTCCTCAAAGTAGAGTCAACCTTAGTGATCTGGATGGAGTCAAGCTTTCAGAACCTTTATTTGATGACTTGGCATGACTCAAAATGAGAAGAAACAGCTGCAAACATCTGTTAATTGGAAAGTGGAAAGTATGAAGTATGAGCCTAGAAAAACTGGAAATTATCAAAAATGAAATGGAATGCATAAAAATAGATATCCTAGGTATTAGTGAGCTGAAATGGAAGGGTATTGGCCATTTTGAATCAGACTATCAAATGGTCTGCTACTCCGGGAAAGCAACTTGAACAGGAATGGTGGTACATTCATTGTCAAAAAGAATATTTCAAGATCTATCCTAAAGTACAATGCTGTCACTGATAGGATGATATCCATAAGCCTACAAGGAAGACCAGTTAATATGAACATTATTCAAATTTACGCACCAACCACTGAGGCCAAAGATGAAGAAATAGAAGATTTTTACCAACTTCTGCAGTCTGAAATTAATCAAATATGCAACAGGATGCACTGACAATTATTGGTGATTGGAATACGAAAGTTGGAAACAAAGAAGGGTCAGTAGTTGGAAAATATGACCTTGGTGATAGAAACGATGCCAGAGTTTGCATGATAGAATTTTGCAAGGCCAACAACTTCTACAATGCAAATACCTTTTTCACCAACATAAATGGCAACTATACAAGTGGAAAATATCTATAGGGTCTCTATGAGTTGGAATCAACTCGACAGCCACGGGTTTGGTTTTTTTTTGGGGGAGGTTATACACATGGACCTCATCAGATGAAATACATAGGAATCAAATTGACTACATCTGTGGAAATAGACGATGGAAAAGCTCAATATCAGTCAGAACAAAGCCAGGGGCAGAATGTGGAACTGATCATCAATAGCTCATATGCAATTTCAAGTTGAAGCTGAAGAAAATTAGAACAAGTCGACGAGAGCCAAAGTAAGATCTTGAATATATCCCACCTGAAGTTAAAGACCATCTCAAGAATAGACTTGACACATTGAACACTAACGAATGAAGACCAGACGAGTTGTGGAATGACATCAAGTATATAATACATGAAGAAGCAAAAGATCATTAAAAAGACAGGAAAGAAAGAAAAGACCAAAATGAATGTCAGAAGAGATTCTGAAACTGGCTGTTGAACGTCAAGTAGCTAAAGCAAACAGAAGAAATGATGAAGAAAAAGAGCTGAACAGATTTTAAAGGGCAGATCAAGAAGACAAAGTAAAATATTTTAACCACAAGAGCAAACACCTGGAGTTAGAAAACCAAAAGGGAAGACAAACTCGACGTTTCTCAAGATGAAAGAACTTAAGAAAATATTCAAGCCTAGAGTTGCGATATTGAAGGATTCTATGGGGAAAATATTAAATGATGCAGGATACATCAAAAGAAGATGGAAGGAGCACACAGAGTCATTATACCAAAAAGAATTGGTCGATGTTCAACCATTTCAGGAGGTAGCCTATGATCAGGAAGTGACGATACTGAAGGAAGAGGTCAAACCTACACTGAAGGCATTGGCCAAAAACAAGGCTCCTGGAACTGATGGAATACCAACTGAGATGTTTCAATAAAAGCATGCAAGGCTGGAAGTTCTCGCTGGTCTATGCTAAGAAATTTGGAAGACAGCTAGCCAACAAACAGACTGGAAGAAATCTATATATTTATGCCTATTCCAAAGAAAGATGATCCAACCAAATGTGGAAATTATCGAACAATATCGTTATTATCATATGCAAGTAAAATTTTGCTGACAATCATTCAAAAGCAGCTGCAGCAATACATTGACAGGGGACTTCCAGAAATTCAGGCCAGATTCAGAAGAGGATGTGAAATGTGGGATATCATCGTTGATGTCGGATGGATCTTGGCTGAAAGCAGAGAATACCAGAAAGATGTTTATTTGTGTTTTATTGACTGTACAAAGACATTTGACTGTGTGGATCATAACAAATTATGGATAACATTGCAAAGAATGGGAATTCCAGAACACTTAATTGCGCTCCTGAGGAACTTGTACATAGATCAGGAGGCATTCGTTCTAACAGAACAAGGGGATACAGAGTGATTTAAAGTCAGGAAAGGTGTGCATCAGGGTTGTATCCTTTCACCATAGTTAATGCAATCTGTATGCTGAGCAAATAATCTGAGAAGCTGGACTATATGAAGAAGAATTGGGGCATCAGGACTTGAAGAAGACTCATTAACAACCTGCAATATGCAGAAGACAAGACCTTCCTTGCTGAAAGTGAAGAGGACTTGAAATACTTACTGATGAAGATCAAAGACCACTGCCTTCAGAACGCATTACACTTCAACATAAAGAAAACAAAAATCCTCACAACTGGACCAGTAAGCAACATCATGATAAATGGAGACAAGATTGAAGTTGTCAAGGATGTCATTTTGCTTGGATCCACAGTCAACACCCATGGAAGCAACAGTCAAGAAATCAAAAGACGCATTGCATTGGGCAAATCTGCTGCAAAAGACCTCTTTAAAGTGTTGAAAAGCAAAGATTTCGCCTTGAAGACTAGGCTGTGCCTGACCCAACCCATGGTATTTTCAATTGCATCATATGCACATGAAATCTAGACAGTGAATAAGGAAGAGCAAAGAAGAATTGATGCCTTTGCATTGTGTTGGTGAAGAATATTGAATATATCATGGATGGCCAAAAGAATGAACAAATCTGTCTTGAAATTTCAGCCAGAATGCTCCTTAGAAGTAAGGATGATGAGACTTCATCTTACATACTTTGAACGTGTTGTCAGGAGGAATCAGTCCCTGGAGAAAGACATCATGCTTGGCAAAGTAGAAGGTCAGTGAAAAAGAGGAAGATCCTCAACAAGATGAATTGACACAGTGGTGGCAAGAATGGGCTCAAGGACAACGATTGTGGAGGATGGTGCAAGGCTAGACAGTGTTTCGTTCTGTTGTACATAGGGTCACTATGAGTGGGAAGTGACTCGACGGCACCTAACAACAATAATGCGTCATTTGATTTCTTGACTGCTGCTTCCATGGGTGTTGATTGTGGATCTAAGTAAAATGAAATCCTTGACAACTTCAATCTTTTCTCCATTTATGATGATATTGTTTATTGGTCCAGTTGTGAGGAGTTTTGTTTTCTTTATGTTGAAGTGTAATCCATACTGAAGACTGTGGTCTTTGATCTTCATCAGAAATTGCTTCAAGTCCATTTCACTTTCATTAAGCAAGGTTGTGTCATCTGCATATTGCAGGCTGCTAATGAGTCTTCCTCCAATCCTGAGGCCCTGTTCTGTTTCATATAGTCCAGCTTCTCAGACTATTTGCCCAGCATTCAGATTAAATAAGTATGGTGAAAGGATACAACCTTAATGTCGGACATCTTTCCTGAATGTAAACCATATGGCATCCCCTTTTTCTGTTCAAAAGACTGAGTCTTTATCTACGTACAAGTTTCTCATGAGCACAATTAAGTGTTCTGGAATCCCTATTCTTTGCAATGTTATTCATAATTTCTTATGACTCACAGAGTCAAATGCCTTTGGGTAATCAATAAAACACAGGTAAGTATCTTTCTGGTATTCTCTGCTTTCAGCCAGGATCCATTTGACATCAGCAATGATATCCCTTGCTCCACATCCTCTTCTGAATCCTACTTGAATTTTTGGCAGTTCTCTGTTGATGTACTGCTGCAACCTGTTTTGAATAATCGTCAGTAAAATTTTACTTGCAGGTGATATTAATGATATTGTTTGATAACTATCCATTGATTATGTTAAATTAGATTGGGTAATCTTCATTTAGTTTGTTATTTTTTTAAATGATTATTTTTGACCAAAAGTAAATTATTTTAAAATTTATATTTAATTCTCAAAAAAACGTTGTCCCAATGTAAATTAAAATACATGTGTCTTAGAGTGGTTCCTCTAGAGAGGCAAAACCAGTGAAGCACATGCACACACACACACACACACACACAAGTAGTAAGGAGCCCTGGGGGTGCAGTGATTAACGCATTGAGCTGCTAAACCAGTTTGGCGTCTGCACCCACAAGCCACTATGCAGGAGAAAGATGTGACAGTCTGGTTCTGTAAAGATTTATAGCCTTGGAAATACTATGGGGTAGTTCTACTCTGTCCTATAGGGTCTCTGTGAGTTGGAAATGACTCAATGTCATGGAGTTATGTATGTGTGTATATATATATATATATATATATATATATATATATATATATATATATATATATATATATATGGAGAGACAGAGATTTGTATCAAGGAAATGGCTCACGTGGTTGTAGAGGCTCGAAAGTTCCAAGTCGGTGGGTCAGGTATCAGGCTGGAGGCCTCTCCTGATTCGCATAGCTGCAGAGGTTGATGAATCCAAGATCGGCAGGTAAGACAGCAGGCTGCTGGTTCAAGTTCCAAGAAACAGAGGTCAGATGATGATGAGCCAGATGGAGGAACCAGAGCAAGCAAAATCCAGTAAACTTTGTCAGAAAGTCTGTATATATTGAATGCAGGCCACAACCCCAAGGAAACTCCCCATCACCTGATTGGCTGCTCATAGCAGATTTCATCATGGAATGAAATTCCATGATGTATCAGAACAGATCTGTGATACATGTGATCAATATGATATATCAGATCAATGTGATACATGATACAATGCATCACGTTGTATCAGATTTCATCATGAGGGTGATTACATCATTACATAACCACATCATAACTGCCAAACCACTGAGAATCATGGCCCAGGCAAGTTGACACACTACCTTAACCATCACAGTCGACCTCTTTTCTACTTGGCACCTGTACACATCTCCTTAAGCCTAACATGATGCGGCTAATACACATACAACATAAAATAAACTAGCCCTGTTTACTTCTTATATTTTATAAGTGAAGAAAATGAGAGTGTTTGATGCACACATAAAAGGAAGAAATATTCATAACAATTACAGTCCTATTTTATGCAACAGGTATCATGGTCATAGCTGGTATTTAAAACTACCTTCTTCTGCCACCCATTCTGTATTCCCTTTACACTCAGCAAGCACCTCAGCTGGTTGTGTTTTTTTGTCAGGTGGGGTGACCACAACCTTCATTCCTGAAGGGTCTGCTGTATTCCAACATACTCTTATTTACCTCCACTGTGTAATATCAATCCAATTTCCTCTTTGTAATCAGGATTAATCACACCAGCCAATACAGTAACTCTCTTCTTTGCCTATTGATCCAGAGGCATGAGGAATCCAAAGTGGCCAGGTGATATTCTTCCAGTACAATGGAATCAGTGTTGTGTCTCATGGTAGGAGTATTCCTTTCTTTGGAACTAAAACCTCTAGATCCTCAGAGCATAGTGTTATGAATACAGAAAATAAAAATTTTGTGAGTGATCAGTAGGGGTAACAATGAGTTGTGTCACTCTCATTTTCACCACTTGATTCCTGGACCCATGAATCCCAGATAAGGGAGAAATAGCACCATATAATGGGTTCTGGTTTAGAGCATATACAGCCTTCTGGAGAACAACGTCCCAACCCTGCAAAGTATTTTTACCTAGCTGATGCGGTAATTGTGTCTTTAGAAGGTCATGCCCTTGTTCTATCAAGCTGACTGCTTCAGAATGATGGGAAACATTGTAAAAAAAAAAAAGTGAATTACATGAGCATTGGCCCATTGGCACACTTTATTTGATGTGAGGGATTCTCTTGATCCAAGGCAATGTTGTGTGGAATAGCAAGACGATGGATAAGGTATTCTGTAAATCCACAGATGGTAGTTTTGGCAGAAGCATTGGGTGCACGGAAGACTAATCCATATCCAGAGTGATTGTCTGTTATTGTAAGAATAAAACTCTGCCATTATCACAATGGAAGCAGAACAGTGTAATCAACCTGCAACCAGGTTGCTGGCTGATATCCTTGAGTGATGGTGCCATATCAAGGACTCACCATTGGTCTCTGCTGCTGGCAAATTGGGCACTCAGCAGTGAGTTGTAGCCACTGTAGTCAAGTTGGCCTTATTGAGTGGAAGTCCGTGTTGCTGAGCCCATGCACAACTCCACTCTGCCACCATGGCCACTTTGTTCATGAGTCTATTGGGAAATAATGAGAATGGTTGGACAAAGAGGTTGACTTGTTTCCAGAAAACACATCATTCTGTCCACTTGATTGTTAATATCCTCTTGTACCAAGGTCATCTTTTGATGAACATTCACGTGATACACAAATATATTCACTTCTTTGTCCCATTTAGAGAGATGTATCCAGTTACCTCTTCCCGATACTTTCTTGTCACCAATTTTCCATTCATATTCCTTCCAAGTCTCTGAACATCCAGCCAAACCATTGGACACAACCCATGAATCAGTATACAATTACACATCTGACCATTCATCCTTCCAAACTAAGAGAACAACTAGGTGCACTGCTTGAAATTCTGCCCATTGAGAGGATTTCTCTTCACCACTGTCCTTTAGGGAGTTCCCAGAAAGAGGCTGTAGTGCTGCTGCTCTCTAATTTCAAGAGGTGCCTGCATATTACACACATCCATCTGTAAACCAGGCATGAGTTTTCTTTCCTCAGTCAACTGATCATAAGGAACATCCATGAAGCGAAAGGTACAGACTGGGAGAGGGCAAGTAATGTGACAAGAGTGGAGACCATGGGCGTTTGGGCCACTTCTCCATGCAAATTATTTGTGCCTTCAAGTTGATGTGGGCCTAAGCTGCTATATATCACTTTCATTTAAAGACAGAATGTTTCTATGCATGTCTGACTTCATGACTCTGTGGGTCAGACAACACCCAGTTCATGATTGGCAGCTCAGGTCACGTGGTGACTTGCTGGCCCATGATTAAGCGTTCAGTCTCTACTAAGGCCGAGTAATGAGCCAAAATTTGTTTCTCAAAAGGAGAGTAGTTATCTACAGAGGATGGCAGGGCTTTACTCCAAAATCCTAAGGCTATGCACAGTATCTGTACTGAGACTCATCAATAAGGGCTGCCAAAGACTCTGAACAGCCTCTCTGTCTGCCAATGACACTTCAAGCACCATTGGATCAGCCAGATCATACGGTCCAAGTGGTAGACTGGCTTGCATGGCATCCTGAGCCTTTTGCACAGCCTTTTCTTGTTCTGGGACCCACTCAAAGCTAGCAGCTTTTCAAATCACTTGATAAAAAGGCCAGAGTAACATACCCCAAATGAGGGATTTGTTGCCTCCGAAATCCAAAGAGGCCTACGAGGGGATGTGCCTCCTTTTCAGTTGTAGGAGGGGCCAGATGCAACAACATATCTTTCACTTTAGAAGGAATATCTAGACATGCTGCACACCATTGGACTCCTAGAAATTTCACTGAGGTGGAAGGAGCTTGCATTTTTATTGGATTAATTTTCCACCATTAGCATGCAAATGTTTTACCAACAAGTCCAGCTCATTGATAGTTCTTCTTTACTAGGTCCAGTCAGGATAATATCAATTTAATTGACCAGTATGAAGTCTTGAGGAAGAGAAAAACAATCAAGTCTCTGCAAACTAAATTATGACACAAGGTAGAAGAGTTGATATACCCCTGAGGTGGAACAGTGAAGGAATATTGCTGGTCTTGTCAGCTGAAGGCAAACTTCTTCTGTTGTTCCTTCAAAACTGGAATTGAGAAAAAGGCATTGGATAGATCAATAGCTGCATACCAGTTACCAGGAGATGTATTAATTTGCTCAAGCAATGGAAGTACATCGGGACAGTAGCTGCAATTGGAGTTACTACCTTGTTAAGTTTACAATAATCCACTGTCAGTCTCCAAGACTCGTCTGTTTTTTGCACAGGCCAAACAGCTGAGTTGAATGGGAATGTGGTGCGAATCATTATGCATGCATCCTTCAAGTCCTTGATGGTGGCAGTAATCTCTGCAATCCCTCCAGGAATGTAGTATTGCTTTTGGTTTACTGTTTTCCTAGGTAGAGGTAGTTATAATGGCTTCCACTTGGCTTTTCCTACCATAATATTCCTTACTGCACTTGTCAGAGATTCAGTGTGGGGGTTCTGCCAGGTGCTGAGCATATCTATTCCTATTATGCATTCTAGAACTGAGGAAATCACTACAGGATGCATTAGGTGACCCACTGGATCCAGTGTGAGATGAACCAGAGTTAAGATTCCATGAATAAACTGACCTCCATATACTCCCACTCTGACTGATTGCCCACAGTGAAGTTTTGGGTCTCCTAGAATTATTGTCAATTCAGAACCAGTATCCAGTAAGAAGTCCAATTATTTCCATTTCCCCAATGTATATTGACTCCTATCAAAGGCTGTAGATCCCATTTGGGAAGGCTGGGAGAAAGATTAACAGTATAAATATTTGGCAGTGTAGTGGGATCCTTCCTCAAGGGGATCCAGCTTCCCCTTCATTCAAGGGGTTATGGGTCTGTAAACTGGCTCAATGGTGGTAATTGATTAACGGGATGTGACTCTCTATTCTATCCTTCATTTGACTTAGATTTCTTCTGCTTGTACAGATCAAGTAAATAATAATAGACTCCCTATCTATTTCATTCCTATGGACACCACAACTAAGTAGCCAATGCCATAAGTCCATAGGAGTCTGACTACTCTGATTACTGCTTTGATTTCACTGTCCATTATGGTAATCATGTCCATCTTGTCTCCTTCTATCCACTTTGCCCCTACCACAAAGGGGTCAATCAACCCCATTGTAGTTAGGCGTCTTAATTCAGTTAGGGAAGTTCCCACTGTCAAATATGACTTACATAAAATAGCAACTACAGCAGTCCTCAAGGATTTGTTTCACAAATTTGTTCCTTAGTGTTATGGTCAAAGGTGTGTCCTCTGGGCACTCCATATGTGGGTCTGTGTGTCTAACCTGACAAATCCATTCTAACATGCCAATTTCCGTAAGCCTTTGGATACCTTCTTCTACAGAAAACCAAGCAGTTCTGATACTTCACCTTGATTTAGTGTAGGCCACAGTGTAATTCATGCTTCATTGACCCAACCGAATAAACTATTAGATTCTTTTCTAACTTTTCAAACTGAGACATTGAATGAAGAATCTGGGCTTAGTGGGCTTAGATCGATAAAGTCAGACTGATCTAACTTTATGTTCCTTGCACCATTATCCTTAATAGCCAAGCCCACTCAAATTCCCCTGGTTTCTATTTGTACATATTAGAAAATCAAGCAGTTCTTTTGGAGTGTAGTGCACCTCCTCCTGAGTCACACTGTACTTCACCTTTTGGAGTTCGCTAGGACTTGAGTCTAGTTATGGGTCTAGAAGCAAAAATGGGGCTGTGTTTTGAGAAAATTTAGAAATGTCTTGTAAGGCATGTTCCTCAGGTGATGCTCCAGGGAATGACTCAGATGCCTTTACAGATTACTCAGACACAGCCCCAGGCTATATCTCAAAGTTTCTTCAGACACAACTGGGTTAATCTCAACAGACTAGGGTGAAGGAGCTAACGCTTTTGTCGGTAGGAGCAATTCAACAGAATTTAAGAGCTCAGTGTCCCCAGCTACCTGGTTTAATTGCCTATACGTCCCCATCCAAAGTTTCAGGATCCCATTTCTTCCCAATCAATGCCCTCACTTTAACTTCAGACACCATTTGAGGTTGGGAATTCAGTTGGTGTTGTAATTCAGCCACTCCTGTGATAAGACTGGATTTAGTTTTCATCAATATCAGCTGTTACTTCAAAAAGTAAGCCTTTCTTTCAGGGGGAAAGTGGCAACTTTGAGGTTGTTTACGTGGCACTTGAGCTTTGACTCTGATGCCCTGAGCTCATATCTTTCTTTCACCACTTTTCCTAGCAAAAGTAGGACAAATCAACCAGCTTCTTTATATTTCTTATTCTGACAAAATTGTAGTAAAATATCAAACATGCGACCAGCAAGAGCTTTGTTTCTTACCAATACTTGATCTACTGGTGGTAATATTTTGTGTATTTCTACTGCCACCTCACACCATGGATTGGCAGTGTCCTCTTTACTATTAGAAGCAGAGTCATCAATATCTTTAAGACTAACCAGGCTTGAGAACCAATTTAGCAAACTTATCCTTCCTTACAATTTTGTTTACCTAGAACCACTTTCAGTACCACATGTTTAGTCTGGGTTCTCTAGAGAAGCAAAATCAACGAAGAATATATATATATATATTTGACTACATCCTCACTGCCAAACCAGTAAGAATATTATCCAGCCAAGTTGACACACCACCTTAACAATCACAGCATGTAAATGGCACACAACCTTAACCATCAAAACAAGTAAATAAGAAAATTCAGAAAGAAGAAAATTCAGGTGTGGCAAAATGACTTATGTATATATTTTGGTTTGGGTAAATGAGTTGTACCAGTGTAGAAGGTAATTTCCTCTTCATTCAATTCACTTTTAATTTTTGGCTAGGGAAATAAATGCTGTTTTAAGTTACTGATGAACTTGCTGGGAAACAAAATTTAGGTATAATTCACAAAGTTAGTAATCTAAATTTAGGAAAATGATACAATTAGGTACAATACAATGCAGTATATTCCCACACAAAGTCTGGTAAGCAATTATTTTTGGCATTAAAGATCTTTAAATTTCAGTTACCTCATTATCTTTAACTGGTAATGCTAAGTAATGTAAAATCTAGTATCCAGAATTTTTTTCTCCTAATTTTTCAAGTTCTGTTTAAAAAAACAAAAACAAAACATTTCCAATTAACATCACGGATAATTTTGCACACCCTAAAATTTGTTGAAATTTTAAAAGAGCTCTTAGTTTCCAGAAAACATATATTTAAATAAATACCTTTTTCAGCATCATTAAAAAGTCAAGGCACATTTTACATGTGATTAAATCAATTCTTTCTATTTAACCAGATGATATTGATTTTAGGAAAAAAAGTCATAGATCACAATAGTTCTGGGAATCAGAATGAACAATTTTCCAATTGAACTTCTGGATTTTGAAATAAAATTTCAGTGCAAGTTTAAGTTCTGTTATTGATTTCAATGACTATAGAATTCTGATGTAGTTGCATTGCGACTTTAATAAAAAAGAAAAAATAAGCTTCTACAAAATAATTTGATTTCTTTGAATTAATTTTATGTTTAGATTTTTTTGCTAGAATAACATTATTATGCCTCTCTGCATATAAAATTAAATATTATAAACTCTCAATGCTAAAAAATTTAAAATTTTAGATGTCCTCAGATTTACATTCAGTCTAAAAATCAAGTTAATTAACTGAATGCATGTTTTAAATCTAGAAAACTATTTGAAAGTTGACAGATCTTTCAAATACATAAAATTAAGTAAATCCATAAGATGTTATTCTTTTAGCTGGTAGATTGTTTATTGAATGAGAGATTTGATGTTTACAGGTTTTATTTTAGTTTTTTTTTTTTTTTTTACTGTTGATATATTACTGTTCCCATGGACCGGGAATCACTCAATAATCCCATACTAGATTGTACAGAATAACAAAAACATGATATTATTTCATAGCTGGCCCAAATTAAATATGTTCTGCAAAATTGGATTTCTCCATCTAGTAAACTGGAAAGCATTGGGAATATTATTTTCAGAATTCTATTTTCCTTAAATTTATTAATGTTAAAAAGTATCTAATTTTAATATTTGATTTTTAAATTTACAATCTTTTTTATTCTTTTCAATGCATCTTGTATAAATGGAGGCTAAATCTATAAATGTAATTTACATAAATTACAAATTGTGTTAATTTAATCGATTTTTTACTTTGGCAGCAATTTAAACATTTTGTTAAAAATCAGTTTTTCAGCATTACTATCCATTTGCTGATCACTGTATTTAGAAAGTTGGAAAGTGTCATGCTGTGTATTTAAGATTTTTTTTAGGGAAAAACTAAATAAATGGCAATGTGTAGGGTACGGACATGGCAGGAAAGACAGAATCAAAGATTTTTATCTATTTTAACTTGCTTGATCATTGATATGTAAACTTTCTTGAGCTTCTGCTCTCTGTCCTGAAAAATAAGAAGACTGATTTAGGTGATCTCTAAGGTTCCCTACTGAGAGAAAATTGGGTGGCACAAACAGGTTGCCCTCAACTGCTAATCAAAAGGTTGGTAGTTTAAACCCACTCAGAGGTGCAGTGGAAGGTGCAGTGGAAGATTCCTAGCAATTTGCTCTGTAAAGATTACAGCCAAGAAAACCCTATGGAGCAGTTCTACCCTGTAACACATGGATCTCTATGAGTTAGACTTGACAGGCGACAAGCTTGTTTTTTGGGGAGAGTTTCCTTTTATGATTTGATTCTCTTGTGTATAAGAATTATTCATAAATGCCATACTTTTTTTTTTTTTCCTCTCCCCTGTAGCAGTCATTGTGCTTTTGGAGATAGTATTTTATTACTTTATTATTGCTATGTAACTAACTTAATGGTTTAAAACAACACAATTTTGTAGCTCAATTCTATAGGTCAGTAGTCTGGGCATGCTGTAACTGGGTTCTTTGCTGAGGGTCTCATAAGGCTGTAATCAAGGTGTTGCTGTACTGTGGTTCTTATCTGGAGCTCATTCAAGTTGTCATCAGAATTTAGTTCCTTGCAGCTTTAGGAATGAGGACTCCATATCCTTACAGGATATCAACAGAGTTTACTCTCAGCTTCTAAACGCCACCTGTATTCCTTGCCAAGTGAGAGGATGGAGGATATTCAGAACAATGGAGAATCTCTCTTGTAGCAAATCCCTCTCACTCTTACAATCTCTCTGCCTTTGTATCTCTCACAAAGAAGATTCTAATCCATTTTAAGGGCTTACTGAATTAAGTAAATTTCCCTCTTAAAATCACAGTTTTGGGACCTTAATTACTTCATTGCAGCACCAAGATTAATGTTGGTTGAAAAGCTGTGTGTGTGTTCACCAGATTGTGGGAATCTCAAGAGATATCTTAGAATTCTGACTACTGTAGCAGTTAACAAGTCAATCACAATCCTTTCTTTTGTAATATATACAATAAAACTTGGGGAAAATAGCAAAAAACAAAAACAAAACAAAAAACAACCAACCCAATACCTAAATAATGATTCAAATGTATGTTTGACAAGTGTGAAATAGAAGAAGTGTAGGTTGTTTTGAGTGCATTTAAATGATCTTATCTGTATTATCCAACTGAGCTATCTCTTTGCATCAAAGCATGACCATTTTTTAAGTTTCAGTTGAAGTCATGTGTCTCCCTAAATCTTTGTTTGGTCAAAATTTCTCTCACTGTCCTAAAATGATATTTGGATGTTACATAAGATTTCTCTGTTGCTCCATATTCTCTGCTGTCCAAATCCACCTCTTCCATTCTGCCCATTGCTATGCCACCGGCAACAGATTACCCAATAAGCAAGGTAAGCCCATGCTTAGGGCATCAACAAAGCAAGGGCATCAATTGTCCAAAGCAAAGACCCATAGATGTCAAGCAGACAGGACACAAAGAAAAGTGAGTGCCACAGTGGAAGGGAACTGGTAGGGCACTAAATGAAATAGTTACCAGCTCCAGAGCATGAGATGTGCCAGCCAGAAATAAAGTTCACGCAGGATCATGAGGGTGTCCACACTCAAAGTTGTTTATGCTGTGAGGCCCCTACCACTTCAACACCTTCGTTGATATCTGTCTTTTATGGTCCTCTCCCGTGTAATTGAAGCTTCTTACCTTGGTGGGTCTCTTGGGAGTATCCTATGGACCCAACATGAGTAGTTACTGGGTAAGTATGGATTATATTAATAGATAACGGATCTCTGATCCATTTTGAAAGAACTGTGTAGTACATCCAAGTCTGCTGATCCAGCAACTCCAACAAGGAGGGACAAAAATGCTCTTTGCCATGCTACAAATACAAGCGTATGCTCTTGTGCATGTTCTGATAAACAATAAATGGGAACTCAGTCCCAAATGATGCAAAAAAGCAAGGGAACTTGAATAAGCTGATTATAGTAATGAATTCAATCAAGTTACTTTTTAATTGTATAGCATTTATGTTCAAACTTATGTCCTATGTTGTGTAATGTTTATAACTTTGACTTTAAAATATGCTTGACATCCACATGAATGCAATCTAGCATGCTTTTAATAATTCAACATAATATTAACACAGTGAATTTACAAAAATTACTGGAAATACTATTTATTTAACATGAAAAGTTTTAATTTATGTATCAAGTGAGTTTTTTTATCTCAAACTTATTTTATTGTTGTAATTAAATGAAGTTTACATTTCTAGCCTCCCATACAAAATTTTTTTTAACATTCCTTGTTATAAGTCCCTAATTGCTCACCCCATTCTGCGACAGCACACTCCTCCTTTCTGTCCCTGATTCTCCATGACCATTCAACCAGCTCCTAACTCTCTCTGCCTTCCCATCTCACCTCTGGACAGAAGCTGCCTCTTTGGTCTCTTGTATCTACTTGACTAAGAGGCACACTCTTCACGAGTATCACTTTATGTCCCACAGTCCAGTCCAATCCCAGCCTGAAGAGTTGGCCTAGGAAATTGTTTTAGTTCTGGGCTGATAGAGAGTCCAGGGGCCATGCTTCCAGGGCGCCTCCAGTCTCAGTCAGACCATTAAGTCTGGTCTTCTTACTAGAATTTGAGTTCTGCACCCCATCCTTCTACTGCTCCATCAGGGACCCTCTGTTGTATTACTTTTCAGGACGTTCCCTGGTGGTAGCTGGGCACCATCTAGTTCTTCTGGTTTCAGGCTGATGAAGTCTCTGGTTTACGTGGCCCATTCTGTCTCTTGGGCTAATACTTTGTTGTGTCTTTGGTGTTCTTCATTCTCCTTTATTCCAAGTAGTTGGGACCAATTGATGCATCTTAGATGGTCGCTTGCAAGCTTTTAAGACCCCAGACGCCACTCACCAAAGTAGGATGCAGAAAATTTTCTTAATAAGCTTTGTTATGCCAATTGACCTAGATGTCCCCTGAAAGCATAGTCCTCAGACCCCCTACCCCTGCTACTCTGTCTCTCAAAGTATTTGATTATATTCAGAAAACTTCTTAGCTTTGGTTTAGTCCAGTTGTGCCAACATCCCCTGTAGTGTGTGTTGTCCTTCCCTTCACCTAAGATGATTCTTATCTACTATCTAGTTACAGAATAAACCTCACCCTCCCTCCCCAACCCCATAACCATCAAAGAATGTTTTCTTCTGTGTTTAAACTTTTCTTGAGTTCTTAAATGGTCTTATACAGTATTTGTCCTTCTGTGAGTGACCACATTCAAGCAGCATAATAATTTCCAGCTTCCACCATGTTATACGATGTTTCACAGCTTCATCGTTGTTGACTATCATTGCATAATATTCCATTGTATGGATATACCATAATTTGTTTATCCGTTCATCAGCTGATGGGTACCTAGGTTGCTTCCAGCTTTTTGCTATTGTGAACAGTGCTGCAATGAACATGAGTGTGCATATATATATTTGTGTGATGGCTCTTGATTCTCTAGCATATATTCCAGGCAGCGGGATAGCTGGATTGTATGGTACTTTTATTTCTAGCTTTTTAAGCAACCACCAAATTGATTTCCAAAGTGGTTGTACCATTTTACATTCCCACCTACAGTGTATAAGTATTCCAGTCTCTCCACAACCTCTCCTGGATTTATTTTGTGTTTTTTGGATTAAAGCTAGCCTTGTTGGGGTAAGATGATATCTCACCGTAGTTTTGATCTGCATTTCTCTAATGGCTAATGATCATGAGCATTTCTTCCTGTGTCTGTTAGCTGCCTGAATATCTTCCTTGGTGAAGTGCCTCTTCATATCCTTTGCCCATTATTTAATTGGGTTATTTGTCTTTTTGTTGTTGAGGTTTTGCAGTATCTTGTAGATTTTAGAGATCAGACGCTGATCGGATTTGTCATAGCCAAAAATTTTTTCCCAGTCTGTAGGTTGTCCTTTTATTCTTTTGGTGAAGTCTTTTGATGAGCATAAGTGTTTGACATTTAGGAGCTCCCATTTATCTAGTCTCTCTTCTGGTGTTTGCTTCTGCACATATTTTGTTTATGCCATGTATTAGGGCTCCTAGCATTGTCCCTGTTTTTTCTTCCTTGATCTTTATCGTTTTCGATTTTATATTTAAGTCCGATCCATTTTGAGTTAGTTTTTGTGCATGATGTGAGGTATGGGACTTGTTTCAGCTTTTTGCAGATGGATATCCAGTTATGCCAGCACCGTCTTTTAAAGAGACTATCTTCCCCCAATTAATGGATTTCGGGCATTTTCAAATATTAGCTGCTCATAGGTGATAGAGGGCATTCTTGTCTGGCTCCTGTTCTCAAGGGGAATGCATTCAAATTCTCTCCATTCAGGATGATGTTTGTTGTTGGTTTTGTATAAATGCCCTTAATTATATTGAGTAATTTCCCTTCTATTCCTATTTTACTGAGAGTTTTTTTTTTTTTTTTTTTAACGAATAGGTGTTGGACTTTGTTGAATGTCTTTTCCTCATTGAAAAGATCATGTGGTTCTTCTCTTATGTGATGGATTACATTGATTGTTTCTCTTATGTTGAAAGATCCCTACATAGCTGATAAAAATCCCCCTTGGTCATGGTGAATTTTTTTTTTTGATATGTTGCTGAATTCTATTAGCTAGAATTTTTTGAGGATTTTTGCGTCAATGTTCATGAGGGATATTGGTCTGCAATTTTCCTTTCTGTGGTGTCTTTATCTGGTTTTGGTATCAGGGTTACGTTGGCTTCATAGAATGAGTTTGGGTGTATTCCATCCTTCTCTATGCTCTGAAATACCTTTAGTAGAAGTGGTGTTATCTCTTCTCTGAAAGTTTGGTAGAATTGTCCAGTGAAACCATCTGAGCGAGGGCTTTTTCATTTGTTGGCAGTTTTATTTTTATATATATATTTTATTGTACTTCAGGTGAAGGCTTACAGAACAAATAGTTTCTCATGGAACAGTAGTACACATGTTGTTTTATGACATTGGTTAACAACCCCACAACATAATAACCCTCTAACTTCTCAACCTTTTTTTTTTTTTGGTGAAAATACACATAGCCAAAGATACTCCATTTCAAAAATTTCTACATACACAGTTCAGTGACATTGACTACACTCTTCCAATTATGCTGTTATTCTCACTTAAGATGAAGGCTTACAGAACAAAATAGTTTCTAATTTAACAGTTACTACAAATGTTGCCCTATGACAATGGTTAACAATCTCACAACATCCACAATATGCTTACTCAACCTTGGGTTCCCTATCACCAGCTTCCTTGTCCCCTTTTGCCTTCTGGCCCTTGTCACTAGCCTCCCGTAACTCGTTAGTCTCATTTGGTTTTACAGGGCTGTCCACTCCAAGGCTGAACAGTGAACCACGGAGGTAACTTCACCACTGAGCTAAAAGGGTGTCTGGGGGCATACTTTCCAGGTTTCTCCAGTCTCCTTCAAGCCAGTAAATCAGGTCTTTTTTGTGTGTGAGTTAGAATTATGCTCTACATCCTTCTCCAGCTCTGTCCAGAACCCTCTGTTGTGATCCTGGTCAGAGCAGTCAGTGGTGATAGCCGGACACCATCTAGATTTACTGGACTCAGGACGGTGGAGGCCTTGGTAGCTGTGGTCCATTAGTCCTTTGGACTAATCTTTTCGTTGTATCCTGTTCTCTTCATTCTCCCTTGCTCCCGAAGGGATGAGACCAGTGGAGTATCTTAGATGGCCGCTCACAGGCTTTTAAGACCCCAAACACTACTCAACAAGGTAGAATGTAGAGCATTGTCTTTTTAAACAGTGTCATGACAATTAAGCGAGATGTTCCCCGAGACCATGGTCCCCACAGCCCTACGCCCACCAATTCAGTCCCTCAGGGAGTTTGGATGTGTCTATGGGACTTCCATGAACTTTCCTTGCACAGGTTGTGCTAGTTTCCCCTGTATTGTGTACTGTCTCACCCTTCACCCAAGATACCACTTATCTATTGCCTATTTAGTATTTCTCCCCAATCCCTCCCATCCCTGGTAAACAACAAAGATTGTTACATTTTGCGTGTGAGATTTTTCATGGGTTTTTACAATAGAAGTCTCATACAATATTTGTCCTTTTGTGATGGACTTATTTCACTCAGCATACATGTCCACCAGTTTCATCCATGGTATGAGACGCTTCACAGATTCATTGTTTTTCTTTCTCGTTTCATAGTACTCCATTGTGTATGTATGTACCAAAGTTTGTTTATCCATTCATCTGTTGATGGGCATCTCGGTTGTTTCCATCTTT
Source organism: Dugong dugon (assembly GCA_030035585.1). NCBI lineage: Eukaryota > Metazoa > Chordata > Mammalia > Sirenia > Dugongidae > Dugong > Dugong dugon. The sequence continues at coordinate 36,314,528 of CM057479.1, forward strand.
TTGCTATTGTGAACAATGCTGCCATGAACATAGGTGTGCATATCTCTATTCGAGTGATGACTCTTATTTCTCTAGGATATATTCCAAGGAGTGGGATTGCTAGATCGAATGGTCTGTCCATTTCTAGCTTTCTGAAGAAGCGCCATATCATTTTCCAAAATGGTTGTATCATTTTGCATTCCCACCAGCAGTGCATAAGAGTTCCCATCTCCCCGCAGCCCCTCCAACATTTGTTATTTCCAGTGTTTTTCATTTGTGCCAGTAATGCCGGGGTGAGATGGTATCTCATTGTGGTTTTAATTTGCATTTCTCTAATGGCTAGTGATCACGAGCATTTAATCATGTGTCTGTTGGCCATGTGGATGTCTTCTTTGGTGAAGTGTCTGTTCATTTCCTTTGCCCATTTTTTAATAGGATTATTTGTCTTTTTGTTGTAGAGATGTTGGATTTTCTTATACATTATAGAGATTAGACAATTGTCTGACTTGTACTGTCCAAAATTTTTTTCCCAGTCTGTAGCTTCTCTTTTGACTCTTGTGGTGAAGTCTTTTGAAGACCATAGGTGTTTGATTTTTAGAAGATCCCAGTTATCTAGCTTATCTGTTGGGTTTTGTGCATTGATGGTTATGGTTTGTATCCTGTTAATACAATGTATTAAGGCCTGAAGTGTTGTTCCTATTTTTTCTTCTATGAACTTTATAGTTTTTGGCTTTACGTTTAGGTCTTTGATCCATTTTGAAGTAGTTTTTGTATACGGTGTGAGGTATGGGTCCTGTTTCCTTTTTTTGCAAATGAGTATCCAGTTTTGCCATCACCATTTGTTAAAAAGACTGTCTTTTCCCCATTTGATGGACTTTGGGCCCTTGTCAAAGATCAGGTGACCATAGGTGGGTGGATTTACCTCTGGGTTCTCAATTCTGTTCCATTGGTCAATGTATCTGTCGCTGTACCAGTACCAGGCTGTTTTGACTACTGTAGCTGTATAGTAGGTTCTGAAGTCAGGTAGTGTGAGTCCTCCAACTTGATTCTTCTTCTTCAGTAGTGCTTTACTTATCTGGGGCTTCTTCCCTTTCCATATAAAGTTAATGATTAGTTTTTCCATCTCTTTGAAGAATGTTGGTGGTATTTGGATCGGGATTGTGTTCTATTTGTAAATTGTTTTGGGTAGAATTGACATTTTCACATTGTTGAGTCTGCCTATCCATGAGCATGGTATGTTTTTCCATTTATGTAGATCCCTCCTGGTTTCATGCAGTAGTGTTTTATAGTTTTATTTGTATAGGCCTTTTACATCCCTGGTCAGATTTATTCCTAAGTATTTTATCTTTTTAGGGGCTATTGAAAATGGTATTGTTTTCCTGATTTCCTTTTCATCATTCTCCTTACTGGCGTATAGGAATCCAACTGATTTTTGAAAGTTTAGCTTGTATCCTGCTACTTTGCTGAATCTTTCTATTAGTTCCAGTAGATTTTCGTAGAGTCTTTAGGATTTTCTATGTATAGTATCATATCATCTGCAAACAGGGACAGTTTAACTTCTTCATTACCAATATGGATACCCTTTATTTTTTTTCTTGCCTTATTGCTCTAGCTAGAACTTCCACCACAATGTTAAATAGGAGTGGTGATGAAGAGCATCCTTCTCTTGTTCCTGTTTTCAAGGGGAATGTTTTCAGCCTCTCTCCATTAAGAATGATGTTGGCCGTTGGTTTTACATAGATGCCCTTTATTATGTTGAGAAATTACCCTTCTATACCTACTGTATTGAGAGTTTTTATCAGGAATGGGTGTTGGACTTTGTCAAATGCCTTTTCTGCGTCCATTGAGATGATCATGTGATTCTTTTCTTTCCTTTTATTTATGTAGTGGATTACATTGATTGATTTTCTAATATTGAAGCTTCCTTGCATACCTGGTATGAATCCTACCTGGTCATGGTGTATTATTTTTTTGATATCACGCTGAATTCTATTGGCTAGAATTTTGTTGAGAATTTTTGCATCTATATTCAGGAGAGATATTGGGCTGTAATTTTTTTTTGTGTGTGACGTCTTTGCCTGGTTTTGGTATCAGCATTATGTTGGCTTCATAGAATGAATTTGGAAGTGTTGCTTCCTCTTCTATGCTCTGAAATAGCTTGAATAGTACTGGTACAAGCTCTTCTGTAAATGTTTTGCAAAATTCTCCAGTGAATCCATCAGGGCGAGGTCTTTTTTTGGTTGGGAGTTTTTTTTTTACCTTTTCAATCTCTTCTCTTGTTATAGGTCTGTTCAGATTTTCAACATCACTTTGTTGTAGTTTGGGTAGGCCGTGTGATTCTAGAAATTTATCCATTTCCTCCTGGTTTTCAAATTTGTTAGAGTAGAGTTTTTCATAATATTCTGTTACAATCCTTTTTATTTCAGTTGGGTCTGTTGTAATGTTCTCCATTTCATTTCTTATTTGGGTTATTTGTGTCCCCTCCTGTTTTTCTTTTATCAGTCCGGCCAGTGGTTTGTTGATTTTGTTGATTCTTTCAAAGAACCAACTTTTGGTTTTGTTGATTCTTTCTATTGTTTTTCTGTTCTCTATTTCATTAATTTCTGCTCTGATCTTTACTATTTCCTTTCTTCCGGTGGTTGTGGGCTTTTTTTCATGTTCCCTTTCTATTTGTTTGAGTTTTGTAGTTAATGTTTTGATTTTGTCCCTTTCTTCTTTTTTGATATGTGCATCTATTACTATAAATTGTCCTCTGAGCACTACCTTTGCTGTGTCCCAAAGGTTTCGGTATGATGTGTTTTCATTCTCTTTTGATTCTAGGAATTTTTGATTCCATGTCTGATTTCTTCTATGACCCACTGATGTGTAAGCAGGGTATTATTCAGTTTCCATGTAGTTGAGTTTTTCTCCTTGCTCTTTCTAGTGTTAATTTCTACCTTGATGGCATTGTGGTCGGAGAAGATACTTTGAATTATCTCAACTTTTTGGATCTTATTGAGGATTGCTCTGTGGCCTAAGATGTGGTCTATTCTGGAGAACGTTCCATGTGCATTGGAAAAGAATGTGTACTTTGCAGTGGTTGGATGGAGTGTTCTGTATATGACTATGAGGTCAAGTTGGCTGATTGTGCCCTTTAGGTCTTCTGTATCTTTGCTGAGTTTCTTCTTAGTTGTTCTGTCCTTCACTGAGAGTGGTGTCTTGTACTCTCCTACTATTATTGTGGAACTGTCAATTTCTCTTTTCAGTGTTGTTAGAGTTTGTTTTATGTGTGTGTACATGTTTATTATGGTTATGTCTTCATGATGGATCATCCCCTTAATCATTCTATAGTGTCCTTCTTTTTCTTTTGTGGTAAATTTTGTTTTAATGTCTATTTTTTCTGAGATTAGAATTTCTACTCCTGCTCTTTTTTGATAGTTGTTAGCTTGATATATTTTTTTCCAACCTTTGACTTTTAATAAATTCACTTCTTGGTTTCTAAGGTGTGTCTCTTGTTGACGGCATATTGATGGATCTTGTTTTCTTATCCTTTCTGTCACTCTCCGTCTCTTTATGGTTGCATTGAGTCCATTTACTTTCAGTGTAATTATTGATAGATGTGGGTTTATTGATGTCATTTTATAGTGCTTTTTTTTTTTTTTGTGGTGCTGAAGTTTTCTGTGTTCTTCTTACTCTCTTGTGCTAAGTTACTTTTGTTTGTGTTTTTTTTTTTCATTTCTTTTGTTTTTGTAGGTTTTGTTTTTGCCAAGACTTTGTTTTTCATCTTCATTTTTATGAGTTGGTTTGTTAACTTTCTTCGTGGTTACCATGAATTTTACCCTTACCTTTCTAAGTTTTAAGTAGTCTACCATTATTTGGTACTGCCTTGCCTTTCTCTCCATTAGAAGGTTCTATATCTATGCCATTTATTCCCTCTTTTATTGTTTTGATGTTGTTGTCATTTATTGATTAACTGCTCTGATTCCCTGTTGTATTTCTTTTGGTTTTGGATAGTCCTAGAGAGTTCATTTCCTAGATTGGTATCTGGCTCATACGATCCTGAATTCTAGGTTCTGCCTGTGAGCTGAAGCTGTTTATCCTCAGATCGAAGAACTCCCTTTAATAATTCTTGTAAGTTTGCTTGACTTTTGCATATTCCCTTAGTTTCTGTTTATCTGGAAATGACCTAATTTCTCCATCAAATTTGAACGAGAGTTTTGCAGGATATATTATTCTTGGCTGACAATTTTTTTCTTTCAAGATTTTATGTATGTCATCCCATTGCCTTCTTGCTTGCATGGTTTCTGCCGAATAATCTGAGCTTAGTCTTATTGTTTCTCCTCCGTTTGTGACTTCTTGTTTTTCATGAGCTGCTCTCAGGATTCTTTGTCTTTGGTTTTGTCGATTGTGAATATGATATGCCTTGGTGATTTTCTTTTGGGGTATCTTCTGTATCGGGTTCATTGAGCTTCTTGGATGGCCAGCTTTTCATGTTTCATGGTATTGGGGAAGTTTTCTGTCAGCAGTTCCTCAATGATCCTCTCTGTGTTTTCTGTTTTCTCCCCCTGTTCTGGAATGCCAATCACTCGTAAATTTTTGCTTTTAATTGTGTCCCACATAACTCTCAGTGTCTGTTCATTTTTGTTTGTTCTTTTTTCTGAGTTTTCATCAAACAGAGTTGTATCCAAGTGTTGGTCTTCAATTGCACTGATCCTGTCTTCCACCGTTTCAGATCTGCTTCTCAGCCCTTCTATGACATCATCCATTTCTGAAATCTTGTTGTTTATCTTTTGGATTTCTAGTTGTTGTTTTTGTATAATTTCTAGTTGTGAATTTATTTGGCATTTTGTTCCTGCATTATTTTCCTGAATTCTTCAAATTTTTTGTCTGTATTTTCCATGAATTTGTCTATTTTTTCCTCATGTTTGTCAGCTTTTTGCCTCAGTTCTTGGGGAATTCTGAGTATTAAATATTTGAATTCCCTCTCAGGTAGTTCTAGTGCATTTTCTTCCATAGGAGAGTCATCTGGTTTTTTATTTTGGACACCTTCTGGAACCATCCTGTCTAGTTATTGTAAATGTTTCAATATTGTCTACTGTTTTCCGTGCATTCAGTAGTTATTTTTCTAGTTTGTTGATTGTAGATTTCTTTGTTTCATCCCTTTTTTAAAAAAAAAATTGACTATGTCTGAGCAGGCGGACTGTGTGTTATTTGTTGTTTGGTTGTCTGTGCGCTCAATACTTTTAGCCTCCTTCTCCAACTGGCAGGGTCAGTCACACAGATATGCTGCTGTAAGCAGGGCAGGTCTAGCTGAAGAAGAGTTAATGGTATGGGTTGTTTGTGGCACTTACTACAGCCACCAGGGTGCATCAGTAATCAGAGCAGGGCAGGTTCCAGTAGGCCGTACCTCTGCTGCTTGGTGATGTGATGTCAAGCACACAGTGCAGGTACGTGGGATGCAGCGGGGAGATTGTTATGTGTGGAGCTAAGATGGATATGGGAGAGAGGAGAGAGGAACAGGAGCCAAAAACATACAAACAACAAAAAAAATGCTAGGGGAGCTTGCCATTAGAATGGAGAGATGAGAGACCCTGAAATGGAGAAAAACAGAAAGGGGAATTGGAAGAAAAGAAAAGAATGGATAAATACAAATCAGAAAGGTTAAAGAACCGCAAAGTTCCCAAGTATCCCACCGATGCAGCTATGAGGTCTGGGGAAGTGGCTCTCAGGTGTTGCAGTACAGCATGGCTAGAAGCCATAGATGTATACAACACCTGGTGTTCAGGAATCAGACAGAGAAGGAAGATATAGAGAGATGAGAGACTGAGCAATGAAGAAAGACAAAAAGTGAAAAAGAGGGAAAAGAAAAGAAAACAAATTAAAGAAAAAAAAAAAAAGAACAAGAAAGGCCCCCCAAAAAACAGGAAGGAAAAAATAAGCTACAAAAAAAGAAATGCTCTCAGGGATCCCTCTGCACGTCTGTGGAAGCTGAAGGGGAGTTCCCTGCCACGCAGTTCCACCTGGCCAGAAAGGGCTCCCAACTCAAGAAAACAGGCAAACAATTCAAAACAAACAAACGAACAAAAGCCCCGGGATCCCACCAGTGCGGTGGCCCAGTCCGGGAAGCAGCTCCACACTAGATTGGAGCTCCGCAGCCGCTCAGGAAGAAGCAAAGATGGCACACGGAGCCAGGCTCTCGAGCAAAAGGAGGGGGAGGCTGCCAGAAGCAAGCAAGAAATCAAAAGAAGCAGAAAAAAAAAAAAGGCAATACCAGCAGCCAACAAATGGTACTCGGAGAGCCAGCTAGTGCGGGCTGTTGTTTCTGGACAAGAGACTATGTCCACGGGAAGCAGAGGAGGCTGAGTGTGGGTGAAGAAGGGTAGAGAGTGGGAAAGCATATATCACAAATTGCCGGCACTCTGCAGCCCCTCAGGAAGAAGCAAAGATGGCGCACGGAGCCAGGCAGTCGATTGAGAGGAGGGGGAGGTGGCGAGAAGCAAGTGAGAAATCAAAAGATGCAGGAAAAAAAACAACACTAGCAGCCAACAATTGGCACCCAGAGAGCCGCCCGCTTGGGTGTGTGGAATCCAAGCAGCCAGTGCTTCCCAGTCAAGAGACTGTGGCCGTGGGAAGCAGAGGAGGCTGAGCCAGGGAGAAGAGGGGTGGGGGGTGGGAAAGCGCACACTGCAAATTACTGGTTGTTTTGTCTCCTGTTGGATGCTCCTTGAGGCTGTCTTCTCATACCCCCATTTGCTGGTCTCCGATAGGATTCCAAGATGGTGGATCCACACCGCATAAGGTGGTAGGGGACCTCTGCATGATTCTCTCCTTGCCTCTGTTCTCTGTCAGTTTTCTCACTCCATTTAGTGCTTGGCTTAGTCCTTTATCTCTTCATTTGTTGTATTAGGGTTTCGGGATTGTTGTATTCTCTGTTCAACTTAATTTTTCAGATCTTTGCTGTGGAGGGACAGTGTGGTGCTTCTGCCTAGAGTGCCGTTCTGCTGGAACTTCCTGTTTGTGGTTTTTTAATGAACTTTTCAGTCTCTTCTTTTGTTGTAGGTTTATTCAGTTGTTCTACCTCTGTTTGTGTTAATTTAGGTAGGTAGTGATTTTCTATAAATTTGCATTTCCTCTAGGTTTTCAAATTTGTCAGAGTACAATTTTTCATTGTAATCTGTTATGATTCTTTTAATTTCAGTTGGGTCTGTTGTGATATCTCCCATCTCATTTCTTACATGGGTTATCTGCTTCCTGTCCTGTTTTTCTTTTGTAGCTTGGCCAATGGTTTATCAATTTTGTTGATCTTTACAATGAACCAGCTTTTGGACTTGTTAACACTTTCAATTGTTTTTCTATCCTCTATTTCATTTAATTCTGCTCTAGTTCTTATTATTTCCTTCCTTATGGCACCTGTGGCCTTTTGTTGCTCTCCTTCTACTTGTTCCAGTTGTAGAGTGTGATGGTTAAGATTGTGTGTCAACTTGGCTGGGCCATGATTCTCCATGTTTTAATGTAATCACTCCCATGATTGAATATACCATGAGTAGCCAATTAGATGAAAGGAAGTCTCCTTGGGGGTGTGGCCCACATCTGTATATAAGCAGATGTTCTGACTTTTTCTATCTCTGGTTCTTGTGGCTTCTTCCTGTTGTCTCATCTCCCATTCTTGGGACTTGAGCTGTCAGCTTATCTGCCGAACCTGGGAGTCATCGATCTGCACAGCCTGTGAGTGGGAGCCCTGCTCTCTGAGCTTCTGATCTTGGGCTTGCCAGCTTTTGCAGCTGTGTGACTTGGGAGAGACCTCTACCCTGATCCACAGACTTGGGACATTCTAGCCTCTACAATTGCGTGAGCTCTTTCCTTGATATAATCTCTCTCTATATATATTTATACACTTTACTGGTTTTGCTTCTCTAGAGAACCCAGCCTAAGATATTTGGTAACAGGAGTGGAGTGCTGCTCTAACAGATACCTAAAATGTGGAATCAGTTTTGAAACTGTGAATAGAGGTGCGTCAGAGGACCAGCATTGGCAGAGAACCAGCAGCAGCAGGACCAGGAGACCAGTGCAAGATGACACTGGAGCTGACCCACAGAGCAAGAGAGCTGAGTGCCTGTGCACTGGAGGCTTCCTGGTGGAGTGGGGTGCCTTCGGGCGCTTATCGGTGGAGTTAGGCTTGCTGACCCACAGAGAGAGGAAACTGAATGCCTGTGTGCAGGAGGCTTTCTGGCCTAGTGGGGTGCCTCCAGACATTTAATCAATGGCGCTACCTAACTTTGGAACACTTGCCCCAGTAGGGCAGATGCAGGCATGAGGACCGAGGGCCAAGAGGCCACAGGAAGCAGAAGCTGAAGAGACAAGGAACACAAGAAGCCGAGTTGCCTGTCTCAAAATGTATGGCAGAGACCTCTGGGGTTTCAAAGGGTGGAGCCATGGCCCCTGGTGTTTCTAAGGGTGGAGTTGTCACTCTAATGGACTAGAAGAATGGTGAGCCTGAAGCCGAGGGAGCAAAGTTGCTGTCCCAGTGGGCCTGGAAGGTGGAGCTGAAAGCCAGGGCTGAGGGGCCTCCACTAAGAATCCAGAGACTATGGGCAATACCTAGAGTCTGGAGGGCAGGGCTGTTGTGTAAGTTTTCTCAGAGAACAGAAGATTATTTTCAAAGCCTTGAGGGTTTATGTCGTGTGTTCTGCTGACTTGCTTGATGCCTTTATCCCTTCCTCTCCTCCAGTTTCTCCCATTTGTAATGGAAATGTCTAGCTTGTGCCTGTTCTGCCATTGTACCTTTGGAAGCAGATAACTTGTATTCTAGATCTCACAGATGAAGAGGAATTTTTAGATTTTGGACTTGTAGCCTACTGGACTGTGAAGACAATAAATTTCTCTATGTTAAAACCGTCCACTTGTGGTACTTCTGTTAGAGCAGCACTAGCTGACTGAGACATAGGGTTAATGCTTTGATTATGGCCCTTTCTTCTTTTTGGATGTGTGTATTTATTGCTGTAAACTGACCTCTGAGCACTGCTTTTGCTGTGTCCCAAACGTTCTGGTGGGAAGCATTTTCATTCTCATTTGATTCTATAAATTTCTTTATTCCATCCTTAATTTCTTCTATAACCCAATAGTTTCTGAGCAAGGTGTTGTTCAGTTTCCATGTGTTTGATTTTTTTTTTTTTCCTTGCTTTTTGTGTTGTTGCTTTCCGCTTTTATGGCTCTGTGGTCAGAAAAGATGTTTTGTAATATTTTGATGTTTTGGATTTTGTTAAGGCTTACTTTATGGTCTAATATGTGGTCTATTCTGGAGAATGTTCCATGTGGGTTGGAAAACAAAGTATACTTGGCTGCTATTGGGTGCAGTGTTCAATATATGCCTATGAGATCAAGTTGATTGTAGCATTTAGCTCTTCCATCTCTTTATTGAGCTTCTTTCTGGATTTCTGTCTTTCTTCGAAAGTGACATGTTAAAGTCTACTACTACTATTGTGGAGCTATCTCTCTCTTCAGAGCTGTTAGTGATTGTTTTATGTATTTTGGAGCCCTGTTGTTGGGTGTGTAAATATTTTTTATAGTTATGTCCTCCTGGTATATTGACCATTTAATCGTTATATAGTGCCCCTCCTTATCCTTTGTGGTGGATTTTACTTTAAAGCCTATTTTGTCAGAGGTTAATATTGCCACTCCTGCTCTTTTTTGAGTGTTGTTTGCTTGATATATTTTTTTCCATTCTTTGAGTTTTAGCCTGTTTTTCTCTTTAAGTCTAAGGTGCATCTCTTGTAGGCAGCATATAGATGGATCATACTTTTTTATCCAATCTGCCACTCTCCATCTCTTTATTGGTGCATTAAGTCTCTTTACATTCAGCATAATTATTGATAGGTGTGAGTTTAGTGCTGTCATCCTGATATCTCTTTTTGTGTGTTGTTCACAGTTTCTTTGTTCCCCTCAATTTTCTGTGCTGAGTCGTGTTTATTAATTTATTTTTTTTTACTTTTTAATTGTTGTAGATTTTGTGTTTGCTCGGTCTTTATGTTTTTCAACTTTTTTTTTCTTTTTTTTAAATATTTTATTGTACTTCAGGTGAAGGCTTACAGAACAGTTTCTCATGTAACAGTAGTACACATGTTGTTTTATGACTTTGGTTAACAACCCCACAACATTTTAACTCTCTGAATTCTCAGCATTTTTTTTTTTTTTTTGGTGAAAATACACATAGCCAAAGATACACCATTTCAAAACTTTTTAAGTACACATTTAAGTGACATTGACTATGCTCTTCCAATTGTGCTGCCATTCTCATCCAAGATGAAGGCTTACAGGACAAAATAGCCTCCCATTTAACAGTTATTACAAACGTTGCCCTATAACAATGGTTAACAATCTCACAACACATCAACAGTATCCTTACTCAACTTGTGTACCTTATCATCAGCTTCCTACTCCCCCTCTGCCTTCTGGCCCTTGTCACTGGACTCCAGTACCACGTTAGTCTCATTTAATTTTACTGGGCTGTCCACTCCCAGGGTGAACAGTGAACCTCGAAGGTAACTTCACCTCTGAGCTGAAAGGGTGTCTGGGGGCCATACTCTTGAGGTTTCTCCAGTCTCCTTTAGGCCAGTAAATGTGGTCTTTTTTTATTTTTTTGTGAGTTAGAATTATGCTCTACATCCTTCTCCAGCTCTGTCCAGAACCCTCTCTTGTGATCCTGGTCAGAGCAGTCAGCGGTGGTAGCCGGGCACCATCTAGCTGTACTGGACTCAGTCCAGTGGAAGTCATGGTAGCTGTGGACAATTAGTCCTTTGGACTAATCTTTTCGTTGTATCCTGTTCTCTTCATTCTCCCTTGCTCCCGAAGGGATGAGACCAGTGGAGTATCTTAGATGGCTGCTCACAGGCTTTTAAGACCCCAGACACTACTCACCAAGGTAGAATGTAGAGCATTATCTTTATAAGAAGTGTCATGCCAATTGAGCTACATGTTCCCTGAGACCATGGTCCCCAGAGCCCTCCGTCCAACAACTCAGTCTCTCGGGGAGTTTGGATGTGTCCATGGGGCCTCCCTGACATTTTCTTGTGCAGGTTGTGTTAGTTTCCCTAGTACTGTGTACTGTCTCACCTCTCACCCAAGATACCACTTATCTATTGCCTATTTAGTATGCCCCACCCTCCCCTCCCATCCCTGGTAACCAACAAGGATTGTTACATTTTGCATGTGAATTTTTTCATGGGTTTTTACAATAGAGGTCTCATACAAAATTTGTCCTTTTATGATTGACTTATTTCACTCAGCATAATGTCCTCCAGTTTCATCCATGTTATGAGATGGTTCACAGATTCATTGTTGTTCTTTCTCGTTGCATAGTACTCCATTGTGTGTGTGTACCATAGTTTGTTTATCCATTCATCTGTTGATGGGCACCTACGTTGTTTCCATCGTTTTGCTATTGTGAACAATGCTGCCATGAACACAGGTGTAAACATATCTATTCAAGTGATGACTCTTATTTGTCTAGGATATATTCCTAGGAGTGGGATTGCTGGATAGACTGGTATGTCTATTTCTAGCTTTCTGAGGAAGCGCCATATCATTTTCCAAAATGGTTGTATCATTTTGCATTCCCACCAGCTGTGTAAAAGAGTTCCCATCACCCCGCAGCCCCTCTAACATTTGTTATTTCCAGTATTTTTGATTCGTGCCAGTAATGCTGCGGTGAGATGGTATCTCATTGTGGTTTTTATTTGCATTTCTCTAATGGCTAGTGAATGCGAGCATTTCCTCATGTGTCTGTTGGCCATTTGAATGTCCTCTTCGGTGAAGTGTCTGTTCATTTCCTTTGCCCATTTTTTGATAGGATTGTTTGTCTTTTTGTTGTAGAGGTGTTGGATTTTCTTGTAGATTATGGAGATTAGACCTTTGTCTGACTTGTACTGTCCAAAAATTTTTTCCCAGTCTGTAGGTTCTCTTTTGACTCTTTTGGTGAAGTCTTTTGAAGAGTATAGGTGTTTGATTTTTAGAAGATCCCAGTTATCTAGTTTATCTGTTGAGTTTTGTGTGTTGATGTTATGGTTTGTATCCTGTTAATGCCATGTATTAAGGCCTGAAGTGTTGGTCCTATTTTTTCTTCTATGAACTTTATAGTTTTAGGATTTATATTCAGGTCTTTGATCCATTTTGAAGTAGTTTTTGTATACGGTGTGAGGTATGGGTCCTGCTTCGTTTTTCTGCAAATGGATATCCAGTTTTGCCAGCACCATTTGTTAAAAAGAGTGTCTTTTCCCCATTTGATGGACTTTGGGCCCTTGTCAAAAATCAGGTTACCGTAGGTGGATGGATTTACATCTGGGTTCTCAATTCTGTTCCATTGGTCAATGTCTCTGTTGTTGTACCATTACCAGGCTGTTTTGACTACTGTAGCTGTATAGTAGGTTCTCAAGTCAGGTAGTGTGAGTCCTCCAACTTTATTCTTCTTCTTCAGTAGTGCTTTACTTATTCGGGGCTTCTTCCCTTTCCATATAAAGTTAATGATTAGTTTTTCCATCTCCTTGAACAATGTTGCTGGTATTTGGATCGGGATTGTGTTCTATTTGTAAATTGTTTTGGGTAGAATTGACATTTTCACATTGTCGAGTCTGCCTATCCATGAGCATGGTATGTTTTTCCATTTATGTAGATCCCTTTGGGTTTCACACAGCAGTGTTTTGTAGTTTTCTTTGTATAGGTCTTTTACTTTCCTGGTCAGATTTATTCCTAAGTATTTTATCTTTATAGGGGCTATTGAAAATGGTATTGATTTCCTGATCTCATTTTCATCGTTCTCTTTACTGGTGCATAGGAATCCAACTGATTTTTGAATGTTTATCTTGTATCCTGCTACTCTGCTGAATCTTTCTGTTAGTTTCAGTAGATTTCTCGTGGAGTCTTTAGGGTTTTCTATGTACAGTATCATATCATCTGCAAACAGGGAGAGTTTAACTTCTTCATTACCAATTTGGATGCCCTTTATTTCTTTCTCTTGCCTTATTGCTCTAGCTAGAACTTCCAGCACAATGTTAAATAGGAGTGGTGATAAAGGGCATCCTTGTCCTGTTCCTGTTTTCAAGGGGAATGTTTTCAGCCTCTCTCCATTAAGAATGACGTCAGCTGTTGGTTTTGCATAGATGCCCTTTATTATGTTGAGAAATTTCCCTTCTATACCTATTTTATTGAGAGCTTTTATCAGGAATGGTGTTTGACTTTGTCAAATGCCTTTTCTGCGTCAAATGAGATGATCATGTGGTTTTTTTCTTTCCTTTTATTTATGTGGTGGATTACGTTGATGGAGTTTCTAATGTTAAACCAACCTTGCATACCTGGTATGAATCCTACTTGGTTGTGGTGTACTTTTTTTTTATATGATACTGAATTCTATTGGCTAGAATTTTGTTCAGAATTTTTGCATCTATATTCATGAGAGATATTGGTATGTAATTTTTTTTGTGTGTGATGTCTTTGTCTGGTTTTGTATCAGCGTTATGCTGTCTTCATAGAATGAATTTGGAAGTGTTGCTTCCTCTTCTATGCTCTGAAATAGCTTGAGTAGAACGGGTACAAGTTCTTCTGTAAATGTTTTGTAGAATACTCCAGTGAAGCCATTTGGGCCAGGGCTTTTTTTGGTTGGGAGTTTTTTATTACCATTTCAATCTCTTCTCCTATTATGGGTCTGTTCAGATTTTCTACATCACTTTGTGTTAGTTTGGGTAGGTAGTGGGTTTCTAGAAATTTATCCATTTCCGATAGGTTTTCAAATTTGTTAGAGTACACTTTTCATAATATTCTGTTATGATTCATTTTATTTCAGTTGGGTCTGTTGTAATGTCCCCAGTTGCATTTCTTATTTGGGTTATTTGCATCCTCTCCTGTTTTTCTTTTGTCAGTCTGGCCAGTGGTTTGTCGATTTTGTTGATTCTTTCAAAGAACCAACTTTTGGTTTTGTTGATTCTTTCTATTGTTTTTCTGTTTTCTATTTCATTTATTTCTGCTCTGATATTTACTATCTCCTTTCTTCCGGTTGTTGTAGGCTTTTTTTGCTGTTCTCTTTCTATTTGTTTGAGTTCTGGAGTTAATGTTTGAATTTGTCCCTTTCTTCTTTTTTGATATGTGCATCTATTGCTATAAATTGTCCTCTGGGGACTGCCTTTGCTGTGTCCAAAAGGTTTTGGTATGATGTGTTTTCATTTTCATTTGATTCTAGGAATTTTTTAATTCCATCTCTGATTTCTTCTATTACCCATTGATGTGTAAGCAGAGTATTATTCAGTTTCCATATTTTTTATTTTTTTTCCTTTCTCTTTGTAGTGTTAATTTCTACGTTAATGGCATTGTGGTCAGAGAAGATACTGTGAATTATCTCAACCTTTTGGATCTTGTTGAGGATTGCTCTGTGGCCTAAGATGTGGTCTATTCTGGAGAACGTTTCATGTGCATTGGAAAAGAATGTGTACTTTGCAGCGGTTGGATGGATTGTTCTATATATGTTTATGAGGTCCAGTTGGCTGATTGTGTCCTTTAGGTCTTTTGTATCTTTGCTGAGTTTCTTTTTAGTTGTTCTGTCCTTTACTGAGAGTGGTGTGTTGAAGTCTCCTACTATTATTGTGGAACTGTCAATTTCTCTTTTCAGTGCTGTTAGAGATGTTTTTACGTATTTTGGAGCCCTGTCATTGGGTGCGTAGATGTTTATTATGGTTATGTCTTCATGATAGATCATCCCCTTAATCATTATATAGTGTCCTTCTTTGTCTTTTATGGTATATTTTCTTTTAAAGTCTATTTTATCTGAGATTAGAATTGCCACTCCTGCTCTTTTTTGGTAGTTGTTAGCTTGATATATTTTTTTCCAAGCTTTGATTTTTAATAAATTCACATCTTTGTTTCTAAGGTGTGTCTCTTGTAGACAGCATATTGATGGATCCTGTCTTCTTATCCATTCTGCCACTCTCCATCTCTTTATGGGTGCATTGAGTCCATTTACATTCAGTGTAATTATTGATAGATGGAGGTTTGTCGCTGTCATTTTGTAGTGCTTTTTTTTGTGGTGCTGAAGTTTTCTTTGTTCTTCTTACTCTCTTGTGCTGAGTTACTTTTGTTTGTGGATTTTGTGTTCATTTCTTTTGTTTTTGTAGGTTTTGTTTTTGCTGAGACTTTATGTTTTTCGTCTTTATTTTTATGAGTTGGTTTGTTAACTTTCTTTGTCGTTACCATG
Source organism: Dugong dugon (assembly GCA_030035585.1). Taxonomy (NCBI): domain Eukaryota; kingdom Metazoa; phylum Chordata; class Mammalia; order Sirenia; family Dugongidae; genus Dugong; species Dugong dugon. The sequence continues at coordinate 36,329,718 of CM057479.1, forward strand.
AATTTTACCCTTATCTTTATAAGTTTGAAGCAGTCTACCTTACTTGGTATCGCCTTGCCTTTCTCTCCGTTAGAAGGTTCTATACCTATGCCGTTTATTCCCTCTTTCATTGTTTTGATGTTGTTGTCATTGTTTGGTTGATTGCTCTGATTCCCTGTTGTATTTCTTTTGGTTTTGGATAGTCCTCGAGAGTTCATTTCTTAGAATGGTATCTGGTTCGTATGATCCTCCGTCCTAGGTCCTAGGTCCTGCCTGAGGGCTGAAGCTGTTTGTCCTCAGATCGAAGAACTCCCTTTAATAATTCTTGTAAGTTTTGTTTGACTTTTGCATATTCCCTTAGTTTCTGTTTATCTGGAAATGACCTAATTTCACCATCAAATTTGAATGAGAGTTTTGCAGGATATATTATTCTTGGCTGACAATTTTTTTCTTTCAAGATTTTATATATGTCATCCCACTGCCTTCTTGCCTGCATGGTTTCTGTCCAATAATCTGAGCTTAGTCTTATTGTTTCTCCTCTGTATGTGACTTCTTGTTTTTCACGAGCTGCTCTCAGGATTCTTTGTCTGACTTTAGTTTTGACGAGTGTAAATATGATATGTCTTGGTGATTTTCTTTTGGGGTCTCTTCTATATGGGGTTCGTTGAGCTTCTTGGATGGCCATGTTTTCATCTTTCATGATATTGGGAAAGTTTTCTTTCAGCAGTTCCTTAATGATCCTCTCTGTGTTTTCTGTTTTCTCCCCCTTTTCTGGGATGCCAATCACATGTAAGTTTTTGCTTTTAATTGTGTGCCACATAATTCTCAGGGTTTCTTCATTTTTCTTCGTTCTTTTTTCTGAGTTTTCCTGAAACAGAGTTGTATCCAAATGTTTGTCTTCAGTTCCACTGATCCTATCTTCCACGGTTTCAAATCTACTTCTCAGCCCTTCTATGACGCCGTCCATTTCTGAAATCTTGTTGTTTATCTTTTGGATTTCTAATTGTTGTTTTTGTATAATTTTGAGTTGTGAATTTATTTTGGCATTTTGTTCCTTCATAATCTTCCTGAATTCTTCCAATCTTTTGTCTGTATTTTCCATAAATTTGTCTATTTTTTCCTCATGTTCGTCAGCTTTTGGCCTCAGTTCTTGGAAAATTCCGAGTATTAGTGATTTGAGTTCCCTATCAGGTACCTCTACTGCGTTTTCTTCCACAGGAGAGTTATCTGGTGTTTTAATTTGGGCCCCTATTGGAGCCATCTTGTCTTGTTTTTGTAAATGTTTTGATATTGTTTGCTGTTTTGGGTGCATTCAGTAGATATTTCTCTTGCTTATTAATTGTAGATTTTTTTTTGTTTCGTCCTTGTGGTACAGCTGGGCAGGTCTAGCTGAAGAGGAGCCACTGGGACGGGTTGTTTGTTGCACTCACCACAGCCACCAGGACGGTCGGTAGTCAGTGCTGGGCAGGTTCCAATAAGGCGTGTCTGCACAGCTTGGTGGTGTGATGTCAAGTGCACGGTGCAGGTAGGCAGGATGCAGCGGGGAGATGGTTATGTGTGAAACTAAGCTGGATATGGGAGAGAGGACAGAGGACAGGAGCAAAAAGCATACAAACATAAAAGAATGCTAGGGGAGCTTGTCGTTGGAATGGAAAGATGAGAGACTATGGGATGGAGAAAACCAGAAGGCGGAAGAGAAAGAAAAGGAAAGAATTAACAAATAAAAATCAGAAAAGTTAAAGAACTGCAAAGTTCCCAGGTCTCCCACCAATGCAGCTATGAGGTCTGGGGGAGTCGGTCTCAGGTTTCATAGTACAGCCTGGCCAGAAGGTGCAGAGGCATACATCGCCTGGTATTCAGGGATCAGAAAGAGAAGGAAGAGATAGAGAGATGAGAAATTGAGCAATGAAGAAAGACAAAAGGGAAAAAGAGGGAAAAGAAAACAAAACTAATCAAAAAAGAAAAAAAAAAAAAAAGCAACACCAGCAGTCTATGAATGTTACTCAGAGAGCCAGCCAGTGCGGGCTGGTGTTTCTGGACAAGAGACTGTGTCCATGGGAAACAGAGGAGGCCGAGTGTGAGTGAAGAAGGGTGGGGAGTGGAAAGCGTATATCACAAATTGCCTGCACTCTGGGGACCCTCAGAAAGGAGCTAAGCGGGTGCATGGAGCCAGACACCTGAGTGAAAGGAGGAGGAGGTAGCGAGAGGCAAGCGAGAAACCAAAAGAAGCAGGAGGAAAAAAAGAATAGAAAAGCAAAAAAAAGGCAGCACCAGAAGCCAACAAACGGCACCCAGAGAGCTGCCCGCCCAGGCACGCGGAATCCAAGCAGCTGGCGGACACTGGTGAAGAGACTGTGGCCACGGGAAGCAGAGGAGCAAAGGAACAAAAGCCCTGGGATCTCACCAGCTTGGCAGGCCAGACCTGGAAGCAGCCACACGCCCGAACGCAGCCCCACAGCCCGCAGGAAAGAGCAAAGACGGCGCTTGGAGCCAGGCACCTGAGCAAAAGGAGGGGGAGGTGGCAGAAAAAGCTACGCCAGCAGCCAACAAAACGGCTCCCAGAGAGTCGCTAGTCCGGGCGTGCGGAATCGAAGCACCGGCACCCCCCGGCCCAGGGACCCTGGCCACTGGAAGCAGGGGAGCCCCAGTCGAGGTGGAGAGGGGCGGGGGTGGGAAAGCACTCCCGTTTTCCTGTTTTCTGGTCTCCGATAGGAGTTCAAGATGGTGGATCCACGCTGCGTTAGCTGGTAGGGGATCTCTGCATGAGTCTCTCCTCGCACTCCATTCTCTTTCAGTATTCTCACTCCGTTTGGTGTTTGGCTGAGTTCTTTATCTCTTCATTTGATGTTCTAGGGTTTCAGGATTGTTGATTCTCTGTTTGGCTTAGTTTTTTGGATCTTTGCTGTGGAGGGACGGCGTGGTGCTTCTGCCTAGAGCGCCATCTTGCCACTGCTTCTCTGTTTTTCAACTTTTTTATTTTAATGTGTAGGATTGTTAGTTTCCTTTGTTGTTATCTTAATGTTTACCCCTATGTTTCCACGTTTATACCAGTCTTTTATTACATTTATTACTTTATATCGCCTTACCTTCCCCTCTGTATGAAAAATCAATGTCTGCATGTTTAAGTCCCTCTGTTTTGTTTTAATGTTTCCTTTTTTACTTATTGATATCTGTTTTCCTATTTTCAATGCTTTACCTTTGAAGTATTTTCAATTTCCCTATCTGAGTCAATATGTGGTTGCTCCGTCCCGTGTTCTAGTCTTGCATTGTTATCTGGTGGTATTGATTCTCTAACCATAGGAATCCCTTTAGTATTTCTTGTAATTTCGGTGTTTGCAAATTCCCTGAACTGTTCATCTGGAAATGCCCTAATTTGCCATCATATTTTAGAGACAGTTTTGCTGGCACTTATTTTCCTTCAAGGATTTATATATGTCATCCTATTGCCTTCTAGCCTGCATAGTTTCTGCTGAGTAGTCCGATCTTATTCTAATTGACTCTCCTTTGTATATGACTTTTCTTTTATCCCTAGCCACTCTTAAAATTCTCTCTTTATCTTTGGTTTTGGTAAGTTTGATTGTTATATGTCTTGGTAACTTTGTTTTGGGATCTATCTTATGTGGGGTTCGATGAGCATCTTGGATAGATATCTTCTCATTTTTCATGATATCAGGGAAGTTTTCTGTTAACAAATCTTCAACAATTTTCTCTGTATTTTCTGGTATTCCCCCCATTCTGGTACTCCAGTCACTCGCAGGTTATGTCTCTTCATAGAGTCCCACATGATTCCTAGAGCTTCTTGATTCTTTTTAATTCTTTTATTGGATTTTTCCTCAAATAAGTTGGCATCAAGAGCTTTATCTTCAGTGTCACTAATTCTAAGTTCTACTGCCTCAATTCTGCTCCTATGACTTTCTATTGAGTTGTCTAATTCAGAAATGTTATTGTTAATCTTCTGGATTTCTGATTGCTGTCTCTCTGTGGGTTCTTGCAGCCTATTAAATTTGCCATTATGTTCTTGAATAACTTTTTTAAGTTCCGCTACTACTCTGTCTATATGTTTCCTGGCCATTTCTGCATTCTGTCAAATTTCCTTTCTAATTTCTAGAAGAGTTATGTATATTAATCTTTTGTATTCTGTCTCTGGTAATTCCAAGAAATTCTATTCCTCCAGAAAATTTATTGATTCTTTACTTTGGGAGCTTGCCGAAGCTATCATGGACTGCCTCTTTATGTGATTTGATATTGACTGTTTTCTCTGAGCCATCAATAAGTTATTATAATTTTATTTTATATTTGTTTAGTGAGTCCTAGCTTCTTGTTTTGTTTTGTTTTGATATGACCCAATATGTGCTAGTTTGATTATTGACACCTTTGAAGCTCTAACGTCCTTTTACCAAGGAGTTAGTTATGTAACTAAGTATGTGCACGCAGAAGTCCATTAAATTTTCCTTTGTGGGTTCAGTTCAGGTGTCCAGACAATCAGTCACCAAGTGTGTGGTGCAGGCTCTCACTTACAGTCCTAGAGAGGCATGGGCGGTTGGTGCAGGCACTGGACTCTGTCTTTGGTAGGGGATCATGCATTGAACGAGGCAGGGGGCTGATGGCTGCCCCTGAGAGTCTGAAAGGAAAACGTATCTGTGTTCTCTAGGGTGAGTAGTTAAGTGAGTTTTGTAGCCAGACTATGAGCAACTCACTCTGTTGGTTGTAAAGACTTGAGGGCACCACTTTTTCTTGGACTCCTGTAGAAGGTGACTAGGAGGTTTAGGTGACACCACTAGTCCTCAAGCCCCTATTGCAGATTGATAAAAGTGCCTACTTAAGGGGCAGGGCTGTTTCCAGTGTCCCAAATCTGCCACTTCACAGCTGAAACAGTTGAAGTTAAACTTCAGATGTTTTCCTTGTTGTACTATGGTAGTGAGGGATAACGCTGTTGAGAAGAGTCCCCAGAAGTCTATACAGAGGTGTAAGACACTCAGAGTCTTTGGACACCTTATGCCTGTACTTAGCAAAGGAGCTGTGCCAACCTGTGTTCCTGGCTTATGGGAGCCAGTAGCTTATTTGTTCCCTGTCCAAAGCCAGGAGAATGGGTCAGGACGCCTTTTGGGGTCTACCTCTGGCCCAGCCAACTCCTGGTGAAGAGCGCAGAGGGAGGAGGTAAAAGGGAGAGAGGTTTTTCCCAAATATGCTTTGTTTTTTTAAATCCCCTCCAAAGACAGTATGCATGTACTTATCTTTAGCCACTTGGGAGCTACTTTTCACGGTTTGGAGTGTCCAAGCAGAATCTCTGCTGTTCGATCTCTCTCAATATGGAAACTGTTTCCCAAGTGCACACACAGCACACCCATTTGCCTGCTTCTCTGCAGACCCCGCCACTCTGGAGCTCTTCGAGTCTTCCAATCTGTCTCCCTCTCCCCCCAACACTTGTCCGATTCCTCAAATTTGCCTTGTTCAGGGCTCCTAAATATTCATATACAATCAAATCACTTGTTTTTCAATGTCTTTGTTGTAAGAGGGATATAGGAAGCATCTGACTACACCGCCATCTCGGCCCCGCCCCTCAAAAGTGAGTTTTATTTTTTATTTTCTGTTGTGTGGGACGTAGTGCTTGATATTACTGTATAAATGCTAATAAATGAAGTATTAGGCACGTTAAGAGGATGGAAAATTCACTATTTATTGTGCAAAGTATGTTTCTATTTTGCAACAATGAGTGTGTTTCTAAATTCGTCTTCCAAGAAAGTAATAAAGGGTGTTTATCAGAACACTACGTTTATATTCTAATAGACTATTTACTTATCTCTAGATAAGGAAATTGAATAATTCCTTAAGGAAATAAATTAAATGAATATTTAGTTAACAAAAATTATATAAATGTATTTTCCATTTCCCTTCAGATTGACTTTCCCTTAAGATATTTATTGATATTGTTATGACTCACAAAATAAACAAGTTCATTGAGAAGTAGTGCTACTGTTGCATCAGTTATATATGTCTCTCTGAATATAGGAACTGAACAATTCAACAGAGAAATAAAATGTATTTTGCATAAATTTTATATACGATAACAATTATATTTTCCTTTTTATTTTGGATGATCTGGTATACCCTCGCATTCAATTCTCTCTTGTGGACCACAAAAGAATGAGCCAGAAGCACTATAATCATGTAACTCTTTATGTATCTTGTCCTGTCCTGAAAAGCCAAAATGCATCTCCAGGTTATGTATACCCTTGTATTTGTAAAATGCTCTCTGTGATCATTCTCACCCCCATCGAGTATCAGCAGTAGTTTAATGAACTCTGAAGACACAGTATCAAAAGACAGATAGTGAGTTCTCAAGTTTTTAAGTATTATTTCAAGATGACCAACACTCACGGAAGTCTTCGAAGGGCCCTCCAACAAACATCCTATGACAAACTAATGTGATTATTTCTGACTCTCTTGTACGTACTATTTCTTTTGATTATCTCAGACCCAAAGAACAAAATTATGTGTTTCAAATGAACTTTTTTCTTACTAATTTTTAAATATACATTTTTGTGTTAATGTCCAAATTCGAACATAAATTTTATTTTATAAATTTTACTTGGTTCATAAATTGTATTTATTTTCATTTAATGAAATTTATTTGATATGTTAGGATCAAATTTAAAAGTGACATAATTTAAATCCAGGTAAAATGAAACACCAACAACTAACCAGAGCACAAGAAGGAAAACTCACAGAAGATAAAAAGAAACGGATATATGAATCTGTAAAGGCAATTCTAAAATTAATTTCCTCCTTAACACGTAATGAATCAGAAGAGACTTCTTCCATTTAATGCTGGAGTTCAATGGGTGGAAATTATTGTACTATCACTGCTAGTGCTGAAATTACTAATTTCAGTATGAATATTTTTTCTGAATTCTACATTTATCCCTTGCTATAGTAAAAAAAAAAAAAATAACAGTGTACAAAGTGAAACTATTTTAGAATCCTTAATTGTCAAATCTGCAGACCTCATAAATAACAAAAACACAGATGCTGCTTTGTGGAATTTTTTTTTTAATAGTTTAAATTATTGGATGAAAAGAAGGCCAAGTGATTGTCAGTATCTCAGTGGACCATTTGAAAATTAGTGTTGAAAATTTCTGGAAGGTAAACAAACAAGGTTCTGTAGCAAGAATTTTTTCTAGGGTGCAAAGCTAATAGTGAAAATTTTAAGAGCAAGTGACCACTGTATGCTCTATCAGTCAGCTCCTTTGTTTGCAAACTACTCAGTCGTAAATCATTTAATTCGCGATTTACTATAGATGGATTTAGTAATTGGCACAACTCTAATATGATTGATAAACTTTAAAACAGTTCAAATCATAGAGATTGTAAGTTGTCATATTCAAACCAAAGATGTTTTTGGCTTAACTCATGAACTGGAAACACAAATTAATGAAGAACATCATTATTGGAAAGCTGTTTTGCAATGTATTGTTGCTGTTTTTATAACAATGGCTGAAAGTGGACTATCTTTTGAGGAAAAATGAAGTGTGTTTATCCCCACAAAATGGATTTTTTTTTAATTTACTTGAACTTGTTGCTCAGTTTGATTCATTTTTAGCAGGTCGTATCTCAAAATACAGTAACACAGGAAAGAGTAACCCATCGTATATATCTGAAACAACATCTGAAGAATCAATAACCTTAATAAGTGATAAAGTTCAATCAACTATTTTCAGTGAAATAAGTATAGCTCAGTATTTCAGTTTGTCTGTAGATTCTACTTCTAATCTTTCTCATACAGATCATCTAATTATTGTTTTAAGATACATATCTCCAACAGATGGAAAACCTGTCAAGCGATTTATCACATTTACTAGCTTAAAAAGTCATACCAGTGAAGAAATTGCAAATCAAGTACTTCACTATTTATGTGAAGTTTGCAAAGTTGATTTTGCTAGGTGCAGAGGCTAGTCCTATGACAATAATGCCAATATGTCGGTTATAAAGGCATGCAGCAGGAAATTTTAGAACATAATGAATGTGCTATTTTCATACTTTATGATACACATTCGACTAATCTTGTGAGACGTACCACAGTAAATTGTTGTCTGAAAGCAGGTTATTGTTTTTTCTACTGTTCAGTTACTCTACACATTTTTACTACCTCTACTCACTGATGGGTGGTTCTTAAAACACATTTAGGCAATCATCGAGTATTAAAATGTCTTACTAACATACATTGGGAGGCACATGGTGTAGCAACAAGTGCAGTCACGGAATTGTACACTGGGATTCTAGATGCCTTAGAAAATATTGCTGAAGACCAGACACAAAAGGGAGGTATCAAAAGAAAAGCTGAAAACATTGCCAACAAAATGAAACACTAGAGTGTATATTTGTGTTTGTTATGTGGAGAAATACTTTGCAACATTTTCGTTGGACAAGTCAAGCTCTCCAAGATTAAGAAGTAAATTTAAAGACAGGCACAGACCTTTTCCGGTAATTTATATTTACATGCTTTAAGAGAAGATTTTGAACATTCTGAAAACACAATAAAACAAATACTGCCAAACACTGATTATCAAGATGTTCACGTTGCAGAAGCATTAGAAAGAAACAAGAAAATGATGGAAGTGCGTCAGAAGTATTGAGTGTGAGAGATCAATTCTCCATAAGTACATCCTACACCGTCATGGACACACTTGAATTTTGCATGAAAAGAAGAGTGAAAGTGTATGAAGTTCTTTCAAATAGATTTTTCTTCTTAAAAATGTGGATATATCTGATGAAGAATGCATGAAGTCATCCAAGAAATTAGTGCATACTTATCCCAAGGCTTTAAATACAAACCTTTATGAAGAGGTGTGACAATTTCATTCTTACATGAGAACTAGGTTTACAGATTCAGGAAAGACAAATTTTACTCATGTAGGCATTATGATTCCATAATAGAAGATAAAATACAATGCATATTTCCCAAAGTTGCAATTGCTTTATGCATATTCCTAACTTTAATGATCACAAACTGCACAACAAAATACTCATTTTCTTTCCTAAAGCGGCTCAAAAACCCTCAGCATACAACAATGATTCAAGAAAGACTCATTATCCATATTATATATATAAGTAGAATTCATGATGAAATCTTTGAAGAATTTGTAAGAGCAAAGAATAGAAAAAAATGTTTTTAATTATAATATGTTGCAGATGAAAGGTCTATCTAAAAGTAAAATAGAGTAATTTTCTAAATTTGTTTTCTGATCATCAAAATTTTTTATGATATCTTTTCATTTGTTCATTTATAATTATAGCATTTACTACAAAACAAGCATAAAAATTGAAGTATGAGTCATTTAAAGCAAAATTGGTGAGGTCAATTTTTCATTGTGGGAGATCAGAATTTTACATTGATTGTTGAAACAACTAAGTTCACTGACTTGCTTGATTTGTTGTAGAATATGTAGAATATTCTTTTTCCAGAATACACGGTGTATGATGAAAAATCTTAGTACCCCGCATCCACTAAAAATTTTAAAATCCAGTTCAACTCATAGCATACAACAATTTTGCTTTCAATCACTAATATTCTACCCATATTTGAGAAGAAGTTACATCATGGATAGCTAAGACATACACACACACACGTACATATATACATGTTTATATATAAATCACATGCCCTTTTGAAAGTGTAAGTAAGCAGAGGAGGGAGAACTACAGATTATCAGTATTTAAGGCCCTTACGTGACTTTATCTCCGTTGCCCAGGAGGTGGAACTTTATACGCTATTGTAATGGATTCCTTACCATCTGGATTCTGATTGACTTTGAGCAGTGGTAGACATCAACAAGAAATCAGATGGAGATAGTGATACTGAGAGTTTAGAGTTCGACTGCTAACCAAAAGGTCAGCAGTTGAAATCCACCAGATGCTCCTCGGAAACCGTATGGAGCAGTTCTACTCTGTCCTATAGGGTCGTTATAAGTCGGAATCGACTCCACAGCAATGGGTTTTTTTTTTTGTTTGTTTGTTTTTTGGTATTATCCTTCCCTACTAGCTTATGGGATGAAACAGCTCCTGTCCAACAGCACTCTCCTGCAACTACAGCTCTGTCTCTCTAGTTAACAGTAGCTTTCCCCTATTATTTCTCATTTAGGTCTAGGTGTGGTAATGACTATGCTATTTCTCAACTTGGTATTTTTTTTTTTTTTTAATAATCTTTCTTTCATTTCCCTTAAAGTTATGCAAATATTGTAAATATCCCTTTCCTAAATTATCCTGAGTGTGACATCTGTTTCCTAATACTCTGGCTGATACAAATATTTTATTACTAATTTAAAATATTAGCTATGTCAGAAAGTGTTAGTTATCAACCTGGTAGTTATTCCTCCATTCTTTCTTGCTAAAATAACTCCACATTTGTTTAGGGTGGTGTAGTGGGTTGAATACTGTTCCTCCAAAATTCACATCCACCGAAAATCCCAGAATGTAACCCTATTTGGAAATAGACTCTTTACATAAGTAATTAGTTAAGAATCTAGATATGAAGTCATCTGGATTTAGGTAGGCCCTAAATCCAGTTACTGATGTTTTTATAAGAAAAAGAAGAGGGGAATCTGGGCACACAGACACAAAGAAGGCCATGTGAAGGTGGAGGTAAAGACTGGAGCAATGCAGCAACAAGACAAGAAACACCATCGATTGCTGGGAACCACCAGAAGCTTGGAAGAGGGAAGGAAGGAGATTCCTTCCTAGAACATTCAAAGAGAACATAGCCCTGCAGACACCTTGTATTCAGACTTCTAGCCCCTAGAACTGTGAGACAAGCAGTTGCTGTTGTTTTAAGTCACTCTATTTGTGGTAATTTATCACAGTAGCCCTAGAAAATTAGTACAGGTGGTACCGTGCTTTGTGAAATATGTAGACCATGAAACACAGTTTTGGCCTATGGGGCATAATCACATAGGCTTTTATGGAAAAGTATCTTACTTTACACATGACAGCCATTCCTCATTCCCCTTCCTGTTTCTCCCTGCTGGTCAGGATGGAAATAAGTAACCATAAACCACAAACATGTGGTGAAAGACTGAGGCCATAAAGATGATAGAGCAAAAAGATGGAAACAACCAGAGTTTATGATGACAACCTTGAGCCACCATACTAGCCCAGAACTTTATGAGGCAAACAATCCCTACTGTTAGTAGATTTTTTTCCTATGTAACAGATGAATGCATTCTTAAGTGATACAACCACCCACTCTGTTCCTCTCATGCTCCTTCCCATACAGCAATGTCATCCACAACTTAAATGAGGAAATATGTATTCATAGAACCATTACTTTGTTATTTCCACTGACCATGTGAGAGCAGAAGCAGATTTAGTAGGTCTGCGGTTCCCAAGGAGTTCTTGAATATGCAAACTCAATTTGATTCTTTAACACACACATCAAATTCCTTTCCTCTAATCTATTGTTTTTAGTACAAATCTATCAAAACTTCTCTCCAGACTTTCTCAGAATACTTTGCAAGTATTTCATGTTTCCCATCTTAGAATTTCTTATTAGTTATTTTTCCTCCAGTATTCAGGGGATGGAGTGGGAATTCCAGTGCATTTTTCCAAGATATTTTAAAGAAGTCTTGTCATGGATTGAATTGTGTCCCCCAAAAATATGTGTATCAATTTGGCTAGGCCACGATTCCCAGTATTGTGTGATTGTCCACGATTTTGTCATTTAGTGTGATTTTCCTCTGTGTTGTAAATCCTATCTCTGTGACGTTAATGAGGCAGGATTAGAGGCAGTTATGTTAATAAGGCAGGACTCAGGTTGTGTCTTAAGTCAATCTCTTTTGAGATATAAAAGACAGAAGTGAGCAGAGAGACCTGGGGACCTCATATCACCAAGAAACAAGAGCCAGGAGACTAGTGCATCCTTTGGACCCTGGGTCCCTGACCTGAGAATCTCCTCGAATGGGGAAGATTGATTACAAGGACCTTCCCCCAGAGCCAACGGAGAAAGAAAGCCTTGTCTTGGAGCTAGCACCCTGAATTCAGACTCCTAGCCTCGTAGATTATGATAGGATAAATTTCTCTTTGTTAAAGCCATCTACTTATGGTATTTCTGTTATAGCAGCACTAGATAACTAAGACAAGTATTAACACTTTTTTTTTAAGATCACTAGGTGGAACAAACAGTTTGCACTTAACTGCTAACCTAAAGGTTGCCAGATGGAACACACCCAGTGGCTCTACAGAAGAAAGATCTGATGATCTGCTTCTGTGAAGATAAGAGACAAGAAAATCCTACGGAGCACTTCTACTCTGTAATACACGGGGTCGCCACTAATCGGGATCGACTCAATGACAACAGGATTTTAACACTTCTGTAAAATTACCCTTGTGTTTTTGACTAACCTCTCACTTCTGGTGACAAAAAAGCAAACCATTTCATCTCTCTGTTTTGATTTTTCCTCTATATCAACTTAGTGGTCTATATATTTTATCCTAGATTTACTTACGTAACTCATTTAATTTCTACCAAATATTCCAGAGGAGTTTTCTACTGTTTCATGATTAATATATTCTCTGATTCTTCCTCTAATAAGTACTGTTCACTCAACATTTTAACTTTGACCTGTTAACAGGTGATCTCTTTAGTGATATTTGGAAAATTACATGAAAATAAATAAAGTTTGTTATTTCTGTTGTTGTTGTTAAGTGTCGTTGAGTCTATTTAAAGGAAACCCTTATTCCTTTACCCACTGTCTTAGTTATCTAGTGTGTCTATAACAGAAATACCACACGTGGATGGTTTTAACAAAGAGAAGTTTATTTCCTCACAGTCAAAGTAGGCTAAAAGTCCAAATTCAGGGCATAATCTCCAGAGGAAGGCTTTTTCTCTCTGTTGGCCTTTTTGTCTTTGGTATTCCCCGGGACTAGGAGCTTCTCTGCGCAGGGACCCCAGTCCAAAGGACGTGCTCTGCTCCCAGCACTGCTTTCTTGATGATATGAGGTCCCCATTTCTCTGCTTGCTTCCCTTTTTTTTTATCTCTTGAGAGATAAAAGGAGGTGCAGGCCGCACCCCAGGGAAACTCTCTTTACATAAGATCAGGGATGTGACCTGGGTAAAGGTGGTGTTACAATCCCACCTTAATCCTCTTTAACATAAACTTACAGTCACAAAATAGAGGCCAACCACACAGTTCTGGGAATCATGGCCCAGCCAAATTGATACACATTTTTTGGGGGACATAATTCACACCATGATACCCACAAATGAAGTCACTTGAGCTGTCAAAGATTTTGATTGAACATCTGCCTTTACACAGGTTATGTTTTAGCTAGTATAGGCTTGGGGAAATTGAGCCTAAGTGAAAGTTTTTCAGCATATGTGGGAAGAAATGGATTTAAAAGATAGCAAGGAGAAAGAGCAATCAAGATGATAGTAAATTTTATTTTGATGAAGTTTAGGGGAAGGTATCTCATAATACGCACATGATAATACATCTCATAATATATAATACCTCATGTCTGATAATTAGTGATATTTGATAGAAAAGAAGCAGATTTTGTGAGGCAAAAATTATTTTGAAATTGGAAGATGAGGTCATAAGGCAGCCTGAGACTTTTTTATGGGATATTCTTTCATATAACATTCATATGATTCTGATTTGTTAGGCTGAGTTTGCTTCAGATCATCAGGTATTAGCTGTGAGCTATTGAGATTTAACAGCAAGAAGATAAAAAACAAAGAAATAAATGTGAAAAATTGTAATGGTCAGCTTGTTGAGCTGGGTTACTTTTTGCTAATTTGAAGGAAATAAAATCAGTCGCTGAACGTGATAAAGAAATGCTAGATAATTTTTTTTTTAATTTTCTGCCTCACTTTTATTATGGTAACAATTAAAACTGAAATTACTTTATCAGCAGTGTTGCCATTACACTGATAGTCCACAGATACTACTTGGCACTTTAGCATTGAGACATTGGAGTGAAAAACGAAACACAACAGGTTTTATGCTTCTGCATAATAAAGACTTCTCATATATCTCTTTAACGTTTGAGATTTTTCTCATTAACAAAATTAAATAAAACAATAATCTTAGGGATGTTGTGACCACATTTCTCTGGTTTATTTGTACTTATTAAAAGGTTTCTGTAAGTGCATTAACAAATTACACAAACTGAATCAACTTCCTTTTCTCTCCAAATGCAAGCGTCTTTTGACAAATTCTTGATGGATCTTCAGAGGAGTATGGTACTGACATCAAAAATGCCCCCATTTTGGGCTTCTGATTAGTGATTGAAAGCATGCATTTATACCTTCAGGTGCCAGAAATAGAGGTGAAACTGAAAATCAGAGGGATACATTGGAAGTGATGCCATTGTGGCAAGGCAATTCAGGCAGGAAAGAGTCCCGAGGGCTTGGTGATGAGGTTATAACGTACATCCAGAGACATAAAGTCATAACCTCAAGCCTGTAGAATGCCTGGAGCTGGAACTGAGATGTCTAAGTACACCTGGGTGGTAGAAAGAGTAATACCTCCTGCAAAAGGAAGCAGGAAAATCATCCACACGTTGGCTGTGAAAAGTGACAAGGAAGCCTGTGTCCAGCTTGGGCTTGACAGCAGAAGAAAACCAAACAAAAATAATACAAAGGGATTCAATCAGAAAGACTAAGTGGTCAAAGTGTTTAAATTTAAACTACCTAAAGCCATAGGAATTTCAAGCCAATAAATTTACATAAAAATTAGTTTCAAACCAAAAAGTCAAACCCGTTGCTGTGGGGTCAATTCTGATTCATTGTGACCCCACAGCACAGAGTAGAACTGCCCCAAGGAGTTTCCAAGGCTATAAATCTTTATAGAAGCAGATTGCAACATCTTTCTCCCTCAGAAAGATTGAGGAGTTGGAACCACCGACCTTTCAGTTAGCAGCCAAGTGCTTAACCACTCCACCACCAGGGATTAGGGAAAATGCCAGGTTTGCAAAAGGCAATTGAATAGTATAAAACAAAGTGAGCATATGAACAAACAAGAGAATCAGCAACTCAAATCCTAGAGATAATGAAAGAAAATCTAAAGGTGGTCAAAACAAAATATGATTAATATGATTGAAAACGTAAAAAAAAAAATATTTGAAAAAGCATCAAATATGAATTCTAGTTTCATATGTTTCTCCCTTTCTCTCCCTTTCTTTTTCCCACTCTTTCTCTCTATTTCTCTATCTCTATCTACTTAGTTCATGTAATTAAAGCAGATTAGATTGAGTGAACAGAAAATTACTAAACTAGAACATTAATACAATAAAACCAAGAAAAATTGACCAAGAGAATAATAGACACAAAAGACAAAAAATAATAATAATAACATCCAACATATACTGAATAGGAATTCAAGGAAAAATAGAATTATAAGAGGATACATTTGTAGGAAAAATGATCAAAAATTTCCAGAGTTAAACAGCAACAAAAAAATTAATTCTCATGTTGAAGAAACCTGAAGAGATTAAAAACAACAACAACACACACAAAATGCAGACTAGAGAAAAAAGAACTTAAAAGACAAGGAGAAAATTATGATAATAACTACAATAATAATAGATGATCCCTAGCAGATAGCAAACTTTATTACAAAGTTATTGCCATTTATACAGTGTGGAATAGACATAAACAAATTTACTAAATGAATGAAGTAGAGAGGACTAGCACATGTGAAACAATCATAATAGTATTTATAATTGATTATTGAAAGGTTCATTCTTATGGGAGCAGTTAATATTTTTTTCTATTTTTTTTTTTTTTTATGTTCTTCACTTTGTGTCTAAACCATTCCTTGGAAATATAAAGATAGGCCCTGATTTCTACATTCAGATGACCCTTAAGAGATTTTGCTTTAAAAATAATGAAAGAAAATGTGTGCATATTTGTTTTACATAGGATTATTTTTATTTTCTTCTACACTTACATACGCTTATGAAACTTGTAAATTTGGGCAAAAATACCAAACCACATTTGATTATTTTGCTTGTCATCTTCATTGACAAATAAAGAGTCAAAATAAAAGCAGTCATATTGTCTAGGGAGGATAAATCATTGTTAACATTTACTGAATGTTTACTACATACCAGGGACTATTCCCATTCACTTATTTGAATCAGATATATATCATTTATGGAATATTTATGGATTTGGTTAATAAATGCAGAATTAGAAATAATAATAATCAAAAACATTTTAATTCAAAATAATTTTAGCACTCTCTCTTTTCCTCTTTTCTTCTGCTTTTATTCAATCACTGTTATATGTAACTAAAAAAATACTTACAAAAAAAAATATGATGTATGTACGTTTACTCTGAATTAAGATTAATTCAATTAATTTGATAGAAGTGTATGACAAGATCTTTAAAAAATAAAACCAGTTGCCATTGAGTCGACACCAACTCATGGTGATCCCATGTGTGTAAGAGTAGAACTGTACTTCATAAGGTTTTCAATGGCTGATTTTTTAGAAGTAGATCACCAAACTTTTATTCTGAAGCATCTCTGAGTGGGTTTGAACCTCCAACCTTTTTGTTAGCAGCCGAGCGCATTAACCATTTGCACTCCCCCCAAAATAAAAATAATCTTTAAAAAACAGATATGCAAAAATTGTCCAAAATAATAATTGCAGGCATAACTTCCACTTAAAAGAACAAAAAATAATAATTAGAAATAAAATATGATCTATAAAATGAGAAAAAATAAAGTAATTACTAATCTTTCATTAAGGAACCCTTGTGGCACAATGGTTATCACTCAGCTGCTAACTGAAAGGTTGGTAGTTGGAATTCACGAGCAGCTCCACGGAAGAAAACACCTGGCCATGTTTTCCTGAAAAATTTCAGCCTAGGGAACCCTATTGGGCAATTTTACTGTGTCCAATAAGGTCTCTATAAGCTGGAATTCACTTGACAACGACCTTTTATTAAAGAAAAGTAAAATAAGTTTTGCGTTTCTTTTCTAAGTTTGGGGCTTGCTTTCTGCTGGGAGAGAAGCCTGTGCATAACTCTCTACTCCTCCTTTGGGCTGCTTAATCAGGACCAGGTCTGGAATGTCTTCTTACAGGGAGATAACACAGTTTGAACTAGGCATCTTGCCTTGTTTGGTGATATTTTCCTGTTTCTGCTTATACATGTGTGTCACATATTGCCTAGCCAGTCTCACTGCTCTACTTGTCCCCATTGGGGAAAGAATAGGGTCCTACATCTGCAGCACAAGAGGGGAGCGTGCAGCTCACCATCCTGTGTTGACAGTAGGGAGTGACCAGCTGGTCATGGGAGACTAATACCTAGTATTGAAGCTGATCTTTTTGTGATTTATTCTCCTGTGAGTAAGCACTGCTCTACCCAATCTCTATCATTTGTGTCTTTTTTGGCGACCTCAATATCTGCTAAGTACTGAGCAGGTTGACATCCGGGGGCTGTTGTGCCTGGCTATGGATATTCTTGTGCTTCTTGCCATTTTTCATATGGTTGGACTCCTCCAGTGGTGGTACCTAATTTTGATCTGATATTTTTTTTTCATTTAAGATTTTATTTCTTTTCTTTGTAACATTTTATTTTTTTTATTGTACTAGTTACAGAAGAAATAGTTTCTCATTGAAAAGTCAGCACACATATTGTTTTATAACATTGGTTAACAACCTCACGACATGTCAACCTTCTCCCTTCTTGACATTTTTTTTTTTTTAGTGAAACTATACATTGCCAAAGATACACCATTTCAAAAATTTCTACATGCACATTTCAGTGATATCGATTACATTCTTCCAGTTGTACTGCTGTTCTCACTTTAGATGAAGGTTTACAGAACAAAATAGTTTCTCATTAAACAGTACACAAGTTGCCCTATGACAATGGTTAACAACCCCACTACTTGTCAACACTGTCCTTACTCAACTTGGGTTCCCTATCACCAGCTTTCCTGTCCCCTTCTGCCTTCTAGTCCTTGTCCCTGAACTGCTGTGCCTCATTAGTCACATTTTGTTTTATGGGGCTGTCCAATCCCTGGCTGAACGGTGAGCCTCAGAAGTGACTTCACCACTGAGCTAAAAGGGTGTCTGGGGGCCATACTCTCAGGGTGTCTCCAGACTCTTTCAGGCCAGTAAATCTGATGTTTTTTGTGTATGTTAGAATTTGGATCTACATCCTTCCCCAGCTCTGAACGGAACCCTCTGTTGTGATCTCTGTCAGAGCAGTCAGTGGTGGTAGCTGGGCAACATGTAGCTCTACTGCAGTCTGGTGGAGGCCTTGGTAGCTGTGTTCCATTAGTCCTTCAGACTAATCCTTTCCTTGTATCCTGTTCTCTTCATTCTCCCTTGCTCCTGAATGGGTGAGACCAGTGGAGTATCTTCAATGGCTGCTCATAGGCTTTTAAGACCTCAGACGCTACTCACCAAGGTAGAGTGTAGAATATTGTCTTTATAAACTAGGTTATGCCAACTGAGCTAGATGTTCCCTGAGACCAGCCCTCCACCCAGCAATTCAGTCCCTCAGGGAGTTTGGATGTGTCCATGGAGCTTCCATGACCTTTCCTTATACAAGTTGTGCTAGTTTCCCCTGTATTGTGTACTGTCTAACCCTTCACCAAAGATACCAGATATCTATTGCCTATTTAGTATTCCCCTCACCCCTCTCATTCCTGGTAACCAAGAAAGATTGTTACTTTTTGTGTGTAGACTTTTTCATGAGTTTTACAATAGAGGTCTCATACAATATTTGTCCGTTTGTGACTGACTTATTTCACTCAGCATAATGTCTTCCAGTTTCATCCATGTTGTGAGATGTTTCACAGATTCATCATTGTTTTTTCTTGTTGCATAGTACTCCATCGTGTGTATGTACCATAGTTTGTTTATCCATTCATCTGTTGATGGTATTCTAGGTTGTTTCCATCTTTTTGCTATTGTGAACAATGCTGCCTTGAACATGGGTGTGCAAATGTTTATTCTTGTGACTGCTCTTATTCCTCTAGGATATATTCCTAGGAGTGGGATTGCTGGATAGTATAGTATTTCTATTTCTAGCTTTCTAAGGAAGTGCCATATCATTTTCCAAAATGGTTGTATCATTTTGCATTCCCACCAGCATTGCATAAGAGTACCGATCTCGCCACAGGCTCTCCAACATTCTTCCTTTACAGTGTTTTTGATTCGTGCCAGTAAAGCCGGGGTGAGATGGTATCTCATTTTGGTTTTAATTTGCATTTCCCTATGGCTATTAATCACATGCATTTCCTCATGTGTCTGTTGGCCACTTGAATGTCTTCTTTGGTGAAGTATCTGTTCATTTCCTTTGCCCATTTTTAATAGGATTATTTATCTTTTTGCTGTAGATGTGTTGGATTTTCTTGTAGATTATGGAGATTAGACCTTTGTCTGACTTGTACTAACCAAAATTTTTTTCCCAGTCTGTAGGTTCTCTTTTTACTCTTTTCTTAAATTCTTTTGAAGAGCATAGGTGTTTGATTTTTAGAAGATCCCAGTTATCTAGCTTATCTTCTGGGGTTTATGTATTAATGGTTATGGTTTGTATCCTGTTAATGCTGTGTATTAGGGCCTGTAGCATTTGTCCTATTTTTTCTTCTATGAACTTTATAGTTTTTGGCTTTATACTTACGTCTTTGATCCATTTTGAATTAGTTTTTGTGTATGGTGTGAGGTATGGGTCCTGTTTCATTTTTTTGCAGATGGATATCCCGTTTTGCCAGCTCCGTTTGTTAAAAAGGCTGTCTTTTCTCCATTTGATGGACTTTGGGCCCTTGTCAAAGATCAAGTGACCATAGGTGTATGGATTTACATTAAGGTTCTTAATTGTGCTCAAGTGGTCATTGTATCTGTCATTGTACCAGTACCAGGCTGTTTTGACTACTGTAGCTGTATAGTAGGTTTTTAAGTCAGGTAGTGTGAGTCCTTCAACTTTATTCTTCTTCTTCAGTATTGCTTTACTTATTCGGGGCTTCTTCCCTTTCCATATGAAGTTAATGATTACTTTTTCCATCTCTTTGAAGAATGTTGTTGGTATTTGGATCGGGATTGCATTGTATTTGTAAATTCCTTTGGATAGAATTGTCGTTTTGACAATGTAGAGTCTACCTATCCATGACCATCGTATGTTTTTTCATTTATGTAGATCCCTTTGGGTTTCTTGCAGTAGTGTTTTGTATTTTCTTTTATAGGTCTTTTACATCCCTGATTAGATTTATTCCTAAGTATTTTGTTTTTTTAGGTGCTATTATAAATGGTGCTGTTTTCCTGATTTCCTTTTCATCGTTCTCCTTACTGGTGTATAGGAATCCAACGGATTTTTGTATGTTTTCCATCTATCCTGCCACTCTGCTGAATCTTTCTATTAGTTCCAGTAGATTTCTCATGGAGTCTTTAGGGTTTTCTATGTATAGTATCATATCATCTGCAAACAGGGACAGATTAACTTCTTCATTACCAATTTGGATGCCCTTTATTTCTTTTTCTTACCTTATTACTCTAGCTAGAACTTCCAGCACAATGTTAAATAGGAGTGGTGATAAAGGGCATCCTTGTCTTGTTCCTGTTTTCAAGGTGAATGTTTTCACCCTCTTTCCTTTACAAATGATGTTGGCTGTTGGTTTTGCATAGATGCCCTTTATTATGTTGAGGAATTTCCCTTGTATACTTATTGTATTGAGAGTTTTTATCAGGAAGTAGTGTTGGACTTTTTCGAATGCCTTTTCTGCAACAATTGAGATGATCGTGTGATTATTTTTTCCTTTTATTTACGTGGTGGATTCCATTGATTGCTTTTCTAATGTTGAACCATCCTTGCATACCTGGTATGAGTCTTACTTGGTAGTGGTGTGTTGTTTTTTTTTTTTATATTATGCTGCATTCTGTTGGCTAGTATTTTGTTGAGAATTGTTGCATCTATATTCTTGAGAGATATTAGTCTGTAATTTTCTTTTTTTGTGTCATCTTTGCCTGGTTTTGGTATCAGTGTTATGCTGGCCTCATAGAATGAATTTGGAAGTGTTGCTTCATTTTTTATGTTCTGAAATAGTTTGAGTAGTACTGGTATAAGCTCTTCTGTGAATGTTTTGTAGAATTCTCCTGTGAAGCCATCTCAACCAGGACTTTATTTTGTTGGGAGTTTTTTTTTTTTAATTACCTTTTCAATTTTTTCTCCTGTTCTGGGTCTGTTCAGATTTTCAACATCACTTTGTTATAGTTTGTGTAGGCAGGGTGTTTCTAGAAATTTATCTGTTTCCTCTAGGTTTTCCAATTTCTTGGAGTATCGTTTTTCATAATATTCTGTTATGATCCTTTTTATTTCAGTTGGGTCTGTTGTAATGTCACCCATTTCATTTCTTATTTGAGTTATTTGCATCCTCTCCTGTTGTGGGTACAATTATTGCTTTAATATTCTTAGCCATAAAATATGGCTGCACTTATGCTAAGTGCAGCTCCCTACAGGCCTCTGTGTTATCTACATCAGTATAAATGACTAAGGCCAGCCACGTCTTGTTTAATTGCCCTGTTTTTCTGAAACTATCTAGTGGTCTGTTTTATTGCTTGCCATATACATACCCAAATTCCTTTCCCCTTACCCAAAACTGATTGTTATCTACCTGAAAACTCACTGTCTTGTGATCTGCTTTATTGCTTGCTGTATCTATTATAAATGAACGCCTGGGATAGAGGTGGGGGTCAACTCCTCAGAGTGACCCTCCTGGCCCCACTTCTCTGTAAGAGTTGTGCAGTTGGTTACTGTCTTCACCGTCCCAATTACCGTTGCTGCTGCAACATCCTGTTTTTCTTTTGTCAGTCTGGCCAGTGATTTGTCGATTTTGTTGATTCTTCCAAAGAACCAACTTTCGGTTTTGTTGATTCTTTCTATTGTTTTTCTATTCTCTGTTTCATTCATTTCTGCTCTGATCTTTATTATTTCCTTTCTTCTGGTGGCTGTGGGGTTTTTGCTGTTCTCTTTCTATTTGTTCGAGTTCCATAGTTAATGTTTTGATATTGTCCCTTTCTTCTTTTTTGATGTGTACATCTATTGGTATAAATTGTCCTCTGATGACTGCCTTTGATGTGTCCCAAATGTTGTCATATGATGTGTTTTCATTCTCATTTGATTCTAGGAATTTTTTTATTCCATCTCTGATTTCTTCTACTATCTGGTGATGTGTAAGCAGGGTGTTATTCAGTTTCCACGTACTCATTTTTTTCCTTGCTCTTTCTGTTGTTAATTTCTACCTTGATGGCATTGTGGTCTGAGAAAATACTTTGTATTATCTCAACGTTTTGGATCTTGTTAAGGATTGCTGTCTGCCCTAAAATGTGGTCTTTTCTGGAGAATATTCCATGTGCATTGGAAAAGAATGTGTAATTTGCAGCTGTTGGATGGACTGTTCTATATATGTCTCTGAGGTCAAGTTGGCTGATTGTGCCCTTTAGGTCTTCTGTATCTTTGCTGAGTTTCTATTTAGATGTTCTGTCCTTTGCTGAGAGTGGTGAGTTGAAGTCTCCTACAATTATTGTGGATCTGTCAATTTCTGTTTTTACTACTGTTAGAGTTTATTTTGTGCATTTTCGAGCCCTGTTATTGGGTATGTAGATGTTTATTATGGTTATCTCTTCATGATGGATCACCCTGTTAATCCTTATATAGTGTCCTTCTTTGTCTTTTATGGTGGATTTTGTGTTAATGTCTGTTTTATCTGAGATTAGTATTTCCACTCTTGTTCTTTTTTGGTAGTTGTTAGATGGATATTTTTTTTCCAACCTTTGATTTTTAATAAATTCGTGTCTTTGTTTCTAAGGTGTATCACTTTTAGACAGCATATTGATGGATCCTGTTTTTTTTTAGCCATTCTATCACTCTCCGTCTCGTTATGGGTGCAATGAGTTCATTTACATTCAGTGTAACTATTGATAGATGTGAGTTTATTGCTGTCATTTTTTAATGATTGTTTTGGGGTGCTGATGCTTTCTTTGTTCTTACTCTCCTATGCTGAATTCCTTTTGTTTGTGGATTTTTTTTCATTTCTTTTGTTTTTGTAGACTTTATGTTTTTCCTCTTTATTTTTATGAGTATGTTTGTTAATTTTCTTTGTGGTTACCGTGAAATTTACCCTTATCTTTCTAAGTTTGAAGCAGTCTGTTATTACTTGGTATTGTCTTGCCTTTCTCTCCATTAGAAGGTTCTGTACCTACACCGTTTATTCCCTCTTTTATTGTTCTGATGTTGTTGTCATTTACAGATTAACTGCTCTGATTCTCTGTTGTATTCTTTTGGTTTTGGATAGTCCTTGAGAGTTCATTTTCTAGATTGGTATCTGGCTGGTATGATCCTCTGTCCTAGATTCAGCCTGTGAGCTGAAGTTGTTTCTTCTCAGGTGAAGGACTCCCTTTAATAATTCTTGTAAGTTTGATTTTGTTTTTCATATTCCATTAATTTCTGTTTGTCTGGAAATGTCCTAATTTCACCATCATATTTGAATGAGAGTTTTGTAGGATATATTATTCTTGGATGGCAATCTTTTTTCTTTCAAGGTTTTAGATATGTCATCCCATTGCCTTCTTGCCTTCATGGTTTCTGTTGAATAATCTGAGCTTAGTCTTATTGTGTCTCCTCTGTACGTGACTTCTTGTTTTTCACAAGCTGCTCTCAGGATTCTTTGTCTTTGGTTTTGTCGAGTGTGATTATGATATGTCTTGGTGCTTTTCTTTTGAGGTCTATTCTATATGGGGTTCATTGAGCTTCTTGGATGGCCAGCTTTTCATCTTTCATGATATTCAGGAAGTTTTATGTCAGCAGTTCTTCAGTGTTCCTCTCTATGTTTTCTGTTTTCTCCCCCTGTTCTGAAACTCTGAACACCAGTAAATTTTTGCTTTTTATTGTATCTGACACAATTCTCTCCGTCTCTTCATTTATTTTTTTTTTTGTTTTTTTTCTGAGTTTTCCTTGAACAGAGTTGTATCCAAGTGTTTGTCTTCAGTTCCACTGATCCTGTCTCCCACCATTTCAGATCTGCTCCTCAGCCCTTCTATGACACTGTCCATTTCTGAAATCTTGTTGTTTATCTTTTGGATTTCTAGTTGTGAATTTATTTTGGCATTTTGTTCCTGCATTATTTTCCTGAATTTTTCCATTTTTTTGTGTGTATTTTCCATGAATTTGTGTATTTTTCCCTCATTTTTTTCTGCTTTTTGCTTCCACTCCTGGATAATTCTGAGTATTAGAGATATGAATTTCCTATCAGGTAGTTATAGTGCCTTTTCTTCTACTGGAAAGTCATCTGGTATTTTATTTTAGACCTCTACTGGAACAATCTTCTCTTGTTTTTGTAAATGTTTTGATATAGTCTGCTGACTTGGGGGCGTTCAGTAGTTATTTTTCTCATTTATTGGTTGTAGATTTATTTGTTTCACTTTTTTTTTTTTTAATTTGGCTATGTCTGAGCAGGCAGACTGTGTGTTTTTTGTTGTTTGCTCATCTGTGAGCATGATACTTTTCACCTCCTTCTCCAATTGGCAAGATCTGTCACTCAGATATCTTACAGAAGGGGAGATCTAGCTGAAAAGGTGTTGCTAAGTTGGATTGTTTGTGGCACTTACTACAGCCACCAGGGTGGGTTGTAATCAGTACAGGACATGTTCCAATAGGCTGTGCCTGTGCTGTTTTGTGGTGTGATGTTAAGTGCACAGTGCAGGTAGGCAGGATGGGGGGGGAGATTGTGATGTGTGAAACTAAGATGGGTATGGGAGAGTGGAGAAAGGAACAGGAGCCAAAAACATACAAACTAACAAAAAAAGTGCTAGGGGATCTTGTCTTTGGAGTGGAGAGATGAGAGACTACGAAATGGAAAAAAACAAAAAGGTGAATAAAAAGATAAAAAAGAAAAGAATGAATAAATAAAAATTAGAAAGAAAAAAGAACAGCAAAGCTCCTAGGGATCCCACCGATGTGGCTATGAGGTCTGAGGAAGTTGTTCTCAGATGTTTAAGTACAGCTCAGCTAGGAGGTGTAGAGGTATTCAGCACCAGGTATTCAGGGGACAGGAAGAGAAAGAAGGTATAGCAAGATGAGAATCCAAGTAATGAAGAAAAACTGAAAAGGAAAAAGAGGGAAAAGAAAATGAAACAGTTTTTTTAAAAAGAACAAGAAACCCCCCCCAAAAAAAAAAAAACAGAAAAAAATAACCCCACTAATAAAGTAATGTTCTCAGGGATCCTTCTGTGCATCTGCACAGGCTGAAGGGTTACGTCCCAAGCAGAGGTGCACGACTGGACAGAACGGGCTCCCAGCTCAAGAAAAGAAAAAGAAAACAAGCAAATAATTAAAATAAACAAATAAAAGCACCAGGATCCTTCCAGCGTGGCACCATGGACCGGGAAGCAGTTCCACACTTGAACAGATCTCCACATCCCCTCAGGGGGAAGCAAGGACGATGCACAGAGCCAGGTATTTGAACGAAAAGAGTGGGAGGTGGTGAGAGGTAGGGAAGAAATCAAAACTACTGCATAAAAAGCAACACCAGCAGCCAACAAATGGCACTCAGGGAGTCGGCCAGTGCAGGTGGGTGGAATACAAGCAGCCGGTGCTTCATGGCTAAGAGACTGTACCTGCGGGAAGCAGAGGAGGCTGAGTGGGGTTGCAGAAGGGTGAGGGTTGGGAAAGCATATGTCATCAGTAACCGGTTGTTCTGTCTCCTGCTGGAAGCTCAGTGAAGCTGTTTTCTTGTACCCCCATTTACTAGTCTCTGATAGGAGTCCAAGATGGTGCTTCTGTGCTGCATTAGCTGATAGGTGACTTCTCCATGTATGTCTCCTCGTTCTCTATTCTCTGTCAGTTTCTTATTCCATTTGGTGCTTCACTGAGTTCTTTATCTCTTCATTTGATGTTTAGGGTTTCAGGGTTGCTCTTTTCTCTGTTCGGCTTAGTTTTTAAGATCTTTACTGTGGAGGAATGGTGTGGTGCTTTTGCCTAGAGTGTCGTGTTGCTGGAAGTACGCTATGATGTTTTTTGATGGGAAGATCCTTGTAACTTTAATGAAGACATACTTATCCATCTTTTAAATTTTAGTGCTTTTTGTGTTTATTATAAAAAAAATTATTTCCTACCTCAATGTCAGAAACATGTATTTCCATACTATCTTTTAAACCTTAAAACATTTTGCTTTTATAATTTAACAACTTAATGCATTGGCATTTAATTTCTATTTTCAGTATGTAGTAGGTAACTGATTTAATTTTTATTCATATAATAGCTATTTTTATAGATCTAGTTACAGAACAATTCCTCCATTCTCAATTGTTCTACCTTGCTAGATCTGTCATATCAAAAATCCTTTGATAAATTTATTTCTGAAACACACTTTTTTAATTAGAATAGTTTTGCATTAAGATCTGATTCTTATGACAAAGGGATCTTTTCCCTTTATTATTCTTTATCTTTAGAGGTTTCTTGAATATTCTTTGTGTTGTGGCACAGCTTCCTGGTTTTACCTTACACTCTTTGCCATTAACACTATTGGAAAGAGTGTCTTTTAACGTGACCCACATGCTTTGAGGATTTGGTATGGTATGTGGAGACAATCAAAACTTATACTTCAGCCCAGCAAGACTTTTAGACTGCCTTTTTATTTCCCTGTGGGCATCTTAACCTGCAGTTTGGCCACAGAAGACAATTTTTAGTTAATAGGCCCTTGACAACCACCCCAGAAGAAGAAGTTGTTGTTGTTAGGTGTCTTTGAGTCAGTTCCAACTCAAAGTGAGTCTATGTACAACAGAACAAAACACTGCTGAGTCCTGTGCCATCCTCACAATCTTTCTTATGCTTGAACCCGTTGTTGAAGCCACTGTGTCAATCCATCTTCTTGAGGGTCTTCCTCCTTCTTGCTGACCCTTTACTTTAGCAAGCATGATGTCATTCTCCAGGGACGGATCCCTCGTGATAACGTGTCCAAAGTAAGTGAGACATAGTCTCACCATCCTTGCTTCTAAGGAGCATGCTAGTTGTACTTCTTCCAAGACAGATTTGTTCACTATTTTGGCAGTCCATAGTATATTCAATATTCTTCACCAACACTACAATTCAAACTCTTAATTCTTCAGTCTTCCTTATTCATCGTCCAGCTTTCACATGTATATGAAGCAATTGAAAACACCACCACTTGGGTCAGGAGCACCTTAATCTTCAAGGTGACATCTTTGCTTTTTAACACTTTAAAGAGGTCTATTGTAGCAGATTTTGTCCAATGCAATGTGTCATTTGATTTCATGACTGCTACTTCCATTAGTGTTGATTGTGGATCCAAGTAAAATGAAATCCTTGACAACTTCAATGATTTCTCGCTTATCATGATGTTGCTTTTTGGTATAGTTATGAGGATTTTTGTTTTCTTCATGTTGAGGTGTACTTCATACTGAAGACTGTAGCATTTGATCCTTATCAGTAGGTCCTTCAAGTCCTCTTTACTTTCAGCAAGCAAGGTAATGTCACTTGCATAAGGCAGGTTGTTAATGAGGCATCCTCCAATCCTGATGCCCTGTTCTTCTTCATACAGTCCAACTTCTAGGATTATTTGCTCAGCCCTTGTGGTGCAGTGGTTAAGGGTTTGGCTGCTACCTAAACGGTCAACAATTCAAATCCTCTAGCTCCTTCTTGGAAACCCTAAGGAGCAGTTCTTCTCTGTCCTCTAGGGTTGCTATGAGTAGGAATCAACTTGATGGCAAAGGAGCAAAAGAAGAAGGGGAGAGGCAAAAATATATTTTAAGGAATTTTTCTCTAACATCTGTTTTAACAACAATATCCAGCCGACTTTTGCCTAGGTTGTAGTCTAGTCTAGCACAAATATATCAGTCTAAGACATGCTTTCTTCAAGGGTTTTCCCAGGCTTGCTTCTATTATTTTTGTTAGTTCCTAAAATCCAAGTTTCCCTTAAAATTTCTAAGATGACCTAGCGGTGGTGGTAGTAGCTATTCATTCTAGTTTATCTTCTTGATATAGGCAAGAAAATTTGCCCTTACTCTTAACAATCTGTACAATATTACTCAATCTAGCCCATTGTCTTGAACTGGTGGATGATTTGGTTCTTTCTAGGTTTATATAAGATACTTCCCCCACCCCTTCTGTCTTCCTTAATAACGTGGCATAAAGCTTTGCTCTCTAGAGAACCCTGTCTAGTTGATCTATGAACCCACGTCATCTAAAAATATGGTACCATTCAGTCCATATTGTTGTTAGGTGCCACTGAGTTGGTTCCGACTCATAGTGACCCCATGCACAGCAAAAATAAACACTTCCTGGTCCTGAACCATCTTCATAATCACTGTTATGTTTGAGTCCATTGTTGCAGCCACTATATCAATCCATCTCGTTGAGGGTCTTCCATACAAGATCCTTTATATTACATATTTTAAAACTTTCTATTTACTTTGTATGTTTTTTTTTTCTGAGAAAATATCTCAAAATTATTTTGTGTATTTATTTTCTGATTCTGTGTTTTAGAGTTCAATGGGGGAAATGCAAATTAAATCAGCAGTAATAAAAAAAAATCAACTTAAGGAGACTAATTATTCCCTTTCAAATATTATATGGATGAGAACCCACAAAATATACAAAAGATACTTCAGAAAACCAAACTATTGATGTAGAGGACAGGATTCAGAAAATCACATAGATTGTAATAGAAAAAAGTTTATATTCTGGAGCCGAGCTTTGAAAATGTGATCTTCATTTATATCTTACATGCTATATTAATCTCACACCCTTTATTTGTTTAATGTCTTTACAATTTGTACATTGGATTTCTCAGTTTTAATTATTTAATCTATAGAGAAGACCTGAATAGATTGCTATTTACTTAAAATGTATACAAGTTACTTCTTTTGAGCTAACTTTCAGTATAATTGAATGTCATTATCCAAATTCAGTTACAATAGTTTGTATTATCATCTCTGTCATTCTTCATTTGGAAGGGTTTGGGAAGAGATCTGGAGTTATAGAATGGGAAAATTTACCCTTGATCTGTTTCTTGTACCTCAGAAGTGCAGTTTCCTTGTCTTATTATCCATTTAATTTGGCCTAATATTTAACCGCATGGCAATGATCTATCTAGCTTCCTTCCTTGAGCTTCTGATCACTTGGTTACTTTTGGGAGGTATTTTACATTCTATTTACATTTTTATTTGTACTTTTATACTTATGATTATATATAATACCTAAAATTCTGTAAACTAGTTATTGCCATGAAGTTACAGCCCATTTTCTACTCATAATTTGTTAAAATGTTATTTTTTAAACAATATATAGTTTAAGGGATTAAAGAAGTAATAAACAATGTTATTCTTCAATAATTAGGTAGTGTTCTACCCTGGCTTACTTTTCTTTTTTCATTAGAGGTTGTTTTACATTTTTATGATAATGTCCCTCCCAAAGAAAAATATACTTTTAGACTAATGCAGTTGCATACATTTTAAAGAAATATTTTCAGCTGTAATATTTTGCAACTATTAATAAACATAGCCTGATAACATTCTTTTCTCTAAGACTTTCAGAGTTGAATTCCAAATATATTTTATTAGCAAAATATTTATAGTTATTATATTAAAAATTGATCCTATCATATCAGCACATTTTATATACATCTTATACATTTTATATGCATTTTACATAGGCAGAATACATTTGCAACAAATTGCAAAATTTGGCATTTCATATTACACAAGCAGAAGGCAATAACTGAATGCTGTATTGAATCTTGATATTGAGATAAACTATAACATGGATTCCCATATAATGCAAGGGTTATGATTTATTTATCATATTTCTAATATTATTAATGTTCATACTTGACTGCAGTTTCATCAAGAACTTACGTTTTTTTCTTATCAAAGCCAATTTAAAATATTAATTTTACTGTATTGATGTCTGAATAAAATATTTTTCAGTTATTTATATTCAGTGAATGTTACTAATATCTAAAACCAGG
Organism: Dugong dugon; assembly: GCA_030035585.1. Taxonomy (NCBI): domain Eukaryota; kingdom Metazoa; phylum Chordata; class Mammalia; order Sirenia; family Dugongidae; genus Dugong; species Dugong dugon. Next base: position 36,359,688 of record CM057479.1, read on the forward strand.
CCTCGTAAAAAGACATGGGTTTATTTTTCACACATATTTAAAAATTAGTATCTAAATTAAACTTTCTTTTTAATTGAGCACAAATTTTTGGTAATTATAAAGCTGGTCAGTTAAAATAAAAAAAAAGACTTCATTTGTCTTACATCTATGGCTCTTTAAACTTGTCCATAAGCAAAAAAATATATTTTTTCCAATCTAGAAATAATACTGCTGTATGTCAAACAGCAGAGTTAAAAGGATATGGCTCTTGGTAACAAATTACTTCATGGATAGCGAGGTACGAAATTTTTTTTTTGTTGTTGTTCTTCCAAGAAGGTGGAATAATTTCACTATTGCTAGAGTACAAATCAAACATATGACAAGTTAAAACTGTGGTTAATACTCTAAAGTTACATTGAATCCCCAAACATGTTTTATGCTTCTCTTACTTCTTCATAAGGAATATGTTACAAAAATTTGAAGTCAATTAATAAATGTGGAGCTTGAAAACAGCAGTCATGTAGGAGACTGTTATTAAAATAAACCAAGTTAAATTCTACCACTTTACTCTTTTAAATAATTGATATTTTTATAGTTAAATAATTTACATAACACTTTTAATCTATTCTATGAGCCTGGTTATAGAGTTGTGAGTATTGATTAGACAAACAGTATACCAGAAACAGTCTCAACTAATGGGACTTTGATATATACGAGAATTTTAAAACTATCAGAGTATATAGAGTCTCAAATATGCCCTCAAACATTGCTTAACTTAAAAAGAAAATATAGTAACTATGCAATAAAGAAACCAGACAATATTTCATCCAAATGATCAAAGCTAACATCACCAAAAATGTTCATATAGGTATCATATGCTTGAAAATGTGATAATCTGAGAAAGAATAACCAGTTGTGGATATTGAAGCTAAAAATACATAACCTGAATCAAATAATAAGAAAGAAAGGAGAACAAGAAACCCCAAACTGAAATAGCTGGTCTTTGTTTTTAAAATATGCTAATGTCAAGAAAGACACTGAAAGACTGAAAAAAGCTTCCAGGTTATATAGGAGACTAAGTGATCTTTTATAGGAAAAATAAAAACAAAAACAAAATTATATACAGGACATTATTGTGAAAGCTGATAATGTGAATATATACTGCAGGTTAAAAATGTGTCGATTAAACAGTTTTTAAACATGATAACTCTAGTGTTACTATTTAAGTGAAAAACTTTGTTCATAGGATGTACACAGTAAAATTTTAAGGAACAAAAAGGCATATGAAAAGTTGTTGAACCTGGGAAAAGAGTATATGCCATTTCCTCGTACACTTACTGCAACTTTTCTGACTGTTGGAAACATTAAAAGATATAAATAAATTTCCAAAAGAAATAAAATGCATGCCTGAGAATCAGAAAATTCTTGGCAAGTGAGGAAGTAGCAATTCAGTTTGGATTATTTATTTTCTCTTTGAAAATATGTACATTTTCTGAATTTTAAAGAGTGATATGGCAGATTTATTTACGTAAGATTTAGGGCAGAACATACCTGGTTCAATAAGTTTATGCATTAAACCTTACATAAATCTCTAAGATTATCATAAAAATTAAAGGAAAAAGTAAGACAAAAAGTGAGGCATAGTGACATATAGGAAAAACGTCCAAAAGACAAGAGAAAGAAACAAAAAGATTAAAACAGACTTCCCTGATGATTAAATAATTACACTGAATGTAAATGACATAAATACACACATAAAGAGACAGAGCATAACAGAAAGGATAAAAAACATGGTCCATCAATATGCTTTTTACAAGAGATACACCTTATAAACAAACACATAAATTTATTAAAAATAAAAGGATGAAAAAAATATATCAAGCAAACGCCACCAAAATGGAGCAGGATTGGCAATACTAATGTCAGGTAAAATATACTTTAAAACAAAATTCACCATAAACGACCAAGAAGGGCACTATATCATGATTAAAGCAGTGAACCAGCAGGAAAACATAACCATAATTAACATCTACGCACCCAATGACAGGGCTCCAAAATACATAAAACAAACTCTAACAACACTGAAAAGAGAAATTGATAGTTCCATAATAATAGTAGGAGACTTCAACATACCACTCTCGGTAAAGGACAGAACATCTAGAAGGAAACTCAAGAAAGATGCAGAAGAACTAAAGGGCACAATCACCCAACTTGACCTCATAGACATATATAGAACAATCCACTGAACAGCTTCAAAATACACATTCTTAAAATAAAAGAAAAATACACATTCTTTTCCAACACACATGGAAGGTTCTCCAGAGTAGACCACATCTTAGGCAACAGAGCAATCCTCAACAAAATCCAAAACACTGAGATAATTAAAAATATTTTCTCTGACCAAAACGCCATCAAGGTAGAAATTAACAACAGGAACAGCAGGGAAAAAAAAAAAAATCAATTACATGGAAACTGAATAACACCCTGCTTACACATCACTGGGTAATAGAAGAAATCAGAGATGGAATTAAAAAAAAATTCCTAGAATCAAATGAGAATGAAAACACGTCATCCCAAAACCTTTGGGACACAAGGACAGTCTTTAGAGGACAATTTATAGCAATAGATACACACATCAAAAAAGAAGGGACAAAATCAAAACATTAACCACATAAGTCAAACAAATAGAGAACAGCAAAAAAGCCCACGGCTGCCAGAAGAAAGGAAACAATACAGATCAGAGCAAAAATAAATGAAATAGAGAAGAAAAAACAGTAGAATCAACAAAACCAAAAGTGGGTTATTAGAAAGAATCAACAAAATTGACAAACTATTGGCCAAACTGACAAAAGAAAAATAGGAGAGGATGCAAATAACCCAAATAAGGAATGAACCGGGGGATATTACAAGAGATACAACTGAAATAAAAAGGATCATAATAGAGTATTATGAAAAACTATACTCCAACAAATTTGAAAAGCTAGAGGAAATGGAAAATTTCTAGAAACACACAGCCTACCCAAACTAACAAAAAGTGATATTGAGAAGCTGAACAAACCCATAATAAGAGAAGAGATTGAAACAGTTATTAAAAAAAAAAAAAAGCTCTGACCCAGATGGCTTCACTGGAGAATTCTCCTAAACATTCATAGGAGACCTTATAGCAGTACTACTCAAACTACTTCAGAACATAGAAAAGGAAGTGACACTTCTGAATTCATTCTATGAAGCCAGCATAACGCTGATACCAAAACCAGGCAATAATGCCACAGAAAAGAAAATTACAGATCAATATCTCTCATAAATATAAATGCAAAAATTCTCAACAAAATTCTAGCCAATAGAATTCAGCTTTCTTTCAAAAATATAATACGCCGCGACCAAGTAGGATTCATACCAAGTATGCAAGAATGGTTCAACATTAGAAAATCAACCAACGTAATCCACCACATAAATAAAAGGAAAGAAAAGAATCACATGATCATCTCAACTGATGCAGAAAAGGCATTCGACAAAGTCCAACACCAATTCCTGATAAAAACTCTCAATACAATAGGTATAGAAGGGAAATTTCTCAATATAATAAAGGGCACCTATGCAAAAACAATGGCCAACATCATTCTTCATAGAGAGATGCTGAAAGTATTCCCCCTGAGAAAAGGAACAAGACTAAGATGTCCTTATCACCACACCTATTTCTCATTGTGCTGCAAGTCCTACCTATAGCAATAAGGAAAAAAAGAAAAAAGAAATAAAGGGAATTCAAATTGGTAATGAAGAACTTAAACTGTCCCTATTTGCAGATTATATGATAGTATACATAGACAACCCAAACGACTCCACGAGAGAACTACTCCAGTAGTTTTCTACTAATAGAAAGATTCAGCAGAGTAGCAGGATACAAGATAAACATACAAAATTGGTTGGATTCCTATACACCAATAAAGAGAATGTTGAAAATGAAATCAGGAAAACAATAGCATTTATAATAGCCCCTAAAAAAATAAAATAGTTAGGAACAAATCTAACCAGAGATGTAAAACTCCTATACAAAGAAAACTGCAAAACACTACTGCAAGAAACCCAAATGGATCTACATAAATGGAAAAACATATCATGCTAATGGATAGGTAGACTCAACATTGTGTAAATGACAATTCTACCCAAAGAAATTTACAAATACAATGCAATCCTGATCCAAATACCAACACCGTTCTTTAAAGAGATGGAAAGCTAGATCATTAACTTTATATAGAAAGGGAAGAAGCCCCGGATAAGTAAAGCAATACTGAAGAAGATAAATAAAGTAGGGCTCACACTACCTGATCTCAGAACCTACTATACAGCTACAGTAGTCAAAACAGCTAGTACTGGTACAACGACAGATACATTGACAAATGGAACAGGATTGAGAACCCAGATATAAATCCATCCACCTATGGTAACCTGATCTTTGCCAAGGGCCAAAGTCCATCAAATGGGGAACAGTCTTTTCAACAAATGGTGCTGGCAAAACTGGATGTCCATCTTCAAAAAACTGAAACAGGGCCAGTACCTCAAACCATATAAAAAAACTAATTCAAAATGGATCAAAGACCTAAATATAGAGACAAAAACTATAAAGTTCATAGAAGAAAAAATAGGATCAATGCTAGAGGCCCTGATACACGGCATTAACAGGATAGAAACCATAACCAACAACACACAAACTCCAGAAGATAAGATAGAGAACTCAGATCTTTTAAGAATTAAACACTTATGTAAAAAGACTTCACCAAAAGAGTAAAAAGAGAACCTACAAACTGGAAAAACTTTTTAGACATTACAAATCAGACAAAGGTCTAACCTCTGAAATCTACAAGTAAATCCAACACTTCTACAACAGAAAGACAAATAATCCAATTGAAAAATGGGCAAAAGATATGAGCAGACACTTCACCAAAGAAAACATTCAAGAGGACATATGAGGAAATGCTTATGATCACTAGCCATTAGAGAAATGCAAATCAAAACAACAACGGGTTACTATCTCACTCTGCCATTACTGGCATGAATCAAAAAACTGGAAATAAAAATTGTTGTAGAGGCTGCAGGGAGATCAGAACTCTTACGAACTGCTGGTGAGAATGCAAAATGATACAACCATTTTGGAAAACAATACGTCGCTTCCTTAGAAAGCTGGAAATAGAAATACCATATGATCCAGCAATCCCAGTCCTAGGAATATATCCTAGAGAAATAAGAGCGATCACATGAATAGACATATGCAGACCCATATTCACTGCAGCATTGTTCATAATAGCAAATAGATGGAAACAACCTAGATGCCCATCAACAGATGAATGGATAGATAAACTATGCTACATACACAATGGAGTATTATGCAACAATAAAGAGCAATGATGAATCTGTGAAGCATCTCATAACATGGATGAAACTGGAGGGCATTATGCTGAATGAAATAAGTCAATCACAAAAGGACAAATATTGTATGAGACCACTATTGTAAAAGCTCATGAAAAGGTTTACACACAAAAAGAAACAATATTTGATGGTTACAAGGGATGAGAGGTGTGTGTGTGTGGGGGGAATACTAAATAGACAAGAGATAAATGATAACTTTGATGAAGGGTAAGACAGTACACAATAGTGGGGAAACCAGTACAGCTTGTACAAGGAAAGGTCTCGGAAGCTCCATAGACACATCTAAACTCCCTGAGGGACTGAATTGCTGGGCAAAGGGCTATGGGGTCCATGGTCTCAGGGAACATCTAGCTCATTTGGCATAACATAGTTTATAAAGAAAATGTTCTACATTCTACCTTGGTGAGTAGCATCTGAGGTCTTAAAAGCAGCCATCGAAGATACTCCACTGGTCTCATCCCTTCAGGAGCAAGGGAGAATGAAGAGAACAGAATACAAGGAAAAGATTAGTCCAAAAGATGAATGGATCACAACTCTTACAGCCTGCACCAGACTGAGTCCAGTACAGCTAGATGTTGCCCAGCTACCACCAGTGACAGCTGTGATCAGGATTACAACAGAGGGTTCTGGACAGAGCTGGAGAAGGATGTAGAACAAATTTCTAACTCACAAAAAAAGACCGGATTTACTGGGCTGACAGAGATTGGAGAAACAGTAAGACTATGACCCCCGGACATCCTTTTACCTCAGTAATGAAGGCAGTCCTGAGGTTCACCCTTCAGCCAAAGATTAGACAGCCCCCAAAAACAAAACGAGACTAAAGGGGCACAACAGTCCAGGGACAAGGACTAGAAGGCAGGAGGGACCAGGAAACCTGGTAATAGGGAACCCAAGGTTGGGAAGGCACAGTGTTGACATGTCATGGGGTTGTTAACCATTGTCATAGTACAGCACGTGTACTAACTGTTTAAAGAGAAACTATTTGTTCTGGCAACCTTCATTTAAAGTATAATAAAGCAAACAAAAAAAATCAGAAGGCGTCCGAAAAAAAAACAACTGCACTGTATCAGTTCTTATGCAATTTTAATGTTCATAGGTCTAGATTGTTGTTTTAAAATAATTCCTAAACCTTGTTACAAATTTAGACTCAATAAACTTGGAGTGCAGCCAAAAAAAATTCTAACTTACAGAAAAAGACTTGACTTACTGTCCTGACAGAGACTGGAGAATCCCTGAGTGTATGGCCTCCGGACACCGTTTTAGCTCAGTAATGAAGGCACTACCGAGGTTCACCCTTCAGCCAAAGATTAGACAGCCCCATAAAACAAAACAAGACTAATGCATCACAACAGTCCAGGGACAAGGACTAGAAAGCAGGAGGGGAAGGAAAGCTGGTAATAGAAAACCTAAATTTGAGAAGGGACAGTGTTGATGTGTCATGGGGTTATTAACCGATGTCATAAAACAATATGTGTACTAACTGTTTAATGAGAAACTATTTGTTCTGTAAACCTTCATCTAAAGTACAACAAAACAAAACAAAAAAAAAAATCAGAAACCATCAAAAAGGATAAACTGCACTGTATCAGTTCTTCTGAAATTTTAGTGTTCATAGGCCTAGTTGTTTTAAAATAATTTCTAAACCTTGTTACAAATTCAGATTCAATAAACTTGGAGTGTAGCACCAAAAAAAAAAAAAAAAAAAATTCTGACAAAAAATGACCAGATTTACTGGCTGGGCAGAGACTGGAGAAACTCTGAGAGTATGGCCCCTGGACACGCTTTTAGCTCAGTAATGAAGTCACTCCCAAGTTTCACCCTTCAGCCAAAGATTAGACAGCCCCATAAAACAAAATGAGACTAATGGGGCACAACAGTCCAGGAACAAGGAATAGCGGGCAGGAGGGAACAGGAAAGCTGGTAATAAGGAACCACGTTTGAGAAGGGACAGTATTGATGTGTCGTGGGTTGTTAACCATTGTCATAAAACAATATGTGTACTGTTTACTGAGAAACTTTGTTCTGTAAACCTTCATCTAAAGTACGATTAAAAAAAGAGGTAGATTGTATTAAAAAAAAAAAAAAAAGAAGAGTTAGTGGTGGTAGTCGGGTACCATCTAGTTCTTTTTGTCTCAGGGTAAATGAGGTTGTGGCTCTTGTAGAGCTATTTCTTCTCTGTGCTTTTGGTTACCTTCTTGATGTTTTGTTCCTGGTGAGTCGAGACCCACAGTTGTGTCTTACATGGTCAGTGGTCGTAATCTTATGCAGTTATGTTATCAAGAACCTGATGGTACTGAAGGAAGAAGTCCAAATTACACTGAAGACACTGGCAAAAAAACAAGGCTACAGAAATCGACAGAATACCAATTCAGATATTTCAACGAATGGATGCAACGCTGGAAGCACTCATTTGTCTATGGCAAGAAATTTGAAAAAGAGGTAGAGCCAAGATGGCAGAATAGTCAAACACTTCCTGTGGTCCCTTTTACAACAGAAACCCGAAAAAACCAAGTGAATTGATTACATATGACAATTTTGGAACCCTGATCATTATAGACAATGTTGAAGAGTCGGACTGAGCAGCAGGAGGAAGGAAAGACTATTCAAAAGCAGTGGAGAACTGCTGGTTGTGAATTCACCAGTGCCCTGCTGACTGGGTAGCTGGAGTGCGTTTGGTCTGAGGCGAGCCACAGTGTTCAGGGACAAGTCTCAGCACGTTGGGTGTGGTTAGGTGGTGTCCAGTCTGCACACACCTTCAGAGCCGAGTGAAAGGGGCACTGGACCTGCGAAAGTTATGTGCAAGGGTCTAACCTACCATGCAGAGACAAAATAACCCCTACCCCACCCAAAGTTTCACAGTGGAGAAGTGATTCTTTCTGACATCAGTCCCACAGTATTAAAAAATACCATGCCCCCTAAGCTGGAAACTTAGGGCTGTACACTCCCACACTAGTCTCACAGCCACTTCGCCCAGCAACTAGCATAAGTAGTCTACAGACTTGCAGCACCCTTCACACCTGCGCAGACCTGTGTGGGCCAATTCCACACCACAAGCCCTCATTAACATACAACAGCAGAGCATACACCTGAAGCCCATTTTCAAGTGCATCAGGCAAGGGGGACCTACAGATTTGTGACATTTGACATTGCCCTCCTCCCTAAGCAGGGGCCTCACCAACCCACACCAGGGACCTGAGGGCTGACAGTGCCACCCACTCCATCTAGCCACCCAGGACAGGGGTCTGAGAATAAGTGGAGCCTCCCAGTCCCTCCGACCAACAAAGTCAGGTACGCAAGGACTGGCTACAATACCCTCCACTATACACTCTAGAGGACAGGTACATGCCTTCCACCCAGGCACCTGGGTACATCCATCAGCCCCCTGCCTTGCTCCACACATAACCACCTACTGCAGCCAGATACATGTGCCTGCTCCAAACATTCCTACACAGCCCTCCCATCTCGGACTGTAGGTGAGAGTCTGTACTACACACCCTGTGATCAATGACCAGGACTTCTGTGCCACACCTCCATAAGAAAAGTGAACAGATTCCTGGGCTCACACACAGTAGCTACTCTGAATACCTGGAGACATGATGTGAGAGCTTCAAAGACACCAACAACCAAAGTAGCTCTCACATAAAGACTCCTTGGGAATATCATAACAAAACAAAAAGATAGGACACAGAAAACAAACATAAAATAAATAAATATAATAAATGATTGATGCCTAGGAGAAAACAGTCAATATCCAATCACATAAAGAAGCACCTCAAGATGACTTCCCCAAGCGACCAAAATAAAGAACTAGGAAATCTTCCAGAGGAAGATAAAATAATAGAACTACCTGAGAAAGAATTCAAAAGACTAATATACAGAGCTATACAAGATATCAGGAAGGAGATGAGGAAAAACTCAGACCAAACCAAGGGACACACAGACAAAGCAATAGAGGAATTCAAGAAAACAATACAAGAAGAAAATTACAAAGTTAACAGGCTGATAGGAACCACACAAACAAAGCAGTTATAAATTCAAAAGATTAACAATAAAATTTCAGAATTAGAAAACTCAATAGAAGGCCATAGAAGCAGAATTGAGACAATGGAAGTCAGAATTAGTGATATTGAAGATAAATTCCTTGACACCAAATTATTTGAGGACAAATCAGAAAATAAAGTTTTAAAAAATGAAAAAATCCTAAGAATTATGTGGGACACTATAAAAAGGAAAAACCTACGTATGATCAGAGTACCAAAACAAGGGGAGAAACAGAAAACACAGAGAGAATTATTGAAGATTTGCTGGTAGAAAACCTCCCTGATATCATAAAAGATGAGAAGATATCTATCCAAGAAGCTCAAGGAGCCCCATACAGGGTACACCCCAAAAGAAAGTCACCAAGACATAACAAAATCAAACTTGCCAAAAACAAAAACAAAGAACCTTGAGAGGGGCTAGAGATAAATGAAAAGTCACCTACAAAGGAGAACCAATAAGACTAAGCTCTGACTACTCAGTAGAAATCATGCAGGCAAGAAGGCAATGGGATGACATATATAAAGCCTTGAAGGAAAAAAATTGCCAGCCAAGAATTATATATCCAACAAAACTGTCTCTCAGATATGAGGTGAAATTAAGTCACTTTCAGATAAACAGATGTTAAGGGAATTTGTAAAAATCAAACTAAAATTACAAGAAATATTAAAAGGAGTCCTCTGGCTAGAGAATCCACAATATCAGATAACAATCCAAGACTAGAACATAGGACAGATCAACCAGTTGTCAACCCAGATAGAGAATTCACAAAAACAAATGAAAGCTAAAAGACTGAAAATAGGGAACCAGAGATGTCAATACGTAAACGATGACAAAGTCAAATCTAAAATGAGGGAATAAACATTATAGTCACAGAACTTCCATATGGAGAGGATGTTAAGGCGATATCAAGAAATAAAAGATTGGGTTAAAATTAGCAAAATAATAGTAAATTTCAAGATAACCACAAAGGAAGCTAACAAACCTACCCATCAAAATAAAAAAGAAGAAAAAAATAAAGACTCCATGAACACAAAATCAACAATAATAAAAAAGTTGAAAAGAAAATACATAAAAACTACTCGGCAAGAAAATTAAGTGGCACAAAGAAACTGTCAACACCACACACACACAAAAAGAACATCAAAATGACAGCAGTAAACTCAAACCTATCAATAATTGCACTGAATGTAAACAAAATAAATGCGCCAATAAAGAGACAGAGAGTGGCAGAATGGGTAAAAAAAACATGATGCGTTTATACACCGCCTACAAGAGATACACCTTAGACACAAAGACACAAACAAACAAAAACTCAAAGAATGGAAAAATATATATATCTAGCAAACAACAACCATAAAAGAGTAGGAGTGGCAATATTAATCTCTGACAAATAGACTTGAAAGCAAAACCAAACAACGGATAAGGAAGGACACTATATAATGATTAAAGGGTCAATACACCAGGAGGACATAACCGTAATTAATATCTATACACCCAATGACAGGGCTCCAAAATACATTAAAAAAATAGACAGCTCCACAGTAATAGTAGGAGACTTCAACACACCACTTTTGGTGAAAAACAGAACATCTAGAAAGAAACTCAGAAAAGATACAGAAGATCTCAATGCCACAATTAATAAACTAGACCTCATAGATATGTACAGAACACTCCACCCAACAGCAACCAAGTATACATTCTTTTCCAAAGGAGATAGAGCATTCTCCAGAATAGACCACATTTTAGGCCACAAAGCAAGCCTCAACAGTATCCAAAACATAGAAATATTGCAAAGATTCTTTTCTGACCATAATGCCATAAAAGTAGAAATCAGAACAAATGAGGGAAAAAAAAAATCAAATACATGGAAACTGAACAACAACTTGCTTAAAAACTACTGGGTTATGGAAGAAATCAAGGACAGAATAAAGAAATTTATGCAATCAGATAAGAATGAAAACACAGCAAAACCAGTACTTAGAGGTTAATTTAGAGCAATAAATGCCACATACAAAAACAAAAAAAAAAATGGAGGTGGAGCCAAGATGGTGAAGTAGTCAGATGGCTTCCTATATCCCTCTTATAACAAAGATCTGGAAAAACAAGTGATTTGATTGTGTATGACTATCTAGGAGCCCTGAACAAGCTGCAGTCCACAATGGCTTCAGAAAGCCCCCAAAATAAAGAATCAATAAATTCTCAGGAGGAAGAGAATTTCTTGGAATTACCAGAGGCAGAATACAAAAGATTAATACACAGAACTCTTTTAGAAATTAGAAAGGAAATTCTTCAAAATTCAGAAAAGCCAAAGAACATACAGACAAAATAGTAGTGGAACTTAAAAAAGTTATTCAAGAACATAAAGACAAATTTAATAGGCTGCAAGAATCCATAGAGAGACAGCAATCAGAAATCCAAAAGATTAACAATAAAATTTCAGAATTAGACAACTTGATAGAAAGTCAGGAGTGGAATTGAGGCAGTAGAAGTTAAAATTAGTGACACTGAAGATAAACCACTTGATGCCAACTTATTTGAGAAAAATAAGATAAAAGAATGGAAAAGAATGAAGAAACTCTAAGAGTTATGTGGGACAATATCAAGAGAAATAAACTATGAGTGATTGGAGTACCAGAACAGTGGGGGATAACAGAAAATACACAGCAAATTGTTGAAGATTTGTTGACAGAAAACTTCCCTGATATCATGAAAGATGAGAAGTTGTCTATCCAAGATGCTTATCGAACCCCACATAAGGTAGATCCCAAAAGAAAGTCACCCAGACGTATTATAATTAAACTTACCAAAACCAAAGATAAAGAGAGAATTTTAAGAGTGGTGAGGGACAAAAGAAAAGTCATCTACAAAGGAGAGTCAATTAGAATAAGGTCAGACTATCAGCAGAAACCATGCAGACAAGAAGGCAATGGGATGACATATATAAACCCTGGAAAGAAAACAACTGTAAGCCAAGAATTATACATCCAGCAAAACTGTCTCTCAAATATGATGGTGAAATTACGTCATTTCCAGACAAACAGAAAATTAGGAGAATTGGAAAAACCAAACCAAAATTACAGGAAATACTGAAGGGAGTCCTCCGGTTAGATAATCAATAACATCAGATAACAACACCAGACTAGAACAGGGCAGAGCAACCAGATATTGACCCAGATAGGGAAGTCGAAAATACATCAAACTACAACATTGAAAATAGGGAAACAGAGATATCAATATTTAAAAAAAGACAACATTAAAACAAAAAAAAGGGACTTAAAAATACAGACATAGATTTTCCATATGGTGGGGAAGTGAAGGCAATATAAAGAAACAAAAGACTGTTATAAACTTAGAAAAATAGGGGTAGATTTTAAGGTAACCACAAAGGAATCTAACGATCCTACAAATCAAAATAAAAAAGTAGAAAAATATAAAGACCCAGCAAACACAAAATCAACAACAAAGAAAAATATGAAAAAAAATACATAAAGAAAAACAACTCAGCACAGAAAATTAAGGGGAACAAAGAAACTATGAACAACACACAAAAGGAGACATCAGGATGACAACATTAACGCATACCTATCAATAATTATCCTTAATGTAAACAGACTTAATGCACTAATAAAGATAAAGAGAATGGCACATTGGATTAAAAAGCATGATCTGTCTATATGCTGCCTACAAGAGATGCACCTTAGACTTAAAGACACAGGCTAAAACTCAAAGGATGGAAAATATATATCAAGCAAACAACACTCAAAAAAGAGCAGGAGTTTCAATATTAATCTCTGACAAATTAGACTTTAAGGTAAAATCCACCACAAAGGATAAGGAGGGTCACTATAGAATGTTTAAAGGCTCAGTACATCGGGAGGATGTAACTATAATAAATATTTATATACCTAATGACAGGGCTCCAAAATACATAAAACAAACTCTAACAGCACTGAAAAGAGAGATAGACAGCTCCACAATAGTAGTAGGAGATTTCAACACCTCACTTTCGGTGAAGGACAGAACATCCGTAAAGAAGCTCAACAAAGACATGGAAGAGCTAAATCCTAATATCAAACAGCTTGAACTTATAAACATAAACTGAACACTGTACTCAACAGCAGCCAAGTATACTTTTTTTCCCAATGTACATGGAACATTCTCCAGAATAAACCACATATTTGGCTATTAAGCAAGCCTTGACAAAATCCAAAACCTCTAAATACTACAAAGCATCTTTTCTGACCATAAAGCCAAAAAGTGGAAAGCAAAAACACAAAAAGCAAGGGAAAAACATCAAACACACGGAAACTGAACAACACCTTGCTCAAAAACCACTGCGTTATAGAATAAATTAAGGATGGAATAAAGAAATTCATAGAACCAAATGAGAATGTAAGCACTTCCTACCAGAACCTTTGGGACACAGCAAAAGCAGTGCTCAGAGGTCAGTTTACAGCAATAAATGTACACATCCAAAAAGAAGAAAGGGACATAATCAAAACATTAACCCTGCCACTGGAAGAAGTAGAAAGAGAACAGCAGAAGAATCACTCAGGAGTTCTGGCAAGATGGAGCTCTAGGCAGAAGCACCTCACCGTCCCTCCACAGCAAAGATCCGAAAAACTAAGCCAAACAGAGAATGCAACAATCCTGAAACCCTAGCACATCCAATGAAGAGATAAAGAACTCAGCAGAGCACCAAATGGAGTGAGAATACTGACAGAGAATGGAGAGCGAGGAGAGATTCATGCAGAGGTCCCCTACCAGCTAACACAGCTCAGATCCACCATCTTGGACTCCTATCAGAGATCAGCAAATAGAGGTATGAGAAAGCAGCCTCACGGAGCATTCAGTGAGAGACAAAACAGCCACTTAGCTCCACACATAACCATCTCCAGGCTGCATCCTGCCTACCTGCACCATGCGATTGACATCACACCACCAAGCAGTGCAGGAACAGCCTACTGGAAACTGCTGAGCACTGATTACCGACCTGCCATGGTGCCTGTAGTGAGTGCCACAAAAAACCCGTCCCAGTGGCTCCTCTTCAGCTAGATCCGCCCTGCTGCCCCATATCTGACTGACTGAACCTGCCAGTTGGAGAAGGAGGAGAAAAGCACTGAGCTAACAGACAAGCAAACAACAAAGAGCACGCAGTCCACCTGCTCAGACATACTCAATTTTTTTTTAAAAGGGACAAAATAAACAAATCTACAATCAAGAAATGAGAGAAATAACTACCGAATGCCCTGAAAACAGCAAACAATATCAAAACATTTACAAAAACAGAACAGGATGGTTCAAGTAGGCGTCCAAATTAAAACACCAGATGACTCTCCTGTGGAAGAAAATGCATTAGAAGTACCTGATAGAGAATTCAAATCTCTAATACTTGGAACTTTCCAAGAACTGAGGCAAAAAGCTGACAAACATGAGAAAAAAATTGACAAATTCATGGAACATACAGACAAAAAATTGGAAGAATTCAGGAAGATGATGCAGGAACAAAATGCCAAAATAAATTCACAACTAGAAATTATACAAAAACAACAATTAGAAATCCGAAAGGTAAACAATAAGATTTCACAAATAGATGATGTCATAGAAGGGCTGAGAAGCAGATTTGAAACCTTGGAAGACAGGATAAGTGGAATTGAAGACAAACACTTGGCTACAACTCTGTTTCAGGAAAACTCAGAAAAAAGACCAAAGAAAAATGAAGAGAAACTGAGAGTTATGTGGGACACAATTAAAAGCAAAAATTTACGTGTGATTGGCATTCTAGAACAGGGGGAGAAAACAGAAAACACAGAGAGGATCATTGAGGAACTGCTGACAGAAAACTTCCCCAATATCATGAAAGATGAAAAGCTGGTCATCCAAGAAGCTCAACGAACGCCATATAGAAGAGACCCCAAAAGAAAATCACCAAGGCATATTATATTCACGCTCTCAAAAACCAAAGACAAACAAAGAATCCTGAGAGCAGCTCATGAAAAACAAGAAATCACATACAGAGGAGAAACAATAAGACTAAGCTCAGATTATTCGGCAGAAACCATGCAGGCAAGAAGGCAACGGGATGACATATATAAAATCTTGAAAGAAAAAAAATTGTCATCCAAGAATAATATATCCTGCAAAACTCTCATTCAAATTTGATGGTGAAATTAGGTCATTTCCAGATAAACAGAAACTAAGGGAATATGTAAAAGTCAAACGAAACTTACAAGAATTATTAAAGGGAGTTCTTCGATCTGAGGGCAAACAGCATCAGCTCACAGGCAGAACCTAGGACGCAGGATCGTACGAGCCAGATACCAATCTAGGAAATGAACTCTTAAGGACTATCCAAAACCAAAAGAAATACAACAGGGAATCAGAGCAGTCAATCAATGGATGACAACAAAATAAAAGTAATGAAAGAGGGAATAAACAGCATAGGTATAGAACCTTCTAATGGAGAGAAAGGCAAGGTGATACCAAGTAATGGTAGACTGCTTCAAACTTAGAAAGATAAGGGTAAAATTCATGGTAACCACAAAGAAAGTTAACAAACCAACTCATAAAAGTAAAGATGAAAAACATGAAGTCTAGCAAAAACAAAAGAAATGAACACAAAATCCACAAACAAAAGTAACTCAGCACAAGAGAGTAAGAACAAAGAAAACTTCAGCACCATAAAAAAAAACACTACAAAATGACAGCAACAAACTCACATCTATCAATAATTACACTGAATGTAAATGGACTCAATGCACCCATAAAGAGACGGACAGTGACAGAATGGATAAGAAAACAGGATCCATCAATATGCTGTCTACAAGAGACACACCTTAGAAACAAAAAAAGTGAATTTATTAAAAGTCAAAGGTTGGAAAAAAATATATCAAGCTAACAACTACCAAAAAAGAGCAGGAGTGGCAATTCTAATCTCAGATAGAATAGACTTTAAAACAAAATCTACCATAAAAGACAAAGAAGGACACTATATAATGATTAAGGGGATGATCCATCATGAAGACATAACCATAATAACTATCTACGCACCCAATGACAGGGCTCCAAAATACATAAAAAAAAACTCTAACAGCACTGAAAAGAGAAATTGACAGTTCCACAATAATAGTAGGAGACTTCAACACACCACTGTCAGTAAAAGACAGAACAACTAAGAAGAAACTCAGCAAAGATACAGAAGACCTAAAGGACATAATCAGCCAACTGGACCTCATAGACATATATAGAACACTCCATCCAACTGCTGCAAAGTACACATTCTTTTCCAATGCACATGGAACGTTCTCCAGAATAAACCACATCTTAGGCCACAGAGCAACCCTCAACAAGATCCAAAACGCTGAGAAAATTCAAAGTATATTCTCTGACCACAATGCCATCAAGGTAGAAATTAACACTAGAAAGAGCAAGGAAAAAAAATCAACTACATGGAAACTGAATAATACTCTGCTTACACATCAATGGGTAATAGAAGAAATCAGAGATGGAATCAAAAAATTCCTAGAATCAATGAAAATGAAAACACATCGTACCAAAACATTTGGGACACAGCAAAGGCAGTTCTCAGAGGACAATTTATAGCAATAGATGCACATATCAAAAAAGAAGAAAGGGACAAAATCAAAACATTAACTACACAACTCAAACAAATAGAAAGAGAACAGCAAAAAAAGCCCACAACCACCATAAGACAGGAAATAGTAAAGATCAGAGCAGAAATAAATGAAATAGAGAACAGAAAAACAATAAAAAGAATCAACAAAACCAAAAGTTGGTTCTTTGAAAGAATCAACAAAATCAACAAACCACTGGCCAGACTTACAAAAGAAAAACAGGAGAGGGCACAAATAACCCAAATAAGAAATGAAATGGGGGACATTACAACAGACCCAACTGAAATAAAAAGGATTATAACAGAATATTAAGAAAAACTATATTGCAACAAATTTGAAAACCTAGAGGAAATGGATAAATTTCTAGAAGCACACGGCCTACCCAAACTACAACAAAGTGATAATGAATATCTGAACAGACCCATAACAGGAGAAGAGATTGAAAAGGTAATAAAAAAATTTCCAACCAAAAAAAGGCCTGGCCCAGATGGCGTCACTGGAGAATTCTACAAAACATTTACAGAAGAGCTCGTACCAGTTCTACTCAAACTATTTCAGAGCACAGAAGAGGAAGCAACACTTCCAAATTCATTCTATGAAGCCAGCATAACACTGATACAAAAACCAGGCAAAGTCATCACAAAAAAGAAAATTACAGACCAATATCTCTTATGAAAATAGATGGAAAAATTCTGAACAAAATTCTAGCCAATAGACTTCAGCATCATATCAAAAAAATAATACACCACGACCAAGTAGGATTCATACTGGGTATGTAAGGATGGTTCAACATTAAAAAAATCAATCAACGTAATCCACCACATAAATAAAAGGAAAGAAAAGAATCACATGATCATCTCAATTGACGCAAAAAAGGCATTTGACAAAGTCCAAAACCCATTCCTGATAAAAACTCTCAATCAAATAGGTATAGAAGGGAAATTTCTCAACATAATAAAGGGCATCTATGCAATACCAATGGCCAACATCATTTTTAATGGAGAGAGGCTGAAAACATTCCCCTTGAAAACAGGAACAAGACAAAGATGCCCTTTATCACCCCTCCTATTTAACATTGTGCTGAAAGTTCTTGCTAGAGCAATAAGGCAACAAAAAGAAAGAAAGGGCATCCAAATTAGTAATGAAGAAGTTAAACTCTCCATGTTTGCAGATGATATGATACTATACAAACAAAACCCTAAAGACTCCATGAGAAATCTACTGGAACTAATAGAAATATTCAGCAGAGTAGCAGGATACAAGATAAAGATTCAAAGATCAGTTGGATTCCTATACACCAGTAAGGAGAACGATGAAAAGGAAATCAGGAAGTCAATACCATTTTCAATAGCCCCTAAAAAGATAAAATACTTAGGAATAAATTTGACCAGGGATGTAAAAGACCTATGTAAAGAAAACTATAAAACACTACTGCATGAAACCCAAAGGGATCTATATAAATGGAAAAACATACCATGCTCATGGATAGGCAGACTCAACATTGTGAAAATGCCAATTCTATCCAAAGCAATTTATAAATACAATGCAATCCTGATCCAAATACCAACAACATTCTTCAAAGAGATGTAAAAACTAATCATTAACTTTATATGGAAAGGGAAGAAGCCCTGAATAATAAAGCACTACTGAATAAGAAGAAAGTTGGAGGACTCACACTACCTGACTTCAGAACCTACTATACAGCTACAGTAGTCAAAACAGCCTGGTACTTGTACAACGACAGATACATTGACCAATGGAACAGAATTGAGAAGCCAGATGTAAATCCATCCACCTATGGTCACCTGATCTTCGACAAGGGCCCAAAGTCCATCAAATGGGGAAAAGACAGGCTTTTAAACAAATGGTGCTGGCAAAACTGGATATCCATTTGCAAAAAAAATGAAACAGGACCCATACCTCACACCGTATACAAAAACTACTTCAAAATGGATCAAAGACCTGAATATAAAGCCTAAAACTATAAAGTTCATAGAAGAAAAAATAGGACCAACACTTCAGGCCTTAATACATGGCATTAACAGGATGCAAACCATAACCATCAACACACCAAACCCAACAGATAAGCTAGATAACTGGGATCTTCTAAAAATTAAACCCTTATGCTCTTCAAAAGACTTCACCAAAACAGTAAAAAGAGAACCTACAGACTGGGAAAAAATTTTTGGACAGTGCAAGTCAGACAATGGTCTAATCTCCATAATCTACAAGAAAATCCAACCACTTTGGAAATCGATTTGGTGCTTCCTTAAAAAGCTAGAAATAGAAGTAACATACGATGAGCTATCCCGCTCCTTGGAATATATCCTATAGAAATAAGAGCTATCACTGAAATAGATATATGCACACCCATGTTCATAGCAGGACTGTTAACAATAGCTAAAAGATGGAAGCAACCTAGGTGCCCATCAAAGGATGAATGGATAAACAAATTATGGTATATAAACACGGTGGAATACTATGCAATGATGGAGAACAATGATGAGTCTTTGAAATATCTCACAACATGGATGAATTGTGGAGGGCATTATGCTGAGTGAAATAAGTCAGTCACAAAAGGACAAATATTGTGTGAGACCACTATTATAAGAATTCAAGAAAAGGTTTAAACACAGAAAAAAGCATTCTTTGATGGTTGTGAGGGTGAGGAGGAAGGGACAGGGGAAATCACTAACTAGATAGTAGACAAGGATCAACTTTGGTGAAGGGAAGGACAACACATAATACAGAGGAAGTCTGTACAACTGGACCAAAGGAAAATCAAAGAAGTTTCTAGGACACATCCAAACCATTTGAGGAACAGAGTAGCTGGGTCTGGGACCTGATGACCATAGTTTCAGGGACATCTAGGTCAATTGGCATAACTTAGTTTGTTAAGAAAATGTTCAACATACCTCTTTTATGAGTGGCGTCTGGGGTCTTAAAAGCTTGCAATCAGCCATCTAAGATATGTCAATTGATCCTATCGCACTTGGAACAAAGGAGAATGAAGAAAACCAAAGACACAAGGAAAATACTAGCCCAAAGGACTAAAGGACCAAATGAACCAGAGACTCCACCAACTTGAGACCAGAACTAGATAATGTCCTGCTACCACCAATGACCACCATGACAGGGAACACAACAAAGAGTTCTGGACAGAGCAGGAGAAAAATGTAGAACAGAACTCAAATTCACATTAAGAAGACCAGATTTAACGGTCTTACAAAGACTGGAGGAACCTCCAAAACTATGGGCCCCAGATGTACTGTTAAACCAAGAAATGAAACCATTCCCGAAGCCCATTCTTCAGATAAAGATCAGACAGGACTATAAAAGAAAAAATACACATGAGGAATCTGCTTCTTAGTTCAATCAGATATATGAAACCAAATGGGCAGCTCCTGTCCAAAAGCAGGATGAGAAGGCAGGAAGGGATAAGAAGTGGTCAAATGGACACAGGGAGCCCGGGGTGGAAATGGAGAGTGTGCTTTCACATTGTGGTGATTGCAACTAATGTCACAAAACAGTATGTGTATAAATTTTTGAATGAGAAATTAACTTGAGCTGTAAACTTTCACCTAAAATACAATGCAATAAATAAATAAAACAAAGAAATTTGGAAGGGAGCTACCTGTCCAATCAACTGGAAGAGATCCATATTTGTGCCCATTCCAAAGAAAGGCAATCCTATGAAATGTTTACAGTATCAAAAAATATCATTAATATCACACAGAAGTAAAATTTTGCTGAAGATAATTAAAAAATGGTGGCAGCATACATCGACAGGGAAGTGCCACAAATTCAAGCCAGATTCAGAAGAGGACCTAGAAAGAGGGATATCACAGCTGATGTCCGATGAATCCTGACTGAAAGTAGAGACTACCAGAAACATATTTAAGTGTATTTTATTGACTATGCAGAGACATTCGACTGTGTAGATCATAACCAATTATGGATAACACAGCAAAGAATGGGAATTTCAGAACACTTAATTATGCTCATGAGAAACCTGTAAATAGACCAAGAGGCAGTCGTTTGAACAGAAAAACTAGAGATACTTCGTGGTTTAAAATCAGGAAATGTTTGCAGGATGATTTTATTCTTTCACCATACTTATTCAATCTGTATGCTGAGCAAGTAATCTAAGAAACTGGACTATACGAAGAAGAATGCAGGATCAGGTTTGTATTAACAACCTGTGATAAGCGGATGAAACAACCGTGCTTGCTGAAAGCAAAGAGAACTTGAAACACTGATGAAGATCAAAGACTACAGCCTTCAGTATGAATTATACCTCAAAATAAAGAAAACAAAAATCCTCACAACTGGACCAATAAGCAATGTCATGATAAATGGAGAAAATATTGATGTCAGGGATTTAATTTTACTTGGATTCACAATATATGCTCATGGAAGCGGTAGTTAAGAACGGAAATGGTGTACTGCATTGGGAAAATCTGCTGTTAAAGACCTCTTTCAAGTGTTGAAAAGCAAAGATGTCACCTTGAGGAAAAAGGTGTGCCTGACCCAAGCCATGATATTTTCAATCGCCTCAGGTCCATGTGAAAGCTGGACAATGAAATAAGGAAGACCGAATAAGAACTAACACCTTTGAATTATGGTGCTGCTAAAGAATACTGAATATACTATGAAATGCCAAAAGAATGGACAAATCTGTCTTCGAAGAAGTACAGCCAGAATGCTCCTCTGAAGCAAGGATGGCCAGACTTTTTCTCACGTACTTTGAACATGTTATAAGGAGGGACTAGTCTCTGGAAAAGGACATCATGCTTGGTAAAGTAGAAGGTCAGCCAAAAAGAGGAAGACCCTCAAGTAGATGTATTGACACTGTGGTTGAAGCAATGGGCTGAAACAGCAATGATTATGAGGGTGGCTCAGGACCAGGCAGTGTTTCCTTCTGTTGTACATATGATCTTTATTAGTCAGAACGAACTTGAGGCAACCTAACAACAAAAGCAACAATACTAATGAAGTAAATCGTCAGGCCTTTCTTCTCCAGCACTGCTGGGTGTATCTGAACCACAACCTTTCAGTTAGTAGTCAAGTACAAAAGGTCTGAACCAACCAGAAACCTTATGGAACTAAAGTAGAAATAGACATATCTTGAAAAGGAAGTAGTTTATCCTTGTATTACCTAAAGAAAAGGAATAAAGAAAAGACGCATAGTGGTAATTGGCTGAATATTGTTTGTTAAACTTTCCTTATGGTACAGTCACATGAATTAAAGTTTTACTGCCATTAGTGCTGAATACCTTGGGTCCTCAAATACCAGTTTTTACGGATCACTTTTCTGCTGCTCTGTGGATCCCATCATAAAGTATATTAAGCCTGTCTTCCTCATATCAATAATGATATACACTTTCAAACAAGTTATTAAGGCTATTTTCCCATTTATTGTCTCAGAATGAGTATTCTGATTTTTTTCTAACAGTGTTATAGAGACTAACAGAAGTTCATCATTCCCTTAAAGCAAATAGGATCTTATCTAAGAACTGATTTTTTTTTTCTGAGCATTTCTGTATTGAATAGAGAATATTGTAAACAGCTATTGCTATCATACCTGAGCATAAAAAAATGACATCCTTTTGTTTGGTTGATTAGTTGTCATTGAGTCGATTCTGACTCATTGTGACCCCATGTATAGAGTAGAACTTCTTCATAAGGTTTTCAAGGTCATGACTGTTTGGAACCAGATCACCAGGCTTGTCTTCAAAGGTGCCTCTGGGTGAGTTTGAACTGCCAAACTTTAGGCTTCTAGTAGAGTACTTAATTGTTTGAAAAGGTGAGCATAAAAGAAAATATTGAAAGAAAGTGGCCACTGTAGACCACATTTGCAGTTTTTCTGAGATATTGACAGGAAAGTGGTCACTATAGAAGGCAGAGTAGAATGACTGCACTAAAACAAAAATGTTTTAGATAAGAAACAAGAAGTGTAATTTCTTCATCCAACACCTTCGGTGGAAGCTTTGTGGTTCACGTTGTCATCAGTATAGCTTGATAGTCTTGGGGTAGCTGTCTTCCTTCTAATATCTTCTTTTTAAAACTATGAGAATACATAGTTTTAAATCTCTCATTGGAATGGAGACACAGGTGATGGAAGTAAAAACTTGAGTCTTTTCGGTTGGGAGTAAAAAATCGAGAGATCTACTCTCTGGTGACTAACTGCTGTACTAGTGGTTAAAGTTTATGAAAAGGTCTTTTGTAATGGGATTCCAAGGCATTTTTCTTTAAGTTTCTTTCCAAAAGATGAAGTTCTCAGGTTACTAAGCAAGTAGAATCTACTTGAAATGATGCTGAGGAAAGGCAGGTTGCACCTGGTGGCAATATAGTTGAGTATATTGCAAGAGTTCTTAAAGTACTTTGTTAGTACATTGAACTAATATAGAGTCCAAAATTTGGAGAGAAATATTCAACTTCATAGAACGAGGCTTGCTAAGTTTTATGGTGAGAATCTATTACTACTGGAGATCACAAGGACCAGAGATAACACAATAGGCTAAGGAAGCCTGGGAGAGTGCCAGATTGTTTGTCAGTGTGTATTTTAAAATGTCATTGGCTCTCTCTACTTTTCCTGAAAATTGAGGTGACAGGAGCATTCTAATGACTGCATATATGGAAAGATTTTGAAAGCTCCTTCATTCAATCTCAATAAAATGGATGCTCTCATCCCTAGAGTAATAGGTTGAAATTCCTCAGATGAAAATTCAAAATTTAACAAAATTTTTGCCACCACTATAGTCATAGCTTTCCAACAAGCAAGGTATTCTTGAGAGTAAGGTAACAATGATCAGGATTCATTAAAAGTTTATCATGAGGACATGTGATGGTTAAGATTGTGTGTCAGCTTGGCTGGGCCATGATTCTGTGTTTATATGTGATCACTCCCATGATGGGATCTGCTATGAGTAGCCAATCAGTTGAAAGGGAGTTTCCTTGGGGGTGTGGCCTGAATCCTAATAAAAGCAGACGTTCTTGTGTTTTGCCTACTCTGAATCCTGAGGCTGCCTCCTGTTCATCTGACCTCTGGTTCTTGGTACTTGAGCTATCAGCTTATCTGCTGATCTTGGAATTCGTTGATATTCACTGCCTGTGAGCAAGAACCCTGCTCTCTGACCTGCTGATCTTGGGTTTGCCATCTCCTGCAGTTACATAAATTGGGAGAAGCCTCTATTCTGATCCATGGACTTGGGAAGTTCCAGCCTCTACGATCATACAAGCTGTTTCCTTGATTTAAATCTTTCTCTATATATATTTACATGCTTTACTGGTTTTGCTTCTCCAGAGAACCCAACCTAAGACGGGGCAGTTGTATGAAATATATTTGGAGGTGTTTAAAAGAACCTTGAGACTTTGGCTGTCCCCATGTTTCACTTTTGCAATTTTACCAAGATTGTTTTGGTGACAGATTGGACATTCACCAGAGATATCTCAGTGATTTTAGTAAAGTTTTCTCACTGGTGCTGATTGAATATAGTGACAATTTTCTTTTGGCTGAAATAGATAATTCATGTAAATTGTTTGCAAGATTTCATTCGATGCCCTTTGGTGTCATCAAAATGTTGTCCTAAAAATACCATAGATTATTTGAAATTGTATTTTTCTAAATATCTTTTTCTGACTCTGGAGAAAATTGTTAACATTCTATTGTGGGCTCTTTGAAACTCTCCAAAGAGCCCTTTGGAGTATTTTAGGGTCCACCTTTTAGTGACTGCTGCCTATCTGGTATAATGATTTCCTGGCTGGTATCCGTTTTTTGTATGGGTCTTCACCTTTAAAGGAATAAGCATTAGAGAACTTAAAATATATTTAATCAGTTTGTCATTCTAAATTGAGTTTTTGCTAAGATCAAGAAGCCTCAGGATTTCCATAACATATCAAATCATGGACTACCCCCAAAGCATTGCTGCCATTGGTAAATGTATCAACTGCCTTATCGCTAGATAATCAGCAAGCTCTAGTGAATGTTATGAGTTCTACAATCTGAGCAGATTTTGCATCTAGTAAGGAGTCATATTCTATGGGTGAGTTAAGATCTGTTGTGTCCTGCGTGATACTTTCCTGTTTCTGTATTAAAGTATGATCCCTTAATACACAAGACTAAATCTATATCTTATAGGGAAGGAATTTTTATTAAATCACTTTGAACTTGAAAAGTTACAAGAAAGACACTGGGGCATTCCTGAGCTCCTATTTTTTATTAGTGGGTGGAAAGTTGGATGGAAAGATGTGAGGAAGAAAGTGATATTAAGATTTACCTCATAAGTATAAATCATGCTCTACGAGATTTATTTCTTTAAATAATATTAAAACATTAATTTGGAAATTTTATATCCTTTCTAACCTACATTTTCTTCCTGACGAGCAGCTGGTGGGATCCAACCCCAACGTCCGGTTAGCAGCCAAGTGCTTAACCACTGCACCACCAGAGCTCCAAAAATACAAGGTAGATGGTTGAAATTTGCCTTAGAGCTCACCTCAGAATTAGAATATTGGAACAGGTCGTTTGCATATTCACATGAAAGTAAAATTTAATGGAAATTTATGGTCCTCAATGTCCTCGCTAAGGGCTTGTGAGAAGTAGGAGAATGCCTCAATAATCTCTTGAGGCATAATTTTCTAAGTATATTGTTTCCAGTGAGAAAAAAGTAAGTATTTCTTTCTTATTCTAATGGGACACTAAGGGAAAATGTTACAGTGTGTTATACTGGGCATGCCTCTGCCTTATTAGAAACAGACTCGGAGGCAGAATTTGTGTAACACTGGCAGGTTTTGGAGGTTCATATTCCATGTTTATATCAATAAGAAATTTATAGAACTGTCATTTAATATTTAGACACATTTCTCCATAAGTGTTAAAGATAAAATAGAAAATGGGCACTTGATTTCTATTCAGAGCCTCTTCATGGTTCAGCTGCCTAATTTATTTCTCCTTTATTTCCTTAGATAACAAAGGAAAATAGTTTATCCAACGTTCTTTTCTCCTTACAGTTTCTGCAGGTGTCTTTTTCAAAAGGTTCTCTTCTCTTAAGACTGGATGGGAACATTTAGCTCTTTTTTTCCTAGGGCTTCAGCATTGGTTATTCCTGGGTCCTATTTTGTTTTTAGTCTACTTCATTTTCAAAATGCTCAGAAAGGAGTTGGAGATCTGACAATAGGACTATTTCCCATTCCAGAGTTTGCTTCATTTTAAAATCTCGATTTATGGCTTAAAGTTGATCACAAAATATGAAGAGAAAGAATGAACACATTTGTTTCAGGATATACACCTGATTGTTGCATAAAAGAGCTAAAGAATCTATTTCTGAATTCTTCTAAGGATTCATTCTCTCTTTGCTTTCGGGACTGTATTAAAGTATAATCTGTTTGTACAAGAAAGACTTTGATGAGTGGTTCCTAAAGATGTTATCTAAACTTCACAGCTTTTCAAAATTACTCTAGTTCCCTATGTAAATTGGGGATATTTAAATTTATCTCTGCTTCTTTCTGCTTTGTTTGCCATCCGTTTTTTTTGTTTTATTTTTGCATGTAACATTCCTAGATAATATTCCTAGAACTATTCTAAATTCTTCTACAAGTTTTTCTTCATCTTTCTAGCCTTTGGAATGTTTTTAATAATACCTTTCACCTCAGACAAAAGTAGGGCTTAAAATCAGCTATAAGGGGTAGCTGTGTTCTAATTATAGGTTAACTTTAACAGGCAATTGATCATTGGGAGTTTGTGAGTGTAAGGTAGTAGTCAGATGGAAGGATAGTGGCACAGAGTAATGAAACCATATAGGAAAAGGGAAAAGGGAAAAGGCACATAAGGATAAAGCAGTTAGGTTCAATATGCTGTTTGGAGAATTTTAAGTTTTAAGTTTTTTACATTTTTTAAACTGTAAATTATTTTGAGAAAGTAATTCAAATTTCATTGGAAGCTTTCTCTTGCAAATAAAAAATACAGACCATTGGACATTTGGAATTTTTCTTTCTTTTCATGCAGAAATGTTTTTCAAAATAATTACTTAGTTTGAATCATAATTTTAGAATTGCTGGACACCGTAAGTAAAGGATTGTGATGAGCAAACTATTTTTAATATGTAAACAAATTTCATGGCTAAACAATCTGTATTGCTCAATAGGGCAACTGTTGCCCAGATGAGCAAATGTTTTGCTTGGAAAATTTGATTTTTGAGAATTTCCTAAAGGAAATTTTAATGTTATTTATTGATTTATTTATCTTATTTATTTATTTTTTATTTTCGGGGCAAGCATTTACCCAAATAATAACCTAAGTTAGGTAGCTGAAGGTTGTCTCAGTTTTCAGTTCCAATAGTTGAATTATATTAATACGAATACCCTCATTTCCACAGGAAAGTCTAACAAATGTTTTCTATTATTACAATAGGTTATTAGTAGCATGGAGTCCGTGGCTGATGCTAGGTTAATGGACCTGGCTGCTAACTGAAAGGTTGGAGGTTCTAGTCTATCCAGAAGTGCCTCAGAAGAAAGGCCTGGAGATCTACTTCTGAAAAATCATCCACTGAAAATCAAATGGAATACAGTTCTACTCTGACACACATGAGGTTACCCTGGGTCCTAATCTGGATTGGTAACATTTTTATGCAAATAACTTGTGTCCTCTGCGCTTGCTAGCCTCTCAGTCCTCCCGCGAGGCACACTTACAAGTGCCACCATGTCAATACTCTTCCACATGTTGCCGTAAAAAAAAACAAAAAAAAAAATAGCATAGCGTACTCACAAAACTACCTCATGGGGAGAAGGTGCGGCCAGCAAACAAATGCAGAAGGTGCACGTCATTTGTGTAAAAATATGGTAGTTCTAAATTTATTTTTCAAATCAAAGGTAGTCTTTTCATACTATATGGCACAAAGTTTGGTGAAACTTAATATTTTACATGAGTTCCATCTATTAAAGATATATTTATATATATAAATCTCAAACAAACACCAAACCAATTTTTTTCTTCACACCTAATATATCAGATATGTCAACTATATCACTCTTTCTAAGATGCAATCTAATACATACCAATCACACAAAATTATCAGGAATTCAATCATGAATATCTGATGATTCGATTCTGTAAGTCTTAATTATAAAATCTGTTTTTTGAGAAAAATACTAAAATACTATTTATTTATTCTTCCAAGTTTTTCTAATTTATATCCCTGTATTTAGATACAAAATATAAAACATTATTACAGACTTTTATCCAAATGACACCACATACTTAAACTTCCATACATAATTGCTTCTCTGCTTATTATTAAAACTTTTTTGAAAACTTTTTCTATTATATTATTCAATGATTCTTGTAATAGGACCTGCATGAAAAAATCTTCCTTAAATTCAAATGGAAAAAAGTGTCTGTAAATGATTTTATTTCTGTAAAATTTTATTTTATCTTTTTAACTAGAAAAAACTTTTAAGGCCCTTTCTACTTTACCTACCAAAAAACTAATAGCCAAATTGAAGCTCAATATAAAATCTAGTTTCAGTCAGATGATTGGGGTTAAGCTTTTTAATATCTTTATTGTAGTAATATTATCCTGAATATCAACACATGTTTTATGAAACTTAACTATTATTAACTCACAGTAAATAATACACTGGTTCTCCTGTGCCACATTTTCCTCCTTCTGAAGTGATGTGAGAGTCAGGTGTCATTCTAACATACACGGTCTGTATTGTAGGCAAGAAACTGCACAAAAATAAATCTGTTTACTTATTAGGAGAGAGAGGCAGCTATTTTTCCTCCCCTTTTCAGAGAGTGTTCTTAGAAATATAATAAGAAGGATCCTGGGTCCCCGTGATGGTTAAGGTTGTGTGTTGTCTTCGCTAGGCCATGATCTCAATGGTTTGGCCGTTAGGATGTAGTATGGAAGTTTTATGATGTTGTGATCACTTCCATGATGAGATTTGATATAACGTGGTCACTTTCATGAAGGGATCTGCTGTGAGTAGCCAATCAGTTGAAATGGAGTTTCCTTGGGGGTGTGGGCTGCATCGAATATGTAAGTGGACTTTCTGGCAAGACTCAAGGGTTTTTGCTTGCTCTGGATCCTACAGCTGGCTCCTGTTCATCTGACCTCCAGTTCTTGGGACCTGAGCTAGCAATTTACCTGCAGTCTTGCCTGCCTATCTTGGGATTTGTTGATCTTCTCAGCTTGTGAGCAAGAGCCCTGCTCTCTGACCTGCTGATCTTGGGTTCACCAACCCCTGTTGCTACGTGAATCAGGAGCAGCCTCTATCCTGACCCATTGACTTGGATTGCCCAGCTTCTACAACTGTGTGAGCCATTTCCTTAAAATAAATCTCTCTGTACATATATTTATATGCTTTACTGGTTTTGCTTCTCTAGAGAACTCAGCCTAAGACAGTCCTCAGGCTTTGGAATGTAAATAAATCTCTTTCGGGGTGCAATAAGGCTAGAGTCTCCATTTTTACAACCCAAGAATGTCTCCAGGGTCCCAGCAATCTCATTCCCCTTTGAAATGTGAACATATATTTTTGGAGAGGTAAATATCTCTTTAGTTCTCATTGGCAAGTCAGTCATGCATTAACTTATAAGACTTATTTTTTAGTCCAGACACCAAGTTTAAGTAAGACTTGTTCAGAGAGCCCTATTTGCCTATTTTTACAGAAATATAAACATTTTCTACAGTACCACAATTGGTAACATCAATATTTGGCTAGTTTTTCTTATGTCCTGATAATTGTATAATTTAAAGTGTTTATATTTAAACGTGTGAACAGCAGTTAAAAAAACAATGGATAAGCAAACCTTTAATAATAACTAAAAAAAAAAAAAATGCTATTCAGTCTATTCTGACTCATAATGACCCTATAGGGTAGAGTAGAACTTTTCCATTGGATTTCCAAGGCAGTAATATTTATGAAAGCAGTTCCCCTCTGAGTGGTTGGTGAACTCAAACTACCCACTTTTTGGTTAGCAGTGGAGTACTTAACCACTGTGCAGACAGTGCTGCTTAAACACTGAAGAATACATCTTTTATATGGCAAAATTAATTCTGAATTAATTCCACTCTAAATACTTGCTACATACAATCAACAGATCTGAAATAATCCATTAAGCTGAAAACAAAATTTGGTGCTTCAGTCATATGTTCCTGTCATTCTATATTCCATAGAATTTTTGAAGTATTTTAAAAATATATTTTAATTAAGATTTTCATTTTGAAATAATTGTAGATATGTATGCAATATGTGAATATGTATACATCTAGTAAAATTGGAAGTCACCAAGAATGAAAATGGAATGCATAAAGATTGTTATCCTAGGCATTAATGAGCTGAAATGGACTGGTATTGGTCATTTTGAATCTGACAATCATATGGTCTACTTTGCCAGAAATGACAAATTGAAGGGGAATGGTATCACATTCATTGTCAAAAAGAATATTTCAAGATCTATCCTGAAGCACAACACTGTTAATGATAGAATAATATCCATCCATACACCTACGAAGAAGACCACTTAACATGACTATTATTCAAATTTATGCACCAACCACTAATTTCAAAGATGAGGAACTTCTGCAGTCTGAAATTGATCAAAGATGCAACCAAGATGTGTTGATAATTACTGGTGATTGGAATACAAATGTTAGAAATAAAGAAGAAGGATCTGCAGTCAGAAAATATAACCTGGTGATAGAAATGACACTGGAGATTACATGACAGAATTTTGCAAGACCAATGACTTATTCACTGAAAATACCTTTTTTCAACAACATAAATGGTGACTAAAGGGATGGACCTCATTGGATGGAAAACACAAGAATCAAATTGACAACATTGGTGAAAAGAGATGATGAAAAAGCTCAATGACATTAGTCAGAACAAGGCCAGAGGCAGACTGCTCATATGCAAGTTTAAGTTGAAGCTGAGGAAAATTAAAACAAATCCACAAGAACCAAAATACGACCTTGAGTATATCCCACCTGAATTTGGAGACCATTACAAGAGTATATTTGACTCATCGAACACTAGTGACAGAAGACCAGACTAGTTGTTGGATAATATCAAAGATATTATTAAAAAGACAGGAAAGAAAGAAAAAACCAAAATAGATGTCAGAGGGACTCTGAATCTTGCTCTTGAACATAGAGTAGCTACAGGAAGTGGAAGAAATGATGAAGTTAAAGAGATGAACAGAATATTTCATGGAGCAGCTTGAGAAGACAAAGTAAATCATTATAATAAAATGTGCAAACGCATAGAGGTAGAAAATCTAAAGGGAAAAACACCTTTGACATTTCTCAAGGTGAAAGAAGTGAAGAAAAAAATAAAAGCCTCGAGTTAAAATAGTGAAGGATTCTATGGACAAAATATTGAATGGCCAAGGAAGCATCAAAAGAAGTTGAAAGGAATACAAAGAGTCACTGTATCAAAAAGAATTGGTTGACATTCAACCATTTCATGAGGTAGCATATGATCAAGAAACAATGGTACTGAAGAAAGAATTCCAAGCTGCACTGAAGGCATTGACAAATAACAAGGCTCCAAGAATTGACTGGATACCAATTGGGATGTTTCTACAAAGGAATACAAGGCTAGAGGTGCCCATTCGTCTATGCTAAGAAATTTGGAAGACAACTACCTGGCCAACCAACTGGAAGAGATCCATATTTTTGTCCATTCCAAAGAAAAGTGATCCAATAGAATGTGTATATTGTTGAACAATATCATTAATATCACACACAAGTAAAATTTTGCTAAAGATAATGCAAAAACAGTTGCAGCAGTACATCAACAGGGAACTGCCAGAAATTCAAGCTGGATTCAGAAGAGGATTTGGGATTTGTTGATCTTCTCAGCTTGTGAGCAAGAGCCCTGCTCTCTGACCTGCTGATCTTGGGTTCACCAACCCCTGTTGCTATGTGAATCAGGATGTCAGATGGATCTTGATTGGAAGCATAGAATATCAGAAAGATGTTTACCCATGTTTTATTGACTATGCAAAGGAATTTGACTGTGTGGATCATAACAAATTATAATAACATTGTGAAGAATGGGAATTCTAGAGTACTTAATCATGTCCCTGGGTAACCTGTACATACACTAAGAAGCAGTCGTTTAAACAGAACAAGAGGATACTTCTTGGTTTAAAATCACAAAAGATATGCATCAGGGTTGTATCCTTTTACCATATTTATTCAATCTCTATGTTGAGAAAATAATCCAAAACCTGGATTATATGAAGAAGAATATGGCATCAGGATTGGTGGAAAACTCATTAACAACCTGCGATATGCAGATGACACAACCTTGCTTGCTGAATGCAAACAGGACTTGAAGCACTTACTGATGAAAATCAAAGACTGCAGACATCAGTATGGATTACACTTCAATATACAACAAATCCTTACTACTGGACCAGTGAGCAACATTACGGTAAATGGAGAAAGTACTGAAGGATTTCATTTAATTTGGATCCATAATCAACGCCCATGACAGTAGCAATCAACGAAGCAAATAATATATTGCATTGGGCAAATCAGCTGCAAAAGACTCCTTTACGTGTAGAGAAGCAAAGGTGTCACTTCGAGGACTAATGTGTCTCTGACCCAAGTCATGAGATTTTCAATTGCCTCATATGCATACAAAAGCTGGGCAAGGAGTAAAGAAGACCAAAGAACTGATGCCTTTGAATTATGGTGTTGATGAAGAATATTGAATATACCATGGACTGCCAGAAGAATAAACAAGTCTGTCCTGGAAGAAGTACAGCTGGAGTGTTCCTTGGAAGCTAGGATGGCAAAACTTCATCTCACTTACCTTAGACATGCTATAGGAGGGACCAGTCCCTGGAGAAGGACATTATACTTGGTAAAGTAGAGGGTCAGCAATAAAGAAGAAGACCCTCAATGAGATGGATTCACACAGTGGCTGCAACAATGGGCTCAAACATTGTAAGGAAGGTACTGTGTTTCCTTCTGTTGTACATAGGGTCACTATGAGTCAGAAACAATTGGAGAGCACCTAACAACAACAACATGCAATTCTAAGAAATAATACAAAGATATTCAGTGTACTCTTTACTCAGTTTACCCCAATGGTAGTATATTTTACATCTGTAGTACTTTATCACAACCGCGTTATTGACATTGATGCAATCAAGATACAGAACATTTCCATCACCTCAAGGATACCTCATGTTGCTCTTTTATACCCACACCCACTTCCCACCTGAGGTCCACATCATCCTTAACTATTTTCTCTAACAAGAATGATATATCATATAATATGTAAAATTTTGGGATTAATTTTTTTAACTCAGCATAGTTTTCTAGAGATTCATTCCTATTGGGGCTTGCATCAGTAATTCCTTCATTCCTTTTATAGTGTTCCATGGTAAAGATATACCACAGTTTGTTTAACTACTCACTCATTAAAAGATAACTAGGTCGCTTTCCTTTTTGGCCATTATGAACTAACCTGCCATAAACTTTCATGTATAGGATTTGTGTGAACATAATATTTCATTTTCCTGGAATAAATGTCCAGAAGTGAAATCCCTGGGTCATAAACTATTTGTACATTTAATTTTGTAAGAATCTCCCAAGATGTTTTCAAGAATGGCTATAAAGTTTTTCAATTCCACCAGAAATGTGTGAGTGATCAAGTTTCTGTGCACTCTGGCAGCATTTGGCATTGGCACTATTTTTTTTTAATTTTATTTTAGCCATTCCAATAAACAATAGTGATATCTCATCATGCTGTTTAATTTGGGCTTTCTTAATGCCTAATGATATAGAAAATATTTTATGTTCTTATTTGTCATCTGTGTATGGTCTGTGGTGAAATATTCCTTCATGATTTTGCCCATGTTCTACTTAGGATAGTTGTTTTTTGTTTACTTTTTGAAAAACTGTTATTTTGAGAGCTTTTTATATATTCTGGATACTAGTTCTTTGTTGGATACATGATGTGAAAATATGTTCTACTGTTTTCTGTTGTGTTTTCATTCTATTAACAGGGTCTTTCATAGAGCAATGTTCTTAATTTTGATAAAATCTAATTTATAAATTTTTCCTTTTATGGATCATTTCAAGTCTAAGAACTCTTTGCCTAGTCCTAGATCCTGACGATTTTCCCCTATTTTTTTCTAATATTTTGTGGCTTTATATTTTATATTTAAATCTGTCATCCATTTTGAGTTAATTTTGAGACTTACACCAAGGCTGATTTTTTTTTTCTATGAATATCAACCTATCTCAGGATGATTCATTGAAAAGGCTATCTTTCCTTCTTGAATTGCTTTTTCTCCTTTATGAAAAATCATCTGAGCATATTTTTGTAGATTCTCTTTCTGGATTTTCTTTTTTTTTTCCCCCATTGATCTCTGTGTCTATGCTTCTGACAACCCATGCAGATTTGATTGCTATTGATATAATGTCTTGAAATCGGTAGATTGATTCCTCTTACATTATTCTTCTTTTAGAAAATGGTTTTAACTATTCTGGTTCCTTTGTCTTCCCATATAGATTCTAGAATAACCTTCTCTGTATCTATGAAAATTTTCACAAGAATTGCATTAGTCTTTATACCGGGTTGAATAGTATCCTGTCTAAAATTCATGCCCACCCAGAACCTCAGAATATGACCATATGTGGATACAAGGTGTTCGAAGATGTAATAAATTAGGGAACAAGACAAGGTCATACCAGATTATGGTCAGCCCTAAATCCAATGGCTGGTGCCTTATAAGAAGTGTAGAATGCACAGAAGGGCACACAGTGAAGAGGAGCATGCGAAGACAGAGGTATAGATTGGAGAAATGCAGCCACAAGCCAAGGGGCACCAAGGATTGCTGAGAGCCACTCGAGGCTAGAGTCAAGTTATTTTTTTTTTCTAGAGCATTCAAAGGGAGCATGACTCTACTGATGTCTTGATTTCAAACTTCTAGCATTCAGAACTGTGAGACAATAAATTTCTGCTCTTTTAAGCCACCAAAAGCTGTCCAGGCAGAGATGACAATTTTCCATGCACACTCCACATTGTGTCATGGGTGCAAGACTTAACTGAGAAAGTGACATGACCTTCCTGGCTTCTGGAAACTGTCCTGGTGAATACAGATTCCTCCAGGCAGGCAGCCCTCTACCTGGCATAGTGGCTGAGACACACTGGAGGAACCCACCTCCTGCTGGTCTCCCCCTGACCAGGTAGGTCCACTTAGGTGAGTTGTAAACTTAATGCTACATTTGTCCCATTAACACCACAGCTGAGTAGACAAAGAAAACTTCCTCTCCCAGCTGTTTCATACCCCCATCCTACCTGACTAATTGTATCTTTTTAAGCCTGCTAAAAACAACATCGGGCCTCAGTGGGGAACAGGGGAGTGGTTTCTTCCGAGGTAAAGATGTCAGTAGGGAGAATGAAGAAAACCTTGGCTGCTTGGCTTGTCTAAAGGACTGACTCCTCATATTTGACCTTGGTGAACTCACTTATTTTAGTAGTATTGGGTAAATTCCTTAGAATTTTCTGTGTAGACAATCATATCATCTACAGTTGTAGCCTGTTCCGTTTCTTCTTCCAATATGTATGTTATTTATTTCCTTTCTTGACTTTTTTCACTGCCTAGAACTTCCAGCACTCTATTGAATAAGAGGATGATAGCAGACATCCTTGCCTCGTTTCTGATCTTAAGAGGAAACCATTCAATCTTTTGTAATTAAGTATAAGGTTAATTGTAGGGTTGTTTTTTGTTTTTTTGATACATGCTCTTTCTCATACTGAGAATGTTCCTTTCTATTCCTAGTTGGTAGAGAGTTTTTATCATTAGTTGGGGTTGACCATTGTGAAAAGCTTTCACTGCATCAATTGATATAATTAAATATTTCTTCTTTACTTTGTTAATCAATTGCATTGGTCAGTTTTTGAATATTAAACCAGGCTTGCATTCGCAGAGTAAATACGACTTGACTCACTGAATAAATTTTTCTTATATATTGCTGAGGTGTATTGGTTAATTTTTGAAGATTTGTGGGTTTTGTGTTCATGAAGGATATTGGTCTGCAGTTTTCGTTACTTTTTTGGCACTTTTTTTCTGGTGTCATTGTTAGACTAATACTGCCTTCAGAAAATGATTTAGTTCTCTCCTTTTCTATTTTCTAAAAGAGATTGTGTAAGATTGGTGTTAATTCCTTAGAGGTTTGGTCAATTTTTTCAGTGGAGCTACCTTGGCTAGGAAATTTGGGTTGGTCTTTTTTTTTTTTTTTTTTTTTAACTACAAATTTGTTGTCCCTAGGAAATATAGAGATATTTAATGTATAAATATCATTTTGGGTGACTTGTGGTAGTTAATGCTTTTTGAGGAATTTTCCCTTTCATTTAAGTTGTCAAATTTCTGTGTGAAAATTATTTATACTATTCTGTTAGCCTTATTTCAGTGTCTAGATTTTGTAGTGATATCACCCTGTTTCATTCTGATACCTAATTTAGTCTTACCTTTTCTTTCTTTGTCATTTTTTCTCATAGTTCGCAGCACTATCATTTTGTGAATGCAGAGTTAGAATTGCTATGTCTTTTTGGTGGTATGATCCTTTATTATTCATAAATTCCCTCTCTGTCTCTGGTCATTTTTTTCCTTCTAAAGTGATATCAACATAACCATTCATGCTTTCTTTTGAGTATTGTTTACATGCTATGTCTTCTTTTGGCGTATATTTTTATATTTGAAGTGAGTTTTTTATAGACAGTATATCATTGGGTCATGTTTTTAATCCATTCTGCTAATCGCTCTGTTAATTGGTATATTTACCCTACTTATATTAATGTAATTATTAATATTTTAGGACTTATTGTGCCTTTAAATTTTTTGTTTGTTTTCTTTGTTTTTTTCTCTTGTGTTTTTGTGGGTTTCTTGAGCATTTTTTTAGAACTCAATCATGATTTATTTTATATTTTTTAGTTTATCTCTTTGTATAGCTTTTTTAAATGTTGCCTTTATATCTATCCATCTCTCTATTATTTATCATCTATTATCATCATTTTTATATCTGTCTTCAGAGTCTATTGACATCTTTATTTTACAGTTCAAGTGAAGTGTAGAAACCTTACCTCTTTTTATCATCTACTTACCCTCCCGTTTATAATTGTTTCAACTATTTTCTCTACATACGTTTAGAACTGCATCAGACAGTGTTAACATTTTTGTTTCAACTACCAAACGAAATTTTGAAAACTCAAGAGGAGAAGGAAAGTCTACTATATTTAACCATATTTTAACTTTTTTTGTTTTCATATCCTTTCTGATGGTAGAAGTTTCCTTCTTTTATCATTTCCTTTCTGTTAGGGGAATTTCATTTTTTCTTCTATGTAGGGTGAGTTTTGTGGAAACAGATTCTCTTAGTTTACCTTTTTCTGAGAATGTCTTGATTTTTGCTTCATTCTTGAAAGACATTTTTACCTGATATAGGGTTCTGGGTTGATGGTTCTTTTCTTTCAGTACTTTAAAAATGTTGCATCATTAGACTTCTATTTTTTCTACTGAAAAATTTTGCTGTCATTCAAATTGTTTATCTTTTACAGGCAAGATGTCATTTCTTTTTGCTCTTTTCAAAATTTGTTTGTTTTTAGTTTTCAAAAATTGGACCGTGATGTGTCTTTGTGTGGATTTCCTAATATTTATCTTGTTTTGGGTTTACACAATTTCTCGAATCTGTATGTTAGATCCTTTGACACATTTTGGAGGTTTTCAGCCATTATTTTCAAGTGCTTTTTCAGTCCCCACCCTTTCTCCTCTTATTTCAAGAATGAAATGGGTTAGGTCTTTTGTTTGATTCCTTCATGTTCCTGAGGATCTGTTATTATTTTATTTTTAATGAGAAACTGTTTACTACTGAGTCAGATAGTGGATGACAGGAACACACAAACTTCCCCTAAGGTACTAGTTACTTTCCATTTCTTAAGTTTAAAAATGAGAACATGAACGTTGATTTTGTTCCTTCTTTGTTTTCCTTTCTTTTGTAAATTAATAGACTATGTTTTACAGGGGTTTTAAGTTTACAGAAATAAAGAGGAGATAATACAGACTGCCCCAAATATACTATCCCTTGTGACTCCCCCTTCTCATTATTTCTCCTATTATTAACATTTTGCATTAGTGTGGTACATTAGTTATAATCAATGAACAAATATTGATACAATATTATTAACTAGAGTTTATAGTTTACATTGGGATTTGCTCTGTCTTGTACAGTTTTATGGGTTTTGACAAACGTATAATGCCATGCACCACCATTAAAGTATCATGCAGAATCATGCCCTTAAAATGTCCTGTGCTCACCTATTTATCACTTTCTCTCTCCCTCCAAAACCCTAGCAACCACTGATCTTCTGTGTCTATAGTTTTCCCTTTTCCAGAATATCATAAATTTGGAATCTTTTCAGACTGGCTTCTTTTACTTAGCAATATGCATCTAAAATTCCTCCGTATCTTTTTGTAGACTGATAACTCACTTTTTAAATCACTGAATCATATTATCATATTCTGTTGTAGGGTTGTGCTACAGTTTTTTTTTTTTTTTTTTAATCTATTCACTTGTTGAAAAACATTTTGGGTGCTTCCAGTTTTTGGCGATTATGGTTAAGCTGCTATAAACAACTATATTCAGGTTTTCGTGTAGACACAGATTTTCAGCTTACTTTGATAAATAGTAGGGAGCGTGACTTCTGGATTATAAGGTAAGCTTTTGTTTAGTTTTGTAAGAAACTACTTGAGTGTCTTCTAAAGTGGCTTTATAATTTTGCATTCTTATCAGCAATAAACAAGAGTTCCTATTGCTCGACATCATCCTTAACATTTGTTGTTGTCAATGTTTTGGATTTTAATCATTGTAATAAGTGTGTAATGGTATTGTATTGTCATTTGATTTTGCAATTCACAATGATATATGATACTGAGCATTTTTTATATGATTATCTGTCATCTGTATATCTTATTTGTAGAAGTGTATGTTCAGATGTTTTGCCTACTGTGATGGTTAAGATTGTATGTCAACTTGGCTAGGCCATTATTCTCAGTGTTTTAGCAGTTGCATAATGTTGTGATCACCCCCATGATGGAATCTGCTGAGTGGTACTGGTGGAGGCAGGGCTTATGGCAGCTCACCACCCCCTCAGTTCATCTCTATCTGCCTTCCACCAGTTACTTTCTGCCTGCTCACCTTGCCAAGGTTTTTGGCTGGTTCTAGGCTCAGAGGCTCCCTCTTGTCTCACCTCTGGTTCTTGGGACTTGAGCTAGCAGCTTATCTGTTGATCTTGGAATTTGTAGAACTTCTCAGCCTGCAAGCAAGAATCTAGTTCCCCGACCTGCTGACCTTGGGTTCACCAGCCCCTGCAGCTACGTGAATCAGGAGAAACCTTGCAGTCTTGTCTGCTGACCTTGGAATTCATTGACCTTCACAGCCTGTGAGCAGGAGCCCCTCTCCAACCTGCTGACCTCAAATTCACCAGCTTCTGTGGCTCTGTGAACTGGGAGAGGCCTCTACATAATCCGTGGACTTGGGACATTTTCGCCTCTACAATTGCATGAGCTATCTCCTTGATATAAATCTCTCTATATATATATTTATATGCTGTCTTAGTCATCTAGCACTGCTACAACAGAAATATCACAAGTGGATGGCTTTAACAAAGAGAGATTTATTTCTTCACAATCACGTAGGCTAAAAGTCCAAATTCAGGGTGTCAGCTCCAGGGGAAAGGTTTCTCTTTCTCGGCCTTCTCATCAGTGTTCCCCTGGACTAGGAGCTTCTTGGCACAGGGACCCTGGTCCAAAGGACAAGCTCTGCTCCCTGCACTGCTTTCTTGATGGTATGAGGTCACCCTCTGTCTCTGCTCACTTCTTTCTTTTATATCTCAAGAGATTGCCTCAGGACACAATCCAGTCTTGTAGATCAGGTTCTGCCTTACTAACACAACTGCCACCCATCCTCCCTCATTAACATCATAGAGGCAGGTTTACAACATACAGGAAAATTACACAGTACCAGGAATCATGGCCTAGCCAAATTGATACACACATTTTTTTGTGGGGACATAATTCAAACCATGACATATGCTTTACTGGTTTTGTTCTCTACAGAACCCAGCCTAAGACACCTACTTTTTAATTGGATTGCTTTTTTTCTTATTGCTGGGTTTTCAGAGCTTTTTATAAATAGTCTTTTGAATATATATTTTATTAGATATACGTTTTGCCAATATTTTCTCCCAGCGTGTGGCTTGTCTTTTCATGTTCTTAATTTTTTTTTTCATTCTATTTTATCTGTGTTGTTTATACTGGGTTAGTGCTATTATTCAATCTTCTCATTCACTGATTCTTTTCTCTGTTTCCATTTTGCTGTTGATTCTACCTGTCTTAGGCTGGGGTCCTTGATTTGTGCAAGTGGATGAATTCTAGGTCAAGTGAAATGCAGTCTAAGTTGAATTGCCAGAATGGACAGTCACGGTCCCTCAGTCAATTCCCAGACTTGAGTGAGTTTAAAGACCCACAATCCCTTGAATGAAGGGGAGGCTGTGTCCCCTTGACGAAGGACTTCAATACACTGCCAAAAAATTATACTGTTAATCTTTCTCCCAGCATTCTGCAAAGGGATCTATGGCTTTCTATGGGAGTGATTTTTCACTGGGGAAAAGGAAATAATCAAACTTTTCAGGGATTACCAGATACTGGCTCTGAACTGACACTACTTTCAGAAGAAACAAAACGTCACTGTGGCCCATCAGTCAGAGTGGAGGCGTATGGAAGTTAGGTTATTAATGGAATCTTAGCTCATGTCTGTCTCACAGTAGGTGCAGTGGGTTTCTCAATCCATCCTATAGTAATTTCCCCAGTTCCACAATGCTTAACTGGAATAGATATACTCAGCAACTGGCAGAACCCCTACACTGGATCTCCGACAAATGGCATAAGGGCGATTATGGTAGGAAAAGGCAAGTGGAAGCCATTGGAACTGCCCCTACCCAGGAAAATAGTAAACCAAAAGTAATATCACATTCCTGGAGGCATTGCAGAGATTACTACCACCATCAAGGACTTGAAGGATGCAGGGGTGGTGATTCCCACTAAATCCCTGTTCAACTTGCCTATTTGGCCTGTGCAAAAAGTAGTTTTAACTTAGAAAATGACAGTGGATTATCAAAAACATAACCAGTTAGTGACTCCAATTGCAGCTGCTGTTTCAGATGTAGTTTCATTTCATGAGCAAATTAATACATCTCCTGGTACCTGGTATGCAGATATTGATCTGGCTAATGCCTTTTTCTCCATATCTGCTTGGAAAGACCATGAGAAGCAGTTTACCTTCAGCTGGCAAGGGGAGGAATACATCTTTAGTTGCCTACCCAGGGCTACATCAACTCTCCAGCCCTATGTCATAATTTAGTCTGCAGAGACCTTGATTGCCTTTCCCTTCCACAAGACGTCACACTGGTCCATTACATTGATGACATTATGCTGATTGTACCTAATAAGGAAGAAGGTCAATGACTTCCATG
This sequence comes from Dugong dugon, assembly GCA_030035585.1. Classification (NCBI taxonomy): domain Eukaryota; kingdom Metazoa; phylum Chordata; class Mammalia; order Sirenia; family Dugongidae; genus Dugong; species Dugong dugon. The sequence continues at coordinate 36,401,321 of CM057479.1, forward strand.
CTAGAGTGTGGGAAATTAATCCCACAAACATTCAGGTGCCTTTCATTTCAGTAAAATTTCTAGGGGTCCAGTGGTGTGGGGCATACTGATAGATAGATACTGACTGATAGATAAGTTATTGCATCTGGCTGCTCCCACAACTAAAAAGGAGGCACATTGCCTGGTGGAACTCTTTGGATTTTGGATGCAACTTCCTCATTTGGGTGTGCTACTCTAGCTTATTTAACAAACCTTCTAACTTTGAGTGGGTCCCAGAACAAGAGAAGGCTCTATAACAGGTTCAGGCTGCCATGCAAGCTGCTCTTCCCCTTAAGCCATATGATCCAGCTGATCAAATGGTAATTGAAGTGTCAGTGGCAGATAGAGATGCTGTTTGGTGTCTTTGGCCTGCCCTATTGGTGAATCACAGTGCAGACCCTTAGGGTTTTGGAGCAATGCCCTGCCATCCTCTGCAGATAACTACTCTCCTTTTGAGAAACAGCTTTTGGCTTGTTACCGGGCCTTAGTGCAGACTGAATGTTTAACCATGGGACACCAAGTCACCTTGCTGTTTAAGCTACCCATCATGAACTGAGTGTTGTCTGACCCACAGAATCATAAATTTAGAAATGCACAGCAGCACTCCATGATTAAATGGAAGTGGTGTACGCAAGATCAATCCCAAGCAGGGGATCAAGTAAGTTGCATGAGGAAGTGGCCAAAATGCCCATGCTCTCCACTCCTATCACATTACCTTCCATCTCCCAGTTTGCACCTATGACCTCATGGGGAATTTCTCATGATCAGTTGACTGAGGAAGAGAAAACTCGTGCCTGGTTTACTGATGGTTCTGTGTGATATGCAGGCACCACTTGAAAGTGGACAGGGGCAACACTACAACCCTTTTCTGGGAACTCCCTGAAGGACAGTGGTGAAAGAAATCCTCCCCTTGGGCAGAACTCCAAGCAGTGCACCTGGTTGTTCACTCTGCTTGGAAGAAGAAATGGTCAGATGTGTGACTGTATACTGATTCATGGGCTGTGGCCAGTGATTTGGCTGCATGGTCAGGGACTTGGAAGGAACATTACTGGAAAGTAGGAGACAAGAATTTATGGGGAAGAGATATGTGGATAGACCTCTCTAAATGGGCCAAAGAAGAGAAGATATTTGTGTCTCAATGGAATGTTCACCAAAGTGTGACCTCAGCAGAGGAGGATTTTAACAGTCAAGTGGATAGGATGATACATTCTGTGGAAACCAGTCATCCTCTTTCCTCAGCTACTCCTGTCATTGCTCAATAGGCTCATGAACAAAGTGGTCATGGCGGCAGGGATGGAGGTTATGCATGGGCCCAACAGCATGGACTTCAACTCACCAAGGCTGACTTGGCTACAGCCACTGCTGAGAGCCTAATCTGCCAGCAGCAGAGACCAACACTGAGTCCCCGATATGGCACCATCCCTCGAGTTGATCCGCCAGCAACCTGGTGGCAAGTTGATTATATTGGACCATTTCCATCATGGAAAGGGCAGCATTTTGTCCTTACTGGAATAGACACTTACTTTGGATATGGATTTGCCTTCCCAGCATGCAATGCTTCTGCCAAAATTACCATCCAAGGACTTACACAATGCCTTATCCACCGTCATGGTATCCCACACAGCATTGCTTCAGATCAAAGGACTCACTTCACAGCAAATGAAGTGCAGCAATGGGCCCATGCTTATAGAATTCACTGGTCTTCCTATGTTACCCATCATGATGAAGCAGATGGCTTGATAGAATGATGGAATGGCCTTCTAAAGACACATTTACAGTGCTAGCTCAGTGGCAATACCTTGCAGGCTTGGGCAGTGTTCTCTAGGAGGCTGTATATGCTCTAAACCAGCATCCAATATATGGTGCTGTTTCTCCTGTAGCCAAGATTCATGGTCCCAGGAATCTAGGAGTGGATATGGGAGTGGCACCACTCACTACTACACCTAGTGACTCCTCAAAAGATTTTTGCTTACTATCTCTGCAACCTTATGCTCTGTGGGTCTAGAGGTCTTAGTTCCAAATGGAAGAATGCTCCCACCTGGAGACACATCATTGATTCCACTGAACTGGAAGCCAGGAATGCCACCTGGCCACTTTGGGCTCCTTATGTCTCTGGATCAATAGGCACAGAAAGGAGTTACCATACTAGCTGGTGTAATTGATCCTGATTACCAAGTGGAAATTGGATTGATATTATGTAAAAGAGGTAAAGAAGAGTATGTCTAGAATACAAGAGATCCTTTAGGGGATCTCTTAGTACTACAATGTCCTGTGATTAAAGCCAACAGAAAACTACAGCAATCCAATTCTGACATGACTACCAATGGCCCAGACCCTTCAGTAATGAAAGTTTGGGTCACCCTACTCTCAGTATCAAAATGTCTTATGCTGGGTTTTCTAAAGAAGCAAAACCAGCAAAGAGTATAAATATAGAGAGAGATCTATATCAAGGAAATGGCTCACACAGTTGTAGAGGCTGGAACTTCCCAAGTCCATGGGTGAAGAAAGAGGCTTCTCTTGATTCACATAGCTGCAGCAGCTGGTGATCCTAAGATCAGCAGGTCAGAGAGAATGGCTGTTTCTCACAGGCTGCGAAGATCAACGAATTCAAAGATCAGCAGACAAGCTGGCAGATAGGCTACTAGGTCAAGTCCTAAGAATCAGAGGTCAGATGAACAAGAGCCAGCTGCAGGATCCAGGGCGAGTGAAAGCCCAAGAGCCTTGACAGATTGCCCACTTACATATTCGATGCAGGCCAAGGCCCCAAAGAAACTCCTTTTCAAACAATTGGCTACTCACAGCATATCCCATCATGGAGGTGATCACATTATATCAAATTTCATCATGGAAGTGATTACAAAGTCAAACAACTCTCAAACCACTGAGAATAGTGGCCCAGCCAAGTTGACACACAACCTTAATCATCACATCATCTATTTAACTCTTTATTTTGACTATTGTATTTTTCTATTAATTTTTTTTCTATTTATTTCTCCTTATTATCTTCAATATCTTTGCTGACATTTTCTATCCTCCTCCCTTTATTTCAGTTATGTTATTAATTGCTCATTGAAGCACTTTTATGTTGGCTGCTTTAAATTCTTTGTCAGATAATTCTAACATCTGTGTCATCTCAGTGTTTGTAACTATTGATTAGTTTTCTTTTTTTTTTTAAATTCAGTTGGAGGTCTTCTGTTTCTTGGTATGATGAGTGATTTTCAATCAAAACCTGGATATTTTGAGTATTATGTTATGAAACTCTGGATTTTATTTAAACTGTTTTAGTTGGTTTCCTGAACATTACTCTGGCAGCAAAAGTTGGGTGATGCTACCAGCTTATTGAAAGGTGGAAGAAAAATCCTAGGTTCCATACTCAGTCTCACAGCTGAATTTAATATGCAAAGAGGTGGGGCTCTTTTTTACTGCTGAATGAGATTGAAAACTTACATTTCCCATTAGATCTTCACTAATACTTCTCCTCTCATACATTTCTCTATGTAGCCTCCACTGACAACACCCTAGCTGAGAAGGAGAGGGACAGTTTATTACTGCTGAGTGGTTTGAATTCCAGTCTTCCCACATGGTTACTCTCCCCCTACCACTGCTGTGGGGTGATTCCAGTTCTCTACTTGTTTTTTTCTGATATCCTCCCATGGATGGGGGGAATAGTGTACCTCAATATTGTCTTGTGAGTGTGGAAGCCTAGGCTCTCCACTCAGTCTTTGATGGTATGGGTGGAGGTGAGGACAGTTTTTTCTGTGGCATTTGGCTACAGTCTAGTAGTCATTGCCTAAATGTTTTCTGTCTTGCTAGGCTGCCCCTTTTCTGGTCCTTTGGCAAAAGAGAACAGGAATTTGAGGGAGGGGCTTCTGTGTCTTCTCCCATTGACAGTTCTGAGTTGCTGTCTTATTCTCCTTGAAGTCTGGGATATATAATGCAAAAATAAAACCTACATCATGCTATGTTTTTGGGTGCAGAGGCCTCTAGCAAGTCTGCCTTCCTCTCCCTTTTGGAGTCTTCTTGTGTTTGTTTTATATATGATGTCCAAAATTTTTAGTTGTACTTAATGGGAGAAATATTCAAATGTATGCTTCCTACCTCATCCCAGAAGTTGAATCAGTCTATTGACTTTTTAAAAGGCATTAGATCTATCTATCTAATCTATCTATCTATCTATCATGTATCTATGTTCAAGATATGTATTAGTTAGTGTTCCAAAGGAATGTGTCCCAAAGGAATGTATGGTTCATTATTGTCATTTTTAAACAAAAATGCTTTATGAAAATTTTTGAGAAAATTTTGACTTGAGTTGCTTTTGTTCTGAATTTATATACAGAAAAAATATGCTCAGTTTGCTAGTTTTCTTTTACAGCATAAGAATAACTATATTTATTTATAGCCCGTTATTCTGCAAAATAATTTAAGCACCAGAGGGTTAAGTGTTCAGCGACTTCCAAGGTGTAACTAGGTGATATAATCTAATCAGGCAATGAAGATATACCCTCTAGCAAGTAGAGTATATGAAACTGTTGACCTAAGGTTAAAAATAATTTTAGAGGAAATGACTTCCAATTAAATATAATTCTTGCCTCAGTGTGGGTAGAATCAGCATTGTACAGGTAATTTTCTCCATTGAAGAAATAAAAACTTATCATCAACAGGTAATCAAAGATACTAAAGCCCCATGACCTTTTTTTTTTTTTCTTGATCAACTATGTTTCCCTCTAAGACTGTTTTAATAACTTGGAAGCATTGTTAACTCTGATATCTGAAATCCTAAACCTGACTGACTGACAGAATCAGCATAGGATCATATATTGAGTAGTCAGGACCCTTGAGAGAAAAAATTTTCAGAGCCAGAACTACTTTTGGACAAATATCGCGCACACTGTGGTTCCATAATAGTGACCAACTGCACCTACTGAACAATATTGTTTGGTTTTTACTCTTATTTTTAACTTTAGTACTAAAATGCTGAGGCAGCTAAGTAAGCACAGAGGCATTTTTTGAGTACTGAGCTATTAGAGGGCAAACGTCTGTTGCAACAAATACTTTTATAACGGAAAAAAGTAGAAAGTTTTAGCACTAACTTGATTTAGATATTACCCTCTCCCTTTTTTTCTCTTATGAGTTGTAAATTTTGCATCATTTGATTATTCTTTTTATTACTTTAGTAGGTTAAATGTAATTTGTAGGTCTGCTACAGAATACTATTTATAGCACAAAAAAAAAAAAAACAGAAAACAAAAAACAAAACTGTTACTTTGCTTTAATCATATTGACAAATTTTGTAGCTATCCTGTAAAGTACTTTTTATATAAGACAGAAAACCAAATCAAACTAAGCCTTAATGATTTCGTTGTTTTCTGAAAATATGAACTAGAACAAAGTAATAATGACCAAAATATATATATTCATGAATTTAAAAATTAACTTGCTATTCCATTGAAAGAAAAAAAATTGCTTAAATTTGATCAGAAACAACATAACATTAAAAGAACAAACTTTTGCTATAGAGACGATTCCAGTGCATAAGATTAATTTAAAAAAAAGATAAAATCGCTATGATTATATGACCATTTAGGTTACATTTCTTAATACTAATTAATTTCCAAAATAGGGCACATTTTCAAAAACTGTCTTTAATAGAACACAGGGAAAAACTAGAATTAACCTTATAAGCATCATCACAAAGCTATTTTCTTGATTCTGAGTCTTTACTGAAGTTGATTACAAGCTAATTAATGCCTAAGCTATCAAAATACCAATTTAAATGCCCAATTATATTAATTATAAGTGCTCATTTCAGAGAACTCTAGCAATCTTTTCTCTATTATTAATGGCTGTGTGGATTTCTCAGGATGCCTTATAGCTGAAATATCCCTGGGAATTTGACCATTTTCTATTTAGATTGGTTATTTTCAACTGCTTCTGCGGTCGGTGTCAACATATAAATAAATTCGGACTGGCTAAACTCAAAAGTTTTCCTCAGCAATTGATGTCATTTGATGATGAGACGTGATTAGATAAAAGAAAAAAAAACTCTATCAAGTATAAAGTCCATTGCCACTGTATCAATTTCAACTCATGGGGAACCTATGTGTTATAGAGTAGAACTGTTCCATAGATTTTTCTTAGCTGTAATGTTTACAGATGTAGATCACCAGGCCTTTCTTCCATGGTACCCCTCAGAGGATTCGAACTACCAATCTTTAGGTTAGTAGTCAAGAGCAAACCAATTGCATCACCTAGGAACCTTTCTATCAAGTATAAAATGTTGTTTTCTGGCCAATTATCTCACCTGAACAATCGTTATCAGATGGTGACACAGACTCTTTTTATCTTAACTTTGTATGTAATCATTGAGACAATTTTTAAATAATATATTTTAATGCTTACAAAGAGAAATTTTAGGCTTTTATTTTTATCAGAAAGTAAGGTATTTTACTAAATCATGGAAATAGTGTTACATTATATAAAATTTTTATTATCATGAGTTATTATACTATATTTTAACACTAAATTTTAATTTTAACTCTAAATTTGCTATAGGTGATTATATGTAATTTGTAATACCTACTCTGTATGTAGATTCAAATAATTTGTATAAATGTGCATAAATATAATGTTTTATAACTAAGAGTTTAAATTTTACTTAGATTTTATGCTGTATTGGTGAATTTACATTTTTCCTTAATTATCTCTATAATGTAATCTAATTTTCATATAATCAATAACATTTAATTCAATATATAGTGACAATAGCTAAACAAATGGTAGATAGCATTATATGATTTGATAAATATGTAGATAAATGAAAGGGTAAAATATTTGACTGATTGTTCATTGTCATTGCAATTGTTATTTTAGCTAGCTACTTCCTGGAACTTTTACTATGAGAATACTCTTTGTTTGAAAGATATTCTTATTAGAAGTTCTCAGAAATCAACTTTCCATATTGGAGTATAAGCATAAATAGAAGCAATGTGTGAATGGATAATCCTTTTTTTTTTTAAGCTCTAAACTTTTATTTTGAACTAATTGTAGACTTATCAAACTGTTGCAGAAATAGAGAGTCCCATCATACCTCCAACCCAGTTTCACCACTTGATGCAAAATGAAACATGGACACTAAAGAGAGTCATGGAGCATGACACCGTCTCAGAGGCAGCCTTAACCTGAATCTTGGCACTGCACAAAGTCAAAACTACAGAATGGAACTGTGCTGCATGGCTAATGGCTTTGCAAATAAATTATGTAGCAGAATAGAATTTTGTCCTAGCTAACTTTCACATGTATCTTTCTCATGTACACAAGTAATATTTCTATTTCATCTTTGTTGTTGTTGTTAGGTGCCACCGAGTCAGTTCTAACTCATAGCGACCTGACCTGTAACAGAACAAAACACTGCCAGGTCCTGCGCATCCACCCAATTGTTACTATGACTGAGCTCATTGTGGAAGCCGCTGTGTCAATCCATCTCCTTGAAGGTCTTCCTCTTTTTCGCTGACCCTCTACTTTACCAGCACGATGTCTTCCTCAGAGACTGGTCCCTCCTGATAACGTGTCCAAAGTACCTGAGACGAAGTCTTGCCATCCTCCATCTAGGGAGCATTTTGGCTGTACTTCTTCCAAGACAGATTTATTTGTTCTTTTGGCAGTCCATGGTATATTCAATATTCTTAGCCAACATGATAATTACAAGACATCAATTCTTCTTTGGTCTTCCTTATTCATTGTCCAGCTTTCACATGCATAAGAGTAGATTGAAAATACCATGGCTTGGGTCAGGACCACCTTAGTCCTCACAGTGACGTCTCTGCTTTTCAACACTTTACAGAGGTATTTTGCAGCAGATTTGCCCAAAGCAAATCCCATCTATTGGCTTAAAATGGACATTTTAATGAATATTAAAGTGAAACTAGTTATGAATCCAGTACGATGCTAATAGATATTACAGTTGTAACACTATAGTTTCCAGACAAAAAGTAACATTTCAAACTGCTCTCCTGTTTCTTGTTCAATTATGGCATCAATAGTTCAGGTGCCTCCAGAGACCTGAAGAAGTTATTTCATTCAAAAAAAAAATTTATTTATATTGCAGTTTCAAATGCCATTTTATTATTTTTATACTGTTGTAGTAGTTTCTAGTTCCCATTGAGTCGATTCCAACTCATAGAAACTACATGTGTGCAGAAAAGAACTGCTCCACAGGGATTCCAAAACTGTGACCTTTCAGAAACAGATTGCCAGGCCTGTCTTCTGAGGCATCTCTGGGTAGTTTTGAACCACCAATGTTTTGACTAATAATTGAGCACTTAGCCATTTGTGTCACAGAGATTTTAATTATGTAAAGAACAGAAAAATTACTAATAGTTCAGTTAAAATAATTAGAAATAGGTAATATTTTAAATTATAGCATCACTTATTTATCATTAATATAATTAATTAGTAATGTGTAAATTCAAATGATGTTAATATTAACTATCTCAGATGTTGTGTTTTATGGCCCATGCAAAGGCATTTGACTGTGCAGATCATAGCAAACTATGGATAATATTGTGAAAAATGGGAATTCCAGAACACCTAATTGTGCTCATGCAGAACCTGTATATACTCCAACAGGCAGTCGTTTGTGCAGAATAAGGTGATACAGCGTGGTTTAAAATCAGGACTGATGTGTGTCAGGGTTGTATCCTCTCACCATACTTATTCAATCTGTATGCTGAAATCTGAGAAGCTGGACTGTATGAAAAAGAACATGGCATCAAGATTGGAGGAAAACTCATTAAAAACCTGTAATATGAAGATGACACAACTTTTCTTGCTGAAAGTGAAGAAACCTGAAGCATTTACAGATGAGGATCAAAGACTACAGCCTTCAGTATGGATTACACCTCAACATAAAGAAAACAAAAATCCTCACAACTGGACAAATAAGCAACATCATGGTAAGCGGAGAAAATATTGAAGCTGTTAAGGACTTCGTTTTACTTGGATCCACAATCAACCCCTATGGAAGCAGCAGTCAGTAAATCAAATGACATAGAGTTATCCCTCAGTATCTGTGGGGGATTTGTTCCAGGACTTCCCCATGGATACCAAAATCAGTGGACACTCAAGTCTGTTATATAAAATGGTATAGTATTTGCATATATCCTACACATATCCTCTCCTATACTTTAAATCATCTCTAGATTACTTATAACACCTAATACAATGTAAATGCTATGTAAATAGTTGTTATGCTGTATACTGTTTAGGGAATAATGACAAAACTCAAGGTGAACAATGCTCGAATTAGTGAAGAGAGCCTGAGGATCTGTGGTTACAGCAGGGTATGGCTACACGTCATTTCATTACCATGGATTTAGCTTAGAGCTCGGCTCAAGGCAGTTTCACGTTTTGTTTTTGGGATTTTCTTTTATTTTTTTCCAAATATTTTCAATCCACGGTTGGTTAAATCCTTGGATGCAGAACCCACAGATACGGAGGGCAGACTATATTGCATTGGACAAATCTGCTGCAGAAGATCTCATTAAAGTGTTAAAAAGCAAAGATGTCACTTGGAGAACTAAGGTGCAACTCACTCTAGCCATGATATTTTCAGTCTCCTCATATGCATGTGGAAGCTGGACAATGAATAAGAAAGACCAAAGAGGAACTGATGCCTTTGAATTATGGTGTTGGTGAATAATATTGAGTATACCGTGGACTGCCAAAAGAACAAACAAATCTGTCTTACAAAATGTACTTCCAGGATGCTTAGAAGCAAGGATGGTGAGACTTTTTCTCACTTACTTTGGACATGTTATCAGGAGAAACCAGTCTTGGAGAAGGGCATCATGCTTGGTAAAGTAGAGGGTCAGTGAAAAAGAGGAAGAATCTGAACAAGATGGATTGACACAGTGGCTGCTACAATGGGCTCAAATGTAACGACAATTGTGAGGATGAGACAGAACTGGGCAATGTTTCATTCTGTAGTACATACGGTCACTATGAGTCAGAACCAACTCAATGGTACCTAACAACAACAACAATGATCTATTAATTAAGGAGCCTTAGTTAAGCAATGATAAAAGCTGAACTGCTAAAGTGCTGGACTGCTAACCAAAAGGTTGGTGATTCAAACCCTCCCATTGGCTCCACAGGATAAACACCTGACTATCTGCTTCCATAAAGATTACAGCTAGAAAACCCTATCTGGCAGTTCTCCTCTGTCAGTGGAGTCTCATGGCACCCAACAACAAGAAAAACAATCTATTATTTCTTCTGTTTGACAATCATTTATTACTTTCCTTCACCTAGGAATAATGGTGAAACTCTAGCATAACATCCCAGACACTTTACTCTTTGGCTCCAATTTATTCTTCCAATCATACTTCCTATTACTGCATTTACTCTTATATTGTCTTCACTTGCACTTTTTCCCTTAGCTTTTAATGTCCTTGCCTCTCTAATGGTTTGTCTGCATAGCATTCTCCTTCGCTTTTATTGTAGATTAAAATGTTTCTTATTTGTTCTCTAATATTACTTTGCTCATAACACAGGAAGATCACTTATCATATTGTGTTATATTTAGCTATATAGTCTTCTCTTTCCTCTGTTATATAATGAGTCCCATCAAGTGAGGTCCAATTAGGCATTTTCATACCCACAGAGCACAGCATAATTTCTGGAATGTGGTGGACATTCAACATAGAGTTTTTTACTATATAAATGAATGAGTGGCATTTAATAACTAATATTTAAGGCAAAAATGATTGTTAGTATACTGCTTTTTGGTAAAAATAGAACATTTAAAGAAGTAATGAATTCAAGGTTAGCCAAAGCTGGAATTTGACAGGATACTGTATTATGTAGAGATGTTACCTGGAAGGATGATAATGTTTTGTTTTTCCTAAGAAGTTTAATATTACATTTAGTCTCTTGGGTTGAAAGTATTATTTGAGAAACACAGCATGCAATTGGACAAGACAAATACAGAAATGGTAGTATGGATCTCTTAATTTCTTTCTAAAAATGAATGAAAAAACCTGTTAACCTTGTTAGAATGCTAACTACATGGAATTCTAAATTCTTTACATATAATTACTTTTTTATTCTCACATGCTTTCTATGATAAAGATACTAGTATTTTTTCAGTTTAAGAGATGCAAAGCTGTGGCAGAGAGACCCTAAATAACTTGCCCAAATAACTTGTCTTATCTTCGGATATGAAGTCATAGAACTCAGTAGCCAGGGGTTTGCTTCAAGTGCTGTGCTGTTACCCTAAGCCACACCAACTCCCAGTACTGATAGGATTGAACTATAGAAAGACAAAAGGTTAAATCATCTAGGAAAAATAAGATTTGGACCATTAGAACTTTATTAGAATATTATTGAATTATTATATGATTTTCTGGAGTTTTCTCTATTTTGGTGTTTTTCAAAACTTTCTCACTGGTTCCTTATATTTTGTCTGTGACTCTTATTTTCTCCCTGTATTATTTTTTTCTCACACGCAGAAATAAGGTAAATCAGTGGAGTCCAGAACACTAACCCTCAATGCTAAAAAAAGAAGGCTGGCATAAATTTTATGGCCTTAATACTCAAATTTTTGCGTATTAGGTTGTTTTAGATGGCCGTCCCATTTCAAAGTGGTCTCCTCATAGCTCAGTACCATGCTGAGATCTATTTTACAATAACTGGAAGATATTTCACCTTTGTTTGTACCTCCTAAGAAAGTACTAAATTTCCTGGTAAATCAAGAATAGAACATCTGCTTATATTGACTCTCTAGTTGGAAAATAATAAGACAAATTTTTCTTCTTTTTAGTGTGCTGGTGATACGATTGTGACACCCTTTTGCATATTAGTGGTTCTTGAGATGCATACTTATTTGAATTTGAATGGTCAGAAATAAAGCAATTTTGAGTTATAAAACAGAAATAAAACATATTTGCTAAATACTTTCTTCACAAAATGAAAACATGCACATATAACAGAAAAATAAATGAAACATTTTAAAAGGAAGTTATTCCTGTTGATAATCTTCCTTTTCAAGTTATATGACAGCTAATGCAGTATTCACGGTCAGGTTTAACTTCTGAGACCATCTGCTCTATGCAAGATGTCATGGAAATGAAAGCTGTTTTGAAATAAAAAGAACAAAAATCTTATTCAGAAAATATCTCCAGCTGTGTTACCAGTTTCTGAGTGATCATCTTTCATTATACATGCAGTTTGTGTTATGGAAGATGATCAGAAATGCAAACCTGGTGTTTTGAAACTGAACATCTTTTTAGAGCTAGATCTGCTCAACAAGGAACTTCAGATTCCAACTGAATCTGATAAAATGTTTTAAGTCGTTATTAATAACAGAGATCATTCTAATATATTAAAAGACACCTAAAATACAAGGGCAAATACTAAAATTCTTACATTTATAGTATACTGGAAACTAAGCAAAGACTAGACTAGACTAAGTAAAGTCAGGACTATACTATTAAAAAGATAACACAGCACAGCAAAAAGTCCAGTACTACCAGTTCTCTAGTAAACATATAGGCATTCCCTGGGTTATGAATGGGATTTGTTCCTGTTTAGCTTTGTTTTAGTGCAAAAAAAGCTCAAAGCCTTTTCAATGATTTAAAAGCTGCACATGTAGCAAGTGAGGGTGAATGCAATGAAAAATTTGTTTCCAGTAAGAGTTGGTTTCCATAGTTTCAAAGTGAGGAAAAATTTACACAACATTAAAGGGCAAGTATGAATTTTCCATAAGTCAAATTTTCATAACGCAAGGACTCCCTCTATAGCTCATTTCCAACCTAAACATCTAGGATTCATTTTATCCCCAAAGGCAAGCATTGGTATCAGTTTTTTTGGCATGTTTTCAGATATTCTATTCCTTTAATAATACATCTGTAATAGATAGTAGATAACTTCTAAAGTGAGAACATAATATATTATTTTGTAGCTCGCTTTTGTACTCAGTTTATATAAGAGATTATCTCTTATCAGGGTAACTAGGGCTGACTCATTCTGTTTATAGTTGTTCATTATTTCATTACAGACACACTTCCATTTGTTCCAGTTATCTATTACTGCCTAGCAAACTACTCCAAAACATACTGGCTGAAAACAAAAACCATTTTATCATATTTTATTAATGGGTAAGAAATATGTACAGGGCTCAGCTGGGTGACTCTTCTGGTCTACATAGCATCAACTGGGGTAACTGAGCAATGATGGCCAGACTGGGCTGAATTGTATAAGATGGTTCTGCCTATATATGCCTGGGGCCTTGATGAGTCAGATGAAGGGCTGAGTTCAGGGGGCCTCTCTCCAAGTGGTCTCAGGACTTCTCCACATGGTATCTCTAGCATGGTAACTGGAACTCTTACAAAGCAATTCAGAGCTTCATGATACTAAGGTGGATGCTTCTAGTCCTTTTAAGTTTATGCTCCATAGTAGCACAAAGTCATTTTCTCCATATTCTATTGGTCAGAGCAGTCAGAGTCCATGTCAGATTCAAGGAGAGAGAAAAGTTCTTACCTCTTAGTGGAACAAGTGTTAGGGAAACTGTGGTCATTTTTAATCTGACACACCAGTCTTTTGTTGAGCAACAACAACAGCAGAAGCAACAACAATCTTAAATAATTGTTGTTATTTTATGTCTTAGGCTGGGTTCTCTAGGGAAGCAAAACCAGTAAAGCATATAAAAATCTATATAGAGAGATTTATATAAAGGAAGTGGTTCACATGTTTATACAGGCTGGAAGATCGCAAATCCGTGGGTTGGGATAGAGGTTTCTCCTGATTTACTTAGCCAAAGGGGCTGGTGAAACCAATATCAGCAAGTCAAAGAACAAGGCTCTTGCTCACAGGCTGGGAAGACCAATGGATATCAAGATTGGCAGGAGAGACTGCAGGTAAGCTGCTAGCTCAAGTCCCAAGAACCAGAGGTAGACGAACAGGAGCCAGCAGCAGGGTCCAGTGCAAGAAAAAGCCCATGAGTCTTGCCAGAAAGTCCACTTATATATTTGATACAGGCCACAACACCAAGGAAACTACCTTTCAACTGACTGGCTACCCACAGCAGATCCCATCGTGGAGGTGATCACATTATATCAAATCTCATCATGGAAGTGATCACATCACTATATGACTGCCAAACTAAACCATAACTGCCAAACCACTGAGAATCATGGCCCAGCTGAGTTGACACATAACCTTAAGGATCACAGTCCACCCCTTGTCAAACTGGCACTTGTACACATCTCCTTAAACAATACATAATCTCTGAATAAAGACAATTACAAAGTTGTACTTGCATCTAACATGATATAATGAACACACATACAACCAAAAATGCACTAGCCCAGTTTACAGCTTATTTATAAGTAAAGGAAACAAAATTATTTGCTGTACACATACAAAGCAGAAATGCTCATAACAATCACAAACCTTGTTTCTGCAGCTGGTCATGTGGTCATAACTGGTATTTAGAACTACCTTCTTCCACTACCCATTCCATATTCCTTTTGCCTTCAGTAAGCACCTCAGCTAGTCGTGGTTCTTTGCCAGGTGTGGTGACTCAAACTTTCATTCCTGAAGTGTCTGGGCCATTAATAGTCATGGCATAATTGGGTTGATGTAGTTTTCCACCGAGTTTAATCACAGGGCATAGTAGTACTAACAGACACCCTAAGGGATTTCCTGCATACCAGACATACTCTTCTTTGCCTCCATTATGTAATATCAATCTGATTTCCTCTTGGTAATCAGGATCAATCACACCAGCCAATATGGTAACTCTCTTCTTTGCTTGATGATCCAGAAGCATAAGGAGCCCAAAATAGCCAGACAGTATTCTTAACTTCCAATTCAGGTGAGTCACAGATGTGTCTCCAGATAGGAACGTTCCTCCCTTTGGAACTAAGACCTCTAGACCTGCATTGCCTAAGGTCATTTTGCAAATGAGTCACTAGGGGTAATAAGGAATGGTGCCACTCCCATACCCACCCTTAGACCCCTGGACCCCATAAATCCTCGCTATTGGAGAAATAGCACCATATATTGGACGCTGGTTTAGAGCATATACAGCCTCCTGGTGAAAATTGCCCCAATCTTGCAAGGTATTGCTACCTAGCTGGTGGAATAATTGTGTCTTTAGAGGGCCATTCCATCATTCTATCATGCCAGCTACTTCACAATGATGGGTAACATGGTGAGGCCAGTGAATTTCATGAGCATAGACTCATTGCCACAGTTCATTTGCTGTAAAGTGAGTCCCTTAATCTGAGGCAATGCTGTGTGGGATACCATGATGGTGGATAAGGCATTCTTTGAGTCCATGAGTGGTAGTTTTGGCAGAAGCATTGGGTGCAGGGAAGGCAATCCATACACAGAGTTAAGTGTCTATTCCAGTAAGAACAAACTGCTACCCTTTCCATGATGGAAGTTGTCCAACGTAATCAACTTGCCATCAGGTTGCAGGCTGATCACCTCAACAGATGTTACCATGTCAGGGACTCAGTGTTGCTCTGCTGCTGGAGGATTGGTCACTCACCAGTGACTGTAACTAAGTCCGCCTTGGTGAGTGGAAGTCCATGTTGCTGAGCCCATGCATAACCTCCATCCCTGCCACCAAGGCCACTTTTTTCATGAGCCCATTGAGCAATGACAGGAGTGGCTGGGGAAAGAGGAAGACTGGTTTCCACAGAACACGTCACCCTCTCCAGTTGATTTTTAAAATCCTCCTCTGCTGAGGTCACCCTTTGGTTAACATTCACATGAAACACAAATATCTTCACTTCTTTGGCCCATTCAGAGAGGTCTATCCACATACCTTTTCCCCATACCCCCTTTCTCCATTTTTCCAATCATGTTCCTTCCAAGTCCCTGAACATGAAGCCAAACCATTGGCCACAGTTCGTAAATCAGTATACATTCGCACATCTGACCATTTTTCCTTCCAAGCAAAGTGAACTACCAGGTGCACTGCTCGAAGTTCTGCCCAAGGGGAGTATTTCCTTTCAACGCTGTCCTTCAGGGAGGTCCCAGAAAGGGTTTGTAGTGCGGCCACTGTCCACCTTCGAGTGGTGCTTGCATATCGCATGAAACCATCAGTAAACCAAGCACAAGTTTTCTCTTCCTCAGCCAACTGATCATAAGGAACTTCCCATGAGGGCATAGATGCAGACTGGGACATGGAAAGTAATGTGACAGGAGTGGAGATTATGGGCATGTGGGCCACTTCCTCATGCAATTTACTTGTGCCTTCAGGTCCTATTCAGGTCCAATCTCATGCATACCACTTCCATTTAATGATGGAGGTCTGCTGTGCACATCCAACCTTACAGCTCTGTGAGTCAGAGAACACCCAGTTCATGATCAGCAGCTGAGGTCACATGGTGATTTGGTGTCCCATGGTTAAGCATTCAGTCTCTAGCAAGGCCCAGTAACAAGTCAAAAGCTGTTTCTCAAAAGTAGAGTAGTTAACTGCAGAGGATGGAAGGGCTTTACTGCAAAATCCTAAGGATCTGTGCTGTGATTCACCAATAGGGCCTGCCAAAGACTCCAAACAGCATCTGTATCTGCTACTGACACTTCAAGCTCCCTTGTGTCAAATGGATCATATGGTCCAAGTCGTAGGTGGCTTTCATGGCAGCCTGAACATGTTGCAGAGCCTTCTCTTGTTCTGGGACCCACTCAAAACTAGCAGCTTTTTGAGTCGCTTGATATATAGGCTAGAGTAGCACACCCAAATGAGGAATATGTTGCCTCCAAAATCTAAAGAAGTCCACTAATCATTGTGCATCCTTTTTAGTTGTGGGAGGAGCCAGAAGCAATAATTTATCCTTCACTTTAGAAAGAATATCTTGACATGCTCCACACCACTAATCATATCCCTAGAAATTTTCACTGAAGTGGAAAAAGGCCTAAATTTTATTGTACTTTAGATGAAGGTTTGCAGAACAAACTAACTTCTCATTAAACAATTAATACACATTGTTTTGTGACATTGTGTAAACACTCTCCCTTCTTGACATTGGGTTTCCTACTACCAGCTTTCATGTCTTCTCCTGACTTCTAGTTAGGAGCCTGATTTTTTGTGGGATTAATTTCCCACACTCTATCACTCAAATATTTTCCCAATAAGTCCAGAATCATTGACATTTCTTCCTCACTAGGTCCAATCAACATAATATCATCAATGTAATGGATCAGTGTGATGTCTCATGAAAGGGAAAGGAGGTCAAGTTCCCTGTGGAATAAATTATGACATAGGTCTGGAGACTTGATGTAGCTCTGAGGTAGGCAACTGAAGGTGTACTGCTGGCTTTACCAGTTGAAGGGCGGCTTCTGGTGGTCCTTAGAAACAGGTTTGGAGAAAAAGGCATTAGCCAGATCAATATCTGCATACCACATACCAAGAGATGTGTTAATTTGCTCAAGCAATGAAACCACTTCTTGAACCACAGCTGAAATTGGAGCCACCAACTGGTTAAGTTTTCAATAATCCACTGTCATTCTCCAGATAAATCTGTTATTTTCCACTGGCCAGATAGGCAAGTTGAATGGGGATTTGGTGGAAATCACCACCTACACATTCTTTAAGTCCCTGATGGCGGCAGTAATCTCTGCAATGCCTCCAGGAATGTGGTATTGCCTTTTGTTTACTATTTTCCTAGGTAGCAGCTCTAATGGCTTCCACTTGAATTTCCCTACCAAAATAGCCCTTACTGCATTTGTCAGGGATCCAATGTGGGGTTCTGCCAGTTGCTGAGTATATCTATTCCAATTATGCATTCTGGAACTTGTAAAATCACTACAGGATGGGTTTGGGGACTCATTGGACCTACTGTGAGATGGATATGAGCTAAAATTCCATTAGTAAGCTGATCTCCATATCCCTCTACTCTGACTTGTGGGCCACAGTGATGTTTTGGGTCTCCTGGAATTAATGTCAGCTCAGAACCACTATCCAGTAATCCGTGAAAAGCCTGATTATTTCCTTTTCCCCAGTGAACAGTAACCATCATAAAAATCTGTAGATACCATTGGGGAAGGCTGGGAGAAAGATTAACAGTTTAATTTTTTTGACAGTGTATTGGAATCCTTCCTCAATGGTGCCCAGCCTCCCCTGCATTCAAGGGCTTGTGGGTCTTTAAATTCCCTCAAGTTTTGGAATTGATTGAGGGGCTGTGACTCTCTACTTTTGTGATTTAATTTAGACTGCTGTTCACTTGACTTAATTAATCCACTTGTACAGATCAAGTAAATATTTAGCAGATTTCCTTTTAATTTACTCCTAGGAACACCATGACAAAGTAGCCAATGCCATGAGTCCATACAAGTCAGACTATTCTGAATACTGCTTTGGCTCCGCTGGCCATTACTGTAACCACACCCACCTTGTCTTTGTCAATTGAGTGCTGCCACTTCACCACTACCACCATGGGGTCCAATTAACCCCATTGTAGTTAGGTGTCTTAATTCAGTTAGGGTGATTACCACTGTCAAATCAAACTATATAAAATAGCAATCACAGCAGTTTTCAAGGATGCTGGGGCTCCCTTCACAAATTTGTTCCACACCATTGTGATTAAAGGTATGTCCTCTGGGCACTCCACATGTGGGTCTGTGGGTCTAACCTGATAAATCACCTCTAGCATGCCAATTTCCCTAAGCCTCTGGGTACCTTCTGCAGTATACCAAGGCAGGTCTGGTACTTCATCTTGATTTAGTGTAGGCCATCGCAGAACCTATGCCTCAGTGACCCAACCAAATAAACTATTAGATCTTTTCCCAACTTCTCAAGTTGAAACATTGAACTAAGAATCTGTGCTTAGTGGGCCCATATGAATAAATTCAGACTGACTCATCTTTACGTTCCTTGCACCATTTTCCCACACCCTTAATAGCCATTCCTACACATATTCTCCAGGTTTCTGTTTGTACGTATTAGCAAAGTCAAGCATTTCTTTTGGAGTGTAGCGTACCTCCTCCTGGGTCACATTTTCTACTTCACCTTTTGGTGATCACTGGGACATAAGTTTAATTACGGGTCTAGAATAAAAAATACATAGTAGGAAAGTGTTTTGAGAACATTTAGCAGTGTCTTGTAAAGCATCTGCCTTAGGCGATCCCCCAGGCAATGACTCAAATGCTCTTTAAATGCAGCTGGGTTAATCTCATTAGATGGGAGTGAGAGGGCTGGTTCTTTTGGCAGGAGTCATTCAACAGAATTTAGGGACTCAGTGTCCTGAGATTCCTGATTATCTGCCCATATGCCCTGATCCCAAGTATCAGGGTCCCATTTCTTCCCATAAGTACCCTCACGCTAACTTCAGACATCTCTTGAGGTTGGCAATTGAGTTATTGTTGTAATTCAGCCACTTTTACAATAAGACTCTAGGTTTGGTTTTCAGCAATATCAATTCTGTTTCTACAAGAAATAAGGCTTTCTTTCAAGCACAAGTGGAAACTTTGAGGTCGTTTATGTAGCTCTTGAGCTTTAACTCTGAAGCCCTGAGGTTGTCTCTTTCTTTCACCAATTTGTTTATTGAAAGTAAGACCAACAAATCAGCTTCCCTATACTTCTCATTATGACTAAATTGTAGAAAAGTATCAAACATACAGTTACTCAGAGCCTTGCCTTTCACCAATATCTTATGTATTGGTGGTGATATTTTGCATATTTATATTGCCACCTCATGTCATGTATTAGCAATGCCCTCTTTACTACTGGAAGCAGAGTCAGAGTCATCAATATCTTTCAGATTAACCAGACTTGAGAAAAAATTCAGAAAACTCACCCTTAAAATTTTGTTTCTCTAGAAGTACTCTTGGTACCAAATGGCTTAGGCTGGGTTCTGTAGAGAAAAAAAAACCAGTGAAGTGTCTAAATATCTACACAGAGAAATTTATATAAATGAAATGGTTCATGCAGTTGTAGAGACTGGAACATCCCAAATCCGTGAATCAGGCTGGAGGCCTCCCCTAATTCACATAGCCACGGGGGCTGGTGAACCCAAGATCAGCAGGTCAGAAAGCAGGGCTCTTACTCACAGGCTGTGAAGACCAATGAATCCTAAGACTGGTAGACAAGACCGCAAATGAGCTGCTAGCTCAAGTCCCAAGAACCAGAGGTAGATGAACAGGAGCCAGCTGCAGGATTCAGAGCAAACAAAAGTTCGTGAGTCTCACCAGAATGTCCACTTATATATTTGATGCAGTCCACACCCCCAAAGAAACTCCCTTTCAACTGATTGGTTACTCACAGCAGATCCTCTCATGGAAGTGATCACATTATATCAGATCTCATCATGGAAGTGATCACATCATTATACGATTGCCACACTACATCATAACTGCCAAGCCACTCAGAATCATGACCCAGGCAAGTTGATACATAACCTTAACCATCACAGCTTCCGTCGGGTTGGTTCTGGCTCATGGTAACCTTACCTACAACAGAACAAAACACTGCTCAGTCCTGATACATCCTCACAATCACTGTTTTGCTTGAGCCCATTGTTGCAGCAACTGTGTCAATCCATCTTTTTGAGAGTCTCCCTTATGCTGATCCTCTACCAAGTATGATGTCTCTCTCCAGGGACTGGTGCTCCCTGATAACATGTTCAAATATGTTAAAGAAGTGTTGCCATCCCTGCTCCTAATGAGCATTCTGGCTGTACTTCTTCCAAGACAGATTTGCTTCTTTTTCTGGAAGTCCATGGTATATTCAGTACTCTTCGCCAATGCCATAATTCAAAGGAATCAATTCTTCTTTTCTCTTCCTTATTAATTGTCCAGCTTTCATGTGCATATGAGGCCATTGAAAACACCATGGCTTGGGTCATGTGCACCTTAGTCCTTAAAGTTACATCTCTGTTTTTTAGCTCTTTAAAGAGATCTTTTGCATCAGATTTACCCATTGCAATGTGTCTTTTGATTTCTTGACTGCTGCTTCCTTTGGTGTTGATTGTGGATCTAAGTAAAATAAAACTTCTTACAAATTTCAATCTTTTTTTCCATTTATCATGATGTTGCTTGTTTGTCCAGTTAGGGGATTTTTATTTTCTTTATGTTGTTTTGTAATACATACTGAAGGCAGTGGTCTTTGATCTTCAACGGTAAGTGCTTCAAGTCCTCTTCATTTTCAGCAAGCAAAGTTGTTTCATCTGCATATTGCAGGTTGTTAATGAGTTTTCCTCCAATCCTGATGCTGAGTTCTCCATATAGTCCAGCTTCTTGGATTATTTGCTCAGCATACAGATTGAATAAGTATAGTGAAAGGATATAACCCTGATTCACAACTTTCCTAACTTTAAACCACACAGTATCCCCTTGTTCTGTTCAAACGACTGCCTCTTCATCTCAGTACAGGTTCCTCATGAGCACAGTTAAATGTTCTGGAATTCCCACTCTTCACAATGTTATCCATAGTTTGTTATGATCAATAATTAGCCTTGTGTAAAATTTTTTGTGATTATATTTGCAGAACAAATTCTTAGAAATGATATAGCTGAGTCAAAAACTGCCAACTTACATTTATAATTTTGACAAAATTTGTCAAATTTCCTCAGAGGAACTGCACTGTTTCTTCTTTTTTTTTTATTCTAACAGTATCTGATAAAAATAAGGTGCTCCAAAATATTTGAAGAAATAAAGAACATAGGGCTGAAAGTTATTTAGAATAGAGTATGAAGGGGGAAAAAAGAGCAAGAAAACAGAATTGGGATAACTGAAAAAAATTAGGGCAGGAAAGGAACCAAAATTTTGAAAGTAATTTAATTTTCTTGTATCTGTTTCTTTTCTGTTAAAATACAGATGGGTCTTTGATAATCTGTAAGGCCCATTTTAGTGCTAACTTTTTATAATCCCACTATTATATTTCTTTGGTTTACTTTATTTTTAAAGAAATGTTCCACAGAAGAATAACTTTAAAGTAACTTATTTTACATATAAGAGACTTTTGTTTAGAGAAAACATCCAAAAACTAATAGTGTAGAGCCCCTCCTTCATTTAATATTTATAATGAAGTATGATTAGACATCATTTCTGTTTTGTCAAAAGCTTAGCAATTAAAGTTGTTTAGATTTTATATTACTGCTTTTGCCAAGGCAAGCATTGATAATTACTCTTATTTTGGTGAATTCAATTGCTGTCTTTTGCAAATATTAGTATTTGTTTAAATATTTCTTTACATATTACTATTTATGAGAATATCTAAAAAGAGGTAAGACTTTCTAAGGAAAGGAAACACACAAACACAAACTAATCAGTAACACATTATGTCAATAGCTTAACATTTGCTTTATTTAGGCAAGAGCTAATTTAAAAAAAAATGAATTTGATCTATTTAACTTATATACCTGTCAATAGAACATAAGCCAAAATTGATTATGTTGTATCATCATTAAAATATAATCATATAATGAATTCAGAACAATACGAAGTAAATTCTTTGAATATAGATTGTATCTGGGCATCTCAGAAAAGTTAAAATCAAGTTTGAGAACATCTGTTGTCTTAGTTTCTTATGTTTATGATAAGGAAATACCACAAAGTGGATGGCTTTAAAGAATAGAAATTTATTTTCTCACAGAGGCTAGATGTTTGCATTCAGAGCAGTGGCAGGGTCATGCTTTCGCTGTCTACTCTGGGAGAAGATCCTTCCTTGTCTCTTCCAGCTTCTGGTAGCCCCTGGCGTATCTTGGTTCTCCTTGGCTTGCAGATGTATCTTTACATAGTGTCTCCCCCCAATTTGTGACTCTGTTTCCCTGTCTGTTCTTCCCTTTTATAAGACTCTGTTCAGAAAAGATTATGATCTATCATAATTAGGTATGTCTTTGTTAACCTTAACATCTTTCAAAAAAAAAACCAAAAAAACCACCTTATTTCCAAATAACGTCACATTCACAGGTATGGGGGTTAAAACTTCAACATACTTTTTTGAGGGAGACAATTCAATCCATAACACTTACAGTAACTGAAGGAACAGAAGTGATCATAGAAATCACATAAAAATAAAGACACTTGAATGTAACTCAATTGCTAATATTTTAACTTTGAGAAGCAATTAAAACTCTAATTGATATATGATACCTAATAAAAGTATTTGCAAAAAATACCCTCTTAATTTTTAAGAATTATTTGCCGGTAAAAAGGTTATTTTATTTGAGTAGAATATGCATTTGTCAAATATTATCTTCAGTATAAAATAATGAAAAGTTGTAACTGGAGGTTAAAAACAATATTCTGCATCTCCTTTATATTCATTATTGACTTTAAATGAAATCTACACCATGGCCATAATGTAGTTGAGAAATTTTATTCTATTTTTTATTAAAATGAAGGATGGGAGAGGGAGAGGCACAGTAACAAGATGCCATGGGTTAACTAAAATTAAACTCATGCGAATGTTATAAAATAAAAAGCACCTTTGAGGGTATATATATTGAAAACAACAAAAATTCTATTAACGGTTCCACTTTGTAACAGTTTTTATATTATTATTTTTATTAGCCAGAATTCCACACAACCATTCTTTTTCTTTTTACCTCAGATAAAATCTTGATGGTAACATATACTATAGTCTGGCTTGTGATTAGTTGTGGGTGCAACACATGGTATTTTTTAAACTAATATTACTTTAGCCTTTCTCTTTTTTTAGTATTTCTCAAGTCTTTGTCTTATCCCTTGATTTTTCTCTCCAGCATTAAACCATATTTGTATTCTACCCAAGAATCCTACTGACCTTAAGCTACTACAGTTTACACTGCACTAACTCTCCAGTGTTCATCAACTCTTGTTTTAAAATGTGTTTATTTTCACTTTCAGGCTGTTAAACACTGTGGGAGAAAGTCTAATCACTTTGTTGACTGGATCCTTCACGATTTAATGTGATCTTTCATACGCTGCCCCCATCACTTGTTGGTTGGGCATTCTTTCAGGAATGTTCTCTTTAGCGACCTTGCCCTTTTTCATTCATCCATTTAACATACCTTAAATTAATTGCCTGTTATATGTCCTTGTATTAGTAATAAGGATTGAAAAGTCGATAGACAAATGTCGTTCCTTGCACTATGGTAGCAGACAATCACTCAGAAGGAATCACTTTGTTCAAGTGATGACAACTGTGCCCAGAATTAAGAAGGTATAGAACACCGTATGTAAATATGGAATGGGGCTGGGGACAGACAGCTTGTATTAAGTTATGACATTTAAGCTGACATCTGACAAATAGGATTTAGCTAAACAAAGGAATATTTATGGGAGATAGGAGGCACTGGACAATGTCTAATAAATGACATTTTCAAAGTGAAACATGTTGAGTTCCACAAACTAAAACAGGGATTATTGCTTGGGGCATTGAAAAAGAGAGAGGTTCTCTCTCTCCACCCCTCTTCCTCCCTTTGCAAAATCTCTTCAAATGATGGTTAGTGTAAGCTACCTGTCTGCAGTATTTTAAAACGTAAACATTTTTCCTTATAATATTCCAGTATATGCTTATTACGAGAAAATGAGAAAACAACACTTAGTAAAACTAAAATAAAATAAAACAATATTTCATTCTAACAACCCGAAGTAACATCCTCTCTATATAGGAAATATGTATATTTTTACAAAAAGAAAAAATAAACATAACTAGCATACTGTTTTCAAGTTTTTTCTTAATATTATACCTGGAATACTTTTCCATGTCCATAAATATTTGTCTACCACATAATATATGAGCAGTGAAGTTCTGACGTAAGAATGGACAGACACATCAATTAAAGAGAAAAAATATTCAGGAAATGGATGATACTGTAGATAAACAGTCTAAAAAAGAGGTAAGTTATTTAACAAATTATTTTGAGACTTGTATAATATGGGAAAATCAATTTTAATCCTTGACTCTTCTTCTCACACCCAAGAGATTTCCAAAATGATGAGTATTTTGTATAAATTTATACCCATAAAAACTGGAGTAAGATAGAGTTATGCAATAGGCATGGTCCCTGAAGTGAGAAAATATGTGAAATAAACCACATAAAAAGTGTGATGCATTTCAAGAAATTAAAAATAAGCTCTACTTCATGTCTTTAGCAATTTCATAAATAAAATATGATATTAAACAAAAATTCAAGAAAAAACTGGAAACGTATTAGTATATATTTGACAAGAGTTTGATATATAAGCAGTTCGTGGTGATGGTATATAAAATAACAGGAAACTTCGTACCATTTAAATGGAAAAGCTGGTGAAACTCATGAACAGGCAATTCACAGCATGGTTGAACTTCAATTGTGAATGAATAAATCAAATTAAAACGCAAAGAAATGCTATATCACCTGAAATTCTTTCAAAGTGCCCTGCGAAACAGTCAATAACTGGCCAAAAAAAGAAGAAGAAAGAGGGACAGACAAATAGAGAGAGATAATTCCTTAACTATTTGGTGAAATTTCTCTTTATATTCTTGCTATATGACATCTAGCTCACTCCTGATGATGCTATTTTCTCTTGAAGCTCTCTCTTCTCTATCACACCCTTTGTTCCACAGTTGCTGAAGGTGGGGCAGGTGTCCTCCCGTTCCTCATTGCTATTTCCAGATCATTCTCTTTTCGCCATCCTTAACATTTCCAGATTTTAATCTCATGTCATCAAACCTGCCACTTACTATCACACCTTGTTGTTACCTTCTGTTTATCTGTGAGCCCCTCCCCAGCTTTGTGCTCTTGGATCTACTGTCATAATACAGGTGATTACAATATACAGAAAGATGGTACCTGTCCTCTTTCTTCCTTGATATCCTCTCTTGTAATGATCTGAACTTCCTTCCTCTGTAGCCACTCATTTAATGCCATTACAATAAACTTAAACATTTTTATAATCTTAATTTCAAACATTTAATTATCTGACAAACACTTCTTATCTTCCCAACTCAGACTCTGTAACGCCCCACCGCTAAGAACTTATAACCCCACTTGAACTAACATTCCACTGATGATGTATCATCCCTCAACAACCTTAGCTCCTTATTTTCTTCTTCATCTATCTAAACGTCCAAGGTGAATCATTATACTCACTCTTTTTCATACATATTCACTCCTTTACCTTTCTTGTACTTCTTTATACTTACATGAAGAAACTCAATCTCTGCCTTTTCCTGGCTTATGTTCTCTTACTGAAAATAATTTGTATTTCTTATTGAGATATACTTCACATACCATAAAATTCATCCTTCTAAAATGTACATTCAGTGGTTTTTAGAACATTGAAAAGTTGTGGAACCATCACTACTAATTTTCATCACTCCAAAAATAAATTTTATTCCCATTAGCAGTTACTCCCCATTTCTCCCTCCACCTCATCTGTCCCAGCCCCTGAAAACCACTAAACTACTTTCTATCACAATGAATTTGCATATTCTGGACATTTCATCTAAATATAATTGTGCAATATATGACCTTTTATGGCTGGCTTCTTTCACTTAGCACATTTTTTTCTTTCAAGGTTCATCCATCTTATAGCACGTAATAGTACCTCATTCTTTTTAAGAATCAAAAACAAACAAACAAACCCATTGCCATCAAATCGATTCCGACTCATAGCGACCTTATAGGACACAGTAGAACTGCCCCATAGGGTTTCCAAGGAATTGCTGGTGGATTTGAACTGCCTACCTTTTGGTTAGCAGCCTAGCTCTTAACCACTGGGCCACCAGGACTCCTTTTAATAGATTGACAATATTCCATTTGTTTATTCATTCATTAGCTAATGGATGTTTGGGTTGTTTTCATTTTTTGACCACTAAAAATAATCATGCTATAAACCTTCAAAAAAAGTTTTTGTGTAGGCATATGTGGAATTTCTGTGTCATATAGGAATTCTATATTTAACTTCTTGAGGAACTGCCAGACTGCTTTCCAAAACAGCCACACCATTTTAAATTCCACAAGCAATGTAAGAGAAATATATAAAGAACTTCTACAACTTCACAATAAAAAGAATTACTCAGTTTAAAAATGGGCAAATGATTTGAATAGAATTGTCTCCAAAGGAGAGTAGCCAATAAGCTTTTGAAAAGATGCTCAACATCATTAGTCATTACAGGAATGCTATTCAAAATTACAATGAAGTAATACTTCAGGACCACTAGAATGACTATAAGAAAAATATGGACAGTGATAAGTGTTGGTGAGGATATGGAGAAATTGGAACCCTCCTGATGTTTAAAAGAATTTACTCAAATATTTCCTTCTCAATAAGGTTTTTTGTTGACCTTAAAAAAATTTCAAACTCTTTGCCCCAAACACACTAAAAAACTGTTTTTTATTCTCTATTTAATACTTACCATCATTGTAAATATGCTATATTTATTTTATTATCTTATCTATTACCTGTCTCCTCAGCTAGAATATGTAATATGAAATACAATGTAAGCACCATGAGGGCAGGGATTTTTATCTATTTATTGTTGACTCCCTAGGGCTTGTAAGTGTGCTTGATGGGTACACAGTAATGAATTAATGAAAGGTGAAATGAAGATAGAATGAAATGCCATTTTTACTAGTCAAATTTCATACTTTAATCTACAATAATCTGTCAAGGACGTAATAAAATGGTTATTCACTTCCATGGTAGATAGTCACTGAAAATTAAACATTTTCTCAAATGTGACAGAAAAACCCTAGACTCATAGGCTTAAGCCTTAATATGATAATCCAGCTGTTTTAGCCTTCTCTATATAACAAGAACAAATATTATTTATTGTACAATATCTTTGTGCACACAGCGTCATTTGTAGTGAAAATTTGATACAAAGTGTATATTTAGATGAATTTTGATTAGTCTACATGTTTAGAAAATGACTTCTTACAATTGCATTCACAAGGAACTTCTATTTACTTTGGAAAGTGTTCGGTGTATGGGTACCACTTAAAGTATGGCCACGTCCAAAGTCTCATCTTAGAAGATTAATCCCCATATAATAAAATTGCCCAAGAGAGTTTTTTTTTTAATTTTTATTTATTTATTTTTTTATACTATTTTATTGTACCTCAGGTGAAGGCTTACAGGACAGTTTCTCATGTAACAGTAGTACACATGCAGTTTTATGACTTTGGTTAACAACCCCACAACATTTTAACCCTCTAAATTCTCAGCTTTTTTTTTTTTTTTGGTGAAAATACATATAGCCAAAGATACACCATTTCAAAACTTTTTACGTACACAATTAAGTGACATTGACTACGCTCTTCTAATTGTGCTGTTATTCTCACTTAAGATGAAGGCTGACAGGACAAAATAGCCTCCCATTTAACAGTTACTACAAATGTTGCCTTATAACAATGGTTAACAATCTCACAACACATCAACAGTATCATTACTCAACCTTGTGTTCCCTATCATCAGCTTCCTACTCCCCTTCTGCCTTCTGGCCCTTGTCACTGGACTCCTGTACCTCGTTAGTCTCATTTGGTTTTACTGGGCTGTCCACTCCCAGGGTGAACAGTGAACCTCAAAGGTAACTTCACCACTGAGCTAAAAGGGTGTCTGGGGGCCATACTCTTGAGATTTCTCCAGTCTCCTTTAGGCCAGTAAATCTGGTCCTTTTTTTTGTGAGTTAGAATTATGCACTACATCCTTCTCCAGCTCTGTCCAGAACCCTCTGTTGTGATCCTGGTCAGAGCAGTCAGCGGTGGTAGCCGGGCACCATCTAGCTATACTGGACTCAGTCCGGTGGAGGACTAGGTAGCTGTGGACAAATAGTCCTTTGGACTAATCTTTTCGTTGTATCCTGTTCTCTTCATTCTCCCTTGCTCCCGAAGGGATGAGACCAGTGTAGTATCTTAGATGGCCACTCACAGGCTTTTAAGACCCCAGACACTACTCATCAAGGTAGAATGTAGAGCATTATCTTTATAAGTAGTGTCATGCCAATTGAGCTAGATGTTCCCCGAGACCATGGTCCCCAGAGCCCTCCCTCCAGCTACTCAGTCCATCGGGGAGTTTGGATGTGTCCATGGGGCCTCCCTGACCTTTCCTTGTGCAGGTTGTGTTAGTTTCCCTTGTACTGTGTACTGTCTCACCTCTCACACAAGATAACCACTTATCTATTGCCTATTTAGTATTTTCCCCCCATCCCCTCCCATCCCTGGTAACCAACAAGGATTCTTACATTTTGCATGCGAACATTTTCATGGGTTTTTACAATACAGGTCTCATACAATATTTGTCCTTTTGTGATTGACTTATTTCACTCAGCATAATGTCCTCCAGTTTCATCCATGTTATGAGATGTTTCACAGATTCATTGTTGTTCTTTCTCGTTGCATAGTACTCCATTGTGTGTATGTACCATAGTTTGTTTATCCATTCATCTGTTGATCGGCATCTACGTTGTTTCCATCATTTTGCTATTGTGAACAATGCTGCCATGAACATAGGTGTGCATATGTCTATTCGAGTGACGACTCTTATTTCTCTAGGATATATTCCTAGGAGTGGGATTGCTGGATCATACGGTATTTCTACTTCTAGCTTTCTAAGGAAGTGCCATATCATTTTCCAAAATGGTTTTGTCATTTTGCCTTCCCACCAGGAGTGCATAAGAGTTCCGATCTCCCCGCAGCCCCTCCAACATTTGTTATTACCAGTGTTTTTGATTCGTGCCAGTAATGCCGGGGTGAGATGGTATCTCATTGTGGTTTTAATTTGCATTTCTCTAATGACTAGTGAACGCGAGCATTTCCTCATGTGTCTGTCGGCCATTTCAATGTCTTCTTTGGTGAAGTGTCTATTCATTTCCTTTGCCCAGTTTTTGATAGGATTGTTTGTCTTTTTGTTGTAGAGGTGTTGGATTTTCTTGTAGATTATGGAGATTAGACCTTTGTCTCACTTGAACTGTCCAAAAATTTTTTCCCTGTCTGTAGGTTCTCTTTTGACTCTTTTGGTGAAGTCTTTTGAAGAGCATAGGTGTTTGATTTTTAGAAGATCCCAGTTATCTAGTTTATCTGTTGGGTTTTGTGTGTTGATAGTTATGGTTTGTATCCTGTTAATGCCATGTATTAAGGCCTGAAGTGTTGGTCCTATTTTTTCTTATATGAACTTTATAGTTTTAGGATTCATAGTCAGGTCTTTGATCCATTTTGAAGTAGTTTTTGAATACAGTGTGAGGTATGGGTCCTGTTTCATTTTTCTGCAAATGGATATACAGTTTTGCCAGCACCATTTGTTAAAAAGACTGTCTTTTCCCCATTTGATGGACTTTGGGCCCTTATCGAAAATCAGGTTACTGTAGGTGGATGGATTTACATCTGGGTTCTCAATTCTGTTCCATTGGTCAATGTATCTCTTGTTGTACCAGTACCAGGCTGTTTTGACTACTGTAGCTGTATAGTAGGTTCTAAAGTCAGGTAGTGTGAGTCCTCCAACTTTATTCTTCTTCTTCAGTAGTGCTTTACTTATTCGGGGCTTCTTCCCTTTCCATATAAAGTTAATAATTAGTTTTTCCATCTCTTTGAAGAATGTTGCTGGTATTTGGATCGGGATTGCGTTGTACTTGTAAATTGCTTTGGGTAGAATTGCCATTTTCACAATGTTGAGTCTGCCTATCCATGAGCATGGTATATTTTTCCATTTATGTAGATCCCTTTGGGTTTCATGCAGCAGTGTTTTGTAGTTTTCTTTGTATAGGTCTTTTACATTCCTGGTCAGATTTATTCCTAAGTATTTTATCTTTTTAGGGGCTATTGAAAATGGTATTGATTTCCTTATTTCCTTTTCATTGTTCTCCTTACTGGTGTATAGGAATCCAACTGATTTTTGAATGTTTATCTTGTATCCTGCTACTCTGCTGAATCTTTCTATTAGTTCCAGTAGATTTCTCATGGAGTCTTCAGGGTTTTCTATGTATAGTATCATATCATCTGCAAACAGGGAGAGTTTAACTTCTTCATCACCAATTTGGATGCCCTTTATTTCTTTCTTTTGCCTTATTGCTCTAGCTAGAACTTCCAGCACAATGTTAAATAGGAGTGGTGATAAAGGGCATCCTTGTCTTGTTCCTGTTCTCAAGGGGAATGTTTTCATCTTCTCTCCATTAAGAATGATGTTGGCCGTTGGTTTTGCATAGATACCCTTTATTATGTTGAGAAATTTCCCTTCTATACCTATTTTATCGAGAGCTTTTATCAGGAATGGGTGTTGGACTTTGTCAAATGCCTTTTCTGCATCAATTGAGATGATCATGTGATTTTTTTCTTTCCTTTTATTTATGTGGTGAATTACGTTGATTGATTATCTAGTGCTAAACCATCCTTGCATACCTCGTATGAATCCTACTTGGTCGTGGTGTATTATTTTTTTGATATGATACTGAATTCTATTGGCTAGAATTTTGTTCAGAATTTTTGCATCTATATTCATGAGAGATATTGGTCTGTAATTTTCTTTTTTTGTGATGTCTTTCCCTGGTTTTGGTATCAGCGTTATGCTGGCTTCATAGAATGAGTTTGGAAGTGTTGCTTCCTCTTCTATGCTCTGAAATAGCTTGAGTAGAACTGGTAAAAGATCTTCTGTAAATGTTTTGTAGAATTCTCCAGTGAAGCCATCTGGGCCAGGGCTTTTTTTGTTTGGGAGTTTTTCTATTACCTTTTCAATCTCTTCTCCTGTTATGGGTCTGTTCAGATTTTCATTATCACTTTGTTGTAGTTTGGGTAGGCCATGTGCTTCTAGAAATTTATCCATTTCCTCTAGGTTTTCAAATTTGTTGCAATATAGTTTTTCTTAATATTCTGTTATAATCCTTTTTATTCCAGTTGGGTCTGTTGTAATGTCCCCCATTTCATTTCTTATTTGGGTTATTTGTGCCCTCTCCTGTTTTTCTTTTGTCAGTCTGGCCAGTGGTTTGTTGATTTTGTTGATTCTTTCAAAGAACCAACTTTTGGTTTTGTTGATTCTTTTTATTGTTTTTCTGTTCTCTATTTCATTTATTTTTGCTCTGATCTTTACTATTTCCTGTCTTATGGTGGTTGTGGGCTTTTTTTGCTGTTCTCTTTCTATTTGTTTGAGTTGTGTAGTTAATGTTTTGATTTTGTCCCTTTCTTCTTTTTTGATATGTGCATCTATTGCTATAAATTGTCCTCTGAGAACTGCCTTTGCTGTGTCCCAAATGTTTTGGTACGATGTGTTTTCATTTTCATTTGATTCTAGGAATTTTTTGATTCCATCTCTGATTTCTTCTATTACCCATTGATGTGTAAGCAGAGTATTATTCAGTTTCCATGTAGTTGATTTTTTTTCCTTGCTCTTTCTAGTGTTAATTTCTACCTTGATGGCATTGTGGTCAGAGAATATACTTTGAATTATATCAACGTTTTGGATCTTGTTGAGGGTTGTTCTGTGGCCTAAGATGTGGTTTATTCTGGAGAACGTTCCATGTGCATTGGAAAAGAATGTGTACTTTGCAGGAGTTGGATGGAGTGTTCTATATATGTCTATGAGGTCCAGTTGGCTGATTATGTCCTTTAGGTCTTTTGTATCTTTGCTGAGTTTCTTCTTAGTTGTTCTGTCCTTTACTGACAGTGGTGTGTTGAAGTCTCGTACTATTATTGTGGAACTGTCAATTTCTCTTTTCAGTGCTGTTAGAGTTTTTTTTATGTATTTTGGAGCCCTGTCATTGGGTGCGTAGATAGTTATTATGGTTATGTCTTCATGATAGATCATCCCCTTAATCATTATATAGTGTCTTTCTTTGTCGTTTATGGTAGATTTTGTTTTAAAGACTATTTTATCTGAGATTAGAATTGCCACCCTTGCTCTTTTTTGATAGTTGTTAGCTTGATATATTTTTTTCCAACCTTTGATTTTTAATAAATTCACATTTTTGTTTCTAAGTTGTGTCTCTTGTAGAAAGCATATTGATGGATCCTGTTTTCTTATCCATTCTGCCACTCTCCATCTCTTTATGGGTGCATTGAGTCCAATTACATTTAGTGTAATTATTGATAGATGGAAGTTTGTTGCTGTCATTTTGTAGTGCACTTTTTTGTGGTGCTGAAGTTTTCTTTGTTCTTCTTACTCTCTTGTGCTGAGTTACTTTTGTTTGTGGATTTTGTGTTCATTTCTTTTGTTTTTGTAGGTTTTGTTTTTGCTGAGACTTTATGTTGTTTGTCTTTATTTTTATGAGTTGGTTTGTTAACTTTCTTTGTGGTTACCATGAATTTTACCCTTATCTTTATAAGTTTGAAACAGCCTACCCTTAGTTGGTATTGCCTTTCCTTCCTCTCCATTAGAAGGTTCTATACCTATGCCATTTGTTCCCTCTTTCAATGTTTTGATGTTGTTGTCATCCTTTGATTGATTGCTCTGATTCCCTGTTGTATTTCTTTTGGTTTTGGATAGTCCTCGAGAGTTCATTTCCTAGAATGGTATCTGGTTCGTATGATCCTGCGTCCTAGGTCCTGCCTGAGGGTTGAAGGTGTTTGTCCTCAGATCGAAGAACTCCCTTTAATAATTCTTGTAAGTTTCGTTTGACTTTTGCATATTCCCTTCGTTTCTGTTTATCTGGAAATGACCTAATTTCACCATCAAATTTGAACAAGAGTTTTGCAGCGTATATTATTTTTAGCTGACAATTTTTTCTTTCAAGATTTTATATATGTCATCCCATTGCCTTCTTGCCTGCATGGTTTCTGCCGAATAATCTGAGCTTAGTCTTATTGTTTCTCCTCTGTATGTGACTTCTTGTTTTTCACGAGCTGCTGTCAGGATTCTTTGTTTGTCTTTAGTTTTGGCGAGTGTGAATATGATATGTCTTGGTGATTTTCTTTTGGGGTCTCTTCTATATGGGGTTCGTTGAGCTTCTTGAATGGCCAGCTTTTCATCTTTCATGATACTGGGAAAGTTTTCTGCCAGCACTTCCTCAATGATCCTCTCTGTGTTTTCTGTTTTCTCCCCCTGTTCTGGAATGCCAATCAGTCGTAAATTTTTGCTTTTAATTGTGTCCCACATAACTCTCAGGGTCTCTTCATTTTTCTTTGGTCTTTTTTCTGAGTTTTCCTGAAACAGAGTTGTATCCAAGTGTTTGTCTTCAGTTCCACTGATCTTGTCTTCCACGGTTTCAAATCTACTTCTCAGCCCTTCTATGACATCATCCATTTCTGAAATCTTGTTGTTTATCTTTTGATTTCTAATTGTTGTTTTTGTATAATTTCTAGTTGTGAATTTATTTTGGCATTTTGTTCCTGCATCAACTTCCTGAATTCTTCCAATCTTTTGTCTGTATTTTCCATAAATTTGTCTATTTTTTTGCTCGTGTTTGTCAGCTTTTTGCCTCTGTTCTTGGAAAATTTCGAGTATTAGTGATCTGAGTTCCCTATCAGGTACTTCTAGTGCATTTTATTCCGCAGGAGAGTTATCTGGTGTTTTAATTTGGACGCCTATTGGAGCCATCTTGTCTTGTTTTTGTAAATGTTTTGATATTGTTTGCTGTTTTCAGGGCATTCAGTAGATATTTCTCTCGTTATTGATTGTAGATTTTTTTGTTTCATCCTTGTGGTACAGCTGGGTAGGTCTAGCTGAAGAGAAGCCACTGGGACGGGTGGTTTGTGGCACTCACCACAGCCACCAGGACGGTCGGTAGTCAGTGCTGGGCAGGTTCCAATAGGGCTTGCCTGCACAGCTTGGTGGTGTGATGTCAAGTGCACCGTGCAGGTAGGCATGATGCAGCTGGGAGATGGTTATGTGTGAAGATAAGCTGGATATGGGAGAGAGGAGAGAGGAACAGGAGCGAAAAAACATGCAAACATAAAAGAATGCTAGCGGAGCTTGCCGTTGGAATGGACAGATGAGAGACTATGGAATGGAGAAAACCAGAAGGCAGAAGAGAAAGAAAAGGAAAGAATGAACAAATAAAAATCAGAAAAGTTAAAGAACTGCAAAGTTCCCAGGGATCCCACCGATGCAGCTATGAGGTCTGGGGAAGTCAGTCTGAGGTTTCACAGCACAGCCTGGCCAGAAGGCACAGAGGCATACAACACATGGTATTCAGGGATCAGATAGAGAAGGAAGAGATAGAGAGATGAGAAATTGAGCAATGAAGAATGGCAAAAGGGAAAAAGAGGGAAAAGAAAACAAAACTAATCAAAATAATAAAATAAAATAAAATTAAAAAAAAAAAAGCAACACCAGCAGTCAACGAATGGCACTCAGAGAGCCAGCCAGTGTGGGCTGGTGTTTCTGGACAAAAGACTGTGTCCGTGGGATACAGAGGAGTCCGAGTGTGAGTGAAGAAGGGTGGAGAGTGGAAAGTGTATATCACATATTGCCTGCACTCTGGGGACCCTCAGAAAGGAGCAAAGAGGGTGCACGGAGCCAGGCACCCACGTGAAAGGAGGGGGAGGCGCCGAGAGGTGAGCGAGAAACCAAAAGAAGCAGGAGAAAAAGAAAAAAAAAAAGCAGCACCAGCAGCCAACAAACAGCATCCACAGAGCCGCCCGCCCTGGCGCGCGGAATCCAAGCAGCCGGCAGAACCTGGTGAAGAGATTGCGGCCACGGAAAACAGAGGAGCAAATGAACAAAAGTCCTGGGATCTCACCAGCGTGGCAGCCCAGACCTGGAAGCAGCCTCACACCCGAATGTAGCCCCACAG
Source organism: Dugong dugon (assembly GCA_030035585.1). NCBI lineage: Eukaryota > Metazoa > Chordata > Mammalia > Sirenia > Dugongidae > Dugong > Dugong dugon. The sequence goes on from CM057479.1 coordinate 36,436,974, forward strand.
TCCCGCAGGAAAGGGCAAAGACGGTGCTCGGAACCAGGCACCCAACCTAAAGGAGGGGGAGGCAGTGAGAGGCAAGCGAGAAACCAAAAGAAGCAGAAAAAGAAAAATGGAAAAAAAAGGAGAAAAAAAAAAAAAAGCAACACCAGCAGCCAACAAACGGCATCCAGAGAGCTGCCCACCCGGGCGCACAGAATCCAAGCAGCCTGCGGCCCCTGTTCAAGAAACTGCGGCTGCAGGAAGCAGAAGAGCAAACGAACAAAGGCCCTGGGATCTCACCAGCACGGCAGCCCAGACCTGGAAGCAGCCACACGCCCAAACGCAGCCCCACAGCCCCGCAGGAAAGAGCAAAGATGGTGCTCGGAACCAGGCTCCCGAGCAAAAGGAGGGGGAGGCTGCAGAAAAAGCAACACCAGCAGCCAACAAATGTCACCCAGAGAGCTGCCCACACAGGCACGCGGAATCCAAGCAGCCAGCGGTCCCAGGTCAAGAGACTGTGGCCACGGGAAGCAGAGGGGCGAATGAACAAAGGCCCCGGGATCTCACCAGCACGGCAGCCCAGACCTGGAAGCAGCCACACGCCCGAATGCAGCCCCACAGCCCCGCAGGAAAGAGCAAAGATGGTGCTCGGAACCAGGCACCCGAGCAAAAGGAGGGGCAAGCGGCAGAAAAAGCAACACCAGCAGCCAACAAACGGCATCCAGAGAGCCGCCGGCCCATGTGCGTGGAATCCAAGCAACCGGCGCCCCCTGGCCCAGGGACCTTGGCCACGAGAAGCAGGAGAGCCCCAGCCGGTGCGAAGATGGGTGGGGGGTGGGAAAGCGCACACCGCAAATTACCAGCTGTTTTGTCTCCCACTGGATGCTCCGCGAGGCTGCTCTCCCGTTCTCCTGTTTGCTGGTCTCCGATAGGAGTCCAAGATGGTGGATCCATGCTGCGTTAGCTGGTAGGGGACCGCTGCATGAATCTCTCTCTGCTCTCCGCTCTCCGCTCTCCTTCAGTGTTCTTACTCCATTTGGTGTTTGGCTGAGTTCCTTATCTCTTCATTTGATGTTCTAGGGTTTCAGGATTGTTGATTCTCCGTTTGGCTTAGTTTTTCGGATCTTTGCTGTGGAGGGATGGCGTGGTGTTTCTGCCTAACACGCCATCCCGCCGGACTCTCCCAAAAGAGGTTTTTGATAATGCTTTATTATTGGTAGTCAGGTTCAATATGACTGTCTACATCTCTCTCTACACTGCTACTCTCCCCCCAAGTTATATTTGATTGAATCCAGCAAGAGTATCTGATTGATAATCTGTGAGACAGCTGTGTACTGCTAGAGCAGGCTAATATATCTTTGAAAGTGTGAATAAAAGAGTCATCAGCTGATTTGTAGAGCAGATATACAGCAACCAAGTCTTGAGTATCAAAATTCACTTTCCTCAATGAAAAAAAATGGTTTATGTTTATAACAATTGTGCTACCTATTCATGATCATATATTCAACTGAAAAATATCATATATATTTATATGTATATTATATATATTATGTATATATACTGTGAGAATATACTATGTATATATACTATGTGTATATACTATGTATATATAATACGTATATATATGTGTTATGTGTATATATATAATACGTGTGTGTGTATATATATATAAAAACAGTTAAAACTGTCATGTTAATAAAAAAGTCATTTCTTTGCTAGTGAAACCAAAGAGGAAACATCTGCTTGCTTCACCTGCTGAAGAAAATACTTCAACTTGTACTTTATGGTTAACAAGATTAAGCACTTTGAAACAAGCTTCTCTATTCACCCAACCTGTAAATTAAATACATCAGCAATGTAATTACTGTATTGTGGTTTTTCCACAGGTATAAATTGCATATAAAAGAGTTTTGATGTTAAGCAACAAAAACTGTGATTTATGTTTTACTGTTAGTGACTGAAATTTCAAAATTTAAACCAGTGTTACTGAAGTGCAAATAGGTTCCTTGGCTGCTATGAGGAGGTGAACAAAGGATCAGGAAAGGGAATACGATTATAAAGCAATATATTTTACGGAAAATCCTTTCTCTTGTATTTTGAACACCTATAAAATAATAGCCACATTATCTCCTATAGTTTAAAAATTATGAATTACACACTAAATTTTAAATAAAAATTGGAAAACAGAGGAACAATAAACTCAATTCTAAAAATATACACCAGAGAGGGTCATTGTTAAAAATTTTATGATATGTATAAATATTATATATATATAACAGATATATTACATGCTCGATGAAGAAAACACGAAAAACATAAGATAAAAAAGCAAACATAACTCCTATGTTTTGTTTTAGTTGCCGTCAAGTCAGTTCCAACTCATAGTTACCTTATGTACAAAACAAAGACTGTCTAGTCCTGCACCATTCTCACAACTGTTATGCTTGAGCTCATTGTTGAAGCCACTGTGTCAGTCCACCGCATTGAGGGTCATCCTCTTTTTCACTGACCCTCTACTTTACCAAGCCTGATGTCCTTCTCCAGAGACTGGTCCCTCCTGATAATGTGTCCAGAGTACTTGAGACAAAGTCTCGTCATCCTTGCTTTTAATGAACATTTTGGCTGTACTTCTTCCAATAAAAATTTATTCACTCTTCTGGCAGTCTGTGGTGTATTCAATATTCTTTGCTAACACTGTAATTCAAAGGTGTCGATTCTTCTTTGATCTTCTTTATTCATTACCCAGTTTTCGCATGCACATTAGGTGATGGAAAACACTATGGTTTAGGTCAGGTGCACCTTAGTCTTCAAGGTTACATCTTTGGTCTTTAACATTTGAAAGAGGTCTTTTGTAGCAGATTTGCCCAACGTAATATGTCATTTGATTTCCTGACTGCTGCTTCCGTAGGTGTTGATTTTGGATCTAAGTAAAATGAAATCCTTGACATCTTCAATATTTTTTCCATTTAACATGATGTTGCTTATTAGTCAGTTCTGAGGATTTTTGGTTTCTTTATGTTGAGGTGTAATCCATACTGAAATCTGTCATCTTTGACCTTCATCTGTAAGTGCTTCAAGTTCTCTCGAATTTCAACAGGCAAAGTTGTGTGATCTGTATATTAAAGGTTGTTAATAAGTCTTCCTTCCATCCTGATGCGGTGTTCTTTTGCATATAATCCAGCTTCTTGGATTATTTGCCCAGCATACAGCTTCAATAAGTATGGTGAAAAGTTATAATCCTGACTCACACCTCTCCTGACCTTAAACTACACAGTATCTCTTGTTCTGTTTGAACAACTGCTTCTTGGTCTATGTACAGGTTCCTTATGAGCACAACTAAGTGTTCTAGAATTCCCATTCTTCCCAATTGAATTTGTTATGATCCACACAGTCAAATACCTTTGCACAGTCAATAAAACACAAGTAAACATCTTGCTGGGATTTCCTGCTTTCAGGCAAGATCCATCTAACATCAGCAATGATATTTTTCATGTCACGTCCTCTTCTGAATCTGGCTTTAATTTAATTTCTTGCAGTTCCCCGTGGATGTACTGCTGCAACCCCTTTTGAATGATCTTCAGCAAAATTGTACTTGTGTGTGATATTAATGATAGTGCTTGATAATTGCTGTGTTCTATTGGATCACGTTTCTCAGAATGGGCAAAAATATGGATCTTTTCCAGTCCATTGGCCAGGTAGCTGTCTTCCAAATTTCTTGGCATAGATGAGTGAGCACCTCCAGAGCTGCATCCATTTGTTGAAACATCTCAACTGGTATTCTTTTAATTCCTGGAGCCTTGTTTTTCACCAGAGCCTTCAGTGAAGCTTGGACTTCCTTCGGTATCATCAGTTCTTGAATATATGATACCTCCTGAAGTGGTTAAATGTAGACAATTTCTTTTTAGTATAGTGACTCTGTGTATTCCTTTCATTGTCTTTCAATGCTTCCTGAATCATTCAATACTTTCCCTGTAAACCCTTCAAAATTGCAACTTGAGGTTGAATTTTTTCTTCATTTCTTTCAGCCTGAGGAATGCCACGTGTGTTTTTCCTTTTTGGTTTTCTAACTCTAGGTCTTTGCACACTTCATTATAATACTTTGCTTTGTCTTCTCGAGCTGCTTTTTGAAATCTTCTGTTCAGCTCTTTTACTACACCATTTCTTCCATTCACTTTAGCTACTCTGTGTTCAAGAGCAAGTTTCAGAGTCTCTTCTGACACCCCCTTTGGTCTTTTCTTTCTTTCCCTCTTTTTATTGACCTCTTACTTTCTTCATGTATAATGTCCTTGACGTCATTCCACAACTCACTTGGTCTTTGGTTAGTAGTGTTCAATGAGTCAAATCTATTCTACTGATAACTCCTATACCACCAACAACATCACATACTTTAATATTTTGTCAACTTTTTTCAACGCAATTCTGCTTTCCCTAGAAATTTTCCTAAATATTTAATTATTTTATAACATTGAAGGTTTTTATTTTCTTTAAGTTTCTCTCTCTCTCTCTCATTAGCCCTGCCAGAGGATTGTCTAATTATTTCTTTTTTTTTTTTTCAAAATAAATTGTCCTACCAGACATCCAGCAACATGGCACTCTAGGCAGAAGCAGTATGCCTTCCTCCACAGCAAAGATCAGAAAAACTAAGACAAACAGACAAAACAGAAATCCTGAAACCCTAAACATCAAATGAAGAGATAAAGAACTCAGTCAAGCACCGAATGGAATAAAAAACTGTCAGAGAACAGAGAGTGAGGAGATATAAATGCAGAGATCCTCTATCAGCTAATACAGCATGGCTCCGCTAACCTGGACTCCTATCAGAGACCAGCATCAGTGAGCTTCCAGCAGGAGACAAGACAGAACAACCAGTAACTGGCGATATACGCTTTCCCACCTCCCACCCTTCCTCACCCCAAGTCAGCCTCCTCAGCCTCCCGCAGCCACAGTCTCTAGGCCAGAAAGCACTGGCTGCTTGGATTCCACCTGCCCACACTGGCCAACTCCCTGAGTGCCATTTGTTGACTGCTGGTGTAGCTATTTTTCCACTAGTTTTGATTTCTTCCTTACCTCTCACCACATCCCCCTCTTTTTGCTCAAATACCTGACTCTATGTGCCATCTTTGCTTCTTCCTGGGGGCTGTGGAGCTCAGTTCGAGTACAGAACTGCTTCCTGGTCTATGCTGCCAAGCTGGTGGGATCCCTGCGCTTTTTTTTGTTTCTTTGCTTAGATTTTTTTTTTTTTTCTTTTCTCGAGTTGGGAGCCTGTTCTGGCTTGGCAGTGCTGTGACTCTTGAGACCTACCCCCTCAGCTTGTGCAGATGCACAGAGGGATTCCTAAGGGCATTTGTTTTTCATGGTTTTTTTTTTTTTTCTGTTTTTGGGGGGTTTTTCTTCTTCTTTTTTTAATTTGTTTTGTTTTCTTTTCCCTTTTTGTCTTTCTTCATTACTCAGTTTCTCATATCACTATACCTTCCTTCACTTCCTGTCCCTTGAATAACTGTCCCTGAGTAACACTGCTATCCCTTCTAGCCAGGCTGTACATTAACACTTGGGAACAACTTCCCCAGACCTCATAGCTGCACTGGTGTGATCCCTGGGGCATTGCATTTCTTTTTTCTTTCCAATTTTTATTTATTCATTATTTTCTTTCTTTCTTCTTCTTCCAGTTTTTGTTTTTCTCCATTTCATAGTCTCTCATCCCTCCACTCCAACGGCGAGCTCCCCTAGCACTCTTTTTTGTTTGTTTCTATGTTTTTGGCTCCTGTTCCTCTCTTCTCTCTCCCATACCCATCTTAGCTCCACACATCACAGTCTCCCCCTTCTAGCCTGCCTACCTGCATGGTGCACTTAACATCACACCACCAAGCAACACAGGCATGGCCTACCGGAAACTGCCCTGCTCTGATTACTGACCCACCCTGGTGGCTGTAGTAAGTGCCACAAAAAACCCATCCCAGCAACTCCTCTTCAGCTAGACCTGTGCTGTTGTACCATATATGAGAGACTGACCCTGACAATTGGAGAAGGAGGAGAAAAGTATCATGCCCACAGATGAGCAAACAACAAAGAACACACAGCCCAACTGCTCAGACATAGTCAAATAAAAAAAGGAGGAAACAAACAAATCTACAATCAATAAACAAGAAAAATTACTAAAAACCCTGAAGCCAGCAGACAATATCTAAACATTTATAAAAATAGGACAGCATGGTACCAGTAGGCATCCATAATAAAACACCAGATGACTTTCCAGTAGCAGAAAAGGCACTAGAACTACCCGATAGGGAATTCAAATCTCCAATACTCAGAATTATCCAAGAGTTGAAGCAAAAAGCAGACAAAATTGAGGAAAAAAATAGAAAAATTCATGTAAAAGACAGACAAAAGTTAGAAGAATTCAGGAAAATAATGCAGGAAGAAAGTGCCAAAATAAATTCACAACTACAAATAATGCAAAAACAACAATTAGAAATTCAAAAGATAAACAACAAGATTTCAGAAATGGACTGTGTCATAGAAGGGCTGAGGAGCAGGTTTTAAATGGTGGAAGACAGGATCAGTGGAACTGAAGAAAAACACTTGGCTACAACTCTGTTTCAGGAAAACTCAGAAAAAAGAACTCATAAAAATGAAGAGACACTGAGAATTATGTGGGATACAATCAAAAGCAAAAATTTTCAAGTGATCTGAGTTGCAGAACAGGGGGAGAAAACAGAAAACACAGAGAGGATAATTGAAGAACTGCTGACAGAAAACTTCCCCAATATCATGAAAGATGAAAAGCTGACCGTCCAAGAAGCTCAACGAACCCAATATAGGATAGACCCCAAAAGAAAATCATCAAGGCATATCATAATCACACTCTCCAAAACCAAAGACAAACAAAGAATCCTGAGAGCAGCTTGTGAAAAACAAGAAGTCACATACAGAGGAGAAACAATAAGACTAAACTCAGATTATTAGGCAGAAATCATTCAGGCAAGAAGGCAATGGGATGACATACCTAAAACATTGAAAGAAACAAGATTGCCAGCCAAGAATAATATATCCTTCCAAACTCTCTTTCAAATATGATGGTGAAATTAGGTCATTTCCAGATAAACAGAAATTAAGGGAATATGTAAAAACCAAACCAAAATTACAAGAATTATTAAAGGGAGTTCTTTGACCTGAGAACAAACAACTTCAGCTCACAGGCTGAATCTAGGATGCAGGATCGTACCAGACAGATACCAATCTAAGAAATGAACTCTTAGGGACTATCCAAAACAAAAAGAAAGACAATAGGGAATAGGGAATCAGGGCAGTTAATGTGTAAATGACAACAACATCAAAACAATAAAAGAGGGAATAAACGGTATAAGTATAGAACCTTCTAAAGGAGAAGAAGGCAAAGCAATACCAAGTAATAATAGACTGTTTCAAATTTAGAAAGATGAGGGTAAAATTCCTGGTAACCACAAAGAAAGTTAACAAATATACTCATAAAAATAAAGAAGAAAAACATAAAGTCTCAGTAAAAACAAGCTACAAAAACAAAAGAAATGAAAAAAGTCCACAAACAAAAGGAATTCAGCACAGGAGATTAAGAAGAAAAAAGAAAATATCAGCACCACCAAAAAAAAAAAAAAAAAAAACCCACTACAAAATGACAGCAATAAACACATATCTGTCAATAATTACACTGAGTGTAAATTGATTCAATGCACCCATAAAGAGATGGAGAGTCACAGAATGGATAAGAAAAACAGGATGCATTAATATGCTGTTTACAGGAGACATACCTTAGGAAAAAAGACATGAATTTATTAAAAATAAAAGTTTGGAAAAAATATATAAAGCTAACAACTACCAAAAAAGAGCAAGAGTGGCAATACTAAGCTCATATAAAATAGACTTTAAAACAAAATCCACCATAATGATTAATGGCAGGATCCATCATGAAGACATAACCATAATAAACATCTACGCACCCAATGACAAGGCTCCAAAATACATAAAACAAACTCTAACAGTACTAAAAAGAAAAATTGACAGTTCCACAATAATAGTAGGAGACTGCAACACACCACAGTCAATAAAGGACAGAACAACTAAAAAGAAATTCAGCAAAGATACAGAAGACCTAAAGGGCACAATCAGCCAATTTGACTTCGCAGGCATATATATAACACTCCCTTCAACAGGTGCAAAGTACACATTCTTTTCCAACTCACATGGAATGTTCTCCAGAATAGACCACATCTTATGCCACAAAGCAATCCTCAACAAGATTCAAAACGTTGAGATAATACAAAGTATCTTCTCTGAACACAGTGCCATCAAGGTAGAAATTAACAACAGAAAGAGCAAAGGAAAAAAATCAATTACATGGAAAGTGAACAACTCTCTGCTTACAAACCACTGGATAACAGAAGAAATCAGAGATGGAATCAAAAAATTCCTAGAATCAAATCAGAATGAAAACACATCATATCAAAATCTTTGGGACACTATAAAGGCAGTCCTCACAGGACAATTTATAGGAATACTTGCAGATATAAAAAAAGATGAAAGGGACAAAATCAAAACATTAACTACATAATGCAAACAAATAGAAAGAGAACAGCAAAAAAAAAAAAAAAAAAAAAAAAAAAAAAAAGCCCACAGCCGTCAGAAGAAAGGAAAAAATAAAGATCAGAGCAGAAATAAATGACATAGACAATAGAAAAACAATAGAAAGGATCAACGAAACCAGAAGTTGGTTCTTTGAAAGAATCAATAAAAACGACAAACCACTGGCCAGACTGAAAAAAGAAAAACAGAAGAGGATGCAAATAACCCAAATAAGACAATGAAATTGGCAACATTACAACAGATCCAACTTAAATAAAAGGATCATAACAGATTATTATGAAAAACAATACCCCAACAAATTTGAAAACCTAGAGGAAATGGATAAATTTCTAGAAACACACTACCTACCCAAACTAAAACAAAGTGATGTTGAAAACCTGAACAGACCCATAACAAGAGAAGAGATTGAAAAGGTAAAAAAAAAAAAAAAAAGAAAGAAATCCCTAGCCCACATGGCTTCACTGGTGAATTCTACCAAACATTCAAAGAATAGCTTACACCAGTGCTACTCAAACTATTTCAGAGCATAGAAAAGGAAACAACACTTCTGAATTCATTCTATGAAGCCAGCATAACCCTGATACCAAAATCAGGCAAACAAACCACAAAAAAGGAAATTATACACCAATATATCTCATGAAAATAGATGCAAAAATTCTCAACAAAATTACAGCCAATAGAATTCTAGCCAATAGCATCATATCAAAAAAATAATACACCACGAACAAGTACGATTCATACGAGGTGTGCAAGGATAGTTTAACATTAGAAAATGAATCAGCGTAATCCACTACATAAATAAAAGGAAGGAAAAGAATTGCATGATCATCTCAATTGACCCAGAAAAGGCATTTGACAAAGTCCAACAGCCGTTCCTGATAAAAAAACTCTCAATAAAATAGCTATAGAAGGGAAATTTCTCAATATAATAAAGAGTATCTATGTCAAACCAATAGCCAACATCATTCTTAATGGAGAGAAGCTGAAAACATTCCCCTTGAATACAGGAACAAGACAAGGATGCCCTTTATCACCACTGCTGTTTAACATTGTGCTGGAAGTTCTAGCTACAGTAATAAAGCAAGAAAAAGAAATACAGGGCATCCAAACTGGTAATGAAGAAGTTAAACTGCCTCTGTTTATGGATGATATGATACTATACATAGAAAACCCTGAAGATTCCATGAGAAATCTTATGGAACTAATAGAAAGATTCAGAAGAGTAGCAGAATATAAGATAAACATACAAAAATCAGTTGGATTCTTACACACCAATAAAGAGAATGATGGAAAGGAAATCAGGAAAACAATACCATTTATAATAGCCCCTAAAAAAATGAAATACTTTGGAATAAATCTAATCTAAAAGACGTGTACAAAGAAAACTGCAAAACACTACTGCAAGAAACCCAAAGGGATCTACGTAAATGGAAAAAACATAGCATACTCAAGGTTAGGTAGACTCAACATTATGAAAATGACAATTCTAACACAAGCAATACACAAAAACAATGCAATCTCGATCCAAATACTAACAACATTCTTCAAATAGATGGAAAAATTAATCATTAACTTTATACGGAAAGGGAAGAAGCCCTGAAAAGTAAAGCACTACTGAAGAAGAATAAAGTTGGAGGACTCACATTACCTGACCTTAGAACCTACTATACAGCTACGGTAGTCAAAGCAGCCTGGTACAGGTACAATGACTGATACATTGACCAGTGGAACAGCACTGAGAACCACGATGTAAATCCATTCACCTATGGTCACCTGATCTTCGACAAGGGCCCAAATTCCATCAGATGGGGAAAAGAAAGTCTTTTTAACAAATGGTGCTGGCAAAACTGGATATCCACCTGCAAAAATTTGAAACAGGACCCATACCTCACACCATATACAAAAACTACTTGAAAATGGATCAAAGGCCTAAATATAAAGCCAAAAACCATAAAGTTCATAGAAGAAAGAAATACGACCAACACTACAGGCCCTAATACACGGCATTAACAGGATAAAAACTACAACCATCAACACACAAACCCCAGAAGATAAGCTAGATAACTGGGATCTTATAAAAATCAAACACCTATGCTCTTCAAAAGACTTCACCAAAAGAGTAAAAAGAGAACCTACAGATTGGGAAAAAAATTTTGGACACTATAAGTTAGAGAAAGGTCTAATCTCCACAATCCACAAGAAAATCCACCACCTCTACAACAAAAAGACTAATAATCCTATTAAAAAATGGGCAAAGGAAATGAATAGACACTTCACCAAAGACATTCAAATGGCCAACAGACACATGAGTAAACGCTCGGTTTCACTAACCATTAGAGAAATGCAAATTAAAACCACAATGAGGTACCGTTTCACACCGGCATTACTGGCACGAATGAAAAACACTGGTAATAACAAATGTTGGAGGGGCTGTGGGGAGATAGGAACTCTTATGCACTCCTGGTGGGAATGCAAAATGACAGAACCATTTTGGAAAATGATATGGCACTTCCTTAGAAAGCTAGAAATACCATATGATCCAGCAATCCCACTCCTAGGAATATATCCTAGAGAAATAAGAGTCGTCACTCTAACAGACATATGCACACCTGTGTTCATGACAGCATTGTTCACAATAGCAAAAAGATGGAAACAACCTAGATGCCCATCAACAGATGAATGGATTAACAAACTATGGTACATACACACAATAGATTACTGTGCAACGAGAAAGAACAACGATGAATCTGTGAAGCATCTCATAACATGGATGAAACTGGAGGACATTATGCTGAGTGAAATAAGTCAGTCACAAAAGGATAAATATTGTATGAGACCTGTATTGTAAAACTTATAAAAAATTTATGCACAAAAATAACAATCTTTGTTGGTTATGAGGGATGGGAGGGGTGGGGGGAATACTAAATAGGCAATAGATATGTGGTATCTTTTGTGAAGACTGAGACAGTACACACTACTGGGGAAACCAGCACAACTTGTACAAGGAAAGGTCATGGAAGCCCCATGGACACATCCAAACTCCCTGAGGGACTGAATTGCTGGGTGGAGGGCTGTGGGGACCATGGTCTCAGGGAACATCTAGCTCAATTGGCATAACACAGCTTACAAAGAAATTGCTCTACATTCTACCTTGATGAGTAGTGTCTGGGGTCTTAAAAGCCTGTGAGCGGCCATCTAAGATACTACACTGGTCTCATCCCTTCGGGAGCAAGGGCGAATGAAGAGAACAGGATTCAAGGAAAACATCAGTCCGAGGGACTAATTGTTCACAGCTACCAAGGCCTCCACCGGACTGAGTCTAGTACAGCTAGATGGTGCCCGGCTATCACCACTGACTGCTCTTACCAGGATCACAACAGAGGGTTCCGGAGAGAGCTGGAGAAGGCTGTAGAGCATAATTCTAACTCACAAAAAAAAAGACCAGATTTACTGGGCTAAAGGAGACTGGAGAAACCCTGAGAGTATGGCCCCAAGACACCCTTTTAGCTCAGTGGTGAAGTTATCTCCAAGGTTCACCGTTCAGCCTGGAAGTGGACAGCCCCGTAAAATCAAATGAGACTAATGAGGTACAGTAGTCCAATGACAAGAGCTAGAAGGCAGAAAGGGACAAGGAAGCTGGTGATAGGGAACCCAAGGTTGAGTAAGGATATTGTTGATGTGTTGTGAGATTGTTAACCACTGTCATAGGGCAACATTTGTAGTAACTGTTAAATGAGAAACTATTTTGCTCTGTAAGCCTTCATCTTAAGTGAGACTAACAGCACAATTCGAAGAGCATAGTCAATGTCACTGAACTGTGCATGTAGAAATTTTTGAAATGGTGTATCTTTGGCTATGTGTATTTTCACCAAAAAAAAAAAAAAAAGGTTGAGAAGTTAGAGGGTTGACTTGTTGTGGGGTTGTTAACCAATGTCATAAAACAATATGTGTACTACAGTTTCATGAGAAACTTTTTGTTCTGTAAGCCTTCATCTCAAGTACAATAAAAAAAAAAAAAAAGAACAATCTTAGTTGGTTTGAGGGATGGGAGGGGTGGGGGTAATACTAAATATGCAATTCGATATGTGGCATCTTTGGTGAAGGGTGAGACAGTACTCCTACTGGGAAAACCAGCACAACTTGTACAAGGAAAGGTCTTGGAAGCTCCATAGACACATCCGAACTCCCTGAGGGACTGAATTGCTGGACGGAGGGCTGCAGGGACCATGGTATCGGGGAACGTCTAGCTCAGTTGGGATAACAAAGTTTATAAAGACAATGTTTTACATTCTACCTTGGTGAGTAGCGTCTTAAAAGTCTGTGAGCAGCCATCTAAGATACTCCACTTGTCTCACCCCTTCAGGAGCAAGGTAGAATGAACAGAACAGGATATAAGGAAACGATTAGTCCAAAGCACTAATGGACCACAGCTACCAAGGCATCCACCTGCCTGAGTTCAGTACAGCTAGATGGTGTCCGGCTACCACCACTGAGTACTCTGACCAGGATCACAACAGCGGGTCCAGGACAGAGCTGGAGAAGGATGTAGAACCAAATTCTAACACACACACAAAAAAGACCAGATTTACTTGCCTAAAGGAGACTTTGGATACCCTGAGAGTAAGGCCCTCAGACACCCTTTTAGCTCAGTGGTGAAGTCACTGCCAAGGTTCACTGTTCAGCAGGGGATTGGACAGCCCCATGAAGCAAAACAGGACTAATGAGGCACAGCAGTCCAGGGACAAAGAATAGAAGGCAGGAGGGGACAGGAAAGCTGGTGATAGGGAACCAAAGGTTGAGTAAGGACAGAATTGACATGTATTGGGGTTGTTAACCATTGTCATAGGGCAACATGTGTACTAAATGTTTAATGAGAAACTATTTTGCTCTGTAAACCTTCATCTAAAGTGAAAATAGCAGCACAACAAGAAGAACATAATCGATGTCACTGAAATGTGCATATAGAAATTTTTGAAATGGTGTATCTTTGGCTATGTATATTTTCACCAAAAAAAAAAAAAAAAGGTCAAGAAGGGAGAGGGTTGACATGCCTTGGAGTTGTTAACAAATGTTATAAAACTATATGTGTACTGAGTGTTTAACGAGAAACTATTTGTTCTGTAAACCTTCACCTAAAGTACAATTTAAAAAAATAGTACTGCTCGTATTTATGAAATGTCTTTTCACCTAGGTTAATATTTCTGCTTTTTTCATAAGTTCTTGAGGGTTGCATTATTATTATTTATTTACTGAATAATTTAGCTGTTTTAATTTTTTTTATTTGACAATGAATGCATTTGCAGTTTTGAAAGAGTGATATTTTCAAGTTATTAACCTATGTTTTTGTTTCGTATGTTTAATTTTTCTTCCTTGTATTTTTAACTCCCCAACATACATTTAGCAACATAGTAGGTTTCCATGTCATTGATCGTCTCAAGGTGGAATTTTTCAGAATAGAAATAAATATGCTTGCAGTCTTTTCTTGGGCCTGGGATTTAGAGTAGTGATTCTGAGACTTAACTGTACACTAGAATCACCTAGGGGGAAATAATAATCTACCAAGTGTCCAGGCCCCATCTTAGAGATCATGACTTAAATGTTTTGTATGAGGTTCAGACATAGATTTTTTAAAAAAATCTCCATAAGTGGTTCTAATACACAGCCAGGTTTGAGACTACTACCTTTGGGGCACAGACAGAAATCAGGGTATATGCGAAATCATTTGGGCAAGTAAGGCCTAAAAGTATGACCAGATTGTCGTAAAATTTTAATTGCTTTCTGACCCTTGATTTATTTAGTTTTGTCTTCTTAATTTTCCAGTTTTATTAACTTCATAACTTTAAAATTTGAATGCAAAATGATTCATGTTAATTACAGAAGATATCCATTGTACCTGGAGCAGAGGTGTTCCATCATATTCTTCCCATCTTGTTATGGCAACCGTGTTTTATTATCAGGATTTTACTACAAGGTATGTCAAGTCCCGTAGATAGTACCACCTCTTTTCCTTATCCTAATTTATTGTAGGATAAGTCTCTTATTTGGTTCAGAAATAAGAAGGTAAAAAGCAGTGGCCAACCAAAATAATCAGCATCCGTTAAATAGAGCAGTAATTCTTTACCCTTGTGGGGAACAGAACTCAACTTTTAACCAAATAAAAACCCAAGACCTATACACTAAGAGATTGTGGATCAGAAGATATGGAGTAAGCTCCTGTCATCTGTATTTTGTAAAAGCACTGCAGTGATTTTGATTTGCACCCTTGGAGAAGAGTCACAGAATAAATGCCTCAATTTATGGTTAATTAAGATCACAAGTCTTTATTAGTAAGTATTCGAGACAGGGCCACCTATATCTTTCTCTCTTTTTTAGGTGTACAAAATTGCTCTATTTCAATTGATAAAACATATGAATGCAAGAGGTGGTGCCAAGATGGTGGAACAGTCGCATACTTCCTGTGGTCTCTTTTACAACATAGACCTGAAAAAAACAAGAGAGTCAATTATATACGATAATCTAGGAGCCCTGATAGTCAAAGACAAAGTTGAGGAGTCAGAGTGAGCAGCAGGGGAAGGGAGAGACAGTTCAGAAGCAGCACAGAAGTGCTAGTCTTGAGCTAGTCAGCACCTTGTGGGCTGGATCAGCTGGCACACATAGGCGGAGGTGAGCAGCAGCCTCAAGAGAGACCAGGTGGCAGAGAGCCTGCACAAACCTCTGGAGTCAGGGGAAAGCAGAGCTGGATCTGAGAAAGTTAAGTGCAAGCGTCTAACCTACCATGTGGGACCAAATAATCTCTCTCCCCTGGGACTTTTATAATGGAAAAGTGCCACTTTTCCCTCACCCACCGCTACCCCATCCACTCCAATACCAGTCGGGCAGTATTCAACAGTTGTTATGTCCCTTAAGCTGGAAATAGGAACTATCACACCCAAACCAGTCTTGAGGCTTTAAAAAATTGCCATATCCCCTAAGCTGGGAACTCAGCATAGGCACTGACCCTTTGTCTTATCACAGGCATAAGAGGTCTATGGACTTCTAACACCCTTATCCCTGCCTAGACCTGTGTGGGCCAATTCAACAGCATAGGCCTTTATTAGCACAGAACAATAGAATATATACCTGAAACCTTTTTCCAACTTCATCAGCCAAGGGTGAGTTGCAGATTCATGACATCTGACACTGCCTTGTCCATTAAGCAGGGTCCTCACCCACCCACATCAGGGGCCTGAGGACTGGTGGTTTCACCCATTCCACCTAGCCACCTACAACAGGGGTCTGAGACTAAGTGGTGCCTCCCAGACCTTGCAGCCAACAGCACTGGGTGACCATAGTCCGGCTGTAAAACTTACCCACCTATGCTCTCTAGAGGACAGGGATATGCCTTCCACTTAGGTACTCAGGGGAGGCCTTCAGCCCCCTACCTTGGTCAGCACATAGACCCCTACTGCAGCCAGATACCTATGCCTGCTCCAATCACCCCTAGGGAGCACTGCCCATCTAGGACTGCAGGTGAGAGTCTGCACCACACACTCGGTGACTGACCACCTGGACACCTGAGCTGAATCCACACAAGAAAAGTAAATGAACTCCTGGACTCAAACACATAGTAGCAGCTCTAACCACCTGGTGACAGGATGTGAGAGATTCAAAGACACCAATAACCAAAGTAGCTTACATTCCAAGCCTATTTGGACATATCAAAACAAAACAAAACCTAGGACACAGTAAAAAAATATACAATAAATAAATATAATAATTTATTGATGGCTCAGGGACAACTGTCAATATCAAATCACATATAGAAGCAGACCAAGATAGCTCCAGTAAGTGACCAAAACAAAGAACCAGGAAATCTTCCAGAGGAAGAGAAAGTCTTGGAATTACCAGAGTTAGAAATCAAAAGAGAAGGTCTTGGAATTACCTGAGCTCTTCAAGAGATCAGGAAGATCAGCCAAAACTCAGACCAAGCCAAGGAACACATAGAATAGCAACAGAGGAATTCAGGAAAGCAATACAAGATCAGAATGACAAATTTAGTAGGCTGCTAGAAACCATATGGAGACAACAAATAGAAATCCAAAAGATTAACAATAAAATTTCAGAATAAAATAACTCAAATAAAGGTCATAGGACCAGAATTGAGGCAATGGATGTTAGAATTAGTGAGATTGAAGATAAAGCACTTGACACCAATTTGAGTAAAAATCAGATAGAAGAATTATAAAAAATGAAGAAAATCTAAGGATTATGTGGGACACTATTAAGAGGAATAACCTACAAGTTATTAGAGTACCAGAATAGAAGGGTTAACAGAAAATACCAAGAGAATTGTTGAAGATTTGTTGGCAGAAAACTTCCATGATATTGTGAAAGATGAGAAGATATCTATCCAAGAAGCTCATTGAACCCCACACAGGGTAGATCCCAAAAGAAAGTCACCAAGATATATTATAATCAAACTTGCCAAAACCAAAGATAAAGATATAATTTTAAGAGCTGCTAGGGATACATGAAAAGTCACCTACAAAGGAGAGTCAATAAGACTAAGCTCTGGTACTCATTAGAAACCATGCAGGCAAGAAGGCAATGGGAGGTCATACATAAAGCCTTGAAGGAAAAGAAAAAATTGTCAGCTAAGAATTATATATGCAGCAAAACTGTCTCTCAAATATGAAGGTGACATTAGGACATTTCTAGATAAATACAAGTTAAGGGAATTTGTAAAAACCAACCAAAATTACAAGAAATATTAAAGGAAGTCCCTCAGGTAGAGAACCAACAATATCAGATAACAACCCAAGACTAGAACACAGGACAGAACAACTAGATATCAACCCAGATACAGAAGTCACAAAAATAAGTAAAAGCTAAATGCTGAAAATAGGGAAACAGAGATGTCAATATGTAAAACGTGACAACATTAAAACAAAAAAAAAGGGACTAAATAGTGTTGTCATAGAACTTTCATATGAAGAGGAAGTTAAGACAATATCAAGAAGTGAAAGATTGGTTTAAACTTAGAAAAATACAGTAAAATTTAAGGTAAAACCAAAGAAAACTAACAAATCTACACAACAAAATAAAGAAGAAAAACATAAAGATTCAGGAAATACAAACTCAACAATAATGAAAAAGATGAAAAGATAATACATAAAGAAAAATGACTCAACACAGAAAATTAAGTGGAACAAAGAAACTGTCAACAACACACACACAAAATACGTCAATGACAGTACTAAACTTATACTGAATGTAAATTACCAATGCAACAATAAAGAGACAGAGAGTGGCAGAATGAATAAAAAAAATGATCCATCTATATGCTGCCTACGAGAGACACATCTTAGACTCAAACACACAATTAAACTAAAACTCAAAAGATAGAGAACAATATATCAAGCAAACAACAACCCAAAAAAAGCAGGAGTGGCAATATTAATCTCTGACAAAATAGACTTTAAAGCAAAATCCACCACAAAGGATAATTGAGGACCCTATATAATGATTAAATGGTAAATATATTTGGAGGACATAACCATAATAAATATATACACACCCAATGACAAGGCACAAAAATACAGAAAACAAACTCTAACATAATTGAAAAACGAAATATCCAGATCCGCAATAATAGTAGGAGACTTCAACACACCATTTCAATAAAGGACAGAACATCTGGAAAGAAACTCAGTAAAAACATGGAAGATTCAAATGTCACAATCAACCAACTTGACCTCATAGACATGTACAGAACACTACACCCAACTGTAGCCAAGTATACTTTCTTTTCCAGTGCATATGGAACATTCTCCAGAATACACCACATATTAGGCCACAAAGCAAGACTTAACAGTATCCAAAGTATCAAAATATGACATAGCTTCTTTTATGACCATATACCACAAAAGCAGAAATCAATAACAGAAAAAAGTAAGAAAAAAATCAAACACATGGAAACTGAATAACACCTTGCACAAAAATTATTGAGATATAGAACATATAGGAAAGGGATAAAAAAATTCAAAGAATCAAATGAGAGTGAAAACACATACTACTAGAACCTTCGGGAAACAGCAAAAGCAGTGCTTAGAGGTCAATTTATAGCAAAAAATGCACACATCCAAAAAGAAGAAAGGGCCAAAATCAAAACATTAATGCTACAACTAAAACAAACAATAAGAGAGCAGCAAAAGAAGCCCTCAGGCACCAGAAGAAAGGAAATAATAAAGCTTAGAGCAGAAATAAATGAAATAGGGAATAGAAAAACAATTGAAAGAGTCAACAAGACCAAAAGTTAGTTCTTTGAGAAGATCAACAAAATCAGTAAACCACTGGTGAAACTGGCAAAAGAAAAACAGGAGAGGAAGCAAATAACCTGATAAGAAATGAGATATGCGATATCACAACAGATTAAACTGAAATTAAAAGGATCGTAACACAATATTTTGAAAAATTGTACTCCAACCAATTTGAAAACCTAGAGGAAATGCACAAATTTCAAAAAAACACACTGCCTTTCTAAACTAACACAAACTGAGGTAGAAAATCTAAATAAACCTATAACAAAAGAAGATATTGAAGAGGTAATAAATAAAAACTCCCAACAACTGAAAAAAAAGCCCTGACCATGACAGCTTCACTGGAGAATTCTACCAAACTTTCAGAGAAGAGTTAACACCACCACTACTAAAGGTATTTGAGAGCATAGAAAATTATGGAATACTCCTTAATTCATTCTATGAAGCCAGCATACACCTTATCCCAAAGCCAGGCAAAGACAGTACAAAGAAAGAAAATTACATACCAATATCCCTCATGAACATAGATGCAAAAATTCTAAACAAAATTCTAGCCAAAAGAATTCAACAACAAATCAAAAAAATAACTCATCATGACCAAGAGGGATTCATACAAGGTATCCAGTGATAGTTCGACATTAGAAAAACAATCAATGTAATCCATCACATAAACAAAACAAAAGATAAGAACCACATGATCTTATCAATTGATGCAGAAAAGACATTTGACAAAGTCCAACACCCTTGATGATAAAAACTCTCAGCAAAATAGGAACAGAATGGAAATTCCTCAACATAATAAATGACATTTATACAAAGCCAACAGCCAACATCAATCTAAAAGGAGAGAGTCTGAAAGCATTCCCCATGAAAACAGGAACCAGACAAGAATGCCCTTTATCACCACTCTTATTCAACATTGTAGTGGAGATCACTTGTCAGAGCAATAAGGCAAGAAAAATAAATAAAGAGCAACCAAATTTGAAGGTAAGAAGTAAAAGTATCCCTGTTCACAGATGATATGATCTTATACACAGAAAATCCCAAAGAATCAACAAGAAAACTACCGGAACTGATAGAAGATTTCAGCAAAGTATCAAGATACAAGATAAACATACAAAAATCAGTTGGATTCCTCTACACCAACAAAGAGAACTTTGAAGAGGATATCACCAAATCAATACCATTTACAGTAGTCCCCAAGAAGTTAAAATACTTGGAATAAATCTAACCAGAGACATAAACAAACTATACAAAGAAAACTACAAGACACTACTGCAAGAAACAAAAAGAGAGCTACATAAGTGGAAAAACATATGCTCATGGAAAGGAAGACTAAACATTGTGAAAATGCCAATTCTACCCAAAGGGATCTACAGATACAATGTAATCCTGATTCGAATTCCGAAGGCATGTTGTTGTTGTTTATTGTACTTCAGATGAAGGTTTACTGAACAAACTAATTTCTCTATTAAACAGTTAGTACACATATTGTTTTATGACATTGGCTAACAACCCCATGACATGTCAACCCTCTCCCTCCTTGACCTTGGGTTCCCTATACCAGCTTTCTTGTCCCTTCCTGCCTTCTAGTCCTTGTCCCTGAGCTGTTGTGCCCCTTTAGTCTCGCTCTGTTTTATGAGGCTGTCTAATCTTTGGCTGAAGGGTGAACCACTGGAGTGACTTCATTACTGAGCTAAAAGGGTGTCTGGAGGCCTTACTGTCAGGTTTCTCCAGTCTCTGTCAGGCCAGTCAATCTGGTCTTTTTTTTTGGGAGTTAGAATTTTGTTCTACATTTTTCTCCAGCTCTGTCTTGGAATGTCTATTGTGATCCCTGTTGAAGTAATCTTCGGTGATAGCTGGGCACCATCTAGTTGTACTGGACTCAGTCTGGTGGAGGCTGTGGTAGTTGGAGTCCATTAGTCCTTTGGACTAATCTTTCCCTTGTGTCTTTAGTTTTCTTCATTCTTCCTTGTTCCCAAAGGGGTGAGACCAGTGAAGTATCTTAGATGGCCGCTCACAGGCTTTTAAGGCCTCAGACACTGCTCACCAAAGTAGAATGTAGAACATTTTCTTTATAAACTATTTTAAGCCAACTGAGCTATATGTTTCCCAAGACCATGGTCCCCCCATTCCCCAGCCCAGTAATTCGGTCCCTCAGGGAGTTTGGATGTGTCTATGGAGCCTCCATGACAATGCCTTGGACAAGTTGTGCTGGCTTCCCCATCTGCAATAAAATGAAACAAGACCCATGCCTCACACCATGTACAAAAACTAACTCAAAATGGATGAAAGACCTAAATATAAAATTGATAATGATAAAGGTCATGGAAGAAAAAATAAGGACCATGCTAGGAGCCCTAATTCATGGCATAAACAGAATACATACCATAACTAACAGTGCACAAACACCAGAAGAGAAACTAGATAACTGGCAGCTCTTAAAAATCAAACACTTATGCTCATCAGAATACTTCACCAAAAGAGTAAAAAGAGAACCTACAGACTACACAAAAATTTTGGCTATCACATATCTGATAAGGATCTAATTGCTAAAATTTACAAGATACTGCGACACCTCAACAACACAGAAGACAAATAACCCAACTAAAAATTGGCAAAGGATATGAACAGAAACTTCACCAAAGAAGACATTCAGGCAGCTAACAGATACATGAGGAAATGCCCACGATCATTAGCCATTAGAGAAATACAAATCAAAACTACAATGAGATACCATCTCATCTCAACAAGGCTGGCACTAATCCAAAAAACACAAAACAATGAAAGTTGGAAAGGTTGTGGAGAGACTGGAACACTTATGCACTGCTGGTGGGAATGTAAAATTGTACAACAACTCTGGAAATTGATTTGGAGCTTCCTTGAAAAGCTAGAAAGAGAAGTACCATAGGATCCTGCAATCCCACTCCTTGGAATATATCCTAGAGAAATAAGAGCTGTCACACAAATAGATATAGCCACACTCTTGTTCATTGCAGCATTGTTCACAATAGCAAAAAGATGAAACAACCTAGGTGCCCATCAACAAATGAATGGATAAACAAATTATGGTACATACACCCAATGGAATAGTATATAATGATAAATAACAGTGATGAATCTGTGAAACATCTCACAACATGGATAAATATGGAGGGCATTATGCTGAGTGAAATTAGTCGGCAGAAAAAAGACAAATATTGTATGAGACCATTATTGTAAAAACTCAATAAAAGGTTTAAACACAGAAAAAAACATTGTTTGATGTTTGTGAACATGGGAATTGAGGAAGAGGTGAATTCACTAGATAGTAGGCAAGAATCATCTTAGGTGAAGGGAAGGACAATACACAATACAGGGGAAGTCAGCACAACTGAGTTAAGCCAAAAGCTGAGACATTTCCTGAACACAACCAAACACTTTGAGGGATAGACTAGCTGGGGTTGGAGTCTGAGGACTATGTTTTCAGTGGACATCTAGGTCAATTGGCATAGCAAATTTTGTTAAGAAAATGTTCTGCATCCCATTTTGGTGAGTGGCATCTGGGGTCTTAAAAGCTTGCAAGCGGCCATCTAAGATGCATCAATTGGTCCCAACCACTTGGAGTAAAGGAGAACGAAGAACACCAAAGACACAAGGAAAATAGCAAAAGAGACAAAAGGTCTACATAAACCAGAGACTCCATCAGCTTGAGACCAGAAGAACTAGATGGTGCCCAGATACCATCAATGACTGCCCTGACAGGGAAGACAACAGAGTCCCTGCTGGAGCGGTAGAAAAGTGCGGAGCAGAATTCAAATTCATGTAAAAAGAAGGGACTTAATGGTCTGACTGAGACTGGAGGAACCCCTAAAGCCATGGCCCCTGGACCCTCTGTTAATCCAGAACTAAATCCATTCCAGAAGCCCACTCCTCAGAAAAAGATTAGACTGGACTATAAAACATAAAATAATACTTGTAAAGAGTATACTTCTTCTTAGTTCAATCAGATACACTAGACCAAATTGGTGGCTCCTTTCCAGAGACAGGATGAGAAGGCAGGAAGGGACAGGAACTGGCTGAATGGACACAAGAAGCTGGAGGTGGAAAGGAGAAGTGTGCTGTCACATTACAGGTATTGCACCTAATGTCACATAACAATATGTGTATAAAATTTCATATTAGAAATTAACTTGAACTGTAAACTTTCAGCTGAAGCACAACAAAAAATGATAAGCAAAAAAGAAACATATGAATGCATCGTTTACAGATTTTGAATCACACATTATCTTATATATTTGTTGTTTACCAAAATTTGTGAAATACTATAATGAATTGGCAGTTTGCCTTGGATTGTCTAGTTAATAATTCTGTTTCTAATATTAATGCTATTATTTTGCTTTATTGAGACATTTTGCAAGTATTTTAGTTGAAAGTTGAGGGGGGTTCTTTCACTGGCTACTGTTAATTTATTATCTTTAGTTGCAGCTGCAACCCCTATCTTTTATCTGCCTTAAAAAAATTATTTTTGCTGTCAATTTCGAAAAGGTGTTTCTAGAAACACAAAATGTATTTTAAAAGTCATATTGAAATGTTATATAAGACGCTGAATAGATATGCTCCTAAAATATGTTGCTGTTGTTGTTAGGTGCTGTTGAGTCAGTTCCAACTCATAGTGACCCTATGTACAACAGAACGAAACACTGCCTGATCCTGTGCCATCCTCACAAATGTTGCTATGTTTGACCCCATTGTTGCAGCCACTGTATCAATCCATCTCATTGAGAGTTTTCCTCTTTTTCTCTGACCCTCTGCTTTACCAAGCATGATCTCCTTCTCCAGGGACTGATCCTTCCTGACAACATGTCCAGAGTAAGTGAGATGAAGTCTCATCACCCTAGCTTCTAAGGAGCATATTGGCTGTACTTATTCCATGACAGATTTGTTCCTTCTTCTAGCTGACCATGTGTATTAAATATTCTTTGCTAACACCATAATTCAAACGTATCAATTCTTCGGTCTTCTTTACTCATTGTCCAGCTTTCGTATGCATATGAGGCGATTGAAAATCTCTTGGCTTAGGTCAGGCGCACCTTGTTCCTCAGTGACATCTTTCCTTTTTAACACTTTCAAGAGATCTTTGGCAGATTTGTTCAACACAATACTTCCCTAAAACATAGGGTATCAAATATCTTTCAGAATTAAGTTACGTATTCTTTGTTTCATTTTCTTTACGTTAAGTAAGTTCAGGTTATTACAGTTTTCATTCTTTAAAGTTAGTATAATTAAACACTGTGACTATTCTTACCCTATGGTTGAAATTTTACTCAACAAAATTTGGATAAATTTGTCTCATTATATTAAATATTCTTTGGAAAATATTTATTTTATGTATCCCAAAGAATCAGTTTTTGTTTCTATTTGCTTTGTAATTACTCAAGTTGTGCCTATCAGGATTAATATAATGGAGAGTTAACAATACTTGAGAATGCATATGCACTGATAATAACCTATTGTGAAGATTTTCCAAACACGAAGTTATAACATCAAAAACAGTAACGAACACTTAATGCCATGTATTTGGAGTTTATTACAATTTCTCTTAACACAAATTCAAAGCTTCAGTGAATATTAGGTAAACACATAGAAAAGTGTGCATGAGCACACACACTCAAGTCTTTTTTCAGTATCCTTAAATTCATTCTATTTGTAATGAGTTTAGAAGCCTAACATTTTGTTTTTCCTGAGTGTAGTAATCCTACTTCTACTATAACATATACTGCAAAGATTTCCTTTTTTCTATGTAATATAAAATAATCCTTTCCCAGTTAAGACCATTAAATTACTTTATTCTTGAGTATTTCTTATATTTGCAATAATAAAATGAAAGAAATTCTTGAAGCCTTGAGAATTAATTTTCAGTAAACAAAATGAAGGAATATGGTGGCAATGTGAGTTTAAGCCATTAAGAAACTTTGTGAGATTGTAGTAGAATGAGAATATCTTGCCCACTTTATGAGAAAAAGTGAAGCCTGCTTATATTTTAATAAATGATTTATTTTAGTGGAGAAACTTTGATCCATGTGCACCAGAGAATTATAAAATATCACCAATATTATTTTTAAAATTAATCGAATGAACACATTTTGCCACTGAGATAAGTGTGGGAAATATGAAAACTCATAGCAACATATTTTCTCTTATTGTCTCACTCACCCTTCTTCCCTACTTCTAACCTACATTTCTTTTTTTTTTTTTTTTTCAAAAATTGTTCAGTGAATGTAGTACTTGTCAAAGGCAGTAGATTGACAATCGAGAAGACTGAAGTGTTCATTCTTTTGTTCAGGATTATGTGACAGTGGAGAAGAATGAATCATTCAGGGCACTTAAGAGTCCTTCATCCCATTCTACAAGATACAGACTGAACGATACAAATCAGGGTTTTCTTCTGCCCTTACTGATTCTTTCAAATTTTCAATCAAATGGGCCATCTCATTCTTCACTTAAATTTTACCAAACTCCAAGATATTCAGTGAATCACATTTTATTATTATATCTTGGGTTTAAGTATGTTAATAGTAAAGTTAAATATACTCTGCTATAATAAGGAAACATCAAATATAAATATATTCCCCAAATATCTTAAATGATTACTGCAGGAAAGTTTAATACATGATTGCATGAGAATTATCTGGTTAACCAGTATATGAATGAATGGATGAGTTATGAGTGAACATATATATAAAGCATATGCAGAAAAGCACACAAACAAAACAAATATGAGGGTGCGTGGAGTCCATCCACTCAGAACAAAAACTACTTTAGAGTAATACATTATCCCAAGATTAGGGAATTTGTTTGTGACTTATAGGAAGTCATTAGTTTTTGTTTCCATTGCAGGTACCAGGTGAGCATTAATGAAGGAAAAGCTGTTTTGTTGTATATCATGTAATTTGGTCCAAACTGATGACTTGGAATTAATGACTCAGATTCTTATTACCAAAACAAAAAAACCTGTGGATTTCAGAAGAAATTACTCTCATTCCACTCTAAACAGGTAGCTTAGTAAGGGAAAAAAAGAATGTCTTTTTAGAGAAAAGTAGCTAAGCAGGCAGAACTAGAAATATAGGCATAAATTATTTTATCAAGTACTGTAAAAGTAACAGATATGTCATAAAGTATTTCTCCCATTTCATTTTGTTAACTACTGGGAAGGGTCCGAGATTTGATATTTGATATTTGACTTGCAAGGTAGCAGGTCAGTCTGACATCATTTCCAGGATGCTGGTAGAAGACAGAGACTGCTTCGTGGTCAGACATAGTAAACTTTATTATTCACAGCAATAGCGGTAGCCAGAGGAACAGAAGGAAAGGAGCAGGCAAATGCAACTGGGATAGAGGGAAAGCCATAGTATGATGCTTTTTTAGGTTGGTTACTACTGTGGGTAATTGCAGCTCAGTACTTCTGGAATCATCACAGAAGAATATAATAAAATGCCTTTTAGAATTGTCAGTTTGAGAAATGAGAAAGAGAAGCATTTATTCCTTAGATCCTATTCCCCATTGTTTGAAGGTTTCCTGTGTTGGGTGTTCATGTCCCAAAGCTTTTACACGTACTTGTCTGTATGAAAAGCAGACTCTGACTTACATCCCACACAGCAACATTAGAGACGTCCTAAGGACTAAAAATGAAAGATGCATTGACTGTGCTTGAGGAGAGATGTTGTTAGCTTGAAGCCCACTCGAAATAGCTGAAGCCTTGGTTCTGGCATTACAGGTGATGGCAACAGATATGAAGTTTTGCAAAAGTGGCATCTAAGACATATATTTTAGTTGCCATTGAAGTGATTCCAATGCATGGCAACCCACGTGTGCAGAGTGGAACTGCTCCACAGGATTTTCAAGGCTGTGGCCTTTTGGAAGCAGATTGCCAGGCCTGTCTTCAAAGGTTCTTCTTGGTGGGTTCAAACCGTCAACCTTCTGGCTAGTAGTCGAACACTTAACCATTTGTGCCACCTATGGACTCTCTAAGATATATACATATACATATGTACATATGTGTGTATACTGTATGCAAATAAGGAAACTTATGTAAGAAAATTTACTAAATTTTTAACAGAACATATTTCTGTGAAGTAGAGTGACAATGGGTAAGGGGGAACAAAAGATTTTCCGTTGTTAGTCTATATTTCTCTGAAATGCTTGGGAATTTTTGCAAAGAATATTGTGGAAGTCACTGAACTTTGTCTCATTCTTACACTCCACATTATTTCCTTCTTTACATGACTATGTATGTTATGGAAGCCAAAAACTCAGTCCTTGTTGCTGCAAAGTTTGATCCTACGACAAAACCCTGATCAATGAACATAGTCAGATGCCCTGATCCTTTTCCTATTCCTCTTTTTTCTACTTTGAAAGCAGATGTAACATCTAAAATTACAGCTATAATTTTATGACCACAAGAAAACAAGCAAGTTTATTTAAACAAATAACAAACAAAAAAATATCAAGAAAATTACAAGTATATTGGCCCGGCATAGTAAAACTACTCTAGCAACCATGTAACTCCAGGATTTTTTGTTACATGTGAAATAAATAAAGCCCTCTTTGTCACTGGTAATTGTGGGCATCTGTGTGCATGCACACATGTGTGTATGTTAACTTGATGATAGAATCAAGCCTAAACGATATATGTGTTTATGTGTTCCTAATGAATTGTAAAATTTTTAAAGACATATAGAGAAAAGTGGTCTTCATAATACTAAATGCCCTGATAAAAACTGATAAACCCAATCATCAGTATACTCTGACTACATGGTGATAGCTATTTTGATATTTAGAAATACATAATCTAGATGTGAAAATTTGAGGTGGGGAATAAAAAAAAATATGAAATAATTCTCTGTCAAAGAATTACACGTTTACCTTTCATTACACTCCATGGACAACAGTTTGTGTAAGCTGTCTTTTACTTTGTGCACTATATTTCACCTCTGGCTTCTTTTGCTTTTGTTTGTTTGTTTCAATCTGTTTGTCCTCAGATGAATATTAGATCTAGACTCTTTGGAAAATGTTATTTCAATTGCAAACACCACTATAGTTTAAGGACATTTTTATCCACTCATCATTTTATTATCCAATACATAGTAGCCAGTGAGAATTTTAAAGATCATATTAATAGTGTTTGATGGTAGAATTCAGGCATAATTTCTTGTTTGAAAGTTGATTTAAGACATAAATGTGGCATTAAGATTAGGCCATTTCTGAACCTATGAAGGGACAACTGATAGTCTAAGTCTTTCCTATATGTATGTTGTGGTTAATGTATCTTCCACTGAATGTTGAACTATTTTCATAATTTACTTATTAAATATCTGACTAACAAGCTTTGTGATAGTTACTAATTTTTCCGGTGTTAAACTGGAAGTTCATGCTTGGAAATATAAATGTGTGTTCTTTTTTTAGTATTTAGATAACACATTTGGGAGAATTGGAATTTAACTGAAATCTAGTGGTGGAAAACAATATATTTCCAAATGGAATTAATTTTGCCCCCTAAAAATTACTCATTATTTATTTTATAGATTTAGTCATTCAAGAAGTATACTTTTTTTTATTATTTATAATGGGCCTATAGCTCAGTAAATTAATTAGAAAAAAATTACTTTAGAATTTGTCTAGAATTCAGTAATTTGCTCATAAAAGTTGCCTATAATTTAGTAAATTGTTTTTTGAGATGTTATGTTTCTTTCTTGTTCATTTCAGTTTTATTTCAATATTATTCTCATGTTTAATTATTACAGCCCTTCTATTCTTGGCACTTGCTGATCAGCTAAATATGAAAATTCTTACACTGTAGTAAATTCATCTTAATTTTCTACCTTCAAGTTAGTAGCTAAAATATCACAAAATAAATGACAGTGATTTTACCTCTTTATAGAAACCCATATTATATCAAATTGTTTAACATATTTCTTTAAAAAGCTGTTCAAGCATGAAAGTTTGTCTTCATTTTAGCTGGAGATTCTCTTTGATATTGAGCAGAATGTTGCAGATTCAGAAATGCAGTGTCCCACATTTCCTGTTGTTCCCCTGATGCAAGAAAGCAATTCATGTTATCAAAAATAATCAATATTGTGATTATTGTATGCATATTATGAAGTAATCAACCACTTACTTGCATCTAATCTTTTTTCAAACATGTTGTTGTTGCTAGTTGCAGTCAAGTTGGCTCCAACTAATGGCAACCATATATATATTAGATTAAAACTTTGCCTGGTCTTGTGCCATCTTTATAATCATTGGTATGTTTGTTTACATTGTTTCAGCCATTATGTCAATCCACCTCAACCTCTCCTTTGAGGACTCTCCACTTTACCAACCATGATGTCCTTTTCTAGCAATTGGTCTTTCCTGATAACCCGCTCAAAGTAAGTGAGCCAAGGTCTTGCAATCCTCACTTCTAAGGAATTTTCTGGTTGCAGTTCTTCTAAAATTAATTTGTTCATTCTTGGGGCAGTCCACAGTATATTCAGTATTTGTCAGTAACATCACAATTAGAATCATCAATCTTTCTTCTGACTTCTTTTTTTTTATTTTCCAGCTTTCTCATTCATATTGAGTGATTGAAAAGATCATGGCTTAGGTCAGGTACATCTTAGACTTTAAAGTAACATCTTTGCTTTTTTAAACTTAGGTCTTTTGCAACATATTTATCCAATGCAATATGTCATTTGATTTTTTGACTTCTGCTTCCATGCATGTTGATTATTGAGCCAAAAACAATGAAATTATTGACAACTTCAATTTCTTCTTCTTATAAATATAAGTATACATAAAATGGTCCCTTGGAATTTCTCCAAAAATTTTATCTTTTAAACCTAGCATCTACTTGTCTTCTTAATATCTGTTCCTTAACATACCTTCCAAATGTGACTTGAGCCAGTTCTAGTATGGATATGTAAGAGAAAAATTACATACAAATCATTACACACTTTGAAGAAAGTTATAAACTGATCAGAGTCTGTAAGTTGTTGAGGTACATATAGTATTAACTACAAGGACTGCCTTTCTGCTATTACACATGGAAAGAGATTTGGTTGTCTTAAGACACTGAAAATTAAAATGAGGCACAGTCTGGAGGAAATCCATTTCTATTCATCAATGACCCAAAAAGGCAAAGATGTCATCAATGTTGAACAGTGATTTATTTTCTTAAAATAACCTTCTTAAAGGAACTTAAAAAACTGGAAAGAGGTTTGCTTCCAATTTTTCTACATATCTTTTAAATTAGGTCAAATAAATTCACCTGGTATTTATTAATGGAATCATTAATAAAGTACATCTCTTCTTCAGTAGTCAGTACTCCAAGCAGATGAAATTTAATCTGTATTATTTTACTAAATCCCTTTAGTCAGCTCTATATATGAGAATCAATAAAGATGTTTGAGCTGAAATGACCTGATATTGGCCCTTTTGAATCAGACAATCATATGTTCTACTATGCTGGAAATGACAAACTGAAGAGGAATAATATCACATTCATCTTCAAAAAGAACATTGCAAGATCTGTTCTGAGATACATTGTTGTCAGTGATAGGATAATATTGATACGCCTAGAAGGAAAACCACTTAATATAACTATTATTCAAATTTAAGCACAATTAATGCCAAAGATGAGAAAATTGAAGATTTTTACCAACTTCTGTTGTCGGAAATTGATCAAGCATGCAATCGAAATGCATTGATAATTACTAGTGATTGGAATGCTAAAGTTGGAAGCAAAGAAGGGTCTGTAGTTGCAAAATATGGCCTTGGTAGTTGCAAAATATGGCCTTGGTGATAGAAGCGACGCCAGACGTCGCAAGATGGAATTCTATAACATCAGCAACTTCTTCATTACAGATACTTTTTTCAACAACATATACTGCGACTATACACGTGGACCTCTCCAGAGAGAACAAGAATCAAATTGATTACATCTGTGGAAAGAGACAACATAAAAGCTCAATATCATCAATCAGAACAAGGCCGGGGGCCTATTATGGAGCAGACCATCAATTGCTCATATACAAATTAAAGTTGAAGCTGAAGAAAATTTAAAAAATTTCACGAGAACCAAAGTATGACCTTAAGTATATTCTCCCTGAATTTGGAGACGATTTAGTGTATAGATTTGACTCCTTAAACACGAATGACCAAGGAACAGATGAGTTGTGGAATGACATCAAAGACGTCATACATGAAGAAAGCAAGAGGTCATTAAAAAGACAGGAAAGAAAGAAAAGACCAAAATGGAGATCAGAAGAGACTCTGAAACTTTCTCTCGAACTTAGAGTAGCTGAAGTGAAAAGAAGAAATAATGAAGTCAAAGAGCTGAACAGAAGATTTCAAAGGGCTTCTACAGAAGACAAAGTAAACAATTAAAAAGAAATGTACAAAGATCTAGAGTTAGAAAACCAAAAGGGAAGAATATGCTCGACATTTCTCAAGCTGAAAGAACTGAAGAAAAAATTCAAGACTTTAGTTGCAATTTTGAAGGATTCTGCGGGCAAAATATTGAACGAAGCAGGAAGCATCAAAAGAAGATGGAAGGAATACACAGAGTCACTGTACCAAAAAGAACTGGTAAATGTTCAAACATTTCAGAGGGTAGCATATGTTCAAAAACGGATGATACTCAAGGAAGAAGTCCAAACAGCACTGAAGGCATTGGTGAAAAAACAAGGCCCCAGGAATTGACAGAATATCAATTGAGACATTTCACCAAAGGATGCAGCTCTGGAGGTGCACACTCGTCTAAGCCAAGAAATTTGGAAAACAGCTACCTGGCCAACCGAATGGAAGAGATCTATGTTTGTGTCCATCCAAAGAAAGGTAATCCAACATAATGCAAAAATTGTAGGACAACATCATTAATATCACACACAAGTAAGATTTTACTGAAGATCGTTCAAAAGTGGCTGCAGCAGTACATTGACAGGGGGCTGCCAGAAATTCAGGCTGGATTCAGAAGAGGACAGGGAATGAGGGATATCATTACTGATGTCAGACGGATTTTGCTTGGCTGAAAGCAGAGAATGCCAGAAGGATGTTTACCTGTGTTTTTTTGACTATGCAAAGGAATTCAACTGTGTGGATCATAACAAATTATGAATAACACTATGAAGAATGGTACTTCCAAAACACTTAATTCTGCTCATGGGAAACTTGTACATAGACTAAGAGGCAGTCGTTCAAACAAAACAAAAGAATACTGCGTGGTTTAGAAGCAGGAAATGTGTGCCTCAGGGTAGTATCATTTCACTGTACTTATTCAATCTGTATGTTTAGCAAATAATCAGAGAATCCTGGACTGTATGAAGAAGAACTTGGCATCATGATTGGAGAAAGCCTCATTAACAACCTGCATTATGCAGATGACACAACCTTGCTTGCTGAAAGTGAAGAGGACTTGAAGCAGTTACTGATGAAGATCAGAGGCTACAGCCTTCAGTATGGATTACAACTCAACATAAACAAAACAAAAATCCTCACACTGGACCAATAAGCAATATCATGATAAAAGGAGAAAATATTGAATTTGTAAAGGATTTCATTTTACTTGGAACCACAACCAACACTCATGGAAGTGGCAGTAAAGAAATCAAACAGTGTATTACACTGGGCAAATCTGATGCAAAAGACTTCTTTTTATTTATTTATTTATTTTTATTGTTGTAATTAAATGAGGTTTACATTTCAAGTTAGTCTCCCATACAGATTTTTTTTTTTTTTAACATACGTTGTTATGAGACCCCAACCGCTCATCCCATTCTGCGACAGCACACTCCCCCCCTCCGCCCCTGGTTCCCCATGAACATTCAACCAGCTCCTAACTCTCTCCACCTTCCCCTCTCACCTCTGGACAGAAGCCACCCCTATGGTCTCTTATACTACTTGTCTAAGAGGCACATTCTTCACAAGTATCACTTTATGTCCCGCAGTCCAGTCCAATCGCTGTTTGAAGAGTTGGCCTCGGAAATTGTTTTAGTTCTGGGGTGATGGAGAGACCAATGGCCATGCTTTCTGGGGCACCTCCAGTCTTAGTCAGACCATTAAGTCTAGAATTTGAGTTCTGCAGCCCATCGTTCTACTACTCCATCAGGGATCATCTGTTGTGTTCCCTGTCAGGACGTTCATTGGTGGTAGCCGGGTACCATCTAGTTCTTCTGGTCTCAGGCTGATGAAGTCTCTGGTTTATGTGGCCCATTCTGTCTCTTGGGCCAATACTTTCTTTGTGTCTTCGGTGTTCTTCGTTTTTCTTTACTCCAAGCGGTTGGGACCAACTGATGCATGTTAGATGGCCACTTGTAAGCTTTTAAGACCCCAAACGCCACTCACTAAAGGAGGATGCAGAACATTTTCTTAAGAAGCTTTGTTATGCCAATTGACACAGATGTCCCCTGCAAGCATGGTCCCCAGACCCCACATCCCTGCTACTCTGTCTCTCAAAGTATTTGATTGTATTGAGGAAACTTCTTAGCTTTGGTTTAGTCCAGTTGTGCTGGCTTCCCCTGTAGTGTGTGCTGTCTTTCCCTTTACCTATGATCATTCTTATCTACTATCTAGTTAGTGAATAACCCCCGACCTCCCTCCCCACCCCCGTAACCATCAAAGAATGGTGTCTTCTGTGTTTAAACCTTTTCTTGAGTTCTTATAATGGTGGTTTTATACCGTATTTGACTTCTGTGCCTGACTAAATTCACTCAGCATAATAAGTTCTAGCTTCCACCAAGTTTTACAATGTTTCACAGCTTAATCATTGTTCTTTATCATTGCATAATATTCCATTGTGTGGCTATACCATAGTTTATCCATTCTTCCATCGATGGGCACTTAGGTTGCTTCTATCTTTTGGCTATTGTGAACAGTGCTGCGATGAACATGGGTGTGTATATATCTATTCGTGTGATGGCTCTTGTTTCTCTAGCATGTATTCCAAGGAGCGGGATAGCTGGATCTTATGGTACTTCTATTTTTAGCTTTTTAAGGAAGTGCTAAACTGATTTCCAAAGTGGTTGTACCATTTTACATTCCCACCAACAGTGTATAAGTGTTCCAGTCTCTCCACAACCTCTCCAGCATTTGTTATTTTGTTTTTTATGGATTAATGTTAGCCTTGTTTGGGTGAGATGATATCTCATTGTAGTTTTGATCTGCATTTCTCTGATGGCTAATGATGATGAGCATTTCTTCATGTGTCTGTTAGCTGCCTGAATATCTTCTATGGTGAAGTGTCTGTTCATATCCTTTGTGCATTTTCTAATTGGGTTATTTGTCTTTTTGCCATTGAGGTTTTGGAGTATCCTGTAGATTTTAGAGATTAAACACTGATCGGATTTGTCGTAGCCAAAATTTTTTTCCCAGTCTGTAGGTTGCGTTTTCATTCTTTTGGTGAAGTCTTTGGATGAGCATAAGTGTTTGATTTTTAGGAGCTCCCATTTATCTAGTCTCTCTTCTGGTGCTTGTGCATTGTTACTTATGGTTTGTATTGTGTTTATGCCATGTATTAGGGCTCCTAGCATTCTCCCTATTTTTTCTTCCATGATCTTTATTGTTTTTGATTTTATATTTAAGTCTATGATACATTTTGAGTTAGTTTTTGTACATGGTGTGAGATATGGGTCTTGTTTCAGTTTTTTGCAGATGGATATCCAGTTATGCCAGCACCATTTGTTAAAGAGACTGTCTTTTCCCCAATTAATGGACTTTGGGCCTTTGTCACATATTAGCTGCTCATAGGTGAATGAGCTTATATCTGGATTCTCAACTCTGTTCCATTGGTCTACGTATCTGTTACTGTACCAGTACCAGGCTGTCTTGACTACCGTGGCAGTATAATAGGTCTTAAAATGAGGTTGTGTAAGGCCTCCCACTTTGTTCTTCTTGAGTAGTGCTTTATTTATCCGGGACCTCTTCCCTTTCCACATGAAGTTGGTGATTTGTTTCTCCATCTCATTAAAAAACGTTGCTGGAATTTCGATCAGGATTTCATTGTATCTGTAGATTGCTTTGGGTAGAATTGAAATTTTCACTATGTTGAGTCTACCTATCCATGAGCAAGGTATGTTTTTCCACTTATGCAGGTCTTTTTTAGTTTCTTGCAGTAGTGTCTTATAATTTTCTCTGTAAAGATCTTTTAAGTCTCTGGTTAGATTTATTCCTAAGTATTTGATCTTTTTGGGGGCTATTGTAAATGGTATTGATTTGGTGATTTCCTCTTCAAGGTTCTCTTTGTTGGTGTAAAGGAATCCAATTGATTTTTGGATGTTTATCTTGTATCCTGAAACTTTGCTGAAATCTTTTATTAGTTCCAGGAGTTTTCTTGTGGATTCCTTGGGATTTTCCTTGTATAAGATCATAGCATCTGCGAGTAGAGATAATTTGACTTCTTCCCTACCTATTTGGATGCCCTTTATTTCTTTTTCTAGCCTAACTGCTCTGCCTAGGACCTCGAGCACAACGTTCAATAATAGTGTTGATAAAGGGCATCCTTATCTGGTTCCCGTTCTCAAGGGGAATGCTTTCAAAGTCTCTCCATTCAGAATGATGTTGGCTATTGGTTTTGTATAAATGCCCTTAATTATACTGAGTAATTTCCCTTCTATTCCTATTTTTTTGAGAGTTTTTATCATGAATGGGTGTTGGACTTTGTCGAATGCCTTTTCTGCGTCGATTGATAAGATCATGTTGTTCTTGTCTTTTGTTTTATTTATGTGATGGATTACGTTGGTTGTTTTCCTAATGTTGAACCATCCCTGCATAGCTGATAAAAATCCCCCTTGGTCATGGTGAATTATTTTTTTGGTATGTTGCTGAATTCTATTGGCTAAAATTTTGTTGGGGAGTTTTGCATCAATGTTCATGAGAGATATCAGTCTGTAGTTTTCTATTTTTGTGGTGTCTTTATCTGGTTTTGGTGTCAGGGTTATGCTGGCTTCATAGAATGAGCTTGGGAGTATTCCATCCGTTTCTATGCTCTGAAATACCTTTAGTAGAAGTAGTGTTACCTCTTCTCTGAAAATTTGGTAGAATTCTCCAGTGAAGCCGTCCGGACCTGGGCTTATTTTTGTTGGCAGTTTTTTAATAACATTTTCAATCTCTTCTTTTGTTATGGGTTTATTTGGTTGTTCTACCTCTGTTTGTGTTAATTTAGGTAGGTAATGAGTTTCTAGAAATTTGTCCATTTACTCTAGTTTTCAAATTTGTCAGAGTACAATTTTTCATAGTATTCTGTTATGATTCTTTTAATTTCAGTTGGGTCTGTTGTGATATCACCCATCTCATTTCTTATACGGGTTATCTGCTTCCTCTCCAGTTTTTCTTTTGTCAGTTTGGCCAATGGTTTATCGATTTTGTTGATCTGTTCAAAGAACCAGCTTTTGGACTTCTTAACTCTTTCAATTGTTTTTCTGTTCTTGATTTTATTTAATTCTGCTTTAATTCTTATTATTTCCTTCCTTCTGGCACCTGTAGGCTTCTTTTGCTGCTCTCTTTCTACTCGTTCCAGTTGTAGGGTTCGTGTTTTGATTATAAGCCTTTCTTGCTTTTGGATGTGTGCATTTATTGGTATAAACTGACCTCTGAGCACTGCTTTTGCTGGGTCCCAAAGGTTCTGGTAGGATGTGTTTTCATTCTCATTTGATTCTATGAAATTCTTTATTCCATCCTTAACTTATTCTATAACCCAGTAGTTTTTGAGCACGGTGTTGTTCAGTTTCCATGTGTTTGATTTCTTTTCCTTGCTTTTTGTGTTGTTTATTTCCACTTTTACGGCTTTGTGGTCAGAAAAGAAGCTTTGTAGTATTTCGATGTTTTGGATTTTGTTAAGGCTAGACTTACGGCCTAATATGTAGTCTGTTCTGGAGAATTTTCCATGTGCATTGGAAAAGAAAGTATACTTGGCTGCTGTTGGGTGCAGAGTTCAGTATATGTCTATGAGATCAAGTTGGTTGATTGTAGCATTTAGCTCTTCTGTGTCTTTGTTGAGCTTCTTTCTAGATGTTCTGTCCTTCACTGAAAGTGGCATGTTGAAGTCTCCTACTACTATTGGGGAGCTGTCTGTGTCTCTCTTCAGAGCTGCTAGAGTTTA
Source organism: Dugong dugon (assembly GCA_030035585.1). Taxonomy (NCBI): domain Eukaryota; kingdom Metazoa; phylum Chordata; class Mammalia; order Sirenia; family Dugongidae; genus Dugong; species Dugong dugon. The sequence goes on from CM057479.1 coordinate 36,473,976, forward strand.
TTTTATGTATTTTGAAGTCCTGTTGTTGGGTGCCTAAATATTAATTATAGTTTTGTCTCTGGTGTATTGACACTTTAATCATTATATAGTGCCCTTCCTTATCTTTTGTGGTGGATTTTACTTTAAAGTCTATTATGTCAGAGATTAATATTGCCACTCCTGTTCTTTTTTGAGTGTTGTTTGCTTGATATATTTTTTTCCATCTTTTGAGTTTTAGCCTGTTTGTGTCTTTAAGTCTAAGTTACGTCTCTTGTAGGCAGCATATAGATGGGTCATGCTTTTTAACCCAGTCTGCCACTCTCCAACTCTTTATTGGTGCATTAAGTCCGTTTACATTCAGTGTAATTATCGATAGGTATGAGTTTAGTGCTGTCATCCTGATATCTCTTTTTGTGTGTTGTTCACGGTTTCTTTGTTCTCCTCAATTTTCGGTGCAGAGCCGTTTTCCTTTATGTATTTTTTTCATCTTTTTCTTTGTTGTAGATTTTGTGTTTGCTGAGTCTTTATGTTTTTCTACTTTTTTATTTTGATTTGTAGGATTGTTAGATTCCTTTGTGGTTACCTTAGTATTTACCCCTAATTTTCTAAGTTTATACCAGTCTTTTATTACTTTATATCGCCTTAACTTCCCTTCCATATAGAAAATCAATGTCTCCATTTTTTAAGTCCCTCTTTTTTGGTTTTAATATTATCCTTTTTATTTTTTACATATTGATATCTGTTTCCCTGTTTTCAATGTTTTAGCTTTGATGTAATTTCAATTTCCGTATCTGAGTCAATATCTGGTTTCTCTGTCCTGTGTTCTAGTCTTGCATTGTTATCTGGTGTTATTGATTATCTAACCGTAGGACTCCTTTTAGTATTTCTTGTAATTTTAGTTTGGTTTTTGCAAATTCCCTGAGCTTCTGTTTATCTGGAAATGCCCTAATTTCGCCATCATATTTGAGAGACAGTTTTTCTGGATATATAACTCTTGGCTGACAGTTTCCTTCAAGGCTTTAAATATGTCATCCCATTGCCTTCTAGCCTGCATGGTTTCTGCTGAGTAGTCTGAGCCTATTCTAATTGACTCTCCTTTGTAGATGACTTTTTTTTTTATCCCTAGCCGCTCTTAAAATTCGCTCTTTATCTTTGGTTTTGGTAAGTTTGATTATAATATGTCTTGGTGACTTTCTTTAGGGATCTACCTTATGTGGGGTTCGATGAGCATCTTGGATAGATATCTTCTCATCTTTAAGGATATCAGGGAAGTTTTCTGCCAACAAATCTTCAACAATTTTCTCTGTGTTTTCTGTTATTCCCCCCTGTTCTGGTACTCCAATCACTCGTAGGTTATTTCTCTTGATAGAGTCCCATGTGACTCTTAGAGTTTCTTCATTCTTTTATTCTTTTATTTGATTTTTCCTCAGTTAAGTTGGCATCAAGAGCTTTATCTTCAATGTCACTGCTTCTAACTTCTACTGCCTCATTTCTGCTCTTATGACTTTCTATTGAGTTGTCTAATTCTGAAATTTTATTGTTAAACTTCTGGATTTCTGATTGCTGTCTCTCTATGTATTCTTGCAGTCTATTAAATCTGGCATTATATTCTTGAATAACTTTTTTAAGTTCCACTACTACTGTGTCTGTATGTTGCCTGGCTGTTTCTGCTTTCTTCCTAATTTACTTTCTTATTTCTAGAAGAGTTCTGTATATTAATCTTTTGTATTCTGTCTCTGGTAATTCCAAGAAGTTCTCTTCCTCAAGAGAATTTATTGATTATTTTGGGAGCTTGCTGAAGCCAACATGGACTGCTTCTTTATGTGACTTGATATTGACTGCTGTCTCCGAGCCATCGACAATTTATTATAATTTTATTTTGTGTTTGCTTAGTGAGACCTAGCTTCTTATTTTGTTTCACTGATATGCCCAAATAGGCTGCTCGTGTGTACTAGTTTGATTTTTGACACCTTTTGATCTCTAATGTCCTGTCACCAGGTAGTTAGTTCTGTAACTAAGTATGTGCATGCCAATGTCCATTAAAATGTCTTATATGGGATCAGCTAGGGTGTGCAGACAGTCACTCACCAAGTTTGTGATGCAGGCTCTCACCCCCAGTCCTAGGGAGGCATGCGTGATTGGTGCAGGCACTGGACTCTGACAGTGGTAGGGGATCATGCACTGAGCCAGACAGGCAGCTGACGGCTGCCCCTGAGATTCTGAAAGAAAAGCATGTCCCTATTCTCTAGCGTGAATAGGTAGGTGAATTTTACAGCCAGGCTAAGAGCACCCTGCTATGTTGGCTGCAAAGACTCGAGGGCACTACTTTTCTTAAACTCCTGTAGCAGGTGACTAGGCACTTTAGGAGTTACCACCAGTCCTCAAGACCCTGCTGCAGATCGATAAAACTGCCTACTTGTGGGGCAAGGCTGTTTCGAGGATCACAAATCTGCCCGTTCACAGCTGAAGCAGTTAAAGTTAAACTTCAGATGTTTGCCCTGTTGTACTGTGGTAGTGAGAGCTAACGCTGTTGAGATGTGTTCCCACAATTCTATACAGGGGTGTATGGCACTCAGAGTCTGTGGACTCCTGATTACTATGGCCAGCAAAGGAGCTGTGCTGACCCTGTGTTCCTGGCCTAGGGGAGCCAGCAGCTTATTTGTTCCCTCTCCAAGGCCAGGAGAATGGGTCAGGGCTCCTTTTGGGATATACTTCTGGCCCAGTGGAGACCCAGTGCAGAGCGGGGAAGGAAGAGGTAGAAGGAAGAGAGGTTTTTCCCAAATCTGGTGCAGAGAGTGGAGGTAGGAGGTAAAAAGGAGAGAGGTTTTTCCCAAATGGGCTTTTTTTTTTAAACGCCATGAAATGGTGCACGCATGTACTTATCCTAGCCTCTTGGGAGCTGCTCTTAACTGGTTCAGAGTGTCCAAGCAGAATCTTGGCTGCTGGGTCTCTCTCGATGTGGAAACTGCTGCTCAAGCATGCACACAGCACAGCTGTTTGCCTGCTTCACCGCGGCCCAGTGTGGCTGTGTCTCTGCAGTATCACTGCTGCGGCTCTAGTACTCCTCACCTCTTCCAAATGGTCTTCCTTTCCGGTATGACTCAGGTGGATTTCTTAACCTTGCCTTGTTCAGTGCTGCCAGATGTTCACATAGAATCAAATTGCTTGTTTTTCCAGGTCTTTGTTGTCAGAGGGATATAGGAAGCGTCTAACTAGTCAGCCATGTTGACCACACTTCCTGCAAAAGACTTCTTTAAAGTGTTAAGTAACAAAGAAGTCACTTTGAAGACTCAGGAGCATCTGACTCAAGACGTGGTGTTTTCAATCGCCTCATGTTCCATGTGAAAGCTGGATAGTGAATAAAAAAGACTGAAGAATTTATGCCTTAGAATTATGGTTTTTGTGAAGAATATTGAATATATTATGGACTACCAGAAGAATGAACATCTCTATCTTGGAAGAAGCACATCCAGAATTCTCTTTAAAAGCAAGGATGGCAAGACTTCATCACACATACTTTGGACATGTTATCAGGGGGGATCAGTCCCTGGACAGGGACATTATGCTTGGTAAAGTAGAGGGTCAAGGAAAAAGAGGAAGACTCTCAACAAAATGGATTGACACAGTGGCTGCAACAATGAGCTGAAACATAGCAACGACTGTGAGGATGACACAGGACTGGGTAGTGTTATATTCTGTTGTAAGTAGGGTCTGTATGAGTCTGAATTGACTTGAAGATTCCTAACAACAACAACAGCAATTTTGGCATATTTTATTTAGATGGTCTCCAACATTCTTCCTGCTAAGAACTCTTTCTGGACATCTGACTTCTTAGTAAAACTCATGGTGCTCAGTCAGTATAACTGGATCTAATTCTAGTAGAAGTTTACTTCCTAAAATACTATTTAATATCTCCTTTTATTTTAAAATTGTTACTAAATGAATGCAAAGGGAAAGTATTTAATTATTGGGAAATAGGTATTTGATCTTGCCAAAGAGGTAGACTTTGACTCTTGTTAGGACACTAAATTTGGAGAATTAAAATTAGAGGAAAATGATGGGTATCTTAATTATATAGACCTCATTTTTAAGGAAGACATATATGCGATTACATGATTATTTACATATATTTATGGTTTTTTATTACTTAATACTTGTAGTTATCTTTTGAAAACCTACAGCTGAAACAGCCTCTAGATTTTCAAGTATTTTTTTTTATTTATGCCATCTTTGTCATTGTTAATGAACTCCAAATTATATTCTGAAGACCATGAAGAAAAAATTACAATTGCTTTAAAACTAAGGAAAATTTGATGATAATGTTTCTAATGTATAAATGGGGGATTAGTTTTCTGTTGCTTCTGTAACAAACTATGCCAAATTTAGTGACTTAAAACAACTCATATTTATTATCTTACAATTTTGTAGGTTAGACGTCTGACACAGGTTTCAATGAACTAAAATTAAAATGTCCGTAAGGCTGTGTTCCTTTCTGGATTCTCTAGGGGAGACTGTTTCTTTGCCTTTTTCAGCCTCTAGAGGCCACCCTTATTGCTGATCCCATACCCGCCTTCTCCGTGTTCCAAGTCAGCCACAGAGGGTGTAATTGCTTCATATTTCATCGGTATAACTCCTATTCTGCTTTCCTCTTCCATTTTTTAAGAATACTTGTGGTTACATTTGGCTTATCTGGATAATCTTCTTTTAATGTCAGATGATTAATAAAAAAATTGCTGTAGTGTCAATTCTGACTTATGGTGTTTCCATGAATCAGCTGATTATCAACTTAAATTTCATCTGCAACTTCAATTACTCTTTGAAATATAAGTTTACATATTCACAAGTTCTGGGATATGAACATTTTTGTGGGTCATCGGTCTGTCTACAATAATGTATATTTAAAATCAAGATGAAAATGACCTGTGAATTGTGTGTACAGTGTAGAAAGAGTAATATTTTTGGAAGTACTTATTCACCTCCCATCGCTTCATGTAATTAAATTAGCACAATTTTAGCTACTTACTAAATTAATTCAACAAAACTATTTGAAATTGTTTCTGCTAGCCAAAACGCATATTCCACTTATATCGTCATAGAAAAGCTCCCCATCCCCCAAGTTCAAAATGTTTAATATACAAGAATGTGATTTTATGTATTCCAAATATTTTACTCCAATTCCTGCATAATGTTATCTATAAATAAGGTATGATGTCCATAAATATTAGGGATATAAAGTGGCTGAATGTGGAGGTTGTGGCAATTAAAATGCATTTATTTTCTTCTATGTCCTTTACTATACTGTCATGTTAAAAATTTGTATCCTCTCAAAAAATGTAGATAGGAAGGCCACAGACATAAATAAATCAGTCATTTTCCCACATTTGAGATGTTCATAGTGTACTGAGAAACAGACATAAAAATTAAAATATTTCATACCATACATTTACATATTTTTCGTTGATGGAGGAAGGTGATATAGTCTTAAGAAGGAAGCAAATTATTATTTTTTTGTGTTAGAGAATTATTAAATTTATTTATATTTACTATCCTTTATGCATGCCATATCTTTTTATGCTCTGATATTTTAACTAAAAACTAGGATAATGTGCTAATATTTTCAGTAGATATCCATTTAACATTTATGGAAAATTTCTATACAAGGAAGTGGAATCGTTATGACCATAGCATTTGTTTTTTATGGTTCATGCTTATTTCACCCACAGGGCAATGTCTAAAGCAAAGAAATATTTATTTTACATAAAATTTTAGAAAGACGTTTCAAGTAAAGAGTTGCATTTCCTTGTGGAGAATATAGTTTGTAGATAACAAATCAGATATCAAAAATTCAGGAAACACAACACAAAACAAAATTCCACTCCAAAAACCCACTGTTTTAGGTTTAATTATTTTTGTAGCGTCTATAAGAAGCCACCAGAAGGCAATGATTACATAAAATTAAATGAGAAGTCTTTAATAGATGTTAAATTCTGGATAGTAAAAAAACAAATTGTAATAGAAAGATAATCTTTGTTAATATGGGAATAGTCTTTAGTGTATATTATATTTATCAGGTAAAGATTACAAAGTGTCTTCACAGTACCTGATCTCAGAACCTACTATACAGCCATGGTAGTCAAAACATCCTGGTACTGGTACAACAGATATATAGACCAATGGAACAGAATCGAGAACCCAGATGTTGACCCATCCACATATGGACAGCTTATCTTTGACAAAGGATCAGAGTCTATTCAATGAGGAAGAGACAGTCTCTTCAACAAATGGGGCTGGCAAAATTGGCTATCTATAGAAAAATTAAACAGGATCCATACCGCACACTACACATAAAAACTAACTCAAAATGTATCAAAGACCTAAACATAGGAGGCAGGGCCAGATAGCAGAATAGTCAGAAGCGTTGTGTCATCCCTGTTATAATAAAGACCGGAAAAAACAAGTGAATCAAATATACATGATAATCTAGAAACCCTAATCATCAAAGACAAACTGAAGAATCAGACTGAGCAGCAGGTGTAAGGAGAGATGATTCAAAACCACTGGAAATCAGGAATACAGATTGTGGGATCCTCAGCATCCTGGTAGCAGAATCTGCACAGCACACACAGGCTGAGGTAAGCAGCAACATCCCAAGGCAAAACCTACCCCATCTAGTGCAGCCAAGAAGCAGAGAATCTGCACGCACCTCCAGAACCAAACAGGAGTGACACTAGACCACTGAAAGTTAAGTGCAAGCTCCCAACCCACCATGCACACTGGCACCCTAACCCTTTCCTCTACCAGAACTCCATAGCCTAAGAGCACTCCCTTCACCCACCCATCCACCACCACTCTGACACCAGTCCAATAGCATTCAGCAACTCCACGCACCTTAAGCTAGGAACTCACTACAGTTCCAGAGGCGCTTGCTCCTTCACCACGCCACTGGCATAGGCGGTCCACAGACTTGCAGTGCCCTTCACCCCCACCCTTCGCATTCACCCCAGTGCCTTGCGAGTGACTACAACATTGCATACTCTCATTCGGACAAAACCGGCAGGGCATCAGCTGAAGTCCATTTTCACCTGCAGCACCCAATTGGGAGCTGCAGATTTGTGAAAATAAACAGCACCTCTCTCCCTAAGAAGGGTGTCACCCACCCACACCAGGGGCTTGAAGGAAGGCGGTACCACCAACTCCACCTAGATACCCATGAGAGGGACCTGAAAATAGTTGTGCCTTCATCCAGCCAATGGGACCAGACACCCAAGGACCAGCTGCACTACTCCAACCTCCACTATGCTGTCTAGAAGAAAGGGACACACCCTCCATCTAGGCACCTGGGGGCAGACAACAGCCTCCTGTCTTGCCCCACACATCACCCCACACTGCAACCAGAGTCCTGTGCCTGCTGTGAACACCCCAACACAACCTCATCTGCCTAGGACCGTAGATGAGAGTCTTCACACCACAAACTCAGTGACCAATGACCTGCACAACTGTGCCCCAAACAATTGCACCACTGCAAGAACAGACTCTGGGCTCACACACTTACTAGCTTCTCTGACCACCTGGAGACAGGAGGTGAGAGCTTCAATGACGTCAACAAAGAGAGTAGCACACATGCCCAGCCTACCTGGACATATCAAAACAAAACAAAACAAAAATACAGGATGCAGTAAACAAAAATACTATAAATAAATATAATAACTTACTGATGCCTCGGAGACAACAGTCAGTATCAAATCACAAAAAGAAGCAGGACAAGATGGTTCCAACAAGTGAGCAAATTAAAGAACCAGAAAAACTTCTGGAGGAAGATGAGGCAATGGAACTACCTGACAAAGAATTCAAAAGACTAATATACAGAGATATCCAAGAGATCGGGCAGGAGATCAGGCAAAATACAGAGCAAACCAAGGAACACACAGACAAAACAATAGATAAATTCAGGAAAAAGATACAAGAACAAAATAACAGAAAAAAAAACAGACTACTAGAAACAAAACAAAAACAGCAATGAGAAATCAAAAAGTTAACAATAAAATTTCAGAATTAGGCTTCTGGCAAAATAGTGCTCTAGGCAGACGCACCATGCAGTCCCTCCACAGCAAAGATCCGAAAATCTAAGCCAAAAAGAGACAACCCTAAACATCAAAAGAAGAGATGAAGAACTCAGCCAAGCAACAAATGGAGTGATAAAACTGACAGAGAATGGACAGCAAGGAGAGATTCACGCAGAGGTGCCCTATCAGCTAACAAAGCGTGGATCTGCCATCTTGGACTCATATCGGAGACTAGCAAATAAGGGGTATGAGAAAACAGATTCATGGAGCTTCCAGCAGGAGACAAAACAACTGGTAATTTGCAATATACACTTTCCCATCCCCTACCCTTCACCCCTGCTCAGCCTCCTCTGCTTCCCGTGGCCACAGTCTCTTGTCTGGGAAGCACTGGCTTCTTGGATTCCACCCTCCCGCACTTGCCAGCTCTCTGAGTGCCATTTGTTGGCTGCTGGTGTTGCTTTTTTTCTGCTTCTTTTGATTTCTTCCTTACCTCTCATCACCTTGCCCTCCTTTTGCTCAAATACCTGGCTCCGTACACCATCTTTGCTTCTTCTTGATGGGCTGCGGAGCTCTGTTCGAGTGGGGAACAGCTTCTTGGTGCGGGCTGCCATGCTGGTGGGATCCTGGGGCTTTTGTTCGTTTGTTTGTTTTGGATTGTTTGTTTTTCTTTTCCTTTTCTTGAGTTGGGAGCAATTCTGGCCAGGCGGTGCTACGCAGCTTGGGACCTCCACCCTCGACTTGCACAGACACGCAGAGAGATCCATAAGGGAATTTCTTTCTCATGTTTTTTTTTTTTCCTTCTTTGTCTTGTTCTTTTTCTTTTAAATTTCTTTGTTTTCTTTTCCCTCTTTTTCCCTTTTTGTCTTTTTTTGTTACTCAGTTTCTCATCTCTCTATACCTTCTTTCTCTTTCTGTACCCTGAATACCTGGCACTGAATATATCTATGCCTTCTAGCCAGACTGTACTGCAACACCTGAGAACAACTTCCGCAGACCTCATAGCCACAACAGTGGGATCACTGGGAGCTTTGCTGTTCTTTTTCCTTTCTGATATTTATTTATTAATTGTTTTCTTTTTTTCTTCTTCTTCCCCTTTTTTCTTTTTCTTCATTTCATAGTCTCTTATCTCCCCACTCCAACAGCAACTCCCCTAGCAGTCTTGTGTTTGTATGTTTTTGACTGCTGTTCCACTCTCCTCTCTCCCATATCCCTCTTAGCTCCACACATAAAATTATCTCTACTACATCCTGCCTACCTGCACTGTGATCTTAACATCACACCAACAAGCAGCACAGGCACGGCCTACGGGAACCTGCCCTGCACAGATTACCAACCTGCTTTGGTGGCTGTACTAAGTACCACAAACAACCCGTCCCAGTAAATCCTCTTCAGCTAGACCTGCCCTGCTGTACCATATCTGAGTGACTGACCCTGCCAACTGGAGAAGAAGGCAAAAATTATCATGCCCAAAGACAAGAAACAGCAAAGAACACACAGCCCGCCTGCTCAGACATAGCCAAATTTAAAACAAGGACAAAACAAGCAAATATACAATCAATAAATGAGAAAAATAACTACTGAATACCCGGAAGACAGCAGACAATATCAAAACATTAACAAAAACACAACAGGATGGTTTCAGTAGGCATCCAAAATAAAACACCAGATGACTTTCCAGTGGAAGAAAAGGCACTAGAACTACATGATAGGGAATTCAAATCTCCAATACTCAGAATTATCCAAGAGTTGAAACAGAAAACAGACAAAAATGAGGAAAAAATAGACAAACTCATGGAAAGGGCAGACATATTCATGGAAAATACAGTCAAAAAATTGGAAGAATTCAGGAAAATAATGCAGGAACAACTGCCAAAATAAATTCACAACTAGAAATTACACAAAAACAACAATTAGAAATCCAAAAGATAAACAAGATTTCAGAAAAGAACAGTGTCATAGAAGGGCTGAAGAACAGATTTCAAATGGTGGAAGACAGGATCAGTGGGATTGAAGACAAACACTCAGATACAACTCTGTTTGAGGAAAACTCAGAAAAAAGAACTCAGAAAAATGAGGAGACTCTGAGAGCTATGTGGGATACAATCAAAACCAAAATTCTTAGAGTGATTGGAGTTCCAGAGCAAGGGGAGAAAACAGAAAACACAGAGGGGATCATTGAAGAACTGCTGACAGAAAACTTCCCCAATATCATGAAAGATGAAAAATTAGCCATCCAAGAAGCTCAATGAACCCCATATAGGAGAGACTCAAAAAGAAAATCACCAAGAAATATCATAAACACATTCACCAAAACCAAAGACAAAAAATCCTGAGAGCAGCTCGTAAAAAACAAGAAGTCATATACAGAGGAGAAACAGTAAGACTAAGCTCAGATTATTCGGCAGAAACCATGCAGGCAAGAAGGCAATGGGATGACATGTATAAAACTTTAAAAGAAAAAATTACCAACCAATAATGCTATATCCTGCAAAATGCTCTTTCAAATATGATAGTGAAATTAGGACATTTCCAGATAAAAAGGAATTAAAGGAATATGTAAAAACTAAACCAAATTTAAAAGAATTATTAAAGGGAGTGTTTCGATTTGAGAACAAATAACTTTATCTCACAGGCTGAATCTAGGATACAGGATCGTACCAGCCAGATACCAGTCTAGGAAATGAACTCTCAAGCACTATCCAAAACCAAAAGAAATACAACAGGGAATCAGAGCAACTAATCTGTAAATGACAACAACATCAGAACAATAAAAGAAGGAATAAACAGTGTAGATATAGAACTTTCTAATGGAGAGGAAGACAACACAATACCAAGTGATAACAGACTGCTTCAAACTTATAAAGATAAGGGTAAATTTCATGGTAACCACAAAGAAAGTTAACAAACATACAAAAATAAACAGGAAAAACATAATGTCTCAGGAAAATCAAAACATTCAAAAATGAAAGACATTAAAAAGATCTACAAGCAAAAGCAACTCAGCACAAGAGAGAAGAAGAAGAAAACATCAGCACCATAAAAAAAGCATTACAAAACGACAGCAACAAACTCACATCTATGAATATTAACACTGCATGTAAATGGAATCAATGCACCTATAAAGAGACAGAGAGTGACAGAGTGGATAGGAAAACAGGATCCATCAATATGCTGTCTACAAGAGACACATCTTAGAAACAAAGATGTGAATTTATTAAAAGTCAAAGGTTGGAAAAAAATATACCAAGCTAACAACTACCAAAAAAAGAGCAGAAGTGGCAATTCTAATCTCAGATAAAATAGACTTAAAAAAAAAAAATCCACCATAAAAGACAAAGAAGGACACTATATAATAATTAAGGGGACGATCCATCATGAAGACATAACCATAATAAACATCTATGCACCCAATGACAGGGCTCCAAAATACATAAAACAAACTCTAACAGCACTGAAAAGAGAAATTGACAGTTCCACAATAATGGTAGGAGACTTCAACACACCACTGTCAGTAAAAGACAGAACAACTAAAAAGAAACTCAGCAAAGATACAGAAGACCCAAAGGACACCATCAGCCAACTGGACCTCATAGACATGTATACAACCGCTGCAAAGTACACATTCTTTTCCAATGCACATGGAATGTTCTCCAGAATAGACCACATCTTAGGCCACAGAGCAATCCTCAACAAGATCCAAAACGTTGAGATAATTCAAAGTATCTTCTCTGACCACAATGCCATCAAGGAAGAAATTAACAACAGAAAGAGCAAGGAAAAAAAATCAACTACATAGAAACTGAATAATACCCTGCTTACACATCTCTGGGTAATAGAAGAAATCAGAGATGGAATCAAAAAAATTCTTAGAATCAAATAAGAATGAAAACACATCATACCAAAACCTTTGGGACACAGCAAAGGCAGTCCTCAGAGGACAATTTATAGCAATAGATGCACATATCTAAAAAGAAGAAAGGGACAAAATCAAAAGATTAACTACAGAACCCAAACAAGTAAAAGATAACAGCAGAAAAAAAAAAAGCCCACAACCACCAGAAGAAAGGAAATAGTAAAGATCAGAGCAGAAATAAATGAAATAGAGAACAGAAAAACAATAGAAAGAATCAACAAAACCAAAAGTTGGTTCTTTGAAAGAATCAACAAAATCGACAAACCACTGGCCAGACAGACAAAAGAAAAACAGGACAGGGCACAAATAACCCAAATAAGAAATGAAATGGGGGACATTACAACAGACCCAACTGAAACAAAAAGGATTATGACAGAATATTATGAAAAACTATACCCCAACAAATTTGAAAATCTAGAGGAAATGGATAAATTTCTGGAAACACACTGCCTACCAAAACTACAACAAAGTGAAGTTGAAAATCTGAACAGACCCATAACAGGAGAAGAGATTAAAATGGTAATAAAAAAAAACCTCCCAACAAAAAAAAGCCCTTGACCAGATGGCTTCACTGGAGAATTCTACAAAACATCTACAGAAAAGATTGTACCAGTGCTATTCAAGCTATTTCAGAGCATAGAAGAGGAAGCAATGCTTCCAAATTCATTCTATGAAGCCAGCATAACGCTGATACCAAAACCAGGCAAAGATGTCACATAAAAAGAAAATTACAGACCAGTATCTCTCATGAATATAGATGCAAAATTTCTCAACAAAATTCTAGCCAATAGAATTCAGCATCATATCAAAAAAATAATACACCACGACCAAGTAGGATTCATAGCAGGTATGCTAGGATGCTTCAACATTAGAAAATCAATCAACCTAATCCACCACATAAATAAAAGGAAAGAAAAGAATCACATGATCATCTCAATTGACCCAGAAAAGGCATTCAACAAAGTCCAACATCCATTCCTAATAGAAAACTCTCAATAAAATAGGTATAAAAGGGAAATTTCTCAACATAATAAAGGGCAGCTATGCAAAACCAATGGCTAACATCATTCCTAATGGAGAGAGGCTGAAAACATTCCCCTTGAAAACAGGAACAAGACAAGGATGCCCTTTATTACCACTCCTCTTTAACATTGTGCTGGAAGTTCTAGCTAGAGCAATAAGGCAAGAAAAAGAAACAAAGGGCATCCAAATTGGTAATGAAGAAGTTAAACAGTCCCCTTTTGCAGATGATATGATACTATACATAGAAAACCCTAAAGACTCCATGAGAAATCTACTAGATCTAATAGAAAGATTCAGCAGAGTAGCAGGATACAAGCTAAACATTCAAAAATCAGTTGGATTCCTATACGCCAGTAAGGAGAACGATGAAAAGGAAATCAGGAAAACAATACCATTTTCAATAGCCCCCAAGAAGATAAAATACCTAGGAATAAATCTGACCAAGGATGTAAAAGCCCTATACAAAGAAAACTATATAACACTGCTGCATGAAACCCAAAGGGATCTACATAAATGCAAAAACATACCATGCTCATGGATAGGCAGACTTAACATTGTGAAAATGACAATTCTACCCAAATCAATTTACAAATACAACACAATCCCGATCCAAATACAAACAACATTATTCAAAGAGATGGAAAAACTAATCATTCACTTTATATGGAAAGGGAAGAAGCCCCAAATAAGTAAAGCACTACGGAAGAAGAAGAACAAAGTTGGAGGACTCACACCACCTGACGTCAGAACCTACTATACAGCTACAGTACTCAAAAGAGCCTGGTACTGGTACAACAGATACACTGACCAATGGAACAGAACTGAGAACCCAGATGTAAATCCATCCACCTACGGTCACCTGATCTTCATCAAGGGCCCAAAGTCCATCAAATGGGGAAAAGACAGTCTTTTTAACAAATGGTGCTGGCAAAACTGGATATCCATCTGCAAAAAAATGAAGCAGGACCCATACCTCACACCGTATACAAAAACTACCTCAAAATGGATCAAAGACCTAAATATAAAGACTGCAGCTATAAAGTTCATAGAAGAAAAAATAGGACCAACACTTCAGGCAGGAGTACGCATCATTAACAGGATACAAACCATAACCATCAACACATAAACCCCAGAAGATAAGCTAGATAACTGTGGTCTTCTTAAAATCAAACACCTATGCTCTTCAAACGACTTCACCAAAAGAGTAAAAAGAGAACCTACAAACTGGGAAAAAAATTTTGGACAGTACAAGTCAAAGATCTAATCTCCATAATCTACAAGAAAATCCAACACCTCTACAACAAAAAGACAAATAATCCAATTAAAAATTGGGCAAAGCAAATGAACAGACAGTTCACCAAAGAAGACATCCAAATGTCCAACAGATACATGAGGAAATGCTCCCGATCACTAGCCATTAGATAAAATGCAAATTAAAACCACAATGAGATACCATCTCACCCTGGCATTACTGGCATAAATAAAAAACACTGGAAATAACAAAAGTTGGAGGGACTTCAGGGAGATCGGAACTCTTATGCAATGCTTGTGGGAATGTAAAATGATACAACCATTTTGGAAGATGATATGGCGCTTCCTCAGAAAGCTAGAAATAGACACACCTTTCAATCCTGAAATTCCACTCCTAGGAATATATCCTAGAGAAATAAGAATCGTCACTCGAATATACATATGCACACCTATTTTCATGGTAGCGTTGTTGACAATAGCAAAATGATGGAAACAACCTAGATGACCAACAACAGATGAATGGATAAACAAACGATGGTATTTACACACAATGGAGCACTATGCAATGAGAAAGAGCAACTAATCTGTGAACCATCTCATAACGTGGATGAAACTGAAGGAGATTATGCTGAGTGAAATAAGTCAACCACCATAGCACAAATATTGTATGAGACCTCTATTGTAATAACCCATGAAAAAGTTCACACACAAAATGTAACGATCTTTGTTGGTTACCAGGGATGGGAGGGGTGGGGGGAAAATACTAAATAGGCAATAGATAAGTGGTAACTTGGGTGAAGGGTGAGATAGTACACGATACAGAAGACTCTAGCACAACTTGTACAAGGAAAAGTCATGGAAGCCCCATAGACACATCCAAACTCCCTGAGGGACTGAATTGCTGGGCCGAGGGCTGTGGGGACCATGGTCTCGGGGAACATCTAGCTGAATTAGCATGAAACAGCTTATAAAGTCAATGCTGTACATTCTACCTTGGTGAGCAGTGTCTGGGGTCTTAAAAGCCTGTGAGCGGCCATCTAAGATACTCCACTGGTCTCATCCCTTCAGGAGCATGGGAGAATGAAGAGAACAGTATACAAGGAAAAGATTAGTCCAAAGGATGAATTGTCCACTGCTGCCAAGTCCTCCACCGGACTGAGTCCAGTACAGCTAGATGGTGCCTGGCTACCACCACTGAGTGCTCTGACCAGGATCACAACAGAGGGTTCTGGACAGAGCTGGAGAAGGATGTAGAACATAATTCTAACTCACAAAAAAAAAAAAAAAAAAAAAAAGACCAGATTTACTGGCCTAAAGGTTACTCGAGAAACCCCGAGAGTATGGCCCCCAGACACCCTTCTAGCTCAGTGGTGAAGTTATCTCCAAGGTTCACCATTCAGCCTGGGAGTGGACAGCCCCGTAAAACCAAATGAGACTAACGAGGTATAATAGTCCAGTGACAAGGGCCAGAAGGCAGAATGGACAAGGAAGCCGGTGATAGGGAACTTAATGTTGAGTAAGGATATTGTTGACGTGTTGTGAGATTGTTAACCGTTGTCATAGGGCAATATTTGTAGTACTGTTAAATGAGAAACTATTTTGTTCTGTAAGCCTTCATCTTAAGTGAGAATAAAAGCACAATTGGAAGAGCATAGTCAATGTCACTGAACTGTGCGTGTAGAAATATTTGAAATGGTGTATCTTTGGCTATGTGTATTTTCACCAAAAAAAGGTTGAGAAGTTAGAGGGTTGATGTTTTGTGGGGCTTTTACCAATGTCGTAAAGGAACATGTGTACTAAGGTTTCATGAGAAACTATTTGTTCTGTAAGCCTTCACCTGAAGTACAATTTTAAAAAATGTATAAAAAAAAAGCTCAGTGAACCCCACACAACATAGATCCCATAAGAAAGTCACCAAGACATATTATAATCAAACTTCCAAAACTAAAGTTAAAGAGATAATTTGAAGAGTGGCTAGGGATAAATGAAAAGTGATCTACAAAGGAGAGTCAATAAGACTAAACTCAGACTACTCAGAAGAAACCCTGTAGGCAAGAAAGCAACGGGATGACGTATATAAAGTCTTGAAGGAAAAAAAAATTGCCAGCAAAGAATTCTACAACCAGCAAAACTGTCTCTCAAATATGATGGAAAAATTAGGGCATTTCCAGAGAAACAGAAGTTTAGGGAATTTGTAAAAATAAAACGACAATTAGAAGAAATACTAAAGGGAATCCTCTGTTAGAAAATCAATAACATCAGATAACAACCCAAGAGTAGACCACAGGACAGACCAACTGGATATATACCCAGATAGGGAGGTCACAAAAATAAATCAAAACTAAAACACTGAAAATAGGGAAACAGAGATGTCAATATGTAAAATATGACAACATTAAAACAGAACAAAGGGACTCAATAATGCAGTCATAAGTCTTTCATATGGAGAGGAAATCAAGGCGATATCAAGAAATAAAATATTGGTTTAAACTTAGAGAAACAGAGGTAAATATTAAAGTAATGACAAAGGAAAGTAACAATCCCACACATCAAAATATAAAACAAGAAAAACGTAAAGATTCAGTAAATAGAAAATAAAAAACAATCAAAAAGATGAAAAGAAAATACATAAAGAAAAACAACACAGCATAGATAACCAGGTGGAAAAAAGAAACTATCAACAACACACACAAAAAAAAATCAAAATGACAGCACTAAACTCATATTACGCTGAATGTAATTGAACTAAATGCACCAATAAAGAAACAGAGTGTGGCAGAATGGATTAAAAAAACATGATCCATCAATATGCTACCTGCAACAGACACATCTTAGACTTAAAGACACAAACTAAAATGGCAGTGTGGAAAAAATATATCAATCAAACAACAATCAAAAAAGAGCAAGAGTGGCAATATTAATCTCAGACAATAGACTTTAAAGTAAAATACACCATTAAGGATAAGGAAGGATACTATGTACTTATTAAAGGGTCAATACACCAGGAGGACATAACCAAAATAAATATTTACCTACCCAATAACAGGTCTCCAAAATACATTAAAAAACTCTAACAGCATTGAAAAGAGAACAGACAGCTCCAAAGTATTAGTAGGAGACTTCAGTACACCACTTTCAGTGAAGGACAGAACATCCAGAAAGAAGCTCAATAAAGACACTTAAGATCTAAATGCCACAAACAACCAACTTAATCTCATAGACATATACAGAACACTCCACCAAACAGTAGCCAAGTATACTTTCCTTTCCAATGCACATGGAACATTCTCCAGAATAATCCACATGTTAGCTCACAAAGCAAGCCTTAACAGAATCCAAAGCATCAAAATATTACAAAGCATCTTTTATGAACATAAAGCTATAGAAGTAGAAGTCAATAACAACAAAAATCAAGGAAAAAATTAATACAGGGAAACTGAACAACCTCTTGTTCAAAAACTACTGGGTTACAGAAGAAATTAAAGATGAAATAAAGAAATTCACAGAATCAAATGAGAACAATAACACGTCCTACCAGAACCTTTAGGACACAACAAAACAAGTGCTCAGAGGTCAATTTAAAGCAATAAATGCACACATCCAAAAAGAAGAAAGGGCCAAAATCAAAACATTAACCCTACAACTAGAGGAAATATTAAGAGAGCAGCAAAAGGAGCCCTCAGGCACCAGAAGAAAGCAAATAATAAAAATTAGAGCAGAATTAAATGAAATAGGGAATAGAAAAACAATTAACAGACCAAAAGCTATTGCTTTGAAAAGATCAAGAAAATTGATAAACCTTCCGACAAACTGACAAAGGAAAAACAGGAGAGGAAGCAAATAACATGAATAAGAAATGAGACAGGCAATATCACAACTGACCCAACTGAAATTAAAAGAATCCTAACAGAATACTATAAAAAATTGTGCTCCAACAAATTTGAAAACTTAGAGAATATGAACAAATTTCTACAAACGCACTACCTATCTAAACTAACACAAATAGAGGTAGAACAACTAAATAAACCTAGAACAAAAGAAGAGATTGAAAAGGTAATTGAAAATCTCCAAACAAACAAACAAACAAAATGCCTTGGCCCTGAAGGCTTTACTAGAGAATTCTACCAAACTTTCAGAGAAGCTTTAACACCACTGCTACTAATGGTATTTCAGAGCATAGAAAAGGATGGAATACTCTCAAACTGATTCTATGAAGCCAGAATACTCATGATACGAAAACTAGTTAAAGACAGCACAAAAAAGAAAATTTCAAACCAATATTCCTCATGAACACAGATGCAAAAGTCCTCAAAAAAAAAAAAAATTCTAGCTAATAGAATTCAACAAAATATCAAAAAAACAATTCACCACGATCAAGTGGGATTCATACCAGGTATGTAGGGATGGTTCAACATTAGAAAAACAATCAACATAATCCATCACATAAATAAAACAAAAGGCAAGAACCACATGATCTTATCAATTGATGCAGAAAAGACACTTGACAAACTCCAACACTAATTCATGATAAAAAATATCAGCAATATAGGAATAGAAGGGAAATTCCTCAACATAATTAAGGGCATTTATATAAAGCCAACAGCCAACATTATCCTTAATGGAGAGAGTCTGAAAGCATTTCCCTTGAGAACAGGAACCAGACAAGTATGATTTTTATCACCACTCTTATTCAACATTGTGCTGGATGTCCCAGCCAGAGCAATTAGGCTAGAAAAACAAATAAGGCCATCCAAATTGGTAAGGAAGAAGTAAAACATCCCTATTTGCAGATGATATGATCATATACACAGAAAACCCCAAAGAATCCTTAAGAAAACTACTGGAACTAATAGAAGATTTCAGCAAAGTTTCAGGATACAAGATAAACATACAAAAATCAGCTGGATTCCTTTACACCAACAAAGAGAACTTAGAAGAGGAAATCAGAAAATCAATATCATTTACAATAGCCCACAAGAAGATAAAATACATAGTAATAAATCTAACCAGAGACGTAAAAGACCTATACAAAGAAAACTGCAAGACACTAATGCTAGAAACCAAGAGACCTGCATAAGTGGAAAAATATACTGATTCTTGGATAGGAAGACTCAACATTGTGAAGATGTCAATTCTACCCAAAGCGATCTACAGATGCTATGCAATCCAGATTCAAATTCCAACAACATTTTTTAATGTGTTGGAGAAACTAATCACCCACTTCATATGGAAAGGGAAGAGGCCATGGATAAGTAAAGCACCACTCAAGAAGAAGAACAAAGTGAGAGGCCTCACACTACCTGATTTTTGAACCTGTTATACTGCCATAGTGGTCAAAACAGACTGGTACTGGTACAACAGATACATAGACCAATGGAACATAATTGAGAATCCAGACATAAATTCATCCACTTATGAGCAGCTGATATTTGACAAAGGCCCAAAGTCTGTTAACTTGGAGAAAAGACAGTCTCTTTACCAAATGGTGCTGAAATAACTGGATATCCATCTGCAAAAAAATGAAACAAGATCCGTATCTCACACCATGCACAAAATCTAACTCAAAATGGATCAAAGACCTAAATATAAAATCGAAAATGACAAATATCATCAAAGAAAAAATAGATACAATACTCAGAGCCCTAATACATGGCATAAACAGAATACAAAGCATAGCTAACAATGCACAAACACCAGAAGAGAGACTAGATAACTTGGAGCTCCTAAAAATCAAACACTTATACTTATCAAAAGACTTCACCAAAAGACAACCTACAGAGTGGGAAAACATTTTTGGTTACGAAAAATCCAATCGGTGTCTAATCTCTAAGATCAACAAGATAGTACAAAACCTCAACAGCAAAATGACAAATAACCCAATGAAAAAATGGGCAAAGGATATGAACAGGCACTTCGCCAAAGAAGATATTCAGGCAGCGACCAGACACATGAAGAAATGCTCACTATCATTAGCCATTAGAGAAATTCTGATCAAACTACAATAAGACATCATCTCACCCCAACAAGGCTAGCATTAATCCAAAATACACAAAATAATAAATGCTGGAGAGGTTGTGGAGAGACTGGAACACTTATACTCTGTTGGTGGTAAAGTAAAATGATACAGCCACTTTGTAAATTGATTTGGCACTTCCTTTAAAAATTAGAAACAGAACTACCATAGGATTCAGCAATCTCACTCCTTGGAATATATCCTAGAGTAATAAGAGCTGTCAAAGGAATAGATATATGCACAGCCATGTTCATTGCAGCACTGTTCACAATAGCAAAAATGTGGAGACGACCTGGGTGCCCATCAACAAACGAATGGATAAGCAAATTATAGTATATTCTCACAATGGAATACTATGAAATGATAAAGAACAACTATGAATCCGTGAAAAATCTCATGACCTGGATGAATCTTGAAGGCATTATGCTGAGTGAAATTAGTCAGTCTTAAAAGGACAAATATTGTATAAAACCACTATTATAAAAATTCAAGGAAAGGCTTTGTCATAGTTTGAATTATGTTCCCCCAAAAACGTCTGTATCAATTTGGCTGGGCCATGATTCCAGAATTATGTCATTGGCCTCTGTTTTGTGATTGTAATTTTATATTAAAGACGATTGGTGTGGGATTGTAACATCACATTTACCCAAGTCACATCCCTAACCAAGTAAAGGGAGTTTCCCTGGGGTGTGGCCTGCACCATCTTTTATCTCTCAAGAGATAAAAGGAAAGGCAAGCAAGCAGAGAGTTGGGGATCTCATGCCATCAAGAAAGCAGTGCCGGGAGCAGAGAGCGTCCTTTGGACCGGGGTCCCTGCACAGAGAAGCTCCTAGTCCAGGGGAACACTGAAGAGAAGAAGACCGACAGAGAGAAAAAGCCTTCCCCTGGAGCTGACACCCTGAATTTGGACTTTTAGCCTACTTTGACTGTGAGGAAATAAACTTCTGTTTGTTAAAACCATCCACTTGTGGTATTTCTGTTATAGCAGCACTATATGACTAAGGCAGGTTTAAACACAGAAGAAAACATTCTTTGACGGTTATGAGGGTGGGAATGGAGGGAGAGAGGAATTCACTAATTAGATAGCAGATAAGAATTATCTTACTTTGTTGGTTACCAGGGATGGGAGGAGTGAAGGTGAGGGGAAATTAAATAGACAATAGATTGGTGAAGGGTAAGACTGTACACAATATTGGGGAAACCAGCACAACTTGTACAAGGAAAAGTCATGGAAGCTCCCTAGACACATCCAAACTCCCTGAGGGACTGAATTGCTGGACAGAGAGCTGTGGGGGCCCTGGTCTCAGGGAATATCTGGCTCAATTGACATAACACAGTTTATAAAGACAATGTTCTACATTCTACCTTGGTGAGTAGCTTCTGGGGTCTTAAAAGCCTGTGAGCAGCCATCGAAGGTATTCCACTGGTCTAACCCCTTCAGGAGCAAGGGAGAATGAAGAGAACAGGATATAAGGAAAAGATTAGTCCAAAGGACTAATGGAACACAGCTACCACGGCATCCACCAGATTGAGTCCAGTACAGCTAGATGATGCCCGGCTACCACCACTGACTGCTCTGATCGGGATCACAATAGAAGGTCCCGGATGGAGGTGGAGAAGGATGTAGAATAAAATACTAACGCACAAGAAAAACCGTATTTACCGGCCTGACAGAGACTGGAGAAACCCTGAGAGTATGGCCCCAGACACCCTTTTAGCTCAGTGGTGAAGTCACTCCTGAGGTTCACTGTCCAGCCGGGAACTGGGAAGACCCATAAAACAAAACAAAACTAATGAGGCACAGGGACAAAGACTAGAAGGCAGGAGGGGACAGGAAAGCTGGTGATAGGGAACCCAAGGTTAAGAAGGGACAGTGTTAACATGTCGTGGGGTTGTTAACTATTGTCATAGGGCAATATGTGTACTGTTTAATGAGAAACTATTTGTTCTGTAAACATTCATCTAAGGTACAAAAAAAAGAATTATCTGTGTGAGATCAAACTGACAATAGCAACTCAAAAGGTTTGATGGGAAGCCTAGGGGGCAGTGAGTTGAAGATAATGGTGATGGAATAATTTGGAAAAGGATAGTGAGAATAACAGCATAACTGGAAGAATGTAATCAATGTCACTCAGGTGTACATGTAAAAACTTTGGAAGTGGTGTAACTTTGGCTATGTATATTTTCACTAAAAAAAAAAAAGTCCTCCAAGGTCGATAAGGGAAAGTGTTCACATGTTGTGGGGTTGTTACCCAATGTCATAAAACAATATGTGTATTGACTGTTTAATGAGAAACAATTTGTTCTGTAAACCTTCATCTAAAGTACAATAAAAAAATTATCTTAGGTGAAGGGAAGGACAACACACAATATAGGTGAAGTCAGCACAACTGGACTAAACCAAAAGCTATGAATTTTCCTGAACACAACGAAACGCTTCGAGGTACAGAGTAGCAGGGGTAGGGGCCTGGGGACCATGGTCTTAGGGGACATCTAGGTCAATTGGCATAACAGTCTATTATGAAAATATTCTGCATCCCACTTTAGTGAGTGGCAGGTGGGGTCCTAAAAGCTAGCAAGTGGCCATCTAAGATGTGTTGTTTGGTCCCAACCCACCTGGAGCAAAGAAGAATGAAGAACACCAAAGACACAAGGAAAATATTAGCACAAGAGACAAAAACGTCCACATAAACCAGAGACTCCATTAGCCTGAGATCAGAAAAACTAGATGGTGCCCGGCTAGAACCAATGACAGCCTTGACAGAGAACACAGAGGGGAGTCCCTGATGGAGCGGGAGAAGAGTGGGATGCAGAACACAAATTCTACTAAAAAGACCAGACTTAATGGTCTGACTGAGACTGGAGGAACCCCAGAAGACATGGCCTCTGCAGTCTCTGATAACCCAGGACTGAAAGCATTCCTGAAGCCAACTCTTCAGACAAAGATTGTACTGGACTATGAGACATAGAATGATGCTTGGGAAGAATGTGCTTCTTGGTTCAAGTAGATACATGAGATGAGATGGGTGACTCCTGTCTGGAGGAGAGATGAGAAGGTGGAAAGGGATAGGAGCTAGTTGAATGGACACGGGAAATCAGAGGTGGAAAGGAGGAGTGTGCTATCACATTGTAGGAATAGCAACAAGGGTCACATAATAAAGTACATATAAATTTTTGTATGAGAAACTAATCTGAGCTGTAAACTTTCAGTTAAAGCACAATAAAAAAGTTAATAAAAAAAATAAGGACAATGCTAGGGACCCTAGTACATGGCATAAATAGTATACAAACCATAACTAACAATGCACAAACACCAGAAGAGAAAACTGATAACTGTGAGCTCCAAAAATTAAACACAATTTAAGCACATCAAAAGACTTCACCAAAATAGTAAAAAGAGAACCTACAGAATAGGACCATCACACATCTGTCAGTTTGTCATACTATGGTGGCTTGCATGTTGTTGTGATACTGGGAGCTTTGCCATCAGCATTTCAAATACCAGCAGGTCACCCTTGTTGGACAGGTTTCAGAGGGTCTTCCAGTCTAAGAGACTAGAAAGAAGGACCTGGCAGTCAACTTCTGAAAAGATTGGCCGGTGAAAACCTTAAGAATAGGAACAAACCATTGTCTGAAATAGTGCCGGAAGATGAGCCCCTCAAGTTGAAAGTCATTCAAAATATGACTGGGGAAGAGATGCCTCCTCAAAGTAGAGTCGACCTTAATAACGTGAATGGAGTCAAGCTTTCGGGACCTTCATTTGTGGAGGTGGCACTACTCAAAGTGAGAAAAAACAGCCCCAAACATCCATTAATAATCAGAAAGTGGAATGTGTGAAGAATGAATCCAGGAAATTGAAAGTCATCAAGAATGAAATGGAACACATCAAGATCAATATCCTAGGTATTAATGAGCTGAAATGGACAGTTATTGGCAATTTTGAATCAGACAAACATATGGTCTACTATGCTGGAAATGACAAATTGAAGAGGAATGGCGTTGCACTCATCTTCAAAAAGAACATTTCAAAATCTATCCTGTAGTAAAATGCTGTCAGTGATAGGATAATATCCATAAACCTACAAGGAAGACCAGTTAATTCGAATATTATTCATATTTACATACCAAACAATAATGCCAAAGATGAGGTAACTGAAGATTTTTACCAACTTCTTCAGTCTGAAATTAATCAAACGTGCAATCAAGATTATAATTTCTGGTGATTGGAATGCAAAAGTTGGAAGCAAAGAAGGATCCGTAGTTGGAAAATATGGCCTTGGTGATAAAATGACACTGGAGATCCCGTGATAGAGTTTTGCAAGAACAACAACTGATTCATTGTAGACATCTTTTTCCAACAACATAAACAGCAACTATACACGTGCACCTTGCCAGATGGAATACACAGGAATCAAATCGACTACATCTGTGGAAAGAGGCGATGGAAAAGCTCAATATCATCAGTCAGAACAAGGGCAGGGGCTGACTGCAAGCAGACCATCAATTGCTTATACGCAAGTTCAAGATGAAGCTGAAGAAAATTAGAACAAGTCCACGAGGGCCAAAGTATGACCTTGAGCATACCCCACCTGAATTTGGAGACCATCTCAAGAATAGATTTGATTCATTGAAAACTACTGAACAAGAGTTGTGGGATGACATCAAAGACATCATACATCAAGAAAGCAAAAGGTCTTTAAAAAGACGGGAAAGAAAGAAAAGACCAAAATGGATGTCAGAAGAGACTCTGAAACTTGCTCTTGAACGTACAGTAGAGAAAGCAAAAGGAAGAGATGATGAAGTAAATGAGCTGAACAGAAGATTTCAAAGGGCTTCTCCAGAAGAGAAAGTAAAGTATTATAATGAAATGTGCAAAGACCTAGAGTTAGAAAACCAAAAGGGAAGAACACCTTTGGCATTTCTCAAGCCGAAAGACATGAAGAAAAAAATTCAAGCCTCGAGTTGCAATTTTGAAGGATTATATGGGCAAAATATTGAACAAAGCAGGAAGCATCAAAAGAAGATGAAAGGAAAACAGAGACACTGTACCAAAAAGAACTGATCGATGTTCAACCTTTTCAGAAGGTAGCATATGACCAAGAACTGATGATATTGAAGGAAGAAGCCCAAGCTTCACTGATGACATTGCAAAAAACAATACTACAGGAATTGATGGAATGCCAAATTGAGATGTTTCAACAAAGGGATGCAGCACTGGAGGTGCTCATTTATCTATGCCAAGAAATCTGGAAGACAGATACCTGGTAAACAGACTGGAAGAGATCCATACTTGTGTCCATTCCAAAGAAAGGTGATTCAACAGAATGTGGAAATTATCAAACGATATCATTAATATTATATGCAAGTAAAATTTTGCTGAAAGGTTATTCAAAAGCGATTGCAGCAGTACTTCGACAGGAAACTACCAGAAATTCAAGCTGGATTCAGAAGAGGACCTGGAATGAGGGATATCATTGCTGATGTCAGATGGATCTTGGCTGAAAGCAGAGAACATCAGAAAGACGTTTCTTTGTGTTTTATGGACTATGCAAACGCATTCGACTGTGTGGATCATAACAAATTATAAATAACATTGCAGAGAATGGGAATGTCAGAATAGTTAATTCTGCTCATACAGAATCTGTACTTAGACCAAGAGGCAGTCATTTGAATAGAGGAAGGAGATATTGCATGATTTAAAATCAAGAAAGATGTGCATCAGGGTTGTTTCCTTTCATCATTCTTATTCAATCTGTATGCTGAACAAATAATCCGAGAAGCTGGATTATGAAGAAGAATGTGGCATCGGAATTGGAGGAAGACTCATTAAACTGTGTTATGCAGATAACACAACATTCCTTGCTGAATGTGAAGAGGACTTGGAATCAATTACTGACGAAGGTCAAAGACTACAGCCTTCAGTATGTATTACATGTCAACATAAAACAAAAATCCTCACAACTGGACCAACAAGCAACATTATGATAAACGGAGATGATAATTGACCTCGTCAAGGATTTCATTTTACTTGGATCCACAATCAACGCCCATGGAAGTCCAGAAATCAAAGGACATATTGCATTTGGGCAAATCTGCTGCAAAAGATCTCTTTCAAGTGTTAAACAACAAAGAGATAACTTTGAGAACTAAGGTTCACCTGTCCCAAGCAGTGGTATTTTCAATCACCAAATGTGCATGTGAAAGTTGGACAGTGAAAAAGGAACACCTAAGAAGAATTGATGCCTTTGAATTACAGCATTGGCAAAGAATATTGAATATACCATGGACTGCCAGAAGAACAAACAAATCTGTTTTGGAATAAATAGAGCTAGAATGCTCTTTGGAAGTTAGGATGGCAGGACTTTGTCTCACATACTTTGGACACGTTATTAAGAGGGACAAGTCCCTGAAGAAGGACATCGAGCTTGGTAAAGCAGAGGGTCAGCAAAAAAGAAAAAGATGTTTGACAAGATGGATTGACACTGTGTCTGTAACAATGGGCTCAAACATAGCAACTATTGTGAGGATGGCATAAGACTGGTCAGTGTTTCATTCTGTTGTACGTAGAGTTGCCATGAGTCAGAACCAACTTGAAGGCACCCAACAACGACAACAGAGAATGGGAAAAAAATCTGGCTATGGCATATCCAACAAAGGTCTAATCTCTAAAATCTACAAAATACTGCAACAGCTCAACAACAACAACAAAAAATCCAATTAAAATTGGCAAAAATTATGAACAGACACATCACTGAAGAAGACCTTCAAGTGGCTAACAGACACAAGAGGAAATGGTTGTGATCATTAGCCGTTAGAGAAATGCTAATCAAAACTACATTGAAATATCATCTCACCCAACAATACTGGCACTAATCCAAAAAACACCAAATAACAAATGTTAGAGAATTTGTGGGGAAACTGGAACTCTTTTGCACTGCTGGTGGGAATGTGAAATGGTACAACCACTTTGGAAAATAATATCATGCATCCATAAAAAGCTAGAAATAAAAATACTATACTATTCATCAATCCCACTCCAAGGAATATACCCTAGAGAAATAAGTGGCATCACATGAGTAGATATATGCACACCCAAGTTCATTGCAGCACTGTTCAATATAACAAAAAGATGGAAACATAGTAAATGCCCATTAACAGATAAACAGATAAACAAATTGTGGTACAAAATACAGTGGAGTACTATGCAATGCACAAAAACTATGATGAATCTGCAAAACATCTCACAACATAGATGATCCTGTAGTGTGTTATGCCGAGTGAAAAAAGCCAGTCACAAAAGGGCAAATATTATGACACCACTATTATAAAAACTCAAGAAAAGGTTTACACATAGAAAAAAAAACATTATTTGATGGTTGCGAGGGTAGGGAGTGAGAGGGAGGGGAAATCACTAACTAGACAGTAGACAAGTGTCAACTTCAGTGAAGGTAAGAACAACACACAATATAGGGGAAGTCAGCTCAGCTGGACCAAAGTAAAAGCATAGAAGTTTCCTAGACACATCCAAACACTTTGAGAGACGAACTAACTCGGCTGTGGCCTGGGGATCATATTCTAGGGGAGCATCTAGGTAAATTGGCATCACATAATTCATAAAGAAAATGTTCTACATCCCACTTTGATGAGTAACCTCTGGTGTCTTAAAAGCTTATGAGCAACAATCTAAGATACATCTATTGGTCCCACCATATCCGAGCAAAGGAGAATGAAGAAAACCAAACACATAAGGAAAACATTAGCCCAAAGGTCCACATGAACCAGAGACTCCACCAGCCTGAGACCAGAATAACTAGATGGTGCCTGGCTACCACCAATGACCACACAGACAGGGATCACAACAGAAAGTCCAGGACAGAGTGGGGAAAAAAAATGTAGAACAGAATTTAAATTTATGGAAAAAAAACACACTTACTGGTCTGATGGAGACTAGAGGAATCCCTGAAACTAGGGCCCCCAGACACTAGGCTGACCCAGAAATGAAACTATTCCCAAAGCCACTCTTCAGACAAAAATTAGACAGGCCTATAAAACAAAAAATAACACATGTGAGAAACGTGCTTTTTAGTTCAATCAAATATGAGACCAAATGGGCAACTCCTGCCTTAAAGCAAGACAAGAAGGTAGGAAGGGACAAGAACTAGACAAATGGACACATGGAAGCCAGGGTGGAAAGAAGTGTGCTGTTACATTGTGGGGATCGCAACCAATGTCACAAAACAATATATGTATAAATTTTTGAATGAGAAATTAGCTTGAGTTGTAAACTTTCCCCTAAACCACCAAAAAACAAAAAAAACCCACAAAGATCTAAATATAAAAACTAAAATTACAAAGATTATGGAGGTAAAGACAGAATCAACACTAGGAGTCCTAATATATGGCATAAATAGAAAACCAAACATAACTAAAAATGCACAAACAGAAAATGAACTAGATAAATGGAACCTACTAAAAATCAAACGCTTATGCTCAACGGAAGACTTCTCCAAAAGAGTAAAAACAGAACCAACAGACTGGGAAAATTTTTTTTGACTATGACATGTCCATCAAGTGTCTAATCTCTAGAATTTATAGAAGACTTCAACACCTTAACAACAACAAAAACAAATAATCCAATTAAAAATGGGCAAAGGATATGAACGGACACTTCATAAAAGAAGATATTTATGTTGCTAATAAACATAGGAAAAAATGCTCTCTATCATTAGCAATTAGAGAACTGCAAATCAAAACTACAATGAGATACCATCTCACCCTCACATTACCGGCACTAATCAAAAAAACAGAAAATAACAAATGTTGGCGAGGTTGTGGGGTGATTGGAACTCTTATACACTGCCGATGGGAATGTGAATTGATACAACCACTATGGAAAATGGTATGGCACTTTCTCAAAAGGCTAGAAATAGAAATACGATATGATCCAGCAATCCCATTCCTAGGTATATACCCTAAAGAAATAAGAGCTATGACACAAATAGACATATGCACACCC
Source organism: Dugong dugon (assembly GCA_030035585.1). Classification (NCBI taxonomy): domain Eukaryota; kingdom Metazoa; phylum Chordata; class Mammalia; order Sirenia; family Dugongidae; genus Dugong; species Dugong dugon. Next base: position 36,503,234 of record CM057479.1, read on the forward strand.
ATCTTCATTGTAGCAGTATTCACAATAGCAAAAAGTTGGAAGCAACCTAAGTGCCAATCAAAAGGCAAATGAATTAATAATCTGTAGTACATATATACACAATGGAATACTATGCAATGATAAAGAATGATTAATCTGTGAAACATCTCACAACATGGACAAACGTGGAGTACATTATGCTGAGTGAATAAGTCAAATGTAAAAGGACAAATATTGTTTGAGAACGCTATTTTAAAGTAATAGCATAAGGTTTACACACAGGAAAAAAAATATTTGATGGTTACAGGGGTGGGAGGGGCTGGAGGGGAAAATTACCAAATAGATAGTAGACATGTGTTGGTATTGGTGTAGGGAAAGGCAATTCACAATATCAGAGAAGTAAGCACAACATGACCAAGGCAAGAAAGGACACTGAGGGGAACACAGGAATAAAGGACAATCGTGATAAGTACTATAGCATAGACAACCCTGCAATAAAGGTATTAACAAACAATAATTTATGAATGCCTACATAGATACATATGTCAAGAGGTGAGGGAGGGTGTGATGGAGCACAGCCACTGGTAGATACAAGTTTGGTGGTGGAAATTTCTAAATACTTGACTGTAGGTACTCCTTATATATTGATATAGACAATAGAGGACACAAGAGGTACAGTCAGGGAAACTTCTTAGACGTAACTAAACACCTTGTGGGATGAAATTTCCAGGCTCAAAGGCAAACCACCATAGTCTTGGGGGATATCTACCTCAGTCAGCGCAAAGTAGTTCTTAAATACAATGTTGTACATCCTACTTTGGAGAGTAGCATCTGCGGTCTTAAAAAGCTTGAGAGTAGCCACCTATGGTATAACTATTGGTTTCTTCCAGTCTGGAGCAAAAGAGAGTGAAAGAAATGAAAGACTCAAGGGCACAATTAGTCCAAGGGACTAATGGACCACATGAACCACAGCCTACGCGACCCCGAGAACAGACGAACTAGATGGTGCTGACTGGGATTACAACACAGGGTCCCGGACAGAGTGAGAGAAAAGTGTAGAACAAAATATCAAATTCACAAAAAAGACCAGACTTACTGGTCTCACAGAGAATGCAGGAACTGCTGAGACTATGACCTTCTGACCTGAAACTGAAGCCATACTCGGAGACAAGCATCCAGCCAAACAATAGACAAGCCCATAAAGTAAGTACTAACACCCAAGAGGAATGTGCTCCTTAGAACAATCAATTATAAGAGATTAAAAGGGCAATATTTTCCCATGCAAAGATGAGACCGCAGGAAGGGGTAGAAAATCAGGATGAAACGAAATGGGGAGAGTGCTGACACATTGTGGGGAATGAAGCCAAGGTCATGAAACATTTTACATACAAACTATAGAATGAGAATCTCATTTTCTCTACATACTTTCACATTATGCACACACACACACAAAAACATGCACACACACACACACAAATGATTAGAAAGTGCCATGGATTATGGAGTTAGTATTAAAATTTTTTTGACTAATTTAAATATTTGACTTTTGTTAATTATTTCTCCGTGCTTTTTAAAATAGTTTTAGTAGAATTGCATGCAATTATTAATAAGTTTCACTTGATTCACAAGAAAACTTTACCATAAATAAAACGTGATTAAAAATATGTGATAGTACAAGCTCTAAATTATGATTGCTTGTTAAAAGAAATTTTATATTCTGTAAATTCTGGCTATGGAACATACTCATGTATCCCTGGACATTGTTCACTGTCAGAAACTTAGCAAGAGTATTCGGAAAATACCATAAGTCTTAATGTTCACTGCAATTTCTTAATGGTGCATTCTAACGAATCTACAAATCTTGACCAGATTTCTGAAAGATACCCCAAATTCTTGTGTATATTTTTAAATGTTTGTAGAAATATGCACAGATCAAGTGGCAATTTTTGAAAATTATACCATCTGACTGATAGAAATAATTTCATTTTCTTCATAAAATTACATACAGGATTTAGTAACAGAGGAACTTTATAAAGAAAACAAAAGACATTTTTCACTCTCTTAAGAAAATAGAAATCTTTTAGACTGAAAAATATTTTAGATCTCTATTCTATTTCCTGGAACAATTAATAGTTTAGTCATATCAGAATAATTAATTGATCCTGTGTAGATATTATCTATTCATTATTCATAATTTGTTTTTAGCAGGCACATTGATCTGTGTGGATATGCCTCACCGTGATGGATTATATATAAAGCAATGGGTTCTCCTTGTTGAATGCTGAAGGACATCACAATGTGCATATGATGTGGAATAAACCACCTGTCTGTGCTGTCTCAGAGCAATTTGAGAAGGCTTATGTAGCCAAATCTTTAAGTACACCTGCCAAGTATAGAATCACATGATAGGGAGTGACACTGAAATTTACCCCATAAAGAACAACACACACACAAACACACAAATAGTTTCTTCTCATCATTATTATACAGAATCAAACAAAACTTATTTTGAAAGCTAAACGTGAGTCAAATTCCTTACATAACATTTTAGAAGTGAAACAATCAGAAAAGACAATGTTACTCACACACACAACCCCCCCCAAAAGAATAAGTATTTAGGGATAGCTACCAGTTGGAATCGACTAGATGGCAACGGGTTATTGCCCATATACTAAGCCCTGGTGGCCCAATGTTTAAGAAGTCTGCTGCTAATCAAAAGACTGGCAGTTCGAATTCACCAACTGCTCCTTGGATACCCTCTGAGATAGTTCTACTCTGTTCTATAGGGTCAGTCGGAATCGACTCAGCAGCAACAGGTTTGGTTTTTGGTATTGTCCATGTCAATTAAGATTTCTCTACTTTTGTCTAAAGAAACAATCAATAGAAAATATAAACATATATAACTATAGATAAAGAAAAGGATTTTAAATAACTGATTTACAAAGTTTGTTTTATCCTCCTTCCAAATTTGCATATGACATTATTTCTATCAGTATTTTCTAAATTTTCTTAATTCTTCCATTGGTCAATTGAGAATAAAAACTTCTGATGGCATCCATGTTGAAAACTTTTCCTGAGATGACTTTTTTCTTTAATTGAATTTAAAAATAAAGTTTAGGTCATAGAAAAGTAAAGCTATTGAAGATCACTTTTGATCTTTCCTTTTTACTACCTTCTTTTATGAACAAAAATGAACAATGAAATTAAACACACTGTTACTTTGAATAAGCTTATGGCAACAGCAAGACTTGTGGTGAAGCCAAATGTTTATCTGGGGGCCATGTGTATATGATTTTCTTGGTGAGGACTAGTTCAGGATCCAGCAAGGGCTAAGCTGCCATGACAGTGTAGAGGTGTACAGAGTTGAGGAAATGCAGGAACTGACCAGGGCTTTTCTGTCAAAACACAATTAAAATGAAGTGCAGTTATTCTTTTGGCTGAGAATATTCCTTGGTTGAAAATATGGGCAAAGTTTACCCATCTCACAATTAAAAAACATATAATCTTAGAACTTAGTATGATTTCTAAACATATTCTCTGTGTATAATAATTTATTACAAATAATTTCATTATATAAACTACACATGCTTTATTTATGTAACAATCATTTATTTTTGCATAGAAGAAAAACAGAATATCATTTAAATTAAGTATGTTGTTTTGTTTGCCTTATGTAAGCATGCTCTATTTAGCTTATAAAAATACATTCTTCCTTAGTATGGCTACATTTACTTATGATCCAATATTTTTCTGGCTATGTTTAAAGGGGGCTTTATTGATAAATATTGAATTAATTTGACAGTAAGCAGGACTGGATATAAAAATTATGCACACTTTTTTAAAAATTATTAATTACTTTGTTCATCATTAAAATCCATATTAACTGAGCTGTATTTGTAAAGTTTCATTCCATAACTTATAAAAGTGAGAAATTTAAACAAAAATAGAGAAAATAGATTTATAAAAGGATGCTTAATAATTGAGAACCCAGTATTTACTTCATATCTGTTATCCTTGACAGCTACCGAAGACTCATATTTACAAAGATTTCATGGTTATTAAAGTATTCACTAATTATATGAAAACAAATTAAATAACTCAGATATTTTCAGATATATTTACCTAAAGTTCAAAAGATGGAAAAATAATATCAAGCAAAAAACACTCAAAAAAGAGCAGGAGAGGCAATATTAAACTCTGATAAAATAGACTTTAAAGTAAAATCCACCACAAAGTATAAGGAAGGACACTATACAATTATTAAATGGTCAATACACCAGGAAGACACAACTATAAATAAATATTTATGCACCCAATGTCAGTGCTCCAAAATACATAAAACAAACTCTAAAGAATTGAAAAGATAGACAGATAACTCCACAATAGTAGTAGGAGACTTCAACACACCATTTCTGGTGAAGGGCAGAGCATTCAGAAAGAAGCTCAATAAAAACACGGAAGATTTAAATACTACAATCAACGAACTTGATCTCATAGACATATACTGAACACTGCACCCAACAGCTGCCAAGTGTACTTTCTTTCCCAAAGCACACGGAAAATTCTCCAGAATAGACCACATAATAGGTCATAAAACAAGCCTTAATAAAATACGAGGCATTGAAATATTACAAAGCAACTTTTCTGACCATAAAACCATAAAAGTAGAAATCAATAACACAAAAAGCAAGGAAAAAAAATCAAACACATGGAAACTGAAACACCTTGCTCAAAAATTACTGGGTTATAGAAGAAATGAAGGATGTAATAAAGAAATTCATAGAATCAAACAAGAACAAAAACAAATCTTACCAGAACCTTTGGGAAACAGCAAAAGCAGTGCTCAGAGGTCAGTTTATAAAATGCGCAATCCAAAAAGAAGAAAGGGCCATAATCAAAACATTAACCTTACTACTGGAAGAAGTAGAAAGAGAGCAGAAAAAAAGCCCTCAGGGGCCATAAGAAAGGAAATAATAAGAATTAGAACAGAATTAGGAGGAGGTGGGGCCAAGATGGTGGAGTAGTCAGATGGCTTCCTATATACCTCTTACAACAAAGATCTGGAAAAACAAGTGATTTGATTGTATATGAATATCTAGGATCCCTGAACAAGGAAAAGTTAAGGAATTGGACTGAGTGGAAGAGGGAGAGGTAGATGGTTCAGAAGAAGTGAGGAGTACCAGACGAATGGCAGTGGGAGCAGTAGCTCTTCAGCCCTGAAGGGCTCCGGGTGAGCAGTGAAGAAGGCAAATAGCTCTGAGTGCGCTCAGGAGGCAGTTTCCTCATCGTGAGAGATCCAGCAGCAGAGATTCAGCTTGCACACGCTGAACCAGTGAAAAGGAGCTCCCAAGTGGCTAAAGGTAAGTACATGTGTGTGGCCTTTCATGGGGATTTAAAAAAAAAGAGTCCATTTGGGAAAAACCTCTCTCCCTTTTACATCCTCCATCCCCGCTCTGCACCAGCCCAGATTTCCTGAATCTCTGAGTCCCCTGGGCTGGAAGTAGATCCCAAAAGGTGCCCCAACGCATACTCCTGGTCTTGGGGAGGGAATAAATACTCAACTGGCTCCCCTAAGCCAGGAACTCAGGGTTGGGACAGCTCCTTTGCTAGGCACAGCCATAAGGAGTCTGCAGACTTTGAGTGCTTTCCACCCCTGTATAGACTTGTGTGGACCCATCTCAACAGTGTAAGCCCTCACTACCACAGTACAACAGGGTAAACACCTGAGGTCTAACTTCAACTGTTTTAGTAGTGAAGTAGCAGATTTGTGACCCGTGACACAGTCCTGACTTTTAAACATTTACTGGTCCACACCAGGGGCTTGAGGACTGCTGGCTTAACCCACATCACTAGTCACTGACTACAGGGGTCCAAAAATAAGTGGTGCCCCCAAGTCTTTACAGCCAACGAAGTAGAGGGCTCATAGTCAATCCTTAAAACTCAACTACCTACTCGCTCTAGGGAATAAAGACACGCTTTCCTTTCACACACTCAGGTGCAGCCGTCAGCCCACTGGCTGGCACAGCACATGACCCCCTACTGCAGCCAGATACCTGTGTCTACACCAATCACCCATGCTTCTCTAAGACTGTAGGTGAGAGCCTGCACCACACACTTGGTGACTGACTGCTTGGACACCTGAGTTGAAACAATACAGTAACATTTAATGTACACCAGTGTGCACATACTTATAGAACGACCTGGTGACAGGACGTTAGGACTTCAAAGTTGCCAATAATCAAACTAGTGCACACTAGCAGTCTATTTGGACATATCAAAACAAAACAAAACAAGAAGCTAGAACACACTAAACAAATATAAAATAAAATTATAATAAATTATTGATGGCTTGGAGACAATGGACAATATCAAATCACATAAATAGACATTCCATGATGTATTCAGCAAACTCCCAAAATAAAACATAAATAAATTCTCTGAAGGAACAGAATTCCTCAGAATTACCTGAGGCAGAATACAAAAGATTAATATACAGAACTCTTCTAGAAATTAGAAAGGTAATTCTATAAAATGCAGAAACAACCAAAGAACATACAAAGTAATAGCTGAACTTAAAAAACTTATTCAAGAATATAATGACAAATTTAATAGTCTGCAAGACTCCATAGACAGACAGCAATCAAAAATCCAGAAGATTAACAATAAAATTTCAGAATTAGACAACTCAACAGAAAGTCATAGCAGCAGAATTGAGGCAGTAGAGGTTAGAATTAGTGACCTTGAAGACAAAGCATTTGACACCAAATTATTTGAGGAAAAATCAGATAAAATAATTTAGAAGAATGAATAAACTCTAAGAGTTATGTGGGACTCTATCAAGAGAAACAATCTATGAGTGATTGGAGTACAAGAATGGGGGGGGGATAAAAGAAAACACAGAGAAAATTGTTGAAGATTTGTTGACAGAAAACTTCTCTGACACCATGAAAGATGAGAAGATATCTATCCAAGATGTTCATCGAACCCCACATAAGGTAGATCCCAAAAGAAAGTCACCAAGACATATTATAATCAAAGTTGCCAAAACCAAAGATAAAGAGAAAATTTTAAGAGTGGCTAGGGATAAAAGAAAAGTCATCTACAAAGGAGAGTCAATTAGAATAAGCTCAGACTACTCAGCAGAAACAATGCAGGTGGGAATGCAGTGAGATGACATATATAAAGTCTAGAAGGAAAACAACTGCCGGCCAAAAATTATATATCCAGCAAAATTGTCTTTCAAATATGATGGCAGAATTAGGTTATTTCCAGATAAACAGAAGTTTAGGGAATTTGCAAAAACCAAACCAAAATTACAAGAAATACTAAAGGGAGTTCCCCAGTTAGATAATCAATAACGTCAGATAACAACACCAGACTAGAACACAGCACAGACCAACCAGATATTGACTCAGACAGGGAAGTCAAAAGTACATCAAACCTAAGAATTGAAAGTAGGGAATCAGAGATATCAATACATAAAAAAGGACAACATTAAAACAAAAAAGAGGGACTTAAAAAATGCAGACATAGATTTTTCATATAGAGGGGAAGTCAAGGCGATATAAAGAAATAAAATACTGGTATAAACTCAGAAAAATAGGGATCAATATTAAGGTAACTGCAAAGGAATCTAACAATTCCACAAATCAAAATAACAAAGTAGAAAAATATAATGACTCAGCAAACACAAAATCAACAATGAAGAAAAAGATGAAAAACATACATAAAGAAAAATGACTTAGCACAGAAAATTAAAGGGAACAAAGAAACTTTGAACAACACACAAAAAGAGACATCAGGATGACAGCACTGAACTCATACCTATCAATAATTATGCTGAATGTAAATGGACTTAACGCACCAATAAAGAGACAGAAAGTGGCAGATTGGATAAAATGCTTGATCCATCTATATGCTGCCTACAAGAGATGCACCTTAGGCTTAAAGACACAAACAGGCTAAAACTCAAAGTATGGAAAAAATATATCAAGCAAACAACACTCAAAACAGAGCAGGAATGGCAATATTTCTGACAAAACAGACTTTAATGTAAAATCCACCACAAAGGATAAGGAAGGACACTGTGTAATGATTAAAGGGTCAATACACCAGGGGGACATAATTATAATAAATACTTACACGCCCAGCAACAGGGCTCCAAAATACATAAAACAAACTCTAAAGGCACTGAAAACAGAGATAGACAGCTCCACAATAGTAGTAGGAGACTTCAACACACCACTTTCGGTGAAGGACAGTACATACAGAAAGAAGCTCAACAAAGACACGGAAGACCTAAACGCTATAATCAACCAACTTGAAGTTATAGACTATACCGAACAATGCACCCAACAGCAGCAAAGTATACTTTCTTTTCCAATGCACATGGAACATTCTCCAGAAGAGACCACATATTAGGTCATAAAACAGCCTTAACAGAATCCAAAACACCGAAATATTACAAATCTTATTTTCTGGCCATAAAGCCATAAAAGTGGAAATCAACAACACAAAAAGCAAGGAAAAGAAATCAAACACATATAAACTGAACAATGCCTTGCTCAAAAACTACTGTGTTATAGAAGAAATGAAGGATGGAATAAAGAAATTCATAGAATCAAATGAGTATGAAAACACATCCTACCAGAACCTTTGGGACACAGCAAAAGCAGTGCTCAGAGGTCAGTTTATATTAATAAATGTACACATCCAAAAAGAAGAAAGGGCCATAATCAACACATTAACCCTACAACTGGAACAAGTAGAAAGAGAGCAGCAAAAGGAGCACTCAGAAGCCAAAAAGAGGGAAATAATAAGAATTTAAGCAGAATTAAATGAAATAGAGAATAGAAAAACAATTGAAAGAGTTAACAAGACCAAAAGCTGGTTATTTGAGATCAACAAAATCGAAAAACCATTGACCAAACTGACAAGAAAAAGAAAGGACAGGAAGCAGATAACCCGTATAAGAAATGAATTGGGTGATACCACAACAGACCCAACTGAAATTAAAAGAATCATAACAGATTACTATGAAAAATTGTACTCTAACAAATTTGAAAAGCTAGAGGAAATGGACAAATCTCTAGAAACTCACTACCTACCTAAATTAACACAAACAGAGGTAGAACAACCAAATAAACCCATAACAAAAGAACAGATTGAAAATGTTATTAAAAAACTGCCAACAAAAATAAGCCCTGGTCCGGATGGCTTCACTGGAGAATTTTACAAAACTTTCAGAGAAGAGATAACACCACTTCTACTAAAGGTATTCCAGAGCATAGAAAAGGATAGAATACTCCCAAACTCATTCTATAAAGCCAGCATAACCCTGATACCAAAACCAGGTAAAGACACCACAAAAAAGAAAATTACAGACCAATATCTCTCAAGAACATTGAAGCAAAAATCCTCAACAAAATTCTAGCCAATAGAATTCAGCAATATATCAAAAAAATAATTCACCATGATCAAGTGGGATTTACACAAGGCATGCAGGAAAGGTTCAACACTAGAAAAACAATCAATGTAATCCATCACATAAATAAAACAAAAGGCAAGAACCACATGATCTTATCAATCTATGCAGAAAAGACATTGAACAAGGTCCAACACCCATTCATGATAAAAACTCTCAACAAAATAGGAATACAAGGGAAATTCCCAATATAATTAAGGGCATTTATACAAAGCCAACAGCCAACATCATCCTAAATGGAGAAAGTTTGAAAGCATTCCGCTTGAGAATGAGAACCAGCCGAGGACGCCCTCTATCACCACTCTAATTCGACATTGTGCTGGAGGTTCTAGCCAGAGCAATTAGGCTAGAAAAAGAAATAAAGGACATCCAAGTTGGTAGGGAAGAAGTCAAAGTATCTCTATTTGCAGATGATATGATCTTATACTCAGAAAACCCCAAAGAACCCGTAAGAAACTACTGGAACTAACAGAAGATTTCAGCAAATTTTCAGGATACTAGATAAACATACAAAAAACAGTGGATTCTTTTACACCAACAAAGAGAACTTCCAAGAGGAAATCACCAAATCAATACCATTTACAATAGCCCCCAAGAAGATAAAATATTTGGGAATAAATCTAACCAGAGACGTAAAAGACCTATGCAAAGAAAACTACAAGACACTACTGCAAGAAACCGAAAGAGACCTGTGTAAGTGGAAAAACATAACTTGATCATGGATAAAAAGCTCAAGATTGTGAAAATGTCAGTTCTGCCCAAAGCGATCTACAGATACAACGCAATGCAGATCCAAATTCCACTAGCATTTTTAAATGAGATTGATAAACAAATCACCAACTTCATATGGAAAGGAAAGAGGCCCCGAATAAATAAAGCATTACTAAAGAAGAAGAACAAAGTGAGAAGCCTCACACTACCTGATTTGAGAAACTATTATACCGCCACGGTAGTCAAAACAGCCTGGTACTGGTACAACAACAGATACATAGACTAGTGGAACAGAATTGAGAATCCAGAAATAAAGTCTTCCACCTATGAACAGCTGACATTGATAAAGACCTGAAGTCCATTAATTGGGGAAAATACAGTCTCTTGAACAAATGGTGCAGCATAACTGGATATCCATTTGCAAAAAAATGAAACAAGACCCATACCTCACACCATGCACAAAAAATAACTCAAAATGGATCAAAGACCTAAATATAAAATTGAAAATGATAAAGATCATGGAAGAAAAAAATAGGGACAACTATAGGAGCCCTAATACATGGCATAAATAGAATGCAAACCGTAAGTAACAATGTACAAGCACCAGAAGAAAGACTAGATAACTGGGAGCTCCTAAAAATCAAACACTTATGCTCATCAAAAGACTTCACCAAAAACATCAAAAGATAACCTACAGACTGGGAAAAACACTTTAGGCTATGACAAATCCAATTAGCATCCAATCTCTAAAATCTACAAGATACTGCAAAACCTTGATAACAAAAAGACAAATAATTAAAAAAAGGGCAAAGGATATGAACGGGCACTTCACCAAAGAAGATATTCAGGTGGCTAACAGACACATGAAGAAATGCTCACGATCATTAGCCATTAGAGAAATGCAGATCAAAACTACAATGAGATACCATCTTACCCCAACGAGGCTACCCTTAATCCAAAAAACACAAAATAATAAATGCTGGAGACGTTGTGGAGAGACTTGAACTCTTTATACACTGTTGGTGGGAATGTAAAATGGTACAACCACTTTGGAAATCAATTTGGCGCTTCCTTAGAAAGCTAGAAATAGAAGTACCATACAATCCAGCCATCCCGTTCCTTGGAATATACCCGAGAGAAATAAGAGCCATTACATGAATAGATATACGCACACCCATGTTCATTGCAGCATTGTTCACAATAGCAAAAAGATGGAAACAGCCTAGGTGCCCATCAACGGATGAATGGATAATCAAATTGTGGTATATTCACACAATGGAATACTATGCAACGATAAATAACAATGATGAAACCGTGAAAATTCTTATAACATTGAGGAATCTAGAGGACATTATGCTGAGTGAATTTAGTCAGTCACAGAAGGACAAATATTGTATAAAACCACTATTATAAGAACCCAAGAAAAGGTTTAAAGACAGAAGAAAACATTCTTTGATGGTTACTAAGGTGGGGCGGGAGAGGGAAGGTTATTTACTAACTAGATAGTAGATAAGAATTATCTTAAGTGAACGGAAGGACAGCACTTACTACTGGAGAAGTCAGCACAACTGGACTAAACCAAAGCTAAGAAGTTTCCTGAATTACAATCAAACACTTAGAGGGACAGAGTAGCAGGGGCAAGGGTCTGGGGACATGCTTTCAGGGGACATCTAGGTCAATTGGAATAACAAAGTTTATTAAGAAAATGTTCTGCATCCTTTGGTGAGTGGCATCTGGCACCTTAAAACCTTGCAAGCAACCATCTAAGAAGCATCAGTTGGTCCCAATCACCTGGAGTAAAGGAGCATGAAGAATACCAAAGACCCAAGGAAAGTATTAGCCCAAGAGACAGAAAGGGCCACCTAAACCAGAGACTGCATCAGCCTGAGACCAGAAGAACTAGATGGCTCCTGGCTACCACCAATAACCGCCCTGACAGGGAACACACAGAGAGTCCCTGATGGAGCAGGAGAAAGTTGGGGTGCAGAACTCAAGTTCTAGTAAAAAGGCCAGACTTAATGGTCTGACTGAGACTGGAGGAACCCTGTAAAGCATTTTCTCTGGACTATCTGTCCTCCCAGAACTAAAACAATTTCTGAGGCCAATTCTTCAGACAAAGATTGTACTGGACTGTGGGACATAAAATTATACTTGTGAAGAATGTGCTTAGCTCAAGTAGATACATTAGGCTAAAGGGGCAGCTTCTGTCCGGAGGTGAGATGAGAAGGCAGAGAAGGTTAGGAGTTGGTTAAATGGACATGGGTAATCAAGGGTGGAAAGGAAGAGTGTGCTGTCACAGTATAGGGAGAGCAATTAGGGTCACGTAACAATGTATGTATAAATTTTTGTATAAGAGACTAATTTAAAATGTAAACTTTCACTGAAACTATAACAATAAACAAAAAAGAGATTGGTTTAAGACACTGTCTAATCTTGTAGATCTCATCAATGCAACTGTCTTTAATCCATTTTATTACATCAGAGTGTTAGAGTTTACAACACATAAGGAAATCACATCATATTACAAAATGGTACATAATCAAACAATACTGGGAACCATGACCCACTTCTTTTGACAGATATTTTTTGGGGACACAATTCAATCTATGACCCTCTTCTTATCTATTTTAAAAAATAATTTTGATGAAAATCATAGGTTTGAAAGTCTTATGTAGACAGAATTATTACACATGTCGATTTATTTTCTTTACAATTTTGAATGCAGAGAATCCAAAACAATACAAAAACCACCACCACAACAGATAAGTTATAGTCCTCTTTCTCAAGTAGCTACTTACCTTTTAGACAAAGAAACATAAAAACTGCATAGTGGAAGATCTTTATTGTTTTACTAACTGTATCATTTACTGTTTGTTGGTCTTTTGGTTTCTGGCTCGTTTCTATTCTTTCTGGCACTGCTTTCTTGGTGGTATGAGGTCCCCATGTCTCTCTGCTCGCTTCTCTCTTTTATATCTCAAAAGACATTGACTTAAAACACAATGTAAGCTTGTAGATTGAGTCCTTCCCCATTAACATAACTGCCAGGAATCCCATCTCATTAACCTCATAGAGATAGGATTTATAACACATAGAAAATTATATCAGATGACAAAATGGTGGACAATCACACAATGCAGGGAAACATAGACTATCCAAATTGCTACACATATTTTTGGTAGATATAATTCAGTCCATGACAGTAACTAAGCCCCAGTAATATTTATATGCTATTCACAAGTACACTAAAGCAGTTCTACACTGAATATTTGTATACTTGTTGATGGGAAAAAAATACCATACTTCTAGGTATTACAAAGGATATAATTGGTGTCATAGCTCCACTCACAGTATAATCATGTCCAAATTAGTTCAATATTCTTAGTCACTATTTCTTCATCAATGGTGCTGACACTAAGTGGGGGAAGACAGTACATATTTTCAGAGCCTTGGAGCCAGCAGGGTATGTTTTATATCCGTACAGATTTCGAGATATGATATCTGCTTGTCTTTTTCTCCAAAGAACTGAAAGACGTTTTCTCTCTATGGGCCAAAACTATTCTTTGTGGACCTGTTCATTTGTAAAGAGTAGAGATGTGGGAATGCAGGGGCAAATCTAGGAACCTGAAAGGCTATGAAAACTGACCAATACCTGGGTGAATTTGAATCACCAATCTTTCTGTTAGTAGTTGAGTGATTAGCTATTTGCGCCACAAAAGGACTCCTTTCACCAGGAGTTTGAACCTATTGTTTCAAACACTAGTAAAGAAAAATGCATCTAATTAAACGCACAGTCACGTAAGGTAATGAAGTGAAAATTATAGTTGGAATATCCAAACTTATAGGGCAAATATGGAATGAGTATGAGATTTTAAAAATATCCATAACACATTATGCATAAAAAATAAATGCCATCCTGCCTATCTAAAATCCGTATACGGTGTATGGACTCAATCAGTGAATTTCATTCTTGACATTTACCTGAACATTAGCCTAAGATTAAAAAGGAAAATACTCTGAAGAAAATAAAATTTCTGTTGAAGAAACATTTGTATTGTGATGATATATAAAACTCACTGTGATATCTCAACAATGTTTATTAAGTAACTACTGTATGCAAGACACTGTTGGCTCTTCTCAATCAGAACTCCCTTAGTTCTTCTGGGCTGAGTCAGTTTTCACAGACTTCCAAGTTCCTAGATTTGCCCCTGCATTCCCTCAGCACATTCTTTGCTTCAAGAAGTACCCCTTTAGAGCTATTTGTAGAAAGAGTGCATAATCGCTTGGTGTTTTTAGTTAAAATGGAGCGGAAAATGGCATGCTCAGCTAATGTAGTTTTGATTAATTAGATCGCTACAATCTTTTAGATCAAGTGTCAATAAAAACCCCTATGTTCTCACCCATCAAGTCTATTTTAAGATTTACTCTCTATCTGTAATATTTATCTGCAGATAAATCAAAAATTCTACACTGCTGTGTGCAAATAAGACCTGGAATCAGACATAGTTTTAAAATCAGTATCACTCATTATTTGTCAAATTTTAATCAACTTTCTTAACTTCTCTGTATTACAGTGTCCTCATCTATAAAATGAGAAAATAATAATATCTCACTTCTATGTTTCAGTTATGAGTATTAAAGCACATAATGTATATAAAGTACTAAGTAGAATTTCCAGGCAACATGCTGCTATGGTCAGACGCACCACACTGTCCCTCCACAGCAAAGATGGAAAGACTAAGTCAAATAGAGTCACACGTCAATCCTGAAACCCTAAGCATCAAATGAAGAGATAAAGAACTCAGCCAAGCACCAAATGGAATAAGAAACTGACAAAGAACACAGCGAGGAGATATACATACAAAGGTCCCCTATCAGCTACCACAGCATGGATCTGCCAACTGGGACACCTATTGGAGATCAGCAAACAGGGGGTATGAGAAAGCAGCTTCATGGGGCTTGTAGCAAGAGACAGAACAACCTGTAACCAGTGATATACACTTTCCCAACCCCCACCCTTCTTCCCTCCAACTTAGCCTCCTCTGCATCCTGCAGCCACAGTCTCTTGGCCAGAAAGCAACAGCTTCACCTCAGTGTTGCTTGGATTCCTCATACCCGCACTGACCAGCTCACTGAATGTCTTTTGTGGGCTGCTGATATTGCTTTTTTCCACTTCTTTAGATTTCTGCTTTACCTCTCACCACCTCCCCCTCCTTTCTCTCAAATATCTGGCTCCGTGTGCCATCTTCACTTCTTCCTGAAAGGCTGCGAAACACCACTCGACTGTGGAACTGCTTCCTGCCCCGTGCCACCACGCAGGTGGGACTCCTGGGCCTTTTTTGTTTGCTCTGATGTGTTCTGTTTTGATTTGTTTGTTTCTTTTCTTTTTCTTTTATGGCTTGGGAGCCCCTTCTAGCCGGGCAGTACCACGTGGCTTGGAAGCTGCTCCCTTACTCTGTGTAGAAGCACAGGGACATCCCTGGGGGCATTTCTTTTTCTTTTTTTTTTTTTCTTTTCAGTTTTGTTTTATTTTTTGGTTTTTTTTTTGTTTGTTTGTTTGTTTTTTTCTTTCCTTCTCTCTCTTATTCCCTTTTTGTCTTTCTTCATTTTCAGTCCCTTGATCTATTCTTTTTTCTTTTATCCTTTTTTTTTCATTTTTGGTTTTCCTCATTTCTCAGTCTCTCATCTCTCCATTCCAATAGCATGCTTCCTTAGCACTCCTTTTTGTTTGTGTGTATGTTTTTGCCCCCTGTTTCTCTCTCCTCTCTCTTGTCTTTCCCATATCCATCTTAGCTCCACACATCACATTCTACCCCCTTCTATCTGCCTACCTGTACAATGTGCTGAACATCACACTCCCAAGCAGCACAGGCATGGCCTACCGGAAGCTGCCCTGCACTGATTCCTGGTCCACATAGTCAGCCCTTGTATGAGCCACAAACAACCTATCCCAGCAACTCCCCTACAGCTGCACCTTCCCTGCTGTACCATACATGAGAGACTGACCATGACCATTGGGGGAGGTGAAAAGTACAGTGCCCACAAACTAGCAAACAACAAAGAACGCACAGCTCACCTTCTCAGACATAACCAAATAAAAAAAAAGCAAGATGAAACAAACAAATCTACAATCAATAAACGAGTAAAATAACCACTGATTGCCCCAAAGACAGCAGACAGTATCAAAACATTTACAAAAACAGTACAGGATGCTTCCAGTAGGTGTGCAAATTAAAACAATGGATGATGTTCCAGTAGAAGAAAAGGCACTAGACCTAACTGATAGGGAATTCAAATATCTAATATTCAGAATTATCCAAGAGTTGAAGCAAAAAGCAGACAAAAATGAGGAAAAAATAGACAAATTCATGGAAAAGGCAGACAAATTCATGGAAAATATAGGCCAGAAAATGGAATAATTCAAGAAAATAATATAGGAACAAAATGCTAAAATAAATTCACAACTAGAAATCATACAAAAACAACAATTAGAAATCAAAAAGATAAGATTTCAAAAATAGTGTCATAGAAGGTCTGAGGATTAGGTTTGAAACAATGGAAGATAGGATCATTGAAGTTGAAGACAAACGCTTGGATACAACTCTGAGTTAAAATCAGAAAAAAGAATGAAGAAAAATCAAGAAACCCTGAGAATCATGTGGGATACAATCAAAAGCAAAAATCGGCAAGTGATTGGAATTCCAGAACACGGGGAGAAAAAGGTAAACACAGAGAGGATCATTGAAGAATTGCTGACAGAAAATTTCCCCAATATCATGAAAGATGAAAATCTGACCATCCAAGAATCTCAACAAACCCCACATAGGTTAGTCCACAAAAG
Organism: Dugong dugon; assembly: GCA_030035585.1. NCBI lineage: Eukaryota > Metazoa > Chordata > Mammalia > Sirenia > Dugongidae > Dugong > Dugong dugon. The sequence goes on from CM057479.1 coordinate 36,520,246, forward strand.
AAAATCACCAAGGCATATCAAAATCACACTCACTAAAATCAAAGACAAAGAATCCTGAGAGCAGCTCAAGAAAAACAAAAAGTTACATACAAAGGAGAAACAATAAGATTAAGCTCTAATTATTCGGGAGAAACAATGCAGGCAAGAAGGCAATGGGATGACATATATAAAACCTTGAAAGAAAAAAAAAATGCCAGCCAAGAATATTATATCCTGCAAAACTCTCATTGAAATATGATGGTGAAATTAGGTCATTTCCAGATAAACAGAAATGAAGGGACTATGTAAAGCCAAACCAAACTTTTTAAAGGGAGTCCTTCAATCTGAGAACAAACAACATCAGATCACAGGCTGAATATGGGACACAGGATTGTACTAGCCAGATACCAGCCTAGGAAATGATCTCTTAAGGATTATGCAAAACCAAAAGAATTACAACAGGGAACCAGAGAGGTTAATATGTAAATGACAACAGCATCGGAAAAATAAAAGAGGGACTAAACGGTGTAGGTATAGAACCTTCTGATGGAGAGGAAGGCAAGGTGATACTAAGTAATAATAGACTTGTTCAAATCTAGGAAGATAAGGGTAAATTTTATAGTAACCACAAAGAAAGTTAAAAAACCTTCTCATCAAAAGAAAAAAGAAAAACATAAAGTCTCAGTAAATACAAAACCAAAAGAAATGGAAAAAAAACAAACAAAATGGAAAAAAAATCAACACACAAAAGGAACTCAGCACAGGAGATTAAGAGGAACAAAGAAAACATCAACACCACAAAAAAAGCACAACAAAATGCAATCCACTCCTAGGAATATCTCCTAGAGAAATAAGAGCCATCACACGAATAGACATAAGCACACCCATATTCATTGCACTACTGTTCACAATAGCAAAAAGATGGAAACAACCTAGATGCCCATCAACAGATGAATGGATAAACAAACTATGGTACATACACACAATGGAGTATTATGCAAAGATAAAGAACAATGATGAATCTGTGAAGCATCTCATAACATGGATGAAACTGGAGGATATTATGCTGAATGAAATGTCTGTCACAAAAGGACAACTATTGTATGAGACCTCTACTATAAAAATTCATGTAAAAGTTTACACACAAAAGGAAACAATCTTCGTTGTTTACAAGTGATGAGAAGGGGGGAACTAAATAGACAATAGATAAGAGGTAACTTTGGTGAAGGGTAAGACAGTACACAATAGTGGGCAAGCTAGCACAACTTGTACAAGGAAAGGTCATGGAAGCTCCATAGACACTTCCAAACTCCCTGAGGGACAGAATTGCTGGGTGGAGGGCTGTGGGGACCATGGTCTCGGAGAACATCTAGCTCAATTTGCATAACACAGTTATAAAGACAATGTTTTACATTCTACTTTGGTGAGTAGCTTCTGGGGTCTTTAAAAGCCTGTGAGCTGCCATCGAAGATACTCCACTGGTCTCACACCTTTGGAAGCAAGGCAGAATGAAGAGAACAAGACACAAGAAAAAGATTAGTCCAAAGGACTATTAAGCCACAGCTACCAAGGCCTCCACCAGACTGAGTCTAGTAAAGCTAGATGGTGCCCAGCTACCACCACTGACTGTTCTGACCGGGATCACAGTAGAGGGTCCTGGACAGTGCTAGAAATGGATGTAGATCAAAATTCTAACTCACACACACACACAAAAAGACCAGATACCCCAAGAGTATGGCCTCTGGACACCCTTTGAGGTCAGTGGTGAAGTCACTCCCGAAATTCACCGTTCAGCCGGGAATTGGACTGCCTTATAAGACAAAACGGGACTAATGAGGCACAGCAGTCCAGAGACAAGGACTAGAAGGCAGGAGGGGACAGTAAAGCTGGTGATATGGAACCAAAGGTTGAGAAGGGACAATGTTGACCTGTAGTAGGGGTGGTAACCATTGTCATAGGGCAATAAGTGTACTAACTGTTTAATGAGAAACTATTTGTTCTGCAAACCTTCATCTAAGGTACAAAAAAAAATTATCTATGTGGGATCCAATTGACAAAAGCAACTCAAAAGGTTTGATGGGAGCCTAGCGTGCAGTGAGTTGAAGATAATGGTGATGGAATAATTTGGAAAAGGATAGTGAGAATAGCAGCACAACTGCAAGAATGTAATTCATGTCACTGAATTGTACATGTAGAAAATTTTGAAGTGGTGTAACTTTGGCTATGTATATTTTCACCAAAATAAAGGTCCCCCAAGTTTGAGACGGAAGAGTGTTGACATGTCATGGGGTTGTTAATCAATGTCATAAAACAATATGTGTACTGACTGTTTAATGAGAAACAATATGTTCTGTAAACTTTCATCTAAAGTACAATTTTAAAAAGTACTAAGGAAATACCTGATATAGAGAAATTGTTTAATATATCTTTATTTTTTATTTTTTATTGTACCTTAGATGAAGATTTACAGAACAAATAGTTTCTCATTAAACAATTAGCACACATATTGTTTTATGACATTGGTTAACAACCTCACAACATGTCAACACTCTGCCTTGTCAACCTTGGGTTGCCTATTACCAGCTTTTCTGCCCCTTCTTACCTTCTAGTCGTTGTCCTGCGCTGTTGTGCCCCATTAGTATCACTTTGTTTTACGGGCCTGTCTAATCTTTGGCTGAAGTGTGAACCTTGAGAGTGACTTCATTACTGAGCTAAAAGGGTGTCCAAGGGCCGTACCCTGGGCGTTTCTCCAGTCTCTGTCAGGCCAGCAAGTCTGGTCTGTTTTTGTGAGTTAGAATTTTGTTCTACAATTTTCTCCAGCTCTGTCTGGGACTGTCTGTTGTGATCCCTGTCAGAGCAATAACTGGTGGTAGCCGGTCACCACCTGGTTGTACTGGACTCAGTCTGGTGGAGGCAGTGGTAGTTGGAGTCCATTAGTCCTTTGGACTAATCTTTCCCTTGTATCTTGTTTTCCTCATTCTCCCTTGCTCCCGAAGGGGTTAAACCAGTGGAGTATCTTAGATGGCTTTTAAGACCCCAGACACTACAAACCAAGGTGGAATGCAAAACATTTTCTTTATAAACCATATTATGCAAATTGAGCCTGATGTTCCCCTAAACCGTGGTCCTCACAGCCCTCACCCCAGCAGTTCGGTCCCTCAGGGAATTTGGATGTGTCTATGGAACTTCCATGATCTTGCCTTATATAAGCTATGCTGGCTTCCCCAGTATTGTGTACTGTCTTACCCTTCAGAAATGTTACCGCTTATCCATTGTCTATTTAGTGTTTCACCCCAAACTCCTCCCCTCACTTGTAACCATGAAAAATTGTTTCATTTTGTGTGTAAACCTTTTCACGAGTTTTTAGAGTAGGTCTCATACAATATTTGTCCTTTTGTGATTGAATCCTTTCACTCAGCATAATACCCTCCAGATTCATCCATGTTATAAGATGCTTCGCAGATTCATCATTGTTCTTTATTGTTGCATAATACTCAACTGTGTGTGTGTACCATAGTCTGTTTATTCATTTATCTGTTGATAGGCATCTAGGTTATACCGATCTTTTTGCTATTGCAAACAATGATGTAATGAACATGGGTATGCATATGTCTATTCAAATCGTGGCTCTTATTTCTCTAGGATGTATTCTTCGAAGTGGAATTGCTGAATCATATGGTATTTCTCTTTCTAGCTTTCAAAGAAAGCGTATCATTTTCCAAAATGATTGTATCATTTTGCATTCCCACCAGCAGTGCATAAGAGTTCCCATCTCCCCACAGCCTTTCCAACATTTCGTATTTCCAGTTTTTTTTTTTTTTTTTGATTCATGCCAGTAATGCTGAGGTGAGATGGTATCTCATCGTGGTTTGATTTGCATTTCTCTAATGGCTAGTTATTGCGAGCATTTCTTTATGTGTCTGTTGGCCGCTTGGATATCTTCTTTGGTGAAGTATCTGTTCATTCCCTTTGCCCATTTTTTAATTGGATTATTTGTCTTTTGGTTGTAGAGGTGTTGGATTTTCTTGTAGATTTTAGAGATTAGACCTTTGTCTGACATGTAATGTCCAAAAGTTTTTTCCCAGTCTGTAGGTTCTCTTTTTATTCTTTTGGTAAAGTCTTCTGATGAACATGTTTAATTTTTAGAAGATCCCAGCTATCTAGCTTATCTTCTAGAGTTTTTGTGTAGTTGTTTGAGGTTTGTATCCTGGTAATACCATGTATTAGGGTCTCTAGAAATGATCCTATTTCTTCTTCTATGAACGTTATATTTTTAGGCTTTATGTTTAGGTCTTTGATCCATTATGAATTAGTTTTTGTATATGGTGTTGGGTATGGGTTTTGTTTCATTTTTTTGCAGATGGACTTCCGGTTTTGGTTTTGCCAGCACAATTTGTTAAAAAGACTCTCAGCCCTCCATTTGATAGATTGGGGCCCATGTTGAAGATCAGGGGACCATAGGTGGGTGAATTTACATCTGGGTTCTCAATTCTGTTCCATTGGTCAATGTATCTGTTGTTGTACCAGTACCAGGCTGTTCTGACTACTGTAGCTGTATAGTAGTGTCTGAGGTCAGATATTGTGCGTCTTACTTTATTCTTCTCCTTCAATAGTGCTTTTCTTATCTGTGGCTTCTTCCTTTTCCATTTAAAGTTAATGATTAGTTTTTCCATCTCTTTGAAGAATGTTGTTGGTATTTGGATCGGGATTGCATTATATTTGTAAATTGCTTTGGGTAGAATTTTCATTTTCACAATGTTATGTCTACCTATCCATGAGCATGGAATGTTTTTCCATTTTTGTAGATCCCTTATGGGTTTCTTGCAGTAGTGTTTTGTAGTTTTCTTTGTATAGGTCTTTTACCTCCCTGGTTAGATTTATTCCTAAGTATTTTATTTTTTAGGAACTATTATAAACGATATTGTTTTCCTAATTTCGTTTACATCTTTCTCTTTATTGGCGTATAGGAATCCAGCTGATGTTTGTATGTTTATCTTGTATCCTACTACTCTGCTGAATCTTTCTATTAGTTCCAGTTGTTTTCTTTTGGAGTCTTTTGTTTTGTTTTTTTTATGTATAGTATTTTATCATCCACAAATAGGGACAGTTTAACTTCTTCATTACCAGTTTGGATGTCCTTTGTTTCTTTTTTTGCCTTATTGCTCTACCAGGACTTCCAGCACAATGTGAAATAGGAGTGGTGATAAAGGGCATCCTAGTCTTGTTCCTGTTCTCAAGGGGAATGTTTTCAGCTGCTCTCCATTAGAATGATGCTGGCTGTTGGTTTTGCATAGATGCCTTTTATTATGTTGAGAAATTTCCCTTCTATACATATTTTATTGAGAGTTTTTATCAAGAATGTGTATTGGAGTTTTTGAATGCCTTTTCTGTGTCAACTGAGATGATAGTGTGATTCTTTTCTTTCCTTTTATTTATGTGCTGGATTACATTGATTGATTTTCTAATGTTGAACCATCCTTGCATACCTGGTATAAATCCTACTTGGTCATGGTGTATTTTTTTTTTATATGATGCTGAACTCCATTGGCTAGACTTTTGTTGAGAATTTTTGCATTTGTATCCATGAGAGATATTGGTTTGTAATTTTCTTTTTTTGTGGCTTCTTTGTCTGCTTTTGGTATCAAGGTTATGCTGGCTTCATAGAATGAATATGGAAGTGACACTTCCTTTTCTATGTCCTGAAATAGTTTGAGTAGTACTGGTGTAAGCTCTTCTCTGAATGTTTGGTAGAATTCTCCAGTGAAGCCATCTGGGCCAGAGCTTTTTTGTTGTTGTTGGGAGTCTTTTTTATTACCTTGTCAATCTCTTCTGTTGTTATGGGTCTGTTCAGATTTTCAACATCACTTTCTGTTAGTTTTGGTAGGTAGTGTGTTTCTAGAAATTTATCCATTTTCTCTAGGTTTTCAAATTTTTTGGAGTATAGTTTTTCATAATACTCTGTTATGATCTTTTACATTTTAGTTGGGTCTATTGTAATGTCTCCCATTTCATTCCTTACTTGAGTTATTTGTGTCCTATCCTGTTTTTCTTTTGTCAGTTTGGCCAGTGGTTTATTAATTTTGTTGATCCTTTCAAAGAATTAACTTTTGATTTTGTTGATTCTTTCTATTGATTTCTATTCTCTATTTCATTTATTTCTGCTCTGATTTTTATTATTTCCTTTCTTCTGGTGGCTGTGGGCTTTTATTGCTATTCTTTATTTGTTTGAGTTGTGTAGTTAATGTTTTGATTTTGTCCCTTTCTTCTTTTTTGATGTGTGCATCTATTGTTATAAATTCTCCTCTGAGTACTGCCTTTGCTTTATCACAAATGTTGTGTGATGTGTTTTCATTCTCATTTGCTTCTAGGCATTTTTTGATTCCATCTCTGATTTCTTCTATTAATCAGTGGTTTGCAATCAGGTTGTTATTCAGTTTCCACGTAATTGATTTTTTTTCTTGCTCTTCCCTTTGTTAATTTCTACCTTGATAGCCTTGAGGTCAGAGAAGATACTTTTTGTTATCTCAGAGTTTTGAATTTTGTTGAGGGTTGCTTTGTGGCCTAAATGTAATCTATTCTAGAGAACCTTCCATGTTCATTGGAAAAGAATGTGTACTTTGCAGCTGTTGGGTTGAGTGTTCTATATATATCTATGAGGTCAAGGTAACTGATTGTGTCCTTTAGATCTTCTGTATCTTTGTTGAGTTTCTTTCTAGATACTCTCCTTTAACGACAGTGGTGTGTTGAAGTCTACTATTATTTTAGAATGGTCAATTTCTCTTTTCAGTGCTATTAGAGTTTGTTTTATGTATTTTGAAGCCTTTTCATTGGGTGCATAGATGTTTATTATGGTTGTGTCTTTATGCTGGATTGTCCCTTTAATCATGATATAGAGCCCTTCTTTGTCTTTTATGGTGGATTTTGTTTTAAAATCCATTCTATCTGAGATGAGTATTGCCACTCTTTCTCTGTTTCGGTAGCTGTTTGTTTGATATATATTTTTTCCATCCTTTGATTTTTAATAAATTTATGTATTTGTTTCTAAGGTGTGTCTCTTGTAGACAGCATGCTGATGGATCCTGTTTTTTTTACCCATTCTTTCACTCTCTGTCTCTTTAGGAGTGCATTTAGGCAGTTTACATTCAGTGTAATTATTAACAGGTGTGAGTTTATTGCTGTTATTTTGTAGTGCTTTTTTTAGTGATGCTGAGGATTTCTTTGTTCCTCTTACTCCCCTGTGCAGAATTCCTTTTGTTTGTGGATTCTTTTTTCATTTCTTTTGCTTTTGTAGATTTTGTTTTTACTGAGACTTTATGTTTTCCTTCTTTAGTCTGATGAGTAGGTTTGTTAACTTTCTTTGTGGTTACATTGAAATTTACCCTTATCTTCCTAGGTTGAACCAGTCTGTTATTACTTGGTATCACCTGCCTTCCTCTCCATTAGAAGGTTCAATACCTACACCATTTATTTCCTCTTTTATTCTGATGTTGTTTTCATTTACAGAATAACCTCTCTGGTTCCCTGTTGTAATTCTTTTGGTTTTGGATGGACCTTGAGAGTTCATTTCCCAGGTTAGTATCTGGCTGGTACGATCTTATGTCCTATATTCAGCCTGTGGTCTGATGTTGTTTGTTCTCAGACCAATGGACTCTCTTTAATAATTCTTGTAAGTTTGGTTTGTTTTTTACATAGTCCCTTGATTTCTGTTCATCTGGAAATGTCCTAATTTCACCATCATTTTTTTTTTCTTTAACAAAACGAATTTATTCTCTCATAGTTTAGGAGGCTAGAAATCTGAGTTCAGGGTGCCAGCTCCAGGGGAAGCCTTTCTTTTTCTGTCTGCTCTGGGGGAAGGTCCTTGTCATCAATCTTCCCCTGATCTTGGAGATTCTCATTGCAGGAAACTAGGGTCCTGAAGACGTGCTTTCTTGGTAGTATGAGGTCCCCTGCCTCTCTGCTCCATTCTCTCTTTTTAAAAAAGATTTTCTTTATTGTACTTTAGGTGAACGTTTACAAAACAAATAGTTTCCCATTTAACAGTTAGTACATATATTGTTTTATGACATTGGTTAACAACCCCACAACATGTCAACCCTCTCCCTTCTCGACCTTGGAGGACCTTGTTTTTTGGTGGAAATATACATAGCCAAAAATACACCATTTCAAAAATTTCTACATGTACAATTTAGTGACATCTGTTATGTTCTTCCTGTTGTGCTGCTATTCTCACTTTAGATGAAGGTTTACACAACAAATAGTTTCTCATTAAATAGTATGCATATTACCCTATGACAATAGTTAACAACCTCACAACAAGTCAACACTGTCCTTAACCTTGTGTTCCCTATCGCCAGCTTTCCTGTATCTTCTGCCTTCTACTCCTGGACTGCTGTGCCTCATTAGTCCTGTTTTGTTTTATGGGACTGTCCAATCCCTGGCTGAACAGTGAACATCAGGATTGACTTCACCACTGAACTAAAAGAGTGTCCAGGGAACATACTCTTGGGGTTTCTCCAGTTTCTGTCAGGCCAGTATATCTGGTCTTTTGTGTGTGTGTAAGAATTTTGTTCTACGTCCTTCCCCAGCTCTGTCCAGAACCCTCTGTTATAATCCTGATCAGAGCTGTTACTGGTGGTAGCTGGGCACCTTCTAGCTGTACTGGACTCAATCTGGTGGATGCCTTGGTAGCTGTGGTCCGTTAGTCCTTTGGACTAATCTTTTCTTTGTATTTTGTTCTCTTCATTCTCCCTTGTTTCCAAAGGTGTGAGACCACTGGAGTATGTCAGATGGCTGCTCACAGGCTTTTAAGACATCAGAAGCTACTCACCAAGGTAGAATGTAGAACATTGTCTTTATATACTGTTATGCTAACTGAGCTAGATGTTCCCCAAGACCATGGTCCCACAGCCCTCCGCCCAGCAATTCAGTCCCTCTGGGAGTTTGGAAGTGTCTATGGAGCTTCCATGACCTTTCCTTATACAAGTTGTGCTGGCTTCCCCAGTGTTGTGTACTGACTTACCCTTCACAAAAGTTGCCACTTATCTAATATTACTTGGTAGCCCCTTGCCTTCCTCTCCATTGGAAGGTTCTATACCTATATCCTTTATATCCTCTTTTGTTGCTCTGATGTACTGTCATTTACAGATTAACTGCTCAGATTATCTGTTGTATTTCTTTTAGTTTTGGATAGTCCTTGAGAGTTAACTTCCTAGATTGGTGTATATCTGGTATGATCCTGCGTCCTAGATTCAGCCTGTGAGCTGATGGCATTTGTTCTCAGGTCGAAGGGCTCCCTTTAATAATTCTTGTAAGTTTCGTTTCATTTTTACATATTCCCTTAATTTCTATTCATCTGGAAATGTCCTAATTTGAATTAGAGTTTTTCAGGATATATATTCTTGGCTGGCAATTGTTTTCTTTCAAGGTTTTATATATGTCATCCTATCGCCTTCTTGCCTGCATGGTTTCTGCTGAATAATACAAGCTTAGTTTTATTGTTTCTCCTCTGTATGTGAATTTTTGTTTTTCTCCAGAAGCTCTCAGCTTTCTTTGTTTGCCTTCAGTTTTGGCAAGTGTAATTATGAAATGCCTTGGTGATTTTCTTTTGGGTTCTATCCTATATGGGGTTCATTGAGCTTCTTGGATGGCCAGCTTTTCATCTTTCATGATATTGGGGAAGTTTTCTGTCAGTAATTCTTCAATGATCTTCTCTGTGTTTTCTATTTTCTCCTCTTCTTCTGGAACTCCGATCACTTGCAAATTTTTACTTTTAATTGTATCCCACATAATTCTCAGGGTCTCTTCATTTTTCTTCTTTCATTTTTTGATTTTTCCTTAAACAGATTTGTATCCAAGTGTTTGTCTTTAATTTTGCTGATCCTATCTTCTATCATTTCAAACCTGCTTCTCAGCCCTTCTATGACACTGTCCATTTCTGAAATCTTGTTGTTTATCTTTTGTATTTCTAATTGTTGTTTATGTATGATTTCTAGTTTTGAATTTATTTCAGCATCTTTTTCCTGAATTCTTCCATTTTTTTTCTGCATTTTCCATGAATTTGTCTGCCTTTTCCATGAATTTGTCAATTTTTTCCTCATTTTTGTCTGTTTTCTGCTTTAACTCATGGATAGCTTTAAATATTAGAGATTTGAGTTCTCTATAATGTAGTTCTAGTGCCTTTTCTTCTACTGGAAAGTAATCTGGTGTTTTATTTTGGATACCCACTGGAACCATCCTATCCTGTTTTTGTAAATCTTCTGATATTGTTTTCTGTCTTTGGGAGATTCAGTAGTTATTTTTCTCATTTATTGATTGTAGATTTGTTTGTTTCACCTTGTTTTTGTTTTATTTGGCTATGTCTTTTCTTTGTTGTTTGCTCATCTGTGGGCACAATACTTTTTGCTTCCTTCTCCAATTGGCAGGGTCAGTCATTCAAATACGATACAACATGGCAGGTCTAGCTGAAAAGGAGTTGCTGGGATTGATTTTTTGCAGCACTTACTATGGCTACCAGGGCAGGCCCATAATCAGTGTATGGCAGGTTCTGGTAGGCAGTGCCTGGGCTGCTTGGGGCGTGAAATTCAGCTCACAGTACAGGTAGGCAGGATGGAGGATGGAAATTGTGATGTGTGGAGCTAAGATGGGTATGGGAGAGAGGAGAGAGGAATAGGAGCCAAAAACACACAAACTAAAAAAGTGCTAGGAGAGCTTTCCTTTGGAGTGGAGAGATGAGAGACTATGAAATGGAGAAAAAGAAAAGGAGAAAAAGAAAGAAATGAATAAATAAAATTGAAAGAAAAAAGAAGAGCAAAACTCCCAGGGATCTCACCAGTGTGGGTAAGAGATCTGGGGAAGTTGCTCCCAGGCTGTGAAGTGCAGCCTGGCTAGAAAGGGTAGAGGTGTCACTCATTGTGAGGTATTCAGGGGACAGGAAATTAAGGAATGAGTAGAGACACAAGAAACTGAGTAATGAGGAAAGACAAGAAGGGAAAAAGAGGGAAAAGAAAACAAAAGAAACAATTTAAAAAAAAAGAACAAGAACCCCCCCCCCCAAAAAAAAAAAAGAAAAAAGAAATGCTCTCAGGGATCCTTCTGTACATCTGTGCAAACTGAGCCGGTAGGTCCCAAGCCACACAGTACTTCCAGACTAGAACTGGCTCCCAATTTGAGAAGAGAGAGAGAGAGGGGAAAAAAAAAAAAAAAATTCAAAAGAAACAAACAAAATCCCTGGGATCCCACCAGCGTGGCAGCATGGGCTGGGAAGGAGTCTCACATTCGAGCCGCATTTCACTGCCTTTCAGGAAGAAGCAGAGATGGCGCCTGGAGCCAAGTATTTGAGAGAAAAGAGGAGGAGGTGGTGAGAGGTTAGGGAGAAATTTAAAGACTGGAAAAAAAGCAATACCAGCAGCCAACAAATGGCACTTAGGGAGCTGGTCAGTGCGGGCAGATGGAAACCAAGCCACATCAGTGTGAAGCCTGTGCTTCCCAGCCAAGAGACTGTGACCAGAGGAGGCAGAGGAGGCTGAGTGGGGATGAAGAAGGGTGGGGAGTGGGATAGAGTGTATCAGTGGTTACCGGTTGTTATATCTCCTACTGGAAGCTCCATGAAACTGCTTTCTCGTACACCCCGTTCCCTGGTCTCTGATAGGTGTCCAAGATGGCAGATCTTGCCTGCTTTAGCTGATACGGGACATCTGCATGTATCTCTCCTCGCTCCCTGTTCCCTGTCAGTTTCTTATTCCATTTGGTGCTTGGCTGAGTTCTTTATCTCTTCATTTGGTGCTTAAGGTTTCAGGATTGCTGTTTTCTCTGTTTGGCTTAGTTTTTCAGATCTTTGTTGCAGAGGGATGGTGTGGTCCTTCTTTCTATAGCACCATGTTGCTCGGAAGTCCTCACCATCATAATTGAATGAGAGTTTTGCAGGATATATTAGTCTTGGATGGCAACTTTTTTCTTTCAAGTTTTTATGTATCTTATCCCATTGTCTTCTTGACTACAGGGTTTCTGCCAAATAATCCAAGCTTAGTCTTATTGTTTCTCCTCTGTATGTGAATTTTTGTTTTTCTTGAGCTGCTGTCAGGATTCTTTGTCTTTGGTTTTAGTGAGTGTGACTATGATATGCCTTGGTGATTTTCTTTTGGGTATCTATCTTATATGGGGTTTGTTGAGCTTCTTGGATGGTCAGCTTTTCATCTTTCATGATATTAGGGACGTTTTCTGTCAGCAGTTCTTCAATTAACTGCTCTGTGTTTTCTGTTTTCTCCCCCTGTTCTGGAACTCTGATTACTTGCAAATTTTTGCTTTTGATTGTATCCCACATAATTCTCAGGGTTTCTTCATTTTTCTTCATTCTTTTTTTTTTTATTTTTCCTCAAACAGAGTAGTACCCAAGTATGTGTGTTCAGTTTTGCTGATCCTATCTTCCATCATCTCAAACTTGCTCCTCAGTGCTTCTATGACACTGTCCATTTCTGAAATCTTGTTGTTTATCTTTTGGATTTCTAATTGTTGCTTTTTTGTATGATTTCTATTTGTGAATTAATTTTGGTGTTTTATTCCTGTATTGTTTTCCTGAATTCTTCCATTTTTTTATCTGTATTTTCCATGAATTTGCCTGCCTTTTCCATGAACTTGTCTATTTTTTCCTCCTTTTTGTCTGCTTTTTTCTCCAACCCTTGAATATCTCTGAATATTAGAGATTTGAATTCTCTATCAGGTAGTTCTAGTGCCTTTTCTTGTACTGAAAAGTCATCTGGTGTTTTACTTTGGATGCCTACTAGAATCATCCTGTTTTTTTTTTATATGTTGTGATACTGGGACATTGAGTAATTATTTTCCTTGTTTATTGTTTGTAGATTTATTTGTTGCATCTTGCTTTTTGGTTGTTTTTGAGCTGGTGGGCTGTGAGTTCTTTGTTGTTTGCTCATCTGTGGGCACAATACTTTTCACCTTCTTTTCCAGTGGCAGGGTCAGTTGCTCAGCTATGGTGCAGCTGTTCAGGTCTAGCTGAAGGGGAGTTGCTGGGATGAGTTATTTGTGGCATGTACTAGGGCTGACAGGGCGGGCCGGGAATCAGTATAGGGCAGGTTCTGGTAGGCTGGGTCTGTGCTGCTCGGGGGTGTGATGTTCAGCACACAGTGCAGGTATGCAGGAGGCAGAAGGAAGATTGTGATTTGTGGAGTTAAGATGGTTATGGAAGTAGGAGAGAGAAACAGGAGCCAAAAACAAACAAAAGAGTGCTAAGGTAGCTTGCCACTGGAGTAGGGAGATGAGAAAATGAGTCTCTTGGTCATCTAGTGCTGCTATAACAGACATACCACAGGTGGATGGCTTTAACAAAGAGAAATTTATTATCTCACAGTCCACTAGGCTACAAGTCCAATTTCAGGGTGTCAGCTCCAGGGGAAGGCTTTCTGTTCTCTGTCTGCTCTCAAGGAAGGTCCTTGTCATCATTCTTCCCTTGGTCTGGGAGCATCTCTATGCAGTAACCTCAGGTCCAAAGGATGTGCTTTTCTCCCAGTAATGTATCCTTGGTGGTATTAGGTCTCCGGGTTTCTGTTTGTACATATTAGAAAAGTCAAGCAGTTCTTTTGGTGTGTAGCATACCTCCTCCTGGGTCACACTTTGTACTTCACCTTTTGGGGATCACTGAGACTTAAGTCTGGTTATAGCTCTAGAAGCCAGAATCTGTAGTGTGGAATTGTTTTGAGAACATTCAGCATTTTCTTGTAAAGCATCTGCCTCAGGCAATGCCCCAGGCAATGATTCAGGCAAGGGCGCTTTGGAGGCAGCTGGGCTAAGGCTAATCTCATTAGATTGTGGTGGAGGTTTGTATTGGCAGGGTAGTTTAGCAGATAAACATGAAGTAATCTTTTCAGATGAGAGTGGTTCTGCTGGCAGGAGTGATTCAACAGAATTTAGGCTCTTAGTGTCCCTAGCTTTCTGATTATCTACCCATTTTCCCCATCGCAACTGTCAGGATGCCATTTCTTCCCAGTCAATGCCCTTTCTTTAACTTCATACACCTCTCGAGGTTGACAATTGAGCTGACATTGTAATTTAACCACTCTTACAGTAAGACTCTGGGTTTGGTTTTTGGCAATTTCAGCTCTGTTACTACAAGATATAAGGCTTGCTTTCAAAGCAGAAGTGGAAGCCTTGAGGTCATTTACAGAACACTTGAGCTTTGACTCAGGAGCCCTGAGTGCATCTCTTTCTTTCACCAGTTGGTCCAGCGAAAGTAGGACTAACCAATCAGCTTCTGTACCCTTCTCATTTTGAAAACATTGTAGAAAGATATCACAAATGTATTCACCCCGAGCCTCGCCTTTCACCAATACCTGATCTACTGGTGGTGATATTTTGCATATTTGTATCACCACCTCACACCCTGGATTAGCAGTGCCCTCATTATTGCTGGAAGCAGAGTCATCAACATCTTTAACACTAACCAGACTTGAGAACAAATTTAGAAAACTTATCCTTACAATTTTCTTTCTCTAGAACCACTCTCGGCACCAAATGTCTTAGGTTTTGTTCTCTAGAGAAGCAAAATCAGTAAAGCATATAATCTATATATATAGAGAGATTTATATCAAAGAAACAACTCACATGATTGTAGAGGCTTGAACTTTCTAAGGCTGTGGATCAAGATAGAGGCTTCTCCTGATTCACATAGCTGCAGGGGCTGGCAAACTAAGATTGGCAAGTAAGAAAGCAGGGCTCTTGCTCATAGGCTGTGAAGATTGACAAATCCCAAGATTGGCAGATAAGCTGACAGCTCATGTCCCAAGAACCAGCAGTCAGATGAACAGGAGGCAGCTGCAGGATCCAGAGGGAGGAAAAAGCCAGAATGTCTGTTTATATTCAGATGCAGGCCACACCCCCCAGGAAGCTCCCTTTCAACTGATTGGCTACTCACAGCTTATTCAGTCATGAGAATGATCACGTATTAACAGTGAGAATCATGGCCTAGCCAAGTTGACTCACAATGTTAACTTCACACTTAGAAATGGAGAAAAACAAAAAAGAAATAAAAGGGTAAAATAAATAAATAAACAAATAAAAATTAGAAAAAAAGAAAAGAAAACCCTCAAAGATCCCAATGACGTGGCTGCGAAGACTGGAAAAGTGGCTCCGAGGCCAGGAAGTACAGCCTGGCTAGAAGTGGTAGAAGTGTCACACAGCACCAGGTATTCAGGAGACAGGAAGAGAAGGTAAGTATAGAGAGATGAGAAACTGAGAAATGAAAAAAGACAAAAAACAAATAATGAAATAAAACAAATACAAAAGAAAAAGAATAAAGAAATCCCCAGGGATCCCCCGTGCACCTGTGCAGACTAGGGAAGTATCTCCCAAGCCACACAGTAGAGCCAGGATAGAAGGGGCTTCCAAGCCAAGAAAAGAAAAAGAAAACAAAGAAATAAATCAAAACAAACAAAAGTTCCAGGGGTCCCACCAGCATGGTGATGTAGGCCAGGAAGCAGTTCCACTGTCAAGTGGAGTTTCACAGCCTTTCAAGAAGCAAAGATGGCACACAGAGCTAGGTATTTGAAAGATAGGAGAGGGAGGTGGTGAGAGGTATGGACAAAACCAAAAGAAACGGAAAAAAGCAATGCCAACAACAAAAAAGTGGCAGTCAGGGAGCTGGCCAGTGCAGCCGTGTGGAATCCAAGCAGCATAGGTCTGAAGCTGGTGTCTCCCGGCCAAGAGACCGTGGCTGCAGGAAGCAGAGGAGGCCAAGTGGGGATGAAGAAGGGTGAGGGGTGGGAAAACGTATATTGCTGGTTTCCAGTTGTTCTGTCTCCTGCTGGGAGCTCCATGGAGGTGCTTTCCTATATTCCCTGTTCTCCAATCTCCCATCGGAGTCCAAGATGGCGAATCCTTGCTGCATTAACTGATCGGGTACCTCTGCACATATCTCTCCTAGCTCTCTGTTCTCTGTCAGTTTCTTATTGAATCTGGTGATGGGCTGAGTACTTTATCTCTTTGTTTGATGCTTAAGGTTTCAGGATTGACATTTGTTTCTGTTTGACTTAGTTTTTTGGGTCTTTGCTGTGGAGGTACAGAGTGGTGCTTCTGTCTATAGTGCCATGTTGCCCAGAAGTCTTTAATAAATCTTATTTTACCTTTATTAGTTGTTTCTTTTATACATTATCTTTTATCTTAGGAAATAAAATGAGATGTTTAAAATGACACATCAAGATTCACCAAAGTCTTTCATTTAAATAAATTACTTTGGTATATTTTCCTCTAAATATTATACTCACCTGGTAAAATAATGTAATTTTAAATGGTCTCAATTTATTTGTTTGCACTTCACAAGACAAAGCTTGCACTTGTACATTTTGTTTCTTACAAATTTGTTATGTACACATACATAGAACGTTCATCAGTGGCCTACCGAGGCAATTAATTACAAATGACAACAAAAGCACAATCTTAAAAGTGTTATGGATTCAGCTAAAAGATGATAAAAAGTTTATGTAGATACTACATTCAAAACTGTATTTTTCAGAGTGACATTTAAAGTTTTTTTTAAGGGTGATTTGGGAAGATTTAATATGCACTCAAAATAATTCTACAAAAATGATGGATACTTTTTGTATGCACATAAGTATAAAATCCTATTTTCTAACTGAGAAATAAATCATGTACACTTAACAACAATTTTCCTGGAAATTTGTAGTTAAGGTAGTTAATCTGTAGCTAGATACCCTTTTTAATTAAACAAGAGCCTATATTTATATATCAGAAAACAACACAGGCTGGAATGTAAGTGGATGTGCCAAGATAATCTGAGAGAGATTGTCCAAAGGGTTATTGAAAACAGGACAAAGCCACACAGTTCTGTCAGACCCATCTGAATGGTCTGAGTAAAGAGACCAAATTAGATACAAAGCAATGGAAGAGCATTCTTGCTTCTAAAGATTTCAGACCAGAACATGCAGGATTGGGACATTTGGATGAGTCCATCAAGAGGAGAAGAGGATTTTGGAAACAAAACTATGGGAACCTAGCTTATTTCCAACATTGAGAATTCAATCCATCTGCCTTGCCTAAGCCAAAGAACCGCTGAGGTATAAAAGGCTTGTAAGTGCAAAGAAAGCTATTTTCTCTGTGGTAGTCAAGATGGAGATAACTGTTGCATGGCTTTCTCCTCCACGGTCTCTGTGAATTTTGTGACACAAGAGTGAAGAAGCACAGCTCTGAGGTCCTCAAAGCAGAGGATCCTGTAAAGAACATGACCTGTAAGTATCTGGGCATTCCTTCCAGGGAAGTTTACTGCTTATTCCAACCTCTCCCATGTCAAAGAGTCCAATAAAGAAAAGAAAGAGCAGGTCAAGATTTGTAACTGCCCCTGAAACTGGGAAAATTTGAAGAGATGTGGACTAAGGAGACTGAGTGTAACATGTACCATGGCCTTCCAGTAACTGTTGGCCCAAGGTAAGAAAAGTCTTTTACTTTCTATCTACTGATGGATTGCCACCACACAGGGTAATACTACAACTAAAACAGCCTCAGTGAGAAGACAAATAACAATAACAGAATATCTAAGCAGATCCAGTGGCCAGAGACAAGGTCTGCAACAGCTGGGTGTATTAGAATTGCTAGGGGAAGATTATGAAAATCAAACAAACAAAAATAGACCTGAACAGTATTATAAAAATTAACAATGGAAAAGCTTATGTGAATTTCCAAATATGTTAGTGTGAAGAGGATGGTCACTGTTGCTTCAAACAATGTTGTTATTGTTAATTGTTGTAGAGTCAATTCCACCTCATGGTGACCCAATGTGTCAGAGCAGAACTTCTCCATAGAGTTTTCAATGCTGTGACCTTTCAGAAGCAGGTCACCAGACCTGTCTCTGAAGCACCTGGGTGTGTTTGAATCACCAACCTTTCTCTTAGTAGTTGAGTGCTTAACCATTTGCACCACCAAAAGACTCCTTTCACCAGGAGTTTGAACCTACTGTTTCAAATGCTAGTAGAGAAAAAGTTATCTAATTATAAATGCAGAGCCAGATAAGTTAATAGAATAAAAATTATAGTTGGAATATCCAAATTTGTAGGGGAAATATGGAATGAATATCAGCTTGATAAAATTCATGCAGAGTAATAAGGAAAGACAGGAAAAGATAATTTAAAATAAGCAGTAAACTTGAGGTAAGATAGAAGGAACATAACTATATACTACTGTTACCTCATGCTTGCATGGAAGTCTGACTTCTACTAAAACATAGAGTTCAAAAATTATCTGTCTAAGTGCAGGTCACAAGAAACAGACTTAAAACAATAATAAACAAAGGTTGAAAATCAAGGGTTTGTTAAAGAATCCCTGGAAATTAAAAAAGAAAAGGTAGAAGTTATGATATTAGAATCACACACACATGAGATAGTTTAAGGCCATAGACATGAAACAGGATAAAAAGGGGACTGTGCCATGATAAAAGACACATATTATAAAGTAAAACAGCAATAAACATATATGAAACTAATAGCCTATCAGATAAATTCACAGAGTTAAAATCATTAGAAATGCAATGAAAACACAGTTTTCATTGGCAGACTTCAATAAAACCAAGGGAAGGATGTAAAGAATATGGAGATTCCCTAAGGATCTGGCAGATGATGTTTAAAGAATCCCAGGGGCTCCATTACAGATAGGGAGAAAGCAGTCAATATAATCTGCCCATTCATATAATCGGTATGAAATCATATGCATAAAATCACTTTAGCGCTGATGAAAATAGAAAGCCAAGGCACCAAATACAAAGTTGCACAGCGTGCAGAGTGTACAGAGAGAGCCTTCACAGAGAATGAGGTTAGTTGTGCTGTCTCAACACACAGAGCTGTATTCTTTACTCATATTAAAGAAATCTGTATCCTTTTAAAAGTAAAGTGTACAAAAAAAAAGTTGCCATCAAGTTGATTCTGACTCATAGCGATGCTACAGAAACCTGTATCCCTTTAAAAGTAAAGTGTACAGAGTAAAGAATTAGAATTATTGTATACACCTATCAGAGTAAAACTTGACGTGGAATCCCTCTAAAATGATATTTATTTTCTTACTACAAAGAATTTAGGATAAGGTCTTACAATTGTACTTAATGTGTACTGGATGTCTTACTAAACAAAGTGGAAGGTAAACACCAAAGTATATGACATTATGTTCTGGATCTTCTCTAAATTACAAAAGAATGAAGAGGTAAAAATGGTTCATCTCAATAGTCACTGAATCAATATACACAGAAAGAATTAAAGAAGGAGGGAGGAGGAAGGGAGAAAGAGAGAGAATGAAAAAGATGAAGGGAAGGAAGGGAAGAGGGAGAGAGAGAATGAAAAAGAAAGAAAGAGGGAAGGGAGAGAGGGAAGGAAAGATACAGAGATAGAAAGAAAGAAGAAAGAAAGAGAAAGGAAGGAAGGAAAGAAGGAAGGAAGGAGGGAAGGAAGATGCTTCTGTGGAGAAAGAAAAAGTGACAGCTGCAGTATATTCTCTAGATTCTCCTACACCTGGTTATAGGACAGGAACATTTTACAATTTTAGCATTCTCCTTCAGAGCTGATGTGACTGGTGACAGATCAGATGTGTTCTTAGAACCCTTGTGACTTAATCGTTTGGTTTGCAGCCAAGCTACTTATCACAGAAAAGTTGAAGGAGAAGACTCAATTTTGCAAAGTCTTAAAAAGGAATGGGAGTGTCTGAGTGTCTTTCATAGCAGTCCCAAAGAATAGATTGTTCCCTAGCCAGCTTACCTAAAGGAGATTACTTTCTTTAATGCAGTGCTCATTTCCCCAAGGCCCACATCTCTAAGGTTATCATTAAGGCTTACTTAACAACCACTTAATCACTCAGAACCCTCCTCTAGGAGAAGGAGCAAGTACATGTTCAATTACTACTTGCTAATTTGTTTTTAATCTTTCTTAGGGAAATTGTTAGAATACCATGAACTCAATCATTCTTTTAGCTAATTTTACAGACTACTGAATATTTGTTAATTTAAGTACACTTTTATTCTATTTTACATCTACAATATTTAGGTTAATGTCTGGAAGATAGTAAGTGATCAGTAAAAAACTGTGAGTGATTAACATTTACGCTTATTAAAAAAAAACCGTCACTTGCTCTTTTAGTCTCACCTCACGTCTGTTAGTGAGGTAGTTTCAAAGACAACTGTACAGATTCCTGAGAGGGGAAATTCCCACAGAAGTAAGGACTATTTTTCACAGCCGTAGCCCCAATGCCAAGAGCACTGCCTTGTATATAGTAGATATTTAATAAATACTTGATTTAAAGTGGAACTATATATATTCACAGGAGCCCTGGTGGCACAATGATAAAAGTGTTCTGCTGCTAACCAAACGACTGGCCATTAGAACCAACCAGAAAGAAAGATGTGGCAGTCTGCTTCTGTAACGATTTACAGCCTTGGAAACCCTATGGGACAGTTATACTCTGTCCGAGAGGGTCCAGATAGAATCGATGGCAGTGGATTTGGTTTTGGTATTTATATTCACATTTAATATAACATTTAAACATAGAAAATTCACAGAAAAGAATATGACAGTTATGCATTTAACTTGAAGATTTGTTTATATTTGCTGTAGTCTACTTTATTTGTTAAAAGAAATATTTAAAGTTCTATATCCTCTGTCCTTCCCTTTTAACCCCCAGACTTACCAACTCTTTTCAAATTTCCTCTATCATAGATATGTATGTTTTATAAGTTTAAAATAAATATAATCAATATATGCTCTTCTAAAAATATATTAACATACATTATATTAAGTATGAGATAGAGATTATTTTGGAAATTCATTCCAAAAATGTACTCAAGATATGTTGTTGTGTACTGTCTAATTCATTCTGACTCATAGTGACCCTACAGATATAAGAGGATATAAAGGTTAAAGAGAAGAAATTATAGAATTAAAAAAAAAATCAGTGAAAGAGCTATTTATTCTAGGATCATTGGGCTTTTACTTTAGTATTGTAAATATTTTATTTTAAAATTGTAAGGTTATAAAAATAATTATAAAATATTTTTTCTTCATCTAGTAAACTCACACCCTAAACTGCTTCTTTTTTTTTTTTTAATAACTCAAACAAACAGAAAACCAACTCTTCTTGCCCCAACCTTCATGACTTTATTTTTCTCTCTTACCTCCTCCCTAGAGCAGAGTCCTAATGTCATAAAGAGGATTTATGGAGAAGATAGAAAACACGATCACGTTTATATTTCATACTATCACAGAATCACCTTAGAGACTGTTGAGACTTAACCAGAGAATTTATGATGATTCCCACTATCCACTATAGTGTACAACATTTCCATTTTTCCCCCACAAAGTAGTTGTCTTTAGTAGTTGCCCATGATCCCAGGCACTGTACTAGGAATTGAATAAACAGCCCTTAATGTGACAGGAGCTTTGTCTCAGAGCTTAGGGACTAGTGGGAAAAAAAAAGTGACAACAAAATTAAAACACAGTCAATGAAGGATAAAGACAGTAAAAATATAGAAAAAGCTATGTTGGCATTAGGCAGTGGTGCTGGCCTAATGGGGTCATGGAAGACTTTCCAGAGGCAGTTTCCTTTAAGTAGAGTGCAAAAAATATACCAGGCATGGGGAACAGCATGTAAGAAGACTCACTGTCTAGAAAGAACACACTGTTTTCATCGTTGCAAACAAAAGAATGGTAAGCAACATAGCTAGGTAGATAGGCATGGTGGAGCACAGGAGCCATGGAACCATATTAAGAAGTAGAATAACATTATTAGATGGGCTTGTTAGGAAACCCATTTGTGCTGCAAATCTGAGAGGAGCAACCTGAAGGCAAATGTGTGTTTAGGGTATTGGTAATGGAATGGACATCAGTGGATATATTTAGCAAGTATCAGAGGTACCCTTGACAAGTTTGGGGAGCTTATTAGATACAGGCGAAGATGGAATTAAATGATACTCATGTTTATGGTTCTGAATTACCTGTTTTTCAAGACATTATAATTCATGTATTAGAGATTGTTAAGCCTGCACAACTTTTGTCCATGCTCCTTCCCCAGGCTTTGTGAGAGCATATTTATGTATGGAGTCTATACTAAATGCTTCAGCTCTGCTTCAAAGATCTAGATACTGAGTATTTTCAGAAACTCAATTATATCTGCCTGTACATATGTTAATAAATTAAAACATATTTTCAAGATAAATGAGCTACCAAAGAATGTCTCAGTTTTTCCCAAGAGGATATCATTTATCCAGAAATACTACATCAAAGGGAAATAGACAGTGAGACAGAAAGTAGTAACAAAAGTATTCATAGCTTTCTAAATTCAATTATTTTTCAATAGGTCTCCCACTGAGAAAAATTTATTCCTGGGATCATTTATTTTTCAAAAGAAATATTTTCAAAACATAAAATTAACACTAAAATTATTGAGCATCAACTTTGTGTCAGAAACTCTTAGACTAACATTGTCACCTTTTTTCTCCATAAAACCGTGTACTATGGATTGAATTGTGTCCCCCTAAAATATGTCTTGTAAGTCCTAGCCTCTATGCCTGTGGTTATAATCTCGTTTGGGAACGAATTTTCTTTGCTATGCTAATGAGGTAGGATTAGTGTAGCCTGTATCTTGAGGTGATCTTTTCTGAGATATAAAAGAGATTAAATAAAAGCTAGCAAGCAGAGATGGGGGAAAAGGGATGCCATGCCACGTGAAATCACCAAGAAGCCAAGGAATAGAAGTTGAAGAGACAAGAAACTTCCCCTGGAGCCAACAGAGAGAGAAAGCCTTCCCTTAGAGCCAGGCCCCTGGGTTTGAACGTCTAGCCTTTGAAACTGTGAGAAAGAAATTTTTTGTTTGTTAAAGCCACCCATTTGTGGTATTTCTGTTATAGCAACACTAATTAACTAAGACAGAATTTGGTAGGAGTAGGGTGCTACACTAACAGATACCTAAAATATAGAAGTGGTTTTGTAATTGCATAATGAGTAGAGGCTGGAAGATTTTTGAGGTGACTAATAGTAAAAGCCTATGTTGCCTTGAAAAGACTAGTAAAATTATGTACATCAAAGGCAATTCTGGTGAGGGCTTAGAAAGAAATGAGGAGTGCTTATAGGGAAAGTCTCTATCGTCTTTGAGAATGCATATGGTGCCAGCAATAGAACGTTGCTAGAAATGTGGATGTTAAATGTGCTTCTTGTGAGGTTTTAAAAGAAAATGATGAACATGTGATTGAGCAATGGAGGAAGGGCAATGCTCTAATGTAGTCACAAAGAATTTGTCTGAATTATGTTCATATGTTTGGTGGAAGGTAGAACCTGCAAGTGGTGAACTTGAATATCTGGCTGAGGAGATTTCTAAGCAAGAATTTAAAGGGGTTCTGTGATTTCCACTTGCTGCTTGTAGTAAAATGTAAGAGGAAAGAGATGGACTTAAAAATGAGTTATGCAAAAATGACAAGAAAACCTAAAAATTTGGAAAATTCTGTTGTACAAATTAAGGATACATGTCCTACAATTTTCACCAAGGACCTGGATACACAATCTTTTGATAGATCTAACCAACTAACACAGCAAAAAGAAAAATCATCTTAGACTGAAGGGAACAGAGAAAGAATGAAAGGAAAAAACTCTGTCTGCCTCTTGGAATGCTACAGGCAGGAAAAAGGCCAAAGGAGCTACATCTGTTGTCCTCCAAGAAAAGAAAAGTCTCATCCCTGGAGAAGCTTGGAGATCAGCAGAACTATTGAAAGTAGCACAGAACAGGGCCTTCTTGATTTCAAAGGGTGGGGCCACTTGCTCATGGGTCTCAAAGGGTAGCGTCAGAGACCCCTAGATTTCAAAGATTTTCACCAAAGAGACCCCAAAGTGTGGGGCTTCCATTAAGGTGTGCCATGAAGATGGGACTGCAGCCCAAAGCTAAAGGGGCAGGGCTGCCATGTCCAAGGGGCAGAAGAACAGGGCCATCCAGGGCCAAGAGGATGAAGTCACCACTCAGGACTAGGATAATGCCCCCCCACCAAAGCCAAGGGGCAGAATTGCCATCCCAGTGGGGCTGGAAGGCAGAGCTGAAGCCTAAGGCCAAGGGGTCTCCACCTAGAATCCAGAGGGCATATCCGACACCCAAAGTCTGGAGGGCATGGCTATTGCCCAGATTATCTCAAAGAATAGAGGATTATTTTTTTAAGATTTTAGTGTTAATGTAAATTGCTCTACTGAGTTTTGGACTTGCTTGGTGACTGTTATCCCTTCTTTCCCTCCAATTTCTTCCATTTTTTTATGGAAATGTCCACCTTGTGCCATTTTACTTTGGAAATAGATAACTTGTAGTCTGTATTTCATAGGTTAACAGGTGAAAAGGAATTCTGTCCCAGGATGGAATACACCAAAGTCTCATGCATATTTGATTTAGATGTTTAAGAAGATGAGATTATGGACTTGGTGTTGATTTAAGACTTTTGGGATGATGTGATCGTGTGAATGTGATTTGCATTTGGCAAGGACATGAATTTTGGGGGGTCAAAGGGTGGAATGTTATGGATTGAATTGTGTCCCCCGAAAATATGTGTTGTAAATACTGACTTCTATGCCTGTGATTATAATCCCATTTGGGAATGGGTTGTCTTTCTTATGTTAATTATGCAGGATTTATGTAGGGTGTATCTTCAGTCAAGGAGTCCTGGTTGCACAGTGGTTAAAGTGCTCAACTTCTAACCAAAAAGTTGGCAGTTTGAAACCACCAGTGGCTCCATGGGAGAAAGATGTGGCAGTCTGCTTCCTTAATGAGATATAGCCTTGGAAACCCTATGGGGTTGCTATGAGTTGGAATCAACTCGATGGCAGTGAGTTTTTGGGTGGTATCTTGAGGCATTCTCTTTTGATATATAAAAGAGGTTAAAAGCAAACTAGCAAGCAGGGATGGGAGAGAAGAGATGCCATGCTACATGAAATCACCAAGGAGCTAACGAATAGAAGCTGAAGAGACAAGGACTTCCCCCAGAGCCAACAGAGAGAGAAAGTCTAGAGCTGTCGGCCTGGATTTAAACTTCTAGCCTCCTTGCCAATATTTTTTGTTTTCTGTTTTTTTTTTTTTTTTATTAATGCCATTTTAGTAGGAGTGAAATGGTATTGTAGTTTTGATTTTCATCTCTCTAATGGTTAATGATCGTGAGCATTTTTTCATGTGTTTGTTGGCTGCTTGGATATCTTCTTTGGTGAAGGTTCTGTTCATGTAATTTGCCAATTTTATAATTGGGATTTTTGTCTTTGTTGTCCAGTTGTTGAAGTTTTCTATAAATTTTGGAGGTTAGATTCTTATCTGATATGTCTTTTCCAAAATTTTTTTTGGAAAAATCTTTTGATGAACAGAAGTTTATAATTTTTATGAGATCTCATTTATCTATTTTGTCTTTTTCTATTTGTGCATTTGTTGTAATGCTTGTTATCCTATTTTTGGAGAAAATTAGGTCCCATAGTTTTCTCCCTATGTTCTCTTTCAGGAATTTTATGGTTTTTGATTTGATGTTTAGGCCTTTGATCCATTTTTAGTTAGTTTTTGTGTCTGGTGTGAGGAATGGGTCCTGTTTTAATTTCATTCAGGTGGATATCCAGTTTTGCCAGCACTACTTATTAAAGAGACAATCTCTGCTCCACTGGATGGACTTCGATCAGTTGTCCATAGATGTTTGGGTTTAGTTCTGAGTTCTCAATTCTATTGCACTGGTCTATATGTCTATCATTGAACCAGTACCAGGATGTTTTGATTACAGTGGCTGTATAGTATGCTTTGATATCAGTGAGTGTGAGGCCTCCTGCTTTCATTAGCTTTTCTATTTCAGTAAAGAATGTTGTGGGGTTTGTATCAGGATTGTATTGACTCTGTAGAACACTTTCGGTAGTACTGACATTTTCAGTATATTAAGCTTTCCTATCCATGAGCACAGGATGTATTTCCATTTTTGTAGGTCTCTTTTAGTCTCTTGTAGCAACACTTTAGGTAGTACTGACATTTTCACTATATTAAGCTTTCCTATCCATGAGCACAGGATGTATTTCTATTTTTGTGGGTCTATTTTAGTCTCTTGTAGCAGTGTAATTCTCATTGTATAAATCTTTTATGTCCCTGGTTAGGTTAATCCCTAGGTATTCTGATTCAGAGGCTATTTTAAATGGTACTGGTATCTTGATTTCTTTTTTCGTAGTAGTCTTTGTTAGTGTAAAGGAACCCAGATGATTTTTGTGTGTTGATCTTTTATCCTGCAACGTTGCTAAATTCTTCTATTAGTTCCAGACGTTTTCTGGAATATTTAAGGTCTTCTATATATAGGATAATGTCATCTGCAAATAGCAATAATTTTACTTCCTCTTTTCCAATTTGGATACAATTTATTTCCCTTGCTTGTTTTGGCTAGGATTTCCAATACAATGTTGAATAACAGTGGTGATAATGGGCAACCTTGTCTCATTCTCTTTCTCAGAGGTAAGGTTCTCAGCCTTTGTCTGTTGAGTATGATGTTGTCTGTTGGTTTTTCATATGTGTCCTTAATTATTTTGAGGAATTCTCGCTGTATTACTATTTTACTGAGAGTTTTTATCAGGAAAGTGTGTTAAATTTTATCTAATGCCTTTTCTGCATTGATTGATATGGTCACGTGGTTCTTTTCCTTTATTTACGTGGTAGATTACATTGATTGATTTTCTGACGTTGAACCACCCTTGTAATCTTGGTATGAATCCCATTTAATTATGACGTATAATTTTTTTGATATGGTGCTGTAGTCGATTGGCTAGAATTTCATTCAAAATTTTTACATCTATGTTCATAAGACTTATTGATCTGTAGTTTTCTTTCCTTTTTTTGTGTGTGATGTCTGCCTGGTTTTGGTATCAGGGTTATGCTGGCTTCATAGATGGAGTTCGGTAGTGTTCCTTTCTCTTCTGTGTTTTTGAAGAGTCTGAGTAGGATTGGTGTCAACTTTTTTCTGAATGCTTGGTAGAATGCTTCAGTGTAGCTATCTGGTCCTAGATATTTGTTTTGCTGTTGTTGGAAGTTTTTTGATATCTTCAATCTCTTCTTTTGTGATAGGTCTGTTTACAATTTTCTACCTCTGTGATACTTTGGGTAGGTAGTGTGTTTCTTAAGGAAACGCTGGTAGTGTAGTGTTTAAGTGCTACAGCTGCTAACCAAAGGGTCAGCAATTTGAATCTGCCAGGCACAACTTGGAAATGCTATGGGGCAGATCTACCCTGTCCTATGCGGTCACTATGGGTTGGAATCGATTCAACGGCAATGGGTTTGGTTTTTGGGTATAGCGTGTTTCTTGAAATTTGCCCATTTAATCTAGGTTTTCAAATTTGTTGAAGTATAATTTTTCATAGTAATTGGTTACAATCTTTTCTTTATCTCTGATAGATCAATTGTAATGTCATCAATTTAATTTCTTAATTTGGTTATTTGCCTCTTCTGGATGTTTTTCTTTTCTTTTGTGTGTGTGTCTGTGTGTCACTGTAGCTAGTGGTTTGTCTATTTTGTTGATCTTTTCAAAGAATCGACTCCTGGTTTTGTTAATTATTTATTTTTTATTTTATTGTACTTCAGGTGAAGGCTTACAGAACAAATAGTTTCTCAAGAAACAGTAGTACATATGTTGTTTTATGACATTGGTTAACAACTCCACAACATATTAACCCTCTAAATTCTCAACCTTTTTTTTTTTTTTTTTTTGGTGAAAACACATAGCCAAAGATATACCATTTCAAAAATTTCTACATACACAGTTCAGTGACATTGACTACACTCTTTCAATTATGCTGTTATTCTTACTTACCATGAAGGCTTAAAGAACAGAATGGTTTCTCATTTAACAGTTACTACAAATGTTGCCCTATGACAATGTTTAACAATTTCACAACACATCAACAATATCCCTACTCAACCTTCGGTTCCCTATCACCAGCTTCCTTGTCCCCTTCTGCCTTCTGGCCCTTGTCACTGGACTCCTGTACCTCGTTAGTCTCATTTGGTTTTACAGGGCTGTCCACTCCCAGGCTGAACAGTGAACCTCGGAGGTAACTTCACCACTGAGCTAAAAGGATGTCAGGGGGCCATACTCTCAAGATTTCTCTAGTCTCCTTTAGGCCAGTAAATCTGGTCTTTTATTCTTTGTGAGTTAGAATTCTGCTCTACATCCTTCTCCAGCTCTGTCCAGAACCCTCTGTTGTGATCCTGGTCAGAGCAGTCAGTGGTGGTAGCTGGGCACCATCTAGCTGTAGTAGACTCAGTCCGGTGGAAGTCTTGGTAGCTGTGGACAATTAGTCCTTTGGACTAATCTTTTCCTTGTATCCTGTTCTCTTCCTTCTCCCTTGCTCCTGAAGGGATGAGACCAGTGGAGTATCTTAGATGGCCGCTTACAGGCTTTTGAGACCCCAGACACTACTTACCAAGGTAAAATGTAGTGCATTGTCTTTATAAGCTGTGTCATGCCAATTGAGATAGATGTTCCCCTAGACCATGGCCCCCAAAGCTTTCCGCCCAGCAATTCAGACCCTCAGGGAGTTTGGATGTGTCTATGGGCTTCCATGACTTTTCCTTGTACAGGTTGTGCTAGTTTCCACTGTATTGTGTACTATCTCACCCTTCACCCAAGATACGACTTATCTATTGCCTATTTAGTATTCCCCACCCCACCCCTCCCATCCCCGGTAACCAACAAAGATTGTTACATTTTGTGTGTGAACTTATTCATGGGTTTTTACAATAGAGGTCTCATACAATATTTGTCCTTTTGTGATTGACTTATTTCACTCAGCATAATGTCCTCCAGTTTCATCCAAGTTATGAGATGCTTCACAGATTCATTGTTGTTCTTTCTCATTGCATAGTACTCCATTGTGTATGTACCATAGTTTGTTTATCCATTCATCTGTTGATGGGCATCTAGATTGTTTCCATTGTTTTGCTACTGTGAACAATGCTGCCAAGAACATAGGTGTGCATATGTCTATTTGAGTGACGACTCTTATTTCTCTAGGATATATTCCTAGGACTGAGATTGCTGGATCGAATGGTATGTCTATTTCTAGCTTTCTGAAGAAGCACCATATCATTTTCAAAAATGGTTGTATCATTTTGCATTCCCACCAGCAGTGCATAAGAGTTCCCATCTCCCCGCAGCCCCTCCAACATTTGTTATTTCCAGTGTTTTTGATTCGTGCCAGTAATGCCGGGGTGAGATGGTATCTCATTGTGGTTTTAATTTGAATTTCTCTAATGCCTAGTGATCGCGAGCATTTCCTCATGTGTCTGTTGGCCATTTGGATGTCTTCCTTGGTGAAGTGTCGGTTCATGTCCTTTGCCCATTTTTTAATAGGATTATTTGTCTTTTTGTTGTAGAGGTATTGGATTTTCTTGTATATTATGGAGATGAGACCTTTGTCTGACTTATACTGTCCAAAAATTTTTTCCCAGTCTGTAGGTTCTATTTTTACTCTTTTCGTGAAGTCTTTTGAAGAGCATAGGTGTTTGATTTTTAGAAGATCCCAGTTATCTAGCTTATCTGTTGGGGTTTGTGCATTGATGGTTATGGTTTGTATCCTGTTAATGCCATGTATTAAGGCCTGAAGTGCTGGTCCTATTTTTTCTGCTACGAACTTTATAGTTTTAGGCTTTATATTCAGGTCTTTGATCCATTTTGAAGTAGTTTTTGTATACGGTGTGAGGTATGGGTCCTGTTTCATTTTTTTGCAAATGGATATTCAGTTTTGCCAGCACCATTTGTTAAAAAGACTGTCTTTTCCCCATTGGATGGACTTTGGGCCCATGTTGAAGATCAGGTGACCATAGGTGGATGGATTTACATCTGGTTTCTCCATTCTGTTCCATTGGTCAATGTATCTCTTGTTGTACCAGTACCAGGCTGTTTTGACTACTGTAGCTGTATAGTAGGTTCTGAAGTCAGGTAGTGTGAGTCCTCCAACTTTATTCTTCTTCTCCAGTAGTGCTTTACTTATTTGGGGCTTCTTGCCTTTCCATATAAATTGAATGATTAGTTTTTCCATCTCTTTGAAGAATGTTGTTGGTATTTGGATCAGGATTGCATTGTATTTGTAAATTTCTTTGGGTAGAATTGACATTTTCACAATGTTGATTCTGCCTATCCATGATCATGGTATGTTTTTCGTTTTATGTAGATCCCTTTGGGTTTCATGCAGTAGTGTTTTGTAGTTTTCTTTGTATAGGTCTTTTACATCCCTGGTCAGATTTATTCCTAAGTATTTTATCTTTTTAGGGGCTATTGAAAATGGTATTGTTTTCCTGATTTCCTTTTCATTGTTCTCCTTACTGGTGTATAGGAATCCAACTGATTTTTCAATGTTTATCTTGTATCCTGCTACTCTGCTGAATCTTTCTATTAGTTCCAGTAGATTTCTCGTGGAGTCTTTAGGGTTTTCTATGTATAGTATCATATCATCTGCAAACAGGGACGGTTCAACTTCTTCATTATCAATTTGGATGCCCTTTCTTTCTTTTTCTTGCCTTATTGCTCAAGCTAGAACTTCCAGCACCATGTTGAATAGAAGTGGTGATGAAGGGCATCCTTGTCTTGTTCCTGTTTTCAAGGGGAATGTTTTCAGCCTCTCTCCATTAAGAATGATTTTGGCCATTGGTTTTGCATAGATGCCCTTTATTATGTTGAGAAATTTCCCATCTATACGTATTTGGGTGAGAGTTTTTATCAGGAATGGATGTTGGACTTTGTCAAATGCTTTTTCTGCGTCAATTGAGATGATCATGTGATTCTTTTCTTTCCTTTTATTTATGTGGTGTATTACCCTGATTGATTTTCTAATGTTGAACCATCCTTGCATACCTGGTATGAATCCTGCTTGGTCATGGTGTATTATTTTTTGATATGATGCTGAATTCTATTGGCTAGAATTTGATTCAGTTTTCAGTCCATATTCATGAGAGATATTGGTCTGTAATTTTCTTTTTTTGTGATGTCTTTACCTGGTTTTGGTAGCACTGTTATGCTGGTTTCGTAGAATGAATTTGGAAGTGTTGCTTCCTCTTCTATGCTCTGAAATAGCTGGAGTAGTACTGGTACAAGCTCTTCTGTAAATGTTTTGTAGAATTCTCTAGTGAAGTCATCTGGGCCAGGGCTTTTTTTTTGATGGGAGTTTTATTTTTTTATTACCTTTTCAATGTCTTCTCTTGTTATGGGTCTGTTCAGATTTTCAACATCACTTTGTTGTAGTTTGGGTAGGCCGTGTGTTTCTAGAAATTTATCCATTTCCTCTAGGTTTTCAAATTTGTTGGAGTATAGTTTTTTCATAATATTCTGTCATAATCCTTTTTATTTCAGTTGGGTCTGTTGTAATGTCAACCACTTCGCTTCTTATTTGGGTTATTTGTGTCCTCTCCTGTTTTTCTTTTGTCTGTCTGGCCAGTGCTTTCTCGATTTTGGTGATTCTTTCAAAGAACCAACTTTTGGTTTTGTTGGTTCTTTCTAATGTTTTTCTGTTCTCTATTTCATTTATTTCTTCTCTGATCTTTACTATTTCCTTTCTTCCGGTGGTTGTGGGCTTTTTTGCTGTTCTCTCTATTTGTTTGAGTTCTGTAGTTAATGTTTTGATTTTGTCCCTTTCTTTTTTTTTTTTTGATATGTGCATCTATTCCTATAAATTGTCCTCTGAGGACTGCCTTTGCTGTGTCCCAAAGGTTTTGGTATGATGTGTTTTCACTCTCATTGGATTCTAGGAATTTTTTGATTCCATCTCTGATTTCTTCTATTACCCACTGATGTGTAAGCAGGGTATTATTCAGTGTCCATGTAGTTGATTTTTTTTCCTTGCTCTTTCTAGTGTTAATTTCTACCTTGATGGCATTGTGGGCAGAGAAGATACTTTGAATTATCTCAATGTTTTGGATCTTGTTGAGGATTGCTCTGTGTCCTAAGATGTGGTCTACTCTGGAGAACGTTCCATGTGCATTGGAAAAGAATGTGTAGTTTTCAGCGGTTGGATGGAGTGTTCTATATATTTCTATGAGGTCAAGTTGGCTGATTGTGCCCTTTATGTCTTCTGTATCTTTGTTGAGTTTCTTCTTAGTTGTTCTGTCCTTTACTGAGAGTGGTGTGTTGAAGTCTCCTTCTATTATTGTGAAACTGCCAATTTCTCTTTTCAGTGTTGTTAGAGCTTGTTTTATGTATTTTGGAGCCCTGTCATTGGGTGCATAGATGTTTATTATGGTTATCTGTTCATGATGGATCGTCCCCTTAATCATTATATAGTGTCCTTCTTTATCTTTTATGGTAGATTTTGTTTTAAAGTCTATTTTATCTGATGTTATAATTGCCACTCCTGCTCTTTTTTGGTAGTTGTTAGCTTGATAGATTTTTTTCCAACCTTTGACTTTTAATAAATTCACATCTTTGCTTCTAAGGTGTGTCTCTTGTAGACAGCATATTCATGGATCCTGTTTTCTTATGCATTCTGTCACTCTCCATCTGTTTATGGGTGCATTGTGTCCATTTACTTTCAGTGTAATTATTGATAGATGTGAATTTGTTGCTGTCATTTTGTAGTGCTTTTTTTTTGTGGTGCTAAAGTTTTCTTTGTTCTTCTTACTTTCTTGTGCTGAGTTACTTTTGTTTGTGGATTTTTTTTTCATTTCTTTTGTTTTTGTAGGTTTTGTTTTTGCTGAGACTTTATGTTTTTAGTCTTTATTTTTATGAGTTGGTTTCTTAACTTTCTTTGTGGTTACCATGAATTTTACCCTTATCTTTCTAAGTTTGTATCAGTCTACAATTACTTGGTATCACCTTGCCTTCCTCTCCATTAGAAGGTTCTATACCTATGCCGTCTGTTCCCTCTTTTATTGTTTGGATGTTTTCATTTATTGATTAACTGCTCTGATTCCCTGTTGTATTTCTTTTGGTTTTGGATAGTCCTCGAGAGTTCTTTTCCTAGATTGGTATCTGGCTGGTATGATCCTGCATCCTAGGTTCTGCCTGTGAGCTGAAGCTGCTTGTCCTCAGATTGAAGAACTCCGTTTAATAATTCTTGTAAGTTTGGTTTGACTTTTACATATTCCCTTATTTTCTGTTTATCTGGAAATGACCTAATTTCACTATCAAATTTGAGTGAGAGCTTTGCAGGATATATTATTCTTGGCTGACAATCTTTTTCTTTCAAGATTTTATATATGTCATCCCATTGCCTTCTTGCCTGCATGGTTTCTGCCGAATAATCCGAGCTTAGTCTTATTGTTTCTCTTCTGCATGTGACTTCTTGTTTCTCATGAGCTGCTCTCAGGATTGTTTGTTTGTCTTTGGTTTTGGTGAGTGTGAATATGATATGTCTTGGTGATTTTCTTTTGGGGCCTCTTCTATATGGGGTTTGTTGAGCTTCTTGGATGGCCAGCTTTTCATCTTTTATGATATTGGAGAAGTTTTCTGTCAGCAGTTCCTCAAGGATCCTCTCTGTGTTTTCTGTTTTCTCCCCGTTCTCGAATGCCAATCACTAGTAAATTTTTGCTTTTAATTGTGTCCAACATAACTCTCAGGGTCTCTTCATTTTTCTTTGTTCTTTTTTCTGAGTTTTCCTGAAACAGAGTTGTATCCAAATGTTTGTCTTCAGTTCCTCTGATCCTGTCTTCCTCGGTTTCAAATCTGCTTCTCAGCCCTTCTATGACATCATCCATTTCTGAAATCTTGTTGTTTAGCTTTTGGATTTCTAATTGTTGTCTTTGTATAATTTTTAGTGTAAATTTATTTTGGTATTTTGTTCCTACATCATCTTCCTGAATTCTTTCAATTTTTTGTCTGTATGTTCCATGAATTTGTCTAGTTTTTCCTCTTGTTTGTCAGCTTTTTGCCTTGTTTCTTGGAGAATCCCGAGTATTAGAGATTTGAATTCCCTGTCAGGTACTTCTTGTGGATTTTCTTCCACAGAAGAGTCATATGGTGTTTTATTTTGGACGCCTACTGGAACCATCCTGTCCTGTTTTTGTAAATGTTTTGATATTGTCTGCTTTTTCGGGGCATTCAGTAGTTATTTTTCTCATTTATTGATTGTAGATTTATTTGTTTCGTGCCTTTTTAAAAAAAAAATTTGACTATGTCTGAGCAGGTGGACTGTGTGTTCTTTCTTGTTTGCTTGTCTGTGCGCTCAATACTTTTCGCCTCTTTCTCCAACTGGCAAGTTCAGTCACTCAGATATGGTACAGCAGGGTAGGTGTAGCTGAAGAGGAGCCACTGGGACGGGTTGGTTGTAGCACTCACTACAGCCACCAGGGCTGGTTGGTAATCAGTGCTGGGCAGGTTCCAGTAGGCCATGCCTGTAATTCTTGGTGGTGTGATGTCAAGCGCACAGTGCATGTAGGCAGGATGCAGCGGGGAGATTGTTATGTGTGGAGCTAAGATGGATATGGGAGAGAGGGGATAGCAACAGGAGCCAAAAGCATACAAACACACAAAAAAGAATGCTAGGGGAGCTTGTCGTTGGTATGGAGACATGAGAGACTATGAAATGGAGAAAAACAGAAAGGGAAAGAGGAAGAAATGAAAATAATGAACAAATAAAAATCAGAAAGGTTAAATAACTGCAAAGTTCCCAGGGATCCCACCGATGCAGCTATGAGGTCTGGGGAAGTCGCTCTCAAGTGTCGCAGCACAGCCTGGCCAGAAGGCGCAGAGGCATACAACGCCTGGTATTCAGGGATCAATAAGAGAAGGAAGATATAGAGAGATGAGAAACTGAGCAATGAAGAAAGACAAAAAGGGAAGAAGAGGGAAAATAAAAGAAATAATTAAAAAAAGAACAAGAAAGGCCCCCCCAAAAAACAGAAAAAAGAAAAAAAAACAACGAGAAAATAATGTCCTCAGGGATCCTTCCGCCCGTCTTTGGAAGCCAAAGGGGAGTTCCTTGCCACGCAGCTCTGCCTGGCCAGAAATGGCTCCCACTCAAGTAAAGGAAAATAAAACAAACAAACAATTCAAAACGAACAATCGATCAAAAGCCCCGGGATCCCACCAGCACGGTAGCCCAGACCGGGAAGCCACTTCACACTCGAATGGAGCGCCGCAGCCCCTCAGGAAGAAGCAAAGATGGCGTGCGGAGCCAGGCACTTGAGTGAAAGGAGGGGGAGGTGGCGAGAGGCAAGTGATAAATCAGAAGAAGCAGAAAAAAAAAAGCAACACTAGCAGCCAACAAATGGCACCCAGAAAGCCGCCCACTTGGGTGTGTGGAATCCAAGCAGCTGGAGCCTCCCAGTCAAGAGACTGTGGCCGTGGGAAGCAGAGGAACAAATGAACAAAAGCCCTGGGATCCCACCAGCAAAGCAGCCTAGACCAGGAAGCAGCTGCACACTCGAATGGAGCCCCACAGCCCCTCAGGAAGAGGGAAAGATGGTGCTCGGAGCTAGGCACTTGAGCAAAGGGAGGGTGAGGCGTCGAGAGGCAAGTGAGAAATCAAAACAAGCAGAAAAAATAAAAGCAACACTAGCAGCCAACAAATGGCATCCAGAGAGCCGCCCGCTTGGGTGTGTAGAATCCAAGCAGCCGGCGCTTCCCAGTCAAAAGACTGGCTGCGGTAAGCAGAGGAGGCTGAGCCGGGGCGAAGAGGGGTGGGGGGTGTTAAAGCACACACCGCAAATTACTGGCTGCTTTGTCTCCCGCTGGATGCTCTGTGAGGCTGCTTTCTCGTACCCTTGTTTGCTGGTCTTTGATAGGAGTCCAAGATGGTGGATCCGCACTGCGTTAGCTGTTAAGGGACCTCTGCATGAATCTCTCCTCGCTCTCCGTTCTCAGTCAGTTTTCTCACTCCATTTGGTGCTTGGCTGAGTTCTTTATCTCTTCCTTTGATGTTTTAGGGTTTCAGGATTGTTGTATTCTCTGTTCGGCTTAGTTTTTTGGGTCTTTGCTGTGGAGGGACGTCGTGGTGCTTCTGCCTGGAGTGCCATTTTGCCGGATATTTTGGTTTTTTTAATATTTTCTAATTCATTTATTTCTACCCTGATTTTTATTATTTCTTTTTTTCTAGTTGCTTTTGGCTTCTTTTGCTCTTCTTTTCTATTCGTTCAAGTTGTCGTTTTAACTTAGTGAATTTGGATCTTTCTTCTTTTTTAATGTAGGCATTTATTACTATAAATGTCCCTCTTGTATTGCTTTTGTTATGTCCCAAAGTTTTTGATATGTTGTATTTTCATTTTAGTTTGATTCTAGGAATTTTTTAATTTAACTTTAATTTTTTAATTTAATCCAATAATTTTTTAGTAGTGTATTATTAATTTCCATGTAATTATTTTTTCTCTTATTTATCCTGCTGTTTCTTTCTAGTTTCATACCATTAGGTCCGAGAAGATGTTGTGTATGATTTCAGTCTTTTTAAATTTGTTGAGACTTGTTTTGTGTCCTAGCACATAGTCTGTTCTGGAAAATGACCTGTGTGTGCTGGAGAAAAATACGTATTGTTTTGATATTGGGTGGAGTGTTCTATATGTCAGTAGGGTCCAATTTGCTTATGGTTTTATTGAAGTTCTTGATGTCTTTTAGTGATTTTCTGTTTATAATTGAAAGTGGTATGTTGAAATCCCCCACTATTACTGTGGACTTGTCTATTTCTCCTTTCATATTAATATCTGTTTCATGTATTTTGGTGCATTGCTGTGGGGTATATATATATATATGTATATGTTATGTATTCTTGTTGAATTGACTCTTTTGTTACTATGTAATATCTTCTTTATCTTTTGTAATATTTTCATTTAAAGTCTGTTTTATCTTATATAAGTATGGCCACCTCCGTTCTTTTTTTTTTACTGGTTCCATGGTATATTTTTCTCCATCCTTTTATTTTCAGTCTGTTTGTGTCCTTGTGTCTGAGGCGGGTTTCTTGTAGACAGCAAAAGGATGGATCATGTTTTTTTAATCCATTTTGCCACTCTCTGGCTTTTGCATGGGGCATTTAGACCATTCATATTTAAAGCTATTACTGAAAACGAGTTGTCTACCTCATTCATTTTGTTATTGGTTTTTTGAGTGTTTCATATCTTGTTTGTTTATTATACTGATTTTTCTGTTTTTACTTGTATTCAAGTGCTTTCTCGTGATGAACTTTTTGTTAACTTGTTTCTTTTTTCCTGAGTTTTTTCTTACTGATTTTTTAGTGGTTACCACATATGTTACATTACATGACTTACAATTACTACAGCATCTAGCATAAGAATAACTGTTAACATACAACTTTAACATAACAAATCTATTGCACATATGCTCCTCTTTCCCTAATATCTGTTGGTGTGTCTCCATTAACATCAATATACAACCTATATTTGATAAGTTTAGTTTGTACTTATTTCTTAATGTTCCTGTCTTTCATTTGGAGTATTCCCATGAGTAATACTTGCAAAGCTGGTGTGATAGTGGCAAATTTCCAGAGCCTCTGTTTGCTTGGGAATGTCTTGATTACCCCCTCATTTTTGAATGACGACTTTTCTGGGTAAAGTATTCTAGGTTGGTAATTGTTTTGGTTCAGTATTATATATATATATTGCTCCACTCTCTTAAGATCTTTAGACTTCTTGTGGAGAAATCCACACTGATTTTTATGAAAGACACTTGGTCTGTTAAATTGTGTTGTGTTTTTCTCATGCTGCTTTCAAAATTCTCTCATTTTTGGTTTTCAAGAATTTTATTAAGATATGTTGCGGAGTAGATCTGTTTGTCTCTTCTGATTGGGGTTCATGTAGCTCCCTGTATTTGCAGGCTTGTTTCTCTGCACAGGTCTGGGAAATTCTCTCTGATTATCTTTTGGAAAATTGTCTGTATACCTTTATTGTCATGGTGCTCTGGGATTGCAATAATTCTGATATTAGATTTCCTAATTGAATCCCACACTTCTTTTTTGGGTTTGTTTGCTTTTTTTTTTATTTTTTGTTTTTTCCTCGTTTCTCTTAAAATTTGATAAGTTCAGGTATTTTGTCTTCTAATTCAGATATCT
Organism: Dugong dugon; assembly: GCA_030035585.1. Taxonomy (NCBI): domain Eukaryota; kingdom Metazoa; phylum Chordata; class Mammalia; order Sirenia; family Dugongidae; genus Dugong; species Dugong dugon. The sequence continues at coordinate 36,558,225 of CM057479.1, forward strand.
TGTCTTCTGCTTATCCAACTCTATTGTTGAGTGTTTCTCTTGCTTTTTCTACTCAGATTTTTTTCTTCAGTTCCAGTGGTTCTCGCTCTCTTTTTATATATTCAAATTCATTGTTGACTTTCTCATTTTGTTCTCCATTTGCTTTCTGAAATCTACTACTTTTCTATGTATTTTTTGCTTTCTTTAGACATATTTAGCACAATTGTCTGAAAATTATTGATTCTTTGCATTATTCTGGCCTCCATAGGAGAAATTTCCTCTTCTTCATGTTTTACTTCAGTGTGCTCCTTCTTCTCTTGTGCTTTTGTGATTTTAAGTGGGTTTTGTTGAACTTCAGCCATTTGTTATTTTTTCTTTAATTTTTTTATTCTGTTTATAGTGGGAAAATTCAAGACAGCTACACACTTGGTCTCTGGGATTCAATATGCATGCATGGGACAGGAGATTTCTCTGGACACCTCCATGGTTGTGATGGTGAGGGTTTTTTTTTTTTTTTTTAGCCTATCCCTCATGACTGCCTCCTGTACTGGAACACCCACTACCCATGGTGTGACTCTGGGGCCTGCTTCCTGCTTACCTGTCAGTCTGGACCTTTCCTCTTGCCCTATTGCCCTTGCAGTTCTTCCCGGTCTTAGTGCCTTTTAGCTTCAAGCCTCAGTGAGGTTCAACAGTGTTCTCATACAGCCTTGAGGTCTTCCTTTACCCCCTACTACTTCCACAGCCTGCAAACTCTCATGGTCAATTTGTGCTGCCTTAAAAAAATCCAGCTAGACCTTCCTCAGATAAGCCCCCTTTCTGTGTTTCCTACTTGGGGTGTTACCCAGTTCCATCCCAAAATGACAGCAATGAGCTGGCATCCCCTATGCTAGTGAGTAGGATCTCTCAGTTTCTGTGCTGACCTTGTTCCTTCTCTCCCCTGCTTCTGGATTCTCCCCGATTATCCAATTCCGCAGCTGCTTTCTGGAGTTCTGAGATCTCAGTCTGTGATTGTTTTTATTTGTTGTTCAGTGTGCTAGTTGCTGGGAGAGTAGACGTAAGGGTCCACTCACTTTACCATCTTGCTCTACTCCCCCCACCCCTTGGCAGTAATCTTTATGGAAGCAGATACTCAGGCCTTTCTTTCATGGCACCACTAGTTGTGTTCAAGTTACAAACCTTTAGATTAGCAGCCAATCAAAAACATTGCACCACCCAGGATCCTAAGTACAATATTACTACATGCTGTTGCTATTTTTTATTCACATTTATCAGGAAGCTTGAAGTCTGTAACTTTCTTGGCATTATACTGAAGATAAAGTATAGAGTCAAGATGAAGCTTTACTAACAACAAAAGAAAAAAAATTATACACACGTCTGTGTGTGTGTGTGTATGTTGCTATTTGGTGCCATCAAGTTGGTTCTGACTCACAGGACCCTATGTACAACAGAAAGAAACACTGCCCAGTCCTGCATCATCCTCACAATCATTATGCTTGAGCCCATTTTGCAGAAAATGTCAGTCCATCTCATTGAGGGTCTTCTCATTTTTGCTGATTATCTACTTCACATAGCATGATGTCCTTCTCCAGGGACTGGTCCCTACTGATATCATGTCCAAAGTCTGTGAGATGAAGTCTCTCCATCCTTGCTTCTAATGAGCATTTTGGTTGTACTTCTTACCGGACAGATTTGTTCGTTCTTCTGTCAGTCCATGGTATATTCAATATTCTTTGCCAACACCATCATTCAAAGGCATCAATTCTTCTTTGGCCTTCTTTATTCAAAAGTATGATGGGGCTTCACATGCGTATGAGGCAATTTAAAACACCATGGCTTTGTTCAGGTGCACCTTAGTCCTTAAAGTGACATTTTTGCTTTTTAATCTTTTAAAGAGGTCCTTTGCAGCAGATTTGATCAATGCAATACCTCATTTGATTTCTCGATTGCTGCTTCCATGGGAGTTGATTGTGGATCCAAGGAAAATGAAATCCTTGACAATATGAAACTTTTCTGTTTATCATGATGTTTCTTATTGGTCCAGTTGTGAAGATTTTTGTTTTCTTTATGTTGAGGTGTAATCCATACTGAAGGCTGTGGTCTTTGATATTCATCAGTAAGTGCTTTAAATTCTCTTCACTTTCGGCAAGCAAGATTGTGTCATCAGCATATTGTAGGTTGTTAATTAGGCTTCCTCCTATACTGAGGTCATGTTCTTCTTCATATAATCCAGCTTCTTGGATTATTTGCTCAGCATACATATTGAATAAGTATGGCAAAAAGATGCAACCCTGATGCACACCTTTCTTGATTTTAAATCACTCAGTATCCCCTTCTTCTGTTTGAACCACTGCCTCTTGGTCTATGTACAAGTTGCTAATGAGCACAATTAAGTGTTCTGGGATTCCTGTTCTTTGTAATGTTATCTATAATTTGTTATGATCTACACAGTCGAATGAATGCCTTTGCATAGTCAATAAAACACAGATAAAAATATTTCTATATTCTCTGCTTTCAGCCAAGATCCTTCTGACATCAGCAATGATATACCTCATTCTGCATCCTTTTCTTAATGCAGCTTGAATTTCTGGCTGTTCATTGTTGATATTTCTGCAAGTGCTTTTGAATAATCTTCAGCAAAATGTTACTGTATACATATATAATTGTTGTTGTTAGTTGCCATCAAGTTGGTTCCAGCTCGTAGCAACCTTATGTACAACAGAACGAAATGCTGCCTAATCCTGCACCATCCTCACCATTGTTGCTATGTCTGAGTCTAATATATATTTTAAAGGCATTAAAATATTTGTAGAAATAGTCTATTTTTAAAAATAATAAAATAAACATTACCTAGAAGCCACTTTCAAAGAAGTGAGGGATCTAGAGTGATGCCTGTTTTTCTCTTCAGATTTTTGACATTGAAGAAAGCAAACACTGTTTCCCCATTATACTCAAAAAGGACAATCAAATGCACTTTAAAGTATTCTGGTATCTTTATTTCTTTGTTCCTAGTGACACTATCAGCATCTGCTATGTAAACTGGATAAATACCTTGGACTTCAGACTGGAGCCTCGAAAAAACATATTTCTGGGGTTCTTTATTTGTTGGCTGCCTTACTGATTATCTGCTATGCTGAAGACAGTTCTTTAATAATTGATATTCCTGAGAGGGATTTGTTCTTGAGCAGCATCATAAATGCAAAATGAACTAAAACTAAATACTTGCACATCCAATTATGTGGATCTCAAAGACCAATGGAATATTAGATAGTTAATGAAATCTGTATTTTATGGATCCTATGTATTTTATACAGATAGTGTATTCTTTAAAGTTTGTGAAGTTATGCCCAGAAACAATAATATCTAACTTTTGGTAACTGAGGCAAGAGACTCAAATAACTGCGTGAATAGATTTTTCATAAAACACTTTTGTGCCAAAACATTTTATTTTAAAAGTTTAATTGTACAAGATGGAATTTTTTTTGTAGACTACATAGCATTTCCCAAAACTATAAAGAGAATATTAGCATAAAATATTAGATGTTTGATATAGAAATATTAATATTAATTACTGCAATAATATAACCACTTTATTAAACTTACTGGTCTCAATATGCAAGTCTTAAGGCAACTTTAGTTCTTTTCCCAGTCTCTTCAAACCTACTTGTCTTAGTTATCTAGTGATGCTGTAACAGAAGTACCACAAGTGGATGACTTTATCAACAGAAATTAATTCTTTCAAAGTCTAGGAAGCTACAAGTCCAAATTCAGGGCACCAGTTCCTGGGGAAGACTCTCTATCTCTGTCACTTCTGGCAGAAGGTCCTAGTCATCAATCTTCCCCAGTCTAGGAGATTCTCAATGCAGGGACCCTGGATCCAAAGGACGTGCTATTCTCCCAGCACTTCTGTCTTGGTGGCATGTTGTCCCTCTCCTCTCTGCTCACTTCTGTCTTTTATATCTCAAAAGAGATTGATTCAAGATACAGCTTAATCCTGTAGATTGAGTCCTGCCTTATTAACATAACTGCCTCTAATCCTGCCTCATTAACATCATAGAGGTTAGGATTTACAACAGATGGAATAATCACATCAGATCACGAAATTGTGGACAACCACACAATGCTGGGAATCATGGGCTAACCAAGTTGACAAACATTTTTAGGGGACATAAATCAATCCATGACATTCCACCCTTTGGCCCCCCAAAATTCATGTCCTTGCCACATGTAAAACACATTCACGGCATGACTACTCTTTCACCTGGTTCCGTGTGCTTCTAAAATAAATTCATGGGTAGGTCATCTGATTTTTCCAAGCCCAGTTATAGTCCCATTTAATGAAGTGAAATGAGGTGTTAGTTTAATAATCAGAATTCGGAAGTTCAAGTAAATTAAAACTTCTCCCCCCTCCCTGAATGCTGCTTCAGGACTGAGAGCGTAAGAAAACTTCAGCTTCTCCCCACATTAGTCTGTGAATTCCACCTTCATTCCTTAGCTTCATGTTCTGACCCCTCACCTCATCTGTGGTTCAACTACAGGAGAGGTGATTTGGGGTAAAGTGGTGCAGCCTAATTCTATTTTGATCTGATATTGGCCTTCTCTCAAATTAGCAGACCCTTCTTTCTTGGAATGATTTTCTCTGTGTTTTTTAGAGACTCCCTCTCTGGGAAGTTCGCATTGCAGCTAGTTGACTTCCAGTTGACCTTTTACTTCACCCCACCTCTCGAACTCCCCACACCTGACTTAGCTTCAGCTCTAACAGACACCCAGAGAGTCTTCTCAGTCCTGGTCCACCAGAATGTGGTTCTTTCAGAATCTGGCAAATTCTTTTGAGGACATAACTGGTACAGGGGAAATGTGTGACTTTGACCTTCCCTCTGTTCTGCCACATCACATAAATAATGATACTCTCTTATCTTTAGCATTCTCAGGCCTTTCTCAGACTCACATCTGTGGACTTCAGTATCTAAGGGTCTGTATGAAGCTTTGCTAGTGGTTTTCTTGAAATGAAACTCTTCCCATTTGGTTTAAGGTAAGGGTGAGAAATGCCATGGCATTCTAACAGTTTTTGCCAATGTAAAGCCACTTCCCTCTGTAAATGACCCCTCAATTTTCTAGCTACCTATTAACAAAAAGAAAAAAAAAAAAACAAATAAACATCAAACCCATGACCTTCAAGTTGATTCAGACTCATAGCAACCCGATAGGACAGAGTAGAGCTGCCCTGATAGGGTTTCCAAGGCTATAAATCTTTATGAAAGCCAACTATCACATCTTTCTCCTATGGAGCAGCTGGAAGGTTTCAACTGCCGACCTTTCAGTTAGCAGCTGAACACTTAACCACTGCACCACCAATCCTCCTTATTAAAAACCAAATCCATTGTCATCAAGTCGAATTCTGACTCATACTAACCCAACAAGACAGAGAAGAACCATAATCTTTTATGGAAGCAGAATGCCAAATCTTTCTCCCATGGAATGCGTGGTGGATTTGAACCACCAGCTTTTTGGTTAGTGGCCACGCACTTAACTAGTGTGCCACCAGGGCTCCTCAGCTACCCTTTTCTTATCCTCAGAATAGATGATGAGCTAAAGTTCAAAATCATTTTTTCAGTCTTTTCTACTTAAGCTCCTCATTCATCTAGCACATTATGTCAGAATTTGAGTGTGCTTGCCTTTGGCTCCTCAGGTAGTAGAAACCATTCCATTTTCCTTCATCATTGACTCCCTCACAAGATGATTAGAAACTGTACCTGCAGCGGCATCACTGAGGCATTTGTATCCACTACACCAGGTTTGCCGTGTTCTGATCTTCTAGATTCAAGCAAGGTCTGTCTTCTGCCATTTTAACATGGAGTCATTGTTGTTAGGTACTGCTGAATTGATTCTGACTCATAGTGACACTGTAAAATGGTGTAGAACTGCCCCTTTCCTAGGCTGTGATCTTTACGGGAACAGATGACCAAGTCTTTTCTTCCATGGAGATGCTGGTGGATTTGAACCACCAACTTTCTGGTTATCAGCCAAGCACTTAACCCAGGCTATCATAGCTTAAGTGTCTGAGTCAGAATCTCAAATTCAGGCTGATTGAATGTATTCCACTAACCTTTTAATATAGCCCACTGGTTTGGGACTTCTTGGACATGCTTTTGTTGTAATGTGTGAACTTTTTTTTTTTTTACTTCTTTCTTGATTGTATTAACCCCTTCATTAAATACTTCCTAGTATCTCTAAATTGGGCTGAGACTTATTCCCATTGTCCACCACCATTAGTCCTCCACTTCAACTCTTTGGTTCCCACTTCCGTATTCTTTGAGTCAGCAAATATGCATATACTGACTGTGTGTATTTCATTATATGTATGTTAAAATGATGCCTATTGTCAACATTTTGTAACTACCAATACCTACCTAGACCCTTGAAATCAGTGTCTATATGTCCCTTAATTTAAAGTTAAAGTACATATCCAGGACTCTTCTATTAGCAACATGCATAGACCTTAATATATTATCTTACTGTTACCTGGACTGTATGAAGAAGAACTCAGCATCAGGGTTGAAGGAATATTTATTAACAATCTGCAAGATACAGATGCCACAACCTTGCTTGCTGAAAGTGAAGAGGACTTGAAGCACTTACTGATGAAGATCAAAGACCACAGACTTCAGTATAGATTACACTTCAATGTAAAGAAAACAAGAATCCTCACAACTAGATAAGCAACATCATGATAAATGGAGAAAAGATTGAAGTTGTCAAGGATTTCATTTAACTCGGATCCACAATCAAAGCCCACAGAAGCAGCAGTCAAGATATCAAATGAGGTATTGCATTGGGCAAATCTGCAAAAAAAAAAAAAAAAAAAAAAAAAAACCTCTTTAAAGTGTTAAAAAGCAAAGATGTCACTTTTGAGGACTAAGGTGCCCCTGACCCAAACCATGGTGTTTTCAATCATCTCATAAGAATTTGAAAGCTGGACAATGAATAAGGAAGACTGAAGAATTGATACTTTGAATTATGGTGTTGATGAAGAATGTTGACTATACCACAGGCTGCCAGAAGAATGAACAAATCTGTCTCGGAAGTTCAGCCAGCATGCTCCTTAGAAGTGAGGATAGTTAGACTTCACCCCATATATTTTGGACATGTTATCTGGAGGGATCAGTTCCTGGAGAAGGATATTACACTTGATAAAGTAGATGGTCAGTGAAAAAGAGGAAGATCCTCAGCAAGATGTATTGACACAGTGGCTGCAAAAATGGGCTCACACAAAGCAACAATTGTGAGGATGGCTCAGGAGCAGGCAATGTTTTGTCCGTTGTGCATGGGGTCACTATGAGTAAGAAGCAACTCCATGGCACGTAACATAACAAGTGTTACCTAATTTGACTTGTTTTGAGAGTTTTGGGGACTCAAGATATTTTCAGGGTAATTCATGATGAATGTTGATTGATTGAAGATATGTGAAGATAATTATATTTTAGTTTATTTGTAAATAAAAAGTACAGACAAAACAAAAGCTAGAAATAAAATGTGCTATGAGTCTATATAAAATTGTTGTCGGCCCCCTCTACCAATTTCCGTGCTTGAGAAGTCCTCTCTCTAAAGGAGTGAAAGGAATGGAGTAGCATCAGTCAACTGTTGTTATTACAGTTTAACCATCTTTCATAGAAGATCCATTCCACCCTCTGAATCCAATTAGGTTGCTGGCATATTTTCTTATTTGATTACAAACAGCTTAAATTTCTGATAAATGATTTCAATATTCCAGATATGATCTGAAGTCAGTGAAGTGTTTCCACATCTATTTCCCTTAAATAGAATATTTACTTGGCTTTTTCCAGGTGTATGAAGAAGAGGACTGACAGCAGTGTTGAAAGGGCCTAAATGCAATGACCAGAAAACTTATAATTAAATTATACCTCTGAAGATCCTAGTGCGATGTTAAACTTGAAATATGTAATCTATTTCAGTTTTCTTTTGATCACACATAGTTTTGACTGAGAAGAAAATCCTTTCTCTATGTACCTATGATCACTATGAGTTGGAATTAACTCGATGTCAGTGGGGTTTAGTTTTTGGTTTTATGCTTAGTACTTCAGATCATTTCCATTTCACAAACAACACCAACAAAAAAGAAAACTGATTTAGTTCCCTACTCTATAAGAGTTGAACTAAATCACTTAAATTTATTTCCAGTTCAAAATTCTGTTTCCAGATATGACTTTCAATCTTTGTAAAAAGAAAAGAAAATTCTCTTATAAATCTGATCAATATTTTTGTAAAGGGGGCTAAAATGGCAACAGGTTGTACAAATATAAGCTATATATAGCACAGCAAGGCAAGCAAATCCCCTTAGTTTCCTGAACAAGTGTTTTGTTATTGAAGAGAAACTAGAACTCAAATACCAAGTCACAGTTGTGTTCATCATTGCTAAGACTTTGTGTATATTTGGTGTCCTGTAGTCTAGATCTCAGACATTTCAACTATTAAAACTTGTTGTTGTTGTTAGGTGCCATCGAGTCAGTTCTGACTCATAGCCACCCGTGTACCACAGAAAGAAACACTGTCCGGTCTTGCACCATCCTCACAATTGTTGTTATGCTTGAGTCCATTGTTGCAACCACTGTGTTAATCCATCTCGTTGAGGGTCTTCCTCTTTTTTGCTGACCTTCTACTTTACCAATCATGATGTCCTTCTCCAGGGACTGATCCCTCCTGATAACATGTCCAAAGTATGTGAGATGTATTCTCATTATCCTTGCTTCTAAGGAGCATTCTGGCTGTACTTCTTCCAGGACAGATTTGTTCGTTCTTTTGGCAGTCCATGGTACATTCAATATTCTTCACCAACACCATAATGCAAAGACATCAATTCTTCTTCCAGCTTCCTTATTCATTGTCCAGCTTTCGCATGCATATGAAGCAATTTAAAATACCATGGCTTGGTTCAGGCGTGCCTTAGTCTTCAAGGTGACATCTTTGCTTTTTAACACTTGAAAGAGGTCTTTTGCAGGAGATTTGCCCAATGCAATGCATCTTTTAATTTCTTGACTGCTACTTCCATGGGTGTTGATTGTGGATCCAAGTAAAATGAAATCCTTGACAACTTCAATCTTTTCTCCGTTCATCATGCCGTTTCTTATTGGTCCAGTTGTGAGGATTTTTGTTTTCTGTATGTTGAGGTGTAATCCATACAGAAGGCTGTGGTCTTTGATCTTCATCTGTTTCAAGTCCTCTTCACTTTCAGCAAGCAAGGTTGTGTCATCTGCATAATGCTATTTGTTAATGAGTCTTCCTCCAATCCTGATGCCCCATTCTTCATATAGTCTAGCTGATTGAATTTAAAAGAAGCACTTTGAACAGCAAGCTGTCATTAGCAATAATAGAACCAACACAGCAGAAACCTTACCCAGTGCATGTATGATATCCTCCTGTGTGTTAAACCCTTAAGAACAGTGTTTATTGCCCTAACAGGAATGAGGAGTAGAGGGACCTACTGGTGTTCCATATTTTCATCCCATTAGCAGGTGACATTATTCAAGCTTCATTATTGCTCTTAATGAAGCAATGCACAGAAGATAAACTTCAAGTTAGTATAAAATATTTGAATAAGTTCTCCACAGTGCATTGAAGTTGGTGGAAAGCTGTTGAGAAAAAAGGGCACAACCAGAAAACAATCATTCAAGTATCTTAATTGCCATGATAAAAGGTAACTCTGCTAGTTTGATATTTATCTCAAACTGATTCTGATATAAATAACACAAAAGATATTAGCAAAGCCATCTACTTCTCTTTGTGTTTCTGGAAATAACAATTTTATGATATGGTTTTTAGGCGAGGAAACACATACCAAGCTAACCAGTTGTCGTCGAGTCCATTTCAACTGTTGGTGACCCCATGTGTATCAGAGTAGAGCTGTGCATCATAGGAATTTCAATAGCTGATTTTTCAGAAGTAGGTTGCTAGGCCTTTCTTCCAAGGCACTTCTGGGTGGACTCAAACCTTCAACCTTTTGGTTAGTAGACAAGCATATTAGTAACCAGTCTACTTTCTTGAAATCTAAAGAACACTAAACAGGCATGCTTCCTAAAGGACTACAGTGATGAAGGCATTGTCGTAAACTATACAAGTTTACAATGTTGATACCTTTTCGTGGTTGGAATTTATTACTGTAAAAGACTTCCACCAGGGAAAAAAAAGATGGAGAGCCCCATATTTATATGTTCTCATGATCATATGTAAATAAGGAAAAAATAATGCCCTAAATTTAACTTAAAAAAAGCATTATTATCAGATTTCAAAAGACAAAGTAAGTTAAATGGTACTACCTCCAGGGATAATCAGTAATGTTGTTATCACAATATTCAAAATTTAAACAGGTGAGTAATAAAATTAAAATTGAAAAAAAAAAAATTCTGGCAGGGCCAAGATGGCAGAATAGTCAAATGCTTCCTGTCTTCCTTCTTACAAAAAACACCTGAAAAAATGAATGAAACAAATATATATGACAATCTAGGAACATTAATCATCAAAGACAAAGACAAAGAATTGGACTAAGCGGCTGAAGAATTAGACTGAGCCGAGATTAGAAGGAGTGACAATTCAAAAGCAGCAGAAATGGGACACTACAGATAGCTGATTCACTAATGCCCTGCTTGCTGAGTCTGCACAGTGCACATGGGCTGAGGCAATTAGTAATATTCCAAGCCAAGACACACCACAAATCTGGTGCAGCCAAGCAGCAGCAAATCAGCCCGCACCTCCAGAACCAAACAGGAGTGACATTAGACCTGTGAAAGTTAAGAACAAGCCCTCAACCTACCGTGCATGCTGACAAAATAACCCCTCCCCTTCCCCAGAGCTTTGCAGAGGAAAAGCACTTCCTTACCATCACCCATTCCCAGCCCATTCCAACATCAGTCCCATGGCATTCAACAATGCCATGCCCTCCAAGCCTGGAGAGGCCTTGCCCTTCTCCCAGCCACTGGCATATGGGGTCCATAGACTTGCAGCACCCCTACCCACGCCCATTCTCTTGTAGGCTGATTCAACACTGTACACCCTTACTAGCATAAAACAGCAGGGCATACACCTGAAGCCCATTTTCACCTGTAGCAGTCAAGAGGGAGCTTCAGATTTGTGATATTGGATACCAGCCAGGCCCCTAAGAAGGGACCTCATATACCCACACTGGGAGCCTGACGGCCAGCAATACCACCCACTCCATCCAGCCACCCACGACAGGGGTCTGAGAATTAGTGGTGCCTCTCAATCCCTCCAGCCAGTGGCATCAGGTACCCAAGTACCAGCTGCACTGTACTTCTCACTGTACACTCTAGGGGACAGGGAAACTCCCTCCATCTAGTCTCCTGGGGGCAACCTTCAGCTCTCTGCCTTACCCCACACATTGACCCCTACTGCAACTGAGACCTATGCCTGCTCTGAACACCCCCACGCAGCCCTGCCCACCTAGGACTGTAGGGGAGAGTCTGCACCACACATTCAGTGACTGTTGACCCAGACACCTCTGTGTGCCCTGAATAACTGCACCCCACAAGAACAGTGAACTAACTCCTGGGCTCACACACCTAGTAGCTGTTTTGACCACCTGGAGACAGGAAATGAAAACTTCAATGATGCCAACAACAAAACTAGATCACACCCCCAGCCTACTTGGGCATATCAAAACAAAACAAACAAGCAAAAAAATACAGGATTCAGTAAACAAAAATATAATAAATAAAATAACATATTCATGCCTCAGAGACGAACGTCAATATCAAACCACAAAAAGAAGCAGGACAAGATGTCTCCAGCAAGTGATCAAGACAAAGAACCAGAAAACCTTCCAGAAGAAGATAATGCAATGGAACTACCTGAGAAAGAATTCAAAAGACTAACATGTAGAGCTCTCCAAGATATCAGGAAAGAGATCATGCAAAACTCAGACTAAGCCAAGGAACACACAAAGCAATAGAAGAATTCAGGAAAGTGATACAAGAACAAAATGTGAGAATAAACAGGCTGATAGAAACCATACAGAGACAGCAGCTAGAAATCCAAAAGATTAGCAATAAAATTTCAGAATTAGACAACTAAATATAAAGTCATAGGAGCAGAATTGAAACAATGGAAATCAGAATCAGTGAGATTGACAATAAATCCCTCGACACCAATATATATGTCACTTGACCAATTTCCCCATCCAAAGAAACTGGTATCTTGCATCTTCTGTTCATCGTCCCCCTGTTTTTGTGTGTGCGCATAAAGTTTTATCACTTGTTTTTTTCTTAATTTTTTTTTAACTTTTAATAAAGTCTTTAATTTGTTAAAAGACTACCATAGTCTATGTAATGTTAGGAGGCTTTTTAATCCAAAAGTATTTTGTTAAGTTTTACCAATATCGTTGCATGTAACCATATTTATTTTGACTCCTGTAAAATATTTCATTGTAAGTATATGGCAATTTATTAATCAATCTCCTGTCAATGTTCATTTGGATTAATTTGAGCAGTTTGTTATTATAAAACTTTTTTATCATGTCTTCTGTTATACTTAGTCAAGAGTTTTTCTTGGACATATATCTAGCAGTGGACTTGATAAGTTTTAGGTTTGCAATTCTCCAGTTATTTTGCAAATGCTCAACTTTATAACACAAAAAGTTTTTCTTAAGAGATTTTACCAATTTACACTCCCACCAGCAATGTATAACAAATCCATTTTTGCTCCAACTCTTGGTATTAAAAAAAGAAAAGAAAACTAAACCTGTTGCTGATGAGTCAATTCCGACTCACAGCATCCCTATAGGACAGAATAGAACTGCCTCATAGGGTTTCCAAGGAGCAACTGGTGGATTTGAACTGCTGATCTTTTGGTTAGCAGCCTAAGCTGCTAACCACTGCGCCACACTTAGCATACAAAACAAACAAAAAATTGCCATAAAGTCAATTCCGACCCATAGCCACCCTATAGGACAGAGGAGACCTTCCCCATAGACTTTCCAAGGAGTGCCTGGTGAATTAAAACTGCCAACTTTTTGTTTAGCAGCTGTAGCACTTAACCACTATGCCACTGGGTTTTCCCAACGATTGGTATAGAACCTCTTTATTTGTGAATTCGCTCAGGGATTGGTGATTGAACAATAGATTGCCTGAGAAATATTTAGTGCAAAGATAAATGCTAATGTAATTTGTTATTATTCAGAGGCTGATGTAGCTAGTTCAAGATCATTTACTAATGCAAAACAATGATCACGGTCCTTATCAAATAATATTAGTTTGAACCATATGAAATTACTATGTTGCTAGGTTAAATAAATAAACAAACAAACATGTAGTTTTTTTGAGATCATTTACTTACGCAAAACAATGATCACAGTCCCTAATAAATAATATTAGTTTGAACCATGTGAAATTGCTGTGTTGCTAAGTAAAAAAAGATAAACAAATGAAAACGCATATTAGCAATTTTATATGATTCAAAACAAGAGTTGCATAAGACATTCAATTCTCTCTTTCCAACATTCCTGAATAATTTTATCACCAATGATATTTTCAGTCATCATCTCTTTTACCATGAACTCATCACTATTTTTGTTTATACTTATAGAAACATGAGTATAGAGTCCTTTTCTCTAGAAATTTAACTGTTAATAACGGATGCCTGATACTATTTTGGAGCCCTGGTGGCACAGTGATTAAGAGCTTGGCTGCTAACCAAAAGGTCAGCAGTCTGAATCTACTAGTTCCTCCTTGGAAACCCTGTGAGGTAGTTCTACTCTGTCTTATAAGGTTGCTATGAGTCAGAATCAACACGAAGGCAAAGAGTTTGTTTTTTGTTTGTTTGTTTGCTTTGCTTCTATTTCAATTAGCAATGCCTTTCCCCTCGCCTCTTCTTTCTATTCTTAAATTCATAGGCTTATGATTTGTAAATATGCAAAACAACAACAAGGTCTTTAAAAAAATTGTTATATAAAAATATTCAGCCAAGCAATAATATTTCAAACAAAACATAGACTTGCAGGTAAGAGAAAACTATTCCAATCACTGATGAGAATGGATAGAATGAATGAAAATTTAGAGAGTGACTAAATTACAGATTGAAGTTACAGTCAGGTTTGACTAAATCCTGAATCTCCAAACTCTTACTTGTTATGGATACAAAAGAAAATATAGAGTTTATTGTTTTAGAAATTTATTCCAAATATTTTTTGCAGATTTGCAGATATTGAACAAAGTGAAGAATATTGAATTAAGAGAAGAAACAAGGGGTTAAAAAAACAAACAGAAAAAAAAAAACAGTGTGGAGACTCCTAGTTTCAGATCCAAGATGTAAAGAGCTTAAAAGTCATTACTCCCATCTTAACAACAGAACAAAAAAAGCTAAACAAACATAAAATAAGCAACTCTTCTTAGAATTATAAGAGAATTGCAGTCACAGGGAAAAGCACTGTCTTGAAATTCTGAGAAAAAGGTGAATACCAAGAATCACAGCTTACTGGGATCAGAAGCCACAGAGGAGAAAGAGGCTGGCTGCTGGAGCCAGTACTGGTAGAAATACCTAACCTAAAATTGATGAATTGTCAGAGACTCAGTTGGACAAGTTTGATATTTAAGAACAATGAGAACACAATTTTAGGAGGGCCCCAGAACTTTCACAAATTTTACCTTCTGGACCCCACACCAGGTTCTCAGGGAAAGATCAGAGAAAATTTCTCTTGTGCTTCTGACAAGGAAAGTGGGGCAAAAGTAACCACTTTGAATAAACCCAGAACATTCTGTTTTCCTTAAATAAGGGCTTGACTTCAAAGGAAATTATTTTACCATAGCCTAAACTACTTGGGATTTACCAGAGCCTAACAAATCAGGGGAGGATCTGGATGGTGCACATAGCTAACACACTTAGCACCTAGCTGAAACATTGGAGGTTCAAATTCACCCAGAAGTATCTCAGAAGAAAGGCCTGACAATCTACTTCCAAAAAATCAGCCATTGAAAACTCAATGAAGCACAGTTCTACTCTGACATTCATGGGGTCACCATGAGTCAGAATAGACTCAATGGCAACTTGCTTAACCAACCTGGAAAAAGGGAAATACCAAACTTGAGCTTCCTCTAGCCTCCAGTGTGGAGAAAGGGTAATACCCTCTCCAACCTCCTTTAACCTTTGATGTGAAGGAAGGTAAGTGCCCAAATCTATCCACCTCTAGATTTCCTTTATGATGTAAAGAGGGGAAAATGCTGAGAAGTACTTGTGAAGGTTTCAGCCCAGAGGCATAGCCTCACTAAAAAGCTGAGACCTAATCAGAGGATTATAAAATGCTTTCCTTTCCCCACACATGACGACCACATCAATTAAGCTTCTTAAAACAACTGTAAATTAGAGATAAATTAGCTGCAGGCTCAGACTCTATTTTAAAAGAGTCTGTGGAGAAACCCAAAGACAACAGGGGTTACAAAAAAAAAAAAAAGACAGTACAAAAAATTTTAGTCTCCAACATCTGCAACTACAGCAAACAGTAAGTACAGCCTAACTACTAGACAGATAAAAACAAAAACTCACATTAAAGGAGTATTTACCTCACTTTTTTTTGCCCCATACATCATGACCAGCTTTCAACAAAAAATTATAAGATACACTAAAAAGCAAAAATCACAGCCTGAAGAAACAAAGCAAGCATCAGAACCAGACTCAGATATGGCAGAAGTTTTGCAATCTTCACACTAAAAATTTAAAGTAACCATGATTAATATGCTAGGGTCTCTAATGGGAAAAAATGTTTACAACATTCAAGAACACTTGGGTAATATAAGATAGATGGAAACTCTAAGAAATAATCAAAATTGAATGCTTCAAACTAAAAACACTGTAAAAAACTAATATCTTTGATGGGATAATCAGTAGAGTGGACATAACCAAGGAAACAATCAGTGAGCTTGAACATGTTAATAAATACTTCCCAAATGGAAATGCAAAGCAACGATGTATGAAAAAGATGGAACAGGGTATGCAAGGACTCTGGGAAAATTCCAAAAGATATAACATGTATAATGGGAATACCAGAAGGAGAAGAAACAGAGAAAGGAATAGAAGAAATATTTGAAGTAATAATAGTGTTTTTTTCCAAAACATATGACAGGCACTTTCTTAGTTTGCTAGTGCTACTATGAAAAAAAAAAAAAAATACGACAAGTGTGTGGTTTTAAAAACAGAAATTTATTTTCTCAAGGTTTGGAGGCTACAGAGTCTGAGTTCAGGCTAGAAAGTCCTAATTCAGGCCACTGGCTCTAAAGGAAAATAGCTCTGGTGGCATACTGGTTAAGTGCTCAACTGCTAAATGAAGTCAGTGGTTCAAATTTATCAGCAAGTCTGTGGGAGAAAGATGTGGCAGTCAGTTTCCTAAAGAATGCAGCCTTGGAAATGCCATAGGGCAATTCTACTTTGTCCTGTAGGGTTGCTATGAGTCGGAATGAACTCAACAGCAATGGGTGGCTTGAAGGGAAGGTTTTTGATAATTTTTTTCTGTTCACTCTAGGAGAAAAATCTTGGTCTCAGCTTCTCTAGCCAGCCATCATTGGAGGTCCTGGACTTGTAGACTGGTCTTCCTCCATTGTATTCAGAAAATGTTGGTCTTCCCCTTGTGTCTGTCTTCTGTGCCTAATCTTCCCTTTTACATTTCAAAGGTGATTAGCTTAAGACACACCCTACACTAATATAGTCTCACATATGTAACAAAGAAAACTTATTCCCAAATGGGATTACATACAGGGATTAGAATTTACAACACATTTTTGAGGGACACAATTCAATCCATGACAGACACCAAACCACAGATCCGGGACGCTCAGAGAACACCAAGCAGGACCAATACCAAAATAAATCTTCACCTAGGCATCGTATTCAAACTCCAGAATACCAAAGACAAAGAGAAAATCTTGAAAGTAGTGAGTGGGGTCTTACTTAGAAAGGAACAAGGATAAGAATTATTTTGGACTTCTCTTCAGAAATCATGTAAGCAAGAAGAGAATGGAGTCATATATTTTCACGGTTGAAATAAATAAACAAAAAACAACCTAGAATTCTGTACACAATGAAATTATTCTTCAAAAGTGAAGGATAGAAACTTTCTTAGACAAGCAAAAAATGGAGAAATTCATTGCCAGCAAAGGGGCTTTGCAGAAATATTAAAAGAACTTCTTTGGGGAGCAAATAAAACCCCAAACCAAACCAAACCCTTTGCCATTGAGCCGATTCTGACTCAGCGACTCTGTAGGACAGAGTAGAATTGCCCCACAGGGTTTCAAAGGCTGTAATCTTTATGGAGGAAACCCTGGTGGCATAGTGCTTAAGTGATACGGCAGCTAACCAAAAGGTCAGCAGTTAGAATCCACCAGGTGCTCCTTGGAAACTCTATGGGGCAGTTCTACTCTGTCCTATAGGGTCGCTATAGGGTTGCTATGAGTCAGCATCGACTCCACCACAATGGGTTTGGTTTTTTGATTAATCTTTATGGAAGCAGACTGCCACATCTTTCTCCCTCAGAGGACAATGATATAGGTCATAAACTTTGATCTACATAAAGAAAGAAAAAAGCATTGGAGATAGAATGAATAAAGCTTAAAAAAACCCTAAAGCTATACTGCTTCAATATTCAATTTTACTTCTACTTATTTTTAAATTATATAGAAACTATAGAAGGATGTGTGATACCCTGACGTCATTCCTAGTGCTTTGAAAACCTTAGGTATCCAGAGATTTACTTTCAATAGAACATTAAAATTGGGGACATTTGGGATAATTGTCTATATTTATATGCTCTCCTCCACATAGCTTAGTGAACTAACACTGTGCCATTACATAGATATTTAATTTAGGCACAGCTTTCAGTTTGTTTAACCATTGACTTTTGAACACATCCATCTAATTTCAGCAACAAGTTGTCACTTGTAGGTATAAATCACTTTAATTTATGCATCTACACTGTAAACCTGAAAGTGTTTTTCTATGAGGCCTACTGTTTTGTAATATAAGTCAGCACCTCAAGCTTTTAATGGAATGATGGCATTAATAGAAGGAAAATTATTGTCTCTAAGCAAGCAGTGTCCTTATCAAACAGAAAATAATGTTCCCTGAGATACACAGTATAAGGTTGCATTTTGACCATAAAATGAGATCCTGACATATACTGCAAACCTGACAAATACTAAATTGCTGGTGTATAAATATAATAAAATGTATTATGAATATCGGCGCAGTGGATCAGCAAAGCCGTAGTTCTTTAATCCACTCATTCATTAAATATGCATTTATGGAACAGTCACTACATATCAAACATTTTCTAGTTTCAAACTTCAAAGAGCACAGAATCTGGTGTAGTAAGTATACATGCACAAACCTAATGAAATGTAATAGATGGTACAAAATAAGTATTCTGTTAGGTAAATGGCTATCAATGCTTCCTCAGAGAAAGTTTTCCAAAGAAATGGAAAATTGTTTAAGTATTTCATAAAAAAAATAATTACTCAAGTTATAAAATTATTTTCTAAACAAAGGGATGTTATTTCACTTATTCATTCATTCACTTTATAGTTCATCCATTCATTTAATATATAAACAGGGAATTGTTATAGGAAAGTGATGTTATAGTAATTAGGTAGTCAGGAAAAGCCTCTTTTAAAACACCAAGTTGTAATATACTTGAAAAAATTGCCAATTATACATCACACTAATGATTCCCTATAACATCACTTTGTTTGCTTAGTTGATTGTTATTTGTGTTGCCGCCTCTTGTCCTTATAATACAAACTGTCTCAGGTATTAATGAATGACAGAGGGTGAGTTATTGGGTGAATGAATGCATGAATTAATTAATTGATACTTTCTTTTTACCTGGAAAATAATTTTATGACTTTAAAAATCATAAATCATATACTACACTTAATCTTGTATATTAAAAACATGTCTTTAACCTTGGTAACAAATCAAGAATGTCTTCTCTCCACTCACATTTATTCAGTATCATACTGGAGCCCCTAACTTTTGCAAGAAGGCAAGAAAATGGGGGAAAAAAACCACAAGGCATAAAGTTTAGAAATAGAGAAGGAAAACGCTATTCAGAGATGAAATGATTATTGTTAACTTAGAATATCTTATAGAAACTAAGAGAAAATAGTAGGAATAGTGAATGTACTAGGTTTGATTAAAAATATATATTAGACCTCTACAAAACATGAGTAGAAGAAATTAAAGAGGTCCTAAATCAATAGTAATAAGTGTCAAGTTCAAAAATTGGTGAGTAGGCATACATAGAGAAAACACCAATCTTTTATTTTTAATTTGAGATACAAAACAATAAAGATACAACAAAACTTCTTGATGAAATTGTACAATATCTTTGCAACCTTTAGGAACAGACTGATTCTTAGACAAAACTGAGAAAACATTTAGTGCACACACACACAAAAAGATGAGTTAGATTACATCAAAATTATAAACCTTTGCTAAACAAAAGATACTTCAAAAAATAAAAAAGCAAGCTGCATATTGGAAAAAAACATGTAATGCTTACATCTTACAAAGGACTTAAATATTTTGTTCTTAGTTGCCTTCAAGTCAATTCCAACTGTAGAATTTCTAGAACGTGTAAAAAACTTTAAATTTTATAGTCAGGAGTTGAACAGCCCGGTTGACAAATAGGCCAAAATTTTGAATAAAGCCTTCATAAAAGAAGATACATGAAGGCTAAGAATCATATGAAAAAGGGTTGACAAATAGGCCAAAATTTTGAATAAAGCCTTCATAAAAGAAGATACATGAAGGCTAAGAATCATATGAAAAAGGGCCCACCATCATCAGTGATCAAGGAAATGTAAATTGATACCACCAAAATGATATACCACTTCACACCTTGAATGACTAAAAATTTCTGACAACAACAAAAGTTGAAAAGGATGCTGAGAAAATTTAATTCTCAAATATTACTGTTATTAAAGTATAAAATGTTAGAAAGTTTGCTTAATATATTTTTTTCCGTCCTTTGAGTTTTAGTTTGTTTGTGTCTTTAAGTCTAAGGTTTGTCTCTGTAGGCAGCATATAGATGGATCGTGCTTTTTTTTAATCAATTCTGCCAGTCTGTCTCTTTATTGGTGCATTTAGTCCATTTACATCCAGCATAATTATTGATAGGTATGGGTTTAGTGCCATCATTTTGATGTCTTTTTTTACGTTGTTGACAGTTTCTTTTTTCCACTTAATATCCTGAACTGAGTCGTTTTTCTTTATGTATTTTCTTTACGTCTTCTTCATTGTTGTTGATTTTGTATTTGCAGAGTCTTTATATTTTTCTTGCTTTTTAATTTTGATGTGTAGGATTACTGGTTCCTTTGTGGTTACCTTAATATTTACCCTTATTTTCCTAAGTCTAAACCACTCTTTATATTGCCTTGACTTTCTCTCCATGTGAAAGATCTATGACTACATATTTCAGTCTCTCTTTTGTGTTGTAATGTTGTCATCTTTTTACATATTGACGTCTCTGTTTCCCTATTTTCAATGTTTTAGCTTTATTTTTGTGACTTCCCTATCTAGGTTTATGTCTGGTTGCTCTGTCCTGTGTTCTAGTCTTGGATTGTTATCTGATGTTATTGATTTTCTAACTGGAGGACTCTCTTAAGTATTTCTTGTAGTTTTTGTTTGGTTTTTACAAATTCCCTAAACTTCTATTTATCTGGAAATGCTCTAATTTTGCCATCCTATTTGAGAGACAGTTTTGATGGATATATAATTCTTGATTGGCAATTTTTTTTTTTTCCTTCAAGGCTTTATATATGTCATCCCACTGCCTTCCTGTCTTCCTGGTTTCTGCTGAGTAGTCTGAGCTTAGTCTTATTGACTCTCTTTTGTAGATGACTTTTCATTTATCCCTAGCTGCTCTTAAAACTCTCTATCTTTGGTTTTGGCAAGTTTGATTGTAATGTCTTGGTGACTTTCTTTTGGGGTCTGCCTTTTTGGGGGTTCGATGAGCATCTTGGTTAGATTTCATCTTGTCTTTCATGATATCAGGGAAGTTTTCTGCCAACAAATCTTCAACAATTCTCTCTGTATTTTCTGTTATCTCCGTTTGTTCTGGTTCTCCAGTCACTTGTAGGTTATGCCTCTTGATACAGTTCTACATAATTCTTAGGGTTTCTTCATTTTTTTAAGTTCTTTTATCTGAGTTTTCCTCAGATAAGTTTGTGGCAATTGCTTTATCTTCAGTCTCACTAATTCTGACTTCCATTGCCTCAATTCTGCTCTAAAGACTTTCTATTGAGTTGTTTAATTCTGAAATTTTATTGTTAATCTTTTCAATTTCTGTTTGTTGTCTCTCTATGGATTCTTGCAGCCTGTTAAATTTGTCATCATGCTCTTCTCTAACCTTCTTAAGTTCCTCTATTGCTTTGTGTGTTTGTCCCTTGGCTTGTTCTGCATTTTGCCTGATCTCCTTCCTGATATCTTGAAGAGTTCTGTATATTAATCTTTTGTATTCTACTTCCCATAATTCCAGGAAGTTCGCTTCCTCTGGAAGATTTCTTGATTCTTTGTTTTGGGAGCTTGCTGAAGCCATCATGGTCTACCTCTGTATGTGATTTGATATTGACTGTTGTCTCCAAGCCATCAATAAGTTACTGTATTTTTTTATTATACGTTTGCTTACTGTGTCCTAGCTTCTTGTTTTGTTTTGTTTTGATATGCCCAAATAAGCTTCTCTTGTGAGCTAGTTTGATTATTGGCACCTTTGAGGCTCTAACGTCCTGTCACTACGTGGTTAGCTCTGTTACTAGGTATGTGAGCCCAGGAGTCCATTTACTTTTCTTGTATGGATCCAGCTTAGGTGTCCAGGTAGCCAGTCACCAAGTATATAGTGCTGACCCACACCTACAGTCCTAGATGGGCAGGGGTGATTGGAGTAGGCACAGGTATCTGGCTGCAGTAGGTCACAAGCTGAGCAATGCAGGGAGCTGACAGCTGCCCCTGAGTGACTCAGAGTAAAGTGTGTCCCTGTTCCCTAGAGTGTATAGGTGGGTGGGTTTTGCAGCTGGACTATGCACACCCAATGCTGTTACTGTAAGGACTGGGAGTCACCACTTAGTCTTGGACCCTTGTTGTGGGTGGCTAGGTGGCATGGGTAAAGCTACCAGTCCTCAAGTCCTTGATGTGGATAGGTGAGGATCCTGCTTAATGGGCACAGTGGTGTCAAACGTCATGAACTTGCCCCTCCACCACATAGCTGATACAGTTGAAGTTAGGCTTCAGGCATATACCCTGCTATACTGTGCTAATGATGGTCTATGCTGTCAAAATGGGCCCACACAGGTCTATGCAGGGATGAAAGGCATTCAAAGTCCATGGACCCTTTACACTTGTGCCTAGGCAAAGGAGCTGTGCCTATCCTGAGTTCCCGGCTTAGGGGAGATGGCAGATTATTTTTTCCTGTTTGTTAATTTGTTCCTTGTCCAAGGCCAGGAGAATGGCTAAGGGCACATGACAGGTTCTACTTCTAGCCCAGGGGACTTCACAATTGCTGAAACTGACTGGGACCTGGTACCGAGTGAGGAGGGGGGAGGTAAATGGAAGAGAATTTTTTTCCCAAAGCAGTAGTTTTTTGATCCACTCAGTAGGTTAGATGCATGTACTTATCTTTTGCTGCTCGAGCGCCACTTTTCACTGGTTCTGGAGGCTTGAGTAGAATGTCTGCCGCTTGATCTCTCCTAATGTGGAAAACGCATCCCAAGTGCCACTGCTTGCCTCACCCCACATGCCAGCCGATCTGGCCTGCAGGGTGCCAGTTCATGCCAGGTCAGGTCTGGCAACTCCCCGCTGCTTCTGAACCATCTGTCCCTCCACCTGCTACTCAGTCCGATTCTTCAATTTTGACTTTGATGTTCAGGGCCCCTGGATTGTCATATATAGTCAATTCACTTGTTTTCTCAGGTCTTTGTTGTAAGAGGGACCACAAGAATTGTCTGACTACTCAGCCCTTGGCCCCAGCTACTAGAAAAAGTTATTGACTATTTCTTAGAACATTAAACATGTACTTACCCTATAACTTAGTAATTTCATAATACATTTTTTACTCAAAAGAAATTAAGACATATATTTACAACATCCACATGACTTGAAGAAAAACAGAATATGTATTATAATTAGCCTGAAATAAATATGCTTTTTTGGTTGCTGATTTGTAAATCCAAGAAAAGTAATTTTCTCAGTCTTGTTATGCACATATCAGTCAAGAATGATAAAACACTAATCAAAACATTGGTGGGTAGCTGACATAAAGAGGTAATTCTAGTTCTGCCATTATTCAACTAAGTTATCCTGGACAACTTTGTTACCTATCATCTCTATCTACCTAAAGACAGACAAAGTCAGTATTTGTTAAATCCCTTTCTTAAAAGGAAATCTTCTAGTAACACATAACATGCACAACAAATAAGGCAGTATTTGCAGTGGGGGAAAATAAACATTTTTTTTTTCCTAAACACAAGACTGAATGATTTACATCACTTTAAGTTCTAGTATTTTATAAATTTGTAGAATTTTACAATACATTTATTATAAATTCTGTGGTAAGCAGAGCACTGATATGACCCTTAAAATTCTCTCCACCTCGTGTACGCACCCTGTATAATCCTCTAATCCTCTCTTCTTTTGTGTAGGCAAGATTGTGAATAGGTTGGATTTCACTGCAGTGATCAGTTTATCTTACAAGGTAAAGGTGAAGGAATTTAACAATTATAATTAACATCAAAAATTAGTTCATTTTGAGTTAATCAAAAGGGAAATTATTTCAAAGGGGCCTGATCTAATCAGGTGAGCCTTCAAAAGTGACGGGACCCTTCTTAAGGAAGAGATTTGAAGTGTGAGAGAGAGCCTCCTGCTGGCCATGAAAAAGTAAACTGACATTTTTCAGAGATCTGGGTAGCTAGGACCTGAAATCGACCTCTAGGAACTGAGATTGGCCCCTGGTCAATGTCCAACAAGAAAAGAGAACTTCAGTACTACAAAAAATCTAACTCTGCCAACAACCTGAATGTACTTGGAAGAAGACCCCAGCTTTACATGAGAACACAGCCCTGCTGATTGATGTCTGCCTTGTGAGGCCCTTAGCTGTGCCATGCCTAGATTTATGACCACTGGAACTTTGTGATAACAAACAGGTACTGTTTTTAAGCTCTAATTTTGTGATAGTTTATTACAGAACAATATTACATTATAATAGAAAATTAATACAGTTGCCATAGAAGAGTAATCAATTTTTATAATTCAGTCTCTGAATTATTATAAAGATAGAAATCTTTATAATCCATTAATTAATTAACTTTTAATGACTAAGAACTAGTTTATTTACAATAGTTGATTTACTACTTCCAAAATGTTAAAAAAAAAATCCATATCACAATTGTAAGAAAATGGAATTATATAATGAGATAACCCTTGGTTTTTCAAATATACTTTATTTGTTGTTTTCCATTTTCTTTTTATGTTAGGTTTATATCTATTTGCCGTATATAGTTATTGTTAATTTAGTTTTCTTAACTATTCAGGGGTCTGTTTATATAGTATTTTATGTAGTTTACTTGTTTATATACTATTATCTGCTGAAATAATGACTTGAAAATAACTGCTATGTGCTAAACTACTAACTCAAAATGTGTTTGTTGTAGACATAGTGATGTCAAAACAGGAGTCATGTTAATAATAGCTGTGCAAATTAAGCAGTTAATAATTATGCCCTAGAAATCTCCGTTTCTTCTCCCAAAGCTTTTAAATTCCCTTTTCTGATTCTCAACTAGTTATGTGCATTTTTCAGGGTGTTATATTAATTCCAATTATTTTACTTACAGGTGTGTTAGCATGTTTTTTCATGTGATTAAGAGTTCTACAAAGTTTCAGTTTTATCTAGTCATATGAAAGCCTGAGTTTCAAGGAAAGACAGGTAATTGAACCCACACTCTCTTTACTTGCTGATGTCCATGGAAAACACATTCTAACAGAATTGTCCTCAGACTGAAGGTACTGGGTATTTTCCTATGTATTCTTAAGTGTCAAAGATATATATTTTTTTCTTGTGACATCAAAGTTCTCTGTCAAAATGAGTTATAGAAAATAAAGCTGGGTATTCTGCTCATGTGTAAGTAAGGGCTAAAAATTTATTGTTCCGGGAGCAAATCTTATCCCCTCTCTGCTAATACAGTGTTGTAATATTACATGATCTGCACCTCAAAGAGTGTTAGGAATTTTCTCTTCAAAATGACTCTAAGTAGAGAAAAAGCAGGTGGTGATTTGCATTATTGTCTTACTGTCACTCTATCAAGAAGTCTATTTTCTTTAATTTTAGATTTAATCTATTTCAATTTGAAAGTTTCAGAGGAAGTTAAATAGAATTTAAATTAATTGATAAAGCTTATTGTGTCTTCTATTGAAATTGTTGGAATAATTGCCCACACTTTAGTCTGATCCCATTTAAGCCTGTATTTATTATTAACTTTAAATTGTACAATAATTAGGCTAATAGTATGAGGGCTGGACAAATTAACATACTTTCACTGCAGGCTTTCAACCTATGCCCTACTGTATATGACTCAATTCATTATTCTTTTTTTTTTTAAATATATTTTATTGTACTTCAGGTGAAAGCTTACAGAGCAAATAGTTTCTCATGAAATAGTAGTACACATGTTGTTCTATGACATTGGTTAACAACCCCACAACGTATTAAGCCTCTAAATTCTCAACCTTTTTTTTTTTTTTTTTGATGAAAATTACAGATGGCCAAAGATACACCGTTTCAAAAATTTCTACATTCACAGTTCAGTGACATTGACTACGCTCTTCCAACTGTGCTGTTATTCTCACTTAAGATGAAGGCTTACAGAACAAAATAGTTTTTCATTTAACAGTTACTACACATGTTGCCCTATGACAATGGTTAACAATCTCACAGCACATCAAGAATATCCTTACTCCACCTTGTGTTCCCTATCACCAGGGGGCTTCCTTGTCCCCTTCTGTCCTCTGGACCTTGTCAGTGGACTCTTGTACCTCTTTAGTCTCATTTGTTTATTTATTTTTATTTTATTTTATTTTATTTAAACACCATTTCATTATTATTTTTGATTAAAGAAAATATATCAAGCTACTAACACATAGATTTTCAACTAAAATCTTAGCTGAAACCATGCTTCTTGATGTTTGAAATATTTTATTAGATATGATATTAATGAGCATAATTTATTAACCAATGACAAATATTTGGAAAGGCTTTGCCTATTTATAAATTTTGAAGAATGTTGACCTGATGAGAAGATAGAAACTCTGAGGACTTTTAAGGAGCTACACCTTCTTGTATCTGTTCCCTGAAGGCAAAAGCCATTATTGCATTGTGATTGTTAAGTAATTTTTATAGATTTGGGGTCCTGAAGAAATTCCCCACTGTATTTAATAATAATAATAAAAAAAAAAGCTCTGAAGCAATCTGTACCTTTGCACTATACTTTTTAAATAGTACTAGATTTTGAGTTTAAACCTAACCTTACTTATATAACAAAAAGTTTGTCAGTCAGAACGGTAATGCTCTATTTTATCTCAAAAGCATACATGAATTTGCACCAAATGCCCCCTTTTCCAGGTTGATACCATGTAAATTTTCCAATAACTAGATTCTCAATTATTAAAACCTGGTGCAGTGAGAGAGAGAGAGAGACACCTCACTTGACAGAGAATCAGTGCTTTCCAATATGTCTGGTCAAGGATATATTTAGTGAATTCCAGTTTCTATTTGGGGGATTCCTTTTTGGGTGAAGGATTAAATCAGTTTATTATTTTTTAAATATAAAATGCAAATATAATTAATAGAAAACATCATTTGGTACACTGGATGTAGTGATGGACTGAATGTCAGTGGACTTGGATTCAAATCCTGGCCCTGCATTTACTAACTTTTTGACATGAAATATATGGGTCAGGAGACTGTTCAGTTCAGAAATACCCTTACAAAGATGTTGAGAGCCAAAAGTGGACAACAGCAAACTGCCCTAGGATATTGAGTGAAGATCTGAAAAATGTTAGGACTGGACTTTTATTTTGTTTAGTTCCACCTGGAAGTTAATCCCAGAATTGTGTAGTATTTATAGATAACATCTTAATGTGTAATTATTTTGAAAAGAAACTCTCGAAAAAATATGTAAGTCTCTATTTTCAAAGAATTAATTTATTCATTTTAAATTAACCTATTTGTATTCTTATAAAGTGCAGAGTAAAGGAAATATACCAATGATTAGATATTATTTATGTGACCTTGGATATATAACAAATAATCCTGTGCAAACTAGATTGTGGTAACTACATGCTGGACAACTGAATTAGCTGTTTACTATGTCCAACTAATTTAATATATTTTATATCTTAGAATACGGTCTGTTGTAAACATAATTGTGGAGCTTTTGTCTAGTATCAATCACTGCAAGTTTAAAGAACTGGTTTTACATTGGCTAACTAATGTTTTATCATTTTATTATGGACATTATGTACATCAGAGATTCAGTGAGTTGCAATAAGCCAACGACGCAATATCATATTTTAACTATATTTTAGAATATAAGCTGCATCCTTTTTATGTTTTGTTTCCTATTGGATTTGTGGGGAAACTCCCCCAGTCAAGTACTTTCACAGAAGTTTTTAAAAATGCTATCCTGTTAGAATTTATTGTAGCATAATTAAAAACAAATGACAGAATTTGGTACACTACATTATTTATATTGCTATTAACCTGGAATCTGAGCAAAAATATTAATTAACTTGATGGAGGCCACACAGCTCATAAGTGGCAGAATTTAGGACACACCCTTGACATATGAACCTTTGCTCTAGAACTCATGCTTGTAACCATTATATACCAAATGTCCTTTGATGATAATTCTGAAACAATCCCCATCTCAGTCATATGCATCACAAAGTTCAATAAGTAAAACACGAAGTAAAAGTGGCAGAAACATAATTTATTATGTCACCTCTCTAATAAAAATTGATCTTCTGTCCAATACACAATTTAGAGAAAACTTTGATTTTTGTCACATACTAACACTATCATGTCCAACTGAGATGAGTTGCATATTGGAGTTTGATATGTATAGCTTAAGAGCACTGGAAATATTGCCAAAAAGTAAAGTGTATCCACGAATCTACCAACAAAAGTACAAGGTATGAAAACAAACCAAACCCATTGCCGTCCAGTCTGTTCCAACTCATAGCAACCCTATAGTGACCCTATAGGACAGAGTAGAACTACCCCCTAGAGTTTCCAAGGACCTCCTGATGGCTTCAAACTGTCGACCTTATGATTAGCAGACATAGCTCTTAACCACTAGGTTACCAGAGTTTCCAAGTTAGCAGATGTATAAAGTATCTGCATCAATACAGGCAGATGATAAAGAAAGCTACAAAAATTTAATTCAAAGCTTTTAGCCACTTAAGGTTTTTTAAATCCATCAATAGCATTTTAATTTCCTCTTTATCTTATTCAGCTTTCACTAAACTTCTGCTATTCCTTTCCAATATCTTTCTTCAATCAATTGCAGGTCATGTGTTTGTCTTTGATATGTAGATATTTTCAATTCTCAATTTCATTCTCAAGATCTTCAGAAATTTCAGGCACGGGGCCAAGAAGGCAGAATAGTCAGATACTTCCTGTTGTCCCTGTTACAACAAAGACTCTAAAAAACAAGTGAATCAATTATATGTGACCATATAGGAGCCCTGATCATCAAAGACAAAGCGACAAGGGGAGGAAGAGACAGTTCAGAAGGAGCAAAGAAGTGCCAGTTGTGAGGATGCCAGCATCCTGCTGGCTGGGTCGGCCAACACGCTGCCTGAGGTGAGCAGTAGCATTCAGGATTCATCTCACCACATGGGAAGCCAAGCAGCAGAGTCTACACAAGCCTCTGTAGCAGGGTGGAAGTGGCACCGAACCGGTGAAAGTTAAGTGCAAGCATCTAACCACTGCACTGGGTTAAAATAACCCCTCCCTTTCAGTGACTTTCACAGCACAGAAGTGCCTCTTTCCCCTCACCCACCCCTACCCCGCTCCACTCTGACATCAGTCAGGCAATATTCAACAACTGCCACACCCCCTAAGCCAGAAATCAGGGCTATCCATGACCAAACCAGTCTCGAGGCTTTAAAAAAAAACACTAAGCCCTCTAAGACAGGAACTCAGGGAAGGCCTGTCCCTTTGCCTAGGCACTGGCATAAGTGGGTGTCATGGCTTGAATTGTGTCCCCCCAAAATATCTGTCACCTTGGCTAGGTCATTATTCCCAATATTGTATGATTGTCTAACATTTTGTCTTCTAATATGATTTCCCTATGTGCTGTAAATCCTATCACTATGATGTAATGAGATGGGTTAGTGGCAGTTATAGTGATGATATCTACCAGATTAGATAGTGTCTTAAGCCAGTCTCTTTTGAGATATAAAAGAGAGAAGCAAGCAGAGAGACAGGAAGACCTCATACCACCATGAAAGCAGTGCCGGGAGCAGAGCACATCCTTTTGACCTGAGATTTCTGTGCTTAGATGCTCCCAGACCAAGGAAATGCTGATGAGAAGGACTTTCTCCAGAGCCAACACAGAGAGAAAGCCTTCCCCTGGAGCTGGCACCCTGAATTCGGACTTCTAGCCTACTGGACTGTGAGAGAATAAACTTCTCTTTGTTAAGGACATCCATCTAGTTATAACCGTACTAGATGACCAAGACAGGGGTCCATGGACTAGTAGCACCATTCACCCCTGCCTGGACCTGTGTGGGATGATTCAACACCCCATGTCCTCATTAGCATAAAGGGCATACACCTGAAGCCTATTTTCAAATGCAGCAGCCAAGGGGGAGTTGCAGATTCATGACATTTGACACCATCCTGCCCATTAAGCAGGGATTTTACCCACCC
Organism: Dugong dugon; assembly: GCA_030035585.1. Lineage (NCBI taxonomy): Eukaryota > Metazoa > Chordata > Mammalia > Sirenia > Dugongidae > Dugong > Dugong dugon. Next base: position 36,588,190 of record CM057479.1, read on the forward strand.
ATTTCAGGGGCCTGAAGGCTGGCAGTATCACCCCAGTCCGTGTAGCCACCCATAGCAGGGGTCTGAGAATAAATGGTGCCTCCCAGTTCCTACAGCCAACAGCATTGGGTGTCCAAGGACTGGTTGGAAAACCCACCCCCTTTTCAGCTCTAGGGGACAGGGACATGCCCTCTGCCTGGCACCTGGGGGCAGCTGTCAGCCCCCTGCCTTGCTCAGCAGGTAGCCCCCCCACTACAGCCATATACTTGTGCCTGCTCTGAAGACACCTACACAGCACTGCTGGTCTAGGACTATAGGTGAGAGACTGTACTACACACCTGGGGACTGATGACCTGGACACCTGAGCCACAATGGCACAAGAAAAGTCAACAGACTCCTGGACTCACAACTCTAACAGCTTCTCTAACCACCTGGCAACAGGAAGTGAGAGCTTCTAAGATGACAATAACCAAAGCACCTCACATGTCCAGCCTACTTGGGCATATCAAAATGAAACAAAACAAAAAATTAGCACACAGTAAACAAACGTACAATAAATAAATATAATAACTTACTGATGCCTTGGAGACAGCAGTCAATATCAAATCACAGAAAGAAAGAGGTCAAGATGGCTCCAGCAAGCGACCAAAATAAAAACCAGGAAACCTTCTGGAGGAAGATAAGGTCTTGGAATTAATGGAGCTAGAATTCAAAAAATTAATATACAGAGCTCTTCAAGAGAACAGGAAGGAGATAAAGCAAAATTCAGACAAAGACAAGAATACAAAGACAAAGCAATAGAGGAATTCATGAAAACAATACAAGAACAGAATGACAAATTTAACAGGCTGCTAGAAACAATAGAGAGACAGCACCTAGAAATCCAAAAAACAATAAAATTATAGAATTAGACAATTCAATACAAGGTCATAAGAACAGAATTGAGGCAATTGAAGTTTGAATTAGTGAAATCGAAGATAAATTCCTTGACACCAATTTCTTTAAGATCAGAAATAAGCATATTTAAAAATGAAAAACTCTAAGAATTATTTGAGACACTATTAAGAGGAAAATCTGTGAGTGAATGGATTACCAGAATGGGGAGGGGGGTAACATAAAATACAGAGAATTGTTGAAGATTTGTTGGCAGAAAACTTCCCTGATATCGCGAAAGATGAGAAGATATATATTAAAGAGGCTCAGCAAACCCCACACAGGGTAGACCCCAATAAAAAATCACCAAGATATATTACTAAAAAAAAAAAAAAAAAAGAAAAACTTGCCAAAACAAAAGATAAAGAAAGAATCTTGAGAGCAACTAGGGACACATTAAAAGCCACCTACAAAGGAGAATCAATAAGACTAAGCCAGATACTAATAAAAAACCATTCAGGTAAGAGGGCAATGGATGACATATAAAGCCTTGAAGTAAAAAAATTGCCAGCCAAGAAATATATCTAGCAAAAATGTTTGTCAAATATAATGGCAAAATCAGGGCATTTCCAGATAAACAAAAGTTAAGGGAATCTGTAAAAACGAAACCAAAATTACAAGAAATACTAAAGAGAGTCCTCCGGTTACAGAACCAACAATATCAGACAAAAACCCAAGACAAGAACACAGGATAGAACAACCAGATGTCAAACCAGATATGGAAGTCACAAAAAAAAGTCAAAGCTAAAAGACTGAAAATAGGGAAACAGAGACATCAATATGTATATGAAGAAAACATTAAAATAATAAACAGAGAATAAATAGTTTAGTCATACAGCTTCCACATGGAGAGGAAGTTAATGTGATAACAAGAAAGAAAAGACTGGTTTACACTTAGAAAAATAGAGGTAAATTTTAAGGGAACCACAAAGGAAGCTAACAAACTTATCAATCAAAATAAAAAAGATGTAAAACACAAAGACTCAGAAAACACAAAATCAACAATAATGAAAAAGATGAAAAGAAAATACATAAAGAAAAACGACTCATCACACAAAATTAAGTGGAACAAAGAAACTGTCAACACGACCAAAAAAAAAACCATGAAAATGACACCACTAAACTCATTCCTATCAATATTTATGCTGAATGTAAATGGATTAAATGCACCAATAAAGAGACAGAGAGTGGCAGAATGGATAACAACACATGATCTGTCTATATGCTGTCTAAAAGAGACACATCTTAGACTCAAAGAGACAAACAAACTAAAACTCAAAAGAGGAAAAAATACATTAAGCAAACAACACTCAAAAAAGAGCAGGAGTGGTAATATTAATCTGAAAAGCAAAATCCACCACAAAGGATAAGGAAGGACACTACATAATGATTAAATTTTCAATAAATTAGGAGGATATAACCATAATAAACATATCTGCACCCAATGAAAGCATTCCAAAATACATAAAACAAACTCTAACAGCATTGAAAAGAGAAATAGACAGCTCCACAATAATAGGAGACTTCAGCACACCACTATCAGTGAAGGACAGAAGATCTAGAAAGAAACTCAATAAAGACATGGAAGATCTAAATGTCACAATCAATCAAATTGACTTCATAGGCATATAAGAACATTCCACCCAACAGCAGCCAAGTATACATTCTTTTCCAACGTATGTGGAACATTCTGGAGAATAGACCACATTTTAGGCCACCAAAGAAGCCTTAACAGAATCCAAAACATCAAAATATTACAAGGAATCTTTTCTGACCATAAAGCCATAAAAGTAGAAATCAATAACAGAAAACCAAGGGGGAGGAAAAAAAAATATATATATATGGAAACTAAACAAGACCTTGCTCAAAAACTACCAGGCTATAGAAGAAATCAAGGACAGAATAAAGAAATTCATAGAATCAAATGAGAATGAAAACACATCATACCAAACTTTTGGAAAACAGCAAAAGCAGTGCTTAGAGGTCAATTTATAGAAATAAATGCACTCATCCAAAAAAAAAAAAAAAAAAAAGGGCCAAAATCAAAACATTAACCCTACAATTTGAACAAATAGAAAGATAACAGTAAAAGAAGCAACAGAAGAAAGCAAATAATAAAAATTAGAGCAGAATTAAATGAAATAGATAATAGAAAAACAATTGAAAGAGTCAACAAGACCAAAATTTGGTTCTTTGAAAAGATTGACAAAATTGAAAAACCACTGGCCAAACTGACAAAAGAAAAACAAGAGAGGAAGCAAATAACCTGAATAAGAAATGAAATGGAAGATATCACAACAGACCAAAGTGAAATAAAAAGGATCATGAGAGAATTCTATAAAAAATTACACTCCAACAAATTTGAAAACCTAGAGGAAATGCACAAATTTCTAGAAACACACTACTTACCTAAACTAACAAAAACCAAGACAGAAAAACTAAATAAACCCATAACAAAAGAAGAGGTTGAAGAGGTAATAAAAGAAAACTGCCAAAAACAAAAAAAGAGGCCTTGGCCCTGACGACTTCACTGGAAAATTCTACCAAAATTTCAGAGAAAAGTTAGAACCAGTAATACTAAAGGAATTTCAGAGCATAGAAAAGGAAGGAATACTCCCAAAGTCATTCTATGAAGCCAGCATAACCCTGATACCAAAGCAGGTAAAGACACTAGAAAAAAAGAAAATTACAGACCAATATCCCTCAAACAAAGATGCAAAAATCCTCAATAAAATGCTATCAAATAGAACACAACAGCATATCAAAAAATAATTCATCACAATCAAGTGGGATTCATGTCAGGTATGCTGGGATGGTTCAACCTTAGAAAGTCAATCCACGTTATTTGTCATATAAATAAAACAGAAGAGCCATATGATCTTATCAATTGATTCATAAAATGCATTCAACAAAGTCCAGGACCCATTCCTGATAAAAACTCTCAGCAAAATAAGAATAGAAGGGAAATTCCTCAACATAATAAACGGCATTTATACAAAGCCAACAGCCAACATCAATCTAAAAGGAGAGAGTCTGAAAGCATTCCCCTTGAAAACAGGAACCAAACAAGAATGCCCTTTATCACCACTCTTATTCAACATTGTAGTGGAGATCACTAGTTAGAGCAATAAAGCAAGAAAAAGAAACAAAGAACATCCAAATTGATAAGGAAGAAATCAAAGTAGCCCTATTTGCAGATGACAAGATCTTATACACAGATAACCCCAAAGAATGCACAAGAAAACTACTGAAGCTATTAGATTTCAGCAACGTATCAGGATACAAAATATACAAAAATCAGTTGGATTCCTCTACACCAACAAAAAGAACTTTAAAAAGGAAATCAACAAATCAGTACCATTTACAATAGCCCCCAAGAAGGTAAAGTAATTGGGAATAAACCTAACCAGTGACGTAAAAGACCTATACAAAGAAAAATACAATACACTACTGCAAGAAACCAAAAGACACCTGCATAAATGGAAAAACACACCTAGCTCATGGATAGGAAGACTCAACATTGTGAAAATGTCAGTTCTACCCAAAGTGATCTGCAGATACAATGCAATCCAGATTCCAATAGCATTTTTTAATGTAATAGAGAAACCAACACCAACTTCATATGGAAAGGGAAGAGGCCTCAGATAAGTAAAACATTACTGAAGAAGAAAAAAGTGGGAGGCCTCACATTACCTGATTTTTGAACCTATTATACTGTGGTAGTCAAAACAGCCTGGTACTGGTACAACAGATACATAGACCAATGGAACCGAATTGAGAATCTAGACATAAATTCATCCACCTATGAGCAGCTGATATTTGACAAAGACCCAAAGTCCATTAAATGGGGAAAAACAGTCTCTTTAACAAATGGTGGTGACTCAACTGGCTATCCATCTGCAAAAAAAGAAACAGGACCCATGCCTCACACCATACACAAAAACTAAATCAAAATGGATCAAAGACCTAAATATAAAATCAAAAACAATAAAGATCATGGAAGAAAAAATAGGGACAATGCTAAAAGCTCTAATACATGGCATAAATAGTATACAAACCATAACTAACAATGCACAAACACTAAAAGGGAAACTAGATAACTAGGAGCTCCTAAAAATCAAACACTTACGCTCATCAGAAGACTTCAACAAAAGAGTAAACAGAAAACCTACAGACTGGGAAAAAAATTTTGGCTATAACGTATCTGATAAGGGTCTAATCTCTAAACTCTACAAGATACTGCAACACCTAGACAACCGAAAGACAAATAATCCAATTAAAAAACGGGCAAAGGATATGAACAGACATTTCACCAAAGAAGACACTCAGGCAGCTAACAGATACATGAGGAAATGCTCACGATTGTTAGCCATTAGAGAAATGAAAATCAAAACTACAGTGAAATACTATCTCATCCTAACAAGGCAGACACTATTCAAAAAAACAGAAAATAACAAATGTTGACAAGGTTGTGGAGAGATTGGGACACTTACGCACTGCTGGTGGGAATGTAAAATGTTATAACCTCTTTGGAAAACCATATGGCGCCTTCTTAAAAAGCTAGAAATAGAAGTACCATATGATACAGCAATCCTACGCCTAGGAATATATCCTAGAGAAAGAAGAGCCATTACAAGAACAGATATATGTATATTCATGTTCATAGCAGCAGTGTTCACAACAGCAAAAAGATGGAAACAACCTAGGTGCCCATCAACAGTCGAATGGATAAACAAATTATGGTGCATACACACAATGGAATAATGTGCAACGTTAAAGAACAATGATGAATCCGCGAAACATCTCACAACATGGATGAATCTGAAGGGCATTATGCTGAAATAAGTCAGTCAAAAAAGGACAAATATGGTATGAGACCACTATTATAAGAACTCAAGAAAAGGTTTAAACACAGAACAAAGCGTTCTTTGATGGTTATGAGAGTGGGGAGGGAAGGAAAGGGAATTCACTAACCAGATAGTAGACAAGGATTATCTTCAGTAAAGGGAAGACTGGACCCAAGCAAAAGCTAAGAAGTTTCCTGGACACATTCAAACACTTTGAGGGACAGGGTTGCTGGGGCTAGGGCCTGAGGACCATAGTTTCAGTGACATCTAGGTAGTCGGCTAACAAAGTTTACTAAGAAGATGTTCTGCATCCCACTTCGGTGAGTTGCATCTGGGGTCTTAAAAGCTTGCGAGTGGTCATCTAAGATGCATCAACTGGTTCCATCCCTCTTGGAGCCAAGGAGAATGAAGAACACCAAAGATATAAGAAAATATTAGCCCAAGAGACTAAAGATCCACATGCACCAGAGACTCCACCAGCCTGAGACCAGAAGAACTAGATGGTACCCGGCTACCACCAGTGACTGCCCTGACAGTTAACACAAAAGAGTCCCTGATGGAGCAGGGGAAAAGTGCAGAGCAGAACTCAAATTCACGTAAAAAGACCAGACTTAATGGTCTGACAGAGACTGGAGGAACTTCCGAAACTATGGCCCCCAAACGCTCTATTAACCAGAGCTGAAACCATTCCCGAAGCCAGCTCTTCAGATAAAGATTAGACAGGTATACAAAACAAAAAATAATACACCTGAGGCGTGTGCTTCTTAGTTCAGATACACGACACCAAATGGGTGCCTCCTGACCAGAGGCAGGATGAGAATGCAGGAAGGGACAGGAACTGGTTGAATGGACACAGGGAACCTGGGATGGAAAGGGGGACTGTGCTGTCACATTGTGGGAATTGCAACTAATGTCACAAAACAATATGTGAATAAATTTTGTATGAGAAATTAACTTGAGCTGCAAACTTTCATCTAAAGCACAAAAAAAGCATACAGCTTGATAAATTATCATAAACTGAACACCCATATGCAAACTTGCCAGGTCAAAAATAGAACATTACTAGCATGCAAAAATCTCCTTGTGCCCCTTCATAGTTATCATCCCCATCTTCACTCCCAAAGGTAAACACTAAATCCTGTAGATAAAATTTGAACATTTTGTAAAAATAAAATCTTCATAAATTTAATCTTTCATAAACCATTTTTGGATTATTTAATCTTTACCCAGACATTTCACATTTACATTCAATTGCATCTCTTCTCTAACAAAGTTTAGACAGCTTCAGTTCTGCGAAACCTTGAACATATTTGAGTCTGACGTTTGGATAATCTAGCTAACCAAAATATAGTTAGTTGGAATCCACCAGCCACTCCTTGGAAACCCCATGGGCAGTTCTACTCTGTCCTAGAGGGTCGCTATGAGTCACAATCGACTCGATGGCAATGGGTTTTAAAAGGCTTTTGAAAAGCAGAACCTGAAGATTCTTCTAGTATTCTGATATAATGCCATACATAGTAATTATTTATGATGAATACTACGTGAAAAGCATAGGAGGCTTTCTTTCTATGTTATTTATTTTTTTGTTTAATTATGCTTAATGAAATGACTCTTGCCTCAGATGAACTGTGAGCCAAAGGTGGCATTGATTAAAGAAAAAAATCCTTCCAAATTAACCTAAAGTATCTGTAGAATGATAAATTTATTGTTTAGAATATCATAAATCGGATGTAATTCTTGTGTATATGCTTACAAAGGCTTCCTAATGAACTCAGAAAAAAAATATCAAATTTCCACTTGAAAACATTATACTCTCCTTATTTTTTGAATTTCGTATCATAGTGTGCCTACATCACTTCTTCATTCTAGTTCTAGTAACCTTCTTTTTATCTTCAAAGATTCTGAGCTCAGACCTGCGTCAGAGCTTGTTTCCTCTGCCTGAAGTGATCTTTCCTCTCAGCTTTGCATACTGGCCTTGTCATTAAACCGTAAGTTTAAATATGTTCTCCTCTAACCACTCCATCCATTTATTCTCAATCACATTTTTTACTTTAATTCTTTGGTTACTATATTTCTCTCTGTGAGTGGTTCTTAATGGTGCCTGCATTGTTGGGTCACATGAGGGCTTTTAAATATCCAAATACCCAGGCCTCACCCTAGAATTTCCAGGAGTGAGACATGGACATTAGTAGTTTTAAATTCCTCCATAGGGTCGCTTTTAGTAGGAATTGAATCGCTGGCACCTGGTTTGGTTTTGGTTTTCCAGTTCTTTACAAGGTGTACCCAAATTTGAGAACACTTGGACAATAACTTTATTTTTGTTAATTGACTGACCGTATTGTGTGTTACTTGTATTCCCCCATTATAACGTGTAAGCCTTGAGTGCAGGCATGTAGGCTCTCTTTTCTCACATCTGTAATTTGGTGCCCAGAAGAGTGCCTGACAGAACAGGCAGCAAAGAAATGTTTGTTAAATGAGCAAATAAAGAAATGTAGGCTATTTCAGTTTTTCCAGGTGTGTAGAAATTTATGATTCCACCATGCTTTAGATTTTATTCCTCAGACTTGAAGTTTTAGGAAATTGATTTTATCTAGTATCTCAGGGATATGTATGATCACATGTTAAATAGATTTACAATGAATAGCAAAGCCAAATAGCATTTGATTAAATTAGAAGAGTGATAGACCATTCCAGTGCCCTGAATGTGGTGCAGAGTGTCACTTTTCTGGTTCTGAACTACATGGAAGACCGCAATAATTCAGAAGACACTGTGATGAGCATGGAAACACAACATAAATACTTTGATAGTTTGGAAGTCATTTGACAATGACGTACTTATGCACTTTCTCTTTTTGATATTCTGTAAATTTTATGTTGTAAAGTGAGATAAGGTTAAACTACAGCATTTAACTATTGGTTTACTGAAAGATGGTTTATCCTTCATATGCATTACTGTTACCTAGCTTATTGTGTGTGTGTGTGTGTGTGTGTGTGTGTGTGTGTGTGTTAAATAATAAATCTAGTTAAAGTAAGCTGAAAATCCATAGGCAGTTCAAACCTACTCTTCATTACTAACAGTAAGCAATTTAATACATTACAGGATTCACAATGGATACTCAATTGAAACTTTTCTTCAAATTACAATTTGTAAATATATTAGATCAGATATCATAATTCCTGGAATTCACATGCCAAAGGGCTTTTATTCAATTTGGGGGGCAAAAATTGTATGCGCTGAACAGAAGGAAGAAATGCTCCTCTCTATCCTCATAGAATCTTTTATCAATTCTGATTCCCTCAGGAGCAAGATATGTAAAGATGAACTTTTGAGAATATTTATGGTGCACTTCTCACTGCTACTATGATTTATTGCTTAAAGCAGGGTTTGCAAACTCAAATGCCTATAAGGGGTAGGCAGGTAATGTGAATCTTTGAAGTATGTCAGGTTGAAAAATATTTTTTACTTCCAGGGGAAAAAAAGGGTACTCATTATTTTCTCTTGAAACACGTAGCCATCTGGGTCAATTTTTATTTGCCGACTTGTGAAATAGATAAGAATAAAAGTAGTAGTTTACTTTTCTCTTAAGTCTACAATGAGAAGAATAAAGGTGGAAGGAGGTGCTGAAGATCCGTGTTACTTGACCTAAGTGCTGCTGTGACATCAGGGAGTGGTGGGGAATGTTGCAAATTGGCCTGCTTGTTCCTTATCGAAAAAACTAACAGTTACTTGGCCCCAGGAAAATGTTGGCGTATCGACAGGGTCAGAGCTTTTAAAATGTCAACAGAAGCCACAAACCAGTATCTTTATATAGAAGAACTGAGTTTTTATAGTAGTAGCTAATTCCATTTTGTTTTAAATATCAACCAGTGTAAATAAAAGAGAGAAAAAGAGTTAAATACAATGTCTGTCAACCAGATCTAGCTTTTAGTCCACCATTTTATAACTTCCCTATCAGATTTAAATTTCATAAATCAAATCAGTTACTTTTAAAGAAAACAGTTGCTGTATTTTAGAGCTGTTTCATGTGCATAATGACTGCAACTTTGAGAACATTTTTATATTCAACTTAATAATCCATTTGCCCTTCTTTGACTATTTATTAAAAATGTCAATACATGTGTAAAGAATCTATTTTAAACTGTCAAGGGAGACAGACATACGGATCAGGCACAAAGAATTTTTCATAAGGAATTTGGACGTTTCTTTTTTATTTAACCAGTTTTAATAAGAGTTTAATTAAAGACCCCAATGAGGTCACGTATATTTATATTTTATAAACTTGAGCATCCGCTTCTAAAAGGAATGATGCCCATAATTTTCAGGGAGACAGTTGCCAAGAGAGTTAACAGAAAACAAAAAATTCACTTTCCCCAATAGCTGAAGATCAGTATTGACTTACCAAGTCCTGCTTTGAGTTTTGACGCTCAAAATGTGGCCACAGATTCAAATGTTGAGGATTGCTGGTTTTTCAAAGGGAAGTGTCACTATGAGAAATATTCTTTCAGGTGTGGAGATGGGAAACACAATAGACGGTTTGGGGGCACTTTCATGAATGCTTTTTAAATTAAAAAAAAAAAATTGTCATGGAGTTGATTTCAACTCTTTAGGACAGAGTAGAACTCCCCCATAGGGTTTCCAAGGAGCAGCTGGTGGCTTCAAACTTCTGACCTTTTGGTTAGCCGCCAAGCTCTTAAAGACTGTGCCTCCAGGGCTCCTTTTGAATACATACATACATACACACGCACACACACACGGACACACACAGTCAAACATTGACTGACCTATCTATAATTCCATTTCTGGGATCCAATTATATCATTTATTGTATTGGGAAATTCCAAGTCCTTCACTCTTAGAAATGCTACCTCTCTAGCTCTATTTAATTCTCTTGTTATTTAGAAGAATATCCTTAGGAATGGCAAATGATGTTTTCTTGAACACTAGATAATCCTAACACATTGGAAAAATCTGAATCAAAGGGGATATCTCCAAAAGATTTTCTTGTTCATAATTACAAGCCATGTAAAATCAGGGGAAATTTAGATCTCTCCCCTGATCAAAGGCAAGGGGAAGCCACAGCTTGATATTTGGATTCTTCAAGAACTCCTTTAAAAATGTTCTCTCAACACTGCTTAGAGACTCACTTTCTCTCTTCAGAATGGAATTTGTGTGCCTAATAAGGATTCATGATTGGCCATGCAACAATCAGACTTTGGATAAATATATTTTTAGGCTGTTAGCTATGATCTAAAGAGAGAAGATGAAGCAAGCATGCTTCAATTAAATCAGAGATTTTTCATGGAAGTAATTTTCTCTGGAGTAGAACAAGTAGTGTTCATCTTCAGGAAACACCTGTGCCTATGTTTTCTCTTGGAGTAACAGTGGCCACCATTCCAGAGAAGGTGCATTAGAGTGTATATGAGAAGGAGGATTGTTAAGGGAAAGAAATAAGGGCTTGGTCTTTGCAGTTTTAGATGCTTTCTCAACCCCAAACTTCCTCTTTCTCACTTTAGGTTTGTTTCTAGATAATCAATTTATGTTAACAAATTTCTTATAGTTTTTTACTGTTAAAAATAGTTATACCCATTGCTGTCAAGTCGATTCCAACTCAGAGGGACCTTATAGGACAGAGCAGAACTGCCGCATAGGGTTTCCAAGGAGTGGCTGGTGGATTCAAACTGCCAAACATTTGGTTAGCAGCCAATTTCTTAAGTCACTGTGCCACCAGGGCTCCAGAAACTGTTATAAGCATGGATATTTGCTTTAACCAGCAATCACTGTTTATGCTACTTTAATTCAGAACTATATTAAATAGAACAAAATATAAAAGTTCAGGCTAAGTAAAACTCTTTGTAATGCTATAATTTTAAAGCTAATGCTTGGCAAATCAATGGTCCTAAAAATATGAGTAAAATGTTTATTTGCTATTAGAACATTCAGTTAAACTATTTGTGATGGTTAAGCTTGTATGTCAGCTTGGCTGGGCAGTGACTCTCAGTGGTTTGGCAGCTATTTAATGATGTAATTTAGCAATTATGTAATGACGTAGTTTGGCAGTTATGCAATGATGTAATTTGACAGTTATGTAATGATGCAGTCATCCTCCATATGATGTGATGTGATCAGTCAATCCGTTGTAAGGGGAATTTCCTTGGGGGTGTGGTCTGCATCCTATATCTGAATGTTCTGACGAAGCTCGCTTGTTTGCTCTGGATCTTGCATGCTGATCATCACCATCTGATCTCTGGTTCTTGAGATTTGAGCCAGCTGCCTGCAGTATTGCCTGCCAATCTTGGGATTCATCAGCCTCCACAGCCGGTAAGGCAGCAGCCTACTATCTCACATGCTGATCTTTGATTCATCAGCCTCCACAGCCAGTGAGGCAGTGGCCTGCCATCTGAAATGCTGATCATGGATTTGTCAGCCCCTGCAGTTACTTGAGTCAGGAGAAGTTTCCACCCTGATGCCTGACCCAAGGAATTGGGACTTGCCCAGCCTCTACAACCACATGAGCTATTTTCTTGAGATAAATATGTATATATACACTTATATGTATGCTTCATTGGTTTTGCTTTGCTAAAGAACCCAGCCTAAGACATTTGGTATGGAGAGTGATTCTAGAGAAACAGAATGGTAAAGATGAGTTTTCTAAATTGGTTCTCAAGTCTGACTAGTCTTAAAGGTGCAGATGACTCTGCCTCCAGTAGTAAAGAGGACACTGCTAATCTGTGGCATGAGGTGTCAATACTAATATGCAAACTATCACTACCAATACATCAAGTATTGGTGAGAAGGGAAGCTCTGGGGGATACTTTTCTAAAATTTTGGCAGAATGAGAAGTATAAGGAAGTTAGTTCGTTGGCCCTGCTTTCACTAGACAAAATGGTGAAAGACAGATGACCTCAGGGCATGAGTCATAGCACAAGTGCCACATAAACGACTTCAAAATTTCCACTTGTGTCTTGAAAGAAAGCCTTATTTCTTGTAACGAAGTCTATATTGCCAAACACCAAATCCAGAGTCTTATAGTAAGAGTGGCTAAATTACAATGCCAATTGAATTATCAACCTTAAGTGGTGTCTGAAGTTAAAGTGAGGGCATTGATAGGGAATTGATTGGGATCCTGAAACTTGTGATGAGGACATATGGGCAGACAATGAGGAAGCTGGATACACTGAACCGTAAATTCCATTGAATCATTCCTGCCAACAGAACCAGCCCTCTTACTCCTGTCTCAAGAAATTACTCCATCTTTGCCTGCTAAGCCACCTTCCTCAGCAAAACCATTATTCCTTCCACCTCCTTCTGATAAGATTAACCCAGCTGTATCTGAAGAGTCTTCATCTGAGATATAGCCTGGGGTGATGCCTGAGGTAGATGCTTTACAAGACATTGCTGAATGTACCCAGGATGCACCCCACCACTTATTTTTGTTGCTAGCCCTACAGCTAGATTTAAGTCCTAGTAAGCCCCAAAAGGTGAAGTACAAGATGAAGTATGTTACACCCCAAAAGAACTGCTTGAGTTTTCTAATATGTACAAACAGAAACCTGGGGGATAGTTGTGGAACTAGCTATTGAGGGTGTAGGATAATGGTGCAAGGAACATAAAGATGGATCAGTATCAGTTTATTGATATGGAACCACTAACAGAGATTATTCATTCAATGCTTCAGCTAGAGAGGTTAGGAAAGGATCAAACAGTTTATTTGGTTGGTTCACTGAAGCATGGATTATGCGGTGGCCTACACTAAATCGCGTTGAAATACCAGACCTGCCTTGATATACTGTAGAAGAAAGTATACAAAGGCTTAGGGAAATTGGCATGCTAGAGTGGATTTTTCAGATTTGGCCCACAGACCCACACATGGAGTGCCCAGAGGACAGACCTTTTACCACAACAGTGAGGAACAAATTTGTGAAGGGAACCCCCACATCCTTGAAGACTGCTGTAATTGTTATTTTATGTAAGTCAGATTTGACAGTGGGAACTGCCCTTACTGAATTAGGACATCTAATTACAGTGGGTTGATTTGACTCTGTGGCAGTAGGGGCCAAAGGTAATGCACAATCAGCAAAGACAAGATGGATGTGGTTACTGTAATGGACAGCGGAGTCAAAGTAGTTATCAGAAAATCTTACTTTTACGGATTTATGCCATTAGCTACTTAGTCATGGTATCCCTAGGAGAGAAATAGATGAGAAATCTACTAAATGTTTACTTGATCTGTATAAACAGAAGAATTCTAGGTCAAGTGAAAAGCAGTCTAATTCAAATAGCCAGAATAGACAGTCATGACCCCTCAATCAATTCCCAGACTTGTGCCAGTTTACAGACCCAAAACCCCTTGAATGAAAGGGAAGCTAGTTCCCCATGAGGAAGGACCCCATTACACTGTCAAAAATTTAGACTATTAATCTTTCTCCCAGCCTTTCCCAAACTGCTTCACACTGCATTTCATAAACTACATCCACTAATGTTCACAATGCATTGGTTAATGACACTTTTCTTCTAGAACAGAAAACAGTTTTAGAAATCTCTTTTTTCTCCTTAAGTCCTAGGTCCAGCCTTAGTACAGGGCCTAGTACATTGTGACTTTAAAGTCCAATGGATGCATTTGTTTGAGAACACTTCATTTATTGAAATTTAAGATATCAATACAAAAAAATCTAACCTTAACCAACAGGAAATTGTTATAAAGCTCAATCTTAGCATCAGTCTAAGGTTCACATAAAAACCAAAAACCCGTTGTTATCGAGTCAATTCCGACTCAAAGTGACCCTATGGGACAGAGTAGAACTGCCACATAGGGTTTCCAAAGAGCACCTGGTGGATTTGAACTGCTGACCTTTTGGTTAACAGCTGAGCTCCTAACCATTTCACCACCAGGGCTCTGTATAGGTGTCTTAATATTAGCCATGATGTGCTTATTTTCTAGGCTTTTTTGGTATATCAATAGGGTAGAGACATTGGTCTCATTGTGATGGGTATGGTATAGTGATTAGGATTACTGGGTATGTAGTAAAATAAACTACCTTCAGAGATGTAGTATTTAGTCATAGATTTCTTTTTACAATTAAATGAGATAATGCACAGAAATGTTTATCTCAATATTTGACACATAGAAAGCTTAAGTTTTAGGGTATCTCAGTTAAAAGCAGGCCTCTTCCAAGGCCTTTGGGGAACCCCAGAAATGTTTTCACATTTTATTATGTGTTTTGTAATATTTAAAAAGCTAAAATATTTTAACTAAAAAGAGACTCCTGTCTCTTTCCACTGGCATTTCTCCTTCATCATTCTTTTTCATAGGGTTGAGATCAAGGTGTTTTCTGGGCTGCACTTCTTTTTGTATCTCAGAGTTCTATTTCAAGCTCATGTGGTTTTTTCCAGAATTCAGTTACTTGTGTTTGTAGAACTAAGACCACCATTTTCTTTCTGCTTGTCAGCCAAGGGCTGCTCTCAGTTCCTAGAAGCCATTCACAGTTCCTTGACACATGGCTCCCTTTCACTTCCTCTTGCATGGAATCTATTCCTTCAGGAATCCTTTTTAAGGTTTTGCTTTATTATGTCAGGCCCACCCAGGATGATCTACCTTTTGATCAACTGAAAATCAACTAATTTAGGATCTTAATTGTATCTCTAAAATCTCTTTACCTTTGCCTTATAACTCAACCTAATCATGGGAGTGACAGCTATCAGATTCACAGTTCTATTCATACTCAGGGAAAAGGAATTATACAAAGTGTGCAAACAAAAGGATGAGGATCTCAGAATTCATATCAGAATGACCTCATCAAAGTTAATTATTGCTAGTAATCTTAGCCTAGAAAGGGCTTTCAGAAACACTCTTACCAAGTGGATTCTCATGACTCACTGGGACCATGACACCAGAGAGCAGAGCCAGATCTTATACAGCAATGTAAATGTGGCCTACTGCACTTGAAGATAAGAGTATGAAGGGTATACAAAAATCTATTACTGAACAAGAAAATTTGAAATTCCCTGAAGTTTGACAACACATGTGAAAATATGTAGAATTTTCCCCAACTTTGATGGTTTGACAGTAACACTAAAAGTTCACATTATAATAATGACTTTTGAGACTAAAAGTAATTTTCAAAATTATAAATTATAAACCCAGATTCCAGTCAAGCCTGTTAGAGGAAAGACTAAATTATCTTTCTGTTCTGAAATTTTGCATTAAAAGAAGCAAAGGAAATGCACCTAGAACCTGTAAGAAACATGTATTTTTGGAAGTATTACCTTTAAAAAAAATCATAAAAGGGCAAATACTATATGAGACCAACCACTATTATAAGAACTCAAGAAAAGGTTTACACACAGAAGGAAGCAATATTTGATGGTTACAAGGGAGGGAAGAGTTGGGAAGTGGAAATCATTGACTAGATAGTAGACAAATATTAACATTGGTGAAGGGAAAGACAGTACACAATATAGGGGAAGTCAGCACAATTTGACTAAGGCAAAGCCATAGAAGCTTTATAGACATATCTAAAAACCCTGAGGGACTAGTTACTGGTGCTAAGGGCTGGGGCCATGGTCTCGAGGATCATCTAGGTCAGTTGGTATATCAAAATTCATAAAGAAAATGTTCTAAATCCAACTTTGGTGAGTACTGTCTGGGGTCTTAATGTCTGGCTATCTAAGATACATCTACTGGTCCTATCCCTTCTGGAGGAAAAAAAAAAATGAAGAAAACAGAGGACACAAGGGAAACATTAGTCCACAGGATGAATGGACCAAAAGTACCACAGCCTCCACCAGCCTAAGCCTAGAAGAACTAGATGGGTGCCTGACTACCACCACCACCAATTGCTCTGACAGGGATCCCAGTAAAGGGTCTCAGAAAGAGCAGGAGAAAAATGTAGAATAAAATTCAAGTACACACACAAAAAAGATCAGACTTACTGGTCTGACAGAGACTAGAAGAACCCCTGAGACTATGGCCCCTGGATACTTTTTTAACTCAGAACTGAAGCCACTCCCGAAGTTCACCCTTCAGCTAAGATTACCCATTGCCATCTAGTCAATTCCGACTCATAGCAACCCTATAGGACAGAATACAACTGTCCCATAGGGTTTCCAAGGAGCTGCTGGTGGATTTGAACTGCTGACCTTTTGGTTAGCAACCAAACACTTAACCACTGCACTGCTAGAGCTCCTCAGCTAAAGATTAGACAAATTTGTAAAACAAAGAATAACACATGTGAGGAAAGTTCTTCTTAGTTCTATCATGTATATGAGAACAAAAAGGCAAACTTTCCCAAAAACAATGATGAGAAGGCAGGAAGGGACAGGAAAAATGGATGAATGGAAACAGGGAATTGGGGTGTAGAAGGTGTCTTAGTCTTCTAGTGCTGCTGTAACAGAAATACCACAAGTGGATGGCTTTAACAAAGAGAAGTTTATTTCCTCACACTAAAGTAGGCTAAAAGTTCAAATTCAAGGTGTCAGCTCCAGGGGAAGGCTTTCTCTCTTTGACAGCCTTCTCATCTATTTTCCCCAGGACTAGAGACCTTCCTCTACGCAGGGACCCCGGGTCCAAAGGATGTGCTCTGCTCCTGGCACTGCTTTCTTGGTGGTATGAAGTTCCCCCTCTCTGCTCACTTCTGTTTCCTTTTTATCTCTCGAGAGATAAAAGGTGGTTCAGGCCACAACCCAGAGAAACTCCCTTTACAGTGGATCAGGGATGTGACCTGGGTAAGGGTGTTACAATCCCACCCTAATCCTCTTTAACATAAAATTGCAATCACAAAATGGAGGACAACCACAGGATACTGGGAATCATGGCTTAACCAAGTTGACACATATTTTGGGGGGACACAGTTCAATCCATGACAGAAGGCGAGAGTGTTGACACATCACAGGGATAGCAACCAATGTCACAAAACAATTTGTATATAATTGTTGAATGAGAAACTAATTTGCTCTGTAATGTTTCAATTAAAGCACGATTAAAAAAAATTTACATACATTTGAAATTTGGAAGCTTTTAAAAATATGGCAAGACTGCAGGTCGATCTTGGGTTTGCCAACCCCTGTGGCTATGTGAATCTGGAAAAGTCTCCAGCCTGACCTACGGACTTAGCAGGTTTCAGTCTTTGCAACCATGTAAGCCATTCCCTCGATATAACTGTCTCTCTCTATATATATTTAAATGTTTTACTGATTTTTCTTCTCTAGAAAACCCAGCCTAAGACATTTGGTACTGAGAATGGTTCTGGAGAAATGACATGGAAAAGATTAGTTTTCTAAATTGTTTCTCAAGTCTGGTTAGTCTTAAAAGATGATGATGACTTTGCTTCCAGTAGTAAAGAGGGCACTATTAATCCAAGGCATGCGGTGGCAATAGAAATACAGAAAGTATCACCACCAATAGATAAGGTATTGGTGAAAGGCGAGACTCTGGGTGATTGAATGTGTGATATCTTTCTACAGTTTTGTCATGAGAAGTATAAGAAAGCTGGTTGGTTGGTCCTACTTTAGTACACAAACTAGAAAGAAACAGATGTGCTCAGGGCTTCAGAGTCAAAGCACAAGTGCCGCATAAATGACCACAAAGTTTCCACTTGTGCCTTAAAAGAAAGCCTGTTGTATTAACAGAGCTGATATTGCCAAAAACCAAACCCAGAGTCTTATAGTAAGAGTGACTGAATTACAACACCTACTCAATGGAAAACCTCAAGAGGTGTCTAAAGTTAAAGTGAGGACATTGATTAGGAAGCAATGGTATCCTGAAAATTGGTGTCATGGATTGAATTGTGTCACTCAAAAAAGTCTGTTGGCTTGACTGGGTCATGATTCCCAGTATTGTATGATTGTGTAATCTGATGTGATTTCCTTATGTGTTGTAAACTTTTTCACTATGATAAGGTTATACTTATGATGTCTACAACATTAGATAGTGTCTTAATCCAATCTCTTTTGAGATAATAAAGACAGAAGAGAGCAGAGACACATGGGAACCTCTTACCACCAAGAAAGCAGTGCCGGGAGCAGAGCGCGCATTCTTTGGACCTGAGGTCCCTGGGCTGAGACGCTTCCAAACCAAGGGAAGACTGATTCATCACAAAGACCTTCCAGACCAAGGGAAGATTGATGACACAGACCTTCCAGAGCCTACAGAGAAAGAATTCTCTTGGAGGTGACGCCCTCAGTTTGGACTTGTAGCCTACTGGACTGAGAGAATAAACTTCTCTTTGTTAAAGACATCCACTTGTGGTATTTCTGTTAGAGAAGCACTAGATGACTAGGACACTTGGACTGGGGATATATGGCAGATAATCAGATGTCTGGAGACACTGAGCCCCAAAATTCCGTTGAATCACTCCTGCCAACAAAACCAGCCCTCTCACTCCCATTTGAAGAGATTACTCCATGTTTGTTTGCTAAACCACTCTCCGCAGTAAAACTATTAGCCCTTCCACCCCCATCTAATGAGATTAACCCAGTTGCATCTAAAGAGCCTTTGCCTGCATAATTGTCTAGGTCATTGCCTGAGGCAGATGCTTTACAAGACAATGCTGAATGTTCTGAAAACACTTCCTCCCCAATTTTGGCTTCTAGACATATAACTAGACTTAAGTCCCAGTGCACCCCAAAAGGTGAAGTACAAAGTGTGATGCAGGAGGAGGTATGCTACAGTCCAAAAGAACTGCTAGATTTTCTAATGTGTGCAACAGAAACCTAGGAAATATGTGTGGGAATGATATTAAGGGTGTGGGATAATGGTATAAGGAACATAAAGATGGATCCATCTGAGTTTATTGATATGGGCCCACTAAGCACAGATTCTTCAATGTTCCAGCTCGAGAGGTTATGAAAGGATCTAATAATTTATTTGGTTAGGTCACTGAAGAATAGATTAAACGGTAGAATATACTAAATCAAGTTGAAGTACCAGACTTGTCTTGGTATACTGTACTCAAAGGTATCCAAAGGCCTAGAGAAATTGGCATGCTAGAGTGGATTTCCCCCACATGTCTGTCTGTTTGTCATACTGTGGGGGCTTGCACGTTGCTGTGATACTGGAAGCTATGCCACCGGTATTCAGGTACCAGCAGGGTCACCCATAGCAGACAGGTTTCAGCTGAGCTTCCAGACTAAGACACACTAGGAAGAAGGACCCAGCAGTTGACTTCTGAAAGGAATTAGCCAGTGAAAACCTTATGAATAGCAGCAGAACATAGTCTGATACAGTGCCAGCTACCTCCTCAAAGTAGAGTTGACCTTAATGACGTGGATGGAGTCATGCGTTTGGGACCTTAATTTGCTTATGTGGCAAAACTCAAACTGAGAAGAAATATCTGCAAACATCCATTCATAATTGGAATGTGCAATGTATAAAGTATAAATCTAGGAAAATTGGGAATAGTCAAAAATGAAATAGAATGCATAAACATCAATATCCTAGGCATTAGTGAGCTGAAATGGACTGGTTTTGACCATTTTGAATCAGACAATCATATGGTCTACTATACTGGGAATGACAACTTGAAGAGGAATGGCTTTGTAGTCATCATCAAAAAGAACATTGCAAGATCTATCCTGAAGTACAAAGCTTCCGTGATAGCATAATATCCACATGCCTGCTAGGAAGACCAGTTAATATGACTATTATTCAAATTTACACACCAACCACTAAGGCCAAAGATGAAGAAATGGAAGATTTTTACCACCTTCTGCAGTCTGAAATAGATCAAACATGCAGTCAGGATGCATTGATAATTACTGTTGATTGGCACGTAAAAGTTGGAAACAAAGAAGAAGGATCAGTAGTTGGAAAATATGGCCTTGGTGAGAGAAATGATACCAGAGATCACATGATAGACTTTTGCATTTGGCAAATCTGCTGCAAAAGACCTCTTTGTGGTGTTTGCAAAGAATATTAAATATACCATGGACTGCCAAAAGAACCAAAAAATCTGTCTTGGAAAAAGTACAACCAGAATACTCCTTAGAAGCAAGGATGGCGAGACTACTTCTTACATACTTTAGACATGTTGTCAAGAGGGATGAGTCCCTGAAGAAGGACATCATGCTTGGTAAAGTACAAGGTCAGCCAAAAAGAGAAAGACCCTCAACAAAATGGATTGACACAGTGGCTGCAACAAAGGGCTCAAGCATAACAATGATCGTGAGCATGGTGCAAGACCAGGCACTGTTTCGTTCTCTTGTACATAGAGTCGCTATGAGTCTGAACCGAGTTGATGGCACCTATAAAGAGCAACAACGAGAGTGGATTTATCAGGTGGAGTGCCCAGTGGACACACCTTTACCCCAACTGTGAGGAACAAAGTTGTGAAGGGAGTCCTGGCATCCTTGAAGAATGCTGTGATTGCTATTTTATGGAAGTCAGATTTGACAGTGGAACTGTCCTAACTGAATTAAGACACTTAACTACAGTGGGAGTGATTGGACTTCAGTAGGGCCCAGGTGGCAGCGTTCAATCCACAAAGACAAGTTGGGTGTGGTTACCGTAACGGACAGTGGAGTCAAAGCAGTAATCAGAATAGTCGGACCTGTATGGAATTATGGCATTGGCTACTTAGTCATGGTGTCTCTAGGAGGGAAATAGATAGAACATCTATTAAATATTTACTTCATCTGTACAAGCAGACAAATTCTAGGTCAAGTGAACAGCAGTTTAACTTGAATTGCCAGAATAGAAAGTCACAGCACCTCAATCAATTCCCAGACTTGAGCAAGTTTAAAGACCCACAACCCCTTGAATGAAGGGGAGGCTGGGTCCCCTTGAGAAAGGACTCCAATATGCTGTCAAAAACTTATACTGTTAATCTTTCTCCCAGTCTTCCTCAAAGGGATCTGTGGCCTTATACGAGAGTGACTGTTCACTGGGGAAAAGGAAATAATCAGACTTTTTGGGGATTATTGGTTACTGGCTCTGAGCTGACACTAATGCCAGGAGACCCAAAGCATCACTGTGGCCCACCAGTCAGAGTTAGGGAATATAGAGGTTAGGTTATTAATGGAGCCTTAGTTCATGTCCATCTCACAGTAGGGCTAGTAGTATGTCCCTGAATTTATCCTGTAGTGATTTCCCCAGTTCAGGAAAGCATAATTGACCTGAATATACTCAGCAACTGGCAGAACCCCGACATTGGATCCCTGACAAATGTAGTAAGGGTTATTATGGTAGGAAAAGCCAATTGGAAGACGTTAGAAGTGCCCCTACATAGGAAAATAGTGAACAAAAAGCAATATCGCATTCCTGGAGGGATTGTGGAGATTACTGTCACCATGAAGGACTTGAAGGACACAGGGGTGGTGATTCCCACCACATCTGCATTCTACTCACCTATTTGGCCTGTGCAAAAAACAGATGGATCCTGGAGAATGACACTGGATTATCAATAACTTAACTAGGTGGTGACTACAATTGCAGCTGCTGTTCTGGATGTATTTTCATTGCTTGAGCAAATTGATACATCTCCTAGTACCTGGTATGCTCCTGTAGATCTTGCTAATGCCTTTTTATCCATACCTGTTTTAAAGGACCATCAGAAAGAGTTTGCTTTAGCTGGAAGGCTGGCAATACACCTATAGTTGCCTACCTCAGAGCTACATCAGCACTCCAGCCTTATGTCATAATTTAATCCTCAGGGACATTGATCTCCTTTCCCTTCCACAAGACTTCACACTGGTCCATTGCATTGATGACATTACGATGATTGGACCTAGTAAGGAAGAAATGTCAATGATTCTGGACTTAATGGCAAAATATTTGTATGCTAGAGGGTGGGAAATTAATCTCACAAAAATTCAGGCAACTTCCACCTCAGTGAAATTTCTAGGGGTCCACTGGTGTGGGGCATGTCAAGATATTTCTTCTAAAGTGAAGGACAAACTATTGCATCTGGCTCCTACCACAACTAAAAAGGAGGTACAACTCCTAGTGTGCCTTTTTGGATTTGGGAGGCAACATATACTTCATTTGGCTGTGTTACCGTAGCCTATTTAGCAAGTGACTTGAAAAACTACTAGTTTTGAGTGGGGGCCAGAACAAGAGACGGCTCTGCAACAGGTTCAGGCTACTGTGCAAGTCACTCTGCCCCATGGGCCATATAATCTGGCTGATCCAATGGTACTTGAAGTGTCAGTGGCAGATAGAGATGCTGTTTGGAGTCTTCGGAAGCCTCTATTGGTAAATCACAGTGCAGACCCTTAGGGTTTTGGAGCAAAACACTGCCATTCTCTGCAGATAACTACTCTTTTCAGAAACAGCTTTAGGCTTGTTACTGGCCCTTAATAGAGACTGAATGTTTAAGCATGGGCCACCAAGTCACCATGCGACCTGAGCTGACCATCATGAACTGGGTGTTATCTGACCCACAGAGTCATAAAGTTGGACGTGCACAGCAGCACTCCACCATTAAATGGAAGTGGTATATACGAGATCAGGCCTGAGCAGTATCTGAAGGCACAAGTAAGTTGCATGAGGAAGTGGCCCAAATGCTCCTGGTCTCCACTCCTGTCAGATTACCTTCCCTCTCCCAGTCTTCACCTGTGGCTTCGTGAAGAGTTCGTTATGATCAGTTGACTAAGGAAAGAAAAAACTCGTGCTTGGTTTACAGATAGTTTTGCACGATATCACGCACCACTCAAAAGTGGACAGCAACAGTGTTACAGCCCCTTTCTGGGACCTCCCTAAAGGACAGTGGTGAAGGGACATACTCCCAATGGGCAGAACTTTGAGCAGTGCACCTGGTTGTTCACTTTGCTTGGAAGGAGATATAGACAAATGTGCGATTGTATACTTATCCATGGGCTGTGGCCAACGGTTTGGCTGGATGGTCAGGGACTTGGAAGGACCATGATTGGAAAATTGGAGGCAAGGAGGTATGGGAAAGAGCTATGTAGATAGACCTCTCTGAATGGGTCAAAGAAGTGAAGATATTTGTGTATGAATGGAATGTTCACCAAAGGGTGACCTCAGCAGAGGAAGATTTTAACAATCAAGTGGCTAGGATGATGCATTCTATGGAAACCAGTCATCTTCTTTCCCCAGCTACTTCTGTCATTGCTCACTGGACTCACGGACAAAGTGGTCATGGTGGCAGGGTGGAGGTTATGCATGGGCTTAGCAATATGGACTCCACTCACCATGGTTGACCTGGCTACAGCCACTGATGAGTGCCCAATATGCCAGCAGCAGAGACCAACACTAATCCCTGATATGGCACCATCCCTCGAGGTGATTGGCCAGCAACCAGGTGGCAAGTTGATTACATTGGACCACTTCCATCATGGAAAAGGCAGCCGTTTGTTCTTACTGGAATAGACAACCACTTTGGATATGAATTTGCCTTCCCTGTACGCGATGCTTCTGTCAAAACTACCATCTGTGGACTTATGAAAAGCCTTATCCATCATCATGGTATCCCACACCACAGTATTGCCTCAGATCAAGGGACTCACTTCAAGGCAAATGAAATGCAGCCATGATCCCATGCTTATGAAATTCACTGGTCTTACCATGTTCCTCATCATTGTAGAACAGCTAGTTTGATAGAAGGGTGGAATGGCCTAAAGACACAATTATGGCACCAGCTAGGTGGCAATACCTTGCAGGGTTGGGGCAATGTTCTCCAGGAGGCTGTATATGCTCTAAACCAGTGTCCAATATATGGTGCTGTTTCTCCATAGCCAGGATTCATGGGTCCAGGAATCAAGGGGTGGAAAAGGGAGTGTTACCACTCACTATTGCTCCTAGTGACCCACTCACAAGATTTTTGCTTCCTGTCCCTGCAACCTTATTCTTTGCAGGTCGAGAGATCTTAGCTCTAAAAGGAATATAGAATGGGTGGTAGAAGAAGGTAGTTCTACATACCAGTTATGACCACCTGACCAGTTTCAGAAATGAGGACTCTAATTGTTATGAGTATTTCTGCTTTGTATGTGTGCATCAAACATTTTGTTTTCTTCACTTATAAAATATAAGATGTAAACAGGCTGGTGCATTTTTGGTTGTATGTGTGTTCATTGTATCACATTAGGTGCAAGTATGACTTTTACAACTGTCTTTATTCAGGGATTATGTATGGTTTAAGGTGATGTGTGTAGGTGACAAGCTGACAAGGGGTGGACTGTGATGGTTAAGATTGTGTGTCAATTTGGCTGGGCCATAATTGTCAGTGGTTTGGAAGTCATATGATGTTGTGATCATCCCTATGATGGGATCTGCTGTGAGTAGCCAATCAGTTGAAAGGAATTTTCCTTGGGTGTGTGGTCGGCATTGAATATAAGTGGACATTCTGTCAAGGCTCATGGCTTTCGCTTGCCCTGGATCCTGAAGCTGGCTCTTGTTGGTCTGATCTCTGGTTCTTGGGACTTGAGTTAGCAGCTTACCTGGGGTCTTGCCTACAAATCTTGGAATTTGTCGATCTTCACAGCCTGTGAGCAACAGCCCTTCTCCCTGACCTGCCAAGTTTGGGCTCACCAGCCCATATGGCTAAGTGAATCAGGAGAAGTCTCCAGCCTGACCCACTGACTTGGGACTTTCCAGTGTGTTACTCCAGCTTATTTATCAAGTGACTTGAAAAACTACTAGTTTTGAGTGGGGCCTAGAACAAGAGAAGGCTCTGCAACAGGTTCCAGCTGCCATGCAAGTCCAAGTCACTCTGCCACTTGGCCACTTGGACCATCAGTCAGAACTGTGAGTCTCTATAATCCTGTGAGTCATTTCCTTGATATAAATCTCTCTTTATGTGTATATATATATATACTTTACTGGTTTTTCTTCTCTAGAGAACCCAGCCTAAGACAGCATACAACTAGGCTAAGACAGATTAAGAATTCTATCCAAGTCTGGTGTTGTTTCCTCTCAGTGTTGTTAATACTAAATATTCGGATTTTTTTACTTTCCGAGAACCTTTCTCAAAATTTATGCTCTCTCCTTCCTTGCAAGTTATTTTCTATAGGGAGTAAGAACTTGATTCATGTTCTTAATAAACCTCACAAAATTCCGTCCAGTCCTTTAACTGTTATGTTTCTACATTCAAATAATATTAATATTTCACAAATATAAAAAATCTTGATTGAATTACAGAATTTTGTAAGACAAGTGATATCTTCATTGCAAATATATTTTTTCAGTAATATAAACAGTGACTATACACATGGACCTCACCAGATGGAATACACAGGAATCGAATCGACTACATCTGTGGAAAAAGACAATTGAAAAGGTCAGTATCATCAGTCAGAACAAGGCCAGGGGATGACTGGGGAACAGTTCATCAATTGCTCATAGGCAAGTTCAAGTTGAGGCTGAATAAAATTGGAACAAGTCCATCAGTGTCAAAGTACTACCTTGAGTATATCCCACCTGAATTTAGAGACCATCTGAAGAATAGATTTGACACACTGAACACTAATGACCAAAAACCAGATGAGTTGTGCAGTTACATCAAGGACAGTATACACGAAGAAAGTAAAAGGTAATTAAAAAGACAGGAAAGAAAGAAAAGACCAAAATGGATGTCAGAAGAGATTCTGAAACTTGCTCTTGAACGTTAAGTAGCTAAAGCAAAAAGAAGAAATGATGAAGTAAAAGAGCCAAGCAGAAGATTTCAAAGGGCAGCTTGAGAAGACAATATAAAGTATTATAACGAATGTGCAAAGACCTGGAGTTAGAAAAACAAAAGGGAAGGACACGCTCAGCATTTCTTAAGCTGAAAGAACTGAAGAAAAATTCAAGCCTCCATTTGTAATATTGAAGGATTCTATGGGGAAAATATTAAGTGACACAGAAAGCATCAAAAGCAGATTGAAGGAATGCAAAGTCACCATACCAAAAAGAATCTGTCCACATTCAACCATTTCAAGAGGTAGCATATGATCAGGAACCAATGGTTCTGAAGGAAGAAGTCCAAGCTGCACTGAAGACACTGGCAAAAAACAAGGCTCCAGGAATTGACTGAATACCAATTGAGATGTTTCAACAAACAAATACAGCTTTGGAAATGCCAAGAAATTTGGAAGACAGCTACCTGGCCAACCAACTGGAAGAGATCCATATTTATGCCTATTCCAATCAAAGGTGATCCAACCAAATGTGGAAATTATCGAACAATATCATTAATATCACATGCAAGTAAAATTTTGCTGAAGATCTTTCAAGCACCTTCAGCAGGACATGGACAGGGAACTGCCAGAAATTCAAGTCGGATTCAGAAGAGGACGTGGAAAAAGGGATATCATTGCTACTGTCAGATGGACCTTGATTGAAAGCGGAGACCACCAGAAAGACGTTTACCTGTGTTTTAATGACTATGCAAAGACATTAGACGCTGTGGGTCATGAAAAAATTATGGACAACATTGAGAATGATGGGAATTGCAAAACAGGGCATCAGAATTGGAGGAAGAGTCATTAACTACCTGTGTTATGCAGATGACACAACCTTGCTTGCTGAAAGTGAAGAGGAGTTGAAACATTTACTGATGATGATCAAAGACTACAGTCTACAGTATGGATTACACCTCAACATAAAGAACACCAAACTCCTCATAACTGAACCAATAAGCAACATCATGATAAAAGGATTGAAGTTGTCAAGGATTTCATTTTACCTGGATCCACAATCGTTGCCAATGGAAGCAGCAGTCAAGAAACCAAATGACGTCTTACATTGGACAAATCTGCTGCATAAGTCCTCTTTAAAGTGTTAAAAAGCAAAGATGTCACCTTGAAGACTAAGGTGTACCTGACCTAAGACATGGTGTTTTCAATCACCTCATATGTATGTGAAAACTGGCCATGAATAAGAAAGACCAAAGAAGAATTGACACCTTTGAATGATAGTGTTGGTCAAGAATAGTGAATACACCATGGACTGCCCAAAGAATAAACAAATCTGTCTCAGAAGAAGTACAGTCAGAATGCTCCTTAGAAGTGAGGATGGTGAGACTACATCTCACATACTTTGGACATGTTATCAGGAAGGATCAGTCCCTGGAGAAGGATGTCATGCTTGGTAAAGTAAACTGTCAGCAAAAAAGACGAAAACCCTCAACAAGATGGATTGACACAGTGCAACCATGGGCTCAGGCATTACAATATTGTGAGGATGGTGCAGGACCAGACAGTGTTTCCTTCTGTTATACACAGGGTCACTGTGAGTCAGAATCAACTCGACGACACCTAACAACAATGACAACAATCTAAACTAACACAAACCGAGATAGAAAATCTGAACAGACTCATAACAAGAGAAGAGATTGAAAAGGTAATAAAAAAAAAAATTCTCCCAACAAAAAAAAGTCCCAGCCAGGATGGTTTCACTGGAGAATTCTACCATTCAGAGAAGAGTTCACACCAGTACTACCCAAACTATTTTAGAGCATGGAAAAGGAAGGAATACTCCTGAATTCATTCTATGGAGCCAGCTTAACCCTCATACCAAACCCGGCAAAGACACCACAAAAAAAGAAAATTACAGAACTAATAACTCTCATGTATATAGATGCAAAAATTCTCAACATTCTAGCTGATAGAATACAGCATCATATCCAAAAAATAATACACCATAACCAATTGTGATTCATACTAGGAATGCAAGTATGGTTCAACATCAGAAAATTAATCAATGTAATCCACCACGTAAATGGAATAAAAGAAAAGAATCACTTGAGTGTCTCAATCGAAGCAGAAAAGCTATTTGCTAAAGTTCAACAACCATTCCTGATAAGATCTCTAAATAAAACAAGAATGGAAGGGATATTCCTCAACATAATAGAAGTGCATGTATACAAAACCAACAGCCAATATAATTTTCAATGGAGAGAGGGTGAAAACATTCCCCCTGAACACAGGAACAAGACAAAGATACCCTTTATCACCACTCCTATTTAACATTGTGCTGGAAGTACTAGCTAGAGAAATAAGGCAAGAAAAGGAAATAAAGGCATCCAAATTAGAAATGAAGAAGTAAAATTATCTGTATTAGCAGGTGACATGATCCTATACATACAGAAACCCCAAGATTCCAGAAGAAAACTACTGGAACCAACAGACAGATTTGGCATAGTAACAGGATACAAGCTCAACATACAAAAATTAGCTGGATTCCTATGGACCAACAAAGATAACTTTGTAAAGGAAATCAGGAAACAATACAATTTATAATAACCCCTAAAAAGATAAAATACTTAGAAATAAATCTAATCAGGGACTTAAAAGATCTGTACAAAAAAAAAAAAAAAACTACAAAACACCATTGCAAGAAACCAAAAGATACAGACTTTAATGAAAAAAACATACCAGGCTCATGGATAGGAAGACTCAACATGGTGAAAATGTCAATCCTGGCTAAAGCATTCTACAGATATAATGCAATCTCAATCCAAATATCAACAGCATTGTTTAACGAGATGGAAAAACTAATCACAAACTTTATATGGGAAGGTAAGAGGCCCTGGATAAGCAAAGCATTATTGAAGAAAAAGGAAAAGTAGGAGCCTTCACATTACCTGATCTCAGAATCTACTATACAGCCACAGTATTCAAAACAACCTGCTACTGGTACAGTGACAGGCACATAGACCAGTGAAATGCAATTGAGAACCCAGACGTAAATCCATTTATCTATAGTTAGCTGATCTTTGCTAAAAGGACCAAAGTCCATTAAATGGGGAAAAAACAGTCTATTTAACAAATGATGGTGGCAAAAATGGATGTTCATCTGTAAAAAAATGAAATAAGACTCATACCTGACGCCGTATGCAAAAACTAACTCAAAATGTATTAAAGACATAAAAGTAAAACCTAAAATGTTAAAGACCATGGAAGAAAATATAGAGACAACTCTAGGGTTCTTAATCCATAGCATAAATAGAATACAAACCATAACTAACAATGTGCAAACACCAGAATATAAACTTGATAACTGGGAACTCCTAAAAATTAAACACTTAAGCCCATCAAAAGACTTCACCAAAATAGTAAAAAGAAAACCTACAGACTGGGAAAAAATATGGGCTACTACATATCCAACAAGGGTTTAAACTCTAAAATCTATGGCATACTTCAACATCTCAACAACAAAAAGACAAATAATCCAATTAAAAAATGGACAAAGGATATGAACAGACACCTGACCAAAGAAGACATTCAGGCAGTTAACAGACACATGAGGAAATGCTTGCGACCATTAACCATTAGAAAGACACAAATCAAAAATACCATGAGCTGCCATCTCATCCCAACATTACGTAAACTAATTTAAAAAACAGAAAATAACAAATGTTGGAGAGGTTGTGCAGAGATTGGAACTCTTCTGCAGTGATGGTAGGCATGTAAAATGGTACAACCACTATGGAAAATGATAAGGTGCCTCCTTAAAAAGCTAGAAATAGAAATACCATGTGATCCAGAAATCCCACTTCTAGGAATATGTCCTAGAGAAATAAGAACCGTCACATGAATAGACATATGCACACTCATGTTCATTGCAGCATTATTGACAATATCAAAAAGATGGAAACAACTTAAGTGTCCATCAACAGATGAATAAATAAACTGTGGTACATACACACAATGAAATACTATGAAATTATACAGAACAATGATGAATCTGCCAAACATATCACAACATGGATGAATCTGGAGGGCTTTATGCTAAGTGAAATAAGTCAATCACAAAAGGACAAATATTGTATGAGACCACTATTATTAAAACCCAAGAAAAGGTTTGCACACAGAAAAAAAAAAACAATCTTTGATGGTTGTGGGGAAGGGGAGGGGTGGGATGGGGAAATCACTTACTAGATAGTAGATAAGTGTTAACTTTGGTAAAGGGAAAGACAACACACAATATAGAGGTTGTCAGGACAACTTGAGCAAGGCAAAGTCATAGAAACTTCCTAGATGCATTCGAACACCTTGAGGGACCAAGTTACTGGGGCTGAGGGCTGGGGACCAAGGTCTTGGGGAACATCTAGGTCAATCGGTATAACACAATTCATAAAGAAAATATTCTGCATCTAACTTCAGTGAGTAGTCTCTGGGGTCTTAAAAACTTGCAAGTGCATCTAAAATACATCTACTGGTTCCATCCCATTCAGAGAAAAGGAGAGTAAAGGAAACCAAAGACACAAGGAGAATATTAGTCCAAAGGATTAATGGACCACATGAACCACATCCTCCACCGGTATCAGTACAGAAGAACTAGATGGTGCCCAGCCACCACCACTGACTGCTCTGACAGGGATCATAACAAATGTTTCCAGATACAGCAGGTGAGAAATGTAGAACAAAACTCAAATTCACAAAAAAGACCAGACTTACTGGTCTAACAGAGACTGAAGGAACCCCTGAGATTATGGCCCTGGACACCCTGCTAACTCAGAATTGAAGCCAGTCCCAAAGTCCACCAAAGATTAGACAGGCTTATAAATCAAACAGTAACACATGTGAGGAACATACTCTTTAGGTAAATCAAGTACACCAGACCAAATTGGCAACACCTACTCAAAACAAAGACGAGAAAGCAGGAAGGGACAAGAAAATTGTATGGATGGGCATGGAGGACCCGGGGTGGAAAGTGAAAGGGAGAGAGTGCTAACACATTGCACAATTTGCAACCAATGTCACAAAACAACCAGTGTATAGATTTTTGAATGAGAAACTAATTCGCTCTGTAAACTTTCACCAAAAACACAGTAAAATTTAAAAAATTTAAAGTAAAAAAGGAAATGTATAGAACACTTAATTTGATTTGAATTTCAGACCAAAAATGAATAATTTTTTAGTGTAAATATATCTCACGCAGTATATAAAACCCATTACTGTCAAGTCAATTCCACTCATAGTGACAGTATAGGACAGAGTAGAACTGCCCGATAAGGTTTTCAAGGAGCGGCCAATAGATTCAAACTACTGACTTTTTTGGTTAGCAGCCAAGTTCTTAACCACTGCACCACCAGGGCTCCCATGAGATATTTAGGACATCCAAAAACCCCAAACCTGTTGCTGTCAAGTTGATTCCAACTCAATGACCCTACTGGCACAGTTTGCTCCTGACTACTAACCTAGCAGCTGTCAATTTGAATATACACACTGGTACATTAGGACAAAGTCCTGGGAATCTGCTTCTGTAAAGATTACAGGCAAGAAAACCCTCTGGAGCATTTCTACTTTGTAACACATGGGAATGCCATGAGTCAGAATTGACTCAAGGAAGACAGGTTTGAAGCTTAAGTTTTATACTAAAAAAAGACAAAAATTATCTGAAATTCAAATTGAACTAGATATCTAGTATTTTATCGGGCCATCCTATTTTATCTTTTTAACATGAATGGTTAATTATTATGTTTCCACTAATTATAATCATATGATGAAATTATAGGACTCTAAACTTGACTTTCACAAAACTTTGACAATACTTTTGATAGAGTTTTAGCACTTTTTATTTAAACATAAATTTTTATCCTTTGAATTCCTTTGAATGTCAACTTTTGAGTGTGTATGTGCATACACTGGAATATTCAGAGTCCTACAAAATTTATTTTAATCATTTATTTTTTTCTGATAATATATTATGCACAATTTATGGAAATTGTGGAAATTTAGTGAAAATTTCTTTGTACTTAACATTAATGCTATAATTGGTCATGGAAAGATGGTCATGTGTCAGGCACTGTTTTAGGTATCTTATGAACAAAATAATATTTTGGCCTTATAACAACACTGTGAAGAAAGTATTATTATTTCATCTTATTAGTAAGGAAACTAAGGTTCAGTGAGTTTAAATAACCTACTCAATGAGTCATATTTCACAGATAAATTTTGATTGACAGCTAGAGCTTTCTGAGCTGAAGACTGAGCTCAATTGTAGCCCAAACAGAAACTCTGGAACTGACCACCAGGCATCGCCAAGGTTTAAGTTTAGAAACCTATCATGGTAAATCAGAGCACAAGACAGAATTATCTTTCCCTCAATGTTTTGCTTAGCCAGTGGTGCTCCATGCCAAAATTGAGAATGTGCAGCCCTTAGATTCACTCATTTGGCCACCTTATTGGTACGTAAGACTGCCACCGGATGCTTGGGATAGATAAAACAGTTCTCAACAGATTTCAAATCCAGAAAATCTCTACTTCTTTGGCAACCCCACACGATGCAAGTGTTCTCCCACTGTTTTTGATAATAGCAGTTGGAGATTTTCGGAATATATTACTGAAACCCTAACTGTGCATGACATCATGGAGTGAGATTATCACGGAATGTTGGATCTGTGGGAAAACTCCCTCGATGTATGTATGTATGCGTGTATGTATTATTTATTATTTTTGCAATTTAGCATTACCCTTTTAATAATTTATCTCTTACGTTTGCTAGTCTAAAGAATATTTACAGTATTTGGAAAAGAATTAACTGTAATTATTTTCATTAATTATTTTCAAAATATTTCTATTTGATTAGCTCACAAAATATTCAGAGTAGTCTGTCTATTAATTCTGTCATTTCTATGTCCTAACAGTACAATTCTATGCCCTAAATAGCTCTCGAATTCCACCCTGTCTTTTAAAACCTACGTTCTCTCCTTTGGCCTAGGTTGTTATTATTATTATTACATTTTTAAATGAATGAATGAAATAAACTTTTATGTGATCCCCTCCCTTGCGTTTATTCTGGCACGTTACATCTATGTGAGACAACAGAAAGTAGCTTTCTGGAACACTAATCTCATCTTCAAATGCTAAAATAGCATTTGGGAAAAAAATCAGGTACTGTTGCATTAAAAAGAAGTTTAAAAAGTGGGGCATACCATAATGACCCATTGATGTCCAGTCGATTTTGACTCATAGCAACAGAATAGAACTGATCTATAGAACTTCCAAGGAGCGGCTGGTATATTGAAACTGCCAGCCTTTTGGTTAGTGCCACCGTGCCGCCAGGGCTTCGCATACCATAATAAAGCTTATATTTTAGTCTATTTTTTAGAAGTGTATTTAACTTGCTTAATTTTAATTGTGTAGAATTGAAAGGTCTAATAACCTAAATAATGTTTTGTTATTCTGTGAGTATTTTGGAAAGACAAAAGAAACCCAAGTAAACATGATACAAAATTCATAATATACTTTCAAGTGTTCACTTAGTTTGCTACAAAATATGGATAAACTTAAATGTAGTTGTGACAGTACTTCGCATTTTTACTAAAAATTTCAGATATTTTAAACATAAATTTCTAAGATTCTATCTTGTTTCACTGGTTGTTATAGACTGAATTGTGTCCCCCAAAATCTCTGTCAACTTGACTATGCCATTATTCTCAGAATTGTGTTATGGTCCACCATTTTATCATCTGATGTGATTTTCCTGTGTGTTGTAAATCATGTCACTATGATGTTAATGAGATGGATTAGCGGCAGTTATATTGATGAGATCTACAGGTTAGATTGTGTCTTAAGTCAATCTCTTTTTTTTATTGTTGTAATTAAATGAAGTTTACATTTCAAGTTAGTCTCCCATACAAAATTTTTTTTTCATACATTGCTATGAGACCCTAATTGCTCACCCCATTCTCAACAGCACACACTTCATTTCCATCCCTGATTCCCCATGACCATTCAACCAGCTCCTAACTCTCTCTGCCTTCCCATCTCACCTCTGGACAGAAGCTGCCTCTTTGGTCTCTTGTATCTATTTGACTAAGAGGCACATTCTTCACGAGTATCACTTTATGTCCCACAGTCCAGTCCAATCCCTGTCTGAAGAGTTGGCCTCGGAAATTGTTTTAGTTCTGGGGTGATAGAGAGTCCAGGGGCAATGCTTTCCGGGGTACCTCCAGTCTCAGTCAGACCATTAAGCCTGGTCTTCTTACTAGAATTTGAGTTCTGCACCCCATCCTTCTACTGCTCCATCAGGGACCCTCTGTTGTGTTCCCTGTCAGGACCTTCATTGGTGGTAGCCGGGTACCATCTAGTTCTTCTGGTCACAGGCTGATGAAGACTCTGGTTTATATGGCCCATTCTGTCTCATTGGGCTAATACATTTGTGTTCTTCGTTCTCCTTTACTCCAAGTGGTTGGGACCAATTGATGCATCTTAGATGGCCACTTGCAAGCTTTTAAGACCCCACACGCCACTCACCAAAGGAGGATGCAGAACAATTGTAATAAGCTTTGGTATGTCAATTGACATAGATGTCCCCTGAAAGCATGGTCCCAGACACCTTATCCCTGCTACTCTGTGTCTCAAAGTATTTGATTGTATTCAGGAAACTTCTTACTTTTGTTTAGTCCAGTTGTGCTGACTTCCCCTGTAGTGTGTGCTGTCCTTCCCTTCACCTAAGATGATTCTTATCTACTATCTAGTTAGTGAATAACCCTCACCCTCTCTCCCCATCCCCGTAACCGTCAAAAAATATTTTCTTCTGTGTTTAAACCTGTTCTTGTGTTCTTATAACAGTGGTCTTATACAGTATTTGTCCTTCTGTGACTGACCAAATTCACTTAGCATAATAAGTTCCAGCTTCTACCATATTATAGGATGTTTCACAGCTTCATCATTGTTCTTTATCATTGTGTAATATTCCATTATGTGGATATACCATAATTTGTTTATCCATTCATCTGCTGATGGGCACCTAGGTTGCTTCCATCTTTTTGCTATTGTGAACAGTGCTGCAATGAACATGAGTGTGCATATATCTATTCTTGTGATGGCTCTCGTTTCTCTAGGATATATTTCAAGCAGTGGATAGCTGGATCTTATGGTACTTCTATTTCTAGCTTTTTAAGTAAGTGACAAATCGATTTCCAAAGTGGTTGTACCATTTTACATTCCCACCAACAGTGTATAAGTGTTCCAGTCTCTCCACAACCTCTCCAGAATTTATTATTTTGTGTTTTTTGGATTAATGCTAGCCTTTTTGGGGTGAGGTGATATCTCATTGTAGTTTTGATCTACATTTCTCTAATGGCTAATGATCATGAGCACTTCTTCATGTGTCTGTTAGCTGCCTGAATATCTTCTTTGGTGAAGTGCCTGTTCATACCTTTTTTAATTGGTTTATTTGTCTTTTTGTTGTTGAGGTTTTGCAGTATATTGTAGATTTTAGAGATTAGACACTGCTTGGATTTGACATAGCCAAACATTTTTTTCCCAGTCTGTGGGTTATCTTTTGACTCTTTTGGTGAAGTCTTTTGATGAGCGTAAGTGCTTGGTTTTTAGGAGCTCCCATTTATCTAGTATCTCTTCTGGTGCTTGTGCAGTGTTACTTATGGTTTGTATTTATGCCAAGTATTAGGGCCCCTAACGTTCTCCTGATTTTTTCTTATATGATCTTTATTGTTTTAAATTTTATATTTAAGTGTTTAATACATTTTTAGTTAGTTTTCATACATGCTGTGAGGTATGGGTCTTGTTTCAGTTTTTTGCGTATAGATCTCCAGTTAAGCCAGCACCATTTGTTAAAGAGACTGTCTTTTCCCCAATTAATGGACTTTGGGCCTTTGTCAAATAGTAGCTGCTCATAGGTGGATGAGCTTATATCTGGATTCTTAACTCTGTTCCATTGGTCTATGTATCTGTTGTACCAGTACCAGACTGTTTTGACTACCGTGGCAGTCAATAGGTCCTAAAATCAGGTAGTGTAAGGCCTCCCACTTTGTTCTTCTTCTTGAGTAATGCTTTATATATTCGGGGTCCCTTCCCTTTCCATATGAAGTTGGTGATTTGTTTCTCCATCTCATTAAAAAATGGTGATGCAATCTGGATCGGGATTACATTGTATCTGTAGATTGCTTTGGTTAGAATTGACATTTTTCACTATGTTGAGTCTACCTATCCATGAGCAAGGTATCTTTTTCCACTTACGCAGGTCTCTTTCAAGGTCTCTCCATTTAGTGTGATGATGGCTGTTGGTTTTCTATAAACGCCCTTAATTATATTGAGGAATTTCCCTTCTATTCCTATTTTATTGAGAGTTTTTATCATGAATGGGTGTTGGACTTTGTCAAATGTCTTTTCTGCATCGATTGATAAGATCATGTGGTTCTTGTCTTTTGTTTCATTTATGTGATCGATTACATTGATTGTTTTTCTAATGTGGAACCAACCCTGCATATATGGTATAAATTTCACTTGGTTATGGTGAATTATTTTTTTGCTATGTTGCTGAATTCTATTGGCTAAAATTTTGTTGAGGATTTTTACGTCAATGTTCATGAGAAATATTGGTTCTTTTTTGTGGTGTCTTTACCTGGTTTTAGTATCAGGGTTATGCTGGCTTCATAGAATGAGTTTGGGAGTACTACATCCTTTTCTATGCTCTGAAATACCTTTAGTAGAAGTGGTGTTATCTCTTCTCTGAAAGCTTGGTAGAATTCTCCAGTGAAGACATCAGGGCCAGGGCTTTTTTTTTGTTGGCACTTTTTAATAACCTTTTCAATCTCTTCTTTTTTATATACGTTTATTTAGTTGTTCTACCCCTTTTTGCGTTAATTCAGGTAGGTAGTGAGTTTCTAGAAATTTGTCCATTTCCTTTATGTTTTCAAAGTTGTCAGAGTACAATTTTCCATAGTAATCTGTTACGACTTTTTTAATTTCAGTTGGGTCTGTTGTGATATCACCCATCTCGTTTCTTATACGGGTTATCTGCTTCCTCTCCTGTTTTTCTTTTGACAGTTTGGCCAATGGTTTATCTATTTTGTTGATCTTTTCAAAGAACCAGCTTTTGGACTTGTTAACTCTTTCAATTGTTTTTCTATTCTCTATTTCATTTAATTCTGCTCTAATTCTTGTTATTTGCTTCCTTCTGGAGCCTGTGGGTTTCTTTTGCTGCTCTCTTTCTACTTATTCCAGTTGTAGGGTTAATGCTTTGATTATGGCCCTTTCTTCTTTTTGGATGTTTGCATTTATTGCTATAAAGTGACCTCTGAGCACTGCTTTTGCTATGTCCCGAAGGTTCTAGTAGGTTTTTTTTTCATTGTCGTTTGATTCTATGAATTTCTTTATTCCGTCCTTAATTTCTTCTATGGCCCAGTAGTATTTGAGCAAGGTGTTGTTCAGTTTCCATGTGCTTGATTTTTTTTATTTGCTTTTTGTGTTGTTGATTTTCACTTTTATGGTTTTATGGTCATAAAAGATGCTTTGTAATAGTTCGATGTTTTGGGTTTTGGTAAGGCTTGCTTTATGGCCTAATATGTGATCTATTCTGGAGAATGTTCCATGTGCGTTGGAAAAGAAAGTATACTTGGGTGCTGTTGAGTGAAGTGTTCAGTATATGTCTATGAGATCAAGTTGGTTGATTGTAGCATTTAGCTGTTCTGTGTCTTTACTGAGCTTCTTTCTGGATGTTCTGTCCTTCACCAAAAGTGGTGTGTTGAAGTCTCCTACTACTATTGTGGAGCTGTCTATTTCTCTCTTCAGAGCTGTTAGAATTTGTTTTATGTATTTTGGAGCCCTGTTGTTGGGTGTATAAATATTTATTATAGTTATGTCCTTCTGGTGTATTGACCCTTTAATCATTATATAGTGTCTTTCCTTATCCCTTGAGGTGGATTTTACTTTAAAGTCTGTTTTGTCAGAGATTAATATTGCCACTCCTTCTCTTTTTTGAGTGTTGTTTGCTTGATATATTTTTTTCCATCTTTTGAGTTTTAGCTTGTTTGTGTCTTTAAGTCTAAAGTGTGTCTCTTTCAGGCAGCATATAGATGGATCAAGCTTTTTTTATCCAATCTGCCACTCTCCATCTATTTATTGGTGCATTAAGTCCATTTACATTCAGGATAATTATTGATATCTGTGCATTTAATGCTGTCATACTGATATCTCTTTTTGTGTGTTGTTCATAGTTTCCTTGTTCCCTTAATTTTCTGTGGTGAGTCGTTTTTATTTATGTATTTTTTTTCATCTTTTTCATTGTTGATTTTGTGTTTGCTGGGTCTTTATATTTTCCTACTTTTTAATTTTGATTTGTAGGATTGTTAGATTCCTTTGTGGTTACCTTAATATTTACCCCTTTTTTTCTAAGTTTATACCAGTCTTTTATTACTTTATATCACCTTAACTTCCCCTCCATATGAAAAATCAATGTCTGCATTTTTTAAGTCCTTCTTTTTGTTTTAATGTTGTACTTTTTTGCATATTGATATCTGTTTCCATATTTTCAATGTTTTAGCTTTGACGTATTGTTGACTTCCCTATCTGAGTCACTATCTGGTTGCTCTGTCCTGTGGTCTAGTCTTGTGTTGTTATCCGGTGTTATTGATTACCTAACCGTAGGACTCCCTTTAGTATTTACTATAATTTTGATTTGGTTTTTGCAAATTCCCTGAACCTCTTTTTATCTGGAAATACCCTAATTTCACCATCATATTTGATAGGCAGTTTTGCTGGATATATAATTCTTTGTTGGCACTTATTTTCCTTCAAGGCTTTATGTATGTCATCCACTGCCTTCTAGACTGCATGGTTTCTGCTGAGTAGTCCGAGCTTATTCTAGTTGACTCTTCTTTGTAGATGACTTTTCTTTTATCACTAGTCACTCTTAAAATTCTCTATCTTTGATTTTGGTAAATTTGATTATAATATGTCTTGGTGAGTTTTCGTTTGGGATCCACCTTATGTGGGGTTTGATGAGCATCTTGGATAGATAGCTTCTCATCTTTCATGATATCAGGGAAGTTTTCTGGCAGCAAATCTTTAACAATTTTCTCTGTATTTTATGTCATCCCCCACCGTTCTGGTACTCCAGTCACTCGTAGGTTATTTCTCTTGATCGAGTCCCACATGACTATTAGAGTTTCTTCATTCGTTTTAGTTCTTTTATCTGATTTTTCCTCAAATAATTTGTCGTCAAGAGCTTTATCTTTGATGTCACTAATTCCAACTTCTACTGCCTCGATTCTGCTCCTATGACTTTTTATTGAGTTGTCTAATTTTGAAATTTTATTGTTAATCTTCTGGATTTCTGATTGCTGTCTCTCTATGGATTTTTGCAGCCTATTAAATTTCTCATTATGTTCTTGAATAACTTTTTTAAGTTCTACTACTACTTTGTCTTTATGTTCCCTGGTGGTTTCTGCATTTTGTAAAATTTCCTTTCTAATTTCCAGGAGAGTTTTGTGTATTTATCTTTTGTATTCTGCCTCTGGTAATTCCAAGAAATTCTCTTCCTCCAGAGACTTTATTGATTTTTTATTTTGGAAGCTTGCTGAGGCCATCATGGACTGCCTCTTTATGTGATTTGATATTGACTGTTGTCTCTGAGCCATCAACAAGTTATTATAATTTTATTTTATATTTGTTTAGTGAGTCCTAGCTTCTTGTTTTGTTTTGACAAGGCCAAACAGGCTGCTCGTGTGTGCTAGTTTAATTACTGACACCTTTGAAGCTCTAACGTCCTGTCACCAGGAAGTTAGTTCTGTAACTAAGTATGTGCCCACAGGAGTCCATTAAATTTTTCTATATGGGTTCAGCTCAGGTGACCAGGCAGTCAGTCACCAAGTGTGCTGTGCAGGCTCTCACCAACAGTCCTAGAGAGGTATGGGTGATTGGTGCAGTCACTGGACTCTGGCTGTGGTAGGGATCACGTGGTGAGCCAGGCAAGGCACTGGTGGCTGCCCCTGAGAGTCTGAAAGGAAAGCGTTTCCCTATTCTCTATGGTGAGTAGTTAGCTGAGTTTTGTGGCCGGTCTATGAGCACCTCACTCTGTTGGTTGTAAAGAATCTAGGGCACCACTTTTTCTTGGACTCCTGTAGCAGGTAACTAGGAGCTTTTGGTGATACCACCAATCCTCAAGCTCCTGTTGCAGATCTATAAAAGTACCTACTTAAGGGGAAGTGTTGTTTCAAGGGTCACAAATCTGTCACTTCATGGCTGAAACAGTTGAAGTTAACCTTCAGATGTTTGCCCTGTTGTACTGTGGTATTGAGGGCTAACACTGTTGAGATGGGTCCCCACAAGTCTATACAGGGGTGTAAGGCACTCAAAGTCTGGAGACCCCTTTTGCCTGTGCCTAGCAAAGGAGCTGTGCTGACCCTGTGTTCCTGTCTTAGGGGAGCCAGTAGCTTATTTGTTCCCTCTCCAAGTCCAGGAGAATGGTTCAGGGCACCTTTTGTGATCTACTTCCCACCCAGCAGACTCCTGGTGCAGAGCACAGAGGGAGGAGGTAAAAGGGAGAGAAGTTTTTCCCAAATGGGCCTTTTTTTTTTTTAAATCCCCGCAAAAGGCCGCATGCATGTACTTATCTTTAGCCACTTGGAAGCTGCTTTTCACTGGTTCAGAGTGTCTAAGCTGAATCTCTGCTGCCGGATCTCTTTCGATGTGGAAACTTCTTTCCGAGTGCAGGCACAGCTGTTTGTCTGCTTCACTGCAGATCCGGTGCAGCTGACGAGTTGCCGTCCTGCTGCCACTGCTTGGTGCTGCTGGCTTCTTCTGAACCATCTCCCTCTCCCCCATCTCAGTCCGATTCCTCAACTTTGCCTTGCTCGGGGCTCATTAAGTCAATCTCTCTTGAGATATAAAAGAGAGAAGCAAGCAGAGAGACATGAGGACCTCATACCACCAAGAAAGCAGCACTGGTAGCAGAGCGCATCCTTTGGATCTGGGTCCCTGCACCTGAGACTCCTCAACCAGGGGAAGATTGATGACAGAGATCTTCCTCCATAGATGACAGGGAGAGAAAGCCTTCCCCTGGAGATGACACCCTGAATTTGGACTTGTAGCTTACTAGACTGTGAGAGAATAAATTTCTCTTTGTTGAAGCCATCCACTTATAGTATTTCTGTTATAGCAGCACTAGATAACTAAGACACTGGTACATATGATAACTCTTTGAAAATGACAAATATGATTAGCTGCCACGAGCAGATTAATTTCAATAGCTTATTGGAATACTTTTCAGATGTATCCAAGCATTAAAACACCTCAGGGGAACAAATGCTTTCAAATAATTATTCCTCTGAAAATAATAGGATATGAAATGTGTTCAAATTCCAGATGATTATAACAAATAATGGTACACTAAGCTAAGAGAAGAGCATTTTATTGGCTTTTTTAAAAGAATAACATCTATTGTCTACCTCAAAGATAATTTCATTTTAGAACATTTGGTATAATATAATCATCCTTCTTTAATTTTTTGAAGACTTTGCTTGTATCTTGTGCCATATAGTTTCATAACTCTATTTCACTAATAGTTTGTAATAATTGCACAGTATTCACTGCCAGATTGTATAGTTTATTAATCTCTTGGTATCTGAAGTATGTAAGTAAAAAGGAAAATCTTTGAAAATGATATGTCTAGCTTTTAGATGGCTGTATTACATTTGCTCAAAGATACAGACATATTCAATTAAGTGGCCTGTAAATTTTTTATAATTTTTACTCATTTTAAAAGGAAAGAACTGATAGTCTCCCTGTTACTTTGAAGTAATGCATTTCTATGACAAGTTAACTTGTGTAATTAATAATCACTATCTCTTGTTACTGAAAAAAAAATCCTCCTTTATTTAATATGTTTAAAGAAAGCGGTACCTATTTTATTAGAGAAGTTCAGATGTGATCACTGAGTTTTAAGAGGTGTGTAGATGAGTAAATATATTTTAATACAAAGTCTATAACGAACAATAATTCAAGCAATTTCCTGTACCTAATGGTCTAAATTCCCATTATCTTGGCCGAAGTACAGTCAGAATGTTCCTTAGAAGCAAGGATGCTGAGACTTCTGCTCACATACTTTGAACATGTTATGAGGAGGGATCAGTTCCTGCAGAA
The DNA here is from genome assembly GCA_030035585.1 of Dugong dugon. NCBI lineage: Eukaryota > Metazoa > Chordata > Mammalia > Sirenia > Dugongidae > Dugong > Dugong dugon. The sequence goes on from CM057479.1 coordinate 36,630,715, forward strand.
GGACAGCATGCTTGGTAAAGCAGAGGGTCAGCAAAAAGAGGAAGAACCTAGGTGAGATAAATTGACATAGTGGCTGCAACAATGGGCTCAAACATAGAAATGATTGTATGACACAGGAGTGGGGAGCATTTCATTCTGTTGTACATAGGGTTACTATGAGTCGGAACTGATTTCATGGTACTGGACAACAACAATAACAATTGTCGAAATGGAAAATTAAATTCATTGTTTGAATATGATGGAGAGGGGGAAAATATCTCAGAAGAAGAACTTTTTGAAGTGATTTGTCTAACTTCTCCATTGTAATTTTAGAAGTTATGGTGATGATATATATGTTTTATTTAATCAGACGATGTGTTACTGTTAAGATTATAAAACTGATTGAATATTTTCTAAGAAAATTTCACAATTTTTTTTTTTAAATACCAAAATTTTATGCCATTGTAAAGTAGCAAGTTTTTTTGTTTAAGACCAGCAATTTTCCCACCATTGGAAGAAGGGCCTGAATATTTTTGTTCAAAAATCTAAAGAAGCAGTCTCGTGTAGAAAACTCTGGTAATAAGGATAGCTAATAATGAAAATGTTATACCTTGGAGGGTAGAGGCAGATATCTTTTTCCAAAAGAAATTGTGGGGAAGTGCCAGAGAAGTTTTTCAAGATAAAGACATTCCACTCACTTTTTCTTACCTGAATGCACCTAGAAGGTTCTTATTAGGTTAAGCAATTTTGGGACCAGATACCAGAGTTTCAAACAAGTGATATTCTTTATAATAAATATGGAACATAACAATTTTTGCATTCCAAAGCCCATATAAATTTCCAAAGACTTCCTCAGGATGCTCTACTAATTTAGTTAATAATAACAAAACCAAAACCAAAACCATTGCCATAGAATTGATTATGACTCAGAGTGACCCTATATGACAGAGTAAAGCTGTCCCATAGGGTTTCCAAGGAGCAACTGGTGGATTCAAACTGCTGACCTTTTGGTTAGTAGCCATAGCACTTAACCACTTAGCCACCAGGGCTCCCAGTTAATAATAAACATGCAAATTGCCACACTGGCAGTTTATTGTTGCTCAATTTATTTGTTTCTGCCTTAAAAATGCCCCAAATTTAGTGACCTAAAGGAACACAGAAAAATATCATTGTCTTTCATGATTCAGTGGATTGACTATGCTCAGGTGGGTGATTCTCACTTGGGAATGCCTATGAGATCCCAGGCATCAGAAGTGGCCCACTCACCTGACTGGCCTTTGATCCTGGCTATTAGCTGGGAATTAAGCTGGTAATATTTACCAGAATTCCTACCTATGGCCTTGCCACATAGCATGGGCTTTCAAATGATGGTGACTGGTTTCTGAGAGGGAGTGTCCTAAAGGGAGCAGTCCCTGTAGCAAGAAGCAGCAAATGGTTTCTACTAAGTTGGAACTCTATTGGCTCAAGGGTTAAGAGTGTCTCCCCTAACCAAAAGGTCAGCAGTTCGAATCCACCATCTGCTCCTTGGAAATCCTATGCGGCACTCTCTCCTATAGGGTCGCTCTGAGTTGGAACCAACTAGACTGCACAGAACGACAACAGCAAGTCAGTAATGGGCTATAATTTAAACTAGCATAGCATCACGTATATCTATTCTAATGGTCAAAGTGGTGATAACTCTAATCCCCACCACGGTTAAGAAAATGGAGATACGAATGCCAGTTCTTGATGGGAGTATGATAAGGCTACATTGAAGAGCCAAAAACAAAACAACAAACCAGTTGCTGTTAGTTGATTCTGACTCATAGTGACCCTGCAGGGCAGAGTAGAACTACCCCATAGGGTTTCCAAGCAGCAGCTGGTGAATTCGAACTGCCAACCTTTTGGTTAGCAGCTATACTCTTTAACCACTTCACCAAAAGGGCTCCATATTAAAGAAGAGTATGTGGAGTAAGAGGTTTTTTTTTTTTTTCTTTTCTTTTCTTTTCCATTTCTCTTTGTAAAATGCAATCTTCTATATGTTTGGTAGCAGCAATAAATTGAGAATAGTGCTGTGTGCCCTATTTAATGTACAGCCATTTAAATTTTTGTTAATCATTATTTTTTTTTTAATCTTTTTTTTTTTTAATTGTACTTCAGGTGAAGGCTTACAGAACAAATAGCTTCTCTTGAAACAGTAGTACACATATTGTTTTATGACATTGGTTACCAACCCCACAACAAGTTAACCTTCTAACTTCTCGAACTTTTTTTTTGGTGAAAATACACATAGCCAAAGATACACCATTTCAAAAATTTCTACATGTACAGTTCAGTGACATTGACTACGCTCTTCCACTTGTGCTGTTATTCTCACTTAAGATGAAGGCTTACAGAACAAAATAGTTTCTCATTTAACAGTTACTACAAATGTTTCCCTGTGACAATGGTTAACAATCTCACAACACATCAATGATATCTTTATTCAACCTTGGGTTCCCTATCACGAGCTTCCTTGTCCCCTTCTGCCTTCTGGCCCTTGTCACTGGACTACTGTACCTCATTAGTCACATTTGATTTTACGGGGCTCCCAAGCTGAACAGTGAACGTCGGAGATAACTTCACCACTGAGCTAGAAGGGTGGCTAGGGGTCATACTCTCAGGGTTTCTCCAGTCTCCTTTAGGTCAGTAAATCTGGTCTTCTTTTTTTTTTTTTTTTTTTGTGAGTTAGAATTATGTTCTACATCCTTCTCCAGCTCTGTCCAGAACCCTCTGTTGTGAATCTGGTCAGAGCAGTCAGTGGTGTTAGCCAGGCACCATCTAGCTGTACTGGACTCAGTCCGGTGAAGGCCTTGGCAGCTGTGCACCATTAGTCCCTCGGACTAATCTTTTCGTTGTATCCTGTTCTCTTCATTCTCCCTTGTTCCTGAAGGGATGAGACCAGTGGAGTATCTTAGATGGCCGCTCACAGGCTTTTAAAACCCCAGACACTACTCACCTAGGTAGAATGTAGAGCACTGTCTTTATAAGCTATGTCATGCTAATTCAGCGTGGTCCCCACAGCCCTCCGCCCAGCAATTCAGTCCCTCAGGGAGTTTAGATGTGTCTATGGGGCTTCCATGACCTTTCTTTGTACAAGTTGTGCTACTTTCCCCTGTATTGTGTACTGTCTGACCCTTAATCCAAGATACCACTTATCTATTGCCTATTTAGTATCCCCCCCCGCCCCCACTCCTCCCATCCATGGTAACCAACAAAGATTGTTACATTTTCCGTGTGAACTTTTTCATGGGTTTTTACAATACAGGTCTCAAACAATATTTATCCTTTTGTGACTGACTTATTTCACTCAGCATAATGTCCTCCAGTTTCATCCATGTTATGAGATGGTTCACAGATTCATTGTTGTTCTTTCTTGTTGCATAGTACTCCATTGTGTGTATGTACCATAGTTTGTTTATCCATTCATTTGTTGATGGGCATCTAGGTTGTTTCCATCGTTTTGCTATTGTGAACAATGCCGCTATGAACATAGGTGTGCATATGTCTATTCGAGTGATGATTCTTATTTCTCTGGGATATATTCCTAGGAGTGGAATTGCTGGATTGAATGGTATGTCTATTTCTAGCTTTCTCAGGAAACGCCATATCATTTTCCAAAATGGTTGTATCATTTTGCATTCCCACCAGCAGTGTATAAGAGTTCCCATCTCCCCGCAGCCCCTCCAACATTTGTTATTTCCAGTGTTTTTGATTCGTGCCAGTAATGCCGGGGTGAGATGGTGTCTCATTGTGGTTTTAATTTGCATTTCTCTAATGGCTAGTGATCGCCAGCATTTCCTCATGTATCTATTGGTCATTTGGATGTCTTCTTTGGTGAAGTGTCTGTTCATTTCCTTTGCCCAGGTTTTAATAAGATTATTTGTATTTTTGTTGTAGAGGTGTTGGAATTTCTTGTAAATTATACAGATTAGACCTTTCTCTGACTTGTATTGTCCAAAAATTTTTTCCCAATCTGTAGATTCTCTTCTTACTCTTTTGGTGAAGTCTTTTGAAGGGCAGAGGTGTTTGATTTTTAGAAGATCCAAGTTGTCTAGCTTATCTATTGGGGTTTGTGTGTTGATGGTTATGGTTTGTATCCTGTTAATGCCATGTATTAAGGCCTGAAGTGCTGGTCCTATTTTTTCTTCTATGAACTTTACAGTTTTAGGCTTTATATTGAGGCCTTTGATCCATTTTGAAGTAGTTTTTGTATACAGTGTGAGGTATGGATCCTGTTTCATTTTTCTGCAGATGGATATCCAGTTTTGCCAGCACCATTTGTTAAAAAAACTGTCTTTTCCCCATTTGATGGACTTTGGGCCCTTGTCGAAGATCAGGTGACCGTAGGTGGATGGATTTACATCTGGGTTCTCAATTCAGTTCCATTGGTCAATGTCTCTGTCGTTGTACCAGTACCAGGCTGTTTTGACTACTGTAGCTGTATAGTAGGTTCTGAAGTTAGGTGGTGTGAGACTTCCAACTTTGTTCTTCTTCAGTAGTGCTTTACTTATTTGGGGCTTCTTCCCTTTCCATATAAAGTTAATGATTAGTTTTTACATCTCTTTGAAGAATGTTGCTGGTATTTGGATCGGGATTGCCTTGTATTTCTAAATTGCTTTGGGTAGAATTGACATTTTCACAATGTTGTGTCTGCCTATCCATGAGCATGGTATGTTATTCCATTTATGTAGATCCCTTTCAGTTTCATGCAGTAGTGTTTTGTAGTTTTCTTTGTATAGGTTTTTTACATCCCTGGTCAGATTTATTCCTAAGTATTTTGTCTTTTTAGGGGCTATTGAAAATGGTATTGATTTCCTGATCTCCTTTTCATCGTTCTCCTTACTGGTGGATAGGAATCCAACTGATTTTTGAATGTTTATCTTGTATCCTGCTACTCTGCTGAATCTTTCTATTAGTTCCAGTAGATTTCTCATGGAGTCTTTAGGATTTTCTAGGTATAGTATCATAACGTCCGCAAACAGGGACAGTTTAAAGTCTTCATTACCAATTTGGATGCCCTTTATTTCTTTTTCTTACCTTATTGCTCTAGCTAGAACTTCCAGCACAATGTTAAATAGGAGTGGTGAGAAAGGGCATCCTTGTCTTGTTCCGGTTTTCAAGGGGAAAGTTTTCAGCCTCTCTCCAATAAGAATGATTTTGCCTGTTGGTTTTGCATAAATGCCCTTTATTATGTTGAGAAATTTCCCTTCTATACCTATTTTATTGAGAGCTTTTATCAAGAAAGGGAGTTGGACTTTGTCCAATGCCTTTTCTGCATCAATTGAGATGATCATGTGATTCTTTTCTTTCCTTTTATTTATGTGGTGGATTACTTGGATTGATTTTCTAATGTTAACCATCCTTGCATACCTGGTATGAATCCTACTTGGTCGTGGTGTATTATTTTTTTGATATGATGCTGAATTCTATTGTCTAGAGTTTTGTTCAGAATATTTGCATCTATATTCATGAGAGATATTGGTGTGTAATCTTTTTTTTGTGATGTCTTTGCCTGGATTTTGTATCAGCTATATGCTGGCTTCATAGAATGAATTTGGAAGTGTTGCTTCCTCCTCTATGCTCTGAAATAGCTTGGGTACTACTGGTACAAGCTCTTCTGTAAATGTTTTGTAGAATTCTCCAGTGAAGCCATCTGGGCCACGGCTTTGTTTCGTTGGGAGTTCTTTTACTACCTTTTCAATCTCTTCTCTTGTTATGGGTCTCTTCAGATTTTCAACATCACTTTGTTGTAGTTTGGGTAGGCCTTGTGTTTCTACATATTTATGCATTTCCTCTAGGTTTTCAAATTTGTTGGAGTATAGTTTTACATAATATTGTGTTATAATCCTTTTTATTTCCATTGGGTCTGTTGTAATGTCCCCCATTTCATTTCTTATTAGGGTTATTTGTGTCCTTTCCTGTTTTTCTTTTGTCAGTCTGGCGAGTTGTTTGTCAATTTTATTGATTCTTTCAAGGAACCAACCTTTGCTTTTGTTGATTGTTTCTATTGTTTTTCTGTTCTCTATTTCATTTATTTCTGCTCTGATCTTTACTATTTCCTTTCTTCTGGTGGTTGTGGGCTTTTTTTGCTGTTCTCTTTCCATTTGTTTGAGTTGTGTAGTTAATGTTTTGATTTTGTCCCTTTCTTCTTTTTTGATATGTGCATCTATTGCTATAAATTGTCCTCTGAGGACTGCCTTTGCTGTGTCCCAAAGGTTGTGGTAGGATGTGTTTTCATTCTCATTTGATTCTAGGAATTTTTTGATTCCATCTCTGAGTTCTTCTATTACCCACTGATGTGTAAGCAGGGTATTATTCAGTTTACATGTAGTTGATTTTTTTCCTTGCTCTTTCGAGTGTTAATTTCTACATTGATGGCATTGGGGTCAGAGAAGATACTTTCAATTAACTCAATGTTTTGGTTCTTGTTGAGGATTGCTCTATGGCCTAAGATGTGGTCTATTCTGAAGAACATTCCATGTGCATTGGAATAGAATGTGTACTTTGCAGTGGTTGGATGGACTGTTCTATATATGTCTGTGAGGTCAAGTTGGCTGATTGTGCCCTTTATGTCTTCTGTATCTTTGCTGAGTTTCTTCTTAGTTGTTCTGTCCTTTACTGACAGTGGTATGTTGAAGTCTCCTACTATTATTGTGGAACTGTCAATTTCTCTTTTCAGTGTTGTTAGAGTTTGTTTTATGTATTTTAGAGCCCTGTCATTGGGTGTGTAGAAGTTTATTATGTTTATGTCTTCATGCTGGATTGTCCCTTTAATCATTATATAGTATCCTTCTTTGTCTTTTATGGTGGCTTTTGTTTTAAAGTCTATTTTAACTGAGATTAGTATTGCCACTCCTGCTGTTTTTTGGTAGTTGTTAGCTTGATATATTTTTTTCCAACGTTTTACTTTTAATAAATTCACATGTTTGTTTCTAAGGTGTGTCTCTTGTAGACAGCATACTGATGGATCCTGTTTTCTTACCCATTCTGTCACTTTCTCTTTATGCGTGCATTGAGTCCATTTACATTCAGTGTAATTATTGATAGATGTGAGTTTGTTGCTGTAATTTTCTAGTACTTTTTTGTGGTGCTGATGTTTACTTTGTTCTTCTTACTCTCCTGTGCTGAGTTACTTTCGTTTGTGAATTTTATTTCATTTCTTTTGTTTTTGCAGCTTTTGTTTTTGCTGAGACTTTAAGTTTTTCCTCTTTATGAGTATGTTTGTTAACTTTCTTTGTGGTTACCTTGAATTTTACGCTTATCTTTCTAAGTTTGAAGCAGTCTATTATTACTTGGTATCTCCTTGCCTTCCTCTCCATTAGTAGGTTCTATACCTATGTCATTTATTCCCTCTTTTATTCTTTTGATGTTGTTGTCATTTACTTATTAACTGCTCTGATTCCCTGTTGTATTTATTTTGGTTTTGGATATTCCTCGAGAGTTCATTTCCTAGATTGGTATCTAGCTGGTACGATCCTGCATCTTAGAGTCTGCCTGTGAGCCAAAGCTGTTTGTCCTCAGATCGAAGAACTCCCTTTAATAATTCTTATAAGTTTGGTTTGCTTTTACATATTCCCTTAATTTCTGTTTATCTGGAAATGACCTAATTTCACCATCAAATTTGAACAAGAGTTTTGCAGGATATATTATTCCTGGCTGACAATTTTTTTTCTTCAAGATTTTATATATGTCATCCCATTGTATTCTTGCCTTCATGGTTTCTGCTGAATAATCTGAGCTTAATCTTATTGTTTCTCTTCTCTGTGTGACTTCTGGTTTTTCACGAGCTGCTCTCAGGATTCTTTGTTTGTCTTTGGTTTGGCGAGTGTGATTATGATACGCGTTGGTGGTTTTCTTTCAGTTGTCTCTTCTATATGGGGTTCGTTGAGCTTCTTGGGTGGCCAGCTTTTCATCTTTCATGATATTGGGGAAGTTTTCTGTCAGCAGTTCCTCAATGATCCTCTCTGTGTTTTCTGTTTTCTGCCCCTGTTCTGGAATTCCAGAAACTCAAAAATTTTTGCTTTTGATTGTATCCCACATAAGTCTCAGGGTATCTTCATTTTTCTTCTTTCTTTTTTCTGAGTTTTCCTCAAACAGAGTTGTATCCAAGTGTTTGTCTTCAATTCCACTGATCCTGTCTTCCACCGTTTCAAATATGCTTCTCACCCCTTCTATTACACCGTCCATTTCTGAAATCTTGTTGTTTATCTTTTGGATTTCTAATTGTTGTCTTTGTATAATTTCTAGTTGTGAATGTATTTTGGCATTTTGTTCCTGCATTATTTTCCTGAATTTTTCTAATTTTTTCTGTATTTTCCATGAATTTGTCTATTTTTTCCTCATGTTTGTGAGCTTTTTGCCTCAGCTCTTGGAGAATTCTGAGTATTAGAGATTTGAATTCCGTATCATGTAGTTGTACTGCATTTTCTTCCACTGGAGAGTCATCTGGTGTTTTATTATGGATGCCTAATGGAACCATCCTGTCATGTTTTTGTAAATGTTTGGTATTGTCTGCTGTCTTTGGGCATTCAGTAGTTATTTTTCTCATTTATTGATTGTAGATTTGTTTGTTTCATCCCTTCTTTTTTTTTTTAAATTTGACTATGTCTTTGCAGGCGGTCTGTGTGTTTTTTGTTGTTTGCTCCTCTGTGGGCACAATACTTTTCGCCTCCTTCTCCAATTGGCAGGGTTAGTCACTCAGATATAGTACAGCAGGGCAAGTCTAGCTGAAGAAGAGTTACTTTGATGGGTTGTTTGTGGCTCTTACTACAGCCACCAGAGCGGGTCGGTAATAATTGCAGGGTAGTTTCCAGTAGGCCATGACTGTGCTGCTTGGTGGTGTGATGTCAAATGCAAAGTGCAGGTATGTATAATGCAGCAGGGAGATTGTTATGTGTGGATCTAAGATGGATATGTGAGAGAGGAGAGAGGAACAGGAGCCAAAAACCTACAAACAAAAAAGAATGCTACAGGAGCTTGCCGTTGGAGTGGAGATATGAGAGAGTATGAAATGGAGAAAAACAGAAAGGGGAAGAGGAAGAAAAGAAAAGAATGAATAAATAAAAATCAGAAAGGTTAAAGAACCACAAAGTTCCCAGGGATCCCACCAGTGCAGCTATGAGGTGTGGGGAGGTCAGTCTCAGGTGTTGCATACAGCCTTGCTAGAAAGCATAGAGGTATACAACACCAGGTATTCAAATAACAGAATGAGAAGGAAGATATAGATAGACGAGAAACTGAGCAACGAAGAAAGACAAAAAGGGAAAACAAAACAAAACAAATTAAAAAAAAAGAACAAGAAAGCCCCCCCCAAAAAAACAGAAAAGAAAAAAAAAACAACAATAAAAGAAATGTCCTCAGGGATTGCTATCACGTCTGTGCAAGCTGAGGGGGAAGTCTCGTTGCCATGCAGCACCACCTGGCCAGAAAGGGCTCCCAACTGAAGAAAAGGAAAAGGAAACAAACAAATAATTCAAAACAAACAAACAAACAAAAGCCCCGGGATCCCACCAGAGTGGCAACCCAGACTGAGAAGCAGCTCCACGCTTGAACAGAGCTCCACAGTCTTCAGGAAGAAGCAACGATGGTGCACAGAGCCAGGTATTTGAGTGAAAGGAGTGGGAAGTGGTGAGAGGTAAGGAAGAAATCAAAAGAAGGAGGAAAAAAACCAACTCTAGCACCCAACAAATGGCACTCAGAGAGCTTGCTAGTGCGGGCTGGAGTTTCTCAAACAAGAGACTGTGTCTGCGGGAAAAAGAGGTGGCTGAGTACGGGTGAAGAAGGGTAGGGAGTGAAAAAGTGTATATCACAAATTACCAGAGCTCTGCAGCCCCTCAAGAAGAAGCAAAGATGGTGCATGGAGCCAGGTATTTGAGCGAAAGGAGGGAGAGGTGGTGAGAGGTAAGGAAGAAATCAAAAGGCATGAAAAAAAGCAACACCAACACGCGGCAAGATGGCGCTCTAGGCAGAAGCACCACGCCATCCCTCCACAGCAAAGATCCAAAAAACTAAGCCTAACAGAGAATCAACAATCCTGAAACCCTAGAACATCAAATGAAGAGATAAAGAACTCAGCCAAACACCAAACGGAGTGAGAATACTAAAAGAGAATGGAGAGCGAGGAGAGACTCATGCAGAGATTCCTTAACAGCTAACACAGCACGGATCCACCATCTTGGATTCCTATTGGAGACCAGCGAATGGGAGAGCAGCCTCGCAGAGCATCCAGTGGGAGACAGAACGACCGGTAAACTGCGGTGCGAGCTTTCCCACCCCCCACCCCTCTCCGCCTCGGCTGGGGCTCCCCTGCTTTCCATGGCCAGGGTCCCTGGGCTGGGGGGCACCGGTGCTTGGATTCCGTGTGCCTGGACTGGCGGCTTTCTGAAAGCCATTTGTAGGCTGCTGGCGAAGCTTTTTCTGCCGCCTCCCCCTCCTTTTGCCTGGGTGCCTGGTTACGAGCGCCGTCTTTGCTCTCTCCTGCGGGGCTGTGGGGCTGCGTTCAGGCGTGTGGCTGCTTCCAGGTCTGGCCTGCCACGCTGGTGAGATCCCAGGGCCTTTGTTTGTTCGGCCCTCTGCATCCCGTGGCCATGGTCTCTTAACCCCGAGACTGTCGGCAGCTTGGAATTCGCTCCCCTGAGTGGGGGCTCGCTGGGTCCCATTTGTTGGCTGTTGGTGTGGCATTTTCTGCTTCTTCTGGTTTCTCGATTGCCTCTCGCTCCCTCCCCCTCCTTTTGCTCGGGTGCCTGGTTCCGAGCGCCGTCTTTGGTCTCTCTTGCGGGGCTGTGGGACTGCGTTCAGGTGTGTGTCTGCTTCCAGGTCTAGGCTGCCACGCTGGTGAGATCCTGGGGCCCTTGTTCATTCGCCCCTCTGCTTCCCGTGGCCACAGTCTCTTAACCCCGAGACTGCCGGCTGCTTGGAATTCGCGCCCATGAGTAGGGGGTCTCTGGGTCCCATTTGTTGGCTGTTGGTGTGGCATTTTCTGCTTCTGGTTTCTCGCTTGCCTCTCGCTGCCTCCCCCTCCGTTTGCTCAGGTGCCTGGTTCCTAGCGCCGTCTTTGCTCTCTCCGGCGGGGCTGTGGGTCTGTGTTCAGGCGTGTGGCTGCTTCCAGGTCTGGGCTGCCACGCTGGTGAGATCCCGGGGCCTTTGTTTGTTGGCCCCTCTGCTTCCCGTGGCCACGGCCTCTTAACCCCAAGACTGTCGGCTGCTTGGAATTTGCACCCCTGAGTGAGGGCTCTCTGGGTCCCATTTGGTGGCACTGCTGATGTTTTTTTTTTTTTTTTAATTTTATTTTTCTTCTTTTTTGGTTAGTTTTGTCGTCTTTTCCCTCTTTTTCCCTTTTGTCTTTCTTCATTGCTTAATTTCTCGTATCTCTATCTCTTCCTTCTCTTTCTGATCCCTGAATACCAGGCGATGTATACCTCTGTACCTTCTGGCGAGGCTGTGCTGTGAAAACTGAGACCGACTCCCCCGGACCTCATAGCTGCATCGGTGGGATCCCTGGGAACTTTGCAGTTCTTTAACTTTTCTGATTTATATTTGTTCATTCTTTCCTTTTCTTTCTCTTCCCTCTTCTGGTTTCCTCCATCCCATAGTCTCTCATCTGTACATTCCAACAAGAAGCTCCCCTAGCATTCTTTTATGTTTGTATGCTTTTTGCTCCTGCTCCTCTCTCCTCTCTCCCATATCGAGCTTAGCTTCACACATAACTATCTTCCTGCTGCACCCTACCTACCTGCACCGTGCACTTGACATCACACCACCAAGCTGTGCAGGCACGCCCTATTGGAACCTGCCCAGCACTGACTACCTACCGTCCTGGTGGCTGTGGTGAGTGCCACAAACAACCCATCCCAGTGGCTCCTCTTCAGCTAGATCTGCCCAGCTGTACCACAAGGACGAAACAAAAAAAAAAAAAATCTACAATCAATAAACGAGAGAAATATCTACCGAATGCCCCGAAAACAACAAACAATATCAAAACATTTACAAAAACAAGACAAGATGACTCCAATAGGCGTCCAAATTAAAACACCAGATAACTCTCCTGTGGAAGAAAATGCACTAGAAGTACCTGATAGGGAACTCAAATCACTAATACTTGGAATTTTACAAGAACTGAGGCAAAAAGCTGACAAACATGGGGAAAAAATAGACAAATTTATGGAAAAAACAGACAAAAAATTGGAAGAATTCAGGAAGATGATGCAGGAACAAAATGCCAAAATAAATTCACAACTCGAAATTATACAAAAACAACAATTAGAAATCCAAAAGATAAACAACAAGATTTCAGAAATGGACGGTGTCATAGAAGGGCTGAGAAGTAGATTTGAAACCATGGAAGACAGGATCAGTGGAACTGAAGACAAACACTTGGATACAACCCTGTTTCAGGAAAACTCAGAAAAAAGAACAAAGAAAAATGAAGAGACCCTAAGAGTTATGTGGGACGCAATTAAAAGCAAAACTTAAGAGTGATTGGCATACCAGAACAGGGGGAGAAAACAGAAAACACAGAGAGGATCCTTGAGGAACTGCTGACAGAAAACTTCCCCAATATCATGAAAGATGAAAAGCTGGCCATCCAAGAAGCTCAACGAACCCCATATAGAAGAGACCTCAAAAGAAAATCACCAAGACATATCATATTCACACTCGCTAAAACTAAAGACAAACAAAGAATCCTGAGAGCAGCTCGTGAAAGATAAGAAGTCACATACAGAGGAGAAACAATAAGACTAAGCTCAGATTATTCGGCAGAAACCATGCAGGTAAGAAGGCAATGGGATGACATATATAAAACCTTGAAAGAAAAAAATTGTCAGCCAAGAATATTATATCCTGCAAAACTCTCATTCAAATTTGATGGTGAAATTAGGTCATTTCCAGATAAACAGAAACTAAAGGAATATGCAAAAGTCAAACAAAAATTACAAGAATTATTAAAGGGTGTTCTTCGATCTGAGGACAAACAGCTTCAGCCCTCAGGCAGGAACTAGGACCTAGGACACAGGTTCATATGAACCAGATACCATTCTAGGAACTGAACTACAGAGGACTTTCCAAAAACAAAAAAAAATACAACACGGAATCAGAGCAATCAATCAAAGGATGACAACAACATCAAAATAATGAAAGAGGGAACAAATGGCATAGGTATAGAACCTTCTAACGGAGATGAAGGCAAGGCGATACCAAGTAAGGGTAGACTGCTTCAAAATTATAAAGATAAGGGTAAAATTCATGGTAACCACAAAGAAAGTTAACAAACCAACTCATAAAAATAAAGACGAAAAACATAAAGTCTCAACAAAAACAAAACCTACAAAAACAAAAGAAATGAACACAAAATCCACAAACAAAAGTAACTCAGCACAAGAGAGTAAGAAGAACAAAGAAAACTTCAGCACCACAAAAAAAAGCACTACAAAATGACAGCAACAAACTTCCATCTATCAATAATTACACTGAACGTAAATGGACTCAATGCACCCATAAAGAGATGGAGAGTGGCAGAATGGATAAGAAAACAGGATCCATCAATTTGCTGTCTACAAGACACACCTTAGAAACAAAGATGTGAATTTATTAAAAATCAAAGGTTGGAAAAAAATATATCAAGCTAACAACTATCAAAAAAGAGCAGGAGTGGCAATTCTAATCTCAGATAAAATAGACTTTAAAACAAAATCTACCATAAAAGACAAAGAAGGACACTATATAATGATTAAGGGGATGATCTCTCATGAAGACATAACCATAATAAATATCTATGCACCCAATGACAGGGCTCCAAAATACATAAAAATAACTCTAACAGCACTGAAAAGAGAAATTGACAGTTCCACAATAATAGTAGGAGACTTCAACACACCACTCTCAGTAAAGGACAGAACAACTAAGAAGAAACTCAGCAAAGATACAGAAGACCTAAAGGACACAATCAGCCAACTGGACCTCATAGACATATATAGAACAATCCATCCAACTGCTGCAAAGTACACATTCTTTTCCAATGCACATGAAACATTCTCCAGAATAGACCACATCTTAGGCCACAGAGCAATCCTCAACAAGATTCAAAATGCTGAGATAATTCACAATATCTTCTCTGACCACAATGCCATCAAGGTAGAAATTAACACTAGAAAGAGCAAGGAAAAAAAATCAAACACATGGAAACTGAATAATACTCTGCTTACACATCAATGGGTAATAGAAGAAATCAGAGATGGAATTAAAAAACTCCTAGAATCAAATGAAAATGAAAACACATCATACCAAAACCTTTGGGACACAGCAAAGGCAGTCCTCAGAGGACAGTTTATAGCAATAGATGCACATATGAAGAAAGAAGAAAGGGACAAAATCAAAACATTAACTACAGAACTCAAACAAATAGAAAGAGAACAACAAAAAAAGGCTACAACCACCGGAAGAAAGGAAATAGTAAAGATCAGAGCAGAAATCAATGAAATAGAGAACAGAAAAACAATAGAAAGAATCAACAAAACCAAAAGTTGGTTCTTTGAAAGAATCAACAAAATCGACAAACCACTGGCCATACTGACAAAAGAAAAACAGCAGAGGGCACAAATAACCCAAATAAGAAATGAAATGGGGGACATTACAACAGACCCAACTGAAATAAAAAGGATTATAACAGAATATTATGAAAAACTATATTCCAACAAATTTGAAAACCTAGAGGAAATGGATAAATTTCTAGAAACATACGGCCTAGCCAAACTACAACAAAGTGATGTTGAAAATGTGAACAGACCCATAAGAGGAGAAGAGATTGAAAAGGTAATAAAAAAAACTCCCAACCAAAAAAAGCCCTGGCCCAGATTTCTTCACTGGAGAATTCTACAAAACATTTAAAGAAGAGGTTGTACCAGTTCTACTCAAGCTATTTCAGAGCATAGAAGAGGAAGCAACACTTCCAAATTCATTCTATGAAGACACCATAACGCTGATACCAAAACCAGGCAAAGACATCACAAAAAAACAAGATTACACACCAATATCTCTCATGAATATAGATGCAAAAATTCTGAACAAAATTCTAGCCAATAGAATTCAGTATCATATCAAAAAAATAATACACCACGACCAAGTAGGATTCATAGCAGGTATGCAAGGATGGTTTAACATTAGAAAATCCATCAACGTAATCCACCACATAAATAAAAGGAAAGAAAAAAATCACATGATCATCTGAGTTGACGCAGAAATGGCATTTGACAAAGTCCAACACCCATTCCTGATAAAAGCTCTCAATCAAATAGGTATAGAAGGGAAATTTCTCAAGATAATAAAGGGCATCTATGCAAAACCAACAGCCAACATCATTGTTAATGGAGAGAGGCTGAAAACATTCCCCTTGAAAACAGGAACAAGACAAGGATGCCCTTTTTCACCACTCCTATTTAACATTGTGCTGGAAGTTCTAGCTAGAGCAGTAAGGCAAGAGAAAGAAATAAAGGGCATCCAAATTGGTAATGAAGAAGTTAAACTCTTCCTGTTTGCAGATGATATGATACTATACATAAAAAACCCTAAAGACTCCATGAGAAATCTACTGGAACTAATAGAAAGATTCAGCAGAGTAGCAGGATACAAGATAAACATTCAAAAATCAGTTGGATTCCTATACACCAGTAAAGAGAATGATTAAAAGGAGATCAGGAAATCAATACCATTTTCAATAGCCCCTAAAAAGATAAAATACTTAGGAATAAATCTGACCAGGAATATAAAAGACCTATACAAAGAAAACTACAAAACACTGCTGCATGAAACCCAAAGGGATCTACACAAATGGAAAAACATACCATGCTCATGGATAGGCAGACTCAACATTGTGAAAATGGCAATTCTACCCAAAGCAATTTACAAATACAATGCAATCCCGATACAAATACCAACAACATTCTTCAAAGAGATGGAAAAACTAATTATTAACTTTATATGGAAAGTGATAAAACCCTGAATAAGTATAGCTCTCCTGAAGAAGAAGAATAAAGTTGGAGGACTCACCCTACCTGACTTGAGAACCTACTATACAGCTACAGTACTCAAAATCACCTGGTACTGGTACAACAAGAGAGACATTTACCAATGGAACAGAATTGAGAACCCAGATGTAAACCCATCCACCTACAGTCACCTGATTCTCGACAAGGGCCCAAAGTCCATCAAATGGGGAAAAGACAGTCTTTTTAACAAATGGTGCTGGCAAAACTGGATATCCATTTGTAGAAAAATGAAACAGGACCCATACTTCACACCATATACAAAAACTACTTCAAAATGGATCAAAGACCTGAATATAAAGCCTCAAACTATAACATTCATAGAAGAAAAAAATAGGACCCACACTTCAGGCCTTAATACATGGCATTAACAGGATACAAACCACAAACATCAACACAAAAAACCCAACAGATAAACTAGATAACTGGGATCTTCTAAAAAATCAAACATCTATGCTCTTCAAAAGACTTCACCAAAAGAGTCAAAAGAGAACCTATAGACTGGGAAAAAATTTTTGGACAGTACAAGTCAGACAAAGGTTTAATCTCCATAATCTACAAGAAAATCCAACACCTCTACAACAAAAAAACAAACAATCCTATCAAAAAATGGGCAAAGGAAATGAACAGACACTTCACCAAGGAAGACATTCAAATGGCCAACAGACACATGAGGAAATGCTTGCGATCACTAGCCATTAGAGAAATGCAATTTAAAACAACAATGAGATACCATCTCACCCCGGCGTTACTGGCAGGAATCAAAAACACTGGAAATAACAAATGTTGGAGGGGCTGTGAGGAGATGGTAACTCTTATGCACTGCTGGTGGGAATGCAAAATGATACAACCATTTTGGAAAATGATATGGCATTTCCTCAGAAAGCTAGAAATAGACATACCATTCGATCCAGCAATCCCACTCCTAGGAATATATCCTAGAGAAATAAGAGTCATCACTTGAATAGACATATGCACACCTATGTTCATGGCAGCATTGTTCACCATAGTAAAACGATGGAAACAACCTCGATGTCCAACAACAGATGAATGGATACACAAACTATGGTACATACACACAATGGAGTACTATGCAACGAGAAAGAACAACAATGAATCTGTGAACCATCTCATAACATGGATGAAACTGGAAGACATTATGCTGAGTGAAATAAGCCAATCACAAAAGGACAAATATTGTATGAGACCTCTATTGTAAAAACCCATGAAAACATTCACATGCAAAATGGAACAATCCTTGTTGATTACCAGGGATGGGAGGGGAGGGGGGGAAATACTAAATAGGTAATAGATAAGTGGTAACTTGGGTGAGAGGTGAGATAGTACACAGTACAGGGGAAACTAACACAACCTGCACAAGGAAAGGTCACGGAGGCCCTATAGACACATCCAAACCCCCCGAGGGACTGAGTTGTTGGACAGAGGGCTCTGGGGACCATGGTCTCGGGGAACATCTAGCTCAATTGGCATGACACTACTTATAAAGATAATGCTCTACATTCTTCCTTGGTGAGTAGTGTCTGGGGTCTTAAAAGCCTATGAGCGGCCATCTAAGATACTCCACTAGTCTCATCCCTTCGGGAGCAAGGGAGAATGAAGAGAACAGGATACAACGAAAAAATTAGTCCAAAGGACTAATTATCCACAGCTACGAAGGCCTCCACCGGACTGAGTCCAGTACAGCTAGATGGTGCCCGGCTACCACCACTGACTGCTCTGACCAGGATCACAACAGAGGGTTCTGGACAGAGCTGGAGAAGGATGTAGAGCATAATTTTAACTCCCCCCCCCCAAAAAAAAAAAAAAAAGACCAGATTTACTGGCCTAAAGAATACTGGAGAAACCTCAAGAGTGTGGCCCCCAGACACCCTTTCAGCTCAGAGGTGAAGTTACCTTCGAGGTTCGATGTTAAACCTGGGATTGGACAGCCCAGTAAAACTAAATGGGACTAATGAGGTACAGGAGTCCGGTGACAAGGGCCAGAAGGCGGAGGGGGAGTAGGAAACTGATGATAAGGAACACAAGTTGAGTAAGGACACTGTCGATGTGTTGTGAGATTGTTGACCACTGCTATAGGGCAACATTTGTAGTAACTATTAACTGGGAGGCTGTTTTGTCCTGTAAACCTTCATCTTGGGCGAGAATGGCAGCACAATTGGAAGAGCATAGTCAATATCACTTAAATGTGTAAGTAAAAAGTTTTGAAATGGTGTTAAATAAAAAAAAAATCCAAATGAGACTAATGAGATACAGTAGTCCAGTGACAAGGGCCAGAAGACAGAAGGGGACAAGGAAGTCCCCTGGTGATAGGGAACACAAGGTGGAGTAAGGATATTCTTGATGTGTTGTGAGATTGTTAACCACTGTCATAGGGCAACATGTGTAGTAATCGTTAAATGAGAAACTATTTTGTTCTATAAGCCTTCATCTTAAGTGAGAATAACAGCACAGTTGGAAGAGCATAGTCAATGTCACTGAACTGTGTATGTAGAAATTTTTGAAACGGTGTATCTTTGGCTATCTGTATTTTCATAAAAAAAAAAAAAAAAAGATTGAGAATTTAGAGGCTTAATATGTTGTGGGGTTGTTATCCAATGTCATAAAACAACATGTGTACTACTGTTTCATGAGAAACTATTTGTTCTGTAAGCCTTCACCTGAAGTACTATAAAATATTAAAAAAAAAAAAAAAAAAGGAACACCAGCAGCCAATAAATGGCACTCCGAGAGCCAGCCCATTCGGGTGTGTGGAACCCAAGCATCCGGTGATTCCCAGTGAAGAGATTGTGGCTGTGGGAACCTGAAGAGGCCAAGTCGGGGTGAAGAAGGGTGGGGGGTTGGAAAGCGTATATTGCAAATTACCGGTTATTTTGTCTCCTGCTGGATGCTCTGTGAGGCTGCATAAACTGGATTACCACCATTGCTTTCCGCCATTACTAGTCCCCACTTTTCCTTATGATATGTTCTTTTTTTTTTTTTTCTCTCTCTCTTCCTATTCCAGTAAGATTAACTAAAGTTTCTCTTTGGAGGGTGGCAAAACAAACTGATAACCCTCAAGGACTGCCAGTAACTTATGTGCAACATGAAAATCATGACTAACAGTGCCAGATAACCATTAAGGATTGCCGGTAAGAGGTTAACTCATTTGAGACGTGAAAATTGTGACCACCGTGAAGAGAAACTATAATCTTGTCCATATAAAACCTTCAGCTATTCTCCAGTCAGGGAGAGAGGTCTTTTGGAGGAGCTCATTCCCTTCTGTCTCCTGTAGATCAATATGCAATAAAACCCTCCTGCTTCTCCCCTCACCCCTGTCTCAGTACTGGCTTCTGTGGCAGACAGCTCAGATCAGTGTTTTGCAGTAAAAATATTTGTGTGCATCTTTACTTTCCTAGTCTTATTTTGCTGCAGATCCATCTTTCTTACACCTTTTATCTTTCATTAACTCCTCAATAAAATGCAGCAAGCCAATTTATTATAATATGTGACTATCAATTTCTATTAGAGGGTTACCAATATTTTGTGATTTCTGTTTCTGTGATGCTTAAAAACTGTCTTCTTCTTGTGTATTATTTTGAGCTCTAAATCCTGTGATAAGGCTTCATCCACCTTGTCTTCAAGCCTCAGGTTATATCTGGGATGTCTCCTAAATCTATGATAAAATGTCAAGAGTTCAGTTCATTTTAACAAAACATTTCTTCACAGTCTCATGGGAAGTTCAGTGTAATGGATTGTTTTTTGTGTGAGCTTTCTAGCCATGGTCTTGTAATCACCACGCAGGTGATTGGGTGGGACTGTGTGATAGGGTAATTGTGGCCCACCAAGGGCATTTGTCAGTTTTACCATCCTGCTGGACTTGAAATGAGCCACCCCAGAGGCAGGAAAGAGAAGAGTTAGCTACCACCAAGGAAAGAGACCTGCAGGAGAGACATGCAGGAGAAACATGCAGGAGATGGTACACTGAGATTCCTGGCCCACAGAAAGAAAGAAAGCTGAGTGTCTCTGAGAAGAGGCCTACAGCCAAGGAGAGGCGTGCCTGTAAGCACGGTTGGGAAGAGGCTGTCTTGATGGAAGAACTGTATCTTGAGTGTCCCTGAACCTGAATTGTAACTGTTACTTCCCTAATAAACCGCATAATCGTGATTACGGTCTGTGAGTTATGTGTGGCCACTGCAATGAATTATCGAACCCTGCAGAGCAGTACAGACTGCTTTGCGAGGTATAGTTGGTGTCAGAATTGGTAAAGATGGCAGAGAGAGAAGGCATGTCTAACTTCCACCACATGGGATTGAGCCTTGGGCTGTTGATCTTGATTGCCCTTGTGAAGTTAAAGGAGATCAGACACCACTTCCATGCTGTTTATACAGTTGGTGTCAGAAGGGGGATTCTTTGCAATGCCTCCAGACTCATGGAAGCATGGAACTTTGCAAGAGAAAGAAGGAAGGGACTTGGGAAATGAAACTTTTGATTCTTACATGGTTACTTTCCCTATTGTTACCTGTAATGGCTGAAAAGCTGCAGCTAAAGTGGCCTGGGGCCAAAGCCAGGCCAGATAACCAAGATGCTTGGTAGAGGACCAGGATCTACTGGTCCCACCCAGCCAGAGGCCCAAGGCCATATTCATATGAATGGGAAGACAGTTAAGGTGTAGAGAAGACTAAACTTGAATGTTTTGAAAGGGTTATGTGTTTAGGATTATGCATTTATCTGAAAGTACTATGGATACTGAATGTTTCTCCTAATGTTGTAAAGCAGACCTAAATGTATGCTAAAAATGAATATCGAGTATTATAGATTACAGAGAGCATGTAACTCTGCCTTCATCCTATACTCTACTGGATATGCTAAAAGAGGAACTAGAATTTGCCTGAGGGAGACACAGGCTGTTTGAATGCAGTAACCCTGTGTATAGAGTGGGGACCTTAGGTCAAAAACCTGACCCCCCCCCCCAGATTTGCATTTGAAAAGACATGTGGAATCACCCAAAACTGCTGAGAGAATAGAAGATTTGCATTTGAAGGACGAACTTACAGAAAAGAAGTAGCTCTTTTGTTGTTTGAATTTCAAGCAAGCAGTTTGCTATTGGATGCATCAAGGAAGGAAAAATCAGTACTCATCAGAAGGAGCCCTCTTCCAGGACTGGAAGTTAAAGGGAGCTGGTGAGTAGACAGCTTGGTCTGCTCACTTGTGATGACCACCTGGGTCCACTCAACAACTGGAAATGGGGGAAGTGCAGCAATGAAGAGATGGGCTGAGTTTGGACACGTTCCATTGGCACCCATTGACTTAGCCCACAGGGGCTAGGGATGAAAGTAAGAGGAAGGGCTTTCTGGTCAGAAGTAAAGAGAGTTGTTGGACTCCTGAAGTTTACAGGTGGAACCCCTTGACCTAGCAAAGGCGGCTATGGATGAGTGTGAAAGGGCTATCTGAAGTGCCATGAAGTGTGTGTGAACTGTTGAGCCTGAGGCTGCTACCCATTGTGACCTAGCTTGGATGGCTATGGACGAGCTGACCGGAACTCAACTGAACGCAGAGAAAGACGTCTGACACCATGAACTTTGGGTAGACCGATGCAATTTGATGGCTTGCTCTGGGTTGGGCTTTGCTTATGCATGCAGATACTTAAAGTCTCAACTGGAACAAAAGATTCTTCAAGACCAAAGAACATGCTTGTCTCCACAGAGTACTGGTTTAATAGGGATGGGCAATTTAAACATTGGCTATATAAAACAGGGGGCAGATAAAAGCATGAAGCGGCTGGCTTTCACACTTTCATCAGTATGCTTACATTAAATGATGGGGACAAGGGAGGATCCCCACTGAATAGATTCCTCTTTTCCTGATGGGTCTGGGGAAGAGAGGGTGGGGGAAGATGTTGATGGGATTATAAGATTCAGCTGTGAGTGCTGATTGTTAACAGGGTTAATTGTGATTGTAAAAGCTATAATTGTAGAAGCTGTAACTGTGAAAGAGTGGACTAAGGGAGAGGCACTGCTGGACTGGAGTACAGTGGCTGACCCTAAACTCCCTTAAAAGTTTGCTATGCTAATACTTCGTGAAGCTCAGAGCAAGGGAATAATCTCTCAGTTAAAGTTCATCAGAGGTCAGAAAGAGTGAAGATGAGATGGAAACCCACAGCATATTTGAATGGCTGGTACCTGAGTAAACTCACCCTTTGGACTCTGCCTTATTGAAGGGCTAATTGTTAATTATTGTTTTGGATTGGTAAAATGACTGGGGGGGAAAGTTATCCTCCAAGTATAAAAAAAAAACATGGTTAGAAAAGCCAGGGAGTGGCCTGCAGTGTAATGGATTGATTTTTGTATGGCCTTTCTAGCCATGGTCTTGAACTTCCACACAGGTGATTGGGCAGGACTGTGTGATAGGATAATTGTGGCCCACCAAGGGGATTGATCAGTTTCGCCATCCTGTTGGGCTTGAAATGAGCCACCCCAGAGGTGGGAAAGAGAAGAGGCCACCAACACCAAGGAAGGAGACTGGCAGGAGAGACTGGCAAAAGAGACATGCAGGAGACAGTGGAGTGGGCTTCCTGACCCATGGGGCAAGAAAGCTGAGTGCCTTTGGTCAGAGACAGAGGACCAGGTAGAAGCCTATGTCTGACTCACAAATTTGGGACTTGCTAGCCTCCACAACTGCTTGAGCCATTTCCTTTATACAGTCTGTGAGTTCTGGGAGAAGTTGCAGTGAATTAAAAAAAAACAAAATCCATTGTCATCGAGTCGATTCCAACTCATAGCGACCCTATAGGATAGAGTAGAACTGCCCCATAGGGTTTCCATGGAGTGCCTGGTGGATTCAGACTGCTGACCTTTCAGTTAGCAGCCGTAGCTCTTAACCTCTATGCCACCAGCGTTTCCTACAGTGAATTAGGGAACCCAAAGACAGGAGGGAGAGTGCTGAGGAAGGATCAATTTAATTTGCACGGTCTGCAAGGCCCTTAGGAATCTTGCTCCAACCTGATCTGTTTCCTGCCAGCATTTGAACCATTCTCTCACCACTCTCCTCATGCTTCACACAACCCCTCCTTAGTTTTTGTCATTGTTATTTTGTTTCTAAAAAGAAATCAATCTCCTGCTACTTGAAGATTTCAGAAAGTTTATTCTTTGTGCCAGAAATTGTACTACCGCTACAAATTCCCTTAGCTTAATTACCTTCTAATCAACTTTTATAAACTTGTAAATTGTAAATAGGTCCTTGTTATTACCTTGCTGTACAACAAAACTCTACAACAGTGGTTTTCAAAGCACTTGAGACCTTGTTATAAATGCAAATTCTCAGGTCCCATTCTGGATGTACTGAATCAGAAACTCTGGAGGTGACACCTAGCAACGTGGCTCAACCAGCCCTTCCGATGATTCTGGTGCTTGCTAAAGTTTAGGAGCCACTGCTCTACAATGTCTTCTCATTGCATTAAAAAGAAAAATAAAATTCCTCATCATATAATATATTATAATCCCTTTGGGAACTTGTTTAAAATCTAGACCCTGGGATTCCCTCCCTTTCCTTAGATGGATTCAGGAAGGTTGATGGAGTGTGCGTTTTTACCAGCACTGAAGATTCTTCTTTATGAACAGCCTGTGTTTCATACAGCCTTAAAAGCTGGTGTCTCTGGCTGCATCTCAGTTAGCCTCATACCATTTACCCCTTTCTCAATAAGTCCAGATAAGAGGGCATTTGTAATTTCCTTTGTTCAAAATGGTCTTAAACCTGCTATTAATATGGCTTTTTCCTTTACTTCATTAGGATCCCAATATGAAAGTCTCCTCAAAATAGGAGCCTTCCCTGACCACCCTATATAAAATATAGCGGTTCCTGTCACTCTGCATATTATGATCTCATTTTTTTCCTTCGTAGCTTTTTATAAATTTATATTTGCTTATTTGTATACTCTCTTTGGCTGTCTTTAGCATGAAGAAAGATGTGTTATGAGGGAGTATTACAAACATTTTTTCTTTTACTTTTGAGCTGAAAATATGCTAGGTGGTGGGAAATAGCTAGGGAAAAAGTGGCCGGGTTATGTAGGGCCCAGTGGGGTGCTAGTAAAATGCAGATTTCCAGGCCCACATACACTCTGCTGAATCAATCTCTGGGGGTTTCTGTAATCTAGAAAATTAGGTGAATCTAGTAGCTTCATCAAGTGATTCATAAGCACAGTAATGTTTTACAACTATTGATTTGAGTATTTATATATACACACACACACACACACACACACACATATATATATATATATATATATATATATATATATATACCATGGTCAGACTAAGGGGAGACCATCAAAAGATGTAAAACATTTTGTTTTACATTACTCTCTCTAAAGAACATACAGAAGATGTAGCTGAACAAAGCTAAAGTGGAGACTGGAAGAAAAGTTATTGCTGTTTTAGTAGTAGAGACAAAGAGTTATCACTTCTTTACAGTATCAAAAGTAGGTATGGTAGGAAAAATAGCTTTGAAATTACTGTTAAAGATAATAACCAACAGGATCTGATCACAGAAATACAAAGTTATTAAGGAAAAGACAGGATTCAAATAATTCAGCTGATTCCTAGGTACCTGCAATGGGGGATTATATGAATGATGAAAACTGCAAGAAGTGAGGCCAATACTTAGATAAATGTAAGAGGTAAAATGTGATAAGCTGTGTTTAAAGTGCTTGAAGGGGAATTCAGGACATAGAAATGGACCTGTTGCCATTTTTGGATTGTGAATGTACCTTCATCAGCAGCATGTTTTATAATTGTAAGACCCCTGCACTGACTGGCCTTGGGCATTATTCCCTTGCTTATCCATGATATCTACCAAATCTTGTATGACCACAAGTTCAGTATGGGCCTCTCCCAACTTTTACTGCTCTATATCTGCATATGCTGTAGTCTGTAAAATATAGAAATAACACTAGTCTAGTGTAATCCAATGTTAATTATTGTCATGAGAAAGTTTTTCAATACAGTCTGGAAAAAAAAAAAGAGCACCTATATGAAGTAGGCTTTTTTACCTATGTGTAAGAAGATATTTTAATATGTTAATGTGGGCAATAAATTTAGTTTTCCTTTTCTCTTTTTAGAAAACACAAGATTCAGATTGACTATTTGGTATTGACTGGTGACAGTCCCTGAGAACATGTGATATTGCATATGTGTTTGTGTGCCCTGTAATGCTTTATACTGATAATGGCAGCATAAAGCCTTAATGGGGAATAGAGTATGATTATCACCTAAACGGATGTCCTGGATGTTGGCATGGTTAAATGCAATTAAGAATCTTTTTTCATTAACCATTTTAACAGCATAAGCTAAAAAAAAAAAAACCCAAAAAACAAAAAACCTTTATTTCCTTTCCCTTCTACTGCATATTTTGAGGGAGAATTTTCTTTTTTAATTATTAGACTCATACCCTAAGATTTAATGATATGCTAGATAAAGACTCAAGTACAGCTCATTTACTTACTTTCTAGATTTAAAACCAAATTTGGACAAAAACATTCATTGATTAAAATATTTCCAAATAACACAATTAAAAGTTCTTTATTCTATATATTATTAAAATAATATATAAACTGCTTTATGCAAATACTTTTATAAACTATTCAGCACAATATAAGAATTGTAACCCTCTAGATTACCTTAGTTGATCTTCAACATATACACCCTATTGCAATAGAAGTCACTGTACTTTTTAGCCTTGTGCTATAACATTCTCCTTGCTATCTAGATTTAATAGCATTACTGTTTTGGTAATGAATTATTGCTTAATTATTGCTGTAATAACCTAATGTTGATCATATTGAAGGTCCTGTAGAAATTGACACATGTCATTTTAGTTTCTTCAGTGTTTTAGGCCTAATATTCAGCCATATGGTCATTGTTAGTGTCGTTACTACCATCTGTGATGGAAATATGATGCTCATCAACTCTGTGGGGAAATGACACATAAATTTTGACCATTAACTTGAAGGCAATATGTAGATTTCTAGCATGAAAGTTCAGCTAGCCTTAAGAAAACTTTTTGTTATGGATGGACTGTTTATAAAAACCAAATAATTTTTATAGCCAGCTGCATTAAAATTATAAAATGTTGATATCATTAATCTCAATATTAAGGTTTTGAAAGAGCTCATTTTGGTGCAATGGTTAAGAGATTGGCTGCTAACCAAAAGACTGGCTGTTCGAATCCACCAGCCGCTCCTTGGAAACCCTATGAGGCAGTTCTACTCTGTCCTACAGTGTCGCTAGGAGTGGGAATCTACTGCACGGTGATGGGTTTGTTTTTTTTTGCGGGGGAGGGGGCCAGGGAGACAAAGAATACATGTGCTGGTCTGATTCCTCCCACCCTACAAAGCTCTGCCCTGTGAAGGGTCAACCTACCTCTGTTTTCCAACCCTTTCCCAGGCAAAATAGTATAATTTATTTACCGGTGACTTCAATTATTTGAAGTGTTAATGGCTTTCTTTTGTCAGTTGTGAGTCTGGTCTGTATCCAGTCAGTCAATAAATCCAGAATACCGCTTATATGTGAAATACTGAGTAGTGATTGCATATAATCTTCTAAAAGTCCCTGATATCTATATGACATTCATATATTTTTCACAGGGAGATGTTTACTCAGTATACATCTTCAAAAAGGCTCATAGATTTTTTTCATTAACAATGATGAAGTTCAAAATTCATGTTTTTATGGAATGGATTCTTAAAAAATTTTTTTGACTGTTTTTTTGCTTTCACACGACAAGGCAATGCATGCAGCTTGGCAAAACATGCAGTTTATTTTATTTATATTGAACCATCTGCTCACTGGGCAGTTTGAGGCATTTTTCTACTGTTAACACATCTATCTAAATGATTTTTTTTAAAAGCAAGCTGCTCTTGAAAGCATTGCCAATTAGTTTTAACTTCACAAGATGAATGACAACCTGATGAATGTCATCACAAAGCACATCATTACTTGAAAATTTGTCAGTTATAAAGGAATTCACAAAGGCAATAAATAAAATTAGCAGAAAAAGGCAAACTGCTTCAACTTGGTTTCTTCAACAAAAACAGACCCTTATACGTTAATGATGGCTTTCAGGGATATTTTCAACAACTTTTCTACATATAGTGTAAATCTTGTGCTTTCATTTCCTAGTTCTAATCTTCAACAGTGAATGAAAGTGCAGTGTTAATACTTCAGGGTTTGCTATAAGTTTATTTTGATATTGAAAATGTTCATCTATTTTGTTCTAAAATGCTAGATTCATTGTAGTAATGACATGATATCTTTGTTAACTAATACTTTTCATAAAATTCAAGTACAATGTAGAAACACAAAGGTCTCATTGAAACAAAGAGTTGCAAGACATACATCAAACAATAAATGAACATCAATACATTTAAGTATATATGAAAAGAGGAATTAAGACCATCCCTCTGCAAAGAGAGACATGTGTTTGAATTGTCTGAAATACTATCAAATTTATAAATGTCTTATCTAGAATATACTTAAAACTGACAGCTTTTCAACACTTAAATTATGCTGCAGCATCAACTAGCTGAAAGGTTGGCAGTTTGAACCCACCCACATATGCCTTGGAAGACAGGCCTGGTGATCTGCTTCTGAAAAGTCACAGCCTTAAAAACCCAATGTGTGCAGTTCCATTCTGCAGACATGGGGTCAAGATGAGTTAAAATAAAGTCAACGGCTGCTAATAAAAACAACAGCAGCTGCAAGAAAATAGTAAGTTCAGAGTTCCAAAAAAATGGTGCTCTAGGCAGAAGCACCATGCCGTCCCTCCACAGCAAAGATCCAAAAAACTAAGCCGAACAGAGAATACAACAATCCTGAAACCCTAAAACATCTAATGAAGAGATAAAGAACTCAGCCAAGCAACAAATGGAGTGAGAAAACTGACAGAGAATGGAGAGCAAGGAGAGATTCATGCAGAGGTCCCCTACCAGCTAACGCAGCACGGATCCACCATCTTCGACTCCTATCAGAGACCAGCAAACAGGGGTATGAGAAAGCAGCCTCACAGAGCATCCAGTGGGAGACAAAACAACCGGTAATTTGCGGTGTGTGCTTTCCCATCCCCCACCCCTCTTCGCCCCAGCTTGGCCTCCTCTGCTTCCCGCGGCCACAGTCTCTTGACTGGGAAGCACCGGCTGCTTGGATTCCACACACCCAAGCGGCAGCTCTCTGGGTGCCATTTGTTGGCTGCTGGTGTTGCTTTTATTTTCTGCTTCTTTTGATTCCTCACTTGCCTCTCACCACCTCCCCCTCCTTTCACTCAAGCACCTGGCTCTGTGCACCATCTTTGCTTCTTCCTGAGGGCTCCAGAGCGCCGGCAATTTGTGATATACGCTTTCTCACTCCTACCCTTTCTCACTCCTACCCTTCTTCACCCACACTCGGCCTCCTCTGCTTCCCGCGGACACAGTCTCCTGTCCAGAAACACCAGCCCACACTAGCTGGCTGTCTGAGTGCCATTTGTTGGGTGCTGGTGTTGCTTTTTTATTTTTTTCTGCTTCTTTTGATTTCTTGCTTGCCTCTTGCTGCCTCCCCCTCCTTTCACTTGAGTGCCCGGCTCCATGCACCACCTTTGCTTCTTCCAGAGGGGCTGTGGAGCTCCATTCGAGTGTGGAGATGCTTCCCGGTCACGGATACTGTGCTGGTGGGATCCCGGGGCTTTTGTTCATTTGTTTGTTTTGAATTGTTTGTTTGTTTTCTTTTTCCTTTTCTTGAGTTGGGAACCCTTTATGGCCATGCGGAGCTGCATGGCAAGGAACTCCCCTTCGGCTTCCACAGACGTGTGGAGGGATCCCTGAGAACATTTCTTTTCTTGTTGGTTTTTTTTTTTCCTGTTTTTTTGGGGGGGCTTTCTTGTTCTTTTTTTTTTTTTTTTTGATTTGTTTTCTTTTCCCACTTCTTCCTTTTCTGTCTTTCTTCATTGCTCAGTTTCTCATCTCTCTATATCTTCCTTCTCTTTCTGATCCCTGAATACCAGGCGTTGTATGCCTCTGTGCCTTCTGGCCAGGCTGTGCTGCGACACCTGAGAGCAACTTTCCCAGACCTCATAGCTGCATTGGTGGGATCCCTGGGAACTTTGCAGTTCTTTAAACTTTCTGATTTTTATTTGTTCATTCTTTTCTTTTCTTCCCCTTTCCCTTTCTGTTTTTCTCCATTTCATAGTCTCTCATCTCTCCATTCCAACAGCAAGCTCCCCTAGCATTCTTTTATGTTTGTTTGTATGTTTTTTGGCTCCTGTTCCTCTCTCCTCTCTCCCGTATCCATCTTAGCTCCACACATAACAATCTCCCTGCTGCATCCTGCCTACATGCACCGTGCACTTGACATCACACCACTAAGCAGTACAGGCACGGCCTTGGAACCTACCTTGCACTGATTATCGATCCGTGCTGGTGGCTGTAGTAAGTGCCACAAACAACCCGTCCCAGTGTCTCCTCTTCAGCTAGACCTGCCCTGCTGTAACATATCTGAGTGACTGAACCTGCCAGTTAAAGAAGAAGGTGAAAAGTATTGAGCACACAGATGAACATACAAGGAACACACAGTCCGCCTGCTCAGACATAGTCAAATTTTTTTTTTTTAAAAGGAATGAAACAAACAAATCTACAATCAATAAACGAGAAAAATAACTACTGAATGCCCAGAAGACAATATCAAAACATTTAAAAAAACAGGACAGGATGGTCCCAGTAGGCACCCAAAATAAAATACCAGATGATTTTCCAGTAGAAGAAAGTGCACTAGAACTACCTGATACGGAATTCAAATCTCTAATACTTGGAATTCTCCAAGACTGAGGCAAAAAGCTGACAAACATGAGGAAAAAATAGACAATTTCATGGAACATACAGACAAAAAATTGGAAGAATTCAGGAAGATGATGCAGGGACAAAATGCCAAAATAAATTCACAACTAGAAATTATACAAAAACAATTAGAAATCCAAAAGATAAACAACAAGATTTCAGAAATGGATGATGTCATAGAAGGGCTCAGAAGCAGATTTTAAATGGTGGAAGACAGGATCAGTGGAATAGAAGACAAACACTTGGATACAACACTGTTTCAGGAAAACTCAGAAAAAAGAACAAAGAGAAATGAAGAGACCCTGAGAGTTATGTCGGACACAAAATCAAAAATTTACAAGTGATTGGCATTCCAGAACAGGGGGAGAAAACAGAAAATACAGAGAGGATCATTGAAGAAATGCTGACAGAAAACTTCCCCAATATCATGAAAGATGAAAAGCTGACCATCCAAGAAGCTCAACGAACCCCATATAGAAGAGACCCCAAAAGAAATTCGCCAAGACATATCATATTCACACTCGCCCAAACCAAAGACAAACAAAGAATCCTGAGAGCAGCTCATGAAAAACAAGAAGTCACATACAGAGGAGAAACAATAAGACTAAGCTCAGATTATCTGGCAGAAACCATGCAGGCAAGAAGGCAATGGGATGACATATATAAAATCTTGAAAGCAAAAAAATTGTCAGCCAAGAATAATATATCCTGCAAAACTCTCATTCAAATTTGAGGGTGAAATTAGGTCACTTCCAGATAAACAGAAATTAAGGGAATATGTAAAAGTCAAACCAAACTTACAAGAATTATTAAAGGGTGTTCTTCGATCTGAGGACAAACAGCTTCAGCTCACAGGCAGAACCTAGGACACAGGATCATACAAGCCATATACCAATCTAGGAAATGAACTCTCGAGGACATCCAAAACCAAAATAAATACAAAAGGGAATCAGAGCAGTCAATCGATGGATGACAACAACATCAAAACAATAAAGGAGGGAATAAACTGAATAGGTATAGAACCTTCTAATGGAGAGGAAGGCAAGATGATAGCAAGTAATGGTAGACTGCTTCAAACTTAGAAAGATAAGGGTAAAATTCATGGTAACCACATAGAAACTTAACAAACACACTCATAAAAAAAAGAGGAAAAGCATAAAGTCTCAGAAAAAACAAAAGAAATGAAAAAAAGTCCATAAACAAAAGTAACTCATCACAAGAGAGTAAGGAGAACCAAAAAAATTCAGCATCACAAAAAAAAAAAAAATAGAAAACGACAGCAACAAACTCAAATCTATCAATAACTAGACTGAATGTAAATGGACTCAATGCACCCATGAAGAGACGGAGAGTGACAGAATGGATAAGAAAACAGCATCCATCAATATACTGTCTACAAGCGACACACCTTAGAAACAAAGATGTGAATTTATTAAAAGTCAGAGGTTAGAAAAAAATATATCAAGCTAGCAACTACCAAAAAAGAGCAGTAGTGGCAATTCTAATCTCAGATAAAATAGAATTTAAAACAAAATCTACCATAAAAGACAAAGAAGGATACTATATACTGATTAAGGGGATGATCCATCATGAAAACATAACCATAATAAACATCTACGACCCAATGACAAGGCTCCAAAATACATAAAACAAACTCTAACAACACTGAAAAGAGAAATTGACAGTTCCACAATAATAGTAGAAAACTTCAACACCCCACTCTCAGTAACGGACAGAACAACTAAGAAGAAACTCAGCAAAGATACAGAAGACCTAAAGGGCACAATCAGCCAACTAGACCTCATAGACATTTATAGAACTC
Organism: Dugong dugon; assembly: GCA_030035585.1. NCBI lineage: Eukaryota > Metazoa > Chordata > Mammalia > Sirenia > Dugongidae > Dugong > Dugong dugon. The sequence continues at coordinate 36,662,429 of CM057479.1, forward strand.
TCCAACAAGCCACTGCAAAGTACACATTCTTTTCCAATGCACAAGGAACGTTCCTCAGAATAGACCACATCTTAGGCCATAGAGCAATCCTCAACAAGAACCAAAACGTTGAGTTAATTAAAAGTATCTTCTCTGACCACAATGCCATCAAGGTAGAAATTAACACTAGAAAGACCAAGGAGAAAAACTCAACTACATGGAAACTGAATAATACCCTGCTTACACATCACTGGATAGTAGAAGAAATCCGAGATGGAATCAAAAAATTCCTAGAATCAAATGAGAATGAAAACACATCATACCAAAACATTTGGGACACAGCAAAGGAAGTCCTCAGAGGATAATTTATAGGAATAGATGCACATATCATAAAAGAAGAAAGGGACAAAATCAAAACATTAACTACACAACTCAAACAAATAGAAAGAGAACAGCAAAAAAAGCCCACAACCACCGGAAGAAAGGAAATAGTAAATGTCAGAGCAGAAATAAATGAAATAGAGAACAGAAAAGCAATAGAAAGACTCAAAAAAACCAAAAGTTGGTTCTTTGAAAGAATCAACAAAATCGACAAACCACTTGCCATAATGACAAAAGAAAAACAGGAGAGGACACAAATAACACAAATAAAAAATGAAATGGGGGACATTACAACAGACCCAATGGAAATAAAAAGGATTATAACAGAATATTATGAAAAACTATATTCCAACAAATTTGAAAACCTAGAGGAAATGGATAAATTTCTAGAAACACACGGCCTACCCAAACTACAACAAAGTGATTTTGAAAATCTGCACAGACCCATAACAAGAGAAGAGATTGAAAAGATAATAAAAAAAAACCTCCCAACCAAAAAAGCCCTGGCCCAGATGGCTTCACTGGAGAATTCTACAAAACATTTACAGAAGAGTTTGTACCAGTACTACTCAAGCTATTTCAGAGCATAGAAGAGGAAGCAACACTTCCAAATTCATTCTATGAAGCCAGCATAACGCTGATACCAAAACCAGGCAAAGACGTCACAAAAAAAGAAAATTACACACCAATATCTCTCATGAATATAGATGCAAAAATTCTGAACAAAATTCTAGCCAATAGAATTCAGCATCATATAAAAAAACTAATACACCACGACCAAGTAGGATTCATACCAGGTATGCAAGGATGGTTCAACATTAGAAAATCAATCAACGTAATCCACCACACAAATAAAAGGAAAGAAAAGAATCACGATCATCTCAATTGATGCAGAAAAGGCATTTGACAAAGTCCAACACCCATTCCTGATAAAAATCTCAATAAAATATGTATAGAAGGCAACTTTCTCAACATAATAAATGGCATCTATGCAAAACCAATGGCCAACATCACTCTTAATGGAGAGAGGCCGAAAACATTCCCCTTGAAAACCGGAACACGACAAGGATGCCCTTTCTCGCCACTCCTATTTAACATTGTGCTGGAAGTTCTAGCTAAAGCAATAAGGCAAGAAAAAGAAATAAAGGGCATCCAAATTGGTAATTAAGACTTTAAACTGTCCCTGTTTGCGGACGGTATGATACTATACCGAGAAAACCCTAAAGACTCCACAAGAAATCTACTGGAACTAATAGAAAGATTCAGCAGAGTAGCAGGATACAAGATAAACATTCAAAAATCAGTTGGATTCCTATCCACCAGTAAGGAGAACGATGAAAAGGAAATCAGGAAATCAATACCATTTTCAATAGCCCCTAAAAAGACAAAATACTTAGGAATAAATCTGACCAGTGATGTAAAAGACCTATACAAAGAAAACTACAAAACACTACTGCATGAAACTGAAAGGGATCTACATACATGGAATAACATACCATGCTCATGGATAGGCAGACTCAACATTGTGAAAATGTCAATTCTACCCAAAGCAATTTACAAATACATCGCAATCCTGATCCAAATACCAACAACATTCTTCAAAGAGATGGAAAAACTAATCATTCAATTTATATGGAAAGGGAAGAAGCCCCAAATAAGTAAAGCACTACTGAAGAAGAAGAATAAAGTTGGAGGACTCACACCACCTGACTTCAGAACTTACTATACAGCTACAGTAGTCAAAACTGGTACGACAGATACATTGGCCAATGGAACAGAATTGAGAACCCAGAAGTAAATCCATCCACCTACGCTCACCTGATCTTCGACAAGGGCTCAAAGTCCATCAAATGGGGAAAAGACAGTCTTTTTAACAAATGGTGCTGGCAAAACTGGAAATCTATTTGCAAAAAAAATGAAGCAGGACCCATACCTCACACCGTATACAAAAACTACTTCAAAATGGATCAAAGACCTGAATATAAAGCCTAAAACTATAAAGTTCGTAGAAGAAAATATAGGACCAAGACTTCAGGCCTTAATACATGGCATTAACAGGATACAAACCATAACCATCAACGCACAAACCCCAACAGATAAGCTAGATAACTGGGATCTTCTTAAAATCAAACACCTATGCTCTTCATAAGACTTCACCTAAAGAGTAAAAAGAGAACCTACAGACTGGGAAAAAATTTTTGGACAGTACAAGTCAGACAAAGGTCTAATCTCCATAATCTACAAGAAAATCCAACACCTCTACAACAAAAAGACCAATAATCCTATTAAAAAATGGGCAAAGGAAATGAACAGACACTTCACCAAAGAAGACATTCACGCAGCCAACAGACACATGAGGATGTGCTTGCTCTCACTAGCCACTAGTGAAATGCAAATTAAAACCACAGTGAGATACCATCTCACCCCAGCATTACTGACACTAAACAAAAACACTGGAAGTAATAAATGTTGGAGGGGCTGTGGGGAGATGGGAACTCTTATGCACTGCTGTTGGGAATGCAAAATGATAGAAGCATTTTGGAAAATGATATGGAGCTTCCTCATAAAGCTAGAAATAGACATACCAGTCTATCCAGCAATCCCACTCCTAGGAATATATCCTAGAGAAATAAGAGTCGGCACTCGAATAGACATATGCACACCTATGTTCATGGAAGAATTGTTTACAATAGCAAAACGATGGAAACAACCAAGATGCCCATCAACAGATGAATGGATAAACAGACTATGGTACATACACACAATGGAGTACTATGCAATGAGAAAGAACAACAATGAATCTGTGAAGCATCTCATAACATGGATGAAACTGGAGGACATTATGCTGAGTGAAATAAGTCAATCACCAAAGGACAAATATTGTATGAGATCTCTATTGTAAAAACCCATGAAAAGTTCACACACAAAATGTAACAATCTTTGTTGGTTAGCAGGGATGGGAGGGGTGGGGGAAAATACTAAATATGCAATAGATAAGTGGTATCTTGGGTGAAGGGTGTGACAGTACACAATACAGGGGAAACTAGCACAACCTGTACATGGAAAGGTCATGGAAGCTCCATAGACACATCCAAACTCCCAGAGGGATTGAATTGCTGGGCGTAGGGTTGTGGGACCATGGTCTTGTGTACATCTAGCTCAATTGGCATGACACAGCTTATAAAGACACTTTTCTGTATTCTACCTTAGTGAGTAGTGTCTGGGGTTTTAAAAGCCTGTGAGCAGCCATCTAAGATACTCCACTGGTATCATCCCTTCGGGAGCAAGGGAGAATGAAGAGAACAGGATACAAGGAAAAGATTAGTCTGAAGGACTAATTGTCCACAGCTACCAAGGCCTCCACCGGACTGAGTCCAGTACAGCTAGATGGTGCCTGGCTACCACCACTGACTGCTCTGACCAGGATCACAACAGAGGGTTCTGGACAGAGCTGGAGAAGGATGTAGAGCATAATTCTAACTCACAAAAAAAAGACCAGGTTTACTGGCCTAAAGGAGGCTGGAGAAACCTCAAGAGTATGGCCCCCAGACACCCTTTTAGCTTAGTCGTGAAGTTATCTCCGAGGTTCACTGTTCAGCCTGGGAGTGGACAGCCCTGTAAAACCAAATGAGACTAACGAGGTACAGGAGTCCAGTGACAAGGGCTAGAAGGCAGAAGGGGACAAGGGAGTTGGTGATAGGGAACCCAAGGTTGAGTAAGGATATTGTTGATGTGTTGTGAGATTGTTAACCATTGTCATAGGGAAACATTTGTAGTAACTGTTAAATGAGAAAGTATTTTGTTCTGTATGCCTTCATCTTAAGTGAGAATAGCCACAAAATTGGAAGAGCGTAGTCAATGTCACTGAGCTGTGCATGTAGAAATTTTTGAAATGGTGTATCTTTGGCTATGTGTATTTTCACCAAAAAAGAAAAAAGGTTGAGAAGTTAGAGGGTTAATATGTTGTGGGGTTGTTAATCAATGTCATAAAACAACATGTGTACTACTATTTCATGAGAAACTATTTGTTCTGTAAGCCTTCACCTGAAGTACAATAAAATATTAAAAAGAAAAGTAAGTTCATAATTTCAGTTATATTACATGAAATATTTTCTTTCTCATATGACTCATAAAATGTCCCAAAAGAGATTGTTAAACTTTAAGCACTGACAACTGATTTGGTGGATATTATTATCTGATTTTAAGTATTATGTAATACATAAAGTGACAATTTTATTTCAGGAAATGTTCATGAAGTAATGTTAAAATAGACCACAACTAAAACAAAACTCAAATAAAGAAAGTAATTTCTTAAAGAAAAGAAAAATCAAATAATGCATCCAATGTATTAACTGAGAACAGAAAATAGTAAAAATAAAGGGAATGGATCTATTTTATTTTTCCAGATGATTATCCAAGTATCCTATGAAGGAACCCTTGTGGTGCAGTGGTTAAGTGCTCAGCTGCTAACCAAAAGGAGGGTGGTTTAAACCCTCCAGCTCTTCCACAGGAAAAAGATGTGGTAGTCTGCTTTTATAAAGATTACATCCTCGGAAACCCGATGGGGCAGTTCTACTCTGTCTTGTAGGGTCGCTATGAGTCAGAATTGACTCCACAGCAACAGGTTAGGTTTTATTTGTGTTTTTTTAATTCAAGTACCCTAAAAGGAACATTTTTATACCTTTATCATACACTGGAGTTCTTTATTTATGCAGTTCATCCTATTTCTGCACTCTTTATTCTGTTTATCTGTCTATTCATGTGCCAATACCACACAGATTTAATTAAGGAGTCTTTATAGTATTTTATAATATCTGGTAGGACGAATCATAGTTTCATAGTTCTTTTCAATGCATGCCTACCTTTGCTCGCATGTTTATTTCTTTATATTAACTTCAGTATCAACTAGCTCTATTTTATATATATACATATGTATATAATTGGCATATTTATTGAATTGGAGCCCTGGTGGTGCAGTGGTTAAGAGCTATGGTGAGCTATGGCTGCTAACCAAAAAGTTGGTAGTTCGAATCCATCAGCTGCTCATTGGAAACCCTGTGGAGCAGTTCCTACTCTGTCCTATAGGGTCACTCTGAGTTGGAATGAGTTTATTGAATTACATTAAATTTATCAAGTCTCTTAATTCAAGTTTTCTGACTCCAAGTTGTATTTATTTTTCTTTCCATCATAATTTTTGAGAAATGTAAATATAAACATAACTGATAAATTTAATAAAGGAAAGAATTTTAAAACCATTTTACTCACTAAAGGCATTATCTTAAAATTAAACACTTACATATTTCAACTTATTTTATTAGGATTACAAGAAGTCAATAACATCCAACAACAGACAATAATCTACATTTTTACAAGAAATTACTGATTATACATTCTTTAAAAAATCTAGAGATAATCTCCTAAATGAATTTTAATAGTATAAATATTTGATTAAATTATGCTTCCATTTACCACATTAAATGTATTTTCCTAAATTTTCATTTACAAATATTACTATATTTTAGCTATGTCATGACTAAAATATATGATTGAAGGAAATTATTATATATTTACTACTCTTAGGGATTGTTTATTTTGAAAATACTTATCCATTTGATAGTGACTGTTCTAAATTAAGAAACAAGTGTGAATTGACACTGGAGAATGTATTCTAACATCACTTGAAATTGGCAGAGTTTCTTTAAACATTAATGGGTAAATCGCCATCCTTAAAGAAGAATCTCTAGTCATGAAAGTTTACAATAGAACTCACTTAAAGTATAACAGCCATTGTGTATAAAATAAACAAATGAAAAAATTAGTTACACAGCAAAGCAACACAAAGAATACATGATGAATTAATCCTTTAGCTTTCACTTGTAACTATATGTTCCTATTTGATTCCATCACTGAAGCATACAATGCTTGGCTTAAAAAGGAGCCAGACATACTCCAATTAGTAATTTGAAACTTCAAATAATGTTCTTCAATTTAATTTGTTAATTGTTGTTGTTGTTAGCTGCCATCAAGTCAGCTCCCACTCCTAGCAACCCTATGCACCGCAGAACGAAACACTACCTGGTCCTGCACCATCCTCACAATCGTTTTTACCTTTGAGCCCTTTGTTGCAGCCACTGTGTCAATCCATCTTGTTGAGGGTCTTCCTCTTTTTTACTGACCCTGTACTTTACGAGCATAGTGCCCTTCTCCAGGGACTGATCCCTCCTAACAACATGTCCAAACTATGTAAGACCTAGTCTCACCATCCTTCCTTTTAAGAAGCATTCTGTTTGTACTTCTTCCAAGACAGATTAGTTCATTCTTTTGGCAGTCCATGGTATATTCAATCTTCTTTGCTAACGCCACAATTCAAAGGCATCTATTCTTTGGTCTTTCTTATTCACTGTCCAGCTTTCACATGCACGTGATGCCATTGAAAATACCACAGCTTGGGTCAGGTGCACCTAGTCTTCAAGGTGACATCTTTGCTTTTGAACACTTGAAAGAGGTCTTTTGCAGCAGATTTGCCCAATGCAATTTGTCTTTTGATTTCCTGACTGCTGCTTCCATGGGTGTTGACTGTGGATCCAAATAAAATGAAATCCTTGACAACTTCAATCTTTTCTCCATTTATCATGATGTTTCTTATTGGTCCAGTTGTGAAGATTTTTGTTTTCTTTATGTTGAGGTGTAATCCATACTGAAGGCTGTGGTGTTCGGTATTCACCCAGTAAGTGCTTCAAGTCCTCTTCACTTTCAGCAAGCAAGCTTGTGTCATCTGCATATCACAAGTTGCTAATGAGTCTTCCTCCAGTCCTGATGCCCCTTTCTTCTTCATACAGTCCAGATTCTTGGATTATTTGCTCAGCATACAGATTGAATAGGTATAGTGAAAGGATGCAACCCCGACACACACCTTTCCTGAGTATAAACCACGCAGTATCCTCTTGTTCTGCCGAACAACTGCTTCTTGATCTGTGTACAGGTTCCTCATGAGCACAATTAAGTGTTCCGGAATTCCCATTCTTCACATTATTACCCATAATTTGTTATGATCCACACAATCAAATGCCTTTGCATAGTCAATAAAGCACAAGTAAACATCTTTCTAGTATTCTCTGCTTTTGGCCAGGATACATCTGACATCAGCAATGATATCCCTGGTTCCATGTCCTCTTCTAAATCTGGCCTGAATTTCTGGCAGTTCCCTGTCAATATACTTCTGCAGCCACTTTTGAATGATCTTCAGCAAAATTTTACTTGTGTGTGATATTAACGATATTGTTCAATAATTTCCACATTCGGTTGGATCACCTTTCTTGGGAATAGGCATAAATATGGATCTCTTCCAGTTGGTTGTCCAGGTAGCTGTCTTCCAAATTTCTTAGCATAGACAAGTGAGCACTTCCAGTGCTGCATCCGTTTTTTGAAACATCTCAATTGATATTCCATCAATTCTTGGAGCCTTGTTTTTCGCCAGTACCTTCAGTGCAGCTTGGACTTCTTCCTTCAGTACCATCGGTTCCTCATCATATGCTACCTCGTGAAATGGTTGAACATCAACCAGTTCTTTTTGGTATAATGACTCTGTGTATTCCTTCCATCTTCTTTTGATGCTTCCTGCATCATTTAATATTTTTCCCATAGAATCCTTTACTATTACAACTTGAGGCTTGAATTTTTTCTCTGGTTCTTTCAGCTTGAGGAATGCTGAGCATGTTCTTCCCTTTTGGTTTTCTATCTTCAGCTACTTGCACATGTCATTATTGTACTTTGTCTCCTCGAGCTGCCCTTTGAAATCTTCTGTTCAATTCTTTTACTTCATCATTTCTTTCTTTTGCTTTAGCTACTCGACTTTCAAGAGCAAGTTTCAGAGTCTTTTCTGACATCCATTTTGGTCTTTTCTTTCTTTCTTGTCTTTTTAATGACCTTTTGCTTTTTTTGTGTATGATGCTCTTGATGTCATTCCACAACTCGTCTGGTCTGTTTTTGGTCATTAGTGTTCAACGTGTCAAATCTATTGTTGAGATAGTCTCTAAATTCAGGTGGGATATATTCAAGGTCGTACTTTGGCTCTCGTGGACTTGTGCTTATTTTCTTCAGTTTCAACTTGAACTTGCATATGAGGAATTGATGGTCTGTTCCACAGTCAGCCCCTGGCCTTGTTCTCATTGGTGATATTGAGCTTTTCCACTGTCTCTTTCTGCAGATGTAGTCTATTTGATTTCTGTGTATTCCATCTGGTGAGGTCCATGTGTATAGTTGCCATTTATGTTGGTGAAAAAGATATTTGCAATGAAGAAGTCACTGGTCTTGCAAAATTCTTTCATGTGATCTCCAGCATCATTTCTATCATCAAGGCCATATTTTCCAACTACTGATCCTTCTTTGTTTCCAACTTTTGCATTCCAGTCACCAGTAATTATCAATACATCCTGATTGCATGTTTGTTCAATTTCAGACTGAATAAGCTGGTAAAAATCTTCGATTTCTTCATCTTTGGCCTTAGTGGTTGGTGCATAAATTTGAATAATAGTGATATTAACTGGTTTTCCTTGTAGGCATATGGATATTGTCCTATCACTGACAGCATTGTACTTCAGGAAAGATCTTGCAATGTTCTTTTTCACGATGAATACAACGCCATTCCTCTTCAAGTTGTCATTCCCAACATAGTAGACCATACGGTTGTCTGATTCAAAATGACCAATACCAGTTCATTTCAGCTCACTAATGCCTAGGATATCAATGTTTATGCATTCCATTTAATTTTTGACTATTTCTAATTTTTCTAGATTCATACTTCAAACATTCCACGTTCGGATTATTAATGGATGTTTGCAGCTGTTTCTGCTCATTTTGAATCTTGCCACATCATCAAATGAAGGTCCCAAAAGCTTGACTTCATCCACGTCATTAAGATCAACTCTACTTTGAGGAGGCAGCTCTTCCCCGGTTGTCTTTTGAGTGCCTTCCAACCTGGGAGGCTCAACTTCGGCACTATACCAGACGATGTTCCACTGCTATTCATAAGGTTTTCACTGGCTAATTCTTTTCAGAAAGTCTGCCAGGTCTTTCCTAGTCTGTCTTAGTCTGGAAGCTCACCTGAAACCTATCTTCCATGGGCGACTCTGCTGATGTCTGAAAACTGGTGGCAGAGCTTCCAGCATCACAGCAACATGCAAACCCCCACAGTACAACAAACTGACAGACACGTAATTTGTTAACTAGATTTTTTTAATTCAGATTATGAGATTACTTGCTATATGAAGAATACATTACTGAAAATATAGCTAAATTCTATATATTCTGTGGAGATTCAGATAACAAATAATCCTTTTTAAGTAATTTAATGGTTGACAGAACCAGGTATTGAAATAAAGTTAAAAATATATTCTGATGAAATTCAATACACATATATTGCATAATTATATTTGATAGATTTATTTTTCTGAAATTCACTTAACAAAACTAATTTCTTTCTATTCACTTAGCTTGAACCTTTGGTTCTAATTTATTGAAATAATCAAGGAGACTATAGCAATTTGTTTTAGTGCAAAGCGTTCATTCTTTAAAAATGAGATGCATGAAATTTAATTTTCTTAGCAAGGGACACAATTTAAGATCAAGGAAACGAAAGCTGTAATTTTCCAACAGGCAGAGGAAATGACTATTGCAAAGACGAGTTTGTAGCATACATACAAAATAACTGCAAACTCTTATTTATATCTGCCTCCAGACACATATTTTCTACTACCTGAGCATAATGAATTATAATTGCACTGATGAGCTATTTAATTACTTCTATATGAATTAAATAAAAAAAGATTATACTTTTTCAAATCTTGGTTCAGCTGTCATAAACTCCAATAAGTCTAACCTGACTGTACTTTTTGTAAATGTAACAAATACTACACAAATGCAAACCCATAAGCCTTAAGCCAGGCTACTTTGTTTTCTTTATCTGTAGCACTTATTACATTCTAATATAGTATATAATTTATTTATTCATGATGTTTATAGTTTTTAACCCAACTTACCCTTCTAAAATATAACTGCCATGAGGGCAGGTAATATTTTTCTACCTTGTTCACATATATATCCCAAGATAAATAATCCCTGGAACTCAATAAATATTTGTTGAATGTATGAATGAGCAATATATTATGCTGGATTCTAAAGGGAATACATAGATTTAATTGACTTTGTCTAACCTAATTTTTCTAGTCTTAACTCTAATTGTAATTAATTTACAATTTTTCCTTGGTGATAAATGATGGAAAAATGAGGCGATTCAGTTGATTACACAAACTTTAAACTTGAGGGGTAATGGAATAATAATTTGGCGTTTTCCAAACTGGACAACTACTGATTGGTATAGCAAGCAGGTCACAATTTTTATTAAAATTAAATCATAATGGTGATGACGAAGATGGGGTACATGATGGAGCAGATTTTAGAGGAGACAGAAAGAGAAAGATGATGCAGCTAGGTTAAGAAGAAAAAGAAAGAGATATCAGAGTAGCAGAATGAAAAGACAAAAACACAAGATTAAAAGGGAAGATATTAAGTTTAGAAAGTAAGTAATGAAGTCACTCCCGAGGTTCACCCTTAAGCCAAAGATTAGCCAGCCCCATAAAACAAAACAAGACTAATGGGGCACAATAGTCCAGGGACAAGAAGTAGAAGGCAGGAGGGGACAGGAAAGCTGGTGATAGGGAACCCAAGGTTGAGAAGGGACAGTGTTGACACGTTGTGGGGTTGTTAACCATTGTCATAGGGCAGTATGTGTACTAACTGTTTAATGAGAAACTATCTGTTCTGCAAAACTTCATCTAAGGTACAAAAAAAAAGAATTATCTATGTGAGATCAAATTGACAACAGCAATTCAAAAGTTTTGATGGGAAGCCTAAAGGGCAGTGAGTTGAAGATAATGGTGATGGAATAATTTGGAAAACGATAGTGAGAATAGCAGCACAACTGGAAACACGTAATCCATGTCACTGAATTGTACCTGTAGAAACTTTTGAAATGATGTAACTTTGGCTATGTATATTTTCACCAAAAAAAAAGGTCATCTAAGGTCGAGAAGGGAGAGTGTTGACATGTCGTGGGGTTGTTAACCAATGTCATAAAGCAATATGTGTACTGACTGTTTAATGAGAAACTGTTTGTTCCATAAACCTTCATCTAAAGAACAATTAAAAAAATAATTTTAAAAAAGTAGGTAACATGTTTCAAACACTTGCAACAGATAAATTAAGGAAGATATGGTATGGTTTGGTGAAATCTGTCTTTGAAATTTAAATACATTTTAGATTTTAATTTATATACATGCTACCTAAAAGAAACTGATGCTTAATAATTTGAACACGTGATACCATTTTTTATTTGAGATACTTAAGATTTTTTTTTAAGGAAATGGTTTAAAAAATCTCCTGAAACTCTCCTTTAAGCTTCAGTCATACTAGTTGGCTTAGTATCACTTGAACATGCAACAGTCTTTGAATCTCATTGAGTTTGTAGTTGTTGTCTTCTCTAACTGAAATATTTTCTTTCATGGTTCTATTTTCCATTATTTATCTCAAAGGTCATATGTCACCTCTACTGAAAGTCACCTGTCACCACTGTAAGAAATGTAGTGGCACCAAATCCACCAGGCACTCCATGTATCAGTTATATATTTCATTTCCTTCATAGGTTATATAACTCTCTTGCTAGATATACTATTAGAAAGTATATGATTTATTTATATTATATTATTATTTATTTATGTCTGTCTCCTCACTCTCCCCTTCATAAAATTATAAGCTCCATGAGAGTTAAAAAGCTTTCTCCTTCCTTAGTCACTATAATATTCCTAGCTCCCATAACAATAGCTGGAACATAGTGGCATTCAATACATTATTCTTGAATCAACACATTATTCTGAGAAATCCAATTAATTCTGGTCTCAGGAATAGCAACATGTCAAGTGCTTTAGGCATGTTTTCCTAAAGTGATTCATGTTAATGTTTCTACTTAAAAATAACAAACTTGTATTTTGCTTTTTTTAAATGTTAAATTCAAGTACCTAACTATTATAGGAGCTGTCCTGATTATAAATGTTGAAGTCTTAGTTTTTTATTTGCTAACATAAAACTATGAAACTAATTACTGTTACTTACACATAATAATATACAATTTAATTTTGTTTACTCTTTTTAACAAAGTGATAAAACTAGAGTTTTGATATAGAACTCTGTATTAGACAGGATAATTTCCTGTGAGGAAAAGTTATTCAAATAAAATAAATTTATGAAGTATTAAGGAAGACTGTAATATTGTTACTCTGGGTGTCAACAGCTCTTTCCTCCCCCTATTATATGTAACAGATTTTGTAAAAAAAAATTTTATTGTATTTTTGGTGAAAGTATACACAGCAAAACAGGTTCCAACCCAGTAATTTCTACACATAATGTTCAGTGACATTGATTACGTTCTACATATTGTGTCAGCAATCTCATTATTTCTATTCTAGTTGTTCCATTCTCATTAACTTAGTCTCACCCCCTCCCCAAATTCTCATCCATGCTTTAGAGTAACTGTTCACCATTTGGTATCATATGGATAATTTTTAAAAAGAGAACATTACTCAAGGGAGACATTCTTTAGTTTTTAAGCTAAAGTGTTATTTGGTTAAAAGGGGACTTCAGGGGAAAATTTTGGTTCAAGGTTTAAAGAGTGTCTTGGGACAATAGTCTTGGGGACTCCTCTAGTCTCAATGGGTCCAGTAAATCTGGATTCTTTGAGAATTCGGAGTTCTGTACAAATTTTTCTCCCATTTTATCAGGATGGATCTACTGTGATCCTGATCAGAATGTTTGGTAGTTCTTCTGATCTCAAGGTAGTGGTTCATGTAGACAATTAGTCCTGTAGTCCAGTTCCTTTGATTCTCAGGTTTCTCTCTTTCTTTTTTGTTCCAAATGAATATAGACCAGTAGTTGTATCTTAGACAGCTGCTTCTAAGCTTTTAAGACCCCAGACACTACTCACTAAACTAGGATGTAGAACATAAACTTTATGAACTATATATTATGTCAGTTGACTGACTTGTCCCACGAGTCTATGACCCTAAGTCTTCAAACCAAGATAACTAATCCAGTAAGGTGATTGGTTGTCTAAGAAATTTCAGCACTGGTAGCCCCTATTTGTGTATATATGTTGTTGTTGTTATTAGGTGCCATTGAGTATGTTCTGACTCATAGCAACCTATGTACAACAGAACAAAACACTGCCCAGTCCTGCACCATCCTCACAATTGTTGCTATGTTAAGCCCATTGTTGCAGCCACTGTGTCAGTCTATTTCATCGAGGGTCTTCCTCTTTTTTGCTGACCCTCTGTATTACCAAGTATGTCCTTCTTCAGGGACTGGTCCCTTCTGATAACATGTCCAAAGTACATGAGACGAAGTCTCATCATCCTCACTTCCAAGGAGCACTCTGGCTGTTCTTCTTCCAAGACAGACTTGTTCATTTTTCTGGAAGTCCATGGTATAGTCAATATTCTTTGCCAACACCATAATTAAAAGGCATCATTCTTCTTTGGTCTTCCTTATTCATTGTCCAGCTTTTGCATTCATATGAGGTGATTGAAAATATCATAGCTTGGGTCAGGTGCACCTAAGTCCTATATATGTAACATATTTTAAATAAATTAACTGTCTTTCTACACACACACACACATTTACATACATACATTCCTGTTAAAGATTGTTTTATAAAGTAGTCACCTAGAATAGTGGTTCTAAATTGTGATGATTGATGATTTCAACCTCCCAACCACCAGGGAACATTTAGAACAGACTAAAGTTATTTTTGGTTGTCACAAAACTTAGGGGTACAACCGGCATCTATTGGATAAAGATGAGGGCTGCTACTAAACTTCTACAATACACAGGATAGCCTCTCTCAACAAACAACTATCTGGCCTAAATAATCAATCCACCACTCATCTGTCAGTTTGTCATAGTGTGGTGACATGTGTGTTGCTGTTATGCTGGAAGTTATGTCATGCATATTTCAAACACCAGCAGGGTCACCCGTGGTGGACAAGTTTCAGTGGAGCTTCCAGAATAAGCCAGACTACGAAGAAGAACCTGTCAATCTACTTCTGAAAATATTGGCTAGTGAAAACCTTATGAATAATATCAGAACTGTCTGGTATAGTGGCAGCGGATGAGCCCCTCTGGTTGGAAGGCACTCAAAATATGACTGGGGAAGAGCTGCCTCCTCAAATAGAGTAGACCTTAATGACGAGGATGGAGTAAAGATCTCAGGACCTTGCACATACACAGGAATCAAATTGACTACATCTGTGGAAAGAGAAAATGGTGAAGCTTGGTATCTTCAGTCAGAACAAGGCCAAGAGCCGACTGCGGAACATAATATCAAATGCTCTATACAAATTCAAGCTGAAGCTGAAGAAAATTAAAACAAGTCCATGAGAGCCAAAATATAACCTTCAGTATATCTCACCAGAATTTGGAGACCATCTCAAGAATAGATTTAACACATTGAACACTAATGACTGAAGACCACACGAGTTGTGGTATTACATCAGGGACATCATACATGAAGAAAGTAAAAAGTCATTAAAAAGACAGGAATGAAAGAAAAGACCAAAATGGATGTCAGAAGACACTCTGAAACTTGCTCGTGAACATAGTATAGCTAGAGCGAACAAAAGAAATTATCATGTAAAAGAGCTAAACATAACATTTCAAAGGGTGGCTCCAGAAGACAAAGTAACTTATGATAATGAAATGCCCAAAAAACTGGAGTTAGAAAACCAAAAGTGAAAAACACGCTCAGCATTTTTCAAACTGAAAGAACTGAAGAAAAAATTCAAGCCTCGAGTTGCAATATTGAAGGATTCTACAGGGAAATATTGAATGGCACAGGATCATCACAAGAAAATGGCAGGAATACCAGAGTCACTGTACCAAAAAGAATTGGTCAACATTCAACCATTTCAGGAGGTAGTATACCATCAGGAACTGATGGTACTGAAGGAAAAGGTCCAAGCTGCACTGAAGGCATTGGCAAAAAACAAGGTTCCAGGAATTGACAGAATACAAATTGTGATGTTTCAACAAACTGATGCAGTTTGTAGGTGCTCACTTGGCTATGTTAAGAAATCTGGAAGACAGCTTCCCTGTCAAGTGACTAGAAGAGATTCATATTTGTGCCATTACAAAGAAAGGTGATTCAAAAGAATGCAGAAATTATTGAACAATATCATTAATATCACACACAAGTAAAATTTTGCTGTGGATCATTCAAAAGTGAGTGCAGGAGTACATCGACAAGGGAAGGCCAGATATTCAAGTTGGATTCAGAAGACAACGTGGAAATAAGGATATCATTGCTGATATCAGATGGATCTTGGTTGAAAGCAGAGAATATCAGAGAGATGTTTACCTGTGTTTTATTGACTGTGCAAAGACATTAGACTGTGTGGATCATAACAAATTATGGATAACATTAAGAAGAACAGGAATTCCAAAACACTTAACTATTCTCATTAGGAACCTGTACATAGACCAAGAGGAATAGTACAAGGGAATGCTGAGTAGTTTAAAGTCAGGAAAGGTGTGTGTTTAGGTTATATTCTTTCACCATACTCATTCAATCTGTATGCTGAGCAAAAATCCAAAAGCTGGACTATATGAAGAAGAACACTGCTTCAGGTTTGGAGGAAGACACATTAACAACCAGCGATATGCAAATGACACAATCTTGCTTGCTGAAAATGAAGAGGACTTGAAGCACTTACTGATGAAGATCAAAGACCACAGCCTTCAGTACAGATTGCACCTCAACATAAAGAAAACAAAAATCCTCACAACTAGACCGATAGACAACATCATGATAAATGGAAACAATATTGAAATTGTTGGAGATTTCATTTTACTTGGATCCACCATTAACAACCATGGAAGTAGCGGTCAAGAAATCAGACCACATATTGCGTTGGGCAAATCCACTGCAAAAGACCTCTTTAACGTATTGAAAAGAAAGGATGTCACTTTGAAGTCTAAAGGGTACCTGAACCAAGCTACAGTATTTTCAATTGCCTCATATACTTTAGAAAGTTGGACAATGAGTAAGGAAGACCGAGAAAGAATTATGCCTTTGAATCATGGTGTTGGCGAAGAATAATGAATATACCATGGACTGCCAGAAGAACGAACAAATCTGTCTTGAAAGAAGTACAAGTGGAATGCTCCTTGGAAGCAAGGATGGCAAGACTTCATCTCACATACGTTGGACATGTTTTCAGGAGGGTCAGCGAAAAAGAGGAAGACCCTCAATGAGATGGACTGGCACAGTGACTGTAACAATGGGCTGAAGCATTGCAAAGATTGTGAGGATTGTGCAGCACTGGCAGTGTTTCATTCTGTTGTATATAGGGGTCGCTGTAAGTGGAACTGATTCTGTGGCACCTACTACTACCACCACCAACAGCATAGTTAATTCTAGTTGATTTCTGATGTATTTAACCAAGATCTCTGAGTGATACTGATATTGGTAACAGGGTACAGCCTTCTGCCAGGAGATCCTTAGAAAGCAGTCACCGTTCGAGATAGTGTATTTTGCCTAATTCAGGAGGAATGCAGTAAAAATTGTTTTAGAATATTAGAATCTGGCATTCAGAGGCATGCACTAAAGAAACAGCTAATTAGATTAATTAATTAATAGACTCTACTGGAATGAGGTGGTCATTGGAGCCTTTGGGGCTTTAGTTGTCCACTTCTTAAAACTGTAAAATTGACATGATAATTTTGATAAGTGTAGAGTGGATTGGATGCCAACAATAACACTAGAAAGCATAGAGAAAGGAAATACCATGCTAAAAATCCTTTTTTTTTTTTTTTTCTAACCAACCTAGGAGCTATCTGTGACCTTGCTAAAAGATCTCTTGTACCCTCAGGGTAAATAAAGAAAATGAAAAGTCTGATGCTATGATTTGCTGAATTATTGCTAATTGCAACAATCAATGATACTTTTAACTATAAGATACACCACTATTGTATATTTATTTTACTACTATAAAAATAAAAATTAAACTATGACATAAGACTTTGGTGTAAATTATTGTTTTATACAGAGAGAATTCTTGACTTACTTAGACAAGAGACTTATTTAGACAAACATTAGTCACTTTTGTACTTACATAAAAAGGAAACTGTAATGGAATAAACTGGCTTTGTTACTCCTAAAATGTCTTTAAATTCAATGTTTGAGTTTTTTATCACTTTTCAACTTGGAATCATTAATATATTGTTTTTTTAACGCATTATTTTCTCTTGTGCCCCAAGACTCTTGATGATGCAACAGCATTTCTTTTAAAAAATGTCCTCTGCTATAGACTCTGGAATATTATTCCAAACTTCTGACACCCTTCTTTTCTAGTTGTGATGCTGGCCCTTTGCAATTTATTAGACTTTAATTTATTTTCTCAATGGAATCACATGGAAGCTAAATAGCTTCTGTTCAAAGATGCAAATTTTCCGACAAACTTATTGTCAATAATTTAATGATAGCCCTGCCCATCATGTTAATCTATCATGCTAAATTCTTGGTTTTTTGAAATGTTCTAAGGGATTTGACAATTTCTCCTGTCTCTTGTTTCATTACATGATACTGGATAAGAATACCCTTTTGCACACAACTGGGTACTAAAATGTACTAACGGCTTCATCTATTTGTGGAATGCTTTATTTTTGCCATAAATTAAGGCAGTATTTCTCATTATGTGTATATGAACCTTGAGATTTTTGTTAAAATGCAGATTCTGATTTATTAAAGTTGCAGGAGGAGTTGGGGGAAGGTATGGGGAATTAAGATTCTGTATTTCCTGTAAGATCCCAGATGATAAAAATATTTCAATAGCAAATAGCAGTTGCATTTTGCTTTATAACAGAATATGGAATTGCAGTAATAACCCTGTCAATATAAAATGTACACTTTCTGTGACACAATAACCTTTAGCTTTAAAAACAAAAAGAGAAATGAGACAACCTATATCCACGTGGCTTTGCTGTTTGTTTCAAAGAAGGTAAGACTGTAAATCCATAAATGACTTTGCACCTTGCTTCAGAAAATTTCTGAAACCCAATACATACGAGGCAAACATCTTACAAACTTTGCTCAGTCTCAGTTAGTTCCCAAAGACTCACCTTAACCACTTGAGCCCAGACTCCTCAAAACAACATAATGACGTATATCATTTATATATATATATATATATATGATGTACATATTTAAGTCTCAGATTCTTGGTACCGTCATGATGGAAATACCACAAGTGGGTTACTTTAATAAACACAAATTTATTTTCTTACAGTTTAGGGGGCAAGAAGTTGCAATTCAGGATATCAGCTGTAAGGGAGGCTATCTCTAACCACTCTAGGGGAAAATTCCTATCTCTTTCAGCTTCTGT
Source organism: Dugong dugon (assembly GCA_030035585.1). Lineage (NCBI taxonomy): Eukaryota > Metazoa > Chordata > Mammalia > Sirenia > Dugongidae > Dugong > Dugong dugon. The sequence goes on from CM057479.1 coordinate 36,681,274, forward strand.
TCTTTGGTCCCTTGGTGATCTCCACATGGCATCAACTTTTTCTATTTGTTTTTGCTTACTTCTGTGCCTAATCTGCTCCTTTTGTATCTCAAAAGTAATTGGCTTAAAACACACCTCATGCTAATATGACCTCATTAATACTACAAAGAAAATTCTATTCCCTGATGGAATTACATCCACAAGTGTAGGGTGAGGATTTACAGTTCATATTTTTTAGGGGGAAAGTATTCAATCCATTATATATATATCCCAATTCTGAGTATCCCTTACTAAGAGAGTTCAAAGACTTTGTCAAGGTGGTGTTCCCTTTACTGAATTGAGGTCTAGTTTACTATGTTTTATTTTATAACAGGTTGTCCAGTGATAAGTCATTGAGTTAAAACAAACAAACAAAAAATAGCATAATTTTTGAAGATTTTAAAATGATAATCACAGCACGTGTTGTCAATGTAGATAACTTGGTTTAATGATGGCAATGTGAAAAGCAATTATTGTATTTGCAAAAATGTAAATAAGGACAACTAAATTAAAAAGTAAAAGGTAAAGTATTATAATGAAATGTGCAAAGAACTAAAGTTAGAAAACCGAAAAGGGAAGAACGTGCTTGGATTATTTCTCAAGCTTAAAGAACTGAAGAGAAAATTCAAGTCCCAAGTTGCAACGGTGAAGTATTCTACAAGGAAAATATTAAATGACGCAGGAAGCATCAAAAGAAGTTGGAGGAATACACAGAGTCATTATACTAAAAAGAACTGGTTGATGTTCAACCATTTTAGGAGGTAGCATATGATCAAGAACCAATGGTACTGAAGAAAGAAGTTCCAGCTGCATTGAAGGCATTGGTGAAAAATAGACTCCAGGAATTGATGGAATACCAACTGAGATGTTTCAACAAATGGACGTAGTGCTGGAAGTACTTGTCTATGCCAAGAAATCTGGAAGACAGCTACCTGGCCAACCGACTGGAAGAGATCCATACTTGTGCCCATTCCGAAGAAAGGTGATCCAACAGAATGTGGAAATTATGGAAAAATATCTTTAATATCACATGCAAGTAAAATTTTGCTAAAGGTCATTCAAACGTGGTCTCAGCAGTACATCGACAGGTAACTGCCAAAAATTCAAGCTGGATTCAGAAGAGGACGTGGAATGAAAGATATCACTACTGACGTCAGATGGATCTTGGCTGAAAGCAGAGAATACCAGAAAAATGTTTATCTGTGTTTTATTGACTATCCAAAGACATTTGGCTGTGTGGATCATAACAAATTACAGATAACATTACGAAGAACAGGAATCCCAGAACACTTAATTGTGCTCATGAGGAACTTGTACATAGGCCAAGAGGAAGTCATTCAAACAGAACAAGGGAATACTGCATGGTTTCAAATCAGGAATGGTGCATGTCAGGGTTGTATCCTTTCACCACGCTTATTAAATCTGTATACTGAGCAAATAATTCAAGAAACTGGACTATATGAAGAACAATGTGGCATCAGAATTGGAGGAAATTCATTAACAACCTGTGATATGCAGATGACACAGAGTTGCTTGGTGAAAGTCAAGAGGACTTGAAGCGCTTACTGATGAAGATCAAAGACTACAGCCTTCACTATGGATTACACCTTAACACAAAGAAAACAAAAATCCTCACAACTGGACTAATATACAACATTATGATGATAAACAGAAAAAATATTGAAATTGTCAAAGATTTCATTTTACTTGAATCCACAATCAAAGCCCATGGAAACAACAGTCAAGAAAGCATATGACACATTGCATTGGGTAAATCTGCTGCAAAAGATCTCTTTAAAGTGTTAAAAAGCAAAGATGTTACTTTGATGACTAAGGTGCTTCTGACCCAAGCCATGGTGTTTTCAATAGTTTCACATGCATACAAAAGCTGGACAATGAATAAAGAAGACTGAAGAAGAATTGATGCCTTTGAATTGTGGTGTTGGCGAAGAATATTGAATATACCATGGACTGCCAGAAGAACGAATAAATCTGTCATGGAAGAAGTACAGCCAGAACGCTCCTTAGAAGAAAGAATGGCAAGACTTGTCTTGCATACTTTGGACATGTTATCAGGAAGGACCAGTCCCTCGAGAAGGATGTCATGCTTGGTAAAGTACTGAGTCAGCAAATAAGAGGAAGACCTTCAACAAGATACACTGACACAGTGTCTGCAACAATGGGCTCAAGCATAATAACGATTGTGAGGATGATGCAGGACCAGTGTTTCCTTCTGTTGTACACAGAGTTGATGACTCAGAACTGACTAGAAGTCACCTAGCAACAATAACAACAACAGGTAAAGACAACTAAATTAGGACTGCCACCTGACCAGTAGTGATGTTAAGATGCCACTTTTCAAAAGACGTATCTGAAAATCAGTGATGTTAAAAAGTGATGCTAAAGTGTGCATTTTAGTATATGTGAAATATAGTAGTGCTTCATAATCTATTATTAGATGTCATGTACGCTTAAGCACTTTGTTTAAGAAGGAATGGAAACCTGAGAATGGAATTGAGCTGTTTAGGAGAATTCCAAAAGCTTAGAGAAGGACAAGGTACATAATTTGCTGAGCACAGCACAAAATGAAAATGGGAGGCCCTGTGTTCAAAAATTCTGAATTCCAAGGTGGTGACAGCAGAGAACTAAATCTGTGTGACTGTACAGATCACACGTCCAGGAAACAGGCCCTGACTTATCATACCCAACATATGGAAACCTCAATGAGTCCCCATTGCTACAGTGTAGCCTTATGGTTAAGAGTGCTAATGGGGGAGCCAGAGTGCCTTTGCCATTGGCATCTGACATTTGACTTGACATTTAGCAAGTTACTTAACCACTCTGATCCTAGTTTTCCCATGTGCAAGTGGGGATGATCATAGTACCTATATCCTAGTGTTGTTGAAATAATTAAGTTAGCTTAAAATATATAAAGTACCAAAAATAGGTAAACTTTGATGCTGTTTGGAGGATCTCTCCCCTCTTTTGTTCAATTGGCAGGAAGCTAGTGCAGAGGGGTCTATGACTAATAGCAACATTGATATGTATATTCTGTAGTTGAACTCCTGAGATTACAGAAGATTATTTTCTGGTCCAGGAAGTGTCCATGGTTACATAGTTGAATCTATGTTCTTCGTTCCTCTGCCAACTCCCAGAGTATGTTATCTGGAGACTCTCCCACAGCTCCTCCAGGCCTAAGTCTACCCCTGCAAGGTGGTAAAAGGGTGGGAAGCAGCTCATTCTGCTGCTTCTTTACCTATATATACACGGCCTATTGCTACGGATGTGTGCATCCACCCTCCTTTGCACCTCAAATGCTTAGGACAGTGCTAGGCACAAGACATGTGCTATGTATGTTTCTTGTTAGCCATTATCTGATAAGACTAAATCTGCCCTGTCTTAAAGATGTGGGAAATTTCCTGGAAAGGAAAATTAATTCTTATTCCTTCCTGTATTAGTTTTCTGTGGCTTCCTTAACAAATTATCAAATTTTGGTGGCTTAAAACAACATATATTTATTCTCTCACAATTCTGGAGACCAGAAGTCAGAAATCAAGTTGTTGGTAGGGGCATGCTCCCTCCAAAGCCTTTAGGGGAGAATCTGTTCCATGCTTCTTCCTAGCTTCTGGTGGCTTCTGACAATCTCTGGAATTCCAATGTCTACCTCTGTCTTCACATTGCCTTCTCCTCTGTACATGTCTTCTCCTCTGTGTGTTTGTCTCTAAATTCTCTTTTAAGGATACATATGACATATGACTGCATTTAGGGCCCACCTAGAATATCCAGGATAAACACTTCTCAAAATTTTAACTTAATCACATCTTTTACCATATAAGGTAATAGTCACAGGTACTGGAAAGTAGCACCAGAACTTATCATTTCCGGTGGGGGGTGGGGGAGGGCATCATTCAGTCCACTGCATTTCTTATCCATCTCTGTCTTCATTCTATAAAGCAGCATTTTCTCAACCTTGGCTGTGCATTGGAATCACTTGGGCAGCTTTAAAAAATAGTGATACCAGGATCCCTCTCCAGGGATTCCAATTTAATTGGTTTGAGGAATGAAGTGGGCATCAGGAATCTTTAAATCTCCCTAGCTGATTTTGAAATGTAACCAATGTTGAGAAATACTGAATTAGGGTAACAGCATAAGAGTCTCTGGTTATTGTCAATTAAAGAAAAGTTGGAAAAGAGGGTTTATACCTAAAGATCTTCAGTACTTCACTAATTTATATTTACAAAAATATGGGGATTATGTATAGGCTGGACTTTTAGAGGAATGTTCACTCATTGTTTGTCAGGTTGCAATGATAGCCTGTGTCAAAATAAACAAAAATTCTAGTAGTTCCAAGGTACTATGTTAAGAAGTAAATCCAAACAATTTTGAAAGATAAAAAATCTTGGCTTTAATATTGTCTAGTTGGAGTCAACTGGCTACAAGTTTATTCATCTCATATAAGGTTTGAAATTTTTCTGTCTTATTAAGATGCTCTTCTCTATTCTTAGAAGTAAAATGATACTTTTCTTTCATTTAAAACATTAAAATTTTGTCTTTTAAATGTAGTTATTTTATCCATTAGGTATTTTTTTCTTGTAAAGTACGTGGTAGGATCCTAATTTCATTTTTTTATGTACATTTTTTCCTAGACCCATTTAACAAATAGAACCCAATATACAATGTGTGCTCTGTCACAAATCCAAGTTCCACGTATAAGGAGATTTGGGAATGGACTCTCTATTCCACGACAATGCTCTATTTTAATATTTTTTCACATGTGTCGTAGTGAAACTACTTTCACCAAAGCCTTCTGCAGCAAACAGATTTTTATTGTGACATATCAGAAAACAAAATGGGAAGTTGGTTGCAAGCACCCAGGCTATAAACAGACCAGAATACAAAGAAGTACAATCTATAAGTAATTTTTATACAATTTTGACAGGTTTAATTCATTATGAGTAAATTACTTACAGACTATGATCGGTTAAAGACAAAAAACTAAGATCATGATTGGATGATCTTTTCTTGGTTTTCTTTTCTGATAATCTAGTCTCTTGGTTCAGGGGTACTGGGTCTGTCATAAGATGGTTGTTTTTTATTTGTTATGTGGCTACATATGATATTAACTTGCTTCCTAGGGTAAATTGTTATTTATTTTTAGTATATATGTTCACAATCCATTGAACCGGTTAGAGCACTCTATCTTACTCCTTTGATGTAGTTTTCCTATTGTTTTAAGATTTTCAGATTCTGACAGACAAGTTGGCCTTTTGTAGTTATGGCTTCTGTGGTTAGATTAACCATTTATCAATCTCTCCTTTTGATCATTGATTACTGTAAGTACATCAGTGATCACAAGATGATGCCTGGACTTTGCTGGGCTCCTAGATGGTGGCCATGGCGGGCACTTTAAAATCATAGTCTGGTTTTCAGCAGATACCATCTGGTTCTTTGCCAGGGTTATTAGGTGAGGGTTATGGCTGCTTCACTCATATTGCAGAAGTGGGCAGAATCAATATAACCACTGTGCAACCAGGGCTCCAACCATCACCGTTGAGTCAATTCCTACTCATAGTGACCATATAGGACAGAGTAGAACTCCCTATAGGATTTCCAAGTAGTGGCAGGTGAATTCAAACTTCCAACCTCTTGGTTAGCAGCTGTAGCTCTTAACCACTGTGCCACTAGAGCTGCAAATCAATATACAATATTGGTTTAGGTGTTGGTCGTGATCCAAGGTTCAGGCACTTATTAATTCCAGTGACTACACATTTGAACAAAATATAGATGAATGCAGTTAATAGTATTATCATTAAAATGTCTTGCAGGAATGAGTGAGCCTAAGATCCAACCCTTGGGGTAGCCATCCAAATAAATCTGGGGTTTGTAAAGGAAGAATAGAGTACAGCCAAACAGCATGCTGTCTAATTTTATGGATACCTTGTTCTGCAATTCTAGAGATATTTATCCAAGAACAACAGGCTATATCAGCCAGCAGACATATCCATCCTTCTTGTGCCAATAAGAAGTCTAATGCAATCCAATTGTCCAGGACCACCTTTGCCAGAGAAGTTAATAATTTTTGTTGAGCTGACACTCTATCAGCAACATTATCAGCTATTTGTGCCATTGTGGCAGACAGGTCTTGTAGAGATTTTTCTAATTATACTTACCATATGAGGGAATCATTGCTCTTAAAAAAAAAACAACCCCACCCTCGCTGTTTTGCTATGGCACTTTTACATACTTCTCTTTTGGTTACTGAAATTAGTTTGATATTGCTCATCCAATGTTAACTAGTGTTTTTGGAATAAATGTTAAAGGGGACAGCCATTGATCCTAAGGTACATTGCCCTTGCATTCTTCACCCATCTATGCAGGGAATATCCCATGCATATAGACTGCCTCTAGGAAAGGGGTTGTTTAAACCACTGTAATTAGATCCTCCACATAGGAACAAATAACCATGAGGGACACAAATGATAGTATCCGTATGAGGCTAAAGTATAGAAAAATTTACGTGCATTAGCCATGTCTCAAATAGATTGTTATTAAATGTTTGGAGCCCTCTGAACTTTAGTTCTAACTTAGTATAAGTGTCAAAATGGAGATTGTCATAATAGTAGTATTGTATTTGTCATATTTAGGATATAGTTTATTTAAGGTTGTTAAACAATCCTAATACCAATGATCACAATACCTAGGAAATTCAGGATAATGTTCAATAAAATATAGTCCTAATTCTCCTTCCTGTACACAGGGAACTTGAGGGTTAACTGTCTTTGCTACATTACAACCTATAACTAGGAATCATATAGTTGTGAGATTGAAGCAAGTAATATTTGGATTAAACAGCATGTTAGAAGATGCTACAATTTAACCCCTATTGCTCATTTTAGGGCAGAGCTAGAATTTGTTTTTGGCGAAGGGATAACATGATAGTTTAATACTGGGGAAGCTGAAGGATCTGACTTGTCTTATACAGATTTAAGATTATGACTACATATCAAACAATCAGTTAAATTCCTTGCACCAGCAACTGATTGAATTTTACAAATGTATTTTCTTCCTAGGCTAAAGTTAAGATATATATGGCGAATATTAGCATTATCTTAATTAAACCCATAATAATATAGATGAATAATAGACAATGAATAAAATATAGCTACTATCAGGATTATTGCTATGATTAAACAGACTAAGCAATAAAGTTCAATTTAACGTATTTAACACTCCTGTTTTCAATACACAATGATTACAGTAGAAAATAAGGTAAGTTAGTATAAATTCTACTAATTCAGCCAACTGGATTTTCTGTTCCTTCACTTTCTGGTATAGGTTAGAGGGAAGGTTTGGCCTTTGGTGGAAGACGATTAGTGGTGGTGTGCAGGCAACATTTAAACTTCAGTTTTAGCCCTCCTGCTCATTCAATAACCCATTTAGGAACTTTGGCTTTCTTCAACTAGGATAGATGTATCCACAACTTTACTCCCTATAATTCAGTAGCACAATCACTAGGCACTAAATAAGTTCCTTCCATCGAGGTTCAAGGAATTCCATTTGGTGATGCTTCCAATACACATAATCTCCTGGTTCAGATTTATAATTTGAAGAATTGGAAACAGGTGTACTTGTTTGATGTGCATGTTGCAGCTGGTAAACATGATCTTTAGCATATTGAACTAATCCTTGATAATATTTTAACGGACTAGTAGAAAGGAGATTTGGCTCAATGTTGTTAACCCCATAAGTTAAAGCCATAGGGCAGTCAGTTACAATTTCAAAAGGGGTTAGCCGTGGGATGGGGAAAATTTTTGCAAATAGCAGTTACTACTTGCACATTAAAATGAGTTCCTCAGTCACTACAGAGAATTGCTGGGGTGCCCAATATAGAAATTATATCTTCTAAAGGCTTCTTTGCCACAAAAGTGGCAGTGGCATTCCTTCAAGGAAAAACCTACCCAACAGGAATATCTATAAGTCATGACAAATACATATTTGTAACCCTGTGTCTTAGGCTCAGTTCTCTAGAGAAGCAAAACCAGTAAACCATATATGTATAGAGAGATTTATATCAAGGAAACAGCTCATTCAGTTATATAGGCTAAAACAAGTCTGTGGATCAGGGTAGAGGCTTCTCCCAGTTCACAGGGCCACAGAAGCTGGTGAATCCAAGGTAGGCAGGTCAGAGAGGGGCTCCCGTTCACAGGCTGTGAGGGTCAACAAATTTCAAGATCAGCAGACAAGACTGCAAGGTTTCTCCTGATTCACGTAGCTGCAGGGGCTGGCGAACCCAAAAGCAGTAGGTCGGGGAACTGGACTCTTGCTCTCAGGCTGTGAAGATCGACGAATTCCAAGATCAATAGGTAAATTGCTAGTTCAAGTCCCAAGAACCAGAGGTGAGACAACAAGAGGCAGATGCTGAGTCTGGAACAAGCCAAAAACCTTGGCAATGCAAGCAGGCAGAAAGTAACCAGTGGAAGACAGAGAGATGAAGCTGAGGGGTCAGTGAGCTGCCACAGGCCCTGCCCTCACCAGTACCACTCAGCAGAGTCCATCATGGGGGTGATCACATATCAAATTTCAAAGGGAAGTGATCACAACATTATACAACTGCTAAAACACTGAGAATCATGGCCTAGCCAAGTTGACATACAATCTTAACCATTACACTCTGTTAATTGGTAGTTAATTGAATAAAATTCATTTGCCATTTGTGCATAGGTCTGATAGAAAAAAGGTACCTGCCAACGGGGGATCTGAGTGCTTTCGCTGGACTAAATTCAGCAAAGGTTGGGCATTGTCTGACTACCTTATCTGCAGCTGTCTAAAAGTGACTCCAATAGTATTTCTTCATTATTTGTACTGTCTTATCTCATCCTAAATGACCTCTTAAATGACAACTAGTAGCTACTGTGATATGTAAATCCTTAGGGAGTACATACTGATTATTTGGTCCCATCCACAATCCTGTTTGCTGGTTTATCTGACATCCTTCATCTTTCCATTTATCTTGTTCATAGGAAGGGGCAGCTTTTCAATGTAATGATAGACTATGCCATTTTTCTTCTCCCTCTTTCCTTGGATCCTCTATCCAAGGTTCAGGTAAGAGAATATTTTGTCCATTATAACAAATGTAGCATTGATTTGGTCCAAAAAACATATAAGGGAGGTGATACCTTTCATTTTCAGTTCCCCAGCCACTAGCATTAGCCTAAATTCTTACACTAGACCACTTCCTACCTCATGTAGATAATGGGCTGGTGCCTTAAAATTTCCCTAGAAACTTTGATCTAAAAATGCAATAAGCTCTTACTCCATATAGATTTGATTTCAAATAGAGAAGTTAATAATAATGTAAGGTGAAGACCTTGAGGTATTACTGATCTGTTTCCAGGCCCCATCCATAATTGGATGGTGGCATCTAGATAACACTCTCTTGAAACCCAACTAAGTACCTCTTCTTCTGGAGCTAACTGCTGGTATTTTATTATTTGAAAACATGGGTAAGTTATGACTGGTGTTTGGGAGTGAAGAGGAGGGAGAAGACCTCCAATTCTTCTATCTTGAATTTTTGTCAAGCCTGTACTAACTTCCTTAAAATGAATTAAGCTGTTTTGCTCAGTTTTTGAGACTAAATATCCCTGAACTGAAGTCCAAGCAGCCAGTTTAGCAGCTTTATCAGCCAATTTATTTCCTTTTACTTCTTCTGTTTGGCAGCCCCATTTTGGTTGATGCTGTTGTTGTTGTTAGATGCCGTCAAGTCAGTTCTGACTCATAGCTACCCTATGAGGTTGATGAGCTTGTATTTTTATTGTTATTTGTTATTTCAGAATAATAAGAGAACATCCAGAAAATTGGCCACTAAAGCACCATTATTTACAGGTTGTCCTGAGGAAGTTAAAAATCCCCTTTGTTTTCATAACATTCTGAAATAAAAAATTATTCCCTACCTGTTTCAAGAATTGGTATATATATTGACTGACTGATCTTGTGCTAAATTATATGCTTTTATTAAGGCTGTAAGCTCAGCTCGTTGAACAGAGGTCACCTCAGGCAAGGGTCCACTTTCCAGTACCTCTATTGTGGTAGTTATGGTGTATCCTCTTTGATACCTAGAACTAGAAGCTTCATGTTTTAGGTAGGAGCCATCTACAAACACTTTATGTGAAGGATTGGAGAGTAGAGTTTTTTGCAGGTCTATTCTAGGAGATAAAATTTGATCTGTTAAATCAAAACAGTCATGATCAATATCATTATCATTGGGATCAGGCATGAAGGTAGCTGGATTCAAAGCTGCTGTGATGTGTAATCTAAGGTTGGGGGCAGCTAGAAGAAGAACTTCTTATAAAGTTAGTCAGTATGATGGTAAAAGTTGTGTATCAACTTGGATGGGCCATTATCCTCAGTGGTTTGGCAGTTATGATGCAGTTTGGCAGGTTTTTAATGATGTGATCACCTCCATAATGAGATCTGATATAATGGGATCACCTCCATGATGAGATCTGTAGTGAGTAGCTAATTAGTTGAAAGGGAGTTGCCTTGAGGGTGTGGCCTGCATCCAATATAGGTGGACTTTCTGGCAAGGTTCACTGGCTTTTGCTTGCTGTGGATCCTGTAGCTGGCTCATATTCATCTCACCTCCAGTTCTTGGGACTTGAGTTAGAAGCTTACCTGCTGTCTGACTTTCTCATCTTGGATTTGCCAGCACCTGCATATATGTGACTCAGGAGAAGCCTCCACCCTGACCCACGAAGTTGAGACTTTCCAGCCTCTACGACCATGTGAGCCATTTCTTTTATACAAACCTCTCTGTGTATATATTTATTTATTTGCTGCACTAGTTTTGCTTCTCTAGAGATTCCAGCCTAAGACAGTAGGCTAGCTGGAAGGTGTTGGGTTAGAGTAGAATTTAAGATTGCAGAAACTTCATGTGGAACATATATATCTAGATTATTTCCCAATACTATGTCAGATTCTGTTTCTATTAATTTGGCTGTGGCTGCAACCACTCGAAGGCATGGAAGATAAGCTCTGGCTACTGGATCTGTATACTGTAGTAGACTACAGGTCTGTATCTCTCTCCATGCTTCTGAGTTAAGGCTCCTAAGGCATTCCCTTGTCTTTCAGAAAGGAAAAGAGAGAAATCTAAAGAATAGGGAATCCAAGAGCTGGAGTGTGAGTTAGAGATTCTTTTAACCTAGTTATGGCTTGCACAGCTTTCATAGACAGCCCAAAAAATTCAAGGATATTCCCATTAAGATACACATAAAGAGGTTGTGCTAATAAACAGAAACTCGGTATCCAAACTCTATCATAGCCACACAATCCTAAAAATCCCCTTAACTATTTCTTTGTTGTATGTAGAGAATAGGAGAAGATAGCTTCTTTTCATTTTGGGTTAATTGAGATTCCTTCTGCTGAGATTAAATGACCAAGATATGTTACTTGTGGAAGGATGAACTGTAATTTTTCCCTGGATGCTTTACACCCTCTAACAGCCAAATGATGTAATAAAAGAAGACTATCCTGTGTGTTTGCTTGCTTGGTGTTAGAACAGACTAAGAGATCATCAACATACTGGAGTAACATAGATTTATGTTCAAACTGTAAAGGCAACAAGTCAGTATATAAAATCTGGGAAAAATAGGTGGGGCTCTCAGTGAATGCTTGGTGCATGACGGTCCAAGAATATTGCTGATTATTCCAGGTAAATGAAAACAAAAAATGGCTGTCTGGATGAACAGGAATACTGAAAAAAAAGCACTACAGAAGTCAATGACTATAAATCATGCGGCGTCTGGTGGAATCTAGGTTAGTAGCAAATGTGGATTTGGATCAACAGAGATTTGAAGGATAACAATGTGGTTAATAGCTCTAAGATTATGTACAAATTGCCAACCTCAGTTATTAGGTTTTCTGACAGGAAATACTGGGGTATTACAAGGGCTAGTACATGGAACAATTAATCTCTTTTCTAAAAAATCTTGGATAAAAGGTGTCAGTCCTTCCTTTGTTTCAGGTTTTAAATGATATGAAGCTACTTTAGGTAAGGGTTTAGTGGGGTCTATTTGAACTTTAATAGGTTCATCTGATAGAATGCAGCCAACATCGGTCGACAAGGAAGCCCATAATTGTGATGGTATTTGATTAAGAATTTGAGTCTCCTTTTCTAAGGGTAGGGTATCTTCGCCCTGTGATATCAAAAGAGCTTGTTTTAAAGAAAAGGTTTCTTCTGTCTCAGGCATCTGGGTCTCGTCTTAATCTTCAATGTCAGGGAAATTGAGTAATATATCCCCTGCATCTGTAAACTGAATATGGTATTTTCATTTTGAAAGAAAATCATGCCTTAACAAACTTACTGGAGTACTATTGTTCAGTAAAAATTGGTCAAAATTTTCTATTGGCCCTAAAGAAATTGGTATGGGTAAAGAATGGGTTAAAATTTGTTCCTCAACAAGAAAAGTTTGAGTACTCTGGGGAAGAGGTCTTTGCAAACTCAGGGTTGATTGCCAACAGCATTGCATCCATGTCCGCAAGGAAGGTACAAAGCTGCCCATTTACTGTGAGCATTGTTTCTCCCTGCTGGGACAAGGGGACTCCTGCCAAAGCCTCTATAAACTCCCTGGAGCATCATCACATTGATTTTTTCTAAAGGTAGTGCTGAAAGAGTCACCTTTTATTTATTCTTAAACTTAAAACAATCAATTTTAAAGTGACCAGGTTTCTTACAATAGTTACAAACCAATGGAGCAGTATTATTGGTGGGAGAATTCCTTTGCTTTGGCTATGGTCCCATAGGTTTCTGTAATTGCTGCAATTGGAGACCCATTAACTTTTCTGAGTTTTCTTTTTTTTTACCTCAGCTTCTTTCTTTTGCTGTTTCATAGTTTGATTTAATGTATAGGATAAAGGGGCTAATCCAGAATTATCATTACTTTCCCAATTTAATTGATGCCTTTTTCCCATTTGGGCTAATACAGAATTCAATCCTCCTAGAAATAGTGAATTAAAGGTGACCTTAACCCTTTCGTCCATAATTTTTAATCCTCAATGTTCTATAAATATTTTTGTTAACTTATCTCTATAATTATAGATTCATCTTTTTTTTTATTGTTGTAATTAAATGAAATTTACATTTCAAGTTAGTCTCCCATACAAATTTTTTTTAAATACATTGTTATGAGAACCCAACTGCTCACCCCATTCTGTGACAGCACACTCCTCACCTCTGCCCCTGATTCCCCATGAACGTTCTATCAGCTCCTAAAGCACTCTGCCTTCCCATCTCACCTCTGGACAGAAGCTGCCACTTTGGTCTCTTGTATCTACCTAAAAGGCACATTCTTCACGAGTATCACTTTAGGTTCCGCAGTCGAGTCCAATCCCTGTCTGAAGAGTTGGCCTCGGAAATTATTTTAGTTCTGGGGTGATAGAGAGTCCGGGGCCATGTTCTCCAGGGTGCCTCCAGTCTCAGTCAGACATTAAGTCTGGTTTTCTTACTAGAATTTGAATGCTGCATCCCATCCTTCTACTGCTCCATCAGGGACCCTCTGTTGTGTTCCCTGTCAGGATGTTCATTGGCGGTAGCCGGGCGCCATCTAGCTCTTCAGATCTCAGATTGATGAAGTCTCTGGTTTATGTGGCCTATTCTGTCTCATTGGGCTAATACTTCCATTGTGTCTTTGGTGTTCTTCGTTCTCCTTTACTCCAAGTGGTTGGGACCAATTGATGCATCTTAGATGGCCGCTTGCAAGCTTTTAAGACCCCAGCCGCCACTCACCAAAGTAGGATGCAGAACATTTTCCTAATAAGATTTGTTATGCCAATTGACATAGAAGTCCCCTGAAAGCATGGTCCCCAAACCCCCCATCCCTGCTACTCTGTCTCTCAAAGTATTTGATTGTATTGAGGAAACTTCTTAGCTCTGGTTTAGTCCAGTTATGATGGCTTTCCCTGTAGTGTGTGCTGCCCATCTCTTCACCTAAGATGATTCTTATCTACTATCTAGTTAGTGAATAACCCTCACCCTCCCTCCCCAGCCCCGTAAACATCAAAGAATGTTTTCTTCTGTGTTTAAACCTTTTCTTGAGTTCTTATAATTGTGGTTTTATACAGTATTTATCCTTCTGTGACTGACTAAATTCACTCAGCATGATCAGTTCCAGCTTTCACTGTGTTATACGATGTTTCACAGCTTCATCATTGTTCTTTATCCTTGGGTAATATTCCATTGTGTGGATATACCATAATTTGCCTATCCATTTGTCAGTTGATGGGCACCTAGGTTGCTTCCATCTTTTTGCTATTGTGAACAGTGCTGCAATGTACATGAGTGTGCATATATCTATTTGTGTGATGGCTCTTGTTTCTCTAGGATATATTCCAATGAGCGGGATAGCTGGATCTTATGGTACTTCTATTTCTAGATTTTTAAGGAAGTGACAACTCGATTTCCAAAGTGGTTGTACCATTTTACATTCCCACATAGAGTGTATAAGTGTTCCAGTCTCTCCACAACCTCTCCAGCATTTATTATTTTGTGTTTTTTGGATTAACGCTAGCCTTGTTGGGGTGAGATGATATCTCATTGTAGTTTTGATCTGCATTTCTCTAACAGCTAATGATCGTGAGCATTTCTTCATGTGTCTGTTAGTAGCCTGAATATCATCTTTGGTGAAGTGCCTGTTCATATCCTTTGCCCATTTTTTAATTGTGTTATTTGTCTTTTTGTTGTTGAGGTTTTGCAGTATCTTGCAGATTTTAGAGATTAAAGTCTGATAGGATTTGTCATAGCCAAAATTTTTTCACAGTCTGTAGGTTGTCTTTTAACTCTTTTGGTGATGTCTTTTGGTAAGCACAAGTGTTTGATTTTTAGGGGCTCTCATTTATCTAGTCTCTCTTCTGGTGCTTGTTCATTGTTACTTATGGCTCGTATTTTGTTTATGCCATGTATTAGGGCTCTTAGCGTTCTCCCTATTTTTTCTTCCATGATATCTATCATTTTTTGATTCTATGTTTAAGTCTTTGATACATTTTGTGTTAGTTTTTGTACATGGTGTGAGATATGGGTCTTGTTTCAGTTTTTTGCAGATGGATATCCAGTTATGCCAGCACCATTTGTTAAAGAGACTGTCTTTTTCCCAATGAATGGACTTTGGGCCTTTGTCAAATATTAGCTGATCATAGGTGGATGAGCTTATATCTGGATTCTCAACTCTGTTCCATTGGTTTATGTGTCTGTTGTTGTCCAGCACCAAGCTGTCTTGACTACCGTGGCAGTATAGTAGGTCTTAAAATCAGGTAGTGTAAGGCCTTCCACTTTGTTCTTCTTCATGAGTAATGCTTTATTTATTTGGGGGCTGTTCCATTTCCATATGAAGCTGGTAATTTGTTTCTCCATCTCATTAATAAATGCTGGTGGAATTTGGATCGTGATTGCATTATATCCGTAGACTGCTTTGGGTAGAATTGACATTTTCACTATGTTGAGTCTACCTATCCATGAGCAAGGTATTTTTCTCACTTATACAGGTCTCTTTTAGTTTCTTGTAGTAGTGTGTTGTAGTTTTCTCTGTAAAGATCTTTTACATCTCTAGTTAAATTAATTCCTAAGTTTTTTAAATCATCTTTGGGGCTATTGTAAATGGTATTGATTTGGTGATTTCCTCTTTGAGGTTCTCTTTGTTGGTGTAAAGGAATCCAACTGATTTTTGTGTGTTTATCTTGTATCCTGAAACTTTGCTAAAATCTTCTATTAGTTCCAGTAGTTTTCTCATGGATTCTTTGGGGTTTTCTGTGTATAAGATCATATCATCTGCAAATAGAGATACTGTGACTTCTTCCCTACCTATTTGGATGCCTTTTATTTCTTTTTCTAGCCTAACTGCTCTGGCCAGGACCTCCAGCACAATGTTGAATAATAGTGGTGATAGAGGGAATCCTGGTCTCGTTACGGTTCTTAAGTGGAATGCTTTCAAATTCTCCCTGTTTAGGATGATGTTTGCGGTTGGTTTTGTATAAATGCCCTTAATTATATTGCAGATTTTCCCTTCTATTTCTATTTTATTGAGAGTTTTTATCATGAATGGGTGTTGGACTTTGTTGAATGCCTTTTCTGTATCAATCAATAAGATCATGTGGTTCTTGTCTTTTATTTCATTTATGTGATGGATTACGTTGATTGTTTTTCTAAC
Organism: Dugong dugon; assembly: GCA_030035585.1. Lineage (NCBI taxonomy): Eukaryota > Metazoa > Chordata > Mammalia > Sirenia > Dugongidae > Dugong > Dugong dugon. The sequence goes on from CM057479.1 coordinate 36,697,485, forward strand.
GTGGAATCATCCCTTCATACCTGGTATAAATCTCACCTGGTCATGGAAAATTGGTTTTTTGATATGTTGCTGAATTCTATTGGCTAAAATTTTGTTGAGAATTTTTGTGTCAATGCTCATTAGGGATATCGGTCTGTAATTTTCTTTTTTTGTGGTGTCTTTGCCTGGTTTTGGTATCAGGGTTATGCTGGCTTCATAAAATGTGTTTGGGAGTATTCCACCCTTTTCTATGCTCTGAAATACCTTTAGTAGAAGAGGTGTTATCTCTTCTCTGAAAGTTTGGTAGAATTCTCCAGTGAAGCGATCTGGGCCAGAGCATTTTTTTTGTTGGCAGTTTTTTAATAACATTTTCAATTTCTTCTTTTGCTATGGGTTTATTTAGTTGTTCTACCTCTGTGTTAATTTAGCTGGTAGTGAGTGTCTAGAAATTTGTCCTTTTTGTTTAGGTTTTCAAAGTTGTCAGAGTACAATTTTTCAAAGAAATCTGTTATGGTTCTTTTAATTTCAGTTGGGTCTCTTGTGATATCACCCATCTTATTTCTTATACGGGGTATCTGCTTCCTCTGTTGTTTTTCTTTTATCAGTTTGGCGAATGGTTTATCTATTTTGTTGATCTTTTCAAAGAACCAGCTTTTAGACTTGTTAACTCTTTCGATTGTTTTTCTATTCTCTATTTCATTTAATTCTGCTCTAATTCTTACTATTTCCTTCCTTCTGGCGCCTGTGGGCTTCTTTTTCTGCTCTCTTCCTACTTATTCCAGTTGTAGGGTTAATGCTTTGATTATGGCCCTTTCTTCTTTTTGGATGTGTGCATTTATTGCTATAAAGTGACCTCTGAGCACTGCTTTTGCTATGTCCCAAAGGTTCTGTTAGGATTTTTTTCATTGTCGTTTGATTCTATGGATTTCTTTATTCCATCCTTAATTTTTTCTATGGCCCAGTAGTACTTGAGCAGGGTGTTGTTCAGTTTCCATGTGCTTGATTTTTTTAATTTCTTTTTGTGTTGTTGATTTCCACTTTTTTGGCTTTATTTCAGAAAAGATGCTTTGTAATATTTCGATGTTTTGCATTTTGGTAAGTCTTGCTTTATGGCCTAATATGTGATCTATTCTGGAGAATGTTCCATGTGCATTGGAAAAGAAAGTATACTTGGCTGCTGTTGGGTGCAGTGTTCAGTATATGTCTATGATATCAAGTTGGTTGATTGTAGCATTTAGCTCTTTTGTGTCTTTATTGAGCTTCTTTCTGGATGTTCTGTCCTTCATCAAAAGTGGCATGTTGAAGTCTCCTACTACTGTTGTGGAGCTGTCTCTCTCTCTCTTCAGAGTGGTTAGAGTTTATTTTATGTATTTTGGAGCCCTGTTGTTGGGTGCATAAATATTTATTATAGTTACGTCCTCCTGGTGTATTTACCCTTTAATCATTATATAGTGTCCTTCCTTATCCTTTGTGGTGGATTTTACTTTAAAGTCTATTTTTTCAGAGATTAATATTGCCACTCCTGCTCTTTTTTGAGTGTTGTTTGCTTGATATTTTTTCATCCTTTTTGAGTTTTAGCCTGTTTGTGTCTTTAAGTCTAAGGTGCATCTCTTGTAGGTAGCATATAGATGGATCATGCTTTTTTATCCTGTCTGCCACTCTCCATCTCTTTATTGGTGCATTAAGGCCGTTTGCGTTCAGCGCAATTATTGATAGGTATAAGTTTAGTGCTATCATCCTGATATCTCTTTCTGTGTGTTTTTCACAGTTTCTTTGTTCTCCTCAATTTTCTGTGCTGAGTTGTTTTTCTTTATGTATTTTTTTTTTCATCTTTTTCTTTGTTGTAGATTTTGTGTTTGCTGGTCTTTATGTTTTTCTACTTTTTAGTTTTGATTTGTAGGATAGTTAGATTCCTTTGTGATTACCTTAATATTTACCCCTATTTTTCTAAGTTTATACTGGTCCTTCATTACTTTATATCACCTTAACTTCCCCTCCATAATGTCTCAATTTTTTAAGTCCCTCTTTTTTGTGTTAATGTTGTCCTTTTCTACATATTGATATCTGTTTCCCTATTTTCAATGTTTTAGCTTTGATGTATTTTCAATATCTGTATCTGTGTCAGTATCTGGTTGCTCTTTCCTGTGTTCTAGTCTTGTACTATTATCTGGCGTTATTGATTATCTAACCATAGGACTCCCTTTAGTATTTCTTGTAATTTGGGTTTGGTTTTTGCAAATTCCCTGAACTTCTGTTTATCTGGAAACGCCCTAATTTCACCAGCATATTTGAGAGACAGTTTTGCTGGATATATAATTCTTGGCTGGCAGTTATTTTCCTTCAAGGCTTTATATATGTCATTCCATTGCCTTCTAGCCTCCATGGTTTCTGCTGAGTAGTCCGAGCTTATTCTAATAGACTCTTCTTTGTAGATGACTTTTCTTTTATCCCTAGCCACCCTTAAAATTCTCTCTTTATCTTTGGTTTTGGTAAGTTTGATTGTAATATATCTTGGTTGACTTTATTTTAAGATCTACCTTATGTGGGGTTCAGTGAGCATCTTGGATAGATATCTTCTCATCTTTCATGATATCAGGGAAATTTTCTGTCAACAAATGTTCAATAATTTTCTCTGTATTTTCTGTTATCCCCCCTGTTCTGGTACTTCAATCACTAGTAGGTTATTTCTCCTGATAGAGTCCCACATAACTTTTAGATTTTCTTCATTCTTTTTAATTCTTGTATCTGATTTTTCCTCAAATAAGTTGGTGTCAAGAGCTTTATCTTCATTGTCACTAATTCTGACTTCTACTGCCTCAATTCTGCTACTATGACTTTCTATTAAGTTGTCTAATTCTGAAATTTTATGTTAATCTTCTGGATTTCTGATTGCTGTCTCTCTATGGATTCTTGCAGCCTATTAAATTTGTCATTATGTTCTTGAATAAGTTTTTTATGTTCCGCTACTACTTTTTCTGTGGGTTCTCTGGATGTTTATGCATCTTGTCGAATTTCCTTCCTAATTTCTAGAAGAGTTCTGTATATTAATCTTCTGTATTCTGTCCCTGGTAATTCCAAGAAGTTCTCTTCCTCCAGAGAATTTATTGATTCTTTATTTTCAGAGCTTGCTGAAGCCAGCATGGACTGCCTCTTTATGTGATTTGATACTGACTGTTGTCTCCAAGCCATCAATAATTTATTATAATTTTATTTTTGTTTAGTGAGACCTAGCTTCTTGTTTTGTCTTGTTTTGATATGCCCAAATAGGATGCTCATGTGCACTAGTTTGATTTTTGACAGCTTTGATTCTTTAAAGTCCCATCACCAGATAGTTAGTTCTGTAACTAAGTATGTGCACACAGGAATCCTTTAAATTTTCCTCTATGGGTTCAGCTCAGGTGTCCAGGCAGTCAGTCACCAAGTGTGTGATGCAGGCTATCACCCCCAGTCCTAGAGAGGCATGGGTGATTGGTGCAGGCACTGGACTCTGGCTGTGGTAGGGGATCCCGCGCTGAGCCAGGCAGGGGGCTAAAGGCTGCCCCTGAGTGTGTGAAAGGAAAGCGTCTCCTTATTCTCTAGGATGAGTATGTAGGTAAGTTTTGTAGCTGGACTATGATCACCCCACTCTGTTGGTTATAAACACCCGAGGGCACCACTTTTCTTGGACTCCTGTAGCAGGTGACTAGGAGCTTTGGGTGATACCACCAGTCCTCAAGCCCCTGCTGCAGATCAATAAAAGTGACTTCTTAAGGGGCAGTGCTGTTTCAAGGGTCACAAATCTGCCACTTCACAGCTGAAACAGTTGAAGTTAAACTTCAGATGTTTGCCTTGTTGTACTGTGGTAGTGAGGGCTAATGTTGTTGAGATGGGTCCCCACAAGTCTATACAGGGGTGTAAGGCATCCAGAGTCTACGGACCCCTTATAACTGTGCCTAGCAAAGGAGCTGTGCAGACTCTGTGTTCCTGGCTTAGGGGAGCCAGTAGCTTATTTGTTCCCTCTCCAATGCCAGGAGAATGGATCAGGGAGCCTTTTGGGATCTAGTTTCAGCCCAGTGGACTCCCGGTGCAGAGCGCAGATGGAGGAGGTAAAAGGGAGAGAGGTTTTTCCCAAATGGACTTTTTTTTTTTTTTAATCCCTGTGAAAGGCCACACGCGGGGCCATTTGAGAGCTGCTTTTTACTGGTTTGGAGAGTCCAAGCGGAATCTCTGCTGCCAGGTCTCTCTCAATATGGAAACTGCTTCCTGAGCACGGGCACAGCACCGCTGTTTGCCTGCTTCACTGCAGACCTGCATGGCTGCGGAGCTGCAGTTTTGCTGCTGCAGCTCTGGCACTCTTTGCTTCTTCCTAATCATCTCCGTCTCCCCCCTCCCCACATGACTCAGCCTGATTCCTCAACTTTGCCTTGTTCAGGGCTCCTAGATATTTATATAGAATCAAATCACTTGTTTTTCCAAGTTTTTGTTGTAAGAGGGATATAGGAAGTGTCTAACTCCTCCTCCATCTTCTGGTGATGTCTCCTGATTTTTGGAAGGAAAATCTTAAAGAAACAGTTTATAAGTTCTATTAATTTCTTGGTTTCTGTTGTAACAGTTGTACCTGAGGCACCTATAGGGACACTGTCTTAGTCATCTAGGGCTGCTGTAACAGAAATATCACATATGGACCGTTTTAACAAAGAGACATTTATTCTTTCACAGTCTAGGAGGTTAGAAGTCCAAATTCAGAGTTCCAGCTCCAGGCAAAGCCTTTCTCTTTCTGTCATCTCAAGAGGGGGAGGTCTTTGTCATCAGTCTTCCCCTAGTTGAGGAGCTTTTCAGTGCAGGGACCCCAGGTCCAAAGGCTGTGCTATGCTCCTGGTGCATCTTTCTTGGTGGTATGAGGTCTCCATGTCTCTGTGCTTGCCTCTCTCTTTTATATCGCTAAAGAGATTGGCTCAAGACACAATTGGATCTTATAGATTGTGTCTTGCCTTGTTAACGTAACTGCCGCTAATCCCATCTCATCAACATCTTAGAGACAGGATTTGCAACATATAGGAAAATCATATAAGATGTCAAAATGGTGGACTGTCATACAATTGTAGGAAACGTGGACTAGCCGAACTGATATATATATTTTTTGGAGGACACAATTCAATCCATGACATCACAGTTTTGTCAGGATCTGTTCATTTTGCTGCTTCCATCCACCAATGGGCATCACCAGGAACTAAAAACATGTTTATTAAATTATAAATATCAGCCAGATTAGACTCATCTGTTTCAACTAATATCCTAAATTCATGAATAAATTTGTGGGGATTTTCTATTTGATCAGGGAAGTATTTTACAATGAGCCAAAGTTCAGCCTTAGACCATGAGTGGAAGGACACCTCAGGGTTCCCACCTTCGACCCTTTGTTTAACCACCAATGGCATGGTGTGCTCAATATCTTCCGACGTAGTAAATGGTATTTCAGATAAAGTGAAATTCTCTAAGTCTGGATACAGACTGGAAGGCAATGATTTGACTGAGCCTAACGTTATACAGCCTTCCAACCCTTTTTTCAGTGTTTGAATTTGTTTGGTTTGCTTAGACATTACTTTCTCTAGGGAGATAAATTTGATTATGTCAAATTGCAAATCATGATGTCGTGATGTTTCAAAATACCAATTATAAAAAATTTCCTGGGGCAGAGCCAAGATAGCAGCTTAGTCACATGTATCATAATGAACCTTGCACCAAAGACCCAAAAAAACAAGTGAAACAGAAGCATACAACAATCCAGGAACGCTGAACATCAAAAAGGAAATCTAAGGGCTGAACCAAATACGTATTGGAAGGAATAAGGAAAGCAGTGAAAAAGGAGTAACATGTAACAGCAGAGCTCATCTAACCATTCTGGACCTCTGTGGCTAACTTAGGACAAAGCTAGAAATGACCTTGGGGGAAGAAAACAGCAAGGCAACTTCACGACTTTCCCAAAAGGGATAGAGAACCTCTATAGACATGTATGGAAAGAAAAGACAAGGTGGGTACCAGATCCAGAACCGGAGATACTCAGGAGTGGCCCTTGACCTCAGGGGATGAGTTCATGCATGAGGCAGTGGACTCACGGGAGTGTCAGGGGAAGCACTCTTAACCAGTCGATCCTTGGGTGGCCCCTCTCCTCACACTCGAGAAAAGACAGGTCCCGCTTTCTGGCTGCAGGGGACACAAGATGCCCTGGCACCTGCTTGTCCTAGCTAGAGGAACACATTCCCCCAAACCCTCTCCTCCTGATCAGAAGCGGCAGAAGGTTCCATATCTTCTTGCTCTGACTGACTAGGGGACCATAGCACAAGCCTATCTTCTCCCCACCCCACCCAATCCCATCCAATATGCCCCCTTGCCCACCTGATGAATGAGACTATATGCACCCCATGCATGTGTCTTCTTGCCATCTACTCATGCCCCTAAGGGTCTGGTGGAGGGCAGCAGTGGAGGGACAGTGAGAGAGCTCACCCACTGTTCCCTTTTTTCCCCCATCTGGTGCAAGGTTGCATTTCTGTGCATGTATCCACCAGGCACAACTCTCTCCCTTAACCCACCCAGGGAGGTGCAGAGAAAACACAATTGCATGCACATCCCCCATGCAGCTCCCTCCTCCCTCCCCTTGACTAACATGAGTAAGCACCTCTGTGCACATACCCACCAAACATGACTCCATCCCTTAACCCTCCCAGAGAGGCTCAGGGGAAGTGTGACTACACACACATTCTCTTGCAGCCCCTTCCTGCGCTTGCCTAATGTGAGGTGACACCACTGTATGCACATCTACCAAGATCAGATCCATCCCCTTTCCCAGCCAGCAAGGTTCAGAGGACCTACGACTACCTGTGCGTTATCCTGAGTCCCTTTCCTCCCTCCACTTGCCCATCACGGGGTGGAAGAAGAGTGCATGTGAGCATACCCATCAGCTGTACCTTCCTCCCTCTTCCCACCACTGATGGACAGATGCAGGGAGACTGCCATTCCTTCCTCCCTCCCCCTGCCCAGGAGGAGGTAGAGGTCAAGCTACTCTGTGAACATCCCCCTGAGGCCTCCTCTCTACCACCTACAACTCCCTCCCTGCAACCAGCAAGAGGAAAGGAACACACCTTCACTTGCCCACTACACCTACTACATCAGCTGCTCCACCTGCACAGAAGGCATCATTCCCTGCTCCTGAGCCACAAAACTGAAGACAGAAGGCCGAAGGCAAACCAATCCACTCTCAGCTGCTCCATGAGATCAGTAAACATAGACCCAAACTTCCACATCTACCTGCCACTCAATTCACCCAAAGACAGGTAGGAAGAGCTTCAGCACAGCCAGTCCAGAGACCAGAGCACCACTCAAGTGACATGAGCCAGGAATCACCAAAACAGAGCAAAACAAACAAACGAAAAGACCTAGCAAACAATTATACAAATAAAAAATAAGTACACTAACCCCTTAGTGTCCCAGAGACAACAGAAAATAGCAAACCACCTAAGGAAGCAGAGCAAGATTACCCCAGCAAGTGACCATAATAATCAGAAATCCTCCCTGAGGAAGAAAAGATAATGCAGCTTCTAGATAAGGAATTCAAAAGACTTATGTATTGAGTCCTCAAAGGAATCAAGAAAAACACAGACAGAATTACGGAGAACACAGACAAAACTTTGGCAAACACAGAAAAAAACAAGGAATGCACAGACAAAACACTAGATGAATTCAGGAAAACAATACAAGGACAAAATGACAAAATAGACAAGTGGAAATTATACAGAAGCAGCAACTAGAAACCCAGAAGCTTAAAAATAAAAATTGCAGAAATTGACAACTCAGTGGGAAGTCACAGGAGTAGAATTGAAACAATAGAAAATAGGATCAATGGAATAGAATAACAATCCATTGACACTAATCTCTTTGAGGAACATTCAAACAAAAAAAAATGAAGAAAGTTATGTGGGACACCATTAAGAATAACTTACAAGTGATAAGAGTCCCAGGACAGGAGTCAGCAAAAAGCACAATTTGTGGAAGATATGTTGACAGAAAACTTCCCTCATGTCATGAAAGACAAGAAGATAACCATAAAAGAATCATAATGAACCTCATGCAAGATAGATCCCAATAGAAAAACACCAAGACATATCATAATAATCAAACGTTCCAAAACCAAAGACAAAGAAAGAATCCTGAAAGCAGCTCAGGAAAAATGAAAGATCATCTACAAAGGGGCATCAACAAAACTAAGTTCTGAATACTCTGCAGAAACCATGCAAGCAAGAAGGTAACGGGATAATATATATAAAATCTTGAAAGAAAAAAAAAACTGTCAAAAAAGAATTACATGTCCATCAAAATAATCCCTCAAATGTGATGGTGAAATTAGGGCATTTCCAGATAAAGAGAAATTAAAGAAATTTGTAAAATCCAGACCAGTTTTACAGGAAATACTACAGGGAATCCTTCCGACAGAAAACTAATAACACACCAGACAACGACTTGAGATTAGAATGCATGACATCAGACAGCTATCAACCCAGACAAAGAACTCTCAGAAATAAAATAAAGCTAAAAGACGGAAAACTGGGAACCAGAGATGTTAATCTGTAACTGACTAAAACTTTAAAACATAAACAGGGAGTAAAGGGTGCAGGCTTAGAACTTCCATATGAAGAGAAAGTCAAGGCGATATCAAGAAATAAATTACTGCTTTAAACTTAGTAAGAGAAAGCTAAATTTCACAGTAAACAACAAAAAAGTCAGTAAACTTACTTCTCAAAATATAAAAGAAGAAAATCATAAAGATTCAGCACACACAAAACCAAAAACGAAGAAGGAAATGAAAAGATAATCCATAATAATTTTGAAAAACCCCCAGCACGAAAAATTAAGTGGAACGAAAAAACAGTCAACATAACAACAACAACAAAAATCCTAAGAATATGACAGCAATAAACTCATACATATCAATAATCACGCTGAATGTAAATGGCCTAAATGCACCAGTAAAGAGACAGAGAGTGGCAGATTGGATAAAAAATTGTGACCCATCAATGTGCTGTCTGCAAGAGACACATCTTAGACACAAAGATATAAATAAAGTAAAACTTAAAGAATAGAAAAAGATATATCAAGCAGATAATGACCAAAAACAAGCAGAAGTGGCAATATTAATCTCTGAAAAAATAGATTTTAAAACAAAATCTATTATAAAAGATAAAGAAGGACATCATATAATGACTAAAGGGTCAATCCACCAAGAGGACATAACCATAATAAATATATATGCACCCAACAACAAAGCTCCAAAATACATAAATTCTAACAGCACTGAAAAGAGAAATAGACACTTCCGTAATAATGCTAGGAGACTTTAACACATCACACTTGGTGAAGGACAGAACAATGAGAAAGAAAGTCAACAAAGATCCAGAAGATCTAAACATCACAGTCAAACAAATTGACCTCATAGACATATGCAGAGCACATCACCCAACAGCAGCAAAATACACATTTTTCTCCAATGCTCATGGATCATTCTCTAGAATAGACCATATTTTAGGCCATAAAACAAACCTCAACAAATTAAAAAAAAATTAAAATAATGCAAAGCATCTTCCCTGACCACAATGCTATAAAGGTAGAGATCAATAATAGAAGAGCAAGAGAAAAAAAAGTTAATAAATGAAAACTAAATGACACCCTGCTTAACTACTACTGGGTAATAGAAGAAATCAAATGTGAAATTAAAAAATTCCTAGAATCAAATGAGAATGAAAACACGTCATACCAAAACCTTTTGGACACAGCAAAAGAGGTGCTCAGAGGTCAATTTATAGCAATAAACACAAACATCAAAACAGAAGAAAGGACAAAAATAAAAAACATTTACCCCATAAATCAGTTAGAAAGTGAGGAACAAAAGAAGCTGACAGTCACCAGAAGAAACAAAATAATAAAAATTAGAGCAGAAATAAATGAAATAGAGAAGAGAAGAACAATAGAATCAACAGGAGGAAAAGCTGGTTTTTTGAAAGGATTAATAAAACTGACAAACCATTGGCCAAACTGACAGAAGAAAAACAGAAAAAATTACCAGAATAAGTAATGAGATAGGTGACATTACAGCAAAACCAAATGAAAAAAAAAAAAAGAATCATAAAAGAATACTATGAAAAATTGTACTTCAATAATTTTAAAAATCTAGAAGAAATGGACAGATTTCTAGAAACAAACCACCTACCTAAACTAACACAAACTGAGGTAGAAAGTTTGAATAGACCCATAACAAAATAAGAAATTAAAGGGATCATTAAAAAAAAAAAAAAAACTACAAAAAACTCCAAACCAAATAGAGCCCCAGTCCAGATGGCTTCACTGAAAGAGTTCTACCAAACGTGCAAAGAAGAATTGACACCAACTCTACTCAAACTATTCTAGAACATAGAAAAGAAAGGAATGCAAAACTCATTCTATGAAGCCAGCATAACCCTAACACCAAAGCCGAGCAAATACACCACAAAGAAAGAAAACTACGGACCAATATCCCTCATGAATATAAATGCAAAAATCTTCAACAAAATCCTAGTCAACAGAATACAATAGCAATGAAAAAAAAAAAAATGCATCACGACCAAGTGGGATTCATACCAGACATGCAAAGTTTGTTCAACATTAGAAAATCAATCAACATAACCCACCACATAAATAAAACAAAGGAAAAGAATCACGTAATCACATCAATCAAAGCAGAAAAGGCATTTGGTAAAGTCAAATGCTCATTCCTGATAAAAATTCTCAACAAAATTAGGAAAATAAGGGAAATTCCTCAACATAATAAAGGGATTTATACAAAACCAACAGCCAACATTATCCTCAGTGTAGAGAATCTGAAAGCATTTCTCCTGAGATTAGGAACCAGACAAGGATGCTGTTTATCACTACTCTTATTCAGCATTGTATTGGAAGTCCTAGTAAGAGTAATAAGGCAAGAAAATAAAATAAAAGGCATCCACATTGGTAAGGAAGAAGTAAAACTATCTCCTTTTTGCAGATGATATGATTCTATACACAGAAAATCCTAAGGACTCCACAAGAAAGATATTGGAACTAACAGAATCATTCAGCAAAGTGGCAGGATACGAGTTTAACTTACAAGAAATCAGTTGGATTCCTCCACATTAACAAAGAGAACTGTGAAAAAGAAATCAAGAAAAAAATACCATTTACATTAGCCCCCCAAAAGATAAAATACTTAGGAATAAATCTAACCAGAGATGTAAATACAAACAAAACTACAAAACTATTGCAAGGAACCAAAAGAGACCTACATAAATGGAAAAACATACCACCCACTTGGATAGGAAGACTTAATTTTGTGAAAATGTCAATACTACACAAAGATATATATAGATATAATTCAATCTGATCCAAATCCCAACAGCATTCTTCACCAAGATGGAAAAACCAATCACTGACTTTATATGGAAGGGTAAGAGGCCCCGAATAAGTAAAGCCTGATTGAAAAAAAAAAAAAAAAGGAACAAGTTAGGAAGCCTTACACTACCTAATCTCAAAACCTACTATACAGCCATGGTAGTCAAAACAGCCTGGTTCTGGTACAACAACAGACACATAGACCAATGAATAGAATTGAGAACCCAGACGTGAATGCATCCACCTACAAGCAGTGGATCTTCAACAAAAGACCAAAGGTTATTGAATGGGGAACAGAGTCTCCTCATCAAATGTTGCTGGCAAAATTGTAGAAAAATGAAACAGGATCCATACCTCACACCATACACAAAAGCTAACTCAAAATGGATTAGACTTAGGTAGCCACCGCTGATCTTGCTGCCACTGCCTCTGAGCAGAAGATGGCTGTGCCCCCCACGTATGCGGACCTTGGCAAATCTGCTAGGGATGTCTTCACCAAAGGCTATGGATTTGGCTTAATAAAACTCTCTTTGAAATCAAAATCTGAGAATGGACTGGAATTTACAAGCTCAGGCTCAGCCAACACTAAGACCACCAAGGTGACGGGCAGTCTGGAAACCAAGTACAGATGGACCGAGTATGGGCTGACATTTAAGGAGAAATGGAATACTGACAACACACTAGGCACCGAGATTACCATCAAAGAACAGCTTGCACACAGACTGAAGCTGATTTTTGACTCATCCTTCTCACCTAACACTAGGAAAAAAAATGCTAAAATCAAGACAGCGTATAAGCGAGAGGACATCCACCTGGGCTGCGACGTGGATTTTGACATTACCGGGCCTTCCATCCGGGGTGCTGTGGTGCTGGGTTATGAGGACGGGCTGATGGGCTACTAGATGAACTTTGAGACCACCAAGTCCCACGTGACCCAGAGCAACTTTGCAGTTGGCTACAAGATTGATGAATTCCAGCTTCACATTAATGTGAACGATGGGACAGAGTTTGGAAGCTCCATTTACCAGAGGGTGAACAAAAAGTTGGAGACTGCTGTCAATCTCGCCTGGACAGCAAGAAATAGTAACACTCGCTTTGGAATAGCAGCCAAGTATCAGATCGACCCTGATGCCTCCTTCTTGGCTAAAGTGAACAACTCCAGCCTGATAGGTTTAGGATACACTCAGACCCTAAAGCCAGGTATCAAACTGACGCTGTCAGCTCTGCTGCATTGCAAGAATGTCAACACCGGTGGCCACAATCTTGGTCTAGGACTGGAATTTCAAGCATAAATGAATACTGTACAATCATTTAAACTATTTTGCAGCATAGCTACCTTCAGAATTTTAGTGTACCTTTTAATGTTGTATGTCTGGGATGCAAGTATTGTTAAATACCATGTTAGATCTCCAGGTTAAAGATGATGCAGCTTTAAAGCGTTACCCTTTCAGAGGTACAGAAGAAACCCAATTCCAAAAAGATCCTTTCAGCTTTAGACTTTGAGGGAGCTTGGTGGCCCCTCTAGAGATGTGAGGTTTCTTTTTTATCTAGAAATGGCTACAAGTGGAAGCTGATAATGTGTAGGCACTTTGTAAATTCATATTGAGTAAATGAATGAAATTGTGACTTCCTGAGAATTGAACCTTGCTTTCCTAACCCTAACGGAGGAGAAGCTCATTGCTTGATGGTGTGTACAAACTCATCTGAAAGGGACTTTTTTTAGACAGATATTCATGACCTGTTTCCGCCCCAGTCCATCACCCCTTTTATACCAAAAGTAGTCTGCTGGGTATGGTAGCTTTTTTGTGTGTGTGTGCCATTTTGGGGTGGAGAGGGTGGATGCGATGAAGCCAATAATTCAGGACTTTAAATCCCTCTCATGTTGTGGTTTTGTGCCCTTGCACCAGAGTATGAAATAGCTCCCAACAGCTCCAGCTGCAGGCTGGGAAGGGTCTCTGTGACTGTAATTACATGGCGACAACACTCAGAATCTAAAATGGACTTGTATTCACCACTCAATCTATTTTTCAGCAGTTTAATGGGTACATTTTAGAGTCTTCCATTTTTGCGTGGAATTAGATCCTCCCCTTCAAATGCTGTAATTAACATCACTTAAAACTTGTATAAAATATTGAAACCTCAAAAAAAAATGGATTAAAGACTTAAATATGAAACCTAAAACTATAAAGATCATGGAGGGAAAATTAGGGACAATCCTAGGAGCCCTAATATATGGCATGAATAAATTACCAAGCATAACTAAAAATGCACACACAGAACAAAATGAACTAGATAAATGGAACCTCCTAAAAATTAAACACTTATGCTCAACAACAGACTTCTCCAAAAAAGTAAAAAGAGAAGCTACAGATTGGGAGAAGAACATTGGCTATGACATATCTGACAAGGGTCTAATCTCTAAAATTTATATAAAACTTCAACATCTCAACAAAGACAAATAATCCAACCAAAAAATGGACAAAGGAAATGAACAGACACTTCACAAAGGAGACACTCACTATCATTAGTAATGGTTGTTGTTGTTGTTGTTAGGTGCTGTTGAGTTGATTCCAACTCATAGCGACCCTATAGAACAGAGTAGAACTGCCTAATAGGGTTTCTAAGGAGCAGCTGGTGGATTTGAACTGCTGACCTTTTGGTTAGCAACCAAGCTCTTAACCACAAGGCCACCAGGGCTCCTGTCATTAGTAATTAGAGAGATGCAAATCAAAACTAAACTACGTTGAGATACCGTCTCACCCTGACATCACTGGAACTAATCAAAAAAATAAATATTAGCTAGGATATAAGGAGTTTGGAACTCTATTCACTGCTAGTGGGAATGTAAAATGGTACAACCACTATGGAAAATGGCATAAAGCTTCCTCAAAAAGCTACAAATAGAAATACCATATTATCCAGCAATCCCGTTCCTAGGTATCTCCCCTAAGGAAATAAGAGCTGTGACAAAGACAGACATATGTACACCCATGTTCATTGCAGTATTATTCACAGTAGCAAAAAGTTGGAAGCAACCTAAGTGCCCATCAACAGATGAATGGATTAACAAACTGTGGTACATACATACAACGGAATACTATGCAATGATAAAGAATAATGATGAATCCAAGAAACATCTCACAACATGGATAAATCTGGAGGGCATTATGCTGAGTGAAATAAGTCAATCACAAAAAGACAAATATTGTATAAGACCGCTTTTATAAAGTCAAAACAAAAGGTTTACACACAGGATAACAAAAGACTCTTTGATGGTTATCAAGGATGGGAGTGGGAGGGAGGGAGGGAAAACTACCAAAGAGATAGTAGACACATGTTAATATTGGTGGAGGGAAAAACAATACACAATATGGGAGAAGCCAGCACAACATGACCAGCACAAGAGAGGACACTGAGAGGAAAGTAGGAATAAAGGACGACTATGGTAACTACTATAGCAAGGATAATGCTGCAACAATCAAACAACAAATGATTAATCTACAAACTGATACACAGACAGATATGTCAAGAGGTATGGGAGGAGGTAAGGGAACACACCCACTGGCAGACGCATATTCTGAGGTGGAAATTTCTAAATACATGACTGTAGGTGCTCCTCGTATTAATATAGGCAATAGAGCACACAAGTGGCACAGTCGTGGAAACCTCTTAGATATAACTAAATACTTCATGGGATGAAGTTCCTAGGCTCCAAGGCAAAGGACCGTAGACTGTCTATGTCAATGCCAACAACATAGTTCCTAAAGACAATATTCTGCATCCTATTTTGGTGAGCAGCATCTGGGGTCTTAGAAGCAAGCTAGCTGCCATCTAAGATACAATTATCAGTCCCTTCTAGTCCAGAGAAAAGGAGAGGGAATAAAACTAAAGACACAAGGGTGCAATTAGTCCAAAGGAGTAATGGATCACATGAACCACAGCCTACACGATCCTGAGACCAGAAGAACTAGATGGTGCCTGGCTACCACTACGGACTGCTCTGATTGGGTTTACAATAGAAAGGTCCAGGACAGAGTGGGAGAAAAATGTAGAACAAATGATCAAACTCACAAAAAAGACCACACTTACTGGTCTGACGGAGACTAGGGGAACCTTCAAGATTATGGCCCCTGGACACCCTTCTAACTCAGACTTGAAGCCACTGGAACTGGAAGTTCAAAGATTAGGCAGGTTTATAAGATAATAACAGGTGAGGAATGTGCTTCTTAGATCAATCAAGTATACGAGATCAAATGTCCAAAGCTTGCCCAGGAACAAAGACAAGAAGCAAGAGGGAACAGGAAAACTGGATGAATGGACACGGTGAATCCAGGGTGGAAAGGGAGAAGAGGAGAATGACGACACAATGTGGGATTGCAGCCAATGCCATGAAACAACTTGTGTATAATTTTTTCAATGAGAAACTAATTTGCTCTGTAAACTTTCACCTAAATCACGATTAAAAAAAAATCCCACTGTGGTTGCTTTATGTGAGATCCTTGACTTTCTAGTTTACATCTCAAATATTTTGAGAAATCAAAACTTCCCCACAGGGGCCACTGTTCAGCCTCACAATCCTTAGTGAGATTGTGCCATTTTTCTAAATACTGACTAGCAGCAGCACCAAAATTTCGAACCATGTAGGCAGCAGGGGTCCCAGATAGGGTGCTCTTGTCACTCTTGTTATTATTAGTTCTCATTTTCTTTTGTTAGCTAACACAGAAAAGAACAGGAGACAAAAATTAAGCACAACAATAGAATCAAGAACTGCAGTTTTACCAGATGGGGCGCTCCGACAAAAATCTCAAAATGAAGCTTCAAACAGAAGTTGCAAAACCGGATTTTTTTAAACAGAAAATATGTCACAACAATATTTCCTATTACGCAGAGAAGCAATAAAGTTCGTACTTGGATAGCGCTTACCTCAGTTGGAGGATCCCTGAAGGGGACATGGAGTGAAAGACACCAGGAATACAACAGATCCGCTGTGGCTCCAACAAGCAGTCCAGGCCTCTTGGAGATCCGACAAGGAATTTACTAGTGAAGACCCTGCGCAGATCTGTTGTAGTGAAATGATTTTCACCAAAGTCTTCTGCAGCAAAGAGATTTTTATTGTGACACATCAGAAGAGAAAAATGAGAAATTGTCTGCAAGCGCTCAAGTTATAAAACAGATCGAAATCCCATTCTGTTTTCTGATGTGTCACAATAAAAATCTCTTTGTTGCAGAAGGCTTTGGTGAAAGTCGTTTCACTATAACACGTCTTATATTGCTAAAAGTGTATCTAGTAGGGCAAGTCCAGTCTAACATGTTTATCTTTAAGATTGTTGTTGGGGGATGTTTGGCCAAGTAAGGTTTGAATTGGCTAATCAAATTCTATAAATAAAATCAGGTGGAATTTTGATTGAAAATTCAGTGGATGTATAGATTCATTGGTAATTACTAAAATATTTTCAATATCAAGACTTCCTAATGAATTTTAATACAACTTTTGAGTATTATTTGTAAGATTTATTTTGTAAGATAATGTGTTTGCTTGTGTTTTGACAGACTATATATATCTGTTGCTAGTGTGCTATTGTAAATGGTATACTCATTAAATTATACTTTCTAACTTCCCAGTGCTTGGGTGTAGTTTGCATATAGAACTACAATTAATTATTTGTCTGTGGGTTGCTGGTACATGGGAAGGGTGACAAACAAGACAAAGTGCTTCCTCTCAAGTAACTTATTTTTTGAGAAGAGATAGGTAAGATAAAAAGTAGATAAATTAAGCAATTCAGATATTAATAAATGGTATAAAAATTAATAAACCTTGGGCTTTGATTTGGACAGTTTATTTCTAGGGTACTCAGGAAAGTTCCCTCCAAAAATTTGGCATTTGAATCATCTTTACTCTCTAATATCTTAACATTAGAGTGTCCCAAGATTCAGTCCTTGGTCCTCTTCTCTTCTTAGTTGTACTCATGCACATGGTAATGTCATCTAATCTCGTGGATATAGAAATCACTTTTTTGCTAATGGTTTCCAATTTTATACCTCCACACCTAATCAAATTCCCTAACATTAGATTGGATATTCAGTATTGGTATATCTAAATGGCTAGTTAATATCTTTATTAGATACCTAATAGAAATTCCTGATTTAACATGTCCAAAATTGTACTCTTGATTCTCACCACCCTCCGACCTCACCTGTTTCACCCACACATCTATCTCCCTTTCTTCCCTGAGGGAAATTTCATTCTTCCTGGACTCATCTCTTCCTGTCATCTACTCTGTCAAAAAATCCTGTGGGAGGCAAGTGCTTTTATATTGCAAGCCTATTCTCAGGATCCCTCTATACACTGTCCTTCAACCTCCACTGGTCATCATTTCTACATTCTTGTCCTGCCAAGTCTCAACACAATCATTAGCTGCTAATAATTATTGATGCGTATCAGTACTTCAGGATATTTCTCAAAATAGGCCAAATTGGCAATAAGTTAACTTCTTGAAATAGGATCACTAGAAAAATTTTCCTTCTCTCTGCTTTAGAATCCACTGTAAGTCTTTAACTCAACAGCAGTACATTTATTCCTGGTGCCAACGTATTGCAAACAGCTATTTCTAAATCAGGCTTAATTTTTCTTTTTCTTTAAGAAACTTGATATAGGGAATCTCCCACAGGGCTGTAGTTGTCATTTGAAGTGCTGATAATAAAATAGAAATAGAAGGCATGCTGAAAGTGTAAGAGATCTATTCATACATTTCATTTGAACTGTAAGTATCCCCACAGTTCTAAATCCGTATTTACTGCTTCCAGTAGTCATGGAATGCTGCTAGGCATGGCTAACTATGGTGAGGAGAATCTGATAACAACCATTTGTGACAGGCTGCTCAGGTTGTGTGGGTAACTGGTATCCCAAATTTAGGTATTAAGTATCTAGGCAGCTTGATTGCAGACAATGTTCTCTTTCTTAAGAAGAATTGTAAGATTTCTCGTAGACCTTTTTTTCCTTTTTCATCTCAACAGACTCCTCTTTTATGATCTCATCAATGTTCAAAACTATAAATGAGTATATATTTGTATATTTTGCATATGGAACTACAATTAATTATTTGTGAACAAATAATTTGAATATAGATATTATATATATAATATTTATTTAGTGTGTAATAGGTATTGCAAATTTAAACTTCAAAACAGAATGCTTCTCTGCGCAAACTTACAAAAAAACAAAACAAACACTATGTGCCATTCTTTTATTCCTTTATTTCCATTAAACCTCAAAGCCAAACTAGAAGTTAGTGCTATTAATTTACCTAAAAAATATACTGTATTATAAATCTGACTACATTCTACCTTCTCTACTATTTAAGTTCAAGTTATCCTCATCTCTTGCTTGGAATGTTGTAGGAGCTTCCAAATGACTTCACTGCCATTTTCTACAAAGCAACTGAGCTTTCAGTTCAATACATATTTATTGGCACCAACTCTGTGACAGACACTCTTCTAAACACTTAAGTTTTTGGTGAAAATAGACCAAAATTCCTGACTTAGTGGAGGAGATTTTTCTGGCGGGAGAGTGGGGGAGGCAACCACTAGAAAAATCCATGTTATTAAGGGAAGACAGTACTTCAGATGGCCCAAAATGGCTATAATTACTCCCTGTTCCTTCCCCGCTGCTAGCATCTTTGGGCTTTGGAAAAAACATCTTCCCCTCTGAAGCCTAATGGTTTGTCTAAATAAGCAGCAGGGCTAAAGAGATACAGTTCTCAGCTAAGAATTTCAGGCTGGCACCCCCCTCTTCAGGTGGTCAGGTGGGAAAACTTGGCATTGCGCTCAGTGCAGTGAAACATACAATCCCCAGAATATAAAACTTGGTGGGGTAAGAACCTCAGGGTCCTTCATTCAAGGTGCAAAGAGAGAGGCCATCATGGAAGCTTTCCATCTAGCCCAGACAGCTGTTGAGCCAGGGAGGACTGCTCATGATGGAACTTTTCCTGTTGTACTCTGTCTGTTGTCTGTGAGTGATTAAAATGCCTTTCACTATTGCCAAAACTGTGTGTCTCATGTACGTGACTTGATCAGGATAAATGGATATAACACCCATAGAGTGGTTGGTACCACTGTATGGGATTCTCATTCTAGTACTCTTGTGGGCACTTGGGATCTGGAGACAGAATTTAAGGAAATCTGCATGTACAATACAGTTATATACACATATTTATAAATATTTCCATAGGTAACATGAATTCATAAAGATGTCTCCAACTCTGGCCCATTACCACATGGATCATTCTAGCCTACTTCTTCTTGCTCTTCTGTAAATTCCCACTCAACAGTGAGATACCTGGCTTCCACTTTCCGCCATCCACTAACTTAATTGTTCAAGTCCAGTGTACATGTATCACAGTACCAGAATGCTTAAACCGTACTCTCATAGGAAACAACTTTATCAACTAGAGAACAGTTATGTGCCATTCCATTTGCCTTTAGTCTTATAGACTCCACTCATTTGCAAAGTTACTTGGGTCAGCAACTTTATCTTCCATATCCTTCACTGAGATAATTTTATACATTTGTAATAAAGTAAGATTCGCTACAGTCTCCATTCATTCCTGGGATTCCCCCAACCTTCTAAATGATTTTTTTAAAAATTTTCATACATTAGAGTTCATTCCTTGTGCTCTATGGTTCTGTAAGATTTGATAAATGCATAATGCCATGTATCCACTATTCCAGCATGATGCAGAATAGTTTCACCACCATAAAAATCCCCCGTGCTTCACCTCTTTGGTCATCCATCCCTGCCCTGAGCCCCTGGCAACCACTGAACTTTTTATTTTCTCTATAGTTTTGCCTTTTTTTCAGAATGTTATATAAATGAAATCATGCAATAAATATCATTTGCCAATTAGCTTCTTTTAATTAGAAATATACTTTTAAAATTGACCCATGACTTTTTAAGGTTGACTCATGTCTTGATATTTTATTTCTTTTTATCATTGAATATTCTGTATAGATGTGCCACAGATTTTTTACCCAATCACCTATTGAAAGACATATTGGGTGTTTCCAGTTTTTGGCCATTGTGAATAAAGGTGTTATAAACATTGCATTCAGGTATTTCTGTGAACATGAATTTTTGGATCAGTTAGGTAAACAACTAGGAGTAAGAATACTGGATTCATATGGTAAGATATGCTTTTAAGACTTAGATTTTAAGAAATTGCCAAACTATCTTTTTTTAATCCACTCTATTGATCTCTGTCTTTTAATTGGTATATTTAGACTATTCACATTTAAAGTGATTATTGAGTTAGATTAAAATCTGCCATGCTTCTCTTTTCCACGTATCTTTTTCTCCCTTTTCTATTTTTAATTGAACACTTTATATGATTTCATTTTATTTTTTCTCTTAGCATATCAATTCCATATTTTTTTCTTTATTTATTTTATTGGTTGTCCTAAAGTTTGCAAAATACATTTACAGCTAATCTATGTCCTCTTTAAAATAACTCTATACTATTCTATGTGTAGTTTAAGTGCCTTATGTTCTCCCTCTTGTTCCTTATAAAATTGCTGCCATGAATTTAACTTACACATATGCTATAATCACAGAATTCATAGTTACTATTGTTTCTTTGAAAAAGTGTTGTATATTTGATCAAATAAGAATAAGAAAATAAATACTTTATTTTACCCTTACTCCTTTTCTTTCCTTCCTTCCTTTCTCTCCGTCTCTTTCTTTCTTTTTAATGTAGATCCACGTTTCTTACCCATATCATTTGTTTTCATTTCTGAAGACCTTTTTGTGATGTCTTTTTAAGGCAGTTGTTCTGGTGATGCATTCCTTCAGTTATTGTTTTTCTGAGACTGTCTCTATCTACTTTAAATGATGATTTTACTGGCTACATAACTCCAGGTCGATGTTTATTTTTTTCAATATTTTAAATATGTCACTCTACTCTCTAGTTGCTTGCATGGTGTCTGATGAGACGTTCCATCTATCTCTTTGATCTCTACAGGCAAGATCTCCCTACCACCAGGTTTATTCCAAGATTTTTTCTTTTTCTTTGGTTTACTTGAGTATGATGATGTGTCTAGGTGTAGATATTTTGGATATTTTGAAATTTATTATGCTTGTTCATCGCTGAGGTTCTTTTATCTGTACTTTGGTGTCTGTCATTAATTTTGCCAAGTTCTTAACCATTATTGCTTCAAATATTTCAAATATTTCTTCTGCTACATTTCTCTGTCTTCTCCTTCTGGTATTCACATTATGTATCTTACATCTTTTGGAATTAACCCACATTGTTGCATATTCTATTTCATCTTTTTAATTCTTTTTTTCTATTTACACTTCAATTCTGGAAGTTTGTATTGATGTACATTCAAGCTAACTTATTCTTTCCTTGGCTGTGTCCAGTCTACTGATGAGTACATCAAAGACATTCTTAACTTCTGTTACTGTGTGATTTCTAACATTTCCTTTTGATTCTTTTTTAGATTTTCCATCTCTGCTTACATTACTCATCTGTTTTTACATATTGTTTTCCATTACAGACCTTAGCATATTAATCATTGTTTGTTGTTGTTAGTTTCTGTACAGTGTGCTCCAACTTATAGTGACCTTGTCTATAACAGAATAAAATGTTGCTCAGTCCAGCACCACCTTCATGGTCATTGGTATGTTTGAGTTCATTGTTATAGCTATTGTGTAATGTCTTCCAACTTAGGGAGCTCATCTTCCAGAACTATGTTGGGCAACATTCTACTGTAATCTTTAAGATTTTCATTAGCTAATTTTCAGAAGTAGGTTGCCAGGCCTTCCTTGATAGTCTTCTTTAGTCTGGAAATTCCAGTGAAACTTGTCCACCAAGGGTGACCTTACTGGTATTTGAAATACCTGTGGCATAGCTTCCAGTGTCACAACATGCAAGCCACCACACTATGACAAACTGACAGGTGAGCAGAGCAGTAGTTTATTTTCTTTTACCCTGTCCAACCATACTGAGATAGGAATCAGTCACCTTTTCAAGCTTGTCTCTTCCACAGTGTCAGTAAATTAGGCAAAAATCCTATATTCTAAAGTGCTGCTGCCAGACTAACTTTCAGTACTGTAGACCCTAGGTATTTTTCCCTCTCAGGCTAGTCCAAACTTAGCCTCCAGCTAAGTCAAAATTATCATTTATGTCTTCCTACTAGTTTACAGCTTTAGCAACTTCTGCTCAGGGTTAACTGTGTTTCTATCTAGTTGTCTGTCTCTTCAGATTTTGGGGTTGCTGTTTGCCTTGCAACTTCATTTCTTTAACTGATCCAATAAAATTAACTGATTTTCAATTTTTCTGTATTTTTTTCTTGTTATATGGAGAAGAGTGACAACTTCAAAGCTGATTACATGTCTGAGTTGAAATTGGAAGTCTGATCTTTACAATTTGATCCAAAGAAAGTAAGATAGTGCTTAGCACATATGGGATAGTACCAGGGTGTTAAAAGCATATATAGCAGCTCAATCAAAGGAGAATAAGTAGTAGAAAGTGAAATTTGGAAGTGCTGTTGTAAGAGTAGGTGCCAGCATTGTAACTTTTAACATTAAGTGATCAAAGTTTAAAAAAAAAAAGACAAAACAAAAACAGAAGTAGACGGTATGGTAATAAGTGTGATTGTACGTTTATATATATCAGTAGAGAGATTTGAGAGAAGCCATATCATAGAAGACCTTGAAATTAGGCTATCATACAAAGTTATGTAACAATCCCAGTTATTTCACATAATTAATATTTAAAATTAGTTTTTGTTGCTTAGAATAAATTTTTTAGTCTAATGTCATATTATTTGAATTTTAATCTGTTACCCGTCTGCATTACTTTGATTTATTTAACAGTTACCAAACATGCTTTCCACTAGAGATGTGCATAAAAATAATAAAATATAAAAAAGATTATCAAAAATACATTTAATTAACCTTGAATAATTTTCCCTTTTATTGGAAGAATATATCATGTGAATACAAATGATGCTTGAAAGCTCACAGGTTCAGAACCCTTATATTAATATATCTTTATCCCTATAGGGTTGCTAAGAGTTAGAATCAACTCGACGGCAATGAGGTTTTGGTTTATCAAGGTTTTAATCTTAATTACATAAACTATGCCAAATATTTATTTCATCAGGAAGAAATATATGTACCTAGTAAGAATTATACTGAGACAATTTAGAAATATAACAAAATATGCATGTAAACCAATCAAACAAGAATGAGGACAATAGTACGTCACTTTGATTTATGGCTTACAAATTAAAGATTTTAAACATACTTTACAAGCGGTAATTATTAGTCTGGTGGAGCCTTGGTGGCGCAGTGGTTAAGAGTTCAGCTGCTAACCTAAAGGTCTGCATTTCGAATCCACCAGTCGCTCCTTGGAAACTCTATGAGGCAGTTTTACTTTGTCCTATAGGGTCGCTGTGAGTCAGAATCTACTCAATAGCAACTGGTTTTAAGTATTAGTCTATAGTCTTATCTTCCTACTAACATAAACTTATTTCATTTTTCTCATACAATAAAATTTACATCTCTTTGGAATAGTTTAAGATAAGTAAGATACTAAAATATTAAAAATTAAAATCTTAGATTAATATTTTTTATATTGTGTCATGAATTAACCATGATTTTATAAACACAAAACACCACTTCACTGATAGTCAACTGAGCCACTTAAAACACAATAATATATCTGGTTTAATTCTCATGATGAGCATTTATTTTTTTTAGTATTCATTAGACTTGCATTAGAATGATAGAGAATTTTCAAACCTGTTTAAATGCTCAGTGGACTGAAAACGTTTGAGAATCACAATTTAGAGGAGGAAAAGGACGCACTAAAATTTAATGAACTAAGCACGATAGTAACTAAAAGCCATGAAAGAGTGATTAATTAATTTGGCTGCATTAAAATTAATATGTATTATAAGGCAGTAATAAACACATTGATACCTAAAAGGGAAAATATTTTCAAGTCATGAAATACAGTGTTACTATTACTATTATGCATCAAGCTCTTATAGGTCTATAAGAAAAGCAACGAATATCCCAAAGAGAAAATTATAAGTCGTAAGCAGGCATTTAATAGAAGAAGTAATGATGGCAAAAACATTGAAAATGATGTTCACTTTTTTAAGCAACGAGAGAAATAAAAACAGGTAAAAATATATAATGATTATCACCTATTAGAGTGGAATACTTAAACTTTTCAACACAAAGTCTTAGTGAAGATGTGGGTAAATAAATATTTTTATGAGAATTATTACAAAGTTCTGGAAGGCAGTTTTGCTATGAATTTAAATGTTTAATATATGTATACAGGTTTACCCATATGGTATACATCCAGCAATTCTTATAAGGTTAATAATTGCATAAAGGGGCATGTGATGATTTTGCCACTTACAGCATTTATCATAGTAACAAAACAAAACAAAATGTAAATAACCCAAATATCCATCAACAGGGAAAAGCTGAAATATAAAATAACATAATACTTATTATGTTTTGCTAAAAATCTATGGAAACTGAAACCATGTATTTACGTGTTTTTATTTGTTAAGCTACTTATCTATTTACTAACATACTACCTATTTTTAGACTCAGAAGAACAACTTAAAAGTTTGCAACATTGTAAACATATGTATAGTATGGTTCTCTGTGTGTGTGTATATATAAATACATATATACATACATCTACATATTTTAGTTTTTTGTATATGTTAAGGCACTTTGAGCTACTAACAATAGGAAATCCAATTAACAGTAGCTTACAAGGAAGTGTACTTGATAAAAATGAAGTCCACAAGTTTCAGTTTTGGTTTGATCCAACAGTTCAATGTTAGTTTTACGGACCCAGATTTTTCCATTGGCTTTGTTTATTTATCAACTTTATTCTAAGCTTTTTTCTGTTTTGATTATAGGATGGCGGCCAGTTGTGATCAGTGCTACATTCTTCCTTTTCATGTCTATTCAGAATGGCTTAAAATGGTTCACTATTTTAAAATAAAAAACCGTTCCTAGAAAATTCAAGCATTTTTTTTTCTTGTGCTGTATATGTCCTTCCTCAACTAATCACTGGAAATGGGGATTACATCACATTTATATTAATCATTCCCCAAATCACAACTATTGTGGCATCCTTCTTTCTTATGGCAAAAGGCTGCATGGGAAAAGAATGGATTTATCTCCCAAATAGGGCACTGTGTAATGAGAAACCAAAGCTATTTTAGCAACTAAGTTTATAAATTGCATGAGCATATACAGACATTTCTGGAGTATGCTCATCAAAATATTAACAGTAAAAATCTCTAGATGAAGTTGCTTGAATATTTAGTAAAGAAAATATTATTTTTATAGCTAGATTAAGAAGGAATTCTATTCCAAGTTACAAAAATGTAATTATATAGACAAAACATATAGCATAAGTTGAACTAAACTTCAATATTTTCAGTAACCTATCCTAAATTCCCTTCATATATTTAGAGAATTAACCACTTTATAAAATTTGGGGCTATGTGAAATCTGCTTTCAACTGTTGACACAAGAAAGAGGAGCAGGTACTTATTTTTCCAGCCACTTTTGCTTAGCAAGTGAGACCCAGACTCCCAAACTTTGAATTGAAAAGCTGTGATGAGAAACAGCAGAGAAAGTGTTGAGTCAACTCTGGATCAGCAGCAAAGGCAATGTCTAGTTTTCAGAAGCAGCAGCTGCAGCAGAGCCTGCAAGACTCCCATTATCCAGTGCTAGCCCTGTCTACAGTGAAATCACAGCCACAAGTATTCAGCAGCAGTGGAAGTGATATCCTTACCCAGCTGGTTCTGCAGCTCACTTTTGACATTAACTGTGATTTTAAAGCTTCCCTTTGTCTTGTCTATTTTCTAAGCTTGGTTATCCAGTTTTTCCTGCATTATAGTTGATGACCCAGTACATAAACTCTTTTGAAATTAAACCTTCCGGAACTTGTTTTTAGTGCTATCAAGAACTGTACCAGATACTGAACATGTACTTAAGAAGTTTACTCCACAAGCAATGTATTGCAACTTTAGATATCAGAATCCAGATAAGAGATTCAGGAGCCTGTGAGTTGGTTCCAGCGTATCATTATTTAAAATTATTAAGATGGCCTTTATGAAACTCACAGAATTTAGCATAACAATGTTACCAAATATTGGCTTTAATTTCAGGAAGGATCTAATTCATATTGTATCTTTATAGAGAACATAATTCTTTCATTAATAAAGGAGTAGCTAACTCTCCATGTATTGATACTATTGCAAGTTGGATAAGACAGTTAATAGAACTATCATCATATGCTTAAGAGAGGGTGGTAAAATTCTCCAAACCATTGCAGTGGTGTGGCTTTACACTCTAAAAAATATAACCTCATTATATTGGGTGTGACATAATTTAACAATACTGCCCTTAGCCACATCTACTTAGGAAACCTAATATTTCAAAGGAGGTAGCAAGATGCCTGTATCTCTCTACATCGAGAGGCTTGTATTGTTTTTTTTTTTTTAAATTGTGCTTTAAGTGAAAGTTTACAATTCAAGCCAATTTCTCATACAAAACTTTGTACACACACTGCTATGAGACCCTAGTTGCTCTCCCTATACTGCGACAGTACACTCCTCCTTTCCACCCCAGATTTCCCATGTCCATTCTACGAGCTCCTTTCTGCCTTCTCATCTCACCTTCAGATAGGAGCTGCCCATTTAGACTCATGTATCTACTTCAGGTAAGAAGAACACACCTCAAGAGTATCACTTTATGTCCCATAGTCCAGTCTAATCTTTGAAGAGTTGGCCTTCGGAATGGTTTCGGCTCTGGGCCAACTGAGAGTCTGAGGCCCATGTCTTCCAGGGTCCCTTAAGCCTCAGTCAAACCATTAAGTCTGGTCATTTTGCTAGAATTTGAGTTCTGCAACTTACTTTTCTCCTGCTCTGTCAGGGACTCTCTGTTGTGTTCCCTGTCAGGGTGGTCACTGGTGGTAGCTAGGCACTATTTAGTTCTTCTGGTCTCAGGTTGATGGAGTCTCTGTTTTATGTGGCCCTTTCTGTCTCTTGGGCTAATATTTTCCTTGTGCCTTTGGCGTTCATTCTCCTTTGCTCCAGGTGGGTATTGACGCATCTTGGATAGCTGCTTGCTGGCTTCTAAGACCCCAGATGCCACTCACCAAACTGGGATGCAGAACATTTTCTTAATAAACTTCGTTATGCCAATTGACCTAGATGTCCCCTGAAGCCATGGTCCCCAGAACCCCACCTCTGCTCTTCTGTCCCTCGAAGTGTTTGGTTGTATTCAGCAAACTTCTTAGCTTTTTGTTTAGTGTAGTTGTACTGACTTCCCCTGTAGTGTGTGTTTTCCTTCCCTTCACCTAAGATAATTCTTATCTACTATTAAGTTAGTGTATACCCCTTTCCTTCCCTCCCTTCCCACCTTATAACCATCAAAGAACGTTTTCTTCTGTTTTAAATCTTTTCTTCAGTTTTTATAATAGTGGTCTTATACAATATTTGTCCTTTTGTGACTGACTAAATTCACTCACATAATGCCTCCCAGATTCATCCATGTTATGAGATGTTTGCAGATTCATTGTTGTTCTTAATCGTTGCATCGTATTCCATTGTGTGACTATACCATGATTTGTTTATCCATTCATCCACTGATGGGCACCTAGGTTGTTTCCATCTTTTTGCTATTGTGAACAATGCTGCAATGAACATGGGTGTGCATATATCTATTTGTGTGATGACTTATTTCTCTAGGACATATAGTCCAAGAAGTGGGATTGCTGGATCTTATGGTACTTCTATTGCTAGCTTTTTAAGGAAGTGCCAAATTGATTTCCAAAGTGGTTGTACCATTTTACATTCCCATCAACAGTGTATAAGTGTTCCAGTCTCTCCACAACCTCTCCAGCATTTATTATTTTGTGTTCTTTGGATTAACACTAGCCTTGTTGAGGTAAGATGGTATCTCATTGTAGTTTTGATTTGCATTTCTCTAACGGCTAATGATTATGGGCATTTCCTCATGTTTCTGTTAGCCTCCTGAATGTCTTCTTTGGTGAAGTGCCTGTTCATATCCTTTGCCCATTTTTTAATTGGTTATTTGTCTTCTTATTGTTGAGGTTTTGCAGTATCTTGTAGATTTTAGAGATTAGATGCTGATCAGATTTCCCGTAGCCAAAAATATTATCCCCGTCTGTAGGTTGTATTTTTGCTCTTTTGGTGAAGTCGTTTGATGAACATAAGTGTTTGATTTTTAGGAGCTCCCAGTTATCTAGTTTCTCTTCAGGTGTTTGTGCATTGTTACCTATGGTTTGTATTCTGTTTATGCCGTATATTAGGGCTCCTAGAGTTGTTCCTATTTTTTTTCCATGATCTTTATTGTTATAGATTTTATATTTAGGTATTGGAACCATTTTGAGTTAGTTTTTGTGCACGGTGTGAGGTATGGGTCTTGTTTCAGTTTTTTGCGTATAGATACCAGTTATGCCAGCACCATTTGTTAAAGAGACTGTCTTTTCCCCAATTAATGGACTTTGGGCCTTTGTCAAATAGTAGCTGCTCATAGGTGGATGAGCTTATATCTGGATTCTCAACTCTGTTCTATTGGTCTATGTATCTGTTGCTGTACCAATACCAGGCTGTTTTGACTACAGTAGCAGTATAATAGGTTCCAAAATCAGGTAGTGTAAGGCCTCCCACTTTGTTCTTCTTCTTGAGTAATGCTTTATTTATTCAGGGTCTCTTCCTTTTCCATATGAAGTTGGTGATTTGTTTCCCCATCTCATTAAAAAATGCCAGTGGAATTTAGATCAGGAATGCATTGTATCTGTAGATTGTTTTGGGCAGAATTCACATTTTTACTATGTTGAGTCTGTTTGTCCGTGAGCAAGGTATATTTTTCCACTTATGCAGGTCTCTTTTAGTTTCTTGCTGTGGTGTCTTGAAATTTTCTCTATATAGATCTTTTACATCTCTGGTTAGATTTTTTCTTAAGTATTTTATCTTCTTTGGGGCTATTGTAAATGGTATTGATTTGGTGATTTCCTCTTCAAGGTTCTCTCTGTTGATGTAAAGGAATCCAACTGACTTTTGGGTGTTCAATTTGTATCTTGAAACTTTGTTGAAATCTTCTATTAGTTCCAGTAGTTTTCTTGTGGATTATTTGTGGTTTTCTGTGTATAAGATCATATCATCTGCAAACAGAGAAACTATGACTTCAACCCTATCAATTTGGATGCCCTTTATTTCTTTTTTTAGCCTAATTGCCTTGGCTAGGACCTCCAGCACAATGTTGAATAATAGTGGTGATAGAGGGCATCCTTGTCTGGCCTCTGTTCTCAAGGAGAATGCTTTTTTTAGGATGATGTTGGCTGTTGGCTTTGTATAAATGCCCTTAATTATATCTAGGAATTTCCCTTCAATTCCTATTTTATTGAGACTTTTTATCATGAATGGGTGTTGGACTTTGTCGAATGCCTTTCTGCATTGATTCATAAGATCCTGTGGTTCTTGTCTTTTGTTTTATTTATGTGATGGATTACATTGATTGTTTTTCTAATGTTGAACCATCCCTGCATAACTTGTATAAATCCCACTTGGTCATGGTTAATTATTTTTTTTTGATATATTGCTGAATTCTATTGGCTAGAAGTTTGTTGAGGATTTTTGTGTCAATGTTCATGAGGGATATTGGTCTGTAATTTTCTTTTCTTGTGGTGTCTTTACCTGGTTTTGGTATCACGATTAGGTTGGCTTCATAAAATGTGTTTTGGAGTATTCCACCCTTTTCTATGGTCTGAGATACCTTTAATAGAAGTGGTGTTACCTGTTCTCTGAAAGTTTGGTAGAATTCTCCAGTGAAGCCATCTGGGCCAGGACTTTTTTTTTTTGTTGGACGTTTTTTAATAACCTTTTCAATCTCTTCTTCTGTTATGGGTTAATTTAGTTGTTCTACGTCCGTTTGTGTTAATTTAGGTAGGTAGTGAGTTTCTAGAAATTTGTCCATTTCCTCTAGATTTTCAAATTTGTTACAGTATAATTTTTCACAGTAATTTGTTATGATTCTTTTAATTTCAGTTGGGTCTGCTGTGATATCACCCACCTCATTTCTTATACAGGTTATCTGCTTCCTCTCCTGTTTTTCTTCTGTCAGTTTGGCCAATGGTTTATCAGTTTTGTTGATCTTTTTAAAAGAACCAGCTATTGGACTTGTTAACTCTTTCAATTGTTTTTCTATTCTCTATTTCATTTAATTCTGCTCTAATTCTTATTATTTCCTTCCTTCTGGCGCCTGTGGGCTTCTTTTGCTGTTCTCTTTCTATTTATTAGTTGTAGGGTTAATGTTTTGATTATGGCCCTTTCTTCTTTTTGGATATGTGCATTTATTGTTATAAACTGACCTCTGAGCACTGCTTTTGCTGTATGCCAAAGGTTCTGGTAGGATGTATTTTCATTCTTGTTTGAGTCTATGAATTTCTTTATTCCATCCTTAATTTCTTCTATAACCCAGTAGTTTCTGAGCAAGGTGTTGTTCAGTTTCCGTGTGTTTGATTTTTTTCCCTTGCTTTTTGTGTTGTTGATTTCCACTTTTATGGCTTCATGGTCAGAAAAGATGCTTTGTCATATTTAGATGTTTTGGATTTTGTTAAGGCTTGCTTTATGGCCTAATATGTGGTCTATTCTGGAGAATGTTCCATGTGCATTGGAAAAGAAAGTATACTTTGCTGCTATTGGGTGCAGTGTTCTGTATATGTCTTTGAGATCAAGTTGGTTGATTGTAGCATTTAGCTCTTCCGTGTCTTTGTTGAACTTCTTTCTCAACGGTCTGTCCTTCACTGAAAGTGACGTGTTGAAATCTCGTACTACTATTGTGGAGATGCCTACCTCTCTCTTCAGAGTGGTTAGAGTTTGTTTTACGTATTTTGGAGCCCTGTCGTTGGGTGTGTAAATATTTATTACAGTTATGTCCTCCTGGAGTATTGACCCTTTTATCTTTATATAGTGCCCTTCCTTATTCTTTGTGGTGGATTTTACTTTAAAGTCTATTTTGTCAGAGATTAATATTGCCACTCCTGCTCTTTTTTGAGTGTTGTTTGCTTGATATATTTTTTCCATCTTTCTTGAGTTTTAGCCTGTTTGTGTCTTTAAGTCTAAGATGCATCTCTTGTAGGCAGCATATAGATGGATCATAGTTTTTATCCAAACTGCCACACTCTCTGTATTAGTGCATTAAGTCCATTTGCTTTCAGCGTAATTATTGATAGGTATGAGTTTAGTGCTGTCATCCTGATGTCTCTTTTGGTATGTTGTTCACAGTTTCTTTGTTCCCCTTAATTTTCTGTGCTGAGTCATTTTTCTTTATGTATTTTTTTCATCTTTTTCATTGTTGTGAATTTTGTGTTTGCTGGGTCTTTATATTTTTCCACTTTTTTATTTTGATTTGTGGGATAGTTAGATTGCTTTGTGGTTACCTTAACATTTACCCCTATTTTTCTAAGTTTATACCAGTCTTTTATTTCTTTATATCACCTTGACTTCCCCTCCATATGAAAAATCTAAGTCTGCATTTTTTAAGTCCCTCTTTTTTGTTTTAATGTTGTCCTTTTTTTACATATTGATATCTCTGTTTCCCTATTTTCAATGTTTTAGCTTTGATGTATTTTTGACTTCCCTATCTGAGTCAATATCTAGTTGCTCTGTGCTGTGTTCTACTGTTGCATTGTTATCTGATTTTATTGATTATATAACCGGAGAACACCCTTTAGTATTTCTTGTAATTTTGGTTTGGTTTCTGCAAATTCCCTGAACTTCTGTTTATCTGGAAATGCCCTAATTTTGCCATCATATTTGAGAGATAGTTTTTCTGGATATACAATTCTTGGCTGGAAGTTGTTTTCCTTCAAGGCTTTATATATGTCATCCCATTGCCTTTTTGCCTGCATGGTTTCTGCTGAGTAGTCCAAGATTTGTAGATGACTTCTTTTATCCCTAGCAGCTCTTAAAATTCTTTATCTTTCTTTTTGGAAAATTTGATTATAACATGTCTTGGTGCCTTTCTTTTGGGATCTACCTCATGTGGGGTTCGATGAGCGTCTTAGATAGATATCTTTTCATCTTTCATGATATCTGGGAAGTTTTATGTCAACAAATCTTCAGCACTTTTCTCTGTATTTTCTGTTATCCCTCCCTGTTCTGGTATTCCAATCACTTGTAGGTTATTTCTCTGGATAGAGTCCCACTTAACTCTGAGAGTTTCTTCATTCTTTGTAATTCTTTTATCTGCTTTTTCCTCAGATAAGTTGGTGTCAAGTGCTTTATCTTCAGTGTCACTAATTCTAAGTTCTACTGCCTCATTTCTGCTCCTATGACTTTCTATTGAGTTGTCTAATTCTGAAATTTTATTGTTAATCTTTCATTTCTGATTGCTGTCTGTCTATGGATTCTTGCAGCCTATTAAATTTATTATTATGTTCTTGAATAACTTTTAGTCCCGCTACTACTTTGTATGTTCCTTGGCAGTTTCTACATTTTGAGATTTTCCTTTCTAATTTCTAGAAGAGTTCTATATATTAATCTTTTGTATTCTGGCAATTCCAAGAAATTCTCTTCCTCCAGAGAATTCATTGATTCTTTATTTTGGGAGCTTGCTGAAGCAATCATGGACTGCCTCTTTATGTGATTTGATATTGACTGTTGTCTCCAAGCCATGAATAAGTCATTATAATTTTATTTTATATTTGTTTAGGGAGTCCTAGCTTCTTGTTTTGTTTTGATACTCCCCAATAGGCTGCTCGTGTGTGTGGTGCTTTGATTATTGGCCCCTTTGAAGCTCTAATGTCCTGTCACTAGGTAGTTAGTTCTGTAGCTAAGTATGTGCACACAGGAGTCCATTATATTTCCCTATTTGGTTTCAGCTCAGGTGTCCAGGTAGTCGTTCACCAAGTGCGTGGTGCAGGCTCTCACCTACAGTCTTAGAGAGGCATGGGTGATTGGTGTAGGCACCGGTATCTGGCTGTGGTAGAGGATCATGAGCTGAGCGAGGCAGGGGGCTGAAGGCTGCCCCTGAGAGTCTGAAAGGAAAGTGTGTCCCTATTCTCTAAGGTGAGTATGTAGGTGAGTTTTGCAGTCAGACTATGAGCACCCCAGTCTGTTGGCTGTAAGACTAGAAGGCACCACTTATTCTTGGACTCCTGTAGCAGGTGACTAGGTGGCATAGGTGAAGCCACAAGTCCTCAAGCCTCTGGTGCGGATCGGTAAAGGTGCCTGCTTAAGGGGCAGGGCTGTGTCAAGGGTCACAAGTCTGCCACTTCACAGCTGAAACAGTTGAAGTTAAACTTCAGATGTTTGCCCTGTTGTACTGTGGTAGTGAGGGCTAATGTTGTTGAGATGGGTCCCACAAGTCTATAAAGGGGTGTAAGGTACTCAGAGTCTGCAGACCCCTTATGCCTGTGCCTAGCAAAGGAGCCGAGCTGACCCTGAGCTCCTGGATTATGGGAGCCAGTAGCTTAATTGTTCCCCCTCCAAGGCCGGGAGAATGAGCCAGGGCACTTTTTGGGATCTAATTCTGGCCCAGCAGACTCCCAGTGCAGAGCACGGAGGGAGGAGGTGAAAGGGAGAGAGGTTTTTCCCAAACTGACTTTTTCTTTTTTTAAATCCCCACGTAAGGCCGCACACAAGTACTTATCTTTAGCCACTTGGGAGCTGCTTTTCACTAGTTCGGAGTGCCCAAGCAGAATCTCTCCTGCTGGATCTCTCTCAATATACAAACTGCCTCCCGGGGGCGCATGTGCAGCTGTTTGCCTGCTTCACTGTGTACCTTGGAGCCATTTGGGGCTGAAGAACTGGAGCTGAGTCCAGTCCAGTACTTCTCGCTTCTTCAGAACTGTCTCCTTCTCCCCCCGCCACTCAGTCTGATTCCTCAACTATGCCTTGTTCAGGGCTCTTAGATATTCATATACAGTCAAATCACTTGTTTTTCTAGGTCTTAGTTTTAAGAGGGGTATAGGCAGCTGTCTGCCTACTACGCTGTCTTGGCCCTGCCCCCTCCTATTTTTTGTTTTAGTGTTGTCATCTTTCATATACTGATGCCTGTGTTTCCTTATTTTCAGTGTTTTAACTTTGATTCATTTTTGTAACTTCCGTGTCTGAGTTGATATCTGGTTGTTCTGTCCTGTGCTCTTGTCTTGGGTTGTTATCTGATGTTATTGATTTTCTAACCAGAGGACTCCCTTTAGCATTTCTTGTAATTTTTGTTTGGTTTTTGCAAATTCTCTAACCCTCTGTTTATCTGGAAATGCCCTAATTTTACCATCATATTTGAGAGATAATTTTGCTGGGTGTATAATTTTTGGCTGGCAATTATTTTCCTTCAAGGCTTCATATATGTCATCCTGTTGCCTTCTTGCCTGCATGGTTTCTGCCGAGTAGTCCAAGCTTATTCTTCATTAAGCCTCCTTTATAACTGACTTTTTGTTTATCCTTAGCCACTCTTAAAATTCTCTATCTTTGGTTTTGGCAAGTTTCATTATAATGTGTCTTGGTGACTTTCTTTTGGGATCTATCTCTGTGGGTTCAATGTGCATCTTTTATAAATATCTTCTCATCTTTCACAATATCAGGGAAGTTTTCTGCCAACAAATCTTCAACAATTCTCTCAGTATTTTTTGTTATACCCCCTGTTCTGGTAGTCCAATCACTCATAGGTTATTCCTCTTGTTAGAGTTCCACATAATTCTTAGGGTTTCTTCATTTTTTTTTAAAACTCTTTTATCTAATTTTTCTTCAGATAAGTTGGTGTTAAGTGCTTTATCTTCAGTGTCACTAATTCTGACTTCTATTGCCTTAATTCTGCTCTTATGACTTTCTATTGAGTTGTCTAATTCTGAAATTCTGTTGTTAATCATCTGGATTTCTGACTGCTGTCTGTCTATGGATTCTTCTATGGAGCCTTTTAAATTTGTCATTATGCTCTTCTCTAATCTTAAGTTCCTCTATTACTTTGTCTATGTGTTCCTTGGCTTGTTCTGTATTTTATATGATCTCCTTCTTGATATCCTGAAGAGTTCTGTATGTTAATCTTTTGAATTCTACCTCTGGTAATTCCAAGATGTTCTTTTCCTCTGGAAACTTTCTTGATTATTTGTTTTGGTTGCTTGCTGAAGCCACCATGGTCTACCTCTTTATGTGATTTGATATTGACTCTTGTCTCTGAGCTGTCAATAATTTATTATGTTCATTTATTTTATATTTGCCTTCTGTGTCCTAGCTTTTCATTTTATTTGGTTTTCATATGCCCAAATAGGCTGCTCTGTGAGCTAGTTTGATTATTCCTGCCTTTGAAGTGCTAACGTCCTGTCACCAGATGGTTAGAGCTGTTACTAGGTATGTGAGGCCAGGAGTTTCTTTACTTTTCTTGTGTGGATTCAACTCAGGTGTCCAGGTAGTTGGTCATCCAGTGTGTGCTGTAGCTCTCTCCTACAGTCCTACGTAGGCAGAGGTGATTGGAGTAGGCACAGGTATCTGACTGCAGTAGAGGGTCACGTGCTGAGCAAGGCAGGGGGCTGACATCTGTCCCTGAGTGCCTGGGAGGAAAGCATGTTCCTTTTCCCTAAAGTACGTAGGTGGGTGGGTTTTGCAGCTGAACTATGAGAACCCAGTGCTGTTGGTTGTAAGGACTAGGAGGCACTACATATTCTTGGAACACTGTCATGGGTGACTAGGTGAAATGGATTGAGCCACCAGTCCTCTGATACCTGATGTGCATAAGTGAGGACCCTGCTTAATGGGCAGAGCAGTGTCAGATGTCATGAACCTTCCACTTTACCACATAGCTGATACAGTCAAAATTAAACTTTAGGTATATACCCTGTTGTACTGTGGTAATGAGGGCCTATGCTGTTGAAATAGGCCCACAGACGTCTATGCAAGGGTGAAAGGTATTCAAAGTCTGTAGACACCTGATGCCTATGCCTGGGCAAAGGAGCTGTGCCTACCCTGAGTTCCTGGCTTAGGGGAGCTGACAGATTATTTTTTCCTTTTTGGTAATTTGTTCCCACTCCAAGGGCAGAAGAATGGTTCAGGATGCATGACAGGTCCCACTTCTGGCCCAGAGGACTCAGCAATCACTGAAGCTAGCAGGGGACCCGGTGCAGAATAGGGAGGGGGAAGGTAAATTGGAGAGAGGTTTTTCCCAAAAGGGGTGTTTTTTGATCTGCGATATAGGTCAGATGCATGTACTTATCTTTTACCTGCTGAACATCAGTTTTCACTGGTTCTTGAGGCATGAGTAGTCTCTCCACCACTCGGTCTCTTCTGATGTGGAAAATGCTTCTCGAGCGCCACTGCTTGCCTCACTGTGCATGCCAACCGATCCAGCCTGAAGGATGTCAGCTCCAACCAGGTTGGGTCTGGCAACTCCTCCCTGCTTCCAAACCATCATTCCCTCCCCCTGCCACTCAGTCTGATTCCTCAACTTTTCCTTTGATGTTCAGGGCTCCAAGATTGTCATAGATAATCGATTCACTTGTTTTTTTCAGGTCTTTGTTGTCAGAGGAACCACAGGAAGTGTCTGACTACTCCACCATCTTGGCCCCACCTCCCTTGTATTCTGTTTTATAACTCAAAAATAAGGGGGCTCCACTGAGCACAGATTTAAAATTCTCCATCTGCAGTCATAGTATCTGAGAAAACAATGATGCTGAAGAAAAATATATAATCACCAAAGAAAAAATCACTATTGAAAAACAGAGTTCTCAAATTTGTGAGAGAGAGAGACAGAGAGAGAAGCAGAGAGACAGAGACAAGAGAGATTCAAAACATCACTAAATCATCAGTGACATTTTTTAAAATTCACAAACAAAAAACACAGTCTACCATTAAAAATCTGAGAACTCAGTATTTACAGGTTTACTTTGAGCAAGAGATCTGGGGAAAGAAAATGTAACTTAATTTTAAGAATCTAGAAAGCAATAAGAATTAGATACTCTGGCAAAAAAAAAAGAGTAGGACAAGTTAATTTAATGTGAGAGATATAATAATAGTCTGCATTTACTCTGCGGCAAACATGCTTATAAGTGCTTTCTATGTATTAAGTCAACACTCACAAAAACTCTTTGAGGATGTACTATTATCCTCCCTCCCACCATTTTCTACACGTGGAAATTGAAGAATCAAAATACTGAATAGCTTGTCCAAGGACACACAGCTAATAAAAGGTAGAGCCAGACTTTAAGCCAGTATGCTAATTCCAAAGTACACACGTTATGCTATGGCATAAGACTGCAGCAGGATATAAAAACCTGTAGAAAATCTTGGGACATGTTGACGATAGGGGATAGAAAAAGCCTTTTTCAAATTAATGAGGCATCTGTCAAAGCACCTATTTATGCTATCAAAAAATTCCCTGAGAAACTATGTAAATAGCCCTAATACTGAACAACAAATAAATCATCAGAGAATGTGTTTGTTAGTATGTAATGCGGCTGGCTGGTGAAAATCGTCAGCTTTGGGATCTCTTGTTGAACATGGTTTCACATAGTACAGGGAAAACATGACTATTACAGTACAGTAACAAATAAACGTGAGACAAATTATATAACAAAACATACAGAAGTAGTTCAAAAAAGGCTAAGCCGTACAATTAGGTTCATAAGCATATGACATAAATGCAAGTCATGCTATGAAAACTTTTTGCTCATTTAGTCAATAAATTTTGTTGGAGCAACCACTGTGGCCCAGGCCCTTGCAGGTACTTGGGATATTTAAGTGACCTAAATAAGTAAAAAGTCCCGTACTTGTAGACTTTATAGTCTAAGAGGGGACAAAAGAAAATATTGAATACATTCATAGTATGTCACAAGGTGATTATCTAATGGAAGGGACAGAAAAGGTAATTCACGGTAAGGGAGATTGGAAGTGTCAGGATTAGAATGGGAGTTTTTTTTTTTTAAAGAGCGAATAAGCAATATTTGATCAAATCTTGCAGAAGATAATGGTATTAGCCATAAAAAATATCTGGCAAAACTTTGTGACATGTACGGCAGTAAAAGATTATAAGATAGGAGAGAGTATTATGTGTTCAAGAAACCACAAAAAAGACCAGTGCAGCAAAGTGATTGAGGGAGAGAGTATGGGGAATTATCTCAGAGAGTTAGTTAGATTATATAAGGTCTTCTAACCCATTTTGTGTACTTAAGCTTTTACAGTTAAGTGCATGGGTTCCACTGCAGGTTTTTGAATAGAAGAGAGACATGATATAGTTAACATTTTAAAAGAATGACCTTGGCTTCTCTTTTGACTAAACAATGGAGTGGGTTGGTAGGAAATGGTAGAAGGAGACTTTGCAGTTAGGGGTCTACTGTACTAATCTTGGAAACAGGTAGTAATGATGTGACCAGGCAAATGTTGTAGTAAGAAAGTGTGGTGTCCTGGAGATCAACAGAAGAAAGGCACTAAGGAAGAAGAAATAATCACCTGTGTCTTGTGCTGATGGTAGCTCAAATAAAATAAGATCCAAAAACTGGCCATTGGATTTAACAGTATGGGGGTCATTGGCTTGCTTAATAGAAGTAATTTGGTTGGAGAGCTGGAAATAAAACCCAGAGAAGAATGGATTTAAGAGAGTATAGACAAATTGGAGACAGCAAATATAGACAACTCTTTCGAGCAGTGTTATTACAAAATCAGGTGATAATATAGGTGTAAATAAGAGAAAGATTTTTTTTGTTTAATTTTGTTTTAATGGAAAAAATAAAAGATAGTTTGAATGGTAATGATAATGATATAGTAAGAAAGGAAATTTTGATGTAGGAGAAAGAGAGATCATTTCAGGAGACTATGTCCTTGAATAGGTGAGATAAGTTGAGATTTAGAGTCACATGCAGACATTGAGTTTATGTGGGATCGTGTAGAGTTCATCTGTGGTAATAGACAGGAAGGAAGAGTATGTAGCTTTGAAACTGATAGGTGAGGAAATATGAAATTGTATGTCTGTGGAAGTTCTCTTTTGACTGCTTTAAATTCACAATGATATAAGAAGGAATTCCATTAGCTAAAAGTATAGATACTTATGCATATGTGAGTGTAGGTGTATTTGCTCACATGCCTTTTTGTGTTGGGTAGTAAAAGACAGGAAATGTATTATTTTGGTGTGATGCTTTCTTAATTTACACTAATATTTAGTCTAGCAGAAACAAACTTCCTAAAATCTAACTTATGATAGCTTTTGTTCCTAGACATATGAGAACATTTGAAAGCCTATTTCATGAAATTTGAATCATGGCATGAAAAAGTTTAGGGGGGAGGAGATTGAGAGATTACCTTCAGATCCTTGACCTTTAGTAATATTTGTCCAAATCTTCCCAAGGGAGATGATTTTTGTTTATAATGATTCTGATTTAGCTATCTTTCAAACTAAATCAAATAAAAAATGTTTATGCTTAAGGTTTACTTACATATCAGTAATTTCTGTTTTATCAGTAGGTTTTTATGCTGTCAATAAAGGATTTATATTTGTTACATTTAGATTTTAGATATTACACACCTTTGTAGATAAAGAACTCAATAATCAACAGCCTCTCAACACTTTATGATTGAAAGTATTATTACTTAGAGCTAGCAAACATTATGAAATTGAAAATGATGAACCTCCAGATAGTTCAGATTTGCCAAGATAAAGTCAACTATTCTTGAAATGACATAGCTATCAGCAGTTATTGACAAAAATGGAAGAAGAAATTGTTTGACCTACCATGATTAAGTTTATGCTATCACAA
The DNA here is from genome assembly GCA_030035585.1 of Dugong dugon. Taxonomy (NCBI): domain Eukaryota; kingdom Metazoa; phylum Chordata; class Mammalia; order Sirenia; family Dugongidae; genus Dugong; species Dugong dugon. Next base: position 36,737,708 of record CM057479.1, read on the forward strand.
AGTAAAATATATAATTGATAAACATTCAGAACTTCTTTGTTCCTTAATGTATTTTCACATACACTTTCAAAACTATTTGATTTCAATTTGCTTACTACCAAAAACCAAATTTATTTATAAGAACAACACTCATATACTTGATAAATACAATATAAATTTTTCATATTCCTTGATTTTTTAAACAATTTGGGGTGTGTGTGTGTGTGTGTGTGTGTATAATTACTGTGAGTGGCAATCTGTCACACTTAAATATTGAAGTCATGGTAATATTAGAATATAGATTAGCATTTGACAAGGGCAATTTAAGCTAAAGGTAATAAGTAATAGAATTGAGAAAATTGTTCCCTTTGTTCATTCATTCAATTAACTAAGAAATATACATTGAGTACCTATAGCATATCGGGTCTAGTGACAGGTACCGAAGATATTAAAAGGAATAAGCACAACTAATCCCTACTTTCAAAGAAGGTGCAAATCAGCTGAGAAGCCCTACATTGGAAGCCCTAGGCTAAACAATTTTCCAAATGTTTTGTGTGGCTAATGTCTTAGTTATCTAGGACTGCTATAACAGAAATATCACCAGTGGATGGCTTTAGCAAAGAAAAATTTATTCCCTCACAGTTTAGAAGGCTTTGTATCTCTTGTTGGTTCTGGGAGAAGGTCATTGTCATCAATCTTCCCCTGGCCTAGGAGCATCTCAGCACAGGGACCCTGTGTCCAAAGGACAGGCTTTGCTCCTGGCACTATTTTCTAGGTGGTATGAGGTCCCCCTGTCTCTCTGCTCACTTCTCTCTTTTGTATCTCAAAAGAGATTGGTTTAAGACACGATCTAATATTGTAGATAGAGTCCTGCCTTTTTAACATAAGTGCCTCTAATCCTACCTTCTTAATGTCATAGAGGTAGGTTTACAACACATTGGATAATCACATCAGATGACAAAATGTTGGAATCATGGCCTAGCCAAGTTGACACATATTCCTGGGGAACACAGTTCAATCCATGACAGCTAACAATGTCAAAAATAGCAAAAGTGAGTGCCCTCATCCAGGCCATCCACTCGCCAATATTTTTGACACCATCACTCTCTATTATTTTTTGCTCTGCCTGATCCTTACATTTATGCAACCTGCCTAAGGCTGGTACATATTTGTGTTTTCAAACCCTGGTCTTATACATGATTATATGGTTGTGGCCGTAAACTATTTGAGCGTTATTTTACAGGTTACAGATGCAATTGGTTTTTAATTATTTTTTTTATTATTGATGTTTCTACTTATGCCAATTACGTCAGATGGATCCTGGCTGAAAGCAGAGAGTACCAGATAGATGTTTACCTGTGTTTTATTGACTATGCAAAGGCATTCGACTGTGTGGATCATAACAAATTATGGATAACATTGCAAATGATGGGATTTCCAGAACACTTAACTGTGCTCATGAGGAGCCTGTACACAGATCAAGAAGCAGGTGTTTGAATAGAACAAGGGGATATTGCATGATTTAAAGTCAGGAAAGATGTGCATCAGAGTTTCATCTTTTCACCATACCTATTCAACCTGTAGACTGGGCAAATAATCCAAGAAGCTGGACTCTAAGAAGAAGAATGGGGCATTAAGATTAAAGGAAGATGCATTAACAACCTGCGTTATGCAGATGACACAACCTTGCCTGCTGAAAGTGAAGAGGACTTGAACCATTTACTGATAAAGATCAAAGACCACAGCCTTCAGTATGGATTACACTTCAACATAAAGAAAACAAAAATCCTCACAACTAGACCAATAAGAAACATCATGATAAATGGGGAAAAGAGTGAAGTTGTAAAGGATCTCATTTTACTTGGATCCACAATCAACATCTATGGAAGCAGCAGTGAAGACATCAAACCATGTACTGTGTGGAGAAAATCAGCTGCAAAAGACCTCTTTAAAGTGTTGAAAGGCAAAGATGCTACCTTGAGAACTAAGGTGCGCCTGACCCAAGCCATGGTATTTTCAATTGCATCATACGCGTGCAAAAGCTGGACAATGAATAAGTAAGTCTGAAAGAATTGACACTTTTGAATTGTGGTGTTGGTGAAGAATATTGAATCTACAATGAACTGCCAAAAGAATGAACAAATCTGTCTTGGAAGAAGTACAACCATAATGCTCCTTAGAAGCAAGGATGGGGAGACTACATCTTACATACTTTGGACATGTTGTCAGGCGGGATCAGTCCCTAGAGAAAGACATCATGCTTGGTAAAGTAGACGGTCAGTGAAAGAAAGGAAGACCCTCAATAAGTTGGATTGACACAGTGGCTGCAACAATGGGCTCAAGCATAACAACAATTGTGAGGATGGTGTAGGTCTGGACAGTGTTTCACCCTGTAGTACATAGGGTCACTATGTGTCAGAACTGACTCAATGGCAACTAACAGCAACAGCAACTTGTGCCAAGTAACTATCCCTACTCTCTAATTTTTTTTTTAAATTTTATTGTATTTTAGGTTAAAGTTTATAGTGAAAATGAGTTTATCATTCAAAAACTTATACACAAATCGTTTTGTGAAACTGGTTGCAATCTGTGCAATGTGTCAGCATTCTCCTCCTTTCCCTTTACATCCCAGGTTCTCAGTGTCCATTTGTCCAGTTTTCCTATCCACTCTTGCCTTCTCATCTTTTCTTTTGGGCATGTGTTGCCCATTTGGTCTCATATACTTGATTGAACTAAGAAGCACATCCCTCAGGTATGTTATTGTTTATTTTATAGGTCTGTCTAAAAATTGACCTAAGCATAAGTAATCAAAATAAAGCTATCAGAAAATATTAATTAGTGTTCAAAGTAGGTTTTTTTTAAAATATTTTAATGTACTTCAGGTGAAGGCTTACAGAACAGACAGTTTCTCATGTAACAGTAGTACACATGCTGTTTTATGACTTTAGTTAACAACCCCACAACATTGTAACCCTCTGAATTCTAAGCTTTTTTTTTTTTTTTTGGTGAAAATACACATAGTCAAAGATACACCATTTCAAAACTTTCTACGTACACATTTAAGTGACGTTGACTATGCTCTTCCAATTGTGCTGCCATTCTCACCCAAGATGAAGGCTTACAGGACAAAATAGCCTCCCATTTAACAGTTACTACAAATGTTGCCCTGTAACAGTGGTTAACAATCTCACAACACATCAACAGTATCCTTACTCAACTTGTGTACCTTAACATCAGCTTCCTACTCCCCCTCTGCCTTCTGGCCCTTGTCACTGGACTCCTATACCTCATTAGTCTCATTTAGTTTTACTGGGCTGTCCACTCCCAGGCTGAACAGTGAACCTCGAAGGTAACTTCACCTCTGAGCTGAAAGGGTGTCTGGGGGCCACACTCTTGAGGTTTCTCCAGTCTCCTTTAGGCCAGTAAATCTGGTCATTTTTTTTTGGTGGGGGGGGGGAGTTAGAATTATGCTCTACATCCTTCTCCAGCTCTGTCCAGAACCCTCTGTTGTGATCCTGGTCAGAGCAGTCAGTGGTGGTAGCCGGGCACCATCCAGCTGTACTGGACTCAGTCCGGTGGAGGTCTTGGTAGCTGTGGTCAGTTAGTCCTTTGGACTAATCTTTTCGTTGTATCCTGTTCTCTTCATTCTCCCTTGCTCCCGAAGGGATGAGACCAGTGGAGTATCTTAGATGGCCGCTCACAGGCTTTTAAGACCCCAGACACTACTCACCAAGGTAGAATGTAGAGCATTATCTTTATAAGTAGTGTCATGCCAATTGAGCTAGATGTTCCCGGAGACCATGGTCCCCACAGCCCTCCGTCCAACAACTCAGTCCCTCGGGGAGTTTGGATGTGTCCATGGGGCCTCCCTGACCTTTCCTTGTGCAGGTTGTGTTAGTTTCCCTTGTACTGTGTACTGTCTCACCTCTCACCCAAGATACCACTTATCTATTGCCTATTTAGTATTCCCCCCCCCCCATCCCTGGTAACCAACAAGGATTGTTACATTTTGCATGTGAATGTTTTCATGGGTTTTTACAATAGAGGTATCATACAATATTTGTCCTTTTGTGATTGACTTATTTCACTCAGCATAATGTCCTCCAGTTTCATCCATGTTATGAGATGGTTCACAGATTCATTGTTGTTCTTTCTCGTTGCATAGTACTCCATTGTGTGTGTGTACCATAGTTTGTTTATCCATTCATCTGTTGATGGGCACCTACATTGTTTCCATTGTTTTGCTATTGTGAACAATGCTGCCATGAACATAGGTGTGCATATGTCTATTCGAGTGATGACACTTATTTCCCTAGGATATATTCCTAGGAGTGGGATTGCTGGATCAAATGGTATGTATATTTCTAGCTTTCTGAGGAAACGCCATATCATTTTCCAAAATGGTTGTATCATTTTGCATTCCCACCAGCAGTGTATAAGAGTTCCCATCTCCCCGCAGCCCCTCCAACATTTGTTACTTCCAGTATTTTTGATTCGTGCCAGTAATGCTGCGGTGAGATGGTATCTCATTGTGGTTTTAATTTGCATTTCTCTAATGGCTAGTGAACGCAAGCATTTCCTCATGTGTCTGTTGGCCATTTGAATGTCTTCTTCGGTGAAGTGTCTGTTCATTTCCTTTGCCCATTTTTTGATAGGATTGTTTGTCTTTTTGTTGTAGAGGTGTTGGATTTTCTTGTAGATTATGGAGATTAGACCTTTGTCTGACTTGTACTGTCCAAAAATTTTTCCCAGTCTGTAGGTTCTCTTTTGACTCTTTTGGTGAAGTCTTTTGAAGAGCATAGGTGTTTGATTTTTAGAAGATCCCAGTTATCTAGTTTATCTGTTGGGTTTTGTGTGTTGATGCTTATGGTTTGTATCCTGTTAATGCCAAGTATTAAGGCCTGAAGTGTTGGTCCTATTTTTTCTCCTATGAACTTTATAGTTTTAGGTTTTATATTCAGGTCTTTGATCCATTTTGAAGTAGTTTTTGTATATGGTGTGAGATATGGGTCCTGTTTCATTTTTATGCAAATGGATATCCAGTTTTGCCAGCACCATTTGTTAAAAAGACTGTCTTTTCCCCATTTGATGGACTTTGGGCGCTTGTCGAAAATCAGGTGACTGTAGGTGGATGGATTTACACCTGGGTTCTCAATTCTGTTCCATTGGTCAATGTCTGTGTTGTTGTACCAGTACCAGGCTGTTTTGACTACTGTAGCTGTAAAGTAGGTTCTCAAGTCAGGTAGTGTGAGTCCACCAACTTTATTCTTCTTCTTCAGGAGTGCTTTACTTATTCGGGGCTTCGTCCCTTTCCATATAAACTTAATAATTAGTTTTTCCATCTCTTTGAAGAATGTTGTTGGTATTTGTATTGGGATTGCATTGTATTTGTAAATTGCTTTAGGTCGAATTGCCATTTTCACAATGTTGAGACTGCCTATCCATGAGCATGGTATGTTTTTCCATTTATGTAGATCCCTTTGGGTTTCATGCAGTAGTGTTTTGTAGTTTTCTTTGTATAGGTCTTTTACATTCCTGGTCAGATTTATTCCTAAGTATTTTATCTTTTTAGGGGTTATTGAAAATGGTATTGATTTCCTGATCTCCTTTTAATCATTCTCTTTACTGGTGTATAGGAATCCAACTGATTTTTGAATGTTTATCTTGTATCCTGCTACTCTGCTGAATCTTTCTATTAGTTCCAGTAGATTTCTCGTGGAGTCTTTAGGGTTTTCTATGTATAGTATCATATCATCTGCAAACAGGAAGAGTTTAACTTCTTCATTACCAATATGGATGCCCTTTATTTCTTTCTCTTGCCTTATTGCTCTAGCTAGAACTTCCAGCACAATGTTAAATAGGAGTGGTGGTAAAGGGCATCCTTTTCTTGTTCCTGTTCTCAAGGGGAATGTTTTCAGCCTCTCTCCATTAAGAATGATGTTGACCGTTGGTTTTGCATAGATGCCCTTTATGATGTTGAGAAATTTCCCTTCTATACCTATTTTATTGAGAGCTTTTATCAGGAGTGGGTGTTGGACTTTGTCGAATGCCTTTTCTGCGTCAATTGAGATGATCATGTGATTTTTTCTTTCCTTTTACTTATGTGGTGAATTACGTTGATGGATTTTCTAATGTTAAACAATCCTTGCATAACTGGTATGAATCCTACTTGGTCATGGTGTATCATTTTTTTGATATGATACTGAATTCTATTGGCTAGAATTTTGTTCAGAATTTTTGCATCTATATTCATGAGAGATTTTGGTCTGTAATTTTCTTTTTTGTGATGTCTTTGCCTGGTTTTGGTATCAGCGTTATGCTGGTTTCATAGAATGAATTTGGAAGTGTTGCTTCCTCTTCTATGCTCTGAAATAGCTTGAGTAGAATTGGTACAAGCTCTTCTGTAAATGTTTTCTACATTCTCCAGTGAAGCCATCTGGGCCAGGGCTTTTTTTGGTTGGGAGTTTTTTTTATTACCCTTTCAATCTCTTCTCCTGTTATGGGTCTATTCAGATTTTCAATGTCAGTTTGTTGTAGTTTCGTTAGGTCGTGTGTTTCTAGAAATTTATCCATTTCCTCTAGGTTTTCAAATCTGTTGGAATATAGTTTTTCATAATATTCTGTTATAATCCTTTTTATTTAGGTTGGGTCTGTTGTAATGCCCCCCCCCATTTCATTTCTTATTTGGGTTATTTGTGCCCTCTGCTGTTTTTCTTTTGTCAGTCTGGCCAGTGTTTTGTCAATTTTGTTGATTCTTTCAAAGAACCAACTTTTGGTTTTGTTGATTCTTTCTATTGTTTTTCTGTTCTCTATTTCATTGATTTCTGCTCTGATCTTTACTATCTCCTTTCTTCTGGTGGTTGTGGGCTTTTTTTGCTGTTCTCTTTCTATTTGTTTGAGTTCTGTAGTTAATGTTTTGATTTTGTCCCTTTCTTCTTTTTTGATATGTGCATCTATTGCTATAAATTGTCCTCTGAGGACTGCCTTTTCTGTGTCTCAAAGGTTTTGGTATGATGCGTTTTAATTCTCAATTGATTCTAGGAATTTTTTTAATCCCATCTCTGATTTCTTCTACTACCCATTAATGTGTAAGCAGAGTATTATTCAGTTTCCATATGTTTGATTTTTTTTCCTTGCTCTTTCTACTGTTAATTTCTACCCTGATGGCATTGTGGTCAGAGAAGATACTGTGAATTATCTCAGCATTTTGGATCTTGTTGAGAATTGCTCTGTGGCCTAAGATGTGGTCTATTCTGGAGAATGTTCCATGTGCATTGGAAAAGAATGTGTACTTTGCAGCGGTTGGATGGATTGTTCTATATATGTCTATGAGGTCTAGTTGGCTGATTGTGTCCTTTAGGTTTTCTGTATCTTTTCTGAGTTTCTTTTTAGTTGTTCTGTCCTTTACTGAGAGTGGTGTGTTGAAGTCTCCTACTATTATTGTGGAACTGTCAATTTCTCTTTTCAGTGCTGTTAGAGTTTTTTTTATGCATTTTGGGTCATTGGGTGCATAGATGTTTATTATGGTTATGTCTTCATGATGGATCGTCCCCCTAATCATTTTATAGTGTTCTTCTTTGCCTTTTATGGTAGATTTTGTTTTAAATTCTATTTTATCTGAGATTAGAATTGCCACTCCTGCTCTTTTTTGGTAGTTGTTAGCTTGATATATTTTTTTCCAACCTTTGACTTTTAATAAATTGACATCTTGGTTTCTAAGGTGTGTCGCTTATAGACAGCGTATTGATGGATCCTGTTTTCTTATCCATTTGCCACTCTGCATCTCTTTATGGGTGCATTGAGTCCATTTACATTCCTTGTAATTATTGATAGATGGAAGTTTGTTGCTGTCATTTTGTAGGTTTTTTTTTGTGGTGCTGAAGTTTTCTTTGTTCTTCTTACTCTCTTCTGCTGAGTTACTTTTGTTTGTGGATTTTGTGTTCATTTCTTTTGTTTTTTGCTGAGACTTTATGTTTTTCATCTTTATTTTTATGAGTTGGTTTGTTAACTTTCTGTGTCGTTACCATGAATTTTACCCTTATCTTTATAAGTTTGAAGCAGTCTACCCTTACTTGGTATCGCCTTGCCTTCCTCTCCATTAGAAGGTTCTATACCTATACGGTTTGTTCCCTCTTTCATTATTTTGATGTTGTTGTCATCCTTTGATTGATTGCTCTGATTCCCTGTTGTATTTCTTTTATTTTTGGATAGTCCTCAATAGTTCATTTCCTAGAATGGTATCTGGTTCGTATTAACCTGCGTCCTAGGTCCTAGGTCCTGCCTGAGGGCTGAAGCTGTTTGTCCTCAGATCGAAGAACTCCCTTTAATAATTCTTGTAAGTTTGTTTTGACTTTTGCATATTCCCTTAGTTTCTGTTTATCTGGAAATGACCTAATTTCACCGTCAAATTTGAACGAGACTTTTGCAGGATATATTATTCTTGGCTGACAATTTTTTTCTTTCAATATTTTATATATGTCATCCCCCTGCCTTCTTGCCTGCATGGTTTCTGATGAATAATCTGAGCTTAGTCTTGTTGTTTCTCCTCTGTATGTGACTTCTTGTTTTTCACGAGCTGCTCTCAAGATTCTTTGTTTGTCTTTAGTTTTGGCGAGTGTGAATATGATATGTCTTGGTGATTTTCTTTTGGGGTCTCTTCCATATGGGGTTCGTTGAGCTTCTTGGATGGCCATCTTTTCATCTTTCATGATATTGGGAAAGTTTTTTGTCAGCAGTTCCTCAATGATCCTCTCTGTGTTTTCTGTTTTCTCCCCCTGTTCTGGTATGCCAATCACTCGTAAGTTTTTGCTTTTAATTGTGTCCCACATAACTCTCAGGGTCTCTTCATTTTACTTTGTTCTTTTTTCTGAGTTTTCCTGAAGCAACGTTGTATCCAAGTGTTTGTCTTCAGTTCCACTGATCCTGTCTTCCACGGTTTCAAATCTACTTCTCAACCCTTCTATGACACCGTCCATTTTTGAAATCTTGTTGTTTATCTTTTGGATTTCTAATTGTTGTTTCTGTATAATTTCGAGTTGTGAATTTATTTTGGCATTTTGTTCCTGCATCATCTTCCTGAATTCTTCCAATCTTTTGTCTGTATTTTCCATAAATTTGTCTATTTTTTCCTCATGTTTGTCAGCTTTTTGCCTCAGTTCTTGGAAAATTCTGAGTATTAGTGATTTGAGTTCACTATCAGGTACTTCTAGTGCATTTTCTTCCACAGGAGAGTTATCTTGTGTTTTAATTTGGACGCCTATTGGAGCCATCTTGTCTTGTTTTTGTAAATGTTTTGATAGTGTTTGCTGTTTTCAGGGTATTCAGTAGATATTTCTCTCGTTTATTGACTGTAGATATTTTTTGTTTTGTTTTGTCCTTGTGGTACATCTGGGCAGATCTAGCTGAAGAGGAGCCACTGGGACGGGTTGTTTGTGGCACTCACTACAGCCACCGGGGTGGGTCGGTAATCAGTGCTGGGCAGGTTCCAATAGGGCGTGCTTGCACAGCTTGGTGGTGTGATGTCAAGTGCACGGTGCAGGTAAGCAGGATGCAGCAGGGAGATGGTTATGTGTGAAGCTAAGCTGGATATGGGAGAGAGGAGAGAGGAACAGGAGTGAAAAGCATACAAACATAAAAGAATGCTAGGGGAGCTTGTTGTTGGAAAGGACAGATGAGAGACTGTGGGATGGAGAAAACCAGAAGGGGGAAGAGAAAGAAAAGGAAAGAATGAGAAAATATAAATCAGAAAAGTTAAAGACCTGCAAAGTTCCCAGGGATCCCACTGATGCAGCTATGAATTCTGGAGGAGTCGGTCTCAGGTTTCACAGCACAGCCTGGCCAGAAGGTGCAGAGGCATACATCATCTGGTATTCAGGGATCAGAAACAGAAGGAAGAGATAGAGAGACGAGAAATTAAGCAATGAAGAAAGACAAAAGGGAAAAAGAGGGAAAAGAAAACAAAACTAATCAAAAAATAAAAAATAAAATTAAAAAAAAAAAAAAAAGCAACACCAGCAGTCAATGAATGGCAGTCAGAGAGCCAGCCAATGCGGGCTGGTGTTTCTAGACAAGAGACTTTGTCCGTGTGAAACAGGATGCCGAGTGTGAGTGAAGAAGGGTGGAGAGTGGAATGTGTATATCACAAATTATCTGTGCTCTGGGGACCCTCAGAAAGGAGCTAAGAGGGTGCAAGGAGCCAGGCACTCGTGTGAAAGGAGGGGGAGGTGGCGACAGGCAAGCGAAAAACCAAAAGAAGCAGGAGGACAAAAAAAGAAACAAAAAAAGAAAAGGCAGCACCAGCAGCCAACAAACGGCACCTAGAACGCCGCCGGCCTGGGAACGTGGAATCCAAGCAGCCGGCAGACCCCGGTGAAGAGACTGCGGCCACAGGAAGCAGAGGGGCAAACGAACAAAGGTCCCAGGATCTCACCAGCACGGCAGCCCATACCTGGAAGCAGCCACACGTCTGAACGCAGCCCCACAGTCCCGCAGGAGAGAGCAAAGATGGTGCTCGGAGCCAGGCACCTGAGCAAAAGGAGGGGGAGGCAGCGAAAGGCAATCGAGAAACCAGAAGAAGCAGAAAAAGCCACACCAGCAGCGAACAAACGCACCCAGAGAGCCCCCGCTCAGGCGCGCGGATTCCGAGCAGCCGGCAGTCTCGGGTTAAGAGACCGTGGCCAGGGGAAGCAGAGGGGCAGGTGAACAAAGGCCCTGGGATCTCACCAGTGCAGCATCCCAGACCTGGAAGCAGCCACACACCCGAACGCAGCCCCACAGCCCCGCAGGAGAGAGCAAAGATGGTGCTCGTAACCAGGCACCCGAGCAAAAGGAGGGGGAGGCGGCAGAAAAATCTACACCAGCAGCCAACAAACGGCTCTCAGAAAGCCGCCGGTCCGGACTCGAGGAATCCAAGCACCGGCACCCCCAGCCCAGGGACCCTGGCCACGGGAAGCAGGGCAGCCCCAGCCGAGGTGGAGAGGGGTGGGGGTGGGAAAGCACACACCGCAATTTACCGGTCGTTCCGTCTCCCACTGGATGCTCCGTGAGGCTGCTCTCCCATTCTCCCGTTTGCTGGTCTCCGATAGGATTCCAAGATGGTGGATCAGCGCTGCATTAGCTGGTAGGGAATCTCTGCATGAATCTCTCCTCGCTCTCCGTTCTCTTTCAGTATTCTCACTCCGTTTGGTGTTTGGCTGAGTTCTTTATCTCTTCATTTGATGTTCTAGGGTTTCAGGATTGTTGATTCTCTGTTAGGCTTAGTTTTTTGGATCTTTGCTGTGGAGGGATGGTGTGATGCTTCTGCCTAGAGCGCCATCTTGCCCCACCCCCTCAAAGTAGGTTTTGTATTTTTCTCTTCCTAAATTAAACTACCTTCTGGGTCAAATGAAGTGTATAGAGATATGCTAACAGAAAGGTTGCCAGTTCAAACCCACTAGCCGCTCCATGGGAGAAAGATGTTGCAGTCTGCTTCCGTAAAGATTTACAGTCTTGGAAACCCTATAGGACAGTTCTACTCTGTCCTATAGCGTAGGTATGAGTCAAAATTGACTCCATGGCAATTGGTTTGGTTTGGTATTCCAAAGGAGAGTTTATATGTTTTGTTGTTTTTAAGTCCTGAGAGAGAGTGATAGGACTGACTTTTCTTTTTTATCAGACTTCCTAGTTTGATAAATCTCTTTACATACTTAGGCCATGCTGGAGAATAAACGGTGAAAGGAGTGTTGAATTTCCCCAATACTATGGTGTGGTACTGATCTTCGAACTGGGCAAGTGAGAGCCCTTGCTCAGGCCCTGGGGCTTCAGTCATGAAGTCACCTTGGAGTACCTTCCTGGAGATGTCTATGTTCCCCTCCAGTATCTGGGACCTACCAGACCACAGTGGCCAAGGCTGTGCAAAATGTAGAGCTACCCCTGCTGCAGAAAGAGTCCACATCTCCCTACTATGGATCACAGAAGGAATATGAGGACAGTAACTGGAGGAAAATCACATTTTTCTTATTTACTTCTCAAAGCCACCTGATGAGGTAGGTAGTATTAGCATAATAGTACATATGGACAAACTGAAATTTAAAGTTTAGTGAGTTGCCCAACGTCACATAGCTCTGTGTCAGAACTGCATGTAAAGCCTTGGAGTCACCTTGTCTTGACAACCCAATTTTAGAGTGATAACTGCATACTTAGGTGCTGTGGTAAATCAGAGACTTCACTTTTTTTAGGAAGAAGATTCAGTGATGCATGCCACACTCTGGGACACTACATTTATCTTAGAAGAAAATTTTTCGTCACCTTGGCTCATACAGACAGAGCAAATGAGTAAAAATAAACTATTACAGTGCTAGTTGTTCTATGCAGGTAAGGGAAATTACAGAATGGTCTGGAAATCTTATTGACTTTTAAAGTATTTAGTTTTAGTTTAAATGATATTGAAATAAGAATGCATTCAAGATTCAGTTAATAGATTGATAAGTTTGTGAAACAACACTCTTTGCTTGTCCCTTTGGTAAGTTTCACACCCTATATCCCAGGTACCAACAGCCAAATACCTAATATGGAGTAAGTGCTTTCAGACACTCAGAGACATATCCAAAGTCCCCTTTTATGTCTAATGCTCATTAGCACCCCAATCCTGTCCTTTATGCCAAGAGATCTTTATTTCCCTTTCTCTCTCTATGTGTTGCTCAGTATTGTTCCCATGAGAAATAGGTCTACTGTATTTTCTATAGGCTAATTTCACTAAAAAGAAACAGATGTAGGCATCTTTTATGAAAAACAATCTGTTCTTTGCCCTACGGTAGACAGTAATGCAGTGTTTTTCACCTTTTCTATACCCATACTCCCTTTGATAAACCTTAAATTTGTAGATCATGCTTTGATACTGTGCAATGTGTTAGCACTCTCCCCCTATGCGTTTACACCCATGGTTCTTGGTGTCCTTTTTTTCAGTTTTCCTATGCCCTCCTGCCTTTTCATCTTTTCTTTCGGGCAAGTGTTGAAAGATAGTCAAATTGGCGTCATTATAAACTGACTACGTTATTTGAGGTGTGCAACCATTCTCACTCTCCTTTTCTGAGTAGTTCCTCCACCATTAACATAAATTCACTGTCCGCTAAGGTTCCTATCTAATCTTTCAAGTTGCTATTGTCACTTTGATCCAAGATGATAATTTTTTTAAACTGTATGGAACAACTCAGACCTCATCTATGTTGTTGTTAGGTGCCATTGAGTTGGTTCCAAATCATAGTGACCCTATGTACAACAGAACGAAACACTGCCTTGTTCTGTGCCATCCTCACAATTGTTGCTATGTTTGAGTCCATTTTTGAAGACACTGTGTCAATGTGTCAGTCCATCTAGGCAAGGGTCTTCCTCTTTATCTCTGACCCCCTACTTTACCAAGCATGATGTCCTTCTCCAAGGACTAGTCCTTCCTGATAACAGGTCCAAAGTACGTGAGACAACCTTATCCCTGGCCTCACTTAAATTTAGGTTCTTTGTAATGAGAATATTATTATTAATGAACAGCTTCTCTATCTGTCCTGCATTAGGCAGAAACTTGATGCAGCTAGAGTGGACATTTTCATGGGAAGACTGATAGCTCAGAATGTCCAGTAGTTACAAAAAACAAAAACAAACCAACAAGCAAAAACTACCTTAGAAGTTGTAATTTACTTGGTGAATATAATTAGACATACATAGTCTCTGAAATTTAGGAAATTTTGCTTTGGAAATCGGTATTTGTAACTATCAATAAGGATAGATGAAGCATCATGTTTCAAATCAGGACAAGATGATTTGATCATATGCTCAAGGTCAAAAAGATGGGGGAGTGAATCATGGTGACACATACATCAGTGGCTCAGTGTTGTTCAGGTAAGTCAGTTAACTCATGCTTATTTGGCGTGACAGGTGAACAGTTTTTTCCCACCATCCATCTGTCATTTTGTTATACTCTGGTGTCTTGCATGTTGTTATGATGCTGGAAGCTATGCCACGGGTGTTTCAAATACCAGCAGGGTCACCCATGGTGGACAGGTTTCAGCAGAGCTTCAGGCTAAGAAAGGCTAGGAAAAAAGGCCTGATGAACTACTTCCAAAAATTAGCCAGTGAAAACACTGTGGATCACAACAGAACATTGTCTATCAACCAACATAAAGATGGTACAGGACTAGCAACATTTCATTCTGTTATACACAATGTCACCACGATTTGGAAGTGATTCAAAGGCAACTTAAAAAAAAAAAGTCTATTTTCTGTAAGGAAACTATGAGAAGTCCTGGTGGTGTAGTGATTAAGACTTTGGGTGTTAACTAAAAGGTTGGCAGTTTGAATTCACCAGCTGCTCCATGGTAGAAAGATGTGGCAATCTGTTCCCATAAAGATTACAGCCTAGGAAACACTATGAGGCAATTCTATTCTGTCTTATACAGTTGCTATGAGTCGGAATTGACTTCATGGCAATGGATTTAGGGAACCTAGACCCAAGTGTAAACTTGTTACTTATATATTAGGCTAGCTCTGACTTTTCATGTGTCTTTGTGCCTGTCATTATCAGTGTACTGTTTAAGATCACTTTCCAAAATAAGAAGGACAATGGTACAGTGTTCTCTTCATTCAGGGATGATTTGTTTTCTCTTAGAGTAAAATTCGGCAAGATATGATGTTAAAAGTATGTCTTGGAATCCAATAGACTTATAGGTAAACACTTCTTTTCATGATCTGATAGCTACATACTCTTAGAAAATGTGTTAATATTTCCAGTTTCAATTTCCTCACTTCAAAATGTTCTTCTTGTGTTAGGTGCCAATGAGTTGGTTCTGACTGTAGAGACACTATGTACGTCAGAATGAAACACTACCTCGTCCTATGCCATCCTCACAATCACAGCTGTTTGAGCCCATTATTGAAACCAATGTGTCAATCCATCTCCTTTAGGGTCTTCATTTTTCTTTTTTGTTGACCTTCTATTTTAATAGGTATGATGTCATTTTCCAAGGACTGGTCCCAATGTATCTGAGACAAAGTCTTGCCATCCTCACTTCTAAGGAGCATTCTATCTGTACTTGGTCCAAGACAGATCTGTTCACTCTTCAGGTAGTTCATGGTATATTCTATATTCTTTGCCAATACCATAATTCAAATGCATCAATTCTTCTTCAGTATTCCTTATTCATTGTTCAACTTCTGCATACTTACAAGGCAATTGAAAAGACCATGGCTTGGATCAGGGGCACCTTAGTCCTCAAGTTGACAGCTTTCTTTTTAACACTTGAAAGAGGTTTTCTGCAGATTTGTCCAATACATCATTTACTTTCTCGACTGTTGCTTCCAGGAGTGTTCATTAGGGATACAAGGAAAACTAAATCTTCAGCAACTTCAATATTGTCTCCATTTATCATGATGTTGCTTATTGGTCCAGTTGTGGGGACTTTTGTTTTCTTTATTTTGAGATGCAATCCATACTGAAGGCTGTGGTCTTTGATCTTCATCAGTGAGTCCTTCAAGTCATGCTCATCTTCAGCAACCAAGGTTGTGTCATCTACATATCAAAAATTGTTAATGAATCTTCCTCTAATCCTTATGCCGCGTTTTCCCTCAGATAGTCCATCTTCTCAGACTATATGTTCAGCATATAGATTGAATAAGTATGGTGAAAGGATACCAATCCGACGCACAACTTTTCTGATTTTAAACCACACTGTATCCCCTTGTTCTGTTCCAATGACTGCCTCTTGGTCTATGTACAGGTTCTTCGTGAGCACTATTAAGTGTTCTGTAATGCCAGGGGCCAGCTGTGGAACATACCAATAATTGTTCATATGCAATTTCAAGTTGAAATTTAAGAAAGTTAAAACAAGTCCATGAGGATCAAAGTATGGCCTTTGGTATATCCCATCTGAATTTAGAGACCGTCTTAAGAATAGATATCATGCATTGAACATTTATGAGCAAAGATCAAACAAGTTGTGAGATGACATCAAGGACAACATATATGAAGAAAGCAAAAAGGTCATTAAAAAGACAGGAATGAAAGAAAAGACCAAAATGAATGTCAGAAGAGACTCTGAATCTTGTTCTTGAACTTAGAGTTGCTAAAGCAAAAGGATGAAATGATGAAGTCAAAGAGCTGAACAGAAGATTTCAAAGGGTGGCTCAACAAGATAAAGTAAATCATTATAATGATATGCAAAGACCTGGAGTTTGAAAACCAAAAGGGAAGAACACACTCAGTATTTCTTAAACTGAAAGAAATGAATTAAAAAATAAAAGCCTCAAATTGTAATATTGATGGATTCTATGGACAAAATATTTATGGACACAGGAAGCATCAAACGAAGATGGAAGGAATACACAGAGTCATTATACCAAAAGAATTGGTCGAAGTTCAGCCATTTCAAGAGGTAGCATATGATCAGCAACCAATGGTATTAAAGAAAGAAGTCCAAACTGCACTGAAGCCATTGGCTAAAAACAAGGATCCAGGAATTGAGGGAATACCAACTGAGATGTTTCAAGAAATGGATGCAGCACTGAAACCACTCACTCATGTATGTCAATAGATTTGGAAGACAGCTACCTGGCCAACCAACTGGAAGAGATCTGCATTTGTGACCATCCAAAGAAAGCTGATCTAACAGAATGCAGAAATTATTGAACAATATCATTAGTGTCACACAAAAGTAAAATTTTGCTGAAGATCATTCAAAAGCAGTTGCGGCAGTACAAGGATAGGAAACTGTCAGGAATTCAAGGTGGATTCAGAAAGGGGCTTGGAACAAGGGATATTACTGCTGATGTCAGATGGATCTTGGCTGAAAGCAGACAAAGCCAGAAAGATGTTTACCTGTGTTTTATTGAATATGCAAAGGCATTCAACTGTGTGGATCACAAATTATGGATAACATTTTGAATAATGAGAATTCTATACCATGTAAAATAGAGAATCATAATTTATTGCTATAAATCATCCAGCTGATATTTATTTACTAAGCAGATGAGGATAATAGTAACCGCCATGATATTTTGGAGAATTAATGTGAAAAAACAGAGCACATTTTCTGGGATGCAGTAGGCACTCAATAAATGTTTGTCTCCTGATCTCTTATCTCCTCAATATCTCATTTTAAATTACTTTCAGTGTATTTGTATTTTTCCCTGCCATCTTTAATAATATTTTTGTGTAAAACCATTCTTCATGCTGAAATTATATGGCTTACTGTAGTTCTAACATATTGATAACATATTTGAGAGTCCCAGATAAATACTTAAGTTGTATGTTTATGTAAGCTAAGACTCACTGCGCTTCAGTTTGAACCTTTAAATTGAAGCACAGTACTGCATTTCAAATTTGATTTTAATTTTATCACATAGTGGGGATTTTTCCAATCCAATTTCTTACTTTTACACTGTTGGCTCAGTGGTTAAGAGCTTGGTTGCTAACCAAAAGTCTGGCAGTTTGATTCCGCCTTGGACATCCTATGGGGGAGTTCTACTCTGTCCCACAGGGTGACTAAGAGTTGTAATCAACTCAACGGCAACTTTTTTTTATATAGTCATTATGAGTATATCACATGTTTAACATGCAAATATGTCCAGAGGAAATGGACATTTTTTTAAGTAATGGGGAAGTAAAAAAAAAAGCCATAATAGTAAACTGAAAGCTCCATTTAAATGTATATAATAAGTTAGTCTTTGCACCATTTAATTAACATAGAACTTTATAAATACTAAAATCATAACTGCATTCATATGAATATATTAAAATTCAGGATTATATACAGGTGCTTAATTTGTACTTAGTGAGATATGAATATAAAATTAGGTGTCGATTAATTGATTAAAATATATTTGAGTAGCTATTTTAAATCTGACATTCAATAAACATCTATCAGAAGCAGATGAAGTTTTGATCTGCATTTACCCACCTATTTTCAGTCTTAACTTTTATTTACCATTTATTAAACTCCTAATATGTGTCAGGTGCTATGTGTTGGTCTCAATCTCTCCCACACAATATTTCTCTGATTTTAACTCAAACCAGTTATGATCAGTTCCAAAATTAAAGGTTTATTTTTTCCTCAAGTCAGTTTGAATGAAGTGGTCCAAGAATATTTCATATAAATAGGGGTGACGAATTTTTCTAACACTTCTTATCTTTAGTTCTACTTAGATTGCCATTAACATCTAGTTAATACCAAAGGTCAGCAGTTCGAATCCACCAGCCACTCCTTGGAAACCCTACTCTGTCCTACAGGTTTTTGTCTGGATCCTAATTTTATTCTATCATATCTCTATAACTCAATGTTAAATTAAGTCACCCTACTGGAACATTTTTGATGATTATATTGGTTTTAATCATTGATAAGTAATCTTTCATAGACATCCTTTTGTGGTAATAATTTAACAGTGATTTATTTTTATTCTATTGATGATAATTAATCCTCTAATAGTCTATAAAAAGAGATGTAAGCTATAGAAAATTTTCTTCAGTTTTGCTCAATGGTTATATTTTTATTAATATAGCTGATGTGTTTTAATAAGATATACTGAGTAAATTAAAACTAATATAATTCACATTTAAATAAACTACTAACACCAATCAAGTGTTTTGGGATCTCAGTATGAGATTAACAATTATTATTGATTGGATTAATGAAGAAGCGATTTTGATTACTTATTTAAACAACAATTCTCTTTTATTGCACAAATGAAAATATAATGGTGATTATTGCATTACTTAAACTTTCTCTCCAAAAGAATCCCACAGTCCTGTGTAGTTATATACCATATTTATTATGTAATTATTTATCCGGCTCTCTTACTCACTATTAAAAATCCAATCCATCAGAGTCAAGGGTTAAGCTGTATAAACAAAACTATGTTTTAAGTTGCCTTTCACAATATACCATGGAGATATCTCGTAGATTATTCAAGAAAATCCATTTCAATGACATTTTTTTTTTATTTTGGATGATTTTGACACGTGGATAATCTATATATATAATCTATATATATAATCTATATATATATATATATATATATATATATATATATATATATATATATATAGGAGGCTCGCATTTAAAAGCTCTAGTTTATGCTATGGCCATACTTTACTTTTTTTTTTTTTCTCCTAACTTCCAAAGAACCTAGCCGCAAATCCACCATCACAAGAGGGAAGCTCAGCAACTTAATTGTATTCTTTCACAAGCAGAATTGTATTTTCGTTCCTCTTTGACCAGTGAAAGATATTTTAGAGTGCTGAAACCATTCTCTCCACTCCTGCTTGAAAGTAAAGATAATTATAAATTTCTCTTTCCAAAAGACAGAGCTATTTTTTATTATGATTCAATTTAATATTGAATTGTACATCAGGAATATTATTTAGGACAAGGATCAAGATATATTTTTGGTACAATGTATTTATACTATACAACACATATTCAATCATATTTAGAGCAGGTGATAGAGGGATTATTTTAAAGAAATCTTCGTATCTTCTGTATTTGACAGTTTCTCTCCACTCCTGCAGGCATATGCTGAATCATGTTATTTTGCCTATTTTTAGTTTGATACATTTTTATTAAGGCGATAATTTCATCTACTTTCTCTACAGAGAATAATTTAAAGGCTGTCTGTTCTCATGTTAAAACTGAAAATATAATCTCTTATAAAGAGAAAGTAAATACATAGGTGGTTGATAATGCATCCAAGCCATACGTATACATATATGCGTTAGCTTTTCCTTGACAGATTTTACACAATAGCAAAGATAAGTAAATAATGAAAATTTAGAACCTTGTGTACTTTAATAAACAATATTAAAAATGGAAAATATAAAAATAACTGCAACACTTACTATAGTGTGTTAGGGTTATTATCCTTAATACATGAGTACTTGAAAGAATATAGTCAATCACTGTCTCCCCATTAGAAAAATGAACAAATTTAATGAAAAGACTATTGGTGGAAGAAGAAATATAAATAGGCAGCAACCATATCAAAACACTCTCATACTCACTAAGAAAAAATTAAGAGTAAAGATGCCAAATGGTTTTCATCAATCAAATTGATAAATTTTGTTTATTATTCATACTTATGGCTGGTAGGTCTGTGGTTAAATGGAAATTTTTATAGAATGGTGAAAATCATTCTGGCAGTAAATATATTTGTGGTTTTTTTTATTTAGAATTTTTTTTCTCCAGGAAATTATCTTAATTATGCCAAGCAATACAGCTTAATAAGGATGTCCTTTGTAACAATTTTTCATAACAGTAAAATATTGGAGTAGTACACATGTCCACTATGTGTTTTACTTAATAAATTGTGGTGTGATTACAGAATGCATTATTACAACATTACCAAACAAAAAAACAAACAAGCAAGCCCGTTGCCGTGGAGTTTTTTCTGACTCATAGCAACAATATTACATGCTCATTAAAATGAAAATATTCAAATATGTTTAATAGTATGAAAAATGGCTATATTATCATAGTAACAAAGCAGATCACAAAACTGTAAACACAGAACCTTATTTTAATACTGATTACATGTATTAAAATAAAAATGATAAGGTAATTCACCAAAATATTAATAATGGTTATTTCTTGGGTAGATTCTGCATGATTTTAATTTACTTATTTATTTATCAATATTCTTCAAATTTCCTACAATGAGATATTATTAAAAATTAACATATATAAATGTTAGTGTAAGAGAGTATCTCCAGTTGTATTCTGTATATACTTAGTTTTGAGGGCACGAATGAAATAGATTTGTATTTCTCTAGACATTGTTAAAATTTTTTCATAGAATTTTAGTCATTTTGCTTCTCTGAAATAATCTAGATACATATTGTCAATTATATGCTTAAAATATATTTATCCATATTACTAATAATTGCCTAATGATGTCAATTAGGAACCTTTGGACAGGGCAAAGTCTTCACGTTTTTGCAGGGCAACATTGGCTGAAGCTGACTGTCACCACCTAGTGATTGCATTGGGAGCCCTGGTGGTGCAGTGGTTAAGTACTCAGCTGCTAACCAAAAGGATGGTAGTTTGAACCCTCCCAGTGACTCTGGAGCCTGAGGATCTGCTCCCATAAACATTAACCAAAAAAACCCACTGTTGTCTAGTCAATTCCAACTCATAGCGACCCTATTAAAAAAAAAAAAAAACCCAACTCGTTGCTGTCGAGTTGATTCAGATCACAGCGTCCCTATAGGACCGAGTAAAACTGCCCTGTGGGGTTTCCAAGGTTGTTATCTTTACGGCAGCAGACTGCTATATATTTCTCCCATGGAGTGACTGATGTGTTCCAACTGCCAACCTTTTGGTTAGCAGCCAAGTGCTTAACCACTGTGCAACCAGTGCTCCTTATAAATTAAATGCATAGATTAAAAATTTCTAGGTCTGAGATTTTATGATTCCATTTTTATTTATTACCTTTGACACTGCACTTTCCTGGTTTCACTCTTTTCTTTTCTCAAATTCTCAGAATCCTTAACATTCTCCTTAAACCCTGAAAATGATAAATATTTGATTAGCTTTAGATTCAAATATCCAACATTCCAGATGATCATACAACTTCCAGCTAGGCAGGGCATAGATACAATAGAAAAAAAATTGTTCTAAACGGAACTCTCATCGCTCACCCCAATCCCTCAAAAAAATTTCTCCTTCCAATTTCTGCTGTAACTCAGAATGGCCCCGTTTCCAAATGCTCAAACTAGAAAGCCATAATGCTCCCTTAACTCCACTTTCTCCCTCACCAGTCTCATTTTCAGTTAATCACCAAATACTGACAAGCCCAACTCCAAAATATTTATTGAATTTTTCATCCTTGTTACGGTTAAGGTTGTGTGTCAGCTTGACTGGGCCATGATTCTCAGTGGTTTGGCAGTTATGTAATGAAACAGTTTAGCAGTTAGGTAATGATATAGTCATCCTCCATTTCGTGATCTGATGTAATTATCCTCCTTGATGTGATCTGACATGATCAGCCAATCCATTGTTTCCTTGTGGGTGTGGCCTGCATCCAATATGTATATGGATATTCTGGCAAAGCTTGTTAGCTTACTCCGGATCTTGCATCTGACTCATCATTATCTGACCTTCTGTTCTTGGGGCTTGAGACAGCAACTTGCCATCTGACTACCAATTCTGGGATTTATCAGCTTCCACAGCCTTCTGGGCCGATAGCCTGTTATCTGACCTGCTGATCTTGGATTTGTCAGTCCCTACAACAAAGTGAATCAGGAGAAGTCTCCATCCTGATGCATGATCCACATATTTGGGACTTTCCATCCTCCACAGTCTCATGAAACATTTTCTTGAGATAAATCTATGTATATTTACATGTGTGCTTCATTGGTTTTGCTTCTCTAGAGAACCCAGCCTGAGACAATCCTCTTTTCTACATGACTATTTCTCATCTAAATCATGCTGAAGTCTCTCAGTTAATCCCTCTGCCTCCAAATTTGTCTCCCTTGGAGCCCAGGTGGTGCAGTGGTTAAGCATTCAGCTGCTAATCAAAAGATAGACAGTTCAAATCCACCAGCTGCTCCTTGGCAACCCTATGGGGCAGTTCTACTCTGTCCTATAGGGTCACTAGGAGTTGGAATCAACTGATAGCAACAGATTTGGATTTTATTTTAATTAACATATTATCCACAATGCAAGGTGGTCTTTCTAAAATACAAATCATAATTTATATTGCTTTCTGTATAAAATCCAACATCATGGCATGATTAATACCACCCCTTATTTCCTCCTATATTGTCTCATAATCAAACTATTGAAATTTCCTTCTATATGATCTCCTTTTTTCCTTGAGGTCATCTGGTATTTTCCAGAAAAATCTTTATAAAACCTTACATTATCTAGTTATATTGAGATTTCTTGTACTAAGTTTAAAACCATTGCTTTCAAACTTCCCATAGCCTGCCACCAGAGTACCATATTTTTATGCAAATAAGGTGCACACTCTGCATTTGTTTGCCGTCTGCACCCTCTCGCCTGCAAAGCACCCTCAGAAGTGCCACTGTCATGTGAATCCTCTTC
This sequence comes from Dugong dugon, assembly GCA_030035585.1. Lineage (NCBI taxonomy): Eukaryota > Metazoa > Chordata > Mammalia > Sirenia > Dugongidae > Dugong > Dugong dugon. Next base: position 36,760,747 of record CM057479.1, read on the forward strand.
CACGTGTTACTGTAAAAAAAAATGATCAGTTGCTGACAAAAATACATCATGGAGGGGAGGGTACATCTGGCAAACAAATGCAGAAGGCACACGTTATTTGCATAAAAATATGACAATTTTATCAACTTTTTTCTTGCTACTACTTTATAAGTGAATTTCTGTATTAGTTATACAGATTGCTAGCTACTTTCCAAATTATTGCATGTAGCGTTCCTCTCCCTTTCACTTCTTTATGGCATTTACCTTGCCGTGTTGAATTTGTTCCATATTGTACCTCTACTTCCATTTGTAAACCTAGAGCTCAGAGACTGAATCCTCACCCTGCTATTCCAACACCTTCCCTCCATCCAGATTATGTAGTTTTTGTTTTCCCTGTAAGAGTTTGTCAAGGGTAAACCAAAAACACCAATTTCAATCCTTGTCCCTTAACTGGATACACTGACTTATGGGTTCAGAATGACAGATGGTGGCTAGCTTTTGGTAAATATGTGTGTGTCTGCAAGCAAAGGCTAATAAGACTTCTACAATAATAAGACAGACTTTCTGAACAACCATAACAAAAAAACCCACTGCCATCAGCTGATTCCAACTCATAGTGACCCTACAAGACAAAGTAGAACTTCCCCATAGGGTTTCCAAATCTGTAAATCTTTATGGAACCAGACTGCCACATCTTTCTCCCATAGAGAAGCTGTTGGTTTGAACCACTGACCTTTTAGTCAGCAGCCTCATATACCACCAAACCACCAGAGTATCTTGAAAAACCATACATTTATCTATTTTCTTGATAAAATTTTCTAAGTCGTCTGCAGTCCCAGCAGTCTCCCATTCCTCTTTAAACCTATAAAATGTGTACCTTTACTACTCATTGCCAATATCATACATTTTCATATAATTTATACTGGATTTTAAAATAATTTACATTTTTCATTTAATGCTGTCTCCTTTCTGCGTCTTTGTATCTCTCTTTGTCTCTGCATCTCCCTCCCTCTGTTTCTCTTTCTCTCTTTCTCTGATAATTAATAAAAACTTGAGAATAAACATGTATCCCTGGAGTCTTGCAGCATATAAGCAATAGTATCCTTTGAAAGGAGAAATTTCTCTTAAATATTACAATTTCTTTAAAATTTTATACAAATTTTTCATCTTATTTGCTGTCAAAGTGATATTGTTATTAATCAAACAAAGAAGTTATAAATCACTTACTATTAGCAAGAGCAAGCAACAATAAAATCTTTAACTTTCCTACCTATATTTTAGCTCAGTATTTGGTGTGGTTTCATTGAATCTATTACTTTTTTCCTCCAGGTATTTTTTCTCTTCTGCTTTTATTGACAAAATATTGCAGCATTCCTTTATTAAATATTGTATACAAATGGAAGCAGTTTAAATGTTGCTGCAAAAGAATAGTTTGTGTGTTTATTCTTGATCTTCCTCATAAGAAACAGAATGACATAGGGTCAATGCAGTCCATAGAGGTAAAACTCATTTTTAAATAAACATCTAAGTATAATTGCTGATTTACTTATCATTATTACTGATTATCATTATTATTGATTCACGTATCATAACTTTGATGGTAATGTTTTCTTTACTGAAAAGCTTATTGTTGTGATCTTGTACTACAATATTGTATTTGACATAATGACTTCAAGTTTAATGTTAATCATGGAAATAAAGAATTCACTGATAACAATCTGTGATACTTTTAACTTTTTTAAAATCATTAGTCCATGTTTCCGATTAAAAAAATCCAAAAATTACAGTTTAAATAATTGATAATATATTTACCAAATCACAAATCACTCCCCAGAAATATGTTTCTTTGTGATTTTCCTTGTTTTTCTTCTATACCTAGAGGTAAAACTCAACATTTATTGAGGCATTAAAAGTATTTGCAGGAACTATATACTTATATTTTTCAGTTCTTTCAGCTTGAGAAATGCTGAGATGGAAGGAATACAAAGAGTCACTATACCAAAAAGAACTGGTGGACATTCAACAATTTCAGAAGGTAACATATGATCAGGAGCTGATGGTACTGAAGGAAGAAGTCAAAGCTGCACCAAAAGCATTGGTCAAAAACAAGGCTCCGGGAACAACAGGACACCAACTGAGATGTTCCCACAAACAAATGCAGCACTGGAAGTGCTACTTGTCTGCCAAGAAATTTGGAAGAGAGCTACCTGGCCAACCGACTGGAAGAGATCCATATTTATGCCTATTCCCAAGAAAGGTGATCCAACCAATTGCGGAAATTATTGAACAATATCATAAATATCACTTGCAAGGAAAATTTTTCTGAAGATCATTCAAAAGCGGCTACAGTAGTATATCGACAGGGAACTGCCAGAAATTCAGTCCAGATTCAGAAGAGGAGGTGGAACCAGGGATATCATTGCTGATGTCAGACAGATCCTGGCTGAAAGCAGAGAATACCAGAAAGATCTTTACCTGTGTTTTATTGACTATGCTGAGGCACTAGACTGTGAGGATCATAACAAATTATGGATAACATTGTGGAAAATGGAAATTCTGGAATACTTGATTGTGCTCATGAGGAATCTATACATGGGTCAAGAGGCAGTCATTTGAATGGAACAAGGGGATACTGCCTGGTTTAAAGTCAGGAAAGGATACATCAGGGCTGTATCCTTTCACCATACTTATTCAATCTGTATGCTGAGGAAATAAACCAAGAAGCTGGACTATATGAAGAAGAACTGGGCATCAGGATTGGAGGAAGATGCATTAACAACCTGTGTTATGCAGATGACACAAGCTTGCTTGCTGAAAGTGAAGAGGACTTGAAGCACTTACTGATAAGATCAAGACCACAGTCTTCAGTATGGATTACACCTCAGCAAAAAGAAAACAAAAATCCTCACAACTGGACCAATAAGCAACATCACAATAAATGGAGAAAAGCTTGAAGTTGTCAAGGATTTCATTTTACTTGGATCCACAATCAATACCCATGAAAGTAGCAGTCAAGAAATCAAAAGACACATTGCATTGGGCGAACCTGCTGCAAGAGATCTCTTTAAAGTGTTAAAAAAGCAAAGACGTCACCTTGAGGACTAAGGTGCGCCTGACCCAACACATGGTGTTTTCAGTTGTCTCATATGTATGTGAAAGCTGGACGATAAATAAGGAAGATCGAAGAAGAATTGATGCCTTTGAATTGTGATGTTGGCAAAGAATATCTAATATACCATGGACTGCCAAAAGAACAAACAAATCTGTCTTGAAAGAAATACAACCGTAATTCTCCCTAGAAGAAGCATGGCGAGAATATGTCTCACATTATTTGTGAAGGGATCAGTCCCTGGAGAAGGACATCATGCTTGGTAGAGTAGAGGGTCAGCGAAAAAGAGGAAGACCGTCAATGTGATGGATTGACATAGTGGCTACAACAGTGGGCTCAAGCATAGCAACAACTGTGAGGATGGTGCAGGACCAGACATTGTTTCCTTCTGTTGTACATAGGGTTGCTCTGAGTCAGATCTGACTCCATGATGCCTAACAACAACAACACGCATATATATGTACATACACACACATATATGTGCATACACACACAATCACACACACACACACACACACATATATATATATAGGAGCACTGGTGGCATAGTGGTTAAGAGCTCAGCTGCTAAACAAAGGGTCAGCAGTTCAAATCCACCAGCCCCTACTTAAAAACCCTATGGGACAATTCTACTCTGTCCTATAGGGTCGCTATGAGTAGGAACTGGCTCAACGGCACCTAACAACAACAAATATATATATATATTTATATATACATATATACACACAAAGAGAAAAAAATACTTATTCATAAAACATACTTTTTTAAATAAACTAGATTTTCCTCATCTACTGACTAAGAAATTGTAAATCACCAGTGATTATCTAGTGTTGCTATAACAGAAATACCACAAGTGTATGACTTTAACAAACAGAAATTTATTCTTTCACAGTTTACGAGGCTAGAAGTCTGAACACAGGGCACAAGCTCCAGGGGAAGGTTTTCTCTCTGTGTCAGCTCTGGGGAAGGTCCTTGTCATCAATCTTCCCGTGGTCTAGGAGCATCACAGATCAGGGACCCAGGTCCAAAGGATGTGCTGTGCTCCCGATTCATCTTTCTCGATGGCATGATGTCCCCTCTCCTCTCTTTTATATAGCAAAAGAGACTGACTCAAGATACAACCTAATCCTATAGGTTGAGAGATTGAGTCCTGCCTCATTAACATAAATGCCTCTAATCCTGACTTACTTACCTCATAGAAATTAGGACTTGCAACACATAGGATAATCACAACAGATTACAAAATGGTGGATGGCCACACAATACTGGGAGTCATGGCCTAGCCAAGTAGTCACACATTTTTGGGGGACACAATTCAATCCATAACAGCCACCTTTGTTGGATTGGTACTAGCTTGTCAGATAAATGACATCAGCCTTATAATTTGTTCTCCCAAGAGAAACTCATTGAACATGGACATGATGGTAGTACTGGTTACAACACTGATAGCAACAGCATTATTTTTATTTCAGGAAGCAAAGATTGGTTCTCTAGGAAGATTCTATGACTTCTCTTCCCAAATCCTTGGAGATTCTTGTATCTGTCATATCCCAATCAGATTTAAAAAAGGACTTATTTAATGGTAACTTCAAGTTTTCTACGGATTTTCTTAAAACTTTGGTTGCAGTTACATTCCCAAAAACTATCTTAATTAGAAAAAGCAGCTAAGAATCGTCATTAATCACAATAGTTAGCTTTTTTTATTGAGCATGGCTTGTCCAGCCGGGCCTAGGGAGAGATGCCACTTTAAATTTTAGCATGTGGCTCCTACGACCAAGGACATTCTCAATACTATAGTACATTCAATACACAGTATTAAATGATTCACCAAAGTTGATGATCAAATCTAGGAAATCTGACATTGATATAATGCTATTCATTTAATATAGTCTATGATATTTTAAAAAACAATTTCTTATAAATTCATGATTTATACTAAGCTACTTTTTTGAATATTCATATGATGTTCCTCTTACCTCAGTTTCATCTTTCATCATTTATTTTCTATTTTTGCTGGTTTGGATTCAAAGCAAAAACAGGATTGCTATGATTTGGAATCAGTTTGACAGCAATGGTTTGGTATGGGTTTTGGGAATTCAAAGAGTACCAAACAAAATATAATCGAGATGATTAAATCTTACCTCTGAGTTTTCTTCATAAAAAACAAACAAACACCTAACCTGTTGCTGTCAAGTCAATTCTAGCTCATAGCAACCCTATAACACGCTGCCCCATAGGGTTTCCAAAGCTGTAAATCTTTACGGAAGCAGACTGCCACATCTTTTCTACTGTGGAGCAGCTAGTGGGTTCCAATCGCCAACCTTTTGGATAGTAGCCAAGTGCTTAACCACTTTGTACCAGGGCATCATAATAGAATATATATAGCATTTAGAGCCCTTTTTATATATACAGCATATAAAATCCTATTACTAAAATTATTTCATCTTCTTACTTTTTATTTTAAACAACTTAAATAGTTTATTGTGTAGTTCTGATAATACAAACTACTAAACAATTTATTTTTTATCTTTGCAAACGAGACAGGATTAAGGCGGGATTTAAGGTTCTGTAAATATCTTTCTACTGAGATAATTAATAGAAATTCATAGCCTTTATTTAGGTTTTGCATTGGTAAGCTCTGTACTTAAGTAGTTTTATTTAATCCTCACTACAGTTGTAATTGGAATGCACTATTATTCTTTCCATTTTACAGATTAAGGAGCTCTGGTGGTGCAAATGGTTAAGGCAGATATTTAGTTTTGTTTACTGCCATATCCCCAGCAATGAGAAAAACATTTGGCACATAGTGCAGGGTTAAGAAATATTTGCTGAATGCCAGTTGAATTAATTTATTGTCTCACTCATGTTGCGTGCTTTCCATATTTATATGCCCATACCAGCCTATATATATCATGATCACTTCATCTCCCACACTGAATGATGGTATCTGTTTATGAGAAGAGATTTCCCCCTAGTTTGTGGGCTTCTTGAGGGTAAGATTATTGTCGTTGTTGTTGTTAGTTGCGGTTGAGTTGGCCCCCTACTCCTGGCGATCCCATGTGCTACAGAGTAGAACTGCCTTATTGGGTTTTCTTGGCTGTAATCTTTACAGAAGTGAATCTCCGGGCCTATTCTTTCATGGAGCTTCTGGGTGGATTGGAACTGCTAACCTTTCAGTTAGCCACCAATTGCAAATTACTTGCATCACCAAGGCTCTCTCATTGAGGGTAAGGATTGGACCTTATTCACCTTTGTATCCCCAGGCCTGTTGTACAAGGTGTTCTGAGTAAATGTTTCTTAAATAGAAGCCTGAATAAATAATTTTCATCATCACACTGTACAACATTAAATAACTGTCATACTGGAAGTTAATGTAAAGGTATAAACAATGTTTCCATGATATATTTAGGTTTTGGAAACTATAAAAATCCCTGTATGTCTTAAAAATTTTGTGTCTTAATACCTCCTGTACAAATAATACATAATGGATCACAGCAGATACCTTCTACAACCAAAAGCTCTTTTAACATTTTTATATTTATTTTGAAATTAAAAAAGGAGAGAAAAAGGAAAACAACTTGATGACTTTAAATAAAAAATAATGAGCATGTATATTTATGAATTTCTTCTGTTTCTTAGAAAAACATATTTCTTCTCTCCAAGTAATTCTACTAAGCCAGTGATTTTAAATTGAATTGTAGATGTAATTGTGTTAAAAATATATTTGTAAGAAGAAAGTCCTTACACCTTTACACTGAATGGCATATAAAAATAATACAGAAAAAAATTTTCAATTGTGATCAGGCAGCATAGATAGATATCATATTTTTATGCAAATAATGCTCACTTTCAACATTTGTTTGCCACCTGTGCCCTCCCTGCTCAAGGTATTTTCTTAAGCGCTGCTATGCCAAAGCGGAGGGCTTTAAAAAACAGAAATTTATTGTCTCACAGTTCTGAAGACTAGAAGTCCAAACCAATGTGTTGGCAAGGCCATTTTCATTCTGAAGGCTGTAGGGGAACATCCTTTCTTGTCTTTGCCAGTTTCTGGTAGTCCCAGCCTATCCTTGGCTTGAAGTTGCAGTATAACTTCCTCATTGCAAGGCCTCCTTCCCTCTGTCTGTTTCTCTCTGTTTCTTCTGTTTTACAAGGAGACTACACCCTGTCCTCAATTATTGACATGGTTAAGTTCCAAAGACTAGGATAATATGTGAAAATGGAGGATGAACACATCAGATCACAAAATGAAGGATGACTACTTCATTACATAACTGATCAGCCACTGACAGCTAATGAAAAAGCTGAATTTTCAAAATGCTTTAATTAAGTGTGATTCACCACAAGCAACTAAGACACTTCAGGAAAAACTAAAATTTACAGCAGAAAAACAAATTTTTTACCATTAATAATTTGCAATACACCTTTCTAATTTGAATTTGTCAAATAGAAACAAAATAATGTGACAAGTCAGAATAACAAAGTAAATAGAACCTTAGTGATAAATCAAATCATTCAATCAGAAATAAAATAATTTATTTTAAATAAATAAAATAAAGAAATAAACTACTTTATAAAAATTGATTTTTTTAGTCTTCATTTTTCTTATTTCCTTGAAAAACATTTTAACAAAATGTACTTTTTTTCTAAATATTTTAAGAACTGAGACCACCAAACTGAAAATTGCTTAGATAAGCCAGTGGACCATGTATGTCAATATGACTTAGATTTTTTTGTTCCAGGAAAACTTTACACACGAAAGATAAGACTGTAAACTAATAAATAATTTCACCATTTGCTTTGGAAAATTCCTACAGATGAATTTACCAGAGGCAGAGTATGTTCACCTGAACAAATAACTCACTTGTGAAACAACAATTTACTTACCAAATCTTACCTCAAGACCCTCACCTTGCTGTATCCAACCAATCCTAAACTATTATATCACAAACTTGGCCCAATCTCAACCAGTTCCCATCTTAGAAAACCTAACTTAAAACACTTGACCTCAGACCTCAAGTCTCTGTAAATAACCAATTTCTGACTTTTCTTTCAGAGACACCAATAAGACTCTGTCAGGGCAGTATTCTCTTTATTGTAGTAAAGTCTAATAAATTTAGCTTTGCTTTAATAACAGATGGTCTGATTACATTTGGGGAGTACCACATCATGATAGTGAAAGTTGAAACTGTATATGAACTTGATTTGAACTTATATATTTAGTGTTACATTCAAAGTAATAGTGTTTGCCTATATTTTCATTTGAAAAATAATAGTGAATCAGGAACTTAATTACTTTTTTTCACACAATACTGGATTTAAGTACTAGCATGGTATACATTATCAGTTGTTCATTTTGCACGATTAAAATTAAGGTACTACAAAAGTAATTTAGAATAACAAATGACACTGATTTTAATAGATAAAGGTCTATTTTTTTCCTTATTTTTTGTCATTAAAACTACATTTGGGTTTAGATTTTCCTCACAAGATTATCCATATATAGAATTCAAATTCAGACAGAGAGATTGTATCCTTATATTGATAGAAATTGTTTATATAAAAAAGATATGAATTCATATGTAAGCAAGAATAATTTTTGATTATTTTTACAAAAAATCTATATTAAAGATAATCATTTGATCACTTCATAGAAAAATCATGCAAAAGTGGTTTTGTATTAAATAATAGGTATCTTCATAATGCATTTTTTTAAAATAGATTAATAGTTTTGTCTATTCATTTTATTAGATTGGTTAGTCTAATAACATTTTGCTTAAATCTAACTTCAATGGAGACAGTAATTTTGTTTTTTTCCATTCATGTAAACATAAATATTATAAATAATATACATATATAGTTATATACAGATACATATGAATGGAGAACTACATTACATGTCTCCCCATGTAGTTATATCAGTTACTTAATTCATTAAATTATAATCATCTAGAATTTATATTTAACTGACTGAGAAACAGTTAACCTGAATGAACTGAAGTTCACTTGAGTTAATTTTTTCTGATAACCTGAGCCAATATAGATTAATATAGGCATCTGTTTGCTTGTATTTTAAATTTCAAAAAAGGTGTCATTAATCTGTCAATTTAAAATAATATTCTCTTAATAATTCATTTTTTTCCACATATAGTTTAAGCTGAGATCAACAGATATTTCAGAGATATTAAAAATAGGTGATTCAACTGAATGCAATATCATTAATACCACACTTAGATAAAATTTTGCTGAAGATCAAAAAGAGGCTGCAGCAGTATATCAACAGGGAACTGCCAGAAATTCAAGCTGGATTCAGAAGAAGACGTGGAACCAGGGACATCATTGCTGATGTCAGATGGATCCTGGCTGAAAGAAGAGAATGCCAGAAAGATGATTACCTATGTTTTAGTGACTATGCAAAGGCATTCAACTGTGTGGCTCATAACAAATTATGGATAGCATTGTGAAGAATGGGAATTCCAGAACACTTAATCATTCTCATGAGGAACCTGTATACAGATCAAGAGGCAGTTGTTCCGACAGAACAAAGGGATACTGCGTGCTTTTAAAGTCAGGACAGGTGTGCTCAGGGTTGTGTCCTTTCACCATACCTATTCAATCTGTAGCCTGGGCAAATAATCCAAGTAGCTGGATTCAAAGAAGAACAGGGAATCAAGATTAAAGGAAGCTGCATTAACAACACTTTGTTATGCAGATGACACAGCCTTACTTGTTGAGAATGAAGAGGACTTGAAGCACTTACCTATGAAAATCAAAGACCACAGCCTTCAGTATGGATTGCACCTCAGCATAAAGAAAACAAAAATCCTCATAACTGGACGAATAAGCAACATCACAATAAATGGAGAAAAGCTTGAAGTTGTCAAGGATTTCATTTTACTTGTATCCACAATCAATGCCCAAGAAAGCAGCAAACAAGAAATCAAATGACGTATTGCATGTGTAATTGGTCACTATGAGTCAGAACTGACATGACGGCACCTAACAACAAAAACAAAAAGTTGGTATGATTTTATTTCCTGTATTCTTCTATATATTGTTATATGTAAGTAGATTAGAAATGTAATCTTTCTGAATAGAGCTAAATTTATCTGAAACATATGTAATATCACATGTTGATAAAAGAATCCCACACTGAAATAGGGCAGAACATAAGATGAGGAAATAATAAGCAACACTTTGATTAAAAAACAAAAAGGACTTGGGGATCATAATTGGTTTTGAATATCATGCTGTTGTGTATAAAAGAAAATCCAATTCTATAATATATTAATAAAAATTGTGTTAGAAATAACAGAGGGTTCTGGACAGAGCTGGAAAAGGATGTAGAGCATAATTCTAACTCACAAAAAAAAAAAAAAAAAAAGACCCGATTTACTGGCCTAAAGGAGACTGGAGAAACCTCGAGAGTATGTCCGCCAGCCACCCTTTTAGCTCAGTGGTGAAGTTACCTCCGAGGTTCACTGTTCAGCCTGGGAGTGTACCGTCCCGTAAAACCAAATAAGACTAACGAGGTACAGGAGTCCAGTGACAAGGACCAGAAGGCAGAAAGGGACAAGTAACCTGGTGATAGGGAACCCAAGGTTGAGTAAGGATATTGTTGATGTGTTGTGAGACTGTTAACCATTGTCATAGGGCAGCATTTGTAGTAACTGTTAAATGAGAAACGATTTTGTTCTGTAAGCCTTCATCTTAAGTGAGAATAACAGCACAATTGGAAGAGCGTAGTCAATGTCACTGAACTGTGTATGCAGAAATTTTTGAAATGGTGTATCTTTGGCTATGTGTATTTTCACCAAAAGAAAAAAAAGGTTGAGAATTTAGAGGGTTAATATGTTGTGGGGTTGTTAACCAATGTCATAAAACAACATGTGTACTACTGTTTCATGGAGAAACTATTTGTTCTGTAAGCCTTCACCTGAAGTACAATAAAATATAAAAAATACAAAAATAAAAAAAAATCGTGTTAGAAAATAAAAAGAATAATATAGCTATATCACTAGAGTATATCAAATTCAAGTACAGTCTCTAGGTTTTTATATTTTAATTTTCTTAATGGGGTGAAATTAGGCCTCTAATAAGGCTAAAAGTATTGTTGAAACTGTTAATATTTGTTCAATTATAAAATATTAAAATTAAAATTTCTTAGTCATCATAAATAAAACTATTCTAAAAAGTAACTTAATTATTTTTAATATATTAATTTTTAATGTAGAAATGACAAATGCTTTGTTATATATATATATATATTTACCACAATAAAATTTGTTAAAAACTAGAAAAATATCCATATACTTTCATAAATAGAAACATAATCTATGCTTATTTTGTTACTTAAAATTGTTGACAACAGATAAATTTGTTAGGCATATTACATAATTATTAATGTTTGTAAAAGTGGATCCATATTTACAGCCTCAGTTATTCTCCAGAAGGGAAAAGAAAGTTATTGCAAAATAATTTTCTAACCCTTACATGTACTTTATATCAAATTTAAAATAATAATATGATATTTTCATGTTATTGTTTCATGAACAGAAACAATTTCATATGCTAGTCTTTATATCTAATGAATAAAAATATCATTGACTTTCAAGACCATTGGAATAATAAGAACGTGAATTCTACTTTTTGTGTATGTTGCAAACATTTCTTTCTAATTATATTTTGCTTTTTACATTTATTGATGATTTTTTACTAGTTTTTTATGATCTAGAAAACTAAAAATATTTGCAAAGTTATTCTCCTTTAACTTACCTACATATATAATTTTAGTACCATCTTAAGCAATAATGATCTAGGAAAATTAATTGTGAAGAAATAAAGCTCATCCCCTTTCTCATGCTAAACATCAGTAAACATCCCAGTGGATTAAAAAAAAAGTTAAAAAGAATCTAGAAAAATACTATTCTTTTATTGAAATGGGGAAAAATTTTTTAATACACAAGCAAAGATAGCAGCCACACGGTAAAATTTTAGGAGACTCTTATGAAAAATAAAGAAAAATAAAATAAAAATCTTCTACGAAATAGACATACACAGTTCAATCCATATTAATTTCATAGAATATATAGATATTATATAACAATTCCATTTTGCATTTTGATAATTGAAATTTTATTCATAATTACATTCATTTTTGAACCTATCATTGATTCAAAGAAATTGGTTTGAACTATTTTTGCTTTAAATCAATATGAGAGCCTATGTATGTTTATAAATTTTGCGCAAATTTTCTTTATGTCTAAATTTAACAGCAAGTTTTCAGACAGGTAATTTCATTGCTGTCTTCTCTAGGAATGCATTTTTTTCTGGTTTACCCTTGAAGATTGGCTACAATTCATTGTGGTTCAATATTAAATTAAAAAAACAAACCCGTTGCCATTAACTCCATATTCTACTAGGGAGAGGACTTGAATTTTGTCTCTGAATCCTTGTTTCCCATATGCTTTGGAAACCAAGCTCAAAACCATTTCTAGAGGTATCTGCAAGGCTTTCCTCTTTATCCAGATTCCTACTTACACTTAGTCTTTGTCTTCTAAATAATTCTTATATTCCTGCAAGCTCATCTATACATATAAACAAGTTTTGTTTTTTTTTTAGTCGTACTTCAGGTGAAGGTTTACAGAACAAATAGTTTCTCATTAAACAATAGTACATATGCTGTTTTATGACATTGGTTAACAACCCCACAGCATGTCAACACTCTCCCTTCTCAAACTTTTTTATTTTTTGGTGGAAATATACATAGCCAAAGATACACCATTTAAAAAATTTCTACATTCACAGTTCAGTGACATCGACTATGCTCTTCCAATTGTGTTACTATTCTCACTTTAGATGAAGGTTTACAGAACAAAATAATTTCTCATTAAACAGTAAGTGCACATGTTGCCTTATGACAATGGTTAACAACCTCACTAGCATCAACACTGACCTTACTCAACCTTGGGTTCCCTATCACCAGCTTTCCTGTCCCCTTCTGCCTTCCAGCCCTTGTCCTGGATTGCTGTGCCTCATTAGTCCCGTTTTGTTCCATGGGGATGTCCTACCCCAGTTGAACGGTGAACCACAGAAGTGAATTTACCACTGAGCTAAAAGGGTGTCTGGGGGCCGTACTCTTGGGATTTCTCCAGTCTCCTTTAGGCCAGTAAATCTGGTCTTTTTTGTCTGTGTTGGAATTTTGTTCTACATCCTTCTCCAGCTCTATCCAGAACTCTCTGTTGTGATCCCGGTCAGAGCAGTCAGTGGTGGTAGCCAGGCACCATCTAGCTATACTGGACTCAGTCTGGTAGAGGCCTTGGTAGCTGTGGTCCATTAGTCCTTTGGACTAATCTTTTCCTTGTATCCTGTTCTCTTCATTCTCCTTGCTCCCGAAGGGGTGAGACCAGTGGAGTATCTCAGATGGCTGCTCACAGGATTTTAAGACCCCAGATGCTACTCACCAAGGTAGAATGTAGAACATTGTCTTCATAAACTGTGTTATGCCAAATGATCTAGATGTTCCCTTAAACCATGGTCCCCACAGCCCTCCGTCCAGCAATTCAGTCCCTCAGGGAGTTTGGATATGTCTGTGGAGCTTCCATGAACAGTTCTTGTACAAGTTGTGTCAGTTTCCCCAGTATTGTGTACTGTCTCACCCTTCACCCAAGATACCACTTATCTATTACCTATTTAGTATTCCCCCCGCCCCAACTCCTCCCATCCGTGGTAACCAACAAGGATTGTTTCTTTTTGTGTGTAAACTTTTTCATGGGTTTTTACAATAGAGGTCTCATACAATATTTGTCCTTTGGTGATTGACTTATTTCACTCAGCATAATGTCCTCCAGTTTCATCCGTGTTATGAGATGCTTCACAGATTCATTGTTGTTCTTTCTCGTTGCATAGTACTCCATTGTGTGTATGTGCCATAGTTTGTTTATCCGTTCATCTGTTTATGGGCATCTAGGTTGTTTCCATCGTTTTGCTATTGTGAACAATGCTGCCATGAACATAGGTGGAAATATGTCTATTCCAGTGACGACTCTTATTTCTCTAGGATATATTCCTAGGAGTGGGATTGCTGGATCAGATGTTATTTCTATTTCTAGCTTTCTAAGGAAGTTCCATACCATTTTCTAAAATGGTTGTATCATTTCGCATTCCCACCAGCAGTCCATAAGAGTACCAATCTCCCCGCAGCCACTCGAACATCTGTTATTTCCAGGGTTTTTGATTCATGACAGTAATGCTGGATTGAGATGGTATCTCATTGTGGTTTTAATTTGCATTTATCTAATGGCTAGTGATCTCGAACATTTCCTCATGTGTCTGTTGGCCGCTTAATGTCTTCTTTGGTAAAGGGTCTGTTCATTTCCTTTGCCCATTTTTTAATAGGATTATTTGTCTTTTTGTTGTAGAGGTGTTGGATTTTCTTGTAGATTACGGAGATTAGACCTTTGTCTGACCTGTACTGTCTAAAATTATTTTCCCAGTCTGTAGGTTCTCTTTTTACTCTTTTGGTGAAGTCTTTTGAAGAGCATAGGTGTTTGATTTTTAGAAGATCCCAGTTATCTAGCTTATCTGTTGGGGTTTGTGCATTGACAGTTATGGTTTGTATCCTGTTAATGCCGTGTATTAGGGCCTGTTGTTTTGGTCCTATTTTTATTCTATGAACTTTATAGTTTTTGGCTTTATAGTTAGGTCTTTGATCCATTTTGAATTAGTTTTTGTATATGGCGTAAGGTAAGGTTCCTGTTTCATTTTTTTGCAGATGGATATTCAGTTTTGCCAGCACCATTTGTTAAAAAGACTTTCTTTTCCCCGTTTGATGGACTTTGGGCCCTTGTCAAAGATCAGGTGACTGTAGATGGATGGATTTACATCTGGGTTCTCAATTCTGTTCCATTGGTCAATGTATCTGTCGTTTTTCCAGTAGCAGGTTGTTTTGACTACCATAGCTGTATAGTAGGTTCTCATGTCAGGTAGCGTGAGTCCTCCAACTTTATTCTTCTTCTTCAGTAGTGCTTTACTTATTCGGGGCTTCTTCCCTTTCCATATAATGTTAATGATTAGTTTATCCATCTGTTTGAAGAATGTTGTTGGTATTTGGATCGTGATTGCATTGTATTTGTAAATTGCTTTGGGTAGAAACGTCATTTTCACAATTTTGACTCTGCCTATCCATGAGCATGGTGTGTTTTTCCATTTATGTAGATCCCTTTGGGTTTCTTGCGGTACTGTTTTGCACTTTTCTTTGTATAGGTCTTTTACATCCCTGGTTAGATTCAGTACTGTTTTTTTTTTTTTTTTTTATGGGCTATTATTAACAGTATTGTTTTCCTGATTTCCTTTTCCTCGTTCTCTTTATTGGTGTATAGGAATCCAACGGATTTTTGTATGTTTATATTTTATTCTGCTCCTGTGCTGAATCTTTTATTAGTTCCAGTAGATTTCTCATGGTGTCTTTAGGGTTTTCTATGTATAGTATCATATCATCTGCAAACAGAGACATTTTAACTTCTTCATTACCAGTTTGGATGCCCTTTATTTCTTTTTCTTGCCTTATTGCTCTAGCTAGAACTTCCAGCACAATGTTAAATAGGAGTGGTGATAAAGGGCATCCTTGTCTTGTTCCTGTTCTCAAGGGTAATATTTTCAGCCTCTCTCCATTAAGAATGATGTTCGCTGTTGGTTTTCCATAGACACCCTCTATTATGTTGAGAAATTTCCCTTCTATACCTATTTTATTGAGAGTTTTTATCAGGAATGTGTGTTGGACTTTGTCATATGCCTTTTCTGTTTCGGTTGAGATGATCATGTGATTCATTTCTTTCCTTTTATTTATGTGGTGGATTATGTTGATTGATTTTCTAATGTTGAACCATCCTTGCATACCTGGTAGGAATCCTACTTGGTCATGTTGTATTACTTTTTGATATGATGCTGAATTCTATTGGCTAGAATTTTGTTGACAATTTTTGCATCTATATTCATGAGAGATATTGGTCTGTAATTTTCTTTTTTGTGATATCTTCGCCAGGTTTTGGTAACAGGGTTATTCTGGCCTCTAAGAATGAATTTGGAAGCGTTGCTTCGTTTTCTATGCTCTGAAATAGCTTGAGTAGTACTGGTAGAAGGTCTTCTCTGAATGTTTTGCAGAGTTCTCCAGTGAAGCCATCTGGGCAGAGGTTTTTTTTTATTTTGTTTTGTTTGTGAGTTTTTTACTAGCTTTTCAAAATGTTTTCTTGTTGAGTCTCTTCAAATTTTCAACATTACTTCGTTGTAGTTTTGGTAGGTAGTATTTCTAGAAATTTATCCATTTCCTCTAGGTTTTCAAATTTGTTGGAGTATAGTTTTTCATAATATTCTGTTATGATCCTTTATATTTCAGTTGAGTCTGTTGAAATTTTGGCCATTTTATTTCTTATTTGAGTTATTTGCCTCCTCTCCTGTTTTTCTTTCGTCATTCTGGCTAGTGGTTTGTTGATTTTGTTGATTCTTTCAAAGAACCTACTTTTGGTTTTGTTGATTCTTTCCATTGTTTTTCTGTTCTCTAATTCATTTATTTCTGCTTTGATCTTTATTATTTCCTTTTTATGGCGGCTGTGGGCTTTTTATTATTATTATTATTTTGTTTGCTGTTTTCTTTCTATTTGTTTGAGTTGTGTAGTTAATGTTTTGATTTTATCCCTTTCTTCTTTTTTGATATGTGCATCTATTGCTATAAATTGTCCTCTGAGGACTGCCTTTCCTGTGTCCTAAATGTTTGGGTATGCTGTGTTTTCATTCTCGTTTGATTCTACCAATTTTTTTATTCCATCTCTGATTTCTTCTATTTCCCAGTGATGTATAAGCAGGGTATTATTCAGTTTCCATGTAATTGATTTTTTTCTTTGCTCTCTGTTGTTAATCTCTACCTTGATGGCATTATGGTCAGAGAAGATACTTTGAATTATCTCAATGTTTTGTATCTTGTTGAGGATTGCTCTCTGGCCTAAAATGTGGTTTATTATGGAGAACATTCCATGTGCATTGAAAAAGAATGTGTACTTTGCAGCTGTTGGATGGAGTGTTCTGTATATGTATAAGAGTTCAAGTTGGCTGATTGTGCCCTTTATGTCTTCTGTATGTTTGCTGAGTTACTTTTTAGTTGTTCTGTCCTTTACTGAGAGTGGTGTGTTGAAGTCTCCTACCATTATTGTGGAACTGTCAGTTTCTCTTTTCAGTGTTGTTAGAGCTTGTTTTATGTATTTTGGAGCCTTGCCATTGAGTGCATAGATGTTTATTATGGTTATGTCTTCATACTGGGTTGTCCCCTTAATCATTATATAGTGTCCTTCTTTGTCTTTTATGGTGGATTTTGTTTTAAATTCTATTTTCACTGAGATTAGTATTGCCACTCCTGCTCTTTTTTGGTAGTTGTTAGCTTGATATATTTTTTTCCAACCTTTAATTTTTAATAAATTCATCTCTTTGTTTCTAAGGTGTGTCACTTGTAGTCAGCATATTGATGGATCCTGTTTTTTTAATCCATTTGTCACTCTCCATCTCTTTTTGGGTGCATTGAGTTCATCTACATTCAGTGTAATTATTGATAGATGTGAGTTTATTGCTGTCATTTTGTAATGATTTTTTGGGGTGCTGATGTTTTCTTTGTTCTTCTTACTCTCCTGTGCTGAATTCCTGTTGTTTGTGGATTTTTTTTTTCATTTCTTTTGTTTTTGTAGGTTTTGTTTTTCCTGAGACTATGTTTTTCATCTTTGTTTTTATGAGTAGGTTTGTTAACTTTCTTTATGCTTACCTTGAAATTTACCCGTATCTTTCTAAGTTTGAACCAGTCTATTATTACTTGCTATTGCTTTGCCTTCCTCTCCATTAGGAGGTTCTATATCTACACCGTTTTTTCCCTCTTTTACTCTTCTAATGTTGTTGTCATTTACAGATTAACTGCTCTGACTCCCTGTTGTATTTCTTTTGGTTTTGGATAGTCCTTGAGAGTTCATTTCCTAGATTGGTATCTACCTGGTACGATCCTGCATTGTAGATTCAGCCTATGAGCTGAAGTTTTTGTTCTCAGATCGAAGAACTCCTTTTAATAATTCTTGTAAGTTTGGTTTGATTTTTACATTTTCCCTTAATTTCTGTTTATCTGGAAATGTCCTAATTTCACCATCATATTTGAACAAAAGTTTTGCCAGATGTATTATTCTTTGCTATCAATTTTTTTTTCAAGATTTTATGTATGTCATCCCACTGCCTTCTTTCCTGCATGGTTTCTGCTGAATAATATGAGCTGAGTCTTATTGTTTCTCCTCTGTATGTGACTTTTTGTTTTTCTCGAGCTGCTCTCAGGATTCTTTGCTTGTCTTTGGTTTTGTTGAGAGTGATTATGATATGCCTTGGTGATTTTCTTTTGAGGTCTATCCTATATGGTTTTCATTGAGCTTCTTGAATGGCCAGCTACTCATCTTTTCTGATATCAGGGAAGTTTTCTGTCAGCTGTTCTTTAGTTATCCTCTCTGTGTTTTGAGTTTTCTTCCCATGTTCTGTAACTCTGATCACTCCCAAATTTTTGCTTTTGATTGTATCCCACATAACTCTCAGGGTGTCTTCATTTTTCTTTGTTCTTTTTTTGGAATTTTCCTTGAACAGTGTTGTATCCAAGTGTTTGTCTTCAATTCCACTGATCCTGTCTTCCACTGTTTCAGATCTGCTCCTCAGTCCTTCTATGACACTGTCTATTTCTGAAATCTTGTTTATCGTTTGGATTTGTAATTATGGTTTTTGTATAATTTCTAGTTATGATTTTATTTTGGCATTTTGTTCCTTCATTATTTTCCTGAATTCTTCCAATTATTTTGTCTGTAATTTCCATGAGTTTGTCTATTTTTCCTTCATTTTTGTCTGCTTTTTGCTCCAATTCTTGGATAATTCTGAGTATTAGAGATTTTCCTTTTCTTCCACTGGAATGTCATCTGGTGTTTTATTATGGATGCCTACTGGAACCATCCTGTCCAGTTTTTGTAAATTTTTTTATATTGTCTGGTGTTTTCGGGGCATTCAGTGGTTATTTTTCTCGTTTTTGATTGTAGATTTGTTTGTTTTGTACTTTTTAAAAAAATTTTGCTATGTCTGATCAAGAGGGCTGTGTGTTCTTTGTTGTTTGCTCGTCTGTGGGTATGATACTTTTTCCCTCCTTCCCCAATTGGCAGGGTCAGTCTCTCAGATATGATACAGCATGGCAGGTCTAGCTGAAGAAGAGTTGCTGGGATGGGTTGGTTTTGGCACTCAGTACAGCCACCAGTATGGGTCAGTAATCAGTGCAGGACAGGTTCTGGTAGGTTGTTCTTGTGCTGCTTTGTGGTGTGATGTTAAGTGCATTGTGCAGGTTAGCAGGATGGAGGGGGAGTTTGTGATGTGTGGAGCTAAGATGGATATGGGAGAAAAGAGAGGAACAGGAGCCAAAAACTTACAAGCAAACAAAAAAGAGTCCTAGGGGAGCTTGCCATTGGAGTGGAGAGTTGAGAGACTATGAAATGGAGAAAAACAAAAAGGGGAAGAAGAAGAAAAAAAAAGAAAAAAAGAAATGAATAAATAAAAATCAGAAAGAAAAAAGAACAGCAATCCTCCCCGGGATCCCACTGGTGTGGCTACTAGGTCTGAAGGAGTTTTTCCCAGGTGTTGCAGTACAGCCTGGCTAGAAGACAAAGAGGTATTCAGCACCAGATATTCAGGGAATGGGAAGTAAAGGTATGTATAGAGAGAGGGGAAACTGAGTAATGAAGAAAGACAAAAAGGGAAAAAGAGGGAAAAGAAAACAAAACAAATTAAAAGAAACAAGAAAATTCCCCCAAAAAACAGGGAAAAAAAACCCACGAAAGAAGAAATGCTCTCAGGGATCCCTCTGCACTTCTGCACAAACTGAGGGGGTAGGTCCCAAGCCATGAAGCACTGCCCGGCCAGAACAGGCTCCCAACTCGAGAAGCGGAAAAAGAAAACAAACAATTCCAAACAAATAAATAAACAAAAGCCCTGGGATTCCACCAGCATGGCATCCTAGTCCAGGAAGCAGTTCCACACTCAAATGGAGCTCCACAGACCCTTAGGAAGAAGCAAAGATGGAGCACGGAGCCAGGTATTTGCGCGAAAGAAGGGAGAGTTGGTGAGAGATAAGGAAGAAATCAGAAGAAGCAGAAAAAAGCAACACCAGCAGGCAACAAATGGCACTCACTGAGCCAGCCAGTGCAGGTGGGTGGAATCCAAGCAGCCAGTGCTTCCCAGCCGAGAGACTGTGGCTGCGGGAAGCATAGGAGGCCAAGTGCGGGTGAAGAAGGGTGGGTGGTGAGAAAGCACAAATCACCAATTACTGGTTGTTTTGTCTCCTGCTGAAAGCTCCTTGAAGCTGCTTTCTCATATCCCCATTTGCTGGTCTCTAGTAGGAGTCCAAGATGGCAGATCTGCACTGCGTTAGCTGATAGGAGACCTCTGCATGAATCTCTCCTCACTCTTGGTTCTCTGTCAGTTTTCTCACTCCATTTGTTGCTTGACTGAGTTCTTTGTCTCTTCATTTGATGGTTTAGGGTTTCAGGATTGCTGTTCTCTCTGCTTGGCTTAGTTTTTTGGGTGCTGTGGAGGGACAGCTTGGTGCTTCTGCCTAGAGTGCCATTTTGCCAGAACTCCATTTAAACAAGTTTTAAGCAAAGTTTTTGATCGGGGTATTTGTTCTGTCACATTGCCAGAGGAAGATTCAAATATGTCAATTTTTTTATGAAAAGGATTCAATCACATAGGTCAAAAATGTGAATTAGAATATATTTGATTTAAATATATATTGTTCTGGAAATTTTTAAGTACTTAGAACTAGACATTAAACTTGAACATTAAAGAAAAGGACTGATCAGCAATTGATAAGCACTTTTAACAAAGGATGTAATATCAACCAATATACTTTCCTGTCTTCTATAGTAAATATAATTCTTAATTTTAGCTGGATATATGGCCTTCAGAATAAAGGCTACACTTTCTAACTAAAAATTTTATTTGTTGTCAATAGCTAGGCCTAGACATGTGACTATGGTTTCTCCAGTGAGATTTAAATTTCTTAAGCAAATACTTTAAAGGGTTCTTAATTTCTTCTATCACCTACTTCCTACTGGCTTCAGTATTTATGTAATGGCTAGAATATTAGAAACTATCTGGATCTTTGGGGTGAGTTTGAACATAGAATTCATACATATCAAGATGCAGAAGAAATCCTTTATATTTATACTTATCCTGAACTGACCTCCTTCAGTCTTCTTGAATATAAGAGAAAAATAACGTTCTAATTCGTTTAATACACTATAATAATGGCTTTTACTGCTATCCCTAAGTATATTCCTAACTAATACTGAGCAATGCAAGAAATTAGTAAAAGGAAAATGAGAGTGAATCTAAAAATTATGAAAGTATGTACAAAGTGTAAATAAATATGGAAAACAGAGAAGGTGTAAATGAATACAGAAAACAAAGAAATTATATGGAGAGTATAAAGCCGGTTTTACAAAAGGCCTGCTAACATAAATAGATACCACTCCGGCAGGGAGGAGTGGGCACCTCATTATTGCCAGTCAAGGTGAAAGTCTAAACTCTTCAGCCTTTGCTGATGTGGGTGAAAGGATATATTCCCCAACCCCATACCCATTGTTTTACTGGAGTAGGATGTTTATTAGAGCCTTGGTGGTACAGTGGTTAAGGGCTACAGCTGTTAACCAAAAGGTTGGCATTTTGAATACACCAGCTGCTCCTTAGAAACCTTATGAGGCAGTTCTACTCTGTCCTGTAGGGTCGCTATAAGTCAGAGTCTACTTGACTGCAACGTGTAGGGTGTTTATTGTCAAAAGGTTTCTGGCTAGGCTGCTACTTTTATAGCCCATTAGCAAGAAAGAGCAGGCATTTCTTGGGACTTTTCCTCTCTATGCCCATTGGCACTTCTGGGTTGGAGACTTCTTTCTTTTTTTTTAATTGTGTTTTAAATGAAAGTTTACAGCTCAAGTTAGTATCTCATACAAAAATTTATACATACATTGTTATGTGACCCTAGTTTCTCTCTCTACAATGTGGCAGCACACTCCTTTCTACCCCGGATTTCCCACGTCGATTTAACCAGCTCTTGTCCTTTTCTGCCTCCTCATCTCTCGTCTAGACAGGAGCTGTCCCTTTAGTCTCATGTGTTTACGTGAACTAAGAAGCACACTCTTCACAAGTATCATTTTATGTCTTATACTCCAGTCTAGTCCTTGTCTGAAGAGTTGGGTTCAGGATGGTTTTAGTTCTGGGTTAACAGAGAGATGGGGATCCATGGCTTTGGGGGTTCCTCCCAGTCTCAGTCAGATCATTAAGTCTGATCTTTTTACTAGAATTTGAGTTCTGCACCCCACTTTTCTCCTGCTCTGTCAGGGACTCTATTGTGTTCCCCTTCAGGGCGATCATTGGTGGTAGCCAGGCACCATCTAATTATTCTGGTCACAGACTGATACAGTCTCTAGTTTATGTGGCCCTTTCTGTCACTTGAGCTAATATATTCCTTGTGTCTTTTGGTGTTCTTCATTCTCCTTTGCTCCAGGTGGGTTGGGACCAACTGATGCATCTTAGATGGCCGCTCGCTAGCTTCTAATACCCCAGATGCCATTCACCAAAGTGGGATGCAGAACATTTTCTTAATAAACTTTGTTATGCTAATTGACCTAAATGTCCCCTGAAGCCATGGTTTCCAGATCCCCGACCCTGCTACTCTGTCCGGCAAAGTGGTTGTATTCAGGAAACTTCTTCTTAGATTTTGGTTTAGTGCAGTTGTGCTGACTTCCCGTGTATTGTGTGTTGCCCTTCCCTTCACCTAAGATAATTGTTGTCTATTATCTGCTTAGTGAATACCCGTCTCCCTCCCTCCCCACCCTCATAACCATCAAATAATGTTTTCCTCTGCATTTAAACCTTTTCTTGAGTTCTTATAATACTGGTCCCACACAATAGTTGTCCTTTTGCTACCGACTAATTTCACTCACATAATGCCTTCCAGATTCATCTATGTTATGAGATGTTTCACGGATGCATCATTGTTCTTTATCTTTGCATAGTATTCCATTGTGTGAATGTACCATAATTTTTTTATCTATTCATCTGAATATAGGCCTCTAGGTTGTTTCCATCTTTTTGCTATTGTGAACAATGCTGCCATAAACATGAGTGTGCACATATCTATTCGTGTGACAGCTTTTATTTCTCTAGGATATATTCGAAGGAGACAGATTGCTGGATTGTATGGTACTTCTACTTCTAGCTTTTTAAGGAAGTGCCAAACTGATTTCCAATGTGGTTGTACCATTTTACATTCCCATCAACAGTGTATAGGTGTTCCAGTCTCTCCACAACCTCTCCAACGTTTATTATTTAGTGTTTTTTGGATTAAGGCTAGCCTTGTTGGGGTAAGATGGTATTTCATTGTAGTTTTGATTTGCATTTCTCTAATGTCTAATGATCGTGGGCATTTCCTCATGTGTCTGTTAGCCTCCTGAATGTCTTCTTTGATGAAGTGCCTGTTCATATCCTTTGACCATTTTTTAATTGAGTTGTCTTTTTATTGTTGAGGTTTTGCAGTATCTTGTAGATTTTATAGATTAGACCCTTATCGCATATGTCGTACCCAAAAAATTTTCCCAGTTTGTAGGATGTCTTTTTTACTTTTTTGGTGAAGTCTTTTGATGAACATAAGTGTTTGAATTTTAGAAGCTCCCACTTATCTAGTTTCTCTTCTGGAGTTTTTGCATTGTAAGTGATGTTTTGTATTCTGTTTGCTCCATGTATTAAGGCTCCTAGCATTGTCCCTATTTTTTCTTCTATGATCTTTACCGTTTTTGATTTTATATCTTGGTCTTTGATCCATTTTGAGTAGTTTTTGTGCATACTGTGAGGTATTGGTCTTGTTTTATTTTTTTGCAGATGAATATCCACTTTTGCCAGCATCATTTGTTAAACAGACTGTTTTTTCCCCCATTTAATGGACTTTGGGTCTTTGCCAAGTATCAGCGGCTCATAGGTAGATGAATTTACATCTGGATTCTCAATTCTGTTCCATAGTTCTACAATCTGTTGTTGTGCCAGTACCAGGCTGTTTTGACTACCATGGTGTAAAGGTTCTAAAATCAGGTAGTGTGAGGCCTCCCACTTTGTTCTCTTTTTGTAACGCTTTATTTATCGGGGATCTCTTCCCTTTCCATATGAAGTTGATTTGTTTCTCCATCTCATTAAAAAAAGTCGTTGGAATTTGTATCAGGATTGCATTGTATCTGTAGATCACTTTGGGTAGAATTGACATTTTCACAATGTTCAGTCTTCCTATCCATGAAAATGGTATGTTTTTCCACTTATGTAGGTCTCTTTTGGTTTCTTGCAGTAGTGTCTTGTGGTTTTCTTTGTATATATCTTTTACATCTCTGGTTAGATTTATTCCTAAGTATTTTATCTTTTGGGGGCCTATTTGAAATGGCATTGTTTTGATAATTTCCTCTTTGATATTCTCTATGTTAGTGTAGAGAAGTTCAAGTGAATGTTGTATGTTTATCTTGCATCCTGATACATCGCTGAAATCTTCTATTAGGTCCAGTAGTTTTCCTGTGGATTCTTTGGGATTTTCTGTGTATAAGGTCATATCATCTGCAAATAGAGATAACTTTTACTTCTCCCTTACCAAATTGGATGGACTTTATTTCTTTCTGTAGCCTAATTGTTCTGGCTATGACCTCCAGTAGAATGTTGAATAAATGGTGATAAAGGGCTTTCTTGTCTGGTTCCTGTTTTCAAGAGCAATGCTTTCAGACTCTCTCCATTTAGGGTGATGTTAGCTGTTGGCTTTGTGTAAATGCCATTTATTATGTTGAGGAATTTCTCTCCTATTCTTATTTTGCTGAGAGTTTTTATCATGAATGGGTGCTGGACTTTGTCAAATGGACTTTTTGCCTCAATTGGTAAGATCATATGGTTCTTGTCTTTTGTTTTTTTTATGTGTTGGATTACATTGATTGTTTTTCTAATGTTGAACCATCACTGCATACCTGGTATCAATCTCACTAGGTCATGATAAATTATTTTTTTGATAAGTAGTTGAATTCTATTGGCTAGAATTTTGTTGAGGATTTTTGTGTCTATGTTCATGAAGGATATTGGTGTGTAATTTTCTTTTTTGTGGTATTTCTACTTGGATTTGGTATCAGGGTTATGCTGGCTTCATAGAATGAGTTTGTGAGTATTCCATCTTTTTCTATACTCTGAAATACCTTTAGTAGTAGAGGTTTTTACTCTTCTCTGAAAGTATGGTAGAATTCTCCTGTAAAGCTGTCAGTGCCAGGGGTTTTTTTGGTTGGGATTTGTTTAATTACTTTTTCAATATCTACTATTTTATATGTTTATTTAGTAGTTCTACCTCTATTTGTGTTAGTTTTTGTAGGTAATGAGTTTCTAGAAATTTTTCCATTTCCTCTAGGATTTCAAATTTGTTACAGTACAATTTTTCATAGTATTCTGTTATGATTCTTTTAATTTCAGTTGGATCTGTTATGCTATCATTGATCTCATTTCTTATTTGGGTTATTTGCTTCCTCTCCTGTTTTTCTTGTGTCAGTTTGGCTAATGGCTTATCAATTTTGTTGATCTTTTCAAATAACCAGCTTTTGGTCTTGTTAACTCTTTCAGTTGTTTTTCTATTCTCTATTTCATTTAATTCTGAACTAATTCTTATTATTTCCTTTATTTGGTGCCTGAGGGCTTTTTTTTTTTTTTTTTTTTTTCTTCTGCTCTCTTTCTATTTGTTCAAGTTATAGGGTTAATGTTTTGATTTTGACCCTTTCTTCTTTTTGGATGTGTGCATTTATTGCTCTAAACTGACTTCTGAGCACTGCTTTATTTGTGTCACAAAGGTTCTGGTATGATGTGTTTTCATTCTCATCTGATTCTGTGAATGTCTTTATTCTGTTCTTAATTACTTCTATAACCCAGTAGTTTTTGACCAAGATGTTGTTCAGTTTCTATGTGTTTCAATTTTTTTCCTTACTTTTTCTGTTATGGATTTCTACTTTTATGGTTCTATGGTCAGAAAAGATGCTTTGTAATATTTCAATGCTTTGGATTCTTTTAAAGCTTGATTTGTGGCCTAATACATGGTTTAATCTGAAGAATGTTCCATGTGCTTTGGAAAAGAAAGTATACTTGGCTGCTGTTGGGTGGAGTGTTTTATATATATATCTATGTGATCGAGTTAGTAGATTGTGGCACTTAGATCTTCCATGTCTTTGTTGAGATTGTTTCTGAATGTTCTGTCCTTCATTTAAAGTGGTATGTTGAAGTCTCCTACTATTATTGTGGAGCTATTTCTCTTTTCAATGTTATTATAGTTTGTTTATTTATTTTGGTGCCCTCTCATTGGATGTATTAGTATTTATTATGGTTATGTCCTCCTGTTGTATTGACATTTTAATCATTATATAGTGTCATTCTTTATCCTTTGTGTTGTATTTTGCTTTAAAGTCTATTTTGTCAGAGATTAATATTCCCACTCCTGCTCTTTTTTGAGTGTTGTTTGCTTGACATATTTTTCCACCCTTTGAGATTTTGTTTGTTACTGTTTTTAAGTTTAAGGTGTGTCTCTTGTAGGCAGCATATAGGGAGATTGTACATCTTTATCCATTCTGCCACTCTCTATCTCTTTATTTGTGTGTTTAGTCCATTTGCATTCAGGGTAATTATTGATAGGTATGAGTTTAGCGCTGTCATTTTGATGTCTTTTTGGTATTATAGACAGTTTCTTTGTTTCACTTAATTTTCAGTGCTGAGTCATTTTTGTTTACGTATTTTCTTTTTATCCTTTTCGTTGTTGTTGATTTTGTATTTGCTGACTCTATGTTTTTCTTGTTTGTTTTATTTTGATGTGTAGGATCGTTAGGTTCCTTCATGGTTACCTTAATATTTACCTCTGTTTTTCTAAGTTTAAAGCAATCTTTTATTACTTTACATCATCTTGACTTCATCTCCATATGGAAAAATTTTAACTATATTATTTAGTGCCTATGTTTTGTTGTAATGTTGCCATCTTTTACATATTGACTTCTCTCTTTCCCTATTTTCAGTGTTTTAGCTTTGATTTATTTGTGACTTTCCTATCTGGGTTGATATCTGGTTGCTCTCTCCTGCGTTCTAATCTTGGGTTGTTATCTGATGTTATTAATTTTCTAACCAGAGGACTCCATTTAGTATTTCTTGCAATTTTGGTTTTGTTTTTACAAATTCCCTTAACTTCTGTTTATCTGGAAATGTCCTAATTTCTTCATCATATTAGAGAGACAGTTTTACTTGATATATAATTCTTGCTTGACAATTTCTTTCCTTCACAGCTTTGTAAATGTCATCCCATTGCCTTCTTGTCTGCATGGTGTCTGCTTAGTAGTCTGAGCTTAGTCTTATTGACTCTCATTTGTAGATAACTTTTCATTTATCCCTAGCCACTTTTAAAATTCTCTATCTTTTGGCAAGTTTGATAATAATATGTCTTGGTGACTTTCTTTTGGGACCTACCTTGTATGGTGTTCAATGAGTTTGTTGGATAGAAATCTTCTTATCTTTCACAGCATCAGGGAAATTTTCTGCCAACAAATGTTCAAAAATTTTGTCTGTATTTTCTTTTCTCCCTCCCTGTTCTTTTAGTCCAATTACTTGTTGGTTATTCCTCTTGATAGAATCCCACATAAATTTTAGGGTTTCTTCATTTTTTTAAATTTTTTTTATCAGATTTCTCCTCATATAAATTGGTGTCAAGAGTTTTATCTTCAATCTCACTTATTCTGACTTCCATTGCTTCAGTTCTGGTCCTATGACTTTCTAACGATTTGTCTAAAACTGAAATTTTATTGTTAATCTTTTGGGTTTCTCTTTGTTGTCTCTCTATGGATTCATACAGTCTGTTAAAATTGTCATGCTCTTCTCTAATCTCCTTAAGTTCCTCTATTGCTTTGTCTGTGTGTTCCCTGGTTTGTTCTGTGTTTTGCCTGATCTCCTTCCTCATCTCTTGAAGAGCTCTGTATATTAATCTTTTGAATTCTACCTCTGGTAATTCCTAGAAGTTCTCTTACTCCAGAAGGTTTCTTGAGTCTTTGTTTTAGGCACTTGCCGAAGCCATCATGGTCTGCCTCTTTATGTGATTTGATATCAACTGTCATCTCCAAGCCATCAGTAAGTTATTATATTCATTTATTTTATGTTTGCTTACTGCATCCTACCTTCTTGTTTTGTTTTGTTTTGATATGCCCAAATAGACTGGTCATGTGATCCAGTTTGATTATTACTCCTTTGAAGCTCTCACATCCTGTAACCAGAGGGTTAGAGCTGTTGCTTGGTATGTGAGCCAAGGAATCTGTTTACTTTTCTTGTATGGATTAAGCTCAGGTGTCCAGGTAGTCAGTCACCAACTGTGTGGTACACTGTAACCTACAGTTCTAGATGGGCAGGGGTGATTGGTGTAGGTAGAGCTATCTGGCTGCAGTAGGAAGTCATGCACCAAGCATAGCAGGGAGCTGACGGCTGCCCATGAATGTCTGGAAGGAATGTGTGCTCCTGTTCCTTAGAGTGCATGGGTGGGTGGGTTTTACAGCCAGACTGTGGAAATCCAGTGCTGTTGACTGTAAGGACTGAAAGGCAGCACTTATTCTTGAACCCCTGTCGTAGGTGGCTAGGTGGTATAGTTGAAGCCACCAGTCCTCAGGCCCTTCATATGGGTAGGTGAGGACACTGTTTAGCGGGCTGGTGGTGTCAAATGTCACTAATCTGTCACTCTTCCTTAAAGCTGATACAGTTGAAAATAGGCTTCAGATATATTCCATGTCGTACTATGTTAATGAGGACCTACACCTTTGAAATGGGCCCACACAGGTCTATACAGGGGTGAAAGGTGTTCAAAGTCTGTAGACCCCTTATGCCTATGCCTAGCCAAAGGGGCTCTGAGTAGGTTTCTTCAGTAATTCATTTGCGATATAAAGGAGGCAAAAAGAAAATACAGCTAACTCACTACCATGTCCTTTCTCAAGTTCCAGGGCTCCGATTCTATCCTCCTTCTTTTCCCCGCCCCTTAGAGTCCTCTTTTGTTTATTTTATATACATATAGTCCAGGGTTTTTAGCTGGACTCAATGGGAGATATAGAGAAAAATGTGTCTACTCCATCTTATCCAGAACTAGGGATATCCGATTTTTGATGGCTTGGACTATTGTTTACTTAAAAAAGTCACTTCTGATTTATTCCTGATGAGCTAATTTATTAAAATAACTGATATCAATGGAATCTGGGTGACAGTCAAAGAAAAATGAGAAATTAGGTGCTCTTTAGCCCTAGAATTAATTAATTTTTCCTTTGAATGTTTTTGTTGATACCATGTGTTTTCACTAATGGAAGGCATGTGGATTAAGGGATCAATTCAGAATTTTTTATATGATTTATGTATTTTGATACCCTTTATCTGGCATCACAGATTTCCCAACAGGCCCTGGAAGTCGTAAATCCTACCAATATGAGATAATGTTATTTTTTAATTATCATTATTGTTTATTTCTTGAAAATTTGCAAAACTAGATACAACATGAAGGTGACTGGAAATGATTGCACATACATTTTATTCTATTCTCCTTCTTCTTAGCCTTTTTATTATTGCTCATGAAACTTTTCAAAACATGGTACAATGCTTTCATCCTTATTGCAAAAGCAATACTTACATCTCAAATAAATAAAACCAAGGGATATTTTTTTAATCTCAGGAAAATTACAACTATAACATATTCTTCATTACTGCAAAAGCAGTACTGACATGCTAAATAAATAGAACTAATGAAATTTGAATCTCAGGAAAATTACCACTACTATGTATTCTTCATTGTAACAAAGCAGTATTAAGAGCTAAGTAGCAGAAACAGCTACCCTGGAATACCACAGAACTGCACACGGCAGTGCATTCCACTTACTACATGTGGAAACAAAGATTGGGCCCCAAGACTGAATGAAGGGTAAGAGTAATTTATAGGAGTTCCAGTCTGTTGAAAAGTACCACTGGAATGCATTATTCCTTATTGCAAAGACATTATTTACAGTTCAGAAGCTAGTAACGTGGGGAGCCAGTAACACCTAGAAACAATGTATGGCCTCAGTGAGAAAATGGACACTATGACTAAATTAAGACTGGAAATAGCTTATTCTCATAATAAGTACATTCTCACAAGAACATAGTAACTGGGAAACAGTGAGGAGGTGTGCTGCGTAGAAATAAAGGCAAACTTGTCAAAAGTTTAGAAAGTTCCCAAATTCAGGAGGCATTACCTAAGACAATGCTCGATCTACCCAAAAATGAGGCTTCATTTCAGGGTTCTTGAGTTTTATGCATTTCAAAAGGCTGTAATAGTGAGGCTAAATGCTTTAAAATCTGGCTACCTCCTTTACAAAGAACTCTGGAGGCATAAAAAGCAGTTCAGATACTGTCTGTTTCACAAAAGGGTATACTCTGTCTCTTAAGGAGCCCTGGTAGTGCAGTGGTAAAGCGCTCTGCTGCCAACTGAAAGGTTGGTGGTTCAAACCCGTCAGCAGTTCTGAAAGAGAAAAGATCTGGCAATTCTCCTCAGGTAAAGATTACAGCCTAGGAAACCCTATGGGGCAGTTCTACTCTGTCTTGTAGGGTTACTTTGAGTCAGAATCCATTCAATAGCATACAACAACAACATATCCTCTCCCAGTAGCTCCATTAGTCACCAGTTCAATTTATATTTGTCCATAAGTTTCTTAGCCAGCACAGTAGAAGTGTTTTTTTTAATGTCCTTGACTATTTTAAGTCTTTAAAAATAGTCAGTGAGGAGTTGAGCATTTGGCAATTGGACCATTTACCATTCAAGTTTTGGTTTGCATATTTATACCTTTATTTCTGGTTTAGAGTCCTTGGTGACACAAACGGTTAAGCACTCCTCTGCTAGCTGAAAGGTTGGCAGTTCAAATCCACCTACAGGCACCTCAGAAGATTGGCCTGGCAATTTCCTTCCAAAAAGTCACAGCCTTGAAAACATATGAAGCAGTTCTACTATGTACACATGGGGTTAAATAATTAATTGGAATTGACTCGAAGGCAACTAACAGCAACATTTCTGGTTTTAGGCATTGATAAGAGTGAGTAGGGTCACATTCGCTTCAAGAGCTACTCCTTAATGCTGTCTAGATGTCTTAAAAACCTTACCCCAGAAGTTTCCAATAATTAATAAAATCAATTCTGGAGTCTGAATCTCTTTTGAAAGTCTTCAGATACTAAGAAAAAACGCAGACCATTGGATATTTCTAATTTACACCGTTTCCCATCTAATTCCAAAAAATCAGCATTGTAAACCCTATAGGGCACAGTTCTACTCTGAAACACATAAGGCCCCCATGAGTCAGGATCTACTCAACAACAACTAGTTACTGTGTTTTGTTTTTCTTAAAATAGGTAATTTTCAAATAAACATTTTTCTTATAGGAAACAATCCCAGATGTAACCATTGTAGTTCTCAATTATGCTGTATGTAATTGTGTCGTTTTTAAAGATAAGCACAGGAATTAGATTCATAATTTGAATATACATAAGAAGCAGTAAACTGATGCAGAAAGTACACAACAATTGTTGTTGTTAGGTACCATGGAACCAGCTCCCAATTATAGTGAGCTTAGGTGTAACGGAATGAAATGTTACCCAGTCTTGCTCCATCCTCTCAATTGTTGCTATATTTGAGCCCATTGGTGTAGCCACTGAGTCAAACCATCTCTCTGAGTGTCTCCTTTTTTTCTGACCCTCTACATTACCAAGTATGATGTCTTTCTCCAGCAATTTGTCACTTCTGTTGACATGTTCAAAGTAAACTAAATGAGGTTTCACTATCCTCATTTCTAACAAGCATTCTGGCTGTACTTCCTCCAAGACAGTTTTGTTCATTCTTCTGGCAGTCTATGGTTGTAAATTGCTGGTGGTAGTAGAAGTAACATCTGAACCTGTCTAACTACAAGAGGTATAATGCAAATGAAGACCAGCCCAAAATTGATCCTTATGAGGTAGAAGTCAGACATAACTTTCTCTCCAAACTTTTTACCAATTCTGACACTAGCCATCCCTCCCACTGCACTCTCTACTTCTGGGCTCAATAACCCATTGCAATGGTCACACAGAAATCACATATCATACTTACAGTTAAGTGGTTTACAAAGAAACAGGGTACAACTTGGGATCAGGATCAACAGGCTACAGCCCAGGAATCAGGATCAAGAAGTATGTAGATAGTTTCCCTTCTTCTGTGCAGGGTAGCTATCTGAGCTCCTCTCTGAGCAGGCCTCCGGTCTGCCCTCTGAGGATAAGCTCCTCTTGTCCCTTCAGGATAGGCTCCTCCAGGACCTAATGTCTGTTGCCACCAGCTCTGCCACTGGGCCCCTTCCAGGCCTCTAGCTGTCTTCAGTGTTACAGGCTTTGACCTGTGTTACAGCACTTTTAGGAGGTTCTTTGCCTCTTTTCTCCCTCTGTTTCTATCTTCTTTCTTCCTTTTGCTTGTCTCTCTGATTCTTTCTGTCTGAAAAACCTCTGTGGAGTTGGCTGCTTAAACACACAAACTCTTTGTCAATTTCAAGGCATGACACTCCTACCAGGGCCATGAACACACTAGTCCCCTCTCGGTAGGGCACAGACACTTCATTTGCATAATAAGCTACAACTCACCTCACTTGCATAGTCTACTGGTGAAACCCTCCCAGGTGCATACCAATTACAGAACCAGCTGTAGCTCAGGACCAGACAAAAAGTATCAAAACCAAGTGATTTACAGCTTACCCAGGAAACGTCAATCAACCTGGCAAAAGTAAGAGACCCTCTTGGTTAAATAACTAAGGCAGAGGTAAATTCTCAGGGCTTAAAGGAAAAGTCTCTCAAGCTGTTTTTCCAAAGAACCAAGGCAAAAGGCCATGTAAACGAACTCATTTCACCACAATTGCATATTCAATGTTCTTCACCAACATTACAGTTCAAGTGTGTAAATTCTTCTTCAGTTGTCCTTTCTTCTGGTATAGTTTTTGCATGCATATGATGTGATTGAAAATAGCATAGCTTGGGTCAGATGCACCTTAGTCATTAAAGTGACATCTTTGCTTTTTAAATTAAGACTTTAAAGAGGTCTTTTGTGGCAGATTTGCCAATGCAATATATCATTTGATTTCTCGACCTTTGCTTCCATAGGCATTGATTGTTGATCAAAGAATGAAATCTTTTACAATTTCAATTTCTTCACCATTTATGGTGTTGTTTATTGGTCAAGTTGTAAAGATTTTCATTTTCTTTATATTCATATGTAATCTGTATTATACATAATCAGTATTTAAAATCTATATATCTGTCTATACATAGACTTAGATAGATACATAGATAGATAGATTGAAGTCTAGTCTTTGACGTTCATCAGTAAGTTCTTCAAGTTATTTTCACGTTTGTCAAGCAACTTTGTGTAATATCTCAGGTTGTTAATGAGTCTTCCTCTAGTCCTGATGCCAAGTTCTTCTACATATAACCTAGTTTCTCGGACTATTTGTTCAGCATATAGACTGAATATGTAGGGTGAAAGAATATAGCCCTGCCACACACCTTTTTCGATGTTAAAAGATGCAGTGTCTCCTTGTTCTGTTCTTATGACTGCTTCTTGATCCAACACAAACACAGAACGAGACTAACCTGTGATAGTTCTCTGAATATGTTTTTTATACACTTAATATCTCTGACCCCTAACTTAATGACTGTTGCTGTTGTTAGTTGTCGTTGAGTCAATTCCAACTCATGGAGACCATATGTATGCAGAGTAGAACTGCTCCATAAGGTTTTCAAGTCTGTGACTTTTTGAAAGCAGGTCGACAGGCCAGTCTTCCAAGGCACCTCTGAGTGGGTTTGAACTCCCAACCTTTCAGCTAATAGTTGAGCTCTTAACCTTTTTCACCACCCCTCTGCCTTAACCTAATTGTTAGCTGTCTCCAATCACAGATGTGACAAATTTTCAATTCCTGAGCGACAGAAGACTTAGAAAGGAGATCACTTACAGATCAGAGTCTCAGGACAAAGATTTGCTTGAGGAAATTTCTCATAAGATTTTGGTAGGTGGACCAAGGAAAATGTGTCTGTAAAAGATGCGTTCTGTTGGGGCCTAAACTAATCAGTCTATATGTTGAGTTTGAGTGATAGCCTTATTTGTCTTACATCAAACTTTCTTATAATCTTCCTCTTAGTGATTCCCAGAAAATGTCATAAGAACAGACGGTAGTATTGTTACTAATAATGCTGGTTTCTGCAAAGGATAAGTGTTTTCATATCTGATAATCAAAGTATTCCTAAAGGAGCTGCTTATTCCTAAGAAAATATTTGGAAACTTGACAAAAAAAATTAAGAGTTCAGACACAAGTCAACATCTATCTCTATCATGACTGGAACAACCTGTGGGCTGGAGGTAAAGAGCCCTAAAAGGAATGCATTTCTTCTTAGTCAGGGGTTTTGAGATGTAGCAGTGACTGTCCTGATCTGATCTCAGTTTGACTTACTGAGTGTCAACTGTTTGACTGTCCCTAAAAACCACAAACTTGAAGTTGTCAAGAATTTCATTTTATTCGGATCCACAATCAACACCCATAGAAGCAGTAGTTAAGCAATCTAAAGACACGTTGTATTGGGCAAATCTGCTGCAAAACACCTCTTTAAAGTGTTGAAATTCAATGATATCACCTTGAAAACTAAGGTGCACCTGACCCAAGTCATGGTGTTTTCAGTCGCCTTATATGCATTCGAAAGCTGAACGATGAATAAAGAAGACCAAAGAAGACTTGACACCTTCGAATTGTGGTTTTGATGAAGAATATTGAATATACCATGGATTGCCAAAAGAACGAACAAATTTTTCCTGAAAGAAGTACAACCAGAATGCTCCTTAGAAGCAAGGATGGTGAAACTATATCTCACGTACTTTGGACATGTTATCCGGAGGGATCAATCCCTGTAAAGTAGAGGGTTGGTGAAAAAGAGGAGGACCCTCAGCGAGATGGATTGACTCAGTGGCTGCAACAATGGGCTCAAGCATAACAACAATTGTGAGCATGGCACAGGCTGGGCAGTGTTTAGTTCTGTTGTACACAGGGTTGTATGAGTCAAAACTGACTCGACAGCACCTAACTATAATAACAACAAAAATCACACAGATAACTTGCTACTCAAGCAAAACTAAGTTTATTCAACTTACTGTAAGAGAGAACACTACCTTGAGAGAGTCTTGATAATAGTTAGAAGTTGGTAATGGGAAGAAACTTGTTTTTGAGTTCTGCCTTTAAGTAGTTTAAGAGGTATCAAGGCAAGATCTGATTAAAATCAGGCAAAATCTGCAACAAAATAGTTTGGGACAGATAGACACTATGAGGTGAAGGTCCTGAAGGGTATCTTGCTAAGTAAAATTACTGTTTGATAAACAAGTTTTTTTCTCAGGTTAACTTTCTGTTCTTTTGATAGGAGTGAGTTTGTCTAGATACAAAAATTAGTTTGCTAACAATAATGTTATATATTGGTTTACAGCCTGAACTTCCTGGGCAAGGATTTCCTGGAGAAAATAGTTAAGTCACCTTGACATAGTCTTGCTTTTTGGTTCTGATGATTAAGCTATGTGGAAGCTGGTGGTATTAACTAAGCACTCAACAGTAAGCTCAATGGATGAAAGTAAAAATTCCAATAAAATTACATTATTTTTTATAAAATTTAAAAAAATCATAATAATTGGAAAGATAAGTTTAGCTTGTGGCAAGGTAATTGCAACACATAAGGCAAATAAATTATTACTATCAAGTATAGATAAATATCTTTTACAGATCAATGAGAAAAATATAAACAAATATAATTTTGTAGACAAATAAAATATTAATGGTCACCAACATATGAAAATGCACTCAGTTTCCCTTGTAATTTGAGAAAGGCATTCTAAAACAATTAAGCAAATATCTGTAAAATGTCAGAAATTAAAATTTTAGAAAATTTATTTAAAAATGAAATATCAACAACTGTTGATAAAAACATGGAGAAGGGTTCACTCTCATATACAATTGTCAGACTAGATTGGCTCTATCGTGTTAAGATGTATAATAATACTCTAGTATGATTGTATATGAACATTTCTACTATAATGCAAAACAACTTTAAAGTAGATATACTGAATTACTTTTAAGTATGTGTATAAGAGATGCATTCAAGATAAGTTAGTGAAGCATTCTTCCTCATAGTAAAAAATTGAAATAAAATAAATGGCCATCAATAGAATAATAGAAAATAAAGCAGGGAATATGGTGGAATTTGAATGTCATTTTCCACTTAAAAGTTATGAATCTGACCTTTACATGTCCTTGTCAATTACTCTTGGGGATGGGTTTCAGAAGAATAATAAGAGTATTTTGTAGTTTATATAAATGTCAAAAATCATAAATTATAACTTTTTTATGGCTATATATTACTTATAGTAGTGAAATAGGAAGACAATAACAAAGTATGTAAACTGAAACTTCAGGACAGGTTTCCCTGATGGAGAGAGAAAATTCATTTCAACTGGATGTCTAACACATTTTTTAGTAGAGGCTTAACATCAATTGATGTTAAGACTGGATATTTAAGCTCATAGCTATTGTTTTTTTCTCTCTACTTTTTTTTGTTCAGTTTAATATTTTCACTATTTAAAAATAAGGAAAATTGATTTGAGATACTAAAAAAACCTAACAGAAATACATTGACATACATATAAATATGTATGTTAAAGTAAGTTTTACTATTTTTTAAAAGGGAATTGTTATGGATTGAATTGTGTCCCCCAGAAATGTGTGTCAACTTGGCTAGGCCATGATTCTCAGTATTGTGTGATTGTCCACCATTTTGTTATCTGATGTGATTATCCTATGTGTTGTAAATCCTGCCTATATGATGTTAATGAGGCAGGATTAGAGACTGGTATGTTAATGAGGTAGGACTCAATCTACAAGATTAGGTTGTGTCTTAAATTAATCTCTTGATTTAAGAGAGAAGTGAGCAGAGAGAAAGGGGGACCTCATACCACCAAGAAAGTAGTGCAGGGAGAAGGGTGCGTCATTTGGACCCGGGATCCCGTGCTGAGAAACTCCTAGTCCAGGGCAAGATTGATGATAAGGACCAGAGCTGGCAGAAGGAAGAAGCATTCCCCTGGAGCTGACACCCTGAATTTGGACTTCCAGCCTCCTAGACTGTGAAAGAATAAATTTCTCTTTGTTAAAGCCATCCACTTGTGGTATTTCTGTTATAGCAGCACTAGATAACTAAGACAGACAGTGAGAAACAGCAGCAGAGAAATGTCAGAAGCAGAAACAGGAAACCCATGTTAGACAATGCAGGAGCCGACCCATGGAGCAATAGATCTCAGAGCCTTTGAGTAAGAGGCTTCCTGGCAGAGTGAGGTGCCTCTGGGCACTTATCCGTAAAGCTACAGATCTTTGGAACACTTTCTCAAGAGGTCTGAGGGGCCAAGGGACAGAAAGGTCCAGGAAGCAGGAACCAGGAAGCAGAAGATGAAGAGATAAGGAGCACAGGAATCAGAGTTACCTCAGTCTCAGATGGTAGGGCCACAACATCTGTGTTCTCATAAGGTGGAACCACAACCTACTCTATCTCAAAGCATGAGGCCACAGCCTCCTAGGTTTCAAAGAGTTAGATCTTCACTTGGTTCCAGAGTGTGGGGCTTCCTTTCACAAGTGCCATCAGGATGGGGCCAGATCCATTTCCCAAAGCTGAGTGGGTGGGGATGCCAATACCAAGGGGCAGAACAGGGCCTACCAGGGCCAAGGGGTGGAATCGCCACTCAGACAGACTAGGAGAAAGCTGCTGCCTGAATCTGGGGGAGGAGAGTTGCTGTCCTAGTGGGCCTACAAGACTGAGGTGAAGCCCAGAGTCGAGGTGCCCCCACCAAGAATCCAGAGAGTGTGGCCAACACCAAGATCCTGGAGGGCAGGGACATTGCCTAAATTGTCTCAGAGAACAAAAGATTATTTCCAAGCCTCAAGAGCTAATGTAATGTGTTCTGCTGACTTATTTGGTGCCTATTATCTCTTCTTTCCCTCCAATTTCTCCCATTTGTAAGGGAAATATCTACCTTGTGCCTGTTATGCCATGTACTTTAGAAGCAGATAATTTGTATTCTAGATTTCACAGATGAACAGAAATTCTGCCCCAGGATGGACTTGGAGTTGATTTAACACTTATGGGATGATCTAATGGGGTGGATGTATTTTATATGTCACAAGGACATGAATTGGGGGGGCAAAAAGTGAAATGTTATGGACTGAATTATGTCTCCCAAAAATGTGTGTCAACTTGGCTAGGCCATGATTCCCAGTATTGTGTGGTTGTCCACAATTTTGGGATTGGTGTGATTATCCTATGTGTTGTTAAACCTAACCTCTATGATGTTAATGAAGCAGGATTAGAGGAAGTTATGTTAATGAAGCAGGACTCAATCTACAGGACTAGATTGTATCTTGAATCAATCTCTTTGAAATATAAAAGAGAGAAGCAAGCAGAGAGGAGAAGGGACCTCATGCCATCAAGAAAGAAGAGCTGGGAGAGGGAGAGGAACACATCTTTTGCACCTGGGGTCTCTGCTCTGAAAAACTCCTAGACTAGGGGAACACTAATGCCAAGGCCCTTACCCCAGAGCTGACAGAGAAAGAAAGTCTTCCCCTGGGACTGACATCTTGAATTCAGACTTCTAGTCTCCTAAACTGTGAGAGAATAAATTTCTGTTTGTTAATACCACTTGTGGTATTTCTGTTATAGTAGCACTAGATAACTAAGACAAGAACTACATGAAACAACTTAAACACTCATCAATGAGAAAAGCAAGTAGCAAAGCATACTACTTTCAAATAATCTGCACATGTTAAAATACAATGTGTTGGCTCTCTGGATAAATTAAGGAAAATTAAGTAAATCACCCCTATTATGTAAAGTATTATCCAATTTAGGTAAATTTAATATACATTTTTTTCATATGTATTGAAACTTCTTATATGGGATACTGTAATATGAGGACATGTATATGTTTTTATAAGCGTTTGAAAGAGTATAGCAAACTGTTAACAGTGCTTAACTCTGGAAAGTGGGTGGGATTGAAGATGGAGAAAAATGTGTTATTCTTTTAATGATAATGAAAGTTAAGCTGAAAATAACAAATCCCCAAAACACCAACAAAGAGTACAGGAAGGGTGAATTATGCGTGTACAAGTGAAGCATAAGCAACATTTTTGTCTTCTCTCTCCTCCCCGAACCTCATTTACAAGGACTTTTTCAAAGATGAACAGGCTTTCAGTTACTCTACCCATTGATTACAAATCCATTAAGAAGTCAATCGATTCTCAATTTCATAGACAAAAGGACATAGAAAGATAAGTGAGGATTTCTATAGGACAAGTTGTCATGTCAAAATGCTGTGCATGGGCTTACAAACGCATTGAGTACGAAGTAAAGAAAGCAAAGTAATTGCCAGTAACACAGTGTGGTCATTTTTACACAAAAGCCCCTATACTAAGTGATCACATCTTAAAATACAGAAACTGCTACAAATTTGCTGTTACTATTTTTAACTTGTATTTGCAGTTATAAAATTTGAATTAGGGCATTTATTTTATTTTTAACCAGGACCTTCAGAGAGGAGTGTTCAGTAATTAGCTCATAGTAGTTTCAGGTTCTGGATTGATTCCCACGTCTTAATCGTCTCTCCTTTGGGAAATTTTCTTCATAAAATTCAAAGGCTGATCTTGATTCTGATTTTATAAGGAATATTATATTCAGTCTGACGTTCACAATCTAGACTGAAAGAAGATGAAAGGATTAGCTGAAATTCAACGCTATGCTTACAGTACAAGAAAGAAAGAAAAAAGTTAAACTTTCTGAGTCATAAATTATACATGAGAAGATGTATTCTAATATTATTATCTTAAATCACCACAATACCTGCATTATCTGCAGCTGTACGTGTTTAGTTACTTGAATGGTATTGGTGGCTCAAACAGGGCAGTGAATAGATTGAGTAGAAAAAATATTTCTTTTTCATTTTACAATTCCACACTGTATAAAACACTTGTAAATGAATTTTATATTCATATAAACGGTAGCTATAATTAGCAAGATTTTTGATCTCATTTTAAATTATTCTTTTCTGTACAAATGTACAAGTACTATAGACACCACTTCATCTTCATTTATTTATTTATTATTATATATATTTATAAAATCCTTTGCCATTGAGTTAATTCCAACTCATAGCAACCCTATAGGACAGAGTAAAACTACCCTACAGGGTTTCCAAGGAGTAGCTGGTGGATACGAGCTGCTGGCATTTCAGTTAGCAGCCGAGCTCTTAACCACTGCTCCACCAGAGCATCGTATATATATATATGTATATATATATATATACACACATACACACATACATATGTATATATATATAATATACACACACACATATGAATAAGTGATTTATGTATCAAATATAAAGCAAGTGAAGGGAACGAGTTTTAAAAGATTATATACAAACGAATTCCATTGGTATAATTTCAAAAAAACAAAATTACAGTAATAGAAAGCATATCAATATTTGCCAGGTGTTCGGGATGCAAGGAGGTTGTGATACTGACACACACATGCACACACAAACGCCCCAGGTGTTAGGGACATAGGGAGGTTGTGATACACACACATGCACACACACACACACACACGTTTGACATTAAAGGATAAATTCTACCCTTTATAATAGACATATGTTTTATGAAACACTGTTATTTTACATACTGACTTTCTTATTTTCTGTATTCAAATTCTATCTGCCATCTTCGCATCTCATCCCTCACCAGATAATCAATTTCAAAATTTTTCTTAAGATTCTTTTTGTGATGTGCATAGTTCTATGCTTATATTTGCATGAAGACACACATACATAAATATCATTGAACAATATACATTTTATATCTATCTACACATCTTGTTTTTCTATATTAAGAATAAATGAGACTTCCAGGCAGCATGGCACTATAGTCACAAGCACCATGCCATCCCTCTGCAGCAAAGATCAGAAAAACTAAGTCAAACAG
The DNA here is from genome assembly GCA_030035585.1 of Dugong dugon. Classification (NCBI taxonomy): domain Eukaryota; kingdom Metazoa; phylum Chordata; class Mammalia; order Sirenia; family Dugongidae; genus Dugong; species Dugong dugon. The sequence continues at coordinate 36,802,075 of CM057479.1, forward strand.
AGTCACATGTCAATCCTGAAACCCTAAGCATCAAATGAATAGATAAAGAACTCACGCAAGCACCGAATGCAATACGAAACTGACCGAGAACAGAGAGCGAGCAGAGATACATGCAGAGGTAGCCTATCAGCTACCGCAGCATGGATATGCCATCTTGGACTCCTATTGGAGATCAGTGAACAGCTGAGGAGCTTCCAGAAGGAGACAGAACAACCAGTAACCAGTGATATATGCTTTCCCATCCCCAACCATCTTCACCCCAACTCAGCCTCCTCTGATTCCCGCAGCCACAGTCTCTTGGCTGGGAAGTACAAGCTTCACCCTGATGTCGCTTGGATTCCACCTGCCTGCACTGGCCGGCTTACTGAGTGCCTTTTGTTGGCTATTTGTGTTGCTTTTTTCTGCTTCTTTAGATTTCTTCTTTACCTCTCACCACCTCCCCCTCCTTTCTCTCAAATACCTGGCTCTATGTGCCATCTTTGCTTCTCCCTGAAAGGCTGAGAAACACCGCTCAACTGTGAAACTGCTTCCTGGCTCATGCCGCCATGCTGGTGGGACCCCTAGGGCTATCTTGTTTGCTCTGATTTGTTCTGTTTTGATTTGTTTATTAATTTTGTCTTTTCTCAGCTTGGAAACCATTTCTAGCTGGGCAGTACTGCACGGCTTAGAAGCTACTCCCTTACTCTGTGCAGATGCACACGCATATCGCTGGGGGCATTTCTTTTTTTTTAGTTTGTTTTTGATTTTTTCCTTTGTTTTGTTCTCTTCCTTCACTTATTCCCTTTTTGACTTTCTTCATTTCCAGATTCTCGATTTATTCATTTTTTTCCTTTACCCTTTTCTATTTTTTTCTTTGTTTTTCCCTGTATCTCTGTCTCTCATCTCTACACTCCAGTAGCAAGCTCCCTTAGCTCTCTTTATTGTTTGTGTGTATCTTTTTGGCTCCTGTTCCTCTCTCCTCTCTCTTATCTTTCCCATACCCATTTTAACTCCACACATCATAATCTACCACCTCCTTCCTGCCTACCTGCACCGTGCACTGAACATCACACTCCCAAGCAGCACAGGCATGGCCTACTGGTACCTGCCCTGCAACTGATTCCTGATCCACATTGTCGGCCCTGGTACATGCCACAAACAAACCATCCCAGAAACTCCCCATCAGCTGGACATGTCATGCTGTACCACACCAGAGTGACTGACCCTTCCCATTGGAGAAGGAGGTGAAAAGTATCGTGCCCACAGATAAGCAAACAACAAAGAACGCACAGCCAGCCTGCTAAGACGTAATCAAATAAAACAAAAAAGCAGGACAAAAGAATCAATTCTACAATCAATAAACAAGGAAAATAACCACTGAATGCCTGAAAGAGAGCAGACAATATCAAAACATTTACAAAAACAGGACAGGATGGTTCCAGTAGGTGTACAAAATAAAACATCAGATGACTTTCCAGTAGAAGAAAAGTCACTAGTCCTAACTGATAGGGAATTAAAATATCTAATATTCAGAATTATCCAAGAGTTGAAGCAAAAAGCAGACAAAAATAAGGGAAAATATAGACAAATTCATGGAAAAAGCAGACAAATTAATAGAAAATACAGACAAAAAATGGAAGAATTCAATAAAATAATACAGGAATAAAATGCTAAAATAAATTCACAACTAGAAATCATACAAAAACAACAACTAGAAATCCAAAAGATAAACAACAAGATTTCAGAAATGGACAGTGTCATAGAAGCGCTGAGAAACAGGTTTGAAATGATGGAAGATAAGATCAGCGAAACTGAAGACAAACACTTGGCTACAAATCTGAGGAAAAATCAGAAAAAAGAAAGAAGAAAAATGAAGAAACCCTGAGAATTATGAGGGATACAATCAAAAGCAAAAATCTGTTAATGATCGGAGTTCCAGAACAGGGGGAGAAAACAGAAAACACAGAGAAGATCATTGAAGAATTGCTGACAAAAAACTTCCTCAATATCATGAAAGATGAAAAGTTGACCATCCAAGAAGCTCAACGAACCCCATATAGGATAGACCTCAAACGAAAATCACTGAGGCATATCATAATCACACTCACCAAAACCAAAGAGAAACAAATAATCCTGAGAGCAGCTTGAGAAAAACAAAAAGTCACACACAGAGGAGAAACAATAAGACTAAGCTCGGATTATTGAGCAGAAACCATGCAGGAAAGAAGGCAATGGGATGACATATATAAAACCTTGAAAGAAAAAATTGCCAGCCAAGAATAATATATCCTGCAAAACTCTCGTTCAAATATGATGGTGAAATTAGGTCATTTCCAGAGAAACAGAATCAAGGGACTATGTAAAACCAAACCAAACTTACAAGACTGTTAAAGGGAATCCTTCGATCTGAGAACAAACATCAGACCAGAGGCTGAATATAGGACACAGGATTGTACTAGCCAGATACCAACTTAGGAAATTAACACTTAGGGACTACTCACAATCAAAAGAATTACAACAGGGAACCAGAGAGGTTAATTTGTAAATGATAACAGCATCAAAACAATAAAACAGTGAATAAACAATGTAGGTATAGAACCTTCTAATGGAGAGGAAGGCAAGGCATTACCAAGTCATAATAGACTGGTTCAAATCCATGAAGATAACGGTAAATTTCAAGGTACCACAAAGAAATTAACAAACCCACTCATCAAAATAAAGAAGAGAAACATAACGTCTCAGTAAAAACAAAAGAAATGAAAAAAAAAATCCACAAACAAAAGGAACACAGCACAGAAGAATAAGAGGAACAAAGAAAACTTCAGCACCGCAAAAAAAAGCACAACAAAATGCAATCCCATTCCTAAGAATATACCCTAGAGAAATAAGAGCTGTCACATTAATAGACATATGCACACCCATATTTATTGCAACACTGTTCACAATAGCAAAAAGATGGAAACAACCTAGATGTCCATCAATGGATGAATGGATAAACAAAGTATGGTACATACACACAATGGAGTACTATGCAATGAGAAAGAACAACGATGAATCTGTGAACCATCTCATAACATGGATGAAACTGGACGACACTATGCTGAGTGAAATAAGTCAATTACAAAAGGGCAAATACTGTATGAGACCTCTATCGTGAAAACTCATGCAACAGTTTACACACAAAAAGTAACAATCTTTGCTGGTTACAAGGGATGGGAGGGGTGGGGGGAAATATTAAATAGGCAATAGATAAGTGACATCTTTGGAGAAGGGTGAGAAAATACACAACACTGGGGAAGCCAGCACAACTTGTACAAGGAAGGGTCATGGAAGCTCTATAGACACTTCCAGACTCCCTGAGTGACTGAATTGCTGGGCAGAGGGCTGTGGGGACCATGGTCTCGGGGAACATCTACCTCAATTGGCATAACACAGTTTATAAAGACAATGTTCTACATTCTACCTTGGTGAGTAGTGTCTGAGGTGTTAAAAGCTTATGAGCAACCATCTAAAATACTCCACTGGTCTCTCCCCTTCGGGAGCAAGGGAGAATGAAGAGAACAGGATACAAGGAAAAGATTAGTCCAAAGTACTAATGGACCTCAGCTACCACGGCCTCCACCAGAGTGAGTCCACTACAGCTAGATGGTGCCCGGCTACCACTACTGACTGCCCTGACCCGGATCACAATAGAGGGTCCCAGACAGAGCTGGAAAAGGATGTAGAACAAAATCCTCACTCACAAAAAAAGACCAGATGTACTTGCCTGACAGACTGGAGAAACCCTGAGAGTATGGCCCCCAGACACCCTTTTAGCTGAAGTGAAGCCCCTCCCGAAGTTCACCGTTCAGCCAGGGGTTGGACAGCCTCATAAAACAAACAGGACTAATGAGGCACAGAAGTCCAGGGACAAGGACTAGAAGGCAGGAGGGTACAGGAAAGCTGGTGATAGAGAACTCAAGGTTGAGAAGCGATAGTGTTGACATGTCGTGGGGTTGTTAACCATTGTCATAGGGCAATATGTGTACTAACTGTTTAATGAGAAACTATTTGTTCTGCAAACCTTCAGCTAAGGTACCAAAAAAAAAAAAAAAAAAGAATGATCTATGTGGGATCAAATGGACAACAGCAACTCAGGGGGTTTGATGAGAGCCTAGGGTGCAGTGAGTTGAAGATAATGGTGAGGGAACAATTTGGAAAAGGTTAGTGAGAATGGCAGCACAAAGAAAAGAATGTTTTTGATGTCACTGAATTGTACATGCAGAAACTTTTGAAATGGTGTAACTTTGGCTATGTATATTTTCACCAAATAAAAGGTCCTCTAAGGTCGAGAAGGGAGAGTGTTGACATGTCATGGAGTTGTTAACCAATGTCATAAAACAATATGTGTAATGACTGTTTAATGAGAAACTATTTGTTTTGTAAACCTTCATCTAAAGTACAATAAAAAATAAAATAAAGAATACGTGAAAGACAACTAGTATAGATCTAACAAGTCTGGTGTTGTGGACTGAATTGTGTCCTCCAAAAAACATATGTTGAAATCCTAGTCATTGATATCTGTGAACATGAACTTAAATGGACATAGAGTCTTTGAATACGTTAATAGCTAAGTTAACATGAGATCATATTGAAGTAGTGTGGATACTAATCCTTATAAAAAAGGAGAAGAGACACAGAGACAAAGGAAGAACTTCAAGCTAAGGAACACTTGGGGCTACCAGAAACTGGGTGAGAGGCAGAGACCAGTGGAACAGATTCTCCTCAAAGCCTCAGAAGGAATAAACATGAACAACACTCTGGTTTTTTACTTCCAGGCTCCAAAATTATCAGTCAATAAATTTCTCTTATTATAAGCCATTTAGTTTGTGGTATTTTGTTAAGGCAGCCATAGGAAACTAAAACAGCTGATAATGAAGCTCTACAATTTTCAGGACCTATGACTTGTTCCACATCTTCAACAAGTAAATTCCAGCTTATGATGGTGTTTGTGATCCAGCAATCCTATGCACACTGCAACTATGTGAAACAGAATAAGAAGAAGGATGTACCAATTTCTTAAGGAGTACTTTCCAGAAAAGGCACATAACATTTCTATTTAAATCCCACTAGAGAGAACTTAATCATTTGACAAGTGACAACTTGCAAGAAGGGGTGGAGAACTATGTCTGGTTAAAACTTTGAGGCTTATTAGTAAGGAAATAGGAAACAAATGATAATGGGAAAAATCTGAAAACTATTCTTAATTCATTGTTATTTTTGTTGTCGCAAGAATTATTTACATTTAAATATTTAATCCAATAAGAATTATTTTTTTCAATATAGTATGAGTTTCTCTGACATGGCAACCTACGTATGTCAACACCATGTACTAAATGTGCCATTTATTTCTTCAATGAATTGAAATTACACCTGTCCTGTACGTAAAATTCCTATATACACTTACCTATTAGAATCCATTTCTGGGTACTCTGTTTTTACTCTTTACAAATGATTTCTGCCTATTCATTTTGATAACAATACCAAGCTTTGATTAAATTGGATTCATACTATATTTTAAAAACTAATATACAGTAAATTAACACTTTATGGTATACACTCTTATGAGTTTTAAAATATGTGTAGATTTATGTAACCATGACAATCAAGATACAGAAGAATTATTAGCCCAAGAAATTTCATGCTATCCATTTCTTGTCACAACTTACCCCCACCCCTAATGCCTGACAACTATTGGTGTTTTCTATAACAGCAGTTTTGTCTTTATGAGAATAGTATATAAATTCAGTTACAAAGGAACTAGCCTTATAAACTGGCTCCTTTCAGCATACTAGCTTTAAGATTACTGAGTCATATGCTTTGAATTATGTTCCACAGTTTGTTTATCCATAAACCCACTGCACAACATTTAGTTTAAGTGTTAAGTGATTATGAATAGAGCTCCTGTAAATATTCATGTCCTAAAAAAAAAAAACCTTTGCCATTGATTCGATTCTGACTCATAGTGAACCTATAGGACAGAGTAGAACTGCAGATAGGGTTTCCAAGGAGCAGCTGATGGATTTGAATTGCCAAAGTTTTTGTTAGCAGCCAAACTACTGCACCACCAAGGCTCCTATGAACATTCATGTATAGTTTTTTATAAATGTTTTCATTTCTCTAGGGTAAAAATTACGGAGTCATACAGTAAATGTATTTTTAAATTACATAAAACTTATAAATTCATTTCCAGAGTGGTTTTAACTTTTTTTTTTTTTTTTTTTTACTTCAGATGAAGTTTACAGAGCAAATTTGTTTCTCATTAAACAATACACATATTGTTTTGTGACATCGGTTGCCAACCCCCAAGACATGTCAACGCTCTCCCTTTCTAGACCTTGGGTTCCACATTCCCAGCTTTCCTGCCCCTCCTGCCTTCTTGTCCTTGCCCCTGGGATGGTCTGCCCATTTAGTCTTGTTTTGTTTGATGGACCTGTCTAAACTTTGGCTGAAGGGTGAACCACAAGAGTAACTTCAGTGCTGAGTTAAAAGCTTGTCAGGGGGCTGTATTCTTGGGGTTTCTCCAGTCTTTGCTAGACCAGTAAGTCTGGTCTTTTTTTGTGAGTTAGAATTTTATTGTACATTTTTCTCCAGCTCTTTCTGGGACACTATATTGTGATCCCTGTCAGAGCTGTCAGTGGTTGTAGCTGGGCACCATCTAGTTGTGCTGCACTCTGTCTGGTGGAGGCTGTAGTACTTGTGGTCCATTAGTCCTTTGGACTAATCTTAGCCTTGTGTCTTTGGTTTTCTTCATTTTCCATTGCTTCAGATGGGGTGAGAAGAGTGGAGTATCTTAGATGGGCACTGACAAGCTTTTAAGATCCCAGACACTACCTACCAAATTAGGATGTAGAAAATATTCTTTACAGACTATGCTATGCAATTTGAGCTAGATGTCCCCCAAGACCATGGTCCTCAGCTCTAGTCCCAGTATTTCAGTCCTTTAGAGAGTTTGGATGTGTCTATGAAACTTCCACGACCTTGCCTTGGTCAAGTAGTACTGGCTTCCCCATTATTGTGTACTGTCTTACCTTTCGTCAAAGTTACCACTTGTCTATTGCCTCCTTAGTGTTTTTCCCTCCAAACCCTTCCCCTCCCTCATAACCATCAAGGATGTTTTCTTTTTGTGTGTAAACTTTTTCATGAGGTTTTTTTTTTTTTTTTATTGTACTTCAGGTGAAGGCTTACAGAAAAAATACTTTCTCATGAAACAGTAGTACACATATTGTTTTATGACATTGGTTAACAACCCCACAACATGTCAACCCTCTAACTTCTCAAACTTTTTTTTTTTTTTTTTTTGGTGAAAATACACATAGCCAAAGATACACCATTTCAAAAATTTCTACATGAACAGTTCAGTGACATTGACTACGCTCATCCAATTGTGCTGTTATTCTCACTTAAGACGAAGGCTTACAGAACAAAACAGTTTCTCATTTAACAGTTACTACAAAGGTTGCCCTAGGACAATGGTTAACAATCTCACAGCACATCAACAATATCCTTACTCAACCTCGGGTTCCATATCACCAGCTTCCTTGTCCCCTTCGGCCTTCTGACCCTTGTCACTGGACTCCTGTACCTCTTTAGTCTCATTTGGTTTTACAGGGCTATCCACTCCCAGGCTGAATGGTGAACCTTGGAGATAACTTCACCACTGAGCTAAAAGGGTGTGTGGGGGCCATACTCTTGGGGTATCTCCCGTCTCCTTTAGGCCAGTATATCTGGTCTTTTCTTTGTGAGTTACAATTATGTTCTACATCCTTCTCCAGCTCTGTCCAGAACCCTCTGTTGTGATCCTGGTCAAAGAAGTCATAGGTGGTAGCCGGGCACGATCTAGCTGTACTGGACTCAGTCCGGTGGAGGCCTTGGTAGCTGTGGACAATTAGTCCTTTGGACTAATCTTTTCCTTGTATCCTGTTCTCTTCATTCCCCCTTGCTCCCGAGGTGGTGAGACCAATGGAGTATCTTAGATGGCCGCTCACAGGCTTTTAAAACCCCAGACACTACTCACCACAGTAGAATGTAGAACATTGTCTTTATAAGCTGTGTTGTGCCAATTGAGCTAGATGCTCCCCAAGACCATGGTCCCCACAGCCCTCCACCCAGCAATTCAGTCTCTCAGGGAGTTTGAATGTGTCTACGGGGATTCCATGACCTTTCTTTGTACAAGTTGTGCTACTTTCCCCTGTATTGTGTACTGTCTCACCCTTCACCCAAGATACCACTTATCTATTGCCTATTTAGTATTTCCCCACCCCATCCCTCCCATCCCTGGTAACCAACAAAGATTGTTACATTTTGTGTGTGAACTTTTTCATGGGTTTTTACAAGAGAGGTCTCATACAATATTTGTCCTTTGGTTATTGACTTATTTCACTCAGCATAATGTCCTCCAGTTTCATCCATGTTATGAGATGCTTCACAGATTCATTGTTCTTTCTCGTTGCAAAGTACTCCATTGTGTGTATGTACCATAGTTTGTTTACCCATTCATCTATTGATGGGCATCTAGGGTGTTTCCATCGTTTTGTATTGTGAACAATGCTGCCATGAACGTAGGTATGCATATGTCTATTCCAGTGATGACACTTATTTCTGTAGGATATATTCCTAGGAGTGGGACTGCTGGATCGAATGGTATGTCTATTTCTAGCTTTCAGAGGAAGCGCCATATCATTTTCCAAAATGGTTGTATCATTTTGCATTCCCACCAGAAGTGCATAAGAGTTCCGACCTCCCCGCAGCCCTCCAACATTTGTTATTTCCAGTGTTTTTGATTCGTGCCAGCAATGCCAGGGTGAGATAGTATCTCATTGTGGTTTTAATTTGCATTTCTGTAATGGCTAGTGATCGCGAACCTTTACTCATGTGTCTCTTGGCCATTTGAACGTCTTCTTTGGTGAAGTGTCTGTTCATTTCCTTTGCCCATTTTTTAATAGGATTCTTTGTCTTTTTGTTGTAGAGCTGTTGGATTTTCTTATAGATTATGGAGATTAGACCTTTGTCTGACTTGTACTGTCCAAAAGTTTTTTCCCAATCTGTAGGTTCTCTTTTCACTCTTTTGGTGAAGTCTTTTGAAGAGCATAGGTGTTTGATTTTTAGAAGATCCCAGTTATATAGCTTATCTGTTAGGGTTTGTGCGCTGATGGTTATGGTTTGTATCCTGTTAATGCCATGTGTTAAGGCCTGAAGTGTTGGTCCTATTTTTTCCTCTATGAACTTTATAGTTTGAGGCTTTATATTCAGGTCTTTGATCCATTTTGAAGGAGTTTTTGTATACGGCATGAGGTATGGGCCCTGTTTCATTTTTTTGCAGATGGATATCCAGTTTTGCCAAAACCATTTGTTAAAAAGACTGTCTTTTTCCCATTTGATGGACTTTGAGCCCTTGTCAAAGATCAGGTGAGCGTAGGTAGATGGATTTACATCCGGGTTCTCAATTCTGTTCCATTGGTCAAAGTATCTGTCGTTGTACCAGTACCAGGCTGTTTGGACTACTGTAGCTGCATAGTAGGCTCTGAAGTCAGGTAGTGTGAGTCCTCCGAATTTAATCTTCTTCATCAGTAGTGCTTTACTTATTCGGGGCTTTTTCCCTTTCCATATAAAGTTAGTGATTAGTTTTTGCATCTCTTTGAAGAATGTTGTTGGTATTTGGATCGGGATTGTGTTCTATTTGTAAATTGCTTTGGGTAGAATTGTCATTTTCACAATGTTGAGTCTGCCTATCCTTGAGCATGGTTTGTTTTTCCATTTATGTAGATCCCGTTGGGTTTCATGCAGAAGTGTTTTATAGTTTTCTTTGTATAGGTCTTTTACATCCCTGGTCAGATTTATTCCTAGGTATTTTATCTTTTTTAGAGGCTATTGAAAATGATATTGTTTTCCTGATTTCCTTTTCATTTTTATCCTTATTGGTGTATAGGAATCCAACTGATTTCTGAATGTTTATCTTGTATCCTGCTACACTGCTCAATCTTTCTATTAGTTCCAGTAGATTTCTCTTGGAGTCTTTTGGGTTTTCTATGTATAGTATCATATCATCTGCAAACAGGGACAGTTTAACTTCTTCATTACCAATTTGGATGCCCTTTATTTCTTTCTCTTGCCTTATTGCTCTAGCTAGAACTTCCAGCACAATGTTAAATAGGAGTTGTGATAAAGGGCATCCATGGCTTGTTCCTGTTTTCAAGGGGAATATTTTCACCCTCTCTCCATTAAGAATGATGTTGCCCTTTGGTTTTGCATAGACGCCCTTTATTATGTCGAGAAATTTCCCTTCTATACCGATTTTATTGAGAGTTTTTATCAGGAATGAGTGTTGGACTTTGTCAAATGCTTTTTCTGCATCAGTTGAGATGATCATGTGATTCTTTTCTTTCCTTTTATTTATGTGGTGGATTATGTTGACTGATTTTCTAATGGTGAACCGTCCTTGCATACCTGTTATGAATCCTGCTTGGTCGTAGTGTATTATTTTTTTGATATAATGTTAAATTCTATTAGATAGAATTTTGTTCAGAATTTTTGAATCTGTATTCATGAGAGATATTGGTCAGTAATTTTCTTTTTTTGTGATGTCTTTGCCTGGTTTTGGTATCAGCCTTATGCTAGCTTCATAGAATGAATTTGGAAGTGTTGCTTCCTCTGGTATGCTCTGAAATAGCTTGAGTAGTATTTTTACAAGCTCTTCTGTAAATGTCTTGTAGAATTCTCCAATGAAGCCATCTGGGCCAGGGCTTTTTTTGGTTGGGAGTTTTTTTAATTATCTTTTCAATCTGTTCTCTTGTTATGGGTATGTTCAGATTTTCAACATCACTTTGTTGTAGTTTGGGTAGGCCGTGTGTTTCTAGAAATTTATCCATTTCCTCTAGGTTTTCAAATTTGTTGGAGTAGAGTTTTTCATAATATTCTGTTATGATCCTTTTTATTTCAGTTGGGTCTGTTGTAATGTCCCCCATTTCATTTCTTATTTGCGTTGTTTGTGTCCTCTCCTGTTTTTCTTTTGTCAGTCTGGCCAGTAGTTTGTCGATTTTGTGGATTCTTTCAAAGAACCAACTTTTGGTTTTGTTGATTCTTTCTATTGTTTTTCTGTTCTCTATTTCATTTATTTATGCTCTTATCTTTACTGTTTCCTTTCTTCCGGTGGTTGTGGGCTTTTTTTGTTGTTCTCTTTCTATTTGTTTGAGTTGTGTAGTTAATGTTTTGATTTTGTCCCTTTCTTCTTTTTTGATATGTGAATCTATTGCTATAAATTGCCCTGTGAGGACTGCCTTTGCTGTGTCCCAAAGGTTTTGGTATGATTGTTTTCATTCTCATTTGATTCTAGGAATTTTTTGATTCCATCTCTGATTTCTTCTATTACCCAGCGATGTGTAAGCAAGGTATTAATAAGTTTCCATGGAACTGATTTTTTTTTCCTTGCTCTTTCTATTGTTAATTTTTACCTTGATGGCATTGTGGTCTGAGAAGATACTTTGAATTATCTTAACATTTTGGATCTTGTTGTGTATTGCTCTGCGGCCTACGATGTGTTCTATTCTGGAGAACGTTCCAAGTGCATTGGAAAAGAATGTGTATTTTGCAGCGGTTTGATGGAGTGTTCTATATACGTCTATGAGGTCAAGTTGGCTGATTGTGCCCTTTAGGTCTTCTGTATCTTTGCTGAGTTTCTTCTTAGTTGTTCTGTCCTTTACTGAGAGTGGTGTGTTGAAGTCTTCTCCTATTATTGTGGACTGTCAATTTCTCTTTTCAGTGTTGTTAGAGTTTGTTTTATGTATTTTGGAACCCTGTCATTGGGTGCGTAGATGTTTACTATGGTTATGTCTTCATGATGGATCGTCCCTTTAATCATTATATAGTGTCCTTCTTTGTCTTTTATGGTAGATTTTGTTTTAAGTCTACTTTATCTGAGATTAGAATTGCCACTCCTGCTCTTTTTTGGTTGTTGTTAGCTTGATATATTTTTTTCCAACCTTTGACTTTTAATAAATTCACATCTTTGTTTCTAAGGTGTGTCTCTTGTAGATAGCATATTGATGGATCCTGTTTTCTTATCCATTCTGCCACTCTCTGTGTCTTTATGGGTGCATTGAGTGAATTTACTTTCAGTGTAATTATTGATAGATGTGAGTTTATTGGTCATTTTGTAGTGCTTTTTGTGTGGTGCTGAACTTTTCTTTGTTCTTACTCTCTTGTGCTGAGTTACTTATGTTTGTGGATTTTGTTTTTCATTTCTTTTGTTTTTGTAGCTTTTGTTTTTGCCAAGACTTTATGCTTTTCATCCTTATTTTTATGAGTTGGTTTGTTAACTTTCTTTGTGGCTACCATGAATTTTACCCTTATCTTTCTAAGTTTGAAGCAGTCTAACATTACTTGGTATCGCCTTGCCTTCCTCTCCATTAGAAAGTTCTATACCTATGCCGTTTATTCCCTCTTTTATTGTTTTGATGTTGTTGTCATTTATTGATTAACTTCTCTGATTCCCTGTTGTATTTCTTTTGGTTTTGGATGTCCTTGAGAGTTCATTTCCTAGATTGTTATCTGGATCTTATGATCCTGCATCCTAAGTTCTGCCTGTGAGCTGAAGCTCCTTGTCCTCAGATCGAAGAACTCCCTGTAATAATTCTTGTAATTTTGGTTTGACTTTTACATATTCCCTTAGTTTCTGTTTATCTGGAAATGACCTAATTTCACCATCAAATTTGAACAAGAGTTTTGCAAGATAGATTATTCTTGGCTGACAATTTTTTTCTTTCAAGATTTTGTATATGTCATCCTATTGCCTTATTGCTTGCATGGTTTCTGCTGAATAATCTGAGCTTAGTCTTATTGTTTCTCCTCTGTATGTGACTTCTTGTTTTTTACGAGCTGCTCTCAGGATTCTTTGTTTGTCTTTAGTTTTGGCGAGTGTGATTATGATATGTCTTGGTGATTTTCTTTTGGGTGTCTCTTCTATATGGGGTTCTTTGAGCTTCTTGGATGGCCAACTTTTCATCTTTCATGATATTGGGAAGTTTTCTGTCAGCAGTTCTTCAATGATCCTCTCTGTGTTTTCTGTTTTCTCCCTCTGTTCTGGAATGCCAATCACTCGTAAATTTTTGTTTTTAATTGTGTCTCACATAACTCTCAGGGTCTCTTCATTTTTTTTGTTCTTTTCTCTGGGTTTTCCTCAGAGTTGTATCCATGTGTTTGACTTCAGTTCCACTGATCCTGTCTTTCATGGTTTCAAATCTGCTTCTCAGTCCTTCTATAACATCATCCATTTCTGAAATCTTGTTGTTTATCTTTTTGATTTCTAATGTTTGTTTTTGTATAATTTCTGGTTGTGAATTTATTTTGGCATTTTGTTCCTGCATCATCTTCCTGAATTATTCCTATTCTTTGTCTGTATTTTCCATGAATTTGTCTATTTTTTGTTAATATTTGCAGCTTAGTTCTTCAGTTCTTGGAGAATTCTGAGTATTTGAGATTTGAATTCCCTATCAGGTACTTCTAGTGCATTTTCCTCCACAGGAGAGTCATGTGGTGTTTTAATTTGGATGCCTACAGGAACCATCCTGTCCTCTTTTTGTAAATGTTTTGATATTGTCTTCTGTTTTTGGGGCATTCAGTAGTTATTTATCTCGTTTATTGATTGTAGATTTGTGTGTTTTGTCCCTTTTTAAAAAAAAAAATTAGACTATATCGGAGCAGGTGGACTACGTGTTGTTTGTTGTTTGCTCATCTGTGCACTCAATACTTTTCACCTCCTTCTCCTTCTGGCAGGTTAAGTCACTCAGATATGGTACTGCAGGGCAGGTCTAGCTGAAGAGGAGCCGCTGGGACGGGTTGTTTGTGGCACTAACTACAGCCACCACAGCGGGTCTGTAATCAGTGCAGGGCTGGTTCCAGGAGGCTTTGCCCGTGTTGCTTGGTGGTGTGATGTCAAGCGCACAGTGCAGGTAGGCAGAATGCAGTGGGGAGATGGTTATGTGTGGAGCTAAGATGGATAAGGGAGAGAGGAGAGAGGAACAGGAGCCAAAAACTTACAAACAAAAATGAATCCTAGGGGAGCTTGCCGTTGGAATGGAGAAATGAGAGACTATGAAATGGAGAAAAACAGAAAGGGAAAGGGGAAGAAAAGAAAAGAATGAACAAATAAAAATCAGAAAGTTTAAAGAACCACAGAGTTCCCAGGGATCCCACCGATGCAGCTATGGGGTCTGGTGAAGTAGCTCTCCAGTGTCACAGTATAGCCTGGCTGGAAGGTGTAGAGGTATGGAATGACTGGTATTCAGGGATCAGAAAGAGAAAGAAGATATAGAGAGACGAGAAAGTGAGCAATGAAAAAGACAAAAAGGGAAAAAGAGGGAAAAGAAAACAAAACAAATTAAAAAAAAATGAAAAGAACAAGAAAAGACCCCCCCAAAAAAAACAGAAAGAAAAAACCAATGAAAAACGAAATGCCTTCAGGGATCCCTCTGCATGTCTGTGGAAGCTGAACGGGAGTTCCTTGCCACGAAGCTGCGCCTGACCAGAAAGGGCTCCCAACTCAAGAAAAGGAAAAGTAAACAAACAAACAATTCAAAACGAACAAACTTACAAAAGCCCTGGGATCCCACCAGCACGGTAGCCCCGACTGGGAAGCAGCTCCACACTTGAATGGATCTCTGCAGCCCCTCAGGAAGAAGCAAAGATGGCGCACGGAGCCAGGCACTTGAGCCAAATGGGGGGGAGGCGGAGAGAGGCAAGCAAGAAATCCAAAGAAGCAGGAAAAAAAAAAAAAAAGCAACACCAGCAGCCAACAAATGGCACTTAGAGAGCCAGCCAGTGTGGGCTGGTGTTTTTAGACAAGAGACAATGTCCGCAGGAAGCAGAGGAGGCTGAGTGTGGGTGAAGAAGGGGAGAGAGTGGGAAAGCATATATCACAAATTGCTGGTGCTCTGGAGCCCCTCAGGAAGAAGCAAAGATGGCGCACAGAGCCAGGCACTCGAGGGAAAGGAGGGGGAGGTGGCAAGATGCAAATGAGAAATCAAAAGAAGCAGAAGAAAAAGCAACACTAGCAGCCAACAAATGGCCCCCCAGAAGCCTCCCACTTGGGTGTGTGGAATCCAAGCAGCCGGCGCTTCCTGGTCAAGAGACTGTGGCCACAGGAAGCAGAGGAACAAATGAACAAAAGTGCTGGCATCCCACCAGCATGGTAGCCCAGACAGGGAAGCAGGTCCACACTTGAATGGAGCTCCACAGCCCCTCTGGAAGAAGCAAAGATGGCGTATGAAGCCAGGCACTTGAGTGAAAGGAGGGGGAGGTGGCAAGAGGCAAGCAAGAAATCAAAAGAAGCAGAAAAAAAAAAAAAAAAACAACATCAGCAGCCAACAAATGGCACTCAGAGAGCTAGCTAGTGTGGGCTGGTGTTTCTGGACAAGAGACTGTGTCCACGGGAAGCAGAGGAGGCCAAGTGTGGGTGAAGAAGGGTGGAGAGTGGGAAAGCATATATCACAAATTGCTGGCACTCTGCAGCCCCTCAGGAAGAAGCAAAGACAGCGCACAGAGCCAGTAACTCAAGTGAAATTAGGGGGAGGTGGTGAGAGGTAAGTGAGAAATCAAAAACAGAAAAAAAAAAACAACACTAGCAGCCAACAAATGGCATCCAGAGAGCCGCCCGCTTGAGTGTGTGGAATCCAAGCAGCTGGCGCTTCCTGGTCAAGAGACCGTAGCCACGGGAAGCAGAGGAGGTCCAGCTGGGGCGAAGAGGGGTGGGTGCGGGAAAGCGTACACCGCAAATTACTGGTTGTTTTGTCTCCCGCTGGACGCTCTGTGAGGCTGCTTCCTCGTATCCCCATTTGCTGGTCTCTGATATGAGTCCAAGATGGTGGATCCACGTTGAGTTAGCTGTTAGGGGACCTCTGCATGAATCTCTCCTCGCTCTCCGTTCTCTGTCAGTTTTCTCACTCCATTTGGTGCTTGGCTGAGTTCTTTATCTTTTCATTTGATGTTTTAGGGTTTCAGGATTGTTGTATTCTGTGTTTTGCTTAGTTTTTTGGATCTTTGCTGTGGAGGGACGGCGTGGTGCTTCTGCTTAGAGTGCCATTTTGCCAGAACTCTGGGTGCATAGATGTTTATTATGGTTAAGTCTTCATGATGGTTGGTCCCCTTAATCATTATATACTGTCCTTCTTTGTCTTTTATGGTAGATTTTGTTTTAAAGTCTATTTTATCTGAGATTAGAATTGCCACTCTCACTCTATTTTTAATAGTTGATAACTTGATATATATTTTTCCTATCTTTGACTTTTAATAAATTCACATCTTTGTTTCTAAGGTGTGTCTCTTGTAGACAGCATATTGATGGATCCTGTATTCTTATCCAATCTGTTACTCTCTGTCTCTTTATGGGTGCATTGAGTCTATTTACATTCAGTGTAATTACTGATAGACTTGAGGTTGTTGCTGTCATTTTATAGTGCTTTTTCTGTGGTGTTGAAGTTTTCTTTGTTCTTCTTTCTCTCTTGTGCTGAGTTACTTTTGTTTGTAGATTTTTTTTATTTGTTTTTGTAGCTTTTGTTTTTGCTGAAACTGTATGGTTTTTTTTTTTCTTTTTTTTAATGGATATTTTTGTTAAATTAGTTTGTGGTTACCGTGAATTTTACCCTTATCTTTCTATGTTTGAAGCAGTCTACCATTACTTGGTATCGCCTTGACTTCCTCTCCATTAGAAGGTTCTATACCTATGCGTTTATTCCCTCTTTCATTGTTTTGATGTTCTCATTTACTGATGGATTGCTCTGATTCCCTGTTTTATTCCTTTTGGTTTTGGATAATCCTCAAGAATTCATTTCCTAGATTGGTATCTGGCTGGTATGATCCTGCATCTTAAGTTCTGCCTGTGAGCTGAAGCTGTTTGTCCTCAGATCGAAGAACTCCCTTTAATAATTCTTGCAAGTTTGGTTTGACTTTTACATATTCCCTTAATTTCTGTTTAACTGGAAATGACCTAATTTCACCATCAAATTTGAACGAGAGTTTTGCAGGATATATTATTCTTGGCTGACAATTTTTTTCCTTTCAAGATTTTATTTATGTCATCCCATTGCGTTCTTTCCTGCATGGTTTCTGCTGAATAATCTGAGCTTAGTCTTATTGTTTCTCGTCTCTATGTGACTTCTCGTTTTTCATGAGCTGCTCTCGGGATTCTTTGTCTTTGGTTTTGGCGAGTGTGATTATGATATACCTTCACGATTTTCTTTTGGGGTCTATCCTATAAGGGGTTCATTGAGCTTCTTTGATGGCCAGATTTACATCTTTCATGATATTGGGGAAGTTTTCTGTCAGTAGTTCTTCAATTATCCTCTCTGCGTTTTCTGTTTTCTCTCCCTGTTCTGGAATTCCAATCACTCGAAAATTTTTGCTTTTGATTGTATCCCACATAGCTTTCAGGGTCTCTTTATTTTTCTTTGTTCTTTTTTCTGAGTTTTCGTGGAAGAGAGTTGTATCCAAGTGTTTGTCTTCAATTTCACTGATCCTGTCTTCCGCCATTTCAAATCTGCTTCTCAACCCTTCTATGACAGCTTCCATTTCTGAAATCTTGTTGTTTATCTTTTAGATTTCTAACTGTCGTCTTCGTATAATTTGTAGTTGTGAATTTATTTTGGCATTTTGTTCCTGCATTGTTTTCCTGAATTCTTCCAATTTTTTGTCTGTATTTTCCACGAATTTGTCTATTTTTTCCTCATGTTTATCTGCTTTTTGCCTCAGCTCTTGGAGAATTCTGAGTATTAGAGATTTGAATTCTCTATCAGGTAGTTCTAGTGCATTTTCTTCAACTGGAGATTCATCTGGTGTCTTATTTTGGAAACCTACTGGAACCATCCTGTCCTGTTTTTGTATATGTTTTGATATTGTCTGCTGTCTTTGGGGCATTCATTAGTTACTTTTCTTGTTTCCTGATTGTAGATTTGTTGGTTTTGTCCTTTTTTTTTTTTTTTTTCTAATTTGACTATGTCTGAGCAGACGGACTGTATGTTCTTTGTTGTTTGTTCGTCTGTTGGCACAATACTTTTCACCTTTTTCTCCAATTGGAAGTGTCAGTCACTCAGATATGGTACGGAAGGGCAGGTCTAGCTGAAGAGGAGTTACTGGGATGGGTTCTTTGTGGCACTTACTACAGCCACAAGAGTGGGTCAGTAATCAGTGCAGGGCAGGTTCCAGTAATCCATGCCTGTGCTGCTTGGTGGTGTGATGTCAAGTGCACATTGCAGGTAGGCAGGATGCAGCAGGGAGATTGTTATGTATGGAGCTAAGATGGATATGGGAGAGAGGAGAGAGGAACAGGAGTCAAAAACATACAAACAAACAAAAAAGAATGCTAGGTGAGCTTGCCATTGGAGTGGAGATATGAGATACTATGAAATGGAGAAAAACAGAAAGGGGAAGAGGTAGAAAAAAAAGAAAAGAATGAATAAATAAAAATCAGAAAGGTTTAAAGAACTGCAAAGTTCCTAGGGATCCCACTGGCACTGTTATGAGGTCTGGGGAAGTTGCTGTCAGATGTTGCAGTACAGTCTGGCTAGAATGCATAGAGGTATACAACCCCAGGTATTCAGAGATCAGAAAGAGAAGGAAGAGATACAGAGATGAGAAACTGAGCAATGAAGAAAGACAAAAAGGGAAAAAGAGGGAAAAGAAAACAAAACAAATTTAAAAAAATAGAACAACAAATGCCTCCCCCAAAAACAGAAAAAAGAACCAATGAGAAAAGCCGAGTGGGAAGTTTTGCCACACAGCACCGCCTGGCCAGAAAGGGCTCCCATCTCAAGAAAAGGAAAATAAAACAAACAAATAATTCAAAACAAACCAATGAACAAAAGTCCTGGGATCCCACCAGCATAGCAGCCCAGACTGGGCAGCGGATCCACACTCGAACAGAGCTGCACAGCCCCTCAGGAAGAAGCAAAGATGGTGCACGGAGCCAGGTATTTCAGTGAAACGAGGGGGAGGTGGTGAGAGGCAAGGAAGAAATCAAAAGAAACAGAAAAAAAAGCAACACTAGCAGCCAACAAATGGCACTCAGAGAGCCAGCTAGTGCGGTTTGGTGTTTCTCGGACAAGAGACTGTCCGCGGGAAGCAGAGGGGGCCGAGTGTGAGTGAAGAAGGGTAGGGAGTGGGAAAGCATATATCACAAATTACTGGAGCTCTGCAGCCCCTCAGGAAGAAGCAAAGACAGCACACGGAGCCAGGTATTTGAGTGAAAGGAGGGGGAGGTGGTGAGAGGTAAGGAAGACATCAAAAGAAGCAGAAAAAAGCAACTCCAGCAACCAAAAAATGGCACTCAGATAGCCGGCCCATTTGGGTGTGTGGAATCCAAGCAGCCGGTGTTTCCCAGTCAAGAGATTGTGGCCGTGGGAAGCAGAGGAGGTCGAGTGTGGATGCTCCGTGAGGCTGCTTTCTCGTATCCCCTGTTTGCTGGTCTCCGATAAGAGTCCAAGATGGCGGATCCCAGCTGCGTTAGCTCGTAGGGGATGTCAGCATGAATCTCTCCTCACTCTGCGTTCTCTGTCAGTTTTCTCACTCCATTTGGTGCTTGGCTGAGTTCTTTATATTTTCATTTGATGTTTTAGGGTTTCAGGATTGTTGTATTCTCTGTTTTGCTTAGTTTTGCAGATCTTTGCTGTGGAGGGATGGCTTGGTGCTTCTGCCTAGAGCACCATTTTGCCGTAACCTCCTTTCATGAGTTTTTACTATAATGGTCTCATACATAATGCCCTCCAGATTCATCTATGTTATGAGATATTTTGCAGATTTATTGTTCTTTATTGTTTTGTAGTATTCTGTTGTGTGTATGTAACATAATTTGCACATCCATTCATCTGTTGATGGGTACTTAGGTTGCTTCCAAGTTTTTGCTATTGTGAATCATGCTGCAAGGAACATGAGTGTGCATATGTTTATTATTATGACAGTTCTTATTTCCCTAGGATATATTCCTAGGAGTGGGATTTCTGTATCATATGGCTTTTTAAGGAAGTGCCATATCATTTTTGAAAATGGATGTACCATTTTGCATTTCCACCAGCAGTGCATAAGAGCTCCAATCTCCCCACAGCCTCCCTTACGTTTGTTATTTTCTGTTGTTATGATTCATAGCAGTATTGTCAGGGTGAGATGGTATCCTAGTGTAATTTTAGTTTGGATTTCTCCAATGACTAGTAATCGAGAGCATTTCCTCATGTGTCTGTTAGCTGCCTGAATGTCTTCTTTGGTGAAGTGTCTGTTCATATCATTTGCCCATTTTTAAATAGAATTATTAGTCTTTTTCGTTGTAGAGGTGTTGGATTTTCCTGTAGATTTTAGAGATTAGACCTTTATCGGATTTGTTATAGCCACATTTTTTTTCCCAGTCTGTAGGTTCTCTTTTTACTCTTTTGGTGAAGTCCTTTTATGAGCATAAGTGTTTAATTTTCAGAACATCCCAGTTATCTAGTTTGTCTTCTGGTGTTTGTGTATTGTTAGTTATGGTTTATATCCTGTTTATGCTGTGTATTAGGGCCTCTAGCGTTGACCTTATTTTTTCTTCTATGATCTTTATATTTTTAGTTTTATATTTAAGTCTTTGATCCATTTTGAGTTACTTTTTGTGTATGATGTGAGATATGGATGCTGTTTCATTTTTTGCAGATGAAAATCCAGTTTTGCCCACACCATTTGTTAAAAAGACTGTATTTTCCCCATTTAATGACTTTGGGCCTTTGTTGAAGGTCAGATGACCTTAGGTGGATGATTTACATCTGTGTTCTCAGTTCTTTTCCATTGGTCAATGTGTCTGTCATTGTACTAGTTTCTGGCAGTTTTTTGACTAGTGTAGCTTTATAGTAGGTTCTGAAGTCAGGTGGTGCATGTCCTTCTACTTTATTCCTCTTCTTCAGTAGTGTTTTACTTATCCAGGACAACTTTCTTTTCCATATAAAATTAGTGATTAGTTTTTCCATCTCATTAAAGAATGCTATCTATATTTGGATGGAGATTGCGTTGTATTTGTAGCCTGCTTTTGGTAGAATTGACATTTTCACAAATGTTGAGTCCATCTGTCCATGAGTATAGTGTATTTTTCCATTTATTTTGTTTTTTTTTTTTTTGGTTTCTTGCAGTGTTGTTTTGTAGTTTTCTTCATATAGGTATTTTACATCCCTGATTAGATTTATTCCTAAGTTTTTGTTTTTAAGGGCTATTATAAATGATGTTGCTCTCTTGATTTCCTTTTCATAGTTCTCTTTATTGGTGTATAGGAATCCAATTGATTTTTGTATGTTTATCTTCTTTCCTGCTACTCTGTTGAATCTTTCTATTTGCTCCAGTAGTTTTCTCATGGAGTCTTTTGGGTTTTCTGTGTATAGTATCCCCAACTGAACTGTCAGTTTGTCATAATGTGGGGGCTTGCATGTTGCTGTGATGCTGAAAGTTATGCCAGCAGTATTCAAATACCAGCAGGGTCACCCATGGAGTGCAGGTTTCAGCTGAGCTTTGAGACTAAGATGGAAGAAAGAGCTGGTGGTCTACTTCTGAAAAGAATTAGCCAGTGAAAACTTTATGAGTAGCAGTGGAACATTGCCTGATATAGTGCTGGAAGACGAGCCCCTCAGGTGGGAAGACACTCAAAATACCACTGGGGAAGAGCTGCTTCCTAAAATTAGAGTCAACCTTAATGATTGGGGTAGTGTCAAGCATTTGGGACCTTCATTTGCTGATGTGACACCATTCAAAATGAGAAGAAACAGTTGCAAACATCCATTAATAATCAGAATATGGAATGTACAAAGTATGAATCTAGGAAAATTGGAAATCTTCAAAAATTAAATAAACATCACTCTCCTAGGCATTAGTGAGCTGAAGTGAACTGGTATTGGACATTTTGAATCAGACAATCATATGGCCTACTATGCTGGGAATGACAAATTGAGGAGGAATGGCATTGCATTCATCATCAAAAAGAACATTTCAAGATCTATCCTGAAGTACAACTGTTAGTAATAGGATAATACCCGTATGCCTAGAAGGGAGACCAGTTAATATGACTATTATTCAAATTTACATACCAACCACTAAGACCAAAGAGGAAGAAATTAAATATTTTTATCAACTCCTGCAGTTGATAAAAATCAGGATGCCTTGATAATTACAGGTGATTGGAATGAGAAAGTTAGAAACAAAGAAGCATTGGTAGTTGGAAAATATGGCCTTGGTGATAGAAACAATACTGGAGATCCCATGATAGAATTTTGCAAGACCAATGAGTTTTTTTATTGCAAATACCTTTTTCACCAATGTAAATAACAACTATACATGTGGACCTTGCCAGAAGGAACACACAGGCATCAAATATCTACATCTGTGGAATGAGACAGTGGAAAAGCTCAATATCATCAGTCAGAACAAGGCCAGGGGCCGACTGCAGATCACACCATCAATTACTCATACGCAAGTTCAAGATGAAGCTGAAGAAAATTAGAGAAAGTCCACGAGAGCCAAAGTACGACCTTGTGTATACCCAAGCTGAATTTAGAGACCATACCAATAATAGATTTCATGCGTTGAACACTAATGACGGAAAACCAAATGAGTTGTGCAATGACTTCAAGGACAGTATACATGAAGAAAGCAAAAAGTCGTTATGAAAACAGGAAAGAAAGAAAAGAACAAAATGGATGTCAGAAGGGACTCAGAAACTTGCTCTTGCACATCCAGTAGCTAAAGCCAAAGGAAGAAATAATGAAGTAAAAAACCTGAATAGAAGATTTCAAAGGGAAGCTGGAAAAGACAAATTAAAGTTTTATAATGGCATGTGCAAAGACCTGGAGATAGAAAACCAAAAGGGAAGAACATGCTTGGCATTTCTCAAGTTGAAAGAACTGAAGAAAAAATTCAAACCTCGAGTTGCAACATTGAAGGATTCTATGGGCCAAATATTAAATAATGTAGAAAGCATCAAAAGAAGATGGAAGGAATACACAGAGTCACTATAAGAATTGATTGATGTTCAATCATTTCAAGAGGTAGAACCAATATTATTGAAGGAAGACGTCGAAGCTGACTGAAGGCATTGGTGAAAAACAAGGCTCCAGGAACTGATGGAATACCAATTGAGATGTTTCAAAAAACAGATGCAGTGCTGGAATTGCTCACTTGTCTATGTCAAGAAATTTAGAAAAGAGCTACCTGGCCAACTGACTAGAAGAGATCCATACTTATTCCTATTACCAAGAAAGGTGATTCAACTGAATGTGAAAATTATCAAACAATATCATTAATATCACCTCCAAGTAAAATTATTCTGGAGATCATTCAAAAGCTATAGCAGTACATGGACAGATAACTGGCAGAAGTTCAAGCCAGATTGAGAAGAGGATGTGGAACCAGGGATATCATTATTGTCAGACGGGTCCTGGCTGAAAGCAGAGAATACCAGAAAGATGCTTACCTGTGTTCTATTGACTATGCAAAGGCATTAGACTGTGTGGATCATAACAAATTATGGATAACATTGCAAAGAATGGGAATTCCAGAACACTTAATTTTGCTTATGAGGAATCTGTATATAGATCACGAAACAGTCGTTCGAACAGAACAAGGGGATAGTGCATGGTTTAAAGTCAAGACGTGTGTGTCGGGGTTATATCCTTTCACTATACCTATTTAATCTATGTGTTGAGCAAATAATCTGAGAAGCTGGACTATATGAGGAAGAATGGGGCATCAGGATTGGAGGAAGACTCCTTAACAACATGTGTTATGCAGATGACACAACCTGGCTTGCTGAAAGTGAAGAGGACCTGAAGCACTTACTGATGAAGATCAAAGACCACAGCATTCAGTATGGATTACATCTCAAACTAAAGAAAACAAAAAACCTCACAACTGGGCCAATGAGCAACATCATGAGAAATGGAGGAATGACTGATGTTGTCAAGCATTCAATTTTACTTGGATCCACAATCAATGCCCATGGAAGCAGCAGTCAAGAAATCAAAAGAATTACGTTGACCAAATCTGCTGCAAAAGACCTCTTTAAAGTGTTGAAAAGCGTAAATGTCACCATGAAGACTAAGGTGTTACTGACCCAAGACATGGTGTTTTCAATCGACTCATATGCATGCGAAAGTTGGACCATGAATAAAGAAGACAGAAGAAGAACTGTTGCCTTTGAATTGTGATGTTGGCGAGGAATATTGAATATACCAT
This sequence comes from Dugong dugon, assembly GCA_030035585.1. NCBI lineage: Eukaryota > Metazoa > Chordata > Mammalia > Sirenia > Dugongidae > Dugong > Dugong dugon. Next base: position 36,826,309 of record CM057479.1, read on the forward strand.
GGACTGCCAAAAGAACGAACAAATCTGTCATGGAGCAAGTACAACCAGAATGCTCCTTAGAAGCAAGGATGTCGAGAGTATGTCTCACATGCTTTGGACATTTTGTCAGGAGGGATCAGTCCCTGGAGAAGGACATCATGCTTGGTAAAGTATGGGGTAAGCAAAAAGGAGGAGAACCCTCAATGAGATGGATTGACACCGTGGCTGCAATAATGGGCTCAATTGTGAGGATGGCAAAGGACCAGACAGTGTTTCCTCCTGGTGTATATAGGGTCACTATAAGTCGGAACTGCGTTGACTGCACCTAACGACAACAACAGCATGGGACAGATAGGGACAGTTTTACATCTTCCTTGAGGATTTAGATGCCCTTTATTTCTTTTTTTTTTTTTTGCTTCATTTCTCTAGCTAGGAATTCTAGCACAACGTTAAACAGGAATGGTGATGAAGGACATCTTTGTCTTGTTCCTGTTCTCAAGAGGAATGTTTTCAGCCTCTCTCCACGAAGGATGATGTTAGCTGTTGTTTTTGTATAGATACCCTTTATTAGGTTGAGTAATTTCCCTTTTACACCTATTTTACTGAGAGTTTTTATCAGGAAAGGGTGTTAAACTTCGTCAAATATCTTTTCTGCATCGATTGTGATGATCATGTGATTCTTTTCCCTGTTTTATTTACAATGACTGATTTTCTAATGTTGAACCATCCTTGTATATCTGGTATGAATCCTACTTGGTCGGGCTGTATTTTTTTTGTTACGATGCTAAATTCTATTGGCTCGAATTTTGTTGAGAATTTTTACATCTATTTTCATGAGAGATACTGGTCTGTAATTTTTTTTTTGTGGAATCTTTGCCCGGTTTTGGTATCAAGGTTATGCTGTTTTCATAGAATGAATTTGGAAGTATTTCTTCCTTTTCTATGTTCTTAAATTGTTTGAGTAGTACTTGTACAATCTCATCTCCGAATGTTTGGTAGAATTCTCCGGTGAAGCCATCTGGGCAAGTGTTTTTTTTTTTTGGTTGGGAGTATTTTTTTTTTTTTAATTACCTTTTCAATCTCCTTCTCCTGTTATAGGTCTGTTCAAATTTTCAGCTTCAGTTTGTGTTAGTTTGGTTAGGTGTGCATTTCTAGAAATTTGTCCATTTCCTCTAGGTTTTAAAATATGTTGGAGTATATTTTTTCATAGTACTCTGTTATGAATCTTTTTATTTCAGTTGGGTGTGTTTTAATGTCACCCATTTCGTTTCTCTCTTGGTTTATTTGAGTTTTCTTTTTTTTTTTCTCTTGTCTATTAGGCCAAAGATTTGTTGATTTTGTTGCTCCTTTCAGAGAACCAACTTCTGGTTTTGTTGTCTTTCTATTGTTTTTCTATTCTCTTTTTCATTTATTTTTGCTCTGATCTCTAATATTTCGTTTCTTCAGGTGACTGTAGGCTTCTTTTGCTGTTCTCCTTCTATTTGTTTGAGTTGTGCAGCCAATGTTTTGATTTTGTTCCTTTCTTCTTTTTTTGATGTGTGCATTTATTGCTATAAATTGACCTCTGAGGACTGCTTTGCTGTGTCCCAAAGTTTTTGGTATGTTGTGTTTTCATTCTTGTTTGATTCTAGGAATTTTCTTATTCCATCTTTGATTTCTTCTATTACCCAGTGGTTTTTAAGTGGGTTTATTCAGTTTCCATGTATTTGATTTTTTTTTTCCAGGCTATCCTGTTAAATTCTGCTTTGACAGTGTTGTGATTAGAGAAGGTACTTTGTATTATCTCAGTGTTTTGGATTTTGTTGAGGGTGGCTTTGTGTACTAAGATGTGGTCTATTCTGGAGAACATCCCATGTGCATTGGAAAAGAACATGTACTTTGCTTCTGTTAAGTGGTGTGTTCTATAAATGTCTATGAGGTCAAGTGGGTGATTGTGACTTTTTGGTCGTCTGTATCTTTGTTGAGTTTCTTTGTAGATGTTCTGCCCTTTACTGAGAGCAGTGTGTTTAAGTCTCCTACTATTATTGTGGAACTGTCGATTTCTCTTTTCAGTGCTGTTGGAGTTTGTTTTCTGTATTTTGGAGCCCTGTCATTGGGTGCGTAGTTATTTATTATGGTTACTTCCTCATGGTGGATTGTGCCTTTAATTATTATATAATGTCATTCATCTTTTATGGTGGATTTTGTTTTAATGTCTACTTTATCTTAGTATTACCACTACTGCTATTTTCTGTTGCTGTTTGCTTGACACATTTTTTTCCATCCTTTGAATTTTAATATATTTATGGCTTTGTTTTTAAGGTGTATCTCTTATAGACAGCATACTGATGAGTCTTGATTTTTTAATCCATTCTATCCCTCTCTATCTTTTTATGGGTGCGTTTAAGCCAGTTACATTCAGTGTGATTATTGATAGGTGTGAGTTGATTGCTGTAATTTTGTAGTGCTTTTTTTCTGTGGTGCTGACCTTTTTATTTGTTCCTCTTACTCTCCTGTGCCGAATTGCTTGTCTGTGGATTTTTTGTTTGTTTGTTTCTTTCTTTCATTTTTGTAGATTTTGTGTTTACTGAGACCTTATGTTTTTCTTCTTCATTTTGATGAGTAGGTTTGTAAACTTTCTTTATGGTTACCTTGAATTTTACCCCTATCTTCCTCGGTTTAACCCAGGTCTTTATTATTTGATATCATCTTGAATTCCTGTCCATTTGAAAGTTCTATACCTATACCTTTTATTCCCTCTTTTACTTTTCTGACATTGCTGTCATTTACAGATTGACCTTTCTGGTTCCCTGTTGTAAATCCTTTAGTTTTGTTTTATCCTTGAGAGCTCATTACCTAGGTTGGTATCTGGATGATCTTGTCTTGCTTCCTAGATTTAGGTTGTTGTCTAATGTTGTTGGTTCTCTAACTGATGGGCTTCTTTTAATAATTCTTGTAAATTTGGAGTTTATCCTATATGGGGATCATTGAGCTTCTTGGACAGTCAGCTTTTCATCTTTCATGATGTCAGGCAAGTTTTCTGTTAGCAAATCTTCAATGATCCTCTCTGTTTTCCATTTTCTCCTCCTGTTATGTGACTCTGATCACACACAAATTTTTGCTTTTGATTGTATCCCACATCATTCTTAGGTTTTCTTGATTTGTCTTCATTCTTTTCCCTGCTTTTTCCTCAAAGTGGTATCTAAGGATTTTTTTTCAGTTTCGTTGATCCTGTTTTCCATAGTTTCAAATTTGCTCCTAAAACTTTCTATTGGAGTCAGTTTCTGAAATCTTGTTGCTTATATTGTAGATTTATAATTGCTTTTTTTGTATGATTTCTAGTTGTTTGTTTATTTTGACATTTTTTCCTGTATTACTTTCCTGTCTTTTCCATTAATATGTCTTCTTTCCTTTATTTTTATCTGAATTTTCCTTCATCTCTTGGAAAGCCCTGAATATTGGTTTTGAATTCCCTATCGGGTAGTTTTAGTGCCTCTTCTTCTACGGAAAGTTCATCTGGTATTTTATTTTTGACACTTTTTGGATCCTTCCTGTCCTTTTTTTTTTTAAATAGGTTTTGATATTGTCTGTTGTCTTTGGGACATTCAGGAATTATTTTCTTCATTTATTGTTTGTAGTTTTGTTTGTTTTGTCCTGTTTCATTTGGTTACGTCTGGGCAGGCAGCCTGTCATGGTTTGTTGTTTTCTTGTGTGTGGGCAAGATACTTCTCACCACCTCTTCCAGGTGTACGTAGCTGGTTGCTCAGCCATGGTGCAGCAGAGAAGGTCCAGTGGAGGGGTAAGAGTGGGAATGGGCCATTTGTATCATGTACTGGAACCTACAGGTGGGGCTGGGGGCAGTTCAGGGCATGGTCAAGTGGTTCACACCTGTCCCACTTAAGGTTGTAGAGCCCAGCACACTGTGCAGATAGACCAGAAGGAAAGAGGAGGATGTGATGTTAGGAGCTAAGTGAGTGTGGGAAAGAAGACAAAGAAGACAAAGAAACAAAATTTAAAAAATGAAGGCAAAAAGAAAAAGTGAACAAAATGGTGGCCAAGTAGTGTGGCAAAGCCTGTCAATAAGGGATGGGATGGCACATGTGGCTTGGTGGGTGGGAGAAAGGAAAGGAAGGACGGGAGGGAGAGATAAGAAACAAAAAAAGAAAATTGTGCTGAGGGAGATTTCAGGTGGGGTGGCTCAGACTCAGGGAAGCTGTGTGCCAGTGGCTCTCTAATCATGCAGTGTGGCACAGCCTGTCAAGAAGTGGTGGAAGTGGCACACGTGCCTGGATGGGTGGGGAAAAGAGAGGAAGGAAGGAAGAAGGAGATAAAAAACTGAAAAAGAAAAAGAAAAAAATGGTGACAAGGGAGACCACCGTTGGGGTAGTGAGGACCAGAGAAGCCCTGTACCAGTGGCTCTCCAGCTGGGTGATGTGGCACAGCCCATCAAGAAGGAGCAGAGGCAGCACAGGTGGCCAGGTGGGTGGGAGAAAGGAAAAGAAGGAAGGGAGAGACAGGAAACTGAGAAAAAGAAAAAAATAGCTCCAAAGGATCCAACCAGTGGGGCTGTGCCAACCAGGGAAGCTGTGTGCTGGTGATGGTCCAGCTAAGCAGTGAGGCACAGACAGTCAAGAAGTAGTGGAGAGGCCACACACTTCCAGCTGGGTGGGAGAAAGGAAAGGAAGGACATGAGAGAGAGTGAAGAAACAAAAATAAGCCAAAACAACAATAGCAACAACAAAAAAATACCATTGAAGGAACCAGCTGGTGGGGGCTGGGTGAATCCTAGCAGCAAGGAGTCAGTGTTTCCCTGGCTGGACGACCAGCCCCAAAGCAGCAGAGACCAGTCAGAAGGAAGAAGGGTGGAGAGAGGAAAAGCATGTATCCCTGGTTACTGGGTGCTTTGTCTCCTGTTGGGAGCTCCATGAGGTTGCCTTCCTGTACTCCCTGTCTGCCATTCTCAGCAGCTAAGGTCTAAGATGGTGAGTCTGTCTGCATTAGCTGGTAGGGGACCTCCACTCTGCAGCTCTCCTCATTCTCTGTTCTCCTAATCCATCAGTTGCTTATTCTATTTGGTGCTTGGTTGAATTCTTTATCCCTTCATTTGATGCTTAGGGTTCTAGGATTGACTTTTGTATCTGTTTTACTTAGTTTATCAAATCTTTGCTGCAGAGTGGTGATGTGGTGCTTCTGTCTACAGCACCATGCTGACACTGCCCTGGCTTTAATATCTTGCATCCCCACCAGCAATATCTGAGAGGTCTAGTTGCTCTGCATCTTCATGAGCACTTGGATATTAAGTATTTTTAAAAATCATTCTAATAGTTCTATAATGGGAGATATTAGAGTTTTAATTTGGTTTCTGTGATTACTAATAATGTTGAACATCTATTTGTATGCTTAGCTGCCTTCCATATAGACTCTTTGATAATGTAACTGATCAAATCATTCCCAGTGAAACACCTGAGAGGCAGTGTATGTTCTCCATGAATTTTTTACCTATTGTAGCAATATCTAAATAATTTTGTTGATATAGAGCTATGAGAAGATTAATGATATTTGGTATGCTGAATCTCAATTGTTATTCTGGAAAAACATCAAATCAAAGCATATTTTGCATAAGCATGAAATCATTTTTTTTCTGGGTTGAGACACAGAGATATTGTCACTATTTCTACCATAGCATAGCTTAGATAATATTGACTGAAATTCTGTCATGTTGCCTGTTAAAAAAAAAATCAATAAATGATTTTCACTCCCCATCTTATGTGAGATGCTCTCATATTTCTTTGTTTCTCTTTGCCATAAAACAACTGTAAATACTTCCCTGCACTTGCTATTTCCAATACACCCTCTTCTCATTCTTTCTTTAGTAATCCAGTTGGAGACCTCCAACTTCAGTTTTGATGTGTAAAGAGCTTGGAAGTCATCAATCCTGATCTTAAAAAAACAACCAAAAAGAGCTGAACGGACTGAAAATCATTGATTTTTCTTGTCTTCCTCAGAGACCTGAGGTTGCACAGCAAGCACCAATCCCAAAATCTAGAGAGACAGGCAAATGTAGAAAACACAGTCAAGATATGCTTATCAAGATTAAAAGGTACTTGAGCCATAAACTTGTGGGGGCACTTAAATGGTAATTTTGGAATCCTAAGTGTGCACTAACTTGAGAGTGAGAAACTCTTAGAGCCACAGTCTTAAAGGGGGGGGGCCCATCGTTTTGTGGGTTTTAATTTCATGAACTTCATTATCATGTTCTTGTGAAGGGCTAAAAAAGATTTACTCATGGCTCTGAAGTAGAGGAGGAAAAGTAACCATTTGAACTATGCCCAGAACATTCTCTATAACCAAGGCTTACTTTACCAGAGCCTTTTTCCACCTGGGGGGAAGAGCTTTTACCCAACTCCTGTACCCTGTATCCTTTTTGTGTCACCTAAGGTGAAGAATAAGAAACATTTCTTTGGAAAACCACAGCCCAGGAACACAAGCCCACTAAAAGACTGAGATTCAATCACAAGATTATAGAACATTTCCTTCCATATACACCTTACTACAATGTCAACATGTATTCACTATTTAATAACAGTGTTTTACAGAAGGAAGAGTTCCAAGGGACAGACTCTATTTTAAAAGGGGTCCTTAGGGAAATCCAATGACAACAGGAGGCACAAATGCAAAGGCACTAGCAGAATTTGAAGTTTCTGGAACCTACAGCTACAATTAAAATTAAACACAGTCTAATTATAGCCAGATTAACATAAAATTACATGCTAAAGACCCTTTAACCCATTTCTCATTATCTGACATATCATGTACACCTTTTAACAAACAAGCAAGCAAAATGACAAGGAATGATTAAAGGCAAGAAAAAAACAGTGAGGAGACAAAACAAAGATCCGAAGCAGAATCTGATATGAAACAGATATTGGAGTAATTTAAAATTACTCTGATAATATGTTAAGAGCTCTAATGGAAAAATTAGACAACATACAAGAAGTATAGTAGTATAAACAGAGATGGAAAATTTAAAAGAATCAAAATAGGAGAAAACGACAGCAATAACAAAATACTATGACAGCTATGAATAATGTAGAAAAGAATCAATGGAATGAATAAGAAAATCAATAGAAATTTCCTATATTCATATGCAAAGAAAAAAGAATAAAAAACAGACCAAAACATGCAGGTGCATAATTGGATAGCAAAAAGAAAAGAGACAACAGAGCAGAAGAAATATTTGATGTAATAATGGAAGAGAATTTTCCAACATTAATGACACAACAAATCACAGATCAATGAAGCTTTTAAAACAACAAGCAGGATAAATGCCAAAAATATATATTTAGGATATCATATTCAAACTGCAGAAAACCAAAAACAAAGAGAAAATAATGAAAGAAGTGGGGGTGGAGAGGATTTACCTACAGAGAAACAAGCATGTGAATTACAGCAGACTTCTCATTAGAAACCATGCAAATAAGAGGAGAGTGCAATGAAATGTTTAGTGTCAAAAGGAAAAAAAAAAATCAAGAAACAAAAAACACCCAAAATAGAATTCTATTTATAGTGAAACTACCCTTTGAAAATGAAGGAGAAATGAAAAATTCCTCAGACAAATATAAACTGTAGGAATTTTCAGTAGACCTGCCCTGAAAGAAACATTAAAATAAATTCTTCAGGCAGGAGGAAAGTGATATAGGACAATGAATTGGGTTAAAAAAAAAAAAAAAGTAAAGAAAAGAAGATTGCATCCTGTCGCCCTCAGAGAGCAGTCTTGGTGGCAGCAGCTCCGATTGCCTCCTTTCCTTGCTCAAGAAAGTAAAGGTGCTTTCCCACCTTGGTATCTTCTTTTTTTATTTTTATTTTTTCTTTCTTGTTTATTTATTGTACTTCAGGTGAAGGTTTACAGAACAAATAGTTTCTCATTAAACAATAGTATATATATATTGTTTTATGACATTACTTAACAACCCCACTACATGTCAACCATCTCCCTTCTCGACCTTTTTTTTTTTTTTTAATGAAAATATACATAGCTAAAGATACACAATTTCAAAAATTTCTAGATGCACAGATCAGTGACATCGACTACACTCTTCAAATTGTGCTGCTATTCTCACTTTAGATGAAAGTTTACAGAACAAAATAGTTTCTCATTAAACAATGCCTACACATGTTGCCCAAAGACAGTGGTTAACAACCCTGCTACACGTCAACACTGTCCTTACTCAACCTTGGGTTCCCTATCACCAGCTTTCCTGTCCCCTTCTGCCTTCTAGTCCTTGTCCCTGGACTACTATGCTTCATTAGTCCCATTTTGCTTTATGGGGCTGTCCAATCCCAGGCTGAATGGTGAACCTCAAAAGTGACATCACCACTGAGCTAAAAGGGTGGCTGGGGGCCATAATCTCGGGGTTTCTTCAGTCTCTTTTAGGCCAGTAAATCAGAGCAGTCAGTGGTGGTAGCCGGGCACCATCTAGCTGTACTGGACTCAGTCTGGTGGAGGCCTTGGTAGCTGTGGTCCGTTAGTGCTTTGGACTAATCTTTTCCTTGTATCCTGTTCTCTTCACTCTCCCTTGCTCCTGAAGGGATGAGACCAGTAGAGTATCATAGATGGCTGCTCACAGGCTTTTAAGACCCCAGATGCTGCTCACCATGGTAAAATCTAGAACATTGTCTTTATAAACTGTGTTATACAAATTGAGCTAGATGTTCCCTGAGACCATTGTCCTCACAGCCCTCTGCCCAGCAATTCAGTCCCTCAGGAAGTCTGAAAGTGTCAGAGGAGTTTCCATGACCTTTACTTGCACAAGTCATGCTGGCTTCCCAGTAATCCATACTATATTACCCTTCATCAAAGATACCACTTATCTATTTCCTATTTGGTATTTGCCCCCCACCACTCCCATCCTGATAAAAAAAAGATTTTTAGATTTTGCGTGTAAACTTTTTCATGGGTTTTTACAATAGAGGTCTCATACAATATTTGTCCTTTTGTGATTGACTTCTTTCACTCAGCGTAATGTCCTCCAGTTTCATCCATGTTAGGAGATGCTGCACAGATTCTTCATTGTTCTTTCTTGTTGCATAGTACTCCATTGTGTATATGTACCATAGTTTGTTTATCCATTCATCTGTTGATGGGCATCTAGGTTGTTTCCATCATTTTGCTATTGTGAACAATACTGCCATGAACATAGGTGTGCATATGTCTGTTCGAGTGACAACTCTTATTTCTCTAGGATAGATAACTAGGAGTGGGATTGCTGGATCGTATGGTACTTCTATTTCTAGCTTTCTAAGGAAGCACCATATTATTTTCCAAAATGCTTGTATCATTTTGCATTCCCACAAGCAGTGCATAAGAGTTCTGATCTCCCCACAGCTCCTCCAACATTTGTTACTTCCAATGTTTTTGATTCGTGCCAGTAATGCCGGGGTGAGATGACATCTCATTGTGGTTTTAATTTGCATTTCTCTAATGGCTAGTGTCTCAAGCATTTCTTCATGTGTATGCTGGTCACTTGAATGTCTTCTTTGGTGAAGGGTCTGTTCATTTCCTTTGCCCATTTTTTAATAGGATTATTTGTCTTTTGTTGTAGAGGTGTTGGATTTTCTTGTAGATTATGGAGATTATATCTTTGTTTGACTTGTATTGTCCAAAAATTTTTTCCCAGTCTGTAGGTTCTCATTTTACTCTTTTGGTTTATCTTTTTAAGAGCATAAGTGTTTGATTTTTAGCAGATCCCAATTATCTAGCTTATCTTCTGGGGTTTGTGTGTTGACGGTTATGGTTTGTAACCTGTTAATGCCGTGTATTAGGGCCTGAAGTGTTGGTCCTATTTTTTCTTCTATGAACTTCATAGTTTTGGGCTTTATATTCAGGTCTTTGATCCATTTTGAAGTAGTTTTTGTATATGGTGTGAGGTATGGGTCCTGTTTCATTTTTTTGCAGATGGATATCCAGTTTTGCTGGCACCAGTTGTTAAAAAGACTGTCTTTTCCCCATTTAATGGATTTTGGGCCCTTGTCAAAGATCAGGTGACCATAGGTGAATGGATTTACATCTGCGGTCTCAATTGTGTTGCATTGGTCAATGTACCTGTCGTTTACCAGTAGCAGGCTGTTTTGACTACCGTAGCTGTATAGTAGGTTCTGAGGTCAGGTAGTGTGAGTCCTCCAACTTTATTCTTCTTCTTCAGTAGTGCTTTACTTATTCGGGTCTTCTTCCCTTTACATATAAAGTTAATGATTAGTTTTTCCATCTCTTTGAAGAATGTTGTTGGTATTTGGATCGGGATTGCCTTATATTTGTAAATTGCGTTGGGTAGAATTGTCATTTGTACAATGTTGAGTCTATCAATCCATGAGTATTGTACCTTTTTCCATTTACGTAGATCTCTTCGGATTTCTTGCAGTAGTGTTTTGTAGTTTTCTTTGTATATGTCGTTTACGTCCCTGGTTAGATATTCCTAAGTATTTTATTTTTTTAGGGGCTATTATAAATGGTATTGTTTTCCTGATTTCCTTTTCATAGTTCTCTTTATTGGTGTATAGGAATCCAACTGATTTTTGTATGTTTATCTTGTATCCAGCTACTCAGCTGAATCTTTCTATTAGTTCCAGTAGATTTTTCATGGAGTCTTTAGGGTTTTCTATGTATAGTATCATATCATCTGCAAACAGGGACAGTTTAACTTCTTCATTACCAATCTGGATGCCCTTCATTTCTTTTTCTTCCCTTATTGCTCTAGCTAGAACTTCCAGCACAATGTTAAATAGGAGTGGTGAAAAAGGGCATATTTGTCTTGTTCCTGTTCTCAAGGGGAATGTTTTGAGCCTCTCTCCATTAAGAATGATGTTGGCCATTGGTTTTGCATAGATACCCGTTATTATGTTGAGAAATTTCCCTTCTATAGCTATGTTATTGAGAGTTTTTATCAAGAATGGGTGTTGAACTTTGTCAAATACCTTTTCTGTGTCCATTGAGGTTATCATGTGATTCTTTTCTTTCCTTTTATTTATGTGGTGGATTACGTTGATTGATTTTCTAATGTTGAACCATCCTTGCATACCTGGTATGAACCCTACTTGGTTGTGGTCTTTTTTTTCTTCATATGATGCTTAATTCTATTGTCTAGCATTTTGTTGAGAATTTTTGCATCTATATTCATGAGAGATATTCGTCTGTAATTTTCTTTTTTTGTAACATCTTTGCCTGCTTTTGGTATAAGTGTTATGCTAGCTTCATAGAATGAATTTGGAAGTGTTTCTTCCTTTTCTATGGTCTGAAATATTTTCAGTAGTACTGGTACAAGCTTTTCTCTGAATGTTTTGTAGAATTCTCCTGAAGCCATCTGGGCCAGGACTTTTTTTTGTTGGGAGACTTTTTTATTACCTTTTAAATCTCTTCTCTTGTTATGGGTCTGTTCAGATTTTCAATATCACTTTGTTGTAGTTTGGGAAGGTAGTTTGTTTCTAGAAATTTATCAGTTTCCTCTAGTTTTTCAAATTTGTTTGAGTATACTTTTTCATAATATTCTGTTATGATACTTTTTATTTCAATTGTGTCAGTTGTAAGGTCGCCCATTTCATTTCTTATTTGGTTTATTTGCATCCTCTCCTGTTTTTCTTTTGTCAGTCTGGCCAGTGGTCTGTCTATTTTGTTTATTCTTTCAAATAATCTACTTTTGGTTTTGTTGATTCTATCTATTGTTTTTCTGTTCCCTATTTCATTTATTTCTGCTCTGATCTTTATTATTTCCTCTCTTCTGGTGGTTGTGGGCTTTTTTTGCTGTTCTCTTTCTATTTGTTTGAATAGTGTAGTTTATGTTTTGATTTTGTCCCTTTCTTCTTTTTTGAAGTGTGCATCGATTGCTATAAATTGTCCTCTGAAGACTGTCTTTGCTGTGTTCAAAAGTTTTGGTATGATGTGTTTTTATTCTTGTTTGATTCTAGGAATTTTTTATTCCATTTCTTATTTCTTCTATTAACCAGTGATGTGTAAGCAGGGTGTTATTTTGTTTCCTTTTAATTCATTTATTTTTCCTTGCTATTTCTGTTGTAAATTTCTACCTTGATGGCATTGTGGTCAGAGAAGATACTTTGAATTATCTCAACGTTTTGGATCTTGTTGAGGATTGCTCTGTGGCCTAAGGTGTGGTCTATTCTGGAGAGTGTTCCATGTGCACTGGAAAAGAATGTGTGCTTTGCAGCTGTTGGATGGAGTGTTCTATATATGTCTATGAGGCTAAGTTGGCTGATTGTGCCCTTTAGGTGTTCTGTATCTTTGCTGACTTTCTTTTAAGTTTTTCTGTCCTTTACTGAGAGTGGTGTGTTGAAGTCTCCTACTATTATTGTGGAACTGTCAATTTCTCTTTTCAGTGTTGTTACAGTTTGTTTTATGTGTTTTGGAGCCCTGTCATTTGGTGCGTAGATGTTTATTATGGCTATGTCTTGATAATGGATCATCCCCTTAACCATTATATTGGTTTCTTCTTTCTCTTTTATGGTGGATTTAGTTTTAAAGTCTATTTTTTCTGAGATTAATATTGCCCCTCCTGCTCTTTTTTGGTAGTTGTTACCTTGATATATTTTTTTCCAACCTTTCATTTTTAATAAATTCACGTCTTTGTTTCTAAGGTTTGTCTGTTGTAGACAGCATATTGATGGATTCTGTTTTTTATCCTTTCTGTCACTGTCTGTCTCTTTATGGGTGCATTGAGTCCATTTACATTCAGTGTAATTATTGATAGATGTGAGTTTGTTGCTGTCATTTTATAGTGTTTTTTTTTGTGGTGCTGCCGTTTTCTTTGTTCTTACTCTCCTGTGCTGTATTACTTTTGTTTGTGTATTTTTTTTTCATTTCTTTTGTTTTTGTAGGTTTTGTTTTTACTGAGACTTTATGTTTTTCCTCTTTATTTTTGAGTATTTTTGTTAACTTCTATTGTGATTACTATGAAATTTACCCTTATCTTTCTAAGTTTGAAGCAGTCTATTATTACTTGGTATCACTTGCCTTCCTCTCTATTAGAAGGTTCTATTCCTACACTGTTTATTCACTTTTTTATTGTTCTGATGTTGTTGTCATTTACAGATTAACTGCTCTGATTCCCTGTTGTATTACTTTTGGTTTTGGATAGTCCTTGAGCATTCATTTCCTAGTTTGCTATCTGGCTGGTACGATCCTGCATCCTGGATTCAGACTGTGAGCTGTAGTTGTTTGTTCTCAGATTGAAGGACTCCCTTTAATAAGTCTTGTAACTTTGGTTTGTTGTTACATATTCTCTTAATTTTTGTTTATCTGGAAATGTCCTAAATTCACCATCAAATTTGAATAAGAGTTTTTCAGGATATATTTTTCTTGGCTGGCAATTTTTTCCTTTCAAGGTTTTATATATGTCATCCCATTGCCTTCTCACCTACATGGTTTCTGCCAAATAATCTGATCTTAGTTTTATTGTTTCTCCTCTGTATGTGACTTCCGTCTTTCGTTTTGGCAAGTGGATTATGATATGCCTTGGTGATTTTCTTTTGGGGTCTATCCTATATGGGTTTCATTGAGCTTCTTGGATGTCTAGCTTTTCATCTTTCACGATAATGGGCAAGTTTTCTGTGAGCAGTTCTTCAATGATCCTCTCCATGTTTTCTGTTTTCTCCCCCTGTTCTGGAACCCAGATCACTCACAGATTTTTGCTTTTCATTGTATCCCACTTAATTCTCAGAGTCTCTTCATTTTTCTTTGTTCTTTTTTCTGAGTTTTCCTAGAACAGAGTTGTATCCAAGTGTTTGTCTTTGATTCCACTTATCCTGTCTTCCACCATTTCATATCTGCTCCTCAGCCCTTCTATGACACTGTCCATTTCTGAAATCTTGTTATCCTTTGGATTTCTAATTGTTGTTTTTGTATAAGTTCTAGTTGTGAATTTATTTGGGCATTTTGTTCCTGCATTATTTTCTTGAATTCTTCCATTTTTCTGTCTGTATTTTCCATGAATTTATCTGCCTTTTCCAGGAATTTGCCTACTTTTTCCTCACTTTTGTCTGCTTTTGGCTTCAACTCTTGGATAATTCTGAATTTTAGAGATCTGAATTCCCTATCAGATAGTTCTAGTGCCTTTTCTTCCCTTGTAAAGTCATCTGGTGTTTTATTTTGGATGGCTACTGGAAACATCCTGTCCTGTTTTTGCAAAATTTTTTATATTGTCTGCTGTCTTCGGAGCATTCAGTAGTTATTTTTCTTGTTTATTGATTGTAGATGTGTTTGTTATGTCCTTTTTTTAATTTGTCTATGTCTGAGCATGCAGGTTCTGTGTTCTTTGTTATTTACTCGTCTGTGGGCAAGATACTTTTCACCTCCTTCTCCAATTGGCAAGGTAAGTTGCTCAGATATGATACAGCAGGGCAGGTCTAGCTGAAGAGGAGTAGCTGGGATTGGTTGTTTGTGGCACTTACTACAGCCACCAGGGAGGGTCGATAATCAGTGCAAGGCAGGTTCCAGTAAGCCTTGCTTTTGCTGCTTGGTGGTATGATGTTAAGCGCACGGTTCAAGTAGGCAGGATGGAGGGGGGAGTTTGTGATGTGTGGAGTTAAGATGGATATGGGAGACTGGAGAGAGGAAGAGGAGACAAAAGCATACAAACAAAAAATAGTGCTAAGGGAGCTTGCTGTTGGAGTGGAGAAATGAGAGACTATGAAATGGAGAAAAACAAAAAGAGGAAGAAAAAGAAAAAAAGAAAAGAATGAATAGATAAAAATTAGAAAGAAAAAAGAACAGCAAAGCTCCCAGTGATCCCACCCGTGCAGCTATGAGGTCTGGGGAAGTTGTTCCCAGGTGTTGCAGTACAGCTTGGCTAGAATTGTAGAGGTATTCAGTGCCAGGTATTCAGGGGACAGGAAGAGAAGGCAGGTATAGAGAGAGGAGAAACTGAGTAATGAAGAAAGACCAAAAGGGAAAAAGAGGGAAAAGAAAACAAAACAAATTAAAAAAAAAACAAAACAAGAAAAGCCCCCCAAAAAACAGAAAAAAAATGAGAAAAGAAATGCCCTCAGAGATCTCTCTGCAGGTCTGGGCAAGCTGAGGGGGTAGGTCCCAAGCCGCATAGTACTGCCTGACCAGAACGGGCTCCCAACTAGAGAAAAGGAAAAGAAAACAAACAAACAATTAAAAAGAAACAAACAAAAGCCCTGGGATCCCACAAGCATGGCAGCCCAGACCAGGAAGCAGTAGCACACTCAAACGGAGCTCCGCAGCCCCTTAAGAAAACGCAAAGATGGTGCATGGAGCCAGGTATTTGAGCGAAAGGAGGGCAAGTTGGTGAGAGATATGGAAGAAATCAAAAGAAGTGGAAAAAAGCAACACCAGCAGCCAACAAATGGCACTCAGTGAGTCAGCCAGTGTGGGCAGATGGACTCCATGCAGCCAGTGTTTCCCAGACAAGAGACTGTAGCTGCAGGAAGCAGAGGAAGCCGAGTTGGGGTGAATAAGGGTGGGGGGTTGGAAAGCGTATATGGCAAATTGCCGGTTGTTCTGTCTCCTGCTGGAAGTTCCTTGAAGCTGCTTTCTCGTACTCCCTATTTGCTAGTCTCTGATAGGAGTCCAAGATGGCAGAGCTGCACTGCATTTGCTGAGAGGGGACCTCTGCATGAACCTCTCCTCACTCTCCATTCTCTATCAGTTTTCTCACTCCATTTGGTGCTTGGCTGAGTTCTTTATCTCTTCATTTGATGTTTTAGGGTTTCAGGATTGCTGTTTTCTCTGTTTGGCTTAGTTTTTCGAATCTTTGCTGTGGAGGGATGGCATGATGCTTCAGCCTAGAGGGCCATGTTGCCATAAGTCCTCTGGTCTCTTGTTTTTTGGCTGATTTGAGTCATGCTGAGCAGAACCTGAGATTTCCACCTTGTAACATTTCTGGCGTGTCAGCCAGGAATCAGATGTTCGGTTTGTGAGGTGGATGGTACAACAGATTGGCTGCAATATCTGACGCCAGCAGGAGATTTCTCCTGGAAAACCTGGAGTAGCTCTGGAAGCTGATCCAATTTCGATTGACAGTAATTCCTCCATGGGAAGCATGAAATGTGCCTGGGTTATTTGATAAGTACATAGGTAAGGCCTTAGAAATATTCCAAGGACCAAAAGGAATTGACCATTGAGGGCATTAGGTATCTGAATTATTTGGGAAATAACAGGGTAATTCCTAGATAAGGTCTTAGAAGAGTTCCGAGAAGTGGGGGGAATTGATGATTGAGGGTTTAAAAGGCTCTAAGTTCCTATTAGTTTGGTGCACCAGATTAGGTTGTGTGAGTGTGTAAGTGTGTGTATCCAGAGAATGGAGAATGTTCAAGTGATCCTGTTATATAGCTCACTAGGATATATCCTTAAGAACTGGGAACTGAGACTCAGACAGACATGGCTCTAGCAGTATGCTTGTCCATTTCCTACTTTTGCCTCTTTAAATATATGCTGAATAAAACCTTTTTTTTTTGCTTTATTAACTTTGTGATCTTTTCATCCTACAGCAGTTAATGGTGTACTCTTTGCAGGGATTCTAAATCCACGAATCCTGTCGACCTCATCATGAGCGTTAAAGACTCCCGTGAGAGGATAAGGTGGTTACAAGATAGGGTAGAGCACTAGAATGCCTGCCACGCACAAACTCTTGTGCAACAGAGGTTACACATTGGTCCAAGGAAACACAGTCCAAACCCTGCAGCGTTCCTTATTACAGTTCCTTTTGTTACTAAGAGAAAACCTGGGAAATAATGCTCTCTTTTGCCAAATTTGCCAGGGGAGATGATAGCTTCTGACATGTTTTATGAAATTCATAGGGACAAATGGTAGGTGGAGACCTCTTATGATATAGTTTCTCAATAAAGAATCACAATGTTAAAATTAAAATAATAAGTAGCTACTTTAAAATACTTTCCCGTTGAAAGAACTAGTATATTTAAGATCTAATGTAAGAGACTAGGTCCCTACCCAGTTCAAAAGGAAGAAAACCAAAAGCTTGAACCTTAGAGCTTAATATTTTTTATAAATGTGTGTGGAATCTCCCCCCCCCCACCCCCGCTACTGAGACACTGGTTTGGGGTTCATATTTAAAATCACTGTAAACTAAATATACTAGAATAATTTGAAATTTCAGTGACCACTTTGGGAAAATGAGCTCTCATTTGGGTTGGTCTTTCTTTCCTCTTTGGGGAACTTTTGCTTGATGTTCAGATTTTTCCAAAAGGCCTAATATTCCTCCATCTGAAACTCTGGCAAGTTAATAAGTTTAGTCTAGAACAAGTTTTTTCCATTGAACTGAGTTGATCTTATCAAAAATTGCTATATACACTTCAAGAAACTAGGATTCCTATATTCTTGTTCTGTGTGGTATTGACTGGTGAGTTTATGTGGTCTTTTCTGTCTCCTTTTGTCCTGAGATCTTGCTTCTGGTCTAGAGCATTGTGTCTTGGTTTCTGTCTTGTATCAGACTGGAGGCTATGGCTGACAGTTGCTGTTTTTTGAAAAGCCGTCTTAGAACCTCAGTTCTTTCCTGAGTCTGTCTTATGATTTAGCCTTTTAATAGCTACTTGGAGAAACTTTGATGTAAATCGGTCTATTTGCAAAATACACTAAGATTTTTTATTTTTTTCCTTTCCTTTTTTATTGTTGTAGTTTAAATGAAGTTTACATTTCAAGTTAGTCTCTCATACGAAAATGTATACATACATTGTTATATGACCCTAATTGCTCACTCAATTCTGCGACAGCACACTTCTCCTTTCCACCCCTGATTCCCCATCTCCATTCAACCAGCTCTTAATCCTCTCTGCCTTCCTGTCTCACTTCCAGACAGAAGCTGCCCCTTTGGTCTCTTGTATCTACTTGGGCTAAGAGGCACACTCCTCATGACTATCACTTTATGGCCCACAGTCCAGTCCAACCCCTGTCTGAAGAGTTGGGGTCAGAAATTGTTTTAGTTCTGGGTTGATAAAGAATCCAGGGGCCTTGATTTCTGGGATTTTTCTAGTCTCAGTCAGACCATTAAGTCTGGTCTTCTTACTAGAATTTGAGTTCTGCACCCAACCTTTCTGCTGCTCCATCAGAGACTCTCTATTGTGTTCCCCGTCAGGGAGGTCATTGGTGGTAGCCGGTCTCAGGCTGATGAAGTCTCTGGTTTATGTGGCCCTTTCTGTCTCTTCTGTCTCTTGGGCTAATACTTTCCTTGTGTCTTTGGTGTTCTTAGTTCTCTTTTACTCCAGGTGGTTGGGATCAATTGACGCATCTTAGCTGACTTCTTGCAAACTTTTAAGACTCCAGGTACCACTCCCCAAGGTAAGATGCAAAACATTTTCTTAATAAGCTTTGTTATGCCAGTTGACCTAGATGTCCCCTGAAAGCATGGTCCCCAGACGCTTAACCCTGCTACTCTGTATCTCAAAGTGTTTGATTGTATTCAGCTTTGGTTTAGTCAAGTTGTGCTCACTTCCCCTGTAGTGTGTGCTGTCCTTCCCTTCGCCTAAGATGATTCTTATCTACTGTCTAGTTAGTAAATAACACTCAGCCTCCCTCCCCACGCCAGTAACTATTAAAAGATGTTTGCTTCTGTGTTTAAACCTTCTCTTGAGTTCTTATAATAGTGGTCTTGTACAGTATTTGTCCTTCTGTGACTGACTAAATTTACTCAGCATATTAAGTTCCAGCTTCCACCATGTTATACGATGTTTCACAGCTTCATCATTGTTCTTTATTGTTGTTTATCGTTATGTAGTATTCCATTGTGTGGGTATATCATAATTTGTTTATCCATTCATCCGGTAATGGGCACCTAGGTTGTTTCCATCTTTTTGCTATTGTGAACTTTGCTGCAGTGAACATGGGTGTGCATATATCTATTTGTGTGACAGCTCTTATTTCTCTATATATATATTCCAAGGAGCGGGATAGCTGGATTTTATGGTACTTCTATTTCTAGCTTTTTAAGGAAACACCAAATCGATTTCCGAAGTGGTTGTACCATTTTACATTCCCACCAACAATGTAGAAGTGTTCCAGTCTCTCCACAACCTCTCCA
Source organism: Dugong dugon (assembly GCA_030035585.1). Lineage (NCBI taxonomy): Eukaryota > Metazoa > Chordata > Mammalia > Sirenia > Dugongidae > Dugong > Dugong dugon. Next base: position 36,845,328 of record CM057479.1, read on the forward strand.
GCATTTATTATTTTGTGCTTTTTGGATTAATGCTAGCCTTGTTGGGGTGAGATGATATCTCACTGTAGATTTAATCTACATTTCTCTAATGGCTAATGATCGTGAGCATTTCACCATGTGTCTGTTAGCCACCTGCATATCTTCTTTGGTGAAGTGCTGGTTCATAGACTTTGCCCATTTTTTAATTGGGTTATTTCTCTTTTTGTTGTTGAGGTTTTGCAGTATCTTGTAGATTTTAGAGATTAGACGCTGATTGGATTTGTCGTAGCCAAAATTTTTTTCCCATTTTGTAGGTTGTCTTTTGATTCTGTTGGTGAAGTCTTTGATGAGCATAAGTGTTTGATTTTTAGGAGCTCCCACTTATCTAGTCTCTCTTATGGTGCTAGTGAATTGTTACTTATGGTTTGTATTGTGTTTATGCCATGTATTATGGTTCCTAGCATTGTCCCTAATTATTCTTCCATGATCTTTATCATTTTCAATTTTATATTTAAGTCTTTGATCCATTTTGAGTTAGTTTTTGTACATGGTGTGAGATATGGGTCTTGTTTCAGTTTTTTTCATATAGATATCCAGTCATGCCAGCACCATTTGTTAGAGAGACTGTCTTTTCCCCAATTAACGGACTTTGGGCCTTTGTCAAATATTAGCTGCTCGTAGGTGGATGAGCTTTTATCTAGATTCTCAACTCTGTTCCATTGGCCTATGTATCTGTTATTTTACCAGTACCAGGCTGTTTTGACTACCCTGCCAGTATAACAGGTATTAAAATCAGGTAGTGTAAGACCTCCCACTTTGTTATTCTTGAGTAATGCTTTAGTTAGTCTGGGCCTCTTCCTTTTCCATATAAAGTTGGTGATTTGTTTCTCCATCTCATTAAAAAATGCCAGTGGAATTTGGATAGGGATTGCATTATATCTGTAGATTGCTTTGGGTAGAATTGACATTTTTACTATGTTGAGTTTACCTGTCCATGAGGAAAGTATATTTTTCCACTTATGCAGGTCTCTTTTAGTTTCTTGCAGTAGTGTTTTGAAATTTTCTCTGTATAGATCTTTTACATATCTGGTTAGATTTCTTCCTAAGTATTTCATCTTCTTTGGGGCTATTGTAAATGGTATTGATTTGGTGATTTCCTCTTCAAGGTTCTCTCTGTTGGTGCAAAAGAATCCAACTGTTTTTTGTGTGTGTGTGTTCAAATTGTATCTTGAAACTTTGCTGAAATCTTCTATTAGTTCCAGTAGTTTTCATGTGGATTCTTTGGGTTTTTCTGTGTATAAGATCATATCATCTGCAAATAGAGATACTTTGACTTCTTCCTTATCAATTTGGATACAGTTTATTTCTTTTTCTAGCCTAATTGCTCTGGCTAGGACCTCCAGCACTATGTTGAATAAGAGTAGTGATAGAGGGCATCTTTGTCTGGTTCTCGTTCTCAAGGGGAATAGTTTCAAAGTCTCTCCATTTAGGATGATGTTGGCTGTTGGCTTTGTATAAATGCCCTTAATTGTGTTGAGGAATTTTCCTTCTATTCCTGTTTTGTTGAGAGTTTTTATCATGAATGGGTGTTGGACTTTGTCAAATGACTTTTCTGCATCAATTGATAAGATCATGTGGTTCTTGCCTTTTGTTTTATTTATGTTATGGATTACATTGATTGTTTCCCTAATGTTGAACCATCCCTGCATACGTGGTATAAATCCCACTTGGTCATCGTGAACTATTTTTTTGATATATTACTGAATTGTATTGGCTAGAATTTTGTTGAGAATTTTTGCATCAATGTTCATGAGGGATATCAGTCTGTAATTTTCTTTTTTTGTGGCATCTTTACCTGGTTTGGTATCAGGGTCATTGTGGCTCCATAGAATGAGTTTGGGAATATTTCATCCTTTTCTATGTTCTGAAATACCTTTAGTAGAAGTGGTGTTATCTCTTCTCTGAAAGTTTCATAGAGTCCTCCAGTGAAGCCATCAGGGCCAGGGTTTTTTGGGGGGGGGAGTTTTTCTAAATAACCTTTTCAATCTCTTCTTCTGTAATAGGTTTATTTAGATGTTCTACCTCTATTATTGTTAATTTAGGTAGGTAGTGAGTTTCTATAAATTTTTCCATTTCCTCTAGGTTTTCAAATTTGTTAGAGTACAATTTTTCATGGTAATCTGTTATGATTCTTTTAATTTTAGTTGGGTCTGTTGTGATGTCACCCATCTCATTTCTTATACAGGTTATCTGCTTCCTCTCCATTTTTTTTTTTTTTTTTGGTCAGTTTGGCCAATGGTTTATCAATTTTATTGATCTTTTCAAAGACACAGCTTTTGGACTTGTTAACTCTTTCAATTGTTTTTCTATACTCTATTTCATTTAATTCTGCTCTAATTCTTATTATTTTTTTCCTTCTGGCATCTGAGGGCTTATTTTGCTGCTCTCTTTCTACTTGTTCCAGTTGTAGGGTTAATGTTTGGATTATGGACCTTTCTTCTTTTTGGATGTGTGCATTTATTGCTATAAACTGACCTCTGAACACTGCTTTTGAAGTATCCCAAAGGCTCAGGTGGGATACGTTTTCATTCTCATTTGATTCTATGAATTTCTTTATTTCATCCTTAATTCCTTCTATAACCCTGTAGTTTTTGAGCAAGATGTTGTTCAGTGTCCGTCTGTTTGATTTTTTTTTTTTTCCTTGCTTTTTGTGTTGTTGATTTCCACTTTTATGGCTTTATGGTCAGAAAAGTTGCTTTGTAATATTTTGATGTTTGGAATTTTGTTAAGGCTTGCTTTATGGCCTAATATCTGATCTACTCTGGAGAATGTTCCATGTGTGTTCAAAAAGAAAGTATACTTGGCTGCTGTTGGGTGTAGTGTTCGGTATATATCTACAAAATCAAGTTGGTTGATTGTAGCATGTAGCTCTTCCATGTCTTTTTTGAGCTTCTTTCTGAATGTTCTGTCCTTCACCGGAAGTGGCGTGTTGAAGTCTCCTGCTACTACTGTGGAGCTGTCTATCTCTCTCTTCAGAGTTGTTAGAGTTTGTTTTATGTATTTTGGAACCCCGTTCCTGGGTGTGTAAATATTTATTATAGTTATGTCCTCTTGGTTTATTGACCCTTTAATCATTATATAGTGTCCTTCCTTATCCTTTGTGGTGGATTTTACTTTAAAGTCTATTTTGTCAGAGATTAATATTGCTACTTCTGCTCTTTTTTGAGTGTTGTTTTTTTGATATACTTTTTTCCATCTGTTGAGTTTTAGCCTGTTTGTGTCTTTAAGTCAAAGAAGTGTCTCTTGTAGACAGCATATATATAGATCATGCTTTTTTATCCAATCTACCACTTTCTGTCTCTTTATTGGTGCATTAAGTCCGTTTACTTACAGCTTAATTATTGATAGGTATGAGTTTACTGCTGTCATCCTGATGTCTCTTTTTGTGTGTTGTTCGCGGTTACTTTGTTCCTCTTAATTGTCTTTCCTGAGTCGTTTTTCTTTATGTATTTTTTTCAACCTTTTCATCGTTGTAGATTTTGTGTTTCCTGTGTCTCTATATTTTTTCTACTTTTTCGTTTGATTTGTAGGTTTCTTACTTTCCTGTGTGGTTACCTTGATGTTAACCCCTAATTTTCTAAGTTTATACTAGTGTTTTAAGTGTTTATCTCACCTTGACTTACCCTCCATATGAAAAATTTAAGTCTGCATTATTAAGTCCATCTTTTTTATTTTAATTTTCTCCTTTTTTATATATTTATATCTCTGTTTCCCTATTTTCAATGTTTTAGCTTTGATGTATTTTTGACTTCCCTAACTGAGTCAATATATGGCTGCTCTTTCCTGTGATCTAGTCTTGCATTCATATCTGATGTTATTGATTGTCTAACTGTAGGACTCCCTTTAGTATTTCTTGTAATTTTGGTTTGGTTTCCGCAAATTCCCTGAACTTCTGTTTATCTGGAAATGCCCTAATTTCACTATCATATTTGAAAGACAGTTTTGCTGGATATATAATTCTTGGCTGGCAGTTGTTATTTTTCTTCAAGGCTTCATATATGCCATTCTATTGCCTTCTTGCCTGCATGGTTGCTGCTGAGTAGTCTGAGCTTATTCTAATTGACTGTCCTTTGTAGATGACTTTTCTTTTATCCCTAGCAGCTCTTAAAAGTTTCTCTTTATCTTTGGTTTTGGTAAGTTTGATTATAATATGTCTGGTGACTTTCTTTTGGGATCTACCGTATGTGGGGTTCGATGAGCATCTTGGATAGATATCTTCTCATCTTTAATGATATCAGGGAAGTTTTCTGTCAACAAATCTTCAACAATTTTCTCTGTATTTTCTGTTATCCCCCCCGTTCTGGTACTCCAATCACTCATAGGTTATTTCTCTTGATAAAGTCTCACATAACTCTTAGAGTTTCTTCATTCTTTTTAATTCTTTCATCTGATTTTTTTCTCAAATAAGTTGGTGTCAAGAGCTTTATCTTCAATGTCACTAATTCTGACTTCTACTGCCTCAATTCTGATCCTATGACTTTCTATGGCGTTGTCTAATTCTGAAATTTTATTGTTAATCTTCTGGATTTCTGACTGTTGTCTCTCTATGGATTCTTGCAACCTATTAAATTTGTTTTTATTTTCTTGAATAACTATTTCATGTTCTGCTACCACTTTGTATGTTTTTTGGCAGTTTCTACATTTTAGAGAATTTCCCTGCTAATTTCTAGAAGAGTTCTGTATATTAATCTTTTGTATTCTGCCTGTGGTAATTCAAAGAAATTCTCTTCTTCCAGAAAATTATTGATTCTTTATTTTGGGAGGTTGCTGAAGCCATCGTGGACTGCCCCTTTATGTGATTTAATATTGGCTGTTGTCTCCTAGCCATCAATAAGTTATTATAATTTTATTTTATATTTGTTTAGCGAATCCCAGCTTCTTGTTTTGTTTTGATATGCCCATGTAGGCTGTTCATGTGCGCCAGTTTGATTATTGGTGCCTTTGAAGCTCTAAAGTCCTGTCGCCAGGTAGTTAGTTCTGTAAGTAAGTACGTGTACACAGGAGTCCATTAAATTTTCCTATATGGCTTCAGCTCAGGTATCCACGAAGTCAGTCAGCAAGTGTGTGGTGCAGCCTCTCACTTACAGTCTTAGAGAAGCATGGGTGATTGGTGTAGGCACTGGTATCTGGCTGCAATAGTGGGTCATGTGCTGAGCCAGGCAGGGGGCTAACGGCTGACCGAGATTCTGAAAGGAAAACATCTTCCTATTCCCTAGGGTGAATATGTAGGTAAGTTTTGTAACCAGAATATGAGCACCCCACTCTGTTGGCTGTAAAGACATGAAGGCACCACTTATTCTTGGACTCCTGTAGCAGGTGACTAGGTGGCATAGGTGAAGCCACCAGTCCTCAAGCCCCTGGTGTAGATTGATAAAGGTGCCTGCTTAAACGGCAGGGCTGTGTTGAGGGTCAAAATCTGCACATCACAGCTGAAACAGTTGAAGGTAGACTTCAGATGTTTACCCTGTTATACTGTGGTAGTGAGGGCTAACACTGTTGAGATGGGTCCCCACAAGTCTATACAGAGCAGTAAGACACTCAAAGTCTGCAGACCCTTTATGCTTGTGCCTAGAAAAGGAGCTGTGCTGACCCTGAGTTCCTAGCTTAGAGGAGCCAGTAGCTTATTTGTTCCCTCTCTAAGGCCAGGAGAATGGGTCAGGGCGCCTTTTGGGATTTAATCCTGGCCCAGCAGACTCAGACTTTGGAAGGCTGGACCAGTGCTGTGTAAGGAGGGAGGAGGTAAAAGAGAGAGAGGTTTTTCCAAAAGGGCTTTTTTTAAAAATCCCCATGAAAGGCCGCACGCATAGACTTATCTTTAGCCACTTGGGAGCTGCTTTTCACTGGTTCAGAGTGTCCAAGCAGAATCTCTTTTGTTGGATCTCTCTCAGTGTGGAAACTGCTTCCCAAGCGCATGTGTTCAGCTCTTTGCCTGCTTCACTGGGTACCTTGGAGCTAGTCAGGACTCAGGAGCTGAAGCTGAGTCCAGTCTGGCACTTCTTGCTTCTTCAGAACCGTCTCCCTCTCCCCCTGCCACTCAGTCCCATTCCTCAGCTTTGCCTTGTTCGGGACTCCTAGATATTCATATAGAATCACTTCATATAGAAGTCACTTGTTTTTCCAGGTCTTTGTTGTAAGAGGGATATAGGAAGCCATCTGACTACTCTGCCATCTTGGCCCCACCTCCTACACTAAGATTCTAAAAAGCTAAACCTTTCTAAGTAACTTAAATGAGATATTGTGAAATGTGTTTCATTTAAGGAAAAAGGACATTTTTTTCCTAGAGTAAAACTACCAGTCCCAGAATAGGAATAGGTAGGCATAGGACAAGATGGGGGGGGGGGGGGGGGACAAAAAAGCTAGCCAAGAATTGATGGATTCATTTAAAATATTGCTAAAGAACTTTGGTATTTACTAGGTAGATAGGCCCTCAAAATGCCTTGGTCTATTTAAACATATGCAAATAAATTGGAATGATCTAATCTTGTCTTCAACCATGAGTCAAAACAGAGTGAGGGTGGGGCAGGATCAGGCGAACCCAACCGCAGTCTCTGAAATCATATAATTCCAGGAAAGCTTTCAAAAGACACCTTCCAGGGCAGAGCCAAGATGGTGGTGTAGTAAGACGTTTCCTACATCCCTCTTACAACAAAGACCTGGAAAAACAAGTGACTTGATTCTATATGAATATTCTAATGAATATCTATATGAATTCTATATGAATAGCTCTGAACAAGGCAAAGTTGAGGAATTGGACTGAGTGGCGGGCGGAGAGGGAGACGGTTCAGAAGAAGCCAGTAGTACCACAGTGGTGGCAGTGGGTCGGCAACACTTCAGCCTCGCTGGCAACTCCTCAGCCACTCTGGCTCTACAGTGAAGCAGGCTAACAGCTGTGTCTGCACTCAGAAAGCAGTTTCCACATCGAGAGATCCAGCAGCAGGGATTCTACTTGGACAATCCAAACCATTGAAAAGCAGCTCCCAAGTGGATAAAGACAAATACATACATGCGGCCTTTCACAGGGATTAAAAAAAAAAAAAAAAGATGATTTGGGAAAAACCTCTCTCCCATTTACCTCCTCCCTCTGCACTCTGCACCGTGAGTCCATTGGGCGAGAAGTAGGTCCCAAAAAGGGCCCTGACCCACTCTCCTGGCCTTGTAGAGGGAACAAATAAGCTACTGGCTCCTCTAAGCCAGGAACACAAGGTTAGCACAGCTCCTTTGCTAGGCACAGGCAAAAGGGGTTCTCAGACTCTGAGTGCCTTACACCCCTGTATAGACTTGTGGGGACCCATCTCAACAGTGTTAGCCCTCACTACCACAGGACAACAGGGCAAACATCTGAAGTTTAACTTCAACTGTTTCAGCTGTGAAGTGGCAGATTTGTGACCCTCGAAACAGCCCTGCACCTTAAGTAGGCACTTTTATCAATCTGCACCAGGAGCTTGAGGACTGGTGACATCACCTAACCTCCTAGTCACCTGCTACAGGAGTCCAAGAAAAAGTGGTGCCCTCTAGTCTTTACAGCCAACAGAGTGGGGTGCTCATAGTCTGGCTGCAAAACTCACATACTTACTTGCCCTAGGGAATAGGGACACACTTTCCTTTCAGACTCTTAGGGGCAGCCGTCACTCCCCTGCCTCCCTCAGCACGTGATCCCCTACCACAGCCAGAGTCCAGTGCCTGCATCAATCACCCATGCCTCTCTAGGACTTTGGGTGAGAGCATGCACCACACACTTGGTGACTGACTGCCTGGTCACCAGAGCTGAACCCATATAGGAAAATTTAATGGACTCCTGGGTGCACATAATTAATTATAGAACTAACAACATGGTGACAGGGCATTAAAGCTTCAAAGTTGTCAGTAATCAAACTAGCACACACGAGCAGCCTACTGGGGAGTATCAAAACAAAAACCAAGAAGCTAGGACTCACTAAACAAATATAAAATTAAATTAAAATAACTTATTGATGGCTCAGAGACAACAGTCAATATCAAATCACATAAACAGACAGTCCAGGATGGCTTCAGCAAGCTCCCAGAATAAAGAATCAATAAATTCTCTGGAGGAAGAAAATTTTTTGGAATTACCAGAGGCAGAATACAAAAGATTAATATACAGAACTCTCCTAGAAATAAGAAAGGAAATTCGACATAATGCAGAAACATCCAGGGAACACACAGAGAAAGTACTAGCGGAACTTAAAATAGCTATTCAAGAACATAATGGAAAATATAATAGGTGGCAAGAATCCATCAAGAGACAGCAATCAGAAATCCAGAAGACTAACAATAAAATTTCAGAATTTGACAACTCAATAAAAACTCATAGGAGCAGAATTGAGGCAGTAGAAGTTAGAAGTAGTGACATTGAAGACAAAGCTCTGGACCCCAATTTATTTGAGGAAAAATTAGTTAAAAGAATTGAAAAAAATGAAGAAACTCTAAAACTTATGCAGGACTCTATCAAGAGAAATAACCTATGAGTGATTGGAGTACCAGAACAGGGGGGATAACAGAAAATACGGAGAAAATTGTTGAAGATTTGTTGACAGAAAACTTCCCTGATATCATGAAAGATGAGAACATATCTATCCAAGATGCTCATCGAACCCTACATAAGGTAGATCCCAAAAGAAAGTCACCAAGACATATTATAATCAAACTTACCAAGACCAAAGATAAAGAGAAACTTTTAAGAGCTGCTAGGGATAAAAGAAAAGTCATCTACAAAGGCCAGTCAATTAGAATAGGCTCGGACTACTCAGCAGCAATCATGCAGGCTAGAAAGCAATGGGATGACATATATAAATCCTTGAAGAAAAATAACTGCCAGGCAAGAATTATATATCCATCAAAACTGTCTCACACATATTATGGAAAATTAGGGCATTTCCAGATAAACAGAAGTTCAGGGAATTTGCAAAAACCAAACCAAAATTACAAGATATACTAAAGGGAGTCCTACAGTTAAATAATAAATAACACCAGATACCAAAGCAAGACTAGAAGACAGGAAAGAGCAAACAGATATCGACTCAGATAGGGAAGTCGAAAATACATCAAAGCTAAAACATTGAAAATAGGGACACAGAGATATCAATATGTAAAAAAGAACAATATTAAAACAAAAAACAGGGACTTAAAAAATGCAGGCATTGATTTTTCATACAGAAGGGAAGTTAAGGCTATATAAAGTAATAAAACACTGGTATAAATTTAGAAAAATAAGGGTAGATATTAAGGTAACCACAAAGGAATCTAACAATCCTAAAAATCAAAATAAGAAAGTAGAAAAACATAAAGACTCAGCAAACACAAAATCTAAAACAATGAAAGATGAAAAAAAATACATAAAGAAAAATGACTCAGCATAGAAAAGAAGGAGAACATAGAAACTGTGAAGAACACACAAAAAGAGATATCAAGATGACAGCACTAAACTCATACCTATCAATAACTAAGCTGTAAGTAAACGGACTTAATGCACAAATAAGAGTTGGAGAGTGGCAGATTGGATAAAAAAGCCTGATCCATCTACATGCTGCCTACAAGAGATGCACCTTAGACTTAAAGACACAAACAGGCTAAAACTCAAAGGATGGAAAAAAATATATCAAGCAAACAACACTCAAACAAGAGCAGGAGTAGCAATATTAATCTCTGACAAAATAGACTTTAAAGTAAAATCCACCACAAAGGATAAGGAAGGACACTATATAAAGATTTAAGGGTCAATACACCAGGAGGACATAACTATAATAAATATTTACACACTCAGCAACAGGGCTCCAAAATACATAAACTCTAACAGCTCTGAAGAGAGAGATAGACAGCTCCACAGTAGTAGCAGGCGACTTCAACACGCCACTTTCGGTGAATGACAGAACATCCAGAAAGAAGCTCAATAAAGACAACGAAGAGCTAAATGCTACAATCAACCAACTTTATCTCATAGACATATACCGAACACTGTACCCAACAGCAGCCAAGTATACTTTCTTTTTGAATGCACATGGAACATTCTCCAGAATAGACCAAATATGAGGCCGTAAAGCAAGCCTTAACAAAATCCAAAACATGAAAACATTACAAAGCATCTTTTCTGACATTAAACCATAAAAGTGGAAATCAACAACACAAAAAGCAAGGAAAAAAAAAAATCAAACACATGGAAACTGAGCAACACTTTGCTCAAAAACTACTGGGTTATTGAAGAAATTAAGAATGGAGTAAAGAAACTCATAGAATCAAACGAGAATGAAAAGACATCCTACCAGAACCTTTGGGACACAGCAAAAGCAGTGTTCAGAGGTCAGTTTATAGCAATAAATGCACACATCCAAAAAGAAGAAAGGGTCATAATTAAAGCATTCACCCTACAACTGCAACAAGTAGAAAGAGAGCAGCGAAAGAAGCCCACAGGAGCAAGAAGGAAGGAAATAATAAGAAGTAGAGCAGAATTAAATGAAATAGAGTATAGACAAACAATTGAAAGAGATAAGGCTCAAAGCTGGTTTTTTGCAAAGAACAACAAAATTGATAAACCCTTGGCCAAACTCACCAAAAAAAAAAAAAAAAAAAAAAAAAAACAGGAGAGGAAGCAGATAACCCGTATAAGAAGTGAGATGGGTGATATCACAACAGACCCAACTGAAATTAAAATAATTATAACAGATTACTATGAAAAATTGCACTCTGACAAATTTGAAACCCTAGAGGAAATGCAAAAATTGCTGGAAACTCACTACCTACCTAAATAAACACAAACAGAGGTAGAACAACTAAATAAACCAATAGCAAAAGATGAGACTGAAAAGGTTATTAGATGACTCCCAACAACAAAAAGCCCTGGCCTGGATGGCTTCACTGGAGAATTCTACCAAACTTTCAGAGAATAGATAACATCACTTCGATTAAAGGTATTTCAGAGCATAGAAAAGGATGGAATACTCCCAAACTCATTCTATGAAGCCAGCATAACCCTGATACCAAAACCAGGTAAAGACACCACAAAAAAATAAAATTACAGACCAATATCCCTCATGAACATTGATGCAAAAATAATCAACAAAATTTTAGCCAATAGAATTCAGCAACATATCAAAAAAATAATTCACCATGACCAAGTGGGACTTATACCAGGTATGCAGGGAAGGTTCAAGATTAGAAAAACAATCAATGTAATCCATAACATAAATAAAAGACAAGAATCACATGATCTTATCAATTGATGCAGAAAAGACATTCAACAAAGTCCAACACTGATTCATGATAAAAAATCTTAATAAAATAGAAATAGAAGGGAATTCCCCAACATAATTAAGAGAATTTATACAAAACCAATAGCCGACATCATCCTAAATGGATAGACTTTAAAAGCTTTCCCGTTCAGAACAGGAACCAGACAAGGATGCCCTTTATCACCACTATTATTCAACATTGTGCTAGAGTTCCTGGGCAGAGCAATTAGGATAGAAAAAGAAATAAAGCACATCCAAAGAGGTAGGGAAGAAGTCACAGTATCTCTATTTGCAGATGATATGATCTTATACCCAGAAAACTGCAAAGAATCCACAAGAAAACTATTGGAACTAACAGAAGATTTCAGCAAAGTTTCAGGATACAAGATTAAACATACAAAAATCAGTTGGATTCCTTCACACCGACAAAGAGAACCTTGAAGTGGAAATCACCAAATCAATACCGTTTACAATAGCCTCAAAGAAGATAAAATACTTAGGAATAAATCTAACCAGAGATGTAAAAGATCTTTACAGAGAAAACTACAAGACACTACTGCAAGAAACTAAAAGAGACCTGCATAAGTGGAAAAATATACATTGTTCATGGATAGGTAGACTCAACATAGTGAAAATGTCAATACTACCCAAAGCAATCTACAGATACAACGAAATCCCAATCCAAATTCCACTGCCATTTTTTAACGAGATGAAGAAACAAATCACCAACTTCATACGGAAAAGGAAGAGGCCCCAACTAACTAAAGCATTACTCAAGAATAACAAAGTGGGAGGTCTTACACTACCTGATTTTAATACCTGTTATACTGGCAGGGTAGTCAAAACAGCCTGGTACTGGTAAAATAACAGATACATAGGCCAATGGAACAGAGTTGAGAATCCAGATAAAAGCTCATCCACCTATGAGCAGCTAATATTTGACAAAGGCCCAAAGTCCGTTAATTGGGGAAAAGACAGTCTCTCTAACACATGGTGCTGGCATGACTGGATAGCTATATGAAAAAAACTGAAACAAGACCCATATCTCACACCATGTACAAAAACTAACTCAAAATGGATCAAAGACTTAAATATAAAATTGAAAACATTAAAGATCATGGAAGAAAAAATAGGGACAATGCTAGTAGCTGTAATACATGGCATAAACACAATACGAACGATAAGTAACAAAGCACAAGCACCAGAAGAGAGACTAGATAAATGGGAGCTCCTAAAAATCAAACACTTATGCTCATCAAAAGACTTCACCAAAAGAGTCAAAAGACACCCTACAGAATGGGAAAAATTTTTGGCTGTGACAAATATGATCAGCATCTAACCTCTAAAATCTACAAGATACTGCAATACCTCAACAACAAAAAGACAACCTAATTAAAAAATGGGCAAATGATGAACAGGCACTTCACCAAAGAAGATATGCAGGTGGCTAACAGACACTTGAAGAAATGCTCGTGATCATTAGCCATTAGTGAAATGCAGATCAAAACTACAATGAGATATCATCTCACCCCAACAAGGCTAGCATTAATCCAAAAAACACAAAATAATAAACGCTGGAGAGGTTGTGCAGAGACTGGAACACTTCTACACTGTTGGTGGGAATGTAAAATTGTACAACCACTTTGGAAATCGATTTGGTGCTTCCTTAAAAAGCTAGAAGTAGAAGTACCATATGATCTAGCTATCCTGCTCCTTGAAATATATCCTAGAGAAACAAGAGCAGTCAGACGAATAGATATATGCACACCCATGTTCATTGCAGCACTGTTCACAATAGAAAAAAGAAGCAACCTAGGTGCCCATCGACAGACGAATTGATAAGCAAATTATGGTATATCCACACAATGGAATATTATGCAACAATAAAGAACAATGATGAAGCTGTGAAGCATCGTATAACATGGCAGAAGCTGGAGGTCATTATACTGAGTGAATTTAGTCAGTCACAGATGGACAAATACTGTATAAGACTACTATTATAAGAACTCAAGAAAAGGTTTAAACACAGAAGAAAACATTGTTTGATGGTTACGGGGATTGGGATTGAGGGTGAGGGTTATTCACTAACTAGACAGTAGATATGAATCATCTTAGGTGAAGGGAAGGACAGCACACACTACAGGGGAAGTGAGCAAAACTTGACTAAACCAAAGCTAGGAAGTTTTCTGAATACAATCAAATACTTTGAGAGACAGAGTAGCAGGGATAAGGGATCTGGGGACCATGCTTTCAGGTGACATCTAGGTCAATTGGCATAACAAAGCTTATTAAGAAACTGTTCTGCATCCTACTTTGGTGAGTGGTGTCTGAAGTCTTAAAAGCTTGCAAGTGGCCATCTAAGATGCATCAATTTGTCCCAACCACTTGGAGTAAAGGAGATCGAAGAACACCAAAGACACAAAGTTTTAGCCCAAGAGATAGAATGGACCACATAAACCACAGACTTCATCAGCCTGAGACCAGAAGAACTAGATGGTGTCTGGCTACCACCAATGAACATCCTGACAGGGAACACAACAGAGGGTCCCTGATGAAGCAGTAGAAGGATGGGGTGCAGAACTCAAATTCTAGTAAGAAGACCAGACTTAATGGTCTGACTGAGACTTGAGCGGTCCCGGAAAACATGGCCCCTGGATTCTCTATCACCCTAGAACTAAAACAATTTCCGAAACCAACTCTTCCGACAGGGATTGGACTCGACTGTGGGACGTAAAGTGATACTCGTGAAGAGTGTGCCTCTTAGTTGAGTAGATACAAGAGACCAAAGGGGCAGCTTCTGTCCAGAGGTGAGATGGGAAGGCAGAGAGAGTTAGGAGCTGGTTGTATGGTCGTGGGGAATCGGGCAGATAGAAGTAGTGTGCTGTAGCCCAATAGGCTGAGGAATTAGGGTCTCCTAACAACGTGTGTAAAAAAAAAAAATTGTCTGGGAGACTAACTTGGAATGTAAACTTCATTTAATTACAACAATAAAAGAAAAATTTTAAAGTAGCTTATCCTAGGCAAATATATAGGGATCAAAGTTTATTAGAGATTACCAAGACTGGGAGAAAGGGGGAAAAATGGAGTCATTGATTAGAGGATATTAAGCTTCTGTTAAGGGTGATGGAAGAATTTGGAAACAGTTACTAGCGATGGTTGTACAACACGATAAATGTAAATAAAGTTACTGAATTTTACATGTAAAAAATGTTGAAATCACAAACGTTTTGTTGCATATATACTAACCACAATAATTTTTTAAGTAGCTTACTTATATACTGTTCTGCATCTTTCTGGAAGTATAATTGTTTAGTGGTCCATTATACAGATTTAACCATAATTTTATTTACTGATCTGATACGAATGACCAGTAAGTTACTTTTTTTCGCTACTGTAAGGAATGCTATAATAAACTATTTCTTACATAAAACTTTGACTGCCCCTCTCATGGTTTCTTTACGGTATATTCCTAGAAGTGTAGTGACTAATTTGAGTATCAACATTTAAAGCTTGGTCATAAATGTGTCAAGTTGCTTCGCCCAGAATATTGGTATTCAAGACAATTTTCCATGGTATCATTTGGAAGTCCCATTTGTCTGCACTGACAATCTCACATGAATTCAAAAGTCTTATGGTATAGCCCATTTCTGTAACATTTCTTTCTTCAGTGAGTTTCATCAAGTTAAAAGGTAAAGTTTGCATAAAATTTCAATTAGCTCAAACCAATGGTATAAAGAAGAACTTTATAATATAAACCCATAAAACTTCTGCATTATGTCTTGGCACTTCCAGAATGATGTGAAAGTTTTGTTTCTGATTTCCTAGTTCTTTCCAGGATTCAAGCACAAAGCACTTATGGGAGTGACATCTGATGTTCCTAATAGCTTCTTTCTCACAGCAGGATCCCAGGTAGATCTGGCTTTTCCAATTTATATGTTTTTGTTCTCACAATCTTTCTGTAACAAAATTTACCCATGTCATTTCAACTCCCTCAGTACCTTCATAAATGAAAAGTAGCTAATCTGATAAATTGATAAGACACAAAATCAGTCAACCTCATTATGTAGTTACCAGCAAAGCTAATGTGAGAATGTTATGAAAGTCAGTATCCATATTAAGAGGGATGACACTGCATTTTGAGTATTTATTAATTTAAAAAAAAATCAGTTGCAATTGAGTCAACTCCAACTCATGGCTACCTCATGTATTTCAAAATAAAACCACACACCATAGGATTTTCAATAACTGTGATCTTTCAGAAGTAGATGACCAGGACTTTCTTCTGTGATGCCTCTGGGTGGATTAGAAATGTCAACCTTTTGGTTAGTAGCTAAACACTTAACCGTTTGCACCACCCAGGGTTTCCACTTATTAATTAAATAATTATTAAATGCAGTACTAACTAGATATCAAGTATTATGCTAAGGAATTGAGGTTACAGCAATGAATTACGTAGACTTATTCCCCACCCTGATGGAGCATGCAATCTGTAGAAAGTGATACAAACAAATATCCAGTTGCAAAATGTCATGGTATTCAGTTTGGAGACCCAAGCATTAAGAGAGACATTAGAATCTAAGATGCATCAATTGGTCCCAATCACCTGGAGTAAAAGAGAATGAAGAACACCAAAGCCACAAGGAAAGTATCAGCCCAAGAGACAGAGAGGGCCACATAAACCAGAGACTTCATCAGCCTCAGACCAGAAGAACTAGATGGTGCCCAGCTACCACCGGTGACCACCCTGACAGGGAATACAACAGGGAGTCCCGGATGGAGCAGGAGAAAGTTGGAGTGCAGAACTCAAATTCTAGTAAGAAGACCAGACTTAATGGTCTGACTGAGACTGGAGGAACCCCGGAAAGAATGGCCCCTGGATTGTCTATCAGCCCAGAACTAAAATTGTTTCCGAGGCCAACTCTTCAGACAAAGACTGGACTGGACTGTGGGACATAAAATGATACACTTGAAGAGTGTGTGTCTTAGCTCAAGTAGATACATGAGACTAAACAGGCAGCTTCTGTCCAGAGGTGAGATGGGAAGGCAGAGAGTGTTAGGAGCTGGTTGAATGGACACGGAAAATCAGGGGTGGAAGGGGGAGGAGTGTGCTGTCACAATATAGGGAGAACAATTAGGGTCACATAACAATGTACGTATAAATTTTTGTGTCAAGAGACTAACTTGAAATATAAACTTTCACTTAAACTACAACAATAAACAAAGGAAAAAAAAAGGTACCTTCCAACTAAGTGGAGACCTTTTTAAGACAAAGGAAAATAAGAAAAAATTGCTGCTTTACTATTGTTATCAGAAGCTGGGTGGATTCCAATAAAAAAAGAACTATACAAGTTCTCTCTATTGTAAGGGAACTCGAAAAAGCCAAAAAATAGGAATCACAATGAGATACACCTAAAATTGTTTGTGAAAATGTTTCCACCCCTAGCTATTGACTTAAGGTTATATCCGTATCAATGAATTGATCAAATGAGCAGAGACTTTGTGATTTCCAAAGCTAGTTGATAAAATCTTTAAGGGCTAAAATTACATTGAGAAAAATATGGAAAATAGTAAAAGATGAATAAAAACTTAGAATATTTAAACAAATTTCATTTCATCTGCAGTTGTTTTATGGTATACAAGCTTAAAATAATTTCCAAGACTTTTAGGTAACTTACTGATGTTAAATTGAGTAAATAGATATTCGTAATAATTTAAGTTTATATACTTTAACTTTTCATGCCACAAGAGAAGGATATATATACATATATATATATATATATACATATATACATATATATATATATTTGAGTGTGTTTATGACTGTGTTTATTTTTACCATTTAAAGGGATGTTCTGAAAATGTATGCAACAAAGGTAACATTTAAGAGGTTTATTAAAAAGAAATTTATTTGATATGCTTAAAGGTTTTATTTATCTGACCTAAGTTTAATGGTTTAATTTATGAGAGTTTTAGGAGCTTTAATATTAAATAGCATATTAAACAAAGAATTGAGTTTCTTGCTGTTAAAATAACAAAATTTTATTTGATTACTGAGTTGAAGAATTAATTTATTCTTTGTGTAATCTACTCGAAGGCAAAGATTTGGCCTCATTAGAACAAAATTCCTGATTCAAAAATTAAGCTCCATGGCTTTAGGGAAAAAAAAAAGCTAAGGTCTTTACCTTTAAGATATTTGGTTAAATAACTTAAGTATTGTTTCTCGGTGACCTATAAGGAACTCCTGACAACCTTGAAACTTCATGGAAAGCCACAAAAAGAATCTTATAGAGGAAAAATGCTAAAAAAAGGTTTTATTTAATATTTGATAAATTACACGGAACATGTCAAAATCCAGAGAAACGTCTGAATCTCTATGGGTTAAAATTTATATGGTTTCATTTCCTCTTATGTTTTTGCCTAATATTAGACAAAAGATGCATAACATTATGTCATAATTTTATTATTTTTGAATTACTAACTTGGTAGCAACTTTATTTTTTTAATCTAGCATCATCAAAGCCACTGGTTTGACTGGGGAACTCACATCATTTTCCTATGAAGTTTTTTAATTTCTATTTAGATATTTAGAGATTTGATAATCTTGGTATAATCCTGACTATATGGTATTATGTCTCAAAATTATGATGTATTATAACTGAAGCTCTTTAAAAATAAGGTTAATCATTATATTTAGAGATATTGCCTAAAGTTTTTAAACTGAATTTATTCGGCTTTATTTTACACTTGTAATTAATTTATATAGGTCTTTCACTTTTAAGAGTATTATTTTTACAAATTAATCGTTGACATGTTAAGTTTTG
Source organism: Dugong dugon (assembly GCA_030035585.1). Lineage (NCBI taxonomy): Eukaryota > Metazoa > Chordata > Mammalia > Sirenia > Dugongidae > Dugong > Dugong dugon. The sequence continues at coordinate 36,863,431 of CM057479.1, forward strand.
TCAGCTACAGTAAGTTTTTACTTTGCCAATTTGCTGAAAATGTTTAACCAAAATATCTCAACAAAAAGGATGAACTGTATTAGACTTATGAAAAGGACTGTGACTAGATTAAATCAAGATTTCTAGAACTCATATGTAGAAGCTGACAGGTTCACAGACTGTGGCTGATCCAGAATCACATCGAACAGAAATTAACTACGTAAGACTGAGTAAGCGAAAGGATTACTCTGGGTTTTATGTGGGGATATTGCTGATGTTTTAAGGCCCTACTTTCTGGATATAAGAAAGTATTTTCCTCTTTTCTCCTAAACTATCTAACTAATGGATATAGATATTGTAACTCTCGAATTAGAAGTTCCTGTTGGTAAACTTAGCAAAGCTGTAAATATAACCAGAGAAGTGTCTCAAGTTTGAGCTATGATTTTACAAAATAGAATAGCATTAGATTTATGTTTTAAATAGATTAACTGAAGACCTCCAACAGGAGAGGTCCATCCTGTATTATCCTGCTAATCAAGTATTCTGTAATGAAATTTTGGTTGTCACATGCAGATTTTTCTATACCTTCTATTTCCTGTAGGAAAATTTTGGGTGCTTCTTACGGATGTATGTTTTTGTGTAATGAATCAAGCTAAACTAGTTTAGATGATCCCTTTCCACTTGACAGTGAATTTATGTGGGCAATCTCTTATGTAGATTCCTAGTAAATGAGTGGGCAATACACTCATACAATACAAAGCTACATGAAATAACAAAATAACCTTATATTTTTTTTATTAGCCCAAGAAAGTATAATCTGTACTGTAGGAAATACCTCTTGTTGTATTCAGATGAATAACACAGGAGAAGTAAAACAGGATATAAATAGAAATAGATAGCAAGCTACTTCGTTACACACTATAACACCTTTACAAACACCAGATTTATTCGGTTAGTTGCCGTCAAGGATAAATACATGAGATAAATCACTATTACAAGGAATAGTAATGTTCTTAGATTGCATATTGATAGTATTAGGCGTAATAAAACTTACCTTCTATTGTCTGACACACTCAAGAAGTCCAAAATGTTGATGTACGTTGAATCTGCTCACTCCGGCAATGCGATTGATGGGAAGATGCTGGTGAAGCACCACATGGTATCTGGTGGAAAACCAGCACCATGACTTTGAAGAGCCTGCCATTGCTACCCTCTAGGGGCTCTACTAAGTCCAGGTATTAATGTCTCCAATCTCTTCTCAAAAGAAAAGAATGATTTAGGAGATAATACTGGAGCCATTATTCCCTGTCCTTGGGCATAAAGAATGTGACCCAGCTGGAGCTGGACTCACAAAGACTCATAAAGACACACATCAACTGGGCCCTAAAGAATAAAGACAATAGCTAGAACAATTTTGGAAAACATCTTTTAGGAAAATATTCACATAAACAGAGCACAAAAACCTCTCTTATCTTTTTCTTTTAGTACTTAGTGAATGAATAGTCAGTTGTAAATCATACTGCATAGGCAAGAATTACCCATAATCCCTGTGCCTCTCCATGCAACTTACTGGCTAAAAGAAGAGGGGGTGCAATTCCTAGGTCCAATGCCAAAAAATTCCTAACCAGAATATACTTCAAAGTGGGCACTGGTCCTGAATGAACAATGTCCAAAGAAAATGAGGGAATAGGGTAGAGATCCCCAGGCTGTGGAAAATTCCATTGCCTAAAGCATCAGAATCCTGCTTTCTTTGCTTAGTTCACCCCACAGCTTTACATTAGAATTCTGATTCCTTTGCTTCAAATGTCCTGTAATTTTACATTAAAATCCTAGTGATTCATGAAGTTATATGTAAACCCCATTATGCCTATGTAGTATGATTAAGAATGTTGCTCACGTAACTTGTATGAACTCTCTACTTGGAAACCCCTTAAAAGTAACTTTTCCCCTCGCCTTCGAGGAGCAGTCTTGGCGGCAGAAGTTCCGACTGTCTCCTTTCCTTGTGAAGTGAAATATAGGTGTCTTTTCTGTTCTCCCACGTTGGTCTGTCATTTATTGGCCAACACAAGTCACGCCAAGCAAAACCTGGAGTTTCAACCTAGTAACATTCCACAGTCACTATACCAAAAAGAATCAGTCGAAATACAACCATTTCAGGAGGTAGCATATGATCAAGAACTGATGATACTGAAGGAAGAGGTCTAAGCTGCAATGAAGGCATTGGTGAAAAACAAAGCTTCAGGAACTGAGAAGTTTCAACAAACAGCTGCAGTGCTGGAAGCACTCACTAGTCTATGTCAAGAAATTTGGAAGACAGATACCTGGCCAAGCAACTGGAAGAGAACCATATTTGTACCCACTCCAAAGAAAAGTGATCCAACAGAATGCATAATTTATGGGACAATAATATTAATATCACAAAGTAAAATTTTCCTGAAGATCATTCAAAAGCAGTTGCAGAAGTACATCAACAGGGAACCACTAGAAATCGAAGCCAAATTCAGAATAGGACGTGGAACAAGGGAAATCATTGCTGATGTCAGATGGATCCTGGCTGAAAGCAGAGAATACCAGAAAGACGTTTACCTGTGTTTTATTGACTATGCAAAGACATTCAACTGTGTGGATCATAAAAAATTATAGATAACATTGAAAGAATGGGAATTCCAGAACTCTTAATTGGGTTCATGATGAACCTGAACTTAGAAAAAGAGTCAGTCATTCAAACAGATCAAGGATATACCGTGTGGTTTAAAGTCAAGACAGGTATATGTTGAGGTTGTATCTTTTCACTACACTTATTCAATCTGTATTCCGAGCAAGTAATCTGAGAAGCTGGACAATATGAAGATAATATGAAGAAAAATTCGGTATCAGGATTGGTGGAAGACTAACAACCTGCGATATGCATGCAGGTGATACAAACTTGCTTGCTGAAAGTCAAGAAGACTTGAAGCACTTACTGATGAAGATTGAAGACTACAGCTTTCAGCATGGATTACATCTCAACATAAAGGAAACAAAACCCTTCACCACTGAGCCAATAAGTAACATCATGATAAATTAAACAAAAAAAAATTGAAGTTATCAAGGATTTCATTTTACTTGGATCCACAATCAAAGCCCATGGAAACAACACTCAAGAAATCAAGACATATTGCTTTGGGCAAATCTGTCACGTTAGGACTAAGGTGTACCTGATCCAAGCCATGGTGTTTTCTGTAGCTTCATATGCATGTGAAAGCTGGACAATGAATAAGTAAGACCGAAGAAGAATTGATGCCTTTGAATTATGATGTTGGTGAAGAATATTGAATGTACTATGGACTGCCAGAAGAACTAATAAATCTTTCTAGGAAGAAGTACAGCCAGAATGCTTCTTAGAACCAAGGATGGCAAGACACAGTGGCTGAAACAATGAGCCCAAGCATGACAACTGTTGTAAGGATGGCTCAGGACCAGGCAGTGTTTACTTCTGTTGTACTTGGGGTTGCTATAAGCTGGAACACACTCAGTGGCACCTAATTTCAACAGCAACACTACGCTGGGAATGACAAATTGAAGAGGAATGGCATCGCATTAATCAACAAAAAGAACATTTCAAGATTTATCTTGAAGTACAACACTGTCAGTGATAGGATAATATCCATACGCCTACAAGGAAGACCACTTAGTATAATTATTAAATTTATGCACCAAACACTAATGCTATAGATGAAGAAACTCAATACTTTTACCAACTTCTGCAGTTTGAAATTGATCAAACATGCAATCAAGATACATTAATAATTACTAGTGATTAGAATGTGAAAGTTGGAAACAAAGAAGGATTGGTAGTTGTAAAATAGGGCCTTGGTGGTAGAAACAATGCCATGAATTGCATGACAGAATTTTCCAAGACCAGTAACTTATTCATTGTAAATACCTTTTTTCAACAACATAAATGATGACTATACTTGTGGACCTTCCTGGATGGAACACACAGGAATCCCATCCACTACATCTTGGGAAAGAAATGATGGAAAACTCCATATCATCATTCAGAACAAAGTCAGGGGCCGACTGCTGAACAGATTATCAATTGCTTGTATACAAGTTCAAGTTGAAGCTGAAGAAAATTAAAACAAGTTCAGGAGAGCCAAAATACAACCTTAAATATATCCCATCTGAATTTGGAGACCTTCTCAAGAATAGATTTGATGCACTAAACACTAATGACTGAAGAGCTGACGAGTTGTGGGATGACATTAAGAACATCATACATGAAGAAAGCAAAAGCTCATTAAAAAGACAGGAAAGAAAGAAAATACCAGAGTGAATGTCCCAAAAAGACTCTGAAAATTGCTCTTGAATGTAGAGTAGTTAAAGTGAATGGAAGAAATGATGAAGTAAAAGAGGTGAACGTAAGACATCAAAGGGTGGCTAGAGGAGACAAAGTAAAATATTATAATGAAATGTGCAATGAACTGGAGTTAGAATACCAAAGTGAAGAACACATTTGGCATTTCTCAAGCTGAAAGAATTTAAGAAAAAAATTCAATCCTAGATCTACAATTTTTAAGGATCTAAGTGGCACAGAGGTTAAGAGCTATGGCAGCTAACCGAAAAGTTGGTAGTTAGAATCCACCAGAGACTCCTTGAAAACCCTATAAGGCGGTTCTACTCTGTCCTCTAGGGTCCCTATGAGTTGGAATCGAGTCAACAGCAATGGGTTTGTTTTGTTTTGGTTTGGTTTCTGGGCAAAATATTGGAGGAAGACTTATTAATAGCCTATGATATGCAGCTTTGTAAGCATATTTGCTGTTTCCTCTGTGTGATTGGGAAGGTATGGTTTTCAGGATTAGGGAATACTGAAGTGAATAAGTTATTTTAAGGCACAAAACAGTGTAAGCACCCATTGTAGCTTTGCTTGGCATACTGAATACATGTTTCTTGCAATTATCAAGGAAGTAACTTCTGGTTTATGAGATGTAAGTAATTGTTTTTGCAATAAGAAGGAATTTATTGCAGTGGTAGTGTTCCCAGGATAACACTTCCTTTTGGGGTTTTTATTTTTACATGAAGCTGGAATTATACAATGGCTCCCCTTTTGTATTCTCATATTGGTTTGGAGGTGTGGCATTGGTATTATCCTGGTTTTGCTGTCCCTGGAATTACTTTTTCTAGAAACACTCCTCTTTTTCAGAAATGGCTGATACATGGCTGAAGAAGTTGCAGAACTTTTATTTTCTTTACTCAAGAATGAGGATAATTCTGAAGAGGAGTGTGACAAAAATGCCTCGGAGGAACTTTCCCATCTTGGGGAATCTGAAGCTCATTGCGCTGATAACAACAACAGGAGCATGGTATCAGAGGATGATGAAACAGTCAATATTGCACAAGGCAGAGGTCAACCGACGATGGCCATGATGACAGTGAAGAAAGTGAAGGGGAATAGTGCTAAGATATCTCCTATTTTGAACAGATAATGAGTTCACTTAAGCAAAATACCGAAGTTTACTCAGACTTGACCCATAAAGATATTGAAGTAGATTATTTTTTGTCTGTCTTTATGAAGAAATATTGGAAGTAATAAAGGACCAAATGAAATGTGACCCAGGAGCACAGAAGACAATATAGAGGGCAGGAGATTAGTATGCCAAGTAAAAACTGGCAGCCTACAATCATAGAGGAGATAAAGACATTCATTGCTCTGCATATACTGATTGGTATATGCATCTTGCTGGATATCACACTTATTGGGCCAGTGACCTCATCTTTGGTGTTATTTCCATGCCAGAATTTATCACTAAAACGATATTCAAGAATCTTATGGAGAAAATGCACCGCAATGACAATTCTAAAGCTGTGCACAAAGGACAGCCTGGCTACAAATAGCTTCACAAGTTGCTCCCTATTATCACTGCTCTCAATAGCCACCTAAAGGAAGTGTATGTGCCATCAAGTGTAACGGAAGTTGATGAAAGCATCGTGTCATTCAGGGGCCATTCATCAATAAAGCAGTATATGCCAATGAAGCCCGCCAAACTCGCGTACAGTCATGAATTGGCTTTGTAAGTCACTTTGAAATATATTCTTAAAAGAAAGGTGTGGACAATGACTCATCTACCTCCCTCAGTGAGACTGCTGTAGTTGGACTATGTCACTCATACAACAATTCTTATAGGCTCATTGCCTTCGACAGTATCTTTTCCTCCTATTGCTTGTTTTGTACTTGTGTTAGCAGTAAAGTGGCAGGACCTTAAACCTGTGACAGTTTTGTTCACATTCCACAGTCCAAAGCACATGACTATTGCCAGAAGAAAGAAAAAAGATGATTTCTCCTTAGTAACACCTTGCCCAAGAGCAGTTACCAAATACGATGCAATTATGGGAGTAGTGGATCACTTTGAATAGAGCCCGAAAGTTAGGCAATTAGAAGGCGCTCTGTCAAAAGGTGGCATTGATTGGTGTATTTTCTTATCGACCTTGGCATTGTAAACAGTTTTACAATGGAACTGTAACAATGGGGGAACTGTAAGAAGAGCAGATGTGACCAACTGTCTTTCAAGATCACTCTAATTAGGCAGCTTACAGTGGGCTGGTAAATCAAAAGAAGAGGAAGAACTTCCTTCCTTGTCAAGAACAAGCCAGGAGTCAGCGGGTGCCAAATGAACTCCGGCTCCAACAGGTTGGAAATCATTTATCTGTCAAAAGAACCAAAAACTGATACAGAGAATGCAGCACTAAGAAGAAGCAGACTTGAACAACAACTATGTGCAGCCAGTACAGGGTGCCTTTATGTGTTACCCGTGTTTTCAAAAGTTTCACTCAATAAAATAAAATTGCTAAATAAAAATGATTTTTTCCTGTCTCATTTAACCTATCCTACATCCAGAATCCACTGGTACATATATGCATCATATAATATTTATAAAAATCCACCTTGCATAACAAAAAATGACCAACTGTGAATGATTTAGCATGCATTGCATTAGTGAAAAAACATACATCATAAAAAATTACAAACATAAAATAATTTGGTCTTAATAGGACCACAGGTTTACATATTCCCTTTTCTCCCTCCTGTCGTCTGACTTATTAACCTCATTTTATTTAATGAAATTCACTTATTTCAATGCAGCATGCTTTATTTCTCCAACATTAAAAAAAAAAAAAAACCCAAGTAAGTGCTTACTTTTCTTTAAAGTTTTAAGACAGCATGGAAGATAAAGGGGGTAATTGGAAAAAGGCCCTATGTTTTAATTTTGCAAACTGCTTCTTTTAAGTAACTACATGGTTGGAAAATACAAAAAAAAAAAAAACAAAACCCTCGTTTTATAGATAATGTAGTGTGTGTGGAACTTTAATCAGTGCTTTGTTTTAGGAGAATTATTAATGAAATTTTCTTCCTTGGAAAATGCCTTTATGCCTCTGTTTGTGTGTGAGTGTGTGTGTGTGTGTGTGTGTGTGTGTGCATGCGTATGTGTGTGTTTTGGTGAGAATAAAATAAATTCATTTAATTCTAAGTAATTATATACCACATATCTTGGAGTTAAGCTTAAATTGATTGTGAACTGCTTTTCTTTTTTTATATTTTAGATAGGGTACTCAAATTTTTCTTTTTTTTGAAACATTTTTATTGTACTTTAGATGAAGATTTACAGAGCAAATTTGTTTCTCATTAAACAATTAATACACATATTATTTTGTGACATTGGTTGCCAACCCCAAGACATGACAACACTCTCTTTTTGACCTTGGGTTCCCCATTATCAGCTTTCCTGTTCCCTCCTGCCCTCTCATCCTTACTACTGTGCTGGTGTGCCCATTTAGTCTCCTTTTTGTTTTATGAGTCTGTCTAATCTTTGGCTGAGAGGGTGAACCTCAGAAGCGAGTTCATTACTGAGTTAAAATGGTATCCAGGGGCCATGCTCTTGGGGTTCCTCCAGTCTCTGTCAGACCAGTAAGTTTGGTCTTTTTTGTGAGTTAGAATTTTATTCTACATTTTTCCCCAGCTCTGTCTGGGACCCTCTACTGTGATCCCATTCAGAGCAGTTTATGGTGTTAGCCAGGCACTATCTAGTTGTGCTGAATTCAGTCTAGTGGAGGCTGTAGTAGTGGTGGTCCATTAGTCCTTTGGACTAATCTTTCCCTTACGTCTTTGGTTTTCTTCATTTTCCCTTACTACAGATGGGGTGGGACAATGGAGTATCTTAGATGGCCTCTCACAAGCTTTTAAGATCCCAGACTCTACTCACCAAAGTAGGATGTAGAACATTTTCTTTGTAAACTATGTTATGCCAATTGAGCTAGATGTTCTCCAAAACCATAGTTCTTAGGCCTCAGCCCAATAATTCGGTTCCTCAGGGAGTTTGCTTGTGTCTATGGAGCTTCCATGACCTTGCCTTGGTCAAGTTTTGCTGATTTCACCATATTGTGTACTGCCTTATCCTTCACCAAAGTTACCACTTATCTATTGTTTAGTTAGTGTTTTTCTCTCCTCACCTCTCCCTTCCAAAGTAACCATCAAATATTTTTTCAGTCTGTGTGTAAACCTTTTCATGAGCTTTTATAACAGTGGTCTCATATATTTGTCCTTTTGTGATTGAATTATTTCACTCAACACAATGTCCTCCAGATTCATCCATGTTGTGAGATGTTTTTCAGATTCATCATTGTTTTTTATTGTTGCATAGTATTCCATTGGGTGCATGTATCATGGTTTGTTTATCCATTCATCTCCTGATGGACACTTAGGTTGTTTCAATTTTTTAGCTATTGTGAATAATGCTGCAACGAACATGAGTGTGCATATGTCTAGTCATGTGATGGCTTTTATTTCTGTAGAGTATATTCCTAGTAGTGGGATAGCTGAATTTTATGGTATTTCTATTGTTAGGTTTTTAAGGAAGTGCCATATCATTTTCCAAAATGGTTGTACCATTTTGCATTCCCATCTTCAGTGCATAAGAGGTCCAATCTCCCCACAGCCTCTCCAGCATTTGTTATTTTCTGCATTGTTTTTTTTAATTTGTGCCAGTAATGTTGGGGTGAGTTGTATCTCATTGTGTTTTTTATTTGCATTTCTCTAATGGCTCGTGATCAAGAGCATTTCCTCATATGTCTGTTGGTTGCCTGAATGTCTTCTTTGGTGAAGTGTCTGTTCATATCTTTTGTCCATTTTTAAATTGGATTGTCTTTTTGTTGTAGAGGTATTGGATTTTCCTGTAGATTTTACAGATTAGACATTTGTCAGATTTGTCATAGCCAAAAACGTATCCCTAAATTCCTAAATTTAAACTAGTCTTTTATTATTTGATATCACCTTGACTCCCTCTCCATTTGAAAGTTCTATACCTACACTATTTATTCCATCTTTTATTGTTCTGATGTTGTTGTCATTTACAGATTGACTTTTTGGTTCCCTTTTGTAAATCTTTTAGTTTTGTTTTACCTGGAGAGTTCATTACCTAGTTTGGTATCTGCCTGATGCTGTCATATGTTCTAGGTTTAGGTTGTTGTCAGATATTGTTGCTTCTCTAACCAAAGGAATCCCTTTAATAATTCTTGTTACTTTGTTTTTACATATTCTCTTAATTTTTGTTTATCTGGAAATGTCCTATTTTCACCAATATATTTAAGAAAGGGTTTTGCAGGATATATTATTTGTTGTAGGCAGTTTTTTTTTCTCAAGGTTATATATATGCCATCCCACTGCCTTCTTATCTGCTTGGTTTCTGCCAAGTAATCAGAGGTTAGTCTTATTGTTTCCCTTTTTTATATGACTCCTCATTTTTCTCAAGCTACTCTCAGGATTCTTTCTTTGTCTTTGGTTTTGGTGAGTGTGATTATAATATGTCTTGATGATTTTCTTTTGAGGTCTATCCTATATGGTGTTCACTGAGCTCCTTGGATGGTTGGCTTTTCATCTTTCATGATATTAGGGAAGTTTCCTGTCAGCAAATCTTAAATAATATCTCTGTGTTTTCTGTTTCCTGTCCCTGTTCTGCAGTTATGATCACATGCAAATTTTTGCTTTTGATTGTATCCCACATTATTCTGTCTTCTTCATTTTTCTTTGTTTTTTTCTCTGATTTTTACTCAAAGTAGTATCCAAGGATTTGTCTTCAATTTCGTTGATCCTGTCTTCCATAGTTTCAGATTTTCTACTAAAACCTTCTATTGCATTGTCTATTTCTGAAATCTTGTTGTTTATCCTTTGAATTTCTAGTTGTTGTTTTTGTTTTATTTCTAGTTGTTTATTTATTTTGTGGTTTTGTTCCTGTATCATTTTCCTGGATTCTTGCATTGTTTTTGTCTGTGTTTTCCCAGATTTACCTGTATTTTCCATGATATTGTCTTTTTTTTTTTCCTTATTTTTGTCTGCATTTTCTGTAATCTCTCAGATAACCCTGAATATTAGAATTTTGAATTCCCTTTCAGGTATTTCCAGTGCCTTTTCTTCTACAAGAAAGTCAGTTAGTGTTTTAGTCACTTTCTGGAGCTATATTGTCCCTTTTTTTAAGTTTTGGTATTGTCTGCTGTCTCTAGGACATTCAGGAATTATTTTCTTCATTTACTGATTGTAGATTTGTTTTTTTCATCCTGATTTTTTCTTTTATTTGGTTATGTCTGGGCAGGCAGTCTGGCCACGTTTTTTTGCTTGCTCACCTATGAGCACAATAATTCTCACCACCTTGTTCAAGTGGACAGTGCCAGTCACTGAACTATGGTGCAGCAGTCAGGTCCAGTGGGGGTGGAGTGTCAGGGAGGGGTAGTTTGTGGCATGAACAGGGGCTTACAGGGTGGGGTTGGGAGACAGTGTATGGCAGGGTCTGCAGGACCACATTTGTGCTGCTTGGGGATGCAGAACTTGGTGCACAGTGCAGATAGGCAGGAGGGAAGGGAGAGTATGTGATGTGCAGAGCTAAGTGGATGAATGAAAGAAGAGAGAGAAACAAAAGTAAAAAAAGCAAAAAAAATATAGAGAAGATGAAGAAGAATTAAAAAAATGAAGACAAAGAGAAAAAAGTAAATAAAATGGTGGCACCATAGGATTTGGTAGGTGGATGCAGGAAAGATTAGGTGAGGCCATGTGCTGGTGGCTCTCTAGAAGACTGGTGCAGTTTGGCCTGTCAAGAAGGGCTTTGGTGGCACACAGGGCTAGGTGAGCAGGAGAAAGTAAAGTAAAGAGGGGAAAGAGAGAGAAGAAACCAACCAACAACAACCAAAAAATACGGTGGTGGGAGAGCTGGCTGTTGGGGGCAGGGCAGAACTGGCGCAGCAATGAGCTGATGTCTCTCTTGCCTGGAATGGGTGAGCAGCGTGGGGCCTAGGTGGGAGGGAGAAGGAAAAGGGAGAAAGGGAAATATAAAGAAAAATAAAAAATATGGCACTAAGGGAGCCAATCTGTGGGGGTGGCACAAACTGGGGAGGCTGTGTGCCAGACGCTCTGCAGCCAAGCAGTACAACCCAGCCCTCCAAGGGGATGATGTTGGCCTACATGGCTAGGTCTGTGGGAGAAAGGAAAGGAAGACAGAGAGAGAGAAGAAACAACAAAAAAAGAAAAGAAAAAAACAAACAAATGAACAAAAAATGAATAAATGGCACTGAGGGGAGCTGGTTGGTGATGGTGTTGCAGACCCGGGGAGGCTACTTTCAGTGACTCTCCAACCAATTTGTGCAGCATGACCCCTTAAGAAGGGACAGGGGCAGTTCACAGGGCTGGGTGAGAGGAAGAAAGGAAAAGAAGAAAAGGAGAGAGAAGAAACAGAAAAAAGAAAATAAAAAAGAAAAGAACAAAGCAAGTAAACCAAAAAATCACAGCCTGTCAGGAAGGGGACGGGATGATACATGGGGCTAGCCGGCCAAGAGAAAGGAAACAAAGGGAGCGAGAGAGAGAGAAGCAACAGAAAAAGCGCCCTCCCCCCAAAAAAACAAAAAGAATGGCTCTTAAGGAGCCAGCCAATGGGGGCAGAGTGGACCCAGGCAGCAGTGAGCTGGTTTCTTTCTGGCCGATTGACCATGGCCCTTTGGAAAGCAGTGGAGGTAATGTAGAGGGAAGAAGAGTGGCAGGTGGGAAATCATGTATCCCTGTTACCAGGTGCTCTGAATCCTGTTGGGAGCTCCATGAAATTGCCTTCCTGTACTCCCTGTCCATGTTCCTTGGTGGCTGTAGTCCAAGATGGCAAATCTGTGCCTCATTAGCTAGTAGGAGACCTCCACTCTGTAGCTGTCCTCAATCTCATTTCTCTGTTAGTTTATTATTCCATTTGGTGCTTGATTGAGTTCTTTATTCCTTCATTTGATGCTTAGGGTTCCAGGACAGCCATTTGTATCTGTTTTACTTAGTTTTTCAGGTCTCTGCTGCAGAGGGACAGCATGGTGCTTCTGTCTATAGTGCCATGTTGGCTCTGCCTCTGATTTTGAACTACTTTTGAGTATCTTTAACCAAAAGGAATTTTTTTGTGCAGTTTTCCCCAAAAGCATAAAATTTGAAAATTAACTTATTAGTTATTTTGGCCACACATTTTTTTCACTGAGGAATCTATATATATTTAATAGAATGGAATTTATGAAATGTAAATATATGATAAATAATTTTTTTTTAAATTGCAATGATTTTATAATGAGTACTGTATTCTTCAAAGCAGTTATCTTAGGAAGCTAAATACTTATTTCACTGTTATGGATTGAATTGTGTCCCAGAAAATATGAATTGTAAATCCTAACCACTGTATCTGTGAATGTAGTCCAATTTGGGAATAGGGTTTTCTTTGTTATGTTAATGAGATCATATCAGTATAGCGTGTATCTTGAGTTAATCACTTTTGAGATATAAAAAGAGCAGCACAGACACAGAAACAGCCCGCAAGCAAGCATGCAAGCATGAATGGGGGATAGAAGCCACGTGAAGATCTCCAAGGAACACTCAGAAGAAAGTTATAGGAGCTGATACAAGGATTTTCCTCTGAAAAGACAGAAAGAGCCTTCCCCTAGAGCTGGTGCCTTGAATTCCGATTTCTAGCTTCTTAAACTGTAAGAAAATAAATTTATGTTCATTAAAGAAGCACTAAATAAATAAGACATTCACCAAGTATAATATTGTCAAGATATAAAAATTGCCATCGAATGGTGTTTTTTAAAAATTTAACTCTTTGACTACAAGATATATTTCATCTTCAGAAACAGTTATTAGAGGCTTTAAAAACAAACAATATTTAAATGCTTTTGAAATACAAAATACTTCTAAGTGTTAAAGCTTTTCCATCATAAAGGTATTTATATTCTCTTTAATACTGATTAAAAAAGAGAGTGTTGACCTTTTGTGGGGTTATTAACCAACGTCATGAAACAATATGTGTAGTGACTGTTTAATTAGAAACTATTTGTTCTGTAAACCTTCATCTAAAGTACAGTAAAAAAAAAATCTGTAAAATAAAAAAATAATAATTCCTGAAACCTCTGGACCAGTTTTATAGGCATCCTTGAATGAGCTGCTACCTTCCTAAAGTAATCACTTAATTAATGCATATTTCATTTAAAATTCTAACTGCTTTAATTTTTATTCACACTTGGCATTTTCTTTTTTGTTCTGCAATGAATTTTGTTTATTTTCAAAAGAAATGATCAAAGGTAATAACAGATTGTCAATAAAGGGAATGGGATGTGAAATGTTCTCTCTGTAGTCTATTAGGCATATATGCCATTTTTATAAGAACTGACAAGAGAAATTCTGTTGAATGTCATTGTATATAGGTAAACTGCTTAAAAGATTCAATCTCACTCTTGACAGTAGATGCAATGATGTAGGAATAGCCATTAGTAATATTGTTTGGTAGTAACAAACTTCATATCTCCTTGAGATGTACAAGTGAGAATGACTGAATATGTAATGGATTTTCATAAGAAACACATTTTCACTAACAATGAATTATTTGTGTTTCCTGATTGCAGGTATTAAAACCAAATAATTTTTGTACACGTGTAGGTGCAACTTTTTAAGAATTTTTTAAAAAATATGGTAGATACTCCCAAAATTATTGTCTTCTTTTCATTAAAAATATCATTTGGAGTCAGTGAATAAAGTATTACAATCATTAAATAAGGTGAAATATTTGAGTTACACATCATCTATGACCCATGCAAATGACGTTATTTGTGTAAATAGAGACACTTATCCTTCGTAGCACATTCCAAACCAGTCTGATACATTTGTTATTGTTGTAGGTGCCTTTGAGTCATTTCCAACTCATAGCGACCTCATGCACAACAGAAAAAAATACTGCCTTCAGTGAAGCTTGGACTTCTTCCTTCAGTACCATTGCTTCTTGATCATATGGTAACTCCTGAAATGGTTGAACGTCGACAAATTCTTTTTGGTACAGTGACTCTGTGTATTACTTCTGTCTTCTTTCGATGCTTCCTGTGTCACTCAATATTTGGGCCATATAAGCCTTCAATATTGCAATTCTGTGTATGAATTATTTCGTCAGTTCTTTAACTTGAGAAATACTGAGTGTGTTCTTCCTTTTTGGTTTTCTAACTCCAGGTTTTTACACATTTCATTATACTTTACTTTGTCTTCTCAAGCTGCCTTTAGAAATCTTCTGTTCAGCTCTTTTACTTCATCTTTTCTTCCCTTCACTTTAGGTACTCTACCTTCAACAGTAAGTTTCAGTGTCTCTTCTTACATCCATTATGGTCTTCTCTTTCTTTCCTGTCTTTTTAATGACCTTTTGATTTCTTCCTGTGTTATGTCCTGGATGTAATTCCACAACTCATCTGGTCTTCAGTCATTGGTGTTCAATGTGTCAAATCTGTTTTTGAGATGGTCTGTAAATTCAGGTAGGATATACTGAAGGAATATTTTGACTCTCGTGGATTTGTTTTACTTTTCTTCAACTTCATCTTGATCTTGCATATGAACAATTGATAGTCTGTTCGTCAGACGGCCCTTGCTTGTTCTGACTAATGATATTGAGCTTCTCCATCATCTCTTTCCACAGAAGTATTTCATTTGATTCCTGCGTACTCCATCTGGTGAGGTCCATATGTTGTTGAAAAAAAGTATTTGCAATGAATAAGATACTGATCTTGCAAAATTCTATCATGAGATTGCCGGCGTTGTTTCTATCACCAAAACCCTATTTTACAACTACTGATCCTTCTTTATTTACAACTTTCACATTCCTATCACCAGTAATTATCAATGCATTTTGACTGCGTGTTTGATCAATTTCAGACTGCAGAAGCTGATAAAAATTTTCAGTTTCATCATCTTTGGCATTAGTAGCTGATCCATTAATTTGAATAATAGTTGTATTAACTGGTCTTCCCTATAGGCATATGGATATTATCCTATCACTGACAGTGTTATACTTCAGGATAGATCTTGAGATGTTCTTTTTGCTGATGAATGTGATGTCATTTCTCTTCAATTTGTCATTCCCAGCATAGTAGACCCGGAAAATCTAAAAAGACTTTAAACGAGTCCTTATGATTGTGCAAAAAGTAGCTTTTCATATAATTTTAGATGGTATAACAATATGATATTTTTCAGGAGCTCTGGATTGTCACGATTTGAATAAACTCACGCTAAGTCAATTTGGAAAAATTTGATTAAGTTTTCAGTATCTCAGTTATTTCTATTATTTGAACATTAAATTTAGAAATGATGCATGAGTTTAAAGTAAGGATTTAGGTTAAAGAGGAGCTAAAGTACGACCCATAGTCTTGTATGTGGAGTCTTTTTGAGGACATGTGAGGTAATGGTAAATATCATTAAACTCTGGAAACTTATGGTACAAAAAATAGAATAAACATAATGACTTCTGTCATATTTCTGAGGGAGGCAGCTGCTAAAAGCAATGATGAACTTTCTAAAATAGTTTGGGCTACAATGCCAACCACAATTTTCTGTAAAAACAACTCTTCTAAATAATCTTTCCCAGGAATTGACATTTGGTAATTTTCAAATAGGCTTATCAATTTTGCTAACAAACAAATTTATATAGTGAGTAAAATTCAAGGTAAATATTTTTAAGCAGGACAAAGAGAATCACTTTTTAACAATGAAGGGACCAATGAAAATGTGATTCTAGACTTTGAGTCAATTTAATGTATAAAGTAAATTTTCTTAACAATAAGAAGGCCTTTAACCTCATGAGAATCTTTGACAGATTATATTAAGTATCTAATCTTCTAAGATGATTTTTAACTGAGTCTGAAAAAAGAGTCAGTATCTTTTTGTCAGGTTTCCATGGAATACTAAAAAGTTTAACATATCTAAGTTTATGAAGCCCTGGATGCACAGTGGTTAAGCACAAGGCTGCTAACTGAAAAGTCAGTTGTTCAAAGCTACCAGCTGCTCCGTGGGAGAGAGTTGTGACGGTCTGCTTCTGTAAAGATTATAGCCTTGAAAATTCTGACTTTGAGATGGAATCAACTCGACAGTAATGTGTTGGCTTTAGAAGTTTATGTAAAAAAAATACACTCTGAAAAAATTTATAATATATAAGTAATGTAGACTAATTTATATGACCACTATTTACTAAAAGTAGAAATCTGTATCAAAGTCAAAATTTACAAAACCAAAATATCACAGATTGCAATTTAAAAATCAACATATTCTTCACAAAGAAATTTTAGATCAAAGAGTAATTCCTATCCACAATTATAGGATGTTTGGAAACTATCAATAGAAAAGCGTCTACATACAAAAAATAATCTGAAAAAGGTGTTAACAGAGGAAAAACGGCCTTAGAAATTTCCTTAGTAAGGAAGAAATAAAATCAATGAGTACAGAGTCAACTAACAGAAGGAAAAAGAAGAAAAAAAAAAACAAAACAACCATTCTAAAGGCAATATGAAAAAAACTATTAATAGGTAAGATTTAATAAATTGAAAAACAGATAAAGTGAAAAATTTATTTTAAAACTCAACACTTGCTTATATTAACACATTCTATGATTCTATTCAGTTCCTAGATGGCAGAAGGATTTTACACCCCACTACCAACATAAAGATTGGCTTTTGAACCCACCCCGCAGCACAGTGAAAGGAGGGTCTGGTGAACTGCTTCCAAAGAGATTACAGTCAAGAAAATTCTATGGAGCAGTCCTGCTCTGTAACACATGGGATCACTATGAGTTGGAATCAATTCATGACAATGGGTTTGTTATTATACGAATAACCATGCCCCTAGGATTGATTTATTCACTCAAAGCTCATGCTCCTTTTTTGTTCGTTGTGAAGAAAATAATAAATGTTGATTTAGTGAGGGAATTCGCAAATGCTTTAAAAAAATGTCAAGAACATGTAGCTAACACAGAAGGTAATATTATCAAACCAGAGTCACGTGAACCAGAGATGTTAATAAATATCAAGCTCTAAGAACAATTCCAAGGAGACAATCATGGGTTACAACTATAACAGGAAGGCGCCTGGGACATTGATTTAATTCCCCAGGTCTTTTCTTCCTTCATTGGACATGCACTGTCTCACCCAGAATAACAGATGAGGTCTCTAAGTGAGATGTGCACACAATGTCTGCATTACCTTATGAAACAGTTTTGTTTTATACCATATAGTTGCATGGCTTATGTGACATTGTTTATGGAGACTTGACACACAAATCCATAGATTCTAGGTTTATTTACTATAAAAACAAACCCAAGCAAAACCCATTGCCGTCAAGTCGATTTTGACTCTTAGGGACCCTATAAGATGTAGTATTACCCCATAGAATTTCCAAGGAGCAGCTGGTGGATTCAAATTGCTGACCTTTTGGTTAGCAGTGGTAGCTTTTAAGCAGTGTGCCACTAGGGCTCCTTGTTTACTATAAGTAATGCTAAACGAAAGGCTGTTTATAGATAAGGGCTGTCTTTCTGACAAATAGCATTAGTCTCTTTACCAAGTCAGGTATCACCCTCTTAACAAAGACATTAGTCCAAGCCAACCAACTTCTGTCTTTCTTTCCTAGGAGCATCCCTTCTGTAATGGAAGAGAAATACATCACAGGCCAGCTGCTTAACTTCCTTCTCTCCAGTTGTTCAAACTACGTGGAATTAGAAAAATACTTCAATGTCAGATGACGTATATTAATACAGAAGATAAATGCTTTTATAATACAGAATACTGTAAGTGCAATAGTCTTGAAGAAAATGAATAGTTCCCCTGTATAATAAAAATAATATTTTTAGTATCAAAAGTATAAAAGTAAAATAGCGTACTAGTATACCTACTGACTATATTTCAACATATGTTAATATTTTGCCATATATGCTTTACATTTTTTTGATAAAAATAGATGTAGGTAAAGTACAATCCTCCAGCCTCATTGTTAATATTACCTTTCTCAGTAATCCTTCTCACACATTTAGAAATAACAACATATAGATTGTTTTGTTTCTTTTGAATTTTTATATAAAAGAAGTAATACTGTATATATCCTTTTGTGACTGTATTTTTTCCACTGAATATTGTATCTTGTGATTTATCCATGCTCATATAAGGGGATTTA
This sequence comes from Dugong dugon, assembly GCA_030035585.1. Classification (NCBI taxonomy): domain Eukaryota; kingdom Metazoa; phylum Chordata; class Mammalia; order Sirenia; family Dugongidae; genus Dugong; species Dugong dugon. The sequence goes on from CM057479.1 coordinate 36,881,915, forward strand.
TTTTCTTCTTTATAACTGAAATATAACATTTCATTATTTGAATGAATCATTGATAATTTATCTAGTCACTTACTGATCTATAATTAATTGGCTTCAAATTTTAAATAATTCTGAATAGCACTAAAATGAACATCTTAATGTCTCCTCATACATGTTTAAAATTTAATGTGCAATTTTTTCCTAGAAAATTTAATCAGTATTTTTACTATAAACTGATTAAGCCTTTATTTTTTTTAATCATTTGCCTTTTCAACATTCTTCACATGTACAATTCAGTGACATTGGTTTTGTTTATTATGCTGTTCAACCATTAACAACATCCATTTCCAAATTTTCCCATTATCCTTATCAGAAACTCAGTGTCTCCTAAGCAATGAGGCCTCTTTTTCCTTCCTTTCCTCTTGCTTCTGGTTAATCACTGATAAACTTTTGTTTCTATACATTTGTCTATCCTAGATATTTCATGTAAGTGGAATCATAGAATATTTGACCCTTTGTGGCTGACTTATTCCACTTAGCATGTTTTCAAGGTTCATCCTTGCTGTAACATGTATCAGGACTTCATTTCCCTTTATGGCTAAGTAACATTCCACTGTATGCCAGAAGTTCTAACACACTGATAGCTTCTCAGGAGAAAGGCGTGGCAGTCTACTTCCCTACACCCTTGGAAACCCATGGAGCAGTTCTACTCTGCCCTACAGGGTTACTATGAGTCAGAATTGATTCAATGGCAATGAGTTTGGTTGGTGTATGTATGTATGTGTGTATGTATGTATTAGAATTGCTGAGTCATAGAGTATGCAATTAAATTTTACTAGATACTGCAATTTAACTTTCCAAACTGATAATAATAATTTTCTCTTCAAATCATATTTTTGTTCCCATTTACTAGAACCTTGACAACATTTGTTGTGATCACACTTTTAAATTTTGGTTATTCTACATTAAAATTATTTCTTACTGTTGTTTAACTTTTATTTCATTCATTAATAGTAATATTTAACATATTTTCATACATAAGCTTCATCTTCATATCATTTGCTAATATTTTTGTCTAGTTCTAAATCATTTAGGGTATAATGTAATTACTAATCCCCACTCTTTTAAATGCACTGTAAATATTACCTTCCAGACTGGTTTTTCTTTGCTCTTTCTTTAAAATATCTTGTAACATATGGCTTTTTAAAGTTAAATTTATTATTATCATCATTATCCTTTATTGTTTGTGGGTTTTTAAAATTTGTTCAGTAAATTCTTCTTTTCACAATGTTTTAAATATATTCTTGACCATTCCTTGTATTCTGTTATTTCATAGTTTTATCACTGTTGTGATTTGTATTTTTTAAATTACATTTTCCAAGTGATTGCTGGTGTAGGTAAAGGTTATTGATTTCTATAAACTGATGCTGCACCTAGTAATCAAGCTCAATTATCTTAATTTTTTTTGTCTTTTTGATTTTTCTTGCTTTCAACGTAGGCTGTCATATCATCTGCTATAGCAAAGATTTAATGTCTCTACCTGCATTTTTTTGCCTCTTATTTCTTTTCTTTTTCTACTAACACTAGAGGTGAAGCCCCTTATAAGACAAAAACATCTTTGTTTTATTTCTGACTTTAGAAGAATCTTTTCACAAATATATTGTTAAGTGGTATTTGTTGTGAATTTTGGTAAATTCACATTATATGGTTTATGATTTCCTCTTTTACTAAGAATCATTGTTATAAACAGGTTGAATTTTATTGAAGATCTTTTCCTGCATTGTTCTTAATTATTTATGTTTGTTTTCAATCAGTAATATGTCGAACTGGATGTTAAACCGCTAGTACAGTGAACTCCAATTGGTTTCTTGAGATTGATTCCGTTTTGCATTCATGAGATAATAAGTAATTTTTTTCAGTTAGTGTATTCAAACTGATAATATTTTAATTTGGAATTTTGCATCTATATTTATAGTTGAGATTTATTAAAAATTTTCTTTGTTTTAAAATACCTTACTAGATTTTAGTGTGAAAATATACCAGCCTTTTCATAAAGCAGTGTCAGAGGGAAAACATTGCCTTTTAAAAAATTCTCACAATCAGTTTGTCAAGGATAGATTATCTATGTAACTTTGAACGTTCTGTAAAATTTTTATAAATGCTACCACAGCTTGTGTTTACATATTTATTTTTAGTACATTTTGACTATTTTTAAGGTCAAAATAATTTTGATCTATTTCATCTCTACATGCACACATATAAGTGTGTGTAAATTCTTAAAGTAATTTCAGTGATTTATACTGTTGTAGAAAAAATTCATCTTCATAACTTTTAAGTATATATTTTCTTATAATATTCTATCATTTAAGAGAAATACTTAATCTGTATATTCATAATTTATTTTAATTTACCAACATTGTGTTTCTATTCATGGGTGTGCAAATTACATCTATTTGACCTTTGACAGATCACACTAGGGCTTGTTTTTTTAAATCCAAAAATTAGTGTTGGACTACATCAAGAATCAGAAAATTACTTACTATGGACCACATATGACTCACCACCTGTTTTTGTAAATAAATTTTATTAGAACAAAGCCACACCAATTCATTTACATATTTCCTATGGCTGCTTTTGTACTCCACTGGCAGAGTTGAGTAGTTGACATAGAGGTGAAACTATTTACTATCTATCCCTTTTCATAAAAAAAGTTCATCATATCCTGGGCTAGATTATTTTAAGGCCATTCTCTGTTCTGATATCCTATGATTCTACATATAATAATTATTTCTAGCCGGTCAACCTATTTGGAAAGAATAAATAATGGAAATGTAATGATCTCTTTCTGCTCCTGGGCACATGGAACCAAACTATACAGATTCTTACTGAGAAATCACAATCCCCAGACTTCTATGGTTAATTAGAATTAGCTACCTACATATCTATGGTGGTAGACAGTGTGGTTGTTCTAATTCTCTGCCTTCTGTTCCAGCACTGTTTAGTGCAAGTCTACATATTATCTTCTACCAATGTTGCGCCTCTTAGTTCCATCTCTTATTTGGCCTACACTGATGCTGAATCCTCAATCAGATTAAATTTGCACTTTTCATATCTATGATCTGCTGCACCGTGTACCCTAGTATGATGCTAGAACTGCAGTAGAAACTCCAGATTTGAGGCCAGGATTGTATCTCGCCTTAGTTTTAAAATTCCAATTTGAAACTACTTTTCTCCTAAAACTGGATACACTTGACTGAGAAACTCATGGAGCCATACTTCTCCCAGTCAAACTGGAGTCAACCCTTATGGAAGTCTTCAAACTTCCAAGAAATTTGCACTTTTTGTCCTCGTTCAATGTCATTCTCTTTCCATTCTCCTTCTGTAGTATTCTGCACTAATAAAACTTCCCATATTATTTCAGTTACTGAAAAGACTTTGCCGGGTCAATTACTAGTTAAGTAATTAGACTGAAAATTCCAACTGGCCTCCAAGTGAACACGGGTAGAGATTGCTACCACATTGGAGGGGGGTTTAATCAGGCCTCTCCTACTCCCTTGGGATTGCTGTAAGTAACAACAGATTTTATCACTAAGGTTAATGCTTTTTTTTTTTTTAATATCTTATTGAACTTCAGGTGATGGCTTACAGAATAGTTTCTCATGAAACAGTACTACACAAGTTGTTTTATGACATTGGTTAACAACCCCACAACATATTAACCATCTAAATTCTCAACCTTTTTTTTTTTTTTTTTTTTTTTTGGTGAAAAAACACATAGCCAAAGATACACAGTTTCAAAAATTTCTACATACACAGTTCAGTGACATTGACTACGCTCTTCCAGTTGTGCTGTTATTCTCACTTAAGAGAAGGCTTACAAAACAAAATAGTTTCTCATTTAACAGTTACTATGACAATGGTTAACAATCTCACAACACATCAACAATATCCTTACTCAACCTTGGGTTTCCTATCACCAGCTTCCTTGTCCCCTTCTGTCTTCTGGCCCTTGTCACTGGACTCCTATACCTCGTTAGTCTCATTTGGTTTGATGGAGCTGTCCACTCCCAGGCTGCAAAGTGAACCTCGGAGGTAACTTCACCACTGAGCTAAAAGGGTGTCTAGGGGCCATACTCTCGAGGTTTCTCCAGTCTCCTGTAGGACAGTAAATCTGGTCATTTTTTTTTTTTTTTTTTTTTGTGAGTTAGAATTATGCTCTACATCCTTCTCCAGCTCTGTCCAGAACCCTCTGTTGTGATCCTGGTCAGAGCAGTCAGTGGTGGTAGCCGGGCACCATCTAGCTGTACTGGACTCAGTCGGTAGAGGCCTTGGTAGCTGTGGAGAATTAGTCCTTCGGACTAATCTTTTCCTTGTATCCTGTTCTCTTCATTATCCCTTGCTCCCGAAGGGATGAGACCAGTGGAGTATCTTAGATGGCCACTCACAGGCTTTTAAGACCCCAGACACTACTCAGCAAGGTAGAATGTAGAGCATTGTCTTTATAATCTGTGTCATGCCAATTGAGCTAGATGTTCCCCGAGACCATGGTCCCCACAGCCCTCCGCCCAGCAATTCAGTCCCTCAGGGAGTTTGGATGTGTCTATGGGGCTTCCATGACTTTTCCTTGTACAGGTTGTGCTAGTTTCCCCTGTATTGTGTACTGTCTTACCATTCACGCAAAATACCACTTATCTATTGCCTATTTGGTATATCTCCCCAACCCCTCCCATCCCTGGTAATCAACAAAGATTCTTACATTTTGTATGTGAACTTTTTCATGGGTTTTTACAATAGAGGTCTCATATAATATTTGTCTTTTTGTGATTGACTTAGTTCACTCAGCATAATTTCCTCCAGTTTCATCCATGTTATGAGATGCTTCACAAATCCATTGTTGTCCTTTCTCCTTGCATAGTACTCCATTGTGTGTATGTACCATAGTTTATTTATCCATTCATCTGTTGATGGGCATCGAGGTTGTTTCCATCGTTTTGCTATTGTGAACAATGCTGCCATGAACATAGGTGTGCATATGTCTATTCGAGTGACGACTCTTATTTCTCTAGGATATATTCCTAGGAGTGGGATTCCTTGATCAAATGATATGTCTATTTCTAGCTTTCTGAGGAAACGCCATATCATTTTCCAAAATGGTTGTATCATTTTGCATTCCCACCAGCAGTGCATAAGAGTTCCCATCTCCCCGCAGCCCTTCCAACGTTTGTTATTTCCAGTGTTTATGATTCGTGCCAGTAATGCCGGGGTGAGATGGTATCTCATTGTGGTTTTAATTTGCATTTCTCTAATGGCCAGTGATCGCGAACATTTCCTCATGTGTCTGTTGGCCATTTGAATGTCTTCCTTGGTGAAGTGTCTGTTCATTTCCTTTGCCCATTTTTTAATAGGATTATTTGTCTTTTTGTTGTAGAGGTGTTGGATTTTCTTGTAGATTATGGAGATTAGACCTTTGTCTGACTTGTACTGTCCAAAAATTCTTTCCCAGGCTGTAGGTTCTCTTTTTACTCTTTTGGTGAAGTCTTTTGAAGAGCATAGGTGTTTGATGTTTAGAAGATCCCAGTTTTCTAGCTTATCTGTTGGGATTTGTGCACCAATGGTTATGGTTTGTATCCTGTTAATGCCATGTAGTATGGCCTGAAGTGTTGGTCCTATTTTATCTTCTATGAACTTTATAGTTTTAGGCTTTATATTCAGGTCTTTGATCCATTTTGAAGTAGTTTTTGTATACGGTGTGAGGTATGGGTCCTTTTTCCTTTTTTTGCAAATGGATATCCAGTTTTGTCAGCACCATTTGTTAAAAAGACTGTCTTTTCCCCATTAGATGGACTTTGGGCCCTTGTCGAAGATCACGCGACCGTAGGTGGATGGATTTACATCTGGGTTCTCAATTCTGTTCCATTGGTCAATGTAACTGTCGTTGTACCAATACCAGGCTGTTTTGACTACTGTAGCTGTATAGTAGTTTCTGAAGTCAGGTATTGTGTGTCCTCCAACTTTATTCTTCTTCTTCAGTAGTGCTTTACTTATTTGGGGCTTCTTCCCTTTCCATATAAAGCTAATGATTAGTTTTTCCATCTCTTTGAAGAATGTTGTTGGTATTTGGATCGGGATTGCATTGTATTTGTTAATTGCTTTGGGTAGAATTGTCATTTTCACAATGTTGAGTCTGCCTAACCGTGAGCATGGTATGTTTTTCCATTTATGTAGATCCCTTTGGGTTTCATGCAGTAGTGTTTTGTAGTATTCTTTGTATAGGTCTTTTACATGCCTGGTCAGATTTATTCCTAAGTATTTTATCTTTTTAGGGGCTATTGAAAATGGTATTGATTTCCTGATCTCCTTTTCATCATTCTCTTTACTGGTGTATAGGAATCCATCTGATTTTTTAATGTTTATCTTGTATCCTGCTACTCTGCTGAATCTTTCTATTAGTTCCAGTAGATTTCTCGTGGAGTCTTTAGGGTTTTCTATGTATAGTATCATAAAATCTGCAAACAGGGATAGTTTAACTTCTTCATTACCAATTTGGATGCCCTTTATTTCTTTTTCTTGCCTTATTGCTCTAGCTAGAACTTCCAGCACAATGTTAAATAGGAGTGGTGATAAAGGGCATCCTTGTCTTGTTCCTGTTTTCAAGGGGAATGTTTTCAGCCTCTTTCCATTAGGAATGATGTTGGCCGTTGGTTTTGCATAGATGCTCTTTATTATGCTGAGAAATTTCCCTTCTGTACCTATTTGATTGAGAGTTTTTATCAGGAATGGGTGTTGGAACTTGTCAAATGCCTTTTCTGCATCAACTGAGATGATCATATGATTCTTTTCTTTCCTTTTATTTATGTGGTGGATTATGTTTATTGATTTTCTAATGTTGAACCATCCTTGCATACCTGTTATGAAACCTACTTGGTCGTGGTGTATTATTTTTTTGATATGATGCTGAATTCTATTGGTAGAATTTTGTTCAGAATTTTTGCATCTATATTCATGAGAGATATTGGTCTGTAATTTTCTTTTTTTGTGATGTCTTTGCCCGGTATTGGTATCAGTGTTATGCTGGCTTCATAGAATGAAATTGGAAATGTTGCTTCCTCTTCTATGCTCTGAAATACCTTGAGTAGTACTGGTACAAGCTCTTCTGTAAATGTTTTGTAGAAATCTCCAGTGAAGCCATCTGGGCCAGGGCTTTTTTTGGTTGGGAGTATTTTTATTACCGTTTCAATCTCTTCCCTTGTTATGGGTCTGTTCAGATTTTCAACATCACTTTGTTGGAGTTTGGGTAGGCCATATGTTTCTAGAAATTTATCCATTTCCTTTAGGTTTTCAAATTTGTTGGAGTATAGTTTTTCATAATATTCTGTTATAATTCTTTTTATTTCAGTTGTGTCTTTTGTAATGTCCCCCATGTCATTTCTTATTTTGGTTATTTGTGCCCTCTCTGTTTTTCTTTTGTCGGTCTGGCCAGTGGTTTGTCGATTTTGTTGATTCTTTCAAAGAACCATCTTTTTGTTTTATTGATTTTTTCTATTGTTTTTCTGTTCTCTATTTCATTTATTTCTGCTCTGATCTTTATTATCCTTTCTTCTGGTGGTTGTGGGCTTTTTTTGCTATTTTCTTTCAATTTCTTTGAGTTCTGTAGTTAATGTTTTGATTTTGTCCCTTTCTTCTTTTTTGATGTGTGCATGTATTGCTATAAATTGTCCTCTGAGGACTGCCTTTGCTGTGTCCCAAAAGTTTTGTTATGATGTGTTTTCATTCTCATTTCATTCTAGGAATTTTTGGATTCCATCTCTGATTTCTTCTATTACCCAGTGATGTGTAAGCAGGGTATTATTCAGTTTCCATGTAGTTGAGTTTTTCTCCTTGGTCTTTCTAGTGTTAATTTCTACCTTGATGGCATTGTGGTCAGAGAAGATACTTTGAATTATCTCAACATTTTGGATCTTGTTGAGGATTTCTCTGTGGCCTAAGACGTGATCTGTTCTGGAGAACGTTCCATGTGCATTGGAAAAGAATGTGTACTTTTCAGCATTTGGATGGAGTGTTCTATGTATGTCTATGAGGTCAAGTTGGCTGATTGTACCCTTTAGGTCTTCTGTATCTTTGCTGAGTTTCTTCTTAGGTGTTCTGTCCGTTACAGAGAGTGGGGTGTTGAAGTCTCCTACCATTATTGTGGAACTGTCAATTTCTCTTTTCAGTGTTGTTAGAGTTTGTTTTATGTATTCTGGAGCCTTGTCATTGGGTGCGTAGATGTTTACTATGGTTATGTCTTCATGATGGATCATCCCCTTAATCATTATATAGTATCCTTCTTTGTCTTTTCTGGTAGATTTTGTTTTAAAGTCTATTTTATCTGAGATTAGAATTGCCACTCCTGCTCTTTTTTGGTAGTTGTTAGCTTGATATATTTTTTTCCAACCTCGGACTTTTAATAAATTCACATCTTTGTTTCTAAGGTGTGTCTCTTGTAGACAGTGTATTGATGGATCCTGTTTTCTTAACCATTCTGTCATTCTCCATCTCTTTGTGGGTGCATTGAGTCCATTTACATTCAGTGTAATTATTGACAGTTATGAGTTTGTTGCTGTAATTTTGTAGTGCTTTTTTTTGTGATGCTGAATTTGTCTTTGTTCTTCTTACTCTCTTGTGCTGAGTTACTTTTGTTTGTGGATTTTTTTTTAATTTCTTTTGTTTTTGTAGGTTTTGGTTTTGCTGAGACTTTATGTTTTTCATCTGTATTTTTATGAGTTAGTTAACTTACTTTGTGGTTACCATGAATTTTACCCTTATCTTTCTAAGTTTGAAACAGTCTACCATTACTTGGTATTGCCTTGCCTTCCTCTGCATTAGAAAGTTCTATACCTATGCCATTTATTGCCTCTTTCATTGTTTTGATGTTGTTGTCATCCATCCATTGACTGCTCTGATTCCCTGTTGTATTGCTTATGGTTTTGGATAGTCCTCAAGAGTTCATTTCTTACATTGGTATCTGGATCGTATGATCCTGAATCCTAGGTTCTGCCTGTGAGCTGAAGATGTTTGTCTGCAGATCGAAGAACTCCCTGTAATAATTCTTGTAATTTTGGTTTGACTTTTACATATTCCCTTAGTTTCTGTTTATCTGGAAATGACCAAATTTCACCATCAAATTTGAATGAAAGTTTTGCAGGATATATTATTCTTGGCTGACAATTTTTTTCTTTCAAGATTTTATATATGTCAACCCATTGCCTTCTTGCCTGCATGGTTTCTGCCGAATAATCTGAGCTTAGTCTTATTGCTTCTCCTCTCTATGTGACTTCTTGTTTTTCATGAGCTGCTCTCAGGATTCTTTATTTGTCTTTGGTTTTGGCGAGTGTGAATATGATATGTCTTGTTGATTTTCTTTTGGGATCTCATCTATTCGGGGTTCGTTGAGCTTCTTGGATGGCCAGGTTTTCATCTTTCATGATATTGGGGAAGTTTTCTGTCAGCAGTTCCTCAATGATCCTCTCTGTTTTCTCCCCCTGTTCTGGAATGCCAATCACTCGTAAATTTTTGCTTTTGATTGTGTCCCACACAACTCTCAGGGTCTCTTCATTTTTCTTTGTTCTTTTTTCTGAGTTTTTCTGAAACAGACTTGTATCCAAGTGTTTGTCTTCAATTCCACTGATCCTGCCTTCCACGGTTTCAAATCTGCTTCTCAGCCGATCTATGACATCATCATTTTCTGAAATCTTGTTTTTTATCTTTTGGATTGCTAATTGTTGATTTTGTGTAATTTCTAGTTGTGAATTTGTTTGGCATTTTGTTCCTGCATCATCTTCCATAATTCTTCCAATTTTTTCTCTGTATTTTCCATGAATTTGTCTATTTTTTCCTCATGTTTGTCAGCTTTTTGACTCAGTTCTTAGACAATTCCGAGTATTAGAGATTTGAATTCCCTATCAGGTACTTCTAGTGCATTTTCCTCCACAGGATAGTCATGTGGTGTTTTAATTTGGATGCCTACAGGAACCATCCTGTCCTGTTTTTGTAAATGTTTTGATATTGTCTTCTGTTTTCAGGGCATTCAGTAGTTATTTCTCTCGTTTATTGATTGTAGATTTGTTTGTTTCGTCCCTTTTTTTAAAAAAAAATTAGAGTATATCGGAGCAGGTGGACTGCGTGTTGTTTGTTGTTTGCTCATCTGTGCACGCAATACTTTTCACCTCCTTCTCCATCTGGCAGGTTAAGTCACTCAGATATGGTACAGCAGGACAGGTCTAGCTGAAGAAGAGCCGCTGGGACGGGTTGCTTGTGGCACTAACTACAGCCACCATAGCGGGTCTGTAATCAGTGCAGGGCTGGCTCCATGAGGCTTTGCCCATGCTGCTTGGTGGTGTGATGTCAAGCGCACAGTGCAGGTAGGCAGAATGCAGCAGGGAGATGGTTATGTGTGGAGCTAAGATGGATAAGGGAGAGAGGAGAGAGGAACAGGAGCCAAAAAACATACAAACAAAAAAGAATGCTAGGGGAGCTTGCCATTGGAATGGAGAGATGAGAGACTATGAAATGGAGAAAAACAGAAAGGGAAAGGGGAAGAAAAGAAAAGAATGAACAAATAAAAATCAGAAAGTTTAAAGTATCGCAAAGTTCCCAGGGATCCCACCGATGCAGCTACGAGGTCTGCGGAAGTCGCTCTCAGGTGTCGCAGCACAGCCTGGCCAGAAGGCGCAGAGGCATACAATGCCTGGTATTCAGGGATCAGCAAGAGAAGGAAGATATAGAGAGACGAGATACTGAGCAATGAAGAAAGAGAAAAAGGGAAAAAGAGAGAAAAGAAAAGAATACAAATAAAAAAAAAAACCCAGAAAGGCCACCCCCCCTAAAAAAAGAAAAAAACAGTGAAAAAAGAAATGTCCTCAGGGATCCCTCCACGTCTGTAGAAGCCAAAGGTGAGTTCCTTGCCACGCAGCTCCGCCTGGCCAGAAAGGGCTCCCAACTCGAGAAAAGGAAAAGAAAACAAACAAACAATTCAAAATGAACAAAAGCCCCAGGATCCCACCAGTGCGGTAGCCCAGACCGGGAAGCAGCTCCACACTCGAATGGAGCTCTGCAGCCCCTCAGGAGAAAGCAAAGATAGCGAACGGAAGCAGACACTCAAGCAAAAGGAAGGGGAGGCGGCAAGAGGCAAGGAAGAAATCCAAAGAAGCAGGAAAAAAAAAAAAGCAACACCAGCAGCCAACAAATGGCACTCAGAGAGCCAGCCAGTGCGGGCTGGTGTTTCTGGACAAGAGACTGTGTCTGCGGGAAGCAGAGGAGGCCAAGTGTGGGTGAAGAAGGGTGGAGAGTGAGAAAGCGTGTATCACAAATTGCCAGCGTTCTGGAACCCCTCAGGAAGAAGCATAAATGGCGCACGGAGCCAGACACTCGAGTGAAAGGAGGGGGAGGTGGCGAGAGGCGAGTGAGAAATCAAAATAAGCCAAAAAAAAAAAAAAAAAGCAACACTAGCAGCCAACAAATGGCATCCAGAGAGCTGCCCACTTGGGTGTGTGGAATCCAAGCAGCCAGCGCTTCCCGATCAAGAGACCATGGACGTGGGAAGCAGAGGAGCCGAGCTGGGGCAAAGAGGGGTGGGGGGTGTTAAAGTGCACACCACAAATTACCGGGTGTTTTGTCTCCCACTGGATGCTCCGTGAGGCTGCCTTCTCGTACCCCCATTTGCTGGTCTCTGATTGGAGTCCAAGATGGTGGATCTCTACTGCGTTAGCTGGTAGGGGACCTCTGCATCTCTCCTCGTTCTCCATTCTCTGTCAGTTTTCTCACTACATTTGGTGCTTGGCTGAGTTCTCTCTCTCTTCATTTGATGTTTTAGGGTTTCAGGACTGTTGTATTCTCTGTATGGCTTAGTTTTTCAGATCTTTGCTGTGGAGGGATGGCGTGGTGCTTCTGCCTAGAACGTCATTTTGCCGGAACTCCTCCACTAAGGTTAATTCTTGAAGTGTTAGTAACCAAGTTAAATTTTGGAGAAGTTTGTATAGTTGTTGGGTTTCAGGTTAGATCATTTGTGTTTGAGTAACAGTTACCTTGGGTTATTCACTTCCATAAGTTTCAGTTTGTCCCTCCCGACTTAGTTTTTTTAATAAAAAGAATAACAGTATCTACTGTAATTATTGTTGTGAGAATTAAATTAGGTGATTCTTATAATGCACTTAGCACAATTGCTGGCACATGTTAAGCACTCACAACAGTGGCTACATTGGCAATCTTATTACTACCAAGTTGTTCAGGGAGTGAAGTAATTACATAAATTATAAATAAAGCAACATTTTGGCAGATTGTGGCATAACATTAGCATTATTCCAAAATTTACAGTGATTTTGCATTAAATAGTATAGAGCTGGCTTAAATAGCTATAAGTCACTGAAGAAGAATGAAACATCTTTGGTACCTAATGGAGAAAAATAAAGTAATAGATCAGAAATGCAGAGTCACTTTCTAAAGATATAGTAGGCAAGAGGTGTAAGGTCTCCTTACATCATAGTCAGACTCAGTCACATTTGGACTGTATTACTCTATTAGGGGCTGGGTTCTGACATATTAAAATGTTAAGAATAATCTGAAGAGATTTCAGCAGCATAGTAAATTTTATAAATAAATAAAGCCAGGGAGATCCATGAAGCAAGATTCAAACTCAGAAAAATAAATATAGTTAAGTTATATAATAAGATTTTACTATATGAAGGAACATTATGCAAAAGATAATGACAAGCTATTTTCTTCCATTACTTAGAATGGAAGAAGAGACAGGGAATTAAACTGCAGCATGGGGTGTTTAAGCTCTATATAATGAAGGCTTTTCTAACAGTTAAGGATGTTAAACATGAAAATAGGTTACCCAAGAAAGCCTTTTACAAGCAAAGAGATTTTCATCTCTAAATTAGTTTAAATGTAGTCTTGACTGAAGGCCAGAAAATGGACTAGAGAGCTTCTCAGTGTTCCATGCAGCCTGTAATTCTTTGAATAAATATTTGAGTAACTGTCATATATATATTTTTATAGAGAAAATGTTTTCTGCTTTCAGAGTAGGTTGCCAGTCATATTTTAGTATCATCTGCACAAATTCAAATTTATGGTACTCTCCTGAAGAGATATTTTTAGCCTCTTACAAATGAGTTTCTTGCAGAGACTATAAGCCGAAACTCTGTTCCACATTGCCTTTATCAGGATTTGACTCTGAGCTCTGTGGACATTAGTGTTTTTAAATGAATACGTTTCACAAGCACGGAGAACTGAACTTTAAATGGCTTATATTGCTAATAAAGCCTCTAGCCTTTAGAGTAAAAATACCTGGTGCCTTCCCAGAAAATACTGTTTGCCACTACCTAAACACTACAAAATAAAATAAAATGTTAAGAAAAAAGATTTTTTACTATTAGAGAGAAATGCAAACATGGAACGCAGAATGATAGCAAGAAGACTATACTATTGGACCTCGTGTGGTCAGAATAGAACAGTGCTCCATAGGGTTTTCAACAGCTGATTTTTTAGAATTAGATCTCCAGGATTTTCTTCTGAGGTGCCTCTGCCTTCTTTGCAGATGTATTGCATTTTATGGCATTTTTTTAAAATAAATTAATTTGGAGGAAATAAGGAAGTTATTAGTAAGAAACTGTGAAGTTTACTCAAGGATTGATACTAGTGTGGTCTTATCACCAGTATTTTATATGCTTTACATGAGCAACATTTCCCACAAACATGGTGTTAATGTACCTCAGTACTGATAACTCAATGTGTACTTCCACCCTAGTTTTGTCTTCTGGGCTACAGAACCATACGTTCAATGTCTACTTGTTATTTTTTACTTGGAATTCTAAAATGTAATTCTGGCTCAATATAGACAAAGCCAAATTTCTAATTCCTGCCTTCACATTCCAAATTTTTCTTCTTTTAATATTTATTTTTGTAGATAACCAAAAATATCAGTCATAAACTTACACTGACTTTCCTTCCCATCTGTAGATCATCATACTCTGTCACTTTTGCCTTCTCTCTCACTTTTCTTTTACACTACTATTATCCATCCTAGTCAATTTTACCACCCTGTCCCACGTGTTATCATTCTTTATCACCTATAACCCATGACCTCTACAATAGCCCAAGGAATTTTTTAACACCACAAGTGTGAGCATTTCACATCCTTAACTAAAACATATAAATGGATTCTTATTGTTCTCTGAATAAAGACCAGCTTATGTAACAAGCCTTTAAATGCCCTACATTCTCTGAATGCTACTTACTCCAGGAGGTCTTCTGAAAGGAAACTTGTTTTAATTACTCCATCCTCTTAACCCCTACGGAGCCCTCGTGTCGTAGTGGTTAAGGGCTTAGCTGCTAACCAAAATGTTGGCAGTTCCAATCTACCAGCCACTCCTTGGAAACTGTATAGGGCAGTTCTACTCTGTCCTATAGAGTTGCTATGATTCGGAATCAACTCAATGGCAATGGGTTTGGTTTTTGGTTTATGACTGCCTACAGAATGACAATTCTAAATGCAGTTAACATTGACTAAACTTGCCTTGTATTAGATTGGTAAATTTATATGTCTGCCTTTCTAAGCAATCATACACAGAAGATGCCTAATCTCTCTCCTTTGTATTGCAAGCTCAATGTTTACATTATTTGCACCTAGAGGAGACACTATTTATTGAAATGATTCTGAGATATTCATTTAGTAAGGGAGACTTACTCCAACCCTTTAGCATTCCAGATGAATAAGATTATAGGGCATGGAAAAACACCTCAAAACCATTGCTTAAAGTTGAAGTTTTGAGAAATTGGAGCCAGAAGCTGGTAACTATATTTATTTGTTTCCCTCTTAAAAACTGAGATTTTGAAGGGTTTTATGATGAAATTTTGTGTGTGTATATAGAGAGTATGGCTATATTTGCACCCTGATCTAATGAATAGGAAAGTTGCAATATATAATTTTATCAGTTAAATGTAACTCTTCTATGTTGGTTTTTTTTTTTTTTTAAATCACTTTTCATATAATTAGTTTGTCATCTGAATCATATGATTTTGGATTCAGAAATCTTTGGAAAGCCCACAAAAAAATGGTTGTCAAAAATATATAAAATGTGAATTTTCAACCAAATGTTAACTTTCACTATCAGTATACAGAGGCTCCAGCTATTTACACTAAGCCATAAAACCTACTAGAGAATTACGACTGTGGAGGGGCGATATGCAGATGACACAACCTTGCTTGCTGAAAGTGAAGAGTACTTGAAGCACTTATTGATGAAGATCAAAGACTACAGCCTTCAGTACAGATTACACCTTAACATAAAGAAAATAAAAAATCCTCACAGTAGAGCCATAAACAACATCATTATAAATGGAGAAAAGATTGAAGTTGTCAAGGATTTCATTTTATTTGGATCCATAATCAGCAGCCTTGGAAGCAGCAGTCAAGAAATCAAACAACGCACTGCGTTGGGCAAATATGTTGCAAAACACCTGTTTAAAGTGTTTAAAATCAAAGATATCACTTTAAGGACTAAGGTGTGTCTGACCCGAGGTGTTTTAATTCACCTCATATGCGTGTGAAAGCTGGACAATAAATAAGGAAGACCAAAGAACAAATGATGCCTTTGAATTGTGGTTTTGGTGAAGAATATTGAATATATCATAGACTGTCAAAAGAACGAACAAATCTGTCTTGGAAGAAGTGCAGCCAGAATGCTCCTTAGAAGCAAAGATGGCAAGACTTCATCTCACATACTTTGGACGTATTATCAGGAGGGATCAGTCTCTGTAGGAAGACATCATGTTTGGTAAAGTAGAGGGTCAGCGAAAGAGAAGAAGACCCTCGATGAGATGGATTGACACAGTGGCTACAACAATGGGCTCAAGCATAGCAACCATGGTGAGTATGGCACAGGACCAGGCAGTGTTTTGTTCTGTTGTACATAGGGTCACTATATGTTGGAAACAACTGGAGGGCACCTAAGAACAACAATGTGTAATTGTAACAGAGGAAGTAAAAAATCACTTCTGCATCTTTAGAAAAGACCCACTATGTGATTAGATATTTCCTCTCTTATTAGACAGAGCATTAAAGTACAGGTATGGTTGGATAGATGACTCAGTGATTTGTTGTCTTGAAGAAATATCTAAAGGCTGAACTGGTTATTAGACAGTGCATTCAATTTGATCAGGCCTTGGTGACTGTGCTTTGTTGTTCATTCGTCTGATGAGGGTTTTTCCTAAGAACAATCTGGGCCTCTTCAGTCTTTAAATTTTCAATATATTAAAGAAAAGTAATGCATTCCAAAGCCGCAAAAGTATTTAAATGTGAAGCATAATGTAACTTAAGTATGCTACCACAGTGGTTTTGGAAGTGCAATCTGTGAACTTCTGGGTATCCCCAAAATCCTATTAGCAGATCTGCAAAAAAAAATTGAAAATATTACCAAAGCTTTGCACAGGGGTGAAATTTACATTGATGTTGCAAAGGCAATTTTGGGTTAACCTGATAGTATCTTAGCACAAATTAAAACAGTGGCACTAAACTGTACTAGAATTTGTATTTTCACCAATATGACCTTGCAGTAAAAGAATATGTGTTTCATTAAAGAATGTCTTTGATGAAGCAGTACAAATTATTAATTTGACTAAATCTTTTTTTAATAAAGAAGATACTTTTTATAAGAATACTTCTATTATCCAACGTGTAACTTTTACTTATTTAAAAAGTCAATCTGCTGAGGGACACAAAAAATTGCAATCTAGGGCTGTGAGTGGCCATCCATCCTCAATTTTTTTCTTTTTTTTTTTTGGTTTTTACTTTTTGTTTTAAACTGTGCTTTAGGTGAAAGTTTACAGAACAAATTGATTTTTCATTGAATGATTAATATACAAAATGTTTTGTGACATTGGTTGTCAACCCTGTGACATGCCAACACTCTCCCCTTCTTGACCTTGGATTCCCCTTTTCCATTTGCCCAGTTTTCCTGTCCCCTCCTGCTTTCTCGTCCTTACCCATGGGCTGGTGTGTCCATTTAGTCTCATATAAGTGGTTAAACTATGTGTGTTATTGTTAGTTTTATAGCCCTCTCTCATGTTTGGCTGTAGGGTGAACTTCAGGAGTAATTTCAGTACTGAGTTAAAAGGGCATCTGGGAGCAATACTCTCAGGGCTTCTCCAATCTCTGTCAGACCAATAAGTCTAGTCTTCTTTTGTGAGTTTAAATTTTGTTCTAAAATTTTCTTCCACTCTGTCTGAGACCTTCTATTGTGATTCCTCTCAGAGAAGTCCTTGGTGGTAGCCAGGAACCATCTAGTTGTTCTGGACTCAGTCTAGTGGAAGTTGTGGTAGGTGTGGTCCATTAGTTCTTTGGATTAATCTTTCCCTTGTGTCTTTGGTTTTCTTCAGTTTCCTTTGCTTCAGACAGGGTGGGGCCAGTAAATGTATCTTAGATGGCTGTTTACAAGATTTTAAGACCCCAGAGGTACTCACCAAAGTAGGATGTGGAACATTTTCTTTATAAACTGTTACGCCAGTTGAGCTAGATGTCTCCGAGACAACGGTCATTTGATTAAATCTTGACCCTTGAGTACATGTTTTTCAATAATCTGTAGGAGGAAATAGAAATTATGGATAAATTATTTCTGCTGCCTACCAAAATTTGATGGTTGTTGTTAGGAAAAGTATATGTGTGGTTATCTCAGTTGCAAGTTTAATTAGGTTTTTTTTTTTTTTATCGAACACAATTTTACTTGAGACAGTATTTGACAGACAAACTGTGGTTATACAGACTTGTGAATTTTGAAGATATTGCATTGAAAAGTACTAAAATGAGTTTGTTTCTTCAAGGAAAACACATGATAGCATTGGTGGTTGGTGATGAAATTTGAGTTTTCATCCAAACACTAGCACTAACTTTGGCCCACCACCGAGATCTTGACAGTTTCCCAATACTTAAAAGTTTTTGTTAATGAAATTGGTAGTGATATAACTGATTCATTTATTTTTTATATCTTATAAATGAATATGTCAATATTTGGTAAATATGCCTAACTCAGTGAATGATTATTTTCTAAATGGCCAATACGTGATATTATAACATCATGGATAGATAAAGTCTCCATTCAATGTTCAAGGTTGAACAATGGGTTTTAATGTAACAAAGTACAAATATTAATTGATATGATTTCAGATTTCATATGCAACTAATCTTAAAAAAAATAACTACCATCTATCAAATTTTGGTATAGTGTTAAAGAAGTATATCCAAATAAGGATTCTTTTCATTTACTTCAGCCAAAATATTTCACAACTGATTGAATGCAGAAACAGATATGAGAATCCAGTCAGTCTTTAAGAGATTTGCAAAAATATAAAACAATGCCACTCTTCTCTCTTGTGGTTTTGAAATATTTAGTTAGTTTTCATACAAGTATGTAATTTATTTATTTTTTATTGTACTTTAGGTGAAGGTTTACAGAACAAAGAGTTTCTCATTAAACAGTCAGTACACATATTGTTTTATGACATTGGTTAACAACCCCACGACATGTTAACCCTCTCCCTTCTTGACCTTTTTTCTTTTTTTTTTGGTGAAAGTATACATAGCCAAAGATACACCATTTCAAAAATTTCTACATGCAAAATTCTGTGACATTGATTATGTTCTTCCAGTTGTGCTGCTATTCTCACTTTAGATGAAGGCTTACAGAACAAAATAGTTTCTCATTAAACAGTTAGTGCACATGTTGCCTTATGACAATGGTTAACAATCCCACTACATGTCCTTATTCAACCTTGAGTTCCCTATCACCAGCTCTTCTGTCCCTTCTGCCTTCTAATCCTTGTCCCTGCACTGCTGTGCCTCATTAGTCCCATTTTGTTTTATGGGGCTGTCCAATCCCTGGCTGAACAGTGACCCTTGGAAGTGACTTCACCACTGAGCTAAAAGGGTGTCTGGGGTCCATACTCTTAGGGTTTCTCCAGTCTCCTTCTGGTCTTTTTTTGTGTGTTAGAATTTTGTTCTACATCCTTCTCCAGCTCTGTCCAGAGCCGTCTGTTGTGATCCCGGTCAGAGCGGTCAGTGGTGGTAGCCGTGCACCATCTCGCTGTACTAGACTCAATCTGGTGGAGGCCTTGATAGCTGCAGTCCACTAGTCCTTCGGACTAATCTTTTCCTTGTACTCTTCATTCTCCCTTGCTCCCAAAGGGGTGAGATGAGTGGAATATCTTAGATGGCTGCTCACAAGATTTTAAGACCCCAGATGCTACTCACCAAGGTAGAATGTAGAACATTGCCTTTATAAACTGTGTTATGCCAATTGAGTTAGATGTTCCCAGACACTATGGTCCCCACAGCCCTCCGTCCAGCAATTCAGTCCCTCAGGGAGTTTGGCTGTGTCTATGGAGCTTCCATGACCTTTCCTTTTACAAGTTGTGCTGGCTTCCCCAGTATTGTGTAAGTATGTAACTTATGATAACATTTGTAAAATGCTCTATTTAAATCAAACTCTAGTTTCTGGTTCAGAAATATGTCTATGTGCTCTAATTTGATATATTCTAAGTAAGTCCTGGGTTTATTAATCTGGTCACGCAATCTCTCCCTCACCTGTAAAGTTGTTTAAGCATCTTTTGGTCTTCAGGCAGCAATTGAATATTTAGAAATTTTTTAAATTAGAAATGATAATATGGAGAAAGAAAAGCTAAAATTATAACTATGATAACATTGTTCACCTAGATTATTACCTTGAATGAATTACATTGTTTTATAGATCCATTTATTTATATAAAAAATTATGAGTAATGTAGGCACCTTTTCTGTTTACAAAGACATAAAATTATAATAGGTATGAAAGTATTTTGAAAAAGTCAACTGCCTCCTTATTTATTTATTTATTCTGTAGGTGAAGAGTCTTATTTTATTTTTAGTTTAGTAATATGGCTTACAAAAAACAAAACTTTTTCTAGTGTCAAATGAAAACTAAAATAAAATGTTTAATATGGTGACTATACCATTAAGTTTACAATAAAATTTGGATCCAATTTTATTTTTAAAAAACAAGATAACTACCATTTTAATTAAAAGATGATAAGCTGGTTATTATTGCTGCCTAGGAAGTCTGCAAATATGCTGGAGGTTATCAGTGTAATAACATTAATTATCATCTTTGGAATCTATACAAATTAGCTGTTCGTTAGCTCTGCTGATGATCAAATGGAAGTATTCTTAGAGTGCTAAATTGAAAATTTAGTGTCAAGAAAATCTTCAAATAAGAAATTTTGTAGCAATTTAATAGACTTCCTAAATATTTTGAAATTGCTGATCATCATCCATGTAATCTTTCTACAGCTGTAATTTTAATGTTTTACCAAAGATCTACAGTACCAGAAAATACAAAGTATCTGGGCCACAGTAGCTAGCAATTGCTATTGATCCATTGTGCAATTTTTTAAGAGGAAAAAATAGTATATAAATGTGATACTGTGTAGGGGAATTTTCAGCATTGGAGGCCAGCTCTAATCTGGGGTTGCATGCAGTTTCCAGTAATTTAAAGTAAATGAAAATAACTTTGTGAAAGTGAGTTTTAATTGAGTTTTCTATGTAACAAGAAAACTTGAGTGTCAAATTCTCAGCTTGTCACCTTTGCTAAGCCCTCTATTATTCTTTTTCCCTCTTATTATGGACTCTATAAAGTTTGTCAAGATTCTTTCCACGTTTATTTCCGAAGTGTTCACAATTTTCAAAGGACATTTTTCTTAAAAGTTTTATAGTTTATTAACATTTGAAAAAGCACCGCTGCTACTTTTAATGAAATACATGAAAGAACAATGTCAAGAAAACCTGAATTACATAAATACAGTTTAAAATTATTCTAAAGTAGTGATAAATATATTTGTAAAATATCTCCCATGTTTATAATATAATCTGAGAGACTATAAATTATAGATTTTATGTATTATGCAGGAAAATTAGTAGTAATAAATACATGCTGGCAATTTTACTAATTAGTTTTTTTTTTCATTTTCCCAAGCAAATGAGAATTCCAGACCATCTTTTAAGTCAGATGACACCTGTCTCAGATAAAAAAAAACATTTATAGAGAGTTGTAATCGTCAATCTTCTTGCTGCCTCGGAAGTCTGAAAATATGCTGGGGGTTATCAGTGTAATAACCTTAATTATCATTTTTGGAATCTATACAAATTAGTTGTACTTTATCTCTGCTGATGATCAAATGGAAGTATTCTTATACTGCTAAGAATACTTATATTTTTTTCTTGTTTATTTGTCCAGTTCTGTAAATTGTTTTCTTCCAAGCTGGCACTGAAATGTTGTCAAACTGATTCAATACTATAGGTATCTTTATGTGAGACATCTGTAAACTGTTTCCCAATCATTTTGTTCTTGAATTAAACTAATTTATTTAAAGGACCTATAGGGGTTTGGGTTGGTAGGTATGAAAGGAGAGAGGTATAGGGCCAATTAAAATAAGAAGCAGAAACTAATGTTTGTACTTACACAAAACCAAAAACAATCTAACTGTCCTAAGAAAGACGGATAATATTTTGGTGAAGAAATCAATATATATTTTTTTAATGGAAAATATCTTCAGTCATAATAGATAGTGATATACTAATGAATCTGTAAAGAGACTCATTCTTCATAAGCAAAATTATAATGTCATCCAATTAGATAGGATTTAGACTTATAGAACCTAGTGGTGAAGTAAATACACAAAAGGAAAAAAATGGAGTAAAGCATGGTATATCTGTGTCAGAGCACTCCAAAGAAAAAGAACCAATAGGATATATTTAAAGGGATTTATTTTAAAGAATTGGCTTATGCAATTGTGCAAGCTGGCAAGTCTGACATTTATGGGGCAGGCTGCCAGATTGGAAGCTCAGGCAGGAGTTGTTGTTACTGTCTTGAAACAGAAGTTCTTCTCAGGGAAGTATTAGTTTTGTTCTTAAGGCCTTCAGCTGATTGGATGAGACCAACCTACATTATAGAGAATAATCTCTTTTAAAGTCAACTGGTTATAGATGTTAACCACAGCTACAAAATACCTTCACGGCAACACCTAGATTGTTCACAATAACTCCTATTTTATTTCTTCATTTGTAACATGTGCCTTGAATTCTTGCTGTTATTAGGCGCTGTTGAGTCACTTCCGACACACAGCAACACTATGTACAGTAGAATGAAATACTGCCTGATCCTTCGCCATCTTCACAATCTTTGTTATGCTTGACCATATTGTTGCAGCCTGTATGTCAGTCCATCTCACTGAAGGTCTTCCTCTTTTCCCCTGACCCTCTACTTTACCAAGCATGATGTCCTTCTCCAGGGAGAGATCCCTCCTGATAACTTGTCCAAAGTATGTGAGGTGGAGTCTCACCATCCTTGCTTCTAATGGGAATTCTGGCTGAACTTCTTCCAAGACAGATTTGTTCTTTCTTCCAGCAGTCCATGGTATATTCAATATTCTTCACCAACAACATAATTCAAAGACATCAATTTTGCTTCAGTCTGCTTGGCTTCCTTATTCATTGTCCAACTTTCACATGCATATGAGGCAATTGAAAACACCAGGTGCACCTTAGTCCTTAAAGTGACATATTTGCTTTTTAATACTTTAAAGAGGTCTTTTGCAGCAGATTTGCCAATTTCAATATGTGGTTTGATTTCTTGACTGCTGCTTCCATGGACATTGATTGTGGATCCACATAAAATGAAATCCTTGACTTCAATCTTTTCTCCATTTATCGGATTGTTGCTTATTGGTCCAGTTGTGAGGATTTTTGTTTTCTTTATGCTGAGGTGTAATCCATACTGAAGGCTGTGGTCTTTGATCTTCATTGGTAGGTGCTTCAGGTACCCTTCACTTTCAGCAAAGAAGATTATGTCACCTGCATATCTCAGGTTGTTAATAAGTCTTCCCTCAGTCCTGATGCCACATTCTTCATATAGTCCAGTTTCTGAGATTGTTTGCTCACCATATAGAGTGAATAAACATGGTGAAAGGATACAATCCTGACGCACACCTTTCTTGACTTTAAACACCTAAATTAGTGTTTGGTTAAATAACTGGGCACTATAGCCTATCCCTTGGTGGTGAAGTGGTTAAGTGTTCAGCTTCTAACCAAAAATTTGGCAGTTCCAATCAACCAGTTACTTCTTGGAAACCCTACAGAACAGCTCTACTCTGTCGTATACAGTCACTATGAATCAGAATAGACTCGATGGCAATGAGTTTTTATGGGTATATGCCTAACCAACTTGACACATAAAACTGGCCATCACCTTGCCAACCTGGAATCTATACACTCTTCTCAAACCATAACTTAATCTCCATTATAAAGACAATAACAGAGTCATACCTCTGCTTTTTATGATACAACTTTCCTGCATACAACTAAAAATGCATCAACCATTTCTTGAGAAAAGGATGAAAAGTCCTTGGTGATATTTACTCTTCTCCTTGTTATCCTGCAACTTAAATACTGTGATTTAAAGTTAACTATTATTAATAATGAAACTCTGGTGGGGTAGTTGTTAAGAGCTACAGCTCTTAACCAAAAGGTCAGCAGTTTGAATCCACAAGAAGCTTAGAAACTCTATGGAGCAGTTCTACTCTGTCCTATAGGGTCGCTGTGAGTCTGAATCGACTCAACGACAATGAGTTTGTTTGTTTGTTTTTTTGGTTATTATTAATAAATCTGTGTTATATAATAATAAGAGAAGGAGGTAAAGGAAGAAAAAACACACACACATACAGATTTATAAAAAATAAGAAAGAAATACTGTCTTAGTTATCTACTGCTGCTATAACAGAAATACCACAAGTGGATGGCTTTAACAAAGAGGAATTTATTGTCTCACAGTCTAGGAGTCTAGAAGTCCAAATTCAGCCCTGTGACTCACCTAGAGGGTCCTGTCAAAAACTCCAAACAGATCTCTATCACTGATACATTCAAGCACCATTGAATCAGCTGATCATATGACTGAAGTGACAGAGCAGCTTGCATGGCAGACTGGACCTGTTGCAAAGCCTTTTCTTGTTCTGGGTTTTACAGAAAACTAGCAGCTTTTTGGTTCACTCTTTAAGTGAGCCAGAGTAGCATACTCAAATGAGGAATATGTTACCTCCAAAATCCAGAGTCCAACTATGTGTTGTCTTTCTCTTTTGGTTGTAGAAAACTCCAGATGCAGCTGAAAGAAAACCAATTCTAGCAGTCTTTACAAAAAGGGATTGAGGAAATAGTGCTTGCCAGATCAATAGCTACATATCAGTTACCAAATGATGTGTTAACTGGCTCAAGCAATGAAAACACATCTGGAATAGCAGCTACAATTAGAGTCAACAACTAGTTACATTTCCAAAAATCACTATTGTTCTCTAAGATCCATATATTTCCTGCCCAGGCCAAACTGAAAAGTTGAACAGAAATGAGACGGGAATCACCATCTCTGAATCCATCAAGCCCTTGATGGTGGCTCTAAACTTCAATCCCTCCAGGAATGTATTACTTTTTGTTTACTATTTTCCTATATAGAAGATGTTATATCTAATGGCTTCCACTTGACATCTCCTCCCATGATAGCCCTTACTCCACAGGTCACGTAATCAATGTAGGATTCTACCATTGCTGATTATGCATTCCAGAACTGGGCAAATAACCATATGACGGTTTTGGGGACATACTGGAACCATTCTGTGATAGAGCTAAACTAAAACTACATTTATCAACATAAATTCCTACTCTCACTGTCAGGCCACAGTGACTTTTTATTGTATTTTAGATGCAGGTTTATAGAGCAAATTAGTTTCTCATTAAACAATTAATACACATATTGTTTTGTGACATTGGTTACCAACCCCACAACATGTCAGCACTCTCCTCTTCTTGATCTTGGGTTCCCCATTACCAGTTTTCTGGTCCCCTCCTGCTATTTCGTCCTTACCCCTGTGCTGATGGGTGTGCCCATTTAGTCTCATTTTCTTTTATGGGCCTGTCTAATCTTTGGCTGAAAGGTGAACCTCAGGAGTGAGTTCAGTACTGAGTTAAAAGTGTGTCCAGGGACTATAATCTCTGGATTTCCTCCAATCTCTGTCAGACCAGTAAGTATGGTCTTTTTTTTTTTTTTCTTAAACATTGTACTTTATTTATTTACTTTGTTTTTTGTTTTTCTATTAATACTGGTTTTATTATTATCACTGCTATTTTCTTTCAAGGTCCAACTCAATTTTTACCTTTATTTCAATCTATCCCTATAATCAAACCGACATTGCCATCTCCGTTCTCTAAACTCACATACAGGTAGTCCCTGACTTATGTGGGTTCCGTTCCAAAGACTTGTCCATTGTAAGTCAGTTCTGATGTAGTTGAATACCTCTTTTTAATTAGTTTTTATTGTTACTGCCTTTTATTATTAGTGTCTTTATAAATATATCTTCATCTGTCTTTGGGGGTTGGAAACATTATCTGAGAATAATAACATCAGCAAATTACATGCTGCAACACTGTATGTAGAACATATTACTAATGATAAAACCTGTTGCCCCTCAAGTCAATTCCGACTGATATCGACCCTATAGAATAGAGTAGAACTTCCCCATAGAGTTTAGTTTGGTCTATTTTTCTAAGAATATTCTTCTCATTTTTCCTCAGCTCTGTCTGGAACCATCAACTGTGATCCCATTCAGAGCAGTCAGTGGTGGTAGTCAGGCACCATCTAGTTGTGCTGGGCTCAGTCTGGTGGAGGCTGTGGTATTGTGGCCCATTAGTCCTTTGGACTAAACTTTCCCTTGTGTCTTAGGTTTTCTTCATTCTCCCTTGCTCCTGATGGGGTGAGACCAGTGGAGTATCTTAGATGGCCCCTTACAAGCTTTTAAGACCCCAGATTCTACTCACCAAAGTGGGATGTAGACCATTTTCTTTATAAAATATTTACTGTCAATTGAGATAGATGTTTACAGATACCATGGTCTCCATCCCTCAGCCCAGTAATTTGGTCCTTCAGAGAATTTCGATGTGTCTGTGGAGCTTCCATGACCTTGCCTTGGTCAAGTTGTGCTGGCTTTCCCAGTATGGTATACTGTCTTACCCTTCACCAAAATTACCATTTATCTATTGTCTGTTTAGTGTTTTTCCCTGCTGACTACTTCACTCCCTCATAACCATCAAAAATTGTTTTTTTTTTTACTTCTGGCAAAATGGCACTCTAGGCAGAAGCACCATGCTGTCCCTCCACAGCAAAGATCCGAAAAACTAAGCCAAACAGAGAATACAACAATCCTGAAACCTTAAACAATCAAATGAAGAGATAAAGAACTCAGCCAACCACCAAATGGAGTGAGAAAACTGACAGAAAATGGAGAACGAGGAGAGATTCATGCAGAGGTCCACTACCAGCTAACGCAGCGCAGATCCACCATCTTGGACTCCTATCAGAGACCAGCAAATGGGGGTACAAGAAAGCAGCCTCACGGAGCGTCCAGTGGGAGACAAAACAACTGGTAATTTGCTATGTGCGCTTTCCCACCCCCAATCCTCTTCGCCCCGGCTCAGCCTCCTTTGCTTCCCACGGCCACAATCTCTTGACTGGGAAACACCGGCTGCTTGGATTCCACACACCCAAGCAGGCGGCTCTCTGAGTGCCATTTGTTGGCTGCTAGTGTTGCTTTTTTTCCTGCTTCTTTTGATTTCTCACTTGCCTCTCACTCCCTCCCCCTCCTTTCACTCGAGTACCTGGCTCTGTGCACCATCTTTGCTTCTTCCTGAGGGGCTGCAGAGCACCGGCAATTAGTGATATACGCTTTCCCACTCTCTACGCTTCTTCACCCACACTCAGCCTCCTCTGCTTCCCGCAGACACAGTCTCTTGTCCAGAAACACCAGCCCACCCTAGCTAACTCTCTGAGTGCCATTTGTTGGCTGCTGGTGTTGCTTTTTATTTTTTTATTTTCTGCTTCTTTTGATTTCTTGCTTGCCTCTCGCTGCCTCCCACTCCTTTCGCTGCAGTGCCTGGCTCCGTGCGTCACCTTTGCTTCCGTCCTGAGGAGCTGCAGAGCTACATTCGACTGTAGAGCTGCTGCTTCACGGTCTGGGCTACCATGCCGGTGGGATCCCAAGGCTTTTGTTCATTTCTTCATTTTGAATTGTTTGTTTTCTTTTCCTTTTCTTGAGTTGGGAACACTTTCTGGCCAGGTGGAGCTGGTTGGCAAGGAACTCTCCTTCAGCTTTTCACAGACGTGCAGAGGGAACACTGAGGGCATTTCTTTTTTTGTTGTCTTATTTTTTTTTCCTGTTTTTTAGGGAGCCTTCCTTGTTCTTTTTTTTTTTTAATTTCTTTTGTTTTCTTTTCCCACTATTTCCCTTTTTGTCTTTCTTCATTGCACAGTTTCTCTTCTCTCTATATCTTCCTTCTCTTTCTGATCCCTAAATACCAGGCATTGTATACGTCTACGTCTTCTAGCCAGGCTGTACTGCAACAACTTAGAGGGACTTCCCCAGACCTCATAGCTACCTCAGTGGGATCCCTGGGAACTTTGCAGTTCTTTAACCTTTCTGATTTTTATTTATTCATCCTTTTCTTTTCCCCTTTCTGTTTTTCTCCATTCCATAGTCTCTCATCTCTCCATTCCAATGGCAAGCTCCCCTAGCATTATTTTTTGTTTGTTTGTATGTTTTGGCTCCTGTTCCTCTCTCTTCTCTCCCATATCCATCTTATCTCCACACTTAACAATCTCCCCGCTGAATTATGCCTACCTGCACTGTGCGCTTGACATCACACCACCAAGCAGCACAGGCACGACCTACTGGAACCTGTCCTGCACTGATTACTGACCCACTCTGGTGGCTATAAGTGCCACAAACAACCCATCCTAGTAACTCCTCTTCAGCTAGGCCTGCCCAGCTGTACCATATCTGCGTGACTGACCCTGCCAGTTGGAGAAGGAGGCAAAAAGTATTGAGTGCACAGACGAGCAAACAACAAAGAACAAACAGTCCGCCTGCTCAGACATAATCAATTTTTTTTAAATGGACGAAACAAACAAATCTACAATCAATAAACAAGAAAAATAATGACTGAATGCCCCGAAAGCAGCAGACAATATCAAAACATTTACAAAAGCAGGAAAGGATGGTTCCAGTAGGCATCCAAAATAAAACACCAGATGACTCTCCTGTGGAAGAAAATGTACAAGAACTATCTGATAGGGAATTCAAATCTCTAATACTCAGAGTTTGCCAAAAACTGAGGCAAAAAGCTGACAAACGTGAGGAAAAAATAGACAAACTCATGTTAAATGCAGATATAAAATTGGAAGAATTCAGGAAGATGATGCAGGAACAAAATGACAAAATAAATTCACAACTAAAAATTGGACAAAAACAACAATTAGAAATCCAAAAGATAAGCAACTAGATTTCAGAAATAGATGATGTCATAGAAGGACTGAGAAGCAGATTTGAAACAGTGGAAGACAGGATCAGTGGAATCGAAGGTGAACATTTGCATACAATTCTGTTTGAGGAAAACTCAGAAAAAAAGAACAAAGAAAAATGAAGAGACCCTGAGAGTTATCTGGGACAAAATTAAAAGCAAAAATTTATGAGTGATTGGCATTCCAGAACAGGAGGAGAAAACAGAAAACACAGAGAGGATCATTGAGGAACTGCTGACAGAAAACTTCCCCAATATCATGAAAGATGAATAGCTGGCCATCGAAGAAGCTCAACGAACCCCATATAGAAGAGACCCCAAAAGAAAATCACCAAGGCATATCATATTCACATTCGCCAAAACCAAAGACAAAAAAATGCTGAGAGCAGCTCAAGAAAAACAAGAAGTCACATACAGAGGAGAAACAATAAGACTAAGCTCAGATTATTTGGCAGAAACCATGCAGGCAAGAAGGCAATGGGATGACATACATAAAATCTTGAAAGAAAAATTTGTCAGTCAAGAATAATATATCCTGCAAAACTCTCGTTCAGATTTGTTGGTGAAATTAGGTAATTTCCAGATAAACAGAAATTAAGGGAATATGTAAAAGTCAAACCAAACTTACAAGAATTATTAAAGGGAGATGTTCGATTTGAAGACAAACAGCTTTGGCTCACAGGCACAACCTAGGATGCAGGATCCTATAAGCCAGATACCAATCTAGGAAATGAACTCTTGTATTTCAAAAGAAATACAACAGGGAATCAGAGCAGTTAATCAATAAATGACAACAACATCAAAACAATAAAAAAGGGAATAAACTGCATAGGTATAGAACCTTCTAATGGAGAGGAAGGCAAGGCGATACCAAGTAATGGTAGGCTGCTTCAAACTTAGAAAGATAAGGGTAAAATTCATGGTAACCACAAAGAAAGTTAACAAACTAACTCATAAAAATAAAAACGAAAAACATAAAGTCTCAGCAAAACCAAAACCTACAAAAACAAAAGAAATGAAAAAAAATCCACAAACAAAAGTAACTCAGCACAAGAGAGTAAGAAGAACAAAGACAACTTCAACACCACAAAAAAAAAATCACTACAAAATTACAGCAACAAACTCACATCTATCAATAATTACACTGAATGTAAATGGACTCAATGCACCCACAAAGAGACAGAGAGTGACAGAATGGATAAGAAA
Organism: Dugong dugon; assembly: GCA_030035585.1. NCBI lineage: Eukaryota > Metazoa > Chordata > Mammalia > Sirenia > Dugongidae > Dugong > Dugong dugon. The sequence continues at coordinate 36,911,556 of CM057479.1, forward strand.
ACAGCATCCATCAATATACTGTCTACAAGAGACACACCTTAGAAACAAAGATGTGAATTTATTAAAAGTCCGAGGTTGGAAAAGAATATATCAAGCTGACAACTACCAATAAAGAGCAGGAGTGGCAATTCTAATCTCAGATAAAATAGACTTTAAAACAAAATCTACCAGAAAAGACAAAGAAGGATACTATATAATGATTAAGGGGATGATCCATCATGAAGACATAACCATAATAAACATCTACACACCCAATGACAGGGCTCCAAAATACATAAAACAAACTCTAACAACACTGAAAAGAGAAATTGACAGTTCCACAATAATAGTAGGAAACATCAACACACCACTCTCAGTAAAAGACAGAACAACTAAGAAGAAACTCAGCAAAGATACAGAAGACATAAAGGTCACAATCAGCCAACTTGACCTCATAGACATATATAGAACACTCCATCCAACTGCTGAAAAGTACACATTCTTTTTCAATGCACATTGAACGTTCTCCAGAATAGACCACATCATAGGCCACAGAGCAATCCTCAAAAAGATCCAAAATGCTGAGATAATTCACAGTATCTTCTCTGACCACAATGTCATCAAGGTAGAAATTAACACTAGAAAGAGCAAGCAAAAAAAATCAAACATATGGAAACTGAATAATACTCTGCTTACACATCACTGGGTAATAGAAGAAATCAGAGATGGAATCCAAAAATTCCTAGAATGAAATAAGAATGAAAACACATCATAACAAAACCTTTCGGACACAGCAAACACAGTCCTCGGGGGACATTTTATAGCAATAGATGCCCATATCAAAAAAGAAGAAAGGGACAAAATCAAATCATTAACTACAGAACTCAAACAAATAGAAAGAGAACAGCAAAAAAAGCCCACAACCACAGAAAGAAAGGGAATAGTAAAGATCACAGCAGAAAAAATGAAATAGAGAACAGAAAAACAATAGAAAAAAATCAATAAAACCAAAAGTTGGTTCTTTGAAAGAATCAACAAAATCGACAAACCACTGGCCAGACCAACAAAAGAATAACAGGAGAGGACACAAATAACTCAAATAAGAAATGAAATGGGGGACATTACAACAGACCCAACTAAAATAAAAAGGATTATAACAGAATATTATGAAAAACTATACTCCAACAAATTTGAAAACCTAGAGGAAATGGATAAATTTCTAGAAACACATGCCCTACCCAAACTCCAACAAAGTGATGTCGAAAATCTGTACAGACCCTTAACAAGAGAAGATATCGAAAAGGTAATAAAAAACTCCCAACCAAAGAAAGCCCTGGCCCAGATGGCTTCACTGGAGAATTCTACAAAACATTTACAGAAAAGCTTGTACCAGTACTACTCAAGGTATTTCAGAGCGTAGAAGAGGAAGCAACACTTCCAAATTCATTCTATGAAGCCAGCATAACGCTGATACCAAAACCAGGAAAAGATGTCACAAAAAAAGAAAATTACAGACCAATATCTCTCATGAATATAGATGCAAAAATTCTGAACAAAATTCTAGCCAATAGAATTCAGCATCATATCAAAAAAAATAATACACTACGACCAGATAGGATTCACACCAGGTATGCAAGGATGGTTCAACATTAGAAAATCAATCAACATAATCCACCACACAAATAAAAGGAAAGAAAAGAATCACCTGACCATCTCAATTGACTCAGAAAACGCATTTGACAAAATCCAACACCCATTCCTGATAAAAACTCTCAATCAAATAGGTATCGAAGGGAAATTTCTCAACATAATAAAGGGCATCTATGCAAAACCAGTGGCCAACATCGTTCTTAATGGAGAGAGAATGACAACACTCCCCTTGAAGACAGGAACAAGGCAAGGATGCCCTTTAACACCACTCCTATTTAACATTGTGCTGGAAGTTCTAGCTGGAGCAATAAGGCAAGAAAAAGAAATAAAGGACTTCCAAATTGGTAATGAAGAAGTTAAACTGTCCTTGTTCGCAGATGATATGATAGTATACATAGAAAACCCTAAAGACTCCATGAGAAATCTACTGGAACTAATAGAAAGATTCAGCAGAGTAGCAGGATAAAAGATAAACATTCAAAAATCAGTTGGATTCCTATATGCAAATAAAGAGAACTATGAAAAGGAAATCAGGAAAACAATACCTTTTATAATAGTCTCTAAAAAAGCAAAATACTTAGGAATAAATATAACCAGGGATGTAAAAGACCTATACAAAGAAAACTACAAAACACTACCACAAGAAACCAAAAGGATCTGCATAAATGTAATAACATACCATGCTCCTGGATAGGCAGACTCAACATTGTGAAAATGTCAATTTTACCCAAAGAAATTTAAAAATACAATGCAATCCCGATCCAAATACCAACACCATTCTTCAAAGAGATGGAAAAATTAATCATTAACTTTATATGGAAAGGGAAGAAGCCCCGAATAGGTAAAGCACTCTGAAGAAGAAGAATAAAGTTGGAGGAGTCACACTACCTGACTTCAGAAAGTACTATACAGCTACAGTAGTCAAAATAGCCTGGTATTGGTACAACAACAGATACTCACAGATAACTCACAAAAAAAAAAGACCAGATTTACTGGCCTAAAGAGGACTGGAGAAACCACAAGAGTATGGCCCCCAGACACCCTTTTAGCTCAGTGGTGAAGTTACCTCCGAGGTTCACTCTCCAGCCTGGGAGTGGACATCCCCTTAAAACCAAATGAGACTAACGAGGTACAGGAGTCCAATGACAAGGGCCCGAAGGCAGAAGGGGACGAGGAAGCTGGTGATAGGGAACTCAAGGTTGAGTAAGGATATTGTTGATGTGTTGTGAGATTGTTAACCATTGTCATAGGGCAACATTTGTAGTAACTGTTAAATGAGAAACTATTTTGTTCTGTAAGCCTTCATCTTAAGTGAGAATAACAGCACAATTGGAAGAGCATAGTCAATGTCACTGAACTGTGTATGTAGTAATTTTTGAAATGGTGTATCTTTGGCTATGTGTATTTTCACCAAAAAAAAAAAAGGTTTAGAAGTTAGAGGGTTAATATGTTGTGGGGTTGTTAACCAATGCCTTAAAAGAACATGTGTACTACTGTTTCGTGAGAAACTATTTGTTCTGTAAGCCTTCACCTGAAGTACTATAAAATATAAAAAAAAAAAAAAAAGTTTTTTTTGCATGTAAACCATTTCATGAGTTTTTATAGTAGTGGGGTCACACAATATTTGTCCTTTGGTGATTGACTTATTTCACTCAGCATAATGCCCCCCATAATGTTCCTTATCATTGCATAGTATTCCATTGTATGTATGTACCATAGTTTGTTTATCACTTCATGGGTTGATGGGCACTTAGGTTGTTTCCATCATTTCACTACTGTGAATAATGCTGCAGTAAACATGGGTGAGCATATATGTATTTGTATAATGGCTCTTATTTCTCACGGATATATTTCTAGTGGTGGGATTGCTGGATCATATGATATTTCTATTTCTAGCTTTTTAAGGAAGCACTGTATTGTTTTCCAAAATGGTTATACCATTTTGTATTCCCACTGGCAGTGCATAAGATTTCCAATCCGTCTGCAGCCTCTCCAAAATTTGTTATTTTCTGTTTTTTTGATTCGTGCCAGTAATGTCAGGGTGATATGGTATCTCATTGTGGTTTTGATATTTTTTGTTGTTGTTGTTAAAGTAAAAAGAAAGTTTTATTTGGCATATATTCAAAAGGACAAAAGTGGGAAGTGGACAAGCATGCTGCCACAGCCATGTCTGTCCGAGTCCAAAGAATATCACAGAATAGGCAAGAATGGGAAAACAGACAAGCATGTTGCCACAGCCATGTCTGCCCGAGTCCAAAGAATATTACAGAATAGGCAACAATGGGAAAACGGACAAGCATGCTGCCACAGCCATGTCTGCCCGAGTCCAAGGAGGGTTACAGAATCATCAGTATATATCAACGTCACAAAATGGGTAGAATCATTGAAAGCGTCACTTTTTCACTGATCGGCTCGAAATTGTAATCTTACATTTTGAATCATCTTTCTTAACAATCATTGGTATGGGTTTCAGTCACAAAAGTCAGAAGGGTCTTTATTGGTCCAACAAATTCCTATTCACTAAATGTTAATAGAAAAAGACAAAATGTGAGAAGTCCTTTGGGTTAGGTTTTATTGCCCTTTTGTGAAAACTTCCTTAAAATAATTTCTGAGATTGTCCCATCTGTTGTCTTATCTCAGGGCCCAGTTGATGTGTCTTTGTGAGTCGGTGAGGGCCCAGCCCCAGCTGGGTCACAATTCTCCATGCTCAAGGAAAGGGAATAATAGCTCCAATGTTATTTCCTAAATCAGTCCCTCCTTTTGATCGGAGATTGGAGATAACATATTGATGATCAATACCTGGACTTAGTCGAGCTCCAAGATGGCGGCCATTGCAGGCTGTTTAAACTCATGGTGCTGGTTTTCCACCAGATACCATCTGGCTCTTCACCAGGTTATTAAGAGCGATATTCCCATCAATGGCATTGGAGTGAGCAGACTCAATGTACATCAACATTTTAGCCTGAGGCCTTCTGTTGCCTTTTAGGTATGTAAGGCAATAGAGGGTAAATCTTATTATGGCTAATACAATCAGGATTCAGACCAAGACTATTACTATCCCTTGCAGTAGTGATCTAGCCCATGTACTTATTCCTGATGGTAACCAACCAAATATATCTGGTATTTGTAAGGGTGTGACAATGTGTAATCAAGTAGCTTGCTGTCTAATTCTATGTATATCTTGTCTACAGCACAGACTACACTTTCTTGGACTAATAAAAAAAATCTAAGATTATTTTGTTAGCTCATGTCACCTTGGCTTATGAGATCAGAGATCACTGTTGTGCTTCTGTCTCATCTGTTATTTGTCCCATAGTGACTGACAAATTTTCTTAAAGATTTCTCCAATTCAGATATACCGTAAGTAGGAATTAAGGCTACCAACGATACCCCGAGTGTTGGACCAATGAGTTTTCTTCTGATTTTCATTTTACAATTTTAACATTACCTTTTCAATAATTACTAGTATTGTTACTATGAATACTTAAAGGCAATCCTAAAGTTTCCAATGTGCATTGTCTATGCATTCATCAGGAATCTAAATAAGAGATTTGCCTACACAAATTCACTATCAGTTGGAAAGGAATCATCTAAATTAGAAACATATCTACACAGAAACATATATCAATAAGGAGCACACAAAGTTTGTCTAGAAGAAACAGAAAATATAGAAAAATTTACATGTGACAAGTTTTCGTTAGAGAAGTAATGATTAGCAAGATAATATTGGAAGGACCTTTCCTGTAGGAGGTCTTCAGTTAGTCTGTTTAAAACATACTAAGTGTTCTTCCCAAGGGCAAGCTGCCCCTCCTTGGTTTACCTATTAACAGTTATGAGTCACTTTCTCAGAAGCAGAAATGGAACCAAAGATAAAATGGAGTCTGAGCCATGAGGTCGATCTCCTCTGAGAATGTGGTTTAAGATACATAATTTTCTGCATCGTAAGAGGGTGACAGTTTGATTACAAACATTAGACAGGTATTTCATATGACATTGTCTTAAAGACTGCTTAAACTAATTACTAATTTACCCTAAACATAACTCTGTCTGATCTTTAAAGTTAGTTTCCTAAAACAGACTGAATTCTTCAAAAAAAAAAAAAAAAGCTCAATACCCAGAGCAAAATGGTCTTACTAGTTTATCTGGACCATTGTTTGACTCAAAGTATCTTCAGGAACCAGTTTTTTTCTCAAAGCTCAGGTTTCAAGAGGACACCCAAAGGCAAATATCCCCTGTGTGTTTCCTCAACCTCTCTGAAAGCCAGAAATCTGGATTCCAGGAGAATTATATACAACTCTCTCATCATTCGTTCCTTTGGATCATAATCTTGTTATAGAATCTTCTATCAAAAATGCTCAACAAATGGTAATTGGGCGTCATCTGGTTTTTAAGATCCAAGGCACCATACAGCAAAGTAGGAAATAAAACAGAAACACTAACAATTATATTAGGCCAATTGTCTGAAATAATCAATGAAACAATGACCCTAAGGTCTTTGAACCAAGGAAACAAATCTCATGAGGTGTTTGCCTCTACATAAGCAGCATCAGTAACTGCTTTTCATGTGCCTCAACAGCAACCACATTTTGCAAAACCTCAGATTGAGTATTAATATAAATACAGCAACAGTTATCTATTGAGGCACAAACTGTTTCTTAAGAGACTAACAGGAAATCTAATGCTGTTCTATTTTGTAAAATCATAGCTCAACTTTCAGACAGTTCTCTGGTTATATCAACAACTTGGCTAAGTTTACCAACAGCAACTTCTAATTCAAGAGTTATAATATCTAAACCCATTAGTTAGATAATTTAGGAGAAAGGAGAATGATTTCTTATATCCAGAAACTAGGACCTTAAAATATCAGCAATATTTAAAAAAAACATAGTTTCCTTTAGTTTACTCAGTCTTATGTAGTCAGTTTCTGTTCCATGTGATTCTGGATCAGCCACAGTCTGCAAACTCGTCAGCTTCTGCATAGGAGCTCTGGAAATTTTATTCAGTCTAGTCGCAGTCTTTTTAGCAAGTCCAATATAGTCCATCTTTTTGTTGAGATATTTTGGTCAAACTTTTTCCGCAAATCAGCAAAGTAAAAACTAATCTGCAGATGACAAAACTTAATATGGCCATGATTAATTGATAAACATAATATTCTTAATAGTGAAAGACCTGATAGAAATTAATTATAAGCATAACGTAAAGGCCAAATAAAATCAGTTAAAAAAAAGTTTAGATAAAAATATTTCTAAATATAACCATTAACCATATTCAAAGAGCTTCAGATATAATGCATAATAATTTTGAGAAAAAATAAAATATAGTCAGGATATACTAAGAATATACCAAGATTATCAAATCTCTAAATACCTGAATTGTAATAAAAAAAAGTCATAGGTAAATGATGTGAATTCCTCAATCAAACCATTGGCTTTGATGATGCCATATTCAAAAAGATAAAGTTGAGACCAAGTTAGCAATAAAGAGATAATAATGTAGGTCACTGTGAAACAATACTTATTTAACCAAAGATCTTAAAGTAAAACCCTTAGCTTTCTTTTCTAAAAGCCATGAGGCTTAGTATTCAGACTCAGTAATCTTATTCTAATGAGAAGCCAAACCTTTGTCTACCAGGCAGATTACACAAAGAATAAATTAACCCTTTATCTCAGAAATTAAAGAAATTTTTTTTTATTTTAACTGCAAGAAACCCAATTCTTTGTTTTATATGCTACTTAACATTAAAACTCCTAAAAATCTCATAAATTAAACTATTAAACTTTAGTCAGACAGATGAAACTTGACCATATCAAATAAATTTCTTTTTCAATAAACCTCTTAAAGTTTGCCTTTGTTGTGTATCTCTTACACTGTATCCCTTTAAATGGCAAAAATGAACACTTATTCACAGACTTAAATATATATATCTATATATCCTCTTGTGGCATAAAAAGACAAAGTATGTGAACTTAAATTATGACAAGTATCTGTTAACTTAATAACATCAATAAACTACCTAAAATACCTTTGGAATTATTTTAAGCCTGTATACCACAAAACATAACTGTTGTTGAAAGAAAAGTCTATTTAAACATTCTAAGATTTCATTCAACTGTTACTACTTCTCGTATCTTCCCCTACCTAATTTTAGCCCTTAAAGATTTTATCAACTGGCTTTGGAAATCACAAAGTGTCTGTTCACTTGACCAATTCATTGGTATGGTTATAACTTTAAGTGTTTGGCTACTGCTGGAAACATTTTTTCCAGGCCACTTCAGGTGTGTCTCATTGTGATTTCTATTTTTTTTTTTTAACTTAAAGTTCCCCTATAATAGAGAGAACTTGTTTACAGTTCTATGATTAGGATCTACCCAATTTCTGATAACTATAGCAAAACAGCAATTTTTCTTATCTTTTGTCTTAAAAGAGTCTCCACCTAGCTGGAAAGGGGTCTTTCAAAAGCATCCCTGGAGCTACAGAACATTGGAGACTGGGAGGTGGGAGGCCTGATCTCATCCCACCCTCACTCTCTTGACTCATGGAATACATTTACATATGTTTAAATTGATGGAAGCATTTTGAAAGACAAAAGATAGCTAATTTCTTTTTTACTGTTCTGGAACTGCTACTTTAAGACAAAACTGTCCTTTTTCCGTAAATAAAACACATTTCGTATAATATCTAGCTTAAGTTACTTAAAAAGATTTCACTTTTAAGATTGACATAGTATAAAACCTAAAGATCTTACTGTACTTTTCAAACATACCAATTTATATCAAAGTTTCTCCACGTAGCTATTAAAAATGTAAATCATAAGACAGACACAAGACCTTGTTTTTTCTGGATGAGGAAGGAACTGAGGTTCTATGACTAGCCTTACAAAAAACAGCAATCCTTAGCCATAGCCACCAACCTAATACAAGACAAACTTATACACAATGCTCTAGACCAGAAGCAAGCTCTTAGAACAAAAGGAGACAAAGACCACATAAACTTACCAGATAATACCACACGAAGAAAGGATGTAGGGAGGTTAGTTTCTAAAAGTGTATATAGCAATTTTTGGTAAGACCGACTCAATTCAATGGAAAAAACAGGTACAGAACTACCCTTCTCCCTTAAATATCAAAACACCTGAGAATTTGGCAAAACAGGCAACAGCTGCCACCTCTCCCTGCGAACTTGTCAAAACAGAGCACTGTTTTCCAGGTTTTCTCTGAGCCACAAAAAAGAAACCTAATAAGGAACGCCGTGGGGTTTGGACAGTGTTTTGCTTAGACCAATGTGTATCTTCGTTGCACAAGATTTTTTTTGTGGGTGGCAGGCAGCCTAGTGTTCTAGCCTGTATTGTGACCACCTTGTCCTGTCACGGGAGACTTTAATGCTCGTGATGAGCGCCAGCGACCGCCCTAATGGCTTTTACTGGTGGACCGGTGCCCGAATTTTTTTGCGGCTTATAGTGTCTCAAAGCTCTTTGAAAATAGAATTAACCCTTCAAACGCCTGAATCCAGGCCTAAACTGCAGTTCACTTAAAGAGTTACTAAATGTCACTCTTAACCAAACGATCAAGCAAAAATCTAAGAAAGATTCTCCTTAATCAATCAACCGGTTTTACAAACAAATATTCCAAACAAAATAAGAAAACATGAGAAAGAGAACAAAAGAATAACCAAAGGTTCATTTTCTGAGAGCACTCACCCCGTCAATGTCCAAGGGACATGGAGTGGGAACATGTGGGTCCAGAAGATTGGACCTTTCTTTGCCGCTTCTGCTCCACAGTCCAGGTCTCTTCCAAGTTTACTGGATTCATAGCTTCAGATCCTGCTCACAGCGCCATTAACTGTTGTAGGAGAAAAACATCACAAAGTTTAGTAAAGTAAAAAGAAAAGTTTTATTTGGCGTATATTCAAAAGGACAAAAGTGGGAAGCGGACAAGCATGCTGCCACAGCCATGTCTGCCAGAGTCCAAAGAATATCACAGAATAGGCAAGAATGGGAAAACGGACAAACATGCTGCCACAGCCATGTCTGCCCGAGTCCCTGTGGTTTTGATTTGCATTTATCTAATGGCTAGTGATCATGATCATTTCCCCATGTGTCTGTTAGCCTTCTGAGTGTCTTCTTTGGTGAGGTGTCTGCTCATACCCGTTGCCCATTTTTTAATTGTATTATTTGTCTTTTTTTGTTGTAGAAATGTTGGATTTTCCTGTAGATTTTAGAGATTAAAACTTTGATGGATTTGTCTTTGCCAATTTTTTATCCCCAGTCTGTAGATTCTCTTTTTACTATTTTGGTGAAGTCTTTTGATGAGCATAAGTGTTTAATTTTTAGAAGATCCCAGTTATATATCTTATCTTCTCGTTCATCCATTTTGAATTAGTTTTTGTATATGGTGTGAGGTATGGGTCCTGTTTCCTTTTTTTGAAATGCACATCCAATTTTGCTAGCACATCTGTTAAAAAGACTGTCTTTTCCCCATTCGATGGACTTGGTACCTTTGTAGAAGATCAGGTGACCATAGGTGGATAGATTTACATCTGAGTTCTCAGTTCTGTTCTATTGGTCAATGTGTATGTCATTGTACCAGTACCAGGCTGTTTTGACTACAATAGCTGTATAGTGGTTTCTGAGGTCAGGTAGTGTGTGTCCTCATGCTTTATTCTTTTTCTGCAATAGTGCTTTACTTATCCAGGGTCTCTTCCCATTCTATATAAAGTTAATGATTAGTTTTTCCATTTCCTGCTGTTGGTTTTTGTACTGGAATTGCATTGTATTTGTAGACAGCTTTGGGTAGAATTGACATTTTCACAATGTTGAGTCTACCTATCCCTGAGCATAGTATGTTTTTCCATTTATTTAGGTCACTTTTGGTTTCTTGCAGGGGTATTTTGTAGTTTTCTTTGTATAGGTCTTTTACATCCCTGGTTAGATTTACTCCTGAGTAGTTTAGTTTTTTAGGGACTGTTATAAATGGTATTGTTATCCTGATTTCCTTTTTGTAGTTCTCGTTATTGGTGTATAGGAATCCAACTGATTTTTATGTTTATCTTGTGTACTGCTACTTTACTGAATCTTTCTGTTAGTTCCAGTAGTTTTCTCATAGATCTTTTGGGTTTTCTATGTGTAGTCATATCATCCACAAATAGGGATAGTTTTACTTCTTCCTTTCCAATTTGGATGCTTTTTTTTTTTTTTTTTTTTTCTTGCCTGATTGCTCTAGCTATGACTTCAAGCATAATGTTAAACAGGAATGGTGATAAAGGGCATCCTTGTCTTGTTCCTGTTCTTAAGGTGAATGCTTTCAGCCTCTCTCCATTGAGAATGATGTTGGCTGTTGGTTTTGTATAGATGCCCTTTATTACACTGAGGAATTTCCCTTCTATACCTATTTTATTGAGAGTTTTTATCAGGAATGGGTGTTGGACTTTGTTGAATGCCTTTTCTGCACCAATTGAGATGATCATGTTATTCTTTTATTTTATTTAATTTATATGAGGGATTATGTTGGTTGATTTTATAATGTTGAACCATCCTTGCATACCTGGTAAGAATCCCATTTGGTTGAGGTGTGTTTTTTTTTTTGAACATGATGCTGAATTATAGTGGCTAGAATTTTGTTGAGAATTTTTACATGTATATTAGTGAGAGATATTGGTTAGTAATTTTCTTTTTCTGTGGTGTTTGCCTGATTTTGGTATCAGGGTTATGCTGGCTTCATAGAATGAATTTGGAAGTATCCCTGTCTTTTCTATGTCTTGAAATAGTTTGAGTAGTGCTGGTGTAAGCTCTTCCCTGAATGTTTGATTTAATTCTCCAGTGAAGCTATCTAGGCCTGGGCTTTTTTCTGTTGGAGTTTTTTTCTTTATTATCTTTTTAATCTCTTCTCTAGTTATGGGTCTGTTCAGATTTTCAACTTCAGTTTGTGTTGATTTGCGTAGGTGTGTGTTTCTAGAAATATGCCCATTTCCTCTAGGATTTCAAATTTGTTGGAGTATAGTTTTTTATAGTACTCTGTTATGATACTTTTTATTTCAGTTGGGTCTGTTGGAATGTTCTCTATTTTAATTCTTGTTTAAGTTATTTACGTCTTTCCTTGTTTTTCTTTTGTCAGTTTGGCCAATGGTTTGTCAATTTTGGTGATCCTTTCAAAGAAACAACTTTTGGATTTGTTGATTCTATTGTTTTTCTATTCTCTATTTCATTTATTTAAGCTCTGATCTTTAGTATTTCCTTTCTTCTACTAGCTGTGCGATTCTTTTGCAGTTCTCTTTCTATTTGTTCAAGTTGTGTAGCTAGTGTTTTGATTTTGTCCCTTTCTTCTTTTTTGGTTGCATCTTTTGCTATAAATTGACCTCTGAACATTGCTTTTGCAGTGTCCCAAAGGTTTTGGTATGATGTGTTTTCATTCTCATTTGAGTCTAGGAAATTTTTGATCCTGTCTTTGATTACTTCTACTACCCAGTGGTTTTTAAGCAGGGTTGTTATTCAGTTTTCATGTGTTTTATTTTTTCTCTTGCTCTTCCTATTGTTAATTTCTACTTTGATGGTGTTGTGATCAGAGAAGATACTTCGTACTATCTCAGTGTTTTGGATTTTGTTGAACGTTGCTTTATGGCCTAAGATGTGGCCTGTTCTGCAAAACGTCCCATGTGGGTTGGAGAAGAATTAGTACTTTGCTGCTGTTGGGTGGAATGTTCTATGTATGTCTATGAGGTCAAATTGATTGATTGTGGCCTTTAGATTTTCAATATCTTTGTTGAATTTCTTTCTAGATGTTGTATCCTTTACTGAGAGTGATGTGTTGAAGTCTCCTATCATTATTGTGGAACTGTTATTTTCTCTTTTCAGTGCTGTTACAACAGTTTGTTTTATGTATTTTAGATCCCTGTCTCTGGGTGCATAGATACTTATTATGGTAATATCTTCATGGTGGATTGTCGCTTTAATCATTAGGTGATGTCCTACTTTGTCTTCTATGGTGGATTTTGTTTGAATGTCTATTTTATCTGAAATTAGTATTGCCACTTCTGCTCTTTTTCGTTGCTGTTTGCTTGATATGTTTTTTTTTCTATCCTTTGATTTTTAATATATTTATGTCTGTTTCTCAGGTGTGTCTCTTGAAGACAGCATATTGATAGGTCTTTTATCCATTTTTTTCACTCTCTGTCTCTTTATGGTGCACTTAAACCATTTACAATCAGTGTAATTATTAATAGGTGTTAGTTTATTGCTGTCAGTTTAGTGCTTTTTTTGTGGTGTTGAAATTTTCTTTGTTCCTCTTACTCTTGTACACTGAATTCCTTTTGTTTGTGGACTTTTTTTGGTATCTGTAGTTTTTGTAGATTTTATGTTTACTGAGACTTTGTGTTTTTCTTTTTTATTTTGATAAGTAGGATTGTTAACTTTCTTTGTGGTGCTTTGAAATTTACCCCTATCTTCCTAAGTTTGAACCAGTCTTTTATTACTTGATATCACCTTGATTACTTGATTACTGGATTTCCCCTCCATACGAAAATTCTATACCTACACCATTTATTCCCTCATATGTTATTCTGGCATTGTTGTCATTTACAGATTGACCTCCCTGCTTCCCTGTGTAAACATTTTAGTTTTGTTTTCTCCTTTAGAGCTCATTACCTAGGTTGGTATCTGGCTGATGTGGTCTTGTGTCCTATATAAAAGCTGTTGCCTGATGTGTTGATTCTCTAACAGAAGGACTCCCTTTAATAATTCCTGTTAGTTTGGTTTGGTTTTTCACATATTCCCTTAATTTCTGATTATCTGGAAATGTTCTAATTTTGTCATCATATGTGAGCCAGAGTTTTGCAGGTTATGCTTTTCTTGGTTAGCAATTTTTTTCTTTCAAGGTTTTATATATGTCATCCCATTGCTTTTTTGCCTGCATGGTTTCTGCCAAGTAATCAGAACTGAGACTTGTTGTTTCCCCTCTGTATGTGACTTTTCATTTTTCTCAAGCTGCTGTCAGGATTCTTTCCATGTCTTTGATTTTAGCAAGTGTGATTATGATATGTCTTGGATCTTTTTTTTTTTTTTTAAATTTATTGTGCTTTAGGTGAAAGTTACAGCTCAATTTAATTTCTCATACACAAATTTATACATATTGTTATGTGACCCTAGTTGCAATTCCTATAATGTGACAGCACACTCCCCTTTTCCACCTTGAGTCTTGTGTCCATTCAACCAGCATCTTTGCATTTCTGCCTTCAGACAGGAGCTACCCATTTAGTCTTGTGTATCTACTTGAACTAAGAAGCACACTCTCCACAAGTATTATTTTGTTTTATAATCCAGTCTAATCTTTCTCTGAAGAGTTGGCTTCAGGAGTGGTTTTAGTTCTGGGTTTTCAGAGAGTCCAGGGGCCATGATTTTAGGGGTTCCTCTAGTCTCAACCAGACCATTAAGTCTAGTCTTTTTATGTGAATTTGAATTCTCCGCCACACTTTTCTCCTGCTCCTTCAGAGTCTCTGTTTTGTTCTCTGTCAGAGCAGTCATTGGTGGTAGCTAGAAACCATCTAGTTATTCTGGTCTCAGGTTGATGAAGTCTAAGGTTTATGTGGACTTTCTGTCTTTTGGGCTAATATTTTCCTTGTGTCTTTTGTGTTCTTCATTCTCCTTTGCTCCAGGTGGGTTGAGACAAATTGATGCATCTTAGATAGCCACTTGCTACCTTTTAAGAACCTGGACGTCACTCACCAAAATGGGATGCAGAACATTTTCTTACTAAACTTTGTTATGCCAATTGACCCAGAAGTCCCCTGAAAGCACAGTCCCCGGACCCCTGTTCCTGATACTCTGTCTCTCGAAGTGTATGGTTGTATTCAGGAAATTTCAAAGCTTCTGGTTTAGTCTAGTAGTGCTGACTTCCCCCATATTGTGTGTTGTCCTTCCATTCACTTAAGATAATTCTTCTCTACTATCTAGTTAGTGAATTCCTTCTCCCTCCCTGCCCACCTTCGAAACCATCAAAGAATGTTTTCTTGTGTGTTGGAAACTTTTCTTGAGATCTTACAATAGTGGTCTCATACAATTTTTGTCCTTCTGTGAATAACTAATGTCACTCAGCATAATGCCTTCCATATTCATCCATGTTGTGAGATGTTCCATGAATTCGTCATTGTTCTTTATTATTGCATAGTATTCCATTATGTATATATACCATAATTTTTTTATCCATTCGTCCATTGATGGGCACCTAGGTTGTTTCCATCTTTTTGCTATTGTGAACATTGTTGCAATGAACATGGGTGTGCATATATCTATTCATGTGACAGCTCTTATTTCTCTAGGATATATATTCCAAGGAGCGGGATAGCTGGATCATATGGTACTTCTATTTCTAGCTTTTTAATGAAGTGCCAAATTGATTTCCAAATTGGTTGTACCATTTTACATTCCCACCAACAGTGTATAAGTGTTCCAGTCTCTCCACAACCTCTCCAGCATTTATTATTTTGTGTTTTTTGGATTAAGGCTACCCTTGTTGGGGTGAGATGATATCTCATTGTAGTTTTGATCTGCATTTCTCTAATGGCTAATGATCGTGAGCATTTCCTCATGTGTCTGTCAGCCACCTGAATATCTTCTTTGGTGAAGTGCTGGTTCATAGCCTTTGCCCATTTTATAATTGGGTTATTTCTCTTTTTGTTATTGAGGTTTTACAATAGATTAGACCCTGATTGAGTACCCCTTAGCCAAAACTTTTTTCCCTGTCTGTAGGATGTCTTTTTACTCTTTTGATGAGCATAAGTGCTTGATTTTTAGGTGCTCCCAGTTATCTAGTTTCTCTTCTGTTGATTGTGCATTGTTAGTTATGTTTTGTATTCTGTTTATGCCCAGTATTTGGGCTTCTAGCATTCTCCCTAATTTTTCTTCCATAATCTTTATCATTTTAGATTTTATATTTAAGTCTTTGATCCATTTTGAGTTAGTTTTTGTATATGGTGTGAGGTGTGTGTCTTGTTTCATTTTTTTGCAGATGAATATCCAGTTATACCAGCACCATTTGTTAAAGAGACTGTCTTTTACCCATTTAATGGACTTTGGGTCTTTGTCAAATATCAGCTGCTAATAGGTGGATGAATTTACATCTGGATTCTCAATTCTGTTCCATAGATTTATGTATCTGTTGTTGTACTAGACTATTTTGACTATCGTGATGGTATAATAGCTTCTAAATTCAGGTAGTGTGAGGTCTCCCACTTTGTTCTT
Source organism: Dugong dugon (assembly GCA_030035585.1). Lineage (NCBI taxonomy): Eukaryota > Metazoa > Chordata > Mammalia > Sirenia > Dugongidae > Dugong > Dugong dugon. The sequence goes on from CM057479.1 coordinate 36,927,412, forward strand.
CTTCCTCAGTGATGCTTTACTTATCCGGGGCCTCTTCCCTTTCCATATGAAGTAGGTGATTTGTTTCTCCATATCATTAAAAAAGTCAAATTTGGATTGGGATTGCATTGTTTCTGTAGATCACTTTGGGTAGAATTGATATTTTCACAATTTTGTGTCTTCCTATCCATGAGCAAGGTATGTTCTTCCACTTATGCAGGTCTCTTTTGGTTTCTTGCAGTAGTGTCTTGTAGTTTTCATTGTATAGGTCTTTTAAGTCTCTGGTTGGATTGAATCCTAAGTATTTTATCTTCTTGGGGGCTATTGTAAATGGTATTGATTTGGTGATTTTTCTCTTTGAAGTTTTCTTTGTTGATGTAGAGGAATCCAACTGATTTTTGTATGTTTATTGTATCTTGATACTTTGCTGAAATCTTCTATTAGTTCCAGTAGTTTTCTTGTGGATTGTTTGGGATTTTCTGTGTATAAGATCATACCATCTGCAAGTAGGGATACTTTTCATTCTTCCTTACCAACTTGGATACCCTTTATTTCTTTTTCTAGCCTAATTGCTCTGGCTAGTACCTCCAGCATAATGTTGAATTCGAGTGGAGATAAAGGGCATCCTTGATCTGGTTCCCTTTCTCAAGGGGAATGATTTCAGATTCTCTCCATTTAAGATGAGGTAGGCTGTTGGCTTTGTATAAATGCCCTTTATTATATTCTTATTTATTATATTCCTTCCCTTTTTTCTTTTCCTATTTTGTTGAGAGTTTTTTTCCTGAATGAGTGTTGGACTTTGTCAAATGCCTTTTCTGTATCAGTTGATATGATCATGTGGTTCTTATCTTTTATTTATGTGATGGTTTACATTGATTTTTTTCTGAATGTTGAACCATCCCTGCATACCTGGTATTTATCCCGCTTGGTCATGGTGATTTTTTTTTTTTTTTTTTGTATGCTGTTGAATTCTATTGGCTAGAATTTTGTTGAGGATTTTTGCATCTATGTTCATCCAGGATATTGGTCTGTAATGTTATTTTATGTGGTGTCTTTATATGATTTTTTTTTTATCTGGGTTATGCTGGCTTCATAGAATGAGTTTGGGAGTATTCTGTCCTTTTCTATGCTCTGAAATACCTTTACTAGTCTGGTGTTAACTCTTCTCTGAAAGTTTGGTAGAATTCTCCAGTGTAACTGTCAGGGCTAGGGCTATTTTTTGTTGTTGAGAGTTTTTTAAATTGTATCTTCAGTCTCTTCTTTTGTTATAGGTTTGTTTGGTTTTTCTACCTCTGTTTGTATTAGTTTAGGTAAGTAGTGTGTTTCTAGACATTTGTCCACTTCCTCTAGGTTTTCAAATTTCTTGGAGTACAATTTTTCATAGTATTCTGTTATGATTCTTTTAGTTTCTGTTAGGTCTGTTGTGATATAGCAATCTCATTTCTTAATCCAGTTATTTGCTTCTCCTGTTTTTCTTTTGTCAGGTTGGCCAATGGTTTATCGATTTTGTTGATTTTTACAAAGAACCAGATTTCAGTCTTGTTAACGCTTTCAATTTTTTTTTTCTATTCTTTAATTCATTTATTACTGCTCTAATTTTCATTATTTCCTTTCTTCTGGTGCCCATGGGCTTCTTTTGCTGCTCTCTTTCTATTTGTTTGAGTTGTAGGGTTAAAGTTTTGGTTTTGGCCCTTTCTTCTTTGTGGATGTGTGCATTTATTGCTATAGTTTGACCCTGAGTACTGCTTTTGTTGTGTCCCAAACGTTCTGGTTAGATGTATTTTCATTCTCATTTGATTCTCAGAATTTATTTATTCTGTCCTTCATTTCTTCTATTAACCAGTAGTTTTTCAGCAAGGTGTCGTTCAGTTTACATGTATTTGATTTTTTTTCCTTGTTTTTTTCTGTTATTGATTTCTACCTTTAATGCTTTATGGTCAGAAAAGATGCTTTGTAATATTTCAGTGTTTTGGATTCTGTTCAGTCTTGCCTTGTGGACTAATATGTGGCCTATTCTGGAGAATGTTCCATGTTTGTTTGAAAAGAAAGTATACCTGGCTGCTGCTGGGTGGAGATTTCTGTATATGTGATCAATTTGGCTGATTGTGTCATTTAGATCTTCTGTGTGTTTATTCAGCTTCTTTCTGGATATTCTGTCCTTCACCGAAAGTGCCGTGTTGAAGATTCCTACTATTATTGTGGAGCTGTCTATTTCTCTTTTCAGTGCTGTTAGAATTTGTTTAATGTATTTTGGAGCCCTGTCATTGGGTGTGTAAATATTTATTATAGTTATGTCCTCTCAGTGTATTGACCCTTTAATCATTATGTAGTGTCCTTCCTTATCTTTTGTGGTGGATTTTACTTTAAAGTCTATTTTTGTCAGAGATTAATATTGCCACTTCTGCTCTTTTCTGATTGTTGTTTGCTTGACATATTTTTTCCATCCTTTGAGTTTCAGATTTTTTGTGTCTTTGAGTCTAACTTGTGTCTCTTGTAGGTAACATATAGAAGGATCATGTTGTTTTATCCATTCTGTCACTCTCTGTCTCTTTATTGGTGCATTTAGTCCATTTACATTCAGCATGATTATTGATGGGTATGAGTTTAGTGCTGTCATTTTGATTTTTTTTTCGTTGCCTGTTATTGACAGTTTATTTTTTCCACTTAATTTTCTGTGCTGAGCCATTTTTCTTTATAGATTTTCTTTTCATCTTTTTCATTGTTTTTGATTTTGTATTTTCTGAGTCTTTATGTTTTTCTTCTTTTTTTATTTTGATATGTAGAATTGTTTGTTTTCTTTGTGTTTATTTTATATTTACCTCTTTTTTTCAGAGTTTAAACCAATCTTTTATTTCTTGATATCACTTTGTCTTTCTCTCCATATAAAGTTCTATGACTACATTATTTAGTGCCTTGTTTTGTTTTAATGTTGTCTTCTTTTACATGTTGACGTTTCTGTTTCCCTATTTTCAGTGTTTTAGCTTTCATTTATTTTTGTGACTTCCATATCTGGGTTGATATCCGTTGTTCTGTCCTGTATTCTAATCTTGAGTTGTTATCTGATGTTATTGATTCTCTAACTGAAGGACTCCCCTTAGTATTTGCTGTCATTTGGTTTGGTTTTTACAAATTCCCTTAACTTCTGTTTATCTGGAAATGCCCTAATTTTGCCATCATATTTGAGAGACAGTTTTACTGGATATATAATTCTTGGGGCAATATTTTCCTTTAAGGCTTTATATATGTCATCCCATTGCCTTCTTGCCTTCCTGGTTTCTGCTGAGTAGTCCAAGCTTAGTCTTATTGACTCTCTTTGTTGATAACTTTTCCTAGTTGATAACTAGCCGCTCTTAAAATTCTCTCTTTTTCTTTTGTTTTGTCAAGTTTGACTATGTCTTGGTGACTTTCTTTTGTGATCTACCCTTTATGGGGTTCAATGAGCTTCTTGAATAGTTATCTTCTTGTTTTTCACGATATCAGGAAAGTTTTTGGCCAACAAATCTTCAACAATTCTCTCTGTAGTTTCTGTTATCCTCCCCTGTTCTGGTACTCCAAACACTCGTAGGTTATTCCTTTTGCTAGAGTCCCATGTAATTCTTAGGTTTTCTTCATTTTTTAAATTCTTTTATCTGTTTTTTCCTCAAATAAAATGATGTCAAGTGGTTTATATTCAATCTCACTTATTCTGACTTCCATAGCCTTAATTCTGCTCTTATGACTTTCTATCAAGTTATCTAATTCTGAAATTTTATTGTTAATCTTTTGGATTTCTGTTTGCTGTCTCTCTATGGATTCTTGCAGCCTCTTAAATTCATCATGCTCTTCCCTAATCTTCTTAAGTTCTGTTATTGCTTTGTCTGTGTGATCTTTGAGTTTGTTGGTGTTTTACATGATCTTCCTGATCTCTTGAAGAGCTCTGTATATTAATCTTTTGAATTCTACCTCCAGTAATTCCAAGATCTTCTCTTCCTCTGGGAGGTTTTTTGGTTTTTTGTTTTGGTGACTTGCTGAAGCCATCATGGTCTGCCTCTTTACGGGGTTTGACATTGACTGTTGTCTCAAGCCATCAATAAGTTATTATACTTATTTATTTCATGTTTGTTTACTGTGTCCTAGTTTCTTGTTTTGTTTTGTCTTGATATACTCAGATAGGATTGTCATGTGAACTACTTTTATTATTGGCATCTTTGAAGATCTCATGTCCTTTCACCAGAAGGTTAGAGCTGCTTCTAGTTATGTGAGCCCATAAGTCTGTTTACTTTTCTTGTGTGGATTCAGCTCAGGTATCCAGGTTTTCAGTTATCGAGTGTGTGGTTCAGGCTCTCACCTACAGCCCTAGATGGGCAGGGCTAAATAGGAGTGATTGGAGCAGGCATGAGTATCTGGCTGCAGTAGAGGGTTATGTGCTGAGCAAGGTAGGGGCTAATGACTGCCCCTGACTGCCTGGGTGGAAGATGTGTCCCTCTTCCTTAGAGTGCGTAGGTGGGTGGGTTTCACAGTCAGGCTTTGGACACCCAGTGCTGTTGGCTGTAAGTACTGGGAGGCACCACGTATTCTCAGATTCCTGTCTTGGGTGACTAGAGGGAGTGGGTGGAACCAGCAGTCCTAGGCCCCTGATGTCGGTAGGTGAGGACCCTCTGTAATGGGTAGGGCAATGTGAAATGTTATGAATCTACCACTCCTCCTTAGCTGCTGCAGTTGAAAATAGGCTTCAGGTATGTATCCTGTTGTACTATGCTAATGAGGGCCTAGCCTGTTGAAACGGGCCAACACAGGTCTAGGCAGGGTTGAAAGACTTTTGAAGTTCGTGAACCCCTTACACCTGTCCCTAGGCAAAGGGGCTGTGCCTGCTCTAATTTCCCGGTGTTGGGGAGCTGGTAAATTAATTTTTCTTGTTTGTTATGTGTATGTTAATTTTTCCCTCTCCAAAGCCGAGAGAATGGCATGTGACGGATCCCACTTTCAGCCCAGGGGACTCAGCAAATGCTGAAGCTGGACCGGAAATGGAGCAGGGAAGGGAAAGGGCAGGTAAATGGGAGAGAGGCATTTCCCTGAGGGGGAAGGTTTTTTTGATCCCACGCAGTAGTTTAGATGCTTGCACTTAACTTTCACAAATCCAGCATGGCTTTCTCATGGTTCTGTAGGCTTCTCAAATCACTCATAAATTTTTGCTTTTGATTGTATCCCACATCATTCCCAAGGTTTCTTCATTCTTTTCTCTGATTTTTACTCAAAAAATGTGATATCCAGGGATCTGTTTTCAGTTTTGCTGTTCTTGTCTTCCATTGTTTCAAATTTGCTCTTAAAACCTCTGTAGCACTGTCCTTTTCTGAAATCTTGTTGTATATATTTTTGATTTCTAATTCCTGTTTTTGTATGATTTCTAGTTGTTTGTTTATTTTGATATTTTGTTCCTGTATTATTTTCCTGAATTCTTTGTTTTGTCTGTCTTTTCCATGATTTTGTCTATTTTCCCCTTATTTTTGTCTGCATTTTTCTTCATCCCTTGGAAAGCCCTGAATATTAGAGTTCTGAATTCCCTATCAGGTAGTTTCAGTTCCTTTTCTTGAACTGGAAGGTCATCTGGTGTTTTATTTTTGACACTTTGTGAAGCCATCTTGTCCTTTTTTTTCTTTATGCTTTGATATTCTCTGCTGTCTTAGGGACATTCCGGGATTACATTCCTCATTTATGGATTGTAGATTTGTTTGTTTTACTCTGATTTTTTATTTTATTTGGTTATCTCTGTGCAGGTGGCCCAGGCGTTTTTTGTTGTCAGCTCGTCTGTGAGCATGATAGGCAATAAACTATGTTCTAAAATATGCTATAAGAGATGTAATGATTTGTTACAATTGAGTGAAGAGGAAAGATCTCAAGTATATTTTCCTAATGGAAATAACATTTGACTTGAACTTTCAAGACTTAGTAGTATTTTATGAATAGGGAAATACATTAAAGGCATTATTCAGCAATAGATTTTTACGATCAAATAGAAGGAAGTAACAGATTCCTTAGTGAATTAGTTGCTGTCGTTAGGCGCCTTTGAGTCAGTTTTGATTCATAGCAACACTGTGTACAACAGAATGCAACACTGTCCAGTCCTTTACCGTCCTCACAATCATTGTTGTGTTTGAGGCCCTTGCTGCAACCACTATGTCTATCCATCTGGTCCAGGCTCTTCCTCTTTTTCATTAACCCTCTACTTTACCAAGAAAGATGCCCTTCTCCAGGGACTGGTCCCTTTTGATAAAGTGTCCAAAGTATGTGAGATGAAGTCTCACCATCCTTCCTTCTAATAAGTATTCTTGCTGTACTTCTAAGAAAGAAAGATATGTTCGTTTTTCTGGCAGTTCATGGTGTATTCAATATTCTTCACCAACACCATAATTCAAAGCTTCAATTCTTTTTTGGTCTTCCGTATTCATTGTCCAGCTTTTACATGTGTATGATGCAATTGAAAACACCATGTCTTGTATTGGGTCCACCTTAGTCCTTAAAGTGACATCTTTGCTTTTTAATCTTATAAAGAGGTCTTTTGCAACAAATTTGCCCAATGCAATACATCGTCTGTTGTCTTGACTGCAGCTTTCATGGGCGTTAATTGTGGATTCAAGCAAAATTAAATCCTTGACGACTTCAATTTTTTTTCTCCATTTATCATGATGTTGCTTATCGGTCCAGTTGTGAAGATTTTTGTTTTCTTTATGTTCAGGTGTAATACATACTGAAGGCTCTGGTCTTTGTTCTTCATCAATACATGTTTCAAGTCCTCTTCACTTTTAGCAAAGTTGTGCCATGTGTATATCACAGGTTGTTATTGAGTCTTCCTCTAATCCTGATGCTGTGTTGTTCTTCATATAGTCCAGTTTTGCAGATAACTTGCTCAGCATACAGATTAAAAAAGTATGGTGAAAGGATACAATCCTGACACATATCTTTCCTGAATTTAGTCCACACAGTATCCCCTTGTTCTGTTTGAATGACTGACTGCCTCTTGATTTAAGTTCAGGTTCTCCATGAGCACAAATAAGTGTTCTGGAGTTCCAATTCTTCACAGTGTTAACCATAATCAAATGCTTTTGCATAATCAATAAAACATATTTAAACATCTTTCTGGTTTTCTCTGCTTTCAGCCAGGATCCATCTGACTTTAGTAACCATATCCCTTGTTTCACGTCCTCTTCTGAATCTGGCTTGAATTTCTGGCAGTTCCCTGTCAATGTACCATTGTAACTGCTTTGAATGATCTCCAGCAAAATTTTACTTGTGTGTGATATTAATGATATTCTTTGATAATGTCTACATTCTATTGATCTTCTTTCTTTGGAATGGGCACAAATACGGATCTCTTCCAACTGGTTGGCCAGGTAGCTGTCTTTCTTATTTCCTTGCATAGATGACTGAGTATTTCCAGTGCTGCGTCCCTTGGTTGAAACATCTCAGTTAGTATTCCGTCAATTCCTGGAGCCTTGTTTTTTGCCAATGCCTTCAGTGCAGCTTGGATCTCTTTCTTCAGTACCATTGGTTCTTGATCATATGTTACCTCCTGAAGTGGTTGAACCTCAACCAATTCTTTTTTGGCACAGTGACTCTGTGTATTCTTTCCATCTTCTTTTGATGCTTCCCACATTGTTTAATATTTTCCCCATAGTATCCTTCAACATTACAATTTAAGGCTTGAATATTTTCTTCATTTCTTTCAGTTTCAGAAATGCTGATAGCATTCTTTCCTTTTGGTTTTCTATCTCCAGGTCTTTGCACATTTCATTATGATACTTTACATTGTCTTCTCAAGCCACCTTTTGAAATCTTCTGTTCAGCTCTTTTACATCATCATTTCTTCCTTTCGCGTTAATTACTCTACATTCAGGAGAAACCTTCAGAGTCTCTTCTTACATCCATTTTGGTCTTTTCTTTCTTTCCTGTCTTTTTAATGACCTCTTACTTTCTTTTTTTATGTCCTTAATGTCATTCCACAACTCATCTGGTCTTCAGTCATTAGTGTTCAATGCATCAGATCTATTTTTTCGATGGTTTCTAAATTCAGGTGGGATAAACTCGAAGTCATACTTTGACTCTCGTGGACTTGTTCTAATTTTTCTTAGTGTTTAACTTGAACTTGCATATGAGCAATTGATGGTCTGTTCAGCAGTTGGCCCCTGGTCTTGTTCTGACTGAAGAAGTTGAGCCTTTCCAGCATCTCTTTCCACAGATGTAGTTAATTTTATTCCTGTGTATTCCATCTGGCTAGGTCCACGTGTATAGTCGACATTTAAGTGGGTGAAAAAAGGTATTTGCAGTGATGAAATCCTTGGTTTTTAAAAATTATGTCACACTGTCTCTGGTGTCATTTCTATCATGAAGGCCATATTTTCCAAATACCAATTCTCCTTCAGTTCCAATTTTTCCATTCCAATCGCCAGTAATTATCAAGGCTACTTGACTGCATGTTTGGTCAATTTCAGACTACAGAAGTTGGTAAAAATCTTAAATTTCTTTATCTTTGGCCTTAACAGTTGGTGGGTAAATTTGACTGATAGTCATACTTAATGATCTTCCTTGTATGTTTGTGGATATTATCCAATTATTGACAGTGTTGTACTTCAGAATAGATCTTGAAAAGTTCTTTTTGGCAATAAACACAACTCCTTTCCTCTTCAGTTTGTAATTCCCTCCATAGTAAAACATATGATTGTCTGATTCAAAATGTCCAAAACCTGTCCATTTCAGCTCATTAATGCCTAGAATATCAATGTTTATGTATTCCATTACATTTTTGATGATTTCAATTTTCTGAGATTCACACTTCGTAAGTTCCATGTTCCAATTATTTATTTGTTTATTTACTTTGTAATTCAAATGAAGGTTTACAGAACAAATAATGTTTCATTAAACAGTTAGTACACATATTGTTTTATGACAACGGTTAACAACCCCACAACATGTCAACACTGTCCCTTCTAAGGCTTGCTTCCCTATTACCAGCTTTCCTGTCCCCTCCTGCCTTATAGTCCTTGTCCTTGGACTGTTGTGCCCCACTAGTTTTGTTTTCTTTTTGGAGGCTGTCTAATCTTTGGCTGAACAGAGAACCTCGGGAATGACTTCATTACCGAGCTTAAAGTGTGTCTGGGGACCATACTCCAGTCTCTGTCAGACCAGTAAGACTGGTCTTTTTTTGTGAGTTAGAATTTTGTTCTGCATTTTTCTCCAGCTCTGTCCAGGATCCTCTGTTGTGATCCCTGTCAAAGGAGTCAGTGGTGGTAGACAGGCATCATCTATTTGTACTAGACTCACTCTGGTGGAGGCCGTGGTAGTTGTGGTCCATTAGTCCTTTGGACTAATCTTTCCCATGTGTCTTGTTTTCTTTCTTCTCCCTTGCTCCAGAAGGGGTGAGACCAGTGGAGTATCTTAGATGGCTGCTCACAGCCTTTTAAGACCCCAGACGCTACTCACTAAGGTAGAATGTAGAACATTTTCTTTATAAACTCTGTAGTCCAATTGAGCTAGATGTTCTCTGAGGCAATGGTCCCCACAGCCCTCCACCCAGCAATTCAGTCCCTCAGGGAGTTTGGATGTGTCTTATGAAGCTTCCACGACCTCGCCTTGGACAAGTTGTGCTGGCTTTCCCAGTTTGTGTGCCATCTTACAGTTCACAAAAATTACTACTTATCAAGTGTCTACTTAGTATTCGCCCCTCATCCCTCACATCCCTCCTAACCAACAAAGATCGTTTTTGTGTGTATGTGTGTAAACTTTTTCATGAATTTTTACAGTAGTGGTCTCATACAATATTTGTCCTTTTGTGATTGACTTATTTCGCTCAGCATAATGTCCTCCGGTTTCATCCATGTTATGAGATGCTTCACAGATTCATCATTATTGTTGATCTTTGTATAATACTCTATTGTGTGTATGTACCATTGTTTGTTTATCCATTCATCTGTTGATGGGCATCTAGGTTGTTTCCGTCATTTTACTACTGTGAACAATGCTGCCATGAACATAGGTGTACATATGTCTATTAGAGTGACGACTCTTATTTCTCTAGGATATATTCCTAGGAGTGGAATTGCTGGATCGAATGGTATTTCTATTTCTAGCTTTCTAAGGAAGTGCCATATCATTTTCCAAAATGGTTGTATCATTTTGCATTCCCCGCAGCCACTCCAACATTTGTTATTTCCAGTGTTTTTGATTCGTGCCGGTGATGCTGGGGTGAGATGGTATCTCATTGTGGTTTTAAATGGCATTTCTCTAATGGCTAGTGATCGTGAGCACTTCCTCATGTGTCTGTGGGCCACTTGAATGTCTTCTTTGGTGAAGTGTCTGTTCATTTCCTTTGTCCATTTTTTAATAGGATTATTTGTCTTTTTGTGGTAGAGGTGTTGGATTTTCTTGTAGATTATGGAAATTAGACTTTGTCTGACTTGTACTGTCCAAAAATTTTATCCCAGTCTGTAGGTTCTCTTTTTACTCCTTTGGTGAAGTCTTTTGAAGAGCATAGGTGTTTGATTTTTAGAAGATCCCAGTTATCTAGCTTATCCTCTGAAGTTACTGTGTTGTTGGTTATGGTTTGTATCCTGTTAATGTCATGTATTAAAGCCACTAGTGTTGATCTTATTTTATCTTCTCTGAAGTTTATAGTTTTTGGCTTTATATTTACATCTTTGATGCACTTTGAATTAGTTTTTGTATATGGTGTGAGGTATGGGTCCTGTTTTTTTTCTGGTTTTTTTTTTTTTTGCAGATGAATGTTTAGTTTTTCTAGCAGTATTTTTTGAAAAGACTGTTCCCCACTTGATGGACTTTGGGCCTTTGTCAAAGATCAGGTGACTGTAGGTGGATAGGTTTACATCTGGTTTCTCAATTCTGTTCCATTGGCAATGTATCTGTAGTTGTACCAGTACCAGACTGTTTTGACTAATGGAGCTCTATAGTAGGTTCTGAGGTCAGGTAGTACTAGTCTTCTTACTTTATTCTTCTTCTTCAATAGTGCTTGACATATCCAGGGCTTCTTCCCTTTCCATGTAAATTTAATGATTAGTTTTTCCATCTCTTTAAAGAATGTTGTTGGTATTTGGATTTGGATTACATTGTATTTGTAAATTTCTTTGGGTAGAATTGTCATTTTCACTATGTTGAGTCTACCTGTCCATGAGCTTGGTATGTATTTTCATTTGTGTATATACCTTTGGGTTTCCTACAGTAGTGTTTTATAGTTTTCTTTGTATAGGTGTTTTACATTACTGGTTAGATTTACTCCTAAGTATTTTATTTTTTAGGGGCTATTATAAATGGTATTGCTTTCCTTTTTATCGTTCTCTTTATTGGTGTACAGGAATCCAAACGGTTTTTCTATGTTCATCTTGTATCCTGCTACTCTGCTGAATCTTTCTATTAGTTTCAGTAGTTTTCTAATGGAGTCTTTAGGATTTTCTATGTATAGTGTCATATCATCTGCACAGTTTAACTTCTTCATTACTAATTTGGATGCCCTTTATTTATTTTTTTTTCTTGCCTTATTGCTCTAGCTAGGACTTCAAGCATAATGTTAAATAAGAGTGGAGATAAAGTGCATCCTCATCTTTTTTCTATTCTCAAGGGGAATGTTTTCAGCATCTCTCCATAAAGAATGATGTTGGCTGTTGGTTTTTGCATAGGCAACCTTTATTATGTTGAGAAATTTCCCTTCTATACCTATTTTATTGAGAGTTTTTTTTTATCAGGAATGGGTGTTGGACTTTGTAAAATACTCTTCTGCATCAGTTGAGATGTTCATGTGATTCTTTCCTTTTGTTTATGTGGTGGATTACGTTGATTTATTTTTTAATGTTGAACCATCCTTGCATATCTGATATGAATCCTACTTGGTTGTGATGTATTATTTTTCTGATATGATGCTGAATTCTATGGCTAGAATTGGTAGAGAATATTTGCATTTATATTCATGAGAGATATTGGTCTGTATTTTTCTTTTTTGTGGCATCTTTACCTGGTTTTTGTGTAAGGGTTATGCTGGCTTCATACAACGAATTCAGAACTGTCACTTACTTTTCTATGTTCTGAAATAGTTTGAGTAGTACTAGCAGAAGCTCTTCTCTCAATGTAGAATTCTCCAGTGAAGCCATCTGGGCCAGGGCTTTGTTTGGTTGGGAGTTTTTTAGTTACCTTTTCAATCTCTTCTCTTGTTAGGGGTATGTTCAGATTTTCAACATCAATTTGTGATAGTTTGGACAATTAGTGTGTTTCTAGAAATTTATCCATTTCTTTTAGGTTTTTTAATTTGTTGGAGTATAGTTTTTCATAATACTCTGTTATGATCCTTTTCATTTCAGTTGGATATGTTGTAATGTCCCCCATCTCATTCCTTATTTGGGTTATTTGTGTCGTCTCCTGTTTTTCTTTTGTGAATTTAATCAGTGGTTTGTCGATTTTGTTGATCCTTTCAAAGAACCAACTTTTGGTTTTGTTGATTATTTCTATTGATTTTCTATTCTCTATTTCACTTATTTCTGCTCTGATCCTTATTATTTCCTTTATTCTGGTGGCTGTAGGCTTCTTTTGCTGTTCTGTCTGTATTTGTTCAAGTTGTGTAGCTAATGTTTTCTTTCTGTCCCTTTCTTCTTTTTTGATGTATGCATTTATTGCTATAAATTGACCTCGGATCGCTACCTTTGCTATGTCCCAAAGGTTTTAGTATTATTTACTTTTATTCTTATTTGATCTAGGAATTTTTTGATTCCATCTTTGATTTCCTCTACTACCCAGTGGTTCTTAAGCAGGGTGTTATTTCGTTTTCATGTTATAAATTTTTTTTCCTTGCTCTTCCTATTGTTAATTTCTACCTTGATGGCATTGTGATCAGAGAAGATACTTTGTACTGTCTCAGTGCTTTGGATTTTGTTGAAGGTTGCTTTGTGACCTGAGATTTGGCCTATTCTGGAGAATGTTTGAGGTACATTGGAAAAGAATGTGTACTTTGCAACTGTTGAGTGGAGTGTTCTATATATGTTTATGAGTTCAAGTTGGCTGATTGTGGCCTTTTGATCTTCTGTATCTTTGCTTAGTTTCTTTCTGGATGTTCTGTCCTTTACCGAGAATGCTGTATTGAAGTCTCCTACTATTAGAGTGGAACTGTTGATTTCCCTTTTAATTCTGTTAGTTTGTTTTATGTATTTTGGAGCCCTGTAATTGGGTGCGTAGATGTTTATTATAGTTATGTCTTCATGCTGGATCATCCCTTTAATCATGAAGTAGCTCCCTTCTTTGTCTTTTATGGTGGATTTTGTTTTACAGTCTATTTTATCTGAGATTAGTATTGCCACTCCTGCTTTCTTTTTTGGTGGCTGTTTGCTTGATATATTTTTTTCCATCCTTTGATATTTAATAAATTTATGTCTTTGTTTCTAAGTTGTGTCTCTTGTAGACAGCATATTGATGGATCCTATTTTTTTATCCATCCTGTCACTCTCGATACCTTTATAGGTGCAATTTAGGCCATTTACATTCAGTGTAATTATTGATAGTTGTGAGCTTATTGTTGTCATTTCATAGTGCTTTTTTTGTGGTGCTGATGATTTCTTTGTTCTTTTTATTCTCCTGTGCTGAAATTCCTTTTGTTTGTGGACTTTTGTCATTTTTGTAGGTTTTGTTTTTACTGAAAGTTCATGCTTTTCTTCTTTATTTTGATGAATAGGTATGTTAACTTTCTTTGTGGTTCCATTGAAATTTACCCATATCTTCCTAAGTTTTAACCAGTCTATTATTGATTGTTATAATCTTGCTTTCTTCTCTATTAGAAAGTTCTATACCTACACCATTTATGCCCTGTTTTATTGTTTTTATGTTATTGTTATTACAGATTAACCTCTTTGGTTCCTTGTAAATCTTTTGGTTATGAATAGTCCCCATGAGTTCATTTCCTATGTTGCTATCTGGCTGGTACTATCTTGAATCCTACATCCAGCCTGTGGTCTGTGGTCTGATATTTGTTCTCAAACTGAAGGATTCCCTTTACTAATTCTTATAATTTTGATTTGGTTTTTACTTATTCCTTTCATGTATGTTTATCTGGAAATGTCCTAATTTTACTGTCATATTTGAACGGGAGTTCTGCAGGATATATTATTCTTGGTTGGCAATTTTTTTCTTTCAAGGTTTTATATACGTCATCCCATTGCCTTCTTGCCTGCTTGGTTTCTGCTGAGTAATCAGAGCTTAGTCTATTTGTTTCCCCTCTGTATGTGACTTTTCAATTTTCTTGAGCCACTCTCAGAATTCTTTCTTTGTCTTTGGTTTTAGCAAATGTGAATGTAATATCCTTGGTGATTTTCTTGTGAGGTCTATCTTATATATTGTTCATTGAGCTTCTTGGATTGGTCAGTTTTTCATCTTTCTTGATATTAGGGATGTTTTCTGTCAGCAATTCTTCAATGATTCTCTCTGTGTTTTCCATTTGCTCCTCCTGTTCTGGAACTCTGATCACTCACAAATTTTTTGCTTTTGATTGTATCCCACATAATTCTTAGGTTTTCTTCATTTTTCTTTGTTCCAATTATTAATGAATGTTTGGCATCTGTTTCTTCTAATTTTAAGTCATGCTACGACAGCAAATGAATGTATGGAAGTTTGACTCCATTCATGTCATTAAGGTGGACTCTACTTTGAGTGGAAAGCTCTTTTCTAGTGATATTTTGCATGCCTTCCAACCTGAGGGGCTCATCTTCTGGTACTATAATAGATAATATACTGCTGGTATTCATAGGTTTTCACTAGCCAGTTTTTTCAGAAATGTACTGCCAAGTCCTTCTTCCTAGTCTGTCTTAGTCTGGAAGCTCAGCTGAAACTTGTCCACCATGATTGATCTTGCTGGTATTTGAAATATCAATGGAAAATCTTCCAGTGTCACAGCTGTGAACTAAATTTTCTCTTGTGCTCAGTTTTACAGGTTCATTCACTGCATATTATGACTCAAATGATCTATCAAATGTTATACAATTTTCTGGAATTCTGTAAGGCTATTTTGGAAAATAATATCTCGATGACAATAACATTAATTGGAAAGCTTTAAAATTGCTGATTCCTAGACTGTACCAAGTGCTTATCTATTTCACTTAGCTTGCAGATTAGATGTAGGCACTGGTATTTTTATCGATATCTAGAGAATACATTTAGACAGGCAGTACTGTGAATCAAGTGTAAGTACACAAAAATGTTGGGATGGAAATAAAAAGGATGAGAATGGCATTTATTAAATGCTTAGTGTCTACTATTGTGCCAGATGTTTTATATATTTGTACTCAACACTACATAGGAGAAAACGTGAGACATATTTGAAAAGTTAAACAATGCTTTTCCAAACTCAAGAGCCTTTGAAACCTGTAAAACTTAAAAATACCCATTGCTGTAATCTCTATCTTGCATTTTAGCCTTGGTTTACATCTTAGCTTTTACTATTTTTCTGTGTACTAACTTCACAGCAGTCTTCTTCATCTTTTTCCTTGGGCCTGAAGCATAGATAAATCCTCTAGTCCATATGCCAGGTACACATGTGGTAAAGGCTTTATGAGGAATAGTATACTAAATTAAAATAAACAAAAAATATGACATTCTATTTGTACCAAACTGCTCTTGCTCTACCTGCTAGCAGATTTTTTAAAAGACCAACTTGTAATATAGAAACAGGCATTTGAAGTCAACTATTCAATTAAACACTTTTTTTGAGAAAACTCAACATTCAATATCTTTAAAATTCAGCTGGTCATAAACAAAGGACTTAAAATTAGAAGACGAAAATTATCTGCATTTTTCTCTTCTCTGCATTTTAAGTCTTTAAATACAAGGCTACTTACATAATACCTAACTTAGTTTATAATAGGATGTTTAATACTGCTTAAAAATCATTTTAATACAATGATTAATTTGTCTTACTTACCTAGTGCTGCTGTAACAGAAATACTGCAAATGGATGGCTCTAACAAGCAGAAATTTATTTTATCACCGTTTAGGAAGTTAGAAGCCTGAATTAAAGGTGCTGACGCTAGGAGGAGGCTTTCTGTCCCTGTTGGCTCTGCAGGAAGGTCTTTGTATCTTTCAGCTTCTGCTCCTGGGAGATATTCACGTGGCTTGGCGTCTCTCCCCATCTCTGCCTGCCTGCTTGTATTAATGTGTTCTTTTATATGTTGTAAGAGATTGACTCAACACACAGCCTACACTAATCCTGCCTCATTAACATAACAAAGACTACCCATTCCCAAATGAGATTATAACCACTGGCATAGAGGTTAGGATTATAGCACATATTTTGGGGAAACACAATTTAGTCTATAACATTCCACCCTTTGACTCCCCCCAAAATTCATGTTCTTGCCACATGCAAAACGTATTTACCCTAATAACATCATCCCAAAAATCTTAAGTGAACTCCAAGTCCAAAATCTCATTCTCTGAGTCATCTACATCAAATATGGGTTACACTTTAGGAGTATTCCAACCTTGGGAAAAATTCCTCTTAATATCTGAACCTGTGAAATCAAGAATACAAGTTATCTATTTCCAAAGTACAATGGTGGAACAGGCAAAAGGTGGACATTTCCATTACAAATGGGAGGAATTAGGGGGAAACAAGGGAAAATAGGCTCTAAGCAAGTCCAAAGCCCAGCAGAACAATTTATATTAGCTTTCAAGGCTTGAAAATAATCCTGTGTTCTTTGGGACCATATGAGCAATGGACCTGCACTCCAGACTCTAGGTGTTGGCCAAGCCTTCTGGATTCTGGGTGAAGGCCACTTGGCCCTAGGCTTCAGCTCCACCTTGAAGGCCCACTGGGACAGCAACTCTGCTCCTTTGGCTTTGAGTAACCCCATCATCTAAATCCATTTAAGTGGCAACCTGACCCCTTGAACTTGGCAGGCCTTGTTATTCTGACCCTTGGACATAGAAGCCCCACCCCCTCAGCTTTGAGTGGTGACCATCCCTCTGGTACACCTTAATGATAGCCTCACATTCTGGAACCTAGTTTGCAAAGATCTAATTTTTTGACACCTAGGAGGCTGTGGCCTCACACTTTGAAATCCATGAACTAGTGAATCCACCCTTTGAAACCAACAAGGCCGAGTTCCCACGCTTCTTCCAACAGTTCTGCTGATCTCTATGCTGCTCCAGGAACAATCCCTTTCTTTTCTTAGAGGACAACAGTGTAGATCCTTCGGCCCATTTCCTGCCTATAGAATTCCAAAAGGCAGGCAGCTTTCTTTCCTTTATTTTTTCTCTGTCCACTTCAGTCTAGGCTAATGGGTTTTCTGAAGTAGTTGGTTAGATCTATCAGTCACAGGCTTTATCTCTTTAACAAAGGATTGTGTAGCCATTTCCTTGGTGAAAATTCTAGGACATATGTCCTTAGTTTGTACAACAAACATTTCCTAATCTTTAACTATTCTTTCTTTTTCTTCAGTTCATTTTTAAGTCCAACTCTTTCCTCTCGTATTTTGCTATAAGCAACAAGGAGAAACCACATGGCCTCTTCTAGATCTTACTAAGAAATGTCATCAGTCAGATATCCTAGTTGATTACTTACATGTTCTACCTTCCACCAAACATTTGAACATAATTCAGACAATTTTTTTGCTACTGCATGAAAAGCATTGCCCTTCCTCTATTGTACAATCACATGTTCATAATTTTCTTTTAAAGCCTCACCAGAAGCACATTTAATATCAACATTTCTAGGATCATTCTTTTGCTGGTGCAAAATATATTCTCTATGATGATTGATAGCTCTTCTTGCTTCCTTCTAAGCTGTCATCAGAATTGTCTTTGGCTGGACTTCCAGCAACATGGTGCCCTAGGCAGAAGCACCATGATGTCAATCCACAGCAAAGATCTGAAAAACTAAGCCAAACAGAGAAAACAGGAATCCTGAAACTCTAAACATCAAATGAAGAGATAAAGAACTCAGCTAAACACCAAATGGAATAAGACACTGAAGGAGAACAGAGAGCGAGGGGACATACATACAGAGAACCTCTTCTAGCTAACACAGCACAGATCCGGCATCTTGGACTCTTATCAGAGGACAGTGAATGGGCTATGAGAAAGCAGTTTCACGGAGCTTCTAGAAGGAGATAGACCAACCGGTAAACAGTGATATATGCTTTCCCACCCCCCACCCTTCTTCAGCCCCACTAGGCCTCCTCTGCTTCCCGCGGCCACAGTTTCTTGGCCAGGAAGCACCGGCTGCTTGGATTCCACCCACCTGCACTGGCTGACTCCCTGAGTGCCATTTGTTGGCTACTGGGGTTGCTTTTCTCCGCTTCTTTTGATTTCTTCCTCACCTCTTACCACCTCCCCCTCCTTTTGCTCAAAAACCTGGCTCCATGTGGCATTTTGCTTCTTCATGAGAGGCTGTAGAGCTCTGCTTCAGTGTGCAACTGCTTCCCAGTCAGTGCTGCCACGTTGGTGGGATCCTGGGGCTTTTTTTTTTTTTTTTTTTTGCTTGTTTGTTTTGAATTGTTTGTTTTTCTTTTTCTTTTCTCGAGTTGGGAGCCCGTTCCGGCTAGACAGTGCTATGCAGCTTGGGACCTACTCCCTCAGCTTGCGCAGATGTGCAGAGGGCATTTCTTTTTTCATGTTTTTTTTTTTCTTTTTTGGTGGTTTTTCTCGTTCTTTCTTTCAACTTCTTTTGTTTTCTTTTTCCTCTTTTTCTCTTTTTGTCTTTCTTCATTACTCAGTTTCTTGTCTCTCTATATCTTCTTTCTCTTCCTGTCCCCTGAATAGCTGGTGCTGAGTTACATCTCTACTCCTTCTTGCCAGGCTTTAATTGAACACCTGGGAACAACTACTGCAGACCATATAGCTGCATAGGTGAAATGCCTGGGAGGTTTTCCTTTTTCTTTCCAATTTTTATTTATCATTCTTTTCTTTTTTTCCTTCTTCTTCTTCTTTCTGTTTTTCTCCATTTCATAGTCTCTCAACTCTCCATTCCAATGGCAAGCTATTGTAGTGCTCTTTTTTATTTGTATGTATGTTTTTGGCTCCTGTTCCTCTCTCCTCTCTCCCATACCCATTTTAGCTCCACACATCACAATCTGCCCCCTCCATCCTGCCTACCTGCACTGTGTGCTTAACATCACACCACCAAGCAGCACAGGCATGGCTACCAGAACTTGCCCTCCAGTGATTACCGACCCACCCTGGTGGCTGTAGTAAGTGTCACAAACAACCCATCCCAGCAACTCCTCTTTAGCTAGACCTACCTTGCTGTACTATACCTGAGTGATTGACTCTGCCAGTGGAGATGGAGGCAAAGAAAAAAAAGCACTACAAAATGACAGCAATAAACTCACATCTATCAATAATTACACTGAATGTAAATGGCCTTAATACATTCATAAAGACTCAGAGAGTGAAAGAATAGAGTAAAAAACACAGAATTCATCAATATGCTGTCTACAAGAGACACACCTTAGAAATAAAGACATGAATTTATTAAAAATCAAAAGCTGGAAAAAATATATCAAGCTAACAACCACCAAAAAACAGCACAAGTGACAATACTAATCGCAGATAAAATAGACTTTAAAACAAAAGCTACCATAAAAGACAAAGAACAACACTATAATGATTAAGGGACGATTGATCATTAAAGCATAACCATAATAAATATCTACGCACCCAATGACATCGCTCCAAAGTACATCAAAAAATAACAGTACTGAAAAGAGAAATTGACAGTTACACAATAATAGTAGCAGACTTCAACACACCTCTCTCAATAAAGGACAGAACATCTGAAAAGAAACTCAGCAAAGATACAGAAGACCTAAAGGGCACAATCAGCCAACTTGACCTCATAGACATATATAGAACACTCCATCCAACTGCTGCAAACTGCACATTCTTTTCCAATGCACATAGAATGTTCTCCAGAATAGACCACATCTTAGGCAACAGAGCAATCCTCAAGAAGATCCAAAACTTTGAGATAATAGAAAGTATCTTCTCTGACCACAATGCCATCAAGGTAGACATTAACACTAGAAAGAGCAAGGAAAAAAACTCAACTACATGGAAAATGAATAATACCCTGCTTACACATCACTGGGTAATAGAAGAAATCAGAGATGGAATCCAAAAATTCCTAGAATGAAATGAGAATGAAAACACATCATAACAAAAGCTTTGGGACACAGCAAAGGCAGTCCTTAGAGGACAATTTATAGCAATAGATGCACACATCACAAAAGAAGAAAGGGACAAAATCAAAACATTAACTACACAACTCAAACAAATAGAAAGGAACAGCAAAAAGAACCCACAGCCACCAGAAGAAAGGAAATAATAAAGATCGGAGCAGAACCAATGAAATAGATAACAGAAAAACTATAGAAAGAATCAACAAAACCAAAAGTTGGTTCTTTGAAAGAATCAAAAAAATAGACGAACCACTGGCCAGACTGACAAACTAAAAACAGGAGAGGACGCAAATAACACAAATAAGAAAGGAAATGGGTGACATTACAACACACAAAATGAAATAAAAAGGATCATAACAGAATATTATGGAAAACTATACTCCAACAAATTGGAAAACCTAGAGGAAATGGATAAATTCTATAAACACACCACCTACCCAAACTACAACGAAGTGATGTTGAAAATCTGAACAGACCCATAACAAGAGAAGAGATTGAAAAGGTAATAAAAAAAAAAACAAAAATTGCAACAAGAAAAACCCCTAGCCCAGATGGCTTCACTGGAGAATTCTACAAAACATTCAGAGAAGAGTTTGTACCAGTACTACTCAAACTATTTCAGAGCATAGAAGAGGAAGCAACACTTCTGAATTCATTCTACGAAGCCAGCATAATGCTGATACAAAACCAGGCAAAGACGCCACAAAAAAAGAAAATTACAGACAAATATCTCTCATGAATATAGATGCAAAAATTCTCAACAAATTCTAGCCAATAGAATTCAGCATCATATCAAAAAGAATAATACACCATGACCAAGTAGGATTCATACCAGGTATGTACGAATGGTTCAACATTAGAAAATCAATCAAGTAATCCACCACATAAATGAAATGAAAGAAAATAATCACATGATCATCTCAACTGACACGGAAAATGCATTCAACAATGTCCAACACCCATTCCTGATAAAAACTCCCGATAAAATAGGTATAGAATGGAAATTTCTCCACATAACAAAGGGCTTCTATGCAAAACCAATAGCCAACATCATTCTTAATGGAGAGAGCCTGAAAACATTCCCCTTAAGAACAGGAACAAGACAAGGATGCCCTCCTATTTAACATTGTGCTGGAGCTTCTAGCTAGAGCAATAAGGCAAGAAAAAGAAATAATGAGCATCCAGACTGGTAATTAAGAAGTTTAACTGTCCCTGTTTGAGGATGATATGACACTATACATAGAAAACCCTAAAGAATCCAAGAGAAATCTACTTGAACTAATAGAAAGACTCAGCAGAGTAGCAGGATACAAGATAAACCTACAAAAATAAGTTGGATTCCTATCCACCAGTAAAGAGAACAATGAAAAGGAAATCAGGAAAACAGTACCATTTATAATAGCCCCTAAAAAAAATAAAATACTTAGGAATAAATCTAACCAGGGATGTAACAGACCTATACAAAGAAAACTACAGAACACTACTGCAAGAAACCCAAAGGGATCTACATGAACAGAAAAACATACCGTGCTCATGGATAGGTAGATTCAACATTGTGAAAATGACAATTCTACCCAAAGTAATTTACAAATACAATGCAATCCCAATCCAAATATCAACAAAATTCTTTAAAGAGGTGGAAAAACTAATCATTAACTTTATATGGAAAGGGAACAAGCCCCAAATAAGTAAAGCACTACTGAAGAAGAGGAATAAATTTGGGGGACTCGAACTACCTGACCACAGAACCTACTATACAGCTACGGTAGTCAACAGCCTGGTGCTGGTACAATGATGGATACATTGACCAATGGAAGAGAACTGAGAACTCAGATGTAAATCCATTCACCTATGGTCACCTAATCTTCAACAAGTGCCCAAAGTCCATCAAATGGGGAAAAGACAGTTTTTTTAACAAATGGTGTTGGCAAAACTGGATATCCATTGTAAAAAAATGAAACAGGACCCATACATCACACCATATATAAAAACTAATTTGAAGTGTATCAAAGACCTAAATATAAAACCAAAAACTATAAAATTCATAGAAGAGAAAATAGGACCACTGCTACATGCACTAATACAAGGCATGAAGAGGATACAAACCATAACCATCAATACACAAACCACAGAAGATAAGCTGGGATCTTCTAAAAATCAAACACCTATGCTCTTCAAAAGACTTCACCAAAAGAGTAAAAAGAGAACCTACAGACTGGGAAAAAATTATTGGACAATGCAAGTCAGTCAAAGGTCCAATCTCCATAATCTATAAGAAAATCCAACACCTCTACAGCAAAAAGACAAATAATCCTATTAAAAAATGGACAAAGGAAATGAACAGACACTTCACCAAAGAAGACATTCAGGCGGCCAACGGACACATGAGGAAATGCTCACGATCACTAGCCATTAGAGAAATGCAAATTAACACTACAATGAGATACCATCTCACCCCAACATTACTGGCACGAATCAAAAACACTGGAAATAACAAATGTTGGAGGGGCTGCGGGGAGATTGGAACTCTTATGCACTGCTGGTGGGAATGCAAAGTGATGCAACCATTCTGGAAAATGATATGGTGCTTCCTCAGAAAGCTAGAAATAGACATACCATTCAATCCAGCAATCCCACTCCTAGGAATATATCCTAGAGAAATAAGAGTCGTCACTCGAATAGACATATGCACACCTATGTTCATGGCAGCATTGTTCACCATAGTAAAACGATGGAAACAACCTAGATGCCCATCAACAGATGAATGGATAAACTATGGTACATACACACAATGGAGTGCTACAGAACGAGAAAGAACAATGATGAATCTGTGAAGCATCTCTTAACATGGATGAAACTGGAGGACATTATGCTGAGTGAAATAAGTCAATCACAAAAGGACAAATATTGTATGAGACCTCTATTGTAAAAACCCATGAAAAAGTTTACACACAAAAAGTAACAATCTTTGTTGGTTACGAGGGATGGGAGGGTTTGGGGGGGAATAGTAAATATACAATAGGTAAGTGGTATCTTTGATGATGGGTGAGACAGTACACAATACTGGGGAAACCTGCACAACTTGTACAAGGAAAGGTCATGGAAGCTCCCTAGACACATCCAAACTCCCTGAGGGACTGAATAGCTGGGTGGAGGACTCTGGGGACCATAGTCTCGGGGAACATCTAGCTCAACTGGCATAACACAGTTTATAAAGACAATGTTCTACATTCTACCTTGGTGAGTAGCGTCTGGGATCTTAAAACCTGTGATCAGCCATCTAAGATACTCCATTGGTCTCACTCCTTTGGGAGCAAGGGGGAATGAAGAGAACAGGATACAAGGAAAAGTTTAGTCCAAAGGACTAATGGACCACAGCTACCAAGGCTTCTACCAGACTGAGTCCAGTACAGCCAGATGGTACCCGACTGCCACCACTGACTGCTCTAACTGGGATCACAACATACGGTTCTGGACAGAGCTGAAGAAGGATGTAGAACAAAATTCTAACACTAAAAAAAAAGAAAATACCAGATTTACTGATCTGAAAGAGACTAAAGAAACCCCGAGAGTATGGCCCCCAAGACACACTTCTAGCTCAGTGGTGAAGTTATTTCCGAGGTTCACCATTCAGCCAGGGTTTGGACAGCCCCATAAAACAAAATGGGATTAATGAAGCACAGCAGTCCAGGGACAAGAACTAGAAGGCAGAAGGGGACAGGAAAGCTGGTGATAGGGAACCCAAGGTTGAGTAAGGATAGTTTTGACATGCAGTGGCATCGTTATCCATTGTCGTAGGGCAACATGTGTACTAACTGTTTAATGAGAAACTTTTGTTCTGTAAACCTTCATCTAAAGTGAGAATAGGAGCACAATTGGAAGAACGTAATCGATGTCACTGAATTGTGCATGTAGAAATTTTTGAAATGGTGTATCTTTGGTTATGTATATTTTCACCAACCAAAAAAAGAAAAAAATGTAGAGAAGGGACAGGGTTGATATGTCATGGGACTGATTGTTAATCAATGTCATAAAACAATAAGTGTACTGACTGTTTAATGAGAACCTATTAGTTTTGTAAACCTTCTCCTAAAGTACAATTAAAAAAAATTGCCTTTTACATCCATAATTCTACCAACAGACTCTTAAAGGTAGTCTAAGCTTTTTAACCCACAACTCATTGCTGTTAACTCAATTCTGATTCATAGAAACCCTACAGGACAGAATAGATCTCCCCCATAGGATTTCCAAGAAGCAACTGGTGGATTTGAACTGCCAACCTTTTGGTTAGCAGCTGAACTCTTTAACCACTGTGCCTCCAGGGCTCCTTAAAACTCTTCCAGCCTCTACCCATTACCCAATTCCAAAACCACTTCCACAGGTTAGGTATGTGTTAGAGAAGACCCCTACTCTTCCAATACCAAATTCCATCTTAGTTATCTAGTGTTGCTCCAACAGAAATACCACAAGTAGGTGGCTTTAACAAACAGAAATTTATTCTCTCAGTTTAGGAAGGTAAAAGTCTGAATTCAGAGTGCTGGATCTAGGAGAAGGCTTTCTCTCTCTGTCAGCTCTGCAGGAAGGTCCTTGTATCTTTGGGCTTCTGTTCCTGGGCAATTTTCATGCAGCTTGGCATCTCTCATTCCCCATTTCTGCTTGCTTGTTTGTCTTAATGTACTCTTTTTATTTCTTGTAAGAGATTGACTCAAAACACACCCTACACTTATCCTGTCTCATTAACTTAACAAAGATTACCCATTCCCAAATGGGATTATAACCACAGCATAGAGGTTAGGATTTACAACACATATTTTTGGGGGACACAGTTGTATCCATAGCACTATTAATTCCAACAAACTTGCTAGGAAAGTGTAACGAATTTTGTGCTAAGCTTTGCAGCAGCCAATGAAAACGGGAATATTATCACTTTGTATTTTTACAATGTACCTAAGATAAAAACAAACCAGATGTTACATAAAAGAATAACTATGTCCTAAAATGAGAGACAAGTTTTTAGTGAGAATTCTCATAGTGGACACTGTGCAGTACGATAGCAATCATGCCGTTAGAATAAATTTTGCAATATATTTCGTAGGTCTCTTACTGGTAAACTAATAGCATTATGCCAAAGAAATTCAATAAATGTGATCTTGAAGAGGCTAAAGTAATACAGAAAATAATCTTTTATACTTTTTTTCTTAATTGAGTTCTAAATTTACTTTTCAGGTTACAGCAGTATTGAATTATTGTTATCGTTAGGTGCCGTTGATGCAGTTCTGACTCATAACTACCGTAGGTACAATAGAATGAAACACTGCCTGTTCCTGGGTCTTCCTCAAAATCATTGCTATGTTTGAGCCCATTGTTGTAGCCACTGCATCTATCCGTCTCGTCGAGGGTCTCCCTTTTTTTCACTGACCCTCTTATTTTACCAGGCATGATGTCCTTCTCCAGGTACTGATCCCTCCTAATAACATGTTCAAAGTATGTCAGACGAAGTCTCACCGTCCTCACTTCTAAAGAGCGTTCTGGCTGTACTTCTTCCAAGACAGATTCGTTTGTTCCTTCGGAAGTCCATGGTATATTCAATATTCTTTGGCAATATCAAAATTCAAAGGCATCAGTTCTTAGGTCTTCCTTAGTCATTGTCCGGGTTTTGCATGTATATGTGGCTATTGAGAAAAACCATGGTTTGGATCATGTACACCTTAGTCCTCAAAGTGAGATCTTTGATTTTGAACACTTTAAAGAGGTCTTTTGAAGCAGATTTGCCCAGTGCAATACTTAGTTTGATTTCTTGACTGCTGTTTCCATGGGCAACAGTGTTTAATCATGGAGGAATAGCTATGATTATATACCATCTGCGTCTCACGTAAAACATGGAATTACACAGACCAACTTGCACATATGCACTCTGAAAATTGCTGAGAAGAAATGCAGGAGCACTATTAAAAATAACTCAAACTATTTGTAATTGTAGAAGATTTTTAGAGTCATTTCATCATTCCAACTAGCATGACAAAATATGTCCCTTAATTGCTTTGAGTACTATATATTTAAGCATAATAAAAACATGTTGTAAATTTATTTATTTTAAAAATTAGAATTGGAGGAAAACTACATTTATAAACAATTTATTGTTTGCATGAATTAAATGTCTCCATATATTGCAAAGATTAATTCTCCACATATGATATATAGTAATTTCATAAATTTTATTATTATTTTCAGTAGTTTTAAATGAAACCAGTTGAATAATTTATTTAAAAATTACATAACTAAATATTTTCAAAGATATTAAAATTCCACAGACACCTAAATGTTTATATATTATTTTTATTTCTTTTGATGGTGACTCATATTCTGTAACTCACTGTAAGAAATTAACAGACATTAGAAGAAAAATGTAAGTGTAAAGATAATGAAAGAATTAAAAGAAATAATGTAAAATATATATTTAAACAATTTTAGAATTTTTCAAAAAATCTGAACTGTTTAGTAATTCATGAACATGTTGAGAATATTTTTTAAGTTACTTTAATGAAGTCCATTATATACCTTTGAGTGTTGTTATATGATAACATCAGAGATATCATTCAAAAATTGAAAAAAAATCACTGTGTTTATTTATGTGAGCAGTGTTAATTGGCTATAAAATCTACATTACAAGAAGGAAGTAATGGCAAATCAGTTTAATACTTGTTTATAACCTGGAGATCAATGTTTTTAAATTTTCACTATGCACATTTTATAGTTATTTGCATTTTTTTTTCTTTTATTATAACTTTGAGGGTGACAAAATCCCAATTCAAATGGCTGACTATACAGTGCAGTTACTTGGATGAAGGGGAATGCAAAATGGACATTTTCTAATATAATTTTTCTATTGTTTTGTGTTTATTAATCTGTAAATATATATTTGTATTAGATTGACTATGTTAGTAGTGCTATGCTTAAACCATTTATCACTTTTATTTTTCATACATAAAATTTGATTTTTTAAGTTAGAAATGTTTTAAAAAACCAAAGCTGTTGCTGACCTTTTGGTTAGCAGACAAATGCTTAACCACTGCACCACCAGGGCCCCTTGGAAACCCTATGGGGGCAGTTCTACTCTGTCCTATACGGTTGCTGTGAGTCAGAATCAACTTGATGGCAACAGGTTTGTTTGTTTGTTTGTTTTTTAAATTTTCATTTAATATGAGTAGCTTTAAACAATATACATTTAAAAGTAGAGAGCCTCCAAATACTCAGTGATATTTAAATTCAGATTTTCTTCGTATATGTGATGGTTAAGGTTGTGTGTAAACTTGGCTCATCCATGATTCTTAGTGGTTTGGCAGTTACTATGTAGTTTGGCAGTCTTATGATGTTGTGATCACTTCCATGAAGAGATTTGATATATTGTGATAATTTCCATGATGGTATTTGCTGTGAGTAGCTAACCAGTTGAAAAGGAGTTTCCTTGGGCATGTGGCCCACATGAACTATAAGGGGACTTTCTGGCAAGGCAGTGGGCTTTTGCTGTCTCTGGATCCTGCAGCTGGCTCCTATTCATCTGACCTCCGGTTCTTGGGACTTGAGCTAGCAACTAACTTGCAGTCTTGCTTGTAGACCTTGGAATTCCTCTGTCTTCACAGCCTGTGGGCAAGAACCCTGCTTTCTGACCTGCAGATCTTAGGTTCAGCAGCCCCTGTGGCTATGTGAATCAGGAGAGGCCTCTAGCCTGACTGATGGACTTGGGAAATTCCAGCCTCTACGACTGTGTGAACCATTTTCTTGGTATAAATCTCTCTCTATATATATTTATATGCTATATGGTTTTGCTTTTCTAAAGAACCCGGCCTAAGACAATATGCAAAGATTTTTTTTAACATGTTTAATGGTTTCCAGAAAAAGAGTTGTCAACACTTATTTCTTTTGCACAAGTAAGTACAAGAAGTCAGTGAAAATAAAATTACAGGTTGTTTTTCTGAGAGAAAAAAAATACTCTTATTGTAGAATGACAAGAATGTGTCTGTTGATTCATGATGACCTATATTCAATTTTGATTATGCTGTGTAATTGAAAAGTAGCATCAATTAAGAAATTTATGAGACTTGAGAGCATAGTAACTCTGGTAGAAATCAAGCTGGGGCAGGGTGGAATAACAAGGGAAAAATAATAAATACATGTTAATGAAATAAATGTTATCACAATGGAACCAAAAATCAATTCACTAACTTCTCTTCTTACATAAAAGAAAAAGAAAAAAAAGAAAAGGAGGAAAAACGGAGAGACACAGTCACCAGACAACTGTGAGCATAGACTTAAAAATAAGGTAAATTGATTTAGAAAATGTGAAGTTTTAGGAAAAAACTAAATGTGTTTACTACCTTGTATACTTATGAGAAGAAAAATAATTCAAATAGCAAACTTTGGAATAAATTTTAAAACTAATCACTTCATGACTTAAGCTACAACTTCAAATACTGGAAAATTTATAGATCAAATTGGTAAAAGACTTTTAAAAAGTTACCCTTTAGTCAATTCTGATTCGTGTTACATAAATACACACTCGACTAAATCCTGATATTTCTTCTTTCATCCAGTGCAAAATCGAAATTAAAATTCAAGTGTGTTAAAAACTTAAGTTAAAATCCCTAGTTTTAGTTTTGTGGCAGTAGCTGAATACTGGCTAGTACATTTATACAGCACAACAGGAAATAAAACAGAAAATACAGACATTATATGCTTGAAGGCAGACAGGGCTAGTAAGACAATGATAAATAAAGGAGCTAAGCCAAAAAGTAGAGTAGGACATTTGAGAAAGGAACACTATATCTGTAGATATTTCCATGGGGAATTTTTTTTTAAGCAGGTTTTAGGTAAGGGGAAAAGTACATGGACTTGGTAACTCATACAAGACCAGCATTCATGATGAGAAAAAATTGAAATTTGCCGAGAAAATTTGGCAGACCTCTACCATATCACCAGTTTTTTTGTATGTTTGTTTTGTGGTTTGGGTGAAAGCTTGTGGCTTAATTTCTCATTCAAAAATTTATACGCATATTGTTTTGTGACATTGGTTGTGATCACCACAATGAGACAGCATGTTCCCCCTTTCACCCCAGATTCCCTGTGTCCATTCATCCAGTTCCTGTCTCTTCCTGCCTTCTCTTTTTGTTTTTGGGCAGGAGTTGATCATTTGGTCTCATATATTTGATTGAATTAAGAAGCATGTTCCTCACTTGTGTTATTTTTTCTGTTATAGGCCTGTCTAATCTTTGTATGTAAAATGGGCTTTAGGAATGGTTTCAGTTCTAGGTGAGCAGTGTCCAGGGGCCATAGTTTTGGGGGATCCTTCAATCTTTGTCAGACCAGTAAGTCTGGTCTTTTTATGTGAATCTGAGTTCCATTTTACATGTTTCTCCCACTCTGTCTGGGACTGTCTTTTGGGATCCCTGTCAGAGCAGTCCTTGGGGGTAGCCCAGCATCATCTGTTTCTTTTGGTTTCAAGCTGGTGGAGTCTCTGGTTCATGTGGTCCTTTAGTTCTTTGGGCTAATATGTTCCTCATGTCTTTTCTTTTTTTTTTTTTTTTTCACTTTCTTTTTCTCTGGACAAAGTGGGACCAATAGATGTATCTTAGATGGCCGCTTGCAAGCTTTTAAGACCCCAGACACTACTCACCAAAGAGGGACGTAGAACATTTCCTTTATGAACTATATTATGCCAATTGACCTAGATGTCCCCTAAGACTATGGACCCCAGGCCTCAGCCCCAGCTACTCCATCCCTCAAAGTGTTTGGGCGCATCTGGGAAACATCTATGCTTTTGCTTTGGTCCAGTTGTGCTGACATCCCCTATATTGTGTATTCTCCTTCCCTTCATTTGTCTACTATCTAGTTAGTGGTTTTCCCTCCTCAGTCCTCCCCAGCCTTGTAACTATCAAAGAATGTTTTTACTGTGTGTGTGTAAACCTTTTTATTGAGTTCTTATACTAGTGGTTACACACCATATCTGTCATTTTGTGACTGACTTATTTCACTCAGCATAATGCCCTCCAGATTCATCCATGTTAATTATTGTTCTTTATAGTTGCATAATATTCCATTGTGTGTATGTACCATAATTTGTTTATCCATTTGTCTATTGATGGGCACTTAGGTTGCTTCCAACTTTTTGCTACTGTGAATACTGATGCAATGAACACGGGTGTGCATATATGTCTATTCATGTGAGAGCTCTTATTTCTCCAGGTATATTCTTAGGAGTGGGTTGCTGGATCATATGGTATCTCTATTTCTAGCTTTTAAAGGATGCACCATATTGTTTTCCAAAGTGGTTATACCATTTTATAGTCCCACTAGCAGTGCATAAGAATTCCAATCTCCCCACAACCTCCCTAACATTTGCTATTTTCTGTTTTTTGGATTAATGCCAGTATTGTCATGGTGAGATGGTATTTAATGTAGTTTTGATTTGCATTTCTCTAATGACTAATGAAGTTGAGCATTTCCTCATGTGTTTGCTAGTCACCTGAATGTCTTCTTCGGTGAAGTGTCTGTTCATTTCCTTAGCCAATGTTTTAATTGGATTATTTATTTTTCTTTTTTGTTGTCAGGGGTTGCAGTGTCTTATGGATTTTAGAGATTACACCCTTGTTGGATATGTCATATCCAAACGTTTTTTCCCTGTCTGTAGGTTTTCTTTTTACTCTTTTGGTGATGAATTTTGGTGGGCATAAGTGTTTAATTTTTAGGAGCCTCCACTTATCTAGTTTCTCTTCAAGAGTTTGTGCATTGTTAATTATGGTTTGTAATCATTTATGCTATGTATTAGGGTCCTAACATTGTCCCTATTATCTTTATTATTTTCAATTTTTTATTTAGATGTTTGATTCATTTTCAGTCAGCTTTTGTGTAAGTGTGAGGTAAGGATCCAATTTTATTTTTTAACAGATGGACATCTGGTTATGCTAGCACCATTTGATAAAGAGACTATTTTTTCCCCCATTTAATGGACTTTGGGCCTTTGTCAAATATCAGCTGTTCACAAATGGATGGATGGGTTCTCAGTTGTGTTCCATTGGTCTATGTGCCTGTTGTTGTACCAGTCCCAGGCTCTTTTGACTATCATGGCTGTATAATAAGTTCTAAAATCAGGTAGTGTGAGACTCTCCATTTGTTCTTCTTGGGGACCTTGGTCTCTTGGAGGGGGCATGGGGGGCATCTAGGTCAATTGGCATAATACAGTTCATAAAGAAAACGTTCTACATCCTACATTGGTGAGTAGTGTTTAGGGTCATAAAAGCTTACAAGTGGCCATCTAAGATACATCTATTTGTTCCTTCTCATCCTGAGCAAAGGAGAATGAAAAAAAAAACAAAGACACAGTGAAAACATTAGTCCTAAGTACAAATGGACCACATGAAACACAGCATTCACAAACCTAAGCCCAGAATAACTAGATGGGTCCTGGACAGAGCTGGAGAAAAAGGTAGAACAAAATTCAAGTTCACACACACACACACACACACACCACACACAAAGATCAGACTTACTGGTCTGACAGACACTGGAGGAATCCCTGAGTCTATGGCCCCTGAACGCCACTTTAACACAAAAATGAAGCCACTCCTGAAGTTCATCTTTCAACCAAAGTTTAGACAGGTCTATAAAACAAAAAACAAACGTGAAGAACATGCTTCTTAGTTCAGTAAGCATATAAAACAAAATAGATAACACCTGCCCAAAAGTAAAGACAAGAAGGCAGGAAGGGACAGGAAAACTGAATGAATGGATACTGGGACACCAGGACGGAAAGGGAAAGAGGGAAAGTGATGACACAATGCAACCAATGTTACAAAACAATTTGTGCATAAAATTTTGAATGAAAATTAATTTGCATGGTAAACTCTCACACGTTGTTGTTAGGTACCATTGAGTTGGTTCCAACTCATAGTCTGTCTTAGACTGGAAGCTCAGCTGAAACCTGCCTGCCAAAGGGGACATTGCTGGTATTTGAATACTGGTGGCATAGCTTGCAGGATCACAGCAGCACCCAAGCCCCCACAGTACAACAAACTGACAGATGTGGGGGGAGGAATTTCACTAATGCACAAATATTTTAAAAAATATTTTAAAAAAAGAAGTGGAACTTCTGGCTACATGGCTTTCTAGGCAGAAGCTCCATGCCGTCCCTCTACAGAAAAGATCTGAAAAACTAAGCCAAACACAGAAAACAGCAATCCTGAAACCCTAAAACATCAAATGAAGAGATAAAGAACTCAGCCAATCAACAAATGGATTGAGAAAACTGACAGAGAACGTAGAGCGAGGAGAGGTTCACACAGAGGTCCCCATCACTAACGCAGCATGGATCCGCCATCTTGGACTCCTATCTGAGACCATAAAATAGGGGTATGAGAAAGGAGCTTCACAGAGCTTCCAGCAGGAGACAGAACAACCGGTAATTGGCGATATACGCTTTTCCACCCCCAACCTTCTTCAACCCCACTCGGGCTCCTCTGCTTCCTGCAGTCAGTCTCTTGGCCGGAAAGTAATGGCTGCTTGTATTCCACCCACCCACACTGGCCAACTCCCTGAATGCCATTTGCTGGCCACTGGCATTGCTTTTTTATCCTTCTTTTGATTTCTTCCTTACCTCTTATCACCTTCCCCTCCTTATGCTCAAATACCTGGCTCCGTGCGCCATCTTTGCTTCTTCCTAAGGGGCTGTGGAGCTCTGTTTGAGTGTGGAACTGCTTCCAGGTCTGGGCTGCCATGATGGTGGGATCTTGGGGCTTTTGTTTGTTTGTTTGTTTGCTTGTTTGCTTGTTTTCTTTTTATTTTCTTGAGTTGGGAACCCGTTCTGGCTGGGCAGTGCTATGAGGCTTGGGACCTACCCCCTCAGCTTGCGCAGATGTGCAGAGGAATCACTGTATTTTGGGGGGCTTTTTTTGTTCTTTTCCTTTAAATTTGTTTTTGTTTTCTTTTCCCTCTTTCCCCTTTTGTCTTCCTTCATTACTCAGTTTCTTGTCTCTCTATATCTTCCTTCTCTTCCTGTCCACTAAATACCTGGCACTGAACACCTCTACGAATTCTAGCCAGGCTATACTGTAACACCTGGGAACAACTTCCCCAGACCTCGTAGCCTCACCAGTGGTATCCCTGAGAGATTTTCTGTTCTTTTTTATTTCTAATTTTTATTTATTCATTCTTTTCTTTTTTTCTTCTACTTCCCCTTTTTGTTTTTCTCCATTTCATAGTTTATCATCTCTCCACTCCAATGGCAAGCTCCCCTAGCACTCTCTTTTGTTTGTATGTTTTTGGCTCCTGTTCCTCTCTCCACTCTCCCATAACCAACTTCGCTCCACACAACACAATCTCCCTCCTCCATCCTGCCTACCTGCACCATGTGCTTAACATCACACTACCAAGCAGCACAGACACGTCCTACCAGAACCTGCCTTGCAATGATTACTAACCTGCCCTTATGGCTGTAGTAAGTACCACAAACAACCCATCCCAGCATTCCTCTTCAGCTAGACCTTCCCTGCTATGCCACATGTGAGCATCAGACCCTGCCAATTGGAGAAGGAGGCAAAAATTATCATGCTCACAGACAAGAAAACAACAAAGAACACACAGCCTGCCTGCTAAGACACAGCCAAATTTAAAAAAACAAGGATGAAACAAACAAATCTACAATCAATAAATGAGAAAAATTACTACTGAATGCCCCAAGGACAGCAGACAATATCAAAACATTTACAAAAACAGGATAGGATCAACTGAAATCTGCCAACAATTTGAATTATCCAGGGAATGCATTCTTACCTACAGCTTCCAAAAAGAAATGTAGCCCTGATAACACCTTGATTTTAGCCAGTGAGATCCATGTGAGACTTCTGACCTGTAGAACTATAAGATAATAAATTAGTGTTGTTTAAGCTGCAAAAAAAAAAAAAAAAAAAAGGATGGTTCCAGTAGGGGTCCAAAATAAAACACCAGATGACTTTTCAGTGGAAGAAAATCACGAGAACTACCTGATAGGGAATTCAAACCTCTAATACTCAGAATTATCCAAGATTTGAAGCAAAAAGCAGACAAATATGAGGAAAAAATAAATTCATGGAAAACGCAGACAAATTCATGGAAAATACGACAAAAAAATGGAGCATTTCAGGAAAATAATACAGGAACATAATGCCAAAATAAATTCACAACTAGAAATTATACAAAAACAACTATTAGAAATCCAAAAGATAAACAACAAGATTTCAGAAATGGACAGTGTCATAGAAGGGCTGAGGAGCAGATTTGAAATGGTGGAAGACAGGATCAGTGGAACTGAAGACAAACACTTGGATACAACACTGTTTGAGGAAAACTCAGAAAAAAGAACAAAGGAAAATGAAGAGACCCTGAGAGTTATGCAGGATACAATCAAAAGCAAAAATTTTCGAGTGATCAGAGTTCCAAAACAGGAGAAAACAGAAAACACAGAGAGGATCATTGAAGATGTGCCAAAAGAAAACTTCCCCAATATCATGAAAGATGAAAAGCTGGCCATCGAAGAAACTCAACAAACCCCATATAGGATAGTCCCCAAAAGAAAATCACCAAGACATATCATAATCACACTCACCAAAACCACAGACAAAGAATCCTGAGAGAAGCTCGTGAAAAACAAGAAGTCACATACAGAGGAGAAACAATAAGACTAAGCTCAGATTATTCAGCAGAAACCATGCAGGCAAGAAGGTAATGGAGATGACGTATATAAAACCTTAAAAGAAAAAAGTTGCTGGCAAAGATTAATATCAAATATGATGATGAAATTAGGAAATTTCCAGATAAACAGAAATTAAGGGAATATGTACAAACCAAACCAAACTTACAAGAATTATTAAAGGGAGCCCTTCGATCTGAAAACAAACAACTACAGCTCAAAGGCTGAATCTAGGATGCAGGATCATACCAGCCAGATAACAACCTAGGAAATGAACTCTCAAGCACTATCCAAAACCAAAAGAAATACAACAGGGAATCAGAGAAGTCAATTGGTACATGACAACAACATCAGAACAATAAAAGGGGGAATAAACGGTGTAGGTATAGAATCTTTTAATGGAGATGAAGGCAAGGTGATACCAAGTCAGAGTAGATTGCTTCAAACTTAATAAGATAAAGGTAAATTTCATGGTAACCATCAAGAAAGTCAACAAAAATACTCATAAAAACAAAGAGGAAAAAAATAAAGTCTCACTAAAAACAAAACCTACAAAAACAAAAGAAATAAAAAAAAATCCACAAACCAAAGGAATTCAACACAGGAGAGTAAAAAGAACAAAAAAAAATCAGCATCACCAAAAAGCACTGCAAAATGACAGCAATAAACTCACATCTATCAATAATTACACTAAATTTAAATGGACTTAATGCACCCATAAAGAGATGGACAGTGACAGAATGGATAAAAAAACAGGATCCATCAATATGATGTCTACAACAGACATACCTTAGAAACAAAGATGTGAATTTATTAAAAACAAAATTAGGAAAAAATATATCAAGTTAACAACTACCAAAAAAGAGCAGGAGTGGCAATACTACTCTCAGATAAAATAGACATTAAAACAAAATCCACAATAAAAGACAAAGAAGGACACTATATAATAATTAGGGGGATGATCAATCATGAAGACATAACCATAATAAACATCTATGCAACCAATCACAAGGCTCTAAAATACATAAACTCTAACAGTACTGAAAAGAGAAATTGACAGTGCCACAATAATAGTAGGAGACTTCATCACACCACTCTCAGTAAAGGACAGAACAACTAAAAAGAAACTCAGCAAAGATACAGAAGACCTAAGGGGCACAATCAGCCAGCTTTCCCTCATTGACATATATAGAACACTCCACCCAACAGGTGGAAAATACACATTCTTTTCAACAGTAAAATGGAACATTCTCCAGAATAGAACACATCTTAGGCCACACAGCAATCCTCAACAAGATCCAAAACGCTGAGATAATTCAAAGTATCTTCTCTGACCACAATGCCATCAAGGTAGAAATTAACAACAGAAAGAGCAAGGAAAAAAAAATCAATTACGTGGAAACTGAATAACACCCTGCTTACAAACCACTGGGTAATAGAAGAAATCAGAGAGTGAATCAAAGCATTCCTAGACTCAAATAAGTATGAAAACACAACATACCAAACCTCTGGGACAAAGCAAAGGCAATCCTCAGAGGACAATTTATAGCAATAGATGTAAACATCAAAAAAGAAAAAAGGGACAAAATCAAAACATTAACTACAGAACTCAGACAAATAGTAAGAGAACAGCAAAAAAGCCCACAGCCACCAGAAGAAAGGAAATAGTAAATATCAGTGCAGAAATAAATGAAATAGAGCATAGAAAAACAATAGAAAGAATCAACAAAACCAAAAGTTGGTTCTTTGAAAGAATCACCAAAATCGACAAACCACTGGCCAGACTGACAAAAGAAAAACAGGAGAGGATGCAAATAACATCAAATAAAAAATGAAATGGGTGACATTACAACAGACCCAACTGAAATAAACAGGATTATAACAGAATAATACGAAAAACTATACTCCAACAAATTTGAAAACCTAGAGGAAATGGATAAATTGCTAGAAACACATTACCTACCCAAACTACAACAAAGTGATGTTGAAAATCTGAACAGACCCATAACAAGAGAAAAAAATTGAAAAGGTAATAAAAAAAAAAAGCCCCAGCCCAGATGGCTTCACTTGAGAATTCTACAAAATATTCAAAGAAGAGCTTGTACTAGTACTACTCAAGCTATTTTAGAGCATAGAAAAGGAAACAACACTTCTGAATTCATTCTATGAAGACAGCATAACACTGATACCAAAACGAAGCAAAGACACCACAAAAAAGAAAATTACAGACCAATATCTCTCATGAATATAGATGCAAAAATTCTCAACAAAATTCTAGCCAATAAAATTCAGCATCATATCAAAATAATAATACACCACAACGAAGTAGGATTCTTAACAGGTGTGCAAGGATGGTTCAACATTAAAAAATCTACCAACGTAATCCACCACATAAATAAAAGGAAAGAAAAGGAACATCTCAAATGATGCAGAAAAAGCATTTGACAATGTCCAACAGCCATTCCTGATAAAAACTCTCAATAAAATAGGTATAGAACGGAAATTTCTCAACATATTAAAGGATGTCTATGCAAAACCAACAGCCAACATCATTCTTAATGGAGAGAGGCTGAAAACATTCCCCTTGAGAACAAGAATAAGACAAGGATGCCCTTTATTACCACTCCTATTCAACATAGGGCTGGAAGCTCTAGCTAGAGCAATAAGGCAAGAAAAAGAAATAAAGGGCATCCAAAATGGTAATGAAGGGGTTCAACTCTCCTTGTTTGCAGATGATGTGATACTATACATAGGAAACCTTAAAGACTCCCCTAGAAATCTACTGGAACTAATAGAAATATTCAGTAGAGTAGCAGGATAGAAGAATCCGTTGGATTCCTATAGACCAATGAAGAGAATGAAGAAAAGGAAATTAGGAAAACAACACCATTTATAATAGCCCCTAAAAAAATAAAATATTTAGGAATAAATCTAACCAGGGATGTAAAAGAGCTATACTAAGAAAACTGAAAAACACTACTGCAAGAAACCCAAAGGGATCTACATAAATGGAAACACATACAATACTCATGGATAGATAGACTCAACATTGTGAAAATGACAATTCTACCCAAAGCAATTTACAAATACAAGGTAATCCCGATCCAAAAACCGACAACATTCTTCAAAGAGATGGAAAATCTAATCATTAACTTTATATGGAAAGGGAAGAAGCACTACTGAAGAAGAAGAATAAAGTTGGAGGACTCACACTACCTGACTTCAGAACCTACTATACACTTACGGTAGTCAAAACAGCCTGGTACTGGTACAGTGACAGATACCTTGACAAATGGAACAGAATTGAGAAGCCAGATGTAAATCCATCCACCTATGGTCACTTGATCTTCGACAAGGGCTCAAAGTCCATCAAATGGGGAAAAGACAGTCTTTTTAACAAATGGTGCTGGGAAAACTGGATATCAATCTGCAAAAAAATGAAACAGGACCCATACCTCATACCATATAAAAAACTAATTCAAAATGTATCAAAGACCTAAATATAAATAAAAAAACTAGAAAATTCATAGAAGAAAAAATAGTACCAATGCTACAGGTCCTAATACATTGCATTAACAGGATACAAATCATAACCATCAACACACAAACCCCAGAAGATAAGCTAGATAACTGGGATCTTCTTTAAAAATCAAAAATCTATGCTCTTCAAAATACTTCACTAAAAGAGCAAAAAGAAAATCTACGGACTGTGAAAAATTTTTTGGACAGTACAAGTCAGACAAATGTCTAAACTCCATAATCTACAAGAAAATCCAACATTTCTACAATAAAAAGACAGATAATCCTATTAAAAAAAATGGGCAGCAGAAATGAACAGACACTTCACCAAAGAAGACAGTCAAGCGGCCAAAAGACACATGAGGAAATGATCACAATCACTAGCCATTAGAGAAATGCAAATTAAAACCACGGTGAGATACCATCTCACGCCGGCATTTCTGGCATGAATCAAAAACACTGGAAATAACAATTGTTGGAGGAGTTGCGGGGAGATGGAAAATTTTACGGACTGCTGGTTGGAATGCAAAATGGTACAACCATTTTGAAAAATGATATGTCACTTCCTTAGAAAGCTAGAAATAGAAATACACGATCCAGAAACCCCACTCCTAGGAATATATCCTAGAGAAATAAGAGTCACCACTCGAATAGACATATGCACACCTATGTTCATGGCAGCATTGTTGACAATAGCAAAATAATGCAAACTACCTAGATGCCTATCAACGTATGAATGGGGAAACAAACTATGGTACATACACAATAGAGTACCGTGCAACGATAGAAAACAGCAATGAATCTGTGAAGCATCTAATAACATAGAAGAAGCTGGAGTACATTACGCTGAGTGAAAGAAGTCAATCAGAAAAGGACAAACATTGCATAAGACCTCTATTGTAAAAACCCATAAAAAAGGTTACACACAAAAAGTGACAATATTTGTTGGTTACCAGGGATGGGTGGGGTGGGGAGAGAATACTAAATAGGCAATAGATAAGTGGCATCTTTGGTGAAGGGTAAGGCAGTATGTAATTCTGGGGAAACTAGCACAACTCGTACAAGGAAAGGTCATGGACGCTCCATAGACACATCCAAACTCCTTGAGGGACTGAATTGCTGGGTGGAGGGCTGTGGGGACCATGGTCTCCGGGAACATCTGGCTCAATTGGCATAACACAGTTTATAAAGACAATGTTGTACATTCTTCCTTGGTGAGTAGCATATGGGGTCTTAAAAGCCTGTGAGCAGCCATCTAAGATACCCCACTGGTCTTACACCTTTGGGAGCAAGGAAGAACATAGAGAACAAGATAAAAAGAAAATATTAGTCCAAAGGACTAATGGATCACAGCTACCACGGCTTCCACCAGACTGAGTCCAGTATAGCTAGATGGTGCCTGGCTACTACCATAGACTGCTCTGACTGGGATCACAATAGAGGGTCCTGGACAGGGCTGGAGAAGGATGTAGAACAGAATTCTAACTCACAAAAAAAGACCAGATTTCCTGGCCTGACAGACTGGAGAAACTCCAAGAATATGGCCCTTGGACACCATTTTAGCTCAGTGATGAAGCCCCTCCCGAAGTTCACTGTTTAGCCGGGGATTGGACAGCCTTATAAAACAAACAAAAATTAAGGGACTATGTAAAAACTGAACCAAACTTACAAGAATTATTAAAGGAAGTACTTCGATCTGAGAACAAAGAATATCAGACTACAGGCTGAATACAGGACACAGGATTGTACTAGTCAGCTACCAGCCTAGGAAATGAACTCTTAAGGACTATTCAAAACCAAAAGAATTGCAAATGAGGCACTAATGAGACACAGTAGTCCAGGGACAAGGACTAGAATGCAGGAGGAGACATGAAACCTGGTGATAGGGAACCCAAGATTGAGAAGGGACAGTGTTGACATGTCAGGGGTTGTTAACCATTTTCATAGGGCAGTATGTGTACTAACTGTTTAATGAGAAACTATTTGTTTTGCAAACCTTCATCTATGGTACAAAACAAAAAAGAATTATCTATGTGAGATCAAACTGACAACAGCAACTCAAAAGGTTTGATGGGAAGCCTAGGGGAAAGTGAGTTGAAGATAATGGTGATGGAATAATTTGGAAAAGGATAGTGAGAATAGCAGCACAGCTGGAAGAATGTAATCAAAGTCTCTGAATTTCACATGTAGAAACTTTCAAAATGGTGTAACTTTGGCTATGCATAAGTTCACCAAAATAAATGTCCTCAAGGTCAAGAAGCAAGAGTGTTGACACTTCATGGGTTTCTTAACCTCATAAAACAATATGTGTACTGACTGTTTAATGAGAAACTATTTGTTCTGTAAACCTTCATCTAAAGTACAATTTAAAAAAAAAAAAGGGAAACAAAAGGAGATCTACACAGGTGGAAAAAACATATCATGCTCATGGATAGGATCACTCAACATTACAAAAATGTCAATTCTACCCAAAGCAATATACAGATACAATGCAATCCTGACCCAAATTTCAACAGCATTTTTTTAATGAGATGGAGAAATAAATCATCAACTTAATATGGAAAGAAAAAGTCCCCAGATAAGTAAAGGATTACTTAAGAAGAAGAACAAAGTGGGAGGCCTCACATTACCTGATTTTAGAACCTATTGTACTGTCACGGTAGTCAAAAGAGCCTGGTACCACTACAACAACAGATACATAGGCAAGTGAACACAATTGAGAACCTAGACCTAAATCCATCCATCTTTGAGCAGCTGATATTTGACAAAGGCCCAAAGTACGTTAAATGTGGAAAAGACAATCTCTTTAACAAATGGTGCTGGCATAACTGGATATCCACCTGTAAAAAATGAAATAAGACCCATACATCACACCAGACACAAAAACTAACTCAAAATGAATCAAAGACCTAAATATAAAATCTAAAGCAATAAAGATCATGGAAGAAAAAATAAGGACAACGCTAGGGGACCCAATACATGGCATAAATAGGATACAAACCATAACTAACAATGCACAAACACCAGAAGAGAAACTAGGTAACTGGGAGCTTCTTAAAATCAAACACTTACACTTATCAAAAGACTTCACCAAAATATTAAAAAAGAACCTAGAGACTGGGAAAAAATTGTTGGCTACAATA
This sequence comes from Dugong dugon, assembly GCA_030035585.1. Lineage (NCBI taxonomy): Eukaryota > Metazoa > Chordata > Mammalia > Sirenia > Dugongidae > Dugong > Dugong dugon. The sequence continues at coordinate 36,968,961 of CM057479.1, forward strand.
TATCTGATAAGGATCTAATCTCTAAATCTACAAGACACTTCAACACCTCAACAACAAAACCACAAATAATCCAGTTGAAAAATAGACAAAGGATATGAACAGACACTTCCTCAAAGAAGATATTCAGGCTGCTAATATACACATGAGAAATGCTTGCGATCATTAGCCATTAGAGAAATGCAAATCAAAACTACATTGAAATACCATTTCACCCGGACAGTACTAGCACTAATTAAAAAACTCACAAAATAACAAATATTGGAGATTTTGTGGGGAGATTGGAACTCTTATATACTGCTTGTGGGAACCTAAAGTGGTACAACCACTTTGGAAAATGATATGACGCTTCCTTAAAAAACTAGAAATAGAAATACCATATGATCCAGCAATCCCATTTCTAGGAATACACCCTAGAGAAATAAAAGTTGTCACATGAATAGACATATGCACACCTATGTTCATTGCAGCATTATTCACAATAGGAAAAGATGGAAACAATCTAAATGCCCAACAACAGATAAATGGATAAACAAATTATGGTACATACACACAGTGGAATACTATGCAACCATAAAGAACAGTGATGAATCCACCAATCATCTCACAACATGGATGAATCTGGAGGGTGTTACGCTGATTGAAATAAGTGAATCGCAAATGGAAAAATATTGTATGAGACCACTAATATGGGAACTCAAGAAAAGCTTTACACACAGAAAAATGTATTCTTTGTGGTTACAAGGGTGGAGAGGGATGGGGAGCGAAATCACTAACTTGATAGTAGACAAGTGACAATTTGGTGAAGGGAAGGGCAACATACAGTGTAGGGGAATTCAGCATAACTGTATCAAAACAAAAGCATTGAAGTTTCCCAGATGCATCCAAACATTTTGTGGGACCAAGTAGCTAGGCTGAGGCCTGGGGACCATAGACTCAGAGGACATCTAGGTAAATTGGCATCGCATAGTTCATAAAGAAAATGTTCTACTTCCCACTTTGGTGAGTAGTATCTGGAGTCTCAAAAGCTTATGAGTAGCCATCTAAGATACATCCATTGGTCCCATTCCACCTGAAGCAAAGGAGAATGAAGAAAATCAAAGACAATAGGAAAATATTGGCCCAAAGGACTAAAGGACCACATGAACAAGAGAATCCACTATCCTGAGACCGGAAGATCTAGATGGCGCCTGGCTTCTATCAATGACTACCGTGACCAGGATCACAACAAAGAGTCCCAGACAGAGTGGGAGAATAGTTTAGAACATAATTCAAATTCACGTATAAAGACCAGAGTTACTGGTTCTCCAGACACTCTGCTAACCCAGAAGAAAAACCACTCCTGAAACCCACTATTCAGACAAAGATTAGACAGATCTATAAAACAAAAAATAACACGTGGGAGGAACATGCTTCTTAGTTCAATCAAATACACAAGACCAAAATGGCAAATCCTGTCCAACAGCAGGAGGAGAAGGCAGGAAAGGACAGGAACTGGATGAATAGACACAGTTTACCTAGGGTGGGAAGAGGGAGCATGCTGTCCCATTGTGGGGATTGCAACCAATGTCACAAAACATGAAGTGTATAAATTTTTAAATGATAAATTAGCTTGAGCTGTAAATTTTCACCTAAAACACAATTTAAAAAAAAAGGTTGAAGTGTTTATGGCAAACATAGAGCAGTAGCTCTTCTATAAATTAATCTGATGAATACAAACATAAAGTGTAAATTACCAAAGCCCTTTTTCCCAATTTTTCTAAACTTTTTAAGCCTGAATTTTATGTCTTATTTAACAACTTAGGGTAGTATTTGATATACTACCTCATTTGAATTGTTTGCTATCCACCCAACATAAGAATAGGAGACATTTGCTTTTAAATATAGTCTTGTAGACTATTGCTCTCCTTTCTATACATATGAACATTTAATACATATAAACATATAATCAATGATGCAAGTTATTAGCTGCTTAAGCAAGAAAAAATACCCTGACTTAAAAAGTTTTCCAGGTCTCCTGTAACCAATTTCCACAAAATTGGTGACTTAGAAGAGCAGAAATTTATTATCTAATGCTTCTGAAGGCCAGAAGTCTGAAATCAAGTTATTGGCATGGCCTGGGGTGGAAGTCTTCCTTGATACTTTTAGCTTCTGATGGTTCCTGTCATTTCTCGGCTTGTGGCAGCATAACTTCAATTTTCACCTTTAACTTCACGTGACCTTCTTCCCGTCTTTCTATGTGTTTTTTCTTTTTCTTTTACAAGCATATCTAACGTTCGATTTAGGGTCCACTCTAATCTAGGATGATTCTCATCTTTTTTCTAATTGTACTTCAGGTGAAGGTTTACAGAACAAATATTTTCTCATTAAACAGTCAGTACACTTATTGTTTTATGACATTGGTTAACAATCCCATGACATATCAACGCTATCCCTTCTCAACCTTTTTTTTTTTTTTTTGGTGAAAATATGCATAGCCAAAGATATACCATTTCAAAAATTTCCAATGCACGGTTCAGTGACATCGAATACATTCTTCCAGTTGTGCTGCTATTCTCACTTTAGATGAAGGTTTACAGAACAAAATAGTTTCTCATTAAACAGTTAGTACACATGTTGCCCTATGACAATGGTTAACAACCCCACCACATGTCAACACTGTCCTTACTCAACCTTGGGTTCCCTAACACCAGCTTTGCTTTCCTGTCCCCTTCTGCCTTCTAGTCCTTGTCCTTAGACTGTTGTGTCTCATTAGTTACTTTTTGTTTTATGGGGCTGCCCAATCCCTGGCTGAACTGTGAACCTTGGAAGTGACTTCACCACTGAGTTAAAACGGTTTCTGGGTGATTGACTTATTTCACTCAGCATAAGGTCTTCCAGTTTCATCCATGTTATGAGATGCTTCACAGATTCATCATTGTTCTTTTTCTTTTCATAGTACTCCATTGTGTGTAAGTACCATAGTTTGTTTATTCATCTGTTGATGGGCATCCATGTTGTTTCCATATTTTTCCTACTGTGAACAATGCTGCCATGAACATAAGTGTGCATATGTCTTTTTGAGTGACAACTCTTATTTCTCTAGGATATATTCCTAGGAGTGGGATTGCTGGATCGTATGATTTTTCTATTTCTAGCTTTCTAGGAAGTGCCATATCGTTTTCCAAAATGGTTGTACCATTTTGCATTCCCACCAGCAGAGTATACGAGTTCTTATCTCCCCACAGCCCCTATAACATTTGTTATTTCCAGGGTTTTTCATTCGTGGCAGTAATGCTGCGGTGATATGGTATCCCATTGTAGTTTTAATTTGCATTTCTCTAATGCCTAGTGATCGCGAGCATTTCCTCATGTGTCTGTTGGCAGCTTGAATGTCTTCTTTGGTGAAGCGTCTGTTTATTTCCTTTGCCCATTTTTTAATAGGATTATTTGTCTTTTTGTTGTAGAAGTGTTGGATTTTCTTGTAGATTATGGAGATCGGACCTTTGACTGACTTGTATGTCCAAAGATTTTTTCCCAGTCTGTAGGTTCTCTTTTTACTCTTTTGGTGAAGTCTTTTGAAGAGCATAGGTGTTTGATTTTTAGACCATCCCAGTTATCTAATCTAGCTTATCTTCTGGGGTTTGTGTGTTGATGGTTACTGTTTGTATCCTTTTAATGCCCTGTATTAGTGCCTGTAGCATTCGTCCTATTTTCTCTTCTATGAATTTTATACTTTTTGGCTTTATATTTAGGTCATTGATCCATTTTGAATTAGTTTTTGCATATGGTGTGAGGTATGGGTCCTATTTCAGTTTTTTGCAGATGGATATCCAGTTTTGCTAGCACCATTTGTTAAAAAGACTTTCTTTTCTCCATTTGATGGAATTTGGGACCTTGTCGAAGATCAGGTGACCGTAGGTGGATGGATTTACATCTGGCTTCTCAATTCTGTTCCATTTGTCAAGGTATATGTCACTGTACCAGTACCAGGCTGTTTTGACTACCGTAAGTGTATAGTAGGTTCTGAGGTCAGGTAGTGTGAGTCCTCCAACTTGATTCTTCTTCTTCAGTAGTGCTTTACTTATTCATGGCTTCTTCCCTTTCCATATAAAGTTAATGAATAGTTTTTCCATCTCTTTGAAGAATGTTGTCTGTATTTGGATCGGGATTACCTTGTATTTGTAAATTGCTTTGGGTAGAATTGTCATTTTCACAATGTTGAGTCTATCTATCCATGAGTATTGTATGTGTTTCCATTTATGTAGATCCCTTTGAGTTTCTTGCAGTAGTGTTCTGCAGTTTTCTTTGTATACCACTTTTACATCCCTGGTTAGATTTATTCCTAAGAATTTTATTTTTTCAGGGACTATTATAAATGGTATTGTTTTCCTGATTTCCTTTTCATTGTTCTCTTTATTGGTGTATAGGAATCCAACAAATTTTTGTATGTTTGTCTTCTAACCTGCTGCTCTGCTGAATCTTTCTATTTATTCCAGTAGATTTCTCATGGAGTCATTAGGGTTTTCTATGTACAGTATCATATCATCTGCAAACAGGGACAGTTTAACTTCTTCATTACCAATTTGGATGTCCTTTATTTCTTTTTCTTGCCTTATTGCTCTAGCTAGAACTTCCAGCACAATGTTAAATAGGAGTGGTGCTAAAGTGCATCCTTGTCTTGTTCCTATTCTCAATGGGAATGTTTTCAGCCTCTCTACATTAAGAATGATGTTGGCTGTTGGTTTTGCATAGATGTCCTTTATTATATTGAGAAATTTCCCTTCTATATCTATTTTATTGAGAGTTTTTTCAGGAATGTGTGTTGAACTTTTTCAAATGCCTTTTCCAAGTCAATTGAAATGATCATGTGATTCTTTTCTTTCCTTTTATTATGTGGTGGATTATGTTGTTTGATTTTCTGATGTTGAACCATCCTTGCATACGTGGTAGGAATCCTACTTGGTCGTGGTGTATTAATTTTTTATATGATGCTAAATTCTATTGGGTAGAATTTTATTGAAGGTTTTTGAATCTATATTCATGAGAGATATTGGTCTGTAATTTTCTTTTTTTGTGGTGTCTTTGCCTCATTTTTGTATCAGCATTATTTTGGCTTCATATAATGAGTTTGGAAGTGTTGCTTCCTTTTCTATGCTCTGAAATAGCCTGAGTAGTACTGGTACGAGGTCTTCTGTGAACGTTTTGCAGAATTCTCCAGTGAAGCCATGTGGGGCAGGGCTTTTTTTTGTTGGGAGTTTTTTTTTTTTTTAATTCCCTTTTCCATCTCTTCTCTTGTTATGGGTCTGTTCAGATTTTCAACATCACTTTGTTGTAGTTTGGGTAGGTAATGTGTTTCTAGAAATTTATCCATGTCCTCTAGGTTTTCAAATTTGTTGGAGTATACCTTTTCATAATATTCTGTTATGATCCTTTTTATTTCAGTTGGGTCTGTTGTAATGTCGCCCATTTCATTTCTTATTTGGGTTATTTGCGTCCTTTCCTGTATTTCTTTTTTCAGTCTGGCCAGTGGTCTGTCTATTTTGTTGATTCTTACAAAGAACCAACTTTTGGTTTTGTTGATTCTATGGTTTTTCTATTCTCTATTTTGTTTATTGCTGCTCTGATCTTGATTATTTCCTTTCTTCTGGTGGCTGTGGGCTTTTCTTGCTGTTCTGTTTCTATTTGTTTGAGTTGTGTAGTTAATGTTTTGAATTTGTCTCTTTTTTCTTTTTTGATGTGTGCATTTATTGCTATAAATTGTCCTCTGAGGACTGCCTTTGTTGTGTCCCAAAAGTTTTGGTATGATGTGTTTTCATTCTCTTTTGATTCTAGAAATGTTTTGATTCCATCTCTGATTTCTCCACTACTCAGTGGTTTGTAAACAGGGTGTTATTCAGTTTCCATGTAACCAATTTCTTTTTCCTTGCTCTTTCTATTGTTAATTTCTACCTTGATGGGATTGTGGTCAGAGAAGATACTTTGAATTATCTCAACGTTTTGGATCTTGTTGAGGATTGCTCTGTGGCCTAAGATGTGGTCTCTTCTGAGGAAGTTTCCACGTGCATTGGAAAAGAATGTGTACCTTGCAGCTGTTGGATGGAGTGTTCTACATACGTCTATGAGGTCAAGTTGGCTGATTGTGCCCTTTAGGTCTTCTGTATCTTTGCTGACTTTCTTTTTAGTTGTTCTGTCCTTTACTGAGAGTGGTGAGTTGCAGTCTCCTACTATTACTGTGGAAGTGTCAGTTTCTCTTTTCAGTGTTGTTAGAGTTTATTTTATGTATTTTGGAACCCTGTCATTGGGTGTGTAGATGTTTATTATAATTATGTCTTCATGATGGACTATCCCCTTAATAATTTTGTAGTGTCCTTCTTTGTCTTTTATGGTAGATTTTGTTTTAAAGTCTATTTTATCTGAGAGTAGTATTGCCACTCCTGCTCTTTTTTGGTAGTTGTTAGCTTGATATTTTTTTTCCAACCTTTGATTTTTAATAAATTCACATCTTTGTTTCTAAGGTGTGTCTCTTGTAAGCAACATATTGATGGATCCTGTTTTTCTATCCATTCTGTCACTCTCTGTCTCTTTATGGATGCATTGAGTCCATTTACAGTCAGTGTAATTATTGACAGGTGTGAGTTTATTGCTGTGATTTGTAGTGCTTTTTTTGTGTGTGTGTTGCTGACGTTTTCTTTGTTCTTCTTACTCCCCTGTGCTGAATTCCTTTTGTTTGTAGATTTTTTTTCATTTCTTTTGTTTTTATAGGTTTTGTTTTTAATGAGACTTTCTGTTTTTCCTCTTTATTTCTATGTTTCTTAACTTTCTTTGTGATTACCATGAAATTTACCCTCATCTTTCTAAGTTCGAAGCAGTCTATTATCACTTGGTATTGCCTTGCCTTCCTCTCCATTAGAAGGTTCTATACCTACACCATTTACTCTCTATTTTATTGTTCTGATGTTGTGGTCATTTACAGATTAACTGCTCTGATTCCCTGTTGTATTACTTTTGGTTTTGGATAGTTGTTGAGAGTTCATTTCCTAGATTGGTATCTGGCTGGTATGATCCTGTGTCCTAGATTCAGCCCTTGAGCTGAAGCTGTTTGTTCTCAGATTGAAAGACTCCCTTTAATAATTCTTAAAAGTTTGGTTCTGTTTTTATATTCCCTTAATTTCTGTTTATCTGGAAATGTCCTAATTTCACCATCATATTTGAAAGTGAGTTTTTCAGGATATATTAATTTTGGCTGCCAATTTTTTTTTTCAAGGTTTTGTATATGTCATCCCATTGCCTTCATGCCTGCATGGTTTCAGCCGAATAATTGGACCTTAGCCATATTGTTCCTCCTCTGTATGTGACTTCTTGTTTTTCAGGAGCTGCTCTCAGGAGTCTTTGTCTGTAGGTTTGATGAGTGTGATTATGATATGCCTTGGTGATTTTCTTTTGGGGTCTATCTTATATGGGGTTCGTTAAGCTTCTTGGATGGCCACATTTTCATCCTTTATGATATTCGGGAAGTTTTCTGTAAGCAGTTCTTCAGTGATCCTCTCTGTGTTTTCTATTTTTTCCTCCTGTTCTGGAACTCCGATCACTCACAAATTTTTGCTTTTGATTGTATCCCACATAATTCTCAGGGCTTCTTCATTTTAATTTGTTCTTTTTTCTGAGTTTCCCGGAACAGAGTTCTATGCAAGTGTTTGTCTTCCGTTCTGCTGATCCTGTCTTCCACCGTTTCAAATCTGCTCCTCAGCCCTTCTATGACACTGACCATTTCCAAAGTCTTGTTGTTTATTTTTTGGATTTCTAATTGTTGTTTTTGTATAATTTCTAGTTGTGAATTTATTTTGGCATTTTGTTCCTGCATTATCTTCCTGAATTCTTCCATTTTTTTTGTCTGTATTTTCCATGAATTTGTCTGCTTTTTCCATGATTTTTTTTGATTTTTTCCTCATTTTTGTCTGCTTTTTGCTTCAACTCTTGGATAATTCTGAGTATTAGAGATTTGAATTCCCTATTAGGTAGTTCTAGTGCCTTTTCTTTCACTGGAAAGTCATCTGGTGTTTTATTTTGGACCCCTACTAGAACCATCCTGCCCTGCGTTTGTAAATATTTTTATATTGTTTGCTGTCTTCAGGGCGCTCAGTAGTTATTTTTCTCATGTATTGATTATAGATTTGTTTGTATTGTCCGTCTTTTAAAATTTGGCTATGTCTGAGCAAGCGGGCTGTGTATTCTTTGTGGTTTGCTCATCTATGGGCACCATACTTTTCACCTCTTTCTCCCATTGGTAGGGTTTGTCACTGAGATATGGTACAGCAGGGCAGGTTTAGCTGAAGAGGAGTTTCTGGGATGGGTCGTTTGTGGCACTTACTACAGCCACTAGGGCTGGTTGGCAATCAGTGCAGGGAAGGTTCCTGTAGGCTGTGCCTGTGGTGCTTGGTGGTGTGATGTTAAGTGCACTGTGCAGGTAGGCAGGATGGATGGAGAGATTATGATGTGTGGAGCTAAGATGGGTATGGGAGAGAGGAGAGAGGAGAGACAACAGGAGCCAAAATTTACAAACAAAGAAAAAAGAGTGCTAGGGGAGCTTGATGTTGGAGTGGAAATATGAGAGACTATGTAATGGAGAAAAACAAAAAGGGGAAGAAGAAGAAAAGAAAAGAAAAGAATGAATAAATAAAAGTTAGAAAGAAAAAAAAAGAGCAAAGCTCCCAGAGATCCCACAGGCGTGGCTATTAGGTCTGGGGAAGTTGTTCTCAGGTGCTGAAGTACAGCCTGACTTGTAGGGGTGTTCAGCTCCAGGTATTCAGGGGACTGGAAGAGAAGGAAGGTGTAGAGAGATGAGAAACTGAGTAATGAAGAAAGATAAAAAGTGAAAAAGAGGAAAAAGAAAAACAAAACAGTTTAAAAAAAAAAAAGAACAAGAAAAGCCCCCCCCCCCCCAAAAAAAAATGCTCTCAGGTATCCCTTTGCACATCTGTGCAAGCTGAGGGGTAAGTCCCAAGCCGCATAGAACTGTCAGCTACAAAGGGCTCCCAACTCGAGAAAAGAAAAAGAAAACAAAGAAAGAATTCAAAACAAACAAACAAAAAAAGCTCTGGGATCCCACCAGCCTGGCAGCAAAGACTGGGAAGCAGTTCCACACTCAAATGGAGATCCGCAGCCCCTTAGGAAGAAACTTAGGTGGTGCCCAGAGCCAGGTATTTGAGCGAAGTGGGGGGAGGTGATGACAGGTAAGGAAGAAATCAAATAAAGTGGAAAAAAGCAACAATAGCAGCAAACAAATGACACTAAGCGAGTTGCCCACTGTGGGCGGGTGGAATCCAAGCAGCCAGTGTTTTCCGGCCAAGAGACTGTGGCCGCAGGAAGCAGAGGAGGCCGAGTAGGGGTGAAATAGGTGGGGGGTGAGAAAGCGTATATTGCCAATTACCAGTTGTTCCATCTCCTGCTGGAAGCTCTGTAAAGCTGCTTTCTCATACCCCCTATTTGCTGGTCTCTGATAGGAGTCCAAGATGGCGGATCCATGCTGTGTTAGCTGATAGGGGACCTCTGCGTGAATTTGTCCTTGCTCTCCATTCTCTGTCAGTTTTTCACTCTATTTGGTGCTTGGCTGAGTTCTTTATTTGATGTTTTATGGTTTCAGGATTGTTTTTTTCTCTGTTTGGCTTAGTTTTTTGGATCTTTGCTGTGGAGGGACGGCAATGTGCTTCTGCCTACAGCACCATGTTGCTGGAAGTCCCTACGATGATCTTATCTTTATATTCTTATTTTAATTACATCTGCAAAGGCCATGTTTCCAAATAAGGTCACATTCACAGATATTGAGGTTTAGAGTTGGACATGTCTTTTTAGGGGTGCAATTCAATCCTCTATAGGCATTTATAATCTTTTTATGCCAATCGTGCTTGTTACAAATATAACTATGTTAACATTAATATAGGATTGTAGATATTGTTGTTTAACAGAATAAGAAAACAAAGAGTGGAGATGTGAAATATCCATAGTCAGTCATATTTTCAGAGGCTATACATTACTGACATGTTATCAGGAGGGACCAGTTCCTGAAGCAGGACATCACACTTGGTAAGGTAGAGGGTCAGCAAAAAAGAGGAATACCCTAGACTCATGGATTGACACAGGGGTTGAAACAATGGGCTCAAACATCACAGTGACTGTGAGGATGGTCCAGGAGTGGGCAGCATTTTGTTCTGTTGTACATAGTGTCATTATGAGTCAGGATCTACTGGATGGCACCTAAGAACAACAACAACAACAACAACATACATTACTGAAAATGTTATATGGGTCTGAACACATAAGGGTTCATGGTTGTACAGGGAGTTTATGGGCCAGCAATTTTCAGAATCCACTTGGATGAACACACATGGTCTCTAATAGTAGTGTCCCCAAAGGCCTTAGCTTCTTAGTACTTGAAACACTGTAGCTGAGAAAGTATCTTATTCCTTTTCTACCCAGCTGTCAGTCTTTATACAGCAGCCTATCTTGTAGTAGAAAAGACCTGATCTCTCAGGAAAACAGTCACAGTGATTAAATAAACCTGTCCGTAGCTGTTCACAGCATGTGAAATCATCAGTTGGCAGAATAATCCCTCGTTTTCTTTCCTGTATTTTTTCTAGTTTTATTTTCTTCAATAATAAGTGTTTGTATTACAAATACAACTTACTCATTGGAAATTAGTTTTGTTTGTAGTCTAAAATAACCTTGGTCTAGCAATGAAGACACTTCACATTCAACTGCTTTCTAAAAATAATGTTTAATTAATTTCTCACATTTGCTATAATTACATACACTGTCCAATGGTATATAAAATTTTATAACTCAGAATGTAGCAGAAAATAGAACATTATAATTGTAAAATTACTTTATACCTTAATTGTGCCTTGGACAAATCTGCAAAGGAAATGTCAGCCCAAAGATTTCATACACAGAAGGTGAATTTAATAAGGTATTATTCATGAGACATCATATTAAGAGGTGTATAATTTTACTAAGATGCATAAAAACCCTAATCACAACAGGAAGAAGTGATGGGAGTTATCAAGGTTAAAAAAAAAAAGTGACGAGTTTAAAGTGTTCTTTCATAATACTTATATTTGACTGAAGTTATTTATATAATAATATCAAAGAGTCAGTTGAATCTAAAACTAAATGCATATTAGAGCTGTAAATTAATTAATTATATCGCTTTGTAATGAGAAAACTATAAATTGCTTTGTAATATATTTGTCAATTTTTAGTAAAGCTGGTTTTTTTTTTCAAAAAAGTAACATTATATTCTGAAAACTCAACGTCATCATTACAAAACAAATCAACTCAGAGAAAATGCTTTTATTACTTAATATTCAGTCCAATTATTTCTTACTTTCTATGTATACCTCCTTAAATACCCTAGCTTTGTGACTAAAAGCCGACAGTCAGCAGAAAATCAGCAAGAGTGGTATCAAATGCCCTACACTGACTTTTTGGGCACAGTAGCTGTTACATCACTTCCAAATCTTATGCAGAATTCTTTTGTGGCCATTTTTAATCTGGGTCCATAAAGAGAAGTGAATTCTGGAAAATGTAGTTCCGGTTTACCCAGTCGACAGTACAAAGCCATCAGAGTCCATTACTCAGCAATTTGGGTAGCAAATTCAAATCCTGTGTAACCTTCTATTCCAGTGAGAACAAAGGACTGCCATTTCCATGATGGAAATAGTCCAATATAATCAACCTCTTTTAATCATGCTTAGCTTTCCTGTAAATCCAAACGCAGATTAATGCTTCCATCTAACATGATGCAAACTGATCCTTGTACAACTGAAAAAACTTACTAATTTCTCTTCAAAACAGTACATAAAGTCTCATCATCTGCCTTTTGGTGATATTTATTCTTCTACCTGAGTCAAATTTCCCTTTGGGTACACTATAACTTAGATACTAAGATATAAAGCTAATTTATTTTATTTATTTGCCTGATGTTTCATTGGTTTGAGAAGCCCAAAGCAGTCAGGTGACAGGTTCCACTTCCAGTTTAATAAAAAGATATCTGAGCCCCCTGGTAGAAGCACTTTTCTCATGGATATTAAGACCTCTTGGCTAATGGAGCCTAAAATTGTAATCATAGAATGGAAAAATTTAACTCCAACACATAGCTACCCTATAGGACACAGCAGAACTGCCCCATAGAGTTTCCAAAGAGGGTCTAGTGGATTCAAACTGCCATCTTTTTAGTTAGCAGCCAGGCTCTTAACCATTGTGCCAACAGGGCTCCATATATATATATATATCTACCCACACACATATACATACCCACACACACACATATATATATATGTGTATATATATATATATATATATATAAATATATTCAGTCAGGATTAATACAGTTTAATCAGATTTGGAAAGGTAGAGATATTATCCAGTTTTCATTGCCGCATAGTTACACTTCCTGTAATGGCATGTCTATTTCTTGTCCCTTCCCCTTTTTTTAATACTCACACCATATTTTATATACTCAATATCAGAGAATTAAAACTTTTCATACAGTAAATTTAAACTTCTTATGCCAAGCCTATTTCCAGTCTGGTAAAATTTGAGAAGCCCAAGTCAATATTCCCAAAGCTTTGGTTAAAATGGTTTGTGGTTTCTCTCATTCTGGTTTGTGGTTCAGTTTAGTAATGAGATCATGCCCTATTCTAATGAGTAATCCTCAGATTCAGAAAGAAGAGTTGAAGATTAATTTTTCTTTCAGTTCTGAGATTTAGGTTCTTGTCTTTATCCCATAAGTAACTTGGGAGGATAGATGATAAGCTTAAAGTGGCAGTGAGTTTTTGTTAAAGATAGTGAAATAGTTTGGAAAATGTTGTCAAGAAAGATGCCACGACTTAAAGGAAGTAACCAATGTCACTGAATTTTACATGTAGAAATTGTTGAAGTGGTGTATGTTTTGTTGTGTATATTTTCATCCTCACAAATTGAGTTTTTTTCTTTTGATATTTGGGCATAAATTTTTAAAATATGTTTTTCCCAGAATTGTGTAAGATAATTTGCCAGCTTCAAAAGGTGAAAGCCTGGAGACTACTTAGTCAATTATGAAAATGTTCCGGGAGAAAAACAGCAAGGAACTGAATTAAAGAGATTATGAATAGCACAGATTTGAAATCAAATTGTAGTTTCTATGAGATCAATTTGTGGTCACAGGATTTGATGCTGCTCAAACTGCACAGAACACATCCAAGAAATAGCACCAGAACAGTTTTATGGCATGGTTTTGGATGATTGTTGTTGTTAGCTGCAGTTGAGTCAGCCCCTGGCTCATGCTGATTCCATGCACAACAGGATCAAATGGTTGTAATCCATAGGGCTTTTGCTGGTTGATTTTTTGGAAGTAGATCCCCAAGCCTTTATTCCTAGTTTGTCTTAGACTGGAAGCTCCACTGAAAACTGTTAAGCATTGTAACAACATACAAGCCTCCACCGATAAAAGTGTGGTAGCTGCACTTGAGTTGCATTGGGTGGAAGTCGAACCCAGGTCTCCTGCACGGAAGGTGAGAATTCTACCACTAAACCACAAATGCCCTCTTTGGATGTGCAGCCATGAGGATAATTCTTCAGCACTCCTCAGTGATTCAATGATCTCTTCAAAATCGTTTATGTAAATTTACTTTGTGATTTTAATAGTGAGTCATCTTCTATTGCTTACAACCAAGAACCCTGACAGGTATCCAGAAAAACAAAAGGTAATTATGATTGACTGCATGACAAAGAAACAAAACTATGGATGGATTAGGCTCATGTACTCTTGACTTTACATCCACAGGGAACTGCCAAAAGATCAAGCTGGATTCAGAAGAGGACGTGGAATGAGGAATATCACTGCTAATGTCAGAAGGATCCTGGCTGAAAGCAGAGACTACCAGAAAGATGTTTACCTGTGTTTTATTGATTATGCAAAGACATTCAACAGTGTGGATCATAACAAATTATGGATAACATTGCAAAGAATGGAAATACCAGAACACTTAATTGTGCTCTTGAGGAACCTATACATAGAACAAAAGGCAGTCATTCCAACAGAACAAGGGGATGCTGTGTGGTTTAAAGTCAAGAAAGGTGGGTATCAGAGCTACATCCTTTCACCATACTTATTCGATCTGTGTGCTGAGCAAATAATCCGAGAAGCTGAACTATATGAAGAAGAACGTGGCATCAGGATTGGAGGAAGACTCATTAACAACCTGCGTTATGCAGATAACACGACCTTGCTTGCTGAAAGTGAAGAGGACTTGAAGCGTTTACTGATGAAGATTAAAGACTACAGCCTACAGTATGGATTACACCTCAAGGGAAAGAAAACAAAAATCGTAACAACTTGACCCATAATTAACATCATGATCAATGGAGAAAATGTTGAAGTTGTCAAGGATTTCATTTTACTTGAATTCACAATCAATGCCCATGGAAGCAGCAGTCAAGAAATCAAACGATGCATTGCACTGGGCAAATCTGCTGCAGAAGACCTCCTTAAAGTGTTAAAAAGCAAAGATGCCACTTTAAAGACTAAGGTTCGCCTAACCCAAGCCAAGGTGTTTTCAATTGCCTCATATGCATGCAAAAGCTGGACAATGAATAAGGAAGACCGAAGAAGAATTGACGCCTTTGAATTGTGGTGTTGGCGAAGAATATTGAATATACTATGGACTGCCAAAAGAACGAACAAACCTTTTTTTTGGAAGAAGTACAGCCAGAATGCTCCTTGAAGACCAGGATGGTGAGACTTAGTCTCACCCACTTTGGACATGTTATCAGGAGGGATGAGTCCTGTGAGAAGGACATCATGCTTGGTAAAGTAGAGCGTCAATAAAAACAGGAAGACCTCAGAAAGATAGATTGACACTGTGGCTGCAACAATGGGCTCAAGCATAATAAGGATTGTGAGGATGTTGCAGAACATCCTATGTTCTGTTGTACATAGGATGGCTTGAGTTGGATGAGAGGGCACCTGACAATAACGACATCCTTGACTTTTGAACATATCTACTGGTTTGACTTTCAGGTACCTCAAGCTCAACAAGTCCCAAAATAAACTCAACACTTTATCCCTCATACTTATCTCTTCTCAGTGTTCTCACTACAAATTTATCCTCACAGCACTGCCTAATTAAACTGTAACTTTCCCTCACTAAGACGATTACAAATACATCATCCTATCTCACATTTCTGCATCAAGTTTTTCTTAAATCTATCTCCTACACTTCCTATAGGCTGTTGTTGTTACTTGCCACTCAGTTAGTTCCGACTCATAGTGATCCTATGTACAGAACAAAACACTCCCTGGTCCTGCACCATTCCCACAATCGTTGCTATGTTGAGCCCATTGTTGCAGCCACAGTATCAGTCCATCTATTTGAGGGTCTTCTTTTTTGCTGACTTCTACTTTACCAAGCGTGATGCTCTTCTCCAGGGACTGCTCCCTCCTGATAACATGTCCAAAGTTTGTCCAGTGCAATATGTAGTTTGACTTCTTGACTGCTGCTTCCATGGCTGTTGATTGTGGCTCCAAGTAAAATGAAATCCTTGACAACTTCAATATTTTCTCCATTTATTATGATGTTGCTTATTGGTCCAGTTGTGAGGATTTTTTGTTTTCTTTCTGTTAAGGTGTAATCCATACTGTAGACTGTAGTCTTTAATCTTCATCAGTAAATGCTTCAAATCCTCTTCGCTTGCAGCAAGCAACTTTGTGTCATCTGCATAATGCATGTTGTTAATGCATCTTCCTCCAGTCCTGATGCTACTTTCTTCTTCATATATTCCAGCTTCCTGGATAATTTGCTTAGTAAACAGATTGAACAAGTATGGTGAAGGGATCCAACCCTGATGCATGACTTTTCTGATTTTAAACAGCTCAGTAGCCTTTTGGTCTGTGTACAGGTTCCACATGAGCCCAATTAAGTGTTCTGGCATTCCCATTCTTCACAATGTTGTACACATTTTGTTATGATACAGTTGAATGTCTTTTCTTAGTCAATGAAACACAAGTAAACATCTTTCAGGCATTCTCTGCTTTCAGCCAATATGCATCTGACATCAGCAATGATATTCCTCATTCCACGTTCTCTTTTGAATCTGGCTTGAATTTCTGTGAGTTCCCAGTCGATGTAATGCTGCAACCATTTTTGAATTATCTTCAGCAAAATTTTACTTGTGTGTGATATTGATGATGTTGTTTGAAAGTTTCCAAACTCTGTTGGATCACAGTTCTTTGGAATGGGGGCAAATATGGATCTCTTCCAGTCAGTTGGCCAAGTAGCTGTCTCCCAAATTTCTTGGCATTGACAAGTGAGCACTTCCAATGTTCCATCAGTTTGTTGAAACACATCAATTGGTATTCCGTCAAATTTTGGAGACTTGTTTTTCGTCAGTGCCTTTGGTGCAGCTTGGACTTCTTCCTTCAGTATCATCTTTCCTTGATCATATGCTGCTTCAAAATGGTTGAATGTTGATAAATTTTTTTGGTACAGTGACTGTGTGTATTTCTTCCCTCTTCTTTTGACACTTCCTGTGTGTCCTTTAATATTTTGCCCATAGAATCCTTCAAAGTTGCAACTTGAGAATCAAATTTTTTCTTCGGTTCTTTCAGCTTGAGAAATACCAATCGTGTTCTTTCTTTTGGGTTTTCTAATGCCAGGTCTTTGTACATTTCATTATAATGTTTTATTTTATCTTCTTTAGCTGTCCTTTAAAATTTTCTGTTCAGCTCTTTTAAGTGTTCATTTCTTCCATTCCCTTTAGCTACTCTACATTGAAGGGAAAGTTTCAGAGTCTCTTCTGACATCCATGTTGATCTTTTCTTTCTTCCCTGTCTTTTTATTGACCTTTTGCATTCTTCATATATGATGTCCTTGATATCATCCCATAACTCATCTTGTCTTTGGTCATTATTGTTCAATTTGACAAAGTTATTCTTTAGATCATTTCTA
Source organism: Dugong dugon (assembly GCA_030035585.1). NCBI lineage: Eukaryota > Metazoa > Chordata > Mammalia > Sirenia > Dugongidae > Dugong > Dugong dugon. The sequence continues at coordinate 36,985,922 of CM057479.1, forward strand.
CATTCAGGTGGGATATACTCAAGTTTGTACTTCAGCTGTCTGGACTTGGTTTAATTTTCTTCAGCTTCAACTTGAACTTGAATATGAGCAATTGATCATCTGTTCTACAGTCAGCCCCTGACTTTGTTCTAAGTGACAACAATGAGTTTCTCCGTCATCTCTTTCTACAGATGTAGTTGATTTGATTCCATCCATTGAGGTCCACATGTACTGTCGTTGTTTATGTTGTTGAAAAAAGATATTTGCAACAAGTAAGTGGTTGGTCTTGCAAAATTCTATCATGCAATCCACAGCATCATTTCTATCACCAAGTCTCTATTTTCCAACTGCCAATCCTTCTTCTTTGTTTCCAACTTTCACATTCTAATCACCAGTAATTATCAATGCCTCTTGATTGCATGTTTGATCAATTTCAGGCTGCATAGTTGGTAAAAATCTTCAATTTCTTCATCTTTAGCTTCAGTGTTTGGTACATAAATTTGAAAAATATTCATATTATCTGGTCTTCCTTGTAGGTGTATGGATATTATCCTATTACTGACAGCATTTACTTCAGGATAGATCTTGAAATGTTCTTTTTGACAATAAATGTGACATCTTCTTCAATTTGTCATTCCTAGCATAGTAGACTATGTGATTGTGTTAATCAGAATGGTCAATATCAGTCTATTTCAGGTCACTAATGCCTAGGATATCAATGTTTATCTGTTCCATTTCATTTTTGATGACTTCCAATTTTCCTAGATTCATACTTTGTACTTTCCACATTCTGATTATTAATGAGTGCTTGCAGCTGTTCCTTCTCATTTTGAGTCTTGCCACATCAGCAAATGAAGGATCCGAAACCTTGACTCCATCCACATCATTAAGGTAGACTTTACTTTGAGGAGGGAGCTCTTCCTCAATCGTCTTTTGAGTGTCTTCCAACCTGGGGGGTTCTTCATCCAGCACTATATCAGACAATGTTCCCCTGCTATTCATAAGGTTTTCACCAGCTAATTCTTTTCAGAAGTAGATTGCCACATCCTTCTTGCTAGTCTATCATAGTCTGGAAGCTCTGCTGAGACCTGTTCACCATGGGTGACCCTGCTGGTATTTGAAATACTGGTGACATAGCTTCCAGCATCATAGCAACATGCAAACCACCAAGGTATGACAAACTGACAGACAAGTGGTGGTCCTATAGGCTAAATTATCTCAAAAAGCAAATTTGGTCATGTCTCTTTCTTTCTGAATTCTTGTCAATGGCTTGCTGTCTGCTCCGCAGGAGGATGCTCCATCTCTTTAGCATAGTGTATGTCTTAGTCATCTAGTGCTGCTATAACAGAAATACCACAAGTGGCTGACTTTAACAAAGAAAAATTTATTCTCTCACAGTCTAAGAGGCTAGAAGTCCAAATTCAGGGCACCAGCTCCAGAGGAAGGCTTTCTCTCTCTGTTGGTTCTGGAGGAAGATCTTTGTCATCAATCTTCCCCAATTGAAGAGCCTCTCAGTGCAGGGACCCCAGGTCCAAAGACACAGTATTCTCCTGGCTCTTGTTTCTTGGTGGTATGAAGTCCCTCATCTCTTTGCTCGATTCTCTCTTTTATATTTAAAAAGAGATTATCTTAAAACACAACCTAATCCTGAAGATTGAATCCTGCCTCATCAATATAACTGCCACTAATCCCATCTCATTAACATCATAGAGATAGGATTTACAACACAAAGGAAAATCACGTCAGATGACAAAATGGTGGACAGTCACACGTTACTGGGAATCATGGTCTAGCCAAGTTGCTACCTATTTTTGGGGACACAATTCAATCCATGACAGCATAAAAGGTCTATGCTTTTTCAACACAATAGGGTCAAATGAATCCATGCCTTGTCCTTTATGTTTTAGGTCTCCTTGTAGTTTCTTATTTACATTCCACTATGTGATACATCTTTACCTTTACTGATGCTATCACCTCTTTTATAATGACCTTCATTGACTGTTGGTTTGGCTGTCTTTACGAGACAACTTGGCTATCTTTACTAGACAACATCAGAGATATTTCTCTCAGGTTGGATTTCCATATCACCAGGCTAAAATAAGTGCCTGTGTTCGTATTCTCACATCGTCTTACATATTTTGCTATCATTAATTCCTCTTTTAATTGTGTAATTTTTCCATGTATAATATATTAATTTATTTTATAATCCCAAAATTTGAATGTCTCAGAAAGCAAGGACTGTATCATATTTATGTTTGGTCTCTAGTGTCTATACTATGAGGTGCATAACTATGCTTAAGAAATGACGATTGAATTAAACAGACTGAAATTTGAAGAATAAAATATTTGATGTACTTGGAGAAGTTTACAAACTGCAAAGAATTTCATCTATGCATTAGTTTAATCCTGGCCATCCTTAGAGTAATTTCAACACTTTAAAGGCTGAATTTTGTTTCTTTTTTGGAATTTTTTAGTGATCTTATGTTTTTTCACCAGTGGAAGAGATGATGAATCATTGTTTGTTGATAGTATTTTTATTATTTGAAGAAATGGGGTGCCATTTGCAAGAAGGCTGTATTGGTCCCATATTCCATGAAGTACATCACATATGCAGTACATATCAGTCCCATGGCCCAGGAAATGCTTCACACTTCCTGGTTACTCTTGAGCTATAAAATATTAGGGAGGTAATCACTTTACAAAAGATGTCATCAGGGAGGTGACTAATGCAAGTGGGCCATAATGGCCCCATGTTCTTTGAAGCCCGTCACACACGAGGCACATATTGGTCCCATGGCCCAGGAAGTGCAACATAAACTGTTTTCACCCAAAAAATATCTCATTTGCTTGAATATTTCTGAATGTCAGTAACTGTACCTTCCCAGTAACAAAAAAGAAATAGTAAAGCATTATCCCCTTGTACAGAAGCCAAAAGACACAAAAGTTTCATACAATCGCTCCTTCGGGAAGCATCCACTCATAGGAATGTCTCTCAACACTCAAATATGGCACAGACCAGCTTTCTTGTTTTTTAGGCAGTTACACCTGTATCCAGCATGACATCAGAATGTATTAAAGTGGCTCAAATGCTTGCCCATAAACCTCCAATATCAAACATATTGCCATTGAGTCAATTCTGGTTCATAGCAACCCCATAGGACAGAGTAGATCTGCCCATAAGGTTTCCAAGGAGCTGTTGGTGGATTCGAACAGCTGATATTTTGGTGAGCATTCCAGGTCTTAAACGCTGCACCACCAGGGCTCCAATAAGCCTCTAGGGGCAGAAAATGTAGCTGGAACATATGTGTCAGTGGCAACAAAGGGTTTTAACAGGAAAGGGAGAATGACTGCCCTGACAGGGAACACAACAGAGAGTCCTGGACAGAGCAGAAGAAAAATGTAGAACAGAATTCAAATTCATGTAAGAAGACCAGACTGTATCTTACTTATGTTTGGTCTCTAATGTCTATACTATGAGGTGTGTAACTATGCTTAAGAAATGACGATTGGATTAAACTGGTTGAAATTTGAAGAGTAAATCATTTAATGTACTTGAAGAAGTTTACAAACTACAGAGACTGGAGGAACCCTGTAACTATGGCCCTTGGATGCTCTGTTAACCCAGAACTGAAACCATTCCCGAAGCCCACTCTTCAGACAAAGATTAGACAGGACTATGAAACAAAAAACAATACACATGAGGAACATGCTTCTTAGTTCAATCAGATATAAGAGATGAAACGGGCAGCTCCTGTCCAAAAGCAGGATGAGAAAGCAGGAAGGAACAAGAAAGGGATGAATGGACACAGGAAACACAGGGTGGAAATGGGGAGGGTACTGTCACACTATGAAAATTGCAACCAATGTCACAAAACAATATGTGTACAAATTTTTGAATGAGAAATTAACTTGAGCTGTAACTTTCACCTAAAGCACAATAAAAAACAAAACAAACATGCACTTTTAGGGATTCATTTCTATATTTCTCAATACAGAAATGAATTTTGTTATTTTACTTGTAAAATAGTATATGCCAAATCAAAAACCAAACCTGATACTGTCGAGTGGGTTCTGACTCATAGTGACCCTATAGGGCAGAGTAGAACTGCCCCATAGGGTTTCCAAGGTATGCCTGATGGATTTAAACTGCTGTCCTCTTGGTTAGCAGAGTATTTAAAAAAACCAAAAAAAAAACCTCATTGCCTTCGGGTAGATTACAACTCATAGCGACCCTACAGGAGAGAGTAGAACTACTCCATAGAGTTTCCAAGGAGTGCCTGATGGATTCAAACTGCCAACCTTTTGGTTAGAAGCCGTAGCACTTAACCACTACGTCACCAGGATTTCCAGCACAGTATCTAGTAGAGGTCAAATAGTTTTTTTGACAACATAATAGATTTCTAGCATACAATGTTGCATTTAAATGCAAAATTTCTCTTATGTTTTAAATTCTTTCTGTGGTCTAGAAGAATTATCACTGTAGGGTGAGTTATTAACATTATTTTGTTAATGTTCAGTGGCATTTTTATTCAAGTATGATATTGGTGAGTTTTTATTAAATTTCCACATGAAATTAGCACAACGCTTAAAACATTGAATCTATCAGAATTATAATACCCTTTGCTATCGAGTCAATTCTGACTCATAGCAAACCTATAGGACAGAGTAGAACTGCTCCATAGGGTTTCCAAGGAGCGCCTGGTGGATTCAAACTACCGGCCTTTTCGTTAGTAGCCAAATTATTTTATGTGTGAGTATAAGACAACAAAACATAACCATACCTCTAAGTTTATACTATATTACAGCTGCTCTAGCCATCAAGTATTATAAAATCACCTTCTGATCCATTTTATTAACTGAAAGAAATTAATTATAATATTGCTTGCAAAACTTGGATATGCATATTTATAAGTTCGCGTTTGACTCTCCAAGACAAAAACACCAAATAATTATATTCCAATAAATGATGTTAAAAGATATAAATCATTTTTCAGATAATCTTAAGAAAATTGACTATGTTCCATACACATCCCTTCATTTAATGGGAAATGATGGCATGTTTATTTGAGAATATTTAGTATAACTATATTGGACATTCTCTATTGTATCATAGAAATTTGATTTTGAACAATAAGTGTGATTTTTCCCAGTTAGTGTAGAAAGGTTGATCACTTATTATCCTTTCCCATAATCAACAAGTAGTCATCCATTTTTCAACTTTAGTTTTTCATTTTATGGGATATATGTGTATATTTTCCCCTTATTATGCATATATATTCCCCTTATTTAATACAAGAAAACAGAAATTAAAAATTTTCAAATAGTAAATATATACATATTGCATGTACATTGCATACTTACTCAAGAATGTGGGCTAAAATACTCTTCTCCAAGTCATTTATATGTTTCATATATATCATGTTTGTGACAACAGATGCCATCTAAAAATTAGACATAAAACATATTAGGCCTAACTCCTCTCTAGAATCATTTGTGTTTTGATTTTCTCAGACCTTGAATAGTACAAGTTTTCCTGTTGCTTTACTTACTTTCCACCACTTTTTTCTTCTTTTAATTTTTTTTGAAACCAAGGGTAAACCTATTTAAGTTCCCTACAGAGTAAGAAATGGCTTAAGAGAAAGCACAGAAGCTATTTTGGATTAGATATATAGCTTAAAGGGGACTATCTAAAGACAAAAAAAAGTGGGAAAGATCCAAAGGTTTCATGTGCAGCCCTGAAAAGAAAAATAAAAAAATAAAGAAAGGTCATACAGACACTAAAACTATATATGAGTTGATTTCAAGTTTGATGGAAATTTCTTTCAGCATGTGAGCAAGTGACTTATACGTAATTGCAAATTTAAGAGATTCTTGCTTAATAGTTACATCAGGACTGTGTTATATGTTGTACAATATATAACATTTTCACCGATAATATCCCTCAATGCTTTAGCTGCTCAAGTGGGAAAATCAGTTTATTTCAACAGTTCTTATAGAGTCAGTGATAAAACTCAATTTATAAACTTTTATGTTTTATAAATGGGAATCAAATCACAGTGCTCATTGATTTGGATGCCAAAATTTAAAATATGACATGTTTGGGGAAAATCCAAGCAAACATACACTCATTTTTTAAGGTAATGTTTTATAGTTGCATAGTTTTCAAGTGTGGAATTGATAATATGAAAGAAATATTAATTGAACATGGATGTCACATAATATGTATGTCTTTAGAATTTGGTTTGTTTTAACCTGTTTTGACAAATGAGTATTAACTGTGTCCATATTTGGCAGCTTCTGACTCAAAGTGATATCAGAAATAGATTCAGTTAATAAGACTTACATTGAATTTCCATCTGAAATTATATACAAAGAAATTCTTTTTCATGTGCATCTTTGTATGAAAGTAGGTTAGTGGCCTTTACAAATTGGGCACATAATAACGAATGAATTCTTACTTAGTATATTACTCCTCACACTGGAATTTTTAAATTAATTAGGCTTTGTTCAAACACAAAAATAAGATTTTTGTGTGATTACTGTTTCTTCCTTTCCATCTTTTATACCTTTCCATCCTTTATACCATCCACTTCTTCCATCAGTGTACATTTGTCTGCTACTACACATGCAAGAAACTGTGTGAAGATTATTAAAAACAAGTCAGTGCCTCTGCCATCAAAGAGAATGTAGACTGAGAGTAAAAGTAAATACATAAAAATGTATGTAAGATATATAATAAGAAAAAAAAACCCCAACTACTATGAAAATACAAAAGTACACCTTAGATAGTTAATTAGAAGTCTTCTGGAAGAGGTGATAACTGAACTGAGTTTAGGAAAGAAAGGGTGAAGTTATCTACATAGATAAATCAACATGTGAAAAGATATAAACTTGTGAAACCACATTGAATATTCAGAAAACTACTATGCTAGAGTGTAGGACACCGTTGTATTTAGGGAGATGAAAATTTGGCGGTTCCACATTTTGAAGGGACTTATTCATGTTATAAGTGAATGTTTTTTTGTTTAATTACATTAATTTAACACACTTATTACTCTGAAACAAACAAACAAAAATTAAAACCAAACAGACTGAATCTTATGAAAGATTTTGTCAACAAAAAGCTGGATATAATTTCATAAGTGCCAGGTTACAGTCTAGCTAATTTAATGTACTTCTTATGCAAGGAATTCTTATAACCACATCAGTTCCTTTTTCATTTTTTTGCCTCATTTGAAATTCTTGTTTCCTTAAAATTGTACTTCTCAAATTCCATCATTTCAAGACTCTAACTTATATTTTTTAATAAACTACATTTTAATTGTGAAAATAGTACAGAGTTCTCGTTTTTCTACTGTAAAATAAATATCATACATTATTATGGTACATTTGTTATCATTAGTAAACCAATATTGTTATACTATAACTAAATAATGTCAATGTTTTATTCATATTTTCTTATTTTTAACTAATGTTCTTTTTGTCTTTCAGGATCCCATTCAAGACATAACATTACATTTAGTTGTCATATCTCATTAGGCCTTTTCTGGCCATGACAGTTTCTCAGACATTTTTGCTTTTGATGACCTTGACAGTTTGAGGAGTACGGGTCAGGCATTTTGAGGAATGCTCCTCAACTGGAATTTGTCTCATGTTTCTGGTCATGTTTCTCTTGATTAGACTGAAGTTTTGTGTTTTGGGGAGGTAGATTACAGAGGTAAAGTGCCATTTTCATCATATCATTTCAACAGAACACACTATCAACATCACTAATCACTGTGGATGTCAACCTTGATCACCCAGCTGAGGTAGCGTTTCTTAGGTTTATCCATGCCAAAGTTACTTCTCGCCGCCATTCCATACTGTACTGTTTGGAAGGAAGTCCCTGTAAGCAGCTCACATTTAAGAAGTGGGACGTTATATTCGCCTCCTTAAGGGCACAGGATCTACAAAAAATTATTTGAAGTTCTTTTTCACGGAAGATTTGTTTCTCCTATATTCATTTATTTAGTCCATTATTTGTATCAATATAGACACTTGAATTTTTATTTTAATACTCTAGATCATAATTTACTACTATTTTGGTTTTCTTAGTCTTCAAATTTTACCAGTTTAGGACATTGTGGGCTTTGTCAGTTGGTCCCGGTGTCCCCGTGACCCAATCCCCTTGTTGCCCTTTTTATTTGTTTGTTTTTGAGAAGCTTATCTTGTATTTTGCCTTCCCCAGTCTTACAATTCACCATTTCCAGAAGGAACTTTGTTTACTCAATTATCAATAATAAGCACAATTGTTGCTTACCTTTTGGCTATCAGTTAGAGTACAAGTAGTGAAAAGATGCCAGACATAATCTTGACATATAGACACAAGTCATGAATCAATTTATGTCTCTTCAGAAATAACTTATTATTTTGAGTTAAACAAGTAAAGTTTTATTATATAATATATTTTTAAAAATCTAGTGCTTTAACATTTATGAATAGTGTTATCTTTTTTAATAATGGTATCATAATTTACAGAATAGCTATTATGTGGTATTGTATTACATTTATATATAATTATTATCTATTAAATGTAAGTTAAATATTTATACCCTAACTGATTCCATAAGTTCCTGGGGTGGCCAGAAACAATTTGAGTCTGGCTACTAACTGTAAGGTTGACAGTTAAAATGCACGCAGGGGCACCAGAGAAGAAAGACCTAGCAATTTACTTCTTTAATATTACAGCATTTGAAAATCCTATGGAATTTAGTCCTACTCTCACACACTTATGGTTGCCATGCATTAGAATAGACTGGACGGTAATAGGTTTTTGGTTTTGGTAACTGGTTCCATAAAAGATCCCAAGAAACCAAAATGTTTTATAAGCAATTTCTGATCTTAGCTTATCGTAATTAGTGAATCATGCTCCTATTAAACATTTAAAGTAATTATACAATATATTTTCTTAATTTAGTCTTTTGACTATGTTAATGTCTCTGTAATTAATGATGTAAAGAAGCACTCTTACTTCTGTGTAAATAGACAGTTCCTAAAAATTTGGTTGTTTTTGTCAAAAGACATCCATAGTGATTGTTGATTATTATAACTTCTTGTGCTATATTTTATGTTACCTTCTAAGTTCTGTATTGGAAAGTAGGCATTCACGGACACCATTGCCATTTTATAATATTTTACATCATTTTTAGATTTTATATTTTCATACCTATTTGTAGGCTGCAATATGCTTAGTATTTGAAATGCAAGATCAATGAAATGTATAATAATAATTTTAATGTTTCCATTTAAAACAAGATGCATTTAGCATTGCTTTTTATTTACATTTTTTCTTCCTTATAGTTTTTATTGATAATTAATTTTTTAAACTTCTTAGGTTATGTATTTTAAGTTATAATACACATTTCTGATAAGAAAAAATCCATAATAGTATTTTAAGTTAATAATGTGTTTTTAATTTCCAGATATGAATTTTTTATGTTCTTGGTGGAATCACTTGAGTATACTGATGCTACTGAAACTGCTAAAATTATTTTTTAATTTTATGAATACAAATTTATTATTATTCTTTTAATATCAATACTGATGCAAAATTATGTTTGCATAGATGCCACATAATATTATGTATAGAATTTTATAACAATGTCTATTAGTATTTTATATCCTTTAATGTCTTCTACCCATGGAATATTATCCTCATTTTACAAATGAGTAAATAAGGGTTACAAATGATCAACAAGTTGCTCACTTTTATCCTACCAGCCACAATGATATACAGAGATTTTTATTCTACATATAACATTGTTTCATACTTTATCAAATAATTCTTTATTAGACTTAGGTTTAATGAATACCTAATGTACTCTAACATTAGTATATGTGTATTTTTCTGACAGTATTTTGATATCTTAAAAATTGGTTACTTTTTAATTTGATCTTAGATTTCCCTCATAGGTAGGTGAATAAATATTAAGTTCTAAATTTAAAAAACACTAGTTTTAAATTAATTTTAAGCCAATATATTTTCAAAGGAAACATAGATTTCTAGTATCAGTATAATATATTTTCATCATGACTAGCTTTTGAACTGTACTTTATTTTTTCATCATTTTCAAAAATACATGTATAAAATCAAAAATATCATTAGTGGAATTTTCTCTTTAGGTTCACTTTCATTGCCATACTTTATCAAGTTGTGCCTTTTTTCACTCTAGAACACCTTACTTTTTGCTATAATCTGAGACTTTAGAAATAAAAAAGTTAACTGAATTATCCAGTTCATCAATATATCATCATGCTCTTATTCTATAGCTATTTTTGTTATGTTCTGTTTTCTAAGGATATATACAGATATATAATGTATTATGTATACTTATATCATACAATGTTATAAATGGAATGTGTATAATATAGGAGTCCCTGGGAGATGCCAATGGTTAATGTGCTCTGCTGGTAACCAAAATGTTGGAGGTTCGAGTCCCCCTAGAGACACCTTGAAGGAAAGGCCTGGTGATCAGCTTCTGAAAAATCAACCACTGAAAACTTTGTGGAGCATAGTTCTACTCTGACAAATGGAGACGTCATGATTCGGAGTCCATTCGGATGGCAATTGTATATGTTATATAATATGTATAATATATTTTACACGCGTGTGTATTATCCTTGATGGTGCAGTGGTTAAGAGCTCAGCTACTAACCAAAAGGTTGGCAATTCAAACCCACCAGCCGCTCCTTGGAAACCCTATATAGCAGTTCTACTCTGTCGTATGGGGTCACTATGAGTCAGAATTGACTTGATGGCAACGGCTTTGTTTTTTTTGAGTACGTTACATATAATAAGAAAATTTCTCATTGCCTCAATGAACTTGATAGGATGTAGACATATTCATGCTTTGTGTTTAGAAAATGCTAACACTGTTGTTATGTTCAAACATTGTATAGTTTATAATTCACTTGGGTAAGAAAAGTTAAAATTTTGTATTAATGTCTATAATCCACAGAAATCTTTCACGTACTGTATTTCCTGCATTTGTTACAACAGTTCTGAAACATGATTACTGTGGTTTCTCTGGTTCCTGCATTCCAATATAAGAGAAGTTCTAGTCAGAGTATGTAATTTGCTTGTCAATTCGTGGAAAGATCTCATGTATTGTTCATCAGTTTTATGTCCTCCAGGAATAAAGGAATGAGGAAATAAATGAAAGATGCAGTATTTTATACCAAACTCATGGTCCATAAAACAGTTCATTATTTCCATTTTATCTGTAGTTCATATGGTCATCTTGATTAGAAAAGAGTTGTGTTCATTCATATATTGAATAAACAAATATTTATCATATATCTAAAATATGCCAGGGCCTGTGTTAGAGTCTTGGAGTTAATAATGAATATAAGATAATTTCTGCCCTCAGGAGCTCATGGGGAGTCAAAAAGTCATCATTCTGAAGCAGTTTCTACTGCTGGTCTAGTATCATACATGTAGGTTTATTTGCCAAAAGGATGTGCAGGGCACAAAAATGAAATTGTGTTGCCCCATTACTGGGACTGTAAGCATTTTTATGTGGTTAAAGCCTAAGTTTCAATCAGTGTAGTGAAACAAAGCTGTTAAAAGGAGGCGATGGTGTATGCTTATTGTTCTTAAGCTGAGTTTTTGTAGACGTTCTATTAAGAAACAAAGGATAAGGATTTGCAAATTATCCTGGAGAATAAATAATAAAATAATTATTGTCATATCTTCTGCTCTGATTTTATTTAAAAAGAAAAAAAAAAAACCTTTTTAAAGATCTTCCTTTAAAAATGTTGTCTTATCAGCATCTGGCATCTTTTGATTCATCCTCTGCTATGTCTGCCTTCCAAGTCTTCCACATCAAAAGCAAGAACACGTAATTCAATTTAAAAAGTAGTGCATCTAACTTAGAATGTATTATTATCATTTTTAATAGATTAAACAATACATATTTGAAACAGAACTCACTGAAACCAGAAAAATCAAATAAATGTGAACATGGGTAATGTTTTCTATTATATATAGTTTAGTTGAGTTATATGCACAGCAAGTAATAATAGTCATTAATATTATTAGAACCTACACTTTTTAAGCAACAATTTTGATCATTTATTCCACTAATGGAAATGTGATCTTTAATCAAGGATTTTGATAGCTTTATCTTCATATTTGTTGGGGATACATTTTTAGTTTTTGATATGCTGCTCATTACACTGTTCTAGGAGACAAGAGTGTTGTTTAAGTGTTTTGATTTTCAACTTATATTTGATAAAGAAATATTTAAAACTTGAAGAGACTCAAAAACAGAGTTTACATTGTGTGATGGTTAAGAAAGTGTGTCAGCTTAGCTGGGTCATGATCCTCAGTGTTTATATGTGATTACTGCCATGATGGGATCTGCTGTGAGTAGCCAATCAGTTGAAAGGCAGTTTCCTTGGGTGGAGTGTGGCCTGCATCAGAATATAAGCAAATATTCTGCCTTTTGTCTGCACTGGATCCTGCAGCTGGCTCCTATTCACCTGACCTCCAGTTCTTGGGACCTGAGGTAGCAGTTTACCAGCTGATCTTGGAATTCGTTGATTTTCACAGCCTGTGAGCAAGAGCCCTGCTCTCCAACCTGATGATTTTGGGTTCACTAGTGCCTGCAGTTATGTGAATCAGGAGAAGCCTTTATCCTGATCCATGGACTTGGAATATTCCAGCTTCTGCAATCATGTGAGCCATTTTCTTGATATACATTTTGCTTCTCTAGAGAACCCAGCCTAAGACACATAGCTTTAAGCGTTTAAGTTTATTGAAATCTACAGGAGTGAAACTACAGGAGTGTATATTGTAATTGTATGTTTTTTCAGTTTCGTTTCCTTTCACTGTAGCAAAGAGCAGAGTGTGTCACCATCACTGTGGACTTTGAATGCACCCATGGAGATTTCTTCTTAATCTGACCAGAGCAGAGATTCTTAAAATAGTCATACAGAAACTGTAAACAATTATGCTTAGAAAGTTGAAAGTAAGGAAGATACATAAAAATCAGTTATAGAAATCTGGCAATATTTTTGCTTGACTCTCTAGGTTTTTTGGTAAAATTGATTATGTTATATATTTTCCCATGGCATGTAATATATAAGGAGCACTAATGCCTTAGTAAATGATGAAAATTTTAGTACTGATAAGGTTTTCTTAAATGGAATAAATTTAAATTTAATAAAAATTAATTATGTTATGTAGAGATTAGTGGATGAATCACTTTAAATATAGTAACTGCCAAAAGCAAATATAGATTATTCTTTAACAATGAGAAAAAAATAACAGTTAAAAAGACAGATTTCATGTCTTATGTAATGTTATATATGCATTAAGAATGATTTCAATACATTCTATACTTGTGAACTGTATAATTACCTTACAATTTTGAAAAATATTAACCAAACCAGCTCAACTGGTAAACAAGCATTCTAGACATGGAAACTCAGGGCCTGCAGTTTTGTTTTTTGACATTTGAGCCAGTAAGGCATATCTCTGTAAATGTAAAAGAATTTATTTACTTTTGTCTATGATTGATAGACTCTGAGCTTTGAAAAATTTGAATAGAAAGCCTTTAACTTTGTATTGTATTTTATATGAGCTTATGCTTAAATATGTTTTACTGAACAGTTTCATTAAGAATAGGATAGGTACTGTAAAAATTTTATACAACTTTTTTTTTTTCCAAATGCTCCAGTCGTTTGAATAAACATAACATTAAACAGTATAAGACAATTTCAGGGTTATTGTCTTAGTTATCTAGTGCTGCTATAACAGAAATACCACAAGTGGATGGCTTTTAACAAAGAGAAATTCATGATCTTACAGTCCAGTAGGCTGCAAGTCCAAATTCAAGGCATTAGCTCCAGGAGAAGTCTTTCTCTCTCTGTCGGCTCTGGATGAAGGTCCTTATGATGCATCAGTCTTCCCTTGGTCTGGGAGCATCTCAGCGTAGGAACTTCAGGCCCAAAGGATGTGCTCTGCTTTCAGCACTGCTTTCTTGGTGGTATGAGTTCCTCAATTCTCTGCTTGCTTCCCTTTCCTTTTATCACCCTAGGGAAACTCCCTTTACATTGGATCAGGGATGTGACCTTATTAAGGGTGTTATACAATCTCACCCTAATCTCTTTATGATAAAAGTACATTCACAAAATGGAGGACAACCACACAATACTGGGAATCATGGCCCAGCCAAATTGATACACGCATTTTTGGGGGGACATAATTCAGTCCATGAAAGTTATATGTAAGTCACAAACAAAAGGGGTCAAAAATTTTAAAGGGTGAAAATGACACGGACTAGAATAGAAAAGAAATGTTGTTAGAACTTAGGTGGAATTTAAACAAAACACAAATTGTACATTCCTGAAAATTTGGGGTGAAAGATTTCCCTGAAGTCCTAAAAGCATATACCACTAATCTGAGTTGAGTCCAACTCAAGGTGACACCATGTGTGTTACAATAGAGTTATGCTCCAAAACCCGTTGCAGACGAGTTGATCATGACTCGTAGTAACCCTATAGTACAGAGTACAACTTCCCCATATGGTTTCCAAGGCTGTAATCTCTATGGGAAGAAATGATGAAGTAAAATCGTTGAACAGAAGATTTCAAAGGGCAGCTCGAGAAGACAAAGTAAAGTATTATAATGAAATCTACAAAGGCCTGGAGTTAGAAAAAGGGAGGAACACGCTTGGCATTTCTCAAGTTGAAAGAATTGAAGAAAATATTCAAGCTTAAGTTGCAGTATTGAAGGATTTTACGGGCAAAATATTGAACGATGTAGGAAGCATCAAAAGAAGATAAAAGGAATATACAGAGTCACTGTACCAAAAAGACTTGGTTGATGTTCAATCATTTCAGGAGACAGCATATGATCAAGAACCAATGGTAGTGAAGGAAGAAGTCCAAGCTTCACTGAAGGCATTGGTGAAAAACAAGACTCCAGGAATTGACAAAATACCAATTGAGAAGTGTCAACAAATGAATGCAGTGCTGGAGGTGCTAACTCTTCTATGCCAAGGAATTTGGAAGACAGCTACCTGGAAAATCCACTGGAAGAGATCTATATTTGTACTCATTCCAAAGGAAGGTGATCCAAAAAAATGTGGAAATTATTGAACAATATCATTAATATCACATACAAGTAAAATTTTGCTGAAGATAATTCAAAAATAGTTGCAGCAGTACATCAACAGAGAACTGTCAGAATTCAAGTTGGGCTCAGAAAAGGACACTGAAACATGTAATGATTTGCTGACGTCAGGTGGATCTTGGCTGAAAGGAGAGAATACCAGAAAGATGTTTACCTGTGTTTTACTGACCATGCAAAGATGTTCATCTGTGTGGATCATAAGAAGTTATGAATAACATTGTGAAGCAAAGGAATTCCAGAACACTTAACTGTGCTTGTGTGGAACCTGTACATAGACCAAGAGGCAGTTGTTCGAACAGAAGAAGGGGATACTGAGTGATTTAAATCAAGAAAGATGTGCTTCAGGGTTATATCCTTTCACCATGCTTATTTAATCTGTATGCTGAGCAAATAATCTGAGAAGCTGGACTATATGAGGACTGAGGTGTACCTGACCCAAGCCATGATATTTTCAATTGCCTCATACACATGTGGAAGCTGAATGTATGAATTAATAAGGAAGACCAAAGGATTAATGCATTTGAATTATGTTTTTGGAAAAGAATACTGAATATACCATGGACTTCCAGAAGAACAAATAAATCTGTTTTGGAAGAAGTTCAGCAAGAATACTCCTTAGAAGCAAGGATGGCAAGACTTCGTCTCATGTACTTTGGACATATTATCAGGAGAGGCCAGTCCCAGGAGAAAGACATCATGCATGGTAGAGTAGAAGCTTATGAGGATGGTGAGGGACCTGGCAGTGTTTTGTTCTGTTGTACATAGGATTGCTATGAGTCGGAACAGACTTAAAGTCACCTAACAACAAAAACAATCCTTATAGGAGCCGACTGCCACATCTTTGTCCACCGGAGTGACTGGTAGGATCCAATCGCTGGCCTTTTGGTTAGCAGCCAAGAGCTTTAGCCGCTGCACCACCAGCGCTCCTAGAATTGTGCTCGATAGTGTTTTTAATGGCAGATTTTTTGGGAAGTAGATCAGGAAGCCTTTCTTTTGAGATGCCTCTGGGTTGACTAGAACCTCCAGCCTTTGGATTAATAGCCCAATACTTTAACAATTTGCACCACCCAGCCTCTCACCCATAGTTATTCAGCCTCTCCTATTGTAAGGCAAACAGACTTAATTATAACTGCTAAATCTCATTGCTCTGCTTGATGAATTTTAACACTATGATCAATATTCCCATTGCACAGGAAGAACACAGATTGGGAGAAATGATTTTCAGGGAGAATTTTTAACTTTTGTGCTTGTCTTTCCTTCTTTAGTCCATTCTTCAGCAGCATTCATTTTACTGCACAAACAGTTCAGTAATGAGGAGAAAAGTAATTTGAGATTTAGCTGGACAGACTCATTTCCATTGTAGCATATTGAATGTAGTCATTCATCTGTAAATAGCAGCCACTGACATCTCAGGAAGAATTTGGAAAATTGTGTTTAGAAACCAATCTGCTATCTGCATAAAAAGAAAGAAATCCTTATTTCTTTATAGGTCATCTTGGATCACTTTCTTGCCACTTGAAATGATGATTTTCTGCCTGTGGCATCAAAAACTGGTAACTTTGGAAAGATTTAGACTCTCAAAAATACTTTCATTTCTATACAAATGATACATGTCTTCTCATCACTGCTACTTCCTAGCCCTTTTTGGTATTAGGACTTCTAGGACACTGTTATAAGATTTCTCAATAATATTTCTTTGGGATACTTTTCAAAAATATGTGTTGTTTTTTTCCCTCGATATTCACTTGTTATAGTTATATCCATTGTAACTACTGTTCATGATATTTTATAGTTTTAAAAAATACTTTTAAATATTTGCCATCTATCAACTCCTTTGATTTTCCCAACAACTTTATAAGGTAGGTGTTATTTTCTTCTTTAATGATGAAGAGATTAAGGCATGGACAACAATCTGTAGTGTAAGCCAAACCTTGATCTTTTGATAATAAATTTCAAAATCTACCAGACACTGCTTCTTCAGGCATTATAATAAGAAAATTAAAGAAATGTAATAAAAAGGAGAACAATGTAAAAGATCTGGTCTTTTTATTTTTATTTTTTACATTGGCTGCAATTTCCTTGAGAGAGGAGACAGTTTCATGTTTGCTATTATATCCCCAGCACCAAGCACAATTATTTTTCATTAAATATGTATGTAGTATACATTCTCTTCTTTTAGAAGACCTAGAGAGTATGCTATACAAACTATGGTGTTTTACATACAGAATAATACATTAAAAAACAAATAAATAAAAGCCACAGTTCTTCTATTGATAATATTTCATTAGATCTAGAATAAAGTGATATTTGGGCCTATAAGCTAAACTGAAATTGTGCATAAAACTGTGTGAAATCAGGACTGGTGAATCTTCAAAAGTAGCTAACTTGAATCCAGATATTGTGCCTGACTCTTTCATTTTATGCAACCTTTTAGGTAACTTCCAAGAAGATGATAATTGTGAAATCATAACACATTTTTTAAAAGATCTCTGAGGAAATAGTTTTAAAAGCCACAAAATGCCTGTATTATATCAATTTCTAATATTCCTTCACTTTGAAATTTAAACAAATGTAATTTAATCATGGCTTTTACTGCAAAAAACAACAGGATGAGTACAGTGCCATAGACTGATTTTGTGTGGCCTTTCTAGCCATGGTCTTGTAACTTCCACCCAAAGGGTGGGACTGTGTGATAGGGTAATTGTGGCCCACCAAGAGGGTTAGTTAGTTTTGCCTTCCTGCTGCGCTTGAAATGAACCACTCCTGAGGAGGGGAAGAAGAGAGAATCCCACTACCACCAAGGAAGAACAGCCAGGAGCCAGCACATTCTTTGGACCCAGGATCCCTGCATTGAGAAGCTCCTGGACCCAGGAGACAGGGAGAGCAGCTGTAACCCTGAAGACAGTGAGAAGCAGTGACAGGAGAAACCCAGCAGCAGGAGGCGGAATAGCAGGCTTCCTGGCCCACGGAGAGAGAAAGATGAGTGACTGCCTTTGGACAGAGACCCAGGCCAGGGAGAGGTTTGCCTGCGAGCAGGGCTGGGAAGAGGGTGTCCTGGTGGAAGAACTAAAACACGCATCCTTGAGCATTCCTGAACCTGAATTGTAACCTATTACTTCCCTAATAAACCTCATAATCGTGAGTATGGTCTGTGAGTTCTGTGTGGCCATTGCAATGAATTATCGAATCCAGTTGAGAATGCTATGGGAGGGGTGGTTGGTATCAGAACTGGTAGAGATGGCAGAGACAGGAGGCATATCTGACTGCTACCTCATAGGAATCAGCCTTGGGCTGTTGATCTTGATTCTCCTTTCCCCCTGTGAAGTTTGAGGAGGTCAGACACTGCCCTCATACCTTTTTTTGCAATGAGGTTAAGAAAAGAAGCCAGACAGATAGAGCACATGCTGAGTGACTATATTTAAATGCCCTTGTGGTGTTCGAAGTCCATCTTGGGTGGCACATGGGGAATTTCTGTACTTCTCTTAATGGTCTATTTATTGATCTGGGTGCAAGTTTTATGGGTATAGTAACTTTGCAAAATTTGTTTGAGCTCTGCATTTAGGATTTGTGAATGTATCCTACATTTCAATAAAAATTGTGAATCATAAAAATTTGAAAGATTTTAAAATATTTTTCATAGCACTCACCTAAGTATCCATTTTTAAAAGTTTGAATAAATACTATGAAAAGTAGTATTGGGATTTTTTCTTAAATCTCTGTGGTAAGATGCATCTTTGACTCTTTTTCTCCATTTAATTTTTCCTACCCCCCTCCCCAGAAAACCAACCTGTTGCCGTAGAGTTAGTTCTGACCCAGTCTCCATTAAGGATTGAAAATAATGTAAAACTAAAATAAATGTATTTATTTTAAAAATATACTATTTATAGAATTAGCACCTAATTGTTAATTTAAAAGCAGATGCAGGAATATCTTCCTTTGCTTTCTTTAGTGATTTTCCTTTTATGGTTTCCATCTAAACTGTGAGAAATATGTAAAGGAGCAGAGGTATTAAGAGAAAAAATACAATTAACTTTTCTTTTATATACTTATGTTGTGATGGAAAGTGCAAATGAAAGTATTTAATGAGATTATGGTCCTTAGTCAGGGACTTTTGTTTTTTCCGTGTGGATCAGGAGAAAATGTAAGGGCAAAGGTTAAACACTCAGCTGCTAACCAAATGGCCAGCAATTTGAACCCACCAGCTGCTTTTCGGGAGAAAAGAGTTGGCAATCTGATCCAGTAAAGATTGTTGTTATTTGCCTTCCAGTGGATTCCAACTCACAGAGACCCTATAGGACAGAATAGAACTGCCCTATAGGGTTTCCTAGGCTGTGATCTTTACAGGAGTAGATCACCAGGTCTTTTCTCCTGCAGAACAGCTGATACATTTGAACTGATGACTTTTCAGTTAGTAACTGAGCACCTCTGAGGCAATTCTGCTCTGTCCTATAGGGTCGCTATGAGTTAGAATTGACTCCATGGCACATAACAACAACTACAACATATTTTCATGCTCCCAGTGGTATTCTATTAGCAAATAACTTCAAGGACTTAAATTAGGGGAACTTGAAAGTCCTATAACACTAACAACAACAACAAAAGTGAAGAACCATCTCTTGATTTTTGTAATGCTTAAAGCATTTCATTTATACCTGTAACAAAAAATTGATGAAGTAAAAAGGAGACAAAGAATATATTACTAATATTTTCTTTCACTGTAAATCTCATCTTAATTAAGATCCACATAAGCCAAATATTAAGTATAGTAACACACGTTAAAATAAAAATAAAAACAAAATCTACTTTGGCTGACACAAATTCAAACAGATTATGCTCCCCCATCAAAAAACAAAAAACAAAACACTGAAAAGCCAATTCATGTAAATGCATTTGAAAGCACAATTATTATAAGACTGTGGAAATCTCCTACAAAATAAATATTGACTTAAATGCAGATAACTAGCCTAACAACATTTTTCTTGTTTGTGCTTGTTTAGTGCTTATTACATAATGCAAGACAGTGCTAAGGGCTTTGTATGTATGTTGCCTTTTCATCTTTACAAGGAGTATAAGAATTTGATTACATTTTGCGCAGGCATTTTTAATACTTTTAGAAAGTTTCTTTTATAGTACGTTAAAGTTTTCTTCTTGAATAAAAGTAAATACTTGCTTATAATATTAACTTACTAATATTAATATTGATGACAAGGAAATTAGTAACTACATGCACATGAAAGCAATTAAGCTCGCATCCTATGATAAGGCAATTTATCAGCTACTGAGTAAAATTTTCATGGGTAGAAAAAGTGCTGATAGTGCACTCAAGACTGATGACAATGGTTAAATATTTTAATCCAAGGCACCTTGCAACTAAAAGCTAAAATCATTGCAAAACATTTAAAATGATCTTTCATTTCTAGTGGATTAACGGTATACCAGCCCTGGTTGCACAGTGGTTAAGAGCTTGGCTGCTAACCAAAACGTCAGCAGTTTTAATCCACCAGCTGCTCCTTGGAAACACTATGGAGCAGTTCTACTCTGTCCTAAAGGGTTGCTATGAGTGAGAATCGACTTGACGGCAATGGCTTTGGTTTGGGGTTTAGCCACTCTTTATGCCTCTGGACCTTATAGGTAAGGAGTTATTCTCCTTCTAATAAACTTAGCTTCAAGGTGGGTCCCTTTTGAAATGCGTGAAACTCAGTAGACTGGAGTTGGAGCCTCATTGTTGTGTAGGTTAAGCATTCTCATTCTATTAGGTGATGCTTCATGGTGGCATAGTGGTTAAGAGCTCAGGCTACTAACCAAAAGGTTAGCAATTCGAATCCACTAGCCACTCCTTGGAAACCCTATGGGGGCAGTTCTACTCTGTCCTGTAGGGTCACTGTGAGTCGGAATTGACTCGACAGCAATGGGTTCATAATATGTTAGTTTCGTAACTGTTGCCTTTTTTCCTTTATTTTTGTGCGATAAGGCTTGCAAGTAAAACTACAACTTTTCTGTGTGATCGTAAGGGAGCCCCGATGGGTTTGTTTCTTTTTTCTGCATCATATTTGGAAATCCAAAGGTTCCCCATGTAACCTAATGGATAGACGTCTGCAATAAATTACCTATATAGCTCTCTTTGGTATATTGTCATACCACAGAAGGTGGCACCACAGTGCCACTCACCTCGTTGTTGGCTTGTATTACCAGATCATATTTCTCAAATTCCATATTGCCAACCAAAATTAAACACACTCAGTTAGTAAGCATGCATTCCAACACTGAAAATACAGGCCATCAAAAAAAAAAAAAATTAAGGATGAAAAAATGTAGTAAAAAAATTAAATTGGTGTTGATTCTAGATTCAAGATTGGGAAAACAATTAGGTAAACAGAGTCTAATGTTTATTTAGTAAGGTCTTTTTTTTTTATATATATATATATATATTTTATTGTACTTCAGGTGAAAGCTTACAGAGTAAATAGTTTCTCATGAAATAGTAGTACACATGTTGTTCTATGACATTGGTTAACAACCCCACAACGTATTAAGCCTCTACATTCTCAACCTTTTTTTTTTTTTGATGAAAATTACAGATGGCCAAAGATACACCGTTTCAAAAATTTCTACATTCACAGTTCAGTGACATTGACTACGCTCTTCCAACTGTGCTGTTATTCTCACTTAAGATGAAGGCTTACAGAACAAAATAGTTTTTCATTTAAGAGTTACTACACATGTTGCCCTATGACAATGGTTAACAATCTCACAGCACATCAAGAATATCCTTACTCCACCTTGTGTTCCCTATCACCAGGGGGCTTCCTTGTCCCCTTCTGTCTTCTGGACCTTGTCAGTGGACTATTGTACCTCTTTAGTCTCATTTGTTTATTTATTTATTTATTTATTTTATTTTATTTAAACACCATTTCAAAACTTTTTACTTACACATTTAAGTGATATTGACTATGCTCTTCCAATTGTGGGGCCATTCTCGCCCAAGATGAAGGCTTACAGGACAAAACAGCCTCCCATTTAATAGTTACTACAAATGTTGCCCTATAGCAGTGGTCAACAATCTCACAATACATCGACAGTGTCCTTATTCAATTTGTGTTCCTTATCATCAGTTTCCTACTCTCCCTCTGCCTTCTGGCCCTTGTCACTGGACTCCTGTACCTCGTTAGTCCCATTTAGTTTTACTGGGCTGTCCATTCCCAGGCTTAACATCGAACCTCGAAGGTAACTTCACCTCTGAGCTGAAAGGGTGTCTGGGGGCAACACTCTTGAGGTTTCTCTAGTATTCTTTAGGCCAGTAAATCTGGTCTTCTTTTTTTGGGGGGGGGAGTTAAAATTATGCTCTACATCCTACTCCAGCTCTGCCCAGAACCCTCTGTTGTGATCCTGGTCAGAGGAGTCATTGGTGGTAGCCGGGCACCATCCAGCTGTACTGGGCTCAGTCCCGTGGAGGCCTTGGTAGTAAGGTCTTTTTTTGTTGAAGGAGCTCTGGTGGTGCAGTGGTTAAGTACTTGACTGCTAACCACAAGGTTGGTGATTAAAACCCACCAGCCGCTCTGCAGGAAAAAGATGTGGCAGTCTGCTTCTGAGAAGACTACAGCCTTGGAAACCCTATGACAAAGTTTTGGTGACTCGATATGCTTCACTTTTTCAACTTTTACACATAAGTACTAAAAAAGGCACATATTCTGAAGATCTAATATCAAAGAATAGTAAAAAACTAGAAGCTTACAAACAATGCAAACTCTTAAAACAGAAAATAGGCACACAGAGATGTATGGCAAGAGTACTGTGTTACTAACTGGAGAATTATTATTTTTTTTAAATTTTTTTTATTGTACTTAGGTGAAGGTTTACAGAACAAATAGTTTCTCATTAAACAGTCAGTACACATGTTGTTTATGACATTGGTTAACAACTCCATGACATGTCAACAATTTCCCTTCTCGACATTGGAGGACCTATTTTTTCTTGGTGAAAATATACATAGCCAAAGATACACAATTTCAGAAATTTCTATATGTACAATTCAGTGACATTGGAGAATTTTTTTAAAATATCAAATGCATCTGTTTTCTCATATAGTTGAGGTCCTTATGTATTTGAAAATGATTTCTAAATTTTTTTAACTTGATACATGTTATTAGGTGCCTTCAAGTCATTCTGACTCATAGTGATCCCATGTGACAGAGTAGAATTTCGCCATAGGTTTTTCTAGTCTGTGATCTTTATAGGAACAGATTGCCAGGTCTTTCTCTTGTTGAGCCACTGTGTAGGATCGAATCAGCAACTTTTGATTAGCAGCGGAGCACTTAACAGTTGTGCCATTACTGGTGCCTGCTAAATAAGGTGATTGTAGTAGAAGTCAGAATTCTATCAACTAAGGTCGTTTAAATAAGAAGTATTTTCCTGTAGGAGATAAGAGGAAATTAATATTTCTAGATTCTCCGGTCAATTCTTTATACCTTAAGGAGTCTGTGCTGATCACAGTTTTGTTTCATTTCCTTTAATCTATTTGCATAAAAACTAAAACTGGTGAATTCAAATTCCTCAATTTATAATACGTCTAGTAGTTTTATTGACATTTCAACATAGAAAGCCTCAATTTGCAAGGCAGGATAATGTTGACTAAGAAATCAGACTGACTTATCCCAAGAGACTTTACATGGTAGCATATTTGGACTTCTTTGAAATTAAGTATGACTGCACGCTCAAAACTGATTCATTTCTTAGATTATCTATGTTCATTTTAAGCAACATTGCAAGACTAAAGGTTAAAAACAAACTGCCTGTGCAGGAATCTACAGTCACAAATGTTACTATGTGAGTAAGAGTATTTATGTTAACATGTTAACGTGACTACTACATTTTCTGCCTATGGGCTGAACATACTATTGAGGTAGCTGTGTTATGGAAACCACATAAAAATTTATGTGGTCTGCACACTTGGTGGCATTGGGCTAAGAAATTTAATTACATAATTTCTGCTTTGTCAATGGAAACAAGATACTCCAAGTCCTTTCTCCTGACCTCCTGTTTCTTTATCAGGATGAAAATAGCCAGCTTTTGCCTCATATTGATCTAATTTTCGTTTTCAGTAACTAACTCCATGATTAGAGTCAATTTTTGAGACCTGAAAATCCCTTAGCTTCTTGAAGATGACTTTGTATATCACTGTTGTTATCCATTTCTGTTCTTGCTTTTAAAATTTATTATGTGTTTATCTTATTTTCTTTACCTCTGTTTTCCTGAGAGATTCCAAATTGTGGCAATAATCATTATGTCCCATTGAATACAATTAGAAGAACAAAACTTGAGATGAATCCTGTTAAGCCACAAATAAAAATATCTGATAAAAAGGTAGATAGCAGAGCTCCCAAATTATGATGGTCTATAATGACATTTAAAGTGAATACCGCAAGAGGTAGCTATGGTTGTTCTTGTCTCTGACTTGTGTGCTTGATGCTACTACCATTCTTAACAATACAACCCTTAACAGATAGTTCTCACAAGGATCACAACACAGGAGTAGCCATTATTTGAATAATGTTTAATTACATTGCATTTAACCAGCAACCAAGAGCATTAACATAAAGATAACAAAAAATTATCAACCTCTTATTCCTGTTCTTGATGTATGATCTGCAAAAGTAAGTAATAATAACAGCAGCTAAGATTTATTGATCAGGGAGCTTAACCATGGCATCACCAGAGCTCCCTATGGTATAACAGAGAAGGATGAAATGAGGTATCCAATCTAATCAAAATCATTATAATAGATTATCACAAACAATAGCAATATTCAAAAATACTGGACACTGTACCACATACTGAGATATTGTACTTCTATATTTAATTTGCTAAGATTGTTTTTTAATCATGTGTGTGAATAGTGAATTTTAATAAATATTTCTTTTGCTTATGTTGAGGTGTAATCCATACTGAAGGCTGTGCTTCAAGTCCTCTTCGCTTTCAGCAAGCAGGATTGTGTGGTTTGCATATCGCACGCTGTTAATGAGTCCTCCATCAATTCTGATACCACATTCTCCATCAGTATCTGTCAGTATGGATAAAACCTCAACTTAAAGAAAAAAAAAATCCTCACAACTGGACCAACAACATGATAATCAAAGAAAATATTTAAGTTGTCAAGGATTTCATTTTGCTTGGAGTCAAGAAATCAAAGGACATAGTGCATTGGGCAAACCTGTTGCAAAAGACCTCTTTCAAATGGTCAAAGGCAAAGATGTCACTTTGAGACAAGTATGCCTGACCCAAGCCATGTTTTCAGTAACCTCATATGCATATGAAAGTTGGATATTGAATCAGGAAGATCTAAGAATTGATGCCTTTTAATTATGGTGTTGGTGAAGAACAACTCTGTCTTGGAAGTACAGCCAGAGTTCTCAGAAGAGAGGATGACAAGACTTTGTCTCACATACTTTAGACATGTTATCAGGAGGGACCAGTCCCTGGAGAAGTATGTCATGCTTGGTAAATTAGAGGGTCAGGAAAAAAGAAGAGGACCCTCGATGAGATGGATTGACACAACGTCTGCAACAATGGGCTCAAACGTAGCAACAATTGTGGGATGGCGCAGGAGCAGGTAATGTTTTGTTGTGTTGTAGATAAGTTTGTTATGAGTTTGAACTGGTTCCAGGGCACATAACAACATTTCTTCTGCTGACACTGGAATGACCCTACGAGCATTTTTTAAATTTCTTAAGATGGTGAATTACATTAGTCATTTTTCTTTTTATTTTCTTATTTATTGTTGTACTTTAAGTGAAAATTTACAATTAAAGTTAGTCTCTCATACAAAATATACATTGTTATGTGACCCTAACTGCTCTCCCTATACGGTGACAGCACACTCCTCCTATCCACCCCTGATTTCCCGTGTCCATTCAACCAGATCCTAACCCTCTCTGCCTTCTCATCTCACCTCTGGACAGAAGCTACCCATTTAGTCCCATGTACCTACTTGAGCTAAGAAGCACACTCTTCAGGAGTATCATTCCATGTCCCATAGTCCAGTCTAATCTTTGACTGAAGAGTTGACCTCAGGAATTGTTTTAGTTCTGGGTTGACAGAGAGTCTGGGTGCCATGCTCTCTGGGGTTCCTCCAGTCTCAGATCATTAAGTCTGGTCTTACTAGAATTTGAGTACTGCACCTCACTTTTCTCTTGCTCCATCAGGGACTCTCTGTTATGTTCCCTATCAGGGTGGTCACTGGTGCTGGCCAGACACCATCTAGTTCTTCTGGTCTCAGACTGATGAAGTCTCTGGTTTATGCGGTCCTTTCTGTCTCTTGGGCTAACACTTTCCTTGTGTCTTTGGTGTTCTTCATTCTCCTTTACTCCAGGTGAGTTGGGACAAATTGATGCATCTTAGATGGCTGCTTGCTAGCTTTTAAGCTGCCAGATGTCACTCACCAATGTAGGATGCAGAACATTTTCTTAATAAGATTTGTTATGCCAATTGACCTAGATGTCCCCTGAAAGTATGGTCCCCATACCCCTACTCCTGCTACTCTGTTTCTCAAAGTATTTGATTGTATTCAGGAAACATCTTAGCTTTGGTTTAGTCCAGTTGTGCTGACTTCCCCAGTAGTGTGTGCTGTACTTCCCTTCACCTAAGACAATTGTTGTCTACTATCTAGTTTGTGAATAACTCTCTCCCTCCCTTCCCACCCTTGTAACCATCAAAGAATGTTTTCTTCTGTGTTTAAACCTTTTCTTGAGTTCTTATGATAGTGGTCTTACACAATATTTTTCCTTCTGTGACTGACTCAATGTATCATAAATTGTTTATCCATTCGTCCATTGATGGGCACCTAGGTTGTTTCCTTCTTTTTGCTATTGTGAACAGTACTGCAATGAACATGGGGGTGCATATATTTATTCATGTGATGGCTCTTATTTCTCTAGGATATATTACAAGGAGTGGGATTGCTAGATCATATGGTACTTCTATTTCTAGCTTTTTAAGTAACTGCCAAATGGATTTCAAAAGTGGTTGTACCATTTTACATTCCCACCAGCAGTGTATAAGTGTTCCAGTCTCTCCACAACCTCTTCAGCATTTGTTATTTTGTGTATTTTGGATTAATGCTAGCCTTGTTGGGGTGAGATGGTATCTCATTGTAGTTTTGATTTACAGTTCTCTAATGGCTAATGATTGTGAACATTTCTTCATATGTCTTTTAGCCACCTGAGTATCTTTTGTGGCAAAGTGCCTCTTCATGTCCTTTGACTATTTTTTAATTGGGTTATTTGTCTTTTTGTTGTTGAGATTTTGCAGTATCTTGTAGATTTTAGAGATTAGACGCTGAACAGATTAGTCGTAGCCAAAAATCTTTTTTCCTATTCTGTAGGTAGTCTTTTGACTCTTCTGGTGAAGTCTTTTGATGAGGGTGTTTAATTTTTAGAAGACTCCAGTTATCTAGCTTCTCTTATGCTGTTTGTGCATTGTTACTTATGGTTCCTATTCTGTTTAGGCCATGTATTAGGGCTCCAAGCATTGTCCCCGTTTTTTCTTCCATGATCTTAATCATTTTCAATTTTATATTTAGATCTTTGATCCATCTTTAGTTAGTTTTGGTATACGGTGTGAGGTATGGGTCTTGTTTCATTTTTTTGCAGATGGATATCCAGTTATGCCAGCACCATTTGTTAAAGGGACTGTTTTTTCCCCAATTAATGGACTTTGGGCCTTTGTCAAATATCAGCTGCTCATAGCTGGATGAATTTATATCTGGATTAACTGTTCTGTTCCATTGGTCTATGTATCTGTTGCTGTACCAGTACCAGGCTGTTTTGACTACCGTGACGGTATAATAGGTTCTAAAATCACTTAGTATGAGGCCTCTCACTTTGTTCTTCTTGAGTAATGATTTACTTATCTGGGACTTCTTCCCTTCCCATAGAATTTGGTGATTTGTTTCTCCACCTCATTAAAAAATGCCAATGGAATTTGGATCAGGATTGCATTGTATATGTAGATTGCTTTGGGTAGAATTGACATTTTCACAATGTTGAGTCTTCCTATCCATAAGGAAGTATGTTTTTCCACTTATGCAGGTCTCTTTTGGTTTCTTACAGTAGTGTCTTGTAGTTTTCATGGTATAGGCCTTTTATGTCTCTGGTTAGATTTATTATTAACTATTTTATCTTCCTGAGGGCTATTGTAAATGGTATGGATTTGGTGATTTCCTCTATGAATTTCTCTTTGTTGGTGTAAAGGAATCCAACCGACTTTTGTATGTTTATCTTGTATCCTGATACTTTGCTGAAATCTTCTATTAGTTCCCAGTATTTTCTTGTGGATTCCTTGGGGTTTTCTGTGTATGAGTTCATATCGTCTGCAAATAAAGACACTTTTACTTCTTCCCTTCCAATTTGAATGCCCTTTATTTTTTGTCTAGTCTAATTGGTCTGGCTAGGACCTCCAGCACATTGTTGAATAAGAGTGGTGATAAAGGGCATCCTTGTCTGGTTCCCATTCTCAAGCGGAATGTTTTAAAGTCTCTCCATTTAGGATGATATTGGCTGTTGGCTTTATATAAATGCCCATAATTATGTTGAGGAATTTCCCTTCTATTTTTATTTTGCTGGGAGTTTTTGTCATGAATGGGTGTTGGACTTTGTCAGATGACATTTCTGCATCGATTGATAAGATTCTGTGGTTCCTGTCCCTTGCTTTACTAATGTGATGGATTGCATTGATTGTTTTTTTTAATGTTTAACCATCCCTGCATACCTGGTATAAATTCCACTTGATCAGGGTGATTTATTTTTTTAATATGTTGCTGAATTCTATTGGCTAGAATTTTGTTGGGGATTTTTGCATCAGTGTTTATGAGGATATTGATCTGTAATTTTCTTTTTTGTTTTGTCTTTACCTGGTTTTGGTAACAGGGTTATACTGGCTTCATAGAATGAGTTTGGGAACTTTCCATCCTTTTCTGTGCTCTGAAATACCTTTAGTAGTAGTGGTGTTAACTCTTCTCTGAAAGTTTAGTAGAATTCTTCAGTAAAACTGTCCATGCCAGGGTTTTTTGTTGTTGTTGGGAGTTTTTAATTACCTTTTCAGTCTCTTCTTTTGTTATAGATTTATTTAGGTAGTGAATTTCTAGAAATTTGTTCATTTCCTCTAGGTTTTCAAAATGTTAGAGTACAACTTTTCATAGTGTTCTGTTCTGATTCTTTTTTTTTTTTAGTTGGAGGATCTTTCTTTCTTCCTTTTTTGATTGTTGTAGTTTAAGTGAAGTCTACATTTCAAGTTAGTCTCCCATACAAAAATTTATACATGTATTTTTATGTGACCCTAATTTCTCTACCCATATTGTGACAGCACACTCTTCCTTTCCACCCCTGATTCCCCATGTCCATTCAATCATCTCCTAAACCTCTCTGCCTTCCCATAACACCTCTGGACAGAAGCTACCCCTTTGGTCTCTTGTATCTACTTGAGCTAAGCAGCAACTCCTCATGAGTATCACTTTATGTCCCACAGTCCAGTCCAATCCTTGTTGAAGAGTTGGCCTTGGAAATTGTTTTAGTTCTGGGCTAATAGAGAATCCAGAGGTCATGAATTCTGGGATTCCTCCAGTCTCTGTCAGACCATAAAGTCTGGTCTTCTAACTAGAATTTGAGTTCTGCACTCCACCTTTCTCCTGCTCCATAGAGGACTCTCTGTTGTGTTCCCTGTCAGGGTGGCCATTGGTGGTAGCCAGGCACCAGGTAGTTCTTCTGGTCTCAGGCTGATGAAGTCTCTGGTTTATGTGGCCCTTTCTGTCTCTTGGGCTAATACTTTCCTTGTGTCTTTGGTGTTCTTCATTCTCCTTTACTCCAGGTGGTTAGGACAAATTGACATATCTTAGTCGGCTGCTTACAAGCTATTAAGACCCCAGATGCCAGTCACCAAAGCAGGATGTGGAACATTTTCTTAGTAAGCTTTGTTATGCCAGTTGACCTAGATGTCCCCTGAAAGCTCATTCCCCAGATCCCTACCCTTCTACTCTGTCCCTCAAAGTGTTTGCTTATATTCAGGAAACTTTTTAGCTTTGCTTTAGTCCAGTTGTGCTGACTTCCCCTGTAGTGTGTGCTGTCATTCCCTTCACCTGAGATAATTCTTATCTAGTATCTAGTTAGTAAATAACCCTCACCTTCCCTCCCCATACTTATAACCATCAGAGCGTTTTCTTCTGTGTTTAAACCTTTTCTTGAATTCTTATAATAGTAGTCTTATACAATATTTTTCCTTCTGTGACTGACTAAATTCACTCAGCATAATGCCCTCCAGATTCCTCCATGTTATAAGATGTTTCACGGCTTCATCGTTGTTCATTATCATTGTGTAGTATTCCTGTGTGTGGATATACCATGTTTGTTTATCCATTCATTCGCTGATGGGCATCTAGGTTGTTTCCATCTTTTTGCTATTGTTAACAGGGCTGCAATGAACATGGGTGTGCATATATTTATTCGTGTGATGGCTCTTACTTCTCTAGGATATATTCCAAGGAGCAGGACAGCTGGATTGTATGGTACTTCTATTTCTAGCTTTTTGAGTAACTGCCAAATGGATTTCAAAAGTGGTTGTACCATTTTACATTCCCACCAACAGTGTATAAGCGTTACAGTCTCTCCACAACCTCCCCAGCATTTATTATTTGTGTATTTTGAATTAATGCTAGCCTTGTTGGGGTGAGATGATGTCTTATTGTGGTTTGATCAGCATTTATCTAATTTCCAATGATAGTGAGCATTTCTTCATGTGTCTGTTAGCTGCCTGAATATATTCTTTGGCAAAGTGCCTGTTCATATCCTTTGAGTTAGTTTTGTGAATGGTGTGAGGTATGGGTCTTGTTTCACTTTTTGCAGATGGATACCAACTTAACCATTTCTTAAAGAGACTGTTTTTTCCCCAATTAACAGACTTTGGGCCTTTGTCAATTATCAGCTGCTCATAGGTAGATGCATTTACATCTGGATTCTCAGTTCTGTTCCATTGATCTATGTATCTGGTGTACCAGTACCAGTCTGTTTGACTACCGTGGTGGTAGAAAAGGTTCTAAAATCAGTTAGTGTAAGGCCTCCCACTTTGTTCTTCTTCTTGAATAATGCTTTACTTATCCGGGACCTCTTTCCATATGAACTTGTGATTTATTTCTTCATCTCATTAAAAAATGCAGTTGGACTGGTGATTAGCATCTGGGATCTGAAAAGCTTGTGAGCAGCCATTTAAGATACTCCACTGGCCTCACCCCTTTGGGAACAAGGGAGAATGAAGAGAAAATGATACAAGGAAAAGATCAGTCCAAAGGACTAGTGGACCACAGCTACCTAGGCCTCCACCAGACTGAGTCCAGTAAAGCTAGATGTTACCCTGCTACTACCACTGACTGCTCTGATGGGCATCACAACAGAGTGTGCTAGAGATAGCTGGAGAAGGATGTCAAACAAAATTCTAACGCACAAAAAAAGACCAGATTTACTGGCTTGACAGAAACTGGAGAAACCTTGAGAGTAGGGCTCCTGGACACTCTTTTTTAGCTCAGTGGTGAAGTCACTCCCGAAGTTCACCGTTCAGCCGGGGATTGGACAGCCACATAAACAAAATGGGGCTAATGAAGCACATCAGTCCAGGGACAAGGACTAGAAGGCAGGAGGGGACATGAAAGCTGGTGGTAGGGAACCCAAGGTTGAGAAAGGACAGGGTTGACAGGTCATGAGGTTGTTAACCATTGTCATAGAGTAATATGTGTACCAACTGTTTAATGAGAAACTGTTTTATTCTGTAGACCTTCATCTAAAGTACAAAAAAATTATCTATGTAAGATCATATTGACAACAGCAATTCAAAAGGTTTGATGGGAAGCCTAGGGGACAGTGTGTTGAAGACAATAGTGATGGAATAATTTGGAAAAGTATAGTGAGAATAGCAGCACAACTGGAAGATAGTAATTCATGTCACTTAATTCTACACGTAGAAATTTTTGAAATGGTGTATCTTTGGCTATATATATTTTCACCAAAACAAAAATGTCCTCCGGTGTTGAGAAGGCAGAGGGTTGACATGTCGTGGGGTTGTTAACCAATGTCACAAAACAGTCTGTGTACTGTTTAGTGAGAAACTATTTGTTCTGTAAACCTTCATCTAAGGTACAATAACATTTTTTTTAAAAAATGCTGGTTGAATTTCGATTGGGATTGCATTGTATCTGTAGTTCGTTTGGGGTAGAATTTACATTCTCACACTGTTGAGTCTTCCTATCCATGAGCAAGGTATGATATTCCACTTATGCAGGTCTCTTTTAGTTTCTTGTAGTAGTGACTTGTAGTTTTCATTGTATAGGTCTTTTATATCTCTGGTTAGATTTATTCCTAAGTATTTTATCTTCTTAGGGGCTATTGTAAATGGTATTGATTTTGTAATTTCCTCTTCAAGGTTCTCTTTGTTGGTGTAAAGGAATCCAACTGATTTTTGTATGTTTATCTTGTATCCTGAAACTTTGCTGGAATCTTCTACTAGTTCAGGTAGTTTTCTTGTGGATTCTTTGAGGTTTTTTGTGTATAAGATCATATCATCTGCAAATAGAGATACTTTGACTTCTTCCCTACCAATTTGGGTGCCTTTTATTTCTTTGTCTAGTCTGATTGTTGTGGCTAAGATCTCCAGCACAATGTTGAATAAGAGTGGTGATAAAGGTCATCCTTGTCTGGTTCTCGTTCTCAAGAGGAATTCTTTCAAGCTGTCTCCATTTAATATGATGTTGGCTGTTGGCTTTGTATAAATGCCCTTAATTATATTGAGGAATTTCCTTTTTATTCCTATTTTGTTGAGAGTTTTTATCATGAATAGATGGTGGACTTTATCAAATGCCTTTTCTGCATCGATTCATAAGACCTTGAAGTTTTTGTCTTTTGTTTTATTTATGTGATGGGTTACATTGATTGTTTTTCTAATGTTGAACCATCCCTGCATACCTAGTATAAGTCCCACTTGATCATGGTGAATTTTTTTTGATATGTTGCTGAGTTCTATTGGCTGGAATTTTGTTGAGGATTTTTGCATCAATGTTCATGAGTTATATTGGTATGTAAGTTTCTTTTTTTGGAGTGCTTTACCTGCTTTGGTATCAGGGTTATGTTGGCTTCATAGAATGAGTTTGGGAGTATTCCATCCTTTTCTATGCTCTGAAATACCTTTAGTAGTAGTGGTGTTAACTTTTTGAATGTTTAGTAGAATTCTTCAATGAAGTTATCTGGGCCAGGGCTTTTTTTTTTGTTGTTGTTGGGAGTTTTAAAATTACCTTTTCCATCTCTTCTTTTATTATGGATTTATTTAGTTCTTCCATGTCTGTGTTAGTTTAGGTACATAGTGAGTTTCTAGAAATTTGTCTATTTCCTCTAGGTTTTCAAATTTTTTCAAGTACAATTTTTCGTAGTATTCTGTTGTGAATCTTTTCTTCAGTTAGGCCTGTTGTGATATTACCCATTTCATTTCTTATACGGCTAGTTGCTTCCTCTCCTGTTTTTCTTTTGTTAGTTTGTCAATCACTTATCAGTTTTGTTGATCTTCTCAAAGAACCAGCTTTTGGTCTTGTTAACTCTTCCAATTGTTTTTCTATACTCTATTTCATTGAATTCTGCTCTAATTCTTATTATTTCCTCTCTTCTGGTGCCTGTGGGCTTCTTTTTCTACTTGTTCCAGTTTTAGGTTTAATGCTTTGATTATGATCCTTTCTTCTTTTTGGATGTGTTCATTTATTGCTCTAAACTGACTTCTGAGCACTGCTTTTGCTGTGTCACAAAGATTCTGGTAGAATGTGTTTTCATTCTCACTTGATTCTATGAATTTCTTTATTCCATCCTTAATTTCTTCTATAACCCAGAAGTTTTTGAGCAAGACGTTGTTCAGTTTCCGTGTGTTTGATTTTTTTCCTTACTTTTTCTGTTATTGATTTCTACTTTTATAGCTTTATGGTCAGAATACATGCTTTGTAACATTTCGATGCTTTGGATTTTCTTAAGGCTTGCTTTATGTCCTTATATGTGGTCTTTTCTGGCAATGTTCCATGTGTGGTGGAAAAGAAAGTATATTTGGCTTCTGTTGGGTGGAGTGTTCTGTATATGTCTGTGAGATCAAGTTGGTTGATTGTAGCATTTAGATCTTCCGTGTGTTTGTTGAGCTTCTTTCCAGATGTTCTGTCCTTCACCGAAAGTGGTATGTTGAAGTCTCCTACTACTATTGTGGAGCTGTCTCTCTTTTCAGTGCTGTTAGAGTTTGTTTTATGAATTTTGGAGCCCTGTCATCGGGTGTATAAATATTTATTATAGTTATGTCCTCCTAGTGTAGTGACCCTTTAATCATTATATAGTGTCCTTCCTTATCCTTTGTGGTGGATTTTACCTTAAAGTCTATTTTGTCAGAAATTAATATTGCTATTCCTTCTCTTTTTTGAGTGTTGTTTACTTGATATATATTTTTCCATCCTTGAGTTTTAGTTTGTTTGTGTCTTTAAGTCTAAGATGTGTCTCTTGTAGAAAGCATATAGACGGATCTTGTTTTTTTATCCAATCTGCCACTCTTTGTTTCTTTATTGGTACATTTAGTCCATGTACATTCAGTGTAATTGTCAATAGGTTTGAATGTAGTGCCGTCATTTTGATGTCTTTTTTTGTGTGTTGTCCTCAGTTTCTTTGTTCCACTTAATTTTTTTGTGCTGAGTCATTTTTCTTTATGTATTTTCTTTTCATGTTTTTCGCTGTTGTTGATTTTGTGTTTGCTGAATCTTTATATTTTTCTTTTTTTTTTTTTAGTTTGACTTGTAGGATTGTTAATTTCCTTTGTGGTTACCTTAAATTTTACCCTCATTTTTCTAACTTTATGCCAGTCTTTTATTTCTTTACATCTTCTTGACTTCCTCTCTGTTTGAAAAATCAATGTCTACATTTTTTAGGTCCCTCTTTTTTGTTTTACTGTTGTCATAATTTACATATTGATATCTCTTTCCCTATTTTCAGTATTCTAGCTTTAATTTATTTTTGTGACTTCCCTGTCTGGGTTGATACGTGGTTGCTCTGTCCTGTGTTCTAGCCTTAAGGTGTTATCTGATGTTACTGATTTTCTAACTGGAGGATTCTCTTAGGCATTTCTTGTGATTTTGTTTTGGTTTTTTCAAATTCCCCAAACTTTTGCTTATCTGGAAATGCTCTAATTTTGCCATCATATTTGAGAGAGAGTTTGGCTGAATATATAATTCTTGGCTGGCAGTATTTTTCCTTCAAAGCTTTATATATGTCATCCTACTGCCTTCTTGCCTGCCTGGTTTCTGCTGAGTAGTCTGAGCTTATTCTTATTGACTTTCCTTTGTACATGACTAATCCTTTATCCCTAGCCACTCTTAAAATTCTGTTTATCTTTGGTTTTGGCAAGTGTGATTTCAATACGTCTTGGTGACTGTCTTTTGGGATCTACCCTATGTGGGGTTTGATGAGCATCTTGGATAGATATCTTGTCATCTTTTACGATATCAGGGAAGTTTTCTGCTAACAAATCTTCAACAATTCTCTCTGTATTTTCTATTACCCCCCCCCCCCATTCTGTTACTCCGATCACTTGTAGGTTACTCCTCTTGCTAGAGTCCCACATAATTCTTAGGGTTTCTTCATTTTTTAAATTCTTTTATCTGATTTTTCCTCAAATAAGTTGGTGTCAAGTGCTTCATCTTCAATCTCACTAATTCTGACTTCCATTGCTTCAATTCTGCTCCTATAACTTACTATCAAGTTGTCTAATTCTGAAATTTTATTGTTAGACTTCTGGATTTCTGCTTGCTGTTTCTCTATGGATTCTTGCAGCCTGTGAAATTTGTTATTATGCTCTTCTCTAATCTTCTTAAATTCCTCTATTGCGAGTTCTGCATTTTGCATAATTTCCTTCTTGATCTCTTGGAGAGTTCTGTATATTAATCTTTTGTATTCTGCCTCTGATAATTCCAAGAAATTCTCTTTCTACAGAAAGTTTCTTGATTCTTTATTTTGGGAGCTTGCTGAAGCCATCATGGTATGCCTCTTTATGTGATTTGATATTGACTGTTGTCTCTGAGCTATTAATAAGTTACTATATTTATTTATTTTATGTTTGCTTACTGTGTCCTAGCTTCTTGTTTCGTTCTGTTTTGATATGCCCAAATAGGCTGCTCGTGTGATCTAGCCTGATAACCGGCACCCCTGAAGCACCAACCTCCTGCTATCAGGTGACCAGCCCTGTCACTAAGTATGTGAGCTCAGGAGTCTGCCCACTTTTCTCATATGGATTCCGCTCAGGTGTCTAGGAAGTTGGCCACCAAGTGTGTGGTGCAGGCTCTCACCTACAGTCCTAGAAAAGCATGGGTGATTGGTGTAGGCACAGGCATCTTGCTGCAGCAGGGGGACACTTGTTGTGCAAGGCAGCCGGCTGACAGCTGCCCCTGAGTGTCTGGGTGGATAGCTTTTCCCTGTTCCCTAGGGCACTTAGGTGGATGGGTTTTGCAGCTGGACTATGAGCACCCAGTGTTGTTGGCCGTAAGGACCGGGGGGCACCTCTTATTCATGGGTCCCTCTTGCAGGTGGCTAGGTGGCATGGGTGGAGCCACCAGTCCTCAAGCCCCTGATGTGGGTAGGCGAAGACCCTGCTTACTGGGCAAAGCAGTGTTAAATGTCACGAACCTACTAGTTCACAGCTGAAACAGTTGAAGTTAGACTTCAGGTATATACCCTGTTGTACTGCGGTAATGAGGGCCTAAATTGTTGATACGGGCCCACACAAGTCTCTTCAGGGGGAAAGGCACTCAAATTCCTTCAACCCCTTATGCCTATGCCTAGGCAAAGGAGCTGTGCCTACCCTGAGTTCCTGTTTTAGGGGAGCCAACAGATTACTTTTCCCCCCTGTTTGTTAATTTGTCCCCTCTCCAAGCCTGGGAGAATGACTCAGGGCAAGTTACAGGTCCCACTTCAGGCCCAGAGGCCTTGGCAATAGCTGAAGCTGTCCTGGACCTAGTGCAGATCAGGGAGCAGGGAGATAAATAGGAGAGAGATTTTTCCCAAAAAGGGTGTTTTTGATCAGTGCAGTAGGCCAGATGCAAGTACTTCTTTTGCTGATTGAGGGCTTCTTCTCACTGGTTCTGGATGCCCAAATAGACTCTCTGCCTCTGGGTCCCTCCCAATGTGAATAATGCCTCCTGAGTGCCACTGCTTGCCTCACCACGCACCACAAGCTGATCCAGCCTGAAGGGTTCCAGCTACCACCGTGTCAAGCCTGGCAACTCCTTGATGCTTCCGAACCATCTCACCCTCCCCCTGCCGCTCAGTCTGATTCCTCAACTTTGCCTTTGATGTTCAGGACGCCTAGATTGTCATATATGATCAATGCACTTGTTTTTGTTGTAAGAGGGACCACTGGAAGCGTGACTACTCTGCCGTCTTGGCCTTGCCCAGTTTTCTAATATTAAACTAACATTGTATTCCTGGAAGTTTTTCAAATGGTTTATTACAATCTTATTATTTATGCTGTATGGGTTTGCTCCTTTTTTGAGGATATTTATATCTATATTTTGACAGAGACTTATATTTTTCACCAGAAGTCTTTCTCCAGTTCTTCCTGTCAGATCTAGAAAACCCTCTATGTACCATGTTCCTCGCGCCCAGCCCAAACTTATGTAATTTTAAAGGGAAATTTGGCAGCCTAGTTAGAGACCAAATTATCTCATCTGCCTTTGAAATTGGAGGTCACCAGTAGAGAGAACCACATTATATATATATGTGTATATATATACGTATACACATATATATGTATTTTTCACAACACACTCTTAAAAAGAATATGCTTAAATCATACTTTGTCTGTCTTTCATTTTCCTGTAGGCTAGAATGTAAGTGTTACTTTATTATCAAATGGATTAGGATGGCTAATAAAGGAAACACTTGAAAAGGGTAACTAAACAAATATTTGTAAGTCTTAGCTATAAAGTATTTTTGCTATGCTGTATTTATAAACAACAACCATCACCACGAAGAGTTTTACAATACATCTTGTTAATAATTGGTTGTTAAGCTTTGGGAGAGATTCATTATGTAGAACTGGTGGCACAGTGGTTAAGTGCTCAGCTGCTAACTGAAACGTCAGGGGTTCGAACCTACAAGCCACTCCCCAGGAGAAAGATTTGACAGTTTAGTTCTGTAAAGATTACAGCTGTGGAAACACTATGGGGCAGTCCCGTTCTGTTCCACAGTGTCACTATGAGCTGGAATCGACTTGATGGCAGTGGGTTTCTATTCTTGTGTATAGATAAGTAAAAAGAAAAAGAATTAAAATACCTATAATCCAGTTGGAGTCCCTGAGTGGCGTAAATGGTTAAGTGCTGAACTACTAGCTGAAAGGTTGATGATGCAAATCCACTCAGGGGTGCCTTGAGAGAAAGGCCTGGTGATCTACTGAAAGAGCATAGTCATGGAAAACCCTGTGAAATACAGTTCTATTCTGATACATGTAAGGTCACCGGGAATCAGGATCGACTTGACAGCAACTGGTTTATAATCCGATCAGCTCTCTGTGTGTTTCTTTCTAAATATTTCCTTTGCCAGAAACATGCAGCACACATAGGCATAACTGAAACCTACATGTTTTTACAAAATTGGAATATCCTTTGTTTTCAAATTTGCATTTTGAATGTAACGTATCATGAATATCTTTCCATGTCAATAAATTTTCATCTAAAATGTTCTCTCAAATA
The DNA here is from genome assembly GCA_030035585.1 of Dugong dugon. NCBI lineage: Eukaryota > Metazoa > Chordata > Mammalia > Sirenia > Dugongidae > Dugong > Dugong dugon. Next base: position 37,024,861 of record CM057479.1, read on the forward strand.
CTATTCCTTCAGTTTTCATAAGAATTTGATGTGAGGGGATGAGACTCCAGACGCTGTAACTCAATTCAACAAGAGCAGCTCTTTTTTTTTTAAAAAATTTTACTTTAGATGAAGATTTACAGAGCAAATTAGTTTCTAATTCAACAATTAATACCCATATTGTTTTGTGACATTTGTTGCCACCTCCACGACATGTCAGGGCACTCCCCTTCTTGACCTTGGTTTCCCCAGTACCAACTTTCCTGTCCCCTCCTGCCTTCTCGTCCTTGCTGCTGGGCTGGTGTGCCCATTTAGTCTAAATTGTTTTATGTCACTGTCGAATCTTTAGCTGAAGAGTGGATCCCAGGAGTGACTTCAGCACTAAGTTAAAAGGGTTCCAGGGGCCATACTCTTGGGGTTTCTCCAGTCTCTGTCAGACCAGTAAGTCTGGTCTTTTTTGTGTGTGTGAGTTAGAATTTTATTCTATATTTTTTTCCAGCTTAGTTGTGATCCCTGTCAGAGCAGTCAGTGGTGGTAACTGGGCACCATCTAGTTGTGCTTGACTCAGTCTGGTGAAGGCTGTGGTAGTTGTGGTCCATTAGTTCTTTGAACTAATCTTTCCCTTGTGTTTTTGGTTTTCATTCTCCCTTGCTCCAGATGGAGTGAGACCAGTGGAATATCTTAGATGACTACTCACAAGCTTTTACCAAAGTAAGAAGTAGAACATTTTCTTTATAAACTATGCTATGCCAGTTGAGCTAGATGTTCCCCATGGTCCCCAGCCCAGTAATTTGGTCCCTCAAGGATTTTGGATGTGTCTTTGGAGCTTCTATGACCTTGCCTTGGTCTTGTGCTGGATTCCCCAGTATTATGTACTGTTTTATCCTTCACCAAAGTTATCACTTGTCTATTTAGTGTTTTTTGCTCCCCAACCCTCCCCTCCCTCATAACCATCAAAGATTATTTCTTTTTGTGTGTAAACCTTTTCATGAGTTTTATAATAGTGGTCTCATACAATATTTGTCTTTTCGTGATTGACCTATTTCACTCAGCATAATGCCCCCCAGATTCATCCATGCTGTGAAATGTTTCACATCATTGTTCTTTATCGTTGCATAGTATTCCATTGCGTGTATGTACCATAGTTTGTTTTTTCATTCATCTGTTGATGGGCACTTAGGTTGTTTCCATCTTTTGCTATTGTGAATAATGCTGCAATGAACATGGATGTGCAAATGTCTATGCACTTGAAGACTCTTATTTCTCTAGGATACATTCCTATGAGTGGGATTGCTGGATCATATGGTATTTCTATTTCAAGCTTTTTAGGGAAGTGCTATATTGTTTTCCAAAATGATTGTACCATTTTGCATTCCCAGCAGCAGTACATAAAAGTTGCAATCTCCACTCAGCCTCTCTGACATTTATTATTTTCTGTTTTTTTGACTTGTGCCAGTAATGCCAGGGTGAGATGGTATCCCACTGCAGTTTTAATTTGTATTTCTCTAATATCTAGTGATTGTGAGCATTTTCTTATGTGCCGGGTAGCCACCTGAATGTCTTCTTTGGTCAAGTGTCGTCATATCCTTTGCCCATTTTTTAATTGGAGTATTTATTTATTTATTTATTTTGGTAGAGGTGTTGGATTTTCCTGTAGATTTTAGAAATTAGAACTTTGTCGGATCTGTCATAGCCAAAATTATTTTCCCAGTCTGTAGGCTCTCTTTTTACTCTTTTGGTGAAGTCTTTTGATGAGCATGTTTAATTTTTAGAAGATCCTAATTATCTATCTCATCCTTTGATGTTTGTGTGTTGTTAGTTATGGTTTATATCTTGTTTATGCTGTGCATTAGGGCCTCCAGCATTGATCCTGTTTTTCCTTCTAAGATCTTTATATATATATATTTTTTATATTTATGCCTTTGATCCGTTTTGAATTAGTTTCTGTGTATGGTGTGAGGTATGCGTCCTTTTTCATTTTTTTGCAGATGGACATCCAGTTTTGCCAACACCATTTGTTAAAAAGACTGTCTTTTCCCCATTTGATGACTTGGTGCCTTTTTTGAAGATCAGATGACTGTAGATGGGCAGACTTACATCTGGGTTCTCAATTCAGTTCCATTGCTCAGTGTGTCTGTTGTACATGTACCAGGCTGTTTTAACTAATATAGCTGCATAGTAGGTTCTGAGGTCAGGTACTATGAGTCTCCCTATTTTATTCTCCTTCTTCAATAGTACTTTACTTATCCTGGACCTCTTCCCTTTCTATATAAAGTTAATGATTAATTTTGCCATTTCTTTAAAGAATGTTGTTGGTATTTGGATCACGATTGCATTGTATTTGTAGATTGCTTTGGGTAGAATTGATATTTTCCCAATGTTGAGTCTAGCTATCCTTGAGCGTAGTATGTTTTTCCATTTATGAAAGTCTCTTTTGCTTTCTTACAGTAGTGTTTTATAGTTCATTTTGTATAGGTGTTTTACATCCCTGATTAGATTTATTCTTAAGTATTTTATTTTTCTTGGGGATTGTATAAATGATATTGTTTCCCTATTTCCTTTTCGTTGTTCTCTTTATTAGTGTAAAAGTATCTGACTGATTCTTGTATGTTCATCTTGTAACCTGCTACACTGCTGAAACTGTGAGTTCCCGGAGATTTTTCGTGGAGTCTTTTGGTTTTCCTATGTATAATTTGATATTATCCATAAATTTGGACAATTTTACTTCTTCCTTACCAATTTGGATGCTCTTTATTTCTTTTTCTTGACTTATTACTCTAGCTAGGATTTCCAGCACAATTTTAAATAGGAATTGTGATAAAGGACATCCTTGTCTTGTTCCATTTCTCAAGGGGAATGTTTTCAGCCTCTCTCCATTAACAATGTTGTTGGCTGTTGGTTTTGTATAGACGCCATTTATTATGTTGAGGAATTTGCCTTCTATGTCTATTTTGTTGAGAATTTTTATCAGGAATTTGTATTGGACTTTGTTAAATGCCTTTTCTGCATCAACTGAGATGATCATGTGACTTTTATTTTTTATGTGGTGGATTACATTGATTGATTTTCTAATTTTGAACTATCCTTGCAAACCTAATATGAATCCCACTTGGTTGTTATATTATTTTTTTAATATATTGCTGAATTTTACTGGCTAGAATTTTGTTGAGAATTTTTGCATCTGTATTCATAAGAGGTATTAGTCTGTAATTTTCATTTTTGTAGTGTCTTTGCCTGGTTTTGGTATCAGGATTATGCTTGCTTCATAGAATGAATTTGGAAGTATCTCTTCCTTTTCTGTGATATGAAATAGTTTGAATAGTACTGGAGTAAACTCTTTCCTGGATGTCTCCAGTGAAGTGATCTGGGCCAGGGCTTTTTTTGTCCAGAGTTTTTTTTAACTACTTTTTCAATCTCTTCTCTTGTTATGGGTCTGTTCAGATTTTCAAGTTCAGTTTGTGTTAGTTTAGGTAGGTAGTGTGTTTCTAGAAATTTGTCCATTTCCTCTAGGTTTTCAAATTTGTTGGAGTATAGTTTTTCAGAGTACACTGTAATGATCTTTTTTATATCTGTTGGGTCTTTTGTGATGCCTCCCCCCCCCCCCCCATTTCATTTCTTGTTTAGGTTATTTGCATCCTCTCCTCTTTTCCTTTTGTCAGTGTGGCCAGTGGTTTGTTGATTTTGTTGATCTTTTCAAACAACCAACTTTTGAATTTGTTAATTCTTTCTATTTTTTTTCTATTCTCTTCTTACTTCTGCTCTGATCTTTATTATGTCTATTCTTCTGTTGGCTGTGGGCTTCTTTTGCTGTTCTCTTTCTATTTATTACACTTGTGTAGCTAGTGTGTTGACTTGATACCATTCTTCTTTTTTGATGTGTGCACCTATTAATATAAACTAACCTCTGAGCACAGCCTTTACTGTGTCCCAAAGGTTTTGGTATGGTGCATTTTCATTCTTGTTTGATTCTAGGAATTGTTTTATTCTACCTGTGATTTCTTCCATTACACAGGTTTTTTAAAAAAAATTTTCAGAATTTTTTTATTTACCCAGTGGTTTTTAAGCAGTGTTGTTATTCAGTTTCCATGTATTTGATTTTTTCCTTGCTCTTCCTGTTGTTAGTTTCTACTTTGGTGTCATTGTGGTCAGAGAAGATACTTTGTGTTATGTCACTGTGTCTTAGTTATCTAGTGTTGCTTTAACAGAAACACCACAAGTGGATGGCTTTAAGAAAGAGAAGTTTATTCTCTCACAGTCCAGTATGCTACAAGTCGAAATTCAGGGCATCAGCTCCAGAAGGCTTTCTCCCTCTGTCAGTACTGGAGGAAGGTCTTTGCGATGTATCAGTCTTCCTTTCATCTGGGAGCATCTCTGTGCAGGAACTCAGGTCCAAAGGATGTGCTCAGCTCCTGGCACTGCTGTCTTGGTGGTATGAGTTTCCCATGTGTCTCTGCTCACTTCTCTCTTTTATATCTCAAAAGAGATTGGCTTAAGACACTATCCAGTCTTGTACATGTCATTGGTATAATCTCATCATAGTGATAGAGTTTACAACGCATAAGGAAATCACATACGAATATACAATCACACAATACTGGGAATCAAGACCTAGCCCAGTTGACAGATTTTTTTAGGAGACACAATTTAATACATGACACAATGTTTTGGATTTTTTTGGGTTTTTCTTTATGACCTAAGATGTGGTCTGTTGTGGAGAAAATTCCATGTGTTTTGGAAAAGAACATTTTCTTTGATGCTGTTACGTGTAGTGTTCTATGTATATGTCTATGAGATCCAGTAGGTTGATTGTGTCCTTTAGCTCTTCTGTATATTTGTTGAGTTTCTTTCTAGATGTTCTGTCCTTTACTGAGAGTGGTGTGTTTAAGTCTCCCACTATTATTGTGAAACTGTCAATTTTTCTTTTCAGTGCTGTTAGAGTTTGTTTTATGTATTTTGGAGCCTTGTCATTGGGTGCATAGATACTTATTATGGTTATGTATTCATGGTAGATGTCCCTTTAATCATTATATAACATCCTTCCTTGTTTTTTATTGTGAATTTTGTTTTAAAATCTATTTTATCTAAGATTAGTGTTGCCGTTCTTGCTCTTTTTTTGTTGCTGTTTGCTTAATGTATTTTTTTACCCATCCTTTGATATTTAATATATTTTAGTCTTTATTTCTAAGGTGTGTCTCTTGAGGACAGCATATTGATAGGTCTTCTTTTTTTATCCATTCTGTCACTCTCTGTCTCTTTATGGATGCTTTTAAGCCATTTGCATTCAGTGTGATTATTGATAGATGTGCGTTTATTGCTGTCATTTTGTAGTGCTTTTTGTGTGTGGTTCTGTTGTTTTCTTTGTTCCTCTTACTCTCCTGGTCTGAATTCCTTTTTTTTTTTTTTTTTTATTTTTCTTTTTATTTCTTTCACTTTTGTAAGTTTTGTGTTCACTGAGACTTTATGTTTTTCTTCTTTGTTTTGATGAGTAGGTTTGTTAACTTTCTTTGTGGTTACCTTGAAATTTACCCCATCTTCCTAAATTTGAACCAGTCTTTTATTACTTGATATTGCCTTGACTTACTCTTCTTCTGAAAGTTCCATACCTGTGTTGGTTAAGATTGTGTGTCAACTTGGCTGGACCATGATACTTAGTGTTTGTATGTGATCACTCCCATGATGGAATCTGCTGTGAGTAGCCTATTGGTTGGAAGGGAGTTTCCTTGGTGGTGTGGCCTGTGTCCATATATAAGCAGACATTTTGGCTTTTTGGTCACTCTTGTTCCTGTAGCTGCCTCCTGTTTGTCTGACCTCAAGTTCTTGGGACTTGTGATATCGGCTCTCTGTTGCTCTTGGGAGTCATTGATCTTCACAGCCTGTGAGCAGGATCCATGCTCTCTGACCAGTCAATCTTGGGTTCACCAACCCCTGCAGCTCCATGAATCAGGAGAAGACTTGCAGTCTTTCCTGCCAATCTTGGGATTCGTTGATATTCACAGCCTGTGAGCAAGAGTCCTGCTCTCTGACTTGCTAATCTTGGGTCTGCCAGCCCCTGTGGCTACATGAATCGGAGTAGCCTTTATCGTGATCCATGGACTTGGGACGTTCCAGCCTCTACAATCACCTAAACTTTTCCTTGATATAAATCTCTATATATATATATTTATACACTTTACTGATTTGGCTTTTCTAGAGAACCCAGCCTAAGAAAATACCTATACCGTTCTTTCCCTCTTTTATTGTTCTGACATTGTTGTCATTTATAGATTGACCTCTATCTCTGGTTCCCTGTTGTAAATCTTTTATTTTTGTTTTTCTTTGAGATTTCATTACCTAGGTTGGTATCTCTCCTAGATTCAGGCTGTTGTCTGATTTTGTTGGTTCTCTAACTGAAGAACTCCCTTTAATAATTCTTGTAAGTTAAGTTTTATTTGAATGTGATATGTGGAGCTAAGTGGATGTGGGAAAGAAGAGAAAAAGAGAGAGAAACAAAATTAAAAAAGGATAGTGCTGAGGGAGCATGCCAGTGTAGTGGCACAGACCCAGTAAAGCTGTGTGCTTGTGGCTTTCTAGCTGGGTGGTGTTCCATAGCCAGTAAAGAAGTGGCAGATACGGCACACATGGCCAGGTTGTTGGGAGAAAGGAAAGGAAGAAAGGGAGAGTGAGGTAAGACACACACACACACACACACACACACACACACACACACACACACACACACACACACACACAAGGCACACACAGCCACATGGTAGGGAGGAAGTAAGGCAGAGAGAGTCAAGAAACTGAGGAAAAAAGTGCCCCAAGGTGCGCACCAGTGTGGCAGCATGGACTTGGGAAGCTGTGTGCCCGTGACTCTCTAGCTGTGTGGCAAAGCTCATCAAAAAGTGGTGGAAACAGCTCACATGGCCAGGTGGTTGGGAGAAGGGAAAGAAAGGAAGGCAGGGAGAGTCAAGGAAACCAGAAAAAAGAAAAAAAAAATGCCTCAGGGGGGCCCACCAGCGTGGCAGCATGGACTGAGGAAGCTGTGTGCCTATGACTCCCCAACTGTGTGGCAAAGCCCATCAAAAAGCAGTGGAGACAGCTCACACAGCCAGGTGGTTGGGAGAATGGAAAGGAAGGAAGGCAGAGAGAGTCAAGGAACCCAGAAAAAAAAGGATCCTGAGGGAGACCACCAGGGTTGTGTCACAGACCTGGAATCCATGTGCTGATGGCTCCCCAGCAGTGAGTCACAGGTGTCAAAAAGCAGCAGAGACAGTGCACGCGGCTAGGCGTTTGGGAAAAAGAAAATGAAGGAAGGTAGAGAGGGAAGAAACCAAGAGAAAAAAAATGTCCTGAGGGAGCCCACCAATGTGGTGGCATGGACCGCAGAATCGGCTCCTCAGCTGAGTAGTGTGGTACAGCCTGTCAAGAAGGAGCAGAGATGGCACATGGCACCACCTGGGCAGGAGAAAAGAAAGGAAAGAGGTGAGTGACAGAAGGAACACAAAGAAGCAATAAAAACAGCAACAAAATGACACTGAAGGAGCCGGCTGGTGGGGCCAGGGTGAATCCAAGCAGCAAGGAGCCAGCATCTCTCCAGCCAAGTGGGCCCGGACAGCAGTGACCTGGTTTCTCTCCAGCTGTGACCTTAGCCCACTGGAAAGCAGCGGTGGCTGTGCAGAGGGAAGAAGGGTTGGGGGTGGGAAAGCCTGTATCCCTGGTTACCGCGTGCTCTGTCTCCTGCTGGGAGCTCCATGAAGTTGTCTTCTAGTACTTCCTGCCTGCTATTCTTGGTGGCTGAGGGATCCAAGATGACAATTCTGTGTCTCGTTAGCTGATAGGAGACCTCCACTCCATAGCTCTCCTTATTCACTTTTCTCTGTCAGTTTCTTATTCCAGTCTGTGCCTCCTTGAGTTCTTTATCCCTTCATTTGATGCTTAGGTTTTCAGGATTGAACTTTGTATCTGTTTTACTTAGTTTTTTGGATCTTTGCTGTAAAGGGACAGTGTGGTACTTCTGTCTATAGTGCCTTGTTGGCTCTGCCACGGATGAAATTAGTTTATAACTTTCCTTCCTCTTACTGGTCAAGGCTGATTTTGTATTAAAGTTATGCTAGCCTCGTAGATTAGATGGAGTGTTTTTATTATTTTTATTCTTTTCAAGAGTTTAGTTAAGATGGGAAATATCTGTTCTTTGCAGTCACCTTTAAAGCTTTGTGGGCTTAGTGCTTTCATTATAAAAATATTTCTTAATACTTATTTACTTAATTTAATGGTTGTAAGATTATTTATGTGTTGCACTTGTTTTGATGCCTATTAATGTCACGAGAATTAATTCTATTCAACTAAGTTTTCAACTATATTGACAGAGTATTCCATGTTATATCTCTTAATTAGGAGATAATCTCACAGCATCAGCACCTATGTAACATTATACTTTCTTAACATGTATTTTCAATTTTGCCTTTTGTTTTTCTTCATGATTAATTTTGCTACATATTTTGCTGTTATTAATCATTTCAAAGCCGATGCATTTTTTTCAGTTCTCTTTAAAGTGTGTATTTTTTCATGCATTAACTTCTTTTTTTCCTTACTTACACTTTCTTGGTTTTTTGCCTATATTCTTAAATAAGATACTTGGGTGTTGTTTTGAACTATTGTTATTGTTAATTTAAGCACTTAAAATTAGGAATGTCAATGCATTTACCCCTTAGTTGAATATTACACTTTCAAAGATCTTGTAAAATTATTTATTCTTTTACACATGACTTGTTTAGTAGTATGCATTTACATTTTTAAATGTATGTATGATATTTACCTTTTTTCATTTGTTTCTAAATTAGTTATACCATAGTCAGAATATGTAGTGTGTAATAGACAAATTTTTTGAAATTTATTATTGCCTATCATGTGATCAGTTTTCATAAATGTTCTATTTGTGATTGAAGAGAGAATGCATTCTCCAGTTATGGGGTTTCATTTTGTACATGTGTCTGATTAATTAAGTTACATTTTCTCTTCAAATGTTTGTTATCTTTGTATTGTTGGCTACCTGATCTAACATTTACTGAGAGATCTATATTAAAATTTCCTACTTGAATTATTAATTTCTCCATTTCACTTATTATTTCTGTCAAATTTTGTGATAAATATTTTAAAATATTTAGTATTTTAAGACTATGATAACATTGTGATCATTTTAAGATTGTGATATTTTAAGACTTTAGAATTGATACATATGTATACATATATATTCTCATTTAAGAAAATATTTTATAGTAATTTTGTAACCTTGTTTTTCTCTAGTAATATTTACTTAGTATTTTGCTATTTTTAAAACATGTTAAAGAAGAATATTTTTACACTTTATTCAGCATTTTTCCATTTTCATCACAGAGTGATTTTTCTGAATGATCTAACTCCCTATTACTGGAAACTAGAAGTCTCATTTGTTGTTAGTTGCTGTCAAGTCAGTTCTAACTCATGGCAACACCATGGGTGACCCCATGTGTACAGACGAAGTCTCATAGCAGATTTTTTCTGTTGCTCCTGTTTCTTTTATTTAATGTTATGTGGAACTTATTGAGATTAACATTACATTTTAAGCATCTCCTTTCTTGTGGGAATCAGTTTATATGTGGTATAAAGGGACTTAGTTCATTTCTCAGTTTAGAAATCTTTTAAAATATTTTCCCATGTCTTGCTGCTGTAACAAATTACCTCAAATTTAGCACCTTTAAAAAATCCAAATGTATTATCTCATAGTATTATAAATCAGAAGCCCAGATTGGTTCTGGTTGGTTTCACAAGAAGTCCAACAAGCTCTGCTTAGGGTCTTACAAGGCTGAAATCAAGATATCAGGAGAGCCACTGTATTCCTTTCTAGAGACTTCTGGGGGAGAATTCACTTCCAGTCTCATTCAAGTTGTTGGCAGTATTCAGTTGCACAAAGTCCTAGTACTGAAGTCTCTCCCTGTTTCCTGGCTGCCCGTCATTCTCAGTTTCCTGAAGCCACTGGAATTCCCTTGTTCATGGCCTCTTTCCTCCATCTTCAAAGCCAGAAAATCTAAACTTCAGAATTTGTTAGGATATTCCAGTTAATTGACCTAATAACATGTTTAGTGCTTCTGTTCTACCTCCTAATTCATTGCATAGTGCCTGGGGTCTTAAAAGCTTGAAAATGGCCATCTAAGGCAAAATGATTGGTCTCTATTCACCCGGAACAACAGAGGAAGAAGGAGAGTCAGAAAAAATAACAACAATAACAAAATGCCCACTATCATCTGGTTAATTTTGACCCCTAGTGACCCTATAGGACAGAATAGAACTACCCCATAGGGTTCCCAAGGCTGTAAGTTTTAATGGAAGCAGACTGCCACATCTTTCTCCCATAACTAGTGGGTTCCAAGCACTGATGTTTTGGCTAGCAGCTGAGCATTTTAACCACTGTGCCACCAGTGCTCCTTAGAGTCAGGAATAGGAGGATATGAAATGTGTGGCTAATTGCCTCCATGAACAACTGCCTCCTTTGCCATGAGACCAGAAGAAATGGATGGTGCCCGGCTACCATTACTGAACCTTTTGCAAAGGTTCTATAAAAGAATCCTGATAAAAAGGATTATGGAATTCAGACTTTCTGGAGCCGTGGAGACTGGATGAACTCCTGAAACCATTGCCCTGAGATAACCTTCAAACCTTAAGCCAAAAATATTCCCTGAAGTCTTCTTAAAACCAAACAATAGTTTAGCTTAGCTAGTAAAGAATGTGTGCCTTGAGCATTATGCTCTTTCAAGATCCACCTATATGGTATCAGATTGACAACAGCAACTCAGAAGATTAGATAGGAACCTTAGGAGGCAGTGAGTTTATATTAATGGAAGAAGAACAACTTAGAAAAGGAGGGTGAGAATGGTTGCACAACTCATAGAATATAATCGAGGTCACTGAATTGTACATGTAGAAACTACTGAATTGGCGTATGTTTTTCAACAACAATAAAACAAATAAAATAAAATTAAAAAGCCAGAAACCATGGTTGAGTCCCCACTCTTTGAATTTCTCTAACCTCACTTTCTGCCTCATCTTGCTTGTCTCCCTGTTTACCATCTCTCTCACATCAGCTGGAGAAATTTCTCTTCCTTTAAAGTTTAGGTGATTAGTTAGGCTGAAGCTGAATAATCTAAGATTTATAAACTTAATTATATTTGCAAATTGTCTTTGTAGCATCATCTAGATTAGTGTTTGGATAACAAGGGGTGGGAATCTTGTAGGGAATGGGTGGGATATTTTAGAATTCTGCTTTATCATTGGAAGTGTTTCACTTAGGGTTAGATTTGGCTTCTTAAACCTGACAGGCTTAAGTTACAATGCAGTAAATAAAATAAGGATTTATTTTTTCTTATGTAAAAGAAATATAGATATTAGCTGTCCTGAGCTGTTATGATGCCCAAAGTTATTAGAAACCAGACTTTTTTTTCTATATTATGCTCCATATAATATTATATAACATTCATTCACAGAGTCATGTCATGACATAAGAAATTTTCTCTATCTCCTGCTATCATTTTGGCTTATCAGGCATAAATATGACAAAGATGAAAAGAGAAAAATGTCAGGAATAGTCCCCATTCCTAGACCCTTCGGGGATGTCCATCCAACAAACATAAGTCAGAATTTAGTCACCAGGTCACACGGCCTGCACTGTGAGAAATATTGGAAAACATACTTTAAACGGGGTTATTGTCACCTCCAATGAAATAGGGGCTCTGTAAGAAAGGAATAAAAAAGAAAAAAGACTAGAGATTGGATAAGTGACTAGCAGTCCAATACTGGGTGCACAGTTACCAATAGTCTCATGAATAGTTTCTACTTTCCCTAAATTGGTCTCAGGGATGGTGAGAAGTCTTTACTACTTTGAAATATACATTGTTAGTAACATTTTTTATAAAAATACCTTAAACTATTGTTTTAGAAGGATTTCCATGAATAATCAGAGATATAAGTTCATCAATTTTGTTTTTCAGTGAGTAAATAACTTTTCTAATATTGAACATAATTAAACACTAATGATTACAGAATAAAAAAAAATTAGTTTTGAAAAATGATGGCTAAAGAGAAAATCTTATAACCAATCAAGTTGTTCAAGAAAAGCTCCAATTTGAAATGACTTACCTTGACAGGTGATGAGCAAAATTGCATTAGAAACAAATCAAGTGATTCAACTCTGTGTTATTCTGATCTGAAGTCTCACTTTTCTATTAATGTGAATATTTCCAAAATGCATCAGGAAGTCCTGACAATTTAAAAGGCATTATGTGAGCAAACACTACTCTGCAAGTGAAAAACCATAATTGTTGCTTTGACTGTAGTGACATTCTCATCAATGAGGTAATGATCTGAGTCACCAAAGCAGTTGTTCTTCTTGTTTGTATATTTATACACTTTCTTAAAAAAAAAATGAGGCCCATAAGCATATTAAAAGTAATGCTTGTCTCTTTAATTCTTTCTATTTTTCTCTGATCTAGTAATGCATCTTAATTAAACAGTTAAGTGTGGTATAAAAATTCACTCAATAATTGTAATTCAGAGAAAACAAGTAGTCTGGAAGAATTGACTAAAACTCTTGATGAAATCTTGTTTTCTGTATGGAGTAAACCTGAAACATCTAAAACTCATCTGCAATGAAAATATTTAATTCAGGTATTTGTTATTGTTGATGTTAGGTGCCATTGAGTCAGTTCCGACTCATAGGTATCCAATGCACAACAGAAGGAAACACTGCCCAGTCCTGTGCCATCTTCACAATCATTGCTATGTTTGAGTTCATTGTTGCAGCCACTGTGTCAGTCTGTCTTGCTGAGGGTCTTCCTCTTTTTCACTGACCCTCTACTCTACCAGGCATGATGTCCTTCTACAAGGAGTGGTCCCTCCTGATAGGATGTCCAAAGCAAGCCAGATGAAGACTTGCCATACTTGCTTTTTAAGAGTATTTTATTTGATAAATACAAAATCATAGATACATAGAAGCATTGGCTAAAAGACAATCAAAAAAGCAAGGCCTCTTAACCAACTATTTAAGAAAAAGAACATTATTAATTGTGTTGAAACCATCAATCATAGGTTAGCAGCTGAACTATTTATGCTTTTCTTAACTCCCACATATATAGCATATTGAAGATTATCTGACTTAGGAGTGCTTACTAACGCCTTTGTCCTTGCAAATTCCAGAAGAGTACTTTATCTGTAAATGATATTTAATATGTATTTTTGAGTTCAGTGTAAGATTATCCAGTCACAGGAAAATCAAAACCTGCTGGCATCGAGTTGATTCTGACTCATATCTGCCCTATAGGACAGAGCAGAACTGACCCACAGAGTTTTCAAGGAGCAGCTGGTGGATTCAAACTGCCAACATTTTGGTTAGCAGCCAAGCTCTTAACTGCTGTGCTGCCAGGACTCGCCCATATGAGGATACTCGGTAATAAAAAGTAAAACAACTACAACAAAAACTATCCTTTAGGAACTGAAAATTAAGGTATGTCCACTGTTCTGCTTTCCAAATATAAGTATTTTGCACAATTTATACATTTAATCTCAAATACTAGTATGTCATCAGAAAATTTAGAAATAATATGTTGATGACAGTGAGTTTAATGTACTTAAGCAACTGAGGGAAATATTTTTGCCTTTATGTATCTAAAGTTTTAAACCACATTGTGTTCTAAAAATGGGTAGGAAGGAAGATTAACTATTACAAAGGTAACTGTTAGAAAAAGTAAATACAGGATTGGGAGAATGACAAAAAGAGGTAAATGGATGGAATATTACTAGAAAGTATTCCTTATACTGAAGACTTGTGCAACCTTATTCAACTTAAGTACTTTTGCCTAGTGGAAAGGACCGGATGGGTACCACATATAAGACAGACTTCATTAATTGAGATGGAGCAATCTGGAATATGCAGTGAAAAATCACCTCAGGGAAACTTTTAGGTGCATATAAATAACTACCTGTACTAGGATAGGCATGGATTGCTAGTCCAATTGCATGTTAGTCTGGTCATTACTTGAGATGTGACACTATGTGCATTTTTTTTTTTTTTATTGTACTTCAGGTGAAGGTTTACAAAATAAATAGTTTCTCATTAAACAGTCAGTACACATATTATTTTATGACTTTGGTTAACAACTCCATGACATGTCAACCCTCTCCCTTTTCGACCTTTTTTTTTTTTTTTTTTTTGGTGAAAATATCCATAGTCAAAGATACACCATTTTAAAAATCTTTACATGGACAGTTTAGTAACATCGGTTACGTTCTTCCAGTTGTGCTGCTATTCTCACTTTAGATGAAGGTTTAGAGAACAAAATAGTTTCTCATTAAACAGTTAGTACACATGTTGCCCTATGACAATGGTTAACAACCCCACTACATGTCAACACTGTCCTTACTCAACCTTGGGTTCCCTATCACCAGCTTTCCTGTCCCCTTCTGCCTTCTGCTCCTTGTCCCTGGACTGCTGTGCCTCATTAGTCCCATTTTGTTTTATGGGGCTGTCCAATCCCTGGCTGACGGTGAACCTCAGAAGAGACTTCACCACTGAGCTAAAATGGTGTCTGGGGGCATATTCTCGCGGTTTCTCCAGTCTCTTTCAGGCCAGTAAATCTGGTCTTTTTTTTCTGTTAGAATCTTGTTCTACTTCCTTCTCCAGTTCTGTCCAGAACCCTCTGTTGTGATCCTGGTCAGAGCAGTCAGTGGTGGTAGCCGGGCACCATCTAGCTGTACTGGACTCAGTCTGGTGGATGCCTTGGTAGCTGTGGTCCATTAGTCCTTTGGACTAATATTTTCCTTATATCTTGTTTTCTTCATTCTCCCTTGATCCCGAAGGAGTGAGACCAGTGGAATATCTTAGATGGCTGCTCACAGGCTGTTAAGACCCCAGAGGCTACTCACCAAGGTAGAATATAGAACATTGTCTTCATAAACTGTGTTATGCCAATTGAGCTAGAGGTTCACGAAGACAATGTTCCCGACAGCCATATGCCTAGCAATTCAGTCCCTCAGGGAGTTTGGATGTGTCTAGGGAGCTTCCACAACCTTTCCTTGTACAAGGTGTGCTGGTATCCCCAATATTGTGTACTGTCTTACCCTTCACCAAAGTTACCACTTATCTATTGCCTATTTAATATTCCCCCCCACCCCTCCCAACCCTCATAACCAACAAGGATTGTTACTTTTTGTGTGTAAAATTTTTTGTGGGTTTTTACGATAGAGGTCTCATACAATATTTTTCCTTTTATGATTGACTTATTTCACTCAGCATAATGTCCTCCAGTTTCATCCATGTTATGAGATGCTTCACAGATTCATCATTGTTCTTTATCATTGCAGAGTACTCCATTCTGTGTACCATGGTTTGTTTCTCCATTCATCTGTTGATAGGCATCTAGGTTGTTTCCATCATTTTGTATTGTGAACAATGCTGCCATGAACATGGGTGTACATATGTCTATTCGTGTGACATCTCTTATTTCCATAGGATATGTTTCTAAGAGTGGGATTGCAGGATAGTAAGCTTTCTAAGGAAGCACCATATCATTTTCCAAAATGGTTGTATCATTTTGCATTCCCACCAGCAGTACATAAGAATTCCCATCTCCCTGCAGCCCCTCCAACATTTGTTATTTACAGTATTTTGATTTGTGCTAGTAATGCCAGGGTGAGATGGTATCTCATTGTGGCTTTAATTTGCATTTCTCTAATGGCTAGTGAATGTGAGCATTTCCTCATGTGTCTGTTGGCCACTTGAATGTCTTCTTTGGTGAAGTGTCTGTTCATTTCCTTTGCCCATTTTTTAATAGGACCTGCCCTGCTGCACCATGGCTGAGTGGCCATCCCTGCCCACCTGAACAAGGTGGTGAGAAATACGTTCACAGAAGAACAAGCAACAAAACAGAACAAGCCTACTCACCCAGACATTACCAAACAAACAAACAAAAATTACAAAACAAACTTACAATCAATCAATAAAGAAAATAATACCTGAATGTCTCAGAGACAGCAGACAATATCTAAACATATTAAAAAAAAAAGCAGGACATGATGGCTCCAGTAAGTGACTAAAATAAAGCACCTGATGACCTTTTGGTAGAAGAAAAGGCACTGGAACTATCTGATTTAAAAAAAAAAAAATCCATCAACATTGAGCCTATTTTGACCCATAATGACCCTACAGGACAGAGTAGAAGTGCCCCACAGGGTTTCAAAGGAGTGGTTGGTGGATTCAAACTGCCAACCTTTTGGTTATAAGCCTAGCTTTTAACCACTGCACCACCAGGGCTCCCCTATCTGGTAGGGAATTCAAAAGTCTAATATTGCAGGCTCTCCAAGAAATTAGTAAAGAGACCAAGGAACATACAGATAAAACTGAGGAAAAAAATAGACAAAATCATGGAAAACACAGACAAACCAACAAAAATATAACCAAAACAAGGAAAATACAGACAAAGCAATGGAAGAATTCAGGAAACTAACACAAGAGTAAAATTTCAAAATAAATAAACAATTAGAAATCACACAAAAACAGCAATTAGAAATTCAGAAGATAGAAAACAAAATTTCAGAAATGGACAACTACATAGAAGGTTTCAGGAGCACATTTGAAAAAATGGAAGACAGAATCAGTGAAACTGAAGACAAATCCCGGGATAATACTTTGTTCTAAGGAATAATCAAAGAAAAGAATGAATAAAACTTAAGAACTATGTAGCATACAATCAGCCACAAAAATTTGTGTGCGATGGTAAGTCCAGAATAGAGGGAGACAATGGAAAACAGAGAATATCATTGAATATTTGCTCATAGAAAACTTCCATAATACCATGAAAGATGAAAAGCTGACAATCCAAGATGCTTAACGAATCACATATAAGATAGACCACAATAGAAAGTCACCAAGACATCATAATCACAATCACCAAAACCTAAGACAAGGAAAGAATCCTGAGAGCAGTTCAAGAAAAATGAAAAATCACATACAAAAGGGAAACGATAAGACTAAGCTCTGATTACTTAGTAGAAACCATGCAGGCAAGGAGGCTATGGGATGACATATATAAAACCTTGCAAGAAAAAATGGTCAACCAAAAATAATATATTCTGCAAAACTCTCACTCAAATACGATAACAAAATTAGGACATTTCCAGATGAACAGACAGTAAGGGAATATGTAAAAACAAAACCAAATTTACAAGAATTACTAAAGGTAGCCCTTCAACTAGAGAACCAACAACATCAGACAACAACCTGAATCTAGAAGACAGGTCAGCATCAGCCAATTATCATCCTAGGTAATGAACTCTCAGAGATAAAACAAAACTAAAAGATTTACAATAGAGAGCCTGAGACATTAATCTGTAAATTATAACAATGTCAGAATAATAAAAGGGGGAATAGAATTGTAGGTATAGAACTTTTAAATGGCGTCTAAGTCAAGGCAATGTCAAACTTAGGAAGATAAAAGTGAGTCTCAAGGTAATCACAAAGAAAGTTAACAATCTTGCTCTTCAAAATAAAGGGAAAAAATCTCAGTAAACACAAAGTCTACAGAAACACAAGAAATGAAAAGAAATTCCACAAACAAAAGGAACTCAGCACAAGAGAGTAAGAGGAACAAAGAAAACGTCAGCACCATAAAAACATCACTACAAAATGACAGCAGTAAACTCACATGTATTGATAATCATACCAAATATAAATGGCTTAAATGCTCCCATAAAGAGAGAGCGACAGAATCAATAAAAAAGACCCATCAATATGCTGTCTACAAGAGACACATCTTTAACACAAAGACAATAATAATAAATATATTAAAAATCAAAGGATGGAAAAAAATATATCAAGCAAACAACAACCAAAAAGGTGCAGGAGTGTCAATACTAATCTCATATAAAATAGTCTTTAAGGCAAAATTCACCATAAAAGACAAGAAAGGACATTATACAATGATTAAAGGGAAAATCTGCCACTCATAAACATATATAAAACACTCCACCCAACAGCACTGAAGTATACATTTTTTTTTTGCAACACACGTAGAATGTTCTCCAGGATAGACTACATCTTAGACCACAGAGTAACCCTTCACAAAATCCAAAACACTGAAATAAAACACTTTCTCTTATCACAAGACCATAAAAGTAGAAATTAATAACAGGAAAAACAAGAAAAAAATAACAAACGTGGAAACTGAATAACAACTAGCTTAAAAATCACTGGTTAACAGAGGAAGTCAAAGACAGAATAAAAAAAATTCCTGAATCAAATGAGGATAAAAACACATCATAACAAAACTTTTGGACACAGCCAAGGCAGTGCTCAGAAGTCAATTTGTGCAATAAGTGCATGCATCAAGAAAGAAGAAAGGGAAAAATGTAAATGTTAGTTTTACAACTCAAAAAAATAGAAAGAGGATAGAAAAAGAAGCCCAGAGCTAACAGAAGAAAAGAAATAATAAAATTCAGAGCAGAAATAAATGAGAGACTATAAAAACAAGAGAGTGAATCAACAATAACCAAAGATGATTCTTTGAAAGGATCAATAAAATCAACAAACCATTGGTCAAACTGACAAAATAGAAACAGGAGAGGAAACAAATAATCCAACTAAGAAATAAAATGGCAGACATGACAGCAGATCCAACTGGAATAAAAGGAAGCATAACAAAGTACTATGAAAAAGTATACCTCAGCAAATTTGAAAAACTAGCAGAAATGGACAAATTTCTAAAAAAATACTACCTACTTGTCTTAGTTATCAGGTGCTACTATAACAGAAATAACTCAAGTGGAATTAAAAAAAAATTATTGTACTTCACTTGAAGATTTACAGAACAAATAGTTTCTGATTAAACAGTCAGTATACATACTGTTTTATGAAATTGGTTAACAACCCCATGACATGTCCACACTCTCCCTTCTCAACTGTGAGGGACCTTTTTCTTTGGTGAAAATATACATAGTCAAAGATACACTATTTCAAACATTTCTACATGTAAACTTCAGTGACATCAGTTACATTCTTCCAGTTGTGCTGCCATTCTCACTATCCCTTTCCACATTATTCCATCACCATAATCTTGAACTCGCTGTCCCCTAGGCTTCCCATCAACCCCCCTGAGTTGCTATTGTCAATTTGATCTCACGTAGATAATACTTTTTTTTTTTTTTTTTTGTACTTTAGGTGAAGGTTTACAGAACAGTTTCTCATTAAACAGTACTTCTCAACCTTGGGTTCCCTATCACAAGGTTTCCTGTCCCTTCCTGCCTTCTAGTCCTTGTCCCTGGACTGCTGTGCTTCATTAGTCTAGTTTTGTTTTATGCGGTTGTCCAATCCCCAGCTGAATGGCGAACCTCAGGAGTGACTTCAACACTGAGCTAAAAGAGTGTACCAGGGCCATACTCTCGGGGTGTCTCCAATCTCTGTTAGGCCAGTAAATATGGTCTTTTTATGCATTAGAATTTTGTTATATATCCTTCTCTAGCTCTGTCAAGAACCCTCTGTTGTGATCCCGGTCAGAGCAGTCAGTGGTGGTAGCCAGGCACCAGCTAGCTGTACTGGAGGCCATGGTAACTGTGGTTCATTAGTCCTTGGGACTAATCTTTTCCTTATATCCTGTTCTCTTCATTCTCCCTTGCTCCCGAAGGGTTGAGACCAGTGGAGTATCTTAGAAGGCCGCCCACAGGCTTTTAATACCCCAGAAGCTACTCACCAAGGTAGAATGTAGTACATTGTCTTTATAAACTGTGTTACGCCAATGGAGCTAGATGTTGCCTGAGACCATGGTCCCCACAGCCATCTGCCCAGCAGTCCAGTTCCTCGGGGAGTATGGATGTGTCTATGGAGCTTCCATGACGTTTCCTTGTACAAGTAGTGCTGGCTTCCCCAGTATTGTGTACTGTCTTACCCTTCACCAAAGTTACCACTTATCTATTGTCTGTTTTGTTCTCTCCCCATCCCTCGTAACCAACAAAGATTGTTTCTTTTTGTGTGTTAACTTTTTCATTAGTTTTTACTGTAGAGGTGTCATACGATATTAGTCCTTTGTGATTCACTCAGCATAATGTCCTCCAGTTTCATCCATGTTATGAGATGCTTCACAGAGTCATCATTGTTCTTTGTTGTTCCATAATACTCTATTGTGTGCATGTACCATAGTTTGTTTATCCATTCATTTGTTGATGATGGGCATCTAGGTTGTTTCCATCTTTTTGCTATTGTGAACAATGTTGCTATGAACATGGGTGTGCGTATGTCTATTCATGTGACGGCTCTTATTTCTTTGGGATATATTCCTAGGAGATGGATTGCTGGATTGTATGGTATTTCTATTTCTAGCTTTCTAAGGAAGCGCCATATCATTTTCCAAAATTTTATCATTATGCATTCCCACCATCAGTTTATAAGAGTTCCGATCTCCCAGCAGCATCTCCACAATTGTTATTTCCAGTGTTTTTAATTCATGCCAATAATGCCCAAAGCAGAAGGGGTGGGGATGTCATGCCTACAGGACAGAAGAATGGGGCCTGCTGGGGCCGAAGGTGTCGGGTCACCACTCAGATGAACTAGGAGAATAGGGCTGCCCAAAGCCAAGGGAGCAGAGCTGCCATCCCAGTGGACATGGAAGGCAGAGCTGAAGCCCAGGGCTGAGGGTTCTCCACTCACAATCCAGAGAGCATGGCCAATACCCAGACTCTGGAGGGTCAGCCCTTGCCTATATGGTCTCAGAGAACAGAGATTATTTTCAAACCTTGAGAGTTAATGTTAATTGATCTCCTGTGTTTTGGACTTGCTTGGTGCCTGTTATCCCTTCTTTCCCTCCAGTTTCTCCCATTTGTAATGGAAGTCTCTACCTGTGCCTGTTCCATCATTGTACTTTGGAAACATAACTTGTAGTCTAGATTTCACAGGTTCACAGATGAAGAGGAATTTTGCCCCAGGATAGAATACATCTAAAGTCTCACCCATATATGATTTAGATGATTCAGAAAATGAGATTTTGGACTTGGAGTCAACTTAAGACTTTTGGGATGATATGATGGATTGAATATGTTTTGTATGTGTCAAGGACATGAATTTTGTGAGGATGTGGTGCAATGAATTACTTAATATGGCCCATCTAGCCATGGTCTTTGTGACTTACATGCAATGATTGAGTGGGACTATGCAAATAAGGTATAGGGAACCTGTGATGTTTGGGGTTGTTTCAACTTGACTAGGCCATGATTCCCAGAATTG
This sequence comes from Dugong dugon, assembly GCA_030035585.1. Taxonomy (NCBI): domain Eukaryota; kingdom Metazoa; phylum Chordata; class Mammalia; order Sirenia; family Dugongidae; genus Dugong; species Dugong dugon. Next base: position 37,046,114 of record CM057479.1, read on the forward strand.
TATGGTTGTCCTCCATTCTGTGATCTGATGTACTTATCCTCCAATTTACGTGTTGTAAATTCTAACCTCTGTAAGTTAATGAGGCAGGATTAGTGTGGGGTATATCTTGAGTCACAGCCTTGCGGGGAGTTGACTCAAGTCTCACCCTTACTCAAGTTACACCCTTCCTTGCAGTATGGCCTGAATCCAATGTATATGTGTAGGTACTCTGGATGGGCTCTCCTCTCTCTCACTTTGGATTTCACGTCTGGTTCTTGATCATATGACCTTCGTTTCTTGAGACTTAAGCCAGCGGCCTGCCATTTGACCCACTGACTCTGGGATTCACTGACTTTCACAGTCCCGTGGCCTGGCAGCCTATCATCTGACCTGATTTACCAGCTTCTGCAGCCTTGAGAGCCAGAAGCCTGTGATTGACGTGCTGATTTGGATTCGTTAATCCCTACAGCCATATGAGTCAGGAGAAGACCCACGGATTTGGGACTTGCTAGCTACCACAATCGCATGAACCATTTCCCTAATACAGTTTATGAGTTCTGTGAGACATTGCAGCAAATTACAAAACTCAAAGACTGGAGGAAGGGTACCGAGCGGAGGAGGTGTAGGTAATGTTAGAGATGAGGGAGTGGTACAGCAATTTGGAAAAGTTGGACATTTGGGAAATCTTTAACCTCTACCTCGTAAGAACCAGCTTTGTGCTGATCCTTATAAAAGAAATTATTCATTTAGGGGCCAAATGGTGAAATATCTTGGATTTAATTGTTTCTTCCCAAAATATGTGTCAACTTGGTTAGGCCATGATTCCAAGTATTGTGTGATTGTCCTTCATTTTGTGACCTGATGTAATTATCCCCCATTTTGTGATACTATGTAATTATCCTCTATTTTATGTATTGAAATTCCAATCTCTATCAGACAGTATTTGGGCATTAATGTGGGTTGTATCTTGAGTTACAGCCTTATAAGAGGTTGTTACTCATGTCTCACCTTTAGTTAAGTCATACCCTTACTTAAGTTACACCCCCTTGCTTGAGTCACACCTTTTATCTTACAAGAGATGAAAGGAGAGGGAAACATATGAGGGAAGAGAGAGACCAAACCACATGAAGATTGTCCAAGAGCAGAAGCTCAAAGGACAAGGACATTCTTTTAGAGCGAGCAGAGACCAAAAAGCCTTTCCCTAGATCCGGCACCCTGAATTCAGGCTTCTAACCTCTTAAACTATGATAAAATAAATTTCTGTTTGTTAAAACCATCCACTTGTGGTATTTCTGTTATAGCAGCACTAGATAACTAAGGCAATGAACAACCTTAACTAGAAGTATATGTCTTTTGTATTAAGAAACAAAAAGTTATATAAAGTTATGAATTCTAAAATCCTTGTTCTCTAACCTTATATAACATCATATTCTTACTTGTTCTTAAACGTAAGTTCTTTTATAAAGCAAGCAAAATACTTACTTTATTTTGGTGGCACAAAAAATTATGTAAATGGTTCATAGATATGATAATTACTGTCAACATATATTTGAAAACTGTCACTTTGATAACATTATACAAATTATGTGCTAAGTCAATGAATTACAAAATATTATTATAATAAGGAATATATTTTGGCAATGTTGTATATAACTTAAATTGATAGAGTCTTGTTATGTGATTTATCAAAATAAAATATATACAATATAACATGAAATTACTTTCATCACAATGTATTATTCATTGACTGTTAAATTTTATTTCAATTAGGAATTCCTTCAGCTGCATATATCAGTCAAACTATTCAACATTGGTTTAAGTGCATTTGTGGTTTTTAAGACGTTCTGATTTACAGAATCTAATAATAAATGTAATCAAATATTTATTATTATTGTTATATATACACCATAGCATATTAATTTTGCATTCCCTTGTTTCTACCAGATATAGATACAGCATATAAGATGGCTGCCATACATTTTAATGTCAAGATCATGGATGGCACATGTGGGAGAAAACACCATTCAGATTTCTAGTCTCTATTCTTTCTCTTTTACTAAAAAGCAAAGGTTTTCTCTCTCTCTCTCTTCTTTTTTTAGGAGCTTTCCAATTCTTAGTGGTGAGAACTCAGTCACATATTCATACATGGCTTCACTGGAGGCTAAGATGACAAATAGTTGGCTTTTTTCAGCTTCTATAGTAGGGGGCTGGTAAGAAAAAAATAGATTGGGATTACTGTCCCTTTAGCTAACCAACAATTTATGCCCTAACCCCATATCAGTTTATGGGAGTGTACTCTTCAGGTAAATATAAACTGATTGCAAGCATATTCAAGAAGGGAATACAACTTCATATTTTTCTCTGCTCTATGCTCTCTAGAATAGTGCTGTAATTCAGTAAAGGTAAACGTAATGGAACTCAAATGCCCCAGGATAAATACATAATAACCTTTTAACTGCTTGTGTTAATTTTCAACTTTAATATCTCATAGTTACTATAAACCAGGATTTCAAACACTGACAGTTATAGTATACTCTGGGCCTTCCTCCCCCTTTTCTTTCCTACTGTACACACACAACTCTGCTCATCTAGTATTAACTAAATGGCACTAAAATCCATCATGTTTCTCTCACTAGAAACATGAGCATCATTCTTAAAATCTTTTTCCTCATCTGCATTCAATCAAATACCAATTTTTTTTCAATTCTACTTTCTATAAAGTTTCGTAAATGAGAAACTCCAAGTGTAAGCAGGGTGCCTGCTGGAATGTGGAGGCCCCAATACTAAACCACCAGGATGGAGGATAAAGGTGGAGTTACTAAAAATCAGTGCATAAATTCCCTTGGACTACCATACCGAATTACCACAACCTGTGTAGCTTAAAAGAACAAAAATGTATTCTTTCAGAGATCCTGAAGCTAGATGTCTGAAATTAAGTTTTCTTCAGGGCCATACTCCCTCTGAAGGCTCTAGAGAATAACCCTTCCTTACTTCTTCCTAGTTTTTGGAGGTTTCTGGTAATCCTTGGTATTCCTTTGTTTATAAGAGCATCACTTCAATTTCTGCCTCTGTCTTCATGTGGCCATCTTCCCTCAGTTTGTATCTCTTTCCAAATCTCTCTCTCCTTATAAAGACACTAGTCGTTAGATTTAGGGGGCAGTGGTGATTCAGTTTGAGGAGGCTTGGTGGCGCTGTGGTTAAGCGCTTGGCTGCTAATGAAACATCAGTTGTTCAAACCCACCAGCCACTCCAGAGAAAGACGTGACAGTCTGCTTTCATAAGATAGATAGGGTCATTATGAGTCAGAATTGAGTTTAAGGCAATTATTATTATTATTGTTATTATTATTTATGAGTGATTCAGTGGTAGAATGCTTGTCTTCCATTCATGAGACCCGGGCTTGATTACACCTCTTTTGCAGTCACCACCTGTCACTGGAGTCTTGCGTATTGCTGTGATGTTGGACAGGTTTCTGCAGAGCCTCCAAACTAAGACAAACTAGAAAAAAAGGCCTGGAAATCTACTTCTGAAAATCAGCCAGTGACAACCCTTTGGATCACAATGGCCATGATTTGCAACCTATCATGGGATAGCTATGGTATAGGACCAGGCAATATTTTGTTCCATTTTAATGGGATAGCAAGGAGTAGGGGGTGACTCAAAGGCTGCTAACAATAGTCATTGGGTTTGTGACTTTATCATAACTAATTAAATCTGCAAAGATCCTCTTTCCAAATAAGGTCACATTCTGAGTTTTTGGATGGACGTGAATTTTGGGGGACACTATTCAACCTAGTACAGTCAGACAGAAAATGTATCATGTGTGCTAGAAAATTAAAACACACACACACACAAGTGCCTAATGAAAACAAACAAAAACCATAATCTCTGTATCTCTATCAATCAACAACAAAAAACCAGTTGCTGTGAAGTCAATTCCAACTCATGGTCACCCTGTGTGTTTCAGAATAGAACTTCATGCCATAGGGTATTCATGTTTATGACCTTGCAGAAGCAGATCACCAGGGCTTTCTTCCAAGGTGCCGCTGGGTAAGTTAAAATTGCCAACCATTATGGCTAGTACCCCAGTGCTTAACTGAGCCACCCAGGGACTCCCATATCTGCAATAGTAAAGGTTATTTACCACCAAAAGAGAACTGTAAACAGCATTATAAACAAAAAGAACTGTGTTTCACTAGCAAGTTGTATACAAGCTACAATGAAGGTGGACAGCAAGAAACAATTTTTAAAGTCCTTTTAATGTATATTTAGGTATATACTTCAATAATGTCTTTAGAGTCTGCCTTCTAATAGGCCAGACACTATGGTAGGCTTCAGAGATCTAAACAACTCTGGTAAGCATATCTTATCTTTAGGTAAAATGTTTGCAGTTTGTTTTTGGCAAAAAAAAAAAAAAAATTAAAAGACAATTTTCATCGAAGAAGTACCCTTCATGTATAGTATGTTGTCAAGAGAAACTCAAAAACATTTAAGAGGGTTGATTTTTAGCCAGATGTTTACTAGGCATGGCATTATGACATTATGAGCTTATACAAACTTGGATGTTTCAGAAACCTTCAGTGGATTTTCATTGCTTTGCTCCACAAGTGGCAGAATCTTGGAAATAAAAATGACACTGTCATGAAGCTACGTTAACAAGCTACGGTGATATCTTTCAGTCATATTTGATTCCATCCATTTCATATAAACACTGCCTCATTTTAGAGTTCCTTATCTGAATAAACTGGACAGATAATTGACTGAACAGTTAAATCATCTTGGGAGAAAACTCCACAGTCGGCTTAAAGTGTGATATAAATCACATTTAGGAGATTTCTGTAGCTGTGAAATGTAAACTTAATGTGAAAATCAGATTTCTATCCATTAGAAATAGATTCTCCAACTAATTATTGCCACAGTTTTGTGGACAGATTGACATGCCAGTATTTTTTCTGTGGCGTGATTATACATACTTAAAAAAACTTTTAACTATATTTTCTTCCAATGAAATTTCACTGAAGAAATAATTGAAAGGAAGAAAAATGTTTTCGTTTTTAAATCTTTCAAATAGATTGTCAATGAGCAATTCATTATATCTGAGAAAATTATACTTAATCATTTCGTTTCTCAAATTCTGACTAAAAATGTTAATGAAACCATTAAAATTTAACAAGCCAAATAAAATATAAAACTATTTTTTCATAAACATGAATTATAATTGCATTTCTGAGAGAAAATACAAAAAAAACCTGTTGCTATATGCATATAATCCTGTATAACACACTGAAGATGCAGTGATAATTTTTAACCAGTTATGAAATAAGTAGTTTGTTTTAGGATTTGGGATAACCCATAAATAATATTTTAAATAATAAAACTATGATTTTACCACGTAAGTATTATAAAGATGCAGTGTTGAAGATATAAACCAAACACATGGGCAACAAATCGTAATAATAATAATAATAATAATAATATGTATGTACATATAAATATTTGAGAACTCCTCCCCAGTGGCAATGATTAATTATCCAAAGACAAACTGTAAGAAAAACAAAACAAAGAAAAGAAAGAAAAAAAATCAAACATAAAAACCTTCTGGTTTTAGGACTTCTGGCAACATTGCGCTCTAGGCAGAAGCACAATGCCGTCCCTCCAGAGCAAAGATCTGAAAAACTAAGCCAAACAGGGAAAACAGCAATCCTGAAATCCTAAACATCAAATGAAGAGATAAAGAACTCAGCCAAGCACGAAATGGTATAAGAAACTGACAGAACAGAGAGCGAGGAGACATACATGAAGAAGACCACGCTCAGCTAACACAGCATGGATCCACCATCTTGGACTACTATCAGAGACCAGCAAATAGGGGCTATAAGAAAGCAGCTTCCAAGGAGCTTCCAGCAGGAGATAGAACAACCGGTAAACAGCAATATAAGCTTTCCTACCCCCACCCTTCTTAAACCCCACTCGGCCTCCTCAGCTTCCCACAGCCACAGTCTCTTGGCCAGGAAGCACCAGCTACTTGGATTCCACTGGCCCGCACTGGTTGACTCCCTGAGTGCCATTTGTTGGCTACTAGTGTTGCTTTTTTCTGCTTCTTTTGATTTCTTCCTTTCACCACCTCCCCTTCCTTTTGCTCAAATACCTGGCTTCATGCACCATCTTTGCTTCTTCCTGAGGAGCTGTGGAGTGCCATTTGAGTGTGGGACTGCTTCCCGGTCCTTGCTGCCAAGGTGGTGGGATCCTGAGGATTTTTGTTTGTTTTAAATTGTTTTTTGTTTTCTTTTTCTTCTCTCAAGTTGGGAACCTGTTCCGTCTGGGTGATGCTGTGTGGCTTGGGACCTACCCCCTCAGCTTGTGCAGACATGCAGAGGGATCCCTGAGAGCATTTCTTTTCTTATGGTTTTTTTTTCCTGTTTTTTGTTCTTTTTTTTTAAATATGTTGTTTTCTTCTCCCACTTTTTCCCTTTTTGTCCTTCTTCTTTACTCATTTTCTCATCTCTCTATACCTTCCTTCTCTTCCTGTCCCCAGATACCTGCATTGGATACCTCTAGGCCTCCTAGCCAGGCTGTACTTCAACACCTGGGAACAACTTCCCCAGACCTCACAGCTGCAACAGTGGGATCCCTGGGAGATTTGCTGTTCTTTTTTCTTTCTAACTTTTATTTATTCATTCTTTTCTTTTTTCTTCTTCTTCCCCTTTTTGTTTTCCTCCATTTCATAGCCTCTCATCTCTCCACTCCAATGGAAAGCTCCCCTAGCACTCTTTCTTGTTTGTATGTTTTTGGTTCCTGTTCCTCTCTCATCTCTCCCATATCCATCTTAGTTCCACACATCACGATCTCCCCCTTCCATCCAGCCTACCTGCTCCATGTGCTTAACATCATACCACCAAGCAGCACAGACACGGCCTACCAGAACCTGTCCTGCACTGATTACCGACCTGCCCTGGTGGCTGTAGTAAGTGACACAAACAACCCATCCCAGCAACACCTCTTCAGCTAGACCTGCCCTGCTGTACAATACCTGAGCAACTGACCCTGCCAATTGGAGAAGGAAGTGAAAAGTGTCATGCCCACAGACAAGCAAACAGCAAAGAACACACAGTCCGCCTGCTCAAACATAGCCAAATTAAAAAAAAAAGACATAACAAACAAATATACAATCAATAAATGAGAATAATAACTACTGAATGCCCCAAAGACAGCAGACAATATCAAAACATTTACAAAAACAAGACAGGATGGTTCCAGTAGGTGTCCAAAATAAAACACCACATGACATTGCAGTGGAAGAGAAGGCACTAGAACTACCTTATAGGGCATTAAAATCTCTAATACTCAGAATTATCCAAGAGTTGATGCAAAAAGCAGACAAAAATGAGGAAAAAATAGACAAATTCATGGAAAAGACAGACAAAAAAATGGAAGAATTCAATAAAATAATGCAGGAACAAAATGCCAAAATAAATTCACAACTAGAAATTATATAAAAACTACAATTAGAAATCCAAAAGATAAACAACAAGATTTCAGAAATGGACAGTGTCATAGAAGGATTAAGGAGCAGATTTGAAATGGTGGAAGACAGGATGAGTGGAATTGAAGACTAACACTTGGATACAACTCTGAGGAAAATGCAGAAAAAAGAATGAAGACAAATGAAGAGACCCTGAAAATTATGTGGGATATAATCAAAAGCAAAAACTGTGAGTGACCCAAGTTCCAGAACAGGGGGAGAAAAGAGAAGACACAGAGAGGATCATTGAAGAATTGCTGACAGAAAACTTCCCCAATATCATGAAAGATGAAAAGCTGACCATCCAAGAAGCTCAACGAACCCCATATAGGACAGACCCCAAAAGAAAATCACCAAGACATATCATAGTCACATTCGCTAAAACAAAAGACAAACAAAGAAACCTGAGAGCAGCTTGAGAAAAACAAAAAGTCACATACAGAGGAGAAACAATAAGAGAAAGCTTGGACTATTCAGCAGAAACCATGCAGGTAAGAAGGCAATGGGATGACATATATAAAACCTTGAAAGAAAAAAATTGCCAGCCAAGAGTAACATATCCTGAAAAACTCTCATTCAAATATGATGGTGAAATTAGGTCATTTCCAGATAAACAGAAATTAAGGGATTATGTAAAAACCAAACCAAACTTATGAGACTTATTAAAGGAAGTCCTTCGATCTGAGAACAAACAACATTAGATCAGAGGCTGAATATTGGATACAGGATTGTATAAGCCAAATACCAACCTAGGAAATGAACTCTTAAGGACTATACAAAACCAAAAGAATTACAAAAGGGAACCAGAGAAGTTAATCTGTAAATGAGAACAGCATGAGAACCGTAAAAGAGGGAATAAACGGTGTAGATATAGAACCTTCTAATGGAGAGGAAGTCAAGTGATACCAAGCAATAATAAACTGGTACAAATCTAGGAAGATAAGGGTAAATTTCAAGGTAACCACAAAGAAAGTTAACAAACCTACTCATCAAAATAAAGAAGAAAAACATAAAGTCTCAGTAAAAAAATAAATACAAAAGCAAAAAATAAAAAAAAATAAAAAAATCCACAAACAAAAGGAACTCAGCACAGGAAAGTAAGAGGAACAAAACTGGAAGACATTATGCTGAGTGAAATAAGTCAATCACAAAAGGACAAATATTGTATGAGACCTCTACTGTATAACTCATGTAAAAGTTTAAACAGAAAAAGAAATAGTTTTTGTTGGTTACAAGGGATGAGAGGAGTGGGGGGGGGGACTAAATAGATAAGTGGTAACGATGGTGAAGGGTAAGACAATCCTCAACACTGGTGACCCAGCACAACTTGTACAAGGAAAGGTCATGGAAGCTCCATAGACACATCCAAAATCCCTGAGGGACTGAATGGCTGGGTGGAGGGCTGTGGGAACCATTTTCTTGGGGAACATCTAGCTCAATTGGCATAACACAGTTTATAAAGACATTGTTTTACATTCTGCCTTGGTGAGTGGCATCTGGGGTCTTAAAAGCTTGTGAGCAGCCGTCTAAAATACCCCACTGGTCTCACCCCTTCAGGAGCAAGGGAGAATGAAGAGAACAAGATACAAGGAAAAGATTAGTCCAAAGGACTAATGGACCACAGCTACCATGGCCTCCACCAGACTGAGTCCAGTACAGCCAGATGGTGCCAAGCTACCACCACTTACTGCTCTGATGGGGATCACAGTAGAAGGTCATGGACAGACCTGGAAAAGGATGTAGAACAGAATTCTAACTCACAAAAAAAGACCATATTTCCTGGCCTGACAGACTGGAGAAACCCTGAGAGTATGGTCCCCGGACACCCTTGTAGGTCAGTGGTGAACCCCCGCCTCGAAGTTCACCATTCAGCTGGGGATTGACAGCCTCATAAAACAAAACAGGACTAATGAGGCACAGCAGTCCAGGGACAAGGACTAGAAAGCAGGAGGGGACAGGAAAGCTGGTGATAGAGAACTCAAGTTGAGAAGGGACAGTGTTGACATGTCATGGGGTTGTTAACCATTGTCATAGGGCAATATGTGTACTGTTTAATGAGAAACTATTTTGTTCTGAAAACCTTCATCTAAGGTACAAAAAAAAAAAATTATGTGAGACCAAATTGACAACAGCAACTCAAGAAGTTTGATAGGAAGCCTAGGGGACAGTGAGTTGAAGATAAGGTTGATGGAATAATTTGGAAAAGGAAAGTGAGAATAGCAGCACAACTGGAAGAATGTAATTGATGTCACTGAATTGTACTTGTAGAAACTTTCAAAATGGTGTAACTTTGGCTATGTATATTGTCACCAAAAAAATCTCCTCAAGGTCGAGGAGGGAGAGTGTTGACATGTCGTGGGGTTGTTAACCAATGTCATAAAACAATATATGTACTGACTGTTTAATGATAAACTGTTTGTTCTGTAAACCTTCATCTAAAGTACAATAAAAAAAATTAAAAAATAAAAAACCTTCTGGTTTTGATTTATAACATTTTTCAATTTTGTATTGTTAATATTTCCACCATGGCTGGTTGCAATCTACTTATATGACAACCTTTTAAACATAGATAAGCTTTCCAATAATAAAGCAATTCTGAAGTGATGAGATTAGAGTATTTATTACCTTTATTAATAATTTAATTTTGTTACATTATTTTTTATTAAAAAGCTGAATTTAAAAAATGGCAAAATTTCTAAATTCAACAACTTGCTCTTGTGAAGTGTGATAGGCTGGCACCATTACTTCAATAGGCATAACTCATTTGTACATGAGGCATACATAAATTTACACATCAAACTTTTTTGTTTACACAGCAGCTGTCAGTGTTCAACAAGGAAAATAGGAATAATTCTAGATATCTTTGGCAGAAATACAGGGATATAAGTACTTAAAAAATTTTTGGAAGACACTAGTTAAGGCTAAGATATTATCCCCTATCAGGAAACTCTAAGACAATGCTGATAAACCCAGAGCTGTCTATTTATTTGCAGATGGAGACCTAGTGGTGGACCATGAAGTCTGAGGAAGATGCAGGGAGCCTGGATGAGTCTGCAACCAGTGCCTTCCAAATCTTACATCTCAACTGTAGATGAATCAATTCTGGCTCATGGTGACACCATGTGTGTCAGTGTAGACCTGTGCTCCATAGGATTTACAATGGCTGATTTTTTAGAAGTAGATTTTCAAGCTTTTCTTTCTAGGAATTTCTGAGTGGCCTTGAACCTCCAACCTTTTGGTTAATAGCCAAGCATGTTAACCATTTGCACTAACCAGATACTGCAAATCTCATGTAAGTACCTCTTATCAGTGGAATCTAAAGAAAAACTTGCTTGGAAAGGATTCCAGAAAATGTATTTCAAGGAGTGAGTGTTGCAAGTGGTTTGGGGTGGGGAGATAAAAGGACTCTGGTGAAAAGTGACATTATATTTAAATCCATCAAGATGCCATACAGCTTAAAGGCCTACTAAGGAGCCCTGGTGGAACAGTGGTTGAAGCACTGGGCTGCTAACCAAAATGTTGGTGGTTGGCATACATCAGCCACTCCGCAGGAGAAAGATGTGGCAGTCTGATTCCATAAAGATTGACAGCCTTGCGTAGAAAAGGATGGAATACACCTAAACTCATTCTATGAAGCCAGCATAAGCCTGATACCAAAACCAGGTAAAGACATCACAAGAAAAGAAAATTACAGACCAATATCCCTCATGAACATTGATGCAAAAATGTTCAACAAAATTCTAGCCAATCGAATTCAGCAACATATCAAAAAAATAATTCACCATGTTCAAGTGGGCTTTATACCAGGTATGCAGGGATGGTTCAACATTAGAAAAACAATCAATGTAATCCATCACGTTAATAAAGCAAAAGACAAGAACCATATGTTCTTATCAATCAGTGCAGAAAAGGCATTTGACGAAGTACAACACCCATTCATGATAAAAACTCTCAACAAAATAGGAATACAAGCAAAATTCCTCAACACAATTAAGGGCATTTATATAAAGCCAACAGCCAATACTTTCCTAAATGAAGAGACTTTGAAAGCATTCCCCTTGAGAAAGGGAACCAGACAAGGATGCCCTTTATCACCATTCTTATTCAACATTGTGCTGGAGGTCCTAGCCAGAACAATTAGGCTAGAAAAAGAAATAAAGGGTATACAAATTGATATGGAAGAAATCAAAGTATCTCTATTTGCAGATGGTATGATCTTCTACACAGAAAACCCCAACGAATCCACAAGAAAACTACTGGAACTAATAGAATATTTCAGCAAAGTTTCAGGATAAACATACAAAAATCAGTTGGATCCATCTACACTAACAAAGAGAACTCTGAAGAGGAAATCAAATAAATACCACTTGCAATAGCCCCCAAAAGGTAAATACTTAGGAATAAATCAAACTGGAGATGTAAAAGACCTATACAATGAAACTTACAAGACTCTACTGCAAAAAACCAAAAGACACCTGCGTAAGTGGAAAAACATACCTTGCTCATGGATAGGAAGACTCAACATTGTGAAAATGTCAATTCTACCCAAAGAAAACTACAGATACAATGCAATTCCGATCCAATTTCCAATGGCATTTTTTAAGGAAATGGCAAAACAAATTACCAACTTCATATGGAAAGGGAGGAACCCCTGGATAATTAAAGCATTATTCAAGAAGAACAAAGTGGGAGGCCTCACACTACCTGATTTTAGAACCTATTATGCAGCCACAGTAGTCAAAACAACCTGGTACTGGTACAACAACAGATACATCGACCAATGGAACAGAATTGAGAATCCAGGCATAAATACATCCACATATGAGCAGCTGATATTTGACAAAGCCCCAAAATAAGTTAACTGGGGAAAAGACAGTCTCTTTAACAAATGGTGCTGGCATAACTGGATATCCATCTGCAAAAACCTAAAACAAGATCTCTAACTCACACCATGCACAAAAACTAACTCAAAATGTATCCGAGATCTAAATATAAAATCAAAAAAGATAAAGGTCATGGAAGAAAAAAACAGGGACAATGTTATGAGCCCTAACACATGGCATAAACAGAATACAAACCATAAGTAACAATACACAAGCACCAGAAGAGAGACTAGATAAATGGGAGCTCCTAAAAATCAAACACTTATGTGCTCATCAAAAGACTTCACCAAAAAAGTCAAAAGACAACCTACAGACTGGGAAAAACTTTTTGGCTACGACAAATCCAATCAGCATCTAATCTCTAAAATCTACAAGATACTGCAAAACCTCAGCAACAAAAAAACAAATAACCCAATTAAAAAACGGGCAAAGGCTATGAACAGGCACTTTGCCAAAGAAGATATTCAGGAGTTTAACAGACACATGAAGAAATGCTCACGATCATTAGCCATCAGAGAAATGCAGATCAAAAGTACAATGAGATATCATCTCAGCCCAACAAGGCTAGCATTAATCCAAAAAACACAAAATAATAAATGCTGGAGAGGTTGTGGAGAGACATGGACACTTCTACACTGTTGTTGGGAATGTAAAATGGTACAACCATTTTGGAAATTGATTTGACGCTTCCTTCAAAAGCTACAGATAGAAATACCATAAGATCCAGCAATCCCCCTCCTTGGAATATATCCTAGAGAAATAAGAGCCATCACACTAATAGATGAACTCATGTTCATTGCAGCACTGTTTACAATAGCAAAAAGATGGAAACAACCTCGGTGCCCATCAACAGCTGAATGGATAAACAAGTTGTGGTATATCCACACAATGGAATACTACGCAACAGTAAAGAACAATGAAACCATGAAACATAACATGGAGGAATCTGGAGGGCTTTATGTGGAGTGAATATATTCAGTCACAGAAAGACAAATACTGTATAAAACCACTGTTATAAGAACTCAAGAAAAGGTTTAAACACAGAAGAAAACATTCTTTGATAGTTACGAGGGTGGGGAAGGAGGGTGAGGGTTATTCACTAAATAGATAGTAGACAAGAATTATCTTAGGTGAAAGGAAGGACAGCACACACTACAGGGGAAGTCAGCAGAACTGGACTAAACCAAAGCTAAGAAGTTTCCTGAATACAATCAAACACTCTGAGAGACAGAGTAGCAGGGATACTGGTCTGGGGACCATGCTTTCAGGGGACATCTAGGTCAACTGGCATAACAAAGCTTATTAAGAAAATGTTCTGCATCCTATTTTGGTGAGTGGCATCTGGGGTCTTAAAAGCTTGGAAGCAGCCATCTAAGATGCATCAATTGGTCCCAAGCACCTGGAGTAAAGGAGAATGAAAGACACAAGGAAAGTATTAGCCCAAGAGACAGAAAGGGCCACATAAACCAGAGACTTTAGCAACCTGAGACCAGAAGAATCACATGGTGCCCAGCTACCACCAATGACTGCCCTGACAGGGAACACAACAGAGAGTCCTGGATGGAGCAGGAGAAAGGTGGGGTGCAGAACTCAAATTCTAGTAAGAAGACCAGACTTAATGATCTGACTGAGACTGGAGTAACCCCGGAAAGAATGGCCCCAGGATTCTCTATCGGCCCAGAAATAAAATAATTTCTGAGACCAGCTCCTTAGACAGGGATTGGACTGGATTGTGGGACATAAAGTAATACTCGTGTGGAGTGTGCCTCTTAGCTCAAGCAGATACATGAGACTAAATGGGCAGCTTCTGTCCAGAGGTGAGATGAGAAGGCAGAGAGGGTTAGGGGCTGGTTAAATGGACATGGGGAATCAGGGGTGGAAAGGAAGAGTGTGCTGTCACAGTATGGGGAGAGCAATTACGGTCACATAATAATGTATGTACAAATTTTTGTATGGGAAGCTAAGGTGAAATGTAAACTTTCACTTAAACTACAACAGTAAAAAAACAAACAAACAAAAAAAAGATTTACAGCCTTGGGAACACTATCAGACAGTTCTTCTCTGTTCTACAGGGTGGCAATGAGTTGGAATCAATGCAACAGTAGCGAGTTTGGGTTAACAGTAAATTACTTTACAAAACTAATTGTTTCTTCTATTTTAACCTCCCCTACAAATTTTATCCACCACCCATGTGTCACTTTGTCATATTGTGGTAGCTTGTGTGTTATTATGATACAGGAAGTTATGCCACCAGTATTTCAAATACCATCAGTGTCATCAATGATGAACAGATTTCAGTGGAGCTTCCAGATTCGGACAGAGTAGGAAGAAATACCAGGCAATTTCTTCTGAAAAATAGCCAGTGAAACTTTATGGAGCACAACAGAATATTGTTTGATATAGTTATGGAAGATAAACCTCCTAGGTTGGAAGCCATTCAAAATACACAGTGGCTTCAACAATAGACTCAAGCATACCAACAATCCTGAAGATGGTTTAGTTTTATTGTACATGGGGTCTGCTGTTGAGTCAGAGCCAACTCAGTGGCAACTAATAACATCACCTAAGCTTTTACATGCTAGGAGCTAATATAACATGTTACAGAGTAGCAAATCAAGTGATTCCAAGTATCAAGAAAAATTGTACTTTTTCTAAAATGCACAGTATCTTAGTATTGTAAATAGTAATTCATAACACTATCAACCACAGATATTTTAAGTAGGACCCATGTGTAGGAAAATATAATACCTTAAATTATATCCTGAAGGCATGATGTATGCTTGTATAAATGATTGTATAAATTGAAAGAGGTGATCAACAGTTTTTTTTTTTTTTTTTTAATTTAGTTTCCTTGATTTTTCTTAAGATTGTCAAGTTTTATATCTGAGGATATTATAGCTTTGTGATATAATGTAATATTACTGCAATTCACAGGATACTCACACTGAATCTACCAGCATAGATTTCAAGAGGAAAGTGAACAAGTTTGGCAGTAACTTTGAAAAACATTTATTAGTACAACATAGAAGACTGTAGAGCTCTTAAGTTAGCTGGATTGATTTTTTTTTTTTTTTTTAACAGTGAGAGAGTTACACATTTGCTCTCTTTACCAGGGGAATACTGTGCTTTAAAATAAAACATAATATTTTGTGTAAGTCAAGTTTTGAGCAGAAGTTCTACACGTCTGTTAAAGTAATGTTTATGTAATTCTTTCTTTAGGGGAAGTGGGTTACTTCTGTAGCTCCTTCACAAAATTGTAATACAAGATATAAAAACATCAAAACTCAGCAAATCTATAATCATTCATTACTATACTTAAGGTTCTTTTTACTCTACTAGTATCTTGTAAAATGTTCCTACTACCTTTGAATTTGCCAAAATAAAATGAAAAGTATTTTAAAAAATACAAAAAACTAATAGCCATCAAGTTGAATCTGACCTTATTTTGAACATTTTAAATTCATAAAAAGAAGTATATGTGTGTGTGTGTTTATGTATATATGTTTGTGTGTATGTGTGTATTTATGCATATGTATTTGTGTGTGTGGATACAAAAATATGTATGTATAAATAAATGCATACACATACATACCTTGTCTCTCTTGGATTTAGATTTATCTTTGTTATTGTTTTTCACCCCCTCCTAATTTTAGTACTGATCAAATGCATCCCTCTTCTCTTGAAATCCTAGATAACACAATTTTGAGCAATTAAGGTCTCAGAAAAATTTAAGGAGCCCTGCCTGGTTGCACAATGGTTAAGCTCTCGGCTGCTAACTGAAAGTTTGGCAGTTCAAACCCAGCAGCCTATCAGAGGGAGAAAAGACCTGGCACTCTGCTCCCATAACGATTACAGTTTACTCGGTCACATGGGGTCACTGAGTCAGAATAGACTAGACTAGATGGACTCAACAACAACAGAAAAATATAGGTGTGAAGATCCATTGGCAATAACTGATGAGGTAGATAAAATCTAATTCAGTTGAGGCAATTACCTATTTTTCTTATTTTTTTTTAAATGTTGCACAGTACTGAACTAGATTCAGTAATTAAGAAACACTTCAGTTCTCAGAGACAACCTTCATGCTTCACTTTTAAACATTCAACTGTGATTAATTTGTGCTGATAAAATGAGGGAGGGGATAACTCTCTTCTCTAACACTTAGCATAAGGGTGAATCATGCTTATGATTCCAGACTGAACCAGTTCTCAATGTGTTATCTCCCAGCTAAAAATTTACCTTTTATTGCCTGCTCTGTGATAATGGAGATAGGCCTTGTTAATATTTCTCCTTATCCAGTCGGCACAAATATTTTGTCAGTAGAGGGAGATGGAGAGCCACTAGATAAGGAAGACATTTCTCTTTCTGGCTTGGGTATAGTTTTCTCACCAGGTTGATGTGATGTGTTGGTGTGATGGTTGACTCCAGTAGTGTGTGACACAAGCAGCACCCAACACCCACATCTTCATAGTTGAATGCCTCCATTGAGGTGCCTCCTATTAGTGGCACAACCTAGATCAGTTTCAGTATGACTTAAGTATGGATAATGCCTGTATATGGCTACCCATGGTACCCTAGTGGGTGAATTTCCAGAAAATTCCACCACATGGGACTTCACTACATTATCTGCCATTCAGTGAACCATGAATGTGCCCTCATTCATTTAAGAATGAGAAGGTAGTTAATGTTTACAGTTTCCTTCTGCCAGTTTCCTTTCTGTATATCAACTGTCTCATTCAGAATTTCAACCACTAGGAATCTTGACCTGAAGGTTCTGAGTCCTCAAGTGTCCTTCCTTTTTTGTTGTTAGCTTTTAATTAATCTTTACTATTGTGCATGGAAACAAAAGCCTCATTTAAAAATGGGTCTACATAAGATGCTAGTATCATATGAAAATAAACAATTACTGTAATAAATACAGCCTCTGTCAAAGATAACCTTGAAGGACTTCAGACATAGTCCTCTTGGCACACGTCGTCTGGTAGTAATCCAAATTTTTTTTTGGAATTTGCTTAGTTACTCTAACCCTGTGAGGAATTGCTTTTTTTTTTTTTCCCTGCTTGTTGTGTCAGTGGCATAAGGAGCTAAAAATGGTCAGATTGCATTCTCATCATCCAGTTTAATAGAATTCTTAAAACATTCCCTCCTTGGGTACTTAGACCTCCAAACCAGTAGAGCTCAATTTTGCCAGAATAGGAAGCAAAATTATGTGAGTTGTTAGGTATAACAGGAAAAGGAAACTCCCACTTCCACCCCTCAGTTCCCAGAGAGAGCACCAAATAACGGTTTCTAATTCAAAACATATACAGCACATGCAAGACACCACCACACATCTTTTCCAGGTTTTGTCTTCCAATTGGTCCTATAAATGAGTCTTTAGTAAGCCATTGCACCTTTCATTTAGGGAAGTCCATATTTTTGAGCTCATTCCTGCCACAATGATCATTTTGTTCATGGGTCAATTGAGCAAGCAGTGGATGTTTGGGGAAAGATTACTACATCCACATTTTGTCCAGTTGATTTTTAAATACCTTCTATGCTGTGTTTCCATTTCTTTTAGCAATCATATGGGGCACAAACAGCTTCACAGTCTGTGTGCATTCTAAGAGGTCCAAGTAAATGCTTCTTCCCTAGAAATTCTTATCAATAATCTTCCCATCTTGTTACAGTCAATCAATAGTGACTTTCCTAAATCAGTGTGAATCTGTATTTTGAGATTACTATCACTTCATATACAGCAGACAGCCAACTTAAAATTCTCTCCCTGGAAGGATTTTGCTTCACCACTGTCCTTCAAGATTATCTTTGACAGAGGCTGTATTACTGCAGTTATTTGTTTTCATACGTTACTAGTATCTTATGAAGACTCATTTGAAAACCAGGCTCAAGTTTTTTCCTCAGTCAAATGGTCATAAATGATAACCCCGTGGACATAAACGTGCATTAAAGGAGAGTAGGTGATGCAGCAAGAGTTTGTGTTGAAGGAGTCTGAGCTACCTGCTCACACATCTCTCATATCTTCTGGACCTACCCAACAGCAATCTTAAAAGAGTCATTCTGAAGAAAATAGAACCTATGGCAAGCACTGAAACTGTGCCCCTGTCTAAACATCTGACACCCATCTTAAGTGTTTAGAATCATCATGCACCTTGGACAATTAAACCAACAATCAAAACCCTGCTTGGGGACCCAATTATTCATTTTCATGGAAGAGATACCATTTAAATAAAAAAAGCTCTTCTCCCCTCTTCCCCCATCCCCGTTGCCTTAGTCCTTCTGCAGCCTCGGTGACTGTTCCCTCCTGTTTGGTGAAAAGTTACTTTAGGAGAAAATAGTCCCTAATGTCTAGAAACTTTTCAGGGGACAAAAAGGCTTTTGATGTGTGAGTCGGTGCATGGGAGACCTGGGACTGGGCAGCGAGAGCTGCCAATGCTGCCCTGGGATGTGGAGGCCATTGGGCGACAGGAGCAGGACAAGGTAGGTGGCAAAGGAGGATGGGCAAGAGAGGGACGCAGCAGAAGAAAGCCCTAAAGTCAGGAGAGGGCTCTCAAATAAGAAAATATTAGTTTTAACTTTCTGAATAATCTCTCAAAGCTGGCAATGAAACTGCCATGTCTAATAGAAACTGCTCAGTGGTGCCTCCCCTTCAGGTGGCACCCACGGCACGTACCATACCTTTCATATCTTAGATATGCCTCTGGTACCACTTCCATTTGCTGAGAGGTTGCTGTGGCATATGCACAAACTTATGTCTGAGAGAGGAGATGATGCGAATTCATGAAGGGCAACTTAGGCTGCATTATCACCTGATGCCCCTGTCTTCCCAGCAGGATATGCAGAAGGGAAAAAAATGTGTTAGAAATAGGTTTTGGGTTATTGGCCACAGTTCATCCAATTAGTTAAAACATTCTTCAAGTGAATTTATGTTGCTCCCTTTTAGTACATTAAATATAGATAATATATTTTGGAAAACATTTTTACTGCATGACTTTAGCATGTTAACAAGACATTCATTTCTTTTGAAACATTGAAAACACTACTATTATGAAACTCCCATAAAGGAGCTTATATTTTTAATAAAATTTATAAAAGTCTCCCAATGTTTGATTATCACAGAATCAACATTATAAAAATGTGTATTTATTAATGGTTATTGCCTAATATTTATTAAATCAGTCTGGTAAACAACTTTCTAATATTGGCTATATTACCAGAACAAATTCAGGAGTAAAATTGAAGAATGCATCAATATTGTTTATTAAAAATCATAATTATATTATTAAATTGTGACCATATGGATTTTGTGCTTATATTAAACCTTTATTAGACTTAAAATCCAACGGTAATTATATGCAACCTGAATTATTTTTAAACACAGGTATTTATGAGCTTTTATTTTATCTTATTGGACTTTAGATGGTTTACAGAGTAAACTAGCTTCTCATTAAACAGTTAATACACATGTTATTCTGTGACATTGGTTGCCAACCCCATGACATGGCAACAATCTCCCCTTCTTGACATTAGACTCCCCAAAGCCAGCTTTGCTGTCCCCTCCTGCCTTCTGGTCCTTGCCCCTGGGCTGACGTGCACATTTAGTCTCATTTTTCCTTATAAGCCTGTCTAATCTTTGAATGAAGGGTGAACCTCAGGAATGACTTCATTATTGAATTAAAAGGGTGTCTGGGGCCATACTCTCGGAGTTTCTCCAGTCTCTGTCAGAACAGTAAGTCTGGTCTTTTTTTGTGAATTAGAATTTCATTCTACATTTTTCTCCATCTTTGTCCTGGATCCTCTATTGTGATCCCTGTCAGAATAATCAGTGGTGACACATAAGCACCATCTAGTTGTGCTGGACTCAGTCTGGTGGAGGCTGTGGTAGATGTGATCCATTACTTCTTTGGACTAATGTGTCCCTTGTGTCATTGGTTTTCTTCATTCTCCCTTGCTCCAGATGGGGTGAGAAGAGTGGAGTGTCTTAGATGGCCGCTCTCAAGCTTTTAAAAGCCCAGACACTATTCACCAAAGTACATTGTAGAATATTTAATTTATAACTATGTTATGCCAATTGAGCTAGATGTTCATGGTCCCCACAGACGGCAGCCCAGTAATTTGGTCCCTTAGGGAATATGGACGTGTCTATAGAGCTTCCATGACGTTGTCTTGGACAAGTTGTGCTGGCTTCCCCAGAATTGAGTACTGTCTTACCTTTCACCAAAGTTACCACTTATTGTTTATTTAGTGTTCTTTCCTCTCCAGTTCCTCCCCTCCCTTGTAATCATTCAAGATGATTTTTTTTTTTGGAGTGTAAATCTTTTCAGTAGTTTTTATAGCAAGGACCTCAGACATTTATTTGTCCCTTTGTGATTGATTTATTTCACTCAGTATAATGCCCTCCAGAACTATCCATGCTGTGAGATGCTTCCCAGATTCATCATTGTTCATTATCGTTGCATAGTATTCTATTGTGTGTGTATACCATAGTTTATTTATCCATTCATCTGCTGATGGGCATCTGGTTTGTTTCCATCTTTTAGCTATTGTGAATAATGCTGCAATGAACATGGGTGTGCACATGTTATTTGCATGACAGCTCTTATTTCTCTAGAATATATTCCTACGAGTGGGTTTGCTGGATCGTATGATATTTCTTTAACTGCCTTTTTAAGAAAGTGCCATATTATTTTACAAAATAGTTGTAACCTTTTACATTTCCACCAGCATTTCCAATCTTCCCGCAGCTTCTCCAACATTTGTTATTTATTTATTTATTTATTTTTGATTTGTGCCAGCAGTGCCAGGGTGAGATGGAATCTCATTGTGGTTTTGATTTGCATATCTCTTTTGGCTAGTGATCGTGAGCATTTCTTCATGTGTCTGTTAGTTACTTGAATGTCTTCTTTGGTGAAGTGTCTGTTCATTTCCTTTGCCCGTTTTTTAATTGGAATATTTGCCCTTTGTTGTAGAGGTGTTGGATTCTCCTGCAGATTTTAGACACTAGAATTTTGTTGGGTTTGTCATACAGTAGCCCAAACTTTTTTTCCACAGTCTGTAGATTCTCTTTTTATTCTTTTGAAGTTTTTTTTTTTTTTTAAATTTTATTTTATTGTACTTCAGGTGAAGGCTTACAGAACAAATAGTTTCTCATGAAACAGTACTACACATGTTGTTTTATGAGATTGGTTAACAACCCCACAACATATTAACCCTCTAAATTCTCAACCTTTTTTTTTTTTTTTGGTGAAAATACACATAGCCAAAGATACACCATTTCAAAAATTTCTACATACACAGTTCAATGACATTGACTACGCTCTTCCAATTGTGCTGTTATTCTCACTTAAGATGAAGGCTTACAGAACAAAATAGTTTCTCATTTACCAGTTACTACAAATGTTGCCCTATGACAATGGTTAACAATCTCACAACACATCAACAATATCCTTACTCAAATATGGGGTCCCTATCACCAGCTTCCTTGTCCCCTTCTGCCTTCTGGCCCTTGTCACTGGACTCCTGTATCTCATTAGTCTCATTTGGTTTTACAGGGCTGTCCACTCCCAGGCTGAACAGAGAACCTCAGAGGTAACTTCACCACTGAGCTAAAAGGGTGTCCGGGGGCCATACTCTCGAGGTTTCTCCAGTATTCTGTAGGCCAGTAAATCTGACCTTTTTTTTGTGAGTTAGAATTCTGCTCTACATCCTTCTCCAGCTCTGTCCAGAACCCTCTGTTGTGATCCTGGTCAGAGCAGTCAGTGGTGGTAGCCGGGCACCATCTAGCGCTACTGGACTCAGTCCAGTGCAGGCCTTGGTAGCTGAGGACAATTAGTCCTTTGGGCTAATCTTTTCCTTGTATCCTGTTCTCTTCATTCTCCCTTGCTCCCGAAGGGATGAGACCAGTGGAGTATCTTAGATGGCTGCTTACAGGCTTTTAAGATCCCAGAGACTACTCACCAAGGTAGAATGTAGAGCATTGCCTTTATAAGCTGTGTCATGCCAATTGACCTAGATGTTCCCCAAGACCATGGTCCCCACAGCCCTCCGCCCAGCAATTCAGTCCCTCAGGGAGTTTGGATGTGTCTATGGGGCTTCCATGACCTTTCCTTGTACAGGTTTTGCTAGTTTCCCCTGTATCGTGTACTGTCTCACCCTTCACCCAAAATACCACTTATCTATTGCCTATTTAGTATTCCCCCCCAACCCCACTCATTCCTGGTAACCAACAAAGATTGTTACATTTTCTGTGTGATCTTTTCATGGGTTTTTACAATAGAGGTCTCATACAATATTTGACCTTTTGTGATAGACTTATTTCACTCAGCATAATGTCCTCCAGTTTCATCCATGTTATGAGATGGTTCACAGATTCATTGTTGTTCTTTCTCGTTGCATAGTACTCCATTGTGTGTATTTACTATAGTTTGTTTATCCATTCATCTGTTGATGGGCACCTACCTTGTTTCCATCGTTTTGCTATTGTGAACAATGCCGCCATGAACATAGGTGTGCATATGTCTATTCGAGTGACGACTCTTATTTCTCTAGGATATATTCCTAGGAGTGGGATTACTGAATTGAATGGTATGTCTATTTCTAGCTTTCTGAGGAAGCGCCATATCATTTTCCAAAATGGTTGTATCATTTTGCATTCCCACCAGCAGTGCATAAGAGTTATGATCTCCCCGCAGCCCCTCCAACATTTGTTATTTCTAGTGTTTTTGATTCGTGCCAGTAAGGTCGGGGTGAGATGGTATCTCATTGTGGTTTTAATTTGCATTTCTCTAATGGCTAGCGATCACCAGCATTTCCTCATGTGTCTGTTGGCCATTTGAATGTCTTCTTTGGTGAAGTGTCTGTTCATTTCCTTTGCCCATTTTTTAACAGGATTATTTGTCTTTTTGTTGGAGAGGTGTTGGATTTTCTTGTAGATTATGGAGATTAGACCTTTGTCTGACTTGTACTGTCCAAAAATTTTTTCCCAGTCTGTAGGTACTCATTTTACTCTTTTGGTGAAGTCTTTTGAAGAGCATAGGTGTTTGATTTTTAGAAGATCCCAGTTATCTAGCTTATCAATTGGGTTTTGTGCATTCACGGTTATGGTTTGTATCCTGTTAATGCCATGTATTAAGGCCTGAAGTATTGGTCCTATTTTTTCTTCTATGAACTTTATAGTTTTAGGCTTTATATTCAAGTCTTTGACCCATTTTGAAGTAGTTTTTCTATACGGTGTGAGATATGAGTCCTGTTTCATTTTTTTGCAGACGGATATCCAGTTTTGCCAGCACCATTTGTTAAAAAGACTGTCTTTTCCCCATTTGATGGACTTTGGGCACTTGTCTAAGATCAGGTGACTGTAGCTGGATGGATTTACATCTGGGTTCTCAATTCTGTTCTATTGGTAAATGTATCTGTCGTTGTACCAGTACCAGGCTGTTTTGACTACTGTAGCTGTATAGTAGGTTCTGAAGTCAGGTAGTGTGAGTCCTCCAACTTTATTCTTCTTCTTCAGTAGTGCTTTACTTATTCGGGGCTTCTTCCCTTTCCATATGAAGTTAATGATTAGAATTTCCATCTCTTTGAAGAATGTTGTTGGTATTTGGATCAAGATTGTGTTGCATTTGTAAATTTCTCTGAGTAGAATTGACTTTTTCACAATGTTGAGTCTGCCTATCCATAAGCATGGTATTTTTTTCCATTTATGTAGATCCCTTTGGGTTTCATACAGTAGTGTTTTGTAGTTTTCTTTGTATACGTCTTTTACGTCCCTGGTCAGATTTATTCCTAAGTATTTTCTCTTTTTAGGGGCTATTGAAAATGGTATTGATTTCCTGATTTCCTTTTCATCGTTCTCCTTACTGGTGGATAGGAATCCAACTGATTTTTGAATGTTTATCTTGTATCCTGTTACACTGCTGTATCTTTCTATTAGTTCCAGTAGATTTCTCGTGGAGTCTTTAGGGTTTTCTGTGTATAGTAACATATCATCTGCAAACAGGGACAGTTTAAATTCTTCATTACCAATTTGGATGCCCTTTATTTCTTTTTCTTGCCTTATTGCTTTAGCTAGAACTTCCAACACAATGTTAAATAGGAGTGGTGAGAAAGGGCATCTTTGTCTTGTTCCTGTTTTCAAGGGGAATTTTTTCAGCCTCTCTCCATTAAGAATGATGTTGGCTGCTGGTTTTGCATAGATGCCCTTTATTATGTTGAGAAATTTCCCTTCTATACCTATTGTATTGAGAGTTTCTATCAGGAATGGGGGTTGGACTTTGTCAAATGCCTTTTATGCATCAATTGAGATGATCATGTGATTCTTTTCTTTCCTTTTATTTATGTGGTGGATTATGTTGATTGATTTTCTGATGTTGAACCATCCTTGCATACCTGGTATGAATCCTCCTTGGTTGTGGTGTATTATTTTTTTGATATGATGCTGATTTCTATTGGCTAGAATTTTAGTCAGAATTTTTGCATCTATATTCATGAGAGATATTGGTCTGTAATTTTCTTTTTTTGTGATTTCTTTGCCTGGTTTTGGTATCAGTGTTATGCTGGCTTCATAGAATGAATTTGGAAGTTTTGCTTCCTCTTCTACGCTCTGAAATAGTTTGAGTAGAACTGGTACAAGCTCTTCTGTAAATGTTTTGTAGAATTCTCCAGTGAAACCATCTTTGCCAGGGCATTTTTTGGTTGGGAATTTTTTTATTACCTTTTCAATCTCTTCTCTTCTTATGGGTTTGTTCAGATTTTCAACATCACTTTGTTGTAGTTTGGGTAGGCCATGTGTTTCTAGAAATTTATCCATTTCCTCTAGGTTTTCAAATTTGTTCGAGTACAGTTTTTCATAATATTCTCTTATGATCCTTTTTATTTCAGTTGGGTCTGTTGTAGTCTCCCCCATTTCATTTCTTACTTGTGTTATTTGTGTCCTCTCCTGTTTTTCTTTTGTCATTCTGGCCAATGGTTTGTCAATTTTTTTGACTGTTTCAAAGAACCAACTTTTGGTTTTGTCGATGCTTTCTATTGTTTTCCTGTTCTCTATTTCATTTATGTTTGCTCTGATCTTTACTATTTCCTTTCTTCCGGTGGTTGTGGGCTTTTTTTTGCTATTATCTTTCTATTTGTTTGAGTTCTGTAGTTAATGTTTTGATTTTGTCCCTTTCTTCTTTTTTGATATTTGTATTTATTGCTATAACTTGTCATCTGAGGACTGCTTTTGCTCTTCCAAAGGTTTTGGTATGATGTGTTTTCATTCTCATTTGATTCTAGGAATTTTTTGATTCCATCTCTGATTTCTTCTATTACCCACTGATGTGTAAGCAGGGTATTATTCAGTTTCCATGTAGTTGATTTTTTTTTACTTTCTCTTTCTATTGTTAATTTCTACCTTGATGGCATTGTGGTCAGAGAAGATACTTTGAATTATCTCAACGTTTAGGATCTTGTTGAGGATTGCTCTGTGGCCTAAGATGTTGTCTATTCTGGAGAACATTCTATGTGCATTGGAAAAGAATGTGTAGTTTGCAGCAGTTGGATGGAGTGTTCTATATATGTCTATGATGTCAAGGTGGCTGATTGTGCCCTTTAAGTCTTCTGTATCTTTGCTGAGTTTCTTGTTAGTTGTTCTCTCCTTTACTGAGAGTGGTGTGTTGATGTCTCCTACTATTATTGTGGAACTGTCAATTTCTCTTTTCAGTGTTGTTAGAGTTTGTTGTATGTATTTTGGAGCCCTGTCATTGGGTGCATAGATGTTTATTATGGTTATGTCTTCATGATGGATCGTCCCCTTAATCATTATATAGTGTCCTTCTTTGTCTTTTATGGTAGATTTTGTTTTAAAGTCTATTTAATCTGAGATTAGAATTGCCACTCCTGCTCTTTTTTGGTAGTTGTTAGGTTGATATATTTTTTTCCAACCTTTGACTTTTAATAAATTCACATCTTTGTTTCTAATGCGTGTCTCTTGTAGACAGCATATTGATGGATCCTGTTTTCTTATCTATTCTGTGACTCTCCGTCTCTTTATGGTTGCGTTGAGTCCATTTACATTCATTGTAAGTATTGATAGATGTGAGTTTGTTGCCGTCATTTTGTAGTGCTTTTTATTGTGCTGCTGAAGTTTTCTTTGTTCTTCTTACTCTCTTGTGCTGAATTACTTTTGTTTGTGGATTTCTATTTCATTTCTTTTGTTTTTGTAGGTTTTGTTTTTGCTGAGACTTTATGTTTTTCGTCTCTATTTTTATGAGTTGGTTTGTTAGCTTTTTTTGTGGTTACCATGAATTTTACCCTTATCTTTCTAAGTTTGAAGCAGTCTACCATTACTTGGTATCGCCTTGCCTTCCTCTCCTTTAGAAGGTTCTAAACCTATGCCGTTTATTCCCTCTTTCATTGTTTTGATGTTGTTGTCATCCATCTATTGCCAGCTCTGATTGCCTGTTGTATTTCTTTTGGATGTCCTTGAGAGTTCATTTCCTAGTTTGGTATCTGGCTCGTACGATCCTGCGTCCTAGGTTCTGCCCGTGGGCTGAAGCTGTTTGTCCTCAGATCAAAGAAATCCCTTTAAAAATTGTTAGAAGTTTGGTTTGACTTTTACATATTCCCTTAGTTTCTGTTTATCTGGAAATGACCTAATTTCACCATCACATTTGAACATAGAGTTTTGCAGGATATATTATTCTTGGCTGACAATTTTTTTCTTTCAAGATTTTATATATGTCATCCCATTGCCTTCTTGCCTGCATGGTTTCTGCCAAATATTCTGAGCTTAGTCTTATTGTTTCTCCTCTGTATGTGACTTCTTGTTTTTCATGAGCTGCACTCAGAATTCTTTGTTTCTCTTTGGTTTTGGCGAGTGTGAATATGATATGCCTTGGTGATTTTCTTTTGGGGTCTCTTCTATATGGGGTTCCTTGAGCTTCTTGGATGGCCAGCTTTTCATCTTTCATGGTATTGGGGAAGTTTTCTGTCAGCAGTTCCTCAATGATCCTCTGTGTTTTCTGTTTTCTTCCCCTGTTCTGGAATGCTAATCACTCGTAAATTTTTGCTTTTAATTCTTTCCCACATAACTCTCAGGGTCTCTTCATTTTTCTTTGTTCTTTTTTCTGAGTTTACCTCAAACAGAGTTGTATCTAAGTGTTTGTCTTCAGTTCCACTGATCCTGTCTTCCACGGTTTCAAATCTGCTTCTCCGCCCTTCTATGACATCATCCATTTCTGAAATCTTGTTTTTTCTTTTATTTCTAATTGTTGTTTTTGTATAATTTCTAGTTGTGAATTTATTTTGGCATTTTCTTCCTGCATCATCTTCCTGAATTATTCCAATTTTTTGTTTGTATTTTCCATGAATTTGTCTATTTTTTTCTAATGTTTGTCAGCTTTTTGCCTCATTTCTTGGAAATTCCGAGTATTAGAGATTTGAATTCACTATCAGCTACTTCTAGTGCATTTTCTTCTACAGGAGAGTCATCTGGTGTTTTAATTTGGGCGCCTACTGGAACCATCCTGTCCTGTTTTTGTAAATGTTTTGATATTGTTTGCTGTTTTGGGGGCATTCAGTAGATATTTCTCTTGTTTATTGATTGTAGATTTGTTTGTTTTGTCCCTTTTTAAAAAAAATTTGAGTATATCTGAGAAGGCAGACTGCATGTTCTTTGTTGTTTGCTCATCTGTGCGCTCAATACTTTTCGCCTCCTTCTCCAACTGGCAGGTTCACTCACTCAGATATGGTACAGCAGTGGAGGTCTAGCTGAAGAGGAGCCACTGGGACGGGTTGTTTGTGGCACTCACTACAGCCACCAGGGCGGGTCGGTAATCAGTGCAAGGCAGGTTCCAGTAGGCCGTGCCTGCACTGCTTGGTGTTGTGATGTCAAGCGCACAGTGCAGGTAGGCAGGATGCAGTGGGGAGATGGTAATTTGTGGAGCTAAGATGGATATGGGAGAGAGGAGAGAGGAACAGGAGCCAAAAAACATACAAACAAAAAAGAATGCTAGGGGAGCTTGCCGTTGGAATGGAGAGATTGGAGACTATGAAATGGAGAAAAACAGAAGGGGGAAGAGGAAGAAAGGAAAATGAACAAATAAAAATCAGAAAGGTTAAAGAACCACAAAGTTCCCAGGGATCCCACTGATGTAGGTATGAGGTCTGGGGAAGTCGCTCTCAGGTGTCGCAGCACAGCCTGGCCAGTAGGCGCAGAGGCATACAATACCTGGTATTCAGGGATCAGAAAGAGAAGGAAGATATATAGAGATGAGAAACTGAGCAATGAAGAAAGACAAAAGGGAAAAAGAGGGAAAAGAAAACAAAACAAATTAAAAAAAAAAAAAAGAACAAAAAAGCCCCCCCAAAGAAACAGAAAAAAAAAGGAAAAAAAAAAAAAAAACCAAAGAAAAAAGAAATGTGCTCAGGGATCCCTCTGCACGTCTGTGGAAGCTGAAGGGGAGTTCCTTGCCACGCAGCTCTGCCTGGCCAGAATAGGCTCCCAACTCAAGCAAAGGGAAAGGAAAGAAACAAACAATTCAAAACAAACAAATGAACAAATGCCCCGGGATCCCACCAGCGCGGTAGTCGAGACTGGGAAGCAGCTCCACACTTGAATGGAGCTCCGCAGCCCCTCAGGAAAAAGCAAAGATGGAGCACGGAGCCAGGCACTCAAGCAAAAGCAGGGGGAAGCGGCGAGAGGCAAGCAACAAATCCAAAGAAGCAGGAAAAAAAAAAGCAACACCAGCAGCCAACAAATGGCACCCAGAGAGCCGCCCACTTGGGTGTGTGGAATCCAAGCAGCTGGCGCCTCCCGGTCAAGAGACCGTGGCCGCGGGAAGCAGAGGAGCCCGAGCCAGGGCGAAGAGGGGTGGGAGGTGGGAAAGTGCACACCGCAAATTACCAGCTGTTTTGTCTCCCACTGGATGCTCCGTGAGGCTGCTTTCTCGTACCCCCGTTTGCTGGTCTCCAATAGGATTCCAAGATGGTGGAACCGTGCTGTGTTAGCTGGTAGGGGACCTCTGCATGAATCTCTCCTCGCTCTCCGTTCTCTGTCAGTATTCTCACTCCATTTGGTGCTCGACTGAGTTCTTTATCTCTTCATTTGATGTTCTAGGGTTTCAGGAATCTTGCATTCTCTGTTTGGCTTAGTTTTTCGGATCTTTGCTGTGGAGGGACAGCGTGGTGCTTCTGCCTAGAGTGCCATCTTGCTGGAACTCCTGGTGAAGTCTTTTGATAAGCCTAAGTGTTTATTTTTAGAAGATCCTAGTTATCTAGCTTATCTTCGGTGTTTGCTATGTTGTTAGTTATGGTTGGTATCTAGTTAATTAGAGTCTCTAGCATTGACCTTATTTTTTCTTGCATGATCTTGATAGTTTTTGGTTTTATATTTAGGTCTTTGATCCATTTTTTTTTTATATATATATTTTATTGTACTTCAGGTGAAAGCTTACAGAGCAAATAGTTTCTCATGAAATAGTAGTACACATGTTGTTTTTTTTGACATTGGTTAACAACCCCACAACGTATTAAGCCTCTAAATTCTCAACCTTTTTTTTTGATGAAAATTACAGATGGCCAAAGATACACCGTTTCAAAATTTTCTACATTCACAGTTCAGTGACATTGACTACGCTCTTCCAACTGTGCTGTTATTCTCACTTAAGATGAAGGCTTACAGAACAAAATAGTTTTTCATTTAACAGTTACTACACATGTTGCCCTATGACAATGGTTAACAATCTCACAGCACATCAAGAATATCCTTACTCCACCTTGTGTTCCCTATCACCAGGGGGCTTCCTTGTCCCCTTCTGTCTTCTGGACCTTGTCAGTGGACTATTGTACCTCTTTAGTCTCATTTGTTTATTTATTTATTTATTTATTTTTATTTTATTTAAACACCATTTCAAAACTTTTTACTTACACATTTAAGTGATATTGACTATGCTCTTCCAATTGTGCTGCCATTCTCACCCAAGATGAAGGCTTACAGGACAAAACAGCCTCCCATTTAATAGTTACTACAAATGTTGCCCTATAGCAGCGGTCAACAATCTCACAATACATCGACAGTGTCCTTATTCAATTTGTGTTCCTTATCATCAGTTTCCTACTCTCCCTCTGCCTTCTGGCCCTTGTCACCGGACTCCTGTACATCGTTAGTCCCATTTAGTTTTACTGGGGTGTCCATTCCCAGGCTTAACATCGAACCTTGAAGGTAACTTCCCCTCTGAGCTGAAAGGGTGTCTGGGGGCCACACTCTCGAGGTTTTTCTAGTATTCTTTAGGCCAGTATATCTGGTCTTCTTATTTTTTTTTTTTTTGGGGGAGTTAAAATTATGCTCTACATCCTACTCCAGCTCTGCCCAGAACCCTCTGTTGTGATCCTGGTCAGAGGAGTCATTGGTGGTAGCCGGGCACCATCCAGCTGTACTGGGCTCAGTCCCGTGGAGACCTTGGTAGCTGTGGACCATTAGTCCTTCGGACTGATCTTTTCCTTGTATCCTGTTCTCTTCGTTCTCCCTTGTTCCCGAAGGGATGAGATCAGTGGAGTATCTTAGATGGCCGCTCATAGGCTTTTAAGACCCCAGACACTACTCACCAAGGTAGAATGTAGAGCATTATCTTTATAAGTAGTGTCATGCCAATTGAGCTAGATGTTCCCCGAGATCATGGTCCCCAGAGCCCTCCGTCCAACAACTCAGTCCCTCGGGGGGTTTGGATGTGTCTATAGGTCCTCCATGACCTTTCCTTGTGCAGGTTGTGTTAGTTTCCCCTGTACTATGTACTATCTCATCTCTCACCCAAGTTACCACTTACCTATTACCTATTTAGTATACCCACCCCTCCCATCCCTGGTAACCAACAAGGATTGTTACATTTTGCATGTGAATTTTTTCATGGGTTTTTACAATAGAGGTCTCATACAATATTTGTCCTTTTGTGATTGACTTATTTCACTCAGCATGATGTCCTCCAGTTTCATCCATGTTATGAGATGGTTCACCGATTCATTGTTCTTTCTCGTTGCATAGTACTCCATTGTGTGTATGTACCATAGTTTGTGTATCCATTCGTCTGTTGATGGACATCGAGGTTGTTTCCATCGTTTTGCTATTGTGAATAATGCTGCCATGAACATAGGTGTGCATATGTCTATTCGAGTGATGACTCTTATTTCTCTAGGATATATTCCTAGGAGTGGGATTGCTGGATCGAATGGTACGTCTATTTCTAGCTTTCTGAGGAAACACCATATCATTTTCCAAAATGGCTGTATCATTTTGCATTCCCACCAGCAGTGTATAAGAGTTCCCGTCTCCCCGCAGCCCCTCCAACATTTGTTATTTCCAGTGTTTTTGATTCGTGCCAGTAATGCCGGGGTGAGATGGTATCTCATTGTGGTTTTAATTTGCATTTCTCTAATGGCTAGTGATCGCGAGCATTTCTTCATGTGTCTGTTGGCCATTTGAATGTCTTCCTTGGTGAAGTGTCTGTTCATTTCCTTTGCCCATTTTTTGATAGGATTGGTTGTCTTTTTGTTGTAGAGGTGTTGGATTTTCTTGTAGATTATGGAGATTAGACCTTTGTCTGACTTGTACTGTCCAAAAATTTTTTCCCAGTCTGTAGGTTCTCTTTTAACTCTTTTGGTGAAATCTTTTGAGGAGCATAGATGTTTGATTTTTAGAAGATCCCAATTATCTAGTTTATCTGTTGGGTTTTTTGTGTTGATGTTTATGGTTTGTATCCTGTTAATGCCATGTATTAAGGTCTGAAGTGTTGGTCCTATTTTTTCTTCTATGAATTTTATAGTTTGAGGCTTTATATTCAGGTCTTTGATCCATTTTGAAGTAGTTTTTGTATATGGTGTGAGGTATGGGTCCTGTTTCATTTTTCTACAAATGGATATCCAGTTTTGCCAGCACCATTTGTTAAAAAGACTGTGTTTTCGCCATTTGATGTATTTTGGGCCCTTGTCAAAAATCAGGTGACCGTAGGTGGATGGATTTACATCTGAGTTCTCAATTCTGTTCCATTGGTCAATGTCTCTGTTGTTGTACCAGTACCAGGCTGTTTTGAGTACTGTAGCTGTATAGTAGGTTCTCAAGTCAGGTAGTGTGAGTCCTCCAACTTTATTCTTCTTCTTCAGTAGTGCTTTACTTATTCGAGGTTTCTTCCCTTTCCATATAAAGTTAATAATTAGTTTTTCCATCTCTTTGAAGAATGTTGTTGGTATTTGTATCGGAATTGCATTGTATTTGTAGATTGCTTTAGGTAGAATTGCCATTTTCACAATGTTGAGTCTGCCTATCCATGAGCATGGTATGTTTTTCCATTTATGTAGATCCCTTTGGGTTTCATGCAGCAGTGTTTTGTAGTTTTCTTTGTATAGGTCTTTTATATTCCTGGTCAGATTTATTCCTAAGTATTTTATCTTTTTAGGGGCTATTGAAAATGGTATTGATTTCCTGATCTCCTTTTCATCGTTCTCTTTACTGGTGTATAGGAATCCAACTGATTTTTGAATGTTTATCTTGTATCCTGCTACTCTGCTGAATCTTTCTATTACTTCCAGTAAATTTCTCGTGGAGTCTTTAGGGTTTTCTATGTATAGTATCATATCATCTGCAAACAGGGAGAGTTTAACTTCTTCATTACCAATTTGGATGCCCTTTATTTCTTTTTCTTGCCTTATTGCTCTAGCTAGAACTTCCAGCACAGTGTTAAATAGGAGTGGTGATAAAGGGCATTCTTGTCTTGTTCCTGTTTTCAGGGGGAATGTTTTCAGCCTTTCTCCATTAAGAATGATGTTGGCTGTTGGTTTTGCATAGATGCCCTTTATTATGTTGAGAAATTTCCCTTCTATACCTATTTTATTGAGAGCTTTTATCAGGAATGGGTGTTGGACTTTGTCAAATGCCTTTTCTGCATCAATTGAGATAATCATGTGATTTTTTTCTTTCCTTTTATTTATGTGGTGGATTACGTTGATGGATTTTCTAATGTTAAACCATCCTTGCATACCTGGTATGAATCCTACTTGGTCGTGGTGTATTATTTTTTTGATATGATACTGAATTCTATTGGCTAGAATTTTGTTCAGAATTTTTGCATCTATATTCATGAGAGATATTGGTCTGTAATTTTCTTTTTTTGTGATGTCTTTGCCTGGTTTTGGTATCAGCGTTATGCTGGCTTCATAGAATGAATTTGGAAGTGTTGCTTCCTCTTCTATGCTCTGAAATAACTTGAGTAGAACTGGTACGAGCTCTTCTGTAAATGTTTTGTAGAATTCTCCAGTGAAGCCATCTGGGCCAGGGCTTTTTTTGGTTGGGAGTTTTTTTATTACCTTTTCAATCTCTTCTCTTGTTATGGGTCTGTTCAGATTTTCAATATCACTTTGTTGTAGTTTGGGTAGGCCGTATGTTTCTAGAAATTTATCCATTTCCTCTAGGTTTTCAAATTTATTGGAATATAGTTTTTCATAATATTCTGTTATAATCCTTTTTATTTCAGTTGGGTCTGTTGTAATGTCCCCCATTTCATTTCTTATTTGGGTTATTTGTGCCCTCAGCTGTTTTTCTTTTGTCAGTCTGGCCAGTGGTTTGTCGATTTTGTTGATTCTTTCAAAGAACCAACTTTTGGTTTTGTTGATTCTTTCTATTGTTTTTCTGTTCTCTATTTCATTGATTTCTGCTCTGATCTTTACTATTTCCTTTCTTCCGGTGGTTGTAGGCTTTTTTTGTTGTTCTCTTTCTATTTGTTTGAGTTCTGTAGTTAATGTTTTGATTTTGTCCCTTTCTTCTTTTTTGATATGTGCCTCTATTGCTATAAATTGTCCTCTGAGGACTGCCTTTGCTGTGTCCCAAAGGTTTTGGTATGATGTGTTTTCATTTTCATTTGATTCTAGGAATTTTTTAATTCCATCTCTGATTTCTTCTATTACCCATTGATGTGTAAGCAGATTATTATTCAGTTTCCATGTGTTTGATTTTTTTTCCTTGCTCTTTCTAGTGTTAATTTCTACCTTGATGGCATTGTGGTCAGAGAAGATACTGTGAATTATCTCAGCATTTTGGATCTTGTTGAGGATTGCTCTGTGGCCTAAGATGTGGTCTATTCTGGAGAACGTTCCATGTGCATTGGAAAAGAATGTGTACTTTGCAGCGGTTGGATGGATTGTTCTATATATGTCTATGAGGTCCAGTTGGCTGATTGTGTCCTTTAGGTCTTCTGTATCTTTGCTGAGTTTCTTTTTAGTTGTTCTGTCCTTTACTGAGAGTGGTGTGTTGAAGTCTCCTACTATTATTGTGGAACTGTCAATTTCTCTTTTCAGTGCTGTTAGAGTTTTTTTTATGTATTTTGGAGCCCTGTCATTGGGTGCATAGATATTTATTATGGTTATGTCTTCATGATGGATCATCCCCTTAATCATTATATAGTGTCCTTCTTTGTCTTTTATGGTAGATTTTGTTTTAAAGTCTATTTTATCTGAGATTAGAATTGCCACTCCTGCTCTTTTTTGATAGTTGTTAGCTTGATATATTTTTTTCCAACCTTTGATTTTTAATAAATTCACATCTTTGTTTCTAAGATGTGTCTCTTGTAGACAGCAAATAGATGGATCCTGTTTTCTTATCCATTCTGCCACTCTCCGTCGCTTTATGGGTGCATTGAGTCCATTTACGTTCAGTGTAATTATTGATAGATGTGAATTTGTTGCTGTCATTTTGTATTGCTTTTTTTTGTGATGCTGAAGTTTTCTTTGTTCTTCTTACTCTCTTGTGCTGAGTTCCTTTTGTTTGTGGATTTTGTGTTTATTTCTTTTGTTTTTGTAGGTTTTGTTTTTGTTGAGACTTTATGTTTTTCGTCTTTAATTTTATGAGTTGGTTTGTTAACTTTTTTTGTGGTTACCATGAATTTTACCCTTATCTTTATAATTTTGAAGCAGTCTACCATTACTTGGTATCGCCTTGCCTTCTTCTCCTTTAGAAGGTTCTATACCTATGCCGTTTGTTCCCTCTTTCATTGTTTTGATGTTGTTGTCATCCTTTGATTGATTTCTCTGATTCCCTGTTGTGTATCTTTTGTTTTTCGAATGTCGTCTGTAGTTCAGTTCCTAGAATGGTATCTGGTTCATGTGAACCTGCGTCCTAGGTCCTAGGTCCTGCCTGAGGGCTGAAGCTGTTTGTCCTCAGATCGAAGAACTCCCTTTAATAATTCTTGTAAGTTTGGTTTGACTTTTGCATATTCCCTTAGTTTCTGTTTATCTGGAAATGACCTAATTTCACCATCAAATCTGAATGAGAGTTTTGCAGGATATATTATTCTTGGCTGACAATTTTTTTCTTTCAAGATTTTATATATGTCATCCCATTGCCTTCTTGCCTGCATGGTTTCTGCTGAATAATCTGAGCTTAGTCTTATTGTTTCTCCTCTGTATGTGACTTCTTGTTTTTCACGAGCTGCTCTCAGGATTCTTTGTTTGTCTTTAGTTTTAGCGAGTGTGAATATGATATGTCTTGGTGATTTTCTTTTGGGGTCTCTTTTATATGGGGTTCGTTGAGCTTCTTGGATGACCAGCTTTTCATCTTTCATGATATTGGGAAAGTTTTCTGTCAGCAGTTCCTCAATGATCCTCTCTGTGTTTTCTGTTTTCTCCCCCTGTTCTGGTATGCCAATCACTCGTAAGTTTTTGCTTTTAATTGTGTCCCACATAACTCTCAGGGTCTCTTCATTTTTCTTTGTTCTTTTTTCTGAGTTTTCCTGAAACAGAGTTGTATCCAAGTGTTTGTCTTCAGTTCCACTGATCCTGTCTTCCATGGTTTCAAATCTACTTCTCAGCCCTTCTATGACACCTTCCATTTCTGAAATCTTGTTGTTTATCTTTTGGATTTCTAATTGTTGTTTTTGTATAATTTCGAGTTGTGAATTTATTTTGGCATTTTGTTCTTGCATCATCTTCCTGAATTCTTCCAATTTTTTGTCTGTATTTTCCATAAATTTGTCTATTTTTTCCTCATGTTTGTCAGCTTTTTGCCTCAGTTCTTGGAAAATTCCGAGTATTAGTGATTTGAGTTCCGTATCAGGTACTTCTAGTGCATTTTCTTCCACAGGAGAGTTATCTGGTGTTTTAATTTGGACGCCTATTGGAGCCATCTTGTCTTGTTTTTGTAAATGTTTTGATATTGTTTGCTGTTTTCGGGGCATTCAGTAGATTTTTCTCTCGTTTATTGATTGTAGATTTTTTTTTTTTTCGTTCTTGTGGTACAGCTGGGCAGATCTAGTTGAGGAGGAGCCACTGGGATGGGTTGCTTGTGGCACTCACCGCAGCCACCAGGACGGTCGGTAGTCAGTGCTGGGCAGGTTCCAATAGGGCGTGCCTGCACCGCTTGGTGATGTGATGTCTAGTGCACGGTGCAGGTAGGTAGGGTGCAGCGGAAAGATGGTTATGTGTGAAGCTAAGCGCAGTTTACCGGTCGTTCTGTCTCCGACCAGATGCTCTGCAAGGCTGCTCTCCCGTTTGCTGGTCTCCGATAGGAATCCAAGATGGTGGATCCGCGCTGCGTTAGCTGGTAAGGAATCTCTGCCTGAGTCTCTCCTCGCTCTCCGTTCTCTTTTAGTATTCTCACTCCGTCTGGTGTTTGGCTGAGTTCTTTATCTCTTCATTTGGTGTTCTAGGGTTTCAGGATTGTTGATTCTCTGTTAGGCTTAGTTTTTCGGATCTTTGCTGTGGAGGGACGGCGTGGTGTTTCTGCCTAGAGCGCCATCTTCCAAACCAGTTTTTCTCTTTGATCCATTTTGAATTAGTTTTTGTGTATTCTGTGAAGTATGGTTCCTGTTTCATTTTTTGGAGACAGACATCCAGTTTTGCCAGCACCATTTGTTGAAAAGACTGTCTTTTCCTCATTTGATAGACTTTGGGCCCTTGTCAAAGATCAGGTGACTGTAGCTGAATAGATTTACATCTGGGTTCTCAACTCTGTTGCAGTGGTCAATGTATCTGTCTTTGTACCAGTACCAGGTTGTTTTGACTACTGTGGCTGTATAGTAGGTTCTGAGGTCCAGTAGTGCGAGTCCTCCTTACTTTGTTATTCTTCTACAGTACTGCTTTGCTTTCCAGGGCCTTTTCCCTTTCCATGTAAAGTTAACGGTTAGTTTTTCCATCTCATTAAAGAATGCTCTTGGTATTTAGATTGCAGATCCTTTGTATTTGTAGATTGCTTTGGGTAGAATTAACATTTTCATAATGTTGAGTCTGCCTATCCATGATCATGGTATGTTTTTCCATTTATGTAGATCTTTTTTGGTTTCTTGCAGTAGTGCTTTGTAGTTTCTTTGTATAGGTCTTTGACATCCCTGGATAGATTTATTCCTAAGTATTTTATTTTTTTAGGGGCTATTATAAATGATATTGTTACCCTGGTTTCCTTTTTGTCATTCTTTTTATTGGTGTATAGGAATCCAACTGATTTTTGTATGTTTAGCTTGTATCCTGCAACTCTGATGAATCTTTCTATCAGTTCCACTAGTTTTCTTGTGGAGTCTTTGGGTTTTCTGTGTATAGTATCATATCATCTGCAAATAGGGACAGTTTTACTTCTTCATTACCAATTTGGATGCTCATTATTTCTTTTTCTTGCCTTATTGCTCTAGCTAGGACTTCCAGTACAAAGTTAAATAGAAGTGGTGACAAACGGCATCCTTGTCTTGTTCTTGATCTCAAGGGAGATGTTTTCAGCCTTTCTCCCATTAAGAATGATGTTGGGTGTTGCTTTTGTATAGATGCCCTTTATTATGTTGAGTAATTTCCTTTCTTTCTGTTTTATTGGGAGTTATTATCAGGAATGGGTGTTAGACTTTGTCAAATGCCTTTTCTGCATCAATTGAGATGATCGTGTGATTCTTTATTTATGTGGTGGATAACATTAGTTGATTTTCTAATGTTGAACCATCCTTACATACTTGATATGAATCCCACTTGATTGTGGCATACGTATATATTTTTGATACGATGTTGAATTCTATTGACTAGAATTTTGTTGAGAATTATTGCATCTATATTCATGAGAGATATTGGTTTGTAATTTTCTGTTTTTGTGGTGTTTTTGCCTGGTTTTGATATCAGGGTTATACTGGCGTCATAGAATTAATTTAGAAGTAGCCCTTCCTCTTCTCAGTTCTGAAATATTTTGAGTAGTACTGGGTGCATTCTCTTCTCTGAATGTTTTGGTAGGAGTCTCCATTGAAGCCATCTTGTCAGGGCTTTTTGTTGTTGTTGTTGTTGGGAGTCTTTTTAATTACCTTTCCAGTCTCTTCTTTTGTTATGGGTCTGATCAGATTTTGAATATCATTTTGTGTTAGTTTGGGTAGGTAGTGTGTTTACAGAAATTTGTTCATTTTCTCTAGGTATTCAAAATTGTTGGAGTATAGTTTTTCATAATACTCTGTTATGATCTTTTTTATTTCAGTTGGGTCTATTTTAATGTCCCCCATTTTATTTTTTATTTGGGTTATTTGTGTCATCTTCTGTTTTTCTTTTGTCAGTTTGGCCAACTGGTTGTCTATTTTGTTGATGCTAAGATCCAACTTTTGGTTTTGTTGATTCTTTCTATTGTTTGTCTTTTCTCTATTTCATTTATTTCTGCTCGTATCTGTATTATTTCCTTTCTTCTGGTGGCTGTGGGCTTCTTTTGCTGTTTTCTTTCTATTTGCTGTAGTTGTGTGGCTAATGTTTGATTTTGTCCCTTTCTTTTTTGATGTGTGCATCTATTGCTATAAATTGACCTCGGAAAACTGCCTTTGTTCTGTTTCAAAGGTTTTGGTATGATGTGTTTTCGTTCTCATTTGATTCTAGGAATTTTTTGACTCCATCTTTGAGTTCCTCTGTTACCCAGTGGTTTTTAAGCAGGGTGTTGTTCAGTTTCCAAGTATTTGATTTTTTTTTCCCTTTCTCTTCCTCTTGTTAATTTCTATTGTGATGACTTTGTGATCTGAGAAAATACTTTACATTATCTGAATGTTTTGGATTTTGTTGAGAGTTGCTTTGTGGCCTAAGATGTGTTCTGTTCTGGAGAATATTCCACGAGCCTTGGAAAAGAATGTGTACTTTGCAGCTGTTGGGTGGGGTGTTCTATGTATGCCTATGAGGTCAAGTTGGCTGATTGTGGCCTTTAGAGCTCTGTATCTTTGTTGAGTTTTTTTCTAGATGTTCTGTCC
Organism: Dugong dugon; assembly: GCA_030035585.1. Taxonomy (NCBI): domain Eukaryota; kingdom Metazoa; phylum Chordata; class Mammalia; order Sirenia; family Dugongidae; genus Dugong; species Dugong dugon. The sequence continues at coordinate 37,085,695 of CM057479.1, forward strand.
TGTACCAAGAGCAGTGTGTTGAAGTCACCTACTATTGTTGTAGAACTGTCAATTTCTCTTTTCAGTGCTGTTAGAGTTTCTTTTATGTATTTTGGAGCTCTGTCATTGTGTGTGTAGATGTTTATTATGGTTATGTCTTCCTCGTGAATTGATCCTTTAGTCATTATATAATGCTTTTCTTTGTCTTATGGTGGGTTTTGTTTTAAAGTCTATTTTATCTGAGATTAGTATTGCCATTCCTGCACTTTTTGGGTAGCTGTTTGCTTGATATTTTTTTTCCCAGTCTTTTATTTTTAACAAATTTATGTCTTTGCTTGTTAGGTATGTCTCTTTTAGACAGCATATTGATGGGTCTTGCTTTTTAATCCATTCTGTCATTCTCTGTCTCTTTATGGGTGCATTTAAGTTATTTATTTTCAGAGTAATTATTGATAGGTGTATTGCTGTCATTTTGCAGTGCTTTTTTGTGGTACTTATATTTTCTTTGTTACTCTGACTTTCCTGTGCAGAATTCCTTTTGTTTGTAGATTTTTTTTCATTTCTTTTGTTTTTGTAGACTTTGTGTTTACTGAGACTTCATGTTTTTTTCTTTATTTTGATGAGTAGGTTTGTTAACTTTCTTTGTGATTGCCATAAATTTACCCTTATCTTCATAAGTTTGAACCAGTCTTTTATTATTTGGTATCACCTTGTCTTCCTCTCTATTAGAAATTTCTATACCTACACTGTTTATTCTCTCTTTTATTGTTCTGATGTCATTTACAGTTTAACCTCTCTAGTTCCCTGTTGTAAATCTTTTTATTTTGAATAGTCCTTGAGAGTTCATTTCCTAGGTTGCTATCTGGCTTGTGCTATCGTGCATCCTAGATTGAAGCTGTCATCTGATTTTGTTTGTTCTCAAATCGAAGAACTACCTTCAATAATTCTTGTAAGTTTGGTTTGGTTTTTACGTATTCTCTTACTTTCTGTTTATCTGGGAATGTCCTAATTTCACCATCATATCTCAGTGAGAGTTTTGTAGGATATGTTATTCTTGGTTGGCAATTTTTTTCTTTCAATGTTTTATATATGTCATCCCATTGCCTTCTTACCTATATGGTTTCTGCCAATTAATCAGAGCTTGGTGTTATTGTTTCACCTCTGTATGTATCTTTTTGTTTTTCTCGAGCTGCTCTCAGAATTGTTTATTTGTTTCAGTGAGTGTGATTATATGCTTTGGTGATTTTCTTTTGAGGTCTATCCTATAGAGGGTTCGTTGAGCTTCTTGGATTGTCAGTTTTTCATCTTTCATAATATTAGGAAAGTTTTCTGTCAGCAATTCTTCAGTGATGCTCTCTGTGTTTTCTGTTTTCTCCTTCTTTTCTGGAGCTCTGCTCACTCCCAGATTTTTGCTTTTGATTGCATCCCACATCATTCTCAGGGTTTCTTCATTTATCTTTGTTCTTTTCTCTGATTTTTTTTCTCAAAGTGGTATCCCAGTATGTGCCTTCAACTTCATTGTTCCTGTCGTCCAGTTTTTCAGATCTGCTCCTAAATCTGTCTATGACACTGTCCATTATCTTTTAGATTTCTAATTGTTGTTTTTGTATGATTTCTAGTTGTGATTTTGACTTTTTTCTGTATTATTTTCCTGAATTTGTCCATTGTTTTGTCTATTTTTTTCATGATTTTATTTATTTTTTGCTCATTTTTCTCTGCTTTTACCTTCAACTATTGGATAGCCCTGAATATTAGAGATTTGAATTCCCTATCAGGTATTTCCAGTGCTTTTTCTTTTACTGGAAGGTCATCTGTTGTTTTATTTTGTACACCTACTGGAACCATCCTGTCCTTTTTTTATATATGTTTTGACATTGTATGCTGTTCAGAACATTCAGTAATTATTTTCTTCATTTATTGATTGTAGATTTGTATGTTTCATCCTGCTTTTTTGTTTTATTTTGTTTTGTCAGAGCAGGCAGTCTGGGTGTTCTTTGTTGTTTGCTCGTCTGTGAGCGTGATACTTCTTGCCACTTTGTCTGATAGGCAGGACCAGTTGCTCAGCTATGGTGCAGCAGGGCAGGTCCAGCAAAAGGCTGGGATGGGTCATTTGTGGCATGAACTGGGGCTGACAGGATGGGGATGGGGACATTGCAGGGTAGGTTCTGGTAGACTGTACTTGTGCTGCTCAGGGATGTGATGCTCAGTGTATGGTGCAGATAGGTAGGAGGGAGGGGAGGGTTGTGATGTGTGTAGCTAAGTGAGTGTGGGAAAGAAGAGAAAGGAGAGAGAGAAACAGCAGCCAAAAAAAATTGCTGAGGGAACCTGTCTTTCAGAGTGGTGCAGACCCGGGGAAGCCATGCACCAGTGGTCTTCTGGCTGGGCAGTGAGGCACGGCCCATCAAGAAGGGACATACAGGGCACGGTGCAGGTAGGTGGGTGGGAGAAAGGAAAGTAAAAAAGGGAGAGAGAGATAGAAGCTAGATTTGAAAAGATTGAGAGATAGAAAGGTACATGAGATCAGGTGGTTGGGAGAAAGGAATGGAAAGAAAGTAGAGAGAAACAAGAAACTGAGGGGGGAACAACATGCCAGGTGGTTGGGAGGAAGGAAAGGAAGAAAGATAGACAGAGATCAGAAACGGAGGGGAAAAGAAAAGGAAAAAATGCCCTGAGGGAGCCCACTGGAAGGAGGTCCCAAGCTGAGCTGCTCTGGACAGCCCGTCAAGAAGGAGCATAGATAGCACATGGCGCCAGGTGTTCAGGAGAAGGGTAAGGAAGGAAGGTAGAGAGAGACAAGAAACTGAGAAAAGAAGAGAAAAAAAAAAAGGCCTGAGGGAGCCCACTGGCATGGTGGTGCGGACTAGGGAAGTGGCTTCCCAGCTGAAAGGCACAACACCGCCTGTATAGAATGAGCAGAGATAGCACACGGCACCAGGTGTTCAAGAGAAAAGAAGGGAACGATGGTAGAGAGAGACAAGAAACTGAGGAAAAAAAGAAAAAAAAAATCCCGAAGGATGCCCACTGGTTTGGCAGCACAGAATTACTCCCAAGCCAAGCAGCACTGCACAATCTCTCTAGAAGAAGTGGAGATGGCACACAGTGCCGGGTATTCAGGAAAAGAAAGAAGGTTGAGAGAGATGAGAAGCTGAGAAATGGAAGAGAAACAAAAAGGAAAAAAGAAAAAAAAAATGCCCCAGGGGGCCCACTGGCATGGCAGCCTGAACCAGGGTAGTGGTTCCCCAGCCAAGGGGTGCTTCACAGCTTGTCAAGAATGAGAGAGATGGCACATGGAGCCAGGTATTCAAGAGAAAGGAGAAGAAAGAGGTGAGAGAGAGAAAGAAAAAAGTGACAACAGCAACAAAAATATAGCACTGAAGGAGACAGTGTGGGTGGGGTGAATCCAAGTGGCAAGGCGCCAGGGTCTCTTTATGGGTTTTCAATCATTGCTTATGATGCAATGAACGATAACCTATTATCTAAATATCGCATTTCTATCAAAGTTTAGATTAAAATTGCAAATAAGTGGGAGGATAAAATATTAAGCCAACACTATAAAATCTTTAAAACAATTTTTTTTAATATATTTTATTGTCCTTCAGGTGAAAGCTTACAGAGCAAATAGTTTCTCATGAAATAGTAGTACACATGTTGTTCTATGACATTGGTTAACAACCCCACAACGTATTAAGCCTCTAAATTCTCAACCTTTTTTTTTTTTTTTTTTGATGAAAATTACAGATGGCCAAAGATACACCGTTTCAAAAATTTCTACATTCACAGTTCAGTGACATTGACTACGCTCTTCCAACTGTGCTGTTATTCTCACTTAAGATGAAGGCTTACAGAACAAAATAGTTTTTCATTTAACAGTTACTACACATGTTGCCCTATGACAATGGTTAACAATCTCACAACACATCAAGAATATCCTTACTCTACCTTGTGTTCCCTATCACCAGGGGGCTTCCTTGTCCCCTTCTGTCTTCTGGCCCTTGTCGCTGGACTACTGTACCTCTTTAGTCTCATTTGGTTTTTTTATTTTATTTTAACACCATTTCAAAACTTTTTACTTAGACATTTAAGTGATATTGACTATGCTCTTCCAATTGTGCTGCCATTCTCACCCAAGATGAAGGCTTACAGGACAAAACAGCCTCCCATTTAATAGTTACTACAAATGTTGCCCTATAACAGTGGTCAACAATCTCACAATACATCGACAGTGTCCTTATTCAATTTGTGTTCCTTATCATCAGTTTCCTACTCCCCCTCTGCCTTCTGGCCCTTGTCACCGGACTCCTGTACCTCGTTAGTCCCATTTAGTTTTACTGGGCTGTCCATTCCCAGGCTTAACATCAAACCTCGAAGGTAACTTCACCTCTGAGTTGAAAGGGTGTCTGGGGGCAACACTCTTGAGGTTTCTCTAGTATTCTTTAGGCCAGTAAATCTGGTCTTTTTTTTTGGGGGGGGGGGAGTTAAAATTATGCTCTACATACTTCTCCAGCTCTGTCCAGAACCCTCTGTTGTGATCCTGGTCAGAGGAGTCAGTGGTAGCCGGGCACCATCTAGCTGTACTGGACTCATGTCCGGTGGGGGCCTTAGTAGCTGTGGACAATTAGTCCTTTGTACTAATCTTTTCATTGAATCCTGTTCTCTTCATTCTCCCTTGCTCCCGAAGGGATGAGACCAGTGGAGTATCTTAGATGGCCGCTCATAGGCTTTTAAGATCCCAGACACTACTCACCAAAGTAGAATGTAGAGCATTATCTTTATAAGTAGTGTCATGCCAATTGAGCTAGATGTTCCCCGAGATCATGGTCCCCAGAGCCTTCCGTCCAACAACTCAGTCCCTCGGGGGGTTTGGATGTGTCTATAGGGCCTCCATGACCTTTCCTTGTGCAGGTTGTGTTAGTTTCCCCTGTACTGTGTACTATCTCAACTCTCACCCAAGTTACCACTTATTTATTACCTATTTAGTATTCCCCCCCCCCATCCCTGGTAACCAACAAGGATTGTTACATTTTGCATGTGAATTTTTTCATGGGTTTTTACAATAGAGGTCTCATACAATATTTGTCCTTTTGTGATTGACTTATTTCACTCAGCATAATGTCCTCCAGTTTCATCCATGTTATGAGATGGTTCACAGATTCATTGTTGTTCTTTCTCGTTGCATAGTACTCCATTGTGTGTAGGTACCATAGTTTGTGTATCCATTCATCTGTTGATGGACATCGAGGTTGTTTCCATCGTTTTGCTATTGTGAACAATGCTGCCATGAACATAGGTGTGCATATGTCTATTCGAGTGATGACTCTTATTTCTCTAGGATATATACCTAGTAGTGGGATTGCTGGATCGAATGTTATGTCTATTTCTAGCTTTCTGAGGAAACGCCATATCATTTTCCAAAATGGTTGTATCATTTTGCATTCCCACCAGCAGTGTATAAGAGTTCCCATCACCCCGCAGCCCCTCCAACATTTGTTATTTCCAGTATTTTTGATTCGTGCCAGCAATGCCGGGGTGAGATGGTATCTCATTGTGGTTTTAATTTGCATTTCTCTAATGGCTAGTGATCGCGAGCATTTCCTCATGTGTCTGTTGGCCATTTGAATGTCTTCCTTGGTGAAGTCTCTGTTAATTTCCTTTGCCCATTTTTTGATAGGATTGGTTGTCTTTTTGTTGTAGAGGTGTTGGATTTTCTTGTAGATTATGGAGATTAGATCTTTGTCTGACTTGTAGTGTCCAAAAATTTTTTCCCAGTCTATAGGTTCTCTTTTGACTCTTTTGGTGAAGTCTTTTGAAAGCATAGATGTTTGATTTTTAGAAGATCCCAGTTATCTAGTTTATCTGTTGGGTTTTTTGTGTTGATGTTTATGGTTTGTATCCTGTTAGTGCCATGTATTAAGGCCTGAAGTGTTGGTCCTATTTTTTCTTCTATGAATTTTATACTTTGAGGCTTTATATTCAGGTCTTTGATCCATTTTGAAGTAGTTTTTGTATATGGTGTGAGGTATGGGTCCTGTATCATTTTTCTACAAATGGATATTCAGTTTTGCCAGCACCATTTGTTAAAAAGACTTTCTTTTCCCCATTTGATGTATTTTGGGCCCTTGTCAAAGATCAGGTGACCGTAGGTGGATGGATTTACATCTGGGTTCTCAATTCTGTTCCATTGGTCAATGTCTCTGTTGTTGTACCAGTACCAGGCTGTTTCAAGTACTGTAGCTGTATAGTAGGTTCTCAAGTCAGGTAGTGTGAGTCCTCCAACTTTATTCTTCTTCTTCAGTAGTGCTTTACTTATTCGGGGTTTCTTCCCTTTCCATATAAAGTTAATAATTAGTTTTTCCATCTCTTTGAAGAAAGTTGTTGGTATTTGTATCGGGATTGCACTGTATTTGTAGATTGCTTTAGGTAGAATTGCCATTTTCACAATGTTGAGTCTGCCTATCCATGAGCATGGTATGTTTTTCCATTTATGTAGATCCCTTTGGATTTCATGCAGCAGTGTTTTGTAGTTTTCTTTGTATAGGTCTTTTATATTCCTGGTCAGATTTATTCCTAAGTATTTTATCTTTTTAGGGGCTATTGAAAATGGTATTGATTTCCTGATCTCCTTTTCATCGTTCTCTTTACTGGTGTATAGGAATCCAACTGATTTTTGAATGTTTATCTTGTATCCTGCTACTCTGCTGAATCTTTCTATTAGTTCCAGTAGATTTCTCGTGGAGTCTTTAGGGTTTTCTATGTATAGTATCATATCATCTGCAAACAGGGACAGTTTAACTTCTTCATTACCAATTTGGATGCCCTTTATTTCTTTCTCTTGCCTTACTGCTCTAGCTAGAACTTCCAGCACAATGTTAAATAGGAGTGGTGATAAAGGGCATTCTTGTCTTGTTCCTGTTTTCAAGGGGAATGATTTCAGCCTCTCTCCATTAAGAATGATGTTGGCTGTTGGTTTTGCATAGATGCCCTTTATTATGTTGAGAAATTTCCCTTCTATACCTATTTGATTGAGAGCTTTTATCAGGAATGGGTGTTGGACTTTATCAAATGCCTTTTCTGCGTCAATTGAGATGATCATGTGATTCTTTTCTTTCCTTTTATTTATCTGCTGGATTACGTTGATGGATTTTCTAATGTTAAACCATCCTTGCATACCTGGTATGAATCCTACTTGGTCGTGGTGTATTATTTTTTTGATATGATACTGAATTCTATTGGCTAGAATTTTGTTCAGAATTTTTGCATCTATATTCATGAGAGATATTGGTCTGTAATTTTCTTTTTTTGTGATGTCTTTGCTTGGTTTTGGTATCAGCGTTATGTTGGCTTCATAGAATGAATTTGGAAGTGTTGCTTCCTCTTCTATGCTCTGAAATAGCTTGAGTAGAACTGGTACAAGCTCTTCTGTAAATGTTTCGTAGAATTCTCCAATGAATCCATCTGGGCCAGGGCTTTTTTTGGTTGGGAGTTTTTTTATTAACTTTTCAATCTCTTCTCCTCTTGTGGGTCTGTTCAGATTTTCAACATCACTTTGTTGTAGTTTGGCTAGGCTGTATGTTTCTAGAAATTTATCCATTTCCTCTAGATTTTCAAATTTGTTGGAATATAGTTTTTCATAATATTCTGTTATAATCCTTTTTATTTCAGTTGGGTCTGTTGTAATGTCCCCCATTTCATTTCTTATTTGGGTTATTTGTGTCCTCTCCTGCTTTTCTTTCATCAGTGTGGCCAGTTGCTTGTCGGTTTTGTTGATTGTTTCAAAGAACCAACTTTTGGTTATGTTGATTCTTTCTATTGTTATTCTGTTCTCTATTTCATTTATTTCTGCTCTGATCTTTACTATTTCCTTTCTTCCGGTGGTTGTAGGCTTTTTTTTGTTGTTCTCTTTGTATTTGTTTGAGCTCTGCAGTTAATGTTTTGATTTTGTCCTTTTCTTCTTTTTTGATATGTGCATCTATTGCTATAAATTGTCCTCTGAGGACTGCCTTTGCTGTGTCCCAAAGGTTTTGGTAGGATGTGTTTTCATTTTCATTTGATTCTAGGAATTTTTTAATTCCATCTCTGATTTCTTCTATTACCCATTGATGTGTAAGCAGATTATTATTCAGTTTCCGTGTGTTTGATTTTTTTCCCTTGCTCTTTCTAGTGTTAATTTCTACCTTGATGGCATTGTGGTCAGAGAAGATACTGTGAATTATCTCAGCATTTTGGATCTTGTTGAGGATTGCTCTGTGGCCTAAGATGTGGTCTATTCTGGAGAACATTCCATGTGCATTGGAAAAGAATGTGTACTTTGCAGCGGTTGGATGGATTGTTCTATATATGTCTATGAGGTCCAGTTGGCTGATTGTGTCCTTTAGGTCTTCTGTATCTTTGCTGAGTTTCCTTTTAGTTGTTCTGTCCTTTACTGAGAGTAGTGTGTTGAAGTCTCCTACTATATTGTGGAAATGTCAATTTCTCTTTTCAGTGCTGTTAGAGTTTTTATATGTATTTTGGAGCCCTGTCATTGGGTGCATAGATATTTATTATGGTTATGTCTTCATGATGGATCATCCCCTTAATCATTATATAGTGTCCTTCTTTGTCTTTTATGGTAGATTTTGTTTTAAATTCTATTTTATCTGAGATTAGAATTGCCACTCCTGCTCTTTTTTGATAGTTGTTAGCTTGATATATTTTTTTCCAAACTTTGATTTTTAATAAATTCACATCTATGTTTCTAAGGTGTGTCTCTTGTAGACATTAAATTGATGGATCCTGTTTTCTTATCCATTCTGCCACTCTCCGTCTCTTTATCGGTGCATTGAGTCTATTTACGTTCAGTGTAATTATTGATAGATGGAAGTTTGTTGCTGTCATTTTGTAGTGCTTTTTTTTGTGATGCTGAAGTTTTCTTTGTTCTTACTCTCTTGTGCTGAGTTATTTTGTTTGTGGATTTTGTGTTCATTTATTTTGTTTTTGTAGGTTTTGTTTTTGCTGAGACTTTATGTTTTTCGTCTTTATTTTTATGAGTTGGTTTGTTAACTTTTTTTGTGGTTACCATGAATTTTACCCTTATCTTTATAATTTTGAAACAGTCTACCATTACTTGGTATCGCCTTGCCTTCCTCTCCTTTAGAAGGTTCTATACCTATGCCATTTGTTCCCTCTTTCATTGTTTTGATGTTGTTGTCATTGTTTGTTTGATTGCTCTGATTCCCTGTTGTATTTCTTTTGTTTTTGGAAAGTCCTCTGTAGTTCAGTTCCTAGAATGGTATCTGGGTCATGTGAACCTATGTCCTAGGTCCTAGGTCCTGCCTGAGGGCTGAAGCTGTTTGTCCTCAGATCGAAGAACTCCCTTTAATAATTCTTGTAAATTTGGCTTGACTTTTGCATATTCCCTTAGTTTCTGTTTATCTGGAAATGACCTAATTTCACCGTCAAATTTGTACGAGAGTTTTGCAGGATATATTATTCTTGGCTGACAATTTTTTTCTTTCAATATTTTATATATGTCATCCCACTGCCTTCTTGCCTGCATGGTTTCTGATGAATAATCTGAGCTTAGTCTTATTGTTTCTCCTCTGTATGTGACTTCTTGTTTTTCACGAGCTGCTCTCAGGATTCTTTGTTTGTCTTTAGTTTTAGCGAGTGTGAATATGATATGTCTTGGTGATTTTCTTTTGGGGTCTCTTCTATATGGGGTTCATTGAGCTTCTTGGATGGCCAGCTTTTCATTTTTCATGATATTGGGAAAGTTTTCTGTCAGCAGTTCGTCAATGATCCTCTCTGTGTTTTGTTTTCTCCCCCTGTTCTGGTATGCCAATCACTCATAAGTTTTTGCTTTTCATTGTGTCCCACATAACTCTCAGGGTCTATTCATTTTTCTTTGTTCTTTTTTCTGAGTTTGCATGAAACAAAATTGTATCCAAGTGTTTGTCTTCAGTTCCACTGTTCCTGTCTTCCATGGTTTCAAATCTACTTCTGATCCCTTCTATGACATTGTCCATTTCTGAAACCTTGTTGTTTATCTTTTGGATTTCTAATTGTTTTTTTTTTTTTTTTTTGTATAATTTCGAGTTGTGAATTTATTTTGGCATTTTGTTCCTGCATCATCTTCCTGAATCCTTCCAATTTCTTGTCTGTATTTTCCATAAATTTGTCTATTTTTTCCTCATGTTTGTCAGCTTTTTGCCTCAGTTCTTGGAAAATTCTGAGTATTAGTGATTTGAGTTCCCTATCAGGTACTTCTAGTGCATTTTCTTCCACAGGAGAGTTATCTGGTGTTTTAATTTGGACGCCTATTAGAGCCATCTTATCTTGTTTTTGTAAATGTTTTGATATTGTTTGCTGTTTTCGGGGCATTCAGTAGATATTTCTCTCGTTTGATTGTAGATTTTGTTTGTTTGTTTCGTCCTTGTGGTACAGCTGGGCAGATCCAGCTGAGGAGGAGCCACTGGGACGGGTTGCTTGTGGCACTCACTGCAGCCACCAGAACTGTTGGTAGTCAGTGCTGGGCAGGTTCTAATAGGGCGTGCCTGCACAGCTTGGTGGTGTGATATCTAGTGCACGGTGCAGGTAGGTAGGGTGCAGCGGGAAGATGGTTATGTGTGAAGCTAAGCTGGATATGGGAGAGAGGAGAGAGGAGGGGGAGCAAAAAGCATACAAACATAAAAGAATGCTAGGGGTGCTTGTCATTGGAATGTACAGATGAGAGACTATGGGATGGAGGAAACCAGAAGGGGGAAGAGAAAGAAAAGGAAAGAAGGAACAAATAAAAATCAGAAAAGTTAAAGAACTGCAAAGTTCCCAGGGATCCCACCAATGCAGCTATGAGGTCTGGGGAAGTCGATCTCAGTTTTCACAGCACAGCCTGGCCAGAAGGTACAGAGGCATACATCGCCTGGTATTCAGGGATCAGAAAGAGAAGGAAGAGATAGAGAGACGAGAAATTAAGCAATGAAGAAAGTCAAAAGGGAAAAAGAGGGAAAAGATGACAAAACTAATCAAAAAAAGAAGAAAAATAAAATTAAAAAAAAAAAGCAACACCAGCAGTCAGTGCCAACAAATGGGACCCAGAGAGCCCCCAATAAGGGGCGCGAATTCCAAGAAGCCGGCAGTCTCAGGGTTAAGAGACCGTGGCCACGGGAAGCAGAGGGGCCAACGAACAAAGGCCCCGGGATCTCACCAGTGCAGCAGCCCAGACCTGGAAGCAGCCACACACCCGAACGCAGCCCTACAGCCCTGCAGAAGAGAGCAAAGACGGCACCCGGAACCAGGCACCCAGGCAAAAGGAGGGGGAGGCGGCAGAAAAAGGTTCGCCAGCTGCCAGCAAACTACTCCCAGAAAGCCGCCAGCCCGGGCGCGTGGAATCCAAGCATCGGAGCCCGCCAGCCCAGGGATGCTGGCCACGGAAAGCAGAGGGGCGGGCAAACAAACAAAGGCCCCGGGATCCCACCAGCGAGGCAGCCCAGACCTGGAAGCAGCCACATGCCCAAACGCAGCCCTACAGCCCCGCAGGAGAGAGCAAAGATGGCACTCGGATCCAGGCACCCAGGCAAAAGGAGGGGGAGGTGGCTGAAAAAGCCCTGCCAACGGCCAGCAAACGGCTCTCAGAAAGCCGCCAGCCCGGGCGCGCAGAATCCAAACACCGATGCCCAGCCCAGGGGCCCCGGCCACGGAAAGCAGAGGGGCAAATGAACAAAGGCCCCGGGATCTCACCAGCGTAGCAGCCCAGACCTGGAAGCAGCCATACGCCCAAACGCAGCCCCACAGCCCCGCAGGAGAGTGCAAAGATGGCACTCGGAACCAGGCACCCAGGCCAAAGGAGGGGGAGGCTGCAGAAAAAGTTTTGTCAGCGGCCAGCAAACAGCTCTCAGAAAGCCGCCAGCCCAGGCGCGTGGAATCCAAGCACCGTCGCCCCCCAGCCCAGGGACCCTGGCCACGGAAAGCAGGGGAGCCCCAGCCGAGGCGGAGAGGGGTGGGGGGTGGGAAAGCGCGCACCGCAGTTTACCGGTAGTTCTGTCTCCCACCGGATGCTCTGCAAGGCTGCTCTCCCGTTTGCTGGTCTCCGGTAGGAATCCAAGATGGTGGATCCGCGTTGCGTTAGCTGGTAAGGAATCTCTGCATGAGTCTCTCGTCGCTCTCCATTCTCTTTTAGTATTCTCACTCCGTTTGGTGTTTGGCTGAGTTCTTTATCTCTTCATTTGGTGTTCTAGGGTTTCAGGATTGTTGATTCTCTGTTAGGCTTAGTTTTTCGGATCTTTGCTGTGGAGGGACGGCGTGGTGCTTCTGCCTAGAGCACCATCTTGCCCCGCCTCCTAAAACAAATTTTAATTTAAAATTCCCAATAGGTAATAAAAATTTTCTGAAAATAATCTGATACAAATGGAAAGACTGGATCCTATAACATAACAAATGAATCAGTATAAAGATGTACTAAGTGAAGTGCAAACAATTCAAATATAGTGTGATTAAAAGAAATCCTTTAGTAATCTCAATAAAAAAGAACTATATCTTGATTTAGTAAATCCTACTAATCATGGATTTAATCACAGAATAAGCTACTCAGATATGCAGTCTTATAAGATTTGGAGAAATAGATGAGTATCCCATTAGCCTCTGTGCCCTGATGAAAACATATATAGGTAGTCCTCAACTTACAAGGAGGTTCCTTTTCAAGAACTCCTTGGTAAGTCGGTTCTGACATAAGTTGAATGCCTCTTTTGTTTTTTGTTTTTCATTGTTATTGTCTTTTATTATCATGTCTTTATAAATCCGATCTTTGTTTGTGAGTTGGAAATATTACATGTAAACTTACAAATATAGTAATAGGCATGCATAAAATATACACAAATAATAGAAAAAATTCCTACAATGAAGAATGGTTAGACAATGTGGGCATTTTGTCAGTTGTGGTAATAACTCCACTTGTGGAAAGTTCTGGATCATCTGGATTATCCCTGAAAATGGAGATAGTGTTTCTAATTTGAAAATCAGTGAGAGATGTCTATATGGTCCTTCTCTCTCTTTTTTTTTTTTTTGTATATTTTGCAGTAACATATCACTGCTTCTCAAATCTGCCTATTAACTTTTGCAAGATGATCAACGTTTGTGTTCTCATTTTCAAGCTACTGAAGCCCCTGATTTAGTTTACAAAAAACTTCAGCTAATCCTTTCACTGCAAAATTTTTTGACGTACATCTGCATGTGAAGATCTGAGAGTGATAACATCAGCAAATTATGTGCTGCTACACTGTGTGCAGTACATATTACTAACGATAAGATGGACCAAAAAAAACAGATGATCTTAACTGTGGTTCATCATAACTCAAATATACAATAAGTTGGGGACTATATACCTACAGTTGTTGTCATCTAGTCAATATCAACTCATAACGACCATATAGGACAGGGTAGAACTGCCCAATAGGGTTTCCAAGGATGAAATCTGTATGGGAGTAAATCGCCAGGTCTTTTCTCCCATGAAGAAGCTGGTGGGATCATAATGCCAAACTTTCAGTTAGCAGCTGAGTGCTTAACCATTGTGCCACCAAAGAGATGTAGATATATATGTAGATGTAGATATAAATATAGATTCCCTTCTTCCTTAGTCCTAATTTAAGCTTGTTTCCTCTGATTCTTTATTCAAGAAAAGACTACATTGTAAGGATATTTTATCATCTTCATGAGGACAAATTTGTATTGGCTATCTTTGCATTACCAGGTATATTTCAATGCTATTTTCTACCTAGTAGAGGAAATTTTTCCAAGTACTGTTCATTGAACTGGATGCCAATTTTATATGTGAGAAGACAACTGTGCCAACAACTGGGCTGTGTAAGCCACATTTGAAAATCGTTAATGAATTTTTCTGTTCTCTAACAGAAGTGTAAGTATTCTTTCAAGAATGATAAAAGAAAAAGAATAACATGAACTTTAAGACTATCCCTATATATATCACTACATATTGATATATACCAAACCCCAAACCCATTGCCATTGAGTCTATTCTGACTCATAGTGACCCTATAGTACAGAGTAGAACTGCTCCATAGGGTTTCCAAGGGGTGGCTGGTAGATTTGAACTGCCAACCTTTTGTTTGGCAGACGTAGCTCTTAACCACTGCACCTACGTCACATATATTAATATATATGTATATCATCATCAGTCTATCAACAGCTATCTGTCAGTCTATATGTCTATCTTCTGTCTGTCTTAGTTATCTAGTGCTGCTATAATGGAAATACCACAAGTGGAAGATTTTATCATTGATTGTCTCACATTCTATCAGGCTAGAAGTCCAAATTCAGGGCACCAGCTCTGGAGGAAGGCTTTCTCACTCTGTCAGCTTTGGGGGAAGTTCCTTGTCATCAATATTCCCTTGAGTCTAGGAGTTTCTCAGCACAGGGACCCTGGGTCCAAAGGAAATGCTCTGCTCCTGGCTCTTCTTTCTTGGTGGTATGATGTCCCTGTCCTCTCTGCTTACTTCTCTCTTTTATATCTCAAAAGAGACTGACTCAATATACAACCTAATACTGTAGATTGTGTCCTGATTTGTTAACATAATGGACAGCTCACTCCCAAATAGGATCTTAACCACAGTCATAGAGGCTAGAATTTATGACATACAGCATAATTACATCAGATCACAAAATGAAGGACAACCATATAATACTAGGAATCATAGTCTAGCCAAGGTAAGACATACTTTTAGGTGACAATTCAGTCCATAACATTCTACCATTTGGCCCCCGAAAATTCATGTCCTTGCCACATGTAAAACACTTTCACCCCATCATATCATCCTCAAAGTCTTAAATCAACTCCAAGTAGAAATTCCATCCTGGAGTAAAATTCCTCTTCATACAAATTATATGCTTCCATAGTACAATGGTCGAACAGGCACAAGGTATACATTTCCATTACAAACGTAAGAAATTGGAGGGAAAGAAGGAATAATAGGCACCAAGCAAGTAAAAAACCAGCAGAACAATTTCAATTAGCTCTCAAGGCTTGAAAATAAGCCTCTGTTCTCTGAGACCATCTAGCCAGTGGCTCTGCCCTCCAGACTCAGGGTGTTGGCCATACTCTCTGGACTCCAGATGGAGGCTTCTTGGCCCTGGGATTCAGCTCTGCCTTCCAGGCCCAATGGGATGGCAACTCTGCTCCCTCAGCTTTGGGCAGCCCCATTCTTCTAGTCCATCTGAGTGGTGACTCCATCTCCTTGACCCCAGTAGGACCCATTCTTCTGCTCCTTGGGCATGGAAGACCCACCCCCCTCAGCTTTGGGCAGTGAATGCGGCCCTATCTCCTTGGCACTCATGACCGTCAGCCCCACAATGCAGAACTGAGTTAGTGAAGATCTGATTCTTTGAAACCTAGGAGGCTGTGTCTCCACCCTTTGAGACTGAGTGTTCTTTGCTTCCTGTCTCTTCATCTTCTACTTCCTGGTTCCTTGGCTTCTTGGCCTGGAGGTGCTCAGCTCTCTCACTTTGTAGGTCAGCAAGCCTAGCTCTGTTGACAAGTGCCAAGAAGCACCCCACTCTTCCAGGAAGCCTCCTGCCCAAAGGCATTCAGCTATCTCCCTCAGTGGGTAGACTCTTGTGCTGTTTTGACTGGTCTCCTAGTTCTGCTGCTGCCATTTCTCTGCAGCTGCTTCTCATCTTCTGTACCATCTCTGGTGTTTCAGCTTTCCTCACATCCTTCTGAGCCCTCACTAGAAATGTATTTGATACTAGTATTACCACAACAGTCTCTTGAAGGTAATCTAGGCTTTTACTATTAGGCACTTGAAAACTTATCCAACTTCTACCCATTACTCAATTCAAAAACTGCTTCCACATTATAGATATCTATTAGAGAAGCACCTCACTCCTGGTACCAAATTCTGTCTTAGTTATCTAGCACTGCTATAACATAAATACCATAAGTGGATGTCTTTAACAAACAGAAATTTATTCTCTCACGTTCTAGGGGGCTAGAAGTCTGAATTCAGGGCACCAGCTCCAGGGGAAGGCTTTCTATCTCTGTCCGCTCTGCAGGAAGTTCCTTGTCATTGATCTTCCCTTGGGTCCATGAGTTTCTCGGCATAGGGACCCAAGGTACAAAGGACATGCTGTACCCCTGGCTCTTCTTTCTTGATGTTCCCTCTCCTCTCTGCTCCCTACTCTCTTTTATATCTCAAAAGAGACTCACTCAATATATACCTAATCCTGTAGGTTGTGTCCTGCCTCATTAACATAATGGACAACTCACTCCCAAATGGGATCATAACCACAAGCGTACAGGCTAGGATTTACAACACATAGTATAATTACATCAGATAACAAACTGGAGGACAACCACACAATACTAGGAATTGTAGCCTAGCCAAGTGGACACATATTTTGTGGGAGCACAATTCAATCCAAGACACTATTGAATATCTTTCTATCATCAATCTTTACAAGGCATTAGCAGGCCAATCTCAAGATACAGGAATGAGTAACCACTATAATTGGAAAGTACAGAAGGAATGTTTTAGAGTGAACATTAATTTCTCTTCATTTATTTCCAACACTTGTTAAAGTTAGGACCTACCAATCGTGTCAAAACTAATATGGCTCATCAATGTACCTCTTAGCCATTCTAATTTCTTAGGTAATGCCATATATAGCAATAGAAAAATGAGTGGCTTGTGCTAATTTTTATCTACGTTTACAACAAGATGGATTTAAGCCATCATGTTGTTTTGTAGATTGAGATCACATAGATGAGGCTGTAGAGTTGCATGATTGCTGTTGGTATAAAGTAAAGTTCTATATAAAAGCCCCCCTCTCCACCCCAGGAAATAAACTCTTTGGGAAAATATATGTATGTGCTGCATAGGACAAAATTGTGCACGGAGTTTTAGTAAATAAAATCTCATCTCTTTTTTAAAAAAAAATTTTATTGTGCTTTTTAGGTGAAAATTTAGAGAGCAAATTGGTTTCTCTTTAAACAATTAATACAAAAATTGTTTTGTAACGTTGGTTACCAACCCCGCAAGGTGTCAATACTCTCCCCTTCTCCACCCTGGTTTGCCTGTTTCCATTCGTCTAGTTTTCCTAACCTTTTCTGCCTTCTCATCTTTGCTTTTGGACTGGTGTGCCCATTTACTCTCTTATACTTGATTGAACTATGAAGCACATTCCTCGCCTGTAGTAGTGTTTGCCCTCTACATCTGTGTAATCTTTGGCTGAAAGATGAACCTCGAGAGTGACTTCAGTACTGAGTTAAAATGTGTCCGTGGGCCATACTCTTGGAGTCTCTCCATTCTTTGTCAGACCAGCAAACAAGGTCTTTTTTTGGTGTGTGAATTTGAATTTTGTTCTACATTTTTCTCTCACTTTCTCCAGGACCCTGTATTGTGATCCCTGTCAGAGCAGTCAGTGGTGGTAGCCAGGCACCATCTAGTTGTTCTGGGATCAGTTTTGTGGAGGCTGTGGTAGCTGTGGTTCATTAGTCCTTTGGACTAATCTTTCCCTTGTGTCTTTGGTTTTTTTCATTCTCCTTTGTTCCAAATGGGATGGGACCAGTACATGTATATTAGATGGCTGCTTACAGGCTTTTCAGACCCAGACACTACACACCACAGTCAGATTTAGAACATTTTCCTTATAAATTCTGTTATGCCAATTGAGCTAGATGTCCCCTGAGACCATGTTCCCCAGCCCAGTAACTCAGTCCCTCAGGGAGTTTGGATGTATCTCTGAAGCTTCTATGATTTTGCTTTGATCAAGTTGCACTGGCTTCCTCAGTATTGTGTGCTGTCTTACCCTTCACAAAAGTTATTAGTTATCTACTATCTAGTTAGTGTTTTTCCCTCACTCATCCTCTCCCTCGTGACCACCAAAGATTGTTTCTTTCTGTGTGTAAATCTTTTCTTGAGTTTTTATAATAGTGGTCTCATACAGTATTTGTCCTTTTGTAACTGACTTATTTCACTCACCATAGTGCCCTCCAGATTCATCTGTTTTAAGATACTTGGCAGATTCCTCATTGTTCTTTATCATTGAATAGTACTCCATTGTGTGTGTGTACCATAATTTGTTTATCCATTCATCTGTTGATAGGCACTTAGCTTGTTTCCATCATTTTGCTATTGTGAATAATGCTGCAATGAACATGAGTGTGCATATGTCTGTTCGTGTGATGGCTCTCGTTTCTCTACGTTATATTCCTAGAAGTGGGATTGCTGGATCATATGGTATTCTATTTCTGGCTTTTTAAGGAAGTGCCATATTGTTTTCCAAAAAGATTGTACCATTTTGCATTCCCACCAGCAGTGCATAAGAGTTCCAATCAACCTGCAACCTCTCCAACATTGCCTTTCCATAAAAAAATTAATGATTAGTTTTTTCATCTTTTTAAAGAATGTTGTTGGTATTTAAGTTGCGATTGCATTGTATTTGCAGATTGCTTTGGGTAGAATTGACATTTTCACAATGATGAGTCTACCTATCCGTAAGCATGTATGTTTTTGCATTTATGCAGGTCTCTTTGGGTTTCTTGCAGTAGTGTTTTATAGTTTTCTTTGTATAGGTCTTTTATTTTCCTGGTTAGATTTATTCGTATGTATTTTATTTTTTTAGAGGCTATTATAAATGGTGTTGCTTTCTTGATTTCCTTTTCATAGTTCTCTTTATTGGTGTATAGGAATCCAACTGATTTTTGTATGTTTATCTTATATCCTCCTACTCTGCTGAATCTTTCTACTAGTTCCAGTAGTTTTCTTGTGGAGTCTTTAAGGTTCTGTATATATTGTATTGTATCATCCACAAATTGGAATAGCTTTACTTCTTCCTTAATTTGGGTGCCCTTTATTTATTTTTCTTGCCTTATTGTTCTAGCTAGGACTTCCAGCACAACGTTAAATAGGAATGTGATAAAGGGCATCCATTTCTTGTTCACATTCTCAGGTGGAATGTTTTCAACCTCTTTCAATTGAGAATGATGCTGGATGTTTGTTTTGTATACATGCCCTTTATTATGTTGAGGAATTTCCCTCCTATTCCTATTTTACTGATAGTTTTTATCAAGAATGGGTGCTGAGGCCAACATGGCACTATAGACAGGATCACCATGCCATCCCTCTACAGCAAAGACCAGAAAAACTAAGAAAAACAGATATAAACAACCTGGAACTCTAAGCGCCAAATGAAGTGATGAAGAACTCAATCAAGCACCAAACAAATAAGAAACTGATCATGAACAAAGAACAAGGAGATATATGTAGTGGAGGTCCCCTACTGAGTAACGTGGCATAGATTTGCCGTCTTGGACTGTATCCACCAAAGACTGCAAACAAGGAGTAACAGAAGCCGTTTTCACAGAGCTCCAAACAGGAGACAGAGCACCCACTAATCAAGGATGCACACTTTCCCACCCCCAGAGCTTCTTCCTTGTATGAGGTCTCCACCGCTTTCCAAGGGCCACAGTCGCTCGGCCAGAGAGACACCAGCTCACCACCATCTGGATTAAGAGTCTTGGGTCTCAGCCACCAACTACTTTGAACAGTGAGTATGGGAAGGTAACTTCATGGAGCTCCCAATAGGAGACAGAGCATCTGACAGCCAGAGATACACGCTTTCCCACCCTTCACACTTCTTCCCTCTATGCTGCTTCCACCGATTTGCAATGGGCCATGGTTGCTCAGCTGGAGATACTTCAGCTCACTGCTGCCAGGATTTGCCCTATCCCCACTGGTCACCTCCTTCAGTGCCATTGATGTATCTGTGAAACAGCTCACAACATGGATGAATCTGGAGTGCATTATGCTGTTCAAAATAAGTCAATCACAAAAGGACAAATATTGTATGAAACCAGTGCTATAAAAACTCATGAAAAGGTTTACACACAGAAAGAAACAATCTTTGATGGTTATGAGTGACGGGAAGTGTGGGAAGGGAAAAATACCAAATAGACAACAGATAAGTGGTAACTTTGGTGAAGAGTAAAGCAGTACACAATACTGGGGAAGCCAGCACAACTTGACAAAGGCAAGGTCATGGAAGCTTCATAGACACATCCAAACTCCCTGAGGAACTGGTTTCCTGGGCTGAAGTTTGGGGAGCATCGTCTCAGGGGACATCTAGCTCAATTGGCATAACACAGTTTATAAAGAAATATTCTACATCCTACTTTGGTGAGTAGCGCCTGGGGTCTTAAAAGCTTGTGAGTGGCTATCTAAGATACTCCACTGGTCTCACCCCATCAAGAGCAAAGAAAAATGAAGAAAACCAAAGACACAAGGGAAAGATTAGTTCAAAAGACTAATGGGCCACAAGTAACACAACCTCCACCAGACTGAGTCCAGTACAGCTAGATGGTGCCCAGCTACCACCACCAACTGTTCTGACAGGGATCACAATGGGGGGTCCCAGACAGAGCTGGAGAAAAATATTGAACAAAATTCTAACTCACAAAAAAGAGCAGACTCACTGGTCTGACAGACTGGAGAAACCCTGAGAGTATAGCCCCGGACACACTTTTAACTCAGTACTGCAGTCACTCCTGAGGTTTACTGTTTAGCCAAGGATTAGATAAGTCCATAAAATAAAATGAGAGTAATTGTCACACCAACCCAGGGGCAAGGATGAGAAGGCAAGAGGGATCAAGGAAGCTGGCAATGAGGAACCCAAGGTTGAGAAGGAGAGAGTGTTGACACGTCGTGTCATTGGCTAAAAAAAAAGAATAGGTGTTGGATTTAATCAGATGTCTTTTCTGTGTCGATTGAGATGATCATGTGACACTTTTGTTTTATTATGTGGTGGATTACGTTGATTGATTTTCTAAAGTCGCACCATCCTTGCATACCTGTTATGAATCCCACTTGGTCGTGATGTATTATTTTTTTGGTATGATGCTGAATCCTATTTCCTATACTTTTGTGGAGAATTTTTGCCTCTATATTCATGAAAGATATTGGTCTGTAATTTTCTTTTTTTGTGGTATCAGGGTTATGCTGTCTTCAAATAATGAATTCAGATGTATTCTTTCCTTTTCTATGTTCTGAAATTGTTTCAGTAGTGCTGATGTGAACTCCTCTCTGAATGTTTGGTAGAATTCTGCAGTGAAGCCATCTTGGCCAGGACTTTTTTTTTATTACATTCTCAGTCTCTTCAGTTGTATGGATCTGTTCAGATTTTCTACATCAGTTTGTGTTATTTTAGGTAGGTGGTGTGTTTCTAGAAATGTATCCATTTCCACTAGGTTTTCAAATTTATTGGAGTATGGTTTTTCATAGTACTCTCTTATGATTCATTTTGTTTCAGTTGAGTCTATTGTAATCTCTCTTATTTCATATTTGGGTTATTTGCTTCCTCTCCTGTTTTTCTTTTGTCAACTTGGTCAATACTTTGTCAATTTTGTTGATACTTTCAAAGAATCAACTTTTTTTTTTTTGATTCTTTCTATTGCCCATTTTATTTATTTTTGCTCTGATCTTTATTATTTCCTTTCTTCTTGTGGCTGTGAGCTGCTTTTGCTGTTCTCTTTCTATTTGGTTTGTAAGGCTAACATTTTAATTTCATCCCTTTATTCTTTTTGAGGTTTCCAGAGTAATTTATTCATTAAAATCTATTCAATCTGCCATCAACAGTTGTCCTGTATGTACTGTGCTGATACTTAGACACTGAGAAGATTTAACAAGTTCTTCATTTAATAAGTCTAAATTCATTTTCACCACATGGTATTATTATATTATTATATTTCTTTTTAACAGATCATAGTTTAAAAAAGTTATAGATGCTGTGAGTTTTGAATAAACTGGTGGATAGTAACTTAGTTCCTTTCTTTTGTCTTATAAGCCTCAACTTCACTGCAGAATAAAGAACATAGGACAAAGAAAGCTTGATTGGTCACTCATACAGAACAGCATTATTTCTGTAGTTTGAAGCTTTCTGAATAGACGGTTTAGCCCTGATGCTAGTGTAAAAAGATACTTAGTGAATAGGTTATATGGAATTGTAGAAAATGTTATTAACTTCAATCATTAATAGCTTACACAGTACTAATTTACTGGTTGCTCTTCAAAACAAAAACCTGGTTTTTTTTTTTCTCCCTTGTTTTTTTTTTGTACTTCAGGTGAAGGTTTACAGAAAAAAATAGTTTCTCATTAAACAGTGGTACACATATCGTTTTATGACATTGCTTAACAACCCCACGACATGTCAACCCTCTCCTTTCTTGACCTTTTTTTTTGGTGAAAATATACATAGCCAAGGATACACCATTTCAAAAATTTCTACATTCACAGTTCAGTGACGTCGACTACGCTCTTCCGGTTGTGCTGCTATTTTCAATTTAGATGAAGGTTTACAGATCAAAATAGTTTCTCATTAAACAGGTAGTACACGTTGCCCTATGACAATGGTTAACAACCTCACAACACAACAACACTATCGTTATTCAATCTTCGGTTCCCTATCACCAGCTTTCCTGTCCCCTTCTGCCTTCTAGTCCTTGTCCCTGGAATTCTGTGTGATATTAGTCCCATTTGGTTTTATAGGGATGTCCACTCCCTGGCTGAAATGGTGAACCTCGGAAGTGACTTCACTGCTGAGCTAAAAGGGTGACTGTGGGTCATACTCTCAGGGTTTCTCCAGTCTCCTTTAGACCAGTAAATCTGGTCTTATATTGTGTGTTAGAATTTTGTTCTACATCCTTCTCTAGCTCTGTTCAGAACCCTCTGCTGTGATTCCAGTCAGAGCAGTCAGTGGTGGTAGCTGGGCACCATCTAGCTGTACTGGACTCAGTCTGGTGGAGGCCTTGGTAGCTGTGGTCCATTAGTCCTTTGGACTACTCTTTTCCTTGTATCCTGTTCTCTTCATTCTCCCTTGCTCCTGAAGGGATGAGACCAGAGGAGTATCTTAGATGGCTGCTCACGGGCTTTTAAGACCCCAGACGCTATCCACCAAGGTTGAATGTAGAACATTGTCTTTATAAACTGTGTTATGCCAATTGAGCTAGATGTTCCCTGAGACCATGGTCCCCACAGTCCCCCCCCCCCCAGCAATTCAGTCCCTCAGGGAGTTTGGATGTGTCTATGGAGCTTCCATGACCTTTCCTTGTACAAGTTGTACAGTCTCACCCTTCACCCAAGATACCACTTATCTACTGCCTATTTAGTATTTCCTCAGCCCCACACCTCCCATTCCTAGTAACCAACAAAGATTGTTACCTTTTGTGTGTGAACTTTTTCATGGGTTTTTACAATAGAGGTCTCATACAATATTTTTCCTTTTGTGATTGACTTATTTCAGTCAGCATAATGTCCTCCAGTTACATACATGTTATGAGATGCTTCACAGATTCCTCATTGTTCTCTCTCATGGTATAGTACTCCATTGTGTTTATGTACCATAATTTGGTTATCCATTCATCTGTTGGTGGGCTTCTAGGTTGTTTCCATCTTTTTGCTATTGTGAACAATGCTGCCACGAACATAGGTGTGCATATGTCTATTTGAGTGACGACTCTTATTTCTCTAGGATATATTCCTAGGAGTGGGATTGCTGAATAGTATGGTATTTCTATTTCTAGCTTTCTAAGGAGGCACCATATCATTTTCAAAAATGGTTGTATCATTTTACATTCCCACCAGCAGTGCATAAGAATTCCCATCTCCCCGCAGCACCTCCAACATTTGTTATTTCCAGTATTTTGATTTGTGCTAGTAATGCCGTGGTGAGATGGTATCTCATTGTGGTTTTAATTTGCATTTCTCTAACGGCTAGTGATTGCGAGCATTTCCTCACGTGTCTGTTGGCTGCTTGAATGTCTTCTTTGGTGAAGTGTCCGCTCATTTCCTTTGCCCATTATTTAATAGGATTATTTGTCTTTTTGTTGTAGAGGTGTTGGATTTTCTTGTACATTATAGAGATTAGACTTTTGTCTGACTTGTACTGTCCAAAATTTTTTTCCCAATCTGTAGGTTCTCTTTTTACACTTTTGGTGAAGTCTTTTGAAGAGCATAGGTGTTTTATTTTTAGAAGATCCCAGTTATCTAGCTTATCTTCTGGGGTTTGTGTGTTAATGGTTATGGTTTGTATCCTGTTAATGCTGTGTATTAGGGCCTGTAGAGTTGATCCTATTTTTTCTTCTATGAACTTTATCATTTTTGGCTTTATAATTAGGTCATTGATCCATTTTGAGTTAGTTTTTGTATATGGCGTGAGGTATGGGTCCTGTTTCATTTTTTTGTGGATGGATACCCAGTTTTGCCAGAACCATTTGTTAAAAAGACTGTCTTTTCCCCATTTGATGGACTTTGGGCCCTTGGTCGAAGATCAGATGACCGTAGGTGGATGAATTTACATATGGGTTCTCAATTCTGTTCCACTGGTCAATGTTTCTGTCATTGTACCAGTACCAGGCTGTTTTGACTACTGTAGCTGTATAGCAGTTTCTGAGTTCAGGCAGTGTGAGTCCTCCAACTTTATTCTTCTTCTTCTGTAGTGCTTTACTTATTCAGGGCTTCTTCCCTTTCCATATAAAGTTAATGCTTAGTTTTTCCATCTCTTTTAAGAATGTTGTTGGTATTTGGATTGGGATTG
This sequence comes from Dugong dugon, assembly GCA_030035585.1. NCBI lineage: Eukaryota > Metazoa > Chordata > Mammalia > Sirenia > Dugongidae > Dugong > Dugong dugon. The sequence continues at coordinate 37,110,244 of CM057479.1, forward strand.
CATTGTATTTGTAAATTTCTTTGGGTAGAATGTTCATTTTCACAATGTTTAGTCTAGCTATCCATGAGCATGGGATGTTTTTCCATTTATGTAGATCCTTTTGGTTTTCTTGCGGTAGTGTTTTGTAGTTTACTTTGTAAAGGTCTTTTACATCCCTGGTTAGATTTATTCCTAAGTATTTTATTTTTTTAGGGGCTATTATAAATGGGATTTTTTTCCTGATTTCCTTTTCTTTGTTCTCTTTATTGATTTATAGGAATCCAACAGATTTTTGTACGCTTATCTTGTATCCTGTTACTCTGCTGAATCTTTCTATTAGTTCCAGTAGATTTCTCATGGAGTCTTTAGGGTTTTGTGCGTATAGTATCATATCACCTGCAAACAGGGACAGTTTAACTTCTTCGTTATCAATTTGGATACCCTTTATTTCTTTTTCTTGCCTTATTGCTCTAGCTAGAACTTCCAGCACAATGTTAAATAGGAATGGTGATAAAGGGCATCCGTGTCTTATTCTTGTTCTCAAGGGGAATGTTTTCGGCCTCTCTCCATTAAGAATGATGTTGGCCATTGGTTTTGCATAGATGCCCTTTATTATGTTGAGAAATTTCCCTTCTATACCTATTTTATTGAGAGTTTTTTTAATCAGGAATGGGTGTTGGACTTTGCCAAATGCCTTTTCTGCATCAATTTAATGTCATGTGTGCATTGAGTCCATTTACATTCAGTGTAATTACTTACAGATGTGAGTTTGTTGCTGTTATTTTATAGTGCTTTTTTTTTGTGGTGCTGATGGTTTCTTTTCCTCTCCTGTGCTGAATTACTTTTGTTTGTGGACTTTTTTTTCTTTTCGTTTGTTTTTGTAGGTTTTGTTTTTACTGAGACTTTATGTTTTTCCTCTTTATTTTTATGAGTATGTTTGTTAACTTCTTTTGTGGTTACCATGAAATTTACCCTTATCTTACTAAGTTTAAAGCAGTCTATTATTACTTGGTATCACTTTGCCTTCCTCTCCATTAGAAGGTTCTATACCTACACCATTTATTACCTCTTTAATTGTTCTGATGTTGTTGTCATTTATCGATTAACTGCTCTGAGTCCCTGTTGTATTTCTTTTGGATTTGGATGTCCTTGAGCTATAATTTCCTAGATTGGTATCTGGCTGGTAGAATCCTGCATCCTAGATTCAGCCTGTGAGCTGAAGTTGTTTGTTCTCAGATTGAAGAACTCCATTTAATAATTCTTGTAAGTTTGGTTTGTACATAGTCTCTTAATTTCTTTTTGTCTGGAAGTGTCCTAATTTCACCATCATATTTGAATGACTTTTGTGCAGGACATATTATTCTTGGCTGGCAATTTTTTTTTCAAGGTTTTATATATGTCATCCAATTGCCTTTTTGCCCACATGGTTTCTGCCAAATTATCGGAGCTTAGTCTTATTGTTTCTCCTCTGTATGTGACTTCTTGTTTTTCATGAGCTGCTGTCTGGATTTTTTGTTTTCTTTGGTTTTGGCGAGTGTGATTATGCTATGCCTTGGTGATTTTCTTTTGGGGTCTATCCCGTATGGGGTTCATTGAGCTTCTTGATGGCCAGCTTTTCATCTTTCGTGATATTGGAGAAGTTTTCTGTCAGCAGTTCTTCAATGATCCTCTCTGTGTTTTCTGTTTTCTCTTCCATTCTCGAACTTGAATCACTCACAGATTTTTGCTTTTGATCGTATCCCATATGACTCTCAGGGTCTCTTCATTTTTCTTCCTTCTTTTTTCTGAGTTTTCCTTGAACAGAGTTGTATCCACGTGTTTGTCTTTATTCTGCTGATCCTGTTTTCCACCCTTTCAAATCTGCTCCTCAGCCCTTATATGACACTGTCCATTTCTGAAATCTTGTTGTTTATCTTTTGGATTTCTAATTGTTGTCTACGTATAATTTCTAATTGTCAATTTATTTTGGCATTTTGTCCCTGCATTATTTTCCAGAATTCTTCCAATTTTTTTCTGTATTTTCCATGAATTTTTCTGTCTTTTCCATGACTTTGTCTATTTTTTCCTCATTTTTGTCTGCTTTTTGCATAAACTCTTGGATAATTCTTAGTATTAGAGATTTGAATGCCCTATTAGGCAGTTCTAGTGCCTTTTCTTCCACTGGAAAGTCATCTGGTGTTTTATTTTGGATGCCTACTGGAACCATCCTGTCCTGTTTTTGAAAATGTTTTGATATTGTCTGCTGTCTTTGGGGCATTCAGTAGTCATTTTTTTTTCTTTATTTTTATTGATTGTAGATTTGTTTGTTTTGTCCTTTTTTTTATTTGGCTATGTCTGAGCAGGCGGGCTGTGTGTTCTTTGTTGTTTGCTCATTTGTGAACATGATACTTTTCTCCTCCTTCTCCAGTTGGCAGTGTCAGTCACTCAGATATGGTACAGCAGGGCAGCTCTAGCTGAAGAGGAGTTACTGGGGCGGGTTGTTTGTGGCACTTACTACAACCACAAGAGCAGGTTGGTAATCAGTGCAGGGCTGGTTCCAGTAGGTAGTGCCTGTGCTGCTTGGTGGTGTGATGTTAATCACACGGTGCAGGCAGGCAGGATGTAGGGGAGAAATTGTTATGTGTGGAGCTAAGATGGATATGGTAGAGAGGAAAGAGAAACAGGGGCCAAAAACATACAAACAAAAAAAGAGTGCTAGGGGAGCTTGCTGTTGGAGTGGAGAGATGAGAGACTATGAAATGGAGAAAAACAAAAAGGGGAAGAAGAAGAAAAAAAGAAAAGAATGAATAAATAAAAATCGGAAAGGAAAAAGAACAGAAAACTCCTTTGGATCCCACCCGTGTGGCTATGAGGTCTGGGGAAGTTGTTTCCAGGTGTTGAAGTACAGCCTGGCTAGAAGGGATAGCATTGTCACTCAGCGACATTTATTAAGGGGACAGGAAGAGAAGGAAGGTATAGAGAGACCAGAAACTGAGTAACTAAGAAAGACAAAAAGGGAAAAATAGGGAAAAGAAAACAAAATAATTTAAAAAAAAAAGAAATTAGAAAAGCCCCCAAAAAAAACAGAAAAAAAAAATAATAATAAACCTCAGGAATAAAGAAATGCCCTCAGAGATCCCTCTGCGCATCTGCACAAGCCGAGGGGGTTGGTCCCAAGCCCTGCAGCACCACCAGGCCAGAACGGGCTCCCAACTCAAGAAAAGGAAAAGGGAACAGACAATTCAAAACAAACAAACAAACAAAAGCCCCGGGATCCCACCAGTGTCACAGCCCAGACCAGGAAACAGTTCCACACTCGAACAGAGCTCTGCAGCCCCTCAGAAAGAAGCAAAGATGGTGCACAGAGCCAGGTATTTGAGCAAAAGGAGGTGGAGGTGGTGAGAGGTAAGGAAGAAATCAAAAGAAGTGGAAAAAAGCAACACCAGTAGCCAACAAATGGCATTCAAAGAGCCAGCCAGTTTGGTTGGGTGGAATCCAAGCAGTTGGTGCCTCCCAGACAAGAGACTGGCTGGGGGAAGCAAAGGAGGCCGAGTGCAGGTGAAGAGGGGTGGGGGCTGGGAAAGAGTATATTGCAAATTACCAGTTGTTTTGTCTCCTGCTGGAAGCTCCATGAAGCTGCTTTCGTGTACCCCCTATTTGCTGGTCTCCGATAGGAGTCCAAGATGGCGGATCCAGGCTGCGTTAGCTGATAGAGGACCTCTGTATGAATCTCTCCTCACTCTTTGTTCTCTGTCAGTTTTCTCACTCTATTTGGTGCTTGGCTGAGTTCTTTGTCTCTTCATTTAATGTTTTAGGAGTTCAGGATTGCTGTGTTCTCGGTTAGGCTTAGTTTTTTGTATCTTTCCTGTGGAGGGACGGCATGGAGCTTCTGCCTAGAGTGCCATTTTGCAGGAAGTCTCACAAAAACCTGTTTTTGAAACCTCAAAATGTGGCATGTGCACATAACCATGCCACTGTCTATTTTCAGGGTTGTGTCAATATGTATTTCAACAGAAACTTTGGCTTTAGGAAAGAGTCATAAACATTTAAAATAGTTTTAATCATTATTTTAGGTATATGATAGGGGAAACATGTGCTTTAATTAAATGTACATCATCCCAGTGATTCTGGCAAGGTTGAAAGTTACTCCTAATGCTGATACTAATAAAAAACAGTTTGTACATGAAAAGATAATGACGAAAATAGAGCAATCCCTTTGAGACAAATTTTTAAAATTAAAAAAAAATTGTTCACAGTGGTTTATATCGACAGTATGCATTTTATGACAGTATGATGTTCAGATTCAGAGCACCCTAGGGCTCTCTTTATGCCCTAAAGAAAAGGAGCATTACACTACTTATGGGTTGTACTGAATTTAAAAAAAAAAAAAAAAGATCAGTTGTATATTTACCCCTAGGCAGGATAAACTGCCCTGAGGTGTACCGCTTTAACACCATCATTAAAAGTTGTTTGCAAAAGGAATATAGAATTAAAAGACAAAACAAAACACTTGGGAATGGAGAGAGTCTTTGATTTGCTGTTACAACTGGTGAATGCTATTAGGTGAATCAAAAATTAAGTGGGACCCACAAACACAGATCTGTTTGAGCAAACTGACCAGTACACATTACAGTTTTAAAAATGAAAGTTATATACTGTATGTTACAAGTCCCAACTAGGCATTGTCAAAATGACATCTATTTTTTTGCTTGCTGTTTGATCATATCCCTTGGTGGTGTTACGGGTGTAGTGACATTCAGCTTCTTTTTCTTTTCAGGCTTTAAAATCTGAAAAGAACACATTAGCATTGCATCCACACTCGTGGAATCTGCATTGTCAAATTCTCCACAATAATTGGGTGCAGAAAACAGAATTACCGACTGCCTCTTGGCAAAAAATTCATATCCATCCTCAACCACCTAATGGGCTACACATATAAGATCCAAATCATGCTTATGGAGAAATTTTGCAACTACTTTTGCGCCAAATGTGAAGGACACTTCTCTGTCATTTTTGCCCCAGCCTAAGACATTTTTATCAGGGTCAGACCACAAAAAATCACAAAGAAGACCCTGATCTGGTACAGCAGTTGGTCGCATAATTTGCTGAATCTGCTCCATAGATTGAATATCTGGTGATAAACTTCCATGAAAGCAGAGTATCTTCTCATCCATGATGGTGGCTATCGGCAAACATTTTGTGCACTTTTTCCAGACTTTAACGTTGTATCTTCTTTTACATGCATGACAAAACCCATAAATTCTATTGACATTTATGGTTCCCTCTGATAAGAAAAAATTCTTAAGATATTTGATTTTGTAGACCAGTAAGAGGAGGATAGTCTTCAGTGACTGCTTCCCCCATCCACGTAGTCTTCAAGAAACAGGTAGTTGCTTTCTAGTGGGAAAAAGTACTCAAAAAGTTGAAGCAAATCATAGTATTGCCCATGGATGTCACCAGATATTTTGAGTGGTACTTCAATTTCTAGTAGGATAGGCTGAAAAAGATCTCCTGAGACTTTAAGCACAGTCCCCTGATTTCATTCTCCAACTCAGTGTAGTTGGACACTCTTACCAGGCTTGGACCTCTCACTTCCAGCAGCTGCTGGACGATGCTACCCATGTTCAGTGTATCTATATCCTCCATCGCTTTCTCATCGCGACCCTCCGGTGCTGGCGCTGCCACCAGCTGGCACCCAGGACTCACATTCCTTCCCCACGCCATGATTTTTGAATTCCCTAACACGTATTTCCAGTGCCTTTTCTTCTGCCAGAAGGTTATCTGGTGCTTTATTTTGGTAAATTACTGGAGCCTTCTTGTCCTTTTTTTTTTTTTTTTTTTTAATGTTTTGATATTGTCTGCTATGTCTGAGACATTCAGGTATAATTTTTTTTATTGATTGATTGTAGATTTGGTTGTTTCATCCTGTTTTTTGTTTTGTTTAGTTATGTCTTGGCAAGCGGGCTGGGCAGGTTTTAGTTTGCTCGTCTGTGGGCATGTTAGTTCTCACCACTTTGTCTGGGTGTGCAGGGGCAGTCATTCAGCTGTGGTACAGTAGGGCAGGTCCAGCGGTGGGGGCAGGGGGAGGGGAAGGGGCAGAGATGTCTTTTATCTATGGCATGAACCAGGCTGAGGCTGGGGGCTGGAGCAGGGCCTATGGTGTGACTAGCTGGATACCCTGGGGCCACAGAATGTGGCAAGGTGAGGGCCTGAGCTAGCGGTAAGGAGTCTTGGGGTCTGGGCTGGTTTCCGTTGGGGCCTTGGAACGTGGCAATGTGGGGGCCAGCTGGCCAGGAGGGTTCTGGAGGGCCGGCAGGTGGGCTGAGGAGAGAGGCAGGTAGAGGGGTGAGTGCAGGGGCAGAGGAGGTTAGATGGAGGAGGGCAATAGGGTAGATTAGTACTTGTTACTGGCAGTTGGGGCTGCCAAGATGGGGTGGTTCTTGTTGCTGTTCACCAGAGGGTTAGCAGTTGTAGGACCAAGCTCCTGTGGTTACTGGATGAGAGAGTCTGGGCTCCTCCTTGACTTGCATCCAGCAAATGTGCTCTTACCCTGGGTGTGTCTGCGCCATCCCTCTATCACCTATTAGGAGTTTTGTGGAGGTGCCTTTCTGTGTGTGGGGTTGTGGGCTTTATTCCAAGATAGACACGCTGAGTTACGCTGTTTGACAGGGATCCTCCACTCCATATCTCTACTCCTTCACCATTTTCTATCAGTTTTTTCTTCTCAGTGGCTTTCGATCTAATATTTTATCCCTTTATTTAAGGTTCAGGTTTCCAGGATTGACATCTATATCTGTTTTACTTGGTTTTTCGGGTCTTTGTTGCAGCAGGATGGCTTAGTGTGTCTTATTATTCTGCCATGTTTGCTCTGCCTCCAAAACCTCATCTCTAATACCTGCCACTAACACTGCTCACGCAACCAGTTATCCTACTGTTTTACTAGAACCTGTAATCCTGAAAAACACATAATTCCTGAAAAACACCCATTTTGAGAACTCAGTGCATTACACCTCAGTGGTCAGGCAATCCCTCTTTCAGTAAGGGTTTGAATGCCATTTGCTATTGCACGCAGACAGAGGAAAATCTTTAACTGATTGTCGAACGTCTCTAACAAATCATTATGCTGTTTTTCTTAAAGGATCTTCCATGGTCCTACACCCTCATTCCACCACCAGCAGCTGCCTTCAAGTTGATTCCAGCTCATGACTACCCCATATCTGTCAGAGTAGAACTGTTCTTCACAGGGTTTTCAGCGGTTTGATGTTTCAGAAATAGATCACCAAGTCTTGTTTCTCAAATGTCACTAGGTGGACTAAAACCTCCAACTTTTTGATCAGCAACTGAGCACATTAATCATTTGCACCACCCAGAGACTCCTTTGTTAGTATTGTACATTGTATTTTATGGCTTTGGGCACCTCCTACCACATTCAGCCTTTCTCAATGACTTTCACTCACTTCTTCATGCTAGTACCCTATGTCTAGAACTTTAATATACCTGAAAAATGCCAGTGTAACATCCTGGTGTTATTAGGGGCATAATTAATAATTTATATACTATTCCTAAATAATAACTTAAGGAAATAAAATTGATATAAAGTGGAACTTTGGTGGTGCAGTGGTTAAGACTTTGGCTGCTGTAACTAAAAGGCCAGAGGTTCAAATCCACCAGCTGCTCCTTGGGAGCCTTATAGGGCAGTTCTACTCCATCCTATAGGGTCACTAGGAGAACTTAAGGAACTAAAATTAGTATACAGATAAAATGAATGCAAGAAGATAATCATTAGGGTATTATCTATAATAACAAAAAACTAGATAAAATCTTAACATTGGATAAAGGTAAATGAGTCTGTTACTATGGTATATCAGCTCAGTGGAAAAATCTCAGCAATAGATTATTACTATGAAGACTGAAAAAAATATAAAATTGCTTATATGCTTTTTAGTATACAAAAATATAAAATATTAGCCTTATTCTATTTTCAAACTATATAATTCTATATATACATATAAACAATGACTTACAAGTGAATTTGAGTGTGCTAGTTTTGAAGGATTATGTGTGAATTTTTGTCTGATCACATTTGTCTTATAGTTGATGGTAGATTAACTGTATTTACTTACTCATGTTGATTGAAAAGCAGCATTTGTAATAGTTCCTTCATAATAAGGACACCAGGCAAATTAAGTTAGTTCTGTGGACTGAGACATATTGATTCATTGCTCTGGCCCACAATTTTCTCATATGTAAAATAAATTCCCATTGCTTCTAGTGTTATGTACGTGTCAATACAATGTCTGATTTTACTTTGGAATTACAGCAGAAGAAATTAGGGTTAATAATCCTTAGTCTTAGAGTTGTGGGTTATTTGTATTTATTTGGTAGAATCTTGCCAATTTTAAAGAGGTGGGAGTCACTTTAGTGGGATAACCCTGTAGGAACATCTTATTATAATCTGTGAAATATGCAGGAAGACCCCAATAAAAATAATTTATATGGTCATGAAATATTTACTTTTGGCAAGTTGTGTATTGACAAAGGTAGCATGTGAAATCTTTGTCATCCCTTGGCCCTGACTACATCCAATACATGTAAAGAGGTAAACCTTTGCTAAGTCATCATTCTACAAGGGATGATGCTTACAAGTTGGCTCCCACTTTCCACTAGATTTTTATTGAAATTGACAATTGTGGGGAAGGCATTCCCAATTGCTATATCTGTGTTTGAAACCATTTGGCAGGATTACTTACCTTGAGAACTTATAAAAATATTTTCACGTGAAGCTGTCCAAACCTGAATTATAGAATACTAACCACATAAGTTTATAGTTATTAAACATAAGCAACATTATATATAAAAGAAACTGCTTAATAATACATTTTGTGGTTTCATTTTGGTCCAATAAGCACTCTTTACTTTCAGTCCCTTCTGTGCCTCCTTTGGTGAGGAGAGGTCTCTCTAAAAAGATTATTCTGTTTATCAGGTTAGTCGATGAAAATTTTCAGCTATTTCTCAATATTAATTGGACTGTAACTAAATTTGTATAGTAAAAAACCAAAACAGTTGTCAGAGTCTATTCCGGCTCCTTGTGACCCCAGGTGTGTTAGAGTACAACTTTGCTCCTTTGGCTGATTATTCAAAAGTAGGTCACCAGGCCTTTCTTCTGATGCACCTCTGGGTGGACTCAAACCTCCAACTTTCCTTTCAACAGCTGACCGTGTTAACTATTTTCACCACCATGCTGTGTAATGCAGAACTATGAAAAAACAAAAAAGTTAAGCCTCTAGATACATAGTCAACTACTGACTAGGTTTAACTTTCTCTTTCTTTAGTTTACAGTCCGAAAAGTGGAACCCTTTGTCTCCCTTGCAAAACGTAAAATGTCAAGGACCTCCTTACTTGTGTGGAATGAACCTTCTACATTCTTCTGCTCTGACTTTTGTCCAGCTTCATTTATGTAGTTTTTATGGTGGGGGAGGAGAATTTTATGACTCTTAGATTTTTGCAAGGAAAAGTAACCACAAAGCTGATTATGACTGCAAAATATTCCTTTCTGTTGCACAGAAGTTATGGGAAATTTCTTACTTCCTGGTAACACTTTGAAATACTTTTCTGATTTTAACTCCCCAGTGTTTCACAATTTACCAGCATATACTCTGTCTATGGAAAGTCCAAGGAGGTAGTGGAGTGTATAGGACACAGTGCCAGCTCATACCTCTGGTGATCTTCCTAGAAACCAGAAGGAATTTTTTTTTTTTTTCACTTAACTCTTGTCTATTTTCATCAATTCTTTTCAAAGAGAAAGAAAATCAATTTTTTTATAAGCTATTCAAATTAATGCTTCCCTTTTCATTGAAGAAAGCAGAACAATCCTTAGAGATTCCCAGAGAAGGGTACAAGATGTTTAGAATATTCCTTTCCAGCAAAGGAAAATAATGGATCTATTATGTTAAAGTAAAACAGTCCATGATTAATATTTTCTAACCATATTAAATTAATACATAAAAACTTACACAAAAAGTATGCACACATTTGTTATTTTCTATTCATTCCCTCAAATACGCAAATATTCAATATAAAAACAACTGCTTTGAAACTGGATGTTTATAAACTCTACTAACTGTTGTAACACATTGAGTATTTGATTAATAACCAAAGTTGCGGCACAAAATAAAAGAAAAAAATATATTTAGACAAAAAATATTACTGCTGTTATAGACTAGGTGGAAAAAAGCATTTATTAGGTATAGAAGTAAATTTTGCATTTTAACGGGAATCAGAAATTAATATTTTTTGCCAAACGCAAGTGGAACCAGAGGGGAGGAGGAATTATGCAGGGGATGGCTCTAAGCCTTTCTGTGACTTAATCTTTTTGTCATGTATATTTTGATAAAAACAAAAAAAGAAGTACTTAAACTATAAAGTGAATGTAGAGCCTGAGTCCTTGAGATGTGCATAAGATTGGAGCAAGTGAGTTCTGTTTTATCTCTGAAGTAGATTTTATTATTGTTCAGGATGGTTGCATCCTTTCCCTGTGGAATCTTCCCTAAGCGAGAGGTATACTTTCAATCCTATTGATGTCAAATTTGTCTTGTGATGTGCTTTGTTCAATAATATATGAGAGGAACTGATGTGAGACACTTTCTAAGAAAAGCTTTAAGAGCTCAGGTAAGGGCTGATTCTTCAGTCTGAGTTCCAGAAGGAAGACAAGAGCAGAGTTTCAGCTAACTCACAAAAGATGTATATCATGAACAAAAAATAAACATTGCCTTTTGCTAGCCACTGAGAGTTTGTGGTCTTGTTATCCTTGCATGCTGTAGACTATGCTGACTATTGTAATCAGGGAAGAACTCTATTTCCTTTCTCTTCTGCCTCAGTGTTCATGCATGATTTTTATACTTTATTGGTAACTGTGTTTTTTTTATTCATGGTTTTGCATATATGCACTGAAAGTCTTTAAATTCACATCTCTATTTCAGACTTACCTTGCCCTCCGTATTCAAATTTTGTAATTTATCTATGTTGTCCTGTAGATGTCTTCAACACGTGTGAAGAGAAATCTTGATTGCCCTCCCCCTGTTGAGCTCCTCCACTTCATTCTGTCTTTCTTGTTATAGGATTATGGCCCCACCATTTCCCAAGCTCTTCAAGCTAAGATTGGTGCTTAATCTTTCTTTAACAAATGCAAACTGGCAACATATTTTTTCAATTCTATCTTAAAAACATTTTGCAAGTCCAGTGACTTCTCTTTATATCCACCACCACAACTCCAGTCAGTCTCAACACTTTTCACCTATAATTCTGTGACACTATCTTTCATTTTTTTATCCTTGTTTCCCTACAGATTGTTTTTCACAATGCAGCTAGAGTCAACTTTTAAATATTCCAGATCAAGTCACTCTTATGCTACTACTCTTAGTAAGACACCAAAGGTCTCTTCATGCTTCCAAAACTGTGCATGATCCAGCTCTTGACAGCCTCTCCAACAACATTTTTTGCCCCTTGCCATCTTACTCAGTATGATACAGCCACTCTGGATTTTGCGGTCCCTTGAACATGGTGCCTGACTCTTTCCCAACTCAGGTTGGCACAGCTGTTTTCAATTTCTGGAAGAATTTCTCCTTTCTCTTTACCTAGCTGACTTTCATTTTCAGGATCTCAACCTAAATAACATATTCTCAGAGAGTTTTCAATGACTGTCCTAATTAAAATAGCTCACTCTCCCTGTTTTTCCTTGTGCTGTTGTATTGCACAGAATTTAGGATGTGATGATCTGCTCTCTATATTTCCATTATTTTAACCCATTGCCGTTGAATTGACTCTGACTCATGGTGACCCTATAGGACAGAGTAGAGCTGCCCCATAGGGTTTTCAAGGAGTGGCTGGGGGATTCAAACTGCTGACCTTTTGTTTAGCAGCTGTGCTCTTAACCACTGTGCCACCAGGGCTCCTCCGTTATTTTAACTAATACAGTTTGTTAATTTTTGTTTGTGCTTACTCTATTTATTTATTTTTGCCTGTCTCTTCCCACTCCTCTCACCCCTTTCCCAAGACTGAAAGTCCATGATGGCAGTTGTACCAATATTAGAGCTTATTAAGTAGAGAAAAAAATGTAGGATTGGATGGTGGGGAAGATAACAATAACATTGTTTTTGAAATTTGAAATTAGTCATTTTCTTAGTTTTGACAAAAATGATTATTTATATGGATATTTTTCATGATAAAGGAAATTTTAAAAAAATTAAATAAAAATACTTAGTGAAATATTAATATTAGTTTAAAGAAACAAAGAAGAGTATTTTGGAGAAAATACTTTTTGCATCTAGTACAGTAACCTGTGTGTAAACATATATTTATAATCTTATAAGAGCTCTGGCAAAAATGTAAACAAATATTTTTAATGTTACAGTATGGAATGTTGCAATATGCTCTCTGAAATATTTCATTAAATTGACATAAATTTTTTATCAAAAGTTTATTTTTAGTGTGTTTATACATTTGTTATATATGTTATGTAGAAGAAAAAGGGAAATACCAGACTGTGTTGCACATGGAAAGTCCAAGTATTGTTTTATAAAATTTTCATCATATACATGTATGTATTCACACACACAAACACACACATATGTAGCACAAGTGTATGATGTGCATAAACCTGTTGCCATAGAGTCTATTCTGACTCATGCTGACCACATGTAAAACTGTACTCCATACGATTTTCAGTAGCTGTAAGCTTGCAGAAGGTTCTCCTGTAGTGCCACTGGGTGGATTCAAACTTCCAACCTTTTGATTAGTAGCCCAGCACAAACCACTGGGTCAAAATGTATTATCCACTTCTAACTATGGGTGTAGTGAAGAAAGTTTGAAAGCCACTGTACTAACTTGCATAACCCTCTCCCTCTTGCAGGGGTAGAGGTAGATGGAGAATGACTAAGCATTTGCTCAAATGAGACTTGAGTTGGCTAAAGAAAATATTTAAACCATGGAATTGGAAAATATGCACGTATATTGTCACCTAATTTATTGAGATTGTATTGGAGTATAACTAAGACTGGATACCTGGTAGACACTAAATGTTGTCTCCCCATTGCTGAAAAGGGTTTGAGGTTGATTATGATTCTATTAATATTCCTTCCTAAATTTTCTCTGTAATTTGGATCAGAACAATATCAGATGTTGATCAAACCATTTAACCTCCCCCTATTATATAAAAGAAGAAAGAAATATTCTAATTGTGTTGGTTACTAAGACAGTTAATCAGCAGGTTTGCCTAGCTATCTCTGTCAGAGGAAAGTGGTTGTATTGTAATACCTGGGCCACCTTCTTAACAGCTTTATTATGCAGTAGTTTGTACATTTTCTTGTTGACAGATTTAGAGTACTTTATGAAAACAATAATTGTACTCAGACTGTAGTTGGCTGACTTCCTCAGTAAAAAAATAGAATGAGGTTGCCATAATACTTTTAACTGTTAAAAGGCAAATTAACCAGCCTATGTAGCTTCATTAAGGAATGACTCTAACATTGGAACAAATTAAAATTGCTTCAAATAGATAAGAGCTAATTGCTGTGCAGTATCTTCCAAAGTTAGGGGATTCTTTAAGAAAATGTTTTTTGTGTTACCAATTCCGAGGGAACTCTATGAATACAACAGATAAAGCAGCCATAAAATCAATCATTTTGGGTGTGTTCAATTCATTGAACTTCATCTTTTCAAATATAGCAGGGCAAGTATCCCAAATCCCTTATGTAAAGAACATAAAGTGAAGACAGGCTTAGTGTTATAGCTCTATTTATTTCTCGTACTATAATATATTGTAAATTGGTTACTCTTGTTAAATAAACATCATATGCAGAGAGTTGTAATGACTCTTCTGACACAAATTTAAGTGGTCATGTGAAGGAAGAATTCCACACTCTCCATAAAAATTGTGTCTCACCAGTCACCAATGATTCATCATTCTTTCACTTGGAGCAAATCTTATATTGCATAATTCGACATTTAAACTTAAAATACCTACTTCTTCAGGAGGGGAAAGGTGTGATCAAAAATTCTAAAGTGTAAATATCTAAAATCATATTTTATTCTGAGGGGGGATTGCTATAAAGGAAGTTTTTGTATCATTTAAATGATAGAAAAATGCAGAAATGACAGGTTTGGTACAGCAAAATTGACTAATTTCAGAAGTGGCCCAGAAAATATAATCAATTTTCTAAAAATTTAAATGTCATAATAATTTTAATTTTAAAATGCAATTCACATCATTTAATAATAATTGATAACACATTAAAAAAATTGAAATATCTCATAGTCATTGTTTTTAAATAATATATCATTGTATTTCTTCAGAGTGAAACATGATTCAAAGGAATGCAATGGGAACATTTTATCCTACTAGATTTATTATAACTACATAGATAAAAAATTAGAGCACAATTTTATATTTTATTAAATATGAAGGTACATTTCTAAGGCTTGCACAATACTGAAGCATTTAATCAAGTTGCTCTGTGTGGAGTGGTGAGGGAACAAAGTGCAGTATTGTTGTATTCTTTTTTTACTTTTATTGTCCTTTCAGTTTTAAGATTCCTTGAAGAAATCAAAAACATTAAATTTTTTTAGCAATGTTAAATAAAACAAATGTATTGTATTATAGTACACAATATTATGTAATATATTATAGAATATTATATATTACATTACATTATATAATATTAATGCCTAACTACTTTTTAAAAAATTTTATTTTGCTTTAGGTGAAAGTTTACAGTGCAAATTACTTTCTTATTCAAAAATTTGTACACAAATTGCTTTGTGACATTGGTTACAATCCCCACGTGTCAGCACTCTCCCCCTATCCCTTTCCACTGTGAGGTCTTCATGTCCATTCTTCCAGTTTTCCTATCCTTCCTACCTTCTCATCTTTGCTTTTGTGAAGGTGTTGCCCATTTGATAGCATACTGTAACCAGGTGGAAACCCCAGGTTCTTACTCGGCATGACTCTTATTAACCAATAAATGAAAGACTGAGTTGGGAGAACAAAAAAGTCACCTTTGTTTTGTTGTAGAAGGAAATGGAGCTTACTGCTGCCAAGACTGCTCACCAAGGGCGGGCAGGCAGGTTACTTTTAAAGGGGTTTGCAAGTAGAGAGTTCATACAAGTTACGTCAGCAACAGTCTTAATCATACTATTACGCATGCGCAATGGAGTTTACATATAACCTCTAAGCAAAAGCAGGACTCAAATGCAAAGCTGGGGGTTGGGGTGCAGCAAAGGAAAACAATTTTGCAATACAACACTTTAGGGGAGGAAGCCAGGTAAAGAATACAGCACTGTGGGAGTTCTGTGTGGGGGTTCTGTCTCAGTATATTTAATGGAACTTAGAAGCACATTCCTCACATGTGCTATTGTTGTTTTATAAGCCTGTCTATTCTTTGGCTGAAAGGTGAACTTCAGGAGTGGTTTCAGTTCTGAATTAGCAGGGTGTCCGGAGACTATGGTCTTGGGGTTTCCTCCTGTCTCTGTCAGACCGGTAGGTAACTCTAGTCCTTTTTTGTGTCAATTTGAATTTTTTTCTACATTTTTCTCCCGCTCTGTCTGGGACCCTCTATTGTGATCCCTGTCAGAGTTGTTGTTGGTGGTAGCCCAGCACCATTTAGTTCTGGGCTCAGGCTGGTGGAGACTGTAGTTCATGTGGTCCATTAGTCCTTTGAACTAATATTTTCCTTGTGTCTTTGATTTTCTTCATTTTCCTTTGCTCCAGAAGGGATGGGACCAACAGATGAATCTTAGGTGAGTATACACTACTCAACCAAATAGGAACATTTTCTTTATAAACTATGTTATGGTAATTGACCTAGATGTTCCCTGAGACCACGACCACCAGCCCTCAGCCCCAGTAACTCAGTCCCTCAGGGTGTTTGGATGTGTCTAGGAAGCTTCTATGACTTTGCCTTGGTCAAGTTGTGCTGACTTCCCCTGTATTGTGTGTTGTCTTTCTTTTCACCAAAGTTAACACTTTTCTACTATCTAGTTAGTGATTTTCCTTCCCCACCCTTCCTCTTCCTCATAACCCTCCCCGCAGCAAATCAAACCCAATGCTATTGAGTTGATTCTGACTCATTATAATAATCCCATAGGGTTTACAAGGCTGTAAATCTCTACAGAAGCAGACTGCTACATCTTTCTCCCATGGAGCTGCTGGTGGTTTCCAACCACCTACCTTTTGGTTAGCAGCCAATCACTTTAACCGCTGTACCACCAGGGCTCCTTCATAACCATCAAAGATTGTTTTTTCTGAGTGTAAATCTTTTCTTGGGTTTTTATAATAGTGATCTCATACAAATTTGTCCGTTTGTGATTGACTTATTTCACTCAGCATAATGCTTTCCAGATTCATCCATGTTGTGAGATGTTTTGTGGATTCATCATTGTTCTTTATCAATGCATAGTATTCCATTGTGTGTATGTACCAGATTTGTTTATCCATTCATCTGCTGATGGGCATTTAGGCTGTTTCCATCTTTTTGCTATTGCGAATAATGTTGCAAAGAACATGGGTGTGCATATGTATATTTGTGTGATGGCTCTTATTTCTCTAGGATATATTCCTAGGAGTTGGATTGCTGGATCATATGGTGTTTCTGTTTACAGCTTTTTAAGGAGGTGACATATTGTTTTCCATAGTGGTTGTTCCATTTTACTTTCCCAGCAGCAATGCGTAGGAGGTTCCAATCTCCCCATAACCTCTTCAACATTTATTATTTTCTGTTTTTTAGATTAGTGGCAGTAATGTTGGGGTGAGATGGTATCTCATTGTAGTTTTGATTTTCATTTCTCCAATGGCTAATGATCATGAGTCAGTTAGCCGCCTGAATGTCCTCTTTGGTGAAGAGTCTATTCATATCCTTTGACCATTTTTTGATTGGGTTATTTGTCTTTTGTTGTTTAGGTGTTGAGGTATTCTATAGATTTTAGAAATTAGATCCTTGTCTGATATGTGGTAGCCAAAAGTTTTTCCCAGCTTGTAGGTTCTCTTTTTACTCACTTGGTGAAGTCTTTTGATAAACATGTATAATTTTTAGGAGCTTCCAGTTATTTATTCTCCTTCTGGCGTTTATGCATTGTCAGTAATGGTTTGTACTGTATTTTTGCCATGTATTAGGGCCCCTAGCCTTGTCCCTAGTTTTTCTTCCATATTCTTTATTGCGTAGCATTTATGTTTACGTCATTAATCCATTTTGAGTTAGTTTTTCTGTATGGCATGAGGTATGGTACTGTTTACTTTTTTTTACAGATGAACATCTAGTTTTGCCAGCACCATTTGTTAAAAAAACTGTCTTTTCCCCATTTAATGGACTCTGGGCCTTTGTCAAAAATCAGCTGACCATAAATGGATGTACTTACATCTGGGTTCTCAATTCTATTCCATTGTCTATGTGTCTGTCTTTGTACCAATAGTACCAGGCTGTTTTGACTACCTTGGTTGTATAGTATGTTCTGAGCTTAGGTAATGTAAAGCCTCCTACTTTTTATTTTTCTTCAATAATGCTTTGCTTATCCCAGGCCTCTTCCTTTTCCATGTAAAGTTGGTGATTATTTTTTCCATCTAGTTAAGGTTTGCTGTTGGTATTTGGATTAGAATTGCATTATATGTGTAGATTGCTTTGGATAAAATTGTCATTTTCATAATGCTGAGTCTTTTTTATCCACGACTGTGGTATGTTTTTACATTTAGGTAAGTCTCTTGGTTTCTTGCAATAGTGCTTTGTAGTTTTTTTTTTTTTTTTTTTTTTTTGTATTGGTCTTTTACGTCTCTAGTTAGATTGATTCCTAAGTATTTTATCTTTTTAGGGACTACTATAACGGGTATTGTTTTTCTGATTTCTTTTTCGAAGTTCTCTTTGTTGGTGTATAGGAATCTAACTACTTTTTGTATGTTTATCTTGTATCCTTATACTCTGCTGAATCTTTCTATGAGTTCCAGTAGTTTTCTTGTAGAACCTTTAGGGTTTTCTATGTATAGGATCAGATAGGAACCGTTTTACTTCTTCCTTTCCAATTTGGATGCCCTTTTGTTTCTTTTTATTGCCTTATTTCTCTAGCTAGCGGTTCCAGCACAATGTTAAATAGGAGTGGTGATAAAGGGCATCTTTGTCTTATTTTCCTTTCTCAGGGGAAGACTTTCAGCCTCTGTCTGTTGATAATGATGTTGGTTGTTGGTTTTGTATAGATGCCCTTTATTTTGTTGAGGAATTTCCCTTCTATTCCCATTTATTTAGATTTTTTATCAGGAATGGGTGGTGTTGTCATTACATGTTGTTGAGTTGGTTCCAACTCATAGCAAACCTATGTAAAACATAACTAATACTGCTCGGTCCTGTGCCATCCTCACAATTGTTGTTATGCTGGAGCCCATCATTGCAGCCACTGTGTCAATCCATCTTGTTGAGGGACTTCCTATTTTTCACTGACCCTCTAATTTACCAAGCATGATGTCCTTCTCCAGGGACTGGTCCCTCCTGATAATATGTCCAAAGTATATGAGACAAAGTCTTGCCATTTTCACTTCTGAGGAGCATTCTGGCTGTACTTCTTCCAAGACAGATTTGTTCGTTCTTCTGGCAGTCCGGGGTATATTCAATTTTCCTCACCAAAACCATAATTCAAAGGCATCAATGCTTCTTTGGTCTTCTTTATTCACTGTCCAGTTTTGGGGTGAATATGAGGCAATTGAAAACACCATGGCTTGGGTCAGGCACACCTTAGTCTTCAAAGTGACATATTTGCTTTTTAACACTTAAAAGAGTTGTTTTGCAGTAGATTTGCCAAATCAAATGCCTTTTCTGCATTAATTGAGATGACCATGTTGTTCTTTTCATTTGTTCTACTTATATGGTGGATTACACTAATTGATTTTCTAATGTTGAACTATCCTTGCACAAATGATATGAACCTCACTTGGTTGTAGTGTAGTTTTCTTTTTTGATATGATGCTGGATTCTATTGGCTAGTATTTGTTGAGAATTTTTGCAACTATCTGCATGAGGGATATTGGTCTGTAATTTTCTTTTTTACTGTGTCTTTGTCTCAATTTGGTATCAGGGTTATGCTGGCTTCATAGAATGAATTTGAGAGTACTCCTTCCTTTTCTGTGCTCTGAAATAGTTTTAGTACTGATGCAGGCTCTACTCTGAATTTGGTAGAATTCTCCAACCAACCATCCAGGATGGGGCTTTTTTGGGGGAAGGGGGGAGTTTTTGTTTTGTTTTGTTTTTTAAATTACCTCTTCAATCTTTCCACTTGTTATGGGTCTGCTCAGATTTTCTATGCCATTTTGTGTTAGTTTAGGTAGGGAATATGTTTCTAGAAATTTGTCCCATTCCTCTAGGTTCTAAAATTTATGAAGTACAATTTTTCATAGTGTTCTGTTATGATTCTTTTTATTTCAGTTGGGTCTGTGGTAATGTCCCCATTTCATTTCTTATTGGGTTTATTTGTTTCCTCTCCTGTTTTTGTTTTGTTGGTTTGGCAAGTGGTTTGTCTATTTTGTTGATCTTTTCCCAAAGAACCAACCTTTGTTCTTGTTGATTCTTTCTGTTCTTTTTCTGTTCTCTATTTCATTTATTTCTGCTCTAATCTTAATTATTTTCTTTCTTCTGATGTCTGTAGGCTTCTTTTGTTTTTTTTCTTTCTATTTGTTCAAGTTGTAGGGCTATTATTTTTATATTTGCCTGTTCTCCTTTTTCTATGTGTGCATTTATTGCTGTAAATTGACCTCTGAGCACTACGTTTGCTCTGTCCCAGAGATTTTGGTTTGATGTGTTTTAATTCTTATGTTTTGATTTTCTCTTTGATTTCTTCTGTTACCCAGTTGTTTTTAAGTAAAGGTGTTATTCAGTTTCCTAGTATTTGTTGTTTTTCCTTTGCTCTTTCTGTTATTGATTTCTACTTTTACAGCACTATATTCAGAGAGAATGCTTTGTATTATTTCAGTGTTTTGGATTTCATTGAGATTTGCTCTGTGGCCTAAAATGTAGTCTATTCTGGAGAATATTCCATGTGCATTAGAAAAGAATGTAAATTTGCTCCTGCTGAGTATTCAAAATACGTCTATGAGGTCAGGTTGGTTTGTTGTGACTTTTAGATCTTCTGTATATTTGTTGAACTTCTTTCTAGATGTTCTGTCCTTTACCAACAATAGTATGTTGAAGTCTCCTATTATTGTGGAACTATTTCTCTTCTTAATGTTATTATAATTTGTTATATGTATTTTCCAGCCATGTCATTGTGTGCATAGATATTTATTAGCATTATGTCATCATGGTGGATTGTCCCTTTAGTCATTATATAATGTCCTTCCTTGTCTTTTATGTTAGATTTTGCCTTAAATTCTATTTTATTTGAAATTAGTGTTGCCACTTCTGTTTTTTTTTTTTTTTTTGGTTACTGTTTCCTTAATATATTTTTCCATGCTTTGATTTTTAATATATTTATGTCTTTGTGTTGAAGGTGTGTCTCTTATAGACAGCATATTGAAGGGTTGTGTTTTTTTTAATTCATTCTGTCACTCTCTGTCTCTTTACAGGGCCATTTAAGTCATTTTTATTCAGTGTGATTATTGATAGGTATGAGTTTATTGGTGTCATATTGTGCTTTTTTTGTGGTGCTGAGGTTTTCTTTATTCCTCTTACTTTTCTGTGCTTAGTTCTTTTTGTTTGTGGATTTTCTTTTCTCTTCTTTTGTTATTATAGATTTTGTGTTTACTGAAATTTTATGTTTTTCTTCTTTTTTTTGATGAGTAGGTGTCTTAGGCTGGGTTTACTAGAGAAGCAAAATCAGTAAAGTGTATAAATATATATACAGAGAGATTATATCAAGGAAACAGCTCACGTGATTGTAGAGGCTAGAACCTCCCAAGTACGTGGATCAGGGTAGAGGCCTCTCCCAAGTCACACAGCTGCAGAAGCTGGCAAGCCCAAGATTGGAAAGTCGGAGAGCAGGGCTCCCACTCACAGGCTGTGCAGATCAATGAATCCCAGGTTCGGCAGATAAGCTGACAACTCAAGCCCCAAGAATGGGAGATGAGATGACAGGAAGCAGCTGCAGGATGCAGAGAGAGCAAAAAGCCAGAACGTCTGCTTATATACAGATGTGGGTCACACTCCCAAGGAGACTCCCTTTCATCTGATTGGCTACTCACAGTATATTCAATCACGGGAGTGATTATATTAAAACACAGAGAATCATGGCCCAGCCAAGTTGACACACGATCTTAACCATCATAGTAGGTTTGTTAACTTTCTTTGTGGTTATCTTGAAATTTACCCTTCTATTCCTATGTTTGAACCTGTCTTTTATTACTTGATATCACCCTGACTTCCTCTCCATTTGGAAGTTCTATACCTACACCATTTATTCCCCCATTTATTGTTTTGACATTGTTGTCATTTACAGATTGATCCTTCTGTTTCCCTGTTTTAAGTTGTTTAGTGTTGTTTTACAATCGAGAATTCTTTACCTAGGTTGGTATCTGGCTGATGCTGTCCTGTGTCCTAGACACTAGTTGTTGTGTGATGTTGTTGGCTCTCTAACTGAAGTATTCCATTATTTCTTGTAAGTTTGGTTTGGTTTTTACAAATTCCTTTATTTCTTTTTATCTGGAAATGTCCTCATTTTATCATCATGTTAGAGAGACAGTTTTGCAGGTTATATTATTCTTGGAGGGCAATTTTTTTTCTTTCAAGATTTTATATATGTCATCCCAATGACTTTTTGCCTATATAGTTTCTGCCGAGTAATCAGAGCTTAGTCTTATTGTTTCCCCTTTGTATGTGACTTTTTGTTTTTCTTGAACTATTCTCAGGATTCTTTTTTGTCTTTGGTTTTGGAAATGTGATTACGGTATGTGTTGATGACTTTCTTTTCAGGTCAATCCTATACGGGGTTCGTTGAGCTTCTAGGATGATCATCTTCTCATCTTTCACGATATTTGGGAAATTTTCTGCCAGCCAATCTTGATCAATATTTCTGTGTTTTCCATTTTTTCCCTGTGTTCTGGAACTCTGATCATGCACAAATTTTTGCTTTTGATTTTGTCCCACATAATTCTTATGTTTTATTCACTTTTCTTTGTTCTTTTCTCTGACTTTTCCTCAAACAATGTAGCAGTCCATGGATTTGTCTTCAGTCTCACAGATTCTGTCTTCCGTTGTTTCAAATTTACTCCTAAAACCTTCTATTGAGTTGTCCATGTCTGAAAATTTGTTTTTTATCTTTAGGATTTCTATTTGGTGTTTCCGTGTGACTTCTAATTATTTACTTATTTTGACATTTTGTTCTTGTATTATTTTTCTGAATTCGCCTACTTCTTTGTGTTTTCCATGATTTTGTCTATTTTTCCTTGGTTTTGTCTGTGTTTTCCTTGATCTCTGTCTTACTCTCTTAGAGAACCTGAAATAGTAGTTTGTTGAATTCCATATCAGGGAGTTCCACTGCTTTTTCTTCTACAGGAAGGTTACCTGATTATTTTGGTCATTTGCTGGAGCCATCTTATCCTGCTTTTATATATGTTTTGATATTGTCTGCAGTCTCTTAGACATTAAGGTATTATTTTATGTATTTGTTTAGTGTATGTTCATTTGTTTTGTCCCGCTTTTTTGCTTTATTTTGACATAGGTTGGCCAGCAGTGCTTTGCCGCTTGCTGTTCTGTGACACAATAGCTCTTACCACTTTGTCTGGGTGAGAAGGTCAACAGCAGGCAGGGCAAGCCCACTTTACTGTACAGTGGTTTGACAAGGTGGCTGAGGGTGGAGTGGGTGGGTGCTGTCCACCTCGTGATGTTGGTCCAGCAATGGGAGCATTCATAGCCCTTCACTAAATGGGAGAGGGGGTCGGATGGGGAGTGGTATGCTCTTGCTTTCCACCATTCAGCAGCTGGTCAACTGCTGGGAGGGGAGGTGCAGTGTGGGGCTGGTGCAGTGGCGGGCCTGATCTCCAGGGATGCTGTAGCCATAGTAACACAGCATAGGCTGGTGGGAAGAGGGGAAGATGGCATATGGGACTAGGTGGAAAGGAGAAAGAAAAGAGACAGAAAGAAAAAAGAAATTAAAAAACAAATGACCGTGCAGTGGGGGCTGGTAGGTGATGGCGGGATTGACCTGGGGCAGTGGTGAGCTGCTTCGCTGCTGGCACTCTATCCATGGTGGTGTGTTAGGTTATGGCAGAAAGGGGATGGAGGTGGTTTGTGGGCCTGGTGGGTGGGAAAAAGGAAAGGAAAAAAGAGAAAGAAGAAAAAAATGGTTGTGGGGTTAGGTCCAGCAAATGGTGGCAGTTCGGACTTGGGAGCCAGTGGGAAGAGAAGGGAAGTGACTCACAGGATTAGATGGGAGGGAGAAGAAAAGAAAGGAAAACAAAAATGAAAGAAAAAAGTGATGTGTTGGAATTGGTGCGTGCGGCCAGGGTAGACCCCACGCAGCAACAGGCTAGTGTCTCTCTAGCCTCAGTGGCATGGAGACAGGCAGAAGGAAGAAGGAAAGGTGGCATATGAGGCTAGGTGGGAGGGAGAAAGTAAAAGAAGAAAGAGAAAAAATATAGCAGTGTGTTGAGGCCTGGTAGGTGGAGGCAGGGAGGACCAGGGGCCAGTGGAAAGGGTGGGGAGGTAGCTTACAAGGCTAGGTGTGAGGGAGAAAGAAAAGACACAAAAAAGAAAAAACTTGGCAGGAGTCTGCTGGTGGGGCAGAGTGGACCTGGGGCAGTGGCAGGCCTGTACATCATTGGCTCTTTAGCTACAGTGGTATGGTGGGATATGGTGGGAATGGGCGAAGAGGTGGCATATGGGGCTTGGTGGTAGGGAGAAAGAAAAGAAAAATAATGGTAGCACTGTGGGAGCCATCGTGTGGGGGTGGAGTGGAACTGGTGGGCAGTGGGAAGGGAGGGGATGTGATATACAGGGCTAGGCGAGAGGTAGAAAGAAAATACAGAAGAGAAAGTAAAAGAAAGAAAAAAAAAAAGGTGGCGTGGTGGAAGCCTGAGAGTAGGGGTGGGACAGACCTAGGGCAGTGGCAGTCCAGTGGCTCTCTAGCTGTAGTGGTGCAGTGGGGGCTGACAGATAGTAAGGAAGGTTGTGTATAGAACTAGGTGGAAAGGAGAAAGTAGAGGAAGAAAACAATTTTAAAAAGTGTGCTGAGAGTGGGAGATTTGGCCCAGAGAGGGCTGGTATTGTGGACCCTGGTAGTGGGGGTTTCTGGAATGGAGAACTCTTGCTTCAACCCACTAGAAGCATGAAGGGTGGGGAAGCATGTTTCTTTGGTTATGGGGTACTCTGACTCTTGTTGGGAGCTCTGTGAAGTTGCCTTTCCATACTCCCTGTTCAGAGGTCATTGCTGGCTGTGTTCCAAGATGGTGACAGTGTCCCATGTTAGTTGACCTCCACTGTGTATCACTAGTCATTATCTGTTTTCCGTCAGTTTCTTATTCCATTCGGTGTTTGATTTAGTTCTTTATCCCTTCATTTGATGCTTAGGGTGCCAGGATTGACATTTGCATCTGTTTTACTTAGTTATTTAGGTCTTTGCTGCAGAAGGATGGCATGGTGTGTCATTTAGGGTGTGAAGTTGGCTACGACTCCCTGCCTAGCCACTTTTTAAGCTCTTTCCCATATGTCACAAAATCTAGTATCATTAAAGTAATGTAATTTTTATTCAAATATTTTTCAGCCCTTGACTTTCTAAATTGAGGAAATTTAAAAAAAAAAATGAGTTTCTGGTAAGCCTCAGCTTGATAGAGAGAGACTTCTGACTTCAAGATGATTGTTAAAAGAAGTTTGAAAAACAAATGATTTTTTGAATATATATAAATATATATATATAAATATATATATAATTTGCAGATGATCTGGAACCCTAACTTAGACATAAGACATTAAAACACCTTACTGTAAAAGTACGGTTTCTTCTTACATAAGTCAATATGTTATTGTTGTTAGGTGCCATTTAGTCAGTTCTGACTCATAGCAATCCTAAGTGCAACAGAAAAGAACACTGACCTGTCCTTCACCATCCTCACAATCATTGCTATGTTTGAGCCCATTGTTGCAGCCACTGTACCAGTCCACCTCTTTGAGTGCCTTCTTCTTTTTTGCTGACTTTACCAAACATGATGTTCTTTGACTAGTCACTTCTGATAACAAGTCTAAAGTACGTGAGACAAAGTCTCACCATTCTTGCTTTCAAGAAACACTCTGGCTGTATTTCTTCCAAGACAGATTTGTTCATTCTTCTTACAGTCCATGGTGTATTCAGTATTCTTTGCCAACATTATAATTCAAAGGCATCAATTCTTCTTTGGTTTTCCTTATTAATTTTCCAACTTTCACATGCGTATGAGGTGCTTGACAATATCATGGCTTTAGTCAGGCACACATTAGACCCCAAAGTGACATCTTTCCTTTTTAACACTCTGAATAGGCCTTTTACAGCAGATATGACCAATACAATGTGTCATTTGATTTCCTGACTGCTACTTTCATAGGCGTTGATTGTAGATCCAAGCAAAATGAAATGCCTGACAATGTCAATCTTTTCTCCATTTATGATGATGTTGCTTATTTGTCCATTTGTGAGGATTTTTGTTTTCTTTATGTTGAAGTGTAATCCGTACTGAAGGCTATAGTCTTGGATCTTCATCACTAAGTGCTTCAAATAGTCTGCTTTCAGCAAGCAAGATTGTGTCATCTGCATATTGCAGCTTGTTAATGAGTCTTCCACCAATCCTGATGCCACATTTTTTTTCCCTATAGTCTATCGTCTCAGATTATTTGCTCAGCATACAGACTAAATAAGTATGATGAAATGATGCAACCTCGATGCACATATTGCTTGATTTTAAACCATGCAGCATCCTCTTGCTCTGTTCCAACAACTGCCTCTTTATCTATGTACAGGTTCCTCATGAGTACAATTAAGTGTTCTGGAATTCCCATTCTTTGCAATGTTACCCATAATTTGTTATGATCCATACAGTCAAATGCCTTTATATAGTCAATAAAACACAGGTGACACCTTTCTGGTATTCTGTGCTTTCAGCCAAGAATCATCTGACATCAGCAATGATATCCCTCGATCCAAGTCCTCTTCTGAATCTGGCTTGAATTTCTGGCAGTTACCTGTCAATATACTGTTGCAACCACTTTTGACTGATCTTCAGCAAAATTTTACTTGCATGCGCTATTCATTATATTATTCGATAATTCCGCATTCTGTTGACTCAGCTTTCTTTGGAGTGGGCACTGATATGGATTTCTTCCAGTCCATTGGACAAGTAACTGTCTTCCAACTTTCCAGGGCTGCATCCTTTTGTTGAAACATCTCAATTGGTATTCTGCCAATTCCTGGAGCCTTGTTTTTCACCAAATGGCTTCAGTGCAGTTTGGACTTCTTCCTTCAGCACCATCAGTTCTTGATCATATATATATACTACCTTCTGAAATGGTTGAACGTCAGAAAGTTCTTTTTAATACAGTGACTCTGTGTATTTCTTCCATCTACTTTTTTTTTGAAAAAAATGAAAATGTTTTATTTTTTAACATAGTTTTTTTAAATTGTACTTTAGATGAAGGTTTACAAAACAAATAGTTTCTCATTAAACAGTTATTACACATATTGTTTTTATGACATTGGTTAACAACCCAACAACATGTCAACACTCTCCCTTCTCAACCTTGGGTCCCCTGTTACCAGCTTTCCTGTCCCCTCCTGCCTTCTAGTCTGGATTCCATCTACTTTTGATGCTTTCCAGGTCATTCAATATTTCATGCATAGAATCCTTCAAAATTTCAACTTGAGGCTTGAATTTTTTCTTCAGTTCTTTCAGCTTGAGAAATATTGAGTGTGTTCTTCCCTTTTGGTTTTCTAACTCCAGGTCTTTGCACATTTCATTATAATATTTTACTTTGTCTATTCAAGCTACACTTTAAAATCTTCTGTTCAGCTCTTTTACTTCATTTCTTCCATTCACTTTAGTTACTGTATGTTCAAAAACAAGTTTCAGAGTCTCTTCTGACGCTCATTTTGGTCGTTTCTTTCTTTCCTCTCTTTCTAATGACTTTTTACTTTCTTCATGCATGATGTCCTTGATGTCTTCCCACTACTTGTCTGGTCTTCAATCATTAGTGTTCAATGTGTCATATCTACTCTTGAGATGGTCTCTAAATTCAGGTGGATATACTGAAGGTTATATTCTGGCTCTTGTGGATTTATTGTAACTTTCTTCAGCTTCAACTTGAACATGTATATGAGCAATTGATGGTCTGTTCTTCAGTTGGCACCTAGCCTTGTTCTGACAGATGATATTGAGCTTTTCCATTGTCTATTTCCACAGATGTAGTCAATTTGATTCCTGTGTTTTCCATCTGGTGTGGTACACTTGTATAGTTGCTGTTTATGTTGTTTAAAAAAAACTATTTGCAATGAAGAAGTCATTGGTCTTGCAAAATTCTATTGTGTGATTTCCAGTGCCATTTCCCTAAGCAAGGTCATATTTAATATATATCCTTTATATATTATTGATCATCGTTCATGCAAAAGCATGCAAACAGAAACCAATCTATAATGTCATAACTGTGAATTGATATTCTATTGGTATTGATTTATACATACAATAACATAGATGAACCTTAAAATAATTGTATTACTTGACAGAAGCTAGATTTAAAAAAAAGCATATATATCACATGACATTTTGATAAAACTCTAAACAATGCAAACTATAGTGATAGAAAGAAAGTCAGTGGTTATTTGAAGAGGTGTTTCAGGAGGAGTGGGAGGAAAGGATTACAAAAGGTACAAGGGAACTTTTAAATTGATAGTTGGGCTCTATTATAATTGTGGTTACGGCTTCAGGGATGTGTACATATGTCAACATTTATCAAATTATACACTTTAAATATGTGCAGTATATTGCATGCTAGTTATACCTCAATAAATCTGAAAAATAAGTCCATAAGTTAAGCAAGAGAGTGAGAGGAAACACCCATACAAGAGTACTAACAAGCTGATTTCAATTACTGTAGAAATACTTATTCACATTGAGTATTATTACACGTTCAAGGAACATTAACATATTTTTTAGATTAATTTGATTCATTTGGTAATTAAATCTCATGGAAACATCTGATTTCCATTGAGTGATATCAATTTAGTTGCTAATATAATAAAAGTAATAATAATTTTTAAAATGTTGATTGTAACAGCTTATTGTTAAAATTTAACAGTAATTCAGACTGGTTTTTTCTATTAATTAAAATAAACATATTTTATTGTTATCCAAATTTATATTCTAAAATGCACTGACAACACATTAAACTCAGTGCTATATACCTGACGTCATGCTAAGTGCTTTTCACACATTGTTGAACACATTTAAATGGTGGTACTTTATGTAAATAATCAGCAATAAAAATTAACCAAATGCTTTTTTCCAAATTCAATACTATTTTAATTTTCAAAATTTTGCATAGTAGACTTTCATAACACACACTGAATACATCTATAATATAAGTTACTTTCTGAGGAAAAAAAAAAAAACTTGGAATGTATGGCATATATTTTTTCTTATGGCCTGTACACCAGAGTGAATTTTATAATATATATTTTAATTTATTTTTTATTTTTTAAATTATTTAGAATTGCCTTGTGTTTAAAAATATATGTACATTGTAAAATAGACACTCTCATTTATTCTTGTTGAAAGTGCAAATTTTTCAAAGTCTATGGATGGTAATCTGTTAGTGTCTATTTAAATTTATAATAAGCATGCCCAGTGATGATATATATGCATGTGTTTATGAGCAAAAATCATTATTAATTTATTTATTGGTAAACGTTTTATAATAGCAATCCACATGTCCTTTAATAAAGCATTGGTTTAATAACATAGTCATAAAGTAGATGTCATATGGTTGTTAAAAATAATTAGGCAGATATATCTATTTGCCTATATCCTGTGCTCAATCCCTATATATTTTTCAGGGAATGAAGTTCTGAATAGGTAAGTATAGGAAAAAGGAAAGATGTAAAAATTGTCTAAATATTATATTATTTCTGTTATAAAAACAAAATGAGTATATAAAAACCAAATGAGTATATATGTACACAGTATATAAATATGCAGAAGTATAGGAAATAAACTGCTGATAC
Source organism: Dugong dugon (assembly GCA_030035585.1). Lineage (NCBI taxonomy): Eukaryota > Metazoa > Chordata > Mammalia > Sirenia > Dugongidae > Dugong > Dugong dugon. The sequence goes on from CM057479.1 coordinate 37,139,398, forward strand.
TGATGTTTGTGAAGAGATAAGCTGTAATATTGGCGGTGTTGGAGGTGGTGGACTTACTTTTAAATCCATATCCTTTTTATTTATTGAATTGTTTTTGCCATATATATGCATTTCCTAATAAAAAATTCATGACGATAAATCAGGTAGAATTTTCAGAGGAACAAGAAAGCATTAAAAAAGAAGTTAAAAAAACTTAAAGGAAAAGGAATAAAACACTACTAAGAATTGGCACTCTTAAATATTTCTTCTTAGCAATTTGGTCAGCAAGTTCACTCATTAGGGATAAATCAATTTTCAGTAGCTGTGGACAGTTATTTAAGTTAAAAGCCTGAATCACTCCAATGGGAAATATGGTAAAAGATAACAATGCTGGTGTCACTTTGGGATTTACATCAGTCTAAGTGAAGGAAACACACACAGCCCTGTGTTCTAGCTCTCAGTGGCCAGTAACAACCTGGTGCTCTGAAACAACCTGGTGAAAACTGGTTATTATTTTGAACACATTAAATGCACTCAAAAGTTTTCCTAATGATTTTTTTTTACCACCAGAAGAAACTTCTTAATTGAGTTTGATGTCATTTTTAATATCATACACTTTTAAACTAAGTTTGAAAATCCATTCAAAATAGTATATCAAAGAAAAACTGATAAAGATGTTTTCATACATTACAGTTCAGTCACCAACTCTAACCTTGGGTAAATTGTTTACCTTCTTCACGTCAGCAGATGTTTATCTTGTATGAATCATCATTATCTGTTCCTATCCCATAATTGAATCCATTGTTTCCCATAATCCTGAAGAATTGGTGTTAGCCTAAAAGTAAGGCAGGGGACAGGATAAAAGACCTGTAGATCTTATTCTGTCAAGATTACGGCCTAGGAAACCCTATGGAACATTTCTTTCCTGTCATATAGGGTCACTATGAATAGAAATCGACTTAATTGCACATTGCAACAACAGCTGGATAGATTTCTCCACACTGTAAAAGCTGTCACCATCTTCTCATCCTGTGATACATGCTGTATAACTTGAATCTTGTTAAGAGAGAAGGAACGACTTTAAACAACGGCTAGTTCTGTCTTTATAAAATTATTTTATCTTTTGTATTCAGGGTTTTTTTTCTTTCTTTTTTTTTTCCCAACTAAAATTAAGTTTTCCCTTTCTTGGTAAGGCCATACTTAAATACTTTATGATCATAAATGGACCGATATGCACATCCAAAAGGTAGAAATGAATCCAAAGTGTTTTATTTATGTTTTAGTTCACATTAAATGGCATGATACACAGGTATCAGCTGCTCAGCTCTTGCTGTCTTCCTAATGGTAGAATATTCAATAATATGAACAGCCCCTGGCCTCATAGTCAGTGCACCTCATGTGACCATGTGTTAACAGAAGGGATGGTACATTATCTGCCAGTGAGAGCAAATGCCAAATTAAAAAAAAAGCTATTTTGACTACATTTATTTTAATTTTTGGCACATGAAATTTTGCTAACTCCAAATTTCCAATCATATATATATATATATAAAAAAAAAAAAAAAAAAAACCTGTTGCCATCAAGTCGATTCTTACAGAGACCTTTAGGACAGAGTAGAACTGCTCTGCAGGGTTTCCAAGGAGCATCTGGTGGATTCGAACTCCCGACCTTTTGGTAAGCAGCCAAATGCTTAACCACTGCAGCAACAGGGCCCTATATATATACATATATATATATATATATATATATATATATATATATATACTTGTATATTTTCTAATCATACATATGTATATATATGTAATTTTAGCTATGTGAAAAACTTAATGTTCATGATTTCTAAACAAAGAGGAATTAACAACTATGAAATTTATAGACATTGAATTTTTCCTCCCTTTTGTTGATATCCTGGGAATAGGCACACAGACTTTTGTCTATACTTCTTAAAAACAAAAGATAGTAATCTCAATATTTAATTTCATTTTGTCTCATAATAAGATATATTTGATACTGGGCTGGACAAAATGTTTTAGACTCCTTATTTAATTTATAACACATAATAATGCCATGAGATGGATTAGTATATTACTTCTAAGAGTTGGTTGGATCCTTTGATGAGACAATGTCTGTAAAATGTCTTGAAAAATCATAATTGTACCACAAATGGAAGCATTAATGGGTTTGTTATTCGCTCTATTAACTGTGATTCTTTAGCTTAAAGTACTTCAGTCTGCACCAATGGATTATAACCATCAATGTGTCTCTAACTAATACAGAAATGTTAACATGTTGATTATTTACTACTAATTTATGTAGGTTTGGGGATTTGTGCATTGATTTGGTCTTGTCACAGAGATGCAATATTGTAATTTTTTTGAATCACAATTTATAAGTGGTTTATCATCAGCAAGATCAGTACTCATGTACTAACATTTTTTCTTGGTACAAAAAAAATGCTGCTTCCTAGAGCTGGATGTTGGATAGGGAAAATTAATTATCAAGTATTATAAACTCAGTATGAGCTTTCAAGTCTACACTACGTGCTTTCAAGAATTCCTTTCTTTGGAGACTACTAGAGTATGAAAAATTCGAAGCTTCTAGCATTCACAGATGGAGTCTTGGTGGTGTAGTCGTTAAGAGCCTGGCTCCTAACCAAAAGGTCAGCAGTTTGAAACCACCAGCTTCTCCTTGGAAACCCTATGTGACAGTTCTACTTTGTCCTATAGGGTCCCTATGAGTTGGAACTGACTGGACAGTAATGGGTTTGGTTTTTCTTTTTTTTTTTTTTTGGAGGAGCACTTACAGATATAGCAAACATTAAATACAGTTCAACTCCCAGCCAGAATAACAGAAATCCTCACACTAAAGTCCTCTTTACCTCCGTTCATATTACATGATTCAACAGATCCAGCTTTCAACAACAATAAAAAATTTCAAGGCATGCCAAAAGGAAAAAGAAAACAAAACACACAATCTGAAGTGGCAAAGCAATCAACAAGACAACATTCAGTATTACACAGATATTGTAATTATTAGACAGAAAATTTAAAATAGCTATGATTAATACTTTAATGGTGCTAACTGAAAAAGGAAGATAACCTGTAAGAACAAAAAATACTGTAAGCAGGTTGTTGAATATTTTAACATAGAATCAAGAGAAAATGCTAGAAATAAAATACATTGTAACAGAAATGAAGAATGCCTTTGATATCTTCATTAGACAGAGCCAAGCAGCTTGAATATATGTTAAAAAAAAAAAACTCCCCAAATTGAAATGCGAAAATAAACAAACAAACAAAACAAAACAGAATTTCCACGAACTGTATGACAATTTTGAAATAGATTGATATACATAATTGGAATTACAGATGGAATAGAAAAAGAACAGAAGAAGTCTGTAGAGTGATAATGACAAAGAACTTTACAAAAATATAAATATAAATAAAATAAAAAAAATTAAATTAAACTAAATTAAAATTAAAAAAAAAAACATGAAACACCTATTGCTGGTGATGATGTGAGGCAACAGGAACTCCAATTAATTTCTAGTGAGAATGAAATATTCCACAGCCATTTTGGAAAAAATTTGTCAGTTTCTTACAAAGTTAACCATAATCTTAACACATGATCCAACAATCCTAAGTATTTATGAAACTGATTTGAAAACTTGTTTCCACACAAACTGCATGAAAATGTCTATAGCAGCTTATTCATCATCACCAAAAACTGAAAGCAAACAAGAAAACTTTCAATAGGTGAATGCATAAACAAACAGTGATGCATCCATACAACGGAATACACATTCAGCTATAAAATAGAATTAGCTCTGAAGCCGTGAAGACTTGGCTAAATCTTAAATGCATATGCTTAATGAAAGAAACCAGTCTGATAGTGTAGAAAATAAAAACTGTAGAGGCAGTAAATAGATCAGTGGTTACCAAGGGTTTACAGTATGGAAATTTAGAGTTGACTATTTGAAGAAAAGGACATTTTTTAAGGTAGATAAAACTATTTTCTATAATACTCTAATGGTGGATACATGGCACTATGTATTTTTCAAAACCTATAGAATTTACAGCATAAAGACTGAACTTTAATTCAGTCAAAATTTTTTAAAACTCATTTAGGAGGTTGGGGGATTATAAGATGGAAAGGAGAATGTAACACAGAATGTAACTTTATTAAAATGTTTGAAATAACCTCGCTGATGAGCATAGGGAGAAAGGGTACTGACCTAAGCACCCTTTGAGAATTCAGTAGAGTCTACAAGACTCAATTAAAAAAACAAAATGTACATAAGCACTGTACTTTAGTCAAAAAATATGTTTCCCCATGGGGGTACGTGTTAAAAATTCCAAAACATGTACACTGGAATTGAGCAATTAAATAAATTGATGACAGATAGTGGGAGCCAGCTTTTTCACTGTTAGTGAGATTACACATAAGCGAGGCAAGAAGACTAGAAAGACTCTTGTTTTAATGGATTAGAGATGAAGACATAAGAATGAACTAATATTTTGGTTAATATAGATACAGATGATTATGTATAAAATATTTATAGATATATGTACACATATGGAGTCACCATGAGCAGGAATTGACTTGAAGGCAAGGGTTCAGTTCTGGTTTTTGGTTCATGTATGCATTAGTATACACACATATATGTCCTTGCTCTGCCAGCAATGACACTCCAGTAGCAATGAGCAAACTTAGTGTTCATATCTTGGTTTCTATTACAATTCTACACTAAAAGGTACTGGCCCCTAAAAAGAAAAAAAAAGGCTGATTCTAAAATGGGAAGAAAATACATCAGACGAGCCTGGACCATTTTGTAGTACAGGAAAATAAGGAAGTCTAAAAAAGAAAAAAAATATTACAATTAGGGGGGTATGTTAATGGGACACAAGGGCCAACTAAAGGAGCTACCCTTGGTCAAAGCTGAAACAATTTGGACAATAAAATAAATATCATAGCGTTGGATTATAAATGCATATAAAATAGATATTTATGAATCCATACTTAAATAAATAGATAGGAAAAAAGAGACATCTCCCATGCTGAAGAATTACAATGAGTTTATATAGCTACTTGTTCCTCAAGGATGTGGAGCATAGTTTATTCCATGAAAAGGGAGGAGGGAAGAGTAACTTTATAGTGGAGAAACCCAACAAACACTACCTTAGTCAGGTGATCAAGAATGGATCATGTTGATAGTATGATGCAACGAGACTAGCACTTAACCTCTTTAGTCTTTCTCCCAAAAACCTAATCCCACTCAAATCATTAGAAAAACATCAGAGGAATACCAATCCAGGGGCATTCTACAATTCCTCAGACTGTCAAGCTCATCATCAAAAACAAAGAAAGCCTAAAAGATTTTGACAGCCAAGAGGAGCTTAAGGAGCACGTGATGACTAAACCTAATGTAGTATCCTAGATTGTATCCCTGGAACAAGAAAAGAAAAACTAAAGAAATTTGACTAAACTAAGGACGGTCCTAATAATAATGTATCAAATTGGCTTATTAATTTTGACAAACGTACCATACTAATCTAACGTGCTAACAATAATTGGAAATTGGTAGTAGGTGCATGACAACTTGCTGTATTATATTCATATTTTCTGTAAATCTAAAATTATTCCAAATTGAAAATTTCATTGAAAAATAAAATATAATTGTTGAGATAGGTGTTTATATTTGTGAGCAAGTAATTTCTCTTTTCAAGGCAAAATAACAGAATCACTCCGCCAACAACTGCAGAGAACAAGACTTGTTTTGTCCTTAAACTTGAGGAGAAAATATAATAGTAGAATTGTGTTTGATTTTCCTAATACAAGCCTTGATATGGTTGTTTTTATCATATACATTCAATAGCCTATGTTACGGGGATAGTATTTCATGGAAGTATTTTACTTTGTAGAGAGTACTTTGTTGGGGTGATGATACATGGTCTGTTCCAACGGAATGGAGAGTCTCCTGAACCGAGTATAGCCACTGTCAATAATTTGGGAAGGAGCATGTGTGAAGGCAGAAATAGCAGGACTCAGAAGGTGGCAGCTTTACAATGGAGGTAAAATAAAGCTTCTTCATTTCTTTGGCTGAGCCGGTACTTACTACAATCAATTGAGATGGAATCTCAATGTTACAGAAACTCCAGTATTAAATAAAAAATAATCTCGAAGAATTATTTTTCTTCTGATGAAGTCTAAGACGCTTGTAATATATTATAAATGCCCCACTCTAATTGTAGTTGAAGACTGTTCATTTTTCCTCATCTTTTACATTAAAGGTACTAATCTTAACTTCTGCCTTAATTGCTTAATCCTGTTTATATCTTCTTGATGTTTTATATTTCATTTATATTTTTATATTTAATTACATATATTTTATTACGTACATTTTCTCTGTTTTGCCTCAAATGCAATGTGGGATTAGCAGAAAGTATATACATATATGAGAAAGTGTTTAGATATACATATGAATTTATATACACCAAAAATACACATACATCACATATGTGTGCAAGTGTATGTATATGATATGTATATAATAGAGACAAATAGGTAATTCTCTTTAACACAGCAGCTTTTATGTGATGCTAAACAAATCCTTTTCTGCCATACAATCTAATTCCAAATCTTTTAAATTATATTGAGATTCACATTTCCTAAGATGGCTGACTGTAGAGAGTACACCAATCAAGTCCCATTTTATTTACAAGGTACCTCCAGGTATTTATACTCTTGTCACTCCAACTGTAGTAGTCTTTGGTTAAATGCTTTCATTCCTCTTTCTTGTGATTTAAAAGATGTTCAATGGTTTTTGGTACTTTCCCATCTATGTGACACCTTCTTTCTCTTACCCATCAATGTCACATGATTTCTTTTTTCCATATGAGATGTGGGAGGTCATGGTTTTCTTTTCAATCATACTATACTCCTATCCATAATGTTAGTGTGTTATTATCTACATGTCAATTTTTCCATAACAGAACTCTTTCCATTATAGGTCAGACATTCCTCTACTTGTTAGACTTGTACTTTCTATACCTTTGTTTCTCAGTAGGCAAGTAAAATCAGACTCACTGGGTAGGTTTCCTTTTTTTTTTTTTCAAAGAACCCAAATGGAGCTACCTGCAAGATTATTTCTGGGTCCTTCTGGCTGCAAATAAACCCAAAGTAACATCATTGAAACTCCCCAGAAGTTAACAATGATTATTCTATTCCATACGCATGTTAAGTGTGTGTATATGTGTACACATGTATATATGTTAGTGAGTGTGTGTGTATGCGCACGCATGTGTTTGTGATGGTTAATGTTATGTGTCAACTTGGTTAGGCTATGATTCCCAGTGGTTTGCCAGACACTATGTAGTCACCTTTCATTTTGTGGTTTGATGTGAACAGCTAATCAGCTGTGATTGCTCTTCTGTTTAGGTCAGGTATTACAATGGGAACTGCCCTAACTGAATTAAGACACTTAACTACAATGAGGGTGATTGGATCCTGGGATGGCAGGGGCCAAGTGGTGGCACTTAATTTCCAAAGGCAAGATGGGCTTGATTACTGTAATGGACAGTAAAGTCAAAGTAGTAATCAGAATAATCTGACTTGCATGGATTATGTCATTGGCTACTTAGTCATGGTGTTCCTAGGAGTGAAATAGATGGAAAACTTATTAAGTATTTATTTGATCTGTACAAGTGGAAGAATTTCTAGGTCAAATGAAAGGCAGCCTAACTTGAATCACTAAAATAGTCACAGCCCCTAAATCAATTCCAAGACTTGAGAGCCAGTTTACAGACCCACAATTTTTTGATTGAAGGGGAGGCCAAGTCCTCTTGAAGGAGGACCTCACTACACTGCCAAAAATTTCTACTGTTAATATTTTTCTCAGCCTTTCCCAAAGAGATCTATGGCTTTTATGAGAGTGACAGTTCATTGAGGAAAAAGAAATAATCAAACTTTTAGGGGATTGTTGGACACTGGCTCTGAACTGAAACTAATTTCAGGAGACACAAAATGTCACTGTGGCCCACCAGTCAGAGTAGGGTCATATGGAAGTCAGTTTACTAATGGAAATTTAGCTCAAGTCTGTCTCACAGTGGGTTCCTGAATCCATCCTGTAGTTATTTCCCTTGTTCCAGAATGCATAATTGGAATAGACATACTCAACAACTGCCAGAACCCTCACACTAGATCTCTGACATGTAGAATAAGGGCTATTATGATAAATGTGATTGTTAAGGTTGTATGTCAACTTGGCTGGACCACAGTTCTCAGTTGTTTGGCAGTTATGAAGTAGATTGGCAGTCATATAATGATGTGACCACCTCAATGATGAGATTTGATATAATGTGATTACCTCCATGATGGGATCTACTGTGAGTAGCCAATCAGTTGAAAGGGATTTTCCTTGGGAGTATGGCCTGCATCCAATATAGGCAGACTGTCTGGCAAGGCTCACTGACTTTTGCTCTCTCTGAATCCTATAGCTGGCTCTTGTTCATTTGACCTCCAGTTCTTGGGAGTTGAGCTAGCAGCTTGCCTGCCTACCTTGGGTTTGCCAGCCCCTGGAGCTACTCTAGTCAGGAGAAGCCTCCAGCTTGACCCATGGACTTGGGACTTTCCAGCTTCTACAACTGTGGGAGCCATTTCCTTGGTATAAATCTCTCTCTCTCTCTCTCTCTCTCTCTCTCTATATATATATATATATATATATATATACATATGTAGATGCTTCACTTGTTTTTCTTCTCTAGAGAACCCAGGCTAAAACAGTGGGAAATACCAAGTAGAAGCCATTAGAACTTCCCCTAACTAGGAAAATAGTAAACAAAAGGCAATACTGCATTCCTAGAGGGATTGAAGAGATTAGTGCCACTATCAAGGACTTGAAGGATGCAATGGTGCTGTTTCCCACCACATACCCATTCAGCTTGCCTATTTGCCCTGTGCGTAAAACAGATGGATCTTGGAGAATAACAGTGGATTATGCTAAATTTAACCAGTTGGTGACTCCAATTGCAACTTCAGTTCCAGATGTGATTTCATTGCTTGAGCAAATTAATACGTCTGATACCTGATATGTAGCTACTGAGCTGGCCAATGTCTTTTTCTTGATTCCTGTTTCTAAAGGCTATCAGAAGTAGTTTGCCTTCAGCTGGCAAGACCAGCAATACACCTTCACTTTTATACCTCAGAGATATATCAACTCTCTAGCCATATGTCATAATTTAGCCCATAGGGAACTTGATCACCTTTCTCTTCCACAAAGCATCACACTGGTCCACTACATTGATGGCATTATGCTTATTGGAGCTAGTAAGTAAGAGATATTAATGATTCTATACTTACAGGCAAGAAATTTGCATGCTAGAAGGTGGGAAATTAATCTAGCAAAAATTCAGGTGCCTTTCATCTCGGTGATATTTATAGGAGTCCAATAGTGTGGGGCATAGTGAGCTATTCCTTCTAAAGTGAAGGATAAGTTGTGGCACCTGGTCCCTCCTACAACTAAAAAGGAGGCACAATACCTGGTGGCCTCTTCAGATTTCAGAGGCAGCGTATACTTCATTTGGGTGTTGTCTTTTTAGTTTTCTAGTGCTGCTATAACAGAAATACCACCAGGTGATGGCTTTAATAAACAGAAATTTATTCTTTCACAGTCTAGGAGGCTAGAAATCCAAATTCAGAGTGTCAGCTCCAGAGGAAGGCCTTCTCTCTCTGTCAGCTCTGGGGGAAGGTCCTTGTCATTAATCTTCCCCAGTCAAAGAGTTTCTCAGTGCAGGGACCCCAGGTCCAAAGGAAGCACTATTCTCCTGGCTCTTGTTTCTTTGTGGTATAAGGTCCCCCTATCTCTCTGCTTGCTTCTCTCTTTTATATCTAAAAAGAGATTGACTTAAGACACAGCCTAAACTAGTAGATTGAGTCCTGCCTCATTAACTTAACTGCCTCTAATCCTGCCTCATTAACATCATAGAAGTAGTATTTATAACACATGAGAAAATCACATCAGATGACAAAATGATGGACAATCACACAGTACTGGGAATCATGGCCTAGCCAAGTTGACACATACTTTGGGGGGACACAATTCAATCCATGGCAGGTGTGCACTCTGGCATATTTATCAAGTGGTTTGAAAAGCTGCTAGGTTTGAGTGGGGGACAGAACAAGGAAACGCTCTGCAACACACTGAGGGTGCTGGCAAAGCATCTCTGCCACTTTAACCATATGATCCAGCTGACCCAACTGTACTTAATGTGTCAGTAGTAGATCGAGATGCTGTTTGAAGTCTTAGGCAGGCTTCTATTGGAGAATCACAGAAAAGACCCTTAGGATTTTAGAGCAAAACCTTGTCATCATCTGCAGATAACTACTGTCCTTTTGAGAAACAGCATTTGGCTTGGATATGGGCCTTAGTAGAGACAGAATGCTTACCATGGGGCCACCAATTTACCATGTGGTCTGAACTTCCCATTATGAACTGGGTGTTATCTGGCCCACAGAGTCAAAGTTGGATGTGCACAACAGGACTCCATCATTAAATGGAAGAGGTATATACCAGATCGGATTTGAGCAGGACCTGAAGGCACAAATAAGTTACATGAGGAAATAGTCAAAAAGTCCGTGGTCCCTGCTCCTTTCACATTAACTTTCCTCTTCCAGTCTGCATCTATGGATTCATGGGGAGTTCCTTATGATTAATTGACCAAGGAAGAGAAAGCCCTTGCCTAGTTTACAGATGCTTCTGAGTGATAGGCAGACACCACTAGAAAGTGGACAGTACTAGCACTGCAGCCCCTTTCTGGGACCGCCCTGAAAGACAGTGGTGAAGAGAAATCCTCCCAGTGGGCAAAACCTTGAGCAGTGCACTTGGTTTTTCATTTTGCTTGGAAGGAGAAATTGCCAGATATGTGATTATGTACTGATTCATGGAACATGGCCAATGGTTTCTGAATGGTCAGGTATATGGAAGGGACATGATTGGAAAATTGATGACAAGGGGGTATAGATAAAAGGTATGTGAATAGACTTCTCTGTATGAGCCAAAGAAGTGAAGATATTTATGTCTCATGTGAATGTTCACCAAAGGGTGATCTCAGCAGAGAAGGATTTTAACAGCCAAGTGGATAGGATGATGTGTTCTGTGAAGAACAGTCAGCCTTTTCCCCAGATGATCCCGTCATTACCCAATGAGCTCATGAACAAAGTGGTCATGGTGGCAGTGATGGAGGTTATGCATGGGCTCAGAAACATGTCTTTCCACTCACAAAGGCTAACTCGGCCACAGTGAATGCTGAGTTCCCAATCTGCCAATAGGAGAGACCAACACTGAGTCTCCAATATGACACTATTCCTAGCGGTAGTCAGCCAGCAGCCTGGTGGCAGTTTGATTACATCGAACTGCTTCCATCATAGAACAGACAGCATATTGCTCTTACTAGATAGACATTTACTTTCCCTTCATGCAATGCTTCTGCCAAAAATTAACATCCGTGGACTTACAGAATGCCTTATCCAACTGTCATGGCATTCCACATAGCATTGTCTTGGGTCAAGGAACTCACTTCACAGCAAATGAAGTGCAGCAATTATCCCATGCCATAGAATTCACTGGATTTACCATGTTCCCCATCATCCTAAAGTAGCTGTCTTGATAGAACAATGGAACGGCCTTTTAAAATACAATAACAGCACCAGCTAGGTGGCAATACCTTGCAGTGCTGTTTCTCTGAAAGCAAGGATTCACATGTCCAGGAATCAAAGGGTGGAAATGGGAGTGGCACCACTCACTATTACCTCTAGTGACCCACTTGCAAAATATTGGCTTTCTGTCCCCTGCAATCTGGTGCTCTGTGGGTCTAGATGTGTTAGTTCCAAAGGGAGAATTGATCTCACAAAGAGACACAACACTAATTCCATTGAACTGGAAGTTAAGAATGCCACCCAGTCACTCTGGGCTCCTCATGCCTCTGGATCAAGAGAAAAAGAAGGAAGTTACCATATTGGCTGATATGATTGATCCTGATTATCAAGGGAAGATTAAACTGTTATTACATAATAGAGGTAAAGAAATGTATTTCTGGAGATCCGTTAGGGTGTCTGTTAGTATTACCACATCATGTGATCAAAGTTAATGGAAAATTACAGCAACCCAATTGTGACATGACTAATAATGGCTTAGGCCTTTCAGAAATGAAGGTTTGGGTCACCCCACCATGCAAAGAACCATGAACAGCTGAGGTGCTTGTTGAGGGCAAAGGAAGTCTGAAATGAATGGTGGAAGAAAGTAGTTCTAAGTACCAGCTACAGTCACATGATCAGTAGCAGATACAAGGACTGAAATTGTTATTATTTCTTCCTTGTTTTATTATGTGTATGTGTGTGTTTGGCAAACCCTGTGTAATCACCTTCTATTCTGTGATCTGATGTGATCAATTATCCCAGTCCCAAGGGAGTTTCCTCGGGGGTATGGTCTGCCTCCACTACATAAGTGGATGTCCCTGAAAAGCTGTCTCTCTTTCTTGACCCTGCACTCTTTTTTTCAGCTGAGTTCTGGTTTTGGGAAGTAAGCCTGTAGAGGCCTCCAACCTGCCACCTGACCTACAGATTCTGGGTTCATCAACCCCTGCAACCAGGTAAGCTAACAGAGCTCTTCAGCTTGTTGCCTGACCCACTGAATTGGGACTTGCCAGCCCCTACAATTGAGTGAGCCATTTCCTTGAAGTAAATTTCTCTCTATATATATCTATATATGCTTCACTTGTTTTGCTCCTCTAGAGAACCCAGACTAAGATAGTGTGTGTGCATTTCTTCATAAAATACTGTCACTAACAAATCTGTAGAATAAACTACCAACATTCATTTTCATGTTCTTAAGAGTTTAACCTCTGGATTTACATTTCAAAGTCCAGTTCTAACCCAGTATTTTTGTGAGTTTCAGCTTTGCCTCCTTTCACTTCCCTGTCATTCCTTTCTTTCTTTTAAAGCCATACCAGTTCCATTTACTCTCCCACCCCTAGAGGCAATCATTGTAATCTGTTTCAATTTAACTCTTGTTTATATGTATAATTTCAAACTGTATATTATTTTTGTTTGTTGTACATATAATTTTAAACATGCATACATATAAATCTTGCAATTTTATTCTGGTTCTCATGTGTTTTTACCATTAAATATTGTGTATTTAAGATCCATCATGTTTCTATGATTGCTATAAACTGTTGCACAAAACCATAGAGTGCATCCCTCATATTTTTCCTATTTATTCTTCCGTTGATGAACATCAAGGTAGCTTCTAATGCCACATCTTTACAAATAATGTTGCAACAAACATTCTTGTACAAAATATAAACACTTTTGTAAAATTTCTTGTGGATATCTAATAGGAGAATTATTGGGTTATAGATATGTTAACCATATACTTTATTTTCTGAAATAGGACACATTAGTGAGTGAAAGCAAACTCACTTTCACCGGTTACCATGGTTACAAGATACTGGCTTTGTGGCATGAGACCAGTGCGATCTCAAAAGGCTTGCTTGGGATTTTTGTGGCTGCCTTCTTGAAGTTCTTCATTGTATGTTAAAACTTACGCTTTGTAAATTAAGTGCCTGAGACAATGGGGCATGTGTCAGGAGCTTGGAGCCTCTATTCATGCACCATCCTGCATCCTACCATATCCCTGGCTCCTTGCCTTCTGTCATGAGTTCTTGGCTGCCTAGTCTTCACCCCTCTACTCCATAGTCCCAGGCTAGTCTATTCACAGGTCCCTGTTCCATAACCACTGCTGCCCTTCATCAATAGCAAAACTGAGCCTCGTAGGTAGGGGGAGGTCTGAGTTCTGCTGTTGCCATACATACACACCAGAGGCCAAATTGCTTGGGCCAGGGATGGATGGCACTGGGGACATGTGCATGGTGGCAGTCTCAGTGCAGGACATGGAGACAGTCTTACCTGCCCTAAATTGTCAGTTTCACAGTGCATTTAGTGGGTGACTTGGCTAAGCCAAGCCTCTCACCTCCCTCTGATCCAAGTAAAGAGTTTGTCCCAGCATGAGTTTGCATTCTTTTTGGAGTTCTCCATCCACCCTATGTTAAGGCCGCTGGTAGATTTCTCTGCTTTCAGCTCAAGTGTGATGTCTCATTTTGGCTGCTGAGTGGAGGGGAACATGGAGGTCACTCTGAGGATCTCTATGTCCAAGGCAGCGCAATATTATACAGCAAAAAAAAATATATATATATATATATATGACACGTAGAGAGAGGGACCATGGAAGAAATGAAACATTTTGTACTTTTGTGCATTGAATGGCATTTTTTCTCCTGCTTTTTGAGTCAGGTGCCACACATAATGCGTTTTGCATTTGACCCCACCACTTGTGTATCCAGTCCTACATACATGTTATTGATTAAATAGTAACAGATTGGTTTTCAGAATTAATACAATATTTACACTCCAACAAGTAATGCTTGGTGTACCTTGTATTTGTGGACATTCTATAGTATTACATTTTATCAAAAAGCATAATAGATCCCTCTATTTATTCACATGATACCCTATGTCCTTTAGAGTTCTAATATTTTCTGCATAGTGTAACTGTGTATACTTGGTTAGGTTAATTCCTAGATTCCTTCAGTGTCTCTAGTGAGTAGTACTTTTTTTAATACATTTTAAAATTGATCAATTTTGGTAAGTGTAGTGCTGTGGATTGTATAAATTAATCTTGAATCTGGAAATTGTATTACATACTTCTAAAAGTTCTATTAGTACATCTACAATTTCGTGTGTGTGCATGTGTAGTCTATTCTTATTGACAAATAAGGACAGTTTTATATCTTTCTTTACAATTGTTACATTCTTTTAGTATTTGTTTCCTTTTTAAAAATTTTATTGTGGTAGAATATATATAACAAAACATTTGCCATTTATTTAGCACATCTAATAAAATGGGAGTAAGAACAATGATAGTAGACATTATTTTTTTATTCCATATATAAAAAGTCAGTATTACTCCAATGAGTACAATGTTTGAAGTTACTTTTTAGAATGCAAACATTATCATATCAAGCAAATCCCCTTCACCTTTTTTAGTTGTCTCAGTGTTTGACCTTATAGTTTTATCTCTATAATTTGTAGTATTCATATTGTTTCTCTTATTTAGCATATTAATGTGGTAAGTTACATAGAACTATGTTCGCTGATGTTAAACAATCATTAAATGCCTTGGATAAACCTCACTTTAGGAAAGGTTTTTTTTGTTTGTTTTGAAGACAATCAAGATTATAGAAAGCACTCAGCATACAGCTTACATAAAAATCTAACTCAAACAGGCAAAAAAGAAATAAATGGATCAATTTCAGTTGTGAATATGTAGCTAAACATTATACAAAAACCCAGCAAAAATAAAAATAGTATTTTAAAAAGGCAGAATAGGGGAATGAATTTCATTTCCATAAGTAAGAATGGTTTAATATTAGAAAATTTAGTACCAACATATATTACACTAATAGGGCAATTAAAAGGTAATAAGTAAAACAATTATATCAAAATAAAATCACATGAAGATACAATTAATTCACAATCCAGCTTAAAACTCTCATTAAAATAAGAAAATAATTTATTAATATGTCTAAATATAGTAGTAATCAACAGCTAAGCTCGAAATTAATTTTTAAATGTTAAAGTCATTGCCATTAAAATCTACAGGATAATAATAATATACACTAACATTTTGTTGTGTTCAAACAAATATAATAAGACAAAATACAGAAAACAAGTAACAACTGGAACATCTGACAATATTTTAATTATAGGCTGTTTTATTGTATTACTATAAAATCTAAGTGAGTCAACTGGAAAAAAACAATTATTAATGATAAAGTTCAGTAAGGTGGCATATTCACAAATAATTAACTTTATTAGGAGATAAAAATGCAAGAACTTACTCTGAACAACTGAGAGGCAACACCCAAAACTTGAGTAAATGCAGCAATGTACCTACTTTCTGACTCATTAAGACAGTATTTTAATCATTCTAAATTAATTAGACAAATAATGTACTACAGCTCAGAAAAAAACAATATATCAAATTAATACAAGTTTGAAAGACTAACAAGAAAAACAAAATAAATGTCTGCAACTATAATTAGATATATTTTATAAGTTTGTAGATAGATTGATGTTAAGAATTCAGTTGTTTACTTACATGTTGTATTATAATGGCATAATGGTCATATATCATCTCTGTAGAAAAAGTAGATCAGTTAATTGATCATTTATATAATTTGCTATCATTTTGTAAACAAAAATAGAGTACTACTTCACACTTTATACCAGAATAAATTCTAAATTGATTAAAAAATTTTTATATGAACATACATAATAAAGTTGATTTTCTTTTGGTTTATAGTTTTGTTTTTAATAAGTAGATGTCTTTTCAAACTAAAAGACCTTTCAGATTACAATTTGCATTAGGGTTCACTGTTTGTGCTGTACAGTCCTACACATTTTTACAAATGCATAATGTCATGTGTCCACAATTATAGTATCATATAGAATATACAGAATAGTTTCACTGCCTTAAAAATGCCCTGTGCTCCACCAACTTAAGTCTTTACCATCCAAACCCCTGGCAATCACTGATCTTTTTACTGTCTTTGGCATTTTGTCTTTTCCAGAATATCATATAGTTAAATCAAAGAATACAGCTTTTTCACTCTGGCTTCTTCCACAAGCAGTAGGCATTTAAGTTTCCTACATGTTTTTTGTAGCTTGATGACACGTTTCTTTTTATGGCTGAAACTCCAATCTACATACCCCATTGTATGGAAGTATCCATAGTTTGTATACCAGTTCACCGATGGAAGGACATCTTGATTCCTTTCAATTTTTGGCAATTATCAATAAAATTTTTATAAACATTTAATTGTAGGTTTGCATGTGGACATTCATTTTCAACTCATTTTGGTAAATACTTTGGAGCGTGATTGCTCATATGGCCGTATGGTAAGCCTGTATTTAGCTTGGTTAGAAACTGCCAGACTCTTCCAAAATGACTGTCATATTTTGATTCACATCAGTAATGAATATTTCTGTTGCTCCACTTTCTTGTCAGCATTTGGTGTTTTCAGTGTTTTGGATTTTAGCCATTTTGATAGGTGTGTAATAATACCTCAATGTGGTTTTAATTTGCAATTCCTTAATGATGTACAATGTTGAGCATATTTTCATATCTTATTGGCCATCTTTAAGTCTTCTTTGGTCTGTTCAGATCTGCCCATTTTGTAATTGGGCCATTTATTTTTTTTATCGTTGAGCTTTAGGAGTTGTTTGTATATTTTGGATACAAGTGCTCTGACAAATAAGTGTTTTGCTATTTTCTCCCAGTCTGTGGCTTGTCTTTTCATTTTTTTAACAGCGTCATTTGCAGAGCACAAGTTTTAAATTTAATGGAGTCTAACATCAGTTTTTTTGTTTTTTTAATGAACCATGTTTTTTGTGTTGTACTTATAAAGGTTACCTAGATTTTCTCCTATGTTATCTTCCAGAAGCTGTATAGTTTTGTGTTTTACATTTAGATCACTGATAAATTTTGTGTTACTTTTTGTGAAAGATGTAAGGTCTGTGTCTAAATTCATATTTTTTGCATATGGATGTCCAGTTGTACCAATGTTTTCAATCATTTATTGAAGAAAACTATCATCATCTTTCCTCTGAATTGCCTTTGTTCCTTTGTTGACCCTGAAGAGTTTTTTGTGCGGGTTTATAACATTGACAGGAAAAGAGAGTTACATTGGTAAGTATAAAGAGGAGTGGAGGAGGCCAGGTCTCTGAGATGAGGTGCTAGACCAGGTTGAAGTCTCCAGAATGTTCAAGGAGTGTAAGGGGTGAGAGATTTAGATTTGCTGAACATCTAGCTGAAATTTAGAAATAAGTCAACACTTCTGTGTTGTACTTCTTCATATCAATGTTACACAGGTGTGAAGGCCACCAAAATATTATCTAAAGGAATGTACTTAGTTTGGCTCACTTAGTGTTTAAGGATCCCTGAAAGATCATGGTTTATTGCTGTGTAGGACATTAACTAGTTGTGGATCTAATCTAGCAATTGTATCTATAAATACTATAATTTTTCAAGTTATCTTTGAATTAGTCATAATACCTCACTGGTACCTCATTAATTAAACATTAAATAAAATATATGAAACATAGTCACTTAAATTTGCATAAAACTGAATTTTAATTAAATTTAATTTGCTTAAAATCTGATCTTAACCTCTTTGAAAATTATGTGTTGACGTCTTTTTAATTAATGGATTGAATAAAATTATTGACATGTTTATACTATATTTATATAATTTATATAATACATATAGAATTTTTTCTACATTTATATAAATATATTATATTTATATAAATATTGAATCATATTTTCACACTTTTTTTAGAATTATGCCTTACTAGACGTATACTCAAAGGAGAACAAAAAGTGCTACCTGGAAAATCCTCACTGTCATATCCAAAGGCAGGTAACAGGAATGTGAGCAATGGGATCATATATATGCTAAGAGGAATGAAAGTAAGAAGTAATGAAGAGGAAGCAATCAAAAAGTTTCTAAAGGAAAGATATTTAGAATGAGAGCCAAAACCAAACCAACCCCATTGCCGTCGAGTCAATTCCAACTCAAGGGGGATGGAATTTGCCTTTTATGTAAGTACTCAATGTGTGATATTGGGGTAAATAATTAAATAACTATACTTGACAAAGATAGGTGTATATTTGTCAGTTTTCAAAGATTATTGACAGATACATAAAAAATAGTCATCTTTTAAATATAAGGAGCCATTTCTTAATTAATATGGTCTGGCTAGAGAGAATCTGAACTAGTCTAACTGGCATGTATTTTAGGTGCTCTTATACATTCCTTTGGAGCCCTGATGGTACAGTAATGAAGAGCTAAGGCTGCTAACCAAAAAAGTCAGTGGTTCAAATCTATCAGCCATTCATTGTAAATTCTGTGGGGCAGTTCTACCCTGTGCTATAGGGTAGCTATGAGTCGGAATCGACTTGATGGCAATGGATTTTTTTAATACACTCCCTTGTATATATAATGTCTACTGTATGCTCCTTGATAGTAGGGGCTTTATTTTAATCACCATTGTGTACAAAATAACACGTTAAGGAATATTAGATATAATAGATACTCAATGATCGTTGCATGGATGAATACAGGCAGATGTCAATTTGTATGTTATTCTCAGGCTACAAAATTTGTCCCATTCCGATGTCGTATTGCTTATCCTCTGGCTTCTATGTGGTGCCACAGTCTCAGGCTTTCTTTTTATTCCCACAGTATGTGCTGTTTTCCTGTAGGCATCTGGCTCCCCATCTGTATATAAGCACCTGCAGATTACTGCAGCTTAGATATGGTCTTTTTTTTTTTTCTTTTTTTTAAAGAAAGTGATTTTTTATTATAACCATCTCTCATTTTTTTCTTTTTTTATTGTTGTAGTTTAAATGAAGTTTACATTTCAAGTTAGTCTCCCATACAAAATTTTATACATACATTGTTATATGACCCTAATTGCTCACCCCATTCTGCAACAGCACACTCCTCCTTTCCACCCCTGATTCCCCATGTCCATTCAACCACCTCCTAACCCTCTCTGCCTTCCCATCTCACCTCCAGACAGAAGCTGCCCATTGAGTCTCTTGTATCAACTTGAGCTAAGAGGCACACTCCTCATGAGTATCACTTTATGTCCCACAGTCCAGTCCAATCCCTGTCTCAAAAGTTGGCCTTGGAAATTGTTTTAGTTCTGGGCTAATAGAGAATCCAGGGGCCATGCTTTCTACAGTTCTTCCAGTCTCAGTCAGACCATCAAGTCTGGTCTTCTTGCTAGAATTTGAGTTCTGACCCCTATCTTTCTGCTGCTCAATCAGGAACTCTCTGTTGTGTTCCTGTCAGGGCGGTTATTGGTGGTAGCCAGGCACCATCTAGTTCTTCTGGTCTCAGGCTGATGAAGTTTCTGGTTTATGTGGCCCTTTCTGTCTCTTGGGCTAATACTTTTCCTTGTGTCTTTGGTGTTCTTCATTCTCCTTTACTCCAGGTGGTTGTGACAAATTGATGCATCTTAGATGGCCACTTGCAAGCTTTTAAGACCCCAGATGCCACTCACCAAAGTAAGATGCAGAACGTTTTCTTAATAAGCCTTGTTATGCCAATTGACCTAGATGTCCTCTGAAAGCATGGTCCCAAACCCCTACCCCTTCCACTCTGTGCCTCAAAGTGTTTGATTGTATTCAGGAAACTTCTTAGCCTTGGTTTAGTCCAGTTGTGCTGACTTCCCCTGTAGTGTGTACTGTCCTTCCCTTCTCCTAAGATGATTCTTATCTACTATCTAGTTAGTAAATAACCCTCACCCTCCCTTCCCACCCTTGTAACCATCAAAGAATGTTTTTTTCTGTTTTAAACCTTTCTGTGAGTTCTTGTAATAGTGGTCTTATGCAATATTTGTCCTTCTGTGACTGACAAAATTCACTCAGCATAATGCCTTCCAGCTTCCTTCATGTTATAAGATGTTTCACGGCTTCATAGTCGTACTTATCGTTGCATAGTATTCTATTGTGTGGATATACCATAATGTGTTTATCCATTTGTCTTTTGATGGGCATCTAAGTTGTTTCCATCTTTTTGCTATTGTGAACAGTGCTGCAATGAACATGGGTGTGCATATATCTATTCGTGTGACAGCTCCTATTTATCTAGGATGTATTCCAAGGAGCAAGATGGATGGTATGGTACTTCTATTTCTAGCTTTTGATTTCCAAAGTGATTGTACCATTTTACATTCCCATCAACAATATATAAGTGTTCCAGTCTCTCCACAACATCTCCACCATTTATTATTTTGTGTTTTTTGGATTAGTGCTAGCTTGTTGAGGTGAGATGATATCTCATTGTAGTTTTGATCTGCATTTCTCTAATGGCTAATGATCGTGAGCATTTCTTCATGTGTCTATTAGCTGCCTGAATATTTTCTTTGGTGAAGTGCCTGTTCATATCATTTGCCCATTTTTTAATTGGGTTATTTGTCTTTTTGTTGTTGAGATTTTGCAGCATCTTGTAGATTTTGGAGATTAGACACTAATCGGATTTGTCGTAGCCAAAAAGTTTTTCCCAGTCTGTAGGTTGTCTTTTTACTTTTTTGGTGAAGTCTTTTGATGAGCATAAGTGTTTGATTTTTAGGAGTTCCCATTTGTCTGGTCCCTCTTCTGGTGCTTGTGCATTGTTACTTATGCTTTGTATTGTGTTTATGCCATGTATTAGGGCTCTTAGCATTGTCCCTATATTTCTTCCATGATCTTTATCATTTTTGATTTTATATTTAAGTCTTTGATCCATTTTGAGTTACTTTTTGTGCATGGTGTGAGGTATGGGTCTTGTTTCAGTTTTTTGCAGAAGGATATCCAGTTATGCAAGCACCGTTTGTTAAAGAGACTGTCTTTTCCCCAATTAATGGACGTTGGGCCTTTGTCAAATACCAGCTGCTCATAGATGGATGAACTTATGTCTGGATTCTCAACTCTGTTCCATTGGTCTATGTGTCTTTTGTTGTACCAATAACAGGCTGTTTCAACTACCATGGCAGTATAATAGGTTCCAAAATCAGGTAGTGTGAGGCCTCCCACTTTGTTCTTCTTGAGTAATGCTTTATTTATTCAAAGCCTCTTCCCTCTCCATGTGAAGTTGGTGATGTTTTCCTCAATCTCATTAAAAAATGCTGGTGGAATTTGGATCGGGATTGCATTGTATCCATGGATCACTTTGGGTAGAAATGACATTTTCACTATGTTGAGTATATCAATCCAAGAGCAAGGTATGTTTTTCCACTTATGCAGGTCTCTTTTAGTTTCTTGCAATAGTGTCTTCTAGTTTTCTCTGTATATATCTTTCACGTCTCTGGTTAGATTTATTCTTAAGTATTTTATCTTCTTGGGGTATTGTAAATACTATTGATTTGGTAATTTTCTCTTTGAGGTTCTCTTTGTTGGTGTAAAGGTATACAACTGATTTTTGTATCTTTATCTTGTATCCTGAAAATTTTCTGAAATCTTCTATTAGTTCCAGTAGTTTTCTTGTGGACTCTTTGGAATTTTCTATGTATAAGATCATATCATCTTCAAATAGAGATACTTTGACTTCTTCCCTACCAATTTGGATGCCCTTTATTTCTTTTTCTAGCCTAAGTGCTCTGGAAAAGACCTCCAGCACAATGTTGAAAGAGAGTGGTGATAGAGAGCATCCTTGTCTGGTTCCCATTCTCAAGGGGAATGCTTTCACACTCTTTCCATTTAGGATGATGTTGGCTGTTGGCTTTGTATAAATGCCCTTAATTGAGAAATTTTCTTTGTGATCCTATTTTGTTGAGAGATTTTATCATGAATGGGTGTTGGACTTTGTCAAAAGCCTTTTCTGCATTGATTGATAAGATCATGTGGTTCTTGACTTTTGTTTTATTTATGTGATGGATTACACTGATTGTTTTTCTAATGTTGAACCCTCCCTGCATATCTGGTGTAAATCCCACTTGGTCGTGGTGAATTACTTTTTTTGATGTATTGCTGAATTCTATTGCTAGAACTTCGTTGAGGATTTTTGTGTCTATGTTCATGAGGGATATTTGTGGTGTCTTTACCTGGTTTTGGTATCAAGGTTATGCCAGCTTCATAGAATGAATTCAGAAGTTTTGCTTCCTTTTCTATTCTCTGAAATACCTTTAGTAGAAGTGGTGTTATCTCTTCTCTGAAAGTTTGGTAGAATTCTCCAGTGAAATCTTCCGGGCTGGGGTTTTTTGTGGGGAGCTTTTAAATTAGCTTTCCAATCTCTTCTTTTGTTTTAGGTTTATTTAGTTGTTCTCCCTCTATTTGTGTTAGTTTAGGTAGGTAGTGAGTTTCTAGAAATTTGTCCATTTCATCCGTGTTTTCAAATTTGTCAGAGTAGTTTTTCATAGTATTCCATTATGATTCTTTTAATTTCGTTTGGGTCTGTTGTGATATCACCCATCTCATTTCTTATACGGGTTATCTGCTTCCTTTCCTGTTTTTCTTCTGTCATTTGACCAATGGTTTATCAATTTTGTTGATCTTTCCAAAGAACCAGCTTTTGGACTTGTTAACTCTTGTCAGAATGGTGACGGTAGCTAACTACACAACTCTTACAGAGAAGTGGGGCCAAGGAAGGTCACTCTGAAGAGTCGACCCCGGCTTCAGTCCCAGGAGTTTATTTATAGTCAATACACCAAGCAGTGAAGCAAATAACAGAGCAATGGGCTTTGGGTGTGTAACAATAAGTTTCAGGCAAGGGAAAATGGACTTCAGGTAAACAAGCCAATCAGTAATGAGACAATAGGTTTTGGAGAAACAAGTCGTGCCTAATCTCCTTCTCATCACTGACAAGTCTCAACATGTTGTGTGTAGCATATGGGCCTTTGAGGGGCTGAAGTTGTCAACAGTGCAGCCATGTTTAAATGGCACATATTCCCACAAACTCTTTCAATTGTTTTTCTATTCTCTATTTCCTTTAATTCTGCTCTAATTCTTACTATTTCCTTCCTTCTGGAGCTTGAAGGCTTCTTTTGCCGCTGTCTTTCTTCTTGTTGCTGTTGCAGGGTTAATGTTTTGATAATGGCATTTTCTTCTTTTTGGATGTGTGCATTTGTTGCTCTAAACTGACTTTTGAGCACTGCTTTTGCTGTGTAACAAAGGTTCTGGTAGGATGCATTTTCATTCTCATTTGAGCCTATGAATTTCTTTATTCCATCCTTAATTTCTTCTACAACCCAGTAGTTTTTGAGCAAGGTGTTGTTCAGTTTCCATGTGTTTGATTTTTTTCCTTGCTTTTTTTGTTGTTGATTCCTAGTTTTATGGCTTTATGGTCAGAAAAGATGCTTTGTAATATTTCGATGTTTTGGATTTTGTTAAGGGTTGCTTTATGGCCTAATATGTGGTCTATTCTGGAAAATGTTCCATTTGCTTTGGAAAAGAAAGTATACTTGGCTGCTGTTGGGTGCTGTGTTCAGTATATGTCTATGAGATCAAGTTGGTTGATTGTAGCATTTAGCTCTTCCGTGTCTTTGCTGAGCTTCTTTCTGGATATTCTGTCCTTCACCAAAACTGGTGTGTTGAACACCTACTAAAATTGTGGAGCTGTCTATCTTTCTTTTCAGTGCTGTTAGAGTTTGCTTTATGTATTTTGGAGTTCTGTCATTGGATGTGTAAATACTTATTATAATTATGTCCTCCTGGTGTATTGACCCTTTAATCATTATATAGTGCCCTTTCTATCCTTTGCGGTGGATTTTACTTTAATGTCTATTTTGTCAGAGATTAATATTGCCACTCCTGCTCTTTTTTGAGTGTTGTTTGCTTGATATATTTTTTCAGTCCTTTGAGTTTTAGCCTGTTTGTGTCTTTAAGCCTAAGGTGCTTCTCTTATAGGCAGCATATAAACAGATCATGGGTTTTTATCCAATCTGCCACTCTCTGTCTCTTTATTGGTGCATTAAGTCTGTTTACATTCAGCGTAATTATTGACAGGTATGAGTTTAGTGCTGTCATCCTGATGTCTCTTTTTGTGTGTTGTTCACAGTTTCTTTGTTCCTCTTAATTTTCTGTGCTGAGTCGTTTTTCTTTATGTGTTTTTTTTTCATATTTTTCATTTTTGTTGATTTTGTGTTGGCTGAGTCTTTATATTTTTCTAGTTTTTTTATTTTGATTTGTAGGCTTGTTAGTTTCCTTTGTGGTTACTTTAATATTTGCCGCTATTTTTCTAAGTTTATACCATTCGTTTGTTTCTTTATATTGCCTTGATTTCTCCTCTATATGAAAAATCTATGTCTGTATTTTTTAAGTCCCTCTTTTTTCTTTTAATGTTGTCCTTTTAGACATATTGATATCTATGTTGCCCTATTTTCAGTGTTTTAGCTTTGATGTATTTTCAACTTCCCTATCTGAGTCAATATTTGGTTGCTCTGTCTTGCATTCCAGTCTTGCGTTGTTATCTGATGTTATTGAATTTCTAACCGGAGTACTCCCTTTAGTATCTCTTGTAATTTTGGTTTGGTTTTTGTAAAGTCCCTAAACTTCTCTTTACCTGGAAATGTCCTAATTTTGCCATCGTATTTGAGAGACAGTTTTGCTGGATATATAATTCTTGGCTGGCAGTTGTTTTCCTTCCAGGCTTTATATATGTCATCCCATTGCCTTCTTGCCTGTATCGTTTCTGCTGGGTAGTCCAAGCTTATTCTAATTGACTATCCTTTGTATATGACTTTTCTTTTATTCCTAGCTGCTCTTAAAATTCTCTCTTTATCTTTAGTTTTGGCAAGTTTGATTATAATATGTCTTGGTGACTTTCCTTTGGTACCTACCTCATGTGGGGTTCAATAAGCCTCTTGGGTAGATATCTTCTCATCTTTCATGATATCAGGGAAGTTTTCTGTCAAAAAATCTTCAACAATTGTCTCTGTATTTTCTGTTATCTGCCCCCCCCCCCCCCCGTTCTGGTACTCCAATCACTTGTAGGTTATTTCTCTTGATATTGTTCCAGATAACTGTTAGAGTTTCTTCATTCTTTTTAATTCTTTTATCTGAATTCTAACTTATCAAATAAGTTGGTGTCAAGTGGTTTATCTTCCATGTCACTAATTCTGACTTTTACTGCCTCAATTCTGCTCCTATGACTTTCTATTGAGTTGTCGCATTCTGAAATTTTATTGTTAATCCTCTGGATTTCTGATTGCTGTCTCTCTGTGGATTCTTGGAACCTATTAAATTTGTCATTATGTTCTTGAATAACGTTTTTAAGTTCCACTACTACTTTGTGTGTTTTTTTTGGCAGTTTCTCCATTTTGTCGAATTTCCTTTCTAATTTCTGGAACAGTTCTGTATATTAATCTTTTGTATTCTGCCTCTGGTAATTGGAAGAAATTCTCGTCCTCCAGAGAATTTATTGATTCTTTATTTGGGGAGCTTGCTGAAGCCATCATGGAGTGCCTCTTTATGTGACTTGTTATTGACTGTTGTCTGTGAGCCATCGATGAGTTATTATAATTTTATTTTATATTTGTTTAGTGTGTCCTAGCTTCATGTTTTGTTTTGTTTTAATATGCCCAAATAAGCTGTTTGTGTGCGCTAGTTTGATTATTGGTGCCTTTAAAGCTCTAACATCCTGTCCCCAGGTAGCTAGTCCTCTAACTAAGTATGTGCACAGAGAAGTCCATTAAATTTTCCTGTATGGATTCAGGTCAGGTGTCACCAAGTGTGTGGTGCAGGCTCTCACCTACAGTCTTAGAAAGGCATGGGTGATTGGTGTAGGCACATATATCTGGTTGCAGTAGGGGGTCACACATTAAGCAAGGCAGGGGGCTAATGGCTGCCCCTGAGAGTCTGAAAGGAAAGTGTTTCCCTAGTCCCTACAGTGAGTAGGTAGGTGAGTTTTGCAGCCGGACGATGAGCACTCTACTCTGTTGGTTGTAAAGACTAGGGGGCACCACTTATTCTTGGACCCCTGTAGCAGGGGACTAGGTGGCATAGGTGGAGGCACTAGTCCTCAAGCCCCTGATGCTAACCAGTAAAATTGCCTGCTTAGAAGGTAGGGCTGTGTCAAGTGTCACAAATCTTCCACTTCACAGCTGAAACAGTTGAAGTCAGACTTCATATGTTTACCCTGTTGTACTATGGTAGTAAAGGCTCCTGCTGTTGAGATGGGTCCACACAAGTCTATACAGGAATGGAAGGCATTCAAAGTCTGCAGACCCCTTATGTCTGTGCCTAGTAAAGGAGCTGTGCCAAACCTGAGTTCCTGGCTTAGGGAGCCAGTAGCTTATTTTTTCCCGTTTGTTAATTTTTTCCCTCTCCAAGCCCAGGGGAATGGGTCAGGGCACCTTGTGGGATCTACTTCTGGTCCAGGGGACTCAGAGACTTTGGAAGCTGGCTGGAACAGTGAAGAGCAGGGAGAGAGGAGGTAAAAGGGAGAGAGGTTTTTCCCAAAGGGTTTTTTTTTTTTTTTCAAATCCCCATGAAAGGCCACACACATGCACTTATCTTTAGCCACTTGGGAGCTGCTTTTCACTGGTTGGAAGTGTCCAAGCAGAATCTCTGCTGCCGGATCACTCTTGACTTGGAAACTG
Source organism: Dugong dugon (assembly GCA_030035585.1). NCBI lineage: Eukaryota > Metazoa > Chordata > Mammalia > Sirenia > Dugongidae > Dugong > Dugong dugon. The sequence goes on from CM057479.1 coordinate 37,166,579, forward strand.
CCTTCCAAGCACGTGCGCACAGCTGTTTGCCTGCTTCACTGACTACCTGGGAGCCCTTCAGGGCTGAAGAGCTGTGGCTCCCGTTGCAGGTCTGGCACTCCGCACTTCTTCTAAACTGTCTCCCTCTCCCTCTGCCACTCAGTCTGATCCTCAACTTTGCTTTGTTCAGGGCTCCTAGATATTCATATACAATGAAATCACTTGTTTTCCAAGGTCTTTGTTGTAAAAGGGATATAGAAAACTGTATGAGTACTCCACCGTCTTGGCTCCGCCTCTAGATATGGTCTTTTAATAATTTCTGCATCTGTAGTCTAGCAACTTGTACATTCTGGGAGAATGCACTTCCCAGTTTAACATGGCCTAACACCTCAGAGAACTTGTGTCCTTCGCTCCTCTTCACACTTACCAGCGTAACTCTCCTTCCCTGTCAATGTTATCAGCTTGCACTAAAAATGCTTCAGCATAAACAAAGGAACGAAGTAAATTCAATGGAGAAATGATAGCTTTTTTAAAATAAATGTTTGATAGACAGATCTGAATGTGTTTTCCTCATCACCTTCCCTGATATTTAGCCATTAGAAACTCAGATTCTTGATAAATTCCTTCTGACTTTATGTTAACTTATATCCCCCACCAAGTAGCTGAATTCATACATCTTTAATTTTCAGCAGCTGAGAGTTAAAGTTGCATTAGATATTCTGTATTATAAACTTTTGACTTGTCACTCTTTCCCTGTTTCTATCAAGTTCTCATTCTCATCACTTGAGCTGATATTTTATTCTTTAATATAAATTCAAAATTCATAAAAAGAACCTCTGGAGTTGTCTCAGTTCATACAGACATATAAAAAGTAAGAAATCATAATAAAGTGTATGGATATAGTTCCTTTAAATTTCTAGATAAACAAGAGCAATTACGGATCTGTGGTAATTTGGTAATTCAAAAAAAGTCATTGCATTTTAGTCACTTGTCATGAAATTCCATGAAAAGCACCTAGAATAATGAAGTATGTCTTAAGACTACTCCCCCCTTCATATATGGATGGATAATTGGGGTTTTCAGTAATCTATTTCCTCTACAGATGTACATATAAAAATAATGCCAACAGCAATGCCTTATTTAGATAAAACATAGAAACATTATAACTGTACTAACATTATTTTGCAACATCATACATTGTCTTACCAGTCCTTACCAATTTGCGGTGACTGTCACTTTTTGCTGCAGAATTAACAGGGCTGTGTTGAAAAGTTCTTTTTGAAATAAAATTACATTCTAATGAACAGCTGAATCCTCTGATACAGTTTAAATGCAGGAACTGCCACAGAAGTGCAGATAACACTAACAGTTCAATTTTGTTATTTGACTGCACAGCTTGTAGTGCAGCACAATATCTGAATTTATGTAGGAATATATTTCCTTCTCTTTGGAAAAACTATGTTTTGAGGTGAATAAGAGCATTTAAGCAACATACTGAAGGAGCTATTAGATATAAATTAAGAAAGGCTGTTGATTGGCTGTGCTAGAGAAGTATTCAGCAATCAGAATGCCTTCCTTTTATAAATGCTTTATTAATACTATGTAATAATTACCTCCTTTGTAGAAGGTAAGAATTCATGGTGAATTGGGTTAATTTAGAAAAGCTCACCTGTAAGATTTGCATTTTATTGAGATCTTAGTTCATATTAGCTCTACTGTTAACTACTTAAGGTGTTTTCTAACTTAGAATCCAAGCAGTCTGTTGGGAAATTTTCAAAACACTCTATTCAGCAATAGCTACTTCATACCAAATATTACCCAACATGGTTTCTTCATCCTAAATCAGTTAGATTCCTTCTTGAAAGGCTTTTCCTATATTCCCTGATAAATTGAGCAATTTAAAAAAATTACCATCAGGGATATGAAAGCTTACCTGAAAAAAATTCATCATTCTTTCTTAGTGTGAATAAAAGGGATGTCTTTTGTGATCTTAGAATATGTTTAAGTAAAGAGAGAAAAAGACATCATCTAGATGTACTAAGAAGTGGTAGTGAATTTGGTAAAGGGACACTAAAAGATTTTTCTTAAGAGTTCTTATGTGAAGAATCATTATACTTTTGTAAGAAGGTTGGTGGAAAGATGCAATGTAAATAGCACCATCAATAACATTCATTACTTTCTCCCTCTGCAGGTGTGTATTTTAGAGACACCAGTCTAGACAGTTTCTACTAAAGGAAGACAAACCCCTGAATCATACAGTCATGAAGGGCAAGCTGTGTCATGGAACCAGTTAAAGCTGACTTGATCACTGAGATAAACATGCCACCAAATTAAACAAAGCAGAGGCAGGGCCAAAAAGGTAGACTAGTCAGATGCTTCTGGCAGTTCCTCTTACAACAAAGACCCAAAAAACCAAGTGAATAGATTATATATGACAATTTAAGAGCCCTGAACATCAAAGACAAAATTGAAGAATAGAACTGAGTGGTGGGGGAGGGAGTGACAGTTCGGAAGCAGCTAGGAGTTACCAGACCTGACCTGGTGGGAGCTGGAGCCCTTCAGCCTGGATCAGCTTGGGGGTGAGTGGTGAGGTAGGCAAGCAGCAGCACTTCTGAGGGGTTTTCCACATTGGGAGAAACCCAGTGGCACAGTCTACTCGGCCATCCAGAACCAGTAAGAAGCAGTTCTTGACTGGCAAAAGTTAAGTATTTGCATCTGGCCTACCGTGCAGACCAAAACACCCCCCTTGGGGAAAAAGCTCTCTCCCCTTTACCTCCCTGCACCCTGTTCTGCACTGGGTTCAGGAAATCTTCAGCAATTGCTGAGTCCCCTGGGCTGGAAGTAGGACTCATCTTGCTCCCTGAGTCATTCTCCTGGGAACAAATTAACAAAGAGGGGGAAAAAATAATCTGCCGGCTCCCCTAAGCCAGGAACTCAGCGTAGGCACAGCTCCTTTGCCTAGGAAAAATTATAAGGGATCCATGGACTTTGAGTGACTTTCACCCTGCATAGACTCGTGTGTGCCAATTTCAACAGTGTAGACCCTCATTACCACAGTACAACAGGGTGTATACCTGAAGTCTAATTACAACTGTTTCAGCTGTGAAGTGGAACTTGGTAATATTTGACACTGCTCTGAACATTATGCAGGATATTCACCTACCCACATCAGGGTCCTGAGGACTGCTGGCTTCACCCACACCACCTAGCCACCTGTGATAGGGGCCCAAGAATAAGAGATGCCACCTAGTCCTTACATCCAAGAGAAATGGGTGCTCATAGTCCAGTTGCAAAACCCAAATACCTATGCACTTTAGGAAACAGGGGCACACTTTCCTCCTGGACACTCAAGGGTGGCTGTCAGGCCCCTGACTTGCTTGGCGTGTGTCCCCCTGATGCAGCAGGATGCCTGTGCCTACACCAATTACTCATGCCTGTCTAGGACTGTAGGTGAGAGCCTGCACCACGCACTTGGTGGCTGACTACGTGGACACCTGAGCTGAATCCATACAGGAGAAGTGGGTGGACTCCTGGACTCACATACACGGAGGTAGGTCTGGCCACCAGATGACTGGTGAGAGTTAAAGCTTCAAGGGACGTTAGAGCTTCAGGCGCACTGATGACTGGGCTAGTTCACACGAGCAGCCTATTTGGGCATATTAGACCAAGAAAACTAGAGCACAGTAAGCAAACAAACTAAATAAAAATAATAACATTGATGGCTTGGAGACAACAGTCAATATCAAATCACTCAAACAGGCAGACCACGATGGCTTTAGCAAGCTCCCAAAATAAAGAATCTAGAAATTTTCCAGAGGAAGAAAATTTCTTGGAATTACTGGAGGATGACTACAAAAGATTAACATATAGAACTCTTCAAGAGATCAGAAAGGAGATACGTCAAAATGCAGAACACGCAATAAAAGAACTTAAAAAGATTAAAGAAAGGCATAATGACAAATTTAACAGGCTACAAGAATCCATAGAGAGACAGCAATCTGAAATGCAGAAGATTAGCAATAAAATTTCAGAATTAGACAACTCAATAGAAAGTCATAGGAGCAGAATTGAGGCAATGGAAGACAGAATTAGAGAGACTGAAGATAAAGCCCTTGACACAAACTTGAGGAAAAATCAGATAAAAGGATTTAAAAAATGAAAAAATCCTAAGAATTATGTGGGACTCTATCAAGAGGAATAACCTACAAGTGATCTGAGTACCAGACCAGAGGGGATAACGGAAAATACGGAGAGAATTGTTGAAGATTTACTGGCAGCAAACTTCCCTGATATTGTGAAAGATAAGAAAATCTATCCATGACACTCATCTAACATAAGATAAATCCCAAAAGAAAGTCACCAAGGCATATTATAATCAAACTTGCCAAACCAAAGATAAAGAAATAATTTTAAGAGCAACTAGGGATGAATGAAAAGTCATCTACAAAGGAGAGTCAATCAAAATAACCTTGGACTACTCAGCAGAAACCATGCAGGCAAGAAGGCAATGGGGCAAAGTATATAAAACCTTGAAGAAAAAAAATTGCCAGCCAAGAATTCTATATCCAGCAAAAGTGTCACACAAATATGATGGTGAAAATAGGGCATTTCCAGATAAACAGAAGTTTAGGGAATTTGTAAAAACCAAACAAAAATTACAAGAAATACTAAAGGGAGTCCTACAGTTAGAAAATCAGTAACATCAGAACTAACAACCGAAGACTAGAACATAAGACAGAGCAACCAGATATCAACACAGATAGGGAAGTCACAAAAGTAAATCAAAGCTAAAACACTGAAAATAGGAAAACAAAGGAGTCAATATGTAAAAAATAACAACATTCAAACAAAAAAAGAAGGACTAAAAAATGTAGACATAGATTTTTTTTTTATTGTACTTCAGATGAAGGTTTACAGAACAAATAATACCTCATGAAACAGTAGTACACATATTGTCCTATGACATTGGTTAACAATCCCATGACATGTCAACCCTCTCCCTTCTCGACCTTTTTTTTTTTACTGAAAATATACATAGCCAAAGATACACCATTTCAAAAATTTCTACATGCACAGTTCAGTGACATTGACTACATTCTTCCAATTGTGCTGCTATTCTCACTTTAGATGAAGGCTTACAGAACAAAATAGTTTCTCATTAAACAGTTAGTACACATGTTGCCTTATGACAATGTTTAACAACCTCACAACACGTCAACACTATCCTTACTCAACCTTGGGTTCCCTATCACCAGCTTTCCTGTCCCCTTCTGCCTGCTAGTCCTTGTCCCTGGACTGCTGTGCCGCATTAGTCCCATTTTGATTTATGGGGCTGTCCAATCCCCAGCTGAATGGTGAACCTTGGAAGTCACTTCACCACTGAGCTAAAAGGGTGTCTAGGGACCATACTCTCAGGGTTCCTCCAGTCTCCTTTAGGCAGTAAATTTGGTCTTTTTTTTTTCTGAGTTAGAATATTGTTCTACATCCTTCTCCAGCTCTGTCCAGAACCCTCTGTTGTGATCCTGGTCAGAGCAGTCAGTGGTGGTAGCCGGGCACCGTCTAGCTGTACTGGACTCAGTCTGGTGGAAGCCTTGGTACCTGTGGTCCAGTAGTCCTTTGGACTAATCTTTTCCTTGTATCCTGTTCTCTTCATTCCCACTTGCTCCCAAAGGGATGAGACCAGTGGAGTATCTTAGATGGCTGCTTACAGGCTTTTAAGACCCCAGACGCGACTCACCAAGGTAGAATGTAGAACATTGCCTTTATAAACTGTGTTATGCCAATTGAGCTAGACATTCGCCGACACCATGGTCCCCACAGCCGTCCGCCCAGCAATTCAGTCCCTCAGGGAGTTTGGATGTGTTTATGGAGCTTCCGTGAGCTTTCCTTGTACAAGTTGTGCTGGTTTCTCCAGTATTGTGTACTGTCTCACTCTTCACCCAAGATACCACTTATCTATTGCTTATTTAGTATTTCCCTGGCCCCACCCCTCCCATCCCTGGTAATCAACAAAGATTGTTGCTTTACGTGTGTGAACTTTATCTTGGGTTTTTACAATAGCGGTCTCATACAATATTTGTCATTTTGTGATTTACTTATTTCACTCAGCATAATGTCCTCCAGTTTCATCCATGTTATGAGATGCTTCACAGATTCATCATTGTTCTTTACCGTTGCGTAGTACTCCATTGTGTATATGTACTATAGTTTGTTTATCCATTAATCTGTTGATGGGCATCTAGGTTGTTTCCAACTTTTTGCTAGTGTGAACAATGCTGCCATGAAGATAGGTGTGCATACGTCTATTAGAGTGATGACTCTTATTTCTCTAGGATATATTTCTGGATCGTACGGTATGTCTACTTCTAGCTTTCTAAGGAAGCACCATATCATTTTCCAAAATGGTTGTATCATTTTGCATTCCTACCAGCAGTGCGTGAGAGTTCCTATCTCCCTGCAGCCCCTCCAACATTTGCTATTTCCAGTGTTTTTGATTCGTGCCAGTAATGCCGGGGTGAGATGGTATCTCATTGTGGTTTTAATTTGCGTTTCTCTAATGGCCAGTGATCGCGAACATTTCCTCATGTGTCTGTTGGCCATTTGAATGTCTTCCTTGGTGAAGTGTCTGTTCATTTCCTTTGCCCATTTTTTAATTGGATTCTTTGTCTTTTTGTTGTAGAGGTGTTGGATTTTCTTGTAGATTATGGAGATAAGACCTTTGTCTGACTTGTACAGTCCAAAAATTTTTCCCCAGTCTGTAGTTTCTCTTTTTACTCTTTTGGTGACGTCTTTTGAAGAGTATAGGTGTTTGATTTTTAGAAGATCCCAGTTATCTAGCTTATCTTCTGGGGTTTGTGTGTTGATGGGTATGGTTTGTATCCTGTTAATGCCGTGCATTAAGGCCTGTAGCGTTCATCCTATTTTTTCTTCTATAAACTTTATAGTTTTTGGCTTTGTATTTAGGTCTTTGATCCATTTTGAATTGGGTTTTGTATATGGCATGAGGTATGGGTCCTCTTTCATTTTTTTTTTTGTAGGTGGATATCCAGTTTTGCTAGCACCATTTGTTAAGAAGACTGTCTTTTCCCCATTTGATGGACTTTGGGGTGTCCGTAGGTCGATGGATTTACATCTGGGTTCTCAATTCTGTTCCATTGGTCAATGTATCTGTTGTTGTACCTGTACCAGTCTGTTTTGACTACTGTAGCTGTATAGTAGTTTCTGAAGTCAGGTAGTGTGAGTCCTCCAACTTTATTCTTCTTCTTCAGTAGTGCTTTACTTATTTGGGGCTTCTTCCCTTTCCATATAAAGTTAATGATTAGTTTTTCCATCTCTTTGAAGAATGTTGTTGGTATTTGGATCGGGATTGCAATGTATTTGTAAATTGCTTTGGGTAGAATTGTCATTTTCTCAATGTTGAGTCTACCTATCCATGAGCATGGTATGTTTTTCCAATTATGTAGATCCCTTTGGGTTTCTTGAAGTAGTTTTTTGTAGTTTTCTTTGTATAGGTCTTTTAAATCCCTGGTTAAATTTATTACTGTTTTATTTTTTTATGGGCTATTATAAATGGTATTGTTTTCCTGATTTCCTTTTCATCGTTCTCTTTATTGGAGTATTGGAATCCAACTGATTTTTCTACGGTTACTTTGTCGCCTGCTACTCTGCTGAATCTTTCTATTAGTTCCAGTAGGTTTCTCGTGGAGTTTTTAGGGTTTTATATGTATAGAATCATATCATCTGCAAACAGAGACCGTTTAATGTCTTCATTACCAATTTGGATGCCCTTCTTTTCTTTTTCTAGCCTTATTGATATAGCTAGAACTTCCAGCACAATGCTAAAGAGGAGTGGTGGTAAAGGACATCCTTGTCTTGTTCCTGTTTTCAAGGGGAATGTTTTCAGCCTCTCTCCATTAAGAATGATGTTGGGCATTGGTTTTGCATAGATGCCCTTTATTATGTTGAGAAATTTCCCTTCTATACCTATTTGATTGAGAGTTTTTATCAGGAATGGGTGTTGGACTTTGTCAAATGCATTTTCCGTGTCAGTTCAGATGATCATGTGATTCTATTCTTTCCTTATATTTATGTGGTCTATTCCGTTGATTGATTTTCCAAAGTTGAACCAACCTTGCATACCTGCTATGAATCCTACTTGGTCGTGGTGTATTTTTTTTTTATATGATGGTGAATTCTATTGGCTAGAATTTTGTTGAGAATTTTTGCATCTATATTCATGAGAGATACTGGTCTGTAATTTTCTTTTTTTGTGGCATCTTTGCCTGGTTTTGGTATCCGGGTTATGCCGGCTTCATAGAATGAATTTGGAAGTGTTGCTTCCTTTTATATGCTCTGAAATAGGTTGAGTAGTACTGGTAAAAGCTCTTTTGTGAATGTTTGGTAGGTTTCTGCAGTGAAGCCATCTGGGCCAGGGCATTTTTTTGTTGGGAGTTTTTTTTACTACCTTTTCAATCTCTTCTCTTGTTATGGGTCTGTTCAGATTTTCACCATCACTTTGTTGGGTAAGTAGTGTGTTTCTAGAAATTCATCCATTTCCTCTAGGTTTTCAGATTTGTTGGAGTATAGTTTTCCGTAATATTCTGTTATGATCCTTTTTATTTCAGTTGGGTTTGTTGTAATGTCCCCCATTTCATTTCTTATTTGGGTTATTTGCGTCCTCTCCTGTTTTTCTTTTGTCAGTCTGGCCCGTGGTTTGTCGATTTTTGTTGATTCTTTCCAAGAACCAAATTTTGGTTTTGTTGATTCTTTCTATTGTTTTTCTGTTCTCTATTTCATTGATTTCTGCTCTGATCTTTACTATTTCCTTTCCTCCGGTGGCTTTGGGTTTTTTGTTTGTTTGTTTTTTGCTGTTGTGTTTCTATTTATTTGAGTTGTGTAGTTAACGTTTTGATTTGTCCCTTTCTTCATTTTTGATGTGGGCATCTATTGCTATAAATTATCCTCTGAGGACTGTCTTTGCTGTGTCCCAAAGGTTTTGGTATGATGTGTTTTCATTCTCATTTGATTCTAGGAATTTTTTTATTTTATCTCTGATTTCTTCTATTACTCAGTGATGTGTAAGCAGTGTATTATTCAGCTTCCATGTAATTGATTTTTTTCCTTGCTCCTTCTGTTGTTAATTTCTACCTTGATGGCATTGTGGTCAGAGAAGATACTTTGAAGTATCTCAACGTTTTGGATCTTGTTGAGGATTGCTCTGTGGCCTAAAATGTGGTCTATTCTGGAGAATGTTCCATGTGCATTGGAAAAGAATGTGTACTTTGCAGCAGTTGGATGGATTGTTCTATATATGTCTATGAGATCAAGTTGGCTGATTGTGCCCTTTAAGTCTTCTGTATCTTTGCTGAGTTTCTTGTTAGTTGTTCTGTCCTTTACTGAGAGTGCTGTGTTGAAGTCTCCTACTATTATTGTGCAACTGTCAATTTCTCTGTTCAGTGTTGCTTGAGTTTGTTTTATGTATTTTGGAGCTCTATCATTGGGTGCATTGATGTTTATTATGGTTATGTGTTCGTGCTGGATAGTCCCTTAATCATTACATAGTGTTCTTCTTTTTCTTTTATGGTCGATTTTGTTTCAAACTCTATTTTAGCTGAGATTAGTATTGCCACTCCTGCTGTTTTTTGGTAGTTGTTAGCTTGATATATATATTTCCAAACTTTGACTTTTAATTAATTCACATATAAGGTGAGTCTCTTTTAAACAGCATATTGTGGATCCTGTTTTCTTATGCATTCTGTCACTCTCTGTCTCTTTATTGGTGCATAGAGTCCATTTAATTCAGTGTAATTATTGATAGAAGTGGGTTTGTTGTCATTTTGTAGTGTTTTTTTTTTTTTTTTTTTGGGTGCTGATGTTTTCTTTATTCTTCTTACCTTCCTGTGCTGAGTTACTTTTATTTGTGGATTTTTTTTTCCATTTCTTTTGTTTTTGTTTTTGCTGAGACTTTATGTTTTCCTCTTTATTTTTATTAGTGTGTTTATTAACTTTCTTTTTGGTTATCATGACATTTACCCTTATTTTTCTAAGTTTGAAACAGTCTATTATTACGTGGTATCACCTTGCCTTCCTCTCCATTAGAAGGTTCTATACCAACACTGTTTATTATGTCTTTTATTGTTCTGATATTGTAGTCATTTACTGATTAACTGCTCTGATTCCCTGTTGTATTTCTTTTCTTTTTGGATAGTCCTTGAGAGTTCATTTCCTAGATTGATATCTGGCTGGTACAATCTTGCATCCCAGGTTCTGCCTGTGAGCTGAATTTGTTTGTTCTCAGATTGAAGAACTACCTTTAAAAATTCTTGTAAATTTGGTTTGGTTTGTACATATTCCCTTAATTTCTGTTTAATCTGTAAATGTCCTAATTTCACCATCATATTTGAATGAGAGTTTTAAAGGATATATTATTCTTGGCTGGAAATTTTTTTCTTTCAAGGTTTTATATATGTCATCCCATTGCCTTCTTGCCTGCATTGTTTCTGCTGAATAATCTGAGCTTAGTCTTGTTTCTCCTCTGTGTTTCTAGAAATTTATCCATTTCCTCTAGGTTTTCAAATTTGTTGGAGTATAGTTTTTCATAATACTCTGTTACAATCTATTTATTTCAGTTGGCTCTGCTGTACTATCCTGCATTTCATTTCTTATTTGGGTTATTTGTGTCCTCTCCTTTTTATCTTTTGTCAGTTTGGCCTGTGCTTTGTCGATCCTTTCAAAGAAGCACTTTTTGGTTTTGTTGATACTTTCTGTTGTTTTTATACTTTCTTTTTCATTTATTTCTGCACTTATCTTTTTTATTTCCTTTCTTCTGGTGGCTGAAGGATTTTTTTTTACTGTTCTTTTTTATGTTTTTAAAGTTTTGATTTTATCTCTTTATTTTATTTTATTTATTTATTTTTGATGTGTGCATCTATTGCTATAAATTGTCCTTTGAGGATTGCTTTTGCTATGTCCCGAAGGTTTTGGTATGATGTGTTTTCATTCTTGTTTGATTTGAGGAGTTTTTTAATTCTATCTCTGATTTCTTCTATTACCCGGTAGTTTGTAAGCAGGGTGTTATTCAGTTTCCAAGTAACTGATTTTTTTTCCTTGCTCTTCCTGTTGTTAATTTCTACTTTGATGGTGTTGTGCTCAGAGAAGATACTTTGTGTAATCTCAGTGTTTTGGATTTTGTTGAGGGTTGCTCTGTGGCCTAAGATGTGGTGTACTCTGGAAAATGTTCCATGTGCATTGGAAAAGAATGCGTACTTTGCAGCTGTTGGGTGGAGTATTCTATATATACCCATGATGTCAAGTTGACTGATTGTGCTCTTTCAATCTCCTGTATCTTTGCTGAGTTTCTTTCTAGATGTTCTGTGCTTTATGGAGAGTGGTGTGTTGAAGTCTCCTACTATTATTATGGAACTGTCAGTTTGTCTTTTCATTGCTATTAGAGTTTGTTTTATGTATTTTGGAGCCCTGTCATTGGGTGCATAGACGTTTATTATGGTTATATCTTCATACTGGATTGTCCCTTTTATCATGATATAGTGCTCTCCTTTGACTTTTATGGTGGATATTGTTTTAAAGTCTATTTTTTGAAATTTTTATTGCCACTCCTGCTTTTTTTTGGTAGCTGTTTGCTTGATAAATTTTTTAATCCTTTGATTTTTAATTAATTTACCTCTTTGTTTCTAAGGTGTGTCTCTTGTAGACAGCATATTGATGGATCCTGTTTTTTTTTTAATCCATTCTGTCACTCTCTGTCTGTTTATGGGTGCATTTAGGCCATTTACAGTTTAATTATTGATAGGTGTGAGTTTATTGCTGTCACTTTGTAGTGCTTTTTTTTTTTGTGTGTGTGTGGTGCTGACATTTTCTTTGTTCCTCTTACTCTCCCGTGCTGAATTCATTTTGTTTGTGGATATTTTTTTATATCTTCCATTTATGTAGATTTTGTTTTTTCTGAGACTTTCTGTTTTTTCTTGTTTATTTTGATGAGTATGTTTGTTAACTTTCTTTGAGTTTACCTTGAAAATTTCCCATATCTTCCTAGGTTTGAACCGCTCTATTGTGACTTGTTATCGCTTTGCCTTACTCTCCATTAGAAAGTTCTATATCTACAACATTTCTTCCTTCTGTCATTCTTTTGAAGTTGTTGTCATTTACAGATTAAGCTTTCTGGTTCCCTGTTGTTATTTTTTTTGCTTTTGGGTACTCCTTTTGACTTCATTTCCTAGGTTGGTATCTGCTAGTGTGATCTTGCATCCTAGATTCAGCCTGTGGTCTGATGTTATTTGTTCTCAGACCGAAAGAGTCCTTTCAATAATTCTTGTAAATTTGGTTTGGTTTTTACATAGTCCTTTAATTTCTGTTTATCTGGAAATGTCCTAATTTCACAATCTTATTTGAATGAGCGTTTGCAGGATATAGTATTCTTGGTTGGTAATTGTTTTCTTTCAAGATTTTATGTACGTGATCCCATTGTCTTCTTGCCTGCATTATTTCTACCAAATAATCAGAACTTAGTCTTATTGTATCTCCTCCATATGTATCTTTTCATTTTTCTCAAGCTACTCTAGGATTCTTTCTTTGTCTTTGGTTTTACTGAGTGTGATTATGCTATGTCTAGGTAATTTTCTTTCAGGGTCTATCTTATATGGGGTTCTTTGAGCTTCTTGGATAGTCAACTTTTCATCTTTCATGATATTGGAGAAGTTTTCTGTCGGCAGTTCTTCAATGATCCTCTCTGTGTTTACTGTTTTCTCCCCCTGTTCTGGAACTCTGATCACTGGCAAATTTTTGCTTTTTATTGTATCTGCCACAATTCTCAGGGTATCTTCATTTTTCTTTGTTTTTTCCCCTGATTTTTCCTCAGAGTTGTATCCAAGTGTTTGTCTTCAATTTCGCTGATCCTGTCTTCCATCCTTTCAAACCTGCTCCTCAGCACTTCTGTGACACTGTCCATCTCTGAAATCTTGTTGTTTATCTTTTGGATTTCTAATTGTTGTTTTTGCATAATTTCTAGTTGTGAATTTATTTTGGCATTTTGTTCCTGTATTATTTTCCTGAATTCTTCAATTTTTTTGTCTGTATTTTCTGTGAATTTGTCTGCATTTTCTGTGAATTTGACTATTTTTTCCTCATTTTTGTCTGTGTTTTCCTTCAATTCTTGGATAGCTCTGAATATTAGAGATTTGAATTCCCTATCAGGTAGTTCTAGTGTCTTTTCTTCTTCTGCAATGTCATCCGTTGTTTTATTTTGGACGCCTACTGGAACCATCCTGTACTTTTTTTTAATACGTTTTGATATTGTCTGCTCTCTTTGGGACATTCAGTAGTATTTTCCTCATTTATTGGTTGTAGATTTGTTTGTATTATCCTGATTTTTTGTTTATTTGGTCATGTCTGAGCAGGAGGGCTATTCATTCTTTGTTATTTGCTCTTCTGTGGGAAAGATACTTTTTGCCTCCTTGTCCAATGGGCAGGGTCAGTCACTTAGCTATGGTGCAGAAAGGCAGGTCCAGCTGAAGGGGAGTTGCTGGGTTGGGTTGTTTGTGGCACATAGTAGGGCCCAGAGGGCGGGCCAAGAATCAGTGAATGGCAGGTTCCAGTAGGCTGTGCCTGGGCTGCTTGGGGGTGTGGTGTTCATCACACGGTGCAGGTAGGCAGGAGGAAGGGGGGAGATTGTGATGTGTCGAGCTAAAATGGGTATGGGAAAGAGGAAAGAGAGGCGAGAAAAACAGGAGCCAAAACCAAACAAACAAAAAACAGTGCTAAGGGACCTTGCCGTTGGAGTGGAGAGATGAGAAATGAAGAAGAACAAAAAGGGAAAAAAAAAAAGAAAAAGGAAAAAAAATAATAAAAATTAGAAAAAATGAGAATAAAAGCCCGCAGGGATCCCACTGGTATGGTTGCAAAGACTGGGGAAGTGGCTCCTAGGCCATGATGTACAGTCTGGCTTGAAGAGGTAGATGTGTCATACAGCACCAGGTATTCAGGAGACAGGAAGGGAAGGGAAGTATAGAGAGATGAGAAACTGAGAAATGAAGAAATACAAAAAGGAAAAAAGAGAAAAAAACTATTAAAAAAAAAAAAAGAACTACCCCCAGCGATCCCACCACCCCACTTGGCAAACTGGGGAAATAGCTCCCAAGCTGTGCACTGCAGCCCGGCTAGAAGGGGCTCCCAAGCCAAGAAAAGAAAAAGAAAATAAACAAACAAAACAAAACAGGACAAAAAAGGCCCTGGGGAATGCACCAGCTTGGTAGTGCAGTCCAGGAAGCAGTTCCACAGTCGAGCAACATTTCACAGCCTTTTAAGAAAAAGCACAGATGGCACAAAGAGCCAGATATTTGAGAGAAAGTAGGGGGAGGTGGTGAAAGGTATGGAAGAAACCAAAAGAAGTGGATAAAAGCAACACCAGCAACAAAAAATTGGCACTCAGGGAGCAGGCCAGTGTGGGCAGGTGGAATCCAAGTGGCACAGGGCTGAAGCTTGTGACTTCCAGCCAAGAGACTGTGGCCACAGGAAGCAGAGGAAGCCAAGTGGGCCTGAAGAAGTGTGGGGGGTGGGAAAGCATATATCACTGGTTATCATTTGTTCTGTCTCCTAGTGGGAGCTCCATAAAGCTGCTTTCTCGTACTCTTTGTTCGCTGATCTCCAACAGGAGTCCAAGATGGCAAATCCATGCTGCATTAGCTGATAGGGGACTTCTGCTCATAACTCTCCTAGTTCCCTGTTCTCTATAAGATTCTTATTCCATTTGGTGCTTAGCTGAGTTATTTATCTCTTCATTTGATGCTTAGGGTTCCAGGATTTACATTTGTCTCTGTTTGATTTAATTTTTCTGGTCTTTGTTTTGGAGGGACTGAATGGTGCTTCTGTCTATAGCGCCATGTTTCTTGGAAGTACCCATAATGTTGTAAAATTTATATTACCTTCTCTTTATAAGAAGACACAAATCAGAAAATTAACAATGTAACAATGACAATCAATATTCAATACCCAATAAAAATCACTAGACACATAAGGAAGCAGTTAAATATAACATATAGCATGGAGACAATTCAGTAAAGAACAGTAAATCTAGAAATAACAGAGATTAGCAAAACGATTAAATATGTTTCTAAAAATTTTCAAGGATTTAGAAAAAACAGCATTATGAAGAGAGAAATGAAAATTATATAAATATAAATGGAATTGCTAAAGTTGAAATATACTACATGTGAAATGAAAAGTGACTGCATAAGCACTTTAGTATAAATAAAATATCCATGAATATAAATTTCGAGCAACCGAACCTATCCTACGTAAGTATGTAGAGAAAATTAAGGCTGAAATTAACTATGGACTACAGTAGCCTACTTTGGAATAACACCCAGGCAAACATATATCCAATTGCTGTCTGATAGAATGGTGTAACAATGAGCATCCAATGAAGAGAGTGGAATTACACAATTTAATATAAGGCTTTGAAACTTATGCCATGACAAGTTAAGAGCCTGGCTCCTAACTGAAAGGTTGACAGTTTGAAAATACCCAGCAGCTCCACAGGAGAAAGACCTGGAAATCTGTTTCTGTAAAGGTTACAGCCAAGAAGATCCTATGTGGTTGTTCTACTCTGTTGTATGGAACATTATGAGTAGGAATCGACTGGACCTCACCTAGCAACAACAACGTTAAAGTTTAAGATAAAAACTATTACATATATCTGAGGATTGCAGTAATAGGGATTGGCTACTAAGGAGTTATTGTTGATGTGGGGATTGGCTACTAAGGGCATATTGTTGTGGTGGTGTGTAGCCAAGTCAATTCTGACTCATAGTGACACTATATGATGGAGTGGAAATTCCCCACAGGGTTTCCTATGTTGTAATCTTTGAGATCAAATCAACAGGTCTTTTCTCCTACAAAATCACTGGTGAGTTTGAACAGTTGACTTTTTGATTAGCAGCCTAGAGTTTAACCATTGTGCCACCAGGGTTCTGTAGAGGTTTATTAAAGTACGCCAATAAATTTTTTTTTTAAAGTAGATGGAGGGATTCTCTATATCTAAGTTTGAGACTGTAGATCTACAATCAACTCCCATGAAAGCAGCAATCAAGAAATTAAACGAAGTATTAGGTTGGACAAATCTGTTGCTGCAAAAAAAAAAAAAAAAAAAAAAACCTTTTTAAAGTGTTAAAAAGCAAAGATGGAACTTTGAGGACGAAGGTGAACCTGACCCAAGCCATGGTATTTTCAATTGCCTCATATGCTTTTGAAAGCTGGACAATAAGTAAGGAAGATTGAAGAAGAATTGATGCCTTTGAATTATGGTGTTGGTGAAGAATACTGAATATGCCATGGACTGCCAGAAGAACAAACAAATCTGTCTTGGAAGAAGTACAGCTAGAATGCTCTTTAGAAGCCAGGATGGAAAGACTTCATCTCACGTGTTTTGGACATGTTATCAGGAGGGACTAGTCCCTGGAGAAGAACATCATGCTTGGTAAAGTGGAGGGTCAGAAAAAGAGAGGAAGACCCTCGATGACATGGATTGACACAGTGGCTGCAACGATGGGCTCAAGCATAACAATGATTGTGAGGATGGCTCAGGACAAGGCAGTGATTTTTTCTGTTTTACGTAGGGTCGCTATGAGTTGGAATCATAACCTAACACAATAACAACAAGGTTGACATTAAATTCAAATTAAAGAAAAATTTTGTAAGTGACCCCCACCTCTCCACAGGGCTGAATTCAAGACCTGGGAGAGAGTGAGGCCAGGGCATACTACATGACACCAAAGTTTGCTGAAGTGCTCAGATGTTGTAACTTGCTAAAAATCACTCTTTGGGGTGCTGTGTGAAGGTGCTCACAGAAAGACAGCACAACTTGTAACTTGCTGTAAAGCTGCCTATTGCCAGAGGAAGCCATTCACATGGAAGTATCAGCATAACAGAACTCAGTGGGAAATTTCTCTGGGGTGCTATCAGAAGCTACCCATGGTGAGAGAATATGTCCCTGGCCACCAAATGCTGCATAAGCCTACCAATATTTCATACCAGAGCTAAGAATAATATTCACCCTTCTTCTAGTGTTCCTCCAGCTCCTACTGACAAAGCTTAAGAATGTATCACAAATAGGGCAAAAGAGGTGGACTTGTAACTAAAGTGAATTATCCATATCTGGTACAGTCCATGACTTTGACTACTGGGCTTCCATAACCCTTTTTATGTACATTTGAACATTCACACAAAAACTAAAAGAAACCTAAACTTACCATTAACAAGATGTACATATCCTTCTTACAAGTAAAGAAAGTCTTACCTTTTCTGCAAAATGAGATACAATCCAAGTCATCATATCTATCTGGTTATCCTAAGTACTTTTGAATTTAGAAGTAGTTTGAATATTCTGTTATCTAAACACTAAATAGCAAAGTTAACCTCCAAAAACTTGTATATAAATTAATAATGAGAAGAAGATCATAAAAGAATATGGATAGTATATAGCTAGAGATACAAACATATTTCAAGCTACTATGGCCCTCATTTCTGTAATTCATCAATAAGACAAAGTTGAGACATATAGCTTAATTCTTCCACTATCCATTGCATCTTTTCATTGCCTCCAGATATAATTTCACCTGCTAGGTTCTTTATCTAGTGGACTGTATCAGCACCTCAATTTTTTCCATGGAAATCAAAATTAATCACTCTAAACTAGTACCAAACCAAAAAACCAAACCCATTACCATCAAGTTGGTTCGATTAGGACTTATAGTGACCCCATGTGTTACAGAGCTCAACTGCACCATAGGGTTTTCTTGGCTGTAATAGTAAAGGAAGAAGAGAACACAGAACTAGGGATATCATTGCTGATGTCTAATGGATCTTGGCTGAAAGCAGAGAATACCAGAAGGAAGTTTACCTGTGTTTTATTGACTATGCAAAAGCATTCCATTGTGTGAATCATAAAAAATTATGGATAACATTGTGAAGAATGGGAATTCCAGAATCGTGCTCATGCAGAACTTATACACAGGCAGTCATTCAAACAGAACAAGGGAATACTTTGTGGTTTAAAATCAGGAAAAGTGTACGTCAGGGTTGTATCCATTCACCATATTTATTCAATCTATATGCTGAGCAAATAATCTGAGAAACTGGACTATATGAAGAAGAACGCCATATTAGGATTAGAGGAAGACTCATTAATAACGTGAGATATGCACACGACACAACCGTATTTGCTTTAAGTGAAGAGGACTTGAAGCACTTACTGATGAAGATCAAAGACCACAGCCTTCAGTATGGATTACGCTTCAACTTAATGAAAACAAAAATCCTCACAACTGACCAATAAGCAACATCATGATAAATGGAGAAAAGATTGAAATTGTCAAGATTTCGTTTTACTTGGATCCACAATCAACACCAGGGAAGCAGCAGTCAAGAAATCAAAAGACGCATTGCATTGGGCAAATCTGCAGCAAAAAAACCTTTTTAAAGCATTAAAAAGCAAAGATGAATCTTTGAGGATTAAGGTATGCCTGACCCAAATCATGATGCTTTCAGTCACCTCATATGCATGTGAAGCTGGATCATGAATAAAGAAGACCAAAGAAGAATTGATGCATTTGAATTATGGTGTTGGTGAAGAGTATTGAATATACCTTGGACTGCCAGAAGAACGTACAGGTCTGTTTTAGACGAAGTACAGCAAGAATGCTCTTTAGAAGCAAGTATGTTAAGACTTTGTTTCACATTTTTGGCATGTTATCAGAAGGGACCAGTCCCGGGGAAGGACATCATACTTGGTAAAGTAGAGGGTCAATGAAAGAGAGGAAGACAGTGAAAAAGAGGAAGGTCCTCAATGAGACGGATTGACACAGGGGCTTCAATGATGGACTTAAACATAGCAATGGTTAGGAGGATGGCACAAGACCAGGCAGTGTTTCTTTCTGTTGTACATAGGATACCTATGAGTCAAAATCGACTAGATACCACCTAACAACAAACAAGAAGAATCTTAATGGAAGCAAATCACCAGGACTTTCTTCTGCAGCACCGCTTGCTGGGCTTGAACCTCCAAGTTTTAGGTTGATAGTCAAGCACAAACCATTAGTGCCACACAAGGATAATTCCAAGCCAGAACTGTAACTCTTTTTTAATGATTTTTGGTTCAGTGGTGTTAGAAGGCCAAAATGCCTCGGTGGGTGTCACATTTTCCAGTCTGAATGGGATCATTATTGAGTCCCCTAGTTGAAACATTCCTTCCTTTGCATCTAAGACCTCCAAATCAGTGTCACTAAAAACTGCCAAAAAGAGAGGTGAAAATTCTGCCAGTAAATTAATGAGTATAATAGAGAGAGCAGAAGCACTTGAAGAAATGTTTCTTAAACACACTCCCCATAGAAACCACTATAACTGATGAAACAAAGAAAAAAAAAAAATCTCTAGAATTTGTCCTAAAGGCATAGAACAAATGGAAAAAAAAAAACCTATTCGTGAAAAGCTGCTTAATATTAATAAGGAAAGTGAGTCTGTTGCATTTAAGCCATGACTCACTCCTTCATCCACCCACCCCCCAGTTCAGTGTAATAGAATCTTTACTCCAGTTGGGTATGGCCAAGAACCTAGGGATTCTTCATCTCCCAGTTTCCATTCTGGGCCACTAGTCTTTTTCATTTCACTCCTAGCAGCCAGTTGCAAAATCTTTTTCCATGTTCTATAACAGACTATACAGAAGATTCCATTTTAGAAACATATTTACATATATGACCAGGAAAAAATGCAGGTCTAAATCAAAATATTAACTGACGTTAGTTTTTGGTAGTTGGAATTAAAATTTATTTTGATTTTCTCCCATTATCTCATTAATGTTTTCTAATACTTTCTACTTGAACAATTGTTATTTTTGAGCCTGAATTGATTTTGATTCACAGTGACCGCATATGACAGAGTAGAATTGCCCCAATAAAGTTTTCTAAGCATGTATTCTTTTTTCTTTTTTTATATTTTTTTAATTGTACTTCAGGTGAAGGCTTACAAAACAAATTGTTTCTCATGAAACAGTAGTACACATGTTGTTTTATGACATTGGTTAACAACAACACAACATATCAACCCTCTAACTTCTCAGACTTTTTTTTTTGTGAAAATACACATAGGCAAAGATACACCATTTCAAACGTTTTTACATGCACAGTTCAGTGACATTGACTACGTTCTTCCAATTGTGCTGTTATTCTCACTTAAGATGAAGGCTTACAGAACAAAATAGTTTCTCATTTAACAGTTACTGCAAATGTTGCCCTATGACAATGGTTAACAATCTCACAACACATCAACAATATCTTTACTCAACCTTGGGTTCCCTATCACCACCTTCCTTGTCCCCTTCTGCCTTCGGACCCTTGTCACTGGACTCTTGTACCTCGTTAGTCTCATTTGGTTTTATGGGGCTGTCCACTCCCAGGCTGAACAGTGAATCTCAGAGGTAAATTCAATACTGAGCTAAAAGGGTATCTGGCTGCCATACTCTTGAGGTTTCTCCAGTCTCCTTTAGGCCAATAAATCTGGTCTTTTTTTTTGTGAGTTAGAATTATGCTCTACATCCTTCTCCAGCTCTGTCCAGAACCCTCTGTTGTGATCCTGGTCAGAGCAGTCAGTGGTGGTAGCCGGGCACCATCTAGCTGTACTGGAGTCAGTCTGGTGGAGGCTTTGGTAACTGTGGGCGATTAGTCCTTTGGACTCTTCTTTTCCTTGTGTCCTGTTCTCTTCATTCTCCCTTGCTCCAGAAGGGATGAAACCAGTGGAGGATCTTAGATGGCCGATCACAGGCTTTTAAGACCCCAGAAACTACTCACCAAGGTAGAATGTAGAACATTGTCTTTATAAGCTGTGTCATGCCAATTGAGCTAGATGTTCCCCGAGACCATGGTCCCCTAAGACCTCTGTCCAGCAATTCAGTCCCTCAGGGAGTTCGGATGTGTCTATGGAGCGTCCGTGACTTTTCCTTGTACAAGTTGTGCTAGTCTCCCCTGTATTGTGTACTGTCACACCCTTCACCCAAGATACCACTTACCTATTGCATATTTAGTATTTCCCCCCCCCCACCCCTCCCATCCCTGGTAACCAACAACGATTGTTACATTTTGTGTGAGAACTTTTTCATGGCTTTTTACAATAGAAGTCTCATACAATATTTGTCCTTTTGTGATTGACTTATTTCACTCAGCATAATGTCCTCCAGTTTCATCCATGTTAGGAGATGCTTCACAGATTCATTGTTGGTCTTTCTGGTTGCATAGTACTCCATTATGTGTATGTACCATAGTTTCTTTATCCATTCATCTGTTGATGGGCATCTAGGTTGTTTCCATCATTTTGATATTGTGAACAATGCTGCCATGAACATAGGTGTGCATATGTCTATTTGAGTGACGACTCTTATTTCTCTAGGATATATTCCTAGGAGTGGGATTGCTGGATCGAATGGTATGTCTATTTCTAGCTTTCTGAGGAAATGCCATATCATTTTCCAAAATCGTTGTATCATTTTGCATACCCACCAGCAGTGCATAAGAGTTCTGATCTCCCCTCAGTTCTTCAACATTTGTTATTTCCAGTGTTTCTGATTCGTGCCACTAATGCTGGGGTGAGATGGTATCTCATTGTGGTTTTAATTTGCATTTCTCTAATGGCTAGTGATCGCGAGCATTTCTTCATATGTCTGTTGGCCATTTGAATATCTTCTTTGGTGAAGTGTCTGTTCATTTCCTTTGCCCATTTTTTAATAGGATTATTTGTCTTTTTATTGTAGAGGTGTTGGATTTTCTTATAGATTATGGAGATTAGACCTTTGTCTGACTTGTACTGTCCAAAAATTTTTTCCCAGGCTGTAGGTTCTCTTTTTACTCTTTTGGTGAAGTCTTCTGAAGAGTATAGGTGTTGATTTTTAGAAGATCCCAGTTATCTAGCTTATCTGTTGGGGTTTCTGCGTTGATGGGTATGGTTTGTATGCTGTTCATGCCATGTATTAAGGTTGAAGTGTTGGTCCTATCTTTTCTTCTATGAACTTTATAGTTTTAGGCTTTATATTCAGGTCTTTGATCCATTTTGAAGTAGTTTTTGTATACGGTGTGAGGTATGGGTCCTGTTTCAGTTTTTTGTAAATGGATATCCAGTTTTGCCAGCACCATTTATTAAAAAGACTGTCTTTTCCCCATTTGATGGACTTTGGGCCCTTGTTGAAGATCAGGTGACCGTAGGTGGATGGATTTACATCTGAGTTCTCAATTCTGTTCCATTGGTCAATGTATCTGTCGTTGTACCAGTACCAGGCTGTTTTGACTACTGTAGCTGTATAGTAGGTTCTGAACTCAGGTAGTGTGAGTCCTCCAACTTTATTCTTCGCCTTCAGTAATGCTTTACTTATTCAGGGCTTCTTCCCTCTCCATATAAAGTTAATGATTAGTGTTTATTCTCTTTGAAGAATGTTGATATTTGGATCGGGATTGCATTATATTTGTAAATTACTTTGGGTAGAATTGTCATTTTCACAATATTGGGCCTGCCTATCCATGAGCATGGTATGTTTTTCCATTTAGGTAGATCCCTTTGGGTTTCATGCAGTAGTATTTTGTAGTTTTATTTGTATAGGTCTTTTACATCACTGGTCAGATTTATTTCCAAGTATTTTATCTTTTTAGGGGCTATTGAAAATGGTATTGTTTTCCTGATTACCTTTTCCTTGTTCTCCTTACTGGTGTATAGGAATCCAACAGATTTTTGAATGTTTATCTTGTTTCCTGCTACTCTGCTGAATCTTTCTATTAGTTCCAATAGATTTCTTGTGGAATCTTTAGGGTATACTGCGTATAGTATCACATCATCTGCAATCCGAGACATTTTAACTTCTTCATTACCAATTTGGATGCCCTTTATTTCTTTTTCTTGCCTTATTGCTCTAGCTAGAACTTCCAGCACAATGTTAAATAGAAGTGGTGGTAAAGGGCATCCTTGTCCTGTTCCTGTTTTCAAGGGGAATGTTTACAGCTTCTCTCGATTAAGAATGATGTTGGCCGTTGGTTTTGCATAGATGTCCTTTATTATGTGGAGAAATTTCCCTTTTTAAAAAAAAAATATTGACTATGTCTGAGCCGACAGACTGTGTGTTCTTTGTTATTTGCTCATCTGTGTGCTCAATACTTTTCACCTCCTTCTCTAACTGGCAGGGTCAGGCATTCAGATATGGTACGGCAGGACAGGTCTAGCTGAAGAGGAGTTACTGGGATGGGTTTTTTGTGGCACTCACTACAGCCACCAGAGTGGGTCGGTAATCAGTGCAGGGCTGTTTCTAGTAGGCCATGCCTGTGCTTCTTGGTGGTGTCATGTCAAGTGCATGATGCAGGTAGGCAGGATGCAGCCAGGAGATGGTTATGTGTGGAGCTAAGATGGATATGGGAGAGAGGAGAGAGGAACAGGAGCTGAAAACATACAAACAAATAAGAAAGAATGCTAGGGGAGCTTGCCGTTGGGGTGGAGAGATGAGAGATTATGAAATGGAGAAAAACAGAAAGGGGAAGAGAAAGAAAAGAAAAGAATGAATATATAAAAAATCAGAAAGGTTAAAGAACCTCAGAGTTCCCAGGGATCCCACCGATGCAGCTATGAGGTCTGGGAAAGTCACTCTCAGGTGTTGCAGTACAGCCTGGCTAGAAGGCGTAGAGGTATACAATGCCAGGTATTCAGGGAATAGAAAGAGAAGGAAGATATAGAGAGATGAGAAACTGAGCAACGAAGAAGGACAAAAAGGGAAAAATAGGGAAAACAAAACAAAACAAATTAAAAAAAATAAAAGAACAAGAAAGGCCCCCCAAAAAACAGAAAAAAATAAACCAACAAGAAAAGAAATGCTCTCAGGGATCCCTCTGCACGTCTGTGGAAGCCGAAAGGGAGTCTCCTTGCCACGCAGCTTTGTCTGGCCAGAAAGGGCTCCCAACTCAAGAAAAGGAAAAGAAAACAGACAAACAATTCAAAATGAACAAAAGCCCCAGGATCCCTCCAGCGTGGTAGCCCAGACCGGGAAGCAGCTCCACACTCGAATGGAGCTCTGTAGCCCCTCAGGAAGAAGCAAAGATGGCGCACAGAGCGAGGCACTGGAGCAAATGGAGGGGGAGATGGCGAGAGGCAAGGAAGAAATCCAAAGAAGTGCAAAAAGGCAACACCAGCAGCCAACAAATGGCACCCATAGAGCCGCCCGCTCAGGTGTGTGGAACCCAAGCAGCCAGCGCTTTCCAGTCAAGAGATTGTGGCCAGGGGAAGTGGAGGAGTTCGAGCCGGGACAAAGTGGGGTTGGGGATGGGAAAGCATATATCACAAATTACCCGTTGTTTTGTCTCCCACTGAACGCTCTGTGAGGTTTCTTTCTCGTATCCCCTGTTTGCTGGTCTCCAAGAGGAGTCCAAGATGGTGGATCCACGCTGCGTTAGCTGGTAGGGGACCTCTGCATGAATCTCTCCACGCTCTCCATTCTCTGTCAGTTTTCTCACTCTATTTGGTGCTTGGATGAGTTCTTTATCTCTTCATTTGATGTTTTAGGGTTTTAGGATTGTTGTATTCTCTGTTTTCTCACTCTATTTGGTGCTTGGCTGAGTTCTTTATCTCTTCATTTGATGTTTTAGGGTTTTAGGATTGTTGTATTCTCTGTTTTCTCACTCTATTTGGTGCTTGGCTGAGTTCTTTATCTCTTCATTTGATGTTTTAGGGTTTTAGGATTGTTGTATTCTCTGTTTGGCTTAGTTTATTGGATCTTTGCTGTGGAGGGATGGCATGTTGCTTCTTCCTAGAGCGCCATCTGCCAGAACTCCTGGGCTGTATTCTTTATAGGAGTAGATCATCAGGTCTTTCTCCCACAGAGCGGCTGGGCATGAGGTTTTGGTTAGCTTCTCATGGTTAGCTTTGCTTAGCAGCTGAGCACTTACCCATTGAGCCACCAGGGCTCCTTACCTGAACAGTAGCTATTGAAATTTGTTTAGCAAATGAAACAAAACAATTTTTTAATTAACACAATGTAATATTTGCATTTCATAGTACAACTTTTACAATATTAAATAGTGTCACTTGTTCATTTAAATCAGTTTTAGCATGCACTAAAGGCAGAAATTTAAGTCTAGAATGAGACCTTGAAATTATTTTAAATGAAATACTGTTCATTTCAAGTCCTCAATGAAAGGGCTAGGTTCTTATCAATATCATAATAATATAATTTGTTTATTCTTACAAGGCACTGGCCTAGATGTGTTGGAATAAGTTTTGAGTTTCTGATACTGATAATAGTGATTTATTATACAGTCTCAGGCCCCTTTTGAGATGAGTTCTTAAACATTGCAGCTTAATTTAGGCTTTGTTAGCTTCTGTACTATAATTCTTGCTTCAGGGATATATGGATATAATTGAAGAATACGAGCATTTGTTAGAAAATTATGTCACCATACCTTCAAAATATAGCAAGGATTATAAGTGCCATGTTTGTGAACTCTGACTTTAACTTGAGTGGATGAAGCTAAATTAAATCTTCCTATGTGATATTGATCATGATAGCTTATGTCAAGTGTTATTTTGAGGAGTTATTTATTGGTGGATAGCCGCTGGTTTCTCAGTGGTTAAATACTTGGCTACTAACTGAAAGGTTAGTGGTTCAAACCCACCAGACACTCCAAAGGAGAAAGATGTGGCAGTCTGCTTCCATGAAGACTTATATCCTTGGAAATCCTATGGGGCAGTTCTACTCGGTTCTATAGGGTCACTATGAGTTGGAATCGACTGGATATCCGTGGGTTTATGTAGCTGGCATTCCTTAGATCACTAAATCTTATGTAGCTCTCAGGTGTCACATATTTCTTGCATAAATTCAAAACAAAATCTCCAAATATAGAAAAAAAATGTTAAAAATCAAAGGATTTGAAAAGACAATCAAATAAATGTTAATTCTCAAACAGTGTTTAATTGTTAATGCCTCTTTCATTTGGCTTAAATTACCCTGAAAACACAAAGATACATAGTTTGCCAATATTTTCTACCATTCTGTAAGTTGTCTCTTCACTTTCTTGATAATATTTCTTGTTGTACAAAGTTTTTAATATTGATGAAATCCAGTTTATGTACCTTTCTTTTATTGTTTGTGCTTTTGTTGTCATATATAAAAATCCACCTACTAAAAGATCTTGAAGGTTTACTTCTATGATTTCATCTAAAATTTTTATGGTTTTAGCTTTTCTATTTAGGTAATTCATCCATTTTTGAGTTAATTTTTGTATATGGTGTGAGATTTGGCTCTAGCTTCATTCTTTTGCATGTAGAAATATAAGTATCCTATCACGATTTGTTGAAGAGACTACTGTCATTGAATAGCTTTGGCACCCTTATTGAAAATCAATAGATTATAGATACATGAGTTTATTTCTGGACTCTTAACTCTATTCCATTGGTTTATATGTCAACCCCTATATCAGTACTGCATTATTTTTATTACTGTATCTTTGTAATAAACCCCTTTGTAATAGAACCCCTCCTATTTACTCATAGCAACGGGAAATGTGTCCTACTTTGTTCTTTTTTCCAAGATCGTTTTGGCTATTCAGGACCCCTTCCAATTCCATATGAATCTAAGGATTGGCTTTTCCAGTTTTGTTGAAAAGGCTGTTGGGATTTTAATAAGAATTGTGCTGTATCTCTAGATCTCTTTCAATAAAATTAACACCTTAACAACATCGAGTCTACTATTCCAAGAACATAACATTGTTTTCCATTTATTAAGATCTACTTTAAATTCTTTAGCAGTGTTTTACACTTTTTAGTATAAAGGTATTTCATCTGCTTCATTAAATTTACTCCTAGGTCTTTTATGTTTTTAGACAGTATTTTAAACGGTATGGCTTTCTTAATTTCCTTTTCAGATTGTTTGCTTCTGGTGTATAAAAACACAACTGATACCTGTGGGTTGATCTTATGCCTTAAAACTTTGCTGAATTCATTTATTAGCTCTAGAAGCTTTCTTGTGGATATTTGAGGATTTTGTATATATACTGTCATGTCATCTGCAAAGAGAGATACTTTTACTTCTTTTCTGATTTAGACGTCATGATTTTTTTTCTTGACTTTTTGCTCCAGCTAGCATTGCCAATACGATGGTGAAAAGAGAGGTGAAAGTGGGCATCCTTGTCTTGTTCCTGATATTTATTAAAGGGAAAGTTTTAAGTCTTTCACTATTAAGAGTAAAATTTCCTGTGGATTTTTTAATAAATGCCATTTGTTTTGTTGAGAAATTCCCCTTCTATTGTTAGTTTGCTTAGTGTTTTTAATCATGAAAAACTGTTGGATTTTTTCAAATGGCTTTTCTGAGTCAATTGAGATGAGTGTGTGCTATTTGTTGTTTGTTTTTCTTCATTCTATTAATATGGCATATTACATTGATTTATTTTCTTATATTGAATCATGCTTATTTCCTTGGGATAAACTAAACTCAATCAGGGTGTATAATCCTTTTAATATGTTGTTGTCTTCAGTTTGCTTGAACTTTGTTGAGGGTTTTCTTTCTTTTTTTTTTTTTTTGTATTTCAGGTGAAGGCTTACAGAACAAATAGTTTCTCATGAAACAGAAGTACACCTATTGTTTTATGACATTGGTTAACAACCCCACAACATATCAACCTTCTAACTTCTCAACCTTATTTTGGGGTGAAAATACACATAGCCAAAGATACACAATTTCAAAAATTTCTACATGCACAGTTCAGTGGCATTGACTACGCTCTTCGAATTGTGCTGTTATTCTCACTTAAAATGAAGGCTTACAGAACAAAATAGTCTCTCATTTAGCAGTTAATACAAATGTTGCCTATGACAATGGTTAACAATCTCACAACACATCAACAATATCCTTACTCAACCTTGGGTTCCTTATCACCAGCTTCCTTACCCCCTTCTGCTTTCTGGCCCTTGTCACTGGACTCCTGTACCTTGTTAGTCTCATCTGGTTTTACGGGGCTGTCCACTCCTAGGCTGAACAGTGAACCTTGGAGGTAACTTCACCACTGAGCTAAAAGGGTGTCCGGGGGCCATACTCTCAGGGTTTCTCCAGTCTCCTTTAGGCCAGTAAATATGGTCTTTTTTCTGTGGGTTAGACTTATGCTCTATATCCTTCTCCAGCTCTGTCCAGAACCCTCTGTTGTGATCCCGGTCAGAGCGGTCAGTGGTGGTAGCCGGGCACCATCTAGCTGTATTGGACTCAGTCCGGTGGAGGCCTTGGTAGCTTTGGAAAATTAGTCCTTCATACTAATATTTTCCTTGTATCCTGTTCTCTTCATTCTCCCTTGCTCCCAAAGGGTGACACCAGTGTAGTATATTAGATGGCTGCTCACAGGCTTTTAAGACCTCAGACCCTACTCACCAAGGTAGAATGTAGAGCATTGCCTTTATAAGCTGTGTCATGCCAATTGAGCTAGATGTTCCCCGAGACCATGGTCCCCACAGCCCTCTGCCCAGCAATTCAGTCCCTCAGGGAGTTTGGATGTGTTTATGGGGCTTCCAGGACCTTTACTTGAACAGGTTGTGCTAGTTTCTCCTGTATTGTGTACTGGCTCACCCTTCACCCACGATACCACTTATCTATTGTCTATTTAATATTCCCCCACACACACCCCTTCCATCCCTGGTAACCAACAAATATTGTTACATGTTGTGTGTGAACTTTTTCATGGGTTTTTATAATACAGGTCTTATACAATATTTGTCCGTTTGTGATTGACTTATTTCACTCAGCATAATGTCCTCCAGTTTCATCCATGTTATGAGATACTTCACAGATTCATTGTTGTTCTTTCTCTTTGCATAGTACTCCATTGTGTGTATGTACCATAGTTTGTTTATCCATTCAACTGTTAATGGGCATCTAGGTTGTTTCCATTGTTTTGCTATTGAGAACAATGCTGTCATGAACATAGGTGTGCATATGTCTATTCGAGTGAGAACTCTTTTTTCTCTAGGATATATTCCTAGGAGTGGGATTGCTGGATTGAATGATATGTCTATTTCTAGCTTTCTGAGGAAACGCCATATCATTTTCCAAAATCGTTGTATCATTTTGCATTGCCACCAGCAGTGCATAAGTGTTCCGATCTCCCCGCAGCCCCTTTAACATTTGTTATTTCCAGTGTTTCTGATTCGTGCCGCTAATGCTGGGGTGAGATGGTATCTCATTGTGGTTTTAGTTTGCATTTCTCTAATGGCTAGTGATCGCGAGCATTTCCTCATGTGTCTGTTGGCCATTTGAACGTCTTCTTTGGTGAAGTATTTATTCATTTCCTTTGCCCATTTTTTAATAGGAATATTGGTCTTTTTGTTGTAGAGGTGTTGGATTTTCTTGTAGATTATGGAGATTAGACCTTTGTCTGACTTGTACTGTCCAAAAATTTTTTCCCAGTCTGTAGGGTCTCTTTTTACTCTTTCGGTGAAGTCTTCTGAAGAGTATAGGTGTTGATTTTTAGAAGATCCCAGTTATCTAGCTTATCTGTTGGGGTTTCTGCGTTGATGGTTATGGTTTGTATGCTGTTCATGCCATGTATTAAGGTTGAAGTGTTGGTCCTATCTTTTCTTCTATGAACTTTATAGTTTTAGGCTTTATATTCAGGTCTTTGATCCATTTTGAAGTAGTTTTTGTATACGGTGTGAGGTATGGGTCCTGTTTCATTTTTTTGCAGATGGATATCCAGTTTTGCCAGCACCATTTGTTAAAAAGACTGTGTTTTCCCCATTTGATGGATTTTGGGCCCTTGTCGAAGATCAGGTGACTGTAGGTAGATGGATTTACATCTGGGTTCTCAATTCGGTTTCATTGGTCAATGTATCTGTCGTTGTACCAGTACCAGGCTATTTTGACTCCTGTAGCTGTATAGTAGGTTCTGAAGTCAGGTAGTGTGAGTCCTCCAACTTTCTTCTTCTGCAGTAGTGCTTTACTTATTCGGGGCTTCTTCCCTTTCCATATAAAGTTAATGATTAGTTTTTCCATCTCTTTGAAGAATGTTGTTGGTATTTTGATCGGGGTTGCATTGTATTTCTAAATTGCTTTAGGTAAATTGTCATTTTCAGAATGTTGAGTCTGCCTATCCATGAGCATGATATGTTTTTCCATTTATGTAGATCCCTTTGGGTTTCACGCAGTAGTGTTTTGTAGTTTTATTTGTATAAGTCTTTTACATCCCTGGTCAGATTTATTTCCAACTATTTTATCTTTTTCGGGGCTATTGAAAATGGTATTGTTTTCCTGATTTCCTTTTCATCGTTCTCCTTACTGGTGTATAGGAATCCAACTGATTTTTGAATGTTTATCTTATATCCTGCTACTCTGCTGAATTTTCTATTAGTTCCAGTAGATTTCTTGTGGACTCTTTAGGCTTTTCTGGGTATGGTATCATATTATCTGCAAACCAGGGCATTTTAACTTCTTCATTACCAATTTGGATGCTCTTTATTTCTTTTTCTTGCCTTATTGCTCTATCTAGAACTTCCAGCACAATGTTAAATAGGAGTGGTGATAAAGGGCATCCTTGTCTTTTTCCTGTTTTCAAGGGAAATGTTTTCAGCCTCTCTCCATTAAGAATGATGTTGGTCGTTGGTTTTGCATAGATGCCCTTTATTATGCGGAGAAATTTCCCTTCTATACTTAGTTTATTGAGAGTTTTTATAAGGAATGGGTGTTGGACATTTTCAAATGCCTTTTGTGTGTCAATTGAGATGATCATGTGTTTTTTTCTTTCCTTTTATTTATGTGGTGGATTACATTGATTGATTTTCTAATGTTGAACCATCCCTGCATACGTGCTATGAATCCCACTTGGTCATGGTGTATTATTTTTTTGATATGATGCTGAGTTCTATTGGCTAGAATTTTTTCAGAATTTTTACATCTATATTCATGAGAGATATTGGTCTGTAATTTTCTTTTTTTGTGACATCTTTGCCTTGTTTTGGTATCAGCATTATGCTGGCTTCATAGAATGAATTTGGATGTGTTGCTTCCTCTTCTATGCTCTGAAATAGCTTGAGTAGTACTGGTACAAGCTCTTCTGTAAATGTTTTGTCGAATTCTCCAGTGAAGCCATCTGGGCCAGGGCTTTTGTTGGTTGGTAGTTTTTTGGTTACCTTTTCAATCTCTTCTTTTCTTATGGGTCTGTTCCGGTTTTCAACATCACTTTGTTGTAGTTTGGGTAAGCCCTGTATTTCTAGAAATTTATCCAATTCCTCTGGGTTTTCAAATTTGTTGGAGTATAGTTTTTCATACTATTGTGTTATAATCCTTTTTATTTTGGTTGGGTCTGTTGTAATGTCCCCCATTTCATTTCTTATTTGGATTATTTGTGTCCTCTCCTGTTTTTCTTTTGTCAGTCTGGCCAGTGGTTTGTCGATTTTGTTGATTCTTTCAAAGAACCAACTTTTGGTTTTTTTGATTCTTTCTATTGTTTTTCTGTTCTCTATTTCATTTATTTCTGCTCTGATCTTTACTATTTCCTCTCTTCCAGTGGTTGTGGGCTTTTGTTGCTGTTCTCTTTCTATTTGTTTGAGTTCTGTAATTAATGTTTTGATTTTGTTCCTTTCTTCTTTTTTGACATGTGCATCTATTGCTATAAATTGTCCTCTGAGGACTGACTTTGCTGTGCCCCAAAGGTTTTGGTATGATGTGTTTTCATTTTCATTTGATTCTAGGAATTTTTTGATTCCATCTCTGATTTCTACTATTACTCAGTGATGTGTAAGCATGGTATTATTCAGTTTCCATGTAGTTGATTTTCTTTTCCTTGCTCTTTCTAGTGTTAATTTCTACCTTGATAGCATTGTGGTCAGAGAAGATACTTTGAATTGTCTCAATGTTTTGGATCTTGTTGAGTATTGCTCTGTGGCCTAAGATGTGGTCTATTCTGGAGAACGTTCCATGTGCATTGGAAAAGAATGTGTACTTTGCAGCGGTTGGATGAAGTGTTCTATATATGTCTATGAGGTCAAGTTGGCTGATTGTGCCCTTTAAGTTTCTGTATCTTTGGTGAGTTTCTTCTTAGTTGTTCTGTCCTTTACTGAGAGTGGTGTGTTGAAGTCTCCTACTATTATTGTGTAATTGTCCATTTCTCTTTTCAGTGTTGTTGGAGTTTTTGTATTTTGGAGCCATGTCACTGGGTGCGTATATGTTTATTATGGTTATGTCTTCATAGTAGATCGTCCCCTTAATCATTTTATAATGTCATTCTTTGTCTTTTATGGTAGATTTTGTATTAAAGTCCATTTTATCTGAGATTAGAATTGCCACTCCTGCTCTTTTTTGCTAGTTGTTAGCTTCATATATTTTTTTCCAACCTTTGATTTTTAATAAATTCACATTTGTTTCTAAGGTGTGTCTCTTGTAGACAGCATATTGACGGATCTTGTTTTCTTATCCATTCTGTCACTCTCCGTCTCTTTATGGGTGCATTGTGTCCATTTACATTCAGTGTAATTATTGATAGACGTGGGTTTGTTGCTGTCATTTTGTAGTGCTTTCTTTTGTGGTGCTGACATTTTCTTTGTTCTTCTTACTGTCTTGTGCTGAGTTAATTTTGTTTGTGGATTGTTTTTGTCATTCCTTTTGTTTTTGTAGGTTTTGTTTTTGTGGAGACTTTGTGTTTTTCCTCTTTTTTTTATGAGTATGCTTGTTAACTTTCTTTGTGGTTACCATAAATTTTACCCTTATCTTTTTAAGTTTGAAGCAGTCTACCATTACTTGGTATAACCTTGTCTTCCTCTCTATTAGACGGTTCTATACCTAAGCCATTTATTCCGTTTTATTGTTTTGATGTTGTTGTCATTTACTGTTTAACTACTCTGAATCCCTGTTGTATTTCTTTTGGTTTTGGATAGTCCTCGAGAGTTCATTTCCTAGATTCGTATTTGGCTCATATGATCCTGCATCCTAGGTTCTGCCTGCAAGCTGAAGGTATTTGTCCTCAGATCGAAGAACTCCCTTTAATAATTCTTCTAAGTTTGGTATGACTTTTACATATTCCCTTAGTTTCTGTTTATCTGGAAATGACCTAATTTCACCATCAAATTTGAACAAGAGTTTTGCGGGATATATTATTCTTGGCTGTCAATTTTTTTTCTTTCAAGGTTTTATATATGTCATACCATTGCCTTCTTGCCTGCATGATTTCTGCTGAATAGTCTGAGCTTAGTCTTATTGTTTCTTCTCTGTATGTGACTTCTTGTTTTTCACGAGCTGCTCTCATAATGCTTTGTTTGTCTTTGGTTTTGACGAGTGTGAATGTGATATGCCTTGGTGATTTTCTTTTAGGATCTCTTCTATATGGGGTTTGTAGAGCTTCTTGGATGGCCAGCTTTTCATTTTTCATGATATTGGGCAAGTCTTCTGTCAGCAGTTCCTCAGTGATTTTCTCTGTGTTTTCTGTTTTCTCCTCCTGTTCTGGAATTCCAATCACTCACAAATTTTTGCTTTTGATTGTGTCCCACATAACTCTCGGGGTTTCTTCATTTTTCTTTGTTCTTTTTTCTGAGTTCTCCTGAAACAGATTTGTATCTAAGTGTTTGTCTTCAATTCCACTGATCCTGTCTTCCACGATTTCAGATATGCTTCTCAGCCCTTCTATGGCATTGTCCATTTCTGAAATCTTGTTGTTTATCTTTTGGTTTTCTAATTCTTGTCTTTGTATAATTTCTAGTTGTGAATTTATTTTGGGATTTTGTTCCTTCATTATTTTCCTGAATTATTCTAATTTTTTGTCTGTATTTTCCATGAATTTGTCTATTTTTTTCTCATGTTTGTCAGCTTTTTGCCTAGTTCTTAGAGAATTCTGTGTATTAGAGATTTGAATTCCCTATCAGGTACTTCTAGTGCATTTTCTTCCACAGGAGAGAAATCTGCTGTTTTACTTTGGACAGCTATGGGAACCATCCTGTCCTCTCTCTGTAAATGTTTTGTTATTGTCTGCTGTCTTCGGGCATTCAGTAGTTATTTTTCTCATTTATTGATTGTAGATTTGTTTGTTTTATCCCTTTTAAAAAAAATTGACTATGTCTGAGCAGGCTGTGTGTTTTTTGTTGTTTGCTCATCTGTTGGCACAATACGTTTCACCTCCTTCTTCAACTGGCAGGGTCAGTCACTCACTTATGTTATGGTAGGGCAGGCCTAGCTGAAGAGGAGTTACTGGGATGGGCTGTTTGTGGCTCTTACTACAGCCACCAGAGCGGGTCAGTAATCAGTGCAGAGCAGGTTCCTGTAGGCCATGCCTGTGCTACTTCATGATGTGATGTCAAGCGCACAGTGCAGGTAGGCAGGATGCAGTGGGGGGATTGTTATGTGTGGAGCTAATATCAATATGGGAGAGAGGAGAATGGAACAGGAGCCAAATACATACAAACAAACAAAAAAGAATGCTGGAGAGCTTGCTGTTGGAGTGGAGATATGAGAGACTATGAAATGGAGAAAAACAGAAAGGGGAGAAGGCAGAAAAGAATGAATAAATAATAATCAGAAAGGTTAAAGAACTGAAAAGTTCCCAGGGATCCCACCAGTGCAGCTATGAAGTCTGGGGAAGTCACTGTCAGGTGTTGTAGTACAGCCTGGCTAGAAGGCGTAGAGGTATACAATGCCAGGTATTCAGGGAACAGAAAGAGAAGGAAGATATAGAGAGATGAGGAACTGAGCAATGAAGAAAGACAAAAAGGGAAAAAGAGGAAAAAGAAAACAAAACAAATTAAAAGAACAAAAAAAGAAAGGCCTCCAAAGAAACAGAAAAAAAAAAAAAATAACAACAACAACGTAAAAAGAAATGCCCTCAGGTATCCCTCTGCATGTCTGTGGAAGCCAAAGGGGAGTCTCCCTGCCACGCAGCTCAGCCTGGCCAGAAAGGGCTCCCAACTCAAGAAAAGGAAAAGTAAACAAACAAACAATTCAAAACAAACAAACGAACAAAAGCCCTGGGATCCCACCAGCGCGGTAGCCCAAACTGGGAAGCAGCTCCACACTCAAATGGAGCTCTGCAGCCCCTCAGGAAGAAGCAAAGATGGAGCACGGAGCCAGGTACTTGAGCGAAGGGAGGGGGAGGTGGTGAGAGGCAAGTAAGAAATCAAAAGAAGGAGAAAAAAAGAAAAAGCAACACTAGCAGCCAACAAATGACCCTCAGAGAGCCAGCTAGTGTGGGCTGGTGTTTCCGGACAAGAGACTGCGTCTGTGGGAAGCAGAGGAGGCCGAGTGTGGGTGAAGAAGGGTAAAGAGTGGGAAAGTATATATCACAAATTACCGGAGCTCTGCAGCCCCTTAGAAAGAGCAAAGATGGCACATGGAGCAAGGTATTGGAGCAAAAGAAGCAGGATGTGGGGAGAGGGAAGGAAGAAATAAAAAGAAGCGGAATAAAAGCAACACCAGCGGCCAACAAATGGCACTCAGAGAACCACCCGTTCGGGTGTGTGGAATCCAAGCAGCCGCTGTTTCCCAGTCAAGAGACCGTGGCCATGGGAAGCAGAGGAGGCCAAGTCAGGGTGAAGAAGGTTGGGAGGTGGGAAAGCGTATATCACAAATTACCAGTTGTTTTGTCTCCTGCTGGATGCTCCGTGAGGCTGCTTTCTCATACCCCTTGTTTGCTGGTCTCCGATAGGAGTCTGAGATGGCGGATCCGCACTGTTTTAGTTGGTAGGGGACCTCTGTATGACTCTCTCCTCACTCTCCGTTCTCTGTCAGTTTTCTCACTCTATTTGGTGCTTGGCTGAGTTCTTTATCTCTTCATTTGATGTTTTAGGGTTTCAGGATTGTTGTATTCTCTGTTTGGCTTAGTTTTTTGGATCTTTGCTGTGGAGTGACAGCGTGTTGCTTCTGCCTAGAGAGCCATTTTGCCAGAACTATCTCACTGTTGAGGATTTTGGCATCTGTATTCATAAAGTATATTAGTCTATAGTTTTCTTTTCTTGTGGTTTTTTTATATCCCTTTGGTATCAGAGTAACACAAAGTACTCATAAAATGAGTTAGGTAGTGTTCCATTTTCCTCTAATTTCTGGAAGGGTTTGAGAAGAATTGGTGCCAATTCTTCCTTAAATATTTGGTAGATTCCACCAGTAGATCCATCTTGTTCTGGAAGTTTGTTGGGAGGTTTTTTGATTACTATTTCAATCTCTTACCTTTTCATAGGTTTGTTGAGATTTTCTATTTCTTCTTGAATCAATTTAGGTAGTTTGCATATTTCTAATAATTTATTCTCTTTATTTAGGTTATCTAGTTTGCACACAATTGTTTATAGTGTTCTCTTATAATCCTTTAATTTCTGCAATATCAGTAGTAATGTTACACTTTCATTTCTGATCTTAGTTACTAATGTTTTCTCTTTTTTCTTTGTCAGCATAGCTAGGGCCTTTTCAATTTTGTTCATCTAAAAAACAAAAAACAAAAACTTTTTGTTTTGTTGAGTCTCTTTATTATTCTTCTATTCTTTACTTTATTTATATCTGCTCATATCTTAATTATTTCCTTCCTCCTCGTTGTTTTCATCATTGTTTGCTCTTCCTTTTTTAGATTCTCAAGGCATTCATTTAGGTTATTAATTTATGCTCTTTCTCGTCTTCAAACGTAGGCATTTACAGCTACAAATTTCCATCTGACTACTGCCTTTGCTGCATCTCATAGGTTTTGGTATGTTGTACTTTCTTCTTCATTTTTCTCTAAATATTTTCTGATTTACCTTATGATTTCTTCTTTGACCCATTTGTTGTTTAAAGCTATGTTGATAATTTCCACTTTTATGGAATTTCCAACTTTCCTTCTATGATTGATTTCTTGTTTCATTTTAGTATAATCAGAGAAAATATTTTGCATTACGTTAATCTTTATAAATTTATTGAGTTTTGTTTGGTGTCCTAACATAAAGTGTATGCTGGAGAATGATCCATGTGCACTGGAGAAGAATATATATGGTCCTGTTGTTGGGTGTTACTGTTATTAGGTGCTATTGAGTTGGTTCCAACTAATAGTAGTCTTATGTATAATAGAGTTAAATGTCTCCCAGTCCTATGCCATCCTCACAATCATTGTTATGTGTGAGCCCACTGTTGCAGCCACTGTGTTAATCCATCTTGTTGAGGGTCTTTCTTTTTTTTTTTTTTTTTTTTTTTGCTAACCTTTTATTTTACCAAGCATGGTGTTTTTCCAGGGATTGGTCCTCCCTGATAACATTTCCAGACTAACCAAGATGAACTCTCTCCATCCTCACTTTTAAGAAGCATTGTCTCTGTACTTCTTACAAGACATATTTGTTGTTCTTCTAGCAGTCCACGGTATATTCAATATTCTTTGCCAAAACCATAATTCAAATACATCAATTCTTCTTTGGTCTTCCTTTTTCATTGTCCAGTTTTCCATGCATATGAGGCAATTGAAAATACCATGGCTTGAGTAAGTCACATCTTAGTCATCAAAGTGACCTTTGCTTTTGACACACGTCTTAGTGCTGCTATAGGAGAAATACCACAAGTGGATGGCTTTAACAAACAGAAATTTATTCTCTCACAGTCCAGGAGGCTAGAAGTCTGAATTCAGGGTGCCAGGTGACAGGAAGGCTTTCTCTCTCTGTCCACTCTGGGGGAATGTCCTTGTCATCAATCTTCCTCTGCTCTAGGAGCTTCTCAGCACAGGGACCCTGGGTCGAAAGGACAAGCTCCCCTCCTGGTTCTTCATTCTTGATGGTGTGAGGTCCCTCTCCTCTCAGTTGGATTCTCTTTTTTATATCTCAAAAGAGATTGACTCAAAATACAACCTAATCTTGTAGATTGAATCCTGCCTCATTAACATAACTGCCTCTAATCCTACCTCATTAACATCATTAAAATAAACAAACAAAAAACCAAACCTGTTGCCATGAAGTTGATTCTGACTCATAGCAACCATATAGGACAGAATATTTCCAAGGAAGGGTTGGTGGCTTCAAACTGCCAACCTTTTGGTTAGTAGCTGAGCTGTTAACCACTGCACCACCGTAACTCCATTAACATCATAGAAGTTAGGATTTACAACATATAGGATAATCATATCAGATCACAAAATGGTGTACAACCTCGCAATACTGGAAATCATGGCCTGGCCATGTTGATACACATTTTTGGGGGGACACAATTTAATCCATAACAAGATGTTAAAGAGGTCTTTTGTGGCAGATTTGCCCACTGCAGTACGTCATTTGATTTCCTGATTGCTGATTCTATGGGCTTTGATTGTTGATTCAAGTAAAAAGAAATCCCTGAAAACTTCAATATTTTCTCAGTTTATCATGATGTTAATTACTGGTTCTGTTGTGAGGATTTTTGTCTTCTTTATGTTGAGATGTAATCCATACTGAAAGCTGTCGTCTTTGATCTTCATAAGTAAGTGTTTACTTACGAAGTGGAGTTAGATGGAGTGTTCTATAAACGTTTGTTAGGTCTAGTTGGTTTATAGTGTCATTCACATCCTGTATTACTTGTTGGTTTTTTAATCCATTATTGAAAGTGTGTGTTGGAGTCTCCAGTTATTATTGTAGAATTACGTATTTCTCCCTTAAATTCTGTCAGTTTTTGATTCATATAATTTGAGTCTCTACTATTAGGTGCATATAAATTTATCATAGTTATCTCTTATTCATGAATTGATCCTTTTATCATTACATAATGTCCTTATTTGTATCTTATAACATTTTTAACTTAAGGTCCATTTTTTCTGTTATTAATATAGCCTCCCACGCTCTCTCGGTTTCTGTTTGCTTGGGACTTTTTTCCCCAAGCTTTCACTTTCTACCTATTTGTGTCTTTTGATTTAAAATATGTCTCATGCAGACAACCTACAGTTGGGTTGTGTTCTCTTATCCATTCCATTCTGCCAATCTGTGCCTTTTGATTGGAGAGTTCAATCTACTCATGTTTAAAGTTATTACTAATAAAGAAAAACTTATTTCTACCACTTTGTTATTTGTTTCTCTGTGTGTCTTATATCTTCTTTATTCCTTATTTCCTCAAATTCTTCCCTATTTTGTGAGTTTAGTTGATTATTTGTGGTGAATCATTTTTATTCCTTTCTCATTTCCTTTGCATACTTTTTTTTTCTTAGAATTTTTAGTGGTTACTATAGAGTTTACCTTTACCATGCTAAATTTATAACAACCTAGTTCACATTGTTACCAGTTTAATAACATACAAAACCTCTGTTTCTATACCACTTCTCCCTCTTCCTTTTATGTTGTTGATCTCACAAGCTATATCTTCATACATTATATACCTAGTACCTTGTATTAATAATTAGTATTTATTCTTTTCTATTATATTCTACAGAACATAATAATTATAGTTACAAATAAAAAAAATACAGCAAAACTGACTTTTCTATTTCCCCTTGAAATTACCTTTACCAAAATACTTTTATTTCCATATATAGCTTTGGAGTTTTATCTGGTATCCACATCTTTCGGAAACCTTGGCAGCGTAGTGGTTAAGAGCTATGGTAGCTAATCAAAAGGTTGGCAGTTTGAATCCACCAGGCGTTCCTTGGACACTATATGGGGAAGTTCTAGTCTGTCCTGTAGGTTCACTATGAGTGGGAATCAACTTGATGGCAATGGGCTTTTTGGTTTTATCTACATCTTTCAAAATGAAGGAGTTCTTATAGCATTTTTGTTAGGTCAGATCGGGTAGTAACACTCTCTCTCAGCTTTTGTTTATTAGGGACTATCTGAAAGTCTGAATTTCACCTTTTTTTTTTGAAGAAGTGTTTTGCTGGGTGCGAGATTCTTGGATGATCATTTTTTCTTTCATTACTTTCAATACATCATCCCACTGCTTTCTGTTCTCCATGGTTTCCAAGAAGAAATTGATACTTGATCTTATTGGAGCCCCTTTTATATAAAATTCGACTTTCTCTTGTTGCTTTCAAAACTTATCTTTATTTTTGGTTTTCAACAATTTGACTATAAAGTGTCTCTGTTTGGATATCCTTATGTCTATCCTTCTTGGAATTCGTTGAGCATCATTTATGTGCAAAACCATATCTTATGTCATATTTGGATAATTTTCAGCCATTACTTCATCAAATCTTCTTTCTGCCCCTTTCTATTTCCCTTCTCCTTATGGGACTCCAATAATGCAAACATTATTCTCTGTAATTTGCCACACAGTTCTGTTATGCTCGTTGTTCATTTTTCTTTTACCTTTTACTTTCTTTCTGTTCTTTAGACTGGATTAGTTCAATTGTCCTATCTTCAAGTTTATAGAATCTTTTTTCTTGCAGGTCAAATCTCCTGTCCATTCCCTCTAGTGAAATTTTAATTTCAGTTATTGTCTTATAAGTTCCAGAATTTGTGTTTGGTTTCTTTTTTTTTTTTAATAATTTCTATATCTTAGTTAATATTCTCAATTTGTTCATGTCTTATTTTCTTGTTTTTCTTTATTTCTTTGAGTATATTTTAAAATAGTTGTTTTAAAATCTATATCTAGTAGGTCCAGCATCTGCTCTTCTTCAAGGATGATCTCTTTTGGATTATGTTGTTCCTTTGAATGACTTTCCTTCCCTGTTTCTCTGTATGTTTTTGATTTTTTTGTTGGAAATGAAACATTCTATTACATAATAGTGTAATTCTAGTACTCAGATTCAGGTTCTTTCTTCTTTTTTTTTTTATTGTTGAAGGCTGTGATAGTTCTTTGGCCTCATGACTTTTTAAAATTATATTTGAAGAATAGAACAAAGGAAAAAATGTTAGATTAAAAAAAATATCTTACAGTCTTTGCAGCTTAACTTTACCCTGGGGCAACATATAAATGAACTGGGAGATTCACTTGAAGAGAAAGTTTAGAAATACTTTAGGTTTTTATAGGCATGTTTCTTGCCCTGGGCATATGTATGGCTTTCCAAAACTCACACACTCGGGCAACATTACATTTTCTCTATTTCTCAAGGAAATTCTCTTCCTGGGGTTTCTACCCCAAGTCTCTGTAGCCCTTCTTTGCCCCAGGCTGTCATGTGCTCCTTGTTCACTTTACGGTGTCCCAGACTAAGGTCATAGCTCCTCTGCTCCAGTGACCTCCAAGATGGACAAAACAGACACAAACATTTTGCTTTTGTCCTTTGAATAGTCACTCAACTGATTTGGGCAGTCAAACACTATACTTGTTTGATAAAGTGCTCTCCTCTCACTCCAGACCCAGGGAACAAGCTCCCAAGGTAGAAACTCAGTTGCCACTTCTAACCAGCTGCCATACAGGGGCTAGGATGGTACTTTAGCCAGCATTAAAATTAAAAAATCTCAAAGTCTTCCTACTAGTCTCAAATTATTTGTACCACTGCCATGCTCTCACCAGTTGTTCACCAGTGTTCCAATAAGGCGCACAGTGCCGTTTTCTTTTCTTTTTTCACTTTCTATATGGTAGGAGGGGAGTGTGGGCTTCCTACTCTACTGTCTTGATTCTGGTATTCAGAAATCAACTTGTTAGATTTAAGTTTGGTGTGATATATTGAAAGGCTTTATCCTCAATGGAGTAAATAAAAAAAAAATAGTTTTAATTCTGTGTCCAACTAGATATGTGCTTTCCCAAAAACAATTTGAACTTTATTTGCTCCCATTTCTTATTTATTAAACTAATTGGGATGAGACAAATGCTGTCTAATGCACATTTCAGTTCTAAAGTTCTTTTAACCTAAGGGTGGCTCGGAAACATTGCGCAATAGCATAGTGGCTAGCAATGGTAGTTATTAAAGAAGACTCAC
Organism: Dugong dugon; assembly: GCA_030035585.1. NCBI lineage: Eukaryota > Metazoa > Chordata > Mammalia > Sirenia > Dugongidae > Dugong > Dugong dugon. The sequence continues at coordinate 37,208,356 of CM057479.1, forward strand.
AGCACCCAAAATGAAAATCCACACAAATTTAAAGATTCTTGCAGGGGGAAAAATATATACATATACATATATATATATACATTATATGTATATATATATATATATATATATATGTATATATGTATGTATATATATATATGTCTACACATATATAGCAAAAGCCTTAAAGTAAGAATGTGCAAAAACCAGGGACTGCCTCCCAGAAGGGATCCAAGGAGGCCAGCTCCACTTGTCTTCCTTATAAGAGGTGTACCAGTACAGGCTTTTTCACTTTGATCAGGAAGTAAACACATATGTATGGAATGCCTCAGAACCAAGGAGTCCAAAATAAAGACTGAACTGAGTTTCTTATACTCTTCTGATCATGAGTGTATATTCTTACTACATAACCAGCCTTAGCAGTAGAACCCTTCAGGGGTCTCACAGAGATCATTTGCAAATCATCAATCACACAGCAATAAATATTACTGACTGGTTGACACAAATAGCCCTTAATTTCCTTGGGCCCAGTTCATCAGGTATGCCTTGACCAGGGGTCATGCTCTGTGGGTACATTTCTTGTTTTTAAAAAACAGCTCACGTCAACTCTGGGCCTGCTGAAATTAACCCTTGCATGACATATTATCATTCTACACAGTCACACTAAAAGAGGACCATGAAACACGTTAATCATTTTCTCACAATTGTGTGTTCCAGTAAAACAACAGAGGGGAAATAAAATTACACTTGCAAAAAAAAATTCTATCTTTTTTTGTAAATATTTAATTCATTCTATTTCTTAGTATTTTTTACACATTAGTTTAAACTACAATATTTTTGTAAATTACAGAATGAAGGATAATACTACACTGTTCATATTTTATTAAAATAGTTTACTAAATAATTTTTAAATTTTCAAAAATTACCTTGGCAGAAAATTAAAAGAGATTTTCTGATTCCAAATTATGTATACACCTTAATGTAACTTATTTAAGGTTTTGAGTTGATAAAGCAACCAGACTTTTTTGATTAATGTTGTGATAAAATGTAAACAGAAAAACTAGCACTTAAACCTGGAGAAATAAAAACTAGTCCTTACTTGAGCCCTAAATTTTGAGCTACAAATATCATGCTGTTTCCTCTACTAGGAAATTATACATATCTATGTAGAAACATAAAGTAAATAGGTTAAGAGTCAAGGTAGTATCTGAGAGCAATTTAAATTAATTCAGCAAAATTTTAATTACATATCATCTGTCAGCCTATATATTAGATGACATCCAGATAAAATGTTTTGATCTCAGCTTTAATAAAATTTAAGTGTCGCAGGTTTCACAAAATTTGAGTTGTAAATTTTCCTTATGAATAAATTCTGTATACATTCAGAAGATGTACCAAATATCTTACAACCCTTTCAGTTTTCATACATACCATTTCAGAATGGAAAGCATTCTCTAACTAGAAAAACAAAACTTCAAGATCACAACATTCATTGCTACATGATAAGTTTCCTCAATAAAGAGTGCCAGTTTGAATTTCTACTACAATCAAATTCTGAGACAATAAAAGCATAGTTTTAGAAAAACATGCAAAAACCGACAATTATGGCACAAAAGACTATAAAAGTCATAGAAGTTTTCAAATAGAAGTGGTTGGAAAACAAGGATATATTTAATACTTATAAATGAGATACAAACTACATCTTTTGAAGACAGTGGCTCACATACTTTGTATAAAAATGGAAATAGAATTTGTGATCATAGTAGAAAATTCAAGGTATTGCATAATTGATATAATGATGATAAAACTTGGTATGTTTCTTCTCATTAAATTCTATGCACTGTCCTTAATTTTTTTTTTTTTTTGCCATGACCATTTAACTTTGAAAATCAGGTCTAATTTAGCATCATATTAGTGCATCTTGACGTTGTTCATACATAAATTTTCTGAATGTAATAATCTAGAATTTTTTATAAAAAATGTCATAATTTGAACAGACTAACTTTTTAATAAGGCCTATTACTTGGCATAGTGAGTAACCGTCATGCAAATATTGGGAGGGAGCTAAGAATCAAATCTTCCATCGATATAATATAATCTGGAGAATGGTTTACCATTTGCTTTAACCTCAAACTTAAGGTATTCAAATTGTTTACTCATTCACTTATCATTTACAGTAATGAAAAAATGACTATGATGCTTTTATATATCTACTATCTAATTTATGTTCTTGTCATTATTCATCTGGCTGGTTAGAATAAAACTCTCTTTTTTTGTCCACCCACCCGAACACTGCTGTAAGATATTGGGATACAGCCAGTATAAACGTGGTCATCAGAAATACACAGTTGTGTCTGGGTTCTTAAAAGCTTGTGAGCAGTCATCTAAGATACTCCACTGATCCCACCTCATCTGGAACAAGGGAGAATGAAGAAAATAGAAGACACAGGGAAAGATTAGTCCAAAGGACTAATGGACCACAAGTACCACAGCCTCCACCAGACTGAGTCCAGCACAACTAGATGCACCACTGACTTCTCTGACAGGGATCACAATAGAGGATCCCAGATAGAGCTGGAGAAAAATTAGAACACAATTCTAACTCCCCCAAAAAAATCAGACTCACTGCTCTGATAGAGACTGGAGAAACCCTGAGAGTATGGCCCTCAAACACCCTTTTAACTCAGTACTGAAGTCACTCCTGAAGTTCATCCTTCAGCCAAAGATTAGACAGGCCCATAAAGCAAAATGAAACTTAATGGGCACACCAGCCCAGGGAAGAGAAGGCAGGAGGGGACAGAAAAGTTGGTAATGGGGAACCCAAGGTAGAGAAGGGTAGAGTGTTGACATGTTGTGGGGTTGGCAACCAATGTCACAAAAAAAACGTGTATTGAGAAAACTAATTTGCCCTGTAAATCTTCATCTAAAGTACAACTGAGAAAAAAGAGAAAGAAAGAAATAGGCAGCTCTAGGTCTGTCATGGATTGAGTTTTGTCCCCCAAAAATATCTGTTAGCTTGGCTGGGTCACGATTCCCAGTGTCATATGATTGCATAATCTGATGTGATTTCCTTATGTGTTGTAAACTCTATCACTATGATGAGACTATATGTGATCTCCTTATGCGTTGTAAATTGTATCACTGTGATGAGGTTATACTGATGAGGTTGACAAGATTAGATAGTGTCTTAATGCAATCTCTTCTGAGATATAAAAGAGAGAAGCGAGCAGAGACACTTAGGTACCTCATACCACCAAGAAAGCAGTGCTGGGAGCAGACCGCGTCTATTGGACCTGAGGTTCCTGCACAGAGAAGGTCCCAGACCAAAGGAAGATTGATGACACAGACCTTCCTCCGGAACTGACAGAGAAAGCGTTCCCCTGGAGCTGACTCCCTGAATTTGGACTTGTAGCCTGCTGGACTGTGAGAGAATAAACTTCTCTTTGCTAAATCCATCCACTTGTGGTATTTCTGTTAGAGCAGCACTAGATGACTGAGACAAGGTCTGAATCACTAGTTTTGCCGGATGTAGCCATGGAAAATCTGCTTAAATTAGTGGTTCCTCAGTTCCATAATTGAAGAATAAAACAAACAACAACAACAAAAGAGATGACAGTATCTTGCTTTCAGTGTTAATGAGATGATTAATGATTAGAGATACTGAAATTAAATATGAGTTAAAGTTTTATTTATTTTTAAATAGCCAAACAATAGTATTTTTTATTAACTTAGTTACCAGAGCACATTAATTTATTCTTTTACAGGTCTATTTCCTTTCAAAAGCCTGTGAACTCTTTAAGGGCAAAGAATGTGTCTTAATCATTTTGTCATTCAAGTATTGAACGTGAAAGTTTGGCAATAGTAGGCACACGTTAACTGTTGAAGGGAACTTAAATGAATAAATTAATAAATATATTCTTGCATCTAAAGTTGTTTATAAACTGTAATGATTTTTAAAATGTTATTGGCATTTCTATTAAGTACTACCATATGATAATTAAAGAAAGTGACTATTCAACTTGCCAACATAATAAACAAGATGCTAGTTTCATCCATCCATTCATTCATACACTATTCTATGCAATAGGGAAGAGAACACAGAACAAAATTCTAAAATCCCTGCCCTCATGGAGCTTATATTTTCATATAGAAAGAGAAACACAACTAATAAATGCACAAAAAATTAATGCCAAAAGGAGTCAAATGCTGTGGAGATATCAATACCTAAGGGAAGTCTTGCTTGACACTTAGACTAAGGGCTTGATTTTATGATGTCAAATAATACTACATGGATCAGAGGGGCAAGATGGCGCTCTAGGCAGAAACACCACGCCGTCCCTCCACAGCAAAGATCCGAAAAACTAAGCCTAACAGAGAATCAACAATCCTGAAACCCTAGAACACCAAATGAAGAGATAAAGAACTCAGCCAAACACCAAAGGGAGTGAGAATACTAAAAGAGAACGGAGAGCGAGGAGAGACTCAGGCAGAGATTCCTTACCAGCTAACGCAGCGCGGATCCACCATCTTGGATTCCTATCAGAGACCAGCGAACGGGAGAGCAGCCTTGCAGAGCATCTGGTCAGAGACAGAATGACCTGAAAACTGCGGTGCGCGCTCTCCCACCACCCACCCCTCTCCGCCTCAGCTGGGGATCCCCTGCTTTCCGTGGCCAGGGTCCCTGGGCTGGGGGGCGCCGGTGCTTGGATTCTGCGCACCTGGGCTGGCGGCTTTCTGGGAGCCGTTTGCTGGCAGCTAGTGAACCTTTTTCTGCTGCCCCCCCCCTTTTGCCTGGGTGCCTTGTTCCGAGTGCCGTCTCTGCTCTCTCCTGCGGGGCTGTAGGGCTGCGTGCGGGCGTGTGGCTGTTTCCAGGTCTGGGCTCCCACGCGGGTGGGATCCCAGGGCCTTTGTTCGTTGGCCCCTCTGCTTTCCGTGGCCGGAGTCCCTGAGCTGGGGGGCGCCGGTGCTTGGATTCCGCGCACCCGGGCTGGCGGCTTTCTGGGAGCCATTTGTTGGCAGCTAGTGAACCTTTTTCTGCCGCCTCCCCCTCCTTTTGCCTGGGTGTCTTGTTCCGAGTGCCATCTCTGCTCTCTCCTGCGGGGCTGTAGGGCTGCGTTCGGGCGTGTGGCTGTTTCCAGGTCTGGGCTCCAACGCGGGTGGGATCCCGGGTCCTTTGTTCGATGGCCCCTCTGCTTCCCATGGCCACGGTCTCTTAATCCCGAGACTACCGGCTTCTTGGAACTCGCACCCCTGAGTGGGGGCTCTCTGGGTCCCATTTGTAGGCACTGACTGCTGGTGTTGCCCTTTTTTTTTTTTTTTTCAATTTTATTTTTCTTCCTTTTTTGATTAGTTTTCTCATCTTTTACCTCTTTTTCTCTTTTGCCTTTCTTCATTGCTTAATTTCTCGTCTCTCTATCTCTTCCTTCTCTTTATGATCCCTGAATACCAGGCGATGTATGCCTCTGTACCTTCTGGCCAGGCTGAGCTGTGAAAATTGAGACCGACTCCCCCAGACCTCATAGCTGCATCGGTGGGATCCCTGGGAACTTTGCAGTTCTTTAACTTTTCTGATTTTTATTTGGTCATTCTTTCCTTTTCTTTCTCTTCCCCCTTCTGGTTTCCTCCATCCCATAGTCTCTCATCTGTACATTCCAACGACAAGCTCCCCTAGCATTCTTTTATGTTTGTACGCTTTTTGCTCCTCCTCCTCTCTCCTCTCTCCCATATCCAGCTTAGCTTCACACATAACCATCTTCCCGCTGCACCCTACCTACCTGCAACGTGCACTAGACATCACACCACCAAGCGGTGCAGGCACGCCCTATTAGAACCTGCCCAGCACTGACTACCGACCGTCCTGGTGGCTGCAGTGAGTGCCACAAGCAACTCGTCCCAGTGGCTCCTCCTCAGCTAGATCTGCCCAGCTGTACCACAAGAATGAAACAAACAAACAAAAAAAATCTACAATCAATAAACGAGAGAAATATCTACTGAATGCCCCGAAAACAGCAAACAATATCAAAACATTTACAAAAACAAGCCAAGATGGCTCCAATAGGCGTCCAAAGTAAAACACCAGATAACTCTCCTGTGGAAGAAAATGCACTAGAAGTACCTGATACGGAAATCAAATCACTAATACTCGGAATTTTCCAAGAACTGAGGCAAAAAGCTGACAAACATGAGGAAAAAATAGACAAATTTATGGAAAATACAGACAAAAAATTGGAATAATTCAGGAAGATGATGCAGGAACAAAATGCCAGAATAAATTCACAACTCGAAATTATACAAAAACAACAATTAGAAATCCAAAAGATAAACAACAAGATTTCAGAAATGGACAGTGTCATAGAAGGGCTGAGAAGTAGATTTGAAACCATGGAAGACAGGATCAGTGGAACTGAAGACAAACACTTGGATACAACTCCGTTTCAGGAAAACTCAGAAAAAAGAACAAAGAAAAATGAAGAGACCCTGAGAGTTATGTGGGACACAATGAAAAGCAAAAACTTACGAGTGATTGGCATACCAGAACGGGGAGAAAACAGAAAACACAGAGAGGATCATTGACGAACTGTTGACAGAAAACTTTCCCAATATCATGAAAAATGAAAAGCTGGCCATCCAAGAAGCTCAACGAACCCCATATAGAAGAGACCCCAAAAGAAAATCACCAAGACATATCATATTCACACTCAATAAAACTAAAGACAAAAAAAGAATCCTGAGAGCAGCTCGTGAAAAACAAGAAATCACATACAGAGGAGAAACAATAAGACTAAGCTCAGATTATTCAGCAGAAACCTTGCAGGCAAGAAGGCAATGGGATGACATATATAAAATCTTGAAAGAAAAAAATTGTCAGCCAAGAATAATATATCCTGCAAAACTCTCATTCAGATTTGATGGTGAAATTAGGTCATTTCCAGATAAACAGAAACTAAAGGAATATGCAAAAGTCAAACCAAACTTACAAGAATTATTAAAGGGAGTTCTTCGATCGGAGGACAAACAGCTTCAGCCCTCAGGCAGGACCTAGGACCTAGGACGCAGGTTCACATGAACCAGATACCATTCTAGGAACTGAACTACAGAGGACTTTCCAAAAACAAAAAATATACAACAGGGAATCAGAGAAATCAATCAAAGGATGACAACAACATCAAAACAATGAAAGAGGGAACAAACGGCATAGGTATAGAACCTTCTAAAGGAGAGGAAGGCAAGGCGATACCAAGTAATGGTAGACTGCTTCAAAATTATAAAGATAAGAGTAAAATTCATGGTAACCACAAAAAAAGTTAACAAACCAACTCATAAAAATAAAGATGAAAAACATAAAGTCTCAACAAAAACAAAACCTACAAAAACAAAAGAAATGAACACAAAATCCACAAACAAAAGTAACTCAGCACAAGAGAGTAAGAAGAACAAAGAAAACATCAGCATCACAAAAAAAAGCACTACAAAATGACAGCAACAAACACATCTATCAATAATTACACTGAACGTAAATGGACTCAATGCACCCAGAAAGAGATGGAGAGTGGCAGAATGGATAACAAAACAGGATCCATCAATTTGCTGTCTACAAGAGACACACCTTAGAAACAAAGATGTGAATTTATTAAAAATCAAAGGTTGGAAAAAAATATATCAAGCTAACAACTATCAAAAAAGAGCAGGAGTGGCAATTCTAATCTCAGATAAAATAGACTTTAAAACAAAATCTACCATAAAAGACAAAGGAGGACACTATATAATGATTAAGGGGATGATCCATCATGAAGACATAACCATAATAAATATCTATGCACCCAATGACAGGGCTCCAAAATACATTAAAAAAACTCTAACAGCACTGAAAAGAGAAATTGACAGTTCCACAATAATAGTAGGAGACTTCAACACACCACTCTCAGTAAAGGACAGAACAGCTAAAAAGAAACTCAGCAAAGATACAGAAGACCTAAAGGACACAATCAGCCAACTGGACCTCATAGACATATATAGAACAATCCATCCAACCGCTGCAAGGTACACATTCTTTTCCAATGCACATGGAACGTTCTCCAGAATAGACCACATCTTAGGCCACAGAGCAATCCTCAACAAGATCCAAAATGCTGAGATAATTCACAGTATCTTCTCTGACCACAATGCCATCAAGGTAGAAATTAACACTAGAAAGAGCAAGGAAAAAAAATCAAACACATGGAAACTGAATAATAATCTGCTTACACATCAATGGGTAATAGAAGAAATCAGAGATGGAATTAAAAAATTCCTAGAATCAAATGAAAATGAAAACACATCATACCAAAACCTTTGGGACAGAGCAAAGGCAGTCCTCAGAGGACAATTTATAGCAATAGATGCACATGTCAAAAAAGAAGAAAGGGACAAAATCAAAACATTAACTACAGAGCTCAAACAAATAGAAAGAGAACAACAAAAAAAGCCTACAACCACCGGAAGAAAGGAAATAGTAAAGATCAGAGCAGAAATCAATGAAATAGAGAACAGAAAAACAATAGAAAGAATCAACGAAACTGAAAGTTGGTTCTTTGAAAGAATCAACAAAATCGACAAACCACTGGCCAGACTGACAAAAGAAAAACAGCAGAGGGCACAAATAACCCAAATAAGAAATGAAATGGGGGACATTACAACAGACCCAACCAAAATAAAAAGGATTATAACAGAATATTATGAAAAACTGTATTCCAACAAATTTGAAAACCTAGAGGAAATGGATAAATTTCTAGAAACATACGGCCTACCGAAACTACAACAAAGTGATATTGAAAATCTGAACAGACCCATAACAAGACAAGAGATTGAAAACGTAATAAAAAAACTCCCAACCAAAAAAAGCCCTGGCCCAGATGGCTTCACTGGAGAATTCTACAAAACATTTACAGAAGAGCTCGTACCAGTTCTACTCAAGTTATTTCAGAGCATAGAAGAGGAAGCAACACTTCCAAATTCATTCTATGAAGCCAGCATAACGCTGATACCAAAACCAGGCAAAGACATCACAAAAAAAGAAAATTACAGACCAATATCTCTCATGAATATAGATGCAAAAATTCTGAACAAAATTCTAGCCAATAGAATTCAGTATCATATCAAAAAAATAATATACCACGACCAAGTAGGATTCACACCAGGTATGCAAGGATGGTTTAACATTAGAAAATCCATCAACGTAATCCACCACATAAATAAGAGGAAAGAAAAAAAATCACATGATCATCTCAATTGATGCAGAAAATGCATTTGACAAAGTCCAACACCCATTCCTGATAAAAGCTCTCAATAAAATAGGTATAGAAGGGAAATTTCTCAACATAATAAAGGGCATCTATGCAAAACCAACAGCCAACATTATTCTTAATGGAGAGAGGCTGAAAACATTCCCCTTTAAAACAGGAACAAGACAAGGATGCCCTTTATCACCACTCCTATTTAACATTGTGCTGGAAGTTCTAGCTAGAGCAGTAAGGCAAGAGAAAGAAATAAAGGGCATCCAAATTGGTAATGAAGAAGTTAAACTCTCCCTGTTTGCATATGGTATGATACTATACATAGAAAACCCTAAAGACTCCACGAGAAGTTTAGTTGAACTAATAGAAAGATTCAGCAGAGTAGCAGAATACAAAATAAACATTCAAAAATCAGTTGGATTCCTATACACCAGTAAAGAGAACGATGAAAAGGAGATCAGGAAATCAATACCACTTTCAATAGCCCCTAAAAAGATAAAATACTTAGGAATAAATCTGACCAGGAATATAAAAGACCTATACAAAGAAAACTACAAAACACTGCTGCATGAAATCCAAAGGGATCTACATAAATGGAAAAACATACCAAGCTCATGGATAGGCTGACTCAACATTGTGAAAATGGCAATTCTACCTAAAACAATCTACAAATACAATGCAATCCCGATACAAATACCAACAACATTCTTCAAAGATTTGGAAAAACTCATTATTAACTTTATATGGAAAGGGAAGAAGCCCCGAATAAGTAAAGCACTACTGAAGAAGAAGAATAAAGTTGGAGGACTCATACTACCTGACTTGAGAACCTACTATACAGCTACAGTAGTCAAAACAGCCTGGTCCTGGTACAACAACAGAGACATTGACCAATGGAACAGAATTGAGAACTCAGATGTAAATCCATCCACCTATGGTCACCTGATTTTTGACAAGGGCCCAAAATACATCAAATGGGGAAAAGACAGTCTTTTTAACAAATGGTACTGGCAAAACTGGATATCCATTTGTATAAAAATGAAACAGGACCCATACCTCACACCATATACAAAAACTACTTCAAAATGGATCAAAGACCTGAATATAAAGCCTCAAACTATAAAATTCATAGAAGAAAAAAATAGGACCAACTCTTCACGCCTTAATACATAGCATTAACAGGATACAAACCATAAACATCAACACAAAAAACCCAACAGATAAACTAGATAATTGGGATCTTCTAAAAATCAAACATCTATGCTCTTCAAAAGATTTCACCAAAAGAGTTAAAAGAGAACCTACAGACTGGAAAAAAATTTTTGGACAGTACAAGTCAGTCAAAGGTCTAATCTCCATAATCTACAAGAAAATCCAACACCTCTACAACAAAAAGACAACCAATCCTATCAAAAAATGGGCAAAGGAAGTGAACAGACACTTCACCAAGGAAGACATTCAAATGGCCAACAGACACATGAGGAAATGCTCGCGATCACTAGCCATTAGAGAAATGCAAATTAAAACCACAATGAGATACCATCTCACCCCGGCATTACTGGCACGAATTAAAAATACTGGAAATAACTAATGTTGGAGGGGCTGCGGGGAGACGGGAACTCTTATACACTGCTGGTGGGAATGCAAAATGATACAACCATTTTGGAAAATGATATGGCGTTTCCTCAGAAAGCTAGAAATAGACATACCATTCGATCCAGCAATCCCACTCCTAGGAATATATCCTGGAGAAATAAGAGTCATCACTCGAATAGACATAGGCACACCTATATTCATGGCAGCATTGTTCACAATAGCAAAACAATGGAAACAACCTCGATGTCCATCAACAGATGAATGGATACACAAACTATGGTACCTACACACAATGGAGTACTATGCAAAGAGAAAGAACAACAATGAATCTGTGAACCATCTCATAACATGGATGAAACTGGAGGACATTATGCTGAGTGAAATAAGTCAATCACATAAGGACAAATATTGTATGAGACCTCTATTGTAAAAACCCATGAAAAAATTCACATGCAAAATGTAACAATCCTTGTTGGTTACCAGGGTTGGGGGGGGGGTGAATACTAAATAGGTAATAAATAAGTGGTAACTTGGGTGAGAGGTGAGATAGTACACAGTACAGGGGAAACTAACACAACCTGCACAAGAAAGGTCATGGAGGCCCTATAGACACATCCAAACCCCCCGAGAGACTGAGTTGTTGGACGGAGGGCTCTGGGGACCATGATCTCGGGGAACATCTAGCTCAATTGGCATGACACTACTTATAAAGATAATGCTCTACATTCTACCTTGGTGAGTAGTGTCTGGGGTCTTAAAAGCCTATGAGCGGCCATCTAAGATACTCCACTGATCTCATCCCTTCGGGAACAAGGGAGAACGAAGAGAACAGGATACAAGGAAAAGATTCCGAAGGACTAATGGTCCACAGCTACCAAGGCCTCCACCAGACTGAGTCCAGTACAGCTGGATGGTGCCCGGCTACCACCAATGACTCCTCTGACCAGGATCACAACATAGGTTTCTGGGCAGAGCTGGAGAAGGATGTAGAGCATAATTTTAACTCCCAAAAAAAAAAAAAAAAAAGAAGACCAGATTTACTGGCCTAAAGAATACTAGAGAAACCTCAAGAGTGTGGCCCCCAGACACCCTTTCAGCTCAGAGGGGAAGTTACCTTCGAGGTTCGATGTTAAGCCTGGGAGTGGACAGCCCAGTAAAACTAAATGGGACTAACGAGGTACAGGAGTCCGGTGACAAGGGCCAGAAGGCAGAGGGAGAGTAGGAAACTGATGATAAGGAACACAAATTGAGTAAGGACACTGTCGATGTATTGTGAGATTGTTGACCACTGCTATAGGGCAACATTTGTAGTAACTATTAAATGGGAGGCTGTTTTGTCCTGTAAGCCTTCATCTTGGGCGAGAATGGCAGCACAATTGGAAGAGCATAGTCAATATCACTTAAATGTGTAAGTAAAAAGTTTTGAAATGGTGTTTAAATAAAAAAATAAATAAATAAACAAATGAGACTAAAGAGGTACAATAGTCCCCTGACAAGGTCCAGAAGACAGAAGGGGACAAGGAAGCCCCCTGGTGATAGGGAACACAAGGTGGAGTAAGGATATTCTTGATGTGCTGTGAGATTGTTAACCATTGTCATAGGGCAACATGTGTAGTAACTGTTAAATGAAAAACTATTTTGTTCTGTAAGCCTTCATCTTAAGTGAGAATAACAGCACAGTTGGAAGAGCGTAGTCAATGTCACTGAACTGTGAATGTAGAAATTTTTGAAACGGTGTATCTTTGGCCATCTGTAATTTTCATCAAAAAAAAAAAAAAAAAAAAGGTTGAGAATTTAGAGGCTTAATACGTTGTGGGGTTGTTAACCAATGTCATAGAACAACATGTGTAGTACTATTTCATGAGAAAATATTTGCTCTGTAAGCTTTCACCTGAGGTACAATAAAATATATTTAAAAAAAAAGAAAAGAAAAAAAATGGCTTTGGTTAGCTTATAATAATTTTAAAAGTAATGCAAAGTTAAATAAAGTCAAATAAAAACTTGTCACCTCACTCCTTCACTGTGATTGACTATATGAAGTCTAGTAACCTAAAATATTGTTCCTAGATATGAGCAGTGCACAGATATTGACTCTGCCTCTCTCAGCCACCTAGCTGTAGGTTTTACAAAGATGAAAATTAGGCAACTCTGGCATGTTGATGCTGAGAAAATATGGTGGCCACCACATCATTTGGACTCAAACTCACAATTAATGCACTCATATACTCTAGAATACACTCCTGTCTCTAAGTGACTCCAGTATGCTATGCCTTACCCTAGAACCAAATTCATATTATCATAATCACATACTTTTTAAGTACTAATATCCTAACTTGCCAAAGGACTCTGTTCCAAGCAAGAGTCTCATACATGCCTAACACACTCTGTGATCCAGAAAACGATATTAACTTTGTCTGTTACATCTCCATTACAGTTATTCTAAGTGTCTTTTCAACTTGATAAATCCATGATCAATATCAGTTACTGTTCATATATTCTTTTTTGTAAAAGCAAAAAGAAAGGCTTTATTTGGCAAATATTTGAAGAGGCAAAAGTAGGAAATGAACAAGCATGCTGCCAGAGCCATGTCTGCATGAGTCCGAGGAATATTACAGAATAAGCAAAAGTGGGAAAATGGACAAGCATGCTGCCAGAGCCATGTCTGTCCGTGTCCAAGGAACTTTACAGGGTCATCAGTATATATTAACACTACAAATGGGCAAAACCATTAAAAACACACATTTTCACAGATTGGCTAAAAACTACTAAATCACTGTTATTCTACATTTTGAGTTATCTTGCCTAATAATCATTGGTACAGATTTCAGTAATGACAGTCAGATCCAACAAACCTTACTATTCACTAAATGTTAATAGAAAAAAAGATAAGAGTGGAAAGTATGTGGGTCTTTTGTGCTCTGTTTATGATTTTTTTGTGTGTGAAGAGTCTGTAAAAGATGTTTTTCAAGGTTGTCCTAGATATTGTTTTTATACCTCAGGGCCCACTTGGTGTGTCCCTGTGAGTCCTTGTGGGCCCTTGAGTCCAGCTCCAGCCGGCTCACATTCTTTATACTCAGGGACAGGGAATAATGGCTCCAATATTATCTCCTACATCATTCCCTCCTTTTGATTGGAGATTGGTGATAACACATAGATGATCAATACCTGGACTTAGTCTGGCTCCTAGATGGTGGCCATGGCAGGTTTTTAGACTCATGGTGCTGGTTTTCCACTAGATACCAGCCATCTGGTTCTTCACCAGGATCTTAAGTAAGAGTGATATTCTCACCAGTTGCATTGCTGAAATGAGCAGAATTGATGTATACCAAATTTTAGCTTGAGGCCTTCTTTTGCCTTTTAAGTGTGTAAGACAATAGAAGATAAGTGTTATTATGTCTAATACTATCAGGATGCAGACTAAGAATATTACTATTCCTTGTGATAGTGATCTAGCCCATGTACTTATTCCTGATTGTAACCTACCAAATAAATCTGGTGTTTGTAAGGGTTTTATAGTATTTAACAACAACAAAAAAAAATACTACATGTATTTCCTCCTTAACCAGTACAAAGTTACATTTTATACTGTGTAATTAGTTTAATTATGAAATAGGAACACAGAAGAAGTATTGATACATATGAATTTTGGTTTAGGCATTTGGATTATGGTACTGTGTTTAAGATCTCAACTTCTAACGAAAAGGTTAGCAATTCAAATCCACCCTAGCTCCTTGGAAACACTATCGGGTAGTTCTACTGTGTCCAGTAGAGTCACCATGAGTCGGAATCGACTTGACAGCAAAGGGTTTGGTTTTTTAGTGTTTGGTAGGTAAAGAATATTGAATATACCATGAACTGCCAGAAGAACAAACAAATCAACCTTGGAGAAAGTACAGCCAAAATGCTCTTAGAAGTGAGGATGGTGAGAATTTGTCTTTCTTACTCCACGGGACACATCATCAGGAAAGACCAATGGCTAGAAAAGGACACCATGTTTGCTAAAGTAAAAGGTCAATGAAAACAATGAAATGGATTGACACAATCACCTCAACAATGGGCACAAACATATCAAAGATTGTGGAGATGGTGCAGGACAGGCAATGTCTCATTCTGTTATTACATAAGGTCGCCATGAGTCAGCACTGACTGAATGACAACTAACAACAAGGACGATTATTTTAATAAAGTCTCTCTCACCCATGAAACTCTAGAATACTTGAGAACAGAAATCAAGAAGTCACTTTTTGTTCATTATTGTATGTTCAGTACCTAGTTGAGTCTCTTACACAGTAACCACCAAAGGAACTTTGCTCAATGAATGTATGATTAAATAAATGTACCAGTCAGTAGTTTTATTTAATCCTCAAATCTATGAGTTTGGAATAATTAGAGAAGAATTACCTATGATAGAACTAAGACTAATTACAATTAAACCACTTGTTCAAAGCATTTGCGTGACAGGACCAACAAGCAAACTTGGCTCTTAGGAATATGAGTTTGTTTCATTTTTCCCATAACTTGCAGTTTAACTGGGTTTAAAGAAATATTAAAAATGAAATCAAGTTATAGAAAACTATGTGTATTATATTATCTTTTCAAAACATTCAAACCTGTTGCCATCCAGTAGATTCGGACTCACAGTGACCCTATAGGATGGAGTAAAGGTGCCCTATAGAGTTTCCAAGGCTGTGATCTTCATGGAAACAGACTGCCACATCTTTTTCCTGTGGAGCAGCTGGTGAGTTCGAACCACCAACCTTTTGGTTAGCAGTCAAGCACTTAAACACTGCCCCACCAAGGCTCCATTTTTAAGGTTTAAAAAGTCAAACAGTAATAATAAACTTTACTAAAAATCCCTAGTGTTACAAGTGTGCAAGGCACTATTAAAAGTTCTCTATCATAGTGTGTCCTAACATACACTCTGCTGAATATTAGTTCTCAGGTGTTAATAGATTAATGGGAAAGAATAGTTTCCACTGTCCTAAATTTCTAACTGAAATTTAGGCATGCTATTCAGGACTTGCAGGAGAAAGATGTGGCAGTTCAATTCCATACAAATTACAGCCTTGGAAACCTTTGGGGAAGTTCTACTCTGTCCTATAGGGTCACTATAAGCCAGAATAGACTCAATGATGATGGGGGTTATTCAGGACGTTTTGAGATTAAAGTGATAGTAGTCCAAGTCATACTATCATAAACACACCAATACCTTGCAAAACACTTATCTACAAGAGGACACTTTAGTCTCCCCAAACAATAATGAAAAAGTTTCATTGTACCAATGTTACATTAACTAAATTTCAAGTCTCACGTAACATGGCTGGTAATGATATTCTGAGCATTTTAAGCACATACATCTTCAAAAGATGGTTTACAGTCCAGGGGAGTCAATCATTCCTCTGCTTCTATTGCCTAAAGTTACACTAGTCATTATGTCTGCTGTCGTTTCAGGATGCTATTCTCTCCTTTCCTTTCTTGGTGTGTTTTTTGGTTTATTTTTTCTCTGTCCTTTGGCTATTTCTAGGTTATATCTTCCCACATATGAAGAAAGCAAACAGCTGAACATGCACATTATTTCTCTAAATGAAGTAGAGTTTAATTAAGATTTAAATGTTCCCGGTGATATTTAAGCCTATCATTCACACTATGACAATTCAGTGGATTGTGTAGCCCCCCAGACTGGGGAAGCGATAAAGAAAGTTGACTAGAATCTTCATACAAACAATTTTTACTTGTGGTGTCTAGAAACTTTCCTGTGTAAAATTAAATGTTATTATCTTATGATACCTTAAGCACTTACCCCATTAGTTACCAATAGATAGTAATTAGCCATGGTGTTTAACAGGAATAGAATATGAACCACATATGTAAAGTTAAATATTCCAGTAGCCATATCAAAAAGTAAAATAGAAAAAATAAATAAAATTAACTTTATTTTATATTTAAGTTAACATATTATATCCAAAAAATTATAAACTAAACAAGCATTCAATTTAAAAATTATTCATGAGAATTTTACTTTTTTTCTGCTAAGTTTTCAAAACTAACTATGCATTGCTATACTTACAATACATCTCAATTCAAAAACTGAATTTTTATTGGAAATACATAATCAGCATTAAGATTTAATAATATGTGTACTTGAAAAAGGCCCACATAACCAACTATTCAAATATCTTTATAATTTTTAATAAATTACCCGAATAACAGTTCAATTTAAATTTAATTAAATATAAATTGTTGTTGTTGTTAGGTGCCATTGAGTCAGCTCTGACTCATAGCAATCCTATATACAACAGAACAAAACACTGCCCGGTCTTGTGCCATCCTCACAATCATTGTTATCCTTGGGCCCACTGTTGCAGCCACTGTGTCAATCCATCTCATTGAGGGTCCTCCTCTTTTTTGCTGACCCTCTGCTTTACCAGGCATGATGTCCTTCTCCAAGGACTGATCCTTCCTGATAACATGCACAAAGTATACGAGACAAAGTCTTGCCATCCTCACTTCTGATGTATTCTGGCTGTACTTCCAAGATAGATCTGTTCATTCTTTGGCAGTCCATGGTGTATTCAATATTCCTTTGCCAACATCACAATTCAAAGTCATCAATTCTTCAGTCTTCCTTATTCATTGTTCAGGTTTTGCCTACATATGAGATGAATGAAAATACCTTGGCTTGGTTCAGGTGCACCTTAGCCTTCCAAGTGACATCTTTGCTTTTGAACACTTTAGAGAGGTCTTTTGCAGTAGATTTGTCCAATGCGATGTGTTGTTTAAATTAGTTAAAATTAAAAATTCAGTTTCTCAGTGGCAATAGTCACATTTCTAGTGATGAATAGCCACTTGAGCCTAATGAGTACCATACTGGACAGAACAGATTCATTTTTCTTTCTTTTTTACAGTTTTGTTTCCATCTTATTCCAGTAACATATTGTGTTAATTGGAGCCCTGGTGGCACAGTGGTTAAAAATTTGACTGCTAACAAAAAGGTCAGCAGTTTAAATCTACCAGTCACTCCTTGGAAACACTACTGGACAGTTCTACTTTGTCTTACAGGGTCACTATTAGTTGAAATCAACTTGACAGCAATGGGTTTGTTTTCCTGGTAATGTAACTGAATTCTTTAAGTTATGCTGATAGCTTCAAAATTATTTTTAGGCTAAATTCACTGTATCTGTCTGTGTCAAGTCAACAGAATAAATTGAGCATTGCTAACTTAAGCTGTCTAAAATTTGTGCAGAGTGGTAAGCTAATTGTCCTTGCTACTGTTTTAAATACGTGATTTTATAAAAAGTTAACGACTTCAATGCAGTTACTTTTTAGGCATTTGGTAAAAATGTTAATATATATGACAAGAAAGGATAAATGAAGATAATTTAAAAATAAAAAAAGATCTTCTGAGATTATTATATTTTTATATATTTTAAATTTTTATCTTCCAGATGAAGTGAATCTTTTATTAATATGTAGTCTCATCCTTAATCTTAGTTATAACTTTGATATCATTTTAGCATGATTCTTGTAAAGAGAATATCTGAATTTTATTTTTTTTATTACATCAAAAATTTCAAAACACAGTCTGAAATACAACAAGAAGTTAAGGGATGTTTAAAGTACTGTGTATTCTAAAATTAACACCTATTAAAATTTGCCTGAATAGAGAGACTTGTGTGAAGAAGTGGTTAAAATCATGGCTTTGAAGTCACTAAATTTGAATCTTTACCATTCAGAGGTTGTACAAATACTTTATTGCCTGAGTTTCTTCATCTATAATATGTTGTTGTTGTTAGGTGCCATTGAGTCCATTCTGAATCATAGCGACCCTATGTACAACAGAATGAAACACTGCCAGGTCCTGTGCCATTCTCACAGTCATTCCTATGTTTGAGCCAATTGTTGCAGCCGTTGTGTCAATCTGTCTCGTTGAGGGTCTTCCTCTCTTTCACTGACCCTCTACTTTAGCAGGCATGATGTCCTTTCCCAGGGACTGATACCTCCTGATTACACGTCCAAACTACGTGAGACGAAATCTCGCCATCCTCGAGTCCAAGGAGCACTCTGGCTGTACTTCTTCCAAGACTGACCTGTTTGTTCTTCTGGAAGTCCATTGTATATTCAATATTCTTTGCCAACACCATAATTCAAGAGCATCGACTCTTCTTAGGTCTTCCTTATTCATTGCTTAGCTTTTGCATGTATATGAGATGATTGAAAATATATAGGATAATAATGATTTGCTGTCTCAGTATTACAGTGAATAAAATAATACATTTAATGTGTTTACAGCTGACTGTGGCACTTATTTAGTCTATGTAAGAGATATTATTAATATTATTATTTTATGTAATTTAAGTGGAATTATGAAAGTACTCACTTTAACCAAAATTATCTTGTTTCTCAAAGATGTTAAAGTAAATTCTATCACATATACAGAATAAAAATATAACTCTTTATTTTTCAAATTCAAATACATATATGATATATTTAAATAAAATAGAATATTTTGACTAAATATAGACAGATTTAAAAACCCTATTATTTTGGTGGAGCCCTGGTGGCGTAGTGGTTAAGAGCTCTGCTGCTAACCAAAGGTCAGCAGTTCAAATCCACCAGCTGCTGCTTGGAAACCCTATGGAGCAGTTCTACTCTATCCTATAGGGTTGCTATGAGTAGGAAACGACTTCACCGGACCTAACAACAACATTATTCTGGTAATTTTATGCCTCATTTCTGTTGGCTATATAACAATTATGTAAGACTTTTTGTATAGGAAGAAACATATGTCTTACCATTCTTTCAAGGTTTTCTTTTCACTTTGATTTTCTAGAATCATGCTTACATTATCCAGAGAAAAAAGTGAGCAATTTGCAAGTGTAGCACTTGATGTACTTTCATACACGGTATACATGTGTGTAGACTTTACCAGCATTGCAGAAAATTCTTTATGCTTCATCTAAGGCAACACAAATATCCAAGGTAACAACTGCCATTACTTCCATCACCATAAATTTAAATAAACTGTTTTTGAACTTTATGTAAATGGAACCATACAGTACCTGCTCTTGTGAGTGGATTATTTCACTCAATATTATTTTTTTCAGATTCATCTAAGTTGTCTAGGTAATAACGTTTTGTTCATTGCCAATATTGCATATTTACACTATATGAATATACCATAATTCTTATATGCACATTTTTTTTTTTACCAACTTCTACAAAGATATGGGTTGTTTTCTATTTTAAACTATTTCAAATATTGCTGCTAATAACATTCTTGGACACATCTTTTGATAAACATATATACACATATCTTCTGGGTAGTTACCTAAGAACAACATTGCTGGGAGTAGATCAGCTAATATTCAAGTGGTGGTTATAGGCAAAGAGATTTATAAAGAGATTTTATAAATTTACCCTTCCATTAGCAATGCATGAGAGTTCCAGTTCTTCCATATCCTACCCAAGACTTGGTATTGTCGCTTTTGTTTTTGATGCTTTGATGTGTAATTTAGTTATATCATGGCTTTAAATTGTGGTTTTTTCCTGATAACTAGTGATGCTGAGCTCTTTTTCATGCTTATTGGTACTTGGCTCCTTTAGTCTGAAGTGACTATTCAAGTCCTTTACTATTTATTAGCAGAAGGAATCACTCTTTTTCTAAGGGCTTCTTAGAGATTTTTATGTATTCTGGATAAAGGTATTTTCTTTAGTTATATTTACTGCTAATACTCTTTTGTCTTTATTTTCTACTCTTTTAACGTTGTCCTTTTTGAATGTATGCCAAATTATACATTATGTCCTTTATTATTAATGCTTTTGTCTTAAGAAATTGTGCTTCATCTAAGGTCATAACCATACTATCCTATAGATAATAAATATATGTTCCATATTACTTCATAAAATTTTATTGTTTAACCTTTTACATTTTATTTTATCTGGAATTTATTTTTGAAAATTGTGTGATGGTCATATCAATATTTTTAATTTTCCATATTAATATCTAGTTCATCCATCACAACTTATTGAAAAGACTACACTTCTCATTCATTTATGGTGTCATATTTATAATAAATAATCTAACCATTTATGTGACTCCATGAATGTACTCTCTTTTCTGTTCCTAGGTCTATTTTTTTATCCTTGTGACAAGACTACATTGTCTTGAATTTTGTACCTCTACAGGGTCACTATGAGTCAAAATCAACTTGATGGCAAGGGCTTTGTTTTGTGTGTGTGTGTGTTTTTTTGATAGTATGTCTTAATATTTTGTAAATCCTCTAGAATTATTCTTCTTAAGATTGTCTTTTTGTATTTTAATTTAAAGTATTCAACTAGGTTCTCGATTTCCATTAAAACTTCTGTGGTTTTTGTTGAGATTTCATAGGTCAATTTAAAAGATATTTACAACATGAGTTTGCTAATCAGTGAACAAAGTATATTTCTCAGTTTGTACAGGTGCTATTAAAATGATCTCAATTATTTTTTGTTTCTATAGTCCACTATAAATTTCACTTTTGCCATAGACGATTTGACTTGATTTATTCCCCTCCCACATTTTAATCATAATTAAAATTAATATATGCAGTTTAATTATGCATATAGTTTAAATATCACAAAAATATTTTAATATTGCTTAATATAGGGGCTACTAACCAAAAGGTCAGCAGTTCGAATCCACCAGGCACTGCTTGGAAACCCTATGAGGCAGTTCTACTCTATCCTAAAGGGTCACTATAAGTCTGAATCGACTTGAGAGCAGTGGGTGGTAATATAATCAGTGCTTATTTAGATGTAGTCACTGTGTTAAGTTCTGCATGTGAGTAGGTTGGGCATAGTTTTTCTGGGTGCTCTTTTCAGGGTTTCACAAGGCTGAAATCCAGGTTTTGACCAGGTTATCATCAGTAGGCTCAACTATGGACAGGCTGCTCCCAGGATTTTTTAGGATATTATCAGAATTAATTTCCCAGTGACTGTAGAATTTAAGGAACCCTGGTGTAGAATTTATGGAAAGTTGCTTCTTCAAAGCCAGAAATGGAGAGGGAGGGGGAGAGGAGATACAGAGAGACAGAGAGAGAAATAGAACAAGAGGATCTCTGTTGCTTTGTGATTCTGATTTCAGTGAAGGTCTCAAAAACCAAATCCAAACCCCTTGTCATGGAGTCAGTTTCAACTCATGGCAACTCTACAGGTCAAAGTAGAGCTGCCCCAAAGAGTTTCCAAGGGTGTAAATCCTTGCAGAAGCAGACAGCCACATCTTTCTCCGGCAGAGTGGCTGGTGCCTTGAAACCACCAACCTGTTGGTTAGCAGCTGAGTGCTTAACCAGTGCACCACCTGGGCTCCAGTGAAGATCTAGTCTTCTTTAAATAGCTTATCTGATTAGGTTATGCCCACACAGGATAATATGTCCTTTTATTAATGCAACGCTAACTGAATAGAGACGGTAACTGCAAAAAACAAACAAAAAAAAACTCTTCACCTTTGATTTATAACATTACATAATCGCAGGACTGTTATCCCATCACTTTTGCCATATTCTATTGATCCATTGATCAGAAGCAGGTCACAGGTTATATCCACACTAGAGAAAAAGGGGTTACTTCTTCAAAGGAATTATTCATTGGGGGCTATCCAAGGGTGTTTCCATTACGGCCTTGTATTTATTCTTTCTTACGGTCATTATTACTTCTTGCATTTCCATGTTTCCATCTTCGACATTAGGATCTTGCTTTAGAATTTAACTTAGTTTGAATATATTGGCAATGATCTCTGAATTTTTATCTGGAAATGCCTATATTTTTTCAATTAACATTTTTATTAGGTTTGATAACTGACAATTATTATCATCTTGTAATTTAATGATGCTAGAATCTTTTCATTTGTCTTCCATCCTTTTCATTTAAACATCAGCTCTCAGTCTTCTGTTACTCACTAAGGATAACATTTTTTTTTCTCTATCCTCTTTCAAGATTGTTCTGTTTGCAGAAATTTTGCTATAGTTTACTATATTTGAATTATTAATATGTTTTTTAATTTAGTATATAAATGAATTTATAAAAATGAAAATATACTTAAATTTGCATTTATTGAATCTGTTGATAATGTCTTTTTCACCTTTGAAAAATTCTCAGTTATTATATGTTTAAATATTGCTTCATTCCATTTTTTCTCTTTTCCACATTTGGACTCTCATTGCAAATGACCACTATGATTAATACATTTAGTGCCTCTAATTTTTTTTCCTTTTTAATTTGAAGAGAATTAATTTTTGTTTCAGTAGAGAGTCCAGATATTGGCTGATCACTTTGAACTTGTGATGACTTGGATATACGCTGTTAGACCAGATCTGTGGAAAGCCCAAGGTGTTTTTCAAGTGCATCTAACTTGATAGAGTTCCACCTTCAAACTCTATATCCTCTGCAGGTATTTTTGAGTCTCAGTTTTAAGTTTAATTAGGGCAGGTTTAGAATAGGCCTTACTCTAGGTTACTTCTTTCTAAGGTATGGCTTTTCTGGTGTCTATATATCTGAACCAAAATTCAATGTCTTCCAGCACTACTCTACCTCTACAATATCTCTGTTCTATTCAACCCTGTACAAACTTCTCTTTGATAAGCTAGATGTAGTTTTTCCCTGCACATATTCATATCAGTCTTAAGCTAAGTTCTCATGGAAAACCTTCACACAGACTTCTGCCTACCTCCCTTACAACTCATACTGCCTAGTTCCCTCCCCTACAGATTCCAGCCACATCAGTAGCCCCCATCTTTGGTCAATACCTCTTCATTTCATTTTTTTTTCTTTTTTTTTTTTTTACTGTGCTTAGGTGAACGTTTTTACAGAACATATTAGTTTTGCATTAAACAATTAATGCACATATTGTTTTGTGACATTGGTTGCCAACCCCACAACATGTCAACATTCTCACCTTCTCGACCTCTCATTTCAAGTCATCCAGTCTTCCTGTCCCCTCCTGCCGTCTCTTCTTTGCCCCTGGGCTGATGTGTCCATTTAATCTCATATACATGGTTGAACTACATGTGTTATTGTTTGTTTTATAGGCCTGTCTAATATTTGGCTGAAGTGTGAACCTCAGGAGTGACTTCAGTACTGAGTTAACAGAGCATCTGGGAACCATACTCTCAGGGTTTTTCCAGACTCTGTTAGACCAGTAAGTCTGTTTTTTGTTTGTTTGTTTGTTTGTTTTGTGAGTTTGAATTTTCTTCTACATTTTTCTCCAGCTTTGTCCAGGACTCTTTATTGTGATCCCTGTCAAAGCAGTTGCTGGTGGTAGCCAGGCACCATCTGGTTGGGCTGGACTCAGTCTGGTGGAGGCTGTGGCATTTGTGGTCCATTAGTCCTTTGGACTAATCTTTCCCTTGTGTCTTTGGTTTTCTTCATTCTCCCTTGCTCCAGATGGTGTGGGACCAGTAGATGTATCTTACACAGCTGCTTCCAAGCTTTTAAGACCACAGATGAGTTACCAAAGTACAATGTAGAACATTTTCGTTACTATGTTATGCCGATTGAACTAGATGTCCCCAGACACCATGGGGGATATCTTCATTTCAACGGTAATTGATGTGGTCTGCATGGCTCTGACTTTTCTTCTGTCAGTAAATTGTTTGATTTTTTTCACGTGTGAATTTGAATTTTGTTTAACATTTTTCTCCGGCTTTGTCCAGGACCCTCTATTGTGATCTCTGTCAGAGAGGTTGATGGTGGTAGCTGGGCATCATCTAGTTCTTCTGGGCTCAGGCTAGTGGAGGCTGTGGTTTATGTGATCCATTAGTCCTCTGGACTAATATTTTCCTTGTGTCTTTGGTTTTCTTCTTTCTCCTTTGCTGCAGATGAGATGGGACCAGTAGATGTATTTTAGATGGTCGTTAGTAAGCTTTAAAGACCCCAGACGCTGCTCACCAAAGTAGGATGTAGAACATTTTCTTTTTGAACTATATTATGCCAATTGACCTAGATGTCCCCAGAGATCATGGTCCCCGGCTGTCAGCCCTAAAAACATGGTCCTTAAAGGTGTTTGGATGTGTTTAGGAAACTTCTATGGCTTTACCTTGGTCAAGTTCTGCTGACTTCCCCTATATTGTGTGTTGTCTTTCCCTTATCCAAAGTTAACACTTGTCTACTGTCTAGTTAGTAATTGCCTCTCCCCACCCCTCCTTGCTCTCATAATCATCAAAGATTGTTTTCTTTCTGTGTGTAAGCCTTTTCTTGGGTTTTTATAATATTGGTCGTATACAATATTTGTCCTTTTGTGATTGACTTATTTCACTCAACATAATGCCTTCCATATTCATCCATGTTGTGAGATGTTTTGTGGATTCATCATTGTTCTTTATCGTAGTGTATTATTGCATTGTGTGTATGTACCATAGTTTGTTTATTCATTCATCTGTTGATGGGCACTTAGGCTGTTTCCATCTTTTTCTATTACGAATAATGCTGCAGTGAACATGTGTGTGCATATGTCTATTCCTGTGATGACTCTTATTTCTCTAGGATATATTCCTAGGAGAGGGATTGCTAGATAGTATGGTATTTCGATTTTCAGTTTTTTAAGGATGTTTCATATCATTTTCTATAGTGGTTGTAGCATTTTACATTCCCATAGGCAGTGTATGAGAGTCACAATCTCCCCAAACCTCAACAGCATTTATTCTTTTCTGAATTTTTGATCGGTGTCATTCTTGCAGGAGTAAGATGACATCTCGTTGTTTTGATTTGCATCTCTCTTATGGCTAATGTTTGCGAGAATCTTTTCTTGTATTTGTTGGCTGCCTGAAGGTTTAAGTTGATTTTTTTATACATTTTAAGGAAAGGTCCAACTTCATTCTTTTGCATGTGGATATCCAGTTTTTGAACATAATTTGCTTAAAAGACTCTTCTTTAGCTATTTAATGGTCTTGACACTCTTACTAACTATCAGCTGAGCATATATATTAGGGTATATTATTTGGCTCTCAGTTCCATTCAATTTGTCTGTGCATATATCATTATACCATTACCCGACTGCTTTGATTACTGTATCTTGGTAGTAAGTTTTGAAATCAGGAAGTGTGAGTCCCCTTTATTTTATTCTTCCCTTTCAAGATTTTTTTGGCTATTCAGGGTTCCTTGAAATTCCATACGAATTTTGGGATTGGTTTTTTCCATGTCTGCTAAAAAAAAGAATAGGGGTTTTGATAAAAATTGCATTGAATCTGTATATTTCTTTGGGTAGTATTATCATTTTAACAACATTAAGTCTTCCAATCCACGAACAAGGGATGACATTCTATTTAGTTTTTTTTTTAACTTCTTTCATTAATGTTTTGTACTTTTCAGTGAACAAATGTTTCATCTCATAATTAAATTTATTTATCACTATCTTTTTCTTTTTGAAGCAGTTATAAATGGAATTGGTTTTTTAATTTCGTTTTTGGATTGTTCATTGCTAGCATACCATTATAAAATTAACACACATAAATACAACTGATTTATGTGTGTTAATTTTGTAAACCTGTAACTTTCTGAATTTGTTTATAGCTTTAATGGATGTTGTATGTATCTGTGTGCGGGTACGTGAATTCTTTAGTTTCTACATACAAGATCATGTCATTTGTGATTAGAAATAATTTTACTTCTTTCTTTCCAATTTGAGTGCCTTTTTTTTCCTTGCCTAATTGCTCTAGCTAGAATTTCCACTATTATGTAGAATAGAAGTAGCAAAACAAGCATCCTTATTTTGTTCCTGTTCGTAGGGAAAAAGTTTTCAGCCTTTGGCTGTTGCATATGATGCTGGCTGTGAGTTTCATATATATGGACTTTTTCTGGTTGAGAAAATTTTCTTCTATTTCTATTTGATTGTATTTTTTTTTTAATCAGGAAAGAAGGTTGTATTTTGTTAAATGCTTTTTCTACATCAATTGAGAAGATCCTTTCATTTTTTTTTTGTTCATTCTATAGATGTGGTGTAGTACATTGATTGATTTTCATAGATTGAAACTCCTTTGCGTTATAAACCTCACTTGGTCATGCTATGTAATCCTTTTAATATGTCCTTGTATTTGCTCATATTTTGTTGAGGATATTTGAATCTGTATTTATAAGGTATACTGGCCTATAATTTTCTTTTCTTGTATTGTCTTTGTCTGGCTTTGGTATTAGAGAAAAGCAGGCCTCATAATGTAACTTAGAAAATATTGTCTCATTCAATTTTTTCTGAAGACTTTGGGAAAAATTGATGTTAATTCTTCTGCATGTGCCTCATAAAATTTTGTGAGACAACCTGGTCATGGGCTTGTCTTTGCTGGGAAGTTTTTATTACTGTTCAATATTCTTATTTATTATTATCAAAAAACGGAAACCCATTGCCCTTGAGTAGACTCTGACTCATAGCAACCCTATTGTACAGACTAGAATTGCCCCATAGGGTTTCCAAGGCTGTAATCTTTATGGAAGCAAATTGCTAGATCTTTCTTCCTAGGAACAGCTGGTTGGTTTGAACTATCGACTTTTTAGTTAGCAACCAAGTACTTAATCATTTTGCCACCAGAAGTCCTTTTGTTTATTATAGGTCTATTCAAATTTTATACTTTTTTAATAGAAGGATTTTTGGTAGCTTATGTGTTTCACAATATGTTAATTTTTTCTGTATTATCCAATTTTTTGTTATGCAATTCTTCATAGTGTTCTCTTATAATATTTTTTATTTCTGGAAAATAAAACTATAGAGAAATGATAATTTGTTGTGAAAGGATAAGAATTATAGGACAGTTTCAAATCTGAATGATAATCCAAAAAAAAGAAAAAGACAGAGAGAGAGATGATTGAAGAAATAATGAAATAGCTGAGAAAAAATTCTAGACTGAATGACATGAATTTCCAAATTGAAAAAGCCTCATGGAATGCTCAGCAAACCTAATAAACACCATGATAGATTTCTGTACTCTGGAGACAAAAATTCTACAAAATTTAAAGAAAAAAAATTAGATATTTTTATAGCTTAAATTGTGTCTCCCAAAGTATATGTTGAAGTCCTAACCCTTAGTACCTGTAGTTGTCAATTTACTTGGAAAATGGGTCTTTGCATATGTAATCAAGTTAAGATGAGGTTATTATTAGGGTTGGCCCTAATCCACTATGATTGGAGTCCTTATAAGAAGAGAAGAGACATAAATACTGGCATACAGGGATGTTGCCATGTGACAACAGAGGTAGAGGTTGAAATGCTAGATGTACAAACCAGATGTGATTATTAAGGTAATGTGTCAACTTGGATGGGCCATGATTCTCAGTGGTCTGGCAGTTAAGATGTAGTTTGGAAGTCGTATGATGATGTGATCACTTCCATGATGGGATTTGATAAAATGTGATCACTTCCATGATGGGATATACTGTGAGTACCTAATCAGTTGAAAGGGAGTTTCCTTGGGGTGTGGCCTGCATTGAATATAGGTGGACTTTCTGGCAAGGCTCGTGGGCTTTTGCTCACTGTGGATCCTGCAGCTGGCTCCTGTTCCTCTGACCTCCAGTTTTTGGAACTTGAGCTAACAGCTTACCTGCCGTCTTGCCTGCCAATCTTGGGACTTGTCAGTCTTCCCAGCCTCTGAGCAACAGCCGTGCTGTCTGACCTGCAGATCTTGTGATCACCAGCCCCTGTGGCTACGTGAACCAGGAGAAGCCTCCAGTCTGACCCAAGGACTGGGGAAGTTTAAGCCTCTATAGCCACAGGAATCATTTCCTTGATACAAACCTCTCTATATATATATTTATACTCTTTACTGGTTTTGCTTCTCTAGAGAACCCAGCCTAAAACATTTGGTACTGAGAGCAGTTCTGAAGAAACAAAATTGTAAGTATGAGTTTTCTAAATTAATTCTCAAGTCTTGCTAGTCTTAAAGATATTGATGACTCTGCTTCCAGTAGTGAAGAGGGCAACGCTAATCCATGGCATAAGGTGGCAATAGAAATACACAAAATATCATCACCAATAGATCAGATCTTGGTGAAACGTGAGGCTCTGGGTGATTGTATGTTTGATACATATCTACAATTTTGTCATAATGAGAACTATAAGGAAGCTGGTTGGTTGATCCTACTTTCGCTAAATAAAGTGGTGAAAGAAAGAGATAAGTTCAGGGCTTCAGAGTCAAAGCTCAAGGGCTGTATAAACGACGTTAAAGTTTCCACTTGTGCCTTGAAAGGAAGCTTTATTTCTTTTAGTAACAGAGCTGATATTGCCAAAAACCAAACCCAGAGTCTTACTGTGAGGGTAGCTGAATTATAATGCCAACTCAATTTCCAACTTCAAGTGGCATCTGCAGTCAAAGTGAGGGCATTGATTGGGAAGAAATGGGATGCTGAAACTTGGGATGTGGGCATATGGGCAGATAATCAGGAAGCTGGAGGCACTGAGCCCCTAAATTCCATTGAATCATTCCTGCCAATAAAACCATCCCTTTCACTCCCACCTGAAGAGATTACTCCATGTCTGTCTGCTAAGCCATACTCCCCAGTAAAATCACTAGTCCATCCACCCCCCTCTACTGAGATTAACCTAGCTGTGACTAAATAACCCTTGTCTGAGTCATTGTCTGGGGCATCACCTGAGGCAGATGCCTTACAAGACAATGTTGAATGTTCTCAAAAAACATCCCCATGGCCAATTTTGGCATCTAGTCCTATAACTGGAAACCCTGGTGGTGTAGTGGTTAAGAGCTATGGCTGCTAACCAAAAGATTGGCAGATCGAATCCATCAGGTGCTCCTTGGAAACACTATGGGGCAGTTCTACTCTGCCCTTTAGGGTTACTATGAGTTGGAATTGACTCGACGGCAACTGGTTTGGTTTTAGTTTTTTAGACCTATAACTAAACATAATTCCCAGAGAGCCTCAAGAGGTGAAGCACAAAGTGTGACCCAAGAGGAAGTACGCTAAACTCCAAAAGATTTGCTTGACTTTTCTAATATGTACAAACAAAAACCTGTGGAATATATGTGGGAATGGCTATTAAGGGTGTGAGATAATGGTGCAGGGAACATAAAGATGGATCAGTCTGAGATTATTGATAGGAGCGGCCTAAGCACAGACTCTTCATTCAGTGTTTCAGCTTGAGAGGTTAAGAAATGATCTAATACATTATTTAGTTGGGTTGCTAAAGTACAGATTACTTGGTGACCTACACTAAATCAAGTTGAAGTACCAGACCTTCCTTGGTGTACTGTAAAAGAAGGTTTCAAAAGGCTTAGGGAAATTGGCATGTTAGAGTGGATTTATCAGGTTAGACCCACAGATCCACACATGGAGTGCCTAGAAGACACATCTTTTACCACAAGGGTGAGGAACAAATTTGTGAAGAGAGCTCCAGCATCCTTGAAGACTGCTGTGATTGCTATTTTATGTAAGTCAGATTTGACAGTGAAAACTGCCCTAACTGAATTAAGACACCTAACTACAATAGGGCTCATTGGACCCCGTGGTGGTAGAGGCCAAATGGTGGCACTCAATCGTCAAAGACAAGGTGGGCATGGTTACCATAATTATCAGTGGAGTCAAAGCAGTAATTAGAATAGCCTGACTCCTACAGACTTACGGTGTTGGATATTTAGTCATGGTGTCCCTAGGAGTGAAATAGATAAGAAACCTATTAAATATTTATTTGATCCGTACAAGCAGAATTCTAGGTCGAGTGAATAGCAGTCTAACTCGAATCGCCAATAGAGAGAGTCACAGTCCCTTTATCAATTTCCAGACTTGACCCAGTTTTCAGACCCACAACCCCTTGAATGAAGGGTAGGCCAGATCCCCTTGAGGAAACACTCCCAAAAATTGCAAAATACTTATTCTGTTAATCTTTCTCCCAGCCTTCCCCAAAGGGATCTCTAGCATTTTATGAGAGTGACTGTTCACTGGGGAAAAGGAAATATCAGACTTTTCAGATATTACTGGATACTGGCTCCAAACTGACATCCAGGAAACACAAAATGTCACAGTGGCCCACCAGTCAGAGTGGGAGCTTATGGAGGTCAGGTTATCAATGGAGTCTTAGCTCATATCTTTCTCACAGTAGGTCCAGTGTGTCCCTAAACCCATCCTGCACTGATTTCCATAGTTTCAGAATGCAAGATTGGAATAGATATACTCAGCAACTGATGGAACCCCCATATTGGATCCCTGACATGTGGAGTGTCTTAGGTTGGGTTCTCTATAGAAGCAAAACCAGTAAGGCATATAAATATATATAGAGAGAGATTTATATCAAAGAAATGGCTCATGCAATTGTAGAGGCTAAAACTTCCCAAGTCCACAGATCAGGGCAGAGGCCTCACATAGCCGCAGAAGCTGGTGAACCCAAGGTTAGCAGGTCCGAGAATCAGACTGTTGCTTGCAGGCTGAGAAGTTTGACGAATTCCAAGATCAACAGGTAAGCTGCTAGCTCAAGTCCCACGAACCGGAGGTGACACAACAAAATGCAGCTGCTGACTCTGGAACAAGCCAAGAACCTTGGCAAGGCGAGCAGGCAGAAAGTAACCAGAGGAAGGCAGAGGGATAAAACTGAGAGGGCAGTGAGCTGCCACAGGCCCCGCCTCTGCCAGTACCACTCAGCAGATTCCATCATGGGGATGATCACAACATATACAACTTCTAAAACACTGAGAATAATGGTCTAGCCAAGTTGACATACAATCTTAACCATCACAGTCCACCCCTAGTCAACTTGGCCCCTGTACACATCTCCTGAAACAATACATAATCTCTGAATAAAGATGATTACGAAGTCATACTTGAGCCTAACATGATACAAGTAACATGCATACAATCGAAAATGCACTAGCCCTGTTTAAAGCTTATATTTTATAAGTGAAGGAAACAAAAATATTAGATGCACATATACAAAGCAGAAATACTCATAGCAATTACAGTCCCCTTTTCTGCAACTGGTCACATGGCCGTAACTGGTATTTAGAAGTACCTTCTTCCACCACCCATTCTGTATTTTATTTGCCCTCAGCTAGCACCTCAGCTGGTCGTGGTTCACTGCCTGGTGGGGTGACCCAAACCTTCATTCCTGAAGGGTCTGGGTCATTATTAGTCATGTTGGAATTAGGTTGCTGTAGTTTTCCATTGACTTTAATCACAGGGCAAAGTAGTAATAAGAGACACCCTAAGGAATCTTCTGCATTTCAGACATACTCTTTTTTACCTCCATTATGTAATACCAATCTGATTTCCTCTTGGTAATCAGGATCAATCACACCATCCAGTATGGTAACTCCCTTCTTTGCCTGTTGATCCAGAGGCTTAAGGAGCCCAAAATGCCCAGGTGGCATTCTTAACTTCCAGTTCAAAGGAATCAGTGATGTGTCTCCAGGTGGGAGCATTCCTCCCTTTGGAACTAAGACCTCTAGGCCTGCAGAGCATAAAGTCGAGGTGACAGGAAGCAAAAATCTTGCAAGTGGGTCACTATGGGTAATAGTGAGTGGTGCCATTCCCATTTCCACCCCTTGATTCCTGGACACATGAATCCTGGCTATGGGAGAAACAGCACCATATATTGGATGCTGGTTTAAAGCATATACAGCCTCCTGGAGAACACTGCACCAACCATGCAATGTCTTGGCATCTAGCTGGAGCCTTGTGTCTTTTGAAGGCCATTTCATCGTTCTATCAATCCAACTGCTTCAGGATGATAGGGAACATGGTAAGACAAGTGAATTCCATGAGCATGGGCCCACTGCTGCACTTCATTTGCTGTGAAGTGAGTCCCTTGATCTGAGGCAATGCTGTGTGGGATACCATGACGGTGGATAAGGCATTCTGTAAGTCCACAGATGGTAGTTTTGGCAGAAGAATTGCCTGCAGGGAAAGCAAATCCACATCCAGAATAAGTGTCTATTCCAGTAAGGACAAAATGCTGCCCTTTCCATGATGGAAGTGGCCCAATGTAATCAACTTGCCACCAGGTTGCTGGCTGATCACCTCGAGGGATGGTGCCATATCGGGGACTCAGTGTTGGTTTCTGCTGCTGGCAGATTAGGCACTCAGCAGTGACTGTAGCCAAGTCAGCCTTTGTGAGTGGAAGCCCATGCTGCTGGGCTCATGCATAACCTCCATCCCTGCCACCATGGCCACTTTGTTCATGAGCCCATCGAGCAATGATGGGAATATCTGGGGAAAGGGGATAACTGGTTTCCACAGAACAAGTCATCTTATCCACTTGATTTTTAAAATCCTCCTCTGCTGAGGTCAACTTTTGGTGAACATTCATATGAGACACAAATATCTTCACTTCTTTGGCCCATTCAGAGAGGTCTATCCACATGCCTCTTCCCCATAAATCCTTGTCTCCAATATTCCAATTATATTCCTTCCAAGTCCCTGACCAGCCAGCCAAACCATTGGCCACAGCCCATGAATCAGTATATAATCTCACATCTGGCCATTTCTCTTCCAAGCAAAGTGAACAGCCAGGTGCACTGCTTGAAGTTCTGCCCACTGAGAGGATTTCCCTTCACCACTGTCCTTCAGGGAGGTCCCAGAATGAGGCTGTAGTGTTGCTGCAGTCCACTTTCGAGTGGCACCTGCATATCACGCAGAACCATCTGTAAACCAGGCACGAGTTTTCTCTTCCTCAGTCAACTGATCATAAAGAACTCCCCATGAGGCCATAGGTGCAAACTGGGAGATGGAAGGTAATGTAACAGGAGTGGGAGACCACGGGCATTTGGGCCACTTCCTCATGCAACTTACTTATGCCTTTGGGTCCTGCTTGGGCCTGATCTCGCATATACCACTTCTATTTAATGATGGAGTGCTGCTGTGCACGTCCAACTTTATGGTTCTGTGGGTCAGACAACACCCAGTTCATGATGGGCAGTTCAGGACTCATGGTGACTTGGTGTCCCATGGTTAAGTGTTCATTTTCTACTAAGGCCCAGTAACAAGCCAAAAGTTGTTTCTCAAAAGGAGAGTAGTTATCTGCAGGGGATGGCAGAGCTTTGCTCCAAAATCCTAAGGGTCTGTGCTATGATTCACAAATAGGGGCCTTCCAAAGACTCCAGATAGCATCTCTATCTGCCACTGACACTTCAAGCACCTTTGGATCAGCTGGGTTATATGATCCAAGTGGCACAGCAGCTTGCACAGCAGCTGAACCTGTTGCAGAGCCTTCTCTTGTTCTGGTCCCCACTCAAAACTGGCAGCTTTTTGAGTCACTTGATAAATAGGCTGGAGTAGCACACCCAAATGAGGAATACTTTGCCTCCAAAATCCAAAGAGGCCCATTAGGCATTGTGCCTCCCTTTTAGTTGTGGGAGCAGCAAGACGTAATAACTTATCCTTCACTTTAGAAGGAATGTCACGACATTCCCCACACCACTGGGACCCTAGAAATTTCACTGAAGTGCAAGGTGCCTGAATTTTTGTGGGATTAATCTGCCACTCTCTAGCACACAAATGTTTTACCAATAAGTCCAGAGTCATTGACACTTCGTCCTTACTAGGTCCAGTCAGCATAATGTCATCAATGTAATGGATGAGTGTGATGTCTTGTGGAAGGGAAAGGCGATCAAGGTCCCTGCAGACTAAATTATGACATAGGGCTGGAGAATTGATGTAGTCGTGAGGTAAGCAAGTGAAGGTGTATTGTTGGCCTTGCCAGCTGAAGACAAACTGCTTCCTGTGGTCCTTTGAAACAGGTATGGAGAAAAAGGCATTAGCCAGGTCAATAGTGGCATACGAGGTACTAGAAGATGTATTAATTTGCTCACGCAATGAAACTACATCTGGAACAGCAGCTGCAATCAGAGCCACCACTTGGTTAAGTAAGTTTTTGATAATCTACTGTCATTCTCCAAGTTCTATCTGATTTTTGCACAGGCCAAATAGGCGAGTTGAATGGGAATGTGGTGGGAATCACCATCCCTGCATCCTTCAAGTCCTTAATGGTGGCAGTAATTTCTGAAATCCCTCCAGGAATGCGGTATTGCTTTTGGTTTACTATTTTCCTAGGTAGGGGAAGTCCCAGTGGCTTCTGGGCTCTAACAGATACCCAAAATGCGGAAGCAGTTTTGAAACTCTGAATGGATAGAGCAGTGGCAGCAGCAAAGGACCAGCAGAAGCAGAGAACCAACAGCAGCAGAACCAGGAGACCAGTGGAAGTCGTCACTGGAGCCAACCCACGGAGCGAGAGAGTTGAGTGCCTGTGCGCGGGAGGCTTCCTGGTGGAGTGGGGTGCCTCTGGGTACTTATCAGTGGAGCTAGGCTTGCTGACCCACAGAGCTAGTGAGCTGAGTGTCTGTGTGCACGAGGTTTTCTGGTGGATTGGGGTGTCTCCAGGCCCTTACTGGTGGAGCTACGGAGCTTTGGAACACTTGCCCCAGCAGGGCATATGTGGGCATGAGTCCCGAGGGGCTGAGAGGTAAAGAAACCAGAAAAAAGCTGAAGAGACAATGGACACAAGAAGCTGAGCTACCTCGGTCTCAAATGGTGGCCATGACCTCAGGGGTTTCAAAGGGTGGAGCCATAGCCTCTGGTGTTTCTAAGGGTAGATTTGTTACTCCGACGGAGTAGGAGAATGGTGCACCTAAAGCCAAGTGAGCAGAGTTGCTGTCCCAGTGGGCCTGGAAGGCAGAACTGAAGCCTAGGGCCGAGGGGCCTTTACTCAGAATCCAGAGACTGTGGCCAATATCTAGAGTCTGGAGGACAGAGCTATTGTGTAAATCATCTCAGAGAACAGAAGATTATTTTCATTGCCTTGAGGGCTAATGTAATGTGTTCTGCTAACTTGCTTGGTACCTGTTATGTCTTATTTCCCTGGAATTTCTCTCATTTCTAATGGAAAATTCTAGCTTGTGCCCATTCTGCCATTGTACCAGTGGAAGCAGATAACTTGTATTCTAGATTTCACAGATGAAGAAAAATTTTTGGATTTCGGACTTGGAGTTAAGACTTTTGCTATGATATGATGGAGTGAATAAGTTTTCCATGTTGCAAGGAGGTGATTTTTTGGGGGCCAAAGGGTGGAATGTCATGGTTTGAATTATGTCCCCCCAAAATGTGTATCAATTTGGCTGGGCCATGATTCCCAGAATTGTGTGGTTGGTCTCCATTTTGTGATTGTAATTTTATGTTAAAGAGGATTAGGGTGGGATTGTAACACCACCTTTACCCAGGTCACATCTTTGATCCTATGTAAAGGAGTTTCCCTGGGGTGTGGCCTGCAGCATCTTTTATCTCTCAAAAGATAAAAGGAAAGGGAAGCAAGCAGAGGGTTGGGGACCTCATAACATCAAGAAAGCAGTGCCAGGAGCAGAGCATGTCCTTTGGATCGGGGTCCCTACAATGAGAAGCTCTTAGTCCAGGGGTACATTGATGAGAAGGCTGACAGAGAAAGCCTTCCCCTGGAGCTGATGCCCTGAATTTGGACTTTTAGCCTACTTTATTGTGAAGAAATAAATTTCTATTTGTGAAAGCCATCCACTTGTGGTATTTCTGTTGTAGCAGCACTAGATGAATAAGACATGGAGTAAGGGCTATTATGGTAGGAAAAACCGATTAGAAACCGTTAGAACTGCCCCTACCTAGGAAAATAGTAAACCAAAAGCAATACTGTATTTTTGGAGGGATTGCAGAGATTACTGCCACCATATCCCCATTCAACTAGCCTATTTGGCCCGTTGAAAGAACAGATGGATTTGGGAGAATGACAGTGGATTATCAAAAACTCAACCAGGTGGTTACTCCAATTGCACCTGCTGTTCCAGATGCGATTTCATTGCTTGAGGAAATTAATAAGTTTCCTGGTACCTGGTATGCAGCTATTGATCTGGCTAATGCCTTTTTCTCCATACCTGTTTCAAAGGACCACTGGAAGCAGTTTCCCTTCAGCTGGCAAGGCCAGCAATACACCTTCAGTTGCCTACCTCAGAGATACATCAACTCTCCAGCCTAAGTCATCATTTAATCATCAGGGACATTGATCACATTTCCTTTCCACGAGATGTTACACTGGTCCATTACATTGATGACATTATGCTGATTGGACCTAGTAAGGATGATATGTCAATGACTCTGGACTTATTGGTGAAACATTCTTGTGCTAGAGGGTGGGAAATTAATCTCAAAAAAATACAAGTACCTTCCACCTCAGTGAAACATCTAGGGGTCCTGTGGTGTGGAACATGTGGAGATATTCCTTCTAATGTGAAAGATAAGTTTTTGCATCAGGTCCTCCCACAACTAGAAAGGAGGCACAGTGCTTAATGGGCCTCTTTGGATTTTGGATGCAACATATTCCTCATTTGGGTGTGCTACTTCTGCCTACTTATCAAGTGACTCGAAAAGCTGCCAGTTTTGGGGAGCACCCAGAAAAAGAAAAGCCTTTGCAACAGGTTAAGGCTACCATGCAAAGCACTTTGCCACTTGGACCATGTGATATTGCTGATCCAATGGTGCTTGAAGTGTCAGTGGCAGATAGAGATGCTGTTTGGCATCTTTGGCAGGCCCCTATTTGTGAATCACAGCTCTGGCTTTAGGATTTTGGAGCAAATCCCTGTCAACATTTGCAGATAACTACTCTCCTTTTGAGAAACAGCTTTTGGCTTTTACTGGGCTTTAGTAAAGACAAAACCCTTAACCATGGTCCACCAAGCGACCATGCAGCCTGAGCTGCCCATCATGAACTGGGTGTTGTCTGACCCACACAGCCATAAAGTTGATTATGCACAGTAGCACTCTATCATTAAATGATAGTGGTATATATGAAATCGAGCTCAAGCAGGTCCTGAAGGCACAAGTAAATTGCATGAGGAAGTACCCCAAATGAACATGGTCTCCATTCCTGTCACATTGCCTTTCATCTCCCAGTCTGCACTTATGGCCTCAGGGGGAGTTCTTTA
Organism: Dugong dugon; assembly: GCA_030035585.1. Classification (NCBI taxonomy): domain Eukaryota; kingdom Metazoa; phylum Chordata; class Mammalia; order Sirenia; family Dugongidae; genus Dugong; species Dugong dugon. The sequence goes on from CM057479.1 coordinate 37,246,097, forward strand.
TGATCAGTTGACTGAGGAAGTGAAAACTTGTGCCTGGTTTACAGATGGTTCTGCACGATATGCAGGCACCACCCAAAAGTGGACAACAGCAGCACTACAACACCTTTCTAGAACCTCCTTGAAGGACAGCGGTGAAGGTAAATCCTCTCAATGTACTGAAATTTGAGCAGTGCACCTGGTTGTTCACTTTGCTTGGAAGGAGAAATGGGCACATGTGTGATTGTATACTGATTCATGGGCTGTGGCCAATGGTTTGGCTGGCTGGTCAGGGACTTAGAAGGAACATGAGCAGAAAATTGGAGACAAGGAGGTATGGGGAAGAGGTATGTGGATAGACTTCTCAGAACGGGCAAAAGAAATGAAGACATTTGTGTCTCATGTGAATGCTCACCAAAGGGTGACCTCAGCAGAGGAGGATTTTAACAATCAAGGGGATAAGATGATGCATTCTGTGGAAACCAGTCATCCTCTTCCTCTGCCCATAATTGCTCAACGGGCTCATAAACAAAGTGACCATGGTGGTAGGGTGGAGGTTATGCAGGTGCTCAGCAACATGGACTTCCACTCACCAAGGCCAATTTGGCTACAGCCACTGCTGAGTTCCCAATCTGCCAGCAACAGAGACCAACACTGAGTCCCCGATCTGGCATGATCACTCAAGGTGATCAACCAGAAACCTGGTGGCAGGTTGATTACATTGGACCACTTCCATCATGGAAAGAGCAGCATTTTGTCCTTACTGGAATGGACACTTACTCTGGATATGGATTTGCCTTTCCTGCATGCAATGCTTTTTCCAAAACTACTATCCGTGGACTTACAGAATGCCGTATCCTCTGTCATGGTAATCCACAGAACATAGCCTCAGATCAAGGAAATCACTTCACAGCAAATGAAATGTGGCAATGGGTCCATGCTCAGGAATTCATTGTTCTTACCATGTTCCCTATCATCCTGAAGCAGCTGGCTTGATACAATGATGGAATGGTCTTGTAAAGACACAATTAAGACCTAGCTAGGTGGTAATACCTGCAGCGTTGGGGCAATGTTCTCCAGGAGGATGTATATGCTCTAAACCAGCGTCCAGCATATGGTGCTGTTTCTCCCATAGCCAGGATTCAAGGGGCCAGGAATCAAGGGGTGGAAATGGGAGTGGACCCACTCACTATTACCCCTATTGGACCACTGGCAATGTTTTTTCTTCCTGTCTCCACAACCTTATGTTCTGGGGGTCTGGAGGTCTTAGTTCCAAAGGGAGGAATGCTCCCACCTGGAGACACATCACTGATTCCATTGAACTGGAAGCTAAAAATGCCACCTGGCCACTTTTGTCTCCTTATGCCTCAAGATCAACAGGCAAAGAAGGGAGTTACCATATTGGCTGGTGTGATTGATCCTGATTACTAACACGAAATTGGATTGATATTACATAATTGAGGCAAAGAAGAGTACGTCTGGAATACAGGAGATCCCTTAGGTCTTCTCTTAGTACTACCACATCTTGTGATTAAAGACAACGGGAAACTACAGCAACCCAATTCCAACGTGACTACTAATGGGCCAGACTCTTCAGGAATGAAGGTTTGGTTCATCCCACTAGGCAGTGAACCGCGACCAACTGAGGTGCTTGCTGAGGGCAAAGGGAATACAGAATTGGTGATGGAAGAAGGTAGTTCTAAATATCAGATACGACCACCTGACCAGTTGCAAAAACAAAGAGTGTAATTGCTAAAAGTTTCTTGTATGTGTGAATCACACATTTTTGTTTTCTTCACTTATGAAATAGAAGATATAAATAGGGATAGTGCTTATTCAGTTTTATGTGTGTTCATTGTATCATGCTAGACACGTATGACTTTATAAATGTCTTTATTCAGAGATTATATATAGTTTAAGGAGATGTGTACAGGTGCCAAGTTGACAAGGGTGGACTGTGATCATTAAGGTTGTGTGTCAACTTGGCTGAGCCATGATTCTCAGTGGACTGGCAGTCATGATGTAGTTTGGCAGTCATGATGATGTGATCACTCCCATGAAGAGATTTGCTGTGAGTAGCCAATCGGTTGAAAAAAAGTTTCCTTGGGGCTGTGGCCTGTGTTGAATATGAATGGATTCTCTGGTAAGGCTCAGGGCTTTTGCTTGCTCTGGATCCTGCAACTGGCTCCTGTTCTTCTGACCTCAGGTTCTTGGCACTTGAGCTAGCAGCTTACCTGTCGTCTTGCCTCCCAGTCTTAGGATTTGTAGATCTTCAAAACATGTGAGCAACAGCCCTGCTCTCTGGCCTGCTGATCTTGGGATCACCAGCCCCTGTGGCTATGTGAATCAGGAGAAGCCCCCAGTCTGACCCACAAACTGGGGACGTTTCAGCCTCTACAACCGCATGGGCCATTTCCTTGAAACAAATCTCTCTCTATGTATATTTATACGCTTTACTGGTTTTGTTTCTCTGGAGGACCCAGCCTAAGACATCAGGAAATGCCAAGGATTGCCAGCAACACCAGAAGCTAAGAAAAAAGACACAGGACATCTTCTCCCACAGAGCCTTCAGTGAATGCATGGCCTTCCTTACATCTTGATTTCTGATTTTTAGACTCAGAGATATGAGAGAATAATTTTCTGTTGTTTCAGGTTTTGGTACTTTGCAATGGAAGTCCTAGAAAACTATATATATAATTTAAATAAAATAAAATCCAGGAGGATGGAGTTTTGGAATTTGAGAAACAGAGTATGCAGTATTGACACTGCACCTCAGTTAGACAGATCAATTGGTTTGCCTAGAAAAACTGCAAAATAATAACTCTCCAGTTGTGATTTGTAGAAGAAGATGAAACAGATAAAATAATTGATGTGTTTGAGTATATTAAAAGAAAATGTAAACAAATGGCAGAGATTTAGGGGCTGAATAAGTGACAACTGTAGAAAACTAATGGCAGAAAAAGCAAATGGTTAGTAAGTCCTAGGAAATACAAAAGAAGAAAATAGCCAAGAGAAATAATTGCATAGCTCAAATGTGAATTACTTTTATATTTTCATAATAATGTAACCGTTAATAATGTAACCTAGGTGCCCATGTAACCACTGACTATTGATCTAACCTCAGTTATAAATGACTATATCGAAATGTTGAGGTTTTAAGATGTATGTGTCTGTCTGGTAGATCAAGAGCAACAAAACAGAAACATCATACTTCTTTATAGCCCATTCCATGGCTTTTTTATTTGCTAAGTCTGTAAAAATACCTAATCTTGTTCAAACATCTACTTTTTTCCCTCGTATTATCTAAATTTTCTGTTTCTTAATTATCAGAAATACTATGTTCTATTTCTAAAATTTTTGAAGGCGTATTACAAGTTAGGATGTTAGATCTTTTGTATAAAACCAAATAATAAACCATATGATCCAGCAATCCCTCTCCTTGTAATATATCCTAGAGAAATAAGAGCTGTCACACGAATAGATATATGCACAACCATGTTCATTGCAGCCCTGTTCACAATAGCAAAAAGATGGAAACAACCTAGGTGCCCATCAACAGATGAAAGGATGAACAAATTACGGTATATTCATACAAAGGAATACTATGAAATGATAAAGAACAATGATCAATCCGTGAAACATAACATGGAGAAATATGGAGGACATTATGCTGAGTGAACTTAGTCAGTCACAGAAGGACAAATATTGTATTAGACCACTGTTACAAGAACCCAAGAAAAGGTTTAAACACAGAAGAAAATACTCTTTGATGGTTACTAGGGTGGAGAAGGAGAGAGAGGATTATTCACTAACTAGATAGTAGACAAGAATTATCTTAGGTGAAAGGAAGGACAGCACACACTACAGAGGAAATCAGCACAACTGGACTAAACCAAAGCTAAGAAGTTTCCTGAATAGAACCAAACACTTCGAGGGGTAGAGTTGCAGGGGCAGGAGTCTGGGGACCATGCTTTCTGGGGACATCTAGGTCAATTGGCATAACAAAGTTTATTAAGAAAATGTTCTGCATCCTACTTTGGTGAGTGGCATCTGGGATCTTAAAAGCTTGTGAGCGGCCATCTAAGATGCATCAATTTATCCCAACCCACCTGGAGTAAAGGAGAATGAAGAACACCAAAGACAAAAGGAAAGTATTAGTCCAAGAGACCGTAAGAGCCACATAAAGCAGAGACTGCATCAGCCTGAGACCAGAAGAACTAGGTGATGTCTGGCTACCACCAATGACTGCCCTGACAGGGAACACAACACATCAGAGATTCCCTGATGGAGCAGGACAAAAGTGGGGTGCAGAACTCAAATTCTAGTAAAAATACCAGACCTAATGATCTGACTGAGGCTGGAGAAACATCAGAAAGCATGGACCCCAGACTCTCTGTCAACCCAGAACTAAAACCATTCCCGAGGCCAACCCTTCAGACAAAGATTAGACTGGACTATGGGACATAAAATGATACTCCTGAAGACTGTGCTTCTTAGCTCAAGTAGATACATGAGACTAAATGGGTAGCTCCTGTCCGGAGGTGAGATGAGAAGGCAGAGAGGGTCAGGAGCTGGTTGAATGAACATGGGAAATAAGGGGTGGAAAGGAGGAGTGTGCTGTCATAGTTTAGGGACAGTAATTAGGGTCACCTAATAATGCATGTATAAATTTTTGTATGAGAGACTAACTTGAATTTTAAACTTTCATTTAAAGTACAACAGTAAAATAGTAATAATAATAAAAACACAATAAGTCACTTTATCTTTTCTCAAGGAGCTTATAGTCATTTGAAAAATACCTATTTACATTTTTTCATAGCTTTCTTTCTTGTCAGAATTATCAAAATAAAATGAAATCTATACATCAATTTTTAATAGAATAAATAAGTTTCAACTTTTAACAAATATTTTTGATATATTCCCGTTTTGATTTATTTCTTAAATCAGTGTTCGCTTTTTCCACAGAAAATTATTTTGTTATTGTCTAAGGTTTGCAAAGAATTGTTAGTCACAATGTTTTCTGTTTGTTTGTTTTTTATTTCTTGTATGTTTTTTATACATATCAGCATTAATAGTTTACTTCTGAATACATCTGGGACTTGAGAAGTCTATTAACTATTTAACGGAGTTTCCCGTTACAAATTCAGGATGACACCTTGATTTCCAATGATTTTTCTAACTTTAGCTTCCTTTTAGTACAATAGAACGTCTCTTTTATTTCCTGAGTAGCAGGGACCATGTAAAGTATAATTTTAATTTCTTCCTATGGCTTTGTGAATTTTATATATTTTTTGCCATCCTGAAGTTCACAAGAAAGAGTCCTCATTTATGTTCTGACAAATAGCCTATTGTCTGAACCGGGTTTGTGGTAATACTTTACAAAACATGTTTAAATTATGTACCTTAAGAAGTGAGATATTTATTTATTCTTTATTTAAAAAACAAAAAACAAAAAAACAGTTTCTGTTCATATTAACTCTCAATTAATGTTGCTAACCGTAAGTGTATTATGGCTATTTTTTAAATAGGTTCTTAACAATATATTATAATCTTGCAGTTCTAAATGGTTTCTGAAATTAGCCTGGTTATACAATGAATTGATATTTTGTAGATTTTTTTTTTTAATTTTATTGTTGTACTTTAAATGGGAGAGAGGTTTTTCCCAAAGTGGGGTGTTTTCGATTCGCACGGTAGGCCAGAGGCAAGTACTTATCTTTCTCCCAACTAGGGCTACTTCTCACTGGTTCTGGATGCCTGAGTAGATAGTCTGCAGCTGAGTCTCTCCCGATGTGACAAATGCCTCCCGAACACCGCTGCTTGCCTCACTGGGCACCAGGAACTGATCCAGCCTAAAGGGCTCCGGCTCCACATGGATCATGTCTGGCAACTCCTTGTTTCTTCTGAACCATCTCTCCCTCCCCCTGCCACTCAGTCCGATTCCTCAACTTTGTCTTTGATGTTCAGGGCCCCTATATTGTCATATATAATAGATTCACTTGTTTTTTTCAGGTCTTTGTTGTAAGAGGGACCACCGGAAGCATCTTTCACCAACTTGGTCCCTCCTCCTCCTGTAGATTCTAATTGTTGGAATTAAAAACGTAATGTTCTGGATATGCAGAAATAAAAAGAATTGGCACTCAACTAATTGCACAAGAAAATATATTTCTCCTAATGAAAATATTTCATTTTACATTTATGCACCTGCATATCATTGCACTACACTGTGTAATTTTCACCAACACTTGAGCTTTAAACCAGTCATTTCGGAGTACATTAGTATCCAGATGTATTTGTTCAGAATGATATCATGATTCAGTGACCTCATTTTATATACAGTTTATAGATTTCACAGCTCATAGCTGGACTGTTTCTTATCCTTAGAACTGTTTGCCTTTTTCTGGTGGCTTAGCAACTCACTGGTGTGCTTGTTGGCTTGCCTTTTATCATCTCCTTAATATAAAAATCTCATCTTGCACATAAAATCTCAGCTTGTATGGGAGTTTTAAATGAAATAGTGAGAATGGAATGTTTACAAAATCTTAAATATCTAGTAACCTACTTTTTACATTTTTCTGTAAAATATCTACTTTTATTTTTATTATAAATTTTACCCTCAATGGAGAGATTAGCAAACATCGTCAGCGCTTAATATTTTAATCAAATGATCAGAAGAACCTACAATTACAATCACTAAGGAATCAATTTGCATTAATGTATAAAATTGTTCAAAAACCAGACCCTGGTCCTGATGTTACACTATATGTTAATGTTTCCATTTTAGCAGCTGCCCCTCAGGAAACACAAAATATGAAAACAACTGGTTTTCCCTCAGGTTACAGTACAACTAATGAAAATTATTTTACCTCATCTTTGCTGAGCTGAGGGAAGTTTAACAGTTCACATCCAAGTTCAGAGCCACCTGAAGTTAATCACATGGATTTTAAGCCACTATTATGTGGGTCTAGCTTCTAATCTAAAAATTAGTAGTTCTCTTTTGAGACATTATCCCAAGCTTCATGATTAACCCTGAAATCTGAGTGTCTATTCCAGTTCTCCACGAGCTCGCTTTAAACCCATTCTATCTATGGATCTAAATGTAAGTATGTGTGTACATCATGAACTGTAAATTGTTCTCAAGCTGCAAACACGTGGTAAAAAAAAAATTAAAGAACAAGGCTGCTGGGATATTAGCCTTTAATATAACTTCAATAACAATTGCAACTCAAATTAACTAGAAGAACCAAAGATAATTCTTATCCCCTTCCTTCATCTGGTCAACACTGTTACTGGCATTCAGAGAAACTCATTGTCCTACTATTTCTTTCATTCGTATTATACCAGTTATTGCATTTACTTAGATTTCTGCTTCTAAACCTGGCTTTCTGTAAGATTCATTTAGATTATATTTTGAAATACAGACTCCTGACCCTTCTTCCCAGAGGTTCTGCTTCTGTCTTGGAAAAATTTGCATAGGCTACCATGCAAATAAGGCACAAAGTTTAAATCCTCTTTGAACTTTACAGTCTTGGAATTCCAAAATACTTAAATTTTTAAAATATGACTTGTTTATTTAACAGCCCTTTCTCATCTATTAATCTTGAAAATGTATACTCAGCCTTCATGTACCCGACCAGATACATTTTTTTCTTCTAAAAAGCATTCCCAAAATTTTCATGGCAGACTTAGATATTTTTATTATGCCTTCACTCACTTTATATAGGCTACTTAGAACTCTGGCGTCACAGTAGTTAATCATCTGACTGCTAACCAAGAGGTTGATGGTTCAAGCCAACCAGCTGCTCAGATATAGAAGTCTGCTTCCATGTCCTATGCCCTATGGGGCAGTTCTACTCTGTCCTATAGGTTTGCTATGAATCCAAATCCACTCGAGGGCAATAGGTTTGGTTTTGGGATTGATTATTAACTTTCAATGTATTATAATTGTTTTTTGTGTCTATCTCCGAAAAAGGCCAGATATAAAGAACTTTGCTTTTTCACATTTGTAATACAAGAATCTAGTCTTCTGCTTGGTAAATAACTTTTGAATGAATCAGTGAAAGAGCAGAGGGAAATTTTGACTTACCTTCATTGTTCTGAACATTCATTTCAGAAATGTATGCCTCCATTTCTTACATAAGGATCACTGTTGGCACAATGGTTAACTGCTCGGCTGCTAATCAAAAGGTTGGTGGTAGAAACCAATCCATCAGCTCCATGAGAGAATGATCTGGTGATCTGCTCCCATAGAGATTACAGTCTAGAAAACCCTATGGGGCAGTTCTATGCCTTCATATGGGATTGATATGAATCGAAATTGACTCCACAGCACCTAACAAAAGCAACATTGCCTAGATACCTAGAATGTGGCTTTTGATAATTCATACCAATTTAATTATACATATTGGAGGAAATATAAAATACCAAACAAATGATTCACTACACTCAAGGGGAATCCTGGGTGGCACAAAGGGCTTCCTCTTGGCTGCTAACCGAAAGGTTTGCAGTACAAATCCACACAGCAGTACCACAGAAGAAAGACCTGGTGACCTACTTCCATAAAGATTACAGCCATTGAAAACCCTATGGAGTGCAGTCCTACTCTGTAACATTTGCGGGTTCCATGAGACTGAATCAACTCTATGGCAGCAAGTTTGGTTTTAGTTTTTCGTATACTTAAGGTAAGCATGTAGGCCCACTTATAAGAATGGAAGGTGACAAGCAATTATAGTCAAATAGTTACACATGGACATAGTAACTATCACCCCAGATCCCTATGAGTTGAGGTTCCCTGAATGCTACCAACTGTGTTATTTCCATTACTATAATTACATTCACATTGTCTCTGTAGGCTAAACTCTGCCAACTGGACATTCTAAATTCTCAGAAGTTTTTTCAATCATAGTATCTCTTACTGTTTACCTCAACCTACAGAGGACAGTAACTACTGAAGTTCTCAAAGAAGCTGGCAGGTACCTCACCAGTGGATTTTTTATTGCTTTAATAAGAGAGTGCACACTATACACTCCTGGGGTAAATGGTCCTATGTGCATTTCCCCAGAATTAAATCATCTCCCAGGATAAAACCATTCTAACACTCCTATCGTTCCCTGTAAGCCTTCTGACTTGTTCCTAAGCACTCCTCAAAGGCAGTAACAGAGTTTTTATCTCAAATACTATTGGTTCTCTTTGTTTATAAGCTTCAAAGAAGCTTTATCAGCAACAAATTAGTGTCTCCAGAAATCCATGCCAGGATGTTGAAATTATAGTCATGAGAGAGTGCTCTTATGTAAAAAAAAAAAAAAATTGTCTCATATCCAGCCTCCTATGACTGGCTCAAGAAAATTCATGATTAACTCCAAACATGTTCACAAGTTCCCGGTGGACTATATTATGCAGGTCCGGCAATACCTTTGACATATATGATCTCTTCCTTCCAATATAAAGTCTATATTTCCTTGCTCAAACAGTGTGAAATCTGACCTGTGGCTCAGATGCAGTAAGGGAAAGTGGTAGGAAATTTGAGGAATAGACAAACCAGTTGGATAGAGTAGAAAGTTCATATGTAGACTCTAGTACATAGGAAAACTTAGCAAAATTTAGCGAAAGTGGCACCTCAGACTTCTGGCAAAATGGCACTCTAGGCAGAAGCACCATGCCGTCCCTCCACAGCAAAGATCTGAAAAACTAAGCTGAAAAGAGAAAACAACAATTCGGAAACCTTAAAATATCAAATGAAGAGATAAAGAACACAGCCAAACACCAAATAGAGTGAGAAAACTGACAGAGAATGGAGAGCGAGGAGAGATTCATGCAGAGGTCCCTTATCAGCTAACGCAGCGCGGATCCACCATCTTGGACTCCTATCGGAGACCAGCAAACAGGCGGTACAAGAAAGCAGCTTCACGGAGCTTCCAGCGGGAGCCAAAACAATGGGTAATTTGAGATATATGCTTTCCCACCCACCACCCTTCTACACCCCCACTCAGCCTCCTCTGCTCCCTGCAGCCACAATTTCTTCTCTGGGAAGCACCGGCTGCTTGGATTCCACCCACCCGAATGGGCTGGGTCTCTGAGTGCCATTTGTTGGCTGCTGTTGTTTTTTCCGCTTCTTTTGATTTCTTCCTTACCTCTCACTATCTCCCCCTCCTTTTGCTCAAATACCTGACTACGTGTGCCATCTTTGTTTCTTCCTGAGGGGTTGTGGAGCTCTGTTCGAGTGTGGAGCTGCTTCCTGGTCTGGGCTGCCATGCTGGTGGGATCCCAGGACTTTTGTTTGTTTTGAATTGTTTGTTTGTTTTCTTTTCCTTTTCTTGAGTTGGGAGTCCTTTCTGGCCAGGAAGTTCTGCGTGGCTTGAAACCTACCCCCTCGGCTTGCATAGAGGTGCAGAGAGATCTGTGACGGTATTTCTTTTTTCATTTTTTTTTCTGTTTTTTGGACTTTTCTTATTCTTTTTTTTTTTTTTTGTTTTCTTTTACCTCTTTTTCCCTTTTTATCCTTCTTCATTACTCAGTTTCTCGTCTCTCTATATCTTCCTTCTCTTTCTGTTCCCTGAATACCTGGCATTGTATACCTCTATGCCTTCTAACCAGGCTGTACTGCAACACCTGAGAACAACTTCCCCAAACCTCATAACCCCACCGGTGGGATCCTTGGGAACTTGCTGTTCATTTCACTTTCCAATTTTTATTTATTCATTATTTTCTTTTCCTTTTTTTTCATCCTCTTCCACTTTTTCTTTTTCTCCTTTTCATAGTCTCTCATCTCCCCATTCCAACGGCAAGTTACCCTAGCATTCGTTTTTGCTTGTTTGTATGATTTTGGCTCCTGTCCCTCTCTCCTCTCTCCCATATCCATCTTAGCTCCACATGTAACAATCTCCCCGCTACTTCCTGCCTAACTACACCGTGTGCTTAACATCACACCTCCAAGCAGCACAGGCACAGCCTATTGGAACCTGCCCTGCACTGATTAGCGACCTGCCCTGGTGGCTGTAGTAAGTGACAAAAAAAAACCCATCCCAGTAACTCCTCTTCGGCTACACCTGCCCTGCCGTATCATATCTGAGTGACTGACCCTGCCAACTGGAGAAGGAGGCAAAAAGTATTGTGCCCACAAATGAACAAACAACAAAGAACTCACAGCCTACCTGCTCAGACATAGTGAAATTAAAAAAAAAAAAAAGGATGAAACAAACAAATTTACAATCAATAAATGAGAAAAATCACTACTGAATGCCCCGAAGACAGCAGACAATATCAAAACATTTACAAAAACAGGACAAGATGGTTCCAGTAGGCATCCAAAATAAAACACCAGATGACTTTCCAGTGGAAGAAAACGCCGTAGAACTCCCTGATAGGGAATTCTAATCTCTATTACTCAGAATTCTCCAAGAGCCGAAGCAAAAAGCAGACAAAAATGAGGAAAAAATAGACAAATTAATGGAAAATACAGACAAAAAATTGGAAGAATTCAGGAAAATATTGCAGGAAAAAAATGCCAAAGTAAAATCACAACTAGAAATTATACAAAGACAACAATTAGAAATACAAAAGAAAAACAACAAGAATTTAGAAATGGTGGTGTCATAGAAGGGCTGAGAAGCAGATCTGAAAAGGTGGAAGACAGGATCAGTGGAATTGAAGACACTTTGATGCAACTCTGAGGAAAACGCAGAAAAAAGAACAAAGAAAAATGAAGACACACTGAGTTATCTGGGATACAATCAAAAGCAAAAATATGTGAGTGATTAGAGTTGAAGAACAGGGGGAGAAAACAGAAAACATAGAGGATAATTGAAGAACTGCTGACAGAAAACTTCCCCAATAACATGAAAGATGAAAAGCTGGCAAGCCAAGAAGTTCAACGAACCCCATATAGAAGAGACTCCAAAAGAAAATCACCAAGGCATATCATAATCACGCTGGCCAAAACCAAAGACAAACAAAGAATCATGAGAGCAGCTTGTGAAAAACAAGAAATCACATACAGAAGAGAAACAATAAGACTAAACTCAGAGTATTTGGCAGAAACCATGCAAGCAAGAAGGCAATGGGATGACATATATAAACTCTTGAAAGAAAAAAAATTGCTGGCTCAGAATAATATATCCTGCAAAACTCTAGTTCAAATATAATGGTGAAATTAGGTCATTTCCAGACAAAAAGAAATTAAGCAAAGATGTAAAAGCCAAACAAAACTTACAAGAATTATTAAAGGTAGTTCTTCAATCTGAGAACAACCACATCATCTCACAGGCAGAATCTAGGATGCAGGATCATACCACCCAGATACCAATCTAGGAAATGAACTCTCGAGGACTATCCAAAGCCAAAAGAAATACAACAGGAAATCAGTGCAGTTAATCAGTAAATGACAACAACATCAAAACAATAAAACAGGGAATAAATGGTGTAGTTATAGAAACTTCTAATGGAGAGGAAGGCAAGGCAATACCAAGTAATGGTAGACTGCTTCAAACTTAGAAAGAGAAGGGTAAAATTTATGGTAACCACAAAGAAAGTTAACACACCAAATCATAAAAATAAAGAGGAAAATCATAAAGTCTCAGCAAAAAGAAAACCTACAAAAAGAAAAGAAATGAAAAAAAAAATCCACAAACAAAAGTAATTGAGCACAGGAGAGTAACAAGAACAGAGAAAACGTCAGCACCACAAAAAAAGCACTACAAAATTACAGCAACAAACTCACATCTATCAATAATTACAGTGAATGTAAATCGACTCAATGTACCCATAAAGAGAGGGAGAGTGACAGAACGGATGAGAAAACAGGATCCATCAATAAGCTGTCTACAAGAGACACATCTTAGAAATAAAGATGTGAATTTATTAAAAGTCAAATTTTGGAAAAAAATATATCAAGCTAACAACTACCAAAAAAGAGCAGGAATGGCAATATTAATCTCAGATAAAATACATTTTAAAACAAAATCCACCATAAAAGACAATGAAGGACGCTATATAATGATTAAGGGGATGATCCTTCATGAAGACATAACCATAATAAACATCTACGCACCCAATGACAGGGCTCCGAAATACATAAAACAAACTCTAACAAACACTGAAAAGAGAAATTGACAGTTCCACAATAATAGTAGGAGGCTTCAACACACCACTCTCAGTAAAGGACAGAACAACTAAGAAGAAACTCAGCAAAGATGCAGAAGACCTAAAGGGCACAATCAGCCAACTTGACCTCATAGACATACAGAACACTCCATCCAACCAATGCAAAGTACACATTTTTTTCCAATGCACATGGAACGTTCTTCAGAATAGACCACATCTTAGGCCACAGAGCAATCCTCAACAAGATCCAAAACACCGAGATAATTCAAACTATCTTCTTGGACCACAATGTGATCAAGCTAGAAATTAACAATTGAAAGAGAAAGGAAAAAAAAATCAATTACATAGACACTGAATAATACCCTGCTTACGCATCACTGGGTAATAGAGGAAATCAGAGATGGAATAAAAAAATTCCTAAAATCAAATGAGAATGAAAACACATCATACCAAAACCCTTGGGACATAACAAAGGCAGTGCTCAGAGGACAATTTATAGCAATAGATGCACACATCAAAAAAGAAGAAAGTGACAAAATCAAAACATTAACTACACAACTCAAACAAAAAGAAAGAAAACATCAAAAAATAAAAATAAAAATAAAAAAAAAAGGCCACAGCCACCGGAAGAAAAGAAATAGTACAGATCAGAGCAAAAATAAATGAAATAGAGAACAGAAAAACAATAGAAAGAATCAACAAAATCAAAAGTTGTTTCTTTGAAAGAATCAACAAAATTGACAAACCAATGGCCAAGCTGACAAAAGAAAGACAAGAGAGGAAGCAAATAACCCAAATAAGAAATGAAATGGGGGACATTACAACAGACCCAACTGAAATAAAAAGGATTATAACAGAATATTATGAAAAACTATACTCCAACAAATTTGAAAACCTAGAGGAAATGCATAAATTTCTAAAAACACACGGCATACCCAAACTACAACAAACTGATGTTGAAAATCTGAACAGACCCATAACAAGGTAAGAAATTGAAAAGGTAATTAAAAAAAAACTCCCAGCCAAAAATAGCCCTGGCCCAGATGGCATCACTGGAGAATTCTTCAAAACATTTACAGAAGAGCTTGTACCAGTACTACTCAAGCTATTTCAGAGCATAGAAAAGGAAGCAACACTTCCAAATTCATTCTATGCAGCCAGCATAACGCTGATACCAAAACCAGGTAAAGATGTCACAAAAAAAGAAAATTACACACCAATATCTCTCATGAATATAGATGCAAAAATTCTGAACAAAATCCTAGCCCATAGAATTAGGCATCATATCAAAAAAATAATACACCACGACCAAGGAGGATTCATACCAGGTATGCAAGGATGGTTCAACATTGGAAAATCAATCAACATAATCCACCATATAAACAAAAAGGAATAAAAGAATCACATGATCATCTCAATTGATGCAGAAAAGGCATTTGACAGCGTCCAACACCCATTCATGATAAAAACTCAATAAAACATGAATAGAACGGAAATTTCTCAACATAATAAAGGGCATCTATGCAAAACCAATGGACAACATCATTCTTAATGGAGAGAGGCAGAAAACATTCCCCTTGAAAACAGGAACAAGACAAGGATGCCCTTTATCACCATTCCTATTTAACACTGTGCCGGAAGTTGTAGGTAGTGAAATAAGGCAAGAAAAAAGAAATAAATTGCATCAAAATTGGTAATCAAGAGGTTAAACTGTCCCTGTTTGCAGATGATAGGATACTATACATAGATAACCCTAAAGACTCCACGAGAAATCTACTGGAACTACTAGAAAGATTCAGCAGAGTAGCTGTATACAAGATAAACATTCGAAAATCAGTTTGATTCCTATACACCAATAAGGAGAACGATGAAAACGAAATCAGGAAAACAATACCAGTTATAATAGCCCCTAAAAAGATAAAATACTTAGGAATAAATCTGACCTGGGATGTAAAAGACCTATACAAAGAAAACACTACTGCATGAAACCCAAACGGATCTACCTAAATGGAAAAACATACCGTGCTCATGGAGAAGCAGAATCACCATTGTGAAAATGACAATTCTACCCAAAGCAATTTACAAATACAACACAATCCTGATCCAAATACCAACAACATTCTTCAAAGACATGAAAAAACTAATCATTAACTTTATATGGAAAGGGAAGAAGTCCCGAATAACTAAAGCACTACTGAGAAGAAGAATAAAGTTGGAGGACTCTCACTACCTGACCTCAGAACCTACTATACAGCTACAGTAGTCAAAACAGCCTGGAACTGGTACAATGACAGATACATTGACCAGTAGAACAGAATTGGAAACCCAGATGAAAATCCATCCACCTATGGTCACCTGATCTTCGACAAAGTCCATCAAATGGGGAAAAGACAGTCTTTTAAACAAATGGTGCTGGCAAAACTGGACATCCATATGCAAAAAAATGAAACAGGACCCATATGTCACGCCATATACAAAAACTAATTCAAAATGGATCAAAGACCTGAATATAAATCCTAAGACTATAAAGTTGATAGAAGGAAAAATAGGACCAACACTTCAGGCCTTAATACACGGAATTAACAGTATACAAACCATAACCATCAACTCAGAAACCCCAGAAGATAAGCTTGATAACTGGGATCTTCTAAAAATCAAATACCTATGCTCTTCAAAAGACCTCCCCAAAAGAGTAAAAAGAGAACCTACAGACTGGGTAAAAATGTTGGGACAGTACAAGTCAGACAAAGGTCTAATCTCCATCATCTCCAAGAAAATCCAACACCTGTACAATAAAAAGTCAAATAATCCTATTAAAAACTTGGCTAAGGAAATGAACAGACACTTCACCAAAGAAGACATTCAAATGGCCAACAGACACATGAGGAAATGCTCGTTATCACTAGCCATTAGAGAAATGCAAATTGAAACCACAGTGAGATACCATCTCACCCCAGCATTACTGGCACGAATCAAAAACATTGGAAATAACAAATGTTGGAGGGGCTGCGGGGAGATCAGAACGCTTATGCACTGCTGGTGGGAATGCAAAGTGATACAACCATTTTGGAAAATGATATGGTGCTTCCTCAGAAAGCTAGAAATAGACATACCATTCGATCCAGCAATCCCACTCCTAGGAATATATCCTAGAGAAATAAGAGTCGTCACTCGAATAGACATATGCACACCTATGTTCATGGCAGCATTGTTCACAATAGCAAAACGATGGAAACAACATAGGTGCCCATCAACAGATGAATGGATAAACAAACTACGGTAGATACACACAATGGAGTACTATGCAACGAGAAAGAACAACAATGAATCTGTGAAGCATCTCTTAACATGGATGAAACTGGAGGACATTATGCAGAGTGAAATAAGTCAACTACAAAAGGACAAATATAGTATGAGACCTCTATTGTAAAAACCCATGAAAAAGTTCACACGCAAAATGTAACAATCTTTGCTCGTTACCAGGGATGGGAGGGGTGGGGGGGAATACTAAATAGGCAATAGATAAGTGGTATCTTGGGTGAAAGGTGAGACAGTACACAATACAGGGGAAACTAACACAACCTGTACAAGGAAAGGTCATGGAAGCCCGATAGACACATCCAAACTCCCTGAGGGACTGAATTGCTGGGCGAGGGCTGTTGGGACCATGGTCTCGGGGAATATCTAGCTCAATTGGCATAACACAGTTTATAAAGAGAATGTTCTACATTTGACCTTGTTGAGTAGCGTCTGGTGTCTTAAAACCCAGTGAGCGGCCATCTAAGATACTCCACTGGTCTCATCCCTTCGGGAGCAAGGGAGAATGAAGAGAACAGGACACAAGGAAAAGATTAGTGCGAAGCACTAGTAGACCACAGCCACCAATGCTTCCACCGGACTGAGTCCAGTACAGCTAGATGGTGCCCATCTACCACCACTGACTGCTTTGACCAGGATCACAACAGAGGTATCTGGACAGAGCTGAAGAAGGAGGTAGAACAAAATTCTAACTCTCAAAAAAAGTCCAGATTTACTGGACTAAATGAGACTGGAAAAACCCCAAGAGTATGGCCCTCAGACACCCTTTCAGCTCAGTGGTGAATTAACTTCTGAGGTTCACTGTTCAGCCGGAGAGTGGACAGCCCCATAAAACCAAATGGGACTAATGAGGCATAGCAGTCCAGGGACAAGGTCTAGAAGACAGAAGGGTCCAGGTGATAGGGAACCCAAGTTTGAGTAAGGGTAGTGTTGTTGTGTTGTGAGGTTGTTAATCATTGTTATAGGGCAACGTGTGTACTAACCGTTAAATGAGAAACTGTTTTGTTTGTAAGCCTTCATCTAAATTGAGAATAACAGCACAAGTGGAAAAGCGTAGTCCATGTAACTGAAATGTGCATGTAGAAATATTTGAAATGGTGTATCTTTGGCTACGTATATTTTCACCAAAAAAAAAAAAAAAAGGCCGAGAAGGGAGAGGATTGACATGTTGTGGGGTTGTTAACCATGTCATAAAACAATATGTATACTACTGTTTCATGAGAAACTATTTGTTCTGTAAGCCTTCACCTGAAGTACAATAAAAAATTTAAAAAAGTGGCACCTCAAACTATAATGGTAAAAAATTGCGTTCTTTAATACACGAAAAAAATTTAAGACTTATCTCACATATTACACAAGAATACTTCATATAAATTAGAAATCTAAATATAGAAAATATAGTTATACAATTAGTAGAAGAAAATGTGAATGGATTCTTTCATAACCTGAATGTCGAAAAAGGAAAATTTTAGATGAATTTAAATAGAAGATAAATGAGTTTTACTAAATGAAAAGAAAATAGATTTTTTTTTACAAGAAACACTCAGAATCAAAAGACACATGATAATGTGGGTGACAATATTTATTACATATCACAAAGAGTTAATGTGCTTAAATTTTTAAAAATCTTGTAAAAGACATCAAAAAGTTAATCATAAAATGGTATAAAATTAACATAAAACAGCATCTAAAGAAACTACATGTGCATTTGGCTTTTGATCCAAAATGTAACTTCTAGGAGATTACCCTGAAAATACACTTTCTACAATATAAAATATTACATATTCAAGTTTACTGAACGTATCACTATTTGCCATTGAAGTGTATGTGAACAATTTGAATGTGTGTGTGTGTATACATATATATAATTGTTAATTCCAAACAATTGAGTACACTGAATTAAATAAAAAAACATTAAGAAGATTAAGAAGAGAGGTGGGGTCAAGATGGCAGAGTAGTCAGACATTTCCGGTGGTCCCTCTTACAAGAAAAACCCGAAAAAACTAGTGAATCAATTATATATGACAATCTAGGAGCCATGAACATCAAAGGCAAATTTGAGGAATCAGACTGAGTGTCTGGGGGAGGGAGAGATGGTTCGGAAGCAGCAGGGGTTGCCAGACCTGACCCAGAGGGAGCTGCAGACCCTGAGGCTGGATCAGCCCGTGGTGCACGTTGAAGCAAGCAGTGGTTCTCGGGAGGTGTTTTGCACATCGAGAGAGTCTACATGGGCATCCAAAACCAGTAAGAAGCAGCCCTCGATTCTTGAAATATAAGTATTTGTGTCTGGCCTATCATGCGGATCAAAAACACCCTCCTTTGGGAAAAACCTCTCTTCCATTTACCTTCCCGCTGCTCCCTGCTCTGCACTGGATCCAGGACAGCTTCAGTGATTGCCAAGTCTCCTGGGCCAGAAGTAGGACCTATCATGTGCCCTGAGCCATTCTCCCAGCCTTGGAGAAGGAATAAATTAACAAACAGGGGTAAAAATAATCTACCAGCTCCCCTAAGCCAGAAACTCAGGGTAGGCACAGCTCCTTTGCCTAGACACAGGCATAAGGGATCCATGGACTTTGAATGCCTTTCCCCCCAGAGAGACTTGTGTGGGCCCAATTCAACAGCGTAGGCCCTCATTACCACAGTACAACAGGGTATATACCTGAAGTCTAACTTCATCTGTTTCAGCTGTGAACTAGTAGGTTCATGAAAGTTGACACTGCTCTGTCATTAAGCTGTGTTTTCATCTACCCACATCAGGGAACTGGTGACTGGTGGCTCCACCCACGCCACCTAGCCACCTGCAACAAGAATAAGTGGTGCTCCCGCAGTCCTTAAAGACAACAGCATTGGGTGCTTATAGTCTGGCTGCAAAACCCACCCACATACATGCTCTGGGGAACAGGGACACACTTTCCTCCCAGACACTCGGGGGTGGTTGTCAGCCTCCTGCCTTGTTCAATGTGTGACCCTCTGCTGCAGCCAGATGCCTGTTCCGACACCAGTCACCCATGCCTGTCTAGGACTGTAGGTGAGAGCCTGCACCACACACTTGGTGGCCAACTACCTGGACACCTGAGCTGAATCCTTACAGAAGGAGTGGGTGAACTCCTGGGCTCACAAACTTAGTGGCAGTTCTGGCCACCTGGTGGCATGACGGAGATTCAGGGGTGCCGGTGATCAGGCTAGCTCACACTATCAGCCTATTCGGGCATATAAAAACAAAAGAAGAAGCTAGGACACAGTAAGACAACATAAAATAAATAAATATAATAACTTAGTGATAACAGTCAATATCAAATCACATAAACAGGCAGATCATGATGGCTTCAGCAAGCTCCCAAAATAAAGAATCAAGAAATTTTCCAGAGGAAGAGAATTTCTTGGAATTACTGGAGGCAGAATGCAGAAGATTAATATACAGAACTCCTCAAGAGATCAGGAAGGAGATCTGGAAAAATGCAGACCTTGAAATAGAGGAACTTAAGAAGACTAGAGAAGAGCATAATGACAAATTTAACAGGCTGCA
The DNA here is from genome assembly GCA_030035585.1 of Dugong dugon. Classification (NCBI taxonomy): domain Eukaryota; kingdom Metazoa; phylum Chordata; class Mammalia; order Sirenia; family Dugongidae; genus Dugong; species Dugong dugon. The sequence goes on from CM057479.1 coordinate 37,266,012, forward strand.
AGAATCCATAGAGAGACAGCAATCAGAAATCTAGAAGATTAACAACAAAATTTCAGAATTAGACAACTCGATAGAAAGTCATAGGAGCAGAGTTGAGGCAATGGAAGTCAGAATTAGTGAGATGAAGATAAAACAACTTATTTGAGGAAAAAACAGATAATAGGATTTTTAAAAAATGATGAAACCTAAGAATTATGTGGAACTCTATCAAGAGGAATAACCTATGAATGATTGGAGTACCAGAACACGGGGAGATAACAGAAAATTGTTGAAGACTTGTTGGCAGAAAACTTCCCTGATATCGTGAAAGATGACAAGATATCTATCCAAGATGCTTACCGAACCCCATATAAGGTAGATCCCAAAAGAAAGTCCCCAAGACATATTATAATCAAACTTGCCAAAACCAAAGATAAAGGGAAAATTTTAAGAATGGCTAGGGACAAATGAAAAGTCATCTACAAAGGAGAGTCAATAAGACTAAGCTCGGACTACTCAGCATAAACCATGCAGGCTAGAAGGCAATGAGATGACATACATAAAACCTTGAAGGAAAAAAAAAAAGTCATCCAAGAAGGCAATGGGATGGCATACATAAAGCCTTGAAGGAAAAAAATAAATAAATTGCAAGCCAAGAATTATATACCCAGCAAAACTATCTCTCAAATATGTTGGCAAAATTAGGGAATTTCCACATAAACAGAAGTTCAGGGAATTTGCAAAACCTAACCAAAATTTCAGGAAGTCCTCTGGTTAGATAATTGATAACATCGAATAACAACCCAAGACTAGAACACAGGACAGAGCAATCAGATATCAATCCAGATAGGGAAGTCACAGAAATAAATCAAAGATAAAACACTGTATATAGGGAAACAGAGATGTCAATATCTAAAAGATGACAACATTAAAACAAAAAAGAGGGACTAGAAAATGTAGACATAGATTTTTCATATGGAGAGAAAGTCAAGGTGATATAAAGAAATAAAAGACTGGTTTAAACTTAGAAAAATAGGGGTAAATATTAAGGTAACCACAAAGAAAACTAACAATCCTACACATCAAAATAAAAAAAAGAAAAAAGAAAAATATAAAGACTCAGCAAATACAAAATCAACAACAATGGAAAAGATGAAAAGAAAATACATAAAGAAAATTGACTCAGCACAGAAAATTAAGTGGAACAAAGAAACTGTCAACAATACTCAAAAAAAAGTCATCGAAATGACTGCAGTAAACTCATACTGATCAATAATTACACTGAATGTAAATGGACTAAATGAACCAATAAAGAGACAGAGAGTGGCAGAATGGATAAAAAAAGGAAGATTAAGAAGATCACTATAAACTGATAAGGAATGATTTTCAGAATATACTATTAGGAGAATAAAAGCAAGTGTAAAATAACATACATTATGCTACTTTTTGTCTAAGAGTAAATGGAAATATGAATATATACATGTTTGTTTTTTTCAAAGTAAAGATAACTGGAGAGCGATCCATTACAAATTGTTAAGTGAAAAAGCAAGTAGAAAAGATTACCTACAGGGGGCAAGATGGCGCTCTAGGCAGAAACACCACGCCGTCCCTCCACAGCAAAGATCCAAAAAACTAAGCCTAACAGAGAATCAACAATCCTGAAACCCTAGAACACCAAATGAAGAGATAAAGAACTCAGCCAAACACCAAACGGAGTGAGAATACTAAAAGAGAACGGAGAGCGAGGAGAGACTCAGGCAGAGATTCCTTACCAGCTAACGCAGCGCGGATCCACCATCTTGGATTCCTATCAGAGACCAGCGAACGGGAGAGCAGCCTTGCAGAGCATCTGGTCAGAGACAGAATGACCTGAAAACTGCGGTGCGCGCTCTCCCACCACCCACCCCTCTCCGCCTCAGCTGGGGATCCCCTGCTTTCCGTGGCCAGGGTCCCTGGGCTGGGGGGCGCCGGTGCTTGGATTCTGCGCACCTGGGCTGGCGGCTTTCTGGGAGCCGTTTGCTGGCACCTAGCGAACCTTTCTCTGCCGCCTTCCCCTCCTTTTGCCTGGGTGCCTGGTTCCGAGTGCCGTCTCTGCTCTCTCCTGCGGGGCTGTAGGGCTGCGTGCGGGCGTGTGGCTGTTTCTAGGTCTGGGCTCCCGCGTGGGTGGGATCCCGGGGCCTTTGTTCGTTCGCCCCTCTGCTTTCCATGGCCGGAGTCCCTGAGCTGGGGGGCGCCGGTGCTTGGATTCCGCGCGCCCGGGCTGGAGGCTTTCTGGGAGCCGATTGCTGGCACCTAGCGAACCTTTTTCTGCCGCCCCCCCTCCTTTTGCCTGGGTGCCTGGTTCCGAGTGCCGTCTCTGCTATCTCCTGTGGGGCTGTAGGGCTGCGTTCGGGAGTGTGGCTGTTTCTAGGTCTGGGCTCCCGCGCGGGTGGGATCCCGGGGCCTTTGTTCGTTCGCCCCTCTGCTTTCCGTGGCCGGAGTACCTGAGCTGGGGGGCGCCGGTGCTTGGATTCCGTGTGCCCGGGCTGGCGGCTTTCTGGGAGCCGTTTGCTGGCAGCTAGTGAACCTTTTTCTCCCGCCTCCCCCTCCTTTAGCCTGGGTGCCTGGTTCCGAGTGCCGTCTCTGCTCTCTCCTGCAGGGCTGTAGGGCTGCGTTCGGGCGTGTGGCTGTTTCCAGGTCTGGGCTCCTGCGCGGGTGGGATCCTGGGGCCTTTGTTCGTTGGCCCCTCTGCTTCCCGTGGCCACGGTCACTTAACCCCGAGACTACCGGCTTCTTGGAATTTGCGCCCCTGAGTGGGGGCTTTCTGGGTCCCATTTGTAGGCACTGACTTCTGGTGTTGCTCTTTTTTTTTTTCTTTCTCAATTTTATTTTTCTTCCTTTTTTGATTAGTTTTGTCATCTTTTACCTCTTTTTCCCTTTTGCTTCCCTTCATTGCTTAATTTCTCGTCTCTCTATCTCTTCCTTCTCTTTCTGATCCCTGAATACCAGGCGATGTATGCCTCTGTACCTTCTGGCCAGGCTGAGCTGTGAAAATTGAGACCGACTCCCCCAGACCTCATAGCTGCATCAGTGGGATCCCTGGGAACTTTGCAGTTCTTTAACTTTTCTGATTTTTATTTGGTCATTCTTTCCTTTTCTTTCTCTTCCCCCTTCTGGTTTCCTCCATCCCATAGTCTCTCATCTGTACATTCCAACGACAAGCTCCCCTAGCATTCTTTTATGTTTGTACACTTTTTGCTCCTCCTCCTCTCTCCTCTCTCCCATATCCAGCTTAGCTTCACACATAACCATCTTCCCGCTGCACCCTACCTACCTGCACTGTGCACTTGACATCACACCACCAAGCTGTGCAGGCATCCCCTATTGGAACCTGCCCAGCACTGACTACCGACCATCCTGGTGGCTTCGGTAAGTGCCACAAACAACCCGTCCCAGTGGCTCCTCTTCAGCTAGATCTGCCCAGCTGTACCACAAGGACGAAACAAAAAAAAAAAAAAAAACTACAATCAATAAATGAGAGAAATATCTACTGAATGCCCCGAAAACGGCAAACAATATCAAAACATTTACAAAAACAAGACAAGATGGCTCCAATAGGCGTCCAAATTAAAACACCAGAAAACTCTCCTGTGGAAGAAAATGCACTAGAAGTACCTGATACGGAACTCAAATCACTAATACTTGGAATTTTCCAAGAACTGAGGCAAAAAGCTGACAAACATGGGGAAAAAATAGACAAATTTATGGAAAATACAGACAAAAAATTGGAAGAATTCAGGAAGATGATGCAGGAACAACATGCCAAAATATATTCACAACTCAAAATTATACAAAAACAACAATTAGAAATCCAAAAGATAAACAACAAGATTTCAGAAATGGACGGTGTCATAGAAGCGCTGAGAAGTAGATTTGAAACCATGGAAGACAGGATCAGTGGAACTGAAGACAAACACTTGGATACAACTCTGTTTCAGGAAAACTCAGAAAAAAGAACAAATAAAAATGAAGAGACCCTGAGAGTTATGCGAGACACAATTAAAAGCAAAAACTTACGAGTGATTGGCATACCAGAACAGGGGGAGAAAACAGAAAACACAGAGAGGATCATTGAGGAACTGCTGACAGAAAACTTTCCCAATATCATGAAAGATGAAAAGCTGGTCATTCAAGAAGCTCAACGAACCCCATATAGAAGAGACCCCAAAAGAAAATCACCAAGACATATCATATTCACACTCGCTAAAACTAAAGACAAACAAAGAATCCTGAGAGCAGCTCGTGAAAAACAAGAAGTCACATACAGAGGAGAAACAATAAGACTAAGCTCACATTATTCGGCAGAAACCATGCAGGCAAGAAGGCAATGGGATGACATATATAAAATCTTGAAAGAAAAAAATTGTCAGCCAAGAATAATATATCCTGCAAAACTCTCATTCAGATTGGATGGTGAAATTAGGTCATTTCCAGATAAACAGAAACTAAAGGAATATGCAAAAGTCAAACCAAACTTACAAGAATTATTAAAGGGAGTTCATCGATCTAAGGACAAACAGCTTCAGCCCTCAGGCAGGACCTAGGACCTAGGACGCAGGTTAACATGAACCAGATACCATTCTAGGAACTGAACTACAGACGACTTTCCAAAAACAAAAGATATACAACAGGGAATCAGAGAAATCAATCAAAGGATGACAACAACATCAAAACAATGAAAGAGGGAACAAACGGCATAGGTATAGAACCTTCTAAAGGAGAAGAAGGCAAGGCGATACCAAGTAACGGTAGACTGCTTCAAAATTATAAAGATAAGGGTAAAATTCATGGTAACCACAAAAAAAGTTAACAAACCAACTCATAAAAATAAAGATGAAAAACATAAAGTCTCAACAAAAACAAAACCTACAAAAACAAAAGAAATGAACACAAAATCCACAAACAAAAGGAACTCAGCACAAGAGAGTAAGAAGAACAAAGAAAACTTCAGCATCACAAAAAAAAGCACTACAAAATGACAGCAACAAACTCACATCTATCAATAATTACACTGAACGTAAATGGACTCAATGCACCCATAAAGCGACGGAGAGTGGCAGAATGGATAAGAAAACAGGATCCATCTATTTGCTGTCTACAAGAGACACATCTTAGAAACAAAGATGTGAATTTATTAAAAATCAAAGGTTGGAAAAAAATATATCAAGCTAACAACTATCAAAAAAGAGCAGGAGTGGCAATTCTAATCTCAGATAAAATAGACTTTAAAACAAAATCTACCATAAAAGACAAAGAAGGACACTATATAATGATTAAGGGGATGATCCATCATGAAGACATAACCATAATAAATATCTATGCACCCAATGACAGGGCTCCAAAATACATAAAAAAAACTCTAACAGCACTGAAAAGAGAAATTGACAGTTCCACAATAATAGTAGGAGACTTCAACACACCACTCTCAGTAAAGGACAGAACAACTAAAAAGAAACTCAGTAAAGATACAGAAGACCTAAAGGACACAATCAGCCAACTGGACCTCATAGACATATATAGAACAATCCATCCAACCGCTGCAAAGTACACATTCTTTTCCAATGCACATGGAACATTCTCCAGAATAGACCACATCTTAGGCCACAGAGCAATCCTCAACAAGATCCAAAATGCTGAGATCATTCACAGTATCTTCTCTGACCACAATGCCATCAAGGTAGAAATTAACACTAGAAAGAGCAAGGAAAAAAAATCAAACACATGGAAACTGAATAATAATCTGCTTACACATCAATGGGTAATAGAAGAAATCAGAGATGGAATTAAAAAATTCCTAGAATCAAATGAAAATGAAAACACATCATACCAAAACCTTTGGGACACAGCAAAGGCAGTCCTCAGAGGACAATTTATAGCAATAGAGGCACATATCAAAAAAGAAGAAAGGGACAAAATCAAAACATTAACTACAGAACTCAAACAAATAGAAAGAGAACAACAAAAAAAGCCTACAACCACCGGAAGAAAGGAAATAGTAAAGATCAGAGCAGAAATCAATGAAATAGAGAACAGAAAAACAATAGAAAGAATCAACAAAACCAAAAGTTGGTTCTTTGAAAGAATCAACAAAATCGACAAACCACTGGCCAGACTGACAAAAGAAAAACAGCAGAGGGCACAAATAACCCAAATAAGAAATGAAATGGGGGACATTTCAACAGACCCAACTGAAATAAAAAGGATTATAACAGAATATTATGAAAAATTATATTCCAACAAATTTGAAAACCTAGAGGAAATGGATAAATTTTTAGAAACATACGGCCTACCCAAACTACAACAAAGTGATATTGAAAATCTGAACAGACCCATAACAAGAGAAGAGATTGAAAACGTAATAAAAAATACTCCCAACCAAAAAAAGCCCTGGCCCAGATGGCTTCACTGGAGAATTCTACAAAACATTTACAGAAGAGCTCGTACCAGTTCTACTCAAGTTATTTCAGAGCATAGAAGAGGAAGCAACACTTCCAAATTCATTCTATGAAGCCAGCATAACGCTGATACCAAAACCAGGCAAAGACATCACAAAAAAAGAAAATTACAGACCAATATCTCTCATGAATATAGATGCAAAAATTCTGAACAAAATTCTAGCCAATAGAATTCAGTATCATATCAAAAAAATAATACACCACGACCAAGTAGGATTCATACCAGGTATGCAAGGATGGTTTAACATTAGAAAATTCATCAACGTAATCCACCACATAAATAAAAGGAAAGAAAAAAATCACATGATTATCTCAATTGATGCAGAAAAGGCATTTGACAAAGTCCAACACCCATTCCTGATAAAAGCTCTCAATAAAATAGGTATAGAAGGGAAATTTCTCAACATAATAAAGGGCATCTATGCAAAACCAACAGCCAACATCATTCTTAATGGAGAAAGGCTGAAAACATTCCCCCTGAAAACAGGAACAAGACAAGGATGCCCTTTATCACCACTCCTATTTAACATTGTGCTGGAAGTTCTAGCTAGAGCAGTAAGGCAAGAGAAAGAAATAAAGGGCATCCAAATTGGTAATGAAGAAGTTAAACTCTCCCTGTTTGCAGATGATATGATACTATACATAGAAAACCCTAAAGACTCCACGAGAAATTTACTGGAAGTAATAGAAAGATTCAGCAGCGTAGCAGGATACAAGATAAACATTCAAAAATCAGTTGGATTCCTATACACCGGTAAAGAGAACGATGAAAAGGAGATCAGGAAATCAATACCATTTTCCATAGCCCCTAAAAAGATAAAATACTTACGAATAAATCTGACTAAGAATATAAAAGACCTGTACAAAGAAAACTACAAAACACTGCTGCATGAAACCCAAAGGGATCTACATAAATGGAAAAACATACCATGCTCATGGATAGGCAGACTCAACATTGTGAAAATGGCAATTCTACCTAAAGCAATCTAGAAATACAATGCAATCCCAATACAAATACCAACAACATTCTTCAAAGAGATGGAAAAACTAATTATTAACTTTATATGGAAAGGGAAGAAACCCCGAATAAGTAAAGAACTACTGAAGAAGAAGAATAAAGTTGGAGGACTCACACTACCTGACTTGAGAACCTACTATACAGCTACAGTACTCAAAACAGCCTGGTACTGGTACAACAACAGAGACATTGACCAATGGAACAGAATTGAGAACTCAGATGTAAATCCATCCACCTACGGTCACCTGATTTTTGACAAGGGCCCAAAATACATCAAATGGGGAAAAGACAGTCTTTTTAACAAATGGTGCTGGCAAAACTGGATATCCATTTGTAGAAAAATGAAACAGGACCCATACCTCACACCATATACAAAAACTACTTCAAAATGGATCAAAGACCTGAATATAAAGCCTCAAACTATAAAATTCATAGAAGAAAAAATAGGACCAACACTTCAGACCTTAATACATGGCATTAACAGGATACAAACCATAAACATCAACACAAAAAACCCAACAGATAAACTAGATAATTGGGATCTTCTAAAAATCAAACATCTATGCTCTTCAAAAGATTTCACCAAAAGAGTTAAAAGAGAACCTACAGACTGGGAAAAAATTTTTGGACAGTACAAGTCAGACAAAGGTCTAATCTCCATAATCTACAAGAAAATCCAACACCTCTACAACAAAAAGACAACCAATCCTATCAAAAAATGGGCAAAGGAAATGAACAGACACTTCACCAAGGAAGACATTCAAATGGCCAACAGACACATGAGGAAATGCTCGCGATCACTAGCCATTAGAGAAATGCAAATTAAAACCACAATGAGATACCATCTCACCCCGGCATTACTGGCACGAATCAAAAACACTGGAAATAACAAATGCTGGAGGGGCTGCGGGGAGACGGGAACTCTTATACACTGCTGGTGGGAATCCAAAATGATACAGCCATTTTGGAAAATGATATGGCGTTTCCTCAGAAAGCTAGAAATAGATGTACCATTCGATCCAGCAATCCCACTCCTAGGAATATATCCTAGAGAAATAAGAGTCATCACTCGAATAGACATATGCACACCTATGTTCATGGCAGCATTATTCACAATAGCAAAACGATGGAAACAACCTCGATGTCCATCAACAGACGAATGGATACACAAACTATGGTACATACACACAATGGAGTACTATGCAACGAGAAAGAACAATGAATCGGTGAACCATCTCATAACATGGATGAAACTGGAGGACATCATGCTGAGTGAAATAAGTCAATCACAAAAGGACAAATATTGTATGAGACCTCTATTGTAAAAACCCATGAAAAAATTCACATGCAAAATGTAACAATCCTTGTTGGTTACCAGGGATGGGGGGGGGGGGGAATACTAAATAGGTAATAGGTAAGTGGTAACTTGGGTGAGAGATGAGATAGTACATAGTACAGGGGAAACTAACACAACCTGCACAAGGAAAGGTCATGGAGGACCTATAGACACATCCAAACCCCCCGAGGGACTGAGTTGTTGGACGGAGGGCTCTGGGGACCATGATCTCGGGGAACATCTAGCTCAATTGGCATGACACTACTTATAAAGATAATGCTCTACATTCTACCTTGGTGAGTAGTGTCTGGGGTCTTAAAAGCCTATGAGCGGCCATCTAAGATACTCCACTGGTCTCATCCCTTCGGGAACAAGGGAGAACGAAGAGAACAGGATACAAGGAAAAGATTAGTCCGAAGGACTAATGGTCCACAGCTACCAAGGCCTCCACGGGACTGAGCCCAGTACAGCTGGATGGTGCCCGGCTACCACCAATGACTCCTCTGACCAGGATCACAACAGAGGGTTCTGGGCAGAGCTGGAGTAGGATGTAGAGCATAATTTTAACTCCCCCCCCCAAAAAAAAAAGAAGACCAGATATACTGGCCTAAAGAATACTAGAGAAACCTCGAGAGTGTGGCCCCCAGACACCCTTTCAGCTCAGAGGTGAAGTTACCTTCAAGGTTCGATGTTAAGCCTGGGAATGGACACCCCAGTAAAACTAAAAGGGACTAACGATGTACCGGAGTCCGGTGACAAGGGCCAGAAGGCAGAGGGAGAGTAGGAAACTGATGATAAGGAACACAAATTGAATAAGGACACTGTCGATGTATTGTGTGATTGTTGACCACTGCTATAGGGCAACATTTGTAGTAACTATTAAATGGGAGGCTGTTTTGTCCGGTAAGCCTTCATCTTGGGCGAGAATGGCAGCACAATTGGAAGAGCATAGTCAATATCACTTAAATGTGTAAGTAAAAAGTTTTGAAATGGTGTTTAAATAAAATAAAAATAAATAAATAAATAAATAAACAAATGAGACTAAAGAGGTACAATAGTCCACTGACAAGGTCCAGTAGACAGAAGGGGACAAGGAAGCCCCCTGGTGATAGGGAACACAAGGTGGAGTAAGGATATTCTTGATGTGCTGTGAGATTGTTAACCATTGTCATAGGGCAACATGTGTAGTAACTGTTAAATGAAAAACTATTTTGTTCTGTAAGCCTTCATCTTAAGTGAGAATAACAGCACAGTTGGAAGAGCATAGTCAATGTCACTGAACTGTGAATGTAGAAATTTTTGAAACGGTGTATCTTTGGCCAACTGTAATTTTCATCAAAAAAAAAGTTTGAGAATGTAGAGGCTTAATACGTTGTGGGGTTGTTAACCAATGTCAAAAAACAACATGTGTACTACTATTTCATGAGAAACTATTTGCTCTGTAAGCTTTCACCTGAAGTACAATAAAATATATAAAAAAAAAAAAAAGAAAAGATTACCTACAGTAAGTCTTCCTTTGCATTAAAAAACTTAAAAAAATAAGTGAGGAGAGTAAAAATAATTTATACTGAATACAAACAAAAATAGTTTAACATAATTTTATATAAAACGTTAACATAACCACAGAGTGGGAATACAAAATTATGCAAATTTAATAGCTTTTAACATAGTATTTTAACTGAATGTCCTTAGTGGGATACATTCTGGGGAGGGGAGGGGGAGCCTTGTAAAATAACTTTGCACTTTACTTAGGAAGTTTGTTTTTGGTTATGGTAGTGTAACAAATCTAAAGCTATTTTTGGTCTATTATAGGATTGAGCAAATGAGTAATATATTGACGTCTGAGGGAATCAAGAGTTTCACTATGGGAGAAACAAGAAACTAATGTGAAATGTGAAATGAGAAATGAGAAAAACTACTATACTTGTAGTTTTCTATTGGAATAAAATAAACCAAAACTCACTGCCGTTCGGTTGATTTTGACTCATAGTGACCCTATAGGACAGAGTAGAATGGCCCCATAGGTTTTCCAAGGGGCAGCTGGTAGATATGAACTGCTAATCTTTTGGTTAGCAGCCAAGTTCTTAACCACTGTACCACCAGGGCTCTGTCTATTGGAATAAAATGTATCAACTCACACTAACATATGAAATGATATGATATGATATGACATATATCCTAATATCCATGAAAAACTGGCATCTAGATCTTGATTTTTAAATATTATTTTCCACCAGAAGGAATCAGGTCTTCTTAGAGAAATGGCTGCTTCTGTACTGCTGCAAGGGAAGGAGAAAGAGCACAATGGAAAGTTTTGTTATGTCAATAATTAAAATAATGTTTTGTCACAATTCTAACATATTATTCTATGTTATAATGAAAATGTATCATATGCTATCTTACTGTTTCTTTTTCAAACTTTGCTACTTTTTCTATTCGCATAGTACTCCTGGCTATTCTCATTCTTTTCCTCAAATTCTGTTCTTAAACTTGCAGCCATTTTTATTCCCCTTTGGAAATTATGTAAATTTGTCTTCAAGTCTAAGATTATATTTGTCTTTTTCTTTATTTGCTGAGGTTGATTAAACACTCTGCTGTCGAGTTTGACTCACAGCAACCCTACAGGACAAAGTAGAACTGCCCCATAGGGTTTCCAAGGCTGTAAATCTTTACAGAAGCAGACTGCAATATCTTTCTCCAATGGAGCAACTGGTGAGTTTCAGCCACCAACCTTTTGGTCAGCAGCCGAGTACTTTAACCGCTGCACAAACAGGGCTCCTTGTGTTTGGTAAAGCGTATTTGATATCTTCCTGCCAGATCCCTCACTGGAAGACAAAAATATTATGAGACTCTGAGACACAGGATGAGAACATTTAGGACATGGATGAATTTGAGATATTTGAACTAAAGTTTTACTTCTCTATTGCTGTATGAAAATTAACTACAAAGTATGCTGGCTTAAAGCAGTAATGATTTTTTTTCTTTGAATTAATTGACTTAATTAATTATGAGTTGGCTGGGTCAGTCTTCCACTGATCTCACCTGTTTTCACTCATGCAGATACAATTAGCATGGGTGTAGACAAGGCTCAGCTGAGATAATTGGAGAGGTGGGTTTCTTCTCTCAGTATAATCTTTCATCCTGACCTACTAAGGTATAGAAGTATCAGAGCAGAGTTCCTAAAGATCAAAGGTGAAAGCTATAAGTCTTAGAATCTAGAATTCAAACAATGTCACTTCCACCATATTCTATTGGTCAAAGCAATTCACAAGGCCAGACAGATTAAAGGGAGTAGAGAAGTAGACTTCATTTCTGCTTGGGAGGAGAAACATAGTCACATTACATAGAGATAAGTATACAGGGCTGGGAAGAATTTTGGTCCATTAAACAATCTACCCTAGAAATAACAATAACAAAAGACAAAAAAAAAATTACCTCCATGAACTAACGCCTCCATGAACTTCCTTTGTTGGCAGAATCAGCTCGCTCCTCATTTCAAAGAACTAGTCTTCCTCTGCTGGTTTTCTGTGACTGAACTTCAATAACATGCTTAATGCTGATGCTGTTTCTCCTTAGGAATCACTGTAATACTCTATGTTGTATCTTGGTCCATATTGACACTTGTTAGGTGCCATCAAGGTGGGTCAGACTCATAGGGATACTATACACAACAGAACAAAACACTGTCACGTCCTGCACCATCCCCACAATCCTTGGTATGCTTGAGCCCATTGTTTCAGCCACTGTGTCAGTCCGTCTTTCTGAGGGTCTTCCTCTTTTTTGATGACCCTCTACTTTACCAAGCATGATGTCCTTCTCCAGGGACTGATCTCTCCTAATAACATGGCCCAAATATGTGAGACAAAATCTCATCATCCTTACTTCTAAGGAGCATTCTGGCTAGACTTCTTCCAAGACAGATTTGTTTGTTCTTTCGGCAGTCCATGGTATATTCAATATTCTTCCCCAACACCATAATTCAAAGATGTCAGTCCTTCTTTGGTCTTCCTTATTCATTGTCCAACTTTCATATGCGTATGAGGTGATTGAAAACACCATGGCTTGGGCCAGGTGCACCTTAGTCTTCAAGGTGAAATCTTTGCTTTTCAACACTTTAAATTGGTCTTCTGCAGCTAATTTGCCCAATGCAATGTGTTCTTTGATTTCTTGACTGTTGCTTCTATGGGTGTTGTTTGTGGAGCCAAGTAAAATGAAATCCTTGACAACTTCAATCTTTTCTCCATTTATCATGCTGTTGCTTATTGCTCCAGCTGTGAGGATTTTTGTTTCTTTATGTTGAGGTGTACTCCATACTGAAGGCTGTAGTCTTTAATCTTCATCAGTAAGTGCTTCAAGTCCTCTTCACTTTCAGCAAGCAAGGGTGTGTCAGCTGCATAATGCAAGTTGTTAATAACCCTTACACCAATCCTGACACCACAGTCTTCTTCATATAGTCCAGCCTCTCGAATTATTTCCTCAATATACAGATTGAATAAATATGGTGAAAGGATACAACTCTGACACACACACTTCCTGACTAAACCATGCAGAATCCCCTTGTTCTGTTCTAACAATTGTCTCTTGATCTATATACAGGTTCCGCATGAGCACAATTAGCTGTTCCAGAATTCCCATCCTTTGCAATGTTATCCGTAATTTGCTATGAACCACAGAGTAAAATACCTTTGCATAGTCGGTAAAACACAGGTAAGCGTTTTTCTAGTATTTTCTCCTTTCAGCAATAATCTATCTGACATCAGTTATGATATCCCTGGTTCCATGTCCTGTTCTGAATCCAGCTTTAATTTCTGGAAGTTCCCTGTCAGGGTATAGCTGCAGCCGCTTTTGAATAATCTTCAGCAAAATTTTATTTGCATACAGTGTTAATGACATTGTTCAACAATTTCCACATTCAGTTGGACCACCTTTCTTTGTTATAGGCATAAATATGGATCTCTTCCAGTCACTTGGCCAGGTAGCTGTCTTCCAAATTTCTTGGCATAGAAAAGTGACACTTCCAGGACTGCAACCATTTGTTGAAACATCTCAATTGGTATTCCATTAATTCCTAGAGCCTTGTTTTTCACCAGTGCTTTCAGTGCAGCTTGGACCTCTTCCTTCAATATCATTGGTTCCTGATCATATGACACCCCATGAAATGGTTGAATGTTAGCCAATTCTTTTTGGTATAGTGACTGTGTATTCATTTCATCTTCTTTCGATGCTTCCTGTGTCGTTTAATATTTCTCTGTAAAATCCTTTAATATTGCAAATGGAGGCTTGAACTTTTTTTCAGTTCTTTTAACTTGAGACTTGCTGAGAGTGTTGTTCACTTTTGATTTTCTAACTCCAGGTCTTTGCATGTTTCATTATATTACTTTACTTTGTTTTTCTGAGCTACCCTTTGAAATCTTCTGTTCAGCTCTTTTGCTTCATCATTTCTTCCATTCCCTTTAATTACTCTATGTTCAAGAGCAAGTTTCAGAGTTTCTTCTGACATTCATTTTTTCCTTTTCTTCCTTTCCGGTGTTTTTCATGACCTATTGCTTCCTTCATGTATGATATTCTTGATGTCATTCCACAACTCGTCTGGTCTTAAGTCATTAGTGTTCAACACGTCAAATCTATTCTTGAGATGCCTCTAAATTCAAATGCGATATACTCAAGGTCGTACTTTGACTCCCGTGGACTTGTTCTAATTTTTGTCTGCTTCAACGTGAACGTGCATATGAACAATTGATAGTCTGCTCCACAATTGACCCCTGGCCTTGTTCTGACTGATGATTTTGAGCTCTTCCATTGTCTCTCTCCACAGATGTAGCTGATTTAATCCTTGTGACAGTACATAAATGGGAACTGCCAGAAGTTCAAGCCAGATTCAGAAGAGGACATGGAAAGAAGGATATCATTGCTGATGTCAGATCGATCCTGGCTGAAACTGGAGAATACCAGAAAGATGTTTACCTGTTTTTTATTGACTGTGCAAAGGTATTTGACTGTGAGGATCATAACGAGTTATGGATAACATTGTAAAGAAAGGGAATTCCAGAACACTTAATTGTGCTCATGAGGTACCTGTACATAGATCAAGAGGCAATCTTTATGCTGAGCAAGTAACCCAAGAAGCTGGACTAAATGAAGAAGAACAGGTCATCAGGATTGGAGGAAGACTCATTAACAATTTGTGATATGCAGGTGACACAACCTTACTTGCTAAAAGTAAAGGGAACTTGAAGCACTTACTGATGAAGATCAAAGTTGTCAAGCATTTCATTTTACTTGGATCCACGATCAAGCCCATGGAAGCAGGAGTCAAGGAATCAAATGACTCATTGCATTGGGTAAATCTTCTGCAAAACACCTCTTTAAAGGGTTAAAAAGCAAAGATGTCATCTTGAAGACTAAGATATGCCTGACCCAATCCATGGTATTTTTTATTGCCTCATATGCATGTGAAAGCTGGACAATGAATAAGGAAGACCGAAGAAGCATTGATGACTTTGAATTATGATGCTGGTGAAGGATATTGAATATGCCGTGGACTGTGAGAAGAACAAACAAATCTGTCTTAGAAGTAGTCAGAATGCTCCTTAGAAGCAAGGATGGGTAGACTTAGACTCATTTACTTTGGAGATGTTATCAGGAGAGATCAGTCCCTGGTGAAGGATATCATTATTGGTAGAGTACAGGGTCAGCCAAAATGAGGAAGACCCTCAAAGAGATGGATTGACACAGTGGATGCAACATTGAGCTCAAGCAAGACTAGGCAGTGTTTCATTCTGTTGTATATGGTGTTGCCGTGAATAGTAATGGACTAGACAGCCCCTAACAACAACAGCAAAGTTGTAGATGTTACATAATGTTATTTAAATACCATAGAGAAGATGTATCTGTTTACCACCATGAGTTACAGAGATGGAGTAGCTACCTGTTTTTGATCTGCAGGAATCCCTAAAAATAAAATAGATGAATAACCTACTGAGTTGCTACTTGACATATACTGGTCTGATGTAGGGGGATGCTGGTAAATGTTTATTAATCAGCTCTATGAGGGAAAAAAAATCCCTACTTTCTAATGTTTATTGATTTCAACGGTGTAAATATTTCCACCAAGGCTAATTTTAGTCTACAAATGTGACAACAGATTTCAAAACTCATTAAAATTTGATTCTCGACTTTTGGCTGTTAAAAGTCACTGTGAGTCAGTTATCGTATATCACTGGTGCCTGGGATTAGTGTTTAATGTTAGTGAATTTTCCAAACTAATGCAGTTTCACAGACTTGCAGACGGTTGAAGGAAGAAGAGACTGAAATGGCCATAAATCACAGCCACAGGTAAATAAATACTGAGGCCATTCTTCCTAAGCTTTTCCTTGAGGGTCTTGCTTACTTACTTTATTTATTGATCTTCATACGTACTGTATAACATTCTATTTATTTATTTCAATATTTCCCACCAATTTTATATGATCTCTGAGGATAATGATCATGTATCATTCATCTTTTGGTTAGAGCTCAGCTGCTAGACTAAGGTCAGTAGCTCGAACTCACTAGCTGATCTGAGGGACAAAGATGTGCAGTCTGATCCCATAAAGATTTGCAGCCTTAGAAACCCTATTAGGCAGTTCTATCCTGTCCTGTAAGGTCACTATGAGTCTAAATCAACTCCACAGCAGTTTGGTTTGGTTTTGGGTGTATACCGGCATATTGGTTTGTCTTGTTAACCCATCGCCATCGAGTTGATTCCAACATATAAAAACCCTACAGGACACTATATAACTGCCCTATAGAGTTTCCAAGGAGCAGCTGGTAGATCCAAACTGCCAACATTTTGGTTAGTAGCTGAAACTCTTAACCACTGTACCACCAGGGCTCTGGTTTGTCTTGTAGAGCCCCACAATTTCCAGGATTTTGGTGTGGGTTTTTCTATCTTTCTTTTTTTTTTTTTCCCCCTGGCTTCTACTTTACTGCATACCCACATTATTCTGAAAGCTTATTTTTGGCTGGATGTTTGATTCTTTTGGGTGTCCTTTCTACTGCTGTTGGATTTTACTGTTTTCATTATCACTCACAACTTTTTTCCCATCATCATAGATCCCTGTTGATGCTGAGGACTGTAATTTTTGAAGTTAGGTTTTCTCAGGTTTGCTTCACCACTTGATACATATAGAACTAAGAATCATTTAGGAGCCCTGGTGTCACAATGGTTAAGGGATCGGCTGCTAACCAAAAGATTGGCAGTTTGAACCCAACCAGACCCTTTGCAGAAGAAAGACCTGGTGATCTGCTCCTGTAAAAATTACAGTCTAGAAAACCCAATAGGCAGTTCTTTTCTCTCACATGGGGTCTCTATGAGTAAAAAATCCACTTGATGGCACACAACAGGAATCATTTACGTAATTACTGAAATTTTGGTAGTTTTCCATTTCTTGATTTGTTTGATAAATAAATGGTATACTCACATTGTTATGATTCCCCAAGCTCTGTACTTATAAATTGTGAAATTTTCTGTATTTTTCTTATATTTCAAAATAATATTTATTTTAAAATGTTATTATTTTCTTAACAACAGTTAAATATGATTTGGTGGATCACTAGTAACCTATCTTGAACTCTTTGTTGACTTGTTTTTTCTTTTTTCCAAGAGAATGCATAACATAACATTTATGCTTTTAGTTAAAGATGACATATTAAATATTTAAATATATGCGCTAAAATAGTATCAATAGAACACATCATGCTCATAGATAGGTAGACACAACACAGTGAAAGTGACAAATCTACCCAAAGAAATTTACAAATACAATGCAATCACGATCCAAATACCAACAGCATTCTTTCAAGAGATGGAAAAACTCATCATTAACTTTAAATGCAAAGGGAAGAGGCCCCGAATAAGTAAAGCACTACTGAAGAAGAAGAATAAAGTAAGAGGACTCACACTACCTGACCTCAGAACCTACTATACAGCAACCGTACTCAAAACAGCCTGGTACTGGGACAATGACTGATACATTGACCAATGGAACAGAAGTGAGAACCCAGATGTAAATCCATCCACGTACGGTCACCTGATCTTTGATAAGGGCCCAAAGACCATCCAATGGGGAAAAGAAGGTCTTTTTAACAAACGGTGCTGACAAAACCGGATGTCCATATAAAAAAAAAAAAATCTAACAGGACCCATACCTCACACCATATACAAAAACTAATCCAAAATGCATCAAAAAAAATAAATATAAAGCCAAAATCTATAAGGTTCATAGAAGGAAAAAAAAGATAAATGCTAGAGGCCCTAATGCATGGCATTAACAGGCTACAAACCATAACCAACAACACGTAAACTCCAGAAGACAAGCTGGATAACTGGGATCTTCTGAAAATCAAACATCTATGCTCTTCAAAAGATTTCACCAAAAGAGTAAAAAGAGAACCTACAGACTGGGAAAAAATTTTGGACAGTACAAGCCAGACAAAGGTGCAATCTCCATAATCCACAAGAAGAACCAATATCTCTACAACAAAAGAGACAAATAATCCGTTTAAAAAATGGGCAAGGGAATGAATAGACACTTCACCAAAGAAGACATTCAAGCGGCCAACAGACACAGGAGGAAATACTCGCGATCACTAGCCATTAGAGAAATGCAAATTAAAACCACAATGAGATACCATCTCACCCTGGCATTACTGGCACGAATCAAAAACACTGGAAGTAACAAATGTTGGAGACACTGCAGGGAGATCGGACCTCTTATGCACTGTGGGAATGCATAATGATACAACCATTTTGGAAAATGTTATGGCGCTTCCTTAGAAAGCTAAAAATAGAAATACCATACGATCCAGCAATCCCACTCCTAGGAATATATCCTAGAGAAATAAAAGTTGTCCCACGAATAGACATATGCGCACCCATATTCATTGCAACGTTGTTCATAACAGCAAAAAGATGGAAACAACCTAGATGCCCATCAACAGATGAATGGATAAACAAACTATGGTACCTACACACAATGGTGTATTATGCAATGATAAAGAACAATGATGAATCTGTGAAGCATCTCATAACATGGATGAAACTGGAGGACATTATGCTGAGTAAAATCAGTCAATCACAAAAGGACAAATACTGTATGAGACCTCTACTGTAAAAACCCATGAAAAAGTTCACACACAAAAAGTAACAATCTTTGTTAGTTACCAGGGATGGGAGAGGTGGGAGGGAAATACTAAATAGAGAATACATAAGTGGTAAATTTGATGACGGGTAAGACAGTACACAATACTGGGGAAGGCAGTACAACTTATAAAAGGAAAGGTCCTGGAAGCTCCATAGACACATCCAAACTCCCTGAGGGACTGACTTGCTGGGTGAAGGGCTGTGAGGACCATGCTCTCTGGGAAACATCTGGCGCAACTGGCACAACACTGTTTATAAAGACAATGTTCTGCATTCTACCTTGGTGAGTAGCATCTGAGGTCTTAAAAGCCTGTGAACAACTATCTAAGATACTCCACTGTTCTCACCCCTTCGGGAGCAAGGGAGAATAAAGAGAACAGGATACAAAGAAAAGATTAGTCCAAAGGGCTAATGGACCACAGTTACCAAGGCCTCCACCAGACTGAGTTCAGTACAGCTAGATGGTGCCAGGCTACCACAATTGACTGCTCTGACCAGGATCACAGCAGAGAGTCCTGGATAGAGCTAGAGAAGGACGTAGAACAAAATTCTAACACACACAAAAAGACCAGATCTATTGGCCTGAAAGAGACTGGAGAAAACCTGAGAGTATGGCCCCCAGACACCGTTTTAGCTCAGTGGTGAAGTCACTCCCGTGGTTCACCATTCAGCCGGGGATTGGACAGCCCCATAAAACAAAATGGGACTAATGAGGCACAGCAGTCCAGGGACAAGGACTAGAAGGTAGGAGGAGACAGGAAACCTGGTGATAGGGAACCTAAGGTTGAGTAAGCATAGTGTTGACATGTAGTGGATTTGTTAACCATTGTCATAAGGCAACAAGTGTACTAACTGTTTAATGAGAAACTATTTTGTTCTGTAAACCTTCATCTAAAGTGAGAATAGCAGCACAACTGGAAGAAAGTAATCAGTGTCACTGAACTGTGCATGTAGAAATTTTTGAAATTGTGTATCTTTAGCTATGCATATTTTCAAAAAAAAAAAAAGGTCGAGAATGGAGAGGGTTGATATGTCGTGGGGTTGATAACAAAAGTCATAAAACAATATGTGTACTGACTGTTTAATGAGAAATGATTTGTTCTGTAAACCTTCACCTGAAGTACAAGTATTCTATTTGAAGCTGTTGTTTAGCTACTAACCAACACCTACAGAATAATAAATTGTGTAACTCACTGCCGTCAAGTTGATTCCAACTCATAACGACCCTATAGGACTGAGTAGAACTGCCCCATAGGGTTTCCAAGGCTGTTAATCTTTACAGAAGCAGACTGCCATATCTTTCTTCCTCAATAAACCATATAAGGACTAAAAAAGAAGACACAGAGCTATCAATATTCTCTGATGATATAATTCAACACTTAAGCTAAAATAATCTTAAGATGGGTATATAAATCAATAGAATGTGCACTTACTTCCCGAAACAAGCAAATCTATATTGAAAAAGGTCAGTATGTATTATAACATCAAAAGTTAAGATACACAGTAATATATAAAAATGTGTATGTCCTTAATGGAAAAAAAAACAAGGAAGCAAAATTAAAATAGTAGAATAAGTCTAAGTAATAGGACACGTGGGCTATATCCATGGATTTTCTACTGTCACAGTTAATTTCTAGATTCATTGTGAATCCAAGGGAACATGAATTACAGCAGGTTTATTATTTTTTTTTATCTTAACAATTTATTCCAAAATATATATGGAAAGAAACAAAGGTCAAGAATAAATAAGCACTTCTGAAAAAGAAAAATGTTTTGTTGAAGGCGAAGGATTCTCCCTTCCTTTTAATAGGGCTTACATATAAAAGCAAATAAGACCGTATGGCATTAGTTCAGAAACTGGCAATTGACCAATAAAACCAAAAGCAAACCTGTTGCCAGTTAGGTCGATTCCAACTCATAGTGACCCTAAAATAGTACTAAGTAAACCAGAAAAACACCCAGATAATAAACTTATGATAAATATGACAAAGCAGATCACTGAGACATTGAGAGACTAATCAATATATACTCTGTGATAATTGCTTAGCCTTATGTAAAAATGACATTGGAAACCTATCTCACACTATACATAGGATTAAATTTCCAATGGCTTAAACACTTAATTGTGAAGAATACATTAAAAAAAAAAAACATATACATAGAATCTCTTTAAAATAAGTATATAAGGAAGTGTTTTTGAGACCCTGTAAGCCCTAATCATAAAGGAAAATATAGAATAAGTTAAAGTAATTGAAATGAAAAACCACTGTTACAACATACCTTAAAGATAATGAAAAGATAAGCTACATACTGAAAGAAGATACTTGCAGCAGACTGTCACATCTTTCTCCCATGGAGTGGATGGTGGATTTTAACTGCCAAACTTTTTGTTAGCAGCCAATCACTTTAACAATTGCACAACCAGGGCTCCTGAATTGAGCTCTAGTAGATCAATAAATAAAGTCAATTTACTATAAAAACAGGCAAATGACATAAACAGGCATTTTACAAGGAAACTAGGATAACGAGTACTCACAGGAATAAAACATTCAACTTCTTTGGTAAGAGACATGCAACTTAGATTGCAATTAGATAACATTATATATCTACTAAAACAGACAAAATTTACAAGTCTGATAATGGTAAATATTGGTGAGAAAATGAAGATGTTAAATTGGTACAAACACATTAAAAAATGTGATCCCTAGTGCTGAAAAAATGGAGCTCTAGGCAGAAGCACCAAGCCATCCCTCCACAAGAAAGATCCGAAAAACTAAGCCAAACAGAGAATACAACAATCCTGAAACCCTAAAACATCAAATGAAGAGATAAAGAACTCAGCCAAGCACCAAATGGAGTGATAAAACTGACAGAGAACAGAGAGCGAGGAGAGATTCAAGCAGAGGTCCCCTACCAGCTAATGCAGCGTGGATCCGCCATCTTGGACTCCTATCAGAGACCAGCAAACAGGGGGTACAAAAAAACAGCCTCACAAAGCTTCCAGCAGGAGACAAAACAACAGTAATTTGTGATATACACTTTCCCACCCCCCACCCTTCTTCACCCCAACTCGGCTTCCTCTGCTTTCCGCAGCCACAGTCTCTTGTCCAGAAACACCAGCCTGCACTAGCTGGCCCTCTGAGTGCCATTTGTTGGCTGCTAGTGTTGCTTTTTTTTTTTTCCACTTCTTTTGATTTATTACTTGCCTCTTGCCACCTCCCCCTCCCTTCGCTCAAGAACCTGGCTCCGTGCGCTATGTTTGCTTCTTCCTGAGGGGCTGCAGAGCTCTGTTCGAGTGTGGAGCTGCTTCCCAGTTTGGGCTGCCGCACTGGTGGGATCCCGGGGCTTTTGTTACGTCAGTTTGTTTTAAATTGTTTGTTTGTTTTCTTTTCTTTTTTCTTGAGTTGGGAGCCCTTTCTGGCCAGGCTGAGCTCCTTGGTAGGTAGAGTCCCCTTCGGCTTCCAGAGACGTGCAGAGGGATCTCTGAGGGCATTTCTTTTTATGTTTTTTTTTTTTCTTCTGTTTCTTTGGGGGTATTTCTTGTTTGTTTTTTTTTTTAAATTTGTTTTGTTTTCTTTTTCCCTTTTTGTCTTTCTTCATTACTCAGTTTCCCGTCTCTTTATATCTTCCTTCTCTTTATGTTCCCTGAATACCTGGCATTGTATACCTCTACGCCTTCCAGCCAGGCTGTACTGCAACACCTGAGAGCAACTACCCCAGACCTCATAGCTGCTCCGGTGGGATCCCTGGGAACTTTGTGGTTCTTTAAAATTTCTGATCTTTATTTATTCATTCTGTTCTTTTCCTCCTCTTCCCCTTTCTTTTTTTTCTCCATTTCATAGTCTATCATCTCTCCATTCCAATGGCAAGCTCCCCTTGCATTCTTTTTTGTTTTTATGTATGTTTTTGGCTCCTGTTTCTCTCTCCTTTCTCCCATATCCATCTTAGCTCCACACATAACAATCTCTCCCCTACATCCTAACTACCTGCACCATGCGCTTGACATCACACCACCAAGCAGTACAGGCACGGCCTACTGGAACCTACCCTGCACTGATTACCGACCCGCCTGGTGGCAGTAATAAGTGTGACAAAAAAACCCCTCCCAGTAACTCCTTTTCAGCTAGACCTGCCCTGCTGTACCATTACTTAGTGACTGACCCTGCCAGTTGAAGAAGGAGGAGAAAAATATTGACTGCACAGATGAGCAAACAACAAAGAACACACAGTCCGCCTGCTCAGACGTAGTCAAATTTTTTTTTTAGAAAAGGGATGAAGCAAAAAAATCTACAATCAATAAATGAGAAAAATAACTACTGAATGCCCTGAAGACAGCAGACAATATCAAAACATTTACAAAAACAGGACAGGATGGTTCCAGTATGCTTCCAAAATAAAACTCTCCTCTGGAAGAAAATGCACTAGAACTACCTAACAGGGAATTCAAATCTCTAATACTCTGAATTTTCCAAGAACTGAGGCAAAAAGCTGACAAACAAGAGGAAAAAATAGACAAATTCATGGAAAATACAGACAAAAAATTGGAAGAATTCAGGAAGATGATGTAGGAACAAAATGACAAAATAAATTCATAACCAGAAATTATACAGAAACAACAATTAGAAATCCAAAAGATAAACAAGATTTCAGAAATGTATGATGCAATAGAATGGCTGAGAAGCAGATTTGAAACAGTTGAAGAAAGGATCAGTGGAACTGAAGACAAACACCTGGATACAACTCTGTTTCAGGAAAACTCAGAAAAAAGAACAAAGAAAAATGAAGAGACCCTGAGAGTTATGTGGGATACAATTAAAAGCAAAAATTTATGAGTGATTGGCATTCCAGAACAGGGGGAGAAAACTGAAAACACAGAGAGGATCATTGAGGAACTGCTGACAGAAAACTTTCCCAATATCCTGAAAGATGAAAAGCTGGCCATCCAAGAAGCTCAACGAACCCCATATAGGAGAGACCCCAAAAGAAAATCACCAAGGCATATAATATTCACACTCGCCAAAACCAAACACAAGCAAAGAATCCTCAGAGCAGCTCGTGAAAAACAAGAAGTCACATACAGAGGAGAAACAATAAAACTAAGCTCAGATTATTCGGCAGAAACCATGCAGGCAAAAAGGTAATGGGATGACATATATAAAATCTAGAAAGAAAAAAAATTGTCAGCCAAGAATAATATATCCTGCAAAACTCTCGTTCAGATTTGATGGTGAATTTAGGTCATTTCCAGATAAACGGAAATTAAGGGAATATGTAAAAGTGAAACTAAACTTAAAAGAATTATTAAAGGGAGTTCTTCCATCTGAGGACAAACAGCTTCAGCTCACAGGCAGAACATAGGACACAGGATCGTACGAGCCAGACACCAATCTAGGAATTGAACTCTCGAGGACTATCCAAAACCAAAAGAAGTACAACAGGGAATCAGAGAAGTTAATCAATAAAAGACAACAACATCAAAACAATAAAACAGGGAATAAACGGCATAGGTATAGAAACTTCTAATGGAGAGGAAGGCAAGGCAATACCAAGTAATGGTAGACTGATTCAAACTTAGAAAGACAAGGGTAAAATTCATGGTAACCACAAAGAAAGTTAAAAATCCAACTCATAAAAATAAAGACGAAAAACATAAAGTCTCAATTAAAAAAAAAAAAAACCTATAAAAAAAAGAAAGGAAAAAAAAAATCCACAAACAAAAGTAACTCAGCACAAGAGAGTAAGAAGAACAAAGAAAACTTCAACACCACAAAAAAAAGCACTACAAGATGACAGCAACAAACTCACATCTATCACTAATTACACAGAATGTAAATGGACTCAATGCACCCATAAAGAGATGGAGAATGACAGAATAGATAAGAAAACAGGATCCATCAATATGCTGTCTACAAGAGACACACCTTAGAAACAAAGATGTGAATTTATTAAAAGTCAAAGGTTGGAAAAAAATATATGAAGCTAAGAACTACCAAAAAAGAGCAGAAGTGGCAATTCCAATCTCAGATAAAATGGACTTTAAAACAAAATCTACCATAAAAGACAAAGAAGGACACTATATAATGATTAAGGGGACAATCCATCATGAAGACATAAACATAAACATCTACACACCCAATGACAGGGCTCCAAAATACATAAAACAAACTCTAACAACACTGAAAAGAGAAATTGACAGTTCCACAATAATAGTAGGAGACTTCAGCACATCACCCTCAGTAAAGGACAGAACAACTAAGAAAAAAATCAGCAAAGATACAGAAGACCTAAAGGGCACAGTCAGCCAACTTGACCTCATAGACATATATAGAACAATCCATCCAATTGCTGCAAAGTACACATTCTTTTCCAATGCACATGGAACATTCTCCAGAATAGACCACATCTTAGGCCACAGAGCAATCCTCAACAAGATCCAAAACGCTGAGATACTTCAAAGTATCTTCTCTGACCACAATGCCATCAAGGTAGAAATTAACACTAGAAAGAGCAAGTAAAAAAAATCAACTACATGGAAACTGAATAATACCTGCTTACACATCAGTGGGTAATAGAAGAAATCAGAGAAATTCTAAGAATCAAATGAGAATGAAAACCCATCATACCAAAAACTTTGGGACACAGCAAAGGCAGTCCTTAGAGGACAATTTGTAGCAACAGATGCACATTTCACAAAAGAAAAAATGGACAAAATGAAAACATTAACTACAGAACTCAAACAAATAGAAACAGAACAGGCAAAAAAGTCCACAAGCACCGGAAGAAAGGAAATAGTAAAGATCAGAGCAGAAATAAATGAAATAGAGAACAGAAAATCCATAGAAAGAATCAAGAAAACCAAAAGTTGGTTCTTTGAAAGAATCAACAAAATTGACAAACCATTGGCCAGACTGACCAAAGAAAAACAGGAGAGGACACAAATAACTCAAATATGAAATGAAATGGGGGACATTACAACATACCCAACTGAAATAAAAAGGATTATAATGGAATATTATGAAAAACTATACTCTTAACAAATTTGAAAACCTAGAGGAAATGGATAAATTTCTAGATACCCACGGCCTACCCAAACTACAACAAAGTGATGTTGAAAATCTGAACAGACCCATAACAAGAGAAGAGATTGAAAAGTAATAAAAAAAACTCCCAACCAAAAAAGCCCTGGCCCAGATGGCTTCATTGGAGAATTCGACAAAACATTTACAGAAAAGCTTCTACCAGTACTACTCAAGCTATTTCAGAGCATAGAAGAGGAAGCAACACTTCCAAATTCATTCTATGAAGCCACCATAATGCTGATACCAAAAGCAGGCAAAGATGTCACAAAAAAACAAAATTACAGACCAATATCTTTCATGAATATAGATGCAAAAATTCTTAACAAAATTGTAGTCAATAAAATTCAGCATCATATCAAAAAAATAATACACCACGACCAAGTAGGAGTCATACCAGTTATGCAAGGATGGTTCAACATTAGAAAATCAATCAACGTAATCCACCACATAAATAAAAGGAAAGAATCACATGTTCATCTCAATTGACGCAGAAAAGGCATTTGACAAAGTTCCACATCCATTCCTGATAAAAACTATCAATCAAATATGTATAGAAGGGAAATTTCTCAAGATAATAAAGAGCATCCATGCAAACCAACGGCCAGCATCATTCTTCATGGAGAGAGGCTGAAAACATTTCCTTTGAAAACAGGAACAAGACAGGGATGCCCTTTATCACCACTGGTATTTAACATTGTGCTGGAAGTTCTAGCTAGAGCAATAAGGCAAGAAAAAGAAATAACGGGCATCTAAATTGGTAATGAAGAAGTTAAACTGTCCCTGTTTGCAGATGATATGATACTGTACATAGAAAACCCTAAAGACTCCATGAGAAATCTGCTGGACCTAATAGAAAGAATCAGCAGTGTAGCAGGATACAAGATAAACGTTCAAAAATAAATTGGATTCCTATACATCAGTAAGGAGAACGATGAAAAGAAATCAGGAAAACAATACCATTTTCAATAGCCCCGAAAAAGATAAAATACTTAGGAATAAATCTGACCCGGGATGTAAAAGACCTATACAAAGAAAACTACAAAACACTACTGCATGAAACTCAAAGGGATCTACATAAATGGAAAAACATACCATGCTCATGGATAGGTAGACTCAACATTGTGAAAATGTGAATTCTACCCACAGCAATTTACAAATACCACGCAATCCCAATCCAAATACCAACAGCTTTCTTCAAAGAGATGGAAAAACTAATCATTCCATTTATATGGAAATAGAAGAAGCCCCAAATAATTAAAGCACCACTGAAGAAGAAGAATAAAGTAGGAGGACTCACACTATCTGACTTCAGAACCTACTGTACAGCTACAGTAGTCAAAACAGCCTGGTACTGGTACAACGACAGACACATTGACCAATGGAGCAGAATTGAGAACCCAGATGTAAATCCATCCATGTGCGGTCACCTGATCTTTGATAAGGGCCAAATTCCATCAAATGGGGAAAAGGCAGTCTTTTCAATAAATGGTGCTGGCAAAACTGAATATCCAATTGCACAAAAAATGAAACAGGACACATACCTCACACCGTATACAAAAACTACTTCAAAATGGATCAAAGACCTGAATATAAAACCTAAAAGTATAAAGTTCATAGAAGAAAAAATATGACAAACAATTCAAGCCTTAATACATGGCATTAACAGGATACGAACCATAAACATCAATGCAGAAAACACAACAGATAAGCTAGATAACTGGGATCTTCTGAAATTCAAATACCTGTGCTCTTCAAAAGACTTCACCAAAAGAGTCGAAAGAGAACCTACGGACTGGGAAAAAAATTTTTGAACAGTACAAGTCAGACAAAGGTCTAATCTCCATAATCTACAAGAAAATCCAACACCTCTACAACAAAAAGACAAATAATCCTTTTCAAAAAAGGGCAAAGGAAATGAACAGACACTTCACCAAAGAAGACATTCAAATGGCCAACAGACTCATGAGGAAATGCTCGTGATCATTACCCATTAGAGAAATGCAAATTAAAACCACAATGAGATAACTTCTCACCCCGGCGTTACTGGCATGAATCAAAAACACTGGAAATAACAAATGTTGGAGGGGCTGTGGGGAGATGGGAACTCTTATGCACTGCTGGTGGGAATGCAAAATGATACAACCATTTTGGAAAATTATATAGCACTTCCTCAGAATCCTAGAAATAGACATACCATTCGACCCAGCAATCCCACTCCTAGGAATATATCCTAGAGAAATAAGAGTCGTCACTCGACTAGACATATGCAAACCTATGTTCATGACAGCATTGTTCCCAATAGAAAAACAATGGAAGCAACCTAGATGCCCATCAACAGATGAATGGATAAACAAACTATGGTACATACACACAATGGAGTACTATGCAATGAGAAAGATCAATGATGAATTTGTGAATGATCTCATAACATGGATGAAACTGGAGGACATTATTCTGAGTGAAATAAGTCAATCACAAAAGAACAAATATTGTATGAGACCTCTATTGTAAAAACCCATGAAAAAGTTCACACACAAAATGTAAAAATATTTGTTGTTTACCAGGGATGGGAGGTTTCTGTGGCGGGGAATACTAAATAGGCAATCGATAAGTGGTATCTTGGCTGAAGGGTGAGACATACACAATACAGGGGAAACTAGCACAACCTGTACAAGGAAAGGTCATGGAAGCTCCATAGACACATCCCAACTCCCTGAGGGACTGAATTGCTGGGCGGAGGGCTGTGGGGACCATGGTCTCAGGGAACATCTAGCTCAATTGGCGTGACAGAGCCTATAAAGACAATGCTCTACATTCTACCCTGATGAGTAGTGTCTGGGGTCTTAAAAGCCTGTGAGCGGCCATCTAAGATACTCCACTGGTCTCATAGCTTCTGAAGCAAGGGAGAATGAAGAGAACAGTATACAAGGAAAAGATTAGTCCGAAGGACTAATTGTCCACAGCTACAAAGGCCTCCAACGGACTGAGTCTAGTACAGCTAGATGATGCCCGGCTACCACCACTGACTGCTCTGACTAGGATCACAACAGAGGGTTCTTGACAGAGCTGGAGAAGGATGTAGAGCATAATTCTAACTCTTAAGGGAAAAAAAAAAAAAACAGATTTACTGGCCTAATGGAGGCTGGAGAAACCTCGAGTGTATGGCCCCCAGACACCCTTTTAGCTCAGTGGTGAAGTTACCTCCGAGGTTCACTGTTCAGCTTGGGAGTGGTCAGCCTCGTAAAACCAAATGAGACTAACGAGGTACAGTAGTCCAGTGACAAGGGCCAGAAGGCAGAAGGGGACAAGGAACCTGGTGATAGGGAACCCAAGGTTGGGTAAGGATATTGTTGATGTTTTGTGAGATTGTTAACCATTGCCATCGGGCAACATTTGTAGTAACTGTTAAATGAGAAACTATTTTGTTCTGTAAGCCTTCATCTTAAGTGAGAATGGCAGCACAATTCGAAGAGCGTAGGCAATGTCACTGAACTGTGTATGTAGAAATTTTTGAAATCGTTTATCTTTGGCTATGTGTATTTTCACCTAAAAAAAAAAGGTTGAGAAGTTAGAGGGTTGATATGTTGTGGGGTTGTTAACCATTGTCATAAAACAACATGTGTACTTCTGTTTCATGAGAAACTATTTGTTTTGTAAGCCTTCACCTGAAGTACAATTAAAAAAAAAAATGTGGTCACTTAAACATTGGTCCAGCAATTTCATTCCTGGCTGTATAATCTGGGGAGATCTATGCATCCTTGCTCCAGGAGACATGTATAGCAATGCTCATAACAGCAAAATGTAAAAAAAAAAAAAAAAAAAAAAAAACTTCAGTGAGTACTAGATTATTAATACTATATTTGTCAAAACAAACAAACCATAGATCCATAACTGTATGAATAGATCATAGAAACAAATGCCCAAACCACGTTTTGTGTGTAAGCTACAAAATCCATAAATTATACCATTCATAGATTTTTAAATAAGATACTATCAAAAGCAAAGGAATAGTAAACATAAAATTCACTATACACTTGATATTAACAGGGAGTAGTTAGTAAAATGGAATAGGGAAATGAGGGTGGGTTCAAGGTTATTTGTAGTGTTCCACTTTCAGTTTTTAAAATGTAGTGGTAATTCTCACGTTCCTTTTTTTGACCATTGATATTACACATTACAATTTAAAATTATTCACATTATAATTTAAAAATTTGAATGTATCAATGATATGGAATAAGTGCATAATAAAATTTTAAATTTTATTATAAATGTTGTCTTTAAAGATCTTCAAGCATTTTAGAAAGGATTTGGACAAGTACGCCTACAATGCAGAATAAAAATTGATAAATATAACAAAAATTAGCAAAGATTTTGATGTAAAATCTCAGGAAAGTATAAATTAATATCATCCAGGACATCTTTTTGGAAGAGATAAAGACATTGCTGTTAGTCTTGAAGAATATGTGTAACTTGAGTATTTGAATTGGGCTTACTGGATGTATGTGTATGTGGAGTGACTCAAGAAATGTATTTGAGAACTTGTTTAACTTTTACATCACAACTTTGGGTCATCACAATTAATTACGTATTAGACTACAGTTTAGATTGTGTGATAATTTAAAAAAGTGGATACATTAATGAAATGGGAAAATGATTGGATATATTTATGGGAACTTTATATCTTAATGCTTCTTTTTAGATCATGTACTTTTAAAAATTTATTATTTTAATAAAGATGCTGGGAAGAATCTATGAGGATGAATGAGTTTGTGAAATTTTGTTGAATTTTTCAAAAATGGGTTTTGAATCCTAGACTCAAATTTCGTTTCCCAACTGATTTTCCACTACTGAAAATGCATTTAAAAAGCAGAAAATCCTGTTTTTTTTTCATTATTGGTATTTAATGTTCTCATATTTGTAGACTCGTACGAAGCACAAGAAGCCCTGGTAGCATAATGGTTAAGACCTCGGCTGCCAGCCAAAAAGTCAGAAGTTCAAATCCACAAGCTGCTCATTGGAAATTCTATAAGGCAATTCTACTCTGTCTTATAGGGTAGCTAGATTCAGAATTAACTAGATGGCAATGGGTTTTGAATTTTTATGATGTACTGTTTTGAGAATTACTATTGTAATTCTTGAAAACCTTCACATTTTATTCACCAGATGACATATATAAAAAATGTTCCATTGAGATTCAATTTGAGCTATTCTCATGAATTGATTTTAAGAGATTTCAAGATAATCACCTCATGCTTTAAAAAATATTACCCATAATAGTTTAAACCTCTGATCAGTGACACAATTAGTAATTCTCTGAAAATAAATAAATAATAAAAAACTTTTCTAATATTTTATATTTTGAATATCCATCTGGTGAATACATTGATTTAACAAAATAAACCTGGAAGATAGGATATTTGCCAAAATTGTTGTAATCTCACATTCTCTTTTTTTTTGCTAAACAGTAGTTTCCCTGAAAAGAAGTAATTTTAATATCTTCAGATACACCTATATTTCTGTAATAATAGAATCAGTCCTATTATTATTTTTATGAAAACATACAACCAAACTTCCTCTTCATTTTTGCTTAAACCCATAGACCTATGATGTTCTGGCATAAGCTAGAGGAGAATTTTGAATACTACTACAAAAACTGTTTCATCAGCAGTTTCATCAGATAAAATTTAACAGGAGCTAAAGATGGGTTTAGAAATGACTTTCCTTGAGAAACCTAAAAGTGCTTTTGAAGATTCAAGATGTGCTTTTCCCTCTCACTGATTTATAATCTTTGAAAGCCATGTCTCATTTTTTTAAAAATGTTTTTATTGTACTTTAGGTGAAGGTTTACAGAACAAATAGTTAATCATTAAACAGTCAGTACACATATTGTTTTATGACATTGGTTAAGAAGCTCACAACGTGTCAACACGGTCCCTTCTGGACCTTGAGGAACTTTTTTTGGTGAAAATATACGTAGACAAAGTTACACCATTTCAAAAGTTTCCACATGTACAGTTCAGTGACATCAATTACATTCTTCCTTTTGTGCTGCTTTTCTCACTATCCTTTTCCAAATTATTCCATCACCATTATCTTCAACTCACTGTCCCCTAGGCTTCCCATCATTTTTTTTTTTTAAATTTTTTTAGTGTACTTTAGATGAAGGTTTACAAAACAAATAGTTTCTCATTAAAAAGTCAGTACACATATTGTTTTATGACATTGATTAACAACCCCACGACATGTCAACACTCTCCCTTCTCGACCTTGAGGATCTTTTTTGGTGAAAATATACACAGCCAAAGTTACACCATTTTGAAAGTTTCTACATGTACAGTTCAGTGACATCAATTACCTTCTTCCAGTTGTGCTGCTATTCTCACTATACTTTTCCAAATTATTCCCTCACCATTATCTTCAACTCACTGTCCCCTAGACTTCCCATGAAACCTTTTGAGCTGCTGTTGTCAATTTGATCTTGCATAGATAATTCTTTTTTTTTTTTTGTACCTGAGATGAAGGTTTGCAGAATAGTTTCTCATTAAACAGTTAGTACACATATTGACCTATGACAATGGTTAACAACCCCATGACATGTCAACACTGTCCCTTCTCAACCTTGGGTTCCCTATCACCAGCTTTCCTATCCCCTCCCGACTTCTACTCCTTGTTCCTGGGCTGCTGTGCCTCAGTCCTGTTTTGTTTTATGAGACTGTCCAACACCTGGCTGAACAGTGACCTTTCGGAGTGGCTTCACCACTGAGCTAAAAAGGTGTCCAAGGGCCTTACTCTTGGGGTTTCTCCAGTCTGTCCGATCAGTAAATCTGGCCCTTTTTTTGTGAGTTAGAATTGTGTTCTGCATCCTTGTCCAGCTCTGTACAAGACCCTCTATTGTGATCCTTGTCAAAAGAGTCAGTGGTGGTAGCTGGGCATCATCTAGCTGTACTGGACTCAGTCTGGTGGGTGCCTTTGTAGCTGTGGTCCATTAATCCTTTGAACTAATCTTTTCCTTGTATCTTGTTCTCTTCATTCTCCCTTGTTCCCTAAGGGATGAGACCAGTGGAGTATCTTAGATGGCTGCTTACAGGCTTTTAAGACCCCAGACGCTACTCACCAAGGTAGAATGTAGAACATTTTCTTTATAAACTGTGTTATGCCAGTTGAGCTAGATGTTCCCCAAGACCATGGTCCCCACAGCCCACTGCCCAGCAAGTCAGTCCCTCAGGGAGTTTGGAAGTGTCTATGGAGCTTCAATGACCTTTCCTTGTACAAGTTGTGCTGGCTTCCCTGGTAATGTGTACTGTCTTACCCTTCACCAAGTTTACCACTTATCTATTTATTTTCCACCCATCCCTTGTAACCAACAAAGATTGTTACTTTTTGTGTGTAAACTTTTACATGAATTTTTACAGTAGGGGTCTCATACAATATTTGTCCTTTTGTGATTGACTTATTTCACTCAGCACAGTGTCCTTCAGTTTCATCCATGTTATGAGATGCTTCACAGATCATCATTGTTCTTTATCTTTGTGTAATACACCATTGTGTGTATGTACCACAGTTTATCCATTCCTCTGTTGATGGACATCTAGGTTTTTTCCATCTTTTTGCTATTGTGAACAATGCTTCAGTGAATATGGGTGTGCATATAGCTATTCATGTGACAGCTCTTATTTCTCTAGGATGTATTCCTAGGAGTGGGATTGCATTTCGTAGTGCTTTTATTTATTTATTTATTTATTTATTTATTTATTTATTTATTTTTGTGGTGCTAACGTTTTCTTTGTTCTTCTTACTCTCCTGGGCTGAGTTCCTTTTGTCTGCAGATTTTTTTTTTCATTTCTTTTGTTTTTGTAGGTTTTGTTTTTACTGAGACTTTAGGTTTTTCTTCTTTATTTTGATGAGTAGGTTTGTTTACTTTCTTTGTGGTTACCTTGAAATTTACCTTTATCTTCCTGGATTTGTACCAGTCTATTATTACTTGGTATCGCTTGGCTTCCTCTCCACTAGAAGTTTCTATACCTACACTGTGTATTTCCTCTTTCATTGTTCTGATGTTGTTGTCATTTACAGATTAACCCCTCTGGATCCCTTTTGTAATTCTTTTGGTTTTGCATAGCCCTTAAGAGTCCATTTCTTAGGTTGGAATCTGGCTACTACCATCCTGTGTCCTTTATTCAGCCTGTGGACTGATATTCTTTGTTCTCAGATTGAAGGACTTCCTTTAATAAGTCTTGTAAGTTTGGTTTGGTTTATACATAGTCTGTTAATTTCTGTTTATCTAGAAATGACCTAATTTCACTTATATTTGAACAAGAGTTTTGGAGGATATATTATTCTGGGCTGGCAACTTTTTTCTTTCATGGTTTTATATATGTCATTCCATTGCCTTCTTGCCTGCATGGTTTCTGCTGAATAATCCGAGCTTAGTCTTATTGTTTCTCCTCTGTATGTGACTTTCTGTTTTTCTTGAGCTGCTCTCAGGATTCTTTGTTTGTCTTTGGTTTTAGCGACTGTGATTATGGTATGCTTTGGTGATTTTCTTTTGGAGTCTATCCTATATGGGGTTCATTGAGCTTCTTGGATGGTCAGTTTTTCATCTTTCATGATATTTGGGAAGTTTTCTGTCAGCAATTCTTCAATGATCCTTTCTGTGTTTTCTGTTTTCTCCCCCTCTTCTGGAAGTCTGATCACTCACAGGCAGATTTTTGCTTTTGATTGTATCCCACATAATTCTCAGGGTTTCTTCATTTTTTGCATTCTTTTTTCTGATTTTTCCTCATGGTTGTATACAAATTTTGTCTTTAATTTCACTGATCCTATCTTCCATTGTTTCAAACCTCCTCCTCAGCCCTTCTATGACACTGTCCATTTCTGAAACCTTGTTTATCTTTTGGATTTCTAATTGTTGTTTTTGTATGATTTCTATTTGGGAATTTATTTTAGCATTTTGTTCCTGTATTGGTTTCTTATATTCTTCCATTTTTTGTCTGTATTTTCCATGAATTTGTATGCCTTTTCCATGAATTTGTCTATCTTTTCTTCATTTTTGTGTGTTTTTTTTTTGTTTGTTTTTTTCAACTCTTGGATAATTCTGAATATTAGAGATTTGAATTCCCTGTCGGTTATTTCTAGCACCTTTTCTTCTAGTGGATGGTCATCTGGTGTTTTATTTTGGGTGCCTACTGGAACCATCCTGTCTTGTTTTGTAAATGTTTTGATATTGTCTGCTGTCTTCAGGGCATTCAGTGGTGATTTTCCTTGTTTATTGATTGTGGATTTGTTTCACCCTGCTTTTTTGTTTTATTTGGTTATGTCTGAACAGGTGGGCTGTGCATTCTTTGTTGTTTGCTCATCTGTGGGCACGATACTTTTCACCTCCTTCTCCAATGAGCAGGGTTAGTCACTCAGGTATGGTACAGCAGGACAGGTCCAGCTGAAGGGGAGTTTCTGGGATAGGTCTTTTGTGACATGTACCAGGGCTGACAGTGCAGACCGGGAATCAGTACAGGGCAGGTTTCACTAGATGATGCCTCTGTTGCTTGCGAGTGTAATGTTTAACACATGGTGCAGTTAGGCAGGAAGTAGGCAGTAGATTGTGATGTGTGGAGCTAAGATGTGTATGGGAAAGATGAGAGAGAGGAGAGAGAAACAGGAGCCAAAGACATACACACAAACAAAAATGAGTGCTAAGGGAGCTTGCTATTGGAGTGGAGAGATGAGAGACTAAGAAATGGGGAAAAAAATAAAATAAATAAATAAATAAATAAAATAAAATAAAAAGGGTAAAAGAAAAAAATGAATAAATAGAGAAACTGGAAATGAAGAAAGACAAAAAGGGAATAAGACAGAGAAGAAAACTAAACAAAAAAATTAAGTTAAAAAATAAAAAGAGAAAAAAGAAATGCTCCCAGGGATGTACCTGTGTGTCTGTGCAAAGTAAGGGACTAGCTTCCAAGCCACATGGTACTACCCAACTAGAAGGGGCTCCCTAGCAAAGAAAAGAAAAAGAAAACAAACAAACAAATCAAAACAGAGCAAACAAAGAAAAAAGCCCCACGGGTCCCACCAGCTTGGGGGCAGAGGGGCAGGAAGCAGTTTCACGGTCAAGCAATGTTTTGCAGCCTTTCAGGAGGAAGGAAAGATGGTGCATGGAGCCAGGTATTTGAGAGAAAGGAGGAGGAGATGGTGAGAGGTAAGGAAGAAATCTAAAGAAGCGGAAAAAAGCAACACCAGCAGCCAACAAATGGCACTCAGGGAGCTGGCCAGTGCGGGAGAGTGGAATCCAAGCGGCACTGGGGGGAAGTTTGTGCTTCCTTGCCAATAGACTGTGGCTGCAGGAAGCAGAGGAGGCTAAAAGGGGGTGAAGAAGGGTGGGGGGTGGGGAAGCCTATACCGTGGGTTACCGGTTGTTCTGTCTCTTGCTGGAAGCTCCACGAAGCTTCTTTCTTGTGCCTCCTGTTTGCTGATCTCTGATAGGTGTCCAAGATGGTGGTTCCGTGCTGCGGTAGCTGATAGGGGATCTTTGCATGTATCTCTCCTTGCACTCTGTTCTCGGTCAGTTTCTTATTTTATTCAGTGCTTGGCTGAGTTCTTCATCTCTTCACTTGATAGTTAGGGTTTCGGGCTTGACATGTGACTCTGTTTGACTTAGTTTTTCTGATCTTTGCTGTGGAGGGACAGCTTGGTGCTTCTGACTATAGTGCCATGTTGCCTGGAAGTCAATGTCTCATTTTTGAATTGTCAGAGTAACCTTATCAGATACAGTATAAGTCAATAAACTGCTTATATGCATAACACTATTTTGCCTTTTTAAATTAAATTTAACAACAGGTAAAAATCTCCTTTACAGGGTTCACTAAGAATAATTCATATAAAGCATGGTACAAATGTTTCACTTAGGCATGTCATTGTGCTGTCATACTCTGTGTCATACTCCAGTATTTTCCTAAGTGTCCTTCTTTCAGGTTAGATAGCAATGCCCGTGTTTTTCTTCTAGTAAGTTTGAGGGCAAATCTTTGTTAATATTTTGTTTTTCCATAAAATATATTTGAAATAGTTATCTCTATCCACTTTAGAATATTTTTTTTCCTTATTATTGACATGAGAATGAATATTACTCCATCCTAAACCACACTCTCCTCATCAAGGGCAGCACTGTCCTCTCTCATTTTTTTTTTTCTCTTTTTGTAATATTTTATTGTGGTTTTGGTGAAAGTTTACACAGCAAATTAGGTTTCCATTTAACAGTTTCTGTACATATTGGTCAGTGACATTGGTTATGTTCTTTACAATGTGTCTGCATTATCATGATTTTCATTCTGTTTCTGTTAATCTAGCTTCCTTGCCTCCACTTACCTTCTCATCTTTGTTGGCTGCTTGGTCTCATACAGATAATTATTTAAAGGAATACAGTACTCACAGGCGGTATTCTTTATTTTATGAACCAATCTGTTATTTGGCTGAACGATGATCTCTGGGAATGCTTTCAGTTCTAAGTTTAAAGAGCATCTCAGGGTGATAGTATCAGGGGTTCCTCTAGTCTCTACTGGTCCACCACATCTGACCATTTTTAGGAATTTGAGCTTTGTTCTACATTTTTATCCCATTCAGTCTAGGAGGATCTATTGTGTCCTTGGCCTGAACCATAGGTAGTGGTAACCTGGCACCATCTAGTTCTTCTGGTCTCAGTATAGATGAGCCTGTTGTTCATGTAAGCTATTAGTCCTGTAAACTAGTTTCTTCTTTGAGTCTTTGGTTTCCTTCTTTGTCTTTTGCTCGAGATGAGTATAGACCAATAGTTGTATCTTACATGGTTGCTCACAAGCTTTTAAGATCCCAGACAATACTAACCAAACTAGGATGTAGAACATTATCTTTATGAACTATGGTACGTCACTTGACTCAGTTGTCCCACGAGTCCATGGCCATAAACCTTTAAACAAAGTACACCAACCCTACAAGGTGTTTGATTATTTCTATGAAGTCTCTGTAACTGTGCCCCCTATGTGCTTTATTATATATATGAATAAATGTACGGTACACATAACCATGTATATACATATGCCTACAGATACATCTGTACATGTACACATGTATACTCACATGTGCCTTCTTTTGCACATATATGCATACTTATCTACCTATATAACCATACACATATTTTTTGGTTGTTATTACTGTTGTTGCAAAATTGTATATGTTATAACATTTACCAAAATCCTCCCATATTCTTGTGTACTTTTTAGTGTCATCATTTACCTTGGTCAAGAGGTATAGACTTTTCCAATATTTTGTATTGCCTTTCCCATCACCAAAACTAAAAAGTGTCTACTATCTAGAAAGAGATTTCCCCTCCCTCCCTCTCCTATCCCTGGTAAACACCAAAGAAAATTGTTTTTCTTTATGTATACTTAGTCTTGTCTTTTTATAAAAGTGAAACCATACAATATTTGTCCTTTTGTGATTGACTTATTTTACTCAGCATAATGTCCTCCAGATTCATACATGTTATAAGATGTTTTGAGAACTATCATTATTCTTTATTATTACATAGTATTCCACTGTATGTATATACTACAATATGTTTATTCATTCATCTGTTGATGAGCACTTCGGTTGTTTTCATCTTTTTGTTATTGTAAATAGTGCTGTAATGAACATAGATATGCATATGTCTATTCTTGTCACTGCTATTATATCTCTAGGGTATAGGAGGGGGATTGCTGGATCATACAGTATTGGTATTTCTAGCTTTTTGAGGAAGTGCCATACTGTTTTCCATAGTGGTTGTACCATTTTACCATCCCCAGCAGTGTATGAGAGTTCCAGTCTCCCTGCCACCCTGCCAGCATTTGCTGTTTTTTGTATTTTTATCAGTGCCATTTTTGCAGGGATGAGATGGTATCTAATTTTAGTTTTGACTTGCATCTCTCTAATGGCTAATGATTACGAACATCTTTTCATGTGTTTGTTGGCCCCCTGAAACTTCTTTTTGATGAAATGTTTATTCATATCTTTTGCCCATTTTTTGATGGAATCATTTGTCTTTTTGTTGTTGAGTTGCTTCTCTGTCATTTCTTATTGCAGTTGTCACATTAATAATTATCAACTGTGTTTATTTCCCTCTTGGGGAGTGTGTGGAAAGTATTATGTTCCCCTTGCTCTGGTGTGGCAGTAGACATTTAGAATGGGAAATTAATATCACTGGAGCTACTATAATCCAAGTGACTTTCTATTTATGAGAGAAAAATAATTGAGAATGTCAATGGATTAGATACTCACATCACGCCTAATCTCTCTTATGTGTTCTACTCTTCTTCTCAAAGTTTTTTTTAATCAACTTCATGTATCCTATATATCTAGCTGTTTACATTTATGTGTATCATCTATTTCCTCCACCGTCTGTCTGCCTGTCTGTCCTTCATCTATCTTCCACAATGGGAGGGATTTTTTCTACTTTGCTCATTGATGTATCCAAGCATTCAGATAAATTATTGTTGTTTTGGCTAGCATCAAGTAGGTCTCAAACTCATGACAACCCCATGACCCACTGTCCATTGTGATCTACAGTGTTTCACTGACTGATTTTCAGAGGTAGATTACCAGAGCTTTATTTGTAGTCTGACTTAATCTGGAAACTGTGCTGAACCTGTTCAGTATCATAGATAGAGACTTAATAAATATGCAATGAATTAACGTATGAATGAGTGATACAAATAACTCTTGTCCCAGCAGATATATTCAGGCTTTCATTTTTTGTAAATGTCACAAAATCTTATTACACTCACTCGTCACTTATTTACATGGTTATGTTCCAAAGGCCAGGTCATTATGTGAAAATCGGTGTTATGCAAAAATGGAGGATGACAGTATCAGATGAAAAATTGGAGGATGACTACATCATTACATATCTACCAAATTACATCATGACATAAGTGTAAATTACATCATTACATTACTTCCAAGCCACTGAAAATTATGGCCCAGTCAAGTTGACACATAACGTTAATCATCACAGCAAGCAGTACTCCCGCCTCACACTTTGGTGTTCATTACTGACAGACATACATCATTAATGCCCAAAATGGTCAGGTAGTAGATTTTTTACTATTGTCATAAATGTGAAAAATCAGCTAATGAGATAGTTGATAAGTGAGTAGTAGGTATAGTATGTTTGAATACAAAATCGTTCCTGGACTTTGGAAGAGATGTGGGGAATATATTTAAAGAACAAAAGTTCTTGGTCTCTTTTTTCTACATTCATTAAACCAACAACATTTTTTCATTATAAGAGACCAAGAGATTATATTTAAACTTGCGAGTGGCCTACTAGAGCTTCTTCAGTTTTTTTCTTTTTTTAAGTATGCTAATATGCTGAGATATGTATTATTCACAAAACTCAGAGACACATTAAGGGTAATCTTAAAGATTTTCTCCAGACTGAATACAATGTTTTATTCTCGAAAGATTTTATAGTTTTCAATTTTCCTTCACAAGTCTCAGTAGTCTTCATTTCTCAAAACCTAATGTATTTCAGTGTATGGCATTTGTAACTCAATTTCTCCTTCTTCCAAAATTGCTGAAGTCTATTTAAATCCCAGTATCTTTGAAAGTGCTTAAATTTTTTCTTCAATCTTGCTATCATTTTAAGCTCACAGTTTCAACTCTGAAAAGATAATATGCTTTAGCAAAAATATGTTGTGACTTTACCATGTTGTAATTCTGCTCCAGAATCTGTTTTTCCCTGTTTTTATTCTTATTTTAGCAGTTATATACAGCAGAGAGGCCATAGAGAAAAATCTTTTAAATTCATAAGTATCTAAAATCATTCTTTCATAAAACATATCTCTTAATTCTTATATTTTCAACTTACTTAAGGAAAATAAGCCAGATCCAGAAAGAGGACTGAGGGACAAGAACAACTAGAAATTTCAGATTTTTACTCTGTCATAGACAAAATCAAATTTAACAGATACATGATCAAGGTTATCATTTCAAATATATCATAGTATATTATTAATACTGATTTAACCTCAGAGTAAATATTTTTTTCACAATCTTATTATTTAAGCACAAGAAGAAAGATATCTTCTCCTGTTCTACTACCTGGTCATCTCTGTTAAAGTATTTTAGAATAGGCTTAAGGAAGAGCATAAGTACCTAAGGGGTAATAAAATAAAGAATTGAGTAAAAGAGTGATATACACTAGTAAATTATATCAAAAATAATGATAATCTTCCTCCATATTTATGCTACTTTTCAATAGACATGAGTGAAAGCCAAATTTTCATGAATAAACATAATAAAACTTTGCTTTATTGTGCTTCGCAGAATTTGCATTTTTTACAGATTGAAGTTTTGTGGCAACCCTGCATTGAGCAAGTCTATCAGCACCATTTTTCCAACAAGGTGTGCTCACTTCATGTCTTGTCACATTGTGGTATTTCTCAGAATATTTCAAACTTTTTCATTATTATTATATCTGTTATGGTGATCTGTGATCAGTGATCTTTGCTATTGCTATTGCAATTGTTTTGGGGTGCCACAAACCATCCCCATATAAGAGGGTAAACTTAATCGATAAATGTGTGTTCTGACTGCTCCACCGACTGGCCATTCCCCTATCTCTCTCCCTCTCCTCAGGCCTCCCTATTCCCTGAGACACAACAATTTTGAAATTAGACCAATTCGTACATAACCCTACAATGGCCTCTAAGTGTTCAAGTGAACAGAAGAGTGGCAAGTCTCTACCTTTAAATCAAAAGCTAGAAATGATTAAGCTTAGTGAGGAAAGCAAGTCAAAAGCTGAGATAGATTGGAAGCTAGGCCTCTTGCACCAATTAACCAAGTTGGGAAAGAAAAACAAAAGTTCTTAATGGAAATTAAAAGTGCTAATACAGCGAACACACAAATGATAAGAAAGCAAAACAGTCTTATTGCCGATACAGACAAAGTTTTGTGGTCTAGATAGATGATCAAACCAGCTCAAAAGTCTCTTAATGTTAAAGTATAATTCTCTTAAGCCAAAGTCTAATCCAGAGCAAATCCCTAACTCTCTTCAATTCTGTGAAAGCTGAAAGAATTGATGAAGCTGTAGAAAAAAAATTTGAAGCTAACAGACGTTGGTTCATGAGATTTAAGGAAAAAAACCATGTCTATAACATAAAAGTGCAAAGTGAAGCAGCAAGTGCTGATGTAGAAGCTGCAGCAAGTTATCCAGAAGATCTAGCCAAGATAATTGATGAAAGTGGCTGCACTAAACAACAGTAATTCAATGTAGACCAAACACCCTTATATTGGAAGAAGATGTGATCTAGGACTTTCACAACTAGAGAGGAGATGTCAATGCCTGGCTTCACATCTTCAAAGGTCAGGCTGACTCTGTTGTTAGGGCCTAATGCAGCTGGTGACTTTAAGTTGAAACCAATGTTTATTTACCATTTATAAAATCCTAGGGCCCTTAAGAATCATGATAAATCTACTCTGCCTGTGCTCTATAAATGGAAAAACAAAGCCTAGATAACAGCATATCTGTTTACAATACGGTTTACTGGATGTTTGAAGTCCACTGTTGAGACCTAGAGATTTACTGCTTAGAAAAAAAGATTCCTTCCAAATATTACTGCTCATTGACAATGCAGCTGGTCACCCAAGAGCTCTGATGGATATGTATGAGGAAACTAATGTTGCTTTCGTGCTGCAAATACAACATCCATTTTGCAGCCCATAGATCAAAGAATAATTTTGACTTTCAATTCTTATTCTTTAAGAAATACATTTCATAAGGCTATATCTGCCATAAGTAGTGATTCCTCTGATGGATACAGGCAAAGTTGATTGAAAATCTTCTGGAAAAAATTCACCATTCTAGATGACATTAAGAACATTTGTGATTCATGGGAGGAGGTCGAAATATCAACATTAACAAGGATTTGGAAGAAGTTTTTTTCCGACAATCATGGATGACTTTGAGGGGTTCAAGACTTCAGTAGAGGAAGTAACTGCAGATGTAGTATAAATAGCAAGAGAACTAGAATTAGAAGCAAAGCCTGAAGATGTCACTGAATTACTGCAATCTCGTGATAAAACTTTAATGGATGAGGAGTTGCTTCTTATGGAAGAGCAAAGAAAATGGTTTGTTGAGATGGAATCTACTCCTGGTGAAGATGCTGTGAACTATGCTGAAATGACAACAGAAGATTTAGAATATGACAAAGACTTAGTTGATACAGCAGTGGCAGGGTTTGAAAGGATTGACTCCAATTTTGAAAGGAGTTCTTCTGTGAGTAAAATGCTACCAAACAGTATTGCATGCTACAGAGAAATCTTTCATGAAAGGAAGAGTCAATCAATGTGGCAAACTTCACTGTTGTCTTATTTAAAGAAATTGTCACAGCTACCCCAGCCTTCCTCAACCACCACCTTGATCAGTAATCAGCCATCAAAGTTGAGGAAAGACCCTCTACTAGCAAAAAGATTACAATTTGCTGAAGACTCAGATGATGGTTAGCATTTTTTTAGCCATAAAGTATTTTTTAATTAAGGTATGCACATTTTTTTTTTCCACCACGCATCCATCAGTTTGTCGTACTGTGGTGGCTTGGGGGTTGCTGTGATACTGGAAGTTTGCCAACGGTATTTCAAATACCAGCAGGGTCGCCCTTGGTGGATGGGTTTCAGCAGAGCTTCCAGACTAAGGCAGACTAGGAAGAAAGACTGGACAGTCTACTTCTGAAAAAAATAGGCCGGTGAAAACCTATGAATAGCAGTAGGACTTTGTCTAAAATAGTATCAGAAGATGAGTCCCTCAGGATGGAAGGCACTCAAAATAGGACTGGGAAAAAGCTGCCTCCTCAAAGTAGAGTCAACCTCAATGACGTGGATGGAGTCAAAATTTCTGGACCTTCATTTGATGATGTAGCATGACTCAGAAAGAGAAGAAACAGCTGCAAACATCCATTAATAGTCGGAACATAGAATGTACGAATTATGAATTTAGGAAATTGAAAGTCATCAAAAATGAAATGGAACGGATAAATACTGATATTCTAGGCATTAGTGAGCTGAAGTGGATTGGTATTTGCCATTTTGAATCAAACAATCATATAGTCTACTTTGCCGGGAATGACAAAATGAAGAGGAATGGTGTCCCATTTATTGTTAAGAACATTTCAAAATCTATCTTGAAATACAATGCTATTAGTAATAGAATGATATCCATATGCCTACAAAGAAAACCAGTTAATACAACTATTATTCAAATTAACACACCAACCACTAAGGCCAAGGACGAGGAAATTGAGGATTTTTACCAACTTCTGCCGTCTGAAATTGATTAAACACGAAATCAAAATGCATTGATAATTACTGGTGATTGGAATGTAAAAGATGGAAACAAAGAAGGATTAATAGTTGGAAAATATGGCATTGGTGATAGAAATGATGCCAGAGATTGCATAATAGAATTTTGCAAGACCAACGACTTCAACGCAATGACTTTTTCAACAACATAAACGGTGACTATACACGTGTACCTCACCAGATGAAAAACAGAAAAATCATATCGACATCTGTGGAAAGAGACGATGGAAAAGCTCAACATTATTAGTTAGAACAAGGACGGGGCCAACTGAGGAACAGAATGTCAATTGCTCATATGCAAGTTCATATTGAATCTGAAGA
The DNA here is from genome assembly GCA_030035585.1 of Dugong dugon. Lineage (NCBI taxonomy): Eukaryota > Metazoa > Chordata > Mammalia > Sirenia > Dugongidae > Dugong > Dugong dugon. Next base: position 37,310,785 of record CM057479.1, read on the forward strand.
AAATTAAAACAAGTCCATGATAGACAAAATATGACCATGAGTATATCCCACTCAAATTTGGAGACCATCTCAAAAATAGATTTGACGAATAAAACTTTAATTACCAAGAGCAGACCGGTTGTGGTAAAATATCAAGGACATCATACATGAAGAAAGCAAAAGGACGGGAAAGGAAGAAAAGACCAAAATGCATGACAGAGGAGACTCTGAAACTTGTTCTTGAACATAGAGTAGATAAAGGGAATGGAAGGAAAGATGAAGTAAAATAGCAGAACAGATTTCAAAGGGCAGCTTGAGAAGGCCAAGTAAAATGTTATAACGAAATGTGCAAAGACCTGAAGTTAGAAAACCAAAACGGAAGAATACACTTGGCATTTCTCAAGCTGAAATTACTGAAGAAAAAATTCGAGCCTGGAGTTGCAATTTTTTCCACTTTTTTTTTATTGTTGTGGTTTAAGTGAAAGTTTACAGTTCAAGTTAGTCTATCATACAAAAAATTATACATACATTGCTATGTGACCATATTTGTATTCCTTATACTGTGACAGCACACTCCTCCTTTCCACCCAAGATTTCCCGTATCTATTCAGCCAGCTCCTGACTCTCTCTGGCTTCTCATCTCACCTCTGGACAAGACCTGCCCGTTTAGTCTCATGCATCTACTTGATCTAAGAAGCACACTCTTCACAAGTATCATTTTATGTCCCATGGTCCAGTCTAATCTTTGTATGAAGAGTTGGCCTCAGGAATGGTTTTAGTTTTGGGCTAACAGAGAGTCTAGGAGATGTGTATTCCGGGTTCCCTCCAGTCTCAACCAAAACATTGTCTGGTCTTTTTACTAGAATTTGAGTTCTGCACCCCACTTTTCTCTTGCTGTGGCAGTAACTCTCTGTTTTGTTCCCTGTCAGGGTGATCATTAGTGGTAGCCAGGCACAATCTTGTTCTTCTGGTCTCGGGCTGATGAAGTCTCTTGTTTATGTGGCACTTTCTGTCTCTTGGGCTAATACTTTCCTTGTGTCTATGGTGTTCTTCATTCCCCTTTACTCCAGGTGGGTTGGGATCAATTGATACGTCTTAGATGGCCGCTGAAAAGCTTTTAAGACCCCCAACGCCACTCACCAAAGTGGGATGCAGAACATTTTCTTAATAAACTTTGTTATACCAGTTGACCTACATGTCCCCTGAAATCATGGTCCCCAGACCCGTGCACCTGCAACTCTGTCCCTCAAAGTGTTTGGCTGTATTCAGGAAACTTCTTAGCTTTGGTTTAGTCCAGTTGTGCTGACTTTCCCTGTAGTGTATGCTGTCCTTCCCTTCACCTAAGAAAATTCTTGTCTACTATCTAGTTAGTGAATACCCCTCTCCCTCCCTCCACACACTGGTAATAATCAAATAATATTTTCTTCTGTGTTTGAACCTTTTCCTGAGTTCTTATACAATATTTATTCTTTTGTGACTGACTAAATTCATTTAGCATAATGCCTTCCAGATTCCCCTATGTGATAAGAAGGTTCACAGATTCATTGTTGTTCTTTATCAATGTGAAGTATTCCATTGTGTGAGTATACCATAATTTGTTTATCCATTCGTCCGTTGCTCGGTACCTAGGTTATTTCCATCTTTTTGCTATCGTGAACAGTGCTGAAATGAACAAGGGTGTGCATGTATCTATTTGTGTGACTGCTCTTATTCCTCTAGGATATATTCCAAGGAGTCGGCGTGCTAGATCATATGCTACTTCCCTTTCCAGCATTTTGAGGAAGCATCAAACCGATTTACAAAGTGGTTGTAACATTTTAAATTCCCACCAACAGTCTATAAGTGTTCCAGGTACTCCACAACCTCACCAACATTTATTGTGGGTTTTTCGTTTGTTTATTTTTTTTTTAAATATATATATATTTTAATTGTACTTCAAGTGAAGGTTTACAGAACAAATAGTTTTTCATGAAACAGTAGTACACATATTGTTTTGTGACATTGGTTAACAACCAGATGACATGTCAACTGTCTCCCTTCTCGACATTTTTTTTGGTGAAAATAAACATAGCCAAAGATAAACTATTTTGAAAATTTCTACATGCACAGTTCAGTGACATCGACTACGCTCTTTCAATTGTGCTGCTATTCTCTCTTTAGATGAAGGTTTACAGAACAAAATAGTTTCTCATTGAACAGTTAGTACTCATGTTGCCCCATGACAATGGCTAACAACTTCACAACACATCAACACTATCCTTACTCAACCTTGGGTTCCCTATCACCAGATTTCCTGGACCCTTCTGCCTTCTAGTTCTTGTCCCTGGACTGCTGTGCCTCATTAGTCCCATTTGGTTTTATGGGGCTGTCCACTATCTGGCTGAATGGTGAACCTCGGAAGTGACTTCACCACTGAGCTAAAAGTGTGTCTGGGGGCCACACTCTCGGGGTTTCTCCAGTCTCCTTTAGGCCAGTAAATCTGGTCTTCTTTTGTGAGTTAGAATTTTATTCTACATCATTCTCCAGCTCCGTCCAGAAACCTCTGTTGTGATCCTGGTCAGAGCAGTCAGTGGTGGTAGCCGGGCACCATCTAGCTGTACTGGACTCAGTCCGGTGGAGGCTGTGGCAGCTGTGGTCGGTTAATCCTTCGGAATAATCTTTCCCTTGTATCCTGTTCTCTTCACAATCCTTTGTTCCCAAAGTGATGAGACCAGTGGAGTATCTTAGATGGCTGCTCACAGACTTTTAAGACCCTAGACACTACTCACCAAGGTAGAATGTAGAACATTGCCTTTATAAAGTGTGTTAAGCCAATTAAGCTAGATGGACCCCAAGACCATGGCCCCCACAGCCTCCGCCCAGCAATTCAGTCCCTCAAGGAGTCTGGATGTGTCTATGGAGCTTCCATGACCTTTCCTTGTACGAGTTGTGTTGACCTCCACACTATTGTGTACTGTCTCACCCTTCACCCAAGATACCACTTATCTATTGCCTATTTAGTATTCCCCCCCAACCCTTCCCATCCCTGCTAACCAACAAAGAGTGTTACTTTTTGTGTGTGAACTTTTTCATGGGTTTTTACAATAGAGAGCTCATACAAAATTTGTCCTTTTGTGATTGACTTATTTCACTCAGCATACTGTCCTCCAATTTCATCCATGTTATGAGATACTTCACATATTCATCAATATTCTTTCTCATTGCATAGTACTCCATTGTGTGTATTTACCATAGTTTGTTCATCCCTTCATCTATTGATGGGCATCTAAGCTGTTTCCATCTTTTTGCTATTGTGAACATAGGTGTGCATATGTTTATTCGAGTGACGACATTTATTTCTCTAGGGTATATTCCTAGGAGCGGGATTGCTAGATTGTATGGTATGTCTATTTATACTTTTCTAAGGCAGTGCCATATGGTTTTCCAAAATGGTTGTGTCATTTTGCATTCCTACCAGCAGTGCATAACAGTTCCGATCTCCCCAGAGCCCCTCCAACATTTGTTATTTCCAGTGTTTTTGATTCGTGCCAGTAATGCCGGGGTGAGATGGCATCTCATTGTGGTTTTAATCTGTATTTCTCTAATAGCTAGTGATCACGAGCATTTCCTCAGATGTTTGCTGGCCACTCAAATGGCTTCATTAGTGAAGAGTCTGTTCATTTCCTTTGCTCATTTTTTTAATAGGATTATTTGTCTTTTTGTTGTAGAGGTGTTGGATTTTCTTGTAGATTATGGAGATTAGACTTTTGTCTGACTTGTACTGTCCAAAATTTTTTACCAGTCTGGAGGATCTCTTTTTACTCTTTTGGTGAAGTCTTTTTAAGAGCATAGGTGTTTGATTTTTAGAAGATCCCAGTTGTCTAGCTTATCTTCTGGGGTATGTGTGTTGATAGTTATGGTTTGTATCCTGTTAACGCCGTGTATTAAGGCCCATAGTGTTGGTCCTATATTTTTCTTCAATGAACTTTACAGTTTTGGACTTTATAATTAGGTATTTGATCCATTTTGAATTAGTTTTTGTATATGGCTTGAGTTATGGGTCCTGTTTCATTTTTTGGCAGATGGATGTCCAGTTTTGCCAGCACCATTTGTTAAAAAGACTGTCTTTTCCCCATTTGATGGCCTTTGGGCCTTTGTGAAAGATCAGGTGACAGTAGGTGGATGGATTTACATCTGGGTTCTCAATTCTGTTCCATTGGTCAATGTATCTGTCATTGTACCAGTACGAGGCTGTTTTGACTACAGTAGCTGTATAGTAGGTTCTGAGGTCAAGTAGTGTGAGTCCTCCAACTTTATTCTTCTTCAGTAGCGCGTCACTTATTCGGGGCTTCTTCCATTTCCATATAAAGTTAATGATTACTTTTTCCATCTCTTTGAAGAATGTTGTTGGTATTTGGGTTGAGATTATGTTGTATTTCTAAATTGCTTTGGGTAGAATTGTCATTTTCACAATGTTGAGTCTACCTATCCATGAGCATGGTATGTTTTTCCATTTATGTAGATCCCTTTGGGTTTCTTGCAGTAGTGTTTTGTAGCTTTCTTTGTATAGGACTTTTACATCCCTGGTCAGATTTATTCCCAAGTATTTTATCTTTTTAGGGACTATTGAAGATGGTATTGTTTTCCTGATTTCCTTTTCATCGTTCTCCTTATTGGTGTATAGGAATCCAACTGATTTTTGTATTTTTATCTTGTATCCGGCTACTCTGCTGAATCTTTCTATTAGTTCCAGTAGATTTCTTGTGGATTCTTTAGAGTTGTCTAGACATAGTATCATATAATCTACAAACAGGGACAGTTTAACGTCTTCATTACCAATTTAGATGCACTTTATTTCTTTTTCTTGCCTTATTGCTCTAGCTAGAACTTCCAGCACAGTGTTAAATATGAGTGGTGATAAAAGGCATCCGTGTCTTGTTCCTGTTTTCAAGGGGAATGTTTTCAGCCTCTCTCCATTAAGAATGATGTTGGCCATTGGTTTTAAGTAGATACCCTTTTTTATGTTGAGAAATTTCCCTTTTCTATGCCTATTTTATTGACAGTTTTTATCAGGAATGGGTGTTGGACTTTGTCAGATAACTTTTCTGCATCAATTGAGATAATAATGTGATTTTTTCCTTTTATTTATGTGGTAGATTATGTTGATTAATTTTCTAATGTTGAACCATCCTTGCATACCAGCTATGAATCCTACTGGGTCGTGGTGTATTATTTTTTGATATGATGCTGAATTCTATTGGCTAGAATTTTGTTCAGAATTTTTGCATCTATATTCATGAGAGATATTGGTTGGTAATTTTCTTTTTTTGTGGCATCTTTGCCTGGTTTTGATATCAGCATTATGCTGGCTTCATAGAACGAATTTGGAAGTGTTGCTTCCTCTTCTATGCTTTGAAATAGCTTGAGTAGAACTGGTACAAGCTCTTCTGTAAATGTTTTGTACAATTCTCTAGTGAAGCCACCTGGGACAGGGCTTTTTCTAGCTGGGAATTTTTTTTTTTTAATACCTTTTCAATTTCTTCTCTTATTATGAGTCTGTTCAGATTTTCAACATCACTTTGTTGTAGTTTGGGTAGATAGTGTGATTATAGAAATTTATCCATTCCCTCTAGGTTTTCAAATTTGTTGGGGTATAGTTTTTCTTTATGTTCTCTTATGATCCTTTTATTTCAGTTGGGTCTGTTGTAATGTCACCCATTTCATTTCTTATTTGGGTTATTTGCATCCTTTCCTGTTTTCCTTTTTCAGTCTGGCCAGTGGTTTGTTGATTTTGTTGATTCTTTCAAAGAACTAACTTTTGGTTTTGTTGATTCTACTGTTTTTCTGTTCTGTTTCATTTATTTCTGCTCTGATCTTTATTATTTCCTTTCTTCTGGTTGTTGTGGGCGTTTTTTGCTGTTCTCTTTCTATTTGTTTGAGTTCTGTAGTTAATGTTTTGATATTGTCCCTTTCTTCTTTTTTGATGTGTGCTTCTATTGCTATAAATTGTTCTCTGAGGACTGCCTATGCTGTGTCCCAAAGTTTTGGTATGATGTGTCTTCATTCTCATTGGATTCCAGGAATATTTTCATTCCATCTGTGATTTCTTCTGTTACCCATTGATGTGTAAGCAGGGTATTATTCAGTTTCCATGTGTTTGATTTTTTTTCCTTGCTCTTTCTAGTGTTAATTTCTACCTTGATGACATTGTGGTCAGAGAAGATACTGTGAATTATCTCAACGTTTTCGATCTTGTTGAGGATTTCTCTGTGGCCTAAGATGTGGTCTATTCTGGAGAACGTTCCATGTGCATTGGAAAAGAATGTGTACTTTGCAGCGGTTGGATGGATTGTTCTATATATGTCTATGAGGTCCAGTTGGCTGATTGTGCCCTTTAGGTCTTCTGTATCTTTGCTGAGTTTCTTTATAGTTGTTCTGTCCTTTACTGAGAGTGGTGTGTTGAAGTCTCCTACTATTATTGTGGAACTGTCAATTTCTCTTTTCAGTGTTGTTAGAGTTTGTTTTATGTATTTTGGAGCACTTTCATTGGGTGCATATGTTTATTATGGTTATGTCTTCATGATGGATCGTCCCCTTAATCATTATATAGTGTCCTTCTTTGTCTCTTATGGTAAATTTTGTTTTAAAGTTTATTTTATGTGAGATTAGTATTGCCACACCTGCTCTTTTTTTGTGGTTGTTAGCTTGATATATTTTTTTCCAGTCTTTGACTTTTAATAAATTCACATCTTTGTTTCTAAGGTGTGTCTCTTGTAGACAGTGTATTGATGGATCCTGTTTTTTTATCCATTCTGTCTCTATCCGTCTCTTTATAGGTGCATAGAGTTCATTTACATTCAGTGTAATTATTGATAGATGTGAGTTTGTTGCTGTCATTTTGTAAGGGTTTTTTTTTTCTTGTGGTGGTGACTTTTCTTTGTTCTTGTTACTCTCCTGTGCTGAGTTACTTTTTTTGTATTTTTTTTTTTCATTTCCTTTGTTTCGGTAGATTTTGTTTTTGCTGAGACTTTATATTTTTCTTCTTTATTTTTATGAGAATGTTTATTAATTTTCTTTTTGGTTACCATGAAATTTACCTTTATCTTTCTAAGTTTGAAGCAGTCTATTATTACTTGGTATTGCCTTGCCTTCCTCTCCATTAGAAGGTTCTATACCTACACCGTTTATTCCCTCTTTTATTTTTCTGATGTTGTTGTCACTTACTGATTCACTGCTCTGATTCCCTGTTGTATTTCGTTTGGTTTTGCATAGTCCTTGAGAGTTCATTTCCTGGATTGGGATCTGGCTCGTACCATCCTACATCCTAGATTCTGTCTTTGAGCTGAAGTTGTTTGTTCTCAGATCGAAGAACTCCCTTTAAAAATTCTTGTAAATTTGGTTTGGTTTTTACGTATTCCCTTAATTTCTGTTTATCTGGAAATATCCTAATTTCACCATCATATTTGAACAATTGTTTTGCAGGATATATTATTCTTGGCTGGCGATTTTTTCCTTTCAAGATTTTATATATGTCATCCCATTACCTTCTTGCCTGCATGGTTTCTGCCAAATAATCTGAGATTAGTCTTATTGTTTCTCTTCTGTATGTGACTTCTTGTTTTTCATGAGCTGCTCTGAGGATTATTTGTCTTTGTTTTTGGTGAGTGTGATTATGATATGCCTTGGTGATTTTCTTTTGGGGTCTCTGCTATATGGGGTTCGTTGAGCTTCTTGGATGGCCAGATTTTCATCTATCTTCATATTGGGGAAGTTTTCTGTCAGCAGCTTTTCAATGATCCTCTCTGTTTTCTGTTTTCTCCCCCTGTTCTGGGACACCAATCACTCGAAAATTTTTGCTTTTGATTGTTTCCCTCATAACTCTCAGGGTCTCTTCATTTTTCTTTGTTATTTTTTCTGAGTTTACCTCTAACAGAGTTGTATCTAAGTGTTTTTCTTCAATTCCACTGATCCTGTCTTCCACCATTTCAAATCTCCTCCTCAGCCCTTCTATGATTCCTTCCAGTGCTGAAATCTTGTTGTTTATCTTTTGGATTTCTAATTGTTGTTTTTGTATAATTTCTAGTTGTAAAATTATTTTGGCATTTTGTTCCTGCGTTATTTTCCTGAATTCTTCCAATTTTTTGTCTGTATTTTTCATGAATTTGTCTATTTTTTCCTCATTTTTGTCTGTTTTTTGCTTAAAATCTTGGAGAATTCTGGGCATTAGAGATTTGAATTCCTGATCAGGTAGTTCTAGGGTCTTTTCTTCCACAGCAAAGTCATCTGGTGTTTTATTTTGGACACCTATTGGAACCTTGCTGTCCTGTTTTGTTAAATTTTTTGATATTATTTGCTGTCTTCGGGACATTCAGTAACTATTTTTCTCATTTGTTGATTGTAGATTTACTTGTTTCATCCTTTTTTTTTTTAATTGGCTGTGTCTGAGCAGGCAGGCTGTGTGTTCTTTGTTGTTTGCTCGTCTGTGAGCATGATACTTTTTGCCTCCTTCTCCAATTGGCAGGGTCAGTTGCTCAGGTATGGTGCAGCAGGACAGATCTAGCTGAAGAGGAGTTACTGGGATGGGTTGTTTGTGGCACTTACTACAGCCACCAGGGTGGGTCAGTAATCAGTGCAGGACAGGTTTCAGTAGGCTGTGCCTGTACTGCTTGGTTGTGTGATGTTTAGTGCACGGTGCAGATAGGCAGGATGTAGGGGGGAGATTGTTATGTGTGCAGCTAAAATGGATATGGGAGAGAGGAGAGAGGAACAGGAGCCAAAAACATACACACAGAAAAGAGTGCTAGGTGGAGCTTGCTGTTGGAGTGGAGAGATGAGAGACTATGAAATGGAGAAAAACAAAAATGGGAAGAAGAAGGAAAAAAAAAGAATAGAATGAATATATAAAAATCTGTAAGGAAAACGAACACCAATGCTCCCCAGGATCCCACCGGGGCAGCTATAAGTCTGGGGAAGTTGTTCTTAGGTGTTGCAGTACAGCCTAGCTAGAAGGCATAGAGGTATTCAGTGTCAGGTATTCAGGGAACAGAAAGAGAAGGAAGGTATTTAGAGATGAGAAACTGAGAAATGAAGAAAGACAAAAAGGGAAAAAGAGGGAAAAGAAAACAAAAGAAATTTAAAAAAAAATGAGAAAAGCCCCCGAAAAAAGAGAAAAAACCATGAGAAAAGAAATGCTCTCAGGGATCCCTCTGGGTGTCTGTGCAAGCTGAGGGAGTAGGCTCCGAGCCCCGCAGCACTGCCTGTCCAGAACGGGCTCCCAACTCAAGAAAAGGAAAAGAAAACACACAAACAATTCAAAACAAGCAAACAAACAAAAGCCCCAGGATCCCACCAGCACAGCAGCCCAGACCGGGAAGCATTTTCACACTTGAACGGAGCTCCGCAGCCTCTCAGGAAGAAGCCAGGTATTTATTATTTTGTGTTTTTTGGATTAATGCTAACTTTGTTGGGGCGAGATGGTATCTCATTGTAGTTTTGATTTACACTTCTCTAATGGTTAATGATCTTGTGCGTTTCTTCATGTGTCTGTTAGCTGCCTGAATGTCTTCTTTGGCGAAGTGACTCTTCATATCTTTGCCCATTTTTAATTAGGATTATTTGTCCTTTTGTTGTGGAGGTTTTGCAGTATCTCGTAGATTTTAGAAATTAGACACTGATCTTATTTGTAATAGCCAAAATTTTGTCCCAGTCTGTAAGATCATCTTTTTACTCTTCTGGGGAAGTCTTTTGATAAGCATAATTGTTTGATTTTTAGGAGCTCCCAGTTATCTAGTTTCTCTTCTGGTGTTTGTGCCTTGTTACTTATGATTTGTTTTCTGTTTATGCCATGTATTAGGGATCCTAGCTTTGTGCCTATTTTTTATTCCATGATCTTTATTGTTTTAGAGTTTATATTTGGGTATATGATCCATTTTGAGTTAGTTTTTGTGCAAGATGTTAGATACGGGTCTTGTTTCATTTTTGTGCAGATGGATATCCAGTTATGTCAGCATGATTTGTTAAAGAGACTATCTTTTCCCCAATTAACAGAACTTGGACTATGTCAAATATCAGCTGCTGATAGGTGGATGACTTTATGTCTGAATTCTCAATTCTGTTCCATTGGTCTATGTATCTGTTGTCCTACAAATACGAGGCTGTTTTGACTACCATGGTGGTATAACAGGTTCTAAAATCAGGTATTGTGAGGCCTCTCACTTTGTTTCTTCTTCAGTAATTCTGTACTTATCCAAGGCCTCTTCCTTTTCCAGGTGAAATTGATGATTTGCTTCTCCACCTCATTAAAAAATGCCATTGGAATTCGGATCAGGATTGCATTGTATCTGCAGATCACTTTGGGTAGAATTGACATTTTTACAATGTTGAGTCTTCCTATCTATGAGTAAGGTATGTTTTTCCACTTATGCAGGTCGGTTTTGGTTTCTTGCAATAGTGTCTTGTAGTTTTCATTGTATAAGTCTTTTACGTCTCTGGTTAGATTTATTCTTAGTATTTTTTCTTTTTGGGGGCTATTGCAAATGATATTGATTTGGTAATTTGATCTTTGAAGTTCTCTTTATTTGTGTAGAGAAATCCAACTTATTTTTTATGTTTATATTGTATCCTGATACTTCGCTGAAATCTTCTACTAGTTCCAGTAGTTTTCTTGTGGATTCTTTGGGGTTTTTTGTGTATAAGACCATATCATCTGCAAATTGAGATTTTCACTTCTTCCTTGCTGATTTGGATGTCCTTTATTTATTTGTCTAGCCTAATTCCTCTGCTTGGACCTCCAGCACAATGTTTAATAAGAATGGTGACAAACAGCATCCTTGTCTGCTTCCCATTCTCAAGAGGGAATGCTTTCACACTCTCTCCATTTAGGATGATGTTGGCTGTTGGCTTTGTACAAATGTCGTTAACAATGCTGAGGAATTTCCTTTCTATTCCTATTTTGTTGAGAGTTTTTATCATGAATGGGTGTTGGACTTTGCCAAAAGACTTTTCTGTATCAAATGATAAGATCATGTGTTTCTTACCTTTTGTTTTATTTATGTGTTGGATTACATTGACTATGTTTCTAATATGGAAACATCCCTGCATACATGATATAAATCCCACTTGATTATGTTGAATTATTTTTTTTGATATGTTGTTGAATTCTATTGGCTAGAATTTTGTTGCAGATTTTTGCATCCATGTTCATGAGGGATATTGGTCTGTAATTTTCTTTTTTTGTGGTGTTTCTACCTGTTTTTGGTATGAGGGTTATGCTGGCTTCATAGAATGAGTTTCGGAGTATTCTTTCCCTTTCTATGCACCGAAATACCTTTAGTAGTAGCAGTGTTAACTCTTCTCTGAAAGTTTGGTAGAATTTTCCTGTGAAACCATGAGGGCCAGAGCTTTTATTTTGGTTGGGAGTTTTTTAATTACCTTTTCATTCTCTTCTTTTGTTATAGGTTTATTTAGTTGTTCTACCTGTTCGTGTTAGTTTAGGTAGGTAGTGAGTTTCCAGAAATTTGTCCATTTCCTCTAGGTTTTCAAATTCTTTAGAAGACAATTTTTCATAGTATTCTGTTATGATTCTTTTAATTTCAGTTGGGTTTCTTCATTTTCTAAATCTTTTTATCTGATTTTTCCTCAAGTAAGTTGGTGTCAAGTTCTTTATCTTCAGTCTCACTAATTTTGGCTTCCATTGCCTCAATTCTGCTCCTATGACTTTCTAGTCAATTGTTTAATTCTGAAGTTTTATTGTTAGTCTTCTGGATTTCTGATTGCTGTCTCTCTATGGATTCTTGAATCCTGTTAAATTTGTCCTTATGCTATTCTCTAATCTTCTTAAGTTCCTCGATTGCTTTGTTTGTATGTTCCTTGGATTTTTCTACATTTTGCATGATCTCCTTCCTGATCTCTTGAAGAGTTCTGTGTATTAATCTTTTGTATTCTGCCTCCAGTAATTCCAAGAAATTCTCTTCCTCTGGAAAATTTCTTGTTTCTTTATTTTGGGAGCTTGCTGAAGCCATCACGGTCCGCCTCATCATGTGATTTGATATTGGCTGTTATCTCCAAGCCATAAACAAGTTACTGTATTTATTTATTTTATGTTTGCTTACTGTTTCCTAGCTTCTTGTTTTGTTTTGATATGCCCAGAAAGGCTGCTCATGTGAGCTAGTTTGCTTATTGGCGCCTTTGAAGCTCTAACATACTGTCACAAGCTGGTTAGTTCTGTTACTAAGTATGTTAGCCCAGGATTCCGTTTACTTTTCGTGTATGGATTAAGCTCAGGTGTCCAGGTAGTTGATCACAAAGTATGTGGTGCAGGCTCTCACCTGCAGTCCTAGACAGGCATGGGTGATTGGTGTAGGTGCAAGTATCTGGCTGCAGTAAGGGGTCATGCACTAAGAAATGCAAGGGGCTGATGGCTGCCCCTGAGTGTCTGTGAGGAAAGCATGTCCTTGTTCTCTCGAGAGCATATGTGCGTAGGTTTTGTAGCTGGACTATGGGCACCCAATGCTGTTGGCTGTAAGGGCTATGGGACACCACTTATTCTTTGAACCGTGTCACTGGTGGCTAGGTGGTGTAAGTGGAGCCACCAGTCCCCAGGCCCCTCCCTGATGTAGGCAAGTGAGGAAACTGTTTAATGGGCAGAGCAGTGTCAAATGTCATGAAGCTGCTACTTCATAGCTGAAAGAGTTGAAATTAGACTTCAGGTATATACCCTGTTGTACTGTATAATGAGGGCCTAAGCTGTTGAAATATGACCACACAGCATTATGCAGGGGGAAAAGCATTCAAAGTCCACGGACCCCTTACGCTTTTGCCTAGGCAAAGGAGCTGTGCCTACCCTGAGTTCCTGGCTTAGAGGAGCCAGAAGATTATTTCTTCCCTGTTTGTTAATGTGTTCCCTCTCTGAGGCCAGGAGAATGGCTTGGGCCAAGTGATGGGTCCTACTTCCAGCCCAGGGGAAGCAGCATCAGCTGAAGGCCACCCAGAACCTTGTGCAGGTCAGGGAGAGGGGACGTAAATAGGACAGAGATTTTTCTCAAGGTGGGTGTTATTTGATCTGCATGGTAGGCCAGACGCAAGTACTTATGTTTTGCTGATTGAGCGCTGCTTTTCACTGGTTCTGGATGCCTGAGGAGACTTTGCCACTGGGTCTCTCCCAATGTGGAACACACCTCTTGTGCGCCACTGCTTGCCTCACTGTGCACTAGAGCTGATCCAGCCTGAAGGGTGCTGGCTCCCATCAGGTCAGGTTGGCAACTCCTCACTGCTTCTGAACAGTCTCTCCTTCCCCCCACTACTCAGTCCGATTCCTTAACTTTGCCTTTGATGTTCAGGGCTCCTCGATTTTCATATATAATTGATTCACTTGTGTTTTTTTTTTTTGGGGGGGGGTCTTTTTTGTAAGAGGGACCACAAGGACTGGCTGACTACTCTGCCGTCTTGGCCTCGCCCCCTGGAATTGCAATTTTGAAGGCTTCTATGGGAAAAATATTAAATGATGCAGAAAGTGTCAAAAGATGATGTGAGGAATACACAGATTCATTGTACCAAAAAAACTTGGTTGATGTTCAACAATTTCAAGAGGTAGCATATGATCAAGAACTGATGGTATTGAAGGAAGAAGTCCAAGCTGCACTGCAGGCTTTGATGAAAAACAAAACTCCAGAAACTGATGGAACACCAATTAAGATGTTTCAACAAATGGATGTAGAACTGGAATTGCTCGTTTGTCTGTGCCAAGAAATTTGGAAGACAAATACCCTGCCAACTGAATGGAAGAGATCCATATTTGCACTCATTCCAAAGAAAGGTAATCCAACAGAATGAAGAAATTATCAAATAATATTATTATTATCATATGCAAGTACAATTTTGCTGAAGATCATTCAAAAGTGATTGCAGCAGTAAATTGACAGGGAACTGCCAGAAATTTAAGGCGGATTCAGAAGAGAACTTGGAATGAGAGATATTATTGGTGATGTCAGATGAATCTTGGCTGAAAGCAGAGAATACTAGATGTTTACCTTTGTTTTATTAACTATGCAAAGGCATTTGACTGTGTGGATCATAAGAAATTATGGCTAACATTGCAAAGAATGGGAAATCTAGAACATTTAATTGTGCTCATGTGAAACCTGTACATAGACCAAGAGGCAGTCCTTTGAACAGAACAAGGGGACACTGCCTGGTTCAAAATGAAGAAAGATGTGCATTAAGTTTGTATCCTTTCACCATACTTATTCAATTTGTATGCTGAACAAATAATTCAAGAAACTGGACTATATGAAGAAGAATGTGACATCAGGATTGGTGGAAGTCTCATTAACAACTTGTGATATACAGATGACACAACCTTGCTTGCTGAAAGTGAAGAGGACGTGAAGCACATACTGAAGAAGACCAAAGACTACAGCCTTCAGTATGGATTACACCTCAACATAAAGAAAACAAAAATCCTCATAACTGGACCAATAAGCAACATCATGGTAAATGGGGAATAGTTTGAAGTTGTCAAGGATTTCATTGCACTTGGATTCACAATCAATGCCCAAGGAAGCAGCAGTCAGAAGATCAAACTACGTATTGCACTGGGCAAATCTTCTGCAAAAGACCTCTTAGAAGTGTTAAAAAGCAAATATGTCACTTTGAGGACTAAGGTGCACCTGACCTAAGCCATGGTGTTTTCAATTCATTCATATGCGTGCAAAAGCTGGACAATGAATAAGGAAGACTGAAGAAGAATTGATGTCTTTGAATTATGGTGTTGGTGAAGAATATTGACTATACCATGGACTGCCAGAAGAACAAATAAGTCTGTCTCGGAAGAAATACAGCCAGAGTACTCCTTGGAAGCGAGGATGGCGAGCACTAGTAAGTACTTTGGACATGTTATCAGTATGGACTAGTCCCTGGAGAAGGACATCATGCTTGGTAAAGTAGAGGGTCAGTGAGTAACAGGAAGACTGTTGATGAGATGGGTTAACACAGTGGCTGCAACAATGGGCTCAAGCTTAACAAGGATTGTGAGAATGGTTCAGGAAAGGGTAATATTTCCTTCTGTCGTATGTAGTGTTGCTATGAGTTGGAACCAAGTTGATGATACCCAACAACAGCAACACATTATTTTTCTAGACATAATGCTATAGCGCACTTAATATACTCCAGTATACTATAAACTTAACTTTTATATCACTGGGAAACCATAAAATTCTTGTGACTTGCTTTATTGTGATATTGGATTTATTGTGGTGGTCTGGAACCAAACGGACAATATCCCCGTGGCATGCCTGTATGTAAAATAAAATTCTCACCTGTTATTCTCAGTTTTATATAAAAACACAGAGCACCTTCCGTAGACTTTATTCCTTGAAAATCTGAAAACTCGCCTCAAAACTTACCACTAAATTTTCTGATTTTCAAGGAGTAGAGACATGTCAATTGTGGGTAACTGAAGGAAGTTTAATATACACATTTCAAAGGAAACTGATATTTCTTAGATCCTCTAGTTTTATGAAAGTCACTGCATCACTATTATCAATAAAACTGAACACTGACAAAGAAAAGGTAATTGTAAATATTTATTAATTACCTATTTTAGTTAATTAACTATGTATACAGCAAAATTGATATCTATCTAACTCCAGTGGGTTAAACAAATATATTTTTTTTTTTCCTTCTCACGTAGCATGACGTCTCAAAGTAAGTGGTCCAGAGCTGGTGGGACGATTCTCAATGTGACCATCATCTCATATATTTAATGCATATGTACATTTCCTTTGTCTCACAGATCTTTTCATTTTATATCTTGTAAATTACTCACCATATCATATCTATTGAAATGTACACACACACATTCACATACACATGCTTTAGCACTATTAATATACTTTTTGTGAGTTAGATACAAATAATAAAGTTATTTATATTAAGTGTTCAACTCAATGTTGAAAGTATTGTAGCCTCTAACTATCCTTTTTGTGATGGTTAAGATTGTGTGTCAACTTGGCTGCGCCATGATTCTCCGTGTTTTAATGTAATCACTCCCATGATTGAATATACTGTGAGTAGCCAGTCAGATGAAAGGGAGCCTCCTTGGGGCTGTGGCCCGCATTTGTATATAAGCAGACGTTCTGGCTTTTTGCTGTCTCTGGACCCTGCGGCTGCTTCCTGTCTTCTCATCTCCCGTTCTTGGGACATGAGCTGTCAGCTCATCTGCCAAACCTGGGATTTGTCTATCAACACAGCCTGTGAGTGGGAGCCCTGCTCTCCGACCTTCCAATCTTGGGCTTGCCAGCTTCTGCAGCTGTGTGACTTGGGAGAGGCCTCTACCCTGATACACCGACTTGGGACGTTCTAGCCTCTACAATTTTGTGAGCTTTTTCCTTGATATAATCTCTCTATATATATATATTTATACACTTTTTTTACTGATTTTGCTTCTCTAGAGAACCCAGCTGAAGACCCTTTTGAACTAACATTGTTGGCTGTGCTCTTTATTCCAATGATTTTGGAATGGTTCCCACAGCTTCAAGTCTCTAATTTCAAACAGGTCAAATATAAAACCTATAGTATAATATATTTTACTTTTTTTTCTTCATGAAAATTAAAACCACAAAATTAAACAACAATCATAACCATATCTTGGAAGTTTCAAACAGGATTGCCTTTTATCCCGCTGGCCAGTATTGAGTGACATGGCCAAAACATGAAGCAAGTGATTATCGGGAAATGAATAACTATGAAAGTGGGAATGGTTGTGGTCTAGTCAACTAGTGGTGATTACCACAAAGAACAATTTATTTTTCTTGTGAGGAAGGTATATTCTTGAATATTAGAATTTAAGCTTGACATATAGCTACAATATCTTTTTTATTGAATATATTGTTTAGGCTTTTATATTCTTTTTTTTATTATTGTAGTTTAAATGAAGTTTACATTTCAAGTTAGTCTTCCATAGAAAATTTTATACATCATTGTTATGTGACCCTAATTGCTCACCTCATTCTGCGACAGCATGCACCTCCTTTCCACCCCTGATTCCCCATGTCCATTCAACCATCTCGTAACCCTCTCTGCCTTCCTATCTCACCTCTGGACAGAAGCTGCCACTTTGGTCTCTTATATCTACTTGAGCAAAGAGGGACACACCTCACAATTATCACTATATGTCCCACAGTCCAGTCCAATCACTATCTGAAGAGTTGACCTCGGAAATTGTTTTAGTTCTGGGCTAATAGAGAATCCAGGGGTCATGCTTTCCTGGGTACCTCCAGTCTCAGTCAGACCATTAAGTCTGGTCTTCCTACTAGAATTTGAGTTCTGCACCCCACCTTTCCCCTGTTCCATCAGGGACTCTCTGTTTTGTTCCCTGTCAGGGTGGTCATTGGTGGTAGCTGGGCACCGTCTAGTTCTTCTTGTCTCAGGCTGATGAAGTGTCTGGTTTATGTGGCCCTTTCTGTCTCTTGGGCTAAGACTTTCCTTGTGTCTCTGGTGATCTTCATTCTCCTTTACTCCAGGTGGTTGGGACCAGTTGATGCATATTAAATGGCCACTGGAAAGCTTTTAAGACCCCAGACACCACTCACTAAAGGAGGATGCAGAACATATTCTTAATAAGCCTTATCATGCCAATTGACCTAGATGTCCCCTGAAAGCATGGTCCCCAGACCTCTACCCCTGCTACTCTGTCTCTCAAAGTATTTGATTATATTCAGGGAACTTCTTAGCTTTGGTTTAGTCCCGTTGTGGTGACTTCCCCTGTAGTGTGTGCTGTCCTTCCCTTCATCTAAGATACTTCTTATCTACTATCTAGTTAGTAAACTACCCTCATCCTCCCTCTCCACCCTCCTAACCATCAAACAATGTTTTCTGTGTTTAAACCTTTTCTTGAGTTCTTATAATAATGGTCTTATACAGTATTTGTCCTTCTGTGACTGACTAAATTCACTCAGCATAATAAGTTCCAGCTTCCTCCATGTTATACAATGTTCACGGCTTCATCGTTGTTCTTTACCGTTGGGTAGTATTCCATTCTGTGGATATACCACAATTTGTTTATCCATTTCTCCTTTTACGGGCACCTAGGTTGTTTCCATCTTTTTGCTACTGTGAACAGTGCTGCAATGAACACAATTGTGCATATATCAATTCGTGTGACGGCTCTTATTTCTCTAGGATATATTCCAAGGAGCAGGATAGCTGGATCGTATGGTACTTCTATTTCTAGCTTTTTAAGGAAGCTCCAAATCGATTTCCAAAGTGGTTATACCATTTTACATTCCCACTAACAGTGTATAAGTGTTCCAGTCTCTCCACAACCTCTCCAGCATTTATTATTTTGCGTTTTTTGGATTAATGCTAGCCTTGTTGGGGTGAGATGATATCTCATTGTAGTTTTGATCTGCATTTCTCTAATAGTTAATGATCGTGAGCATTTCTTCTTGTATCTGTTAGACGCCTGTATATCTTCTTTGGTGATGTGCCTGTTCATATCCTTTGCCCACTTTTTAATTGGGTTATTTGTCCTTTTTGTTTTTGAGGTTTTGCAGTATCTTGTAGATTTTAGAGATTAGACAGTTATCAGTTTTGTCATAGCCAAAATGTTTTTCCCAGTTTGTAGGTTGTCTTTTTACTCTTTTGGTGAAGTTTTTTGATGAGTATAAGTGTTTGATTTTTAGGAGCTCCCATTTATCTAGTCTCTCTTCTGGTCCTTGTGCATTGTTACTTATGGTTCGTATTATGTTTATGCAATGTATTAGGGCTCCTAGCGTTGTCCCCATTTTTTCTTCCATGATCTTTATTGTTTTAGATTTTGTATAAGTCTTCAATGAATTTTGAGTTAGTTTTTGTGCATGGTGTGAGGTATGGGTCTTGTTTCAGTTTTTGGCAAATGGATATCTAGTTATGCCAGCACAATTTGTTAAAAAGACTGCTATTTCTCCAATTAACGGACTTTGGGCCTTTGTCAAATATCAGCTGCTCATAGGTAGATGAGCTTATATCTGGATTCTCAAATCTGTTCCATTAGTCTACGCATCTGTTGTTGTACAAATACCGGGCTATTTTGACTACCATGGCTGTATAATAGGTTCTAAAATCAGGTAGTGTGGGGCCTCCCACTTTGTTCTTCTTCTTGAGTAATTCTTTATTTTTTCGGGGTCCTTCTCTTTCCGTATGAAGTTGGTGATTTGTTTCTCCATCTGTTTAAAAAATGCTGGTGAAATTTGGATCAGGATTGCACTGTATCTGTATATTGCTTTGGGTAGAATTGATATTTTCACTATGTTGAGTCTACCTATCCATGAGCAAGGTATATTTTTCCACTTATGCAGGTCTCTTTTAGTTTCTTGCAGTAGTGTCTTGTAGTTTTCTCTGTATAGATCTTTTACATCTATGGTTAGATTTATTCCTAAGTATTTTATCCTCTTGGGGGCTACTTTAAATAGTATTGATTTGGTGATTTTCTCTTCAAGGTTCTTGTTGTTGGTGTAGTGGACTCCAACTGATTTTTGTATGTTTATCTTGTATCCTGATCAATTGCTGAAATCTTCTATTAGTTCCAGTAGTTTTCTTGTGGATTCTTTGGGGTTTTCTGTTTATAAAATCATATCATCTGCAAATAGAGATAATTTGACTTCTTCCCTACTAATCTGGATGCCTTTTATTTCTTTTTCTAGCCTAATTGCCGTGGCTAGTACCTCCAGCACAATGTTGAATAAGAGTGGTGATAGAAAGCATCCTTGTCTGATTCCCGTTCTCAGGGAGAATGCTTTCAAAGTCTCTCCATTCAGAATGAGGTTGGCTGTTGGTTTTGTATAAAAGGCTTTAATTATATTGAGGAATTTCCCTTCTATTCCTATTTTGTTGAAAGTTTTTATCATAAATGGATGCTGGACTTTGTTGAATGCCTTTTCTGCATCGATTGATAAGATCATGTGTTTCTTATCTTTTGTTTTGTTTATGTGATGTATTACATTGATTATCTTTCTAATGTGGAACCATCCCTGCATACCTGATACAGATCCCCCTTGATTACGGTGAATTATTTTTTTGATATGTTGCTGAATTTTATTGGCTAGAATTTTGTTGAGGATTTTTGCGTCAACGTTCATGAGGGATATTGGTCTCTAAATTTCTTTTTTTGTGGTGTCTTTACCTGAGCGCTGTTTTTCTATGTCCCAAAGGTTCTGGTAGGATGTGTTTTCATTCTCATTTGATTCTATGAATTTCTTTATTCCGTCCTTAACTTTTTCTATAAGACAGCAGATTTTGAGCAAGGTGTTCAGTTTCCATGTGCTTGATTTTTTTCCCCTTGCTTTTTTGTGTTGTTGATTTCCACTTTTATGGCTTTATGGTAAAAAAGATGTTTTGTAATTTTTTCGATGCTTTGGATTTTGTTAAGGCTTGATTTATGGCCTATGTGGTCTATTCTGGAGACTGTTCCATGTGCGTTGTGAAAGAAAGTATACTTGGCTGCTGTTGGGTGGAGTGTTTTGTATATGTCTATGAGATCAATTTGGTTGATTGTAGCATTTAGCTCTTCCGTGTCTTTCTGGAGCTTTTTTCTGGATGTTCTGTCCTTCACCAAAAGTGGCATGTTGAAGTCTCCTACTGCTATTGTGGAGCTGCCTGTCTCTCTTTTCAGTGCTGTCAGAGTTTGTTTTATATATTTTGGAGCACTGTCTTTTGTTGTGTAAATATTTATTATAGTTATGTCTTCCTGGTGTATTGACCCATTAATCATTCTATGGTGTCTTTCCTTATCCTTTGTGGTGGATTTTACTTTAAAGTCTATTCTGTCAGAGATTATTATTGCCAATCCTTCTCTTTTTTGAGTGTTGTTTGCTTGATATTTATCTTTTTTTTCCCATCCTTTGAGTTTTAGCCTGTTTGTGTCTTTAAGTCTAAGGTATATCTATTGTAAGCAGCAAATAGACAGATCATGCTTTTTTATCCAATCTTCCACTCTCTATCTCTTGATGCATTAAGTCCGATTATATTCAGTGTAATTATTGATACGTATGAGTTTAGTGCTGTGATTCTGATATCTCTTTTTGTGCGTTGCCCAGAGTTTCTTTGTTCTCCTCAATTTTCTGTGCTGAATAGTTTTTCCTTATTATTTTATTTTCATCTTTTTCATTGTTGTTGATTTTGTATTTACTGAGTCTTTATATTTTTCTAGTTTTTTATTGTGATTTGTAGGATTGTTAGTTTCCTTTGTGGTTACCTTAGTATTTACCTGTATTTATCAAAGTTTATAGCAGTCTTCAATTTCTTTATATTGCATTGACTTCCCCTCCATATGAAAAATCTATAACTGCATTTTTTTTCTTTTTATTTTTATTGTACTTCAGGTAAAGGCTTAAACAACAAGTAGTTTCTCATGAAACAGTAGTACACATATTGTTTTATGACATTAGTTAGTAACCCACAACATGTGAAACCTCTAACTTCTCAACCTTTATTTTTGGTGAAAATCCACATAGCCAAAGATACACCATTTCAAAAATTTCTACACACACAGTTCAGTGACATTGACTACGCTCTTCCAATTGTGCTGCTATTCTCACTTAAGATGAAGGCTTACAGAACAAGATAGTTTCTCATTTAAAAGTTACTACACATGTTGCCCTATGACAAAGGTTAACAATTTCACAACACATCCACAGTATCCTTACTCAACCTTGGGTTCCCTATCACCAGCTTCCTTGTCCGCTTCAGCCTTCTGGCCCTTGTCACTGGACTACTGTACCTCATTAGTCCCATTAGGTTTTACGAGGCTGTCCACTCCCAGGCTGAACGGTGAACCTCGGAGATAACTTCACCACTGAACTAAAAGAGTATCTGGGGGCCATACTCTTGGCTTTTCTCCAGTCTCCTTTAGACCAGTAAATCTGATCTTATTTCTGTGAGTTAGAATTATGTTCTACATCCTTCTCCAGCTCTGTCCAGAACCCTCCGTTGTGATCCTGGTCAGAGCAGTCAGTGGTGGTAGCTGGGCACCATCTAGCTGTACTGGATTCAGTCTGCTGGAGGCCTTGGTAGCTGTGGTCAATTCATTAGTCCTTCCGACTAAACTTTTCCTTGTATCCTGCTGTCTTCATTCTCCCTTGCTTCCTAAGGGATGAGACCAGTGGAGTATCTTACATGGCCGCTGACAGGCTTTTAAGAACCCAGACCCTACTCAACAAGGTAGAATGTAGAGCATTGTCTTTATAAGCCATGTCATGCTAATTGAGCTAGATTGTACCTGAGACCATGGTCCCCACAGCCCTCTGCCCAGCAATTCAGTCCCTCAGGTAGTTTGGATGTGTCTATGGGGCTTCCATGACCTTTCCTTGTACAGGTTGTGTTAGTTTTCCCTGTATTGTGTACTGTCTCACCCTTCACCCAATATACCACTTATCTATTATCTATTTAGCAATTCCCCCCCACCCCTCCCATCCCTGGTAACCAACAAAGATTGTTACGTTTTGTGTGTGAATTTTTTCATGGGTTTTTACAATAGAGGTCTCATACAATATTTGTCCTTTTGTGATTGACTTATTTCACGCAGCATAATGTCCTCCAGTTTCATCCATGTTATCAGATGCTTCAGATATTCATTGTTGTTCTTTCTTTTTGCATAGTACTCCATTGTGTGTATGTACCGTAGTTTGTTTATCCATTCATCTGTTGATGAGCATCTAGGTTGTTTCCATCATTTTGCTATCGTGAACAATCCTGCCATGAACATAGGTGTGCATATGTCTATTCGAGTGATGACTCTTATTTCTCTAGGATATATTCCTAGGAGTGGGATTGCTGGATCGAATGGTATGTCTATTTCTAGCTTTCTGAGGAAGTGCCATATCGTTTTCCAAAATGGTTGTATCATTTTGCATTCCCGCCAGCAGTGCATAAGAGTTTCGATCTCCCCGCACCTCCTCCAACGTTTGTTATTTCCAGTGTTTTTGATCCGTGCCACTAATGCTGTGGTGAGATGGTATCTCATTGTGGTTTTAATTTGCATTTCTCTAATGGCTAGTGATCGTGAGCATTTCCTCATGTGACTGTTGGCCATGTGAATGTCTTCTTTGGTGAAGTGCCTGTTGGTTTCCTTTGCCCATTTTTTAATAAGATTAAGTGTCTTTTTTTGTAGAGGTGTTGGATTTTATTGTAGATGATGGAGATTACACCTTTGTCTGATTTGTACTGTCCAAAAACTTTTTCCCAGTCTGTAGGTTCCCTTTTTACTCTTTTAGTAAAGTCTTTTGAAGAGCATTGGTGTTTGATTTTTAGGAGATCCCAGTTATCGAGCTTATCTATTGGGGTTTGTGCATTGATGCTTATGGTTTGTATCCTGTTAATGTCGTCTATTAAGGCCTGTAGCTATGGTCTTATTTTTTCTTCTATGAACTTTATAGTTTTAGGCTTTATATTCAGGTCTTTGATCCATTTTGAAGTAGTTTTTGTATACGGCGTGAGGTATGGGTCCTATTTCATTTCTTTGCAGATGGATATCCAGTTTTGCCAGCACCATTTGTTAAAAAGACTGTCTTTTCCCCATTTGGTGGACTTTGGGCCCTTGTTGAAGATCAGGTGACCGTAGGTAGATGGATTCACATCTGGGTTCTCAATTGGGTTCCATTGGTTACTGTATCTGTTGTTGTACCAGTACCAGCCTGTTTGGACTACTGTAGCTGTGTAGTAGGTTCTGAGGTCAGGTAGTGTGAGTCCTCCAACTTTATTCTTCTTCAGTAGTGCTTTAGGTATTCGGGCTTCTTCCGTTTCCATATAAAGTTAATGATTAATTTTTCCACCTCTTGGAAGAATGTTGTTGGTATTTGGATCGGGATTACGTTGTATTTGTAAATTGCTTTGGGTAGAATTGTCATTTTCACAATGTTGAGTCTGCCTATCCATGAGCATGATATGTTTTTCCATTTAGGTAGATCCCTTTGGATTTCATGCAGTAGTGTTTTGTAGTTTTCCTTGTATAGGTCTTTTACATCTTGGTCAGATTTATTCCTAAGTATTTTATCTTTTTAGAGGCTATTATATATGGTACAGTTTTCCTGATTTCCTTTTCATCGTTCTCCTTATTGGTGTATAGGAATCCAACTGATTTTTGAATGTTTATCTTGTATCCTGCTACTCTGCTGAATCTTTCTATTAGTTCCAGTAGCTTTCTCGTGGAGTCTTTAGGGTTTTCTATGCATAGTGTTATATCATCTGTAAACAGGGACAGTTTGTCTTCTTCATTACCAATTTAGATGCTCTTTATTTCTTTTTCTTGCCTTATTGCTCTAGCTAGAACTTCAAGCACAATGTTAAATAGGAGTGGTGATAAAGGGCAACCTTGTCTTGTTCCTGTTTTCAAGGGGAATGTTTTCAGCCTCTCTCCATTAAGAATGATGTTGGCTGTTGGTTTTGCATAGATGCCCTTTATTATGTTGAGAAATTTCCCTTCTATACCTATTTTATTGAGAGATTTTATCAGGAATGGGTTTTGGACTTTGTCAAATGGCTTTCCTGTGTCAATTGAGATGATCATGTGATTCTTTTCTTTCCTTTTATTTATGTGGTGTATTACGTTGATTGATTTTCTCATGTTAAACCATCCTTGCATACCTGGTATGAATCCTACTTAGTAGTGGTGTATTAGTTTTTTGATATGATACTGAATTCTATTGGCTAGAATTTTGTTCAGAATTTTTGCATCTATATTCATGAGAGATATTGGTCTGTAATTTTCTTTTTTTGTGTCATCTTTTCCTGGTTTTGGTATCAGTGTTATGGTCGCTTCATAGAATGAATTTGGAAGTGTTGCTTCCTCTTCTATGCTCTGAAATTGCTTGAGTAGAACTGGTACAAGCTCTTCTGTAAATGTTTTGTAGAATTCTCCAGTGAAGCCATCTGGGCCAGGGCTTTTTTTGGTTGGGAGCTTTTTTTATTACCTTTTCAATCTCTTCTCTTGTTATGGGTCTGTTCAGATTTTCAAGATCACTTTGTTGTAGTTTGTGTAGGCCATGTTTTTCTAGAAATTTATCCATTTCCTCTAGGTTTTCAAATTTGTTGGAGTATAGTTTTCATTCTATTCTGTTATAATCCTTTTTATTTCAGTTGGGTCTGTTCTAATGTCCCCTATTTCATTTCTTATTTGGTTATTTGTGTCCTCTCCTGTTTTTCTTTTGTCAGTTTGGCCAGTGGTTTGTCGATTTTGGTGATTCTTTCAAAGAACCAACTTTTTGTTTTGTTGATTCTTTCTATTGTTTTTCTGTTCTCTATTTCATGTATTTCTGCTTTGATCTTTAATATTTCCTTTGTTCCGGTGGCTGTAGGCTTTTTTTTGCTGTTCTCTTTCTATTTGTTTGAGTCCTGTAGTTAATGTTTTGATTTTGTCCCTTTCTTCTTTTTTGATATGTGCATCTATTGCTATAAATTGTCCTCTGAGGACTGCCTTTGCTGTGTCCCAAAGTTTTTGGTATAATGTGTCTTCATTCTCATTGTATTCCAGGAATATTTTCACTCCATCTGTGATTTCGTCTGTTACCCGTTGGTGTGTAAGCAGTGTATTATTCAGTTTCCATGCAACTGATTTTCTTTTTCCTTGCTCTTTTTGTTGTTAATTTCTACCTTTATGGCATTGTGGTCAGAGAAGATACTTTGAATTATCTCAACGTTTTGGATCTTGTTGAGGATTGCTCTGTGGCCTAAGATGTGGTCTATTCTGGAGAATGTTCCATGTGCATTGGAAAACAATGTGTACTTTGCAGCAGTTGGAAGGAGTCTTCTATATATGTCTATGAGGTTAAGTTGGCTGATTGCGCCCTTTAGGTCTTCTGTATCTTTGCTGAATTTCTTCTTAGTTGTTCTGTCTTTTACTGAGAGTGGTGTGTTGTAGTCTCCTACTATTGTTGTGGAACTGTCAATTTCTCTTTTAAGTGTTGTTAGAGTTTGTTTTATGTATTTTTGATCCCTGTCATTGGGTGTGTAGATGTTTATTATGTTTATGTCTTCATGATGGATCATCCCCTTAATCATTATATAGTGTCCTTCTTTGTCTTTTATGGTAGATTTTGTTTTAAAGTCTATTTTATCTGAGATTAGAATTGCCACTCCTGCTCTTTTTTGGTAGTTGTTAGCTTGATATATTTTTTCCAACCTTTGATTTTTAATCAATTCACATCTTTGTTTCTAAGGTGTGTCTCTTGTAGACAGCATATTGATGGATCCTGTTTTCTTATCCATTCTGCCATTCTCCGTCTCTTTATGGGTGCATTGAGTCCATTTACATTCAGTGTGATTATTGATAGATGGAAGTTTGTTGCTGTCATTTTGTAGTGCTTTTTTTTGTGGTGCTGAAGTTTTCTTTGTTCTTCTTACTCTCTTTTGCTGAGTTACTTTTATTTGTGGATTTTGTGTTCATTTCTTTTGCTTTTGTAGGTTTTGTTTTTGCTGAGACTTTATGTTTTTCGTCTTTATTTTTATGAGTTGGTTTGTTAAGTTTCTTTGTGGTTACCATGAATTTTACCCTTATCTTTATAAGTTTGAAGCAGTCTACACTTACTTGGTATTGCCTTGCTTTCCTCTCCATTAGAAGGTTCTATACTTATGCCGTTCGTTCCCTCTTTCATTGTTTTGATGTTGTTGTCATCCTTTGATTGATTGCTCTGATTCCCTGTTGTATTTCTTTTGGTTTTGGATAGTCCTTGATAGTTCATTTCCTAGAATGGTATCTGGTTCGTATGAACCTGCATCCTAGGTCCTAGGTCCTGCCTGAGGGCTGAAGCTGTTTGTCCTCAGGTCGAAGACCTTCCTTTAATAATTCTTGTAAGTTTGGTTTGACTTTTACATATTCCCTTAGTTTCTGTTTATCTGGAAATGACCTAATTTCACCATCAAATTTGAAAGAGAGTTTTGCGGGATATATTGTTCTTGGCTGACAATTTTTTTATTTCAAGATTTTGTATATGTCATCCCACTGCCTTCTTACCTGCATGGTTTCTGCTGAATAATCTGAGCTTAGTCCTATTATTTCTCCTCTGTATGTGACTTCTTGTTTTTCACGAGCTGCTCTCAGGATTCTTTGTTTGTCTTTGGTTTTGTCGAGTGTGAATATGATATGCCTTGGTGATTTTCTTTTGAGATCTCTTCTATATGGGGTTCGTTGAGCTTCTTGGATGGCCAGCTTTTCATCTTTCCTGATACTGGGAAAGTTTTCTGTCAGCAGTTCCTCAATGATCCTCTCTGTGTTTTCTGTTTTCTCCCCCTGTTCTGGAATGCCAATCACATGTAAATTTTTGATTTTAATTGTGTCCCACATAACTCTCAGGGTCTCTTCATTTTTCTTTGTTCTTTTTTCTGAGTTTTCCTGAAACAGTGTTGTACACAAGTGTTTGTCTTCAGTTCCACTGATCCTGTCTTCCACGGTTTCAAATCTGCTCCTCAGCCGTTCTATGACATCATCTATTTCTGAAATCTTATTGTTTATCTTTTGGATTTGTAATTGTTGTCTTTGTATAATTTCTAGTAGTGAATTTATTTTTGCATTTGTTCCTGCATCATCTTCCTGAATTCTTCCAATTTTTTGTCTGCATTTTCCATAAATTTGTCTATTTTTACATCGCGTTTGTCAGCTTTTTGCCCCAGTTCTTGGATAATTCTGAGTATTAATGATTTGAATTCCCTATCAGGTACTTCTAGTGCATTTTCTTCCACAGGAGAGTTATCTGGTGTTTTAATTTGGATGCCTACTGGAGCCATCCTGTCTTGTTTTTGTAAATGTTTTGATATTGTTTGCTGTTTTCGGGGCATTCAGTAGATAGTTCTCTCATTTATTGATTGTATATTTGTTTGTTTCATCCCTTTTTTTAAAAAAAAATTGAGTATGTCTTAGCAGGCAGACTGCGTTCCCCTTGTTGTTCGCTTGTCTGTGCGCTCAATACTTTTTGTCTCCTTCTCCAACTGGCCAATTCAGTCACTCCTATGTGGTACAGCAGGGTAGGTCTAGCTGAAGAGGAGCCACTGGGACGGTTTGTTTGTGGCACTCACCACAGCCACCAGCGCGGTCGGTTATCAGTGCTGGGCAGGTTCCAATAGGCCATGCCTGCACAACTTGGTGGTGTGATGTCAAGTGCACGGTGCAGGTAGGCAGGATGCAGCGGGGAGATGGTTATGTGTGAGGCTAAGCTGCATATGGGAGAGAGGAGAGAGGAACAGGAGCCAGAAAACATACAAACAAACAAAAAAGAATGCTAGGGGAGCTTGCCTTTGGAATGGAGAGATGAGAGAATATGGAATGAGAAAAACAGAAGTGAGAAGAGAAAGAAAAGAAAAGAATGAGCAAATAAAAATCAGAAAGGTTAAAGAACCGCAAAGTTCCCAGGAATCCCACGGATACAGCTATGAGGTCTGGGGAAGTCACTCTCAGGTTTCACAGCACAGCCTGGCCAGATGGCACAGAGGCATACAATGCCTGGTATTCTGGGATCAGAAAAAGAAGGAAGAGATAGAGAGACAAGAAATTGAGCAATGAAGAAAGACAAAAGAGAAAAAGAGGGAAAAGAATAAAAAACAGATCAAATAAAAAAAAAAAAAAGGAACAAGAAAAGCCCCCCATAAAAATAGAAGAAAAAAAAAAAAAGACCAACCAGAAAAGAAATGCATTCAGGGATCCCTATGCATGTCTGTGGAAGTTGAAGGAGAGTCTCCTTGGCATGCAGCTCCGCCTGGCCAGAAAGGGCTCCCAACTCAAGAAAAGGAAAAGAAAACAGACAAACAATTGAAAATGAACAAACGAACAAAAGCTCCGGGATCCCACCAGTGTGGTAGCCCAACCAGGAAGCAGCCGCACACCCGAATGGAGACCCCCAGCCCCGCAGGAAGAAGCAAAGATGGCGCTCAGAACCAGGGACCCGAGCAAAACGAGGGGGAGGCGGTGAGAGGCAAGCGAGAAACCAAAAGAAGCAGAAAAAGAAAAAAAAAAAGAAAAGAAAAAAAAGCTTCACCAGCAGTCAACAAATGACACCCAGAGAGCTGCCTGCCCGGGTGTGCGGAGTCCAAGCAGCTGGCGCCCCCCAGGCAAGAGACTGCGGCCACAGGAAGCAGAGGAGCCCGAGCCAGGGCGAAGAGGGGTTGGGGGTGGGAAAGTGCACACCGAAAATTACTGGCTGTTTTGTCTCCCACTTGATGCTACGTGAGGCTGCTCTCTCATACCCCCATTTACTGGTCTCTGATAGGAGTCCAAGATGGTGGATCTGCGCTGCGTTAACTGGTAGGGGACCTCTGCATGAATCTCTCCTCACTCTCTGGTCTCTTGCAGTATTCTCACTCCATTTGGTGCTCGGCTGAGTTCTTCATCTCTTCATTTGATGTTCTAGGGTTTCAGGATTGTTGATTCTCTGTTTGGCTTAGGTTTTCGGATCTTTGCTGTGGAGGGACGGCATGGTGCTTCTGCTTACAGCGCCATCTTGCCGGACTCTCTCTTCACATTTCTACTCTGCACCATCTGGTGAAGGTATAAAAAGAAGTACTCACAAATGTTTGGACATTTTTATAGGAGCATGGAATTTTTAAGTTTTGCCATTCACTAAGTTTGATTTATACTCTATTTTAAAACATATTGAGTCTATTCCTCCCTTACTAGCAGAAGGGAATAGCTGCCATAAATCCTTGATAATGCCAGTTTACACAAAGGAAAGGCAAGGAAATGTGATGGGGAGAACAATTCTCTAAAACCTTCTAGGCATAGAAAAGTATGGAACAGGCACTCTATAATCAAGACGACATTTAGGTAATTCATTTGTAATCCTAAAATTATATCATTGAGAAAATATTTTCTTTCAAACATCTAGTCATAAACACAATATATAGAGCATTTGTCTTACCAATGAGATCCAAGCATCATCAAATATAACTGTTAGAAAATAGTTACCCTAACAATCATGTCATACAGGATATGGCGAACCTCAGTTTTTCTCGTGTCTATCAAAGAACTCAATGAAATATTAGTAGTCTGCTGCTTCCCCAGGCATGCCAAAATAATGCATTCAAAAGTGAAAACTAAGATTAAAATTCAAATACAGAAGGTGGATCTGTGATAAATATGACCTAGATCATGCTTGAAATAGTAATATGATTTATGTATACGTAGAATACAGCACTTTATCAAAAACTACTTCATATTTTTCTAAGCTTATCTGATTATGTCACTCCCTGAGAAGTAGCAATAATTACACACACACTAACGTATTTTTGAACTGTGAATAATTGGCAGGATTTTAGATAAAAAAGTGTTTAGATTTATTTTCTATAAAAATGCACCATAATATTGTTTAAGAAGTACTTAGACACCTTAGAAAATGGCCTTATAATAATATTGTATCATATTCAGTGGGTAATACTTACAGAGCTTATTTTTTAAAATAAAGATGCTGAAGGGGAAACTATGCAGAAAGTCAAAAGCAGATAAATATTAAGCTCTGTTCTATTCTCATTTAAATTCTGACAAAATTATCAGTATTAAGGAAAAAAATGAGAGAAGTCAATCACTATTTGCTGTTGTTGTTCTTAGGTGCCGTCGAGTTGGTTCAGACTCATAACTACCCTATGCCCAGTCCTGCTCCATCCTCACATCTTCAAACAGTTGCTGTTTGAGCCCATTGTTCCAGCCACAGTATCAATTCATCTCCTCAAGAGTCTTCCTCTTTTTCTGTGACCCTCCACTTTAACAAGCATAATGTCCTTTTCCAGGGACTGGTCCCTCCTGATAACATGTCCAAAGTACCTGTGACAAAGTCTTGTCATCCTTACTTCCAAGGAGCACTTTGGCTTCTTCCGACAGATTTGATTGTTCTTCTGGCAGTCCGTGGTATATTCAGTATTCTTCAGGCATTCAAAGGCATCAGTTCTTCTTCAGTCTTCCTTATTCATTGTCCAGCTTTCACATGCATATGAGATGATTAAAAACATCATGGCTTGGGCCTGGTGCACTTTAGTCCTGAAAGTGACGTCTTTGCTTTTTAACACTTTAAACAGGTGTTTTGCAGCAGATTTGTCCAGTGGAATGCCTTGTTTGATTTCTTGACTGCTGCTTCCATGGGTATTGATTGTGGCTCCAAGTAAAACGAAATCCTTGACAACTTCAATCTTTTCTCCATTTATCGTGATGTTGCTTATTGGTCCAGTTGTGAGGATTTTTGTTTTCTTTATGTTAAGGTGTAATCCATCCAGAAGGTCGTAGTCTTTGATCTTCATCAGTAAGTGCTTCAAGTCCTCTTCCCTTTCAGCAAGCAATGTTATGTCATCTGCATAGCTCAGGTTGTTAATGAGTCTTCCTCCAATCCTAGTGCCACATTCTTCTTCATACAGTCTAGTTTCTAGGATTATTTGCTCAGTGTAGAGATTGAATAAATATGGTGAAAGGATACAACCCTCACACACACATTTCCTGATTTTAAACCAGGCACTATCCCTTGTTCTGTTCAAATGACTGCTTCTTGGTCTATGTACAGGTATCACATGAGCACAATTAAGTGTTCTTGAATTCCAATTCTTTCCAATATTATCCATAATTTTTTACGAACCACACAGTTGAATGCCTTTGCATAGTCAATAAAACACAGGTAAATAGCTTTCCGTTATTCTCTGCTTTCAGCCTAGATCCGTCTGATATCTGCAGTGGAATCCATCCTTCCATGTCCTCTTCTGAATCTGGCTTGAATTTCTGGCAGTTCCCTGTCGATGTACGGCAACAACCGCTTTTGAATGATCTTCAGCAAAATTTTACTTGCATGTGATATTAATGATATTGTTTGATAATTTCCTCATTCTGTTGGATCACCTTTCTTGGGAATGCTCACAAATATGGATCTCTTCTAGTTGTTTGGCTAGGTAGCTGTTTTCCAAATTTGTTGCTGTAGACCAGTGAACACTTCTAGTGTTGCATCCTTTTATTGAAACGTCTCAGTTGGTATTCCTTCAATTTCTGGAGTCTTGTTTTACAACAATGCCTTCAGTGCAGCTTGGAATTCTTCCTTCAATACCATCTGTTCTTGATCATATGCTAGCCCCTGAAATACTCGAATGTCGACAAATTATTTTTGGTACAGAGACTGTGTATTTCTTTCGTCTGCTTTTGATGCTTCCTGTGTAGTTCAATATTTTGCCCATAGAATCCTTCAAAATTGCAACTGAAGCCTTGAAATTTTTTCTTCAATTCTTTCAACTTGAGAAATGCAAAGTGTGTTTTTCCCTATTGCTTTTCTAACTCCAGGTCTTTGCATATTTCATTATAATACTTTTTCTAGAGCTGCCCTTTGAAATCTTCTGTTCAGCTCCTTTACTTTACTGTTTCTTCCATTCAATTTATCTACTCTACATTCAAGAGCAAGTTTCAGAGTTTCTTCTGACATCCATTTTGATATTTTCTTTCTTTCTTGCCATTTTAATGATCTTTTGCTTGCTTCACGTATAACATCCATGATGTCATCTCACAATTTGTCTGGTCTTTTGTCAGTAACGTTCAATGTGTCAATCTATTCTTGAGATGATCTCCAAATTCAGGTGGGATATACTCCTGGTTGCATTTTGGTTCTTGTGAACTTGTTTTAATTTTCTTCAGCTTTAACTTAAACTTACATATAAGCAATAGATGGTCTGTTCTGGAGTTGGCCCCTGGTCTTGTTCTGACTGATGATATTGAAGTTTTCCACTGTCTCATTCCACAGATGTAGTCGATTTGATTCCTATGTTTTCCACCCAGTGAGGTCCAAGTGTATAGTCACAATTTACGTTGTTAAAAAAAGGTATTTGCAATGAATAATTGCTGGTCTTGCAAAATTCTGTCATATGATCTCTGGTATCATTTCTATCCATATTTTCCACCTATAGATCCTTCTTTGTTTCCAACTTTTGCATTGCAATCACCAATAATTATCATTGCATCTTGATTACATATTTGATCAATTTCAAACTGCAAAAGTTGGTAAAAATCTTCAACTTCCTCATCTTCGCATTAGTGGTTGGTGGGTAAATTTGAGTAATAATCTTGTGAACTGGTATTCCTTGTAAGCATATGGATATTATCCTATCACTGATAGCACTGTGCTTCACCAAGCATCTGTCATTTTGCATACTGTGGTGGCTGGCATGTTTCTCTGATGCTGAAAGCTAAGCGACTGGTATTTCAAATACCAGCAGGGTTACCCATAGTTCACAGGTTTCAGTGGAGCTTCCAGAATAAAACAGAATAGGAAGAAGGACCTGTTGGTTTACTTCTGATAATAAAATTGGCCAGTGAAAACCTTATGAAGAGCAGCAGAGCTATGATATAGTGTGAGAAGATGAATCCCTCAGGTTGTAAGGTGCTCAAAATATGACTTGGGAAGAGATGCCTCCTCAAAGAAGAGTCGACCTTAATGATGTAAATGGAGTAAAGCTTGAGGACCTTAATTTGCTAAGGTGGAAAGACTTCAAATGAGAAGAAACAGCTGCAAACATCCATTAATAATCAGAATATGCAATGTACAAAGTAAGAATTTTGGAAAACTGGAAGTCATCAAAAATGAAATGGAAGGTATAAAGATCGTATCCTAGGCGTTTGTGACCTGAAATGGACTGGTATTAGCCATTTTGAATCAGACAATCATATGGTATAATATGCTGGGAGTGACAAATTGAAGATGGATGATATCACATTCATCACTGAAAAGAACATTTAAAGATCTATCCTGAAGTCACTATTTAGTATTTTCTATTCTCTTGTCTTATTTGTTATGAATTATAAATTTATTAGGTTATTAGGCTGAATTCTCTAATGACTGATTTAGATGGAAATCCTTCTGGAAAAAAAGATACATGATTAGAAAAATAATTTGTAACATAATTTGTATAAGTTGATGTTTAAGTGAATTTTTACAACATGTCTTTTGAAACCTAGGACACTCACTACATCATTAGTATTTTTTCCTAGCAAATATGAATTAGCCATTATAAAATCGTTAATAAATCAGAATATTATATCTGTAAAGAAATTATAACGGCCCTTTATTTGAATATTCATGTCCACTTCTTCAATCTGATTTATGATGGGACTTGATGGTGATAGCTGTAAGTGAATGTAGGATCAAAATGTGATGACAAAGACAGCAAAACTGTACACCTCTAGGGTATACTTTTAAAAAATAAATATTCCACATGTCATAGAATATAAAAATTGAAGTAATATGAGTCCTTTTCCTTCATTTTCACAATTACAGTACTCTCATTGTTTATTTCAAATCCACTACTTAACTACAGGGAAATGTATTCCAACAGATTAGAAATAGGAAATGTTCCCACGCATTTACAAACTTACTTTTGAAATAAACCCATGTAGCTGAGTCTGTGGTTGTGTTGTGTGATATATAGTTAGTTCAGCAAATTAACTTCCATGTAGATTTAGAATTTATTAAAGGGCAAGTGACACATATGAGTTAATTTGAAACTTTCATGTATATTAACAACCTCAGCTGTAACCTTATTATCTAGAACCTGGACTGAAAAACAGGTTTCCAAAACAACCAAACGTGTTGCCTTCTAGTCGATTCTGACTCACAGAAACCCTATTAGGACAGGGTAGAACTGACCCATAGGATTTCCAAGGTTGTAAATCTTTACGGAAGCAGAATGTCACATCTTTCCCCTATGGTGGGGTTGGTAGGTTCCAACAGCTGACCTTTTGGTAAGCAGTCAAGCGCTTTAACCCACTCTGCCACCAGGGCTCCTAAAAAGAGGTTTGGGGTGGCTATATTCTCTCTGTTATTATTTAGGATTAATGGTTCAGGGGTTAATTGAAAACAAACTCTTTTGGCTGTCTTTGTTACAATTTTAAGATTAGTTACAAACAATGCACATACTTATTGCCTGCATACATAGAACTCGTTCCTGCAGCCCCACCCTTGTTTTATCACTGTTAATATCTGAATTGTGCCTAGATATGTGCTTATGTGCTGGGATTTCAGCATTGGAATTATGTTTATGTCATGAATTCAAGTTCATTTTATAGGATGGGTATTTACTGACACATTTCCAGTTAAGATCTTACTCATATATATGAGAACATGTTAGCAGGAAAGACTCTTGTTTTTACATATCTCTTAACTACAAACTTACTATAAATAGGTGCCAACAACTAATTCTTATGTCTTTCAATGAAGTCATGTCCCAATATTTATTACTTTGCTACATGTTATGGTATGTCTTTCTTAATTTTCATTTCCTTCCATTCAGTTTAAGGGGATGGAAATTTAAAAGCTATATACCACAGATACCACCAACGTCAGTTTCTGGCAGTGAACTAGGTTCTGAGAGTAGCTGCACTTGCATGAGATTTAAAAGTGAGAAGGGAGGCCGAGAGCATTTTGCTCTCCACTTCTGATTGTTTCTGGTGGCAAGTGTGGTTGCGCAAATGAGAGTATTCTTTGCAAAAACTTTACAATTTCTACCTTCTAGCGCCCTTGTGATGGTTAAGATTGTGTGTCAACTTGAATGGGCCATGATTCTCAGTGTTTATATGTGATCATTCCCATGATGGGATCTGTTGTGAGCAGCCAGTTGAAAGGGAGTTTCTTTGGTCTTGTGGTCTGCATCCAAATATAAGCAGATGTTTTGGCTTTTGCTCACTCTGGATCCAGCAACTGGCTCCTGTTTGTTTGACTTCTGTTTCTTGGGACTTGAGCTTGCGGCTTACCTGCCATCTTGCCTGCCGATCTTAGGATGCATTGGTCTCTGCAGCCTGTGAGCCAAGATAAGCCTCCAGTGTGACCCACGGACTTGCAACTTCCCAGCCTCTACAAACCTGGCTCCTGTTCTTCTGCCCTCCGGTTCTTAGGACTTGAGCTAACAGCTTACCTGCTAAACTTGGGATTCATTGATCTTCACAGCCTTTGAGCAAGAGCCCTGCTTTCCGACCTGCCAATCTTGGGGTTGCCAACCACTGCAGCTATGAGAATCAGGAGAAGCCTCTATCCTGATCCACAGACTTGGGAGAGTCCAGTCTCTACAACTGTGTGAGCAGTTTCCTTGCTGTAAATCTCTCTTTATATATATTTATACCTTTTACTGGTTTGGTTTCTCTAGAGAACCCAGCCTAAGACAGCCCTCAATGACAAGAAGTAGTTTGGTGCTGATAGTGACTTCTATCTGTGTCACTTATTAATCCTTTCAAGTCTACTTTGAAGTGATATGTTCTTTATAAGTTATTTCTTAGATTGCTCCAACTCACAATATTCTTTTCTTTGATGATAGAGCTATTGATGTGCTCTATCTTCCTTTATTGCAATTAGGTTGATTTTCTTGATCATGATATTGTATGTTTTTTAAGCTGTTAAGGATGCCATATTGTGCTGTTCCTATAGCTTCCACTCCATTAAAACAGTTCTGGACATAAAATATTTGGTTAAATATGCTTGTTGATTGATTGATACTTGTCACCGTTTTCCAGTCAAGACATTCACAATTTAAAATGCATTTCCTTCAGTAAATTTATTATCTAAATAAAAAAAAAGTTGTCTTAGGCTGGATTCCCTAGAGAAGCAAAATCAGTGTGTAAATATGTATACATATATATATAGAGAGAGAGTGAGGTTGAGATTTATCTCAAAGAAATGGCTTGCACAGTTTTAGGGGCTGGCAAATCCCAAGTCCATGGGTCAGATGTCAGGTTGGAGGCTTCTCCTGACTCACATAGCTGCAGGGGCTGATGAGGTCCAAGACTGACAGGTCAGATGGCAGGATGCTGGCTCACAAGCTTGGAGGCTGATGAATCCCAAGATCGGCAGGCAATACAGCAGGCCACTGGCTCAAGTCTCAATAACTGGAGGTCAGATGATGTCAAGCAGATGGAGGATCCAGAGCAAGCAAGCAAGCTTTGCCAAAATGTCCATATATATACTGGATGCAGGCCACACCCCTGAGAAATCTCCCCTTAAAATTGATTGGCTGATCACATAAGATCACATCACGGCAGATGACTACATCATTACATAACTGTTAATTTACATTATTACATAATTGCCAAACTGCATTATTACATATCTATCAAACTACATCATTATGTAACTGCCAAACTACTGACAATTATGGCACAGTCAAGATGACACGCAACCTTAACCTTCACAAATGTATACATGCTTTTCTCCCCCAAATTAGCCATTTAATTTTATGCATGAGAAAATACAGATTTACAGAGACTAATGAATTTATCCAATATAACAGAGCAAGCCAAATAAGACAAACCTTTCAATTCAGACTCTTATTTGACCCTACAGGACAGAGTAGAAATGCCCCATAGGGTTTCCCAGGGTGTAACCTATAGGGTCGCTATGAATCGGAATCAACTCGATGGCAACAGGTTATTCTTTATGGAAGTCAACTGCCACATCTTTCTCCTGCTGAGCTATTGGTGGGTTTGAACCACTCACCTTTCGTTTAGCAGCCCAGCGCTTAACTACTACGCTACCAGATCTCCTCATAAGAGAGTAAGCTAGTGACAAATTTATGGCTTGTATACATGTCCACTGGTTTCTAGGCCCCTGTAACACGCAATATAAAAATTAATCTTTAATAAAAATAGGATTTAAACAAAAAGAGCAACTTGAATATGACTCCAGGAATGAATTTTTTTTCCCTAGATGCACAGCTGTTTAGAATGAGCCAAAGAGATCTATTTAATGTCTCTGTGTCCTATCTTCCATGATATATGGTACTGAATGCTACTTAACAAACTTAGCTGAAAGGAAGAGGTAATAAATAATATAAAGATAAATAAAATACAGGATTTGCAATATTTCCCTGTGGGCTAATATACATTACAAATAACTCCGGCAACCAAAAAGATAATAGATATTGTATAGTCATTTGGAATGCCAAATGCGATGTGTGTTGCAAGAAATAAGGGAGAACATATGGGCATTTCTTGCTCTTGATTGTATTCCCAAGACCACAAGAACTACTTGAATGAACAAGTGCACGAGAACCTAATATAATAGCAAAACTCTGTAGTAATAAATGTGAAAAGGACAAAAATAGTGCTAGTGATAAAAAGTAAAGTGTAATCAGAATGTAGGATAATGGAGAAATAAAGAAAGAACATATAAAGACAAGAGAAAAGAATCATATGTAAAATGTTACAGAACTGTCAAAAAATTAGCTGTTCCCTTACATTTTAATAGCATCTTTCCCTATAGTGTACTGAAATCATGAGAATAATGTTTTCCTTCATCTACAAACTACTGAGATTTTGTGGTAATGCTCTAAGTACAAATTTATTTTGAATCTTATTTTTTTTTTATTGTACCTCAAGTGAAGGTTTACAGAACAAATAGTTTCTCACGAAACAGTAGTAAACACATTATTTTATGACAATGGTTAACAACCCCACAACATGTCAACCCTGTAACTTCTCAACCTTTATTTTTGGTGAAAATACACATAGCCAAAGATACACCATTTCAAAAATTTCTACATGCACAGTTCAGTGACATTGACTACGCTCTTCCAGTTGTGCTGCTATTCTCACTTAACATGAAGGCTTACAGAAAAAAATAGTTTCTCCTTTAACAGTTACTACACATGTTGCCCTATGACAAAGGTTAACAATTTCACAACACATCCACAATATCCTTACTCAACCTTGGGTTACCTATTACTAGCTTCCTTGCCCATTCTGCATTCTGGCCCTTGTCACTGGACTACTGTGCCTCATTAGTCCCATTTGGTTTTACAGGGCTGTCCACTCCCAGGCTGAGAGGTGAACCTCAGAGATAACTTCACCACTGAGCTAAAAGGGTGTCTGGGGGCCATACTCTAGGGGTTTCTCCAGTCTCCTTTAGGCCAGTAAATCTGGTCTTCTTTTGTGAGTTAGAATTTTGTTCTACATCATTCTCCAGCTCTGCCAGAACCCTCTGTTGTGATCTTGGTCAGAGCAGTCAGTGGTGGTAGCCGGGCACCATCTAGCTGTACTGGACTAAGTCCAGTGGAGGCCTTGGTATCTGTGGTCCATTAGTCCTTCTGACTAATCTTTCCTTGTATCCTGCTCTCTTCATTCTCCCTTGCTTCCGAAGGGATGAGACCAGTGGAGTATATTAGATGGCCACTCACAGGATTTTAAGACCCCAGACACTACTCAACAAGGTAGAATGTAGAACATTGTCTTTATAAACTGTGTTATGCCAATTGAGCTAGATGTTCCCTGAGACCGTGGTCCCCACAGCCCACTGCCCCGCAATTCAATCCCTCAGGGAGTTGGGATGTGTCTATGGGGCTTCCATGACCTTTCCTTGTACAGGTTGTGCTAGTTTCCCCTGTATTGTGTACTCTCTCACCCTTCACCCAAGATACCACTTATCTATTGCCTATTTAGTATTCCCCCCCACCCCTCCCATCCCTGGTAACCAACAAAGATTGTTACATTTTGTGTGTGAACTTTTTCATGGATTTCTACGGTAGAGGTCTCGTATAGTGTTTGTCCTTTTGTGATTGACTTAGTTCACTCAGCATGATGTTCTCCAGTTTCATCCATGTTATGAGATGCTTCACAGATTCGTTGTTGTTCTTCCTCGTTGCATAGTACTCCATTGTGTGTATGTACCATAGTTTGTTTATCCATTCATCTGCTGATGGGCATCTAGGTAGTTTCCCTCGTTTTGCTATTATGAACAATGCTGCTTTGAACATAGGTGTGCATATGTCCACTCGAGCGACGACTCTTATTTCTCTAGGATATATTCCTAGGAGTGGGATTGCTGGATCAAATGGTATGTCTATTTCTAGCTTTCTGAGGAAGCACCATATCATTTTCCAAAATGGTTGTATCATTTTGCATTCCCACCAGCAGTGCATAAGAGTTCCCATCTCCCCGCAGCCCCTCCAACATTAGTTATTTCCAGTGTTTTTGATTCGTGCCAGTAATGCCGAGGTGAAATGGTATCTCACTGTGGTTTTGATTTGCATTTCTCTAATGGCTACTGATCGCGAGCATTTCCTCATGTGTCTGTTGGTCATTTGAATGTCTTCTTTGGTGAAATGTCTGTTCATTTCCTTTGCCATTTTTTAATAGGATTATTCGTCTTTTTATTGTAGAGGTGTTGGATTTTGTTGGAGATTATGGAGATTAGACCTTTGTCTGACTTGTACTGTCCAAAATTTTTTCCCAGTCTGTAGGTTCTCTTTTTACACTTTTGGTGAAGTCTTTTGAAGAGCATTGGTGTTTGATTTTTAGGACATCTCAGTTATCTAGCTTATCTATTGGGGTCTGTGCATTGATGGTTATGGTTTGTATCCAGTTAATGCCGCGTATTAAGGCCTGTAGTGTTAGACCTAATTTTTCTTCTACGAACTTTATAGTTTTAGGCTTTATATTCAGGTCTTTCATCCATTTTGAAGTAGTTTTTGTCTACAGCATGAGGTATGGTCCTGTTTAATTTTTTTGCAGATGGTTATCCAGTTTTGCCAGCACCATTTATTAAAAAGACTGTATTTCCCTATTTGATGGACTTTGGGCCCTTGTCGAAGATCAGGTGACCGTAGCTGGATGGATTTCAATGGCTTCTCAATTCTGTTCCATTGCTCAATGTATCTGTTGTTGTACCAGTACCAGGCTGTTTTGACTACTGTAGCTTTATGGTAGGTTCTGAGGTCAGGTAGTGTGAGTCCTCCAACTTTATTCTTCTTCTTCAGTAGTGCTTTACTTATTCGGAGCTTCTTCCCTTTCCATATAAAGTTAATGATTAGTTTATCCATCTCTTTGAAGAATGTTGTTTGTATTTGGATTGGGATTCCATTGTATTTATAAATTGCTTTGGGTAGAACTGTCATTTTCACAATGTTGAGTCTGCCTATCCATGAGCATGGTATGTTTTTCCATTTATGTAGATCCCTTTGGGTTTCATGCAGTAGAGTTTTGTAGTTTTCTTTGTATAAGTCTTTTACATCCCTGGTCAGTATTTTATATTTTTAGGGCTATTGAAAATGGTATTGTTTTCCTGATTTCCTTTTCATTCTTATCCTTAGTGGTGTATAGGAATCCCACAGATTTTTGAATGTTTATCTTGTATCCTGCCACTCTGCTGAATCTTTCTATTAGTTCCAGTAGATTTCTCGTGGAGTCTTTAGGATTTTCTATGTATAGTATCATATCATCTGCAAACAGGGACAGTTTAACTTCTTCATTACCAGTTTGGATGCCATTTATTTCTTTTACTTGCCTTATTGCTCTAGCTAGAGCTTCCAGCACAATGTTAAATAAGAGTGCTGATAAAGGGCATCCTTGTCTTGTTCCTGTTTTCAAGGGGAATGTTTTCAGCCCCTCTCGATTAAGAATGATGTTGGCTGTTGGTTTTACATAGATGCCCTTTATTATGTTGAGAAATTTCCCTTCTATACCTATTTGATTGATAGTTTTTATCAGGAATGGGTGTTGTACTTTGTCAAATGCCTTTTCTGCATCAATTGATATGATCATGTGATTCTTTTATTTCCTTTTATTTATGTGGTGGGTTATGTTGATTGATTTTCTAATGTTGAACCATCCTTGCATACCTGGTATGAATCCTACTTGGTCATGGTGTATTATTTGTTTTATATGATGCTGAATTTTTTTGGCTGGAATTTTGTTCAGAATTTTTGCATCTCTATTCATGAGAGATATTGGTCTGTAATTTTCTTTTTTTGTGATGTCTTGCTGGGTTTTGGTATCAGCATTATGCTGGCTTCATAAAATGAATTTGGAGGTGTTGTTCCCTCTTATATGCTCTGAAATAGCTTGAGTAGTACTGCTACAAGCTCTTCTGTAAATGTTTTATACAATTTTCCAGTGAAGCTATCTGGGCCAGGGTTTTATTTGGTTGGGAGATTTTATTACCTTTTCAATCTCTTCTCTTGTTATGGGTCTGTTCATATTTTCAACATCACTTTGTTGTAGTTTGGGTAGGCTGTGTGTTTCTAGAAAAGTATCCATTCCATCTAGGTTTTCAAATTTGTTGGAGTATAGTTTTTCATAATATTCTGTTATAATCCTTTTTATTTCAGTTGGGCCTGTTGTAATCTCCCCCATTTCTTATTTGGGTTGTTGGCATCCTCTCCTGTTTTTCTTTTATCACTCTGGCCAGTGGTTTGTCGATTTTGTTGATTCTTTCAAAGAACCAACTTCTGGTTTTGTTGATACTTTCTATTGTTTTCCTGTTCTCTATTTCATTTATTTCTGCTTTGATCTTTACTATTTCCTTTCTTCCGGTGGTTGTGGGCTTTTCTTGCTATTCTCTTTCTATTTGTTTGAGTTCTGTAGTTAATGTTTTCATTTTGTCCCTTTCTTCTTTTTCTATATGTGCATCTACTACTGTAAATTGTCCTCTGAGGACTGCCTTTGCTGTGTCCCAAAGGTTTTGGTATGATGTGTTTTCATTCTCATTTGATTCTAGGAAGTTTTTGATTCAATCTCTGATTTCCTCTATTACCCACTGATGTGTAAGCAAGGTATTATTCACTTTCCATGTAATTGATTTTTTTTCCTTGCTCTTTCTAGTGTTAATTTCTATCTTGATGGCATTGTGGTCAGAGAAGATACTTTGAATTTTCTCAACATTTTGGATCTTGTTGAGAATTGCTCTGTGGCCTAAGATGTGGTCTATTCTGGAGAACATTCCATGTGCATTTGAAAACAATGTGTACTTTGCAGCAGTTGAATGGAGTGTTCTATATATCTCTTTGAGGTTAAGTTGGCTGATTGTGCCCTTTAGGTCTTCTGTATCTGCTGAGTTTCTTCTTAGTTGTTATGTCCTTTACTGAGAGTGGTCTGTTGAAGTCTCCTACTATTATTGTGGAACTGTCAGTTTCTCTTTTCAGTGTTGTTAGAGTTTGTTTTATGTATTTTGGAGCACTGTCATTGGGTGCATAGATGTTTATTATGGTTATGTCTTCATGATGGATCTTCCCCTTAATCATTATATAGTGTCCTTCTTTGTCTTTTATGGTAGATTTTGTTTTAAAGTCTATTTTATCTGAGATTAGAATTGCCACTCCTGCTCTTTTTTGGTAGTTGTTAGCTTGATATATATTTTTTCCAACCTTTGATTTTTAATAAATTCACATCTTTGTTTCTAAGGTGTGTCTCTTGTATACAGCATATTGATGGATCCTGTTTTCTTATCCATTATGCTACTCTCTGTCTCTTTATGGGTGCATTGAGTCCATTTACATTCAGTGTGATTATTGATAGATGTAAGTTTGTTGCTGTCATTTTGTAGTGCTTTTTTTTCTGGTACTGAAGTTTTATAAGTTCTTCTTAGTCTCTTGTGTTGAGTTTTTTGTTTGTGGATTTTTTTCTCCATTTCTTTTGTTCTTGTAGGTTTTGTTTTTGCTGGTTTTGTTTTTGGTGAGTCTTTATGTTTTTCCTCTTTTTTTATGAGTATTTTCTTAGCTTTCTTTGTGGTTGCCATGAATTTTACCCTTCTCTTTCGAAGTTTGAATCAGTCTACCATTACTTGGTATTGCCTTGCCTTCCTTTCCATTAGAAGGTTCTATACCTATGCTGTTTATTCCCTCCTTTATTGTTTTGATGTTGTTGTCATTCACTGATTAACTGCTCTGATTCCCTGTTGTATTTCTTTTGATTTTGGATAGTCCTCGAGAGTTCATTTCCTTTATTGGTATCTGGCTGGTACGATCCTGCTTCCTAGATTCTGCTTGTGTGCTGTAGTTGTTTGTTTAATAATTCTTGTAAGTTTGGTTTGAGGTTTACATATTCCTTTAATTTCTGTTTATCTGGAAATGAGCTAATTTCACCATCAAATTTGAACGAGAGTTTTGCAGGATATATTATTCTTTGCTGATAATTTTTTTCTTTCAAGATTTTGTATATGTCATCCCATTACCTTCTTGCCTGCATGGTTTCTGCTGAATAATCTGACCTTAGTCTTATTGTTTCTCTTCTCTATGTAACTTCTTGTTTTTCACGAGCTGCTCTCGGGATTCTTTGTTTTCTTTGGTTTTGGCGAGTGTGAATATGATATGCCTTGGTGATTTTCTTTTGGGGTCTCTCCTATATGGGGTTCATTGAGCTTCTCGGATGGCCAGCTTTTCATCTTTCATGATATTGCAGAAGGTTTCTGTCAGCAGTTCCTCAATGATCCTGTGTTTTCTGTTTTCTCCCCCTGTTCTGGAATTCCAATCACCAGCAAGTTTGTGCTTTTGATTGTATCCCACATAACTCTTATGGTCATTTCATTTTTCTTTGTTCTTTTCTCTGGGTTTACCTGAAACAGAGTTGTATCCAACTGTTTGTCTTCAATTCCATTGATCCTGTCTTCCATGGTTTCAAATCTGCTTCTCAGCCGTTCTGCGACACCGTCCATTTCTGAAATCTTGTAGTTTACCTTTTGTATTTCTAATTGTTGTCTTAGTATAACTTTTAGTTGTGAATTTATTTTGGCATTTTGTTCCTGCAGTATTTTCCTCAATTCTTCCAATTTTTTGTCTGTATTTTCCACGAATTTGTCTATTTTTTCTTCATGTTTGTCAGCTTTTTGCCTCAGCTCTTATAGAATTCTTAGTATTAGAGATTTGAATTCCCTATCAGGTAGTTCTAGTGAATTTTTTTCCACTTGAAAGTCATCAGGTGTTTTATTTGGATGCCTACTTGAACCATCCTATCCTGTTTTTGTAAATGTTTTGATATTGTCTGCTCTTTTCAAGGCACTCAGTAGTTATTTTTCTCTTTTACTGATTGTAGATTTGCTTGTTTCATCCCTTTCTTTTAAAAATTTGACTATGTCTGAGCAGGTGGACTGTGTGTTCTTTGTTGTTTGCTTGTCTGTGGGCACAATACTTTTCGCTTCCTTCTGCAACTGGGAGGGTCAGTCACTCAGATATGGTACAGCAGGGCAGGTCTAG
Source organism: Dugong dugon (assembly GCA_030035585.1). Lineage (NCBI taxonomy): Eukaryota > Metazoa > Chordata > Mammalia > Sirenia > Dugongidae > Dugong > Dugong dugon. The sequence continues at coordinate 37,355,656 of CM057479.1, forward strand.
CTGAAAAGGAGTTACTGGGTACTTACTCCAGCCACCAGGGCTGGTCGGTAATCACTGCAGGGCAGGTTCCAGTAGGCCGTGCCTGTGCTGCTTGGTGGTCTGATGTTAAGCACATGGTGCAGGTAGGCAAGATGTAGTGGGGAGATTGTTACGTGTGGAGCTAAGATGGATATGGGAGAGAGGAGAGAGGAACAGGAGCCAAAAAATACAAACAAAAAAGAATGCTAGGGTAGCTTGCCATTGGAGTGGAGAGATGAGAGACTATGAAATGGAGAAAAACAAAAATGGGAAGAAGAAAAAAATAGAAAAGAATGAATAAATAAAAATCTGAAACTTTAAATAACTGCAAAGTTCCCAGGGATCCTACCAGTGCATCTATGAGGTGTGGGGAAGTTGTTCTCAGGTGTTGCAGGATAGCCTGGCTAGAAGGCATAGAGGTCTACAATGCCAGGTATTCAGGGAACAGAAAGAGAAGGAAGATATAGAGAGATGAGAAACTGAGTAATGAAGAAAGACAAAAAGGGAAAAAGAAGGAAAAGAAAACAAAATAAATTAAAAAAGAAAAAGAACAAGAAAGCCCCCAAAAAAACAGAAAAAAAAAAACAACAATGAAGAAAGAAATGCCCTCAGGGATCCCTCTGCATGTCTGTGCAAGCCGAGGGGGTAGTCTCCTTGCCACGCAGCACCGCCTGGCCAGAAAAGGCTCCCAACTCAATAAAAGGAAAAGAAAAAAAAACAAACAATTCAAAACAAACAAACGAACAAAAGCCCCAGGATCCCACCAGCTTGGCAGCCCAGACTGGGAAGCATCTCCACACTCCAATGGAGCTCCATAGCCCCTCAGGAAGAAGCAAAGATGGTGCATGGAGCCAGTTATTTGAGCGAAAAGAGTGGGAGGTTGGGACAGGTAAGAAAGAAATCAAAAGAAGCAGAGAAAAAAGCAACACCAGCAGCCAACAAATGGCACTCTGAAAGCCAGCTAGTTCGGACTGGTGGAATCCAAGCAGCCGGTGTTTCTTGGACAAGAGACTGTGTCCACGGGAAGCAGAGGGGGCTGAGTGTGTATGAAGAAGATTAAGGAGTGGGAAAGGGTATATCACAAATTACTGGAGCTCTGCAGCCCCTCAGGAAGAAGCAAAGATGGCACACGGAGCCAGGTATTTTAGTGAGTGGAGGGGGAGGTGGTGAGAGGTAAGGAAGAAATCAAAAGAAGTAGAAAAAAGCAACACCAGCAGCCAATAAATGGCATTCAGAGAGCCAGCCCGTTCAGGTGTGTGGAATCCAAGAAGACGGTGTTTCCCGGACAAGACATTGTGGCCGCCAGAAGCAGAGGAGTCCGAGTGGGGGTGAAGAAGGGTGGGAGGTGGGAAAGTGTTTATCAGAAATTACCAGTTGTTTTGTCTCCCTCTGGAAGCTCTGTGAAGCTGGTTTTTTGTACCGCCTGTTTGCTGGTCTCCAATAGGAGTCCAAGATAGCCGATCTGCACTGCGTTAGCTGGTAGGGGACCTCTGCATGAATCTCTCCTCGCTTTCCATTCTCTTCCGGTTTTCTCACTCCATTTGGTGGTTGGCTGAGTTCTTTATCTCTTTATTTGATGTTTTAGGGTTTCAGGATTGTTGTATTCTCTGTTCGGCTTTGTTTTTCAGATCTTTGCTGTGGAGAGACAGCGTGGTGCTTCTGCCTAGAGAGCCATTTTGCCAGAAGTCCCCCTATTTTGAATCATTTTTTAATGAATACTTTTCAAATAATGGGTATTAATAGACTTCACAATTTATTACCTTTTTATTTCTAGATTCCTTTAAACTAATTATTGTAAAAATTGACCCAATAAAAAACGGTAGTTAATAAAAATAAAAATGAAATTAATATGTGTGAAAAACAAAGTGATCACCTTAATAAAGACAAATGTTAAATAGACACTGAAATGAATCAGATATCGAGGTAAGTTTTCAAAAAGTTTTTTGTGTTACTTTTTATAAACAGAGACTCAAAAAATAATGTGTTATATTTTTCTCTGAAAATTAAGGAAATAACACCGCAGCTTTCTCAAACAAATAAAATAGGGAAATATATGTCATCTTTCACATTGCATCATTTTCTCATTCTGATAAACAGAAACAAATATTTATATTGCAGCACCTTACAAAATACTGAAAAATTCTTTTAAACCCGCTGGCTCTTCTATTGAAATCAATTCACTCATATGAGAGCCTTAGGAGATAATGACAGTTATGGATTAGCTTTTTGTGTCCACTGAAGTTTCTCTACATGGACTAGAATGTTGTTGTTGTTGGGTACCACTGTGTCTATCCTGACTCACAGCAAACCCACATGACAGAGTAGAATTGCTTCATAGATTTTTTTTTTTTTTTTTGGCTGTAGTCTTTAAGAGAGTAGATTGTCAGGTTTTTCTCCCAAGGAGCCGCTGGGTGGGATAACTGTTACACCACCAGTGCTTCTTGTGGGCTAGGGTGGGACATCCTTATTTTTCCAGAAGCACAATTTAGATTATTAGCTACAGTTAAATCAAGGTTATTGTTGACCCAGGAATGTCCGAATGATGGTAAAGAAGCAGCCTGTATTTAACCCTGCATTTAAGAATGGAAACTCCTCTAACTTGCCTCTGACAAACGCTTAAGTGTTAAAAAAAAAAAAAAAAAAGAAAAAGAAAACCTCTTAATTTTATTAATTCATCGATTTATCAAAAAAACCATTGGAGGAAAATGACAAAATACCACAATTTATGTTATCTTGGATTTCAGATTCATGAATTATCAGCTATAGCACTTGTAGTGCCAAAGACTGATTTAATTAACATGCTCTGTTTTAATAAGAAACTCACACTAAATTATGTGCTTTTAGAGAACTATATCACACAATATTATTGATAGAATACTGTAAGTTGTTTTGCTAATAGAGTATTTCCAGATTTGTCTTTGAATTACAGACTTATCTTCCTAAACTCCAAATCACATTGATCTCATAGTGCTACCTCACTTTTCAATACCTAAACTTTTGCAAATTACTCTCAGGATTGCCTAATTCAGTTTCCTCTGTTTTTTGTCATTGCCATGGTAAACATATTCTTTTTGTCACTTATAATGATACGTGTAATTTTTCTCCTTTTCTTCATCTCTACTTTTATTTTCAAGTTTGAATTATTTTTCAAGTTTTAATTAATATGTGGACATATATTGGACATATATTTTCTTAACAAATGTTAGCAACATTTGCCTTCCTAATATTGACAAGTTTTATAAGAGAACCAATCAGGAAAACAACAATAACAATAAAAACTATGTTTTCAGTGTCATTATTATGCTCATTCCCCTCCAAATCCATCTTCAGCATTTGCTTTGAGAAAAAAATATTAATCTGAGTTTACGATTATTAAGATGTTAAAGAGAACAATACTATCAACACATAAATTAAACCAGAACATATAAGCAATCTGACTTACGGCATAGTGGTTAAGAGCATGACTGCTAACCAAAAGGTCTGCAGTTCAAATCCACCAGCCACTCCTTGGAAACTCTGTGGGGCAGTTCTACTCTGTCCTATAGGGTCTCTATGAGTCAGAAATGACTTGACAGCACAGAGTTAATGAGATAGATTTTGAACATACTATATCAAGTTCTTCTTCATTTATATATGCATCAATTTAACAAATACGTAATCACTGTGTAGCATGTACCGGGCTTGTCCATCTTCTTCATTCTGAAGCCAAGAAAAGTTAGAACCGTAACAATTATTAAGTGACTAGCCAAGGTCCACTTATAATTTTGCAAACTGGTACCATTTTAAAAAGTGTTTTTATTTGCCATAACTTTAGTTCCATGTACAATTAAGCCCCTCCTCTTTTATTTATTTATTTTTTTAGTTTTCTTTAAGTTTATTTGGATGTGCTTATTTTTATACTGTCTTACCTCCCATCACACAAAACACAAAGGCACACATGTGAGTGCATGAGCACACACACACACAATTGACATTTGCTAGTTTTAACTATCCAGGAAGCTACTTTTTCTTTTCCTTTTCCTCTAGTAAGATGACATTTTTCACCAAGAAAATGATCTAAGCACCACCTAAAATAAATAATAGGAAAGTTTCACAGCAAAAGTAAGAATATGGACGCTGTCCAAGTCTTTGTTCTTTAGATGATAACATAGTAGCATCCATTGATTCCATATCTAAATTGCAAAGGCAGTGATTACTCAACTGTCCTTCAATCCCAAGTACAGCCAAAAAAAAAGCTTTTTTTTTTGCTAGCAATTGGAGAAACAGCTTTATCATTTCATTTTCTCAGACTAGATAATTATTAAGTATCTTAGGAAAAGTTGGAGTCTTGGTGGCACAGTGGTTAAGCGTTAGGACTACTAACAAAAAGGTGGCACAGTGGTTAAGAGCTAGGACTGCTAAACAAAAGATTGACAGTGCTAATCCACCAGCCACTCCTTGGAAACTCTATGGGGCAGTTCTTCTCTGTCCTGTAGGGTCGACTCGATGTTTTAAGGACTAGTGACATATTTCTATTTATGGGGTATCTATCAAACTAATACACATGATAGAATGTCTGAAGTCAGTTTTGTATGTCACCAGTAGAGCTACACCTCCTGGTTTTCCTTTTTTATTTCTGCTTAGTCAAATTTGTACCTACACTCAGCATATAAGTGAGAGAAGAGGGAACCTAGCTATGACCTTACAGATGGCTGACACTTAGAGTTTATTTCTGGTTTAATTTTTTTGTTAAAAAGGATGCTTATCTCCTCTAATCCAGGTTGTTGTTGTTTTGAACCCAGTTATGGATTGAATTGTGTCCCCCCTAAAAAATATTTTGAATTCCTAACACCTACTCCTGTGAATGTGACATGTTTAGAAATAGGGTCCTTGAAGACATTGTTAGGTTAACATGAGGTCATACTGGAGTAGGGTGGGTTCTAATCCTAAATGACTGGTGGCCTTATAAAAAAGGAGAACATACATAGAGACAGGGATACAGGATAGGCAACATGTGATAGACACTGCCACTATAAGCCAACAAATGCCTAGGGCTGCGAGAAGTAGGTGAAAGGCACCATATGGACAGATTTCTCTCTCAAAGCCTCAGAAGGAATCAACATTCTGATCTTGGCCTCCCAGCCTTTAGAACTGCAAAACAATAAATTTATTTTTTTGTAAGCCACCCAGTTTGTGGTATTTTGTTAGCCAACCCTAGGAAACTAATACAAACCCCATACAATTGAAAATTTCCCAATCTAAAACATAAAAACAGAAATTTAATTCATGGATCTTCTTTTATTCAAAATCCTTTCCTGCTTGCCTTTTAACTTCTTTCTTGTTTAAAAGGTCTTCCACTATAGGAGCTTGTTGTCAGTTTTTTATCGTATGGAGTGGCCTCAAATGCTTAAGATTTTATACTGTACTCTTTATGTATTTATTCTTTTAGTTAAACTTCTCTTACATCATCTACCTCATCTCTTTTTGTAGCCTGGCATAGGAAGGGGGCTTGGTGTTGGTTGAAGCTAATGTCTTGCTCCTTGCATTCAAGCTTATTCCACATTTCCAATAGAAAGGATGGAAGGTTGGAGGAGCAGGACATGACATTTGACTGAGTTCCTGACTATATTCTCATTTTCTCTTGGGTGACATTATTATATTGGGTCATTGGCTTATCATTCCAATCCAAAATTCTACTGTACTATTCCTAGCTAGAATTGGATCCTTATGTAAAGTTTTTTTGGGCTTATGTTGAGTTAGGGCTGTTTTAGCAACAGCACTCCACATTAGTCATCCAAAATGTCCATACTTTGCTTCTAGCTTCCCCCAGCTCTCCTTGTGGCTCCACCATTCTTATTCATCCTAGGCTACGGTCTGCTGTTTCAATCAGATTCTGTATACTTTTGTCTTTACGAAGTTCTCTATTGTCTATGATTTTACAAATGTTTATCTTCCTGTATTTGAGCAGGACTGTGCATTTGTTTATTTTTACATTAGTTTTCACACATTAGGGATTTAAAAATGATAAAGAAGTTACAGCATATCCTGAGCTTTTATACTTGAAATGGAAGTCCTTAAAATTTATATTTCCCAGTTTGCCCTTTAAGTAGAAAGACAAAGGCTTAAAGATAAAAGAACCATAACAATACGAAAGATTGTACACAAATACCAAATTTAAACATGGAAAACTAGATATGGATTATTATTATAAAACATAATAGAAAAGTTATAACCTTAAAATTGTAAGAAAATTATAATAGATCTGTTGAAGTTGAGGTTAAGGAGGGAATGAATATGTTACAAATATTTAAAATGTTAGTTTCATATTATCTAGACACAGCTGTATTAAATCATAGTTTTTTTAAAACATTATTTGTAATGTGCTTTTCTTAACTTAGAAACTAATATTTCTGCTTATGAGGAAAATTTATATGCATACATGTAATTTATAGGAATTAATATGATATTCATAAGATATGTATGTAATATATAATCTATAAGAAACTATGGAATATATATATGTACACATATCTATGTATATGTCTTACATAGTGCTGCTGTAACAGAAATACCACAAGTGGATGGCTTAACAAGGAGAAATTTTTCTCTCAGTCTAGGAGGCAAGAAGTCTGAATTCAGAGTGCCAGCACCAGGGGAAGGCTTTCTATCTCTGTAGATTATGGAGGAAGGGCCTTGTCATCAATCTTCCCCTGGTTTGGGACCTTCTCAGCAGAGGGGCCCCAGGTCTAAAGGACGCATATTCCCTCCTGGTTCTTCATTCTTGGTAGTAGGAGGTCCCCCTTTTCTCTACTTGATTCTCTCATTTATGTCTCAAAAGAGATTGACTGGACATATAGCCTAATCCTGTAGATTAACTTCTGCCTCATTAACATAACTGCCTCTAATCCTACGACATTAAGACCATAGAGGGAGGATTTACAATACAGGAAAATCACATTAGATGACAAAATGGTGGACAATCACACAATACTGGAAATCATGGCCTAGCCAAGCTGACACACATTTTTAGGGGACAAAACTCAATCCATAACAGTATATAAATATATATTATAAATTCTTTAGACATTATCTTATTTTGTTTTATTAATTTCAGGCAAAATTCAGTGTAATTCATTTTAAAGTAAGAATTGTTGTCTTATGGAAATAAAATTATATATATATGTATACATATATATTCTGAAACCACTATAAATGTATACTGGGATTGAACAATTACATAATTAGATGGTTTATGGAGGAGCCTAGTTTCTCACTGTTGGAGTGAAAAATTACAGACAAGTAAGAGGAGAGGGCCAGAATGAATCATGTGGAAATGGATTAGATAGAGTTGGGGACATCAGCATGAATTGATATTTAGCTTAATATAGATAGATACAGTTACATATAGAAATATTTATAGGTATGTGTAAATACGTGGGTTAGTACACTCACACACATAAATATATATCAATTTTTATATATCTGTATCTATGTCTGTATCTATATATATCTATACTTATATATCTGTATCTATGTATGTATTTATGTATCTATCTATATTTAACTCTATTAGCTGAGTGTCTCTAAAATCAAGGAGACCCCAGTAGCAACAACCACACCTAGAGCTCATATCATAGTTTCTAAGACTTCACTAAAAAGATCCAGCGCTCATTGGAGAAAATATTTATTCTATGACTGAAGCAAGAAATATACAGGCTGAATTTGTGTATCTTATGATGTTAGAAGGTAATAAAAAGCTAAAAAAATAAAACACTCACATAGAAAAGAATCACATTGATGGGAGCATGTCAAAGGAATACAGAAGTGAACAGAAAGGGTTACCAATGGCCAAAAGTGGAACAATCTGAGATACAAAACAAAGCAGTATTTATTTTATACTTTGTATAATGAATAAATACCCATGAGTTCATCCATTTAATGATTACATAAATACATACAAAGGGGTGAATAGACTTCTCTTCCATACAAGAGAAGTCCAAACAATTTATGTAGATATTTTACCCACAAGGTGGTTAAACATAATCCCCTAATCATATCATGTGGGCTGTGAACAGGGACTTGTTTCCAATGACAACAATATGGAAAGGGAGAAAAAAGGCTAACTATACAGTGGAGAAACCTAACAAACACTACCTCAGCCAGCTGATCAAAGTTTAGATCAACATAGTTAAGTCATGGTGACAGAATATACCCTTGATATGATGTGATAAGAATGGCACTTTACCTCTGTTTCCTCCCTCCCAAAAGCCCACATCCTCAGTCCAATCATGAGAAAATAATCAGATAAATTTCAACTGAGGTGCATTCTGCAAGACACCTGACCAGTGCTCCTCAAAGTCTTCAAGGTCATTAAACACAGGGAAGGTCTGAAAACTGCCACAGTCAAAGGAGTTTAAGGAGACATCACAACCAAGTGTATTGTAATATTTTGGATGGGATCTTCAGAAAGAAAAGGGTGTTAGGTAACACTAAGCAAATCTGAACAATGTGTCAAGTTTTGTTAATGCATCATGTTGTAATAAGTATACCATACTAATGTAAGATGTTAACAGTAGGGGAAACTGGTTGTTGGACATATAACAACTCTTTGTATTATATTCATAATTTGTCTGTAAATATTAAACTGTTCTAAAATAGAAGTATTTATAAAAATATCTATTTGCTATTTACTATGTCCATAAGTACTTTATTTGCATTCCTTTTGAATTTAGAAAACCATAGATTGCATTCTATTTTAAAATTGAACAATCATTTTTTCCATGTTAAGCAATTTACAAATACTCTCATTTTATTCATTATTCTAGATTAAGAGTTTTGAAAACTAAACATGTTGAAGTAACCATGGATGGAAAGCCAGTCATCACCATAGCCCACCCACAAAAATGAAACGAGAGTTATAGTCAAACAAGTACATATAACTGAAAGAATATTTGGGATATTTAACTTGGATACTAATGGTGGTTTTAAGCCCCTGTGTTTCATCTCTCAGTTTACTGGCAAAGCTAATTTTGACAATGTACAAGTTACACAGTTTTATTTAAATGATTTCCAGCAGCTACAATTAGCAATTTTAAAGTACTTGCTTCTTCAGCAAGTGGTGTTGTTATAGAGAGAGCTACTACCAAAAAATAGTAGATATACTTTTAAATTATATTTTACTGTTTCATTTCTCTTGGTATTTATGTAATTCACATTTACCTTATATTCACTATGATGGCTCACAGAAGACCATAAAGTTTTGCTTTACTCAACAAAGATTAAAAATAAGTTAATAGTTTAAACTGGTGTAGTATAAACCTGTTGCCATTGAGTCATTTCCAACTCATAGCAACCCGTTATGACAGGATAGAACTGCCCCATAGGGTTTCCTAGGCTGTAATCTTTACAGGAGCAGATTGTCAAGTCTTTTCTTCCACAGAACAGCTGGTTAGTTGCAACCATTGACCTTTTGGTTAGCAACTGAGCACTTAACCACTGTGCCACCAGGGCTCATACTATGATGTAATTGTTGGCTTTTGCAGCAATGCTGTAGATTTTCTTTTATGAATTTAGTTGGAACACGTGTGTCTTTGGTTGCGTTCTCCCAGAAAAAAACCCTGAGAAAAAGAATTGAGTTATCTTTTCTTTTGTAATCTTGTATTAACTTTTTGAAGAAAAAGAATTATAAAGATAATAATTGCAATGGTAGTAGAAAATAAGTATGTTTGCTTTTCTGATAAAAGTAAACTTTCACTAAGGTTTTCTTTTTTAATACTATATTAGATTTTCTGTAACTTTATCATCATTAGCTCAGGTTAGAGCTTAATTGTTTTCATATTTTGAGTTTAGCACGTTCATGATTGTTTTTAATAATCTAAAAATCTCAGAGTTTAGTTCACACAGAGATAATGCTAAGTGTGATTTTGCTTTGACTATTTTTCCTCCTTAGTTAATAATTTATTTCATTCCTCTTTCTTATTAGTAATCCTTCTAAGTATCATGACAAAACCTGAAATATGAGCAAAGCTTTATCTTAAACATATCTCAGAATTTTTAGGGTTTTTTTTTTCTATTTTTATGTTTTTATTTTAAATTTCTACTTGAATTTTGAATCCTAGTTTTCTCAAATTAATTTTTTGAACAACAATTTATGATACATTTTTCTCCAAGTTTGAAATGTAAAGGACAATTTTATTTTCTATATTATGAATTTGCTTTAAAATGCAAACAGGTATATCCCAACTTGGAAGTAAGGTAAATGTAATTTCTTCCTATAAAGAATCAATATGTTTGTTTTTATTTTTTCTTCTCTACTTCACTTGTTCCCACAATCTCTAAACTATATAAACCTGTTCACAAAAGTTCAAAGGAACTCTGTGGAATGAATTATGTGAATTCCCTTGGATTCCCATTTGTTCACACAGAAAACAACACAACCATCAGGGCTTGCACCGAGAGACCACTAAAGCACTCTGTGAAAGTCCTGAAGCCCAGGAGGCATTAAAGATCTTTCTTTTGCTATTGTTAAAACAATGCAAGAGTGCCTGCTAGAGTCTGAGCACCTTAGCTAGATCATAGTATGAAATATTCAGGCTGCGTATATACATGAAACAAAATGAGAAACTGCAAATTTATGAGTTTATACACTGAATTCATTAAGTGTTATCTAAAGGTGTTGAATTAAAAACACTACTACTACCCTCAGTAAGTCCTGCTTATGGGCCAGTTATTGAGCTAGGCACTTTGAGTTTATTTTCTTTAATTTACAACAAACTCCTCTGGTATGTGTTATATTCCCATTTTACAGATAAAAAACCACAGCACTAAGAAATTAAGACACTTCCCAAACTTACAATTCTTGCAGTAGGGATTTATGTCCAGATTTATATGGTTGTGAAATAAATGCTACAGATTTCCCGTCTCATTTCCCTTTTACTTTCAGATACTTTTTTCTTTGAGAAAAAGTCAAAGAAAAGCAACATGTAACATTTCAAACATAAATCCTTATATTGTTTTACTGAAAAAATTATCCTAAACGATGTTTACAGTAATGATATGATAAACTTGAAAATATGAAACATTAAAAAATTCACTTGATTTTTTATGTTATAATTTCCATTCAGTGAAAATGCGTGAAAAAAACATCATTTTAGTTAACATTTGGATTTAGAATAACTATTTATCTATATTAATGAAAGAAGTATTTCATGGATAACCCATAGCGGGAACAATAAATATGTCATTACTCTTTTTGAATAATCTGATATTAACATGAGTGTCCAGAGATTTCTTACATGTCATGGAAACACCTAGAGGAAGAATGTTCAAACTGTGCTATTAGGAGTCAGAGGTTTTTTCCATTGGGCTTACATTGTATTCTTAGGGAAAAGAGAGAAAAGAGATGCACGTCTTTGGCCCATGATCCCCACTTAGAACTAAAGATGCCAATGTAGAGACACTTGATATTTATTGAATCTGTATTTTAAATCTTGTTCTTCAAATTAAGGATCTTGCTGTATATATGTAGTAAAATTACCTAGAGCCAAGCAAGATACCATAGACCATAAAATATCTGCTGAGTATATTGATAACAGATGCGTGTGTGTGTGTGTGTGTGTGTGTGTGTGTGTGTGTATGTGTGCGCGCGCGCGCGCGTGCACACGCCCGCTCATAGTCCTAAATTATACTACTTCTGTTATGAATTCTGGGAATAATTTGGAGCCTTTACAGCATAGACATTAATAATCACCATCTGTCATGGATTGAATTATGTCCCCCCAAAAATGTGTGTATCAATTTGGCTGGGCCATGATTCCTGGTATTACATGATTTTCGTATATGTTGTAAATCCTGCCTCTATGATGTTAATGAGGGAAGATGTGTGGCAGTTGTGTTAGTAAGGCAGAACTCAATCTACAAGATTGGATTGTGTCCTGGGCAATCTCTTGAGATACAGAAGAGAGAAGTGAGCAGAGAGACAGGGGGACCTCATACCACCAAAAAAGCAGTGCCAGGAGCAGAGCGCGTCCTTTGGACCTGGGGTCCCTGCACTGAGAAGCTCCTAGTCCAGGGGAACACTGACGAGAAGGCCGACAGAGACAGAAAGCCTTCCCCTGGAGCTGATGCCCTGAATTTGGACTTTTAGCCTACTTTACTGTGAGCAAATAAACTTCTCTTTGTTAAAGCCATCCACTTGTGGTATTTCTGTTATAGCAGCACTAGATGACTAAGACACCATGCAAACACTTATAAATTGTTCTTATCCTTTACTCTGAGGAAAAGCAGAAGCATGAGGCTATCCATGAAGGAAGTAAGAAAAAAGTTTACCAAAAAAAAAAAAAGTTTCCATCATGGTATTATTTTCGGTAATTGACCAATGTGCTTATTCCCTCATAAAGCCTCTTTAATGAAAAGCAACAGGAAAACAGTTAAAGTTTGGTAATGGATACTGCAGTGTATGTTGCATATATTCCCTGGAGAGACATACTGATGATCTGAAGAAGTCATATTAGTTTTAAAAATATAAAATAGAATCTTGCTATGTTATTTTGAAATGCTATTGAGTCTATTATTGTGACAATAATGAAAATATATTGACAGTAGATACAAAGTTAATATTAGTTTGGTAGATAATATAAAGCTAGAAGCTTAAAGCAGCCATATAGAGCTTCAGATGTTTCAGTGGGGGAAAAAAAAAAGATTAAACACTCTTTTTTTATCTGTAGACAAGCAGTATTTGAATAATACTTCAAGAAAACAGCATGTTCTGAATTACTGAAATGCTTCTGAAAGTAAAAGTTCTATAAACAGTAATTTTTTAAGTCTTTTATTTATAAGGTATACTCCAGTGTAATTATGAATAAAATTCAAATTAAAGTCCAAATATATTTTTTCCCTAACCAACACATGTTGAAATATACATGATTTCTTTTGTAAAGTTAAGTAAAAGATACTCCAAGGGGAAAAAACACCATACATTTTTGGATAAAACATAACACAGAAAGACTGGATAGGAGGTTAAATATTATGGTGTAATGATTCTGTGCAATGGCAAATATATTAAGTATTACAGAAATTCAGCAAATGCTCAGAATCATCTTTCCAGCTTTAGATATTTACAAGTTACTACAAATGTTATTAATATGTGGTTGTTTGAAGTTGTTTAGAAGGTTTCTGTATGGGAATGAATTGCTTGGCAAGGGATGTGGCCAACTCAATTGTTGAGCAGGCACCTTACAATGCCTCTTACCATGATTTTCCTTTTAGTTCCTATCTTAGCCTTTGCGAAACATCTTATGATTAGATTTAATATATTGTTCTTAGTGAAAATGTACTAAAAGAAATAAAAGTGAAGCTTTATTCATGTTGGTGAATTAGGTTCAGAAATGGAAATTTTTATGGATTAAAATGTATATTTTAATAAATAAAAATGTAGAAAGTTACATTGCACTTCAGTCTATGTGTATGTTGTATAAAATAAGACTATATGTATTATTTTAGCACTACAATGGGGTAAAATTCTTCCTCAATTCATGGACAAAATAGGTAAAATAGGCATAAGATGACTGGTTCATTAATTAGGTGTCAGAAGAGATATATATATGTATATAGGTACATATTTGGAGACTATCACAAGAATAGATTTAATGCATTGAACACTATGACCAAAGACCAGACTAATTGTGTGATGACATCCAGGATGTCATGAAGAAAGCAAAAGGTCTTTAAAAGGACAAGAAAGAAAGAAAGAAAAGGCCAAAATGGATATCAGAAACTCTGAAACTTGCTCTTGAATGTAGAGCAATTAAAGAGAATGGAAGAAATGATGAAGTAAAAGAGCTGAAAAGAAGATTTTAAAGGGCAGCTCCAGAAGACAAAGTATTACAATGAAATGTACAATGACCTGGAGTTAGAAAACCAACAGGGAAGAACATGCTCAGAATTTCACAAGCTGAAAGAACTGAAGAAAAAAATTCAAGACTTGAGTTGCAATTTTAAAGAATTCTATGGCAAAATATTGAACAATGCAGGAAGCATCAAAAGAAGATGGAAGGAATATACAGAGTCACTGTACCAAAAAGAATTGGTCAACATCCAAACATTTCAGAATGTAGAATACAATCAAGAACCGATGGTATTGAAGGATGAAGTCCAAGCTGCACTGAAGGCATTGGAGAAAAACAAGGCTCCAGGAATTGATGGAATACCAATTGAGATGTTTTAACAAATGAATGCAATGCTGGAGGGGCTTACTTGTCTATGTCAAGAAATTTGGAATACAGCTACCAGGCCAACAGACCAAAAAAGAGCCATTTCTGTGCCTATTCCCAAGAAAGGTGATCCAACAGAATGCAGAAATTATAGAACAATATCATTCACCAGTAAAATTTTTCTGAAGATAATTCAAAAATGTTTGCAGCAGTATATCTACAGGGTACTCTCAGACGTTCCAGTTGGATTCAGAAGAGGACTTGGAACGAGGTATATCATTGCTGATGTCAGATGGATTTTGGCTGAAGACAAAGAATACCAGAAAGATGTTTATCTGTGTTTTATTGAGTATGCAAGGGCATTTGACTGTGTGGATCCTAACAGATTATGGATAACATTGTGAATAATGGGAATTCTAGAACACTTAATTTTTCTCATGTAAAACTTGTACATAGACCAAGAGTTAGTCATTCCAACAGAACAAGGGGATATACTGCATGTTTTAAAAAGGTGTGCATCAGGATTGTATCCACTCACCTTATTTACTCAATCTGTATGTTGAGCAAATAATCTGAGAAGCTGGACTATATGCAGAAGAATGTGGCATCAGGATTGATGGAAGACTCATTAACAACTTGCACTGTGCAGATCACACAACCTCGCTTGCTGAAAGTGAAGAGGACTTGAAGCACGTACTGATGAAGATCAAAGACTTAAGTATGGATTAACCTCAACATAAACAAAGCAAAAATCCTCACAACTGGACCAATAACCAACATCATGATCAGTGGAGAAATATTGATATTGTCAAGGATTTCATCTTATTTGGATCCACAATCGATGCCCATGGAAACAGCAGTCAAGAAATCAAATCTGATGCAAAAGACCTCTTTAAAGTGTTGAAAAGCAAAGATGTCACTTTGAGGATTAAGGTCGCTTGACCCTAGCAATTATATTTTTAATTGCCTCACATGCATGCGAAAGCTCGACATTAATAAGGAAGATCAAAGAAGAATTGATGCCTTTGAAATATGGTGTAGGTGAAGAATGTCAATATGGATTGCCAGAAGAATGAACAAGTCTGCCTTGGAAGAAGTACAACAAGAGTGCTCCTTGGAAGCAAGGATGCTGAGCATTCGTCTCACTTACTTAAGACATGTTATCAGGCGGGACCAGTCCCTGGAGAAGCACATTGTGCTTGGTAAGGTAAAGGTTCAGTGAAAAAGAGGAAGACCCTTGAGGAAATGGATTTACACAGTGGCTGCAACAATGGTCTCAAATACAGCAATGATTGTCAGGGTTGCACAGGACCAGGCAGGGTTTTGTACTGTTGTACATAGGGTTGCTATGAGTAGGAACTGACTCAACAACATCTAACAACAACAACAACAACATATGACTCACATAGAAACCTGTGACTCCCATAGAAACATGATTTTCGGTAAAAATCAAATCTATATATTAATTACATTAAGTAGCTGATATTAGGGTACACATTCTATGATAGCAATGACATGAATATAAGCTTGTTTAGACATTGTTATGGATTTAATTGTGTTCCCCAAAAATATGTGTTGTAAATCCTAACCCCTATATCTATGGTTATAATCCCATTAGAGAATGAGTGTTCTTTGTTATGTTAGTGAGAAAGTATTAGTGTAAGCTGTGTTTAAGTCAATTTCTTTTGAGATATAAAAGAGATTAAACAAGCAAGTGAGCAGTAGAGATGGGGCAAAAGAGATGCCAAGCTGGCAGAGAGAGATAGCCTTCCCTAAAGGTGGCACTCTAAATTCAGACTTCTAGCCTCCTAAACTGTGAAAAAATAAATTGTTTCTTAAAGCCACCTACCTGTGGTATTTCTGTTATTGAAGACAGACATTAAAAACAACAACAACAAAAATATCTTCCTTTGAAGCTAGAAACAGAAATACCTTATAATCCAGCTATTCCACTACTAGGAATATATCCCAGAGAAATAACAGCATCACACGAATAGACGTATGCACTCCCATGTTCATTGCAGCATTGTTTACAATAGCAAAAAGATGGAAACAACCTAGAAGCCCATTAACAGAAGAATGGATAAACGAACTATAGTACATACACACAATGGAATACTTTGCAAGATAATGAACAATGATGAATCTGCAAAGTATCTCACAACATGGATGAATCTGGAGGGCATTATGCTGAGTGAAATAAGTCAATCAAAAAATGACAAATATCGCATGAGACCACTACTTTAAAAACTCATGAAAAGGTTTATACACAAAAAGAAACAATGCGTATGAGGGAGGGAAGGGACGGGGGTGGAAAAACACTATATAGACCATAGATAAGTAGTAACTATGGTGAAGGGTAAGATAGTACACAACACTGGGGAAGCCAACACAACTTGTTCACAGTAAGGTCATGGAAGCTCCATGGACAAATCCAAACTCCCTTAGGGACTGAATTGCTGGGCTGAGGGCTGTGGGGACCATGGTCTCAGGGAACATCTAGCTCAATTGGCATAACATAGTTTATAAGGAAAATGTTCTACATTCTAATTTGGTGAGTAGCATTTGGGGTCTTAAAAGCCTGTGAGCGGCCATCTAAGATACTCCACTGGTCTCACCCCTTCAGGAGCAAGGGAAAATGAAGAAAACTAAAGGCACAAGGGAAAGATTAGTCCAAAGGACTAATAGACCACAACTACTATGGCCTTCACCAGACTGAGTCCAGTACAACTAGATGGTGCCCGGGTACCACCACTGACTGCTCTGACAGGGATCACAATAAAGGGTCCTGGACAGAGCTGGGGAAAAATGTAGAACAAAATTCTAACTCAGTAAAAAAAGAGCAGACTTACTGGCCTGACAGAGACTGGAGAAACCCCAAGAGTATGGCCTCTGGACACCCTTTTAGCCCAGTAATGAAGTCACTCTGGAGGTTCACCTTTTAGCCATAGATTAGACAGACGCATAGGGCAAAGTGAGACTAAAGGAGCACACCAGCCCAGGGGCAAGAAATAGAGGGCAGGAGGGAACAGGAAAGCTGGTAATAGGGAGCCCAAGGTCAAGAAGGGAGAGTGCTGACATGTCATGGGGTTTTTAACCAATCCCATAAAACAATATATGTACTAACCGTTTAATGAGAAGCTAGTCTGTTCTGTAAACCTTCATCTAAAGTTCAGTAAAAAAAGTAAATTTCTTTGGATAAAAAGAAACTAAGAGAAGAAACATCATTTCCTGCTCATATTTCCAATAGAAAATATGGGTCACTATGAAATGGAATTGACTCGACAGCACACATTAACAGTATGTCCATTTTATTGAGTGTCAAAGAAGACTGGTCTCTAGTTGGGACAAATAAACAGAAATCCCTTAGGTTCCTGCCTCTGGAATATGATAAGAATAAATATGAATGGCCTTTCTGGAAAATGCCCAAAGGGACAAATAACAATCAATCTAATGAACCCAGTTACTCACCATCTCCTTCTCCATTATGAATCGATGCTTCAGCTCTTATTTCTACCATGGTAATCACTTCAGTAGATGAGGTGTCTGGGCCAATGTGTGGAGGAAAATGTTATAGACCAATAAGTATTTTTAATATCTACACTGGGAGTCAATAATAGCTGAGTATTTTATTTCAAAGTGAAGGATTAAAACATTGATTAATTTAAATTCTGAGGAGGCCCTTCAAACATAACTACTGTGGCCAAGCTAAAATATAATATTTCCTCAATTTCAGAGTGCTAGAAAGAGATAGGAAACATATGTAAATAATTCCTATTTTATTTAGCTTCTCTAAATAATCTCAGCAAATATCACACAAAACAGACAAAGATAACTAGGCTTATTCTACTATCAAAACATACAATTGTGCTTGTACTGTGATTATGCCATAAAGAATCAATTCCATTCTGTCAAAAAAAAAAGATGCCATGCAAGATCAGTAAATTCAGTTATTCTGAACATTGAAGTATTAAGAAAAACTATTTGAGAATGTACAAAATATAGTTAATTTTTTTAATACACCAAGCTACTAAATAGTAGGTTATCAGCTATGAGCTACAAAACAAAACAAAACAAAACAAAACAAAAGAAAAAACAAGCAGAGTTTTGCTATCACATAAGAAATAAAACTCTCTTTGGATCCCATAAACGTTTCCAGTCAAAATAGTCTTAGACATGGAATTTAACAGTTTGTAAATGGCCATTCCCATTAGTCACTGTTGACTTCATTTGCAATTACCTCCCAAATATTTTCAACCATTTTATTGATCATTTTAGCAAGATTGATGCCACTCATTTATTAGAACATCAAGAGGAGATTTGATTCATCAAATTATTTACTCAATATTTTTTGCAAATTTTCATCGACTTCAACTATATACTATGAGATTCCCGAGGAAAAATATTGCATCAATTTTCTCACCAAAGTATCCCAAACATAATATCCTAGTACAGAGGGCAACACAGAATAAATGTTCAAAGAGTATTCTGGGATAAATAAAAACAGGAATACATGTTTTTATGTAAAAATGCAGCTGTGTGGTACAAAAATTAACCTTACCCAAAGAGAAGTCTAGTCTTTTTGTCCTTGGCTCCTGGGAGACAATCTCTAAGCCCTTGGAAAGTCATGTTAGATAGAGTATTTTGTTTACCTAGTGGGCTTTGGCCACACTGCGGTGTTTAGGCTAACAGTGTGATTTATGGTGGGGATTTGGGAGTGTGCAGTAATTGCTCAGTCCCTGAAAGGGCTGGAACTAAGGCCAGTGATGTGACCAGTCAACCCTGTCTATGTAGCTGAGCCCCAGTAAATTCTCTGAATATCAATGCCCAGGTGAGCTTCCCTGGTTGGCAATATTCTATGAGTATTGTTACGATCATTGTCAAGAGGAGTTAGTGCTGTCCACAACTCCACTGGAAGAGGACAACTGGAAGCTTTGTTCTTCAGACAAATGCCTCTCCCCTTGTCTGATTTTAATCTCTATTCTTTTGTTCTGACAAACTATCAATCATGAGTATAATACATTTCAGTGAGTTTTCTGAGTGTTTCAATTGAATTTTCAAACCTGAAGGTGGTCTTGGAGACCCTCAAAATTCATGTCAGAATTTAGGATCATCTTGGGAACCCCCAAACATACAGTTGGTGTCAGAAGTGAGGATAGAATTGGGTGCCCCAAACTGTGAAGTTGGTATCTGAAGTAGGATTCACTAGACTAACCTGACTCACTGAAATATGTGGTTTGAGAAGTATGAGAGGATTTGTGTTGACAAACTTTTGATTTCTGATGGCCAGTGGGTCACCCATGGTATAGAACAAAGCTGTGTTTCAGTTAGTTACTACAGTAAAAATTACCAATGAAATTTAGAAAAAGATGGATCCAACTACTGCACAGTTGACTTATTGGATGCATAAAGAATTCGCTTAAGAGGTGCATAACAAGAAACTTAATAAATATGGAAACCCTTAGTTTTTTCATCTATAATAACTAAAATGAAACTAAAGAATATTTTTTGGCTCATACTAAGGCTAGGCTATGCTGGGATTTTGGCCACTCAGAGAAACATCTGCTAGCCTCAGGGCTGTTATTAAAAAAAAAAAATGCAGATAGCTAAGATGATCAGAATGCTTCATTAGAGAATGGGGAAAGATTAAGACAAGAGTCAAGAGAACCCTCCCAGAAGTGTGGAAATCTCGAAAGAGTTATTTTAAGAAATAGAATAAGATGGCCATTGATGGGGTCAAAACAAAAGTTTTAATGCAGCACACTCAGAGGTTGGGTGGACCAATGGGAGCCCTTGATCATCCCCAACTACTGAAGCACCCTAAACAAATATGTTTTATTTACCCTAGTTGGAGGCATCTAAAAAACTAAGGCAAAGGTGCAAATGAGAAACCCGACTTAGAAGTGACTGGGACAATTGTCCTGCATACTATTCAGAATAAATGTTGATGAGGGGCAAGGGTCCTATGACCCAACCCCTGACTGGGGACCCAAGGCCAGAAATTGTCATGTGTGGGTGAAATTGTCAGGGATAAAGAGAACTTTCTGGGACGTGTTGAAATACGAACCCAATGTGCTATGATTCTAAAACCTCTTGGTGAAGTTTTAATAGGAGTTAAATTGGGAGGATATAGGGGTGGAACATTTCATGGGATTAAGGTGAAAGTTTGGATGAAAACTGGAATATTTGGACAGACTTTTTGTGAAGTGATTATGTTTCCTTTATCTGAATGTATTATGAATATTATGTCTGTTACATTATGGTATGTCTGTTATTGAAACATATCCCCTACCTTACACCTGCCAACCATTATTACCGGATATTCAAATAAGAATCGGTAAGTGGGCCTCAGCCCGCATTGGTTTTTAATTTGAATCTGTATAGGTGCTCTGGAGGACAAAAAGAGATTATGTACAACAATCCTGTGTAGAGAGCAGACTGGGGCCCGTAGAAAAAGCCTGTGAACTCTACCCACTGGTGACTGCTGGGATTTTGGAACAGAAAATTTCCACTGGAGAAACAGTTACTAGCTTACAATTGGGTGTTAGTTGAAACTATCCCTGAAACTGAAAAAAATAAAATAATCATGAAACCTGAAATACCCATAATGTCTTCAGTGGTGTCAGAGAAACATTTAATGGGGAGTATAATGCCTAGAAGAGTTCCAATAATAAAATGGAAATATTTGTATAGGAACATGCTACCTGGTAATGCAAAGAAATATTCATTGTATTCACAAGCATGTAGCCTCTTTCCCCTAGGAATGACTTTGGAACCACCTGAGGAGATGCTGGATCCTACTGCTAATTGGGTGGTACCCAATGAGCAGTTCTCAATTTGTCAACATAAAGCTGCTTTTTTATGGGTAATACTTCCAAGGTGAGTGGACCGCATCCTCTTTGGAGGGCAACCATTCTGACTGAAAAAGGTATAAACAAATCAGCATAGTGGGGTGAATTTCATGCTGTTTACCCTTATGCTTGGGTTTTTATGGACTCAGAGTTGGTGGCTAATAGCCTAGCTCTATGGTCAGGAAGATGGGTAATAGAAACTGAACTATTGAAGGCATGTCTATAAGGGAAATGACCCTATGGATATCATTATAGGAATTTAAGTGGTGCATTAAAACAGAACATGTTGATATACATCAGATAAACTCTTTTCCAGGATCAGAAGATAATTGAGCATGATAAGTAGGTATGGATATATTGGTACAGTCGATTTTAGTGGACAGTTGAGATGAGTGGACATAGGGTTGCTGCAGCAATGAAGATATCAGGTTAATCTAGGCATATTCCTCTTGCACACTATCAGGTACAAAATGCCAACAATAACTGTTCTGTCTACCACAAGAGAGACAGAGACTGGAGATGACTATGGGGCAAATTCTCCAGAAGGAAGTCCCTACACATAGCTGACAAGTCAGACTGATGCTGGTAGTCTTGGGAGATAACAAATGGGCCCTGACACAAACAGTCACTTATACTGGACTAGGCTTTGTTTACCTGGTGATAGATTGAATACCTAAAATACTACAACAAGACTGGAATAGAAGATTCAGTAGCATTTTGGACCACAAAGTTATATTTCTTCAGACGAAGCAATGTATTTTTATCCTCAGAGTAATCGTTTCATAGTAAATTGAAAAGATAAATTGAAATATTTGTTGTCTAAAATGAGGGGAAATAAAGACTTGAATGGCTCTATTACATGACTTTACACTCAACAGAAGGGCAGCCAAAGCTGGGACCTCACTAGATGATTTATTAACTTTTCTAGGAGATCTGTAAAAGAGAGGATGGTAGAGGATGCTAGCATGACTGTACAATTCTTCTCAACATTTTTGCTTTTTGTTTGTTTGTTTTCCATCTGATGCCTTGTAGCTAGGACCAGGGCTGAATCTGCAGATTCTAGAACCTAGGATAATTCTCAAACCTTTATGTTTCAATTCCTAATGGCCTAGTGAGGTGATTAACACCTTTACCCCATCTAGAAAAATTGAGGTTGACAGGGAATGTAGCTATATTGCCTAATGTTTGAGACAGCTTACTAATTCTGTACCTATGTAACCCTATCCTATTTGAATGTGAGTGGGCTGAAGGAGAGAAGCTTGTTAGGTTAGTATTACTGCTGGCAATCTAGACCAAAAAAATAGCTAAATATATTGTACCATCCAAAGGAATGGAGAAAAGTATCTAAGTGTAAAAGGATGAATAAATGGGTTATGAAATTAGGGTAATCCAATATTACAGTGGCACCAGTTTTCTAGGCCTGCTGGAATCCTAAATGTATAGCTTTAAAGAATAGAGATTTATTGGAGACTTCTGGGCAACTTGGCACTATAGTCAGAGACACCATGCCGTCCCTCCACAGCAAAGATCAGAAAAACTAAGTCAAACAGAGTCACACATCAATCCTGAAACACTAACCATCAAATGAAGAGATAAAGAACTCACCAAAGCACTGAATGGAACAAGAAACTGACTGAGAACAGAGTGCAAGGAGAGATACATGCAAAGGTCCCCTACCAGCTACCGCAGCACAGATCTGCCATCTTGGACTCCTATCAGAGATCAGCGAACAGGAGGTATGAGAAAGCAGCTTCACCGAGCTTCCAGCAAGAGACAGAACAACTGGTAACCCACGATATAGGCTTTCCCACCCCCCACCGTTCTTCACCCCCTTTTAGCCTCCTCTGCTTCCTGCAGCCACAGTCTATTGGCCAGGAAGCACAAGCTTCCCCCCAGTGATGCTTGGATTTCCCCCGCCTGCACTGGCCAGCTCCCTGAGTGCCATTTTTTGGCTGCTGGTGTTGCTTTTTTCCACTTCTTTAGATTTCTTGCTTACCTTTCACTACCTTCCCCTTCTTTCTCTCAAATACCTTGGCTCCATGCACCATCTTTGCTTCTTTCTGAAAGGCTGCAAAACACCTTTCGACTGTAAAACTGCTTCCTGGTCCGTGCTGCCACCCTGGTGGGACCCCCAGGGCTTTTTTGTTTGTTTGCTCTGATTTGTTCTGTTTTGATTTGTTTTGTTTTCTTCTCTTTTCTCATCTTGGGAGCCCCTTCCAGCTGGGCAGCACAGCATGGCTTGGAAGTTAGTCCCTTACTCTGCACAAATGCACAGGAACATCACTGGGGGTATTTTTTCTTTTTTGTGTTTTTTTTTTTTTTTTAATTTCTTTGTTTAGTTTTCTTCTCTCTCTTATTCCCTTTTTGTCTTTCTTCATTTCCAGTTTCTTGATGTAATCATTTTTTTCTTTTACCCTTTTTCTTTTTTTTTCAGTTTTGTTTTTCCCCATTTCTCAGTCTCTCATCTCTCCACTCCAATAGCAAGCTCTCTTAGCGCTCCTTTTTGTTTGTGAATACATCTTTGGCTCCTGTTCCTCTCTCCACTCTCTCAACTTTCCCATACCCATCTTAACTCCATGCGTCACAATCTACCCCCTCCTTCCTGCCTACCTGCACTGTGTGCTGAACATCACACTCCCAAGCAACACAGACATGGCCTACTGGAACCTGCCCTGCACTGATTCCCAGTCTGCATTGTCAGCCCTGGTATGTGCCCCCAAAAACCTATCTCAGCAATTCCCCTTCAGCTGGACCTGCCCTGCTGTACCATACCTGAGTGACTGACCCTGCGTATTGGAGAAGGAGGTGAAAAGTATCATGTCCACAAATGAGCAAACAACTAAGAATTCACAGCCTGCCTGCTAAGACATAACCAAATGAAACAAAAAAAGCAGGATGAAACAAACAAATCTACAATCAATAAGTGAGGAAAATAATGACTGAATGCCCCAAAGACAGCAGACAATATCAAAACATTTACAAAACAAGACAGGATTGTTCTAGTAGGTGTCCAAAATAAAACACCAGATGACACATCCAGTAGAAGAAAAGGCAGTAGACCTAACTGATAGGGAATTTAAATCTCTAATATTCTGAATTATCCAACAGTTGAAACAAAAAAAGACACAAATGAAAAAATAGACAAATTCATGGAAAATAGAGACAAAAAATTGAAGAATTCAAGAAAATAATACAGGAACAAAATGCTAAAATAAATTCACAACTTGAAATCATACAAAAATAACAATTAGAAATCCAAAAGATAAACAACAAGATTTCAGAACTGGACAGTGTCATAGAGGGGCTGAGGAGCAGGTTTGAAATTATGAAGATAGGATCAGCGAAACTGAAGACAAACACTTGGACACAACTCTGAGGAAAAATCAGAAAAAAGGAATGATGAAAAATGAAGAAACCCTGAGAATTATGTGGGATACAATCTAAAGCAAAAGTCTGTGAGTGATCGGAGTTCAAGAACAGGGGGAGAAAACAGAAAACAGAGAGAGGATCATTGAAGAATTGCTGACAGGAAACTTCCCCAATATCATGAAAGATGGAAAGCTGACCATTCAAAAAGCTCAACAAACCCCATATAAGATAGACCCCAAAAGAAAATCACCAAGGCATATCATAATCACACTGACTAAAACCAAAGATGAACAACGAATCCTGAGAGCAACTTGAGAAAAACAAAAAGTCACATACAGAGGAGAAATAATAAGACTAAGCTCAGATTATCCGGCAGAAACCATGCAGGCAAGAAGACAATGGGATGACATATATAAAACCTTGAAAGAAAAATATAGCCAGCCAAGAATAATATATCCTACAAAATTCTTGTTCAAGTATGATGGTGAAATTAGGTCATTTCCAGCTAAACGGAAATTAAGGGATTACGTAAAAACCAAACTGAACTTGCAAGACTTATTAAAGGAAGTCCTTTGATCTGAGAACAAACAATATCAGACCATCAGCTGAATATAGGACACAGGATTGTTCTAGTCAGATACCAACCTAGGAAATGAACTCTTAAGTACTATGTAAAACCAAAATAATTACAAAAGGGAACTAGAGAGGTTAATCTGTACATGACAACAGCATCAGAACAATAAAAGAGGGAATAAACGGTGTAGGTTTCGAACCTTCTAATGGAGAGGAAGTCAAGCGATACCAAGTAATAACAGACCTACAAATCTAGGAAGATAAGGGTAAATTCCAAGGTAACCATAGAGAACGTTAACAAACCTATTCATCAAAATAAAGAAGAAAAACATAAAGTTTCAGTAAAAACAAAACCTACGAAAACAAAAGAAATGAAAAAAAAAAATCCACCAACAAAAGGAACTCAGCACAGGAGAGTAAGAAGAACAAAGAAAACGTCAGCACCACCAAAAAAAAAAAAAAAAAAAAGCACTACAAAATGCAATCCCACTCCTAGGAATATATCCTAGAGAAATATGAGCCGTCACACTGATAGACATATGCACACCCATATTCATTAAAGCACTGTTCACAATGCAAAAAGATGGAAACAACCAAGATGCCCATCAACAGATGAATGGATAAACAAACTATGGTACATACACACAATGGAGTATTATACAAAGATAAAGAACAATGATGAATCAGTGAAGCATCTCATAACATGGATCAAACTGGAGGACCTTATGCTGAGTGAAATAAGTCAATCACAAAAGGACAAATATTGGATGAGACCTCTACTGTACAACTTATGTAAAAGTTTACACACAAAAAGAAACAATCTTTGTTGGTTATGAGGAATGAGAGGGATGAGGGGGTGCTAAATAGGCAAGTGGTAACCTTGGTGAAAGGTAAGACAGTACACCTTACTGGGGAAGCCAGCACAACTTGTACAAGGAAAGGTCATGGAAGTTCCATAGACATTTCCAAACTCCCTGAGGGACTGAATTGTTGTGCAGAGGGCTGTGGGGACCATGGTCTTGGGGAACTTCTAGCTTTAATTGGCATAACACAGTTTATAAAGACAATGTTCTACATTCTACTTTGGTGAGTAGCATCTGGGGTCTTAAAAGCCTGTGAGCAGCCATCTAAGATACTCCACTGGTCTCACCCCTTTTGGAGCAAGGGAGAATGAAGAGAACAAGATACAAGGAAAAGATTAGTCCAAAGGACTAATGGACCACAGCTACCATTGCCTCCACCAGACTGAGTCCAGTACAGCTAGATGGTGCCTGGCTACCACCACTGACTGCTCTGACCAGAATCAAAATAGAGAGTCCTGGACAGAGCTGGAAAAGGATATAGAACAGAATTCTAACTCACAAAGAAAAGACCAGATTTACTGACCTGGCAGACTGGAGAAACCCTGAGAGTATGGTCCCCGGACACTCTTTTAGCTCAGTGATGAAACCCCTCCCGAAGTTTACTGTTCAGCCAGGGATTGGACAGCCTCATAAAACAGAACAAGATTAATGAGGCACAGCAGTCCAGGGACAAGGACTAGAAGGAAGGAGGGGATAGGAAAGCTGGTGATAGGGAACCCAAGGTTGAGAAGGGACAGTGCTGACATGTCATGGGTTTGTTAACCATTGTCATAAGGCAATATGTGTACTGTTTAATGAGAAACTATTCTGCAAACCTTCATCTAAGTTACCAAAAAAAAAAAAAAAGAATTATCTATGTGAGATCAAATTGACAACAGCAACTCAAAAGGTTTGATAGGAAGCCTGGGGGACAGTGAGTTGAAGATAATGGTGATGGAATAATTTGGAAAAACATAGTGAGAATAGCAGCGCAGCTGGAAGAATGTAATCGATGTCACTGAATGGTACATGTAGAAACTTTCAAAATGGTGTAACTTTGACTATGTATATTTTCACCAAAAAAAGATCTTCAAGGTCGAGGAGGGAGAGTGTTGACACGTCGTGGGGTTCTTAACCAATGCCATAAAACAATATATGTATTGACTGTTTAATGAGAAACTATTTGTTTTGTAAACCTTCATCTAAAGTACAATTTTTTTTTTTTAAAGAATAGAGATGTATTGTTTCACAGTTCTGGTGGTTAGACATCCAAATTCAGGGCATCAGCATGGCCATGGTCTCTGTTCACTTTAGGGGAAGATCTTTCTTTGTTTCTTCCAGTTTTTGTTATCCCAGCCATCTCTTGATATTCCTTGGCTTTTAGATGCATCTTCACATGGCATCTGTCTTCCCCCTGGGTGACTGTTTCTGTTCTGCCCTTTTATAAGACATCACTCAGAAGATATTAGGACCCACCTTATTCTGGTATGAGCTTATTTTATTATTTTAACTAATAACGTAGTCAAAGAAAGAACCTATTCAAGTGAAGTTACGTTGCTAAGACCACTCCTGCTCTTGGAATTTAGCGAAGTCATGGCAGTCTGCAAACCTAAGTGAAATCACTCGGGGAGATTTTTTGATAAAACTATATGGAGATGTAACGGACAATTGTTAATGACTGGTGAGACTCAAGGCATATGCCATTATCTTTTGCCTCTTATTTTTCAGGTTACATCTACTACCACACTGCAACATGGTTCAACATTGGCATTGTTGGTAAGATTATAATATTGATATTGGTGGTCCAATGTTTTGGAAAACTGAGTTAAAGCCTCCTCATGATGCAATAATGATGGAAATGATAGGTCTAAGGAGGAACTGTCCTTAGCTAACCATCACTAATTCTCATGCTAAATAGTTCTGCACAAGTTTATCTTAAGGTACAAATAGTAGTAGATCAAGGGGGAACTCAATCAATCAAATTAGTGCAAAATATGAAAATGTATGTGATAGATTTATAGGATACTTTATTGTTTCTTGAAATCTATCCCTACCACACACTGACTCCTCCAAAATTTAGACATATTAATACTGATCTTGTTGTTATATATTTCATATAAATGCTAAAGTAAACGTAGATGGTCTGAAAAATCTGATGTTTTGCTATAAGAGAGTCTTGACCAAAATCTGGTGGGTGGTTTGTGCATTAAAACATTAACTTTACTCAAAGAGAAGTCTGGCCTTTACTTTTGGTTCCTAGAATTTAGTCTCTAAGCCCTTGGAACCTTCTGTTAGAGAAGAGTGTCTATGTTTACCTGGGGACCTTGGGTCACCTTGGGTAGTCTATACTAACAATGTGATTTATGATGGGGGTTTTGGGCCACATGAAATCAGCTCAAATTTAGAGAGTCTGGAAACTAAGGTCAGTCACATGGGTAGTAAAAAGTTCTGTGTAAATTAGGCCCAATAAAATCTCTATACACCAAGGCTTGTGTGAGCTTCTCTAGTTCTCAGTATTCCGTATTTATTGTCACACATCATTGCTGGGAGGAGTTAGTGTCCTGCACAACTCCACTGGGAGAGGACATCTGGAAGTTTGGTACTTGGAACTCTCCTGAACTCTGCTCCATTCACACTTTAGCTGATTTTAATCTGTATCCTTTCAACGCGATAAACCATAATTCTAAGTATTATGGCTTTCCTTCAGTTATGTTGTTTCTTCTAGTGAATAATCAAACTTAAAGGTGGTTTTGGTAACCCTTAAACTTGTAGTTGGTGTCAGAAGTAGGAGTGGTCTTGGGCACCCTCAAACTCCACAGTAACCATTATCCTGTTTCTTCTTTATCCTCAATCTTAACATCATCTTCATCATTATCCTCATGCTTCAGTCCAATAGGCTAAAGAAATGTATGGTTCATGTCAGTGCAGTGAAAAGTGTTATGAAATGCATTGTTCAATTTTAGCTTTAGGATTTATTTCATTAGATTTATAAATATCCTATAATACAGTAATGGATTAACTAAGAAACTGAAAGATCATTTAAAATGTTCAGTTATATTTTTCCTGAAATGTAAGTGGGATATTAAATGATATTTTAGTCTTTGGAAATCTGGGAAATCATGAAGGCTCTCTCTTTTATAAATGTTGGGAGTCTCATTTATTATAGCATGTAATTAGTTACAGTATGTTCTAACCACAATAAATACATGCGGTATTAAACTTTCACAAGTATTAAAACAGATGACTGACTTAATTTAATATAATATTATGCAGCCCCCTGAATAAATTTCCATGACATTGGCTTAAAGGTTTTTAAGTTAAAAGAAAGTAAACATTAATATAAAACATTTGATGTTTTATATTGTAAATATTAAGAAGGAAAAGGCATAGCTGAGAGCATTGAGTTTAGAAAAGAAAAAAGAGGAAACTACCTTTTAGAACCAAAGAGCTGAGTTCAAGTAAGAGTCATACTGTCAATAATTATGCTAGAAATAATAATTACAGTAATTCCTAAGAGGCAAAACAAGCTAAAAACAAAAACAAAAAAAACTAACAACTGACTCATAGTGACCCCATGTGACAGAGAAGAACTACCGCACAGGATTTTCTAGGCTGTAATATTTACCGGAGCAGATTGTCGGGTCTTTCTCTCTATGCAGTGGCTGGTGGGTTCGAAATGCCAACCTTTCGGTTATCAGCTGAGCACATAACCAATGCACCACCAGGGCTCTGGGAAAAACATTTCTATTAATAAGTAAAAGAATATCAACCCATTTAGGGAAAAGTATATTTCTACAAAATATTTCTCTAAAAATCAATTTTTTAACTAATTTTTTTTCCTTTTTTCTATAAGCTATACTTTCAGCAATATTGTCATGAGAGTAATGAGAAAATATTTTGCATTTTGTGATCACAAAGTGGACCTCTATCCCCTCTTCAAACATGACCAAAGAAGATGATCAAAGAAGTCCTTGGAGCTTGGGAATAATGCAGAACAAGGGAGAGAAATCTAAGCCTGACATTCTTGCGGAATTTTGGTTTCCTTGCACTGATCAAAAATATGGTATCACCTAGAGTCATGTCTTATGTTCAGCTGGAAGGAATACATTTTGACAGATGACTATATGGCCAACATCCCTTTCCACATGTTACAATCATCTTCACATTAAGCCCAGATAATTCTAATGTGAAGCAAGGACTACAAAATACAGTTCTAGTCATATCACTCATTTTTTGCCTGGGTTGTTGCATTCTGCTTTGAATTTGAGTCCATTCTTTCTGTACACATAAGTCTTAACAACAGGAGCCCTGTTGGCACAGTGGTTAAGCACTTGTCTGCTAACTGAATGGTTGACATTTAGAACCTACCCAATGGCTTCACAGAAGAAAAGAGCTGGCAATTTGCTTCCTTAAAGATTACAGTCTAGAAAATTCTGTTGGGGCAGTTCTACTCTATCACATAGGGTTTCTATGAGTCAAAATCACGCAACACAACAAATCATACAGCAAATAATGACAACAACAACAAAGTCTTACAAATCTAGATTAAGAATCTTTCCAGCATAGCATGTTGCAATGTTAATTGTATAACCCTTTTTTCTCAATTATTTACTTCGTTTTTATACAATGTATTACAAAATTAATCAACCCTTTTGTTAAATGAAGTGTGTAGATAACAAAATTTAATCTACTTAGTACAAATGTTCTCTTTTTGATGGTTTCCCTTCATTTCCTTCCTGAGAACTATAAATATAGAAAATAATAATTTAACACAAACTATTTGTAAAAATTTCTGATAATATACTTTTAACTTGATTTTTTTGTTTATATTAAAAAAGGAAAATAAATTACCACATTCTGTAACCTATCAACAATTCAATCTTCTTTATTGTTACTGTTGTTACATGCCCTCAAGTCAGTTCCAAGTCCTAGCGACCATATGTACAACAGAACGAAACACTACTCAGTCCTGCACCATCCTCACAATTGTTGCTACTAAATGGATACTTAGCGTTAGATGCACTGTATGTCACATGCAAAAATCTATAGTTAATCCACATTTGAAAATTTAACTCTAGAGTCTAAATCTGGCTTCAACTAAATATAATTTAAAATATCACTTTGGGACACATTGTGTAGGTCTGTGTTTGAGGTAAGAATCAATTAAATCAGGAACAAAAACAATGATTAAATAATGATTAAATTTCTACATAGATGAAAGATATTCCCATACATGGTCAAGGGTCCCAGACTAATTTGTTTTTCTCTTCATTCCTGTCAATGTGTAGTATGTGTAACAAAAGTTTTATTTGGTTGTTGCTGTCATAGAGTTTCATTTCTAGAGGTGAAGATAAAACTAGCATTCCCCTGATTGTCATGTAGAGTCATTTCAATAGTTAATTTCCTTCTATTGACTTTCAAGTTTTCCTACTGAGAAATTTCCTGGCTGGTGTTCTTAAAATTTGTAGTAAAGGACCTCATCTGAACTCATCTAGGACAAACATACATATATGCATACATATATGTATATATTCACACAATATACACATAAACACATGGATTAGTTATATATATTAGTTATAAATATATATTTTCTAAGTATATATATTTAGAAATAAATTTTACATTTATCATTTATGTTTGTCTTCTTCTGTATGAAGTAAAAATGTTTTAATTTGGGGCCATCCTAGTCTTACTAAAACTCAAACCAAACCAGTTGCCATAGAGTCATTTCTGACTCATAGAAACCCTATATGTGTCACAGTAGACCTGTATTCCATAGGTTGTCAATGGCTGATTTTTTGGAAGTAGATCACCAGGCCTTTCTTCTGAGGCAACACTGGGTGGACTTGAATCACCAATTTTTTGTTTTCCAGCCAAGTGTGTTAATGGTTTGCACCACCAAGGGACTCCATTGCCTTATTATGGGTTCCTAAAAGCCGACTGCTAGTTGTGATGTTCAAAACAACAGTGAGCTTAGGTGAAGAAAATTATATCAGGATCAACAGTGGAAAAAGATCAGAAAGATGCAAGAAGGCAGTCCCTACATTCACTCCTCCTTTCTTTTTCAGAACAATGTATTTGTGTGTGTGTGTGTGTGTGTGTGTGTGTGTGTGTGTGTATTATTTTAATTTTTTATTGTGGTAAAATATATACAACATAAATTTTTCTATTTTAACTAATTCCAGTAGCATTAATCACACTCACAGTGTTGCACAACCATCTCCACTGTTTGTTTCAAAATCTTTTTCTCACCCCGTACAGAAACTGTGTACCCATTAAACAATAACTCCTAATTTACAGCTACTCCCAGTCTATGGTAACCACTAATCTACTATATGTCTCTATGCATTGGTGTTTTCTAGATATTTTATATAAATTTCATCATATATATTTGTTCTTTTATGGCTGGCTTATTTCACATAGCATCAGCTTTCAAGGTTCATCCTTTTTATGGCTGAATAATATTCTGTTGGATTTATATATGACTTTTTCTTTATCCACTCACCTGTTGGTGGGCACTTGGGTTGTTCTCACTTTTCGGCTTGTGTTCATTGCTGCTATTAATTAAAATTGGCATGTAAAAATCTGTTTGAGTCCCTGCTTTCAATTTTTTTTTGGGGGGGGGTATATACCCGGGGGGAATTTCTGGGTCATATGGTGGTTATTTATTTAACTTTTTGAGGTACAGCCAAGCTATTTTCCAGTTAGCGCATCATTTTACATTCCCAACAGTATCCTCACCAACGCTTTGTCTATTTTCTGTGTTTTTCATTTGATTTGTTTATTTATTTATTTTTGTTTTTTGGTAATAACCATCCTAGTGGGTATAAAATAGATAGTATCTCATTGTGGGTTTGATATGCATTTCCCTAATTGCTGATGATGTTGAGCATCTTTTCATGTTTTTACTGGTCATTGTATACCTTTTTTGAGAAATGTCTATTCAAATACTTTGCCTATTTTTAACTGGATTGCTTGCATTTTTCTACTTGAGTTGAAGGAGTTCTTTATAAATTTTGTACATTAAATGCCTATAACATATATAATTTCCAAATATTGTCTCCCATTTTGAAGGTTGTCTTTTCACTTTCTTGATAATGTCCTTTGATGCACGATTTTTTTAATGAAGTTCAATTACCTATTATTTTTCTTTTGTTGCTCATGCTTTTGGTGTCATATCTAAGAATTTGTTGCAAAATACAAGGTTCCTAATATTTACCCCTATGTTTCTTCAGAGAGTTCTATGGTTTTGCTATTATATATAGACCACTGTTCCATTCTGAGTGAATTTCTTTAACCTAATGTGAGATAGGGGTCCAATTTAATCTTCTGATGTGAAAATCCAGTTATCCTAGCACCATTTGTTGAAGAGGCTATTCTTTCTCCATTAAATGGCTTTACTCCCATGTTAAAAATCAACTGTCCATATGTGTGGTTTTATGTCTGTACTCTCAATTCTGCTCCATTAGTATATACAGTTATCTTTCTGTATACCAGCACACACTATTTTGATTACTATAGCTTTTTATTGTTTTGAAATTGAGAAGTGTGAATCTTTGTTCTTCTTTTTCAAAAATATTTTGGCTATTTGAAGCCCTTTGCAATTGCATATGAATTTAATGATTGACATTTCCACTTCTGCAAAAAAGGTTGTTGGAATTTTGATAGAGACTGCATTGAATCTGGAGACTGTTTTTAGTAGTATTGACATCTTAACAATATTGTTTTTCAATCCATTATCACAAAGTGTTTTTCCATTTACCTAGATCTCCTTTAATTTATTGTAGCAATGTTTTATACTTTTTAGTGTACAAGTCTTTCACCACTTTAGTTAAATTTACACTTAGATGCTTTATTTTTATAGATGCTATTGTAAAAGGAATTTTAAGTTCCTTTTCAGAATAGTCTTTGCTGGTGAATAGAAACACAATTGATTTTTGTGTGTTGCTCTTACATCGCACATTTTTTATGAATTTGCTTATCAGCTCTAGTAGTTTTCTTGTGAAATCTTGGGCATTTTCTCCATATAAGATCATGTCATCTGTGAATAGAGTTAGTTTTACCTCTACTTTTCTGATTTGGATAATTTTAATTACTTTTTCTGCCTAAGGCTTCCAGGACAGTGTTGAATACCAATAGCGAAAGCAGGCATCCTTGTCTTGTTTCTGATCTTACGGTCAATGCTTCAGTCTTTCACCACTGAGTATAATGTTAGCTGTGAGTTTTTCATATATGCTCTTTAGCATGTAGAAGAACTTTTCTCTATTCCAGTTTTTGTTTTCTTAATTTGTTTTTATCATGAAAGGTCATTGGATATTATTAAATTACTTTTCTGCATTAATTGAGATGATCACATTTTGTTGTTTGTTTTCCTTTGTTCTATTAATCTGGTGTATTACATTAACTGATCATCTTATGTTGAACTACCAATGTATTCTGGGATAAACCCTATTTGGTATGATGCATATTACTTTTAATATGCTGTTGGAATCAGTATGCTAGTATTTTGTTGAGGATTTTTGCATCTGTATTTATAAAAGTTATTAGTATATAATTTTCTTTTGTCATGATATCTTTATCTTGCTTTTGTATCAGAGTAAGGCTGCTCATAGAATGAATTAGGAAGGAATTCCTTCCTTTTCAATTTCTTGGAAGAGTTTGAGAAACATTAGTGTTAATTCTTCTGTAAATGTTTGGTAGAATTCACCAGTGACACCATCTGATCCTAGACTTGTGTATGTTGGGAGGTTTTTAATTACTGACTCAATCTCTTCAGTTGCTACAGGTCTGTTGAGATCTTCTATTTCTTCTTCAGTCAGTTTAAGTAATATTAGTATTTCTAGGGAGCCCTGGTTGTGCAGTGGTTAAGCACTCATTTGCCAACTGAAAGATCGGCAATTTGAACCCACCAGAAGCTCTAAAGGTGAAAGATGTGACAGTCTGCTTCCATAAAGATTTACAACATTGGGGAGTTCTGCTCTGTCTTACAGGGTTGCTGTGAGTCGGAATAGACTTGACAGCAATGAGTTGGCTTTTGGAGTGTTTCTAGGAATTTATTTCACCTAGATATTTTAATTTGTTAGTATATAATTGCTTATAGTGTTCTCATATTCTTTTTTAAATTTTTGCATGATCCACATTTTTTTTTTTTAATTTCAATTAGTCTTGTCTTCATTTTTTCTTTATCAATCTAGGTAAGGGTTTGTAAATTTTATTGATCTTTTCAAATAAACAACTTTTGATTTTGTTGATTCTTTGTATGGTTTTTCTATTTAATTTTTTTCCACTCTAAACATCATTTTCTTCCTTCAGGTAGCTTTGGATTTAATTTTTTCTCCTTTTTTCTTGTTACTCAAGGTTTACAGTTAGGTTATTGTTTTGAGATGTTTTACATTTTAATGTAATCATTTATACTTATAAATTTCCCTTAGTATAACCCATACATTTTGATATATTGTGTTTTTACTTTCATTTTGTTTGATCTCTAAGTATTTTTGAATTAAACTTGTGATTTCTTCTTTGACACATTGGTTGTTTAATAGTCTGCTATTTAATTTTCACATATTTGTAAATTATCCAGTTTTCCTTGTTATTGATTTCTAGTTTAATTCCACTGTGGTCAGAAAAAAATGCTTTCTGTGATTTCAGTCACTTAAATTTATTAAAACTAATTTTGTGACCTAGCATATGAGCTATCATGGAGAATGATCCATGTGCACTTGAGAAGAATGTATACTGTATTGTTATACAAATAACACATGTCCTTTGCTTTTGTTTGCCAGCTGCAAACTCCCCTTGCAAGGCACCCTCACAAGTGCTGCCATGCCAATCCTCTTCTATATATTGCTGTGTTAAAAAAAAAAAAACATAGCACACTTATGAAAATATCTTGCAGGGGGAGAGCATGGCCAGCAAACTAAAATGCAGAAGGCACACATTATTTGCATAAAAATATGTTATTCTGCTGTTTTTAGATGGAGTGTTCTGTATATGTTTTCTGGGTTTACTTAGTTTATAGTGCTGTACAAGTCCTCCATCTCCTTATTAATCTTCTGTCTAGTTGGTCTATCCATTATTGAAAATGATCTATTGAAGCCTCTAGCAGTTATTGTAGAACTATCTATTTCTCCCTCCAATTCTGTCAATGTTTGCTTCATATATTTTGTGGCTGTGTTGTTAGGTGCATATATATTTATAACTGCTGTATTTTCTTGATGAATTGACACTTTTGTCATTATATAACGTCTTATTTATCTCTTGTAACAGCTTTTAACTTACAATTAATTTCATCTCATGTTAATGCAACTACCCGAACTCTGTTGATTACTATTTGTATAGGATATTACTTCTCATCATTTCACTTTCAATCTATTTGTGTCTTTGTATCTGAAGTGTGTCACTTGTACACAGCGTGTAGATGAATCATGTTTTCCTACGCATTCTTCCAATCTCTGTCTTTTGATTGGAAAGTTTAATCCATTTACATTGTAAAAATTACTGATAAGGAAGGGCTTACTTCTGCCATTTTGCTAATTGTTTTCTGTGAGTCTGATATAGTTATTGTCCCATATGTCCTCCAATGCTGTCTTCTCTTGTGTATAGTTAATTTTTGTAGTGAACAATTTGGATTCCCTTATCATTTCCTTTGTGTACATTTTTTACATTTTCTTTTTGGTTACCATGGAAATTACATATAACATCTGTAATTTTTAAGGTTATGTGTTAACTTGGCTGGGCCATGATTCTCAGTGGTTTGGCAGTTATGATATAGTTTGGCAGTCCTACAATGATGTGACCACCTCCATGATGAGATTTGATATAATCATCTCCATGATGGGATCTGCTGTGAGTAGCCAATCAGTTGAAAGGGAATTTCCTTGGGGATGTGGTCTACATCCAATCCATATAGGTGAGCTTCCTAGCATGGCTCTCAGTTTTTGGTCACTCTGGATTCTGCAGCTGGCCCCTGTTTTTCTGACCTCTGGTTCTTGGGACTTGAGCTAGCAGCTTATCTGCTGTCTTGCCTGCCAATCGTGGAATTTGTTTGTCTTCACATCCTGTGAGTCAGAGCCCTGCTGTCTGACTTGCCCATCTTGGGTTCACTAGACCCTGTGACTTCATGAATCAGGAGAAACCTCCAGCCTGACCCACGCACTTGGGCTGTTCCAGCTTCTACAACTGTGTGAGTCATTTCTTTAATAGAAATCTTTCTCCATATATACTTATAGATTTTACTGGTTTTGCTTCTCTAGAGAACTCAACCTAAGACAACATCCAAAATTTATAGCAACCTAGTTTAAATTTATACCACCCAGTGATTATCCTAAATGAAGATTATGGAGAAAAGGTAATTCCACCTTGTCACCAACACAGAATTCTCACATACCTAAGTTGAAAATGTAATCAGTTAGTACTTCTATTTGTCCTCGCATTGGAATGCTACACACACATATTCAACTGCCCACTTTGTAGCATCATGGAAAAGTATAATAGACATGACAGAGTAAATATGAACAATGTAGAATCATTACTGTTCCTAGGAAATATTGAATTGTTGCAAAATTGTAGTATAGTGTAATACCGAAATTTATTTCAAAATTTTATTAATATGGTACTAATTATATAATTAATTACAAGTAATTATTCCCTATATAGACACATCATTAATTTAGTTAGGTCAACAATTTATTTTACTTACCAATGTGATATTATACTTTCAAAAGCCATCCACATTATAATAAATAATATCTTGAGTCATTCTATTTTAATGTTTCTATTTGGCTGACAGATTTATCTGCTACTGATAGTTCATTTTTCTAGGATCAACAACTTGTAGGAAAAAAAAAAAAACACTATTCTTTCTGCACTACCAGGCGCATAAGTAAGGTGTCAAATGCAGTGAACAATCTCTAACCTTACTGTGCTTCTTAAAATTTTAACTGTTAAGTCATAAAAATATTTATTAGATTATTATTTTACCACTTAGTGTATCTCCCCATCATATACTTAACCTATGAACTTATGAAAATATTATAGAGACAGTTCATTTGGAAAATATTTAGTTATTCAATTTCTTTCTTGCTATCTGATTTGTCTTATGATAGCTAACAATGCAAGTTTAAATTTATTTGATTCATTCGTTTGCAGCTCTGGAATTTGTGTGGAGTTGATCAATTGAGGAAAACTAACAAAAACTGCTAAATAGAATCAAATGGTTATTGGATTACTTTTCTGTTTATCAGTCTTTTCCTTAACTTTTATGTTACAAATGTTTTCCAAAATATATAGAGAGGAGAATAGATCCCAACTCAACATCAAAATTCAACAGTTTTCAACATTCTGCTACACTTACTTGATTTATCCCTTCTTCCTTCCACTTTTCCTCCTTCCATCCGTCGGTGCCTTCCTTTCTCCCTTCCTTTCTTTTTTCTTTCTACTCTTTGTTCCATTTTTTCTTCAATTGCAAAATGTATACATAACTTTTCCAATCCTTTATGCACTCCTTTATGCAATGTGGCCCTTCAACTCTTCCCATCAAGAAGACCACTAGAATTTGAGCTTATTCAGTGACTTGCTTTGACCAATGGGACGTCAGCAATCATAACTTAAGCAGAGTCTTGAACACAGCTTGCATATTGGTGCTTGTCTTCTTCTGATGTGTTTGGAATCCTGAGCCTACCATGTGAACAAAATTGAGCTAGAGTGATGGAGGAAACAAAAAGCAAATTAGTTTCCTTCAAGTCAATTCCAACTCTTTGTGATCCCTGTGTGTCAGGTTAGATTTTTGGCTGATTTTTAGAAGTAGATCACCAGATCTTTTTTCCACTGTGCCTCTGGGGGGACTTGAACTGCTAAACTTTCAGTTA
This sequence comes from Dugong dugon, assembly GCA_030035585.1. Lineage (NCBI taxonomy): Eukaryota > Metazoa > Chordata > Mammalia > Sirenia > Dugongidae > Dugong > Dugong dugon. Next base: position 37,394,367 of record CM057479.1, read on the forward strand.
ACATCCACAATTCTTAACCATTTGCGAACCAGGAACTCCTGATGGAGGATGAGAGACTAAATGCAGAAAAGTCAAGGCCAACAAATACCTTGCTAATCTTCAGAATGTATATAAAGCCATCTTAAAGCACCCAGCCATCAACTAAATCACAGACATGTAAAAGGGCCTAAGAAATATCAACTCAGCTGAGACCAGAAGCACACCAGATGATCTACAAAATAGTGAGCAAAATATAATTGATTGTTGTTCTAACCTATTAAACTAATTAATATTCTTCCTTCAAGCTTTCATACTTTCCTTCCTGCCTACCATCCATTTTCCTTCTTCCCCTCTTTTTTTTAATGTTGCTATAATAGTTTAAAACAGACCTGTACTATCATATCATTTTTCCCCTAAATACTTCCATATGTGTCTTAATAAATAAAGACATTTTGTTACAATCACAGTGTCATAATCTCACCTAAGATTATTAACAATAATTCCTTAAGAACAATTTGTAGTGAGTCAATATTTAAAATTATCCAATTGTATGAACACATTTTCACATTTTTATTATTTTTGACTTAATAAATTAATTATAAGATTTGTTGTTGTTGTTAAGTGCCGTCAAGTCTATTCCTACTCATAATGACCCAACTGGACAAAGTAGAAGTGTCCCATAGAGTTTCCAAGGAGCAGGTGGTGGATTTGAACTGCTGACCTTTTGGTTAGCAGCCAAGCATTTAACCGCTACACCATCAGGGCTACAATTATAAGATAGTGTTTTAAATAATAAATTATCTTGGGAAATTATCCACTCTGGCTTGGTCAGAACTCCAGTGTCTCCTCAGAACTCTATTATCTCTGAAATCTATTTTCCTTTCTTACCCAACAACAGCTGTTCCTTGCTATTCCTTTATATATGTAGTTCAGAATTCACCACGCCCTAGAGGGAAATGCTTAACTAGATTAACAGGGCTCTTTCTCTGCCATTCTCTCTTCTCTGGACCTTGCCCTACAAATTCCAGCCACCTTAATGAGACGGTCACTCTCCATTTGGACTCTACTTCCCTTCACAACAATTTGGAAATTCTTTCCTTGAGAGACAAAACCATGGAGTCTGGTACCGGTGCAAGAATGATGTTGTACACTCCTATACAAGTTGCTTGTGTTTTGATTCACTATCAATTATCTGGAACCAAGGTCTTATGTTGTTTACTATGATTTTAATAAGGCAATAGACTCTCACCTGCACCTGCACTGCAGGGTCTGGGAATTTTCCATTTATGTCATTTAAGAATATTTCTGTGGTCATATCTGGCCAAGGACCACAACCTGTGCAGATGTACATGGTTTACATGCATATATACACTAGATTTTCATCCAAAAAAAGTCTGCCTTTATTTTGTTTGACTAATGATGACCTCATTAGGTGACAATGGATTAGTTTAGAAAGTGTCAGTTGTTATTTTAATGTTCATTGTACATATAATTATGTTTGCTATTGTACTAGAGTTAGAATTAATATAACCCACCATAGAACATTAATAAAAATGAATAAATTATGATTCTGCACTCTTATTTATGGATATGCAGGTTAGTATTTGCAGGAAAATTTTATACACCAAATCATAGTCTACAATTTTTTGCACTGTGAAGTAGGGCAGTTTGATCTATTTCTTTTTTTTCACTATTTTTTAATGTACTTTAGATGAAGATTTACAGAACAAGCTAGTTTCTCATTAAACAATTAATACACGTATTGTTTTGTGACATTGAATATGTAAAAACAGAACCAAACTTACAAAAACTATTAAAAGAAGTCTTTGGGTTAGAGTACCAACATCAGACAACAACCTGAATTTAGCACATAAGACAGCATCAGTCAGATACTAATCTAGTTCATTTTTTCAGTTTCAATTTTATAACCACTATTTTCTAAATTAAATTTATATACTGTGGGAAAAATGAACTTCTGAGGCAGTTTCTAAATGATGCATAGCTTAATCTGGACTATAAATTGATTGTTAAATATATTTCCAATTTTCCTATTTCATTTTTTAAAACAACCCAGTACATAAGATGCATTCCCAACTATTCATAGCATTAGAGTAGAGTGTTGTGAGATTTTGATTGATAAGCCAAATTGTAGATGCTTCAATAGCTATGCAAAAGTGTATGTAGATTTGCATTATTTTTTTATTTATTTTTATTGTTGTAGTTTAAATGAAGTTTACATTTCCAAGTAGTCTCCCATACAAAAACTTATACATACATTGTTATGTGATCTTAATTGCTCTCCCCATACTGTGACAGCACACTCCTCCTTTCCAACCCTGATTCCCCATGTCCATTCTACCAGCTCCTAACACTCTCTGCTTTCCCATCTCACCTCTGGACAGAAGCTGCCTATTTAGTCTCTTGCATCTACTTGAGTTAAGAGGCATACTCCTCACGAGTATCTCTTTATGTCCCACAGTCCAGTCCAATCCCTGTCTGAAGCGTTGGCCTCAGAAATTGTTTTAGTTCTAGGCTGATAGAGAATCCAGGGGCCATGCTTTATGGGGTTCTTCCAGTCTCAGTCAGACCATCAAGTCTGGTCTTCTTACTAGAATTTGAGTTCTGCACCCCACCTTTCTCCTGCTCCACAGGGACTCTCTGTTGTGTTCCCTGTCAGGGCAGTCATTGGTGGTAGCTGGGCACCATCTAGTTTTCTGGTCTCAGGCTGATGAAGTGTCTGGTTTATGTGGTCCTTTCACTCTCTTGGGCTAATACTTTCCTTGTGTCTTTGGTGTTCTTCATTCTCCTTTAGTCCAGGTGGTTGGGACCAATTGATACATCTTAGATGGCCACTTACAAGCTTTTAAGACCCTGGAAGCCACTCACCAAAGTAGGATGCAGAACATTTTCTTATTAAACTTTGTTATGAAAATTGACCTAAATGTCCCCTGAAAGCATGTTCCCCAGACCCCCATCCCCTCTACTCTGTCCCTCCAAGTGTTTGATTGTATTCAGGAAACTTCTTAGCTTTGGTTTAGTCCAGTTGTGCTGACTTCCCCTGTAGTGTATGCTGTCCTTTCCTTCACCTAAGATAATTCTTATCTACTATCTAGTCAGTAAATAACCCTCACCCTCCCTTCCCGCCCTCGTAACCATCAAATAATGTTTTCTTCTGTCTTTAAACCTTGTCTTGAGTTCTTATAATAGTGGTTTTATACAGTATTTGTCCTTTCGTGGCTGACTAAATACATTTAGAATAATGCCTTCCAGATTCCTCCATGTTATAAGATGTTTCACAGCTTCATCATTGTTCTTTATTATTATGTAGTATTCCATTGTGTGGATATACTATAATTTGTTTATCCATTCGTCTGTTGATGGGCATCTAGGTTGTTTCCAACTTTTTGCTATTGTGAACAGTGCTGCAATGAACATGAGGGTGCAAACATCTATTCCTGTGACTACTCTTACTTCTCTAGGATATATTCCAAGGAGCAGGATAACTGGATCCTGTGGTACTTCTATTTCTAGTTTTTTAAGGTAGCACTAAATCGATTTCCAAAGTGGTTGTACCATATTAGATTCCCACCAACAGTGTATAAGTGTTCCAGTCTCTCTACAACCTCTACAGCATTTATTATTTTGTGTTTTTTGGATTAAGGCTAGCTTTGTTGGGGTGAGATGATATCTCATTATAGTTTTGATCTGCATTTTTCTGATACCTAATGATCGTGAGCATTTCTTTATGTGTCTGAGAGCCGCCTGAATATCTTGTTTGGTGAAGTGCCTGTTCATATCCTTTGACCATTTAATTGGGTTATTTGTCTTTTTGTTTTTGAGGTTTTGCAGTATATTGTAGATTTCAGAGATTAGATGCTGATCGGATTTGTCGTAGCCAAAAAATTTTTTCCCAGCATTTAGGATGTGTTTTGACTCTTTTGGTGAAGTCTTTTGATGAACATAAGTGTTTGATTTTTAGGAGCTCACAGTTATCTAGTCTCTCTTCTGGTGCTTGTGCATTGTTACTCATGGTTCATATTGTGTTTATGCCATGTATTAGGGCCCCTAGCGTTGTCCCTATTTTTTCTTCCAAGATCTTTATAGTTTTCAATTTTATATTTAAGTCTTTGATCCAGTTTGAGTTAGTTTTTGTGCATGGTGTGAGGTATGGGTCTTGTTCAGTTTTTCGCAGATGGATATCCTGTTATGCCAGAACCATTTATTAAAGAGACTGCCTTTTCCCCAAAAAAGACAAAAGGCTTTGGGCCTTTGTCAAATATCAGCTGCTCATAGGTGGATGAATTTATGTCTGGCTTCTCAATTCTGTTCCATCGGTCTATGTATCTGTTGTTTTACCAATGCCAGGCTTTTTTGACTACCCTGGTGGTATAATACGTTATAAAATCAGGTAGTGTGAGGCGTCCCACTTTGTTCTTCTTCGTGAGTAAAGCTTTATTTATTTGGGGCCTCTTCCCTTTCCGTATGAGGTTGGTGATTTGTTTCTCCAGCTCATTAAAAAATGCCAGTGGAATTTGGATGGGGATTGCATTGTATCTGTAGATCACTTTGGGTAGAATTGACATTTTCTTTATATTGATTCTACCTATCAGTGAGCAAGGTATGATTTTCCAATTATGAGGGTCTCTTTTGGTTTCTTGCAGTAGTGTCTTGTAGTTTTCATTGTATAGATCTTTTACATCTCTGGTTAGATTTATTCCTAAGTATTTTTTCTTCTTGAAGGCTGTTGTAAATGGTATTGATTTGTTAATCTCTTCTTCAAAGTTCTCTTTGTTGGTGTAAAGGAATCCAACTGATTTTTGTATGTTTCTCTTGCATCCTGAAACTTTGCTGAAATCTTCTATTAGTTCCAGTAGTTTTCTTGTGGATTCTTTGGGTTTTTCTGGGTATAAGATCATATCATCTACAAATAGAGATACTTTTACTTCTTCCTTACTGATTTGGATGCCCTTTATTTATTTGTCTAGCCTAACTCCCCTGCCTAGTACCTCCAGCACAATGTTGAATAATAGTGGTGATAGATGGTATCCTTGTCTGGTTCCTGTTCTCAAGGGGAATGCTTTCAAAGTCTCTCCATTTAGGATGATTTTGGCTCTTGGCTTTGAATAAATGCTCATAATTATATTGAGGAATGTCCCTTCTATTCCTATTTTGTTGAGAGTTTTTATCATGAATGGGTGTTGGACTTTGTCAAATGCCTTTTCTGCATTGATTGATAAGATGATGTAGTTCTTGCCTTTTGTTTTATTATTGTCATGGATTACTTTGATTGTTTTTCTAATGTTGAACCATCCCTGCATACCTGGTATAAATTCCACTTGATGAATTATTTTTTTGATATGTCGCTGAATTCTATTGGCTAGGATTTTGTTGAGGAATTTTCTGTCAATGTTCATGAGGAATATTGGACTAATTTTCTTTTGTTGTGGTGACATTACCAGATTTTGGTATCAGGGTTATGCTGGCTTCATAGAATGAGTTTGGGAGTATTCCATCGTTTTCTATGCTCTGAAATACCTTTGGTAGAAGTGGTGTTAACTCTTCTCTTAAAGTTTGGTAGGAGTCTCCAGTGAAGCCGTCTGGGCTGGGGCTTTTTTTTTGCTGGGACTTTTTAAATTACGTTTTCAATCTCTTCTTTTGTTATGGGTTAATTTAGTTGTCCATTTCCTCTAGGTTTTCAAATTTATTAGAGTACAATTTTTCATAGTATTCTGTTATGATTCTTTTAATTTCAGTTGTGGCTGTTGTGATATCACTCATCTCATTTCTTATACGTATTATCTGCATCCTCTCCTGTTTTGCTTTTTGCTTTTGTCAGTTTGGCCAGTGGATTATCAATTTTGTTGATGTTTTCAAAGAACAAGCTTTTGAACTTGTTAACTCTTTCAATTCTTTTTCTAGACTCTATTTAATTTAATTTTTCTCTAATTCTTAGTATCTCCTTTCTTCTGGTGCCTGAAGGCTTCTTTTGCTGCTCTCTTTCTGCTTGTTACAGTTGTAGGGTTAATGTTTTGTTTATGGCCCTTTCTTCTTTTTGAATGTGTGCATTTATTGCTATAAGCTGACCTCTGAACACTGCTTTTGCTGTGTCCCAAGGGTTTTGATAGGATGTGTTTTCATTCTCGTTTAATGCTATGAATTTCTTTATTCGATCCTTAATTTCTTCTATAACCCAGTAGTTTTTAAGCAAGGTGTCGTTCAGTTTCCATGTGTTTGATTTATTTTCCTTGCTTTTTGTGTTGTTGATTTCTACTTCTATGGCTTTATAGTCAGAAAAGATGCTTTGTAATATTTCGAGGTTTTGGATTCTTTTAAGACTTGCTTGAAGATTTGCATTATTTTTAAGTGTCCTTTTATGGTGTAAACTAGTACAAGTTTTATATCCTATATGCAATTAAAGGAGCCCAGGTGGTGTAGTGGCTAAGTGCTGAAGTGCTAACTGAGATGTCGGTGGTTTGAACCCACCAGCTGCTCCATGGGAAAAAGATGTAGTAGTCTGCTTCCCTAAGGATTAAAGCCTTGCAACCTCTATGGGGCAGTTCCAGTCTGCCCCACAGGGTCGCTGTAAGTCAAAATCAACTCAACGGCAAAGGGTTAAGTTTTTTTTTTTGTTTCTGGGCATGCAATTAACTGATGCCAAAGATAAACATCCTTGTATGATTTTGGAAAGAGCAAATGCATTTCCTTCATGGTAATGGTCAAATATAAAATAAGTAAATATTTCAAATTTTCTAAGTAACATATGAGTATCAACAATAACACGTAAATAGCAATCATACCTTCTTACTCAACTACTTAAACTATTATTAAGTTTTCTAGTAAAAAGTATTTGGAATTTTTTAAACAAGATGAAATAGCATGTATCAGATAGATGGAGGAACAGACATTGAAAGAAAGAATATACCTGGAAATACTCTAAGTGTTTATGAGTTTTAAGGATTTTATATGGTCTGCATCCCCTCTATATGCTTGTGCATTTAATTTAACAACTCCTGTCACTTAGTTTTTGAAGCCTGCCATGTGAGTAGAACCTTTAGGTCACCTATTGAGACTCTCTAACATGCTTTCAGGAAAAGACAATTAAGGGTTTTATTTGGTGATAGAAGAAAAATAGAGTGAAATATCTATTGAGAAAGTGATCATCTGAGTATTGATTAAAGAAAAAAATCTTAAAAACAAATTAAAATGTGTAATACATACTGTTTTTTAACATTTTGTCACTAAATCTGATCTTTGGCTTCCTAACTTTGTGTCACTATTTATTTGGTGAAGTGTCTATTCATCTCTTTTTCCCACTTTTTAAATAGGTTCAACTTTTCTTACCATTAAGTTTTCTGAGTTTTTTTTTTTAAATATATATTCTGAATACAAATCCATTGTCAAATATATGATTTGCAAATATTAGTCCCAGTAGTTTATCTTTTTACTCTTTAACAATCTTTCAGAGAGCAAGAGTTTTTAATTTTGATAAAGTTCAATTTATCAACTTTTCTTTTATAGAGTCTGATTTTAGTGTCATGTCTAAGAACTCCTTTCCTAACTCTAGGTCTTGGAGGCATTATAAGTGAAATAGGACAGTTTCAAAAGGTTACCTACTCTATGATCCCATTAATATGATTTTCTGAAAACACAGAAATATAGTGAAAGAGAATAGATCAATGTTTGCCAGAGGGTTGAGGTAGGAAATGGTGTGACTAAAAAAGGGTAGTATGAGGTGTTTGTTTGTTTGTTTGTTTGTTTTTTAATTGTACTTCAGGTGAAGGCTTACAGAACAAATAGTTTCTCATGAAACAGTAGTACACATATTGTTTTATGATATTGGTTAACAACAACACAACATGTCAATGCTCTAACTTCTCAACCATTTTTTTTGGTGAAAATACACATAGCCAAAGATACACAATTTCAAAAATTTCTACATGCACAGTTCAGTGACATTGACTATGCTCTTCCAATTATGCTGTTATTCTCACTTAAGATGAATGCTTACAGAACAAAATAGTTCCTTATTTAACAGTTACTACAAATGTTGCCCTATGACAATGGTTAACAATCTCATAACACATCAACAATATCCTAACTCAACCTTGGGTTCCCTATCACCAGCTTCCGTGTCCCCTTCTGCCTTCTGGCCATTGTCACTGGACTACTGTACCTTGTTAGTCTCATTTGGTTTTAAGGGGGTTTTCCACTCCCAGGCTGTAAGGTGAACCTTGGAGATAACTTCACCACTGAGCTAAAAGTGTGTCTGAGGCCATACTCTCAGGGTAATGCCAGTCTCCTTTAGGCCAGTAAATCTGGTCTTTTTTTGGGGAGTTAGAATTATGCTCTACATCCTTCTCCAGCTCTGTCCAGAACCCTCCGTTGTGATCCTGGTCAGAGCAGTCGATGGTGGTCGCCAGGCACCATCTAGCTGTACTGGACTCAGTCCGGTGGAGGCCTTGGAAGCTGTGGACAATTAGTCCTTTAGACTAACCTTTTCCTTGTATCTTGTTCTCTACATTCTCCCTTGCTCTCGAAGGGATGAGACCTGTGGGGTATCTTAGATGGCCATTCACAGGCTTTTAAGATCCCAGGCACTACTCACCAAGGTAGAATGTAGAACATTGTCTTTATAAGCTGTGTTATGACAATTGAGCTAGACGTTTTCCCAGACGATGGTCCCCAGAGCCCTCCGCCCAGCAATTCAGTTCCTCAGGGAGTTTGGATGTGTCTATGGGGCTTCCATGACCTTTCCTTATACAAGTTGTGCTAGTTTCCCTTGTAATAGTTTACTGTCTCACACTTCACCAAAGATACCACTTATCTATTGCCTATTTAGGATTCCCCCCCACCCCTCCCATCCCTGGTAACCAACAAAGATTGTTACATTTTGTGTGTGAACTTTCTCATGTGCTTTTACAATAGAGGTCCCATACAATATACGTCCTTTTGTGATTGATTTATTTCACTCAGATTAATGTCCTCCAGTTTCATCCATGTTATGAGATGCTTCACAGATTCGTCGTTGTTCTTTCTCGTTGCATAGTACTCCATTGTGTGTATGTACCATAGTTTGTTTATCCATTCATCTGTTGATGGGCATCTAGGTTGTTTCCATCATTTTGCTATTGTGAACAATGCTGCCATGAACATAGGTGTGCATATGTCTATTCGAATGATGACTCTTATTTCTCAAGGATATATTCCTAGGAGTGGGATTGCTGGATCGAATGGTATGTCTATTTCTAGCTTTCTGAGGAAGTACCATATCATTTTTCAAAATGGTTGTATCATTTTGCATTCCCTCCAGCAGTGCATAAGAGTTTCAATCTCCCCGCAGAACGTCCAGCATTTATTATTTCCAGTGTTTTTGATTCATGCCAGTAATGCCGGGGTGAGAAGTTATCTCATTGTGGTTTTAATTTGCAATTCTCTAATGGCTAGGATCGCGAGCATTTCTTCAGGTGTCGGTTGGCCATTTGAAAATCTTCTTTGGTAAAGTGTCTGTTCATTCCTTTGCCCATTTTTTAATAGGATTATTTGTCATTTTGTTGTAGAGGTGTTGGATTTTCTTGTAGATTATGTAGAATAGACCTTTGTCTGACTTGTACTGTCCAAAAATTTTTTCCCAGTCTGTAGGTTCTCTTTTTACTCTCTTGGTGAAGTCTTTTGAAGAGCATAGGTGTTTGATTTTTAAAAGATCCCAGTTACCTAGCTTATCTATTGGGTTTTGTGCATTGATGGTTATGGTTTGTATCCTGTTAATGCCGTGTATTAAGGCCTGAAGTGTTGGTCCTATTATTTCTTCTATTAATTTTATAGTTTTAGGCTTTATATTCAGGTCTTTGATTTATTTTGAAGTAGTTTTTGTATACGGCATGAGGTATGAGTCCTGTTTCATTTTTTTGCAGATGGATATCCAGTTTTGCCAGCACCACTTGTTAAAAAGACTGTCTTTTCCCCATTTCATGGACTTTGGGCCCTTGTCAAAGATCAGGTGACCGTAGGTGGATGGATTTTCATCTGGGTTCCCAATTCTGTTCCACTGGTCAATGTGTCTGTTGTTGTACAATACCAGGCTGTTTTGACTACTGTAGCTGTATAGTAGGTTCTGAAGTCAGGTAGTGTGAGTCCTCCAACTTTATTCTGCTTTTTCAGTAGTGCTTTATTTATTCAGGGCTTCTTCCCTTTCCTTATAAAGTGAATGATTAGTTTTTCCATCTATTTGAAGAATGTTGTTGGTATTTGGATCGGGATTGTGTTGTATTTGTAAATTGCTTTGGGTAGAATTGTCATTTTCACAATGGTGAGTCTGCTTATCCATGAGCATGGTATGTTTTTCCATTTATGTATATCCCTTTGGGTTTCACTCAGTAGTGTTTTATAGTTTTCTTTGCATAGGTCTTTTACATCCCTGGTCAGATTTATTCCCAAGTATTTTATCTTTTTAGGGGCTATTGAAAATGATATTGTTTTCCTGATTTCCTTTCCATTGTTTTCCTTATTGGTGTATAGGAATCTAACTGTTTTTTGAATGTTTATCTTATATCCTGCTACTCTGCTGAATCTTTCTTTTAGTTCCAGTAGATTTGTCATGGAGTCTTTAGGGTTTTCTATGTATAGTATCATATCATCTGCAAACAGGGACAGTTTAACTTCTTCATTACCAATTTGGATGCTCTTTATTTCTTTTTCTTGCCTTATTGCTCTAGCTAGAACTTCCAGCACAATGTTAAATAGGAGTGGTGATAAAGGGCATTCTTGTCTTGTTCCTGTTTTCAAGGGGAATGTTTTCAGCCTCTCTCCATTAAGAATGATGTTGGCGATTGGTTTTGCACAGATGCCCTTTATTATGTGGAGAAATTTCCCTTCTATACCTATTTTATTGAGAGTTTTTATCAGGAATGGGTGTTGGACTTTGTCAAATGCCTTTTCTGTGTCAATTGAGATGATCATATGATTCTTTTATTTCCTTTTATTTATCTGGTGGATTACATTGATTGATTTTCTAATGTTGAAACATGCTTGCATACCTCGTATGAATCCTGCTTGGTCGTAGTGTATTATTTTTTTGATATGATGCAGAATTCTACTGGCTAGAATTTTGTTTAGAATTTTTACATCTATATTCATGAGAGATATTGGTCTGCAGTTTTCTTTTTCTGTGACGTCTTTGCCTGGTTTTGGTATCAGCATTATGCTGGCTTCATAGAATGAAATTGGAAGTGTTGTTTCCTCTTCTATATTCTGAAATAGCTTGAGTACTACTGGTACAAGCTCTTCTGTAAATGTTTTGTAGAATTCTCCAGTGAAGCCATCTGGGCCAGGGCTTTTTTTTTATTATTACCTTTTCAATCTCTTCTCTTTTTATGGGTCTGTTCAGATTTTCAATATCTCTTTGTTGTAGTTTGGGTAGGCTGTGTGTTTCTAGAAATTTATCCATTTCCTCTAGGTTTTCAAATTTCTTGGAGTATAGGTTTTAATAATACTCTGTTATAATCCTTTTTATTTCAGTTGGGTCTGTTGTAAAGTCCCCTATTTCATTTCTTATTTGTCTCCTCTCTTGTTTTTCTTTTGTCAGTGTGGCCAGTGGTTTGTCGATTTTGTTGATTCTTTCCGAGAACCAACTTTTGGTTTTGTTGATTCTTTCTATTGTTTTTCTGTTCTCTGTTTCATTTATTTCTACTCTGATCTTTAATATTTCCTTTCTTCCGTTGCTTGTGGGCTTTTTTGCTGTTATCTTCCTATTTGTTTGAGTTATGTAGTTAATGTTTTGTTTTTGTCCCTTTCTTCTTTTTTGATATGTGCATTGATTGTTATAAATTGTCCTCTGAGGACTGTCTTTGCTGCATCCCTAAGGTTTTGGTATCATCTGTTTTCATTCTCATTTGATTCTAGGAATTTTTGGATTCCTTCTCTGATTTTGTCTATTACCCAGTGATGTGTAAGCAGGTTATTATTCAGTTTCCATGAAATTGATTTTTTTCCTTGCTCTTTCTTTTGTTAATTTCTAAATTGATGGCACTGTGGTCAGAGAAGATACTTTGAATTATCTTAAAGTTTTGGATCTTGTTGAGGATTGCTCTGTGGCCTAAGCTGTGGTCTATTCTGGAGAAAGTTCCATGTGCATTGGAAAAGAATGTGTACTTTGCAATGATTGGGTGGACTCTTTTACATATGTCTATGAGGTCATGTTGTCTGATTGTGCCCTTTAGGTCTTCTGTATCTTTTATGAGTTTCTTCTTAGTTGTTCTGTCCTTTACTGAGAGTGGTGTGTTTAAGTTTCCTACTATTATTGTGGAACTGTCAGTTTCTATTTTCCGTGTTGTTAGAGTTTGTTTTATGTATTTTTGAGCCCTGTCATTGGGTGCGTAGATGTTTATATGGTTATGTCTTCATGATGGATCATCCCCTTAATCATTATCTAGTGTCCTTCTTTGTCTTTTATGGTAGATTTCGTCTTAAAGTCTATTTTATTTGAGATTAGAATTGCCACTTCTGCTCTTTTTTGTTAGTTGTTAGCTTGATATATTTTTTTCCAACCTTGGAGTTTTAATAAATTCACATCTTTGTTTCTAAGGTGTGTCTCCTTTGGACAGAATATTGATGGATCCTGTTTTCTTATCCATTCTATCACTCTCCGTCTCTTTATGGGTGCATTGAGTCCATTTACATTCAGTGTAATTATTAATAGATGTGAGTTTGTTGCTGTCATTTTGTAGTGCTTTTTTTTATGGTCCTAACATTTTCTTTGTTCTTCTTACTCTCTTGTGCTGAGTTACTTTTGTTTGTGTATTTTTTTTCATTTCTTTTGTTTTTGTAGGTTTTGTTTTCGCTGAGACTTTATATTTTTCCTCTTTTACTTATGAGTGTGTTTGTTAACTTTCTTTGTGGTTACCATGAATTTTACCCATATCTTTCTAAGTTTGAAGCAGTCTACCATTACTTGGTATCGCCTTGCCTTCCTCTCCATTAGAAGGTTCTATACCTATGCTGTTTATTCCCTCTTTATTGTTTTGATGTTGTTGTCATTTACTGATTAACTGCTCTGAATCCCTGTTGTATTTATTTTGGTTTTGGATGGTCCTCGAGAGTTCATTTCCTAGATGCATATCTCACTGGTATAATCCTGTTTCCTATATTCAACCTGTGGTCTGAGGTTGTTTGTTCTCAGATTGAAGGACTCTCTTTAATAAGTCTTGTACGTCTGGTTTTTTTTTTACATATTCCTTTAATTTCTGTTTATCTGGAAATGACCTAATTTCACCATCAAATTTGAACAAGAGTTTTGCAGGATATATTATTTTTGGCTGTCAATTTTTTTTTTTTATTTTATTGTACTTCAGGTGAAAGCTTACAGAGCAAATAGTTTCTCATGAAATAGTAGTACACATGTTGTTCTATGACATTGGTTAACAACCCCACAATGTATTAAGCCTCTAAATTCTCAACTTTTTTTTGATGAAAATTACAGATGGCCAAAGATACACCGTTTCAAAAATTTCTACATTCACAGTTCAGTGACATTGACTACGTTCTTCAACTGTGCTGTTATTCTCACTTAAGATGAAGGCTTACAGAACAAAATAGTTTTTCATTTAACAGTTACTACACATGTTGCCCTATGACAATGGTTAACAATCTCACAGCACATCAAGAATATCCTTACTCCACCTTGTGTTCCCTATCACCAGAGGGCTTCCTTGTCCCCTTCTGTCTTCTGGACCTTGTCAGTGGACTATTGTACCTCTTTAGTCTCATTTGTTTATTTATTTTACTTTATTTTATTTAAACACCATTTCAAAATTTTTACTTACACATTTAAGTGATATTGACTATACTCTACCAATTGTGCTGCCATTCTCGCCCAAGATGAAGGCTTACAGGACAAAACAGCCTCCCATTTAATAGTTACTACAAATGTTGCCCTATAGCAGTGGTCAACAATCTCACAATACATCGACAGTGTCCTTATTCAATTTGTGTTCCTTATCATCAGTTTCCTACTCTCCCTCTGCCTTCTGGCCCTTGTCACCAGACTCCTGTACCTTGTTAGTCCCATTTAGATTTACTGGGCTGTCCATTCCCAGGCTTAACATTGAACCTGTTGGGTTTTTTGTGTTGATGTTTATGGTTTGTATCCTGTTAATGCCATGTATTAAGGCCTGAAGTGTTGGTCCTATTTTTTTTTCTATGAATTTTATAGTATGAGGCTTTATATTCAGGTCTTTGATCCATTTTGAAGTAGTTTTTGTATATGGTGTGAGGTATGGGTCCTGTTTCATTTTTCTACAAATGGATATCCAGTTTTGCCAGCACCATTTGTTAAAAAGACTGTCTTTTCCCCATTTGATGCATTTTGGGCCCTTGTCAAAAATCAGGTGACTGTAGGTGGATGGATTTACATCTGGGTTCTCAATTCTGTTCCATTGGTCAATGTCTCTGTTGTTGTACCAGTACCAGACTGTTTTGAGTACTGTAGCTGTATAGTACGTTCTCAAGTCAGGTAGTGTGAGTCCTCCAACTTTATTCTTCTTCTTCAGTACTGCTTTATTTATTCGGGGTTTCTTCCCTTTCCATATAAAGTTAATAATGAGTTTTTCCATCTCTTTGAAGAATGTTGTTGGTATTTGTATCGGGATTGCATTGTATTTGTAGATTGCTTTAGGTAGAATTGCCATTTTCACAATGTTGAGTCTGCCTATCCATGAGCAAGGTATGTTTTTCCATTTATGTAGATCCCTTTGGATTTCATGCTGCAGTGTTTTGTAGTTTTCTTTGTATAGATCTTTTATATTCCTGGTCAGATTTATTCCTAAGTATTTTACCTTTTTAGGGGTTATTGAAAATGGTATTGATTTCCTGATCTCCTTTTCATCGTTCTATTTACTGGTGTATAGGAATCCAACTGATTTTTGAATGTTTATCTTCTATCCTGCTACTCTGCTGAATCTTTCTATTAGTTCCAGTAAATTTCTCGTGGAGTCTTTAGGGTTTTCTATGTATAGTATCATATCATCTGCAAACAGGGACAGTTTAACTTCTTCATTACAAATTTGGATGCCCTTTATTTCTTTCTCTTGCCTTACTGCTCTAGCTAGAACTTCCAGCACAATGTTAAATAGGAGTGGTGATAAAGGGCATCCTTGTCTTGTTCCTGTTTTCAAGGGGAATGTTTTCAGCCTCTCTCCATTAAGAATGATGTTGGCTGTTGGTTTTGCATAGATGCCCTTTATTATGTTGAGAAATTTCCCTTCTATACCTATTTTATTGAGAGCTTTTATCAGGAATGGGTGTTGGACTTTGTCAAATGCCTTTTCTGCATCAATTGAGATAATCATGTGATTTTTTTCTTTCCTTTTATTTATGTGGTGGATTACGTTGATGGATTTTCTAATGTTAAACCATCCTTGCATACCTGGTATGAATCCTACTTGGTCGTGGTGTATTATTTTTTTGATATGATACTGAATTCTATTGGCTAGAATTTTGTTCAGAATTTTTGCATCTATATTCATGAGAGATATTGATCTGTAATTTTCTTTTTTTGTGATGTCTTTGCCTGGTTTTGGTATCAGCGTTATGCTGGCTTCATAGAATGAATTTGGAAGTGTTGCTTCTTCTTCTATGCTCTGAAATAACTTGAGTAGAACTGGTATGAGCTCTTCTGTAAATGTTTTGTAGAATTCTCCAGTGTAGCCATCTGGGCCAGGGCTTTTTTTGGTTGGGAGTTTTTTTTATTACCTTTTCAATCTCTTCTCTTGTTATGGGTCTGTTCAGATTTTAGTATCACTTTGTTGTAGTTTGGGTAGGCCGTATGTTTCTAGAACTATTCTAGATCCATTTCCTCTAGGTTTTCAAATTTGTTGGAATATAGTTTTTCATAATATTCTGTTATAATCCTTTCTATTTCAGTTGGGTCTGTTCTAATGTCCCCCATTTCATTTCTTATTTGGGTTATTTGTGCCCTCTGCTGTTTTTCTTTTGTCAGTCTGGCCAGTGGTTTGTCGATTTTGTTGATTCTTCCAAAGAACCAACTTTTGGTTTTGTTGATTCTTTCTACTGTTTTTCTGTTCTCTATTTCATGTATTTCTGCTCTGATCTTTACTATCTCCTTTCTTCCGGTGGTTGTAGGCTTTTTTTCTGTTCTCTTTCTATTTGTTTGAGTTCTGTAGTTAATGTTTTGATTTTGTCCCTTTCTTCTTTTTTGATATGTGCATCTATTGCTATAAATTGTCCTCTGAGGACTGCCTTTGCTGTATCCCAAAGGGTTTGGTATGATGTGTTTTCATTTTCATTTGATTCTAGGAATTTTTTAATTCCATCTCTGATTTCTTCTATTACCCATTGATGTGTAAGCCGAGTATTATTCAGTTTCCATGTGTTTGATTTTTTTTCCTTGCTCTTTCTAGTGTTAATTTCTACCTTGATGGCATTGTGGTCAGAGAAGATACTGTGAATTATCTCAGCATTTTGGATCTTGTTGAGGATTGCTCTGTGGCCTAAGATGTGGTCTATTCTG
Organism: Dugong dugon; assembly: GCA_030035585.1. Classification (NCBI taxonomy): domain Eukaryota; kingdom Metazoa; phylum Chordata; class Mammalia; order Sirenia; family Dugongidae; genus Dugong; species Dugong dugon. The sequence continues at coordinate 37,410,868 of CM057479.1, forward strand.
GAGAACGTTCCATGTGCATTGGAAAAGAATGTGTACTTTGCAGCGGTTGGATGGATTGTTCTATATATGTCTATGAGGTCCAGTTGGCTGATTGTGTCCTTTAGGTCTTCTGTATCTTTGCTGAGTTTCTTTTTAGTTGTTCTGTCCTTTACTGAGAGTGGTGTGTTGAAGTCTCCTACTATTATTGTGGAACTGTCAATTTCTCTTTTCCGTGCTGTTAGAGTTTTTTTAATGTATTTTGGAGCCCTGTCATTGGGTGCATAGATATTTATTATGGTTATGTCTTCATGATGGATCATCCCCTTAATCATTATATAGTGTCCTTCTTTGTCTTTTATGGTAGATTTTATTTTAAAGTCTATTTTATCTGAGATTAGAATTGCCACTCCTGCTTTTTTTGATAGTTGTTAGCTTGATATATTTTTTTCCAACCTTTGATTTTTAATAAATTCACATCTTTGTTTCTAAGGTGTGTCTCTTGTAGACAGCAAATTGATGGATCCTGTTTTCTTATCCATTCTGCCACTCTCCGTCGCTTTATGGGTGCATTGAGTCCATTTACGTTCAGTGTAATTATTGATAGATGTGAGTTTGTTGCTGTCATTTTGTAGTCCTTTTTTTTGTGATGCTGAAGTTTTCTTTGTTCTTCTTACTCTCTTGTGCTGAGTTACTTTTGTTTGTTGATTTTGTGTTCATTTCTTTTGTTTTTGTAGGTTTTGTTTTTGTTGAGACTTTATGTTTTTCATCTTTATTTTTATGAGTTGGTTTGTTAACATTTTTTGTGGTTACCATGAATTTTACCCTTATCTTTATAATTTTGAAGCAGTCTACCATTACTTGGTATCGCCTTGCCTTCCTCTCCTTTAGAAGGTTCTATACCTATGCCGTTTGTTCCCTCTTTCATTGTTTTGATGTTGTTGTCATCCTTTGATTGATTGCTCTGATTCCCTGTTGTATTTCTTTTGGTTTTGGATAGTCCTCGATAGTTCATTTCCTAGAATGGTATCTGGTTCATATGAACCTGCATCCTAGGTCCTAGGTCCTGCCTGAGGGCTGAAGCTGTTTGTCCTCAGATCGAAGAACTCCCTTTAATAATTCTTGTAAGTTTGGTTTGACTTTTGCACATTCCTTTAGTTTCTGTTTATCTGGATATGACCTAATTTCACCATCCAATCTGAATGAGAGTTTTGCAGGATATATTATTCTTGGCTGACAATTTTTTTCTTTCAAGATTTTATATATGTCATCCCATTGCCTTCTTGCCTGCATGGTTTCTGCCGAATAATGTGAGCTTAGTCTTATTGTTTCTCCTCTGTATGTGACTTCATGTTTTTCATGAGCTGCTCTCAGGATTCTTTGTCTTTCATTTGGCGAGTGTGAGTATGATATGTCTTGGTGATTTTCTTTAGGGTCTATCTTATGCAGGGTTCGCTTAGTTTCTTGCATGGCTATCTTTATCTTTGATGATATTTGGGAGGTTTTGTATCAGCAGATCTTTAATGATCCTCTCCGTGTTTCTGTTTTCTCCCCCTGTTCTGGAATTCCAATCACTCAGAAATTTTGCTTTTGTTTTTATCCCACGTAACTCTCAGGGTCTCTTCATTTTTCTTTGTTCTTTTTTCTGAGTTTCTGAAAACAGAGTTGTATCCAAGTGTTTGTCTTCAATTCCACTAATCCTGTCTTCCACCATTTCAGGTCTGTTTCTCAGCCCTTCTATAACACTGTCCATTTCTGAAATGTTGTTGTTTATCTTTTGGATTTCGAATTGTTGACTTTGTATAATTTCTATTTGTGAATTTATTTTGGCATTTTGTTCCTGCATTATCTTCCTGAATTTTTCCAATTTTTTGTCTGTTTTTCCCATTGATTTGTCTAATTTTTCCTCATGTTTGTCAGCTTTTTGCCTCAACTCTTGGAACATTCTGAGTATTAGAGATTTGAATTCCCTATCACGTAGTTGAAGTGCATTTTTTCCACAAAAGAGTCATCTGGTGTTTTATTTTGGACACCTACTGGAACCATCCTTTCCTGTTTTTGTAAATGTTTTGCTATTGTCTGCTGTCTTTGGGGCATTCAGTAGTTATTTTTCTCATTTATTGATTGTAGATTTGTTTTCTTCGTCCCTTTCTTTAAAAATTTGACTACGTCTGTGAAAGGGGACTGTGTGTTCTTTGTTGTTTGCTTGTCTGTGGGCAGAATAATTTTTGCCTCCTTCTCCAATTGGCAGGGTCAGTCACTCAGATATGGTACGGCAGGTCAGGTTTAGCTGAAGAGGAGTTACTGGGACAGGTTGTTTGTGGCACTTACTACAGCTACCAGGGCTGGTCAGTAATCAGTGCAGGGCGGGTTCCAGTAGGCCATGCCTGTACTGCTTGGTGGTGTCATGTCAAGCGCACGGTGCAGGTAGGCAGGATACAGTGGGGAGATTGTTATGTGTGGAGCTAAGATGGATATGGGAGAGAGGAGAAAGGAACAGAAGCCAAAAACATACAAACAGAAAAGAATGCTAGGTGTCATGGTTTGAATTACGTCCCCCAAAAAATGTGTGTATCAGTTTGGCTGGGCCCTGATTCTGGGTACTGTGGGATTTTCCTGTATGTTGTAATCTTGCCTCTATGATGTTAATCAGGGAGGATGTGTGGAAGTTGTGTTAGTAAGGCAAGACCTGCTCTACAAGACTGGGTTGTGTCCTGAGGCAATGTCTTGAGATATAAAAGACAGAAGTGAACAGTGAGACGGGGGACCTCATACCATCAAGAAAACAGTACCAGGAGCAGAGTGTCCTTTGGACAGGGGTCCCTGTGTTGAGAAGCTCCTAGTCTCGGGGAACACTGATGAGAAGGCCGACAGAGAGAAAAAGCCTTCCCCTGGAACTGAAGCCCTGAATTTGAACTTTTAGCCTACTTTGACTGTGAGGAAATAAACTTGTCTTCGTTAAAACCATCCACTTGTGGTATTTCTGTTGTAGTAGTACTAGATGTCTAAGACACTAGAGGAGCTTGCTGTTGGAGTACAGAGATTAGAGACTATGAAATGGAGAAAAACATTAAGGAGAAGAGGAAGAAAAGAAAAGAAAAGAATGAATAAATAAAAATTGGAAAGGTTAAAGAACCGCAAAGTTCTCAGGGATCCCACTGGTGCAGCTATGAGGTCTGGGGAAGTCTCTTTTAGGTGTTGCAGTACAGTCTGGCTAGAAGGCATAGAGGTATACAACGCCAGGTATTCAGGGAACAGAAAGAGAAGGAAGATATAGAGAGACAAGAAACTTAGCAATGAAGAAAGACAAAAAGGGAAAAAGAGGGAAAAGAAAACAAAACAACTTAAAAAAAAAGAACAAGAAAGGCCCCCTCCCAAAAAAAAAAAAACAGAAAAAAAAAAAGCCCAATGAGAAAAGAAATGCCCTCAGGGATCCCTCTGCACATCTTTGGAAACCTAGGGGGAAGTCTCCTTGCCATGCAGCACCACCTGGCCAGAAGGGGCTCCCAACTCAAGAAAAGGTAAAGAAAACAAACAAACAATTCAAAACAAACAAATGAACAAATGCCCCAGGATCCTACCAAGGCAGCAGCCCAGACTGGGAGGCAGCTCCACACTTAAAAGGTGCTCCACTGCCCCTCAGGAAGAAGCAAAGATGGCGCACAGAGTCAGGTATTTGAGTGAAAGGAGGGGGAGGTGGTGAGAGGTAAGGAAGAAATCAAAAGAAGCAGAAAAAAGCAACACCAGCAGCCAACAAATGGCACTCAGAGACCCGGCGTGTTCGGGTGTGTGTAATCCAAGCAGCCGTTGTTTCCGGGTCAAGAGATTGTGGTCACGGGAACAGAGGAGGCCAGGTTGGGGTGAAGAAGGGTATGGGATGGGAATGTGTATATTGCAAATTGCCAGTTGTTTTATCTCCCCCTGGACAGTCTGTGAGGCTGCTTTCTTGTACCCTGTTTGCTGGTCTCTGATAGGAGTCCAAGATGGCGGATCCATGCTGTTTTAGCTGGTAGGGGAACTCTGCATGAATCTTTCCTCGCTCTGTTCTCTGTCAGTTTTCTCACTCCTTTTGGTGCTTGGCTGAGTCCTTTATCTCTTCATTTCATGTTTTAGGGTTTCAGGATTGTTGTATTCTCTGTTCAGCTTACTTTTTCAAATCTTTGTTGTGGAGAGACAGCATGGTGCTTCTGCCTAGAGCGCCATTTTGCTGGAACTCCCCCTGAAGTGTTCTTTGAGTGACAGAAGTGTTCTATATTCTGATTGTGGTGGTGGTGAAACAAATTTATAGCTGGTTAAAATTCATACAGCTGTACACTCCCAAAAATTATGCTATGCTAGGTCAATTGAAAATGTAAATTAAAAAAAAAAATTCTTGCAGCTATATAACTGCCTTTTGTAGTAGATATTCTCTAAAAGTTTATGAATGACAAATATGAAGTATAAGGCACATCACACAAAATTAAATTGACCAGATCACAATACTCAAACAAAAACAGCAATTAAGACAGTTTTTATACCCAAAGCTCTGTTGAGTCTTATATCTTAATAAATGTAATCATAAGTATATGAAGTTAAAATAGTAAACATTATTGATAGTTTCACAAAGAGGAATTAATTGATATATTCTAAAAGCAGAAGACAGTACTGATACAGAGTTTCTCAATTCTTTTCCTTAAGAAACAAAATTTTTTAACACTGTGAAAGATTATTGCATAAAAAAGAAAAAACAAATCCTAAAAATGTGATCTGAGGCATGACCATCCTACATTACAGTAATTAAATGATTAGGGCCTATTCTTTTTGTTGATTTTATAATTGAATAGAAGCCACCCTTATTGTTAATGGGTACATATGATATATAGCAGTTATTCCCTGAAGATTTAGTAACTTATAAAGTCTTGAGAGAAATGATCACAGAGTCAATAGCTATTTATTAGTTTGTTGGTCTAGTTTGTTTGTTTTTATGTAATACAGATTGAAACAAACATAAAACTACATTATACATGAAATTATTTTTTTCTAACTGTCATGTTGTAACTATTGTTTACTCTTTCATTTTCTTTACTTGTGTTTTGGTTTTAACAAATAATCAGGTCAGTTAATCTATGCAGATATCCGCTAAATGTCAATGAACTATTCATCAAAAGAGTACACAGACCCCCATCCTCCCATTTCTTCAAGGTTGATGCTATAAACGTGGAATTAATCTTATTAACGTTTGTCTGAATTTTTTAGGTCAATAAAAGTCTGAATTCTTTATAAGAGAAAAAGAAAATAGGCAGAATAACTTCCAAGGATAAAACAAATAAAAAGAGTAAAAAGATTAGTGTTGGCAGAATGGTTAAAAATAATGTGAATTGTTGTAACTTCACCAGGGGATAAGTACTGACACAAAAATAGGCCTCTATTAATAAGGAAATTAATCAGACCAAATGGCTGAGTTACTAGAACTATTCACACTACTCATTTTTCAGTAAGAAAAATTAGGGAAATTTAGGAAATAAGACTTTGCAAAGATAGCTATTGACAAAACACAAGAAGGGGAATACTTGAATGTTTGAAAATACTCAAATCAGCACATTTGGATTACCTTTTTTCCAAGACACAGAGCAGGTTAGTTACATATTGTCACATCTCTTTCTATTGGTCATCAAGTTGACAGTAATAAAGTTGTAAAAAAAATTTCAACACTGGTATATAGATATGTTTTTGACCACCATTCTCTCAATTATGCTATATCCCACTGTTAATCTAGTAGGTCTTTAAATTTAATAAGATTTTTCTAATTTCAAAATAAGAAATTGGCTACTTCTGTCATCTCCAATTTGTCAAAAACTGCAGTACTTGCTGATGTGAAAGAGACAGTAGGGGAATAGTGAGTGTTTGTTTTGCTGTTTTTTTTTTTTTTCTTTCTCCACTGGAATAGCAAGAAACTATTTTCTAAGAAAGTGATATTTAATCTGAAACTAAAAAAATGAGAAGGATCTAAACTTGTTAAGTATTGGGATAAAATAATTGTAGAAGAGAACAGTGTATTTAAACCATAGGAGTCAAAAAGCTCCTGTGTTCAAGAAATGAAAGATATTCGTTGTTGGATTTTAGTACTTGTGGATGATAGTGGCTGAAAATAAGTGAGTTAGGGTTAGATCATGGTAAGGAGTTTGTGAATTTAAATATTTAATTTAAATATTATAATCATTCTTAAATGAAAACTATTCCAAATCCTGTTTCCTTTAACAGAAAATCCAATAACTGAAGCAGTTATGTTAACATGACAGAATGCGTTTTATAAATGAGATAAAATGATGGAAATAGATAGATTGATTGAATAAAGCGGAAAGGAAACAACATATCTGAATAGCCAAATCTCTACCTAGTAACATAAACAGAACTATAATCAGAATTTCGATGACTTCTACAATAACCTTTGCCACAAATGTACCCTCTCTTTTTTATCATTAATTTGTATCATTAATCTATTTAATTTATATCATTAATCTATTTAAGTGCTTGTATCTATTTTATTTTGCAGGGAATCCTAGGGTTAAAAAGAACAGGTAACGTTCTATTCATCTTATTGTTATTAGAGTGAAATTTTGAAGGATTGTAAACAGAACTTGAATGCTTGTCAACAATCAGTAGTTCACCCCTAATTTTTAAAAAAATATGTAAATATTTAACATACAAGTTCCTGTTTGGAGACAACACTTATTATTTCATCGTTTTCCTTTTATTGTCATGCCGGTTAGGTCAGATGTGGTTTTAAAAAGCTCACATCTTGCTCCAAGGAATATTATTTATAGAAATGTTAAGACTTCAGCTTTTATAGATACCCAATACACATTAGTCTATTAATGGATATGAGACTTATTTTAAAAAAAAATGTGCTGAGTCTTTCCATATTGACCCTTTTACCCTCTCTTCTTCCTATCTCATTTGTATCACAAACTATCATTAAAAGTATTTTGGAAATGGATGATATAATGAAAAAAGACTTAAACACTGAGTCAGAAGACTTGAGTTCTAGTGTTAACTATAGCTACCTCTAAAAGTTGACTGTATATAGGAAAGTAATTGAGCTTCAGACAAGTTAGGTTATAAAACAAAAAGTCAACATGGTGGAGAGGAAGCAGTAGGTCCTTTGTAAACAAAAGATTGTTCGTTTCCTGAAATAATAACTTTGCTCCTTATTAGCTCTAAATCCCTGAATGGTTATTTTGCCTTCAAAAAGTTTATTTTATTCATCAGGAAAATAAAGATTGGAATGCATTTTGTACATATTTCTGTGAGGACAAAATGAGACAATGTGTAGTAAAGAGCAAGGTGACCCTAAAAAGTATATCAATATATGAGATTCATTGTTTTCATTGAAAATAAATGTGTTACAAATACTTTACCATTCTTTTCACACTGGAGATCCCTTTAAATGAGAGGCTAGAGATAATAACATGAAAGCACAAACCAAATACCTGAATACAACAAACAAAATATAAATAAATCAGCTATCAAATAGCAACAAATACCTTCCAAAATGGCTCAGTTTTCATCATGTCCTTCTAGTGCTGGTTATCAATTTATTGCCTTTTTGCTTCACACCACTCTTTTTTGCACTGCTTTATGATACTGGAGCTATAAACTGTTTTCCTTTGCCAGATGGCACATTGTAAGTTTCTAGAAACAGAGGTAAAAATTGCCAAACATGTTATTGTTTTTCCCTGACTAAATGATGCATTTATATCAGTGTTATCAGAGTATATGACATATGAATATGTATTTATTACACATATAGTTTGATTATATGTTATATATATTATAATTATATATATAAAAAATCTTCAAGAACCAATTAATTATGGCTCTTTCAATATCATTTATAAATAAAATGTCATGACAGTAAAATAATACAAAAATACATTCAGAAATGAGGTCAATTCAGATTTATCCCAACTAAACTATTCCTTTCTCTCAAGATCATACGGCTTAAAAGGAAAATAAAATGTCCTAATTAATTGCACTTCCTGGTAATGACATTGATAAATATTCTCCAGGTCTGTGCACATTAAAATATCAAATACTTAAAGTATGCATACACTTATGCAATATTTTCTGCTATTCTGTTATTTACTGAAAAGTTTATGTTGAGTTTATTCTCCTTGTCTAAATTGCAGGTGACCTATAAGAAGCAGACATTAAAAAAAGAAATGAAAAGAATTTTGGGTGGACATTGTGATACTGGTTTTCTTGACACCCAGTACTCCCTATTTTTATTATTTGATAACTATTTTTGAAATAATTCTAAATAAATAATTAAGCATATGTTCAAACTTTCTTAGTTAATTTTTATTACTTGATCATGCATACATGTATGCATTATTGATTTTTAAATGCACTTATATCAAATTAGAAATGGATATATATTAGACGAAAGATTTTAAGTTAAAGAATAAGATTAGAAGTCTAATTTTGGTTCGCACTAATACTATGTCAAGGCATACCATGATAAAAATTAATCTGAAACAATATTAAAACCATCAGTCTTCAACAAAGATCTAAAGTAATACATGAGAGTTGTGAAAAAATAATTAGGAACTAAGAAGAGCTAGCATTGCAACACAAATTATTTTGCAATAAAAATTCTTAGAAAAAATTTCAATAAGAATATAGCACTGTGACCCTTCTGGGCAATATGACGATATAGTCAGAAGAACCACGCCATCCCTCTGCAGCAAATATCAGAAAAACTAAGTTAAACAGAGTCACACATCAATCCTGAAACGCTAAGCATCAAAAGAAGAGATAAAGAACTCAGAAAAAAATAAAATAAGAAAAAAAATGAAGAAACCCTGAGAATTATGTGGGATACAATCTAAAGCAAAAATCTGTGAGTGATTGGAGTTCCAGAACATGGGAGAAAACAGAAAACACAGAAGATGATTTAAGAATTGCTGACAGAAAACTTCCCCAATATCATGAGAGATGAAAAGCAGACCATTCAAAAAGTAAAACGAACACCATATAAAATAGACCCCAAAAGAAAGTCACCAAGGCATATCATAATCGCACTCGCTAAAACCAAAGACAAGCAAAGAATCCTGAGAGCAGCTTGAGAAAAACAAAAAGTCACATACAGAGGAGAAATAACAAGACTAAGCTCAGATTATTTGGCAGAAACCATGCAGGCAAGAAGACAATGGCATGACATATATAAAACCTTGAAAGAAAAATATTGCCAGCCAAGAATACTATATCCTGCAAAGGTCTCGTTCAAGTATGATGGTAAAATTAGCTTATTTCCAGATAAACAGAAATTAAGGGACTATGTAAAAACCAAACCAGACCTACAAAACTTATTAAAGAGAGTCCTTTGATCTGAGAACAAACAACCTCAGACCACAGGTTGAATATAGGACACAGGATTGTACTAGCCAGATGCCAACCAAAGGAAATGAACTTTTAAGTACTATGCACAACCAAAAGAATTACAAAAGGGAACCAGAGAGGTTAATCTGTAAATGACAACCGGTTCAGAACAATAAAAGAGAATAAACTGTGTAGGTATAGAATCTTCTAATGGAGAGGAAGGCAAGGTGATACCAAGTAATACTAGACTGGTTCAAATCTAGGAAGATAAGGGTAAATTCCAAGGTAACCGCAAAGAAAGTTAATAAACCTACTTATCAAAATAAAGAAGAAAAACATAAAGACTCAGTAAAAACAAAAACAGAAGAAATGAAAAAAAATCCACAAAGAAAAGGAAATCAGCACAGCAGAGTAAGAGGAACAAAAAAAATGTCAGCACCCCCCCCCAAAAAAAAAAAAAAAAGCACTACAGAATGCAATCCCACTCCTGGGAATATATCCTAGAGAAATAAGAGCTGTCACATTAATAGACATATGCACATCCATATTCATTGCAGCACTGTTTACAATAGCAAAAAGATGGAAAGAACCTAGATGCCTATCAACAGATGAATGGATAAACAAACTATGGTACATACACACAATGGAGTATTATACAAAGATAAAGAACAATGATGAACCTGTGAAGCATCTCATAATATGGATGAAACTGGAGGACATTATGGGGAGTGAAACAAGTCAATCACAAAAGGACAAACACTGTATGAGACCTCTATTGTAAAAACTCTTGAAAAAGTTTACACACAAAAGTAGCAATCTTTGTTGGTTACAAGGAATGGGAGGGGTGGGGGTGAAATATTAAATAGACAATAGATAAGTGGTAATTTTGGTGTAGGGTAAAACAGTACACAATACTGGGGAAGCCAGCACAACTTATACAAGGAAAGGTCATGGAAGTTCCATAGACACATCCAAACTCCCTGAGGGACTGAATTGCTAGGCAGAGGGATGTGGGGACCATGGTCTCGGGGAACATCAAGCTCAATTGGCAAAACACAGTTTATAAAAACAATTTTCTACATTGTACCTTGGTGAGTAGTGTCTGGGGACTTAAAAGCCTGTGAGCAACCATCGAAGATACTCCACTGGTCTCACCCCTTCAGGAGCAAGGGCGATGAAGAGAACAAGATACAAGGAAAAGATTCTTCTAAAGGACTAATGGACCACAGCTGCCACGGCCTCCACCAGACTGAGTCCAGTACAGCTAGATGGTGCCCGCCTACCACCACTGAATACTCTGACCAGGTTTACAATAGAAGGTCGTGGACAGAGCTGGAAAAGGATGTAGAACACAATTCTAACTTACAAAAAAAAAAAAAAAAGACCTGATTTACTGGCCTGACAGACTGGAGAAACCCCAAGCATATGGCCCTCGGACGCCTTTTTAGCTCAGTGGTAAAGTCACTCCCAAAGTTCACCATTCTGCCAGGGACTGGACAACCTCATAAAACAGAACATGATTAATGAAGCACAGCAGTCTGGAGACAAGGACTAGAAGTCAGAAGGGGACAGGAAAGCTGGTGATAGGGAACCCAAGGTTGAGAAGTGACAATGTTAACATGTCTTGGGTTTGTTAACTTTGTCATAGGGCAATATGTGTACTAACTGTTTAATGAAAAACTATATGTTCGGCAAACCTTCATTAAAGGTACAAAAAAAAAAAAAAGAGAATTATCTATGTGAGATCAAATTGACAACAGCAACTCAAAAGCCTGGGGGGCAGTGAGTAGAAGATAATAGTGATAGAATAATTTGGAAAAGGATAGTGAGAGTAGCAGCATAACTGGAAGAATGTAATCGATGTCACTAAATTGTACATGTAGAAACTTCTGAAACGGTATAACTTTGGCTATGCAAATTTTAACCAAAAAAGAGTCCTCCAAGGTTTAGAAGGGAGAGTGTTGGCGTGTCGTGGCGTTGTTAACCAATGCCATAAAATGATATGTGTACTGACTGTTTAATGATAAACTATTTGTTCTGTAAACCTTCATCTAAAATACAATGAAAAAAATAAAATAAAAGAAACAAACTACTGACACACACACACACAAAGAATATAGCAGTGTGATGCAGAATGGTCTTGGGCAAAGACACTTGTATATATGGGTATAAAAAAAAAAAAACTTGTTGCTATCGAGTCGATTTCGACTCATAGTGACCCTATAGGACAGGGTAGAACTGCCCCATGTATTTTCCAAGGAGTGCCTGGTGGATTCGAACTGCTGACCTGTTTTGATTAGCAGCCAAAGTTCCTAACCACTATGCAATCAGGGTTTCCTATTTAGATATAAATAGGTATAAAGTGGGGAAAATTTTGCATAATATTCAAAAGGCTCCAAGGAGTTGGATACAAAATATCATTCCTTGTTAAATGAAATGATATTTTTTCACTGTCAATATGTATTAGGAAAAATAGTGGGAGTGGACTAGAACATAGACAAGGCTGCAGAAATCACAAAGGCAAGAAAAGAGAAGAAAGGTAGATTTTAGCTACAGTATTAAAATGACAAACCTACTGAGTGCAATCTTGAAGAAATCTATAAAGTAGAAAGAAAATGATTAGCCACTTTAAGACTATGCAGTTTGAAACTAAAGTGATAATATTTTAATTAAACTTTTAGAAACCAAATACAAGAATGATATTCTCTTTATACCTTCAATTGTAATAATTATACAATATTCTGACAATATATCTAACTTTAAAAACATAGAGTGGTTTTAAAATGTTTAAAAGGCTTGAGATCTTTCAAAAATAAAATGCCTATGTGATTAAAATTATTTTATCTCATACTGGAACTATTTGGGTAATAGAAAACAATTACAAGTGTTACAGAAATACAAAAGCAATACACAAATAAGGAAATTACTTTGGAAATCTTAAACAATTAACCCCCATAGTTTGAATTGAGGCGTTTTATTTCCTTTGAATACAATGATATTTTACTTCTACGTTCATTCAACCTGTAGTCTTTGGTTAATCATCAACTTAATTATAGCATGCAGGATGCTTGCCTTTGATGTGTTATTTACTCCTAACTTGATAATATAATGAAACAACAAGTAAAGAGAATAAAACTAGATTCAATTAATTTTTCTGAAAAATCTTTATTATTATTATTTTTTGTATTTCTTATTGTACTTCAGGTAAAGGTTTACAGAACAAATAGTTTCTCATTAAACAGTAGCACACATATTATTTTATGACCTTGGTTAACAACCCGACGACATGTCAACTCTCTCCCTTCTTGACCTTTTATTTTTTTTGGTGAAAATATACATAGCCAAAGGTACACCATTTCAAAAATTTCTAGATGCACAGTTCAGTGACATCGACTACGCTCCTCCAATTGTGCTGCTATTCTCACTTTAGATGAAGGTTTACAGAACAAAATAGTTTCTCATTAAACAGTACACATGTTGCCCTATGACAATGGTTAACAACCTCACAACACATCAACACTGTCCTTAACCTGGGTTCCCTATCACCAGCTTTCCTGTCCCCTTCTGCCTTCTAGTCCTTGTCCTTGGACTGCTGTGCTTCATTAGTACAGTTTTGTTTTATGGGGCTGCCCCATCCCCGGCTGAATGCTGAACCTTGGAAGTGACTTTACCACTGAGCTAAAAAGGTGTCTAGCGGCCATACTCTCAGGGTTTCTCCAGTCTCCTTTAGGCCTGTAAGTTGGTCTTTTTGTGTGTGTGTTAGAATTTTGTTCTACATCCTTATCCAGCTCTGTCCAGAACCCTCTGTTGTGATCCTGGTCATAGCATTCAGTGGTGGTAGCCAGGCACCATCTAGATGTACTGGACTCGGTCTAGTGGAGGCCTTGGTAGCTGTGCTCTATTAGTCCTTTGGACTAATCTTTTCCTTGTATCCTGTTCCCTTCATTCTCCCTTGCCCCTGAAGGGGTGAGACCGATGGAGTATCTTAGATGGCTGCTCACAGAAGGCTACTCACCAAGGTAGAATGTAGAACATTGTCTTTATAAACTTTGTTAAGCCAATTGAGCTAGATGTTTTCCCAGCCGATTGTCCCCACAGCCCTCCGCCCAGCAATTCAGTCCGTCAGGGAGTTTGGATGTGTCTATGGAGCTTCCATGACCTTTCCTTGTACAAGTAGTGCTGGCTTCCCTAGTATTGTGTACTGTCTTACCCTTCACCAAAGATACCACTTATCTATACCCTATTTAGCATTCCCCCACCACCCCTCCCATCCGTGGTAACCAACAAAGATTGTTACTTTTTGTGTGTAAATTTTTTCATGGGTTTTTACAATAGAGGTCTCATACAATATTTGTCCATTTGTGATTGACTTATTTCACTCAGCATAATGACCTCCAGTTTCATCCATGTTATGAGATGCTTCACAGATTCATCATTGTTCTTTCTTTTTGCATAGTACTCCATTGTGTGTATGTACCATACTTTGTTTATCCATTCATCTGTTGATAGGCATCTAGGTTGTTTCCATATTTTTGCTATTGTGAGCAATGCTGTCGTGAACATAGGTGTGCATATGTCTATTTGAAAGACAGCTCTTATTTCTCTAGGATGTATTCCTAAGAGTGGGATTGCTGGATCATATGGTATTTCTATTTCTAGCTTTCAAAAGTAGTGCCATATCAATTTCCAAAATGGTTGTATCATTTTGCATTCCCACTAACAGTGCATAAGAATTCTGATCTCCCTGAAGCCTCTCCAACATTTGTTATTTCCAGTGTTTTTGATTCGTGCCAGTAATGTCGGGGTGAGATGGTATCTCATTGTGGTTTTAACTTGCATTTCTCTAATGGCTAGTGATTGCGAGCATTTCCTCATGTATCTGTTGGCTGCTTGAATGTCTTCCTTGGTGAAGTGTCTGTTCATTTCCTTTGCCCATTTTTTAATAGAATTGTTTGTCTTTTTGCTGTGGAGGTGTTGGATTTTCTTGTAGATTGTGGAGATTAGACCTTTGTCTGATTTGTACTGTCCAAAACTTTTTTGACAGTCTGTAGGTTCTCTTTTTACTCTCTTGGTGAAGTCTTTTGAAGAACATAGATGTTTCATTTTTAGAAGATCCCACTTATCTAGCTTATCTTCTGCGGTTTTTGTGTTGATGGTTATGGTTTGTATCCTGTTAATGCCATGTATTAAGGCCTGTAGCTTTGGTCCTACCTTTTCTTCTACGAACTTTATAGTTTTTGGCTTTATATTTAGGTGTTTGATCCATTTTAAATTAGTTTTTGTATACGGCGTGAGGTATGGGTCCTGTTTCTTTTTTTTGCAGATGGATATCCAGTTTTTCCAGTACCATTTGTTAAAAAGACTGTCTTTTACCCATTTGATGGAATTTGGGCCCCTGTTGAAGATCAGGTGATCGTAGCTGGATGGATTTTCACCTGGGTTCTCAATTCTGTTCCATTGATCAATGTATCTGTCGTTGTAACAGTACCAGGCTGTTCTGACTAGTGTAGCTGTATAGTAGGTTCTGCGGTCAGGTAGTGTGAGTCCTCCAACTTTATTCTTCTTCTTCAGTACTGCTTTACTTATTAGGGGCTTCTTCCCTTTCCATATAAAGTTAATGATTAGTTTTTCCACCTCTTGGAAGAATGTTGTTGGTATTTGGATCGGGATTGCATTGTATTTGTAAATTGCTTTGGGTAGAATTGTCATTTTCACAATGTTGAGTCTGCCTATCCATGAGCATGGTATGTTTTTCTATTTATGTAGATCCCTTTAGGTTTCATGCAGTAGTGTTTTGTAGTTTTCTTTGTATAGGCCTCTTACATCCCTGGTGAGATTTATTCCTAAGTATTTTATCTTTTTAGAGGCTATTGAAAATGGTATTATTTTCCTGATTTCCTTTTCATCGTTCTCCTTATTGGTGTATAGGAATCCAACTGATTTTTGAATGTTTATCTTGTATCCTGTTACTCTGCTGAATCTTTCTATTAGTTCCAGTAGATTTCTTGTGGAATTTTTAAGGTTTTCTGTGTATAGTATCACATCATCTGCAAATCGGTACACTTTAACTTCTTCATTACGAATTTGGATGCCCTTTATTTCTTTTTCTTGCCTTATTGCTCTAGCTAGAACTTCCAGCACAATGTTAAATAGGAGTGGTGATAAAGGGCATCCTTGTCTTGTTCCTGTTCTCAAGAGGAATGTTTTCAGCCTCTCTCCATTAAGAATGATGTTGGTCATTGGTTTTGCATAGATGCCTTTGATTATGTTGAGAAATTTCCCTTCTATACCTATTTTATTGAGAATTTTTATCAGGAATGTGTGTTGGACTTTGTCGAATACCTTTTCTGCATCAATTGAGATGATCATGTGATTCTTTACTTTCCTTTTATTTATGTAGTGGATTACATTGATTTTCTAATATTGAAACATCCATTCATACTTCATATGAATCTTACATGGTTTTAGTGCATTATTTTTTTTTGATAAGATGCTGAATTCTATTGGCTAGAATTTTGTCGAGAATTTTTGCATCAGCATTCATGAAAGATATTGGTCTGTAATTTTCTTTTATTGTGACGTCTTTGCCTGGTTTTGGTATCACTGTTATGCTGGCTTCTTAGAATGAATTCAGGAGTGTTGCTTCCTTTTCTATGCTCTGAAATAGCTTGAATTGTACTGGTACAAGCTCTTCTGTGAATTTTTTGTAGACTTCTCCAGTGAAGCCATCTGGGCGAAGGCTTTTTTTTTGTTGGGAGTTTTTTTTATTACGTTTTCAATCTCTTCTCTTGTTATTGGCCTGTTCAGATTTTTGACATCACTTTGTTGTAGCTTGGGTAAGCCATGGGTTTCTAGAAATTTATCCATTTCCTCTAGGTTTCAAATTTGTTGGACTATAGTTTTTTATAATATTCTGTTATGATCGTTTTTATTTCAGTTGGGTTTGTTGTAATGTCCCCCATTTCATTTCTTATTTGGGTTAATTGCATCATCTCCTATTTTTCTTTTGTCAGTCTGGCCAGTGGTTTGTCGATTTTGTTGGTTCTTTCAAAGAGCCAACTTTTGGTTTTGTCTACTCTTTTTATTGTTTTTCTGTTCTCTATTTCATTTATTTTTGCTCTGATCTTTATTATTTCCTTTCTTCCGGTGGTTGTTGCTTTTTTTGCTGTTCTTTTTATTTGTTTGAGTTGTGTAGTTAATGTTTTGATTTTGTCCCTTTCTTCTTTTTTGATGCTTGCATCTATTGCTATAAATTGTCTTTTGATGACTGCTTTTGCTGTTTCCCAAAGGTTTTGGTATAATGTGTGTTTGTTCTCGTATGATTCCAGGAATCTTTTGATTCCTTCTTTGATTTCTTCTATTACCCAGTGCTGACTAAGAAAAGCATTATTCATTTTCCATGTAATTGATTTTTTTTCCTTGCTCTTTCTGTTGTTAATTTCTACCTGATGGCATTGTGGTCAGAGAAGATACTTCGAATTATCTCAACTTTTTGGATCTTGTTGAGGATTGCTTTGTGGCCTAAGATGTGGTCTATTCTGGAGAACGTTCCATGTGCATTGGAAAAGAATGTGTGCTTTGCAGCTTTTGGTTGGAGTGTTCCGTATGTCTGTGAGGTCAAGTTGGCTGATTGTGTCCTTTAGGTCTTCTGTATCTTTGCTGAGTTTCTTTTTGGTTCTTCTGTCCTTTACTGAGAGTGGTGTGTTGAAATCTACCATTATTGTGGAACTTTGAATTTCTCTTCCCAGTGTTGTTAGAGTTTGTCTTATGTATTTTGGAGCCCTGTCATTGTGTGTGTAGATGTTTATTATGGTTATGTCTTCATGATGGATCATCCCCTTAATCATTATATTGTGTCTTTCTGTCTTTTACGGTGGTTTTGTTTTAAAGTCTATTTTATCTGAGATTAGTATTGCCACTCTTGCTCTTTTTTGGTAATTGTTAGCTTGATATATACTTTTTTTCCAACCTTTAACTTTTAATAAATTCACATCTTTGTTTCTTTGGTGTGTCTCTCATAGACAGCATATTGATGGATCCTGTTTTTTTATCCATTCTGTCACTCTCCGTCTCTTTATGGGTGCATTGAGTCCATTTACATTCAGCGTAATTATTGATAGGTATGAGTTTGTTGCTGTCATTTTGTATTTTTTTTTTTTTTGTGGTGCTGACATTTTCTTTGTTCTTCTTACTCTCCTGTGCTGAATTACTTTCGTTTGTGTATTTTTTTTCATTTCTTTTGTTTTTGTAGGTTTTGTTTTTGCCAAGACTTTATGTTTTTCCTCTTTATATTTTTGAATATGTTTGTTAAATTTCTTTGTGGTTACCATAAAATTTACCCTTATCTTTCTAAGTTTGAAGCAGTGTATTTTTACTTGGTATTGCCTTGCCTTCCTCTCTATTAGATGGTTCTATACCTACACCATTTATTCCCTCTTTTATTGTTGTCATTTACAGATTAACCTCTCTGATTCCCTGTTGTATTTCTTTTGGTTTTGTATCGTCCTTGAAAGTTCATTTCCTAGATTTGTATCTGGCTGGTATGATCCTGTGTCCTAGATTTAGCCTGTGAGCTGAAGTTTGTTCTCAGATCAAAGAACTCCCTTTAATCATTCTTTTAAGTTCAGTTTGGTTTTTACATAGTCCCTTAATTTCTGTTTATCTGGAAATGTCTTAATTTCACCATCATATTTGAATGAGAGTTTTGCAGGATATATTGTTCTTGGCTGGCAGTTTTTTTCTTTCAAGGTTTTATATATGTCATCCCATTGCCTTCTTGCCTACATGGTTTTTTCTGAATAATCTGAGCTTAGTCTTATTGTTTTTCCTCTGTATGTGACTTCTTGTTGTTCATGAGCTTCTCTCAGGATTCTTTGTTAGTCTTTGGTTTTCGCAAGAGTGATTATGATATGCTTTGGTGATTTTCTTTTGAGGTCTATTCTATATGGGGTTCGTTGAGCTTCTTGGATGGCCAACTTTCCATCTTTCATGATACTGGGGAAGTTTTCTGTCAGCAGTTCTTCAATGATCCTCTCTGGTTT
This sequence comes from Dugong dugon, assembly GCA_030035585.1. Taxonomy (NCBI): domain Eukaryota; kingdom Metazoa; phylum Chordata; class Mammalia; order Sirenia; family Dugongidae; genus Dugong; species Dugong dugon. Next base: position 37,429,245 of record CM057479.1, read on the forward strand.
TTCTGTTTTCTCCTGTATTCTGGAACTTGATCACTCACAAATTTTTTTCTTTTGATTGTATCCCACATAATTCTCAGGGTCTTTTCATTTTTCTTTGTCCTTTTTTCTGAGTTTTCCTCAAACAAAGTTGTATCCAGGTTTTTGTCTTCAACTCCACTGATCCTGTCTTCTACCATTTCAAATCTGCTCTTCAGCCCTCCTGAAAGCTTGTTCTTTATCTTTTGGATTTTTAATTGTTGTTTTTGTATAAGTTGTAGTTGTGAATTTATTTTGGGATTTTGTCCCTGCATTATTTTCCTGAATTCTTCCATTTTTTTGTCTGTATTTTCTATGAATTTGTCTATTTTTTCCTCATTTCTGTCTGCTTTTTGCTTCAACACTTGGATAATTCTGACTATTAGAGTTTTGAATTCCCTATTAGTTATTTCTAGTGCCTGTCTTTGGGGCATTCAGTTGTTATTTTTCTTGTTTATTGATTGTAGATTTGTTTGTTTCATAATTTTTTTTTTTCATTTGGCTATGTCTGAGCAGGCTGGCTGTGCGTTCTTTTTATTTGCTTGTCTATGGGCATGATTCTTTTTGCCTCCTTCTCCAATTGGCAGGGTCAGTTTCTCAGATATGGTACATCAGGGTAGTTCTAGATGAACAGGAGTTGCTAGGATGGGTTGTTGTTGGCACTAACTACAGTCACCTCGGCAGGTTGGTAATCAGTGCAGGTAAGGTTCTGCTAGGGCTTGCCTGTGCTGCTTTGTGGTATGATATTAATTACACCGTGCAGGTAGGCAGCATGAGGGGGGAGATTGTGATATGTGGAGCTAAGATGGGTATGGGGGAGACGAGAGAGGAACCAGAGTCAAAAACATACAAACAAAAAAGAGTGCTAATGGAGCTTGCCATTGGGGTGGAGAGATGAGAGACTATGAAATGGAAAAAAGAAAAACAAGAAGGGGAAGAAGAGTAGAAAAAAAAAGTAAAGAAAAGAATGCATAAATAAAAATTAGAAAGAAAAAAAGAATAGCGAAGCTCCCTGGTATCCCCCCGTGTAGCTATGAGGTCTGGCTAAGTGGTTCCCAGGTGTTGAAGTACAGCCTGGCTAGAATGCGTAGAAGTATTCAGCGCCAGGTATTCAGGGGACAGGAAGAAAAGGAAGGTAGAGAGAGACAAAAACCTGAGTAATGAAGAGAGAGAAAATGGGAAAAAGAGGGAAAAGAAATCAAAACACAATAAAAAAGAAAAGAACACAAAAAGCCCCCACCAATACAGGGGAAAAAGAAAAAAAAGAAAACCCAAAAAGAAATGCTCTCAGGGATCCCTCTGCGCTTCTGTGCAAGCTGAGGGGGTAGGTCCCAAGCTGTGTAGCACTGCCTGGCCAGAACGGGCTCCCAACTGGAGAAAAGAAAAGGAAAACAAAAAATTCAAAGCAATTGTCATGGATTGAGCTGTGTCCCCAAAAAATATCTGTTAGCTTGGCTGGGTCATGATTGCCAATGTTGTATGATTGTGTAATCTGATGTGATTTCCTTATGTGTTGTAAACTCTATCACTATGATGAGATTATATTGTAAACTCTATCACTATGATGAGATTATATGTGATCTCCTTATGTGTTGTAAATTCTATCATGGTGATGAGGTTATACTGATGAAGTTGACAAGATTAGATAGTGTCTTAATGCAATCTCTTTTGAGATATAAAAGAGAGAAGTGAACAGAAACACAGAGGAACCTCATACCACTGAGAAAGCAGTGCTAGGAGTGGAGCAAATCCTTTGGACCTGAGGTTCCTGTGCTGAGATGCTGTCAGACCAAAGGAAGACTGATACATCACAAGGACCTTCCTCCAGAGACGACAGAGAGAGAAAGCTTTTTTCTGGAGCTGAGGCCCTGAATTTGGGCTTGTAGCCTACTGAACTGTGAGAGAATAAACTTTGTTGAAACCATCCACATGTGGTATTTCTGTTAGAACAGCACTAGATGACTAAGACAAAGCAAACAAACAAACAAAAAAGCCCTGGGATCCCACCAGCATGGCAGCACAGACCAGGAAGCGGTTCCACACTCAAACGGAGCTCTGCAGCCCCTCAGGAAGAAGCAAAGATGGTGCCCAGAGCCAGGTATTTCAGCGAAAGGAGGGGGAGGTGATGAGAGGTAAGGAAGAAACCAAAAGAAGTGGAAAAAGGCACCACCAGCAGCCACGGCCAGTGAGGGCAGGTGGAATTCAAGCAGCCGGTGCTTCCTGGACAAGAGATTGTGGCCGCAGAAAGCAGAGGGGGCCGAGTGGGGGTGAAGAAGGGAGGGGGGTGGGAAAGCATATATTGCAAATTACTGGTTGTTTTGTCTCCCACTGGAAGCTCCGTGAAGCTGCTTTCTCGTACCCCCTGTTCTCTGGTCTCTGATAGGAGTCCAAGATGGCGGATCTGCGCTGTGTTAGCTGATAGGGGACCTCTGCATGAATCTCTCCTCATTCTCTTCTCTGTCAGTTTCGCATGCCATTTGGTGCTTGGCTGAGTTCTTTATCTTTTTTTTTTTTTTGATGTTTTAGGGTTTCAGAATTGCTATTTTCTCTGGCTTAGTTTTTTGGATCTTTGCTGTGGAGGGACAGCGTGGTGCTTCCGTCTAGAGTGCCATGATGCCAGAAGCCCTCTATTATTATTATTATTTTGCAGGAGGAGAAGAAGCATGAAAATTTTCAACAACACATGTCATTAGAGAATTACAAATCAAAACAACAATAAGATACCGCTACACACCTACTTGAAAGGAGCTCTGGTAGTGCAATGGTCACCTCGGATGCTAACCAAAAGGTCAGGGATTCAAACCCATCAGCTGCTCCATGGGAGAAAGATGTGGTAGTATGCTACTGTAAAAGAACACATCCTTGGAAACTCCGTGGGGAATTTCTATCTTGTCCTCTATGGTCACTATGAGTTGGAATTGACTTGATGACAATGGGTCTGGTACCTACTTGGAGTTCCTGGGTGCTGAAAAGAGTTAACCACTTTTCTAGCAACCAAAATCTTGGTGGTTTGAATCCACCCAGGCACCTTGGAAGAAAGGTCTGGTGATGTACCGCTGAAGATCACAGCCATTCAAAAACCCTACAGAGATAAGTAATATTCTGCAACATGTGGGGTTGCCATGAGGTAGAAATGACTTGACCGCTAGTAGTTTCATTTTTTGGCTAAAATGCGAAACACTGACCACATCAAATACTGGTGAGGATGTGGAGCAACAAGAACACTAGTTCATTGCTGGTGGGAATGCAAAATGGTACAGCCACTTTTGAAGATAATCTGGCAGTTTCTTATAAAGCTAAACATTGACTTACCATACAATCCAGCAAAAATCACACTCCTAGGTATTTTCATGAATGACATGAAAATGTATGTCCACATAAAAACTTGCACAAGTGTGTTTATAGCAGCTTTATTCAGAATTGTCAAAAAATAGAAGCTACCCAAATGACTTTCATTAGGTGAATATATAGAAAAACTGTGGGGCATCCATACATTCAAGTATTATTCAGCTATGAAAAGATATAAGGAGCTCTGGTGGTGCAGTGGTTAAAGTACTTGGCTGCTAACCAAAAGGTTGGCAGTTTGAATTCATCAGGCATTCCGTGGGAGAAAGATGTGACGATATGCTTCCTTAAAGATTTATAGCCTTGGAAACCCTATGAGGCAGCTCTACCTTGTTCTATGGGGCTGCTATGAGTCAGAATCTTCCAGATGGGAGTGTGTCTTTTGGTTTGGTTTATGAAAATATATTAGCTATCAAACCATGAAAAGACATGAAGCAACTTTAAATACATATTGCTAAATGAAACAGAAGCCCTGCTGGTGCGTGGGTTAGGAGTTTGGCTGCTAACCAACAAAGGTCAGCAGTTCGAATCCACCCGTTCCTCCTTAGAAACCCTATGGAGCTGTTCTACTCTGTCGTATAAGGTCACTATGAGTCAGAATCTACCAGATGGCAATATTTTTTGTTTGTTTTTGGTAAATGAAAGAAGCCACCACAAAAATCTATGTGTTCTATGGTTCCAACTATATGACTTTTTGAAAAAGGCAAAACAATAGAGGTAGTGAAAATACAGAGACAGGAGAAAATATTGACGTTGTAAAGGATGTCGTTTTAATTGGATCCAGAATCAATGCCCAGGGAAGCAACAGTCAAGAAATCAAAGGACAGAGTTCCGGCAAAATGGCGCTCTAGGCAGAAGCACCATGCCGTCCCTCCACAGCAATGAACCGAAAAACTAAGCCAAACAGAGAATACTACAATCCTGAAACCCTAAAACATCAAATGAAGAGATGAAGAACTCAGCCAAAGCACCAAATGGAGTGAGAAAACTGACAGAGAATGGACAGCGAGGAGAAATTCATGCAGAGGTCCCCTACAAGCTAAAGCAGCATGCATCCACCATCTTGGACTCCTATCGGAGACCAGCAAACGGGGGAATGAGAAATCAGCCTCACGGAGCGTCCAGCGGGAGACAAAACAGCCGGTAATTTGCAGTGTGTGCTTTCCCACCTCCCACCCCTCTTTGTCCCGGCTCGTCCTCCTCTGCTTCCCGCGGCCACAGTCTCTTGAATGGGAAGTGCTGGCTGCTTGGATTCCACACACCCAAGCGGGCGGCTCTCTGGGTGCCATTTGTTGGCTGCTAGTGTTGCTTTTTTTTTCTGCTTCTTTTGATTTCTCACTCGCCTCTAGCCGCCTCCCCCTCCTTTTGCTGGAGTGCCTGGCTCTGAGCGCCATCTTTGCTTTTTCCTGCGGGGCTGCGGGGCTCCATTCGAGTGTGCAGCTGGTTCCCAGTCTGGGCTGCCGTGCTGGTGGGATCCTGGGGCTTTTGTTCGTTTGTTCCTCTGCTTCCTGCGGCCACGATCTCTTGACTGGGAAGCGCCGGCTGTTTGGATTCCATACACCCAAGCGGGTGGCTCTTGGGTGCCATATGTTGGCTGCTAGTGTTGCTTTATTTTTTCTGCTTCTTTTGATTTCTCACTTGTCTCTCGCCACCTCCCCCTGCTTTCACTCGATGCCTGGATCTGTGCGCCATCTTTGCTTCTTCCTGAGGGGATCCAGAGAACCGGCATTTTGTGATATACGCTTTCCCACTCTCCACCCTTCTTCACCCACACCAGCCTCCTCTGCTTCCCACGGACACAGTCTCTTGTCCAGAAACACCAGGCTGCACTGGCTGGCTCTCTGAGTGCCATTTGTTGGCTGCTGGTGTTGCTTTTTTATTTTTTCTTCTGCTTTTTGGATTTCTTGCTTGCCTCTCGCCACCTCCCCCTCCTTTTGCTTGAGTGCCTGGTTCCGAGCGCCATCTTTGCTTCTTCCTGAGGGGCTGTGGACTCCATTCGAGTGTGCAGTTGCTTCCTGGTCTGGGCTGCTGCACTGGTGGGATCCCAGGGCTTTTGTTCATTTGTCCTCTCCTTCCCACGGCCACGGTCTCTTGACCGGGAGGTGCCGGCTGCTTGGATTCCACACAGCCCAGCGGGCGGCTCTCTGGGTGCCATTTGTTGGCTGCTAGTGTTCCTTTTTTTTTCTGCTTCTTTTGATTTCTGACTTGCCTCTCGCCACCTCCCCCTCCTTTCACTCGAGTGCCTGGCTCCGTGCGCCATCTTTGCTTCTTCCTGAGGGGCTCCAGAGTGTCGGCATTTTGTGATATACCCCTTGCCACTCTCCACCCTTCTTCACCCACATTCGGCCTCCACTGCTTCCCGTGGACACAGTCTCTTATCCAGAAACACCAGCCCGCACTGGCTGGCATTCTGAGTGCCATTTGTTGGCTGCTGCTGTTGAATTTTTTTTTCTTCTTCTTTGGATTTTTTGCTTCCCTCTCACTGGCTCCCCCTCCTTTCGGTCGAGTGCCTGGCTCCGTGTGCCATCTTTGCTTTTTCCTGAGGGGCTGCGGAACTCCATTCAAGTGTGGAGCTGCTTCACAGTCTGGGGTACTGCGCTGATGGGATCCTGGGGCTTTTGTTTGTTTGTTCATTTTGAATTGTTTATTTGTTTCCTTTTCCGTTTCTTGAGTTGGAAGCCCTTTCTGGCCAGGTGGAGCTGCATGGCAAGGAACTCCCCTTTGGCTTCCACAGACATGTGCAGGGATCCCTGGGACATTTCTTTTTTCGTTGGTTTTTTTTTTTTCTGTTTATTTTGGGGGGCCCTTCTTGTTCTTTTCTTTTTTTTAATTTGTTTTGTTTTCTTTTCCCTCTTCTTCTCTTTTTGTCTTTCTTCATTGCTCAGTTTCTCATCTCACTATATCGTCCTACTCTTTCTGATCCCTGAATACCAGGATTTGTATGCCTCTACACCTTCTGGCCAGGCTGTGCTACGACACCTGAGAGCAACTTCCCCAGACCTCTTAGCTGCATCAGTGGGATAACTGGGAACTTTGTGGTTCTTTAACCTTTCTGATTTTTATTTGTTCATTCTTTTCTTTTCTTCCTCTTCCCCTTTCTGTTTTTCTCCATTTCATAGTCTATCATCTCTCCATTCCAACGGCAAGCTCCCCTAGCATTCTATTTTGTTTGTTTGTATGTTTTTTGGCTCCTGTTCCTCTCTCCTCTCTCCCATAACCATCTTAGCTCCACACATAACCATCTCCCCGCTGCATCCTGCCTACCTCCACTGTGCACTTGACATCACACCACCAAGCATGCAGGCATGGCCTACTGGAACCTTCCCAACACTGATTACCAACCTGACATGTTGGCTGTAGTGAGTGCCACAAAAACCCATCCCAGTGTCTCCTCTACACCTAGACCTGCCCTGCTGTACCAAATCTGAGTGACTGACCCTGACAGTTGGAGAAGGAGGCAAAAAGTATTGAGCGCACAGACGAGCAAACAACAAAGAGGACGCAGTCTGCCTGCTCAGAAAGAGTCCATTTTTTTTTTAAAGGGACAAAACAAAGAAATCTACAATCAATAAACGAGAGAAATAACTACTGAATGCCCGAAAAAATCAGACAATATCAAAACATTTACAAAAACAGGACAGGATGGCTCCAGTAGGCATCCACATTAAAACACGAGATGACACTCCTGTGGAAGAAAATGCACTAGAAGTACCTGATAGGGAACTCAAAGCTTTAATACCCAGAATTTTCCACAAACTGCGGCAAAAATCTGACAAACATGAGGAAAAAATAAATTCATGGAAAATACAGACAAAACATTGGATGAATTCAGGAAGATGATGCAGGAATAAAAATGCCAAAATAAATTCACAACTAGAAATTATACAAAAACAAGAATTACAAATCCAAAAGATAAACAGCAAGATTTCAGAAATGGATGATGTCATAGAAGGGCTGAGAAGCCAATTTGAAACCATGGAAGACAGGATCAGTGGAACTGAAGACAAACACTTGGATACAACTCTGTTTCATGAAAACTCAGAAAAAAGAACAAAGAAAAATGAAGAGACCCTGAGAGTTATGTGAGACACAATTAAAAGCAAAAATTTACACGTGATTCGCATTCCAGAACATGGGGAGAAATCAGAAAACACAGAGAGGATCAGTGAGGAACTGCTGACAGAAATCCTCGCCAATATCATGAAAGATGAAAAGCTGGCCATCCAAGAAGCTGAACAAACCCCATATAGAAGAGACCCCAAAAGAAAACAACCAAGGCATATCATATTCACACTCGCCAAAACCAAAGACAAACAAAGAATCCTGAGAGCAGCTCGTGAAATACAAGAAGTCACATACAGAGGAGAAACAATAAGACTAAGCTCAGATTATTCGGCAGAAACCATGCAGGCAAGAAGGCAATGGGATGACATATATACAATCTTAAAAGAAAAAAATTGTCAGCCAAGAATAATATATCCTGCAAAACTCTTGATCAAATTTGATGGTGAAATTAAGTCATTTGCAGATAAACAGAAACTAAGAGAATATGTAAAAGTCAAACCAAACTTACTAGAATTATTAAAGGGAGTTCTTCGAACTAAAGACAAACAGCTTCAGCCCATAGGCAGAACCTAGGATGCAAGATCTTACGATCCGGATAACAATCTAAGAAGTGATCTCTCGAGAACTATCCAAAACCTAAAGAATTACAAAAGGGAATCAGAGCAGTCAATCAATAGATGACAACAACATCAAAACAATGAAAGAGGGAATAAATGGCATAGGTATAGAACCTTCTAATGGAGAGGAAGGCAAGGCAATACCAAGTAATGGTAGACAGCTTCAAACTTAGAAAGACAAGGGTAAAATTCATGGTAACCACAAAGAAAGTTAACAAACCAACTCACAAAAATAAAGACAAGAAACATAAAGTCTCAGCAAAAACAAAACCTACAAAAACAAAAAAAATGAAAAAAAGTCCACAAACAAAAGTAACTCAGCACAAGAGAGTAAGAACAACAAAGAAACCTTGAACACCACAAAAAAAGCACTACAAAATGACAGCAACCAGCTCACATCTATCAATAATTACACTGAATGTAAATGGACTCAATGCACCCATAAAGAGACAGAGAGTGACAGAATGGATAAGAAAACAGGATCCATCAATATGCTGTCTACAAGAGACACACCTTAGAAACAAAGATGTGAATTTATTAAAAGTCAAAGTTGGAAAAAAATATATCAAGCTAACAACTACCAAAAAAGAGCAGGAGAGGCAACTCTAATCTCAGATAAAAAAGACTTTAAAAAAAAATCTACCATAAAAGACAAAGAAGGACACTATATAATGATTAAGGGGACGATCCATTATGAAGACATAACTATAATAAACATCTACGCACCTAATGACAGGGCTCCAAAATACATAAAACATACTATAACAACACTGGAAAGAGAAAATGACACTTCCGCAATAATAGTAGGAGAAATAAACACACCACTCTCGGTAAAGGACAGAACAACTAAGAAGAAACTCAGCAAAGATACAGAAGACCTAAAGGGAATCAGCCAACTTGACCTCATAGACATATATAGAACAATCCATCCAGCTGCTACGAAGTACACATTCTTTTCCAATGCACATAGAAGGTTCTCCAGAATAGACTAAATCTTAGGCCACAGAGCAATCCTCAAGAAGATCCAAAACGTTGAGATAATAAAAAGTATCTTCTCTGACCACAATGCCATCAAGGTAGAAATTAATAATGGAAAAAGCAAGGTAAAAAATCAACTACATGGTAACTGAATAATACCCTGCTTACACATCACTAGGTAATAGAAGAAATCACAGATGGAATCAAAAAAATCCTAGAATCAAATGAGAATGAAAACGCATCATACCAAATCCTTAGGGACGCAACGACGGTAGTTCTCAGAGGACAAACTATAGCAATAGATGCACATATCAAAAAAGAAGAAAGGGACAAAATCAAAACATTAACTACAGAACTCAAACAAATAGAAAGAGAACAGCAAAAACAGCCCACAACCACTGGAAGAAAGGAAATATTAAAGGTCAGAGCAGAAATAAATGAAATAGAGAACAGAAAAACAACAGAAAGAATAAACAAAACCAAAGTTGGTTCTTTGAAAGAATCAACAAAATCAAGAAACCACTGGCCACACTGACAAAAGAAAAACAGGAGAGGACACATATAACCCAAATAAGAAATGAAATGGGGGACATTACAACAGTCCCAACTGAAATAAAAAGGATTATAACAGAATATTATGAAAAACCATACTCCGACAAATTTGAAAACTTAGAGGAAATGGATAAATTTCTAGAAACACACGGCCTACACAAACTACAACAAAGTGATTTTGAAAATCTTAACAGACACATAACAAGAGAAGAGATTGACAAGGAAATAAAAAAAAATCCATCTAAAAAAACCCCCGCCCAGATGGCGTCACTAGAGAATTCTACAAAACATCTACAGAAGAGCTTGTACCAGTTCTACTCAAGCTATTTCAGAGCATAGAAGAGGAAGCAACACTTCCAAATTCATTCTATGAAGCCAGGATAACGCTTATACCAAAACTAGGCAAAGACATCACAAAAAAAGAAAATTGCAGACCAATATCTCTCATGAATATAGATGCAAAAATTCTGAAAAAATTCTAGCCAATAGAATTCAGTGTTATATCAAAAAAATAATACACCACGACCAAATAGAATTCATACCAGGTATGCAAGGATGGTTCAACATTAGAAAATCCATCAATGTAATCCACCACATAAATAAAAGCAAAGAAAAGAATAATATTATCATCTCAATTGACACAGAAAAGGCTTTTGACAAAGTCCAACACCCATTCCTGATAAAATAGGTGTAGAAGGGAAATTTCTCAACATAATAAAGGGCATCTATGCAAAACCAATGGCCAACATCATTTTTCATGGAGAGAGGCTGAAAACATTCCCCTTGAGAACAGGAACAAGACAAGGATGACCTTTAACACCACTCCTATTTAACATTGTGCTGGAAGTTCTAGCTGGAGCAATAACGCAAGAAAAAGAAATAAAGGCATCCAAATTGGTAATGAAGAAGTTAAAGTGTACCGATTTGCAGATGATATGATACTATACCCAGAAAACCCTAAAGACTCCACGAGAAATCTACTGGAACTAATAGAAAGATTCAGCAGAGTAGCAGGATACAAGCTAAACATTCAAAAATCAGTTGGATTCCTATACACCAGTAAGGAGAACAATGAAAAGGAAATCAGGAAAAGAATACCATTTTCAATAGCCCCTAAAAAGATAAAATACTTAGGAATAAATCTCACCAGGGATGTAAGAGGACTATACAAAGAAAACTACAAAACACTACTGCATGAAACCTAAAGAGATCTACATAAATGGAAAAACATATCATGCTCATGGATAGGCAGACTCAACATTGTGAAAATGACAATTCTACTCAAAGCAATTTACAAATACAACGCAATCCTGATCCAAATACCTACAACATTCTTCCAAGAGGTGGAAAAACTAATCATTAACTTTATATGGAAAGGGAAGAAGCCCTGAATAAGTAAAGCACTACTGAAGAAGAAGAATAAAGTTGGAGGACTCACACTACCTGACCTCAGAACCTACTATACAGCTACAATAGTCAGAACAGCCTGGTACTGGTACAATGACAGATACATTCACCAATGGAACATAATTGAGAACCCAGATGTAAATCCATCCAGTTACGGTCACCTGATCTTCGACAAGGGCCCAAAGTCCATCAAATGGGAAAAGACAGTCTTTTCAACAAATGGTGCTGGCAAAACTGGATATCCATTTCCAAAAGAATGAAACAGGACCCATACCTTACACCGTATACAAAAACTACTTCAAAATGGATCAAAGACCTGAATATAAAGCCTAAAACTGTCAAGTTCATAGAAGAAAAATTAGGACCAAAGCTTCAGGCCTTAATGCATGGCATTAACAGGATTCAAACCATAACCATCAACTCACAAAACCCAACAGATAAGCAAGACAACTTGGATCTTCTAAAAATCAAACACCTATGCTCTTCAAAAGACTTCACCAAAAGAGTAAAAAGAGAACCTACAGACTGGGAAAAAATTTGGGGGCAGTACAAGTCAGACAAAGTTCTAATCTCCATAATCTACAAAAAAATCCAACACCTGTACAACATAAAGACAAATAATCCTGTTAAAAAATGGCAAAGGAAATGAACAGACACTTCACCAAAGTAGACATTCAAATGGCCAACAGACACATGAGGAAATCTCGCAAACACTAGCCATTAGAGAAATGCAAATTAAAACCACAATGAGATACCATCTTACCCGGCATTACTGGCACTAATCAAGAACACTGGAAATAAGTAATGTTGGAGGGGCTGCAGGGAGATGGGAACTCTCATGCACTGCTGGTGAGAATGCAAAATGATACAACCATTTTGAAAAATGATACCGCGCTTCCTCAGAAAGCTAGAAATAGACATACCATTCAATCCAGCAATCCCACTCATAAGAATATATCCTAGAGAAATAAGAGTCATCACTCGACTAGACATATGCACATCTATGTTCATGGCAGCAATGTTTATGATAGCAAAACGATGGAAACAACCTAGATGCCCATCAACAGATGAATGGATAAACTATGGTACATACACACAATGGAGTACTATGCAATGGGAAAGAACAGCAATGAATCTGTGAAGCATCTCATAACATGGATGAAACTGGAGGACATTACGCTGAGTGAAATAAGTCAATCACAAAAGGACAAATATTGTATGAGACCTCTATTGTAAAAACCCATGAAAAAATTCACATGCAAAATGTAACAATCCTTGTTGGTTACCAGGGATGGGAGGGGAGCGGGGGGAAATACTAAATAGGCAATATAAGTGGTATCTTGGGTGAGAGGTGAGACAGTACACAGTACAAGGGAAACTAACACAACCTGCACAAGGAAAGGTCAGGGAGGCCCCATGGACACATCCAAACTCCCCGAGGGACTGAGTTGTTGGACAGAGGGCTCTGGGGACCATGGTCTCGGGGAACAACTAGCTCAATTGGCATGACTCTACTTATAAAGATAATGCTCTACATTCTACCTTGGTGAGTAGTGTCTGGGGTCTTAAAAGCCTGTGAGCGGCCATCTAAGATACTACACTTGTCTCATCCCTTCGGGAGCAAGGGAGAATGAAGAGAACAGGATACAAGGAAAAGATTAGTCCAAAGGACTAATTGTCCACAGCTACCAAGGCCTCCACCCGATTGAGTCCAGTACAGGTAGATGGTGCCCGGCTATCACCACTGCCTGCTCTGACCAGGATCACAACAGAGGGCTCTGGACAGAGCTGGAGAAGGATGTAGAACATAATTCTAACTCACACACAAAAAACCATATTTACTGGCCTAAAGGAGACTGGAGAAACCTTGAGATAATGGCCCCCAGACACTCTTTTAGCTCAGTGGTGAATTTACCACTGACGTTCACTCTTCAACCTGGGAGTGGACAGCCCCGTAAAACCAAATGAGATTAATGAGGTACAGGAGTCCAGTGACAAGAGCCAGAAGGCAGAAGAGGAGAAGGAAGCTGATGATAGGGAACAGAAGTTTAAGTAAGGATATTTTTGATGTATTGTGAGATTGTTAACCATTGTCATAGGGCAACATTTGTAGTAACTGTTAAATGAGAAACTAGTTTGTTCTGTAAGCCTTCATCATAAGTGAGAATAACAGCACAATTGGAAGAGCATAGTCAATGTCACTGAACTGTGTATGTAGAAATTTTTGAAATGGTGTATCTTTGGCTATGTATATTTTCACAAAAAAAAAAAAAAGGTTGACAATTTAGAGGGTTAAAATGTTGTGGGGTTGTTAACCAATGTCATTAAACAACATGTGCACTACTGTTTCATGAGAAACTATTTGTTCTGTAAGCCTTCACCTGAAGTACAATAAAATATTTTAAAAAATAATAATAAGAGCCTGGCAAGATGGCGCTCTAGGCAGAAGCACCACGCTGTCCCTCCACAGCAAAGATCCGAAAAACTAAGCCAAACAGAGAATCAAAAATTCTGAAACCCTAGAACATCAAATGAAGAGATAAAGAACTCATCCAAACACCAAACGGAGTGGGAATACTGAAAGAGGACAGCAAGGAGAGACTCATGCAGAGATCCCCTACCAGCTAATGCAGCGCGGACCCACCATCTTGGACTCCTATAGGAGACCAGCAAACGGGAGAACGGGAGAGCAGCCTCGTGGAGGAGCCAGTGGGAGATGGAACGACCGGTAATTTGCGGTGTGCGCTTTCCTACCCCCCAGCCGTCTCCGCCTCAGCTGGGGCTCCCCTGCTTCTCGTGGCCAGAGTCCCTGGGCTGGGGGTCGTCGGTGCTTGGATTCTGCGCACCCGGGCCGGTGGCTCTCTGGGAGCTGTTTGTTGTCTGCTGGCGTAGCTTTTCTGCCGCCTCCCCCTCCTTGTGCTCAGGTGCCTGGTTCTGAGCGCTGTCTTTGCTCTCTCCTGCGGGGCTGTGGGGCTGCGTTCGGGCATGTGGCTGCTTCCAGGTTTGGGCTGCCGCGCTGGTGAGATCCTGGGGCCTTTTTCATTCGCCCCTCTGCTTCCCGTGGCCACGGTCTCTTGACCCGAGTCCGCTGGCTGCTTGGAATCCGCGAGCCTGAGCAGGGGCTCACTGGGTGCCGTTTGTTGGCTGCTGGTTGTGGCTTTTTCTGCTTCTTCTGGTATCTCGCTTGCCTCTCGCTGCCTGCCCCTCCTTTTGCTCGGGTGCCTGGCTCTGAGCGCCGTCTTTGCTCTTTCCTGCGGGGCTGTGTGGCTGCGTTCGGGCATGTGGCTGCTTCCAGGTCTGGGCTGCTGCGCTGGTGAGATCCCAGGGCTTTTGTTCATTTGCTCCTCTGCTTCCCATGGCCGCAGTCTCTTCACCAGGGTCCTCCAGCTGCTTGGATTCTGCGCGCCCGGGCGGGCGGCTCTCTGGACGCCGTTTGTTGGCTGCTCGTGCTGCCGTTTTTTTTTCTTCTTTTTTTTCCTCCTGCGTCTTTTGGTTTCTCGCTTGCCTCTCGCTGCCTCCCCCTACTTTCACTCTGGTGCCTGGCTCCTTGCACCATCTTAGTTCCTTTCTGAGGGTCCCCAGAGTGCAGGCAATTTGTGATATACGCTCTCCACTCTCCACACTTCTTCACTCACACTCGGACTCCTCTGTTTCCCACGGACACAGTCTCTTGTCCAGAAACACCAGCCCACACTTGCTGGCTCTCTGAGTGCCATTCATTGACTGCTGGTGTTACTTTTTTTTTTTTTAAATTTTATTTTTTTCTTTTTTGATTAGTTTTGTTTTCTTTTCCCTCTTTTTCCCTTTTGTCTTTCTTCATTGCTCAATTTCTCGTCTCTCTATCTCTTCCTTCTCTATCTGATCCTTGAATACCAGGCGATGTATGCCTCTGCACCTTCTGGCCAGGCTGTGCTGTGAAACCTGAGACCGACTCCTCCAGACCTCATAGCTGCATCGGTGGGATCCCTGGGAACTTTGCAGTTCTTTAACTTTTCTGGTTTTTATTTGTTCAATCTTTCCTTTTCTTTCTCTTCCCCCTTCTGGTTTTCTCCATCCCATAGTCTCTCATCTGTCCATTCCAACGACAAGCTCCCCTAGCATTCTTTTATGTTTGTATGCTTTTCGCTCTTGATCCTCTCTCCTCTCTCCCATATCCAGATTAGCTTCACACATAACCATCTCCCTGCTGCATCCTGCCTACCTGCACTGTGCACTTGACATCACACCACCAAGCTGTGCAGGCACGCCCTATTGGAACCTGCCCAGCAATGACTACCGACCATCCTGGTGGCTGTGGTGAGTGCCACAAACAACCCGTCCCAGTGGCTCCTCTTCAGCTAGACCTGCCCAGCTGTACCACAAAGACGAAACAAAAAAAAAATCTACAATCAATAAACAAGAGAAATATCTACTGAATGCCCCAAAAACAGCAAACAATATTTACTAAATTTAGTAAAAACATTTACTAAAACAAGACAAGATGGCTCCAATAGGCGTCCAAATTAAAACACCAGATAACTCTCCTGTGGAAGAAAATGCACTAGAAGTACCTGACAGGGAATTCAAATCAGTAATACTCGGAATTTTCCAAGAACTGAGGCAAAAAGCTGACAAACATGAGGAAAAAATAGACAAATTTATGGAAAATGCAGACAAAAACTTGGAAGAATTCAGGATGATGATGCAGGAACAAAATGCCAAAATAAATTCACAACTCGAAATTATACAAAAACAACAATTAGAAAGCCAAAAGATAAACAACAAGATTTCAGAAATGCATGGTGTCATAGAAGGGCTGAGAAGTAGATTAGAAACCATGTAAGACAGGATCAGTGGAACTGAAGACAAACACTTGGATACAACTCTGTTTCAGGAAAACTCAGAAAAAAGAACAAAGAAAAATGAAGAGACCCTGAGAGTTATGTGGCACACAATTAAAAGCAAAAACTTAAGAGTGATTGGCATCCCAGAACAGGGGGAGAAAACTGAAAACACAGAGAGGATCATTGAGGAACTGCTGACAGAAAACTTTCCCAATATCATTAAAGATGAAAAGCTGGCCATCCAAGAAGCTCAACGAACCCCATATAGAAGAGACCCCAAAAGAAAATCACCAAGACATATCATATTCACACTCGCCAAAACTAAAGACAAACAAAGAATCCTGAGAGCATCTCGTGAAAAACAAGAAGTCACACACAGAGGAGAAACAATAAGACTAAGCTCAGATTATTCGGCAGAAACCATACAGACAAGAAGGCAGTGGGATGAGATATATTAAATCTTGAAAGAAAAAAATTGTCAGCCAAGAATAATATATCCTGCAAAACTCTCTTTCAAATTTGATGGTGAAATTAGGTCATTTCCAGATAAACGGAAACTAAGAAAATATGCAAAACTCAAACCAAACTCACAAGAATTATTAAAGGGAGTTCTTTGATCTGAGGACAAACACTTCATCTCTCAGGCAGGACCTAGGACCTAGGACGCAGGTTCATATGAACCAGTTACCATTCTAAGAAATGAACTATCGAAGACTATCCAAAACCAAAAGAAATACAACAGAGAATCAGAGCAATCAATCAAAGGATGACAACAACATCAAAACAATGAAAGATGGAACAAATGGCATAGGTATAGAACCTTCTAACGGAGAGGAAAGCAAGGCGATACCAAGTATGTGTAGACTGCTTCAAACTTATAAAGATAAGGGTAAAATTCATAGTAACCACAAAGAAAGTTAACAAACCAACTAATAAAAATAAGACGAAAAACATAAAGTCTCAGCAAAAACAAAACCTACAAAAGCAAAAGAAATGAACACAAAATCAACAAACAAAAGTAACTCAGCACAAGAGAGTAAGAAGAACAAAGAAACCATCAGCACCACAAAAAAAAGCACTACAAAATGACAGCAACAAACTCACATCTATCAATAATCACACTAAATGTAAATGGACTCAATGCACCTATAAAGAGATGGAGAGTGGCAGAATGGATAAGAAAACAGGATCCATCAATATGCTGTCTACAAGAGACACACCTTAGAAACAAAGATGTGAATTTATTAAAAATCAAAGGTTGGAAAAAAATATATCAAGCTAACAACTACCAAAAAAGATCAGGAGTGGCAATTCTAATCTCAGATAAAATGAACTTTAAAACAAAATCTACCATAAAAGATAAAGAAGGACACTATATAATGATTAAGGGGACGATCCATCATGAACACATAACCATAATAAACATCTACGCACCCAATGACAGGGCTCCAAAATACATAAAAAAAAAACTCTAACAGCACTGAAAAGAGAAACTGACAGTTCCACAATAATAGTAGGAGACTTCAACACACCACTCTAGGTAAAGGACAGAACAACTATAAAGAAACTCAGCAAAGATACAGAAGACCTAAAGGGCACAATCAGCCAACTGGACCTCATAGATATATATAGAACAATCCATCCAACCGCTGCAAAGTACACATTCTTTTCCAATGCACACGAAAGTTCGCCAGAATAGACCACATCTTAGGCCACAGAGCCATCCTCAACAAGATCCAAAATGTTGAGATAATTCACAGTATCTTCTCTGACCACAATGCCATCAAGGTAGAAATTAACACTAGAAAGAGCAAGGAAAAAAAATCAAACACATGGAAACTGAATAATACTCTGCTTACACATCAATGGGTAATAGAAGAAATCAGAGATGGAATTAAAAAATTCCTAGAATCAAATGAAAATGAAAACACATCATACCAAACCCTTTGGGACACAACAAAGGCAGTCCTCAGAGGACAATTTATAGCAATAGATGCACAAATCAAAAAAGAAGAAAGGGACAAAATCAAAACATTAACTACAGAATTCAAACAAATAGAAAGAGAACAGAAAAAAAAGCCTACAACCACCGGAAGAAAGGAGATAGTAAAGATCAGAGCAGAAATACATGAAATAGAGAACAGAAAAACAGTAGAAAGAATCAACAAAACCAAAAGTTGGTTCTTTGAAAGAATCAACAAAATCGACAAACCACTGGCCAGACTGACAAAAGAAAAACAGGAGAGGACCCAAATAACCCAAATAAGAAATGAAATGGGGGACAGACCCAACTGAAATAAAAAGGATTATAACAGAATATTATGAAAAACTGTATTCCAACAAATTTGAAAACCTTGAGAAAATAGATAAATTTCTAGAAACACACGGCCTACACAATCTACAACAAAGTGATATTGAAAATCTGAGCAGACCCATAACAGGAGAAGAGATTGAAAAGGTAATAAAAAAAACTCCCAACCAAAAAAAGCCCTGGCCCAGATGGCTTCACTGGAGAATTCTACAAAACATTTACAGAAGAGCTTGTACCAGTTCTACTCAAGCTATTTCAGAGCATAGAATTGGAAGCAACACTTCCAAATTCATTCTGTGAAGCCAGAATAACGCTGATACCAAAACCAGGCAAAGACATCACAAAAAAACAATATTACAGACCAATATCTCCCAAGAAGATAGATGCAAAAATTCTGAACTAAATTCTAGCCAATAGAATTCAGTATCATATCAAAAAAATAATATACCACGACCAAGTAGGATTCATACCAGGTATGCAAGGATGGTTTAACATTAGAAAATCCACCAATGTAATTCACCATATAAATAAAAGGAAAGAAAAAAATCACATGATCATCTCAATTGATGCAGAAAAGGCATTTGACAAAGTCCAACACCCATTCCTGATAAAAGCGCTCAATAAAATAGGTATAGAAGGGAAATTCCTCATCATAATAAAGGGCAGCTATGCAAAACCAACGGCCAACATCATTCTTAATGGAGAGAGGCTGAAAACATTCCCCTTGAAAACAGGAACAAGACAAGGATACCCTTTATCACCACTCTTGTTTAACATTGTGCTGGAAGTTCTAGCTAGAGCAATAAGGCAAGAGAAAGAAATAAAGGGCATCCAAATTGGTAATGAAGAAGTTAAACTGTCCCTGTTTGCAGATGATATGATACTATACATAGAAAACCCTAAAGACTCCACGAGAAATCTACTGGAACTAATTAAAAGATTCAGCAGAGTAGCAGGATACAAGATAAACATTCAAAAATCAGTCGGATTCCTATACACTAGTAAAGAGAACGATGAAAAGGAGATCAGGAAATCAATACCATTTTCAATAGCCCCTAAAAAGAGAAAATACTTAGGACTAAATCTGACCAGGAATGTAAAAGACCTATACAAAGAAAACTACAAAACACTACTGCATGAAACCCAAAGGGCTCTACATAAATGGAAAAACATACCATGCTAATGGATAGGAAGACTCAACATTGTGAAAATGGCAATTCTACCTAAAGCAATTTACAAATATAATGCAATCCCGATCCAAATACCAACAACATTCTTCGAAGAGATGGAAAAACTAATCATTAACTTTATATGGAAAGAAAAGAAGCCCTGAATAAGTAAAGCACTACTGAAGAAGAAGAATAAAGTTGGAGGACTCACACTACCTGAATTGAGAACCTACTATACAGCTACAGTACTCAAAACAGTCTGGTACTGGTACAACAACAGAGACATTGAACAATGGAACAGAATTGAGAACCCAGATGTAAATCCACCCACCTACGGTAACCTGATTTTCGACAAGGGCCCAAAATCCAACAAATGGGGAAAAGACAATCTTTTTAAAAATTGTGCTGGCAAAACTGATATCCATTTGCAGAAAAATGAAACAGGACCCATACTTCACTCCGTATACAAAAACTACTTCAAAATGGATTAAAGACCTGAATATAAAGCCTAAATCTATAAAGTTCATTGAAGAAAAAATAGGACCATCACTTCAGGCCTTAATGCATGGCATTAACAGGATACAAACCATAAACATCAACACACAAAACCCAACAGATAAACTAGATAACTGGTATCTTCTAAAAATCAAACACCTATGCTCTTCAAAAGACTTCACCAAAAGAGTCAAAAGAGAACCTACAGACTGGGAAAAAATTTCTGGACAGTACAAGTCAGACAAAGGTCTAATCTACATAATCTACAAGAAAATCCAATACCTCTACAACAAAAAGACAAACAATCCTATCAAAAAATGGGCAAAGGAAATGAACAGACACTTCACCAAAGAAGACATTCAAATGGCCAACAGATACATGAGGAAATGCTTGCGTTCACTAGCCATTAGAGAGATGCAAATTAGAACCACAATGTGATACCATCTCACCCCGGCATTACTGGCATGAATCAAAAATACTGGAAATAACAAATGTTGGAGGGGCTGCGGGGAGATGGGAACTCTTATGCACTGCTGGTGGGAATGCAAAATGATAAAACCATTTTGGAAAATGATATGGCGTTTCCTCAGAAAGCTAGAAATAGACATACCATTCGATCCAGCAATCCCACTCCTAGGAATATATTCTAGAGAAACAAGAGTCGTCACTCGAATAGACATATGCACACCTATGTTCATGGCAGAATTGTTTACAATAGCAAAACAATGGAAACAACATAGGTGCCCATCAACAGATGAATGGATAAACTATGGTACATACACACAATGGAGTACTATGCAACGAGAAAGAACAACAATGAATCTGTGAAGCATCTCATAACATGGATGAAACTGGAGGACATTACGCTGAGTGAAATAAGTCAATCACAAAAGGACAAATATTGTGAGACCTCTATTGTAAAAACCCATGAAAAAATTCACATGCAAAATGTAACAATCCTTGTTGGTTACCAGGGATGGGAGGGGAGCGGGGGGAAATACTAAATAGGCAATATAAGTGGTATCTTGGGTGAGAGGTGAGACAGTACACAGTACAAGGGAAACTAACGCAACCTGCACAAGGAAAGGTCAGGGAGGCCCCATGGACACATCCAAACTCCCCGAGGGACTGAGTCGTTGGACGGAGGGCTCTGGGGACCATGGTCTCGGGGAACAACTAGCTCAATTGACATGACACTACTTATAAAGATAATGCTCTACATTCTACCTTGGTGAGTAGTGTCTGGGCTCTTAAAAGCCTGTGAGCAGCCATCTAAGATACTACACTGGTCTCATTCCTTCGGGAGCAAGGGAGAATGAAGAGAACAGGATACAACGAAAAGATTAATCCAAAGGACTAATTGTACACAGCTACCAAGACCTCCACCGGACTGAGTCCAGTACAGCTAGATGGTGCCCGGCTACCACCGCTGACTGCTCTGACCAGGATCACAACAGAGGGCTCTGGACAGAGCTGGAGAAGGATGTAGAGCATAATTCTAACTCCCACCCCCCCCAAAAAAGACCGTATTTACTGACCTAAAGGAGACTGGAGAAACCTCAAGAGTATGGCCCCCAGACACCCTTTCAGCTCAGAAGTGAAGTTACTTTTGAGGTTCACTGTTCAGCCTGGGAGTAGACAGCCCAGTAAAACTAAATGAGACTAACGAGGTACAGGAGTCCAGTGACAAGGGCCAGAAGGCAGAGGGGGAGTAGGAAGCTGATGATAAGGAACACAAGTTGAGTAAAGATACTGTTGCTGTGTTGTGAGATTGTTATCCATTGTTATAGGGCAACATTTGTAGTAACTGTTAAATGGGAGGCTATTTTGTCCTGTAAGCCTTCATCTTGGGTGAGAATGGCAGCACAATTGGAAGAGCATAGTCAATGTCTCTTAAATGTGTACATAAAAAGTTTTGAAATGGTGTATCTTTGGCTATGTGCATTTTCACCAAAAAAACAAAAAACAAAAAGAACTGAGAATTCAGAGGGTTAAAATGTTGTGGGGTTGTTAACCAAAGTCGTAAAACAGCATGTGTACTGCTGTTACATGAGAAACTGTTTGTTCTGTAAGCCTTCACCTGAAGTACAATAAACTATTAAAAAAATAAAATAAAATAATAATAATAAAATAAAAATAATAAAAAAAAAGAAATCAAAGAACTTGTTGCATTAGGCAAATCTGCTGCAAAAGTCCTGTTTAAAGTGTTAAAAAGGAAAGATGTCACTTTAATACTAAAGTGCTTCTCACTCAAGCCATGGTGTTTTCAATCGCCTCATATGCATGTGAAAGCAGTACAATGACTAAGGAAGATCAAAGAAGAATCAATGCTTTTGAATTGTGGTGTTGATAAAGAATTTTGAATGGACTTCCAGAAGAACGAACAAATCTGTCTTGGAAGAAGTACAGACAGAATGCTCATTAGAAGCAAGGATGGCGAGACTTCATCTCACATACTTTGGACTTGTTATCAGGAGGGGCCAGTCCCTGGAGAAGGACATCATGCTTGGTAAAGCAGAGGGTCAGTGAAAAAGAAGAAGACCCTCAATAAGATGGATTGACACAGTAGCTGTAACAGTGGGCTCAATCATAACAACCATTGTGAGAATAGTGCAGGACTGGGCAGTCTTTTGTTCTGTTGTACATAGGGTCACTATGAGTAGGAACTGACTAGATGGCACCTAACAATAACAACATACAGACAATGAGGAGATCTGTCGTTGCCAGTGGTTTAGGAAGAAAGATGAGGGATGAATAGGTGGGAGATAGTATTTGTAGGACAATGAAACTGTACTATATAACACTGTAATGGTGGATACATGACATTATACATTTGTCAAAATCCATAGGACTATACAACACAAATTGCCAACACTAATGTAAACTATGGACTTGAGATAAAAATATTGTGTCAATATTCGTTCATCAGTAGTAACAAATAAACCACAGGAATGCAAGATATAATAATCTGAAAAACAACATGAAGAGGTGATGGTTGTATATGGGAACTCTCTGTGCTCTCTGCATAGTTATTCTATAAAAGTAAAACTGCTCTAAAATATAGAATTTATTAAAAAACATATAATCATTAAATAATTAATAACATTTACCAAATTAAGACAGATAAGAAAATATGGTCTCCACTCTTACCATCTAGAAATTGTTTCCATTAATATTTTGGCAGATATCCATGAAGGTATCAATATACGTGGACAGATCAGAACAACAATTTGCATAAATTAAACCGCACTTTAATGTATTTTACCTATAACTTCTTTTTTCTCTAAGTAATATATATCATGGATATACATATTGTCTATGTTGTATCTAGATGACTATCTATAACTTAGTCTATGTGCATCCAATTTTAGTGGCTGCACTGCCCATGTGATTGTTTTGGAAGGATTAAATGAGAAAATAACTTAAAAATATTGCCTGGCTCATAATAAACACTCAGTGAATATTGGCTAGCAATATTATCACCATAATCATGATTATTTTATTATCCTACACTGCTATACATTTGAGTTGTTTCCATTTTTAACATTGAAATGACATTCTGATAAAACATTTGCATACATAAATCTTTTACACTTTTTTGGTTATCTTCTTGTTATAAATTACAATTGACTCCAGAAAATCTGATGAATCTTTCTCTAACAGACTTCTACGAGTTCTTATTCTCACTCATGCAGGTTTTTTTCAGACTTTTATATGTTTACTAAAGAGCCCTGGTTGCACAACGGCTAAAGTGCTCCACTGTTAACCAAAAGGTAGGTAGCTTGAACCTCTGCGGAAGAGAGATGTTGCAGTCAGCTTCCGTAAAGATTACAGCCTTGGAAAACCTATGGGGCAGTTCTACTCTGTCCTGTAGAGGTCACTATGAGTCAGGGGGATGGCAATGAGTTTGGTTTTTGTTATATCTTTACTAGGTAACTCTTGTGGTATAATGGTTAAGCAGCTTACCTGCTAACTGAAAGGCTGGCAATTCTAACCATCCAGCGACTCTGTGGGAGAAAAGACCTGGTGATTTACTCCCATAAAGATTTACAGCCTTGGAAACCCTGTGGGGCAGTTCTTCTCTATCCTATAGGGTTGCTATGAGTTGGAATAGAATTGACAGCACAGAACAACAACAACATATCTTAACTGCTAGGCAAAAAAAGCTATATGATTGTTGTTTTTATTTGCATTTTTGGGTATACGTATATTGACATATATACTTATATTTTATCAGTTCCATTTATGTGAGTTGATTTTATTTAATAATAAACTGTTTTTTTAATTTTGAGTGTTAGAGAAAAGAAACCTTTCTCTGATGTTTTATATAATTTTCTCATTTTTTTAAGTGTGTTGTTTACTGTATTTTAATGTATTTTAAAATTGCATTACAAATAATGTTTTAAAATATACATACACATAACTTTGTTTATTAATTTGTTATTTTCTATTTCCATTCTTATATTTAATTGTTTAGTTATCTCAAATTTGTTTTTGTGCATGTAGTATGTTTGAGCATGCTTAGCAAATGGTTCACCAATTAATCCCATATAATTTATTGATCTATCCATGTTTTCCTCACTGTTTTGAGATGAATACTATTATATATATTAACGTACTGAACTTTCATTCCATTCTGTCTGACTGCCTTTTATACACCAGAATACTACATCATTTAAACTTCATTGCATTCACGGGTGATGCAGGTAGTTAACTGCTGGGCTACTAGCCAAAAAATTGGCAATTGGAACCTGCTCACAGGAACCTCAGAAGAAAGACCTGGTAGTCTGCTTTCTAAAGATCACAGCCATAAATATCCTATGGAGGACACTTCTACACTGAAACACATGGGGTTGTCTTTAGTCAGAATCAACTCAATGGCAACTGGTACTGGTACTATACTACAACTATGGATCATCACTTACCATTGTCAGTTTCACTTAAACCTTGTTTAGTAGACAGTTTTCATGCTATCACTGCATGGATATTATTCCACATTATTCTATACACTTTATAATTGTTTTGTAAAATAACAGATGAAAGCTTTTTGAGTAAATATATAGATCAATTTCAAGATAACTAACACTTTTAAAATAATAAATATATAAATATTGTAATAAAAATGAGGCACACAACTTTGTTACATAACTGTGTACTAGAGATTATGCGGAGAAAATGAATTTTACTTTATGGAAAAAATTTAGCTTCAAGTTATCAGTGTGGTCCCTAGATACAAAGGCCACAAAAGTAATCAAATGGAGATTTTAATAGAGATGGAAGATAAGATACTGATTGAGAATTAATGTGTATATTGTTGTTGTATGTGTTGAGTCAATTTCAACTCATAGTGACCCCAAAGAACAGAGAAGAACTGCCCCATAGGGTTTCCTAACCTCTAAATCATTACGAGATCATATTGCCAGGTCTTTTCTCCTGCAGAGATGCAGATGGGTGCGAAATGCTGACCTTTCTGTTAGTAGCTGAGCACTGAACCATTGCGCCACCAGGGCTTGCTCCCCCTCTTTTCTCTTCCTATGTATACATAGACAACAAAACACATGAAAGCTGGAACCTGTGTAAGGCAGAAACTTGTCAGAGAAGAAAAACTCAAATATTTTTCACTAAATAGAGAGTGATAGATAAAGTAGTGACTGCACACTGTCAAAGGCGGAAGCTTGCAAGTTCTAGAAAAGCAAGACAGTCTTCTTGATTTCTGGCTGTCATAGGTTTCACTGTATATGTTTATATATATTACACATTTAGACTTATTTTCAGATACACTGAGTCATGCATATAAATTGGTAATGTGGTACAGTGATTAAAGTGCTCAACTGCTAACCAAAATGTCAGCAGTTTGAACCCATCACCTGCTTCACTGGAGAAAGATGTCACAGTCTGCTTCTGTAAAAATTACACCCTTGGAAACCATATAGGGCAGTTTCACTCTATCCAATAAGGTTACTATGAGTCAGAATCAACTTGACAGCAATGAATATAAACTGAACATACACAAGTCATGTATATGTGTGTGTGTGTGTGTGAGTAGGTATAAATATATGTATGTGTGTGCACACAGACATACATATACTTTTTTTTTAACAGGGAAATGGGATGAGAAACAACACACTTTCTTTCCAATATATTGTTTACTATTGCTTATGAACTTCATGCAGTATTTATGGTTTAAAAATGTGTAATATCTCTAAGTTCTGTTCACATTTTCCATATGGTATAATGTAGCTAAAAAATAGGAATCAGATGAGTAATTCTGGGCTCCCCCAGCTCTGAAAGGTTATACCTCAATTTCTCTCACCCTGTCATTGGAGGGGGATATAGAGAAGAGAAGAATACTACATTAGTCAAAAATTTGCTTAAATGAAAATATCTATAACTAAAGTAAAGGAAAAAAAAATTAAAGTTGTGCCACAAGCAGTATGTTGTTATCTTAGATTATTTTCTTGGTATCCCATACGAAGGCCATGTCCAGAGTCTGCTTTTCCCCTAGTTGTACAACAAATTGTTTTTATGTACTCTGTACATATTTAGGAGCATTATTCATAAGCTACACCAATATTTGAAAAATTAAATTTCTGTTTCTTCTATGAAATTCAATAATAGTAGTGGAAATGAAAATGATAACTAAAGAAAGTAATAGGCTTAAGACATTATCTTGAACAGTAAGATTACTAAGACTTTCTTTGCAAGATAAGCATTTACATAATACATATTAGATGTATAATATATTCTGAAAAGATAATTTCTATTATGCAAGGAGAAGTTATTTAATAAAATGGTAGAACTAAATAAGTCATAAAATTATATATTTTTAAAAGTTAATTCCAAACAAAACAAAAGAAGAAACAACTAGACTACATATCAGGAAAAAAAGGTTACAAAATAAATGAAGAAGAAAACCAAGCTAGCAAAATAAAATAATATGAAAAGATGAACTTAGAAGTAAATAAAATAACTTTTCTAAAGTCAACAGAAGAATAAAACATGTAGGATAAGAAACATTATAATGCAATGGCCTGTAATGACACTCAGTACAATATATTAACACAATGAAAAACAAAAGACAATTGATAACCTCAATCAATTGGGTGATGATAATGTTATCATGTTATGAGGAAGGCAGATGTTCCATCACTACATGTTTGGTGATTTGGTAAAAAGCAAGGATTTAATTACACTTGGTTAAGAAAATGAAGTTAAGAGAATACAGAATTAGATTTTCCCAAACGGCTGCAGTAGTACATTGACAGGGAATTGCCAGAAATTCAAATCGGATTCAGAAGAGGATATGGAATGACGGATATCATTGCTGATGTCAAATGGATCTCAGATAAAAGAGAGAATACCAGAAAGATGTTTACCTGTGTTTTATTAACTATGAAAAGGCATTCGACTGTGTGGATCATAACAAATTATAGATAACATTGCAAAGAATGGGAATTTCAGAACAATTAACCACGCTCATAAGGAACCAAGAAGCAGTTGTTCCAACAGAGTAAGGGGATACTGCATGGTTTAAAATTAGGAAAAGTGTGTCTCAAGGTTGTATCCTTTCACCGTATTTTTTCAATCTATATGCTGGGCAAATAACCCTAAAACATGGATTATATGAAGAAGAACGCAGCATCAGGATTAAAGGTTGTTGTTGTTAGGTGTCATAAAGTCTGTTCCGACTCATAGCAAACCTATGTACTACAGAATGAAACACTGCTGGGTCCTGTGCAACGCACACAATCGTTGTTATGCTTGAGCCCATTGTTGCAGCCACTGAGTCAATCCATTTCATTGAGGGTCTTCCTGTTTTTCGCTGACTCTGTACTTTACCAAACATAATGTCTTTCTTCAGCGACTGATCCCTCCTGATAACATGCCCAAAGTATGTAAGATGTAGTCTTGGTATCTTTGCCTCACTTCTTCCAAGAAAAATTTGTTCTTTTTTTGGTAGTCCATGGTATATTCAATATTATTCACCAACACCACAATTCAAGGGCACCAATTCATCTTCAGTCTTCCTTATTCATTGTCCAGCTTTTGCATACATAAGATGTGATTGAAAATACCATGGCTTAGGTCAGGCGCACCTTAGTCTTCAAGGTGACATCTTTGCTTTTCAACACTTTAAAGAGGTCTTTTGCAGCAGATTTGCCCAGTGCAATATGTTGTTAGATTTCTTGACTGCTACTTCCATGGGTGTTGATTGTGGATCCAAGTAAAACGAAATCTTTGACAACTTAAATCTTTTCTCCATTTATCATGATGTTGCTTATTGGTTCAGTTGTGAGGATTTTTGTTTTCTTTATATTGAGGTGTAATCCATACTGAAGGCTGTGGTCTTTGAACTTCATCAGTAATTGCTTTAAGTCTTCTTCACTTTCAGCAAGCAAAGTTGTCTCATCTGCATATCACAGGTAGTTAAAGAGTTTTCGTCCAATCCTGATGTCCCGTTCTTCTTCATATAGTCCACCTTATCGAATTATTTGCTCAGCATAGAGATTGAATAGGTTGGTAAGAGGATACAACCTTGATGCACACCTTTCCTGACTTTAAACCACACAATATCCCCTTGTTCTGTTTGAACAACAGCCTCTTGGTCTATGTACAGGTTCCTCATGAGCACAATTAAGTGTTCTGGAATTCCCATTCTTTGCAATGTTATACATAATTTATTATGATCCACACAATTGAATGCCTTTGCATAGTCAATAAAACACAGGTAAACATCTTTCTAGTATTCTCTGCTTTCAGCCAAGATCCATCTGACATCAGCAATGATATCTCTTGCTCCACGTCCTCTTCTGAGTCCCGCCTGAATTTCTGGCAGCTCCCTGTCGATACACTGCTGCAGGCACTTTTAAATGATCTTCAGCAAAATTTTACCTGACTGTGATATCAATGATATTATTTGATAATTTCTGCATTTGGTTGGATTACCTTTCTAGATCACCTTTCTTGGGAAAGAGACAATGGAAAAGCTCACTATCATCAGTCAGAATGAGGCCAGAGGCCAACTGTGGAACAGACCGTCAATTGCTCATATGCAAGTTCAAGTTGAAACTCAAGAAAATCAGAACAAGTCGACGAGAGCCAAAGTACGACCTTAAGTATATCCCACCTGAATTTAGAGGCCATCTCAAGAATAGATTTGATGCATTGAACACTAATGACCGAACACCAGGCTAGTTGTGGAATGACATCAAGGACATCATACATAAAGAAAGCAAGAGGTCATTAAAAAGACAGGAAAGAAAGAAAAAACCAAAATGGATGTCAGAAGAGACTCTGAAACTTGCTCTTGAACATCAAGTAGCTAGAGCAAAAAGAGGAAATGATGAAGTAAAAGAACCGAACAGAAGATTTCAACTGGCGATTCAAGAAGACAAACTAGAGTATTACAATGACATGTGAAAATAGCTGGAGACGGAAAACCAAAAGGGAAGAACATGCTCAGCATTTCTCATGCTGAAAGAACTGAAGAAAAAACTCAAGCCTCGAGTTGCAATAGTGAAGGTTTCTATGGGGGAAATATTTAACGATGCAGGAAGTGTCAAAAGAAAATGAAAGGAATACACAGAGTCATTATACCAACAAAAAGTTCATCAATATTCAACCATTTCAAGAGGTAGCATAAGGTCAAGAACTGATGGTACTGAAGGAAGAAGTTCAAGCTACACTGAAGCCATCGGGGAAAAACAAGGCTCCAGGAATTGACAGAGTATCAATTGAGATGTTTCAACAAACAGATGCAGCACTGGATGTACTCACTTGTCTATGCCAATAAATGTGGAAAACTGTCAATAAACTTGGCCAACAAACTGGAAGATATCCATATTTATGCCTATTCCCAAGAAAGGTGATCCAATCAAATTTGGAAATTATAGAACAATATCATTAATAATACATGCAAATAAAATTTTGCTGAAGATCATTCAAAAGAATTGAAGGAGGAATCATTGATAACCTGCTATATACAGATGACACAACCTTGCTTGCTGAAAGTGAAGATGATTTGAAACACTTACTGATGAAGATCAAAGACCACAGCCTTCAGTATGGATTACACCTCAACATAAATAAAACAAAAATCCCCATGACTGGATCAATAGAAACATTATGATAAACAGTGAAAATATTGAAGTTGTCAAGGATTTCATTTTATTTGGATCCACAATCAACACCTATGGAAGCAGCAGTCAAGAAATCTAACCACATATTGAGCTGGGCAAATCTCAGCAAAAGATCTCTTTAAAGTGATAAAAAGCAAGGCGGGGCCAAGATGGAGGAGTAGTCAGATGGCTGCCTATATCCCTCTTACAACAAAGACCCGAAAAACAAGTGATTTGATTGTATATGAGTATCTAGGATCCCTGAACAAGGTAAAGCTGAGGAATCAGACTGAGTGGTGGAGGTAGAGGGAGATGATTCAGAAGAAGCGAGGAGTATCAGACCAGCTTCTGTGGGAGCTGCAGCTCTAAAGCCCGGACTGGCTTAGGGTGCACACTGAAGCAGGTAAACAGCTCCGTGTGAGAGAGATCCAGGTAAACAGCACATGGAGAGAGATCCAGCAGGAGAGATTCTGCTTGGAGACTCCGAACCAGTGAAAAGTAGCTCCCAAGTGGCTAAATACATGCTTGTGGCTTTTTGTGGGGATTTAAAAAAAAACCATTTGGGAAAAACCTCTCTCCCTTTTACCTCCTCCCTCCCTGCTCTACACTGGTCAGGCCAGCTTCTAAAATCTCTGAGGCCCCTGGGCCAGAAGTAGATACCATAAGGTGCCTTCATCCATTCTCTTGGCCTTGGAGAGGGAGCAAACTAACAAACAGTGGAAACAATAAGCTCCTGGCTCCCCTAAGCCAGGAACTCAGGGTTGGAACAATTCCATTGCCTAGGCATGGGCATAAGGGGTCCACAGACTCTGAGTGCCTTCCACCCCTGTATGGACTTGTGTGGACCCGTCTCAACAGCGTAAATCCTCACTACCACAGTACAACAGGGTAAACACCTGAGGTCTAACTTCAACTGTTTCAGCTGTGAAGTGGCAGATTTGTGATGCTTGACACAGCTCAGCCCTTTAAGTATGCTCCTTACTGGTCCACATCAGGGGCTTCAGGACTGATGGCTCCACTCATGCCAGCTAGCCACCTGCTATAGAGGTCCAAGAATAAGTGGTGCCCCTGAGTCTTTACAGCCAACAGAGTAGGGTGCTTATATTCTGGCTGTAAAACTCACCTACATAATCACTCTAGGGAACAGGGACACACTTTCCTTTCAGATTCTCGGGGGCTGCTGTCAGCCCCCTGCCTGGCTCAGCACATGACCCTTTACTGCAGCCAGATACCAGTGCCTACACCAATCACCCATGCCTCTCTAAGACTGTAGGTGAGAGCCTGCACCACACACTTGGTGACCAACTGCCTGGACACCTGAGCTGAATCCATACAGGAAAATTTAATAGACTCCTGTGTTCACATACTTATTTACAGAACTAACTGGTGACAGGATGTTAGAGCTTCAAAGGTGCCAATAATCAAAGAAGCACACACGAGCAGCCTATCTGGGCATATCAAAACAAAACAAAACAACAAGCTAGGACACACTAAACAAATAAAAAAATAAAATTATAGTAACTTATTGATGGCTCAGAGAAAACAGTCAATAACAAACCACATAAAGAAGCAGTCTGTGATGGCTTCAGCAAGCTCCAAAAATAAACAATCAATCAATTCTTTGGAGGAAGAGATTTCTTGAAATTGCCAGAGGTAGAATACAAAAGATTAATACACAGAAACCTTCCAGAAATTAGAAAGGAAATTCCTTAGAATGCATAAACAGCCAAAGAACATACAAAGTAGTAGCGGAACTTAAAAAAGTTATTCAAGAACATAATGATGAATTTAATAGACTGCAAGAATCCATAGAGAGATAGCAATCAGAAATCCAGAAGATTAACAATAAAATTTCAGAATTAGACAAATCAATAGAAAGTCGTAGGAGCAGAATTGAGGCAGTAGAAGTCAGAATTAGTGACAATGAAGATAAAGCACTTGATATCAACTTATTTGAGGAAAAATCAGACAAAATAATTAAAAAGAATGAAGAAACTCTAAGAGTTATGTGGGACTCTATCAAGAGAAATAACCTACGAGCGACTGGAGTACCAGAACGGGGTCGGTGGGGGGGATAACAGAAAATACAGAGAACTGTTGAGGATTTGTTGACAGAAAACTTCCCTGATATCATGAAATATGAGAATATACCTGTCCAAATTGCTTATCATACCCCACATAAGGTATATCCCAAAGGAAAGTCACCAAGACATATTATAATCAAACTTGCAAAAACCAAAGATAAAGGGAAAATTTTAAGAGCAGCTAGGGATAAAAGAAGACTCATCTACAAAGGAGAGTCAATTACAATAAGCTCCTACTACTCTGCAGAAACAATGCAGGCAAGAATGCAATGGGATGGACATATACAAGGCCTTGAAGGAAAACAACTGCCAGCCAAGAATTATATATCCAGCAAAACTGTCTCTCAAATACGATGGTGAAATTAAGGCATTTCCAGATAAACAGAAGTTAAGGGAATTTGCAAAAACCAAACCAAAATTACAAGAAATACTAAGGGAAGTCATCCAGTTAGAAAATCAATAACATCAGATAACAACACAAGACTAGAACACAAGATAGAGCAACCATACATTGACTCAGATAGGGAAGTCAAAAATACATCAAAGCTAAAACATTGAAAATAGGGAAACAGAGATATCCATATATAAAAAAGGACAATTTGAAAACAAAAAAGAGAGACTTAAAAATGCAGACATAGATTTTTCTTATGGAGGGGAAGTCAAGGCGATATAAAGAAATAAAAGACTGACATAAACTTAGAAAAGTAGGGGTAAATATTAAAGTAACCACAAAGCAATCTAACAATGCAACAAATCAAAATAAAAAAAAAAAAACTACAAAAATATAAAGACTGAGCAAACACAATGCCAACAACAATGAAAAAAATGAAAAGAAAATACATAAAGAAAAATGACTCGGCACATAAAATTAAGGGGAACAAAGAAACTGTGAACAACACAGAAAATAAGCCATCAAAATGACAGCACTAAAACCATAGCTATTAATAATTATGCTGAATGTAAATGGACTAAATGCACCAATAAAGAGACAGAGAGTGGAAGATTGGATAAAAAAGCATCGTCCATCTATAGGCTGCCTATCAGAGACACAGCTTAGACTTAAAGACACAAACAAGCTAAAACTCAAAGGATGGAAAAAATATATATCCAGCAAAGAACACTCAAAAAAGAGCAGGAGTGGCAATATTAATCTCTGACAAAATAGACTTTAAATAAAACCCACCACAAAAGATAAGGAAGGGCACTATATAATGATTAAAGTATCAATATACTGGTAGGATATAACTTTAATAAATATTTATGTACCCAAAGACAGGGTTCCAAAATACATGAAACAAATTCTAACAGCACTGAAAAGAGAGAGAGAGACAGTTCCACAATAGTAGTAGGAGACTTCAACATGCCACTTTTGGTGAAGGACAGAACATCCAGAAAGAAGCTCAACAAACACACAGAAGAGGTAAATGATACAATCAACCAACTTGATCTTATAGACATATACCAAACACTGCACTCAACAGCAGCCAAGTATACTTTCTTTTCCAACTCACATGGAACATTCTCCAGAATAGACCACATATTAGGCCATAAAGCAAGCCTTAACAAAATCCAATACATCAAAAAATTACAAAGCATCTTTTCTGACCATAAAGCTATAAAAGTAGAAATCAACAACACAAAAAGCAGGGAAAAAAAATCAAACACATGGAAACTAAACAACACCTTGCTCAAAAACTACGGGTTATAGAAGAAATTAAGGATGGAATAAAGAAATTCATAGAATCAAACGAGAATGAAAACACATCCTACCAGATCCTTTGGGACACAGCAAAAGCAATGTGCAGAGGTCAGCTTATACCAATAAATACACACATTCAAAAAGAACAAAGGGCCATAATCAAAACATTAACCCTACATCTGGAACAAGTAGAAAGAGAGCAGCAAAAGAAACCCTAAGGCGCCAGAAGGAAGGAAATGATAAGAATTAGAGCGGAATTAAATGAAATAGAGAATAGAAAAAGAAATGAAAGAGTTAAGAAGTTCAAAAGCTGGTTCTTTGAAAAGATCAAGAAAGTTGATAAACCACTGGCCAAACTTACAAAAGAAAAGCAGGAAAGGAAGCATGTAACCTGTATAAGAAATGAGAGGAGATATCATAGCAGATCCAACTGAAATTAAAAGAATCATAACAGAATACTGTGAAAAATTTCACTCTAACAAATTTGAAAACCTAGAGGAAATGGACAAATTTCTAGAAACTCACTATGTATCTAAACTAACACAAACAGAGGTAGAACAACTAAATAAACCAATAATAAAATAAGAGATTGAAAACATAATTTAAAAAGTCCCAACAAAAAAAAAAAGCCCTGGCCCAGATGGCTTCACTGGAGAATTCTACCAAACTTTCAGAGAAGAGTTAACACCACTTCTACTAAAGGTATTTCAGAGCATAGAAAACGATGGCATACTCCCAAACTCATTCTATGAAGCCAGCATAACCCTGATACCAAAACCAGGTAAAGTCACCACAAAAAAATAAAATTAGAGTCCAATATCCCTCATGACCATTGACACAAAAATCCTCAACAAAATTCTAGCCAATAGAATTCAGCAACATATCAAAAAAATAATTCACCATGATCAAGTGTACCAGATATGCAAGGATGTTTCAACATTAGTAAAACAATCAATGTAATCCATCACATAAATTAAACAAAAGACAAGAACCACATGATCTTATCAATTGATGGAGAAAAGGCATTTGACAAAGCCCAACACCCATTCATGATAAAAACTCTCAATAAAATAGGAATACAAGGGAAAAATCCTCAATATAATTAAGGGCTTTTATGTACAGCCAACAGCCAACACCATCCTAAATGGAGAGACTTTAAAACATTCCCCGTGAGCAGGGGAACCAGACAAAGATGCACTGTATCACCACTCATATTCAATATTGTGCTGGAGGTCCTAGCCAGAGCAAAATTAGGCTAAAAAAGAAACAAAAGGCATCCAGATACGTAAGGAAGAAGTCAAAGTATCTCTATTTGCAGATGATATGATCTTATACACAGAAAACCCCAAAGAATCCAAAAGAAAACTACTGGAACTAATAGAAGATTTCAGAAAAGTTTCAGGATACAAGATAAACATACAAAAATCAGTTGGATTCCTTTATACCAACAAAGAGAACTTCGAAGAGGAAATTACCAAATCAATACCGTTTACAATAGCTCCCAAGAAGATAAAATACTTAGGAATAAATCTAACCAGAGACAAAAGATCCATACAGAGAAAACTACAAGACTCCACTGCAAGCAACTAAAAGAGACCTGCATAAGTGGAAAAACATACCTTGCTTATGGATAGGAAGACTCAGCATAGTGAAAATGTTAATTCTACCCAAAACGATCTACAGATACAATGCAATCCCGATTCAAATTCCTCCAGCATTCTTTAATGAGAGGAAGAAACAAATCACCAACTTCATATGAAATGAATATATGAATATCATATGAAATAAATAAAGCTCTACTCAAGAATAAGAACAAAGTGGTACGCCTCACCATACCTGATTTTAGAACCTATTATACTGCCACAGTAGTCAAAATAGCCTGGTATTGGTACAAAAATAGATGTATAGACCAATGGAACAGAGTTGAGAATCCAGACATAAATTCATCTATCTATGAGCAGCTGATATTTGACAAAAGCCCAAAGTCCATTAATTTGGGAAAAGACAGTCTCTTTAACAAATGGTGCTGGCATAACAGGATATCCATTGGCAAAAAACTGAAACAAGACCGATACCTCACACCATGCATAAAATCTAACTCAAAATGGATCAAATACTTAAATATAAAATCAAAAACAATAAAGATCATGGAAGAAAAATATGGACTACGCTAGGAGCCCTAATACATGGCATAAACACAATACAAACCGTAAGTATCAATGCAGAAGCACCATAGGAGAGACTAGATAACTGGGATCTCCTAAAAATCAAACACTTATGCTCATCAAAAGTCTTCACCAAAAGAGTCAAAAGACAACCTACAGATTAGGGAAAAAATTTGGCTATGACAAATCTAATCAGCATCTAATCTCTAAAATCTACAAGATACTGCAAAACCTCAACAACAAAAAGACAAATAAGCCAATTAAAAAATGGGCAAAGGATCTGAACAAGCACCTCACCAAAGAAGATATTCAGACAGCTAACAAACGCATGAAGAAATGCTCACGATCATTAGCCATTAGAGAAACACAGATCAAACTACAATGAGACAACATCTCACCCTAACAAGGCTAGCCCTAATCCAAAAAACAAAATAATAAATGCTGAAGAGGTTGTGGAGAGACTGGAACACTTATACACTGTTGGTGGGAATGTAAAATGGTACAACCACTTTGGAAATCGATTTGGCACTTCCTTAAAAAGCTAGAAATAGAAGTACCATACTATTCAGCTATTCCGCTCCTTGGAATATATCCTAGAGAAATAAGAGCAGACATGTGAATGTATATATGCACAACCATGTTCATTGCAGCACTGTTCACAGTAGCAAAAATATGGAAACAACCTAGAAGTCCATCAACAGACAAATGGATAAACCAATTATGTTATATCCACACGATGGAATACTATGCAATGATAAACAACAACGATGAAGCTGTGAAGCTGAGTGAATTTAGTCAGTTACAGAAGGACAAATAATGTATAAGACCACTATTATAAGAACTCAAGAAAAGGTTTAAACACAGAAGAAAACATTCTTTCATGGTTAAGAGGATGGGGAAGGAGGGTGAGGGTTATTTCCTAACTAGATAGTAGATAAGAATTATCTTAGGCGAAGGGAAGGACAGCACACACTACAGGGAAAGTTAGCACAACTGGATTAAACCAAAGCTAAGAAGTTTCTTGAATACAGTCAAACACTTTGAATGACAGAGTAGCAGGGGTAGGCGTCTGGGGACCATGCTTTCAGGGATATCTAGACTTCATATGCAGTATGTTTTCACTACCCCGAAGAGAAAACACTGAAAACCTGCTGTTAGAATTTTCTACTTCTCAAATCAGGACACTCAGAAATCTTGGTGGTGAGAACGAGGTATTCACTAACCAGGTATTGTCTTTTTCACTGGAAAGGTAGAAGTTTTTTTTTTTTTTTTTTTTTAAACTTATTCATAGAATTTTAGAGGAATTGTTTAATATTTATACATATACTTTATTAAATTAAGAAGTTTTCCTGATTTTTTTTTTTTTTTTGTATAAGAAAGAAGCAGGGCAATGGGAAGAGTCAGAAGCACAGAATAGCCTAAGGCAAAAGGAAACAGGAATGCAAAGGGGATGAAATTTTAGCCTTGTGAATTAGTTATTTGAATGGAAGACATAAGTCTAAAAGATGAAGAATAAAAATAAAAATGTGCTTCTGTTGTTTGAGGATTTCTGATTTTTCAATGGCCAACTGATGTGGAAACAAACAAACAAACCCTTTGTCCTTGAGCTGATTCTTACTCATAGTGATCCTGTAGGATAGAGTAGAACTGCCCCACTGAGTTTCCAAGCAGCAGCTGGTAGATTCGAACTGTTGAACTTTTGGTTAGCAGCTGAGCTCCTAACCACTATGCCAGAGCCAAAAAATATTTATGAGGGGAAGAAAAAGGGATTTTTTCAGCTTGACCTACATTTTCGTCCAATATTGGTTTTAACTCTGAAATTCTCATTATTATTGAGCAGTGGGTCTAATTACATCTGTGTTAAAAGTCCAGGAGCATTGCACAGTAGCTTGCACTGGAAAGTGAGGTAAAATGAAATGCGAAGAGATAAAACAACTAATAATTGTTCTAAAAACTAAGAATGTTTTATAGTAATAAGAGAAGTAGAAAGTTGAAACTTCAGGTCTGGATTGGGATCTATAACTACAGTTAACTTGTACATGGAGATAATCCATATGTAGCAAATACTATTATTTTAAATAATCATAGAGGAGAATTTAGAACATTCAATGATTTTTGTAAAAATATGAATTAAGAAATAATGAAAATAACAATTAATATATATTATTATGAATACTATTAATACAGGCTACTATTCAGTAACTGCTTAGTGCTAAGATTCTCTTATGCATTTTAAAATATTTCATTTTATCCTCATACAGCCCTATGAAGTAACATTGCATTATTTCCACCATATAGATGGTTAAATTGAATTATAAATTGATGTTATTCAAGTGTTATAACTCTCTTAACTATTTATAAAAACTAGAATAGCTTGTGTAATTTATAATCAGACCAACTTTGAAGGATTTTGGGACTATTAAAATTGATAATACTTCTAAATTTGTTGGCACATACTAGGCACTGAGCAAACAATAATTATTTGTGTATTCTTTTCGCGTAGGTATCATAGATATACCATATGTACACTATATATACAGTGTGTTAGACATTGCAATATGTTTGTGCATACTACAATATATTGTGCCTATTGTATACATAACAATCCATAAAAATGACACTACAGATGACTTAGATATATATAATTACAAAATGATATAATCCCCTTTTATTACAACCCTGAGGATCTGGGTCTATCAAGCAGGAAGACAGCACCAGGCAGCTCAAGCGACCAGCATCTATTACAGAAGCACTACTGTTGCCCTGCTTTCCTCCACCCAGGAGCACCTTCTTTCTCTACTTTTTAGGGGAAGTAACACTTTCTATTTCCACATAAGCCAGAGGGATCTTGCTACCTCAGAAAATTCACATATAGAATAAACACATGATAAAAGGTCACTCTCCTTTTCATCAGGGAATTTTGAGCAGATTTAAAGGGTAAAGTATGAGCACTTACTTAATATGTGTTAACACTTAACTCTCAAAAGAAATTCTAAGATACAGATGCCCACATTTTAGGACTGAGGAAACTGAGGTTTTTAGGGAAATTACATAAGTGCCTAAAATAACCAAACTATTGAAATGAAGAGTCAGTTTTTGAATTTTCGTCTCTCTGATTTGAAAAGTTTTGATATTTTCACTACACTATGATGTACTTTCAACACAGAATTAATTGAAACGATTAAAATATGAAAATAAGTATACAGCAACTTCTGTTGTCATTGATAATAATCCCTCATTTATCTTTCCAATTCTTTCTTACTATAGAAAAAATTTTAAACTTTACTAGAATTGCAGTTCTAGAAAATATTTGAGAATAATAAGCTGGAAACTACTACTTGTAATGATGTAAAATATTAATATTTACAGAATTTCCCCCCATAACTCACCACCAGTGCTGCTTAATGAACAATAGAGAAATTGGATGAGAGCATACAAGATTCA
The DNA here is from genome assembly GCA_030035585.1 of Dugong dugon. Classification (NCBI taxonomy): domain Eukaryota; kingdom Metazoa; phylum Chordata; class Mammalia; order Sirenia; family Dugongidae; genus Dugong; species Dugong dugon. The sequence continues at coordinate 37,468,532 of CM057479.1, forward strand.
GATGATATCCATTTTTCTACTTTGGGATCTCTAAGGAAATGCAAGTCCCTGTAACTATAGATCATTACTGTGTACCAAGCAAAGAAGTTCTAAATTAGCACAGTCAGTGCATCACAGATATTCTTTCAGGTAATCTTGTTCCACAATGATAGTGATATGAATCAAAGTGATACTGCCACAGAATAAAATGCTTGGAAAAAATGTTTAATTCTTACAATAGCTGTTCTTGGCCATGGCATATGAAGTCTTGCTAATGAAACCCCCTCCAGCCTTTGTTTCTCTCTTGCTCTTTTATTTTCATTTTTTCCCACCAACGCTGCACTATGAGATATATTATTATATCTTTATATGTAATCAAATGCCAAGGAAATTCACCATTTATTTTCTTGGAAGACAGTGACACCAAACAAATGTCCTTCAAACACGTGAGCTTAGGGTTAGACAAAAGTTCTATCCCAGCAATTATCTGTGATATTTGAGAAAAGTATTTGAGTTGGAGACCTTTGTGATTCAGAATGACTGAGAATTGGTGCTGAATTACATAGTGAAGGAACATCCCTGGTTTTTTGCTGGAGCTGAGGTTGTTTCCTGGGAAACAAGACTTTCAGTCTTAAAACAGAAACAGTCCTGGGGACAACTGGACAGTTGGTTACCCTACTAATGGTTAGAAATTATTAGCAAAGCCTTTTATTTTGGAGACACAACGTGAAGACACATGCCGTATTTTCAGTTTACGTAGTATTTACAAATAATAATTGCACATTGATTTCTTGTTCTGTAGGGAATGAAATATCTCTCTAGCTTATGGGAAGCTGACCAAAATTCTAAATACTTTAACATTCACACACAGTTCTAGACTTTCAACTTCACTGGGATTGTGACTCCCTCAAATCGTTCCCTGCACCACTGTATCTTAGAGTTGTGATAGAAATATGGAAGCCAATTAATTCTACAGCTTCTCACATCATTCTGGTCCATTCTTTTTAATCTCCTTAGGAAACACAGTGCATCCACTTTTCACATGATGTTAATAATACATAACAATAGTGACTCTTTTTTGAACTTATATGTTAATATACCATTCATTCTTACATAATGTTTAAAAATATTAAATTCATCTGGTTTGTAACTAATCAGAATTTAAACAGGATTTTTATCTTCCTCACCCAAATTACAATGAAGTAAACAAAATAAACAAAAATCAAATGAGCAAACAAAAACAAACTAAACTAAGCCAAAGCAAACCAACCTACCAAAGAAAAACAGCTTTCCCACCCTGCTCCTTCAAAGCCCCACATGGCTTCTTCATAACCCCCATCTCTTGTACTCCTTTCTCTACTCAGCTGCTTGAAAGAATTATCAGAGCGACTTAGCAATTGAATATTCTATCCAATAAAATGTGGGCTGTTTTTTGTCTTATTCTTTAACATTTCTCTGTCAAAGTTTAGAAGTCTCCTTTGTTGTCAAATTTGGTTAACAACACCTTGAATTTGAATGGAAGAAAATAGATATCATCAACCAAATTGCCATAGGCTACAAGACATAATTTCATCAGAATTGAAATTTAAATACAATTATTATTTAAGATGAAGGAAACTAGTCATTAAAGAAAAAATATGGGTCGCTTTGTAGTAAAATAAAGTGTAACACTTGTCAAACTCCTTCTAGGGCATACTAATTTAGAAACATGAACACAAGACATAAGCAGAATTGAAAAGGTCTGAAGATGTCATACAATTTATCTAAAGAGTGAAGCTTAATGAAGTGTATTTTCCTCATTTTCATAATAATATCAACCACCATTGAATAAGGCAAACTTGGGAATCTGCCTTTTTAGGAGCTTCTAAGTGTTCTTGAAAGCACTTCTTGAGAAGGAACCAAGATAGCCCTAAGAGAACAAAGACTGGTATCTCACCCAAAGCCTATCTTGCAGTAGTTTCAAAGGTATTGGGGAAAATATAATCGAGGGATCAATTTTAAAATTAGAGCTGTTCAGTAGTTCTCAAAACTGGATCATCTAGGAGCATAGAAAAAGGAACAAAAATTCAAACTAAGAAAATTCTAGTTCTGAAAGTAAGATCCCACACTCAGAGGTCCAAGGTGTGGGCGGGGGGAGGAGTTAGGCAGAGTGTTGTGACTTGGGCCAATTAGCAGTTTCTGTTGGCCATCACAATTTCTGTTGCCAGCTGTGAGAGACCATTCAGTAATTTAAAACTAATTGCCCTAGGAACTATTATCGTTAGTTAGTCCCCTGCCCTGCCCACATTACTTTAAAAAGACTTCTCTGTCCCTAAATATACTTTTAGTATAATTAGCTACAGAACAGTAAAATTTTCATATATCAAATCGAGGAATATTATCTGCTTAATTGTGTCTTTTTTGCAAGATATGACAATGTAGACATTTCTTTGAGGAAAGTCACCTCTTCCCTATAACAATGAATAATAATACACCTACTGGCCTCAATGGTATGCCTGCTTAGTTATTCAAAGGCAGGTGTGATGTACTGTTTCTTCTTCACAGACACATACACTGTCCTTTGGCATGAAAATGATCAGGAAGTGATGTAAGATTCCATTGTAGATAGAGTAATGTTGATGTTGTGTTCCATGGAGTCAGTTTCAAATCCTAGAGCCCAGCATGACAGAATAGAACGGCCTCATAGAGTTTCTTAGGCTCTAATTTTTATGGGAGCAGATCCTCAGGTCTTTTCTCTTGGGGAGCAGCCTGTGGGTTCAAACTGCCAACCTTTGGTTAGCAGCTGTGTGCTTAACCATTGTGCCACCAGAGTTAGCCCCCTAATGAAGCTCATGCTCCAATACCTGAAATCTGAGAATATGTTATGTTACATGGCAAAAGGAACTTTTCAAATATGATTAAGTTAAAGATCTTATCATATTAAGGTTATATAAGATGATAGATATCCTTGTCATTACAGGACTAAGTAAATGTATGTAAAAAAATAAAGTTAACCTTTTTAACAAAATGAGAGAAATTAAAGACTCTCTAGACTTTTTTTTATCTCATTAATGATATTGTTTACTGTATCTGTTGCTTTGAGAATTGTTACTTGTTACTAAAATAGCTATTCACTAAAGATTGATAATTACCTAAGTTTTAATTCATTTAATAAAGTGGGATCTCTTCTTGGTCAAATGACTCTTAAAATCACCTACAGTCTTCACAGTAATGGACATAATTTATGTACTGGCGAAGTCTCACACTTAATATCCAGAGAAGAATATGATGGCATGAAATATGCAAATGCAATTCAGTAAGTAGCTCCCACTAAAATTTATTGACTACAGCAATAGTAAGCATCTTAAATCAGAAGTCTACTCAGACTAATAAACCAAAAAACAAACAAACAAACCTGTAAAGTTTCCTTCAGACTTTCACAAAATATTCTTCATCTCACTTCCTGCTGCTAAGGTGGCATTAAAAATTAGAACAATTCTAGACATGGAGACAGGATTTTTTCTGGAAAGTGCAATTAAGATGCAGTATGTTTAAGCATTGAAATTTACTTTTTATGTACTAATTAGAATATGAATTAGTAAGAAAAGCAGAGTTAAAAATATAAGGATCTCAATTTTACCAACTACTTTCTAATACATTGTTGTTGTTAGGTGCCATTGAGTCTTTCCAACAGATAGCTACCCTGTGTACATTGGAACAAAACACTGCCCCATCCTGCACCATCTTCACAATCGTTGTTATGCTTGAGCCCATCATTGCAGACACTGTGTCAATCCATCTCTTTGAGGGTCTTCCTTTGTTTTGATGAAACTCTACTAAGCATGATGTCCTTCTCCAGGGACGGGTCCCTCCTGATAACAAGTCCAAACTACATGACAAGAAGTCTGTCATCTGTCCAAATTTACGGCTCTGAAGATGAGACAACACACAGTTCATGATGGACAGCTCAGGCTGCATGGTGACTTCGTGGCTATGGTTAAACATTCAGTCTCTACTAAGGCCCAGTAACAAGTCAAAAGCTGTTTCTCAAAAGGAGAGTACTTATCTGCAGAGTATGGCCAGGCTCTGCTCCAAACTCCTAAGATCTACACTGTGATTCACTAATAGGGATCTGCCAAAGACCCCAAACAGCATCTCCATCTGCCATTGACACTTCAGCAACCATTGGATCAGCTGGATCATATGGCCCAAGTGGCAGAATGGCTTGCATGGCAGCCTGAACCTGTTGCAGAGCCCTCTCTTGTTATGGACACTACTCAAAACTAACAGCTTTTCAAGTCACTTAATAAATAGGCCAGAGTAGCACACCCAGATGAGGACTGCACTGCATCCAAAATCCAAAGAGGCCCACTAGGCATTGTACCTCCTTTTTAGTTGTGGGAGGGGCCAGATGCAATAACTTATCCTTCACTTTAGAAGGAATATTTCTATATGCTCCACACCAGTGGGCCCCTAGAAATTTCACTGAGGTAGAAGGTACCTAAATTTTTGTGGGATTAATTTCCCATCCCTCACATGCAAATGTTTTACTAAGTCTAGAATCACTGATGCTTCTTCATTACTAGGTCCAATTAGCATAATTTCATCAATATAATGGACCAGTTTGACATCTTACAGAAGAGAAAGGCCATTAAGATCCCTGAGGACTAAATTATGGCATAGGCCTGGAGAGTTGATGCGGCCCTGAGATAGGCAACTAAAGGTGTATTACTGGCCTTGCCATATGAAGGCATGCTACATCTGGTGGTCCTTTAAAACAGGTATGGAGAAAAAGGCATTAGCCAGATCAATAGCTGCATACCAGGTACCGGGAGATGTATTAATTTGCTCAAACAATAAAACTACATTTGAAACAGCAGCTGCAATTGGAGTCACTGCCTGGTTAAGTTTTCCATAATCCACTCTCATTTTCCAAGATTCATCTGTTTTTTGCACAGGCCAAATAAGCAAGTTAATGGATATGTGGTGGGAATCAACACCCCTGCATCTTTCAAGTCCTTGATGGTGCCAGTAACTCCGCAAACCCTCCAGGAATATGGCATTGCTTTTGGTTTACTATTTTCATCTTCTTTATTCAGTGTCCGGCTTTCACATGCACATGAGGCAATTGAAAACACCACAGCCTGGATCAGGTGCACTTTAGTCCTCAAAGTGACATCTTTGGTTTTTAACACTTTAAAGAGGTCTTTTGCAACAGTTTTGCCCAATGCAATATGTTAGATTTCTTGACTTCTGCTTCCATGGGCATTGATTATGGATCCAGGTAAAATGAAAACTTTGTCAACTTCAATCTTTTCTCCATTTATCATGATGTTGTTTATTGGTCCAGTCTGAGGATTTTTGTTTCTTTATGTTGAGGTGTAATTCATACTTGAAAGCTGTAGTCTTTGATCTTCATAAGTAAGAAGAATTCCTCTTTGCTTTCAGCAATCAATGTTGTGTCATCTGCATATTAGAGGTTGTTAATAAGTCTTCTTCCAATCCTGATGTAGCATTCTTCTTCATATAGTCCAGCATCTTGGATTATTTGCTCAGCATACAGACTGAATAAATATGGTCAAAGCATACGTCCCTGATGCACACCTTTCTAATATAATCCCCTCTATTTATGGATCTTATAAATATGATTTAACTAAATTATCCAGGTATATCCATTCGTTCATCTTCTTTTATTTTTTCAGATTATCATCTCCAGCACGTCTGATTTAATATATTCTTTTTTTTATTAATGTATTTTAAACTTTGCTGGCTTGAATCTTCCAAGACATACAACATAAGTGAAATATTTCCTCTTGCTAATCAGCAAATCTTAGACAAATCTTTCTAGGTCAGTTTTAGCCTTAAATATTTAAACAGATTCTGAAATATCATTTTCTTCAGATATCTCATAAATTTAAGAAAGATGCCATCCTGCATTCTATTTCCTCTGATATGACTCTCTAGGAAAAAGAAAATTACCTGGCATAATATTTTGGATTTTGTATTTAACAAATATAAAATTAGCAATCTGTAATGCAGACATTAAGTAATACAAAGACAAAAGACATATGTATATAAATATGTATGTAAACATATATATATGCATGTATGTGTATATGCATGTATGATCATTCAGGTTGTGTGTCACCTTGGCTGGACTATGATTATCAGTGGTTTAGCAGTGATGATGTACTTTGGCAGTTGTATAATGATGTAATCACTTCCATGATGAGCTCTGATATAATATGATCACCTCCAGATGGGATTTGCTATGAGTAGCCAATCAGTTGAAAGGGATTTTCCTTGGAGTTGTGGCCTGCGTCTGATATAGGTGGACATTCTGGCAAGACTCACTGGCTTTTGCACACTCTGGATCCTGCAGTTGGCTCCGGTTCCTCTGACCTCCAGTTTTTGGGACTTGAACTAACATCTAAGCTTCTAGACTAAGAATGATTAGGAAGAAGGACTTGCTTCTCTACTTCTGAAAAAATAGCCAGTGAGAACCTTATGAATAGTAGCAGAACGTTGTCCAGTATAGTGCTGGAAAAGGAGCCCCTAAGGTTGGAAGGCACTCAAATACAACTGGGAAAGTGTTGCCTCCCCAAAGTAGAGTTGACCTTAATGATGTGGATGGAGTCAAACTCCATGATCTTCATTTTCTGATGTTGCATGGCTCAAAATAAGAACAGCTGCAAACATCCATTAGTAATAGGAACATGAAATGTATCAACAATGAATCTAGGAAAATCGATATGCTAGGCATTAATGAGCTGAAATGGACTGGTATTGGCCATTTTGAATCAGACAATCATATGGCATACTGAAGAGAAATGGCATTGCATTCATTGTCAAAAGAACATTTCAAGGTCTATTATGAAGTACAATGCTGTTAGTAACAGGACAGTATCCATATGTCTGTAAGGAAGACCACTTAACAGGACTATTGTTCAAATTTAGGCACCAACCACTAAAGCCAAAGATGAAGAAATTACAGATTTTTACCAGCTTATGCAGTCTGAAATTGATGAAACATGCAATCAAGATGTATTGATAATTACTGGTGATTGGAATGTGAAAGTTGGAAACAAAGAAGAAGGATCAGTGGTTGGAAAATGCGGCCATGGTGATAAAAATGATGCCAGAGATTGTATGATAGAATTTTTCAAGACCAACGACTTCTTCATTGCAAATAACATTTTTCACCAACATAAACAGTGACTATATGCATGAGCATCATCAGATGGAATACCTGGGAATCAAATTAATTTCTGTGGAAACAGATGATGGAAAAGCTCAATATCATCAGTTAGAACAAGGCCAGAGACTGACTGTGGAACAGACTGTCAATTGCTTATATGTAAGTTCAAGTTGAAACTGAAGAAAATTACAAGTCCACAAGAGCTAAAATATGACCTTGAATATATCCCACCTGAATTTAGAGACCATCTCCAGAATAGACTTGATGCATTGAACACTAATGACTAAAGACCAGATGAGTTGTGGAATGACATCAAGGACATCATAAATGAAGAAAGCAAGAGATCATTAAAAAGACAGGAAAGAAAAGAAGATAAAAATGGATGTAAGAAGAGACCATGAAAATTGCTCTTGAATGTGGAATAACTAAAAGAAAGGAAGAAATGATGAATTAAAGAACTCAACAGAAGATTTCAAAGGGAAGCTTGAGATGACAAAGTAAAGTACTATAAAGAAATGTGCAAAGACCTAGTGTTAGAAAACCAAAAGGGAAGAACATGCTGGGCATTTCTCTAGCTGAGAAAACTGAAGAAAAATTCAAGCTTTTAGTTGCAATATTGAAGGATTCTACGGCGAAAATATTAAACAATGCAGAAAGCATCAAATAAGATGGAAGGAATACAGAGTCAGTGTGAAAAATAATTGGTCTACATTCAGCTCTTTCAGCACATAGCATATGATCAAGAACTGATGGCACTGAAGGAAGAATTCCAAGCTGTACTGAAGGCATTGGCAAAAAACAAAGTTCCAGAAAGTGACAAAATACCAATCAAGATGTTTCCACAAATGGATGCAGCACTGGAAGTGCTCACTTGTCTATTCCAAGAAATTAGGAAAACAGCTACCTGGCCAACTGACTGGAAGAGATAGATATTTGTGCTCATTCCAATGAAAGATGATCCAACTGAATGCGGACATAATTGAACAATAACATTAATATCACATGAAAGTAAAAGTTTGCCGAAGATCACTCAAAAGCGGTTGCAGCAGCACATTGACAGGGAACTGCCAGAAATTCAAGCCAGATTCGGAAGAGGATGCGGAACTAGGACATCATTGCTCATGTCAGATGGGTCATGGCTGAAAGCAGAACTTATCAGAAAGATGTTTGACTATGCAAAAGCATTTGACTGTGTGGATCATAACAAATTATGGATCATATTATAAAGAATGGGAATTCCAGAACACTTAATTGTGGTCATGTGGAACCTGTACATAACCAAGAGGCAATCGTTCAAAAAGAACAAGGGGACACTGTATCGTTTAAAATCGGGAAAGGTGTCCATCAGGGTTGTATCCTTTGACCATATTTATTCAATCTGTATGCTAAGCAAATAATCTGAGAAGCTGATCTATATAAAGAAGAATGTGATATCAGGATTGAAGGAACAATCATTAACAACCTGCGATATGCAGATGACACACCCTGCTTGCTGAAAGTGAAAAGGACTTGAAGTTCTTACCGATGAAGATCAAAGACTATGGCCTTCATTATGGATTACACCTTAACATAAAGAAAACAAAAATCCTCATAACTGGACCAATAAGCAACATCATGATTAACGGAGAAAAGATTGAAGTTGTCAAGGATTTTATTTTTCTTGAATCCACAATCAACACCCATGGAAGCAGCAGTCAGGAAATCAAAGGACATAAAGCATTGGGCAAATGTGTTGTGAACTACTTCTTTAGTGTTAAAAAAAAAAGCAAAGATGTTACTTTAAGGACTAAGGTGCATCTGATCCAAGCCATGGTGTTTTAAATCACCTCATATGCATGCGACAACTGGACAATGAATAAGGAAGAGGGAAGAATTGATGTCTTTGAATTATGGTGTTGGTGAAGAATATTGAATATATCATGGACTGCCAGAAGAACAAACAAACTTGTCTTGGAAGAAGTACGGCCAGAATGCTTGCATCCCTAAGAAGCAAGGGTGGCAAGACTGTCTCACTCACATACTTTGGACATGTTATCAGGAGGAATCAGTCCCTGGAGAAGGATATCATGCTTGGTAAAGTAGAGGGTCAGCGAAAAAGAGGAAGATCCTCAAATAGATGTACTGACACAGTGGCTGCAACAATGGGCTCAAGCAAAACAATGGTCGTGAGGATGGAACAGGATCAGGCAGTGTTTCATCCTGTTGTATGAAGGGCCGCTACAAGTTGGAACCAACTCAATGGCACCTAATAACAACAACAACAACATATCAACATAAATAAATAATACAAACAGAATGGTGAGTAAACATTATTGTATATATCTATATATAACTTATATATGTATATATAGTTTAAGATATTCATATATTTTAAAATATAAAGAAGTTATAAACACCTAATCCAGGATACGGTTACCTCTTTGGGTAGGGGGCAGCCACGATATGCTTTCTGTAAGTTACGTGTAGCAGGCATTAACTGTACTATCAACATTTTTTTTTTCCAAAACTGAGATTTCTATGTCTTAGATTCCACATAGGCTCAAATTTAAATCCAAATTAAAACTATTAAGATTCCAAGTTTCCCATCTTCTAGGCCATAGTGATATTCAGTGTCAGTCATTATTGTAGCCATCATCCCTCCAAGGATTGCAGCAGCATTTGTTGGAAAGGCCTAAAGGTCTCCATGCAAATCGACACCTCATAACCTTCCAGATTTTATCTTCTTTTACTCTTCCCTTGCTATTATGCTTGGGAAAGGGCAAGGAAATGCACACCAAGGATGGGAGCCAGGTGCCCAGAATCCAGTTTCCCAAGGTGCCTTATGCAGCTTCTTCACTGATCTATTTAGAATTTTGCCAATGACCATTGCGTCTGTCCTTACTCTCTCTCATTTATTCAACTGTCCTTTTTTTGTTTGTTTTTGTTTTTATATAGTTTTGTTCTTTGACATCTGAGTATAATTTGGCTGTGTTTTTCTTAAAACAATGTAGTTTAGACGGTCAAAATTATCTTATGGGTGCAATCCACTGAGTTGTTTAAACTACTGAGTTAATACGGACAAATTCAGTTTCATTCAGAAATGCAGCCCCTGACCTTTGCCATCACACTTTAAAATATGCTCCCCTGTGCACAATAGGAAGTGGTAACAGTGTGTGCATATTTTTGAAATTCATAGCTACTCTGGAAAAAATAATTTCATTTTCTACTGAAAATAAGGAAATAATATCATTTTAAAGGACTAAGAACATCATGGTGACAATCATGGCATTTTTTTCCTCGGCATTTAGTTTTGTCATTACATAGAGAGAAGAGGTCTTTTTCTGCAACTTTGTTTTAGTAGAGATTTGTGCATTTAGGCCAAATACAAAAGTTCCTATTGTATTCCTAAAGCTCACTTTTGGGAAAATCTCATTAAAGAGATTAAGTTCTATGCATTTTAGGAGATTAGTGGAGAATGTGAGGTATAAGAAGAGACCAAAACCTAATTACATGTGTCAATTAAACACTATTCTGTACATATAAATATTGAAAGCAGAACAACAGATAATATTCAGGGAATGTTACAGAGAATCACTACATTTTCGAGGGAAAATATTTTGTTTGCAAATGATGTGAGAAATACATGTCATTTCTATTTAGCTGGAAATTAAAGTGCTTGCTTATGTATAATGAAAAATGAAAAGATTCAAATTCAATTGCTTGTTTTATTCATTACTTACATGCTATAATAGATTTCCTAACTATAAGCGATTTGAAATCATTATTGCAGTATCCTGTTTACCTTTCAAGAGTGTGAATTATTTATGTACCAGGAGGAAAAGTTAGGGCATAATAAGTATTTTAATCTCCCAATCAATTGATTACACAGAGTTCACATCACTCAATTGTGTTATAAAAAAGAGAAAAGTGAATGACTTTATCTGTTTGCATTATTTGTTTAATTTCACTATGAATTTTGTATTCTTTTCTTCAAAGAGAGAAACTTATTTTAGTGAAAATGAGTTTTTGTTTTTTTTTTTTAAATTCTGTTGATGGCTTGAAATATCTAATGTGTGATTCTGACAGGAAAAATATACCTTACTTCAAGAGATAAAAAACTAGTTATGTACTGTGATAAATATATATTACACCTAGACAGTTCAATCATATTATCAAAGTGTTTTCTAAAACAGAGGGTTAGAAACTGTAACATTATAACTCATTTTCCTTCAATATGTTGTCAGGGGAAGGTGCTGTAACTAATTTCTCAAGTAGTAAATCAGGTGCGATGCAGGAAAGAGGAGTCAGGGAGGCCATGAAAAATGACTTTTTTTTTTAATACTTATAGATCCCAGACACAGGAAAGCTAACCATGCCAACACACATGGCCACATTGGGGGCTGCACCCAAGGACAAGGTATCAACAAGATGACTTTGCAGGAGAGAGTTTATGGATGGCAAGTAGGTTGCTTTGGCTTCCTGGGTATTGGGCATTTTGAATAATTCTGCAGGCTCAGTGGGCATAGAGGCTGTCCTTAGTTGTTGGGTACTTGGCCCCAGGGTGATTAAGATGGGTACACTGGAGCCCAGGAGTGTGAGATCCTGTAAGGGGAGTGGCTGGGGAGTGAACTTAATCAGCTACTCAAGAAAAGGAAATAACCTCCTTAGCTAGGGCCTCAAAACTCTGTCGAGGTTAGCATTTTAAGAAAATGATGTTGCAGAAGGCTAGCGATTTGAGGTCTCTGATGAAAATTACATGGAAAAGTTACCAGGAGAATGTAAAGTAGAAGCTGGGGTCATATTTTAATAAAAATGAAAACATTTGTAGTGTTACTGGGAAATGGGTAGTTAATATAGTAATATTTAATAAAATGCCATGACTAAAACAGACTTCAAAGGTTGTTTTAACATTTCAGGGGTATATTTGGAAAAAAAATGTATAAACACAGGTCCTCGTACTATGTATAGTCAGTACAAACACTGCAGGGAAAAACAGGTGAAAGGGTAGACAAAGAACCCCTTAAAATCTACGGATTGGTATCACACAGGAACTCAGTTGCCTTTGAGCACTAAGAGCCTTGGTGAATGGAGAGCTCTTGCTCACTTTCCAGTGCACAGCCTATTACATTTAGGACCTGAAACCTAACCTGTTGCTGTGGAGTCAATTCCCACATAGTGACCCTATAGCCCTATAACTTAGTTTAGAACCTAAAATAAAATGAACCAAGTAATTTTGAGGGCTATCCATTTTAAAGTTGATGTATTTTAGAAAATAAAAATAGTAGTCTTTTCTCCTGTAAAACCAAGATTTCTGGGGTTTTTTTTTGTCTTTTTTTGAATTTTTTTATTATTGTACTTTAGGTGAAGGTTTACAGAACAAATAGTTTCTCATTGAACAGTCAGTGCACATATTGTTTTATGACATTGGTTAACAAACCCACGACATGTCAATACTCTCCCTTCTTGTTGACCTTGGAGGACTTTTTTTTTTTTTGGTGAAAATATACATAGCCAAAATACACCATTTCAAAAACTTCTACATGCACAATTCAGTGACATTGATTATGTTCTTCAAGTTGTGCTTCTATTCTCACTTTAGATGAAGGTTTACTGAACAAAATAGTTTCTCATTAAACAGTTAGTACACATAGTGCCCTATGACAATGGTTAAGAACCCCACTACATGTCAACGCTGTCCTTACTCAACCTTGGGCTCCCTATCACCAGCTTTCCTGTCCCCTTCTGCCTTCTAGTCCTTGTCCCTGGACTACTGTGCCTCATTAGTCCCATTTTGTTTTATGGGGCTGCCCAATCCCCGGCTGAACTGTGAACATTGGGAGTGACTTCACCACTGAGCTAAAAGGGTGTCCGGGGGCCATTATCTTGAGGTTTCTCCAGTCTCCTTCAGGCCAGTATATCTGGTCTTTTTTTTTTTGTGTTAGAATTTTGTTCTACATCCTTCTCCAGCTCTGTCCAGAACCCTCTGTTGTGATCCCGGTCAGAGAAGTCAGCGGTGGTAGCCGGGCACCATCTAGCTTTACTGGACTCAGTCTGGTGGAGACCTTGTAGCTGTGGTCCATTAGTCCTTTGGACTAATCTTTTCCTTATATCCTGTTGTCTTCATTCTCCCTTGCTCCTAAAGGGGTGAGACCAGTGGAGTATCTTAGATGGCTGCTCACAGGCTTTTAAGACCCCAGATGCTACTCACCAAGGTAGAATGTAGAACATTGTTTTTATAAACTGGGTTATGCCAGTTGAGCTAGATGTTCCCCGAGAGCATGGTCCCCACAGCCCTCCGCCCAGCAATTCAGTCCGTCAGGGAGTTTTGTTGTGTCTATGGAGCTTCCATGACCTTTCCTTGTACAAGTTGTGCTGGCTTCCCCAGTATTGTGTACTGTCTTACCCTTCACCAAAGTTACCACTTACCTATTGTCTATTTAGTAGCTCCTCCCCACCCCTCCCATCCCTCATAACCAACAAAGATTGTTACTTTTTGTGTGTAAACTTTTTCATGAGTTTTTATGATAGAGGTCTCATACATTATTTGTCCTTTTGTGATTGACTTATTTCACTCAGCCTAATGTCCTCCAGTTTCATCCTTGTTATGAGATGCTTCACAGATTCAACCTTGTTCTTTGTTGTTGCATAATACTCCATTGTGTGTACGCACCATAGTTTGTTTATCCATTCATCTGTTGATAGGCATCTAGGTTGTTTCCATCTTTTTTCTATTGTGAACAATCCTGCAATGAACATGGGTGTGCATATGTCTATTCCTGTGATGGCTCTTATTTCTCTAGGGTATGTTCCTAGGAGTGGGATTGCTGGATCCTACGGTATTTCTATTTCTAGCTTTCTAATGAAGCACTGTATCATTTTCCAAAAAGGTTGTATCATTATGCATTCCCACCAGCAGTGCATAAGAGTTCTGATCTCCCCGCAGCTTCTTCCAACATTTGTTACTTCCAGTGTTTTTGATTCGTGCCAGTAATGCCAGTTGAGGTGGTATCTCATTACAGTTTTAATTTGCATTTCTCTAATGGCTAGTGAACACAAGCATTTCCTCATGTTTCTGTTGGCCACTGGAACATCTTCTTTGGTGAAGTGTCTGTTCATGTCCTTTGCCCATTTTTTAATAGGATTATTTCTCTTTTTGTTGTAGAGGAAGATTTGTGTGTTTAATTATAATACTAGTAACCTCTCTTGGTGAAGAGGCAGAGAAATGTGGCACTGCCATACACTTCTGATGGGAGTACAAATTGTTAAAAAAGAAAAGAAAACAAAACATATCTCTGCATTGCAATTTTTCAAAGGTATCAAAAGTCCTACTTTATTTTTTTCTTTTCATCTTTGATCCATCAGTTTCACTTCTGGAAATTCATCCCATTGCTGTTGAGTCCATTCCAACTCACAGCTACCTTATAGGGCAGAGTAGAACTGCTCCCTAGGGTTTCCAAGGAGTGGCTGGTGGATTCGAACTGCTGACCTTTTGGTTAGCAGCTATAACTCAACCACCGCACCATCAGAGCTCCTCTGGAAATTGGTCATAAGGAAATAATCATGAATAAGGGAAAGCATATGAATAAAACATTTTATTAGAATCACTGCTTTTAATAAACACAAAACAACCTAAAAAAAAGTTAGGTGATTAAATTTATTCAGGCCAAATCCATGAAATCACTAAAAGATAAAATGTTACATATTGAAAGAAGAAGATACATTTTCACAATGCAACAAAAGGTAATATAAATTATAAAATATTATTATTGTTTGATCTTACTACTATTAAAAATGCATATGTTATGTTTATGTTAAAAAAAAAAAAATCATTGCCATGGAGTCGATTTTGACTCATATCAACCTACAGGATAGAGTAGAACTGCCCCATAGGGTTTCCAAGGTTGCAATCTTTATGGAATTGGATTGCCACACCTTTTTCCTGTAGAGCAGCTGGTGGATTTGAACTGCTGACCTTTCGGTTAGCAGCTGATCTATTAACCACTGCGCCACCATGCTTATATAGATAAATAAAAATTTAAAGCTCTACAATGTCATATTTACAGTAATAATCTATGGGTGGGAAAATTTCAGGTGATTTTGTATTCATTTATTACTTAGCCCCACTTATATGGATTTTAGAATCTACATGGAGTTTAATAATATAATAATAAATAATTACTATTAGAAAAAGAAGATAAAAAATAAAAACCTGGCAAGAGGTTTAGGCCAAATAAGTTACTAGCATTGATTTAAGTATAATGAATATTGTCAGGGCAAATATTGCACTTACTGTCATGCACTAAAAACAAAATGACAGTTGATGAAAACAGAATGAGGACTCACCAAATAGTACAGCATTGCAAATCTCCCTTCTCCCTGCAGCCACCACAGGTCACATTTTACCTTGGAAAAATGCAAGTGCTTGCAGGTAATCCCGATGGTACCACCACCCCCCTGAGTTTGCATTGATATTTAGATTCCAAGACAGATGTTAAATCACTTGAAAGGATTTCTAGTTGAAAATGATAAACTATTACTTTAACCCTTTCTTGCTCGTAGAACACTATTAAAATGATGGTAAATGAACAAAGTAAAGCATCTCAAAAAATTGGTTTGATTGTAGGCACTGTTGATTAATGAATGAGAGATTATACAGATAAAAGAAATTTGATAGTTTACTTATAAAATACAGATAGCTGTAAAAAATGTCAGCAGTATAATGGATAGAGTTGAGAAAGTTCTGCTATGCTACTTGGAGAGACTTGAGACAGGGGATGTCTAGATAAGGGAGACTTTAAGAGTGATAATTGAGACTAAAGGAAAAACAGCAGAAAAAACCATATACATAGAGATATACATATATACACATACATATATGTATATATGTATACATATATACATACGTATATACATATACATACATACACACATACTCACATATATACATACATACATATATATATATACACATACATACTAAAAGTCTGAATAAAGGACATGGTGATTTACAGCATGACCCCATACCTACTCGCAGAATAACTGGCAACTCAGTGGTGACCTTCTAGGTGCAACCGACGGATTCTTAATTAAGTAATTGAAAAAGGTTATCACTGAGTGATGCCAGCTCCTTATCACATTACCAGAGAGAAAAGCAAAAAAATAAAAAACAAAGAATGTCTTCAGAAATAAGTTTCTAATTGACTTTTGAGCTGATGGCCTGGCTCAAGAGCATCAAAATAAACATGATTGGGGGAAAAAACTAAAAAAGGAGGAAGAAAAATAGACAATTTCAGAATTACATCTTGCCCTTTTTTGTGTCTTTGGTTGTTTTTTTTTTTTTTTTTAAATTAATGTATGTTTGCTTGTTTATGCTATTGGGGTATATTTCATCATGTTTCTCTACTTGATTTAACTCTAGCTGAAGCTAGGGGCAACTTTACAAACACTGAAATTAGGACCCCCATTTTATGATCATTACAAATCAAGGTAAAATATTTAAGAAGTACCCAAACTGCACCAACAACTATATTCCTCATAAACCCCCGCTGGCTTCTCAAAATTGAATATAAAATTGTTTTTCAATATTGCTCAGCTAGATTATGAGTCCCACAGTCTATTTCTTTACAGATTCTAAGGGAATATTGGCTGCTGGTGAAACTATGAAAAGATACATAGTACTATATGTGGTGCATTGTATTTTGAAGTCCACTCTCAGCATGTCATTAGAGAGAGTACTTTTATGGATTGAATTGTATTCCCTCAAAATATGTGTTAAAATCCTAACTCCTGTGCTTGTAAATGTGTCCCTGTTTGGAAATAGGGTTTTTTAAAATTATGTTAACGAGGTAATATCAGTGTAAGGTGGACCTTAGACTAATCACTTCTGAGTTATCAAAAAAATGGGGTAGACTCAGCTAAACACACCTCTGGGGACAACAGACAAATGTGAGGATCATCTACAAGCCTAGGAACTAAGGAATGCCCGAGACCGTGATTTGAACTTTAAGCCTCCAGTAATATGATAAAACATATTTCCTTTTTTTAGTCACCCACTTTTTGTGTTCTTTCTAAAGCAGCACTAACTAGGTAACTAAAACAGGTACCTTAGTTCCATACACTTCAGTTTGCTCATCTGTTAAGTAAAGATATTAATGGGTGCCACCCTCATAGGGTTGTTGTATTGATTAAGTCATATAATCCATGTAAAGTGTGTATTACAGTGCCATAATTCTGTTAATAAATAGCTTTTAACATGCAGAATCTTTAAGACAGAAATACATGTTAGAGTCCATTTTTACGCCCAGTTCGACTTCCAACTAAAGGTCAATGCTAATTCTTATCTTGTAATTACCACTCTTTTCTCAAACATAGCATTTAGAGTGACTGTTCAGTATCTGCTTATTTAGTTAGTATTATACTTCAAAATGCAATTCTTTTCACTTGACTTTTTGGAATAACGACTTGCATTTTCTCCAGCACAGCTCACATACTGTCCTTTGCCATGCACAGCTCTAGAGCTTTATAAATAAAAAATACCAATAATAATGGAAGTAGTAATGGCCTTGGGAACATCTGCCAAGAGTCTATTCAGTGCAAAAGACCTTTTTTTTTTTAATTTCAAATGAGACTGCATACCTCCTATCACCAGTGACAATATCATCTCAGCTAGAATTGTGTTAGCATCTATTTCAACCAGTGACATTTTCATCTAGTGATTTTAACCAAAAAAAGGCAGAAGAGTTTTCTGCTTCACAAGAAATATTATCAAATTTCACTTGGACTTTTCTTCATTTCTCAGTGAATTCATGTAAGTTCATTCAAATGGATATCTCAAATTTCCTCCCAGTGTCCTTAAATCCATCATGCTTCTGGCATGATAAATTATATGAAATAATAAAATATAGATAGTATGATGACTGACATAAACATCCATCCTCAGTCTCTTCCTTCAATTCTTTCTCTAAAGAATTATCCTTCACAATTTTGCAATCTACATTTAGTCCCACTACCCCTAGAACTTCATTTAATTTCACACTCCATTGTTATCTGTCTACAAACATGGTGAATATTCTTTTTTCCTAGAAATGTTCTTTGTCCCTGTTATCTTCTAAAGCTATCTACTTCTCTCTCTGCATAGAACACAGGTCAGAGCCTTGACTCCATGTGTTGTTCAATGTTAGAGCAGGAGCAAATCAGAATACACCCCACCTAGACTTAAGCAGATGTGAGAGAAAGTTGATACAGAGCTATATTTGTCTGCTCCATTCCTTCTCCTTATCTTGATAAGGAATAGGTGAGGGGATGACAGAAGAAAAGTTATTATTTTCTCAATGATGTCAGCTCTTTGAGAGTCGAAAAATTTGCTATTTTATGGGCCAGTAAGTATTGTGTGGAAAGGCAGAGTTTGTTTCCTTTAATCTTCCCAGTGATACACAGATTGTTGGTTCCCTTAGCCACCTGGCTTTACAATACAAGGTCTTTGATCAGTCAGAGGTATGGCTATGCCTCCCAGTCTAAGGTAGAGAGATCTCCCTTAGCTTCCTGGGATAGCAGCTAAAGCCTGGGCTGTTTTCCATTGGAATGGATGTGGATTCTTTGTACCTCCAAAGTTGATTATATTCTGCCAAGTGTCTCATGTACTCTACTTCTAATACAGTCCAAAAAGTCATAGTGTATATAAAATTACTTCAATATCAATTTCACATATACTTATTTTATAAAACACAATGAATTTTGAGCAACTTAAACACTTATTCCAGAATACAAGACTGGAAAGAATCTGGACACTTTTATTGATATCAAAAATCATAGTAAAGAGAAGAAAGGCAAGCCCAGATCAATCTGTCACTCCAGAGTAAATTGGTTGTGACTGGCCCAACGGGGAGGGGGTATTTTATTTAATGTCATTGAGATTCTCATTGTGACATTAATTTCCCCCTGGTGGGGAATAAATAGCCTATATATACTTTATGTCCACCTCTTAGAGAGGGTGACAGTTGACAATTTCTTGCCTACTGAAATATATCATTCCTAATCACTAAGTCTTAACTGAATGTCACTATGTCCAATTCTGAATATTCAAAACTCCTTAATTTCTATTCTGAATTTTGAAAACTCCTTGCCACCCTAGTGATAAATCTTAACTTCTATGTCATGTTTGTTGTGTGCCATTGAGTTGATTCCAGTTCATAGAGACCCTGTGTGACAGAGTAGAACTTCCCCAAAAGGTTTCCTAGGCTGTAATCTTTATGGGAGCAGACATCCATGTCTTTCCTCCAGGGGAGCCGCTGGGGGGTCCAAACTGCTGACCTTTCAGCTGGCAGCTGAATGGTAATCTTTGATCCACCAGGGCTCCTTTGTGTCATAGTGGCTACCCATACTTCTTGCTATATAATTCCTTACTATGAAGACTGCCAGCTAGGGTTCATTTCTCTTTGGGTGACAACAATCATTTCAATGAAGAAACTCTTTTAGCTGACTCTCGAGCTGAAATTGTTACCGCAATAACGCGGATTGGAGCCACCTACCGCAATAGCCGTTTATCTCTCTTTCTTTTTTTTTTACTGTTGTAATTAAACGAGATTTACATTTCAATTCAGTCTCCCATACAGAAATTTTTTTTTAACATACATTGTTATGAGACCCCAACCGCACACCCCATTCTGCTACAGCACACTCCTCCCCTCCGCCCCTGATTCCCCATGAACATTCAACCAGCTCCTAACTCTCTCTGCCTTCCCCTCTCACCTCTGGACAGAAGCCGCCCCTTTGGTCTCTTATATCTACTTGTCTAAGAGGCACATTCTTCACAAGTATCAGTTTATGTCCCACAGTCCAGTCCAATCCCTGTTTGAAGAGTTGGCCTCAGAAATTGTTTTAGTTCTGGGGTGATGGAGAGACCACGGGCCATGCTTTCCCAGGCACCTCCAGTCTTAGTCAGACTTTTAAGTCTGGTCTTCTTACTAGAATTTGAGTTCTGCATCCCATCATTCTATTGCTCCAACAGGGACCCTCTGTTGTGTTCCCTGTCAGGACATTCATTGGTGGTAGCCGAGCACCATCTAGTTATTCTGGTCTCAGGCTGATGAGGTCTCTGGTTTATGTGGCACATTCTGTCTCTTGTGCCCATACTTTGCTTGAGTCTTTGGTGTTCTTCGTTCTCCTCTACTGCAAGTGGTTGGGACCAATTTATTCATCTTAGATGGCTGCTTGCAAGCTTTTAAGTCCCCAGACACCACTCACCAAAGGAGGATGCAGAACATTTTCTTAATAAGGTTTGTTATGCCAATTGACGTAGATGTCCCCTGAAAACATGGTCCCCAGACCCTGCATCCCTACTACTCTGTATCTCAAAGTTTTTGATTGTATTGAGGAAACTTCTTAGCTTTGGTTTAGTCCAGTTGTGCTGGCTTCCCCTGTAGTGTGTGCCATCCTTCCCTTCACCTAAGATCATTCTTATCTACTATCTAGTTAGTGAATAACCCTCACCCTCCCTCCCCACCCCTGTAACCATGAAAGAAGGTTTACTTCTGTGTTTAAACCTTTTCTTGAGTTCTTATAATAGTGGTCTTATACAGTATTTGTCTGTCTGTGCCTAACTAAATTCACTCAGCATAATAAGTCCTAGCTTCCACCAAATTATACAATGTTTCACAGCTTCATCATTGTTCTTTATTGTTACATAATATTCCATTGTGTGGATATACCATAGTTTGTTTCTCCATTCGTCCATCGATGGGCACTTAGGTTGCTTCCATCTTTTGGCTATTGTGAACAGTGCTGCGATGAACATGGGTGTGCATATATCTATTTGTGTGACAGCTTTTGTTTCTCTAGGATGTGTTCCAAGGAGCTGGATAGCTGGATCATATGGTACTTCTATTCCTAGCTTTTTTAGGAAGTGCCAAATCAATTTCCAAAGTGGTTGTACCATTTTACATTCCCACCAACAGTCTATAAGTGTCCCAGTCTCTCTACAACCTCTCCAGCATTTCTTATTTTGTGTTTTATGGATTAATGCTAGCCTTGTTGGGGTGAGATGACATCTCATTGTAGTTTTGATCTGCATTTCTCTGACGGCTAATGATGGTGAGTATTTCTTCCTGTGTGTGTTAGCTGCCTGAATATCTTCTTTGGTGAAGTGTCTGTTCATATGCTTTGCCCATTTTTTAATTGGGTTATTTGTCTTTTTGCTTTTGAGGTTTTGGAGTATCTTGTAGATTTTAGAGATTAAACGTTGATCGTATTTGTTGTAGCCAAAATTTTTTTCCCAGTCTGTAGGTTGTCTTTTCACTCTTTTGGTGAAGTCTTTGGATGAGCATAAGTGTTTGATTTTTAGGAGCTCCCATTTATCTAGTCTCTCTTCTGGTGCTTGTGCATTGTTACTTATGGTTTGTATTGTGTTTATGCCATGTATTAGGGCTCCTAGAATTGTCCCTATTTTTTCTTCCATGATCTTTATCATTTTTGATTTTATATTTAAGTCTTTGATCCATTTTGAGTTAGTTTTTGTACATGGTGTGAGATATGGGTCTTGTTTCAGGTTTTGCATATAGATATACAATTATGCCAGCACCATTTGTTGAAGAGACTCTTTTCTCGAATTAATGGACTTTGAACCTTTGTCAAGTATTAGCTGCTCATAGGTGGATGAGCTTATATCTGGATTCTCAACTCTGTTCCATTGGTCGATGTATCTGTTATTGTACCAGTACAAGGCTGTCTTGGCTACTGTGGCAGTATAATATGTCCTAAAATGAGGTAGTGTAAGACCTCCCACTTTGTTCTTCTTCTTGAGTAGTGCTTTATTTGTCCCGGGCCTCTTCCCTTTCCATATGAAGTTGGTGACTTGTTTCTCCATCTTATTAAAAAACGTTGCTGGAATTTGGATCAGGATTGCATTGTATCTGTAGATTGCTTTGGGTAGAATTGACATTTTCACTATGTTGAGTCCACCTATCCATGAGAAAGGTATATTTTTCCACTTATGCAGGTCTCTTTTAGTTTCTTGCAGTAGTGTCTTGTAGTTTTCTCTGTAAAGATCTTTTACATCTCTTGTTAGATTTATTCCTAAGTGTTTTATCTTTTTGGGGCTATTGTAAATTGTATTAATTTGGTTATTTCCTCTTCAAGTTTCTCTTTGTTGGTGTAAAGGAATCCAATTGATTTTTGTATGTTTATTTTGTATCCTGAAACTTCGCTGAAGTCTTCTATTAGTTCCAGTAGTTTTCTTGTGGATTCCTTGGGGATTTCCGTGTATAAGATCATATCATCTGGGAATAGAGATACTTTGACTTCTTCCCTACCTATTTGGATGCCCTTTATTTCTTTTTCTAGCCTAACTGCTCTGGCTAGGACCTCGAGCACAATGTTGAACAATAGTGATGATAAAGGGCATCCTTGTCTGATTACTGTTCTCAAGGGGAATGCTTTCCAAGTGTCTCCATTCAGGATGATATTGGCTATTGATTTTGTATAAATGCCCTTAATTATACTGAGGAATTTCCCCTCTATTCCTATTTTTTTGGGAGTTTTTATCATGAATGGGTGTTAGACTTTGTCAAATGCCTTTTATGCATCAATTGATAAGATCATATGGTTCTTGTCTTTTGTTTTATTTATGTGATGGAGTATTTGATTGTTTTTCTAATGTTGAACCGTCCCTGTGTATCTGGTATAAATCCCCCTTGCTTATGGTGAATTATTTTTTTGATATGTTGCTGAATTCTATTGGCTAAAATTTTGTTGAGGATGTTTGCATCAATGTTCATGAGGGATATCCGTCTGTAATTTTCTTTCTTTGTGGTGTCTTTACCTGGTTTTGGTATCGGGGTTATGCTGGCTTCATAGAATGAGTTTGGGAGTGTTACATCATTTTCTATACTCTGAAATACCTTTAGAAGAAGTGGTGTTATCTCTTCTCTGAAAGTTTGGTAGAATTCTCCAGTGAAGCCATCCGGGCTAGTGCTTCTTTTTGTTGGAAGTTTTTAATTACCTTTTCAATCTCTTCTTTTTATAAGGGTTTATTTATTTGTTCTACCTCTGTTTGTGTTAGTTTAGATAGGTAGTTGAGTTTCTAGAAATTTTTCCATTTCCTGTAGTTTTTCAAATTTGTTTAAGTACAATTTTTCATAGTATTTTCTTATGATTCTTTTCATTTCAGTTGGGTCTGTTGTGATATCAACCATCTCATTTCTTATACAGGTTATCTGCTTCCTCTCCAGTTTTTGTTTTGTCAGTTTGGCCGATAGTTTGTCAATTTTGTTGATCTTTTCAAAGAACCAGCGTTTGGACTTGTTAACTCTTTCAATTGTTTTTCTGTTCTCTATTTCATTTAATTCTGCTCTAAGTATTATTATTTTCTTCCTTCTGGCACATGTAGGCTTCTTTTGTTACTCTCTTTCTACTTGTTCTTGTTGTAGGGTTAGTGCTTTGATTATGAGCCTTTCTTGTTTTTGGATGTGTGCATTTATTGCTATAAACTGACCTCTGAGCACTGATTTTGCTGCATCCCAAAGGTTCTGGTAGGATGTGTTTTCACTCTAATTTGATTCTATGAATTTCTTTATTCCACCCTTAATTTCTTCAATAACTCAGTAGTTTTTGAGCAAGATGTTGTTCATTTTCCATGTGTTTGATTTTTTTTCCCTTGCTTTTTGTGTTGTTGATTTCCACTTTTATGGCTTTATGGTCAGAAAAGATGCTTTGTAGTATTTTGATGTTGTGGATTTTGTTAAGGCTTGCTTTATGGCCTAATATGTGGTCTATTCTGGAGAATGTTCAGGGTGCTTTGGAAAAGAAAGTATACTTGGCTGCTGTTGGGTGCAGTGTTCAGTATATGTCTATGAGATCAAGTTGGTTGATTGTAGCATTTAGCTCTTCTGTGTCTTTGTTGAGCTTCTTTCTGGATGTTATGTCCTTCACCAAAAGTGGCGTGTTGAAATCTCCTGCTACTATTGTGGAGCTATCTCTCTTTTCAGTGCTGTTAGAATTTGTTGTATGTATTTTGGAGTCTTGTTGTTGGGTATGTAAATATTTATTATAGTTATGTCCTCCTGGTGTATTGACCCTTTAATCATTATATAGTGTCCTTCCTTATCCTTTGTGGTGGATTTTACTTTAAAGCCTATTTTGTCAGAGATTAATGTTGCCACTCCTGCTCTTTTCTGAGTGTTGTTTGCTCGATATATTTTTTTCCATCCTTTGAGTTTTAACATGTTTGTATCTTTAAGTCTAAGGTGCATCTCTTGTAGGCAGCATATAGATGGATCATGCTTTTTTTATCTAATCTGCCACTCTCCATCTCTTTATTGGTGCATTAAGTCCGTTTACTTTCAGTGTAATTATTGATAGGTATGAGTTTAGTGCTGTCATCCTGATATCTCTTTTTGTGTGTTGTTCACAGTTTCTTTGTTCTCCTCAATTTTCAGTGCTGAGCCGTTTTTCTTTATGTATTTTTTTCATCTTCTTCTTTGTTGTAGATTTTGTGTTTGCTGGGTCTTTATGTTTTTCTACTTTTTTATTTTGATATTTAGGATTGTTAGATTCTTTTGTGGGTGCCTTAATATTTACCACTAATTTTCTAAGTTTATACAAGTCTTTTATTACTTTATATTGCCTTAAATTCCCCTCCATATAGAAAATCAATGTCTCCATTTTTTAAGCCCCTCTTTTTTTTGTTTTAATATTATCCTTTTTTTTACATATTGATGTATGTTTCCCTAGGTTCAATGTTTTAGCTTTGATGTAATTTCTATTTCTGTATCTGAGTCAATATCTGGTCACTCTGTCCTGTGTTCTAGTCTTGTGTTGTTAGCTGGTGTTATTGATTATCTAACTGTAGGACTCCCACTAGTATTTATTGTAATTTTGGTTTGGTTTTTGCAAATTTCCTGATCTTCTGTTTATCTGGAAGTGCCCTAATTTCACCATCATATTTGAGAGACAGTTTTGCTGGATATATAGCTCTTGGCTGACAGGTATTTTCCTTCAAGGCTCTCAATATGTCATCCTATCGCCTTCTAGCCTGCATGGTTTCTGCTGAGTAGTCTGAGCTTATTCTAGTTGACTCTCCTTTGTAGATGACTTTTCTTTTATCCCTGGCAGGTCTTAAAATTCTCTCTTTATCTTTGGTTTTGATAAGTTTGATTATAATATGGCTCGGTGACTTTCTTTTGGGATCTACCTTATGTGGTGTTTGATGAGCATCTTGGATAGATATCTTCTCATCTTTCATGATAAAAGGGAAGTTTTCTGTCAACAAATCTTCAACAATTTTCTCTGTATTTTCTGTCCCCCCCCCTGCCACCACGCTTCTGGTACTCCAGTCACTCGTAGGTTATTTCTCTTGATAGAGTCCCACATGACTCTTAGAATTTCTTCATTCTTTTTAATTCTTTTATCTGATTTTTCTTCAAATAAGTTGGCATCAAGAGCTTTATCTTCAGTGTTACTAATTCTAACTTCTACTGCCTCAATTCTGCTCCTATGACTTTCTTTGAGTTGTCTAATTCTGAAATTTTACTGTTAATCTTCTGGATTTCTGATTGCTGTCTGTCTATGTATTCTTGCAGCCTATTAAATTTGGCATTAAATTCTTGAATAACTTTTTTAAGTTCTGCTACTACTGTGTCTGTATGTTGCCTGGCTATTTCTGCATTCTGTCGAATTTCCTTTCTTATTTCTAGAAGAGTTCTGTATATTAATCTGTTGTATTCTGTCTCTGGTAATTGCAAGAATTTCTCTTCCTCCAGAGAATTGATTGATTCTTTATTTTGGGAGCTTGCTGAAGCCATCAAGGATTGCCTCTTTATGTGACTTGATATTGGCTGTTGTCTCCGAGCCATCAATAATTTATTATAATTTTATTTTGTGTTTGCTTAGTGAGACCTAGCTTCTTATTTAGTTTTGTTTTGATATGCCCAAATAGGCTGTTCGTGTGCACTAGTTTGATTTTTGACACGTTTTGATCTCTAATGTCCTGTCACCAGGTAGTTAGTTCTGTAGCTAAGTATGTGCACACCAGAGTCTGTTAAAATGTCTTATATGGGATCAGTTTGGGTGTGCAGGCAGTCGGTCACCTAGTGTGTGATGCAGGCTCTCACCCTCAGTGCTAGAGAGGTGTGGGTGATTCGTGCAGGCACTGGACTCTGGCTGTGGTAGGGGATCATGCACTGAGCCAGGCAGGGGGCTGATGGCTTCCCCTGAGATTCTGAAAGAAAAGTGTGTCCCTATTCTCTAGGGTGAATAGGTAGGTGAGTTTTGCAGCTGGGCTAAGAGCACCCCACTATGTTGGCTGCAAAGACTCGAGGGCAGGAGCTACCACCAGTCCTCAGGACCCTGCTGCAGATTGAGGGGCAAGGCTGTTTAGAGGATCACAGATCTGCCCGTTCACAGCTGAAGCAGTTGAAGTTAAACTTCAGATGTTTGCCTTGTTGTACTGTGGCAGTGAGGGCTAACGCTGTTGAGATGGGTCCCCACAAGTCTATACAGGGGTGTATGGCACTCAGCGTCTGTGGACCCCTGATTTCTATGGCCAGCAAAGGAGCTGTGCCGACCCTGTGTTCCTGGCCTAGGGGAACCAGCAGCTTATTTGTTCCCTCTCCAAGGCCAGGAGAATGGGCCAGGGTGCCTTTTGGGATCTAATTCTGGCCCAGTGGACTCCCAGTGCAGAGCAGGGAGGGAGGAGGTAAAAGGAAGAGAGGTTTTTCCCAAATCTGGTGCAGAGTGCAGAGTTAGGAGGTAAAAGGAAGAGTGGTTTTTCCCAAAAGGGCTTTTTTTTTTTTTTAAAATTGCCGTGAAAGTGTGCGTGCATGTACTTATCCTAGCCTCTTGGGAGCTGCTCTTCACTGGTTCAGAGTGTCCAAGCAGAATCTCTGCTGCCAGGTCTCTCTCAATGTGGAAACTGCTTCTCAAGTGTGTGCACTGCACAGCTGTTTGCCTGCTTCACTGTGGCCCAGCGTAGCTGTGTCTCTGCAGTATCACCCCCACAGCTCTAGCGCTCATCACCTCTTCCAAATGGTCTTCCTCTCTGGTATGAATCAGACGGATTTCTTAATCTTGCCTTGTTCAGGGCTGCCAGATGTTCACATAGAATCAAACAACTTGTTTTTCCATGTCTTTGTTGTAAGAGGAATATAGGAAGCGTCTAACTAGTCAGCCAAGTTGACCATGCCTCTCCTGCAATAGCCAGTTCTGAGACGGGTGAGGTGAGCAGCAAGATGTTTATTATACATCGATATATAGAGACAGAGGGAAATAGGTTCCTCAAAAAAACCCGTCTTCCCCATTGGAGATCGGCTGAAGTCTTTTATAGAGACAGGATTATGGATCTTTTGTGGTAGTTTCTCCTTGAGGTGATGATGTCTTAGATGAGTTAACCTTCTACTGGTATTCTTAGAGGTTATCTGGTGACATCTTTGGGATTATCTGGCGACATCCTGCTTTTTCTTGTCACAAGATGGGTGCTTTGTTTGATTTTTCATTCTTAGATCATTATCACTTGTTTTCCACCCTCCAGGGAGGAAAGTCAGTTAATCTTAAACCTTTTTGTAGAGACTAGAATGGGAGGGAAAAATCACGAGACAATGTGGAGGTTAGTAATGGGGAGTAAATAATAGTGAGCCTGGCCTATGCAGTGTCTTCCAAAATCACTGCCAGGGCTTTTGAAAATTGTGTCTCTAAAGAGCTAGTAAACACTAATACCTTTGTCATATGCTCTTCCATGAAACTCAGACTTTTCTTAGTGTTTATATTGTTGTGGGAGTGGCATAAATTGTGCTTCTTCAAAAACAACAAAATATTTTGTTATGGCTCCTCTCTCTGTATTGATGATATATGTCTATCTATATTTTTAATTTTTCTGTATTGTTTCCTTATTTATTTTCCACAAAAGCCCAATTGTGTGTGTGTGTGTGTAGCATTTTAAACTTCTCTCTTTGTAGGTTCTTTTCTTTATCTATATGATGTAGTAACAATATGCTTTTCTGAATTATAGTTGATTTCTTGCACTTAACCTTGCTTCTGTAGAGCATATTTATAATTTTTCTTTTTCTTTTTTTGTAACAAATGATCATATATTTAGTCTTGTGGATTCACCCAAA
Source organism: Dugong dugon (assembly GCA_030035585.1). Classification (NCBI taxonomy): domain Eukaryota; kingdom Metazoa; phylum Chordata; class Mammalia; order Sirenia; family Dugongidae; genus Dugong; species Dugong dugon. The sequence goes on from CM057479.1 coordinate 37,496,768, forward strand.
ATGAAATGAGCTTTGGATTGATCAAAATTGCATCTTTCACTCCTCTAAAAGCTATTTTCTATTGAGGGAGCATTTAACAATGATGGACCACAACAATCAGTTTCCTTCCCAGATCCCCTTTGCCATGTTTTATCTTTCCCATGCCATCCCTCAGACACCTAACTCAGTGATTGGCTCCAGATATGTTTCCTTGGTTCACAGACAATACTTTAGTGCTTACTTTTAATAACTGTCACCTTGGAGTGCATCTGATAATGTCTGAAGTATATTTTTTATGTAAAGTCCCCTCTCAAATTAATCAAGAGTTTTCAGTGATATTTGGTATACTTGTCCCTGTTTTGTAGAAGTGTTATCCAGTTACTTGTATAAAGGTCTAGCTAAAACTTTACATGTATATTGCTCAATAATTTCTCAAATCATGGCACTCTTTTGCAAGGTGATTCCATTTTACTTGCTCTGAGCTTTCTCTCTTCCTTCATTGGATATATTTGGATCAGAGTCTTCCTCACTAATCTATGTATTATTAAAATGTTTTCTTTTTACAGTCTCATATTTAAAGGCATTTAATAACTTATATATTCCGATATTAGTCTAGACCAATATTTCCAAAACCTTGTTGATGAGAAAAAAATGACCTGAGCTGTTTGTAAAAAGAGAACTTCCCAGAACCCTCTCCTGATCTTTCAAAGTCAGTGAGTATGGAATGTGGCTTGAGCACTGGTGTTTTTCCTGACTACTTCATGCTGGTATTTATCGTCAGAGAAGTGAGGGGGAAAGGATTACTAGTTAGCTTTCTAAGAGTAAAATGTTCATCTTATGAAAATATCAATCTCTCTTTCTTATTAACTCCATTATTTTACCCTTTCAACGGTAAAACCAATCCTAAGACATGGTCTATATTCATATGAACATGGAAAAATTATCTCTTATTGTCTAAGGACTTTGCATTACTTTTGAGTTAACATTCTCAGGACTAAAAGAAAATACCTTTTAGTGATTTTTTCACTTTATTGTTGCTAAACTTATTTAACGTCCCTTCCACCTTGTTCAATAAGAGACTTTACATGAAGGATACACTTGTTTTATTTACTTCTGTTAACCTGACTATACTAAGCACAAGATGGAGTCACTTATGACAAACCCCTTATCAGCAAATCGAAACCTAGAGAATTTCCATTTCCTGTAAGTGCCTGACTTAACATGGAGTTGAAACCTAAGTCAGCCAGTCTATGATTGCAGCCTCAGCTATGGTATATGGCCTGACTACAAAAGTTCCCAATGTGCCATATAAGAAACTAACTTAGAACAAACCAATCACTTTTTGCCCAGCGTTACTTCCTTGTTCTTACACTAGTTTACCAATAAAACTCTGGTCTCCTTTGCTTGTCATTTGGCGCTCTTATCTGACTTCCAGACCAGATGCCCACCAATTCATGAATTGCAAATAAAGTGTATGAGTTTGTACACAAATTTAGTCTTGTGGATTTTTTAACACCTTCTATTAAAAAAAAAAAAACACTAAATTACTGTAAGTGAATCCATAGTTTGTATCCTAGCACCCAAATCATGATCACAGATTATATAAGTCAAACATATATGACGACTATTTGGTGGGAAAAAGGAAACTAAGAGCAAAACAATTTGGATTACAGTAGTTAGTCTCTCCACCATTCTCTTCTTGCTCATGTATGGCCAAAAACTTGTAACTAAAATTCTTGTCATTCAAAGTGCAGTGTATGGAACATCACTTCAAGTGAAAGCTTGTTCAAAACATTGAATCTCAGGCCCAATTCCAAACCTACAAAATTATAATGTATATCCAGATAATATCCTCAGGTGATTTTTATGCACATTAAATTTTGCAAACACTGGGTTTAAAAAAATTCTTAATAATCTAATCCCTATCTTAAACAGACACTGATTTCAAAGCTGCATATTTGTAGGATAAGGGCAGCCACAAGACCCTTATACTGAGGATTGCACATCCAACTTCTTAAGGCCCTTGTGGCCCGTACCTCATGAAAATGTGGGTACTTAATCATGAAATAATCTCAGTCATGAAAATGTGGGCACTTGAAATATAATAAACACCTTAAATATCCAACTCTGGTCAAAACAAATGCCTCAGTATCTCCATGATGTTCCTTTTAAATATTTAATTCTAAGATTTCATGCTTTATGTCCAAGATTTGAAGTGAATAAGTCACACTCACTTCTTCCCATAATACATCAGTAAACTATTTTAGAAAATAGACACTACGTTCATATAGAATTGGTTTTAAATTTTCAGCATTAAGACTCTGAACTTCCACTTAAGACACAGAAACATGGAAAGAGCTACAATTGCATACTTATTACAATAATCTGCATAATAGGCAAAATCATAAGTTTTACTGAACCTGTTAGAGGATTTCAATTTGCTGAGGTCAGAGAGCAATCAATTAATCTGAAATTCAAAAATAATGAGTGCCTTTAAGGAAAGATGGAATGGGAGCTCATGCTTACCTAAGATAAATGTCAACGTACCTACAATTCAGAGAACAATTTAGCTGAAATTTTAACAAATCCACAAAAGCCAAGTGTAGGCTAGTTCGCGAGTTTAAAAATCCTTGGGAACAGCAGCCACAAGTACAATTGTCCCGATTTTCAGGCCCTTCTCCACTTTAAGTGCTGATAATAAAGATATGTGGCATCTTTACATAAAATCTTCCCATCATGCAGGATGAGGAGGAAAATCATAGGCAGTAAAAGAAAGGCACAAAATACCACTCTGATCCATCTTCCTTATCTTGGGTACAGAACAAAAGCTTTAAGCCACAGAGCAAATGTCATTTCTCCTTGGGGCACAGGTGGAGCACAAGTGATGACACATGGACAGTGGGGTGATTAAAAAAAAAAAAAGAAGAAGAAGAAGAAAAATCCTTGGAGAAGGGGTAGGAATAAATTCTAAGCCCAGGCCACTCGAAGTCTACTACTGAACAGGGGCAGAAGCACTGAATCACAGCAATGGAGAATGTACCCACCTCCCACCAAAATGATAACATGTACTTAGAAAAAATTAACAGCATTCTATTCCTAGGGAAGGGTCAAGAGCGTGAAGCAACACCTTTTTTGAAGTGAAGATGAAAAAGGAAGGCCTAAATCCGAGGGTTATGGAGATATTGAGCAAACCTTTCTGGAAAACCAGCCCTCAACATAAGCACAGCACTACACTGAAAGAATCTGAAACCTGTGGGGCGTAACATAGAAACAACAAAATTCAAATTCAGCTCAATTCCTGACAAGAATGACGCAATCCCCCAAACTAAAGGCCTAGCAAAAAATATGGCATGTTACTTTTTCTGATATAATGCAATTTACCTTAGTCATTTCTCCCCTAAATGATATGTCTGTCAACCCAAAAATATGGGATACACAAATAGGTGAAAAAAAAAAGTATAGAAGTATAGCAATAAACAGAAAAAGACTGAGATATAACACAAATGTAACTATCAAGCAAGAAACTTAAAATAACTGTGAGTAATCTATAAAAGGCATGTGGGGGCAACGTGCAAAATCACTTGGATAATTTCATAGAAAGATGAATACAATAAGAAAAAAGTAAAAAAATAAATTCTAGAAGTGCAAAACATGGTAACAAAAATGATGAATATCCTTGAAGGACTCATAAGCAGACTCACATAACTAAGGAAGTAATGAGTAAACCTGAAGACAAATAGATAGAAATTACACAACTGAAAAACAAAGAAGAAAAAATTCAGAATAGAGCATCCAAGAGCTCTTTAAAAATGTAAAATAGTTTAACATACACGTAGTTACAATCCTAAAAAAAGAAGACAATAAGAACAAAAGAAAATAAAAACTTGAGATGATAGCAAAGAGTTTGCTAAATTAATGCCATATAGCAAAACCTAAGGACCTAAGAAAACACCCAAGAAGAATCTAAGCAGGATAAAATAAACAAGCAAGCAAGCAAAAATTAAATAAAATAAAATGAAACAAACAAACAAAAAAACCCAGAAAGTGCATATGCAAACAACTGAAAAATAAAGACAAAAGAAATATATTAAGACACACAATATAAAAGATTAAAAGATAAACATCACAATACACATCAGAAACTATGCAAGCTTTAAGATAATGAGTGGCATTGTCAGAGTACTAAAAGAAGAATTTGTCAAACCAAATTCTTTTCCCAATGAAAGTATCTTCCAATAGTCGAGTATATTATTTTTTGCAGACTTAAAAATTCAGAAGACTTAATGTTGTTAAAATTTCAATTCTTCCCATGCTTATCTATTGGTTAATTTTAATCCCAACTAAAATTCCAACTAGACATCTTGAAGAAATTGCAAAATTGATTATAAAATATATTGTTGTTGTTGTTAGGTGCCTTTCAGTTGTTTCCAACACATAGGGACTCGATGTGCAACAGAACAAAACATTGTCTGGTACAGCACCGTCCTCACAATTGTTGTTATGCTTGAGCCCATTGTTGCAGCCACTGTGTCAATGCATCTCATTGAGGTTCTTTCCCTTTTTTGCCAACGTTTTACTTTACCAAGCATGATGTCCTTCTCCAGGTACTGATCCCTCATGATAACATGCCCAAAGTCCAAGGACCACTCTGGCTGTATTTCTTCAAAGACGAACTTGTTCATTCTTCTGGTGGTTTATGGTATATTCAATATTCTTCAACAACACCATAATTCAAAGGCATCAATTCTTCTTCGGTCTTTGTTATTCACTGTCCAGCTTTCACATACATATGAGACGATTGAAAATAACATGGCATCGGTCAGCCAAACCTTAGTCCTCAAAGTGACATATTTGCTTTTCAATACTTTAAAGAGGTCTTTTGCCCCAGATTTACCAATCTACTATGTTGTTTGATTTCCTGACTGCTACTTCCACTGCATTGATTGTGGATCCAAGTGAAATCAAATCCTTGACAACTTCAGTCTTTTCTCCATTTATCGTGATGTTGCTAATTGGTCCAGTTGTGAAGATTTTTGTTTCCTTTATGTTAAGATGTAATCCACACTGAAAGCTGTAGTCTTTGATCATCAGTAAGTTTTTCAAGTCCTCTTTACTTTCAGCAAGCAAGCTGTGTTGTCTGCATGTCAAAGGTTGTTAATGAGTCTTAAACCAATCTTGATGCCACATTCATCTTCATACAGTCCAGCTTCTTGGATTATTTGCTCCGCATACAGACTGAATACGTACGGGGAAAGGCTACAACCCTGACGCAGACCTTTCTTGGTTTTAAACCATGCGGTATCCCCTTGTTCTGTTCGAAGGACTGACTGCTTCTTGGTCTATGCACAGGTTCCTCATGAGCACAATTAACTGTTCTAGAATTCCCATTCTTTGCAATGTTGTCTATAGTTTGTTATGATTCACACAGTCAAATCCCTTTGCGTAGTCGATAAAACACTGGTAAACATCTTTCTGGTAGTCTCTGCTTTCAGCCAAGATCTATCTGACATCAGCAATGATATTCCTCATTACACATCCAGTTCTGAATCCTGCTCAGTTCTCTATTGATGTACTGCTGCAAATGCTGTTGAATTATCTTCAGCAAAATTTTACTTGCATGTGATATTAATGATACTGTCTGATAATTTCCACCTTCTGTTGGAACACTTTTCTTTGGAATAGGCACAAATATGGATCTTTTCCATTTAGTTGGCCAAGTAACTGTCTTCCAAATTTCTTGGCATAAGCGAGTGAACACCTCCAGCACTGAGTCTGTTTGTTGCAGCATCTCAATTGGTATTACATCAATTCCTGGAGCCTTGTTTTTCACCAGTGCCTCCAGTGCAGCTTGGACTTCTTCCTTCAATGCCATCCGTTCTTGATCGTGTACTACCTCCTGAAATGGTTGAATGCTGACCAACTCTTTTTGGTACAGTGACTCTGTGTATTCCTTCCATCTGCTTTTGATGCTTCCTGTGTCTTTCAATATTTTGCCCATAGAATCCTTTAAAATTGCAACTGGAGGTTTGAATTTTTTTCTTCAGATCTTTTAGCTTGTTAAATGCTGAGCGTGTTCTCTTGATTTTCTAACTCCAGGTCTTTGCGCATTTCATTATAAAATTTACTTTGTCTTCTTGAGCTGCGCTTCAAATCTTCTGTTCAGCTCTTTTACGTCATCATTTCTTCTATTCGTTTTAGCTACTCTATGTTCAAGAGCAAGTTTCAGTCTCTTCTGACATCCATTTTGGTCTTTTGTTTCTTTCTTGTCTTTTTAATATTTCAAAAATATTAATTTTTAAAAAAAACTTAATTTTTGCTTTCTTTGTGTATCTTTCCTTGATGTCTTCCCACAACTCATCTGGTCTTTGGTCATTAGTGTTAATGCATTAAATCTATTCTTGAAATGGTCTCCAAATTCAGGTAGGATATACTCGAGGTTGTATTTTGGCTCTCATGGACTTGTTTTAATTTTCTTCAGGTCCAACTTGAACTTGCATATGAGCAGTTGAAGATCTGTTCTGCAGTCAGCCCCTGGCCTTGTTCTGACAGATGATATTGAGCTTTCCATCATCTCTTTCCACAGATGTAGGCAATTTGATTCCTGTGTTTTCCATCCAGTGAGGTCTATGTGTATAGTCGCCATTTATGTTGTTGAAAAAAGGTATTTGCAATGAATATGTCATTACTCCTGCAAAATTCTATCATGTGATCTCAGGCATCATTTCTGTCACCAAGGCCATATTTTCCAACCACTGATCCTTTGTTTCCAACTTTTGCATTCCAATATCCAGTAATTATCAATGCCTCTTGATTGCATGTTTGATCAATTTCAGACTGCAGAAGCTGGTAAAAATATTCACTTTCCTCATCTTTGAAATTAGTGGTTGGTGTGTAAATTTGAATAATAATCATATTAACTGGTCTTCTTTGTAGGCATATGGATATTATCGTATCACTGACAGCATGTTACTTCAGGATACAACTTTTTTTTAAATTTTATTTTATTGTACTTCAGGTGAAGGCTTACAGAACAAAGAGTTTCTCATGAAACACTAGTACACATATTGCTTTATGACATTGGTTAACAACCCCACAACATATTAACCCTCTAACTTCTCAACTTTTTTTCTTTTGGTGAAAATACACATAGCCAAAGGTACACCGTTTCAAAAATTTCTACATACACAGTTCAGTGACATTGACTGTGCTCTCCCAATTGTGCTGTTATTCTCACTTAAGATGAAGGCTTGCAGAACAAAATAGTTTCTCATTTAAAAGTTACTGCAAATGTTGCCCTATGACAATGGTTAACAACCTCACTACATGTCAACACCATCCTTACTCAACCTTGGGTTCCCTATCACCAGCTTCTTTGTCCCCTTCTGCCTTCTGGCCCTTGTCACTGGACTCCTGTACCTCGTTAGTCTCATTTGGTTTTATGGGGCTATCCACGCCCAGGCTGAACAGTGAACCTCGGAGGTAACTTCATCACTGAGCTAAAACGCTGCCTGGGGGCCATACTCTCGAGGTTTCTCCAGTCTCCTTTAGGCCAGTAAATCTGGTCTTTTTTTTTCTGATTTAGAATTATGCTCCAAATCCTTCTCCAGCACTGTCCAGAACCCTCTCTTGTGATCCTGGTCAGAGCAGTCAGTGGTGGTAGCCGGGCACCATCAGTCCGGTGGAGGCCGTGGTAGCTGTGGACAATTAGTCTTTTGGACTAACCCTTTCCTTGTATCCTGTTCTCTTCATTCTCCCTTGCTCCCAAAGGGATGAGACCAGTGGAGTATCTTAGATGGCCGCTCACAGGCTTTTAAGACCCCAGACACTACTTACCAAGGTAGAATGTAGAGCATTGTCTTTATCAGCTGTGTCATGCCAATTGAGCTAGCTGTTCCCCGAGACCATGGTCCCCACAGCCCTCCGCCCAGCAATTCAGTCCCTCAGGGAGTGTGGATTTGTCTATGGGGCTTCCATGACCTTTCCTTGTACAGGTTGTGCTAGTTTCCCCTGTATTGTGTACTGTCTCACCCTTCACCCAAGATACCACTTATCTACTGCTTATTTAGTATTTCCCCCCCCACCCCTCCCATCCCTGGTAACCAACAAAGATTGTTACATTTTGTGTGTGAACTTTTTCATGGGTTTTTAAAATAGAGGACTCATACAATATTTGTCCTTTTGTGATTGACTTATTTCACTCAGCATAATGTCCTCCAGTTTCATACATGTTATGAGATGCTTCACAGATTCATTGTTGTTCTTTCTCGTTGCATAGTACTCCATTGTGTGTATGTACCATAGTTTGTGTATCCATTCATCTGTTGATGGGCATCTAGGTTGTTTCCATCATTTTGCTATTGTGGACAATGGTGCCATGAACATAGGTGTGCATATGTCTATTCGAGTAACGACTCTTATTTCTCTAGGATATATTCCTAGGAGTAGGAATGCTGGATCCAATGGTATGTCTATTTCTAGCTTTCTGAGGAAGCACCATATCATTTTCCAAAATGGTTGTATCATTTTGCATTCCCACCAGCAGTGCATAAGAGTTCCCATCTCCCCACAGCCCATCCAACATTAGTTATTTCCAGTGTTTTTGATTCGTACCAGTAATGCTGGGGTGAGATGGTATCTCATTGTGGTTTTAATTTGAATTTCTCTAATGGCTAGTGATCGCCAGCATTTCCACATGTGTCTGTTGGCCATTTGAATGTCTTCTTCGGGCAAGTGTCTGTTCATTTCCTTTGCCCATTGTTTAATAGGATTATTTGTCTTTTTGTTGTAGAGGTGTTGGATTTTCTTGTAGATTATGGAGATTAGACCTTTGTTTGACTTGTACTGTCCAAAAATTTTTTCCCAGTCTGTAGGTTCTGTTTTTACTCTTTTGGTGAAGTCCTTTGAAGAGCATAGGTGTTTGATTTTTAGAAGATCCCAGTTATCTAGCTTATTTGTTGGGTTTTGTGGGTTGATGGTTATGGTTTGTATCCTGTTAATGCCATGTATTAAGGCCTGAAGTGTTGGTCCTATTTTTTCTTGTATGAACTTTATAGTTTTAGGCTTTATATTCAGGTCTTTGATTCATTTTGAAGTAGATTTTGTATATGTTATGAGGTATGGGTCCTGTTTCATTTTTTTTGCAAATGGATATCCAGTTTTGCCAGCACCATTTGTTAAAAAGACTGTCTTTTCTCCATTTGATGGACTTTGGGCCCTTGTCAAAGATCAGGCGACCGTAGGTGGATGGATTTACATCTCGGTTCTCAATTCTGTTCCATTGGTCAATGTATCTGTCTTTCTACCAGTACCAGGCTGTTTTGACTACTGTACCTCTATAGTAGGTTCTGAAGTCAGGTAGTGTGAGTCCTCCAACTTTATTCTTCTTCAGTAGTGCTTTACATATTCGGGGCTTCTTCCCTTTCCATATAAATTTAATGAGTAGTTTTTCCCTCTCTTTGAAGCATGTTGTTGGTATTTCGTTTAGGATTGCGTTCTATTTGTAAATTGCTTTGGTTAGAATTGGGATTTTCACAATGTTGAGTCTGCCTATCCATGAGCATGGTATGTTTTTCGATTTATGTAGAGCCCTTTGGGTTTCATGCAGTAGTGTTTTGTAGTTTACTTTGTGTATGTTTTTTACATCCCTGGTCAGATTTATTCCTAAGTATTTTATCTTTTTAGGGCCTTTGAAAATGGTATTGTTTTCCTGATTTCTTTTTCCTCGTTCTCCTTACTGATGTATAGGAATCCAAGTGATTTTTGAATGTTTATCTTGTATCCTGCTACTCTGCTGAATCTGTCTATTAGTTCCAGTAGATTTCTCGTGGAGTCTTTAGGATTTTCTATGTATAGTATCATACCATCTGCAAACAGAGACAGTTTAACTTCTTCATTACCAATTTGGATGCCTTTTATTTCTTTTTCTTGCCTTATTGTTCTAGCTAGAACTTCCAGGACAATGTTAAATACGAGTGGTGATAAAGGGCATCCTTGTGTTGTTCCTGTTTTCAAGGGGAATGTTTTCAGCCTCTCTCCATTAAGAATGATGTTGGCCGTTGGTTTTGCATAGATGCCCTTTATTATGTTGAGAAATTTCCCTTCTATACCTATTTTATTGAGAGCTTTTATCAGGAATGGGTGTTGGACTTTGTCAAATGTCTTTTCTGTGTCAATTGAGATGATCATGTGATTCTTTTCTTTCCTTATATTTATGTGGTGGATTACGTTAACTGATTCTCTAATGTTGAACCATCCTTGCATACCTGGTATGAATCCTACTTGGTCGTGGTGTATTAGTTTTTTGATATGATGCTGAATACTATCGGCTAGAATTTTGTTCGGAATTTTTGCATCTATATTCGTGAGAGATATTGGTCTGTAATTTTCTTTATTTGTGTCATCTTTTCCTGGTTTTGGTATCAGTGTTATGCTTGCTTCATAGAATGAATTTGGAAGTGCTTCTTCCTCTTCTATGCTCTGAAATAGCTTGAGTAGTAGTGGTACAAGCTCTTCTGTAAATGTTTTGTCAAATTCTCCAATGAAGCCATCTGGGCCAGGGCTTTTTTGGTTGGGAGTTTTTTTTATTACCTTTTCAATCTCTTCTCTTGTTATAGGTCTGTTCAGATTTTCAACATCACTTTGTTGTAGTTTGGGTAGGCCGTGGGTATCTAGAAATTTATCCATTTCCTCTAGGTTTTCTAATTTGTTAAGAGTATAGTTTTTCATAATATTCCATTATAATCCTTTTTATTTCAATTGGGTGTGTTGTAATGTCCCCCATTTCATTTCTTATTTGGGTTATTTGAGTCCTCTCCTGTTTTTCTTTGGTCAGTCTGGCCAATGGTTTCTCAATTTTGTTGATTCTTTCAAAGAACCAACTTTTGGTTTTCTTGATTCTTTCTATGGATTTTCTGTTCTCTATTTCATTTATTTCTGCTCTGATCTTTACTATTTCCTTTCTTCCAGTGCTTGTGGACTTTTTTGCCTGTTCTGTTTCTATTTGTTTGAGCTCTGTAGTTAATGTTTTCATTTTGTCCATTTCTTCTTTTGTGAAATGTGCATCTATTGCTATAAATTGTCCTCTGAGGACTGCCTTTGCTGTGTCCCAAAGGTTTTGGTATGATGTTTTTTCATTCTCATTTGATTCTTGGAATTTTTTTATTCCATCCCTGATTTCTTCCTTTACCCAGTGATGTGTAAGCAGGGTATTATTCAGTTTCCATGTAGTTGATTTTTTTTCCTTGATCTTTCTATTATTAATTTCTACCTTTATGGCTTTGTGGTCAGAGAATTTACTTTGAATTATCTCAACATTTTGGATCTTGATGATGATTGTTCTATGGCCTAAGATGTGGTCTATTCTGGAGAATGTTCTGTGTGCATTGGAAAAGAATATGCACTTTGCAGAAGTTGGATGGAGTGTTCTATATATGTCTATGAGGTCAAGTTGGCTGATCGTACCCTTTAGGTCTTCTGTATCTACTGAGTTTCTTCTTAGTTGTTCTGTCCTTTACTGAGAGTGGTGTGTTGAAGTCTCCTACTATTATTGTGGAACTGTCAATTTCTCTTTTCAGTGTTGTTAGAGTTTGTTTTATGTATTTTGGAGCCCTGTCATTGGGTGTGTAGATGTTTATTATGGTTATGTGTTCATGATGCATCATCCCCTTAATCATTATATAGTGTCCTTCATTGTCTTTTATGGTAGATTTCCTTTTAAAGTCTATTTTATCTGAGATTAGAATTGCCACTCCTGCTCTTTTTTGGTAGTTGTTAGCTTGATATATTTTTTTCCCAAACTTTGACTTCTAATAAATTCACATCTTTGTTTCTAAGGTGTGTCTCTTGTAGACAGCATGTTGATGGATCCTGTTTTCTTATCCATTCTGTCCCTCTCCATCTCTATATGAGTGCATTGAGTCCATGTACATTCAGTGTAATTATTGATACATGTGAGTTTGTTGTTGTCATTTTGTAGTGCTTTTTTTCATGGTGCTGAAGTTTTCTTTGTTCTTCTTACTCTCTTGTGCTGAGTTATTTTGTTTTGTGGATTTTGTTTTTCATTTCTTTTGTTTTTGTAGGTTTTGTTTTTGCTGAGACTTTATGTTTTAGTCTTTTTTTTATGTTTGTTAAATTTGTTTGTGGCAACCATGGATTTTACCCTTATCTTTCTAAGTTTGAAGCAGTCTACCATTACTTGGTATCGCCTTGCCTTCCTCTCCATTAGAAGGTTCTATACCTATGCCGTTTATTCCCTCTTTAGTGTTTTGATGTTTTTGTCATGTACTGATTAATTGCTCTGATTCCCTGTTGTATTTCTTTTGGTTTTGGATAGTCCTCGAGAGTTCATTTCCTAGTTTAGTATCTGGCTGCTATGATCCTGCGTCCTAGGTCCTGCCTGTGAGCTGAAGCTGTTTGTCCTCAGATCGAAGAACTCCCTTTAATAATTCTTGTAAGTGTGTTTTGACTTTTACATATTCCCTTAATTTCTGTTTATTGGAAATGACCTAATTTCACCATCAAATTTGAACAAGAGTTTTTCAGGATATGTTATTCTTGTCTGGCAATTTTTTTCTCTCAAGGTTTTATGTATGTCATCCCACTGCCTTCTTGCCTGCATGGTTTCTGCCAAACAATCTGAGCTTATTCTTATTGTATCTCCTCTGTATGTGACTTCTAGTTTTTCACGAGCTGCTCTAAGAATTCTTTGTTTGTCTTTGGTTTTGGCGAGTGTGAATATGATATGCCTTGGTCGTTTTCTTTTGGGGTCTCTTCTATATGGGGTTCGTTGACCTTCTTGGATGGCCAGCTTTTCATCTTTCATGATATTGGAGAAGTTTTCTGTCAGCAGATCCTCAATGATCCTCTCTGTGTTTTCTGTTTTCTCCCCCTGTTCTGAAATTCCAATCACTCAAATATTTTTGCTTTTGATTGTGACCCACATAACTCTTAGTGTCTCTTGATTTTTCTTTGTTCTTTTTTCTGAGTTTCCCTCAAACAGATTTGTATCCAGGTGTTTGTCTTCAATTCCACTGATCCTGTCTTCCACCCTTTCCAATCTGCTTCTCAGCCCCTCTATGACACCATCCATTTCTGAAATCTTGTTGTTTATCTTTTGGATTTCTGATTTTTGTCTTTCTGTAATTTCTAGTTGTGAATTTATTTTGACATTTTGTTCCTGCATTTTTTTCCTGATTTTTTCCACTTTTTGTCTGTATTTTCCATGAATTTGTCTATTTTTTCCTCATGTTTGTTAGCTTTTTGCCTCAGTTCTTGGAGAATTCTGATTATTGGAGATTTGAATTCCCTATCAGGTAGTTCTAGTGCATTTTCTTCCACAGGAGAGGCATGTGGTGTTTTATTTTGGATGCCTTCTGGAACCATCCTGTTCTTTTTCTGTAAATGTTTTGATATTGTGTGCTGTCTTCAGGGCATTCAGTAGTTATTTTTCTCATTTATTGATTGTAGATTTATTTGTTTCGTTCCTTTTTTCTGAAAAAATTTGACTATGTCTGAGCAGGCAGACTGTGTGTTCTTTGTTGTTTGTTCATCTGCGGGCACAATACTTTTCACCTCCTTCTTCAACTGGCAGGGTCAGTCACTCAGATATGGTACATCAGGGCAGGTCTAGCTGAAGAGGACTTACTGGGATGGGTTGTTTGTGGCACTTACTACAGCCACCAAAGCTGGTCGGTTATCAGTGTAGGGCAGTTTCCAGTAGGCCGTGCCTGTGCTGCTTGGTGGTGTGATGTCAAGTGCACAGTGCAGGTAGGCAGTATGCAGTGGGGAGATTGTTATTTGTGGAACAGAGCTGGATATGGGTGAGAGGAGAGAGGAACAGAAGCCAAAATCATACAAACAAACAAAAAGAATGCTAGGGAAGCTTGCCGTTGGAGTGGAGAGATAAGAGACTATGGAATGGAGAAAAACAGAAAGTGGAAGAGGAAGAAAAGAAAAGAATGAGTAAATAAATATTAGAAAGGTTAAAGAATCACAATGTTCCCAGGGATCCCACCAGTGCAGCTATGAGGTCTTGGGAAGTCACTCTCAGGTGTTATAGTACAGCCTAGCTAGAAGGCGTAGAGGTATACAATGCCAAGTATTCAGGGAATAGAAAGAGAAGGAAGATATAGAGAGATGAGAAACTGAGCAATGCAGAAAGACAAAAAGGAAAAAAGAGGGAAAAGAAAACAAAGCAAATTAAAAAAAAAAAAAGAGCAAGAAAGGCCCCCCAAAAAACAGAAAAAAAAAAAACAGCAATAAAAGAAATGCTCTCAGGGATCCCTCTGCACGTCTGTGGAAGCTGAGGGGGAGTCTCCTTGCCACACAGCACTGCTTGGCCAGAAAGGGCTCCCAACTCAAGAAAAGGAAAAGAAAACAAACAATTCAAAACAAAAAACAAACAAAACCCCGGTATCCCACCAGTGCGGCAGCCCAGACCAGGAAGCAGCTCCACAGTTGAACGGAGCTCCGCAGCCTCTCAGGAAGAAGCAAATATGGCTCACGGAGTCAGGTACTCGAGCAAAAGGCGGGGGAGGTGGCGAGAGGCAAGTAAGGAAACAAAAGAAGCAGGGAAACAAAGCAACACTAGCAGCCACAAATGGCACTCAAAGAGCCAGCTAGTGTGGGCTGGTGTTTCTGGAAAAGAGACTGTGTCCGTGGGAAGTAGAGGGGGATGAGTGTGGGTGAAGAAGGGTAGAGAGTGGGAAAGCATATACCACAAATTAACAGAGCTAGGCAGCCCCTCAGGAAGAAGCAAAAATGGCGTACCAAGGAAGGTACTCGAGAGAAAGGAGGGGGAGGTAGCAAGAGGCAAGGAAGAAATCAAAAGAAGCAGAAAAAAGCAACACCAGCAGCGAACAAATGGAACTCAGAGAGCCACCAATTCGGGTGCGTGGAATCCAAGCAGCCGGTGTTTCCCGGTCAAGAGATTGTGGCCGAGGGAAGCAGAGGAGGCAGAGTCGGGGTGAAGAAGGGTGGGGGGTGGGATAGTGTATATCGCAAATTACCAGTTGTTTTGTCTCCCACTGGACGCTACGTGATGCTGCTTTCTCATACCCCCTGTTTGCTGGTCTCTGATAGGAGTCCAAGATGGTGGATCCATGCTGCGTTAGCTGGAAGGGGACCTCTGCATGAATCTCTCCTCACTCTCCTTTCTCTGTCAGTTTTCTCACTCCATTTGGTGCTTGGCTGAGTTCTTTATCTCTTCATTTGCTGTTTTAGGGTTTCAGGATTGTTGTATTCTCTGTTCAGCTTAGTTTTTCGGATCTTTGCTGTGGAGGGATGGCATGGTGCTTCTGCCTAGAGCACCATTTTAATTTCATCTCTTTTTTGTAGTTTTGATTGTTGACTTTCTACTGTTTAGAAAGGGCTAATTTATCTATTATTCTTAATATTAGGGTAGGCAAGCAGATTTCTAGCTTATTAAGTGGGTAATAATTCTTTATTTGATGCAGAAATTGCTCCATAACTGGACAGTGGAAAATCCTTCCAGATGGTTCTGTCTTTTGTCTTGTCCCTTACATTTTTATAGTACTTTCTTTCCATACAACAATATAGTGTAGATTCATCTTTCACTTTTACTGTCTCAACAGTGTAATCAGACCTTTTTCTATGGAGCTCTAGTTCTTTTTAACAAACAATAACTTTTATTAATCATTTATTAATCACTACTGGGGCATGAGATTGGTTCATGGATGCTGGAAAATCTTTGTTCTAGGCTTAATATATGTGCACTTAAACACATATACATATAAGTACATACATGCATATATTGTATATACCATAGGAGTCTCTGGGTGGTGTAAAGATTTAACGGGATTAGCACTGGAAGTTCAAGTACACCCAGAGTCACTTTAGAAGAGAGGATGTGTAATCAAATTCTGAAAAATCAGCCATGAAAACCCTTGTCATGGTTTGAATTTTGTCCCCCAAAAAATGTGTGTATCAATTTGGCCGGGCCATGATTCCTGGTATTGTGTGGTTTTCCTATATGTTTTAAATCCTGCCTCTATGATGTTAATGAGGGAGGATGGGTGGCAGTTGTGTTAGTAAGGCAGGACTCAGTCTATAAGACTGGATTGTATCCTGAGGCAATGTCTTGAGATATAAAAGACAGAACTAAGCAGAGAGACAGGGGACCTCATACCATCAAGAAAGCAGTGCTGGGAGCAGAGCGTGTCCTTTGGACTGGGGTCCCTGCACAGAGAAGCTCCTAGTCCAGGGGAACACCGAATAGAAGAAGGCTGACAGAAAGAAAAAGGCTTCCCCTGGAGCTGATGCCCTGAATTTGGACTTTTAGCCTACTTTGACAGTGAGGAAATAAATTTCTCTTTGTTAAAACAATCCACTTGTGGTATTTCTGTTATGGCAGCACTAGATGACTAAGACAACCCTACAGAGCACAGTTTTACTCTGACATGTTTGAAGTCTCCATGAGTCAGAGTAGGCTCAAGAGCAGCTGGGATATATCCACATATATCTGTATCTAACTCTATATTTATCCATCTACTTACGTGTTTTGTATGCTGAGCAAATAATTCAAGAAACTGAACCATATGAACCAGAACACCACATCAGGATGAGAGAAAGACTCATTAACAACCTGTGATATGCAGATGATATAAACTTGCTTGCTGAAAGTGAAGAGGACTCGAAGCACTTACTGATAAAGATCAAAGATTATAGCCTGCAGTTTTGATTACACCTCAGCATAAAGAAAATAAAAATTTTCACAACTGTACCAATAGCAACATCATGATAAACAGAGAAAATATTGAAGTTGTCAAGGATTTCATTCTATTTGGATCCACAATCAATGCCCATGGAAGCAGCAGTCAAGAAATCAAACAACGCATTGCATTGGGCAAATTTGCTGCAAAAGACATCTTTAAAGTGTTTGAAAGCAAAGATGTCACTTTAAGGACTAACGTGCACCTGGCCCAAGTCATGATATTTTCAATCACCTCACATGCATACAACAGTTGGACAATGAATAAAGAAGACAGAAGAATTGATGCTTTTGAATTACAGTGTTGGCAAAGAATATTGAATATACCATGGACTGCCAGAAGAACTAAATAAATCTGTCTTGGAAGAATTACAGCCAGAATGCTCCTTAGAAGCAAGGATGGCGAGACTTCATTTCACATAGTTTGGACATGTTATCAGGAGAGACCAATCCCTGGAGAAGGACATCATGCTTGGTAAAGTAGAGGATCAGGAAAAAAGAGGAAGACCCTCAATGAGATGGATTGACACAGTGGCTGCAACACTGAGCTCAAACATAACAAAGACTGTGAAGGTGGTGAAGGACCAGGCAGTGTTTCATTCTGTTGTACATTGTGTTGCTATGAGTCAGAACCAACTTTATGGCAACTAACAACAATAACATACCCATACCTACTCTCAATTGTATCTGTATCTATATAAACTCATGAACTGACACCAGAACCTCCTATTTCAATCCAGAACAGAGGATAATTCTATCTTTTACCTGTTCTATATTAAAACTTCTATCTCCACAATAAGAAACCAGGCTCTAATTATCCTCAATATATTTAGATAATCTCTCAATCCTTGAATACTGAGAAAAAGTAGTTTCAGTATTTCTAACTATGCTTCTGTAAAAACAAAATCTATTAACTATAGAGGTCAATATTTTTTCAAGTTATTATCTTAGCCTGAGGATATATCATCCAAATACTATTAAAAATTGCTTGGGTTATTTCTCTCCCATCAGTTTTATGATGGGTTTCTTATTTATTTGAAACGTGGTTAAGTTCATTTGTTTGTTGGTATTCTATTTTGCATTTTTACTCTCCAGTATTGTTGACTTTCTATGGTATCTTTTAGTTTTTGTGTGAAACACAAACAGGTTCTAAAGTTAGTATTATACAGAAAAGGCATATTTTCTGAATAATTCTTAGGATAGCAAAAATAGAGAATGTATTGCTCCTGAAAATATTAATAAGAGTATTGTGGATGAATATATTAATAAAATGAATGAATATTTTGCTTTTTAAATATATTACCTATTTAACCTAATAAAATGTATTTAACCTAAATATATTTAACCTAGTAAAACAGAATTTCTGAGATACATATCTTAAGAACTAACCATATCAAAACACCTAATTGCAAACTTTAATTGGCACACCATGCCAACAACCTGTAGAAATTTTTCTTGTTAGTATTACCATTAAAATGTAATGAAATTTCAGGATTCTTTCTACCTCAATATATTATGTTAGTATCTCTACACATTTATATAATCTGATGATTTCTTATTTCCACTTATCAATTCTTTTAATTACCGATTAAGATAAGCACTATGGAAAAGGAATACAATTCTACAACAGAAAAAGGAAATAGAAAGATTATTAAAGGATGGCTGACGATATGGAGAAAGACTTTGTAGTCTGAAAACATGAAAAGGGCGCCGTGGTGGAGTGAGTAAGTTGATGCTAAGCTTCAAAACGTTTGTGTACTGGCATCTTTCAGTTAAAGTATATGAGGAGAAGATGTAGAAAACTTTTTTTCAACCACTAATTTTTAAAAAAATATATTTCCCCGGTGATGAAGTATCTCTTTAAAATGTCAAATATTTTCATTACACATCTAAAACCACATGTAACACATTTTATAAATAATCACATACAATGAACTTGTTTATTTTTTAAAGTGAGTAGAATTGAGCATATGAAACAAAACACAATTGTGTCAATATGATGTTGTTAGCTGTGTTGAATCAATTCTGACTCATGATAACACCATGTGATACAGAGCAGAACTGCTCCATAGGGTTTTCTTGGCTGTAATCTTTACGCAAGCAGATCAGCAGGCCTTTCTTCCACAGAGCCACTCGGTGGGTTTGAACCTACAATATATAGTTTAGCAGCTAGTCACAAACTGCTTGTGCCACCCAAGTTCTTTCTGACTTGGCATGTTTTTGTTCTTGTTAGGTTCTGTGAGTTGGTTCCCACCCATAGCTACCCTATGTACAACAGAACAAAGCATTGCCCAGTCCTGCGCCATCTTCACAATCGTTATGCTTGAGCCCATAGTTGCAGTCACTGTGTCAATCTATGTTATTAAAGGTCATCTTTTTTGCTGACCTTCTGCTTACAAAGCATGATGTCCTTCTCCAGGGACTGGTCCTTCCTGATAAAAAGTCCAAAGTATGTGAGACG
Organism: Dugong dugon; assembly: GCA_030035585.1. Taxonomy (NCBI): domain Eukaryota; kingdom Metazoa; phylum Chordata; class Mammalia; order Sirenia; family Dugongidae; genus Dugong; species Dugong dugon. The sequence continues at coordinate 37,515,934 of CM057479.1, forward strand.
ATGTCTCGCCATCCTTGCTTCTAAGGAACATTTTGGTTGTACTTCTTCCAAGACAGATTTGTTCATTCTTTTGGCAGTCCATGGTATATTCAATATTGTTAGTCAACACTACAATTCAAACCCCCACGTGTCAGTCAGTTTTTTGTACTGTGGGGGCTTGCGTGTTGCTGTGATGCTGAAAGCTATGCCACTGATATTCAGATACAAGCAGGGTCACCCATGGCAGATTGGTTTCAGCTGAGCTTCCAGACTAAGATGACTAGGAACAAGGACCCGGCAGTCTACTTCTGAAAAAAATTAACCAGTGAAAACCTTATGAATAGCAGCAGAGCATTGTCTGATATAGTGCCAGAAGATGAACCTCCCAGGTTGAAAAAACTCAAAAGACGACTGGGGAAGAGTGGCCTCCTCAAAGTAGAGTCGACTTTAATGACATGGATGGATTCAAGCTTTCAGGACCTTCATTTGCTCATATGGCATGACTCAAAATGAGAAGAAAACATCCATTAACTGCAAACATCCATTAATAATTAGAACATTGAATGTACGAAGTGTAAATCTAATAAAATTGGAAATCATCAGAAATGGAATGCATAAACATCGATTCCCTAGACATTAGTGAGCTGAAATGGACTGTTATTGGCCAGTATGAATTGGACAATCATATGGTCTACTATGCTGGTAATGACAATTTGAAGAGGAACAGTGTTGCATTGATTATCAAAAAGAACATTTCAAGAGCTATCCTGAAGTACAATGCTGTCAGTGATAGGATAATATCCAAACACCCACAAGGAAGACCAGTTAATATGACTATTATTCAAATTTACACACCAATCACTAAGGCTAAAGAGAAGAAATTGAATATTTTTACCAGCCTCTGAAGTCTGAAATTGATAGAACATGTAATCAGGAAACATTGATAATTACTGGTGATTGGAAAGTGGAAGTTGGAAACAAAGAAGAAGGATCAGTAGTTGGAAAGCGTGGTGTTGGTGATAGAAATCATGCCTGAGATTGCATGACAGAATTTTTCAAGACCAACAACATCTTCATTGCAAATACTTTTTTCACCAACATAAACGGTGACTATACACATGGACCTCGCCAGATGGAATACACAGGAATCAAATCGACTGCATCTGTGGAAAGAGACCATGGAAAAACTCAATATCATCAGTCAGAAAAGGGCCAGGGGCTGACTGCAGAACAGACCATCAATTGCTCATATGCAAGTTCAAGTTGAAACTGAAGAAAATTAGAACAAGTCTACAAGAGCCAAAGTACGACCTTGAGTAAGTCCCACCTGAATTTAGAGACTATCTCAGGAATAGATTTGATTCGTTGAACACTAATGACTGAAGATCACATGAGTTGTGGAATGACATCAAGGACATCATACATGAAGAAAGTAAGAGGTCATTAAGAAGACAGGAAAGAAAAGACCAAAACTGATGTCAGAAGAGAGTCTGAAACTTTCTCTTGAATGTCGAGTAGCTAAAAGAAAAGGAAGAAATGATGAAAAGAACTGAACAGATTATTTCAAAGGGCAGCTCGAGAAGACAAAGTACTATAACGACATGTGCAAACAGCTGGAGATAAAAAACCAAAAGGGAAGAACATGCTTGGCATTTTTCAAGCTGAAAGAAGTGAAGAAAAAATTCAAGCCTCAAGTTGCAATAGTGAAGGATTCTCTGGGGAAAATATTAAACAACACAGGAAGTATCAAAAGAAGATGGAAGGAATATACAGAGTAATTATACCAAAAAGAATTGGTAGATACTCAACCATTTTCGGAGGTAGCATATCATCAGAAACTGATGGTACTGCAGGAAGAAATCCAAGCTGCACTGAAGGCACTGGCAAAAAACAAGGCTTCAGGAATTGATGGAGTATCAGTAGAGGTATTTCAACAAACAGGTGCAGCGCTGGAAGTGCTCACTCGTCTATGCCAACTGATTTGGAAGACAGCTACCTGGCCAACCTACTGGAAGAGATCCATATTTATGCCTATTCCCGAGAAAGGTGATCCAACAGAATGCAGATATTATCTAACAATATCATTAATACCACATGCAAGTAAAATTTTGCTGAAGATCATTCAAAAGTGGCTGCAGCAGTATATCGATGGGGAATTCCCAGAAATCCAAGCCAGATTCAGAAAAGGATGTGGAACCAGGTATAACAGCTGATGTCAGATGGATCCTGACTGAAAGCAGAGAATAGAAGAAGGATGTTTACCTGTGTTTTATTGACTATGCAAAGTAATTTGTGTGGATCATAACAAATTATGGATAACATTGTGAAGAATGGGAATTTCAGAATACTTAATTGTGCTCATTAGGAACCTGTACATGGATCAAGAGGCAGTTGTTCGGACAGAACAAGGGGATACTGTGTGGTTTAAATTCAGGAAAGGTGTGTGTCAGTGTTGTATCCTTTCACCATACCTATTCCATCTGTATGCTTGGCAAATAATTCAAGAAGCTGGACCATATGAAGAAGAACAGGGCATAAGGATTGGAGGCAGACTCATAAACAACCTGCATTCTGCAGATGACACAACCTTCCTTGCTGAGAGTGAAGAGGACTTGAAGCACTTACTAATGAAAATCAAAGACCACAGCCTTCAGTATGGATTACACCTCAACATAAGGAAAAAAAAATCCTCACAACTGGACCAATAAGCAACATCATGATAAATGGAGAAAAGATTGAAGGTGTCAAGGATTTCATTTTATTTGGATCCACTATCAATGCCCATGGAAGCAGCAGTCAAGAATCAAAAGACACACTGCACTGGGAAAATCTGCTGAAAAGACCTCTTTAAAGTTCTGAAAAGCAAAAATGTCACCTTGAAGACTAAGGTGTGTCTGACTCAAGCCATGGTGTTTTCAATTGCATCATATGCATGCAAAAGCTGGACAATGAATAAGGAAGACGGAAAAAGAATTGCCATCTTTAAATTGTGGTGTTGCCAAAGAATATTAAATATACCATGGGCTGGCAAAAGAACAAACAAATCTGTCTTGGAGGAAGTATAAGCAGAATGCCCTTAGAAGCAAGGATGTTGAGATTACGTATTACATACTTTGGACATGTTGTCGGAAGAGATCAGTCCCTGGAGAACGATATCATGCTTGGTAAAGTAGAGGGTCAGCAAAAGAGAAGAAGACCCTCAACAAGATGGATTGACATTGTCACTGCAATAATGGGCTCAAGCATAAGAATGATTTTGAGCATGGAGCAGAGCCAGGCAGTGTTTTGTTCTGTAGTACATAGGGTAGCTATGAGTCAGAACCAACTCGACAGCACGTAACAACAACAACACAATTGAAAGGCATCAATTCTTCTGCCTTCCTTATTCATTGTCCAGATTTTGCATATGAGGTGATTGAAAACACCACAGCTTGGGTCAGGGGCGCCTTAGTCTTCAAGGTGACATCTTTGCTCGTATGGCATAGAACTCAATATTATATTATTAAGAACACAGGATTTTGGGGGACAATGTTACACTCTTAACTGAATATTAACATACATAAGATAAAGATTATACATTTATACAGTTTTGACTTTATTGAGTAAAGCAACAGAAATCATAATTTTTGACTATCAAATTTTGAAATCATTCTTGCATTGGTGTCATTTTGTCCTATACTTATTTTTAAAATGAAAATATTGGGATATACTTGGAAGAAGATAAAGAAAGTTATATCTTGGATCTTGTCAAATAAAATATTTGTTCAATACCTACTGATTTGTGTGTCCCCACCACAAAAATATATATGCATAGAAATACAGAGAGAGATAGAGAGGTTTAAGAGTAAATATTTTGTAAAAATGTTAATAAGTGCATACTTTCTATGAGATTTCTTACTTCATATTAAATTCATAACATTAATTACTGATAAAATGTTATTGATTGTGATTCTTCTTTCAGCAGCTGTGGTAAAATAACAAGACAAGATGATAACCATGTAATAACTCTCTCAGTCTCCCAGACAAGTGATTTCTGTCCCTAAAATGTATATTAAACTATTATAAACATATAACAGCCATTTTACAGTTTCCTGAAAGTATTTCTTTCTATAAAGATTTAATGAACTATGCATACCAAAATTCTCAAAATTTTACTCACAAAAGAGTGAGAAACATGTCAAGTATGTGACAGGTTAGACGTTCTCATCAACACTTCTCTTAGAGTTAAATAAAAAATGGAATATTGCTTTGTCGCTAAGAAAGCACACGAAAAGGAAAATGAGTCAACCAAAAATAGAAATATATTAAGTTCTTTACACTCAAAACATTCATATTTCAAAAAAGAAAATAAAACTTCTGTCCATTTTCATTCTGAAATAGTACAAATATTATCAAGCATTTGAAAACATTAATAAATGTACCAAGCGGAAGCTTATATGAGTTTTGGGTGAAATCCAAGGAAAGGAAACAAAATTTAGCTCCTATGATTAGTCTGAATTGCAGTAATTATAATATCCATATCAATAGTAATAACGTAAAAGAAACTGTCAAATTTCTTCTTAATTTAAGAGTATCATTTAATTAATCAGATTTTGCTCAAGTTATAACGAATTAAATAGCAAAGAAAATTACTACTCTTTCTCAAAAAATATAAGTACTAGTAGAAATGAGCCAAAAATATTTAAGCACAAATTCAATTCACTATTTTTTCAAATTCATGTATACATTTTTTTTTCTATGAATATTTATTGAGTACTCGTTGTGTGTCAAACGTAGTTGTACATATGGGAGATAGTGCAGTAAGCAAAACAGATACAAATTTCTTTTTTTGTGTGGCTTATAGTCTAGTAAGACTGTGGTGGAGATAAGAATTTTCAAAGTTACATAATTTATATGTTAAACGACATTTCTATGGACAAAAATAAAATAGAAGAAGAGAAAAGAAAATATTTGGGGCAGTAGTTGTAATTTTCAATTGTATGATTAAGAAAGAGACATTAGTTATGTAGACTACGTTGTAAAAATAACTCTGAAATTTTAATTTATTTAACAAATAAATGCTAAACTTTTCTGTAAATTTGGTAGCTGTCTATGGTAGTCTCCTCATAAGAAGAGATGCAGAGATCCATATTCTGAATCTATCATTAGAAAACTATGTATGTTCTTCATTATTTCTGGGATGGGAATGAGAGAGTGGGAATATTGTTTATGTACTTTTCACAGCCTATGTCTAGATATGACACTCTTTATTTCTTCTTACAGCCATCAGCCAAAATTAGTCATATAGTTCTGCATAATTATAATGGTATTAGCTACTGTGGTTTTCTGTATTCCCAGGAAAGTAAGAATATTTAAGTATTTTTGAACACTAATGCCATCTGCAACAAAGACCTTACTAGAAAGATGACATTTAAGTGAAGATCTGCCAAAACTGAGAAATTAAACCATGGAGTGCTAGGTTACATAGGGTATTGCAGAAGTCCCTGGGTGGTGCAAACAGTTAAGTGCTACACTACTAACAGAATGGTTGGAGGTTCAAATCCACCCAGAGGTGCCTTGGAAGTAAGGTCTGGCTGTATGCTTCCAAAAGTTCAGAGCCTTGAAAACCCTATGGAATGCAAATCTACTCTTCACAGTTGGAGTTGTCATGAGTCAGAATAAAGGTCTTTTTAGGCAAGTGCTCAATTACTCATTGCAGAAAAGAATAAGAGCAACCTTCTAATTAAAAAATAGGCCAAGGACATGAACAAACACTTTACTAAAGAGGGCATTCAAGCAGTCAACAAACACGTGAAACAATGCTTGTGATTATTAGCCATTAACTCAAAACCCAGTGCCCTCAAGTTGATTCCAACTCATAGACACCCTATAGGACAAAGTAGAACTGCCTCATAAGGTTCGTGTTTTTAGAAATATTGTAAGAAGGAAAGCATGATTCATTGTTTCAGGTAATTTAAATAGGTCACATAACAAGAAGACAGAGACATTAACATTAGATTTGGAGTAATTATTGATGATGAAAAAGCAATAGTAAAAGAATGATTGCAGTATATTCTAGAAGAAATGAGAGATTTCTGCTTCTAAATATGGCAGAGTAGATGGCATTAGATTTATCCTCCCATAAAACACATAAAATTAGAGGAAAACAAACAATCAAAAATAAATGTCAACTCTTTATAGAATTTGCATAATGATCAATGCAAGGCTACAATCTCAAGAGAGGGAATACAATGAGGACAGTAGCAAATTTCTCTTTGAAGTTTTTTCACACTATAGCACAAGGAAATAGAGTCCAAGGAGAGCATAGTTTTCTCATTGTATAGAGGCAACAAAGATTAGAATTTTGTGAGGCTCCCAAGAATCTGAAATATAGGAAACAAGAGAAGTAAACCAGAAAATGTAATAAAATTTCCTAATTATCTTTATCTAGTTACTAAGCTCCATTTGCACTCTCAGAAAACAACCACCTCGAACCTGGAAAGCTCAAAAAATCTTTCAGAGGATGTACAGTAATGGGAAAGTTGTAGAATTTGGTATCAGTAAGAGTGAGAGACCTTAATTAACACCCTGGGCTTCCAGTGGAGGCTGGGAAAGACTAAGCCGTAAAGTAAAGACCATGTCCTAGGAGTAAGTACTGCATTCTAAATGGAGGAATCAAAGAAAATAGACTTAATTTAAAGCCTAAATACAAGTCCCAACAGAATCAACATGTTATGTTAGTGATTAAATTTCCTTTCAGAATAAAATTTAGGACTTTCTAGAGTCCTATAGACAACATGAGGAGCCCTGGTTGCACAGCAGTTAAGCCTTAAGCTGCTAACCTAAAAGTCAGCAGTTCAAATCCACCAGCTGCTCTGTGGAAGAAAGATGTGGCTGTCTGCTTCTGTGAAGATTTGCAGCCTTGTAGGAGTTGGAATTGACTCGATTGCAAAGGATTTGTTTTGCTTTGTTTTTTTTTTTATATAGACAGCATAGGCCAAAGTGCCATTAAGTGAATACAATCAAGCTTTGTAATTCATTGTGTTTTGGATGAAGATGGGGTGAGAGGGTTGAAGTACTAATTTAATGTTGACCATAATATAATAATGATTCATATTTAATCATTAGGTCCACACAAAAGAATAGTAACTGAAATTTCAACTAAAATCTCAGATTTCCATTTGTGGTCAAGACAGAGTAACACAGTCTAGAATTAACCTTTTACTTGAAACATCTAAAAGACATACATACACTATATCTGAAATAATGGTTTTCAGACAATGAATGTGAGGCACACACACACACACACACAAAAAAAAATGAGGTGTCCAGCATACTAATTGGAGTATTTCATGGCCACAATACAGGGAGAGAAAACCAATGTGGCCAGACTCCAGTGGTCCAGAGGAAAAGAGATAAACTGAGAGGCCGGGGAGGCCAAAGTGACTACAGCTTACACATCAGTCTTGATGAAGAGATAGCATCACAGAGAGAATTCTGTAGATCTCTAGAGAACTTCCCTTTGTTTTAACTAAGTATTGATTTGTGGAGGCAAGGGAGAACAAACTCTGGAATTTCCATACAATCAAGGATAGTTCATGTTCCCCCACGCAGAGGGGTAAACACTGTAATTTAAAGGACATTATGTAGTGTATTCAGAGGGAAACAGCTAAATAGTAGGAAAAGTTAACAGTAGTGTAAAGTTTACCCTGTTCCTTCTTAATAATGCTTAAAAATAAATTATGGAAGTATCAAATTATATCTAGAATAGTGTTACCAAAACAATTTCAAGAATACTTATAGAAATGCAAAAATATCTAGCACCCAACCAGGAAAAACAAAACCAAAGTTTTTGACATCCAATCACTAATTCTCATGCATGGAAAAAAAAAAAAAGATTAGATAGGCCCATAAAACAAAACGAAACGAAATGGGCACACCCACCCAGAGGCAAGGTCTAGAAGTCATGAGAGTACAGAAAAGCTAGTAAGGGGAACCCAAGGTTGAGAAGGGGAAAGTATTGACATGTACTACGGTTGGCAACCAATGTCAGAAAACAATATGTGTACTAACTGTTTAATGAGAAGCTAGTTTGTTCTGTCAACTTTCATCTTTGTTATGCCAATTGACATAGATGTCCCCTGAAAGCATGGTCCCCAGAACCCCCATCCCTGCTATTCTGTCTCTCAAAGTCTTTGATTGTATTGAGGAAACTTCTTAGCTTTTGTTTAGTCCAGTTGTGCTGACTTCCCCTATAGTGTGTGCTGTCCTTCCCTTCACCTAAGATCATTCTTATCTACTATCTAGTTAGTGAATAACCCTCACCCTCCCTCCCCACCCCCGTAACCATCAAAGAATGTTTTCTTCTGTGTTTAAACCTTTTCTTGAGTTCCTATAATAGTGGTCTTATACAATATTTGTCCTTGTGTGACTGACTGAATTCACTCAGCATAATGAATTCCAGCTTCCTCTATGTTATAAGATGTTTCCTGGCTTTATCGTTCTTTATCATTGCATAGTATTCCATTGTGTGGATATAACAAAATTGGTTTATCCATTTGTCCATTGATGGACTTCTAGGTTGATTCCATCTTTTTGCTATTGTGAACAGTGCTGCAATGCATATGGATGTGCATATACCTATCCGTGTGATGGCTCTTATTTCTCTAAGATATATTCCAAGGAGAGGGATAGCTTGATCGTATGGTATTTCTATTTCTAACTTTTCAGGGAAACGCCAAATCAATTTCCAAAATGGTTGTACCATTTTACATTCCCAACAGTGTAGAAGTGTTCCAGTCTCTCCACAACCTCTCAAGCATTTATTATTTTGTGTTTTTTGGATTAGTGCTAGCCTTGTTGGAGTGAGATGATATCTCATTGTAGTTTTGATCTGCATTTCCCTAATGGTTAATGATCATGAGCATTTCTTCAAGTGTCTGATAGCCTCCTGAATATCTTCTTCTGTGAAGTGCCTGTTCATATCCTTTGCCCATTTTTTAATTGGGTTATATGTCTTTTTGTTGTTGAGGTTTTGCAGTATCTTGTAGATTTTAGAGATCAGACGCTGATCGGATTTGTCATAGCCAAACGTTTTTCCCCAGTTTGTAGGTTGTCTTTTGACTTTTTTGGTGAAGTCTTTTGTTAAATATAACTGTTCAGTTTTTAGGAGCTTCCACTTATCTAGTCTCTCTTCTGGTGCTTGTGCATTGTTACTTATGGTTCGTATTGTGTTTATGCCATGTATTAGGGCCCCTAGCGTTGTCCCTATTTTTTCTTCGATGATCTTTATCATTTTCTATTTTATATTTAAGTGTTTGATCCATTTTGAGTTAGTTTTTGTGCATGGTGTGAGGTATGGGTCTTGTTTTAGTTTTCTGCAGATGGATATCCAGTTATGCCAGCACCATTTGTTAAAGAGACTGTCTTTACCCCAGTTAATGAGCTTTGCAGCTTTGTCAAATATCTGCTGCTCATAGGTGGATGAATTTATGTCTGGATTCTCAATTCTGTGCCGTTGGTCTATGTATCTATGATTGTAACAATACCAGGCGGTTTTGACTACCGTGGCTGTATAATAGGTTCTGAAATCAGGTATGGTGAGGCGTCCCACTTAGCTCTTATTCTTGAGTAAACTTTATTTGGGGCCTCTTGCCTTTCCATATGAAGTTGATTTGTTTTTCCATCTCATTAAAAAATGCTGGAGGAATTTGGATAGGGATTGCATTGTATCTACAGATTGCTTTGCGTAGAATTGACATTTTCACTATATTGAGTCTACCTATCCATGAGCAAAGTATGTTTTTTTCACTTTTGGAGGTCTCATTTTGTTTCTTGCAGTAGTGTCCTATAGTGTTCATTGTATAGATCTTTTACTTATCTCGTTAGATTTATTCCTAAGTATTTTTTCTTCTTGGGTACTATTGAAAATGGTACTGATTTGGTAATCTTCTCTTCAAGGTTCTCTTTGTTGGTGTAAAGGAATCCAACTGATTTTTGTATGTTTGTCTTGTATCCTGAAACTTTGCTGATATCTTTTATTAGTTCCAGTAGTTTTCTTGTGGATTCTTTGGGGTTTTCTGAGTACAAAATCACATTATCTGCAAATAGAGATACTTTGACTTCTTCCCTACCAATTTGGACACACTTTATTTTTTATTCTAGGTCAATTTCTCTGGCTAGGACCTCCAGCACAATGCTCAATAAGGGTGGTGATAGAGGGCATCCTTGTCTGGCTCCCATTCTCAGAGGGACTGCTTTCAAAGTCTCTTCATTTAGGATGATGTTGGCTGTTGGCTTTGTATAAATGCCCTTAATTATATTGAGGAATTTCCTTTCTATTACTATTTTGTTGATAGTTTTTATCATGAATTGATGTTGGACTTTGTCAAATGCCTTTTCTGCATCGATTGACAAGATCATGTGGTTCTTGTTTTTTGTTTTATTTTATGTGATAGATTACATTGATTGTTTTTCTAATGTTGAACCATCCCTGCATACCTGATATAAATCCCCTTTGATCATGGTGAATTATTTTTATGATACATTGTTGAAGTTTATTGGCTAGAGTATGGTTGAGGACTTTTGCGTCAATGTTCTTGAGGGATATTGGTCTGTAATTTTCTTTTTTTTTTTTTTTGTGGTGTCTTTACCAGGTTTTGGTATCAGGGTTATGCCAGCTTCATAGAATGAGTTTGGGAGTATACCATCCTTTTCTATGCTCTGAAATGCCATTAGTAGAATTGGTGTTAACTCTTCTCTGAATGTTTGGTAAAATTCTCCAGTGAAGCTATCCAGGCCAGGGCTTCTTTTTGTTGGAAGTTTTTTAATTACCTTTTCAATCTTATTTTGATAAGGGTTTATTTAGTTGTTCTACCTCTGTTTGTGTTAGTTTAGATAGGTAGTGAGTTTCTAGAAATTTGTCTATTTCCTCTAGTTTTTCAGATTTGTTAGAGTACAGTTTTTCATAGTATTCTGTTATGATTCTTATAATTTCAGTTGGGTCTGTTGTGATATCACCCATCTCTTTTCTTATACTGGTTATCTGCTTCCTCTCCTGTTTTTCTTTTGTCAGTTTGGCCAAAAGTTTATCAATTTTGTTGATCGTTTCAAAGAACAAGCTTTTGGTCTTGTTAACCCTTTCAATTGTTTTCCTATACTCTATATCATTTAATTCTGCTCTAATTCTTATTATTTCCTTCCTTCTGGTGCCTGTGGGCTTCTTTTGCTGCTCTCTTTCTACTTGTTCCAGATGTAGCATTAATGTTTTGATTATGGCCCTTTCTTCTTTTTGGATGTGTGCATATATTGCTATAAGCTGACCTCTGAGCACTGTTTTTGTGGTGTCCCAAAGGTTCTGGTGGGATGTGTTTTCATTCTCTTTTGATTCTATGAATTTCTTTATTCTATGCTTAATTTCTTCTATAACCCAGTAGTTTTTGATCAAAGTGTTGTTTAGTTTCCATGTGTTTGATTTTTTTTTTCCTTGCTTTTGGTGTTATTTATTTCCACTTTTATGGCTTTATGGTCAGAAAAGATGCTTTGTAGTATTTTGATGTTGTGGATTTTGTTAAGGCTTGCTTTATGGCCTAACATGTGGTCTATTCTGGAGAATGTTCCGTGTGCATTGGAAAAGAAAGTATACTTGGCTGCTGTTGGGTGCAGTGTTCAGTATATGTCTATGAGATCAAGTTGGTTGATTGTAGCATTTAGCTCTTCTGTGTCTTTGTTGAGCTTCTTTCTGGATGTTATGTCCTTCACCAAAAGTGGCGTGTTGAAATCTCCTGCTACTATTGTGGAGCTATCTCTCTTTTCAGTGCTGTTAGAATTTGTTGTATGTATTTTGGAGTCTTGTTGTTGGGTATGTAAATATTTATTATAGTTATGTCCTCCTGGTGTATTGACCCTTTAACCATTATATAGTGTCCTTCCTTATCCTTTGTGGTGGATTTTACTTTAAAGCCTATTTTGTCAGAGATTAATGTTGCCACTCCTGCTCTTTTCTGAGTGTTGTTTGCTCGATATATTTTTTTCCATCCTTTGAGTTTTAACATGTTTGTGTCTTTAAGTGTAAGGTGTGTCTCTTGTAGGCAGCATATAGACGGATTGTGTTTTTTTAATCCAATCTGCCACTCTCTGTCTCTTTATTGGTGTGTTTAGTCCATTTACATTCAGCGTAATTATTGATAGATATGAGTTTTGTGCTGTCATTTTGATGTCTTATTTTGTGTGTTTTTCAAAGTTTCTTTGTTTCCTTAATTTTCTGAGCTGAGTCTTTTTTCATTATGTATTTTCTTTTCATCTTTTTCATTGTTGTTGATTCTGTGCTTGCTGAATCTTTATATTTTTCTAGTTTTTTTTTTTTTTATTTTGATTTGTAGGATTGTTAGTTTCCTTTGTGGTTATCTTAAAATTTACCCCTATTTTTCTAAGTTTATACTAGTCTTTTATTTCTTTATATCACTTTGACTTCCCCTCCATATGAAAAATCTATGTCTACATTTTTTTACTTCCCTTTCTTTTGTTTGAAGGTTGTCATTTTTTACATATTGATTTTTCTGTTTCCCTATTTTCAGTGTTTTAGCTTTGATGTATTTCTGTGACTTCCCTATCTAAGTCGATACCTTGTTGCTCTGTCTTGTGTTGTTAACTGATGTTATTGATTTTCTAACTGGAGGACGCCCTTTAGTATTTCTTGTAATTTTGGTTTGTTTTTTGCAAATTCTGTAAACTTCTGTTTATCTGAAAATGCCCTAATTTCACCTTTATATTTGAGAGACAGTTTTGCCAGATATATAATTCTTGGCTGGCAATTGTTTTCCTTCAAGATTTTATATATGTCATCCCATTGCCTTCTTGCTTGCATGGTTTCTGCTGAGTAGCCCAAGCTTATTCTAAATGACTCTCCTTTGTAGATGACTTTTCTTTTATCCCTAGTCATTCTTAAAAGTTTCTCTTTATCTTGGTTTTGGCAAGTTTGATTATAATATGTCTTGGTGACTTTCTTTTGGGATCTACCTTATGTGGGGTTCAATGAGCATCTTGGATAGATACCTTGTCATCTCTCATGATATCAGGGAAGTTTTCTGTCACAAATCTCCAACAATTCTCTCTGTATTTTCTGTTATCCCTCCCTGTTCTGATACTCCAATCACTCATAAGTTATTTCTTTTGATAGAATCCCAGATAACTCTTGGAGTTTCTTTATTCTTTTTAATTCTTTTATCTGATTTTTCCTCAAATAAGTTGGTGTCAAGTGCTTTATCTTCAAAGTCACTAATTCTGACTTCTACTGCCTCAATTCTGCTCCTATGACTTTCTATTGATTTGTCTAATTCTGAAATTTTATTGTTAATCTTCTGTATTTCTGATTGCTGTCTCTCTATGGATTCTTGCAGCCTATTAAATTTGTCATTATGCTCTTGAATAATGTTTTTAAGTCCTGCTCCTGCTTTGTCTGTATGTTCTTTGGCTGTTTATACATTTTGAATAATTTCCTTTCTAATTTCTTCAAGAGTTCTGTATATTTATTAATCTTTTGTATTCTGCCTCTGGTATTTCCAAGAAATTCTCTTCTTCCAGGAAATTTATTGATTCTTTATTTTGGGAGCTTGCTGTAGCCATCATGGACTACCTCTTTATGTGATTTGATATTGACTATTGTCTCTGAGCCATCAATAAGTTATTATAATTTTATTTTATGTTTGTTTAGTGTGTCCTAGGTTCTTGTTTTGTTTTGTTTTGATATGCCCCAACAGGCTGCTCATGTGTGCTAGTTTGATTATTGGTGACTTTGAACCTCTAACGTCCTGTCACCAGGTAATTTCTGTAACTAAGTATGTGTGCCCATGAGTCTGTTAAATTTTCCTGTATGGATTCAGCTCAGGTGTCCATGCAGTTGGTCACCAAGTGTGTGGTTCAGGCTTTCATCTACAGTCTTAGAGACGCATGGGTAATTGGTGTAGGCACAGGTATCTGGCTGCAGCAGGGTGTCACATGCTGAGCAAGGCAGGGGGCTGACATCTGCCCCTGAGTGTCTGAAAGGAAAACATTTCCCTGTTCCCTAGAGCGAGTAAGTAGGTGAGTTTTGCAGCCGGGCTATGAGCAGCCTACGCTGTTGGCTGTAATGACTGGGGGGCATCACTTATTCTTGGACCCCTGTAGCAGGTGGCAAGGTGGTTGGGTGGAGCCACCAGTCCTCAAGCCCCTGATGCGGACAGGTAAGACACCTGCTTAAAGGGCAGAGCATTGTCAAGCATCACAAATCTGCCACTTCACAGCTGAAACAGCTGAAGTTAGACTTCAGGTGTTCACCCTGTTTTACGGTGGTAGTGAGGGCTTACGCTGTTGAGATCGGTCCACACAAGTCTATATAGGGGAGGAAGTCACCCAAAGTATACAGAGCCCTTATGCCTGTGCCTAGGCAAAGGAGTTGTGCCAACACTGAGTTCATGGCTTAGGGGAGCCAGTAGCTTATTTTTTCCCTGTTTGTTAATTTGTTACACCTCCAAGGCCAGGAGAATGGGTCAGGGAACCTTATAGGATCTACTTCTGGCCCAGGGGACTCATAGATTGCTGACCTGGTGCAAAGCAGAGAGAGAGGAGGTAAATGGGAGAGAGGTATTTCTCAAATGTTTTTATTTTTTTTTTAAATCCCCACGAAATGCCACACACATGTACTTATCTGTAGCCACTTGGGTGCTGCTTTTCACTGGTTTAGAGTGTCCAAGCCAAATCTCTGCAATAGGATCTCTCTCGATGTAGGAACTGCCTCCCGAGTGAATGTGCAGAGCTGTATGGCTGCCTCACTGTGCACCCCAAGCCCGTCTGGGCTGAAGGGCTGCGGCTCCCGCCAGATCAGATCAGGCAATTCCTTGCTGCTTCCGAACCGTCTCTCTCTCCTCTCACCCTGCAGTCAGATTACCTTGTTTGGGGCTCCTAGATATTCATAGACAATCAAATCACTTGTTTTTTTCAGGTCTTTGTTGTTAGAGGGACTTAGGAAGCTGTCTCACTATTCTGCCATCTTGGCTCCTGGTCAATTGATTTGGACAAAGTGCTAAGATACATCTGCCCCCGCTGTGTGACAGTGAATCAACTGAAATCTGTTTTCTTTGTAAAATGGGTAGAAAGATAGCAGCTTGAACAGTTGTTATGAGGATTAATATATGAGGTTTGATGCATGTAAAGCATATTTAAAGATTACTAGCATGTACTGTATACTAAAGCAATTATTCTATTCTGCATTTCCCTACTTTATTTAGAAAATGATATTTGTATTCCTTTGTACAAAAGGTGATTACAAGTCCTAAAGCAAAAATTGTTTGAAGACAACTTCCTTTCTTGGTTCAATAAACATATTCTAGATGACATAAGGGGGCAAAAGAGGGCAGTATTTAAATGTGTAAGATCAATGTGCTCTGATATAAGAGAAAAAAATAAACCAAATTATAAGAATGATATATGTATATAATTATAAGAGTTGTTGAGATCATCTACCTATTTCCTACAGTGCTTGCTAATGTTGCCAAACACGCAGTGAAGATGACAGCATGGTGTCCTATTGTTGGGTGCCATCCAATCAATTTGAACTCATAGCTATGCTGTAGGACAGAA
Source organism: Dugong dugon (assembly GCA_030035585.1). Classification (NCBI taxonomy): domain Eukaryota; kingdom Metazoa; phylum Chordata; class Mammalia; order Sirenia; family Dugongidae; genus Dugong; species Dugong dugon. Next base: position 37,531,507 of record CM057479.1, read on the forward strand.
TAGAGCTGCGCCATATGGTTTCCTAGGCTATAATCTTTCAAAGAGCAGACCACTAGGTCTTTTCTCCTGCAGAGCTGCTTATGGGTGTGAACCACACACCTTTCAGTTAGAAACTAAGTGCTTAATCTTTCCACCACCAAGGCTCCTTTTCCATGATTCTTTATAGTTATTTTTTGAAAAAGGAATTTCTGGTTATAATGTTACACCTCTTTTTAAGGCTTTTAATTATTTGCCAACACTTCTTGCAGAGAGATTACATTATGTTCTAACCCAAACTGGTTTTGGACTAAAAAAAAAAAAGTCTGGCCAATTTTGAAAAAACCATATCTTCTTAATAAACATGCCACTTTGGCAATTAAAAAAATCCAGTTATTAGATTATTTTAAATACAGATTGTCTTTACTTCATAGTCTCTGCTAGCTCTTTATTGGTAATGTAGTGGAGTATTTAAATGTGTAGGGTCAAGGTGCAGACTTCTTCAGTCTGAATCTCGTTTCCACAACTTAAACAAAAATCATACCCATTGTCATCGAGTCGATTCTGACTCATAGCGACCCTATAGAACAGAGTAGCACTGCCCTCATAGGGTTTCCGAGGCAATAATCTTTACAGAAGCAGACTGCCACATCTTACTGCCATACAGATGCTAGTGGATTCTAACCGCTGACTTTTCAATTGGCTAGGAGCCGAACCGTTTAACCACTGCCCCACCACCGCTCTTTTTCCATAACTTAACTATCTGTGAAATCTCGGGCAAGTAACTCAACTCTATGCTTCAGTTTGTCATCTGTATCACACTGAAATACTAGAACCCACTGCAAGGAGCCTTAGTTGTGAAATGGTAACCACACCTTCTCAGCTAACCAAAAGTTTGTCGGTTAGAACCCACCCAGGAGCTCCTTGGGAGAAAGAACTAGCTATTTGTCCCAATAAAGGTTACAGCCAAGAAAATCCTATAGGGCAATTCTACTCTATCACACGGGGTTGCTATGAGTCTAAATTGACTTGATGGCACCTAACAACAACAATAGGACCCATTGCAAAATACTATTTTAGGAATTAATTGAGATAAGCAGAGTGTTTGTTCAAAATATACACTGGAAAATGTTAACTGATATTATTATGTGATTTTTGTAAAAAGGAAAAAAACATATGAAAAATTGATGCATTTGAATTATGGTGTAGGTGCAGAATATCAAATACATCATGGACTGCCAGCAAGGCCCCTGGTGGCTCAGTGGTTAAGTGCTGGGCTGCTAACCAAAAGGTGGGTGGTTCAAACTCACCAGCCATTCCTTAGAAGAAAGATTTGGCAGTCTGCTTCCATAAAGATTACAGCCTATGGGGCAGTTTTACTCTGACCTACAGGGTTGCTATGAGTCAGAATTGACTCAGTGACAATAGTTATAGTTTGGCCAGAAGAATGAACAAATCTTTCTTGGAAGAAATACAGCCAGAATTCTCATTAGAAGTGATAATGGTAAGACTTATCTTTCTTTGGACACATTTTCAGGAGGGACCAATACCTGGAGAAAGGACATCACGCTTAGTAAAGCAGAGGGTCAGCTAAAAAGACAAAGACCCTTAATGAGATGGATTGACACAGTGATTGCAAAAATGGGCTTAAACATACCTACTATTTTGAGGATGGCACAGTACTGGGCAATGTTTTGTTCTGTTATAAATGAGGTCACTGTGGGTCAAAACCCCCTCAATGGCACCTAATAACAACATATGAAAACAAAACAAAAACCTGTATGAATATTTGAACTAAATAAAAAAGTTAAGCTAAAGTGAATAATGCAGAATATCTTTAATGATGCCATTTTCACCAAATTAATATAGAAGGTTTTTATTAAAAAATAATTTTAAAAGCTCTTTTTTTCAAATTCACTATAAAATCTAGTTAAAGTATCTTTTATTGTTTATAGGATTTTTATAATGCAGCCAAATTTAAATGTGCTGTCTGATTTTTGCCAGAGGACAATGGACTTCATACTGCTTTTAGTACAGCTCTCAAATTGAGTACTAAAATAAAAGGAAGTAGTAAAAACCCACTTACTTTGTTTAGCAATGCATGCTGTATCTTTAGGTAAATAACTTATTTTACTAAAAAACAATTCCCTTGCCAGCCCCTCACTTACCTTGCAGAGGTCAAACTAGGACTCTACAAAGCAGTAAGTACCATATTTTATATTATGATAAATTTCTATAGTTTGCTTATGGATTTAATTTATTGTTTGAGAGATGTTGATGGGAGCAAAAATGGCAGCTTGGCACAAATAATTATAAATTTCTTCAATGATTGTCATTGGCAATAATTTTGATGTGGAAATGTTAGAAGTAGCCTAACTTTTCATTTCCACCACTCCTCTGTCAGTTTGTTGTACTGTGGTGGCTTGCATGTTGCTGTGATGCTGGACTATATGAAAAACAACACTATATCACAATTGGAGGAAGACTCATTAACAATCTGTGATATGCAGATGACACAACCTTGCTTGTGAAAGCAAAGAGAAGTTGAAACACTTGCTGATGAAGATCAAATACTATAGCCTTTAGTATGGATTATACCTCAACATAAACAAAACAAAAAGTCTCACAACTGGACCAATAACCAATGTCACGATCAATGATGAAAATATTGAAATTTTCCAAGATTTCATTTTATTTGGATCCACAATCAATGCCCATGGAAGCAGCAGTCAAGAAATCAAAAGACACATTCCGTTGGGCAAATCTGCTGCAAAAGACCTCTTTAATGTGTTGAAAAGAAAAGATGTCAGTTGGAGGACTAAGATGCACCTGACCCAAGCCATAGTATTTTCAATCACCTCATCTGCACGTGAAAGCTAGACAATGAATAACGAAGATAGGAGAAGAATTGATGCCTTTGAATTATGGTGTTGGGAAAGAGTATTGAATATACCATGGACTGCCAGAAGAACAAACAAATCTATGTTGGAAAAAGTACAGCCAGAATGCTCCTTAGAAACAAGGATACAGAGACTTCAACTAGCTTACTTTGGTCATGGTATCAGGAGGGACCAGTCCCTGGAGAAGGACATTATGCTTGGTAAAGTAGAGTCATCAAAAAGAGGAAGAGCCTTGAGGACATGTATTGACATAGTGGCTGCAACAATGGGCTCAAAGATAGCAAGGATTGTGAGGATGGCACAGAACCAGGCAGTGTTTTGTTCTATTGTACTAGGGTCACAATGAGTAGGTTCTGACTTTACGGCCCCTAACGACAACAACTTTTCATTTAAAAACCAATTGAAATCAATTGAGATACAACAAAAAATTTGAAAGAATGAAATTATTGATAAAATTCATAACTTTGTAGATTCAATTGGTAACTTTCTTAGAATAAAAATTAAATATGTCCTTGACAATCTAAACTTTCGGTTGCTAGCATTTGTAGATTACTAACAAGTGAAAGAAGAATTTATATGTAAGAACCTTTGTTTGACTTATGTCATAGGTCAAAATGATGCTGGATGAAAGTAGAAAAAAAATTAATAAATGTGAAATGCCTAGCTTGAAATTACTATATTAAGTCCAATGACTTTCCCAGTGAAAATTTGAGAACTATTTCCTGAATTTCACCATTTTTTTTTTAAAGGACTGTATACATTTCTCTACAATTAATAATAATAGTTTACAGTTTACAAGGATATCTTAACATGCAGTCATTTACCTTCAAAGGAAGACCACAAAATAAGTGTGTTTTGCAAATTTTCAAATAGAAGTAACTGAAGTTCAAACACTTTTAGAAAACTTTCCAGAAGCCAACAATCAGTGAGCTTTGAAAGCATTATTATCCATGTAGCCCTGGTGGTACAGTGGTTAGGGGCTCTCGGCTGCTAACCAAGATTTGACAGTTCAAATCCACCAGACACTCCTTGGAAACCAGATGGGGCAGTTCTACTCTGTCCTACAGGGTCACTGTCAGTCGGAATCGACTCGACGGCCATGGGTTTGGTTTCGGCTTTGGTCCTTATTTAATCAGCACTCAATTTCTTCTATTCTCTTATCTCCACACAACTGTCAGTATAGTCTTCAAAAAACCTATCAGATTATGTCACTTCTCTCCTCCAACAAATTCTCTGTTACTCAGAATGAAAGAGAATATACTTACCATGCTTTATAACATTTACATAAACATTCTCCCTCTGTCTGATAGTTCGTAAACTCCTCTTTTTTTCTTTGCTCTGACCATGCTGGTCACGTACCTGGCCCTCAAAGTTATTGTTTCAGAATCTTTGCATTTGCTGTTCCCTCTGCCTGGAATACTCTTCTTCAGTTAGTTACATCACTTGCTTCTTCATTTTATTAGTCTCTAGTTAATTGTTACCTCCACGGAATAGCCCCACACTATATAAAATAACTCTGCAAATTTATTCCTACCTAGCTTTGTTTTTCTTTATAGATGTGTTGTTGTTGTTAGCTGTTATGGAGTCAGCCCCCATGTTGTCACTGATTTGTTAATTGTTGCCTAATCCCACTTAGCACAGTGAATTAATAAAATACTGCACACTTCTGCATTATTTCTGTATTACAGACTTCTGATTCTTTGGAAGGAAAATTCCATTACTGGAAATGACAGTTGAGCTAAAGTCCTGGTTCTTCTGTCTTAATTTATTTTGCCATAGTATTTCCAAAAATTAGAATGTCTTAGAACTTGGTGACAGTACTGAAACGATTCATCCAAGTGATATTTTGATTCTAGAATCATAATCATGTAAAGCATCATAGCAGATATTTGTAATTGATCAGTTAGTGTTGTTTTAAAGGCTGAACATTTTTAAGAATATTTTTCATCTGAGCACTTAGTTTGTGAATTGCTGATAAGAACATTGTGACTGATGAATCTCACGGGATACACATATTTGAACCCTCTATGGTGCTAACCTAGTTAGTACCTGGTGAACCAGATAATAAGATTACATAAATCTTTACTTATATGCTACTGCAACATCTTATATCTATCAGCACACTTACCCAGTTACCACCTAGCCAAGGCTTTTGTTTCACCTGGCCACACAATGTTTTATACCCACATTCTAAATGTGACAGCCTCTACCCCCTTCAAGGCTTTATTTTACTTATACCTCTCTCTCTGTCTCTCTCTCACACACACAAACAAACCGCAGCAGAAATTCTGGACATTCCATCTGACTGTTGGAACACTGGCCTTGAGTTTCCCTGAATAACACTCCTTTATTTTCAAAATACTGATCACATGATATTCATATGTTAGAGACAGGTAAGAGTATTTTTTCAACATTTCATCCATGTAAAACATGCAAAATGATTATATTCCTATTTATGCTAAAAAGTGGAATTAGCTGCAGTAGAAGTGAACTATATTTGAATGAATGAATGATGCAATATGAAAAGCTGTAAACTATATTCCATATACATTCAACTCGTGCTTTTTAATTCAAAAATAATAATTAAATACCAATCCTCTATTTTCCAGGTATAATTATTTCCTCAAGGTACAAATCAGAAGTGTTACATTTAGTGACATAGTAAAATAGAAAATATTTAATCTTCCTCCTCATCTCTTTTAAGGGCATGCAATAGAAAACGTCATTGGCCCTTCAGATCCACTTAGATCCCAAGTACAGGTTCGGTATGCTTTGCTTCTAATGGTTAGCAGCTGACATGTTCAACACAGGTTTTTCTTTTGACTACTGGGACCATTCTCTCTCAGAAGGAGAGCACTGGAAGTGTCTGAGAGTTTACGATCCTCAGATGTAAATGACTTACTGATGAGGGAGTCAGAAAATAAAATTTCCTTGTCCAGAGATTGGACAAACTCTGTGTTGCAATTTACGCTACACAGTTTGCGACGAAATCACACTGAAGCAGGGAATTATTTTGAATGTTTAACTTAACTTGCTCTCTTTCCCTCTACTGCATCCCCTTCCCTTACTGGATATTTCTGAGAGTACTTCACTTGTATGTGAATTCTTTCTTGAAGTATCTTATGGGGAACTTAATCTAAAATAGTATTACAGTTTTTTAACGTTTCATTTATCTACTTCAGTCATCAGAGAGGTCACACTGATCCTTGGAAATCCAAATACCTAGACGTTCTTGCCCCACCTCAAAGATTCACATGGCCTAGAATCTTCCAAACTCTATTAGATTAAGCCCAATCCATTAAAATTCTATTTTCAAAAGATATGTTACTTATGGCATCAATACAAGCAAAAGGATTTCTTTCTTTCTTTTTTTTTTTAAATTGTGCTTTAGGTGAAAGGTTACAGCTGAAATCAGTTTCTTATTCAAAAATTTATACACATATAGTTTTGTGACATTGGTTGCAAATCACACAATGTGACAGCACTCTCTCCCTTTCCAAAATCACGTGTTCCCTATGTCCATTTGTCCAGTCCCTTCCTGCCTTCTAGTCTTGCTTTAGGGCAGGAGTTGCCCAATTGGCATTGTGTATTTGATTGAACTAAGAAGTACATTCCCCACATGTGTTATTGTTCATTTTATAGGCCTGTCTAATCTTTGAATAGTGGGCTTCAGGAGTGGTTTCAGTTCTGAGTTATCAGAGTGTCCAGGGGCCATAGTCTCGAGGATTCCTCCCGTCTCTGCCACACTGGTAAGTCTGGTCTTTTTTTGTGAATTTGAATTTTGTTCTACATTTTCCTCCTGCTCCGTCCGGGAACCTGTATTGAGATCCCTGTCAAAGTAGTCAGTGTTGATAGGCACCCTCTAGTTCTTCTGGGCTCAGACTGGTGGAGGCTGTGGTTTATGTGGTCCTGTAGTCCTTTGCGTAAACATTTTCCTTGTGTCTTTGGTTTTCTTCATTCTCCTTTACTCCAGAAGGGATGGGATCAATAGATGCATCTCAGATGGCCGGTTACTAGGTTTTAAACCCCAGATGCTACTAACCAAAGTAGGACGTAGAAAATTTTCTTTATGAACTGTGTTATGCCAATTGACCTAAATGTTCCCTGAGACTATGGTCCCCAGTCCTCATCCCAGCAACTTGGTCCCTCAAAGTGTTAGATGTGTCTCAGTAACTTCTATGCCTTCGCCTTGGTCAAGTTGTGCTGACTTCCCCTGAATTATGTGTTGTTTTTCCCTTCTCCGAAGTTGACACTTGTCTACTATCTAGTCAGTGATTTCCCTTCTTTCTCCCTCCCCACCCTCGTAATCATAAATGAACGTTTTCTTCTGTGTGTAAATCATTTCCTGGGTTCTTATAATAGTGGTCTCATGTAATATTTGTCCTTTTGTGATAGACTTACTTCACTCAGCAAAATGCCCTCCAGATTCATTCATGTTTTGAGATGTTTCAGAAAGTCATCATTGTTCTTCATCTTTGCACAATATTTCCTTGTGTTATGTACATTCGTTTGTTTATCCATTCATCTGTTGATGGGTACTTAGGTTTTCTCCCATCTTTTATTATTGTAAATACTGATGTAATGACCATTTGTGTGCATGTGTCTATTCGTGTGACCTCTCTTATTTCTCTAGGATATATTTCTAGGAGTGCGATTGCTTGATCTTATGGTATTTCTATTTCTAGCTTTTTAAGGAAGCACAATATCATTTTCCAAAGTGATTGTAACATTCAACATTCCTACCAACAGTGCATAAGTGTTCCAATCTCCCCACAATCTCTGCAACATTTGTTATTTTCTGTGTTTGTGTTTTTTGCATTTTTTTTTTTTGATTAGTGCCAGTATTGTTGAGGTGAGATAGTATCTCATTTTAGTTTTGATCTGCATTTCTCTAATGGCTAATGATCTCAAACATTCCCTCAATCTTCTGTTAGTTGACTGAATATCTCCTTTGGTGAAGTGTCTATTCATATTCTTTGCCCATTTCTTAATTGGGTTATTTGTCTTTTTGTTGTTGACGTATTGAAATATTCTGTGGATTTTAAAGTAGAGACCATTGTTGGATATGTGGTAGCCAAAAAATTATTCCCATTCAGAAGATGGTGCTCTAGGCAGAAACACCACGCCGTCCCTCCACAGCAAACATCCGAAAAACTAAGCCTAACAGAGAATCAACAATCCTGAAACCCTAGAACACTAAATGAAGAGATAAAGAACTCAGCCAAACACCAAACGGAGTGAGAATACTAAAAGAGAACGGAGAGCGAGGAGAGACTCAGGCAGAGATTCCTTACCAGCTAACGCAGCGCGGATCCACCATCTTGGATTCCTATCGGAGACCAGCAAATGGGAGAGCAGCCTTGCAGAGCATCTGGTCGGAGACAGAACGACCGGTAAACTGCGGTGCGCGCTCTCCCACTACCCACCCCTCTCCGCCTCAGCTGGGGATCCCCTGCTTTCCGTGGCCAGGGTCCCTGGGCTGGGGGGTGCTGGTGCTTGGATTCCGCGCGCCTGGGCTGGCGGCTTTCTGGGAGCCGTTTGCTAGCAGCTAGCGAACCTTTTTCTGCCGCCTCCCCCTCCTTTTGCCTGGGTGCCTGGTTCCGAGTGCCGTCTCTGCTCTCTCCTGCGGGGCTGTAGGGCTGTGTGCGGGCGTGTGGCTGTTTCTAGGTCTGGGCTCCTGCGTGGGTGGGATCCCGGGGCCTTTGTTCGTTCACCCCTCTGCTTTCCGTGGCCGGAGTCCCTGAGCTAGGGGGCGCCGGTGCTTGGATTCCGTGCGCCCGGGCTGGGGGCTTTCTGGGAGCCGTTTGCTAGCGGCTAGCGAGCCTTTTTCTGCCACCTCCCCCTCCTTTTGCCTGGGTGCCTGGTTCCGAGTGCCGTCTCTGCTCTCTCCTGCGGGGCTGTAGGGCTGCTTTCGGGCGTGTGGCTGTGTCTAGGTCTGGGCTCCCGCGTGGGTGGGATCCCGGGGCCTTTGTTCGTTCACCCCTCTGCTTTCCGTGGCCGGAGTCCCTGAGCTGGGGGGCGCCGGTGCTTGGATTCCGTGCGCCCGGGCTGGCGGCTTTCTGGGAGCCGTTTGCTGGCAGCTAGTGAACCTTTTTCTCCCGCCTCCCCCTCCTTTAGCCTGGGTGCCTGGTTCCGAGTGCTGTCTCTGCTCTCTCCTGCGGGGCTGTAGGGCTGCTTTCGGGCGTGTGGCTGTTTCCAGGTCTGGGCTCCCGCGTGGGTGGGATCCTGGGGCCTTTGTTCGTTGGCCCCTCTGCTTCCAGTGGCCACGGTCACTTAACCCCGAGACGACCGGCTTCTTGGAATTCGCGCCCCTGAGTGGGGGCTCTCTGGGTCCCATTTGTAGGCACTGACTGCTGGTGTTGTCTTTTTTTTTCTTTCTCAATTTTATTTTTCTTCCTTTTTTGATTAGTTTTGTCATCTTTTGCCTCTTTTTCTCGTTTGTCTTTCTTCATTGCTTAATTTCTTGTCTCTCTATCTCTTCCTTCTCTTTCTGATCCCTGAATACCAGGCGATGTATGCCTCTGTACCTTCTGGCCAGGCTGAGCTGTGAAAATTGAGACCGACTCCCCCAGACCTCATAGCTGCATCGGTGGGATCCCTGGGAACTTTGCAGTTCTTTAACTTTTCTGATTTTTATTTGGTCATTCTTTCCTTTTCTTTCTCTTCCCCCTTCTGGTTTCCTCCATCCCATAGTCTCTCATCTGTATATTCCAACGACAAGCTCCCCTAGCATTCTTTTATGTTTGTACGCTTTTTCCTCCTCCTCCTCTCTCCTCTCTCCCATATCCAGCTTAGCTTCACACATAACCATCTTCCCGCTGCACCCTACCTACCTACACCGTGCACTAGACATCACATCACCAAGCGGTGCAGGCACGCCCTATTGGAACCTGCCCAGCACTGACTACCGACCATCCTGGTGGCTGCGGTGAGTGCCACAAGCAACCCGTCCCAGGGGTTCCTCCTCAGCTAGATCTGCCCAGCTGTACCACAAGAATGAAAAAAAAAATCTACAATCAATAAACGAGAGAAATATCTACTGAATGCCCCGAAAACAGCAAACAATATCAAAACATTTACAAAAACAAGACAAGATGGCTCCAATAGGCGTCCAAATTAAAACACCAGATAACTCTCCTGTGGAAGAAAATGCACTAGAAGTACCTGATAGGGAACTCAAATCACTAATACTCGGAATTTTCCAAGAACTGAGGCAAAAAGCTGACAAACATGAGGAAAAAATAGACAAATTTATGGAAAATACAGACAAAAAATTGGAAGAATTCAGGAAGATGATGCAAGAACAAAATACCAAAATAAATTCACAACTCGAAATTATACAAAAACAACAATTAGAAATCTAAAAGATAAACAACAAGATTTCAGAAATGGACGGCGTCATAGAAGGGCTGAGAAGTAGATTTGAAACCATGGAAGACAGGATCAGTGGAACTGAAGACAAACACTTGGATACAACTCTGTTTCAGGAAAACTCAGAAAAAAGAACAAAGAAAAATGAAGAGACCCTGAGAGTTATGTGGGACACAATTAAAAGCAAAAACTTACGAGTAATTGGCATACCAGAACAGGGGGAGAAAACAGAAAACACAGAGAGGATCATTGAGGAACTGCTGACAGAAAACTTTCCCAATATCATGAAAGATGAAAAGCTGGTCATCCAAGAAGCTCAACGAACCCCATATAGAAGAGACCCCAAAAGAAAATCACCAAGACATATCATATTCACACTCACTAAAACTAAAGACAAACAAAGAATCCTGAGAGCAGCTCGTGAAAAACAAGAAGTCACATACAGAGGAGAAACAATAAGACTAAGCTCAGATTATTCAGCAGAAACCATGCAGGCAAGAAGGCAATGGGATGACATATATAAAATCTTGAAAGAAAAAAATTGTCAGCCAAGAATAATATATCCTGCAAAACTCTCATTCAGATTGGATAGTGAAATTAGGTCATTTCCAGATAAACAGAAACTAAAGGAATATGCAAAAGTCAAACCAAACTTACAAGAATTATTAAAGGGAGTTCATCGATCTAAGGACAAACAGCTTCAGCCCTCAGGCAGGACCTAGGACCTAGGACGCAGGTTAACATGAACCAGATACCATTCTAGGAACTGAACTACAGAGGACTTTCCAAAAACAAAAGATATACAACAGGGAATCAGAGAAATCAATCAAAGGATGACAACAACATCAAAACAATGAAAGAGGGAACAAACGGCATAGGTATAGAACCTTCTAAAGGAGAAGAAGGCAAGGCGATACCAAGTAACGGTAGACTGCTTCAAAATTATAAAGATAAGGGTAAAATTCATGGTAACCACAAAAAAAGTTAACAAACCAACTCATAAAAATAAAGACGAAAAACATAAAGTCTCAACAAAAACAAAACCTACAAAAACAAAATAAATGAACACAAAATCCACAAACAAAAGGAACTCAGCACAAGAGAGTAAGAAGAACAAAGAGAACTTCAGCATCACAAAAAACAGCACTACAAAATGACAGCAACAAACTCACATCTATCAATAATTACACTGAACGTAAATGGACTCAATGCACCCATAAAGCGACAGAGAGTGGCAGAATGGATAAGAAAACAGGATCCATCTATTTGCTGTCTACAAGAGACACATCTTAGAAACAAAGATGTGAATTTATTAAAAATCAAAGGTTGGAAAAAAATATATCAAGCTAACAACTATCAAAAAAGAGCAGGAGTGGCAATTCTAATCTCAGATAAAATAGACTTTAAAACAAAATCTACCATAAAAGACAAAGAAGGACACTATATAATGATTAAGGGGATGATCCATCATGAAGACATAACCATAATAAATATCTATGCACCCAATGACAGGGCTCCAAAATACATAAAAAAAACTCTAACAGCACGGAAAAGAGAAATTGACAGTTCTGCAATAATAGTAGGAGACTTCAACACACCACTCTCAGTAAAGGACAGAACAACTAAAAAGAAACTCAGCAAAGATACAGAAGACCTAAAGGACACAATCAGCCAACTGGACCTCATAGACATATATAGAACAATCCATCCAACCGCTGCAAAGTACACATTCTTTTCCAATGCACATGGAACGTTCTCCAGAATAGACCACATCTTAGGCCACAGAGCAATCCTCAACAAGATCCAAAATGCTGAGATAATTCACAGTATCTTCTCTGACCACAATGCCATCAAGGTAGAAATTAACACTAGAAAGAGCAAGGAAAAAAAATCAAACACATGGAAACTGAATAATAATCTGCTTACACATCAATGGGTAATAGAAGAAATCAGAGATGGAATTAAAAAATTCCTAGAATCAAACGAAAATGAAAACACATCCTACCAAAACCTTTGGGACACAGCAAAGGCAGTCCTCAGAGGACAATTTATAGCAATAGATGCACATATCAAAAAAGAAGAAAGGGACATAATCAAAACATTAACTACAGAACTCAAACAAATAGAAAGAGAACAACAAAAAAAGCCTACAACCACCGGAAGAAAGGAAATAGTAAAGATCAGAGCAGAAATCAATGAAATAGAGAACAGAAAAACAATAGAAAGAATCAACAAAACCAAAAGTTGGTTCTTTGAAAGAATCAACAAAATCGACAAACCACTGGCAGACTGATAAAAGAAAAACAGCAGAGGGCACAAATAACCCAAATAAGAAATGAAATTGGGGACATTACAACAGACCCAACTGAAATAAAAAGGATTATAACAGAATATTATGAAAAACTATATTCCAACAAATTTGAAAACCTAGAGGAAATGGATAAATTTCTAGAAACATACGGCCTACCCAAACTACAACAAAGTGATATTGAAAATCTGAGCAGACCCATAACAAGAGAAGAGATTGAAAAGGTAATAAAAAAACTCCCAACCAAAAAAAGCCTTGGCCCAGATGGCTTCACTGCAGAATTCTACAAAACATTTACAGAAGAGCTCGTACCAGTTCTACTCAAGTTATTTCAGAGCATAGAGGAGGAAGCCACACTTCCAAATTCATTCTATGAAGCCAGCATAACGCTGATACCAAAACCAGGCAAAGACATCACAAAAAAAGAAAATTGCAGACCAATATCTCTCATGAATATAGATGCAAAAATTCTGAACAAAATTCTAGCCAATAGAATTCAGTATCATATCAAAAAAATAATACACCACGACCAAGTAGGATTCATACCAGGTATGCAAAGATGGTTTAACATTAGAAAATCCATCAACGTAATCCACCACGTAAATAACAGGAAAGAAAAAAATCACATGATTATCTCAATTGATGCAGAAAAGGCATTTGACAAAGTCCAACACCCATTCCTGATAAAAGCTCTCAATAAAATAGGTATAGAAGGGAAATTTCTCAACATAATAAAGGGCATCTATGCAAAACCAACAGCCAACATCATTCTTAATGGAGAAAGGCTGAAAACATTCCCCCTGAAAACAGGAACAAGACAAGGATGCCCTTTATCACCACTCCTATTTAACATTGTGCTGGAAGTTCTAGCTAGAGCAGTAAGGCAAGAGAAAGAAATAAAGGGCATCCAAATTGGTAATGAAGAAGTTAAACTCTCCCTGTTTGCAGATGATATGATACTATACATAGAAAACCCTAAAGACTCCACGAGAAATTTACTGGAAGTAATAGAAAGATTCAGCAGCGTAGCAGGATACAAGATAAACATTCAAAAATCAGTTGGATTCCTATACACCGGTAAAGAGAACGATGAAAAGGAGATCAGGAAATCAATACCATTTTCCATAGCCCCTAAAAAGATAAAATACTTAGGAATAAATCTGACCAGGAATATAAAAGACCTGTACAAAGAAAACTACAAAACACTGCTGCATGAAACCCAAAGGGATCTACATAAATGGAAAAACATACCATGCTCATGAATAGGCAGACTCAACATTGTGAAAATGGCAATTCTACCTAAAGCAATCTACAAATACAATGCAATTCCGATACAAATACCAACAACATTCTTCAAAGAGATGGAAAAACTAATTATTAACTTTATATGGAAAGGGAAGAAACCTCGAATAAGTAAAGCACTACTGAAGAAGAAGAATAAAGTTGGAGGAATCACACTACCTGACTTGAGAACCTACTATACAGCTACAGTACTCAAAACAGCCTGGTACTGGTACAACAACAGAGACATTGACCAATGGAACAGAATTGAGAACTCAGATGTAAATCCATCCACCTACGGTCACCTGATTTTTGACAAGGGCCCAAAATACATCAAATGGGGAAAAGACAGTCTTTTTAACAAATGGTGCTGGCAAAACTGGATATCCATTTGTGGAAAAATGAAACAGGACCCATACCTCACACCATATACAAAAACTACTTCAAAATGGATCAAAGACCTGAATATAAAGCCTCAAACTATAAAATTCATAGAAGAAAAAATAGGACCAACACTTCAGACCTTAATACATGGCATTAACAGGATACAAACCATAAACATCAACACAAAAAACCCAACAGATAAACTAGATAATTGGGATCTTCTAAAAATCAAACATCTATGCTCTTCAAAAGATTTCACCAAAAGAGTTAAAAGAGAACCTACAGACTGGGAAAAAATTTTTGGACAGTACAAGTCAGACAAAGGTCTAATCTCCATAATCTACAAGAAAATCCAACACCTCTACAACAAAAAGACAACCAATCCTATCAAAAAATGGGCAAAGGAAATGAACAGACACTTCACCAAGGAAGACATTCAAATGGCCAACAGACACATGAGGAAATGCTCGCAATCACTAGCCATTAGAGAAATGCAAATTAAAACCACAATGAGATACCATCTCACCCCAGCATTACTGGCACGAATCAAAAACACTGGAAATAACAAATGTTGGAGGGGCTGCGGAGAGACGGGAACTCTTATACACTGCTGGTGGGAATGCAAAATGATACAGCCATTTTGGAAAATGATATGGCGTTTCCTCAGAAAGCTAGAAATAGACATACCATTCGATCCAGCAATCCCACTCCTAGGAATATATCCTAGAGAAATAAGAGTCATCACTCGAATAGACATATGCACACCTATGTTCATGGCAGCATTATTCACAATAGCAAAACGATGGAAACAACCTCGATGTCCATCAACAGACGAATGGATACACAAAATATGGTACATGCACACAATGGAGTACTATGCAACGAGAAAGAACAATGAATCGGTGAACCATCTCATAACATGGATGAAACTGGAGGACATCATGCTGAGTGAAATAAGTCAATCACAAAAGGACAAATATTGTATGAGACCTCTATTGTAAAAACCCATGAAAAAATTCACATGCAAAATGTAACAATCCTTGTTGGTTACCAGGGATGGGGGGGGGAATATTAAATAGGTAATAGGTAAGTGGTAACTTGGGTGAGAGATGAGATAGTACATAGTACAGGGGAAACTAACACAACCTGCACAAGGAAAGGTCATGGAGGCCGTATAGACACATCCAAACCCCCCGAGGGACTGAGTTGTTGGACGGAGGGCTCTGGGGACCATGATCTCGGGGAACATCTAGCTCAATTGGCATGACACTACTTATAAAGATAATGCTCTACATTCTACCTTGGTGAGTAGTGTCTGGGGTCTTAAAAGCCTATGAGCGGCCATCTAAGATACTCCACTGATCTCATCCCTTCGGGAACAAGGGAGAACGAAGAGAACAGGATACAAGGAAAAGATTAGTCCGAAGGACTAATGGTCCACAGCTACCAAGGCCTCCACGGGACTGAGCCTAGTACAGCTGGATGGTGCCCGGCTACCACCAATGACTCCTCTGACCAGGATCACAACAGAGGGTTCTGGGCAGAGCTGGAGTAGGATGTAGAGCATAATTTTAACTCCTAAAAAAAAAAAAAAAAAAAAAAAAAGAAGACCAGATATACTGGCCTAAAGAATACTAGAAAAACCTCGAGAGTGTGGCCCCCAGACACCCTTTCAGCTCAGAGGTGAAGTTACCTTCAAGGTTCGATGTTAAGCCTGGGAATGGACACCCCAGTAAAACTAAATGGGACTAACGATGTACAGGAGTCCAGTGACAAGGGCCAGAAGGCAGAGGGAGAATAGGAAACTGATGATAAGGAACACAAATTGAATAAGGACACTGTCGATGTATTGTGAGATTGTTGACCACTGCTATAGGTCAACATTTGTAGTAACTATTAAATGGGAGGCTGTTTTGTCCTGTAAGCCTTCATCTTGGGCGAGAATGGCAGCACAATTGGAAGAGCATAGTCAATATCACTTAAATGTGTAGGTAAAAAGTTTTGAAATGGTGTTTAAATAAAATAAAAATAAATAAATAATAAATAAGCAAATGAGACTAATGAGGTACAACAGTCCACTGACAAGTTCCAGAAGACAGAAGGGGACAAGGAAGCCCCCTGGTGATAGGGAACACAAGGTGGAGTAAGGATATTCTTGATGTGCTGTAAGATTGTTAACCATTGTCATAGGGCAACATGTGTAGTAACTGTTAAATGAAAAACTATTTTGTTCTGTAAGCCTTCATCTTAAGTGAGAATAACAGCACAGTTGGAAGAGCGTAGTCAATGTCACTGAACTGTGAATGTAGAAATTTTTGAAACGGTGTATCTTTGGCCATCTGTAATTTTCATCAAAAAAAAAAAGGTTGAGAATTTAGAGGCTTAATACGTTGTGGGGTTGTTAACCAATGTCAAAAAACAACGTGTACTACTGTTTCATGAGAAACTATTTGCTCTGTAAGCTTTCACCTGAAGTACAATAAAATATATTAAAAAAAAAAAAATATTCCCAGTCTGTAGGTTCTTTTTACTCTTTTGATGAAGTCTTATGATGAATGTAAGTGTTTAATTTTTTAGGCACTCCCAGTTATCTACTTTCTCTTCTGGTGTTTGTGCATTGTTAACTATGGCTTGTGTACTATTTATGCCATGTATTGGAACCCCTAGCGTGGTCCCTATGTTTTATTCCATAATTTTTATCATTTTAGACTTCACGTTTAGGTCTTTGATCCATTTTGAGTTAGTTTTTGTATATGGTATGAGATATGGATCTTGTTTCACTTTTTTACAGATGGGCATCCAGTTATGCCAGCACCGTTTGTTAAAGCGACTGTCTTTTCCCCATTTAATAGACTTTGGCCCTTTGTCAAATATCAGCTGATCATAAATGGATGGATTTATGTCTGGGTTATCAATTCTGTTCCATTGGTCTATGTGTCTGTTATTGTACCAGTACCAGAATGTTTTGACTACCTTGGCTGTATAATAGGTTCTAAAATCAGGTAGCGTGAGGCCTCCCACTTTGTACTTCTTTAATAATGCTTTGCTTGTCTGGGGCCTCTTCCCTTTCCATATAAAGTTGTTGATTTGTTTCTCCATCTTGTTAAAGACTGCTCTTGGAATTTGGATCAGGATTGCGTTGTATCTGTAGATCATTTTGAGTAGTATTGACATTTTCACAATGTTGAGTCTTCCTGTCCATGAACGTGGGTATGTTTTTCCACTTATGTAGGTCTCTTTGGTTCATTGCAGTAGTGTTTTGTAGTTTTTCTTTTTTTTGTATAGGTCTTTTATGCCCCTGGTTAGATTTATTCCTAAGTATTTTATCTTCTTGAGGGCTATTGTAAATGGTACTGATTTGCTGATTTCCTTTCCCAAGTTCTCTTTGTTGGTGTAGAGGAATTCAACTGATTTTGTATGTTAATCTTGTATCCAGCTATGTTACAGAAATCTTCTATTAATTCCAGTAGATTTCTTATTGATTCCTTGGGGTTTCCTGTGTATAAAATCATATTATCTGAGAATAGAAATAGTTTTCCCTCTTCCTTAACAACCTGGATGTCCTTTATTTCTTTTTCTTGCCTTATTGCTTGAGCTAGAACTTCCAGCACAATGTTGAATAAGAGTTGTGATAAAGGGCATCCTTGTTTCGTTTCTGTTCTTAAGGGGAATGCTTTCAGTCTCTCTCCATTTAGAACGATGTTGGCTGTTGGTTTTATATAAACGTGCTTTATTATGCTGAGGAATTTCCCTTCTATTTTGCTGACAGTTTTTATCAGGAATGGATGTTGGACTTTGTCAAATGCCTTTTCTGCATCAATTGAGATGATCATGGCTCTCTTTTCTTTTTTTTATGTGATGGATTACATTGATAGATTTTCTAATATTGAACCATTTCTGCATACCTGATATGAATCCCACTTGGTAATGATGTATAATTTTTTTGATATTCTGTTAAATTCTATTGGCTAGAATTTTGTTGAGAATTTCTGTGTCTATGTTCATGAGAGACATTGGTCTGTAGTTTTCTTTCTTTTTTTTTTTGAGATGCCTTTACCTGGCTTTCAGAAACCCTGGTTGCCTAGTGGTTAAGCGGTACAGCTGCTAACCAAAAGATTGGCAGTTAAAATCCACCATGTGCTCCTTGGAAATCCTACAGGACCCCTATAGGGTCACTATGATTCAGAATTGATTCAAAGGCAACAGGTTTACCTGGCTTTGATATCAGAGTTGTCCTGGCTTTATAGAATGAATCCAGGAGTACTCCTTCCTTTTCTCTACTCTGAAATAGTTTGAGTAGTATTGATGTTAACTCTTCTCTGAATGCTTGGAAGAATTTTCCAGTGAAGCCATCCAGGCCAGGACTTTTTTGTTTTTGGGAATTTTTTATTATCTCTTCAGTCTCTTCTTTTCTTATGGGTATATTGAGTTTTTCTACCTCAGTTTTTGTTAGTTTAGGTAGGTAGTGTGTTTTTAGAAATTTGCCCATTTCCTCTAAGTTTTCAAATTTGAGTATAGTATTTCATAGTACTCTACTATCAGCCTTTTTCTTTCAGTTAGCTCTGTTGTAGTATCACCCGACTCTTTCCTTATTTGGGTTATTTGCTTCCACTCCTGTTTTTCTTTTGTCAGTTTGACAAATATTTTGTTGATGTTTTCGAAGAACTAGTTTTTGGTCTTGTTGATTGTTCTATTGTTTTTCAGTTCTCTTTTTCATCTAATTCTGCTCTAATTTTTATTATTTCCTTTCTTCTGGTGTCTGTGGGCTTCTTTTGCTGCTCTTTTTTGATTTGTTTGAGTTGTAGGGATAATATTTTGAATTTGGCCTTTTGATGTGTGCATTTAATGCTATGGATTAACTTGTAAGTACTGCTTATGCTGTTTCCCAAAGGTTTGAGTAAAATGTGTTTGCATTCTCATTGGTTCCTATGAATTTTTTTTTTATTCCATCCATGATTTCTTCTAGCTATCCAGTAGTTTTTAGGCAAGGTGTTGTTCAGTTTCCATGTGTTTTATTTTTTCCTTGATATTTCTGTTATTTCTACTTTTATGGCATTATGATCACAGAAGATGCTTTGTATTATTTCCAAGTTTTGTATTTTGTTGAGGCTTTCTTTGTGGCCTACGATGTGGTCTATTCTAGAGAATGTTCCATGTACATTGGAAAAGAATGTATAGTTTGTATTGTTGGGTGGAGTGCTCTGTGTACGTCTATAAGGTCGACTTGGTTGATTGTGACATTTAGATTTTCTGTATCTTTATTGAATTTCTTTCTAGAAGTTCTGTCCTTCACCAAAAGTGTTGTGTTGAAGTCTTCTACTATTGTTGTGGAACTGTCTATTTCTCTTTTCAGTGCTGTCAGAGTTTATGTATTTTGGAGCTCTGTCATTGGGTGCATATATATTTATTATGGTTATATCCTCCTGCCATATTGACCCTTTAGTCATTATATAGTTTCCTTCCTTATCCTTTCTGATTGATTTCATTTAAAGTCTATTTTATCAGAGATTAATATTGGCACTCCTCCTCCTTTTTGGTTATTGTTTGTCTGATATATATTTTTCCATCCTTTGAGTTTTAGTTTGTTTGTGTCTTTGTGTCTTTTGTAGACAACATGTGGATGGATCATGTTTTGGTTTTTTTTTTTAATCCATTCTTCCACTCTCTGTTTCTTTACTGGTGCATTTAGCTCATATACATTCAGTGTAATTACTAATAGGTATGAGTTTACTACTGTCATTTTTGTTGTTATTTTTTGTGCTGTTGAAAGTTTCTTTGTTTTGCTTAATTCTCTGTGCTGAGTTCTTTTTGTTTATGGATTTTCTTTTCATTTCTTTCATTATTGTTGATTTCCTGTTTGCTGAGTATTTACGTTTCTCTTTTTTTATTTTGGTGGATACATTTGTTAGCTTTCTTTGTAGTTACCTTGAAATTTACTTTTATTTTTCAAAGTTTAAACCAGTCTTTTATGTCTTGATATTGCCTTGACTTCCTTTCCATATGAAAGTTTTATGGCTACATCGTTTATTCCCTCTTTTTTGTTTTGACATTGTTGTCATTTACATATTTACATCTCTCATTCTCTATTTTCATTCTTTTAGCTTTGATTTGTTTTTGTGAATTCCCTGTCTGGGTTGCTGTATGGCTGATCTGTCCAGTATCTTAGTCTTGATTGTTTTCTGATTTTGTTGGTTCTCTAGTCAGAGGACTCCCTTTAATATTTCTTATAATTTTCATATGGTTTTCACATATTCCATTAATTTCTGTTTATCTGGAAATGACATAATTTCACCATTGTATTTCAGAGACAATTTTGCTAGATATATAGATTTTAGCCAGCAATATTTTCCTTCAAGGCTTTCTGTATGTTATCCCATTGCCTTCTTGCCTGCATGGTTTCTGCTGAACAATCAGAGCTTAATCTTATTGGTGCTCCTTAGTAGGTGACTTTTTGTTTATCCTTAGCCACTCTCAGGATTCTTTCTTTGTCTTTTGTTTTGAAAAGTTTGATAATGATATGTCTTAGTGACTTTCTTTTTGAGTCTAACCTGTATAGGTTTCATTGAGGTTCTTGCATAGATATCTTCTTGTCTCTCATGATATTAGGGAATTTTTCTGCCAGCAAATATTCCACAATTCTCTCTGTGTTTTCCATTATTCATATGCCACCCTGTTCTGGAACACTGATCACTTATACGTTTTTCCTTATTTGAGGAAAAATAAGACAAAAGAATTAAAAAAAAAAAAGAAAGAAAACCTAAGAATTATGTGGGACTCTGTCAAGAAGAATAACCTACGAATGATCAGAGTACAAGAATGGGGGGGGGGATAGTAGAAAATACAGAGAGAATTGTTGAAGATTTGTTGTCAGAAAACTTTTGGATATTTTGAAAGATGAGATGATATCTATCCAAGAAGCTCATTGAACACCACACAAGGTAGAAGCCAAAAGAAAGTCATCAAGACATATTATAATCAAACTTGCCAAAACCAAAGATAAAGAGAGAATTTTAAGAGCAGCTAGGGATAAACGAAAAGTCATCTACAAAGGAAAGTCAATAAGACTAAGCTCACACTGCTCAGGAGAAACCAAGCAGGCAAGAAGGCAATGGGAGGACATATAGAAAGCCTTGAAGGAAAAAAAATGCCATCCAAGAATTATATACCCAGCAAAACTGTCTCTCAACTATAATGGTGAAATTAGGGCATTTCCAGATAAACAGAAGTTTAGAGAAATTGTAAAACCAAACCAAAATTACAAGAAATACTAAAGGGAGTCCTCTGGCTATAAAATGAATAACATCAGTGTCTTAGTCATCTAGTATTGCTGTAACAGAAATACCACAGGTGGATGACTTTA
Organism: Dugong dugon; assembly: GCA_030035585.1. NCBI lineage: Eukaryota > Metazoa > Chordata > Mammalia > Sirenia > Dugongidae > Dugong > Dugong dugon. Next base: position 37,553,087 of record CM057479.1, read on the forward strand.
ACAAAGAGAAGTTTATTTCCTCATAGTAAAGTAGGCTAAGAGTCCAAATTCAGGGTGTCAGCTCCAGGAGAAGGCTTTCTCTCTCGTTGGCCTTCTCATCAATGTTCCCCTGGACTAGGAGCATCTCTGTGTAGGGACCCCAGGACCAAAGGACATACTCTGTTCCCAGCACTGCTTTCTTGGTGGTATGAGGTCTCCCATATCTCTGGTCACTGTTTTCTTTTATATATCGAGAGATTGCCTCAGGACTCAATCTAATCTTACAGCTTGAGTCAAGCCTTACTAATACAACTGATGTTCAACCGCCCTCTTTGACATCATAGAGACAGGATTAACAACATATAGGAAAATCACACAATACCAGGAATCATGACCCAGACAAATTGATACACAGAATTTTTGTTTGTTTGTTTTTTATTGTGCTTCAGGTGAAAGTTTCCAGAACAAATAGTTTATCATTAAACAGTAGTACACATATTGTTTTATGACATTGGTTAACAACCCCACGACATGTCAACCCTCTCCCTTCCTGACTTTTTTTTTTTTTTTTGGTGAAAATATACATAGCCTAAGAGATACCATTTTGAAAATTAATTTCTACATGCACAGTTCAGTGACATCGACTACGCTCTTCCAATTGTGCTGCTATTCTCACTTTAGATGAAGGTTTACCAAACAAAATAGTTTCTCACATAGACACATTTTTTAGGGGAGACATAATTCAATCCATGACAATCAGAAAACAACCCAAGACTAGAACACAGGTCAGAGCAACTAGATATCAAGCCATATACGGAAGTCACAAAAATAAATCAAAGTTAAAACACCATAAATAAGGAAACAGAGATGACAATATGTAAAAGATGACAATATTAAAACAAAAAAGAAGGACTAAACAATGTAATCATAGATCTTTAGTATGGAGAGGAAGTCAAGGCAATATAAAAAATAAAAGATTGGTTTAAACTTAGAAAAATAGAGTTAAATATTAAGGTAACCACAATGGAAACTAACAATCTTACACATCAAAATAAAAAACAAGAAAAACATAAAGACTCAGCAAATACAAAATCAACAACAAAAAAAGATGAAAAGAAAATAAATAAAGAAAAATGACTCATCACAGAAAAGTAGAACAAAGAAACTATCAACAACACAAAAAAAGACATCAAAATGGCAACACTAAACCCATACCTATCAATAATTATGCAGAATGTAAATGGACTAAGTACACCAATAAAGAGATATAGAGTGGCAAAATAGATAAAAAGAAAACACGATCCGTCTATATGCTGCCTTCAAGAGGAACACCTTAGACTTAAAGACACAAACTAAAATTCAAAGGGTGGAAAAAATATATCAAGCAAACAACAATAAAAAAAAGCAGGAGTGGCAGTATTTATTTCTGAGTAAATGGGCTTTAAAGCAAAAGCCACCACAAAGGATGAGGAAGAAAACTATATAATGATTAAAAGGTCAATACACCAGGAGGACATAAGCATAATAAATAATTACTCTGCCAACATCAGGGCTCCAAAATACATGAAACAAACTCAAACAGTGTTGCAAAGAGAGATAGCTCAACAATAGTAGTAGGAGACTTCAACACACCACTTTCGGTGAAGGACAGAACATCCAAAAAGAAGCTCAATAAAGACATAGACTATCTAAATGCCACAATCAACCAACTTAATCTCATACACATAAAAAGAACACTTCACCCAATGGCAGCCAAGTATATTTTCTTTTCCAGTGCACATGGACCATTCTCCAGAATAGACCACATATTAGGCCACAAAGCAAGACTTAACAGAATCCAAAGCATTGAAATATTACAAAGCATATTTTCTGTTCATAAAGTCATAAAAGTAGAAATAAACAACAAAAAAGCAAGGGAAAAAATTGAATATATGGAAACTGAACAACACCTTCCTTAAAAACTGCTGGGTTATAGAAGAAACCAAGGATACTATAAAGAAATTCACAGAATCAAATGAGAATGAAAACACATCCTATCAGAACTTTTGGGACACAGTAAAAGCAGTGCTCAGATGTCAATTTATAGCAATAAATGCACATGTCCAAAAAGAACTATTGTACCAGCCAGATACCAACCTAGGAAATGAACTTTCAAGGTCTATCCAAAACCAAAAGAATTACAACAGAGAACCACAAAGATTAATCTGACAATGACAAAAAATCAGAACAGTGAAAGAGGGAATAAATGGTGTAGGTATAGAACCTTCTAATGGAGAAGAAGGCAAGGTAATACCAAATAATAATAGACTGATTCAAAACTAGGAAGATAAGTGTAAATTTCCAGATAACCACAAAGAAAGTTAACAAATGTACTTATCAAAATAAAGAAGAAAAACAAAGGATCAGTAAAAACAAAACATAAAACATGAAAGAATGAAGAAAAAATCCACACAAAAAAGAAAAAGGAATTCAGCACAGAAGAGTAAGAGGAACAAAGAAAATGTCGGCACCACAAAAAAAAAAATCACTAAAAAAATGAGAGCAATAAAATCACACCTATCAATAATTACACTGAAAGTAAATGGACTAAATGCACCCATAAAGAGACAGTGATAGAATGGCTAAAAAAAAAAAAAAAAACAGAATCCATCAATATGGTATCTACAAGAGTCACACCTTAGAAACAAAGATATAAATTTACTAAAAATCAAAGGATGGAAAAAAATATATCAAGCAAACAACTACAAAAAACAGCAGAAGTGGCGATACTAGTCTCAGATAAAACACACTTTAAAACAAAATCAACCATAAAAGACAAAGAAGGACACTGTACAATGATTAAGGGTATGATCAGTCATGAAGACATATTCATAATAAACATCTACACGCCCAATGACAGGGCTCCAAAATACATAAGACAAACTCCAACAGCACTGAAAAGAGAAACTGACAGTTCCACAATAATAGTAGAATAGTAGGAGACTTTAACACACCACTCTCATAAAGAACAGAATATCTAGAAAGAAACTCAAAAATATACAGAAGACCTAAAGGGAACAATCAGCCAACTTGACATCATACACATATATAGAACACTACACCCAACAGCTGCAAAGTACACATTCTTTTCTAATGCACATGGAAAGTTCTCCAGAATAGGCCACATCTGAGGCCACACAGCAATCCTCAACAAGATCCAAAATGTCGAGATAATTCAAAGTATCTTCTCTGACCCCAAAGCTATCAAGGTGAAAACTAAAAATATAAAGAGCAATAAAAAAAAAATCAATTAGATGGAAACTGAATAACACCCTGCTTACAAACCACTGGGTAATAGAAGAAATCAGAGATGGAATCAAAAAACTCCTAGAATCAAGTGAGAATGAAAACACATCATACCAAAACCTTTGGGATACAGCAAAGGCAATCTTCAGAGGACAATTTATACCAATAGATGCACACATCAAAAAAGAAGAAAAGGAAAAAATCAGATTATTAACTACAGAACTTGAACAAATAGAGAACAGCAAAAAAAAAAAAAAAAGCCCACAGTCACTAGAAGAATGGAAATAACAAAGATCAGAGCAGAAATAAATAAACTAGAGAATAGAAAAACAATATAACAAAAACACCAAAGTTGCTTCTTTGAAAGGATCAACAGAATCAACAAACCACTGGCAAGACTGACAAAAGAAAAACAGGAGAGGATGCAAGTGACCCGAATAAGAAATGAAATGGGGGACATTACAACAGACCCAAATGAAATAAAAAGGATTATAACAGAATATTATGAAAAACTATACTCCAACAAATTTGAAAACCTAGAGGAAATGGATAAATTTCTAGAAATACACGGACTACCCAAACTACAACAAAGTGATCTTGAAAATCTGAACAGACCCATAACAAGAGAAGAGATTGAAAAGGTAATAATAAAATTCCAAACAAACAAACAAAAAAAACCCTGGCCCAGATGGCTTCACTGGAGAATTCTACCAAACACTTAGAGAAGAGCTTATACCAGTACTACTCAAGCTATTTCAGAACATAGAAAAGGAAGCAACACTCCCAGATTCATTCTATGAAGCCAGCATAACGCTGATACCAAAACCAGGTAAAGATACCACAAAAAAAGAAAATTACTGACCAATATCTCTCATGAATATAGATGCAAAAATTCTGAACAAAATTCTAGCCAATAGAATTCAGCATCATATCAAAAAAATAAGACACCATGACAAAGTCAGATTCATACCAGGTATGTAAGGATGGTTCAACACTAGAAAATCAATCAATGTAATTCATCACATAAATAAAAGGAAAGAAAAGTATCACCCGATCATCTCAGTTGAAGCAGAAAATGCATTTGACAAAGTCCAACACCCATTCCTGATAAAAACTCTCAATAAAATAGGTGTAGAAGGGAAATTTGTTAACATAATAAAGGGCATCTATGGCCAACATCATTCTTAATGGAGATAGGCTGAGAACATTCACCTTCAGAACAGGAACAAGACAAGGATGGCCTTTATCACCACTCCTATTTAACATTGTGCTGGAAGTTCTAGCTAGGGCAATAAGGCAAGAAAAAGAAACAAAGGGCATTCAAATTGGTAATGAAGAAATTAAACTGTCCCTATTTGTGGATGATATGACACTACATGGAAAACCCAAAAGACTCCATGAGAAAACTCGTGGAATTAACAGAAAGTTTCAGCAGAGTAGCAAGATACAAGGTAAACATACAAAAATAAGTTACATTCCTAAACACCAAAAAAGAGAACGATGAAAAGGAAAACAATACCATTTATAATACCCCTAAAAAATAAAATACTTAGGAATAAATCTAACCAGGGATGTAAAAGACCTATACAAAGAAAACTAGAAATCACTACTGCAAGAAACCCAAAAGGATCTACATAAATGGAAAAACATATCATGCTCATGGATAGGTAAACTCAACATTGTGAAAATGACTATTCTACCCAAAGCAATTTACAAATACAATACAATCCCTATCCAAATACCCACAACATTCTTTAAAGGCATAGGAAAACTAATCATTAACTTTATATGGAAAGGGAAGAAGCCCTGGATAAGTAAAGCACTATTGAAGAAGACAAACAATGTAGGAGAACTTGCACTACCTGACCTCAGAAACTACTATACAGCTATGGTAGTCAAAACAGCCTGGTAATGGTACAGTGACAGATACATTGACCAATGGAACAGAATGGAGAACCCAGATGTAAATCGATCCACATATGGTCACCTGAACTTTGACAAGGGCCCAAAGTCCATCAAACGGGGAAAAGGTAGTCTTTTTAACAAACAATGCCGGCAAAATTGGATCTCCATCTGAAAAAAAAAAAATGAAATAGGACCCATAAGTCACACCATATACAAAAACTAATTCAAAATGTATCAAAGACCTAAAAATAAAGCCAAAATGTATAAAGTTCATAGATGAAAAAATAGGATCAATGCTAGAGGTCCTAATACACGGCATTAACAGGATACAAGCCATAACGAACAACACATAAACATGAAAAGATAAGCTAGATAACTGGGATCTTCTAAAAATTAAACACTTATGCCCATCAAGTGAATTCACCAAAAGTGAAAAAAGATAACCCACAGGCTGGGAAAAAAGTTTTGGACATTTCAAGTCAGACAAATTTCTAATCTCTAAAATCTACAAGAAAATCCAACACCTCTATAACAAAAAGACAATCCAATTAAAAAATAGGCAAAGGAAATGAAAAGACACTTCAGCAGAGAAGACGTTGAAGCTGCCAACACACACATGAGGAAATGCTTGCAGTCACTAGCCATTAGAGAAATGCAAGTTAAAACCACAATGAGATACCATCTCACCCTGGCATAACTGGCATGAATCAAAAAAACTGGAAATAACAGATGTTGGGTATGCTGCAGGGAGATTGGAACTCTTATGCACTGCTGGTGGGAATGCAAAATGATACAATGATTGCGGAAAATGACATGGTGCTTCCTTAGAAAGGTAGAGGTTGAAATACCATATGAGCCAGCAATCCCACTCCTAAGAATATATCCTAGAGAAATAACAGCCATCACACGAGTAGACATATGCACACCGGTGTTCACTGCAGCATCGTTCACAATAGCAAATAGATGAAAAAAACCTAGATGGCCATGAACAAAGGAATGCATAAACAAACTATGGTACATACATACAATGGAGTGTTATGCTAAGATAAAGAACAATGATGAATCTGTGAAGCATCTCATAACATGGATAAAACTGGAGGACATTATGCTGAGTGAAAAGTCAATCACAAAAGGACAAATATACTCTAAGTCCTTTACTGTAAAAACTCAAGAAAAAGTTTACACAAAAAAAGAAACAATCTTTGACTTCTGGCAACATGGCGCTCTAGGCAGAAGCACCATGCCGTGCCTCCATAGCAAAGATCCAAAAAACTAAGCCAAACAGAAAAAAACAGCAATCCTGAAACCCTAAACATGAAATGAAGGATAAAGAACTCAGCCAATCACCAAATGGAATAAGAAACTGACAGAGAACAGAGAGCAAGGAGACATACATGCACAGGTCCCCTATCAGCTAACACAGCACGGATCTGCCATCTTGAACTCCTATTAGAGACCAGTAAATAGGGGGTAAGAGAAAGCAGCTTCACGGAGCTTCCAGCAGGAGACAGAAAAACCGGTAACTGGTGATATACGCTTCCCCACACCCCACTGTTCTTCACCCCGAGTTGGCCTCCTCTGCTCCCCAAGGCCACAGTCTCTTGGCTGGAACGCACAAGCTGCTTGGAGTCCACCCGCCCACACTGGCCGACTCCCTGAGTGTCATTTGTTGCCTGCTGCTGGTGTTTTTTTCTGCTTCCTTACCTCTCACCACCTCCCTTTCCTTTCTCTCAAATACCTGGCTCTGAGCACCATCTTTGCTTCTTCCTGAGGGGCCGTGGAGCTCCGATTGAGTGTGGAATGGATTCCTGGTCCATGCTGCCACGCTGGTGGGATCCCAGGGCTTTTGTCTGTAGGTTTTGAATTGTTTTCTTTTTCTTTTCCCAAGTTAGGAGCCTGTTCTGGCCAGGCAGTGCTGAGCGGATTGGGATCTAACCCTCAGCTTGCGTAGGTGCACAGAGGGATCCCTGAGAGCATTTATTTTTTTTGTGGGTTTTTTTTTTGGGGGGGTGTCTTGTTCTTTTTCTTAATTTGTTTTGTTTTCTTTTCCATCTTTTCCCCTTTTTGTCTTTCTTTATTAGTCAGTTTCTCATCTCTCTATACCTACTTTTCTCTTCTTGTCCCCTGAATACCTGGCAATGAGTGACACATCTACGCTTTCTAGCCAGGCTGTACTTCAACACTTGGGAACAACTTCCCCAGACCTTGTAGCCGCACTCGTGGGATCCATGGGAGCTTTTCTTTTCTTTTTACTTTCCAATTTTTATTAATTCTTTATTTTCTTTTCTCTTCTTCTTCCCTTTTTTGTTTTTCTCCAATTCATAGTTTCTCATCTCTCCACTCCAATGGCAAGCTCCCCTAGCACTCTTTCTTGTTTGTTTGTATGTTTCTGGCTCCTGTTCTTCTCTCCTCTCTCACATACCTATCTTAGCTCCACACATCACAATCTCCCCCCTCCATCCTGCCTACCTACACCTTACACTTAACATCAAACCATGAAACAACACAGGCATGTTCTACTGGAACCTGCCCTGCCCTGATTCCCGACCCACCCTGGTGGCCGTAGTAAGTGCCACAAACAACCAATCCCAGCAACACCTCTTCAGCTAAACCTGCCCTGCTTTACCATATCTGAGTGACTGACCCTGCCAATTGGAGAAGGCAAAAAGTATCATGCCCACAGATGAGCAAACAACAACGAACACAAAGCTTTCCTGCTCAGACATAGCCAAATAAAAAACAAAAAAAGGACCAAACAGACAAATCTACAATCAAAAATGAGAAAAATAACCAGTGAATTCCCCAAAGACAGCAGACAATATCAAAACATTTACACAAACAGGACAAGATGGTTCCAGTAGACATCTAAAATAATAAAAAAAAAAAAGATGACTTTCCAGCAGAATAAAAAGCATTAGAGCTACCTTATAGGGAATTCAAATCTCCAGTACTCAGAATAATCCAAAAGTTGAAGCAAAAAGCAGACAAGGAGTTCTGGCAAAATGGTGCTCTGGGCAGAAGCACCACCCCGTCCCTCCACAGCAAAGATCCAAAAAACTAAGCTGAACAGAGAATACAAAAATCCTGAAACCCTAAAACATCAAATGAACGGATAAAGAACTCAGCCAAACACCAAATGGAGTCAGAAAACTGACAGAGAACATAAAGCGAGGAGAGAGTCACGGAGAGGTCCCCTACCAGCTAATGCAGCACGGATCCACCATCTTGCACTCGTATCAGAGACCAGCAAACAGGGGGTACGAGAAAGCAGCCTCACGGAGCATCCAGCAGGAGACAAAACAACCAGAAATTTTTGGTGTGCCCTTTCCCACCCCCCACCCCTCTTCGCCCCAGCTTAGCCTCCTCTGCTTCCCGCGGCCACAGTCTCTTGACCTGGAAGTGCCAGCTGCTTGGATTCCACACACCCGAGCGGGCGACTCTCTGGGTCCCATTAGTTGGCTGCTGGTGTTGCTTTTTTCCACTTCTTTTGATTTCTTCCTTGCCTCTTGCCACCTTCACCTCCTTTCGCTCGAGTGCCTGGCTCTGTGCACCATCTTTGCTTCTTCCTTAGGGGCTGCAGAGAGCCGGTAATTTGTGATATATGCTTTCACACTCTCTACTCTTCTTCACCCACACTCTGTCCCCTCTGCTTCCCGTGGGCAGTCTCTTGTCCAGAAACACCAGCCCGCACTAGCTGGCTCTCTGAGTCCCATTGGTTGGCTGCTGGTGTTGCTTTTTTCTTTTTTCTTTTTCTACTTCTTTTGATTTCTTCCTTGCCTCTCACCGCCTACCCCTCCTTTTGCTCGACAGCCTGGCTCCGTGCACAATCTTAGCTTCTTCTTGAGGGGCTGCAGAGCTCCATTCAAGTGTGGAGCTGCTTTCTGATCTGGGCTACTGCGCTGGTGGGATCCCAGAGCTTTTGTTCATTTGTTTGTTTTGAATTGTTTGTTTGTTTTCTTATCCTTTTCTTGAGCTGGGAGCCCTTTCTCGCCTGGTGGAGCTGCGTGGCAAGGAGACTGCAGAGGGATACCAGAGGGCATTTGTTTTTTTGTTAGTTATTTTTTTCTGTTTTTTGGGGAGTCCTTTCTTGTTCTTTTTTTTTTTTTAATTTGTTTTCTTTTCTTTTCCCTCTTTTTCCCTTTTTGTCTTTCTTCATTGCTCAGTTTCTCATCTCTCTATATCTTCCTTCTTTTTCTGTTTCCTGAATACCTGGCGTTGTATACCTCTACGCCTTCTAGACAGGCTGTACTGCAACACATGAGAGCGACTTCCCCAGATCTCAAAGCTGCACTGGTGGGATCCCTGGGAACTCTGTGGTTCTTTAACCTTTCTGATTTTTATTTATTCATTCTTTTCTTTTCTTCCTCTTCCCCTTTCTGTTTTTCTCCATTTCATAGTCTCACATCTCTCCAATCCAATGGCTAGCTACCCTAGCATTCTTTTTTGTTTGTATATTTTTGGCTCCTGTTTCTATCTCCTCTGACCCATATCCATCTTAGCTCCACACATAACAATATCCCCACTGCATTCTGCCTACCTGCACCGTGAGCTTGACATCACAACACCAACCCGCACAGGAATGGCCTACTGGAACCTGCCCTGCACTGATTCCCAACCCACCCAGGTGGCTGCAGTAAATGCCACAAACAACCCATCACAGTAAATCCTCTTCAGCTAGATCTGCTCTGCCGGACCATATCTGAGTGACTGACCCTGCCAGTTGGAGAAGGAGGCAAAAAGTATTGACCACACAGATAGGAAAACAACAAAGAACACACAGTCCACCTGCTCAGACAAAGTCAAAATTTTTTTTTAAAGAAAGGGATGAAACAAACAAATCTACAATCAATAAACGAGAAAAATAACTACCGAATGCCCCGAAGACAGCAGACAATATCAAAACATTTACAAAAACAGGACAGGATGGTTCCAGTAGGCATACAAATTAGAACACCAGATGACTCTCTTCTGGAAGAAAATGCACTAGAACCACCTCATAGAGAATTCAAATCTCTAATACTCAGAATTCTCCAAGAACTGAGGCAAAAAGCTGACAAACATGAGGAAAAAATAGACAAATTCATGGAAAATACAGACAAAAAATTGGAAGTATACAGGAAAATAATGCAGGAGCAAAATGCCAAAATAAATTCACAACTAGAAATTATACAAAGACAACAATTAGAAATCCAAAAGATAAACAACAAGATTTCAGAAATGGACAATATCATAGAAGGGCTGAGAAGCAGATTTGAAATGGTGGAAGACAGGATCAGTGGAATTGAAGCAAACACTTTGATACAACTCTCTTTGAGGAAAACTCAGAAAAAAGAACAAAGGAAAATGAAGAGACCCTGAGAGTTATGTGGGACACAATCAAAAGCAAAAATTTGCAAGTGATTGGAATTCCAGAACAGGGAGAGTTAGCAGAAAACACAGAGAGGATCATTGAGGAACTACCAACAGAAAACTTCCCCAATATCATGAAAGATGAAAAGCTGGCCATCCAAGAAGCTCAAAGAACCCCATATAGAAGAGACCACAAAAGCAAATCATCAAGGCATATCATATTCACACTCGCCAAAACCAAAGACAAAGAATCCTGAGAGAAGCTCGTGAAAGACAAGAAGTAACATATTCGGCAGAAACCATGCAGGCAAGAAGGCAATGGGATGACATATATAAAATCTTGAAAGAAAAAAATTGTCAGCCAAGAATAATAGATCCTGCAAAACTCTTGTTCAAATTTGATGGGGAAATTAGGTCATTTCCAGATAAACAGAAATTAAGGGAACATGTAAAAGTCAAACCAAACTTACAAGAATTATTAAAGGGAGTTCTTCAATCTGAGGACAAACAGCTTCAGCTCACAGGAAGAAGGTAGGATGCAGGATCGGACCAGTGAGATACCAATCTAGGAAATGAACTCTTGAGGACATCCAAAACCAAAAGAAATACAACAGGGAATCAGAGCGGTTAATGAATAAATGACAACAACATCAAAACAATAAAAGAGGGAATAAATGGCATATTTATAGAACCTTCTAATGGAGAGGAAGGCAAGCCGATACCAAGTAATGGTAGATTGCTTCAAACTTAGAAAGATAAGGGTAAAATTCATGGTAACCACAAAAAAAGTTAACAAACTTACTCATAAAAATAAAGAGGAAAAACATAAAGTCTCAGCAGAAACAAAACCTACAAAAACAAATGAAAAAAAAAATCCACAAACAAAAATAAATCAGCACAAGAGAGTAAGAAGAACAAAGAAAACTTTAGCGCCACAAAAAAAAAAAAACACTATAAAATGACAGCAACAAACTCACATCTATCAATAATTACACTGAATGTAAATGGACTCAATGCACCCATAAAGAGACGGAGAGTGACAGAATGGATAAGAAAACAGGATCCATCAATATGCAGTCTACAAGAGACACACCTTAGAAACAAAGATGTGAATTTATTAAAACTCAAAGGTTGGAAAAACATATATTAAGCTAACAACGACCAAAAAAGAGCAGGAGTGGCAATTCTAATCTCAGATAAAATAGACTTTGAAAGGAAACCTACCGTAAAAGACAAAGAAGGACACTATATAATGATTAAGGGGACGATCCATCATGAAGACATAATCATAATAAATATCTACGCACCCGATGACAGGGCTCCAAAATACATAATGCAAACTCTAACAACACTGAAAAGAGAAACTGACAGTTCCACAATAATAGTAGGAGACTTTAACACACCACTCTCATAAAGGACAGAATATCTAGAAAGAAACTCAAAAATATACAGAAGACCTAAAGGGCACAATCAGCCAACTTGACATCATACACATATATAGAACACTACACCCAACAGATGCAAAGTACACGTTCTTTTCTAATGCACATGGAAAGTTCTCCAGAATAGGCCACATCTGAGGCCGCACAGCAATCCTAAACAAGATCCAAAATGTTGAGAAAATTCAAAGTATCTTCTCTGACCACAATGCCATCAAGGTAGAAATTAACAATAGAAAGAGCAAGGAAAAAAAATCAATTAGATGGAAACTGAATAACAGCCTGCTTACAAACCACTGGGTAATAGAAGAAATCAGAAATGGAATCAAAAAATTCCTAGAATCAAATGAGAATGGAGACACATCATACCAAAACCTTTGGTACACAGCAAAGGCTGTCCTCAGAGGACAGTTTATAGCAGTAAATGCACATATCAAAAAAGAAGAAAGGGGAGAGGTCCGGCAAGATGGTGCTCTAGGCAGAAACGCCACGGCGTCCCTCCACAGCAAAGATCCGAAAAACTAAGTCAAACAGAGAATCAACAATCCTGAAACCCTAGAACATCAAATGAAGAGATAAAGAACTCAGCCGAGCACCAAATGGAGTGAGAATACTGAAAGAGAACGGAGAGCGAGGAGAGATTTTGCAGAAGTCCCCTAGCAGCTAACGCAGCACGGATCCACCATCTTGGACTCCTATCAGAGACCAGCAAACGGGGGTATGAGAGAGCAGCCTCACGGAGCGTCCAGTGGGAGACAAAACAGCCGGTAATTTGCGGTGTGCGCTTTCCCACCCCCCACCCCTCATCGCCCCGGCTCAGGCTCCTCTGCTTCCCATGGCCGCGGTCTCTTGGATGAGGGATGCTGGCTGCTAGGATTCCGTGCGCCCAGGCGGACGGGTCTCTGGGTGCCGTTAGTTGGCTGCTGGTGTTGCTTTTTGTTTTTCTTTTTCTGCTTCTTTTGATTTCTGACTTGACATTTGCTGATTCCCACTCCTTTTGCTGGGGTGCCTGGCTCTGAGCGCTGTCTTTGCCCTTTACTGCAGGGCTGTGGGGCTCCATTTGGGTGTGTGACTGCTTCCCGGTCTGGGCTGCCGCGCTGGTGGGATCCCAGGGCTTTTGTTCATTTCTTCCTCTGCTTCCTGCTGCCGCGGTCTCTTGACCGGGTGGCGCTGGCTGCTTGGATTCCACGCACCCGGGTGGGTGGCTCTCTGGGTGCCATTTGTTGACTGCTGGTGTTGCTTTTTTTTTTTTTTTTTTTCTGCTTCTTTTGGTTTCTCGCTTGCCTATCGCCGCCTCCCTCTCCCTTCGCTCGGGTGCCTGGCTTTGTGCGCCGTCTTTGCTCTTTCCTGAGGGGCCCCAGAGCACCGGCAATTTGTGATATATGCTTTCCCACTCTCCACCCTTCTTCACTCACAGTCGGCCTCCTCTGTTTCCCACGGACATAGTCTCTTGTCCAGAAACAACAGCACACACTGGCTGGCTCTCTGAGTGCCATTTGTTGACTGCTGGTGTTGCTTTTTTTTTTTTTTTCCTGCTTCTTTGGATTTCCTGCTTGCCTCTCACTGCCTACCCATCCTTTCTCTCGAGTGCCTGGCTCTATGCGCAATCTTTGCTTTTTCCTGAGGGGCTGCGGAGCTCCATTCGAGCATGGAGCTTCTTCCTGGTCTGGGCTACCATGCCAGTGGGATCCCAGAGCTTTTGTTAGTTTGTTCATTTTCAATTGTTTGTATGTTTTCTTTTCCTTTTCTTGAGTTGGGAGCCCTTTCTGGCCAAGTGGAGCTGCGTGCCAGGGAGACTCCCCTACAGCTTCCATAGATGTGCACAGGGATCCCTGAATGCATTTCTTTTTTTTTGTGTTTTTTTTTTTCTATTTTTCTGGGGGGCCTTTCTTGTTCTTTTTTTTTTTGTGATTTGTTTTGTTTTCTTTTCCCTCTTTTTCCCTTTTCTCTTTCTTCATTGCTCAATTACTCGTCTCTCTATCGCTTCCTTTTTCTGATCCCTGAATACCAGGCGTTGTATGCCTCTGCGCTTTCTGGCCAGGCTGTGCTGTGAAACCTAAGAGTGACTTCCCCAGACCTCATAGCTGCATTGGTGGGATCCCTGCAAACTCTGCGGTTCTTTAACCGTTCTGATTTTTATTTGTTCATTCTTTTCTTTTCCTTATCTTCCCCCTTCTGTTTTTCTCCATTCCATAGTCTTCCATATCTCCATTCCAACAGTAAGCACCCCTATTCTTTTTTGTTTATCTGTATGTTTTTTGGCTCCTGTTCCTCTCTCCTCTCTCCCATATCCAGCTTAGCATCACACATAACCATATCCCTGCTGCGTCCTGCCTACCTGAACTGTGCACTTGACATCACACCACCAAGCTGTGCAGGCACGGCCTATTGGAACCGACCCAGCACTGATTACCGACTTCCCTGGTGGCTGTGGTGAGTGCCACAAACAACCCGTCCCAGTGGCTCCTCTTCAGCTAGACCTGCCCTGCTGTACCACATATGAGTGACTGAACCTGCAAGTTGGAGAAGGAGGCGAAAAGTATTGAGCACACAGACGAGTGAACAATAAGGGGTACGCAGTCTGCCTGCTCAGACATACTCAAAATTTTTTTTAAAAAAGGGATGAAACAAACAAATCTACAATCAATAAATGAGAGAAATAAATACTGAATGCCCCCAAAACAGCATACAATATCAAAACATTTACAAAAACAGGACAAGATGGCTCCAGTAGGCATCCAAATTAAAACATCAGATAACTCTCCTGTGGAAGAAAATGCACTAGAAGTACCTGATAAGGAATTCAAATCTCTAAAACTCAGAATTTTCCAAGAACTGAGGCAAAAAGCTGACAAACATGAGGAAAAAATAGACAAATTTATGGAAAATACAGACAAAAAATTGGAAGAATTCAGGAAGATGATGCAGGAACAAAATGCCAAAATAAATTCACAACTCAAAATTATACAAAAACAACAATTAGAAATCCAAAAGATAAACAACAAGATTTCAGAAATGGATGATGTCATAGAAGGGCTGAAAAGCAGATTTGAAACCGTGGAAGACAGGATCAGTGGAACTGAAGACAAACACTTGGATACAACTCTGTTTCAGGAAAACTCAGAAAAAAGAACAAAGAAAAGTGAAGAGACCCTGAGAGTTATGTGGGACACAATTAAAAGCAAAAACTTAAGAGTGATTGGCATTCCAGAACAGGGGGAGAAAACAGAAAACACAGAGAGGACCATTGAGGAACTGCTGACAGAAAACTTTCCAAATATCATGAAGGATGAAAAGCTGGCCATCCAAGAAGCTCAACGAACCCCATATAGAAGATACCGTAAAAAAATCACCAAGGCATATCATATTCACACTCGCCAAAACAAAAGACAAACAAAGAATCCTGAGAGCAGCTCATGAAAAACAAGAAGTCACATACAGAGGAGAAACAATAAGACTAAGCTCAGATTATTGGACAGAAACCATGCAGGCAAGAAGGCAGTGGGATGACTTATATAAAATCTTGAAAGAAAAAACTTCTCAGCCAAGAATAATATATCCCGCAAAACTCTCTTTCAAATTTGATGGAGAAATTAGGTCATTTCCAGATAAAAAGAAACTAAGGGAACATGTAAAAGTCAAACCAAACTTACAAGAATTATTAAAGGGAGTTCTTCGATCTGAGGACAAACAGCTTCATCCCTCAGAGAGGACCTAGGATGCAGGATCATACGAGCCAGATACCAATATAGGAAATGAACTCTCAAGGACTATCCAAAACCAAAAGAAATACAACAGGGAATCAGAGCAGTCAATCAATGGATGACAACAACATCAAAACAATGAAAGAGGGAATAAATGGCAATGGTATGGAACCTTCTAATTGAGAGGAAGTCAAGGCGATACCAAGTAATGGTAAACTTCTTCAAACTTAGAAAGATAAGGGTAAAATTCATGGTAACCACAACGAAATTTAACAAACAAACTCATAAAAATAAACATGAAACCCATAAAGTCTCAGCAAAAACAAAACCTACAAAAACAAAAGAAATGAACACAAAATCCACAAACAGTAGTAACTCAGCACAAGAGAGTAAGAAGAACAAACAAAATGTTAGCACCATAAAAAAAAAGCACTACAAAATGACAGCAACAAACTCACATCTATCAATAATTACACTGAATGTAAATGGACTCAATGCACCCATAAAGAGACGGAGAGTGGCAGAATGGATAAAACAGGGTCCATCAATATGCTGTCTACAAGAGACACACCTTAGAAACAAAGATGGGAATTTATTAAAAATCAAAGGTTGGAGAAAAATATATCAAGCTAACAAATATCAAAAAAGAGCAGGAGTGGCAATTCTAATCTCAGATAAAATAGACTTTAAAACAAAATCTACCATAAAAGACAAAGAAGGACACTATACGATGATTAAGGGGATGATCCATCATGAAGACATAACCATAATAAATATCTATGCACCCAATGACAGGGCTCCAAAATACATAAAACAAACTCTAACAGCACTGAAAAGAGAAATTGACAGTTCCACAATAACAGTAGGAGACTTCAACACACCACTCTCAGTAAAGGACAGAACAACTACGAAGAAACTCAGCAAAGACACAGAAGACCTAAAGGGCAGAATCAGCCAAGTGGACCACATAGACATATATAGAACAATCCATCAAACCACTGCAAAGTATACATTCTTTTCCAATGCACATGGAATGTTCTCCAGAATGGACCACATCTTAGGCCACAGAGCAATCCCCAACAATATCCAAAATGCTGAGATAATTCAAAGTATCTTCTCTGACCACAATGCCATCAAGATAGAAATTAACAATAAAAAGAGCAAGGAAAAAAAATCAACTACATAGAAACTGAATAATACCCTGCTTACACAACAGTGGGTAATAGAAGAAATCAGAGATGGAATTAAAAAATTCCTAGAATCAAATGAGAATGAAAACACAGCCTACCAAAACCTTTGGGACACAGAAAAGGCAGTCCTCAGATGACAATTTATAGCATTAGATGCAGATATCAAAAAAGAAGAAAGATACAAAATCAAAACATTAACTACAGAACTCAAACAAATAGAAAGAGAACAGCAAAAACAGCCCAAATCCACGGGAAGAAAGGAAATAGTAAAGATCAGAGCAGAAATAAATGAAATAGAGAACAGAAAAACAATAGAAAGAATCAAGATAACCAAAAGTTGGTTTTTTGAAAGAATTGACAAAATCGACAAACCACTGGCCAGACCGACAAAAGAAAAACAGGAGCGGACACAAATAACCCAAATAAGAAATGAAATGGGGGACATTACAACAGACCCAACTGAAATAAAAAGGATTATAACAGAATATTATGAAAAACTATACTCCAACAAATTTGAAAACCTAGAGGAAATGGAAAAATTTCTAGAACCACATGGCCTACCCAAACTACAACAAAGTGATCTTGAAACTCTGAACAGACCCATAACAGGAGAAGAGATTGAAAAGTTAATAAAAGAAACTCCCAACCAAAAGATAGCCCTGGCCCAGATGGCTTGACTGGAGAATTCTACAAAACATTTACAGAAGAGCTTGTACCACTTCTACTCAAGCTATTTCAGAGTATAGAATAGGAAGCAACACTTCCAAATTCATTCTATGAAGCCAGCATAACTCTGATACCAAAACCAGGCAAAGACGTCACAAAGAAAATTACAGACCAAAATCTCTCATGAATATAGATGAAAAAATTCTGAACAAAATTCTAGCCAATAGAATTCAGCATCATATCAAAGAAATAATACACCACGACCAAGTAGGATTCATACCAGGTATGCAAGGATGGTTCAACATTAAAAAATCAATCAACGTAATCCACCACATCAATTAAAGCAAAGAAAAGAATCACATGATCATCTCAATTGACGCAGAAAAGGCATTTGACAAAGTCCAACACCAATTCCTGATAAAAGCTCTCAATAAAATAGGTATAGAAGGGAAATTTCTCAAAATAAAAAAGGGCATCTATGCAAAACCAATGGCCAACATCATTCTTTTTTTTTTTTATATATATATATTTTATTGTACTTCAGGTGAAGGCTTACAGAACAAATAGTTTCTCATGAAACAGTAGTACACATGTTGTTTTATGACACTGGTTAACAACCCCACAACATATTAAGCCTCTAAATTCTCAACCTTTTTTTTTTTTTTTAATATATATTTTATTGTACTTCAGGTGAAAGCTTACAGAGCAAATAGTTTCTCATGAAATAGTAGTACACATGTTGTTTTTTTTGACATTGGTTAACAACCCCACAACGTATTAAGCCTCTAAATTCTCAACCTTTTTTTTTGATGAAAATTACAGATGGCCAAAGATACACCGTTTCAAAATTTTCTACATTCACAGTTCAGTGACATTGACTACGCTCTTCCAACTGTGCTGTTATTCTCACTTAAGATGAAGGCTTACAGAACAAAATAGTTTTTCATTTAACAGTTACTACACATGTTGCCCTATGACAATGGTTAACAATCTCACAGCACATCAAGAATATCCTTACTCCACCTTGTGTTCCCTATCACCAGGGGGCTTCCTTGTCCCCTTCTGTCTTCTGGACCTTGTCAGTGGACTATTGTACCTCTTTAGTCTCATTTGTTTATTTATTTATTTATTTATTTTTATTTTATTTAAACACCATTTCAAAACTTTTTACTTACACATTTAAGTGATATTGACTATGCTCTTCCAATTGTGCTGCCATTCTCGCCCAAGATGAAGGCTTACAGGACAAAACAGCCTCCCATTTAATAGTTAATACAAATGTTGCCCTATAGCAGTGGTCAACAATCTCACAATACATCGACAGTGTCCTTATTCAATTTGTGTTCCTTATCATCAGTTTCCTACTCTCCCTCTGCCTTCTGGCCATTGTCACCGGACTCCTGTACATCGTTAGTCCCATTTAGTTTTACTGGGGTGTCCATTCCCAGGCTTAATATCGAACCTTGAAGGTAACTTCCCCTCTGAGCTGAAAGGGTGTCTGGGGGCCACACTCTCGAGGTTTCTCTAGTATTCTTTAGGCCAGTATATCTGGTCTTCTTATTATTTTTTTTTTTGGGGAGTTAAAATTATGCTCTACATCCTACTCCAGCTCTGCCCAGAAACCTCTGTTGTGATCCTGGTCAGAGGAGTCATTGGTGGTAGCCGGGCACCATCCAGCTGTACTGGGCTCAGTCCCGTGGAGGCCTTGGTAGCTGTGGACAATTAGTCCTTCGGACTGATCTTTTCCTTGTATCCTGCTCTCTTCGTTCTCCCTTGTTCCCGAAGGGATGAGATCAGTGGAGTATCTTAGATGGCCGCTCATAGGCTTTTAAGACCCCAGACACTACTCACCAAGGTAGAATGTAGAGCATTATCTTTATAAGTAGTGTCATGCCAATTGAGTTAGATGTTCCCCGAGATCATGGTCCCCAGAGCCCTCCGTCCAACAACTCAGTCCCTCGGGGGGTTTGGATGTGTCTATAGGGCCTCCATGACCTTTCCTTGTGCAGGTTGTGTTAGTTTCCCCTGTACTATGTACTATCTCATCTCTCACCCAAGTTACCACTTACCTATTACCTATTTAGTATCCCCCCCCCTCCCATCCCTGGTAACCAACAAGGATTGTTACATTTTGCACGTGAATTTTTTCATGGGTTTTTACAATAGAGGTCTCATACAATATTTGTCCTTTTGTGATTGACTTATTTCACTCAGCATGATGTCCTCCAATTTCATCCATGTTATGAGATGGTTCACCGATTCATCGTTCTTTCTCGTTGCATAGTACTCCATTGTGTGTATATACCATAGTTTGTGTATCCATTCGTCTGTTGATGGACATCGAGGTTGTTTCCATCGTTTTGCTATTGTGAATAATGCTGCCATGAACATAGGTGTGCATATGTCTATTCGAGTGATGACTCTTATTTCTCTAGGATATATTCCTAGGAGTGGGATTGCTGGATCGAATGGTGCGTCTATTTCTAGCTTTCTGAGGAAACGCCATATCATTTTCCAAAATGGCTGTATCATTTTGCATTCCCACCAGCAGTGTATAAGAGTTCCCGTCTCCCCGCGGCCCCTCCAACATTTGTTATTTCCAGTGTTTTTGATTCGTGCCAGTAATGCCGGGGTGAGATGGTATCTCATTGTGGTTTTAATTTGCATTTCTCTAATGGCTAGTGATCGCGAGCATTTCCCCATGTGTCTGTTGGCCATTTGAATGTCTTCCTTGGTGAAGTGTCTGTTCATTTCCTTTGCCCATTTTTTGATAGGATTGGTTGTCTTTTTGTTGTAGAGGTGTTGGATTTTCCTGTAGATTATGGAGATTAGACCTTTGTCTGACTTGTACTGTCCAAAAATTTTTTCCCAGTCTGTAGGTTCTCTTTTAACTCTTTTGGTGAAATCTTTTGAAGAGCACAGATGTTTGATTTTTAGAAGATCCCAATTATCTAGTTTATCTGTTGGGTTTTTTGTGTTGATGTTTATGGTTTGTATCCTGTTAATGCCATGTATTAAGGTCTGAAGTGTTGGTCCTATTTTTTCTTCTATGAATTTTATAGTTTGAGGCTTTATATTCAGGTCTTTGATCCATTTTGAAGTAGTTTTTGTATATGGTGTGAGGTATGGGTCCTGTTTCATTTTTCTACAAATGGATATCCAGTTTTGCCAGCACCATTTGTTAAAAAGACTGTGTTTTCGCCATTTGATGTATTTTGGGCCCTTGTCAAAAATCAGGTGACCGTAGGTGGATGGATTTACATCTGAGTTCTCAATTCTGCTCCATTGGTCAATGTCTCTGTTGTTGTACCAGTACCAGGCTGTTTTGAGTACCGTAGCTGTATAGTAGGTTCTCAAGTCAGGTAGTGTGAGTCCTCCAACTTTATTCTTCTTCTTCAGTAGTGCTTTACTTATTCGGGGTTTCTTCCCTTTCCATATAAAGTTAATAATTAGTTTTTCCATCTCTTCGAAGAATGTTGTTGGTATTTGTATCGGAATTGCATTGTATTTGTAGATTGCTTTAGGTAGAATTGCCATTTTCACAATGTTGAGTCTGCCTATCCATGAGCATGGTTATGTTTTTCCATTTATGTAGATCCCTTTGGGTTTCATGCAGCAGTGTTTTGTAGTTTTCTTTGTATAGGTCTTTTATATTCCTGGTCAGATTTATTCCTAAGTATTTTATCTTTTTAGGGGCTATTGAAAATGGTATTGATTTCCTGATCTCCTTTTCATCGTTCTCTTTACTGGTGTATAGGAATCCAACTGATTTTTGAATGTTTATCTTGTATCCTGCTACTCTGTTGAATCTTTCTATTACTTCCAGTAAATTTCTCGTGGAGTCTTTAGGGTTTTCTATGTATAGTATCATATCATCTGCAAACAGGGACAGTTTAACTTCTTCATTACCAATTTGGATGCCCTTTATTTCTTTTTCTTGCCTTACTGCTCTAGCTAGAACTTCCAGCACAATGTTAAATAGGAGTGGTGATAAAGGGCATCCTTGTCTTGTTGCTGTTTTCAGGGGGAATGTTTTCAGCCTTTCTCCATTAAGAATGATGTTGGCTGTTGGTTTTGCATAGATGCCCTTTATTATGTTGAGAAATTTCCCTTCTACACCTATTTTATTGAGAGCTTTTATCAGGAATGGGTGTTGGACTTTGTCAAATGCCTTTTCTGCATCAATTGAGATAATCATGTGATTTTTTTCTTTCCTTTTATTTATGTGGTGGATTACGTTGATGGATTTTCTAATGTTAAACCATCCTTGCATACCTGGTATGAATCCTTCTTGGTCGTGGTGTATTATTTTTTTGATATGATACTGAATTCTATTGGCTAGAATTTTGTTCAGAATTTTTGCATCTATATTCATGAGAGATATTGGTCTGTAAATTTCTTTTTTTGTGATGTCTTTGCCTGGTTTTGGTATCAGCGTTATGCTGGCTTCATAGAATGAATTTGGAAGTGTTGCTTCCTCTTCTATGCTCTGAAATAACTTGAGTAGTACTGGTACGAGCTCTGCTGTAAATGTTTTGTAGAATTCTCCAGTGAAGCCATCTGGGCCAGGGCTTTTTTTGGTTGGGAGTTTTTTTATTACCTTTTCAATCTCTTCTCTTGTTATGGGTCTGTTCAGATTTTCAATATCACTTTGTTGTAGTTTGGGTAGGCCGTATGTTTCTAGAAATTTATCCATTTCCTCTAGGTTTTCAAATTTGTTGGAATATAGTTTTTCATAATATTCTGTTATAATCCTTTTTATTTCAGTTGAGTCTGTTGTAATGTCCCCCATTTCATTTCTTATTTGGGTTATTTGTGCCCTCTGCTGTTTTTCTTTTGTCAGTCTGGCCAGTGGTTTGTCGATTTTGTTGATTCTTTCAAAGAACCAACTTTTGGTTTTGTTGATTCTTTCTATTGTTTTTCTGTTCTCTATTTCATTGATTTCTGCTCTGATCTTTACTATTTCCTTTCTTCCGGTGGTTGTAGGCTTTTTTTGTTGTTCTCTTTCTATTTGTTTGAGTTTTGTAGTTAATGTTTTGATTTTGTCCCTTTCTTCTTTTTTGATATGTGCCTCTATTGCTATAAATTGTCCTCTGAGGACTGCCTTTGCTGTGTCCCAAAGGTTTTGGTATGATGTGTTTTCATTTTCATTTGATTCTAGGAATTTTTTAATTCCATCTCTGATTTCTTCTATTACCCATTGATGTGTAAGCAGATTATTATTCAGTTTCCATGTGTTTGATTTTTTTTCCTTGCTCTTTCTAGTGTTAATTTCTACCTTGATGGCATTGTGGTCAGAGAAGATACTGTGAATTATCTCAGCATTTTGGATCTTGTTGAGGATTGCTCTGTGGCCTAAGATGTGGTCTATTCTGGAGAACGTTCCATGTGCATTGGAAAAGAATGTGTACTTTGCAGCGGTTGGATGGATTGTTCTATATATGTCTATGAGGTCCAGTTGGCTGATTGTGTCCTTTAGGTCTTCTGTATCTTTGCTGAGTTTCTTTTTAGTTGTTCTGTCCTTTACTGAGAGTGGTGTGTTGAAGTCTCCTACTATTATTGTGGAACTGTCAATTTCTCTTTTCAGTGCTGTTAGAGTTTTTTTTATGTATTTTGGAGCCCTGTCATTGGGTGCATAGATATTTATTATGGTTATGTCTTCATGATGGATCATCCCCTTAATCATTATATAGTGTCCTTCTTTGTCTTTTATGGTAGATTTTGTTTTAAAGTCAATTTTATCTGAGATTAGAATTGCTACTCCTGCTCTTTTTTGATAGTTGTTAGCTTGATATATTTTTTTCCAACCTTTGATTTTTAATAAATTCACATCTTTGTTTCTAAGATGTGTCTCTTGTAGACAGCAAATAGATGGATCCTGTTTTCTTATCCATTCTGCCACTCTCCGTCGCTTTATGGGTGCATTGAGTCCATTTACGTTCAGTGTAATTATTGATAGATGTGAATTTGTTAGTGTCATTTTGTAGTGCTTTTTTTTGTGATGCTGAAGTTTTCTTTGTTCTTCTTACTCTCTTGTGCTGAGTTCCTTTTGTTTGTGGATTTTGTGTTCATTTCTTTTGTTTTTGTATATTTTGTTTTTGTTGAGACTTTATGTTTTTCGTCTTTAATTTTATGAGTTGGTTTGTTAACTTTTTTTGTGGTTACCATGAATTTTACCCTTATCTTTATAATTTTGAAGCAGTCTACCATTACTTGGTATCGCCTTGCCTTCTTCTCCTTTAGAAGGTTCTATACCTATGCCGTTTGTTCCCTCTTTCATTGTTTTGATGTTGTTGTCATCCTTTGATTGATTTCTCTGATTCCCTGTTGTATATCTTTTGTTTTTGGAAAGTCCTCTGTAGTTCAGTTCCTAGAATGGTATCTGGTTCATGTGAACCTGCGTCCTAGGTCCTAGGTCCTGCCTGAGGGCTGAAGCTGTTTGTCCTCAGATCGAAGAACTCCCTTTAATAATTCTTGTAAGTTTGGTTTGACTTTTGCATATTCCTTTAGTTTCTGTTTATCTGGAAATGACCTAATTTCACCATCAAATCTGAATGAGAGTTTTGCAGGATATATTATTCTTGGCTGACAATTTTTTTCTTTCAAGATTTTATATATGTCATCCCATTGCCTTCTTGCCTGCATGGTTTCTGCTGAATAATCTGAGCTTAGTCTTATTGTTTCTCCTCTGTATGTGACTTCTTGTTTTTCACGAGCTGCTTTCAGGATTCTTTGTTTGTCTTTAGTTTTAGCGAGTGTGAATATGATATGTCTTGGTGATTTTCTTTTGGGGTCTCTTCTATATGGGGTTCGTTGAGCTTCTTGGATGACCAGCTTTTCATCTTTCATGATATTGGGAAAGTTTTCTGTCAGCAGTTCGTCAATGATCCTCTCTGTGTTTTCTGTTTTCTCCCCCTGTTCTGGTATGCCAATCACTCGTAAGTTTTTGCTTTTAATTGTGTCCCACATAACTCTCAGGGTCTCTTCATTTTTCTTTGTTCTTTTTTCTGAGTTTTCCTGAAACAGAGTTGTATCCAAGTGTTTGTCTTCAGTTCCACTGATCATGTCTTCCATGGTTTCAAATCTACTTCTCAGCCCTTCTATGACGCCGTCCATTTCTGAAATCTTGTTGTTTATCTTTTGGATTTCTAATTGTTGTTTTTGTATAATTTCGAGTTGTGAATTTATTTTGGCATTTTGTTCTTGCATCATCTTCCTGAATTCTTCCAATTTTTTGTCTGTATTTTCCATAAATTTGTCTATTTTTTCCTCATGTTTGTCAGCTTTTTGCCTCAGTTCTTGGAAAATTCCGAGTATTAGTGATTTGAGTTCCCTATCAGGTACTTCTAGTGCATTTTCTTCCACAGGAGAGTTATCTGGTGTTTTAATTTGGACGCCTATTGGAGCCATCTTGTCTTGTTTTTGTAAATGTTTTGATATTGTTTGCTGTTTTCGGGGCATTCAGTAGATATTTCTCTCGTTTATTGATTGTAGATTTTTTTTTTTTTTTCGTTCTTGTGGTACAGCTGGGCAGATCTAGTTGAGGAGGAGCCACTGGGATGGGTTGCTTGTGGCACTCACCGCAGCCACCAGGACGGTCGGTAGTCAGTGCTGGGCAGGTTCCAATAGGGCGTGCCTGCACCGCTTGGTGATGTGATGTCTAGTGCACGGTGCAGGTAGGTAGGGTGCAGCAGGAAGATGGTTATGTGTGAAGCTAAGCGCAGTTTACCGGTCGTTCTGTCTCCGACCAGATGCTCTGCAAGGCTGCTCTCCCGTTTGCTGGTCTCCGATAGGGATCCAAGATGGTGGATCCGCGCTGCGTTAGCTGGTAAGGAATCTCTGCCTGAGTCTCTCCTCGCTCTCCGTTCTCTTTTAGTATTCTCACTCCGTTTGGTGTTTGGCTGAGTTCTTTATCTCTTCATTTGGTGTTCTAGGGTTTCAGGATTGTTGATTCTCTGTTAGGCTTAGTTTTTCGGATCTTTGCTGTGGAGGGACGGCATGGTGTTTCTGCCTAGAGCGCCATCTTGCCCCGGAATCCCCCCTTTTTTTTTTTTTTTTGATGAAAATACAGATAGCCAAAGATACACCATTTCAAAAATTTCTACATACACAGTTCAGTGACATTGACTATGCTCTTCCAACTGTGCTGTTATTCTCACTTAAGATGAAGGCTTACAGAACAAAATAGTTTCTCATTTAACAGTTACTACAGATGTTGCCCTATGACAATGGTTAACAATCTCACAACACATCAAGAATATCCTTACTCTACCTTGTGTTCCCTATCACCAGGGGACTTCCTTGTCCCCTTCTGTCTTCTGGCCCTTGTCACTGGACTACTGTACCTCATTAGTCTCATTTGGTATTTTTTTTTTTAACACCATTTCAAAACTTTTTACTTACACATTTAAGTGATATTGACTATGCTCTTCTAATTGTGCTGCCATTCTCTCCCAGGATGAAGGCTTACAGGACAAATCAGCCTCCCATTTAATAGTTACTACAACTGTTGCCCTATAACAGTGGTCAACAATCTCACAACACATCGACACTGTCCTTACTCAATTTGTGTTCCTTATCATCAGTTTCCTACTCCCCCTCTGCCTTCTGGCCTTTGTCACTGGACTCCTGTACCTCATTAGTCCCATTTAGTTTTACTGGTTTGTCCACTCCCAGGCTTAACATCGAACCTCGAAGGTAACTTCACCTCTGAGCTGAAAGCGTGTCTGGGGGCCACACTCTTGAGGTTTCTCCAGTATTCTTTAGGCCGGTAAATCTGGTCTTTTTTTTTTTTTTTTTTTTTTTGTTAAAATTATACTCTACATCCTTCTCCAGCTCTGTCCAGAACCCTCTGTTGTGATCCTGGTCAAAGCAGTCAGTGGTGGTAGCCGGGCACCATCTAGCTGTACTGGACTCAGTCTTGTGGAGGCCTTGGTAGCTGTGAAAAATTAGTCCTTTGGACAACTCTTTTCATTGTATCCTGTTCTCTTCATTCTCCCTTGTTCCCGAAGGGATAGACCAGTGGAGTATCTTAGATGGCCACTCATAGGCTTTTAAGCCAACATCATTCTTATTGGAGAGAGGCTGAAAACATTCCCCTTGAAAACAAGAACAAGACAAGAATGCCCTTTATCACCACTCCTATTTAACATTGTGCTGGAAGTTCTAGCTAGAGAAATAATGCAACAAAAAGAAAAAAAGGGCATCCAAATTGGTAATGAAGAAGTTAAACTCTCCCTGTTTTCAGATGATATGATACTATACATAGAAAACCCTAAACACTCCACGAGAAATCTACTGCAACTAATAGAAAGAATCAGGAGAGTAGCAGGTATTAAAATAAACATTCAAAAATCAGTTGGATTCCTATCCAACAGTAAGGAGAATGATCAAAAGGAAATCAGGAAAAGAATACCATTTATAATAGCCCCTAAACAGATAAAATACTTAGGAATCAATCTAACCAGGGATGTAAAAGACCTATACAAAGAAAACTATGAAACAATACTGCATTAAACCCAAAGGGATCTACATAAATGGAAAAACATCCCATGCTCATGGATAGGCAGACTCAACATTGTGAAAATGGCAATTCTACCCAAAGCAATTTACAAATACAACGCAATCCGGATCCAACTACCAGCAACATTTTTCAAAGAGATGGAAAAACTAAACATTAACTTTATATGGAAAGGGAAGAAGCCCCGAATAAGTAAAGCACTACTGATGAAGAAGAATAAAGTTGCAGGACTCACACTACCTGACTTGAGAACCTACTATACAGCTACAGTAGTCAAAACAGCCTGGTACTGGCATAATGACAGAGACATTGACCAATGGAACACAATTGAGAACCCAGATGTAAATCCATCCACCTATGGTCACCTGATCTTCGACAAGGGCCCAAAGTCCATGAAATGGGGAAAAGACAGTCTTTTTAACAAATAGTGCTGGCAAAACTGGATATCCATCTGCAAAAAAATGAAACAGGACCCATACCTCACACCGTATACAAAAACTACTTCAAAATGGATCAAAGACC
The DNA here is from genome assembly GCA_030035585.1 of Dugong dugon. Classification (NCBI taxonomy): domain Eukaryota; kingdom Metazoa; phylum Chordata; class Mammalia; order Sirenia; family Dugongidae; genus Dugong; species Dugong dugon. Next base: position 37,580,646 of record CM057479.1, read on the forward strand.
TGAATATAAAGCCTAAAACTATAAAGTTCATAGGACAAAAAATAGGACCAACACTTCAGGCCTTAATACATGGCATTAACAGGATACAAACCGTAACCATCAGTGCACAAACCCCAAAAGATAAGCTAGATAACTGGGATCTTCTAAAAATCAAACACCTAAGCTCTTCAAAAGACTTCACCAAAAGAGTCAAAAGAGAACCTACAGACTAGGAAAAAATTTTTGGACACTACAAGTCACACAAAGGTGTAATCTCCATAATCTACAAGAAAATCCAACACTTCTACAACAAAAGGACAAATAATCCTATTAAAAAATGGGCAAAGGAAATGACCACACCCTTCACCAAAAAAGACATGCAAATGGCCAACAGATACATGAGGAAATGCTAGCGATCACTAGCCATTAGAGACATGCAAATTAAAACCACAATGAGATACCATCTCACCCCGTCATTACTGGCACGAATCAAAAACGCTGGAAATAACAAATGTTGGAGGAGTTGTGGGTTGATTGGAACTCTTATGCACTGTTGGTGGGAATGCAAAATGATACAACCATTTTGGAAAATGATATGGCACTTCCTCAGAAAGCTAGAAATAGAAATACCATACGATCCAGAAATCCCACTCCTAGGAATGTATCCTAGAGAAATAAGAGTCGTCTCTCGAATAGACATATGCACATGTATGTTCATGACAGCATTGTTCACAATAGCAAAATGATGGAAACTACCTAGATGCCCATCAACAGATGAATGGATAAACAAACTATGGTAGATACACACAATGGAGTACTATGCAACGAGAAAGAACAACAATGAATCTGTGAAGCATCTCTTAACATGGATGAAACTGGAGGACATTATGCAGATTGAAATAAGTCAATCACAAAAGGACAAATATTGTATGAGACCTCTATTGTAAAAACCCACGAAAAAGTTCACACGCAAAATGTAACAATCTTTGCTCGTTACCAGGGATGGGAGGGGTAGGGGGGAAATACTAAATAGGCAATAGATAAGTGGTATCTTGGGTGAAAGGTGAGATAGTACACAATACCAGGGAAACTAACACAACCTGTACAAGGAAAGATCATGGAAGCCCCATAGACACATCCAAACTCCCCGAGGGACTGAGTTGCTGGGTGGAGGGTTCTGGGGAACATGGTCTCGGGGAACATCTAATCAACTGGCATGACACTACTTATAAAGACAATGCTCTACATTCTACCTTGGTGAGTAGTGTCTGGGGTCTTAAAAGCCTGTGAGTGGGCATCTAAGATACTCCACTGTGTCATCCTTTTGGGAGGAAGGGAGAATGAAGAGAACAGGATATAAGGAAAAAATTAGACCAAAGCACTAATTGTCCACAGCTACCAAGGCCTCCACTGGACTGAGTCCAGTACAGCTAGATGGTGCCCGGCTACCACCACTGAATGCTCTGACCAGGATCACAACAGAGGGTTCTGGACAGAGCTGGAGAAGGATGTGGAGCATAATTCTAACTCACAAAAAAAAAAAAAAAAAAAGACCAGATTTACTGGCCTGAAGGAGACTGGAGAAACCTGGAGAATATAGTCCCCAGATACCCTTTTAGCTCAGTAGTGAATTTACCTCCGAGTTTCACTGTTCAGCTTAGGAGTGGACAGCCCCGTAAAACCAAATAAGACTAACGAGGCACAGGAGTCCAGTGACAAGGGCCAGAGGCAGAAAGGGTAAGGAAGCTGGTGATAGGGAACACAAGATTGAGTAGGAATATTATTGATGTGTTGTGAGATTTTTAACGATTGTCATAAGGCAACATTTGTAGTAAATGTTAAATGAGAAACTATTTTGTTCTGTATGCCTTCATCTTAAGTGAGAATAACAGCACAATTGGAAGAGCTCAGTGAATGTCACTTAGCTGTGTGTGTAGAAATTTTTGAAATGGTTTATCTTTGGCTATGTGTATTTTCACCCAAAAAAAAAAAAAATGTTGAGAAGTTAGAAGGTTGATATGTTGTGGGGTTGTTAACCAATGTCATAAAACAACATGTGTACTACTGTTTCATGAGAAACTATTTGTTCTGTAAACCTTCACCTAAAATACAATAAAATATAAAAAAAAAGAAGAATGGGACAAAATCAAAACATTAACTACAGAACTCAAACAAATAGAAAGAGAACAGGAAAAATCCCACAACCACCGGAAGAAAGGAATGAGTAAAGATCAGAGCAGAAATAAATGAAATAGAGAACAGAAAAACAATAGAAAGAATCAAGAAAACCAAAAGTGTCTTCTTTAAAAGAATCAACAAAATCAACAAAGCAGATTGACAAAAGTAAAACTGGAGAGGACACAAATAACCTAAATAAGAAGTGAAATGGGGGACATTGCCACAGACCCAACTGAAATAAAAAAGATCATAACAGAATATTATGAAAAACTATACTCTTAACAAATTTGAAAACCTAGAGGAAATGGATAAATTTCTAGATACCCACGGCCTACCCAAACTACAACAAAGTGATGTTGAAAATCTGAACAGACCCATAACAAGAGAAGAGATTGAAAAGGTAACAAAAATACTCCAAACCAAAAAAGCCGTGGCCCAGATGGCTTCACTGGAGAATTCTACAAAACATTTACAGAAGAGATTGTACCAGTACTACACAATCTATTTCAGAGCATAGAAGAGGAAGCAACACTTCCAAATTCATTCTATGAAGCCAGCATAATGCGGATAACCAAACCAGGAAAACAAGTCACAAAAAAAGAAAATTACAGACCAATATCTCTCATGATTATAGATGCAAAGATTGTTAACAAAATTCTATCTAATAGAATTCAGCATCATATCAAAAAAAATAATACACCACGACCAGACAGGATTCACACCAGGTATGCAAGGATGGTTCAACATTAGAAAATCAATCAACGTAATCCACCACATAAATAAAAGGAAAGAAAATAATCACATCATCATCTCAACTGACGCAGAAAAAGCATTTGACATAGTCCAACACCCATTCCTTATAAAAACTCTCAATCAAATAGGTATAGAAGGGAAATTTCTCAACATAATAAAGGGCATCTATGCAAAACCAACGGCCAACATCATACTTAATGGAGAGAGGCTGAAAACATTCCCCTTAAAAACAGGAACAAGACAAGGATGTCCTTTATCACCACTCCTATTTAACATTGTGCTGGAAGTTCTAGCTAGAGAAATAAGGCAAGAAAAGGAAATAAAGGGCATCAAAATTGGTAATGAAGAAGCTAAAGTGTCCCTATTTGCAGATGATATGATACTATATATAAAAAACCCTACAAACTCCACAAGAAATTTTACTGGAATTTATAGAAAGATTCTGCAGAGTAGCTGGATACAAGATAAACATTCAAAAATCAGTTGGATTCCTGTACCCATTAAGGAGAACAATAAAAGGAAATCAGGAAAAGAATACCATTTATAATAGCCCCTAAACAGATAAAATACTTAGGAATCAATCTAACCAGGGATGAAAAAGACCTATACAAAGAAAACTATGAAACAATACTGCATTAAACCCAAAGGGATCTACATAAATGGAAAAACATCCCATGCTCATGGATAGGCAGACTCAACATTGTGAAAATGGCAATTCTACCCAAAGCAATTTATAAATACAATGCAATCCTGATCCAAATACCAACAACATTCTTCAAAGAGATGGAAAAACTAATCATTAACTTTATATGGAAAGGGAAGAAGCCCCGAATAAGTAAAGCACTACTGAAGAAGAAGTATAAAGTTGCAGGATTCACACTACCTGACTTGAGAACCTACTATACAGCTACAGTAGTCAAAACAGCCTGGTATTGGGACAACGACAGAGACATTGACCAATGGAACACAATTGAGAACCCAGATGTAAATCCATCCACCTATGGTCACCTGATCTTCGACAAGGGCCCAAAGTCCATGAAATGGGAAAAAGACAGTCTTTTTAACAAATAGTGCTGGCAAAACTGGATATCCATCTGCAAAAAAATAAAACAGGACCCATACCTCACACCGTATACAAAAACTACTTCAAAATGGATCAAAGACCTGAATATAAAGTCTAAAACTATAAAGTTCATAGAACAAAAAATAGGACCAACACTTCAGGCCTTAATACATGGCATTAACAGGATACAAACCGTAACCATCAGTGCACAAACCCCAATAGATAAGCTAGATAACTGGGATCTTCTAAAAATCAAACACTTATGCTCTTCAAAAGACTTCAAAAGAGTCAAAAGATAACCTACAGACTAGGAAAAAATTTTTGGACACTACAAGTCACACAAAGGTGTAATCTCCATAATCTACAAGAAAATCCAACACTTCTACAACAAAAGGACAAATAATCCTATTAAAAATTGGGCAAAGGAAATGACCACACCCTTCACCAAAAAAGACATGCAAATGGCCAACAGACACATGAGGAAATGCTAGCGATCACTAGCCATTAGAGAAATGCAAATTAAAACCACAATGAGATACCATCTCACCCCGACATTACTGGCATGAATCAAAAACACTGGAAATAAGAAATGTTGGAGGGGCTGTGGGTTGATTGGAACTCTTATGCACTGTTGGTGGGAATGCAAAATGATACAACCATTTTGGAAAATGATATGGCACTTCCTCAGAAAGCTAGAAATAGAAATACCATACGATCCAGAAATCCCACTCCTAGGAATATATCCTAGAGAAATAAGAGTCGTCTCTCGAATAGACATATGCACATGTATGTTCATGACAGCATTGTTCACAATAGCAAAATGATGGAAACAACCTAGATGCCCATCAACAGATGAATGGATAAACAAACTATGGTAGATACACACAATGGAGTACTATGCAACGAGAAATAACAACAATGAATCTGTGAACCATCTCCTAACATGGATGAAACTGGAGGTCATTATGCTGAGTGAAATAAGTCAATCACAAAAGGACAAATATTGTATGAGACCTCTATTGTAAAAACCCATGGAAAAGTTCACACGCAAAATCTAACAATCTTTGTTTGTTACCAGGGATGGGAGCGGTGGGGGGAAATACTAAATAGGCAATAGATAAGTGGTATCTTTGGTGAAGGGTGAGACAGCACACAATACAGGGGAAACTAGCACAACTTGTACAAGGAAAGGTCATGGAAGCCCCATAGACATATCCAAACTCTCTGAGGGACTGAATTTCTTGGTGGAGGGCTGTGGGGACCATGGTCTTGGGGAACGTTTAGCTCAATTGGCATGACACATCTTCTAAGGACAATACTCTAATTCTACCTTGGTGAGTAGTGTCTGGGGTCTTAAAAGCCTGTGAGCGGCCATCTAAGATACTCCACTGTCTCATCCCTTTGGGAGGAAGGGAGAATGAAGAGAACAGGATACAAGGAAAAGATTAGTCCGAAGAACTAATTGTCCACAGCTACCAAGACCTCCACTGGACTGAGTCCAGTACAGGTAGATGGTGCCCGGCTACCACCACTGACTGCTCTGACCAGGATCACAACAGAGGGTTCTGGACAGAGCTGGAGAAGGATGTAGAGCATAATTCTAACTCACACACAAAAAAAGACCAGATTTACTGGCCAAATGGAGACTGGAGAAACCTCAAGGCCACCAGACACACTTTTTGCTCAGTGGTGAAGTTACATCCGAGATTCACTGTTCAGCCTTGTTGTGGACAGCCCCGTAAAACCAAATGAGACTAACGAGGTACAGGAGTCCAGTGACAAGGGCCAGAAGGCAGAAGGGGACAAGGAAGCTGGTGATAGAAAACCCAAGGATGATTAAGGATATTGTTGATGTGTTGTGAGAGTGTTAACAATTGTTATAGGGCAACATTTGTAGTAACTGTTAAATGAGAAACTATTTTGTTCTGTAAGCCTTCATCTTAAGTGAGAATAACAGCACAATTGGAAGAGCATAGTCAATGTCACTGAACTGTGCATGTAAAAATTTTTGAAATGCTGTATCTTTCGCTATGTGTATTTTCAGCAAAAAAAAAGGTTGTGAAGTTAGAGGGTTGATATGTTGTGTGGTTGTTAACCAATGTCATAAAACAACATGTGTACTACTGTTTCATGAGAAATTATTTGTTCTGTAAGCCTTCACCTGAAGTACAATTTTAAAAAAATAAAATAAAATAAAAATTAAAAAAAAAAGAAAATTACAGACAAATATCTCTCATGAATATAGATGCGAAAATTCTCAACATAATTCTAGCCAATAGAATTCAGCATCATATCAAAAAATAATACACCACATCCAAGTAGGATTCATACCAGGTATGCGAGGATGGTTCAACATTAGAAAATCAATCAACATAATCCACCACATAAATAAAAGGAAAGGAAAGAATCACATGATCATCATAATGCAGAAAAGGCATTCGACAAAGTACAACACCAATTTCTGATAAAAACTCTCAATAAAATAAGTGTAGAAGGGAAATTTCTCAACATAATAAAGGGAATCTATGCAAAACCAACAGCCAACATCATTCTTAATGGAGAGAGGCTGAAAACATTCCTCTTGAGTACAGGAACAAGACAAGAATGCCCTTTATCACCACTCCTACTTAACATTGTGCTGGAAGTTCTAGCTACAGCTGTATGGCAAGAAAAAGAAATAAAGGGCATCCAAATTGGTAATGAAGAAGTTAATCTGTCCTTGTTTGTGGATTATATGATACTATACAAAGAAAACCCTAAAGACTCCAAGAGAAATCTATTGGAACTAACAGAAAGATTCAGCAGAGTAAGCAGAATACCAGATAAACATACAATAATCAGTTGGATTCCTATACAACAATAAAGAGAATTATGAAAAGGAAATCAGGAAAAGAATACCATTTATAATAGCCCCTAAAAAAATAAAATACTTAGGAATAAATCTAACAAGGGATGTAAAAGAAGTATACAAAGAAAACTAAAAATCACTATCTCAAGAAACCCAAAGGGATCTACATAAATGGAAAAACATACCATGCTCATGGATAGGTTGACTCAACGTTGTGAAAATGACAATCCTACCCAAAGCAATTTACCAATAGAATGAAATCCCCATCCTAATACCAACAACGTTCTTCAAAGAGATGGAAAAACTAATCATTAAAGTTATATGGAAAGGGAAGAAGCCCCGAATAAGTAAAGCACTACAGAAGAAGAAGAATAAACTTGGAGGAGTCATACTACCTGACCTCAGAACCTACTATCCACCTAAGGTAGTCAAAACACCCTGGTACTGGTACAAAGACAGTTACATTGACCAATGGAACACAATTGATAACCCAGATGTAAATCCATCCACCTATGGTCACCTGATCTTCGACAAGGGCCCAAAGTCCATGAAATGGGGAAAAGACAGTCTTTTTAAGAAATGGTGCTAGCAAGACTGGATATCTATATGCAAAAAAATGAAACAGGACCCATACCTCACTCCATACATGAAAATTATATCAAAATGGATGAAAGACCTAAATATAAAGTAAAAACTATAATGTTCATAGAAGAAAAAATAGGACCAACACTACAGTCCCTAACACACGACAGTAACAGGATACAAACCATAACCATCAACACACAAACCCCAGAAAATTTGCTGGACAACTGGGATCTTCTAAAAATCAAACACCTATGCTCTTCAAAAGACTTCACCAAAACAGTGAAAAGAGGACCTACAGACTGGGAAAAAATTTTTGGACAGTAGAAGTCAGACAAAGATTTAATCTCCCCAATCTACAAGAAAATCCAACACCTCTACTAGAAAAGGACAATAATCCTATTTAAAAATGGGCAAAGGAAATGAACAGACACTTCACCAAAGAAGACATTCAAGTGGCCAACAGACACATGAGGAAATGCTCGTGACTGCTAGCCATCAGAGAAATGCAAATTAAAATCACAGTGAGATACCATCTCGCCCTGGCATTACTTGCACTAATCAAAAACACTGGAAATAACAAATGTTGGAGAAGCTGTGGGGAGATCAGAATACTTATGTACTGCTGTTGGGAATGCAAAATGATACAATCTTTTTTGGAAAATGATATGACAATTTCTTAGAAAGGTAGAAATAGAAATACCATACGATCCAGCAATCTCACTCGTAGGAATATATCCTAGAGAAATAACAGCAGTCACACTAATAGACATATGCACATCCATGTTCATGGCAGCATTGTTCACAATAGCAAAAAGATGGAAACAACCTAGATGCCTATCAACAGATGAAAGGATAAACAAACTATGGTACATAGACACAATGGAGTACAATGCAATGATAAAGAACCATGATGAATCTGTGAAGTATCTCATAACATGTATGATACTACAGGACATTATGCTGAGTGAAATCAGTCAGTCACAATAGGATAGATATTTTATGAGACCTCTATTGTAAAAACTCATGAAAAAGTTTACACACAAAAAGTAACAATCTTTGTTGGCTACCGGGGATGGGAGGGATGGGAGGGGAATAAAAAAAACCGAAACAATCCTTTTTTACAAGGGATGGGAGGGTGGTGGGGGAATACTAAGTAGAGAATAGATAAGTGGTAACTTTTTTGAAGGGTAAGACAGCACGCAATACTGAGGAAATCAGCACAACTTGTACAAGGATATTTCATGGAAGCTCCATAGACACATCAAAACTCCCTGTGGGACTGAATTGCTGGGTGCATGGCTGTGGGGACCATGGTCTCAGGGAACGTCTAGCTCAGTTGGCATAACATAGTTTATAAAGAAAATGTTCTACATTCTACCTTGGTGAGTAGCGTCTGGGGTCTTAAAATCCTATTAGCAGCCATCTAATATACTCTACTTGTATCACCCCTTTGAGAGCAAGTGAGAATGAAGAAAACAAGATTTAAGGGAAAGATTAGTCCAGAGGACTAATGAAGCACAACTACCACAGCCTCCACCAGTCTGAGTCCAGTACAGCTAGATGGTGCCTGGCTACCACCACTGACTGCTCTGACCGGGATCACAACAGAGGTTCCCTGACAGAGCTGGAGAAAATTGTAGAAAAAAATCTAACTCACAAAAAAAGACCAGATTTACTGACCTGACAGACTGGAGAAACCCCAAGAGTATGGCCTCTGGACACCCTTTTAGCTCAGTGGTGAAGTCACTCCTGAAGTTCACTGTTCAGCTGGGGATTGGACAGCCCCATAAAACAAAGTGGGACTAATGAGGCACAGCAGTCCAAGGACAAGGACCAGAAGGCAGGAGAGGACAGGAAAGCTAGTGATAGGGAACCCAAATTTGAGAAGGAATATTGTTGACATGTTGTGGGGTTGTTTACCATTGTCATAGGGCAATATGTGTACTGTTTAATGAGAAGCTATTTGTTCTGTAAACCTTCATCTAAGGTACAAAAAAAAAAAAAAACAGAATTATCCATGTGAGATAATATTGACTACAGCAACTCAAAAGATTTGATGGGAGGGCAGTGAGATGAAGATAATGGTGATGGAATAATTTAGAAAAGGATAGTGTGAATTTCAGTGCAACTGGAAGAATGTAACTGATGTCACTAAATTGTACATGTAGAAATTTTTGAAATGGTGTAAATTTGGTTATGTATATTTTCACCAAAAAAATAAAAAGGTCCTCCAAGTTGGAGAAGGGAGAGTATCGACATGTTGTGGGGTTGTTAACCAATGTCATTAAACAATATGTGTATTGACTGTTTAATGAGAAACTATTTGTTCTGTAAACCTTCATCTAAAGTACAATTAAAAAAAATTAAAAAAAAAAAAAAAGACCAGGCTCTCTGGCCTGACAGAGACTGGAGCAACCCTGAGAGTATGGCCCCGGACACCTTTTTAGCTCAGTAGTGAAGTCTCTAACAAGGTTCACCATTCAGCCAAAGATTATACTGCCCAATAGAACAAAACAATGCTAATGAGTCACAACAGTGCAGGGACAAGGACAAGAAGGCAGGAGCAGACAGGAAAGCTGGTAATAGGGAACCCAAGGTTGAGAAGGGAGAGTGTTGACATGTTGTGGGGTTTTTAACCATTGTCATAAAACAATATGTGTAAAACTTTTTAACTATTTGTTCTATAAACCTTCATCTAAAGTAGAATAAAAAAATTAAAAAAAAATTAACCTTATAACTCAAACAAATAGAAAGAGAGCAGCAAAAAAAAAAAAAAAAAAAACCCTTGGTTACCAGAAGAAAGGAAATAAAAATTAGAGGAGGATTAAATGTAATAGGGAATAGAAAAACAATTAAAAGACTCAACAAGATGAAGAGTTGGTTCTTTGAAAAGATCAACAAAATTGATAAACCTTTGGCCAAACTGACAAAATAAAAACAAGAGAGGAAGTAAGTAACCCAAATAAGAAATGAGATAGATGATATCACAGCACACGAAACTGAAATTAAAAGAATCATAAGAGAATACTATGAAAAATTGTACTCCAATAAATTTGAAAACCTAGAGGAAATGGACAAATTTCTAGAATCACATTACCTACCTAAGTTAACACAAACAGAGGTAGAATGACTAAATGAACCTATAATAAAAGAAGAGACTGAAAAGATAATTAAAAAACTCCCAATACAGAAAAGACCTAGCCCGGATGGCTTCACTGGAGAATTCTACCAAACTTTCAGGGAAGTGTGAACACCACTAGTACTAAAGGTATTTCAGAGCGTACAAAAAGATGGAATGCTTCCAAACTCATTCTATGAAGCCAGCATAACCCTAATACCAAAACCAGGTAAAGATAGCACAAAAAAAGAATATTACAGACCAGTATCCCTCATGAACATAGACACAACAATCCTCAACAAAATTCTATCCAATAGAATTCAACAGCATATCAAAAAAATAATTCACCATGACCAAGAGGGATTCATACCAGGTATGCAGGGATGGTTCAACATTAGAAAAACAATTAATATAGTCTATCACATAAATAAAACAAAAGACAAGAACCACATAATCTTATCAGCTGATGTTGAAAAGGCATTTGACAAAGTCCAACACCCATTCATGATAAAAATTCTTAGCAAAATAGGAATAGAAGGGAAATTTTTCACCATAATTTAGGGCATTTATACAAAACGAACGGCCAACATCATCCTAAATGGACAAAGTCTGAAGGAATTACCCTTGAGAATCGCAACCAAACAAGGATCACCACTCTTATTCAACATTGTGCTGGAGGTCCTAGCCAGAGCAATTAGGCTAGAAAACAAAATAAAGTCATCCAAATTCATAATGAAGAAGTCAAAGTATCTGTATTTGCAGATGATACGATCTTATACACAGAAAACCCCAAAGAATCCACAGGAAAACTACTGGAACTAATAGAAGATTTCAGTAAAGTATCAGGATACAAGACTAACATACAAAAATCATTTGGACTCCTCTACACCAACAAAGAGAACTTCCAAGAGGAAATCATCAAATCAATATCATTTACAATAGTCCCCAAGAAGATAAAATACTTAGGAATAAATCTAACCAGAGACATAAAAGACCTATACATAGAAAACTACAAGACACTACGCAAGAAAACAAATGAGACCTGTGTAATTGGAAAAACATACCTTGCTCATGGTTAGGGAGACTCAACATTTTGAAAATGTCAATTATACCCAAAGCAATCTACAGATACAATGCAATCCCGTTCCAAATTCCAATGACATTTTTTAATGAGATGGAGAAAAAAATAGCCAACTTCATATGGAAAAGGAAGAGGCACCGGATAAGTAAGGGATTACTGACGAAGAAGAAGAAAGTGGGAGTCCTCACACTACCTGATTTTAGAAACTATTATACTGTCACTGTAGTCAAAACAGCCTGGTACTGGTATGACAGTGGATACATAGACCAATGGAACATAGCTGAGAATACAGACGTAAATTCATCTACCTATGAGCAGCTAATATTTGACAAAGGCCCAAAGTCTGTTAACTGGTGAAAAGACAGTCTCTTTAACAAATGGTGCTGGCATAACTGGATATCCATCTGCAAAAAATTGAAACAAGACCCACACCTCATACCATGCACAAAAACTGACTTAAAATGGATCAAATATTTAAAACAATCAAGATCATGGAAGAAAAATAGGGACAATGCTGGGAGCCCTAATACATGACATAAAAAGAATACAAAATATAATTAACAATGCACAAACACCAGAAGAGAAACTAGATGACTAGGAGCCCCTAAAAATCAAACACTTAGGCTCATCAAAAGACTTCACAGAAAGAGTAAGAAGACAACCTAAAGACTGGTAAAAAAAATTTGGGCATGACATAACTGATCAGGATCTGATCTCTAAAATCTACAAGATACTGCAAAACTTCAAGCACAAAAAGACAAGTAACCCAATTAAAAAATGGGCAAATGATATGAACAGACACTTCACCAAAGAAGACATTCAGGCAGCTAACAGATAACCAAGGAAATGCTCAGGATCATTAGCCATTAGAGAAGTGCAAATCAAAACTACAATGAGGTAACATCTCACCCCAACAAGGCCAGCATTAATCCAGAAAACACAAAATAATAAATGTTGGAGAGGTTGTGGAGAGACTGGAAGACTTATACACTGCTGGTGGAATTGTAAAATGGTACAAACACTTTGGAAATCAATTTGGCGCTTCCTTAAAAAGCTAGAAATAGAAGTACCATGCAATCTAGCAATTCCATTCCTTGGAATATATCCTAGAGAAATAAAAGCTGTCACATGAATACATACTTGCACACCCATGTTCATTGCAGCACTGTTCACAGTAGCAAAAAGATGGAGACAACCTAGGTGCCCATCAATTGACAAATGGATTAAAAAATTATTGTATATTTACACAATGGAATACTATGCAAGTATAAAAAACAATGATGAATCTGCAAAACATCTCATAACATGGATGAATCTGGAAGGCATTGTGCTGAGTGAAATTAGTCAGTAGCAAAAGGACAAATATTGTATGAGACCACCATCATAAGAACTTAAGGAAATGTTTAAATACAGAAGAAAATATTCTTTAATGGTTAGTGGGGTGGGGAAGGAGGGAGAGGGGAATTCACTAACTAGATAATAGACAGGAATTGTCTTAGGTGAAGGGAAGGACAACACATAATTCAGGGGAAGTTAGCACAACTGGACTAAACCCAAAGCTAGAAAATTTCCTGAACACAACCAAACACTTCAAGGGACAGAGTAGCAGGGGGAGGGGTCTGGGGACCATGGTTTCGGGGGACATGTAGTTCACTTGGCATAACAAAGTTTATTAAGAAAGTGTTCTGTATCCTACTTCGGTGAGTGGCTTCTGGGGTCTTAAAAGCTAGGGAGCGGCCATCTAAGATGCATCAACTCATCCTAACCCACCTGGAGCAAAGGAGAATGAAGAACACCAAAGAGACAAGGAAAATATTAGCCCAGGAGACAAAAAGGGCCACATTAACCAGAGATACCATCAGCCTGAGACCAGAAGAACTGGATGGTGCCTGGCTAGCACCAACGAACGCCCTGATAGGGAATACAACATAGAATACCTGATGGAGCAGGAGAAAAGTGGGATGCAGACCTCAGATTCTAGTAAAAAGACCAGACTTAACGGTCTGACTAAGGCTGAAGGAACCCCAGGAGACATGGCCCCAGGACTCTCTGTTAACCCAGAACTGAAACCATTCCCAAGGCCAACTCTACAAAGATTATTCTGGAGTATAAAATAAATGATATTCATGAAGACTGTGCTTCTTAGTTCAAGTAGATACAGGAGACTAAATGGGCAGTTACTGTCCGGAGGCAAGATAAGAAGGCAGAAAGGGATAGTTGCTGGCTGAATGGACACGAGGAATCCAGGGTGGAAAGGAGGAGTATGCTGTCACATTATAGGCATAGCAACTAGAGTCACTTAACAATTTGTGTATAAATTTTTGTATGAGAAACTAACTTGAGCTGTAAACTTTGACTTAAAGCACAATAAAAAAAGAAACAATTTTTTAAAAAGAAGTTACTATATTTTTTTCTGTTTGCTGTATCCCAAATTTTTGTTTGTTTTAATGTGATATAACTAAGTTGTCTGGGCATGTGTGCTACACTGGTTGTTTTAATCCAGCCATGTTGAAGCTTTCACCATCTGTCTCTAGGCAGGTAGAATAGGTACTAAGTGTGTAGGCCCAGATCTCTGTTCACTGTTCTTGCAGAATTGCTGATGATGCAGGTGGTGTTTTTGGTGAGGTGATGTATCTCTCCTTCTGGTCACCTGGCTGTGAATGCAGTGGGTGCTCTCTCTAGCCATTGGGTTGGGTGTTGTGTGTGCGCTTCTCTGCTTTCTGGATGGTCAATGCAAAGGTTCCCTGGTCGTAGGTCACTGAATGTGTGGTACAGAGTCTCTCACATACAGTTCTGGGGAGGCAGGGCTGCGTCAGGTCGTTTGGAGCAGGCACAGGTCTCTGGTTGCAGTGGGGGTCCATGTGGAGAGTGAGGCAGCGGGCTGTTGGCTGTTCCCAGGTGCCTGTCGGCTGTCCCCAGGTGCCTAGATGGAATCCTGCTCCTGTCCACTAGTGAGAGGTTAGCGAAGCCAGTCCTTGGGTGCTGGTGCCATTGGCTGGAGTTATCGGGGGGGCACCACTTGTTCTCAGGTCTCCCTCATAGGCAGCTGGATGAAGTTGGCAGTACCACCACCCTCAGGCCCCCCACTGTGTGTGGTTGAGGCCTCTTCTTAGGGGGCAGGGCGGTGTGGAATGCCATATATCTGCATCTCCAACTTGGCTGTTGCAGGTGAATATGGGCTTCAGCTGGGAACCCTGCCAGCTTTGTCCTAATGAGGACCTGCTCTGTCAGATTGGACAGTAAGGCACCGATGTGGGTAATCAGAGAGGGTGGAGGTCACTGCAGGCCCCTGAAACCCCTATGTCCATGGCTGGGCTAAGGGGCTGGTGCCTTGAACCAGGCTAAGAGCTACAGGCTTGGGTGGCAGGGCAGTGTCAGATGTCTCAGATCTGTAGCTCCCACTTGGCTGCTGCGGGTGAAAATGAGCTTCAGTTGGGAACTCTGCTCATCTTATGCCAATGGGGGCATGCTGTGCTAATTCAGCCAGCAAGGCACAGCGCGAGGGATCGGAGGGCATGGAGGGCACTGCAAGCCCATGGACCCCCTGTGCCAGTGGTTGGTCAAAGAGGCAGGTGACTTCGGACCGGGTTGTGAGTTCCAGGCTTAGGGGGTGTGGCGGTGTTGAATGCTGCTGAACTGGAGTCTGAGCGGGGAAGGGGATGGATGACGAGGAGGGAGTGCTCCTTCGTCTGTGGAGCTCTGGTGGGCGGGGGTGAGGGGTGGGGTGGCGCTGGGCTGTGGTGCATGTGATGGGTTGGGAGCACGCCCTTAAATTTCGCGGGTCTAGTATCACTCCTGTTTGATTCTAGAGGTGCGTTCAGAGTCACTCCTGCTTAGTTGCAGCAGATGGGGTGGGTTTCAGCCTGGGATGCTGCTGTTCCTTTCAGTATGTCTGCTCTGTGCAGATTCAGCTAGCGGGATGCTGGCAATCAGGGAATCCATAATTCTCCATTTTCTCTGTTTTTGAATTGTCTCTCCTTTCACCTGTTGTTCAGTCTGATTCTTTAGCTTTGTCTTTAATGCTTGGGGTTCCTAGACTGTCATATATATCTGATTCACTGACAGTTTTTTTTTTGGGGGGGGGTCTTTGTTGTAAAAGGGACAACATGAAGCATGTATTTCACCTTCTTGGCTCTGTCCTCGAAGGATTTCTTGTCATACAATTAAATAGTGTGAGTTTTTCTATTGTGTTCTTGTTTTTCAGAATTATTTCGACTATTTTAACAATTTATTTAATCAACTTAAATATGAGCTGTGGATTAGGTAATATTATTGTGTCAATGTTAAATTTTCTGATTTTGTCAATTTTGAAAATGGAGGTTATATTAAAGAATACCTTTATTTTTTGGAAATGCATACCAAAGAATTTAGCTCCAATTGATGATGATTTCCCAAAGTGTTTTCAAACATTTAAGAAAAAGTAAAATATATCTATCTATATGTGTATGAAGCACTGGTGGTTCTGTGGTAGAACTGTCTCCTTCCATAGGGGAGATCTTGGTTTGATTCCTAGCCAATGCACCTCATGTGTAGCCACTACTCATCTGTCAATAGCTATGATGCTGCACAGATTTCAGAAGAGCTTCCAGACTCAGACTAGGAAGAAAGGCTTGGTGATCTACATCTGAAAATGAGCCAGTGAAAACCCTATGAATCACAACGATTTGATCCACGACTGATCACAGAGGTGGCAGAGGACCAGGCAGTGTTTCATTTAATTCTGCATGGAGTCACCATGAGTAGGGGTCAACTCGATGACAGCTAATTACAACATCTATATGTATAAATATTGACACTAATATTAAATAATTTTTGGCATATATAAATATATAGATAGAATGATAAAGCAAATAGAAAAAAAATGGAAAGTTGTTGAATCTTAGTAAAAAGCATAAATGTGTTCACTGGCTTATTTTTGAGTCTTTTTGATATGTTTAAAATTCTATTAATTTCAAGAGTAACAAGTTTATACCACCAGTTTTAAGACAATGTGTAGGGGAAGTTCTGATAATATCTAATTATTATTCTTACAAAGACTGGGCATCCTCTTCTTCAAAATGGCATCCCTATTGTATGAATAGGTACTGGGGGACAATTTCTGGTCTTCTAGGCTGCCCTTTCTGGAATGGTAAGTTGACCCTATGAGCAAGCTAGGGTTGGGTGAATGGTCTGTCCATATTATATACCTTCTGTTTCTGTAGTAGAGTTTCTGCCATGTAAGTGAGGGCTGGGTCAGGGAAGGTAGATCTGGTCCTCTCTGCAGCACTTACCTAGATTAGAGTTTCTGTAAAATGGGGCTGGGACATTGAGAATCACCAAGACTCTGCTCTCCAAGAATGAAACTGTAGCCCTAGACTGGAAGCTGCTGAGATAGAGAATTACTGCCTTCTTGGAGATATCATCTTAGAGTAGAATTCCAGGGATAGAACTTCCTTAACAAGGAGTTGTGGAAGTTTGAAAGAAGGAAGAGGATTATATTTCAAATACCACAGAGTTCAGCTGTTCTTACCCCAAATTAGTAGATATATTTAACTGAAAGTTTCTTTATTTGCTCTGTGCCATAAGGACAATTTTCAGTAACATTAAATAATTATGTTTTATCTATTATCTATGAGTTAAATTGTTGTTTGTTGAGGAAATGAGCCCTTGAGCTCCTTACTCTGCCATTCTGAAAGTTCCACTTTAAGGAAATTCCTTAACCCTTTGACTTTGAACCTCACTTTTTGCTGTTTAAAATAAGAGGGTGATGTGAAAACTAGAGATATGATGAGTTATACAGCCCATAAGATTATCTTTTATTTGTAACTGGAAAGCAAGAATGCAGGAAAAAAATTAAAAAAGAAGAAACTAAATTTTCAAAACAAAAGATTTCTTTTTTTTCTCGTTAAGTACTTTTTCTCTTTGCTGCAAATGTATATGTTGCTTAAGAACAAATATATAAATGAATCTTTGTAAGTTTACAAAATGTAGACAGAAACCCACTTCTATGTTGTAAAATTGTGAGGACCTGTCACTCCAAGATCAACTATTTATTTAAAAATATAAAATATTTTTATTACTATTGTGTACAGAAGAGCATTTCTTCAAGTTTTATTTTGTTGATAAAAATACTCTTTTCCCGTATATGAATTTAGATTGTCCAAGAACTACATGTTTTTGCTTCTTCTTGGCAGATGATATTTGTATATGTGTGTGCATGTACATGGATGCATCTGTGCATGTACATGGATGCATATGTGCATGTGTGTGTTTTAAAACTGTTGAAAACTGTTGAACAAAGGAGAAATAAGGTATGAATTTTGATAATAACGAAATAGATGTGTAGACAGACATGATTGTTACATAAACCTCAGGATGTAACAGAAACAACTTGGTATACACTATAAAAACTGCATTGTTGATCCTGACAATATTTTTAATATCCCAGTTTTGACAAATACCATATTTTTACGAAAGTAACGTGTGCCTTCTGCATTTGTTTGTCACCACTCCCTTCCCCAATGAGGCATCCTCACAAGTGCCACCATGCCAAGCCTCTTCCACATGTTGCTGTAAAAAATTTAGCATAGCACACTTATGAAAATATCTCATGTTGGGAGGGCATAGTCAGGAAAGAATTGCAGAAGATGTGTATTATTTATGTAAAAATACGGTTTATTATTTTCTATTACATTATACCATTTTATTTATTTTTTTATTATATTACTTGACACTTATACTAATGTTCGTAGATGGGTATATTAGTGTCCTAGGGCCGCCATAACAAATTACCACAGACTATGTCTCTTAAAGTCTTGGGGGGTGGTTTCCCCAAATTCACATCTTTCCCATATCTAATACATTTTCACCATCCCAACATCTGTAAAAGTCTAACTCATTCCAGCATTAAATCTAAAACCAAAATTTCATCTAGATATCGCCAGCTCAAAGAGTCCCAAATCCCATCATCTAAATCATCTAATTCAGATACGGCTAAGATTACAGGTATGCTCCTATCTGTGGACCTGTGAAACTAGAAAAAAATTATCTTCTTCCAAAATACAGTGGTGGGAGAGGCATAGGATAGACATTACCATCTGAGAGAGGAAACATAGAAAAAATAAAAAGGTTACTAGTTCAAAGCAAATTTGAAACCTAGCAGGGCAAGTTACATTAGTTTTCAAAGTCTGAAAATAATCCTCTGTGGCTCCAAGCTTTGTCCTCTGGGCCTTCCTGGGTGGCCCCACCCTTGTGGCCTGTTTCCTTCTTGTAGAATCTTGAAGTCTGACAGTCTTATTTCATTTCATTCTGTCTCTTCTTGTCCTGTACAAACTGGTGATTTTCCTGCTGATATAAAGTTCTCTAAAGCTTCGTCAGTCTTCTGTGGATGTCAAGGGGATCCATAACATTAGACGTAACGGTTCTCTATAGAACCTTCCTGGATAACCCCATCTCTATTCTTGGCTTCTACTTAGATGATTGATTGGATACATGAGACATCTGCCTATTCTCTTTAGAAAATGGTTGTCTGGCCACATTCTTGGTGTTCCCTCCAGAGCATGAATTCTCATCTTTTTCTATATGGATAGGTTGATAATTTTCCAAATAATAACAAAGTTCTGACTCCTTTTCACTTAAGAGTTCTTTTCTCAGTTTGTCTCTTTCCTCTTGCATTTCACTATAAGCAGCAAGGTTAAACCAGGTCACACATTCCCCACTTTCCTTGAAAATCATATATCCAAGTTTATGAGATCTACTTTACACCCAACAGTGGAGTATAATTTAGCAAAGTTTTCCATCACTTTAAAACAAAGTTTCTTTTTCCTCAGGTTTCTAATAACATGGTCCTCACTTCTAAGATCTCATGAAAAGTATCTTTAAAGTTCATATTTATATCGACATTCTGTTCATGACAATATATGCATCCTCTACCATCATTTTTACTTCCTTCTGGGTCTGCAGAATCTCCTTTAGCATCCAGGGACGTGTGGAGATCTTGTATCAACCCTTCATCATCTGTCTCAATTCCAAGATCACCTTGATAATCTTCTGGCTGGTCTACCACTTACCCAAAACCAAGACTTCAAACTTGGGCCAACAAATCTACGGTTTTATTCTGTCCATAAACAAATTAGTCCACCTCTTTGTGCAAAGCCATGTGCTTTGCTCCACCCCCTGCCCTGAATTAGGTTCACCCTCCATGGAAGTAAACTACCGGTTTTCATGGCCAGCTTGAGGTTGGTAAAGTTACAATTCTCACCATCTGAGACGGAAGGTAGCAATTTAGATAATAGCAGCCCTAGAAAAAAAAACCAGACTCCAGTAGTTTTTACCAAAAATCTAGTAGGTTATCAAGAATAAGTGTGTCTCCATTTTTATTCTACTTATGGTTGATTTCCAGTTCCCTGAAATAGCTACTTTTGAGAATTTCTTCCAAGTGTAAACGTTTTATTTGTAGAAATGTTTTGCCAACCTGTTCATGCCACTAGTTCTACCACAGCATATTTGTTTTCCTCAGCACCGTGGAATTTTAAAATGTTGTAAAATGTTGAAATAGCAATTGTTTAGGCAAACTATAAAGGGTGAATAAATTACATGTATGTTGCAGCTCCTCACATGGGGCACCATCTGTCACAGCGCCCTCACACGGGGCACCATCTGTAGCAGCAGTGGCGAATGTCGGGGAGGCAGAGACAATAACCAATTCCACAACTCTTACAGAGAAGTGGGGCCAGGAGGGTCACTCTGAGGAGTCGAACCTCGGCTTCAGTCCCAGGAGTTTATTTATAGTCAATACAGCAAGCAGTGAAGCAAATAACAGAACAATGGGCTTTGGGTGAATAACAGTAAGTTTCAGGCAAGGGAGGAGGAATTCAGGTAAACAAGCCAATCAGTAATGAGTTTGGAAAAACAAGTCATGACAAGTCTCAACATGTTGGGGACAAGTCTCAACATGTTGTGCAGCATAGAGCCTTTATACATCCATATTTTAATGGCACATATCCCCACACATGTATATTAGTTACTTAGATTTTTCCACAACACTTGTAATACATGAAAACCAGTTACAGTTGAATCGATTCTGACTAAAGGTGACCTATGTGTGTCAAAATAGAACTGAATTCCATAGGATTTTCAATGACTGTTTTTTCGTAACTAGATAGCAAAGGCCTTTCTTGCAAGGCATCTCTGGGTAGACTCCAACCTCCAACCTTTTGATTAGCAGCTAAGCATGTTAAATAAATAAGACAATAATTATAGTTAATCTCATATGATAGATGAAGAAATTGAAATTCAGGTAGATGTATGAGTCTTTTTATCTGATTATATAATGATTAAGTTTGGAAGTACAACTTAAACCTAGGTTATCTGATTTCTCCTGATGTATATTACTTGAAATTAACTTGATCTTAAGAGCCTTTAAGTTAAGGTACATGGTTTAGTTCTGTAGATCTAAGTGGAACTCAATACATATACATTTGTAGATATTTATATAATTTTATTTTATAAAGTAATAAATTGTCATTCACTGTGTGCAGCTGAAATTTTAGTCCCAGGAACAAATGAATTTTCATCTATTCTGAGAATCTTATACATGTGCTTTTATCTTATTAAGAATACATAGAAAATTCCCTCAGTTTCAATAAAAAATTCAATGCGAATCTTACTTTCTTTAACTTAAAATCACCTTTTTACACTAGGAATATAATTAATTCATCTTCCTCTGACAGCTTTGTTCCTGCTTGTTATTATGCATTGCTGTTAGTTGCCTTTGAGTTGGCCCTGGAATATGGAGACCCCATGCACAACAGGGTTGGACCATTGCAATCACAGGGCTTTCACTGGCTGATTTTTTAGAAGTAGATTGTCAGGCCTTTCTTCCTAGTCTATCTCAGCCAAGAAGCTCTGGTGAAAACTGTTCAGCATCATAGCAATGACAGTATCTATATCAATCTGTCTGTCTGTCTACCTGTCTACCTATCTATCTGTTTAAATATCTGTTCTACTGTGTTTTTATATGTTTGGTGATCAAACACTGTATTATTTAAACTAGCTGCATTAATTTAATGTTATTACTTTAGAAGTATATGTTTATTTTAGTGGTTTGATGCTGTAGTTTGATATATTTATATGTGTGTAAAAATATATCCACATGTAATATATCATCTTAATATTGAATCTGTTAATAAATACACACACATACACACATCTTCTAAAACTATATCTCTTCCAAAGCAATGACTAGCTGTTTTAATTTTTTTCCTATTAAACTCTATATTTTCCTAAATGCTATTGCTTAATATTTTATTGATCGAATTATTTCCTAAATATTTATTCATGATACAAATTGGATATTATCCCATCTTGGTATTCCACCCTCAACCTTGGGCACCTGAAACTTAATGAAGAATAAAATTAAAATACACTGTGTTTTGGGGGAGAGAATAATGAAGATATTCAGAGCAATTAGAATTGTCAGCACTTCAAAACAACAATTTGGAAAATAGAAGGGTCCTTGGGTGCTATTTCATCTGGATATTAATGGATAGGGTGGTTAGAAAGGGGAATTAGTGTGTATTCTGGAGCTAATTAAGGCACATTTGTTAAATGTCAAATCTGATGTTAATAAAGCATATGGTTTTAAGATTTAATCTTGTACAGAGCTGTCATTTTTAACCAATATCTGCTTATATTAGAATCTGGATGATTTGGTTTTCTTGTGGTTTATTGTACCTTATATCTAGGGCTATATTTCAAGAGTGAACCTTTTAAATATCCTAGGAAAAAATTTTAAGATTAGGTTATAATCTATGACTTCAAAGTTCTTATTAACATTTATATCTTACATTTTAAACATTATACTTTTATACAGTATTTTAGGACTTAGAAAATACTTCAAGCATTAGATGAGTATTTATTCCTGGACCAACATGAAATGAAAGTCTCTTAAATAATTTTAACTACAACATTTTAAGTTTTTAATTTTGGAAAATATTATATTTTATCTTCACATATATATTTAACTAGGATTTGACATTGTATTGTCTTGCTTGAAGTGTATCAGACTTAACAATACAAATCACAGTATAAAACATAACAGTTCATTTGTCATATATAAATATTACATAGAAATTTTCCTGAAAATTTTAACTGAAGGTCCACTGTGTAGGGCAACACAACTTATTTATATTCAAGTAATACTGTCTTCAAATGTTAGAAGATAATTTGTCTTGTTTTCATGTCTGCAATCTAGAAAGATAAAACAAGTAGGAATTTACAATCCTCTCTGACTCCTTTTCACGTCTAATTTGAGAGCATTGTTTCTGTGGCGAGAACAGTCTCCATGGTTACTGATTACACAGACATTTTAAATGTTTTAACAGTGTTAGGGTTGCTCAAGGGGTTCTTGATTTACTTTCCAGCAAATAAGGGCATCAATCCTCTAAGACTTCACCTCAGAAATAATAATTCTGAAGTATACAATGTTCATAGTAATGTCTGTAACAGATCAGTGACTCATATATGTGTATATGTGGATGATTAGTCAAAAATAATAATAGATTCTATACCTAAACGTTTAAGTTGTCAAACTGAATGTTTCTTATGTGTGGAATTGGGTACAAGTATGTGGACAGATCAATATCATTGTGCTGTTCAAATAATGCAAACAGACAAACTCTCCACTAGGGAGATCAGTCTTGTTACTTTGAATATGCTGGGAAATGTCATAGTAGTGGGAGAAATGCAGAGGTGTCACTGAAAAAAATCAGGCAGTATTTCACAAATGATAAGCATTTATACAGAAGCCTGGCTGAAATAAAAAGGACTTTAAGTTTTCTTTTTTGTAATTTTTTGGAAAACAACACCTGGTGGGAGGGTATAGGTAAAGAATTCACTATCATACATTTTAATATGTTGACTCATTTTATCTACTATATTATTTTCTCCTAAAATGATCTATTCTTCAAGATACCAATTCTATATGAATAAATTTACATAATACATAAACGCATGACAGGCAATACTGCAGGTTGCTGTTAGTCAAAAACTGAATCTTTTTCCCAGCTATGTAAAATACTTGAGGAATCTAGAGATTTTAATTGTATAGGCCATGTAAGTGATAAATATTTATATCATTCTTTTGCTTTCAGTATATTTGAATTGTGAAATTTTGAGCACTTAAAATAATAATAAAAAGCTAGGAGTTATTCAGTTTTTTTTTTTTTTTTCCAGTTAGACACATTTTAGCCAGTTTATTTGGGACTGACTTCTATAATATCTGTATTACAATGAAAGACCACAGCAACAAACGATGAAATAAGTAGAGCATGGAAGTAATCATCTGGAGTGTTGGTATTTTGTTTGAGAAGATTTATTCTATGCTCTGTTTCACCCATCCTGAGAGTCAGTCATTTTAATTCAAGAGCTTCGTGTCACATACTTCAAAAAAAATGTTTCCCTATTAAGATTTAGCTACTTTAATACCTAAGATGTGTACCAGCTTATTTTGTTCTGTTCTAAGAGTCATATCTTAAAGTAAATTTGTCTTACATGGAAATATCAGTGAAGTTTCTTTAAATTAATTTTGAGTATATTTTTAATGTTATAAATGCAGAAAAATATAAATGGAAACAAACAAACAAAAAATAAACTCAATGCCATAACCTGCTGAAAACGGCTATTACAATCTGGTGTGTGTGGTCTTTTTTTCCTTCAGCCCAGCAATATGATATGTTCTTATGAAGCAATTAAGTAGTCATTAATATTGATACCCACAAAAGTGCTTATTAAATTTTAGAAGTTATCTGTAATTAAAATTCATGTAAAAATATAGAACTATACAGTATTACCAAACCTGTACGTATATATACTCATTGTTGCACACAGCTTAAAAGGACTTCCCCACATTTTTTATGTTTTATCATGTATTTAAAAGATGCTTTTTTTTTCTTTAAGTTGGTTAAATACATGTTGCTTGTTTTGTTCTAAGTTATCAGTATAATTAACTTATGATAGGAGATCCTGTAGAATGAAAAGAAAAGCTCATTTATACATCATATTTACCATAAAAATATATATGATTCAATGAAAATGTAAAAACAGATATTACATTTATCTAAAAGTATACAAAATAGAAAAAAATATTACCAATAATTAAACACCATGATTTACTGATGATTTCTTATATTTCAACTTTCAGTGTTACATAGACTAATCTAGAGAGAGTAAATGAGATTATTAAAAATTTGCAAAGGTTTATACTCATTTTCTTCGTAATTTTAATTTTATTTCTAAAATAACTGTCTTAAGAAAATTCAGTAATCTATCAGGGTTGCTTGTGCAGAAAGATTTTGGTCAAATCATTTGGTTTCTCTCAAAGTGACATAAAACTCACATTCTGGCAAAATCTTAAACAAAAATTGTACTTGCCAACTAGCGTGTACTCTATAAACATTGTCATTGTCATAGTAATTAACTGTCATTTTTACCTATAGACAGAGAGAGAACCTATTTGTTTGATCCATTAGAAGATAACTAATGAGTTTGGGCAGAAATAATCTCTAGATCAGGAAGAAGGGAGCTTAAATACCTGGAGTACAGACAAAAGGCAGCATTACACCAGATGCTTTATAATTACTTTGCAGTGACTGTTTTCTTGTTCTCATATTATCAGTTTTTCAATGTTCCTCACATTTCCTTTTTTCCATCTTTCTTAATCATCTTTCTTTTATGCTTTCGTATTTCTTACCCTCCTGCGCCCATTTCTCTTCCTTTCTCTGTATTTTGTAGTAGACTGTCTGGGAATGTGCATGACAACATTTAATTTGTAGTAGAAATTTAAGCCACTAACTCAGTTTCAAGCTAATCTAGCCTCCCTTGCTTCCTCTATAAATTATTTTCATATGTGTACAAAATGAATAAATAAGCCTTCTTCTTAAAACAGTATATGTATTATGATAAATACGTTCATGGTTGTATTTTGCATGTGTGTATAAAATTGTGAAATAGGAATATTTTGCAAATATATGTTATTGCTTCAGTTACGCTGTTAACTAGGCTCTGACCATGGACAAAGCCTATCACATTTCTGAGCGTGATTTACTCAGTAGGATTGGAACAAATGTTTTCTAAAAAAACTGTCAATATTTTACACAGTTGTTCTCTAAGAATTTTATAGAAGGTGTTTGTGAAATTGAGTAATGGAGAAATTTTATAACAGAGAAATTAGGCATTTAGTTATAACTTGGTATATGAAAGTTAGAATAAAATACAGAATACAATTCAGGGTTAAAATATAAGACCAATTCTCTGCCTATGCTTGATATACTATCTGCCTATTTGCTTCTCCAAATAAGAAAACTTCCACATCTAAACAGTAATGTTCAATTTTTCCTCTTTCTAATGCTTTACACTTCCCATAACACATTTATTGTATGTTAGGTAAGATGTGTCTGCAGGGTATATCATGATAAAAATGCATGGTTTATCCATTCATTCAGCAAATATTTGAGTGTGTACTATGTGTAGGACACCATGTAAGGCTCTGGAAATAGAACAAACAAGACAGATCCCCTCCACTGTCATGGAAAGCACTTTATAATGTAAATAAATGGAAGAATAAATAAATAGCATATCACAAAACCCACTAAAAAGGAGCTAAGTAATATGTTATGGCAAACAATAAAAGGAAAGGATTTTTGGAAGTTGCTTTTTGGATAATTCCTTTGTTACAGAGCTCTCTGACAAGTATGGATATCAATGAGTAAAGATATGATAACTGACCTCAGGGAAAGAATATGGACAATGTATTACAGATGCACGCAGAATGAAAGAATATCTTGACATAGAGTAGGAGCTTGAAGCAAGAAAGGCTTACTGAAAGAGGTAATACCTCAGCTAAATGATCTATTATTTCAGGGTAAGGAACAAGAAGGCAAGAAGTAGGGATAAAGGGATCCTAAAAGAGGAAGTAGCAAGTGCATAGAAATAGAACGCTGATAAGAGATTGGTTTTACCAGCAGTAATCGTTATTGATATTTTGGCAATATTTTAATATTTTAAATATTTTAAATAACTTATACTGATTTCGTCTTCATTTCCTGCCATGACATGACATAGTACTGCCTTAACTTTCATGTGATTATGACCTGAAGGTCTTGCTTTACTTTAAAAAAAGAACAAAACAAGTAAAAAAAAGAATGAAAACAAAAACCGTAAGCAAACAGTAGACACATTTTCCATTTTGTTTTGTTAGCAGAGTGACGTTTAAGTCATTCTTATCTCAGGTTAGTTCTGATAATTCTGTTTCTGGGTGAATATCAGCCTGTTTGAATTAGTCAAAAGGAGTCAGATCAATGTCCTCTGTATTCTGCTTTTTTATCTTGCTCCTCTCCCAACAACTTAAAATTCGTGGCACAGATTTAGACAGCTGCTCTCAGTGACTTCAGCTATAAATTCTTTTTTGAACTGGTTCAATCATTAATCACAGATAGGATTGTGCTTTTTGTTTTGTAAAAAAAAAAAAGTATATCTGAGAATTTAATGAGTGTCAAATAGGCAGAAGAAAACGAACTGATTTTGATTGTTCTGAATTTTTTGTAAAAAATAATCTTGTCTCTTTATAGAATATTCTTAAAATGAAAGATCCAAAGAACGTTAAATGTCACTATAACAAGAATATAGTTATATATATATATAGTTAGATATATATACATATATATATATACATAGATATATATATATACCACCCAAAGTACACAGGAGATTTTCTTTATGCCCCTAATTATTGGCATCAGTAATGTCATCCTGGGTATATGAATGGCTTAAGTTGCGTAAAGTAATTTCTTAGTAAATAAAAATGGTATTTCTAAAGTACTACAAATATACTGACCTTGAACTAGAATGTCTAAAATGTATTAAACCACACCTCCTTCTCACTCCTTTTTATTTCTCTGTTTCTCATTTATTCCCACATAATGCACAAACACAAATACATACACTTGTGAAATTTAGATACGTACATACATATATAATAACTCTCATATGTAAATACTTTTGTATCAAATATTTAAAATCTACTTATTTGAGGTACAATTTACATGCAAGCAATTTAATTATAATTCCACAATTTTAACTGTCCCACTTAATTGTACATTTCAAATGTACAATTTTAAGTCTTTTAACATAAACCCGTTACTACTACAACATCAAGACATTCCTGTAGTGATGGAAATGTTCTCACAATAAGTTTACAGATCTTATGTTCTAAAGCTAAATGGACCTATGGTAAAGAGGTCATACTATTAATATGTAATGTAACATGTAATAATTAACATGTAATTAATGTTTAATGATGAATATACACAAAATCCATAAGGACAAAGATTTCTTTTCAGATTTAAACAGTGCTTTATCTGCTAGTGACATATACTAGAATCTCATTTTATATATATATATTTTTTTTTTTTTAAAGGTAAATCTATTGTTTTTTCTTTTTTTTATTGTTGTAGTTTAAATGAACTTTACATTTCAAGTTAGTCTCCCATGCAAACTTTTATACATACATTGTTATGGGACCTTAATTGCTCACCCCATTCCACGACAGTACACTCCTCCTTTCCGTCCCTGATTCCCCATGTCCGTTCAACCAGCTCCTAACCCTCTCTGCCTTCCTATCTCACCTCTGGACAGAAGCTTCCCCTTTGGTCTGTTGTATCTACTTGAGCTAAGAGACCCACTTCTCAAGAGTATCACTTTATGTCCCACAGTCCAGTCCAATCCCTGTCTGAAGAGTTGGCCTCGGAAATTGTTTTAGTTCTGGGCTGATGGAGAATCCAGGGGCCGTGCTTTCCAGGGTACCTCCAGTCTCAGTCAGACCATTAAGTCTGATCTTCTTACTAGAATTTGCGTTCTGCACCCCATCTTTCTGCTGCTCCATCAGGAACTCTCTGCTGTGTTCACTGTCAGGGCAATCATTGGTGGTAGCTGGGCAACGTCTAGTTCTTCCGGTCTCAGGCTGATCAAGTCTCTTGTTTATGTGACCCTTTCTGTCTCTTGGACTAATACTTTGCTTGTGTCTTTAGTGTTCTTCATTCTCCTTTACTCCAAGTGGTTGGGACCAATTGATGCATCCTAGATGGCTGCTTGCAAGTTTTAAAGATCCCAGATGCCACTCACCAAAGTAAGATGCAGAACATTTTCTTAATAAGCTTTGTTATGTCAGTTGACCTAGATGTCCCCTGAAAGTATGGTCCCCAACCCCTACCGCTGCTATTCTGTCTCTCAAAGGATTTGACTGTATTCAGGAAACTCCTTAGCTTTGGTTTAGTCCAGTTGTGCTCATTTCCCCTGTAGTGTGTACTGTCCTTCCTTTCGCCTAAGCTGATTCTTGTCTACTATCTAGTTAGTAAATAACACTCAGCTTCCTTCCCTACCCTCGTAACCATCAAAGAATGTTTTCTTCTGTGTTTAAACCCTTTATTGAGTTCTTATAATAGTAGTCTTATACAGTATTTGACCATCTGTGACTGACTAAATTAACTCAGCATAATAAGTTCCAACTTCCTCCATGTTACATGATGTTTCACGGCTTCATCGTTGTTCTTTATCATTGCATAGTATTCCATTGTGTGGCTATACCATAATTTGTTTATCCATTTGTCCGTTGATGGGCACCTAGGTTGTTTGCATCTTTTTGCTATTGTAAGCAGTGCTGCAATGAACATGGTTGTGCATATATCTATTCGTATGATGGCTCTTATTTCTCTAGGATACATTCCAAGGAGCAGGATAGCTTGATAGTATGGCACTTCTATTTCTACCTTTTTAAGGAAGCGCCAAATTGATTTCCAAAGTGTTTGTACCAATTTACATTCCCACCAACAGTGTAGACGTGTTCCAGTCTCTCTACAACCTCTGCAGCACTTTCTATTTTGTGTTTTTGGATTAAGACTAGCCTTGTTGGGGTGAGAAGATAGTTTCTATGTAGTTTTAATCTGCATTTTTCTAATGGCTAATGATCTAAGCATTTCTTCATGTGTCTGTTAGCTGCCTGAATGTCTTCTTTGGCAAAGTGCCTGTTCATATCCTTTGCCCATTTTTTAATTGGGTTATTTGTCTTTTTGTTGTTGAGGTTTTGCAGTATCTTGTAGATTTTAGAGATTAGACACTGATCGGAATTGTCATAGCCAAAAATTTTTTCCCGGTCTGTAGGTTGTCTTTTGACTTTTTTGATGAAGTCTTTTGATGAGCATAAGTGTTTGATTTTTAGAAGCTCCCATTTATCTAGTCTCTCTTCTGGTGCTTGTGCATTGTTACTTATGGTTCATATTGTGTTTCTGCTATGTATTAGGGCTCCTAGTATTGTCCTTATTTTTTCTTCCATGATCTTTATCGTTTTTTATTTTATATTTAAGTCTTTGATCTATTTTGAGTTAGTTGTTGTACATGGTGTGAGGTATGGGTCTTGTTTCAGTTTTTTGAAGATGGATATCCAGTTATGTCAGCACCATTTGTTAAAGAGACTGCCTTTTCACCAATTAATGGACTTTGGGCCTTTGTCAAACATCAGTTGCTCGTAGGTGGATGAGCTTATATCTGGATTCTCAACTCTGTTCCATTGGTCTATGTATCTGTTGTTGTACCAATACCAGGCTGTTCTGACTACCATGGCGGTGTAATAGTTTCTAAAGTCAGGTAGTGTAAGGCCTCCCACTTTGTTCTTCTTCTTGAGTAATGTTTTATTTATTTGGGGCCTCTTCCCTTTCCATATGAAGTTGGTGATTTGTTTCTCCATCTCATTAAAAAATGCCAGTGGAATTTAGATCGGGATTGCACTATATCTGTAGATTGCTTTGGGTAGAATCGACATTTTCACAATGTTGAGTCTACTTATCCATGAGCAAGGTATGTTTTTCCATTTATGGAGGTCTCATTTGGCTTCTTGCAGTAGTGTCCTGTAGTGTTAATTGTATAGATCTTTTACATATTTGGTTAGATTTAGATCTTTAGATAAGATCATGTGGTTCTTGTTCTTTGTTTTATTTACATAAAGGATTACATTGATTGTTTTTCTAATGTTGAACCATCCCTGAATACCTGTTATAAATTTCACTTGATCATGGTGAATTATTTTTTTGATATGTTGCTGAATTCTATTGGCTAGGATTTTGTTGAGGATTTTTGCATCAATGTTCATGAGGGATATTGGTCTGTAATTTTTTTTTCTTGTGGTGTCATTACCTTGTTTTGGTATCAAGGTTATGCTGGCTTCATAGAATGAGTTTTGGAGTAATCCATCCTTTTCTATGGTCTGGAATACCTTTAGTAGAAGTGGTGTTATCTCTTCTCTGAAAGTTTCATAGATTTCTCCAGTGAAGCCATCTGGGCCAGGGCTTTTTTTTTGACGGGAGTTTTTAAATAACTTTTTCAATCTCTTCTTTTGTTATGGGTTTATTTAGTTGTTTTACCTCTGTTTGTGTTAATTTAGGTAGGTAGTGAGTGTCTAGAAATTTGTCCATTTTCTCTAGGTTTTCAAATTTGTTGGAATACAATTTTTCATAGTAATCTGTTATGATTATTTTAATTTCAGTTGGGTCTGTTGTGATATCAACCATCTCATTTGTTATACGGGTTATCTGCTTCCTCTCCTGCTTTTCTTTTGTCAGTTTGGCCAATGGTTAATCAATTTTGTTGATCTTTTCAAAGAACAAGCTTTTGGACTTGTTAACTCTTTCAATTGTTTTTCTGTTCTGTACTTCATTTAATTCTGCTCCAATTCTTATTATTTCCTTCCTTCCAGCTCTTGAGGGCTCCTTTTGCTGCTCTTTCTACTTGTTCCAGTTGTAGGGTTAATGTTATGGACCTTTCTTCTTTTTGGATTGTGCATTTATTGCTATAAACTGACCTCTTAGCAATGCTTTTGCTGTGTTCCGAAGTTTCTGATAGGATATGTTTTCATTCTCATTTGATTCTATGAATTTCTTTATTCCATCTTTAATTTCTTCTATAACCCAGTAGTATTTTAGCAAGGTGTTGTTTAGTTTCCATGTGTTTGATTTTTTTTCCTTGCTTTTTGTGTTGTTGATTTCCACTTTTATGGCTTTATGGTCAGAAAAGTTGCTTTGTAATATTTCGATGTTTTGGATTTTGTTAAGGTTGCTTTATGGCCTAATATGTGGTCTATTCTGGAGAATGTTCCATGTGTTGGAAAAGAAAGTATATTTCTCTGCTGTTGGGTGGAGTGTTTGGTACATGTCTATGAGATCAGTTGATTGATTGTAGCATTTAGCTCTTCTATGTCTTTGTTGAGCTTCTTTCTGGATTTTCTGTCCTTCACTGAAAGTGGTGCGCTGAAGTCTCCTACTACCTTTGTGGAGCTGTCTATCTCTCTTTTCAGTGCTGTTGGAGTTTGTTTTATGTATTTTGGAGCCCTGTCTTTGGGTGCATAAATATTTATTATAGTTAAGTCCTCCTGGTGTACTAACCCTTTAATCATTATATAGTGCCCTTCCTTATCTTTTGTGGTGGATTTTACTTTGAAGTCTATTTTGTCAGAGATTAATACTGCCACTCCTCTTTTATGAGTGTTGTTTGCTTGATATATGTTTTCCATCCTTTGAGTTTTAGCCTGTTTGTGTCTTTAAGTCTAAGGTGCATCTCTTGTAGGCAGCATATAGATGGATCATGCTTTTTTATCCAATCTGCCAATCTATCTCTTTACTGGTGTATTAAGTCTGTTTACATTCAGCGTAATTATTGATAGGTATGAGTTTAGTGTTGTCATTCTGATGTCTCTTTTTGTGTGTTGTTCACAGTTTCTTTGTTCCCCTCACTTTTCTGTGCTTAGTGGTTTTTGTTTATATATTTTTTTTCATCTTTTTCATTATTGTTGATTTTTTTTTTTTGCTGAGTCTTTATATTTTTCTTCTTTTTTATTTTGATTTGTAGAAGTGTTAGATTCCTGTGTGGTTACCTTAATATTTTCCCCTATTTTTCTACTTTTTTACCAGTTTTTTGTTCGCCTTGACTTCTCTTCTATATGAAAAATCAAGGTCTGCATTTTTAAGTGCCTCTTTTTTGTTTTAATATCGTCCCTTTTTACATACTGACATCCCTGTTTCTCTATTTTCAATTTTTTAGCTTTGATGTATTTTCGACTTCCCTATCTGAGTCAATATATGGTTGCTCTGTTCTGTGTTCTAGTCTTGCGTTGTTATCTGATGTTATGGATTATCTAACCGAAGGACTCCCTTTAGTATTTCTCGTAATTTTGTTTGTTTTTTGCCAATTCCCTGAACTTCTGTTTATCTCGAAATGCCATAATTTGGCCATCATATTTGAGAGAAAGTTTTGCTGGATATATAATTCTTGGTTGGCAGTTGTTTTCTTCAAGGCTTTATATATGTCATCCCATTGCCTTCTTGCCTGGATGGTTTCTGCTGAGTAGTCCAAGATTATTCTGATTCACTCTTCTTTGTAGATGACTTTTCTTTTATCCCTAGCTGCTCTTAAAATTCTCTCTTTATAGTTTTGGTAAGTTTGATTATACTATGTCTTTGTGACTTTATTTTGGGATCTACCTTACGTGGGGTTCGATGAGTGTCTTGGATAGATATCTTCTCATCTTTCATGATATCAGGGAAGTTTTCTGTCAACAAATCTTCAAAAATTTTCTCCATATTTTCTGTTATTCCCCCATGTTCTGGTACTCCAATCACTCGTAAGTTATTTCTCTTGATAGAGTCCCACATAACTTTTATAATTTCTTCATTCTTTTTAATTCTTTTATCTGATTTTTCCTCAAATAATTTGGCATCAAGTGCTTTATCTTCAGTGTCACTAGTTCTAAGTTCTACTGCCTCAATTCTGCTCCCATGACTTTGTATTAAGTTGTCTAATTCTGAAATTTTATTGTTAATCTTCTGGATTTCTGATTGCTGTCTCTCTATGGATTCTTGCAGCCTATTAAATTTGTCATTACATTCTTGAATAACTTTTTTAAATTCTGCTACTACTTTGTCTGTATGTTCTCTGGAAGTTTCTGCATTTTGTAGAATTTCCTTTCTCATTTCTAGAAGAGTTCAGTATGTTAATCTTTTGTATTCTGCCTCTGGTAATTCCAAGAAATTCTCTTGCTCCAGAGAATTTATTGATTGTTTATTTTTGGAGCTTGCTGAAGCCATCATGGACTGCCTCTTTATGTGGTTTGATATTGACTGTTGTCTCCGAGCCATCAATAAGTTATTATAATTTTATGTTTGTTTAGTGTGTCCTAGCTCCTTCTTTTGTTTTGTTTTGATAAGCCCAAATAGGCTGTTCATGTGCTCTACTTTGATTATTGGCACCTTTGAAGCTCTAATTTCCTGTCACCAGGTAGTTAGTTCTGTAACTAAGTATGTGCACACAGGAGTCCATTAAATTATGCTGTATGGGTTAGCTCAGGTGTTCAGGCAGTCGGTCACCAGGTTTGTGGTGCAGGCTCTCACCTACAGTCTTAAAGAGGCATGGGTGATTGGTGTAGGCACAGGTATCTGGCTGCAGTAGGGTTTCACATGCTGAGTAAGGCAGGGGGCTGATGGCTGCCCCTGAGTGTCTGAAAGGAAAGTGTGTCCCTATTCCCTAGAGTGAGTAGGTTGGTAAGTCTTGCAGCTGAACTCTGAGCCCCCTACTCTGTTGGCTGTAAAGACTCGGGGGCACCACTTATTCTTGAACCCCTGTAGCAGGTGACTACGTGGCATAGGTGAAGCCACCAGTCCTCAAGCCCCTGGTGCAGACCTATAAATGTGCCTGCTTAAAGGGCAGGGGTGTTTCAAGTGTCACAAATCTGCCATTTCACAGCTGAAACAGTTGAAGTTAGACTTCAGGTGTTTACCTTGTTGCACTGTTGTAGTGAGGGCTTATGCTGTTGAGATGGGTCCACACAAGTCTATACAGGGGTGGAAGGCACTCAAAGTCTGTGAATCCCTTATGCCTGTGCCTAGCAAAGGAGCTGTGCGGACCCTGAGTTTCTGGCTTAGGGGAGCCAGTAACTTATTTGTTTCCTCTCCAGGGCCAGGAGAATGGGTCAGGTCTCCTTTTGAGATCTACTTCTGACCCAGGGGACTCAGACACTTCAGATGGCTGGATCTGTGCAGAGCGGGGAGGGAGGAGGTAAAAGGAAGAGAAGTTTTTCCCAAATGGGCCTCTTTTTTTTAAAAAAAAAAAAAAATCCCCACAAAAGGCCACATGCATGTACTTATTTTTAGACACTTGGGAGCTGCTTTTCACTCGTTCTCAGTGTCCAAGCAGACTCTCTGCTGCT
Organism: Dugong dugon; assembly: GCA_030035585.1. Taxonomy (NCBI): domain Eukaryota; kingdom Metazoa; phylum Chordata; class Mammalia; order Sirenia; family Dugongidae; genus Dugong; species Dugong dugon. Next base: position 37,615,532 of record CM057479.1, read on the forward strand.
GGATCTCTCTCAATGTGGAAACTGCTTCCTGAGTGTGTGCACGCACGGAGCTGTTTGCCTGCTTTGCAGCCTGCCTGGAGCCCTTGGGAGCTGAACAGCTTCAGCTCCTGCTGCTGCTGGTCTGGTCTGGCACTCCTCGCTTCTTCTGAACAGTCTCTCTCTCCCCCCACCACTCAGTCTGATTCCTCAACTTTGCCTTGTTCAGGGCTCCTAGATATTCATATACAATCAAATCACTTGTTTTTCCAGGTCTTTGTTGTAAGAGGGATATAGGAAGCGGTCTGACTACTCCACCATGTAGGTTCCACCTCCACCTAGATGTTCATTACATTTATGTTGAATAAATGAATTGAAATCGGTTACTAACATGGAGAATTGTGTTTATTCATTACTCTAATTTGTATTCTATGGAATTCTCATTATCTTCAATTTTAATAGCAAATAATAAAACATTTTCATTAATCATCCTGCTAATTGAATGTATTTGATTGTATTATAGGAAATACATTTTTTTTCAATAAGGAAAAATAAATATCATGAGCAGAGGACTCCAATAATTAAATATCTCATAAATACACAATTTAACCATTTTATCCTATCAAAATGTTATCTTTTAACTTCAATATCATTAAATTAAAAACTACCATTTATGCATAATTAATAAAAACTGCTTTCATTTCATAAACTATCTAATTCTACTTAATCATTTGCTCAGTTTTATAATTTTGATAGGTACACATGTTTACCTGATTGACATAAACTCATATTACTTTGAAACATTGAAGACAGTAGATGCTGAAAACAATGATTTAAGTCTAGTTTATTGCCCCAGTTAATTTTTTTCCATATAGTAACAATTGTGAAATTACTAAACACACTTTTCTATTTGGACAGAAGTAAATGTCTTTTCAAATTATAACCAATTAAAAAGAAATATTTCAAACTGTTCTTAATCCTATTGAAAAATTCTTTTCATTCCTGGATAGTTGCAATTCTCCATGACCACAGTGATTCTCAGTGCTTGGAAAATCTTTGACATTTGTGACATACTAGGGTCAGAAGTTGTTATTACCAGTAACAGCAGGTACTTCTAATTTCATGATGGTAGAAAAGGCTTCACCAATTATGATTGTTATAAAATTTTGGACAATAGATATTTTCATTCTTTAGTACCACTGTTCTCATATCATAGCCTATTTCATTCTCTTACAACAATTCTTCACAAGAACTATCATAGTGTTTTTCAACAGCAAATGTTTTAGGTAGTTGTGTCCCATTCACCCTTGGTTCCACAAGGGTTTGGCTTTTTTAATAACCATGTCATTGCTCAGCTCCAGTACACCAGGACACTGCTTCTCTTCCAGTTGCTCTATCACTCACCTCTGAGTTCAAAGGAATACCTGTGGGTCTCCAGTTTTTTATGCTATTCTACGCATTTATTTCAGCCTAAGGTATGCTTGGCCAAGTTACTTTCCAACAGGAAGCAAAATTAAACAACTAAGTATCATCAGCAAAGTTAACAAAATAACATAACTATAAGTTAAATACATACTCAGAGGCTACCTTGTAATTTTAATGCACTATATCTTCTTTTGGGAAAGAAAAAAAGAAAAAAAAAAAAGCAAATAAACCGAAATACAGTAGCAGTTTATTTCAGAAGTCATGAAGGAAAATACTTTCTTTTGGAATGAAATATAATACAGTTCCTTTATAAACTGTACTCCTGGGGTTTTACAATAATTTTAGTATAAGCTTTTTAAAGATCATTCTCTAGTCCTCAGTCAGATACAACCGAAGTTAGAGGCAGCCAGCAATTAACTGCAGTTAACTTGACTTCACTGGGGAGTCTCTTTAGGAATGCAATTGTTTCCGGTATTCACTTTAAGAGTAAATTCAACTGAAGGGATGAATCATATATCTGTCCAAAAATTCTACATTAATTCACAGCTCCCGGAAGGACGTCATACAGTTGATTAGTCTAATGAGTAAAGTGAACATTGATAATCATAACAAAACCTTTCATGCTCGCAAACGATAACAACAACAAAAATAAAACTAGTACAGACTAGCTACTCTTCATTACACAGGCAACCAAACCTCAAAGTTTATATGGAATAACAGAAAGACATGAAAGTATGATTTTTATTTTTATTTACTGTGAATTTCTACATTTCAAATATATGAAAGAGAGGATGGAGAGAGAGAGAGATGCTGGTGCTCTATTCCCATATAATTACAATCACTGATAGTGTACATGTTTCATTATGAGATGATAAAAAATAATAAAGTAATACAATTTACAACGTGTGTTTTTCCCCATTAAACACTTAGACACTTGCCATGGCTTATTTTATTTCTATGAAGAAGACAAAATCCATGGCTTTTCTGGATTTAGAAATAAGAAACTAATAGTCAAGACTAAAGGGTAATGAATAAAATGGAAGAATTTATTTCATGGTAAAAACATAGTGCCAGACCAAAAAAGTACAATAATAAATTTGGACAAATGCTTATCAAGATTCCTTATAATGGCAATTGAGGTTGTGATTGCTAAGTTTAAACTATTTCAGTCTGCCACCTGTACTTTAGGAAAAGTAAAGTAAATAATAAAAATGACCTCATCTCTATCTACAGCTGTCTCACATATACCCATACAACCCAACCGGTTACAGCTGAATAGATTCTGGCTCGTAGCGACCCTACAGAACAGAGTAGAACTGTCCCACAGGGTTTCTAAGGAGTGACAGGTGGATTCAAACTGCTGACCTTTTGGTCAGCAGCTGAGCTGTAGGCAATAAATATAGTTTACTGAATGAATCGTTGACTGTGTAAATATATAGTGTAGGTACTTAGCGAAGAAAAACTGTGGTTAAGCCATCATTTATTCATTAAAGAACATGTAATGCCACACTATTTTTTATTTCATTTTAGACAGAGATATTGATTATAGAGTAGTTTGCATGTAGAAATGAGAACCAACACCAAGCTAGATTTCAATCTTTAAATTGATTCAACTCTAGCTTTAACCTGGACAAATTTATTTTGTGATGTTCACTGGTGGTCTTTGTTTGAAAGTTTTCTGTTAGTCTGATTTACTGATATTGTAGATGATGACATAAAAAGTAAGTTTATCAAACACACAGTTAATAAAAAGTATGAGGCTGTTATGTAGCCTAGTAGATTTATGTTTAAAGTATTCTGATAAAGTAACAGAAACAAAATGTAAACATAATAGTGATTAATAAAAGACATGTATTGTATATATAAAAATTGTAAATTATACATTTTTATAATCATACAGAGTAAGGTGGAGAATTTATTTACTATAAATACATATGAAAAATATCTGGGGGGCATTTAGTTGAACTGAAGCCAAACAAGCAGCATTAATGTATAATGCAAGACTAAGTTATGTTGATCATTATATAATGCCTATATTTACTATATTATTATTACATGTATAAAACACACATAATATTGATACTTTAAATAGGTGTATGTTCACTTAGACTTCTAGATGGTATTCCATTTTTTTAAATTTTTTTAAATTTTATTGTACTTCAGGTGAAGGCTTACAGAACAAATAGTTTCTCATGAAACAGTAGTACACATGTTGTTTTATGACATTTGTTAACAACCCCACAACAAATTAACCCTCTAAATTCTCAACCTTTTTTTTTTTGGTGAAAATACACATAGCCAAAAATACACCATTACAAAAATTTCTACATCCTGACATTGACTACACTCTTCCAATTGTGCTGTTATTCTCACTTAAGATGAAGGCTTACAGAACAAAATAGTTTCTCATTTAACAGTTACTACAAATGTTGCCCTATGACAATGGTTAACAATTTCACAACACATCAACAATATCCTTACACAACCTTGTGTTTCCTATCACCAGCTTCCTTGTCCCCTTCTGCCTTCTGGCCCTTGTCACTGGACTCCTATACCTCATTAGTCTCATTTGGCTTTACGGGGCTGTGCACTCCCAGGCTGAACAGTGAACCTCAGTGGTAACGTCACCACTGAGCTAAAAGGGTGACTGGGGCCATACTCTCGAGGTTTCTCCAGTCTCCTTTAGGCCAGTAAATCTGGTCCTTTTGTGTGTGTGAGTTAGAATTATGCTCTACATCCTTCTCCAGCTCTGTCCAGAAGCCTCTGTTGTGATCCTGGTCAGAGCAGTCAGTGGTGGTAGACGGGCACCATCTAGCTGTACTGGACTCAGTTCGGTGGAGGCCTTGGTAGCTGTGGACAATTAGTCCTTTGGACTAATCTTTTCCTTGCATCCTGTTCTCTTCATTCTCCCTTGCTCCCAAAGAGATGAGACCAGTGGAGTATCTTAGATGGCCGCTCACAGGCTTTTAAGACCGCAGACACTACTCACCAAGGAGGAATGTAGAGCATTTTCTTTATAAGCTGTGTCATGTCAATTGAGCTAGATGTTCCCCAAGACCATGGTCCCCACAGCCCTCCGCCCAGCAATTCAGTCTCTCAGGGAGTTTGGATGTGTCTATGGGGCTTCCATGACCTTTCCTTGTACAGGTTGTGCTAGTTTCCCCTGTATTGTGTACTGTCTCACACTTCACCCAAGATACCACTTATCTATTGCCTATTTAGTATTTCCCCCCCACCCCTCCCATCCCTGGTAACCAACAAAGATTGTTACATTTTGTGTGTGAACTTTTTCATGGGTTTTTACAATAGAGGTCTCATACAATATTTGTCCCTTTGTGACTGACTTATTTCACTCAGCATAATGTCCTCCAGTTTCATCCGTGTTATGAGATGCTTCACAGATTCATTGTTGTTCTTTCTCATTGCATAGTACTCCATTGTGTGTATGTACCATAGTTTGTTTATCCATTCATCTGTTGATGGGCACCTAAGTTGTTTCCATCATTTTGCTATTGTGAACAATGCTGCCATGAACATAGGTGTGCTTGTGTCTGTTTGAGTGACAACCCTTATTTCTCTAGGGTATATTCCTAGGAGTGGGATTGCTGGGTCGAATGGTATGTCTAGTTCTAGGTTTCAGAGGAAGCACCATATCATTTTCCAAAATGGTTGTATCATTTTGCATTCCCACCAGCAGTGCATAAGAGTTCCGATCTCCCCGCAGCCCCTCCAACATTTGTTATTTCCAATCTTTTTGATTCGTGCCACTAATGCAGGGGTGAGATGGTATCTCATTGTGGTTTTAATCTGCATTTCTTTAAAGGCTAGTGATCGCGAGCATTTCCTCATGTGTCTGTTGGCCATTTGAATGTCTTTTTTGGTGAAGTGTCTGTTCATTTCCTTTGCCCATTTTTTAATAGGATTATTTGCCTTTTTGTTGTAGAGGTGTTGGATTTTCTTGTAGATTATGGAGATTAGACCTTTGAGTGACGTGTACTGTCCAAAAATTATTTCCCAGTGTATAGGTTCTCTTTCTAATCTTTTGATGAAGTCTTTTGAAGAGCATAGGTGTTTGATTTTTAGAAGATCCCAGTTATCTAGCTAATCTGTTGGGTTTTGTGCGTGGATGGTTATGGTGTGTATCCTGTTAATGCCATGTATTAAGGCCTGAACTGTTGGTCCTATTTATTCTTCTATGAACTTTATAGTTTTAGGCTTTATATTCAGGTCTTTGATCCATTTTGAAGTAGTTTATGTATACGATGTGAGGTATGGGTCCTGTTTCATTTTTTTGCAAATGGATATCCAGTTTTGCCAGAACCATTTGTTAAAGAGACTGTCTTTTCCCCATTTCATGGACTTTGGGCCCTTGTCGAAGATCAGGCGACTGTAGGTGGACGGATTTACATGTGGGTTCTCAATTCTGTTCCATTGGTCAATGTATCTGTCGTTGTACCAGTACCATGCTGTTTTGACTACTGTAGCTGTACAGTAGGTTCTGAAGTCAGGTAGTGTGAGTCCTCCAACTTTATTCTTCTTCTTCATTAGTACTTTACTTATTCGGGGCTTCTTCCCTTTCCATATAAATTTAATGATTAGTTTTTCCATCTCTTTGAAGAATGTTGTTGGTATTTGGATCGGGATTGCATTGTATTTATAAATTGCTTTGGGTAGAATTGCCTTTTTCACAATGTTGAGTCTGCCTATCCACGAGCATAGTATGTTTTTCCATTTATGTAGATCCCTTTGGGTTTCATGCAGTAGTGTTTTATAGTTTTCTTTGTATAGGTCTTTTATATCTCTGGTCAGATTTATTCCTAAGTATTTTATCTTTTTAGGGGCTATTGAAAATGGTCTTGTTTTCCTGATTTCCTTTTCATCATTTTCCTTACTGGTGTATAAGAATCCAACTGATTTTTGAATGTTTATCTTGTATCCTGCTACTCTGCTGAATCTTTCTATTAGTTCCAGTAGATTTCCTGAGGAGTCTTTAGGGTTTTCTATGTATAATATCATATCATCTGCAAACAGGGAAAGTTTACCTTCTTCATTACCAATTTGGATGCCCTTTATTTCTTTTTCTTGCCTTATTGCTCTGTCTATAACTTCCAGCACAATGTTAAATAGGAGTGGCGATAAAGGGCATCCTTGTCTTGTTCCTGTTTTCAAGTGGAATGTTTTCAGCCTCTCTCCATTAGGAATGATGTTGTCTGTTGGTTTTACATAAATGCCCTTTATTTTGTTGAGAAATTTCCCTTCTATACCTATTTGGTTGAGAGTTTTTATCAGGAATGGGTGTTGGACTTTGTCAAATGCCTTTTCTGTGTCAAATTGAGATAATGATGTGATTCTTTTCTTTCCTTTTATTGATGTGGTGGATTATGTTGATTGATTTACTAATATTAAACCATCCTTGCATACCTGGTATGAATCCTACTTGGTCATAGTGTATTATTTTTTTGATATGATACTGAATTCTATTGGCTAGAATTTTGTTCAGAATTTTTGCATCTATATTCATGAGAGATATTGGTCAGTAATTTTCTTTTTTTGTGACGTCTTTGCCTGGTTTTTGTATCAGCGTTGTGCTGGCTTCATAGAATGAATTTGGAAGTGTTGCTTCCTCTTCTGTGCTCTGAAATAGCTTGAGTAGAACTGGTACAGGGTCTTCTTTAAATGTTTTGTAGAATTCTCCAGTGAAGCCATCTGGGCCAGGGCTTTTTTTGATTTGGAGTATTTTTGTTACCTTTTCAATCTCTTATCTTGTTATGGGTCTGTTCAGATTTTCAAGATCACTTTGTTGTAGTTTGGGTAGGCCATGTGTTTCTAGAAATATATCCATTTCCTCTAGGTTTTCAAATTTGTTGGAGTATAGTTTTTCATAATATTCTGTTATAATCCTTTTTATTTCAGTTTTGTCTGTTGTAATGTCCCCCATTTCATTTCTTATTTGGGTTATTTGTGCCCTCTGTTGTTTTTCTTTTGTCAGTCTGGCCAGTGGTTTGTCGATTTTGTTGATTCTTTCAAAGAACCAACTTTTGGTTTTGTTGATTCTTTCTATTGTTTTTCTGTTCTCTATTTCATTGATTTCTGCTCTGATCTTTACTATTTCCTTTCGTCCTGTGGTTGTGGGCTTTTTTTAGCATTCTCTTTCTATTTGTTTGAGTTCTGTAGTTAATATTTTGATTTTGTCCCTTTCTTCTTTTTTGATATGTGCATCTATTGCTATAAATTGTCCTCTGAGGATGGCCTTTGCTGTGTCCCAAAGGTTTTGGTAGGCTGTGTTTTCATTCTCATTTGATTCTAGGAATTTTTGGATTCCATCTCTGATTTCTTCTATTACGCACTGATGTGTAAGCAGGGTATTATTCACTTTCCATGTAGTTTATTTTTTTTTCCTTGCTCTTTCTAGTGTTAATTTCTACCTTGATGGCATTGTGGTCAGAGAAGATACTTCGAATTATGTCAACGTTTTGGATCTTGTTGAGGATTGCTCTGTGGCCTTAGATGTGGTCTATTCTGGAGAACATTCCATGTGAATTGGAAAAGAATGTGTACTTTTCAGCGGTTGGATGGAGTGTTCTATATATGTCTATGAAGTCAAGTTGGCTGACTGTGCCCTTTATGTCTTCTGTATCTTTGCTGAGTTTCTTCTTAGTTGTTCTATACTTTACAGAGAGTGGTGTGTTGTACTCTCCTACTATTATTGTGAAACTGCCATTTTCTCTTTTCAGTGTTGTTAGAGTTTGTTTTATTTATTTTGGAGCACTGTCATTGGGTGCATAGCTGTTTATTATGGTTATGTCTTCATGCTGGATCATCCCCTTAATTATCATATAGTGTCCTTCTTTGTCTTTTATGGTACATTTTGTTTTAAAGTCTATTTTATCTGAGATTAGAATTGCCACTCTGCTCTTTTTTGGTTGTTGTTAGCTTGATATATTTTTTTCCAATGTTTCACTTTTAATAAATCCACATCTTTGTTTCTAAGGTGTGTCTCTTGTAGACAGCATATTGATGGATCTTGTTTTGTTATCCATTCTGTCACTCTCCATCTCTTTATGGGTGCATTGAGTCCATTTACATTCAGTATAATTATTGATAGATGTGAGTTTGTTGCTGCCATTTTGTAGTTCTTTTTTTTTTGGTGGTGCTGAAGCTTTCTTTGTTCTTCTTACTCTTTTGTGCTGAGTTACTTCTGTTTGTGGATTTTTTTTCCATTTGTTTTGTTTTTGTAGGTTTTGTTTTTGCTGAGACTTTATGTTTTTTGTCTTTATTTTTATGAGTTTGTTTGTTAACTTTCTTTGTGGTTACCATGAATTTTACCCTTATCTTTCTAAGTTTGAAGCAGTCTACCATTACTTGGTATTGCCTTGCCTTCCTCTCCATTAGAAGGTTCTATACCTATGCTGTTTATTCCCTCTTTTATTGTTTTGATGTTGTTGTCATCCATTGATTGACTGCTCTGATTCCCTGTTGTATTTCTTTTGGTTTTGGATAGTCCTTGAGAGTTCATTTCTTAGATTGGTATCTGGCTCGTATGATCCTGCATCCTAGGTTCTGCCTGTGGGCTGAAGCTGTTTGTCAGCCGATCGAAGAACTCCCTTTAATAATTCTTGTAAGTGTGTTTTGACTTTTACATATTCCCTTAATTTGTGTTTATCTGGAAATGACCTAATTTCACCATCAAATTTGAACAAGAGTTTTTCAGGATATATTATTCTTGGCTGGCAATTTTTTTCTCTCAAGGTTTTATGTATGTCATCCCACTGCTTTCTTGCCTGCATGGTTTCTGCCGAATAATCTGAGCTTAGTCTTATTGTTTTTCCTCTGTCTGTGATATCTTGTTTTTCATGAGCTGCTCTCAGGATTCTTTGTTTGTCTTTGGTTTTGGCGATTGAAAATATGATATGCCTTGATAATTTTCTTTTTGGGTCTCTTTTATATGGGGTTAATTGAGCTTCTTGGATGGCCAGCTTTTCATCTTTCATGATATTGAGGAATTTTTCTGTCAGCAGTTCCTCAATGATCCTCTCTGTGTTTTCTGTTTTCTCCCCCTGTTCTGGTATGCCAATCACTCGTAAGTTTTTGCTTTTAATTGTGTCCCACATAAGTCTCAGGGTCTCTTCATTTTTCTTTGTTCTTTTTTCTGAGTTTTCCTGAAACAGTGTTGTATCCAAGTGTTTGTCTTCACTTCCACTGATCCTGTCTTCCACGGTTTCATATCTGCTTCTCAGCCCTTATTATCCATTTCTGAAAGCTTGTTGTTTATCTTTTGGATATCTGATTGTTGTTTTTGTATAATTTCTAGTTGTGAATTTATTTTGGCATTTTGTTCCTGCATCATCTTCCTGAATTCCTGCAATTTTATGTCTGTATTTTCCATGAATTTGTCTATTTTTTCCTCATGTTTGTCAGGTTTTTGCCCCAGTTCTTGGAAAATTCTGAGTATTAGAGTTTTGAATTCCCTATCAGGTACTTCTAGTGCATTTTCTTCCACAGGAGTGTCATCTGGTGTTTTATTTTGGACACCTACTGGAACCATCCTGTCCTGTTTTTGTAAATGTTTTGATATTGTCTGCTGTTTTTGGGTCATTCAGTAGTTATTTCTCTCATTTGTTGATTGTAAATTTGTTTGTTTCATCCCTTTTAAAAAAAAATTGACTATGTCTGAACAGGCAGGCTGCGTGCTCTTTGTTGTTTTCTCATCCTTGTGCTCAATACTTTTTACCTCCTTCTCCAACTGGCAGGTTCAGTCACTCAGATATGGTACAGCAGGGCAGGTCTAGCTGAAGAGGAGCCACTGGGATTGGTTGTTTGTGGCACTCACTACAGCTACCAGGGCAGGTCGGTAATCAGTGTTGGGCAGGTTCCAGTAAGCCATGCCTGCACTGCTTGGTGGTGTGATGTCAAGCGCATGGTGCAGGTAGTCAGGATGCAGCAGGGATATGGTTATGTGAGGAGCTAAGATGGATATGGGAGAGAGGAGAGAGGAACAGGAGCCAAAAATACACAAGCAAAAAAGAATGCTAGGGGAGCTTGCCATTAGAATGGAGAGATGAGAGACTATGAAATGGAGAAAAACAGAAAGGGAAAGAGGAAGAAAAGTAAATGAAGAAGTAAAATTCAGAAAGGTTAAAGAACCACAAAGTTCCCAGGGATCCCACCGATGCAGCTATGAGGTCTGGGGAAGTCGCTCTCAGTTGTCGCAGCACAGCCTGGCCAGAAGGCGCAGAGGCATACAACGCCTGGTATTCAGGGATCAGAAAGAGAAGGAAGATTTAGAGAGACGAGAAAATGAGCAATGAAGAAAGACAAAAAGGGAAGAAGAGGGAAAAGAAAACAAAACAAATAAAAAAAAAAAAAAAACAAGGAAAAAAGAAATGTCCTCAAGGATCCCTCCACACATCTGTGGAAGCTGAAGGGGAGTTCCTTGCCAAGCATCTCAGCCTGTCCAGAAAAGGCTCCCAACTCAAGGAAAGGAAAAGAAACAAACCAACAATTTAAAACAAACAAACAAACAAAAGCCCCGGGATCCCACCGGTGCAGTAGCCCAGACCAGGAAGCAGCTCCACACTCGCATGGATCTCTGCAGCCCCTCAGGAAAAAGCAAAGATGGCTCACGGAGCCAGGCACTTAAGTGAAAAGAGAGGGACATGGCGAGAGGCAAGTGAGAAATCAGAAGAAGCAGAAAAAAAAACGCAACACCTGCAGCCAACAAATGGCACTCAGAGAGCCAGCCAGTGAGGGCTGGTGTTTCTGGACAAGAGACTGTGTCCACAGGAAGCAGAGGAGGCTGAGTGTGGGTGAAGAAGGGTGGAGAGTGGGAAAGCATATATCACAAATTGCCGGCGCTCTGCAGCCCCTCAGGAAGAAGCAAAGACGGCGCACGGAGCCAGGCACTTGAGTGAAAAGAGAGGGACATGGCGAGAGGCAAGTGAGAAATCAGAAGCAGAAAAAAAAAAAAAAAAAAGGCAACACTAGCAGCCAACACATGGCACCCAGAGAGCCGCCCACTTGGGTGTGTGGAATCCAAGCAGCCGGTGCTTCCCAGTCAAGAGACTGTGGTCGCGGGAAGCAGAGGAGGTCAAGCCAGGGCGAAGAGGGGTCGGGGGTGGAAAAGTGCACATCGCAAATTACCAGCTGTTTTGTCTCCCGCTGGATGCTCCGTGAGGCTGCTTTCTCGTACCCCCATTTGCTGGTCTCTGATATGAGTCCAAGATGGTGGATCCACACTGTGTTAGCTGATAGTGGACCTGTGCATGAATCTCTCCTCGCTCTCCATTCTCTGTCAGTTTTCTCACTCCATTTGGAGCTTGGCTGAGTTCTTTATCTCTTCATTTGTTGTTTTAGGGTTTCAAGATTGTTGTAGTATTCTCTGTTTGGCTTAGTTTTTTGGATTTTTGCTGTGGAGGGACGGCGTGTTGCTTCTGCCTAGAGAGCCATTTTTAAGATCTCTAGATGGTATTCCATCTTGAGGCTATTTGTAATATTCTTTAAATTTCACAATTTTCCTTTAATAAAATAAATATATAAAATGTTTGAGAGATACTGTCAAAACTAGTTTTCTTTCCAGTAGTTGTTTCTAATTATCTCATATTTTGCTATAAAAATTTATAATACCCAAATAGATGAACTCAAATCTAGACCCACCCAAATCATGTCTAAAATATGCTAACAAATGTTTTAGTTTGATTTTCTATAAACTGGTTGGGATGTTGAAATATTTAAACATTCCTCAAGAATGTTTTTCAAACTATTTCACTTAAATAAATTCTAGCATGACATAATATGCACATTTAGGTATAGATATACTGGTATACATATATAAGTGTTTCTACAGTCTCCCAATTGTGTACCATAAATACGTTTAGATCAAATTTCAGAAACCAGAAGGTAACCTCTGATTAATTAGGTTAAGCAAGCAATATAAATTTTAAAGAGTTAATTCCAACTTTTAATTTCAATAAAAATCAGTAAAGATAGTTAAAGTAATATATTTGACAAGTGACTATTTATTAATAATGATTCTACAATGATTTGTTTTCTTTCCATTTATATTGTGGGGGTTTTTCAGTCTGTATATTTCTACTAAAAAAAAAAAAAAAATCCTGTGCCATCGAGCTGCTTCCAACTCATAGCAACCCTAAAGAACAGAGTAGAACTGCCCCATAGGGTTTCCAAGCAGATCCTGGTGGATTAGAACTGCTGACCTTTTGGTTAGCAGCCCTGGCTCTTAACTACTACACCATCAGGGTTTCCATGGATCACGAATTATCCTATTTTTACATTTATTTATGATTTTCCTCCATCGATTATGTACATAAACTGTAGTATAGAACATAGAACATAACATAATGTAGAACAAGGGAGATTACATGAGAGGTCTAAGGGCCTGAGTCCTGAAACACTCCAATGTTGAGAATAAGGAAGATTATATTGATCCAGGAAGCTGGGTAAAATTGATGATGACTGAGTAAGAGTAGAATCGCTGGGTTTTTTATTTTAAAAACAATATTTTTAGATCTCCCCTCAAATGTAGAAATTTCTTCGAATAATAACACGGATAATTCATCCATAGTAATACACAGAAAGTTACATGTGAATGCAGACCGAGGTAAATCGTCAAATGTGGTAGTGAGTCCTTAAGAAGGCTCTATTCTGGCCTTTTTTTTTTCCTCCAATGTGAAATAAGAAGCGAGATTATCAGCTGAGTAAGAGGTTGGACAAAGAAGTGATGAAAATTTAAGAAAAGGGGAAAAATGAGGTATAAAATTATCTTAGAGAGTAGGGTAGGAATGGACTAGGAAAATGTTATATGATTGCCAGGCAGCACCAAACTGAATTTGCTAATAATGAAATTAAAGTTAGACCATTCAGCTTGATCAGTGTTTATTACTCCAGGCACTTTCAGCTGCATAATTTCAGGAGATGTATAGACAACATTGGACTAAACCACATTTATGCTAGAAAAAAAATAAATAAATAGAAAAAGAACATATTCAGTTGAACTTATTAGAGAAAATTAATTTGTGCAGACTGGGAAATATCTAGATATTAGTTATCTGTTATTAGGTTTATTCTACTTTGTCCTATCAACCAACACAAAATATGCACTACTAGGAAATCAATCCATACAATAGAAGACAGTGCACTGCATTAGGAAGAGTGTGCAATATAAAGAGAAATCCATTTCATTGCACACCGTTTCCACTTTATATATAGCCTTTCTGGCCTAGGGTTTGTAATTTTTTTTTTTTTTTAGGATATTTTTAAAATTGTGATTTGGGTGAAAGTTTATAGAGCAAATTTGTTTCTCATTAAACACATTGTTTTGTGACATTGGTTGCTAACTCTATGTGTCAGTACTCTTCCCTTACCCACTCCAGGTTCCCCATTTCCATCCATCCAGCTTTCCTGTCCCTTCCTGCCTTCTTGTCCCTGATTTTGGGACCCATTACTCTCATATACATGATTGAACTATGAAGCATGTGCCTCATGTGTGTTATTGTTGGCCTTATAGGCCTGTCTAATCTTTGGCTGAAGGGTGACCTTCAGGATTGACTTCAGTACTGAGTTAAAAGCGTGTCTGGGGGCCATACTCTTGGGGTTTCTCCAGTCTCTGTCAGACAGTAAGCCTTGTCTTTTTTTTTGTTTTTTGGGGAATTTGAATTTTGTTCTACGTTTTTTCCCTGCTCTGTCCAGGACTCTCTATTGTGATCCTTGCCAGACTGAGTTTATAATTCTGCCAAAAATGATTAACTGTGCCACTATGTTACAAAGGATTGGTTAGTCTACTATGTAAGTAGGTTGTGTAAAATCACCCAGTAGACGTAAGTGACCTTTCGGTTCACTTACAAAAATTGAATGTGGCCTACTGAGGAGATTAGTTAGTTCGTGATCCTGGAGGGAAGACCATGCCTTGAAATTGACAAAGGGTAGGCTTACATAAGTGCCAATCCCATGGAGGTTGAGAGGGACCTCTCACAACCATCAAGAAGAGCCTGGAGCAAAGTATGTCCTTTGGACCCAGGGTCCCTGTGCTGAGAATCGCCTAGGCATAGGAGAGGGAACTATAACATTGAAGATGACAAGAGAAGGTATGAAAAGTTTTGAGATGGGGCAAGACAGGCATGACAGCACAAGTGGTGGGAAGCAGGACACCAACCTGAGGTGGCTGTAGTAGGCTTGAAGGACTATGGAGCAAGAGAGAGCTGAGCACTTTCAGGCAGAAAGCTTATATGTGGAGTAGGGTGCTTCCAGGCACTTGGCAGAGCTATAAGGCTGTCATACTTACCTGAGTAAGGCAAAGACCAAGACAAAGCTGAGAGTAGGGCTGCCTGCCTATAGGCACAGTTGAGCGGAAGCTGAGAACAATCTTGGTTGGAAGCTGCCCTGACTGATAAACTGTATCCTGATCCTGTCTCCTGAGTTGTATCCTGTTACTTCAAGTTGATCCTGTCCTGAGTTGTAGCTTGTTACTTCCCTAATATATCACATAATCATGTGTATCGTCTTGGAGTTCTATGTGGCTATTGCAACAGATTATTGAACCCAGTAGAAAATTAAAGAGTGCTATGGGAGGAAGAGGGCACAACTGGTGTCAGAAGTGATAAAAAATTGGAGAGTGGAGGTATGTCTGACCTCTACCTCACAGGAACCAGCTTTGTGCTGATGGTGATTCTCTCTCCTCGTCATGAATTTAGATGGATTCTGATGCCACTAGATTACAGGGGACAATAGAAAATCATGGTTATGAACACAGTCTAAATAGTTTTTAAGTCTAGAATATTTCAATACTCTTTACTCTAGAAACAGGGATGTTCTTGTTTTTAGTTGCTGTGGAACCAGCTCTGACCTATAGTGACCTTATGTAAAACAGAATGAAAAGACACCCAGTACTGCACTATATTCCCTATCTTTGCTATGTTTGAGTCCATTGTTTTGACCACTGTATTAATCCATCTCACCCAGAGACTCTTTTGCCTTGGCCAATCCTCCACTTGACCAAACATGATGTCTTTTCCTAGATATTGGTCTCTCTTGATGACTTGTTGAAAGTAAGCAAGTCAAAGTATGTCCATCTTCACTTCTAAGGAGCATCTTAATTGTAGTTCTTGTTGTTGTTAGGTGCCATAAAGTCGGTTCTGACTTATACAGACCCTATGTAAAAGAGAATGAAATGCTGCCAGGTCCTGTGCCATCCTCACAATTGCTGCTATGTTGAGCCCATTGTTGAAGCTACTGTGTCAATCCATCTCATCAATGGTCTTCCTCTTTTTCGCTGACCCCTCTACCTTACCAAGCATGAAGTCCTTCTCCAGGGACTGGTCCCCCTGACAACATATCTAAAGTAAGTGAAACGAAGTCTTATCATCCTCACTTCTAACGAGCATTCTGGATGTACTTCTTCCAAGACAGATTTGTTCATTCTTCTGGCAGTCCATGGTAAATTCAATATTCTTCACCAACACCATAATTTAAATGAATGATTTCTTCTTCAGATTCCTTATCCATTCTCTAGCTCTTGCATGCATAGTGACATCTTTACTTTTTAACACTTTAAAGAGATATTTTGCAGTAGATTAGCCCAATGCAATACATCATTTGATTTCTTGACTGCTGCTTCCATGGGGGTTAATTGTGGATCCAAGCATGAAATCCTTGACAACTTCAGTCTTTTCTCCATTTATCATGATGTTGCCTATTAGTCTAGTTGTGAAAATTTTTGTTTTCTTTATGCTGAGGTGTAATCCATTCAGAAGGCTGAAGTCTTTGATTTTCACCAGTAAATGCCTCTCCACTTTCAGCAAGCAAGGCTGTGTATAGCTCAGGTTGTTAATGAGACTTTTTCCAATCCTAACACTGCAGTCTTCTTCATATAGTCCAGCTTCTTGGATTATTTCTTAGATTGATACTTTACTTAAATTCTCTCAGTCTCAAGTTCTTTACTTTTTTAATTATTAGTTCAATGTGAGAATTTAATGAGATAACGTGAAATATTTGGCAATATTTTACTGAGATTAAATGACTGGTTACAATTTATTTTGATTATATATTCTGCATAAACAATCCCATTTGTTCTACTCATCAGCCATATTTCTTACACCATTGCCATCTATTCTCCCCATCACCATGCATCTTTGCTAGAGAATTGCCTTGCTTAACATTTCACCCATGACTTCATGATATACCATGAGTTGCCCATTGCTCTTTTGACATTTCTAGCTTAATTCATCCTGGGGACATTCAGATGTTATTTTCTAATAGAGTAATAAAGGTTAGAGGACTCTTCGCTGACATAACCATCCTGAAATATAAAATGTCAGTTGAACAAATTAGTTAGTGAATAAACACATCAAAGTATTTTTTGTACATTTTAAAATATATATATTATTATACAAGTTTATTAATTTCTTTCATCTCACAAAGATTTTTATCTTTTGTACAACTATAGGAAATTCATATGCCTAATTTCAAATACCAAAATTATATTAAATCATAAATCTCAAAGTAAATATCAGTAAGATTATCACTGATTTCTAGATTAAAACTAATCTACCTATAAGTTAATAAAAATATGTATGACAATCTATTAGCTGAGAGTGACATTTTGCAGATGTTGCCAAAGAAAATTATATTAATTTTAATTAAAGTTTTTTCATATTGCAGAATGTTCTGAATGATTTGAATAGCATTAAATGAATTGCTGATTGAAAATTAAATATTGTAAATGTTTGATTTTTCAGTAGTTTATGAGGCTGGATAAATTTATTTTATTTTTTATTTGAAAGAATAGTCTAACAAAAGTCCTGGTGCCCTGTGACCTTGCTAGGGGATTCAATTTTATCAGTTCTGTCATAAGCCAGCATCATATCTAAGAGTGCTCTTGAGCTTCATCTTCTCCCTTCTCCAGTGTACTATGAACGGAAGCATGGTACCACCAGGCTTTGGTACTTGAAGCAGGTATTGGCAAAGGGCTTTGTTCAGGAAAACAAAAGAGGAAGGCAATAAGAAGGTGATAAGAAGATAGCAGATGCAGGATATATTTATCCTCATCAATAGAATTGAGTGCCACGGGTGAGATGAGGAGAGATAAGTCTCATCAAATTCTCTCAAAAAACAAAACAGATTAAAGCAAGTATACCTACAGGGTCAGGCAAGCACAAAATATTATTTCAGGGACAACAGACATCCTTTTTTCATAAAATATCTATTGCTGCTTCCAGACACTTGAAATAATTTTTCAGTAATAATAATAATAATAAGGCTTTTTTAGGATATGCCACACTAAAAAAAAAGTTCAACCTTTAAACAGCCTAGTCATAAAATATCATTGTTTTAATTAAAAATAGTTGGGAAAGGAGTAGAAGATGCCATTGTAACTAGAAATCCAAAGATAATGTGCAGTTGGAGAGATAAGTCACCTGGGAAAGGGATTTCCATCTTACTCAGATCTGACATGTTTATCTGTATGTTGACAAAGAATTGTGATACAGGAGTTTCAGGACCTGTCCACTGCACTGAGTCTCACCTTCATGAGAGCTCTGTCTATAAGCATCACCAAAGTGACTAAACTATAATAAAGTGTTTCCTATAATGTTTACAGACTCTTTCTAGTGAGGGTATTTAGTGTGCTTTATTAATTATACAATTAAAAGACTACCAGTTCTAAAACAAGGAGACACTTGATATCTACTTATATATATGTAGATATAGATATTGGGAGGTCTTTAATCAGGACATTTTCTGATTCCTTTTAAAACTTTCTCTTCTAAGCCTTTTTTAAAAAATCGATGTTGGGAATGGTCTGGATTCATAACCTTGTTTTTTTGTTGTTGAAACTTTTTCATAATTTAATTGTTAATAGTCATTTTTAATACCTTACAGGCATAACTTGTTTTACTGCTCTTCACAGATGCAGCGTTTTTTACAAATTGAAGTTTTGTGGCAACCATGCATCGACCAAGTCTATTGGTGCCATTTTTCCAACAACATGAGCTCATTTTCTGTCTCTGTGTCACGTTTTGGTAATTCTCACAATATTTCAAACTTTTTTATTATTTTTGTATCTGTTATGGTGATCTGTGATCAGTGATCTTTAATGTAACTATTATAGTTGTTTTGGAACACAATGAACTGCATCCATGTAAGACAGCAAATTTAATCAGATAAATGTTGTGTGTGTTCTGATTGCTCCACCGGCCAGCCGTTCCCCCGTCTCTGATCCTCTTCTCAGACCTCCCTGTTCTCTGAGACATGACAATATTGAAATTCGGCCAGTTAATAACCCTAAAATGGACTAAGTGTTCAAGTGAAAGAAGAGTTGCATGTCTCTCACTTTAAATCAAAAGTTAGAAATGATTTAAGCTTAGTGAGGAAGGCATGTCAAAAGCCGAAACAGGCCAAAAGCTAGGCCTCTTGCACCAAACACCCAAAGGAAAAGTTCTTGAAGGAAATAATAAATGCTACCCCAGTGAACACATGAGTGATAAGAAAGCACAATAGCCTTAACGCTGATATGGAGAAAGTTTTAGTGACAGAAGATCAAACCAGCCACAACATTCTCATAAGCCAAAGCCTGATCCAGAGCAAGGTCCTAACTCTCTTCAGTTCTATGAAGGCTGAGAGAAATGTGCATGCTGCAGAAGAAAAGTTTAAAGCTAACAGAGGTTGGTTCATGAGACTTAAGGAAAGAAGCCATCTCCCTAATATAAAAACACAAGGTGAAACAGCAAGTGCTGATGTAGAAGCTGCAGCAAGTTATCCAGAAGATCTAGCTAATTGATGAAGGTGGCTACACTAAATAACAAATTTTCAGTGTAGACAAAACAGCCTTATATTGGAAGAAGATGTCATCTAGGACTTTCATAGCTAGAGAGGAAATGTCAATACCTGGTTTCAAAGCTTCAAAGGACAGGCTGACTCTCTTGTTAGGGGCTAATGTGGCTGATGACTTTAAGTCGAAGCCAACGCTTATTTACCATTCTGAAAATTCTAGGGCCCTTAAGAATTGTGCTAAATCTACTCTGTCTGTGCTCTATAAATGGAACAAAGACTGGATGTAACACATGGGGTCACCATGTGTCAGAATCCACTCCATGGCAACGGGTAAACAGGTTCTATCTGAAAGAAAGGACTATAAATGACAACTGCATATATAGCTGAGTTTTTGCATCTGCTGGAGACTGTCAATGGTTTCAAGAGAATGTAATTGTCTAAAAATTATTTCAACTTCTTCCTCATCTGAATCCAAAATTCCCTCAGACACTGTAAAGACTATTCAAAAACTGAGTCTGGATACCCAGGAAAGTCATAATCTGCTTAATCTATCAGTCCTCCAGCATAACCTGGAACTTCAGCCTAGAATTTATGAATATATTATTTTTTTTATTTCCAAGTGTATTTAGTTTACTTAGAGCAGATATAGATTAAAATATTTGAAACAGTGTATTAGTGTAGCCGATTTAAAGTTTAACTGTTTCTTTGGTCTTGCTATCTACTGGATACTTCATTCAAAATATTTACTGAGCACCCACTGTATGTCAGACCCTGTCCTAGGTGCAGACACCATACTACACACTGCATCCAATCTGTGAAAAAGCCTGTACATTTTTACATTTTTGTGGGAAATCTACCAAGTAGGAACATGCAACCTAAAAATGTAATCCTATACCTTAGAGCCATAGTCTATCTTATGATAAGTAAAATTAAACAACTAAATTCTATGCAGAAGCTCAAAACTAACACACATGAAATATTTTATCATCCATGAGTGATGCAATTTTATAAATGCAAACATACAGGTGAAAGTAATTGTCTACTTTATAGAAAATACACAGGGAAGCAATACTCTGAGGAACTAGGGATCTTTACTATATTTCAAAAGTCTATGAGTCAATGCTTCATTTTCTGCAAGCATTGAAAATAAATTCTCTTTGGACAGAGTTAATCAATCCTATCCTAGGGAAAAAAAAAAAAAAATCCTTCATGTGAAAACAAAACAGATTTCATTTGTGAGTGTTGAGCAACTTGGTGTTAGAACAATGGATGGATTAATCAAGCTAAATCCTAAGCAAATACCAAGTATTTTAAAATATTGTTAAATACGATGTTGACCAATGAAAGGATTTTGAAAAAGACTAGTTTGAAGTATTAAAAAGTAAAGCTTTTTTGACACACTTGTATTTGTGCATGAGTGTACAGGCGGGGTGGCCAAGTGGCATGGACAGAGCTAGTATGTGTGCAAGGGCCATCATGTTGTGGTATATAACCAGAGTCTGGGTAGAAGAGTTTGAGGCCAATTCTCACAATGCCTCCATGTTCAGTTTAATACTGTGACGAATCCAAGAATTGTTCATTGAAGTCTGGACTTTCTAGTCGATATAAAAATATAATTTTCAAAGTTGGTAAATAGAATGTATTTTATTCAGCAGCGTTAACTTGGTTTATAACTTTTAAATATTTAAATACCTGGTACAGGTTCTTCATTTATACTCCTGTTGCAAGCACTGACATTGTTAGAATTCTCTTTTCTTAACTACCATTTGTTCATTCAGTTGCCACAATTTCAAACAGTTTTCAGTGATTTTTGAAATATGTAAGACTTTCAAATGCAAGACCTAGTGCAGGGTCATTCTGGTATTTCATATACTTATCCTTCATCCTCATCTTGAATTACCTTCAACATCAAATCAGGGAGTTATTTACTTCTGAAACACTGCATATAGCATGAGGTTTTAAAAATTAGCTAGCTTTGCAAATGGCTATGCAAAGCATGTATATATATTTATATACATATATGTAATTTTACCTTCAACTTGATAATTACCTTTGCTATATATCCTTGTGACTGAATTATCCTATGGTAAATGCATCTTTAAGTTTTAGCTGTTTCTCTCTAACCCTGCATTCATTTTCAAATATCTGATATCTGATGAGGAAATAAAAAACACAGAATTTACAGTACTCTAGATATTCTGAAATGATCCAAATATGTTGTTTTATTTTATTCATTTCCATCTAGTGTTAGGATTAAACTATTTAAATTGTTACAAATATATGTTATTAAAATTAATTTTTAGGATTTTTCTCTTTCTCATCTTTACATTTCCACTAAAATTGAGAATTTCCTGGTTTGAATTTCTAGGCTTTGTCATACAGTCATTAAGAAAATTGTGACTTAGCTTTTCTACTTCCTGTTCCTTCATCTCCCAGTCCTATTCTCCTCCCTCTCCCTTCCTTTAGCTCCCTTCCTCCTAGTCCTCTTGTTCCAATTCTCCTCCTCCTCCTTCCTCTTCTTTTACTTCTCCTCCATTTTCTTAACCCAGGCTGCCTGAGTTCAAATTCAGGATCCATCATTTATTAGATCTGTAATCTTGAGTGAATTTATTAAGACTCTACATCTCAATATCCTCATCTGTAAAGTAGGGATGAAATTAGAATATTCATGTAATAGGATTTTGGATGCTCATGAGGGTTCAAAGCATTAAGATTTAAAGTGCTTAGAACATCACCCACCTCAGTGTAAGAAGTGAGTAAAAACAAACATTCTGCTAATTAAAAAACTAGGTAAGTCCTGACATTGGACTTACTAGGAATCCAATATTCACCCACAAAATGCCAGTGTTGAGTGACTGCCTGGTGTCAATAGCCAAGGGTTCCATATTTCAGGAAATTATGTTTCTAATAGAAAACATCATTGTTACCTCAACCGTTTAAGAGTCCAAAATGCATTGTATGTTAAACAAATAAAAAACGAAAACAACGAATACTTTTCAAAACTTTTTTTTTCCTTTAGGTATTGCCCAGTTTCTTAAATCTCTGTCACTTCTCAACTTCTTAAGGAGTATAATGCAATACTTATATGTGAAATAATTTAAATAGCCAATGCTTCTTTTACCAAAATTTTACTTGTAGGTTGGAAACATTTTAAATTAAGTTCATCCATCAGCTCATTAAAGAACTTAGATTTGTTTACCTAACATAACATGGTTCATCCTTCAGTGAATTAAAAAATAAAAATAGTGTTTTCTAACAATAAATAACAATTGACTAACCATTGATTCATAATTCAAAATTTTAGAGTGTTTTGTGCACATAGCCTTATAACCATTATGTTTCTGATTGTAGATAACTGAATTTTCACTATAAAGTGCAGGGTATTACAAATAAAAAAAAGTTAAAGTGCTAAATGAAAGTAACAAACTTTCCTAAAGCTATTAAGAAGATATATCCACAAAGAATTACTAAGCTTTCATTTTAAACACTAGTGAATCTGAAATTGCTACCTTTATGGTAGGTTCCTTGTAGGTTTCTATTTCCAGGGACAGCTATACTTCAGTAATCATGTAACAATTTGCTACTGCCATAAAGCTCTTGCTTAGCCATGATCACATGCTGTTTCCATTTTCCAGCACAGAATCAGATATAATGTTTCTGTGAAGTCATTCACAATACTCCTTCTAAGGACCACAAGAAGTAGAAAGTAAATAGGATTAAAAAAAGAATATACCCAAGGCATATAATTTTTTATTAAACAAAAATAATATGAAGCAAACAAATCCATTTCCTCTATTATTCTATCTTTTAAAGTTAACTGGCAATATTTATACACTTTATAGCATGATTGAAGCAACTACTGAAATATTAAAAGTGATGACATCTGTATAGTGCTTCTTGTTTATCTGCCATATTTTATAACCTTCCCGATAGCAGCATAAAACATCCATCATCCTGTTTTGTGAATGCATTAAATGCTGTGCAAAACTTAATGTTATATATTTTAGGGATAAATTAAAACACACACATATGATTTTATTTTGGAAAACTGACCTACTCGAATAAGACAAGTAGAATGAAATTATATTTATAAAAACCAATACATGAAGCAGCATATTTTTAGAAATGGATACATCAGAAGATACGGAAGTATTTACAAATCAAATGATTTTCTGGTACACCTATTACAATCCAGTTAGATATTTTAGGAAACAATCTACAATATAGCAGAATAAAGAAAAATATCAGAAAAGTGTATGCAAATCCTCAGCTATTCTGGAATAGGGTCTTTCTAGGACTAAACAGAGCCTGGTAGAGCCTGGTGTATGGTCCTAGGACTTTTACCATTTTATACATGTACATATATATATAGAGAGAGAGAGACAAACCATGTAGTGCGCTGTTGGTATAGTCTAGTGCAACTGACAGTCCTTTCTTTGAATACACATCTTTGACAACGTTCTGAACTCCAAACCTAGGCTTGTTTATTTTTTACCCTGCATGTTTGCCTCTTATTTTTTCCATTCATCTTTTCTGTCTTAGTTGTTAGTTGTTCTTCCATCACATATCACATCCCTATTTTTTTTTTTTTTAACTCACTTCCACCTCCTAACCTCCCCATAGCTGTATTATTTTCTGCCAATGAGTATTTTCTCTTGATTGGTACTGGCACATTGCAGCTTTTTCCTTTGTTTATTAATGAGCCCACTATTTAGCTTTCCTTGGACTCCCTTGTGAGCTGCTGCTCCCTGTTGCCTCAACAAGAAATACATCTTGGGCCTACTGTGAGTGACATTAAGTAAAATTCTAGAAGTATTAGGAAATGAGTTGTTTCCCACGGTTCCACAATCTTAACCTGCTTTGTCTGACTGCATTCACATCAGTATTTTTAACTATGTACTACCTTTCCTGATATGTTTGGTATTTTTTTTTAATTTAAAAACTTATTTTTGAATTAGTAAAGAGCACCTTTGAATTTCTTCAACTCCAAACATGCTAAGAATTATTGATAACTTGAGGAACACCACCTGCATTAATTTATTTATATATACATTCTATCTTCAGTCAAACAGCATGTTATTAGCAAGTAAATGTAGTTTTAAAAACTTTATTTGAAGGATAATAGACCTCTAAGCAAATCAACTCACTTTCTTACATGGAAACTTAGTGAGAAAATTCTGACCATGGTTTGATGAGAAGATCAGGAAAGATTTCACTGAAAAGGAGGAATTAAAGCCAGCTTTACAAGGTGGGTGATACTTCGATAATATCAAAACTAAACTAAATCTGTTGAGTAGTTGAGTGAAAACTGTTTGCACCACCAAGGAACCTATGCTGGCAATAGGTAAATTATTTATGACTCTTCCAGATAGTTCAGACAACATGAATAACCACTATGGTAGACAAGATTGGGGTGGTATGGAAACAACTATTTCAATTTTATTAAAGCTTATGGCAAATGGTGGAATCCTGGTGTTTCAGAGGTTTAGAGCTTCACTCCTAAGCAAAAGGTTGGCAGTTCAAATCCACCAGTTGTCCTTAGAAAACCTATGGGAAAGTTCTACTCAGTCCTATAGAGTTACTATGAGTCAGAATCAACACAACAATAAGTTTTGTTTTGTTTCTTGTTTATGGCAATGATAAAGCCTTCACTGCTAACCAAAGGGTCTCCTGCTCAAACTCACCAGGGGCTCTGGCGGGGGGTGGGGCAGGAGGAGACTGTCGATCTGCCCCAATTAAGATTATAGCCTAGAAAACCCTATGGGACAGTTCTACTCTGCAACACATGGGGTAACTGTGAGTCAGAATGGACTCGATGGCATCCAACAACAACAAAAACATGGCCGCTGACGGAGCATTAAAATGTTAAACTGGTAAAAACAGGTTTTGGCAAGAATTTTCAAGAAATTAATCTGTTTTTCCATTAATTGGGACATAGTTACTAAAGAAGACTTAATAGAAAAAAAATATATCAGCGCATGGGAATAGATATAACAATACTTTGTTAGTAATCTAGCGTAACGGTCCTATGTAGTAGGGAAAAGATACTAGAAAAAGTCAGAAGAGCAGTTTCATTTGTTTTATGGAACTTGGTCAGGCAATTGATTATTCTAGGGTACAGTTTCATCAATTCTAAACATGAGATGATAATAACAATAAAATTTGATTCTTTTATAGATATGTAGTAAAGATTAAAAAATTCCATGTATGAATATACTGAGTGTATAAAGCCACTTTTTTTTTTTTTTTTTTGAAACCCTGGGGATGTAATGGTTAAGAGTTTGGCTGCTAAACAAAAGGTCAGCATTCCAAACCCCCAAGAACTGCCCTATGGGGCAGTTCTACTCTGTCCTATAGGGTCGCTATGAGTCGGAATTGACTCGACAGCAACGAGTTTGGTTTGTTTGTTTTTATAAAGCCACTTCAAGGAATAAGAAACTGTGTGGAGGGAAGAAGAGGTTTCAGTGGTCTGCAACTGGCATGTGAAGCATAGAAAAATAGTAATCCTTCCTTGGTCACAGTGGCTCAATACCCAAAGGTTTAAAAAAAAAAAAATCAAAGAATAGAAACATAAATAAATACAAGTACGAACATGTGATTAAAAAAGAAGAAATAATAAAAGGGCCTTTAAACATTAGACATTTAACATCACTTACGAATGAAGAAATAAAAATTAATGCATGAATTTCTTTTCCACCTACTAAAAGGACAAAATTTGTAGTGGTGAAAATAAATAATACTGGCAAGATTGTAGAGAAATAAGCATTTACATTGCTTATGAAACTTTAAATAAATATTAAACATTTGCATAGCAATCCAAAATTTTAATGCACATAGCCTTCAAGCCTTCATTCCACCAAATGAGCAACTGCATAGAAAACTGTGGAAAGTCTCTGGAATTCAGGCTAGATTCAAAAAAGGAAAGAACTATTTCTTTCTTTACTCTAAGCTGCTTTAAAATTTTAATGTGTGCCGTGTCAATTTCATAACAAAAAATATATATTTAATTGAAAAAGAATATGGGATGCTATAAAAATTTGAAATCACTGTAATATAAAGTTTTGTTTTCTAAATCTTAAGAAAATATATGCAAGCCATTCTATTTGTTCTTTTTTATCTAACTGTGTAGTTATTTTCTTTGTGAGTACAGACTCATTAAATTGAGCTTTATAGACAATCATCTGTCTTCCCACTTTTATTGCTCATCACTTTGAACCTCACTGTTGGTTTTGATTAATTTTGACTGAGGGGAGAAAAATTCTAGCATTAAGTTTAGTTCTGCTGCCCCCACTCCCCACTCAATTGGGAAAAACCATTGTTTCTGACAAGAAGTAATCATAAATGATAATATCAGTTGACTTAATTATCGTGACTGCGTCATACTATGATACAAAAGAGATATAAATTTTAGCAACTTGCTGTGTCGGTCTTTGGTGATTCTTTACATCTTAAGATGTAGTCAATATCCAAATATCCATGGATCAACATGAAATATAATTTATCAGATACATTTGATGTCTTTTTTGAAAATCCTTTATTTGGAGAATAATTCTAATCACTTTCACTATTGACTTCCTAAAAAACAAATGTTTTCACAATAATTTGTCTTCTACTAACTTATAGGGTGTTTTTGTTTGTTCTTTTTTAAAAATTGCTTAATAGAAATAATCTATTTTTTTATTTTCTTATAATTTATAGAGGTTCCTGAACACATTTTCATCCTTTCAATGGTGTAAAACAGGGCAGCCACTCCCATTGACTAGAAAAGTTGAAGACAACTGGGAAGTAAATAACTTTTCCTATGTAGTTACTATTGGACTTAAATACAGTTTTACTGTTTCCATATCAATGTTTCTTCTAATGCAACATAGTTATCCATGTATCTTGAAAATCAGCAAGAAATTAGAAATCACCTTCATTGTGTTACTTTAGAAATATTAAGATATATTAAAAAAGCATGCAATTGAATTAATCACATGTAATAGATACTGTCCTACCATGTGTCTGTCAGTTTGTCTTGCTATGGTGGCTTGCATGTTGCTGTGATACTAAAAGCTATGCCACCAGTATTTCAAATCGCACCAGGGTCACCCATGGTAGACAGGTTTCAGTGGAGCCTCCAGACTAAGACATACTAGGAAGACAGACTTGGCAATGTACTTCTAAAAAAATTGGACAGTGAAAACCTAATGAATAGTAGCAGAACATTGTCTGATATAGTGCCAGAAGATGAGCCCCTTAGGATGGAATGCACTCAGAATATGACTGAAGAAGAGCTGCTTCCTCAAAGTAGAGTCAACCTTAATGACATGGGTGGAGCCCAGCTTTTAGAACCTACTTTTGCTGATAGGGCACAACTCCAAATGAGAAGAAACAGCTTCAAACATCCATTAATAATCAGAACATGGAACATACAAAGTATAAATCTAGGAAAATTGGAAATTGTCAAAAATAAAATGGAATGCTTAAAGATAGATATCCTAGAGATTAGTGAGCTGAAATGGACAGATATTGGCCATTTTGAAAATGACAATCGTATGGTCTACTATGACAAGAATGCAAATTTAAGAGGAATGACGTCATTTTTTATGTCAAAAAGAACATTTCAAGATCTCTCATGAAGTACAATGCTGTCAGTGATAGGATACTATCTATACACCTACAAGGTGTCACAGCGGCGACAGTAATCAGGATGGCGAAAACAGTAACCAACTGCACAACTCTTACAGAGAAGTGGGGCCAGGAGGGTCACTCTGAGGAGTCAACCCCCACCTCTGTCCCAGGTGTTTATTTATAATAGATACAGCAAGCAGTAAAGAAGATCACAAGACAGTGAGTTTCCAGGTAGATAACAATCAGTTTTGGGTAAGGAGAAAGGAATTTGGGTATGTATATGGCAAGCAGTAAAACAGATCACAAGACAGTTTCAGAAAAACAGGGCAATTAAACAAGACGTGGCTCGCCTTAGTCATTTATACTGACGTAGATAACACAGAGGCCTGTAGGGAGCTGCACTTAGCATAAGTGCAGCCATATGTTATGGCTAAGAACACTAAAGCAATAATTGTACCCAAATTTCCCCCCTTTTGTTTATTTAAAACCAGGATTTTCATTGATTCATCAAGGATCTTATTATATATTAAAAATCAAATATTTGATGAAAATATAAATAATTATATTATACCTCAAGGCCTGGCTGAATACACAGATCTTCAATAAGCTTAGCTTTAGCCGGGCCACACTCCATATGCTTTAAGGAAGAAAAGTAGCATGGTTATGAGTAACACCTGGACTTAGTCAAGCTCCTAGAAGGCGGCTTATGGCAAGCTCTTTAAACTCACGGTGCTAGTTTTCCACCAGATGCCATCTGATTTTTCAGCAGGTTGTTACTTAATGCCTGGTCTTAAATTTCCTAGATGGCAGCTGTAGCAGGCTCTTCAAACTCACGGTGCTAATTTTCCACTGGATACCATCTGCTTCTTCGACAGGTTATTGCATCGAAGAGAAGAGACGTCTCTAACAACTGTATAACTGGAGTGGACTCATTGTATAGGAACAGAGTAATTGGTCCAAGGCCCATAGGTGTATGTAACAGCTTAAAAAAGCCTTGTTGATTTTATATCTTTACTACCTATAGCTTGTTGAATCAATGAATCTCTCTTTAATTTGGATAAAATTAAAATAAAATACATATATATAGTAATTAGAATCATTAATCCATTATAATTTAAATAATTTTAAATAATTTCAATAATTTAAATAAGATTAATAGAACAATTCATATAAACAAAATTATTGTAACAATTTTTATCAACTTGGTAAACATTTATATAATCACATAAAAGAGGATATATACAAGGCTAATTCTTATCAGATCACCACTGGAAGTTTAATATAAAAGATGTCTAGGATAACCCAAACGAAAACCTATCTGCACTTTATTCAACAGAGGTAATTTGTAATAAAAGAAAAAGAGTTGACACAAGACTGATTCTCATCAGTCAGCTCCCCGCAACTCAACTGTTACAGCTGTGGGTAGTAGCCTGACCAATACCCGCCACACATAAGTCAATCAAAGGAGACAGGTCATGGGGAAGTTTTCATCACTCCAATCTTTGAAGTGGCTGGTAGCAGATTGTCCAGGCGTAGAAGGCTGACTTCTGTTGGTGATGAGAAATCTTCAGGATATAAAAACACCGGACGACTATAAGGAGGTGCAAAACTATTAAACAGCCTATAGCAAAAAGGACCCAGACATGAAGATTGAGTCTAGAAAACCAACGAGTGGGATTAAGCCAATAGGCAAAATCATTAAGTGTAGTAAGTGTAGCCTTATTAGATTCTGTTTGTAATTTTAATAACTGCTCATGCAGTTGGAATCGTAACCTTTGAATATCACTTTTCAATGGAGAGGCAAAGCTGGCTAAAAGATTGTTTTTAATATCCTTCCAGGATTCATTATATGGAAGGGCTGTAACACAGAAGCGAGTGTATTCTAAACCACAGGTTAATTGGGAATGTTCCCATAGGGCTTCTTGCCATTCTCCAAGCCAAAGGACTGAGACTTCTAAAGCACCCAGGCGTTTAAGAATTTCTTGATCAATGTGTGTTATAGCGTGCATTTCAGAAATAACATTTTGCATATAAGTATTAAGTTGATGAGCTGTTTGAATAGACTGGGAAAGAGCTACGGCGGCAGTAGCAGCCGTAGTGGCAATAGCAGTGGCTGTAATAATAGAAGCGATAAGGATTCCCAAAAATCTTTTAGTCTGCATTTTCTGTAATACGTTAACAACCTGAGCAAGAGGGGAACTATCTCGCCAGGGGCGTGTAAAGTTAACAGGTAGCCAAAGGTGGCTTCTTTGGCGGAGAACAAATACAGAACTGATATTAAGAGTAGAGACATTTTGTCTAGATAAACATGGTGTAATCCACGAAGAGCCACTGGATAAAGTTAATTGAAAAGAGGTATTTATTTTAATAATATCTGGAGGGTTAGAGGTTATAGCAAAAATGTATGGTCTGGATGTACATATAAGTACAGAATCATTATGATCATGAAGGGTCCATCATAATTTTGGGAGTGGGTTTTTGGCATTTTTTGTCCCCCTGAGAAAGTCCCCTGAACGGAGAGTTCTCTCAAAAAAGGGGAGTCCCAATCGCCATGAAAAAATCTTTAAAGGAGAAAATTGTCCACCTGGGTAGCGTAAATGAAGAATGGGTCCAGCTAAGCCGGGGTTCCAGGATTGAGAGTGTCCTAGATAATGATATGGAGTTGCCCATTGCCAGGTAGAAAGATTTGGTAATAAAATTAAACTACGAGGACCCCAATTTTCTAAGGAAATATTGAAAGGGAGAGAATAAGAAGAGAAATTAGTAGTTCTGCAAGTAACCCAGGTATTATCGATAGGGTCTGTAAGAGATAGTTGGGGATGTTGACAGACAGGAATAAAAGGGGGTGAATGGGTAATAAAGGTGCTACTATTACTGAAAGTGCCGTTAACACCTATAGCTTTAGTAAAAATTTGTTTAGAAGAGACTGGTATATGAGAGGTGTCATTATAGTAGATATGATTCATATACCATTGTTCTAATATAGGTACACACACAGAACTAGTGTGAGGTTGGGTAGTAAAGCATAAAGAAGGGCATCAGCATAAAGTATCCAATTTGTTGATAATACAAACCAACCTTCTTCAGAGGAATTAATGAGTGGTTTAAAATAAGCTAAATATTGTCCTCTTGTAACAGAGGTATCATTAGAGGAAAGAGGAGGATCTGGCTCTTCCCATGTAACTGGATGGAAAACAGGAGGATTAAGAACATGAGCCCAATAAGTGGTTGAAGTGGAAGCTGTTAATATTTGGAAAAGGAAGACAAAAATATACACCTGAGATTTAGTAAATGTAAAGAGAGTACTGGTAGTTAAAAATGTTTCTTCAGCCCTGGAGAAAGAGGCCTCCAGAGCCCCCCAATGCCACCGGCACAGCAAGACTCAGCCGTTCATTCTTTTTTTTTTGTTTCTGGATCCATGTCTGATGCAGGAGCCACAGCTGTTGTTGGGTCATGACATGGTTTCACTAGTTGAGCCGGAATCCAAAGTGGGCCTGTAGGAGACAAAACAGCCGCATACCCTCGCCCCCAGGTTAACAATTCCACAGGTCCTTGCAAGACGGAAGGATTTTGAGGTTCTTTATAGAGGACCTGGGGGCGAGGTCGAATGTCAGGAGGGATAAAATGTCACTCTGCTGCAGGCTGGCCATCTTTAGTGACCGTTAAAAAATTAAAAGTAAATAAAGCTTTGGCAAGTCTTTCATTCTGGTCACATATTTTGGGCCCATCATCTCCCCCCTTTTGTTTATTTAATAACTGAGAGTATGATGGGCATGTTCAATTATGGCTTGACCTTGAGGATTATAGGGAATGCCAGTGGTATGAAGAATATTCTAAGTGGCACAAAATTGTTGAAATTTAGCAGAAGTATATGCAGGACCATCATCAGTTTTAAGGGCTTGAGCACACCCTATAGTTGTGATTGTTTGGGCAAAGTGTCAACAAGCATGAATAGAACGCTCTCCAGAGAGAGCAGTGGCATAAAGAAATCCAGAATATGTGTCTATAGACACTTGGAGATATTTAAGCTTTCTGAAGGAAGGATAATGTGTTATGTCCATTTGCCATAACTGATTGGCTTTTAGACAACGCGGGTTAACACCAGAAGCAAAACATGTGGGAGAAAAATGTTGAAAGTCAGGACAAGTGCGGACAATTTGTTGTGCCTCAGTAAGAGAGATGGAAAACTGTTTTTGAAATCCTCATGCATTTTGATGGAAAAAACTATGAGAAGTTTGTGCATTAGAAAAAGCAGAGCTAACAAGTAAATTGGCACGAGAATTTCCTTCAGAAAGAGGCCGGGGCAGAGGTGTATGAGAACGCACATGTCCCACAAAAAAGGAAAATTACGATTATTAAGTAGTGTTTGGAGTTTTTTAAATAAAGTAAACAATTCATAGTCAGAGCTGGCTTGAAGAGTGACGTCACTAACGTGTTGAATGCTGTGGACTACATAAGCAGAATCAGCAACTAGATTAAAAGGCATGGACTTAAATATTTCAAAAGCAGCGACAGCTGCCGATAGTTCAGCACGCTGTGTGGTGGATGCCTTTTGTGTGATAAAATGTTGCCACCTACCGTCTGTTTGCCAGGTGACTGCTCTCTTACCAGTTTTTCCTGATCCATCTATAAAGGGGGTAGGAATATTAGGGAGGGGTGTGGGAGAGAATGTGGTTGAAGCTTGTAGAGGAAGTAACTGTAATGTGGACAGTGGTTTTGAGGTGGGATAAGAATAAATTATCTGTCCAGTAAAGTCAGCTAATGCAATTTGAGGCTCTTCAGAGTTGAGGAGAGCATGGCCAAATGCTGTTTTTGTTACTCCAAAGTACAAAAAATGAGGGTCAGATCCCAAAAGTTGTTGAGCACAAGTACGCCCCTGTATTAGCAAGCCAATGCGTTGAGAGAAATGCGTAAACAACTGTTGTGGAGGGCGATAAGGAAGAAAAGCCACTCAAGTGCTCCAAAATCAGGAGTAAACTGACAGAGCACGCCTGTGAGACTACCAGGGGTGTTTAGTAGGAGAAGATAAACAGGCTGGTTCAGTTGTAAAGGAGTTAAAAACTTCTCTTTAATGGCCTGATCGACAAGCGTTAACTCATGGCGTGCCTGAGGGGATAATGTCCTTACAGAGGTCAAGTCAGAGTCACCTTTAAGGGTTTCAGATAAATTGGCTAGCTGAGAAGTTGTTATTCCAAGTGAAGGTCGCAGCCAATTGATATGACCAAGAATCTTTTGGAGGTCATTCAAAGTCAAAGTTTAGGAATTATAATCTATGGTGTTTTTGGACGAACACTTTGGGTGTCTAGCCTATAACCCAAATATTGTCATGGAGTAAAGGATTGAATCTTATCTGGAGCTATTTGCAAATTGAAACTCTGTAATGCATGTTGAACAGATACAGAAAATGAATTAAATTGTTCTGGTTCTGGATGAGCCAAGAGAATGTCATCAATGTAGTGATATATAAGACATGAGGGAAAGGCTCTTCGGACTGGCTTAAGAGCCTTATCAACATAATATTGACAGATAGTTGGACTATTTGTCATGCCTTGTGGGAGGACAGTACACTCATATCGCTGTATGGGCTGAGAATTATTTACAGAAGGGACTGAGAAAGCAAATTTAGCACAATCGTCAGGATGAAGTGGGATTGTAAAAAAAAATCTTTAAGATCAATAATAATATGATATGTTTGAGGAATGCAAGCCGGATTGGGGACTCCAGGTTGAAGAGGTTCCATAGGGACGAGGCACTGGTTAATAGCCCTTAAGTCTTGTAGGAGTCTCCATTTGTTAGACTTTTTAGGAATGCAAAAAATAGGCGTGTTCCAAGGGCTACAAGAAGGCCGGATGTGTCCAGCTTCTAACAGTTCCTGAACCAGTTTTTCTAGATGTTTTCACTTCTCTTCTTTAATGGGCCACTGCTCAACCCAAACAGGGGGGCCAGATATCCAAGTTAACTTTAGTAAACGGTCTGTGTGAGCAGTGGCCCCTATAAAAAATCCTGAGAAGTGTCAATCTGAACATTCCACTGAGAAAGTAGATCTCGTCCCCATAATATAATAGGCAAAGGGAGAACAAAAGGGCTGATAGAAGCAGGCTGTCCATCAGGGCTATAGCAAATAACCGGAAATGCGCTTTGAAAAGGACACTGTACTCCTCAACCCCAGTAAGGGTTTTAGTAGACTGTGTTTTAGGCCATGAAGAAGGCCAAGTATCAGAGGAGAAAATAGTTACATCTGCTCCAGAATCTACCAGTCCTTTAAACATGCGATCATTGACCCGGACAGTGAGATATGGTGAAGAAGATTGTAACTTGGTGACCCAGAAGGCATCTGTGTGATCGGAACCCTCCCCCCACCCTGGTGTAGTATGGGCGGAAGGGACAACAAAAGGGAGTAAAAGCAGTTGTGCTATTTTGTCAGAAGGGGTAATATGCCAATAAGACAGACTGGAGACCATAATCTTTATTTGACCTTTATATTTAGAATCTATTACACTAGGATGTATAGTTAGCCCTTGAGATGTAACTTCCAAAAGACCCAGTAAATGTCCCACATAACCCCGAGGCAGGGGTCCCCAAACGTGAGTTGCAGTAAGAAAAACTTTTCCTGCCTCGTCTAACATAGCCCCTTCTGCTAAAGGTAAATCTAGTCCTGCACTTTCTTCTGTAGCTGCCTTTAAATCATTAATCTGTAGGTGCTGTTGTTTGGAACCTATGCTGCGGTTTCTACATTCCATGCTTAAGGGCTCTCTGGATTTTTCGGGGCGAGAGCTCTCGCCCCTCCTCTCGTTTCCCGACAAGGGGTTTCCTTGATTGTCAAATTGAGATCTACATTGATTAGCCCAGTGAAAACCTTTGCCACAGTGAGGACATTTTCAAGATGGAAGTTTAGTATTGGAATTTTTATTTTGTGAGCTGTGACAGTCTTTCTTAAAATGTCCAGGCTTACCGCACCCAAAACAGGTAGCTGTAGATGGTCGGAGAGCTGCTGCTAAAATCTGAACTTTATGGGTCTCTGTGCCGATATTTTGGCATGCTTTGATCATATCAGCCAGACTAGAATCTCTTGCCTTCAAGGGAGTTAAACCAGCCCGACAGTCAGAATTCGCATTTTCATAAGCAAGCTGGAGACAGAGGAATTCAGCCGCCTGTTGATTTATCAATTTGTCGGGAAATAGCTGTTTGAAGGCAATTAACAAAATCAATATAAGGTTCGTTCGCTGCCTGACGAATAGTAGCGAAGGAACCAGTAGGCGTTTTGGAATCAGGGATTTTACTCCAAGCCTTAGTAGCAGCAGCAGAGGCTTGTGTGAATGCCTGTTTATTCATCTGACTCTGTGCCTGAGGCGTAGTGTACCGCCCTTGTCCCAAAAGCATATCAATATCAACAGGAATATTATTGTCTATGTTATCTATTGCACAGAGGCGACAGTGTTCTTTATATTCTTGATTCCAGACACTAAACTGAGCAGGAGTTAGGATTGTTCTCATTAAGATGTTCCAGTCCCAGGGGGTCATCTCATAACTTGACCCTACCTGATCTACCTGCCCCTTTGTAAATGGACTTTGTAAACAATCAGTCGCTATGCTTTTGTGAAGTTCTTTAAAGGCATCATAAGGAAGGTCACCATGTCCAGGAGGACCTGCTCCTCGTGGGACAGGAAAGACAGAAAGCCCATCCCTCTCACAGCCTTCCCGCAAACATTTCTCCTTAAGGGACTCGTGTTGTGAGGAAGCAGTCTCTGAGGGGGACGTAGGATCGGAAGAAGCATCAGAGGAAGAATTAGAAGTATCCTTGCTAGGGGAGGAAGCCGAAGAAGAGGAAGGATCAGGAGTACTAGAATCATGAGATTTTTTTGTAGTGCGAGAAGGAGTTGAGGGAGCTGAGGGAGCCATTTGTATGGGCTGTAAAGCAAGGCGGCAGTGATGCAAAGCAGTAAGAACTGAAGCTGGGATGTTCATGTCTCGAATGATATTGCCAATACGTTCCCATGCCTCCACATCAAGGTTCCCCCGCAGGGGATACCAAGGACAGGCGGACTCAATTAAAATCAGAAGCTGGGTAAGAGCCTTCCCTGAAACCTTAAGCTTAGAAGCTTTTAACAATCCTAACAACTGGGTTTTATGTTGACGCTGTTCAGGAGAAAGGGAATTCCCCACAGTGAGGAGGAAAAGGAAGATGAAAAAGAAAGCAACAGGAAAGCTCCTGGCCTGAAGCCTACATCCCTTGGGAGCATTTGGGAAAGCCCCGCTGCCCTTGAGCTCTAAAACCCAGCCTGAATTGAGAGCGTTCGGAACGGCCTCCAGAAAGCCTTGCCACTCTCAGGCTATGAATCCTAGCCTGAAACCGACCAGCGCCCTATACTCACCACTTTCTGAAGGGATTGGAGTGTGAGGATCTATGGTCTCTCTTCTTTCTCTTAGAAGCCCCCTCACATGGGGCACCATCTGTCGCAGCGGTGATGGTAGTCGGGACGGTGAAGACAGTAAGGACTGCACAACTCTTACAGAGAAGTGGGGCCAGGAGGGTCACTCTGAGGAGTCAACCCCCACCTCTGTCCCAAGTGTTTATTTATAATAGATACAGCAAGCAGTAAAGAAGATCACAAGACAGTGAGTTTTCAGGTAGATAACAATCAGTTTTGGGTAAGGAGAAAGGAATTTGGGTATGTATATGGCAAGCAGTAAAACAGATCACAAGACAGTTTCAGAAAAACAGGGCAATTAAACAAGACGTGGCTCGCCTTAGTCATTTGTACTGACGTAGATAACACAGAGGCCTGTAGGAAGCTGCACTTAGCATAAGTGCAGCCATATTTTATGGCTAAGAATACTAAAGCAATAATTGTACCCACAACAAGGAAGCACAGTTGTAGCAGTACACTGACAGGGAACTGCCAGAAATTCAAGCCAGATTCAGAAGAGGGTATGAAATGAGGGATATCATTGCTGATGTCAGATGTATCTTGGCTTAAAGCAGAAAATATGAGAAAGATATTTACCTGTGTTTTATTGATTACACAGTGGCATTTGACTGTGTGGATCATAAAAAAATTATAGATCACATTGCAAAAAATGGGAATTCCAGAACACTTAATTATGTTCATGAGGAACCTGTACATAGAACAGGAGGCAGTGGTTTAAACAAAACAAGAGGATGCTGCATGTTTTAAAATCAAGAAAGGTGTGCATCTGAGTTGTATACTTTCACTATATGGTCATTCAATCTGTATACTGAGCAAATAATCCAACAAGCTGGACTATATGAAGAACAAGGCATTGGAGGAAAATTCATTAACGATCTTCAATAAACAGTTGACATAGCTTTGCTTTCTGAAAGCCGAGAGGACTTGAAGCACTTACTGATGAAGATCAAAGACTATAGCTTCAGTATGGATTACACCTCAACATAAAGAAAACAAAAATACTCACAACTGGACCATGATAAATAGAGAAAATTTTGAAGTTCTCAAGGATTCGATTTTACTAGGATCCATAATTAATACCCATGGAAGCAGCAGCTAAGAAATCAAATGAGATATTGCTTTGAGCAAATTTGCTGCAAAAGACCTCTTTAAAGCATTAAAAAGCAAAAATAAATAAATAATAATAAAGCATTAAAAAGCAAAGATGTCACTTTGGGGACTAAGATGAGCCTGACCCAAGTTTTAGTATTTTTCATCACCTAATATGCACGTGAAACCTGGACAGTGAATAATGCAATGTGTTTTTTTTTTTTTTTTCGTTTGGAGGAATACTCATTAATAATGTGAGATACGTGGAAGATATATATTGCTAAAAGCGAAGAGGACTTGAAGCACTTACTGATGAAGATCAAAGACTACAGACTTCATTATGGGTCACATCTTAACATAAAGAAAACAATAATCCTCACAACTAGACCAATAAGGAATATCAGGATAAATGGAGAAAATATTGAAATTGTCAAGGATTTCATTTTACCTGGATCCATAATTAACACTCATGGATCATCAGTCAAGAAATCAAAGAAATCAATGGATGTTGTATTAGGAAACCATAAACTGTTAAAAAGCAAAGATGTTCTACTCTGTCCTGTAGGGTCTCTACAGTATTTTCAGTCACCTCATATGGATGTGAAAGTTGGACAATGAATAACGAAGATGGAAGAATTGATGTATTTGAATTATGATGTTAACAAAGAATATTGAATATTCCTTCACTTATAGAACATAAATATAATTGGAGGTTTGGGAAGTGGAGATAAATTTTGACAATAGACATAACGATAAAATTATATCATATATTAGAAAATGATAAGTGCTCTGTATAAAGAAGGAAAACTAGAGCCGAATAAAAGGGAAAAGAGTTGGGAAGGATTGTGTTTTCTTTTTTCTCTTTTTTTTATTGGTGATCAAGAGGCATCAGTGCAAAGATGAACACTAAGTGGAAATTAGAAGAGAGAGAAGGAGTTAGCCATGATAATCCCTGGGAGAAGTCAGTTCAGGTAAAGGAAATAGCCAGGGCAATGTCTTGAGGGGCTAAAGAACAAAAAAAAAAAAAATGCAAACCCATTGCCATTGAGTTGATTCCAACTCACAGTGACCCTATAGGACAGAGTAGAACAGCCCCATAGGGATTCTAAGGCTGTAATCTTTATGGGATCTGACTGCCACATCTTTCTCCCTCAGAGCCAATGGTGGGTTTGAATCCCTGACCTTTCGGTTAGCAACCAAGGGCTTAATTGCTGCACCACCAGAGTTGCTCCTTGAAGGTCTAGAGGGCCTAAAGTGTTCAAGAAACTACAAACGTGCCTGGAGAACTGAGTCAGTATCTGTAATTAAAGAGGATAAACAATTTGTTCAGATCATGATCTTAAGAGAGAAGAATCTGTTATTTTCATTTCAAGATGATTATCACTGCCTTATAATTCCTCTTTCATTTCCCTTTGTGAAGCCACGTAGCAAAATAGGAAGAAAGTTTTTACAGGGGTTATTGGAGAAAATAGAGAAGAGAGAAAAGTAGGAGTTACTAAGAAAACTCCACAAGGTATACACTGCATTCCGACTAAACATTACCTTTAGACAGGTCATTTTTTTTAGGGTGAGACTTTATTTGAACGATACTTGCAAATAAAGCATTTCACATACCTGGATAGTTTTCAAAGTTGAAGCTGATATTGTCTTGGCAAGATACTTTTAGATGAGTGGTGTTGGGTTATTTTTATGGTACAGGCTTCTGCTCCCTGCCACCTAAACATTTTCTTCTATAAACTCAGATCATCCAGGATTGCTGCTAGATTTCAAAAACCAGGGTGAGTATAATTTCAAACTATTACTCTAACCTTACCTCCGTGTATACTTCCACCTCTCTAAACTTCTTACCTTTTTCCATTTTGCTGTTTAAAGAAGCAAAGAATAATATTCAATTAAGACAATTTAGAAAGAGAAGGCCTACACAAGGTAACATTCAAGCATCTGAAATCCTTTAATGACATTTCAGTTGGAGAACTAATTTTGGGAACCACCATTTTTCAAGGATAAGAGGCACTGAATATTTTTTAAGCAACTATATTTCTCTGTCCCCCCCCCCAAAAAAAAAAAAACTGAAAAAAAAATGTTCTGAAAAGCACAATATTGTTACAAGCACAGATTGCTCTGTGCTTTTCTATACAGAGGTCCACCTCTACACAGTAATGCTCACCCCACTCCCAACTGAGAAGGAAAGAAGCAATAGTGCCCCAGTACAAATATTTTTATCAGGAGGTAATGATACCCTTATAATATCTTCCTCTATGAACATCTCAGAATGTTAACCTCTTATTTTTTGAGTCAAGAACCTTGCTTTATGTTTACCTAGTATCCTTTTCAATGGGCAAAATATGCAAATGGTAGTGTCTTTCAGTGGAAAATCCCTGAACAGTAACAAACTGTATAAAGCAATCCTTTGTCAATGAAACTTCCAAATGTCATGTGTCATGCAAACTAAAAAGAAGTGTCAGAAATAAATTAGACAGTGTGAAGAGTATAGTCATGTACCCAACTGGGTACTCTAAAGATAGATATCTTAGCTGTCTGTAGTTTGTGACAAAAGAGGTAACCTAAAAAAAAAAAAACAAAAAAACAAAAAGTACTATCACTCATGATACCAGATTCCATTGGCATTCAAAAATATGATTGTGATAACTTTGACTGAAGAGAAGGCCATACTTTTGGTTTTTCAACTCTTATTCCATGAGAGTTGGATCGTGGATTATGTACCTCTTAATAAAGCAGTAAACAGAGTACAAAAGGTTAAGATAACAGGATAAAATGCCTTTCTTCATATATTAGTAGGAAAAATATTTAAAATAGAAGAGGAAAGACAATCTGAAACAATAGAAAGGTAACAAAACTAAGAGAGAACAAGAAGCAATCAAATACCTCGAAAACAGATCCTTTTATAGCAGATGTCACCATTCCACAATTGATCTATATACTCGTACTATTAAAAAGGGAAAGTACAGAGTCTGGTAATGGTACTACTCAGTTCTGTGAGTGTATATGAGAAATATCTGGGCATATTGTGAAAATATTCTCTAGCTTTTGAGAAAAAAATTACCTAATGCAAGACAACAAAGGATATTTTAATGTTTCTCTATATACTGTGGAAATATTTTAAAGTAATCATAGAGATGCCTTATTATTATTTTTCAATATTTGATAATTATATTCAGTTTTAAAGAATGCATGGAACTTATTGCCACATCACTTAGTGATGCTGTTATTAGTTGTCATCAAGTCGATTCTGACTCATGGTGACCCCATGTGTGCAGAGTAGAACCGCTCCGTAGGGTTTTCATGATGTGACCTTTCAGAAGCAGTTCACCAAGACTATCTTTCAAGGTACCTCTGGGTGGGTTCAAACCACCAACTTTTCAGCTAGATGTGAACACTTAGCCATTTGCACCACTCGGGGACTTTTTAGTGATGTTAGACAGTACTAACTAGTTGTCTTATTTATCTAGTGCTGCTATAACAGAAATGCCACAAGTGATGACTTTAACCAAGAGAAATTTATTCTCTCACAGTGTAGAAGGTTAGAAGTCCAAATTCCGGGTGCCAGCTCCAGGGGAAGGCTTTCTCTGTCTGTCAGCTCTGAAGGAAATTCCTTGTCATCAGTCTTTCCCTGCTCTAGAAGCTTTTCAATACAGGCACCCTGGTCCAAAGAAACCACGCTCCTGGCTCTGCTTTCTTGGCGGTGTGAGTTCCCTATGTCTCTCTGCTGGCCTCTCCCTTTTATATCTCAAAAGATATTGGCTTAAGACCCAACCTAATGTTGTAGATTGAGTCCTGCCTCATTAACATAACTGCCGCTAATCCTTCCTCATTAACATCATAGAGACAGGATTTATAACACATAAGAAAATCACATCAGATGACAAAATGGTGGACAATCATACAATACTGGGAATCATGGCCTAGCCAAGTAGACAGATATTTTGGGGGGGGACACAATTCAATCCATAACACTAGATTGTAAGGGAAAAAAAATATAACTGCAGGAAAACATCCTCACCTAAGCAATGTAGGTGGACTGATGTTGTAACATATTAGAGATTTAGCAAATGAAATCTATTGTCCTATCTGATCATGCAATAAATTCCAAATTTTTAATTCCTTCACAATTTAATGGCAGCTCAGGTATTAAATAAGAAACACTATTGCAATAAACACTATTTTCAGGAAAATGAAAAATTTGTGTTTTCCTTTTCTTTGGTCACTCAATTTTAACCACACACAGACCTTCACCAAGCAAACTAAACACTTCCTGACACAGTGGCATTCCATTTATTTTCCTCTTTTTCTTGAATGCTTTTTCCTGAGATATTGATATGGCTTTTCACTCATTTCAGTTTCCTGTTTAAATTTCAACTCTCAGAGTAGCCCTTGCTTAATGGCCCACCTAAAATAGGAGCCCATCTCTTCTCTAACCCCTGTACTTCTTTATAGTACATACTATTGTTGTTGCTGTTGTTCTTGATTGCCTTCAAATCAATTCCAACTCATGGTGACCCCAAGTATGTGCAGAGTAGAATTGCTCCATAAGTTCTTCATGGCTGAGCCCTTCTCGAAGCAAATTGCCAGATCCGGTTTTTGAGGTACTTCTAGGTGGGTTTGAACAGCCAACCTTTTGGCTAGTAGTTGAGTGTTTTACCTTTTGTGGCACCCAGAGACCTGACACACTTTGCTGCTGATGTCGTGTGTCATTGATTTGATTCTGACTCATAGCCACTCCATGTGGCACATAGAGTTTCTTAGGATGTGATCTTTAAGGGAGAAGATCATCAGGTCTTTTCTCCCACAAAGCCCCTGGTGGGTTCTAACTGCCTACCTTTTGGTTGACTGCTGAGTGCTTTAACCATTGTGCAACCAGGGCTCCACACATAATATTACCAGATTTTTATTAATTTTTAAAAATTATTTACATCCAGTCTATACTAGTATGGCAATACAATTTTCTGAAATTTGTTAATATTTTAAAAACTATTTATAAAGCCAGACTTAATGGTCTGACTGAGACTGGAGGGACACCGGAAAACATGGCCCCTGGACTCTCTGTTAGCCCAGAAGTGAAACCATTCCTGAAACCAACTCTTCAGACAAAGGTTAGACTGGACTATAAGATGTAAAATGGTACTTGTGAAGAGAGTGCTTCTTAGCTCAAGTAGATACGTGAGATTAAATGGGCAGCTCCTGTCTGGAGGCTAGATGAGAAGGCAAAAATGTTGAGTGAACATGGGAAATCCAGGGTGGAAAGGAAGAGTGTGCTGTCACATTATAGGGAGAGCAACTAGGGTTATATAACAATGTGTGTATAAATTTTTGTATGATAAACTAACTTGAGCTGTAAACGTTCACTTAAAGCACAATTATATATATATATATATAATTATATATATGTAATTATTTATACTCAGTCTATACCAGTGGTCAGCAAACTATGGCTTATAGGTCAAATTCAGCCCACCATCTGCTTTTGTAAATAAAGTTTTATTGGAACACATCTATGTTTATTCATTTACATATTGTTTTTGGCAGCTATAATGCTATAGTAGCAGAGTTGAGTATTGCTACATGCTACAAGGGTAGAGCAGAGTGACCCACAAAGCCTAAAGTATTTGATATCTGGATCTTTACAGAAAAAGTTTCCTGTATTATGAGAAACTGAATATGTAGACTAAGCTGCTTGTATTCATTGCTGTATCCTCGAGCCTATAATAACACCTGGTACTCAGTTGGAGCTGAATCAATATTGAATAAATGAGTGAATGATCGAATGCGTTTAGAAAATTGCCAGCATATATAGGTATACACTAAATACGTATAATAAAATGAAATAATAGTTGGCCCTAATATGTGAAATAAGCAATTTACAGATAAGCAGGTACAATAGAAGATAATAATATATTTGAGGTGCAATGGATCACTTTTATATGGCCATTCTAGCTGTGGTCTTATAACTCCCACCAAATTATTGGTTGAGAATATGCAAATAAGAGGCTTGTGGCCCACCAAGGGACTGAACAGCTTGCTAATAATGCAAACAAGGTGCATGGCACCTTGTGGGGTTGGAACCATGCAAATAAAGTATATGAAACACTAATGAGGGGATTGGTCAGTTTTTCCAGTGGGCATGCCAATCCACAGAGCAAGAGAGCTGAGCAACTTCTGGCCAAGGCTTACGGGCAGATTGGGGTGCCCCTGGGAACATATTGGCAGAGCTTTGTAACACTTGCCTGAGCAGGACAGAGGCCAGGCCAAGGGGCCAGCCAAGGAGCTTCCTTCACTGAAGAACTGTATTTTGAGTTGTTCCTGATCCTGAATTGTATATCTGACCTCCATCTCATAGGAATCAGCCTTGGGCTGTTGATCTTGACTTTCCTTCTCCCTTATGAAGTTAGAGGAGAACAGATGCCCCTGCCATATCATTTTTAGTTTTATAAACACATAATATTTTATTGCATATATAACCTTTTATTTTATAATAATATTTAATTATGAATATAAATTTATCATACCTATACATACCTGTTGCCATTGAGTCAATTCTGACACATAGTGACCACATAGGACCGAGTAGAACTACCCCATATGGTTTCCAAGGAGCTGCTGGTGGATTTGAACTGCTGACCTTTTGGTTAGCAGCCAAGTTCTTAACCAGTGCACCACCAGGGCTCCAAATTTATTATATAGATAAATTATAGATATAAATTTTGTTTGTACATATATTAATCTGGTTTTTTTTCTATATTTTTT
Source organism: Dugong dugon (assembly GCA_030035585.1). Lineage (NCBI taxonomy): Eukaryota > Metazoa > Chordata > Mammalia > Sirenia > Dugongidae > Dugong > Dugong dugon. The sequence goes on from CM057479.1 coordinate 37,659,607, forward strand.
GAAAACTTCTTTAATAGTCAGAATTGCTTCAGTAATATAAGTAAACCATAATTTTACCTTATAATTGTTGTATATGTTTATGTTTAACCTATATTAATAAGCATTTTAGATATTTTAAAATATTTTATTTTAATTCATTTTTTCTCTGGTTTAATTATACATTTTGACGTATTGATATAACTTTGGTACCTACGACTTCACTACATTTTTTTTTTAAAAAGAATCTCTTCTAACATTTAGGTTGATAATATAAGTGTAATTTTTCAGTATTGAATTCTCCCTAATTTTATATAATTTAAGTAGAATATTGTAATAAATTCTACAAGTCACTTTGTTGTTGTTAGTTGCTTTAGAGTCAATTCATACTCATGGCGACCCCATGTATGCAGAGTAGAACTATTCCATAGGGTTTTTAAGGCTGTGACCATTCAGATGCAGATCACCAGGTCTGTCATCTGAGGCTCCCCTGGGTGGGTTTGAACCATCAACCTATCAGCTCGTAGTGAGTGTTTAACTGTTCGCACCACCCAGGGACTCCTTACAAGTCAACAAATGGACCAGAAAGTTTGCCAATTTTTTAAAAAAATTTTTTTATTGTACTTAAGATGAAGGTTTACAGAACAAATAGTTTCTCATTAAACAGTAGGCATATTGTTTTATGACATTGGTTAAGAAACCCACGAAGTGTCAACACTCTCCCTTCTCGACCTTGAGCACATTTTTTTGGTGAAAATATACACAGCCAAAGTTACACCATTTTGAAAGTTTCTACATGTACAATTCAGTGACATCGATTACATTCTTCCAGCTGTGCTGCTATTCTCACTATCCTTTTCCAAATTATTCCATCACCATTATCTTCAAATCACTGTCCCCTAGGCTTCCCATCAAACCTTTTGAGTTGCTGTTGTCAATTTGATCTCACACAGATAATTCTTTTTTTTTTTTGTACCTTAGATGAAGGTTTGCAGAACAAATAGTTTCTCATTAAACAGTTAGTACACATATTACCCTATGACAATGGTTAACAAACCCATGACATGTCAACACTGTCCCTTCTCAACCTTGGGTTCATTATCACCAGCTTTCCTGTCCCCTCAAGCCTTCTAGTCCTTGTTCCTGGAATGCTGTGCCCCATTAGTCCTTTTTTGTTTTATGAGGCTGTGCAATCCCTGGGTGAACAGTGAGCTTCGGGAGGGGCTTCATCACTGAGCTAAAAGAGTGTCCCGTGGCCATACTTTAGGGGTTCCTCCAGTCTGTCAGGCCAGTAAATCTGGTCTTTTATTTATGAGTTAGAGTTCTGTTCTACATCCCTTTCCAGCCCTGTCCAGGACCCTCTATTGTGACCCCAGTCAGAGCAGTCTGTGGTGGTAGCCTGGCATCATCTAGATGTACTGGACTCAGTCTACTGGAGGCCTTGGTAGCTGTGGTCCATTAGTCCTTTGGACTAATCTTTTCCTTGTATCCTCTTCTCATCATTCTCCCTTGCTCCCGAAGGGGTGAGACCAGTGGAGTATCTTAGATGGCTGCTCATAAGCTTTTAAGACCCTAGATGCTACTCACCAAGGCAGAATGTAGAACATTATCTTTATAAACTGTATTATGCCAATTGAGCTAGATGTTCCCTGAGAACATGGTCCCCACAGCCCTCCACCCAGCAATTCAGTCCCTCAGGGAGTTTGGAAGTGTCTATGGAGCTTCCATGACCTTTACTTCTACAAGTTGTGCTGGCTTCCCCAGTAATATATACTGTCTTACCCTTCACCAAAGTTACTGCTTATCTATTTAGTTCCCCCCAATCCCTCCCATCGCTTGTAACCAACAAGGATTGTTTCCTTTTCTGTGTAAACTTTTACATGAGCTATACAGTAGAGGTCTCATACAATATTTGTCCTTTTGTGATTGACTTTTTTCACTCAGCATAATGTCCTCCAGTTTCATCCATGGTATGAGATGCTTCATAGATTCATCATTGTTCTTTATCTTTGTATAATACACTACTGTGTGTATGTACCATAGTTTATCCATTCGTTTGCTGATGGACATCTAGCTTGTTTCCATCTTTTTGCTATTGTGAAGTGCTTCAATGAATATGGATGTGCATATGTCTGTTAGTGTGACGGCCCCTTATTTCTCTAGGATGTATTCCTAGCAGTGGCATTGCATTTTGTAGTGCTTTTTTTTTTTTTTTTTTTTTTTTTTTTTTGTGGTGCTGATGTTTTGTTTGTTCCTCTTACTCTCCTGTGCAGAGTTCCTTTTGTTTGTGGATTTTTTTTTCATTTCTTCTCTTTTTGTAGGTTTTGTTTTTACTGAGACTTTATGTTTTTCTTCTTTATTTTGATGAGTAGGTTTATTAACTTTCTTTGTGGTTACCTTGAAATTTACCCTTATCTTCTTGGATTTGTACCAGTCTATTATTACTTGGTATCGTTTGACTTCCTCTCCACTAGAAGGTTCTATACCTACACCGTTTATTTCCTCTTTTATTGTTCTGATGCTGTTGTCATTTACAGATTAACCTCTCTGGTTTCCTTTTGTAATTCTTTTAGTTTGCATAGTTCTTAAGAGTTCATTTCCTAGTTTGGTATTTGGCTAATACAATCCTGTGTCCTGTATTCAGCCTGTGGTCTGATATTGTTTGTTCTCAGATCGAAGGACTTCTGTTAATAAATCTCGTAAATTTGGTTTGGTTTTTGCATAGTGCTTTAATTTCTATTTATCTGGAAATGACCTAATTTCACCATCATATTTGAGTGAGAGTTTTGCAGGATATATTATTCTTGGCTGGCAAAGTTTTTCTTTCAAGGTTTTATATATATCACCCCATGGCCTTCTTGCCTGCACGGTTTCTGCTCAATAATCCAAGCTTAGTCTTCTTGTTTCTCCTCTGTATGTGACTTTCTGTTTTTCTTGAGCTGCTCTCAGGATTCTTTGTTTGTCTTAAGTTTCAGCAAGTGCGATTATGATATGCCGTGGTGATTTTCTTTTGGGGTCTATCCTATATGGGGTTCGTTGAGCTTCTCATCTATCATGATATTGGGGAAGTTTTCTGTCACCAATTCTTCAATGACGCTTTCTGTGTTTTCTGTTTTCTCCCCCTGTTCTGGAACTCCGATCACTGGCAGATTTTTGCTTTTAATTGTATCCCACATAATTTTCAGGGTTCATTTTCCTTTGTTGTTTTTACTGATTTTTCCTCAGAGTTGTAGCCAAGTGTTTGTCTTCAATTTCAATGATCCTATCTTCCATCGTTTCAAACCTGCTCCTCAGCCCTTCTATGATACTGTCCATTTCTGAAATCTTGTTGTTTATCTTTTGGATTTCTAATTGTTGTTTTTGTATTATTTCTGGTTGTGAATTTATTTTAGTATTTTGTTCCTGTATTATTTTCTTGAATTCTTCCATTTTTTTGTCTGCCTTTTCCATGAATTTGTCTATTTTTCCTCTTTTTTGTCTTTTTTTTGCTTCAACTCTTGGATAATTCTGAATATTAGAGATTTGAATTCCCTATCATTTAGGTCTAGTGCCTTTTCTTCTACTGGATGGTCATCTGGTGTTTTATTTTGGATGCCTACTGGAACCATCCTGTCTTGTTTTTGTAAATGTTTTGATATTGTCTGCTGTCTTCTGGGCATTTAGTGTTCATTTTCCTCATTTATTGATTGATATTTGTTTCTTTCTTCCTGCTTTTTTGTTTTATTTGGTTATGTCTAAGCTGGAAAGCTGTGTGTTCTTTGTTGTTTGTTCATATGTTGGCACGATATTTTCACCTCTTTCTCTAATGGGCAGGGTCAGTCACTCAGGTATGGTACAGCAGGGCAGGTCCAGCTGAAGGGGAGTGGCTGGGATAGGTATTTTGTGGCACGTACCAGGGCTGACAGTGCAGACCTTGAATCAGTGCAGGACATGTTCCAGTAGGCTGTGCCTCTGTTTCTTGGAAGTGTGATGTTCAGCACACGGTGCAGTTAGGCAGGAAGGAAGGGGTAGACTGTGGTGTGTGGAGCTAAGATGGGTATGGGAAATATGAGAGGGAGGAAAGAGGAATAGGACCCAAAGAAATACACACAAACAAAAAAGAGTTCTAAGGGAGCTTTCTATTGGAGTGGAGAGATAAGAGACTGAGAAATGGCGGAAAACAAAAATGAAAAAAAAAAGAAAAAGAGTAAAAGAAAAAAATGAATAAGTCGAGAAACTGAAAGTAAAGACAGACAAAAAGGGAATAAGAGAGAGATTAAAACTAAACAAAGAAATGAAAAGAAAAAAAAGAAGCCAAAAAAAAAGAAATGTCCTCAGTGATGTCCCTGTTCATCTGCACAGAGTAAGGGACTAGCTCCCAAACCACGTGGTACCACCCAGGTAGAAGGGGCTCCAAAACCAAGAAAAGAAACAAACATATCAAAACAGAACAAATTAGAGCAAAGAAATGAAAAAGCCCTGGGGGTCCCACCAGCTTGGCTGGGCCAGGAAACAGTTTCACAGTCGAGCAGTGTTTTGCAGCCTTTCAGGAAGAAGCAAAGATGGTGCACGGAGCCAGGTATTTGAAAGAAAGGAGGAGGAGGTGGTAAGAGGTAAGGAAGAAATCTAAAGAAGCAGAAGAAAGCAACACCATCAGCCAACAAATGACACTCAGGGAGCTGGCCAGTGTGGGCAGGTGGAATCCAAGTGGCACTGGGAGGAAGCTCATGCCTCACAGCCAATAGACTGTGGCTGCAGGAAGCAGAGGAGGCTAAAAGGGGGTGAAGAAGGGTGGGGGGTGGGAAAGCCTATATCATGGGTTACCTGTTGTTTTGTCTCCCACTGGAAGCTCCGTGAAGCTGCTTTCTCGTACCTCCTGTTTGCTGATCTCCGATAAGAGTCCATGATGGCGGATCCGTGCTGCGGTAGCTGTTAGGGGACCTCTGCATGTATCTCTCCTCACTCTCTGTTCTCGGTTAGTTTCTTATTCCATTCAGTGCTTGGCTGAGTTCTTTATCTCTTCATTTGATACTTAAGGTTTCAGGATTGACGTGTGACTCTGTTTGACTTAGTTTTTCTGATCTTTTCTGTGGAGGGACGGCATGGTTCTTCTGACTATAGCGCCATGTTGCCCGGAAGTTCCTGAAAGTTTGCCTATTTTTATAGCTCTTCATGAATATTTCATATTGATTTCTACAACGTTTTACCAATTTCTGATATGCAAGCCTTGATGAAACGTAGTACTGTATTTTGGAAAAGATTTGTAGGAGGGACTGACAAATGTCTTCTTTATAAGCCAGAATATATACAGCAAGTGTCATTCATTCATCCATTTGTTGTCATTAAAATATATTAGTTCAAGAAATATTCCCCAACATCTTGTCATCCCTGGGTGGAGCAAATTGTTACTAGCTGAAAGATTGGTGGTTAGAACCCACCTAGATATGCTTCAGAAGATAGGCCTGGCTATATGCTTCTGAAAGGCCCCAGCCTTTAAAACCCTAGGGGGCAGTTCTACTCTGCACATGTGAAATCATCATGAGTAGCAATCTACTCATGGCAACTAACAACAACAACAATTTGTTCATTCCAGACACTGTTTGGAGGCACTGCCTTAGTCTGCTCAGAGCATAAATTGAAAGAAAGATAAGTAAATAATACATGCATTCCGTGATAAACATGCAATAGGTACCTCTACCAAGAGAGAGAACAGAAAGGAAAACATTTAGTGTGCCTAAGAGATACCAGGGTTGAGTAGGAATAGATGCAAATAGCCAGATTGTGAAGTGATTTGTATTAGATGACCAGAGGTTTTTATTTCATTTGTAGGTAATAAGGGAAAAAAAGAACGTTTTTAAGTAAGATGGCAATAGAAGTAGATATGTGTTTTACAACAAAGTAGAGGCATGGAGAAGAATGGGAGGCACCAGAGGCAAGGGCTGAAGTTCACAGTCTATTAAAATTTTCTGTCTAGACTGAACAGGATTTTAGTTTAATCCAACATGAAGATGGTTGATCGAAAGAGTAGGGACAGGCTCCAGGGACTATAGATGCTCCTAACGCCTTTTTCCACGTAAAAGAGTGGGTGGGGGATAAAAGAAGCAAAAATAAAGGTAAGTGCGGAAGGATTAGACGACAGGAAAGACTCTACTAGTCATAGACCTACTTTACTATTTTACTTTCCCTTTCCCCTTCTAGATAATGTCAAGAAAACCCTATGCTCTTTCTCTTCCTCTGTTACTTCTCTCTCTCTTCTTCTGCCCTAAGGCTCTTTAGAGTTGAAACAGGAAACTTTGAGCTTTAAAATTCTTGTTGTATTTAGAAATACTACTCTTAAGTCCACCAATACCTGATGAGAATGGGAATAATATTCAATTCTAACATTTTCTAGGAAAAAAAAATTTTTAGGAAACATTCTATTAAACTTTTTTTTTCCTGGTACCAATAGGGTTCAAAGCATATTTATTCATGTGGATGCATGTTCATTTTGATTGTGCTTACTCAGGATGTGATATACTTCAACAATAAACACTAGAATAAAACTGAAATGAAAAATTTGTTACAAAATTAACTAGGGTGTACATTGGATAAATAAAGTAAATTCTGAATGAAGGATAACCAAAAAAAACCTGTTGCTGTTGGGTCAATTCTGAATCATAGTGACCTTATAGGACAGAGGAGAACTGGCCCATAGGGTTTCCTAGGCTGTAATCTTTACAGAAGAAGATTGCCAAGTTTTTCTCCCATGGTGCCACTGGGTGGGTCCAAACCGCTGACCTTTTGGCTGGTTAGCAGCTGGGTGTTTAATCACTGCACCACCAGGTCTCCTTCTAATGAAGGATTTTGTTGTTGTCAGGTGCAGTCGAGTTGGTTCTGAATCATAGTGGCCCCATAGGGCAAAGTAGAACAGCCCCATAGGGTTTCCAAGGAGTGAGTGGTGGATTTGAACTGCCGACCTTTTGGTTAGCAGCCGAGCTCTTAACCACTATGCCATCAGGGCTCCAAATGAAAGATTGTTGTTGTTATTAGGTGCCATCGAGTCAGTTCCAACTCATAGCGACCCTATGCACAACAGAACAAAACATTGCCCAGGCCTGCACCATCCTCACAATTGTTGCTATGCTTGAGTCTATTGTTGCAGCCACTGTGTCAATCCATTTCGTTGAGCGTCTTCTTTTTTGCTGGTCCTCTACTTTACCAAGCATGATGTCCTTCTCCAAGGATTGATCCCTCCTGATAACATGTCCAAAGTATGTGAGATATAGTCTCGCCACCCTTGCTTCTAAGCAGCATACTAAGGATAGGTTTTGTTATTATTTTGTAAATCTATATGGAATTTAAAAAGAAAAAAAAAAGCTTAGTAGAAGATATTTTATTTTACTGATAGTCTAATATGTTATTATGCTCTAACTTTTAAATGACTAGCTTTAGAATAGACATTGGGACTCTCATTTTGGGTTTCCTTTTACTAAGGAGCCCCTGTTCTGTGCTGCCTGTTGTCCAGTTGTCTCATAAATTATGGCTACTTAGGGTTGGGAGAGCTAGTTTGGTTCTAGTTGCCCCATTACAGCTGGCAAAGGTAGTTTCTTATGTGTATTAATTCAGATCATTGTAAATTTTTTAACTGTTTGCCTAAATTACAAAAATTATTATTTGATTCTTGTTTCAAATTTACTATACTTGTATTGTACTTGTATTGAAAGTAGTTTTTTTTAAAATAATGATAGGTTGTGCATATATATATGCATTATGATATTTATATAGGCAGAATAAGAAAGAGAAATTAAAGAATAAGAGAGTCAACTAGTTAAGTGTATAAAATTCTGTATTGTGTATGTATGTGTGTTTGTGGTGTGTATGTGTGCATGCATATGTGTGTGTACATATATATGTATATATATGTGTGTGTTAGTTTTTCTTAAGTCTACACTTACTAAGCAAGCTGAGGATTGTTTAAAGATGCACATAAGTGCTGCAGACTCTGACTTGAAAAAAAAATCAAAAACAAAACAAAACAAAGCCAAAACTTAACAAAATTTAGCAGTGATTTGGAGCAACTTGGATCAACTTGTACAAATACAAATGTTATAAAATTTCAAGAAAAAGGAATATCTTTTTGTCTAGAAGTAGTTGTGGTATTGATGTAACTTTACTTTTAAGTATAAAATATATATTTCATTTCTTAATTTGTATAATGTCCCCTCCCCTTTCAGAAAAAGCAATTGTGTATGACACGGTGTGTGTCTCATTCTCTCTCTTTGGGAAAATGATGTGCAAAAAACAAAACCAAGCCCGTGGCCATCAAGTCAATTCAGACTTATAGTAACCCTGTAAGTTAGAGTAGAACTGCTGTACAGGGTTTCTGAGGCTTGGCTGGTGGATTTGAACTGCCAACCTCTTGGTTAGCTGCCATAGCATCCCATAGCTCTTAACTGCTGCACCACCAGGGCCCCAAGTAAATACATTTTTAGAGTTATACAAGATAAAAATGAGAACATATTTGATTTTTCAGTAAGCAAACTATTATATAAGTGAGTTTATGGAGGAAAAAAACAGAACGAAACTTTTACTTCCAGTATAGCAGGTAGAATCTCTCTTACTATCAACCTGTTGCACTACATAAGATAAATTTCAGGAGCTATAGCATAAATGAAGCCCTGGTGGCACAGTGGTTAAGAGTGCAGGCTGCTAACCAAAAGGTCAGCAGTTGGAAACCACCAGCCACTCCTTGGAAACCCTATGGGACAGTTCTACTCTGTCCTGTAGTATTGCTATGAGTCAAAATTGAATTCACAGCAATGGTTTGGTTTTTTCGTTTATAGCATAATTATACAAATAGAAAAAATGTGTTAAGACAGAGAATGACATGAAATAAAAATTTAAGAATAGAAAATGATACTATAATATAAACACATGTTGAATAAAAATGATTGAAAAAAACATAAGAAAATATTATTAGTTAATAGTTTCAGTCAATATTAAAGATTATAGGTAGGAGGTGAGATGGCAGAGAAGTCAGATGCTTCCTGTGGTCCCTCTTACAACAAAGACCTGAAAAACAGGTGACAATCTAGGAGCCCTGAACATCAAAGGCAAAGTTGAGGAATTGGACTAAGGGGCAGGTGGAGGGAGAGATGGTTCAGAAGCAGGGAGGAGTTGCCAGACCTGACACAGCAGGAACCGATATCCTGCAGCTGGTGCATGTTGTGAGGCAAGCAGTAACGTTCAGGACACGTTTTCCACATTAGGAGAGACTGAGTGACAGTGATGGAGAGTCTACTCAGGACTCCAGAACCAGTGAAAAGTGGCACTCAATCAAAACCACACAAATCAAAAGACACCTCCTTTGGGAAAAACATCTCTCTCATTTACCTGCCCCCTCCTCACTCTGCACCAGGTCCCAGGCCGGCTTCAGCCATTGCCACATCACCTGGGCTATGAGTAAGGACCCATCATGTGCCCTGAACCATTCTCCTGGGAACAAATTAACAAACAGGAATAAATAATTTGCCAGCTCCACTAAGCTGGGTACTTCAGGTAGGTGCAGCTCCTTTGCATAGGCAAATGCATAAGGAGTCCACGAACATTGAATGCCTTTCACCACTGCATGGACTTGTGTAGGCCCATTTTAACAGCATAGGCCCTCAATAGCACAGTACAACAGGGTATATATCTGAAGCCTAAATTTAACTGTCAGTTATATGGTGGAGTGATAGCTTCATGATATTTGACACAGCTCTGCCCATTAAGCAGGGTGCTCACCTACCCACATCAGGGGCCTGAGAACTGGTGGCTCCACCCACACCAAACAACCACCCATGACCGGGGTGGAAAAGAAGTTTTGCCTCCCAGTCTTTCGAGCCAAAAGCATTGGGAGTCCACAGTCCAGCTGCAAAACCCAACCACAACACTCTCTAGGGAACAGGGACACACTTTCTTCCCAGACACTCAGGGACAGCCAACAGGACAGCCCCAGAAGACAAAATGGACTAATGGACCAATAGTCCAGGGACAAGGACTAGACGGCAGGATGGGATGGGAAAGCTGGTGATAGGGAACCTAAGGTTGAAAAGGAAGAATGTTGACATGTCATGGGGTTGTTAACCATAATCATAGGGCAATATGTGTACTAACTGTTTAATGAGAAACTATTTGTTCTATAAACCTTCATCTAACGCACTAAAAAAAAAAAAAGAATTATCAATGTGAGATCAAATTGACAACAGAAGCTCAAAACGTTTGATGGGAATCCTAGGGGACACTGAGTTGAAGAAAATGGTGATGGAATAATTTGGAAAAAGACACTGAGAATAGCAGCACAATGGAAGAATATAATCAATGTAACTGAACTGTGCCCGTAAAAATTTTTGAAATGGTGTAACTTTGTGTATTTTCACCAAAAAAAAAGTACTCCAAGGTTGAGAAGGGAGAGGTTGACATGTCGTGTGGTTATTAAGCAATGTCATAAAACAATATGTGTGCTGACTGTTTAATGAGAAACAATTTTTTCTGTAAACCTTCTTCTAAAGTGCAATAAAAAAAATTAAAAAAAAAAAAATCAGGAAGGAGATCATGCAAAACTCAGAACAAGCCAAGGAACATACAGACAAAGCAGCAGAGGGACTTAAGAAGGTTATACAAGACCATAATGACAAATTTAAGAGGCTGCTGACTGCCGGGTAACATGGCACTATAGTCGGAAGCACCACGCTGTCCCTCCACAGCAAAGATCAGAAAAACTAAGTGGAACCAAGTCACACGTCAATCCTGAAACCCTAAGTATCAAATGAAGAGATCAAGAACTCCGCCAAGCACCAAATGGAATAAGAAGCTGACCAAGAACAGAGTGTGAGGAGAGATACACGTAGAGGTCCCCATCAGCTACCACAGCACGGATCCGCCATCTTGGACTCCTATCAGAGATCAACAAATAGCAGGTATGAGAAAGTAGCTTCACGGAGCTCCCAGAAGGAGACAGAACAACCAGTAACCCACGATATAGGCTTTCCCACCCCCCACCCTTCTTCACCACCATTTAGCCTCCTCTGCTTCCTGCAGCCACAGTCTACTGGCCAGAAAGCATGAGCTTCCCACCAGTGCCACTTGGATTCCACCCACCCATACTGGTCAGCTCCCTGAGTGCCATTTGTTGGCTGCTGGTGTTGCTTTTTTACACTTCTATGATTTCTTTCTTACCACTCACCACCCCCCCCTTCCTTTCTCTCAAATACCTGCCTCCGTGCACCATCTTTGCTTCTTCCTGAATGTCTGTGAAACACCGCTCAACTGTGAAACTGCTTCCCAGCCCATGCCGCCACAGTGGTGGGACCCCTGGGGCTTTTTTGTTTGCTTGATTGTTCTCATTTTTTCTGTTTTGATTTGTTTGTTTGTTTTCTTTTTCTTTTGTCAGCTTGGGAGCCCCTTCTAGCTAGGCAGTACCACGTGGCTTGGAAGTTAGTCCCTTACTCTTTGCAAATGCACAAGGGACATCCTTGGGGGCACTTCATTTTTCTTGTTTTTTTTTTTTAATTTTTTGTTTTTGTTTCTTATATCTTTTTTTAGTTTTATTCTCTCTCTTATTCCTTTTTTGCCTTTCTTCATTTCCAGTTTCTTGATTTATTCATTTTTTTCTTTTACCTTTTTTCTTTTTTTTTCTTTTTGTTTTTCCCCATTTCTCAGTCTCATCTCTCCATTCTAATAGGAAACTCCCTTAGCACTCTTTTTTGTTTGTGTGTATGTCTTTGGGTCCTTTTCATCTTTCCTCTCTCTCATCTTTCTCATACCCATCTTAGCTCCACACATCACAGTCTACCCCCTACTTCCTGTCTACATGCACTGTGCATGGAACATCACACTCCCAAGAGGCACAGGCATGGCCCACTGGAACCTACCCTGCACTGATTCCTGGTCCGTACTGTCAGCCCTGGTACGTGCCAAAAGAACCTATCCCAGCAACTCCCCTTCACCTGAACCTGCCCTGCTGTACCATACCTGAGTGACTGACCCTGCTCGTTGGAGAAGGAGGTGAAAAGTATCACGCCCACAGAGGAGCAAACAACAAAGAACGCACAGCCTGCCTGCTAAAACATAACCACATAAAACAAAAAAGCAGGATGAAAGAAACAAATATCAATCAATAAATGAGGAAAATGGACACTAAATGCCCAGAAGACAGCAGACAATATCAAAACATTTACAAAAACAAGACAGGATGGTTCCAGTAGGCATCCAAAATAAAACACCAGATGATCATCCAGTAGAAGAAAAGGCACATGACCTAAATGATAGGAAATTCAAATCTAATATTCAGAATTATCCAAGAGTTGAAGCAGAAAACAGACAAAAATGAGGAAAAAATAGACAAATTCATGGAAAAGGCAGACAAATTCATGGAAAATACAGACAAAACATGGAAGAATTTGAGAAAATAATACAGGAACAAAATACTAAAATAAATTCACAACTAGAAATCATACAAAAACAGCAATTAGAAATCCAAAAATAATCAACAAGATTTCTGAAATGAACAGTGTCATAGAAGGGCTGAGGAGCAGATGTGAAATGATGGAATATAGGATCAGAGAAACTGAAGAGACACTAGGATACAACTCTGTTGGAGTAAAAATCAGAGAAAAGAACAAAGAAAAATGAAGAAACTCTGAGAATTATGTGGCATACAATCAAAAGCAAAAATTTGCAAGTGAGTGGAGTTCCAGAACAGGGGGAGAAAACAGAAAACACAGAGAGGTTCATTGAAGAATTGGTGACAGAAAACTTCCCCAATATCATGAAAGAAGAGAAGCTGACCATACAAGAAGCTCAACGAACCCCATATAGGATAGACCCCAAAAGAAAATCACCACGGCATATCATAATCACACTTGCTGAAACTTAAGACAAAGAATCCTGAGAGCAGCTCAAGAAAAACAAAAAGTCACATACAGAGGAGAAACAAGAAGACTAAGCTTGGATTATTGAGCAGAAACTGTGCAGGCAAAAAGGCAATGGGGTGATATATATAAAACCTTGAAATAAAAACTCTGCCAGCCAAGAATAATATATCCTGCAAAACTCTCACTCAAATATGATGGTGAAATTAGGTCATTTCCAGATAAACAGAAATTAAAGCACTATGCAAAAACCAAACCAAATTTACGAGACTTATTAACGGAAGTCCTTCGATCTGAGAACAAACAATATCAGACCACAGGCTGAATATAGGACACAGGATTGTACTAGCCAGACACCATCCTAGGAAATGAACTCTTAAGTACTATGCAAAACCAAAAGAATTACAAAAGGGGACCAGAAAGGTTAATCTGTAAATGACAACAGTATCAGAACAGTAAAAGAGGGAATAAACAGTGTAAGTATAGAACCTTCTAATGGAGAGGAAGTCAATCAATACCAAATAATAATAGACTGGTTCAAATCCAGGAAGATAAGGGTAAATTTCAAGGTAACCACAAAGAAAGTAAACAAACCTAGTTATCAAAATAAAGAAGAAAAACATAAAGTCTCAGTAAAAACAAAACATACAAAAACAAAAGAAATGAAAAAAATCCACAAACAAAAGGAACTCAGCACAAGAGAGTAAGAGGAACAAACAGATGTCAGCACCACAAAAAAAAAGCACTACAAAATGCAATGCCACTCCTAGGAATATATCTTAGAGAAATAAGAGCCATCACACTAATAGACATATGCATACCCATATTCACTGAAGCTCTGTTCACAATAGCAAAATGATGGAAACAACCTAGATGCCCATCAACAGATGAATGGATAAACAAACTATGGTACGTACACACAATGAAGTATTATGGAAAGATAAAGAACAATGATGAATCTGTGAAACGTCTCATAACATGGATGAACTGGAGGACATTATGCTGAGTGAAATAAGTCTATCACAAAAGGACAAATATTGTATGAGACCTCTACTGTATTACTCATGTGAAAGTTTACACACAAAAAGAAACAATCTTTGTTGGTTATAACGGATGGGAGCGGTGGGGGGGGGAACTAAATATATAAATGGTAACTTTGGTGAAGGTTAAGAGAGTACACATTACTGGGGAAGGCAGCCCAACTTGTAGTAACGAAAGTTCATGGAAGCTCCGTAGACTCTTCCAAATTCCCTGAGGGACTGAATGGCTGGGCTTAGGGATGTGGAGACCATGGTCTCAGGGAACATCTAGCTCAATTCGCATAACACAGTTTATAAAGACAATGTTCTAAATTCTACCTTGGTGAGTAGCATCTGTGGTCTTAAAAGCCTGTGAGCAGCCATCCAAGATACTCCATTGGTCTCATCCCTTTGGGAGCAAGGGAGAATGAAGAGAACACGATACAAGGAAAGGAGTAGTCCAAAGGACTAATGGACCATAGCTACCAAGGCCTCCACCAGACTGATTCCAGTACAGCTAGATGGTGCCGGCTACCACCACTGACTGTGCTGATCGGGATCACATTAGAAGGTCCTGGACAAAGCTGGAAAAGGACATAGAAAGGATTCTAACTCTCAAAGAAAAGACCAGATTTACTGGTCTGACAGACTGGAGAAACCCTGAGAACATGGCCCGCAGACACCATCTTAGCTTAGTGGTGAAGCCTCTCCTGATGTTCACTGCTTACCCTGGGATTGCACAGCCTCATAAAACAAAACAGGACTAATGAGGCACACCAGTCCAGGGACAAGAACTAGAAGGCAGGAGGGGACAGGGAATCTGGTGATAGGGAACTCAAGGTTGAGAAGGGACAATGTTGACATGTCATTGTGTTGTTAACCATTGTCATAGGGCAATATGTGTAGAAACTGTTTAATGAGAAACTATTTGTTCTGTAAACCTTCATCTAAAAAAGAATTATGTATGTGAGATCAAATTAGACAACAGCAACTCCAAAGGTTTTATGGGAAGCCTAAGGGACAGTGAGTTGAAGATAATGGTTATGGAATAATTTGGAAAATGATTGTGAGAATAGTAGCACAACTGGAAGAAAGTAATCAATGTCACTGAATTGTATGTGTAGAAACTTTTGAAATGGTGTTACATTGGCTATGTATGCTTTCACCGAAAAAAAGGGCCTCAAAGTCGAGAAGGGAGTGTTTACATGTCATGTGGTTGTTAACCAATGTCATAAAACAATATGTGTACTGACTATTTAATGAGAAAGTATTTGTTCTGTAAACCTTCATCTAAAGTACGATAAAAAATTTAAAAAAAAATCGGTGTTAAAAAAAAATTAAGAGGCTGCAAGTATCCACAGAGTGACAGAAAACAGAAATCCAGAAGATTAAAAATAAAATTTCAGAATTAGACAAATCAATAGAAAATTATAAGAGCAGAATTAAGGCAATGGAAGTCAGAATTAGTGACATTGAAGATAAAGCACTTGACACCACCTTATCTGAAGAAAAATCAAATTAAAAAATTTAAAAAAATGAAGAAACACTAAGAATTATGTGTGACTCTATCAGGAGGAATAACCTACAAGTGATTGGAGTACTAGAACAGGGTTGATAACAGAAAATACAGACAGCATTGTTGAAGATTTATTGGTAGAAAACTTCCCTGATATCGTGAAAGATGAGAAGATATCTATCCAAGATGCTTATCAAACCCCACACAAGGTAGATCCCAAAAGGAAGTCACCAAGACATATTAAAATCAAACGTGCCAATACCAAAGATAAAGGGAGAATTTTAACAACAGCTAAGGATAAATAAAAAGTTATATACAAAGGAGAATCAGTAAGTCTAAGGTCAGACTACTCAGCGGAAACCATGAAGGCAAGAAGGCAATGGGATGACATATATAAAGCCTTGAAGGAGAAAAATTGCCAGCCCATAATTATATATCCAGCAAAACTGTCTCTTAAATATGATGGTGAAATTAGGACCTTTCCAGATAAACAGAAGTTCAGGGAAATTGTAAAAACCAAACCAAAATTACAAGAAATACTAAAAGGAGTCCTTCTGTTAGAAAATCAATAACATCAGATAACAAACCAAGACTAGAATACAGGACAGAGCAACTAGATATCAACCCAGACAGGGAAGACACAAAAACAAATAAAAGCTAAACTGATGAAAATAGGGGAAAAAAGACATCGATATGTGAAAGATGACAACATTAAAATGAAAATAAGACTAAAAAACTTAATCATAAATCTTTCATATTGAGAGAAAGTCAAGGCAATAAAAAGAAATTAAAGACTGGTTTAAACTTAGAAAAATAGGGTAAAGATTAAGATAACCACAAAGGAAATTAACAATCCTATGCATGAAATAAAAAAACAAGAAAAAAAAGGCTCAGTAAACACAAAATCAACAGCAATGAAAAAGATGAAAAGAAAATACATAAAGAAAAACAACTCAGCACAGAAAATTAAATGGAATGAAAAAACTGTCCATGATACACACACAAAAAAAAGACATCAAAATGACAGCATTAAACTCATATCTATCAATAATTATGCTAAATGTAAATGGACTAAATGCACCAAAAAAAAGACAGAAAGTGGCAGAATTGTTAAAAGAAAAACCGGTCTGTCTATAATACTGCCTACAATAGACACACCTTAGACTTAGCAAACAACCCTCAAAAAAGAGCAGGAGTGGCAATATTAATCTCTGATAAAATAGACTTTAAAGCAAAAGCCAACACAAAGGATAAGTAAGGACACTATATAATGATTAATTGGTTAATACACCAGGAGGACATAACCATAATAAATAACTATGCAACCAACAACAGGGCTCCAGAATGCATTAAAAAAAACTCTAACAGCATTGAAAAGAGAGATAGACAGCTCCACAATAATAGTAGGAGACTTCAACACACCACTTTCAGTGAAGGACAGAACATCCAGAAAGAAACTCAACAAAGACACAGAAGATCTAAATGCCACAGTCAACCAACTTGATCTCATAGACATATAAGGAACACTGCAACCAACAGCAGCCAAGTATACTTTCTTTCCCAATGCACATGGCACATTCTCCAGAACAGACCACATACTAGGCCATAAAGCAAGCCTTAACAAAATCCAAAGCACTGAAATATTACGAAACATCTTTTCTGACCATAAAACCATAAAAGCAGAAATCAATAAATGAAAAAGGAAAATATCAAACACATGGACACTGAACAACACCTTGCTCAAAAACTAATGGATTATAGAAGAAATTAAGGACAGAGTAAAGAAATTCATAGAATCAAATGAGAATGAAAACACATCCTATCAGAACCTTTGGGACACAGCAAAAGCAGTGGTTAGAGGACAATTTATAGCAATAAATGGATACATCCAAAAAGAAGAAAGGGTCAAAATCAAAACATTAACCCTACAATTCTAACAAACAGAAAGAGAGGAGCAAAAGAGGTCCTCTAGCACAAGAAGAAAGGAAACACTAAGAATTAGAGCAAAATTAAATGAAATAGAGGATAGAAAAACAATTGAAAGAGTTAACAAAACAAAAGCTGGTTCTTTGAAAAGATTAACAAAATTGGTAAACCACTGGCCAAACTGACAAAAGAAAAACAGGAGATGAAGCACCCCAAACAAGAAATGAGATGAGCAATATCACAACAGACACACATGAAATTTTAAAAAATCATAACAGAGTACTATGAAAAATTGTACTCTAACAAATTTAAAAACCTAAGGGATATGGACGAATTTTTAGAACCTAACTACCTACCTAAACTAACACAAGCAGCAATAGAATAGCTCCATAAATTTATACCAAAAAAAGAGATTGAAAAGGTAATTTAAAAACTCCCAACAACAACAACAACAAAAAAGCCCTGGTCCTGATGGATTCACTGGAGATTTCTACCAAACTTTCAGAGAAGAGTCAACACCACTACTACTAAAGGTATTTCAGAGTATAGAAAAGGATGGAATACTTCCAAACTCATTCTATGAAACCAGCATAACCCTGATAACAAAATCAGATAAAGAGGCCACAAAAAAAAAAGAAAGAGATTTACACACCAATATCCTTCATGAACATTGGCATAAGTATCCTCAACAAATTCTAGCCAATAGAATTCAACAACATATAAAAACAAAACAAAAACAATAATTCACCATGACCAAGTGGGATTCATACCAGCTATGCAGGGATGGTTCAACATTAGAAAAACAATCAATGTAATTCATGACATAAATAAAACCAAAGCCAGAACCACATGATCTTATCAATAGATGCAGAAAAGGCATTTGACAGAGTCCAATACCCATTCGTGATAAAACTCTCAGCAAAATAGGAACAGAATGGAAATTCCTCAGCATAATAAGGGGATTTCTACAAAGCCAACAGCCAACATCATCCTGAATGGAGAGAGTCTGAAAGCGTTCCCCTTGAGAATGGGAACCAAACAAGGATGCCCTTTATCACCACTCTTATTCAACAATTTTCTGGAGGTACTAGCAATAGCAATTAGGCTAGAAAAAGAAATAAAGGGCATCCAAATTGGTAACGAAGAACTAAAAGCATCTCTATTTACAGATGATATGATATTATACACAGAAAACCCCAAAGAATCCACAAGTATTGGAAATAATAGAAGATTCTAGCAAAGTGTCAGGATACAAGATAAACATATAAAAATCAGTTGGATTCCTCTACACCAACAAAGAGAACTTGGAAGAGAAAATAACCAAATCAATACCATTTACAATAGCCCCCAAGAACATAAAATACTTAGGAATAAATCTAACCAGAGACATAAAAGACCTATATAAAGAAAACTACAAGATACTACTGCCAGAAACCAAAAAATACCTACATAAGTGGAAAAACATACCTTGCTCATGGATAGAAGGAGTCAACCTTGTGAAAATGTCAGTTCTACTCAAAGCAATTTACAGATACAATGCAATCCCAATCCAAATTCCAGTGCCATTTTTTAAGGAGATGGAGAAACAAATCACCAACTTCATATGAAAAGGGAACAGGCTTCTGATAAGTAAAGCCTTACTTAAAAAGAAGAATAAAGTGGGTAGCCTCACATTACCTGATTTTAGTAACTATTATACTGTCATGGTAGTCAAAACAGCCTGGTACTGGTACAACAAAGGAAACATAAACCAATGGAACAGAATTGAAAATCCAGACATAAATTCATCCACTTGTGAGCAGCTGATATTTGACAAAGACCCAAAGTCCATTAAATGAGGAAAAGACAGTCTTTTTAACAAATGGTGCTAGCATAACTGGATATCCATTTGTAAAAAAAGAAAAGAAACAAGACCCATACCTCATGCCACGTACAAAACTAACTCAAAATGTATCAAAGTCCTAAATATGAAATCTAAAATGATAAAGATCATGGGAGAAAAAATAGGGACAACACTAGGAGCCCTAATACATGGCATAAATAGTATAGAAACCATAACCAACAATGCACAAACTCCAGAGAAACTAGATAAGTGGGAGCTCCTAAAAATCAGACACTTATGCTCATCAAAAGACTTCACCAAAAGAGTAGAAAGAGAACCTACAGACTGGGATAAGGTTCTAATCTCTAAAATCTGCAAGATACTGCAACTCCACTACAACAAAAAGACAAATAACCCAATTAAAAAATGAGCAAAGGATATGAACAGACACTTTACCAAAGAAGACAATCAAGCAGCTAACAGACACATGAGGAAATTCTCATGATCAATAGCCATTAGAGAAATGCAAATCAAAACTACAATGATACCATCTCACCCCAACAGGGAAGGCTAGCGTTAATCCAAAAAACACAAAATAATAAATGTTGGAGAGGTGGTGGAGAGACTGGAACACTTATACACTGTTGGTGGGAATGTAAAATGGTACAAAGACTTTGGAAATCGGTTTGGCACTTCCTCAAGAAGCTAGAAATAGAAGTGCCATACAATTCACCAATTCTACACCTTGGAATATATCATAGAGAAATAAGAGCTATCACATGAATACATAAATATGTACCCATGTTGATTGTAGCACTGTTCACAATAGCAAAAAGCTGAAACAACCTAGGTGCCTGTCAACTGAAGAATGGATAAACAAATTATGGTATATTCACACAATGAAATACTACACAACAATAAAGAATAATGATGAATCCGTGAAACATTTTGTAATGTGGAGGAATCTGGAAGGTATTATGCTGAGTGAATTTAGACAGTCACAAAAGGACAAATATTGTGTAAGACCACTATTATAAGAACCCAAGAAAAAGTTTAAACACAGAAGAAAACATTCTTTGATGGTTACGAGGGTGGGGAGGGAGGGTGAGTGTTATTCACTAACTAGATAGTAGACAAGAATTATCTTAGGTGAAGGGAAGGACAACACACACTACAGGGGAAGTCAGCACAACTGGACTAGACCAAAGCTAAGAATTTTCCTGAATACTACCAAACACTTCGAGGGACAGAGTAATAGGGGCAGGGGTCTGGGGAACCATGCTTTCAGGGGACATCAAGGTCCATTGATGTAACAAAGTTTTTTAAGAAAATTTTCTTCATCCCACTTTGGTGACAGCCTTCTGGCGTCTTAAAAGCTAGCAAGTGGCCATCTAAGATCCATCAGTTGGTCCCAACCCTCCTGGAGCAAAGGAGAATGAACACCAAAGACAAAAGGAAAATATTAGCCCAAGACACAAAAAGTCCACATAAACCAGAGACTCCATCACCCTGAGACCAGAAGAACTAGATGGTGCCCAGCTACTACCAATGACCGCCCTGACAGAGAACACAACTGAGAGTCCCTGATGGAGCAGGAGAAAAGTGGGGTGCAGAACTCAAATTCTAGTAAAAAGACCAGACTTAATGGCCTGACTGAGACTGGAGGGATGCCAGAAGACATGGCCCTAGGACTCTCTGTTAGCCCAAAACTAAAACCATTCCTGAAGCCAACTCTTCAGACAAAGATTAGACTGGAGTATAAGACATGAAATGATACTTATGAAGAGTGTGCTTCTTAGCGCAACTAGATACACGAGTTTAAATGGACAGCTCCCGTGAGGAGATGAGATGAGAAGGCAGAAAGGGACAGGAGCTGATTGAATGGACAATGGCAATCCAGGGTGGAAAGGAGGAGTGTGCTGTCACAGTATGGGGAGTGCAAGTAGGGTCACATAGCAGTGTGTGTATAAAGTTTTGTATGAGAAAGTAACTTGAACTGTAAACTTTCATTTAAAGCACAATAAAAATAAATAAAGATTATAGGTAACAGGAGCTCTTACTTTGACCCTGATTGTATCAGTTAGGGTCAAAGTAAGAGACTGAAATTACACAAATTAAGAGGTGAAATCACATGATAATTTGAACAAAAGTTTTAATATCAAGAATCATTAACTGTAACTGGGAATTAACTATGAAAGGGTAAGAGAACTCCGAAGAATGCCCTAAGCCCTTTAATTTAAAAGGGTAAAGAGAAAATGTCTAAGGAAAAAGTAATTTGAAACCTCTCTCACCCAAGGTTGGGATTTATACCTGGTATGATTGCAACTCACTGGATGACAGAGAAGTTCACTGAATTGTTCCACAAGAGCTGATCTGGGGTTCCTAGGTGACTGCTGGCACACAAGAAACCACAGACCAGGACTGGAAAGCTGGAAGCCTCTCACAGGGGAGCCTGTGGACATTGGTGGTAAGCAGGGAACCTTAGCCATTTGAGCAAACAGAAAACACACTGCTAAGATGCAGGTGCAAAGCCAATTGCTGGGGCAACATGAAAATCACTGGGAGTTCATCCAGGGTGGTGCTAGTGAAATTCCATGAGGGTAAGCACAACTGATGCCCACCACACACCTTGCTTATAGCCTCAAAATAGGAGAAAAAGAGTGAAAATGGGAGCATCTTCCTTCTTCAGTGTCCCTCCAGTGCCCTCTACTGACAAAATTTAACCTCATTCCAGCTGCAAAGGACAAATGCAGACAGAGTCCACATCCATTTTGGCAAGGCATTCAAAGAAGGATGGTTTATAACTGAGAGTCAATAAATTATAAGTGGCACAGGGTAATAATTTTTTCATTTTAATTTGGTTTTAAAACTATAAATAATAAGTAAATTGAATTGATTTTTCATTATTGTTGTGAAGAATCTTTGACTAATATCACTAAAAAAATGAATTACAGTTTTGACTTCAAAAGAATTAATGAGTTGACTAATAATTATATGACCACCTCCATACCAGGAACATCATTTGTATTTATTTTCAATATTAGTACCATGACACATAATTGAAAAGGGTCAATTTTAGGATACTTTACATAAATACATTTTCATCATTACAAAAGATAGTACTAGGTAATGCAGAAAATAATAATTTAACTTATTTAAGTACAAAAAGATAGCATGCGATACAGTCTTTGTAAATACACTAGTGTATGGAGGAGGAGGTCAGAGAAAGCAAATCCTGAGCTCATATTATCAGGGCTCCTCTGGGCAACTGTCTGTTCCCTGCATTCCAAACAAATGATAGGAGTTGGGCTAGAGAAGAATCTTATTTAGATATAGAGAGTTAACCTAATCATGGATGTCCAATAACACCTACGTATTCCAATTCTGTGATCAATATGTCACACTTAATGAACACCTATAATGTGCCAGGCACTAAATATTATAATCCAAGGGAAAAGTTTAAAAATTTAGGAATCTGTATTAAAGAGAATAAAGTAAGCATAGATATGTATCATATTTATTAATGAGAAGACTCAATAGCATGGTGTTGTCAGATCTACCCAATTCAATCTATAATTCAAATAAAATTACAATAAAAATATCCTAAGCAACTTGACAAAGAAATGCTAAAATATACATGCAAAATAAAAACAAGAAGAATATTAAGACTTTCTCCTTAAATAGCAAGAATTATAAAAATATAGCAAGTGAGATGCTGTAGTTTGACATGGGAATAAAACAATAAATAAAAAGAATATAATAGAGAAACCAGAAAGAAACCCTTTTTATGAATTTTCATATATGACTTATTTTGCATTTCAGATGTAGGAGAAATAATGGAATACTCAAAGAATGTGCCAGATATTTGGTTATTCAAATGGAAAACAAATAAATATACAATTAGAATTTCCAAAAATGAATCCCAAATGTTCTAGGAACTAAAAAATCACAAAAAAGTTTAAATTTATAGATGCAAAGATAGGAGATCTCTATGGACTTGAGGAAAGAACACTTTCTTAAATAGGGCAAATAAGCCATGAGTCATTCATAAGAAGATTGAAAAGTTTGACTACATTGAATTGTTTCTGTTCATCAAAAGGTATTACTGTACTTACCTGATGATGTGTGCCAAACCATCACATACTTTACTCAGTCAGGTTGCAGCACATTCCATTTACAGTAACAATGGAGTAAAGGAACATCAGGAGTTATCCAAGTGGATTAACTAGGTTTCACACATATTCCTTATCATTCCCATTATGCAAAAACAGTCCTACCTCCTTCTGTTGATCAAGGTTAATTATCTCTGCCAATATGGTGACTCTTCTTTTTATCTGGCATTACCCAGGCATAGGAGTTCAAAATATCCTGGAAGCAGCTGTAACAAATACTGACTGATGTCCTTGCTTTGTTAACTGGCAAGAGTGCACCCTCTCTTTGAGGATCAGTACTTTGAATTTGCAGAAGCCAGATTTTCTGGAACGGAAAGCACAATTGCCCAAATGAGTTATTAGAAGTGATGGTAACTGTAGACCCTCCTGCTTCACCTTTACGGCCAAAGGACCATAGATCCTTTCTTTTGAGAACAAAGCACCATACTGAGATCTCTTTATGGCACAGGACATGAAATGACTATTATATCCAATGTTTTAATGAACATTCCTGTATGTCCTTCTTTGTGAAGTAAGATTCTAGACTGGAGATTATGCTATGGGGGATTCCTTGCTTTTATATCTGGCATTGCATAAGCCTCAGAGAGTTATACCTGCTGCCTTATTAACTGGCTCTAACAATGCTAAGACATGAGGCACAGATCTTCAATCAGTCTGTTGTTGTTATTGTTAGTTGCCTTGAGTCTACTACTTGTTTTAATCTGTGGTAGTGTACTGACTTCTTCCCCATGAGCCATCTGGTATCTCCAGAAACAGGCTGATGAATTAAATGAAGATATGATAGGAATCACTGTTACCAGCATTTTATACAAGGTACACCAATTTGAGTTTGTCTGATATTTTCTGGAGTTGTGAGTTTTGTGGAAGAATACCATCACATTAAATCAGGGGACGCATGATATCAACATGATTTATGATCGATAATATTAATCTTGATCACTCGGATGAGGTGATGTCTGTCAAATTTCTCTGTAGTAAAGCTACTATTTTTATCTTTTTGTTCATAGTTAGTGAACTGCTAGATCCAGTCCACATTCCAGGGAATTAAACTCCATATCCTAGACAGAGGAGTAGCAAAGAATCTTCAGACTTATGTTAAATATATTGCAGTAATTAATAAATATTTGGGAGAGGTTACTTTGACGCTATACAAATATTCTGTTTCTCTTTAAAGATTAGCATGCTAATTGTATTATTCAACTGTGGGTGTTGTGTGAGAAAATTATTACTGTGGTGTTCTAATGGTGATTTTCTATTTCCTACATTCCTTCTACATTTTCTATTTGGATTTTTGTAAGGAAGACTTACTGATTTCTAGTTTAATTCTGTTGTGTTCTGACAGCATACTTTGTATAATTTCTATTAATTTAAAATTGTTAAAGTGTATTTTATGGCTCTGGTTGTGGCCTTGGTGAACATTCCATGTGAGTTTGAGAAGAATGTGTGTTTTGTTGCTGTTGGATAAATTATTCTATAAATGTCAATTAGGTCTAGAGGATTGATGGTGCTGTTCACTTCATCTACATCTTTACTCATTTTCTGCCTGCTGGATCTGTCCATTACTGATAGAAGAGTGCTTCAGTCTCCATTTATAATGATAGAATTTTCTATTTCTCAGTGGAGTTCTATCAATTTTTCTCTCACATATTTTAATGCTCTGCTGTTAGGTGCATATGCATTCAGGGTTGTTATGTCTTCTTGGAGAATTGACTCCTTTATCTTTATCCCTGATAATTTTTCTTGTTTGGAGATATGCTTTGTCTGAAATTAATACAGTATGCTTGCTTTATTTATTTATTTTATTAGTGTTAGCGTGGTATATCTCTCTCCCTCCTTTTGCTTCTAATCTGTGTCTTTACATTTAAGTGTTTCTTATCAACTACATATAGCTGGGTCTTTTGTGTGTGTGTGTGTTTATGCACTCTGATAATCTCTGTCTTTTAATTGGTGTATTTTGACCAAGCACATTTAAAGTAATTATTGACATAGACAAATTCACATCTACCATATTTGTAACTGTTTTCTATTGTTGTCCTTGCTCTTTGTTTCTTTTGGTCTTTGTTATGAACTGAATTATATTCCATAAAAGATGTGTGCAGGTCTTAATCCCTGGTACCTTTGAATATGAACTTTTTCGGTGTCTTAGTCATCTAGTACTGCTATAACAGAAATACCACAAGTGGATGTCTTTAACAAAGAGAAATTATTTCACTGCCCAGTAGGCTACAAATTCACAGCATCAGCTCCAGGGGAAGGCTTTCTCTCTCTCTGTCAGCCCTGGAGGAAGGTCCTTGCAATGTATCAGTCTTCTTTTGGTATGGAAGCATCTCAGTGCAGGAACCTCAGGACCAAAGGACGCACTCTTATCCTGGAACTGCTTTCTTCTGGGTATGAGGTCTCCTGCGTCTCTGCTCGCTTCTCTCTTTTATATCTCAAAAGAGATTGGCTTAAAACACTATCGGATCTTGCATACCTCATCAGTATAACTGCTGCTAATCCATTTTATTAGATCATAGTGATTGAATTTAGAACACATAAGGAAATCACATCAGATTACAGAATGGTACAGAATCATACAATACTAGGAATCATTACCCAGACAAGCTGACAGATATTTTGGGGAGACACAATTCAATCTATGACATTTGGAAATAAGATCTTGAAAATGTTATCAGCTAATTTAACATGATTTCATACTGGAGAACAGTGAGTTCTCATTCAGTATGAGTGCTGCCTTATAAATAAGAGAACAGACACAGATACATAAAGACACAGAGGGAAGAATGTAATTTTCCACATTTTTTTTGCCGCTTCTGGTTTTAAATGAACATTTTGTGTAATTTCATTTTCTCTCCTTTCTTAGCTATTCAATTATACTTCTCTGTACAATGTTTTAATTTTTGCACTAGTATTTATTTCTCCATCACTTTTGAAGATAATTTTGTTAGGTACAGAATTATACTTTTTTTGTGTTTGCACTACCCCTGACACTTTAAATATTTCACTCCATTCTCTTTTTTCTGGAGTGGTTTCTGAAGAGAAGTCTGATGCAAGTCTTATCCTTGTTTCCTCCTTTGGCTTCTTTTGATATTTTCTATTTTTCTGCAGTTGGAATATTATATGCCTAGATATGGATTTGTATCTGTGTGGGTATGTTTATTCTGCTTGGTGCTTTCTGAGCATCCTAGATCTGTGATTTGTCACCTACCAACAATTTTTTGAAATTATTATCTATTGTCATTTCAAATGTTTTTCTGTTCCTTTCTCTCTTCCCCTTCCTGTTCAGTTCATCTATATATTAACTTATTTTCTGCCTGCTGGATCTTTCAATTACTAATAGAAGAGTGTGAAAGTCTCCAACTATAATGATGGAATTGTTTATTTCTCATTGGAGTTCTATCATATATTCCCATAATATATATGTTACACCTTTTATAATTGTCACATATTTCATGAATATTCTGTTCTTTTATTATTATTATATTTTCTTTGCCATTCAGTTAAGGGAATTTGTATTGACGTATCCTCAAGGTCACTGATTATTTCCTCAGCTTAGTTCAGTTTATTAATGAGCCCATCAAAGATATTCTTCATTTATGTTACAATTTTCTTGATTTAAACTTTTTTTGTTTTTTGTCGTTACATTTCCATCTCACAGTTTCCATTACCCATCTGTTCTTGCATATAGCCCATTTTTGCATTAGATTCCTTAGCATATTAACCACAGTTATTTTAAATTCCTGATCTGATAATTCCAAAATGTGTACCATATCTGATTCTGCTACTGATGCTTGCCCTGTCTCTAAAGACTGTTTTTTGTTTTTCAAAATGCTTTGTAAATTTTTTTTTTTGGTCAAAATCTGGACATAATACGTTGGGTAAGAAGAAGAGGTTCTTTCAGTTGTACTCCCTTGTAAAGGCCTGTTGATGTTGGGGTAAAGTGTAGAAGGAGGGAAGCATTCTATCATTAGGTGAAGTTGAGTTACATCAATTCCAACCCATAGCGACCTCTATGTGACAGTAGAATTGTCCCATAGGATTTTCTAGGCTGTAATCTTCTGGAAACAGATCAATAGGTCTCCCCCTTCCCCACAATGGGGCCACTGGGTGAGCTTGAACCACCAACCTTTTGGTTTTCAGCTGAGCACGTAAGTGTTTGCACCACCAGTGCTGTTTAAGGATTCCATAATCCTATGATTATGTCTCAGTCTTTTAGTGAGCCTGCATCCCTGGTTTGTGACATTCACAAGTGCTTC
Source organism: Dugong dugon (assembly GCA_030035585.1). Lineage (NCBI taxonomy): Eukaryota > Metazoa > Chordata > Mammalia > Sirenia > Dugongidae > Dugong > Dugong dugon. The sequence continues at coordinate 37,687,163 of CM057479.1, forward strand.
TTTGCTTTTTCTTTTTCCACCCCTTAGGTAAAACAAGGAAGTTAAAGGGAGCTGGAGTTGTATATTTCCTTCTTCCACTTTGGTTAGGCTCTGATAAGATCAAAGATGGTTAGGCCCTGGTAAAGTAGTTTTTCTTCAGGGTAAGACATCATTAAGGAGAACAGAGCACTATTTCAAAGTAGTTATGTTTCCCCTACCCCACCAGAAGCATGAGAATGTTTTTCTCTGATATTTACAGGGACAACCTGGTGGGAGTCCTGGAAGTGAAACTCATAAAAGTGTGGGGATCACCCCAAATTTGGGCCTCCAGGAGTTTTTATATTTCAAACCAGTCTATTCTCTGTCTCCAGCAATTAGTCAGTTACCAGTTACATATTCCTACCTGTGGCTGGGACAGTTTCTGCTCCTGGTAATTGATGATTTTCTTTATCAGCCTATCTGTCTCCCCAGTTTTTAGGCTGGTGGTTTGCCCTGTGATTTCAATTCTCTTATGGATCTAAGAAGACTGGTTGATTTATAGTTTTTACAGTTTTTTGTCTTGTGAGGATGAGAGTGATGACTTCCAAGCTCATTACATGCTAGGCCAGAAATTGGAAGTCAGTCCCACTGTTATTTTTATTAAAAACTTACTAGCTTCCTGTTAGGCACACAGAGATTGACCTCAGTCTTTCATTGTCTGATAAAGCCTTAGACTTCCTAGGTACTGTGGTACTGCTCTCATGTGCAATGGGTTATACATTGCCACCAGTGTACAGGATATATGTTTGGTTGTTTTCTTTTCTTTTCCTTTATCTCTGCAGATTAAGGTTTTCTGCTATAAAACTGACGGGGAGATGGGTTTGGGAAGAGTTTCTTTTGGGCATATTATTTTGGAACATTTATATTGGAATGATTTTCAATTTGTAGCAAATAAATGTTTTCTAGCAATTAGATAAAAAGTGTATTTCTAAGAACAAGGCTATCTTATGAAGCTATAAATCTTGGAATTAATAAATAATATTTACTGCTGATGGTTAATTAGCGTATTATCTTCCTCTGCCAGATAAAAGGCTAAAATAAATTTAGCTTGTTTCATTCTGTTCTAATAAAACAGTAATAATATCTGTTGATGGAAAGTAGTCAAAAGAAAGAAGTCTTTTACATATATATATTTTTTTGGCATTTTAGTTAAAATTAGCAAGTGATGTAGATTACCTTATTATGAGGAAAAAAATATTCCTTTATATTCTAGTTAAAGTCAAGAAATGCAGTGGTAAATCTTTAAGTATTGAAGAAAAAAATTAAAAATTTGTGAGGTAAGTTAGGGCAACGTCATGGACGTAATTTAGATTTCAGCCACTGTTTTTTGAAACTGAGCATTGCAGTCTCTTGGCCAAGTACAGAAATCAATTTAATTATTATGTATATACGAACATAAATTTTATATATGAACATTAGGATAAGATTACTGGTAAAGGAGAGGTGGGGCAAGATGGTGCTCTAGGCAGAAGCACCACGCCGTCCCTCCACAGCAAAGATCCGAAAAACTAAGCCTAACAGAGAATCAACAATCCTGAAACCCTACAACACCAAATGAAGAGATAAAGAACTCAGCCAAATACCAAACGGAGTGAGAATATTAAAAGAGAACGGAGAGCGAGTAGAGACTCATGCAGAGATTCCTTACCAGCTAACGCAGCGCAGATCCACCGTCTTGGATTCCTATCGGAGACCAGCGAACGGGAGAGCAGCCTCGCAGAGCGTCCAGTGGGAGACAGAACGACCGGTAAACTGCCATGCGCGCTTTCCCACCCCCACCCCTCTCCACCTCGGCTGGGGCTCCCCTGCTTTCCGTGGCCAGGGTCCCTGGGCTGGGGGGCGCCGGTGCTTGGATTCCACATGCCCAGGCGGGCGGCTTTCTGAGAGCCGTTTGCTGGCTGCTGGCGAAGCTTTTTCTGCTGCCTCCCCCTCCTTTTGCCTGGGTGCCTGGTTCTGAGTGCTGTCCTTGCTCTCTCCTGTGGGGCTGTGGGGCTGCGTTCAGGCATGTGGCTGCTTCCAGGTCTGGGCTGCCGTGCTGGCGAGATCCCAGGGCCTTTGTTCGTTCGCCCCTCTGCTTCCCGTGGCCATGGTCTCTTAACCCCGAGACTGCCGGCTGCTTGGAATTCGTGCCCCTGAGTGGGGGCTCTCTGGGTCCCATTTGTTGGCTGTTGGTGTGGCATTTTCTCCTTCTTCTGGTTTCTCGCTTGCCTCTCGCTGCCTCCCCCTCCTTTTGCTCAGGTGCCTGGTTCCGAGCACCGTCTTTGCTCTCTCCAGCGGGGCTGTGGGGCTGCGTTCGGGCGGGTGGCGGATTCCAGGTCTGGGCTGCCACGCTGGTGAGATCCTGGGGCCATTGTTCGATGGCCCCTCTACTTCCTGTGGCCACAGTCTCTTGACCCCGAGACTGCCGGCTGCTTGGAATTCACGCCCCTGAGTGGGGGCTCTCTGGGTCCCATTTGTTGGCACTGACTGCTGGTGTTGCTTTTTTTTAATTTTATTTTTCTTCTTTTTTGATTAGTTTTGTTATCTTTTCCCTCTTTTTCCCTTTTGTCTTTCTTCATTGCTTAATTTCTCGTCTCTCTATCTCTTCCTTCTCTTTCTGATCCCTGAATACCAGGCGATGTATGCCTCTGTACCTTCTGCCGAGGCTGTGCTGTGAAAACTGAGACCGAATCCGCCAGACCTCATAGCTGCATCGGTGGGATCCCTGGGAACTTTGCAGTTCTTTAACTTTTCTGATTTTTTTTGTTCATTCTTTCCTTTTCTTTCTCTTCCCCCTTCTGGTTTCCTCCATCCCATAGTCTCTCATCTGTATATTCCAACGAAAGCTCCCCTAGCATTCTTTTATGTTTGTATGCTTTTTGCTCCTGCTCCTCTCTCCTCTCTCCCATATCCAGCTTAGCTTCACACATAACCATCTTCCCGCTGCACCCTACCTACCTGCACTGTGCACTTGACATCACACCACCAAGCTGTGCAGGCATGCCCTATTGGAACCTGCCCAGCACTGACTACCGACCATCCTGGTGGCTTCGGTAAGTGCCACAAACAACCCGTCCCAGTGGCTCCTCTTCAGCTAGATCTGCCCAGCTGTACCACAAGGACGAAACAACAACAAAAAAAAAACTACAATCAATAAATGAGAGAAATATCTACTGAATGCCCCGAAAATGGCAAACAATATCAAAACATTTACAAAAACAAGACAAGATGGCTCCAATAGGCGTCCAAATTAAAACACCAGAAAACTCTCCTGTGGAAGAAAATGCACTAGAAGTACCTGATACGGAACTCAAATCACTAATACTTGGAATTTTCCAAGAACTGAGGCAAAAAGCTGACAAACATGGGGAAAAAATAGACAAATTTATGGAAAATACAGACAAAAAATTGGAAGAATTCAGGAAGATGATGCAGGAACAAAATGCCAAAATATATTCACAACTCAAAATTATACAAAAACAACAATTAGAAATCCAAAAGATAAACAACAAGATTTCAGAAATGGACGGTGTCATAGAAGCGCTGAGAAGTAGATTTGAAACCATGGAAGACAGGATCAGTGGAACTGAAGACAAACACTTGGATACAACTCTGTTTCAGGAAAACTCAGAAAAAAGAACAAAGAAAAATGAAGAGACCCTGAGAGTTATGTGGGACACAATTAAAAGCAAAAACTAACGAGTGATTGGCATACCAGAACAGGGGGAGAAAACAGAAAACACAGAGAGGATCATTGACGAACTGCTGACAGAAAACTTTCCCAATATCATGAAAAATGAAAAGCTAGCCATCCAAAAAGCTCAACGAACCCCATATAGAAGAGACCCCAAAAGAAAATCACCAAGACATATCATATTCACACTCACTAAAACTAAAGACAAACAAAGAATCCTGAGAGCAGCTCATGAAAAACAAGAAGTCACATACAGAGGAGAAACAATAAGACTAAGCTCAGATTATTTGGCAGAAACCATGCAGGCAAGAAGGCAATGGGATGACATATATAAAATCTTGAAAGAAAAAAATTGTCAGCCAAGAATTATATATCCTGCAAAACTCTCATTCAAATTTGATGGTTAAATTAGGTCATTTCCAGATAAACAGAAACTAAAAGAATATGCAAAAGTCAAACCAAACTTACAAGAATTATTAAAGGGAGTTCTTCGATCTGAGGACAAACAGCTTCAGCCCTCAGGCAGGACCTAGGACCTAGGACGCAGGTTCATATGAACCAGAAACCATTCTAGGAACTGAACTACAGAGGACTTTCCAAAAACAAAAGATATACAACACGGAATCAGAGAAATCAATCAAAGAATGACAACAACATCAAAACAATGAAAGAGGGAACAAACGACATACGTATAGAACCTTCTAAAGGAGAGGAAGGCAAGGAGATACCAAGTAAGGGTAGACTGCTTCAAAATTATAAAGATAAGGGTAAAATTCATGGTAACCACAAAGAAGTTAACAAACCAACTCATAAAAATAAAGACAAAAAATATGAAGTCTCAACAAAAACAAAACCTACAAAAACAAAAGAAATGAACACAAAATCCACAAACACAAGTAACTCAGCACAAGAGAGTAAGAAGAACAAAGAAAACTTCAGCATCACAAAAAAAAGCACTACAAAATGACAGCAACAAACTCACATCTATCAATAATTACACTGAAAGTAAATGGACTCAATGTACCCATAAAGAGATGGAGAGTGGCAGAATGGATAAGAAAACACGATCCATCAATTTGCTGTCTACAAGAGACACACCTTAGAAACAAATATTTGAATTTATTAAAAATCAAAGGTTGGAAAAAAATATATCAAGCTAACAGCTATCAAAAAAGAGCAGGAGTGGCAATTCTAATCTCAGATAAAATAGACTTTAAAACAAAATCTACCATAAAAGACAAAGAAGGACAGTATATAATGATTAAGGGGATGATCCATCATGAAGACATAACCATAATAAATATCTATGCACCCAATGACAGGGCTCCAAAATACATGAAACAAACTCTAACAATAATGAAAAGAGAAATTGACAGTTCCACAATAATAGTAGGAGACTTCAACACACCACTCTCAATAAAGGACAGAACAACTAAAAGGAAACTCAGCAAAGATACAGAAGACCTAAAGGACACAATCAGCCAACTGGACCTCATAGACATATATAGAACAAGCCATCCAACCGCTGCAAAGTACACATTCTTTTCCAATGCACATAGAACGTTCTCCAGAATAGACCACATCTTAGGCCACAGAGCAATCCTCAACAAGATCCAAAATGCTGAGATAATTCACAGTATCTTCTCTGACCACAATGCCATCAAGGTAGAAATTAACACTAGAAAGACCTAGGAAAAAAAAATCAAACACATGGAAACTGAATAATACCCTGCTTACACATCAATGGTTAATAGAAGAAATCAGAGATTGAATTAAAAAATTCCTAGAATCAAATGAAAATCAAAACACATCATACCAAATCCTTTGGGACACAGCAAAGGCAGTCCTCAGAGGACAAATTATAGCAATAGATGCACATATCAAAAAAGAAGAAAGGGACAAAATCAAAACATTAACTACAGAACTCAAACAAATAGAAAGACAACAACAAAAAAAAAAAGCCTACAACCACCGGAAGAAAGGAAATAGTAAAGATCAGAGCAGAAATAAATGAAATAGAGAACAGAAAAACAATAGAAAGAATCAACAAAACCAAAAGTTGGTTCTTGGAAAGAATCAACAAAATCGACAAACCACTGGCCAGACTGACAAAAGAAAAACAGCAGAGGGCACAAATAACCCAAATGAGAAATGAAATGGGGGACATTACAACAGACCCAACCAAAATAAAAAGGATTATAACAGAATATTATGAAAAACTATATTCCAAAAAATTTGAAAACCTAGAGGAAATGGATAAATTACTAGAAACATACGGTCTACCCAAACTACAACAAAGTGATATTGAAAATCTGAACAGACCCATAACAGGAGAATAGATTGAAAAGGTAATAAAAAAACTCCCAACCAACAAAAGCCCTGGCCCAGATGGCTTCACTGGAGAATTCTCCAAAAAGTTACAGAAGAGCTTTTACCAGTTCTACTCAAGCTATTTCAGAGCATAGAAGAGGAAGCAACACTTCCAAATTCATTCTATGAAGCCAGCATAACACTGATACCAACACCAGGCAAAGACATCACAAAAAAAGAAAATTACAGACTAATATCTCTCATGAACATAGATGCAAAAATTCTGAACAAAATTCTAGCCAATAGAATTCAATATCATTTCAAAAAAATAATACACCACGACCAAGTAGGAATCATACCAGGTATGCAAGGATGGTTTAACATTAGAAAATCCATCAATGTAATCCACCACATAAATAAACGGAAAGAAAAAAATCACATGATCATCTCAATTGACGCAGAAAAGGCATTCGACAAAGTCCAACACACATTCCTGATAAAAGCTCTCAATGAAATAGGTATAGAAGGGAAATTTCTCAACATAATAAAGGGCATGTATGCAAAACCAACAGCCAACATCAGTCTTAATGGAGACAGGCTAAAAACATTCCCCTTGAAAACAGGAACAAGACAAGGATGCCCTTTATCACCACTCCTATTTAACATTGTGCTGGAAGTTCTAGCTAGAGAAATAAAGAAAGAAAGAAATAAAGGGCATCCAAATTGGTAATGAAGAAGTTAAACTGTCCCTGTTTGCAGATGATATGATACTGTACATAGAAAACGCTAAAGACTCCACGAGAAATCTACTGGAAGTAATAGAACGATTCAGCAGAGTAGCAGGATACAAGATAAACATTCAAAAAGCAGTTGGATTCCTATACACCAGTAAAGAGAACGATGAAAAGGAGATCAGGAAATCAATACCATTTTCAATAGCCCCTAAAAAGATAAAATACTTAGGAATAATTCTGACCAGGAATGTAAAAGACCTATACAAAGAAAACTGCAAACACTGCTGCATGAAACCCAAAGGGATCTATATAAATGGAAAAACATACCATGCTCATGGATAGGCAGACTCAACATTGTGAAAATGGCAGTTCTACCTAAAGCAATTTACAAATACAATGCAATCCCGATACAAATACCAACAACATTTTTCAAAGAGATGGAAAAACTAATTATTAACTTTATATGGAAAGGGAAGAAACCCCAAATAAGTAAAGCACTACTGAAGAAGAAGAAGAAAGTTGGAGGACTCACATTACCTGACTTGAGAACATACTATACAGCTACAGTACTCAAAAAAGCCTGGTACTGGTACAACGACAGAGACATTGACCAATGGAACAGAATTGAGAACTCAGATGTAAATCCATCCACCTACGGTCACCTGATCTTTGACAAGGGCCCAAAATACATCAAATGGGGAAAAGACAGTCTTTTTAACAAATGGTGCTGGCAAAACTGTATATCCATTTGTAGAAAAATGAAACAGGACCCATACCTCACACCATATACAAAAACTACTTCAAAATGGATCAAAGACCTGAATATAAAGCCTCAAACTATAAAATTCATAGAAGAAAAAAATAGGACCAACACTTCAGGCCTTAATACATGGCATTAACAGGATACAAACCATAACCATCAACACAAAAAACCCAACAGATAAACTAGATAACTGGTATCTTCTAAAAATCAAACATCTATGCTCTTCAAAAGACTTCACCAAAAGAGTCAAAAGAGAACCTACAGACTGGGAAAAAATTTTTGGACAGTACAAGTCAGAAAAAGGTCTAATCTCCATAATCTACAAGAAAATCCAACACCTCTACAACAAAAAGACGAACAATCCTATCAAAAAATGGGCAAAGGAAATGAACAGACACTTCACCAAGGAAGACATTCAAATGGCCAACAGACACATGAGGAAATGCTCGCGATCACTAACCATTAGAGAAATGCAAATTAAAACCACAATGAGATACCATCTCACCCCGGCATTACTGGCACGAATCAAAAATACTGGAAATAACAAATGTTGGAGGGGCTGCGGGGAGATGCGAACTCTTATACACTGCTGGTGGGAATGCAAAATGATACAACCATTTTGGAAAATGATATGGCGTTTCCTCAGAAAGCTAGAAATAGACATACCATTCGATCCAGCAATCCCACTGCTAGGAATATATCCTAGAGAAATAAGAGTCATCACTGGAATAGACATATGCACACCTATGTTCATGGCAGCATTGTTCACAATAGCAAAACAATGGAAACAACCTCGATGTCCATCAACAGATGAATGGATACACAAACTATGGTACATACACACAATGGAGTTCTATGCAATGAGAAAGAACAACAATGAATCTGTGAACCATCTCATAACATGGATAAAACTGGAGGACATTATGCTGAGTGAATTAATAAGTCAATCACAAAAGGACAAATATTGTATGAGACCTCTATTGTAAAAACTCATAAAAAAATTCACATGCAAAATGTAACAATCCTTCTTGGTTACCAGGGATGGGGGGGGGGGGAATACTAAATAGGCAATAGATAAGTGGTACCTTGGGTGAGAGGTGAGATAGTACACAGTACAGGGGAAACTAACACAACCTGCATAAGGAAAGGTCATGGAGGCCCTATAGACACATCCAAACCCCCCGAGGGACTGAGTTGTTGGACGGAGGGCTCTGGGGACCATGGTCTCGGGGAACATCTAGCTCAATTGGCATGACACTACTTATAAAGATAATGCTCTACATTCTACCTTGATGAGTAGTGTCTGGGGTCTTAAAAGCCTATGAGCGGCCATCTAAGATACTCCAGTGGTCTCATCCCTTTGGGAGCAAGGGAGAATGAAGAGAACAGGATACAACGAAAAGATTAGTCCAGAGGACTAATTGTCCACAGCTACCAAGGCCTCCACCAGACTGAGTCCAGTACAGCTAGATGGTGCCCGGCTACCACCACTGACTGCTCTGACCAGGATCACAACAGAGGGTTCTGGACAGAGCTGGAGAAGGATGTAGAGCATAATTCTAACTCCCCCCCCCCCAAAAAAAAAAAAAAAGACCTGATTTACTGGCCTAAAGAATACTGGAGAAACCTCAAGAGTGTGGCCCCCAGTCACCCTTTCAGCTCAGAGGTGAAGTTACCTTCGAGGTTTGATGTTAAGCCTGGGAGTGGACAGCCCAGTAAAACTAAATGGGACTAACAAGGTACAGGAGTCCGGTGACAAAGGCCAGAAGGCAGAGGGGGAGTAGGAAACTGATGATAAGGAACACAAATTGAGTAAGGACACTGTCGATGTGTTGTGAGATTGTTGACCACTGTTATAGGGCAACATTTGTAGTAACTATTAAATGGGAGGCTATTTTGTCCTGTAAGCCTTCATCTTGGGTGAGAATGGCAGCACAATTGGAAAAGCATAGTCAATATCACTTAAATGTGTAAGTAAAATGTTTTGAAATGGTGTTAAAAAAAAAAAAAACAAATGAGACTAATGAGGTACAGTAGTCCAGTGGCAAGGGCCAGAAGACAGAAGGGGACAAGGAAGTCCCCTGGTGATAGGGAGCACAAGGTGGAGTAAGGATATTCTTGATGTGTTGTGAGATTGTTAACCATTGTCATAGGGCAGCATGTGTAGTAACTGTTAAATGAGAAACTATTTTGTTCTGTAAGCCTTCATCTTAAGTGAGAATAACAGCACAGTTGGAAGAGCGTAGTCAATGTCACTGAACTGTGTATGTAGAAATTTTTGAAACGGTGTATCTTTGGCTATCTGTATTTTCATCAAAAAAAAAAAAGTTGAGAATTTAGAGGCTTAATATGTTGTGGGGTTGTTAACCAATGTCATAAAACAACATGTGTACTACTGTTTCATGAGAAACTATTTGTTCTGTAAGCCTTCACCTGAAGTACAATAAAATATAAAAAAAATTAAAAAAAAGATTACTGGTAAAATACAAAGCACATTAGTGACCAATATTGTCATAATCTATAACATTTGGGTTTATTTTATCCAATGAACATCAAATATTTCCATATCTCCCAGAAAAAATCTGCAAGTTACTCTCTGCTTATACACCATTAGAAAATAGCCCACTCAGTAAAAAGTGAACAGAAGTTCAATCCAAGCACTTGAACTGAGAAAAAAACTAAGTAATCTCTTTTCCTAATTCTAAGATTCAGATAAGTTTTTTTACACAACCAGTTGAATTGATTTCAGTAATTATTTTTTGGACACAACATCAGAAAAGACAATTGCTAGGAAAAGACATCATGGTTGGCAAAGTAGAGATTCAGTGAAAACAAGGGCCATAATAGTTGCAACAAGTGGCTCAAACATACAAAAGATTATGGAGATATAGCAGGATAGGACAACATTTTGTTGATTATGCACAAGATTGCCAAGAGTAGGAACTTTTCAAAGGCAACCAACAACAAAAATAATAAATTTATTTTCTAGTCACAGGTTGGTGAGAGGATTCAAAGGCAAATATGTATTTATTTAATATCTAAATGCCCCTAGGTGCTAACACTGTGGCACTTACATACTACATATTCACTAAATATTAGATGGATAGATAAAAAAACAAACAAAATAACAACAGCAATAATAAAAACCTCTTCCAAAGACAATCAATGTAGGGCTTACTCAGATATAATGAAAAAAACATAACTTTTGGGGGGGACAGGAGTGTTCTCGCTGCTTATTTTGTACTTAATTACATCATGTTACTGTCATCTCTTAATTCTTTCAGCATTCCTTTTCATTATTAGAATTTAGTGGTAAATTTGGAAAATAGATATTAAAAATTACGTTAACTTTTTTTTCACATAGGACCATGTTAGGAATAAAAGAAAAAAAAACTCACAGACTTCTATTTTAATATTTGTATGCTAGAAAAATATGAATTCTAGAACACTTAATTGTGCTCATGAGGAGCCTGCACATAGATCAAGAGGCAGTCGTTCCAACAGAACAAGGGGATATTGGGTGGTTTAAAGTCAGGAAACGCGTAGTTCATGGTTGTATCCTTTCACCATACTTATTCAGTCTTATGCTAAGCAAATAATCCGAGAAGCTGGACTAGATGAAGAAGAATTGGCATCAGGATTGGAGGAAGACTCATTAACAACCTGCATTATGCAGATGACATAAACTTGCTTGCTGAAAGTGCAGAAGATTTGAAGCACTTACTGATGAAGCTCAAAGACCACAGCCTGCAGTGTAGATTACACCTCAACATCCTCACAAATGGACAATAAGCAACATCATGATAAATGGAGAAAAGATGGAAGTCGTCAAGGATTTCATTTTACTTGGATCCACAATCAATACCCATGGAAGCAGCACTCAAGAAATCAAACATCGCATTGCATTGGGCCAATCTGTGGCAAAAGAACTCTTTATAGTGTTAAAAAACAGAGATGTCACTTTAAGGACTGAGATGCAACTAACCCAGGCCATGGTGTTTTTTTTTGTTTGTTTGTTTGTTTTTTGCTTTTTAATTGTTCTTTAAATTAAAGTGTACTGTTCAAATTAGATCTCATACAAAATGTTATATACACATCATTATGTGACCCTAGATAACAGCACGCTACTCCTTTCCACAAATGGGATTTCCCATGTCCATTGAACCAGCTCCTGACCCTCTCCGCCTTCTCATCTTGCCTCTGGACAGAAGCTGCCCATTTAGTCTCATGTATCTACTTGAGCTAAGAAGCTCTCTTTACGAATATCATTTTCTGTAACATAGTCCAGTTTAACCTTTATCTGAAGAGATGGCCTTGGGAATGGTTTTAGTTTCGGGCTAACAGAGTCAGGGGGCCATGTCTTCCAGAGTCCCTCCAGCCTCAGTCAAACCACTAATTTTGAACTTTTTACTAGAATTTGAGTTCTGCACCCACTTTTCTCCTGCTCCATCAGGGACTGTCTGTTGTATTCCCTGTCAGGGCGGTCACTGATGGTTGCCAGGCACCATCTAGTTCTTCTGATCTCAGGCTGATGAAGTCTCTGGTTTATGTGGCCCTTTCTGTCTCTTGGACTAATCTGTTCCTTGTGTCTTTGTTGTTGTTCATTCTCCTATGCTCCAGGTATGTTGGGAACAGTCGACACATCTTAGATGGCCACTGGCTAGCTTTTAAGACCCCAGACACCTCTCACCAAGGTGGGATGCAGAACATTTTCTTAATAAATTTTGTTATGCCAATTCACCTTGACGTCCCCTGTAACCATGGTCCCCAGACTCCCACTCCTGCTACTCTGTCCCTCAAAGTGTTTGGCTGTATTCAGGAATCTTCTTAGCTTTTGATTTAGTCCAGTTGCACTGACTTCCCCTGTAGTGTGTGCTGTCCTTCCCTTCACCTAAGATAATTCTTGTCTACTATCCAGTTATTGAATACCCCTCTCCCTCCCTCCCTGGTAACCATCAAAGAATGTTTTCTTCTGTGTTAAAACCTTTTCTTGAGTTCTTATAATAGTGTTATTATACAGTATTTGTCTTTTTGTGAGTGACTAAATTCACTCAGCATATTGCCCTCCAGATTACTCCATGTTATGTTTCACGGATTCATCGTTATCTTTATCGTTCCATAGAATTCCATTGTGTGAATATACCGTAATCTGTTTATCCATTCGTCTGTTGATGGGCACCTAGGTTGTTTCCCTCTTTTTGTTATTGTCAACAGTGCTGCAGTGAACATGGTTGTGCATATGTCCGTGTGACGGCTCTTATTTCTCTAGGATATACTCCAAGGAGTGGAATTGCTGGATCTTATGGTACTTCTAGCTTTTTAAGGAAGCACCAAATCCATTTCCAAAGTGACCGTAACATTTTACATTCCCACAAACAATACATAAGTGTTCCAGTCTTTCCACAACCTCTCCAACATTTATTATTTTGTGTTTTTTGGATTAATGCTAGCCTTTTTGGGGTGAGATGGCATCTCATTGTAGTTTTGATTTGTGTTTCTCTAACGGCTAATGATCTCAAACACTTACTCATGTGTCTGTTAGCTGCCTGTATGTCTTCTTTGGTGAAGTGACTGTTCATATCCTTTGCCCATTTTTTAACTGAGTTATTTGTCTTTGTTTTTGAGGTTTTGCATTATCTTGTAGATTTCAGAGATTAGACCCAGATTGGATTTGTCATAGTCAAAAATTTTTTCCCAGTCTGTAGATAGCCTTTTTAATCTTTCGCTGAAGTCTTTTGATGAGCATCAGTGTTTTATTTTTAGGAGCTCCCAGTTATCTAGTTTCTCTTCTAGTGTTTGCCCATTGTTACTTATGGTTTGTATTCTTTTTATGCCATGTGTTAGGGCTCCTAGCATTGTCCCTATTTTTTCTTCCATGATCTTTATCATTTTAGATTTTATATTTAGTCTTGATTCATTTTGAGTTAGTTTTTGTTCATGGTATGAGGTATGGGTCTTGTTTCATTTTTTTGCAGATGGATATCCAGTTATGCAAGCATTGAATTGTATTTATAGAATGCTTTGGGTAGAATTGACATTTTCACAATGTTGAGTCTTCCTATCCATGAGCAAGCTATGTTTTTCCACTTACGCAGGCCTCTTTTGGTTTCTTGCAGTATTGTCCTGTAGTTTTCATTGTACAGGTCTTTTATGTCTCTGGTTAGATATATTTCTAAGTATTTTATCTTCTTGGGGGCTATTGTAAATGGTATTGATGTGGTCATTTCCTCTTCGGAATTCTCTTTGTTGGTGTAGAGTATTCCAACTGATTTTTGTATGTTTATCTTGTATCCTGATACTTGGCTGAAAACTTTATTATTTTCAATACTTTTCTTGTGGATTCTTTTGGGGTTTTTTGTGTATAAGATCATATTATCTGCAAATAGAGATACTTTGACGTCTTCCTTACCAATTTGGATGCCTTTTATTTCTTTTTGTAGCCTAATTGCTCTGGCTAGGACCTCCAACTCAATGTTGAATAAGAGTGGTGATAAAGGGCATCTTTGTCTGGTTCCTGTTCTCAAGGGGAATGCTTTCATACTCTCTCCATTCAGGATGATATTGGCTGTTGTCTTTGTATAAATGACCTTTATTATGTTGAGGAATTTCCCTTCTATTCCTATTTTGCTGAGAATTTTTATCATGAATGGGTGTTGGACTTTGTCAAATGCTTTTTCTGTATCAATTGATAATATAATATGTTTCTTGTCTTTTTTTTTATTTATGTAATGGATGACATTGATTGTTTTTCTAATGTTGAGCCATCCCAGCATACCTGGTATAAATTCCACTTGATCATGGTGAATTATGTTTTTAATCTGTTGTTGAATTCTATTGGTTAGAATTTTGTTGAGGATTTTTGCGTCTATATTGATGAGGGATATTGGTCTATAGTTTTATTTTTTATTTTTTTTTGTAGTACCTTTAACTGGTTTTGGCATCAGGGTTATGCTGGCTTCACAGAATGAGTTTGGGAGTATTTCATCTTTTCTATGCTCTGAAATACATTTAGTAGTAGTGGTGTTAACTCTTCTCTGAAAGTTTGGTAGAAATCTGCTGTGAAACCGTCTGGGTCAGGATTTTTTTTTGTTGGGAGTTTTTTAAATTAGCTTTTCAATCACTTATTATAGGTTTATTTGGTTCTTCTATTTCTGTTTGCATTAGTTTAGGTAGGTAGTGATTTTCTAGAGATTTGTCCATTTCTTCTAGGTTTTCAAATTTGCTAGACTACATTTTTTCATAGTATTATGCTATGATTCTTTTACTTTCAGTTGGGTCTTTTGTGATATCACCCATCTCATTTCTTATTCTGGTTATTTGCTTCCCTTCCTGTTTTTCTTTTGTCAATTTGGCCAATGGTTTGTCAATTTTGTTGATCTTTTCAAAGAACCAGCTTTTGGTCTTGTTAACTCTTTCAATAGTTTTTCTATTCTCTATTTCATTTAATTCTGCTCTAATTCTTATTATTTCCTTTCTTCTGGCACCTGAGGGCTTCTTTTGATATTCTTTTTCTACTTATTTGAGTTTGTAGAGTTAATATTTTGATTTGGCCCTTCTTTTTGGATGTGTGCATTTATCGCTGTAAAGTAAACTCTGAACACTGCTTTTGCTGTGTCCCAAAAGTTCTGGTACAATGTGTTTCATTCTCATTTGATTCTAGAACTTTCTTTATTCCATCCTTAGTTTCTTCTATAACCCAGTAGTTTTTGAGCAGGGTGTTGTTCAGTTTCCATGTCTTTGAGTTTTTTTCCTTGCTTTTTCTGTTATTGGTTTCTACTTTTATGGCTTTGTAATATTTTGATGCTTTGGATTTTGTTAAGGCTTGCTTTATGGCCTGATATGTGGTCTATTCTGGAGAACGTTCCATGTGCATTGGAAAAGAAAGTGTATTTAGCTGCTGTTGGATGGAATGTTCTGTATACGTCTATGAGATCAAGTTGGTTGATTGTGGCATTTTGATCTTTGGTGTCTTTGTTGAGCTTCTTTCTGGATGTTCTGTCCTTCACCAAAGGCAGTGTGTTGAAGCTTCCTACTACTATTGTAGAGCTGTCCATCTCTCTTTTCAATGCTGTTAGAGTTTGTTATATCCGTTTTGGAGCCCTGTCGTTGGGTGCATAAATACTTATTATAGTTATGTCCTCCTGGTGTGTTGACCCTTTAATCATTATATAATATCTTTCCTTATTCTTTGTGGTGTATTTTACTTTAAAGTCTATTTTGTCACAGATTATTATTGCCACTCCTGCTCTTTTTGGAGTGTTGTTTGCATATATGTTTTTTTTCCATCCTTTAAGTTTTAGTTTGTTTGTGTCTTTGAGTCTAAGGTGTGTCTCTTGGACAGCATACAGATGGATAGTGTTTTGTTTTTTATCCAATCTTCCACTCTCTGTTTCTTTATTGTGCATTTAGTCCTTTTAAATTCAGCATAATTATTGATAGACATGAGTTTAGTGCTGTCATTTTATTTTTTTTTTGTGTGTGTGTGGTCACATTTTCTTTGTTCCACTTAATTTTCTGTCCTGAGTTATTTTTCTTTATGTATTTTCTTTTCATCTTTTTCATTGTTGTTGATTTTGTAATTGCTCAGTCTTTATATTTTTATTGTTTTTTATTTTGACTTGTAGGATTGTTAGTTACCTTTGTGGTTACCTTAATATTTACCTCTATTTTTCTAAGTTTAAACCAATCTTTTATTTTTTGATATTGCCTTGACTTCTCCATATGTAAGTTCTATGACTACATTCTTTAGTCCCCCTTTTTTGTTTTAATGTTGTCATCTTTTATGTACTGACATCTCTGTTTCCCTATTTTCCATTGTTTTAGCTTTGATTTTTGTGTGTATATCTTCCCTGTCTGGGTTGATATCTGGTTGTTCTGTACCGTTTTCTAGTCTTGGGTTGTTATCTGATGTTATTGATTTTCTAACCAGAGGACTCCTTTTAGTATTTCTTTTAATTCTGGTTTGGTTTTACAAATTCCCTAAACGTCTGTTTTTCTGGAAATGTCCTAATTTCACCATCATATTTGAGAGAGAGTTTTGCTGGGTATATAATTCTTGGCTGGCAATTTTTTTTTTCCTTCAAGGCTTTATATATGTCATCCCATTGCCTTCTTGCCTACATGGTTTATGCTGAGTAGTCTGAGCTTAATTCTTATTGACCCTCCTTTGTAGACGACTTTTTGTTTATCTGTAGCTGCTCTTAAAATTCTGTCTTTATGTTTGGTTTTGGCAAGTTTGGTTATAATATGTCTTGGTGACTTTCTTTTGGGATCTACTTTATGTGGGGTTTGATGAACATCTTCAATAAGAATCTTCTCATCTTTCATGATATCACGGATGTTTTCTGCCAACAAATCTTCAACAATGCACTCTGTATTTTCTGTTATTCTTCCCCTACCCCATTTTGGTACTCCAATCACTCATAGGTTATTCCTCTTGATAGAATCCCACATAATTCTTAGGGTTTCTTCATTTTTTAATCCTTTTATCTGATTTTTCCTCAAATAAGTTGGTTTCAAGTGTTTTATCTTCAGCCTCACTAATTCTGACTTCCTTAGCCTCTATTCTGCTCCTATGACTTCCTATTGAGTTGTCTAATTCTGAAATTTTATTATTAATTTTATGTATTTCTGATTACTGTCTCTCTATGGATTCCTGCAGCCTGTTAAATTTGTTATTATGCTCTTCTCTAATCTTAAATTCTTCTATTGCATGTTCTGTGTTTTGATTAATTTCCTTCCTGATATCTTGAAGAGTTCTGTATATTAATCTTTGGTATTCTGACTCTGGTAATTCCAAGAAATTTTCTTCCTCTGGAAGATATCTAGATTCTTTATTTTGGGAGCTGGGCGAAGCCATCATGTTATGCCTCTTTATGTAACTGGATATTGACTGTTGTCTCTGAGGCATCAATAAGTTATATTTATTTGTTTATGTTTGCTTACTGTGTCCTAGCTTCTTGTTTTGTTTTGTTTTGATATACCTAATTAGGCTGCTCATGTGACCTAACCCGACCACCAGTGCCCATGAAGTTCCAATGTTCTGCCACCAGGTGACCAGAACAGCCACTACGTATGTTAGCCCGGAAGTCTGACCACTCCTCCTGTATGGATTCAGCACAGGTGTCCAGGTAGTCAGCCACCAACTGTGTGGTGCAGGCTCTCACCTACAGTTATAGACAGGCATGGGTGATTGTTGTAGGCACAGACATCTGGCTGCAGCAGGGAGACACAGGATGAGCGAGGGAGTGGGTGGACTGCCACTCCCAAGTGTCCAGGAGAAAAGCATGTCCCTGTTCCCTAGAGTACATAGATGGGTGGGTTTGTAGCAGGACTATGAGCATCAAATGCTGTTGGCTTTAAGGACTGGGAGGCACCTCTTATTCTTGGACACCTGTTGCAGCTGGCTAGGTGGCATGGTTGGCACCACCAGTTCTCAGACCCCTGATGTGGGTAGGTGAAGACTCTGCTTAATAGGCAGAACAGCATAAAATGTCAAGAACTTGCTGCTTCACAGCTGAAACAGTTGAAGTTAGACTTCAGGTATATACCCTGTTGTACTGTGGTAATGAGGGCCTATGTTGTTGAAATGGGCCCACACAATTCTCTCTTCAGGGGGAAAGGCACTCAAAGTCCATGTATCCCTTATGCCTGTGCCTAGGCAAAGGATCTGTGCCTACACTCTTCTCCTGGCTTAAGGGAGATGGCAGGTTATTTTTTCCCTGTTTGTTAATTTGTTCCCTCTCCAAGGCTGGGAAAATGGCTCAGGGTGCATGAGAGGTCCTACTTTTGGCCCAGGGGACTTGGCAATTGATGAAGCCAGTCTCAGACCCAGTGCAGATCAGGGAACAGGGAAGTAAATGGGAGAGAGGTTTTTCCCTATGGGGGGTGTTTTTGATCCATGTGGTAGGCCAGACACAAGTACTTATCTTTTGCACATTGAGGGCTGATTCTCACTTGTTCTGGATGGCTAAGTAGACTCTCTGCTGCTGGGTCTCTCCTGATGTGGAAAATGCCTCCCGAGCGCCACTGCTTTCCTGCCTTATCGTGCATCACAAGCTGATCAGAGCTGAAAGGCTCAGGCTACTGCTGGGTCAGGTCTGACAACTCCTCTCTGCCTCCAAACCGTCTCTCCTTCCTCCTGCCACTCAGGCCAATTCCTCAACATTGCCTTTGATGTTCAGGGGTCTGAGAGTGTCACATATAACCGATTCACTTGTTTTTTCAGGTCTTTGTTGTAAGAGGGACAACCAGAAGTGTCTGACTACGCCCCCATCTTGGTCCCTCCTCCTGGTGAAGTCTTTTGTTGAGCGTAAGTGTTTAATTTTTATAAGATCCTAGTTGTCTAGCTTATCTTCTGGAGCTTGTGTGTTGTTGATTATCTTTTGTATCCTGTTAATGCTGTGTATTAGGGCCTCTAGTGTTGATCCTGTTTTTTCTTCTATGAACTTTACAGTTTCGAGATTTATATTTAGGTCTTTGATCCATTTTGAATTGGTTTTTGTATATGGTGTGAGGTATGGTTCCTGTTTCATTTTTTTGCAGATGATATCCAGTTTTGCCAGCACTATTTGTTAAAAGGACTATCTGGTCCCCATTTGATGGACTTTGGGCCCTTGTCGAAGATCAGGTGACTGTAGGTGGATAGATTTACAATGCGTTCTCAATTCTGTTCCACTGGTCAATATATCTGTCATTGTACCAGTACGAGGCTGTTTTGACTACATAGCTGTATAGTAGGTTCTGAGGTCAGGTAGTGTGAGTCCTCCTACTTTATTCTTCTTCTATAGTGCTTTACTTATTCAGGGCTTCTTCTCCTTCCATATAAAGTTAATGATTAATTTTTTCATCTCCTTAAAGAATGTTGTTGGTATTTTGATCAGGATTGTGCTGTATTTATAAATTGCTTTGGGTAGAATTGTCATTTTCACAATGTTGAGTCTACCTATCCATGAGCGTGGTATGCTTTTCCATTTATGTAGATCCCTGTGGGTTTTTTGCAGTAGTGCTTTGTAGTTTTCTTTGTATAGGTCTTTTACATCCCTGGTTAGATTTATTCCTAAGTATTTTATTTTTTTAAGGGCTATTGTAAATGCTATTGTTTTCCTGATTTTCTTTTCATCATTCTCTTTATTAGTGTATAGGAATCCAACTGATTTTTGTATATTTACCCTGTATCCTGCTACTCTGCTGAATCTTTCTATTAGTTCCAGTAGTTTTCTCGTGGAGTCTTTTGGATTTTCTATATATAATATCATATCATTTCCAAACAGGGACAGTTTTACTTCTTCATTACCAATTTGCATTCCATTTATTTCATTTCCTTACCTTAATGTTCTAGCTAGTTCTTCCAGCACAATGTTAAATAGGAATGGTGATAAAGGGCATCCTTGTCTTGTTCCTGTTCTCAAGGGGAATGTTTTCAGCCCCTCTCCATTAGGAACGATACTGGCTGTTGGTTTTGCATTGATGCCCTTTATTATGTTTAGAACTTTCCCTTCTGTACCTATCATATTGAGAGTTTTTATCAGGAACCAGTGTTGGACTTCATTGAATGCCTTTTCTGCATCAATTGAGATGAACATGTGATTATTTTCTTTCCTTTTATTTATGTGGTGGATTATATTGATTCATTTTCTAATGTTGAACCATCTTTGCATACTTTGTATGACTCTTACTTCATTGTGGTGTGTTATTTTTTTGATATGAAGTTGAATTGTATTGACTAGAATTTGGTTGAGAATTTTTGCATCTATGTTCATGAGAGTTATTGGTCTCTAGTTTTCTTTTTTGTGTGGCATCTTTGCCTGGTTTTGGTATCATGGTTATGCTGGCTTCATAGAATGAATTTGGAAGCATTGCTTCCTTTTCTATGTTCTGAAATAGTTTGAGTAGTACTGGTGTAATCTCTTTTCTGAATGTTTGGTATAATTCTTCAGTGAAACCATTTGGGCCAGGGCTTTTTTGTTGGGAATTTTTTTTATTTCCTTTTCAATCTTTCCTCTTATTATGAGTTTGTTCAGATTTTCAACATTACTTTGTGTTAGTTTGAGTAGGTAGTGTGTTTCTAGAAATTCATCCATTTCTTCTAGGTTTCCAAATTTGTTGGAGTATATTTTTTCATAACACTCTGTTATGATCCTTTTTGTTTCAGTTGGGTGTGTCATAATGTTCACCATGTCATTTCTTATTTGGGTTATTTATGTCCTCTCCTGTTTTTCTTGTGTCAGTTTGGCCAGTGGTTTGTCAATTTTGCTGTTCCTTTCAAAGAACCAACTTTTGGTTTTGTTGATTCTATCTATTTTTTTCTATTCTTTAATTTATTTGTCTTCTGATCTTTATTATTTCCTTTCTTCTGGTAGTTGTGGGCTTCTTTTGCTGTTCTCTTTCTATTTCTCAAATTTTATAGCTAATGTTTTGATTTTGTCCCTTTATTCTTTTTTTATTTGTGCATCTATTTCTATAAATTCATCTCTGAGCACTGCCTTTGCTGTGTCCCATAGGTTTTGGTATGATGTGTCTTCATTCTCATTTGATTCTAGTATTTTTTTAATTCCATCTTTGATTTCTTCTATTACCCAGTGGTTTTTAAGCAAGTTTTTATTCAGGTTCCATGTGTTTGATTTTTTTCCCTGCTCTTCCTAATTTCTACTTTTTATGGCATTGTGAATAGAGAAGATACTTTGTATTATCTCAAAGTTTTGGATTTTGTGGAGGGTTGCTTTTGGCCTAAGATATGGTCTATTCTGGGGAAAGTTTCATGTGCATTGGAGAAGAATGTGTACTTTGCTCTGTTGGCTATAGTGTTGTTATACATGTTTATGATGTCAGGTTGGTTGATAGTGGCCTTTTGATCTTCTGTGGCTTTGTTGAGTTTCTTTCAAGATGTTCTGTCCTTTATTGATAGTGGTGTGTTGAAGCCTCTTTCTATGTCTTTGGTTTTAGCAACTGTGATTACAACATGTGTTGGTGATTTTATCTTGGGGTCTATCCTATATGGGTTTCATTGAGCTTCTTGTTTGGTCAGCTTTTCATCTTTCATGATATTTGGGAAGTTTTCTGTTAGGAATTCTTCAATGATCCTCACTGTGTTTTCTGTTTTATTCCTCAGTTCTGAAATTCCAGTCACTTGCAAATTTTTGTTTTTGATTGTATCCCACATTGTTCTCAGGGTTTCTTCATTTTTCTTCATTCTTTTCTCTGATTTTTCCTCAAAGTTGTATCCAATGATTTGTCTTCAATTTCACTGATCTTGTTTTCCATTGTTTCAAACCTGCACTGTCCATTTCTGAAATATTGTTTGTTTTTGGCTTTCTAATTGCTGTTTTTGTATAATTTCTAGTTGCTGTTTTTGTATAATTTCTAGTTGTGAATTTATGTTGACTTTTTTCTTGTATTATTTTCCTGAATTCTTCCATTGTTTTGTCTGTCTTTTCCATGCTTTTGCTTATTTATTTCTCATTTTTGTCTGTTTTTTCCTTCAACTGTTGGATAGCCCTGAATATTAGAGATTTGAATTTCCTATCAGGTAGTTACAATGTCTTTTCTTCTACTGGAAGGTCATCTGGTTTTTCATTTTTGACACCTACTGGAAGCATCCCATGCTGTTTTTTTATATATTGTTCTCTTCATGCTATTCAGTAATCATTTTCTTCTTTCATTTATTTTAGATTTGTTTCTTTAGTCCTGCTTTTTTGTTTTATTTGGTTATGTCTGAACAGACGGGCTGGGTATTCTTTGTTGTTTGCTTTTCTGTGCACTTGATACTTCTAGCCACCTTGTTCAATGGGCAGAGCCAGTTGCTCACCTGGTGCAGCAGGGCAGCAGGGTGCAGCAGGGCTGGTCCAGTGGACGGGGGTCTAGGATGTATCATTTGTGGCATGTACTGGGGCCAACAGGGCGGGTCTGGAGATCAATTGAATGTAGGGTCTGATAGACCATGCCTGTGCTGCTTGGGGATGTGATGCTCAGTGCACAATGCAGATAGGCAGGAGGGGGGGAGGTTGTGATGTGTGGAGGTCAGTGGGTGTAAGAAAGAAGAGGAAGAGAAGAGAGAAAGAGGAGCCAAAAAAAGTGCTGAGGGAAACCTGTCTTTGGAGTGGTGCAGACCTGGAGAATTCGTGTGCTGTTGGCTTTCTATCTGGGTGGTGAGGCACAGCCCATCAAGAAAGGACAGATATGGGACACAAATCTAGGTGGGTGGGAGAAAGAAAATGAAGGAAAGGAGAGAGAGATAAGACACTATATTAAAAAAAAAAAAAAAAGGAGAGAGAGAGAGAGAAATGCACACATAGCCAAGAGGCCAGGAGAAAGTAATGTAGAGAGAGACAAGAAACCAAGAAAAAGAAAAAAAGAAGATACCAGGTATCTGGGAGAAAGGAAGTTAGAGAGAGACAAGAAACTGAGGGTGAAAAAAAAGAATAAAGAAACAAAACAGAAAAAAAATGCCTCAAAGGAGTCCACCAGAAGCAGGTCCCTAGCCAAGCTGCACTGCACAGCCTGTGAAGAAGGAACATAAATGGCACACAGTGCCAGGTGTTCAGGAGAAAGGTAAAGAAGGAAGGCAGAGAGAGAGAGAGAAAACCAAGAAAAGAAAGAAAAAATAATCCACAAGGGAGCCCCCTGGCTTGGTGGTGTGGACCAGGGATGTGGCTTCCAAGCCAAGTGGTGCTGCACAGCCTGTCTAGAAGGAGCATAGACGGCACACAGCACCAGGTTTTCAGGAGACAGGAAAAGTAAGAAGGTAGAGAGACAAGAAACGAAAAAAGAAAAAATAAAAAATGCCCCCAGGGAGCTGACCAGCATGGCAGGGTGGACCAGGGAAGTTGTTCCCCAGCACAGTGATGCTTTACAGCCTGTCAAGAAGGAGCAGAGATGGCACAGGGAGCCAGGTGTTCAAGAGAAAGGTAAGGAGGGAGGTGAGAGAGAGAGAAGAAACCAAAAGACAGTGAAAAAAGCAACAACAGCCAAAAAAAAAGGTACTGAAGGAGCCGGCCCATGTGGACAAGGCAAAAACCAAGTGGCAACAGCTGGCATCTCTCTGGCCAAGCGACTGAGGCCCTCTGGAAAACGGTGGAAACCAAGCAGGGGGAAGAAGGCAAGGGATGGGAAAGCGTGTAGCACTGGTTACTGAGTGCTCTATATCCTGCTGGGAGCTCCTTGAAGCTGCCTTACTGTACTCCCTGTCTACTGATCTTGGTGGCTGAGGAGTCCAAGATGGTGAATCCGTGCTGCGTTAGCTGATAGAGGACTTCCACCCCATAGCTCTCCTCATTCTCTATTCTCTGTCAGTTTCTTATTCCAGTCAGTGCTTGCTTGAGTTCTTTATCCCTTCATTTGAAGCTTAGGGTTCCAGGATTGACGTTTTTCTTTGTTTTGCTGTTTTTTGGGTCTTTGCTGTGGAGTGAAGGCATGATGTTCCTGTTTATAGTGCCTTGTTGGCTCTGCCTCTCAAACATAATATTTCTTGAGCAGAAATATTTTCATAAAATTTCTATTATATTTTTATCTATATCTATGTTTCCCCATGACTAAAGTATATTTGCTGACCTCTCAATGAATAGGAATATTTTATTTTCCCACGTAACTAATATATTACTGTAAACACTATGCATTCTCCATCTTAGACTAGCTTGTAGTTAAGGTGTAAAAAGTAAATTAGTTATATTTGAAGATGCCCAGAAAAGGGATTGGGATGTTGTGTCAGAAATATTCCAAAGACTTTTGTTGTTTTATTTTCTCACTTCTCACTTTGTTGTTTTACTTTTTCACTTCTAATGGAACTAAAACTTTCAGATTTCAGTGAAATTCTCCTCCTGTCTCTGAAACCATAAATTTCAAATCAGTGCAACCATATTCTTAATCTCCCAATCTTCCTTAGGCAAACATGAACTAAAAAAAAAAAAAAAAAATCCTAGGTTATTTAAGTTCATAACTAGGAAAAATGCATACCCCCTTTGAATTAGATATATGTGTAGTTGAAACCGTTTGGCTTGCAATCTTTTTCCGTATTTGGAAAAAGTTCGTATGTAATGAAAACAAATGAAACAAGCATGTAGAAAGAAGGGAAGATTCCGAAGACAGAGAGAATTCTGATGGATTTCGTTTCCCTAACTGTCTGTTTTTCTTGAAGTACAGTTGTCACCCTGTTCTTTCCTGAGACTGATTATTTAATCGTTGTTTCTTTTTCTGAGAAATCCCAGCATTGTTCTGAAGCCAACAATACCACACAAGAACCAGTTAAAGTGTAGTTTCTATATCTTGAATCCAAAAGAATTATGACTATTATGAATATTTTAAAAGTTGATGTGTTAAGAATCTGTCATACCTGTGGAATATATGTGCAATTTTAGGCATTTATTATTTATTCTGTGAAAAGCAATATTATTCTCCAGAATTTGAACTCTCTAATTCACTGGGAGAGGATTGAGCTTTGGTAAATGAAGATAATAAAGAAACTCTTTACACATTTATACTTGAGAACTTCTACTAACATAGGAAGGATGAATGAAACTTTAGACTTTGTATTTTAAATATATTTTACTGCTTTTGAGAAACAGAAATAGAAATGATAACCGATGTTGTATTTGAAAAAAGTATAATGTGACATTTAATATTTTTACTTTAAAAGATAGAGCCTCCATCTGCGTTTGTTATTGAAATTTCAAAAATTTTTGAAAGTTATAGAAAGCATCT
Organism: Dugong dugon; assembly: GCA_030035585.1. Classification (NCBI taxonomy): domain Eukaryota; kingdom Metazoa; phylum Chordata; class Mammalia; order Sirenia; family Dugongidae; genus Dugong; species Dugong dugon. Next base: position 37,712,355 of record CM057479.1, read on the forward strand.
AATTTCTTTAAAAATAAGACCAGATTTATTATGTAATATTAAGGCATTACTTTAATCCCTGAAATAAAAAAAAATACTAATCTACAGTACTTCCCATCATCACTTGTTGTAATTAGGATGCTTTAGCAAATATTCTATCTTAAATTCTAGAAAAAGGAAAACATATGTGACACTTTAGCACTTTCACAACTGCTGAAGTGCTTAAAAGCTAATGGTATATTTATACTAGCTTGACTGACCCGCTGAAAAGCATTTTCATACTGATGATCTCTAGAGCAAATATATGTCAATATAATACTACATATAAAAGAGCATTTTCTTTGACAATAAGAATATTTCTATTTTATAATATAAAGTCAGTAAGACTTTTTTTTTTTTAATATTAAAAAAACTTTAGACTAAGATACTCCACTAGTCTTACCCCATCTGGAGCAAGGGAGAAAGAAGGAAACCAAAGACACAAGGGAAAGGTTAGTCCAAATGACTGATGGACAACAAGTACTACATTCTCCACCAGACTGAGTCCAGCACAACTAGATAGTGCCTGACTACCACCACCGACTGCTCTGACAGGGATCACAATAAAGGTTTTTAGACAGAGCTGGATAAAAATGTGTAACAAAATTCTAACTCACTCACACACAAAGACCAGATTTACTTGCCTAACAGATACTGGGGAAACTCAGAGAGTATTGCCCCCAGACACTCTTTTAGCTCAGTAATGAAGTCATTCCTGAGGTTCACCCTTCAGCTAAAAATTAGACAGGCTCATAAAACAAAAAGAGACTAAGTGGGCACAGCCCAGGGGCAAGGACTAGAAAGCAGGAGGGGGCAGGAAAGCTGGTAATAAGGAACCTAAGGTTGAGAAGGGGAGAGTGTTGACATATCATGGGTTGGTAACAATGTTACAAAACAATATGTGTAATAATTGTTTAATGAGAAACTAGTTTGTTCTGTAAACCTTCATCTAAATACAATTTTAAAAAATCTTTAGAAAAACTTCATGTCCCACAAATGAATTCCGGCGATTATTCTTCAGAATTTCATAATAAATCTTTTAAGTTATCTACATCAATTTATGTTTTCCTTTATATTTATCTAAGAAGTATGTGGAAGGATATTTGGCTTCTCTATATCGAATATTCTGCAGGAATTTGGTGCTATAAAATTATATTTCACCTCTCATGCTAACTCTTAGAAAGATATATTTTTACTCGCAATAGTATAGTTTCTATTGATATATATGACAAAGTGAATATAAATTATTTTATATTTTCAATGTTTTTTTCATTACAATGTTCTTATGGAAAATAAGAAGAAGATGAATATATAAAATTTCCGAACTTGTACCCAGGGTTTCTTTGTGTGACAATCACTAATAATTGCACAGAAATATAGAAATGAACCAATTAGTGTTTTGGAAAAAATATCACTATGCAAATTTTAATTGTAATATCAGAAACCATCTCTGAACTTCTATGCTTTAATCTAAATAACATTGAAAAATGTTTACCACACATGACCTAGGAATGCTTAATTTGAATCTTCCGTGAATCATTATGAATAAAGTTAGCATTACCTACTGCTGTGATAATATACCTCTAATAAAAACCTTTAATTTTGTTGATCCTTTGAAAGAACCAGCTTTTGGTTTTGTTGATTCTTTCTATTGTTTTCCTATTCTCTATTTTGTTTATGTCTGCTCTGATCTTTATTATTTCCTTTCTTCTGGTGGCTTTGGGCTTTTTTTTCCTTTCTCTTCCTATTTGTTAGAGTTGTGTAATTAGAGTTTTGATTTTGTCCATTTCTTCCTTTTTGATGTCTGCATCTATTGGTATAAATTGTCCTCGGAGGACCGCCTATGCTGTGTCCCTAAGGTTTATGTATGATATATTTTCATTCTCGTTTGATTCTAGGAATTTTTTTATTCTATCTCTGATTTCTTCTATTACCCAGTGGTTTGTAAGCAGGGTGTTATTCAGTTTGCATGTAACTGATTTTTTTTCCTTGCTCTTCCTGTTGTTAATTTCTATCTTGATGGCATTGTGGTCAGAGAAGATACTTTGTATTATCTCAGTGTTTTGGATCTTGTTGAGGGTTTGTCTGTGGTCTGAGAAGTGGTCTATTCTGGAGAAAGTTCCATGTGCATTGGAAAACAATGTGTACTTTGCTGCAGTTTGGTGTAGTGTTCTATATATGTCTAGGTCAGGCTGGCTGATTGTTTCTTTTAAATATTATGTGTCTTTGTTGAGTTTCTAGATGTTCTGTCCTTTACTGAGCGTGGTATGTTGATGTCTCCTACCATTATTGTGGAACTGTAAATTTCTCTTTTCAGTTCTGTTAGAGTTTGTTTTATGTATTTTGAAGCCCTGTCATTGGCTGCATAGATGTTTATTATGGTCAAGCCTTCATGATGGATCTTTCTTTTAATCATCATATACTGTCCTTCTTTGTATTTTGTGGTTAATTTTGTTTTACAGTATATTTTACCTGAGATTAGTATTGCCACTCCTGATCTTTTTTGGTAGCTGTTTGCTTGATATATTTTTTCCATCCTTTGATTTTTCATAAATTTACATCTTCATTTCTAAAGTGTATCTCTTGTAGACAGTATATTGATGGATCCTGTTTTGTAATCCATTATGTCACTCTCCGTCTCTTTATGGGTGCATTTAGGCTATTTACATTCAGTATAATTATTGATAGGTGTGAGTTTATTGCTGTCATTTTGTAGTGATTTTTGTGGTGCTGACATTTTCTTTGTTCCTCTTTTTATCTTTCATGATATAGGGGAAGTTTTCTATCAGCAGATCTTCAATTATCCTCTCTGTGTTTTCTGTTTTCTCCTCTTGTTCCAGAACTCTGATCACTCAGATTTTTGTTTTTGATTATATCCCACATAATTCTCAGGGTTTCTTCATTTTTCTTTGATCTTTTTTCTGATGTTTCCTCAGAGTTGTATCCTAGTGTTTGTCTTCCATTTCCCTGATCCTGTCTTTGTTTCAAAACTACTCCTCAGACCTTCCATGACACTGTCCATTTCTGAAATCTTGTTATTTACCTTCTGATTTCTAATTATTATTTTTGTATGATTTCTAGTTGTGAATTTATTTTGGCATTTTGTTCCTGTATTATTTTCCTGAATTATTCCATTTTTTGGTCTGTCTTTTTCCCTGAATTTGTCTATTTTTTCCTCATTTTTGTCTGCTTTTTGCTTCAACTCTTGGATAGCTCCGAATATTAGAGATTTGAATTCCCTATCAGGTAGTTTTAGTGCCTTTTCTCCTACTGGAAAGTCACATGGTATTTTATTTTGGATGCCTACTAGATCCATCTTGTCCTTTTTTAAATATGTTTTGGTATTGTCTGCTGTCTTCGGGGAATTCAGTGATTATTTTCTTCGTTTATTGATTGTAGATTTGTTTTGTCCTGCTTTTTTGTTTTATTTTGTTATGTCTGAGCAGGCAGTCTGTGCCTTCTTTGTTGTTTGCTCATCTCTGGGAACAATAGTTTTTGCCTCCTTCTCCAATGGCAGGCTCAGTTGATCAGGTATGGCACAGCAGGGCTGGACCAGCTGAAGGTGAGTTATTGGGTTGTGTTGTTTGTGGCACGTACTAGGGCTGACATGGCAGGCCGGGAATCAGTGCTGGGCAGGTTCTGGCAGGTTGTGCCTGTGCTGCTTGGTTGTGACGTTCAGCACATGGTGCAGGTAGGCAGGAAGGAAGGGGGATATTGTGATGTGTGGAGCTAAGACGGGTATAGGAAAGAGGAGAGAAGAGAGAGAAACAGGAGCCAAAAACATACAAACAAAAAAGAGTGCTAAGAGAATTTTCCATTGGAATGGAGAGATGAGAGATGGTTCTTCTGTCTCCTGCTGGGAGGGAGCTCCATGAAGTTGCTTTCCCATATTCCCTGCTCACTGATCTCCAACAGACATCCAAGATGGCAGATCCCTGGTGTGTTAGCTGATAGGGACATCTACATGTATCTGTCCTCACTCTCTGTTCTTTGTCAGTTTCTTATACCATTTGATGTTTGGCTGAGTTCTTTATCTCTTCACTTGATGCGTAGGTTTTCAGGATTGATGTGTGTCTCTGTTTGACTTAGTTTTTTGGGTCTTTGCTGTGGAAGGACAGTGTGGTGCTTCTGTCTGTTGTGCCATATTGCCTGGAAATCCTCACTAGCTTTTAAGATCCCAAATGCCACTCACCAAAGTGGGATGCAGAACATTAGCTTTAAAAATTTTGTTATGCCAATTGACCTAGATGTCCCCTGACACCATGGTCCCCAAACCCACACCCCTGGTACTCAGTCCCTTGGAGTATATTATTCTATTCAGGATACCTCTTAGCTTTGGTTTAGTTCAGTTGTTCTAACTTCCCCTGTAGTGTGTGCCGTCCTTTCCTTCATCTAAAATAATTCTTGTCTACTTTCTAGTTAGTGAATACACACTCCCTCCCTCTCCACTCTTGTAACCATCAAAGAATGCTTTCTTCTGTGTTTAAACCTTTTCTTTGGTTCTTATAATAGTGGTCTTATACAATATTTGTCCATTTGTGACTGACTAAATTAATTTAGCATAATACCTTCCAGATTACTCTAAGTTGTAAGACGTTTCACAGATTCATTCTTGTTCTTTACCGTTGCGTAGTATTCCACTGTGTGAATATACCATAATTTGTGTATCCATTCATCCGTTGATGGGCAGCTAGCTTGTTTCCAGATTTTTGCTATTGTAAACAGTGCAACAATGAATATGGGTGTGCACATAGCTATTCGTGTGATGGTTCTTATTTCTCTAGGATATATTCCAATGAGTGGGATTACTGGATCATATGGTACTTCTATTTTTAGCTTTTTAAGGAAGCGCCAAATCGATTTCCAAAGTGGTTATACCATTTTACTTTCCCACCAGAACTGTATAAGTGTTCCAGTCTCTCCACAACCTCTCCAGCATTTATTTTATTTTTATTTTTTTGGATTAGTGCTAGCCTTGTTGGGGTGAGATGGTATGTCACTATAGTTCTGATTTGCATTTCTCTAATGGCTAATGATCATGAGCATTTTGTCATATATCCGTTAGCCCCTGAATGTCTTCTTTGGCAAAATGCCTGTTTATATCTTTTGGCCATTTTTTAATTGGGTTATTTGTCTTTTTTATCATTGAGGTTTTGTGGTATCTTGTTGATTTTAGAGATTACATGCAGATCAGATTTGTCTTAGCCAAACTTTTTTTCCCGGTCTGTAGGTTGTCTTTTTTTTCTCTTGCTGAAGTATTTTGAGGAGCATCAGTGTCTGATTTTTAGAAGCGCCCAGTTATCTAGTTTCTCTTCTGGTGTTTGTGCATTGTTACTTATGGTTTGTATTATGTTAATGCCATGCATTAGGGCTCCTAGCGTTGTCCTTATTTTTTCTTCCATGATTTTTATCGTTTTCAATTTTATATTTAGGTCTTTGATCCATTTGGAGTTAGTTTTTGTGCATGATGTGAGATATGGGTCTTGTTTCAGTTTTTTGCAGATGGATATCCAGTTATGCCAACACTATTTGTTAAACAGACTGTCTTTTGCCCAATTAATGGACTTCGGGCCTTTTTCAAATATCAACTGCTCATAGGTGGATGAATTTACATTTGTATTCTCAGTTTTGTTCCATTGGTCTATGTATCTGTTGTTCTACCAGTACCAGGCTGTTTTGACTATTGTGGCAGTATAATAGTTTCTAAAATCAGGTAAAATGAGGCCTCCTACTTTGTTCTTCTTCTTCAGTAATTCTTTACTTATTTGGCACCTCTTCCCTTTCCATATGAAGTTGGTGATTTGTTTCCCCATATCGTTAAAAAATGCTGTTGGAATTTGGATCAGGATTACATTGTATCAGTAAATCGCTTTGGGTAGAATTGATATTTTCACAATGTTGAGTCTTCCTATCGATGAGCAAGGTACATTTTTCCACTTATGCAGTTCTCTTTTGGTTTCTTGCAGAAATCTCTTGTAGTTTTCATTCTCTAGGTCTTTTACGTCTCTGGTTAGATTTATTCCAAAGTATTTTATCTTCTTGGGGGATATTGTAAATGGTATTGATTTGGAGATTTCCTCTTCAAAGTTCTCTTTGTTGGTGTAGAGGAATCCAACTGATTTTTGTATATCTATCTTGTATCCTGATACTTTTCTGAAATCTTCTATTAGCTCTAGTACTTTTCTTGTGGATTCTTTTGGGGTTTTCTGTGTATAAGATCATATTATCTAAAAATAGAGATACTTTTACTTCTTCCCTAGCAGTTTGGATACACTTTATTTCTTTTTCTAGCCTAGTTGCTCTAGCTAGGACCTCCAACACAATGTTCAATAAGAGTGGTGATAAAGAACATCCTTGTCTGGTTTTCGTTCTCAAGGGGAATGCTTTCAAACTCTCTCTATTTAGGATCATGTTGGCTCTTGGCTTTGTGTAAATACCCTTAATTATGTTGAGGAATTTCCCTTCTATTCCTATTTTGTTGAGAGTTTTTATCATGAGTGAGTGAGCCTTTTCTGCATCGAGTAATAAGATCATGTCATTTTGGCTTTGGTTTTATTTACGTGATGGATTACATTGATTGTTTTTCTAATATTAAGCCATCCCTGCATAGCTGGTATGAATCCCACTTTGTCAGGGTGAAGTATTCTTTTGATATATTGTTGAATTCTATTGAGGATTTTTCCGTCAATGTTCATGAGGGATATTGTTCTGTAAATTTCTTTTTTTTTATATCAGGGTATGCTGGCTTCATAGAATGAGTTTGAGAGTATCCCATACTTTTCTATGCTCTGAAATACCTCTAGTAGTAGTGGTGTTAACTCTTCTCTGAACGTTTGATAGAATTCTCCATTGAAACCTCTGGGCCAGGGCTTTTTTTTTGTTTGTTTGGTTTTTTAGTTTTTTAAATTTCATTTTCAATCTCTTCTTTTCTTATAGGTTTATTTAGTTTCTTTTCCTCTGATTGTGTTAGTTTAGGTAGGTAGTGAGTTTTTAGAGATTTGTCCATTTCCTCTAGGTTTTCAAATTCTTTAGAGCACAGTTTTTCATAGTAGTCTCTTATGATTCTTTTAATTTCAGTTGGGTCTGTTGTGATATCACCTGTCTCATTTCTTACACAAGTTATTTTCTTCCTCTCCTGTTTTTCTTTTGACAAATTGGTCAATGGGTTATCGATTTTGTTGATCTTTTCAAAGAACCAGCTTTTGGTCTTAAGTCCTTCAATTGTTTTTCTGTTCTCTATTTTATGTAGTTCTGCTCTAAATCTCATTATTTACTCTCTTCTGGCTCCTGAGGGCTTCTTTTCCTGCTCTGTTTCTAGTTTTTCCAGGTGTAGGCTTAATGTTTTGAGTTTCGCCCTTTCTTCTTCTAGGATGTGTGCATTTATTGCTGTAAACTGACCTCTGAGCAATGCTTTTGCTGTGTCCCAAAGGTTCTTGTAGGTTGTGTTTTCATTCTCATTTGATTCTATGAATTTATTTTTCTATCCTTAATTTATTCTATAACCCAGTAGTTTTTGAGTAAGGTGTTGTTCAGTTTCCATGTGTTTAATTTTTTTTCCTTGCCTTTTCTGTTATTGATTTCTATTTTTATGGCTTTGTGGTCAGAAAAGATGCTTTGTAATATTTCAATGCTTTGGGTTTTGTTAAGGCTTGCTTTATGGCCTAATATGTGGTCTCTTCTGGAGAATGTGCCATGTGCATTCTTTCTATTTTCTTTTGATGCTTCCAATGTCATTGAATATTTTGCCCATAGCATCCTTCAAACTTGCAACTCGAGAGTTGAATTTTCTCTTCAGTTCTTTCAACTTTAGAAATGCCTAGTGTGTTCTTCCCTTTTGGTTCTCTAACTCCACATTAACTCACATAACTTGCACATTTCATAATATTTTACTTTGTCTTCTTGAGCTGCTGTTGGAAACCTCTTAATCTCTTTTACTTCATCATTTCTTCCATTCACTTTAGCTACTCTACGTTCAAGCACAAGTTTCAGAGTCTCCTCTTTGTGCTTTTCTTTCTTTCCTGCCTTTTCTATGATCTCTTGCTTTCTTCATGTATGATGGTCTTGATATCTTCTTCCCACAGCTAATCTTGTCTTAGATCTTTAGTGTTCTATGCAGCAAATCGATTTTTGAGAAGGCCTCCAAATTTGGGTGGGGAATATTCAAGGTCGTATTTTGGCTATCGTAGACTTGTTTTAATTTTCTTCAGCTTCAACTTTTGAACTTATATATGAGCAATTTATGGTCTGTTCCACAGTAGGCCCCTGGCCTTGTTCTGCCTGATGATACTGAGCTATTCCATCATCTCTTTCCACATATGTAGTCAATTTGATTCCTGTGTTTTCCATCAGGTTAAGTCCACGGGTACAGTCGCTGTTCACGTTGCTGGAAAAAGGCATATGCAATGAAGAAGTTATTGGTCTTGTACAGTTCAATCATGTGATCTCTGGTGTTGTTTCTAACACCAAGGCCATATTTGCCAACTACTGTTCCTTCTTCATTTCCAGCTTTCACATTCCAATCACTGGTAATTATCAACACATCTTGATCGCATGTTTGATCAATTTCAGACCGTCTCACCAATTTCAGAAGTTGGTAAAAATCTTCAATTTCATCTTTGGCATTAGTGGTTGGTGTGTAAATTTGAATAATAATTATATTAACTGATCTTCTTTGTAGGCATGTGGATATTATCCTTTCACTGACAGTGTTGTACTTCAGGATAGATCTTGAAATGTTGTTTTTGACAATGAATGCAATTCTAGCCTAGTAGATCATATGATTCTCCAATTCCAAATAACCAGTACCAATACATTTCAGTTCACTAAGGCCTAGGATATTGATCTTTGTGTGTTCTGTTTCATTTTTGATGACCTGCAATTTTCCTAGATTCATACTTCATATATTCCCAGTTCTGATTTAATAATGGATGCTTGCTGCTGTTTTTTCTCATTTTGAGTCGTGCCACATCAGCAAATGAAGATCCTGAAACCTTGATTTTATCCATGTCATTTAGGTCAATTCTACTTCGAGGAGGCCTATCTTCCCCAGTTGTATTTTGAGTGACTTGGACCATGAGGGTCTCATCTTTCGACTCTATATCAGACAATTTTGCTGCTATTCATAAGGTTTTCACTTGCTAGTTTTTTTTTTTTCAGAAGGAGATAACAAGGTCCTTCTTCTTAGTCTGTTTTAGTCAAGAAGTTTAGCTGAAAGCTGTCCACCAAGGGTGACCCTGCTGATATTTGAAATCCCAGTGGCAAAAATTCCAGGATCACAGCAACACATAAGCCACCACAGTATGACAAACTGACAGACATTTGGTGGAGAGTTGAAGTAAATAGGACTTTATTGTGAGGATTTATGTTAATCTGGCTATGAAGTGGGCTGTATTTAATATTTTCCACTAGTATGTATACCAAAGACTTCATATTCATGAAGTTTAATGAACCCCAAGTAGTAATAAATAAATAAGCAAAGATAAATAAGTAAAAAAATAATAAATAAATATGTAGATAAACAAATGAAAAAACACGGAAATATTGTTGGAAAATGAGGATATATTTAAAAGGATAACACAAGGGAGTTTTTTGAAAGTATAGAAATGTACTGTGTTAGTATACAATACTGGGGAAGCCAGCACAGCTTGTACAAGGAAAGGGCATGGAAGCTCCATAGACACATCCAGACTCACTCAGGGACTGAATTGCTGGCAGAGGGCTGTGGGAACCATGGTCTTGGGGAACATCTGGCTCAATTGGCATAACACAGTTTATAAAGAAAATGTTCTACATTCAATCTTGGTGAGTAGTGTCTGGGGTCTTAAAAGCCTATGAGAAGCCATATAAGATACTCCAATGGTCTCACCACTTTGGGAACAAGGGAGAATGCAGAAAACAAGATATAAGGAAAATATTAGTCCAAAAGACTGATAGACCACAACTACCACATCCTCCACCAGACCAAGTCCAGTACAACTAGATGGTGCCCAGCTACCATCACTGATTGCTGTGATGGGGATCACAGCAGAGGGTCCCAGACAGAGCTGGAGAAAAATGTAGAACAAAATTCTAACTCACAAAATGACCAGATTTACTGGCTTGACAGAGACTAGAGAAACCCTGATAATATGGCCGCTGGACACCCTTTTAGCTCAGTAAGGAAGTCACTTCCGAGGTTCACTGTTCAGCCAAAGATTAGATAGCCCCATAAAACAAAATGAGTCTAAAGGGGCACAACAGTCCAGGGACAAGGATTAGAATGCAGTAGGAGACAGGAAAGCTGGTAATAGGGAACCCAGTTTTGAGAAGGGACAGTGTTGACATGTTGTGGGCTTGTTAACCATTGTCATAAAACAATATGTATACTAACTGTTTAAGGAGAAACTATTTGTTCTGTAAACCTTCATCTAAAGTACAAAGAAAATTAAAAAAAAAAAAAAAAGAAATGTACTGTCTTAAGTCCAAGTTCTTCTATTGTCTTTATTTTTATCTCTCCTCTTGATATTGGTACTTTCCTATGTTCTCTTCCTCATAGTCTGTTTATTATAACACTTTCAGTTGTAATTGTTATTACCACTTCATGACAATAATCCAGTTTAAGAGAAGATGGCTTTTTTAGTTAATTTTACCAGTAAAACCACTCACAAGGTAAAATAATTTGTTTATGTAGATATAGCCACATAACTTGTATGTCCTTGTTAGTTGCTGTGGAGTTGGCTCCGATTCATGAAGATCTTATGTATAACAGAATGAAAATCTGTTCGATCCTGCACTATCCTTCACAATTGTTTGTATGAGCCAGTTGTTGCACTATTATATCAATCCATCCTATGGAGGGTTTTCCTCATTTTTTTTGACTCTCTACTTTACTAAATATGATGTCCTTCTCCAGTGATTTGTTTATCCTATGACATGTCAAGGTAAGCAAGATTAAGTCTCTCCATTCTTGCTTCTAAGGAGCATATGATTATCTGATTCAAAATGGCCAATAACAATTCTTTGTCCAAAATTTATTAAGAATTTCAAGACGGCAGCAGCAGAGCATTAAACCAGTTGTGAAGCCCTGTATGACTTCATGAGTCACTAATCTATGAACCTAACCCTACTTTTATGTTTTCCACAGCACCTAACATAGTATGACTTGAAGAAATATTGTTTTAATTGAATGCCATCAATGACAATCAATGGAAAGAATACTAAGCAACAACATCCAAAAGATGTGATTGGGTTGGCTTTGCAATATTTCTCCCTGCTTTTAGTAATATCCATAAGACAGCCTGCTTAACTTGCAAACTGCTTTTATTTTTAACATTTTCAATTATTTAATTTTGTTTTCTTCAAAGTGTGCCTCTTATAAACAGCATATATTGGGATCTTATTAATCCAATCTGACAATCTTTACCTTTTAATTTTTTCAGACTTAAAAATAATTTTTATTTTTAAAAAATAACTTTTTTATTGTACTTCAGATGAAGGCTTACAGAACAAATAGTTTATCATGGAACAGTAGTACACATATTGTTTTATGACATTGGTTAACAACCCCACAACATGTCAACCCTCTCCTTTCTCGACTTTTTTTTTTTTTTTGTGAAAATGTACATAGCCAAAGATACACCATTTCAAAAATTTCTACACGCACAGTTCAGAGACATTGACTAGGTTCTTCCAATTATGCTGCTATTCTCACTTTAGATGAAGGCTTACAGAACAAAATATTTTCTCTTTTAACAGTTAGTACACATGTTGCTGTATGACAATGGTTAACAACCTCACAACACATCAACACTGTCCTTATTCAACCTTGGGTTCCCTATCACCAGCTTCCCTGTCCCCTTCTGCCTTCTGGCCCTTGTCCCTGGGCTGCTTGCTATACCTCATTAGTCCCATTTGGTTTTATGGGGCTATCCACTCCCAGGCTGAACGGTGAACTTCGAAGATGACTTCACCACTGAGCTAAAAGGGTGTCTGGGGGCCATACTCTCGGGGTGTCTCCAGTCTCCTTTAGGGCAGTAAATCTGGTCATTTTTTAGTGAGTTAGAATTTTGTTCTACATCCTTCTCCAGCTCTGTCCAGAAGCCTCTGTTGTGATCCTGGTCAGAGCAGTCAGTGGTGGTAGCCAGGCACCATCTAGCTGTACTGGACTCACTCTGGTGGAGGCCTTGGTAGCTGTGGTCCATCAGTCCTTTGGACTAATCTTTTCCTTGTATCCTGTTCTCTTCATTCTCCCTTGCTCCTGAAGGCATGAGACCAGTGGATTATCTTAAATGGCTGCTCACAGGCTTTTATGACCCCATACGCTATTCACCAAGGTAGAATGTAGAACATTGTCTTTATAAACTGTGTTATGCCAATTGAGCTAGATGTTCCCGGAGACCATGGTCCCAACAGGCCTCCACCCAGCAATTCAGTTCCTCAGGGAGTTTGGATGTGTCTATGGAGCTTCCATGACCTTTCCTTGTACAAGTTGTACTGGTTTCCCCTGTATTGCATACTGTCTCACCCTTCACCCAAGGTACCACTTATCTATTGCCTATTTAGGTTCCCCCCCACCCCTCCCATCCCTGGTAACCAACAAAGATTGTTACATTTTTTGTGTGAACTTTCTCGTGTGCTTTTACAATAGAGGTCCCATACAATATATGTCCTTTTGTGATTGATTTATTTCACTCAGATTAATGTCCTCCAGTTTCATCCATGTTATAAGATGGTTCACAGATTCATCGTTGTTCTTTCTCGTTGCATAGTACTCCATTGTGTGTATGTACCATAGTTTGTTTATCCATTCATCTGTTAATGGGCATCTAGGTCGTTTCCATCATTTTTCTATTGTGAACAATGCTGCCATGAACATAGGTGTGCATATGTCTATTCGACTGATGACTCTTATTTCTCTAGGATATATTCCTAGGAGTGGGATTGCTGGATTGAATGGTATGTCTATTTCTAGCTTTCTGAGGAAGCTCCATATCATTTTTCAAAATGGTTGTATCATTTTGCATTCCCACCATCAGTGCATAAGTGTTCCGATCTCCCCGCAGCCCCTCCAACATTTGTTATTTCCAGTGTTTTTGATTCATGCCAGTAATGCCGGGGTGAGATGGTATCTCATTGTGGTTTTAATTTGCATTTCTCTAATGGCTAGTGACCACGAGCATTTCCTCATGTGTTTGTGGACCATTTGAATGTCTTCTTTGGTGAAGTGTCTGTTCATTTCCTTTGCCCATTATTTAATAGGATTATTTGTCTTTTTATGGTAGAGGTGTTGGATTTTCTTGTAGATTATGGAGATTAGACCTTTGTCTGACTTGTACTGTCCAAAAATTTGTTCCCAGTCTGTAGGTTCTCTTTTGACTCTTTAGGTAAAGTCTTTTGAAGAGCATAGGTATTTGATTTTTAGAAGATCCCAGTTATCTAGCTTATCTTTTGGGGTTTGTGCATTTATGGTTATGGTTTGTATCCTGTTAATGCCATGTATTAAGGACTGAAGTGTTAGTCCTTTTTTTTAAATACGAACTTTATAGGTTTTATATTAATGTCTTTGATCCATTTTGAAGTAGTTTTTGTATATGGCATGAGGTATGGGTCCTGTTTCAATTTTTTGCAGGTGTATATCCAGTATTGCCAGCACCATTTGTTAAAAAGACTGTCTTTTCCCCATTTGATGGACTTTGGGACCTTGTCGAAGATCAGGTGACCGTAGGTGTTTGGATTTATATCTGGGATACCAATTCTATTCCATTGGTCAATGTATCTGCCATTGTACCAGTACCAGCCTGTTTTGACTATTGTGGCTGTATAGTAGTTTCTGAAGTCAGGTAGTGTGAGTCCTCCGACTTTATTCTTCTTCTTCAGTAGTGCTTTACTTATTCGGGGCTTCTTCCCTTTCCATATAAAGTTAATTATTAGTTTTTCCATCTCTTTGAAGAATGTTGTTGGTATTTGGATCGAGATTGTGTTGTATTTCTAAATTGCTTTGGGTAGAATTGTCATTTTCACAATGTTGAGTCTACCTATCCATGAGTGTGCTATGTTTTTCCATTTATGTAGATCCCTTTGGGTTTCATGCAGTAGTGTTTTGTAGTTTTCTTTGTATAGCTCTTTTACATCCCTGGTCAGATTTATTCCTAAGTATTTTATCTTTTTAGGGGCTATTATAAACGTTATTGTTTTCGTGATTTCCTTTTCTTCGTTCTCCTTACTGGTGTATAGCAATCCAACTGATTTTTGAATGTTTATGTTGTATCCTGCTACTCTGCTGAATCTTTCTATTAGTTCCAGTAGATTTCTCTTGGAGTCGTTAGGGTTTTCTTTGTATAGTATCATATCATCCGCAAACAGGGACAGTTTAACTTCTTCATTACCATTTTGGATGTCTTTTATTTCTTTTTCTTGCCTTATTGCTCTAGCTAGAACTTTCAGCACATTGTTAAATAGGTGTGGTGAGAAAGGGCATCCTTTGTCTTATTTCTGTTTTCAAGGGGAATGTTTTCAGCCTCTCTCCATTAAGAATGATGTTGGCCATTGGTTTTGTATAGATGCCCTTTATTGTGTTGAGAAATTTCCCTTCTATACCTATTTGATTGAGAGGTTTTTTTTATCAGGAATGGGTGTTGGACTTTGCCAAATGCCTTTTCTGTGTCAATTGAGATGATCATGTGATTCTTTTCTTTCCTTTTATTTATGTGGTAGATTACGTTGATTGATTTTCTAATGTTGAACCATCATTGCATACTTGGTATGAATCCTCCTTGGTCATGGTGTATTATTTTTCTGATATGTTATTGAATTCTATTGGCTACAGTTTTGTTAAAAAATTTTGCATCTATATTCATGAGAGATATTGGTTTGTAAGTTTCTTTTTTTGTGTGACGTCTTTGCCTGGTTTTGGTGTCATCGTTATGCTGGCTTCATAGAATGAATTCAGAAGTGTTGCTTCCTTTTCTATGCTCTGAAATAGCTTGAGTAGTACTGGTACAAGCTTTTCTGTAAATGTTTTGTAGAATTCTTCATTGAAGCCATCTGGGCTAGGGCTTTTTTTGTTGGGAGTTTTTTTTGTTACCTTTTCAATCTCTTCTCTTCTTATGGGTCTGTTTAGATTTTCAACATCACTTTGTTGTAATTTGGGTAGGTAGTGTGTTTCTGCAAGTTTATCCATTTCCTCTATGTTTTCAAATTTGTTGGAGTATAGTTTTTCATATTATTCTGTTATACTCCTTTTTATTTCAGTTGGGTCTGTTGTAATGTCCCCCATTTCATTGCTTATTTGTGTTATTTGTGTCCTCTCCTGTTTTTCTTTTGTCGATCTGGCCTTTAGTTTGTCGATTTTGTTGATTCTTTCAAAGAACCAACTTGTTTTTCTTGATTCTTTCTATTGTTTTTCTGTTCTCTATTTCATTTATTTCTGCTCTGATCTTGACTATTTACTCTATTCTGGTGGGTGTGGGATTTTTTTGCTGTTCTCTTCCTATTTGTTTGATTTCTGTAGTTAATGTTTTGATTTTGTCCCTTTCTTCTTTTTTGATGTGTGCATTTATTGCTATAAATTGTCCTCTGAGGAGTGCCTTTGCTGTGTCCCAAAGGTTTTGGTAGGATGTGTTTTCATTCTCATTTGATTACAGGAATTTTTTTATTGCATCTCTGATTTCTTCTATTACCCAGTGATGTGTAAGTAGGGTATTATTCAGTTTCCATGTAATTGATTTTTTCCCTTGCTCTTTCTATTGTTAATTTCTACCTTGATGTCATTGTGGTCAGAGAAGATACTTTGAATTATCTCAGCGTTTTGTATCTTGTTGAGGGTTTCTCTGTGGCCTAAGATGTGGTCTATTTTGGAAAATGTTCCTTCTGCATTGGAAATAAATGTGTACTTTGCAGCGGTTGAATTGAGTGTTCTATATCTGTGTATGAGGTCAAGTTGGTTGATTGTGCCCTTTAGGTCTTCTGTATCTGCTGAGTTTCTTCTTTGTTGTTCTGTCCTTTACTGAGAGCGGTGTGTTGAAGTCTCCTACTATTATTGTGGAACTGCCAATTTCTCTTTTCAGTGCTGTTAGAGTTTGTTTTATGTATTTTGGAGCCCTGTCATTGGGTGCATAGCTGTTTATTATGGTTATGTCTTCATGATGGATCATCCTCTTAATCATTACATAGTGCCCTTTTTTGTCTTTTATGATGAATTTTGTTTTAAAGTCTATTTTCTCTGAGATTAGTATTGCCACTCCTGCTCCTTTTGGTAGTTGTTAGCTTGATATATTTTTTCCAAACTTTGAGTTTTAATAAATTCACACCTTATTTCTAAGATGTGTCTCTTGTAGACAGCATATTGATGGATCCTGTTTTCTTATCCATTCTGTCACTCTCCGTCTCTTTATGGTTGCATTGAGTCCATTTACATGTAGTGTAATTATTGATAAATGTGAGTTTGTTGCTGTCATTTTGTAGTGTTTTTTTTTTTGTGTGTGTGTGGTGCTGCATTTTCTTTGTTCTTCTTACTCTCTTGTGCTGAGTTACTTTTGTTTGTGGATTTTTGTTTTCATTTGTTTTGTTTTTGTAGATTTTGTTTTTGCTGAGATTTTATGTTTTTCCTCTTTATTTTTATGAGTATGTTTGTTAACTTTCTTTTTGTTTACCATGAATTTTACCCTAATCTTTCTAAGTTTGAAGCAGTCTACCATTATTTGGTATTGCCTTGCCTTCCTCTCTATTAGAAGGTTCTATACCTATGTCATTTATTCCCTCTTTTATTGTTTTGATGTTGTTGTCATTTACTGATTAACTGCTCTGATTCCGTGTTGTATTTCTTTTGGTTTTGGATAGTCCTTGAGAATTTATCTCATAGATTGGTATCTGGCTGGTATGATCCTGCTTCGTAGATTCTGCCTGTGAGCTTAAGTGGTTTGTTCTCAGTTCGAAGAACTCCCTTTAATAATTCTTGTGAATTTGGTCTTGCTTTTACATATTCCCTTAATCTCTGTTTATCTGGAAATGTCCTTATTTCACTATCATATCTGAACTAGAGTTTTGCAGGATATATTATTCTTGGCTGACAATTTTTTTCTTTCAAGATTTTATATATGTCATCCCATTGCCTTCTTGCCTGCATGGTTTCTGCTGAATAATCTGAGCTTAGTCTTATTGTTTCTCCTCTGTATGTGACTTCTTGTTGTTCACGAGCTGCTGTCAGGATTCTTTGTTTGTCTTTGGTTTTGGCAAGTGTGATTATGTTATGCCTTGGTGATTATCTTTAGGGGTATATCCTGTATGGGGTTCATTGAGCTTCTTGGATGGCCAGCTTTTCATCTTTTATTATACTGGGGAAGTTTTCTTTCGGCACATCTTCAATGATCCTCTCTGTGTTTTCTGTTTTCTCCTCCTGTTGTGGAAATCCAATCACTCACAAATTTTTGCGTTTGATTGTATCCCACATAACTCTCAGGGTCTCCTCATTTTTCTTTGTTCTTTTTTCTGAGTTTTCCTCAGAATTGTATCCAACTGTTTGTCTTCAATTCCACTAATCCTGTCTTCCACCTTTTCAAATCTGCTCCTCAGCCCTTTTATGACACTGTCCATTTCTGAAATCTTGTTGTTTATCTTTTGGATTTCTAATTGTTGTCTTTGTATAATTTCTTGTTGTTAATTTATTTTGGCATTTTGTTCCTGCATTATTTTCCTGAATTCTTCCAATTTTTTGTCTGTATTTTCCATGAATTTGTCTATTTTTCCTCATTTTTGTCTGCTTTTTGCTTCAGCTCTTGGAGAATTCTGAGTATTAGAGATTTGAATTCCCTATCAGGCAGTTCTACTGCATTTTCTTCCACTGGAAAGTCATTTGATATTTTATTTTGGATGACTACCGGGACCATCCTGTCCTGTTTTTGTAAATGTTTTGATATTGTCTGCTGTCTTCTGGACATTGAGTCCTTATTTTTCTCATTTATTGATTGTAGATTTGTTTGTTTCATCCCTTTTTTTTTAAATTTGGGTGTGTCTGAGCAGGCGGGCTGTGTGTTCTTTGTTGTTTTCTCATCTATGGGCACAATACTTGTCACCTCCTTCTCCAATTGGCAGGGTCACTCACTCAGATATGGTGCAGCAGGGCAGGTCTAGGTGAAGAGGAGTTACTGGGACATGTTTTTTGTTTCATTTACCACAGCCACGAGGGTGTGTCGGTAATCAGTGCAGGGCTGGTTCCAATTGGCTGTGCCTGTGCTGCTTGGTGGTGTGATGTTAAGTGCATTGTGCAGGTAGGCAGGATGTAGCAGGGAGATTATTATATGTGGAGCTAAGATGGATATGGGAGAGAGGAGAGAGGAACTGGAGCCAAAAACATACAAACAAACAAAAAAGAATACTAGGGGAACTTGCCATTGGACTGGAGAGACCAGAGACTATGAAATGGAGAAAACAAAAAGGGGAAGGGGAAGAAAAAAAAAGGAATTGAATGAAAAAATAAAAATCAGAAAGGATAAAGAACAGCAAAGTTCCAAGGGATCCCACCTCTGCGGCTATGAGGTCTGGGGAAGTTGTTCTCAGGTGTTGCAGTACAGCCTGGCTAGAAGTGGTAGAGGTATACAATGCAGGTATTCAGGGAAAGAAAGAGAAGGAAGATATAGACAGATGAGGAACTGAGTAATGAAGAAAGACAAAAAGGGAAAGAGAAGGAAAAGAAAAAAATCAAATAAAAAAAAAAAAAAAGAACAAAAAAAGCCCCCAGAGAAACAGGAAAAAAAAAAAAAACTCCAAAAGAGAAGTGCCCTCAGGGAACCTGGCAAGAACCGGCTCCCAACTCAAAAAAAGGAAAAGAAAACAAACAATTCAAAACAAACAAATGAACAAAAGCCCCAGGATCCCACCAGTGCAGCAGCCCAGACATGATAGCAGCTCCACATTCAAACAGAGCTCCACATCCCCTCAGGAAGAAGCAAAGATGGTTCACGGAGCCAGGTATTTGAGCAAAAGGAGGGCTAGGTGGTGAGAGGTAAGGAAGAAATCAAAAGAAGCAGAAAAAAAGCGACGCCAGCAGCCAACAAATGGCACTCAGACAGCCAGCTAGTGTGGGCTGGTGGAATCCAAGCAACCGGTTCTTCCTGGATAAGAGACTGTGTCCATGGGAAGCAGAGGAGCCTGAGTGGGGGTGAAGAAGAGTAGGGGGTGGAAAAACGTGTATCACAAATTACCAGTTGTTTTGTCTCTGGCTGGAAGCTCCGTGAATCTGCTTTCTCATACCCCCTGTTTGCTGGTCTCCATTAGGCATCCAAGATGGCGGATCCACACTGCACTAGCTGATAGTGGACGTCTGTATAAATCTCTCCTTGCTCTCCGTTCTCTGTCAGTTTTCTCACTCCATTTGGTGCTTGACTTAGTTCTTTATCTCTTCATTTGATGTTTTAGGGTTTCAGGATTGTTTTCTCGTTCGGCTTAGTTTTTCAGATCTTTGCTGTGGAGAGACGGCATGGTGCTTCTGCCTAGAGCGCCATTTTGCAAACTGCTTTTTTTGTGTGTGTGCCTTAGATGAAGGTTTACAGAACAAATTAGTTTCTCATTAAATAATTAATACACGTATTGTTTTGTGACATTGGTTGTGAACATCATGACTTGTCAACACTCTCTTATTCTAGAACTGATGTTTCCCATTAACAACTTTCTTGTCCCCTCCTGTCTTTTCATTCTTGTCCCTGGGCTGGTGTGCCCGTTTAGTTTCATTTTGTTTTATGAGTCTGTCTAATCTTTGGCTGAAGTGTGAACCTCAGGAGTGACTTTTGAGTGAAAAATGTGTCCAGGGGCCATATTCTTGGAGTATCTCCAACCTCAATTAAGTCTGGTCTTTTTTTGTGAGTTAGAATTTTGTTCTATATTTTTATCCACCTCTGTCTGGGACCCTCTCTTGTGATCCCTGTCAGAGCTGTTGGTGGTGGTATTCGGGCACCATCTAGTTGTGCTGGACTCAGTCTGGTGGAGGCTATGGTATTTGTGGTCCATTAGTCTAACTAATCTTTCCCACGTGTCTTTGGTTTTCTTCATTTTCCCTTGCTCCAGACAGGGTGGGACCAGTGGAGTACCTAAGATGGCAGCTCACAGGTTTTAAGATCCCAGACACTACACATCAAAGTAGGATGGAGAACATTTTCTTTATAAACCATGTTATGCCAGTTGAGCTAGGTATCCCTAGAGAACATGGTCCCCAGCCCTCAGCCCAGTAATTCAGTCCCTCAGGGAGTTTGTATGTGTCTATATAGCTTCTATGACCTTGCCTTTGTCATATTGTGCTGCTTTCCCCAGTATTGTGTACTGTCTTACCCTTCACCAAAGCTACCACTTATCTATTGTCTAGTTAGTGTTTTTTCCCTCCCCACCTCTCCTCTCCCTTGTAACCATCAATGTTTGTTTCTTTCTGTATATAAACTTTCTAATGAGTTTTTATAATAGAGGTCTCATACACTTGTCCTTTTGTGATTGACTTATTTCACTCAGCATTTGTTTTAGAGATTACTCCTTTATCAGATTCATCATAGTCACTTTTTTTTTTTTTGCCAGTTTATGGGCTCTCTTTTTACTCTTTTGGCGAATTCTTTTGATAAACATAAGTATTTAATTTTTAGAAGATCTCAGTTATCTAGCTTATCTTCTGTTGTTTGCCTATTCTTAGCTATGGTTTGTATTCTATTTATGCCTTGTATTAGAACCTCTAGTGCGACCCTATTTTTTATTCTATGATCTTTATATTTTTTGCTTTTATATTTAGGTCTTTGATGTATTTTGAATTAATTTTTGTGTCTGGTGTGAATTATGGGTCCTGTTTCATTTTTTTGAAGATGAACATCCAGTTTTGCCAGCACTATTTCTTTAAAAGACTGTCTTTTCCATATTTAATGGACTTTGGGCCTTTGTAGAAGGTCAGGTGACCGTAGGTGGATGGATTTAGATCTGAGTTCTTGATTTGTTCCATTATTCAATGTGCCTGTCTTTTTGCTAGTACTATTCTGTTTTGACCAGAGTAGCTATATAGTGGGTTCTGACATGAGGTAGTGCCAGTCCTCACACTTTACTTTTCTTCTTCAGTAGTGCTTTACTTATCCAGGGCCTCTTTCCTTTCCATATAAAGTTAATGATTAGTTTTTCATTCTCCTAATAAAAAATGCTGTTGGTATTAAGATTGGGATTGTGTTGTATATGTTGTAGCTCGCTTTGGGTAGAATTTACATTTTCACAATGTTGAGTCTATCTATCCATAAGAATGGTATGTGTTTTCCATTTATGTAAGTTTCTCTTGGTTTCTTGCAGTAGTGTTTTTTTAGTTTTCTTTGTATATGTCTTTTATGTCCCTGGTTAGATTTATTCCTAAGTTTTGTTTTCTGTTTTGTTTTTCTTTTCAGGGACTATTGTAAATGGTATTGCTTTCCTGATTTCCTTTTTGTGGAGCTCTTTATTAGTGTATTGGAATCCAACAGAATTTGTATGTTTGCCTTGTATCATGCTACTCTGTGAATCTTTCTGTTAGTGCTGGTAGTATTTTTGTGGAGTCTTTTGGGTTTTCTATGTACAGTGTCATATCATCCACACACAGTTGTAGTTTTACTTCTTCCTTACCAATTTGTATGCCCTTTATTTCTTTTTCTTGTCTTATTTCTCTAGCTAGGACTTCAAGCCCAATGTTAAACAGGAGCGATGGTAAAGGGCATTCTTATCTTGTTCTTGTTGTCAGGATGTTAGCCATTGGTTTTGAATAAATATCCTTTATTATGTTAAGGAATTTCCCTTCTATATCTATTTTATTGAGAGTTTTTATCAGGAGTGGGTGCCGGAGTTTAATGAATGCCTTTTCTGCACTGATTTAGGTGATCATGTGATTCTTTTTTTATTTATGTGGTGGCTTATGTTGATTGATTTTCTAATGTTGAACTCCTTGCATACCCTGTATGAATCCCACTTGGTTGTGATGTATTTTTTTAAATATGATTCTGAATTCTATTAGCCTGAATTTTGTTGAGAATTTTTGTATCTATATTCATGTGAGATTTGTATTCATGAGATTCTCTCTGTAATTTTGATTTTTGTGGTGTCTTTGCCTGGTTTTAGTATCAGGGTTATGCTGGCTTCGTAAATAAATTTGGAAGTATCTCTTCCTTTTTTATGTTCTGAAATAGTTTGAGTAGTACTGGTGCAAGATCTTCTCTGAATGTTTGGTAGAATTCTCCAGTGAAGCTGTCTGTATAGTGAATTTTGTTGGGAATTTTTATATTACCTTTCCAATCTTTTCTCTTGTTACGAGTTTCTTCAGATTTTCTACCTCAATTTGTGTTAGTTTAGGTAGGTAGTGTGTTTCTAGAAATTTGTCCATTTCCTCTATATTTTCAAATTTATTAGAGTATCATCTTTTGTAGTCCTCTGTTATGATCCTTTTTATTTCAGTTGGGCCTGTTGTAATGTCTCCCATTTTATTTGTTATTTGGGATATTTCTCTCATCCCCTGTTTTTCTTTTGTCAATGTGGCCAATCGTTTGTGGATTTGGTTGATCCTTTCAAAGAACCAACTTTTGGTTTTGTTGATTCTTTCTGTTTTTTTTTTTTTTAATTCTCTATTTCATTTATTTCTGCTCTGATCTTTATTATTTCATTTCTTCTGGTGGTTGTAGGATTCTTTGCTGTTCTCTTTCTATTTGTTTGTGTTCTGTGGCTAATGTTTTGATTTTGTCTCTTTTTTTTTTTGGATGTGTGCATCTATTGCTGTAAAGTGATCTCTGAGGACTGCCTTTGCTGTTTCCCAGAGGTTTCGGTATGATGTGTTTTCATTCTTGTTTGATTCTAGGGATTTTTTAATTCCATCTTTTACTTCTTCTAGTACCCAGTGGTTTTTAAGCAGGGTGTTATTCAGTTTCCATGTATTTGATTTTTTCCCTTGCTCTTTCTGTTATTAATTTCTACTTTGATGGCATTGTGGTCAGAGAAGATACTTTGTATTATCTCAATGTTTTGAATTTTGTTGAGGGTTGCTTTCTTGCCTAAGATGTGGTCTATTCTGGAGAACATTCCATGTGCATTGGAAAAGAATGTGTACTTTGCTGCTTTTGGGTAGAGTGTTCTATATATGTCTATGAGGTCAAGTTGGTTGATTGCAGTCTTTAGATCTTCTATATCTTTGTTGAGTTTCTATCTAGATGTTCTGTCCTTTACCAAGAGTGGTGTGTTGAAGTCTCCTACTATTATTGTGGAACTGCCAATTTTTCTTTTCAGTGCTGTTAGAGTTTGTTTTATGTATTTTGGAGACCTGTCATTGAGTGAGTAGATATTTATTATGGTTATGTCCTTATGGTGGATTGTCCCTTTATTCATTATATAATATCCTTATTTTTATGGTGGATTTTTTTTTAAAGTCTGTTTTATCTGAGATTAATATTGTCACTCCTCTTCTTTTTTAGTTCCTGTCTGCTTGGTATATTTTTTCCATCCTTTGATTTTTTATATATTTATGTCTTTGTTTCTAAGATGTGTCGCTTCTAGACAGCACAATGCTGGGTACTTTTTTTTTAATCCATTCTGTCACCCTCTGTCTCTTTATGGGTGCAAGTAGACCATTTACGTTCAGTGTGATTATTAAGTGTGAGTTTATTGCTGCCATTTTGTAGTGCTTTTATTCGTGCTGTTAACTTTTTTTTCCTCTTAATCTCCTGTGACGAATTTCTTTTGTTTGTACATATATTTTTTATTTCTTCTGTTTCTGTAGATTTTGTGTTTACTGAGACTTTATGTTTTTCTTCATCATTTTGATGAGTAGGTTTGTTCATTTCTTTATGGTTGCCTACTAATTTACCCCTATCTTCTTAAGTTTGCATTAGTGTTTTATTACTTGATATTGCCTTGACTTCCTCTCCATTTGAAAGTTCTATACTTACTATTTCAGCAGATTTGCCCAATGCAATATGTCCTTTGGTTTCTGGATTGACACTTCCATGGGCATTGATTCTGGATCCAAGTATAATGAAATCTTTGACAACTTCAATAGTTTCTCTGTTTATCATGACGTTGTTTACTGGTCCAGTTATGAGGATTTTTATTTTCTTTATGTTGAGTGGTAATACATACTGAGGGCTGTAGTTTTTGGTCTTCATTAGTAAGTGCTTAAAGTCCTATTTGGTTTCAGCAAGCAAAATAGTGTCATTTGCATATCGTAGGTTGTTAAAGTCTATTCCTACAATCCTGATGCCATATTATTCTTCATATAGTCCAGCTTCTCAGATTATTTGCTCACCATACAGACTGAATAATTATGCGACCATGACACACACCTTTCTTAACTTTAAACCACACAGTATCCCCTTGTTCCTTTCAAACAACTGCCTCTTGTCTATGTACAAGTTCCACATGAGCACTAATGTCCTGGAATTCCCATTCTTTGCAATGTTATCCATAATTGTTATGATCTACACACTGGAAGGTATTTCATAGTAAACGTAATACACGTAAACATCTTTCTGGTATTCTCTGCTTTCAGCCAGGATCTGTCTGACATCAACAATGATATCCCTCATTCTACATTCTCTTCTGATTCTGGCTTGCATTTCTGGCAGTTCCATGTCGATGTACAGCTACAACTATTTTTGAACAGTCTTCTTGAAAATTTTACTTGCATGTGATATCAATGATATTGTTTGATAATTTACACATTCTGTTGGGTCACCTTTCTTTGTAATGGTCACAAATATGGATCTCTTCATGTTGGTTGGCCAAGTATCTGTCTTCCAAATTTCTTGGCATTCACGAGTGGGCACTTCCAACACTGCATCCATTTGTTGACACATCTCAACTGGTATTCCATCAATTCCTGGAGGCTTGTTTTTTGCCAATGCTTTCAAGAAGCTTGAAATTCTTCCTTCAATACCATCGGTTCTTGATTATATGCTAACCCTGAAATGGTTGAACATTGACCATTTCTTCTTGGTACAGTCACTCTGTGTATCCTAACTTCTTTAGATAATTCCTGTATCATTGTTTATTTTCCCCATAGAATACTTCAAAATTGCAACTGGAGGTGTGAATTTTTTCTTCAGTTATTTTAGCTTGAGAAATGCTGAGTGTGTTCTTCCCTTTTGGTTTTCCAACTCTAGGTCTTTGCACATTTCTTTATAATACTTGACTTTGTCCTCTCCAGCCGCCTTTGAAAACTTCTGTTCAGATCTTTTACAGTGTCATTTCTTCCATTCTCTTTAGCTACTCTACACTCAAAGGCAAGATTCAGAGTCTCCTCTGATGTCTATTTTCTTCCTTTCCTGTCTTTTTAATGACCTTTCACTTTCTGCATGTATGATGTCCTTGATTTCATCCCACAACTCTTCTGATCTTTGGTCATTACTGTTCAATGTCTGAAATTTATTCTTGAGTTGGTCTCAAAACTCAGGTGGAAAGTACCCAAGGTGGTACTTTGGCTCTCATGGGATTGTTTTAATTTTCTTCAACTTCAGCTTGCATATGAGCAGTTGATGGTCCGTTCCACAGTAGGCCCTTTGCCTTGTTCTGACTGATGATATTGAACTTTTCTATCATCTCTTTCCACAGACTTAGTAGATATGATTGTTGTGTTTTCCATCTGGTGAGGTCCACGTGTATAGTTGCTGTTTATGTTGTAGTAAAACAAAAAAATTGCAATGAATAAGTCATTGATCTTGCAAAATTCTATCATGTGAACCCTGGCATTGTTTCTTTTACGAAACCCCTATTTTCCAACTACCGATCCTTCTTTGTTTCCAACTTTCACATTCCAATCACTAGTAATTATCAATGTGTCTTGATTTCATGTTTGATCAATTTCTGACGGCATAAGTTGGTAAAAACCTTCAATTTCCTCATCTTTTGCATTTGTGGTTGGTGCATAAATTTGAATGTTCCATTGCTATACATAAAGTTTTCACTGGTTAATTTTTTCAGAAGTAGACTTTCAGGCCATCTTCCTAATCTGTCTTGGTCTGGAAGCTCCACTGAAACCTGTCCACCATGAGTAACCCTGATGGCATTTGAAATACTGTTGGCATAGCTTCCAGCATCACAGCAACATGCAAGCCACCACAGTAAGACAAAATGACAGATGCATGGTGGAAAAAAAATTTAAGTTAAATATACGTGCATCATTTTCTTTATCAATTTATCTCTTTTCTTAGGTTATTTTTGTACTTTAAATGAAATTTACATTTCAAGTTAGTCTCCCAGACAAAAATTTATACAAACATTGTTATATGACCCTAATTACTCTCCCAGTACTGCGACAGCACATTCCTCCTTTCCACCCCTGATTCTGCATGTCCATTCAACCAGCTCCTAACCCTCTCTGCCTTCCCATCTCACCTCCAGACAGAAGCTGCCCATTTAATCTCTTGTATCTACTTGAGCTAAGAGACATACTCCTCACGAGTATCACTTTATACCCCACAGTCCAGTAACATCTCTGTCTGAAGAGTGAGCTTCAGAAATTCTTTTCTTTCTGGGCTGATAGAGAATCTAGGGGCCATGCTTTCCAGGGTTCCTCCAGTCTCAGTCAGACCATTAAGTCTGGTCTTCTTACTACAATTTGAGTTATGTACCCCACCTTTCTCCTGCTCCATCAGGAACTCTCTATTGCGTTCCATGTCAGGGCAGTCATTGGTAGTAGCCAGGCACCATCTAGTTCTTCTGATCTCAGGCTGAGGAAGTCTCTGGTTTATGTGGCCCTTTCTGTCTCTTGGGATAATACTTTTCTTGTGTCTTTGGTGTTCTTCATTCTCCTTTAATCCAGGTGGTTGGGACCAATCGATGCATCTCAGATGGCCTCTTGCAAGCTTTTAAGACCCCAGATACCACTCGCCAAAGTAGGATGCAGAACATTTTCTTAATAATTTTTGTTATGCCAATTTACCTAGATGCCCCCTGAAAGTATGATCCCCAGACCCCTACCCCTGCTACTCTATCCCTCCAAGTGTTTGATTGTATTCAAGAAACTTCTTAGCTTTGGTTTAGTCCAGTTGTGCTGACTTCCCCTTAGTGTGTGTTGTCCTTCCCTTCACCTAAGATAATACTTATCTACTATCTAGTTAGTAAATAACCCTCCCTCACCCTCCCCAACTTGTAACCATCAAAGAATGTTTTCTTCGGTGTTTAAACCTTGTATTGAGTTCTTAAAATAGTGGTCTTATACAATATTTGTCCTTCTGTGACTGACTAAATTAACTCAGCATAATACCCTCCAGAGTCCTCCATGATATAAGAAGTTTCATGGCTTCTTTGGTGTTCTTTATTGTTGCATAATATTACATTGTGTGGATATACCATAATCTGTTTATCCATTTGTCTGTTGATGGGCATCTAGGTTGTTTCCATCTTTTTGCTATTGTGAACAGTGCTGAAATGAACATGAGTGTGCATATATCTATTGGTGTGATGGCTCTTATTTCTGTAGGATACATCCCAAGGTGAGGGATAGCTGGATGCTATGGTACTTCTATTTCTAGCTTTTTAAGGAGAGGCCAAATTGATTTCCAAAGTGTTTGTACCATTTTACGTTCCCACCAATAGTGTATAAGTGTTCCAGTGTCTCCACAACCTCTCCAGAATTTATTATTTTGTGTTTTTTTGGAACAGTGCTAGCCTTGTTGGGGTGAAATGGTATTTCATTGTAGTTTTGATCTGCATTTATTTAATGGCTAATGATCCTGAACATTTCTTCATGTGTCTGTTAGCCGCCTGAATATGAAGTGCCTGTTCATATTCTTTGCACATTTTTTAATTGGGATATTTGTCTTTATGTTGTTGAGGTTTTGCAGTATCTTCTAGATTTTAGAGATTAGATGTTGATCAGATCTGTCGTAGCAAAAATTTTTTCCCAGTCTGTAGGTTGTCTTTTAACCTTCTTGGTGAAGTCTGATGAGCATAAGTATTTGATTTTTAGGAGCTCCCATTTATCTAGTCTCTCTTTGGGTGCTTGTGGCTCATATTGTTACTTATGGCTCATATTGTGTTTATGCCATGTATTAGGGCTCCTAGTGTTGTCCCTATTTTTTCTTCCATGATCTTTATCATCTTCAATTTTATATTTAAGTCTTTGATCAATTTTTAGTTACTTTTTGGCATGGTGTGAGGTATGGGTCTTGTTTCAGCTCTTTGCAAATGGATATCCACTTATGTCAGCACCATTTGTTAAAGAGACTGTCTTTTCCCCAATTAACGGACATTAGGCCTTTGTCAAATAGCAGCTGCTCATAAGTGGCTGAATTTGTGTCTGGATTCTCAACTCTGTTCCATTGATCTATGTATCTGTTGTACTAATACCAGGCTGTTTTGACTACTATGGCAGTATAATAGGTTCTAAAATCAGGTAGTGTGAGACCTCCCACGTTGTTCTTCTTGAGTAATGCTTTAGTTATTCGGGGTCTGTTCCCTTTCCATATGAAGTTGGTGATTTGTTTCTCCATCTCATTAAAAAATGCCGGTAGAATTTGGATCGGATTGTATTGCATCTGTAGATCGCTTGGGGTAGAATTGACATTTTCACTATGTTGAGTCTACCTATCCATCAGCAAGGTATGTTTTCCCACTTACGCAGGTCTCTTTTGGTTTCTTGCAGTAGTGTCTTGTAGTTTTCATTGTATAGATCTTTTACATCTCTGGTTAGATTTATTCCTAAGTATTTTATCTTCTTGGGGGCTATTGTAAATGGTATTGATATGGTAATTTCCTCTTCTAGGTTTTCTTTGTTGGTGTAAAGGACTCTAACTGATTTTTGTATGTTTATCTTGTATCCTGAAACTTTGCTGAAATCTTCTATTAGTTCCAGTAGTTTCCTTGTGGATTCTTTGGGGTTTTCTGTGTATAAGATCATATCATCTGCAAATGGAGTTACTTTGACGTCTTCCCTCCAACTTTGGATGCCGTTTAATTCTTTTTGTAGCCTAATTGCTCTGGCTAGGACTTCCAGCCCAATGTTGAATAAGAGTGGTGATAAAGGACATCCTTGTCTGGTTCCCATTCTCAAGGAGAATGATTTCAAAGTCTTTCCATTTAGAATGATGTTGGCTGTTGGCTTTGTATAAATGCCCTTATTTATATAGAGGAATTTCCTTTTTATTCCTATTTTGTTGAGAATTTTTATCATGAATTGTTGTTGGACTTTGTCAAATGCCTTTTCTGCATCGATTGATAAGATCATGTGGTTCTTGTATTTTCTTTTATTAATGTGATGGATTACTTGATTGTTTTTCTAACATTGAACCATCCCTGCATACCTGGTATAAATCCCACTCAATCATGAAGAATTATTTTTTTGATATGTTGTTGAATTCTATTGGCTAGAATTTTGTTAAGAATTTTAGCATGAATGTTCATGAGGGACATTTGTCTGTAATTTTCTTTTTTTGTGGTGTCTTTACCTGATTAGTGTTATGGTGGCTTCATAGAATGTGTTTGGAAGTATTCCATCCTTTTCTATGCTCTGAAATTCCTTTAGTAGAAGTGGTGTTGACTCTTCTCTGAACGTCTGGTAGAATTCTCCAGTAAAGCCGTCTGGGCCAGGGTTTTTTTTTGTTGGCAGTTTTCAAATTATCTTTTCAATCTCTTCTTTTGTTATAGGTTTATTTATTTATTATAACTCTGTTTGTGTTAGTTTAGGTAGGTAGTGAGTTTCTAGAAATTTGTCCATTTCCTCTAGGTTTTCAAATTTGTTAGAAGTACAGTTTTTCATATTATTCTATTATGAATCTTTTACTTTCAGTTGAGTCTGTTGTGATATCACCCATCTCTTTTCTTATATGAGTTATCTGCATCCTCTCCTGTTTTTCTTTTGTCAGTTTGACCAATGGTTTACCAATTTTGTTAATCTTTTCAAAGAACCAGCTTTTGGTATTGTTAACTCTTTGAATTGTTTTTCTATTCTCTATTTCATTTAATTTAACTCTAATTCTTCTTATTTCCTTTCTTCTGGCTCCTGAGGGCTCCTTTCGCTGCTCTCTTTCTACTTGTTCCAGTTGTAGGGTTAATATTTGATTACGAACCTTTCTTCTTATTGGATGTGTGCATTTATTGCTATGAACTGACCTATAAGCACTGCTTTTGCTGTGTCACAAATGTTCTGGTAGGATGTGTTTTCATTCTCATTTGAGTCTATGATTTTCTTTATTCCATCCTTAATTTCTTCCTTAACCCAGTAGTTTTTAGGAAGGTGTTGTTCAGTTTCCATGTGTTTGATTTTTTTTTTTCTTGCTTTTTGTGTTGTTGATTTCTACTTAAATGGCTTTATGGTCAGGAAAGATGGTTTGTGATATTTCGATGTTCTGGATTTTGTTAAGGCTTGCTTTATGGACTAATACGTGGTCTATTCTGGAGTTTGTTCCATGTGCGTTGGAAAAGTAAGTATACTTGGCTGCTGTTGCGTGGAGTGTTCAGTATATATCTATGAGATCATGTTGGTTGATTGTAACATTTAGCTATTTCATGTCTTTACTGAGCTTCTTTCTGGATGTTTTGTTCTTCACCAAACTGGCTTGTTGAAGTCTCTTATTACTATCGTGGAGTTGTCTATCTCTCTTTTCAGTGCTGTTAGAGTTTCTTTTATGTATTTTGGTACCCTGTGGTTTGGTGTGTAAGTATTTATTATAGTTATGTCTTCTTAGTGTATTGAAACTTCAATCATTATATAGTGTCCTTCCTCATCCTTTGTGGTGGATTTTACTTTAAAGTCTATTTTGTCAGAGATTAATATTGCCACTCCTGTTCTTTTTTGAGTATTGTTTGCTTGATTTTTTTTTTTCCAATTCTTTAAGTTTTAGCTTGTTTCTGTCTTTAAGTCTAAGGTGTGTCTCTTGCAGGCAGCATATAGACGGATTGTGCTTTTTTATCCAATCTGCCACTCTCTGTTTCTTTATTGGTGCATTAAGTCCATTTACATTCAGTGTAATTATTGATAGGTATGAGTTTAGTGCCGTCATTTGGTGTCTTCTTTGTGTGTGTTGTTCACATTTTTTTTGTTCTCTTTAATTTTCTGTGCTGAGTCGTTTTTCTTTATGTATTTTCTTTTCATCTTTTTCATTGTTGTTGATTTTGTGTTAGCTCAGTCTTTATATTTTTCTAGTTTTTTTAAATTTTGATTTGTATGATTGGTAGTTTCCTTTTGCTTACCTTAATATTTACCCCTCTTTTTCTAAGTTTATACCAGTCTTTTATTTCTTTATTCACTTTGACTTCCCCTGCATATGAAAAATTTATGTCTGCATTTTTAAGGCCCTCTTTTTTGTTTTAATGTTGTCATTTTTTACATATTTGATATCTTTGTTTCCCTATTTTCAATGTTTTAGCTTGGATGTATTTTAATGACTTCCCTGTCTGAGTTGATATCTGGTTGCTCTGTTGTGTTTTCTAGTCTTGCATTGTTATCTGATGTTATTGATTTTCTAACCAGAGGTCACCCTTTAGTATTTTTCATAATTTTGGTTTGGTTTTTGCAAATTCCCTAAACTTCCATTTATCTGGAAATGCCCTAATTTCACCATCATATTTGAGAGACAGTTTTGCTGGATATATATTTCTTGGCTGGCAATTTTTTTTCCTTCAAGGCTTTATATATGTCATCCCATTGCCTTCTTGCCTGCATGGTTTCTGCTGAGTAGTCCAAGATTATTCTAATTGATTCTCCTTCTGTAGATTACTTTTCTTTTATCCATAGGCGCTCTTAAAATTCTCTCTGTATCTTTGGTTTTGGCAAGTTTGATTATAATACATCTTGGTGACTTTCGTTTGGGTTCTACCTTATGTGAGGTTTGATGAACATCTTGGATAGATGTCTTCTCATCTTTCATGATATCAGGGAAGTTTTCTGCCAACAAATCTTGAACAATTCTCTCTGTATTTTCTGTTATCCCCCCCATTCTGGTACTCCAGTCACTCACATGTTATTTCTCTTGATAGAGTCCCACATATCTCTTAGAGTTTCTTCATTCTGTTATCTGATTTTTTCTCAGATAAGTTGGTGTTATGTGCTTTATCTTCAGTGTCATTAATTCTGACTTCTACTGCCTGAATTCTCTCCTATGACTTTCTATTGAGTTGTCTAATTCTGAAATTGTAGTTTTAATCTTCTGGATTTCTGATTGCTGTCTCTCAATGGATTATTGTAGCCTATTAAATTTGTCATTATGCTCTTGAATAACTTTTTTAAGTTCTGCTACTGTTTTGTCTGTATGTTCTTTGGATTTCTCTTTGTTTTGTAATATTTCCTTTCTAATTTCTTGAAGAGTTCGTATATTAATCTTTTATATTCTGCCTCTGGTAATTCCAAGAAATTCTCTTCCTCCAGAAAATTTATTGATTCTTTATTTTGGGAGCTTGCTGAAGCCATCATGGACTGCCTCCTCATATGATTTGATATTGACTGTTGTCTCTGAGACATCAATAAGTTATTATAATTTTATTTTATATTTGTTTAGTGTGGCCTAGCTTCTTGTTTTGTTTTGTTTTGATATGCCCAAATAGGCTGCTTGTGTGTACTAGTTTTATTATTGGTTTCTTTGAAGCTCTAACATCCTGTCATGAGGTAGTTAGGTCTGTTAAAAAGTATATGTGCCCAGGAGTCCATTAAATTTTCCTGTATGGATTTAGCTCAGGTGTCCAGGCAGTCAATCACCAAGTGTGTGGTGCAGGCTCTCACCTACAGTCTTAAAGAGGCATGGGTGATTGGTGTAGGCACAGGTATCTGGTGGCAGTAGGGCAGTAGTGCTGAACAAGGCAGGGGGCTGATGGCTGCCCCTGAGTGCCTGAAAGGAAAGCATGTCCCTGTTACCCACAGTGAGTAAGTAAGTGAGTTTTGTAGCCAGACTATGAGCACCTTACTCTGTTGGCTGTAAGGACTAGGGGGCACTACTTATTCTTGGACCCCGGTACAGGTGGCTCTTTGGCATGGGTGGAGCTACCAGTCCTCAAGCCCCTGAGTCAGACAGGTAAGTTACCTGCTAAAGGGCAGAGCAGTGTCAAGCCTTACAAATCTGTCACTTCACAGCTGAAACAGTTGAAGTTAGACTTCAGGTGTTTACCATGTTGTACTGTGGTAGTGAGTGCTTACACTGTTGAGATGGGTCCACACAAGCATATACAGGGGTGGAAGGCACTGAAAGTCTGCAGATACGTTATCCTTGTGCCTAGACAAAGGAGCTGTGGCAACCCTGAGTTCCTGGCTTAGGGGAGCTGGTAGCTTATTTTTTCCCTGTTTGTTAATTTTTTCCCTCTCTAAGTCTTGGAGAATTGGTCAGGCCACCTTATGGGATCTATTTTCGGCCCAGGGGACTTAGAGATCACTAAAGCCAGCTGGACCCGGTGCAGAGTAGGGAAAGAGGAGGTAAATGGGAGAGAGATATTTCCCAATTTTTTTTTTAAATGCCCGCAGAAGGCCACATGCATGTGCTTATCTTTAGACACTTGGATGTTACTTTTTACTCGTTCAGAGTGTCCAAGCAGAATCTCTGCTGCAGGATCCCTCTCGATTTGGAAACTGCCTCCTGATCAAGTGAGCGGAGCTGTATACCCGCTTCACTGCACAACCCGAGCTGATACGTGCTGAAGGGCTGCAGCTTCCCCTGGGTCAGGTCAGGCAACTCCTTGCTGCTTCTGAACCATCTCTCTCTCTCCCCCCGCCACTCAGTCCAATTCCTTAACTTTGTCTTGTTCTGGGCTCCTAGATATTCATATGCAATCAAATCGCTTGTTTTTTTAGGTCTTTGTTGTAAGAGAGACTACTCCACTATCTTGGCCCCACCTCCTCAATTCTTTTTTTAATGGTTGTTACAATTGTTTTCACTTTTTGTCTACTGTGAAAAGAGCTTCAGTAAACATTGATTTTCAGATGTAAGAGATTTTGTTGAAAATGGCAAATTTATTAAAGGACTTGTATTCAGACAAATGTAATAATAAGAAAATCAATGATCCAGTTTACCAATTGAGCAAATAAACTATGTGGAAACTTTACCAAAGAAGCTATGTGCATGGCAAGTAAGCATATGTATATATACTCAACAGCATTATTCATTAGGGAGATATAAGTTTCATCAAAAAGAGATACCACAGCACATATATTAGATAGTCTAAAATTAAAATGTTGGCACATTGATAGTGTTGTCAATACAGAGGAACAGAAAATATACACACACACATATATACATACATATATATGCTTATATATGTATATATCTATCTATACAACCACTCATCTGGCTGAATGGAATACACAGGAATCTAATTGACTACATCTGTGGTAAGAGGCCATGGAAAAGCTCAATATCATCAGTCAGAACAAGGCCAGGGGCCTACTGTGAAACAGACCGCTTGCATTGCTCATATGCAAGTTAAGGTGAAGCTGAAGAAAATTAGAACAAGTCCACAAGAGCCAAAATATGACTTTCAGTGTATCCCACCTAATATAGAGACAATCTCAAAAATAGATTTGACTCTTTGAACACTAAAGGCTGAAGACAAGATAAGTTGTGGAATGACATCAAGGACATCATACATGAAGAAAGCAAGGGGTCATTAAAAATATAGGAAAGAAAAAAAGATGAAAAGGGATGTCAGAAGAGACTCTAAAACTTGATCTGAAATGTAGAGTAGCTTAAGGAAAGGAAGACATGATGAAGTAAAAGAACTGAACAGAAGTGGCTTTAGAAGACAAAGTCAATTATAAAGAAATGTGCAAAGACCTAAAATTAGAATACCAAAAGGGAAGAATACACTTGACATTACTCAAACTGAAAGAACTGAAGA
Organism: Dugong dugon; assembly: GCA_030035585.1. Classification (NCBI taxonomy): domain Eukaryota; kingdom Metazoa; phylum Chordata; class Mammalia; order Sirenia; family Dugongidae; genus Dugong; species Dugong dugon. The sequence continues at coordinate 37,747,128 of CM057479.1, forward strand.
GAAAATTCAAGCATCAAGGTGAAATATTGAAGGATTCTATGGGGAAAATACTAAACAACACAGGAAACATCAAAAGAAGATGGAAGGAAAACACAGAGACCCTGTACCAAAAATAATTGATTGAAATTCAAACATTTCAGGAGGTGGCATATGATCAAGAACTGATGATACTGAAGGAAGAAGTCCAAGCTGCACTGAAGGCACAGGGGAAAAACAAGGCTCTGGGAATTGAGATGTTTCAACAAATGGATACAACACTGGAGGTTCTCACTTGCCTATGCCAAGAAATTTTGAAAACAGCTGCCTGGCCAATTGACTGAAAGAAATCCATATTTGTGCCCATTCCAAAGAAAGGTGATCCAACAGAATGTGGAAATTATCGAACAATGTCATTAATATCACATGCAAGTAAAATTTTGCTGAAGATCATTCAAAAGCGATTGCAGCAGTGCATCAAGAGTGAACAGACAAAAATTCAACCTGGATTCAGAGGAAGCTGTGGAACGAGGGATATCATTGCTGATGTCAGATGGATCATGGCTGAAAGTAGACAATACAAGAAAGATGTTTACCAGTGCTTTATTGACTATGCAAAGGCATTCAACTGTGTGGATCATAACAAATTACGGGTAACATTACAAAGAATAGGAATTCCAGCACACTTAATAGTGCTCATGTGGAACCTGTACATAGACCAAGAGGCAGTCTTTCAAACAGAACAAGTGGATATTGCATGGTTTATAATCAGGAAAGGTGTGTGTCAGGGTTGAATCTTTTCACTATACTTATTCAATATGTATCCTGACCCAATAATCCAAGAAGTTGGACCACATGAAGAAGACCACAGCATCAAGACTGGAAGACTCATTAACAACCTGCAATATGCAGATGACACAACATTGCTTTCTGAAAATGAGTAGGACTTAGAACACTGATGAAGATCAAAGTCTACAGCCTTCAGTATAGATTATATCTCAACAAAAGTCCTCACAACTGAACCAACAAACAGCATTGTGATAAATGGAGCAAATGTTGAAGCTGTCAAGGATTTCACTGTACTGGGATCCACAATCAATGCCCATGGAAGCAGCAGTCAAGAAATCAAAGGACATACTGTACTGGGAAATTCTGCTGCAAAAGGCCTCTTTAAAGACTTGGAAAGCAAGGATGTCACTTTGAGGACCAACATGCACCTTATCCAAGCTATATTTTCAATTGCCTCATATGTATTGGAAAGCTGGACAATGAATAAGGAAGACCATAAAAGAACTGATGCCTTTGAATTATGGTGCTGATGAATAATATTGAATATACCATGGACTGCCAGAAGAACAAGGAACCTTGGTGGTGCAGTGGTTACTGCAGTTGGCTGCTAACCAAAAGTTCAGTAGTTCGAAACCATCAGTGGCTTTGCTAGAGAAAGATGTGGCATTCTGCTTCCGTAGAGATTTACAGCCTTTGAAACCTTATGGAGTTGCTATGATTCTGAATTGACTTGATGGCTGTGGATTTGGGGACCGGGAGTAAGAACAAGTTTGTCTTGGAAGATTTACAGCCAGAATGCTCCTTGTCAGTAAGGACGGTGAGACTTTATTTCACCTACTTTGGATATGTTATCAGGAGGGACCAATGCCTGGAGAATTACATTATGCTTGGTAAAGTGGAAGGTCAACTAAAAAGAGGAAGACCTCAATTAGATGGATCAACACAGTGATTACAACAATGAGCTCAAGCATAACAATTGTGAGGATCGTGCAGGATTGGGCAGTGTTTCATTCGGTTGTACATAGGGTCACTATGAATCAGAACAGACTCGATAGCACCTAACAACAACATGAGTCAAAATCAACTCAGTGGCAGTGGGTTTGGTTATGCTTTTTTTTATGGGCAATATTCTTAGTGACTCAAGAAGCATCAAAAGAAGATAGAAGAAATACGCAGAATCGCTGTACCAGAAAGAATTGGTCAATATTCAACTATTTCAGGAGGTAGCACATGTTCAAGAGTAGATGGTATTGAAGAAAGAATTCCAAGCTTCACTGAAGGCATTGGTGAAAAACAAGGCTCCAGGAATTGACAGTATCCAAACTGAGATGTTTCAACAAATGTATGCAACACTGGAAGTGCTGGCTTATCTATGCTAAGAAATTTGGAAGACAGCTGCCTGGCCAATCAACTGGAAGGGGTCCATATTTGTGTCCATTCCAAAGAAAGGTGATCAAAAGAATGTGGAAATGATTGCACATTATCATTAATATGACACGTAAGTAAAATTTTGCTGAAGATAATTCTAAAATGGTTGCAGCAACACATCAACAGGGAAGTGCCAGAAATTCAAGCTAGATTCAGAAGAGGACGGACGAGGGATATCATTACTGATGTCAGATGAATCTTGACCCAGAGCAGAGAATATCAGAAAGATGTTTATCTGTGTTATTGACTATACATCAGCATTGGACTCTGTGGAGCTTAATAAATTATGCATCACATTGCCAAGAGTGGGAATTCCAGAATGCTCAATTGTGCTCATGCTGAATCTGTACTAGCCCAAGAGGCATCCTTTGAACAGAACTCAGGGATACCTTGTGGTTTACAATCAGTAAAGCTGTGCATCAAGGTTGTATCCTTTCATCATAATTATTCAATCTGTATGCTAAGCAAATAATACAAGAAGCAGAACTGTATGAAGATTGTGGTATCAGGTTTGGAGGAAGACTCATTAACATACTGTGATATGCAGATAACACAACCTTGTTTGCTGAAAGCAAAGAGGACTTGAAACACCTAATGATGAAGATCAAAGACTACAGCCATCACTATGAATTACACCTCAACATAAAAAATACAAAAATCCTCACAACTGGACCAATAAACAACATCAGGATAAACAGAGAAAAGATTGAAGTTGTCAAGAATTTCATTGTACTTAGATCCTCAATCAATGCCCATAGCAGCAGCGGTCAAGAAATCAAACAACATAATGCATTGGGCAATCTACTACAAAAAAACCTCTTTAAAGTGGTAAAAATCAAAGCTGTCACTTTGAGAACTAAAGTGCTCCTGACCCAAGCCATAGTATTTTTAATCATCTCATATGTACGCAAAAGATGGACAGTAAATGAGGATGATCAATGAAGAATTGATCCCTTTTAATCCTGGGGTTTCCCACAGGCATTTGTCTACTGTGGGGGCTTGTGTGCTGCTGTGATGCTGGAAGCTGTGCCACTGGTATTCAAATACCAGCAAGATCACCCATATTAACAGGTTTCAGCTGAGCTTCCAGACAAAGACACACTAGGAAGAAGGAACTGGAAGTCTACTTCTGCATAAAATTAGCCAGTGAAAACCTTATGAATAGCAGCAGAACATTGTCTGATATAGTGCCAGAAGATGAGCCCTTCAGGGTGGAAGGCACTCAGAAGACGACTGGGAAAGAGCTACCTCCTTAAAGTAGAGATGACCTTAATGATATGGATAAAGTGAAGCTTTCATGACCTTCATTTGCTGATGTGGCACGACTCAAAATGAGAAGAAACAGCTGCAAACATCCACTAATAACAGGAATATGGAATGTACGAAGTATGAATCTAGGAAAATTGGAAATTGTCAAAAATGCAATGGAACTCATAAAGATCTATATCCCAGGCATTAGTGAGCTGAAATGGACTGGTATTGGCCATTTTGAATCAGATAATCAAATGGTCTACTACACCGGAAATGACAAATTGAAGAGGAATGGTGCTACTTTCATTGACAAAAGGAAAATTTCAAGATCTATCCTGAAGTATAATGCTGTCAGTGATAGGCTAATATCCTTATTCCTACAAGGAATACCAGTTAATAATACTAATTATTCAAATTTACACACCAATCTCTAAGGCCAAAGATGAATAAATTAAAAGTTTTTACCAACTTCTGCCGTCTGTAATTGATCAAACATGCAATCAATATGTATTGATAATTACTGGCCATTGGTGCAAACGTTTGAAACACAGGAGAATTGGTAGTTGGAAAATATTGACTTTGTGATAGAAATGACTTTGGAGATCACAATAGAATTTTGCGAGATCAATGACTTCGTCTTCGCAAATATCTTTATTCAATAACCTAAATGGTGATTAAACATATGGACATTACCAGATGGAATACACAGGAATCAAATTGACTATATCCGTGGAATGAGAAAATTGAAAAGCTCGATATAATCAGTCATAACAAGGCCAGGTGCCAGCTGTGGAACAAACCATCAAGTGCTCATATATAAGTTCAAGTTCAAGTTGAAAATTAGAACAGCTCCAAGGAAGCCAATGTATGATCTTGAGTATATCCCACCTAAATTTAGAGACCATCTCAAGAACAGATTTGATGCATTGAACACTAATGACTGAAGATCAGACGAGTCGTGGAATGATATCAAGGACATCATATATGAAAAAAGGAAGAGGTCATTAAAAAGAGAGGAAAGAAAGAAAAGACCAAAATGGATGTCAGAAGAGACTCTGAAACTTGTTCTTGAACATAAAGTAGCTAAAGAGAAAGGAAGAAATGATGAAGTAAAAAAGCAGAACAGAAGATTTCAAAGGGTAGCTCAAAAAGACAATGTATAGTATTATTATTATAACGAAATGTGCACAGACCTAGAATTAGAAAACAAAAGGGAAGAACCTTCTCGGCATTTCTCAAGCTAAAAGAACTGAAGAGAAAATCTAAGCCTCGAGTTGCAACATTGAAAGATTCTACGGGGAAAATATTAATGATGCAGGAAGCATCTAAAGAAGATGGAAGGAATACACAGAGTCACTGTACCAAAAAGAATTGATCGATATTCAACCATTTCAGGAGGTAGCATATGATAAAGAATCCATGGTATTGAAGGAAGAGGTCCAAGTTGCACTGAAGGAATTGGTGAAAAACAAGGGTCCAGGAATTGACTGAATACCAACTGAAATGTTTCAACAAATGGATGCAGCACTGGAAGCGCTCACTTGTCTACGCCAAGAAATTTGGAAGACAGCTATCTGACAAACCAACCTGAAGTGATACATATTTGTACTCATTCCAAAGAAAGATGATCCAAAAGAATGCATAAATTATCAAACAATATAATTAGTATCATACATAAGTAAAATTTTGCTGAAGATAATTCAAAAGCAGTTGCAGCAGTACATGTTCAGGGAACAGCCAGAAATTCAAGCAGGATTCCGAAGAGGACATGGAACGAGGGATATCATTGATGATGTCAGAGGAACCATGGCTGAAAGCAGAGAATACCAGAAAGTTGTTTACCTGGGTTTTTATGGCTATGCAAAGGCATTTGACTGTGTGGATCATAATAAAGTATGGATAAAATTGGGAAGAATGGGTATTTCAGAACACTGAATTGAGCTCTTGAGGATCCTGTACTTAGACCAAGTGGCAGTCATTCGAACAGAACAAGGAGATACTGCGTGGTTTAAAGCAGGAAAGTTGTGCATCAGGGTTGTATCCTTTCACCATACTTATTTAATCTGTATAGTGAGCAAATAATCTGAGAAGCTGGACTATATGAAGAATGTGGCATCAGGAATGGAGGAAGACTGATTATCAACCTGCCATATACAGATGACACAACCTTGCTTGCTGAAAGTGAAGTTGACTTGAAACACTCACTGATGTAGATCAAAGTCTACAGTCTTCAGTATGGATTACAATTCAACATAAACAAAACAAAACAAAAAAAAAAAAAACTCCTCACAATTGGACCAATAAGCAACATAATGATAAATGGAGAAAATACTGAAATTGTCAAGGATTTCGTTTTACTTGGATCAACCATCAACACCCATGGAAGCAGCAGTCAAGAACTCAAATGACGCATTGCATTGGCAGATCTGCTGCAAAAGATCTCTTTAAAATATTAAAAAGCAAATTTGTCAATTTAAGCTCTAAGTTGCGCCTGACCCAAGCTATGGGTTTTTCAATCACCTCATATGCATGTGAAAGTTGGATGACGAATAAGAATTCCTGAAGAAGAATCGATGTCTTTGATTTATGGTGTTGGCAAAGAATATTGAATATACCATGATCTGCCAGAAGAATGAATCAAACTGTCTTGGAAGTAGTACCGCTAGAATGCTCATTGGAAGTGAGGCTGGTGAGACTTATTTCGCTTACTTTGTACATAGTTATCAGGAGGGACCAGGCCTGGAGAAAGACATCATGCTCGGTAGAGTACAGGGTCAGAGAAAAAGAGGAAGACCTTCAATGTGGTGGACTGACATAGTGGCTGCAGTGATGGGCTCAAGCATAACAACAATTGTGAGGATGGCGTAGGACTGGACAATTCCACCTGTTATACACAGGGTCACTATAAGTCAGAACCGACTCAACAACACGTAACAGCAACAAAGCAACATATGAGTGTGTGTGTGTGTATATATATACATACATATACACCATTCTATTAAAGTTCAGGTGTCCAAATAGAAAGCAGTTGTATTTCAAGGAACTTTCTGCACCTATATTCTAGGAAATATTTATGGTATATAATTACATATGTAGGATTGGCTATATCAAAGTTTCACTTCATCTTCTCACTTTAATTCTAAAATGAAATTCTATGAGAAATATCAATGTATGAAAACTGAAGTTTCACATTTTGGCAGGATATAAATGCTTAAGGACAGATCAGTTCAAACAAAATACAAGAAATGCATATTTTATGCTAGGAAACACACTCCTGCATATCACATAATGCAAGATTAATTCACAGGTAAATATTAAGTGGAGAATTTTCTTTTCTAGAGGTTTAGAGTCCTTGTCTTGCTTTTATAGTATAATGAATACATATGAAGAGAAGAAAATCAATGTAGTAAAGTTTAAATATGAATTTTTAGTTAGTATACTCTAATATCTAAAAAAAGGTATGAATTTATCTTCCAAACATTGTTAAAAATATAAACACGCAGGATATACAACAGCAACGTTGCCAAATTAGGATTGTCATCCATTTAACTTGTAATGCTTATTCATTCACTTTAAATTTTTTGTAAATAATCTAATATGGTTTTGTTTTTATTTTCCTTCTGAAGGTTTCTTTGTATGTATACATGTACAATCTGTCATGCCACAATTGAACTTCAGTTCATAATCAGACTTTCTGCTTAAGGAAGGATAAATAATTGTTAAAACATGGGCGTAACTATAAACTAGTAACATTATTTTTTATTAACAGCTGTTCTGAAGAGCTCAGGTAATTTTTCTTCTAGTTTCTTCCACTACACTATCATTTCAAACAAATTCTAGGACAATATTGGTATCAAGACTGTTTTCAATGTTGCCCTATTTTCCTGACAATTCTCACAGACAAAAATACATGAGGCTTTTAGCTTGATTAGAACGCAAAGTAAATCTCTCAGGAAGACTTTCAAACTTAATACTCATTCCTTATATCATCAGAGAAGAAATGAAGCAATTGGTAAACTAACACTAACATCTCTGTATCCAAATATTTACATTAAAGAAACTAGCATTAGTTGAGATGAATAGCATCGGGAGTCTTAAAAACCTGTGAGCAGCCATCTAAGATACAGCTACTGATCCCATACCAGCTGGAGCAAAAGAAGATGAAGAAAACTAAAAATACAAAAGAGAAATTAGCCCAAAGGGGTAATGGACCACAACCTCCACCAGCCTGAGACCAGAACAAATCGATGGTGCCTAAGTACCACCATGCACTGCTCTGGCAAGGATTACAATAAAGGGTCTTAGACATAGCAGCAGAAAAAAGTTGAACAAAATTCAAATTCACAGAAAAAGACCAGGCTTGCTGATCTGACAGAGACTGGAGAAACCCCAAAGTATGGTCCATGAGTACACTTTTAAATCAGTACTGAAGTCACTCCCAAGGTTCATCCTTCAAAGATTAGACTGATTTAAAAGGCAAAAAATAACACACGTGAGGAACGAGCTTCGTAATTCAATCATGTATATGAGACTAAATGGGCATACCATCTCAAAAGCAAAGACAAGAAGACAGGGAGGGAAAGGAAAACTGTAAAAATGGAAACAGGGAAACCAGGCTGACGAGGGGGGAAATGTTGACACATCACAGGATTGGCAACCAAAGTCACAAAACAATTTGTGTATTAATTGTTTAATGAAAAACTAATTTTCTCTGTAAACATTCACTTAAGCACAATTAAAAAAAAAAAAAAAACTTCGGGCAAAATGGCACTCTAGGCAGAAGCACCATGCCGTCTCTCCACAGCAAAGATCCAAAAAACTAAGCCAAACAGAGAAAACAGCAATCCTGAAACCCTAAAACATCAAATGAAGAGATAAAGAACTCAGCCAAGCACCAAACGGAATGAGAAAACTGACAGAGAACGGAGAGCAAGCAGAGGTTCATGCAGAGGTCCCCTACCGGCTAACGCATCGCAGATCTGCCATCTTGGACTCCTATCGGAGACCAGCAAACAGGGGGTATGAGAAAGCAGCCTCACGGAGCTTCCAGCAGGAGACAGAACAACCGGTAATTTGTGATATTTGCTTTCCCACCCCACCACCCTTCTTCACCCCCACTCCGCCTCCTTTGCTTCTCACCGCCACAGTCTCTTGGCAGGGAAGCACCAGCTGCTTAGATTCCACCCCACCACACTGACGGGCTCCCTGAGTGCCATTTGTTGGCTGCTGGTGTTGCTTTTTTTCTGCTTCTTTTTATTTCTTCCTTGCCTCTCCCCACCTCCCCCTCCTTTCGCTTGAGTACCTTGCTCTGTGCGCCATCTTTGCTTCTTCCTGAGGGGCTGCAGAGCTCTGGTAATTTGTGATATATGCTTTCCCAATCTCTACCCTTCTTTCCCCGCACATGGCCCCCTCTGCTTTCCACGGACACAGTCTCTTGTCCACTAGCTGGCTCTCTGAGTGCCATTTGTTGGCTGCTAGTGTTGCTTTTTTTTTCCTGCTTCTTTTGACTTCTTACTTGCCTCTCGCCACCTCCCCCTCCCTTTGCTCAAGTACCTGACTCCGTGCCACACCTTTGCTTCTTCCTGGGGGGCTGCGGAGCTCCGTTCGAATGTGGAACTGCTTTCCAGTTTGGGCTGCTGCGCTGGTGGGATCCCGTGGCTTTTGTTAGTTTGTTTGTTTTGAATTGTTTGTTCATTTTCTTTTCCTTTTCTTCAGTTGGGGGCCCTTTCTGGCCAGGCTGAGCTGCGTGGTAGGAAGACGCCCCTTCGGCTTCCACAGACGTGCAGAGGGATCCCTGAGGGCATTTCTTTTTACGTTGTGGGTTTTTTTTTTTTTCTGTTTCTTTGGGACCTATCTTTTTTTTTTTTTAATTTGTTTTGTTTTCTTTTTCCTCTTTTCCCCTTTTTATCTTTCTTCAATGCTCAGTTTTTCGTCTCTCTATATCTTCCTTCTCTTTCTGATCCCTGAATACCTGGGTTGTATACCTCTATGCCTTCTAGCTAGGATGTACTGCAACACCTGAGAGCAACCTCCCCAGACCTCATAGCTGCACCGGTGGAATCCCTGGGAACTTTGTGGTTCTTTAACTGTTCTGATTCTTATTTATTCATTCTTTTCTTTTCTTCCTCCTCCCCTTTCTGTTTTTCTCCATTTCATAGTCTCTCATCTCTCCACTCCAACGGCAAGCTCCCCTAGCATTCTTTTGTGTTTGTATGTTTTTGGCTCCTGTTCCTCTCTTCTCTCTCCCATCTTAGCTCCACACATAACAATCTCCCGGCTGCATCCTGCCTACCTGCACCGTGCGCTTGACAACACACCACAAAGCAGCAGAGGCATGGCCTACTGGAACCTGACATGCACTGATTACTGACCACCTCTGGTGGCGATAGTAAGTGCCACGAACAACCCGTCACAGTAACTCCTCTTCAGCTAGATCTGCCCTGCCTTACCATATCTCAGTGACTGACCCTGCCAGTTGAAGAAGGAGGTGAAAAGTATTGTGCCCAAAGAAGAGCCAACAACACAGAACACTCAGTCTGCCTGCTCAGACATACTCAAATTTTTTTTAAAAAAAGGTATGAAACAAACAAATTACAATCAATAAACAAGAAAAATAACTACTGAATGACCCAAAGACAGCAGACAATAACAAAACATTTACAAAAAAAGGACAGGATGGTTCGAGTAGGCATCCAAAATAAAAAACCAGATGACTCTTCTCTGGAAGAAAATGCACTAGAACTACCTGATAGGGAATTCAAATCTCTAAAATTCAGAATTCTCCAAGAACTGAGGCAAAAAACTGACAAACAAGAGGAAAAAATAGACAAATTCATGGAAAATAGAGACAAAACATTGGAAGAATTCAGGGAAATGATACAGGAACAAAATGCCAAAATAAATTCACAACTAGAAATTATACAAAAACAACAATTAGAAATACAAAAGATAAACAACAACGTTTCAGAAATGGACGGTGTCATAGGAGGGCTGAGAAGCAGATTTGAAATGGTAGAAGACAGGATCAGTGGAATTGAATACAAACACTTGGATACAACTCTGTTTCAGGAAAACTCAGAAAAAAGAACAAAGAAAAATGAAGAGACCCTGAGAGTTAAGTGGGACATAATCAAAAGCAAAAATCTTCGAGTGATTGGAATTCCAGAACAGGGGGAGAAAACAGAAAACACAGAGAGGATCATTGAGGAACTGCTGACAGAAAACTTCCCCAATATCATGAAAGATGAAAATCTGGCCATCAAAGAAGCACAACGAACCCCATATAGAAGAGACCCCAAAAGAAAATCACCAAGGCGTATCATATTCACACTCACCAAAACCAAAGACAAACAAAGAATCCTGAGAGCAGCTTGTGAAAAACAAGAAGTCACATACAGAGGAGAAACAATAAGACTAAGCTCAGATTATTCGGCAGAAACCATGCAGGCAAGAAGGCAATGGGATGACATTTATAAAATCTTGAAAGAAAAAAATTGCCAGCCAAGAATGATAAATCCTGCAAAACTCTCATTCAAATTTGATGGTGAAATTAGGTCATTTCCAGATAAACAGAAATCAAGGGAATATGTAAAAGTAAAACTAAACTTACAGGAATTATTAAAAGGAGTTCTTTGATCTGAGGACAAACAGCTTCAGCTCACAGGCAGAACCTAGGACGCATTATCATACCAGCCAGATACCAAACTAGGAAATGAACTCTCAAGGACTATCCAAAACCAAAAGAAATGCAACAGGGAATCAGAGCAGTTAATCAATAAATGACAACCACATCAACACAATAAAAGAGGGAATAAACGGCATAGGTATAGAACCTTCTAATGGAGAGGAAGGCAAGGCCATGCCAAGTAAAGATAGACAGCTTCAAACTTAGAAAAATAAAGGTAAAATTTATGGTAACCACAAAGAAAGTTAAGAAACATACTTATTTTAAAAAGAGGAAATACATAAAGTCTCAGCAAAAACAAAACCTACAAAAACAAAAGAAATGAACAAAAAATCCACAAACAAAAGTAACTCATCACAAGAGACTAAGAAGAACAAAGAAAATGTCAGGAGCACAAAAAAAAACACTACAAAATGACAGCAACAAACCGACATCTATCAATAATTACACTGAATGTAAATGGACTCAATGCACCCATAAAGAGATGGAGAGTGACAGAATGGATAAGAAAACAGGATCCAATATGCTGTCTACAGGAGACACACCTTAGAAACAAAGATGTGAATTTATTAAAAGTCAAAGGTTGAAAAAAATATATCAAGCTAAAAACTACCAAAAAAGAGCAGGAGTGGCAATTCTAATCTCAGATAAAATAGACTTTAAAACGAAATCTACCATAAAAGACAAAGAAGGACACTATATAATGATTAAGGTGATGATCCATCATGAAGACATAACCATAATAAACATCTATGCACCCAATTACAGGGCTCCAAAATGCATAAAAAAAAACTCTAACAACACGGAAAAGAGAAATTGACAGTTCCACAATAATAGTAGGAGACTTCAACACACCACTCTCAGTAAAGGACAGAACAACTAAGAAGAAACTCAGCAAAGATACAGAAGAACTAAAGGGCACAATCAGTCAACTTGACCTAATGCACATATATAGAACACTCCATCCAACTGCTGCAAAGTACATATTCTTTTCCATTGCATATGGAACGTTCTCCAGAATAGACCACATCTTAGGCCACAGAGCAATCCTCAACAAGATCTAAAACGGTGAGATAATTCAAAGTATCTTTTCTGACCACAATGCCGTCAAGGTAGAAATTAACACAAGCAAGAACAAGGGGAAAAAAATCAACTACATAGAAACTGAATAATACCCTGCTTACACATCAGTGGGTAATAGAAGAAATCAGAGATGGAATCAAAAAATTCCTAGAATCAAATGAGAATGAAAACACATCCTACCAAAACCTTTGGGACACAGCAAAGGCAGTCTTCAGAGGACAATTTATAGCAATAGATGCACATATCAAAAAAGAAGAAAGGGAGAAAATCAAAACATTAACTACAGAACTCAAACAAATAGAAAGAGACCAGCAAAAATAGCCCACAACCACCGGAAGCAAGGAAATACTAAAGATCAGATCAGAAATAAACGAAATAGAGAACAGTAAAACAATAGAAAGAATCAACATAACCAAAAGTTGGTTCTTTGAAAGAATCAACAAAATCGACAAACCACTGGCTAGACTGACAAAAGAAAAACAGGAGAGGACACAAATAACCCTAATAGGAAATGAAATAGGTGACATTACAACAGACGCAAGTGAAATAAAAAGGATCATAACAGAATATTATGAGAAACTATACTGCAACAAATTTGAAACCCTAGAGGAAATGGATAAATTTCTAGAAACAGGCTAACTACACAAACTACAACAAAATGATGTTGAAAATCTAAACAGACCCATAACAAGAGAAGAGATTGAAAAGTTATTAAAAAAAAAAAACTTCCAACAACAACAACAAAAAAAGCCCTGGACCAGATGGCTTCACTGGAGAGTTCTACAAAACATTTACAGAAGAGATCGTACCAGTTCTACTCAAGTTATTTCAGAGCATAGAAGAGGAAGCAACACTTCCAAATTCATTCTATGAAGCCAGCATAACGCTGATACCAAAACCAGGCAAAGACATCACAAAAAAAGAAAATTACAGACCAATATCTCTCATGAATATAGATGCAAAAATTCTGAACAAAATTCTAGCCAATAGAATTCAGTATCATATCAAAAAAATAATACACCACGACCAAGTAGGATTCATACCAGGTATGCAAGGATGGTTTAACATTAGAAAATCCATCAACGTAATCCACCACATAAATAAAAGGAAAGAAAAAAATCACATGATTATCTCAATTGATGCAGAAAAGGCATTTGACAAAGTCCAACACCCATTCCTGATAAAAGCTCTCAATAAAATAGGTATAGAAGGGAAATTTCTCAACATAATAAAGGGCATCTATGCAAAACCAACAGCCAACATCATTCTTAATGGAGAAAGGCTGAAAACATTCCCCCTGAAAACAGGAACAAGACAAGGATGCCCTTTATCACCACTCCTATTTAACATTGTGCTGGAAGTTCTAGCTAGAGCAGTAAGGCAAGAGAAAGAAATAAAGGGCATCCAAATTGGTAATGAAGAAGTTAAACTCTCCCTGTTTGCAGATGATATGATACTATACATAGAAAACCCTAAAGACTCCACGAGAAATTTACTGGAAGTAATAGAAAGATTCAGCAGAGTAGCAGGATACAAGATAAACATTCAAAAATCAGTTGGATTCCTATACACCGGTAAAGAGAACGATGAAAAGGAGATCAGGAAATCAATACCATTTTCAATAGCCCCTAAAAAGATAAAATACTTAGGAATAAATCTGACCAGGAATATAAAAGACCTATACAAAGAAAACTACAAAACACTGCTGCATGAAACCCAAAGGGATCTACATAAATGGAAAAACATACCATGCTCATGGATAGGCAGACTCAACATTGTGAAAATGGCAATTCTACCTAAAGCAATCTACAAATACAATGCAATCCCGATACAAATACCAAAATTCTTCAAAGAGATGGAAAAACTAATTATTAACTTTATATGGAAAGGGAAGAAACCCCGAATAAGTAAAGCACTACTGAAGAAGAAGAATAAAGTTGGAGGACTCACACTACCTGACTTGAGAACCTACTATACAGCTACAGTAGTCAAAACAGCCTGGTACTGGTACAACAACAGAGACATTGACCAATGGAACAGAATTGAGAACTCAGATGTAAATCCATCCACCTACGGTCACCTGATTTTTGACAAGGGCCCAAAGTCCATCAAATGCGGAAAAGACAATCTTTTTAACAAATGGTGCTGGCAAAACTGGATATTCATTTGCAAAAAAATGAAACAGGACCCATACCTCACATCGTATACTAAAACTACTTCAAAATGGATCAAATACCTGAATATAAAGCCTAAAACTATAAAGTTCATAGAAAAAAAAGTAGGACAACACTTTAGGCCTTAGTACATGGCATTAACAGGATACAAACCATAACCATCAACGCAGAAAACCAATAGATAAGCTAGATAATTGGGATCTTCTAAAAATCAAACACCTATGCTCTTCAAAATACTTCACCAAGAGAGTAAAAAGAGAACCTACAGACTGGGAAAAAAGTTTTGGACAGTATAAGTCAGACAAAGGTCTAATCTCCATAATCTACAAGAAAATCCAACACTTCTAGAAAAAAAGACAAATAATCCCATTAAAAAAGGGGAAAGGAAATGAACAGACACTTCACCAAATAAGATATTCAAATGGCCAACAGACACATGAGGAAATGCTCGCGATCACTAGCCATTAGAGAAATGCAAATTAAAACCACAATGAGATACCATCTCACCCTGTCATTACTAGTAGGAATCAAAAACACCAGAAATAACAAATGTTGGAGGGGCTGTGGGGAGATCGGAACACTTATGCACAGCTTGTCAGAATGCAAAATGATACAACCATTTTGGAAAATGATATGGCGCTTCCTCAGAAAGCTAGAAATAGACATACCATTCGATCCAGCAATCCCACTCCTAGGAATATATCCTAGAGAAATAAGAGTCGTCACTCGAATAGACATATGCAAACCTATGTTCATGGCAGAATTGTTCACAATAGCAAAACGATGGAAACAACATAGATGCCCATCAACCGATGAATGGATAAACAAACTATGGTGCATACACACAGTGGAATAATATGCAACGAGAAAGAACAAGAATGAATCTGTGAACCATCTCATAACATGGATGAAACTGGAGGACATTATGCTGAGTGAAATAAGTCAATCACAAAAGGACAAATATTGTTTATGAGACCTCTATTGTAAAAACCCATGAAAAAGTTCACACACAAAATGTAACAATCATTGTTGATTACCAGGGATGTGAGTGCTGGGGAGGGAAATACTAAATAGATAACAGATAAGTGGTATCTTGGGTGAAAGGTGAGACAGTACACAATACAGGAGAAACTAGCACAACTTGTACTAGGAAAGGTCTTGGAAGCCCCATAGACACATCCAAACTCCCTGAGGGACTGAACTGCTGGGTGGAAGGCTCTGGGAACCATAGTCTCGGGGAACATCTAGCTTAATTGGCATGACACAGCTTATAAAGACAATGCTCTACATTCTACCTTGGTGAGTAGTGTCTGGGGTCTTAAAAGCCTGTGAGCGGCCATTGAAGATACTCCATTGGTCTCATCCCTTCGAGAGCACGGGAGAATGAAGAGAACAGGATACAAGGAAAAGATTAGTCCGAAGGTCTAATTGTCCACAGCTACCAAGGCCTCCACCGGACTGAGTCCAGTACAGCTAGATGGTGCCTGGCTACCACCACTGACTGCTCTGACCAGGATCACAACAGAGAGTTCTGGACAGAGCTGGAGAAGGATGTAGAGCATAATTCTAACTCCCAAAAAAAAGACCAGATTTACTGGCCTTAAGGAGATTGGAGAAACCCCGAGAGTATGGCCCCCAGACATGCTTTTAGCTCAGTGGTGAAGTTACCTCTGAGGTTCACGGTTCAGCCTGGGAGTGGATAGCCCAGTAAAACCAAATTCAGAAGGGGACAAGGAAGCTGGTGATAGGGAACCCAAGGTTGAGTAAGGATATTGTTGATGTGTTGTGAGATTGTTAACCATTGTCATAGGGCAACATTTGTAGTAACTGTTAAATGAGGAACTATTTTGCTCTGTAAGCCTTCATTTTAAGTGAGAATAACAGCACAATTCAAAGAGCGTAGTCAATGTCACTGAACTGTGCATGTAGAAATTTTTGAAATGGTGTATCTTTGGCTATGTGTAGTTTCGCCAAAAAAAGAAATAGGAAAAAGAATGTTGAGAAGTTAGAGGGTTGATATGTTGTGGGGTTGTTAACGAATGTCTTAAAACAACATATGTACTTCTGTTTCTTGAGAAACTATTTGTTCTGTAATCCTTCACCTGAAATACAATAAAATAAATTTTAAAAAAATGACCATTAGTTGAATAATTAATTAGAAATTCTTCTCATGTGTCATCAAAGAAAAAAATCTTGTGTACTTTATGATTAAACAGAACCAAACCCATTTCTGCTGATTCAATTCTGACTCATAGCTACCCTACAGGACTGAGTAAAATTACCCCATAGGGTTAACAAAGATTAGCTAGTGTAATTTAACTGCCATACTTATGTTTAGCATCCAAATGCTATATTACGATCATAGTGTTCTTAAATGTAAAGTTTCCCTCATTTTCTGAAAATAACATAAATAAAATATTGCTAAGATTCATCATATTTTTTCTCCTTCTTAACACTAAAGAAGTTTAAAAAAGTCTAAAATTTATTTAATTCATAAAGGTTACACATAAATTCTCAGAAATTTATATTCACTTCCACAATACCCCCTGCAAAAAAGCAAATTCCAAGAAAGAAAATAGCAAAGTGTTGAAAAAAAGTTTTAATTACTAAAAGAAAATTAGAATCATATGGTTGTAGTAAGAAATGAATAAAGCTAACAGCCATAAACAATGACATATTTAATTAACTTAAATCAAAAGGAAAACAAACAACTGCATACAAAATGGGCAAATGATATGAGCAAGAAATACTCACGTACACCAAAAAAAAAAAAAAGAAAACCATAGAGAAAATAAACTTGATGTTGCAAACTTTTTTGAAGGCCATTTGAGATATATCAATCAGAGATTACAATGAACACATTATTTAATTGAAAAAGTCACTCTTAGAATTTAACCTGGTTATGGTCTCCCTCCTATGCATCAAGATGTATATGTATGAAATATTTACTGGGGCACTCTTTGTAACACTAAAAATTCAGAGATTATGTAAATAGAGGTCTGAGTAATATAAAATAGGGCACATGCACAGTACAGTACAATATGCTACGGATAAAAAGATAAGGGAGGCAAGTCTTTATCTACTGACAAGAGGTAATTAACTAAACTTAATACGCCATCAATAGTGTGTAGGTTAATTCCTTTCTTAGATGCCCTAAGACATTTGGGTGCTGGCTTAAAAAGAGCTATGTAATTATTCATTCAAGGCAATATAACTACTTCACATAATATCCAGTATATGCATTGTTGGTTTGATTCAAAGCCTTTCTTCACATATAACAACTTCTCATTTTAATGTAAAACAATATAATCTTAATGAGATATGTGATGGTTAAGATTGTATGTCAACTTGGCTAGACCATTATTCTCAGTGTTTTAGTAGTTGTATAATGTGAATACCCCCATGATGGAATCTGCTGAGTGGTACTGGCAGAGGCGGGGCCTGTGGTAGCTCACCGCCTTCTCAGTTTCATCTCTCTGACTTCCTCTGGTTACCTTCTGCCTGCTTACCTGTTGATCTCAGAATTCGTCCAACATCTCAGCCTGCAAGCAAGAGTCTGGTTCCCCGATCTGCCGACCTTGGGTTCGCCAGCCCCTGCAGCTACGTGAATCAGGAGAAACCTGATTGTCTTGTCTGCTGATCTTGGAATTCACTGACCTTCACAGCCTGTGAGCGGGAGCCCCTCTCCGACCTGCCGACCTTGGGTTCACCAGCTTCTGGGGCTACATGAACTGGGAGAGGCCTCTACCCTGATCTGTGGACTTGGGACGTTTTAGCCTCTACAATTGGGTGAGTTATTTCCTTGATATAAATCTCTCTCTATATATATTTATACGCTTTACTGGTTTTGCTACTCTAGAGAACCCAGCCTAAGACAAGATATTTTAAATACAAACTCAATATGTGCTGTAACAACCATGAATATAATTTAGCTTATTTATTCTTCCAAACTCGAACATACCATATCCCTGATTTATTACTCCTAAGCATGATTTTTAGTCTTTAAAATAAAAATTTTCTGCCTAGTTTTTAAAATTTATCACTAATTATTTCATTTTTTGATGGTATTGTAAAATAGATCTTTCAAATTTTATGTTCCAATTTCATTGATAGAAATTGCAAACACAATTTACTGTATGCCTTCTCTTTTTACATAAATTTTGTAAATTTGCATTTTAGTTCTAGTACTTTTTAATCATCTTTGAATTTTCTACATGTATGATTATGTGTTGTGAGGTTAAGAACAAATTTCATTCACCATTTCCAATTTGAATGTTTTCCTACTTATTTTGGGCAGAGTTGAACATTTTCCTACTCAGAATTTGTGCTCATTAGTATAATTGCAAGGTAAAAACAATGATTATTTACTTATATTTAATAATCATTTTCCCTCCAAAATTCTATATTTCTTAGGAATCTTTTGAAATATGAATTTTCTTCCATTATTCTTCTATGATCTTTTATTACTCTTATCTTTGCTATAAATGCACATTATGCTTAGTATTAACATATAATAATATGATTATGAAACATGCTGATTTGAAAGCAATCAAATAAACTTGTATTAGAATTGCATACTTATAGTTTGTGTGTGTCTATTTGTTTTGCCTTTTTAAGTTAACGAGTGTTCAGTTAAAAAAATACAGCAGTATTAAGAAGTATACATCTAGAATAGAAGCCTCAGTATCAAGAATTTTTCAGCCTTTTCATAAAGCATGCTGATGTCCAATTTTTATTTCAGGGTTTTTCACTTACAAATTTGATCCATATCTGAGAGTTCACTTTTTTTTTCCTTTTTTTATTGCACTTTAGGTGAAGGTTTACAGAACAAACAGTTTCTCATTAAACAGTACACATTGTTTTATAACATTGGTTAACAACCCCATGACATGTCAACCCTCTCCCTTCTCGACCTTTTTTTTTTTTTTTTTTAGTGAAAATATACATAGCCAAAGAGACACCATTTTGTTATGACTTGACTGTGGTGCAGATTCTCACCTACAGTCCTAGACAGTCAGGGCTGGGTAGTGGTGTTCAGAGCAGGCACAAGTATCTGGCTGCAGTAGGAGACTATATGCCAAGCTAGACAGGGGCTGATAGCTGCCCTGGGTGCCTAGGTGGAGGACATGTCACTGTCCCCTAGGGTGTGTAGAGGGGTGGGTATTGCAACTGCTCCTTGGACACCCAATGCTGTTGGCTGGAGGGACTGTGAGGCACCACTTATTCTCTGCTCCTTGTCATGGTTGATTAGGTGGAATAGGTGATACCGCCAGCCCTGATGTGAGTGAGTGAGGTCCCTGCTTAATGCGTAGGGTGGTGTCAAATGTCACACATTTGCAACTCCCCCTTGGCTGTTGTAGTTGATGTTAAGCTGCAGGCCTATACCCTGTTGTTTTATGCTAATGAGGGCATGAAATGTTGACTCAGTTCACACAACTCTATGCAGGGCTGAAGGGCAGCACTGCAAGTCTGTGGACCCCTTATGCCAGTGCCTAGGCAAAGCAGCAGGGCCTTCAGACCTACCCTGACTTCCCAGCTTAGGGGCGTGGCAGTTGTTGAATACTGCAGGAGTGGTGTTGGAGCAGAGTTGGGTGGGATGTGGGTGAGGGGAAAGAGGCACTTCTCCGCTGTGAAATTCCAAGAGGGAGGGGTTATTTTGCCCATGTGTGGTAGGTTAGACACTTGCACTTAACTTTTGCAGGTCCAGCACCACTTCCACCCAGCTCCAGAGGCTTCTGCAGACTCGCCACTGCCCGACCTCACCTGTCGTGATGAGGTGCATCCCAAACACTATTGCTCACCTCATCCCACGTATGTCAGCTGACCCAGCCAACAGGTTGTTGGCAACCTCATGACTGGTATTTCTTTGCTGCTTTTGAATTGTCTCTCCTTCCCCCTGCTACTGAATCCAACTCTTCAACTTTGTCTTTGATGATCAGGGCTCCTAGACTATCATATGTAATGTATTCACTGGTTTTTTCAGGTCTTTGTTGTAAGAGGGACAACAGGAAGTATCTGTCTATTCTACCATCTTGGCTCTGCCTCCTGGAATTCTGTTTCTTATGTAGATTTCTATTAAAATAATAAAATATTTTTTTTTCAGGAATTTTTCTTCTCTCGGAATTGACTCAATGACAACAGATTTTTTTTTTGATTATCATAATTTATAAGGATCCCTGGAGGTGCAGAGGTTAAAGTGCTCAGCAGCTAACCAAAAGGTAGGCAGTTGCAACTCATCAGCCAACTGCTCTGCAGGAAAAAGATGCAGTAGTCTGCTTCTGTAAAGATTTA
Source organism: Dugong dugon (assembly GCA_030035585.1). Taxonomy (NCBI): domain Eukaryota; kingdom Metazoa; phylum Chordata; class Mammalia; order Sirenia; family Dugongidae; genus Dugong; species Dugong dugon. The sequence goes on from CM057479.1 coordinate 37,767,804, forward strand.
CAGTCTTGGAAATCCTATGGGGCAGTTTTACTCTGTCCGATAGGGTCTCTATGAGTCAGAATTGATGCAACAGCTTTTTTTTTAAATCATAATTTAGAGCTAGAAGAGTTATTGAAGTATATCCAATTTTACTATGGCTCTGCAAGCTCTGCAATGATCTTAGAAAAGTATCTGGGATTGGGGTGGCAGTTAATAAACAGGATGTTATTTATTATCTCTTAGTGCCTGGATATTGCAGAGCTCCATCTAACCATGTCTCAGGGAAGATAATTGCTACCTGAGACAAAGGGGCTTATTTATGTGGCAAGATAAAGCCACCTATTGGCAAAGGACACACAGAAATTGGCAGATAAGGAGACACATGATCAGGAGACATAAGAAAAAGCCCTTTGGATTTTGGGTGAGTTAAGCCCCCAATGTGTGGTTTCTGAGAGCATTATAGACTCTTATCCATAAGTGGTAATAATGATTATAGTAATAGGACTCTAGAAAAACACAAAGAATTAAAAGAGATGAGGGATAATGAGGTAAAAGAGGCTTTAAAGAATAAAAAAAAGGTGGAAAAGGAATGAAAAAAGTAGATAACTTTTGTTCACTTATTCTGAGTTCAGGCCTTAGATAAAACTGCCAACTGTGGGGAATAGGGATGGTAAAGGTGGGGTGGGTAGAGAGAGATAGAGATAGAGGAAGACATGGCAGAGAGAATTCTTTTGGGATCTCTTATTATTAAGGCAATTTGTTTAAATTTATGCTTACTTTTTTCTTTCCATGCTTTCTAATGCTAGGTGAGTGAGAGCATAGATAGGCCCACAGATACGATAGCTATTTGTATTTTGTTTCTCTTAAATACTCATGTATAGGAAATGTTTAATCTTTCAAATAAAACAAACAAGTACTGAAAAAAAGAAGTCCTGAAGATACTTACAATATAAAAAAATACTCTACAGTGCTAATATTCTCCCACATTCAATGGCAACAAGTTTAGACTTCATAACTATATTTTCTGACATGTATACACACATAACTGTATTTTATATAAGTCTATTAGTTTCAAAGTAACTAAAGAATACAAACTTATTTTCAGAATTAAAAAGTTTCTAAAAGTTTCAAAAGGAAGATGTAATCTCTACAGTTCTACCAAATTTTCCTCTTTTCCCTTCCAGTCACAATCTCTGTGGTCAGTAATGTTAACACATTGAAATTTACCCTGCTGCAATGTTTTTCCTGCTCATTTCAACATGTATACACCTAGCTGTAGATGTTTTTGTTTTGGAATGCTTTCCCCCATGTTTTTTATGAAAATTAAATCACTTCATATGCATTTCTTTGTGACTTGTTGGTCTTTTTTTTTTTTTTTTACTTAATAATATATCATGGACATCACTATATGTAACCTTTACGTATGTATTATTTTTTAATTTTTTTTACTTTGTACTCATATATATAAGCAGGATATCATTTTATGTGCTGTGCTTTTTTGTGCCATACTTTTTTGTTTGCCTCTTTCATCAGTTTCTTCTTCAAATTATCTAGCATGTAATTTCCCCTTTGTTTTCATGTATCTATGTGAACAAGCTGCTGTCTCTTCATTCATAAAATCATGCACATCCACACATACCATTTTATTGTTTTACAGTATATAATCATAATGTACTCCTTTACCTCAGTTATATTGAAATAATGTTTCTGTCCATGCAATTACCTACCTCTGGAGTTAGAGTGTATCATATAGTCCTTTTGGCACTCTCTTCTGTGCATCTAAGAATCTGCAAACCTGTACTCCAGTTAATTTTACATCTGAACATAAATTTATGTTTCCATTAGTTGATTTTTAGATATTATCTATGTTGTACATAGTATTTTCTACTTGTTGGTGATGCTATTTACTACTCTGTTCAAAAGTAAAGAGGTAACCAAAACTCATTTCTTCCATGTATTAAGAAAGGCATGTGTAGTATGAACAACTTGAGAGGTATGAACAAATAAGACCTATGACTTTTGTTAACATTGCATAAATTATTTAGTTAAAAAAATACATGGAAATATTTTCTGAGGTTAAGTTTTATAGCAAGTAATAAAAATGTGGTATTATTATTTTTCTTAACCATTATATAATTTTAATTTGGGAATTATGTTGCGCATAAGCATGTACGTGAAAAAGAGTTCTCTGATGTAATAAAGTACTTTAAAAGAGAATAATTAATTTTTCTTATTTCAGTTTCTCTGATGTTGTAGAGACCAAGGATAAGGTAGATGCAAGATGCTAAAGATATTAGGGTTATTAAACTGGAGACAGAACCCTTAATATTTTAAGCACAGAAAATTGGTCTTAAGTTCAATCTATATGAAAGATAGATCCATTTAGAAAAATACATTATAGTTCAAATCTTTCATTACACTCTTTGTGATGTTCTGAAATTCAATTCCAGTGTGATTAATAGATTTATGACTACACATTAAGCATTTATAATTGAAATAAATGTTCATATTGTGGATACCAATATTGGCTTTAGCTTTGTGTTCAGAAAGCTTTTCCATTTCATTTTTGGGCAGTGGTTAGGGAACTATCACTGTCCATTTATAACTCTATAGATCATTATTATTTTAGGCTCATGGTATGCCGTCTAATTTAAAGGACATATTTATGATAAAAATTCTTTCCTCTTCTCTGTTATCTTTATTCATTAACACAAAGATTTCAGCCTCATGTTTTTCAAAAGATTTATAACTTCACAAAATTAACTTCTGGAATATTTAACTTGGTGATAAATTAACCTCATAAGCAACTTTACAATTTTAAGGATACAAGTATCATTATTTATTGTATTTACTGAGAGTTTCTTATTTATCTCACATTGTTTTGGGGATCACTGAAAGAGCAGTGTATAAAACAGGGAAAGTATGTGCCCTCAGGAAGCTTTCATTCTAGTGAAAGACAAGTGGTCAATAAAGAAAAATGCATTAGTTTTTCTACAAGTAGTGTCATTCCAAATGCAAGTCATAAATTTTGGAAAGTATTTAGACTCACTATTCTCCTAAGTCTTTCAATAACTCTGGTCTGTGATTTTTATTTCTTATTGACCCAGGATTGATAATTTTTTTCTTACCTAGTCCTAACTATAATTTAACAATCAAAAATGCTAAAAACCTAATCCAGCCTGTTACTAGAAATTCATTTATATAAATAAAATTGAAATTATAAATTTCAAGCCATATTATATAGTTTCAGTAGTTTCTTGGGGAAGTGTCAACCTAGCCATACATATAGAAATGACTACGCAATTTTCAGGAAACATAAAAAAATTAAAATCCAGGGCCTTTTATTCAAAAAGTAGAAAAAATTCCATTAAATGTATTAAATTTTAAAATGTTTTCCTTTAAAATATTCTATTTTTAAAAAAATTCATTAAAAGTAATAGTATTAACATGAGTAATAGCATAAACTTACAAATAACACTTGCTATTGCCTGTTCTTTTGATCATAGACATTGCAGTAGGTATACAGTTGTATCTGATCATTATAGTGTTAATTTGTATTTTATTAATGACATCATTAATATCACAGTCAAGTAAAATTTTGCTGAAGATAATTCAAAAATGGTCACAGCAGTACATTTATAGGGAAATGCCAGAAATTAAAGCAAGATTCAGAAGAGGACATGGAACAAGGGATATCATTGCTGATGTCAGATGGATTTTGGCTGAAAGCAGAGTACACCAGAAAGATGTGTACCTATGTTTTATTGACTATGCAAAGGTATTTGGCTATGTGGATCATAACAAATTATGGATAACAATGCAAAGAATGGGAACTCCAGAACACATAATTGTGCTCATGAGGAACATGTACATAAACAAAGAAGCAGTCATTAGAACAGAACAAAAGGCTATTGTGTGGTTTAAAATCAGGAAAGACATGTGTCAGGGATGAATGCATTTGCCATTCTTATTTAAACTGTATGCTAAGCAAATAGTTAGAGAAGCAGAACTACATGAAGAAGAACACACCATCAGGATTGGAGGAAGTCTCACTGACAAACTGGGATATGCAGATGACACGATCTTGCTTGTTGAAAGTGAAGAGGACTTGAAGCACTGATGGAGATCAAAATCTGCAGCCTTCAGTATGCAATACACCTCAACATAAAGAAAACAAGTCCTCACAACTTGGCCAATAAGCAACATCATGATGAATGGAGCAAATGTTGAAGTTGTCAAGGATTTTGCTACACTTGCATCCACTATCAATGACCACAGAAGCAGCAGTCAAGAAATCAAAGGCCGTATTGCATTGGGAAAATCTACTGCAAGACACCTTTTTTAAAGTGTTGAAAAGTGAAGATGTCATTTGGAGGACTAAGGTGGGCCTGACCCAAGCTATGGTATTTTCAATCACCTCATATGCATGGGAAAGCTGGGAAATGAATAAGGAAGACCATAGAAGAATTGATGTCTTTGGATTATGGTTTTGGTGAAGAATATTGAATATAATATAGACTGCCAGAAGAACAAAGAGTACTGGTGGGACAGGGGTTAAAGCAGTCAGCTGCTAACCAAAAAGGTCAATAAATGGAAACCATATGCGGCTCTGCTGGAGAAAGATGTAGCAGTCTTCTGAGATTTATAGCCTTGGAAACCTTATGGAACCCCTATGAGTTAGAATTGGCTGGATGGCAGTGGATTTTGGGAGCCAGAAGAATGAACAAGTCTGTCTTGGAAGAAATGCAGCCAGAATGCTCCTTGGATGTGAGGATAGTGACTTTGGACATGTTATCAGGAGGGACCAGTCTCTGGGGAATTACATCACATGGTAAGGTAGAAATGCAGTGAAAAGGAGGAAGACCCTCAACAAGATGGATTGAAACAGTGGCTGCAACAATGGGCTCAAACACAGCAACAACTGTAAGGATGGCACAGGACCGAGCAGTGCTTTTTCTGTTGGACACAGGGTGGCTATGAGTCAGAACCAACTGAATGGCACCTAACAACAACAACAATGATGTTTAAAATGATTCCACGTGCTTATTAGGAATTGGCATATTTTGGTAGAATTCACCAGTGAAGCCATCTGAATCTGGGCTTTTTTGAGTTGTTGGAAAATTTTTAATTACAAATTCAATTCAGTTATTTTTTATAAATCTATTCAATTTTTTTTATTCTCCTCAAGTCAGTTTTGGTAATTTGTGTCTTTCTAGGAATTTGCCCATTTTGTCTAAGTTTTTTTTAATTTTTGACACACCATTGCTCATAATATTCACTTGTGCGTCATGGTAGAATTGTGCTCCATAGTGTTTCAATGGCTAATTTTTTGGAAGTAGATTGACAGGCCTTTCTTCCAAGAGGCTGCGGGTGGACTCTACACAAAAACCTTACAGTGATCAGGGAGCAGAATACAATTTACACCACCCAGGGTTTCCAATATTCCCTTAATATCTTTTAATTTATATAAGGTCAGTATTTTATGGGCTCTCCTTCATTATTCATTTTAGTAATTAGATTTTTCTTAGTCATCCATCTAAAATTTTGTCAAATTTATTGATCTTTTCAAAGAACTAGCTCTTGATTTCATCAATTTTTTTCTACTTCATTTATTTCCACTTATGATTGAATTTTGAAAGACCAATGACTTCTTCATTGCAAATACCTTTTTTCATCAACATAAACGGTTACTATACACATGGACCATGCCATATGGAAAACACAGGAATCAAATCGACTACATCTGTGGAAAGAGACGATGGAAAAGCTCAATATCATCAATCAGAACAAGGCCAGGGACAGACTGAGGATCAGACCATCAATTACTTATATGCGATTTCAAGTTCAAGCTGAAGAAAATTAGAACAAGCCCACAAGAGCCGAAGTATGACCTTTAGTATATCCCACCTGAATTTAGAGACCATCTCAAGAATTGATTTGTCACGTCTAATGCTAATGACTGAAGACCAGACAAGTTGTGGAGTGACATCAAGGACATCATACATGAAGAGACCAAGAGGACATTAAAAAGACAGGAGAGGAAGAAAAGACCTAAATGGATGTCAGATGAGACTTTGAAACTTGCTCTTGAATGTCGAGTAGCTAAAGCAAAAGGAAAAAATGGTGAAGTAAAAGAGCTGAACAGAAGATTTCAAAAGGCAGCACCAGAAGACCAAGTAAAGTATTAAAGTATTATGATGACATGTGCAAAGAACTGGAGATAGAAAACCAAAAGGAAAGAACACGCTCAGCATTTCTCAAGCTGAAAGAACTGATGGAAAAAATCAAGTCTCGAGTTGCAATACTGAACATTTCTACAGGAAAGTATCAAATGAGGCAGGAAGGATCAAAAGAAGATGGAAGGAATACACATAAACCTATACCAAAAAGAACTGGTCGACGTTCAACCATTTCAGGAGGGAACATATGACCAGGAACAGATGGCACTGAAGGAAGAATTACAAGCTGCACTGAAGGCATTGGCGAGAAACAAGGCTCTGGTAATCGATGGAAAACCAATTGAGATGTTCAACAAACGGATGCAGCACTGGAGGTGCTCACTCATCTATGCCAAGAAATTTGGAAGACAGCTACCTGACCATCCGACTGGAAGAGATCCATATTTATATATTCTCAAGAAATTTGATCTAACCAAATGTGGAAATTATGTAACAATATCATTAATATCACATGTAAGCAAAATTTTGCTGAAGATCATTCAAAAGCAACTGGAGGAGCATATCGATAGGAAACTGTCAGAAATTCAAACCAGATTTAGTAGAGGATGTGGAACCAGGGATATCATTGCTGACGTCAGATGTATCCTGGCTGAAAGCAGAGAATACCGGAAAGATGTTTACCTGTGTTTTATTGACTACGCTAAAGCATTCAACTGTGTGGATCATAACAAATTACAGATAACATTGCAAAGAGTGGGAATTCCAGAACACTTAATTGTGCTCATGAGGAACCTGTACATAAGTCAAGAGGCAGTCATCTGAACAAACCAAGGGTATACTACGTAGTTTAAAGTCTAAAAAGGTGTGTGTCAGGGTTATATCTTTTCACCATACTTATTCAATCTTTATGCTGAGCAAATAATTCGGGAAGATGGACTATATGAAGAAGAAAGTGGCATCAGGATTGGAGGAAGACTCATTAACAACCTCCATTATGCAGACAACACAACCTTACTTGCTGAAAGGGAAGATGACTTAAAGCACTTACTGATGAAAATCAAAGACCATAGCCTTCAATATGGATTACACCTCAACAGAAATAAAACAAAAATCATCACAACTGGAACAGTAAGGAACATCATGATAAACGGAGAAAAGATTGAGGTTGTCAAAGATTTCATTTTACTTGGATCAACAATCAACACTCATTGAAGCAGCAGTCAAGAAATCAAAAGACACATTGCACTGGGCTACTCTGCTGCAAAAGACCTCTTTAAAATGTTGAAAAGCACAGATGTCACCTTGAGGACTAACGCATGCCTGACTCAAGCCATGGTATTTTCAATTGCCTCATATGCGTGCAAAAGCTGACAATAAGAAAGACAGAAGAAGAATTGATGCCTTTTAATTGTGGTATTGGCAAAGAATATTGAATATACCATGGACTGCCAAAAGAACGAACAGATCTGTCTTGGAAGAAGTCCAGCCAGAATGCTCCTTGGAAGTGAGGATGGCAACTTTGGACATTTTATCAGGAGGTATCAGTCCCAGGAGAAGGACATCATGCTTGGTAAAGTAGAGGGTCATCGAAAAAGAAGACTCTCAAAGAGATGGATTGACACAGTGTCTGCAACAATGGGCTCAAATATAGCAACGATTGTGAGGATGGTGCAGGACCCGGCAGTATTTCCTTCTGCTATACACAGGTTCGCTATGAGTCAAACCGACCCCATGTCACCTAACAGCAACAGTAACAACAACAATCTTTATTATTACTGTCCTGCTTGATTTGGGCTTATTTTCCCCTTCTTTTTCTAATTTCTAGAGGTGGAATGATAAATTATTGATGTATCTCATATAGATATTTTCTAAGTACTGGGTTTTTTTTTTTTTACTTTGCAATACAGGCCATTTAGAAATGTACTGTTTGATTTGAAATTATTTGAGGATTTTTCAGATTTCCTTTTGTTATTTCTATTCTTGGTCTGTTGTGGACAGATAATATCCTTACTGTGATTTAAAACCTATGAAATTTATTGAATTTTTTAAAACAATTGTCTAGCTTATGTTCTATTTTGCTGATATTGTTTGCATTTCAAAATAACATATGTCCTGCTATTGTCTGTAGTAGTCTTCTGTATCTGTCAGTAAGGAAAAATTGGTGATAGTCTGACTTTTTTATCTGATCTTCTTTTCATTGTATGTTTTGGATAAAATTTTAATTTATTTTTACCTTCAAATTATGCCTATTAACTTTATTATCCTGTTTAATTTTTATAGTGGTCGTTTTAATATTAATTATATACTTTTTAACTTATCACAATTTCTCTTCAAATAATATATTATTTAGTCTGTAGTTTTAGAACCTTAAAACAGAATACTTCCAATTTCTCCCTCATATTTTTCTGTACAGTTTTTCTTATACATTTTATTCTACGTATTCTGGAACACATTTTTTTTTTAAAGTGATAGAATTAATTATGTTTTACAGAGAGTAAAAACATTAAAAGATATATCTTGTATTCACTCATGGATTTACAATTCATTCTTTCTATAGATCCACATTTTTATTGAGTATCTATCCTTTTTTTGATGAATTACTAAAAAAAAAGCTTAGATTTGTTCGCCATGGATTCTCTCAGGTATTGTTCATCTGAAAAAGCCTTTGTTTATTATTATGGTTTGACAGATGTTTTTAAATTATTATTTCATAATTTAAAGATGCCACTCTATTGTTTTCTTGCTCTTAGTGTCTCAGTTAACTAGTCTTATCTTTTAAAATGTTTTAATATTATCCAGTGCCTTTTTTCATTCCTGATATTAGAGTTACTTTTCCCATATTCTTAACTTTTTTCAGTTTATATCTTCCATTTATCTCCTCTTTTTGGTGATATATTTCTCTATTGTCCTGAACATGTGGAACATATTTATAATAGTTGATTGAAAAGCACACACCATATTTCATCAGGTATGTCAATTAATTGATTTTCCTCCTTGAAATTAATAATATTTCCTCACCTTTACATTGTCTGAAATTTTTTAAATTAGATTCTAGAATTTGTCCTTTACTTTATTCACTGCTGGATTTTGTTGTATTCTTTTAAGGAATGTTAGGCTGTGTTTTGGCACCATTAAATTGCTAGAAATCAGTTTGGTCTTATTGGAGTCATTTGTAAAGCCTTTTTTTGTGTGTGGTAAGTCAAGAGCAATATTTAGCCCAGGCCAGAGTTTCAAAATTTTGACACATTTGATATTTTGAACCAGATTTTTTTCCTGTTTTTGGTGTGGAGAGGAATAGGGGGTATCCTGTGCATTGTAGATTATTTAGTTGCCTCTCTGACTTCACCCCAGTACATGATATCAATTCCCCTTCCAATTTCTGAAAGGATCCCTGGTAGCACAGTTGTTAAAGTGTTTGGCTGCTAAACAAAAAGTCTGCTGTTCAAACCTGCCAATGTGTTCCAAGTTATGATCAGCAAGAATGTCCCCAGATAGTGTCAAATATCCCTGAAGGGAAATGTCTTCTGAAGCAGTAAAAAAAAAAAAAAAAAATTAACCCTTGCTAGATAACTACTTATCTGAGCTAAAATAGCTATACTAATAAAATGATACTTTTTTTAATTAGGGGTCTTTCCTTTCCCTCCTGTGGAAATAAATCGTTCCCAACCTCATGCGAGCTCTGAGACTTATTTCATCTACTGCTTTCGATGGTTCTTTCCTCATTCTTGAGTAGTTTGCCCTCACATATACTGGCTGTCATCCAAATGCAAGATGTGAATCCTCTGCAGGACTCTAAGCTTCTGTTCTGCAGTTGTTTTTGTTTTGTTTTGTTTTTTGTTGGTTTGGTTTGGTTTTGCTTTTCAGTGGTAGTCCATCTCACACAAATTCTACCTGATTTAGCTTCCCTTAGTTAGTTTTATTAACTGTTATTTTTTTCCCCTGTTCGTCTGGATCACATATTCTGGTTTCTTAGAATTTTTAATAGTAATTTTTCACTGAAAAGGTAACATCGTAGTTAATATTTGTAGTGACCTACAATCTACCACCTCCCTTCTGTTAATAATTATTTCACTTCTGTTAGTGTTGCGTTTGTCTTAGTAGGCTTTTATTTTCCTGGATTCAAACTTTGAAATCATTCTTATTGTTGGTAAATAGCAGCTGATGTTCTTTGCTTATATTTTGCTTTGTAACTTCCGATATTTTAGCATGGGCCACTAGGTTTTTAACTGCAACCGTATAGTTTAAAGATCAGTTGCGACCTTGCAAAGAGTTCATAATCAGTTTTAGGGGCTTCACAGTTCTGTGATATTTTTGCTTCTGGGATTGATCCATAAATTTTTATTTAGTTTTCCAGCCCGGTGTTCTATCCTCTTACACCTGAAGCAAGAAAGACTTCTGCATATGCCATCCAGACTCCGTGTGGCTTGGAGGATATTTTGAGTCAAAGGTGCATCACACTCACAAATCTCATCTGAAACTGTTAGTTCTTCAAAAGGAAAATGAGCTTACATTTTCTCCTCTTTTTTTCACAAGGATACCTGGGGTAATCCTCAAGAGTGTATACTTTAAAGCTCATTCATGTATTTGGGTAGAATTTATGTTCAGATTTTGAATCGTAGCCTTCTAGTCCTCATTCACTTCCAAAAGTATTCCTTTAAACCTATCATGTTCCCTTTTGAGACACTGTGGCTGCTTTTTCCTTCCCTTGAGTTGGTAGGGGTGTTCAATTCTCTCAGGCAAAGAAATACAGAAATTTACAGTTCTTATATAAGTTAATAACAGTCTTTCAAGAAAAACAAACAAACAAAAAACTCTTCTTAATTTTCCTACCGCCGGTTGTTTTCCAGTGGCTTCAAAAAGTTGTTTGTAATATTGTAATATTTTTATAATGACTATCTGCAGAAGAAATTATCACAACTTCTTATGCTGCCATTATTAAAAGTTTTGCTCCTAGTTAAATTTTTATATTTTAGCCATTCTAGTGTTTTCCAGTTGGTATCTCATTCCTCTAATAACTAATGATAGTAATCATTTTTTTAGTGTATTTACTGGCTATTCTTGTATCTTCCTTGTGAAGTGTATGTTCCAGCCTTGTGCCCATATTTTTTGTGTTGTTTAATTATTAATTTTTAGTTTCTATTAGTCTGTAGAAGTCCTTTTCATTAACCCACTATTGACATTTATAAATTTCAAAATAAATGACTGTTATTGCTTTGTATTAATTTATCAAAGACTTTTATCACCATTTTTTGTTTCACACTCCTGGCTAGTTTTGATCATGCCATATATCCTATTGGTTGTGATGTATTTAGCTTACACATATGAAATTATACATTCAAATGACATCGCATGAAATTATCATGTTAGGTCCAATCTTATCTTTTTAGCCTTGAAACATTTCTGCATTTATATGAGATTCATTTATTTTTTTCCAATATGCCTTTTAGAATTTTTTTTACAAATAAAGTCAATATTATCAGTTATTATAATACTGGATAAAGGTATAAAATAATTGTGTCTAATCTTAGCTAACTCTACTCTTCATAAGCTATTTACAATAAATATAAAATATAAATAATGATTAAATTATAAATCAAAATTTTATGCTGTTAGAAAGGTATTCATTGTCTTCTCTGAAAGCTTAGATAATTAAAAGATGTTTAACTCGTTAAAACTTACTTGGATAATATTTGATTATTTGAATTAATGAATATAAAAACTCAAACTCTTTCCTATGTATGTGTACCTAAAAAACGAGTTAAGAGCACTGCTAGAATTGTCTGCTCTCTTATTTGCATAAATTTTATTGTTCCAACTCTCTAGCATTTATCTATCTAATCTATCTACCTGTTTATCTATTTATCTATTATATATGTATATATTAACTTATATCTGAGAAAAATTATAAACTATTTGAATTTACTTACTGTTCATTTTAACTAAAATTTGTGTTAATAATTCTATAAAAGTTACAGATTATTAATTCGATAATTTTTTCCTTGTGCAATTTTTTCAGCTACATTTAATTAAACATGCTTAAATTAAATGTCTACCATGTACAAGGCAAAGGTCTAGATGAGAGAAAGAGACAGAGAGAGATACACATATTTTTAAAAGAGGGAGTAGTTGTGAAAGCAAACGTTAAGCAATAAACATTACATGTGTGTATATATATACATGTACACAGTATATAGATACATAAAGCAAATATGTATGTTAAATATGTAATATAATATATTGTATTTATTGTAATATTAATTCTATTTAATATTATAATGGTTATAATTTTATATTTAAATTAAAATTTATATATAATTTAATAAATATATTTTATATTTAAATTAAATCTAAATTATTAATTATATGTATATGGTATACAGAGTGACAGTTTATAGATAGATAGATAGGAAGACAGAAAAGTAGACAATCTGGTGCCAAAGAACACATTTTATTAAATATGGATTTAATGATCACAATAGTTAAAATTATTTTTCACATTTTTATTTTAAAAATTTCTTAGAAAATATCACCTAAAAAAAAGATATAAATTATTTGAATTAAATAAAAATTTGTGAGATATATATATATAAAATAGTTATTTAAAATCAAGCACTTAGATATTTTTTTTTAATTTTTTTATTTTTTTTATTTTTATATATTTTATTGTACTTCAGGTGAAAGCTTACAGAGCAAATAGTTTCTCATGAAATAGTAGTACACATGTTGTTTCTTTTGACATTGGTTAACAACCCCACAACGTATTAAGCCTCTAAATTCTCAGCCTTTTTTTTTGATGAAAATTACAGATGGCCAAAGATACACCGTTTCAAAAATTTCTACATTCACAGTTCAGTGACATTGACTACGCTCTTCCAACTGTGCTGTTATTCTCACTTAAGATGAAGGCTTACAGAACAAAATAGTTTTTCATTTAACAGTTACTACACATGTTGCCCTATGACAATGGTTAACAATCTCACAGCACATCAAGAATATCCTTACTCCACCTTGTGTTCCCTATCACCAGGGGGCTTCCTTGTCCCCTTCTGTCTTCTGGACCTTGTCAGTGGACTATTGTACCTCTTTAGTCTCATTTGTTTATTTATTTATTTATTTATTTTTATTTTATTTAAACACCATTTCAAAACTTTTTACTTACACATTTAAGTGATATTGACTATGCTCTTCCAATTGTGCTGCCATTCTCGCCCAAGATGAAGGCTTACAGGACAAAACAGCCTCCCATTTAATAGTTACTACAAATGTTGCCCTATAGCAGTGGTCAACAATCTCACAATACATCGACAGTGTCCTTATTCAATTTGTGTTCCTTATCATCAGTTTCCTACTCTCCCTCTGCCTTCTGGCCCTTGTCACCGGACTCCTGTACATCGTTAGTCCCATTTAGTTTTACTGGGGTGTCCATTCCCAGGCTTAACATCGAACCTTGAAGGTAACTTCCCCTCTGAGCTGAAAGGGTGTCTGGGGGCCACACTCTCGAGGTTTCTCTAGTATTCTTTAGGCCAGTATATCTGGGCTTCTTTTTTTTTTTTTTTTTTGGGGAGTTAAAATTATGCTCTACATCCTACTCCAGCTCTGCCCAGAACCCTCTGTTGTGATCCTGGTCAGAGGAGTCATTGGTGGTAGCCGGGCACCATCCAGCTGTACTGGGCTCAGTCCCGTGGAGGCCTTGGTAGCTGTGGACCATTAGTCCTTCGGACTAATCTTTTCCTTGTATCCTGTTCTCTTCGTTCTCCCTTGTTCCCGAAGGGATGAGATCAGTGGAGTATCTTAGATGGCCGCTCATAGGCTTTTAAGACCCCAGACACTACTCACCAAGGTAGAATGTAGAGCATTATCTTTATAAGTAGTGTCATGCCAATTGAGCTAGATGTTCCCCGAGATCATGGTCCCCAGAGCCCTCCGTCCAACAACTCAGTCCCTCGGGGGGTTTGGATGTGTCTATAGGGCCTCCATGACCTTTCCTTGTGCAGGTTGTGTTAGTTTCCCCTGTACTATGTACTATCTCCTCTCTCACCCAAGTTACCACTTACCTATTACCTATTTAGTATTTCCCCCCCCTCCCATCCCTGGTAACCAACAAGGATTGTTACATTTTGCATGTGAATTTTTTCATGGGTTTTTACAATAGAGGTCTCATACAATATTTGTCCTTTTGTGACTGACTTATTTCACTCAGCATGATGTCCTCCAGTTTCATCCATGTTATGAGATGGTTCACCGATTCATTGTTCTTTCTCGTTGCATAGTACTCCATTGTGTGTATGTACCATAGTTTGTGTATCCATTCGTCTGTTGATGGACATCGAGGTTGTTTCCATCGTTTTGCTATTGTGAATAATGCTGCCATGAACATAGGTGTGCATATGTCTATTCGAGTGATGACTCTTATTTCTCTAGGATATATTCCTAGGAGTGGGATTGCTGGATCGAATGGTACGTCTATTTCTAGCTTTCTGAGGAAACGCCATATCATTTTCCAAAATGGCTGTATCATTTTGCATTCCCACCAGCAGTGTATAAGAGTTCCCGTCTCCCCGCAGCCCCTCCAACATTTGTTATTTCCAGTGTTTTTGATTCGTGCCAGTAATGCCGGGGTGAGATGGTATCTCATTGTGGTTTTAATTTGCATTTCTCTAATGGCTAGTGATCGCGAGCATTTCCTCATGTGTCTGTTGGCCATTTGAATGTCTTCCTTGGTGAAATGTCTGTTCATTTTCTTTGCCCATTTTTTGATAGGATTGGTTGTCTTTTTGTTGTAGAGGTGTTGGATTTTCTTGTAGATTATGGAGATTAGACCTTTGTCTGACTTGTACTGTCCAAAAATTTTTTCCCAGTCTGTAGGTTCTCTTTTAACTCTTTTGGTAAAATCTTTTGAAGAGCATAGATGTTTGATTTTTAGAAGATCCCAATTATCTACTTTATCTGTTGGGTTTTTTGTGTTGATGTTTATGGTTTGTATCCTGTTAACGCCATGTATTAAGGTCTGAAGTGTTGGTCCTATTTTTTCTTCTATGAATTTTATAGTTTGAGGCTTTATATTCAGGTCTTTGATCCATTTTGAAGTAGTTTTTGTATATGGTGTGATGTATGGGTCCTGTTTCATTTTTCTACAAATGGATATCCAGTTTTGCCAGCACCATTTGTTAAAAAGACTGTGTTTTCCCCATTTGATGTATTTTGGGCCCTTGTCAAAAATCAGGTGACCGTAGGTGGATGGATTTACATCTGAGTTCTCAGTTCTGTTCCATTGGTCAATGTCTCTGTTGTTGTACCAGTACCAGGCTGTTTTGACTACTGTAGCTGTATAGTAGGTTCTCAAGTCAGGTAGTGTGAGTCCTCCAACTTTATTCTTCTTCTTCAGTAGTGCTTTACTTATTCGGGGTTTCTTCCCTTTCCATATAAAGTTAATAATTAGTTTTTCCATCTCTTTGAAGAATGTTGTTGGTATTTGTATCGGAATTGCATTGTATTTGTAGATTGCTTTAGGTAGAATTGCTATTTTCACAATGTTGAGTCTGCCTATCCATGAGCATGGTATGTTTTTCCATTTATGTAGATCCCTTTGGGTTTCATGCAGCAGTGTTTTGTAGTTTTCTTTGTATAGGTCTTTTATATTCCTGGTCAGATTTATTCCTAAGTATTTTATCTTTTTAGGGGCTACTGAAAATGGTATTGATTTCCTGATCTCCTTTTCATCGTTCTCTTTACCGGTGTATAGGAATCCAACTGATTTTTGAATGTTTATCTTGTATCCTGCTACTCTGCTGAATCTTTCTATTACTTCCAGTAAATTTCTCGTGGAGTCTTTAGGGTTTTCTATGTATAGTATCATATCATCTGCAAACAGGGAGAGTTTAACTTCTTCATTACCAATTTGGATGCCCTTTATTTCTTTCTCTTGCCTTACTGCTCTAGCGAGAACTTCCAGCACAATGTTAAATAGGAGTGGTGATAAAGGGCATCCTTGTCTTGTTCCTGTTTTCAGGGGGAATGTTTTCAGCCTTTCTCCATTAAGAATGATGTTGGCTGTTGGTTTTGCATAGATGCCCTTTATTATGTTGAGAAATTTCCCTTCTATACCTATTTTATTGAGAGCTTTTATCAGGAATGGGTGTTGGACTTTGTCAAATGCCTTTTCTGCATCAATTGAGATAATCATGTGATTTTTTTCTTTCCTTTTATTTATGTGGTGGATTACGTTGATGGATTTTCTAATGTTAAACCATCCTTGCATACCTGGTATGAATCCTACTTGGTCGTGGTGTATTATTTTTTTGATATGATACTGAATTCTATTGGCTAGAATTTTGTTCAGAATTTTTGCATCTATATTCATGAGAGATATTGGTCTGTAATTTTCTTTTTTTGTGATGTCTTTGCCTGGTTTTGGTATCAGCGTTATGCTGGCTTCATAGAATGAATTTGGAAGTGTTGCTTCCTCTTCTATGCTCTGAAATAACTTGAGTAGAACTGGTACGATCTCTTCTGTAAATGTTTTGTAGAACTCTCCAGTGAAGCCATCTGGTCCAGGGCTTTTTTTGTTGTTGTTGTTGGAAGTTTTTTTTTTTTAATAACTTTTCAATCTCTTCTCTTGTTATGGGTCTGTTTAGATTTTCAACATCATTTTGTTGTAGTTTGTGTAGTTAGCCTGTTTCTAGAAATTTATCCATTTCCTCTAGGGTTTCAAATTTATTGGAATATAGTTTTTCATAATATTCTGTTATAATCCTTTTTATTTCGGTTGGGTCTGTTGTAATGTCCCCAATTTCATTTCTTATTTGGGTTATTTGTGCCCTCTGCTGTTTTTCTTTTGTCAGTCTGACCAGTGGTTTGTCGATTTTGTTGATTCTTTCAAAGAACCAACTTTTGGTTTTGTTGATTCTTTCTATTGTTTTTCTGTTCTCTATTTCATTGATTTCTGCTCTGATCTTTACTATTTCCTTTCTTCCGGTGGTTGTAGGCTTTTTTTGTTGTTCTCTTTCTATTTGTTTGAGTTCTGTAGTTAATGTTTTGATTTTGTCCCTCTCTTCTTTTTTGATATGTGCATCTATTGCTATAAATTGTCCTCTGAGGACTGCCTTTGCTGTGTCCCAAAGGTTTTGGTATGATGTGTTTTCATTTTCATTTGATTCTAGGAATTTTTTAATTCCATCTCTGATTTCTTCTATTACCCATTGATGTGTAAGCAGATTATTATTCAGTTTCCATGTGTTTGATTTTTTTTCCTTGCTCTTTCTAGTGTTAATTTCTACCTTGATGGCTTTGTGGTCAGAGAAGATACTGTAAATTATCTCAGCATTTTGGATCTTGTTGAGGATTGCTCTGTGGCCTAAGATGTGGTCTATTCTGGAGAACGTTCCATGTGCATTGGAAAAGAATGTGTACTTTGCAGCGGTTGGATGGATTGTTCTCTATATGTCTATGAGGTCCAGTTGGCTGATTGTGTCCTTTAGGTCTTCTGTATCTTTGCTGAGTTTCTTTTTAGTTGTTCTGTCCTTTACCGAGAGTGGTGTGTTGAAGTCTCCTACTATTATTGTGGAACTGTCAATTTCTCTTTTCAGTGCTGTTAGAGTTTTTTTTATGTATTTTGGAGCCCTGTCATTGGGTGCGTAGATATTTATTATGGTTATGTCTTCATGATGGATCATCCCCTTAATCATTATATAGTGTCCTTCTTTGTCTTTTATGGTAGATTTTGTTTTAAAGTCTATTTTATCTGAGATTAGAATTGCCACTCCTGCTCTTTTTTGATAGTTGTTAGCTTGATATATTTTTTTCCAACCTTTGATTTTTAATAAATTCACATCTTTGTTTCTAAGATGTGTCTCTTGTAGACAGCAAATAGATGGATCCTGTTTTCTTATCCATTCTGCCACTCTCCGTCGCTTTATGGGTGCATTGAGTCCATTTACGTTCAGTGTAATTATTGATAGATGTGAGTTTGTTGCTGTCATTTTGTAGTGCTTTTTTTTGTGATGCTGAAGTTTTCTTTGTTCTTCTTACTCTCTTGTGCTGAGTTACTTGTGTTTGTGGATTTTGTGTTCATTTCTTTTGTTTTTGTAGGTTTTGTTTTTGTTGAGACTTTATGTTTTTCGTCTTTATTTTTATGAGTTGGTTTGTTAACTTTTTTTGTGGTTACCATGAATTTTACCCTTATCTTTATAATTTTGAAGCAGTCTACCGTTACTTAGTATCGCCTTGCCTTCTTCTCCTTTAGAGGGTTCTATACCTATGCCGTTTGTTCCCTCTTTCATTGTTTTGATGTTGTTGTCATCCTTTGATTGATTTCTCTGATTCCCTGTTGTATATCTTTTGTTTTTGGAAAGTCGTCTGTAGTTCAGTTCCTAGAATGGTATCTGGTTCATGTGAACCTGCGTCCTAGGTCCTAGGTCCTGCCTGAGGGCTGAAGCTGTTTGTCCTCAGATCGAAGAACTCCCTTTAATAATTCTTGTAAGTTTGGTTTGACTTTTGCATATTCCTTTAGTTTCTGTTTATCTGGAAATGACCTAATTTCACCATCAAATCTGAATGAGAGTTTTGCAGGATATATTATTCTTGGCTGACAATTTTTTTCTTTCAAGATTTTATATATGTCATCCCATTGCCTTCTTGCCTGCATGGTTTCTGCTGAATAATCTGAGCTTAGTCTTATTGTTTCTCCTCTGTATGTGACTTCTTGTTTTTCACGAGCTGCTCTCAGGATTCTTTGTTTGTCTTTAGTTTTAGCGAGTGTGAATATGATATGTCTTGGTGATTTTCTTTTGGGGTCTCTTCTATATGGGGTTCGTTGAGCTTCTTGGATGGCCAGCTTTTCATCTTTCATGATATTGGGAAAGTTTTCTGTCAGCAGTTCCTCAATGATCCTCTCTGTGTTTTCTGTTTTCTCCCCCTGTTCTGGTATGCCAATCACTCGTAAGTTTTTGCTTTTGATTGTGTCCCACATAACTCTCAGGGTCTCTTCATTTTTCTTTGTTCTTTTTTCTGAGTTTTCCTGAAACAGAGTTGTATCCAAGTGTTTGTCTTCAGTTCCACTGATCCTGTCTTCCATGGTTTCAAATCTACTTCTCAGCCCTTCTATGAGACCGTCCATTTCTGAAATCTTGTTGTTTATGTTTTGGATTTCTAATTGTTGTTTTTGTATAATTTCGAGTTGTGAATTTATTTTGGCATTTTGTTCGTGCATCATCTTCCTGAATTCTTCCAATTTTTTGTCTGTATTTTCCATAAATTTGTCTATTTTTTCCTCATGTTTGTCAGCTTTTTGCCTCAGTTCTTGGAAAATTCCGAGTATTAGTGATTTGAGTTCCGTATCAGGTACTTCTAGTGCATTTTCTTCCACAGGAGAGTTATCTGGTGTTTTAATTTGGACGCCTATTGGAGCCATCTTGTCTTGTTTTTGTAAATGTTTTGATATTGTTTGCTGTTTTTGGGGCATTCAGTAGATATTTCTCTCGTTTATTGATAGTAGATTTTTTTTTTTCGTTCTTGTGGTACAGCTGGGCAGATCTAGCTGAGGAGGAGCCACTGGGATGGGTTGCTTGTGGCACTCACCGCAGCCACCAGGACGGTCGGTAGTCAGTGCTGGGCAGGTTCCAATAGGGCGTGCCTGCATCGCTTGGTGATGTGATGTCTAGTGCACGGTGCAGGTAGGTAGGGTGCAGCGGGAAGATGGTTATGTGTGAAGCTAAGGGGTCGTTCTGTCTCCGACCAGATGCTCTGCAAGGCTGCTCTCCCGTTTGCTGGTCTCCGATAGGAATCCAAGATGGTGGATCCGTGCTGCGTTAGCTGGTAAGGAATCTCTGCCTGAGTCTCTCCTCGCTCTCCGTTCTCTTTTAGTATTCTCACTCCGTTTGGTGTTTGGCTGAGTTCTTTATCTCTTCATTTGGTGTTCTAGGGTTTCAGGATTGTTGATTCTCTGTTAGGCTTAGTTTTTCGGATCTTTGCTGTGGAGGGACGGCGTGGTGTTTCTGCCTAGAGTGCCATCTTGCCCAGATCTGGTGATTTACTTTTGAAAATTAAAACAAGTTGCCATTAGACAGTGAAAACCTTATCGCACTTAGATATTTTTGAAAATGAATTTTTGAAGTTAAAATAGACTGTATTAACAAACACAGGGAGAGTCATTTCCTAGATATTTTGATCTGCTAAATTTCATGGTACATTAATAAATAATCAAGTCACTCTAAAGAAGATGATAGATTATTTTCAAAACGATAACTCATTCATGAATATTCGACTATAATATACAGAATTTATCTCATAGTTGTGAAAAAAATTCATATAGTTGTAATTGTCTTCCTATGTTTGTTATCTAATAAAAATTCATGAATGATTGAAAAATGTTTCTTTTAATATTGAACTGACAATAAAATAATGAAAGTTTGGAAGCAGAGGTAGTTCAAAATGCCTCCAGTGAGTAATGACCAAACTTCTAAAATATGTGATCTTTACGTGTTTATTGCTGAATACAACTACAAATTATACAGAAATATGATGGTCTTCTAACATGGCATTCCAAACTATAATAAATCTAACAAGGAATCAATTTGTCAAATAATGTGTCATCTTGAAATGTAATTCTATTTTTTATCAAAGTAAGTTTTTTAATTGGGTTATATTTGTACCACATGTGATTTTCATTTTTTACTGCTGTCATATTATGATTGATTAGCTCTTCTGGAAGATAATAACAGCCCAGCCTGTTGATTTTTTCACTTTTAATCTCTGCTGCACTTTATACTTCTAAACTTGTTATTATATTGCTTTAAGTCCCATTTGCCTTTGAAGTCTAAAATATCCTAATGTCAAAAAGCAAAGTCATTTGGTAATTCATTTAATACAAAATCAGACATTTGCCATATCAATGGAGAAACACAATATATGCATTTTCTAATCCTCATTACACTTCAGTGCACATTGGTAATTTTTTTTGAAAAATATGTTTGATGATTTTTCATATAATCAATTTATCATGTATCAATAGTAGAAGACATTTTATTGATTTTGATTATCAGTGTCAATATCAACACTGGCAACCAACATTTCAAATTCATGCATCTGTTTGTCTGCAACACACAGATAAACACTCTAAACATTTTAAGATGGAAACCAAAATTTGCTCCAATTTCAGCTTCTAGAGAAAATGGCTAAACCTTTAGAAATAATGCTGTGCATCCCTGGCTAACTTATAACCCTAGCAGTCCAGATAAAGAAATGAAAACTATAATGACAAATATGTGAGTGTGTTTATGTATTAATCATGTCATAAATCATTGTGTCTCTATCTATAAGGGGTCAAATATTACACAATGCAGAACTGTTTGTCTTTCAGAATTATGTTCATTTATTATAATATACGATAAGTCTATATATGTTAAAAAAGCAGTTGTTAAAGTTATTATCATTAAAAAAAAGGCCTTCATAAATTTCACTAGGAACATTTAAAACCACCTACAGGCCAAACCAACTATTGAAGAAAGTATTTGAGTAATTTTATTTAGGTCATTTGCTTCATGGTAAAACATAGCTGATAAAATATTCATAATTTTTGTGTAGATAGTCTGAATGCAGAAATTTGTTGAAAAAGTGACATGTCTCTCTTTTGTACTTGGCATTTGGGGAATGAGATAATTCTGAAGAATTTATGTGCAAAATCAGCTTCCCAGTTTTAGTGAATGACATTGACAAATGTTCAAATAAAATAGTATATTACTAAACATGACACTCTAATTGAAGAGTTATCACACATAATCATTCCATATGCAAATACTTATATAATATTTCTAATAACAAAATTTGTCAGTGATAAAATTATTACTAAATCTCCTTTTTAAAGAATTATAATTTTTTGACTGTTCAGACTCTAAAGTTGTTCCACATTTTTTATTTCATGACTTTGACTTTTTGTGGACTCACTAGAGTTGTCTTATAGAATGTCTCACATTCTGGGTTTAGCTGATGATTTCTTTTTAATTCTTAATTCCCTCTATTTCCTGTTAATGTAGAAATAAGATTTAGGAGATAAATTTGATTCAGATGAGATATTTTGGGAAGTATACTTAAAAATAACACATTACATAAGAAACATCATAATTTGTTGTTTTTTCATTTTGTTTCAATATTTCATATAAACATGAGTCCAGGCAGCTTCAAAATCACTTGTCCTTTGTGGTTTGTCTTTGACTGAAGAAGGAGAATAACTATGGAAAACTCTCTTATATCTAGTTGTTCTGTAACATTAGGCTGTGTTATAATCACTAATAATGGGTTAACAAAATATTTTAATGACAATGTTAGAACTAAAAAAGGAGTATCCAGTTATGCAAGTCCATTTCAAGACTCTATTTGCATGAAGCCTGATAACATCCATTGTCCCAAGGACACCACATGATCTAGCCCAAAGGCAAAGGGCAGGACAGTGTACTACAGAGAGGGGCAGAGTTGCAAAGTTACATGGAAAGGACATGGATATCAACATTAGTAAATCATTTTGCTCAATAACTCAATGTACTGTATCGTCTAAGTATCTTTTACTATGGACTCATCAAATTTACTAAGCATTCCTGAACTCACCGTAAACCTTTCAAGTGGGATCCTTTAATTATGAAAATTAAGTAACCATATGTAATAGAAAGTCCTTTATAGATAATGCATTTTATATGTGAATATATTATAATTATATAATTCTAGCATATATTCTAATATATATACCTTAAAAAGTCTAACGTATACAGTTATATATTACATCATATTATATATAATCTATTACAAGTAATACACAAACATTATATCTATTAGATATATAATTCTTATATTCTAATTATAACTTTTGATAATTAATGGAAGGATTGAAGTCCCAAACCTCCCACCTTTCATTTTTACTTTGATTCATTCTCTCCCTACACCACATCTTTTCTTTCTCTGCCCACACAAACCCTGTAGTTGTTAATTCCATTAAATAGAATAATAACCAAAACTCAAAAACCAAACTTGTTGCCCTCGAGTTGATTCTGACTCATAGTAGCTCTATAGGAAAGAGTAGAACTTCCCTATAGGGCTTCCAAGGACCGCCTGTTGGATTTGAACTGCCAACCTTTTGGTTAGCAGCAGAGGTCTTAACCACTGCACCACCAGGGCTCCAAATAGAATAACAGTGGTTCTGAATTCATGAGGTAAGGACTAAACTTCTATAAACGTGATGCTGAGGTGAAAATTAACAACTATGCAGTGAAAATCATAACATTGGCAGCAATATACATGGTTTCTTTGGAAGACCCTAGCACTTAATGAATAGGCTCATCCTCCTTAGAAGTGTCATGGCAGCTTGAGATGATAGATAGACCAGCACCAAATTCACCAGCAACACTCTGTGTTGCAGTAAGAAACACAGCATTTTGATGTGGAGCAGATTAATTTACTTTAGGACAGACTGAATGTTTTGGTTTCTTAAAAAATATGGAGTGAGATGAAAACTTCAAAAGGAAGTTACTGAGGGAATGATGTCAGTAATATAGCAAAACAATAAGCTGCCAATTCCCATCCCCCACAAAAATATCAAAAACAACCAGAAATGTCAGGACAAATTTTGTCAAAATTCTGGAAATCAATCAAAGATTTACTGAAGCTAAGCGAATGGTTAATCAAGACAAAAGTAACTTCAAAATGTGAAGAAAGCTTTGTGGCTTTTGTTACTTGTCTGTGCACTCCTCCCTCCCTGGGTCAGTGGCAGGCTGAAGGATATCATCCCACATTCCTATTGGGTGTCTCTGGATCCTGGCTCTGGGGGAGGCAAAGCAGAACTTATTAACAAATTATTGAGTATCTCAGTTCTAACCTGTTAGTATACGATGGAATTTCAAAAGCCATACACATGCCCACAGCAAGACACATGCTTATAAAAGACCTGAGAAAACCCTAGACTTTTACCTAAGGCTGACCTTTAGCTTCAGTGTAGGTCTGACTAAGTGTTGAAAGAGTCTCCAAGTAAAAAGTTAATCAGCAAAGACTGAGACTGACGTTTGATGTGTGTAATTTTTGTTTTCCTTTTTTTTTAACTACCAGAGTTAAAGATATCTCTGTCAAAACACTAGCTAAAAGAGCAGAAACACTAGTAACCACACATGTTATGGGGCACAGTCTTTTAAAAAATAGTTTGGAAGAGTCACTAATACAATGAACTAATAGTCGTTAACAATCAAAAATAAACAAACAAAAACACAGCAAAGAGTTAGGAAGAGGGTAAATTATATTCCAGAGTTACCACATTATACTATTCAAAGGCCCATTTTCAACAACCAAAAAGAAACTGCGCACACAAAATCATAAGGATGATCTATTAAAAAGAGCAAAATAAAGGGACAGAAACCTTCCCTAAAGAAGGCCAGATACTGGACTTATTCTGCAAACACTTTAAATCAACTGGGCTGAGAAACTCCTAGACCCAGGGGAAGACTGATGACAAGGACCTTCACCCAGAGCCAACAGAGAAAGCAAAAGGTAGTAAGCTTTGCCAGAATGTCTGTATATATTGGATGCAGGCCACACCTCCATGGAAACTCCTCTTACTACTGATCACATCATGGAAGTGATTACACTATATCACAAAATGGAGTGTAACAACATCATTACATAATAGACAAACCACTGGGAATCGTGGCCAAGTTGACACACAACCTTCACCATCACACATATCTATTTCTCACACAAAACCTGAGAAACCTAACATTCAAGTTTTATTTTTATTCTATTTTAACTTATATCTTTAAGCTATTTACTTAAAATTTATGACAGGTTTTGTGTTCAGTGAATATTCAGGGTTTCCTTTCTTTTTAGTGCCATTAGATGGTAAGAGATTTGCTGTTTTTTTTAATTAATAAATTTTAATATAACCAGAGCTTTGGTGCATTCCATAGTACAGTCTTACAGTAAATGAAACCAAACCCGGAGTCGTCTAGTCGATTCCAACACATAGTGACCCTGTAGGACAGAGTAGAACTGCCCAATAGTGTTTCCAAGGCTATAAATCTTTTGGGAAGCAGACTGTCACATCTTTCTCTTGGGGAGTGGGTGGTGGGTTTGAACAGCTGACCTTTTCATTAGCAGCCAAGCATTTAATGACTGTGACACCAGGCCTCCTTTCTTAAAGGAAGTGTTCATTTCTTGAAGGTTCCACAAAAAAAAAAAAAATCAACAATAACAACAAATGAAAACAAACTCATTGATACACCAATAATTAACAGTCCTTTGCTGTTATTTCTAAATCCTTTGAAACCACACACATAAACACTTCTCTTTGTTTTAGCAAAAGTCAATATAATGGATTAACAGTAATATAGTAAATTGTTAGAAATACAATAAAAAATTAAACTGATTCCCATATTATGATATAAGCATTATATATTTTAATAATATTATTTCTCATGAACATATAAACATGAAGGAAAGAAACAAGAAAAAATAATGGAAAGATGTAAACAAAATAAATATCAATTTAGAAAAAATGGGATCATACCATACATTTTACTTGTATTATATATTTGCTATTTAATTAATGAATTAATTAATTTACATACAGTAAAGTTCACTTTTTTTTAAATATTCCTATGCATTTTGACACATGTACAATCATACAATCAGGATACAAAAGAAATTACACCACTTAGAAAATATTGATGAATTTTATTAAATTTTCTTTAATGGGTTTTGATTTTGTTGTTATAGCTAAGAATCTTTAACACAAAAGATTTTCTTCTATATTCCCTTGAAAGACAATATCAAGAGAATGAGAAGACCACCTATAGGTTAAAAGGCAATATTTGCAAATTGTATAGATATGATGATATAACCATATGTGGATTATATAAAGAATTCTCAAACCTTAATGCAAAGGATAAGAAAAAAAAAAACAGCAAAACATGTTGAACAGAAACTTTATAAATAAAAATACTGTGTTAAAAATAAACACATGAAAAAATGTTCAACATCTTTAGTCATCAGAAAAAAAAAAAAAACCCACAATGATATACTACTACACAACCATCAAAATGGGTAAAATAAAAAAAGTGTTTACAAAGATGTGGAAGAACTGGAACTCACAATTTTTTTCTAACGGGAATATAAAATAGTATAACAACCTTGGGAAAGAGTTGCTTCTTTAATTGTTCAAGACACACCAGTCTTGTGAACCAGTAATTCCACTCCTAGGCGTTTATGCAATGGATATGAACTCATTTGTCCATCCAAAGACTTGTTTACAAATGTTCATAGAAGCTTTATTTTTATTATTTTTTATTTTTACTTTTTTTTTTATTGTACTTCAGGTGAAGGTTTACAGAAACTTCTCATTAAACAGTAGTACACATATTGTTTTATGACATGGGTTAACAACCCCACGACATATCAACCCTTTCCCTTCTTGACCTTTTTTTTTGGGGGGGTGAAAATATACATAGCAAAGATACACCATTTCAAAAATTTCTACATGCACAGTTCAGTGACAACAACTACACTCTTCCTGTTGTGCTGCTATTCTCACTTCAGATGAAGGTTAACAGAACAAAATAGTTTCTCTTTAAACAGTAAACATGTTGCCCTATGACAATGGTTAACAACCTCACTACATGTCAACACTGTCCTTACTCAACCTTGGGTTCCCTATCACCAGCTTTCCTGTCCCATACTGCCTTCTAGTCCTTGTCCCTGGACTGTTGTGCCTCATTAGTACCGTTTTGTTTTATGGGGCTGTCCAATCCCCAGCTGAACGGTGAACCTCAGAAGTGACTTCACTGCTGAGCTAAAAGGGTGTCTGAGGGCGACACTTTCGGGGTTTCTCCGGTCTCTTTTAGGCAAGTAAATCTGGGATTTTTTGTGTGTTAGAATTATGTTCTACATCCTTCTCCAGCTCTGTCCAGAACCCTCTGCTGTGATCCCGGTCAGAGCAGTCAGTGGTGGTAGCCGGGCACCATCTAGCTGTAGTGGACTCAGTCCGGTGGAGGCCGTGGCAGCTGTGGTCCATTAGTCCTTTGGACTAATCATTTCCTTGTATCCTGTTCTCTTCATTCTCCCTTGGGAGACCAGTGAAGTATCTTAGATGGCTGCTCAAAGGCTTTTAAAACCCCAGATGCTACTCACCAAGGTAGAATGTAGAACATTGTCTTTCTAAACTGTGTTATGCCAATTGAACTAGATGCTCCCTGAGACCAAGGTCCCCACAGCCCTCTGCCCAGCAATTCAGCCCGTCAGGGAGTTGGATGTGTCTAGGGAGCTTCCATAACCTTTCCTTGTACAAGTTGTGCTGACTATCCCAGTATTGTGTACTGTCTCACCCTTCAACCAAGATACCACTTATCTATTGCCTATTTAGTATCTCCCCCCGCCACCCCTCCCGTCCCTTGTAACCAACAAAGAATTTTACTTTTTGTGTGTAAAAGGTTTCATAGGTTTTTACAATAGAGGTCTCATACTATATTTGTACTTTTGTGATTGACTTATTTCACTCAGAATAATGTCCTCCAGTTTCATCCATGTTATTAGATGCTTCACAGATTCAACATTGTTTTTTATCATTGCATAGTACCCCATTGTGTGTATGTCCCATAGTTTGTTTATCCATTCATCTGTTGATGGACATCTAGATTGTTTCCATCATTTGCTATTATGAACAATGCTGCCATGAACATAGGTGTGCATATATCTATTCAAGTGACGACTCTCGTTTCTCTAGGATATATTCCTAGGAGGTGGGATTGTTGGATCATATGGTATTTCTATTTCTAGCTTTCAAAGGAAGCACCATATCATTTTCAAAAAAGGTTGTATCATTATGCATTCCCACCAGCAGTGCATAAGAGTTCCGATCTCCCCGCAGCCCTTCCAGCTTTTGTTATTTCCAGTGTTTTTGATTCCTACCAATAATGCCGGGGTGAGATGGTATCTCACTGTGGTTTTAATTTGCATTTCTCTAATGGCTAGTGATCGCGAGCATTTCCTCACGTATCTGTTGGACATTTGGATGTCTTCTTTGGTGAAGTGTCTGTTCATTTCCTTTGCCCAAATTTTAATAGGATTATTTGCCTTTTGTTGTAGAGGTGTTGGATTTTCTTGTAGATTATGGAGATTAGACCTTTGTCTGACTTGTGCTGTCCAAAAATTTTTTCCCACTCTGTAGGTTCTCTTTTGACTCTTTTGGTTAAGTCTTTTGAAGAGCATAGGTGTTTGATTTTTAGAAGATCCCAGTTATCTAGCTTATCTTTTGGGGTTTGTGTGTTGATGGTTATGGTTTGTATCTTGTTAATGCCGTGTATTTGGGCCTGTAGCATTGGTACTATTTTTTTCTTCTATGAACTTTAAAGTTTTTGGCTTTATATTTAGGTCTTTGATCCATTTTGAATTAGTTTTTGTATATGTTGTGAGGTATTGGTCCTGTTTCATTTTTTTGCAGATGGATATCCAGTTTTGCCAGCACTAATTGTTAAAAAGACTGTCTTTTCCCCATTTGATGGACTTTGGGCCCTTGTCGAAGGTCAGGTGAACATAGGTGGATGGATTTACATCTGGATTCTCATTTAGGTTCCATTGGCCAACGAATCTGTCGTTGTACCAGTACCAGGCTGTTTTGACTACCGTAGCTGTATACTAGGTTCTGAGGTCAGATAGTGTGAGTCTTCCAACTTGATTCTTATTTTTCAGCAGTGCTTTACTTATTCGTGGCTTCTTCCCTTTCCATATAAAGTTAATGATTAGTTTTTCCATCTCTTTGAAGAATGGTGTTGGTATTTGGATCGGGATTGCATTGTATTTGTAAATTGCTTTGGGTAGAGTTGTCATTTTCAAAATATTGAGTCTACCTATCCATGAGCATGGGATGTTTTTCCATTTATGTAGATCCCTTTGGGTTTCTTGCAGTAGTGTTTTGTAGTTTTCATTGTATAGGTCTTTTACATCCCTGGTTAGATTTATTCCTAAGTACTTTATTTCTTTAGGGGTTATTATATATGGTATTTTTTTTCCTGATTTCCTTTTCATCATTCTCTTCATTTGTATATAGAAATCCAACTGAGTTTTGTATGTTTTTCTTGTATCCTGTTACGGTACTTACTCTTTCTATTAGTTCTGGTAGTTTTCTCGTGGAGTCTTTAGGGTTTTCTATGTATAGTATCCTATCATCCACAAACAGGGACATTTTACCTTACCAATTTGGATGTTTATTTCTTTTTCTTGCCTTATTGCTCTAGCCAGAACTTCCAGCACAATGTTAAATAGGAGTGGTGATAAAGGGTATCCTTGTCTTGTTTCTGTTCTAAAAGGGGAATGTTTTCAGCATCTCTCCATTAAGATGATGTTGGCTGTTGAGAAATTTCTCTTCTATACCTATTTTATTGAGAGTTTTTATCAGGAATGGGCATTGCACTTTGTCGAATGCCTTTTCTGCTTCAGTTTGAATGATCATGTGATTATTTTCTTTCCTTTTATTTATGTGGTGGATTACGTTGTTTGATTTTCTAATGTTGAACCATCCTTGCATATCTGGTATGAATCCTACTTGGTGGTGGTGTATTTTTTTTTTGATACGATTCTCAATTGTATTGGCTAGAATTTGGTTGAGAGTGTTTGCATCTATATTCATGAGAGATATTGGTCTGTAATTTTCTTTTTTTATGATGTCTTTACCTGGTTTTGGTATCAGGGTTATGCTGGCTTTGTAGAATGAATTTGGAAGTGATGCTTCATTTTCTATGCTCTGAAATAGCTTAGTAGTACTGGTACAAGCTCTTCTATTAATTTTGTGTACAATTCTTCAGTGAAGCCATCTGGGCCAGGGTTTTTTTTTGTCGGGAGTTTTTTTTTATTACCTTTTCTATCTCATCTCTTGTTATGGATCTGTTCAGATTTTCAACATCACGTTGTTTTAGTTTGGGTAAGTAGTGTGTTTCTAGAAATGTATCCATTTCCTCTAGATTTTCAAATGTGTTGCAGTATAGTTTTTCATAATATTGATAATATGATCCTTTCTATTTCAGTTGGGTCTGTTATAATGTTGCCCATTTCATTTCTTATTTGGATTATTTGCATCCTCTCCTGTTTTGCTTTTGCAGTCTGGCCAGTGGTTTGTCGATTTTGTTGATTCTTTCAAAGAACCAACTTTTGGTTTAGTTGATTCTTTCTATTGTTTTTCTGTTCCTATTTCATTTATTTCTGCTGTGATCTTTATTATTTCCTTTCTTCTGGTGGCTGTTGGCTTCTTTTGCTGTTCTCTTTCTATTTGTTTGAGTTGTGTTGTTAATGTTTTGATTTTGTCCCTTTCTTCTTTTTTGATGTCTGCATCTACTGCTATAAATTGTCCTCTGAGGACTGCCTTTGCTGTGTCCCAAAGGTTTTGGTATGATTTATTTTCATTCTCGTTTGATTCTTGGAATTTTTTGATTCCATCTCTGATTTATTCTATTACCCAGTGATGTGTAAGCAGAATATTATTCAGTTTCCATGAAGTTGATTTTTTTTCCTTGCTCTTTCTGTTGTTAATTTCTACCGTGATGGCATTGTGGTCAGAAAAGATGCTTTGTATTATCTCAATGTCTTGGATCTTGTTGAGGATTGCTCTGTGGCCTAATATGTGGTCTATTTTGGAGAACTTTCCATGTGCATTGGAAAAGAATGTGTACTTTGCAGCTGTTAGATGGAGTGTTCTATGTATGTCTATGAGGTCAAGTTGACAGACTGTGCCCTTTACATCTTCTGTATCTTGCTGAGTTTCTTTCTAGTTGTTCTGTCCTTTACTTAGAATGTTGTCTTGAAGTCTCCTACGATTATTATGGAACTGTCAATTTCTCTTTTCAGTTCTGTTAGAGTTTGTTTTATATATTTTGCAGCCCTGTCATTGAGTGCATAGATGTTTATTATGGTTATATCTTCATGATGGATCAATACCTAATGATTAGATAGTGTCCCCCTTTTTCGTTTATGGTGGATTTTGTTTTAAAGTCTGTTTTATCTGAGATTAGTATTGCCACTCCTGCTCTTTTTTAGTTGTTAGCTTGATATATTTTTTTCCAACCCTTGATTTTTAATAAAGTCACATCTTTGTTTCTAAGGTGTGTCTCTTGCAGACAACATATTGATTGATCGTGTTTTTTTATCCATTTTGTCACTCTTCATCTCTTTATGGCTGCATTGAGTCCATTTACATTCAGTGTAATTATTGATAGATGTTAGTTTACTGCTCTTATATTGTAGTGCTTTTTTTGTGGTACTGACTTTTTTTTGTTCTTCTTATTCTACTGTGCTGAATTACTTTTGTTTGTGGATTTTTTTTTCATTTATTTGTTTTTGTAGGTTTTGTTTTTGCTGAGATTTTATGTTTTTCCTCTTTATTTATTTATTTTTTAATTGTACTTCAGGTGAAGGCTTACGGAACAAATAGTTTCTCATGAAACAGAAGTACACATGTTGTTTTATGACATTGGTTAACAACCCCACAACATATCAACCCTCTAACTTCTCAAACTTTTTTTTTTTTTTGGTGAAACTACACATAGCCAAAGATACACTATTTCAAAAATTTCTACATGCACAGGCCAGTGACATTGACTACGCTCTTCCAATTGTGCTGTTATTTTCACTTGAGATGAAGGCTTACAGAACAAAATAGTTTCTCATTTAACAGTTACTACAAATGTTGCCCCTATGATAATGGTTAACATCTCACAACACATCAACAATATCCTTACTCAACCTTGGGTTCCCTATCACCAGCTTTCTTGTTCACTTCTGCTTTCTGGCCCTTGTCCTGGACTCTTGTACCTTGTTAGTCTCATTTGGTTTTACGGGGCTGTCCACTCCCGGGCTGAACAGTGAACTTCGGAGCTAACTTCACCACTGAGCTAAAAGAGTGTCTGGGGGCCATACTCCCGTGGTTTCTCATGTCTCCTTTAGGCCAGTAAATCTGGTGTTTTTTTTTTGTGGGTTAGAATTAAGCTCTACATCCTTCTCCAGCTCTGTCCAGAACCCTCTGTTGTGATCCCGGGCATAGCAGTCAGTGGTGGTAGCCGGGCACCATCTAGCTGTACTGGATTCAGACTGGTGGAGGCCTTGATAGCTGTGGACAATTAGTCCTTCAGACTCATCTTTTCTTGTATCCTGTTCTATTCATTCTCCCTTGCTCCCGAAGGGATGAGACCAGTGGAGTATTTTAGATGGCCGTTCACAGGCTTTTAAGACCCCAGACACTACTCAGCAAGGTAGAATGTAGAGCATTGTATTTATAAGCTGTGTCATGCCAATTGAGCTAGATGTTCCCCGAGACTATGTTCCCAGAGCCCTCCACCGAGCAATTCAGTCCCTCAGAGAGTTTGGATGTGTCTATGGGGTTTCCATGACCTTTCCTAGTACAAGTTGTGCCAGTTTCTCCTGTATTGTGTACTGTCTCACCCTTCACCAAAGATACCACTTATCTATTGTCTATTTAGTATTTACCCCCCCACCCCTCCCATCCCTGGTAACCTACAAAGATTGTTACATTTTGTGTGTGAACTTTTTCATGGGTTTTTACAATAGAGGTCTCATACAATATTTGTCCTTTTGTGATTGACTTATTTCACTCAGCATAATGCCCTCCAGTTTCATCCATGTTAGGAGATGGTTCACAGATTCAATGTTGTTCTTTCTCGTTGCATAGTACTCCATTGTGTGTATGTACCATAGTTTGTTTATCCATTCATCTGTTGATGGGCACCTACGTTGTTTCCATCGTTTTGCTATTGTGAACAATGCTGCCATGAACATAGGTGTGCATATGTCTATTCGAGTGACGACTCTTATTTCTCTAGGATATATTCCTAAGAGTGGGATTGCTGGATCGAATAGTATGTCTATTTCTAGCTTTCTGAGGAAGCACCGTATCATTTTCCAAAATGGTTGTATCATTTTGAATTCCCACCAGCAGTGCATAAGACTTCCAATCTCCCTGCAGCCCCTCCAATATTTATTATTTCCATTGTTTTTGATTTCTGCCAGTAATGCCAGTGTGAGTTGGTATGTCATTGTGATTTTAGTTTGCATTTCTCTAGTTCCTAGTGATCGCGAGCATTTCCTCATGTGTCTGTTGGCCATTTGAATGTCTTCTTTAGTGAAGTGTCTGTTCATATCTTTTTGCCATTGTTTACTTGGATTATTTGTCTTTTTGTTGTAGGGGTGTTGGATTTTCTTGTAGATTATATCTTTGTCTGACTTGTACTGTCCAAAAATTTTTTCCCAGTCTGTAGTTTCTCTTTTTATTTTTTTGGTGAAGTCTTTTGAAGAGTATAGGTGTTTTATTTTTAGAAGATCCCAGTTATCTAGCTTATCTATTTGGTTTTGTGCATTGATGGTTATGGTTTGTATCCTGTTAATGCTATGTATTAAGGCCTGGAGTGTTGATCCTATTTTTTCTTCTATGAACTTTATAGTTTAGGCTTTATATTCAGGTCTTTGATCCATTTTGAAGTAGTTTTTGTATACGGTGTGAGGTATGGGTCCAGTTTAAATTGTGCAGCTGGATATCCAATTTTGCCAGCACCATTTGTTAAAAAGACTGTCTTTTCCCCATCTGATGGACTTTGGGCCCTTGTCGAAGATCAGGTGACCGTAGGTGGATGAATGTACATATGGGTTCTCAATTCTGTTCCATTGGTCAATGTATCTGTCATTGTACCAGTACCAGGCTGTTTTGACTACTGTTGCTGAAGAGAAGTTTATGAAGTCAGGTAGTGTGAGTCCTCCAACTTTATTCTTCTTCAGAAGTGCTTTACTTATTCGGGGCGTCTTCCCTTTCCATATAAAGTTAATGATTAGTTTTTCCATCTCTTTGAAGAATGTTGTTGTTATTTGCATCAGGATTGAGTTGTATTTGTAAATAGCTTTGGTTAGAAAGGTCATTTTCACAATGTTGAGTCTGCCTATCCATGAGCATGGTTTGTTTTTCCATTTATGTAGATCACTTTGGATTTCTTGCAGTAGTGTTTTGTAGTTTTCTTTGTATATGTCTTTTACATCGCTGGTCAGATTTAGTCCTATGTATTTTATCTTTTTAGGGGCTATTGAAAATTGTATTGTTTTCCTGATTTCCTTTTCATCGTTCTCCTTATTGGTGTATAGGAATCCAACTGATTTTTGAATGTTTATCTTGTATCCTGCTACTCTGCTGAATCTTTCTATTAGTTCCAGTAGATTTCTGGTGGAGTCTTTAGGGTTTTCTGTGTATAGTATCATATCCTCTGCAAAAAGGTACAGTTTAACTTCTTCATTACCAATTTGGATGCCGTTTATTTCTTTTACTTGCCTTATTGCTCTAGCTAGAACTTCCAGCACAATGTTAAATAGGAGTGGTCATAAAGGGCATTGTTTCCTTCTTCCTTTTCTCAAGGGGAATGTTTTCAGCCTCTCTCCATTAAGAATGATGTTGGCCATTGGTTTTGCATAGATGCCCTTAATTATGTTGAGAAATTTCCCTTCTATACCTATTTGATTGAGATTTTTTATCAGGAATGGTGTTGGACTTTGTCAAATGTCTTTTCTGCGTCAATTGAGATGATCATGTGATTCTGTCCTTCCTTTTATTTATGTGGTGGATTATGTTGATTGATTTTCTAATGTTGAACCATATTTGCGTACCTGGTATGAATCCTACTTGGTCGTGGTTTATTATTTTTTTGATATGATGCTGAATTCTATTGGCTAGAATTTTGTTGAGAATTTTTGCATCTATATTCATGAGAGATATTGGTCTGTAATTTTCTTCTTTTGTGACATCTTTGCCTGGTTTTGGTATCAGCATTATGCTGGCTTCATAGAATGAATTTGGAAGTGTTGCTTCCTCTTCTATGATCTGAAATAGCTTCAGAAGTACTGGTACAAGCTCTTCTGTAAATATTTGTAGAGTTCTCCAGTGAAGACATCTGGGCCAGTGCTTTTTTTGGTTGGGCGATTTTTTAATACCTTTTCAATCTTTTCTCTTGTTATGGGTCTGTTTAGATTTTCAACATCACTTTGTTGTAGTTTCGGTAGGCTGTGTGTTTCTAGAAATTTATCCATTTCCTCTAGGTTTTCAAATTTGTTGGAGTATAGTTTTTCATAGTATTCTGTTATAATCCTTTTATTTCAGTTGGATCTGTTGTAAAGTCCCTCATTTCATTTCTTATTTGGCTTATTTGTATCCTCTCTTGTTTTTCTTTTGTCAGTGTGGCCTGTGGTTTGTCTATTTTGTTGATTCTTTCAAAGAACCAACTTTTTGTTTTCTTGATTCTTTCTATTGTTTTTCTGTTCTCTATTTCATTTATTTCTGCTCTGATCTTTAGTATTTCCTTTCTTGCAGTGGTTGTGGGCTTTTTTTGCTCTTCTCTTTATATTTGTTTGAGATCTGTAGGTAATCTTTTGATTTTGTCCCTTTCTTCTTTTTTGATATGTACATCTATTGCTATAAATTGTCCTCTGAGGACTGCCTTTGCTGTGTCCCAAAGGTTTTGGTAGGATGTGTTTTCATTCTCATTTGATTCTAGGAATTTTTGGATTCCATCTCTGAATTCTTCTATTACCCAGTGATGTGTAAGCAGGGTATTATTCAGTTTCAGTGAAGTTGAGTTTTTTTCCTTGCTCTTTCTATTGTTAATTTCACCTTGATGGCATTGTGGTAAGAGAACACACTTCAAATTATCTCAATGTTTTGGATCTTGTTGAGGATTTCTCTGTGAACTAAGATGTGGTCTATTCTGGAGAACGTTCCATGTGCATTGGAAAAGAATGTGTACTTTGCAGCAGTTGGATGGAGTGTACTATATATGTCTATGAGGTCAAGTTGGCTGATTGTGCCCTTTAAGTCTTCTGTATCTTTGCTGAGTGTCTTCTTAGTTGTTCTGTCCTTTACTGAGAGTGGTGTGTTGAAGTCTCCTACTATTATTGTGGAACTGTCAATTTCTCTTTTCAGTGTTGTTTCAGTTTGCATTATGTAGTTTGGAGCCCTGTCATTGGGTGTGTGGATGTTTATTATGGTTATGTTTTCATGATGGAGCATCCCCTTAATTATTATATAGTGTCCTTCTTTGTCTTTTATGGTAGATTTCGTTTTATAGTCTATTTTATCTGAAATTAGAATTGCCACTTCTGCTCTTTTTTGGTAGTCGTTAGCTTGATATATTTTTTTCCTACCTTTGACTTTTAATAAATTCACTTCTTTGTTTCTAAGGTGTGTCTCCTGTAGACAGCATATTGATGGAACCTGTTTTCTTATCCATTCTGCCACTCTCCGTCGCTTTATGGGTGCATTGAGTCCATTTACATTCAGTGTAATTACTGACAGATGTCAGTTTGTTGCTGTCATTTTGTAGTGCTTTTTTTTTGTGGTGCTGATGTTTTCTTTGTTCTTCTTACCCTCTTGTGCTGAGTTACTTTTGTTTGTGGATTTTTTTTCATTTCTTTTCTTTTTGTAGGTTTTGTTTTTGCTGAGACTTTATGTTTTTCCTCTTTGTTTATGGGTATGTTGTTAACTTTCTTTGTGGTTACCATAAATTTTACCCTTATCTTTCCAAGTTTGAAGCAGTCTACCATTACTTGGTAGACTTCCTCTCCATTAGAAGGTTCTATACCTGTGACTTTTTTCCCTATTTTATTGTTTTGATGTTGTTGTCATTTACTGATTAACTGCTCTGATGCCCTGTTGTAATTCTTTTGGTTTTGGATAGTCCTCGAGAGTTCATTTTTTTAGATTGGTATCTTGCCTGTACAATCCTGTGTCCTAGGTTCTGCCTGTGAGCTGAAGCTGTTTGTCCTCAGATCGAAGAACTCCCTTTAATAATTCTTGTAAGTTTGGTTTGACTTTACATATTCCCTTAGTTTCTTTTTATCTGGAAATGACCTAATTTCACCATCAAATTTGAACGAGAGTTTTGTAGGATATATTATTCTTGGCTGACAATTTTTTTCTTTCAAGATTTTATATATATCATCCCATTGCCTTCTTGCCTGCATGGTTTCTGCCAAATAATCTAAGCTTCGTCTTATTGTTTCTCCTCTGTATGTGACTTCTTGTTTTTCACAAGCTGCTCTCAGGATTCTTTGTTTGTCTTTGATTTTGGCGAGTGTGAATATGATATGCCTTAGTGATTTTCTTTTGGGGTCTCTTCTATATGGGGTTGGATGAGCTTCTTGGATGGCCAGCTTTTCATCTTTCATGATATTGGGGAAGTTTTCTGTCGGCAGTTGTGCAATTATCCTCTCTGTGTTTTCTGTTTTCTCCCCGTCTTCTGGAACTCCGATCACTCGTAAATTTTTGCTTTTGATTGTATCCCACATAACTCTCAGGGTCTCTTCATTTTTCTTTGTTCTTTTTTCCGAGTTTTCCTCAGAGTTGTAGCCAAGTGTTTGTCTTCAATTCCACTGATCCTGTCTTCCACCATTTCAAATCTGCTTCTCAGCCCTTCTATGACATTGTCCATTTCTGAAATCTTGTTGTTTATCTTTTGGATTTCTAATTGTTGTTTTTGTATAATTTCTAGCTGTGAATTTATTTTTGTATTTTGGTCCTGCATTATTTCCCTGAATTCTTCCCATGTTTTGTCCGTATTTTCCATGAATTTGTCTATTTTTTCCTCATGTTTGTCAGTTTTTTGCCTCAGTTCTTGGAGAATTCTGAGTATGAGAGATTTGAATTCCCTATCAGGTAGTTCTAGTGCCTTTTCCTCTACCGGAAAGTCATCTGGTGTTTTATTTTGGATGCTACTGGAAGTATCCTGTACTGTTTTTGTGAATGTTTTTATTTTTTCTGCTGTCTTAGGGGCATCAAGTAGTTATTTTTCTTGTTTATTGATTGTAGATTTGTTTGTTTCATCCTTTTTTTTAATTTGTCTTTTTCTGAGCCCACAGTTTGTGTGTTCTTTGTTGTTTGCTCATCTGTGGGCCCAATACTTTTTGCCTCCTTCCCCAATTGGCAGAGTTAGTCACTCAGATATGGTACAACAGGGCAGTTCTAGCTGTACAGGAGATGCTGGGATGGGTTGTTTGTGGCACTTACCACAGCCACCAGGGTTGGTCTGTAATTAGGGCAAGGCAGGTTCCAGTAAGCCATGGCTGTGCTGCTTATTGGTGTGATGTTAAGTGTATGGTTCAGGTAGGCAGGATGGAGGGGCAATTTGTGATGTGTGGAGCTAAGATGAGCATGGGAGAGAGGAGAGAGGAACAGGAGCCGACAACATACAAACAAAAAAGGGTGCTTGCTATTGGAGTGATGAGAGACTATGAAACGGAGAAAAACAAAAAGGGGAAGAAGAAGGGGAAAAAGAATGAATAAATAAAAATTAGAAACAAACAAAAAAAAAATACAGCAAAGCTCCCAGGGATCCCACTGGTGCAATTACAAGGTCTGGGTAAGTTGTTCCCAAGTGTTGTAGTACAGCCTAGCTAGAAGGCATACAGGTATTCTGTGCCAGGTATTCAGGTGACAGGAAGAGAAGGAAGGTATAGAGAGTCAAGAAACTAAGTAATGAAGAAACACAAAAAGGGAAAAAGAGAGAAAAGAAAAGAAAACAAATTTAAAAAATGAACAAGAAAAGCCACCCCAAAACAGAAAAAAAAAAAAAAAAGAAGAAGAAAAAATGCACTCAGGATCCCTCTGCACATCTGTGGAAGCTCATGGGGTAGGTCCCAAGCTTCATAGCACTGCCCGACCAGAATGGGCTCCCAACTCGAGAAAAATAAAATAAAATAAATGAACAATTCAAAACAAACAAACAAAAGCCCCAGAATCCCACCAACGTGGCAGCCCAGACCAGGAAGCAGTTCCACACTCGAACGGAGCTCTGCAGCCCCTTAGGAAGAAGCAAAGATAGTGCACAGTGCCAGGTATTTAAGCAAAAGTAGGGAGAGGTGGTGAGAGGTAAGGAAGAAATCAAAAGAAGTGGAAAAAAGCAACACCAACAGCCAGCAAATGGCACTCAGGGAGTCAGCCAGTGTGGTCAGGTGGAATCCAAGCAGCTAGTGCTTCCCAGACAAGAGACTGTGGCCACTGGAAGCAGAGTATGAGGATGGGAAAGCATATATAGCCAATTACCAGTTGTTTTGTCTCCTGCTGGAAGCCGCATGAAACCACTTTCTCCTACGCCCTGTTTGCTTGTCTCTGATAGAAGTCCAATATGGCATATCCATGCTGTGTTTCCTCTCCATTCTCTGTCAGTTTTCTCACTCCATTTGGTGCATGGCTGAGTTCGTTAACTCTTCATTTGATATTTTAGGGTTTCAGGATTGCTGTTTTCTCTGTTTCGCTTAGTTTTTCGGATCTTTGCTGTGGAGGGACAGTGTGGTGCTTCTGCCTAGAGTGCCATGTTCCCGGAACGAACCTTTATTTTTAAGACAAGAATTCAAAACACCTTAAATGTCTGTCAACAGGTGAGTGGATTATGTAACTCTGACATATCAGCACGATAAAGTTTACCAATTAAAATATTGATTATGTAATAATATGGATAAGACTCAAAATAACTTTGCTGAGTGAAAGAAAAAAATAAAAAAGGAATACATATTTTATGATTTAATTTATATATAACTGAAAACACATACTAATTTATACCAACATAGCAATGAAAACCAGATCAGTGGTTGTCAGAAGGGGCTATAAGGAGGAACTATAAAGGGGTATGAAGAAACCTTTGGGAGTGATGAATATGCTCAATATTTTGATTGTGGTGATTGTTTCATGCGTGAAGACTTACATCAAAACTTACTAAACTGCACTCTTTAAATATGTTCAGTTTAAATTACATTGATAATATGTCAATTATATCTCATTGAAGCTGTATAAAAATAAAGTAACTGTAAGTCACAGAATCATATAGTTTTCCTCAGGACCTTTGGGTAGTATGAAGAGGCAAATAATGAGATATAATGGTTACTGTCATCATTGTTGCTGTTTTTGTTTTTCAAAAAAAAAAGCTTTTTTGCACACATATTGGACACATTTTAAACATACAGAGAAAATTAACTATCCTCTTTTCTAGTTTAAAATTTGTCTGAGGCAGAGAGCAAACAGAACAGAAAAAAAAATGTGAAATTAGTTAAGACAAGTCAGGCAGAAAAATTAACAAGGACAAAGAAAGTAAACAAAACTTAATCTTGATTACTTGTTCATCTCTCCAAAGGAGTAGTGGTGGTAGTGGTGGTGTTAGAAGCCAGGTGCCATGGGATCATCACCAACTCTGTGACCCCATGTACAACAAAAACAAAAAAAAGGAGTAGTAAGTGTGACCATGTTGCAGCGTTACCTATTGGCTGTATATGAGTTTCTTCTGCACATATATAACTCTGGATAATTAACTGCACTAATACTCTCCATCAATGCTGTTATAGAAAGTAGCTTGTAAATATAATAAAATATCTACTACCTGGAACTGCTGAGAGGCTAATTAAGTAATTTATGCAAATTACTTTTAGATGTTTCAAGGAAAAGTATTTTATGAATGTCAATTATTGTTTTGAGGTATTTGCTGCTAATTACTGTCTTCATAAAATGAGTATCTGCGTTCTTGTATAATATGTTGACTATTTTCCCTAGTTATATAATGTGTTGACAATTTTCCCTATTTTCTTTCTCACAGAAATTTTAAAAATGTTCAAATTAATCTGCAGGCAGATTTCCTTCTATCATATAAATGTGAAATTATATTAATAGAAATTCATAATAATCTATTAGAAAAACAAATCACACACAATTCTATATAAACAGCATACTTATAAAATACCAACGTATTTTAATGAAACTGATGAGGGAATTTAGAGCAGAATTTTGTATGCCGTTAATCACCAAAAGATCTGTTATACAAAAATCAAAATAATTTTAGCTATAACTTTACTTTAAAATGATTTTTTATAAAAATGTACTAGTAATTCAACAGGAAGACAAAAGATAAATGTATATTTAGACATGCCTAACTTGATACATAGATAGATGCAAAAACACATGGCTAGTACTTGTCCTACAAGTCAGTCATTCAGTATAGTAAGGTGGACATTTTAAAAATCTTTCACAAAACAAACTTGTTAATATGCATTGCACAAATGGTTTAGGTATCTATAATTTTATTACAGTTGGGGAATTTAACAAAATTTGATTTTACTTTAATGAAATGAGAAAATGAAAATGACTATGAAAATTAAGCCAGGTCAATTATCATGAGTTAATCAAAGTCTGAACATATTTCTAAAATAACAATTTCACTTGTTAATTTAGAAAATGGTAGGGGCTGTATTCATTAAAACAATCAGTAACTTGTGCCTCTTTTCAATGTAATTACATTTTAGATTTGGATATATTTAAAGAAATGTTCCAAGTATTAAAATGTTGGGAATTTGTAATTCATGCAGGATGTTCAGGTATGATTGTTGACAGAAAAAAAATATACCAACATAGGTAAGAAACATATTTCTTCTTAGGTTTATAGCTTCTTATATTATAGTTATGTATTTCTACTTCTATTTTTCTACTTATACATTTCTACCTACACTTGAATAAACTTTTTGTTTAGCGTTTTAAAATTCTTTTTTCTTTTTTTATTTATTGTTCTAATTAAATGAAGTTTACAATTCAAGTTAGTCTCCCATACAGTAATTTTTTTTTTACATACATTGTTATGTGACCCCAACCGTTCACCCCATTCTGTGATGGCACACTCCTCCCCTTCGCCCCTGATTCCCCATGAACATTCTACCAGCTCCTAACTCTCTCTGCCTTCCCATCTCACCTCTGGACAGAAGCTGCCCCCTTGGTGTCTTGTATCTACTTGACTAAGAGGCACATTATTCACAAGTCTCACCTTATGTCCCACAGTCCAGTCCAATCCCTGTCTGAAGAGTTGGCCTCGGAAATTGTTTTAGTCCTGGGGTGATAGACAGGCCAGGGGTCAAGCTTTCCAGGGCACCTCAGACCATTAAGTCTGGTCTTCTTACTAGAATTTGAGTTCTGCATCCAGTCGTTCTACTGCTCCATCAAGGACCCTCTGTTGTGTTCCCTGCCAGGACATTCATTGGTGGTGGCCGGGCACCATATAGTTCTTCTGGTCTCAGGCTGATGAAGTCTCTGGTTTATGTGACCCATTCTGTCTCTTGGGCCAATACTTTCCTTGTGTCTTTGGTGTTCTTCTTTCTCCTTTACTCCAAGTGGTTGGGACGAATTGATCCCTCTTAGATGGCCACTTGCAAGCTTTTAAGACCCCAGATGCCACTTACCAAAGTAGGATGCAGAACATTTTCTTAACAAGCTTTTTTATGCCAATTGACATAGATGTTCCCTGAAAGCATAGTCCCCAGATCCCCATCCCTACTACTCTGTCTCTCAAAGTATTTGATTGTATTGAGGAAACTTCTTAGCTTTGGGTTAGTCCAGTTGTGCCAGCTTCCCCTGCAGTTTGCGCTGTCCTTCCCTTCACCCAAGATGATTCTTATCTACTATCTAGTCAGTGAATAACTCTCACCTTCCCTCTCCACCCCCGTAACCATCAAAGAATGTTTTCTTCTGTGTTTAAACCTTTTCTTGAGTTCTTATAATAGTGGTCTTATACAGTATTTGTCTTTCTGTGACTGACTAAATTCACTCAGCGTAATAAGTTCTAGCTTCCACCAAGTTATACGATGTCTCACAGCTTCATCATTGTTCTTTATCATTGCATAACATTCCATTGTGTGGATACAGCATAGTTTGTTTATCCATTCGTCCATTGATGGGCATTTAGGTTTTTTTCCATTTTTTGCTATTGTGAACAGTGCTGCGATGAACAGGGATGTGCATATATCTATTCGTGTGACAGCTCTTGTTTCTCTAGGATATACTCTAAGGAGTGAGATAGCTGGATCATATGGTACTTCTATTTCTAGCTTTTAAAGGAAGCGCCAAATTTCCAAAGTGGTTGTATCATTTTACATTCCCACCAACAGTGTAGAAGTGTTCCAGTCTCTCCACAACCTCATCAGCATTTGTTGTTTTGTGTTTTTTGGATTAATGCTAGCCTTGTTGGGGTGAGATGATATATCATTGTAGTTTTGATCTGCATTTCTCGAATGGCTAATGATCTTGAGCATTTCTTCATGTGTCTGTTAGTTGCCTGAATATCTTCTTTGGTGGAGTGCCTGTTCATATCCTTTGCCCATTTTTTATTTGGCTTATTTGTTTTTTTGCTGATGAGGTTGTGCAGTATCTTGTAGATTTTAGAGATTAAACGCTGATCAGATTTGTTGCAGTCAAAATTTTTTTCCCAGCCTGTAGGTTGTCTTTTGACTCTTTTGGTGAAGACTTGTGATGAGCATAAGTGTTTGATTTTTAGGAGCTTCCATTCATCTAGTCTCTCTTCTGGTGCTTGT
Source organism: Dugong dugon (assembly GCA_030035585.1). Taxonomy (NCBI): domain Eukaryota; kingdom Metazoa; phylum Chordata; class Mammalia; order Sirenia; family Dugongidae; genus Dugong; species Dugong dugon. The sequence goes on from CM057479.1 coordinate 37,811,351, forward strand.
GCATTGTTACTTACATTTCGTATTGTGTTTATGCCATGTATTACGGCTCCTAGCTTTGTCCCCATTTTTTCTTCCATGATCTTTATCGTTTTTGATTTTATATTTAAGTCTTTGATCCATTTTGAGTTAGTTTTTTACATGGTGTGAGATATGGGTCTTGTTTCAGTTTTTTGTATATAGATATCCAATTATGCCAGCACCATTTGTTAAAGAGACTGTCTTTTCCCCCATTAATGTACTTTGGGGCTTTGTCAAATATTAGCTACTCATAGATGTATGAGCTAATATCTGGATTCTCAACTCTGTCCCATTGGTCTATGTATCTGTTGTTGTACCAGTACCAGGCTGTCTTGACTACCGTGGCATATAATAGTTCCTAAAATCAGGTAGTGTAAGGCTTCCCACTTTGTTCTTCTTCTTGAGTAATGCTTTATTTATTCAGGGCCTCTTCCCTTTCCATATGAAGTTGGTGATTTGTTTTTCCATCTCATTAAAAAATGCCAGTGGAATTTGGATCTGGATTGCGTTGTATTTGTAGATTGCTTTGGGTAGAATTGACATTTTCACTATGTTGAGTCTACCTATCCATGAGCAAGATATATTTTTCCACTAATACAGGTCTCTTTTAGTTTCTTGCAGTACTGTCTTGTAGTTTTCTCTGTAAAGATCTTTTACATCTCTGGTTAGATTTATTCCTAAGTATGTTATCTTCTTGAGGGCTATTGTAAATTGTATTGATTTGGTGATTTCCTCTTCAAGGTTCTCTTTGTTGGTGTAAAGGAATCCAATTGATTTTTGTATGTTTATCTTGTATCCTGAAACGTCGCTGAAATCTTCTATTAGTTACAGTAGTTTTCTTGTAGATTCTTTGGGGGTTTCTGTGTATAAGATCATATCATCTGCAAATAGATACTTTGACTTCTTCCCTACGTATTTGGGAGCCCTTTATTTCTTTTTCTAGCTTAACTGCTCTGGCTAGGACCTCCATCACAATGTTGAATAATAGTGGTGATGAAGAACATCCTTGTCTGTTTCCTGTTCTCAAGGGGAATGCTTTCAAAGTCTCTCCTTTGAGGATTACGTTGGCTCTTGGTTTTGTATAAATGCCCTTAATTATATAGAGGAATTTCCCTTCTATTCCTATTTTGTTGAGAGTTTTTGTCATGAATGGGTGTTGGACTTTGTCAAATGCCCTTTCTGCATCAATTGATAAGATCATGTGGTTCTTGTCTTGTGTTTTATTTATGTGATGGATTACATTGATTGTTTTTCTAATGCTGATCTATCCCTGCATACCTAGTATAAATTCCACTTGGTCATTGTGAATTCTTTTTTTGATATGCTGAACTCTATTGGCTAAAATTTTGTTGAGGATTTTTGCGTCAATGTTCATGAGGGATATAGGTCCGTAATCTTCTTTTTTTGTGGTGTCTTTACCTGGTTTTGGTATCAACGTTATGCTGGCTTCCTAGAATGAGTTTGGGAGTATTCCATCCTTTTCTATGCTCTGAAATACCTTTAGCAGAAGTGGTGTTATCTCTTCTTTGAAAGTTTGGTAGAATTCTCCAGTGAAGACATCCATGCCAGGTTTTTTTTTTTTTTTTGCTGGTGTATAAACTTATTTTTAAGAGCATCAGGCTGAATATACTTTAACTCATAAGGTAGAAAAAAATTGGGTGCTGTTTATTTCTCATAACTTGAATACATAAACGTTTAATCAATTATATTAATTGTATTTCACAGTATATCGTAAATATATAACAGGATAAAACAGAAAAAAAGGTGTCTGTTCATGACACATTAAAGCCCAAAAATCGAAACCCGTTACCATTAAATTGATGATGACTCATAGCGACCCTATGCATTAGGCAGTGGCAAATACATGTCTTAAAACATTTTGCCTTCAATGGACAAATATTAATGAATATTAACTGAAATATTTATTTTATATCCCAATCTCAACCAGTTATCCCTCTCAAAGTCAACATTTTTTTTTACAGTTTTACAAAATAGGTGAAAAATAAAGTTTATAATATATATATTTCATATAATAAGCATTCAATAATTATTGTAAATAAATGAATTAGATGGATTATAATTTTTCAGAATTCTCTACTGATAGCTGGATAAATCAACTGGTATAGTTAAAGATTTACTTAAAAAATTAAAGGTACCATTTTTATAATAATAAAAACTTAATTAGCACAATTTTTTCATTAAAAATATTATCTACCTGCTCATGGATAGGCAGACTCAACATTGTGAAAATGGCAATTCTACCTAAAGCAATTTACAATTACAATGCAATTCCGATACAAATACCAACAACATTCTTCAAAGAGATGGAAAAACTAATTATTAACTTTATATGGAAAGGGAAGAAACCCCGAATAAGTAAAGCACTACTGAAGAAGAAGAATAAAGTTGGAGGACTCACACTACCTGACTTGAGAACCTACTATACAGCTACAGTACTCAAAACAGCCTGGTACTGGTACAACAACAGAGACATTGACCAATGGAACAGAATTGAGAACTCAGATGTAAATCCATCCACCTATGGTCACCTGATTTTTGACAAGGGCCCAAAATACATCAAATGGGGAAAAGACAGTCTTTTTAACAAATGGTGCTGGCAAAACTGGATATCCATTTGTAGAAAAATGAAACAGGACCCATACCTCACACCATATACAAAAACTACTTCAAAATGGATCAAAGACCTGAATATAAAGCCTCAAACTATAAAATTCATAGAAGAAAAAATAGGACCAACACTTCAGACCTTAATACATGGCATTAACAGGATACAAACCATAAACATCAACACAAAAAACCCAAAAGATAAACTAGATAATTGGGATCTTCTAAAAATCAAACATCTATGCTCTTCAAAAGATTTCACCAAAAGAGTTAAAAGAGAACCTACAGACTGGGAAAAAATTTTTGGACAGTACAAGTCAGACAAAGGTCTAATCTCCATAATCTACAAGAAAATCCAACACCTCTACAACAAAAAGACAACCAATCCTATCAAAAAATGGGCAAAGGAAATGAACAGACACTTCACCAAGGAAGACATTCAAATGGCCAACAGACACATGAGGAAATGCTCGCGATCACTAGCCATTAGAGAAATGCAAATTAAAACCACAATGAGATACCATCTCACCCCGGCATTACTGGCACGAATCAAAAACACTGGAAATAACAAATGTTGGAGGGGCTGCGGGGAGACGGGAACTCTTATACACTGCTGGTGGGAATGCAAAATGATACAGCCATTTTGGAAAATGATATGGCGTTTCCTCAGAAAGCTAGAAATAGACGTACCATTCGATCCAGCAATCCCACTCCTAGGAATATATCCTAGAGAAATAAGAGTCATCACTCGAATAGACATATGCACACCTATGTTCATGGCAGCATTATTCACAATAGCAAAACGATGGAAACAACCTCGATGTCCATCAACAGACGAATGGATACACAAACTATGGTACATACGCACAATGGAGTACTATGCAACGAGAAAGAACAATGAATCGGTGAACCATCTCATAACATGGATGAAACTGGAGGACATCATGCTGAGTGAAATAAGTCAATCACAAAAGGACAAATATTGTATGAGACCTCTATTGTAAAAACCCATGAAAAAATTCACATGCAAAATGTAACAATCCTTGTTGGTTACCAGGGATGGGAGGGGGGGGGGGAATACTAAATAGGTAATAGGTAAGTGGTAACTTGGGTGAGAGATGAGATAGTACATAGTACAGGGGAAACTAACACAACCTGCACAAGGAAAGGTCATGGAGGCCCTATAGACACATCCAAACCCCCCGAGGGACTGAGTTGTTGGACGGAGGGCTCTGGGGACCATGATCTCGGGGAACATCTAGCTCAATTGGCATGACACTACTTATAAAGATAATGCTCTACAGTCTACCTTGGTGAGTAGTGTCTGGGGTCTTAAAAGCCTATGAGCGGCCATCTAAGATACTCCACTGATCTCATCCCTTCGGGAACAAGGGAGAACGAAGAGAACAGGATACAAGGAAAAGATTAGTCCGAAGGACTAATGGTCCACAGCTACCAAGGCCTCCACGGGACTGAGCCCAGTACAGCTGGATGGTGCCCGGCTACCACCAATGACTCCTCTGACCAGGATCACAACAGAGGGTTCTGGGCAGAGCTGGAGTAGGATGTAGAGTATAATTTTAACTCCCAAAAAAAAAAAAAAAAACAGAAGACCAGATATACTGGCCTAAAGAATACTAGAGAAACCTCGAGAGTGTGGCCCCCAGACACCCTTTCAGCTCAGAGGGGAAGTTACCTTCAAGGTTCGATGTTAAGCCTGGGAATGGACACCCCAGTAAAACTAAATGGGACTAACGATGTACAGGAGTCCGGTGACAAGGGCCAGAAGGCAGAGGGAGAGTAGGAAACTGATGATAAGGAACACAAATTGAATAAGGACACTGTCGATGTATTGTGAGATTGTTGACCACTGCTATAGGGCAACATTTGTAGTAACTATTAAATGGGAGGCTGTTTTGTCCTGTAAGCCTTCATCTTGGGCGAGAATGGCAGCACAATTGGAAGAGCATAGTCAATATCACTTAAATGTGTAAGTAAAAAGTTTTGAAATGGTGTTTAAATAAAATAAGAATAAATAAATAAATAAATAAATAAATAAACAAATGAGACTAAAGAGGTACAATAGTCCACTGACAAGGTCCAGAAGACAGAAGGGGACAAGGAAGCCCCCTGGTGATAGGGAACACAAGGTGGAGTAAGGATATTCTTGATGTGCTGTGAGATTGTTAACCATTGTCATAGGGCAACATGTGTAGTAACTGTTAAATGAAAAACTATTTTGTTCTGTAAGCCTTCATCTTAAGTGAGAATAACAGCACAGTTGGAAGAGCGTAGTCAATGTCACTGAACTGTGAATGTAGAAAATTTTGAAACGGTGTATCTTTGGCCATCTGTAATTTTCATCAAAAAAAAAGGCTGAGAATTTAGAGGCTTAATACGTTGTGGGGTTGTTAACCAGTGTCAAAAAAAAACAACATGTGTACTACTATTTCATGAGAAACTATTTGCTCTGTAAGCTTTCACCTGAAGTACAATAAAATATATATAAAAAAAAAAAAAAAAAAAAATATTATCTACCAGGACAGACTTTGGATGATCCTAAATGACTATTGATTTGGAAAATTAAACAACAAAATTAATGAAAAAAAATGTTGGGCAAATAAGAAGCTAGGTTTGGGTTCACTCTCTGAGTTTAAGAGCAATTGACAAGTGACCTTGGCACATCACTTAGCCTCTTTGACCCACAGTTCCTTAAACTGAAAATTGAATGGTTGTACTAAGTTAACTTTACACCCATTTCCATCTCCGAAATTTTCTGTAGTATTACTGAAAAAGATGTATTCACACTGGGTAGGATGTAAAAAAAAACTATGATTAACTGCCAAGCTTTAGATTCTTTTTTATTTCTGATGTATTTGCAATCATATTAGTCCATTTCTATTATACTTATTAATTGAATTTTCAGGTTAAATTATTCTAAAATGATTTTTTTTGGCATATGGCTCACTCTAGAGCTTGAAAAGTTTCCTTCAACTTCACCTTCATCTGACTCACTTTTGCAAATAATTAAATGTCTCAAGGTGTCAAAGCTAATTTATTCGCAGTTGAGATGTGGGTTAGTTGCTCAGGGTCCTAAATAGGGAAAGGCTAGAAGGGTTGGCAAATGGATTACACCATGAAGAATGGTCTTAAATATCATATATTTAACATTTTCTTGAAAAAACAAAGAAATCATGATTTCTGGAAGAGATCCATATTTATGCCTATTTCCAAGAAAGGTGATCCAATCAAATGTGGAAATTATCAGACAATATCATTAATATCACATGCAAGCAAAATTTTGCTGAAGCTCTTTCAAAAGTGACTGGAGCAGTATATTGACAGGGAACTGCCAGAAATTCAAACCAGATTTAGAAAAGGACTAGGAACCAGGGATGTCATTGCTGATGTCAGAAGGATCCTGGCTGAAAGCAAAGAATACCAGAAAGATGTTTACCTGTGTTTTATTGACTATGCTAAGACATTCAACTGTGTGGATCATAACAAATTATGGATAACATTGCAGAGAATGTGATCTGGAACACTTAATTGTGTTCATGAGACATCGGTACATAGATCAAGATGCAGTCCTTTGAACAGAACAAGGGGATCCTGCATGGGTTAAAGTCAGGAAAGGTGTGCATCAGGGTTGTATCCTTTCACTGTACTTAATCAATCTGTATGCTGAGCAGATAATCCGAGAAGCTGGACTATAGGAAGAAGAACGGGGCATCAGGATTGGAGGAAGACTCTTTAATAACCTGCGTTATGCAGATGACACAAGCTTGCTTGCTGAAAGTGAAGAGGACTTGAAGCACTTACTGAGGAAAATCAAAGACTACAGCTTTCAGTATGGATTACACCTCAATATAAAGAAAACAAAAATCCTCACAACTGCACCAATAAGCAACGTCGTGAAAAATGGAGAAAATATTGAGGTTGTCAATTATTTCGTTTTACTTGGATCCACAATCTACACCCATGGAAGCAGCAGTCAAGAAATCAAAAGACACATTGCATTGGGCAAGTTTACTGCAGAAGACCTCTCTAAAGTGTTAAAAAGTGAATATGTCACCTTGAGGAGTAAGATGCGCCTGAGCTAAGCCATTCTGTTTCCAATTGCCTCATATGCATGCGAAAACTGAACAATGAATAAGGAAGACTGAAGAAGAATTAACACCTTTGAACTGTGGTGTTGGAGAAGAATATTGAATATACCATGGACTGACAAGAGAATGAACAAATCTGTCTTGGAATAAGTACAACCAGAATGCTCCTGGGAAGCAAGGATGGTGAGACTATGTCTCATATACTTTGGGCATGTTATCTGGAGGGATAAGTCCCTGGAGAAGGACATCATGCCCAGGAAATTAGAGGGTAATAGAAAGAGAGGAAGACCCTCAATAAGATGGATTGACACAGTGGCTGCAACAATGGGCTCAAGCATAGCAACAACTGTGAGGATAGCACAGGATCAGACATCGTTTCATTCTGTTGTGCTTGGGGTCACTATGAGTCAGAACCAACTCAATGGCACCGAACAACAACAACAACATGCCATGTTATGTTGTGGAAGCACTTGAGAGCCAGGGGAGGTCTTTGAGCAGTGGAGTTGTATGATACGAAGATCACTTTTAAGAGGATCACTCTGTGGCTCTTGTCTTGAAAATAGACTATATGGGTAAGAGTGGGGAGGGGACAGAAGGGCAGAAGAAGGGGGAGAAATTAGAGGTTTATTGCACAATACCAACAAGAAATATTGTGTCTTCATCCAGGGCTTAACAGCTGAGTGGTGAGAAATTTTCAGATTGTGGATACATTTTAAAGTTAGGGGCAACAGAATTCAATGATTATATAAGAGGGAATGAGATATAAACAGGATGCAAGGATGATTCAAGATTTTTCCTGAAGAACTGAAAGAATGGGGCTATTATCAAATGAGAGGGAAAAGATTTCAGTAAACTAGTGTTATATAACATTTAACAATGAATTAGCTTCTGCTGCAGAAATATCTGAGTAACTATCACTCTTCTTTGCCAAATGAGCTAATAAAAGCTGATAAGCCTTAGTATAATAATGAAGAACAGGTAGAAAATTAAACTTAAAAATAAAATAATTTCATATACCCACCTTAAGCTATTCCTCCATGTTAATACTTTCTCCACTACATAAATGTCTAGGTTCTGATGAAAAAGTTTATATGAACGTTTTATCCATCTGTTAAATTAATTATTAACTAATTAATTAATCTATCCTTTCATTCGTTTAACCAGTATTAACGTGTGTCTACTATGGAATAGTATGTGGTGCAAATTGCTTAAGCCTGAATATGTACAGAAAGGTTGGAGGTATGAGTACACCCATAGGTGTCTTGGAATAAAGTCCTGGTGATCTAGTTTCAAAAATTGAAAACACTATGGAGCAAAGTTATATACTCTGACACACATTGGGTTGTCATGAGTTGTAGTTGACAGTACAGCATCTGCTTTGGAGTGAAAAAATGCACACCTAAATTCTATTGAAGATAGGTAGAGTATTAACCCATCATCACTGAGTCAATTCCGACTCACTGTGACTCCACAGGAAAGAGTAGAACTGCCCCATATGGTTTCCAAGGCTGTAAATTTTAATGGAAGTAGAATAACTCATTTTTCTCCTGCCAAGTGGCTGCTGGGTTTGAACTACTAACATTTCCTTTAGTAGCTGAATGCTTAACCACTTTGCAACCAGGACTCCTTATGTGGGGTATTAAGTAGATACTTTAATTAGATAATTATACAGTGATTCGTTATACTTATGTTAATTATTGGAGTGCCACCTTTATTTTAAATATAATGTGCATGTAGACACAACATTGAGAGATTTAAATGGTACTATTGATTGTAGAATGTATTGGATATTTGGGCTACTTGAGCACCTGGAGGAATATTATACTCCAGAAATGCTTTTTATAACAAACATCAGTAGGAAACAATTGAAAATATAACCATGAGACAAAGACAAGTAACTTTGTTTTGAAAATTATTTTAAATAGTGGTATAAAAAATAGAGTGGTAGAAATTGTAGCAAGACACAAGATAGGAGCTCTAGTTAAAAGACTGTTGCTATAAATCAGAAAACATATTTTGAAGTCAATATTACCCCTTACTGATTGAGGAAGCTTTGGAGAAGAGAGTACAGAATGAAAGAGTATTGTGCCTTTAAAATTAAAAGCACATTTTCTTTAGCAAAATGTGGAGCATGCAACATTGTGGGTGATTCTTATGTTTCTGGAACAACCGACATTCTCCAGACAAGACATAAATATGAACAGATATTTGGGGTGATTGGAGAGTAGAGGCAACCTTTCCTATAAATCCATTTTCTCTACTTTCTACCCTTCTATTCAAGCACTGGTCTTTCTGCTAGTGGCTAATTGTATAGGGCATGGAAAATATTTCAGAGTCTATAATTGGTCTAGAGTGCAGTGGTGGATCAGTGGTAGAATTCTCACCTTTCATTCAGGAGACCCAGGTTTGATCCCTGGCCAGTGTCCCTCATGCACAGCCATCACCTCTCTGCCAGTGGAGGCTTATGTGTTGCTGTGAGCTGAATAGGCTTCAGAGGAGCTTCTGGACTAAGACAACTAGGGAGAAAGCCTGGAGATCTGCTTCTGAAAATCAGCCAGTGAAAAACCTGTAGATCACGACAATGAGATCCTCAAACAGTTATGAGGCCCGGGAAGTATTTTGTTCCGTTTTGTATAAATGTTGCCATGAGTCAACGGCCAACTCAATGGCAGCTAAAAATAACAACAACATAATCGGTCTGAAGAACAGTCTCCAGTACACGCTTGTATATGATAAGGAATCAAACTAGAGAATGACCTTGAATTTGAAAGTTAAGTCCTTCATATGAAAAGAATCTTCATATGAAAAGAACTTTTATAAGGTTCTAAGCACATTCATAAATACAGGAATTCACAGACTGAGTTCCATTGCTGATCCCTCCACATGCAGATGATGAAAGACATGTTTCTAGAGTGTAAAGTATTTCTTGATTTTAGAAAGATTGAAAATTGCAGAGCCAAATTGCCTGTGATGTCAAAGCCCATGTTTCTCCAATCACCACTCGGGTTATAGCTTATAATGCATTTGGAAGAAAGTGAACAGATTCTTCAGACTAAATTTACATACAGAGATGCTACATACATAATGATTTCAACAAGTATTTTTAAATCATTCTATTCAAAAGATAAAAATTCGATCTTACAAAGATTGGCTTTTTAATGAAAAAATGGCATTTTGAATGAAATATTTGTAAAAATTGTGTTTTAGATTATGTAATTCAGCTAAGGCATTTAAAAATTTACCTAGGAATAACTACATGAAAATAAATGAAAAAAAACACAGTCATGGGTATGCACTGTTGCATATCCCTGATTTTCATCACAGGAATTTAGTTGTTGGTATTTTCTTTGTAGCAAGAAAGTGTTCTTTATAAAAAGCTTTGTATAATTTATGTCTTTAATTTTGTAAACTACATCTGTGTTGTAATGAGAAGTACTTGGAAAACCATTAAAAAGTTGTTTATTAAGTTGCCTTTCTGAAAATGCCTCAATATTCTCCACTTTCTGTGTACTCAGAATTATTGGCAAGTTGGAAGCATTCTTCTGGAATCCTAGAAAATTTGTCCCGAATCCCTTAAAGGAAAACTACTAATGAATTTAATCTTGACATTCATTTTCTATTTTAACAAGTTCTGTTTTACTGAAGCTTATAAATGTGCATAGATTTATTTCCAAATTTCAATATATGTTTGCAATTACATAGTTCCTGATACACCTTGAAACTGAAAGGAACAAAAATATGATACTCAACATTCATTACTTCAGGTGTTATGATGCAGGTAGTTTTGGAAGTGAGCAACACCTGAAAATACCTACTTGTATTACAGTAAAAAAAAAAATTAAGACTTCCAGGCAACATGGCACTATAGACAGAAGCACCACACTGTCCTTCCACACCAAAGACATGAAAAACTAAGTCAAACTGAGACAAACATCAATCCAGAAACACTAAACATCAAATGAAGAGATAAAGAACTCAGCCAAGCACCAAATTGCATAAGAAACTGACAGAGAACAGAAAGTGAAGAGACATACATACAAGAGGTCCCTTATCAGTTAACGCAGCACGGATTCACCATCTTGGACTCCTGTTGGAGATCTTGGAACAGGAAGCATGGGAAAGCAGCTTCAAGGAGCTCCCAGCAGGAGATAGAACAACAGATAACCAACAATATACTTTTTCCCACCCCTCACCCTTCTTCACCTCCACTTGGCCTCATCTACTTCCTGAGGCTACAGTCTCTTGGCCAGGAAGCACTGACTTCAGCCCTGCGCTGCTTCAATTCCACCTACCCACACTGGCCAGCTCCCTGAGTGTCTTTTGTTTGTTGATGGTGTTGCTTTTTTCTACTTCTTTTTGTTTCTTCTATATCTCTCACCACCTCCCCCTCTTTTCTCTCAAATACTTGGCTCCATGTGCCATTTTTGCCAACTTCTAATCGAAGTTCCATGGGGAGAAAACAGAAAATACAGAGAGGAACATTGAAGAATTGAGGACAGAAAACTTCCCCAATATCATAATAGATGAAAAGCTGACCAGCCAAAAATGTCAACAGACCGTTTATAAGATACATGCCAAAACAAAATCACCAAGGCATATCATCATAACACTCCTTAAGAACTAAAGCTTGAGAAAAATGAAAATTTACATACAGAAGAGAAATCATAAGACCACGCTCTGATTACTAGGCAGAAACTATGCATGCAAGAAGGTAATGGGCTGACATATATAAAAACTTGAAAGAAAAAAATTGCCAGCCAAGAATAATATATGCTGCAAAACTCTCATTAAAATATGATGGTGAAATTAGGACATTTTGAGATAAATAGAAATTAAGGGACTATGTAAAAACCAAACCAAACTTACAAGAATTATTAAAAGGAGTCCTTAGGTCTGAGAATAAACAACATCAGACCACAGGTTGAATATAGGATGCAGCATCGTAACAGCCAGATACCAACCTAGGAAATGAACTCTCAAGGACTATCCAAAACCAAAAGGATTACAACAGGGAAACAGGTTAATCTATAAATAACAACAACATTAGAACAATAAAAGAGGGAATAAACGCTGAAGGTATAGAACCTTCTAATGGAGAGGAAGGCAAGGTGATACCAAGTAATAATATACTAGTTCAAACCTAGGAAGATAAGGGTAAATTTCAAGGTAACCAAAAAGAAAGTTAACAAACCTACTCATCAAAATAAAGAAGGAAAACATAAAGCCTGAGTTAAAAAAAAAAAAAAATCTACAAAATCAAAAGAAATGAAAAAAAAAAATCCACAAAAATAGAAAAAGGAATTCAACACAGGAGAGTAAGAGCAACAAAGAAAATATCAGAACCACAAAAAAGTACTACAAAATGACGGCTATAAACTCACACCTATCAATAATTACACTGAATGTAAATAGCCTAAATGTACCACTAAAGAGACGGAGAGTGACACAATGGATTAAAAAAGAAAAAAAAAATCCATCAATATGCTGTCTACAAGAGACACATTTTAGAAAGAAATGCATAAATTTGTTAAAAATCAAAGGATGGAAAAAAAATATATAAAGCAAACAGCTACCAAAAAAGAGCAAGAGTGGCAATATTAATCTCAGGTAAAATAGACTTGAAAACAAAACCTACCATACAAGTACAGCATATAGTGATTAAAGGGATGATCTATCATGAAGATATATCCATAATAAACATCTATGCACCCAATGACAGGACTCTGAAATACATAAAACAAACTCTAACAGCACTGAAAAGAGAAATTGACAGTTCCACAATAATAGTAGGATACTTCAACACACCACTCTCAGTAAAGGACAGAACAACTAAGAAGAAACTCAGCAAAGATACAGAAGACCTAAAGGACACAATCAGCTAACTTGACCCCATAGGCTTATATAGAACACTCCACCTAACAGCAGCAAAGTACACATTCTTTTCCAGCGCACAGGGAAAGTTCCCCAGAATAGACGACATCTTAGGCCATAGAGAAACCTTCAAAAAATTCAAAATATTGAGGGAATACAACGTATCTTCGCTGATCACAACACCATCAAGGTAGTAATTAACAACAGTAAGAGCAAGGAAAAAAATGAATTACATGGAAATTTAATAACACCTAGCTTCCAAAACACTGAGTAGAAGAAGAAATCAGAGACAGAATTTAAAAAAAAAAACTAGAATGAAATGAGAATGAAAACACATCATACCAAAACCTTTGGAATACACCAAAGTCGGTCCTCCGAGGACTATTTATAGCAATAGATGCACATATCAAAAAAGAAGAAAGGGACAAATCAAAACATTAATACACAGCTTGAACAAACAGAGAAAAGAACATCAGAAAAAAAGTCCAAAACCACTGGAAAAAAGGAAATAATAAAGATCAGAGCAGAAATAAAGAAACAGACAATAGAAAAACAATAGAAAGAATCAATAAAACCGAAAGTTGGTTCTCTGAAAGGATCGACAAAATCCACAAACCACTGGCAAAACTGACAAAAGAAAAAGAGGAGAGGATGCAAATAACCCAATAAGAAATGAAATGGGGGACATTACAACAGACCCAACTGAAAAAAAAAAGATTATAACAGAGTATTATGAAAAACTGTACTCCAACAAATTTGAAAACCTAGAGGAAATGGATAAATTTCTAGCAACACACTACCTACTCAAACTGATACACAGTGATGTTGAAAGTCTAAACTAAACTGTAACAAGGGAAGAGATTGAAAAGTTAATATAAAAAACTCCCAACAAAAAAAGTCCTGTACCAGGTAGTTTCACTGGAGAATTCTACCAAACTTTCAGAGAAGAGCTTACACCAGTACTACTCAATTTCAGAAAATAGAAAAGAAGCAACACTTCCAAATTCATTCTTTGAAGCCAGCATAACCCTAATTCCGATACCAGACAAAGACATAAAAAAGAAAAAATTAAAGACCAATCTCTCTCATGAATATAGATGCAAAAATTCTCACCAAATTCTAGCCAAAAGAATTCAACATCATGTCAAAGAAATAATACACAATGATACATGCTGCAAAACTCTCATTCAAATATGATGGTGAAATTAAGACATTTTGAGATAAATAGAAATTAAGAGACTATGTAAAAACGAAACCAAACTCACAAGAATTATTAAAGGGAGTCCTTAGGTCTGAGAATAAACAACATGATGAAGTAGGATTCATACCAGGTATGCAAGGATGGTTCAACATTAGAAAATCAATTAGTGCAATCCACCACATAGGTAAAAGGAAAGAAAATAATCACATGATCATCCCAATTGAGGGAGAAAAGACATTTGACAAAGTCCAACACCCATTCCTGATAAAAACTCTCAGCAAAATAGATATAGAAGGGAAATTTCTCAACATAATAAAGGGCATTTATGTAAAACCAACAGACAACATCATTCCTAATGGAGAGAGGCTGAAAACATTCCACTTGAAAACAGGAACAAGACAAGGATGCCCTTTATCGCCACTCCTATTTAACATTGTGCTGAAAGTTATAGACAGAGCAATAAGGCAAGAAAAAGAAATAAAGGGCATCCAAATTGGTAATGAAGAAGGTAAACTTTCCCTGTTTGCAGATGGTAGGATACTATACATAGAAAACTCAAAATACTCCACAAGAAAACTACTGAAACTAATAGAAAGATTCAGCAGAGTAGCATGAAACAGGAAAAACATGCAAAATTCAGTTGGATTCCTATATACCAATAATGAGAATGATGAAAAGGAAATCAGGAAAACAATATCATTTATAATAGGCCCTTAAAAAATAAAATACTTAGGAATAAATCTAACTAGGAACATAGAAGACCTATAAAAGAAAACTACAAAACACTACTGCAAGCAACCAAAGGAGTGCTACATGAATAGAAAAATATACTGTGCTCATGCATAGGTAGACTAAACATAGTTAAAATGACAATTCTATCCAAAGCAATTTAAAAATACAATGCAATTCTGATCCAAATACCAATAGTACTCTTAAAAGAGATGGAAAAACTAATAAATTAACTTCATATGGAAAGAGAAGAAGCCCCGGATAAGTAAAGCACTATTGAAGAAGAAGAATCAAGTTGGAGGACTCACACCACCTGACCTCAGAACCTACTATACAGCTATGGTAGTCAAAACAGCCTGGTACTGGTACAACGACAGATACATTGAGCCATGGAACAGAATTGTGAACCCAGATGTAGATCCATCCACCTAGGTCACCTGATCTTTGACAGGGTTCCAAAGTCCATCAAATGGGGAACAGAGAGTCATTTAACAAATGGTGCTGGGAAAACTGGATATCCATCTGCAGAAAAATGAAAGAGGACCCATACCTCACACAGTATACAAAAACTAGTTCAAAATGGATCAAAGACCTAAATATAAAGCCAAAAACTATAAAGTTCATAGAAGAAAAAATAGGAGAAACTCTAGAGGCCCTAATACATGGCATTAACAGGATACAAACCATAACCAGCAACACACAAACACCAGAAGATAATCTAGATAACTGGGATCTTCCAGACATTAAACACTTATGCTCATCAAAAGACTACACCAAAAGAGTAAAAAGAGAACCTACAGACTGGAAAAATTTTTTGGTCATTGCAAGTAAGACAAAAGTCTAATCTCTAAAATGTACATTAAAATCCAACTCCTCTACAACAATATAACAAATAATCCAATTAAAAAATAGGCAAAGGAAATGAATAGACACTTCACCAAAGAAGACGTTCAAGCAGCTAACAGACAAATGAGGAAATGCTCATGATCACTAGCCATTAGATAAAGGCAAATCAAAATCACAATGACATAACATCTCACCCTTGCGTTACTGGCATGAATCAAAAAAACTGGAAATAACAAATGTTGGAGAGGATGCGGGGAGATCGGAATTCTTATGCACTGCTGGTGGGAGCACAAAATGATACAACCATTTTTGAAAATGATATGGTGCTTCCTTAGAAAGCCAGAAATAGATGTACCATTTGATCCAGCAATCCCACTCCTTGGAATATATCCTAGAGAAATAAGAGCCATCACACGAATAGACATATGCACATCTATGTTCCTTGCAGCATTGTTTACAGTAGCAAAAAGATGGAAAATCCTAGATGCCCATCAATAGATGAATGGATAAGCAATTTATGTTACATACACACCATGGAGTATTACGCCATGATAAAGAACAATGATGCTTCTGCGAAGCATCTCACAACATGGATAAAACTGGGGTGCATTATGCTGAGTGAAATAAGTCAATCACAAAAGGACAAATATTATATGAGATCACTACTGTAAAAACTCATAAAAATGTTTACACAAAAAAAATTTTAATGGTTATGAGGGATGGGAGGGGTGGGGGTAGAAATACTAAATAGACAATAGATAAGTGGTAACTTTGGTGAAGGAAAAGACAGTATACAATACTGGGGAAGTCAGCACAACTTGTACAACGCAAGGTCATGGAAGCTTCATAGACACACTATAAACCCTGAGGAACAGAATTGCTGGGCGGAGGGCTATGGGGACCATGGTCTCGGGGAACATCTAGGTAAATTGGCATAACACTGCTTATAAAGAAAATGTTCTACTTTCTACCTTGGTGAGTAGTGTCTGGGGTCTTAAAAGCCTATGAGCAGCCATCTAAGACACTCCACTGGTCTTACCCCTTTGGGAGCAAGGGAGAATGAGATACAAGGGAAAGATTAGTCCAGAGGACTAATGGACCACAACTACCATGGCCTCCACCAGACTGAGTCCAGTACAACTAGATGGTGCCCAGCTATCACTACTGACTGCTCCGACAGAGATCACAACAGAGGGTCCTGGACAGAGCTGGAGAAAAATGTAGAACAAAATTCTAATTCACAAAGACCAGACTTACTGGTCTGACAGAGACTGGAGAAACTTCAAGAGTATGGACCCTGGACACCGTTTTAGCTCAGTAATGAAGTCACTCTCGAGGTTCACCCTTCAGCCAAAGATTAGACAGCCCCATAAAACAAAATGAGACTAATGGGGCACAACAGTCCAGGGACAAGGACTAGAAGGCAGGTGGGAACAGGAAAGCTGGTAATAGGGAACCCAAGGTCGAGAAGCTGGAGTGTTGACATGTCATGGGGTTGTTAACCAGTGTCATAAAACAATATGTTTACTAACTGTTTAATGAGTAACTATTTGTTCTGTAAACCATCTAAAGTACAATAAAAAATAAAAAAAAATTCATAAGTCAATGAAAAATCTTAATTGGGAAAAGTGTCTGAAATATAAGTATATGATGACATGAAACCATGTCTTGGGAGATATGACTTAGACGATTTCTGAAAGGACTCCCAAAGGAGATAGAAATTGATCTGAAGGAAGGACAATGAGTAAAGAAAAGTAAATATCTCCAAACAACCCTGTGGCAGGCCTGAAATGATAGTATGTCTGGAGTTCATACAGTGAGGAGTTTGATGCAAGATGAGATGATAGGGGGAGGGAGCAGCCAGGAAATTAATGTTTTGAAAGACCATGATTGATTTTTTAAAATCATATGAATGATGGGCATCTAAAACAAATTAAAAACTAAAAATAATCTGAGAGATGATTTTTGTCTTATTACTACAAAAAATAACAAAGGACTTTTACAAGTACTAAAATATACGTAAGAAAATATCAATTTGAAAATGCTTTCTATTTCATCAGTCTCAGACGTTACAAAACCTAGCAATTTTGTAGTAGTTTTACCACCCTTGCACACAATTATGAAAGATTAAAATAATCAAAAAATTATTTTGATAATAAAATTTTTGCGTAGAAATAAGAACAAAGATTATGCTTCTAATTTGGGAAAGTAATCAAGAGTTAAAATTATATACTTTATTATTTCACAGAAAGGAGAAAATTTTTGTTTTGTTTTGCTTTGGTTTTTTTCAACAAAGTAGAAGTTGGCTTAGAAAATTTGGAATACTTAAATATTCAACATAAATGATGTCATGATTATTGAAATGGATA
This sequence comes from Dugong dugon, assembly GCA_030035585.1. Taxonomy (NCBI): domain Eukaryota; kingdom Metazoa; phylum Chordata; class Mammalia; order Sirenia; family Dugongidae; genus Dugong; species Dugong dugon. The sequence goes on from CM057479.1 coordinate 37,829,119, forward strand.
AATATCCAATAAATAAGCTATTTTTAATTAAGACTGGAGTGAGTTGGGATAGGATGAGGATGTGATTTCCACAGTGATGTATGAGTGTTAGCCACTACTGTAGAAAACAGTGAGATTTAACTGTTTTATGTACAGATACCCGGTTGTCAGGACAGTATCACTCACCTGGGAGAAGAAGAAGCTCCATCCAAACTTTGAGGAATGAAATTATATTAAAATATTTGGTCTTTGTTTCAGATTATCTCACTGTCCTAAAGAAATAGAAATACTCTTGTGCAGAGAGGTAAGATTTACGATTGAAGAAAAGCAGTTCTATCACGGACAATTATATGTTGCAATTTACAGATCATTTGCTCATACATTATTTTAGTTGACCCTCAAAACAAGCATATAAAGAAATTCTTATTTGGCTCTGTCAATTAACAGGTAAATTGTGTGCATTTAAAATATGCATTCTGGTAATAAATACTATTTCTCTATCAAGTTAGCTCCTTAAAATAAGATTATTTTGTTATGTATGATTGGATCACCAAGGAAAAATAATGGACTGCTTTTTTTTTTTTTTTTCTTGGTTGGGGGTGGGATCCATTTCCCTTAGGTTACTTACCAAATGTAAGACTGTTTAATGCCTGGAAATCCACTTATTCAGCATAAAACTAGACTTCAAAACCTAATCTAGTTACAACTTAGCAAAAATTTCTTTAAAATTTATTAAAGTATTTCCACCCTTGATACAATTTAATAAGTTTATTGTACGTAAAATTAATTAGTTTTGTTCAATAAAATGTGTCCAATTTTAAAATTTAGAATATAACATAATACTCAGGATATTTACCAAAGATTTTCATCTGCAGCAAGATTATTTATTTTTTAAATACTATTACTTCTATTTCTGTGACATTGCACTATCAATAATTTCTTCTCTCCTTTTTAATAGCAATGTTTTCATTTTCCTGACTTCCTCTCTAACAGAAAAAGCAAAGTTGAAATTAATCTACGTTAAAATGTTTTCTCTGTCTTGTCATCTAGTGATTATACAATTTGTTGTTGTAGTTAGGTGCCCTTGAGGCAGTTCAGACTCATAGCAATCCTCTGTACAGCACAACAAAATGTTGCCCAGTTCTGCGCCATCTTCACAATCTTTGCTGTTTGAGCCCATTGTTACAAGGTGTCAATCCACCTTGTTGAAGGACTTCCTCTTTTCCACTGACCTTGTAGTTTACCAAGCATGATGATATTCTGGGACTGGTCCCTCCTACAAGCATGTCCAAAGTAAGTGAGGCGAAATTACACCATCCGTGCTTCTAAGGAGCACTCCAGCTGTACTTCTTCCAAGACACATTTATTTGTTACTTTGGCGGTCCATGCTATTTTCAATATTCTTCTCCAAGACCATAATTCAAAGACATCAATTTTTCTATGCTCTTCCTTACTCATTGTCCAACTTTCCTACATGTATGGGGCAATTGAAAATATCAGGGCTTGGGTCAGGAACACCTTAGTCCTAAAAGTGACATCTTTGCTTTACAACACTTTAACATTGTCTTTTGCAGATTTGCCCAGTGAAATACGTCTTTTGATTTCTTGACTGCTGTTTCCATGGGTGTTGATTGTAGATCCAAGTAAAATGAAATCTTTGACAACTTCAATCTTTTCTCTGTTTATCATGATATTGTTTATTGGCATAGTTGTGATGATTTATGTTTTATTTATGTTGAGGTGTAATTCATAATGAATGCTGTAGTCTTTGATCTTCATCAGTAAGTGCTATAAGTACTCTTCACTTTCAGCAAGCAAGGTTGTATCATCTGAATATTGCAGGTTGTTAATAAGTCTTCCTCCAATCCTTATACTGTGTAATTCTTCATATAGTCCAGCTTCTCAGATTATTTGCTCAGCATACAGATTGAATAAATATGTTGAAAGGATAAAAACCTAACACACAACTTTCCTGATTTTTAAAGACAATATTCCCTCGTTCTGTTTAAAGAATTTACTCTTTGTCTATGTACAGGTTCTGCATGAACACAGGTAAGTGTTCTGGAATTCCCATGCTTCAAAATGTTATCCATAATTTGTTATGATCCACAGAGTGGAATACCTTTGCATAGTCAACAAAAAAATAGGTAAATATCTTTCTGATATTCCCTGCTTCATCCATGATCTGTCTGACATCAGCAATGATATCCCTTGGTCTGTGTCCTCTTCTGAATCTAGCTTGAATTTCTGGCAGATCCCTATCATTGTACTGCTGAAACAGTTTTTGGATTATCTTCAGCAAAATTTTAATTGTGTGTTATATTAATGACACTGTTCGATAATTTCCACATTCTGTTGGATCACTTTTCTTTGGAATGGGCAAAAGTATGGATCTCTTCCAGTCGGTTGGCCAGGTAACTGTCTCCCAAATTTCTTGGCATACAGGAATGAGCACCACCAGTCCTGCATCGGTTTGCTGAAACATTTCAATTGGTATTCTGTCAGTTTCTGGAGCCATGTTTTACGCAAGTGCCTTCAGTGCGGCTTGGACTTCTTCCTTCACTATCATTGGTTCTTAATCATATGCTACCTCATGAAATGGTTGAATGTCCACCAATTATTTTTGGTACAGTGAATCTGTGTATTCCTTTCTTCTTCTTTTGATGCTTCCTGTGTCGTTCAATATTTCAACCAGAGAATCCTTCAATATTGTAACTCAAGGCTAGAATTTTTTCTTCAGTCTTTCAGCTTGAGAAATGGGGAGCATGTTCTTCCTTTCTGGTTTTCTAAATCCAGGTCTTTGGACGTTTCATCATAATTCTTTACTTTGTCTTCTCGAGCAGCCCTTTGAAATAATATGTTCAGCTCTTTTCATTTCTTCCATTGGCTATAACTACTCTATGTTAAAAAGCAAGATTCAGAGTCTCCTCTGACATCCATTTTGGTCTTTTCCTTCTTTTCTGTGTTTTTAATGACCTTTTGCTTTCTTCAAGTATGATGTCCTTGAAGTCATCCTACAATTTGCTTGGTCTTCGGTCATTAGTATTCAATACATCAAATCTATTTGGTTTTTGTTGTTGTTGTTGTTGTTTGTTTTTAATTGTAGTTTAAATGAACTTTACATTTCGAGTTAGCCTCCCATACAAAAATTTATACATACATTGTTATGTGACCCTAAAACCTCTCCCCATACTGCGACAACACAATACTCATTTCTACTTCTGATTCCCCATGTCCATTCAACCAGCTCCTAACCCTCCCTGGCTTCCCATCTCACCTCTGGACAGAAACTTCCACTTTGGTCTCTTGTATCTACTTGAGCTAAGAGGCACACCACTCACAAGTATCACTTTATGTCCCACAGACCAGTTTAATCCCTGTCTGAAGAGTTGGTCTCAGAAATTGTTTTCTTTCTCTGCTGATATAGAATCCATGGGCCATGTTTGCCAGGGTTCATCCAGTCTCAGTCAAACCATTAAGTTTGGTCTTCTTACTAGAATTTGAGTTCTGTACCCCACCTTTCTCTTGCTCCATCAGGGACTCTCTGTTGTGTTCCCTGTCAGGGTGGTCATTGGTGGTAGCCACGCACCATCTAGTTCTTCTGGTCTCAGGATGATGAAGTCTCTGGTTTATGTAACCCTTTCTGTCTCTTGGGTTAATAGTTTCCTTGTGTCTTTGGATTTCTTCATTCTCCTTTAATCCAGGTGGTTGAGACCAATTGATGCATCTTAGATTGCCACTTGCAAGCTTTTAAGAGCCCGGACACCACTCACCAAAGAAGGATGAAGAACATTTTCATAATAAGCTTTGTTATGCCCATTGACCTAGATGTCCCCTCAAAGCATAGTACCCAGAACCCTACCCCTGCTACTCTGTCCCTCAAAGTGTTTGATTGTATTGTGGAAACTTCTTAGCTTTGGTTTAGTCCAGTTGTTCTGAATTCCCCTGCAGTGTGTGCTGTTCTTCCCTTCAACTAAGATAATTCTTATCTACTATCGAGTTAGTAAATAACACTCACCCTCCCTCCCCACCCCTGTAAACATCAAAGAATATTGTCTTCTGTGTTTAAAACTTTTCTTGAGTTCCTATAATAGTGGTCTTATACAGTATTTGTCCTTCTGTGACTGACTAAATTCACTCAGCATAATGACCTCAAGCTTCTTCCATGTTACGTTTCACGGCTTCATCATTGTTCTTTTTTATTGAGTAGTATTCCACTGTGTGGATATACCATAATATGTTTATCCATTTGTCTGTTGATGGGCATTTGGATGTTTCCGTCTTTTTGCTATTGTGAACAGTGTTGCAATGAACATGGTTGTGCATATATCTCTTCGTGTGACGGCTCTTATTTCTCTAGGATATATTCCAAGGAGCAGGATAGATGGATCTTATGGTGCTTCTATTTCTATCTTTTTAAGGAAATGCCATATCAACTTCCAAAGTGGTTATACCACTTTACACACTTACCAACAGTGTATAAGTGTTCTAGTCTCTCTACAACTTCTCCAGCATTTATTATTTTGTATTTTTGGATTAATGCTAGCCTTGTTGGAGTGAGATGATATCCCATTGTAGTTTTGACCTGCATTTCTCTAATGGCTAATGATCATGAGCATTTCTTCATGTATCTGTTAGCCACCTGAATATCTTCTTTGGTGAAGTGTCTGTTCATATCATTTTCCCATTTTTTAATTCGGTTATTTGTCTTTTTCTTGTTAAGGTTTTGCAGTATCTTGTAGATTTTAGAAATTAGACTCTGATCGGATTTGAAGTAGCCAAAATTTTTTCCCAGCCTGTAGGTTGTCTTTTGACTCTTTTAGAGAAGTCTTTTGATGGTCGTAAGTGATTGATTTTTAGGAGTTCCCGTTTATCTAGTCTCCCTTCTGGTGCTTGTGCATTGTTACTTACAGTTCGTATTGTGTTTATGCCATGTATTAGGACTCCTAGCATTGTGCCTATTTTTTCTTCCATGATTTTTATCGTTTTCAATTTTATCCATTTTGATCCATTTTGAGTTAGTTTTTGTGCCTGGTGTGAGGTATGGGTCTTGTTTCAGTTTTTTTTGCAGATGGATATCCAGTTATGCCAGCACCATTTGTTAAAGAGACTGTCTTTTCCCCAATTAATGGATTTTAGGCCTCTGTCAAATATCAGCTGCTCATAGGTGGATGAATTTATGTCTTGATTCTCAATTCTGTTCCATTGGTCTATGTGTCTGTTGTACCAATACCAGGCTGTTTTGACTACTGTGGTGGTATAATGGGTTCTAAAATTAGGTAGTGTAAGGTTTCCCACTTTGCTCTACTTTTTGAGTAATGCTTTACTTATTGAGGGCCTGTTCCCTTTTCATATGAGGTTGGTGATTTGTTTTTCCATCTCATTAAAAAATGTCATTGGAATTTGGATCGGGATTGCATCGTATCTATCTGTAGATTGCTTTGGGAAGAATTGACATTTTCACTATGTTGAGTCTACCTATCCATGAGCAAGGTATGTTTTTCCACTTATGCAGGTCTGTCTTGGTTTCTTGCAGTAGTGTCTTGTAGTTTTCATGGTATACATCTTTTACATCTCTGGTTAGATTTATTCCTAACTATTTTGCCTTCTTGTGGACTATTGTAAATGGCATTGATTTGGTAATTTCCCCTTTGAAGTTCTGTTTGTTGGTTTAAAGGAATCCAATTGATTTTTGTATATTTATCTTGTATCCTGAAATTTTGCTGAAATCTTCTATTAGTTCTAGTAGTTTTCTTGTGGATTCTTTGGGGTTTTCTGTGTATAAAATCATATCATCTGCAAATAGAGATACTTTGACTTCTTCCCTACCTATCTGGATGCCCTTTATTTCTTTTTCTAGACTAATTGCTCTGGCTAGGACCTCAAGCACAATGTAGAATAAGAGTGGTGAGAGAAGGCATCCTTGTATGGTTCCCATTCTAAGGGGAATGCTTTCAAAGTCTCTTCATGTAGAATGATGTTGGCTATTGGTTTTGTATAAATACCCTTAATTATGTTAAGGAATTTCCCTTCTATTCCTATTTTGTTGAGAGTTTTTATCATGAGTGGGTGTTGGACTTTGTTTAATGCCCTTTCTGCATCGATTGATAAGGTCATGTGGTTCTTGTCTTTTGTTTTATTTATGTTATGGATTACACTGATTGTTTTTCTAATGTTAAACCATCACTGCATACCTGGTATAAACCTCACTTCATCATGGTGAGTTATGTTTTTGATGTGTTCCTTAATTCTAGTGGCTAGAATTTTGTTGAGGATTTTTGTGTCAATGTTCATGAAGGATATTCGTCTGTAAATTTCTTTTTTGTGGTGTCTTTACCTGGTTTTGGTATCAGGGTTATGCTGGCTTCATAGAAGCATCAAATCTATTCTTGAGATAGTCTCCAATTTCAAGTGGAAAAAACTCAAGTTCTTATATTGGTTCTCGTGAACTTGTTTTAAAATTTTTCAGCTTCAACTTGAACCTGCATGTGCGTAATTGATGGTCTGTTCCACAGTAGGCCTCTGGCCTTATTCTGACTGATGATACTGAGGTCTTCCATTATCTCTTTCCACAAATGTAATTGATATGATTCCTGTGTTTTCCACCCAGTGAAGTACATGTGTACTTTTTGCATTTATGTTGTGAAAAACTTATATGCAATGAATAAGTCTTTGGTCTTGCAAAGTTCTATCTTGTGGAGACTTCTGGCAACATGGCACTCTACGCAGAAGCACCACACTGTCCCTCGTCCCTCCACAGCAAAGATCCAAAAACTAAGACAGAGAAAACAACAATCATGAAACCCTAAAACATCAAATGAAGAGATAAAGAACCCAGCCAAGCACCAAATGGAGTGAGAAAACTGACAGAGAAGAGAGGGGAAAGAGAGGTTCATACAGAGGTCCCCTATCAGCTAACGCAGCATGGATCCACCATCTTGGACTCCTATCAGAGACCAGCAAATAAGGGATACAAGAAAGCAGCTTCACGGAGCTTCCAGCAGGAGACAGAACAACCAGTAATTGGTGATATACACTTTCCCACCCCCCACCCTTCTTCACCTCCCACTCAGCCTCCTCTGCTTCCCATGGCTCCAGTCTCTTGGCCAGGAAGCACCAGGTGCTTGGATTCTACCTGCCCACACTGTTCATCTCCTTGAGTGCCTTTTGATGGCTGCTGGTGTTGTTTTTTTCTGCTTCTTTTGATTTCTTCCTTACCTTTCACCACCTCTCCCTCCTTTATCTTCAATACCAGGCTCCATGCGCCAACTTTACTTTTTCCTAAGGGGCTGTGGAGCTCTGTTTGAGTGTGCAACTGCTTCCCAGTCTGGGCTGCCATGCAGGTGGGATTCCAGGGCTTTCCTTTGTTTGTTTTGAAAATTTGTTTGTTTCCTTATCCTTTTCTCTAGTTGGGAGCCTGTTCTGGCCTGGCAGTGATATGTGGCTTGGGAGCTAGCCCCTCAGATTGCCCAGTTGCGCAGAGGTATTCCTGAGAGCATTTCTTTTTTTGTGTTTTTTTTTTTTTTTCTGTTTCACTGGGTGCTTTTTTAGTTCTCTTTTTTTAAAATTTGTTTTGTTTTCTTTTCTCTGTTTTTACCTTTTTGTCTTTCTTCATTATTCAGTTTCTCATCTCTCTATATCTTCCTTTTCTTCCTGTCCCCTGAATACCTGGCACTGAATACCTCTATGCTTTCTAGCCAGGCTATACTACACCAGCTAGGAACAACTTCCCCAGACCTTGTAGCCACACCAGTGAGATCCCTGGGAGCTTTGCTGTTCTTTTTTCTTTCTAATTTTTATTTATTCATTCTTTTCATTTCTTTTTTTTCCTTCCATTTTTGTTTTTTTTTCCATTTCATAGTCTCTTATCTCTCCAGTCCAAAGGGAAGCTCCCCTACCACCCTTTCTTGTTTGTTTGTATGTTTTTGGCTCCTATTCCTCTCTCCTATCTCTGATATCCATCTTAGCTCCATACATCACAATCTCCCTCCTCCATCCTGCCTACCTGCACTGTGCGATTAACATCATACCACCAAGCAGCACAGGCACAGACTACCAGAACAAACCCTGGACTGATTACTGATCTTCCCTGGTGGCTGTCATAAGTGCCACAAACAACCTATCCCAGCAACTCCTCTTCAGCTAGACCTGCTCTCCTGTACCACATCTGAGTAACTTACCCTGCCGATTGGAGAAGGAAGCAACAAGTATCATGCCAACAGACAAGCAAACAACAAAGAACACACGACCTGCTTGCTCAGACATAACCAAATAAAAAAAGAATGAAACAAACAAAGCTACAATGAATAAAAGAGAAAAATAACTACTGAATGCCCCAAGGACAGCAGACAATATCAAAACATTTACAGGAGTTCCCACAAAATGGCGCTCTAGGCAAAAGCACCACGCCATCCCTCCACAGCAAAGATCTGAAAAACTAAGCCAAACAGAGAATACAGCAATCCTGAAACCCTAAAACATCAAATGAAGATATAAAGAACTCAGCCAAGCACCAAATGGAGTGAGAAAACTGACAGAGAATGGAGAGCGAGGAGAGACTCATGCACAGGTCCCCTACCAGCTAACGCAGCGTGGATCCGCCATCTTGGACTCCTTTCAGAGACCAGCAAACAGGGGGTATGAGAAAGCAGCCTCACGGAGCTTCCAGTGGGAGACAAAACAAACGGTAATTGGCAGTATACGCTTTCCCACCCCCACCCTTCTTCACCCCTACTCGGCCTCCTCTGCTTCCCGCGGCCACAGTCTCTTGACCAGGAAACAGCAGCTGCTTGGATTCCACACATCCTAACGGGTGGCTATCTGAGTGCCATATGTTGGCTGCTGGTATTGCTTTTTTTACGCTTCTTTTTATTTCTTTCTTGCCTCTCCCCACCTCCCCCTCCTTTCGCTCGAGTACCTTGCTCAGTGAACCATGTCTGCTTCTTCCTGCGGGGCTGCAAAGCTCCAGTAATTTATGAGATACGCTTTCCCACTCTCTACCCTTCTTCACCCACACTCGGACCTCTCGGCTTCCCACGGACAGAGTCTCTTGTCCAGAAACACCAGCCCACACTAGCCGGCTCTCTCAGTGCCATTTGTTGGCTGCTAGTGTTGCTTTCTTTTTCTGCATCTTTTCATTTCTTACTTGCCTTTCGGCACCTCTCCCTCCCTTCCCTCAAGTACCCGGCTCCGTGCGCCATCTTTGCTTCTTCTGGAGGGGCTGTGAAGCTCCATTCGAGTGTGGAGTTGCTTCCCAGTTTGGGCTGCCACGCAGGTGAGATCCCGGGGCTTTTGTTCGTTTGTTTGTTTTGAATTGTTTGTTTGTTTTCTTTTCCTTTTCTTGAGTAGGGAGCCCTTTCTGGCCAGGCTGAACTGCGTGGCAGGGAGACTCCCCTTCAGCTTTCACAGATGTGCAGAGGGATCCCTGAGCGCATTTCTTTTTATGTTTTTTTTTTTTTCTGTTTCTTTGGGAGCCTTTCTTGTTATTTTTACTTTTTTTTATTTGTTTTGTTTCTTTTTCCCATTTTTCCCTTTTAGTCTTTCTTCATTGCTCAGTTCCTCGTCTCTCTATATCTTCCTTCTCCTTCTGTTCCCAGAAAACCTGGTGCTGTATACCTCTACGCCTTCTAGCCAGGCTGTACTGCAACAACTGAGAGTGACTTCCACAGATATCATAGTTGCACTGGTGGGATCCCTGGGAACTTTGTGGTTCTTTAACCTTTCTGATTCTTATTTATTCATTCTTTTCTTTGCTTCCTCCTCTCCTTTCTGTTTTTCTCCATTTCATAGTCTCTCATCTCTCCACTCCAATGGCAAGCTCCCCTAGGATTCTTTTTTGTTTGTTTGTATGTTTTTGGCTCCTGTTCCTCTCTCCCATATCCATCTTAGCTCCACACATAACAATCTCCCCGCTGCATCCTGCCTACCTCCACCGTGTGCTTGACATCACACCACCAAGCAGTACAGGCATGGCCTACTGGAACCTGCCATACACTGATTACCGACACACTCTGGTGGCTGTAGTAAGTGCCACAAACAACCCATCACAGTAACTCCTCTTCAGGTATAGCTGCCCTATCTTACCATATCCAAGTGACTGACCCTGCCAGTTGAAGAAGGAGGTGAAAAGTATTGTGCCCACAGACAAGCAAACAAAGAACACACAGTTTGCCTGCACATAGTCAAATTTTTTTTTAAAAAAGGGGCAAAACAAACAAATCTACAATTAATAAACGAGAAAAATAACTACTGAATGCCCCGAAGACAATAACAAAACATGTACAAAAACAGGACAAGACGGTTCCAGCAGGCATCCAAAATAAAACACCAGATGATTTTCCAGTGGAAGAAAATGCACTACAACTACGTGATAGGGAATTCAAATCTCTAATACTCAGAATTCTCAAAGAACTGAGGCAAAACGCTGACAAACATGACAAAAAAATAGACAAATTCACGGAAAATATGGACAAAAAATTAGAATAATTCAGGAAAATAATGCAGGAACAAAATGCCAAAATAAATGCACAACTAGAAATGATACAAAGAGAACAATTAGAAATCCAAAAGGTATACAAGAATTCAGAAATGGACGATGTGATAGAAGGGCTGAGAAGCAGATATGAAACAGTGGAAGACAGGATCAGTGGAATTGAATACAAACACTTGGATACAACTCTGTTTCAGGAAAACTCAGAAAAAAGAACAAAGAAAAATGAAGAGAACCTGAGAGTTATGTGGGACACAATCAGAAGCAAAAATCTTCGAGTGATTGGAATTCCAGAACGTGGAGAAAACAGAAAATGCAAAGAGGATCATTGAAGAACTGCTGACAGAAAACTTCCCCAATATCATGAAAGATGAAAAGCTGGCCAGTCAAGAAGCTCAATGAACCCCATATATAAAAGAACCCAAAAGAAAATCACCAAGGCATATCATATTCACACTCACCAAAACCAAAGACAAACAAAGAATCCTGAGAGCAGCTCCTGAAAAACAAGAAGTCACGTAGAGAGGAGAAACAATAATACTAAGCTCAGATTATTTGGCAGAAACCATGCAGGCAAGAAGGCAATGGGATGACATATATAAAATCTTGAAAGAAAAAAAATTGCCAGCCAGAATAATATATCCTGCAAAACATTGTTCAAATTTGATGATGAAATTAGGTCATTTCCAGATAAACAGAAATTAAGGGAAAATCTAAAATTCAAAACAAACCTACATGAATTATGAAAGCGAGTTCCTCTATCTGAGGACAAACAGCTTCAGCTCACTGGCAGAACCTAGGATGCAGGATCGTACCAACAAGATACCCATCTAGGAAATGAACTCTCGAGGACTATGCAAAACCAAAAGAACTACAACAGGGAATCAGAGCAGTTAATCAGTACATGATAACAACATCAAAACAATAAAAGAGGGAATACATAGCGTAGGTATAGAATCTTCTAGAGGAGAGGATAGCAAGGCGGTACCAAGTAATGGTAGACTGATTCAAACTTAGAAAGATAAGGGTAAAATTCATGGTAACAACAAAGAAAGGTAACAAACCTACTCATAAAAAAAAAGGAAAACATAAAGTCTCAGCAGAAACAAAACTTACAAAAACAAAAGAAATGAAAAAAAAAATCCACAAACAAAAGTAACTCAGCACAAGAGAGTAAGAAGAACAAATAAAATGTCAGCACCACAAAAAAAAAAAAAAAGCACTACAAAATGACAGGAACAAACCCACATCTATCAATAATTACACTGAATGTATATGAACCCAATGCACCCATAAGGAGATGGAGAGTGACAAAATAGATGAGAAAGTGCGATCCATCAATATGCTGTCTACAGGAGACACACCTTAGAAAAAAGACGTAAATTTATTAAAAGTCAAAGGTTGGAAAAATATATATCAAGCTAACAACTACCAAAAAAGAGCAGGAGTGGCAATTCTGATCTCAGATAAAATAGACTTTAAAACAAAATCTACCATAAAAGACAAAGAAGGACACTATATAATGATTAAGGGGACGATCCATCATGAAGACATAATCATATTAAATATCTACGCACCCAATGACAGGGCTCCAAAATACATAAAACAAACTTTAACAGCACTGAAAAGAGAAATTGACAGTTCCACAATAATAGTAGGAGACTTCAACACACCACTCTCAGTAAAGGACAGAACAACTAAGAAGAAATTCAGCAAAGCTAGAGAAGACTTAAAGGGCACAATCAGCCAACTTGACCTCATAGACATATATAGAACCCTCCATCCAACCGCTACAAAGTACAGATTCTTTTCCAATGCACATGGAACATTCTCCAGAATAGATCACATATTAGGCCACAGAGCAATCCTCAACAAGATCCAAAACATTGAGATAATTCAAAGTATCTTCTCAGACCACAATGCCATCAAGGTAGAAATTAACAACAGAAGAGCAAGGGAAAAAAATCAATTACATGGAAACTGAATTATACCCTGCTTACAGATCACTGGGTAATAGAAGAAATCAGAGATGGAATCAAAAAATTCCTAGAATCAAATGAGAATGAAAACACATCATACTAAAACCTTTGGGACACAGCAAAGGCAGTCCTCAGAAGACTATTTATAGCAATAGATACACATATAAAAAAGAAGAAAGGGACTAAATCAAAACATTAACTACAGAACTCAAAAAATTAGAAACAGAACAGCAAAAAAAAGCCCACAACCACCGGAAGAAAGGAAATAGTAAAGATCAGAGCAGAAATAAATGAAATAGAGAACAGAAAAACAATAGAAAGAATCAACAAAACCAAAAGTTGGTTCTTTGGAAGAATCAACAAAATCGACAAACTAAAAGCCACACTGACAAAAGAAAAACAGGAGAGGACACAAATAACCTAAATAAGAAATGAAATGGGAGACATTACAACAGACCCAACTGAAATAAACAGGAGTATAACAGAATATTTCAAAAAACTGTACCCCAGCAAATTTGAAAACCTAGAGGAAATGGATAAATTTCTAGAAGCACACAACCTACCCAAACTACAAGAAATTGATGTTGAAAATCTGGATACACCCATAACAAGAGAAGAGATTGAAAAGGTAATAAAAACACTCCCAACAAAAACAAGCCCTGGCCCAGATGGCTTCACTGGAGAATTCTACAAAACGTTTACAGAAGAGCTTGTACCAGTACTACTCAAGCTATTCCATAGCATAGAAGAAGAAGCAACACTTCCAAATTCATTCTATGAAGCCAGCATAATGCTGATACCAAAACCAGGAAAAGATGTCACAAAAAAAGAAAATTACAGACCAATATCTCTCATGAATATAGATACAAAAATTCTCAAAAAATTCTAGCCAATAGAATTCAGCATCATATCAAAAAAAATAATACACCACGACCAAGTAGGATTCATACCAGGTATGCAAGGATGGTTCAACATTAGAAAATCAATCAACATAATCCACCACATAAATAAAGGGAAAGAAAAGAATCACATAGTCATCTCAATTGATGCAGAAAAGGCATTTGAAAAAGTACAACACCCATTCCTGATAAAAACTCTCAATAAAATATGTATAGAAGGGAAATTTCTCAACATAATAAAGGGCATCTATGCAAAACCAATGGCCAACATCATTCTTAATGGAGAGAAGCTGAAAACATTCCCCTTGAAAACAGGAACAAGGCAAGGATGCCCTTTATCACCACTCCTATTTAACATTGTACTGGAAGTTCTAGCTAGAGCAATAAGGCAAGAAAAAGAAATAAAGGGCATCCAAATTGGTAATGAAGAAGTTAACCTGTCCCAGTTTGCAGATGATATGATACTCTACACAGATAACCCTAACGACTCCACAAGAAATTTACTGGAAGTAATAGAAAGATTCAGTAGCGTACCAGGATCCAAGACAAACATTCAAAAATCAGTTGGATTCCTATACACCAATAGGGAGAACAATAAAAAGGAAATCAGGAAAAAAATACCATTTTCAATTGACCCTAAAAAGATAAAATACTTAGGAATAAATCTGACCAGGAATGTAAAAGACCTATACAAAGAAAACTACAAAACACTACTGCAAGAAACCCAAAGGGATCTACATAAAAGGAAAAACATACCATGCTCATGGATAGGCAGACCAAACATTGTGAAAATGACCCTTCTACCCAAAGCAGTTTACAGATAAAACGCAATCCTGATCCAAATACCAACAACATTCTTCAAAGAGATGTAAATACTAATCATTAACTTTATATGGAAAGGGAAGATGCCCCGAATAAGTAAAGCACTACTGAAGAAGAAGAATAAAGTTGGAGGACTCACACTACCTGACTTCAGAACCTACTATACAGCTACAGTAGTCAAAACAGTCTGGTACTGGTACAACGACAGATACATTGACCAATGGAACAGAAATGAGAAGCCAGATGTAAATCCATGCACCTATGGTCACCTGATCTTCAACAACGGCCCAAAGTCCATCAAATGCGGAAAAGACAATCTTTTTAACAAATGGTGCTGGGAAAACTGGATATCCATTTGCAAAAAAATGAAACAGGACCCATACCTCACATCGTATACTAAAACTACTTCAAAATGGATCAAATACCTGAATATGAAGCCTAAAACTATAAAGTTCATAGAAAAAAAAGTAGGACAACACTTTAGGCCTTAGTACATGGCATTAACAGGATACAAACCATAACCATCAACGCAGAAAACCAATAGATAAGCTAGATAACTGGGATCTTCTAAAAATCAAACACCTATGCTCTTCAAAAGACTTCACCAAAAGATTAGAAAGAGAACCTACAGACTGGAAAAACTTTTTGGACAGTAGAAGTGACACAAAGGTCTAATCTCCATAATCTACAAGAAAATCCAACACCTCTACAACAAAAAGACAAATAATCCTATTAAAAAATGGGCAAAGGAAATGAACAGACACTTCACCAAAGAAGACATCCAATTGGCCAACAGACACATGAGGAAATGCTCGTGATCACTAGCCACCAGAGAAATGCAAATTAAAACCACAATGAGATACCATCTCACCCCGGCATTACTGGCATGAATCAAAAACACTGGAAATAACAAATGTTGGAGGGGCTGTAGGGAGATTGGAACACTTATGCACTGCTGGTGGGAATGCAAAATGATACAACCATTTTGGAAAATGACATGCGCTTCCTTTGAAAGCTAGAAATAGACATACCATTCGATCCAGCAATCCCACTCCTAGGAATATATCTTAGAGAAATAAGAGTCGTCACTGGAATAGACATATGCACACCTATGTTCATGGCACCATTGTTCACAATAGCAAAACGAGGGAAACAACCTAGATGCCCATCAACAGATAAATGGGTAAACAAACTATGGTACATACACACAATGGAGTACTATGCAATGAGAAAGAACAACAATGAATCTGTGAACCATCTCATAACATGGATGAAAATGGAGTACATATGCTGAGTGAAACAAGTCAATCACAAAAGGACAAATATTGTATGAGACCTCTATTGTAAAAACCCATGAAAAAGTTCACACACAAAATGTAACAATCTTTGTTGGTTACCGGGGATGGGAGTGGTGGGAGGAATAACTAAATAGGCAATAGATAAGTGGTGTCTTTGATGAAAGTGAGACAGTACACAATACTGGGGAAGCCACCACAACTTGTACAAGGACAGGTCATGGAATCCCCATAGACACATCCAAACTCCCTTAGGGACTGAATTCCTGGGCGGAGGGCTGTGGGGACCATGGTCTCGTGGAATATCTAACTCAACTGGCATAACAGTTTATAGAGACAATTTTCTACAGTATACCTTGGTTAGTAGTGTCTAGGGTCTTAAAAGTCTGTGAGCAGCCATCTAAGATACTCCACTGGTCTCACCCCTTTGGGAGCAAGGGAGAATGAAGAGAACAGGACACAAGGAAAAGATTAGTCCAAAGGACTAATGGGCTTCAGCTACCAAGGCCTCCACCACAGCTAGATGGTGGCCGGCTGCCACCACTGACTGCTCTGATGGGGATCACAACATAGGGTTCTTGACAGAGCTGGAGAAGAATGTAGAACAAAATTCTGAGACACACACAAAAAAAACAGATTTACTGGCCAAGAAGAGACTGGCAACACCCCGAGTGTATGGCCTCCAGACACCCTTTTATTTCAGTGGTGAATTCACTTCTGAAGTTCACCGTTCAGGTGGAGATTGGACAGCCCCATAAAACAAAACGATACTAATGAGGCACAACAGTCCAGGGACAAGGACTAGAAGGCAGAAGGGGACAGGAAAGCTGGTGATAGGGAAGTCAAGGTTGAGTAAGGACAGTGTTGACATGTAGTGGGGTTGTTAACCATTGTCATAGGGCAACATGTGTACTAACTTTTTAATTAGAAACTATTTTGTTCTGTAAACCTTCATCTAAAGTCAGAATAACAGCACAATTGGAAGAGCATAGTCGATGTCACTGAACTGTGCTTGTAGAAATTTTTTAAATGGTGTATCTTTTGCTCTGTGTATTTTCACCAGAAAAAAATTTTAAAAAGTTCGAGAAGGGAGAGTGTTGACATGTTGTGGGGTTGTTAACCAATGTCATAAACGAATATGTGTACTACTGTTTCATGAGGAACTATTTGTTCTATAAACCTTCACCCGAAGTACAATTTAAAAAAAAATTCTATCTTGCAATCTATGGCATCTTTTATATCACCAAATCCATATTTTCCAATTACAGATCTTTCTTGTTTATTTCCATGTTTTACATTCTGATCACCTGTAATTTTCAATGCATTTTAATTGCATGTTTCGTCAATTTCAGACTGCAGAAGTTGGTAAAAATCTTCAATTTCCTCATTTTCACATTAGTGGTTGGTTTGTGAATTTGAATAATAGTTGTATTAACCAGTCTTCCTTTTGTTATATGGATATCATCCTGTCACTGACAGTGTTGTACCGCAGGATAGATCTTGAAATGTTCTCTTTGACAATGATTGTGACATCATTTCTCAGGAGTTTTCTATAAAATTTACACAAATTTTATCTATGTATACCCAGGTCCCCTGTATAAAAAATCGTCATAATGTGTGTTCTTGGATTAAAAATAGTTGTGCATCATCTATTTTTAATAACATTTAAAATCTCTGGTCATATTTTCTATAAGTTTGTTAATTTTATTTATTTATTTATTTTTAATTGTACTTCAGGTGAAGGCTTACAGAACAAATAGTTTCTCATGAAACAGTAGGACACATGTTTCATGACATTGGTTAACAACCCCACAACATATCAACCCTCTATCTTCTCAACCTTTTTTTTTGGTGAAAATACACATAGCCAAAGATACACCATTTCAAAAATTTCTACATGCACAGTTCAGTGACATTGACTACGCTCTTCCAATTGTGCTTCTATTCTCACTTAAGATGAAGTCTTACAGAAGAAACTAGTTTCTCATTTAACAGTTACTACAAATGTTGCCCTATGACAATGGTTAACAAAAAATATGGAATGCTTCACGAATTTGGGTGTCATCCTTGCGCAGGGCCATGCTTATCTTCTCTGTATCTTTCCAATTTTAGTACATGTGCTGCCGAAGCAAGCATGAGTTTGTTAATTTTTATCTTCTCCATTTATTTTGTTTTTGTACATTTGATTCATGTGGTTTTGAGATAATTTACTTCAAATTTTATTCAAATCTTAAATTATGGGAGGGCTCTAAATGAAACTGATACCAGCACCAATGTGTGAGAATGTGTCAGTCGGAAATAAAGTTCATGCATTGTCTTGAGGGTGTCCGTGCACAGGGTTGTTTAAACTATGAGGCCCTTACCGCTTCAACACCTTCACTGACGTCTGTCCCCTACAGTCCCCTCACGAGTAATTGAAATTCCTTATCTTTGCGTATCTCTTCGGACTATACTATTTATTTCTAATAAACAAGAGGTGGAGATGGGCTGCTGAGTTTAACTCTTGCTAGATGTATCCAATGTTCAACTGGATCCAACATGATTGGTTACTAGGCAAAGACTGATTATATTAATTAATAACAGTTCTTTGATCCATTTTGAGAGAACCGCCATGTACATCCGTGTCTGTTGATCCAGAAACTCCAGCCAGGAGAGCCAACTACTCTTTACCATGATACAAACATAAGGGTATGCTCTTGCGCACATCCTGGTAAACAACCAGTGGGTTACGGATAATGTTAGTTTGTTGTAATGTTTGTTTTCTGATCATTAAATTTTCTTTTATGACATCTTCTCATTTGTCAATTTATAATTATAGAATTCATTGCAAAACAAGTATCAAAATTAAAGTATGAGCTGTTTAAAAAGTGGTAAAGCACATTTTTCATTGTGGGAAATGAACAGAATTTTACATTGATAGTTGAAACAACGAAGTTCACTGGCTCATTTCTTTGTTGTAAAATATGTGGAATTTTTGTAGAAAATGTGGTATATGGTAAAAATATTAGTACCTCATATCCAATAAAAATTTTATAATCTAGTTCATCTCATTCTGATAAAATGGCATTGACCACATTTGCTCCCAATCATTAATATTACAGTCACGTTTAAAAAATAACTACGTCGTGGATAGCTAACACACATACACATACACCTGTGTGTGTGTGTATACATATATATATATATGTATGTATATATATATATATATATATACATATATGTATATATATAACTCACATATCCTGTTCAAATACTTGAGTAAGCAGAGGAGGGAACACCACAGTTTATCAGTGTTTAGGGCCCTTGCATGCCTTAATCTGGCCCTGGATATAATCCATTATTGAAGGCTGTAGTTTTTGATCTTCATCAGTGCTTACAAGTCCTCTTCACTTTCAGCAAGCAAAGTTGTGTCATCTGCATATCTAAGTTTGTTGATGAGTCTTCTTCCAACCCTGATGCTACTTTCTTCTTCATATAGTCCAGTTTCTTGGATTATTTTCTCAGCATACAGATTTAATAAGTATGGTAAAATGATACAACCCTGACAAGTAGATTTCCTGATTTTAAACCATGCAGTATCCCCTTGTTATATTCCAGACTGCCTCTTCATCTATGTACAGGTTCCTCAAGAGCACAATTAAATGATTTGGAATTCCAATTTTTTGCAATGTTATCCATAATTTGTTATGATCTACATAGATGAACCCCTTTGCATAGTCAATAAAACACAGGTAAACATCTTTCTGGTTTTCTCTGCTTTCAGCCATGACCCGTCTGACATCCGCAATAATATCCCTGGTTCTGAATCCGGCTTGAATTTCTAGCAGTTCCCTGCTGATGTACTGCTGCAACTGTTTTTGAAGTATCTTCAGCAAAATTTTACTTGCGTGTGATATCAACGATATTGTTGGATAATTTCTGCATTCTGTTGGATCACTTTTCTTTGGAATGGTCACAAATATGTATCTCTTCCAGTTGGTAGGCCAGATAGCTGTCTTCCAAATTTCTTGACATAGATGAGTGGCACTTTCTGTATTGTATCCAGGGCCAGATTAAGGCATGTGAGGGCCCTAAGCATCGATAATCTGTGGTATCCCCTCTTCTGCTTACTCATGCATTCTAGCAGGATATGTGAGTTATGTATACATACATGTATATGTATGTGTATGTGTGTCTCTTAGGTAATGTCATGATGTTTAGGAAGGTGTTGAAGTGGTACGGGCCTCATAGTTTAAACAAACTTGTGCAAGGATGCCTTCATGACCCTGAGTGAACTTTATTTCTGGCTGGCACATTCTCACACACTGGAGCTGGTATCAATTTCGTTTAGTGCCCTGCCAGTTCCCCTCCACTGCAGTGCTCACTTTTCCTTGTGTCCTGTCTGCTTTGTATCTATGGGTCTTTGCTATGGACAACCTGTGCTCCTGTTTTGTTGATGCCCTAAGCATGTGCTTACCTTACTTATTGGGTAATCCGTCCATGGTTGCGTTCGTTTGTTGAAACGTCTTAGTTTGTATTCCATCAATTCTTGGAGCTTTGTCTTTCGCCAATGTCTTCAGCACAACTTGGACTTCTTCCTTCAGTACCATTGATTCTCTGTCATATGCTACCTCCTGAAAGGAATGAACGTTGTCGAATTCTTTTCAGCAGTGACTCTGAGTATTTCCATCTTCTTTTGATGCTTCCTGTGTCACTCAATACTTTGCCCACAGAACCCTTCAATATTGCAACTTGAGACTTGAATTTTTTCTTCACTTTTTTCAACTTTAGAAATGCCAACTGTGTTCCTACCTTTTGGTTTTCTTACTCCAGGTCTTTGCACATGCCATTATAATACTTTGTCTTCTCGAGCAGCACATTGATGAAATCTTCTGTTCAGCTGTTTTGCATCATCATTTCTTCCATTTGTTTTAGCTATTCTACATTCAAAAGTAAGTTTCAGAGTCCCTTGTGACATCCATTTTGGTCTTTTCTTTCTTTCCCGTCCTCTTAATGACATTTTGTTTTATGTAGGATACCCTTGATATCATCCCACAACTTTTCTAGTCTTCAGTCATTAGTGTTCAATGTGTGAAATATATTCTTGAGATAGTATCTAAATTCAGGTGGGATATTCTCAAGATTGTACTTTGGCTCTCATGTACTTGTTTTAATTTTCTTCAGCTTCAACTTGAACTTGGATGTGAGCAATTGTTGATCTGTTCTGCAGTTGGCACCTGGCATTGTTCTGATGATATTGTGCTTTTCACAGATGTAGTCGATTTGATTCCTGTGTATTCCATCTGGTGAGGTTCACATGTATAGTCACTGTTTATATTGAGTTCTAAAGAAATGCCATAGAATCTGAAGATATGTATTGAGAATGTGGTTAAACAGCTTCTATTATGGATGTGGAAAACCTGGTGGCATAGTGGTTAAGAGCTATGGCTGCTCACCTAAAGGTCGGAAGTTCAAATCCACCAGGTGCTCCTTGCGAACTGAATGAAGTAGTTCTACTCTGTCCTATAGGGTCACTATGAGTCGGATATTATGGATGTTGGTGTCCTGGTGACACAGTGATTAAGAGCTCAGCTGCTAACAAAACATCGGCAGTTCAAATCCACCAGCCATGCCCACTACCCTGTGGGATATTTCTACTCTGTCCTTTTGGGTTGCTATGAGTCAAAATTGACTCGACAGCAATGGGTTGGGTTTGGTATTATGGGCACTGGGTTCCTTTGTTGTGCAAACAATTGAACTGCTTCACTGCTAGCTAAAAGCTTATAGGTTCGAGTCCACCCAGAGGCACCTTCGAAGAAAGACCTGGTGATTTACTTCTGAAAAATCAGCGATTGAAAACCCTATGGAGTACAGTTCTACTCTGATTCACAATGAATCAGAATTGATTTGATGACAACTGACAACTGTTAATTTTGGGCAAACAAAAGATCATACTTCTGGACATAGAGAAGAAGAGATAAATGTCTCTAAAGGGGTTTTATATTTCTTCAATGCAAGGCAGCCAGTAGGTCTAAAACTAAAATAAAATCTTTTGGAGGAAACTGTTTAATATCTGTTATTTACAATTTCTGTGTCCTGATAAAGTAGCCATAGCTTGTGAGTTAATTTTAAAAAAGTAATATAGATCTAGTGACATCATTTATCAAGACTCTAAATGAAAAGCATTATAGGGAAAATTATTAATCCCAAAGGCAGGTGAAGATGGCTAAAAAGGTTGAAGATGATTTCATATGACAATGAAATGGAAGTATAAAAAGTAAGAAAATAATTAAACTGTATTATTTTTAAGAAAGAGGCTCCATACATTGCCTCTATTGACCCTTAAAACAATTCATGAGATGGATATTATAGTTCTCATTCGTGTGTTAAAAATTTGACATATAAAAAGTTCAAAGAAGATATCAAAGCTCACATAGAAAATTCGTGTTAAGACACAACTGCTATCGAACTCCATATGCTTGGTATACTATCTAAATAAGTAGAAACTGTTGATACCTGTGGAATCATTGGATATTTGTCATGATCCAAGGAAAGAACTAGTCAGCTCCTTAAAAACATATCAATAACTCTCAACTAGTAACTATATTATTACATCTTAAAAGTCAATAACATATTTGTTTCCTATTTTACATTAATTATCTGCTTTTGTCACTATTTAAAAGGGGCATATCTGTTTATTATTTGAAACATGAGAGAAGTTATTTTTTAATGTTTAATTAAGAATATTCTTAAGGAAGGAAAAAAGAAAAAAAAACCCCAATGTTTTACAATATTTGTTGAATTCCTCACGTGTCTGACATTTTGATTATATCAACTAACAGACACAACAACCTGATAAAATCAATTTCTATTTTATGTTAGATATGAAAACAGTTTAACAAGGTGAAGTATTTCATGAAGATATATATGCCGTTCAATGAATTACTATTATATGGACTTTCCAGCCTTGCGGTCTTGTAACTCCCACAAAATAATGG
Organism: Dugong dugon; assembly: GCA_030035585.1. Lineage (NCBI taxonomy): Eukaryota > Metazoa > Chordata > Mammalia > Sirenia > Dugongidae > Dugong > Dugong dugon. The sequence goes on from CM057479.1 coordinate 37,851,559, forward strand.
ACTGGAACTGTACAAATTTAGTGACTTATGGTGTATTGAGGGCATTGGTCAGTTTGTGGCCCTGCTTGGAGAGCTGTGCCTTGAAATTGACAAGGAGTCTGCTTATATGAATTCCAATCCCCTAGAGATATGAGGGGACCTCGCTACCATCAAGAAGAGTCTGGAATGGAGAGTAACCTTTGGACCAAGGACCCGGGTCCCTGTGCTGAGAACCTCCTAGACTTAGAAGAGAGAGCTTTAACACTGAAGGTGGATCGAGATGGCAAGATATAGCCGTGGTGGGTTTGTCAGCCAGTGGAATGAGAACTGAGTGCCTTTTGGTAGGATGCATGCTGGCAGAGCTAAAGGAGCTGTAACACTTGTTTGCTCAGGGCAAGAGAGGCCTGAGTGTGCCCCGTGCAGGAATTGCACGCCTCCCCACCCTAGGCAGCATGCACACAGGTAGAGTAGTGGCAAGAGAGCCCAGCAGGCCTGGATAGCATAGTGGAACTAGCAGTAGAGGCCAGTGAGGTCCAGTGGCAGAACAGAAGCCTCAGAAGCTATGCAGGACCCAAGCAGCATAGTGATAGTTGGACGCAGTGGTGACTTGAAGATAGCATCTGACCTGAGCCACGGTCACTGGCCCAGCAATATGAGAAAGGACATGAGTAATTAGGGGAAGAGTAAGCATGTCCCCTTTGAGAATCTGTTGCTATTATTTATTCTTTGCTTTCTAATCATAATGGCTTTCACTCTGCCAACATTGTGTGTCTCATATGTCTAGCTCAACCACAGATAAACGTAGCACCCCTGGAATGATTGATGCCAGTAGTTGTATGTGTCTAATTCCAGAACTATTATGGTTGCCTAGAAATTAGAGGGGCAGCCTGTCTGCTTGTGAAAAGTAGATAGACAGATGTGTACATAAACCAAACATACCCACTGCCATTTAGTTGATTCCAACTCATAGCGACACTGTAGAACAGAATAGAACTAGGGTTTCCAAGACTGTAAATCTTTATGGAAGCAGACAGACTGCCACATCTTTCATCCACAGAGTGGCAGTTAGGTTGGAGCCACTGACCTTTTGGTTAGCAGCCAAACACTTTAAACACTGCACCACCAGGGCTTGTACAAAATAAGAGAGTGAGATTTACATTTCAAGCATAGAACCGTTTGCATTCATAGTCTATATTCCAGTGAGTCTCACTTACGAACAATTTAGTTTAACAGAAAAAAACAAACAAACTTGTCGTTGAGTCAATCCTAACTCATAAAGACACTATAGAACAGAATAGAACTACCCCATAGTGTTTCCAAGGAGTGGCTGGTGGATTCAAACTGCACACCTTTTGGTTAGCAACCTTAGCTTGTCGCTACTCTTAACCACTGTGCCACCAGGGATCCTTAGTTAATTCAAAGTAGTACATTATAAAATATTTCTCTACAAAGAAGAACCATAATGGCATAACTTTTGTATTTCTTTTTAAATTTTTTTATTGTACTTTAGATGAAGGTTTACAGAACAAATAGTTTCTCATTAAACAGTCAGTACACATATTGTTTGATGACATTGGTTAAGAACCCCACGAAGTGTCAACACTCTCCCTTCTCGAACTTGAGGACCTTTTTTTTTTCTTGAAAATGTACATAGCCAAAGTTACACCATTTTGAAAGTTTCTACATGTACAATTCAGTGACATTGATTACATTCTTCCAGTTGTGCTGTTATTCTCACTATCCTTTTCCAAATTATTCCATCACCATTATCTTCAATTCACTGTCCCCTAGGCTTCCCATCAAACCTTTTGAGCTGCTGTAGTCAATTTGATTTCATATAGATAAATGTTATTATTATCATTTTTGGTACCTTAGATGAAGGTTTGCAGAACAAAATAGTTTCTCATTAAAAATTTAGTATACATGTTGCCCTATGACAACGATTAACAACCCCACTACATGTCAACACTGTCCTTACTCAACCTAGGCTTCCCTATCACCAGCTTTCCAGTCCCCTCCTGTCTGCTAGTCCTTGTCCCTGGACTGCTGTGCCTCATTAGTCCTGTTTTGTCTTATAAGGCTGTCTGATCCCCGGCAGAACAGTAAAATCGAGAGGGGCTCCATCACTGAGCTAGAACAGTGTCCGGGGGCCAATGTCTCGGGGTTTCTTCAGCCTGTCAGGCCAGTAAATCTAGTTTTTTTGTGTGTGAGTTAGAATTCTGTTCTACATCCTTTTCCAGCTCTGTCCAGGACTCTCTATTGTCATCCCAGTCAGAGCAGTCACTGGTGGTAGCCGGACACCGTCTATCTGTACTGGACTCAGGCTGGTGGAGGCCGTGGCAGCTGTGGTCCATTAGTCCTTTGGACTAATCTTTTCCTTGTATCTTGTTCTCTTCGTTCTCCCTTGCTCCCGAAGGGGTGAGACCAATGGAGTATCTTAGATGGCTGCTCACAGGCTTTTAAGATACCAGATGCTACTCACCAAGGTAGAAAGTAGAATATTGTCTTTATAAATTGTGTTATGCCAATTGAGCTAGATATTCTCTGAGACCATGGTCCCTACAGCCCTCCGCCCAGCAACTCAGTTCCTCAGGGAGTTTGGAAATGTCTATGGAGTTTCCATGACCTTTCCTTGTACAAGTTGTGCTGGCTTCTCCAGTATTGTGTACTGTCTTACACTTCACCAAAGTTACTACTTATCTATTCAGTTCCCACCTATCCCTCCCATCCCTCGTAACCAACAAAGATTGTTTCTTTTTTATGTGTAAACTTTTACATGAATTTTTACAATAGAGGTCTCATACAATATTTGTCCATTTGTGATTGACTCATTTCACTCAGCATGATGTCTTCCAGTCTGATTCATGTTATGAGATGTTTCACAGATTCATCATTGTTCTTTATCTCTGTATAATACTTCATTGTGTGTATGTACCATAGTTTGTTTATCCATTCATCTGTTGATGGGTATCTAGGTTCTTTCCATCTTTTTGCTATTGCGAACAATGAATATTGGTGTGCATATGTCTATTAGTGCGATGGCTCTTACTTCTCTAGGATATATTCCTAGGAGTGGGATTGCATTTTGTAGTGCTTTATTTTTTTTGTGTGGTGCTGACATTTTCTTTGTTCCTCTTACTCTCATGTGCTGAGTTCCTTTTTGTTTGTGGATTTTTTTTTCAATTCTTTTGTTTTTGTAGGCTTTCTTTTTATTGAGACTTTATGTTTTTCTTCTTTATTTTGATGAGTAGGTTTGTTAACTTTCTTTGTGGTTACCCTGAAATTTACCCTTATCTTCCTAGATTTGAACCAGTCTATTATTACTTGGTATCACTTGACTTCCTCTCCATTTGAAGGTTCTATACCTACACCATTTGTTCCCTCTATTATTGTTCTGATGTTGTTGTCATTTATGGATTAACTTCTCTGGTTCTCTTTTGTAATTCTTTTGGTTTTCCATAGTCCTTAAAAGTTCATTTTCTAGGTAAGTACCTGGATAGTACAAACCTATGTCCTGTATTCAGCCTGTGGTCTGATATTGTTTGTTCTCAGATCAAATGACTTCCTTTACTAAGTATTGTAATTTCAGTTTTGTTTTTGCATAGTCCTTTAATTTCTGTTTATCTGGAAATGACCTAATTTCACCATCATATCTGAATGAGAGTTTTCCAGGATATATTATTCTTGTCTGGCAATTTTTTTCTTTCAAGGTTTTGTATATGTCATCCCATTGCCTTCTTGCCTGCATGGCTTCTGCTGAATAATCCGAGCTTAGTCTTTTTGTTTCCCCTCTGTATTTGATTTTTGTTTTTCTTGAGCTGCTCTCAGGATTCTTTGTCTTTGGTTTTGGCGAGTGTCATTATGATATGCCTTGGTGATTTTCTTTTGGGGTCTATCCTACAAGTGGTTCTTTAAGCTTCTGGGATGGCCTCATTTTCATCTTTCATAATATTGGGGAATTATTATGTCAGCAGTTCTTCAGTGATCCTCTCTGTGCTTTATGTTTTCTTCCCCTGTTCTGGAACTCCGATCACTTGCAGATTTTTCATTTTGATTGTATCACACATAGTTCTCAGGGTTTCTTCATTTTTCTTTGTTCTTTTTTCTGATTTTTCCTCCATCAGAGTTGTAGCCAAGTGTTTGTCTTCAATTTCTCTGATACTATCTTCCATCATTTCAAACCTGCTCCTCAGCCCTTCTATGACACTGTCCATTTCTGAAATCTTGTTGTTTATCTTTTGGATTTCTAACTGTTGTTTTTGTATGATTTCTAGTTGTGAATTTATTTTAGCATTTTGTTTCTGTGGTATTTTCTTGAATTTTTTATTTTCTTTGTCTGTATTTTCCATGAATTTGTCTATTTTTTCTTCATTTTTGTCTTTTTTGCTTCAACTCTTGGATAATTCTGAATATTAGAGATTTGAATTCCCTATCAGTTAGGTCTAGTGCCTTTTCTTCTACTGGAAGGTCATCTGATGTTTTATTATGGACACCTACTGGAGCCATCCTGTCTTGTTTTTGTAAATGTTTTGATATTGTCTGCTGTCTTCAGGGCATTCAGTGGTTATTTTCCTCGTTTATTGATTGTAGATTTGTTTGTTTCATCCTGCTTTTTTGTTTTATTTGGTTATGTCTGAGCAGGCGGGCTGTGCTTTCTTTGTTGTTTGTTCATCTGTGGGCATGATACTTGTCACCTCCTTCTCCAATAAGCAGGGTCAGTCAATCAGTATGGCACAGCAGGGCAGGTCCAGCTGAAGGGGAGTCACTGGGATAGGTTTTTTGTGTCATGCACCAGAGCTGACTGTGTGGACTGGGAATCAGTGCAGGGCAAGTTCCAGTATGTTGTGCCTATGTTGCATGGGAGTGTGATGTTCAGCACATGGTGTAGGTAGGCAGGAAGGAGGGGAAGATTGTGATGTGTGGAGCTAAGATGTGTATGGGAAAGATGAGAGAGAAGTCAGAGGAACAGGAGTCAAAGATATACAGACAAACAAACAAAAAAGTGCTAAGGGAGCTTGCTATTGGAGTGGAGAGATGAGAGACTGAGAAATGGGGAAATACAAAAATAAAAAAAGAAAAAGGGTAAAAGAAAAAAATCAATAAATCAAGAAACTTAAAATGAAGAAAGACAAAAAGGGAATAAGAGAGAGAAAAAAACTAAATAAGAAATTTTAAAAAAACAAGAAAAAATAAAAGCACCCAGGGAGGTCCCTGTGTGTCTATGCAGAGTAAGGGACTAGCTTCCAAGCCACGTGGTACGGCCCAGCTAGAAAATGCTCCCAAGCAGAGAAAAGAAAAAGAAAACAAACAAACAAATCAAAACAGAAGAAATCAAAACAAACAAACAAAAAAGCCTTAGGGGTCCCACCAGTGTGGCGGCACAGGCCAGGAAGCAGTTTCACAGTCAAGGGGTGTTTCGCAACCTTTCAGGAAGAAGCAAAGATGGCGCAAGGAGCCAGGCATTTGAGAGAAAGGAGGGGAAGGTGGTGAGAGGTAAGAAAGAAATCTAAAGAAGAAGAAAAAAGCAACACCAGCAGCCAACAAATGGCACTCAGGGAGCCGGCCAGTGTAGGCGGATGGAATCCAAGTGGCACTGGTGGGAAGCTCGTGCTTCCCAGCCAATAGACTGTGGCTGCAGGAAGCAGAGGAGGCTAAATGTGGTTGAAGAATGATGGGGGATGGAAAAGCTTATATCGTGGGTTACCAGTTGTTCTGTCTCCTGCTGGAACTTCCGTGAAGCTGCTTTCTTGTACCCCCTGTTCGATGATCTCCAATAGGAGTCCAAGATGGCAGATCCATGCTGCAGTAGCTGATAGGGGACCTCTGCATATATCTCTCCTCATGCTCTGTTCTCAGTCAGTTTCTTTTTCCATTCGGCGCTTGGCTGAATTCTTTATCTCTTCATTTGATGGTTAGGGTTTCAGGATTGACATGTGACTGTTTGACTTAGTGTTTCTGATCTTTGCTGCAGAGGGACAGCATGGTGCTTCGGACTATAGTGCCACGTTGCCGAGAAGTCATAAACTTTTGTATTCTTAATGTCAAGTCGTGATTGATATGCTTAGGAAAAGTAATTATTGCAATCTATGTCATTGCATGTCGCCAAGAGTGGAAATAACTTCATAGAATTAGTTAGCATGAATAATCCAAAATAAGATGATTGCCTGGATGAGAGAGGAAGTAAAGGAAAGAAAAATGAAAATGAGAGGAAATAAAAATGAAATTCATATAATAGAATATTTGAACCTTTAGAGATCCTGGGAAGCTGAAGAGTTTTTGCATTCAGTGTAGGCACTACCACTTCTCTCAGTCTTAAATCTCTAATGCCATCATCTTAGCTTTCGGAACTCTAAAGTTATTAATGTTCATGAAATTATCCTTCATTAAATTTTGGCCACAATATTTAAATTCAGCTACAATATTTAACTCAACATTTAAATATTGGTTATGTAAATAACATTTAAATGCTATGTATTATTCCCCTTTAATATGACCATCAATGCACTGGAATGTTTCTTTCCTTTGCAATATTACCCAAAGTGTTTGACAATTAATTTTTACTACTATGGTCATAAATTTTTATTGTGTTTTAGGTGAAAGCTTACCATGCAAAAATTTATACACAATTTATACACAAATTGTTTTGTGATATTGTTTGCAATCTCCCTTTCCCTTAACACCCTGGGACCCCCATATACATTCGTCCAGTTTTCCTGCCTTCTTCGCTTTGTGTAGATGTTGCCAATTTGGTCTCAAATACTTGATTGAACTAAGAAGCACATTCCTCAAGTGAGTTATTGTTTGTTTTATAGTTCTATCTAATCTTTGGCTGAAAGGTGCATTTCAAGAGTGGCTTCACTTCTGGGTTGGCCTCAGTCTCAGGGGTTCTTCAGTCTGTCAGACCAGTAAGTCTGGTCTTCCTGTGTGAATTTGAATTTTGTTCTACATTTTTCTCCTGTCCAAAACTCTCTATTGTGATCCCTGTGAAAGCAGTCAATTGTGGTAGCCAGGCACCATCTAGTTCTTCTGTGCTCAGGCTGGTGGAGGCTGTGGTTCATGTGCTCCATTAGTCCTTTGGAATGATATTTTCCTTCTGTCTCTTGTTCCCTTCAGTCTCCTTGACTCCAAACATGATGGAACCAATAGATGTATTTTAGAGGCTGCTCTCAAGCTTTCAAGACCCCAGACACTACTCACCGAAGTAGGCTGTAGAACATTTTTTTTATGTTATGCCGGTTGACCAAGATGTCCTCCAAGATCATGATCCCCAACCCTCAACCCCAGTAACTCAGTTCTTCAAGGTGTTTGAATGTGTCTAGGAAGCTTCTATGGCTTTGCCTTGTTCATATTGTGCTGACAGCCCCTATGTTGTGTGTTATCTTGCTTTTCCCCAAAGTTATCACTTGTTTACTATGTAGTCGGAGCCTTGGGGGAGCAGTGGTTAAGTGCTACAGCTGCTAACCAAGGGTCAGCAGTTCAAAATCCACCAGTCACTCCTTGGAAACCCTAGGGGGCAGTTCTACTCCATCCTATAGGGTTGCTATGAGTTGGAATAGACATGATAGCAATGGTTTTTGTTTTTACTATTTATTTAGTGATTTCTCCACGCCACCGCCCCAGGTAACCACCAAAGATTAAAGATTGTTTTTTTCTGTATGTGAACCTTTTCTTGACTTTTTATAATAGTGATCTTGTACACTATTTGTCCTTTTGTGATTGACTTATGTCACTCAGCATAAACTCCTCCAGATTCATCCATGTTGTGAGATGTTTCACAAATTCATCTTTGTTCTTTACGGTTGTGTAGTATTTCACTGGGTGCATGTACTATAATTTGTTTACCATTCATCTACTGATGGGTATTTAGGTTGTTTCCATTTTTTTGTTATTGTGAATAATGCTGCAATGAACATGGTTGTGCATATGTCTATATGTGTGACGGCTCGTATTTCTCTAAGATATATTCCTAGGAATGGGATTTCTGAATCATATGATATTTCTATTTCTAGCTTTTTAAGGGGGAATCATATCATTTTTCCATAGTGGATGCACCATTTTACGTTCCCACCAGTAGTGCATAAGAGTTCCAATCTCCCCACAACCTCTCCAATATTTGTTAATTTCTGTTTTTTTGATTCCTGCTAGTAATGTCGGGGTGAAATGGTATTTCATTTTAGTTTTGATTAACATTTCTCTAATGGCTAATGATCGTGAGCTTTTCCTCATGTGTCTGTTAGCTGCCTGAATGCCATCGTTGATGAAACGTCCGTTCATATCCTTTGCCCAATTTTTGATTGCATTGTTTGACTTTTTGTTATTTAGGTGTTGAAGTAGTTCATAGATTTTAGAGATGAGACTTGTCGGATATGTGGTAACCAAAAACAAAATTTCCCAGTCTGTAGGTTCTATTTTTACTCTTTGTGTGAAGTCTTTTGGTAAGCATAAGTGCTTAGCTTTTAGGAGCTCCCAGTTAATCCAGTTTATCTTCTGGTGTTTGTGCATTTTTAGTTAAGGTTTATATTAAATTTATACCATGAATTAGGACCCCAAACATTATACCTATTTTTTCTACCATGATCTTTACCATTTTAGGTTTTATACTTAGGTCCTTAATCCATTTTGAGTTATTTTTTTGTGTTTGGTGTGAAGCATTGGTCCTGCTTCATTTCTTTACAAATGGGCATTCAGTTTTACCAGCACCATTTATTTAAAAAAGACAGTCTTTTCCCCATATAATGGACTTTTGTCCTTTGTCAAAGATCAGCTGACCATCGATGGATAGATTTACATCTGAGTTTTCAATTCCATTCCATTGGTCTATGTGTCTGTCATTCTACCAGTACCAGGCTGTTTTGACTACTGGGGATGTATAGTAGGTTCTAAAATCAGGTAGTGTGAGGACCCCTACTTTGTTCTTTTACTTTAGTAATGCTTTGCTTATCTGGGGCCTCTTTCCTTTCCACATACAGTTGATTAGTTTTTCCATGTTGATAAAGAATGCTGTTGGTATTTGGAATAGGGTTCTGTTATATCTGTAGATTGCTTTCCGTAGCATTATCGTCTCCAAAATGTTGAGTATTACTATCCATGAGTATTGTATCTTTTTCCATTTGTGTAGGTTTTTTGTTTGTTTGTTTGTTTCTTATAATAGTCTTTTGTCATTTTTTTTTTTTTGTATAGGTCTTTTATATCCCTGGTTAGATTTATTCCTGAGTATTTTATCTTTTTAGGGCTCTTATAAATGGTATTTTTCTTCCTGATTTCCTTTTCAAAGTTTTCTTTGATAGTGTACAGGAATTCAGCTGATTTTTGCATGCTGATCTTATTTCCTACTACTCTGCTGAAACTTTTATTAGTTCCAGTAGTTTTCCTGTGGTATCTTTGCGGTTCTCTATGTATAGGATCATATTAACTGGGAATAGGGATAGTTTTACTTCTTACTTTCCAATTTAGATACCCTTTATTTATTGCCTTATTGCTCTAGCTAGGACTTCACTAAATTTTGATATGATGTGTTTTTATTCTTATTTGATTCTATAAAATTTTTTATTCCCTTTTTGATTTCTTCTGTTACTTAGTGATTTTTAAGCAAGCTGTTATTCAGTTTCCATGTATTTGATTTTTTTCCCTTCCTCTTTCTGTTACTGATTTCCGTTTTTATAACGTTGTGATTAGAGTGAGTGCTTTGTTGTTTTGGATTTTGATGTTTTGGATTTTATTGAGAGTTGCTTTGGGCCTAAAATGTGGTCTATTCTGGAGATGTTCTATGCGTGTTGGAAAAGAATATACAGTTTGCTTCTGTTGAGTGGAATGTTCTATATATGTCTCTGAGGTCAAGTTGGTTGATTTTGGCCTTTAGATCTTCTGTAACTTGTTTGGCCCTTAGATGTTCTGTCCATTACCATGAGTGGCATGTTGAAGTCTCCTACTATTATTGTGGAGCTGTCTATTTCTCTTTTCGGTGTTGTTAGAGTTTGTTTTATGTATTTTGGAGCCCTGTTGTTGGGTGCATAGGTATTTACTAAGATTATGTCTTCTTGGTGGATTGTCCTTTTAATCTTCATACAGTGTCCTTCTTTGCCTTTTATGGTTGAATTTGCCTTAAAATCTATTTTATCTGAGATTAGCATTGTCACTTCTGTTTTTAGTAACTGTTTCCTTTATATATTTTATTACATCCTTTAATTTTTAATATATGTATGTCTTCATTTCTCAGGTGTGTCTTTTTTAGATGGTATAGTGATGGGTTGTGGGTTTTTTTAAATTAATCCATTCTGACACTTTTTGTCTCTTTAGAGGTACTCAAGCCATTTGCATTCAGTGTGATTATCAATAGGTATGAGTTTATTGCTTTCATATTGTTGTGCTTTTTTTGTGGTGTTGCATTTTTATTTGTTACTCTTACTTTCCTGTGATGAGTTCTTTTTGCTTGTGGATTTCCTTCTTTTTTTCTTTCATTATTATACTTTTGCTGTTTACTGAGATTTTACCTTTTTATTCCTTTTTACTGATAATGAGTAGGTTTGTTAACTCTTTCTATTCACCTTGAAATTTACCCTAATCTTTCTAAATTTGAATATCTCTGTATCCATATGGCTTAATTTTTTACATTTGTTAACATGATATGACTATTCCAGAATATAATATAGCAGTTTATTTATCAATTTCAATTTATTGGTTTTCTTATTGGTGATGGACATTTAGGTGGCTTTCACTTTTTTGCTCTTATTCAATTAAAAATTGAAATTTTCATATACTATATAGTATATGATTATACATATAATAATTATAATACATATATTGTCATAGTTTTATTTACATGTTCAACAATTATTTTGTTCATTATTGCCTTTGACATGCTACACTTTTATTCTATCTTAAATTTCTTTCATTTTTAAATGCCTCCCTATAAAATTAATTTACAAAAAGTGTTTAGTAAGTAAATATTCTTAGTTTGTATGAAAAACCTCTATTTTACTTTTACACATGAAGTAATAGTTTAGCTTGGTATAGAATTAATTCCTTTAACAAATAGTTAATAGATATCTATCTGTAGCATATATTTACCTAGATGTTTTGATACATCAGTGAGTAAAAATCCAGTGATCACAGCCCTTGCCCATATTGAACACATAGACTAGTAGGAAGAGGGTAACAAATAAAACAAGTGATAGATAGATAGACAGACAGGCAGACAGATAGACTGACTGACAGACAGATAGACAGGTATTGTTAAGATGGTGAATAATTTAATAGAGGAAAAATAAAGCAGGAAAGGAAGTAAGTAGGGAATGCTCCTGTTGTGTATCAAACTTTAAAAAGGTCAAATGTGTTTGATGAAAAGCCTTATTTAAAAAGGTGTCATAGGAGTAAAGACCTGAAGAATTTGATGAACTAAGCCATGTAGAAAGAGTAATTGCAAGTGTAAAGAACCTGATGGAGCAACTTAGATGACATGTTGAATAAACAGTGAGTAGGACCATGTGACTCAAGTAGAGATTAAAAAGTGAACGTGTTATGAATAAAGTCCATAAGGGTAATGGCCAAACTAATCACATTGGACCTTGTAAATCATTTTTAGAAAAAAGTTTTAACTTTAACCCAAAATGACATGGGAAACCATTATAGTTTGTGTGCCAACTAGCAATATGATCTGACATATTTCCATGGCACTAACGTGCTATTGTATTTAAATATACTAAAGTAAAAAAAGATGGAAGAAGGGTGACCAGATAGGAGGATATTGCAATTATCTTGGTTGGTGTCTCAGTCATCTAGTGCTGCTCCAACAGAAATACCACAGGTGGATGGCTTCAACAAAGAGAAGTCCCTTCTCTCACAGTCCTGTAGATTACAAGTACAAATTCAGGGTGTCAGTCCCAGGGGAATGCTTTCTCCGTTGGCGGTGGAGGAAGGTCTGTGTCATCAATCTTCCTTTGGTCTGGGAGAATCTCAGCACAGGAACCTCAGGTCCAAAGGATGCGCTCTGCTCCCAGCACTACTTTCTTGGTGGTATGAGGTTCCCATGTGTCTCTGCTCGCTTCTCTCTTTTATATCTTGAAAGAGATTGCATTAAGACACTATCTAATGTTGTCAACCTCATCAGTATAACCTAATCACAGCGATAGAATTTACATCACATAAGGAGATCCCATACAATCTCATCACAGTGATAGATTTTACAACACGTAAGGAAATCACATCGGACTACACAATCATACAACACTGGGAATCATAACCCAGCCAAGCTGACAGATATTTTTGGGGGACACAACTCAATCCATGACAGCTGGTAATTGTTAAAATGCTGAGGAAATAATCTTATTTGCTGACTAATGTGATATACAAGCAAGGAATAAAGGAGAAGAAACAAGTACAGTTTTTGTCCTGTTTTCTATTTTTGTTTTTGTTTTGTTTTACTTTGTCTTCTGAATCTGGGGTTAAGGAAAGTTGTGGTTGAAACAGCTTACAGAGAAAGATGTTAAGAAAAGATTAAGATATTTCTTTGTCTTTCCTGTTCTTCACTTTCCTGTTCTTCAGTTTCTATAAAATATTGTTGGAGAGAATTTTTTCTTATACACCAAAAAAATAAAAAATAAAAAAATAACACTGCCATTGAGTCAATTCTGACTCATAGTGATCCTATACGACAGAATAGAACTGCCCCATAGGGTTTCCAAGGAGTGGCTGGTAGATTCTAACAGCTGACCTTTTGATTAGCAGCCGTAGCTGTTAACCACTGCACCACCAGGATTCCTATTCTTATATATCCTACCCTAAAGTATGTGCAACAGAAATCAGTAAGCTAGAGCAAATGTGAAAATGAATTACAGGTGATGAATAAAATTGAAGAGTGCTTGAAAATCTAGCATTCTTTGTTAGAATGTATATATTACCAATATGCAAAGCATACACATCCTAAGATCTTTATATTTTCCCTAAGAGTTTTTTCAGGAAAAAATCAATTTTGACCTTATAATAACATTTTTAAATATGTTTTATTATCAGATTATTCTGTGATTATTTGGTTCCAAAGAACTAAAACTCTTTAGGAAAATAAATAAATAAATAAAAGCCTCTGTCTCGGGGAACATCTAGCTCAATTGGCATAACACAATTTATAAAGACAATGTTCTACATTCTACCTTGGTGAGTAGCGTCTGGGGTCTTAAAAGCTTGTGAGAAGCCATCTAAGATACTCCACTGGTCTCACCCCTTTGGGAGCAATGGAAAATGAAGAGAACAGAATACAAGGAAAACCTTAGTCCAAAGGACTAATGGACCATGGCTACCAAGACCTCCAACGGACTGAGTCCAGTACAGCTAGATGGTGCCTGGCTACCACCACTTGTTGCTCTGACTGGGTTCACAACAGAGGGTCTTGGACACATCTGGAGAAGGATGTAGAACAAAATTCTAACTCAAAAAAAGACCAGATTTACTGACCTGACAGACTGGAGAAACCCCAAGAGTATGGTTCCCGACACCCTTTTAGCTCAGCAGTGAACTCACTCCCGAAGTTCACCATTTAGCCGGGGATTGGACAGCCCCATAAAACAAAATGGGACTAATGAGGCACAGCAGTCCATGGACAAGGACTAGAAGGCAGGATGGGACAGGAAAGCTGGTGATAGGGAACCCAAGGTTGAGAAGGGACAGTGTTGACATGTTGTGGGTTTGTTCACCGTTGTCAGAATGCAGTATATTCACTGTTTAATGAGAAACTATTTGTTCTGCAAATCTTCACCTAAGGTACAAAAAAAAAGAAAAAAAGAATTATCTATGTGATATCACATTGACAACATCAACTCCAAAGGTTTGATGGAATGTCTAGGGGCAATAAGTTGAAGATAATGGTGATGGAATAATTTGGAAAAGGATAGTGAGAATAGAAGGACAACTGGACAACTGGAAGAATGTAATCAGTGTCACTGAATTGTACATGTAGAAAATTTTGAAATGGTGTAACTTTGGCTATGTACATTTTCACCAAAAAAAAGGTCCTCCAGGGTCAAGGAGGGAGAGTGTTGACATGTCTTGGGGTTGTTAACCAATGTCATAAAACAGTACGTGTGCTGACTGTTTAATGATAAACTATTTATTCTGTAAACCTTCATCTAAAGTACAATAAAAAAATTAAGAAAAAATGGGCAAAGCATATGAACAGGCACTTCGCCAAAGAATACATTCAAGCGGCTAACAGACACATGAGGAAATGCTCATGATCATTAGTCATTAGAGGAATGCAAACCAAAACTACAATTAGATACCATCTCACCCCAACAAAGCTGGCCTTCATCCAAAAAACACCAAATAATAAATGTTGGAGAGATTGTGGAGAGACTGGAACGCTTATACACTGTTGATGGGAATGGAAAATGGTACACCCACTTTGGAAATCAAGCTGATGCTTCCTTAGATAACTGGAAATACAAGTACCATACAATCTAGCAATCCTGCTCCTTGGAATATATTCTAAACAAATAAGAGCCATCACACGAATAGATACATGTACACCCATGTTCATTGCAGCACTGTTCATGATATCAAAAAGATGGAAACAACCTAGGTGCCCATCAACAGATGAATGTATAAACAAATTATGGTATATTCACACAATGTAATACTACGCAAGGATAAGGAACAATGATGAATCTGTAAAACATCTTATAACATGGAAGAATCTGGAAGGAATTATGCTGATGGAATTTAATCAGTCACAGAAGGACAAACATTGTATAAGACCACTATTATAAGAACTCAAGAAAAGGTTTAAACACAGAAGAAAACACTCTTTGATGGTTATGAAGGTGGGGAGGGAGGTAGAGGGTTACTCACTAACTAGATATACAAGAATAATCTTAGGAGAAGGGAAGGACAGCACACACTACAGGAGAACCCAGCACAACTGGTCTAAACCAAAGCTAAGAAGTTTCCTGAATACAACCAAACACTTCGAGGGACAGAGTAGCAGGGGAGGGTTTTGGGGACCAGGCTTTCAGGGACATCTATGTCAATTGACATAACAAAGTTTATCAAGAAAATGATCCACATCCTACCTTGGTGAGTGGTGTCTGGGGTATTAAAAGCTAGCCAGCAGCCATCTAAGATACATCAATTTGGTCCCAAGTCACCTGGAGTAAAGGAGAATGAAGACCACCAAAGACACTAGGAACTTATTAGCCCAAGAGACAGAAAGGGTGAGAGCCTTCATCAGCCTGAGACCAGAAGAACTAGATGGTTCCTGGCTACCACTAATGACCGCCCTGACAGGGAACACAACATAGAGTTCCTGATGGAGCAGGAGAAAAGTGGGGTGCAGAACTCAAATTCTAATAAAAAGACCAGACTTAATGGTCTGACTGAGACTAGAGGAACCTTAGGAAGCATGCCCCAGGACTCTCTGTCAACCGAGAACTAAAACCTTTCCTAAGGCCAACTCTTCAGATAAAGAATAGACTGGACGATGGGACATAAAATAATACTCGTGAAGAGTGTGCTTCTCAGCTCAAGTGGATTCATGAGGCTAAATGGATAGCTCCTCTCTGGAAGTGAGATGAGAAGGCAAAGAGGGTCAGGAGCTGATTGAATGGACACGGGAAATCAGAGGTGGAAAGGAGGAGTGTGCTGTCACAGTACAAGGACAGCAACTGGGTTCACATAACAATGCATGTATAAATTTTTGTATGAGAAAATAACTTGAATTGTAAACTTTCACTTAAAGTGCAATGAAAAAAAGAAATCGATTATGCATTGCATTGGGTAAATCTGTAAAAGATCTCTTTAAAGATCTCTTAACCACAGATATAGGGGTTAGTATTTGCAATACAAATTTTGAGTGGACACAATTCAATCCATAACTCCAGGGTATTAAATTTTAATAATAAGAGCTGTCACATGAATATATATATGCACACTACATCTATATAATTTATTGCTCAGGCACTATGCCCTTCTCTTCCTGAAAATCATGCAAATATAATAATGAGAACAAACAGACAAGCAAAAATCCATTTTTGAAAACTAAGAGATGGTGAATATTCAAACCTCAGCATAAGTGAAAGTGTTTCTGAAATGTAGAAATTATGTCAAAGAGTGCATAGAAAGAAGCAAATACAGGATTAAAGAGGAGCCAACCAAAGATACTGGGAGTGCTTATTGGTGAAGAGGTTTGTTCCTGCTGCAAAAATACAAAGTTCTGCATAAAATATAATTTTTCTTATATGTCTGGGCTCAAAGGAATTTGAGGTAACTACAGGTGGTCATCAAAACTAAAAGTTATAACCTATATTAATGATGATGCACAGTGGGTGCTTAGTGAAGACGTGACTCCACTGGGACAGGTGTGGATTTTTGCACTATGGTTAAAGGCAGGCTGTTAGCCAGTGGTAAGGTTTTGTATTCATGGGGAGATGGGAATGAAATTGAAACTCCCTCATTAAACCTGGGAAATGAGTAGAACATGAGGTCCCATCTATATGCTGTTTATAAAAGACATACTTAGAACCAAAGAAACAGAAAGGCTGAATTTAAATAGATGCAACCTATTCAATAAATATCAATCTAACAAGAAAAATTGGGCTGGTGTAGTAGTTGTGGTAAAAGTTCAGCTGCTGCAACAGTAAGCCTTAATAGAGGCTCCTGGTATTAAACTATTACCACAAATGTTGTGTTATGACCAACTTGGCTGAAACTATTACATATAGTTTATCTTAAAACTTTTGAAATTATTACTGTTCTAAATTTATGATGACCGGTGCTAAACTATATGTAATTACTGTACTTACTAGAAAATTATCTACTAGAACTCACATCACAGATCAGAGAGTTGTCTTATTGTAAATTTGCCACTCCAAACCTCTCAAACACAAAGGGGGAGTGGTGGTAGGTATTGCTTAAAAGATTGTATGGAAATTTTATAGAAATTTTTTTCCAATTTCAGGAAAAATGGAACATCCGCTTCAAAGTTTTTGAAGTTACAATTATTGTGGACATGCTAAGTGGCAACAATCGGTGTGACTATGATTCTCAAATTTTCCATTTACCAAAATATATCAGGGACTGCTTTATGGGAATGATTTTGGTGCATACCATAGGTATGACTTCAGCCAAATTTTATTAGAAGTGGGGTGGCAATTTACCGAGGTTCATGTTTATGTAAGACTACTTCACATTTTTATGAAGAATATGAACTCAACTTCTGCTTGGATGATTGTCAAAGTATAGAAAACTTTGCTAAATTTACAATATGAGAAACAGTACTTTGGTATGTCACTAGTAAGTAACTTTTGGTGATTTTTTAAAAAAGAATATTCATCAAAGATTGATGAAAAGGCATGAGGTACATGTGATCTTGTAAATGTTATTAATATTGCCAATGACTAAAATTGTGTTAGTTGATAGTTCCAAACTTGGAAATTTTGTTTTACTAAATCAAAATTTTAAGCTATTGGATTGTAATAAAATACATAAAATTAAATTTAATAAAATAATCGTTGAAGAATACTGACGGTATTAAAAGGTAATATTTTGAAAAATAGCAAAATAAAATGTGTTATTTCAATAAAAGTAGAAATTGTATTGATGTAATCCTCTAACACAACACAGGATATCATATTTATAAAGACACACACTGGGAAAAATGATTCAAGATTAGCCCAAGGGGGATAATTTTTTGCTTATATTGTTAGCTTTTTAAATACAGGTATTATGAATACAGTGAATCTTATAATTTATATTTTAATTTTTTCATTATATCACAATTACTTATGCCATGATTCACAACTCATTATTTTCTTCATTATCTATTTAATAAAAAAACCTATCTTGACAGTGCTCCAATCAGAGTGAGAAGTTTTAAATGGAATGTGGTAATTTTTCTGTATTTTTAAACTGCTCAAAAAAATAGGGTAATAAGGAGGGGCAAGATGGCGCTCTAGGCAGAAACACCACGCCGTCCCTCCACAGCAAAGATCCGAAAAACTAAGCCTAACAGAGAATCAACAATCCTGAAACCCTAGAACACCAAATGAAGAGATAAAGAACTCAGCCAAACACCAAACGGAGTGAGAATACTAAAAGAGAACGGAGAGCGAGGAGAGACTCAGGCAGAGATTCCTTACCAGCTAACGCAGCGCGGATCCACCATCTTGGATTCCTATCGGAGACCAGCAAACGGGAGAGCAGCCTTGCAGAGCATCTGGTCGGAGACAGAACGACCGGTAAACTGCGGTGCGCGCTCTCCCACCACCCACCCCTCTCCACCTCAGCTGGGGATCCCCTGCTTTCTGTGGCCACGGTCCCTGAGCAGGGGGGCGCCGGTGCTTGGATTCCGCGCGCCCGGGCTGGAGGCTTTCTGGGAGCCGTTTGCTGGCACCTAGCGAAACTTTTTCTGCCGCCTCCCCCTCCTTTTGCCTGGGTGCCTGGTTCCGAGTGCCGTCTCTGCTCTCTCCTGCGGGGCTGTAGGGCTGCATGCGGGCGAGTGGCTGTTTCTAGGTCTGGGCTCCGGCGTGGGTGGGATCCCGGGGCCTTTGTTCGTTCGCCCCTCTGCTTTCCGTGGCCGGAGTCCCTGAGCTGGGGGGCGCCGGTGCTTGGATTCCGTGCGCCCGGGCTGGGGACTTTCTGGGAGCCGTTTGCTGGCCGCTAGCGAGCCTTTTTCTGCCACCTCCCCCTCCTTTTGCCTGGGTGCCTGGTTCCGAGTGCCGTCTCTGCTCTCTCCTGCGGGGCTGTAGGGCTGCGTTCGGGCGTGTGGCTGTTTCCAGGTCTGGGCTCCCACGCGGGTGGGATCCTGGGGCCTTTGTTCGTTGGCCCCTCTGCTTCCCATGGCCATGGTCACTTAACCCCGAGACTACCGGCTTCTTGGAATTCACGCCCCTGAGTGGGGGCTCTCTGGGTCCCATTTATAGGCACTGACTGTTGGTGTTGCCCTTTTTTTTTTTCTCAATTTTATTTTTCTTCCTTTATTGATTAGTTTTGTCATCTTTTACCTCTTTTTCTCTTTTGTCTTTCTTCATTGCTTAATTTCTTGTCTCTCTATCTCTTCCTTCTCTTTCTGATCCCTGAATACCAGGCGATGTATGCCTCTGTACCTTCTGGCCAGGCTGAGCTGTGAAAATTGAGACCGACTCCCCCAGACCTCATAGCTGCATCGGTGGGATCCCTGGGAACTTTGCAGTTCTTTAACTTTTCTGATTTTTATTTGGTCATTCTTTCCTTTTCTTTCTCTTCCCCCTTCTGGTTTCTTCCATCCCATAGTCTCTCATCTGTACATTCCAACGACAAGCTCCCCTAGCATGCTTTTATGTTTGTACGCTTTTTGCTCCTCCTCCTCTCTCCTATCTCCCATATCCAGCTTAGCTTCACACATAACCATCTTCCCGCTGCACCCTACCTACCTGCACCGTGCACTAGACATCACATCACCAAGCGCTGCAGGCATGCCCTATTGGAACCTGCCCAGCACTGACTACAGACCGTCCTGGTGGCTGCGGTGAGTGCCACAAGCAACCCATCCCAGTGGCTCCTCCTCAACTAGATCTGCCCAGCTGTACCACAAGAACGAAAAAAAAAAAAATCTACAAACAATAAATGAGAGAAATATCTACTGAATGCCCCGAAAACAGCAAACGATATCAAAACATTTACAAAAACAAGACAAGATGGCTCCAATAGGCGTCCAAATTAAAACACCAGATAACTCTCCTGTGGAAGAAAATGCACTAGAAGTACCTGATAGGGAACTCAAATCACTAATACTCGGAATTTTCCAAGAACTGAGGCAAAAAGCTGACAAACATGAGGAAAAAATAGACAAATTTATGGAAAATACAGACAAAAAATTTGAAGAATTCAGGAAGATGATGCAAGAACAAAATGCCAAAATAAATTCACAACTCGAAATTATACAAAAACAACAATTAGAAATCCAAAAGATAAACAACAAGATTTCAGAAATGGACGGTGTCATAGAAGGGCTGAGAAGTAGATTTGAAACCATGGAAGACAGGATCAGTGGAACTGAAGACAAACACTTGGATACAACTCTGTTTCAGGAAAACTCAGAAAAAAGAACAAAGAAAAATGAAGAGACCCTGAGAGTTATGTGGGACACAATTAAAAGTAAAAACTTATGAGTGATTGGCATACCAGAACAGGGGGAGAAAACAGAAAACGCAGAGACGATCATTGAGGAACTGCTGACAGAAAACTTTCCCAATATCATGAAAGATGAAAAGCTGGTCATCCAAGAAGCTCAACGAACCCCATATAGAAGAACCCCAAAAGAAAATCACCAAGACATATCATATTCACACTCGCTAAAACTAAAGACAAACAAAGAATCCTGAGAGCAGCTCGTGAAAAACAAGAAGTCACATACAGAGGAGAAACAATAAGACTAAGCTCAGATTATTCAGCAGAAACCATGCAGGCAAGAAGGCAATGGGATGACATATATAAAATCTTGAAAGAAAAAAATTGTCAGCCAAGAATAATATATCCTGCAAAACTCTCATTCAGATTTGATGGTGAAATTAGGTCATTTCCAGATAAACAGAAACTAAAGGAATATGCAAAAGTCAAACCAAACTTACAAGAATTATTAAAGGGAGTTCTTCGATCTGAGGACAAACAGCTTCAGCCCTCAGGCAGGACCTAGGACCTAGGACGCAGGTTCACATGAACCAGATACCATTCTAGGAACTGAACTACAGACGACTTTCCAAAAACAAAAGATATACAACAGGGAATCAGAGAAATCAATCAAAGGATGACAACAACATCAAAACAATGAAAGAGGGAACAAACGGCATAGGTATAGAACCTTCTAAAGGAGAAGAAGGCAAGGCGATACCAAGTAACGGTAGACAGCTTCAAAATTATAAGATAAGGGTAAAATTCATGGTAACCACAAAAAAAGTTAACAAACCAACTCATAAAAATAAAGACGAAAAACATAAAGTCTCAACAAAAACAAAACCTACAAAAACAAAAGAAATGAACACAAAATCCACAAACACAAGTAACTCAGCACAAGAGAGTAAGAAGAACAAAGAAAACTTCAGCATCACAAAAAAAAGCACTACAAAATGACAGCAACAAACTCACATCTATCAATAATTACACTGAACGTAAATGGACTCAATGCACCCATAAAGCGACAGAGAGTGGCAGAATGGATAAGAAAACAGGATCCATCTATTTACTGTCTACAAGAGACACATCTTAGAAACAAAGATGTGAATTTATTAAAAATCAAAGGTTGGAAAAAAATATATCAAGCTAACAACTATCAAAAAAGAGCAGGAGTGGCAATTCTAATCTCAGATAAAATAGACTTTAAAACAAAATCTACCATAAAAGACAAAGAAGGACACTATATAATGATTAAGGGGATGATCCATCATGAAGACATAACCATAATAAATATCTACGCACCCAATGACAGGGCTCCAAAATACATAAAAAAAACTCTAACAGCACTGAAAAGAGAAATTGACAGTTCCACAATAATAGTAGGAGACTTCAACACACCACTCTCGGTAAAGGACAGAACAACTAAAAAGAAACTCAGCAAAGATACAGAAGACCTAAAGGACACAATCAGCCAACTGGACCTCATAGACATATAGAGAACAATCCATCCAACCGCTGCAAAGTACACATTCTTTTCCAATGCACATGGAACGTTCTCCAGAATAGACCACATCTTAGGCCACAGAGCAATCCTCAACAAGATCCAAAATGCTGAGATAATTTACAGTATCTTCTCTGACCACAAAGCCATCAAGGTAGAAATTAACACTAGAAAGAGCAAGGAAAAAAAATCAAACACATGGAAACTGAATAATAATCTGCTTACACATCAATGGGTAATAGAAGAAATCAGAGATGGAATTAAAAAATTCCTAGAATCAAATGAAAATGAAAACACATCATACCAAAACCTTTGGGACACAGCAAAGGCAGTCCTCAGAGGACAATTTATAGCAATAGATGCACATATCAAAAAAGAAGAAAGGGACAAAATCAAAACATTAACTACAGAACTCAAACAAATAGAAAGAGAACAACCCAAAAAGCCTACAACCTCCGGAAGAAAGGAAATAGTAAAGATCAGAGCAGAAATCAATGAAATAGAGAACAGAAAAACAATAGAAAGAATCAACAAAACCAAAAGTTGGTTCTTTGAAAGAATCAACAAAATCGACAAACCACTGGCCAGACTGACAAAAGAAAAACAGCAGAGGGCACAAATAACCCAAATAAGAAATGAAATGGGGGACATTACAACAGACCCAACTGAAATAAAAAGGATTATAACAGAAAATTATGAAAAACTATATTCCAACAAATTTGAAAACCTAGAGGAAATGGATAAATTTCTAGAAACATACGGCCTACCCAAACTACAACAAAGTGATATGGAAAATCTGAACAGACCCATAACAAGAGAAGAGATTGAAAAGGTAATAAAAAAACTGCCAACCAAAAAAAGCCCTTGCCCAGATGGCTTCACTGGAGAATTCTACAAAACATTTACAGAAGAGCTCATACCAGTTCTACTCAAGTTATTTCAGAGCATAGAAGAGGAAGCAACACTTCCAAATTTATTCTATGAAGCCAGCATAACGCTGATACCAAAACCAGGCAAAGACATCACAAAAAAAGAAAATTACAGACCAATATCTCTTATGAATATAGATGCAAAAATTCTGAACAAAATTCTAGCCAATAGAATTCAGTATCATATCAAAAAAATAATACACCACGACCAAGTAGGATTCATACCAGGTATGCAAGGATGGTTTAACATTAGAAAATCCATCAACGTAATCCACCACATAAATAAAAGGAAAGAAAAAAATCACATGATGATCTCAATTGATGCAGAAAAGGCATTTGACAAAGTCCAACACCCATTCCTGATAAAAGCTCTCAATAAAATAGGTATAGAAGGGAAATTTCTCAACATAATAAAGGGCATCTATGCAAAACCAACAGCCAACATCATTCTTAATGGAGAAAGGCTGAAAACATTCCCCCTGAAAACAGGAACAAGACAAGGATGCCCTTTATCACCACTCCTATTTAACATTGTGCTGGATGTTCTAGCTAGAGCAGTAAGGCAAGAGAAAGAAATAAAGGGCATCCAAATTGGTAATGAAGAAGTTAAACTCTCCCTGTTTGCAGATGATATGATACTATACATAGAAAACCCTAAAGACTCCACGAGAAATTTACTGGAAGGAATAGAAAGATTCAGCAGAGTAGCAGGATACAAGATAAACATTCAAAAATCAGTTGGATTCCTATACACCGGTAAAGAGAACGATGAAAAGGAGATCAGGAAATCAATACCATTTTCAATAGCCCCTAAAAAGATAAAATACTTAGGAATAAATCTGACCAGGAATATAAAAGACCTATACAAAGAAAACTACAAAACACTGCTGCATGAAACCCAAAGGGATCTACATAAATGGAAAAACATACCATGCTCATGGATAGGCAGACTCAACATTGTGAAAATGGCAATTCTACCTAAAGCAATCTACAAATACAATGCAATTCCGATACAAATACCAACAACATTCTTCAAAGAGATGGAAAAACTAATTATTAACTTTATATGGAAAGGGAAGAAACCCCTAATAAGTAAAGCACTACTGAAGAAGAAGAATAAAGTTGGAGGACTCACACAACCTGACTTGAGAACCTACTATACAGCTACAGTACTCAAAACAGCCTGGTACTGGTACAACAACAGAGACATTGACCA
The DNA here is from genome assembly GCA_030035585.1 of Dugong dugon. Classification (NCBI taxonomy): domain Eukaryota; kingdom Metazoa; phylum Chordata; class Mammalia; order Sirenia; family Dugongidae; genus Dugong; species Dugong dugon. The sequence continues at coordinate 37,875,317 of CM057479.1, forward strand.
ATGGAACAGAATTGAGAACTCAGATGTAAATCCATCCACCTACGGTCACCTGATTTTTGACAAGGGCCCAAAATGCATCAAATGGGGAAAAGACGATCTTTTTAACAAATGGTGCTGGCAAAACTGGATATCCATTTGTAGAAAAATGAAACAGGACCCATACCTCACACCATATACAAAAACTACTACAAAATGGATCAAAGACCTGAATATAAAGCCTCAAACTATAAAATTCATAGAAGAAAAAATAGGACCAACACTTCAGACCTTAATACATGGCATTAACAGGATACATACCATAAACATCAACACAAAAAACCCAACAGATAAACTAGATAATTGGGATCTTCTAAAAATCAAACATCTATGCTCTTCAAAAGATTTTACCAAAAGAGTTAAAAGAGAACCTACAGACTGGGAAAAAATTTTTGGACAGTACAAGTCAGACAAAGGTCTAATCTCCATAATCTACAAGAAAATCCAACACCTCTACAACAAAAAGACAACCAATCCTATCAAAAAATGGGCAAAGGAAATGAACAGACACTTCACCAAGGAAGACATTCAAATGGCCAACAGACACATGAGGAAATGCTCGCGATCACTAGCCATTAGAGAAATGCAAATTAAAACCACAATGAGATACCATCTCACCCCGGAATTACTGGCACGAATGAAAAACACTGGAAATAACAAATGTTGGAGGGGCTGCGGGGAGACGGGAACTCTTATACACTGCTGGTGGGAATGCAAAATGATACAGCCATTTTGGAAAATGATATGGCGTTTCCTCAGAAAGCTAGAAATAGACGTACCATTCGATCCAGCAATCCCACTGCTAGGAATATATCCTAGAGAAATAAGAGTCATCACTCGAATAGACATATGCACACCTATGTTCATGGCAGCATTATTCACAATAGCAAAACGATGGAAACAACCTCGATGTCCATCAACAGACGAATGGATACACAAACTATGGTACATACACACAATGGAGTTACTATGCAACGAGAAAGAACAATGAATCGGTGAACCATCTCATAACATGGATGAAACTGGAGGACTTCATGCTGAGTGAAATAAGTCAATCACAAAAGGACAAATATTGTATGAGACCTCTATTGTAAAAACCCATGAAAAAATTCACATGCAAAATGTAACAATCCTTGTTGGTTACCAGGGATGGGGGGGGGGGAATACTAATTAGGTAATAGGTAAGTGGTAACTTGGGTGAGAGATGAGATAGTACATAGTACAGGGGAATCTAACACAACCTGCACAAGGAAAGGGCATGGAGGCCCTATAGACACATCCAAACCCCCCGAGGGACTGAGTTGTTGGACGGAGGGCTCTGGGGACCATGATCTCGGGGAACATCTAGCTCAATTGGCATGACACTACTTATAAAGATAATGCTCTACATTCTACCTTGGTGAGTAGTGTCTGGGGTCTTAAAAGCCTATGAGCGGCCATCTAAGATACTCCACTGATCTCATCCCTTCGGGAACAAGGGAGAACGAAGAGAACAGGATACAAGGAAAAGATTAGTCCGAAGGACTAATGGTCCACAGCTACCAAGGCCTCCACGGGACTGAGCCCAGTACAGCTGGATGGTGCCCGGCTACCACCAATGACTCCTCTGACCAGGATCACAACAGAGGGTTCTGGGCAGAGCTGGAGTAGGATGTAGAGCATAATTTTAACTCCCAAAAAAAAAAAAATAATAAGAAGACCAGATATACTGGCCTAAAGAATACTAGAGAAACCTCGAGAGTGTGGCCCCCAGACACCCTTTCAGCTCAGAGGGGAAGTTACCTTCAAGGTTCGATGTTAAGCCTGGGAATGGACACCCCAGTAAAACTAAATGGGACTAACGATGTACAGGAGTCCGGTGACAAGGGCCAGAAGGCAGAGGGAGAGTAGGAAACTGATGATAAGGAACACAAATTGAATAAGGACACTGTCGATGTATTGTGAGATTGTTGACCACTGCTATAGGGCAACATTTGTAGTAACTATTAAATGGGAGGCTGTTTTGTCCTGTAAGCCTTCATCTTGGGCGAGAATGGCAGCACAATTGGAAGAGCATAGTCAATATCACTTAAATGTGTAAGTAAAAAGTTTTGAAATGGTGTTTAAATAAAATAAAAATAAATAAATAAATAAATAAACAAATGAGACTAAAGAGGTACAATAGTCCACTGACAAGGTCCAGAAGACAGAAGGGGACAAGGAAGCCCCCTGGTGATAGGGAACACAAGGTGGAGTAAGGATATTCTTGATGTGCTGTGAGATTGTTAACCATTGTCATAGGGCAACATGTGTAGTAACTGTTAAATGAAAAACTATTTTGTTCTGTAAGCCTTCATCTTAAGTGAGAATAACAGCACAGTTGGAAGAGCGTAGTCAATGTCACTGAACTGTGAATGTAGAAATTTTTGAAACGGTGTATCTTTGGCCATCTGTAATTTTCATCAAAAAAAAAGGTTGAGAATTTAGAGGCTTAATACGTTGTGGGGTTGTTAACCAATGTCAAAAAACAACATGTGTACTACTATTTCATGAGAAACTATTTGCTCTGTAAGCTTTCACCTGAAGTAAAATAAAATATATATAAAAAAAAGGGTAATAATAGAATAGAACAAATGAGACAAATTTATGGGTTAATTAATAAAATATAAAGAGAATACTTTCCATGGCACACGGAAAATATTCTGACAACTATATGACGATTTAAAATTTATTCTACTTTTTTTGGAATGAGACAAATAGAAGAGAAAAGGAAGTGGTGAGTAGGAAAAGAGAAAGGATGGGAGAAATCAGAATATTTTTTATTTGGTTTATGTACATACAAATATTATTTCTATTAGACAAGTTTTGGAGGTGAGACTGACACTTATACCATATTTTTACACAAATAATGCATGTCTTCTGTGTCTGTTTGCTAGCCTGACTCCCCCAATCCAGGTATATTTGTAAGAGCGCTATGTTAATTTTTTTACAGCATCATATCTAAGAGGATTGTCATGTGGTGCTTGGCGGAAGGGTAGGGCAGGTAAACAAATGCAGAAGACTCATGTTATTTGCATAAAATAAGTTACTGTTTACTTAAAGTTCCTTCTGAATTTGCTTACTTTTGATGATAACTTTGCGATCCCTGTAACTGCCATTTCCTCACAGTTCGATGATGAGTATAGAAATAGATGATATCATTATGCTTATCATTTATATTAAGAAAGTGAAAACAGAAACTGAGAGGAAAAAAAAAAACTAACATGTAGTGAACCCAGAAATAAGGGATTAAGCATTCTACTTTGTAATTTCCTATAATTGTAAATATGTTTGTTACAATATCAGTCGCACTCTGTGTGTATATATAAGAATAGCTGTTGTTGCTGTTAGCTGCAGTTGAAGTAGCCCTGATTCATGGGGACTCCCTGAACAACAAAAGAGAAAGCTGTCTGTTTCTGTCATTCTCATAACCTGTTGCAAATTGGTCCTTTGCAATCCATAGGGTATTCATTGGTTGATTTGAAGAAGTAGATAGCCAAGCTATCTTCTTTGTCTTAGTCTGGAAGTGCCCCTGCAACCTGTTCAGGATCACACAAGTCTCCTTTTACAGAGGAGTGGTGGTTGCACATGAGATGCATTGACTGGGCATAGAATCCAGGTCTATCTCATGGAAGGCAAGAATTCTATAACTGAACCTAATAGACACCTAATATATAAGAAGAGATATGCATAAAAAGTTATAAATTATATAAATTTACATTATTCATATTAGTGTTGTTGTTTGTTACTGTTGAGTCACCTCCAACTCATAGAGATCTTAAGTATAACAGAAGGAAATGTTGCCCAGTCCTGTGCCATTTTCTTGATCTTTGATATGTTTGAGCCCATTGTTGCATCTATTGTGTCAATCCATCTCATTGAGGGTTTCTTTTGTTTTCACTAACCTCTACTTTAACAAACATGATGTCCTTTTCTAGAGATTGTTCTTTACTGATGATGAGTCCATAGTAAGCATGCATCCCATCCTTGCTTCTAAGGAGCATCCTGATTGCATTTTTTCTAATCCTGATTTGTTCATTCTTTTGTCACTTCAAGTATATACAATATTCTTTGCCAACACCACAATTCAAACGCATACATTTTTCTCCTGCCTCTTTTTTTTCCATTGTACAGCTTTCACATGAATATGAGGCTATTGAAAAGACCATGGCTTGAGTCAGGTACACCTTAGTCATCAAAGTGACATCTTTGCTTTTTAGGACTTTAAAGAGGTATTTTGCAACTAATTTGCCCAATGCAATATGTTCTTTGGTTTCTTGACAGCTGCTTCCATGAACATTGATTATTGACTCATGCAGAATGAAATCCTTGACAACTTCTATTTTTCCTCCATGTATTATGATACTGCTTATTGGTCCAGTTGTGAGGATTTTTATTTTCTTCACACCCAGGCATAATCCATACAGAAGGCTCTAGTGGACCTTCATCAGTAAGTGCTTCATGACCTTTTCATTTTCAGCAAGCAGTGTTGTGTCGTCTGCCTATTATGGGTGGTTAATGAATCTTCCTCCAATCATGAAGTCATGCTCTTCTTCCTATAGTCTAATTTCTTGGACTATTTGTTCAGAATACAGATTGAATAAGTAAAGTGAAAGGATACAACCCTGACACACACCAATTCTAATTTTAAACCACACAATATCCCTTTGTTCTCTTTAAACAACTGTCTCTTGATCCACGTACATCTGTTAAAGCGCACTTAACTATTCTGTAGTCCCCGTTCTTCAAAATGCTATCCATAATTTGTTACAGTCCACACAGTCAAATGCTTTCATACAGTCAATAAGACACAGGTAAACATCTTTCTGGTATTCTTTCCTTTAGGCCAAGATATGCAGCCCCTACCTGTGTCAGTTTGTACTATGGTGGCTTGAGTATTGCTATGAGACTCGAAGCTATGCTACTAGTACTCAAGTTTAATGGTATTATTGACAAATAAATAAGTAGTTCATATTGAACATCTTTAAAATCTATAACACTGATGATTTTATTCTTATTTTTAATGGGCTGCGTAGGAAATGATAACTCTAAAAAATTCAGTTTAAAGTCTTTATTAAATATGAAAGGAATGCTTACTTCAAGTATATTTAAATTTATATGAAGATAATAAGTATCTATTTTAACCAACTATTTGAACAGTTGTGCTTCATTTCTCTCAGTTGGTAAAATGTGAGAACTCCAAAATATTTCACCAAGAAATCAGGACACAAACAAGAAATGTGAGACACTTCCTACAAGAAAATAGTCTATAATCTCTAAAATATTTACTGGCTTACATTTCTCTTACAAGAAGGAACTAATTGTAAAATTATTTATGACATAAAAGATGAGCTAATGAATCCCCTAAGAATAAAAATGATGACAAGTAGATTCCACTAGCTTTCAATAGCTAAGATTTTATCATTTTGTATGTTGTTACTACTTCCAGATGGTTTATATGTTACAAAATAGTTTAACTTTTTTTAGACAGAATACTGCCAAATAAAATCTAAATCTGGAAGCATTTCTTAAAATTACTTCAAAACTAAAGCTATGTAGAGAATATTTCATTTAGTGTATGAAAACAGTCAATACATAGACCCCCATAACTTCTTAAGAAATAAAAGCATAATAAATACCTTTAGATTTTTAATGTATGTTAAACTGTTAGAATTGCTAAGTATTTCATGTAACTGCCCCTATTAAAAAAATCTCAGGAAGTGAGAAAATATGTTTTCCCAGGAGTAGTTTATAGATAGGAAAAGTAAAATCATACATAAATGTTTTTATCAGGACAATAAAACAGGCCATTATGGAATGCTGTAACACTAAGCAGAAAGCATGTATTATTGTCACAAATATTATTTGACTGATTTGCCAATTTTATACGCAAAGGAAATAATACCCAGTTAAACATGTTTGAAGTTTCACTACCAATTTCTATTGGAGATGAGATTCAAATGCAGATAAATGAATCTAAAGACCATATTCTTAATTATCACATTAAAATGCAGTGCATTAGGTGCCAGTTACTGATATTTACCTTTATTATTATCTAGTAACTAATGTGATTACTTCCTGTTATACTACAAAGCTATTTGAAATAAAAGAAAAAATTACATATTTAATCAATTATATAGTTTTGCTTATATATTGATTTCATTGTGTAAATAATTATATGTAATAATTACAATATGTGACATTTTAAAACATCATGCACTTAAAAGCAAGTGTTATATTAGCCTTTGGATAATATATCAACTGTGCTATAATGTGATATGAAAGAGAAATCAGAGAATTGACATAGACTAGTAAAACTTTTAGTACAGTGAACTTCATTTTTTATAATAGTATAATCAATGGAAAAATCCTATGATGGAAAATTACAAATGGAAGCCTTCATTTTTAATTATAATAAATAAAATAAGTTAAATTCATACCTTATCCTCTATTGGTATACATGAGAAAGAACAAAGTAAAACAAACAAACAAAAATTTTCATCTTGAATTTAAACCTGTAAGATTAGAATAGGTTAAAATACATTACCATGAATGGGCATCAAAGACATATTGTTTTTAGATGTTTAGGATTACTATGACTTCAACTCATGACTTTTTGGCATAAAATTTATCCTGACATAATGGAAGTCTATGAAAGCTCTCCACCAACCATCTGTCAGTTTATCATACTGTGGTGGCTTGTGTCTTGCTATAATGCTGGAAGTTATGCCATGGGTATTTCAAATACTGGCAGGGTTACCCATGGTGAATAAGTTTCAATGGAGCTTTCAGACTAAGTCAGACTAGGGGAAAAAAACCTGACAATCCACTTACAAAAATTAGCCAATAAAACCCTACAGATCACAACAGAACATTATCTGATACACTGATAGAAGATGTGTTCCCTAAGTAGAAAGGCACTTAAAATACATAGTGGCCTCAGCAATGGACTTTAGCATACCAATGATTATAAAGATGGTCAGGACCAGGCAACATTTCATTGTATTGTACATGGGGCCACCATGAATAAGAGCCAACTCAAAAGTGACTAACAGCAACAGAGAAAACTCTGCTGCCCAATTGAAAGCCAGAAACTATAAGGAGGTTTAGGGTAAGTACAAATATCAAGTTTGGGACTTTATTTATTTATTTTCTCCCACTCTGTCCAGGACCCTCTACTGTGATTCCTGTCAGAGCAGTTGGCAGTGGTAGCCAGGCACCATCTAGTTGTTCTGGCCTCAGTCTGGTGGAGGTTGTGGTAGTTATGGTCCATTAGTCATTTGGACTAATCCTTCCCTTGTGTCTTTGGTCTTCTTCATTCTTCTTTGCGCCAGCTGGGATGGAACTATTAGATGCATATTTGATGGCCAAGTTTGGTACTTTAGACAGCTTGTGAGAAACTTCAGGTGCTGAAACTAAATTTTTTTAAGAATATGTTTCCTTTTAACAATATAATACAATTAAATTCCAGAGTCCAACAAAGGACTCTAGGTATCCAAATAAAAACAAAGTTTCAGCAATTTCAGCAGAATTGAAAAGATACATCAAAAACATGAAGAGAAAGAAAATACTTTAAAAATTTCCAAGGAAAATTACAACATTTGATTTTATCTTTGTCTCAGATTTTATGCTTCTCTATATACTTTTCATTCACTAAAAGAAGTTAATTATGAAATCTTCTATGTTTCAGTTACTTAGTGGGTTTTGTTTCTCAAATTGAACGTAGGTTAATCCAGTAGTCAAAAAAGTCCATTTTTATGTCATTAACCCATTCCTGCCTTGATTTTTCTTTTATATGCAAGAGTGCTTTTATTGTCTTTATTTGGACTTAACTACATTTGTTTATCTAATATGTCACTCATGTTATCATCTGTATCATTTTCCTTTTATTTGCTCAGTTTATGTTTAAAGATTTCTCCTAATTTTTTTTTCTTCCCATTGTTTGTTAATCTGTTCTAGATATGATAATCTGGGGTTTCATTTTTAAATAATTTAAATGTAAACTTTCTTTTGAAACCATTCCTCATTATTTTTGATGTCTTTGATCTTATTATTTTGAAGAAGAAACACGTTATTTGAGAACTGTTAAATCTTCAAAAGGTTTAGGTACACTAATTCCTTTGTGTCCTTTTCCATTGTTTTTAAACTCAGAGCAGTTTTTGTTACTAAAAAAGGAACTAAATATTCACTTCTGATATATTCTTATATTTTGTCTGAACATAAAATATTTAACTAGTTGGTGCATTGGAAATATGCTATGGTTTTTATGAAAATCAGAACTGCAATTATATATTTTTTCTTAATAGTCAATTTTTCCAGTACCTCATATGGAATTATCTCTCCTTGCTCAGAATATTTATTACTCCACCATATTTATGTATTGTTTTGCACGTATCACAGTCAGTGTGCTTTTGGTGTGTCTAGTACGTTTCTTGGGATATGTGCATACTTTTATATATGCATATATATGGACATAGCAAAAATGCATAGCTCCAGAAACGGGTATCATTCACATTTTAAAATGCATGCATGCTGTTTATACACCATGTAATTTTCAATTTTTCTTCACAATTTTAAAATTATATTCTTCAATATACCATTAAGAAGGCATTATTTCTCATGAGAGAAAAAAGTACTAAAGCTACTATAAAGTACTAGTTAAGAAAATTGAAAAAATGTTATCCATTGGTTAAGTAAAGCAGTAGACATCTATATATCAAAAATGTTGACAAAGCTATTTGCTTCAGAGCAACTTTTTTTTTTTTTTAGGCTATTTTTAAAAACACCTAGAGGTAGAAATGAAGATTGCTTCCTTAAAAGATTAAAATATATGTGAGCCCAAAATATGCATTTGATACTGTATTCAAACGTTCAAATTTATTCATTGTTGGTACTTATAAGATGATTTTTATAGTATCAAATAAATAAATTTCAAAAATAAAATACAGTGCTGCCCCCTCTACATTTTTTCTTACTTTTTTTTTTAACACATACTGATCTTCCTTTAGACTTTTAAAAATGAATTAGTACTATTGATTCTGTTAGACTCTGACTTAATCTTCTAATGCTTTCAGTCCTTTAATCTTTGTCTCTTGTTCAGTTTTTTGGGTTCTGAAATCTTGTTTTTTGTGTATGATTTTTTTTTTTAATTTTGTATCTGACTCCGTGTATCTCACTTTTACACACACTGGTAAGCACCTTGAGTAACTTAGTCTCTCCACATGTGGTTTCTTTATTGGCAGGTTAATTGTTACTTCTATCATATTTTATATTCTAAGTTAGTTGACAGTCTGAATTCATTCCTCATATCTTTTATACCACTTTATAAATTAGCTTAAAAAAAACACTTCGTTATATTGGACTACTTTCTAGAAATAGTTAAAGAATCCATTGAAAATAAACAACTAAAAGTAAAAATGAGGCAAATATAGTAAAACTAATTACATGAAAGCATGTGTGTGTTTTTTTTGTATCATTATAGTACCTATTTTTTATATGATACATTAGCTAGGTCTAGGGGATATACACTGCTCCAGTGATTTTCAGAAGGATAGAGAAATTGGTTTCCACAAGGAGTTTGGTGGATGTGGACAGTGTGAGGAGACAGGCAACATAGGAAAACATGCTGTTCTATTCATTGAGTAGAAAACAAACATGTATAGCTTAGAACTGAATTATAAAACTGATCGCACTAAATATGGAACCTTATTAAAAGAGAGAAAATTAGCCATTTATGTTGTGAATGTTATTAGCCCTACCACTGCACTAAAGTAGTGTTTTCTAAAAATTGATGGATGTATTCAAGACTGAAACAGTTAATTCACTTTGGCATAAATAAATTATCAAAAGAGTGTGTGATTTTACAGGTTCCCTAGTCAATAATATAGAAGTAAAATAAGTTGTTCAAGTGAGTGGACAAATTGATTTTGAAGGCAATAGAGAACAATGACTAAAATATTAGAACTAACAATATTGTATGCAGAACTTGAAAACTACTGAGAAGAACTATCATACTGGGGTCATCATAAATATGTTGAGTGTTCCAAGAGTCAAAACACCTGACAGACTTAAATATGAATACTATACTTTAATGAAGATATTCATTTAAAAAATTAGTCATATTGATATTTTGATTGATTTTTGTCATTACTATTTATCATTCCAATTTTTCTATTACTGAGAATAGTTTATTTTTTCATATATTGGACACAAATATTTTTTGCCTTCAATGAGTACTTCAATGGCCTTCTTCCTCTTTTATATTTGGTATTTGATTCATGCTATAATTTCTAATTTCTCATGATTATTTAGACAGGTAACTAATAATTTCCTACTCTGTATATGTTTACAGCCTCATCTAGCTTTGCCAACTTTTGGTTTATAATATTTGAGAATATGTTACTTGGCACAACTTAAATTAGGATTATTATACTTTTTTTTATAAAGCCATTAAAAACCTAATGGCAGCAAATTTGAAACAATGGAAGACATAATCAGTGAGATTGAAGAAAAATCCATGGATACTACTTTGAGAGAAATCCAGAGAAAAGAATGAAGAAAACCTAACAATGACGTGAGACACAATCAAGAGCAAATATCTGTGTGTGACTAGAGTTCCAGAACAGGGGGAGAAAATGGACATACAGAGAAGATTGTTGAATTTTTGCTGGAAGAAAACTTAACACTCTCAATAAAGCACAGAACATCTAGAAAGAAACTCAGCAAAGATATAGAAGAAGTAAAGGTCAAAATCAACCAATATGACCTCATAGACATATATAGAACACTCCACCCAACATCAGCAGAGTATACATTCTTTTTGAATGCACATGGAACATTCTCCAGAATACACCACAGTTTAGGCCACAAAGCAACCCTCAATAAAATCCAAAACACAAAAATAATACAAAGAATAATATGTTTAAATGAAGCATACTTGATACTTCAATAAGTCATGAAAAAGAAATAAAGAACATCAAAATTGGAAATGAAGAAATATAACTATCCCTATTCACAGATGATATGATCCTATACATACAGAACCCCAAAGGTTTCACAAGAAAATTATTGGAACAAATAGAAAGACTCAGCAGAGTAGCAGGATACAAGATCAATATATAAAAATGTGTTGGATAACTGTACATCAAAAAAGAGAACTTCAAAAAGGAAATCAGGAAAAAAATACTATTCATAATAACTCCTAAAAAGATAAAATACTTAAGAATAAATCTAACCAGGGATATAAAAGAATTATCCAAAAAAAGCTACAAAGCGCTACTGCAAGAAATCAAAAGAAAACTACATAAATGGAAAAACGTGTCATGCTCATGCATACGAAGACTCAACACTGTGAAAATGTCAATTCTACACTACAGTTATAAAGCAATCCAGATACGAATATCAACAGTATTCTTTAAAGAGATGGAAAAACTAATTGCCAGATTTATATGGAAAGGAAAGAGGCCCCAGATAAGCAAATCATTAATGAAGAAAAACAACAAAGTAGGAGGCTTCACACTACCTGATCTCAGAACCTGCTATACAGCCATGGTAGTCAAAACAGCCTGGTACTTTTACAATGACAGACAAATAGAACGTTGGAACAAAATCGAGAACCCAGAGGTAAATCCATCCACCTATGGTTAGCTGATCTTTGACAAAAGAACAAAGTCCATTAAATGGGGAAAAGACAGTCTTTTTTTTTTTTTCTGGGAATCATGGCCTAGCCAAATTGTTACACGCATTTGTTGGGGGACACAGTTTAATCCATGACATTCCACCCTTTGGCCCCCCAAAAATCACATCCTTGAAACATGCAAAACATATTCATCCCATCATATCATAGCAAAAGTCTTAACTCCAAGTCCAAAATCCAAAAATTCCTCTTCATCTGTGAAATCTAGAATACAAATTATCTGCTCCCAAAGGTACAATGGCAGAACGGTCACAAGCTAGACATTTCCATTACAAATGGGAGAAACTGGAGGGAAAGAAGTGATGACAGGCACCAAGCAAGTCAGAAGAACACCAAAGTAGTATGCAGAACATTTTCTTAATAAGCTTTGTTACGATAATTGACCTAGATATCTCCTGAAAGCATGGTCCGCAGACCCCTACTCCCGCTACTGTGTCCCTCAAAGTGTTTGATTGTATTCAGGAAACTTCTTACCTTTGGTTTAGTCCAGTTGTGCTGACTTGTCCTGTAGTGAATGCTGTCCTTCCCTTCAACTAAAATAATTCTTATCTACTATCTAGTTAGTAAATAACCCTCACCCTACCTCCCCACCCATGTAGCCATCAAAGAATGTTTTCTTCTGTGTTTAAAACTTTTCTTGAGTTCTTATAATAATGATCTTATACAATATTTGTCTTTTTGTGACTGACTAAATTCACTCAGCATAATGACCTCCAGCTTCCTCCATGTTATAAGATGCTTCACTTCACGGCCACATCATTGTTCTTTATCGTTGTGTAGTAATCCATTGTGTGGATATACCATAATTTGTTTATCCATTCATCCATTGACGGATATCTAGGTTGTTTCCAACTTTCTTTTTTTTAATTTAACTTAAGATGAAGGTTTACAGAACAAATAGTTTCTCATTAAACAGTCAGTACACACATTGTTTTATGACATTGGTTGACAACCCCGTGACATGTCAACCCTCTCCGTTCTCCACATTGTTTTTTTTTTTTTTTTGTAGTGAAAATATACTTAGTCAAAGATACACCATTTCAAAAATTTCTACATGCACAGTTCAGTGACATCGAATACGTTCTTACAGTTGTGCTGCTATTCTCACTTTAGATGAAGGTTTACAGAACAAAATAGTTTCTCATTAAACAGTACACATATTGCCCTATGACAATAGTTAACAACCCCACTACATGTCAACACTGTTCTTACTCAAACTTGGGTTCCCTATCACCAGATTTCCTGTCCCCTTCTGCCTTCTAGCCCTTGTCCCTGGACTGCTGTACCTCATTAGTCCCATTTTGTTTTAAGGAGCTGTTCAATCCCCGGCTGATCGGTGAACCTCGGAAGTGACTTCACCACTGAGCTGAAAGGGTGTCTGGGGGCCATACTCTCAGGGTTTCTCCAGACTCTTTCAGGACAGTAAATCTGGTGTTTTTTATGTGTGTTAGAATTTTGTTCTACATCCTTCTCCAACCCTGTCCAGAACCCTGTGTTGTGATCTCGGTCAGAGAAGTCAGTGGTGGTAGCCAGGCACCATCTAGCTGTATTGCACTCAGTCCCATGGAGGCCTTCGTAGCTGTGGTCCATTAGTCCTTTGGACTAATCTTTTCCTTGTATCTTATTCTCTTCATTCTGCCTTGCTCCTGAAGGGGTGAGACCAGTGGAGTATCTTAGATGGCTTCTCACAAGCTTTTAAGACCCCTGACACTACTCACCAAGGTAGAATGTAAAACGTTATCTTTATAAACTGTGTTATGCCAGTTGAGCTAGATGTTCCCTGAAGCCATGGTCCCCACAGGCCTCTGCCCAGCAAGTCAGTCCCTCAGGGAGTTTGAATGTGTCTATGGAGTTTAAATGACCTTTCCTTGTTCAAGTTGTGCTGGTTTCCCCAGTACTGTGTACTGTCTCACCCTTCACCAAACATACCACTTATCTATTGTCTATTTAGTATCCCCCCACCACATCTCCATTCCTTGTAACCAACAAAAAGTGTTACTTTTTGTGTGTAAATGTTTTCATGACTTTTTACAATAGAGGTCTCATACAATATTTGTCTTTTTGTGATTGACTTATTTCACTCAGCATAATGTCCTCCAGTTTCATCCATGTTATGAGATGATTCACAGATTCATTGTTGTTCTTTATTGTTGCGTAGTACTCTATTCTGTGTACACACCACAGTTTGTTTATCCATTCTTCTGTTGATGGGCATCTAGGTTGTTTCCATCTTTTTGCTATTGTGAACAATGCTGCCATGAACATGGGTGTGCATATGTCTATTCTTGTGATGGCTCTTATTTCTCTAGGATATATACATAGGACTGCGATTGCTGGATCGTATACTATTTCTATTTCTAGCTTTCTAAGGAAGCACCATATCATTTTCCACAATGGTTCTATCATTTTGCATTCCCACCAGCAGGGCATAAGAGTTCCAATCTTCCCCAGCCTCAACAACATTTGCTATTTCCAGTGTTTTTGATTCATGCCAGTAATTCTGGGGTGAGATGGTATCTCATTGTGGTTTTTATTTCCATTTCTCTAATGGCTAGTTATCACGAGCATTTCCTCATGTGTCTGTTGGCCGCTTGAATGTCTTCTTTGGTGAAGTGTCTGTTTATTTCCTTTGCCCAATTTTTAATAGGATTATTTGCCTTTTTGTTGTAGAGGTGTTGGATTTTCTTGTAGATTATGGAGATTAGACCTTTGTCTGACTTGTACTGTCCAAAAATTTTTTCCCAGTCTGTAGATTCTCTTTTTACTCTTTTGGTGAAGTCTTTGAAGAGCATAGGTATTTGATTTTTAGAAGAACCCAGTTATCTAATTTATCTTTTGGGTTTTGTGTGTTGATGGTTATTGTTTGTATCCTGTTAATGCTGTGTATTAGGGCCTGTAGCCTTGGTCATATTTCTTCTTCTATGAACTTTATACTTTTTTGGCTTTATATTCAGGTCTTTGATCCATTTTGAAGTAGTTTTTGTATATGGTGTGAGGTATGGCTCCTGTTTCATTTTTTTTGCAGATGGACATCCAGTTTTGCCAGCACCATTTGTTAAAAAGACTGTCTTTTCCCCATTTGATGGACTTTGGGCCCTTGTCGAAGATCAGGTGACTGTAGGCGGATGGATTTACATCTGGGTTCTCAATTCTGTTCCATTGGTCAATGTATCTGTCGTTGTACCAGTAACAGGCTGTTTTGACTACTGTAGCTGTAAAGAAGGTTCTGAGGTCAGGTAGTGTGAGTCATCCAATTTTATTCTTCTTCAGTAGTGCTTACTTATTCAGGGTTTCTTCACTTTCCATATAAAGTTAACGATGAGTTTTTTCATCTCATTGAATGTTGTTGGTATTTGGATCGGGATTGCGTTGTGCTTGTAAATTGCTTTGGGTAGAATTGCCATTTTCACAATGTTGAGTCAACCTTTCCATGAGCATGGTATGTTTTTCCATTTAGGTAGTTCCCTTTTGGTTTCTTTCAGTACTGTTTTGTAGTTTTCTTTGTATAGGTTTTCTACATCCATGTTTAGATTTATTCCTAAGTATTTTATTTTCGTAGGGGCTATTATAAATGGGATTGTTTTCCTTATTTCCTTTTCATCTTTCCCTTTATTGGTGTATAGGAATACAACTGATTTTAGTATGTTTCTCTTTTATCTCTGCTGAATCTGTCTTCTAGTTCCAGTAGATTTCTCATGGAGTCCTTAGGGTTTTCTATGTATAGTATCATATTATCTGCAAACAGCAACAGTTTAACATCTTCATTACCAATTTGGATGTTCTTTATTTCTTTTTCTTGCCTTATTGCTCTAGCTAGATCTTTCAGCACAATCTTAAATAGGAGTGGTGATAAAGGGCATCCTTGTCTTGTTCCTGTACTCAAAGGGAATATTTTCAGCCTATCTCCATTAAGAATTATGTTGACTCTTGGTTTTGCATAGAAGCCCTTTTTTATGTTGAGGAATTTCACTTGTATACCTATTTTACTGAGAGTTTTTATCAGGAATGAGTGTTGGACTTTTCAAATGCCTTTTTTGCATCAACTGAGATGATCATGTGATTCTTTTCTTTCCTTTTATTTATGTGGTGGATTACATTGATTGGTTTTTTAGCATTGAACCATCCTTGCATACCTGGTAGGAATCCTTCTTGGTCATGGTGTACTATTTTTTTGAATGATGCTGATTTCTATTGGCTAGAATTTTGTTGAGAATTTTCGCATCTATATTCATGAGAGATATTGGCCTGTAATTTTCTTTTCTTGTTGTGCCTTTGCCTGGTTTTGGTATCACAGTTATGCTGGCTTCATAGAATGAATTCAGAAGTGTTGCTTCCCTTTCTATGCTGTGAAATAGTTTGAGTAGTACTGTACAATCTCTTCTCTGAATGTTTTGTAGGATTCTCCAGTGAAGCCATCTGGGCCAGAGCTTTTTTTTGTTGGGAGTTTTTATTACTTTTTCAATCTCTTCTCTTGTTATGGGTCTGTTCAGATTTTCAACATCACTTTGCTGTAGTTTGGGTAGGTAGTGTGTTTCTAGAAAGTTATCCATTTCCTCTAGGTTTTCAAATTTGTTGGAGTACAGTTTTTCATAATATTCTTTTATGACCTTTTTATTTCGTTTTTGTATGTTGTAATGTCGCTCTTTTCATTTGTTTTTTGGGTCATTTGCATCCTCTCCTGTTTTTCTTTTGTCAGTCTGGGCAGTGGTTTGTCGATTTTCTTGATTCTTTCAAAGAACCAACTTTTGATTTTGTTGATCCTTCAATTGTTTTTCTGTTCTCTATTACATTTATTTCTGCTTTGATCTTTATTATTTCCTTTCTTATTGTGGCTGTGGACTTTTTTTGCTGTTCTCTTTCTATTTGTTTGAGTTGTGTAGTTAATGTTTTGATTTTATCCCCTTCTTCCTTTTTGCTATAAATTCTCCTCTGAATACTGCCTGTGCTGTGTCCCCAAAGTTTTGGTATGATGTGTTTTCATTCTCATTTGATTCTAGGAATTTTTTGATTCTATCTCTGATTTCATCCATTACCCAGTGATGTGTAAGCAGGGTGTTATTCAGTTTCCATGGAATTGATTTTTTTGTTGTTGTTGTTGCTCTTTCTATTGTTAATTTCTTCCTTGACTGAATTGTGGTCAGAGAAGATACTTTGTATTACCTCAACGTTTTGGACCTTGTTGAGGAATACTCTGTGGCCTAAGATGTGGTCTATTCTGGAGAACGTTCCATGTGCATTGGAAAAGAATGTGTATTTGCACCTGTTGGATGTAGTGTTCTGTATATATATGTATGAGGTCAGGTTGGCTAATTGTGCCCTTTAGGTCTTCTGTGTCTTTGCTGATCTTCTTTTTAGATATTGTGTCCTTTACTGAGAGTGGTGTGTTGAAGTCTTCTACTATTATTGTGGAACTGTCAATTTCTCTTTTCAGTGTTGTTTCAGTTTGTATTATGTAGTTTGGAGCCCTGTCATTGGGTGTGTGGATGTTTATTATGGTTATGTTTTCATGATGGAGCATCCCCTTAATTATTATATAGTGTCCTTCTTTGTCTTTTATGGTAGATTTCGTTTTATAGTCTATTTTATCTGAAATTAGAATTGCCACTTCTGCTCTTTTTTGGTGGTAGTTAGCTGGATATATTTTTTCCAACATTTGATTTTTAATAAATTCATGTCTTTTTTCTAAGGTGTGTCTGTTGTAGACAGCATATTGATGGATCCTGGTTTTTTTATCCATTCTGTCACTCTCTGTCTCTTTATGGGTGCATTGCATCCATTTACATTCAGTGTGATTATTGATAGATGTGAGTTTATTGCTGTCATTTTGTAGTTCTTTTTTTGTGATGCTGACAGTTTCTTTCTTCTTCTTACTCTCCTGTGCTGAATCACTTTTCTTTGTGGATTTTTTTTCTTTTCTTTGTTTTTTTTAGATTTTGTTTTTACTACGACTTTATGTTTTTCCTCGTTATTTTTATGAGTATGTTTTTTAACTTTCTTTGAGGTTACCATGAAATTTACCCTTATCTTTATAAGTTGGAAGCAGTCTATTATTACTTGGTATCACCTTACCTTCCTCTCCATTAGAAGGGTCTATACCTACACCATTTATTCCCTCTTTTATTGTTCTGATGCTTTGCCATTTACAGATTACCTGCTCTGATTCCCTGTTGTATTTCTTTCGGTTTTGTATAGTCGTTGAGAGTTCATTTACTAGGTTGGTAGCTGGCTGGTACGATCCTGCATCCTAGATTCAGCCTATGAGCTGAAGTTGTTTCTTCTCAGAGTGAAGGACACCCTTTAATAATTCTTGTAAATTTGGTTTGGTTTTTAAATACTCGTTTAATTTCTGTTTATGTGGAAATGTCCTAATTTCACTGTTTTTTTTTTTTTTAATTGTACTTCAGGTGAAGGCTTACAGAACAAATCATTTCTCATGAAACAGAAGTACACATGTTGTTTTATAACATTGGTTAACAACCCCACAATGTATCAACCCTCTAACTTCTCAACCTCTTTTTTTTTTGGTGCAAATACACATAGCCAAAGATACACTATTTCAAAAATTTCTACGTGCACAGTTCCGTGACATTGACTACGCTCTTCCAATTGTGCTGTTATTCTCACTTAAGATGAAGGCTTACAGAACAAACTAGTTTCTCATTTAACAGTTAGGGAGAGTTTTGTAGGATATATTATTCTTGGCTTGAAAATTTTTCTTTCAAGGTTTTACATATGTCATCCCATTGCCTTCTTGCCTGCATGGTTTCTGCTGAATAATCTAAGCTTAGTCTTATTGTTTCTCCTCTCTATGTGACTTCTTATTTTTCACCAGCTGCTCTAAGATTCTTTGTTTGTCTTTGGTTTTTTCGAGTGTCATTATGATATGCCTTGGTGATTTTCTTTTGGGGTCTATCCTATACGTGGTTCATTGAGCTTTTGGGATGGCCTGCTTTTCATCTTTCATAATATTGGGGAAGTTTTCTATAAGCAGAACTTCAGTGATCCTCTCTGTGTTTTCTGTTTTCTTCCCCTGTTCTGGAACTCCGATCAGTCACAAATTTTTGCTTTTGATTGTATCCCACATAACTCTCAGGGTCTCTTCATTTTTCTTTGTTCTTTTTTCTGAGTTTTCCTCGAACAGAGTAGTATCCAAGTGTTTGTCTTCCATTCCACTGATCCTGTCTTCCACTGTCTCAAATCTGCTCGTCAGCCCTTTTATGACACTGTTCATTTCTGAAATCTTGTTGTTTATCTTTTGGATTTCTAATTGTTGTTTTTGTATAATTTCTAGTCGTGAATTTATTTTGGCATTTTGTTTCTGCATTATTTTTCTGAATTCTTCTATTTTTTTTGTCTGTATTGTCTATGAATTTATCTGCCTTTTCAGTGAATTACTCTCTATTTTTTCTTCATTTTTGTCTGCTTTTTGCTTCAACTGTTGCCTAATTCTGAGTATTAGAGATCTGAATTCCTATCAGGTAATTCTAGTGCCTTTTCTTCTACTGGAAATTTATCTGGTGTTTTATTTTGGATGCCTAATGGAACCATCCTGTCCTGTTTTTGTAAATGTTTTGATATTTTTTGCTGTCTTCAGGGCATTCAGTAGTTATTTTTCTCTTTTGTTGATTGCATATTTGTTTGTTTCTTCCTTTTTTTTTTAATTTGGCTATGTCTGTGCAGGCAGGCTGTGTTTTCTTTATTGTTTGCTCCTCTTTGGGCACTATACTGTTCACCTCCTTATCCAATTGACAGGGTCAGTCACTCAGATGGTACAGAGGGTAGGTCTAGCTGAAGAGGAGTTTCTGGGATGGTTTGTTTGTGGCACTTACTATAGCCACCAGGGTGGGTCGGTGATCAGTGCAGGGCACATTCTTGAGGCTGTGCCTGTGTTGCTTGGTGGTGTGATGTTATTCACACAGGGAAGGTATGCAGGATGGAGGGATGGAGATTTTGATGTTTCTAGGTAAGCTGGGTATGGGAGAGAGAAGTGAAGAACAGTAGCCAAAAACATACAAGAAAAAAAAATGGTGCTGGGGGCATTTCCATTGGAGCAGAGAGATGAGCGACTATGAAATGGAGAAAAACGAAAAGGGAAAGAAGAAGAAAAAAAAAAGAGAAAAGAATGAATAAATAAAATTAGAAAGAAAAGCAAAGCTCCCAGGGATCCCACCTGTGCAGCTACAAG
Organism: Dugong dugon; assembly: GCA_030035585.1. Classification (NCBI taxonomy): domain Eukaryota; kingdom Metazoa; phylum Chordata; class Mammalia; order Sirenia; family Dugongidae; genus Dugong; species Dugong dugon. The sequence goes on from CM057479.1 coordinate 37,895,251, forward strand.
GTCTGGGGAAGATGTTCCCAGGTGTTGCAGTACAGCCTGGCTAGAATGTATAGATGTATTCAGCGCCAGGTATTCATGGGACAGGAAGAGAAGGAAGGTATAGAGAGATGAGAAACTTAGTAATGAAGAAAGACAAAAAAGGAAGAAGAGGAAAACTAAAACAAAACATGTTCAAAAAAGATCAAGAAAAACTCCCCAAAAAACAGAAAAAAAAAGAATAGCCCTAAGTGATCCCTTTGCATGTCTGCGCAAGCTGAGGGGGTAGGTCCCAAGCCTCCCAGCACTGCCCGATCAGAACGTGCTCCCAACTTGAGAAAGGAAGAAGAAAAGAAACAAACAATTCACAACAAAGAAACAAACAAACAAACAAAAAAAAAAAAACCTGGGAACCCACCAGCATGGCAGCACAGACCGGGAAGCAGTTCCATACTTGAACGGAGCTCCAGAGCTCCTTAGGAAGAAGCAAAGATAGCACACGGAGCCAGGTACTTGAGCTAAAGGGGGGGAGGATGGTGAAAGGTAAGGAAGAATTCAAAAGAAGTGGAAACAAGCAACACCAGCAGTCAACAAATGGCACCCAGGGAGTCAGCCAGTGCAGGTTGGTAGAATCCAAGCAGCTGGTGCTTCCCAGCCAAAAGACTGTTGCCGCTGGAAGCAGAGGAGGCCGAGTGGAGGTGAAGAAGGGTGGGGGTGTGAAAGCGTATATCTCTGTTTGCCGGTTGTTCTGTCTCCTGCTGGAAGCTCCATGACACTGCATTCTTGTAGCCTGTATTTCCTGATCTCTGAGACGAGTCCATAATAGTGGATCTGTGCTGCGTTAGCTGGTAGGGGACCTCTCCATGTACGTCTCCTCACTGTCTGTTCTATGTCAGTTTCTCAGTCCATTTGGTGCTTGGCTGAGTTCTTTATCTCTCCATTTGATGTTTAGGTTCAGCATTGCTGTTTTCTCTGTTTGGTTTAGTTTTTCGGATCTTTGCTGTGGAGGGATGGTGTGGTGATTCTGCCTAGAGTGCCATATTGCCAGAAATCTCCTGTTTCCATCTTTTTGCTATCGTGAATAGTGCTGCAATGAACATGAGTGTGCATATATCTATTCATGTGATGACTCTTATTTCTCTAGGATATATTCCAAGGAGCAGGATAGCGGAGTTGTATGTTACTTCTATTTCTTGCTTTTTAAAGAAGTGCCAAATTGATTCCAAAGTGGTTGCACCATTTTACATTCCCAGCAACAGTGTGTAAGTGTTCCAGACTCTCCAGAACCTCTCTAGCATTTATTGTTTTGTGTTTTCTGAATTAATGCTAACCTTTTTGGGGTGAGATGATATCTCGTAGTTTCGATCTGCATTTCTCTAATGGCTAATGATCGTGAGCATTTCTTCATGTGTCTATTAGCCACCTGAATATCTTCTTTGTGAAGTGCCTGTTCATATGCTTTGCTCATTTTTTAATTGGGTTATTTGTCTTTCGTTGTTGAAGTTTCACAGTATCTTGTAGATTTTATAGATTAGATGATGATCAGATTTGTTGTAGACAAAATTTTTGTCCCAGTCTATAGGTAGTCTTTTGACTCTTTTGGTGAAGTCTTTTGATGAGCATAAGTGTTTGATTTTTAGAAGCTCCCATTTATCTGGTCTTTCTTCTGGTGCTTTTGCATTGTTACTTATGGTTCGTATTGTGTTTATGCTATGTATTTGGGCTCCTAGTGTTGTTTCTATTTTTTCTTCCCTGATCTTTATCATTTTAGATTTTATATTTAAGTCTTTGATCCAGTTTGAGTTACTTTTTGTGCATGGTGTGAGGTATATGTCTTGTTTCAGTTTTTTTGCAGATGGATATCCAGTTATGCCAGTACCATTTGTTAAAGAGACTCTCTTTTCCTCAATTAATGGACTTTGGGCCTTTATCAAATATCAGCTACTCATAGCTGGATGAATGTACGTCTGTATTCTCAATTCTGTTCCATTGGTCTATCTGTCTGTTGTTGCACCAGTACCAGGCTGTTTTGACTACTGTGATGGTATAATAGGTTATAAAATCAGATAGTTCGAGGCCTCCCACTTTGTTCTTCTTGAGTAATGCTTTACTTATCGGGGACTCTTCCTTTTCCGTATGAAGATGGTGATTTTTTCTCCATCTCATTAAAATATGCTGGTGTAATTTGGATCGGGATTGCATTTTATCTGTAGATCGCTTTGGGTAGAATTGACATTTTCACTATGTTGAGTCTTCCTATATATGAGTAAGCTATGTTTTTACACTTATGCAGGTCTCTTTTGGCTTTTTGCAGTGTCGTGTAGTTTTCCTTGTATAGATCTTTTACATCTCTGGTTAGATTTATTGCTAAGTATTTTATCTTCTTGGAGGCTACTGAAAATGGTATTGATTTGATGACTTCCTCTTCGAGATTCTCTTTCTTGGTATAAAGGAATCAAATGATTTTTGTTTGTTTATCTTGTATCCTGAAACTTTGCTGAAATCTTCTATTAGTTCCAGTAGTTTCCTTGTGGAATTCTTGGGGTTTTCTGTGTATAAGATCATATCATCTGCAAATAGAGATTATTTGACGTCTTCCTTACCAGTTTGGATGTCCTTTATTTCTTTTTCTAGCCTAATTGCTCTGGCTAGGACCTGCAGCACCATGTTGAATAAGAATGGTGATAAAGGGCATTCTTGACTGGTTCCTGCTCTCAAGGGAAACTCAAGTCTCTCCATTTGGAATAATGTTGGCTGTTCTCTTTGTATAAATGCCCTTAATTATATTGAGGAATTTCCCTTGTATCTTACTTTGTTGAGAGTTTTTATCATGAATGGACTTTGAAATGCCTTTTCTGCATTGGTTAATAAGATCATGTGGTTCTTTTGTTTTATGTATGTGATGGATTACATTGATTGTTTTACTAATGTTGAACCACCCCTGCATACCTGGTATATATCCCACTTGATCACGGTGAATTATTTTTTTGATGTGTTCCTTAATTCTATTGGCTAGAATTTTGTTGAGGATTTTTGTGTCAATGTTCATGAGGGATATTAGTCTGTAATTTTCTTTTTTTGTGGTGTCTTTACCTGGTTTTGGTATCAGGGTTATGCTGGCTCCATAGAACGAATTTGGGAGTATTCCATCCTTTTCTATGCTTGAAATACCTTTAGTAGAAGTCGTGTTATCTCTTTGCTGAAGATTTGGTAGAATTCTCCAGTGAAGCCATCCAGGCCAGAGCTTTTTTGTTTTTTTGTTTGGAGTTTTTAAATTAACTTTTTAATCTCTTCTTTTGTTATGGGTTTATTTAGTTGTTCTACCTCTGTGTTTGTTTAGGTAGGTAGTGAGTTTCTAGAAATTTGTCCATTTCCTCTAGGTTTTCAAATTTCTTAGAGTACATTTTTTCATAGTATTCTGTTATGATTCTTTTAATTTCAGTTGAGTCTGTTGTGATATCGCTCATCTCATTTCTTATATGGGTAATCTGCTTCCTCTCCTGTTTTTCTTTTGTCAGCTTGGCCAATGGTTTATCAATTTTGTTGATCTTTTCACAGAACCAGCTTTTAGTCTTGTTAACTCTTTTGTTTTTTTCTATTTTCTATGTCATTTAATTCTGCTATAATTCTTATTATCTCCTTTCTTCTGGCACCTGAGGGCTTCTTTTGCTGCCCTCTTTCTACTTTTTCCAGCTGTAGGGTTAATGCTTCGATCGTGGCCCTGTCTTCTTTTTGTATGTGTGCATTTATTGCTGTAAACTGACCTCCGAGCACTGCTTTTGCTGTGTCCCAAAGGTTCTGGTAGGATGTGTTTTCACTCTCATTTGATTCTATGAATTTCTTTCTTCTATCCTTAATTTCTTCTGTAACCAAGTAGTTTTGGAGCAAGGTGTTGTTTAGTTTCCAAGTGTTTGATTTTTTTCCTTGCTTTTTCTGTTGTTGATTTTTACTTTTATGGCTTTATGGTCAGAAAAGATGCTTTGTAATATTTCAATGCTTTGGATTTTGTTAAGACTTGCTTTATGGCCTAATATGCGGTCTATTCTGGAGAGTGTTCCATGTGTACTGGAAAAGAAAGTATACTTGATTGCTGTTGCATGGTGTGTTCCGTATATGTCTATGAGACAAAGTTGGTTGATTGTAGCATTTAGCTCTTCTGTGTCTTTGTTGAGCTTCTTTCTGGATGTTCTGTCCATCAGGGAAATTGGTGTGTTGAAGTCTCCTACTACTATTGTGGAGCCGTCGATCTGTCTTTTCAGTCCTGTTAGAGTTTGTGTTACGTATTTTGGAGCCCTGTCGTTGAGTGTGTAAATGTTTAGTATAGTTATGTCCTCCTGGTGTATTTACTCTTTAATCATTATATAGTGTCCTTCCTCATCCTTTGTAGTGGATTTTACTTTAATGTCTATTTTGTCAGAGATTAATATTGCCACTCCTGCTCTTTTTTTAGTGTTATTTGCTTGATATATTTTTTCCATACTTTGAGTTTTAGTCTGTTTGTGTCTTTAAGTCTAAGGTGTGTCTCTTGTAGGCAACTTATAGACAGATCATGTTTTTTTATCCAATCTGCCACTCTCTGTCTCTTTATTGGTGCATTTAGTCCATGTACATCCAGCATAATTATTGATAGGTAAGAGTTCAGTGCTGTCATTTTGATGTATTTTTTTGTGTGTTGTTCACAGTTTCTTTGTTCCACTTATTTTCTGTGCTGTGTTGTTTTTTTTTCCTCTGTATTTTCTTTACATTTTTTTCATTATTGTTGATTTTGTGTCTGCTGAGTCTTTATATTTTTCTAGCTTTTTATTTTGGTTTGTAGGATTGTTAGTTTCCTTTGTGGTTACCTTAATATTTACCCCTATTTTTCTAAGTTGATACCAGTCTTTTATTTCTTTATATCGCCTTTACTTCCTCTCCACGTGAAAAATCTAAGTCTACATTTTAAGTCCCTCTTTTTTGTCTATCTGTAGAATTTTATAGACGTGCCATATTGTTTTCCAAAATGATTGTAACATTTTGCATTCCTTCTGGCAGTACATAAGAGTTCCAGTCTCCCCACAGCCTCTCCAACGTTTTTTTTTCTGTTTTCTTGATTCTTGCCATTAATGCTGGCGTGAGATGGTATGTCATTTTGGTTTTGATTTGCATTTCTCTAGTGGCAAGTGATCAGGAGCATTTCCTCATGTGTCTGTTAGCTGTTTGAATGTCTTCTTTGGTGAACTGTCTGTTCATTTCCTTAGGCCTTTTTTTTTAATTGGATTATTTTTCTATTTGTTTTAAGGCTATTGGATTTTCCTGTAGATTTTTGACAGTAGACTTTAGTGGGATTTGCATTGTATTTGAAGATGGTTTGGGTAGAATTGACATTTTCACAATGTTGAGTCTACCTATCCATGAGTATGGCATGTTTTTCAATTTATGTGGATCTCCTTTGTTTTCTTGCAGTAGTGTTTTGTAGTTTTCTTTGTCAAGATCTTTTACATCCCTAGTTAAGTTTATTCCTAAGTATTTTGTTTTTTAGGGGCTAGTATACATGGTATTGTTTTTCTGATTTCCTTTTCATTATTTTCTTTGTTGGTGTATACTAATCCAACTGATTTTTGTATGTTTATGTTGTATCTTGCTACTCTACTGAAACTTTCTTTTAGTTCTGGTAGTTTTTTCATGGAGTTTTTTTGGTTTTCTATATATAGTATTATATCATCCACAAATAGTGACAGTTTTACTTCTTCCTTACCAGTTTGGTTGCCCTTTGTTTCTTTTTCTTGCCCTATTGCTTTAGGTAGGACTTTCAGCACAATGTAAAATAGGAGTGGTGATAAAGGGCATCCTTGTCTTATTCATGTTCTGAAGAGAAATTTTTCATCTTCTCTCCATTAAGTATGATGTTGGCTGTTGGTTTTGTATAGGTGCCCTTTATTAAGTTGAGAAATTTTTTTCTATACCTATCTTATTGAGAATTTTTATCAGGAAAGGTTGGAGGACTTTGTCAAATGTATTTTCTGTGTTGATTGAGATGATCTGATTATTCTTTTATTTATGTGGAGAATTATGTTAATTGATTATCTAATGTTAAACCATCCTTCCTTATCTAGTATGAATCCCACTTTGTTGTGGTGTACTGTTTATTTGTTTTTATATATAATACTGAATTCTATTGGCTAGAATTTTGACAATTCTTCATCTATATTCATGAGAGATATTGATCTTTTTTTTTTCCTGTGGTGTTTACCTGGTTTTGGTATTAGGGTTATGCTAGCTTCATAGAATGAATTCAGAAGTATCTCTTCCATTTTGATGTTCTGAAACACTTTGAGTATTACTGGTGTAAGCTCTTCTCTGAATGTTTGGTAGAATTCTACAGTTAAGCTATCTGGGCCATGGCTTTTTTTTGTTGGGACTTAATTATTTTTATTCCTTTTACAATCACTTCTGTTATGGGTCTGTTCAGATTTTCACTTCATTTTGTGTTAGTTTGGGTAGATAGTGTGTTCCTAGAAATTTGTCCATTTCCTTTAGGTTTCACATTTTTTGGTGCATAGTTTTTCATAGTTTTCAGTTATGATCCTTTTTATTTCAGTTGGGTCTGTTGTAATGTCCCCCAGTTCATTTCTTATTGGGGTTATTTGCACCCTCTCCTGTTTTTCTTTTTTCATTTTGGCCATTGGTTTGTCTATTTTGTTGATCCTTTCAAAGAACCAACTTTTTGTTCTTTTGAGTCTTTGTTTTGAAATATTCTCTATTTCATTTATTTCTGCTCTGATCTTTATTATTTCCTTCCTTCTGGTGGTTGTAGACTTCTTTTGCTCTTCTCTGTTTGAGTTGTGTAGCTAATGTTGATTTTTATCCCTTTTTTCTTTTTTGATGTGTTCATCTATTGCAGTAAATTGTCCTCTAAGTACTGCCTTTGCTGTGTCCCAAAAGTTTTGGTATGATGTGTTTTCATTCTTGTTTGGTTCTAGGAAATTTTTTATTCTATCCTTGATTTCTTCTATAACCCAGTGTTTTTTAAGCACGATATTATTCAGTTCCCATGTATTTGATTGTTTTCCTTGCTCTTCCTGTTGTAAATTTCTACTTTGATGCTGTTGTCTTCAGAGATGATACTTTGTATTATTTCAATGTTTTGAATATTTTTGAGGGTTACTTTGTGGCCTAAGATGTGGTCTATTCTGGAGAACCTTCCATGTGCTTTGGAAAAGAACATGCAATTTGCAGCTACTGCATAGAGTGCTCTTTATATGCCTCTGAGTTCAAGTTGGCTGATTAAGACCTTTAGATCTTTATATGTTTGTCTTTGCTAAGTTTCTTTCTAGATGTTCTGTCCTTTACTAAGAGTGGTGTTTTGAAGTTTCCTATTATTGTGGAACAGTCAATTTCTCTTTTCAGTGCTGTTAGAGATTGTTTTATGTATTTTGGAACCCTGTCATTGGTGGCACATATATTTATTATTGGTAAGTCTTCATGACGGATTGTCTCTTTAACCATTATATAATGCCCTTCACTGTCTTTCATGGTGGATTTTGTTTTGAAGTCTATTTTATCTGAAGTTAGTGCTGCCACTCCTGATCTTTTTTGGTAGCTGTTTGCTTGATATATTTTTTTCATCCTTTGATTTTTAATAAATTTATGTTTTTATTTCTAAAGTGTGTCTGTTGTAGACAGCATATTGATGGATCTATTTTTTAGCCATTCTGTCACTCTCCATCTCTTTATGGATGTATTTAGGGCATTTATGTTCAGTGTAATTATTGATATGAGTGAGTTTATTGCTGTCATTTTGTAATGCTTCTTTCTGTGGTGCTGATGTTTTCTTTTTCCTCTTACTCTACTGTGTTGAATTCTTTTGTTTGTGGATTTTTTTTCATTTCTTTTTTTGGTAGATTTTGTGTTTAATGACACTTTATGTTTTACTTCTTATTTTGATGAGTAATTTTGTTATCTTTCTTAGTGGTTACCTTGAAATTTATCCTCATTTTCTAAGTTGAAACCAGTCATATTACTTGGTATCACTTGTCTTCCTTTCCATTTGAAAGTTCTATATCTACACCATTTATTCCCCCTTTATTGTTCTGATGTTCTTGTCATTTACAGATTTACCTCTCTATAAATCTTTTGGTTTTGGTTTATCCTTGAGAGTTCATTACCTAGGTTGTTGTCTAGCTGATGCAGTCTTTTGTCTTAGATTCAGGCTGTTGTCTGATGTTGTTGGTTCTTAAACCTAAGGACTCCCTTTAATAATTCTTGTGAGTTTTGTTTCGTTTTTACATATTCCCTTAATTTCTGTTTATCTAGAAATTTCCTAATTTCACCATCATATCTGAGCCAGAATTTTGCAGTATATATTATTTTTGGTTGGTATTTTTTTTTTCTTTCAAGGTTTTATATAAGTCGTCCCATTGCCATCTTGGCTACGTGGTTTCTGCCTAGTAATCAGGGCTTAGTCTTATCGTTTCCCCTCTTTATGTGATTTTTCATTTTTCTCGATCTGCTCTCAGGATTGTTTTTTTGCCTTTGGTTTTAGTAAGTGTAATTATGATCATGATATTTCTTGATGATTTTATATTGAGGTCTATCCTATATGGGGTTCATTGAGCTTTTTGGATGGTCAGCTTTTCATCCTTTATGATATTAGGGAAGTTTTCTGTCAGCAGCTCTTCAGTGATACTCTCTGGGTTTTCCACCTGTTCTGGAGCTCTGATCACTCATAAAATTTAGCTTTTGATTGTATCCCACATGGTTCTCAGGGTTTCTTCATTTGTCTTCATTGTTTTCTCTGATTTTTCCTCAAAGTGTTATCCAAGGATTTGTCTTCAATTTCATTGATCTTGTCTTCTATTGTTTCAAACATGCTCCTCAGACCTTCTATGATACTGTCCATTTCTGAAATCTTGTTGTTTATCTTTTGGATTTCTAATTTTTGTTTTTGTATCATTTCAAGTTGTGAATTTTTTTTGAAATTTTGTTCCTGTATTATTTACCTGAACTTTTCCATTGTTTTGTCTGTCTTTTCCTTTGTTTGTCTATATTTTCTATGATTTTGTCTATTTTTTTCCTCATTTTTTGTATGCTTTTTCCTTCAATTTTTGGATAGCCCTGAATATTAGAGACTTGAATTCCATATTAGGTAGTTCCAGTGCCTTTTCTTCTACTGGAGGTCATTTGTTGTCTTATTTTTGATGCCTACTGGAACCCTCCTGCCGTTTTTAAATATGTTTTTATATTGTATCCTGTCTTCAGGATATTCAGGAATTATTTTCTTTGTTTATTGATTGTAGAGTCATTTGTTTCATCCTCTTTTTCTTTAGTTTGGTTATATCTTAGCAGGGGGGCTGGGCTTTCTTTGTTGTTTGCTTGTCTGTGGGCATGATACTTCTCACCATCTTGTCCAATGGGCAGTGCCAGTCACTCAGCTATGGTGCAGCAGGACAGATCCATCAGAGGGGGAGGGACTGGGATGGGTTTTTTTTACATACTGGGGCTGATAAAGCAGACCTGGGATCAGTACAGGGCAGGTTCTGGTAGAACATGCCTGTGTCACTTGGAGGTGCAATGCTGAGCATATGGTGCAGATAGACAGTAGAGAGAGGGGAAGTTGTCGTGTGTGGGGTTAAGTGGGTGTGGGAAAGAAGAGAAAGAGGGGAGAGAAACATAATCCAAAAAATAATAAAGTACTGAGTGAGCCTATCATTGGAGTGGCAAAGACCCAGGGAAGCCAAGTTCCAATGGTTCTGTAGCTGGTTGCTGAGGTATAGCCCATCAAGAATGGACAGATATGGCACATGCAGCTAGGTTGGTCAGAGAAAGGAAAGGAAGGAAGGGAGAAAGAGGTAAGAAACTAGGTTAAAAAGAAGAGAGAGAGAGAGAAAGACACACACAGCCAGGTGGTTAGGAGAAAGGAATGAAAGGAATGTAGAGAGAGACAAGAAACCGAGAAAAATAATTTAAAAAAAAAAAGTCAGGTGGTTGGGAGGAAGGAAAGGAAAAGAAGACAGAGACAGATAAGAAACTGAGAAAATAATTAAGAAAGAAAAAAAATGTCCCAAGTGAGCCCTTTGGAGGTGAGTCCCTCGCCGAGCATCACTGTGCAGCAGCCAGTCAAGATGGAGCAGAGATGACACATGTGCCTGGTGTTCAGGAGAAGTGTAAGGAAGGAAGGTATGGAGAAACAAGAAACTGAGAAAAAAAAGAAAGAAAGGGAAAAAAATACCCCAAGGGAGCCCACTGGAAGCAGGGGTTCTGCACAGCCCGTCAAGCAGGAGTAGAGATGGCACATGGAGCCAGGTGTTCAGGAGAAGGGTAAGGAAGGAAGGTAGAGAGAGACAAGAAACTGAGAAAAGAAGAGAAAAAGAATGCCCTGAGGGAGCCTACTGGTGTGGTTGCGCAGACCAGGGAAGTGTCTCCTAAGCTGAGCTTCACTGTACAGCCCATCTACAAGGAGCAGAAATGGCACACAGCACCAGGTATTCAGGAGACAGGAAAAGAAGGAATATAGACAGTGACGAGAAACTGAGAAACCAAGAAACGAAGAAAAACAAACAGGAAAAAAGAAAAAAATGTCCACATGAAGCCCCCTGGCATGGTGTCTCAGACCTGGGATGTATTTCCCCAGCTAGTAGTGCTTTACAGCCTGTCTTGAAGGAGCAGAGATGACACACAGAGCCAGCTGTTCAAGAGAAAGGAAGAGACAGAGGTGAGAGAGAGAGAAGGAACCAAAAGAAGCCCAAAGAAGCAACAATGGCAACAAAAAATGGCACTGAAGGAGCCAGCTGGTATGAGTGGGGTGAATCCAAGGGACAAGGAGATGGTATCTCCCCAGTCAAGCAACCTTGGCCCACTGGAAAGCAGTGGAGGCCAAGCTGGGAGAAGAAAAGTGGGGAGTTGGAAAGTGTGTATCACTGGTTACTGGGTGCTCTGTCTCCTGCTGGGAACTCTGTGTAGCTGCATTCCCTTACTCCCTGTCTGCTGATCTCAGTGGTTAAGGAGTCCAAGATAGCGAATCCATATCGTGTTAGCTGATAGTGGACCTCAACTCTGTATCTCTCTTCGCTCTCTGTTCTCTGTCATTTTCTTATTCCATTTGGTGCACGGTTTATTACTTTACCCCTTTATTTGACACTTAGTGTTCCAGGATTGAAATTTGTCTCTACTCAGTTTTTCTAGTCTTTGCTGTGAAGGGATGGGCGTGGTTCTTCTGTTTGTAGTGCCATGTTGGTTCCATCTTTGTTTTTTGATATTTCTGAGTTTTATTTTTGTTATAATAGATTCTGATGATCTTACTTTTACAACTGGAATATTTAGATAATTGGCGTATAATGTAGTGACATACAGAAAACACATTTTCTTTCTACTTTTTTATTGTATTTTTTTTACTGTTATAATTAAATGAAGTTTACATTTCAAATTAGTCTCCCATACAAAATTTTTATACATACATTGTTATGAGACCCTAATTGCTCACCTCATTCTGCAACAGCACACTCCTCCTCTCCACCTCTGATTCCACATGACCATTCAACCCGCTTCTAACACTCTGCCTTCCCATCTCACCTCTGGACAGAAGGTGCACCTTAGGTCTCTTGTATCTACTTGACTAAAAGGCACACTCTTCACGAGTATCACTTTATGTCCCACAGTCCAGTCCAATCCCTGTTTGAAGAGTGGGCCTTGGAAATTGTTTTAGTTCTGGCTTGATAGACAGTCCAGGGACCATGCTTTCCGGGGCACCTCCAGTCTCAGTCAGACCATTAAGTCTGGTCTTCCTACTAGAATTTGAGTTCTGCATCCCATCCTTCTGCTGCTCCATCAGGGACTCTCTGTTTTGTTACCTGTCAGGACGTTCATTGGTGGTAGCTGGGCACCATCTAGTTCTTCTGGACTCAGGGTGATGAAGTCTATGGTTTATGTGGCTCTTTCTGTCTCTTGGGGTAATACTTTCCTTGTGTCTTTGGTATTCTTCGTTCTCCTTTAGACCAAGTGGTTGGGATCAATTGATTCATCTTAGATGGCGGCTTGCAAGCTTTTAAGACCCCAGATGCCACTCACCAAAGTAGGATGAAGAACATTTTCTTAATAAGCTTTGCTATACCAATTTACCTAGATGTCCCCTGAAAGCATGGTCCCCAGACCCCTACCCCTGCTACTCTGTCTCTCAAAGTATTTTGTTGTATTGAGGAAACTTCTTAGCTTTGGTTTAGTCCAGTTGTGCTGACTTCCCCTGTAGTGTGTGCTGTCCTTCTCTTCGCCAAAGATGATTCTTATATACTATCTAGTTACTCAATAACCCTCACCCTCCATCCCCACCCCCGTAACCAACAAAGAATGTTTTCTTCTGTGTTTAAACTTATTCTTGAGTTCTTATAATAGTGGTCTTATACAGTATTTGTCCTTCTGTGACTAAATTCACTCAGCATAATAAGTTCCAGCTTCCACCATGTTATAGGATGTTTCACAGCTTCATTGTTCTTTATCGTTGTGTAATATTCCATTGTGTGGCTATACCATAATTTGTTTATCCATACTTCTGCTGATGGGAACCTAGGTTGCTTCCATCTTTTTGCTATTGTGAACAGTGCTGCAATGAACATGGGTGTGCATATATCTCTTCGTGTGATGGCTCTTATTTCTGTAGGATATATTCCAAGGAAGGGGATAGCTGGATTGTAATGTACTTCTATTTCTAGCTTTTTAAGGAAGCACCAAATTGATTTCCAAAGTGGTTGTACCATTTTACATTCCCACCAACACTATATAAGTGTTCCAGTCTCTCCGCAACCTCTCTAGCATTTCTTGTTTTGTGATTTTTGGATTAATGCTCGCCTTGTTGGGGTGAGATAATATTGTAGTTTTGATTTGCATTCTTCTAATGGCTAAAGTTCGTGAGCATTTCTGTATGTGTCTGTTAGCTGCCTGAATACCTTCTTTCGTGAACTGCCTGTTCATATCCTTTGACCATTTTTTAATTGGGTTATTTGTCTTTTTGTTGTTGAGGTTTTGCAGTACCTTGTAGGTTTTAGAGATTAGACACTGATCGGATATGTCATAACCAAAATTTTTTTCGTCGTCTGTAGGTTGTCTTTTGACTCTTATGGTGAAGTTTTTGATGAGCATAGCTATTTGATTTTTAGGAGCTCCCATTTATCTAGTCTCTCTTCTGGTGTTTGTGAGTTGTTACTTATGTTTCGTATTGTGTTTATGCCACGTAATAGGGTTCCTAGCATTGTCCCTATTTGTTCTTCCACGATCTTTATCATTTTTGATTTTATATTTAAGTCTTTGATCCATTTTGAGTTAGTTTTTTTACATGATGTGAGGTATGGGTCTTGTTTCAGTTTTTGCAGATGGATATCCAGTTATGCCAGCACCATTTGTTAAAGAGACTGTCTTTTCCTCAATTAATGGACTTTGGGCCTTTGTCAAATATTAGCTGCTCATAGGTGGATGAACTAATATCTGGATTCTCAACTCTGTTTCATTGGTCTGTATATCTGTTGTTGTACCAGTACCTGGCTCTTTTGACTACCATGGCAGTATAACAGTTCCTAAAATCAGGTAGTGTATGGCTTCCCACTTTGTTCTTCTTCTTCAGTAATGCTTTCTTTATTTGGGGCCTCTTCCCTTTCCATGTGAAGTTGGTGATTTGTTTCTCCATCTCATTAAAAAATGCTGCTGGAATTTGGATCTGGATTACATTGTATCTGCAGATCATTTTGGATAGAACTGACATTTTCACTGTGTTGATTCTACCTATCCATGAGCAAAGTGTATTTTTCCACTTATGCAGGTCTCTTTTAGTTTCTTGCAGTAGTGTCTTGTAGTTTTCTCTGTATAGATTTTTTACCTCTCTGGTTAGATTTATTCCTAAGTATTTTATCTTTTTGTGGGCTATTGTAAATGGTATTGATTTGGTAATTTCCTCTTAAAGGTCCTCTTTGTTGGTGTGAAGGAATCCAACTGATTTTTGTAGGTTTGTCTTGTATCTGGAAACTGTGTTGAAATCTTCTATTAGTTCCAGTAGTTTTCTTGTGGATTCTTTGGGGTTTTCTGTGTATAAGAGACTATCGTCTGCAAATGGAGACTCTTTGAGTTCTTCCCTACTGATTTGTATGCCCTTTATTTTTTTTCAAGCCTAATGGTTCTGGCTAAGACCTCCAGCACAATGTTGAATAATAGTGGTGATAGGAGGCAACCTTGTCTGGTTCCTGTTCTCAAGGTGAATGCTTTCAAAGTCTCACCATTTAGGATGATGTTGGCTGCTGCTTTTGTATAAATGCCTTTAATTGTATTGTGGAATTTCCCTCGTATTCCTATTTTATTGAGACTTTTTTATCATGAATGGGTGTTGGACTTTCTAGAATGCCTTTTCTGCATCCATTGATAAGACCATGTGGTTCTTTCTTTTGTTTGATTTATGTGATAGATTACATTGATTGTTTTTCTAATGTTGAACCATCCCTGCATACCTGGTATAAATCCCACTTGGTCATGGTGAATTATTTTTTTGATATGTGGCTGAATTCTATTGGCTAAAATTTTGTTGAGGATTTTTGCATCAATGTTCATGAGGGATATTGGTTTGTAATTTTCTATTTTTGTGGTGTCTTTACCTGGTTTTGGTATCAGGTGTATTCTGGCTTCATAGAATGAATTTTGGAGTATTCCATCCTTTTCTATGCTCTGAAATACCTTTATTAGAAGTGGTGTTATCTCTTCTCTGAAAGTTTGGTAGAATTCTCCAGTGAAGCTATCTAGGCCAGAGCTTTTTTTTTGTTGGGATTTTTTTAATAACCTTTACAATCTCTTCTTTTGTTATGGGTTTATTTAGTTGTTATACCTTTGTTTGTGTTAGTTTAGGTAGGTAGTGAGTTTCTAGAAATTTGTCCATTTTCTCTAGGTTTTCAAATTGGTCAGTGTTCAAATTTTCACAGCAATCTGCTATGATTCTTTTAATTTCAGTTGGGTCTGTCGTGATATCACCCATCTCATTTCTTACATGGGTTACCTGCTTCCTCTCCTGTTTTTATTTTGTTATTTTGGCCAATGGCTTATCAATTTTGTTGATCTTTTCAAGGAACCAGATTTTGACTTGTTAACTCTTTCAATTGTTTTTTTGTTCTCCATTACATTTTATTCTGCTCTAATTCTTATTATTTCCTCCCTTCTGGCGCCTGTGAGCTTCTCTTGCTTCTCTCTCTCTAATTGTTCAGTTGTAGTTTTAATGTTTTGTTTATGGCCCTTTCTTCTTTTTGGATGTGTGCACTTATTGCTATAAACTGACCTCTGAGCACTGCTTTTGCTGAGTCCCAAAGGTTCTGGTAGGATATGTTTTCATTCTTGTGTGATTCTATGAATTTCTTTATTCCATCCTTAATTTCTTCTATAACCCAGTAGTTTTTGAGCAAGGTGTTGTTCAGTTTCCATGTGTTTGATTTTTTTCCATGATTTTTGTGTTGTTGATTTCCACTTTTATTGCTTTATGGTCAGAAAAGACGCTTTGTAATATTTTGATGTTTTGGGTTTGTTAAGGCGTGCTTTATGGCCTAATATGTGGTCTATTCTGGAGAATGCTCCACGTGCATTGGAAAAAAAAGTATACCTGGCTGCTATTGGGTGCAATGTTTTGTATATCTTTATGAGATCAAGTTGGTTCATTGTAGCATTTAGCTCTTCTGTGTCTTTGTTGAACTTCTTTCTGGATGTTCTGTCCTTCACCGAAAGTGGCGTGTTGAAGTCTCCTACTACTATTGTGGAGCTATCTCTCTTTTCAGAGCGGTTAGAGTTTGTTTTATGTATTTTGGAGCCCTGTCGTTGGGTACATAGATATTTATTATAGTTATGTCCTCCTGGTGTGTTGACCCTTTAATCATTATATAGTTCCCTTTCTTATCCTTTGTAGAGGATTTTACTTTAAAGTCTATTTTGTCAGAGATAAATATTGCCACTCCTGCTCTTTTTTGAGTGTTGTTTGCTTGATATATTTTTTTTCCATTCTTTGAGTTTTAACATGTTTGTGTCTTTAAGTCTAAAGTGAGTCTCTTGTAGGCAGCAAGTAGATGGATCATGCTTTTTTTTTTTTTAATCCGATCTGCCACTCTCTGTCTCTTTATTGGTGCATTAAGTCAGTTTACATTCAGCTTAATTATTGATAGGTACGAGTTTAGTGCTGTCATCCTGATATCTCTTTCTGTGTGTTGTTCACAGGTTATTTGTTCCTCTTAATTTTCTGTGCTGAGTCATTTTTCTTTATGTATTTTTTTTTTTTTTGCATCTTTTTCATTGTAGATTTTGTGTTTCCTGAGTCTTTATGTTTTTATACTTTTTTATTTTGAAATGTAGGATTGTTAGATTCCTTTGTGGTTACCTTTATATTTACCCCTATTTTTCTAAGTTTACCCCAGTTTTTTATTTCTTTATATCACCTTGACTTCCCCTCCATATGAAAAATCAATGTCTGTATTTTTTATGCCACTCTTGTTTGTTTTAATGTACTTTTTTACACATTGATATCGGTTTCCCTATTTTCAATGTTTTAGCTTTGATGTATTTTCGATTTCCCTATCTGAGTCACTGTCTGGTTACTCTGTCCTGTGTTCTAGTTTTGCGTTGTTATCTGGTGTTATTGATTATCTAACCGTAGGACTCCCTTCAGTATTCGTGTAATTTTGGTTTGGTTTTTGCAAATTCCCTGAACTTCTGTTTATCTGGAAATGCCCTAATTTCGCCATTGTATTTGAGACACAGTTTTGCTAAATATATACTTCTTGGCTGGCAGTTGTTTTCCTTCAAGGCTTTATGTATGTCATCCCATTGCCTTCTTGTCTGCATGGCTTCTGCTGAGTAGTCCGAGCTTATTCTAATTGATTGACTGTCCTTTGTAGATGACTTTTCTTTTATCCCTAGCAGCTCTTAAAATTCTTTATCTTTTGTTTTGATAAGTTTGATTATAATATGTCTTGGTGACTTTCTTTGTGGATCTCCCTTTTGTGGGGTTCGATAAGCATCTTGGATAGATATCTTCTCATCTTTCTTGATATCAGGGAAGTTTTCTGTCAACAAATCTTCAACAATTTTCTCTGTATCTTCTGTTATAACCGCCCCCCCGCCCCCGTTCTGGTACTCCAATCACTCATAGGTTATGTCTCTTGATACTGTCCCACATGACTCTTAGAGTTTCTTCATTCTTTTTAATTATTTTATCTTATTTTTCCTCTGATAAATTGGTGTCAAGTGCTTTATCTTCAATGTCACTGACTCTAACTTCTACTGCCTCAATTCTGATCCTATGACTTTCTATTGAGTTGTCTAATTCTGAAAATTTTTGTTAATCTTCTGGATTTCTGATAGTTGTCTCTCTGTGGATTCTTGCAACCTCTTAAATTTGTATTTATGCTCTTGAATAAATTTTTTAAGTTCTACTACTTTGTCTGTATGTTCCTTGGCAATTTCTGCATTTTGTCGAATTTCCTTTCTAATTTCTAGAAAGTTCTGTATATTAATCTTTTGTATTCTGCCTCTGGTAATTCGAAGAAATTCTCTTCCTCCAGAGAATTTATTGATTCTTTATTCTGGGAGCTTGCTGAAGCTGTCTTGGACTGCCTTTTTATCTAATTCGATATTGACTGTTGTCTCCGAGCCTTCAATAAGTTATTATAATTTTATTTTATATTTGTTTAGTGAGTCCTAGTTTCTTGTTTTGTTTTGATATGCTCCAATAGGCTTCTCGTGTGTGCTAGTTTGTTTATTGGCACCTTTGAAGCTCTAACGTCCTGTAACCAGGTAGTTAGTTCTGTAGCTAAGTATGTGCACACAGGAGTCCATTAGATTTTCCTATATGGGTTCAGCTCAGGTGTCCAGGCATTTGGTCACCAAGTGTGTGGTGCAGGCTCTCACCTACAGACTTAGAGAGGCATGGGTGATTGGTGCAGACACTGGTATCTGACTATGATAGGGCATCACATGCTGAGCCAAGCAAGGGGGTGACGGCTGCCCCTGAGAATCTGAAAGGAAAGTGTGTCCCTATTTCTTAGGGTGAGTAGGTAGGTGGGTTTTACAGCCAGACTATGATCACCACACTCTGTTGGCTTTAAAGACTCGAGGGCACCACTTTTTCTTAGATTCCCGTAGCAGGTGACCAGATGGCTTAGTTGATGTCACCAGTCCTCAAGCCTCTGTTGCGGATCAGTAAAAGTGCCTACTTAAGAGGCAGGGCTGTTTCGAGGGTCACAAATCTGCCACTTCACAGCTGAAACAGTTGAAGTTAAACTTCAGATGTTTACCTTGTTGTACTGTGGTAGTGAGGGCTAATGCTGTTGAGATGGGTCCCCACAATACTATACAGGGGTGTAAGGCACTCAAAGTCTGCAGACCTCTTATGCCTGTGCCTAGCAAAGGAGCTGTACCAACCCTGAGTTTCTGGCTTAAGTGAGACAGTAGCTTATTTGTTCCCTCTCCAAGGCCAGGATAATGGGTCAGGGCCCCTTTTGGGATCTACTTCTGGCCCAGCGGAATCCTGGTGCAGAGCGGGGCGGTAGGAGGTAAAAAGGAGAGAGGTTTTACCCATATAGGCTTTTTTTTTTTTAAATCCCCGTGAAAGGCCACATGCATGTACCTATCTTTAGCCACCTGGGAGCTGCTTTTCACTGGTTTGGAGTTCAAGCAGAATCTCTGCTGCCAGATCTCTCTCAATGTGCAAACTGCTTCTGGAGCGCACATAACTTTTTGCCTGCTTCACTGCGAACCTGGGGCAGCTGAAGCACTGCAGTCCTGCCACCGCTACTTTAGCACTGCTCGCTTCTTCCAACCGTCTCCCTCTCCCCTGCCACTCAGTCTGATTCCTCAACTCTGCCTTGTTCAGGGCCCCTAGATATTCATATACAATCAAATCACTTGTTTTTCAAGGTCTTTGTTGTAAGAGGGATATAGGAAGCTCTCTGACTGCGCCGCCGTCTTGGTCCTGCCTCTACATTCTACTTAATATTATAGCTTAATGTCTTATTGTCCTTATTTCTTTTCTTTTGAAATTAAGCAGATACTTTAAAGCCATTTTTTTCCTTTATTAAATTGTTAGGTACATTTGCTAAATAAAAACAAATCTGGGCTTAGGTAAAAAGAGGTTTTATTCAAAAAGACTATTGTAATAGGGAGAATGTTTCAACTATAAGATCTGCAGTATCTCAAAAGCAAACAAGAAGACTACTCTTTTATAGGGAGGTTTAAGAGATCTACTTATGAAAATTGGTCAAAAAAAAAAAAAAAACCTATGTATCACAATGGTCAGACCAGCAACAGATCATACAATGGCACAGGACCAGGCAGTATTTCATTCTGTTGTGTGTGGGATCACCATGATTCAGGGGTAACTTGATGGTAGCTAACAACAACAACAAACAGAGCTAGCAGGAACTCTGTAAAGGAGGAGGGCAAGTTGGTGGAGTAGGTAACTGGTAAAATCAGGTGTTTTAACAGCAAATATTTCTGTGTTCATCCAATTCTCAGAAAGAGCTACTAAGGTGGATATTTCACACCTTAGTGAGTGCTTGCTCAACTTGAAAGAAAGCCAAAGTTCAGGGGCCAGTGGGGAGTAGAGAAACCTCAATGAAGTTTAGTCCTCAGTTCAGTGGATAAATTAGGGTAATTATGAACACTTTGTCACATATTATTTTATTGTCTTTCTTTTGGTTACTTTAAAGATTATTTAGTTCATTCATGACTTCTTATAGCCTAAGAGCAATTATTACTTCTACAATTTTCCTGATAGTGTTAGAAATTTAGAACACAGCACCATTTACAACCTTCCTGGTTTTACATAATTTCTGAAACACATTTTATTTTTTAGTTCCATATAATTCAAACTCCATAAGATATTACACTTGGGACTTCCAGCAAAATGGCACCCTAGGTAGAAGCACAACGCTGTCCCTCCACAGCAAAGACCTGAAAAACTAATCCAAACAGAGAAAACAACAATCCTGAAACCCTAACACATCAAATGAAGAGATGAATAACTCAGCCAAGCACCAAATGGACTGAGAAAACTGACAGAACGGAGAGCAAGGAGAGACTCATGCAGAGGTCCCCTACCAGCTAACGCAGAGCAGAAATGCTATCTTGGACTCCTATCGGAGACCAGCAAACAGGGAGTATGAGAAAGCAGATTCATGGAACTTCCAGAGGGAGAAAAAACAACCAGTAATTTGTGATATACACTTTCCCACCCACCTCCATTCTTCACCCACACTCAGCCTCCTCTGCTTCCCAAAGACAGAATCTCTTGTCTGGGAAACACCAGCTGCTTGGATTTCACACACCCAAACGAGCCGGCTCTCTGAGTGCCATTTGTTGGCTGCTGGTGTTGCTTTTTTCTGCTTCTTTTGATTTCTTCCTTACCTCTCACCACCTACCCCTCCTTTTGCTCAAATACCTGGCTCCATGCACCATCTTTGCTTCTTTCTGAGGGTCTGCAGAGCTTGGGTAATTTGTGATATATGCTTTCCCACTCCCTACCCTTCCTCACCCACACTCAGCCCCCTCTGCTACCCATGGACATAGTCTCTTGTCGGAGAAACAACGGCTGCTTGGATTCCACCAGCCCGCACTAGCTGGCTCTCTGAGTGCCATTTGTTGGCTGCTAGTGTTGTTTATTTTCTGCTTCTTTTGATTTCTTCCTAACCTCTCACAACCTAACCTTCCTTTCGCTCAAATACCTGGCTCCGTGAGCCATCTTTGCTTCTTCCTGAGGAACTGTGGAGCTCCGTTCAAGTGTGGAGCTGCTTCCCGGTCTGGGCTGCCGCACTGGTGGGATCCCGGGGCTTTTGTTCGTTTGTTTCTTTGGAATTATTTGTTTTCTTTTCCTTTTTTTGAGTTGGGAGCTCTTTCTGGCCAGGGGTTGCTTCATGGCAAGGAGATTACCCCCTCAGCTTGAACAGACGTGCAGAGGGATCCCTGAGGGGATTTCTATTTTCATTGGGTTTTTTTTTTTTTTTCTGTTTTTTTGGGTGCTTTTCTTGTTCTTTGTTTTTTTAATTTGTTTTGTTTTCTTTTCCCTCTTTTTTCCTTTTTGTCTTTCTTCATTAATCAGTTTCTTGTCTCTCTATATCTTCCTTCTCTTTATGTTCCCTGAATACCTGGCATTGTATACCTCTACACCTTCTAACTAGGCTGTACTTCAACACCTGAGCACAACATCCCCAGACCTCATAGCTGCACTAGTGGGATCCCTGGAAATTTGCAGTTCTTTAACCTTTCCAATTTTTATTTATTCATTCTTTTCTTCCTCTTCCCCTTTATGTTTTTCTCCATTTCATAGTCTCTCATCTCTCTACTCCAAAGGCAATCTCCCTTAGCATTATGTTCGGTTTGTTTGTATTTTTTTGGCTCCTGTTTCTCTCTCCTCTCTTCCATATCCATCTTAGCTCCAGAAAAAAAAAAAAATCTCCCCACTACATTCTGCCAGCCGGCACCATGCCCTTAACATCACACCACCAAGCATTACAGGCACAGCCTACTGGAACCTGCCCTGCACTGATTACTGACCTGCCCTGGTGGCTGTAGTAAGTGCCAAAAACAACCCATCCCAGTAACTCCTCTTCAGCAAGTCCTGCCCTGCTGTACCATACCTGAGTGACTGAACAGGCCAGTTAGAGAAGGAGATGAAAAGTATTGAGCCCACAGATGAGCAAACAACAAAGAACACACAGTCTGCCTGCTCAAACATAGTCAAATTAAAAAAAAAAAGGGGGGGGGAGGATGAAACAAACGTATCTATAATCAGTAAATGAGAAAAGTAACTACTGAATGCCCTGAAGACAGCAGACAATATTAAAACATTTACAAAAACAGGACAGGATCATTCCAGTAGGCATCCAAAATAAACACCAGATGACTCTCCAGTGGAAGAAAATTCACTAGAACTACCTGATAGGGAATTCAAAGCTCTAATACTCAGAATTCTCCAACAGCTGAGGTAAAAAGCTGACACACTTGAGGAAAAAATAGACAAATTCATGGAAAATACAGACAAACAATTGGAAGAAATGAGGAAAATAACGCAGGAACAAAATGCCACAATAGATTCACAACTAGAAATTATACAAAGACAATAATTGGAAATCCAAAAGATAAACAAGAAGATTTCAGAAACGGACGGTGTCATAAAAGCACTGAGAAGCAGATTTGAAACAATGGAAGACAGGATCAGTTGAATTGAAGACAAAAACTTGGATACAACTCTGTTTCAGGAAAACTCAGAAAAGACAAATAGAAAAATGAAGCGACTTTGAGAGTTATGTGGGATACAATCAAAAGCAAAAATTTGTGAGTGATTAGAATTCCAGAACTGGGGGAGAAAACAGAAAACACAGAGAAGATCATTGAAGAACTGCTGACAGAAATCTTCCCCAATATCTTGAAAGATAAAAAGCTGGCCATCCGAGAAGCTCAAAGAAACCCATATAGGAGAGACCCCAAAAGAAAATCACCAAGGCATATCATAATCACACTGGCAAAAACCAAAGACAAAGAATCCTGAGAGCAGCTCGTGAAAAGCAAGAAGTCACATACAGAGGAGAAACAATAAGACTAAGCTCAGATTACTCAGCAGAAACCATGCAGGCAAGAAGGCAATGGGATGACATATATAAAATCTTGAAAGAAAAAAATTGCCAGCCAAGAATAATATATCCTGCAAAACTCTCATTCAGATTTGATGGTGAAATTAGGTCTTTCCCAGATAAACAGAAACTAAGGGAATATGTAGAAGTCAAACCAAAACTAAAAGAATTATTAAAGGGAGTTCTTCAATCTGAGGACAAACAACCTCAGCTCACAGGCAGAATCTAGGACGCAGGATCATACCAGCCAGATACCAATATAGGAAATGAGCTCTCGAGGACTATCCAAAAACAAAAGAAATACAA
Source organism: Dugong dugon (assembly GCA_030035585.1). NCBI lineage: Eukaryota > Metazoa > Chordata > Mammalia > Sirenia > Dugongidae > Dugong > Dugong dugon. The sequence goes on from CM057479.1 coordinate 37,918,137, forward strand.
CAGGGAATCAGAGAAGTTAATCAGTAAATGACAGCAACATCAAAACAATAAAAGAGGGAATAAATGGCATAGGCATACAACCTTTTAATTGAGAGGAAGGCAAGGCGATACAAGGTAATAGTAGACTGTTTCAAACTTACAAAGATAAGGGTAAAATTCATGGTAACCACAAAGAAATTTAACAAACATACTCATTAAAAAAGAGGAAAAACATAAAGTATCTGCAAAAACAAAACCTAAAAAACCAAAAGAAATGAAAAAAAATCCACAAAAAAAGTGACTCAGCAAAAGACAGTAAGAACAAAGAAAAAGTCAGCACCACAAACGAAAGCACTATAAAATGACAGCAACAAACTCACATCTAACCATAATCACACTACATGTAAATGGACTCAATGCACCCAGAAAGAGACAGTGAGTGACAAAATGGATACGAAAACAGTTTCCATCAATATGCTGTCTACAGAAGACACTCCTTAGAAACAAAGATGTGAATTTATTAAAAGTCAAAGGCTGGAAAAAAATATATCAAGCTAACAACTACCAAAAAAGACCAGGAGTTACAATACGAATCTCAGATAGAAAAGACTTTAAAACAAAATTGACAATAAAAGACAAACAATAACACTATATAATGATTAAGGGGAGTATCCATCATGAACACATAACCATGGAAGGCCCATGGACACATCCAAACTCCCTGAGGGACTGAATGGCTGGGTAGAGGGCTGTGTGGACCATGGTCTTGGAGAACATCTAGCTCAATTGGCATGACACAGTTTATAAACACAATGCTCTACATTCTAACTTGGTGAGTAGTGTCTGGGGTCTTAAATCCTGTGAGGGGCCATCTAAGATACTCCACAATTCTTTTCCCTTCAGGAGCAAGGGAGAATGAAGAGAACAGTATACAAGGAAAAGATTAGTCCAAAGGACTAATTGTCCACAGCTACCAAGGCCTCCACCGGACTTAGTGCAGTAAAGCTAGATAGTGCCTGGGTACCACCACTGACTGCGCTGACCAGGATCACAACAGAGGGTTATGGACAGAGCTGGAGTAGGACATAGAACATAATTCTAACTCACAAAAAAAAAAAAAAAAAAGAACAGATTTACTGACCTAAAGGAGACTGGAGACACCACGAGAGTATAGCCCCCAGACACCTTTTAACTCAGTGGTGAAGTTATCTCCGATGTTAACTGTTCAGCCATGAAGTAGACAGCCCTGTAAAACCAAAAGAGACTAACAAGGTACAGTAGTCCAGTGACAAGAGAAAGAAAGCAAAATGGGACAAGGAAGCTGGTGATAGGGAACCCAAGTTAGGGTAAGGATATTGTTGATATGTTGTGAGATTTTTAACCATTGTCATAGGACAACATTTGTAGTAACTGTTAAATGAGAAACTATTTTGTTCTGTAAGCCTTCATCTTAAGTGAGAATAACTGCACAATTGGAAGACCGTAGTCAATGTCACTGAACTGTGCATGTAGAAATTTTTGAAACGGTGTATCTTTGGCTATGCGTATTTTCACCAAAATAAAAGGTTGAGATTTACAGGGTTGACATGTTGTGGGGTTGTTAACTAATGTCATAAAACAATATGTGTACTACCGTTGCATGAAAAACTATTTATTCAGTAAGTCTTCACCTGAAATAAAATACAAAAAAAAAAAAAAAGCAGGAGTGGGAATTATAATCTCAGATAAAATAGACTTTGAAAAAAATCTACCATAAAAGACAAAGAAGGACACTATATAATGATTCAGAGGACAATCCATCATGAAGACATAACCATAATAAACATCTATGCACCCAATGACAGGGCTCCAAAATACATAAAACAAACTCTAACAACACTGAAAAGAGAAATTGACAGTTCCACAATAATAGTAGAAGACTTCAACACAGCACTCTGAGTAAAGGACAGAACAACTAGAAGAAACTCAGCAAAGATACAGAAGACCTAAAGGGCACAATCAGCCAACTTGACCTCATAGACATATATAGAACACTCCATCCAACAGTTGCAAAGTACACATTCTTTTCCAATGCACATGGAACATTCTCCAGAATAGACCACATCTTAGGCCACAGAGCAATCCTCAACAAGATCCAAAACATTGAGATAATTCAAAGTATTTTCTCTGACCACAATGCCATCAAGGTAGAAATTAACAATACAAAGAGAAAGGAAAAAAAATTAGCTACATGGAAACTGAACAATACCCTGCTTACACATCAGTGGGTAATAGAAGAAATCAGAGATGGAATCAAAAAATTCCTAGACTCAAATGAGAATGAAAACACATCATACCAAAACATTTGGGACACAGCAAAGAAAGTCCTCAGAGGACAATTTACAGCAATAGATGCACATATCAAGAAAGAAGAACGGGACAATATCAAAACGTTAACCACAGAACTCAAACAAATAGAAAGAGAACAGCAAAAAAAGCCCACAACCACAGGAAGAAAGGAAATAGTAAAGATCAGAGCAGAAATAAATGAAATAGAGAACAGAAAAACAATAGAAAGAATCAACAAAACCACAAGTTAGTTCTTTGAAAGAATCAACAAAATAGACAAACCACTGGCCAGACTGACAAAAGAAAAACAGGAGAGGACACAAATAAGCCAAATAAGAAATGAAATGGGGGAGATTACAACAGACCCAACTGAAATAAAAAGGATTATAACAGAATAGTATGAAAAACTATACTCCAACAAATTTGAAAACCTAGAGGAAATGGATAAATTTCTAGAAACACACGGCCTACCCACACTACAGCAAAGTGATCTTGAAAATCTGAACATACCCATAACAGGAGAAGAGATTGAAAAGGTAATAAACAAAAACTCCCAACCAAAAAAAGCCCTTGCCCAGATGGCTTCACTGGAGAATTCTACAAAACATTTACAGAAGAGCTTGTACCAGTACCACTTAAGCTATTTCACAGCATAGAAGAGGAAGCAACATTTCCAAATTCATTCTATGAAGCCAGCATAATGCTGACACCAAAACCAGGCAAAGATGTCACTAAAAAAGAAAATTACAGACCAATATCTCTCATGAATAGAGATGCAAATATTCTGCACGAAATTCTAGCCAATAGAATTCAACATCATGTCAAAAAATACTACACCACGACCAAGTAGGATTGATACCAGGTATGCAAGAATGGTTCAACATCAGAAAATCAATCAACGTAATCCACCACATAAATAAAAGGATAGAAAAGAATCACATGATCGTCTCAGTTGATGCAAAAAAGGCATTTGAAAAGTCCAACACCCATTCCTGATAAAAACTCTCAGTAAAATAGGTATACAAGTGAAATTCCTCAACATAAAAAAGAGCTTCTATGCAAAACCAAGAGTCAACATAATTCTTAATGGAGAGAGGCTGAAAATATTCCCTTTGAGTACAGGAACAACACAAGGATGCCCTTTATCACCACTCCTATTTAACATTGTGCTGAAAGTTCTAGCTAGAGCAATAAGGCAAGAAAAAGAAATAAAGGGCATCCAAATTGGTAATGAAGAAGTTAAACTGTCCCTGTTTGCAGATGATATGATACTATACATAGAAAACCCTAAAGACTCTACAAGAAATCTACTGGAACTAATAGAAAGATTCAGCAAAGTAGAAGAATACAAGATAAGCATTCAAAAATCAGTTGGATTCTATAAACCAGTAAGGAGAACGATGAAAAGGAAATCAGGAAAACAATACCATTTTCAATCGCCCCTAAAAATATAAAATACTTAAGAATAAATCTGACCAGGGATGTAAAAGACCTATAAATAGAAAACTACAAAACACTACTGTGTGAAACCCAAAAGGATCTACATAAATACAAAAACATAGCATGCTCATGTATAGGCAGACTCAACATTGTGAAAATGTCAATTGTATCCAAAGCAATTTACAAATACAATGCAATCCGGATTCAAATACGAACAACATTCTTCTAAGAGATGGAAAAACTAATCATTAACGTTATATGGAAAGGGAAGAAGCCCCGAATAAGTAAAGCACTACTGAAGAAGAATAAAGTTGGAGGACTCACACTACCTGACTTCAGAACCTAGTATACAGCTACAGTAGTCAAAACAGCGTGGTACTGGTACAATGACAGGTACATTGACCAATGGAACAGAATTGAGAACCCAGATGTAAATCCATCCACCTACGGTCACCTGATCCTCGACAAGGGCCCAAAGTCCATGAAATGGGGAAAAGACAGTCTTTTAAAGAAATGGTGCTGGCAAAACTGGATATACATTTACAAAAAAAATGAAACAGGAGGTAGACACGCCGTATACAAAAGCTACATCAAAATGGACCAAAGACCTGAATATAAATCCTAAAACTATAAAGTTCTTAGAAGAAAAAATAGGACCAACACCTCAGGCCTTAATACATGGCATTAACAGGAAACAAAAAATAACCATCAACGCACAAACCCCAACAGATAAGCTAGATAACTGGGATCTTCTAAAAATCAAACACCTACGCTCTTCAAAAGACTTCACCTAAAGAGTAAAAAGAGAACCTACAGACTGGGAAAAAATTTTTGGACAGTGCAAGTCAGACAAACGTCTAATCTCCATAATCTACAAGAAAATCCAACACCTCTACAACAAAAAGACAAATAATGCTGTTAAAAAATGGGCAAAGGAAATGAACAGACACTTCACCAAAGAAAACATTCAAATGGCCAACAGACACATGAGGAAATGCTCACGATCACTAGCCATTAAAGAAATGCAAATTAAAACAACAATGAGATACCATCTCACCCCAGCATTACTGGCACGAATCAAAAACACTGGAAATAACAAATGTTGGAGGGGCTGTGAGGAGATGGGAACTCTTATGCACTGCTTGTGGGAATGCAAAATGATACAACCATTTTGGAAAATGATATGGCGCTTCCTCAGAAAGCTAGAAATAGATATACCATTCAATCCAGCAATCCCACTCCTAGGAATATATCCTAGAGAAATAAGAGTCTTCACTCGAATAGACATATGTACACCTATGTTCACGGCAGCATTGTTCACAATAGCAAAACGATGGAAACAACCTAGATGCCCATCAACAGATGAATGGATAAACAAACTATGGCACATACACACAATGGAGTACTATGCAACGAGAAAGAACAACAATGAATGTGTGAAGCATCTCATAACATGGATGAAACTGGAGGACATTATGCTGAGTGAAATAAGTCAATCGCTAAAGGACAAATATTGTATGAGACCTCTATTGTAAAAACCCATGAAAAAGTTCACACACAAAATGTAACAATCTTTGTTGGTTACCAGGGATGGGAGGGGTGGGGGGGAAATACTAAATAGGCAATAGATAAGTGGTATCTTGGGTGAAGTGTGAGACAGTACACAATACAGGGGAAACTAGCACAACCTGTACAAGGAAAGGTCATGGAAGCCCCATAGACACATCCAAACTCCCTGAGAGACTGAATTGCTGGGCGGAGGGCTGTGGGGACCATGGTCTTGGGGAACATCTAGCTCAATTGACATGACACAGCTTATAAAGAAAATGCTCTACATTCCTCCTTGGTGAGTAGTGTCTGCGGTCTTAAAAGCCTGTGAGCGGCCATCTAAGATACTCCACTGGTCTCATCTCTTTGGGAGCAAGGGAGAATGAAGAGAACAGGATGCAAGGAAAAGATTAGTCCAAAGGACTAATTGTCCACAGCTACCAAGGCCTCCACCGAACTGAGTCCAGTACAGCTAGATGGTGCTCAGCTACCACCACTGACTGCTCTGACCAGGATCACAACAGAGGCTTCTGGACAGAGCTGGAGAAGGATGTAGAGCATAATTGTAACTCCCAAAAAAAGAGACCAGATTTACTGGCCTAAAGGAAACTGGAGAAACCTCGAGAGTATGGCCCACAGACACCCTTTTAGCTCAGTGGTGCAGTTATCTCCGAGGTTCACCGTTCAGCCTGGGAGTGGTGACAAGGGCCAGAAGGCAGAAGGGGACAAGGAAGCTGGTGATAGGGAACCCAAGGTTGAGTAAGGATATTGTTGATGTGTTGTGAGATTGTTAACCACTGTCATAGGGCAACATTTGTAGTAACTGTTAAATGAGAAACTATTTTGTTCTGTAAGCCTTCATCTTAAGTGAGAATAACAGCACAATTGGAAGAGTGTAGTCAATGTCACTAAACTGTGTATGTAGAAATTTTTGAAATGGTGTATCTTTGGCTATGTGTATTTTCACCAAAAAAAAAAAAAAAAAATGTTGAGAAGTTAGAGGGTTAATATGTTCTGGGGTTGTTAACCAATGTCATAAAACAACATGCGTACTACTGTTTCATGAGAAACTATTTGTTGTGTAAGCCTTCACCTTATGTACAATAAAATATAAAAAAAAGAAGAAAAAGGTTTTCTTCTAGAAGTATTACAGATTTTTTGTTTGTTTTAGGTTTAGGGGTATAACTTATTTTTATTTAATTTTCATTTAAAAGATAATGTTTTGGCCTAGGTTCATTTTTTGCATATGCATGTCCAATTGTTCCAGCACCATTTGTTGAAAAGACTATCCTTCCTCCACTCAATTGCCTTTGTACCTTTGTCAAATATGAGTTCAATCGTTTTGTGTGCATCTATTTCTGTGCTGTCTATTCTATTCTGTTCATTTATGTGTCCATTCATTCCCTAATACTACACTATCTTGATTACTGTAGCTTCATAGTAAGTCCTGAATTTGAGCAGTGTGAATCCTCCAGTTTTGTTCTTCAGTGTTTTAAGACCTTTCCTTTTCCATATAAATTTTAGAGATTTTTCTGACATCTGCATCAAGTTGGGAAGAATCAACATCTTAACAACCCATGAGCCCATATTTCTCCGTTTAATTAAGTGTTCTTTGATTTCTTTGATCAGTGTTTTGCAGTTTCTGCATATAGATACTATAAATATTTTACTTATCCCTAAGTACTTTTTGATGTTATTATAAATGTTACTGATTTTTAATATCAAATTCCATTTATTCATTGATAGTAGGTAGGAAAGCAAATGACTTTTGTATATCAACCTTGTATCAGGTGGTCTTACCTTGCTATATCTGTTTATTAACTGCAGAATTTTTTAAATTTTTGTTGTTTATTGTTTGGTTTATTTATTTTTTCATAGATTCCATGGAGATTTTTATATATACAGTCATGTCATCTGTGAATGAAGATTTTTTATTTCTTCCTTTTAATATGTATATATTTTAATCTTATATAACTAATCAGGACTTCCAGGACCATGTTGAATGAGAGTCATGAAAGAGAAAATCTTCTTACTTTTCCTAACATTTGGGGAAAATAGTCCAGTCCCTACCATCAAGGAGGATGTTACCTACAGGTTTCCTTTATATTGACTTTTTAGGTTACAGAATTTCACTTCATTTCTGTTTCTTGAGTTTTTATCATGATTTGGTATTTGTATTGAATGTGATAAAATGCACTAATTGATATGTAAATGTTAAACCATATTTGTATTCCTGGAAAGAATCATACGCTAATACACCCATCAGCCCATTGCTGTTCAGTCAATTCTGACCACCCTATAGGATGGAGTAGAACTGCCTCATGGAGTTTCCAAGGCTATAAATCTTTACAGAAGCAGACTGCCACATCTTACCCCTGGAGAATGAGTTCAAACCTTCAACCTTTCAGCCGAGTGCTTAACAACTGAGCCCCCAGGGCTCTTTACACTTATATATATGTATACATATACATATATATATATATATATATATATATATATATATATATATATATATATATATATATATATATATATATATAACGTGGTTATTTGCTGTGGAGCCGATTCAGACCCCACGTATGCAGAGTAGAACGTCTCCATAGGGTTTTTCAAGACTGTGACCATTTGGAAGTGGACTGTCAGGCCTGTTTTCCAGGCACCTCTGGGTGAGCTCAAACTGCCAACCTTTCTGCTAGTAGTTGAGCTAGCGCTTAACCAACCAAAGACACCTATACATATTTATGTATACTTCTACATCTACATCTACATCTATGTCTATTTCTCTCTCTATCTATATAGTGGTATATACACACACACTCACGTATATATATATGGCTGAGTTTGATTAACATATGTATTTTTCTCTTTTTTTATTTTTGTAATTCAATGAAGTTTACCTTTCAATTTAGTCTCCCATACAATTTTTTTTTTTGTACATGCATTGTTATAACACCCCAGCCGCTCACACCATTCTGCGACAGCACACTCCTCCCCTCCGCCCGTGATTCCCCATGAACATTCAACCAGCTCCTAACTCTCTCTGCCTTCCCATCTCACCTCTGGACAGAAGCTGCCACTTAGGTCTATTGTATCTACTTGACTAAGAGGCACATTCTTCACGAGTATCACCCTATGTCCAACAGTCCAGTCCAATCCCTGTCTGAAGAATTGGCCTCGGAAATTCTTTTAGTTCTGGGGTGATAGAGAGTCAAGGGGCCATGCTTTCAGGGGTACCTCCAGTCTTAGACCATTAAGTCTGGTCTTCTTACCAGAATTTGAGTGCTGTATCCCATCGTTCTACTGCTCCGTCAGGGACCCTCTGTTGTGCTCCTTGTCAGGAAGTTCATTGGTGGTAGCTGGGCACCATTTAGTTCTTCAGGTCTCAGGCCGATGAAGTCTCTGGTTTATGTGGCCCTATCTGTCTCTGGGCTAATACTTTCCTTGTGCCTTTGGTGTTCTTCGTTCTCCTTTACTCCAAGTGGTTGGGAACAGTTGATGCATCTTAGATGGCCGCTTGCAAGCTTTTAAGACCCCAGACGCCGCTCACCAAAAGAGGATGCAGAACAATTTTAATAAGCTTTGTTATGCCAATTGACATAGATGTCCCCTGAATGCATGGTCCCCAGACCCCCCATTCCTGCTATTCTGTCTCTCAAAATATTTGATTGTATTCAGGAAACTTCTTAGCTTTGGTTTAGTCCAGTTGTGCTGGCTTCCCCTGTAGTGTGTGCTGTCCTTCCCTTCACCTAAGATGATTCTTATCTACTATCTAGTTAGAGAATAACCCTCACTCTCCCTCCCCACTCCTGTAACCATCAAAGAATGTTTTCTTCTGTGTTTAAACCTTTTCTGGAGTTCTTATAATAGTGGTGTTATACAGCATTTACCCTTCTGTGACTGACTAAACTCACTCAGCATAATAAGTTCCAGCTTCCACCATGTTATAGGATGTTTCAAAGCTTCATCATTGTTCTTTATGGTTGTGTAATATTCCATTGTGTGGCTATACCACAGTTTGTTTATCTATTCTTCTGTTGATGGGCACGTAGGTTGCTTCCATCTTTTTGCTATTGTGAACAGTGCTGCGATGAACATGGGTATGCATATATCTATTCCTGTGACGGCGCTTGTTTCTCTAGGATATAGTCCAAGGAATGGGATAGCTGGATTGTATGGTACTTCTATTTCTAGCTTTTTAAGGAAGGGCCAAATCGATTTCCAAAGTGGTTGTACCATTTTACATTCCCACCAACAGTGTATAAGTATTCCAGTCTCTCCACAACATCTCCAGCATTTCTTATTTTGAGATTTTTGGGTAAATGCTAGCCTTGTTGGGGTGAGATGATATCTCATTGTAGTTTTGATCTGTATTTCTCTAATGGCTAATGATCGTTAGCATTTCTTCATCTGTCTGTTAGCCGCCTGAATATCTTCTTTGGTGAAGTGCCTGTTCATATCCTTTGCCCATTTTTTAATTGTGTGATTTGTCTATTTGTTGTTAAGGTTTTGCAGTATCCGTAGATTTTAGAGATTAAATGCTGATTGGAATTGTTGTAGCCAAAATTTATTTCCCAGTGTGTAGGTTGTCTTTTTACTCTTTTGGTGAAGTCTTTTGATGATCATAAGTGTTTGATTTTTAGGAGGTCCCATGTATCTAGTCTCTCTTCTGGTGCTTGTGTATTGCTACTTATGGTTTGTATTGTGTTTATGCCATGTATTAGGGCTCCTGGCATTGTCCGTATTTTTTCTTCCATGATCTTTATCATTTTTGATTTTATATTTAAGTCTTTGATCCATTTTGAGTTAATTTTTGTACATGGTGTGAGATAAGGGTCTTGTTTCAGTTTTTTGCATATAATATCCAGTTATGCAGGCACCATTTGTTAAAGAGACTGTCTTTTCCCTAATCAATGGATTTTGGGCCTTGGTCAAATATTAGCTGCTCATAGGTGGATGAGCTTATATCTAGATTCTCAACTCTGTTCCATTGGTCTATGTATCTGTTGTTGTACCAGTACCACGCTATCTTGACTACCATGGCAGTATAATAGGTGCTAAAATCAGGTAGTGTATGGCCTCCCACTTTGTTCTTCTTGAGTAATGCTTTATTTATTTGGAGCCTCTTCCCTTTCCATATCAAGTTGATGATTTTTTTCTCCATCTCATTAAAAAATGCCCATGAAATTTCAATCGGGATTGCATTGTATCTGTAAATTGCTTTGGGTAAAATTGACATTTTCACTATGTTGAGTCTACCTATCCATGAGCAAGGTATATTTTTCCACTTATATAGGTCTCTTAGTTTCTTGCAGTAGTGTCTTGTAGTTTTCTCTGTAAAGATCTTTTAAATTTCTGGTTAGATTTATTCCTAAGTATTTTATCTTCTTGAGAGCTATTGTAAATGGTACTGATTTGGTGATTTCCTCTTCAAGGTTCTCTTTGTTGGTGTAAAGGAATCCAATTGATTTTTGTATGTTTATCTTGTATTCTGAAACTTTGCTGAAATCTTCCATTAGTTCCAATAGTTTTCTTGTGGATTCTTTGTGGTTTTCTGTGTATGAGATCATATCATCTGCAAATAGATACTTTGACTTCTTCCCTACATATTTGGATGCACTTTATTTCTTTTTCTAGCCTAATTGCTCCAGCTAGGACCTCCAGAAAAATGTTGAAATAAGTGGTGATAAAGGGCATCCTTGTCTGGTTCCTGTTCACAAGGGGAATGCTTTCAAAGTCTCTCCTTTCAGGATGATGTTGGCTGTTGGTTTTGTATAAATTCCCTCAATTATATTAAGGAATTTCCCTTCTATTCCTATTTTATTGAGAGTTTTTATCATGAATCGATTTTGGTCTTTGTCGAATGCCTTTTCTGCATCGATTGATAAGATCATGTGGTTCTTGTCTTTTGTTTTATTTATGTGATGGATTACATTGATTGTTTTCTAATGTTGAACCACCCCTGCATGCCTGGTATAAATCCCACTTGGTCATGGTGAAATATTTTTTTGATATGTTGCTGAATTTTATCAGCTAAAATTTTGTTGAGGATTTTTACATCAATGTTCATGAGGGATATCAGTCTGTAATTTTCTATTTTTGTGGTATCTTTACCTGGTTTTGGTATCAGGGTTATGCTGGCTTCTTAGAATGAGTTTGGGAGTATTCATCATTTTCTATGTTCTGAAATGCCTTTAATAGAAGTGGTGTTATCTCTTCTCTGAAGGTTTGGTAGAATTCTCCAGTGAAGCCATCTGGGCTAGTTTTTTGTTGTTGTTGTTGTTGGCAGTTTTTTAATAACCTTTTCAATATCTTCTTTTGTTATGGGTTTATTTAGTTGTTATACCTCTGTTTGTGTTAATTTCGGTCGGTAGTGAGTTTCTAGAAATTTGTCCATTTCCTCTAGGTTTTCAAATTTGTTAGGGTACAATTTTTCATAGTAATCTGTTATGATTCTTTTAATTTCAGTTGGTTCTGTTGTGATATCACACATCTCATTTCTTATACGGGTTATCTGTTTCTTCTGTTTTTCTTTTGTCAGTTTGGCCAATGGTTTATCAGTTTTGTTGATCTTTCAAAGAACCAGCTTTTGGACTTGTTAACTCTTTGAATTGTTTTTCTATTCTCTATTACGTTTACTTCTGCTCTAATTCTTATTATTTCCTTCCATCTGGTGCCCAAGGGCTTCTTTTGCTTCTCTCTTTCTACTTGTTCCAGTTGTAGGGTTAATCTTTGGTTATAACCCTTTCTTCTTTTTGGACGTGTGCATATATTGCTATAAAGTGACCTCTGAGCACTGCTTTTGATGTATCCCAAAGGTTCTGGTTAGATGTGTTTTCATTTTGGTTTGAGTCTATGAATTTCTTCATTCCATTCTTAATTTCTTCTATAACCCAGTAGTTTTTGAGTATGGTGTTGTTCAGTTTCCTTGCGTTTGATTTTTTTCCTTGTTTTTGTGTTGTTGATTTCTTCTTTTATGGCTTTACTGTCAGAAAAGATGCTTTGTAATATTTTGGTGTTTTGGATTTTGTTAAGGCTTGCTTTAAGGTCTAATATGTGGTCTATTCTGGAGAATGTTCCATGTGCATTGGAAAAGAAAGTATACTTGGCTGCTGCAGAGTGCAGTGTTCAGTATATGTCTATGAGATAAAGTAGCATTTAGCTCTTCTGTGTCTTTGTTGAGCTTCTTTCTGGGTGTTCTGTCCTTCAGCAAAAGTGGTGTGTTGAAGTCTCCTACTACTATTGTCTATCTCTCTATTCAGAGATGTTAGAGTTTGTTTTATGTATTTTGGTGCCCTGTTGTTGGTTGTATAAATATTTATTATAGTTACGTCCTCCTGGTGTGTTGATCCTTAAATCATTATGTAGTGTCCTTCCTTATCCTTTGTGGTGGATTTTACTTTAAAATCTATTTTGTCAGAGTTCAATATTGCCACTCCTGCTCTTTTTGAGTGTTGTTTGCTTGATATATTTTTTTCCATCCGTTGAGTTTTAGCCTGTTTGTGTCTTTAAGTCTAAGGTCTGTCTCTTCAAGGCAGCGTATAGATGGATCATGCTTTTTTATCCAATCTGCCACTCTCTGTCTCTTTATTGCTGCATTAAGTTTGTTTACATTCTGCGTAATTATTGATAGGCATGAGTTTAGTGCTGTCATCCTGATGTCTCTTTTTGTGTGCTGTTCACAGTTTCTTTGTTCTCCTCAATTTTCTGTGCTGAGTCGTTTTTCTTTATGTATTTTTTTTTCATTTTTTTATTTTTTGTAGATTTTGTGTTTGATGGGTATTTATATTTTTCTACTTTTTTATTTTGGTTTTTAGGATTGTTAGATTCCTCTGTGGTTACCTTAATATTTTACCCCTTTTTTCTATTTTTATACCAGTATTTTATTACTTTATATAGCATTAAATTCCCCTCCATATGAAAAATCAGTGTCTCCATTTTGTAAATCCCTCTTTTTTGTTTTAATGTTGTCCTTTTTTTACATATTGATATCTGTTTCCCTATTTTCAATGTTTTAGCTTTGATGTATTTTTGATATCCGTATCTAAGTCAATATCTTCTTGCTCTTTCCTGTGTTCTGGTCTTGTGTTGTTATCTGGTGTTATTGATTATCTAACCATAGGACTCCCTTTAGTATTTCTTGTAATTTTGGTTTGGTTTTGGGAAATTCCCTGAACTTCTGTTTATGTGGAAATGCCCTAATTTCACCATCATATTTGAGAGACAGTTTTGCTGGATATATAATTCTTGGCTGGCATGATAAACTTATATTTTATTAAGGTGAATTACTCCTATGTTCATGAAAGACATTGGTATACAGGATTATTTTCTTGTATTTGTTTAGTTCTTTTGGTTTTGGTATTAGGATAATGCTGAATGCTGTCTATATAATGAGCTAGCAAATATTTAATTTCTCTTATTTCCTGGAAGTGATTGCAGAGAATTGATCTCATTCCTTCCTTAAATGTTTGGTATAATTCACCAGCAAAACCATTGATCTAGTGCTGTATTTATTTGAAAAGTATTTATTATTAATTCAGTTTATTTCATAGTATTGGCCTAATCAGATTGTCTATTTCTTCTTGTATGTGCTTTGGTAGTTTGTGTGACTTTCATAGAATTAGTCTATTTTATCTGTTATAAAATTTGTGAACATGAAGTTATATTCCTTTATTATCCTTTTAATGTAATATTCCCTTACTTCCCTTTTAATGTCAATAGGATCAGTAGCAATGGCTCATCTAACATTTCTGATATTTTAAATATGTATCTTCCATTTTTTTTTCTTGGTTAGCATGACTAGAAGTTTATCAATTATTGACCATTTCAAATAACTCGCTTTAGGTTTCATTGATTTTCACTATGGTTTTTTCCATTTTCAATTTTATTAATTTATGCTGTAGATGTAATTATTTCCTTTCTTCTGCTTGCCTTTCTTTTAATATGCTCTTCTTTTATTAGTGTCATAAAGCAGCAGAAACTTTGGTTATTAATTTTGTATGTTTCTTTTTTTCTTATATATGTATTTAATGCTATAATTTTCTTTCAAGCACAGATTTCACTGAATCCCATAATTTTGATAAATTACATTTTCTTCTTCATTCATTTAAAATCATTTAAAATTCCTTTTGGCACTTTTTTTTAAACCAGTGAGTCATTTAGATGTGTGTTCATTTCCAGACATTGGGAATTTTTAACTTTCATTTATCTCGTCTAATTAATTGCTGTTCAGAATATATTTTGTGTGATTTTTATTTTTTAAATTTATTAAGGTGTGTTTTATAGCCCATGACATGGTTTATATTTGTGTATGTTCTATGTGAGCTTGAAAAGAATGTGTATTCTCCTATTGTTGTATGGAGAATTGTATAAATGTTAATTATGCCACGTTGATTAATAGTGCTGTCCAGGTCATCTACATGATTACAAATTTTCTGCTTGCTGCTATAACAGTTACTGACAGAAGAGCATTGAAATCTCTATCAGAGGAATTTTTGTATTTCTCCTTTAAGTTATATTATTTTTTACCTCATAAAATTTAATACTTGAGGCTGTTCTGGCAAAATGGCACTATAGGCAGAAGCACCACGCCGTCCCTCCACAGCAAAGATCCAAAAAACTAAGCCAAACAGAGAATACAACAATCCTGAAACCCTAAAACATCAAATGAAGAGATAAAGAACTCAGCCAAGCACCAAATGGAGTGAGAAAACTGACAGAGAATGGAGAGCGAGGAGAGATTCATGCAGAGGTCCCCTACCAGCTAACACAGCACGGATCTGCCATCTTGGACTCCTATCGGAGACCAGCAAATGGGGTACGAGAAAGCAGCCTCATGGAGCATCCAGCAGAAGTCAAAACAACTGGCAATTTGTGATACATGCTTTCCCATCCCCCACCTTTCTTCACCCTGACTCGGCCTCCTCTGCTTCCCGCGGCCACAGTCTCTTGTCTGGGAAACACTGGTTGCTTGGATTCCACACACCTGAATGGGCCGGCTCTCTGAGTGCCATTTGCTGGCTGCTGGTGTTGCTTTTTTCCCCTTCTTTTGATTTCTTCCTTACCTCTCACCACCTCCCCCTCGTTTAGCTCAAATACCTGGCTCTGTGTGCCATCTTTGCTTCTTCCTGAGGGGCTGCAGAGCTCCGGTAATTTGAGATATACATTTTCCCACTCCCAACCCTTCTTCACCCACACTCGGCCCCCTCTGCTTCCCAAAGACACAGTCTCTTGTCTGAGAAACACCACCCCACACTAGCTGGCTCTCTAAGTGCCATTTGTTGGCTACTAGTGTTGCTTATTTTCTGCTTCTTTTGATTTCTTCCTTACCTCTCACCACCTCCCCATCCTTTTGCTCAAATACCTGGCTCCGTGTGCCATATTTGCTTCTTCCTGAGGGGCTGTGGAGCTCTGTTCAAATGTGGAGCTGCTTCCTGGTCTGGGCTGCCGAGCTGGTGGGATCCCGAGGCTTTTGTTAGTTTGTTTCCAATCGTTTGTTTGTTTTCTTTTCCTTTTCTTGAGTTGGGAGCCCCTTCTGGCAAGACGGTGCTGCATGGGAAGGAGACTTCTCCCTGGCTTGCACAGACCTGCAGAGGGATCCTTGAGGGTATTTCTTTTTTCATGGGTTTTATTTTTTTTTTTCTATTTTTTGGGGGGGCCTTTCTTGTTCTTTTTTTTTTTTTAATTTGTTTTGTTTTCATTTCCCTCTTTTTCCCTTTTTGTTTTTCTTCATTGCTTACTTTCTCGTCTCTGTATCTCTTCCTTCTCTTTCTATTCCCTGAATTCCTGGGTTGTATACCTCTATGCCTTCTAGCCTGGCTGTACTGCAACACCTGAGAGCAACTTCCCCAGACATCATAGCTGCACTGGTGGGATACTTGGGAACTTTGCAGTTCTTTAACCTTTCCATTTTTTATTTACTCATTCTTTCTTTTCCTCTCTTCCTCTTCCCCTTTCTGTTTTTCTCCATTTCATAGTCTCTCATCTCTCCACTCCAACGGCAAGCTCCCATAGCATTCTTTTATCTTTGTTTGTATGTTTTGTCTCCTGTTCCACTCTCCTCTCTCCCATATCCATCATAGCTCCACACATAACAATCTCCCTGCTACATCCTGCCTACCTGCACTGTGCACTTGACAACACACAACCAAGCAGCACAGGCACGGCCTACTGGAACCTGCCCTGCCCTGATTACCTACCTGCTCTGGTGGCTGTAGTAAGTGCTACACAAAAACCTTCCCAGTAAATCCTCTTCAGCTAAACCTACCCTGCCATATAATATCTGAGTGACTGACCCTGCCAATTGGAGAAGGAGGCGAAAAGTATTGTTCCCACAGGCGAGAAAACAACAAAGAACACACAGTCTGCCTGCT
Source organism: Dugong dugon (assembly GCA_030035585.1). Lineage (NCBI taxonomy): Eukaryota > Metazoa > Chordata > Mammalia > Sirenia > Dugongidae > Dugong > Dugong dugon. The sequence goes on from CM057479.1 coordinate 37,934,801, forward strand.
CAGACATAGTCAAATTTTTTTTTTAAAAAAAGGGGTGAAACAAACAAATCTACAATCAATAAATGAGAAAAATATCTACTGAATGCCCTGAAGACAGCAGACAATATCAAAACATATATAAAAAGAGGACAGGATGGTTCCAGTAGGTGTCCAAAATAAACACCAGATGACTCTCTTGTGGGAGAAAATGCACTAAAACTACCTGATAGGGAATTCAAAGCTCTAATACACAGAAGTCTCCAAGAGCTGAGGCAAAAAGCTGACAAACATGCGGAGAAAATAGACAAATTCATGGAAAACACAGACAAAAAATTGGAAGAATTCAGGAAAATAATGCAGAAAAAAAGGCCAAAATAAATTCACAACTAGAAATTATACAAAAACAACAATTAGAAATACAAAAGATAAACAAAAAGATTTCAAAAATGGACGGTGTCATGGAAGGGCTGAGGAGCAGATTTGAAAAGGTGGAAGACAGGATCAGTGGAATTGAAGACAAACACTTGGCTACAAATCTGTTTGAGGAAAACTCAGAAAAAAGAGCAAAGAAAAATGAAAAGACCCTGAGAATTATGTGGGATACAATCAAAAGCAAAAATTTGTGAGTGATTACAGTTCCAGAACAGGGGGAGAAAACAGAAAACACAGAGAGGATCATTGAAGAACTGCTGACAGAAAACTTCCCCAATATCATGGCAGATGAAAAGCTGACCTTCCAAGAAGCTCAATGAACCCCATATAGGAGAGACTCCAAAAAAAAAAAAAAAATCACCAATGCATATCATAAACACACTCGCCAAAACCAAAGACAAACAAAGAATTCTGAGAGCAACATGTGAAAAACAAGAAGTCACATACAGAGAAGAAACAATAAGACTAAGCTCAGATAATTCGGCAGAAACCATGCAGGCAAGAAGGTAATGGGATGACATATGTAAAATCTTGAAAGAAAAAAAATGCCAGCCAAGAATAATATATCCTGCAAAACTCACATTCAAATTTGATGGTGTAATTAGGTCATTTGCAGATAAACAGAAATTAAGGGAATATGTAAATGTCAAACCAAACTTACAAGAACTATTAAAGGGAGTTCTCCAATTTGAGGACAAACAGCTTCAACTCACAGGCAGAATCTAGGACGCAGGATCAAACAGGCCAGATACCAATCTAGGAAATGAACTCTCGAGGACTATCCAAAACGAAAGAAAATACAACAAGGATTCAGAGAAGTTAAACCGTAAACAACAAAAACATCAAAACAATAAAAGAGGGAATAAATTGCATAGGTATAGAAACTTCTAATGGAGAGGAAGGCAAGGCGATACTAAGTAATGGTAGAGTGCTTCAAACTTAGAAAGATAAGGGTAAAATTCATGGTAACCACAAAGAAAGTTAAGAAACATACTCATAAAAAAAAGAGGCAAAACGTAAAGTCTCAGCAAAATCAATACCTACGAAAACAAAAGAAATGCAAAAAAAAATCCACAAAGAAAAGTAACTCAGCACAAGACAGGAAGAAGAAAAAAGAAAACTTCAGCACCACAAAAAAAAAAAAAAAAAAAAAAACAAAAAAAAAAAAACAAAAACCACTACAAAATGACAGCAACAAACTCACTTCTATCAATAATTACACTGAATGTAAATGGACTCAATGACCTATAAGGAGACAGTGAGTGACAGAATGGATACATGAATAGGATCCTTCAATATGCTTTCTATAAGAGACACACCTTAGAAAAAAAGATGTGAATTTATTAAAAGTCAAAGGTTGGAAAAAAATATACCAAGCTAACAACTACCAAAAAAGAACAGGAGTGGCAATTCTAATCTCAGATAAAATAGACTTTAAAATGAAATCTACCATAAAAGACAAAGAAGGACACTATATAATGATAAAGGGGATGATCCAGCATGAAGCCATAACCATAATAAACATCTACACACCCAATGACAGGGCTCCAAAATACATAAAACAAACTCTAACAACACGGAAAATAGAAACTGACAGTTCCACAATAATAGTAGGAGTCTTAAACACACCACTCTCAGTAAAGGACAGAACAACTAAGAAGAAACTCAGTAAAGCTACAGAAGATCTAAAGGGCACAATCAGCCAACTTGACCTCATAGACATATATAGAACACTCCATCCAACCGCTACAAAGTACACATTCTTTTCCAATGCACATGGAACATTCTCCAGAATAGACCACATCTTAGGCCACAGAACAATCCTCAACAAGATACAAAACGTTGAGATATCTTCTCTGACCACAATGCCATCAAGGTAGAAATTAACAATAGAATGAGCAAGGAAAAAAAATCATCTTCATGGAAACTGAATAATTCCTTGTATACACATCACTGGGTAATAGAAGAAATCAGAGATGGAATCATAAAATTACTAGAATCAAATGAGAATGAAAACACATCATACCAAAACCTTTGGGACACAGCAAAGGCAATCCTCAGAGGACAATACATGCACATATCAAAAAAGAAGAATGGGACAATATCAAAATGTTAACCACAGAACTCAAACAAATAGAAAGAGAACAGCAAAAAAAAGCCCACAACCACAGGAAGAAAGGAAATAGTAAAGACCAGAGCAGAAATAAATGAAATAGAGAAAAGAAAAACAATAGAAAGAATCAACAAAACCAAAAGCTGGTTCTTTGAAAGAACCAACAAAATCGACAAACCACTGGCCAGACTGACAAAAGAAAAACAGGAGACGACACAATTAAGCCAAATAAGAAATGAAATGGGGGAGATTACAACAGACCCAACCCAAATAAAAAGGATTATGACAGAATATTATGAAAAACTATACTCCAACAAATTTGAAACTTAGAGGAAATGAATAAATTTCTAGAAACACACGGCCTACCCAAATTACAACAAAGTGATGTTGAAAACCTGAACAGCCCCACAACAAGAGAAGAGATTGAAAAGGTAATAAAAAAACTCCCAACCAAAAAAAGCCCTGGCCCAGATGGCTTCACTGGAGAATTCTACAAAACATTTACAGAAGAGCTTGTACCAGTACTACTCAAGCTATTTCAGAGCACAGAAGAGGAAGCAACACTTCCAAATTCATTCTATGAAGCCAGCATAACGCTGATACCAAAACAAGGCAAAGACATCACAAAAAAAGAAAATTACAGACCAATATCTCTCATGAATAGAGATGCAAAAATTCTGAACAAAATTCTAGCCAATAGACTTCAGCATCATATCAAAAAAATAATACACCACGACCAAGTAGGATTCATACCAGGTATGCAAGGATGGTTCAACATTAGAAAATGAATAAATGTAATCCACCACATAAATAAAAGGAAAGAAAAGAATCACATGATCATCTCAATTGATGCAGAAAAGGCATTTGAAAATGTCCAACACCCATTCCTGATAAAAACTCTCAATCAAATAGGTATAGAAGGGAAATTTCTCAACATAGAAAAGAGCATCTATGCAAAACCAATGGCCAACAACATTATTTATGGAGAGAGGCTGAAAACATTCCTCTTGAGAACAGGAACAAGACAAGGATGCCCTTTATCACCACTCCTATTTAACATTGTGCTGGAAGTTCTAGCTAGAGCAATAAGGCAAGAAAAAGAAATAAAGGAAATCCAAATTGGTGATGAAGAAGGCAAACTGTCCCTGTTTGCAGATGATTTGATTCTATACATAGAAAACCCTAAAGATTCCACAAGAAATTTAATAATAGAAAGATTCAGCAGAGTAGCAGGATACAAGATAAACATTCAAAAATCAATTGGATTCTGACACACCAATAAAGAGAATGATGAAAAGGAAATCAGGAAAAAAATACCATTTTCAATAGCCCCTAAAAAGATAAAATACTTAGGAATGAATGTGACCAGGGATGTAAAAGACCTATACAAAATACTACAAAACACTACTGCATGAAATCCAAAGGGATCTAAATAAATGGAAAAACATACCATGCTCATGGATAGGTAGACTCACTATTGTGAAAATGACAGTTCTACCCAAATTAATTTACAAATACAATGTAATCCCGATCCAAATATCAGCAACATTCTTCAAAGAGATGGAAAAACTAATCATTAAATTTATATGGAAAGGGAAGAAGCCCCAAATAAGTAAAGCACTACTGAAGAAGAAGAATAAATTTGGAGAACTCACACTACCTGACTTCAGAACCTACTATACAGCTACAGTAGTCAAAACAGCCTAGTACAGGTACAATGACAGATATATTGACAAACGTAACAGAATTGAGAAGGCAGATGTAAATCCATCCACCTACAGTCACCTGATCTTCAACAAGGGCCGAAAGTCCATCAAATGGGGAAAAGACTGTCTTTTTAACAAATGGTGCTGGCAAACTGGATATCCATCTGCAAAAAAATGAAACAGGGCACTTACCTCACGCCATATACAAAAACTACTTCAAAATGGATCAAAGACCTGAATATAAAGCCTAAAACTATAAAGTTCATAGAAGAAAAATTAGGATCAACACTTCAGGCCTTAATACACGGCATTAACAGGATACAAACCATAACCATCAATGCACATACCCCAACAGATAAGCTAGATAACTGGGATCTTCTAAAAATCAAACACCTATGCTCTTCAAAAGACTTCACCAAAAGAGTAAAAAGAAAACCTACAGACTGGGAAATTATTTTTGGACAGTACAAGTCAGACAAATGTCTAATCCCCATAATCTATAAGAAAATCCAAGACGTCTACAACAAAAAGGCAAATAATCCTATTAAAAAATGGGCAAAGGAAATGAACAGACACCTCACCAATGAAGACATTCAAATGGCCAACAGATACATGAGGAAGTACTCGTGATCACTAACCATTAGAGAAATGCAAATTAAAACCATATTGAGATACCATCTCACCCCGGCATTACTGGCAGGAATCAAAAACACTGGAAATAACAAATGTTGGAGGGGCCGCGGGGAGATGGGAACTCTTATGCACTTCTGGTGGAAATGCAAAATGATACAACCATTTTGGAAAATGTTATGGCTCTTCCTCAGAAAGCTAGAAATAGACATACCATTCGATCCAGAAATCCTACTCCTAGGAATATATCCTAGAGAAATAAGAGTCATTACTCGAATAGTCATAGGCACACCTATGTTCATGGCAGCATTGTTCATAATAGTAAAATGACAGAAACAACCTAGATGCCCATCAAGAGATAAATGGATAAACAAACTATGGTACACACACACAATGGAGTACTATGCAATGAGAATGAATAACAATGAATGTGTGAAGCATCTCATAACATGGATGAAACTGGAGGACATTATGCTGAGTGAAATAAGTCAATCACAAAAGAACAAATATTGTATGAGACCTCTATTGTAAAAATCCATGAAAAAGTTCACACACACAATGTAACAATCTTTGTTGGTTACCAGGGATGGGAGGGGTGGGGGGGAAATACTTAACAGGCAATAGATAAGTGGTAACTTTGGTGAAGGTTGAGACAGTACACAATACAAGGGAAACTAGCACAACGTGTACAAGGAAAGGTCTTGGAAGCTCCATAGACACTCCCAAACTCCCTGAGAGACTGAATTGCTGGACGGAGGGCTGTGGGGACCATGGTCTCAGGGAACATCTAGCTCAATTGGCATGACACAGCTTATAAAGCCAATGCTTTATATTCTACCTTGGTGAGTAGTGTCTGGGGTCTTAAAAGCCTGTGAGCGGCCATCTAAGATACTCCACTGGTCTCATCCCTTCAGGAGCAAGGGAGAATGAAGAGAACAGGATACAAGGAAAAGATTAGTCCGAAGGACTAATGGTCCACAGCTACCAAGGCCTCCACGGGACTGAGCCCAGTACAGCTAGATGGTGCCCAGCTACCACCACTGACTGCTCTGACCAGGATCACAACACAGGGTTCCGGACAGAGCAGGAGAAGGATGTAGAAGATAATTCTAACTCACAAAAAAAGACCAGATTTACTGGCCTAAAGGAGACTGAAGACACCCCAAGGGTATGGCCCCAGACACCCTTTTAGCTCAGTGGTGAATTTATCTCCGAGGTTCACCATTCAGCCATGGTGTGGACAGCGCTGTAAACCCAAATGAGACTAGCGAGGTACTGTAGTCCAGTGACAAGTGCCAGAAGGCAGAACGGTGCAAGGAAGCTGGTGATAGGGAACCCAAGATTGAGTAAGGATATTGTTGATGTATTGTGAGATTGTTAACCATTGTCATAGGGCAACATTTGTAGTAACTGTTAAATGATAAACTGTTTTGTTCTGTAAGCCTTCATCTTAAGTGAGAATAACAGCACAACTGGTAGAGCGTAGTCAATGTCACTGAACTGTGCATGTAGAAATTTTTGAAATGGTGTATCTTTGACTATGTGTATTTTCACCAAGAATAAAAGGTTGAGAATTTAGACAGTTGACATGTTGTAGGGTTGTTAACCAATGTTGTAAAGCAATATGTGTACAACTGTTTCATGAGAAAGTATTTGTTCTGTAAGCCTTCACCTGAAGTACAATAAAATAAATAAATAAATAACAATAAAGTATAAAAAAAAAAAACCTTTGATGCTCTCATTTTAGATGCATACCCACTTAGGATTGTTATGTTTCCTAGGTTACTTGACTCTTTTATCATTATGTATTGCCCCTATTTATCCCTGATGGTTTTAATTTAAACTCTGCTTTGTCTGAAATTAATATTCCGTCTTTCAGTGATTAACATTAGCATGAATATTTTTCATCTTTTTTAGTTTTACTCTGAAATTGACATTTAAAATGACTTTATAATGCATAGCGGATAGTTGTGTGTGTGTGTGTATTGAGTGCACTCCGAAAATCTCTCCTTTTGATTTGGACGATTGTTCTAAACATATTTAAATTAATTATTGCTGATAATTCTGGTTTCAGTTCCAATATGTAAAGAGCTTGTAAGTCATTACTCCTGCTTTTAAAACAAGAAATTAAAGCAGAACACATGTAAAACAAATTCCATTTGTGGACCAATAAGAGTGCTGAGGTTTCAGAGAAAACTAGCACCAAGTTACCTAGAGAAGCAGGTGAATCCTGAGACAACAAACCAAGATGTGCTTATCTGCAGCAGATCCCACTAGAGCTATGCACTTGTAGGAATATTTAAATGGAAATTTTGAAGAATTGCTAACTTGAGAGTGAAAAACTTCTGTGGTCACAGTCTTAATGGGTGTCCAACCATCCAAAATTGTAAAATGAAAATTTTGTTACTTTAAGTCACTAATTTGGTGATAATCAGTTACTGAAGCAATAGAAAACTAATACAGTTCCCAATGTCATCTAAAATTCAACGCAATTCCCACCAAAATACCAGCTGGCTTCTTCAAGAAATTGACAAGCTGAACCTAAAATTCTTACGTAAATTCAAGAGAACCAGAATAAGCAAAATAATATTGAAAAAAGAACAAAGTTGAAAAACTCACCCTTTCTCGTTACAAAGTTACAGTAATAAACATATTGTGGATATGGCATAAGGATAATCATATAGATCAATGGAATAGAAGGGAGACTGTAGAAATAAGCCCTCATATTACTATCAATTGATTTTCAATAAGGATGCCATGACAGTTCAATTAGGAAATAAAATAATAATTTAAGAAAATATTTCAAGGCAGTGGGATATCGACATGCAGAAGATTGAAGTTGAACCCTTCCTCACATTACACACAAAAATTAACTAGAATGGATCATAAACCTAAATGTAAGATCTAAAATTATAAAATTTTTAGAAGAAAGCATAGGAGTAAATATTTATGGGCTGAGTTAGGCAAAGCTTTCTTAAATATAACACCAAAAGCACAAGTGACAAAAAAAAAAAAAAAACACATCAATTAGATTACACAAAAATAAAACCTTTTGTGATTCAGATGATAATATCAAGAGAGTGAAAAGGCAACCTTCAAAATGGTAGACAATATCTTGAAATGATATATCTTATATTGGACGTTTATTTATTTAGAAATATGTAAAGAACCCTTACAACTCAATAATAAAAAGACAAATAATTCAATTAAATATGGTAAAAGATCTGGATAGATATTCTTTTCTCTAAATAAGATACACAAATGTTCAATAAGCACATGAAAAGACCCTTAACTTCATTAGCCATCAAGGAAATGCAAAACAAAAGCACAATGAAATATCATTTCTCACTTACTAGGATGACCATGGAAACTCTGGTGGTGTAGGGGGTAAGAGCTACGGCTGCTAACAAAAAGATCAGACCAACAGTTCGAATCCACCAGGTGCTCCTTGGAAACTCTATGGGGCAGTTCTCTTCTGTCCTGTAGGGTCGGTATGAGTCGGAATCTACTCGACGGCAGTGGGTTTGGTTTTTTGGTTTAGGATGGCCATAATATAAAAGATGAATAATAACAAGTGTTGACAAGGATATGGAGAAATTACAATCTTCATACGCAGCTGGTTAAAATATAAACGGGTGCAACTACTTTGGAAAACAGTTTGCCAGTTTCTCAAATTTAAACATAAAATCACCTAATGATCCAGCATTTCCACTCCTAGGTCTATACACAGGAGAATGGAAAATATACATATGTTCATAAACAACTTGTGCATAAATGTATATAGCAGCACTATTCATAACAGTCAAAAATTAGAACCAACCTCGTTGTTCATTAACTGATGAAATATTAAAATGTAGTAAAATATAGAATAGCCTTAAAAAGGAATGAAGTATTGATAGATGCTACAACATTGATGAACCTTGAAAACATTAGAATAAGTGAAAATAGCCAGTTATAAAAGACCATATATTGTATGATTCTATTCCTAAGAAAAGTCTAGAACAGGCAAATTTATAGAGACAAAGCACGGGTTAATCATTGCCAAGGACTGAGGGTGTAGGCTGTAGGGTTTACAAATGGAAGTGGCTGCTACTGGCTGTGGGGTTTCTTTTAGGATGATGAAAATGTTCTAAAATTGATTATGGTGATTGTGCTTCACAATTTTGTGAGTATACTGAAAAACATTGAATTGTACCCTTTAAATGGGTAAAATGTATGGTACGTGCATTATATATAAATAAAGCTGTTCTTTAAAAACCAAGATTTTATTACACTTAAAATATTTTCTAAATAATATCTGCTATCATTTGCGTTTCTTCTACTGTGGATTACTGACTTCACATTAAATATTTTCAAGTATAATAACCAGGCAAATGTGAGTTTTGCAGATGAAGAATCAAGCTCAGAGAATTTAACTGTGTCAAAGCCACATGGCTCTTGTGGTGGCAGTTTTAGGATATGAATTCAGGCTATTTATGTTAACCATTCCTAGTTTAGTATACTAAATACTAAAGTAGGCCAGCAATACTACAGTTTATTTTACAGTGCATGCTTAAGCAACTGAATAATCCTGTTTACTAAAGTATTGCTATTTTTATTCAATCTTTCATTCATTTGCTTAATAAATATTTACTGAATTCTTCCTGCTACTAGTGCCTGGCCTTGGCATTGAGACATTAATTTGAAGAAAATGTGGTTTGTTTTCCAATTCAGGACAATTCTGTTCTAATAAGAAAAGAAAATAGATTAACCAATTTGCAGGATCATTAATTTTTATGGTAAATACAAATTAGATTTATCAAAGCAAAACAAGGAATACTGGAAATTTTTAGTAAATTTTAATATCAAATACAACTACACAACAGGTTTCCAGAAGAATTATTTTTATAAAGGACCAAATAATGAGATTGTTTCTGCTCTTCCATTTTTTAGCTTCATGGAATTCAAATTGACTGCTGTTTTTTTAAGATATACTAAGTAGAGAGGTTGTTGGTATTTCTAATCTTCTAACTCAGTCAGTCCAACTTCACTGAAGATTCTATGTCTGATGAGAAATGTAATGTATTATATATGCTCAGACAAGCATTCATGGTGAAATGAGCCATTCAATATTATAGGCTTCTTGAGTTTTGATATTTCTTGGAAGAAGGACTTTTCCAGTTATAAAATTTTTTAGGATTTGTATAAATGCCAAAAGACTTATCCTTGATTTAGAATGCAAATAAAATTGTGACACTGTACATTTTTTTTTTTCGTTTTTTTATTGTACTTCAGGTGAAGGTTTACAGAACAAATAATTTCTCATTAAACAGTCAGTACACATATTGTTTTATGACTTTAGTTAACAAACCCACGACATGTCAACACTCTCCCTTCTTGACCTTGAGGACCTTTTTTGGGGGGAAAATATACATAGCCATAGTTACACCATTTTGAAAGTTTCTACATGTTGAGTTCAGTGACACCGATTACATTCTTCCAGTTGTGCTGCTATTCACTATCCTTTTCCAAATTACTCCATCACCATTATCTTCAACTCACTGTCCTGTAGGCTTCCCGTCAAATCTTTTGAGTTGCTGTTGTCAATTTTATCTCACATAGATAATTCTTATTTTTTTGTACCTTAGATGAAGGTTTGCAGAACAAATAGTTTCTCATTAAATAGTTTACATATTGCCCTATGACAGTGGTTAACAACCCCATGACATGTCAAAACTGTCCCTTCTCAACCTTGGGTTCCCTATCACCAGCTTTTCTGCCCCCTCCTGCCTTCTAGTCCTTGTCCCTTGACTGCTGTGCCTCATTAGTCCTGTTTTGATTTATGAGGTTATCCAGTCCCCAGCTGAATGATGAACTTTGGGAGGGGATTGACCACTAAGCTGAAATGGTGTCAGGGGCCATACTCTCGGCCTTTCTCCAGTCTGTCAGGCCAGGAAATCTGGTCTTTTATTGTGAGTTAGAATTCTGTTCTACATCCTTTTCCAGCTCTGTCCAGGACCATCTATTGTGATCCCAGTCAGAGCAGTCAGTGGTGGTAGCCAGGCACCATCTAGCTGTACTGGACTCAGTCTGGTGGAGGCTGTGGTAGCTGTGGTCCATTAGTCCTTTGGACTAATCTTTTCCTTGTATTTTGTTCTCTTCATTCTCCCTTGCTCCCGAAGGGGTGAGAGCAGTGGAGTATCTTAGATGTTTGCTCACAGATTTTTAAGACCCCAGATGCTACTCATCAAGGTAGAATGTAGAGCATTGTCTTTATAAGCTGTGTCATGCCAATTGAGCTAGATGTTCCCCAAGACCATGGTTCCCACAGCCCTCCACCCAGCAATTCTGTCCCTCAGGGAGTTTGGGAGTGTGTATGGAGCTTCCATGACCTTTCCTTGTACAAGTTGTGCTGGCTTCCCCAGTAATGTGTACTTTCTTAACCTTCACCAAAATTACTGCTTATCTATTTAGTTCCCCCCCATTCCTCCCATCCCTCATAACAAACAAAGATTGTTTCTGTTTGTGTGTAGACTTACGTGAGTTATACAGTAGAGGTCTCATACAATATTTGTCCTTTTGTGATTGACTAATTTCACTCAGCATAATGTCCTCCAGTTTTGTTCCTCTAACTCTCCTGTGCTGAGTTCCTTTTGTTTGTGGATTTTTTCATTTCTTTTGTTTTTGTAGGTTTTGTTTTTACGGAGACTTTGTTTTTTTTTCTTTATTTTGATGAGTAGGTTTGTTAAATTTCTTTGTGGTTACCATGAAATTTACCCTTATCTTCCTAGATTGGAAGCAGTGTATTATTACTTGATATCACTTGACTTCCTCTCCATTAGAAGGATCCATATCTACACTCTTTATTCCCTCTTTTATGGTTCTCATTAACAGATTAACCTCTCTGGTTCTCTTTTGTGATTCGTTTTTTTTTTTTTTTTTTTCATACTCCTTAAGAGTTCATTTCCTAGGTTCGTATCTGGCTAGTACAATCCTGTGTCCTATATTCAGACTGTGGTCTGATATTGTTTGTTCTCAGATCTAAGGACTTCCTTTGATAAGTCTTGTAAGTTTATTTTGTTTCTTACATAGTCCCTCAATGTCTGTTTATCTGGAAATGACCTAATTTCACCACCGTATTTGAACGAGAGTTTTGCAGTATATATTACTCTTGTCTGGCAGTTTTTTTTTTTACAAGGTTTTATATATGTCATCCCATTGCTTTCTTGCCTGCATGGTTTCTGCTGAATAATCCGAGCTTAGTCTTATTGTTTCTCCTCTGTATGTGACTTCTTGTTTTTCACGAGCTGCTCTCAGGATTCTTTGTTTTTGGTTTTAGGAAGTGTGATTATGATATGCCTTGGTGATTTTCTTTTGGGGTCTATCCTATATGGGGTTCATTGAACTTCTTGGATGGTCAGCTTTTCATCTTTCATGATATTGGGGAAGTTTTCTGCCAGCAATTCTTGAGTGATCCTCTCTGTGTCTTCTGTTTTCTCTCCCTGTTCTGGAACTCCGATCACTTGCAGATTTTTGCTTGTGATTGTATCCCACATAATTCACAGGGCGTCCTCATTTTTCTTTGTTCTTTTTTCTGAGTTTTTCTCAAACAGAATTGTATCCAAGTGTTTTTCTTCAATTCCACTGACCCTGTCTTCCACCCTTTCAAATCTTCTCCTCAGCCCTTCTATGACACTATTTCCAAAATCTTGTTGTTTACCTCATGGATTTCTGATTGTTGTTTTTGTATAATTTCTAGTTGTGAATGTACTTTGACATTTTGTTCCTGCATTATTGTCCTGAATTCTTCCATTTTTTTGTCTATTTACCATGAGTTTGTCTGCTTTTTCCATGAATTTGTCTATTTTTTCCTCATTTTTGTCTGTTTTTTGCTTGAACTCTTGTATAATTCTGAGTACTAGATATTTGAATTCCCTATCAGGTAGTTCTAGCCCTTTTCTTCTACTTGACATCTGGTGTTCTATTTTGGATGCCTAATGGAACCATCCTGTCCTGTTTTTGTAAATGTTTTAATATTGTCTGTTGTCGTTGGGGCATTCAGTAGTTATTTTTCTCATTTATTGATTGTAGATTTGTTTAGTCCTTTTTCTTTAAATTTGGCTATTTCTGAGCTGGTGGCCTGTGTGTTCTTTGTTGTTTGCTCATCAGTGGGTATATTTTTTTGCCTCCTTCTCCAATTGGTAGGGTCAGTTGCTCAGATATGGTTCAGCAGTGCAGGTCTAGCTGAAGAGGAGTTGCTGGGATGGGTTGTTTGTGGCACTTACTACAGCCACCAGGGTAGGTTGGTTATCAGTGCAGGGCAGGTTCCAGTAAGCCATGCCTGTGCTGCTTGGTGGTGTGATGTTAAGTGCACAGTGCAGGTAGGCAGGCTGAAGGGGGGAGATTTTGATGTGTAGGGCTAAGATGGGTATGGGAGACAGGAGAGAGGAATAGGAGCCAAAAACATACAAACAAACCAAAAAGAGTGCTAGGGGAGCTTGCCTTTGGAGTAGAGAGATGAGAGACTATGAAATGGAGAAAAACAAAAAGGGGAAGAATAAAAAAAGAAAAGAATGAATAAATAAAAATTAGAAAGAAAAGAACTGCTAACCTCCCAGGGGTTCCACCAGTGTGGCTACAAGGTCTGGGGAAGTTGTTCCCAGGTATTGAAGTACAACCTGGCTAGGAGGAATAGAGGTATTCAATGCCAGGTGTCCAGGGGACAGGAAGAGAAGAAAGGTATAGAGAGATGAGAAACTGAGTAATGAAGAAAGACAAAAACGGAAAAAGAGGGAAAAGAAAACAAAAAAAATTTTTAAAAAAGAACAAGAAAAAATCCAAAAATATAGAAAAAAAAAAAAACATGAAAAAGGAAATGCTCTCAGGGATCACTCTGTGTGTCTGTGCAAGCTGAGGGTGTAGGTCCCAAGCCGCGAAGTACCTCTTGGCTAGAAAGGACTCCCAACTCAAGAAAAGAAGAAAACAAACAAACAATTGAAAAGAAACAAATGAAAAAAAAGCCCCAGGATCCCACCACCATGGCAGCACAGATGGGGATGCAGTTCCACACTCATATGGAGCTCCACAGCCCCTCAGAAAGAAGCAAAGATGGCGCAAGGAGCCTGGTATTTGACCAAAAGGAGGGGGAGGTGGTGAGAGTTAAGGAAGAAATCAAAAGAAGCAGAAAAAAGCAGCAGCAGCAGCCAACAAATGGCACTTAGGGAGCTGACCAGTGTGGGCAGGTGGAATTCAAGCAGCCAGTGCTTCCTGGACAAGAGTCTGTGGCCGTGGGAAGCAGAGGAGGCCAAGTGGGGTGAAGAAGGGTGGAGGGTGGGAAAGTGTATATTGCTTGTTACCAGTTTTTCTGTCTCCTGCTGGAAGCTCCGTGAAGCTGTTTTCTTGTACCCCCTTTTTGCTGGTCTGTGATAGGAGTCCAACATGGTGGATCTGTTCTGCATTAGCTGATAGGGGACCTCTCCATGTATGTCTCCTCACTCTCTGTTCTCTGTCTGTTTCTTATTCCATTTGGTGTTTGACTGAGTTCTTTATCTCTTCATTTGATGTTTAGGATTTCAGGATTGTTCTTTTCTCTGTTTGCCTTAGTTTATCGGATCTTAGCTGTGAAGGGATGGTGTGGTGCTTCTGCCTAGAGTGCCATGTTGTCTGAAGTCTGACACTGTACATTCTTATACAAACTTCATAAGGCAATTATAGGTCTTTGAACATATTCCTCAAAGGAAAAGTACAGCACTGCACTTTAGGAAGAGGTTGTACAAGAGAAACTCTACTCTTAACTCCTGGATAAGCTAAATGATCTGCCAATTTTTTGGTGGTAAAAAGAGGGACAAATATACTCTTTCAGCATTTGGCATGGCTGTTATTAAAAAAAAAAATTCCAGCCTTAGATAGGGAGAAACTTTATTCAAAACTATTACAATAAGAGGAATACTCCAATTTAGAAATCTGCAAGTATCTCAAAATTTAAAGAGAAAAAAAATTTTTTTTTTAATGGAATAAGAAGAGGTAGGCAGTCAACGGAAAATAAGTCAGATGAGAGAGGAGTAACAAAACTGCAAGAACAAAGTAGTTTAACTGGAAAAGTGTTTTGTGGTCCTCTGACCCTTGGGTAAGTTGATAAAAGGGACATGTTTCACAATTAAGTGTTTGCACAGACTTGGCGACAAACAAAATTCAGAGGCCTGTGAGGAGGAGGGAAGCCTGGCTAAAGATTTGTCAAATCAAAGCAGTGGGTAAGATTACAAACACTTTTGTTACTGGCTTATTCTAAATCTTTAGTTATCGTCAAATATTATATCTTCAATGAAATCTTGTCATAATATGTAACAGTCAACTTCATGCGTTCATTTATTTACTGTCTGTCTCTACCTCTAAAATGTTATTTTTTTAGAGGCAAGAATCTCAGAGAATTGATCAGGAAATCTCCACATAGTAAATGATAACAATATAATAGTACTTGTTAAAACACAAAAGAAAGAAAACTTTTTAAAAATATATTTCTATGGATTAAATTGTGTCCCCTAAAAAGTTATGCTGAACTCCCTGAATCCATGTTTGGATTCTCAATTGTGTTCCATTGGTCAATGTATCTGTTGTACCAGTAACAGCCTGTTTTGACTACCGTGGTGGCATAATAGGTTCTAAAATCAGGTAGTGTGAGGCCTCCCACTTTGTTCTTCTTCTTGAGTAATGCTTTACTTATTTGGGGTCCCTTCCCTTCCCATATGAAGTGGGTGATTCTAAAATCAGGTAGTGTGAGGCCTCCCACTCTGTTCTTCTTCTTCAGTAATGCTTTACTTATCTGGGCCCCCTCCCTTTCCATATGAAGTTGGTGATTTGTTTCTCCATCTCATTAAAAAATGCCATTGGAATTTGGATCGGGATTGCATTGTATGTATAGATCGCTTTGGGTAGAATTGACATTTTCACAACGTTGAGTCTTCCTGTCCATGAGCAAGCTATGTTTTTCCACTTATGCAGGTCTCTTTTGATTTCTTGCAGTAGTGTCTTGTAGTTTTCATTGTATAGGTCTTTTACATCTTTGGTTAGATTGATTCCTAAGTATTTTATCTTCTTGAGGGCTATTGTAAATGGTATTGATTTGGTGATTTCCTCTTGGAAGTTCTCTTTGTTAGTGTAGAGGAATCCAGCTGATTTTTGTATGGTTATCTTGTATCGTGATACTTTGCTGAAATCTTCTATTAGTTCCAGTAGTTTTCTTGTGGATTCTTTGGGGTTTTCTGTGTATAAGATCATATGATCTTCCCTACCAATCTGGATGCTCTTTATTTCTTTTTCTAGCCTAACTGCTATGGCAAGGACCTCCAGCACAATGTTGAATAAGTGGTGATAAAGGGCATCCTTGTCTGGTTCCCATTCTCAAGGGGAATGCTTTCAAAGTCTCTCCATTTAGGATGATGTTCGCTGTTGGCTTTGTATAAATGCCCTTAATTTTGTTGAGGAATTTCCCTTCTATTCCTATTTTGTTGAGAGTTTTTATCATAAATGGGTGTTGGACTTTGTCAAATGCCCTTCTGCATCGAATGATAAGATCATGTGGTTCTTGTCTTTTGTTTTATTTATGTGATGGATTACATTTTTTTCTAATATCTACTAACACTTCTGACTGCTTTTTTTTTTTCAGGTAGAAGTATGAAGGAGGGAAATTATTCATGTGATGTAAAAAAAATAAAAAAGCTACTTGCCAGATTGCAAGAAGTTTTATATACATCAGAGTAAAACATGATTCAATTTGAAAGGAAAAGTCTGTTCACTAGGACTGCAGTCAAGTAAAGTTTTGAATTTAGGGGTCCAGATGGTTGTCTAAAATAGCACATATTTTACACTGTTTGGTAACAGCAAAGTAGACTTAAATCAACCGTATAAGAGTAACCAGGTCAAACAAAAGTTGTTATATCAAAGCTGATTGAAATTCAGAAGTTCAGTGAAATAAAAAAGTTATTGCCACCTTCCTACCTTCCACTGAGACGAAGGGTACAATTGATTTTCAATTTCTCCATCTAAAGATTTGTTTCTTTCTGAAATTTACTCAATATTTTATAAAAGTAGAAAGCTAAGGACAAGTAGTTCTAACAAATATAAACTGAAAGAAATAATTAAAATCTGGGTCAAATATACACAAATTCAAGGATGGTAGTCAGACTACTTACATGATTTTAAAAAAATAATTATTACTTCTAACATATCTTTTCAAATAAAAATTTGAAATGTGCTTTATAAACAATATTGGAGGAATTAAAGTTAAATATGTAAGAAAGGAACTGAGTTTAACTTCAAGGTCATTCTGAAAATAAACTGAAGTTCTCCAACTATTTATCATTACAACATTTTAAAACTTGAAATTTGGCAATTGCTTTGATTTCCGTAATCATGAGCTTACCCTCATGACATGGCACTGGCGATCTGAATAAAAGTTTGTTGAGAGTCTTTCCATTTTAATATTCCCTGACTTCATCATTTATTCTAACCAGAGATAAAGGTAAAATATGCATTTATTTGTTCATTCATTTGCTCATTCAACAAATATTTATTGAGCAGCTATATGTGAAAGAAAATATTTAAGAGGTAGTGCAGAAGGGAGCAAATCATATGAAGTCACTTCTCTCATGGCCCTTAAATTCAATTGTAGTGGGAAAGACATGCAATAAAAAAAAAAAAAAAAGAATTATGTGGGATGTTTTTGTTGTTAGATAACTTCAAGTCTGTTCTGACTCATAGCAACCATATGTACAACAGAACTAAATACTGCCAGGTCCTGCACCACCCTCATGGTCTTTGTTATGCTTGAACCCATTGTGCCAGCCACGGTGTCAGTCCAACTCATGGAGGATCTTCTTGTTTTTTGCTGACCCTCCACTTTACCAAGCATAATGTCCTTCTCCAGGGACTGGTCCCTCCTGATAACATGTCCAAAGTATGTAAGATGAAGTCTCTCTATCCTCACTTCTAAGCAGCATTCTGGTTTATTTATTCCAAGAAAGATTTATTCATTCTTCTGGCAGTCCATGGTATAGTCAATATTCTTCTCTAGCATCACAACTCAAAGACATTAATTCTTCTTTGGGCTTCCTTATTCATTGTCCAGCTTTTGCATGAATATGAGACTATTGAAAACACCATGGCTTGGGTCAGACGCACCTTAGTCCTTAAAGTGACATCTTTGCTTTTTAACACTTTAAATATGCCTTTTGCAGCAGATTTGCCCAATTCATTGTGATATTTGATTTCATGATTGCTGTTTCCATGGGTGTTGATTGTGGATCTAAGTAAAATGAAATCCTTGACGACTTTGGTATTTTCTCCATTTGTCATGATATTGCTCATTGGTCCGCATGTGGGGATTTTTGTTTTCTTTATGTTGAGGTGTAATCCAAACTTAAGGCTGTAGTCTTTGATCTTCATCAGTAAGTGCTTCAAGTCCTCTTCAATTTCAGCAAGCAAGGTTGTGTCAACTGTTTATCATAGATTGTTCATGAGTCTTCCTCCAGTCCTAATTCCACGTTCTTCTTTATATAGTCCAGTATCTCTGATTATTTGCTCAGCATACAGATTGAATAAATATAGTGAAAGGATACAACCCTGATGCACACCTTTCCTGACTTGAAAGCACACAGTATCCCCTTGTTCTGTTCAAACAACTGACTCTTCATCTATGTACAGGCACCTCATGAGCACAATTAAGTGTTCTGGAATTGCCATTCTTCACAATGTTATCCATGATTAGTTAGGATCCAAACAGTCAAACGCTTTTCCATAGTCAAGAAAACACTGGTAAATATCTTTCTGCTATTCTCTGCTTTCAGCTAGGATCCATCTGACATCAGCAATGATATTCTTCATTCCACATCCTCTTCTGAATACGGCTTGAATTTCTGGCAGTTCTCTGTCAGTGTACTGCTGCAACTGCTTTTGAATGATCTTCAGCAAAATCTTACTTGTGTGCGACATTAATGATATTGTTCAATAATTTCCACATTCTGTTGGATGATCTTTCTTGGGAATGATGAATATGTATCTCTTCCAGTCATTTGCCAGGTAGCTGTCTTCCAAATTTCTTAGCATAGACACGTGGGCACTTCCAGCACTGCATTTGTTTATTGAAGCTCTCAATTGGTATTCCATCAATTCCTCAAGCCTTGTTTTTCACCAGTGCCTTCAGTGCATCTTGGACTTCTTCATTCAGTACCGTCAGTTCTTGATCGTATGCTACCTCCTGAAATGATTGAACGTCGACCAATTATTTTTAGTACAGTGACTCTCTGTATTCCTTCCATCTTCTTTTGATGTTTCCTGCATCAAAATAGTGAATCCTTCACTATTGAAACTTAAGGCTTGAGTTTTTTCTTCAGTTCTTTCAGCTTGAGACACTCCACATGTATTCTTCCCCTTTAGTTTTCTCACTCCAGGTCTTTGCACATGCCATACTACTTTAGTTTGTCTTCTCAAGCAGCCCTTTGAAATCTTCTGTTCAGCTCTTTTACTTCATCATTTATTCTCTTCACTTTAGCTACTGGACATTCAAAGCAAGTTTCAGAGTCTCTTCTGACAACCATTTTGGTCTTTTATTTCTTTCTTGTCTTTTTAATGACCTCTTGCTTTATGTATGATGTCCTTGATGTCATTCCAAAGCTCATCTAGTATTTGGTCATTAGTGTTCATTGCTTCAAATCTATTTTTGAGATAGTCTCTAAATTCCATTGGAATATATTCAAGGTCGTACTTTGGCTCTTGAGAACTTGTTCTAATTTTCTTCAGCTTCAACTTGAACTTGCATGTGAGCAGCTGATGGTCTGTCCCGCAGTAGGCCCCTATCCTTGTTCTGACTGATGATATTGAGATTTTCTATCTTCTTTTGCCACAGAGGTAGTCGATTCGATTCCTGTGTATTCCATCTGGTGAGTTCCATGTGTACAGTCACCATTTATGTTGTTGAAAAAAGATATTTGCAATGAATAAGTCTTTTTTGTCTTGCAAAATTCTTTCATTCAATCTGTGGCTTCATTTCATATCACCAAGGCCATATTTTTCAACTACTGATCCTTCTTCTTTGTTTCCAACTTTCACATTCCAATCATTAGTGATTATTAATGCAGTGTGTAAATTTGAATACTAGTCGTATTAACTGATCTTCCTTGTAGGCATATGGATATTATGCTATTACTGACAGCTTTGTACTTCAAGACAGATCTTGAAATATTCCTTTTGATCATGAGTGTGATGCCATTCCTCTTCAATTTGTCATTCCAAGCAGAGTAGACCGTATGTTTGCTCAATTCAAAATGGCCAATACCTGTTCACTTCAGGTCACTAATGCCTAGGATATAGATGTTTATTATTTTCATTTCATTTTTGGTAATTTCCAGTTTTCCTAGATTCATACTTCATACATTCCACATTCCAACTATTAATGGATGTTTGCAGCTGCTTCTTCTCGTTTTGAGTCATGCCACATCAGCAAATGAAGGTCCCAAAAGTTTGACTCTATACATGCCATTAAGGTCGGCTCCACTTTGAGAAGGCAGCTCTTCCCCTGTCATCTTTTGAGTGCCTTCTGACCTGGAGGGCTCATATTGCAGCACTATATCAGACAATGTTCTGTTGCTATTCATAAGGTTTTCACTGGCTAACTTTTTTCAGAAGTTGGTCATCAGGTCCTTCTTCCTACTGTGTCTTAATCTGGAAGCTCAGCTGAAACCTGTCCACCTTGGCAACCCTGCTGGTATTTGAATACCAGTGGCATAGCTTCCAGCATCATAGCAACACCCAAGTCCCCACAGTATGACAAGCTGACAGATGTGTGGGGTATTATAAGTGTTATAAAGAAATACAATGCAAAGAGGAAGAGAGTTTGGAAGAAGTGATACTATTATATAGAGGGTGAAATGAAGTGAGTGGAAGAACAATAATGAGTTGAAGATGTGGAACAGATAAAATTTTTAAGAAGTTGTCTTTTGGTGGGAGCATGAAAGAAAAGACTGTCGTGGGAGTGGTGAAAGTTTATATTTCTTTAAATTTCATAACTTTGTTTTGAAGGTTTGAAGAGCCTTAATTGTGTTAATGTTGATGGGATGCAGATGTTTGGGAGACAAGAGTTCTAAAAATATAAGAGAGAAAATCAACATAATTAAATGGATTAAGTTTTGTACAGAGGGGAGATAGTCTTTGTTATAATAAGATTCAAAGAGTAAAATGTGGTTGAATATGTAGGCAATTTTCTTTATTTGGATCCTATTTTGTTCTTCCTGAAGTTAGAACGATAGTTATCTGCATGAAATAATGAAAGTGGTAATAAGATCAGAAGGGTAAAATACATGAAAAAGTTAAATCTCAGGAGAATGTGAAAAAAAATTGACTAAGAAAATATGGAAATACTAAAGGATAGTCAATAGATGTTTAGGTTGAAGGAAGTGAAATTAGAGTAACATCAACCAAGCAACCAATTACTCAACCAATTACTTCCTTTCCCCCTTCTGATCCTTCTTCCCATTTTCTCTTCCAAAAAAAGAACTCCCATTCCACCTATATTGAAAGCAAGAATAAAGGAATTAAAAGATATACTTTTTAAAATTCAGCTAATATATACAATTTAGCTGAATTCAATATTATACATGATGAAAATATATGACTATGCATTGTATGTAATCATTATGTATTATATATAATCATATATTACACATAATATGTAATGTTTAATATATATGGATATATATACATGGGTGTGCTTAGATATATACACATATATATCAAAACCTGGAATAAGAAAGGAATCATTTTTTAAACACTTTATAGAGAAGAGCTGTTGCTTAAAGTATGTTCAGCTTATAAAGAGGATAAGAATATATTTCTAACATAATGCAATTATGTTTCCTCTATCAAGTGCAAATGAGAAGCATACTACTTGATTAATAAAGACTGTCTAGAAATTTTCAATATGTATTTTACCATTACATTTTCTTTTGAACAATAGGTGTTATTATAGTGCTTTCTTTTTTTTTTAGTGCCATATTTTTAGTACTTTAGTCAACTCTCTGTTGATTATGTAAAGGAACTGACTTCCTGTGAAAAAGATAAAAGCAAAGGTAAGACGGTGCTGATTCTTTTTTTTTTTTAGTATGTTAGCAGTTTTCCCTTAGATTTGTGTGAGCTTTATGAAAACATTCTCTCCTAAATGTCAAAACCCCCATAGATCAATAGAAATAACTTGTTACAGAGTTGGGAGTTTGGTGGTCTGAAATGACCTAAGAATATAAGGATTGTACATTATCATTGTAGTTATTATGCCATCCTTGAGTCTTAAATCCTTTCTGGTAAGACCATCTACTTTACTGGGATTTAATTTGATTATTTATAAAATCAAACTATAAATACATTTAAATTTAATGGAATGCATGGGAGTATCAAATGATATCCAACAGTTCTACAGGGTATAAAAAGAACAGCAATTTGTGATAATCAGTTTTTTGTAGGGAAAAAAGTTTCCAATAATTTTTACACATGCATTTTATGCATTTTGTATTTTTCCCCTCCTTGTTTAATGACATCAAGGATAAAAATAATTAACAGGCTTCATTTTTTTTTTTTCATTTTAAGGAAATAACTCTAAAGACTGGTAGTTTTCTCTCAGAATTCAGTCTCCCTCTATCATTTAGTAAGGGAAATATGAGTTTTGCTGCAATCACAGCTACTTAGCTAATGAGAAAATGTCCAACATCCACACTTGCTGCCAGGTGGGGATTGAAATTAAGTCCTGCTCAGTGGAATTCTAGGGAATCCTTGATTAGTTCAAATACTTAATGCACTTGGTTGCTGACTGAAAGATTAGAGGTTCAAATCCACCCACAGGTGCTTTGGAAGACAGTCCTGTTGATCTACTTCAAAAAAGATAATCCACTGAAAACCTGATGCAGCACTGTTCTACTCTGACACTAATGGGATCTCCATGAGTCGGAATCCCTCAGTGGCAACAGTTTAATTACTGAATCACATCATTCAAAGGAAGCTACTTTCCTTTTTCCTCCATCCTAAGCACTGATGTAGAGACTTGCTGTTAATGGAACAGTGTTGGTCATGCAGATGGTGATAACATGCCAGGGGATGATGAAGCAAAAAAGTAGAGGGAACATGTGTACATGTATGACTTGTAGGAGCTGATGTGCCCTCACCTTGAGCCAAATATCAGCTTAGTTTTTGGTGCGTTTAAGAAAATAACCATTTTATCTTGCTCATTACACTGTTATTTACTCTGTATTAAGGCAGTCAAATGATATCCTAGCTAATAAAGGTTTTATAGTTTTAAAAACTGTGAATATAACATGTGCACCTCTATTTAAACACTGTTTTCATTATACCCCCATCACTGAAGAGTATATTTTGTTAAAAGTAAATAAATTACTTCACTAAAATGGATGATATAATGTTGTTGTTGTTGTTGTTAGGTGCTGTCGAGTCAGTTTAGACTCATAGCTACCTTAAATACAACAGAAGGAAACAATGTCCCACCCTGTGAAATTTGCACAATTGTTGCTATGTTTGAGCCCATTGTTGCAGCCACTGTGTCAATCATGTACTTGAGGATCTTCCTCTTTTTCGCTGACCCTCTATCTTACCAAGCATGATGTCCTTCTCCAGTGACTGATCCTTCCTAATAACATGTCCACAGTATACAAGATGAAATCTCGCCATCCTTGTTTCTAAGGAGCAGTCTATGTATACTTCTTCCAAGACAGATTTGTTTGTTCTTCTGGCAGTCCGTAGTATATACAATATTCTTCACCAACACCAAAATTCAAAGGCCTCAGCTCTTCTTTGGTCTTCCTTATTCATTGACCAGCTTTCACATGCATACGAGGCGATTGAATATACCATGGCTTGGGTCAGGCCCACCTTTGTACTTAAGGTGATGTCTTTGCTTTTTAACACTTTAAAGAGGTCTTTTGCAGCAGATTTGTGCAATGAAATATGTCTTTTGATTTCTTGACTGCTGCTTCAGTGGGCGTTGATTGTGGATCCAAGTAAAATGAAATCCTTGACAACTTCGATATTTTCTACATTTATCATGATGTTCCTTATTTGTCCAACTGTGAGGCTTTTTGTTTCTTTATATTGAGGTGTAATCCATACTGAAGGCTGTAGTCTTTGATCTTCATCAGTAAGTACTTCAAGTTCGCTTCGCTTTCAGAAAGCAAGGTTATGTCATCTGCATATCTCAGGTTGTGACTGAGTCTTCCGCCAATTCTCGAGTCGCATTTTTCTTCCTATAGTCCAGCTTCTCAGATTATTTGCTCAGCATAGAAGCTGAATAAGTATGGTGAATGAATATAATCCTGACACATTCCTTTCCTGATTTTAAACCACACAATATCCCTTTGTTCTCATCGAATGACTG
The DNA here is from genome assembly GCA_030035585.1 of Dugong dugon. Taxonomy (NCBI): domain Eukaryota; kingdom Metazoa; phylum Chordata; class Mammalia; order Sirenia; family Dugongidae; genus Dugong; species Dugong dugon. The sequence goes on from CM057479.1 coordinate 37,959,063, forward strand.
CTTCTTTGTCTATGTACAGGTTCCACATGAGCACAATTAAAATTTCTGAAGTTACCAATCTTCACTATTTTATCCATAATTTAATGTGATCCACACAGTAGAATGACTTTATTATAGTCAATAAAACACAGGTAAATATCTCTCTTGTAATTTCTGCTTCAGCCCCGATCCATCTGATATCAGCAATGATATCCCTCAACCCATCTCCTCTTCTGAATCCGGCTTGAACTTCTGGAAGTTCACTGTCGATGTACCGCTACAACTGTTTTTGGATTGTCCTCAGCAAAATTTTACTTGTGTGGTATATTAATGATTTTTTTCGATAATTTCTGCATTCTGTTGGATAAACTTTCTTTGTAATTGGCACGTATATAGATCTCTTCTAGTTGGTTGGCCAGGTAGTTGTCGTCTAAATTTTTTGGCATGGATGAGTGATATATAATAGGATAATAATATTTTTCTTTATATATAAATGTTCATGTTCAAGTGCTTTAAAAACTTTTTTTTCATTCTTTAATCCCTGCATAAATATTTTCCTAAATACAATCTACTATTTTTGTCTAGGTAACGTTTGTAGCAGAATATATAGTTTATTTCTAAAACATCCTTTCTCAGTCTCCATTTTTTAACCCATTACCAGGTCATTCTTATCCATCACTCTCCCCCACATAGCTACACTGGCCATCAACTACAGTAGCTAAGGATGAAAATTTAAGAATCTGGGAAAAACTTGCAGTCTAATACTTTTATCAGAGGCTCAGTGTCCACCCCGTAAGGTCTCTCATCATCCCTTTCCCACTTGCCATTTTAAGCAATCTATGGTGATCATACTTACATGTCAGATTAACTCAAGTACCAATGTTTCTTTCTATATGGACAGAGGAGCAGTGGAGCATTCTATGTGTTCTGAAGATGGATAGAGTGAGTTTGGTTCTCTAAGAATGGAATCATCATATTTACAGTAAGTTGTTATTATTGTTGTTAGCTGCCAGTGGCCTGCGACTCATAGAAACCCCAGTGTTACAGAATAGAACTGCTGCATATAGTTTTCTTGGATGTAATCTTATGGAAACAGATTTCCAGACCTTTTCTTCCATGAAGCCACTGGGTGAGTTTGAACTACCAACCTCTGGTTAGCAGCAAATGGCAAACCACTTGCCCCACCCAGGGAATTCTTAAAATCAGATGAAGGATTACATTGCCAAACCAGTAAAGTATAAGAAACTCAGAATTTATAGATTGTTCATCAGTAGTTTAGCCCATCCCTTTTTGCTCACATATAAGACATGGGAATATCATATATAACTCTTACCTTATACTACTATGTTAAAGAACCAGTAGGGTAAAAAGGGTAGTCTCTTATGTTATCCTACCTGAGAGGAATACCAGAAACATTCTTTTGTGTCTGGATTTCCTAAATTTAGTTCTCAGAATTCTGAGAGGCTCATAAGAGAGAGAAAGGTGCTAAGAGCAGGTGGTGGAGCAATAATGGACTTCCATTCATAATTAGCTTTAAGAAACTTGTATTTATATTTACAACTTAAATAAATGTGCAAAAAGCTGCTTTATAAATATATTTTATTTGTAGAAAATGCTTAATGAGGTTTGACAGAATAACGAACCATTCTATGGATTTTGAATATATTCAGTGTAAATAAATCAGCTAACCTACAATTTATTTTCTTTATAATTTGGGATCAAACAAGAAAGATAAATAAATTTAATTTTCAGTCAATGTTTAATTGTGGTTGTCCTCTTTTGAGTTTCCAGACATGATATGCATAAAACCTCTATCATAGTACATAAAATACTATCTTGCAAACTTTTTTCTTAATCATTTTTAAATATTGTGAAAAATTAAATGTATTATTTTCCAGCTTTTATTTGAATCAACAGCAACCAAAAAAGCAACAAAACATCCATTCTTAAATAAAAGTTAAATGTAAATAATTTATTTATCAAAAAAATCTCATTTTTTTTTCTTGCTGGGGTGACATTCCTTCATTTTGTAACATTTCAAGGTAACTCTATTTATTTTAGAATTTAATTTAAATCTAAATTCTACTTTACTTTTATTTAAAACTTAAAAATGCCAGTAGTGTCATCAGTAATTTACAAAATTAATTAACAAAGCTCAGAGTAACACTGTAGTATGTCACTTGCTAGTATTGCTGAGATTCATCCAGATGAGATTAAAGAATGTGCCAAAATCTAATTATGAAGTGGTAGAATGTTAGCACCTAATTCCCAAGTGCTACTATGAACATAAAGTATGTTTATGTTAAACAGGTTTACATTTCCATAACTGTCTGCCAGACACTGAAACTGTGACATAACATTCCTCATTTGAATTCATGACCAACAAGTGACTTCATGTGTTTGATTAGCTCCAGATGATAAGTAAAAAAATGTTACTCATTAGTAAAAGGTGTTGACTTCTGCTTTTCACAAAATAATATCTCCCAGTTAGAAAATTAGCATAAATTTCTCACCTATCATGTGCACTTCCTACACAAGAGAAATAATTTGAGATCCCACTTTCCCAGCCAGCTAAGTGGTGCTAGAAAATTATATGTAACATTTTTGGCTCTAATCCATTGGAAATCGGCTCAGAATGTTTATACTCACCCAGAGTCAGCTTAATTTTCCATTTCTACAATAGTTATTCTAAATTTTAACATTTTTTAAAGCTATATTTCTATCATTGCTCCTTATAATCTCAAGTGATGGCATTTCAGATCAAATAGAGATTATTGGGCAGGAATTTCCTGATTTCCCAACCCTATATCTATACACGTTTCTCAAATAATATCTATTATTGCCTATGCCCTAAATTTATCAGATTAGGAAGCACATCTTTTCCCTTCTAAGGTTAACCCACAACCTCTGACCTACTCACAGTGCTATCTGCTGTGCATTCTCAAGAAAAATTTTCCAACAGTTATCTACTCTGCCTTGAATATTTCTCTCTCTAAAGATTCCTTCTTGCCAGTCACTATTTCTTCTGGGTAATTTCCATTTTAAAATAGCATTATTTTCTGAAAATCTTTTTAAATACCTAACAACAACACTTTATGTAATAATAATTATATAGCAAAAAAATAATAATAGCTAAAAGTAATCACCATTTACTGTTTCTGTTCCCTCTTCTATGTTTTTAATATGATTACATCATTTGGCATGTATACTTATTCCAACATTCTCCTTACAAGCAGTGCTTAAAATTTCTCCTTCCACCTCTACTGAGACTTTAATTTCATATATATTAGAATGTTTACTGTTGTTCCACTGATTACCAAAGTTTGGTTCAATTTTTTTTTTTTTTCCAGTCTTCTTAGTCTTTCTTCTTCAGATTGGGTAAATTGACTTTTATCTGTATTTAAATTCATTGACAGTTTTTTTCCCTGTGATCTCCAACTGACTATTAAGCATATTCAGTGAATTATTTATTTCATATATTGTGCTTTTTAGTTCTAGAATTTTCATTTGGTTCCTTTATACATATTTGTTTTCTTGCTGATATCCCAGTCTGTTCACCCACTATGGTCATCTTTACCTATGTATATATATATTCTTGCATCTGTTAAACTCTGTGTTATATTGAATTCTCTTTCTAGTCATTGATTTTATTTTTGACCATGGGTCACATGTTTGTGCTTCTTCACATTTCCAGTAATTTTGAATTTTATGCTGGACATTTGTAAATCATACATTTAAGGAAGTATGCGTTATGCTATCTTCCTTTAAAGTGTGTTAACATTTTGTTGTTGTTTTTTCTCTAACAGGTAGTTAAAATACTGGTGTATCATCTTGATTGTGTTAAGTTTGGTTTTATTCTTTGTTAGAATGAGTATATTTCAATTTTGTCCTCAGACTAAGGGCATGGTTCTTGTTTTAGGAAGTAGTCCTTTCTCACAAGGTTTGGTATTCCAGAGTCTCAGCTGAATCTCTAGAGTCCTTGGTGAAGTTTTTTCTTTCTCTGCCTAGGCTGAACTTCAACCTCTCTGAGTCCTGTTTGGCTTAAGGTACTCACAACTTCACAGAAGCCTCTTTCAGTAGGCTTTATAGGGACCAACCCTGCTAGGAGCAACAGAACACTTGCCAAGGACCAGCAGGGAACAACGAGGCAGACTTCTGCCCAAACTCCTCTTCCTTGGTAGCTGGCTGCCCTAGTTTCAGTTGCATCAATAGGCTTGATTTCTGATCAATCTCTGCCTCCTCAGCTCCATGAGATCACTGTTCTCTGTTTGGGTTCTAAGTCACTAGGCCACAATCCACAAATTGCTTGCTGCAAGAATGTATAGGCAAATGTGGAGCCCACCTTGGTTTGTCCCCACTTAAATGTTACTGTGTAGTTTTACTTCTTTTCTAATGCTTGAAAACTGTCTTGTATATTTTGTCTAGATTTATAGATTAGAGCCAAACAGTATTTTTATTAGCTAATTAATCATGAACAGAATGAAAAGACCCCCAACATTCCATCTATTCTGACTGAGAAACCCAGAAAATGACAATCATTTCAGATTAATATTCTTTAAATACTATGGACTAGGTTTCTATTGTAAGTGTAAATAGAAAACACACATGACAGTAGAGAAAAAGATACAGAGGCTTATCTTTATATTTTGCTAGTCAACACAAACAAGTAAATGGCCAATGCATACGTATACATATATACTGGAAATATGTAAATAAACATAATGCTGTAATAAAAATTTATCCTCTATGAGGTTTAAAATAAACAAGTTTTCCTCAGAGTCTGGCCCCTGGACACCCTTTTAACTCAGTACAGAAGTCACTCCTGAGGTTCACCCTTCAGCCAAAGACTAGACAGAACCATAAAAAAAAAAAAAAATGAGATTAAATGGGCACACCAGCCCAGGGGCAATGATAAGAAGGCAGGAGGGGACAGGAAAGCTGGTAACAGGGAACCAAAGGCAAAAAGGGGAGAATGTTGACATGTTGTTGGGTTGACAACCAATGTCACAAATCAATATGTGTATTAATTGTTTAATGAGAAACTAATTTGCTCTGTAAATCTTCATCTGAAGTACAATAAAAAATAAAATAAAATAAACAAGTTTTAATTCTTAACTTTCAATTATCCAGGACTGGAATACCTATGATTAAGATACATTAGGATTTATAACTAGACTTGTGCATAAGAAAGTGAATGATTCTCTGGAAATATTCATTTGCTTTAGAGGAGAAAATTATGATCTAAGACTCAAACACTGCCAGCAAACCCACCTTAAATAATTAAGAGCTCGTTGAATTCCATTGATAAAATATAATCAGGTTGTTAAAAGAAGAATATTCAGAAGAATGCATGTTCTGGTGTTCTTTACCTATTCCAAGCTGTTAATCCAAAATATCTGTCCTTATCTCTCCAATCTAACCCAGGAACTAAATTAATAGTAATCTTCAGTTTAAGAGTTAGTTAATCAGTAAACGTTAATCCATAGTCTAAGAGTAAAGTAGTTAACATTTGAAGTATCCAAATCAGGAATACACTCCAAGTTTTGTTAGTTAGCACCCAAATGACCTCAGATAGAACAGCACACAGCAAAGGCAACTAAGGACACATTTGAACTATCACTCTTGTAATATGTATTAACAGACTCATTAACTACAATATTTTTTCGATGGTGAAATGAGTGATGTTCAAGCTATGTATCTGGTTAGACTTTTATGGACACTTTTCCTTCGATATTAATGGAAGAGTCCAATATCTTTACAAGAGCACTCCAGGTCAAGAATACCATTGTTGTCTCCTTTCTTAAAAGGGAATTCTGTTGCCTAATTTAATTAGATAGTAAGTCTATCTTGCTGTTCAGCAACTGTTGCATTTGCTTCCAAGTGTGGATTTCATTCAAGGGAGAGTAGAATTTCACCATGTTTACATGAAAGAAAGATTGTGTAAATAATTCTGTATTCGCTTGTTAAATAAATGTTTGTTTATATGGAAGAATTTGATCTGAAGCTTGCTCTTTTTATTACAAAGCACCTGGTAGCAGGGATATGAAAGAAGAGAGATATAGCTTACACTCACCTCTAATTATTGTTTTTATCTGACATGAATATATCCTCAAGAATAAAATATTTTGATAAATAAATTATACAACCCAAATCAAGACTGTATCTAAGAATAATGTGTACAGAAAAATCTACAATGAATTTATTACTTTTCTCTGTTAATTTATAGTTAAATCATATATCATAAGTACCGTCAGTTTACACAATTCTTTTTTTTGTGTGTTTTTATTAAAATTTTCAATAATTTCCAATTTATATGTTACATAATGAGCAAATGATTTTCAGCTGGGTGTAGACATACTTTACAAAAACTTAACTATGTCTCATGATTTGGAATCTTAAAATGAATGCCATCATTCATTCTTAATGAATTAGAAAACAATGTAAGTGCCTGATTTTTTTCCAATCTATGATACAAAAAGGGAAACTTCAAAATCATTAAACACTTTTGCTAAAATCTAAGTTTCTCAATTAGTAATTACACAAATGAAAAACTTTACCAGTTGATGTTATAAGCCTATTATAACAGGAACTGATTTTTTTAATTTTTTAACGAATTACAACCCCTAAGGAAGTGATTTGTCAAGATATGTATTTCAACTCTGTGTGATATACCACATTTCCAGCTTCACAATTGCCTGTCCACAGGCAATCACTTCTTGCCTGAACCCATTTACACATGATTGCAATGCCCACAGCTGGAATGAATTCAGAACTTGTCTCCTGACTCCAGCTCCATCAAAAAAAGGAGCATTTTGCACCTAAATTATGAGAAGATGTTACGATGAGTATTTTATATGCTAAGTATTTCCTCACAGTAATCCAAGTCATAGGTAATTAAGATTAGTCCTACCAGTCCTTGATGCTGAGGCAGTGTTTTGTTTTTTAATTCTACTTCCATAATAACAATAACAGGAATTTTTCCTATTCCTTGTTCACAAGTCCTTGTTGGCTAATAAGCATCTTTAGACTTAATGCTGTAACTTTTTGTAATAAAACTCTTTCCTCAGAAGAAAATTCTCACAAACTGCAAATGTTTATGATTACAACATGCTCCATTTCCTATTCGGACACCATCACAATATATTCTGGGATTTCTGCTATGAATTATTAAAATCTAACATTTTATTATGTTAAAACTTTTGAAACTCTATTTTTTTCTACCGGTAAATTCCACCCCCTCCCCAGGACCTCTAATTTAGACTCTAACAACCGGCACTATCCTGTCCCAGCAGGGATGTCTCATTCCAGGTAAACTGCCATGTTTCTTTTATGCTTTTTTTCTTTTCTTTTTTTTCCCCCTTACAAAAGTTTATACATACATCGTTATCTGACTCTAATTGCTCTCCCCATACTGTGACAGCACACTTCTCCTTTCCTACCCTGACTCCCCATGTCAATTCAACAAGCTCCTAAGCCTCTCTGCCTTCCCATCTCACCTCTGGACAGAAGCTGCCCTTTTGGTCTATTGTATCTACTTGAGCAAAGAGGAACACTGCTCAGGAGTATCACTTTATGTCCCACATTCCAGTCCAGTCCTTGTCTGAAGAGTCGGCCTCAGAAATTGTCTTAGTTCTGGGCTGATAGAGAATCAAGGGGCCATGCTTTCCAGGGTTCCTCCAGTCTCAGTCAGAACATTAAGTATGATCTTCTTACTAGAATTTGGATTCTGCACCTCACCTTTCTCCTGCTCCACTCAGGACTCTATCTTGTGTTCCCTGTAAGGGCAGTCATTGGTGGTAGCTGGGCACCATCTAGTTCTCCTGGTCCCAAGCTGATGAAGTCTCTGGTTTATGTGGCCCTTTCTGTCGCTTGGACTAATACTTCCTTTATGTCTTTGGTGTTCTTCGTTCTCTTTACTCCAGGTGGTTGGGACCAATTGATGCATCTTAGATGGCCGCTTGCAAGCTTTTTAAGACCCCAGACACCACTCACCAAAGTAGGATGCTGAACATTTTCTTAATAAGCTTTGTTATGCCAACTGACCTAGATTTCCCCTGAAAGCATGGACCCCAGATCCCTACCCCTGCTACACTTTCCCTCAGAGTGTTTGATTGTTCAGGAAACTTCTTAGCTTTGGTTTAGTCCATTTGTGCTGACTTCCCCTGTAGCGAGTGCTATCCTTCCCTTCACCTAAGATATCTACTATCTAGTTAGTAAATAACCCTCTCCCTCCCTCCCTACCTTTGTAACCATCAAAAAATGTTTTCTTCTGTGTTTAAACTTTTTCTTGAGTTCTTATAATAGTGGCCTTATATAATATTTGTCCTTCTGTGACTGACTAAATTCATTCAACATAATGACTTCCAGCTTCCTGCACATTATGTTTCAGAGCTTCACCATTGTTCTTTTACTGTTACGTAGTATTCCATTGTGTGGATATACCATAATTTGTTTATCCATTGATCCACTGATAGACATCTAGGTTGTTTCCTTCTTTTTGCCATTGTGAATACTGCATATATCTATTTGTGTGACAGCTCTTATTTCTCTAGGATATATTCCAAGGAGAGGGATAGCTGGATCGTATGGTATTTCTATTTCTAGCTTTCTAAGGAAGCATCAAATCGATTTCCAGAGTCGTACCATTTTACATTCCTACCAACAGTGCATAAATGTTCCAGCCTCTCCACAACCTCTCCAGCATTTATTTATTTGTATTTTTTGGATTAATGCTAGCATTGTTGGGGTGAGATGATATCTCATTGTAGTTTTGATCTGCATTTCTCTAATGGCTAATGATCGTAAGCATTTCTTCAAGTGTCTGTTAGCCGCCTGAATATCTTTTTTGGCAAAGTGCCTGGTCATATCTTTTGTCCGTTTTTTAATTGGGTTATTTGTCTTCATGTTGTTGAGGTTTTGCAGTATCTTGTAGATTTTAGAGATTAGACACTGGTTGGAATTGTTGTAGCCAAAGATTTTTTCCCAGTCTGTAGGTTGTCTTTTTACATTTTTGGTGAAGTTTTTGTTGAGCGTAAGTGTTTGATTTTTAGGAGCTCCCATTTATCTAGTCTCTCTTCTGGTGCTTGTGTATGGTTACTTAGTTCATATTGTGTTTATGTCACGTATTAGGGCTCCTAGCATTGTCTCTATTTTTTCCTCCATGCTCTTTATTGTTTTCAATTTTATATTTAAGTCTTTGATCCATTTTGAGTTAGTTTTTGTACATGGTGTGAGATATGTGTCTTGTTTCAGTTTTTTGCAGATGAATATCCAGTTATGCAACCACCATTTGTTAAAGAGACAGTCTTTTCCCCAGTTAACCGACTTTGGGCCTTTGTCAAATATCAGCTGTTCATAGGTGGATGAATTTATGTCTGGATTCTCAATTCTGCTCCATTGGTCTATGTATCTGTTGTTGTACCAGTACCAGGCAGTTTTTACTACTGTGGTGGTATAATAGGTTCTAAAATCAGGTAGTGTGAGGCCTCCCACTCTGTTCCTCTTCTTGAATAATGCTTTGCTTATTTGGGGCCTCCTCACTTTCCATATGAAGTTGGTGATTTGTTTCTACATGTTATTGAAAAATGCTGCTGTGATTTGGATTGGGATTGCATTGTATCTGTAGATCGCTTTGGGTAAAGTTGACATTTTCACAATGTTGAGTCTTCCTATCCATGAGCAAGATATGTTTTTTTCACTTATGCAGGTCTCTTTTGATTTCTTGCAATAGTGTCTTGTAGTTTTCATTGTATAGATCTTTTACATCTCTGGTTGGATTCATTCCTAAGTATTTTATCTTCTTGGGTGCTATTGTAAATGGCATTGATTTGGTGATTTCCTCTTCAATGTTCTCTTTGCTGGTGTAAATGAATCCAACCAATTTTTGTATATTTATCTTGTATCCTGATACTTTCCTAAAATCTTATATTTGTTCCAGTAGTTTTCTTGTGGGTTTTTCTGTGTATAAGAACGTATCATCTGCAAATAGAGATACTTTGATTTCTTCCCTACCAAATTGGGTCCCATTTATTTCTTTGTTTAGCCTAATTGCTCTAAGACATCCAGCACAATGTTGAATAACAGTGGTGATAGAGGGCATCCTTGTCTGGTTCTTATTCTCAAGGGGAATGTTGTCAAAGTTTCTCCATTTAGAATGATGTTGGCTGTTGGCTTTGTATAAATACCCTTAATTGGGTTGAGTAATTTCGGTTCTATTCCTATTTTGTTGAGAGTTTTTATCATGAATAGGTGTTGGACTTTGTCAAATGCCTTTTCTACATCAATTGATAAAATCATGTGGCTCTTGTCTTTTGTTTTATTTATGTGATGGACTACATTGATTGTTTTTCTGATGTTGAACCATCACTGCATACCTGGTATAAATCCCACTTGATCATGGTGAATTTTTTTTTTTTTTTTTTTTATGTTGCTGAATTCTATTTACTAGAGTTTTTTTTTGAGGATTTTTGCATCAATGTTCATGAGGGATATTGGTCTGTAATTTTCTTTTTCTGTGGTGTCTTTACCTGGTTTTGGTATCAGGGTTATGCTGGCTTCATAGAATGAGTTTGGGAGTATTCCATACTTTTCTATGCTCTGAAATACGTTTAGTAGTAGTGATGTTAACTCTTCTCTGGAATTTTGGTAGAATTCTCCAGTGAAGCCATCCAGGCCAGGACCTTTTTATTTTGGCAGTATTTTAATTACCTTTTCAATCTCTTCTTTTGTTCTAGGTTTATTTAGTCGTTCTGCCTCTGTTTGCATTAGTTTAGGTAGGTAGTGTGTTACTATAAATTTGTTTCCTCTAGGTTTTCTAATTTGTTAGAGTACAGTTTTTTGTAGTATTCTGTTATGATTCTTTTCATTTCAGTTGGATCTGTTGTGATATCACCCATCTCATTTCTTGTACAGGTTATCTGCTTCCTCTCCTGTTTTTCTTTTGTCAGTTTGGCCAGCAGATTATCAATTTTGTTGATCTTTTCAAAGAACCAGCTTTTGGTCTTGTTAACTCTTTCAATTGTTTTTCTATTCTCTATTTCATTTAATTCGGCTCTAATTCTTATTATTTCCTTTCTTCTGTTGCCGAAAGGCTTCTTTTGCTTCTTTCTACTTGTTCCAGTTGTAGGGTTATTGTTTTGATTATGGCCCTTTCTTCTTTTTGGATGTGTGCATTTATTGCTATAAACTGACCTCTGAGCACTGCTTTTGCTACGTCCCAAAGGTTCTGGTTGGATGTGTTTTCATTCTCTTTTGATTCTCTGAATTTTTTATTCCATCCTTAATTTCTTCTATAACCCAGTAGTTTTGGAGCAAGGTGTTGTTTAGTTTCCATGTGTTTGATTATTTTTCTTTGCTTTTTCTGCTATTGATTTCCACTTTTATGGCCTTATGCTCAGAAAAGATGCTTTGCAATATTTTGATGCTTACGATTTCGTTAAGGCTTGCTTTATGACCTAATAAGTGGTCTATTCTGGAGAATGTACCATTTGCATTGGAAAAGAAAGTATACTTGGCTGCCATTAGGTGCAGTGTTCAGTATATGTTTATGTCTATGAGATCAAGTTGATTGATTGTAGCATTTAGCTCTTCCGTGTCTTTGTTAAGCTTCTTTCTGGATGCTCTGTCCTTCAACGAAAGTGGTGTGTTGAAGTCTCCTACTACTATTGTAGAGCTGTCTATCTCTATTTTCAGTGCTGTTAGAGTTTGTTTTATGTATTTTGGAGCCCTGTCAATGGTAACGTAATATTTAATATAGTTACGTCCGCCCGGTATACCGACCCTTTAATCATTATATAGTGTCCTTCGTTATGCTTTGTGGTGGATTTTACTTTAAAGCCTATTTTGTCAGAGATTAATATTGCCACTCCTGCTCTTTTTGTGTGTGTTGTTTGCTTGATAGATTTTTTTCACCCTTTGAGTTTTAGTTTGTTTGTGTCTTTAAGTCTAAGGTGCGTCTCTTGTAGGCAGCATATAGACGGATTGTTTTTTTATCCAATCTTCCACTCTCTGTCTCTTCATTGGTGCATTTAGTCCATTTAAGTTCAGCGTAATTATTGATAGGTATGAGTTTAGTGCTGTCATTTTGAAGTCTTTTTTTTCTGTGTTAGTCACAGTTTCTTTCTTCGCCTTAATTTTCTGTGCTGAGTCATTGTTCTTTATGTATTTTCTTTTCATCTTTTTCATTGTTGTTGATTTAGTGTTTGCTGAGTCATTATATTTTTCTAGGTTTTTTTTTTTTTTTTTTTTTTGACATGTAGGACTTAATTTCATTTGTGGTTACCTTAATATTTACCCCTAGTTTTCTAAGTTTATACCAGTCTTTTCTTTTTTTATATCACCTTGACTTCCCCTCCATATGAAAAATTAATATCTACATTTTTTAAATCCCTCTTTTTTGTCTTAATGTAGTCATTTTTTTTACATACTGATGTCTGTTTCCCTATTTTCAATATTTTACTTTGATGTATTTTTGTAACTTCCCTATCTGAATCTATATCTGGTTGCTCTGTCCTGTGGACTAGTCTTGTTATCTGATGTTACTGACTTTCTAACCAGAAGACTTTCTTTAGTATTTCTTGTAATTTTGGTTTGGTTTTTGCAAATTCCCTAAAGTTCTGTTTATCTGGAAATGCCCTAATTTTGCCATCATATTTGAGAGACAGTTTTGCTGGATATATAATTCTTGGCTGGCAATTTTTTTTCTTTTTCTTCAAGCCTTTATATCTATCATTGCATTGCCTTCTTGTATGCACGGTTTCTGCTAAGTAGTCTGAACTTACTCTAATGGACTCTTCTTTGTAGATGGCTTTTCTTTTATCCCTATCAACTCTTAAAATTCTCTCTTTATCTTTGGTTTTGGCAAGTTTGATTATAATATGTCTTGGTGACTTTCTTTGTGCATATACCTTATGTGGTAAGCATCTTGGATAGATAACATCTTATCTTTCATGATATCAGGGAATTTTTGTCAATAAATCTTCAACAATTCTCTCTGTATTTTCTGTTATCCACCCCCCCCCCCGTTCTGGCACTCTAATAACTCGTAGGTTATTTCTCCTGATAGAGTCCCACATAACTCTTAGAGTTTCTTCATTATTTTTAATTATTTTATCTGATTTTTCCTCAAATAAGTTGGTTTCAAGTGCTTTATTGTCAATGTCTCTAATTCTGACTTCTACTGCCTCAGTTCTGCTCTTTTGACTTTCTATTGAGTTGTCTAATTCTGTAATTTTATTGTTAATCTTCTGGATTTCTAATTGTTGTCTATGGATTCTTGCAGCTTATTAAATTTATCATTATGACCTTGAATAACCTTTTTATATTCTGCTATTGTTTTGTCTGTATGTTCTTTGGATTCTTCTCTGTTTTCTATAATTTCCTTTCTAATTTCTTGAAGAGTTCTGTATATTAATCTTTTGTATTCTGTCTCTGGTAATTCCAAGAAATTCTCTTCCTCCAGAAAATTTATTGATTCTTTATTTTGGGAGCTTACTGAAGCCACCATGGACTGCCTCCTTATGTGATTTGATATTAACTGTTGTCTCCGAGCCATCAATAAGTTATTATAATTTGATTTTATATTTGTTTTGTGTGTCCTAGCTTCTTGTTTTGTTTTGTTTTGATATGCCCAAAGAGGTTGCTCATGTGCGCTAGTTTGATTGTTGTTGCCTTTGAAACTCTATTGTCCTGTCACCAGATATTTAGGTTTGTAAGTAAGTATGTGTACCTAGGAGTCTGTTAAAATTTTCTACATGGATTCAGCTCAGGTGTCCAGTCAGTCCGTCACCACGTGTCATGCAGGTGCTCACCTACAGTATTAGAGAGGCATGGGTGATTGGTGTATCTGGCTGCAGTAGGGGGTCACACACTGAACCAGGCAGGGGGCTTACAACTGCTGCTGAGTTTCTGAAAGGAAAGAGTGTCCATGTTCCCTAGAGAGAGTAGGTAGGTGAGTTTTGCAGCTGGACTATGAGCACCCTACTCTGTTGGCTGTAAGGACTAGGGGGCCCCACTTATTCTTGGACCCCTGTAGCAGGTGGCTAGGTGGCATTGGTGGAGCCACCAGTCCTCAAGCCCCTGATGCGGACAGGTAAGGCACCTGCTTAAAGGGCAGAGCAGTGTCAAGTGTCACAAATCTGCCACTTCACAGCTGAAAGGGTTGAAGTTAGACTTCAGTTGTTTACCCTGTTGTAGTGTGGTTTGTGAAGGCTTACACCATTGAGATGGGTCCACACAAGCCTATACAGGGGTGGAAGGCACTCAAAGTCTGCAGATCCCTTATGCCTGTGCGTAGCAAAGAAGCTGTGTCAACACTGAGTTCCTGGCTTTGTGGAGCTGGTAGCTTATTTTTTCCCTGTTTGTTAATTTATTCTCTCTCCAAGTCCAGGAGAATGGGTCAGGGCACCTTACAGGATATACTTTTGGCCCAGGGGACTCAGAGATTGCTGAAGCCGGCCAGACCCAGGGCACAGTGGAGAGGGAGGAGGTAAAATGGAGATAGGTTTTTTTTTTTTTTTTAATCCCTGCGAAAGGCCACACGTATGTACTTATCTTTAGCCACTCGGGTTCTGCCTTTCAATTGTTCATAGTGTCCAAGCAGAATCTCTGCTGCCAGATTTCTCTTGATGTGGAAACTGCCTCCTGAGCGAGGGAGCAGAGCTGTATGCCCGCCTTTCTGCACAACCCGAGCAGATCTGGGCTGAAGGGCTGCAGCTCCTGCTGGGTCAGGTCAGGCAACTCCCTGCTGCTTCCAAATGGTCTCTCTCTCCCCTGTCACTCAGTCTGATTCCTCAGCTTTGCCTTGTTTAGGGCTTCTAGATATTGATATACAATCAAATCACTCCTTTGTTCAGGTCTTTGTTGTAACAGGGACATAGAAATCCTTCAGACTACTCCACCATCTTGGCCCTGCTTCTCGATAAGTTATTATATTTATTTTACATTTGCTTACTGTGTCTTAGCTTCTTGTTTTGTTTTGATATGCCCAAATAGCCTGCTTATATGAGCTAGTTTGATTATTGGTGCCTTTGAAGCTCTAATGTCCTGTCATCAAGTGGTTAGATCAGCTACTAAGTATGTGAACTCAGGAGTCCACCCACTCCTCCTGTATGGATTTAGCGCAGGTGCCCAGGTAGATAGCCACCAAGTGTGTTGTGTAGGCTCTCACTTACAGTCCTAGACAGGCATGGGTGATTGGAGTATGCACAGGCATCTGGCTGCAGCAGGGGGACACACTCTGAGCAAAGCAGGGGGCTTATGGCTGCCCCCAAGTGTCCAGGGGGACGGCGTGTCCCTGTTCCCTAGAGTGTATAGGTAGGTGGGTTTTGCAGCCAGACTGTGAGCACCTAATGCGGTCAGCTGTAAGACTAGGGGGCATCTCTTATTCATGGGCCCCTAACGCAGGTCTCTATGGGGCATGGATGGAGCCACCAGTCCTCAGGCCTCTGATGTGGGTAGGTGAAGACTCTGCTTAACAGGCAGAGCCATGTCAAATGTCAAGAAGCTGCCACTTCATGGTGGAAAGAGTTGAAGTTAGAGTTCCAGTATACTCTTATACTGTGGTAATGGGGGCCTACGTTGTTGAGATGGGCTCACACAAGTCTAGCAGGGGGAAAGGCACTCAAAGTCCATTGATCCCTTATGCCTGTGCCTAGGAAAAGTAGCTGCGCCTACCTTTGGTTCCTGGCTTAGGGGAGCTGGCAGTTTATTTTTTTCCTTGTTTGTTAATTTGTTCACTCTCCAAGGAAGGAGAGGATGGCTCAAGGTGTGTGACGGATCCTACTTCTGGCCTAGGTGACTCACCAACTGCTGAAGCTGGTCTGGGACCCAGTGCAGAGCAGGGAGCGGAGAGGTAAATTGGAGAGAGGTTTTTTTCGAACGGAGGTGTTTTTAATCTGCGTGGTAGGCCATACACAATTACTTGTCTTTTGCTGGATTAAGGGCTGTTTCTCACTGGTTCTGTGTGGCCGAGACGATTCTCAGTGGCTAGGTGTCTCCTGGTGTGGAAAACGTACCTCCTGAGCACAGCTATTTGCCTGCCTCACGGCTCACCCATGAGATGCTCAGGCCTGAAGGGCTCAGGCTCTCACTGGGTCAAGTCTGGCAACCTGTCATGGCTTCTGAACTTTCTCTCACTTCCCCTGACACTCAGTCCAGTTCCTCAACTCTGCCTTTGATGTTCAGGGCTCCCAGATTTCCATATATACTTGTATCACTTTTTGGGGGGGTCTTTGTTGTAAGAGGGTCCACTGGAATCGTCTGACTACTCCACCATCTTGGACCCACCTCTCTTTATGCTTTAATGGAAATTGCTAGCATTATCCTAAACCCAAAATAATGATAATTTACATACTCAAGAGAAATATGTTACAACAGGTCCCTAAAATATGATAGACTTCAATTAAGCTGTTGATATAAACAAGCATTACTAATTTGATGATTACAAAAAATGGAAGTAGATTTAACTTTTATAATCCAGTCAGAAAAAGGAGAGTGAGTGATTATATAAACAGTTAGCATTGACTCAGTCTCAATTAGACTTGAATTTACTCTAACACTTTCACTTATCCATCACTCATCTGTCAATTTGGCTTACTGTGGTGGCTTGCTTGTTGCTTTGACGCTGGAATGTAAGTAACCAGTATTTCAAATACCATCAGGGTCACCCATAGAAGACAGGTTTCAGCAAAGCTTCCAGAGTAAGACAGACTTGCAAGAAGGAACTGGAAATCTACTTACGGAAAAGATGGCCAGTGAAAACCTTATGGATAACACTGGAACATTGTCTGATATAGTGCCTGAAAATGAACCCCTCAGGTTGGAAGACACTCAAAATTATGACTGGGGAAGAGCTGCCTCCTCAATGTAGAGTTGACCTTAAAGATGTGGATGGAGTAAAACTTTTGGGACCTTCTTTTGCTGATTTGGCACAAATCAAAAAGAGAAGAAACAGCTACAACATCCATTAGTAATTAGAATGTGGAATTTAAGAAGTATGAATCTAGGAAAATTGGATGTTGTCAAAAATGAAATGGAACACTTGAAGAGCAATATCCTAGGCATTAGTGAGCTGAAATTGACTGGTATTAGCCTTTGAATGGAACAATCATATGGGCTACTATGCGGGAATGACAAATTGAAGTGTAGTGGTGTCACGTGTATTGTCAAAAAGAACATTTCATGTTCTATGCTGAAGTACAACACTGTCAGTTATAGGATAATATTCATACGTCTGCAAAGAAGACCAGTTAATACAAATATTATTCAAATTTATGCACCTACCACTAATGCCAAAGATGAAAAAAATTGAAGATTTTTGCTAACTTCTACAGTCTGAAATTGATCAAACACACAATCAAGATACATTGATAATTAATGGTGATTGGAATGTGAAAGTTGGAAACAAAGAAAAATGATCAGTAGTTGGAAAACAGAGCCTGTGTGATGAAAATGATGCTGGAGATCAAATGATAGAATTTTGCAAGACCAATGAATTATTCACTGGAAATACCTTTTATCAATAACATAAACAGCAAATATACAAGTGGATCTCTTCTGTTGGAATACACAGGAATCAAATCAACTACATCTGTGTTTCCACAACGGTGACAGTGGAGAAGCTCAATATCATCAGTCAGAACAAGGCCAGGGGCAGACTGAGGAACAGACCATCAATCACTCAAATGCAACTTCAAATTGAAGCTGAAGAAAATTAGAGCTAATCCATGAGAGTAAAAATACGACTTTAAGTATATTTCCCCTGAATTAGAGATCATCTCAATAATGGATTTGATGCTTTGAACACTAGTGACCAAAGATCGAAGACTGAGTTGTGGGATGACATCAAGGACATCATACATAAAGAAAGCAAAAAGTCATTAAAAAGATAGGAAATAAAGAAAATACCAAAATAGATGTCAGAAGAAACTCTGAAACTTGCTCTTGAACATTGGGTAGCTAAAGTGAATGGATGAAATGATGAAGTAAAAGAGCTATAAGACTATTTCAGAGGGCAGCATAAGAAAACAAAATAAATTATTATAACGAAATATGCATAGACCTGAAGTTAGAAAACCAAAGGGTAAGAACATGCTTGGCATTTCTCAAGCTGAAAAAACTGAAGAAAAAATTCAAGCCTCAAGTTGCAATAGTGAAGGATTCACTATTTTGATGCAGGAAACATCAAAAGAAGATAGAAGGAATACGGTCACTGTACCAAAACTAATTGGTCAATGTTCAATCATTTTAGGAGGTAGCATATGATCAAGAACTGATGGTACTGAAGGAAAAAGTCCAAGATGCACTGAAGACATTGCCAAAAACCAAGGCTCCAGGAATTGCAACTTCGAAGGATTCTATGGGCAAAATATTGAACAACACAGGAAGTATCAAAATAAGATGGAAGGAATACACAGAGTCACTATATCAAAAGAATTCATAGATGCTCAGCCATTATAGGAGTAGCATATGATCAAGAACCAATGGTATTGGAGTATGAAATCCAAGCTGCATTGAAGGCATTTCCAAAAACCAAGGCTCCAGGAATTGACAAAATACCAGCTGAGAAGTTTCTACAAATGAATGCGATGCTGGAATTGCTCATTTGTCTATGCCAAGAAATTTGGAAGCCAGCTACATTACCAACTGTCTGGAAGAGACCCTTATATGTGCCCATTCCAAAGAAAGGTGATCGAACAGAATTCAGAAATTATTGAACAATATCATTAATATCACCTGAAAGTAAAATTTTGCTGAAGATAATTGAAAAACTGTTGTAGCCATACATGAACAGGGAACTGCCAGAAATTCAAGCCAGATTCAGAAGAGGACATGTTGCGAGGCATATCATTGATGATCTCGGATGGATCTTGCCTGAAAGCAGTGAATATCAGAAAGATGCTTACCTGTGATTTACTGACTTTGCAAAGACATTCAAATGCATGGATCATAACAAATTATAGGTAACACTGCAAAGAATAGGAATTCCAAACACTTAGTTGTGCTCATTCAGAGACTATACATAGAACAAGAAGTAATTTTTCCAATGGAACAAGGGGCTACTGCATGGTTTAAAGTCAAGAAACAGGAGGCAGGGACAAAATGGTGGAGTAGTCAGACAATTTCAGTGGTCCCTCATACAACTAAGACCATAAAAAAAAAAAGTGAATCAATTACATATGAAAATCCAGGAACCCTGAACATCAAAGGCAAAGATGAGGAATCAGACTGAGTCACAGGGGAAGAGAGAGACTGTTCCGAAGCAGCGAGGAGTTGCCAGATGTGACCCGGGGGGAGATGGAGCCCTTCAGGCCAGATCAGCTTGTGTATGCCGTCAAGCAAGCAACAGCACTCGGGAGGCATTTTCCACATTGGGAGAGACCCAGTGGCAGAAAGTCTACTCAAGCTTCCAGAATCAGTGAGAGGCAGCCCTCGATCTGCAAAAGATAGGTACTTACGTCTAGCCTACAGTGTGAATCAAAAACACCCCCCTTTGGGAAAAACCTCTGTCCCATTTACCTCCCTGCTCCCTGATCTGCACTGGTTCCTGGACAGTTCAGTGATGGCTGAGTCCCCTGGGCCAGAAGTAGGATCCGTGACTCACCCTGAGCCATTCTTCCAGACATGGACAGGGAACAAATTAACAAACAGGGGAAAAAATAACCTGCCGTGTCTCCCAAGCCAGGAACTCAGGGTAGGCACAGCTCCCTTGCCTAGGCACAGGCATAATGGGACCATAGACTTTGAATGACTTTCACCTCTACATAGACTTGTGTGGGAGCATTTCAACAGCATAGGCCCTCATTACCACAGTACAACAGGGTATATACCTAAAGTCTAACTTCAGCTGTTTCAGCTGTGAACTGGCAAGTTTGTGATATTTGACACAGTTCTGCCCATTAAGCAGGGTCTTCACCTACTCACTTCAGGGACCTGAGGACTAGTGGTTCCACCCACACCACCTAGCAAACTGGGACGGGGCAGTCCTTACAGCCAACACCGTTGGGTTCTCATAGTCTGGTTGCAAAACCCATCCACCTACATGGTATAGGGAACAGGGAGATACTTTCCTCCCAGACACTCAGGGGCAGCGTCAGCCCCCTGCTTTGCTCATCATGTGACTCCCTACTGCAGCCAGATGGCTGTGCCTACACAAATCACCCATGTCAGTCTAGGACTGTAGGTGAGATCCTGCACCACAAACTTGGTGACTGACTACCTGGCCACCTGAGCTGAATCCATATAAGAAAAGTAAACATAATCACAGGCTCATATGCTTATTAACAGATCTAACCACTTGGTGACAGGATGTTAAACCTTCAAAGGAGCCAATAACCAAACTAGTTCACATGAGCAGCCTAGTTTGGCATATTAAAACAAAACAAAACAAGAAGCTAGGAAGTAAGCAAACATTAAATACACAAATATAATAACTTATTGATGGCAAGGAGACAACAGTCAAATTGAAATCACAAAAGAGGCAGACCACGATGGCTTCAGCAAACTCCCAGTATAGAGAATCAAGACATTTTCTGGAGGAAGAAAGTTTATTGGAATTAACGGAGGTGGAATACAAAAAATTAATATACAGAAATCTTCAAGAGTTCGGGAAGGAGATCAAGGAAAATGCAAACCAACCCAAGGAACACACAGACAAAGCAATAGAGGAACTTAAGAAGACTAGAGAAGAGCATAATGACAAATTTAACTGGCTGCAAGAATCCATACAAAGACAGCAATCTGAAATCGAGAAGATAAATAAAATTCCAGAATTAGACAACTCAATAGAAAGTCATAGGAGCAGACTTGAGGCAATGAAACTCAGAATTAATGAGATTGAAGATAAAGCACTTGACACCAACTTACTAGAGAAAAGTCAGATAAAAGAGTTTTTAAAAAATGAAGAAATACTAAGAATTAGGTGTGACTTTTTCAAGAGGAATAACCTGCGAGTGATTGGAGTACCAGAACAGGGAGGGATAACAGAAAATGCAGAGAGAATTGTTGAAGATTTATTGACAGTAAACTTCCCTGATATGATGAAAGATAAGAAGATATCTATCCAAGATTCTCATCGACTCCCACATAAGATAGATCACAAAAGAGAGTTACCAAGATATACTATAATCAAACTTGTCAAAGCCAAAGATAAAAAGAGAATTAGAAGAGCAGCTAGGATAAATGAAAAGTCTTCTAGAAAAGAGAGTCAATAAGACTAAGCTCAGACTACTCAGCAGAAACCTGGCAGGCAAGAAGGCAGTGGGATGATATATATATAAAGCCTTGAAGGAAAAAATTGCCAGCCAAGAATTATATACCCAGCGAAACTATCTCAAATATGGTGGTAAAATTAGGACATTAACAGATAAACAGAAGTTTAGGGAATTTGCAAAAACCAAACCAAAATTACAAGAAATACTAAAGGAAGTTCTTGTCTTAGAAAATCAACAACATCAGATAAGAACACAAGACTAGAACACAGTACAGAGCAACCAGATATCAACTCAGATAGGGAAGTCACATGAAGAAATCAAGGCTAAAAACCTGAAAATTGGGAAATAGACATGTCAATATGTAAAAGATGACAACATTAAAACAAAAAGAGGGACTAAAAGATGTAGACATAGATTTTTCATATAGAGAGGAAATCAAGTTGATAAAAAGAAATAAAGGGCTGGTTTAAAAATTGAAAAATAGGGGCAAATATTAACGTAACCACAAAGGAAACTAAAAAACCTACACACCAAAATGAAAAAACCAAGGAAAATATGAAGACTCAGCAAATACAAAAACAGTAACAATGAAAAAGATGAAAAAAAACATTAAAAAAATGACTCACCACAGAAGATTAAGTGGAATAAAAAAACTGAAAAAAACACACAAAAAAAGACATCAAAATGACAGCACTAAACTCATACCTACCAATAATTATGCTAAATGTAAATGAACTAAATCCACCAGTAAATAGATAGAGAGTGGCAGATTGGATTAAAAAACACAACCTGTCTATATGCTGCCTGTAAGAGACACACCTGAGACTTAAAGACACAAACTAAAACTCAAAGGATGGAAAAAAATATATCAAGTAAACAAAATTCAAAAAAAGAGCAGGAATGGGAAAATTAATCTCTGACAAAATAGAATTTACAATCCAACACAAAGGATAAGGAAGGACACTATATAATGATTAAAGGATAAATACAACAGGAGGACATTACTATAGTAAAGATTTATGCACCCAATGACAGGGCTTCAAAATAAGTGAAACAAACTCTAACAGCATTGTAAAGAGAAATAGACAGCTCCATAATAATTGTATGAGTATACAACACACCATTTTCGATGAAGGACAGAACATCCAGAAAGAAGTTAAAGACATGGAAGATCTAAATGCTACAATCAGCCAAACTGATCTCATAAAGATATACCAAAACTCCACCCAACGGCAGTCAAGTATACTTTCTTTTCCAAAGCACATTAAACATGCTCCAAAATAGACCACATATTAGGCCATAAAGCAAGCCTTAATGGAATCCAAAGCATCGAAATACTACAAAGCATATTTTCTGACCATAAAGTCATAAAGTAGAAATCAATAACAGAAAAAGCAAGGAAAAAAAATCAAACACATGGAAACTGAACAACACATTGCTCAAAAACTACTGGGTTATAGAAGAAATTAAGGATGGACTAAAGAATTCATAGAATCAAATGAGAATGAAAACACATCCTACCAGAACTTTGGGGACACAGCAAAAGCAGTGCTCAGAGTTCAGTTTATACTAATAAATGTACACATCCAAAAAGAAGAAAGGGCTAAAATCAAAACATTAATGGTACAACTTGAACAAGTAGAAAGAGAGCAGCAAAAGAAGCCCTTGGGTACAAGAAGAAAGGAAATAATAAAAATTAGAGCAGAAGTAAATGAAATAGAGAACAGAAAAGCAATTGAAAGAGTTAACAAGACCAAAAGTTGGTTCTTTGAAAAGATCAACAAAATTGATAAACCATTGGCCAAACTGACAAAAGAAAAACAGGAAAGGAAGCAGATAACCCGTATAAGAAATGAGATGGGTGATATCACAACAGAGCCAACTAAAATTAAAAGAATCATAATGGAATACTATGAAATATTGTACTCTAACATTTGAACACGTGGAGGAAATGGACAAATTTCTAGAAACTCACTACCTACCTAAACTAACGCAAACAGAGGTAAAACAACTAAATAAACCTATAACAAAAGAAGACATTGACAAGGTAATTAAAGAACTCCCAACAACAACATCAAAAAAGCCCTGAATCGGATGGTTTAACTGGAGAATTCTACCAAACTTTCAGAGAAGAGTTAACACTACTACTAGTAAAGGTATTTCAGAATATAGAAAAGAATGGAATACTCTCAAACTCATTGTATAAAGCCAGCATAACCCTGATGCCAAAAGCAGATAAATGTGTAACAAAAAAAAAAAAAAGAAAATCACAGACTAATAACCCTCATGAACTGTCATGGTTTGAATTATGTCCCCCCAAAAATGTGTGTATCAATTTGTCTAGGTCATGATTCCTGGTACTGTGTGATTTTCCTGTATGTTGTAAACCTGCCTCTATGATGTTAATGAGGGAAGATGGGTGGCAGTTGTGTTAGTAAGGCAGGACTGGATCTACAAGACTGGATTGTGTCCTGAGGCAATCTCTTGAGATATAAAAAACAGAAGTGAGCAGAGAGACAGGGGGACCTCATACCTTCAAGAAAGCAGTGTGGGGAGCAGAGCGCATCCTTTGGACCAGGGTCCCTGTGCAGAGAAGCTCCTAGTCCGGGGGAACACTGAAGAGAAGAAGGCCAACAGAGAGAAAAAGCCTTCCCCTGGAGCTGATGTCCTGAATTTGGACTTTTAGCCTACTTTGACTGTGAGGAAATAAACTTCTCTTCATTAAAACCATCCACTTGTGGTATTTCTGTTGTAGCAGCACTAGATGACTAAGACATGAACATTGGTGCAAAAATCCTCAACAAAATTCTAGCCAATAGAATTCAACAACATATCAAAAAAATAATTCATCATGATCAAGTGGGATTTATACCAGGTATGCAGGAATGGTTCAACATTAGAAAAACAATCAATGCAATCCATCACATAAAAAAAAAAAAAGACAAGAATCAAATGATCTTAGCAATTGATGCAGAAAAGGCATTTGACAAAGTCCAACACACATTCATGATAAAAACTCTCAACAAGATAGGAATCGAAGTGAAATTCATCAACACAATTAAGGGCATTTATACAAAGCCAACAGCCAACATCATCCTAAATGAGAGACTTTGAAAGCATTCCCCTTGAGAATGGGAACCAGACAAGGATGCCCTTTATCACCACTCTTATTCAACGTTGTGCCAGAGGTCCTAGCCAGAGCAATTAGGCTAGACAAAGAAATAAATAGCATCCAGTTTGGTAGGGAATAAATCAAAGTATCTCTATTTGTAGATGATATGTTCTTATACACAGAAAACCCCAAAAATCCACAAGAAAACTATTGGAACAAATAGATGATTTCAGGAAAGTGTCAGGATACAAGATAAACATAGAAAAAATTGGTTGGATTTTTTACACCAACAAAAAGAACTTTCAAGAGGAAATCACCAAATCAATACCATTTAAAACAGCCCCCAAGAAAATAAAATACATAGGAATCAATTTAACAGAGACGTAAAAGACCCATACAATGAAAACTACAAAAGATTTCTGCAAGAAACCGAAAGAGACCTGAATAAGTGGAAAAACATACCTTCCTCATGGATAGGAAGACTCAACATTGTGAAAATGTCAATTCTACCCAAAGGTATCTACAAATACAATGTAATCCTGATTCAAATTCCAACTGCATTTTTTAAAGAGGTGGAGAAACTAATCACCAGCTTCATATAGAAAGGGAAGAGGCCCAGGATTAATAAAGCATTACTGAAGAAGAACAAAGTGGGAGACCTCACACTGCCTGATTTTAGAAAGTAGTACATACCACCACAGTAGTCGTAACAGCCTCTTACTGGTAAAACAATAGATACAGAGACCAAAGGAATGGAATTGAGAATACAGACATAAATTCATCCACCTATGAGCAGCTAATATTTGACTAAGGCTCAAAGTCTGTTAATTGGGGAAAAGACAGTCTCTTTAACAAATGATGCTGGCATAATTGGATATCCATCTGCAAAAACTGAAACAAGAACCATACCTCACACCATGCACAAAAACTAACTCAAAATGAATCGAAGACCTAAATATAGAGTCGAAAATGATAAATATCATGGAAGAAAAATTAGGGACAATGCTAAGAGTCCTAATACATGGCATAAACACAATACGAACCATAAGTAACAATACACAAACACCAGAAGAGAAACTAGGTAACTGGGAGCTTCTAAACATCAAACACTTATGCTCATCAAAAGACTTCACCAAAAGAGTCTAAACACAACCTGTAGACTGAGAAAAAATTTTTGGCTATGACAAATCCAATCAGCATCTAATCTCTAAAATCTACAAGATACTGCAAAACCTCAAGAAGAAGAAGAAAAATAACCTAATTTAAATATAGTCAAAAGATATGAAAATGCACTTCGCCAAGGAAGATATTCAGGCAGCAAAGAGACACATGAAGAAATGCTCACAATCAATAGCCATTAGAGAAATGCAAATCAAAACTACAATGAGATACCATCACAGCCCAACAAGGCTAGATTTAATCCAAAATACACCAAATAATAAATGTTGGAGAGGTTGTGGAGAGACTGGAACACTTATACACTGTTTCTGGGAAATTGAAATAGTATAACCATTTTGGAAATCGTTCTGGCACTTCCTTAAAAAGCTAGAAACAGAAGTACCATACTTGAAATACATCCTACAGAAATAAGAGCCTTCACATGAATAGATATATGCACACCCATGTTCATTGCAGCACTGTTCACAATAGAAAAAACATGGAAACAATCTAGGTGCCCATCAACGGAGGAATGGATAAACTATGGTATATTCACACAATGGAATACTACACAACAATAAGGAACAACAATGAATCCAAGAAACATATTATAGCATGGAGGAATCTGGAAGGCTTTATGCTGCATGAATTTAGTCAGTCACAGAAGGATAAATATTGTATAAGGCCACTATTATAAAAACTCAATAAAAGGTTTAAACACAGAAGAAAACATTCTTTGATGGTTACGATGGTCGGGAGAGACGGGGAGGGGTATTCACTAATATAGATAGTAGACAAGAATTATCTGAGGTGAAGGAAAGGTCAGCACACACTGCAGGGGAAGTCAGCACAACTAGACTAAACCAAAAGCTATGAAATTTCCTGAATACAATCAAACACTTAGAGGGACACAGTAGCAGGGGCGGGGGACTGGGGACCAGGGACCGGGGACCATGCTTTCCGGGGACATCTAGTTCAATTTGCATACCAAAATTTGTTAAGAAAATGTTCTGCATCTCACTTTGATGAGTGGCATCTGGGGTCTTAAAAGCTAGGGAGGCGCCATCTAAGATGCATCAGTTGGTCCCAACCCACCTGGAGTTAAGGAGTATGAAGAACACCAAAGACACAAGGAAAGTATTAACCCAAGAGACAGAAAGAGCCTCATAAACCAGAGACTGCATCAGCCTGAGATGAGAAGAACTAGATGGTGCCAGGCTACCACCAATGACAGCCCTGACAGGTACCACAACAGAGAGTCACTGATGGTGCAGGAGAAAAGTGGGATGCATAACTCTAATTCTAGTAAAAAGACCAGACTTAGACACCTGGCAAGATGGCGCTCTAGGCAGAAACACCACGCCGTCCCTCCACAGCAAAGATCCGAAAAACTAAGCCTAACAGAGAATCAACAATCCTGAAACCCTAGAACACCAAATGAAGAGATAAAGAACTCAGCCAAACACCAAACGGAGTGAGAATACTAAAAGAGAACGGAGAGCGAGGAGAGACTCAGGCAGAGATTCCTTACCAGCTAACGCAGCGCGGATCCACCATCTTGGATTCCTATCGGAGACCAGCAAACGGGAGAGCAGCCTTGCAGAGCATCTGGTCGGAGACAGAACGACCGGTAAACTGCGGTGCGTGCTCTCCCAACACCCACACCTCTCCGCCTCAGCTGGGGATCCCCTGCTTTCCGTGGCCAGGGTCCCTGGGCTGGGGGGTGCTGGTGCTTGGATTCCGCGCGCCTGGGCTGGCGGCTTTCTGGGAGCCGTTTGCTGGCAGCTAGCGAACCTTTCTCTGCCGCCTCCCCCTCCTTTTGCCTGGGTGCCTGGTTCCAAGTGCCATCTCTGCTCTCTCTTGCGGGGCTGTAGGGCTGCGTTCGGGCGTGTGGCTGTTTCCAGGTCTGGGCTCCCGCGCGGGTGGGATCCTGGGGCCTTTGTTCGTTAGCCCCTCTGCTTCCCGTGGCCACGGTCACTTAACCCCGAGACTACCGGCTTCTTGGAATTCGCGCCCCTGAGTGGGGGCTCTCTGGGTCCCATTTGTAGGCACTGACTGCTGGTGTTGCCCTTTTTTTTTTTTCTTTCTCTCAATTTTATTTTTCTTCCTTTTTTGATTAGTTTTGTCATCTTTTACCTCTTTTTCTCTTTTGTCTTTCTTCATTGCTTAATTTCTTGTCTCTCTATCTCTTCCTTCTCTTTCTGATCCCTGAAATCCAGGCGTTGTATGCCTCTGTACCTTCTAGCCAGGCTGAGCTGTGAAAATTGAGACCAACTGCCCCAGACCTCATAGCTGCATCAGTGGGATCCCTGGGAACTTTGCAGTTCTTTAACTTTTCTGATTTTTATTTGGTCATTCTTTCCTTTTCTTTCTCTTCCCCCTTCTGGTTTCCTCCATCCCATAGTCTCTCATCTGTACATTCCAACGACAAGCTCCCCTAGCATGCTTTTATGTTTGTACGCTTTTTGCTCCTCCTCCTCTCTCCTATCTCCCATATCCAGCTTAGCTTCACACATAACCATCATCCCGCTGCACCCTACCTACCTGCACCGTGCACTAGACATCACATCACAAAGCGGTTCAGGCACGCCCTATTGGAACCTGCCCAGCACTGACTACCGACCGTCCTGGTGGCTGCGGTGAGTGCCACAAGCAACCCATCCCAGTGGCTCCTCCTCAACTAGATCTGCCCAGCTGTACCACAAGAACGAAAAAAAAAAAAAAATCTACAATCAATAAACGAGAGAAATATCTACTGAATGCCCCGAAAACAGCAAACAATATCAAAACATTTACAAAAACAAGACAAGATGGCTCCAATAGGCGTCCAAATTAAAACACCAGATAACTCTCCTGTGGAAGAAAATGCACTAGAAGTACCTGATAGGGAACTCAAATCACTAATACTCGGAATTTTCCAAGAGCTGAGGCAAAAAGCTGACAAACATGAGGAAAAAATAGACAAATTTATGGAAAATACAGACAAAAAATTGGAAGAATTCAGGAAGATGATGCACGAACAAAATGCCAAAATAAATTCACAACTAGAAATTATACAAAAACAACAATTAGAAATCCAAAAGATAAACAACAAGATTTCAGAAATGGACGGTGTCATAGAAGGGCTGAGAAGTAGATTTGAAACCATGGAAGACAGGATCAGTGGAACTGAAGACAAACACTTGGATACAACTCTGTTTCAGGAAAACTCAGAAAAAAGAACAAAGAAAAATGAAGAGACCCTGAGAGTTATGTGGGACACAATTAAAAGCAAAAACTTACGAGTGATTGGCATACCAGAACAGGGGGAGAAAACAGAAAACACAGAGAGGATCATTGAGGAACTGCTGACAGAAAACTTTCCCAATATCATGAAAGATGAAAAGCTGGTCATCCAAGAAGCTCAACGAACCCCATATAGAAGAGACCCCAAAAGAAAATCACCAAGACATATCATATTCACACTCGCTAAAACTAAAGACAAACAAAGAATCCTGAGAGCAGCTCGTGAAAAACAAGAAGTCACATACAGAGGAGAAACAATAAGACTAAGCTCAGATTATTCAGCAGAAACCATGCAGGCAAGAAGGCAATGGGATGACATATATAAAATCTTGAAAGAAAAAAATTGTCAGCCAAGAATAATATATCCTGCAAAACTCTCATTCAGATTTGATGGTGAAATTAGGTCATTTCCAGATAAACAGAAACTAAAGGAATATGCAAAAGTCAAACCAAACTTACAAGAATTATTAAAGGGAGTTCTTCGATCTGAGGACAAACAGCTTCAGCCCTCAGGCAGGACCTAGGACCTAGGACGCAGGTTCACACGAACCAGATACCATTCTAGGAACTGAACTACAGAGGACTTTCCAAAAACAAAAGATATACAACAGGGAATCAGAGAAATCAATCAAAGGATGACAACAACATCAAAACAATGAAAGAGGGAACAAACGGCATAGGTATAGAACCTTCTAAAGGAGAAGAAGGCAAGGCGATACCAAGTAACGGTAGACTGCTTCAAAATTATAAAGATAAGGGTAAAATTCATGGTAACCACAAAAAAACTTAACAAACCAACTCATAAAATTAAAGACGAAAAACATAAAGTCTCAACAAAAACAAAACATACAAAAACAAAAGAAATGAACACAAAATCCACAAACAAAAGGAACTCAGCACAAGAGTGTAAGAAAAACAAAGAAAACTTCAGCATAACAAAAAAAAGCACTACAAAATGACAGCAACAAATTCACATCTATCAATAATTACACTGAACGTAAATGGACTCAATGCACCCATAAAGCGACGGAGAGTGGCAGAATGGATAAGAAAACAGGATCCATCTATTTGCTGTCTACAAGAGACACATCTTAGAAACAAAGATGTGAATTTATTAAAAACCAAAGGTTGGAAAAAAATATATCAAGCTAACAACTATCAAAAAAGAGCAGGAGTGGCAATTCTAATCTCAGATAAAATAGACTTTAAAACAAAATCTACCATAAAAGACAAAGAAGGACACTATATAATGATTAAGGGGATGATCCATCATGAAGACATAACCATAATAAATATCTATGCACCCAATGACAGGGCTCCAAAATACATTAAAAAAACTCTAACAGCACTGAAAAGAGAAATTGACAGTTCCACAATAATAGTAGGAGACTTCAACACACCCCTCTCAGTAAAGGACAGAACAACTAAAAAGAAACTCAGCAAAGATACAGAAGACCTAAAGGACACAATCAGCCAACTGGACCTCATGGACATATATAGAACAATCCATCCAACTGCTGCAAAGTACACATTCTTTTCCAATGCACATGGAACGTTCTCCAGAATAGACCACATCTTAGGCCACAGAGCAATCCTCAACAAGATCCAAAATGCTGAGATCATTCACAGTATCTTCTCTGACCACAATGCCATCAAGGTAGAAATTAACACTAGAAAGAGCAAGGAAAAAAAATCAAACACATGGAAACTGAATAATAATCTGCTTACACATCAATGGGTAATAGAAGAAATCAGAGATGGAATTAAAAAATTCCTAGAATCAAATGAAAATGAAAACACATCATACCAAATCCTTTGGGACACAGCAAAGGCAGTCCTCAGAGGACAATTTATAGCAATAGAGGCACATATCAAAAAAGAAGAAAGGGACAAAATCAAAACATTAACTACAGAACTCAAACAAATAGAAAGAGAACAACAAAAAAAGCCTACAACCACCGGAAGAAAGGAAATAGTAAAGATCAGAGCAGAAATCAATGAAATAGAGAACAGAAAAACAATAGAAAGAATCAACAAAACCAAAAGTTGGTTCTTTGAAAGAATCAACAAAATCGACAAACCACTGGCCAGACTGACAAAACAAAAACAGCAGAGGGCACAAATAACCCAAATAAGAAATGAAATGGGGGACATTACAACAGACCCAACCGAAATAAAAAGGATTATAACAGAATATTATGAAAAACTATATTCCAACAAATTTGAAAACCTAGAGGAAATGGATAAATTTCTAGAAACATACGGCCTATCCAAACTACAACAAAGTGATATTGAAAATCTGAACAGACCCATAGCAAGAGAAGAGATTGAAAAGGTAATAAAAAAACCCCCAACCAAAAAAAGCCCTGGCCCAGATGGCTTCACTGGAGAATTCTACAAAACATTTACAGAAGAGCTCGTACCAGTTCTACTCAAGCTATTTCAGAGCATAGAAGAGGAATCAACACTTCCAAATTCATTCTATGAAGCCAGCATAACGCTGATACCAAAACCAGGCAAAGACATCACAAAAAAAGAAAATTACAGACCAATATCTCTCATGAATATAGATGCAAAAATTCTGAACAAAATTCTAGCCAATAGAATTCAGTATCATATCAAAAAAATAATACACCACGACCAAGTAGGATTCATACCAGGTATGCAAGGATGGTTTAACATTAGAAAATCCATCAACGTAATCCACCACATAAATAAAAGGAAAGAAAAAAATCACATGATGATCTCAATTGATGCAGAAAAGGCATTTGACAAAGTCCAACACCCATTCCTGATAAAAGCTCTCAATAAAATAGGTATAGAAGGGAAATTTCTCAACATAATAAAGGGCATCTATGCAAAACCAACATCCAACATCATTCTTAATGGAGAAAGGCTGAAAACATTCCCCCTGAAAACAGGAACAAGACAAGGATGCCCTTTATCACCACTCCTATTTAACATTGTGCTGGAAGTTCTAGCTAGAGCAGTAAGGCAAGAGAAAGAAATAAAGGGCATCCAAATTGGTAATGAAGAAGTTAAACTGTCCCTGTTTGCAGATGATATGATACTATACATAGAAAACCCTAAAGACTCCATGACAAATATGCTAGAACTAATAGAAAGATTCAGCAGAGTAGCAGGATACAAGATAAACATTCAAACATCAGTTGGATTCCTATACACCAGTAAAGAGGACGATGAAAAGGAGATCAGGAAATCAATACCATTTTCAATAGCCCCTAAAAAGATAAAATACTTAGGAATAAATCTGACCAGGAATATAAAAGACCTATACAAAGAAAACTACAAAACACTGCTGCATGAAACCCAAAGGGATCTACATAAATGGAAAAACATACCATGCTCATGGATAGGCAGACTCAACATTGTGAAAATGGCAATTCTACCTAAAGCAATCTACAAATACAATGCAATTCCGATACAAATACCAACAACATTCTTCAAAGAGATGGAAAAACTAATTATTAACTTTATATGGAAAGGGAAGAAACCTCGAATAAGTAAAGCACTACTGAAGAAGAAGAATAAAGTTGGAGGACTCACACTACCTGACTTGAGAACCTACTATACAGCTACAGTACTCAAAACAGCCTGGTACTGGTACAACAACAGAGACATTGACCAATGGAACAGAATTGAGAACTCAGATGTAAATCCATCCACCTACGGTCACCTGATTTTTGACAAGGGCCCAAAATACATCAAATGGGGAAAAGACAGTCTTTTTAACAAATGGTGCTGGCAAAACTGGATATCCATTTGTAGAAAAATGAAACAGGACCCATACCTCACACCATATACAAAAACTACTTCAAAATGGATCAAAGACCTGAATATAAAGCCTCAAACTATAAAATTCATAGAAGAAAAATTAGGACCAACACTTCAGACCTTAATACATGGCATTAACAGGATACAAACCATAAACATCAACACAAAAAACCCAACAGATAAACTAGATAATTGGGATCTTCTAAAAATCAAACATCTATGCTCTTCAAAAGATTTCACCAAAAGAGTTAAAAGAGAACCTACAGACTGGGAAAAAATTTTTGGACAGTACAAGTCAGACAAAGGTCTAATCTCCATAATCTACAAGAAAATCCAACACCTCTACAACAAAAAGACAACCAATCCTATCAAAAAATGGGCAAAGGAAATGAACAGACACTTCACCAAGGAAGACATTCAAATGGCCAACAGACACATGAGGAAATGCTCGCGATCACTAGCCATTAGAGAAATGCAAATTAAAACCACAATGAGATACCATCTCACCCCGGCATTACTGGCACGAATCAAAAACACTGGAAATAACAAATGTTGGAGGGGCTGCGGGGAGACGGGAACTCTTATACACTGCTGGTGGGAATGCAAAATGATACAGCCATTTTGGAAAATGATATGGCGTTTCCTCAGAAAGCTAGAAATAGACGTACCATTCGATCCAGCAATCCCACTCCTAGGAATATATCCTAGAGAAATAAGAGTCATCACTCGAATAGACATATGCACACCTATGTTCATGGCAGCATTATTCACAATAGCAAAACGATGGAAACAACCTCGATGTCCATCAACAGACGAATGGATACACAAACTATGGTACATACACACAATGGAGTACTATGCAACGAGAAAGAACAATGAATCGGTGAACCATCTCATAACATGGATGAAACTGGAGGACATCATGCTGAGTGAAATAAGTCAATCACAAAAGGACAAATATTGTATGAGACCTCTATTGTAAAAACCCATGAAAAAATTCACATGCAAAATGTAACAATCCTTGTTGGTTACCAGGGATGGGGGGGGGGATACTAAATAGGTAATAGGTAAGTGGTAACTTGGGTGAGAGATGAGATAGTACATAGTACAGGGGAATCTAACACAACCTGCACAAGGAAAGGTCATGGAGGCCCTATAGACACATCCAAACCCCCCGAGGGACTGAGTTGTTGGACGGAGGGCTCTGGGGACCATGATCTCGGGGAACATCTAGCTCAATTGGCATGACACTACTTATAAAGATAATGCTCTACATTCTACCTTGGTGAGTAGTGTCTGGGGTCTTAAAAGCCTATGAGCGGCCATCTAAGATACTCCACCGATCTCATCCCTTCGTGAACAAGGGAGAACGAAGAGAACAGGATACAAGGAAAAGATCAGTCCGAAGGACTAATGGTCCACAGCTACCAAGGCCGCCACGGGACTGAGCCCAGTACAGCTGGATGGTGCCCGGCTACCACCAATGACTCCTCTGACCAGGATCACAACAGAGGGTTCTGGGCAGAGCTGGAGTAGGATGTAGAGCATAATTTTAACTCCCCAAAAAAAAAAATAATAAGAAGACCAGATATAATGGCCTAAAGAATACTAGAGAAACCTCGAGAGTGTGGCCCCCAGACACCCTTTCAGCTCAGAGGGGAAGTTACCTTCAAGGTTCGATGTTAAGCCTGGGAATGGACACCCCAGTAAAACTAAATGGGACTAACGATGTACAGGAGTCCGGTGACAAGGGCCAGAAGGCAGAGGGAGAGTAGGAAACTGATGATAAGGAACACAAATTGAATAAGGACACTGTCGATGTATTGTGAGATTGTTGACCACTGCTATAGGGCAACATTTGTAGTAACTATTAAATGGGAGGCTGTTTTGTCCTGTAAGCCTTCATCTTGGGCGAGAATGGCAGCACAATTAGAAGAGCATAGTCAATATCACTTAAATGTGTAAGTAAAAAGTTTTGGAATGGTGTTTAAATAAAATAAAAATAAATAAATAAATAAATAAACAAATGAGACTAAAGAGGTACAGTAGTCCACTGACAAGGTCCAGAAGACAGAAGGGGACAAGGAAGCCCCCTGGTGATAGGGAACACAAGGTGGAGTAAGGATATTCTTGATGTGCTGTGAGATTGTTAACCATTGTCATAGGGCAACATGTGTAGTAACTGTTAAATGAAAAACTATTTTGTTCTGTAAGCCTTCATCTTAAGTGAGAATAACAGCACAGTTGGAAGAGCGTAGTCAATGTCACTGAACTGTGAATGTAGAAA
Source organism: Dugong dugon (assembly GCA_030035585.1). Lineage (NCBI taxonomy): Eukaryota > Metazoa > Chordata > Mammalia > Sirenia > Dugongidae > Dugong > Dugong dugon. The sequence goes on from CM057479.1 coordinate 37,993,888, forward strand.
ATTTTGAAACGGTGTATCTTTGGCCATCTGTAATTTTCATCAAAAAAAAAGGTTGAGAATTTAGAGGCTTAATACGTTGTGGGGTTGTTAACCAATGTCAAAAAAAAACAACATGTGTACTACTATTTCATGAGAAACTATTTGCTCTGTAAGCTTTCACCTGAAGTACAATAAAATATATATAAAAAAAATAATAATAAAAATAAAAGTGACAAAAAAAAAAAAAAAGTCTAGAAAGGTAAAAAAAAAAAAAAAAAAAAAAAGACCAGACTTAATGATCTGAGACTGGAGGAACCCCAGAAAGTATGGTCCTCGGACTCTCTGTCAACCCAGAACTAAAACCAGTCATGATGCCAACTCTTCAGACAAAGGTTAGACTGGACTATGGGACATAAAATGATACTCCTGATGAGTGTGCTTCTTTGCTCAAGTAGACACATGAGACTAAATGGGTAACTCCTGTCTGGTAATGAGATAAGAAGGCAGACAGGGTCAGGATCTGGGTGAACAGACAGAGGAAATCAGGGGTGGAAAGGAGGACTGTACTGTCACAGTATGGAGAGAGCAATTAGGGTCACATAACAATGTATGTACAAATTTTTGTGTGAGAAACTAACAAGTTGTAAATTTTCACTTAAACTTCAATAAAATAAAAAAAATAAAAGAGAGACTTCCGGCAAAATGGAGCTCTAGGCAGAAGCACCACGCTGTCCCGCCACAGCAAAGATCTGAAAAACTAAGCCAAACAGAGAAAACAGCAATCCTGAAACCCTAAAACATCAAATGAAGAGATAAAGAACTCAGCCAAGCACCAAATGGAGTGAGAACACTGACAGAGAATGGAGAGCAAGGAAAGATTCATGCAGAGGTCCCCTATCAGCTAACGCAGCACAGATACATCATCTTGGACTCCTATCAGAGATTAGCAGACAGGGAGTACTGGAAAGCAGATTTACTGAGCTCCCAGCAGGAAAGAGAGCACCCCATAACCCTGGCGACATGTTTTCCCACCCCCATCCTGCCTCCTCCTACTTGACCTTCACTGCTTCCCGGCTGGTCAATCTACTGCTTCCTGGTGGGCAGATTCCAGGCTTTCTGCAGGGCTTTTTCACTGCTTCACAGCAGGCATATTCCATGGCTTCCTGGTGGTCTGATCCGCCACTCTCCAGTAAGCCACAACCATGGCATGGGAGGCGCCAGCTCCATGGTGTGTGATTCATCCCACCCACACCTGCTTGCTTCTTCAGTGTAATTTATTTGTTGTTGATATTGGTTTTTTGGCCTCTTTTGGTTTCTTCCCTGCCTCTCACCTCCTCCCCTTTCTTTCTCTCGAACACCTGACTCTGTGTGCCTTCTTCACTTCTTGACAGGCTGTGAAGTGCTCCTCAGCTGGGGAACTACTTCACCAGTCCATTTCTGCAGTCCTCGCAGCCACTCTAGTGGGATCCCTGGTTCTTTATGTTTTATTTTTTTTTTCCTTTTTTGGGTTTGTTTTCTATTTCTTTTTTCCTTTTAATTTTTCTTCATTTCTTGGTTTTACCTCTCATTCTACTTACCTTCTTTTACTGTCTCCTGAATACATGCTTCTGTGTATCCTCTCCACCACTTATAGCTGGGCTATACTGCACAACTTGGAGCCACTCCCCAACCTATGCAGCCGTGCTGGTGGGTTCCTTGGGTTTTTTTTTTTTTTTTTTTAACTTTTTTATTATATATTTATTTTCTTTTTTGTTTTTCTTCATTTCTCAGTTTCTTGTCTCTCCAATCCAAAGCCAAGATCCCTCAGCACTTTTTTTTTACTCATTTCTCTCTCCCTGTTGCTCTCTCCTCTCTCTCTTCATTTCCATACCCAACCTAGATGCACACATCACAACCTCCCCTACCCCCTACATCCTGCCTATCTGTACAGTGTGCTGAATAGTGCACTCCCGAGCAGCACAGGCACAACCTACTAGAAACTACCTTGCACAGACAACCAGCTCATCTTGTCTGCAAAAGTACGTGCCACAAACAACCCATCCCAGCCCCTCCTCTTCAGCTGACCTGCTCTGCTACACCATAGCTGAGTGACTCTGACCATTGAACAAGGAGGTGAAAATATTGTGTCCACGGATGAGCAACCAAAAAAGAATGCTGAGCCAGCCTGCTGAGACATAATGAAATAAAACAAAAAAGCAGGATGAAACAAATCTACAACCAAAAAGTGAAGGAAATAACTACTGAATGTCCCAAAGACAGCAGACAATATCAAAACATATTTTAAAAAAGGACAGGATGGTTCCAGTAAGTGTCCAAAATAAAACACCAGATGACTTTCCAGTAGAAGAAAATGCACTAGAACTACCTGATAGAGAATTCAAATCTCTAATATTTAGAGATAGCAAAGAGATGAAACATAAAGCAGACAAAAATGAGGAAAAAATAGACAAATTCATGGAAAAGGAAGACAAATTCATGGAAAATACAGACAAAAATGGAAGAATTCAGGAAAATAATACAGGAAAAAAATGCCAAAATAAAATCACAACTAAAAATCATACAAAAACAATAATTAGAGGAAAGGCGGGGTCAAGGTGGTAGGGGTAGTCAGATGGCTTCCTATATCCCTCTTACAACAAAGACCTGGAAAAGCAAGTGATTTGATTGTATTGAATATCTAGGAGCCCTGAACAAGGCAAAGTTGAGGAATCAGACTGAGTGGTGGGGGAAGAGGGAGACGGTTCTGAAGAAGTGAGAAGTGCCAGAAGGGACTCCACTAGAGCAGCAGGTCTTCAGATCCGACTGGCGCTGACGTACTCAGTGAAGAAGGCATCCAGGTCCATGCGCACTCAGGAGGCAATTTCCACATCAAGAGAGATCCGGCAGCAGAGATTCTGCTTGGACACTCTGCACCAGTGAAAAGCAGCTCCCAAGTGGCTAAAGATAAGTACATGCGTGTGACCTTTCACAGGGATTTAAAAAAAAAAAAGCCTGTTTGGGAAAAACCTCTCTTCCTTTCACCTCCTCCCTCCCCTCTCTGCACCAGTTTGGCCAGATTCTGAAGACTCTGAATCCCCTGGGGCATAAGTAGATCCCATAAAGTGCCCTGAACCATTCTCCTGGACTGGAAAGGGAACAATAAGCTACTGGACCCGTAAGCTGGAAACTCAGGGTTGGCACAGCTCATTTGCTAGGCACAGACATGAGAGGTCTGCAGACTTTGAGTGCCTTACACTCCTGTACAGACTTGTGTGTACCCATCTCAATAGCACAAGCCTTAAATACCACAGTACAACAGGGTAAACACCTGAAGTCTAATGTCAACTGTTTCTGCTGTGAAGTGGCAGATTTGTGATGCTTGACACAGCCCTGTGCTTCAAGCAGACACGTTTACCGGTCCGCTCCAGTGGCCTGAGGACTGGTGGCTCCACCTAAGCCACCTAGGCGCCTGCTACAGGGGTCCAAGAATAAGTGGAGCCCCCAAGACTTTACAGCCAACAGAGTAGGATGCTCATAGTCCAGCTGCGAAACTCACCTACCTACTTACTCAGGGGAATAGGGACACGCTCTCCTTACAGACACTCAGGGGCAGCCATCTGCCCCCTCCCTTGCTGCAGCCAGATACCTGTGCCTACACCAATCGCCCATGCCTCTCTAAGACTGTAGGTGAGCGCCTGCACCACACACTTGGTGACTGACTGCCTGGACACCTGAGCTGAATCCATACAGGAAAATTTAATGGACTTCTGTGGGCACATACCTAGATACAGAACTAACTACCTGATGACAGGACGTTAGTGCTTCAAAGGCACCAATAATTAAACTAGCGCACACTAGCAGCCAATTTGAGCATATCAAAACAAAACAAAACAAGATGCTAGAACACACTAAACAAATATAAAATAAAATTATAATAACTTATTGATGGATCAGAGACAACAGTCAATATCAAATCACATAAAGAGGCAGTCCACAATGGCTTCAGCAAGCTACAAAATAAAGAATCAATAAATTCTCTGGAGGAAGAGAATTTCTTGGAATTACCAGAGGCAGAATACAAAAGATTAATATACAGAACTCTCCTAGAAATTAGAAAGGAAATTTGTCAAAGAGTAGAGACAGCCAAAAAACACACAGACAAAGTAGTAGCAGAACTTAAAAAAGTTATTCAAGAACATAATGACAAATTTAATAGGCTGCAAGAATCCAGAGAGAGACAGAAATCAGAAATCCAGAAGATTAACAATAAAAGTTCAGAATTACTCAACCAATAGAAAGTCATAGGAGCAGAAGTGAGGCAGTAGAAGTTAGAATTAGTGACAATGAAGATAAATCACTTGATGCCAACTTATTTGAGGAAAAATCAGATAAATGAATTAAAAACAATGAAGAATCTCTAAGAGTTGTGTGGGACTCTATCAAGAGATATAACCTACGAGTGATTGGAGTACCAGAACTGGGGGATAACAAAAAATACGGGGAAAATTGTTGAAGATTTGTTGGCAGAAAATTTCCCTGATATCATGAAAGCTGAGAAGATATCTATCCAAGATGCTAATCGAATCCCACATACAGTAGTACCCAAAAAGGTCACCAAGACATATTATACTCAAACTTGCCAAAACCAAAGATAAATAGAGAACTTTAAGAGCAGCTAGGGATAAAAGAAAATCCTTCTACAAAGAAGAGTAAATTAGAATAAGCTCAGACTACCCAGCAGAAACCATGCAGGCAAGAAGGCAATGGGATGACATAAATAAAGCCTTGAAGGAAAACAACTGCCAGCCAAGAATTATACATCCAGCAAAACAGTCTCTCATATCTGATGGCGAAATTAGAGCATTTCCAGATAAAAAGAAGTTTAGGGAATTTGCAAATCCAAAAAAAAAAAAAAAAATTACAAGAAATACTAAAGGGAGTCCTCAGGTTAGATAATCAATAACATCAGATAACAATGCAAGACTAGAACACAGGACAGAGCAAGCAGATATTGACTCAAATACGGAAGTCGAAAATACATCAAAGCTAAAACATTGAAAATATGGAAACAGAGGTATCAATATGTAAAAAAGGACAACATTAAAACAGAAAAGGACTTAAAATACAGGCATACATTTTTCATATAGAGGGGAAGTCAAGGCAATATAAAGGAATAAAAGACTTGTATAAACTTAAAAAAATAGAGGTTGATATTAAGGTAACCACAAAGGAAACTAACAATCCTACAAATCAAAATAAAAAACTAGAAAAATTTAAAAACTCAGCAAACACAAAATCAACAACAATGAAAAATTTGAAAAGAAAAACGATTCAGCACAGAAAATTAAGGGGAACAAAGAAACTGTGAACAACACACAAAAAGAGACATCAGGATGACTACACTAAACTCATACCTATCAATAATTGTGTTGAATGTAAACTGACTAAATGCACCAATGAAGAGACAGAGAGTGGCAGATTGGATAAAAAAGCATGATCCGTCTATATGCTGCCTACAAGAGACACATCTTAGACTTGAAGACACAGACAGGCTAAAACTCAAAGGATGGAAAAAAAATTATCAAGCAAACAACACTCAAAAAAGAGCAGAAGTGGCAATATTAATCTCTGATAAAATAGACTTTAAAGTAAAATCCACCACAAAGGATAATAAGGGCACTATATAATGATTAAAGGGTCAATACACCAGGATGACAAAACCATAATAAATATTTATGCACCCGATGACAGAACTCCAAAATACAAATAACAAACTCTAACAGCACTGAAAAGAGAGATAGACAGCTCCACAATAGTAGTAGGAGATTTCAACACACCACTTTTGGTGAAGGACAGAACATCCAGAAAGAAGCTCAACAAAGACACGGAAGAGCTAAACGTTACAGTCAACCAACTTGATCTCATAGCATATACCGAACATGGCACCCGACAGCAGCCAAGTACACTTTCTTTTCCAACGGGTACCAGACAAGGATGCCCTCTATCACCACTCTTATTCAACATTGTGCTGGAGGTACTAGCCAGAGCAATTATGCTAGAAAGAGAAATAAAGGGCATCCAAATTTGTAGGGAAGAAGTGAAAGTATCTCTATTTGCAGATGATATGATCTTATACACAGAAAACCCCAAAGAATCCACAACAGAACTACTGGAACTAACAGAAGATTTCAGCAATGTTTCAGGATGCAAGATAAACATAGAAAAATCAGTTGGATTCCTTTACACCGACAAGAGAACCTCAAAGAGGAAATTACCAAATCAATACTATTTACAATAGTCTCCAAGAAGATAAAATAATTAGGAATAAATCAAACCAGAAACGTAAAATATCTACAGAGAAAACTACAAGACACTACTTCAAGAAACTAAAACAGACCTGCATAAGTGGAAAAACATACTTTGCTCATGGATAGGTAGACTCACCATAGTGAAAATGTCAATTCTACCCAAAGCAATCTACAGATACAATGCCATCCCGATCTAAATTTCACTGGCATTTTTAATGAGATGGAGAAACAAATCACCAACTTCATAAGGAAAGAGAAGAGGCTCCGAATAAATAATTCATTATTCAAGAAAAAGAACAAAGTGGGAGGCCTCACACTACCTGGTTTTAGAACCTATTATACCACTACAGTAGTCAAAACAGCCTAGTGTTTGTACAACAGATACGTAGACCAATGGAACGTAATTGAGAATCCAGACATAAATTCATCCACCTATGAGCAGCTTATATTTGACAAAGGACCAAAGTCTGTTAATTGGGGAAAAGACAGTCTCTTTAACAAATGGTGGTTGCATAACCGGATATTCATCTGCAAAAAACTAAAACACGACCCATATCTCACACCATGTACAAAAACTAACTCAAAATGGATCAAACATTTAAATATAAAATCGAAAATAATAAACGTCATGGAAGAAAAATTAAGGACAATGCTAGGAGCCCTAATATATGGCATAAACACAATACAAACCATAAGTAACAATGCATAAGCACCAGAAGAGAGACTAGATAAATGGGAGCACCTAAAAATCAGACACTCATGCTCATCAAAAGACTTCACCAAAAGAGAAAAAAGACAACCTACATATTGGGAAATAAATTTTGGCCACAACAAATCTGATCAGCCTCTAATCTCTAAAGTCTATAATATACTGTAAAACCTCAACAACAAAAAGATAAATAACCCCATTAAGAAATGGGCAAAGGATATGAACATGCATTTCACCAAAGAAGATATTCAGGCAGCTAACAGACACATGAAAAAATGCTCACAATCATTAGCCATTAGAGAAATGCAGATCAAAACTGCAATGAGATATCATCTCACCCCAACAAAGCTAGCACTAATCCAAAAAACACAAAATAATAAATGTTGGAGAGGTTGTGGAGAGGCTGGAACACTTATACACCATTGGTGGGAATGTAAAATGGTACAACCACTTTGGAAATCGATTTGGCACTTCCTTAAAAAGCTAGAAATAGAAGTATCATAGGATCCAGCTATCCCGCTCCTTGGAATATATCCTAGAACTACAAGAGCTGTCACACGGATAGATATATGTACACCCATGTTCATTGCAGCACTGTTTACAATAGCAAAAAGGTGGAAACAACCTAGGTGCCTATCAACCGACAAATGGATAAACAAATTATGATATATCCACACAATGGAATACTACGCAATGACAAGAACAATGATGAAGCCACGGAACATCTTATAACATGGAGGAATCTGGAAGGCATTATGCTGAGTGAATTTAGTCAGTCACAAGAGGACAAATACTGTATAAGACCTCTATTATAAGAACACAATAAAAGGTTTTAAACACAGAAGAAAACATTTTTTGATGGTTACGATGGTGGAGAGGGCGGGGGATATTTATTAACTAAATACTAGATAAGAATCGTCTTATGAGAAGGCAAGGACAGCACACAGTACAGGGGAAGTCAGCACAACTAGACTAAACCAAAGTGAAGAAGTTTCCTGAATACAAATACTTTGAGAGACAGAGTAGCAGGGATATGGGTCTGGGGACCATGCTTTCAGGGGATATCTATGTCAACTGGCATAACAAAGCTTATCAAGAAAATCTTCTGCATGCTACTTTGGTAAGGGGCGTTTGGGGTCTTAAAAGTTTGCAAGCAGCCATCTGAGATGCATCAATTGGTCCCAACCACCTGGAGTAAAGGAGAATGAAGACCACCAAAGACTCAAGGGAAGTATTATCTCAAGAGACAGAAAGGGCCACATAAACCAGAGACTTCATCAGCCTGAGAACAGAAGAACTAGATGGTGCCTGGCTACCACCAATGACCGCCCTGACAGGGAACACAACACAGAGTCCCTGAGGGAGCAACAGAAAGATGGGGTGCAGAACACAAGTTTTAGTAATAAGACCAGACTTTATGGTCTGACTGAGACTGGAGGAAGCCCAGAAACATGGCCTGTGGATTCTCTATCAGCCCAGAACTAAAATAATTTTTGAGGCCAACTCTTCAGATATGGATTGGACTAGACTGTGGGACATAAAGTGATACTCGTGAGGAGTGTGCCTCTTAGTTCAAGTAGATACAAGAGACCAAAGGGGCAGCTTCTGGCCAGGGGTGAGATGGGAAGGCAGAGAGGGTTAGGAGCTGGTTGAATGGTTATGGGGAATCAGGTGTGGAAAGGAGGAGTGTGCTGTCATAGAATGGTATGAGCAATTAGGGTCATATAACTGTAAGTATGAAAATTTTGTATGGAAGACTAAAATGATATGTAAACTTCATTTAAAGTACAATAAAAAAGAAAAAAAAAAAACAATAATTAGAAATCCAAAAGATAAACAACTAGATTTCAGAAATGGACAGTGTCATAGAAGGGGTGAATAACAGGTTTGAAACTATGGAATATAGAATTAGCAAAATTGAAGACAAACATTTGGATATAACTTTGAGGAAGAATCAGGAAAAAAAAAAAGAAAAATGAAGAGACCCTAGTAATTATGTGGGATACAATCGGAAGGAAAGATTTTCGAGTGATCAGAGTTCCAGAACAGTGGGAGAAAACGGAAAACACAGACAAGATCATTGCAGAATTGCTGACATAAAACTTTGCTAATATCATGAAAGATGAAAAGCTAACCATCCAAGAAGCTCAACAAACCCCATACAGGATAGATCCAAAAAGAACATCCCAAAGTCATATCATAATCACACTCGCTAAAACCAACAACAAAGAATGAATCCTAAGAGCAGATCGAGAAAAACGAAAAGTCGCATATAGAGGGGAAACAATAAGACTAAGCTCTGACTACTCAGCAGAAACCATTCAGACAAGAAGCAGTGGAATGACATATATAAAACACTGAAAAACAGAAACTGCCAGCCAAGAATAGTATATCCTGCAAAACTCTCATTCAAATACGATGGCGAAAATAGAACATTTCCAGAAAAAGAGAAATTAAGGGAATATGTAAAATCCAAACCAAATTTACAAGAATTATTAAAGGGAGTCCTTCAGTTTGAGAACAAATAACATCAGATTACAGCCTGAATCTTGGATGCTAGATCACACCAGCCAGATATCAACCTAGGAAATGAAATCTTAGGGACTATTCAACACCAAAAGATTTACAACAGGGAACCAGAGAAGTTAATCTGTAAATGACAGCAACGTCAGAACAATAAAAGAGGGAATAAACAGTGTAGATATAGAACTTCCTAATGGAGAGGAAGGCAAGGCGATACCAAGTAGTAATAGACTGGTTCAAACTTAGGAAGATAAGGGTAAATTTAAGGTACCACAAAGAAAGTTAAAAAAATCTTCTCATCAAAATAAGGAAGAAAACCAAAGTAAAAACAATATCTCTTTTTACTCTTTTGGTGAAGTCTTTTGATGAGCATAAGTGTTTAATTTTTAGAAGACCCCAGTTATCTAGCTTATTTTCTGAAGTTTGTATGTTGTTAGTTATCTTCTGTATCCTATTAATGCTGTGTGTTAGGGTCTCTAGCATTGATCCTATTTTTTCTTCTATGATTTTTACAGTTTTTGGTTTTAGATTTAGGTCTTTGATCCATTTTGAATTAGTTTTTGTGAATGGTGTGAAGTATGGGTCTTGTTTCTTTGTTTTTGTTTTTTTGTTTTGCAGTTGGACATCAGGTTTTGCCAGCACCATTTGTTAAAAAGACTGTCCTTTCCCCCATTTGATGGATTTTGGGCCCTTGTTGAAGATCTGGTCAATGTAGCTGTCATTGTACCAGTACCAGGCTGTTTTTACTACCATAGCTGTATAGTATGTTCTGAGGTCAGGTAGTGGGAGTCCTCCTACTTTATTCTTCTTCTTCAATAGTGCTTTACTTATCCAGGGCCTTTTCCAATGTCATATAAATTTAACAATTTTTTTTACCATCTCTTTAAAGAATGTTGCTGGTATTTGGATTGGGATTGCATTGTAGATTGATTTGGGTAGAAATGTCATTTTCACAATGTTGAGTCTACCTATCCATGAGCATGGTATGTTTTTCCATTTATATATATATATCTTTTGTTTCTTGCAGTACTGTTTTGTAGTTTTCTTTGTATAGGTCTTTTAAATCCCTGGTTAGATTTATTCCTAAGTATTTTATTTTTTTAGGCAGCTATTATAAATCATATTGTTTTCCTGATTTCCTTTTTGTCATTCTCTTTATTGATGTATAGGAATCCAATGGATTTTTGTATGCTTATCTTGTATCCTGCTACTCTGATGAATCTATTAGGTCCAGTAGTTGTCCTATGGAGTCTTTTGGGTTTTCTATATGTAGTATCATATCATCTGCAAATAGGGGCAGTTTCACTTCTTCATTACCAATTTGGATGCCCTTTATTTCTTTTTCTTCTCTTATTGCTCTAGCTAGGACTTTCAGCACAATGTTAAACAGTAGTGGTGTTAAAGGATATCCTTGTCTTGTTCCTGTTCTCAGGGGGAATGTTTTCAGCTTCTCAACATTAAGAATGATGTTGGCTGTTGGTTTTGTATAGATGCCCTTTATTATGTTGAGGAATTTCCCTTCTACACCTATTTTATTGAGAGTTTTTATCAGGAATTGGTGTTGGACTTTGTCAAATGCCTTTTCTGCGTCAATTGAGATGATCATGTGATTCTTTTCTTTCCTTTTATTTATGTGGTGGATTATGTTGATTGATTTTCTAATGTTGATCCATCCTTGAATACCTGACGTGAATCCTACTTGGTCTTGGTGTATTATTTTATTGATGTGATGCTAAATTCTAATGGCTAGAATTTTGTTGGGAATTTTTGCATCTGTATTCATGAGAGAGATTGTTCTTTAATTTTCTGTTTTTGTGGTGTCTTTGCCTGGTTTTGCTATCAGGGTTATGCTGGCTTCATAGAATGAATTTAGAACTATCCCCTTCTTTTCTATGTTCTGAAATAGTTTGAGTAGTACTGGGTAAGCTCGTCTCTGAATTTTTGGTAGAATTCTCCAGTGACAAAATCTGGGCCGGGGATATTTTAAAATGGGATTTTTTTTTTTTTTAATTATTACCTTTTCAATCTCTTCTCTTGTTATAGGTCTGTTCAGATTTTCAACATCAATTTGTGAGTTTGTGTAAGTAGCGTGTTTCTGGAAATTTGTTAATTTTCTCTAGGTTTTTAAATTTGTTGTAGTACAATTTTTCATAATACTCTATTTTGATCATTTTTATTTCAGTTGGGTCTGTTATAATGTCCCCCATTTCATTTATTATTTGGGTTATTTACATCCTCTCCTGTTTTTCTTTTGTAAGTTTGGCTAGTTGTTTGTCAGTTTTGTTGATACTTTTAAAGAACCAACTTTTTGTTTTTTAATTATTTCTATTGTTTGGCTATTCTCTATTTCATTTATTTATGCTCTGATCTTTATTATTTCCTTTCTTCTGGTGGCTGTGGTATTCTTTAGTTATACTTCTTCTGTATGTTTGAGTTGTGTAGCTGAAGTTTTGATTTTGCCTCTTCTTTTTTTTTTTTTTGATGTGTGCATCTATTGCTATAAACTGTCCTCTGAGCACTGCCTTTGCTGTGTTCAAAAGGTTTTTGTATGATGTGCTTTCATTCTCTTTCGATTCTAGGATTATTTTGATTCCATCTTAGATTTCTTCTTTTATCCAATGGTTTTTAAGCAGGGTGTTATATAGTTTCCACGCAATTGATTTTTTTTTCTTGCTCCTCCTGTTGTTTATTTCTACTTTGATGGCATTGTGATCAGAGAAGATACTTTGTGTTATCTCAATGTTTTGGATTTTGTTGAGGGTTGCTTTGTGGCCTGAGATGTGGTCTATTCTGGAGAATGTTCCATATGTGTTGGAAAAGAATGTGTACTTTGCAGCTGTTGTGTAGAGTGTTCTCTATATATATCTATGAGTTCAAGTTGGCTGATTGTGGCCTTTAGATCATCTGTATTTTTGCTGAGTTTCTACATGTTCTGTCTTTTACTGAACATGGTCTTCTACTATTATTGAGGAACTGTTAATTTCTCTTTTCAGTGCTGTTAAAGTTTGTTTTATGCATTTTGGAACCCTGTCATTGGGTGCATAGATATTTATTATGGTTATCTATGTTGGATCATCACTTTAATCATAATTTAGTGCCCTTCTTTGTCTTTTATACTGAATTTTGTTTTGAAGTCTATTTTACCTGAGATTAATTGCCACTCCTGCTATTTTTTGGTGAGTGTTTCCTTGATATATTTTTTTCAACCTTTGGATTTTTAATTAATTTATGTCTTTATTTCTAAGGTGTATCTCCCTCAGACAGCATATTGATGTACCCTGTTTTTTTATCCATTCTGTCACTCTCTGTCTCTTTATGGGTGAATTTAGGCCATTTTTGTTCAGTGTGATTATTGATAGGTGTGAGTTTAAGTTTAATGCTATCATTTTGTGGTGCTTTTTTTGTGGTACTGACGATTTCTTTGTTCCTCTTACTCTCCTGTGCTGAATTCCTTTTGTGGATTTTTTTTTTTTTCATTTCTTTTGTTTTTGTACACTTTGTTTTTACTGAGACTTTATGTTTTTCTTCTTTATTTTGATGAGTAGGTTTGTTAACTTTCTTTGTGGTTACCTTGAATTTTACCCTTACCTTCCCAAGTTTGAACCAGTCTATTACTACTTGGTATTGCCTTGCCTTCATCTCTGTTAGAAAGTTCTATACCTACACCATTTATTCCCTTTTATTGTTCTGACGTTGTTGACATTTGCAGATTAACCTCTCTGGTTTCCTGTTGTAAGTCTTTTGGTTTTGAATAGTCCTTGCAAGTTCATTTCTTTGGTTGGGATCTGGCTGTTGCAATCTTGCATCCTAGTTTCAGGCTGTGGTCTGATGTTTGTTCTTAAACCAAAGGACTCCTTTTAATAATTCTTGTAAGCTTGGTTTAGTTTTTACATATTCCCTTAATTTCATATTTTCTGGAAATGACCTAAATTCACAATCTTATTTTGACAATATTTTTGCAGGATATATTATTCTTGGTTGGCAATTTCTGTCTTTCAAGGTTTCCTGTATGTCATCCCATTGCCTTCTTGCCTACATAGTTTCTGCCGAGTAGTCAGAGCTTGGTCTTATTGTTTCTCCTCTGTATGTGACTTCGTTTTTCTTGATATCCTCTCAGAATTCTTTCTTTTACTTTAGTTTTGGCAAGTGTGATTATGATATGCCTTGGTGATTTTTAAACCATGCAGTATTCCCTGGTTCTCTTTGAACGACTGCCTCTTGGTCTGTGTATAGGTTTCTCATGAGGACAATTAAATGTTCTGCTATTCCCTTTCTTTGAAATGATATCCATAATTTGTTATGATCCACACAGTCGAATTCCTTGGCACTGTCAATAAAACACAGGCAAACATATTTCTGCTATTCTCTGCCTTCAGCCAAGATCCATCTCACTCAGCAATGATATCCGTCATTCCATGTCCTCTTCTGAATCTGGCATGAATTTCTGACTGTTCCTTGTCAATGTACTGCAGCAATCGCTTTTGGATGATCTTAAGCAAAATTTTACATGTGTGATATTAATGATATTGTTTGATGATTTTTCACTTTCTGTTGGATCACCTTTCTTTGGAATGGGCAGAAATATGGATCTCTTTCAGTCAGTCACGCAGCTGTCCTCCAAATTTATTGGCATAGAAGAGTGACCACCTCCAGTGCTGCATCAGTTTGTTGAAAGACTTCAATTTGTATTTTATCATTTCCTGAAGTTTTGGTTTTCTCCATTCTCTTCAGTGCAGCTTGAACTTCTTTCAGTAGCGTCAGTTCTTGACCATATACTACATCCTGAAATAGTTGAACATCGACCAGTTCTTTTTGGTACAGTAACCTGTGCATTCCTTCAATATTCTTTTGCTGCTTCCTCCATTGTTCAATATTTTCCTCTAGAATCCTTCAATATTGCAATTCAAGGCTTGGACTTCTTCTTCAGTTCTTTCAGGTTGAAAAATGCCTAGAATGTTCTTCCTTTTTGGTTTTCTAACTCCAGGTCTTTGCTCATTTTATTATAATACTTGACTTTGTTTTTTGGGCTGTCTTTTGAAATCTGCTGTTCAGCTCTTTTATTTCATCATTTCTTCTGTTAGCTTTAGTTACTCTACTTCAAGAGCAATTTTCAGAGTCTCATATAACATACATTTTTGTCTTTTCTGTCTTTTTAATGTCTTTTGCTTTCTTCATGTGTGATGTCCTTGATGTCATTACACAAGACTTCTTGTCTTTGGTCTTTAGTGTTCAATGTATCAAGCCTATTGTTGAGATAATCTTTAAATTCTGGTCGGATATACTTAAGGTCAGATTTTGACTGTCATGGACTTAATTTAAATTTCTTCAGCTTCATCTTTAACTTGCATAGGTTCAGGTGATGCTCTGTCCACAGTGGCCCCTGGCCTTGTTCTGACTGATGCTATTGAACTTCTCCATTATCTCTTTCCACAGATGTAGTCGATTTGATTCCTGAGTATACCATCTGGTGATGTCCATGTGTATGGTCACTACTTTTGTTGTTGAAAAAAAGATATTTACAATGAAGAAGTCATTGATTTTGCAAAATTCTATCATGTAATCTCCAGAGTCCTTCCCATCACCTAGGCCCTAATTTCCAATAACATTATTCTTTGTTTCCAACTTTCACATTCCAATCACCAGTAATTATCAATGCATCTTGATTGCATGTTTAATGAATTTCAGACTGAAGAAGTTGGCAAAAATCTTCAATTTCCTCATCTTTAGCATTAGTGGTTGTTGTGTAAATTTGAATAATAGTCATATTAATGTGTTCTCCTTGTAGACTTATGGATATTATCCTATTACTGACAAACTTGTACCTCAGGACAGATCTTGAAATGTTCTTCATGACAATGAATGAGACACCATTCCTCTTCAATTTTTTATCTCTGGTGTAGTAGACCATATGATTGTCTGATCCATAATGGTCAATACCAGTCCATTTCATCTCACCAATGCCTAGGAAAATGGTCTTTATGTGGTCCATTTCATTTTTGATGATTTCCAATTTTCCTAGATTCATACTTTGTACATTCCATGTTCAAATATTAATGGATGTTTGCAACTGTTCTCATTTTGAGACATGCCACCTCATCAAATGAACTTCCTTAAACTTTGCTCCATGTTACCATTAAGGTTGACTCTCCTTTGAGGAGGCAGCTTTTCCCCAGTCATATTTTGAGTGTCTTCCAACCTGAGGGCCTTATCTTCTGGCACTATATGAGATAATGTTCTTCTGCTTTCCATAAGGTTTTCACTGGCCAATTTTTTTCATAAGTACACTGCCAGGTCCTTTTACCTTGTCTGTCTTATTCTGGAAGCTCCACTGAAACCTGTCCACCATGGGTGACCCTGCTGGTATTTGAAATACTGGTAGCACAGCTT
Organism: Dugong dugon; assembly: GCA_030035585.1. Classification (NCBI taxonomy): domain Eukaryota; kingdom Metazoa; phylum Chordata; class Mammalia; order Sirenia; family Dugongidae; genus Dugong; species Dugong dugon. Next base: position 38,009,773 of record CM057479.1, read on the forward strand.
CCAGCATCACAGTAACATGCAATCCACCACAGTACGACAAACTGACAGATGCATGGGGCACCATATTATTTAAAAAAAAAAAAAAAACTGTTGCTGTCAAGTTGATTCTGACTCAGAGTGACTCTAAAGGACAGAGTAGAATTGCTTCATAGGGTTTCCAAGGAACGGCTGGTGGATTCTAACTGTTGACCTTTTGGTTAGTAGCCAAGTTCTTAACAACTGCCCATCAGTTCAAATTCCCTGGAACTCTCTCAGATCTACCCTTCTTCATCTGTGGATTTGCTCTCACGCGGACTTCCCCAAAATGGCAGAGATGTTGTCTGACATTATATCTAAATATTCTTAGTTCCAAATGAATTTTTCTTTCCTAAATTTACAAAAATTTCCTAGTCTTCATGCTGAAACTAATTGTGTGCATTTCCTACAAAGGTAATGTGATTGAAGTGACTAGTTTGGTCAATCAAGATGAATCCATATAGCTAGGAGAAGTGTCAAATGACATCAAAATTAAGGCAGCAGTATAGCAACGTAAAAGTGAAAAAAAAAAAGATGTTGTGAGGGTAGGGTAAAAAATAATGAATTGTTTTTGTAGTTTGTGGATGGTCAATCTCAGACTTACCAGTACAGTGACTTTGTTAATAAATTAAAATTAAAAAAATAGAGACAGAGAGACAATTTAGAGACGTTTAAACTTTTTCATTCTGTATGTAAAAACAGGAAAGCACATGCAGGCTTAGTGGTGGTATTAGGAAACACTAAAAGATAATTCTGGAACTTAAGTTAGCATCACAAAAAATATAGTGGATTTAGGAACACCAATATATAAAAACACATTTTAACACGTTGATCATTCAATTTCTAAAGTTGGTCATTTAATAAGATTTTGTATATAAATTTACTAATAATATTATACAAGGAATATTTATTACTTGAGGTATGATGTGATGATTTCAACAGTTCATAGACCATGAATATATAAAAGAGTTAAGCTGATAAATTAAATAAGATTATAATTTTAGTTCTCAGATATTTAAACCAGAAACAAGTACAGAGAGACAGCAATTCTTTTCATTCCTTAAATTTTTTCTTAATATAGTTTATTAGGATGTATTTTGCCTTGTTTTGTTTTCTAAGTTACATGGTTGTACAGAAATGCTAAGCATTGGGTTTTATTAATGTCAAACATTTTAATAATTGGTTGCCTTCTAAAAAAGATCTAAACTTACCCAGGAAGAGTTTACATACTTTAACTTCTTTGTTTCTAAAACCCATTTGACATAAACATATCTAATGACAATTTCATATTGTATAGAGCTCTGGAAACAATAAACTATGCTACTTGCATTAAAAAAAAAAAAAAACCCACAAGAAGACTGCATACAGAATAGAAAATAGAAGAAAAAAACCCTGAATGATGGTCTAAGATGTTGCCAAGAACCTAGAACCTTTTTAAGAGTTAGCAGCATGCACTGAGTTATTATTCTGAGCAATGATTATTTTCAACCAACATTTGTATTAGTTTTTACTATAAATAAATATTAGGGACTTCCAGGCAACATGGCGCTATAGTCAAAAGCACCATGCCGTCCCTCCGCAGCAACGATCAGAAAAACTAAAAAACTGAAAGGTTAAGCATCAAATGAATAGATAAAGGACTCAGCCAAGCACTGAATGGAGTAAGAAACTGACCGAGAACAGAGAGTGAGGAGAGATACATGCAGAGGCCCCTTATCAGCTACTGCAGCACGGATTGGCCATCTTGGACTCCTATCAGAGATCAGCAAACAGGGGGTAAAAGAAAGCAGCTTCACAGGGCTTCCAGCAGGAGATAGAACAACCTGTAACAAGCAATACATGCTTTCCTACTCCCAAGACTTCTTCACCCCCACTTGGCCTCCTCTGCTTCCTGCAGCCATAGTCTCTTGGTCGGGAAGCACCAGCTTCACCCAGGTGTTGCTTTGATTCCACCCGCCCATACTGGCCAGCTAGCTGAGGGCCTTTTGTTGGCTGCTGGTGTTGCTTTTTTCTGCTTCTTTAGATTTTTTCCTTACCTCTCACCACCTCCTGCTCCTTTCAATCAAATACCTAGCTCTGTGTGCCATCTTTGCTTCTTCCTGAAAGGTTGGGAAACACTGCTCAACTATGAAACTGCTTCCTGGCCCATGCCGCCAGGCTGATGGGACCCCCAGGGCTTTTTTGTCTGCTCTGATCTGTTCTGTTTTGATTTCTTTTTCTTTTCTTGGCTTGGGAGCCCCTTCTAGCCTGGCAGTACTGTGCGGCTTGGAAGCTTCTCCATTACTCTGCACAGATGCACAGGGACATCCCTGGGGACATTTCTTTTTTCTTGTTTTTTTAAAAATTTTTTTTGTTTTTTTTTTCTTTTGTTTTCTTCTCTCTCTTATTCCCTTGTCTTTCTATTTCCAGTTTCTCAATTTATTCATTTTTTCTTTTACCCTTTTTCTTTTTTAATTTTTTTCCACTTTTCTCAGTCTCTCATCTCTCCACTCTAGTAGCAAGCTACCTTAGCACTCTTTTTTGTTTGTTTTTGGCTCTGTTCTTCTCTCCTCTCTCTCCTCTTTCCCATAATCATCTTAGCACCACACATCACAATATACATCCTCCTTCCTGCTTACCTGAATGGTGTGCTGAACATCACACTCCGAAGCAGCACAAGTACGACCTACTGAAACCTGCCCTGCACTCATTCCTGGTCCATATTGTCAGCCTTGGTATGTGCCACAAACAACCCATCCCAGCAACTCCCCTTCTTCTGTACCTGCCCTGCTGTACCATACCTGAGTTACTCACCCTGCCCATTGGAGAAGGAGGTGAAAAGTATCATCCCAAGGACAAATAAACAACAAAGAAAGCACAACAGACTTGCTCAGACATAACAAAATGAAACAAAAAAGCAGGACTAAAAAAAAATTATACAATCAATAAATGAGGCAAATAACCACTGAATGCCCTGAAGACAGCAGACAATATAAAAAAAATTTACAAAAACAGGACAGGATGGTTCCAGTAGGTGTCCAAAATAAAACACCAGATGATTTTTCCAGTAGAAGAAAAGGCACCAGACCTAACTGATAGGGAATTCAAATCTCTAATATTCAGAAGTATCCAAGAGTGGAAGCAAAAAGCAGACAAAACTGAGGAAAAAATAGACAAATTTATGGAAATGGCAGGCAAATTCATGGAAAATATGGACAAAAAATGGAGGAATACAAGAAAATAATACAGGAACATAATGCTAAAGTAAATTCACAACTAGAAATCATACAAAAACAATTAGAAATCCAAAAGATAAACAAGATTTCAGAAATGGACAGTGTCATAGAAGGGCTGAGGAGCAGGTTTGAAACAATGGAAAATAGGATCAGCGAAATTGAAGACAAACACAAGGCTACAACTCTGAGGAAAAATCAGAAAAAAGAATGAAGAAAAATGAAGAAGCCCTGAGAATTGTGTGGGATACATCAGAGGTAAAAATCTACGAGTGATCAGAGTTCCAGAACAGGGTGAGAAAACAGAAAACATTAAAGAACTGCTGACAGAAAACTTTCCAATATCATAAAAGATGAAAAGCTGGCCATCCAAGAAGCTCAACGAACCCCATGTAGGATAGAACCTAAAAGAAAATCACCAAGGCGTATCATAATCACACTCACTAAAACCAAAGACAAACAAAGAATCCTAAAAGCTGCTCGAGAAAAACAAAGACACATACAGAGGAGAAACAATAAGACTAAGCTTGGATTATCCGGCAGAAACCATGCAGGCAAGAAGGCAATGGGATGACATATATAAAACATCGAAAGAAAAAAAAAATACAGCCAAGAATATTATATCCTCCAAAACTCTTGTTCAAATGTGATGGTGAAATTAGGTCATTTCCAGATAAACAGAAATTAACAGACTATATAAAAACCAAACCAACCTTACAAGACTTAGTAAAGGCAGCCCTTCGATCTCAGAACAAACAATATCAGACCACAGGATATAGGACACGATTGTACTAGCCAGATACCAACCTAGCAAATGAACTCTTAAGGAGTATGCAAAACCAAAAGAATTACAACAGGGAACCAGAGAGGTTAATGTGTAAATGACAACAGCATCAGAACAACAAAAAAGGGAATAAATGGTGTAGGTATAGATCTTTCCAATAGAGAGGAAGGCAAGGTGATACGAAGTAATAGTAGACTGGTTCAAATCTAGGAAGATAAGGGTAAATTTCAAGGTAACCACAAAGAAAGTTAACAAACCAACTCATCAAAATAAAGAAGAAAAACATAAAGCGTTCGTAAAAAGAAAACCTACAAAAACAAAAGAAACGAAAAAAAAAATCCACAAACAAAAGGAACTCAACACAAGAGAGTAGGAAGAACAAAGAAAAGGTCAGCACCACAAAAAAAAAAAAAAAAAAAATAGCACTACAAAAAATGCAATCCCACCTCTAGGAATATATCCTAGAGAAATAAGAGCTGTAACATGAATAGACATATGCACATCCATATTCATTGCAGCACTGTTCACAATACCAAAAAGATGGAAATAACCTAGATGCCCATCAACATATGAATGGATAAACAAACTATGTTACATGCACATAATGGAGTATTATGCAACGTTATAGAATGATGAACCTGTGAAGCATCGCATAACATGTATGAAAATAGAAGACATGATGAGTGAAATAAGTCAATCACAAGAGGAGAAATATTGTATGAGACCTCTAATGCAAAAAAGCATGTAAAAGTTTACACACAAAAAGAAACAATCTCTTTTGGTTATGAGGGATGGGAGGGGTGGGGGGAACTAAATAGACAATAGATAAGTAGTAACTTTGGTGAAAGGTAAGACAGTACACAATACTGGGGAAGCCAGCGCAACTTGTACAAAGAAAGGTTATGGAAGCTCCATAGACACTTCCAAACTCCCTGAGACACTGAATTGCTGGGCAGAGGGCTGTGGGTACCATGGTCTCAGGGAACATCTAGCTCAATTGGCATAACACAGCTTATAAAGACAATGTTCTACATTCTACCTTGGTGAGTAGTGTGTGGGGTCTTAAAAGCCTTTGAGCAGCCATCTAAGATACTCCACTGGTCTCACCCTTTCAGGAGCAAGGGAGAATGAAGAGAACAAGATACAATGAAAAGATTAGTCCAAAGGACTAATGAACCACAGCTACCAAGGCCTCCACCCGACTGAGTCCAGTAGAGCTAGATGGTGCCCGGCTACCACCACTGACTGCTCTGACCAGGATCACAACAGAGGGTTCTGGACAGAGCTGGAGAAGGATGTAGAGCATAATTCTAACTCACAAAAAAAAGGACCAGATTTACTGGCCTAAAGGAGACTGGAGAAACCTTGATAGTATGGCCCCCAGACACCCTTTTAGCTCAGTGGTGAAGTTACCTCCGAGGTTCACTGTTCAGCCTGGGAGTGGACAGCCCCGTAAAACCAAATGAGACTAATGAGGTACAGGAGTTCAGTGACAAGAGCCAGAAGGCAGAAGGGGACAAGGAAGCTGGTGATAGGGAACACAAGATTGAGTAAGGATATTGTTGATGTGTTGTGAGATTGTTAACCATTGTCACAGGGCAACATTTATAGTAACTGTTAAATGAGAAACTATTTTGTTCTGTAAGCCTTCATCTTAAGTGAGAATAACACCACAATTGGAAGAGCATAGTCAATGTCACTGAACTGTGCATGTAGAAATTTTTGGAATGGTGTATCTTTGGCTATGTGTATTTTCACCAAAAAAAAAGTTGAGAAGTTAGAGGGTTGATATGTTGTGTTTTTGTTAACCAATGTCATAAAACAACATGTGTACTACTGTTTCATGAGAAACTATTTGTTCTTTAAGCCTTCACCTGAAGTACAAAAAAAAAAAAAAAAAAAAAAAAGACCAGATTTACTGGCTTGAAAGAGACTGGAGAAACCCCAAGAGTATGGCCCCTGGACACCCTTTTACCTCAGTAGTGAAGTCACTCCCAAAGTTCGCGATTCAGCCTGGGATTGGACAGCCTTATAAAACAAAACGGGACTAATGAGGCACAGGGACAAGGACTGGAAGGCAGGAGGGGACAGGAAAGCTGGTGATAGGGAACCCAAGGTTGAGAAGTGACAGTGTTGACAAATTGTGGTTTTGTTAACCATTGTCATAGGACAATATGTGTACCAACTGTTTAATGAAAAACTATTTGTTCTGCAAAGATTCATCTAAGGTACAAAAAAAAAAAGTTATCTATATGAGATCAAATTGACAACAGCAACTCATAAGGTTTGATGTGTCTAGGGGGCAGTGAGTTGAAGATAATTGTGATGGAGAAATTTGGAAAAGGTTAGTGAGAATACCAGCACAACTGGAAGAATGTAATCAATGTCACTGAATTGTACTTGTAGATAGTCTTGAAATGGTGTAACTTTGGCTATATATATTTTCACCAAAAACGGGTCCTCCAAAGTCGAGAAGGGAGAGTGTTGACATGTTGTGGGGTTGTTAACCAGTGTCATAAAACAATATGTGTACTAACTGTTTACTGTGAAACTATTTGTTCTGTAAACCTTCATCTAAAGTACAATAAAAAAATTTAAAAAAGAAATCCTTTATGTTCAACTCCCAGAAAATAAATATTTGTATATTAGAAAGATTATCCAGACAAGGATTTGAAAATGAAAAAAAAAAACCAAAAAAAAAACCTACGACTTCTATATAACTTTGAATTCAGTTGCATTTTTGAGCAATGATAGAATTTGATGTTCATGCTCATTATTTCTTTTTGAATTGTATAACAAATCTACAAACACAAAATTTCTACACAGCGAATATGAAAGAGAAGCTCTTATAATAAAAAAAAAGTCATACTCTGCTAATAAGAGGTCACTAAGCATTGCTTGTTTTTAGGTGCCTTTGAGTTAGTTGCCACTCTTTGCGACCCTAAGAACAACAGAAGAAAACACTGACTGGTCCTGCGTCATCCCCACAATTATTGTTATGCTTGAGCCCATTGTTGTAGCAAGTGTATCAATTCATCTCTTGAGGGTCTTCATCTTTTTTGCTGCCCTTCTATTTTACCAAACATGAGATCCTTCTCCAGAGACTGGTTCCTCCTGATACCATGTCCAAATATGTGAAAAGAGTCTTATCGTCTGTCATGGATTGAATTGTGTCCCCCTAAAATGTGTGGAAATCCTTGACAGCTTTAAGCTTATCAGTTAGGCTGGGCCATGATTCCTGGTATTGTGTAATTGTCCACCATTTTGATATCTTATGGGATTTTCCTATGTGTTGTAAATCCTGCCTCTATGATGTTAATCTGGGAGATGGGTGGCAGTTGTGTTGATGAGGCAGGACTGAATGTACAGGATTGGATTGTGTGTTGAGCTGGTTTCTTTTGGGATATAAAAGAGAGAAGCAAGCAGAGAGACAAAGAACTCATACACCAAGAAAACAGCAGTGGGAGCAGAGCACATCCTTTGTACCTGGAATTCCTGCTCAGAGAATCTCCTAGTCTTGGGGAAGACTGATGGAGAATAAACTTCTGTTTGTTAAAGCCATCCACTTGTATTTCTGTTACAGCAGCACTAGATAACTAATACACCATCCTCTATTTTAAGGAGCATTCTGGTTGATCTTCTTCCAAGATATATTTGTTAGTTCTTCTGGCAGTCCACACCATAATCAATATTCAAAGGCATCAGTTCTTTTTTAGTCTTCCTTATTCATTGTCCAGCTTTCACATGCATATGAGGCTAATGAAAACATCATGGGTTGGGTCAGGTGCACCTTATACCTCAAAGTGGCAACTTTGCTTTTTAACCCCTTAAAGATGTCTTTTGCAGCAGAATTGCTCAATGCAATATATAGTTTTTCTTGACTGTTGCTTCCATGAGCATTGATTGTGGATCGAAGTAAAATGAAATCCTTGACAGCTTTAATCCTTTCTCCAGTTATTATGATGTTTCTTATTGTTCTAGTTGCCAGTATTTTGTTTTCTTTATGTTAAGGTGTAATCAGTACTGAAGGCTGTAGTCTTAGAACTTCATCAATAAGTGCTTCAAGTCCTCTTGACTGTCAGCAAACAAGGTTGTACAATCTGAATATTGCAAGTTTTTAGTGAGTCTTCCTCCAATCTTGATGCTGCCTTCTTCATCATATATTCCAGGTTCTCAGATTATTTGCTCAGCATAAAGATTGAACAAGTGTAGCAAAAGGACACAACCTGAGGCACACGTTTCCTGATTTTAAATCACACAGTATCCCCGTATTCTGTTCTAATGACTGCCTTTTGGTCTATGTGCAGGTTCTTCATGAGTACAATTAAGTGTTCTGGAATTCCAGTTCTTCACAATGTCATCCATAATTTGTTAGGAGCTACACAGTCAGATGTCCTTTTGTAGTCAATAAAACACAGGTAAACATCTTTCTGATATTCTCTGCTTTCATCCAAGATGAATTTGATATCAGCAATGATGTCCCTTGTTTCACGTCTTCTTCTGAATCCGGATTGAATTTCTGGCGGTTCCCTGTTGATGTACTGTTGCAATCACTTTTGAATAATCTTCAGAAAAATTTTATTTGCATGTGATATTAATGATATTGTTTGATAATTTCAGCATTCTGTTGTATCATCTTTCTTTGGAATGGGACAAATATGAATCTGTTCCAGTCAGTTGGCCAGGTCTTCCAAATTTTTTTGCATAGACAAGTCAGCACCTCGAGTGATGCATCCGTTTGTTGAAACATCTCAACTGGTATTCCGTCAATTCCTGCAACCTTGTTTTTCACCAATGCCTTAGTTCAGCTTGGGCTTCTTCCTTCAGTACCATCAGTTCCTGATCATATGATACCTCCTGAAATGGATTAATGTAGACCAATTATTTTTGGTACACTGACTCTCTGTATTCCTTCCATCTTCACTATTTATTTAGTGAAAAGCTACCAATCAATGAGTAGAAGGGATAATAAGATATCTTCCCTTTACTCCTCAATACAAAGTAGGACATAAGTTCATTGGCATTCCATGTTGGGGAACCAAGGAAGAAGCTGATTAAAAAATTCGGACAAATTGATTTATTTTTGTGTTGGAATTTGCAATAAGGTTCTTGGGGACTTTATTATAAATTCAGTTTTTACTTAACTGCATTTACAAAAGACCACAGAGAGTCTCAGGTTGAAAGGAACTTCAGTACTATTTTTTTTTGTCAACGTTTTATTCAACTCTGAGTATATTCATTTGCCTGGTTAAATAAACAAAACTGGAAATCATCTCCAGAATTTTTATATAATCTTATATTCCATTGATTTTTATTTTTCATACATTAAGAATTGTCATGATCTTGTGGTCAAAATTTTTGGTATTCTGAAGAGAACAGGATAAAAGAAAAAGATTAGTCCAAAAGAATAATGGTCCACAGCTACCAAGGCCTCCACCGGACTGAGTCCAGTACAGCTAGATGGTGCCTGGCTACCACCACTGACTGCTCTGACCAGGATCACAACAGAGGGTTCTGGACAGAGCTGGAGAAGGATGTAGAGCATAATTCTAACTCGCAAAAAAAAAAAAAAAAAGACCAGATTTACTGGCCTAAAGGAGACTGGAGAAACCCCGAGAATATGTCCCCCAGACACCCTTTTAGCTCAGTGGTGAAGTTATCCCTGAGGTTCACCGTTCAGCCTGGGAGAGGACAGCCCCATAAAACCCAATGGGACTAATGAGGTACAGGAGTCCAGTGACAAGGGCCAGAAGGCAGAAGGGGACAAGGAAACTGGTGATAGGGAACCCAAGCTTGAATAAGGATATTGTTGATGTGTTGTGAGATTGTTAACCATTGTCATAGGGCAACATGTGTAGTAACTGTTAAATGAGAAACTATTTTGTTCTGTAAGGCTTCATCTTAAGTGAGAATAGCAGCACAATTGGAAGAGCATAGTCAATGTCACTGAACTGTGCATGTAGAAATTTTTGGAATGGTGTATCTTTGGCTCTGTGTATTTTCACCAAAAAAAAAAAAAGGTTGAGAAGTTAGAGGGTTGACATGTTGTGGGGTTGTTAACCAATGTCATAAAACAATACGTGTATTACTGTTTCATGAGAAAATATTTGTTCTGTAAGCCTTCACCTTAAGTACAATTTAAAAAAAAAAATTTTGGTATTCTACCTGCTGGTTTATTGTTTCTTTTCTATAATCAAAGGAGATCTAGAGAATTTGCCCAATTTTGTGATCAGGGAATTCATTCAACATATATTTTCTTCACATCAACTATGTGCCAAGTCTCTTTTCTTGCTGTTAATCCAAGATTAATTAGACACATTTTCTACCTTTAAATGACTCAAAATTTTGTGGGGCTAACACTGTGGATAATGGGCAATTACTACAGAAAATATTAGTAAAGTTTCTACATGCAGATAAAGGAGGTACACAAAGCACAAAGTATGATTATCTTGAAAGCTTTCTGGGGGAATAACACTTTAATTGAAAAATTATTTAGCGTGTTTGTCTAAATAAAAGTGAGGAGGGAAATGATGTCAAGCAAATAGGTAGGAGTACCTACAATTAAAGCATGAAGATGAATGAAGACCAATGGACTTTCATGAAATTATAAATTACTGCGTAGATCTAGGGTGTAAAAGGCATTCAGGATGGTAAGGAATGCTTCATCTAATTCTTATCACTTTATCAGGGATTATGCCATCAAATCTTTGTCAGGTGTTCTAAGGGATTTCAGCTATATTTTAAAAGCACGTAGATCTACTAAATTGTTTTGAACTTATATTTTCAAGTTAGAAAAAAAGTGTTAATAGAGTAATAACTGAAGTGTTTAACTGTGTCCCAAATATGTCTTTTAATATAACATGTTATTTGACAGGATTATGATGATTTGAAGTGATTTGGTTACCATGTAGATAAAAAGAATTAGATAATTTAGAAAGAAATTTAAAAAGTAGAATGCATATGCTCTAAAAATGATATGTAGGTTCTCTGGTTTCTAACACCTACTAGGGGAAGAGTAGGACTAATCATTGAGACATAAAAAATAAATAAATATAAGCAGATTTGAAGACTTTTTTTTTCTCTCTTTCTTTAACTCTTATCACTTGGATATTATCTTCATTAAATGATCTTTTAAATTTAATATTTTGCCCTTTTTAATTGTTATATCTTTATGAAACCTTTTGCTGATTAGACAACTCTTTGTGTATAATAAAATAATGTTTATTTGATTGTTGTTTCTTTAACGAGAACAAGCATGAGAGTATACTGCCCATAAAGATATCACACAAAGGTAGAAATAAGCCTTGTTAAGAAAACATTGTGTAAAGAGAAGATATTGCTTGTTCTTCCCACCCTGATTGAGAATCTTGATTTCATTGTCTGATACGTTTACCTGTAATTGGTATCATTAATAAAACCCAAGCCAATTCCAATTCATAGTAACCCTATAGGCCAAACGAAAAAAACTAAACCTGTTGCCGTGGAGGCGATTCCAACTCACAGCGACCCTATAGGATAGAGTAGAACTATCCCATTGAGTTTCCAAGGAAGGCCTGGTGGATTTGACCTGCTGAACTTTTGGTTAGCAGCCATAGCACCTAACCACTACACCACCAGGGTTTCCGACCCTCTATAGCACTCCCCCAAAAAAGGTTAAACACAGCATATAGTAAAGACAAAACAATTACTACTTCAGAAAAAGAACTAAAAGAAAAAGCATAAAGACAAAAAGATACCTAATTTAGAAAAAAAAAAAAAAGTAAAGGTATAAGGGAACAGAAGATTGCTTTCAATATTCTGGCTGAAATTTATTTTCAATTCAGAATTCTTCCCAGTCAGGAATTAAGATAAAGATATTTAAAAAGAAATAATAATAATCATCATCCCACCATGCAGTTTGCCTACTATAAAGCCACTTTAGCACTTGTCATGCTGCAGAAAAAGATGATACTATGAGAGTAAAACGTGGTATCCAGGTAAAAAGAAAGACTCCACAGGATTCTAGAGAGATGGCGACAAAGAGGGTCTGAGGAAGAGATATCAGAGATGTTTCAGAATGGCAGGTGTGCAGTAGTCATTGTCAGCCAGCAGGGCCAATCCAAGGTGAGCAGAACATATTAGCTGAGGAGTCTCAAGGGAAAAAATCACAACTGATATGCTTATGAATATGGAAAATTTTATTGATGGCATTGATATGCAATAGATACTGGAGTTGTGGGGAAAAATGAGAACATTTTCTTAAAAACTAGGCAAATGGAACAATAAACCAATTTATGATTTTTAGTAAATCTATGAGTTGTAATACATGATAAAATAAATACCAGTTGAATTAATTATAATGTAGCTTGCAAAGAAAAGAGTAAAGATGATTATCAATTTTCTTTTTGAATGACATCTGCACGGACGTTTCCTTTTAGACTGTGTAGAAAATTCCATACTTCAAAACTTATTCAGGCTTCTGAATTCTGGTGTAGACTCATCTACTGTATTCCTAGTGCTGTGGAAAATGCACTGCTATGTGGAGTGCCAGGAATAATGAGTATCACATGCATTTTCATTCAACGTGTGTTCTTAAGAAAACGTGATATACTAATTAAATATTCACAAGTGTATTTTTTCTCTATTCCAGGCGATGCTGTGATGGCAATTGTTAAATAGTTATTTCTAGCTTTTGAAGAAAAAGTAACATAATGAGAAACAATAAAAACAAATCTCCTTAGTTGAGGAACAGTCTTGTTCCTGTTTGAATTCCTGTGTATCATTATTTTTAGTGGCAATAACAAGAATTTGACCACTTAAGTGTGTCATGACAAGTTACCTGAGGAATACTAAAATATGTATTTCTCATCTCATGACATTACTTTGTTTCAAGGCTGACAGCAATGCACACTCTTTTTGGAATACGTCTTCCTAATACATCATTATTCCCCACATGTCTGTCAGTTTGTCATACTGTGGTGGTTTGCATGTTGCTGTGATGCTGGAAGCTGCGCCATCAGTCATGTATAGTGCACAGGTTTCAGAGAAGCTTTGAGACTAAGACAGACCAGGAAAAAGGATTTGGCATTCTGTTTCTGAAAAAATTGGCCAGGGAAAATCTTATGAATAGCAACAGAACATTGTCTGATATAGTGCTGGAAGATAAGCCCCTCAGGTTGGAAGGCATTGAAAATATGGCTGGGGAAAAGCTGTCTCCTCAAAGTAGAGTCAGCTTCAATGAAGTGGATAGAGTAACGCTTTCAAAACCTTCATTTGCTGAGGTGGCACAACTCAAAATGAGAAGAAACAGCTGCAAATATCCATTAATAGAGCATGAAATATATGAAGTATGAATCTAGGAAAATTGGAAGTTGTCAAAAATGAAATGAACTGCATAAAGATTGTTAATCCTAGGTCTTAATAAGCTGAAATGGACTGGCATTGGCCAATCTGCATGTTGAACAAATAATCCGAGAAACTGGACTATATAAAGAAGAATGAGGCATCGGGATTGAGAAAGACTCATTAACAACCTGTGATATGCAGATGACACAACCTTGCTAGCTGAAAGTGAAGAGGACTTGAAGCACTTATTGATGAAAATTGAAGATTGCAGCCTTCAGTATGGGTTACACTTCAGCATAAAAAAACAAAAATCCTCACAATTGGAACTATAAGCAACATCATGATAAATGGAGAAAAGATTGACGCTGTCAAAGATTTCATTTTACTTGGATCCAAAAACAATGCCTACGGAAGCAGCAGTCAAGAAATCAAATGATATATTGCATTAGCAAATCTGCTGCAAAGATCTGTTTAAACTGTTCAAAAGCAAAAATGTCACTTTGAGGACTAAGGTGACCTGACTCAAGCCATGATATTTTCAGTCACTACATATGCATGAGAAAATTGGACAATGTGTAAGGAAGACTAAAGAAGAATTGACTCCTTTGAATTATGGTGTTAGCAAGGAATATTAAATATGTCATGATAGCCAGAAGGACAAACAAATCTGTCTTTAAAGAAGTACAGCCAGAATGCTCCTTAGAAGCAAAGATGGAGAGACTTAATCTCACATATTTTGGACATATTTTCAGGAGAGACCAGTCCTTGGAGAAGGACATCATACTTGGTAGAGAGTCAGTGAAAAAGAGGAAGACCCTTAACAAGATGGGATGACACAGTGACTGCAACAATGGACTCAAACATAACAACCATTGTGAGGATGGCATAGAATCATGGTTGCTGTATGTGGGAACCAACGGGACAACACCTAACAACAACTACAATATATTATAGATTTGGTGCACTAAATAAGATATAAGTATGAATAGTATCATTTATATTACATATATTCATATTCTGGATTTAAACATGTACTATATAGTCTCAGATAAAATAGGTTTATTTTTGATAATCTATAACTAAACGTGGTGTCTTAGTCATCTAGTGCTGCTGTAACAGAGATATGACAACTGGATGGCTTTAGCAAAGAGATATTTATTCTTTCATAGTCTAGTAGGCTACGAGTCCAAATTCAGGGCATCAGCTCCAGGGAAAGGCCTCTCTCTCTGTCAGCTCCAAAGGAAGTTCCTTATCATCAGTCTTCCCTTGGTCTGTGAGCTTCTCAGCACAGGAACCTCAGGTCCAAAGGACGTGCTCTGCACCCAGTGCTGCTTTCTTCGTGGTATGAGACTCCCATGTCTCTCTGCTTGTTTCTCTCTTTTACATCTCAAAAGAGATTGGCTTAAGACACTAACTAATCTTGTCGACCTCATCAGTATAACTGCTGCTAATCCACTGCTAATCCATCTTATTACATCATAGTGATAGATTTACAACACGTAAGGAAATCACATCAGATTATAAAATGGTACACAATCATACAATGCTGGGAATCATGACCCAGCCAAATTGACAGATTTTTTTGGGGACACAATCCAATCCATGACACATGGTATTTCATTTATTACATGCTTTGAATAGATGTTGTTAAGTGCCTTCAAGTTGGTTCTGACTCATAGTGACCCCTCGTACAACAGAACAAAACACCGTCCTGTCCTGTGCCATGGTCGCAATCATTGCTATGATTGAATCCATTGTTGTAGCCACTGTGTCAATCCATCTTGTAGAAGGTCTTCCTCTTTTTTGCCGACCCTTTACTTTACTAAGCATGATGTCCTTCTCCAAGGACTATTCCCTCATGATAACATGTTCATACTATGTGAGATGAAGTCTTACCTTCCTCACTTCCAAGGAGCCCTCTGACTGTATTTCTTCCAAGACAGAACTTTTCATTCTTCTAGTAGTCCAGGGCATACACAATATTCTTTGCCAACACCACAATTCCAAGGCATCAATAATTCTTCCTCTTCCTTATTCTTATCCAGCTTTCAAATGCATATGAGGTGACCAAAAATACCATGGCCTAGGTCAGGCTTACCTTAGTCTTCAATGTGACATCTTTGCTTTTTAACACTTTAAGAAGGTCTTTTGCAGCAGATTTGCCCAATGCATACATCATTTATTTTCTTGATTGCTGCTTCCATGGACATTGATCGTGGATACAAGTAAAATGAAATCCTCGAAATATTCAATCTTTTCAGCATTTATCATGATTTTATTTGTCCAGTTATGAGATATTTTTTTTTTCTTCATTTTGAGGTGTAATACATACTGAAGGCTACAGTTTTTGATTTTCATCAATAAATGCTTGGAGTCTTCTTCATATTCAGTAAACAAGGCTATGTCATCTGCATATCACAGGTTGTTAATAAGTCTTCCTCCAATGCTTTTGCATCATTCTTCTTCATATAGTACAGCTTCTCGGATTATTTGCTTAGTATATAGATTCAGTAAGTATGGTGAAAGGATGCAACCATGACACACACTTTTCCTGATTTTACACCACACAGTATCCCCTTGTTCTGTTGGAAGGACTGCCTCTTGCCCTATGTACAGGGTCCTCATGAGCACAAGTGAGAGTTCTGGAATTCCCATTATTCACAATATTATCCATAATTTGTAAGGATCCACAGAGTCTAATGCCTTTGCATAGTCAATAAAACATAGGTAAACATCTTTCTGGCATTCTCTGCTTTCAGACAAGATCCATCTGACATCACCATCCACATCCTCTTCTGAATCTAGCTTGAATTTCTGGCAGTGCCCTGTTGATGTACTGCTGCAACCGCTTTTGAATGATCTTCAGCAAAATTTTACTTGCATGTTCTATTAATGATATTTCCGAATTCTATTGGATCACCTTTCTTTAGAATGGATAGAAATAAGATCTTTTCCAGTCGATTGGCTAGGAAGCTGTCTTCCAAATTTCTTGGCATAGATGAGTGAGCACATCTTGCTCAGCATCGGTTTGTTGAAACATCTCAATTGGTATTTGGTCAATTTCTGGAGGCTTGTTTTTCACCAATACCTTCAGTGCAGCTTGGAATTCTTTCAATACATTTAACTCTTTTTTTTTTTAATTGTTGTAATTAAATGAAGTTTACATTTCAGGTTAATCTCCCATACAAATTTTTTTTTTACATACATTGTTATGAGACTCTAATTGCTTACCCCATTGTGCGACAGCATACTCCTCCTTTCCGCCCCTGATTCCTCATGACCATTCAACCTGTTCCTAACTCTCTCTGCCTTCCCATCTCATCTCTGAACAAAAGCTGCCCCTTCGGTGTCTTGTATCTACTTGACTAAGAGGCACAATCTACACTAATATCACTTTATTCCCCAAGTCCAGTCCAATCCCTGTCTGAAGAGTTGGCCTCGGAAAACTGTTTTAGTTTTGGGCTGATAGAGAGTCCGTGTGCCATGCTTTCTGGGGTGCCTCCAGTCTCAATCAGACAATTAAGTCTGGTCTTCTTACTAGAATTTGAGTTCAGCACCATCTTTCTACTGCTCCATCAGGGACCTTCTGTTGTGTTCCCAGTCAGGAAGTTCATTGGTGGTAGCCGGGCAACATCTAGTTCTTCTGGTCTCAGGCTGAAGTCTCTGGTTTATGTGGCCCATTCTGTCTCTTGGGCTAATACTTTCTTTATGTCTTTGGTGTTCTTCGTTCTTCTTTAGTCCAACTGGTTGGGACAAACTGATGCATCTTAGATGGTTGCTTGCAAGCTTTTAAGACCGCAGATGCCACTCACCAAAGGAGGATGCAGAACATTTTCTTAATAAGCTTTGTTATGCCAATTGACCTAGACATCCCCTGAAGGCATGGTCCCCAGACCCCCCATCCCTGCTACTCTGTCTCTCAAAGTATTTGATTGTATTCAGGAAACTCCTAAGCTTTGGTCTAGTCCAGTTACGCCGACTTCCCCTGTAGTGTGTGCTGTACTTCCCTTCACCTAAGATGATTCTTATCTACTATCTAGTTAGTGAATAACCCTCACCCTCCCTCACCACCCCCGTAGCCATCAAAGAATGTTTTCTTCTTCGTTTAATCCTTTTCTTGAGATCTTATAATAGCGGTCTTATACAGTATTTATCCTCCTGTGACTGACTAAATTCACTCATTATAATAAGTTCCAGCTTCCACCATGTTATAGGATGTTTCACAGCTTCATCATTGTTCTTTATCATTGCATAATATTCCATTGCGTGGATATACCATAATTTGTTTACCCGTTCGACAGTTGATGGGCACCTAGGTTGCTTCCATCTTTTTGCTACTGTGAACAGTGCTGCAATAAACATGGGTGTGCATATATCTATTCGTACGACTGCTCTTTTTTCTCCAGGATATATTCTAAAGAGCAGGATAGCTGGATTATATGGTACTTCTATTTCTACCTTTTTAAGGAAGCGCCAAATCAATTTCCAAAGTGGCTGTACCATTTTGCATTCCCACCAACAGCCTATAAGTGTTCCAGTCTCTCCACAACCTCTCCAGCATTTATTATTTTGTGTTTTTTGGATTAATGCTAATCTTGATGGGGTGAGAAGGTATCTCGTTGTAATTTTGACCTGCACTTCTCTAATGGTTAATGATTTTGACCATTTCTTCATGTGTCTGTTAGTTGCCTGAATATCTTCTTTGGTTCAGTGTCTGTTCATATCCTTTGCCCATTTTTAAATTGACTTATTTGGTTTTTTGTTGTTAAGGTTTTGCAGTATCTTGTAGATTTTAGAGATTAGATGCTGATCGGGTTTGTCATAGCCAAAATTTTTTTCCCAGTCTGTAGGTTGTCTTTTGACTCTTTTGGTGAAATCTTTTGATGAGCGTAAGTGTTTGAATTTTAGGAGCTCCCATTTATCTAGTCTGTGTTCTGGAGCTTGTGCATTGTTCTTATGGTTCTTATTGTGTTTATGCCGTGTATTAGGGCTCCTCGCGTTGTCCCTATTTTTTCTTCCATGATCTTTGTCGTTTTCGATTTTATATTAAGTCTTTGATCCATTTTGAGTTAGTTTTTTTACATGGTGTGAGGTATGGGTCTTGTTTCAGTTTTTTACGTACAGATATCAAGTTATGTAAGCACCATTTGTAAAAGAGACTGTCTTTTCCCAAATTAATGGACTTTGCACTGTTGTCAAATATAAGCTGCTCATAGGTTGATGAGCTTATATCTGGATTCTCAACTCTGTTCCGTTGGTCTCTGTATCTGTTGTTGTATCCATACCAGGCTGTTTTGACTACTTTGGCAGTATAATAGGTCCTAAAATCTGACAGTGTAAGGCCTCCCACTTTGTTCTTCTTCTTGAGTAGTGCTTTATTTATTCAGGGCCTCTTCCCTTTCCATATGATGTTGGTGATTTTTTTCTCCATCTCATTAAAAAATGCTGCTGGAATTTGGATCGGGATTGCATTGTATCTGTAGATTGTTTTGGGTAGAATTGAAATTTTCACTATGTTGAGTCTACCTATCCATGAGCAAGGTATATTTTTCCACTTACGCAGGTCTCTTTTAGTTTCTTGTAGTAGTGTCTTGTAGTTTTCTTTGTATAGGTCTTTTAAGTCTCTGGTTAGATTTATTCCTAAGTATTTTATCTTCTTGGGGGCTATTGTAAATGGTATTGATTTGGTGATTTCCTCTTCAAGGTTCTCTTTGTTAATGTAAAGGAATTCAATTGATTTTCGTATGATTAGCTTGTATCGTGAAACTTCACTGAAATCTTCCATTAGTTCTAATAGTTTTCTTGTGGATTCTTTGGGGTTTTCTGTGTAGAAGATCATATGATGTGCAAACAGAGGTACTTTGACTTCTTCCCTACCTATTAGGATGCCCTTTGTTTCTTTTTCTAGACTAATGGCTCTGGCTAGGCCTTCCAGCACAATGTTGAATAAAAGTGGTGACAGAAGTCATCCTTGTATGGTTCCCATTCTCAAAGGGAATGCTTTCAAAGTCTCTCCATGTAGGATGATGTTGGCTCTTGGTTTTGTATAAATGCTCTTAATTATATTAAGGAATTTCCCTTCTATTCTTGTTTTATTGAGTTTTTATCATGAATGGGCTTTGGACTTTGTCGAATGCCTTTTCTGCATCGACTGATAAGATCATGTGGTTCTTTTCTTTTGTTTTATTTATGTGATGGATTACATTGATTGTTTTTCTAATGTTGAACCATCCCTGCATACCTGGTATAAATCTCGCTTGTTCATGGTGAATTTTTTTTTTTTTTTTTTTTTGATGTGTTGCTGAATTCTACTGGCTAAAATTTTATTGAGGATTTTTGCATCAATGTTCATGAGGGATATTGGTCTGTAATTTTCTTTTTTTGTGGTGTCTTTACCTGGTTTTGGTATCAGGGTTATGATGGCTTCATAGAATGAGTTTGGGAGTATTCCCTCCCTTTCTATGCTCGGAAATACCTTTAGTGGAAGTGGTGTTATCTCTTCTCTGAAGTTTGGTAGAAATCTCCAGTGAAGCCATCCCAGACAGGGCATTTTTTTGTTGGGAGTTTTTTAATAACCTTTTCAATCTCTTCTTCTGTTATGGGTTTATTTAGTTGTTCTACTTCTGTTTGTGTTAATTTAGGTAAGTAGTGAGTTTCTAGAAATTCGTCCATTTCCTCTAGGTTTTCAAATTTGTCAGAGTACAATTTTCTACAGTAATCTATTATGGTTCTTTTAATTTTAGTTGGGTCTATTGTGATATCACCCATCTCGTTCCTTATATGGGTTATCTCCTTCCTCTCCTGTTTTTCTTTTGTCAGTTTGGCCAATGGTTTATCTATTTTGTTGATCTTTTCAAAGAACCATCTTTTGGACTTGTTAACTCTTTCAATTGTTTTTTATTCTCTATTTCATTTAATTATGCTCTAATTTTAATTATTTCCTTCCTTCTGGTGCCTGTGGGCTTATTTTGCTTCTCTCTTTCTACTTATTCCAGTTGTAGGGTTAATGCTTTGATTATGACCTTTCTTCTTTTTGGATGTGTGCACTTATTGCTATAAACTGACCTCCAAGCACTGCTTTTGTTGTGTCCCAAAATTTATGGTTGGATGTGTTTTCCCTCTCATTTGATTCTATGAATTTCTTTATTCCATCCTTAATTTCTTCTATAACCCAGTAGTTTTTGAGCAAGATGTCCGTTTCCATGTGTTTCATTTTTTTTCCTTGCTTTTTGTGTTGTTGATTTCCACTTTTATGGCTTTATGGTCATAAAAGATGCTTTGTAATATTTCAATGTTTTGGACTTTGTTAAGGCTTGCTTTATGGCCTAATATGTGGCATATTCTGGAGAATGTTCCATGTGCTTTGAAAAAGAAAGTACGCCTGGCTGCTGTTGGGTGCCGTGTTCAGTGTATGTCTATGAGATCAAGTTGGTTGATTGTAACATTTAGCTCTTCTGTGTCTTTGTTGAGTTTCTTTCTGGATGTTCTGTCCTTCACTGAAATTGGTGTGTTGAAGTCTCCTACTGCTATTGTGGAGTTGTCTATCTCTCTCTTCAGAGCTCTTAGAGTTTGTTTTATGTATTTTGAAGCCCTGTTGTTGGCTGCGTAAATATTTATTACAGTTATGTCCTCCTGGTGTGTTGACCCTTTAATCCTTCCTTATCCTCTGTGGTGGATTTTACCTTAAAGTCTATTTTGTCAGAGTTTAATATTGCCAGTCCTGCTCTTTTTTGAGTGTTGTTTGCTTTTTACATTTTTTTCCCATCCTTTGGATTTTAGCCTGTTTATGTCTTTAAGTCTAAGGTGTGTCTCTTGTAGGCAACATATGGATGGATCATGTTTTCTTATGCAATCTGCCACTCTCTGTCTATTGATGCATTAAGTCCATTTACATTCAGCTTAATTATTGATTAGTATGTGTTTAATGGTGTCATCCTGATATCAGTTTTTGTGAGTTTTTAACAGTTTCTTTGTTTCCCTTAATTTTCTGTGCTGAGTCGTTTTTCATTATGTATTTTTTATCATCGTTGTAGATTTTGTTTGATGTGACTTTTTGTTTTTCTACTTTTTTATTTTGATTTACAAGTTGGTGGTTACCTTAATACTTAACCCTATTTTTCTAAGTTTATAGCAGTCTTTTATTACTTTATATCCCCTTAAATTCCCCTCCATATGAAAAATCAATGCCTGCACTTTTTAATTCCCTCTTTTTTATGTTAATGTTGTCCTTTTTTAAATATTGATATGTTTCCCTATTTTCAATGTTTTAGCTTTGATGTATTTTTGATTTCCTTATCTGAGTAAATATCTGATTGCTCTGTCCTGTGTTCTAGTACTGTATTGTTATCTGGTGTTATTGATTATCTAACCGGAGGACTCCCTTTAGTATTTCTTGTAATTTTGGTTTGGTTTTTGCAATTCCCTAAACTTCTGTTTATCTGGAAATGCCCTAATTTCACCATCATATGTGAAAGACAGCTTTGCTGAATATATAATTCTTGGGTGGCCGTTATTTTCCTTCAAGGCTTGATACATGTCACCCCATTGCCTTCTTGCCTGCGTGGTTTCTGCTCAGTAGTCTGAACTTATTCTAATTGACTCTCCTTTCTAGATGACTTTTCTTTTATCCCTAGCCACTCTTAAAATTCTCTCTCTTTTGTTTTGGTAAGTTTGATTATATCTTGATGACTTTCTTTTGGGATCTACCTAATGTGGGGTTTGATAAGCATCTTGGATAGATATCTTCTCATCTTTCAGGATACCACGGAAATTTTCTGTCAAGAAATCTTCAACAATTTTCTTTGTATTTTCTGTTATCTGCCCCTTTTCTTGTACTCCAATCATTCGTAGGTTATTTCTTTTGATCGACTCCCACATGACTCTTAGAGTTTCTTCATTCTTTTTCTTTTATCTGATTTTTCCTCAGATAAGTTGGCATCAAGTGCTTTATCTTCAACGTCACTAATTCTAACTTCTACTGCCTCAATTCTGCTCCTATGACTTTCTATTGAGTTGCCTAATTCTGAAATTTTATTGTTAATCTTCTGGATTTCTGATTTCTGTCTCTCTCTGGATTCTTGCAGCCTATTAAATTTGTCATTATGTTCTTGAATAACTTTTTTAAGTTCTGCTACTACTTTGTCTATGTGTTCCCTGGCAATTTCTGCATTATGTAGAATTTTCTTTCTAATTTCTAGGAGAGTTCTGTGTATTAATCTTTTGTATTCTGCCTCTGGTAATTCCAAGAAATTCTCTTCCTCCAGAGAATTTATTGATTCTTTATTTTGGGAGCTTGCTGAATCCATCATTGACTGCCTGTTTTGGTATCGACTGTTGCCTCCAAGCCATCAATAAGTTATTATAATTTTATTTTATATTTGTTTAGTGAGTCCTAGCATGTTGTTTTGTTTTGATTTGATATGCCCCAATAGGCTGCTCGTGTGTGCTAGTTTGATTATTGACACCTATGAAGTTCTAATGCCCTGTCCTCAGGTAATTAGTTCTGTAACTAAGTATGTGCCCACAGGAGTCCATTAAATTTTCCTATATGGGTTCAGCTCAGGTGACCAGGCAGTCAGTCACCAAGTGTCTTAGGCTGGGTTCTCTAGAGAAGCAAAACCAGTAAAGTGTATAAATATATATATATATATAGCGAAAGAGAGATTATATCAAGGAAACAGCTCACGTGATTGTAGAGGCTAAAACATCCTGAGTCCGTGGATCAGGGTAGAGGCCTCTCCCAAGTCACACAGCTGCAGAAGCTGGCAAGCCCAAGATCGGAAGGTCGGAGAGCAGGGCTCCCACTCACAGGCTGTGCAGATTGACGATTCCCAGGTTCGTTAGCTAGGCTGACAGCTCAAGTCCCAAGAAGGGGAGATGAGATGACAGGAAGAAGCTGCAGGATCCAGAGAGAGCAAAAATCCAGAATGTCTGCTTATATACAGATGCAGGCCACACCCCCAAGGAAAATCCCTTTCATCTGATTGGCTACTCACAGTATATTCAATCATGGGAGTGATTACATTAAAACACGGAGAATCATGGCCCAGCCAAGTTGACACACAATCTTAACCATCACACCAAATGTGTGGTGAAGGCTCTAACCTAAGCCCTAGAGAGGCTTGGGTGATTGGTACAAGCACTGGACTCTGGCTGTGGTAGGGGATCATGAGCTGAGCCAGGCAGGGGGCTGATGGCTGCCCCTGAGAGTCTGAAAGATAGCGTGTCCCTATTCTCTAGGGTGAGTAGGTAGGTGAGTTTTGCAGCTGGACTATGAGCACCCCACTCTGTTGGCTATAAAGACTCAAGGCCACCAATTTTTCTTGGACTCCTGTAGCAGGGGACTAGGAGGTTTACATGATTCCACTCGTCCTCAAGCTCCTGTTGTGGATGGATAACGGTGCTTAAGGCACAGTGGTGTTTTGAGGGTCACAAATCTGCTACTTGAAATCTGAAAGAGTTGAAGTTAAACTTTAGATATTTGCCCTGTTGTACTGTGGTAGTGAAGGCTAAATGCTGTTGAGATGGGTCCCCACAAGTCTATACAGGGGTGTAAGGCACTCGGAGTCTGCAGGTCTTTTATGCCTGTGCCTAGCAAAGGAGTTGTGCTGACCTTGTGTTCCTGGCTTAGGGGAGCAAGTAGATTATTTGTTCCTTCTTCAAGGCCAGGATAATGGGTCAGGATGCCTTTTGGGATCTACTTCTGGCCCAGTGGCTCCTGGTGCAGAGCAGGGAGGGAGGAGGTAAAAGGGAGAGAGGTTTTTCCCAGATGTGCTTTTTTTTTTTTTTTTAAATCTCCACAGAAGGCCGCACACATTTACTTATCTTTAACCACTTGGGAGCTGCTTTTCACTGGTTCAGAGTATCCAAGCAGAATTTCTCCTGCCAAATCTCTCTCGATGTGGAAACTGCTTTCCAAGTGCGTGCACAGAGGTTTGCCTGCTTCACTGCAGACCCGGTGAGGCTGGGAAGTTGCCTGAGCGGCTGAAGAGTTGCTGTCCCACCTCCGCCGCTCTGTTGCTGCTGGCTTCTTCCGAACCATCTCCCTCTCCCCCCGTCACTCAGTCCAATTCCTCAACTTTCCCTTGTTCAGGGGTCCTAGATACTCATATCTAATCAAATCACTTGTTTTTTCCAGGTCTTCATTGTAAGAGGGATATACGAAGCATCTTACTACATACCATGTTGGCTCCACCCCAATACCTTTAATTCTTGATGATAGGCTACCTCCTGAA
This sequence comes from Dugong dugon, assembly GCA_030035585.1. Classification (NCBI taxonomy): domain Eukaryota; kingdom Metazoa; phylum Chordata; class Mammalia; order Sirenia; family Dugongidae; genus Dugong; species Dugong dugon. The sequence continues at coordinate 38,034,342 of CM057479.1, forward strand.
ATGTTTGAATGTCAAACAATTCTTTTTGGTACAGTCACTGTTTATTCTTTCCATCTTCTTTTGATGCTTCCTTTGTAGTTCAATATTTTCCCCGTAGAATCCTTCAATATTACAACTCAAGGCTTGAATTTTTTCTTCAGTTCTTTCAGCTTGAGAAATGCCAGTGCCCTTTTGATTTTCTTACCCCAGATCTTTGTACATTTCGTTATAATTCTTTGTTTTCTCGAGCTTCTCTTTGAAATCTTCTGTTCACTCCTTTACTTTGTTATTTCTTCCTTTAGCTTTAGCTACTCTACCCTAAAGAGAACGTTTCAGAGTCTCCTCTGACATCCATTTTAGTCTTTTCTTTCTTTCTTGTCTTTTTAATGACTTTTTGCTTTCTTCATGTATGATGTCTTTTTTGTCATTCCACAACTTGATTGGTCTTTGGTTATTAGTGTTCAATGTACCAAACGTATTCTTAAGACTGATCTCTGAATTCAGGTGGGATATACTCAAGTTCAAACTTTGGCTCTTGTGGACTTGTTTAATTTTCTTCAGATTCAACTTGAACTTGTATATGAGCAATAATGTTCTGTTGTGCAGTCAGTCCCTGGGCTTGTTCAGACTGATGATATTAAGCTTCTGCATACTCTTTTTCCACAGAGGTAGTCAGTTGGATTCTTGTGTATTCCATCCCAGAAAGTCCACTTGTATGGTCCCCATTTGTGTTGTTGAAAAAAGTATTTGCAATGAATAAGCCATTTCCTACAAAATTATATCATGAGATTTATGGCTTTATGTTTATACCAGGACCATATTTTCCGACTACTGATCTTATTTGTTTCCAACTTTTGCATTCCAATCACCAGTAATTATTTGTGCATCTTGATTGCATGCTTGATCAATTTCAGACTGCAGAATTTGGTAAAAATCTTCAAGTTCTTTATCTTTGGCATTAGTGGTTGGTGCAAAAATCTGAAAAATAGTTGTATTACCTAGTTTTCCTTGTAGGCATATGGATATCATCCCATCATTGATAGCATTGTACATCAGGATGGATCTTGAAATGTTCTTTTTTGACAATGAATGTGATGTCATTGCTCTTCAATTTATCATTCCCAGGATAGTAGACCATACAATTGTGCAATTTAAAATAGCCAATACTAGTCCATTTTAGCTCACTAATGCCTAGGATATCCATCTTTACATGTTCCATTTCATTTTTGATGACTGTCAATTTTCCTAGATTCATACTCTGTATATTTCACTTTGCAGTTAGGCAATGAACGTTTGCAGCTGTTTCTTCTCATTTTGAGTTAGTGTCCCATGAGCAAATGAAAGTTCCAAAAGCTTCATTCCATCCACATTATTAAGGTTGACTCTACTTTGAGGAGGCGGCTCTTCTCCAGTCGTATTTTGAGTGCCTTCCAACCTGAGGCGTTTATCTTTGACACTATATCATACAATTTACCTCCGCTATTCATAAAGTTTTGACTGGCCTTTTTTTTTTTTTTTTCCTGAAGTAGACCACCATGTCCTCCTTCCTAGTCTGTCATAGTCTTGAAGCTCTGCTGAAAACTTTCTATCATGGGTGATCCTGTTTCCATCTGAAATACCAGTGGCACAGCTTCCAGCATCACCACAAAATGTATGCCACCACTGTATGACAAACTGACAGACAAGTTGTGAATGCTTTGAATAGAAATATGTGAAAATAAGTTACCAATTTTGATCTACTTAACTGCTCAAAAAATTAGTGATAATCTAAAATTTATTCAGCAGCTTAAAATTTTTCTCTTCAAGGTGTCTAAATGAAATATTAGAGCAATATATTTTGTATCATTTAACATACTTAAATCTGGTGAATAAGATAACTATATTCTCCTTCATAAGTCTTGTAGGCATCAAAGTAAGTTGATTACACATGAAAAGGTAGCAAAATTTATGAAATTAAAATAAACACTGATAGGGTACTTCTTATTCTGCCATATACTTTTGTTTAAAAAAAGTCACAGGGCCAAAGCAGATGTACTGTAAGAAAAAAATGTACAAGTAAGTGAATGTTGGAAGGCACGGCTTATTGGGGACCATCTTTGGTGACTAGCAACCACATATTGCCCTCTGTACCATAATGATTCACATTCTTCCCATAACCAAAATACACTCACCACCCACATTGACAGCATTCCATTATAGTGTCAGGTCAGGTTTGAGTTCCAATGTCTCATCATAAGATAAAACTGAGGGAACAAAGATGAGATGGTGAAGTTTCTAGAACATTAGTAACTACAGGAAGCAGGTATAACACTGTGGGATAGGAAAACAAAATGGAAGAGTTACTGAAAACAGAGCTCAGAATATTTGAAAGGGGGCCACAAAAACAGTGATAGAATCATGGAAAAGGTGATAAACAGAAGTAGTTGCTAGGCTCACCTAACCTTGGTGCTGGGGTCAAAGAAGAGAAACATTGCTCTAACTGCCAATATATGCTAGAGGAAAGTCCAAGTCAGAAGCAGGAAGAGGATCTCTTCCCTCCTGCTCCCATCATCCAGTCTCTGACTAGAGCCTTTAATTAGTGGAACCAATCTAAAAGCCAGCAGAGAAATGTAATTTACTTGACCCCAGCTCCATCTTTAAAATGGATATCAAACACAGAAAGGCAACGACAAACCAGGAAAACACTAATAAAAGAAGATTTTTAAATTTCAATTCTATTCTTTTCCAAATCGTCTAAGAAAGTACAATCATGTAATTGGTATGACTTTGATAATATATCTCTAATTTAAACTTTAGGTGACACAAGTTACATGTTTGTACTTGTAGAACCTGATATGAACTATGTCTTATTATGCCAAATTTCAAAAGTAAGGAAATATTTAAATTCTAAAGCTTGACTATAACCAAAAAACAAAACAAAACAAAACAAAAAAACCTATTGCCGTTGAGTCAATTCCCACCCATAGCGAACCTACAGGACAGAGTAGAACTGCCCCATAGGGTTTCCAGGTAGCAGCTGGTGGATTTGAACTACCGACCTTTTGTTTAGCAGCAGAGCTCTTAACCACTGCACCTCCAGGGATTCAAAGCTTGACTATACACATGGCATTTTAATATTTGCTGTAACTACCTTTAATTGAATGATTTATGTGACATTTAAATGGTAACATATCAAAACAAATGTTTTCTTTTTTTCTATGCTGTGTTTAAAAATGGAGTTTTAAAATGGCAATAACTAAATAGCCTCAAAGTTTAAAAAATTATACTAATAAGCTAAATCATCTGCTTTTCATGCAGTATGTAAAATTTAAAAGTGCCAAATTAAGATATTTCCAAAGATGGTTTAAGACAAAAGAATTCATTAAATCATGTTTCTATTACATCTATGCCCTCAAAAGCACAGAACTGGGGAAATAATAATACTTGTTCCCTCCGTTACAGGGTCTGTTGGTATTTTACTGCAAGTTTTAGAGATTTGTAAGTATATGTGTATGTGTGGGGTGGCGGGGAGGACAACTTCTTCACTTTTTACTGAATAAAGCTATAAAATTTTACTCCTTCCCTCCTTATCCTATAAAATGCCATGTGATTAGAACTTTGCTAAAAATATAATCAACATGATCTTTAAGGAAAATGCATTTCAGTCACCTGGACCTTTTCTGAGCATCATTCAGTGTTCATGTTATCAGTACATCAAGTTTCTGGTAAATCAACTCTACAGGCCACACTAGCCAGTGTGAAATTGGGCAGGGTAGGTAAGTGTGAAGGATCACGATCATTAAACAGATGTCATTAAGCTTCTTTAAGATATTTATACTATGATATTAAAGCCTCAAGTTGCAATTTTGAAGGATTTTATGGGCAAAATACTGAACGACGCAGGAAGCATCAAAAGCATATGGAAGGAATACATAGAGTCACCGTACCAAAAAGAATTGGTTAATGTTGAAACATTTCAGGAGGTAGCATTTGATCAATAACTGATGGTGCTGAAGAAAGACGTCCAAGCTGCAATGGAGGCACTGGCAGAAAACAAACCTCCAGGAACTGACAGAATACCAACTGAGAACTTTCAATAAATGGAAGCAGCACTGGGAGTGATCACTCGTCTATGCCAAGACATTTGGAAGACAGCTACCCGGTCAATCCACTGGAAGACATCCATATTTATGTCCTTTCCAAAGAAAGATGATCCAACAGAATTTGGAAATTATCCAACAGTGTCATTAACATCACACGCAAGTAGAATTTTGCTGAAGATCATTTGAAAGCAGTTGTAGCAGTACATTGACAGGAAACTGCCAGAAATTCAAGTTGGATTCAGAAGAGGATGTGGAACAAGGGATATAATCGCTGATGACAGATGGTTCTTGCACGAAATCAGAGAATACCAGAAAGATGTTTACCTGCATTTTATTGATTATGCAAAGGCATTCATAACAGATTATGGATAACATTGTGAAGAATGGGAATTCCAGAACACTTAGTTGTGCTCGTGAGGAACCTGTACATAGACCAAGAGGCAGTCATTCGTACAGAGCAAGGGGATACTGCATGGTTTAAAATCAAGAAAGGTATGCGTCAGGGTTTTATACTTTCACCATGCTTATTCAGTCTGTATGCTGAGCAAATAATCTGAGAAGATGGTGTATATGAAGAAGAATGTGGTATCAGTATTGGTGGAAGACTTATTAACATTTTGTGTTATGCAAATGGCATAAACTTCCTTTTTAAAAGCTAAGAGGACTTTGAACACTTACTGATGAAGCTCAAAGATTACAACCTTCAGTATGGATTACACCTCAACATAAAGAAAACAAGAATCCTCACAACTGGACCAATGAGCAACATCATGATAAATGGATAAAAAAAGATGGATGTCATCACGTATTTCATTTTACATGGATCCACAATCAGTGCCCATGGAAGCAACGGTCAGGAAATCAAATGGTGTATTGCATTGGGCAAATCTACTATAAAAGACCTCTTTGAAGTATTCAAAAGCAAAGATGTCACTTTAAATACTAGGGTGTGCCTGACCCAAGCCATGATACTTCTATCACCTCATGTGCTTCAGAAACCTGGATGATGAGCAAGGAAGACAGAAGAAGAATCGAGGCCTTTGAATTGTGGTGTTGGTGAAAAATATTGAATATACCACGGATTGCCAGAAGAATGAACAAGTCTATCTTGGAAGAAATACAGTCAGAATGCTCCTTGGCAGCCAGGACTTCATCTCACATACTTTGGAATTGTTATCAGGAGGGAGCAATCCCTGGAGAAGGACATCATCCTTGGTAGAGAGTTTGCAAAACAGAAGAAGACCCTCAACGAGATGGAATGACACAGTGCCTGCAACAATGGGCTTAAACCTAACAAAGATTGTGAGGATGGCACAGGACAGGGCAGTGTTTCTTTCTGTTGTACATAGGGTAGCTATGAGTCAGGACTAACTCGATGGCACCTAACAACAGCAACAACAAGATGTTTACAATTCCAATATATAAGGGAGTAGCTTTAGAAAACAATAAAAAACAACATGAAACCATATAAAATTCAATATTAACAAGTGATTATATCAGATAGAAATAATTAGAAATGCCACAACTCAATTTGAACAATTGAGTTTTGAGCTCCAGGAACAGATACATAAGTTGTGACAATAAACTCAGATGTAAGTTTTAGATGTATTTCTAGTTCTTTGGAGATAGGATGGGAATGCTTTCCATCTTAACAAAATCTATGGTCATCTATGAATTATTCTATGAGAGATGATCTTTGAAAGATAGATTAAACTAATTGACAAAAAGAGCATCATTTTACAATTAGGACAGTCCTCAAATTTAGAAATCATATGCTAAAACTAACTAGTGTATTTCTAGCTTACTGCTGGACAACTACCAATACAGATTTACATTGTCTTACTTGAAAACCCTTTGGGAAGGATGTGATTTGGAATTTAGAATGTTTAAGATTCACTGGAGTAATAATGTATATAAATCATATATTGCACAAAACCTCCAGGAGGGCCTGAGCAAACGCCTTCTTAAACACAATATTTCTGCAACAAACATGATTAGTCACAGTAAAAAGGATTAAAAAAGACAATAAACAAATTTGTAAGTGATATTTTGCTGCCATGTGAATTCAGGTTAGTTAAGGTTTGGATTTTGCCATTAAACGAGTTACAGAATGACTTTGGTAGTCAGTTTGGGATACTACCGAATTGTAGATCAGGGGCACAATCTCTACATACTCCTAAAACTTTGGGGTGTCAGAAAGTCTGAGTTTAAATCCTGGGTCAGTCACTTATTCTCTCATCTGGGGAGAATTATATGATGTTTCTAAATATCTGTTTTATTCACATATAAAATAAAGATGATAAGGAAATAAATGAATATTATGGAGCAAAACTGCTAGGTTGAATTAAAATCTCTACACTCACTAGCTGAGTGACCTTGGGAAAGACCTGTAACCTCTCTATGCATCTCAATTTCTTCAACTATAAAAGAGAGATAAAATGGTATCTATTTCATAAGATTGCTATAATGATTTAATTGTTAGCTGGATTTGATAAGTTAATATTATTATTTCCTTACAGTGTTGTAGTGAGACTATATATAACATAGGTCTATCATGACCAGAAAATTATGACTATTGGGAAAATATCATCAGATTATAAACACATTGATTTAAAAAAAAATAACTCCTTTTTGTCTTTCAATAAGTTGACTTTCCTAATTCCATTATTTATATTTATAATGATACTTAAAGGAACCAAACTCAAACCAAACCCATTGCTGTTGAGTCGATTCCAACTCATAGCAACCCTATAGCACAGAGTACAATTACCTTATGGGGTTTCCAAGAAGTGGCTAGTGGATGCCTAACCAAACCTAACTGCTGACCTTTTGTTTAGCAGCCAAGCTCTTAACTACTGCACCACTAGGGCTCCACTTAAAGGAATTGGTTGTAAAAAGTTAAGCATCTCCCTTACTGTTGCAAAAGTATTAGTCTGTTAACAAGTAAAGTTCATCATAGTTCATGTCTACAAATGTTAACTAACTTCCAAATATTAAATCAAGATTTTCTAATATTTCTAGTACATACAACGGGGATGGCATCTTGTCTGTAAGTTTACAAGCTTCTGTCTTTAAAGCTACACGTAGGCCTTCCTATGGAGAATAGAACAGCCAAAAATAGAAAAAAAATAGCTTAAATGTCTGCTATTACAGGTAAATACAGAGGAACATTCATTTCCAAAGTAATTCAACACATGTCCATGCAGAGCTGTCTCATGAACAGACAGTAAACAACTCAGGAAAATTTAAAAAAAAAAAAAAAAATCCCTGCTCTTATAGAACTTTCTTTCCAGTGTGAAAAAGAGAACACTGAAAATAATTAAGTAAAACATAAACTGTATTTGATAGTTTCTACAGAAAAATAAATGAAGTAAGAAGGGAAGTGGGAAAAAAAGTAGAAGGTGCTTTTAAATTATTAGGATTCAGTGGAAATTCTCATTGAGGAACTGACATTTGAGAAAACTGAAAGTAGTGAGAAAAGAGTCAAGCAGATATCTGGAGAAAGAATATTCCAGGCTAGGAGAATAGAAAGAGCAATTATCCTAAGTCAATAGTACCTTGTTTTAGGAAGATCAAGAGGCCAATATAATTGGGTTGAAAATGTGGTCCAGAGGAGTGGTGTGGGCCAGACCATGAAAGGCCTTTTAGATCATAATAAGGACTTTCAGTTTTACTTTGAGTGGAAAAAGAAACTACTGGGGGGTTTTGAGCAGTGGAGTGATCTGAAGTATTAACAGAGTTCCTCTAGCTGCTCTGGAAAAGCAGGCAGGTTGGATGCAGAAAGACCAACCAGAATGTTATTGCAGAAAGCTAGGCAAGCGGTGTCTTGGACAAGAACTTTAGTGGTGCAAGTGGAAAAAAACATCAGATTATGAATACAATCTGAAGATAGAGACATAAGATTTGCTTAGGTAATGGATTGTGGTATGAGAGAAAGATGAACCAATGAGAAAGCAGAGAGTACAGAAATGAGGCAAATGAAAGTAAGTAATAATGTTCTATATAATAATGTGAAATGAGAAATCCACTTTAAGAAATTCAGCCTTGAAACTTAGGGACACTCTAGGAAAATGTTCATCCTCTTTCTTTGTCTTCTGTTATACCTTAGGTATAATTTAGTCCTTCCTATGTGTGTGCATATGTGTGTGCATGCGTGTGTGTGTGTGTGTATGTGTGTCTTTCTGCCTATACATTTCAACAGCTACTGATTAGAGGCATTCAGAAATTAGATACAAATCTGAAGATCTCACTGAAAGAGACAGATATAGATTGACTCTGCTCTTTCTCTGTGTTTTCCAAAGTGAAATTTCACCTCAGATTGTACTTCCAGAGAGTCCAATAATTATTTTAAATTAAGTAATTTATGCATAGAGAAATGTATTGTTGCAGAGAAAGAGACAATATCTTCAGTGAGACAGCCACTGTGGCTATGTGTTGGGGTTTTCTGAAAGAAGAGTAGAGATTTTCATGGCCATGGTTTTAAGAAAGAAGTAACTTATTTTGAGGACAGTGAATAAAAATGGTTAGGAATATGTGCTGACAAAAGGAGATCCTGAAAAGTGTAAGTTTCCAGGGGCATTACTCTGGTACAGTGTGCAAAGTCACACATAGAAAACAGATTTAAATTTCTTTCCTTTTATATTTTAATTTTCCTCAACCCTTCAGCACATTCCAATATAGTAGAAAAACCCTTTTAGTTAGTCAAAATATTACCAAAAAGGAGACTACACAGTACAATGACTTTTTGATCATGGAACATAAAAGACGAACATCTGTTTTTCTCTCATAAAATAATCTGAAGGCAAATAGCCCAAGTGAGTTAATCAGCTCGGCTCCAAGAAATCATTGAGGTCGTTGAATTCTCTATATCTTGCTATGCTCTCACCTAAGGTGTTGTCTGTATGATCAAAAGTTGTAACACTCATGCTGGCATTAGAGATAATGGATACGGAATGTTGACTCAGTTTTGTTTTTTTTTAATTGTACTTCAGGTGAAGGTTTACAGAACAAATAGTTTCTCATTAAACAGTAGTACACATATTGTTTTATGACATTGGTTAACAACCCCACAACATGTCAACCCTCTCCCTTCTCTACCTTTTTTATTTTTATTTTTTGGTGAAAATATACATAGCCAAAGATACACCATTTCAAAAATTTCTACATGCACAGTTCAGTGACATCGACTATGCTCTTCCAATTGTGTTGCTGTTCTCACTTTAGATGAAGGTTTACAGAACAAAATAGTTTCTCATTAAACAGTACACATGTTGCCCTATGACAATGTTTAACAATCTCACAACACATCAACATTGTCCTTACTCAACCTTGGGCTCCCTATCACCAGGTTTCCTGTCCCCTTCTGCCTTCTAGCCCTTGTCCCTGGACTTCTGTGCCTCATCAGTCTTGTTTTGTTTTATGGGGCTGTCCAATTCCCGGCTGAACGGTGAACCTCAGAACTGACTTCACCACTGAGCAAAAGGGTGTCTGGGGGCCATACTCTCGGGGTTTCTCCAGTCTCCTTTAGGCCAGTAAATCTGGTCTTTTTTTGTGTTAGAATTTTGTTCTACATCCTTCTCCAGCGCTGTCCAGAACCCTCTATTGTGATCCCAGTCAGAGGAGTCAGTGGTGGTAGCCAGGCACAGTCTAGCTGTACTGGACTCAGTCTGGTGGAGGCCTTGGTAGCTGTGGTCCATTAGTCCTTTAGACTAATCTTTTCTTTGTATCCTGTACTCTTCATTCTCCCATGCTCCCGAAGAGATGAGATCAGTGGAGCATCTTATCTGGCTGCTCACAGGCTTTTAAGACCCCATACGGGACTCACCAAAGTAAAATGTAGAACATTGTCTTTATAAACTGTGTTATGCCAATTGAGCTAGATGTTCCCTGAGACCATGGTCCCCACAGCCAACTGCCCAGCAATTCAATCCCTCAGGGAGTTTGGATGTGTCTAGAGAGCTTCCATGACCTTCCCTTGTACAAGTTGTGCTGGTTTCCCCAGTACTGTGTACTGTCTTACCTTTCACCAAAGATACCACTTATCTATTGCCTATTTAGTATTCCCCCCACCCCCATCCCTCACATCCCTGGTAACCAACAAAGATTGTTACATTTTGTGTGTGAACTTTTTCATAGGTTTTTTCAACAGAGGTTTCATATAATATTTGTGCTTTTGCCATTGACTTATTTCACTCAGCATAATGTCCTCCAGTTTCATCCATGTTATGAGATGCTTCACAGATTCATCGTTGTTCTTTCTAGTTGCATAGTACTCCATTGTGTGTATGTACCATAGTTTGTTTATCCATTCATCTGTTGACAGGCACCTACGTTGCTTCCATCATTTTGCTATTGTGAACAATGCTGCCATGAACATAGGTGTGCATATGTCTATTCGAGTGACGACTCTTATTTCTCTAGGGTATATTCCTAGGAGTGGGATTGCTGGATCGAATGGTATGTCTATTTCTAGCTTTCTGAGGAAACGCCATATCATTTTCCAAAATGGTTGTATCATTTTGCATTGCCACCAGCACTGCATAAGAGTTCTGATCTCCCTGCAGCGCCTCCAACTTTTTTTATTTCCAGTGTTTTTGATCCATTCCAGTAATGCCGGGGTGAGATGGTATCTCATTGTGGTTTTAATTTGCATTTCTCTAATGGCTAGTGATCGTGAGCATTTCCTCATGTGTCTGTTGGCCACTTGAATGTCTTATTTGGTGAAGTGTCTGTTCATTTCCTTTGCCCACTTTTTAATAGGTTTATTTGTCTTTTTGTTGTAGAGGTGTTGGATTTTCTTGTAGATTATGGAGATTAGACCTTTGTCTGACTTGTACTGTCCAAAAATTTTTTCCCAGTCTGTAAGTTCTCTTTTTAATCTTTTGGTGAAGTCTTTTGAAGAGCATAAGTGTTTGATTTTTAGATGATCCCTGTTATCTAGCTTATTTTCTTGGGATTTTGTGTTGATAGTTATGGATTTTATCCTGTTAATGCCATGTATTAGGGCCTGTAGCATTGGTCCTATTTTTTCTTCCATGAGCTTATAGTTTTTGGCTTTATATTTAGGTCTTTGATCCATTTGGAATTAGTTATTGTATATGGCTTGAGGTATGGGTCTTGTTTCATTTTTTTGCAGATGGCTATCCAGTTTTGCCAGCACCATTTGTTAAAAAGACTGCCTTTTCCCCATTTGATGGACTTTGGGCCCTTGTCGAAGATCAGGTGACCATAGGTGGATGGATTTACATCTGGGTTCTCAATTCTGTTCCATTGGTCAATGTATCTGTCATTGTACCAGTACCAGGCTGTTTTGACTACTATAGCTGTATAGTAGGTTCTGAGGTCAGGTAGTGTGAGTCCTCCAACTTGATTCTTCTTCAGTAGTGCTTTACTTATTAGGGGCTTCTTCCCTTTGCATATAAAGTTAATGATTAGTTTTTCCATGTCTTTGAAGAATGTTCTTGTATCCTAGTGTTTGTCTTCAATTTCACTGATCCTATCTTCTGTCATTTCAAACTTTCTCCTCTGCCCTTCTATGACAATGTCCATTTCTGAAATCTTGTTGTTTATCTTTTGGATTTCTAATTGTTGTTTTTGTATGATTTCTAGTTGTGAATTTCTTTTGACATTTTTCTCCTGTATTATTTTCTTGAATTTTTGCATGTTATTGTCTGCATTTTCCATGAATTTGTTTGCCTTTTCTATAAATTTGTCTATTTTTTTCCACATTTTTGTCCCCTTTTGCTTTAACTCTTGGATAGCTCTGAATATTAAAAATTTGAATTTCATATCACGTGGATAGCTCTGAATATTAAAAATTTGAATTTCATATCACGTAGCTTTAGTTGCTTTTCTTCTAGTGGAAGGTCATCTGGTATTTTATTTTGGATGTCTACTGGAACCATCCTGTCCTGTTTTTGTATATGTTTTGATAATGTCCACTGTCTTTGAGACATTCAGTAGTTATTTTCTTCATTTATTGATTGTAGATTTGTTTGTTTTGTCCTACTTTTTAATTTTCTTTAGTTATGTCTGAGCAGGTGGGCTGTGTGTTCTTTGTTGTTTTTTCATCTGTGGGCCCGATACTTTTCACCTCCTTATCCAATGGGCAGGTCCAGTCACTCAGCTATGGTGCAGACAGGCAGGTGAGCTGAAGGGCAGGGGCTGGAATGGGTTGTTTGCATCACATACTAGGGCTGACAGAGAGTGCCGGAATCAGTGAAGGCCATGCCTGTGCTGCTCAGGGGTGTGATGTTCAGTGCATTTTGTAGGTAACCAGGAAGGTGGGGGGATTCTGATGTGTGGAGCTAAGGTGATTATGGGAAAGAGGAAGGAGAAAAGAAATAGTAGCCAAAAAAAAAAAAAAAAAAAGATCACTAAGGTAGGTTGCTGTTGGAGTGGAGATATGCAAAACGGAAATGGATAAAAACAAACAGGAAAATAAGAAAAAGAAAAGAAAAAATAAATAAGTAAAAAATGGGGGAAAAAAAGAAAAGAAAAGAAAAGTCCACAGGGATCCCACCAGTGTGGCTGCAAAGACTGGGGAATTGGCTCTCAGGCTGAGAAGTACACCCTGTCTAGAAGAGGTAGAGATGTCACACAGGGCCAGGTGTTCAAGAGACAGGAAAGGAAGGTAAGAATAGAGGGACGAGTAATTGAGAAATGAAGAAAGACAAAAAAGGAAAGAGAAAAAAAGAAAAAGAAATGCTTTCAGGGATCTCACTGAAGCAAGAGAAGTGACTCCCAAGGCTTGCAAAGGAAAAAGAGAACAAAAGAAATGAAAAACAAATAAAGCCCTCGGGATCCCAACAGCTTGGTGGCTCAGGCCAGGGAAGGAGTTCCCCATTTGATGGGTCCTTCACAGTCTTTCAAGAAGTAGCAAAGATGGCACACGGAACCTGGTGTTTGAGAGAAAGGAGGGGAAGGTGATGAGAGGCAGAGACGAAACCAAAAGAAGCAGAGAAAAGCAACTCCAGCAAAAAACTAATGGTCCTTATGGAGCTGGCCAGTGTGGGCGGGGTGAATCCAAGCAGTACTGGGCCAAAGCTGCTGTCTCTTGGGCAAGAGACTTTAGGCAGCAGGAAGCAGAGGAGGCCAAGTGGCGGGGGGGGGGGGTGGAGGAAGAAGGGGGGGAAGCATATATCATTGGTTACCAGTTATTCTGTCTCCTGCTGGTAGCTCCATGAAGGTGCTTTCCCATTCTCCCAGTCTGCTGATCTCCGACAGGAGTCCAACAAGACTAATCTGTGCTCTGTTATCTGATAGGGGACCTCTGCACATCTCTCTCCTTGCTCCCTATTCTTTTTCAGTTTCTTATTCCATTCAATACTTGGCTGAGTTCTTTATCTCTTCATTTGACAATTAGGGTCCATGATTGATGTTTGTCTGTGTTTTACTTAGTTTTTTGGGTTTTTGCTGTGGAGGGACAGTATGGTGCTTCTGTCTATAGTGCAGCATTGGCTCTGCCTCTTCATTATTTTTTGATATGCTGTTGAATTCCGTTGGCTAGAATTTTGTTGAGAATTTTTGCCTCTGTGTTCATGAAGTATATTTGTCTTTAGTTTTCTTTTTTCTTTTTTGTGTAGTGCCTTTGCCTGGCTTTGGTATCAGGGGTATGCTGGCTTCATAGAATGAGTTTTGGTGTATTCCTTTTTTTCCTATGCTCTGCAATAGCTTGAGTAGTATTGGTGTTAGCTCTTCTCTGAAAGTTTGTTAGAATTCTCCAGTGAAGCCATCCAGGCCAGGGCTTTTTGTTGTTGTAGTTGTTGGGCGTTTTTTTTTTTTTTTTTTAATTACCTCCTGTGATCTGTAATTCCTTGTTTCTGCTGTTTTTAGATTGTCTCTCCTTCCATCTATCACTCAGTCTAAATCTTCAGCTTTGTCTTTGATGCTTAGGGTTCCTGGATTGTCATATATATCCAATTCAATTTTTTTTTGTCTTTGTTTTAAGAGGAATAACAAGGAGCATCTGACTATTCTACCGTCTTGGCCCCACCTCCTAAAATGACGTTTGATGTTAGTCAGCATTAATCACCAATGAAAAGGAAAGGTTTATGTTATATAAAATGTTGTTTATGAAAATACAATAATAGCTAACATAGTAATTTATCAATTTCAAGCCAGTAATAGTTTAATATCATTATAATAAAGGATCCCTGGTGGTGCAAACAGTTAAGCACTTGGCTGGTAATAAAAAGGTTGGGTGTTTGAACCCATCCAGTGGCTCTATGGGAGAAAAACTTGGCGATCTCCTTCTACGAACGATTACAGCCATGAAAACCCTATAGGGCAGTTCTACTCTGTCACTTGAGGTCATTATCGGTTGGAATAGACTTGATAGCAGCTAACGACAACAACAACATCATTATAATAATAGGTAACATTCTTTTGATTTTTTTTTTTTTGAGCCAGGCATCGTTTGTACATTTACCTCTAAAAGCCTTCCGTGAAGCCAAATATGGTAATATGAGTAACATGATGTGTACGTTTTACACCTTATCTTCAAACAACAAATTCCCTTAACAAAAACTGACTCAAAGAGTTCCAGCAAAATGGTGCTCTAAGCAGAAGCACCACACTTTCCCTCCACAGCAAAGATCCAAAAAACTAAGCCAAACAAAGAAATCAGTAATTCTGAAACCTTAAAACATCAAATGATGAGATAAAGAACTCAGCCAAGCTCCAAATGGAGTGAGAAAATTGACAGAGAACAGACAGCGAGGAGAAACTCATGCAAAGGTCCCCTATCGGCTAATGCAGCACGGATCCGCCATCTTGGACTCTTATTGTAGACCATCAAATAGGGGGTATGAGAAAGCAGCTTCACGGAGCCTCCAGGGGGAGATAAAACAACTGGTAATTTGCGATATACACTTTCCCACCTCCCACCCTTCTTCAAACCCACTCTTCCTCCTCTGTTTCCCATGGCCACAGTCTCTTGGCCAGGAAGCACCAGTTTCTTGGATTCCCCCTGCCCACACTGGCTTGCTCCCTGAGAGCCATTTGTTGGCTGCTGGTGTTGCTTTTTTCTGCTTCTTTTGATTTCTTCCTTACCTCTCACCACCTCCCCCTCCTTTTGCTCAAATACCTGGCTCTGTGCACCATCTTTGCTTCTTTCTGAGGGGCTGCAGAGCTCCATTCGAGTGTGGAAGTGTTTCCTGGTCTGGGCTGCGACACTGGTGGGATCCCGGGGCTTTTGTTTGTTTGTTTGTTTTGAATTGTCTGTTTCCTTTTCCTTTTCTTTGCATCTTCCTGAGGGACTGTGGAGCTCCATTAGAGTGTGGAACTTTTTTCAGGTCTGGGCTCTCATGCTGGTGGTATCCCAGGGCTTTTGTTTGTTTGTTTGTTTTGAATTGTTTGTTTGTTTTCTTTCCCTTTTCTCTAGTTGGGAGCCCATTATGGCCGGTCAGTGCTGCGCAGCTTGGAACCTACCGCCTCGGCTTGCTCAGACACACAGGGGGGATCCTGGGGGGCATTTCTATTTCCATGTTTTTTTCCCCTTCCTTTTCTGTTATTTTGGGTGGTTTTCTTATTCTTTTTTTAAAATTTGTTTTGTTTTGTTTTCCCTCTTTTTCCCTTTCTGTGTTTCTTCTTTACTCAGTTTCTTGTCTCTCTGTACCTTCCTTCCTTCTCTTCCTGTTCCCTGAATACCTGGTGCTGAATACCTCTATGCCTTCTAGCCAGGCTGTACTGCAACACCTGAGAACTACTTCCTCAGACCTCATAGCCGCACCAATGGGATCCCTGGGAACTTTTCTGTACTTTTTCTTTTCTAATTTTTATTTATTCATTCTTTTCTTTTCTTTCTTCTTCTTCTCCTTTTTGTTTTTCTCAGTTTCATAACCTCTCATCTCTCCACTCCAATGGCAAGCTCCCCAGCACTCTTGTTTGTTTGTATGTTTTTGGCTCCTATTCCTCTCTTCTCTCTCCCAAATCCATCTTAGATCCCCCCTTGATCCTGTCTACATTCACTGTGAGCTTAACATCACACTACCAAACAGCCCAGGCATGGCCTACCAGAACGTGCACTGCACTGATTACCAACTCGCCCTGGTGGCTATAGTAAGTGCCACAAACAAGCCATCTCAGTAACTCCTCTTCAGCTAGACCTACACTGATGTGCCATATCTGAGTGACTGACCCTGCCAATTGGAGAAGGAGATGAAAAGTATCATGCCCACAGATAAGCAAACAACAAAGAACACACAGCCCTCCGGCTCAGACATAGACAAATCAAAAAAAAGGACAAAACAAACAAATCTACAATAAACAAAAACATTAAAAAATAACTACTGAATGCCCTGAAGACAGCAGACAATATCAAAACATTTACAAAAACAGGACAGGATGGTTCCAGTAGGCATCCAAAATAAAACACCAGATGACTTTCCAGTGGAAGAAAAATCACTAGAACTACCTGATAGGGAATTCAAATTTTTAATATTCAGAGTCATCCAAGAGTTATAGCAAAAAAGGGACAAAAATGTGGAAAAAATAGACAAATTCATGGAAAAGGCAGACAAAAACATGGAAAACATAGACAATAACATGGAAAAATTCAGGAAAATAATACAGGGAAAATATGTCAAAATAAATTCACAACTATAAGTCATACAGAAACAACAATTAGAAATCCAAAAGATAAAGAACAAGATTTCAGAAATGGACAGTGTCATAGAAGGGCTGAGGATCAGATTTGAAACAGTGGAAGATAGGATCGGTACAATTAAAGACAAACACTTGGATACAATTTTGTTTGAAGAAAAATCAGAAAAAAGAACAAAGAAAAATGAAGAAACCCTGACAATTATGTGGATACAGTCAAAAGCAAAAATTTGCAAATGATCAGAGTTCCAGAAGAGGGAGAGAAAATGGAAAACACAGAGAGAATCATTGAAGAACTGCTGGCAGAAAACTTTCCCAATTTCATGAAAGATGAAAAGCTGGTCATCAAGAAGCTCAACGAACACCATATAGGATAGACCCCCAAAAGAAAATCACCAAGGTGTATCATAATCACACTCCCTAAAACCAAACAAAAACAAAGAAAACTGACAGCAGCTCATGAAAAACAAGAAGACACATACAGAGGAGAAACAATAAGACTGAGCTCTAATAACTCAATAGAAACCATGTAGGCAAGAAGACAATGGCATGACATATACAAAACCTTTAAAGAAAAAAAATTGCCTACCATAATATATCCTACAAATCTCTCATTCAAATATGAAGGTGAAATTAGGACACTTCCAGATAAACATAAATTAAAGGAATATTAAAAAAACAAACTTACAAGAATTATTAAAGGACATCCTTGAATCTGAAAACAAACAACATCAGATGACAGCCTGAATCTAGGACACAACGTTGTACCAGTCAGTTCCCAACCGAGGAAATGAACTCTCAAGGACTATGCAAAACCTAAAGAATTATAGCAGGAAACCAGAGAGGTTAATCTGCAAATGACAACAGCAACAGAACAATAAAAGAGGAAATAAACGGTGTAGTATAGAACAGTCTAAAAGAGAGGAAGGCAAGGCATTACCAAGTAATAATAGACTGGTTCAAATCTAGGAAGATAAGGGTAAATTTCGACATAACCACAAAGAAACTTAACAAACTACTCATCAAAATAAAGAAGAAAAACGTGAAGTGTCCGTAAAAACAAAACCTACAAAAACAAAAGAAATGAAAAAAAAATCCACACAACAAAAAAAGAAATTAAGCACAGGAGAGTAAAAGGAACAAAGAAAACATCAGCACCACAAAAAAAGCACTACAAAATGACAGCAATAAACTCACATTTATCAATAATTACACTGAATGTGAAAGGCCTAAATGCACTTGTAAAGAGATAGAGACTGACAGAATGGATAAGAAAACAGGATCCATCAATATGCTGTCTACAAGAGACACACAACAAAGATGTGAATTTATTAAAAATCAAAGTTTGGAAAAAAATATTTCAAGCTAACAACTACCAAAAAAGAGCAGGAGTGGCAATACTAATCTCAAATAGAATAGACTTTAAAACAAAATCCACCATAAAAGACAAAGAAGGACACTGTATACTGATTAAGTGGATGATCCATCATGAAGACATAACCATAATAAACATCTACCCACCCAATGACAAGGCTCCAAAATACATTAAAAAGAAAAAAACCTCTAACAGCACTAAAAAGAGAAATCAACAGTTCCACAATAGTAATAGGAGACGTTAACACATGACTCTTGGTAAAGGACAGAACAACTAAAAAGAAACTCAGCAAAGATACAGAAGACCTAAAGGGCACAACCAGCTAACTTGACCTCATAGATATATGTAGAACACTCTACCCAACAGCTGCAAAGAACACATTCTTTTCCAACACACATGGAAGGTTCTCCATAATAGACCACAAAATCCGAAACATTGAAGTAATACAAAGTATCATCACTGATCACAACGTCATCAAGGTAGAAATTAACAACAGGAAGAACAAGGAAAAAAAAATCAATTACATGGAAACCGAATAACACCCTGCTTACAAAACACTGGGTAATAGAAGAAATCGGGGATGGAATCAAAAAAATTCCTAGAATTAAACAAGAATGAAAATACATCATACCAGAACCTTTGGACACAGAAAAGGCAGTTCTCAGAGGACAATTTATAGCAATAGATACACACATTAAAAAAGAAGAAAAGGGCAAAATCAAAATATTAGCCACACAACTAGAACAAATAGAAAGAGAACAGCAAAAAAGCCCACAGCCACCAAAAGGAAAGAAATAATAAAGATCAGAGCAGAAATAAATGAAACAGAGAATAGAAAAATAGAATCAATAAAACCAAAAGTTGGTTCTTTAAAATGATCAACAAAATTGACAAACCACTGACCAGACTGACAAAAGAAAAACAGGAGAGGGCACAAATAAGCCAAATAGGAAATGAAATAGGGGACATTACAACAGACCCAACTGAAATAAAAAGGATCATAAGAGAATATTATGAAAAACTATACTCTAACAAATTTGAAAACCTAGATGAAATGGACAAATTTCTAGAAACACACTACCTACCAAAACTACAACAAAGTGTTGTTGAAAATCTGAACAGACCCATAACAAGAGAAGAGATAGAAAAGGTAATTAAAAAAAAAAAAAAAAAAACAACAAAAAAAGCTCTGGCCCAGATGGCTTCATTGGAGAATTCTACCAAAAGTTCAGAGAAAAGCTTACACCTGTACTACTGAAACTATTTCAGAGCATACAAGAGGAATCAATGCTTATGAATTCATTCTATGAAGCCAGCATAACATTGATACCAAAACCAGGCAAAGACGCCATAAAAAAAGAAAATTACAGACCAATACCTCTCATGAATATAGATGCAAAAATTCTCAATAAAATTCTAGCCAATAGAATTCAGCATCATATCAAAAAACTAATACACCACGACCAAGTAGGATTCATACCAGTTATGCAAGATGTTTCAACATTAGAAAATTAGTCAACATAATCCACCACATAAATAAAAGGAAAGAAAAGAATCACATGATCATCTCAATTGATGTAGAAAAGGCATTTGACAAAGTCCAACACCCATTTCTGAAAAAAACTCTCAATAAAATAGGTATAGGAGGGAAATTTCTCAACATAACAAATGACATCTGTGCAAAACCAAAGGCCAACATCATTCTTAATGGAGAAAGGCTGAAAACATTCCCCCTGAGAACAGGAATAAGACAAGGATGCACTTTATCACCACTCCTATTTAACATTGTGCTGGAAGTTCTAGCTAGAGAAATAAGGCAAGAAAAAGAAAGGGCATCCAAACTGGTGATGAAGAAGTTATACTGTCCCTATTTGAGGATGATAAGGTACTCTACGTAGAAAACCATAAAGACTCTAGAAGAAAACTACTGGAACTAATAGAAAGATTCAGCAGATTTGCAGGATACAAGATAAACATACAAAAATCTGTTAGATAGCAATACACCAATAAAGAGAATGACAGAAAGGAAACCAGGAAACCACCAACATTTATGAAAGCCCCTAAAAAAAATCCTTTGGAATAAATCTAACCAGAGATGCAAAGGACCTCTGCAAAGAAAACTACAAAACACTATTGCAAGGAACCTAAAGGGATCTACATAAACAGAAAAACATACCACGCTCATGCATAGGTAGACTCAACATTGTGAAAATGACAATTCTACCGAAAGCAATTTACAAATACACTGCAATCCCGATCCAAAAAACATTCTTTCAAAAGATGTAAAAATTAATCATAAACTTTATATGGAAAATGAAGAAGCCCCGTGTCACATATTGAATTATGTCCCCTCAAAAAAGTATGTATCAATTTGGCTGGGCCATGATTCCAGGTAGTGTGTGATTTCCCTATATGCTGTGAATCCTGCCTCTATTATGTTAATGAGGGAGGATGGGCAGTAGTTGTGTTACTGAGGCAGTACTCAATCTACAAGACTGGATTATGTCTTGAGGCAATTTCATGAGATATGAAAGAGAAGCAAGCAGAGAGACAGGGGCATCTCATACTACCAAGAAAGCATTGGAAGGAGCAGGGAGCATCCTTTGGACCCAAGGTCCTTGCATGGAGAAGCTCCTAGTCCAGGGGAACATTGAGGAGAAGGCCAACAGAGAGAGAAGGACTTCCAATGGAGCAGACACCTAGAATTTTGACTTTTAGCCTACTTAACTGTGAGGAAATAAACTTCTCTTTGTTAAAGCCATCCACAAGTGGTATTTCTGTTATAGCAACACTAGGTAACTAAGACACCCTGGATAAGTAAACCACTATTGAAGAAGAAGAATAAAGTAGGAGGACACACACTACCTGACCTCAGAACTTACTCTACAGCTACAGTGTCAAAACAGCCTGGTACTGGTACAACGACAGATACATTGACCAATGAAACAAAACTGAGAACCCAGATGTAAATCCATCTATCTATGGTCACCTGATCTTCGACAAGGTCCCAAAGTCCATCAAATGGGGAAAAGACAGTCTTTCTAACAAATGGTGCTGGCAAAACTGGATATCCATCTGCAAAAAATGAAACAGGACCCATACCTCACACCATATACAAAAACTAATTCAAAATGGATCATGACATAAATATAAAGCCAAAAACTATAAAGTTCATAGAAGAAAAATTAGGATCCGTGCTAAAGGCCCTCATACATGGCATTAACAGGATACAAATCATAACCATCCACACACAAACTTCAGAAGATAAGCTAGATAACTGAGCTCTTCTAAAACTTAAACACTTACGCTCATCAAAAGACTTCACCGAAAGAGTAAAAAGAGAACCTACAGACTGGGAAAAAAAATTTGAGCAGTACAAGTCAGACAAAGGTCTAATCTCCATAATCTGCAAGAAAATCCAACACCTCTAAAACAAAAAAAGAAATAATCCAATTTAAAAAAGGAAAAGGAAACGACACTTCACCAAAGAAGACATTCAAGTGGCCAACAGACACATGAGGAAGTGCTCACGATCAGAAGCCATTAGAGAAATGCAAATCAAAACCTCAATGTATTATCATCTCACCCTGACGTTATTGGCACGAATCAAAAAAACAGGAAATAACGAATGTTAGAGAGAGCGGGGGGAGATTGGAACTCTGCACTGCTGGTGGGAATGCAAAATGATACAACCATTTCTGAAAGAGATATGGTGCTTCCTTAGAAAGCTAGAAATAAAGACCATATGATCCAACAATCCCACTCCTAGGAATATACTCTAGATAAATAAGAGGTGTCACACCAATAGACATACACACACCCAAGTACATTGCAGTATTGTTCACAATAGCAAAAAGATGTAAAAAACCTAGATGCTTATCAACAGATGAATGGATAAACAAACTATGGTACATACACACAAAGTAATACTATAAAAAGATAAAGAACAATGATGAATCTGTGAAGCATCTCATAACATGGATGAAGTTGGAGGGCATTATGCTGAGTGAAATAAGTCAATCACAAAAAGACAAATATTGTATGAGAGCACTACTATAAAAACTCATGAAAAGGTTTACACACTAAAATTAACAGGCTTTGAGGGTTACAAGGGAGGGGTGGGGATGGAGAAACACTAAACAGACAATAGATAAGTGGTAACTTTGGTGAAGGGTAAGACAGTACACAGTAATAGGGAAGCCAGCACAACTTGTATAAGGCAAGGTCATGGAAGTTTCATAGACATCCAAACACCCTGACGGACTGAGTTGCTGGGCTGAGGGATGTGGACCATGGTTTCGTGGAACATCTAGCTCAATTGGCATAAAATAGTTTATAAAGAAAATGTTCTACATTCTACCTAGGTGAATAGCGTTTGGGGTCTTAAAAGTCTGTGAGCAGCCATCTACGATATTCTACCAATCTCACCCGTTTGGGAGAAAGTGAGAATAAAGGAAACAAAAGATACGAGGGAAAGATTAGTCCAACGGACTAATGGACCACTCTACTACGGACTCCAGAATGAGTCCAGTCGAACTTGATGGTTTCCAGATACCACCACTGACTGCTCTGACAGGGATCACGTTAGAGGATTCCAGACAGAGCTAGAGAAAAATGTGGAACAAATTTTTTTTTTTAATCGCACTTAAGGTGAAGGTTTACAGAACAAATAGTTTCTCCTTAAACAGTAATACACATATTGTTTTATGACATTGGTTAACAACCCCACCACATGTCAACCCTCTCCCTTCACGACCTTTTTTTTTTTTTTTTTGGTGAAAATATACATAGCCAAAGATACACAATTTCACAAATGTCTAAATGCACAGTTCAGTGACATCGAATATGCTGTTCCAGTTGTGCTGCTATTCTCACTTTAGATGAAGGTTTACAGAACAAAATAATTTCTCATTAAACTGTTAGTATACATGCTGCTCTATGATGATGATTAACAACCCCACTACCTGTCAACACTGTTCTTACTCAATCTTGGGTTCCCTAACACCAGCTTTCTTGTCCCCTTCTGCCTTCCAGTCCTTGTCCTGGACTGCTGTGCATCATTAGTCCCGTTTTGTTATATGGGGCTGTCCAATCCCCGGCTGAACGGTGAATCTCAGAAGTGACTTCACCCCTGAGATAAAAGGGTGTCTGGGGGCCTTACTCTCGGGGTTTCTCCAGTCTCTTTCAGGCCAGTACATCAGGTCTTTTTTTTTTTTTTTTTTTTTTTTTTTTTTTTTTTTTTTTGGTGAGTTAGACTTCTGTTCTACATCCTCCTCCATCTCTGTCCAGAACTGTCTGTTGTGATCCTGGTCAGAGCAGTCAGTGGTGGTAGCCAGGCACCAACTAGCTGTACTGGACTCAGTCTGGTGGAGGTCTTGGTAGCTGTGGTCCATTAGTCCTTTAGACTAATCTTTTCCTTGTATCCTGTTCTCTTCATTTTCCTTCGCTCCCAAAGGTGTGAGACCAGTGGAGTATCTTAGATGGCTCCTCACAGGTTTTTAAGACCCCAGATGCTACTAATCAAAGTAGAATGTAGAAGAGTGTCTTTATAACTGTATTATGCCATTTGAGCTAGTTTTTCCCATAGACCGTGGTCCCCACAGCCGTCCTCCCAGCAATTCAGTCCCTCAGGGAGTTTGGATGTGTCTATGGAGCTTCCATTACCTTTCCTTGTTCAAGTTGTGCTTGTTTCCCCTGTATTGTGCACTGTCTCACCCTTCACCAAAGATACCACGTATCTATTGTGTATTTAGTATTTTCCCCCCACCCCTACCCTCCCTGGAAGCCAACAAAGATTGTTACTTTTTGTGTGTAAACATTTTCAGGGGTTTTTGACAATAGAGGTCTCATACAATATTTGTCCTTTTGTGATTGACTTATTTCACTCAGCTTAATGTCCTCCAGTTTCATCCATGTTGGGAGATGATTCAAAGATTCATCATTGTTCTTTATAGTTGCATAGTACTCCACTGTGTATATGTAGCAGAGTTTGTTTATACATTCATCTGTTGATGGGCATCTAGGTTGTTTCCATCGTTTTGCTATTGTGAACAATGCTGCCATGAACATAGGTGTGCATGTCTATTCACGTGAAGACTCTTATTTCTCTAGGATATATTCCTAGAGATGGGATTGCTGGATCTACAGTATTTCTATTTCTAGCTTTCTCATGAAGCGCCACATCATTTTCCAAAATGGTTGTACCATTTTGCATTTCCACCAGCAGTGCATAGGAGTTCCGATCTCACCGAAGCCCCTCCAACATTTGTTATTTCCAGAGTTTTTGATTCTTGCCTGTAATTCCGGGGTGAGATGCTATCCCATTGTGGATATAATTTGCATTTCTCTAATGGCTAATGATCGTGAGCATTTCCTCATGTGTCTGTTGGCCTCTTGAATGTCTTCTTTGGTGAAGTGTCTGTTCATTTCCTTTGTTCACTTTTTAATAAGATTCTTCTTCTTTTTGTTGTAGAGGTGTTGGATTTTCTTATAGATCATGGAGATTAGACATTTGTCTGACTTGTACTGTCCAAATTTTTTTTTCCCAGTTTCTAGGTTCTCTTTTTACTCTTTTGGTGAAGTGTTCTGAAGAGCACAGGTGGTTGATTTCTAGAAGATCCCAGTTATCTAGCTTATCTTCTGGTGTTTGTGTGTTGATGGTTATGGTTTGTATCCTGTTAATGCCGTGTATTAGGGCCGGTAGCATCGGTCCTATTTTTTCTTCCATGAAACTTATAATTTTTTGCTTCATATTTAGGTCTTTGATCCATTTTGAATTAGTTTTTCTCTATGGCGTGAAGTATAGATTCTATTTCATTCTTTTGCAGATGGATAACCAGTTTTGCCAGCACCATTTGTTAAAAAGACTGTCTTTTCCCATTTGGTGGACTTTGTGCCCTTGTCGAAGATCAGATGGCATTGGTGGATGGATTTACATCCGGGTTCTCAATTCTGTTCCATTGGTCAATGTATTTGTCATTGTACGTACCAGGCTGTTTTGACTACCTTAGCTGTATAGTAGATTCTGAGGTCAGGTAGTGTGAGTCCTCCAACTTTATTCTTTTACTTCAATAATGCTTTACTTATTTGGGGCTTCTTCCCTTTCTATGTAAAGTTAATGATTAGTTTTTCCATCTCTTTGAAGAATGTTGTGGGTATTTGGATCTCGTTTGCATTGTACATGTAAATTGCTTTGCATAGAATTGTCATTTTCACAATGTTGAGTCTACTATCCATGAGCATGGTATGTTTTTCCATTTATGTACATCTCTTTGGGTTTATTGCAATATTGCTTTGTGTTTTTCTGTGTATAGGTCTTTTACATCCCTGCTTAAATTTATTCCTAAATATTTTATTTTTTAGGGGCTATTATAAATGGTATTGTTTTCCTGATTTCATTTTCATGGTTCACTTTATTGGTGAATAAGTATCTTGATACTCTGCTAAATCTTTCTATTAGTTCCAGTAGATTTCTTGTGGAGTCTTTAGGTTTTTCTATGTATAGTATCATATCATCTGCAAACAGGGACAGTTTAACTTCTTCATTACCAGTTTGGATGCCCTTTATTTCTTTTTCTTGCCTTATTTTTCTAGCTAGAACTTCCAGCACAATGTTAAATAGGAGTGGTGACAAAGTGCATCTTTGTCTTGTCCGTGTTCTCAAGGGGAATGTTTTCAGCCTGTCTCCATTAAGAATGATGTTGGCCAATGATTTTGCATAGATGTCCTTTACTATGTTGAGAAATTTATCTTCTATACCTATTTTATTGAGAGTTTTTTTTATCAGGAAAGGGTGTTGGACTTTGTCGAATGCCTTTTCTGCATCAATCGAGATTATAATGTGATTCTTTTCTTTCCTTTTATTTATGTGGAGGATTACATTGATTGATTTCCTAATGCTGAACCATCTTTGCATACCTGGTATGAATCCTACTTCATCATGGTGTATTATTTTTTTTTATATGATGCTGAATTCTTTGGCGATAATTTTGTTGAGAATTTTTGCAACTATATTTATGAGAGATATTGGTCTGTAATTTTCTTTTATTGTGGTGTCTTTGCCTGGTTTTGGTATCAGTGTTATGCTGGCTTCATAGAATGAATTGGGAAGAGTTGCTTCCTTTGCTCTGAAATAGCTTGAGTAGTACTGGTACAAGCTCTTCTGTGATTGTTCTGTAGAATTCTGCAGTGAAGCCATCTGGACCAGGGCATTTTTTTGTTGGGAGATTTTTATTGCCTTTTCAATCTCTTCTCTTGTTATGGGTCTGTTCAGATTTTCAACACCACTTAGTTTGAATAGGTACTGTGTTTCTAGAAATTGATCCATTTCATCTAGGTTTTCAAATTTGTTGGAGTATAGTTTTTCATAATATTCTGTTGTGATTCTTTTATTTAATTTGGGTCTATTGTAATGTTGCCCATTTCATTTCTTATTTGAGTTATTTGTGTCCTCTCCTGTTTTTCCTTTGTTAGTGTGGCCAGTAGTTTGTCGATTTTCTTGATTCTTTCAAAGGACCAACTTTTGGTTTTGTTGATTCTTTCTGTTGTTTTTCTATTCTCTATTTCATTTATTTCTTCTCTGATGTTTACTATTTCCTTTCTTCTGGTGGCTGTGGCCTTTTTTTGCTGTTCTCTTTCTATATATTTGAGTTGTGTAGTTTATGTTTTGATTTTGTCCATTTCTTTTTTGATGTGTGCATCTACTGGTATAAATTGTTTTCTGAAGACTGCCTTTGATGTATCCCAAAGGTTTTGGTATGATGTGTTTTCATTCCTGTTTGAATCTCGAAATTTTTATATTGTATATCTGATTTCTTCTATTACCCAATGGTTTGTAAGTAGGGTGTTATTCAGTTTCCATGTAATTGATTTCTTTTTCCTTGCTCTTTCCGTTGTTAATTTCTACCTTGATGGCATTGTGGTCAGGGAAGATATTTTGTATTATCTCAACGTTTTGGATCTTCTTGAGAATTCCTCTGTGGCCTAACATGTGGTCTATTCTGGAGAACATTCCATGTGCATTGGAAAAGAATGTGTACTTTGCAGCTGTTGGATGGAGTGTTCTATATACATCTATGAGGTCAAGTTGGCTGATTGTGCCCTTTAGGTCTTACGTATCTTTGCTGAGTTTCTTTTAGTTATTCTGTCCTTTACTGAGAGTGGTTGAAGTCTCCTACTATTATTGTGGAACTGTCAATTTATCTTTCAGTTCTGTTAGAGATTGATTTATGTATTTTGAAACCCTGTCACTGGGTCTGTAGATGTTTATTATGGTTATGTCTTCATGATGGATAGTCCCCTTAATCATTATATAGTGTCATTTTTTGTCTTTTATGGTCAATTTTGTTTTAAAGTCTATTTTATCTGAGATTAGTATTGCCACTCCTGCTCTTTTTCGGTAGCTGTTAGCTTGATATATTTTTTTCCAACCTTTGACTTTTAATAAATTCACATCTTTGTTTCTAAGGTGTGTCTCTTGTAGACAGCATATTGATGAGTCCTGTTTTTTTATCCTTTCTGTCACTCTCCATCTCTTTATGGGTGCATTGTGTCCATTTGCATTCTGTGTAATTATTGACAAATGTGAGTTTATTGCTGTCATTTTGTAGTACTTTTTTATTTTGTGGTTCCGATGTTTTCTTTGTTTTTCTTACTTTCCTGTGCTGAATCACTTTTGTTTGTGAATATTTTTTCATTTCTTTCATTTTTGTACGTTTTGTTTTTACTGAAACTTTATCTTTTTCCTCTTTATTTTTATGAGTATTTTTATTAACTTTCTTTGTGATTACTGTGTAATTTACCCTTATCTTCCTAAGTTTGAAGCAGTGTATTATTACTTGGTATCGCCTTGCCTTCCTCTTCATTAGAAGATTTTATACCTACACCGTTTATTCCATCTTTTATTGTTCTGATGTTGTTGTCATTTACAGATTTTGTCTGATTCCCTGTTGTATTTCTTTTGGTTTTGGATAGTCCATGAGAATTCATTTCCTAGATTTGTATCTGGCTGGTATGATCTTGTGTCCTAGATTCAGCCTGTGAGCTGAAGTTCTTTGTTCTCAGATTGAAGGACTCCCATTAATAACTTTTGTGAGTTGGGTTTGTTTTTACATATTCCTTAATTTCTGTTTATCTGGAAATGTCTTAATTTCACCATCATATTTGAACGATAGTTTTGCAGGTCATATTATTTTTGGGTGACAATTTTTTACTTTCAAGGTTTTACATATGTCATCCCATTGTCTTCTTGCCTGCATAGTTTCTGCATATTGAATGCCCAGAAGATAGCAGACAATATAAAAACATTTACAAAAACAAGACAGGTTGGTTGCAGTAGGTGTCCAAAATAAAACACCAGCTGACTTTCCAGTGGAAGAAAAGGCACTGGAACTACATGATAAGGAATTCAAATCTCTAATACTCAGAATTATGCAACAGTTGAAGCAAAAAGCAGACAAAAAATGAGGAAAAAATAGACAAATTCATGGAAAAGGCAAACAAAAACATGGAAAATACAGACCAAAAAAATTGAAGAATTCAGGAAAATAATGCAGGAAGAAAACTCCAGAATAAATTCTTAACTGGAAATTATACAAAAACAACAATTAGAAATCCAAAAGATAAACAACAAGATTTCAGAAATGGACAGTGTCATAGAATGACTGAGGAGCAGATTTGAAACGGAGGAAAACAGAATCAGCAGAATTGCAGACAAATGCTTGGATACAGCTCTGTTTGAGGAAAACTCAGACAAAAGAACAAAGAAAAATGAAGAGACCCTGAGAATTACGTGGGATACAATCGAAAGCAAAAATTTGCTAGTGATTGGAGTTCCAGAACAGGGAGAGAAAGCAGTAGACACAGAGAGGATCATTCAAAAATTGCTGACAGAAAACTTCCCCAATATTATGAAAGATGAAATGCTGCCTATCCAAGCAGCTCAATGAACCCCCTATAGGGTAGACCCCAAAAGAAAATCACCGAGGCATATTATAATCAGACTTACTAAAACAGAGACAAAGAATCCTGAGAGTAGCTCAAGAAAAACCCAAAGTCACATACAGAGGAGAAACAATAAGACTAAGCTTGGATTATTCAGTGGAAACCATGCAGGCCAGAAGGCAATAGGATAACATATATAAAACCTTGAAAGAAAAAAATTGCCAGTCAAGAATAACATATCCTGCAAAA
Source organism: Dugong dugon (assembly GCA_030035585.1). NCBI lineage: Eukaryota > Metazoa > Chordata > Mammalia > Sirenia > Dugongidae > Dugong > Dugong dugon. Next base: position 38,063,571 of record CM057479.1, read on the forward strand.
CTCTATTTCAGATATGATGGTGAAATTAGGTCATTTCCAGATAAACAGAAATTAAAGGACTATGTAAAAATCAAACCAAACTTACGAGACTTATTAAAGGAAGTCAGTCATACTGAAAACAAACAATGTCATACCACAAGCAGAATATAGGACACAAGATGGTACTAGCCAGACACCAACCTAAGAAATTAACACTTAAGGACTATGCAAAACCAAAATAATTACTAAACAGAACCAGAGATGTTAATCTGTAAATGACAACAGAAGCAGAACAATAAAAGAGGGCATAAACGGTGTAGGTATAGAACCTTCTAATGGAGAGGAAGTCAAGCAATACCAAGTAATAATAGACTGGTTCAAATCAAGGAAGATACGGGTAATTTCACGGTAAACACAGAGGAAGTTAACAAATCTACTCAACAAAATAAAGAAGAAAATCATAAAGTCTCAGTAAAAACAAAACTTACAAAAAAAAAATGAGAAAAACAATCCACAAACAAAAGGAACTCAGCACATGAGAGTAAGAGGAACAAAACTGGAGAACATTATGCTGAGTGAAATAAGTCAATCACAAAAGGACAAATATTGTATGAGGCTTCTACTGTATAAGTCATGTAAAAGTTTACACGCAAAAAGAAACAATCTTTGTTGGTTACGAGGGATGGGTGGGACGGGGGGGGGGACTAAATAGGTAAGTGGTAACCTTAATGAAGGTTAAGAGAGTACATATTACTGGGGAAGCCAGCACAACTTGTACAAGGAAAGGTCATGGAAGCTCCATAGACACTTCCAAACTCCCTGAGGCACTGAATTGCTGGGCAGAGGGCTGTGGGGACCATAGTCTCCAGGAACATCTAGCTCAATTGGCATAACACAGTTTATAAAGACAATGTTCTACATTCTACCTTGGTGAGTAGCCTCGTGGTCTTAAAAGCCTGTAAGCAGCCATCTAAAATACTCCACTCGTCTCATCACTTCGGGAGCAAGGGAGAATGAAGATAACAGGATACAAGGAAAAGATTAGTGCAAAGGACTAATGGCCCACAGCCACCAAGGCCTCCGTCAGACTCAGTCCAGTACAGCTAGATGATGCCCAGCTACCACTGACTACTCTGTCCGGGATCACAATAGAGGGTCCTGGACAGAGCTGGAAACAGATGTAGAACAGAATTATAACTCACAAAAAATGACCAGATTTACTGGCCTGACAGACTGGGGAAACCCCGAGAGTATGGCCCCCAGACACCCTTTTAGCTCAGTGGTGAAGCCCCTCCCTAAGTTCACCGTTCACCTGGGATTAGACAGCCTCATAAAACAAAGCAGGACTAATGAGGCACAGCAGTCCAGGGACAAAGACGAGAAGACAGGAGGGGACAGGAAAGCTGGTGATAGGGAACCCAAGGTTGAGAAGGAACAGTGTTGACATGTTATGGGGTTGTTAACCATTGTCATAGGGCAATATATATACTGTTTAATGAGAAATTATTTGTTCTGCAAACCTTCATCTAAGGCACACATACAAAAAGAATTATCTATGTGTGATCAAATTGACAACAGCAACTTAAAAGATTTGATGGGAAGCCTAGAGGACAGTGAGTTGAAGATAATATTGATGGAATAATTTGGAAAAAGATAGTGAGAATAGCAGCATAACTGAAAGAATGTAATCGATGTCACTGAATTCTACATGTAGAAACTTTCGAAATGGTGTAAATTTGGCTATGTATATTTTCACAAAAAAATGTCCTCATGGTCGAGAAGATAAAGTGTTCACATGTCGTGGTGTTGTTAACCAATGTCATAAAACAATAAGTGCACTGACTGTTTAATGAGAAACTATTTGTTCTGTAAACCTTCACCTAAAGTACAATAAAAAAATTTAAAGAAAAGAAAAAAATAATTTTTATTGTTGTAGTTTAAATGAAGTTTACATCAAGTTAGTTTCCCATACAAAAATTTATACCTTGGTTGTTAAGTGACCCCAATTGCTGTCTGCATACTGTGACAGCACTCTTCTCCTTTCCTCCCCTGATTCCCTATGTCCATTCAACCAGCTCCTAACCCTCTCTGCCTTCCTATCTTACCTCCAGACAGAAGCTGCCCATCCTTTTAGTCTCTTGTATCTACTTGAGCTAAGAGACACACACGTAACGAGTATCACTTTATGTCTCCCAGCCCAGTCCAAGCCCTGTCTGAAAAGTTGGCCTCAGAAATTCTTTCTGGGTAAGAATCCAGGGGCCTTGCTTTACAGAGTTCCTCCAGTCTCAATCAGACCATTAAGTCTGGTCTTCTTACTAGAATTTGAGTTCTTCACCCCACCTTTCTCATGCTTTATCAGGGACTCTCTGTTGTGTTCCCTGTCAGGGTGGTCATTGGTTGTAGCCAGGCACCATCTAGTTCTGTTCTCAGACTGATGAAGTCTCTGGTTTATGTGGCCGTTTCTGTCTCTTCAGCTAATACTTTCTTAGTGACTTTGGTGTTCTTCATTTTCCTTTGCTCCAGGTGGTTGGTACCAATTAATGCATCTTAGATGGCCGCTTGCAAGCTTTTAAGACCCCAGACACCACTCACCAAAGTAGGATGCAAAACATATTTTTAATAAGCTTTGTTATACCAGTTGCCCTAGATGTCCCTTGAAAGCATGGTCCCCAGACTCCTAACCCTGCTACTCTGTCTCTCAAACTATTTGAATGTATTCAGTAAACTTCTTAGCTTTCATTTAGTCTAGTTGTGATGACTTCACCGGTAGTGTGTGCTGTCCTTCCCTTCACCAAGATAATTCTTAACTACTATCTATTTAGTGAATACCCTCGCCCTCCCTCCCCACTCTCACTACCAAGAAATAATGTTTTCTTCTGGGTTTAAACCTTTTCTTGTGTTCTTATATTAGAGGTCTTATATAATATTTGTCCTTCTGTGGCTGACTAAATTCACGTAGCATAATGAACTCCAGCTTCCTCCGTGTTATGTCTCACGTCTTCATGGTGGTTTTTTATCATTGCGTAGTATTCCACTGTGTGGATATACCACAATTTTTTTATCCATTGGCCCCTTGATGGGCATCTGGGTTGTTTCCATCTTTTTGCTATTGTGAACAGTGCTGCAAAAAACATTGGTGTGCATATATCTACTCATTTGACGGCTCTTATTTCTCTAGGATATATTCCAAGGAGTGGGATAGCTGGATGGCATGGTACTTCTGTTTCTAGCTTTTTAAAGAGGTGCCAAATCAATTTCCAAAGTGATTGTACCATTTTACATTCCCACCAACAGTGTAGAAGTGTTCCAGTCTCTCCACAACTTCTCCAGCATTTATTATTTTGTGTTTTTTGGATTAATGCTAGCCTTGTTGGGTTGAGATGATATCTCATTGTAGTTTTGATCTTCATTTCTCTAATGGCTAATGATCGTGAGCACTTCATCATGTGTCTGTTAGCTGCCTGAATATCTTATTTGGCAAAGTGCCTGTTCATACCCTTTGCCCATTTTTTAATTGGGTTATTAGTTTTTTTGTTGTTGAGGTTTTGCAGTATCTTATAGATTTTAGAGATTAGGCGCTGATCAGATTGGTCAGAGCCAAAAAGTACTTCCCAGTCTGTAGGTTGTCTTTTGACTCTTTTGGTGAACTCTTTTGATGAGCATAAGTGTTTGATTTTTAGGAGCTCGCATTTATCTAGTCTCTCTTCTGGTGCTTGTGCATTTTTACTTATGGTTCATATTGTGTTTATGCCATGTATTAGGTCTCCTAGCATTGTTCTTATTTTTTATTCCATGATCTTTATCGTTTTTGACATTATATTTAAGTCTTTGATCCATGTTGAGTTAATTTTTTTGCGGGGTGTGAGGTATGGGTCTTGTTTGGGGTTTTGCAATTATGCAAGAACCATTTGTTAAAGAGACTGTCTCTTCCCCAATTAATGGACTTTGGGTCTCTGTCAAATATCAGCTTCTCGTAGGTGGATGAATTTATATCTGGATTGTCAATTCTGTTCCATGGGTCTATGTATCAGTTGTTCTACCAATACCAGGCTGTTTTGACAACCATGGCGTTATAATAGGTTACAAAATAGGGTAGTGTGTGGCCTCCCACTTTGTTCTTCTTCTTGAGTAGTGCTTTATTTATTCTGGCCCTCTTCACTTTCCATATGAAGTTGCGATTTGATTCTCCATCTCATTAAAAAATGCCGGTGGAATTTGGATCAGAATTGCATTGTATTTGTAGACCACTTTGGATAGAATTGACATTTTCACTATGTTGAGTCTACCTATCCATGAGCAAGGTATGTTTTTTTCACTTATGCAGGTCTCTTTTGGTTTCTTGCAGTAGTGTCTTGTAGTTTTCATTGTGTAGACCTTTTACTTTTCTGGTTAGATTTATTCCTAAGTATTTTATCTTCCTGGGGGCGAGTGTAAATGGTATTGATTTGACAATTACCTCTTCGAGGTTCTCTTGTTGGCATAAAGGAATCCAACTGATTTTTGTACGTTTATCTTGTATCCTGAAAGTCTGCTGAAATCTTCTATTAGTTCCAGTAGTTTTCTTGTGGATTCTTTGAGGTTTTCTGTGTATAAGAACATATCATCTGCAAATAGAGACACTTTGACTTCTTCCCTATCAATTTGGATGCCTTTTATTTCTCTTTCTAGCCTACTTGCTCAAGCTAGGACCTCCAGCAAAATGATGAATAAGAGTGGTGATAGAGGGCATCCTTGTCTGATTCCCGTTCTCAAGGGGAATGCTTTCAAAGTCTCTCCATTTAGGATAATATTGGCTGTTGGCTTTGTATAAATGCCCATAATTATATTGAGGAATTTCTCTTCTATTCCTATTTTGTTGAGAGTTTTTATCATGAATGAGTGCTGGACTTTGTCGAATGTCTTTTCTGCATCAAACAATAAGATCATGTGGTTCTTGTCTTTTGTTTTATTTATGTGATGGATTACATTGATTGTTTTTCTAATGTTGAACCATCCCTGCATACCTGGTATAAATCCCACTTGGTCATGGTGAATTATTTTTTTGATATGTTGCTGGATTCTATTGGCTAAAATTTTGTTGAGGATTTTTGCGTCAATGTTCATGAGGGATATTGGTTTGTAATTTTCTTTTTTTTTTTTTTTTTGTGGTGTTTTTACTCGGTTTTGGTATCAGGGTTATGCTGGCTTCATAGAATGAGTTTGGGGGTATTCCATCTTTTATATGCTCTGAAATACCTTTAATAGAAGTGGTGTTAACTCTTCTCTGAAATTTTGGTAGGATTTTCCATTGAAGCCATCCAGCTCAGGGCTTTTTTTTTGTTGGCAGTTTTTTAATTACCTTTTCAATCTCTTCTTTTGTTATGGTTTATTGGTTGTTCTAACTCTATTTGTGTTAGTTTGGGTAGGTAATGAGTTTCTAGAAATTTGTTCATTTCCTCTAGGTTTTCAAATTTGTTAAAGTACTATTTTTTATAGTATTCTGTTATGGTTCTTTTAATTTCAGTTGGGTTTGTTGTGATATCGCCCGTCTCATTTCTTGTACAGGTTATCTGCATCCTCTCCTGTTTTTCTTTTGTCAGTTTGGCCAGTGGTTTATCAATTTTGTTGATCTTGTTTTTCTATTCTCTATTTTATTTAATTGTGTTCTAATTCTTATTATTTCCTTTCTTCTGTCACCTGAGGGCTTCATTTGCTGCTCTCTTTCTACTTGTTCCAGTTGTAGGGTTAATGTTTTGATTATGGCCCTTTCTTCTTTTTGAATGTGTGCATTTATTGCTATAAGCTGACCTCTGAGTACTGCTTTGCTGTGTCCCAAATATTCTCATTTAATTCTATGAGTTTCTTTATTCCATCCTTAATTTCGTCTATAACCTAGTAGTTTTTAAGCAAGGTGTTGTTCAGTTTCAATGTGTTTGATTTTTTTTTCCTTCCTTTTTGTGTAGTTGATTTCTACTTTTATGGTTATATGGTCAGAAAAGATGCTTTATAATTTTTTGATATTTTGGATTTTGTTGAGGCTGCCTTATGACCTAATATGTGGTCTATTCTAGAGAATGTTCCTTGTGTGTTGGAAAAGAAAGTATACTAGGCTGCTGTTGGGTAGAGTGTTCAGTATATGTGTATGAGATCAAGTTGGTTGATTGTAACATTTAGCCCTTCTCTGTCTTTGTTGAACTTCTTTGTGGATGTTCTGTCCTTCAATAAAATTGATGTGCTGAAGTCTCCTACTACTATTATGGAGCTGTCTATCTCTCTTTTCAGGGCCGTTGGAGTTTGTTTTATGTATTTTGGAGCTTTGTATTTGGGTGTGTAAATATTTATTATAGTTATGTCCTCCTGGTGTAGTGACCCTTTTATCATTATATAGTGCCCTTCCTATCCTTTGTGGTGTATTTTACTTTAAAGTCTATTTTGTCAGAAATTAATATGCCACTCGTGCTCTTTTATGAGTGTTGTTTGCTTGATATATTTTTTTTTCATTCTTTGAGTTTTAGCTTGTTTGTATCTTTAAATCTAGCCTGTATCTCCTGTAGACAGCATATAGAAGGATCGTGTTTTTTTTTAACCAGTCTGCCACCCTCCATCTCTTTATTGGTGCATTTTGTCTGTTTACATTCAGCGTAATTATTGATAGGTATGAGTTTAATGCTGTCATTTTGATGTCTTTTGTAACGTGTTGTTCAAAGTTTCTTTGTTCCCCTTAATATTCTGTGATGAGTCTTTTTTTTTTTATGCATTTTCTTTTCATCTGTTTCACTGTTGTTGATTTTGTGTTTGCTGAGTCTTTATATTTTTTCTAGTTGTTTATTTTGGTTTGTAGGAATGTTAGTTTCTTTTATGGTTATCTTAATATTTACCTATATTTTTCTAAGATTATACCAGTCTTTTCTTTCTTTATATCGCCTTGACTTCCCCTTCATATGAAAAATCTATTTCTACGTTTTTTAATTCCCTCTTTTTTGTTTTAATGTTGTCATTTTTTACATATTGTTATCTTTGTTTCCTTATTTTCTATGTCTTAGCTTTGATGTATTTTTGTGACTTTCCTATCTGAGTTGATATCTGGTTGCTCTGTCCTGTGTTCTAGTCTTGCTTTGTTATCTGATGTTATTGATTTTCTAATTGGGTGACTCCCTTTAGTATTTCTTGTAATTTTGGTTTGGTTTTTGCAAATTATCTGAACTTCTGTTTATCTGGAAATGCCCTAAATTCGCCATCATATTTGAGAGACAGTTTGGCTGGATATATAATTCTTGGCTGACAATTTTTTTCCTTTAAGACTTTATATATGTCATCCCATTGCCTTCTTGCCTGCATGGTTTCTGCCGAGGAGTCTGAGCTTATTCTAATTGACTCTCCTTTGTTTTATCCCTAGCCGCTCTTAAAATTCTCTCTTTATCTTTGATTTTGGCAAGTTTGATTATAATATGTCTTGGGGACTTTATTTTGGGAACTACCTTATGTGGGGTTCGATGAACATCTTGGATAGATATCGTCTCATCTTTCATGATACCAGGGAAGTTTTCTGTCAACAAATCTTCAACAATTCTCCCTGTATTTTCTGTTATCCCTCCCCCCATTCTTGTACTCCAGTTACTTGTACTTTATTTCTCTTGATGGCGTCCCACATAAAGCTTAGAGTTTCTTCAGTGTTTTTAATTCTTTTATCTGATTTTTCCTCAAATAAGTTGGCGTCAAGGGCTTTGTCTTCAATGTCACTAATTCTGACTTCTGCTGCCTCAGTTCTACTCCTATCACTTACTACTGAGTTGTCTAATTCTGAAATTTTATTGTTAATCTTCTGGATTTCTGATTGCTTTCTTTCTATGGATTCATGCATCCTATTAAATTTGTCCTTATGCTCTTGAATAACTTTTATAAGTTCTGTTTCTGCTTTGTCTGTATGTTGTTTGGCTTTCTCTGTATTTTGATGAATTTCCTTTCTAATTTCTTGAAGAGTTCTGTACATTAATCTTTTGTATTCTATCTCTGATAATTCCAAGAAATTCTCTTCCCCCTGAAAATTTGTTGATTATTTTGGGAGCTTGCTGAAGCATCATGGACTGCCTCTTTATGTGATTTGATATTGACTGTTGTCTCTGATCCATCAATAACATATTATAATTTTATTTCATATTTGTTTAGTGTGTCCTAGCTTCTTATTTTGTTTTGTTTTTATATGCACAAATAGGCTGCTCGTGTGTGCCTTTGAAGCTCTAACATCCTGTCACCAGGTAGTTAGGTCTGTAACTAAGTGTGTGTGCTTAGGAGACCTTTAAATTTTCCTGTATGGATTCAGCTCACATGTCCAGGCAGTTGGTCACCTAGTCTTAGAGAGGCATGGATAATTGGTGTAGGCACAGGTATCTCACTGCAGTAGGAGGTCACTCACTGAGCAAGGCAAGGGCCTAATGGCTGCATGAGTTCTGAAAGGAAAATGTGTCCCTCTTCCTTACAGTGAGTACATAGGTGAGTTTTACAGCAGGACTATGAACACCCTACTCTGTTGGATGTAAGTACTGGGGTGCACCACTTATTCTTGTACTCCTGTAGCAGGTGCCTAGGTGGTGTGTGTGGCACCACCAGTCCTCAAACCCCGAATGCAGACAAGTAAGGCGCCAGATTAAAGGGCAGAGCAGTGTCAAGTGTCACAAATCTGCCACTTCACTGTTGAAACAGTTGAGTTAGACTTCAGGTATTTATGCTGTTGTACTGTGGTAGTCAGGGCTTACACTGTTGAGATGAGTCCACAGAAGTCTACATATACAGGAGTGGAAGGCACTCAAAGTCTGCAGACCCCTTATACCTGTGTCTAGGCTAAGGGTCTGTGCCAACCCTGAGTTCCTGGCTTAGGGGAACCAGTAGCTTATTTTTTCCCTGTTGGTTAATTTGTTCCCTCTCCAAGGTCAGGGCGCCTTATGGAAATCTACTTCCAGCTTATGGGACTCAGAGATCGCTGAAGCTGCCAGACTTGGTGCAGAGCAAGGATGGAGGAGGTAAATGGGAGAGAGGTATTTCCCAAATGGGTTTCTTTTTTAAATCCCTGCCAATGGCCACACCGTACTTATCTTTAGCCACTTGAGCACTGCTTTTCACTGGTTTTGAGTGTCCAAGCAGAGTCTCTGCTGCCGAATCTCTCTTGATGTGGAAACTGCCTCCTGAGCGAGCTAGCGGAGCTGTATGCTCACCTCTCTGCGCAACCCGAGCCTATCTGGGCTGAAGGGCTATGGCTCCTGCCTGGTCAGTTCTAGGCAACTCCTTGCTGCTTCCAAACCATCTCTTTCCTCCTGCCACTCATTCTGATTCCTCAACTTTGCCTTGTTCAGGGCGCCTAGATATTCATATAGAATCACATCACTTGTTTTTCAGGTCTTTGTCATAAGAAGGACATAGGAAGCCATCTGACTACTCTGCCATCTTGGCCCTGCCTCAGAACAAAATTCTAACTCACAAAAAATGATGAGACTTACTGTCTTTACAGAGACTGGAGAAACCCTTAGAGTATGGCCCTCAGACACACTTTTAACTCATTACTGAAGTAACTCCTGAGGTTCACCCTTCAGCCAAAGATTAGACAGGCCCATAAAACAAAATGCGACTAAAGGGGTACATCATCCCAGGAGCAAGGACTAGAAGACAGGAAGGGTAGGAAATTTGGTAATAGGGAATCCAAGGTCAAGAAGGGAGAGCGTTGACATGTTGTGGGGTTGTTAACCAATGTCATAAAGCAATACGTGTACTACCTGTTAAATGAGAAACTAGTTTGTTTTGTAAACCTTCATCTAAAACACAATTTAAAAAAAAGGACAGATAATAATACATTATGACAAATTGGATTCATACCAGATATGCGAGCATGATTCAACATTAGGAAATCAATCAAGGTAAACTACCACATAAATAAAACAAAAGATAACGGTCACATGATAATATCAATCAATGCAGAAAATACATTTGACAAAGTCCAACACCAATTCCTGATAAAAAACTCTTAGAAAAATATGATTAGATGGGAAAATCCTTGATATAATAAAGGGCATTTATACAAAACCAACAACCAACATTATTCTGAACAGAGAGACTGAAAGCATTTCCCCTGAGAATGGAAACCAGACAAGGATGGTCTTTATAACCACTCTTATTCAACATTGTGCTGGAGGTCATAGCTAGAGCAATAAGGTAAGAAAAGTAAATAAAACATATCCAAATTGGTAAGGAAGAGGTAAACTATCTGTATTGGCAGATGATATGGTCCTATACACAGAAAACCCCAAAGAATACACAGGAAAGCTCCTGGAACTAATAGAAGACTTCAGCAAATTAGCATGATACAATATTAACACACAAAAATCGATTAGATTCCTCTACACCAATAAAGATAACTTTAAAAAGGAAATCAGGAAAACAATACCATTTACAATAGCCACTCAAAAGATAAAAACTTAGGAATAAACCTAACCAGGGATGTAAAAGACCTACACAAAGAAAACTATAAAACACTACCATAAGAAACCAAAACAGACCTACACAAATAGAAAAACATACCATGTTCATGGATATGTAGACTAAATGTTGTGAAAATGTCAATTCTACCCAAAATGATCTACAGATACAATGCAATCCTGATCCAAATTAACGAGATGGAAAAACAAATCACCAACTTCATATGAAAAGGGAAGAGTCTCCTGGTAAGTAAACCATTACTAAAGAAGAACAAAGTGAGAGACTTCACAATACCTGATTTTAGAACCTATCATACAGCCACAGTAGCCAAAACAGCCTGGTACTGTAAAACAACAGGCACATAGACTACTGGAACATACTTGAGAACCCAGACTTTAAGTCCATCCATTTATGAAGAGTTGATATTTGACAAAGGGCCAAAGTCCATTAAATGGAGAAAAGACAGTTTCTTTAATACTTGGTGCTGACTTAACTGGATAGCTATCTGTAAAAATACTGAACAAGATCTATACCTCACATCGTACACAAAAACTAACTCAAAATGGATCAAAGACCTAAATATAAAATCTAAAACAATAAAAATTATGGAAGAAAAAAAAGATAACGCTAGGGGCCCTAATACATGGCATAAAGAGTACGCAAACCATAACTAACAATGCACAAAATCAAAAGGAAACTAGATAACTGGGAGCTCATAAAAATTAACCACTTATGATCATTAAAAGACTTCATCAACAGAGTAAAGAGAACTTACAATCTGGGGGAAAAAAACTTGGCTACTGCATATCTGAAAAGGGTCTAATCTCTAAAATCTACAAAATACTTCAACATCTCAATAAAAAAAAGATAAATAATCCAATTTTAAAAAGGGAAAAGGATACGAACCGATACTTCACTAAGGAAGACATTCAGGCAGCCAACAGACACATGAGGAAATGTTCTCAATCATTAGCCATTAGAGAAATGCAAATCAAAACTACAAGGAGACCCTGAGGGACAGAACTGCAGGGCTGAGGGCTGGGGACCATGGTCTCAGGGGACATCTAGCTCCAATAGCATAGCATAGTTTATAAAGAAAATGTTCTTCCTACTTTTTTGAGTAGCGTCTGGGATCTTAAAAGCTTGTGAGCATCCATCTAAGATACGCCACTGGTCCCACCCCATCTGGAGCAAGGGAGGATGAAGAAAACCAAAGATGCAAGGGAAAGATTGTCCAAAGGACTAATGGAACACAACTACCACAGCCTCCATCAGACTGAGTTCAGCACAACTAGATCATCCCTGGCTACCACCACCAACTGCTTTGGAAGGGATCACAATACAGTGTCCTGGACAGAGCTGGAGAAAAATCTAGAACAGAATTCTAACTCACAAAAAAAGACCAGAACTACTGGTCAGACAGAGACTGGAGAAACCCCCAACAACATTTTAATTCAGTACTGAAGTCACTCCTGAGGTTCATCCTTCAGTAAAAATTAGACAGGCCCATAAAAAAAGATAATAAACGGGCACACCAGCCTAGGGGCAGGGACAAGAAAGCAGTAGGGTACAGGAAAGCTGGCAATGGGAAACCTAGATTTGAGAAAGGGAGAGTGTTGACATATATTGGGGTTGGCAACAAATATCACAAAACAGTATTTGTATTCATTGTTTAATAAGAAAGTAAATTGCTCTGTAAACCTTCATCTAAAATACAATTTTATAAAAACACAGCGAGATACCATTTCACCCCAACATTACTTTAATCGAAAAAAAAAAAAAAAAGAAAGAAAGAAAATAACAAATGTTGGAGAGGTTGCCAGGAGATTGGAACTCTTATGCACTGCTGGTGGGAATATAACATGGTACAACCACTTTGGAAAACCATTTGGTGCCTCCTTAAAAAACAAAAACAAACTACAAATAGAAATACCATATGATCTAGCAATCGGACTCCTGGGAATATGCCCTAGATAGATAAGAGCTGTCACACCAACAGATATATGTACACCTGTGTTCACTGCAGCACTATTCACAATAGCAAAAACATGGAAATAACCTAAATGTCCATGAACAGATGAATGGATAAACCAATTATGGTACATACACACAACGAAATACTATGCAATGACAAAGAACAATGATGAATCCGTGAAAAGTCTCACAACATGGATGAAGTTGGAGGGCATTATGCTGAAGGAAATAAGTAAGTAACAAAAGAACAAATATTGTATGAGACCACTATTATAAGAACTCAAGAAAAGGTTTACACACAGGAAAAAAATCTTAGATGGTCAAGAGGATGGGGAGCGGGGAGGGAAAATCACTCACTAGATAGTAGACGAGTATCAACTTTGGTGAAGGGAAAGACGACACACAATATAGGGGAAGTCAGTACAACTAGACCAAAGCAAAAGCATAGAAGTTTCTTGGACACATCTAAACATTTTGAGGGATTAAGTAGATGGGGCTGGGGCCTGGGGACCATAGTCTCTGGAGACATTTAATTCAAGTACCATAAATAGTTCATAAAGAAAATATTCTATGTCCCACTTTGGTAAGTAGCGTCTGGGGTCTTAAAAGCTTGTAAACGACCATCTAAGATACAGTTAGTGCCCCATCCTGTCTGGAGCAAAGTAGAACGAAGAAAACCAAAGACACAAGGAAAATATTACCCTTAAGGCCTAAAGGAACACATGAGTCAAAGCCTCTACCAGCCAGAGCCTAGAAGAACTAGTCGTTGCCCGGCTACCACCACCAATTGCTCTGACAGCCAAGAGTTCCATACAGAATGGGTGAAAAATGTAAAGCAGACTTCAAATTCACCAAGAAAAGACTAGACTTACTAGTCTGACAGACTGGAAGAACCCCCAAGACTACGACCACTGGACACACTGCTAACTCAGAACTGAAATCACTCCCAAAGCCCACTTTTCAGACAAAGATTAGACAGGCCTATAAAACAAAAATAACACATGTGAAGAACATGCTTATTAGTTCAATCAAATATACAAGACAAAATGGACAACTCCTGTCCAAATGCAATATGAGAAGACAGGAAGGGACAGGAACTGATCGATAGACACATGGAACCCATGGTGGAAAGGGGGAGCATGCTATCACACTGTGGGAATTGCAACCAATATTACAAAACAATACGTGTATAAATTTTTGAATGATAAATTAACTTGAGTTGTAAACTTTCACCTAAAGCACAATAAAATATTTGTAAAAATGTCATTTTAGCATCAATGGACTAATTATGTTGTATTTTTTGTCATTTAACCTGTTAATAATATTTTAATAAGCAACATGTGTTCCTGGTCAGAGCTATGTTCACATCTTGCATAACAATTATTCAGCCATAGTATGTTACTCATTTTATGCTGACAGATTTGATACTTTGATTTCATTTTTTTCTTGTATATATGTGAGATTGGTATGTACTTTTTCTTTCATTGCTGCATTTGTCAACTTTTTTTAGGGGGGATAAGCTAGTTTCATAAAATTACAAGAACAACTTTGTCTTTGGAATATTTGGGGAAAAAATTTGAAACCTATATAAATCTCAGATATCTCCTACTTCATATCATCCTTTACTTTATTATAACTATATGTTTGTATGATATTATTAACTAGGAAACTATTTCCCACGATTCTAAAAGGGAATATTATGTTTGTGTTACACATCTAGTGAACTCCCCTGCGAAATTCTGAAAAAGTTAAAACACACACACACACACACACACACACACACACACACACACACACACACACACTAAAACATCTATGTAAAAGTAGTAATAATGTTGGGATGTAAATTGCTTAGAACATTACTGTTTGCCAAATTATTTGCAATTAGACCTTTCCTTTCATAGAATTTACTTTTCTCATTCTTTGCTTCATTCTCCACGTTTTTCAAAACTCTCAAAATTTTGGAATTCCCTCTTCACAGTACTAAACAAAAACAAGTGCTGAATGTGAAATTAGGTAAGGTAACATATTCAGAACCAAGGTTCAGTGTCTCAGAATGGTTCATTCTGAGAAGGATGCTCTGATACCTTTATTAGTTTCAGCAAAAAATAAGAAAGGCATCCACATTATTGACGTCTGACATATTTTCAGAACATCTACTGTATCTTTATGCAAATAATATGCACCTTTTATGTTTGTTCATCAACTGTGCCCTTCCCCCATGAGGTATTTTCATAAGTGCCTGTATACCAATCTTCTTTACATATTGCTGTAAATAAAAATTAGCATAGTGTGTTTATGAAAATACCTCATGGGGGGAGGGTGCATTTGGCAAACAAACGTAGGAGGTGAGTGTTATTAGTGTAAAATATGGTACTTGTTAATTTGAGAATTTACAGATGTATTTGAAATGCAACTCAAAATACCTTACCTTTGTTTTTTTTTAATTTTTTTTATTTTTTTTTAATGTTGCATTAAGTTTGGGGAGATTAATATAAAATTTTTCTAGGTAACCATTGGCTAAAATATTGTAAAATACATAGATTACATAGTGTCATTCTACTGAGAAAATGTTATCTACGATAAGTGACTGCAGAAAATGCTAGTTTTTCAGATGGAAGCTGATAGATTAAGAAACTCTCCATCCAAAAAAACGACCAAACCTATTGCTGAGTCGATTCTGACTCATAGCAACCCTATAAGAAGGAGCAGAACTGCCTGATAGGATCTCCAAAGAGCGGTTGGTGGTTTTAAACTGCCGACTTTTTGGTTAGCAGCCAAGCACTTAAGATAGATTAACAGATAGACAAAATTCCCTGTTGCATGTTAGATATTGGGAGATGAGATGTTTTAACAGAAAATATTTCAACAAGGATTCAATGCAAAAGTCTGAGCCCTCTGCCAAAAGAGTACGCTCCCCATATCACTTTTCTTCCCTGACCTTCAGGGAAATCTGTGGCCCTGGCTAACATAATCCAGAACCTCTGGGTCAGAGTTTCCAACCATAGATCCCAGAAGTATGCAGTTTTAACTAATCCCACATTTAAAATGCACTCAATAAGGAGTTCTATTTCTTCTTCTCTGAAAGTAATCTGTAAAATGGAGAAGTAATATGCACTTAATACAGTTGAAGTGAGATTTAGATAAATACTGTATTGCCTCAACATCAAAACCTGACAAAGGTATTATTATAAAAAAGAAAAAAATACATATATATGTATATATCCTTCACTGACAGAACAAAACTTGAACAAATTATTAGAAAATTAAATACTACAATAGACAACAAAAATAATACATCAGAATTCTGACAACATGGTGCTCTAGGCAGAAGCACCACACCATCCCTCCACAGCAAAGATCCGAAAAACTAAGCCAAACAGAGAAAACAGCAATCCTGAAACCCTATGCATCAAACGAAGAGATGAAGAACTCAGCCAAGCACTGAATGGAATAAGAAACTGACAGAGAACAGAGAGTGAGGAGACATATATGGAGAGGTCTCCTATCAGCTAACGCAGCACGGATCCACCATCTTGGTCTCCTATCAGAGACAAGCCAACAGGGAGTACGAGAAAGCAGCTTCACGGAGCTTCCAGCAGGAGACAGAATAACTGGTAACCAACAATATATGCTTTCCCACCCCCTACCCTTCTTCAACTCCACTTGGCCTCCTCTGCTTCCCACTGCCACAGTCTCTTGGCCAGAAAGCACTGGCTGCTTGGATTCCACCCACCTGCACCAGCTGATTCACTGAGTGCCACTTGTTGGCTACTGGTGTTGCTTTCTTCAGCTTCTTTTGATTTCTTCCTTACCTGTCATCACCTCCCCCTCCTTTCGCTCAAATACCTAGCTCAATGTGCCATCTTTACTTTTCTGGAAAGGCTGTGAAACTCTGGTCGAATGTGAAACTGCTTCTTGGTCAATGCTGCCACGCTGGTGAGATCCCAGGGTTTTTTCTTGTTTTTTTTGGTTTTGAATTGTTTGTTTTCTTTTTCTTTTCTCAAATTGGGAGCCGTTTCTAGCCGGGCAGTACTGCGTGGCTTGGGACCTACCCACTCAGCTTAAGCAGACACCCAGAGGGATCCTTGAGGACATTTCTTTTTTCTTGATTTTAGTTTCTGGTTTTGGGGGGATTTTTCTTGTTTTTTTTTTTTTAATTTTTTTTTTACCCTCTTTTTCCCTTTTTGTCTTTCTTCATCACAAAATTTCTCGTCTGTCTATACCTTCCTTCTCTTCCTGTCCCCTGAATAACTGGTGCAAATGACCCCTCTACAACTTCTAGCCAGGCTGTACTTCAACACCTGGCAACAACTTCCCCAGACCTCATAGCCCCACCGGTGGGAACCCTGGGAGATTTGCTTTTCTTTTTTCTTTCTAATTTTCATTTATTCATTCTTTTCTTTTTTTCTTCTTCTTCGTCTTTTGTTTATCTCCATTTCTTAGTCTCTCATCTCTCCACTGCAATGGCAAGCTCCCCTAGCACTCTTTTTTGTTTGTACGTTTTTGGCTCCTGTTCCTCTCTCCTCTCTCCCATACTCAGCTGCACACATCACAATCTCCGCCCTCCATCCTGCCTATCTGCACAGTGCGCTTAACATCACACCACCAAGCAGTACACACACGGCCTACCAGAACCTGCCCTGCACTGATTACCAGCCTGCCACAGTGTGTGTAGTAAGTGCCACAAACAACTCATCCTAGCAACTCATCTGCAGCTAGACCTGCCCTGCTGTACCATATCTGAGCGATTGACCCTGTCAATTGGAGAAGGAGGTGAAAAGTATCGTGCCCACAGATAAGCAAACAGCAAAGACAACACAGACCACATGCTCAGACATAGCCTAATTTAAAAAAAAGGATGAAACAAATCTACAATAAATAAATGAGAAAAATAATTATTGAATGCCCTGAAGACAGCAGACAATATCAAAACATTTACAAAAACAGGACAGGATGGTTCCAGTAGGCATCCAAAATAAAACACCAGATGATTTTCCAGTGGAAGAAAAGGCACTAGAACTACCTGATAGGGAATTCAAATTTTTAATACTCAGAACTGTCCAAGAGTTGAAGCAAAAAGCAGACAAAAATGGCAGACAAATTCATAGAAAATACAGACAAAAAATGGAAGAATTCATTAAAATAATGCAGGAACAAAATGCCAAAATAACTTCACAACTAGAAATTATACAAAAACAACAATTAGAAATCCCAAAGATAGGAGGCGGGGCCAAGATGGTGGAGTAGTCATACAGTTTCTTTATCCCTCTTACAAAAAAGACCTGGAAAAACAAGTGATTTGATTGTATATGAATATCTAGGAGCCCTGAACGAGGCAAAGTTGAGAAATCTGACTGAGTGGCAGGGGAAGACGGAGATGGTTCTGAAGAAGTGAGAAGTGCCACAAGGGACTTGGCTAGAGCTGCAGGTCTTCAGTCCCGACAGGCACCGAGGTATGCAGTGAAGAAGGCATACAGGTCCACGCACACTCGGGAGGCAGTTTCCAAGTTGAAAGAGATCTGACAGCAGAGATTCTTTTTGGACGCTCTGAACCAGTGAAAAGCAGCTCCCATGTGGCTAAAGATAAGTACACGCAAGCGGCCTTTCACGGGGACTTAAAAAAAAAAAAAAGCCCAGTTGGGAAAAACCTCTCTCCCTTTTACCTCCTCCCTCCCCACTCTGCACCTGTCCGGCCTTCCAAATTCTCTGAGTCCCCTGGGCTGGAAGTAGATCCCAAAAGGCAACCTGACCTATTTTCCTGGCCTTGGAGAGGGAACAAATAAGCTACTGGCTCCCCTAAGCCAGGAACTCAGGGTCGGGACAGCTCCTTTGCTAAGCACAGGCATAAGGGGTCCACAGACTTTGAGTGCCTTACATCCCTGTATAGACTTGTGGGGACCCTTCTCAACGGCGTTAGTATCGATACCACAGTACAACCAGGTAAACATCTAAAGTTTAACTTCAACTGTTTCGGCTGTGAAGTGGTATATTTGTGACTCTCGACACAGCCCTACCCCTTAAGCAGGCACCTTTATCAATCTGCACCAGGGGCTTGAGGACTGGTGACATCACCTATGCCACCTAGTCACTTGCTACAGGAGTCCAAGAAAAAGTGGTGCCCTCGAGTCTTTACCACCAACAGAGTGAGTTGCTCATAGTCTGGCTGCAAAACTCATCTACCTACTCCTCGTAGGGATTAGGGACACTCTTTCTTTTCAGACTCCAAGGGGCAGCCAACAGCCCCCTGCCTGGCTCAGCTCATGACTCACTACCACAGCCATATACCTGTGCCTACACCAATTACCCATGCCTCTCTAAGATGGTAGGTGAGAGTCTGCACCACACACTTGGTGACTGACTGCCTGGACATCTGAGCTGAATCCATACAGGAAAATTTAATGGACTCTTGTGGGCACATAGTTAGAGAACTAACTACCTGGTGAAAGGATGTTAGACCTTCAAAGGGGCCAATAATCAAACTAGCACACATGAGCAGCCTATTGGGGAATATCAAAATAAAACAAAACAAGATGCTAGGACTCACCAAACAAATGTAAAATAAAATTATAATAAATTATTTATGGCTAGGAGACAACAGTCAATATCACATAAAGAAGCAGTCCATGATGGCTTCAGCAAGCTCCCAAAATAAAGAATCAAGAAATTTTCTGTAGAAAGAGAATTTCTTGGAATTACCAGAGAAAGAATACAAAAGATCAATATACAGAACTCTTCTAGAAATTAGAAAGGAAATTTTACAAAATGCAGTAACAGCCAAAGAACACACGGACAATGTAGTAGTGGAACTTAAAAACGTTATTCAAGAATATAATGACAAATTTAACAGGCAGCAAGAATCCATAGAGAGACAGCAATCAGAAATCCAGAAGATAAACAATAAAATCTCAGAATTAGACAACTCAATAGAAAGTCATAGGAGCAGAATTGAGGCAGTAGAAGTTAGAATTAGTGACATTGAGGATAAAGCTCCTGACACCAACTTATCTGAGGAAAAATCATATAAAAGAATTAAAAAGAATGAAGAAATTCTAAGAGTCATGTGGGACCCTACCAAGAGAAATAACCTACGTGTGATTGGAGTACAAGAAAGGGGGGATAACAGAAAATACAGAGAAAATTATTGAAGATTTGTTGACAGAAAACTTCCTGATATCATGAAAGATGAGAAGACATCTATCCAAGATACTCATCCAACCCCACATAAGGTAGATCCCAAAAGAAATTCACCAAGATATAATCAAAAGTACCAAAACAAAAGATAGAGAATTTTAAGAGCAGCTAGGGATAAAAGTCATCTACAAAGGAGAGTCAATTAGAATAAGTTCAGGCTACTCAGCAGAAACCATGCAGGCAAGAAGGCAATAGGATGACATATATAAAGCCTGGAAGGAAAACAACTGCCAGCCAAGAATTATATATCCCGCAAAACTGTCTCTCAAATATGATGGCGAAATTAGGGTATTTCCAGATAAACGGAAGTTTAGGGAATTCGCAAAATCCAAACCGAAATTACAAGAAATACTAAAGGGAGTCCTCCGGTTAGATAATCAATAACATCAGATAACAATGCAAGACCAGAACACAGGTCAGAGCAATCAGATACTGATTCAGATAAGGAAGTAAAAAAATACTTTAAAGCTGAAACATTGAAAATAGGGAGATAGAGATTTCAATATGCAAAAAAAAATTAAAACAAATAAAGGGACTTAAAAAATGCAGATATTGATTTTTCATATGGAGGGAAGTTAAGGTGATATAAAGTAATAAAAGACTGGTATAAACCTAGAGAAATAGGAGTAAATATTAAGGTAACCACAAAGGAATCTAAGAATCCTACAAATCAAAATTAAAAAAGTAGAAAAACATAAAGACCCAGGAAACACAAAATCTACAACAATGAAAAAGATGAAAAAAAATACAAAAAAAAAAATACAAAAATACAAAAAAATACAAATAGAAAAATGAATCAGCACAGAAAATTAAGGGGAACAAAGAAACTGTGAACAACACACAAAAAGAGATATCAGGATGACAGCACTAAATACATACCTATCAATAATTACCCTGAATGTAAACGGAATTACTGCACCAGTAAAGAGACAGAGAAAAGCAGATTGGATAAAAAAGCATGATCCATTTATATGCTGCATACAAGAGACACAGCCTAGACTTAAAGACACAAACAGGCTAAAACTAAAAGGATGGAAAAAAATATATCAAGCAAACAACACTCAAAAAAAGAACAGGAGGGGGGCAAGATGGCGCTCTAGGCAGAAACACCACGCCGTCCCTCCACAGCAAAGATCCGAAAAACTAAGCCTAACAGAGAATCAACAATCCTGAAACCCTAGAACACCAAATGAAGAGATAAAGAACTCAGCCAAACACCAAACGGAGTGAGAATACTAAAAGAGAACGGAGAGCGAGGAGAGACTCAGGCAGAGATTCCTTACCAGCTAACGCAGCGCGGATCCACCATCTTGGATTCCTATCGGAGACCAGCAAACGGGAGAGCAGCCTTGCAGAGCATCTGGTCGGAGACAGAACGACCGGTAAACTGCGGTGCGCGCTCTCCCACCACCCACCCCTCTCCACCTCAGCTGGGGATCCCCTGCTTTCTGTGGCCACGGTCCCTGAGCAGGGGGGCGCCGGTGCTTGGATTCCGCGCGCCCGGGCTGGAGGCTTTCTGGGAGCCGTTTGCTGGCACCTAGCGAAACTTTTTCTGCCGCCTCCCCCTCCTTTTGCCTGGGTGCCTGGTTCCGAGTGCCGTCTCTGCTCTCTCCTGCGGGGCTGTAGGGCTGCGTGCGGGCGTGTGGCTGTTTCTAGGTCTGGGCTCCCGCGTGGGTGGGATCCCGGGGCCTTTGTTCATTCGCCCCTCTGCTTTCCGTGGCCGGAGTCCCTGAGCTGGGGGGCGCCGGTGCTTGGATTCCGCGCGCCCGGGCTGGAGGCTTTCTGGGAGCCGTTTGCTGGCACCTAGCGAACCTTTTTCTCCCGCCTCCCCCTCCTTTTGCCTGGGTGCCTGGTTCCGAGTGCCGTCTCTGCTCTCTCCTGCGGGGCTGTAGGGCTGCGTGCGGGCGTGTGGCTGTTTCTAGGTCTGGGCTCCCGCGCGGGTGGGATCCTGGGGCCTTTGTTCGTTGGCCCCTCTGCTTCCCGTGGCCACGGTCACTTAACCCCGAGACTACCGGCTTCTTGGAATTCGCGCCCCTGAGTGGGGGCTCTCTGGGTCCCATTTGTAGGCACTGACTGCTGGTGTTGCCCTTTTTTTTTTTTTTTTTTAATTTTATTTTTCTTCCTTTTTTGATTAGTTTTGTCATCTTTTACCTCTTTTTCCCTTTTGTCTTTCTTCATTGCTTAATTTCTCATCTCTCTATCTCTTCCTTCTCTTTCTGATCCCTGAATACCAGGCGATGTATGCCTCTGTACCTTCTGGCCAGGCTGAGCTGTGAAAATTGAGACCGACTCCCCCAGACCTCATAGCTGCATCGGTGGGATCCCTGGGAACTTTGCAGTTCTTTAACTTTTCTGATTTTTATTTGGTCATTCTTTCCTTTTCTTTCTCTTCCCCCTTCTGGTTTCCTCCATCCCATAGTCTCTCATCTGTACATTCCAACGACAAGCTCCCCTAGCATTCTTTTATGTTTGTACGCTTTTTGCTCCTCCTCCTCTCTCCTCTCTCCCATATCCAGCTTAGCTTCACACATAACCATCTTCCCGCTGCACCCTACCTACCTGCACCGTGCACTAGACATCACATCACCAAGCGGTGCAGGCACGCCCTATTGGAACCTGCCCAGCACTGACTACCGACCGTCCTGGTGGCTGCGGTGAGTGCCACAAGCAACCCATCCCAGTGGCTCCTCCTCAACTAGATCTGCCCAGCTGTACCACAAGAACGAAAAAAAAAAAAAAAAATCTACAATCAATAAACGAGAGAAATATCTACTGAATGCCCCGAAAACAGCAAACAATATCAAAACATTTACAAAAACAAGACAAGATGGCTCCAATAGGCGTCCAAATTAAAACACCAGATAACTCTCCTGTGGAAGAAAATGCACTAGAAGTACCTGATAGGGAACTGAAATCACTAATACTCGGAATTTTCCAAGAACTGAGGCAAAAAGCTGACAAACATGAGGAAAAAATAGACAAATTTATGGAAAATACAGACAAAAAATTGGAAGAATTCAGGAAGATGATGCAAGAACAAAATGCCAAAATAAATTCACAACTCGAAATTATACAAAAACAACAATTAGAAATCCAAAAGATAAACAACAAGATTTCAGAAATGGACGGTGTCATAGAAGGGCTGAGAAGTAGATTTGAAACCATGGAAGACAGGATCAGTGGAACTGAAGACAAACACTTGGATACAACTCTGTTTCAGGAAAACTCAGAAAAAAGAACAAAGAAAAATGAAGAGACCCTGAGAGTTATGTGGGACACAATTAAAAGCAAAAACTTACGAGTGATTGGCATACCAGAACAGGGGGAGAAAACAGAAAACACAGAGAGGATCATTGACGAACTGCTGACAGAAAACTTTCCCAATATCATGAAAGATGAAAAGCTGGTCATCCAAGAAGCTCAACGAACCCCATATAGAAGAGACACCAAAAGAAAATCACCAAGACATATCATATTCACACTCGCTAAAACTAAAGACAAACAAAGAATCCTGAAAGCAGCTCGTGAAAAACAAGAAGTCACATACAGAGGAGAAACAATAAGACTAAGCTCAGATTATTCAGCAGAAACCATGCAGGCAAGAAGGCAATGGGATGACATATATAAAATCTTGAAAGAAAAAAATTGTCAGCCAAGAATAATATATCCTGCAAAACTCTCATTCAGATTTGATGGTGAAATTAGGTCATTTCCAGATAAACAGAAACTAAAGGAATATGCAAAAGTCAAACCAAACTTACAAGAATTATTAAAGGGAGTTCTTCGATCTGAGGACAAACAGCTTCAGCCCTCAGGCAGGACCTAGGACCTAGGACGCAGGTTCACATGAACCAGATACCATTCTAGGAACTGAACTACAGAGGACTTTCCAAAAACAAAAGATATACAACAGGGAATCAGAGAAATCAATCAAAGGATGACAACAACATCAAAACAATGAAAGAGGGAACAAACGGCATAGGTATAGAACCTTCTAAAGGAGAAGAAGGCAAGGCGATACCAAGTAAGGGTAGACTGCTTCAAAATTATAAAGATAAGGGTAAAATTCATGGTAACCACAAAAAAAGTTAACAAACCAACTCATAAAATTAAAGACAAAAAACATAAAGTCTCAACAAAAACAAAACCTACAAAAACAAAAGAAATGAACACAAAATCCACAAACAAAAGGAACTCAGCACAAGAGAGTAAGAAGAACAAAGAAAACTTCAGCATCACAAAAAAAAGCACTACAAAATGACAGCAACAAACTCACATCTATCAATAATTACACTGAACGTAAATGGGCTCAATGCACCCATAAAGCGACGGAGAGTGGCAGAATGGATAAGAAAACAGGATCCATCTATTTGCTGTCTACAAGAGACACATCTTAGAAACAAAGATGTGAATTTATTAAAAATCAAAGGTTGGAAAAAAATATATCAAGCTAACAACTATCAAAAAAGAGCAGGAGTGGCAATTCTAATCTCAGATAAAATAGACTTTAAAACAAAATCTACCATAAAAGACAAAGAAGGACACTATATAATGATTAAGGGGATGATCCATCATGAAGACATAACCATAATAAATATCTATGCACCCAATGACAGGGCTCAAAAATACATAAAAAAAACTCTAACAGCACTGAAAAGAGAAATTGACAGTTCCACAATAATAGTAGGAGACTTCAACACACCACTCTCAGTAAAGGACAGAACAACTAAAAAGAAACTCAGCAAAGATACAGAAGACCTAAAGGACACAATCAGCCAACTGGACCTCATAGACATATATAGAACAATCCATCCAACCGCTGCAAAGTACACATTCTTTTCCAATGCACATGGAACATTCTCCAGAATAGACCACATCTTAGGCCACAGAGCAATCCTCAACAAGATCCAAAATGCTGAGATAATTCACAGTATCTTCTCTGACCACAATGCCATCAAGGTAGAAATTAACACTAGAAAGAGCAAGGAAAAAAAATCAAACACATGGAAACTGAATAATAATCTGCTTACACATCAATGGGTAATAGAAGAAATCAGAGATGGAATTAAAAAATTCCTAGAATCAAATGAAAATGAAAACACATCATACCAAAACCTTTGGGACACAGCAAAGGCAGTCCTCAGAGGACAATTTATAGCAATAGAGGCACATATCAAAAAAGAAGAAAGGGACAAAATCAAAACATTAACTACAGAACTCAAACAAATAGAAAGAGAACAACAAAAAAACCCTACAACCACCGGAAGAAAGGAAATAGTAAAGATCAGAGCAGAAATCAATGAAATAGAGAACAGAAAAACAATAGAAAGAATCAACAAAACCAAAAGTTGGTTCTTTGAAAGAATCAACAAAATCGACAAACCACTGGCCAGACTGACAAAAGAAAAACAGCAGAGGGCACAAATAACCCAAATAAGAAATGAAATGGGGGACATTACAACAGACCCAACTGAAATAAAAAGGATTATAACAGAATATTATGAAAAACTATATTCCAACAAATTTGAAAACCTAGAGGAAATGGATAAATTTCTAGAAACATACGGCCTACCCAAACTACAACAAAGTGATATTGAAAATCTGAACAGACCCATAACAAGAGAAGAGATTGAAAAGGTAATAAAAAAACTCCCAACCAAAAAAAGCCCTGGCCCAGATGGCTTCACTGGAGAATTCTACAAAACATTTACAGAAGAGCTCGTACCAGTACTACTCAAGTTATTTCAGAGCATAGAAGAGGAAGCAACACTTCCAAATTCATTCTATGAAGCCAGCATAACGCTGATACCAAAACCAGGCAAAGACATCACAAAAAAAGAAAATTACAGACCAATATCTCTCATGAATATAGATGCAAAAATTCTGAACAAAATTCTAGCCAATAGAATTCAGTATCATATCAAAAAAATAATACACCACGACCAAGTAGGATTCATACCAGGTATGCAAGGATGGTTTAACATTAGAAAATCCATCAACGTAATCCACCACATAAATAAAAGGAAAGAAAAAAATCACATGATTATCTCAATTGATGCAGAAAAGGCATTTGACAAAGTCCAACACCCATTCCTGATAAAAGCTCTCAATAAAATAGGTATAGAAGGGAAATTTCTCCACATACTAAAGGGCATCTATGCAAAACCAACAGCCAACATCATTCTTAATGGAGAAAGGCTGAAAACATTCCCCCTGAAAACAGGAACAAGACAAGGATGCCCTTTATCACCACTCCTATTTAACATTGTGCTGGAAGTTCTAGCTAGAGCAGTAAGGCAAGAAAAAGAAATAAAGGGCATCCAAATTGGTAATGAAGAAGTTAAACTCTCCCTGTTTGCAGATGATATGATACTATACATAGAAAACCCTAAAGACTCCACGAGAAATTTACTGGAACTAATAGAAAGATTCAGCAGAGTAGCAGGATACAAGATAAACATTCAAAAATCAGTTGGATTCCTATACACCAGTAAAGAGAACGATGAAAAGGAGATCAGGAAATCAATACCATTTTCAATAGCCCCTAAAAAGATAAAATACTTAGGAATAAATCTGACCAGGAATATAAAAGACCTATACAAAGAAAACTACAAAACACTGCTGCATGAAACCAAAAGGGATCTACATAAATGGAAAAACATACCATGCTCATGGATAGGCAGACTCAACATTGTGAAAATGGCAATTCTACCTAAAGCAATCTACAAATACAATGCAATTCCGATACAAATACCAACAACATTCTTCAAAGAGATGGAAAAACTAATTATTAACTTTATATGGAAAGGGAAGAAACCTCGAATAAGTAAAGCACTACTGAAGAAGAAGAATAAAGTTGGAGGACTCACACTACCTGACTTGAGAACCTACTATACAGCTACGGTACTCAAAACAGCCTGGTACTGGTACAACAACAGAGACATTGACCAATGGAACAGAATTGAGAACTCAGATGTAAATCCATCCACCTACGGTCACCTGATTTTTGACAAGGGCCCAAAATACATCAAATGGGGAAAAGACAGTCTTTTTAACAAATGGTGCTGGCAAAACTGGATATCCATTTGTAGAAAAATGAAACAGGACCCATACCTCACACCATATACAAAAACTACTTCAAAATGGATCAAAGACCTGAATATAAAGCCTCAAACTATAAAATTCATAGAAGAAAAAATAGGACCAACACTTCAGACCTTAATACATGGCATTAACAGGATACAAACCATAAACATCAACACAAAAAACCCAACAGATAAACTAGATAATTGGGATCTTCTAAAAATCAAACATCTATGCTCTTCAAAAGATTTCACCAAAAGAGTTAAAAGAGAACCTACAGACTGGGAAAAAATTTTTGGACAGTACAAGTCAGACAAAGGTCTAATCTCCATAATCTACAAGAAAATCCAACACCTCTACAACAAAAAGACAACCAATCCTATCAAAAAATGGGCAAAGGAAATGAACAGACACTTCACCAAGGAAGACATTCAAATGGCCAACAGACACATGAGGAAATGCTCGCGATCACTAGCCATTAGAGAAATGCAAATTAAAACCACAATGAGATACCATCTCACCCCGGCATTACTGGCACGAATCAAAAACACTGGAAATAACAAATGTTGGAGGGGCTGCGGGGAGACGGGAACTCTTATACACTGCTGGTGGGAATGCAAAATGATACAGCCATTTTGGAAAATGATATGGCGTTTCCTCAGAAAGCTAGAAATAGACGTACCATTCGATCCAGCAATCCCACTCCTAGGAATATATCCTAGAGAAATAAGAGTCATCACTCGAATAGACATATGCACACCTATGTTCATGGCAGCATTATTCACAATAGCAAAACGATGGAAACAACCTCGATGTCCATCAACAGACGAATGGATACACAAACTATGGTACATACACACAATGGAGTACTATGCAACGAGAAAGAACAATGAATCGGTGAACCATCTCATAACATGGATGAAACTGGAGGACATCATGCTGAGTGAAATAAGTCAATCACAAAAGGACAAATATTGTATGAGACCTTTATTGTAAAAACCCATGAAAAAATTCACATGCAAAATGTAACAATCCTTGTTGGTTACCAGGGATGGGAGGGCGGGGGGATACTAAATAGGTAATAGGTAAGTGGTAACTTGGGTGAGAGATGAGATAGTACATAGTACAGGGGAAACTAACACAACCTGCACAAGGAAAGGTCATGGAGGCCCTATAGACACATCCAAACCCCCCGAGGGACTGAGTTGTTGGATGGAGGGCTCTGGGAACCATGATCTCGGGGAACATCTAGCTCAATTGGCATGACACTACTTATAAAGATAATGCTCTACATTCTACCTTGGTGAGTAGTGTCTGGGGTCTTAAAAGCCTATGAGCAGCCATCTAAGATACTCCACTGATCTCATCCCTTCGGGAACAAGGGAGAACGAAGAGAACAGGATACAAGGAAAAGATCAGTCCGAAGGACTAATGGTCCACAGCTACCAACGCCTCCACGGGACTGAGCCCAGTACAGCTGGACGGTGCCCGGCTACCACCAATGACTCCTCTGACCAGGATCACAACAGAGGGTTCTGGGCAGAGCTGGAGTAGGATGTAGAGCATAATTTTAACTCCCCAAAAAAAAAAAAAAAAAAATAAGAAGACCAGATATACTGGCCTAAAGAATACTAGAGAAACCTCGAGAGTGTGGCCCCCAGACACCCTTTCAGCTCAGAGGGGAAGTTACCTTCAAGGTTCGATGTTAAGCCTGGGAATGGACACCCCAGTAAAACTAAATGGGACTAACGATGTACAGGAGTACGGTGACAATGGCCAGAAGGCAGAGGGAGAGTAGGAAACTGATGATAAGGAACACAAATTGAATAAGGACACTGTCGATGTATTGTGAGATTGTTGACCACTGCTATAGGGCAACATTTGTAGTAACTATTAAATGGGAGGCTGTTTTGTCCTGTAAGCCTTCATCTTGGGCGAGAATGGCAGCACAATTGGAAGAGCATAGTCAATATCACTTAAATGTGTAAGTAAAAAGTTTTGAAATGGTGTTTAAATAAAATAAAAATAAATAAATAAATAAATAAACAAATGAGACTAAAGAGGTACAATAGTCCACTGACAAGGTCCAGAAGACAGAAGGGGACAAGGAAGCCCCCTGGTGATAGGGAACACAAGGTGGAGTAAGGATATTCTTGATGTGCTGTGAGATTGTTAACCATTGTCATAGGGCAACATGTGTAGTAACTGTTAAATGAAAAACTATTTTGTTCTGTAAGCCTTCATCTTAAGTGAGAATAACAGCACAGTTGGAAGAGCATAGTCAATGTCACTGAACTGTGAATGTAGAAAATTTTGAAACGGTGTATCTTTGGCCATCTGTAATTTTCATCAAAAAAAAAGGTTGAGAATTTAGAGGCTTAATACGTTGTGGGGTTGTTAACCAATGTCAAAAAAAAACAACATGTGTACTACTATTTCATGAGAAACTATTTGCTCTGTAAGCTTTCACCTGAAGTACAATAAAATATATATTAAAAAAAAAAAAAAAAAAAAAGAACAGGAGTGGCAAAAATAATCTCTGAAAAATAGACTTTAAAGTAAAATCCACCACAAAGGATAAGGAAAGGCACTATATAATGATTAAAGGGTCAGTACACCAGGAGACCATAACTATAATAAATATTTAAGAATTCAACGACAGGGCTCCAGAATGCATAAAAGAAACTCTAACAGCTCTGAAAAGAGAGATAGACGGGTCCACAATGGTAGTAGGAGACTTCAAATTGCCATTTTCAGTGAAGGACAGAACATCCAGAAAGAAGCTCAAAAAAGACACTGAAGAGCTAAATGCTACAGTCAACCAACTTGATCTCATAGACATATATGCAACACTGCATCCAATAGCAGCCAAGTGTACTTTCTTTTCCAATGCACATGGAACATTCTCCAGAATAGTCTACAGATTAGGCCATAAAGCAAGCCTTAACCAAATCAAAAACACTGAAACATTACAAAGCATCTTCTCTGACCGTAAAGCCATAAAAGTGGAAATCAACAACACAAAAAGCACAGGAAAAAAAAATTAAACACATGGAAACTGAACAACACCTTGCTCAAAAAGTACTGGGTTATAGAAGAAATTGAGGATGGAATAAAGAAATTCATAGAATCAAACGAGAATGAAAACACATCCTACCAGAATCTTTGGGACACAGCAAAAGCAGCACTCAGAGGTCAGTTTATAGCAATAAATGCAGACATCCAAAAAGAAGAAAGGCCCATAATCAAAACACTAACCTTACAACTGGAACAAGTAGAAAGAGAGCAGAAAAAGAAACCCTCAGGCTCCAGAAGGAAGGAAATAATAAAAATTAGAGCAGAAGTAAATGAAATACAGACTAGAAAAATGATCAAAAGTGTTAACACGTACAAAAACTGGTTTTTTGAAAAATTAAACAAAATTAATACACCATTGGCCAAACTGAAAAAAGACAAACAGGAGAGGAAGTAGATAACCCATACAAGAAATGAGATGATGGTTATAAAAAAAAGACCCAACTGAAATTAAAAGAATCTTAAAAGATTACTATGAAAAATTTTCTTCTAACAAATCTGAAAACGTAGAAGAAATTCACAAATTTCTAGAAACTCACTACCTACCTAAATTAACACAAATAGGTAGAACAACTAAATAAACCCATAACAACTCTGTTTCAGGAAAACTCAGAAAACAGAACAAAGAAAAATGAAGAGACCCTGAGAATTATGTGGGATACAATCAAATGCAAAAATTTGTGAGTGACTGGATTTCCAGAAAAGGTGGAGAAAACAGAAAACACATAGAGGATCATTGAAGAACTGATTACAGAAAATTTCCCCAATATCATGAAAGATGAAAAGCTGGCCATCCAAGAATCTCAACAAACCTCATATATGGTAGACTCCAAAAGAAAATCATGAAGGCATATCATAATCACATTCACCATAACCAAAGACAAAGAATCCTGAGAGAAGCTTGCGAAAAACAAGAAGTCACATACAGGGGAGAAACAATAAAACTAAGCTCAGATTATTCAGCAGAAACTATGCAGGCAACAAAGCAATGGGATGACATATGTAAAACCTTGAAAGAAAAAAATGGCCAGCCAAGAATAATATATCCTGCAAAAACCACATTCAGATATGATGGTGAAATTAGGACATTTCCAGACAAACAGAAATTAAGGGGATATGTAAAAACCAAACCAAACTTACAAGAATTATTAAAGGGAGTCCTTCGATATGAGAAAAACAACTTCAGCTCACAAGCTGAATCTAGGAAGCAGGATAGTACCAGCGAGATACCATTCTAGGAAATGAATTCTCAAGAACTATTCAAAAAAAAAAAAAAAAAACAGGAAATCAGAGCAGATAATCTCTAAATGGAAACAACATTAGAACAATAAAAGAGGGAATAAATGGTGTAGGTATAGAACCTTTTAATGAAGAGGAAGGCAAGGCAATACCAAGCAATAATAGACTGCTTCAAACTTAGAAAGATAAGGCTAAATTTCAAGGTAAACACAATGAAAGTTAACAAATATACTCATAAATATATAGAGGAAAAACATAAAGTCTCAGTAACAACAAAACCTAGAAAAACAAAAGAAATGAAAAAAGTCCATCAACAAATGGAATTAAGCACAGGAAAGTAAGAAGAAAGAAAATGTCAGCACCACAAAAAAAGTGGTACAAAATGACAGCGTAAAGTCACATCAATCAAAAATTACACAGAATATAAATGGCCACAATGCACTCATAAAACAATGAAGAGTGACAGAATGGATTAAAAAACTGGATCCATCAATATGCTGTCTATAAGAAACACACCTTAGAAACAAAGATATGAATTTATTAAAAATCAAAGTTTGTAAAAAATATATCAAGCTAACAAGTACCAAAAAAGAGCAGGAGAGGCAATGCATGCTATTCTCAGATAAAATAGAGTTTGAAACAAAATTCACCATAAAAGACAAAGAAGGACACTATATAATGATTAAGGGGATGATTCATCATGAAGATATAACTGTAATAAACATCTACACACCCAATGACAGAACTCCAAAACACATAAAATAAACTCTAACAACACTGAAAGGAGAAATTCCACAATAATAGTAGGAGAATTCAACACATGACTCTCAGTAAACGACAGAACATCTGAAAAGAAACTTAGCAAAGATACAGAAGACCTAAAGGGCACAATCAGCCAACTTGACCTCATAGGCATATATAGAACACACCATCCAACAGCTGTGAAGTACACATTCTCTTCCAATGCACATGGAATGTTCTCCAAAATAGACCAATCTTAGGACACAGAGCAATCTTCAACAAGATCGAAAATGTTGAGATAATGCAAAGTATCTTCTCTGATCACAATGCCATCAAGTTAGAAATTAACAACAGGAAGAGCAAGGAAAAAAATCAATTTCATGGAAACTGAATGACACCCTGCTTACAAAACACTGGGTAATAGAAGAAATCAGAGATGGAATAAAAAAAAATTCCTAGAATCAAACAAGAATGAAAATACATCACACCAAAACCTTTGGGCACAGAAAAGGCAGTTCTCAGAGGACAATTTATAGCAATAGATGCACACATCAAAAAAGAAGAAAAGGACAAAATTAAATATTAGCGACACAACTCGAACAAATAGAAAGAGAACAGCAAAAAAGCCCACAGCCACCAAAAGGAAAGAAATAATAAAGATCAGAGCAGAAATAAATGAAACAGAGAATAGAAAAATAGAAAGAATCAATAAAACCAAAAGTTGGTTCTTTGAAAACATCAACAAAATTGACAAACCACTGGCCATATTGACAAAAGAAAAACAGGAGAGGACACAAACAAGCCAAATAGGAAATGAAATGGGGGACGTTATTACAGACCCAACTGAAATAAAAAGGATCATAACAGAATATTATGAGAAACTATACTCCAACACATTTGAAAACCTAGAAGAAATGGATGAATTTTAGAAACACACTACCTACACAGATTACAACAAAGTGATGTTGAAAAACTGAACACACCCATAACAAGAGAAGAGGTTGAAAGGTTACAAAAAAAACTCCCAACAAAAAAAAGCTCTGGCCCAGATGGCTTCACTGGAGAATTCTACAAAGCATTCAGAGAAGAGCTGGTACCAGTACTACTCAAACTATTCTACAACATAGAAAAGAAAGCAACACTTCCTAATTCATTCTATGAAGCCAGCATAACCGTGATACCAAAACCAGGCAAAGGCACCACGAAAAAAAAAAAAAATTACAGACAAATATCTCTCATGAATAAGGATGCAAAAGTTCTCAACAAAATTCTGGACAATAGACTTCAGCATCATATCAACAAAACTAATACACGACCAAGTAAGATTCATACTAGGTATGCAAGGATTGTTCAACATTAGAAATCATTAATAAATAAAAGGAAAGAAAAGAATCACATGATCATCTCAATTGATGCAGAAAAGGCATTGGACCTAGTCCAACACCGTTTCCTGATAAAAACTCTCAATAAAATAGGTATAGAAGGGAAATTTCTCAACATAATAAAAGACATCTATGCAATACCATCGGCCAACATCATTCTTAATGGAAAGAGACTGAAAACGTTCCCCTTGAGAACAGGAACAAGACAAGGATGCCGCTTATCACCACTCCTATTTAACATTGTGCTGGAAGTTCTAGATAGAGCAATAAGGCAAGAAAAAGAAATAAAGGACATCCAAACTGGTAATGAAGAAGGCAAACTGTCCCTGTTTGAGGATGGTATGATACTATACATAGAAAACCCTTAAGACTCCAAGAGAAATCTGCTGGATCTAATAGAAAGATTCAGCAGAGTCTCAGGATACAACATAAACATACAAAAATCAGTTGTATTTCTATTCACGAATAAAGAGAAGGATGGAAAGGAAATCAGGAAAACAATACCATTTATATCAGCCCCTAAAAAATAAAATACTTAGGAATAAATCTAATCACGGATGTAAAAGACCTATACAAAAAAAAAACTACAAATCACTACTGGAAGAAACCCAAGGGGATCTACATAAATGGAAAAACATACCATGCTTATGGATAGGTAGACTCAAAATTGTGAAAATGACTACTCTACCAAAAGCAATTTACAAATACAATACAATCCCGATCCAAATACCAACAACATTCTTCAAAGGCATGGAAAAAGTAATAAATAACTTTATATGGAAAGGGAAGAAGCCCTGAATAAGTAAAGCACTATTGAAAAAGAAGAATGAAGTAGGAGGACTCGCACTACCTGACCTCAGAACCTGCTATACAGCTACAGTAGTCAAAACAGCCTGGTACTGGTACAACGACAGATGGATTCACCAATGGAACAGAATTCAGAAGCCAAATGTAAATATATCCACCTACGGTCACCTGATCTTCGACAAGGGCCCAAAGTCCATCAAATGGGGAAAAAACAGTCTTTTTAACAAATATTGCTGGCAAAACTGGATATCCACCTGCAAACAAATGAAACAGGGCCCATAACTCCCACCATATACAAAAACTAATTCAAAATGGATAAAAGACCTAAATATAAACCCCAAAACTACAAAGTTCATAGAAGAAAAAATAGGACGAACACTACAGGTCCTAATACACAGCATTAACAGGTTACAAACTATAACCTTCAACACACAAATCCCAGAAGATAAGCTAGATAACTGGGATCATCTAAAAATCAAACATCTAAGCTCTTCAAAAGACTTCACCAAAAGAGTAAAAAGAGAACCTAAAGACTGGGAAAACATTTTTAGACAGTACAAGTCAGACAAAGTCTAATCTCCAAAATCTACAGGAAAATCCAACACTTCTACAACAAAAAGATAAATAATCCTATTAAAAAATGGACAAAGGAAATGAACAGACACTTCACCAAAGAAGACATTCAAGGGGCCAACAGACACATGAGGAAATGTTCGTGTTCACTAGCCTTTAGAGAAATGCAAATTAAAACCACAATGAGATACTATCTCACCCCGGCATTACTGGCATGAATCAAAAAACACTGGAAATAACATATGTTGGATAGGCTTCAGGTAGATCAGAACTCTTACACACTGCTGGTGGGAATGCAAAATGATACAACCATTTTGGAAAATTATATGATGCTTCCTTAGAAAGCTAGAAATAGATATATCATACGATCAAGTAATCCCACTCCTAGGAATATATCCTAAAGAAATAAGAGCCATCACACGAATAAACATATGCACACCCATGTTCATTGTAGCATTGTTCACAATACCAAAAAGATGGAAACAACCTAGATGTCCATAAACAGATGAATGGATAAACAAACTATGGTACATACACACAATGGACTACTATGCAACGAGAAAGAACAATGATGAATCTTTGAAGCATCTCCTAACATGGATGAAACTGGAGGATATTATGCTGAGTGAAATACGTCAATCACAAAAGGACCAATATTGTATGAGACCTCTATTGTAAAATCTCATGAAAAAGTTTACTCACAAAAAGTAACAATCTTTGTCGGTTATGAGAGATGGGAGTGGTGGAGGGAAAATACTAAATAGACAATAGATAAGTAGTATCTTTGGTGAAGGGTAAGACAATACACAATACTGGGGAAGCCAGCACAACGTGTACAAGGAAAAGTCATGGAAGCTCCATAGCCACATCCAATCTCCCTGAGGGACTGAATTGCTGTGCTGAGGGTTGTGGAGACCATGGTCTCAGGAAACATCTTGCCCAATTGGCATAACACATTTTTTAAAGACAATGTTCTACATTCCACCTTGATGAGTAGCGTCTGGGGTCTTAAAAGTCTGTGAGCAGCCATCTGAGATACTCCACTGGTCTCACCCCTTCCGGAGCAAGGGAGAACGAAGGGAACAGGATACAAGGAAAAGATTAGTCCAAAGGACTAATGGACTACAGCTACCAAGGCATCCACCAGACTGAGTCCAGTACAGCTAGATGGTGCCTGGCTACCACCACTGACTGCTCTGACCCAGATCACAAGAGAGGGTTCTGGACAGAGATGGAGAAGGATGTAGAACAAAATTGTAACACAACCAAAAAAAGACCAGATTTACTGGCCTGAAAGAGACTGGAAAAACCCCCAGAGTATGGCCTCCAGACACCCTTTTAGCTCAGTGGTGAAGTCACTTCCTAGGTTCACCATTTAGCCGGGGATTGGACAGCTCCATAAAACAAACGGGACTTATGAGCCACAGCAGTCCAAGGACAAGGACTAGAAGGCAGAAGGGGACAGGAAATCTTGTGATAGGGAACCCAAGGTTGAGTAAAGACAGTGTTGACATGTAGTGGGGTTGTCAACCATTGTCATAGGGGAACATGAGTACTATCTGTTTAATGAGAAACTATTTTACTCTGTAAACCTTGATGTAAAGTGAGAATAGCAGCACAACTGGAAGAATGTGATCGATGTCAATGAAATTGTGCATGTAGAAATTTTTGAAATGGTTTGTCTTTGGCTATGTATATTGTCACCAAAAAAAAAAAAAAAAGGTCTAAAAGGGAGAGTGTGGCAGTGTCTTAAAACAATATGTGTACTGACTGTTTAATGAGAAAGTATTTGTTCTGTAAACCTTCACCTAAAGTACAATAAAAAAAGAATAATGCGTCATTACTAGGTTGTTTTTTCCCATAAATTCAACCTACGTTCAACGTCTGAAAAATCAATAAAATTCACTACATTAACATAAAAAATGGAAAAAAATCATCTCAATAGATACAGAACAAACAGTCATTTGGCAAAATTCAGCAACCATTTATTAAAAAAATGCTCACAAAACTAGCAATAAAAAGGAACTTTTCAACTTGATAAGGAGCATCCACAAAAATTCCTAGATGTAATTTTATACTTAATGATGAAAGGCTAGATTTTTTTCTCCTGAGACCCAAGAAGAAGACAAGAATTCCACAATTTCTATTCAACAATATATTGAAAGTTACATCCATTAAAGACAAAAAGAGAAAGGAATACAAGGCATAAGGATTGCAAAAGAAAGAGTAAAACTGTCTTTATTTACAGATAACATGATTGCATACATAGAAAATCCTACCTAAATCTACTAAAAAAATCTACTAGAATTAATATGCATAATTAGCCGTGCTGCAGAATGTTGTTGTTGTTACATACCTTGGAGATGGTTCCTACTCATAGCTACTTTACGTATAACAGAACGATACATTGCTTGTTCCTGTGTCACGCTCACAGTCATTGCATAATTAAGCCCATTGTTGCAGCCACTGTGTCAATCTCTATCCATCTCACTAAGTGTCTTCCTCATTTTGATGACCCTTTTCTTTACTAAGCATAATGTCCTTCTCCAGGAACTGGTCTCTCCTGATAATATGTCCAAAGTATGTGAGACGAAGTCTTGCCATCCTTGTTTCTAAGGAGCATTCTGCTGTACTTCTTCCAAGACAGATTTGTTCATTATTCTGTCAATATATGGTGTATTCAACATTCTTTGACAACATCATAATTCAAATTTATCAATTTGTCTTCCGTGTTCCTTAATTATTGTCCAGCTTTTGCATGCATAGGACACAATTGAAAACACAATGGCTTGGGTCAGGTGTACCTTAGTCCTCAAGGTGACATCTTTGCTTTTTAACACTTTTAAGAGGTCTTTTGCAGCAGATTTGCCTAGTGCAATACGTCATTTGATTTCTTGACTGTGGATCCCAGTAAAATGAAATTTTTGACAACTTCAATATTTTCTCCGTTTATCGTGATGTTTCTTATAGGTCCAGTTGTGAGGATTTTTGTTTTCTTTACTGAGATGTTTACCATATTGAAGGCTGTAGTCTTTGATCTTCATCAGTAAGTATTTCAAGCCCTCTTCACTTTCAGCTATGAAGATAGTGTCATCTGCATATTGCAGGTTGTTAATCAGCTTCCTCCAATCCTGATGTCACATTATTCTTCATATAGTCCAGTCCTATGTTTTACTGACTACACAAAGGGATTTGACTTTGTGTATCATAACAAGTTATAGATAACATTGTAAAGAATGAGAGTTCCAGAATACTTAATTTTTCTCATGCAGAACTTGTACATAGATCAAGAGGCAGTGGTTCAAACAAGGGGACACTGCATGGTTTAAAATCAGAAAAGGTGTGCTTCAGGGTTGTATCCTTTCACCATACTTATTCATACTGTATGTTGAGCAAATAATCGAAGAAGATTGACTTTATGCTGTACAATATACCATATAAAATCAATTGCACTTCTGTACACTAAACACTTTGAAATCTCAATTTTAAAAACTACTTCAAATAGTTTAAGATAAAACACTTGCATGTAAATAAGACAAAATATGTTCAAGATCTGTACATTGAAATTCATTAAAGGTGACTTAAATAAATGGAAGGATATCTCTGCTTATGAATGTAAACATCAATGCTTAATATCTTTCTCCCCAAATTAATATATAGTTTCAATGTATTCCTCACAAAAATTCCAGCAAGATATTTTATAGAAATTGACAAAATGATCCTAAAATTTATATGGAAAACTCAAAAAACCTAACATAGCCACAATAACTTTGAAAAAAAGAAGTAAAATGTTGAATGACAGATTACCTGATTTCAAATTTTACTCTAGTAATCAAATATTGCTATAAGAAAAATAATACAGAACCATACAACAAAATAAAATGTTCACAAACAAACTAAAATATACATTTTTCATTTATTTTCAACAAAGATGCCAAGATATTTAAATGACAGAAAGGATAATGCAGAAGCAACTAGAATCCATATGAAATAAAATGTTTCTAGAAGTTTATATTCCACCATCCCTCTGTCAGTTTGTCCTACTATGGTAGCTTGAGGGTTGTTATGATAATGAAAGCTATGCCACCAGTATTTCAAATACCAGGAAGTTCATCCATGGTGGACAGGTTTCAGTAAATCTTCTAAACTAAGACAGACTAGAAAGAAAAGTCTCATGATCTATTTCCAAACATTAGGCAATGAAAACCCTATGGATAGTAAAATAAAATTGTCAGATATAGTGCTGGAAAATGTATTCAAAATACACAGTGACCACAACAGTGGACTCCAGCATACCAGTGATCGTGAAGATGGCACAAGACCGGACAACGTTATGTTCTGTTGTACATGGGATCACCATGAGTTGGAGCTGATTGAATGGCAGCTAACAACAACAAAGCCTTATACTACATCACACCCCAAATTAACTTATAATGGATCATAGACCTAAATGTAAAGGTAAAACTATTAAAATTCCAGAAGAAAATGTTCGCAAGCATTAGGTGGCCAAAAAATTTTAACTTTATACTCTGGTTTCTCTTCAGATCGTATAAATCTTTCGCCTTTTACAAAAAATTTTAAGCCTGGGCATTAAAAACACAAATAGAAAAGAAATAAATAATAAATTTGGTTTTATCAAATTAAAATCAGCTCCTCTTCCAGGGGTCAAACCCAAAATTGTTGCCGTCAAGTCAATTACAACTCATGGTGACTTTATAGGACAGAGTAGAACCACCCCACAGGGTTTCCAAGGCTGTAATGTTTAAGAAAGCAGACTGCCACATCTTTCTCCTATGGAACAGCTAGTGGATTTGAACCATCAACCTTTCAGTTAGCAGCAAAATATTTACCCACAGCGCACAGGGCTCCTTCTTCCAAAGACACCCCCCCCCCCCAACACACAAAAAAGTAGAATTCTAGTCAAAGTTGGGAAAAATATCTGTAATACACATATGTCTGACAAGGGACTTGTGCCCAAAATATATGAAAACTATTAACCCTTATTAATAAAATTATTAAACCTTATTAAACAATCATGTGAAAATTTTGAAAAACCCTTCACAAAATGAAATATATAAACAATAAGAGCATGAAAGATTTTAATATCTTTAGTTATCAAGGGACTGCAAATTAAAATCATCCTGAGATATTACTACACACCCACTAAAATGTCTAAAATTTGAAAGGCTGACTATACCAAGCTTTGGTGACAGTGTGTAGTAATGAGAACAGTCATACATTTCTCTTGGGAATATAAAATAATTTAGAAGTTTCTTAGTTAAACATACACTTACTGTAATGATTCGTCAATTCCACTTCTGGGAATTTATAAAGGAAACATCATACATGAATTTTAAGAAATTTATTCACTCTTGTAGTCTTAACCCCAATCAAGGTATACAATATCTTCATCATTTTAAAAAGTTCTCCCATGTATTCTTCATTGTTAGCATCACTCTCACGCCTCTCCCAGGCTGTCATTGATCTGATTTCTGTAAATATAGTTTTGTTTTTTCTTTTCCTTGAAACTTTTTAGTAAAGAGAATCTCAAAATATGTTTGCCCTCCTTGGCTCAGGATAATGCTTTTGGATGAACTAATGCAATTGCATGTGTCAATAGTTTGTTAGTCTACTTGCTTTTTTTTTATTTCTTTGCTTTTTGTGGTTGTTCTTTGAAGACACAACATGAAGTTATGTTTTAATATATGTAAATATATACAATCAAACCCATTGCCGTAGTCAATTCCTACTCACAACGACCCTATAGGAAAGTGTAAAATTGCCCTAGAGGGTTTCCAATTCTGTAATCTTTATTGAAGCAAACTGCCGCATCTTTCTTCAGATGAGTGGCTGGTGAGTTCAATACACCTACCTTTCGGTAGGCTGCCAAGCTCTTAACCACTGCACTACCAGGGCTCCACATATACATTGTTGTTAGGTGCCATCAAGATGGTTTCAACTTGTAGCAACCCTATCTACAACAGAACGAAACCCTGCCTAGCCCTGTGCTGTCCACACAGTCGTTGTTATGCTTGAGCCCATTGTTAGAGCAGCTGTGTCAATCCATCTTGTTGAGGGTCTTCCTCTTTTTCACTGATCCTCTACCAAGCATGATATCCTTCTCCAGGGACAGGTCCCTCCTGATAACATGTCCAAAGTATGTGAGACAAATTCTGGCCATCCTTGTTTCTGAGAAACATTCTGGCTGTATTTCTGACAGGACAGATTTGTTCATTCTTCTGGCAGTACATGGTATATTCAACATTCTTCCAGAACACCACAATTCAGAGTCATCAATTCTTCTTCAGTCTTCATTATTCATTGTCTAGCTTTGCATGCATATGAGGCAATTGAAAACACCATGGCTTGGATCAGTCACACCTTAGTCCTTAAAGTGACATCTTTGGTATTTAACACTTGAAAGAGGTCTTTTGCAGCAGATCTGCCCAAAGCAATATGTCTTTTGATTTCTTGCCTGCTGCTTCCATTGGTGTTGATTGTGGATCCAAGTAAAATGAAATACTTGTCAGCTTCAAAATTTTCTCCATTTACCATGATGTTGCTTATCCGTCCAGTTGTGAGGATTTTTGTTTTATGCTGAGGTGTACTTACTGATCTTCAGTAAGTGCTTCAAGTCTTCTTCACTTTCAGCCAGCAAGTTTGTGTCATCCTCATATTGCAGGGTGTTAATGAGTATAATGCTGCATTATTCTTCATATTGTTCAGCTTCCCAGATTATTTGATCAGCATATAGATTGAGTAAGTATGGTGAAAGGACACAACCCTGACACACACCTTTCTTGACTTTAAACCATGCAGTATCCTTGTTCTGTTCCAACGACTGCCTGTTGGTCTATGTACAGGTTCCTCCTGAGCACAGTTAAGTGTCCTGGAATTCCCATTCTTAGCAATGGTATCCATAATTTGTTATGATGCACACAGTTGAATGCCTTTGCATAATCAATAAAACACAGGTGAACATTTTTCTGATATTCTCTGCTTTCAGCCAGGATCCATCTAACATCAGCTATGATATCCCTTGTTCCCCATTGTCTTCTGAATCTGGCTTGAATTTCTAACTGTTCCCTGTTGATGTACTGCTGCAACCACTTTTGAATGACCTTTAGTAAAATTTTACTTGTGTGTGATATTAATGATATTGTTCGATAATTTTTCACATTCTGTTGGGTCACCTTTCTTTGAAATGGGCATAAATACGGATCTCTTCTGGTCGGGTGGTCTGGTATCCATCTTCCAAATTTCTTGGCATAGACCAGTGAGCACCTCCAGTGCTGCATCTGTGTGTTGAAACATCTCAGTTGATATTCTATCAATATCTGGAGCCTTGTTTGTAGTCAATGCATTCAGTTCAGCTAAAATTCTTCCTTTAGTAGTGTCGGTTCTTGATCATATGATACCTCCTGAAGTGGCTGAATGTCAACCAATTATTTTTGGTACAGTGACTCTGTGTATTCCTTCCCTCTTCTTTTGATGCTTCCTATGTCATTCAATATTTTCCTCCCAGAATCCTTCAATATTGCAACTCGAGGCTTACATTCTTTCTTCAGTTCTTTCAGCTTGAGAAATGCCGTGCATGTTCTTCCCTTTTGGTTTTCTAACCCTAGATATTTGCCCATTTCCTTATAATACTTGACTTTGTCTTCTTGAGCTGTCTTTTGAAACCTTCTGTTCAGCTTTTTACTTCATCATTTCTTCTTTTAGCTTTAGCTACTGTACTTCAAGAGCAATTTTCAGAGTCTCCTATAATATCCCTTTTAGTCTTTCCTTTCTTTCCTGTCTTTTTAATGATCTTTTGCTTTCTTCACATGTGATGTCCTTGATGTCATTCCACAACTCTTCTTGTCTTTGGTCTTCAGTATTCAATGTGTCAACCCTACTGTTAAACGGTCTCTAAATTCAAGTGATATATACTCAAGATCACAAATTGGCTGCTATGGACTTGCTGTAATTTTTTAGCTTCAACTTAAAATTGCATGTGAGCAATTGATGTGCTATTCCAAAGTTGGCATCTGCCCTTGTTCTGATATTGAGCTTCTCCATTGTATCCTTCCACAGATGTAGTCGATTTAATTCCTGTGCATTTCATCTGGTGAGATTCATGTGTATATTCACCTTTATGCTGCTGGAAATGGTATTTGCAATGGAGAAGTCTTTGGTCTTGTAAAATTCTATCATGAAATTTCTGGCATCATTTCTCTTGTCATTGCCATGTTTTCGAATTATCGATACATCCTTCTTCTTTGTTTCCATCTTTTGCATTCCAATCAACAGTAATTATCAATGCATCTTTATTGTATTTTCAGACTGCAGAAGTTGCTAAAAATCTTCAAGTATTTCATCTTTGGCAAAAGTGGTTGGTGTGTAAATTTGAATGGAAATCTTGTTAACTGATCTTCCTTGTAGGCTTATGTATATTATCCTACCATTGACAGTATTGTATTTCATGATAGACCTTGAAATGTTCTTGTTCACAAAGAATGTGACACCATTCTTCTTCAATTTGTCATTCCCAGCATAGTAGCCATATGATTTTCTGATTCACAATATTCCATTTCAGCTCGCCAATGCCTAGAGTATCAATCTTTATAGGTTTCATTTCATTTTAACGACTTCCAATTTTCCTAGATTGACACTTCATACATTCCACGTTTCTATTATTAATAGATGTTTTCAGCTATTTCTTCTCATTTTATTGTGCTACATCAGCAAATGAAACTTCCAAAACTTGACTCCATTCATGTCATTAAGATCGACTCTATTTTGAGTAGGAAGCTCTTACCCTGTCATATTTTGAGTGCCTTCCAACCTGAGGGGCTCATATTCTGATACTATATCAGACAATACTCAGCAGGAAATCATAAGGTTTTCACTGGCCAGTTTTTTCAGAAGTAGACCATCAGATCCTTCTTCCTAGTGTGTCTTGATCTGTAAGTTCTGCTGAAATCTGTCCATCATGAGTGACCCTGCTGGCATTAGAAATACTGATAACATTGCTTCCAGCATCACAGCAACATGAAAGCTACCACAGAACGACAAACTGACAGATGAGATATGTGTATATATATGTATAAATATATATATGTATATATATGTGTGTCATGGTTTGAATTATGTCCTCCCAAAAATGTGTATATCACTTTGGCTGGGCCACAATTCCCAGAGTTGTGTGGTTGTCCTCCATTTTCTGATTGTAATTTTATGTTAAAGAGGATTAGGGTAGGATTGTAACACCACCCTTACCCAGGTTACATCCTGGTTTCAATGTAAAGGGAGTTTCCCTGGGGTGTGGCCTGCACCACCTTTTATCTCTCAAGAGAGAAAAGGAAAGGGAAGCAAGCAGAGAGGGGGGACATCTTACCACCAAGAAAGCAGTGCCAGGAGCAGAGTGTGTCCTTTGGACCTGAGGTTCCTGCACTGAGATGCTCTCAGAGCAAGGGAAGATTGATGACATAGACCTTTGTCCAGAGCTGACGGAGAAATTGCTCCCTTGGAGCTGACACCCTGAATTTGGACTTGTAGCCTACTGGACTGTGAGAGAATAACTTCTCTTCGTTAAAGGCATCCACTTGTGGTATTCCTGTTAGAGTAGCACTAGATGACTAAGACAATGTGTATATATGTATATGTATACACATGTATACAGTTTGTATACAAATCATATGTTGCTGTTACTAGCTGCTGATCAAGTTGGAACAAAACACTGCCCCATATTGATAGTTGGGCATCAGTTCATTGTGATACGTAAAGTTTTCATTGGCTGATTTTTGGAAGTAGCTACACCTTTCTTCCTAGTCCATCTTAGTCTGGAAGCTCTGGCGAAACCCATTCAGCATTATAGAAACATGCAAACTTCCACTGACACACAAGTGATGGCTGTGGAGGAAATATATTGTCCAAGAAGGGAACCCAGTTTCCTTCATGGAAGGCAAGAATTTAATTCTGAACCATCTATGCCTCATATAGTTATTATTTAGCATGTAGGATAATTGCCCATAGTGAAAGTGATAAGTAAAAATGACACTCATGAAAATTATTATTTATTTATTTTTTGTATATTCTAATTTATTAATAATGAACAATAATTGGGAAAAGAAAAAAGGTTTATCTTTTATCATTAAAGGAAAAATAAACTCTTTTGTTGTAATTAAATTATCATGGATAATTAATTTCTGCTTATTTGTTTGTTTTCCTGGAGTGATCTAGTACCTAACCTATCTAAGAAAAACTTTACCCTGGTTATGAACAGGGGTAAAATTCCAAACTTTTTAAATGTCATTTGTTTGCAGATAACAATCAAGTGGATAGACTAAGTGCAAATAATAAATTTTAAAAATTTTTTATCTTTTTTTGTTACCATTTGTTTTTTCCTTAGCAATATTGACTAGCATACTATTCCCTTCTACAGGTTAAAAAGCAGAAGCCTCACAAAAAATAACAGTAAAAGCAAGTGTTGTAAAAGA
The DNA here is from genome assembly GCA_030035585.1 of Dugong dugon. Classification (NCBI taxonomy): domain Eukaryota; kingdom Metazoa; phylum Chordata; class Mammalia; order Sirenia; family Dugongidae; genus Dugong; species Dugong dugon. Next base: position 38,108,542 of record CM057479.1, read on the forward strand.
TTATATTGAGACAATCTTTAATATATGAACTGCTAAGCTTTAATTTAGCCCATGAGCTATGAGTTTTCTAAGATTAGCTATTTTAGGATAGAAGAGTTTCCATATTTGCAAATAAATTTGGAATAAGGGAAAAAAGTTGAGGTAAATAGAGCAATAATTATACTATGCCTTCCACTTTTAAATACTTAGTAAAGTTGACTTGGAACACACATTCTTAACTTTTTTTTTATTCTTACCTTAGGAAATACATATGAATAAGTAACACTTAAATCTCATTGTTTCGCTCATTTGAAAAAAAGAAGTATTCACTTTTGAAGAAGAAGAAAGCTTATTCTGTGGTTGGAAAAAAGTTTTGCATTCTTGGGGAAATCGTCTAAACTCTACTTTGGACAAACACAAAAAATATAGAAATATTTACGCTGCTTTTCATTCTTGTGTTTCCCTCAGGACAGTCTGTGTGGGGTCTAAAATCTTGACGTATCAGAGATTTTCATATTTTCAAAGTAGACTCCAGGCTTTGTCTCATCCCTCTTCACATCATATAATACTGTACTGTCTTTTATGAGCCACGTCAAGAAAGTTCACATGTTTATTTAAATCAGTGATCAAGCCAAGTACTCAAGTGAGTCGGTGGATATTTTTATAACTTAATCATGTCTCTATTTTTTGTTTTGGCCTAAATTGTTTATTTGCTGATGAGGTTCCTCATTGACGTTTATTCAAAGACAGTGTCATTATTCTTTTCATTCAGCTTGGGTTTGGAAACTATTATTTTTAAAAGTGGCTGATGTAAATGAACAGAATAACTGTGCTATCCCAAGTATGGAATGAGGTAATGAGGTCAGGAACACACAAATTCATGGGAAAAATAATACACATTTTCCTAGAGTTAGTTGTAGGCTGAAAACAATATTATATCAAAACAAATATGACTACAAAATGTATTGCTTAATTCAACAAATAATTACTGAGTACTTATGTGTCAGGTAATGTTCTTGGTACAGAGAATATAGTGATGAAAAAAACAGACAAGATCGTCCAATTCAAAAAGGTAATATTTTTAATAGAAGCCAAGCCAAACAGGTAAAGTTATGGATGAGTAAGATAAATTTCAGAGTCTCCACCACTCATTTTTCAGTTTGTCATACTTTGGTATCTTGCATGTTGCTGTGATGCTTGAAACTATGCCACTGGTATTTCAAATACCAGCATGATCACCCATGGTGGACAGGTTTCAGCAGAGCTGAAACTTGAATGCAGAGCAGCTAAAATGAATGGAAGAAATGATGAAATAAAGGAGCTGAACAGAAGATTTCAAAGAACAGCTGGAGAAGACAAAGTAAAGTATGACAGTGAAATTTGCAGAGACAAGAAGTTAGAAAACCAAAGGGGAAGAAGAATATGTTCAGCAATTGTCAAGCTGAAAGAATGGAAAAAACAAATTCAAGCCTTGAGCTGCAATATTGAAGGATTCTATGACTAAAATACTGAAAAATACGGGAAGTATCAAAGGAAGATGGAAGGAATACACATAGTCACTGAAACGAAAAGAATTTTTTTTTTTTCATTCAACCACTTCAGGAGGTAGCATATGATCAATAACCCATAGTACTGAAGGAGGAAGTCCAAGCTGAACTGAATACATTGGTGAAAAACAAGGCTCCAGGAATTGACCGAACCCCAACTGAAATAATTCAACAAACGGATGCAGTACTGGAGATCTTCACTCATCTATGCCAAAAAATTTCAAAGACAATGAGCTAGGGTGGGGCCAAGAAGGTGGAATAGTCAGACACTTCCTATCATCCCTCTTACAACAAAGACCCATAAAAACAAGTGAATCAATTGTATATGACAATCTAATAGTCCTGATCATCAAAGACAAAGTTGAGGAGTCAGACTGAGCGGCAGGGGCAGGAGAGACAGTTCAGAGACAGTGACGAAGTGTCAGCAACCTGTGGGCTAAGGCTGCTGGCACAAGAGGGCTGAGGCAAGCAGTAGCACTAGGGATGCCTTTCACCAGTTTGGGAGAAACTGGGCGGTGGAGAGTCTGCATAAGCCTCTGGAGTCAGGAGGAAAAGGCACTGGATCTGTGAAAGTTAACTGCACGTGTTTAACCTACCTTGTGGGATCAAAACTACCCCTTCCTCTCTGGGACTTTAGTAGAAGAAAACTGCCATTTTCCCCTCACCCACTTTCCTCCCTGGTCCGCTCTGACAACAGTCCAGCAATATCCAACAACTTCCATGCCTGCTAAGCTGGAAATAAGGGCTATCTCACCCAAACCAGTCTTGCAGCTTTTGCACCATCCCCCTTAAGCTGAGTACTCAAGACTAACTATCCCCAAACCAGTCTCACGGCTTTAAAAAATCTTCAAGTCCCCTAAGCCGGGAACTCAGAGCAGGCACTACCACTTTGCTTAGGCACTGGCATAAGGGGTCCACGGACTTCTATCTCTCTTCACCCCTGCCTAGACCTATGTAGGCCAGTTTGAAAGCTTAGGCCCTCATTAGTGTAGATCAACAGGGTATATACCTGAAACCTATTATCAACTGCAGCAGCCAAAAGAGAGTTGCATATTCGTGACATTTGACACCACCATGCCCACTAAGCAGGGTCCTCACCCACCCACATCAGGGGTGTGAAGGCTGATGGTTTCACCCATTCCACATAGCCACCCATGACAGGGGCTTGAGAATAAGTGGTGCTTCCTAGTCCTTACGGCCAAGAGCATTGGCTGCGCAGAGTCTGGCTGCAAAACCTCCCATGTGCTTTAGGGGACAGGGACACACCTTCCACTCAGGCACTCAGGGGCAGCCATCAGCCCCTAGCCCTGCTCAGCACATAGCTTACTACAGCAGATACCTGTACCTGCTCCAATCATCCCTAAGCAGCCATGTCCATCTAAGACTGCAGGTGAGAGTCTGCACCACACACTCGGTGACAACCTACACAAATGACCTGAATTTGCACAAGAAAAGTGAACAGACTCCTGGGCTCACACACCTAGTAGCAGCTCTAACCACCTGGAACATGACATGAAAGCTTCAGAGACACCAATAACCAAAGCAGCTCACACACTCAGCCTACCTGGGCATAACAAAACAAAACAAAAAACTAGGACACAGTAAGCAAACATACAGTAAACAAAGATAATAATTTACTGATGGCTCTGAGACAACAGTTAATACCAACTCATGTAAAGAAGCAGGTCAAGATGGCTACAGCAAACGACCAAAACAAAGAGCCAGGAAATCATCCAGAGGAAGAGAAGGTTATGGAATTACCAGAATTACAATTCAAAAGATTAATATACAGAGGTCTTCAATATATTAGGAAGGAGAACAGTCAAAACTCAGACCAATCCAAGGAACACACAAAGCAGTAGAGGAATTCAGGAAAACAATAAAAGAACAGAATGACAAATTTAACAGGCTGCTAGAAACCATAAGGAGACAGCAAGTAGAAATCCAAAAGATTAACAATGAAATTTCAGAATTTGACAACTCAATAGTAGGTCATAGGACCAGAATTGAGACAATGGAATTCAAAATTAGTGAGATTAAAGATAAATCCCTTGACACCAAATTATTTGAGGAAAAATCGGGTAAAAGAATTTAAAAAATGAAGAAACTGTAAGAATTATGTGAGACACTATCAAGAAAAAAAAAGCCTACAAGTGATTGGAGTACCTGAACAGGGGGGATAACAGAAAACACAGAGAATTGTTGAAGACTTGCTGGCAGAAAACTTCCCTGATATTGTGAAACAGGAGAAGATATCTATTCAAGAAGCTTATTGAACCCCAAACAGGGTAGATCCCAAAAGAAAGTCATCAAAACATTATAGTCAAACTTACTGAAACCAAAGAAAGAGTCTTAAAGGATGCTATGGATAAAGGAAAAGTAACCTACAAAGAAAAGTCAATAAGACTAAACTGTGACTACTCAGCAGTAACTATACAGACAAGAAGGCAATGGGAAGACATATATAAAGACTTGAAGGGAAAAAAATTGCTAACCAATAATTATATATCCAGCAAAACTGTCTCTCAGTATGATGGTGAAATTAGGGCATTTCTAGATAAACAGAAGTTAAGGAAATTTGTACAATTAAAACCAAAATTACAAGAAATGTTAAAGGGAATACTTCAGCTAGAGAACCAACAATGTCAGAGAACAACCTAAAACTAGAATGCAGGACAGAACAACCAGATATCAACACAGATAGGGAAGCTGAAAAATAAGTCAAAGCTAAAAGACTGAAAATAGGGAAACAGGCATAAATATGTAAATGATAACAACATTATAACAAAAAAGGGACTAAATAGTCATAGTATTTTTATATAAAGGGGAAGTTAAGACTATATCAAGAAATAAAGGATAGCTTTAAACTTAGAAAAATAGAGGTAAAGTGTAAGGTAACCACAAAGGAAATTAACAAATCTACCCAGCAAAATAAAAAAAAGAAAAACACAAAAACTCAGCTAACACAAAACCAACTATAATGAAAAAGATGAAAAGAATATACATAAAGAAAAACAACTCAGCACAGAAAATTAAGTGTAGTAAAGAACTGTCAACACCACGAAAAATAAACAATAAAAATGACAACATACCTATCAATAATAACAGTGAAGGTAAATGGACTAAATGCACCAATAAAAAAACAGAGAGTGGTAGAATAGATTAAAAAAAGCAAACTGTCCATATGCTGCCTACAAAATACACACCTTAGTACACCTTAGACTCAAAGATAAAAACAAACTAAAATTCAAAGAGTGGGAAAACAAATGTATCAAGCAAACAACAACCAAAAAAAAAGTGAGAGTGGCAATGTTAATCTTTGACAAAATATACATTAAAGCAAAATCTACCACAAAGGCTAAGGAAAGACACTATATAATGATTAAATGGTCAATATACCAGGAGGACATAACCATAATAAATATATACGCATCCAACAATAGGGCTCCAAAATACATAAAACAAACTCTAACAGCATTGAAAGAGAGATAGACAACTCTACAATAATAGCAGCAGAATTCAACACACCACTTAGGGTGACAGATGAATATCTAGAAACTCAGTAAAGACAAGAAAACCTAAATTCCACAATCAATCAACTTGACCTCACAGACTTATAGAGAACATTCCACCGAACAGCAGCAAAGTATACTTTCTTTTCCAATGCACATGAAACATTTTCCAGAATAGACCACATATTAGGCCAGAAAGGAAGCCTAACAGAGTCCAAAACATTACAATATTACAAAGCATCTTTTCTGACCATAAAGCCATAAAAATAAAAACCAATAACAGAAACAGCAAGGAAAAAATATTAAATACATAGAAACTGAATAACACCTTGCTTAAAAACTACTGGGTTATAAAAGAAATCAAAGACGGAGTAAAGAAATTCATATAATCAAATGAGAATAAAAACACACCTTACCAAAACCCTTGGGTCACAGCAAAAGCAATGCTCAGAGGTCAATTTATAGCAATAAATGTGCACATCCAAACAGAATAAAGGGTCAAAATCAAAACATTAACCTACATCTCGAACAAATAGAGAACAGCAAGAGAAGCCTACAGGCACCAGAAGAAAGAAAATAATAAAGATTAGAGCAGAAATAAATGAAATAGAGCACAGAGAAACAATTGAAAGAATCAAGAAGACCAGAAGCTGGTTCTTTGAAAAGATGAATAAAATCGATAAACCATTGTCCAAACTGACAAACGAAAAACAGGAGAGGAAGCAAATAACCCGAATCAGAAATGAGATGGGCGATATCCAAACAGATCCATCAGAAATAAAAGGGATCATAACAGAATACTATGAAAAATTGTACTCCAAACAATTTGAAAACCTACAGGAAATAGACAAATCTCTAGAAACACACTACCTACCTAAACTAACACAAACTAAGGTATAACAACTAAATAAGCCCATAATGAAAGAAAAATTGAAGAGGTAATTAAAAAACCTTTCAACAGAAAAATAAAAAAATTAAAAAAAGCCCTGGTCCTGGTGGCTTCACTGGAGAAAACTATAAAACTTTCAGAGAAGAACTAACACCAGTACTACTAAGGTATTTCAGAGCATAGAAAAGGAAAGAATACTCCTGAACTCATTCTGTGAAGCCAGCATACTCCTGATACCAAAGCCAGGTAAAGACCCCACAAAAGAAAGAAAATTGCAGACCAATATCCCTCATGAACATAGACACAAAAATTTCAACAAAATTCGGCAAATAGAATTCAACAATATACCAAAAATATAATTCTTCGTGACCAGGTGGGATTCTTGCCAGCTATGCAGGAATTATTTGACATTAGTAAAACAAACAATGTAATCCATTGCATAAATAAAACAAAAGGTAAGAAACACTCTATCTTATCAATCAATACAGGAAAAGCATTTGACAAAATCCAACACCCATACCTGATAAAAATTCTCAGCAAAATATAAACAGAAGAGAAATTCCTCGACATAATAAAGGGTATACAAAGTCAACCGCCAACATCATTCTAAATGGAGTCACAAAGCATTCCCCTTGAGAATGGGAATCAGATAACATTGTGCTGGTGGTCCTAGCCAAAGCAATAAGGCAAAAAAAAAAAAAAAAAAAAAAAAAGAAAGAAAGAAAGGGCATCCAAATTGTTAAGGAAGAAGTGACAGTATCCCTATTCACAGATGATATGATCTTATATGCAGAAAACCCCAAAGAATTCAAAAGAAAACCACTGGAACTAATAAAAGATTTCAGCAAAGTATCAGGAGACAAGATAAACATACAAAAATCAGTTGGATTCCTCTACACCAACAAAGAGAAGTTGGAAAAGGAAATGACCAAATCAATGCCATTTACAATAGCACCCAAGAAAGTAAAGTAACTAAGAATAAACCAAACTGGAGAAGTAAAAGACCTATATATAGAAAACTACAGAACACTACTGCAAGAAACCAAGTGACCTACTTAAGTGGAAAAACATACCATGATCATGGATAGGAAGACACAACATTGTGAAAATGTTGATTCTACCCAAAGCAATCTATAGATACAATGCAATCTCAATCCAAATTTCAACAGCATTTATTTTTTAGTTTATATACTTTTTTTTTTTAATTGTCCTTCAGGTGAAGGCTTACAGAACAAATAGTTTCTCGTGAAACAGTAGTACACATATTGTTTTATGACAATGGTTAACAACCCCAAAACATGTCAACCCTCTCCCTTCTAGAACTTCTTTTTCTGTTATTGAAAATATACATAGCCAAAGATAACACCATTTAAAAATTTCTACATGCACAGTTCAGTGACATTGACTATGCTCTTCCAACTCTGCTGCTATTCTCACGTTAGACAAAGGCTTACAGAACAAAATAGTTTCTCTTTTAACAGTTAGTACACATGCTGCCCTATGACAATGGTTAACAACTTCACAACACATCAACACTATCCTTACTCACACTTGGGTTCCTTATCACCAGCTTTCCTGTCTCCTTCTACCTTCTAGCCCTTGTCCCTGGACTGCTATGCCTCACTAGTCTCATTTGGTTTTATGGGGCTTTCTACTCCCCGGCTGAACGGTGAACCTCGGACATGACTTCACCAATGAGCCAAAAGTTTGTATGGGGGCCATACTCTTGGGGTTTATCCAGTCTCCTTCAGGCCAGTAATTATGGTCTTTTTTTTTTTTTTTTTTTTTTTGTGAGTTAGAATTTTGTTGTACATCATTCTACAGCTCTGTCCAGAACCCTCTGTTGTGATTCGGGTCAGAGAAGTCAGAGGTGGTAGCTGGGCACCATCTAACTGTACTGGACACAGTTGCGTGGAGGTCTTGGTAGCTGTGGTCCATTAGTCCTTTGGACTATTCTTTTCCTTGTATCTTGTTCTCTTCATTCTCCCTTGCTCCCGAAGGGATGAGACCAGTGGAGTATCTTAGATGGCTGCTCCCAAGCTTTTAAGACCCCAGACGCTACTCACCAAGATAGAACGTAGAGCATTGTCTTTATAAACTGTGTTATGCCAGTTGAGCTAGATGTTCCCCGAGACCATGGTCCCCACAGCCTTCCATCCAGCAATTCAGTCCCTCAGTGAGTTTGGATGTGTCTATGGGGCTTCCATGACCTTTCCTTGTACAAGTTGTACTGGTTTCCCCTGTATTGTGTACTGTCTCACCCTTCACCCAAGACAACACTTATCTACTGCCTATTTGGTATTTCCCGCCCACCCCTCCCCTCCTAGGTAACCAACAAAGATTGTTACATTTTGTGTGTGAACTTTTTCATGGGTTTTTATGATAGAGATCTCATACAATATTTGTCCTTTTGTGATGGACTTATTTCACTCAGCATAATGTCCTCCAGTTTCATCCATGTTAGGAGATGGTTCACAGATTCATTGTTGTTCTTTCTCGTTGCATAGTACTCCATTGTGTGTATGTACCATAGTTTGTTTATATATTCATCTGTTGAAGGGCATCTAGGTTGTTTCCATAATTTTGCTATTGTGAACAAAGCTTCCATGAACATAGGTATGCATATGTCTATTCGAGTGACGACTTTTATATCTCTAAGATATATTCCTAGGAGTGGGATTGCTGGATCGTATGGTACGTCTATTTCTAGCTTTCTGAGGAATTGCCATACCATTTTCCAAAATGGTTGTATCATTTTGCAATCCTACCAGCAGTGAATAAGAGTTCCAATCTCCCCACAGGCACACCAACATTTGTTATTTCCAGTGTTTTGATTCGTGCCAGTAATGCTGGGGTGAGATGGTATCTCATTCTGGTTTTAATTTCCATTTCTCTAATGGCAAGTGATGGTGACCATTTCTTCATATGTCTCTTGGCCGCTTGAATATCTTCTTTGGTGAAGTCTCTGCTCATTTCCTTTGCTCATTTTTTAATAGGATTATTTATCTTTTTGTTGTAGAGGTGTTGGATTTTCTTGTAGATTATGGAGATTAGACCTTTGTCTGACTTGTACTGTCCAAAAATTTTTTCCCAGTCTGTAAGTTCTCTTTTTACTCTTCTGGTGAAGTCTTCTGAAGAGCATAGGTATTTAATTTTTAGATCCCAGTTATCTAGCTTATCTTCTGGGGTTTGTGTGTTGATGGTTATGGTTTGTATCCTGTTAATGCCCTGTATTAAGTCTTGTAGGTTTGGTTCTATTTTTTCTTCTATGAACTTTATAGATTTAGGCTTTATATTCAAGTCTTTGATCCATTTTGAATTAGTTTTTGTATACGGCGTGAGATATGGGTCCTGTTTCATTTTTTTGCAGAAGGATATCCAAGTTTGCCAGCAGCATTTGTTGAAAAGACTGTCTTTCCCCATTTGATAGACTTTGGACCCTTGTCGAAGATCAGGTGACTGTAGGAGGATGGATTTACATCTCGGTTCTCAATTCTGTTCCATTGGTTAATGTATCTGTCGTTGTACCAGTACCAGGTGGTTTTGACTACCGTAGCTGTATAATGAGTTCCGAAGTCATGTAGTGTGAGTCCTCCAACTTTATTCTTCTTCTTCAGTGGTGCTTTACTTATTCAGGTTTTTTTCCCTTTCCATATAAAGTTAATGATTAGTTTTTCCATCTCTTTGAAGAATGTTGTTGGTATTTGGATTGGGATTGCGTTGTATTTGTAAATTGCTTTGGGTAGAATTGACATTTTCACAATGTTGAGTCTACCTATCCACGAGCATGGTATGTTTTTCCATTTATGTAGATCCCTTTGGGTTTCTTGCGGTAGTGTTTTGTAGTTTTCTTTGCATAGGTCTTTTACATCACTGGTTAGATTTATTCCTAAGAATTTTATTTTTTAGGGGTTATTATAAATGGTATTGTTTTCCTGATTTCATTTTCATCATTCTCCTTATTGGTGTATAGGAATCCAACTTATTTTTTATATTTATCTTATATTCTGTGACTCTACTGAATCTTTCTATTAGTTCCAGTAGATTTCTCGTGGAGTCTTTAGGGTTTTCTATGCATAGTATCATATCATCCACAAACAGGGACAGTTTAACTTCTTCATTACCAATTTGGATGCCCTTTATTTCTTTTTCTTGCCTTATTGCTCCAGCTAGAACTTCCAGGACAGTGTTAAATAGGAGTGGTGATAAATGGCATCCTTGTCTTGTTCCTATTTTCAAGGGGAATGTTTTCAGCCTCTCTCCATTAAGAATGATGTTGGCCATTGGTTTTGCAAAGATACCCTTTATTCTGTTGAGAAATTTCCCTTCTATACCTATGTTATTCACTGTTTTTAACAGGAATGGGTGTTGAACTTTTTCAAATGTCTTTTCTGCGTCCATTGAGATAATCATGTGATTGTTTTCTTTCCTTTCATTTAGGTTGTGTGTTACGTTGATTGATCTGCTAATGTTGAACCATCCTTGCATACCTGGTAAGAATCCTACTTGCTCATGGTGTATTTTTTTTTTTTTATATGATGCTGAATTCTATTGGTTAGAATTTGGTTGAGAATTTTTGCATCTATAATCATGAGAGATATTGGTCTATAATTTGCTTTTTTGTGGCATCTTTGCCCAGTTGTGGTATCAGCATTTTGCTGGCTTCATAGAATGAATTTGGAAGTGTTGCTTCCTTTTCTATGCTCTGAAATAGCTTGAGTTGTACTGGTACAAGCTCTTCTGTAAATGTTTTGTAGAATTCCCCAGTGAAGCCATCTGGGCCAGGGCTTTGTTTGTTGGGAGTTTTTTATTACTTTTTCAGTCTCCTGTTATGGGTCTGTTCAGATTTTCGACATCACTTTGTTGTAGCTTGGGTAGGCCATTTGTTTCTAGAAATTTATCCATTTCCTCTAGGTTTTCAAATTTGTTGGAGTATAGTTTTTCATAATACTATGTTACGATCCTTTTTATTTCAGTTGGGTCTGTTTTAATGTCACCCATTTCATTTCTTACTTGTGTTATTTGTGTCCTCTCCTGTTTTTCTTTTGTCAGTCTGGTGAGTGGTTTCTCGATTTTGTTGATTCTTTCAAAGAACCAACTTTTGGTTTTGTTGATTCTTTCTATAGTTTTTCTGTTCTCTATTGCATTTATTTCTGCTCTGATCTTTACTATTTCCTTTCTTCACGTGGCTGTGGGCTTTTTTTTTTTTTTTTTTTTTTGCAGTTCTCTTTCTATTTGTTTGAGTTGTGTAGTTAATGTTTTGATTTTGTCCCTTTCTTCTTTTTTGATATGTGCATCTATTGCTATAAATTGTCCTCTGAGGACTGCCTTTGCTGTGTCCCAAAGGTTTTGGTATGATGTGTTTTCATTCTCATTTGATTCTAGGAATTTTTTGATTCTATCTCTGATTTCTTCTATTACCCACTGATGTGTAAGCAGGGTATTATTCAGTTTCCATGTAAATGATTTTTTTTTCCTTTCTCTTTCTGTTGTTAATTTTTACCTTGATGGCACTGTGGTCAGAGAAGATACTTTGAATTATTTCAACGTTTTGGATCTTGTTGAGGATTGCTCTGTGGCCTAAGCTGTGGTCTATTCTGGAGAACATCCCATGTGCATTGGAAAAGAATGTGTACTTTGCAGCTGTTGGATGGAGTGTTCTGTATATATTTATGAGGTCAAGTTGGCTGATTGTGCCCTTTAGGTCTTGTGTATCTTTGCTGAGTTTCTTCTTAGTTGTTCTGTCTTTTACTGAGAGTCGTGTGTTGAAGTCTCCTACTATTATTGTGGAACTGTCGATTACTGTTTTCAGTGTTGTGAGCATTTGTTTTATGTATTTTGGAGCCCTGTCATTGGGTGCGTAGATATTTATTATGGTTATGTCTTCATGATGGATAGTCCCCTTAATCATTATATACTGTCCTTCTTTTGTCTTTTATGGTCGATTTTGTTTTAAAGTTTATTTTATCTGAGATTAGTATTGCCACTTCTGCTCTTTTTTGGTAGGTGTTAGCTTGGTATATTTTTATCCAACCTTTAACTTTTAATAAATTCACATCTTTGTTTCGAACATGTATCTCTTGTAGACAGCATATTGACGGATCTTGTTTTCTTATCCATTCTGTAACTTTCCATCTCTTTGTGGGTGCATTGAGTCCATTTACATTCAGTGTAATTATTGATAGATGTGAGTTTGTTGCTGTAATTTTGTAGGGTTTCTTTTTGTGTGGTGCTGACGTTTTCTTTGTTCTTCTTACTCTCCTGTGCTGAGTTACATTTCTTTCTGGATTTTTTTTTTCATTTCTTTTGTTCTTGTAGGTTTTGTTTTTGGTGAGACTTTATGTTTTTCCTCTACTTTTATGAGTAAGTTTGTTAACTTTCTTTTCAGTTACCATGAATTTTACCCTTATCCTTCTAAGTTTGAAGTAGTCTATTATTCCATGGTATCGCCTTGCCTTCCTCTCCATTAGAAGATTCTATACCTATGCCATTTATTACCTCTTTTATTGTTCTGATGTTTTTGTCATTTACTGATTAACTGCTCTGATTCCCTGCTGTATTTCTTTTGGTTTTGGATAGTCCTTGAGAGTTCATTTCCTAGATAAGTATCTGGCAGGTATGATACTGTGTCCTAGATTCAGCCTGTGAGCTGAAGTTGTTTGTTCTCAGATTGAAGGACTCCCTTTAATAATTGTTGTAAGTTTGGTTTGGTTTTTACATATCCCCTTCACTTCTGTTTATTTGTAAATGTCCTAATTTAACCATCATATCTGAACAAGAGTTTTCCAGGATATATTATTCTTGGGTGGCAATTTTTTTTTTTTTTTTTTTTTTTTTACGGATTTATTTATGTCTTCTCATTGCCTTCTTGCCTACATGGTTTCTGCCAAATAATCTGAGGTTAGTCTTATTGTTTCTTCTCTGTATGTGTCTTCTTGTTTTTCATGAGCTGCTCTCAGTATTCTTTGTCTTTGGTTTTGGTGAGTGTGATTATGATATGCCTTGGTGATTTTATTTCGGGGTCTATCCTACATGGGGTTCATTGAGCTTCTTCAATGGCCAGCTTTTCATCTTTCATGATATTGGGTAAGTTTTCTGTCAACAGTTCTTCAATGATCCGCTCTGTGTTTTCTGTTTTCTCTCCTTGTTCTGGAACTCTGATCACCCGTGAATTTTTTCTTTTGATTGTATCCCAGATAATTCTCAGGGTCTATTCATTTTTCTTTGTTCTTTTGTCTGAGTTTTGTTCAAACAGAGTTTGAACCAAATGTTTGTCTTCAATTCCACTCATCCTGTCTTCCACCATTTCAAATATGCTCCTTAATCCTTCTATCACTCCATCCATTTCTGAAATCTTTTGTTTATCTTTTGGATTTCTAATTGTTGTTTTTGTATAATTTCTAGTTGTGAATTTATTTTGGCATTTTTTTCCTGCAATTTTTTTCCTGAATTCTTCCAATTTTTTGTCTGTATTTTCCATGAATCTGTCTGCCTTTTCCATCAATTTGTCTATTTTTTCCTTATTTTAGCCTGCTTTTTGCTTCAACTCTTGGAAAATTCTGAGTATTAGAGATTTCAATTCTCTATCAGGTAGTTCTAGTGCCTTTTCTTCCACTGGAAAGTCATCTGGTGTTTTATTTTGGATACGTATTGGAACCATCCTGTCTTGTTTTTTAAATGTTTTGATATTGTCTGTTGTTTTCTGGGCATTCAGTAGTTATTTTTCTTGTTTATTGATTGTAAATTTCATACTTTTTTTATTTGGCTATCTTTGAACATTTGGGCTGTGTGTTCTTTGTGGTTTTCTCATCTGTGGGCACGATACTTTTTGCCTCCTTCCCCAATTGGCAGTGTCAGTCACTCAGATATGGTACAGCAGGGCAGGTCTAGCTGAAGTGGAGTTACTGGGATGGGTTTGTGGCACTTACTACAGCCACCAGGGTGGGTCATTAATCAGTGCAGGGCAGGTTCCAGTATGCCATGCCTGTGCTGCTTAGAGGTGTGATGTTAAGTGCATGGTGCAGGTAGTCAGGATGTAGGGGGGAGATTTTTATGTGTGGAGCTAAGATGGATATGGAAGAGAGGAGAGAGGAACAGGAGCCAAAAACATACAGACAAACAAAAAATAATGCTAGGGGAGCTTACCTTTGGAGTGGAGAGATGAGAGACTATGAAATGGAGAAAACCAAAAAGGGGAAGAAGAAGGAAAAAAAAAGAAAAGAATGAATGAAGAAAAATCAGAAAAGGAAAAGAACAGCAAAGTTTGCAGGGATCCCACCAGTGTGGTTATGAGGTCTGGGGAAGTTGTTCTCAGGCGTTGCTGTACAGCCTGGCTGGAAGGCATACAGGTATTCCGGGCCAGTTATTCAGGGAACAGAAAGAGAAGGAAGGTATAGTGAGACGAGAAACTGAGTTATGAAGAATGTCAAAAAGGGAAAAAGAGGGAAAAGAAAACAAAACAAATTTTAAAAAAAGAACAAGAAAAGCACCCCCTAAAAAAGAAAAAAAAAAAACTCATGAGAAAAGAAATGTCCTCAGGGATCCCTCTGTGCATCTGCACAAGCCAAGGGTGTAGGTTCCATGGAACACAGCACCGCCTGGCCAGAATGGGCTCCCAACTCAAGAAAAGGAAAAGAAAACAAACAATTCAAAACAAACAAACAAAGGCCCCGGGATCCCACCAGCGTGGCAGCCCAGACCAGGAAGAAGTTCCACACTCGAATGGAGCTCCACAGTCCCTCAGGAAGAAGCAAAGATGGTTCACGGAGCCCTGTATTTGAGTGAAAGGAAGGGGAAGTGGTGAGAGGTAAGGAGGAAATCAAAAGAAGAGCGAAAAAAAGCAACACCAGCAGCCAACAAATGGCACTCAGAGAGCCGGCCAGTTCTGGCAGGTGGAATGCAAGCAGCCGATGCTTCCCAGACAAGAGACTGTGTCTGTGGGAAACAAAGGAGGCGGAGTGGGGGTGCAGAAGGGTGGGGATGGGAAAGTGTATACCACAAATTACCAGTTGTTTCGTCTCCCACTGGACCCTCCGTGAAGCTGCTTTCTCATACCCCCATTTGCAGGTCTCTGATAGGAGTCCAAGATGGCAGATCCATGCTGCATTAGCTGATAGGGTACCTCTGCATGAATCTCTCCTCACTCTCCATTCTTTGTCAGTTTTCTCACTCCATTTGGTGCTTGGCTGAGTTCTTTATCTCTTCATTTGATGTTTTAGGGTTTCAGGATTGTTGTTTTCTCTGTTCAGCTTAGTTTTTCAGATCTTTGCTGTGGAGGGATGGCATGGTGCTTCTGCCTAGGGTGCCATTTTGTCGGAAGTCCCCAAAAGCATTTTTTTAATGAGATGGAGAAACAAATCACCAACTCCATATGGTAAGGGAAGATTCCTCGGATGAGTAAAACATTACTGAAGAAGAACAAATTGGAGGCCTCACGTTATCTGATTTTAAAACCTATTATACCGCTATGGTAGTCAAAAAGGCCTGGTACTGGTACAAAAACAGATACATAAACCAATGGAACAAAATTGAGAACACAGACAGAAATTCAGCCACCTATGAGCAGCTGATATTTGACAAAGGCCTGAAGTCCATTAAATGGGAAAAAGACAGTCTTTTTAACACATGATTCTGGCATGACTGGATACCTAGCTGCAAAAAAAGAAAAAGAAAAAAGACCCATACCACACCATGTACAAAACACAACTCAAAAGGTATCAAAAATCTAAATATAAATTCTAAAATGATAAAGATCATGGAAGAAAAAAATATGTAAAATGTTACATATCATAAATAGGATACAAACCATAACTAACAATGCACAAACACCAGAAGAGAAACTAGATACCTGGGGGCTCCTAAAAATCAAAAACTTATGGTCATCAGAAGAATTCATCAAAAGAGTAAAAAGACAACCGACAGACTGGGAAAAAGTTTTTGGCTGTGACATATCCGATAAAGGTCTAGTCTCTGAAATCTACAAGTTACTGCAACACCTCTACAACAAAAAGACAAATAACCCAATTAAAAAAATTGGCCAAGGATATGAACAGACGCTTCACCAAAGAAGACATTAGGCGGCTAACAAATACATGAGGAAATGCTTATGATCGTTAGCCAATAGAGAAATGCAAATCAAAACTACAGTGAGAATTCATCTTACCCCAACAAGGCTGGCACCAATCCAAAAAACACAAAATAATGAATGTTGGAGAAGTTGTGGAGAGACTAGAACTGCTGGTGGTAATGTAAAATGGTACAAGCACTGTGGAAATTGATTTGGTGCTTCTTTAAAAAGCTAAAACTAGAAGTTCCATACAATCCAGCAATCCCACTCCTTCGAATATATCCTAGAGAAATAAGAGCCACATGAATAGGTATATGCACATCCATGGTCATTGCTGCACTGTTCACATTAGCAAAAAGATGGAAAAAACCTAGAGGTCCATCAACAGACGAATCGGTAAACAAACTATGGTACATACACACAATGGAATGCTACTTAACAGTGAAGAACGATGACGAATCCACACATCATCTCACAACACGGATGAATCTGGAGGGCATGATGCTGAGTGAAATAAGTTAGCTGCAAAAGGACAAGTATTTTATGAGACCACTATTATAAGAACTTAAGGTTTAAACACAGAAGAAAGCATTCTTTGATGGTTACAAAGGTGGGGATGGAGAGAGAGGGGAATTCACTAACTAAATAGTAGAGAAGAATCATAGTATGTGAAGGGAAAGACAATGCACAATACAGTGGAAGTCAGCACAACTAGACCAAAGCAAAAGCTAAGAAGTTTCCTGAACACAACAACACTTTGAGGGACAGAGTAGCTGGGCCTGGGATTTGGGGACCATATTTTTGGGGGATATCTAGGGCAATTGGTATTACAAAGTTTATTATGAGAATGTTCTGCATCCCACTTTGGTGTGTGGTGTCTGGGCTCTTCAAAGCTTGTGAGTGGCCATGTACAGCCATCAATTGGTCCCAACTCACTTCTAACAAAGGAGAATGAAGAATACCAAAGACACAAGGAAAATATTAGCCTAAGAACAAAAAGGTCCACATAAACAAGAAACTCCGTCAGCCTGGGACCAGAAGAACTATGTGGTGCCCAGCTACTACCAATGACGGCCCTGACAGGTAACACACCAGAGAGTCCTGGACAGAGCTAGAGAAACGTGTGGACCAGAACTCAAATTCACATAAAAATATCAGACTTAATGGTCTGACAGAGATGGAGGAACCCCTGAAACTATTGCCCCCTGAAGCATTGTTAACCCAGAACTAAAACCATTCCTGAAGCCCACTCTTCAGAAAAAGATTAGACTGGACTATAAAACAAAAAATAATACTTGTAAGGTGTATGCTTCTTACTTCAATGAGCTACACAAGACCAAATGGTTAGCTCCTGCCTGGAGGCAGGATGAGAAGTCAGGAATGGGCAGGAAGTGTTTGAATGGACCCAAGAAACCCAGGGTGGACAGGGAGAGTGCACTGTCACATTGTAGGGATTGCATCTAGTGTCACATAACAATGTGTGTATAAATTTTTGTATGAGAGATTGACTTGAGCTGTAAGCTTTCACCTAAAGCACAATAAAAAAAAAAGAGAGAAAAAAAATTTCAGAAGATAGCTATCTTGCCAACTAACTGGAAGAGATCCATATTTGTGCCCATTCCAAAGAGAGGTGATCCAACAGAATGCAGAAATTATCTAATAATATCATTACAATCACACACAACTAAAACTTTGCTGAAGATAATTCAAAAGCAGTTACAGCTGTACTTTGACAAGGAACTGCCAGAAATTCAAGCTGGATTCAGAAGAGAACTTAGGAAGAGGGATATCATTGCAGATGTCAGATGGATCTTGGCTGAAAGCAGACAGTATTAGAAAGATGAATACCTGTGTTTTATTGACTATGCAAAGGCTTTCAACTGTGTAGTTCATAACAAATTATTTTGATGAATAGGAATTCCAGAACACTCAGTTGTGCTCATGAGGAACCTGTACATAGACCCAGAGGCAGTCATTCGTACAGAGCAAGGGGATACCACATGGTTTAAAATAAGAAAAAATGTGTGTCAGGATTGTATCCTTTCACCATACTTATTCGATCTATATGTTGAGCAAATCTGAAAAACTGGACTATATGAAGAAGTCAGCATAAGGACTGAAGCAAGACCCATTAACATCCTGCAATATGCAGATGACACATCTTTGCTTGCTGAAATAAAAGAGGACTTGAAACACTGACAAAGATCAAAGACTGCAGCCTTCAGTATGGATTACTCATCAACATAAAGAAAACAAAAATCCTCATATCTGGACCAATAAGCAACATCTTGGTAAACAGAGAAAATATTGAAGTTGTCAAAGATTTCATCTTACTTGTATCCACAATCAACACCTATGGAAGCAGAAGTCAAGAAAAGAAAAGACGTATTGCATTGGGAAAATCCACCACAAAAAAAAACCTTTTTTAGAAAAAGTGTTAAAAAGCAAAGATATCATCTTGACGACTAAAGTGTACCTTACCCAAGTCATCGTATTTTCAATCACATCATATGCATGCAAAAGCTGGACAATGAATAAGGAAGACCAAAGAATAGTTGATGCATTTGAATTATGGTGTTTTCAAAGAATATTGAATATACCATGGACTGCCAGAGGAAGCAAAAAACCTGTCTTGGAAGAAGTACAGCCAGAATGCTCCTTAGAACCAAGGACGGCGAGACTTCATTTCACGCACTTAGGCATGCTGTCAAGACAGATCATTCCCTGGAGAAGGATATCAAGCTCAGTAAAATAGAGGGTCAGGGAAAGATAGGGAAATCCTCAACAAGATAGATTAACACAGAGGCTGCAATGATGGACTCAAACATAGCAACAACTGAGAGGATTTGGCAGGACCAGGCAGTGTTTTGTTCTGTTGTACATAGGGTCGCTATGAGTCAGAACGGACTCTGCAGCACCTAACAACAAGATAAATTTAGATAATAAAATATGTAAGGAAGAAAATAGAGTAGGATGATGGGAAATTTGTGGGACTGATTTAGACTGGGTGGTTGGGACAATTTTCACTGAGGAAGGGACATTTATTCTGAGACCTGAATGACTAGAGTCAACAACCACTAAAGACCCTGATGGAGTATTAAGTTTACTTTTTTGAGTAGTCAAGGGAAAAAAAAAAAAAGACAATGCAGCTAGAATGGAGTGGATAAGACTCTGGGTGGTAGCAAATGATATAAACAAAGGCCAGATTATGTAGGAAGTTGGAAGAACGGTTAAAAGATTATTGTAAAAATTTCAAGCAAGAGCTGACAGAAGATAACGGAAGCTTAGATAAAAGTAAAAGCAATGTTTAAGGAGAGAAATTAAAGTGTTAAGGTTGTGTTTTGGAGGTAGAATATGGGAAGTATAGGACATAACTCCTGGTTTTTTTCCTTGACTATTTGAGTGAAAGGAGCCATGTACTGAGGTAAGTATGAAGAAAGAACAGTTTTTAAGGGAAAGAATATGAAGAGTCCTGTTTTTATTTTAGCTATTTTAATTGTGAAATGCCTATTATTCAGGTAGAGAGTAGAGAAGTCAAGTCAACTTTTGGATATCTAAATTTATAACTCATTAGAAAGATCAGAGCTAGCAATATAAATTTGGATATAGGTGTTATCTAAACTGTGGGATTAGATGAGTTTGCATAGACAAAGAGAAGAGCAGAAGGTATAGGACTGGACTCTGGCACTCTAAAATTTAAGAGTTAAAAGGAGAAAGTGGAGCCAGTGAATAGAGCAAGGAGCAAGAAATTGGGGAAGTATGCTGTCAAAGTCAAGGCTGATTTTGTATCGAAAGGATGGGATGATTAATTTTGTGATTGCTGTGGAGTAACACAGAGAAGTGACTACTGATTTGGCAAAGTGGAGGTGTTTGATAATCTTGACAAAAGCAGCTTCAGAAGTTGGGGGAAGAAAAACCTAGGGTTGGTAAGTTGTAAACTGGAATGTGAAGAAGCTTTGAGAAGCTTTCTGTGAAGGTGCAAGATTTTATTTTGTTTAAAGATGGGAGGCAAAAAAAAAAAATGTGTATATGCTGATGGGATGTTCAAGTACTAAGGTAAGCTTGGTGCTGGACATTTTGGGGGGGAAATAAAAGTATGACAAAGTAATTTTGTAGAGTAAGAAAACAAACATATTTGTGAAATATAGTAAGATCTTTGGGTAATACAGTATCTGTTTGAAGTTTGTGGTAATAAACTTAAAATGAAATTTGTCAGCATGGTTGTAGGTTTTTCTTTAGCGCTACTCAGCTGTTACGTGCAAACACAAAGTAAGGGGTTAGCTGTATTTAAAACATTTGTGACTCCCAGGTGACTATGACAGAGGGAAAATGGATGAAGAGGGTGTGATTGATAAGAGGCAATTGCTAATGATAGGCTATTGTAAATTAAATTTCCAGTGCACTACAAGACACATGCTAATTATATGTTGATGGATGACACAGATCTGGAATAAAATCCTAGCTTTATCATTTCTTAGAAGGGTAAGTTATTTAACTTCAAATTGAGTCAAAGTTTCCTTTGTAAAATGAGGGTACTACCCCTCCTATCCCAAGATTTCTGTGAGGATTTAATTATAACTTTTACATAGTGCCTAAAACAGTACCTGATATCAAGTAGCCACTCAATCTGTTTTAGTTTCAGTCTTGGTTTACAAGGACAATTTCTTTTCTCTTCCTTGTTCAGTTATTCAACAACTATTTATTGAATACTTAGTCTGTTCCAGGAACTGCACTAGGTCTAGAGATAAAATAATAAGGCTGACAGGAATGGCTTTCATGGTACAGCAGGGAACACAGACACTCTATAAATAACTATACTTAATATATATTGCGTTCAGTCATGGTAAACATATAAAGGTTGACCAGTGTTATGTTTACATAAAATGGAGATGTTGGCATGACTAGACTTTAAAAACTGTCTTTTAGTTAAACTTTGGCAAAAATGTTCAAAGAAGCTGTTGTTAGAAGTTTAACACTCTGATTTGTCCTTTTTGAGTATGAAAAATACTAACTCAAAGTAAATATCCAAAACATAAAATAAATCTACTCACATTGAAAAAAGATTAAGAATGTGCTGAATAAGAATAAAGCATAAATAGCATTATTGTATTATTCTAAAAAAATAGATAAAACTGGCCATTATGCAAGGGTCAGAAAGAATCCAAGAGTTGGGCTCAATATTAGAATCCCTTAGTAAGTCTTTCCTAAGTTTTAATTTTATGCCAGTCATTGTGCTAAGTGATGAGAAAGAGAAAAGCAGCCTCTGGCATCACGCAGTTGGCTTGTTATTTTCAACTAGGCCTTGGTGTTCTATTGAACATACACTTAATCTACAGAACATCAACATAAGGTAGGGTCACTCTGTGACCCTGATGGAATGAAACAAAATATAATACCTCTTCCCAATTTTGTGTAAGTACAGACAAAAACAGTTACAATGCAAAGCACTAAATATGGAACATCCTTTCTCCCACCTGTTATAAGTGACTGTTGCTTCTTTACCAATTACACCTTTAGTTTCCCTTCATTCCTCCCACTGTCTAAATGAGATCTATTAAGCTACACAATCATAAAATAACTCCACTTCCTGAGAGAATCCAAACCCTGAACAAACTCCCGCTTCCTTGAACCATTCCCAAATCGTGACTTACAAATGCCTAAATCCTATAAGGTCTTTTCAGCACCCTCTGATTGACACATCCTATACTTCCCTATGGTGTGTGCTCTAGTTTCAATATGGAATAAACACAATTTTTTTCAACAACATTCGTGTTCCTGGTAGTTTTTTGTTGGATAGTAAGGACAGCAATATATATGCACTATGTTATTTAATACTGACAGTTGTTTCTCATAATGGTGGTACTATATATCCATTTTAGAAATGAGCAAACTGAGGCACAGAGATGTTAAGTAACTTTTCCAAGATCTTACAGCTAAAAAGTGACAGAGCCAGAATTAAAGCCAGGTTTATTTGACTCCAAAGAGATCCCCTGAGAACATCCTGATAATTACCCAGAGTTATTAGAAGGCTAGTCTTTCAGCTAACAAAGCAGAACATTCCTTCTATCTTACCTGTTGTTTGGTATTATTGCTATAATAGTGATATAAGGAACTATGACTTTGTTATATGATTATAAAGGTTTACACAGCTTGACATCGGGATTGGTTGATTTAGGATTATTTCACAGTCTGAATTTTGGAAAGGACAGAGCTGATCAGGTCCACACACCTTATAAAAATCCCTCTATAGCTTCATGTTGGAAATAAAGTTTCAGCATAATACACATGTTCCTTCTACTTTTTCTGGACATACCTCCAGATACCAAAGGAAAAAAAAAAGAAAAGAAAATTATTTGCTGTAGAGTTGATTCCAACTCATAGTGACCCTAAGAACAAAGAAGAACTGCACAATAGGGTTTCCAAGGAGTGGCTGGTGGATTCAAACCACCCATCTTTAAGTTAGCAACTGTAGTTCTTAACCACTGTACTACCAAGACTCCTATCTCCTGATGATTACCTATAATTCTTTAATTCAACAGATACATATTATCTAACATGCCATCACTCCCTATTTTCCAGGTATGCAGAACCCCTCACCGTTTTTCACTGCAACACGTTTGCATCTCTGCGTTTGTACATGTCTGTTGAATTTTAACTGACCCTTCAAAATCACCTTAACTTTCTGTGAGGTTCCTTGACCTTTCCACTTAATAAAAAAATGCATTCTCCTTTGTAGCCCTACCATACCATGCACATTGTCTTAACTGTTAGTGTTTATCAAACACATTACATGCTTATTCCTCCAGCTTCAACTCTTCAGAAGCAAGGAGATGTTAACCCCTTGATATCCATCTCAACTGGCACATGCCTTGGAATAATTCAAGCTTGACACATGTTCCTTAAGCCCATCCTTCACGTAATTAAGCTAAGTACGACTCTATTAAGGAGGGTAATTCAAATCCTTAATTTAATTAGTAACATATTTCTATCGCTGTTACCTTGTATTCAATGAATATAACTTTTAATAAACTATATTAGCCATGATGGTGAGCAATTAGTTTTCAAATTATTTTTTCTAAGATCTGTTGTAGATTGAAAGACAAGTTAAGAATTGTACTTTTTTAAAATTTTTGGACAGTACAAGTCAGACAAAGGTCTAATCTCCATAATCTACAAGAAAATCCAACACCTCTACAACAAAAAGACAAATAATCCTATTAAAAAATGGGCAAAGGAAATGAACAGACACTTCACCAGAGAAGACATTCAAATGGCCAACAGACACATGAGGAAATGCTCGCGATCACTAGCCATTAGAGAAATGCAAATTAAAACCACAATTAGATACCATCTCACCCCGGCAGTACTGGCACGAATCAAAAACACTGGAAATAACAAATGTTGGAGGGGCTGAGGGGAGATCGGACCACTTATGCACTGCTGGTGGGAATGCAAAATGATACAACCATTTTGGAAAATGATATGTGCTTCCTCTGAAAGCTAGAAATAGACATACCATTCGATCCAGCAATTCCACTCCTAGGAATATATCCTAGAGAAATAAGAGTCGTCACTCGAATAGACATATGCACACCTATGTTCATGGCAGCATTGTTCACAATAGCAAAACGATGGAAACAACGTAGGTGCCCATCAACAGATGAATGGATAAACATACTATGGGTACATACACACAATGGAGTACTATGCAACGAGAAAGAACAACAATGGATCTGTGAACCATCTCCTAACATGGATGAAACTGGAGGACATTATGCTGAGTGAAATAAGCCCATCACAAAAGGACAAATATTGTATGAGACCTCTATTGTAAAAACCCATGAAAAAGTTTACACACAAAATGTAACAATCTTTGTTGGTTACCAGGGATGGGAGGGGTGGGGGGGAGATATTAAATAGACAATAGATAAGTGGTATCTTGGATGAAGGGTGAGAAAGTACACAATACAGGAGAAACTAGCACAACCTGTACAAGGAAAGGTCATGGAAGCCCCATAGACACATCCAACTCCCCGAGGGACTGAGTTGCTGGGCGGAGGATTCTGGGGAACATGGTCTCAGGGAACATCTAGCTCAATTGGCATGACACAGTTTATAAAGACAATGTTCTACATTCTACCTTGGTGAGTAGTGTCTGGGGTCTTAAAAGCCTATGAGCGGCCATCTAAGATACTCCACTGGTCTCATCCCTTTGGGAGAAAGGGAGAATGAAGAGAACAGGATACAAGGAAAAGATTAGTCCAAAGGACTAACTGCCCACAGCTACCAAGGCCTCCACCAGACTGAGTCCAGTACAGCTAGATGGTGCCCGGCTACCACCACTGACTGCTCTGACCAGGATCACAACAGAGGGTTCTGGACAGAGCTGGAGAAGGATGTAGAACATAATTCTAACTCACAAAAAAAAAGCCCAGATTTACTGGCCTAAAGGAGACTGGAGAAACCGCGAGAGTATGGCCCTCAGACACCCTTTTAGCTCAGTGGTGAAGTTACCTCCGAGGTTCACTGTTCAGCCTGGGAGTGGACAGCCCCGTAAAACCAAATGAGACTAACGAGGTACAGAAGTCGATTGACAAGGGCTAGAAGGCAGAAGGGGACAAGGAAGGTGGTGATAGGGAATACAAGATTGAGTAAGGATATTGTTGATGTGTTGTGAGATTGTTAACCATTGTCATAAGGCAACATTTGTAGTAACTGTTAAATGAGAAACTATTTTGTTCTGTAAGCCTTCATCTTAAGTGAGAATAACAGCACAATTGGAAGAGCGTAGTCAATGTCACTGAACTGTGTATGTAGAAATTTTTGAAACGGTGTATCTTTGGCTATGTGTATTTTCACCAAAAAAATAAAAAAGTTTGAGAATTTAGAGGGTTAAAATGTTGTGGGGTAGTTAACCAATGTCATAAAACAACATGTGTACTACTGTTTCACGAGAAACTATTTGTTCTGTAAGCCTTCACCAGAAGTACAATAAAATATAAAAAATTAAAAAATTAAAAAAAAAAGAATTGGACTTTTTTTTGTTTTTCCTCATCCAGTAAGAGAAGAAAAGTTCAACAGGTTTTTAGATTACAGTAGTGCCATTTCTTGGAGGTACACTGTGATATATTTTTTTGAGTAAGTCTTCATCTGCTATTACAGGCCCCTAGTTATACATGATTTGGAGAAACAGTGTAATAATAAATCTAACAATAATAGCAGTTCAAAACCTTGTCAATCACAGCATAATTAGGTATGTTCACATGCAGAACACATGGGAATTTTGGAAATGTTTCCTTTTTTAAATAGATGTGAGGGAAAAAATACCAACTTGATTTTATGTACCTGTGTGTGGGTGTGCTTCTGTATTTGTATGTGTCTCTGTGTGCAAGCATCTACTATAACTTCAAAGTAGAATTCAATTAAGTTCTCAAAATATTTTTAATATAGAAATTCTGATTAAATTCAGAATACGGTGGTCATTGCCTAAACTCCCTCAGGCCACTTTTAAAACCAGTGTCATTGCAGAGGATAAATATAGTTAAGCACATATTATGATTTTAATTGCTATTTTTCTTAAGCATTTTTATAGACACAGAAATGTATTCCAAAACCTTAGAACAAACACCATTCCAGGAATCTAAGTTGATAAAATTAAAATGCTTTTCTTCATTCTTAATACACCATGTAAAAGTCCTAACTGAATACTTTGTATTTCTACTGCTCTAGATATGCATTACGTTCTGGAAAAAATACATTTCATCTTCAAAATCTGCTAAAGGTGTGGCCATGGGATATTCATGAGCTGAGTCTGTTACTTCATATCAAAAATGACGGCAATAAACGCCTAATAATTTACAGGCTTTTTATGAAAATCAAAATCAAAATGAGATAATATTTTTAGAGTTGCAAAAGTTTACTCAGTTTTTGATAATATCTATTAAATCATATGTATAGTTTGTACACCCATTTTTATTTTTAACTGAACTGATCAAGCAGAAAATGCTCCTCAAGACATTCTTCAACACAAATTCAGCTAGATTGGCCACATCTCAAATATATTTATAAAGTGCTTACGTCTTTATTAATTCTGCCACAATCAAATTGAAGATAAAATACCATTAGTGTTTAAAGCTGTTAAATGAAAATCACAATTTGAGAGACATTATCTTCACATTTTCAGTTGAGTTGTCTTATTCACATCATACCGAAAATGAATATTATTGACAGAACTAAATTTTAGGCTAATATGTGTGTGTGTGTGTGGGTGTGTGTGTGTCTGTGTATGGTCGCTATGAGTTAGAATGGACTTGATGGCAATGGGTTTTGATTTACATATATATATATATGAATGTATACATTTAAAATTATTTTTAATTTGTAGTCAGGGATATAGTTTAAAATATAAGAATATAGAATAATTTTCTTAAATATTTTAACCAAATCTTATATATAAAGGATCCGTTCATCAAGTGAAATACCTCTAAATAATGCTTTTAAAGAGGAGCAAAAACAGTCAATTCTATGTTCTTAATTTCATAAGATTGAGGTAGACTTTTAGAAAAATAATTCAATTCAATATGTATACATTTGTCTATTGCAATTAAGACCATGCTACAATGACTATTAAAGATTTTGATAGGATGTTCATGTTGATGAATATTTTGCTCTTTTCTCTACAGATAGAAAGTATAAATTAATTATAATTAGGCAGGTTGTTCGATTGTAGGGTCTTTGGATGAAGGAACAAACCAAGATAGAAGTCATATACTTATTTGTAGCAAAGTAAAGGACAAGAGTTAAGAAATCTCACAAGAATGAAGAATTCCCAAAATATTTGGACCTTATTTTCTGGAAATTTTTCAAAAGCTCCATTGGTAAAATTATGCAATTATTCCAGATTCTACATATGAGTAATTTTATGTCTTTAAACCACTTTCAAAGCTTTAACCAACATTTCAAATAACTTCTAAAGAATGGAAATCTCACAAGGTAATAAACTATATTTAAAGAATGGAAATAAGCAAATATATAAACATCATAAGAGTTTCACTTTGTTTTCTTTGGCTAAGTAAACATGTTATTATTTTTAGTTTCCAGTGGAAATCTGAGACTAGCCCTTGGAGTAACTTTTCCAAACTTTAGGAAAAAAAAATCTATGAATAAACAAACAAAAAAGCAAACAATTATATTCAAGAGTTCCATGAACTAAACTGAGAGGCAACTTAGTGTTCAACTCTGGGTGAATTCCCATCAATTATAAGGCTGATGGGGCCCTGGTGGTGCAGTGGTTAAGCGTTTGGCTGCTAACCAAAAGGTAGGCAGTTCAAATCCACCAGCTGCTCCTTGGAAACTCTACTGGGCAATGGTTTTTTTTTTTTTTTTTTTTTTTTTTTTTTTTTTTTTTTAAATAAGGCTGATAATATGGCTGAGGAACAACGCATGTCTTATAAGACAGATAAGAAGTCATATTTAAAGAAGGATGTCCTATCAACTGAAAAAAGAACAGGAACATTTTGTCATGGGCCCACTCTCTTCCCTGAATCAAATATTCACATTCTTTGCCTCAGTGCCATGAATTCTGTTTTTAAGGCTACTGTGGAACTGCCTTCTTTTTACTGTTTTGTTCAAATATGACTAAAACAGAAAACAATAAGGTAGAAACTTAGGAAAAAAAAACAAAAAAAAAGTTTCCGTCGAGTTGATTCTGACTCACAGCGACCCTATAGGACAGAGTAGAACTGCCCATAGGGTTTTCAAGGAGCAGGCTGGTGGACTGGAACAGCTGACCTTTTGATTAGTAGTTCTAGCTCTGAACCACTGGGTCGCCAGGATGTGAATTTTAATGCCATGTCAACATTCTGGGAAGTTCAGGCCCATGAGGAAAACAAGTATTCTTAGAAACGTAAATCACAAGGGATCACAGCCTGGCTGTAAATTAAGATTCTCCCGGGCTTTTTTTTTTTTTTTTTTTTTTTTTTTTTAATATCATTGCCAGGT
Organism: Dugong dugon; assembly: GCA_030035585.1. Taxonomy (NCBI): domain Eukaryota; kingdom Metazoa; phylum Chordata; class Mammalia; order Sirenia; family Dugongidae; genus Dugong; species Dugong dugon. The sequence continues at coordinate 38,136,535 of CM057479.1, forward strand.
AAAATCTCATACCAACTTAATCAGGACATCCAATGAAGAGAGGGATTTCTAGATTGTCTATAACTATACTTCAGCTCTCTCAGGCAGATGTTTTCAAATAGCCTAAACCGTAGATCATAATATATTTCCATGTTTATGCTGGGAGAGACATAAAATATACTGCTCATCCTAATGCTGTGCTTTTGTTAATTACACTGGACTTTTCCACAGTCTACTCCTCTGCATTTGTGGACTTCTGTTGATAGGCCATCTTAAAAACAAAGGCTCTTATCTGTTCATTATCTTTCTCCCTTTTAGGTCTGAAAGATTTTTGACTGCATCTCTCCTACTTTGTTTCATTATCTATTTTCAAATTTAAAAAACAAAAAGAAAAACACAAAAATTATAATTTTGCCTATACTTCTGCTTTCTCTTTGTCCTCTTCTTTCTCTTCCTCTGCCTGGTTCTTCTTGTAGGCTGCAAAAAAATATGAACTACTCCCTTACAGGCCTCATCTTGCTTTCCCTAATGTTAGCATCTTACATGACCATAGTACAGTTATCAAGATCACAAAATGTTGGTGCAATACTATTAACTAAACCACAAATATTATCAAATTAAATGAATTTTTCCTTGAATGTGCCTTTTCTATTCCAGGATATAACCAGGTTCCCACATTATCATTTTTCTTTAGTCTCTTACAGGTAGTAACAAGTCTATATTCTTTTCTTATTTTTCATAGCTTTAACACTTTTAATATGTACTGATCAATTACTTTGTAAAATGTCCTTAGGTCATTTTTATCTGATGTTTATACATGACTGGAATGAGGTTATACATTTTTGGCAAGAATAGCACAACAGTAAAGTTTGTCCTCAATGCATCATATCAAGGGGCTCATGTTGCTGATATCTTAGTACTGGTGATGTTTCTTTGATCACTTAGATAAACTGGGACTCACTGAGTTTTTCTAGTATTGAATTACTGTATTTCCATTTGTAGCTACTAAGAACCTTGGAAAAGAAATTTTAAGACTACGAAAATAATGTTTATTTTAAAATTCAATTATGCCTTCTTCTCAATTTCAGTAGAAAAAAAAGAAAGTAGATAAAATAGTACATCATAAGCTTGGCCATTTGTAATGGATAAGTTATAGTCAGGTTTTTATATTTTCCCTGGGTGGCACAAACAGGTAAGCTTTTGAGTACTACCCAAATGAATGGCAGTTCAAATCCACCCAGTGATGCCTCAGAAGACAGGCCTAGAGATCTGCTTTCAAAAAATCACAGCCTTGAAAGTTTTATGGAGCAGTTCTACTCTGCACACATGGGGTCACCATTAGTCTGAACTGACTAAATGGCATCTAACAACAGCAATAAATTTAATATTTAAAATGAGACATATTCTTTCTTACTTTTTAATGAAATTTTGCAGTTAAAAAGTGGAATTGTGCCAACTTTTCTTTCTGAACTAGGCAGGAGACATCTTAAAGTTTTGTTTATATTTTAACTTTGATGATGATGAAAAAGGTAAAGATATCTGTTTACAGATTAAGAAATTTCCAAAAATAAGAAACCTTGACATTATCAATTTATGCAGAAAATGCATTTGACAAACTCCATCACACATTCATGACAAAAACTTTCAGCTAAATAGGAATAGAAGGGAAATTCCTCGACATAATAAAGGGCATTTATACAAAGCTAAATGCCAACATCTTCTTAAATGTAGAGAGTCTGAAAGCATTCCCTTTGAGAACAGGAACTAGACAAGGATGCCTTTTATCACCACTCTTTTTCAACATTGAGCTGGAGATCCTAGTCAAAGCAATAAGGCAATAAGGAAATAAAGGGCATCCAAATTGGTAAAGAAGAAGTGAAAGCATCCCTATTTACAGATGGTAAGATCTTATATGCAGAAAACCCCAAAGAATCCACAAGAAAACTACCGGAACTAATAGAAGTTTTCAGCAAAATATCAGGATACAAGATAAACATACAAAAATCAGTTGGATTCCTCTACACCAACAAAGAGAACTTTGAAAAGAAAACTACCAAAACAATACCATTTAAAATAGGCCCTAAGAAGATAAAATACTTAGGAACAAGCCTAACCAGAGATCTAAAGGACCTGTACATAGAAAACTACAGAACACTATTGCAAGAAACCAAAAGAGACCTACATAAGTGGAAAAACATACCATGCTCAGGGATAGGAAGACTCAACATTATGAAAATGTCAATTCTACACAAAGCAATCTACAGATACAATGCAATCCCAATCCAAATTCCAAAGGCATTTTTTAAAGAGATGGAGAAACAAATCACCAACTTAATATGGAAAGGAAAGAGGCCCTAGATGAGTAAAGCATTATGAAGAAGAACAAAGTGGGAGGTCTCACACTACCTGATTTTAGAGCCTATTATACTGCCATGGTAGTCAAAAAAGCCTAGAACTGGTACAACAACAGATACATAGACCAATGGAACAGAACTGAGAACCTAGATGTAAATTCTTCCACCAATGAGCAGCTGATATTTGACAAAGGCACAAAGTTCGCTAAATGAGGAAAAGACAGTATCTTTAGCAAATGGTGATAACCATCTGATTAACTTGATAACCATCTGCAAAAAAATGAAACAAGACCCATATCTCACAACATGTACAAAAACCAACTCAAAATGGATCAAAGACCTAAATATAAAATATAAAATGATAAAAATCATGGAAGAAAAAATAGGGACAACATTAAGAGCCCTAATACATGGCATAAACAGAATACAAACCATAACTAAAAATGCACAAACACCAGAAGAGAAATTATATAACTAGGAAGCTCTTAAAAATCAAACATTCATGCTCATCGAACGACTTCACACCAAAAGACTAAAAAGAGAACCTACAGATTGGGAAAAAAAAATTTGCCACGACACATCCAATAACTGTCTAATCTCTAAAATCTACAATATACTGCAACACCTCTACAACAAAAAGACAAAATAACCCAATTAAAAAATGATCAAAGAGAATTCTGGGCAACATAGCACTATAGACAGAAGCACCACAACATCCCTCCACAGCAGAGACCTGAAAAACTAAGTCAAACAGAGACAAATGTCAGTCCTGGAACTGTGAGCATCAAATGGAGAGATAAAGAACACAGCCAAGCACCAAATGGAATAAGAAACTGACAGACAACAGAGAGAGGAGAGTTACGAGTGGAGGTCTGCTATCAGCTAACGCAGCAAGGTTTTACCATCTTGGTCTCCTGTTGGAGATTGACGAAGAGGGGGTAAACAAAAGCAGTTTCACGGAGCTCCCAGCAGGAGACACAGCAACCAGTAATCAGTAATATACTCTTTTCCTCACCCCACCCTTCTTCACTCCCATTCAGGCTCCTCTGCTTCCAGCGGCCAGTCTCCTGGCCTGGAGGCACTGGCTTCAGCGCTGTGCTACTTGGCTTGCACCCGCCCACAGTGGCCGGCTCACTAAGTGTCATTTGTTTGTTGCTTTTTTCTACTTCTTTTTGTTTCTTGCATACATCTCAACACCTCCCCCTCCTTTCTCTCAAATACTTGGCTCCATGTGCCATCTTTGCTTCATCCTGAGAGGCTGTGAAATGTCACTAGACTGTGGATCTGCTTCCTGGCCCGTGCTGTCACACTGGTGGGTTCCCTAGGGCTTTTTGTTGTTGTTGTTGTTTTGGTTTGTTGTGTTTTCTTTTTCTTTTCTCGGCTTGGGAGCCACTTCTAGCCAGACTGTACTGAGTGGCTTGGAAGGTATGCTACTTCCCCACTCTGTGCAGCTGCATGGTTGGATCACTGGGGGCAATTCATTTTTTCTTTTTTTGTTTACTTTTCTCTGTTTTTTTTTTACTTTTATATTTCTTCATTTCTGTTTCTCATCTCTCTATACTTACCTTCTCTTCCTGTCTCCTGAATACCTGGTGCTGTGTGACACATCTATACCTTCTAGCCAGGCTGTACATTGTGGACTGAGAGCCACTTCCCCAATCTTTGCAGCCACACTGGTGAGATCCCAGGGGCTTTCCATTCAAATTTTCTAATTTTTATTTATTTATTTCCTTTCCTTTTTACCCTTTATCTTTTTCTTTTTGTTTTTCTCCTTTCTCGGTTTCTCGTCTCTCCAGTCCAAAAACAAGCTGCCTTATCACTCTTCTTTTGTTTTTGTTTGTTCGTTTTTTGCCCTGTTTCTGTCTCCTCTTTCCCATACCCATCTTAGATCTACACATCACAATATCCTCCTACCTTCCTGCCTACTTACACTGTGCACTGAACATCACACCCCTGAGCAGCACAGGCACAGCTTACTGAAACCTGCCCTGTACTCATTCGGAGCCAGCCATGTTGGCCCTAGTGTATGCCACAAACAAACCATCCCAGTAACTCCCTTTCAGCTGATCTGCCCTGCTGCACAATAGCTGAGAGACTGACCCTGCCCATTGAACAATGAGGTGAAAAGTATCATACCAACAAACAAGCAAACAACAAAAAAACACAGTCAGCCTGTTCAGACATAAGCAAAATAAACAAAAAAGCAGCAAGGAAAAAAAAAACCTATAATCAATAAATGAAGAAAACAACTACTGAATGTCCTAAAGACAGCAGACAATATGAAAACATATTTAAAAAAGGAATGGATGGTTCCAGCAGGTGACCAAAATAAAACACCAGATGACTTTCTAGTAGAAGAAAAGGCACTAGAACTACCTGATAGGGAATTCACATCTCTAATATTCAGAGATATCCAAGAGTTGAAAAAAAAAGAAGACAAAAATGAGGAAATAAAGACAAATTCATGGAAAAGGCAGAATTTAGGAAAATAATACAGGAGCAAAATGCCAAAATAAATTCACAACTAGAAATCATACGAAAACAACATTTAGATATCCAAAAGATAAACAACAAGATTTCAGAAATGGACACTGTCATAGTGTCTATAGAAGGGCTGAGAAGCAGATTTGAAAAAAATGGAAGACAGGATCACTGAAATTGAAGACAAACACTCGGATACAGCTCTGAGGAAAAATCAGAAAAAGGAACAAAGAAAATAGAGGAAACCCTGACAATTATGTGGGATACAATCAAAAGCAAAAATTGATCAGAGTCCCAGAACACAGGGAGAAAACAGAAAGCACAGAGAGTATCATTGAAGAAATGCTGACAGGAAACTTCCCCAATATCATGAGAGATGAAAAGATGAACATCCAAGAAGCTCAACGAACCTCATATAGGATAAACCCCAAAAGAAAATTACCAATGCATATCAAAATTACACTCGCCAAAACCAAAGACAAATAATCCTGAGAGCTGATGAGAGGAAAAAAAAAAAAAGCCATACATAGAGGAGAAACAATAAGACTAAGCTCGGATTATTTGGCAGAAAACATGCAAGCAAGAAGGCAATGGGATGACATATATAAAACCATGAAAGAAAAAGAATTGCCATCCAAGAATAATATATCCCGCAAAACTCTCATTCAAATATGATGGTCAAATTAGGACATTTCTAGATAAACAGAAATTAAGGGACTATGTAAAAACAAAAACAAACTTACAAGAATTATTGAAGGGAGTCCTTCGGTCTGAGAACAAACATCAGACAAAAGGCTGAAACTTAGGATGCAAGATAGTACCAGCCAGATATTAACCTAGGAAATGAATTCTCAAGGACTATCCCAAACCAAAAGAATTACAACAGGGAACCAGAGAAGTTAATATGTAAATGACAACAATATCAGAACAATAAACGAGGGAATAAATGGTGTAGGTATAGAACCTTCTAACGCAGACAAAGGCAAGGCAATACCAAGTAACAATAGACTGGTTCAAACGAAGTAAGATAATGGAAAATTTCAAGTTAACTGAAAAGAAAGTTAACAAAACTACTCAACAAAATAAGAAAAGAAAATCATAAAGTTTCAGTAAAAACAAAAGATACAAAAACAAAGGAAATGAAAAAAATCCACCAGCAAAAGGAATTCAGCACAGGAGAGTAAGAGGAACTAAGAAAACATCAACACCACAAAAAAAGAACTACAAAATGACAGCAATAAACTCACACATATCAATAATTACACTGGATGTAAGTGACCTAAATGCATCCATAAAGAGACAGTGACAGAATGGATAAAAAACAGGATGCATCAATACATTGTTTACAAGAAACAAACCTTAGAAACAAAGGCAAAAATTTATTAAAAATCAAAGGATGGAAAAAAATTTATCATGCCAACAGCTACCAAAAAAGAGCAAGTAAAGCAATACTAATCTCAGGTAAAATAGATTTTAAAACAAAATCCACCATACAGAACAAAGAAGGGCACTATATTATGATTAATGGGGCGATCCAGCATGAAGACATGACAATTTTAAACAACTATGCACCCAATGACAGGGCTCCAAAATACATAAAACAAATTCTAACAGCACTGAAAAGAGAAATTGACAGTTCCACAATAACAGTAGGACACTTCAATACACCACTCTCAGTAAAGGACAGAACATCTAGAAAGAAACTCAACAAATATACAGAAGACCTAAAGGGCACAATCAGACAACTTGACCTCATAGACTTATATAGAACACTCCACCCAACAGCTGCAAAGTACACATTATTTTCCAATGCACATGGGACGTTCTCCAGAATAGACCACATCTTATGTCACAGAGCAATCATCAATAAAATCCAAAACACTGAGATAATACAAAGTATCTTCTCTGACCACAATGCCATCAAGGTAGAAATGAACAACAGGAAGAGCAAGGAAGAAAAACCAGTAACATGGAAACTGAATAACACCCTGCTTACAAACCACTGGGTAATAGAAGAAATTAGAGATGGAATCAAAAAATTCTTAGAATCAAATAAGAAGGAAAATGCATCATACCAAAACCTTTGGGAAAAATCAAAAGCAGTGCTCAGAAAACAATGTATAGCAATGGATGCAAACAACAAATAAATTAGGGAAAAAATCAAAACATTAGCTACACAACTCAAACAAATAGAAAGAGAACAACAAAAAAGCCCACAGCCACCAGAAGAAAGGAAATAATTAACATCGAGCATAAATAAATGAAATTGACAATAGAAAAACAATAGAAAGAATCAACGAAACCAAAAGTTGGTTCTTTGAAAGGATCAACAAAATCGACAAAACACTGGCCAAACTGACAGAAGAAAAACAAGAGAAGATGTAAATAACCCAAATAAGAAATGAAATGGGAGACATTACAACAGAAGTAACTGAAAAAAAAAAAAAACGGATCACAACAGAGTATTATGAAAAACTATACTCCAAAAAATTGGAAAACCTAGGGGAAATGAATAAATTTCAAGGAACACATTATCTACTAACACAAAGTGATTTTGAAAATCTGAACAGACCCATAACAGACCCATAACAAGAGAAGAGATTAAAAAGGTAATAAAAAAACTTCCAACCAAATAAAAGTTCTGGCCCAGATGGCTCACTGGAGAAGTCTACCAAACATTCAGAGAAGTGCTCACAGCAGTACTATGCAAATAATTTCAGAACACAAAATGGAAGTGACACTTCCAAACTAATTCTATGAAGCGGGCATAACCCTGATACCAAAACCAGGCAAAGACACCACAAAAACAGAAAAGTAAAGAACAATATCTCTCATGAATACAGATGCAAAAATTCTCAACAAGATTCTAGCCAATAGAATTCAGTATCATATAAAAAAAAATAATATGCCACCACCAAGTAGGATTCATACAGGTATAAAAGGATGGTCCAACATTAGAAAATCAAGTAACGTAATCCAACACATAAACAAAAGGAAAGAAAAGAATCACATGAACATCTTAACTGACGTAGAAAAGATATTCAACAAAGTCCAACACCCATTACTGATAAAAACTTTCAATAAAATAGGTACAGAAGGTAAATTTCTCAACATAAGAAAAGGTATCTATACAAAACCAACAGCAAACATCATTCTTAATTGAGAGAGCCTGAAAACATTCCCCCTGAGAACAGGAACAAGACAAGCATGGTGTTTATAACCACTCTTATTTAACATTGTGCCAGAAGTCCTAGCTAGAGCAATAAGGCAAGAAAAAGAAATAAAGGTCATCCAAAATGGTAGTGAAGAAGTTAAACTGTCTCTGTTTGCAGATGACATGATACTATACATACAAAACCCTAAAGACTCCACAAGAAAACTACTGGAACTAATAAAAAGATTAAGCAGCATATCAGGATACAAGATAAACATACAAAAAATCAGCTGGATTCCTATACACCAATAAAGAGAATGATGAAAAGGAAAGCAGGAAAACAATACCATTTATAATAGGCCTTAAAAAAAGAAAAACAAAACAAAACAAAAAAAAAAAACTTCAGTATAAACCTAAACCAAGGATGTAAAAGACCTATACAAAGAAAACTACAGAACACTACTGCAAGAAACCCAAAGAGATCTACATAAATAGAAAAACATACCATGCTCATGGATAGATAGACACAACATTGTGAAAATCACAATTCTACCCAAAGCAATTCAAAAATGCAATGCAATCTTGATCCAAAAACCAACAATATTCTTTAAAGAGATGGAAAAACTAATCATTAACTTTATATGGAAAGGGAAGAAGCCCTGGATATGTCAGGCACTACTGAAGAAGAATAAAGTAGGAGGACTCTTACTACCTGACCTCAGAACATATTATACAGCTATCGTAGTCAAAACAACCTCGTACTGGTACAATGACAGATATATTGACCAATAAACAGAACTGAGAACCCAGATATAAACTCATCCACCTATGGCCGCCTGATCTTCGACAAAGGCCCAAAGCGAATCAAAAGGAGAATAGCCTTTTTAACAAATGGTACTGGCAAAATTAAATGTCTATCTTCAATAAAAAGGAAACAAGACCCATATCTAACACCATACACAAAAACTAATTCAAAATTGGTCCAAGAACGAAGTATAAAGCCAAAAACTATAAAATTCATACAAGAAAAAATAGGATGAATGCTAGAGGCCCTAATACATGACATTAACAGGATGCAAACCATAACCAACAACATACAAACTCCAGAAGACAAGCTAGATAACTGGGATCTTCTATAAATTAAACACTCATGTTCATCGGAAGACTTCACCAAAACAGTAAAAAGAGAAACTACAGACTGGGAAAAAAATTTTGCCATTAAAAATCAGACAAAGGTCCAATCTCTAAAATCTACAAGAAAATCCAATACCTCTATAGCAAAAAGACAAATAATCCAATTAAAAATGGGCAAAGGAATTGAACAGACACTTCACCAAAGAAGACATTCAAGTGGCCAACAGACACAAGAGGAAATGCTCGTGTTCACTAACCACTAGAGAAATGCAAATCAAAACCACAATGAGATACCATCTCACCCCGACATTACTGGCACGAATCAAAAAAACTGGAAATAACAAATGTTGGAGAGGCTGTGGGGAGACTGGAACTCTTATGAACTGCTGGTGGGAATGCAAAATGATACAACCATTTTGGGAAACGACATGGAACTTCCTTGGAAAGCTAGAAATAGAAATACCGTAGGATCCAGCAATCCCACTCCTAGGAATATATCCTAGAGAAATAAGAGCCATCACACGAATAGAGATATGTACACCTATGTTTATTGCACCATTGTTCACAATAGCAAAAAGATGGAAACAACCTAGATGCCCATCAACAGATGAAAGGATTAACAAACTATGGTACATACACACAATGGAGTATTATTCAATGATAAAGAACAATGATGAATCTGTGAAGCATCTAATAACATGGATGAAACTGAAGGACATTATGCTGAGTGAAATAAGTCAATCACAAAAGAACAAGTATATCTGAGGACTACTGTAAAAACTTATGAAAAGGTTTTCACACAAAAAGAATCAATCTTTGATGGTTATGAAGGAGGGGAGTGGTGAGGGCGGGAAAAACTAAATAGACAATAGATAAGTGTAGTGGTAACTTTGGCGTGAATAGTAAGACAGTACACAATACTAGGGAAGCAAGCACAACTTGTACAAGGCAAAGTCATGGAAGCTCCATAGACACATCCAAACTCCCTCAGGGACTGAATTGCTGGGCTGAGGGCTGTGGGGACCATGGTCTTAGGGAACATCTAGCTTAATTGGCACAACATAGTTTATAAAGAAAATGTTCTACATTCTACCTTGGTGAATAGCATCTGGGGTCTTAAAAGCCTGTGAGCAGCCATCTAAGATACTCCACTGGTCTCACCCCTTCGGGATCAAGGGAGAATGAAGAAAACAAGATAAAAGTGAAGGATTAGTCCAAAGGATTAATGGACGACAACTACCACGGCCTCTACCAGACGGAGACCATTAAAACTAGATGGTGCCCAGTTACCACCACTGACTGCTCTGACCAGGATCACAATATAGGGTCCCAGTCAGAGCTGGAGAAAAATATAGAACGAAATTCTGACTCACAAAAAGAGGCCAGACTTACTGGCCTGACAGAGACTGACAGAGACAAAGTATGGCCCCTGAACACCCTTTTAGCTCAGTAATGAAGGCACTCCCCAGGTTCACTTTTCAGCCAAAGATTAGACAGTCCCATAAGACAAAATGAGACTAATGTGGCACAATAGCGCAGGACAAGAACTATAAAGCAGGAGGTGACAGGAAAGTTAGTAATAGGGAACACAGGGTCGAGAAGAGGAGAGTGTTTACATGTCTTGGGTTTGTTAACCAATGTCATAAAACAATATGTGTACTAACTGTTTAAAGAGAAATTGTTCTATAAACCTTCATCATAAGTATAAAAAAAATTAAAATTAAAAAAATAAAGATATGAACAGACACTTCACCAAAGAAGACATTCAGAAGGCTAACAGATACACGAGGAACTGCTCACAATCTTTCGCCATTAGAGAAATGCAAATCAAAACTCCAATATGATACCATCTCACCCCAACAAGGCATGCACTAATCCAAAAAACACAAAATAATAAATGTTGGAGAGGTTGTGGAGAGACTGGAACGCTTTTGTTCTGCTGGTGGGAATGTAAAATGGTGCAATCACTTTGGAAATTGATTTGGCACTTCCTTAAAAATCTAGAAATCGAAGTTCCATACTATCCAGTAATCCTACTCCTTGGAAAATATCCTAGAGTAATGAAAGCCATCACACAAATATATACATGCACACTCGTGTTCATTGCAGCACTGCTTACAGTAGCAAAAAGATGGAAACAACCTAAGAGTCTGTAAACAGAGATTGGATAAACAAACGATGATACATACACATAATGGAATACTTTGCAACGATAAAGAACAATGATGAATCCACACATCCTCTCACAAAATGGATGAATCTGGAGGGCATGATGCTGAGTAAAATTAGTCAGTTTTGAAAGGATAAATATTGTATGGGATCACTATTATAAGAATTCAAGAAAAGGTTTAAACACAGAAGAAAGCATTCTTTGACTTTTACGAGGCTGGAGAGGGAGGGAGAGGAATATTCACTAACTAGATAGTAGATAAGAATCATACTAGGTGAAGGGAAGGACAACACACACACAGGGGAAGTCTTCACAAATGGACCAAAGCAAAAGCTAAGGAGTTTCCTGAAAGGAATCAAATACTTTCAGGAACAGAGTAGCTGGGATTGGGGAATGGGGACCATTGTTTCAGGGGACATATGTGTCAATTAGCATAACAATGTTTATCAAGAAAATGTTCTACATCCTACTTTGGGAGTGGCATATGGGATCTTAAAAGCTCTTGATTGGCCATCCAAGATGAATCAATTGGTTACAACCCACCTAGAGCAAGGAGAATGAAGAACACAAAAGACACAAGGAAAATATTAGCCCAAGATACAAAAGGTCTACACAAACCAGAGACTCCACCAGCCTAAGACCAGAAGAACTGGATGGTGCCTTGCTTTGATCAGTGACCATTGTGACGGGGAACTCAACAGAGTCCCTGATGGAGTGGGAGAAAAGTGTGGACCAGAACTCAAATTCACATAAAAAGACTAGACTTAATGGTATGACTGAGACTGGAGGAACCCCCAAAGCCATGGCCCCCAGATACTCTCTTAACCCAGAACTAAAACCATCCCTGGAACCCACTCTTCAGGCAAAGATTAGACTGGAGTATAAAACATAATATAATACTCGTGAAGAGTGTGTTTCTTAGTTCAAGCAGACACAGACACCAGATGGGTGGTTCCTGTCAGGAGGCAGGATGAGAAAGTAGGATGGGACAGGAACTGATCGAATGGACACAAGAAACCTGGGGTAGAAAGAGGGAGAGTGCTGTCACATTATAGGGACAGCAATTAATGTCACATAACAATATGAGTATAAGACCAATATCTCTCATGAATATAGATGCAAAAATTCTCAACCAAATTCTAGCCAATAGAATTCAGCATCATATAAAAAGAAAATAATACACCAGGACAAAGTAGGATTCATAGCAGGTATGCAAGGATGGTTCAACATTAGAAAATCAACATAATCCACCACATAAATAATAGGAAAGAAGAGAATTGCATGATCATCTCAGTTGATGCAGAAAAGGAATTTGAAAAACTCCAGCACCCAGTCCTGATTAAAACTCTCAATAAATAGATATAGAAGGGAAATTTCTTAATATGATAAAGGGCATCTATGCAAAACAAACAGCCAACATCATTCTTAATGGAGAAAGACTGAAAACATTACCCTTGAGAACAGAAACAAGACAAGGATGCCCTTTATCACCACTCCTATTTAACATTGTGCTGCAAGTTCTAGCTAGAGAAATAAGGCAAGAAAAAGAAATAAAGGGCATCCATACTGGTAATGAAGAAGACAAACTGTCCCTGTTTACGGATGATAAGATACTCTACATAGAAAACCCTAAAGACTCCATGAGAAAACTACTGAACTAATAGAAATATTCAGTAGAGTGGCAGGATACAAGATAAACATAAAAAAATCAGTTGGATTCCTATACACCAATAGGGAGAACGATGAAAATGAAATCAGGAAAACAATACCATTTAAAATAGCCCCTAAAAAAATAAAATTCTTAGGAATAAATCTATCTGGGGATGGAAAAGACCTATACAAAGAAAACTACAAAACACTACTGCAAGAAACCCAAAGAGATCTACATAAATGGAAATACATACCATACTCATGGATAGGTAGACTCAACATTGTGAAAATGACAATTCTACCCAAAGCAATTTACGAATACAATGCAATCCTAACCAAATACCAACAACATTCTTTAAAGAGAGAAAAAAAAATCATTAACTTTATATGGAAAGGGAAGAAGCCCCGGATATTTCAAGCACTACTAAAGAAGAATAAATAGGAGGACTCTCACTACCTTACCTCAGAAACTACTATACAGCTACGGTAGTCAAAACAACCTCGTACTGGTACGATGACAGACATATTGACCAATGGAACAGAATTGAGAACCCAGATGTAAATCTATCCACCTACGATCACCTAATCTTTGACAAGGGCTCAAAATCCATTAAATGGGGAACAGACAGTCTTTTTAACAAATGGTGCTGGAAAAACTGGATGTCCATCAGCAAAAAAAAAAGAAACAGGACCCATACCTCACACGACTCATGAAAACTAACTCAAAATGGATCAAGGACCTAAATATAAAGGCAAAAACCATAAAGTTCATAGAGGAAAAAATAGGATCAACGCTAGAGGCCCTAATGCATGGCATTAACAGGATACAAACCATAACCAACAGCACACAAACTCCATAAGATAAGCTAGATAACCGGGATCCTCTAAAAATTAAACACTTATGCTCAACAAAAGATTATACCAAAAGAGTAAAAAAAGAACCTACAGAATGGAAAAAAATTTTTGGACATTACAAGTCAGACAAAAGTCTAATCTCTAAAATCTGCAAGAAAATCCAACCACTCTACTACAAAAAGTCACATAATCCAATTAGAAATTGGGTAAAGGAATTGAACAGACAATTCACCAAAGAAGACATTAAAGCCGCCAACAGACACATGAGGAAATCCTCCCGATCACTAGCTGTTAGAGAAATGCAAATTAAAACCACAACGAGATACCATCTCACCCCGACATTACTGGCAAGAATAAAATGACTGGAAATAATAAATGTTGAAGAGTTTGCAGGTTGATTGGAACTCTTATGCACTGCTTGTGGGAATGCATAATGATAAAACTATTTTGGAAAATGATATGGTGCTTCCTTAGAAAGCTAGAAATAGAAATACCATAAGATTCAGCAATCCCACTCCTAAGAATATATCCTAGAGAAATAAGGGCCGTCACACGAATAGACATATGCACACCCATATTCATTGCAGTATTGTTCACAATAGCAAAAAGATGGGAACAACCTAGATGCCCATCAACAGATGAATGGATAAACAAACTATGGTACCTACACACAGTGGAGTATTATGCAAGGATAAAAATGATGAATCTGTGAAGCATCTCATAACATGGATGAAACTGGAGGACATTATGCTGACTGAAATAATTCAATCACTAAAGGACAAATATTGTATGAGACCTCTACTGTATAACTCATGTAAAAGTTTACACAGAAAAAGAAATAGTCTTTGTTGGTTCCAAGGAATGGGAGGAGTAGTGGTGGGGGGAACTAAATAGATAAGTGGTAATGTTGGTGAAGGGTAAGACAATACACAATACTGGCAAAGCCAGCACAACTTATACAAGGAAAAGTCATGGAAGCTCTATAGACACAAACTCCTTCAGGGACTGAATCGCTGGGCCGAGGGCTGTGGGGACCATGGCCTCGAAGAACATCTAACTCAATTGGCATAACACAGTTTCTAAAGAAAATGTTTAATATTTTACCCTGGTGAGTAGCATCTGGGGTCTTAAAACCCTGTGAGCAGCCATCTAAGATACTACTCTGGTCTCACCCCTTTGGGATCAAGGGAGAATGCAGAAAACAAGATAGAAGGGAAAGATTAGTCCAAAGGAATAATGGACCACAACTACCACGGCCTCCACCAGACTGAGTCTAGCACAACTGGATGGTGCCCGTTACCACCACTGACTGCTCTGACCAGGATCACAACAGAGGGTCCCGGAAAGAGCTGGAGAAAAATGTAGAACAAAATTCTAACTCACAAAAAAGAACCAGATTTACAGGCTTGTCCAGAGACTGTAGAAACCCCGAGAGTATGGCCCCTGGACACCCTTTTAGCTCAGTAATGAAGGCATTCCTGAAGTTCACCCTTCAGCCAAAGATTAGACAGTCCCATAAAACAAAATGGACTAATGGGGCACAAAAGTCCGGGGACAAGTACTAGGAGGCAGGAGGGGACAGGAAACCTGCTAAGTGGGAACCCGACTTTGAGAACGGATAGTGTTGATATGTCGTGGGGATGTTAACCATTGTCATAAAAAAAATTGTGTACTAACTGATGAATAAGAAACTATTTGTTCTGTAAACCTTCATCTAAGGTACAATAAAAAAGTAAGAAAAAAACAACATGACTAAATTTTCGTATGAGAAATTAACTTCAGCTGTAAACATTCACCTAAAACACAATAAAAAATAAATAACTAAAGATAAATTTCTTACAGAATATTGTGGTTCATTTTTTTTCTCCAATCAAAAAAAATTTTAAAAAGTATATCATGCTATACTGAGCTTTTGGATAATAAAAATGGTTTGATTGAATGTACATATTAAAAAAAAGAGTGAAAGAAAGAGAACTTTGTAGACAACACAAGCCGGCCAAAGAAACGATTTTCTTTCTACTTGCAATCAAGTTTTGTCTCCCTAGATTACCACATGTGGTAATTAGAATTTTTCAGCGTGCTTTAGAAGAAAATAAAACAAAGAGGGCAAACTTTAACCATAAAAGTCTGACTAAAAGAGATCAGTCAAAAATGATCCAGTTTCTGATGTGCTATTTTATTTTCTGTAAATTTTTCTAGATGCTTCACAGTGAGCTTAAACTATCTTTAAAATGACAAAATAAAATCTTGAAAATAGTATTTGTGTTGGACATCAA
This sequence comes from Dugong dugon, assembly GCA_030035585.1. NCBI lineage: Eukaryota > Metazoa > Chordata > Mammalia > Sirenia > Dugongidae > Dugong > Dugong dugon. Next base: position 38,152,588 of record CM057479.1, read on the forward strand.
AATTAAATACCTTTTGATCATGAAAACTGGAGCCCTGTTGGCACAATGGTTAAGAACTGAGGCTGCTAACCAAAAAATTGGCAGTTTCAACCCACCAGAAGCTCCTTGGAACCCTATGCGGCAGTTCTACTCTGTCCTATAGGGTTGCTGTGATTCGGAATCGACACGACAGCAACGATTTGGGTTTTTGGTTTAATCATGAAACACATGTGAGGGATTGCTATGAGTCACAATCCACTTGATGTTAATGGGCTTGGTTTTAATCACGAAACTGTACACAAACTATTTAATCTAGAATGAAATACGTGGTATGTTTGCATAGCTGTGATCATATCTCAAATGTGAACTTCCTAAAATATTCATGTGAATTTATTTATCTACGTTTAATTTTAGAACCAGAAATTTCACTTCTTTGGTATTTAAGTTACTTTAAAACAAATTACTCAAGTTTTACTTCCCATACTGAAGAGTCTACCACTGACTTCCACATCATATTCAATTTCCTGTGCTTCTTAATATTTTTGACTCTGTGATATAAACTGGCATGTGAATGTATCATGTTCTCAATTTCTGGCTAGTTTTTTTAGGTATCTATTTTGTCCTTTTCATATCATAAGAGTTCTGATACACAAGAGGGCGGGGTCAAGATGACAGAATAGTCAGATGACTTTCTATATACCTCTTACAACAAAGACCTGGAAAAACAAGTGTTTTGATTGTATATGAACATCTAGGAGCCTTGAACAAGGCAAAGTTGAGGAATCAGACTGAGTGGCGGGGGAGAGGGAGACAGTTCTGAAGAAGCAAGAAATGCCAGACCGGACTTACTCAGCTGGAGCCCAAGCTCTTCAGCCCCAACTGGCTCCAAAGCAGGCAAACAGCTCCACGCATGCACTCAGGAGGCAGTTTCCACATCGAGAGAGATCCAGCGGCAGAGATTCTGCTTGGGCACTCCGAACCAGTGAAGAACAGTTCCCAAGTGGCTAAAGATAAGTACATGCACACGGCCTTTCACGGGTATTTAAAATAAAAAAGCCCATTTGAGGAAAACCTCTCTCACTTTTACCTCCTCCCTCCCTGCTCTGCACCGGTCTGGCCTTCCAAAGTCTCTGAGTCCACTGGGCCAGAAGTAGATCCCAAAAGGTGCCCTGACCCATTCTCCTGGCTTGGAAAGGGAACAAATAAGCTACTGGCTCCCCTAAGCCAGGAACTCAGGGTTTGCATAGCTCTTTTGCCAGGCACAGGCATAAGGGGTCAGCAGACTTTGAGTGCTTTACATCACTGTATAGACTTGTGGGGACCCATCTCAACAGTGTTAGCCTTCACTACCACAGTACTACTGGGTAAACATCTGAAGTCTAACTTTAACTGTTTCAACCATGAAGCAGCAGATCTGTGACCCTTGACACAGCCCTGCCCCTTAACTAGGCACATTTACCGATCCGCACCAGGGGCTTGAGGACTGGTGTCGTCACCTACTCCACCTAGCCACCTGCTACAGTAGTCCAAGAAAAAATGGTGCCCTCGAGTCTTTACAGCCAACAGAGTGGGGTGCTCATAGTCCCGCTGCAAAACTCACCTACCTAATCCCCCTAGGGAATGGGGACAAGTTTTCCTTTCAGACTCAGGGGAAGCCATCAGCCCCCTGCCTGGATCAGCACACGACCCCCTAGCGCAGCCAGATACTGGTGCCTACAACAATCACCCATGCCTCTCTAACACTCTGGGTGAGAACCTTCACCACACACTTGGTGATCGACTGCCTGGACACCTGAGTGGAACCCATATAGGAAAATCTAATGGATTCCTGTGTGCATGTACTTAGTTACAGAACTAATAACCTGGTGACAGGACATTAGAGCTTCAAAGGCACCAATAATCAAACTAGTGTGCACGAGCAGCCCATTGGGGCATATCAAAACAAAACAAAACCAGAAACTAGGTCTCACTAAACAAAATATAAAATAAAATTATAATAACGTATTGATGGCTTGGAGACAACAGTTGATATCAAATCACATAAAAAGGCAGTCCATGATGGCTTCAGCAAGCCCCTCAAATAATCAATAAATTCTCTGGGGGAAGAGAATTTCTTGGAACTACCAGAGGCAGAATACAAAAAAATTAATATACAGAACTCTTCTAGAAATTAGAAAGGAAATTTTACAAAATGCAGTAACAGCCAAAGAACACAGACAAAGTAGTAGTGGAATTTAAAAAAGTTATTCAAGAACCTAATGACAAATTTAATAGGCTGAAAGAATCCATAGAGAGACAGCAATCAGAATTCCAGAAGATAAACAATAAAATTTCAGAGTGAGGCAAATCAATAGAAAGTCATAGGAGCAGAATTGAGGCAGTAGAATTTAGAATTAGTGATATTGAAGATAAAGCACTACACACCACCTAATTTAAGGAAAAATAAGATAAAAGAATTAAAAAAAAATGAAGAAACCCTAAGAGTTACGTGGGACTCTATCAAGAGAAATAACCGACAAGTGATTGGAATACCAGAATGGGGGTCATAACAGAAAAAAAAAGAGAAAATTGTTGAAGAATTTGTTGACAGAAAACTTCTCCAATATCATGAAAGATGAGAAGACATCTATCCAAGATGCTCATCGAACTCCACATAAGGTAGATCCCAAAGGAAAGTCACCAAGACAAATTATAATCAAACTTAGCAAAACCAAAGATAAAGAGAATTTTAAGAGTGGCTAGAGATAAAAGAAAAGTTATCTACAAAGGAGAGTCAATTAGAACATGCTCAGACTACTCAGCAAAAACCATGCAGGCAACAAGGCAACAGGATGACATGTATAAAGCCTTGAATGAAAACAACTGCCAGCCAAGGATCATATACCCAGCAATACTGTCTCTCAAATATGATGGTGAATTTAGGGCATTTCCAGATAAACAGAAGTTTAGATAATTTGCAAAAACAAAACCAAAATTACAAGAAATACTAAAGGGAGTAATCCAGTTAGAAATTCAGTAACATCAGATAACAACGCAAGACTCGAACACAAGACAGACCAACTAGATATTGACTCAGATAGGGAAGTCAAATACACATAAAGCTAAAACATTGAAAATAAGGAAACAGAGATATCAATCTGTATAAAAGGACAACATTACAACAAAAAAGAGGGACTTAAAACTTGCAGACATAGATTTTTCATATGCTGGGGAAGTCAAGGCAATATAAAGAAATAAAAGACTGGTATAAACTTAGAAAAATAGGGGTAAATATTAAGGTAACCACAAAGGAATCTAACAATCCTACAAATCAAAATTAAAAAAGTAGAAAAATATCAAGACTCAGCTAACACAAAATCTACAATGAAAAAGATGAAAAAAATACATAAATAAAAACGACTCAGCACAGAAAACTAAGAGGAACAAAGAAACTGTGAACAACACACAAAAAGAGACATCAGGATGACAGCACTAAACGCATGCCTATCAATAATTACACTGAATGTAAACGGACTTAATGCACCAATAAAGAGACAGAGAGTGGCAGATTGGATAAAAAAGAATACTACATCTATATACTGCCTACAAGAGACACACCTTAGACTTAAAGACACAAACAGGTTAAAACTCAAAGGATGAAAAAAAATAAAATCAAGCAAACAACACTCAAAAAAGAGCAGGAGTGGCAGAAGTCCTCTCTGAAAAAGTAAACTTTAAAGTAAAATCCACCACAAAGGATAAGGAAGGGCACTATATAATGATTAAAGGGTCAATACACCAGGAAGACATAACTATAATAAATATTTACACAACCAATGACAGGGCTCCAAAATACATAAAACAAACTCTAACAGCACTGAAAAGAGAGATAGACAGCTCCACAATAGTAGTAGGAGATTTCAACACGCCCCTTTCAGTGAAGGACAGAACATCCAGAAAGAAGCTCAACAAAGACACGGAAGAGCCAAATGCTACAATCAACCAACTTGACCTCATAGACATACACCAAACACTGCACCCAAAAGCAGCCAGGTATACTTTCTTTTCCAACCCACATTGAAAAGTCTCCAGAATGGACCACATATTAGGCCATAAATCAAGCTTTAACAAAATCCAAAACATCGAAATATTACAAAGCATTTTTTCTGTCCATAAAGCCATAAAAGTAGAAATCAACAACACAAAGAGCAAGGAAAAAAAAAAGTCAAACACACGGAAACCTAACAACACCTTGCTCAAAAACTACTTGGTTATAAAAGACATTAAGGACGGAATAAAGAAATTTATAGAATCAAACGAGAATGAAAACATATCCTACCAGAACCTTTGGGACACAGCAAAAGCAGTGCTCAGAGGTCAGTTTATAGCAATAAATGCGCACATCCAAAAACAAGAAAGGCTCATAATCAAAGCATTAACCTTACAACTGGAACAAGTAGAAAGGGAGAAGCAAAAGAAGCTTACAGGTGCCAGGAGGAAGGAAATAATAAGAATTAGAGTAGAGTTAAATAAAAAAGAAAATAGAATAACAATCGAAAGAGTTAACAAGTCCAAAAGCTGGTTTTTTTGAAAAGATCAATAAAATTGATAAACCATTGGCCAAACTGACAAAAGACAGAAAGGAGAGGAAGCAGATAACCTGTATAAGAAATTAGATGGGAGATATCACAACAGACCCAACTGAAATTGAAAGAATCATAACAGATTACTATGAAAAACTGTACTCTAACAAATTTGAAAACCTGGAAGAAATGGACAAATTTCTAGAAACTCACTACCTACCTAAATTAACACAAACAGAGGTAGAACAACCAAATAAACCCATAACAAAAGAAGACATTGCAAAGGTTTTTAAAAAACTTGCAAGAAAATAAAGCCCTGGCCATGATGGCTTCACTGGAGAATTCTACCAAACTTTTAGAGAACAGATAATACCACTTCTAGTAAAGGTATTTCAGAACATAGAAAAGGATGGAATACTCCAAAACTCATTCTATGAAGCCAGCATAACCCTGATACCAAAACCAGGTAAAGACACCACAAAAAAAGAAAATTACAGACCAATATCCCTCATGAACATTGATGCAAAAATCCTCAACAAAATTCTAGCCAACAGAATTCAGTAACATATCAAAAAATAATTCACCATGACCAAGTGGGATTTATACCAGGTATGCAGGGATGGTTCAACATTAGAAAAACAATCAGTGTAATCCATCACATTAATAAAGCGAAAGACAAGAACCACATAATCTTATCAATTGATGCAGAAAAGGCATTCGACCAAGTCCAACACCCATTCATGATAAAAACTCTCAACAAAATAGGAATACAAGGAAAATTTCTCAATATAATTAAGGGCATTTATACAAAGCCAACAGCCAACATCATCCTAAATGGAGAGAGTTTTAAAGCATTCCCTTTGAAAAAGGGAACCAGACAAGGATGCCCTCTATCAACACTCCTATTCAACATTGTGCTGGAGGTCCTAGCCAGAGCAGTTAGGCTAGAAAAAGAAAAAAAGGGCATCCAAATTTGTAGTGAAGAAGTCAAAGTATTTCTATTTGCAGATAATATGATCTTATACACAGAAAACTTCAGAGAATCCACAAGAAAACTACTTAAACTAACAGAAGATTTCAGCAAAGTTTCTGGATACAAGATAAACATACAAAAATCAGTTGGATTCATTTACACCAACCAAGAGAACCTTGAAGCTGAAATTACCAAATTAATACCATTTACAATAGCCCCCAGGAAGATAAAATACTTAAGAATAAATCTAACCAGAGACCTAAAAGATCTATACAAAGAAAACTACAAGATACTAACACAAGAAACTAAAAGAGACCTGCATAAGTGAAAAAATATACCTTGCTCATGGATAGATAGAATCAACATAGTGAAAATGTCAATTCTACCCAAAGCAATCTATATAGATAACAATGCAATGTTGATCCAAATTCCACCGGCATTTTTTAATGAGATGGAGAAACAAATCACCAACTTCATATGGAAAGGGAAGAGGCCCCGAACAAATAAAGCATTACTCAAGAAGAAGAACAAAGTGGGAGGCCTTACACTACCTGATTTTAGAAATTATTATACTGTCACGGTAGTCATAACAGCCTGGTATTGGTACAACAACAGATACATAGACCAATGGAACAGAGTTGGGAATCCAGATATAAACCCATCCACCTATGAGCAGCTAATATTTGACAAAGGCCCAAAGTCCATTAATCGGGGAAAAGACAGTCTCTTTAACAAATGGTGCTGGCATAACTGGATATCTATATGCAAAAAACTGAAACAAGACCCATACCTCACACCATGTACAAAAATTAACTCAAAATGGATCAAAGACTTAAATATAAAATTGAAAACGATAAAGATCATGGAAGAAAAAATAGGGACAATGCTAGGAGCCCTAATACATGCGTAAACACAATACAAACCATAAGTAACAATGCACAAGCACCAGAACAGAGACCAGATAAATGGGAGCTCCTAAAAATCAAACACTTATACTCATCAAAAGACTTCACCAAAAGAGTCAAAAGACTGCCTACAGACTGGGAAAACCTTTTTGGCTACGACAAATCCGATCAGCGTTTAATCTTTAAAATCTACAAAATACTCCAAAACCTCAACAATAAAAGGCAAATAACCCAATTAAAAAATGGGCAAAGGATATGAACAGGCACTTCACCAAAGAAGATATTCAGGTGGCTAACAGACACATGAACTAATGCTCACTATCATCCATTATAGAAATGCAGATCAAAACTACAATGAGAAATCATATCACCCCAACAATGCTAGCATTAATCAAAAAAATAATAAATGCTGGAGAGGTTGTGGGGAGACTGAAACACTTATAAACTGTTGGTGGGAATGTAAAATGGTACAACCACTTCGGAAGTCAATTTGGCCCTTCCTTAGGAAGCTAGAAATAGAAGTAGCGTACGATCCAGCTATCCCGCCCCTTGGAATATATCCTAGAGAAGTAAGAGCTGTGAAACGAATAGATATATGCACACGCATGTTCATTGCAGCACTGTTCACAGTAGCAAAAAGATGGAAACAACCTAGGTACCCATCAATGGATGAATGGATAAGCCAATTATGTTATGCCCATACAATGGAATAGTACGTAATGATAAAGAACAACCATGAAGCCGTGAAACACCGTATAACATGGTGGAAGCTGGAACTTACTATGCTGAATGAATTTAGTCAGTCACAGAAGGATAAATACTGTATATAAGACCACTATTGTAAGAACTCAAGAAAAGGGTTAAACACAGAAGAAAACATTGTTTGATGGTTACGGGGATGGGGAGGAAGGGTGAGGGTTATTCACTAAGTAGATATTAGACAAGAATCATCTTAGGTGAAGGGAAGGGCAGCACACACTACAGGGGAAGTCAGCACAACTGGACTAAAACAAAGGTAAGTAATTTCCTGAATAGTATCAAATAGTTTGAGAGTCAGAGTAACAGGGGTAGGCTTCTGGGGACCATGCTTTCATGGGACATCTAGGTCAAATGGCATAACAAAGGTTATTAAGAAAATGTTTTGCAACCTACTTTGGTGAGTGGCTTCTGGGGTCTTAAAACCTTGCAAGCTGCCATCTGAGATGCATCTAATTGATCCCAACCACCTGGAGTAAAGGAGAATAAAGAACACCAAAGACACAATGAAAGTATTTGCCCAAGAGACAGAAAGGGCCACATAAACCAGAGACTTCATCATCCTGAAATCAGAAGAACTAGAATGGTGCCCGGCTACCACCAATGACCGCCCTGATCGGGAACACAGCAGAGAGTCCTGATGGAGCAGCAGAAAGATGGGATGCAGAACTCAAATTCTGGTAAGAAGACCAGACTTAATGGTCTGACTTAGACTGGAGGTACCCCTGAAAGCACAGCCCCTGGATTCTCTATCAGCCTAGAACTAAAACAATTTCCGAGGCCAAATCTTCAGACAGGGATTGGACTGGACTGTGGGACATAAAGTGATACTCGCAAAAAGTGTGCCTCTTAACTCACACAGATACAAGAGACCAAAGGGGCAGCTTCTGTCCAGAGGTGAGATGGGAAGGCAGAGAGGGTTAGGAGCTGGTTGAATGGACATGGGGAATCAGGGGTGGAAAGGAGGAGTGTACTGTTGCAGAATGGGGTGAGCAATTTGGGTCACATAACAATGTATGTATAAAATGTTGTATGGGAGACTAACTTGAAATGTAAACTTCATTTAAACTACAACAACAACAAAAAAAGAGTTTTGATGCACAAAAAATACTTATAATCCTGATTTTTAATATCCATTAGAGCATGTATCTGTCATAGAGAAACAACTTTCACCAAAGCCTTCTGCAACAAAGAGAATTTTATTATGATAGATCAGAAAATAGAATGGGAAATTGGCTGCCAGTACTCAGACTATAAACAGACCAAAATCCAAATAGGTACAGTCTATAAATGCTTTTTATAATTTTGACAGGTGCTGATTCATTATAAGTAAATTACTTACAGACTACGATTGGTTAAAATAAAGACAAAGAACTAAGATCATGATCAGTTGAGCTTGTTTTTCTCTCTATCTATTTGGACTCGGCTCAGGGGTCCTGAATCTGTCACATGATGGTTATTTTTTATTTGTTATATGGGCTACATATAATACTGGGTAGATTTTTAACTCCCTTCCAGGGGTAAATTGTTATTTAGTTTTTGGTAGGCATGTCCACCATCCACTGTACCGGTTAGAGCTCTCTGTGCCATTTCTTTGCTGTAGTTTTCTATTGCCTCAAGTTTTTCAGATTCTGACAAACAAGTTGGCCTTTTGTGGCTATGGCCTGGTATGGTTAGGTTAACCCTTTATCTTATCCTAGTACAAGTTTAAAAAGTTAATTGAGTAGAATGCTTTATGTTGATAATGATAAAAGTAGGGTGAAAATTCATAAAATATTTTCTTATTTGACTCTTATTCATGAATATGAGTATTTTATGGGTAAATCTGATAAACATTAACATTGTAAGTAGTATCTTTTTGTACCATTTATGTATTAGAAATGCTTTAATTTTTTAAGAATAAGTTTATGGATCAAAGTTAAACAAATTGGATTTATAAATATTAACTATAATCTTATTAAATTATTAATTATGTAGGCCAAAAGTTGTTGACTAGATACAATTTCGTATGATATAATCTAATAGTTATTTGTTTAAAATCAAATTAATTTCAAATAATATACTATTTTATAATTAAATAATGTAATTAGGAAAATATTGGGAATTTCTCCAATGTTATTTTAGCCAGAAATAGGGAAACAGTGGGGTGTCCTTATAAATCTAGTCATACACTGTGTCTGTTTCAAGTGTGAGTCGACCATATAACAATATTTAAGCATGTAGAAAGTAGTGTCACTTATGAAACTTCAAATAAGCAACCTTCCCAAAGCTAAATCTGAGTGAATTACAAGTATAATTAATATAAATTTATGGTATGAAGGAAATACCAATCTAGAATAATACTGAAATGTTGAGTATTAAAATTTGGGGAAGAAAAAAGCTACTTCAAGAAGGTAAAGGCATAATAGATATTATGGGAGTCTGAGGGTCAGGTGACACCAATAGCTGGCCAGTTGTTTTTTGTTTTTCATTTTTCATTTTTTTTTTGCTGTAGCTATGAAACCAAATTTTTAAGTACAATTTGTTTTGTTTGAGAAGTCTCATATAATGCTTTATAATTTCTACACAAACAAAACTTTTCATATACTAATATAAATATATTGTACAAAAATATCAATTTACTAGATTTCTAGAAGCATAAATTAATGAGGCTGATTTTCTTCGTGAAACTTGGCAATTCAGTATTATACTTCTTGAGCTATACCTGATCAAAGTACATATGATTATGGAAAGTTTTACTATATAGCCAATTTTCTTTTACACTGTAATAAAAAAAACAATTAAAAAAAAAACTACTACTAAACAAACAATAAAGAACTTCAAAAGTTACTTCACTTTTTTAATTAATTATATTTTTATTTACATGATTGGTTGGCTCAAATTTCTCATAATTAATTAAAACCATTGTTACTGATTTTAATTAACATTGGGGTGTTTTCCTTTTTTCCAACTACATTGTTGCCTTTACTTAGTGTCATGCCAAGAGCCTCTCATCATCAGTACCGAAAGCCTTAGATGCTGCATTTAAAATAAAAGAACTAATTACTGTTGACCATTAAGTGACTTTTTCAGTTCTGTCACTATTTTGGAACAAAATCTCATTGGTCTCATTCTCTTTAATTATATTTTGAACAAGAAATTCACTTTCAAAGGAGTACCCAAATCTAACATTCGATTGTGAACATATGTAAGACATTAGAAGCTTGAAAGTTAACAAAATTTTATTTGATATTTTTTAATACTTTATAAATTTAAGAGCTTTTTTACTACAACAAAAAAGAAATTTAATGAAAAGAATTTCCTTTCTTTTTGCGCTGTATAGATGTTCCTTTTTATCTTCAGCCCATGACTCATAGCTTGCCAAACCACAAAAACAATAACGTGCTATACATATGAATTAATTAAATTTATCTGGGTTTATTATTAGGCTGCACATCAAATTCCAATTCATCCTCACGCCCACCTCATCATAGAGTGAAATCAGATTAATATTTGAACAGTGGATCATAGAAACCAAATGTTTGTTAATAGCATGATTTTAGTTTCTTGAAAACCAGGTATAAGAATATTTTTTTTCAGAATAAACTTTTTCTATTATAAGACCCTTCTTAAATCCCCATAACGTAGTACTCCTAAAATTAGCAGTGCTCAGCATCCATCCATTTCCTTTATGAGTAACTCTATCTCCAATAAATAAAAAATATTTGGTTTTGTATCTATTATGTATCAAACAGAAAGCAATATGACTGTATCTTAGTCACCACACTGGCACCTAGGACCTTTTCAAAGTCTCCTCCAGCCACACCCAATCATGATATGTATAATATATAGACGTTGTCTTAGTTATCTAGTGCTGCTTTAACAGAAATACCGCAAGTGGATGGCTTTAACAAAGACAAATTTATTTCTTCACAGTAAGGTAGGCTGAAAGTCCAAATTCAGGGCGTCAGCTCCAGGGGAAGGCTTTTTCTCTCTGTCGGCCTTCTCATCAGTGTTCGCCTGGACTAGGAGCTTCTCAGTGCAGGGACCCTGGTCCAAAGGATGTGCTCTGCTCCTGGCACTGCTTTCTTGATGGTATGAGGTACCCCTGTCTCACTGCTCACTTCTGTCTTTTATATCTCAAGACATTGCCTCAGGATACAATCCAATCTTATAGACTGAGTCCTGCCTTACTAACAAAACTGCCACCCATCCTCCCTCATTAACATCATAGAGGCAGGTTTACAACATACAGGAAAATCACACAGTACCAGGAAACTGGCCTAACCAAATTGATACACACATTTTTTGGGGGACATAATTCAAACCATGACAGATGTATACATATACGTATACGTACACACACACACACACACACACACACACACACACACACACACACACACACACACACACATATATATATATATATATATATATATATAAAGAGAAATCAAAAAGGCATTCCACACTTTCTCCAACACATACCATACTAATTGCCATTGAGTTAATTCTGACTCATAGAGACCTATAGGACAGAATAGAACTGCCTTATAGGGTTTTAACCCTGGTGGTGTAGTGGTTAAGAGCTAGAGCTGCTAACCAAAAGGTTGGCAGTTTTAATCCACCAGGTGCTCTCTGGAAACCCTACAGGGCAGCTCTACTCTGTGCTACAGGGTTGCTATGATTCAGAATCGGTTTGACGTTAATGGGTTTGTTTTATTTTTTGTATAGGATTTTAAAGGCTGTAAATCTTTATGGAAGCAGACTGCCACTTTTTTCTCCAGGATTGGCTGGACCTTTTGGGTAGCAGGCGAGTGCTTAACTACTGCACCACCAAGGTTCCTTACACCTTCTCCAAACCAGCCCCATTTTCATTGAATCTAATAGAATTACCCTGAAGAGTTTCATGTACATTAATTACACATTCCACAGATTTCAAAGTTTTTCAAATAGTATTGATATTTTTATAATTTTTTCAACAACATATTTCAGAGTATAACAGCTAAATTCATACATCATCATCTTACTCAGTATTTTGTAATGTATTTTGACACTAAATAGCAATATTTATTATCAATATTAGTATTCTCATCTCACTGAATTTAGAATTGCTTTAAATCATTTAAAAATATTCAGAAGTGTGTGCTGTAAGAAGTGTGTGCTCAAGTTCAAATAAGGAATTTCACAAATATTCAGAATAAAGTGAGTCTGACTTAAAACAAAGGTGTTGATATTAGGAAAGGTAATGATCACTTGAAGTATAACTTCTGGCATTCATACATGTCAAAGAAATACTATATATTCCATGATAACATGTATGATGATATACCTTTTTGAAATTCCCTCAATGAATTAGTATAAAGAAATATGCTTGACCTTCTCTGATATGATGAATATGGAAAACAACATCACTCAGACCATTTGTATTATCAGCATTAATAGCATAAGGCCATGTAGAACATCATCTAGAAAATAATACATTGTTGCATATATCAAATAAAGTAAAATGAAGGCTTATTATTTGGCAATAACAATGGAAATTTATTGACACTCAATGGCTAGTGTGATGGTTAAGATTGTGTATCAACTGTCTGGGCCATGATTCTCAGTGGTTTGGCAGTTATGATGTAGTTTGGCAGTTGTGGTATGGTGTAATCACCTCCATGATGAGATCTGATATAAGGTAATCATTTCCATGATGAGATCTGCTATGAACAGTCAGGCAGTTGAAAGGGAGTTTCCTTGGGGGTGTGACCTGCATCTAATTTATATGGACTCTCTGACAAAGCTCACTGGCTTTTGATCTGCTCTGGGTCCTGAATTTGGCTGTCATCATCTGACTTCCAGTTCTTGGGACTTGAGCCAGCAGCCTGCCATCTTATCTGTCGATCATTGGTCAATTAGCCGCTGCAGCTAAGTGAGTCAGAAAAAGCCTCCAGCCTGACACCTGACCCACGGACTTGCGACTGTCCAGTCTCTACAAATTCATGAGCCATTTCAATATATATAAATGGAGAGAGAGAGAGATAAGCTTCACTGGTTTCACTTCTCTAGAGAACCCATATAAGATAGCTAGATATTAATGTATTTGACCCTTGTCCATCCAGGGGTGCCTTTCCTTCCTGATGCTATTTCACCTTTCTGTCATCTGCTTATTTTCAGAGCTATATTGCGATTCCACTGAAAGCCTTAATTACTACTATCCAGAATCCACTGTTGAAATATTTCAGCTATGCATGCAATGTACTCTGTCCAAATGCCACTTCTTATAGGATAATATTCTCACCCTTACAGAATTTAGGGAAAAAAAATTTTTTTGATATCTTCTAGCAAAGTAACCATGCATTTCAGTACTTTGGTTCCCTGACTCCTTATTTCTGCCCATTTCCCTTAAGATCCATCACACCTATAATGTTCCTCTAATATATATATTATATATATATATACATAATATATGCTGTATTATCTATGAATGTACAAAACTAATCATAATTATTTTCAAATTCATTTAGCTCTTCTCCTTACAATGTAATAATACTTTCTTCTCCTTTTCCTCCATTCTTTTTATTTGGGCTTTATATCTATGGTAACATTTTATAAAAAATCAGAAAAATAATACTAAATCAATGAATAGGATTTATACCAAAACCAAACATTATTATGTGGCAATGAGGTAGCATAAAAAAATCATGGGGTTGAACAATGTTTTTACAATGATAGTTTATTATGTAAAAACTCAGAGTTTATTTGCCCAAGTCAAAGTACTATGTAACTTCAAATGCTCAACAGGAACTAGGACATCTGTTTGACCTTAGAGTTAACAAAAACATTAGTATTGAATCTAAAAATCGATAGGGAAGCAGGTTAAATGGGAAACAGTTATCTTATGCCTAAGGGATGAGGGAAGTCTTTGCAAAGAGAAATTAAAAATGTTAAGTAACTCAAACCAAATAATGGATTCTAAGATTTCTAAATGTATTGTAGTCCTATGTAGAGAAAGAAAAACAATTCAGTTTTTCTATAACTTACAAAGCAAAAAATAAAATTCTAGATCTATTAGCAAGTAGAGAAAGAAAAACAATTTTTCTATAACTTACAAAGCAAAAAATAAAATTCTAGATCTACTAGCAAATCTTTGCTGTTTAGTTGTTATTCAATATCGAGGAAGCTGGTGTTTTTGTTTGTGTATATGTTTGTTTTCTTCTTAAGTAAGGTTAATAATAGTGCATAACTCAAAGTGTTGTGAGGATTATAAAACATAGTGTGGTCATCAGATTCTTGACACATGTTAAGCACCCAATAAACTATAGCTAATTTTAGGAAAACATATATTTACCATAATGGTGAGACAAGTTTATAAACAGGAAAGTTCAATATGGGCAGCATAAGTAAAATGATTTCTTTGTAAGTGGGGATCTAATATATGCTTTGAAGAATGGATGAGACTTGTATAGATGGAGATAAAAATGATAGGAGAAAATTCCTGGTTAGAATGAAATTAAAATTCATGCTAGTAATAAGCCTACATAGTATGCTGAGGATAAGTAAAAACATTATGAAATATCTAGCATCTAGTAGTAATAGAAATCGGTAATGTATTTTGATAAAAGTTAGAGCAAAATTTAAAAAATTCTTGAAAGTCAAGCATCAAATTTCATGCTTTATAACATTGTTGTTGCTGTTATTATTAGGTGCCGTGGAGTTGGTTCTGACTCACAGCAACCCTATGTATAACGGAACGAAACACTGCCTGGTCCTGCAACATCCTCACAATTGTTGTTATGCTTGAGCTCATGTGCAGCCAGTGTGTCAACCCGTCTCATTGAGGTTCTTCCTCTTTTTTGTTGACCCTCTGTTTTACCAAGAATGATGTCCTTCTTCAGGGACTGATTCCTCCTGATAACATGTCCAAAGTATGTGAGACGTAGTCTCACCATCCTTGCTTCTAAGGAGCATTCTCGTTGTACTTCTTCCAAGACAGATTTGTTCGTTCTTTTGGCAGTCCATGTATATTCAATATTCTTCACCAACACCACAATTCAATGCTTTGATTCTTCTTCTGTCTTCCTTATTCGTCGTCCAGTTTCCGGATGCATATGAGGCGATTGAAAACACCATGCCTTGGGTCAGGGGCACCTTAGTCTTTAAGGTGACATCTTTGCTTTTCAATACTTCAAAGAGATCTTTTGCAGCAGATTTGCCCAATGCAATGCATCTTTTGATTTCTTGACTGCGGATCCAAGTAAAATGAAATCCTTGACAACTTCAATGTTTTCTCCATTTATCATGATGTTACTTATTGAACCAGTTGCGAGGATTTTCGTTTTATATTGAGGTGTAATCCATAATGAAGGTTATGGTCTTTGATCTTCATCAGTAAGAGCTTCAAGTCCTCTTCATTTCCCTCAAGCAAGGTTGTATCAGCTGCATACTGCAGGTTGTTAATGAGTCTTCCTTCAGTCCTGATGCCCCATTATTCTTCATTAGTCCACCTTCTTGGATTATAGTTGCTCAGCATACAGATTGAATAGATTTATATTATTGCATTAAATAAATGCAATTTTTGACCTGACAGATTCTAGCTGGCAGGGGAAAGCAGATTGAAAGAATGGAAGAGGTTGGAAGTAGGGAGATGTTCTCAGAGCAAGAATGGTGGCAATTTAGCCATGAAGTGTAAGGTTTCTGGACCAGGGTCCATGAAGTATGAATGAACAAAGTAAATATAAGAGTCATAATGGAAGCAAATGGGGCACTATTTGATGATAAATCCTCAAAGTTTAGATATAAGGGGGTAAAACAATGCAACATAGTAAAAAGTAATGGTTCAAATTTCAACTTTGGCACTTAACTTGCTACATGCCTTGTATGGCAAGATGAATAACTAACTAAACTGCCATTTTCTCCTCTATAAAATGTAGATAGCAAAATACAGGCAGGATAATGCTTACTGAAATGATTACAGGGAATGATATGTATAGTACTTATCATGGCACCTAGTTATTGTATCAGTTTAATAAATTATATTAGCACTATGATCATCAAGGGTCTCTGCGAGGTGCAAACTGTTAAGTGCTGGGCTACTAACAGAAAGGTTGAAGGTTTTAACCTATGTAGAGGCGCCTTGGAAAACAGTCCTGGCGATCCGCTTTAAAAAATTCACAGCCTTGGAAAACTCTGCAAACTTGTGGTCATCATGAGTCAGAATGAACTTGACAGCAACTAACAAGAACAACAAAATGACTATTAACTAAATAACATAATAAAACATGTCTTCAAGATTCATTGCATGAATTGGAAAATTGAATTATATTACACAGGAATTTGGGGGAAAGCCAATTTGGAGTTGGGGTTGTTGTTGTTAGGTGCCTTCAAGTCAATTCTAACTCATAGCAACTTTACAGGATACAGTAGAATTGCTCCATAGGGTTTCCTAGGCTGAAATCTTTAAGAGGAGAAGATCACCAGGTCGCTTCTCCTGCAGAGAGGGTGGCTGGGTTAGAACTGCTGACTGTGGTTAGCAACAAAGCACTTAACTATTATGCAACCAGGGCTCTGTTGGAGCTGGGGTGGATGGGAAAATAATAGTACAATATAGTACGTGCCTGTTCTTGAGGGAATATTTTTCACTCAAGTGGCGTTATAGTGAAGATGACAAGAGCATACAGTTCCTACTAAAGAAATATTATTGTTTTTCTTTTAGTTATTAATCTTCTATTATCATTATTATACTTTGTCTTATCTTGTTTTATTTTCCCCCAGTTGTAATAGTAGTCTAATCAAAGCTGGCTGATAAAACAGACCATGTTATGCCACGTGGTACTCTGACCAAACTCCCTACCAGGGCTGGCTCACAGAGATTGTATTCGTAAGTGTTTCTTCAGTCATTATCCAAATTACAAATCAGAAGTAAACTTTTATATAAACTGTTTGAAAGCAGGTGGTATTTTGATTATTTGTATTTGAACACTGTAATGAAGTCAAGAGAAATGAATAGATGGTAATTTATTGAAAGAAATGAAAAGGGAGTTTTTAGCTGAAACCTCAGTGTGAGAAGAATGTTTCATGAAATCACCAAGCATGAAATTCAAGTTCTCCTGCTGAGTTAAATACGCCTTGACAATGTCAATGAACTTGGAGAAAACTGACAAATTACCATTATATGTTCAATTTTCCAAAAAATCATGCTGTTAGCTATTGTAAATATTTCAAGATACCACTGAAAGAAGTGTCTTATATTTATCCTCATTTTTGTGCAAAATCTTTTTGCCTTGTACACTGCTTAAACTACAGCTGAGTTCAGAAAATATATAATAAAGATTAAGGAAAGTTTTTCCTCTCTCTTAGAAAAATAAATATACCAGTATAGGGCCAAATTCTGACTTTAAATTGCAGTACATATTTCTAATCTTAGTTATTATCTACAAAAACCTTAAACTCCCTTATCCTCCATACACCTACAACTGTGTATGTTAACTTTTTGAAAATGTATCACTCATTGCTAAACATACAGCTACAGAGTCCAGTAAAAATGGAAATGATCCAATTATATCAGAATTTCTCTTCCTAGTGAAAATACCAAAAGCGTAGGAAAAAATAATTGACAAGTAACATGTAAAATAAAACAACTGAAATTCAAAATATTCTCTTTTCTAATGATCACACTGATGAAAATGTACTTGTTTAAAATATGAAGTCTATGGAAATCATTTCTATTTTTAAATATACAAGTATTTTGATTTGTATGATGTTAACACAAAAATAAAAGACAGTCAGATTTGTAATATGTGAATTGATAATCATTATCTAGTAACTTTCACAACACAGAGATAGAACTAATAATTACTGAGCTTATGAGTAGAGGTGGCTACATTTTATCAAGAACAAAAATTTTGATATGTGATCATTTTTAAAGTTGTCAGCATTTAACCCTGTCCTGTAAAATAGAAAATTTGGTGTCATAATTTATTGTTTCCTCTTTCTGATTCCCATGCCGTATCAGTCACTAAAAAACCAAAAGCCCATTGCTGTTGGGTCAATTCTGACTCAGAGGGACTGAGTGGGACAGAGTAGAACTGCTCCATAGGGTTTCCAAGGAGAGGCTGGTGGATTTGAACTGCTGACCTTTTGGTTAGCAGCCAAGCTTTTAACCACTGCACTAGCAGTGCTCCTATCACTGGTTACTATCAATAAAATGCCGTCATCTCTTGGATCTCGTGACTTTTCTCCATTCTCTTTGTCCCTGCCTTAATGTGAGACAGACTATTACCCTCTCACATTTGAACGATTTTAAAGTTCTTCTAACTTGTTCCATTGTTACCAGATTCTTATTCTTTAGTGCACCCTTAAAACTGATTCCAGAATTTTCATTAAAAAAAATAAATAAATAATTTTACTCTACTATCTGCAAACCTCCTTTGATTATGCAAGTTACAGGGAATAAAACCCATTTTTTAAAATTTTCTCCTTATAATGTAGACCAACCTACTCTTCCAATACCCTTTTATTTCATCAATTCCCTCAGATACATCTGTGTTCTTGCCACACTAATTGTCACATTTTTCCAGACTTTTTCATGAGTCACTCTTTTTTATGCATATTATTCTCTCTACCAGAAGTTACAGGACCTTTTCTCTGATAATTTCATTAGTAAATTTTAAATATCCTTCAAAACCTAGTTCAAATATTACCTCCACAGTGGATCCTAACACTCCCAGAAACAATTGGTCTTGATATGTTCTTAAACACTTAATTTTCAATTTTATAATAAAACGTATTGTATTGTACACTTATTAACTTGTTTAGACTTTTGTGTTCTCAATGGACTAGAAGGCTCTCTAGGATGTTGTTTCACAAACAGTGTTTAGCTGACCAGCACGGGTGCTTATAAAAAATTCGGAAGCTCTGACTCTGCTGTGTGAGTCCTGAATCAAAATCTGCATATTTAACATGTTCCTCATGTGACTAGTATGCATATTAACATTTTGAAAAGTACTGTTATAGAATAGGTATACACACACACAACGCAGATTCGTGTATCTTTTGGGCCAATCAAAAACCTCAGCTAATGCTTCCTGGTCTGGGCTACCGCGCTGGTGGGATACTGGGACTTTTGTTCCTTAGTACATTTTGAATTGTTTGCTTGTTTCCTTTTCCTTTTCTTGAGTTGGGAGCCCTTTCTCACCAGGTGGAGCTGCATGGCAAGGAACTCCCCTTCAGCTTCCACAGACATGCAGAGGGATCCCTGAGAACATTTCTTTTTTCTTTTATTTTTCTGTTTTATTGGGGGGGCTTTCTTGATCTTTTTTTTTGTTTTAATTTGTTTTGTTTTCTTTTCCCTTTTTCCCTTTTTGTCTTTCTTCATTGCTCAGTTTCTCATCTCTCTATATCTTCCTTCTCTTTCAGATCCCTGAATACCAGGCATTGTATACTTCTATGCTTTCTAGCCAGGCTGTACTGCAACACCTGAGAGGGACTTCTCCAGATCTCATAGCTGCATCGGTGGGATCCCTGGGAACTTTGCAGTTCTTTAACCTTTCTGATTTTTATTTATTCATTCTTTTCTTTTCTTCCTCCTCCCCTTTCTGTTTTTCTCCATTTCACAGTCTCTCATCTCTCCACTCCAATGGCAAGCTCCCTAGCATTTTTTTGGTTTGTTTGTATGTTTTTGGCTCCTGTTCCTCTCTCCTCTCTCCCATAACAATCTTAGCTCCACACATAACAATTTCCCCACTGCATCCTGCCTACCTGCACTGTGCGTTTGACATCACACCACCAAGAAGCACAGGCACGGCCTACTGGAACCTTCCCTGCACTGATTACTGACCCGCCCTGGTGGCTGTAGTAAGAGCCACAAACAAACCATCACAGTAACTCCTCTTCAGCTAGACCTGCCCTGCTGTACCATATCTGAGTGACTGACTCTGCCAGTTGGAGAAGGAGGCAAAAAGTATTAGGCACACAGACAAGCAAACAACAAGGAACACACAGTCCGCCTGCTCAGACATAGTCAAATTTTTTTAAAAAAGGGATGAAACAAACAAATCTACAATCAATAAATGAGAAAAATAACGACTGAATGCCCAGAAGACAGCAGACAATATCAAAACATTTACAAAAACAAGACAGGATGGTTCCAGTAGGCAAACAAAATAAAACACCAGATGATTTTCCAGTAGAAGAAAAGGCACTAGAACTACCTGATAGGGAATTCAAATCTCTAATACTCGGAATTCTACAAGAACTTAGGCAAAAAGCTGAAAAACATGAGGAAAAAATAGACAAATTCATGGAAAATACAGACAAAAAATCGGAATAATTCAGGAAGATGATACAGGAACAAAATGCCAAAATAAATTCACAACTAGAAATTATACAAAAATAACAATTACAAATCCAAAAGATAAACAACAAGATTTCAGAAATGGATGATGTCATAGAAGGGCTAAGAAGCAGATTTAAAACGGTGGAAGACAGGATCAGTGGAATTGAAGACAAACACTTGGATACAACTTTGTTTGAGGAAAACTCAGAAAAAAGAAGAAAGAAAAATGAAGAGACCCTGAGAGTTATGTGGGACACAATTAAAAGCAAAAATTTACGAGTGATTGGAATTCCATAACAGGGGAAAAAAAAACAGAAAACACAGAGGATCATTGAGGAACTGCTGACAGAAAACTTCCCCAATATCATGAAAGATGAAAAGCTGGCCATCCAAGAAGCTCAACGAACCTCATATAGAAGAGACCCCAAAAGAAAATCACCAAGGCATATCATATTCACACTCGCCAAAACAAAAGACAAAAAAGAATCCTGAGTGCAGCTCATGAAAAACAAAAAGTCACATACAGAGGAGAAAAAATAAGAATAAGCTCAGATTATTTGGCAGAAACCATGCAGGCAAGAAGGCAATGGGATGACATATATAAAATCTTGAAAGAAAATAATTGTCAGCCAAGAATAATATATCCTGCAAAACTCTCATTCAAATTTGATGGTGAAATTAGGTAATTTCCAGATAAACAGAAATTAAGGGAGTATGTAAAAGTCAAACCAAACTTACAAGAACTAGTAAAGTGAGTTCTTCGATCTGAGGACAAAAGCTTCAGCCCACAGGCAGAACCTAGGACGCAGGATTGTATGAACCATATACCAATCTAGGAAATGAAATCTTGAGGACTATCCAAAACCAAAAGAAATACAACAGGGAATCAGAACATTTAATCCATAAATGACAACAACACAAAAACAATAAAAGAGGGAATAAATGGCATAGGTATAGAACCTTCTAATGGAGAGGAAGGCAAGGCGATACCAAGTAATGGTAGACTGCTTCAAACTTAGAAAGATAAGGGTAAAATTCATGGTAATCACAAAGAAAGTTAACAAACCAACTCATAAAAATAAAGATGAATAACATAAAGTCTCAGCAAAAACAAAACCTACAAAAACAAAAGAAATGAAAAAAAAACCCCACAAACAAAAGTAACTCAGCACAAAAGAGTAAGAAGAACAAAGAAAACTTCAGCACCACAAGAAAAAGCACTACAAAATGACAGCAACAAACTCACATCTATCAATAATTACACTGAATGTAAATGAAATCAATGCACCCATAAAGGGATGGAGAGTGACAGAATGGATAAGAAAACAGGATCCATCAATATGCTGTCTACAAGAGACACACCTTAGAAACAAAGATGTGAATTTATTAAAAATCAAAGGTTGGAAAAAAATATATCAAGGTAACAACTACCAAAAAAGAGCAGGAGTGGCAACTCTAATCTCAGATAAAATAGACTTTAAAACAAAATCTACCATAAAAGACAAAGAAGGACACTATATAATGATTAAGGGGATGATCCATCATGAAGACATAACCATAATAAACATCTATGCACCCAATGACAGGGCACCAAAATACATAAAACAAACTCTAACAACACTGAAAAGAGAAATTGACAGTTCCACAATAATAGTAGGAGACTTCAACACACCACTCTCAGTAAAGGACAGAAACAACTAAGAAGAAACTCAGCAAAGATACAGAAGACTTCAAGGGCACAATCAGCCAACTTGACCTCATAGACATATATAGAACAATCCATCCAACAGCTGCAAAGTACACATTCTTTTCCAATGTACACGGAACATTCTCCAAAATAGACCACATCTTAGGTGACAAACCAATCTTCAACAAGGTCAAAAAGGTTGAGATAATTCAAAGTATCTTCTGTGACCACAGTGCCATCAAGGTAGAAATTAACAATAGAAAGAGCAAGGAAAAAAAATCAACAACATGGAAACTGAATAATACCCTGCTTACACATCACTAGGTAATAGAAGAAATCAGAGATAGAATCAAAATATTCCTAGAATCAAATGAGAATGAAAACACATCCTACCAAAACCTTTGGGACACAGCAAAGGCAGTCCTCAGAGGACAATTTATAGCAATAGATGCATATATCAAAAAAGAAGAAAGGGACAAAATCAAAACATTAACTACACAACTCAAACAAATAGAAAGAGAACAACAAAAAAACCCCACAACCACCCGAAGAAAAGAAATAGTAAAGATCAGAGCAGAAATAAATGAAATAGAGAACAGAAAAACAATAGAAAGAATCAACAAAAACAAAAATTGGTACTTTGAAAGAATCAACAAAACCGACAAGCAACTGGCCACACTAACGAAAGAAAAGCAGGAGAGGACACAAATAACCCAAATAAGAAATGAAATGGGGGACATTACAACAGACCCAACTGAAATAAAAAGGAATATAACAGAATATTATGAAAAACTATAACAAATTTGAAAACCTAGAGGAAATGGATAAATTTCTAGAAACCCCTGGCCTAGCCAAACTACAACAAAGTGATGTTGAAAATCTGAATAGACTCACAACAAGAGAAGAGATTGAAAGGTAATAAAAAAACTTCCAACCAAAACAGCCCTGGCCCAGATGGCTTCACTGGAGCATTCTACAAAACATTTACCGAAGAGCTTGTACTAGTACTACTCAAGCTATTTCAGAGCATAGAAGAGGAAACAATACTTCCAAATTCTTTCTATGAAGCCAGCATAACCCTGATACCAAAACCAGGTAAAGACACCATAAAAAAAGAAAATTACAGACCAGTATCTCTCATGAATATAGATGCAAAAATTCCCAACCAAATTCTAGCCAATACAATTGAGAATCGTATCAAAAAAAAAAAAAAAAATACACCACCACCAAGTAGGATTCATACCAGATATGGAAGGATGATTCAACATTAGAAAATCAATCAACGTAATCCACCACATAAATAAAAGGAAAGAAAAGAATCACATGATCATCTCAATTGATGTAGAAAATGCATTTGACAAAGTCCAACACCCATTCCTGATAAAAACTCTCAATAAAATAGGTATATAAGGGAAATTTCTCCACATAATAAAGAGCATCTATGCAAAACCAACAGCCAAAGTCATCCTTAATGGAGAGAGGCTGAAAACATTCCCCTTGAGAACAGAACAAGACAAGGATGCCATTTATCACCACTCCTATTTAACATTGTGCTGGAAGTTCTAGCTAGAGCAATAAGGCAAGAAAAAGAAATAAAAGGGCATCCAAATTGGTAATGAAGAAGTTCAACTGTCCCTGTTTGCAGATGATATGATACTATAGATAGAAAACCCTAAAGACTCCACAAGAAATCTACTGGAACTAATAGAAAGATTCAGCAGAGTAGCAGGATACAAGATAAACATTCAAAAATCAGTTGGATTCCTATACACCAGTAAGGAGAATGATGAAAAGGAAATCAGGAAAACAATACCATTTTCAGTAGCCCGTAAAAAGATAAAATACTTAGGAATAAATCTGACCAGGGTTGTAAAAGACTTATACAAAGAAAACTACAAAACACTACTGCATGAAACCCAAAGGGATCTACATAAACGGAAAAACATACCATGCTCATGGATAGGCAGACTCAACATTGTGAAAATGTCAATTCTACCCCGAGCAATTTACAAATATAACGCAATCCTGATCCAAATACCAACAACATTCTTCAAAGAGATGGAAAAACTAATCTTTAACTTTATATGGAAAGGGAAGAAGCCCCGAATAAGTAAAGCACTACTGAAGAAGAAGAATAAAGTTGGAGGACTCAGAGTACCTGACTTCAGAACCTACTATACAGCTACAGTAGTCAAAAGAGCCTGGTACTGGTACAAGGACAGATACATTGACCAATGGAACAGAATTGAGAACCCAGATGTAAATCCATCCACCTACGGTCACCTGATCTTCAACAAGTACCCAAAGTCCATCAAATGGGGAAAAGACAGTCTTTTTAACAAATGGTACTGCCAAAACTGGATATCCATTTGCAAAAAAGTAAAACAGGATGCATACCTCATTCCGTATACAAAAACTACTTCAAAATGGATCAAAGATCAGAATATAAAGCCTAGAAATATGAAGTTCATAGAAGAAAAAATAGGACCAACACTTCAGACCTTTAATACATGGCATTAACAGGGTACAAACCATAACCATTAGCGCACAAACCCTAACAGATAAGCTAGATAACTGGGATCTTCTAAAAATCAAACACCTATGCTCTTCAAAAGACTTCACCTAAAGAGTAAAAAGAGAACCTACACACTGGGAAAAAATTTTTGGACAGTACAAGTCAGACAAAGGTCTAATCTCCATAATCTACAAGAAAATCCAACACTTCTACAACAAAAGGACAAATAATCTTATTAAAAAATGGGCAAAGGAAATGACCACACCCTTCATCAAAAAGACATTCAAATGGCCAACAGACACATGAGGAAATGCTCGCTCTCACTAGCCATTAGAAAAATGCAAATTAAAACCACAGTGAGATACTATCTCACCCTGGCATCACTGGCACGAATCAAAAACACTGGAAATAGCAAATGTTGGAGGGGCTGCGGGGAGATCGGAACTCTTACACACTGCTGGTGGGAATGCAAAATGATACAACCATTTTGGAAAATGATATGGCGTTTCCTCAGAAAGCTAGAAATAGACATACCATTCGATCCAGCAATCCCACTCCTAGGAATATATCCTAGAGAAATAAGAGTCATCACTCGAATAGACATATGCACACCTATGTTCATGGCAGCATTATTCACAATAGCAAAACGATGGAAACAACCTCGATGTCCATCAACAGATGAATGGATAACCAAACTATGGTACATACACACAATGGAGTACTATGCAACGAGAAAGAACAACAATGACTCTGTGAACCATCTCCTAATATGGATGAAACTGGAGGACATTATGCTGAGTGAAATAAGTCAAACACAAAAGGACGAATATTGTATGAGACCTCTATTGTAAAAACCCATGAAAAAGTTCACACACAAAATGTAACAATCTTTGTTGGTTACCAGGGATGGGAGGGGTGGGGGGGGGAATACTAAATAGGCAATAGATAAGTGGTATTTTGGGTGAAGGGTGAAACAGTACACAATACTGGGAAACCAACATAACTTGTACAAGGAAAGGTCATGGAAGCTCCATAGACACATCCCAACTCCTTGAGGGACTGAATTGCTGGGCGGAGGGCTGTGGGGACCATGGTCTTGGGGAACATCTAGCTCAATTGGCATGACACAGCTTATAAAGACAATGCTCTACATTCTACCTTGGTGAGTAGTGTCTGGGGTCTTAAAAGCCTGTGAGCGGCCATCTAAGATACTCCACTGGTCTCATCCCTTCGGGAGCAAGGGAGAATGAAGAGAACAGGATACAAGGAAAAGATTAGTCCAAAGGACTAATTGTCTACAGCTACCAAGGCCTCCACCGGACTGAGTCCAGTACAGCTAGACGGTGCCCAGCTACCACCACTGACTGCTCTGACCAGGATCACAACAGAGGGTTCTGGACAGAGCTGGAGAAGGATGTAGAGCATAATTCTTACTCACAGAAAAAAAAAAAAAAGACCAGATTTACTGGCCTAAAGGAGACTGGAGAAACCTCGAGAATATTGTCCCCAGACACCCTTTTACCTCAGTGGTGACGTTACCTCCGAGGTTCACTGTTCAGCCTGGTGGTGAACAGCCCCGTAAAACCAAATGAGACTAACAAGGTTTAGGAATCCAGTGACAAAGGCCAGAAGGCAGAAAGGGACAAGGAAGCTGGTGATAGGGAACCCAAGGTTGAGTAAGGATGTTGTTGATGTGTTGTGAGATTTTTAACCATTTTCATAGGGCAACATTTGCAGTAATTGTTAAATGAGAAACTATTTTGTTGTGTAAGCCTTCATCTTAAGTGAGAATAACAGCACAATTGGAAGAGCGTAGTCAGTGTCACTGAACTGTGTATGTAGAAATTTTTGAAACGGTGTATCTTTGACTATGTGTATTTTTACCAAAAAAAAAAAAAAAAAAAGGTTGAGAAGTTAGAGGGTTAATACATTGTGGGGTTGTTAACCAATGTCTTAAAACAACAGGTGTACTACTATTTCATGAGTAACTATTTGTTCTGTAAGCCTTCACCTGAAATATAATAAAATATTTTTAAAAAAAACTTAGCTAAAAGTTAATGAATAATCAACATTTGTTGGAACTAATTACTATGAATTTTACTATTGAATTATATTATTTTAACTATTGAAATTTTATTACACATTTGATAATAGTAAGACATACATCATGTGATCCCTTCTCTCCTATTTAAAACATTTTTGTTTATGATAATAAGATTAATGAAAAATCATTAACATTTCACTTAAAATGATAAGTTAGGCATTGTTTGTCACTTCGTTCTTTCTTTTGACCATTGTTGGTGAACTTAGAAATTTTACTAAATTAACTATCAAATGCTTATGTTTCATATACATGTTACTTTACCTAATTCACCTGCCTGAGATATAATGCTCTTGAGAAGTTACAGATATATGCAATTAAAGCATCTGAGTTTTTTTTTTTTTTTTTTTAGCTTGTACTCATTATCCTGTTAGAGGGTAACTTATTCAGATCTTCTAAAACAATTAAGCTTAAGTCTAGGTTGAATTCCTATAGCTCCAGGAACTAATGAGTTTCTGAAATTTCATCCAAGACTGATTAAAAGTCATTGATGCAGAATTGTGCTTGTTTAAATTGAGTTGTTGGATATAGACTAGTGAATGCTAGACTGGGATTTTCTCTTATTCCTATAATCATTGAAGAGAATTTCCAGAAAACTCAGGAAGTTTTTCTCTCCTCCCTTGAGTGTGAAATGGAATAGAGATCTCCAGTCAATACTAGCTTGTTTCATTTAAGAGAATAACAGTCTTGAACAGATGATCATAATAGAAATTCATTTTAAATTATCATCTTATAAAACCAAAGAAACATACACAAGTGGAGTTCAGGTTAAAAATAAAAATATGATTAGGCAAATCATTTTTGTATACCCTCTGAAAAGTTTAATGATCAAATCTATATATTCCAATGTAAAAAAGAATTTTTTTTTTAATTCTAAAACTGCTGTTCCTAAGCTAGATTCATGTAAAAGAAATGTATTTCATTAGGTCATATGATATAAAACAGTTTCTAACTATATTCCTGTTTAGTCATCTCTCTTAACCAGAAAGAAACTTCCATTAAAAAATATAAAGAATAAAAACTACAATATGCTGATTCTTTAATTGTTTAACTCTAGTTGTTATTGATAAATATTCTCTTCACTGACCAGCCTGCTTTAAAAGTTGGATCTTTGTCACTGTGGACTATTATTGTCTAAAGGATTAAGGCCTCAGTGTGTATGTTCTCTGACTGAAGGTTTGAAAAGACAATTTGTGAGCTGAAATTTTTCCACTCTTGGAATACAGATGTTGTGGTGACATGAATTGTGGTGACAGATATTGTGGTGACATGACCTTTCTAGCCAAGGTCTTATAACTCCCACAAAATGATTGGCTGGGGCACAATCTTGAAAACGATCGGTCGATTTACTATGCAAGTAGTGCCTTGAAAACTTACCCAATAGGATTGAGTCCCGTGAAGTTCAGCTGGGTGTTTGATCATTTTTGCCATCCTGCTAGACTTACAGAAGGGAAAATCCCACAGAGGTTTGGGGGAACCTCATTACCATCAAGAAGAGTCTGCAGTGGAGCATGTCCTGGAGTCCCTACACTGAGAACCTCCTAGTCCCAGAAGAGAGAGCTGTAACACTGAAAACAGATGGTGGGCTTGTGAGCCCACAGAGAAAGACAAATGTCATAGTCTGGGTTCTCTTCTCTAGAGAGGCAAAACCAATGAAGCATATGTGGATATATATACAGAGAAAGAGAAATTTACTTCAAGGAAATGGCTCATGCATTTGGAGAAAATGGCTCACTCACACAATTGTGTGGGCTAGCAAGCCCCAAATCCATGGGCCAGACAGCAGGCTGAAGACTTCCACTGGCTCATGTGGTTGCAGGGGCTGACGAACCCAAAATCTGCAGGTCAGGCGACAGGCTGAAGGTCTATGCTGGCTTACATCTCAAGAATCGGAGGTCAGACTGGAGAAGATTGCAGGGTCAAAAGAGAGAGAGTGCAAGTTGAGGTAGGCTTACCAGACCACAGAGAGCTGGGCACCTTCATGCATGAGGTTTGCCTGCTGCTAAAGATCTGTAACGCTTGTACAGGGAAGAGGCCTGAGTGTGTCTCAGACAGGGATTTCATGCCTCCTTGACTGGACAACATCATGGGACCCAGGTGGGCCCTTGGGCAGAGTGGGCCGGGTAGCATAGTGACAAGAGAGAACCTCATAGGCCTGGGTAGTATGGTGGGAGCCAGCAGTAGAGGGCTAAAATGGCACAGGAGAAGAGGCTCTGGGGATCCTGTGCAGGGGTCTTTCCCCAGTGAGGAAAAGCCCAGGGAGGCCCAGCGGCAGAACAGAGGCCTCAGAAGCTGTACAGGTCAAGCCCCCTTCCTTGCAGTGCGGTTGTAGCCAGAGGCAGCTTGACGTGAACACAATATCTGACCTGAACCACTGGATGCACACAGGCCTAAGTCTTAAGAATATACCTGCATAATTTTGGGAAGAGTAAGAATTTCTACTTAAGAATCTGTTGTTATTGTTTACAGTTTGCTTTCTAATAATAATTATTAGTATGGTTTTTGCTTTGCCAACACTGTGGAAGTGTCTTGAGTGTTCAGCTCCATCGCAGATGAATGTAGCATGCATAGAATGACTGATACCAGTGGGTGTATGTGCCTCATTCTTAGCAGTTTTAGAGTTGCCTGGAAGTTTGAGGCACTGACTGTCTGCATATGCAATGTAGATAGACTGACAGATCACACAATTATGTTCTCGAGCAGAAATGTTTTATTTATTTTATTTATACAATCTCTAGATATAAAAATATGAAGTGGAAAATATATCCTTTGACACTGATCTTATCCACATTTCTATCTCCTGAGATAATGAAAATACTGCACAATTAAAAACTCTTTAATCAGTGTCACTGTGAATTGGCCAAAAGGCAGTAAACCTGCCAAAAAGAAGTAGAACATCCGTGAGGATGCCAACACAATTGAGTACTTTATCTTTATGTATTTCTAAATATGACAATTTATGGGACACTTGTGGGCATGGAATGACAATGGGGTCAATTCAACCATAAGGCGATTCTAAGACACCTTCATTATGACCTTTCCCAGGGCAGAAGTTATGTCTTAATTAATGAACGTCTAGTCACAGA
The DNA here is from genome assembly GCA_030035585.1 of Dugong dugon. Taxonomy (NCBI): domain Eukaryota; kingdom Metazoa; phylum Chordata; class Mammalia; order Sirenia; family Dugongidae; genus Dugong; species Dugong dugon. The sequence continues at coordinate 38,182,455 of CM057479.1, forward strand.
CTTTGCAGTTGGATTAAAAAAGAAAGCATAAAACATGCTGTTCAACTATCAAATAATTTTTAAATGATATTTGATCAATTAACTAAAAACTGGGAAGATAAGATTTACTTTCATTTGACAAATAATATGTTGAATTTCTTTTCTGTGTGAAGATGAGTATCCCAAATTAAAAAAAAAAAAAAAAGAAACAAAATAATTTAAATTTATTTTTTTCTTCTCTAAGTCTCTTTATCACTGTAGGATTCTTATTACACCTATTTAGGAAATTCTGGCAAATTCAAGATATCAAAATTTGGCTTGTTTTAGGCACACTGATTACCATGCAGCAAAACTAAATTCATTATGTTGCAGAGATCCTCAGAAAATTGCTCCCTCATTTTGTCTTCCTCTTCTTGATGTCTAATTTCTACTACTACCTTCCACATTTCTTCTTCAAAAACAATATTGTTGATGTACCATGTTTTCCACAAATAACACATGCCTTCTACCTTTGTTTGCCAACCACACCCTCCCCTGAGAGATGTTTTCATAAGTGTGCTATGCTAATTTTTTACAGTAATATGTAAAAAAAATGGCATAATGACACTTATGAAAATACCTCAGGGGGGGAGGGTGCAGCTGGCAAAAATCATAGAAGGTGCACATTCTTCTCATAAAAATGTGGTAGTCTTTTCCATAAGCATTGTTATGATATTCCTTTTTAATCTCTAGGTTTGTTCAAACAAGTACTCCATAATGTAAATTTAATTTCATAATAGATTAAAAATTCTTAGGTTGTGCTCTAAAGAGTCATCTGTAAGGCAGAAACAAGTATGTATAATTGTTCATTCATACATCTAAGAAAAATACATTGAGCTCTACATACCAGTCACTATGCCAGGATCTGAACATTACCTTCCCCCACCAAATCTAAAATCTAAGTATATTATATATGATTACAAGGGTTTCAACACTAACCCACAGAAGGCTATTCATCCCACAATGAACTTCTACTATTGTTTCAATGGGAGTTTCCAATTGTAGCTTGATTTTTTTTCCATTCATGAAATGGCTAGTCATGTGATTAAGGTAGAGAACACAAAGTATATTTTTCCCATAAAAGCCTGCAAATGGTGTTTCATTCCAGCAATTAATATATTAAGAAAAGTCACTATGTGTCATGGTTTGAATTATGTCCTGCCAAAAATGTGTGTACCAATTTTGCTGGGCCAAGATCCCCAGAATTGTGTGGTTGGCCTCCATTTTGTAATTGTAATTTTATGTTAAAGAGGAGTAGGGTGGGATTGTAACACCATCCTTACCCAGGCCACATCCCTGTTCCAATGGAAAGGGAGTTTCCCTAGGGTGTGGCCTATACCACGTTTTACCTTACAAGAAATAAAAGGAAAGAGAACTGAGAACCTCACACCACCAAGAAAGAAGCACCGGGAGCAGAGCGCATCCTTTGGACCTGAGATTCCTGTGAAGAGAAGCTCCTAGTCCATGGGAAGACTAATGATGAGGAGGACCTTCCTCCAGAGCCGACAGAGAGAGAAAGCCTTCCTGTGGAGCTGGTGCCCTGAATTTGGACTTCTAGCCTACTAGACTGTGAGAGAATAAATTTCTGTTTGTTAAAGCCATCCAGTTGTGGTATTCCTGTTAGTGTAGCACGAGATGACTAAAACACTATGTGACAATGTAAAGATTGCACTTTCTTGCAGCACACTTATAAATGGCTACTTTAATTTAAAATAATAGTATAGGCACAAGGTAAATGTGTAGTGCATTGATAGACCAACTGGAACATTATAAAACATTATAGAAAAATTGAAGACAGAATTGCACTGAGAATAAAGAAATCTACAGCTTTCACTAATATACCATACAATACTTTAAAATTTTGATCTTTTCCCTTGTTCATTAAAATTCAAAATGAAAAGTAATAATAATAATCACTTACTAACAAATATCATGTTCTACATTATTTAAAAGTGGTAGATCACTTAGTTGTAATCCAATGAAGTAATCTAAACATTTTCCAAAATTAAGTACTGTATTCCCTCCTACTTTTCTAGCCAGAATTCTACTGACCTACCTCTTCTCTCTAAAGCCTCCCTTTGAATTAAAAAAAAAACACTTCCTTTTCTAAGTTTGAGTACTTGGAATAATTTAAAAATAAAACAACCTCCCCAATGTGCATAAATATGGTACTGCCAATATTTTCTAAATCTCAATTTGTTTTATTTATCTTTAATTTCTAAACCTACTGACTTAAGACAGTGCTTACAAAATAAGAAAGAACCTTAAAACTTTTGGAAGCAAAATATATATATAAATATATGTCTATGTGAAATAATGCATGTCACAATCTGGAGATAAATCTAAGTAAAAAGTATAACATTCATTCAATAAACAATGTTTTTCACTGAACACAAGCATGGTATTTACTATCCAATCAGATGTTTTAGCATAATGTACACACAGTAGAATTATGATCAGATATAAAACATGTAAAGTAAGTTTCATTAATATGCCAGAAAACTAGGGAAGGATTTCCAGTCATATTTGAATAACATAAAATTATTGAAATTGATGATGAAAAAAAGGGAGCAATGAAGGATACATTTTAATTTTCTCAGTTCTGGTTAAGCAATTTACTTAAATTATTATTTTTAAATAAATAACATTATATCCAATCTCTGGTACTGATTTTAGACACATACCTAAAGAACATACCTCTAAATTATTGTGTAATTCAAAATTGTAATACTTCCATTATGCAAATAAGTAGATGGATTTAAAATATAAATCAGATTTACTCAAGGTTGAATGATCTATAGTCTGGCATTTCTATTGCCTTGTAGTTATATTTTCACAGTTCCTTACATAGCTTAAGTATTTTGAAGTTAGAGGTTTGTTCGATATTTATGGCAGGCATATCAAAATTAGACCATCCTTGGAAACCTGATAAAATACTCCAACCACATGGCTACATGGAGATATTGAAGTTTACTTTAACTCTGAGATATATTCTGCATGTCCAAGGTGTTTTTAACATGCTCAAAAGAGGAATAAAGTCAAGTCTAATTCAAATATCTTGTTTTTAAATGATTTACACTGGAAATGAGGGAGTGATGATAGTGTAAAATACGTATGATGATTGTTCAAAAGAGGATTGAGTGATTTTTTAAAGGTTTAACAGTGTATGAAATTGTGCATTTTGATCTAGACTAACAAGAAAAAAATCATCATAAATAAACATATTTTTAAGGTATTTTCAAGCGGTCTTCTTGACAATGGCAAAGCAATTAATTATATTAAACAGCATAAAGTTTTGGAATGATGTTGCATTACAAAAGTTTTATATGAGTATATACTTTAAATTTTTCAAAAATATATGGTAGATTCTATTATTATAACAGCATTATTATAAGGAAATGCTATTCAAATATTTACCAGTGTTTATTAATAAAAAGTAGAGAAACCAGAATTTAAAGTCTTCTAATTTTAAATATCATATTCTTTCCACTTTTTCTTGTAATTCAGAATTAAGATAAAATATAGAGCAAACCCCCAGCACACACACACATACATGCACCCACATGCATGCAAGGAAAGTAGATATCTCCTACTTACAAACTTTGCAGATTTGTGGGTTGGAGCATAGATATTATGAAAAAGGGATGTGAAACTATGAGTTCTCAAGTGATAACAAGACCTTATGGTTTTGCAATTTTTCTTTTTTTTTTACGAACTAACATTTAACAGAAAGATACCTTTGCCTGTAGTATTAGACAGGAGTTTAAAGCAGGACTTAATGCTATGAGGGATAATGTAGAGCTCAGTTCAGCACAGTAATAATTAATGAAAATGATATATCTATCTGAAGCTTTTCTTGTGCTATACATTTGAGAACGTCAGCATGGGGGAGCCATGTAAATGATGAGGAATCAAAATATTATGAGTATCAAGGTTCAATTAGAAAATAAACAAAAAAATGTAAACCAAACAACAAATTTCAGAAGTTGTGTTGAATTGAGGAGGTGGGAACTCACAATTTGGGCTATATGAATCAATCACACACACACACATACACACACAAAGGATGGAAGAAAAAACATTAAATTAATTAATATGTGAAAACTGCGAACAATTCTACTTCTATAGATAGATAAGTAGATATAAATATAAACCAAAAACAAACCCGTTGCCATCGAGTTGATTCTGACTCATAACAACCCTATAGGACAGAGTAGAACTGCCCCATAAGGTTTTCAAAGAGTAGCTAGTGGATTCCAACTGCTGACCCTTTGGTTAGTAGCCATAGCTCTTAACCACTGTGCCACCAGGACACATAGATATCTACAAATTTGATATACATGAATTTGAGACAGGAAAAAAAAAAAAAAAAGAGCTTAATGGTCCTATACTTTTCAACTGGAATTTCCGCAAAAGAGAACAAAATAAGATTTTTCGAACTCATTACATAAATAGCAGTAAAGGGAATAATTCAACTGAAGCAAAGCAAATATGGCCAAACTACCCTAATTGTTTCAATGTGTTATGGTCTTTACACGAAGTATCAGTCTCAACTCTATCTGTATATATTGAAACTAGTTTACATATTAAAACTAGTTTCATCAAAGTGTAATGCTAAAAAGTAAGATTACAAACTGTATTTCTAGTTTAAAACTGGCACTACTGTAGTTTGTAAATCTATTTAAGGTAATAGTAGTGACAATGTTTCATTTTATCTTTGTCAGAGTCAAATTAGTTTATGATTATTAAACCAAACACACTCAAACAAGCAAAACACTAAAAGGACAAATTTGTAATTCAATTTGGGAAAGGATAGATAAAACCATTAAAGTTGTAACCTAAAAACGTTTGGGCGAATGGTAGATAAAACTTAATTTTACCAGAGAATTCCAAATATAGCAGTTGGCTAAGTCAAGTTTAGAGGTGAATATCTGTTACATACCAGATAGTAGTTTGACTTGAACTCTCTAAATCTCATTGGGGAGATAAAGTAACCTTAGAAAAGTGAAAGTAGAAAGACTATGCAAAGTGTGGATGCTTTCAAATTTTTAAACTCATTTCCTAACCTCACCATAAGTAAATTTATAAATCTCTCCTCTTGTGTTCCCAGATTAAAATAGAGAGAGGACTGCAAATGTTTAAACAGTTTATCACCCTCATCTAGTATGGATAAGTATAACTGTTTTGTCCCCCTCCACTAATTAGCTCAGTAATCAAATGTGTTTTCATTTCATTCCATTCCCTAATTAAATTATTCTAAGATTCTAGCCTATAAATTGCAAGAAGCCTATATTCTATCTCCAGCAACACCTCTTTGCCCAGCCCACCACTCCTAGAGAAAACTCAGCTATCCCAGAGTAAAACCCAGATGAGTGATCAGGCCTGAGTATCCTTATTTCATTAGGTAAAAACCTGAAAGATTGATTATTGAGCTATGTAACCTCATTGTTATTTATTGATGCTTTATGGAGTTTAGCTGACTGCATCCATTCCCTTAAATGTTCTGTTTCTCATTCCATTAAATATTTCCACCACTCAGTATTGTAGCCACCAGTATTATAGTCTTAGGCAGGCTAAGGCAAGGCTTTTCCTTTACAGCAAGTGTTGTGACAGCTGAGGTTGGCAATATGGTCATGTGGTCCCTGCAGAGGACTGCAGTAAATGGGTCTTCCTTCTCCATCACTGCCAGTCCTGTGCAGGCCATAATTATTTTTAAAGATAATATGGCAACTGGAGATTGTCTTCACAGACTCAGTTTATCAGCTATTCCTGATGGTATTTGTATGGTTAAAGGAGGTGGGGGAGGCTGTAGGAAAAGCCAGTCTTTCCCAGAAATCTCCAACATTCTGCTTATCTGTAAGTACTCTTTGGAGGCAGTGATGGTTCAGAGGTAAAATTCTCACCTTGCATGCAAGAGACCCTACTTCAATTCCTGAACAAAGTACCTTGTGCTCAGCTACTACCTGGCAGTGGGGGCTTGCTGGTTGCTATGATGCTGAGTGGGTTTCAGCAGAGCTATCAGACTAAGACGAACGAGGAAAAATAGCCTAATTAATTCTAAATATGATAATATTTCTTTGTTGTCAAGTCTAAATTAGCCAAGAATAAAAAGTCAGAATAACACAAATACATGAATGGAAAGCATCAAAGTGTGCCAAATTAATTTTGGTTTAGAGCTTGGAGTTGATTTAGCAATTAAAATTTATTCCATTATACAAATGTGTGTGTGTGTATGTGTGTTTTATTGACTGGAAGAAAACTCATTAAAATTTTACAATAGTTACTACTATTAGCATGAATATTTTTAATATTTATCTTCATACATATATTAATACTTAGGAAAAATACTAAAGCTGTGTCATTTAAAACACATTTATGAACAGAATATACATTCCAAAATCTGACCCAAATGTGCACAAACAAATAATTTTTGGCAAAGATGACCCAATAGTGCAGTGGAGAAAGAATGGTCATTTCAATAACAGTACTATGTCAGTTACATATTTAAGTACAAAAATAATGATCTTGACCCCTATTTCACAGCATATATGAAGTTAACACAGATACAATGCAGATATAAACATGAAAGGATAAACATTAAGTATATTAGAAGAAAACGTAACACATCTTCATGACCTTGTAGTAGGTAAAATATTGATTAAATAGGATAAGAAAGGAACAAACAAGGAAAGAGAATAAAAACATATAAACTGGAAAATATTAAAATCAAGAACTATTATTTTCTACAGTTTGAGAGAAAATATTTGGAACGCATATATCTAATTTCAAATCTATATATATATAGAAAGAATCCTTATAAGCCACTGAAAAAACACTAGAAATAAAAACATATAAACTGGAAAATATTAAAATCAAAGCTATTATTTTCTACAGTTTGAGAGAAAATATTTGGAACGCATATATCTAATTTCACATCTATATACATAGAAAGAACGCTTATAAGTCACTGAAAAAACACTAGAAAAACGGTAAAAAATATTCAACAGAAAATCCCATAATAGAACACCCATACAGAAAATAAAATTATCAATTTTTCACGTTTATTAGTCATCATCTAAATGTATATTTAAACAAAAATCAATAACCCTATATACCCACTCGAGTGGCAAAAATAGAAAAAAAATACGAAAAATGGCAAGAATATGGAGCAAATAAAACTCTCAGACATTACTCATAGGACTATAAATTGTTACAGTTATGTTTCAAAATTATTTGATAGCATCTACTAACAGTCTGCATACACATACCTTATTTACTAATAGCTTCTCTTCTAAGTATTCACTGAAGAGAAACGTTTACATATGGCTGGCAAAGAAGTGTACAAGAGTGATCACAGTAGCTGTATTTGCAATAACCAAAAACTGAAAAGAATACAAGTATAAAATAACTGGAATGGATATTTAAGTGTAGTATATTCAAACAATACAATACATCACAGCAATGAGAGTTAAATTATAACTGTAACAACTACATGGATGAATCTCATAGATATTATTTCAAATGAAAGATGCCAGCTATGAGAGAACAAATATAGAATGACTTTACATATTTGAACAATCAATACAACCAATCTATGGTGATAGAATCAAGGTATTGTTTATCTTGTGAGACGGATTCCAACTAGAAGAAAACATGAGAGGGATTCCGAGTTGCTGATTATGTATTATTTCTTAATGTAGATGTCATTTATTGTATTTTTAGATAAATAACACCCACCTTCTATGTTTGTTTACCAACCACTCCCTCCCCACACCTGCAAGATATTTTTAAAAGCACATTATGCTAATTTTTTTACAGTAACATGTAAAAAATTTGGCATAGCAGCCCTTAGGGAAATACTTTGCATTACTTACATAAAAATACTGTAACGGACATGTTCAGTTTGTGACAATTCATTGAGCTTAGATACAGTTTTACTGTTTGGTATATATGTTATTATTTCACCACGTGTCAGTTTGTCATACTGTGGTGGCTTGCAATTTGCTGTGATAGTGAAACTTTGTCACCAGTATTTCAAACATCAGCAGGGTCACCCTAGGTGGACAGGTTTCAGCTGAGCTTAAAGATTAAGACAGACTAAGAAGAAGTCCCAGGCAAAATACTTCTGAAAAAACTGGTCAGTGAAAATATCATGAATAGCAGCAAAACATTGTCTGATACAGTACTGGAAGATAAGTTCATCAGGTTAGAAAACACTCAAAATACAACTGGGGGCGAGGCGTCTCCTCAAAGTAGAGTTGACCTTAATGAGGTGAATGGAGTCATGTTTTTGGGACCTTCATTTCCTGATGTGGCAAGGCTCAAAATGAAAAGAAACAGCTGCAAACATCCATTAATAAGTGGAACACAGAATGCACAAAGTATGAATCTAAGAAAATTGGAAGTTATCAAAAAAGAAATGGAACACATAAACATTAAATCCTAGGCATTAGTGAGCTGAAATGGACTGGTATTGACCATTTTGAATCAGACGATCATATGGTCCACTATTCCAGGAATAATACATTGAAGAGGAATGGCATTGCATTCATCAGCAAAAAGAATATTGCAAGCACTATCCTGAAGTACAATGCTGTCAGTGATAATATTCATATGCCTACAAGTAATACCAGTTAATGCAAATATTATTCAAATTTACTCAACAACCAATAAGGCAAAAGGTGAAGAAATGAATATTTTTTTTCCAACTTCTGCAGTCTGAAATTGATCAAACACATAATCAAGAGAAATGATAATTACAGGGAATTGGAATGTGAAGTTGGACACAAGGATTGGTAGTTGGAAATTACGACCTTGGTGATAGAATTTTGAAAAAATTATAGAATGATGTAATTTTGAAAGACCAACTACTTCTTCATTGTGAATACATTTTTTCAACAACATAAGCAGCGACTATAAACATGACCTCTTCAGATGGAATATACAGGAATCAAATAGACTACATCTGTTGAAAAAGATGATGGAAAAGCTCAATATCATCAGTCAGAACAAGACCAGGGGCCAACTGTGGAACAGATCATCAATTGTTCCTACGCAATTTCAAGTTGAAATTAAAGAAAATAAAAACAAGCCCACGAGAGCCAAAACACGACCCTGAGTATATCCCACCTGGATTTATAGGCCACCTCAAGAATAGATTTGATGCATTGAACACTAATGACTGAAGACCAGAAAAGTTGTGGAGTGACATCAAGGACATCATACATGAAGAAAGCAAGAGGTAATTAAAAAGACAGGAAAGTAAGAAAAGACCAAAATGGATGTCAGAAGAGACTCTGAAAGTGGCTCTTGAATATAAAACACTAGCTAAAGTGAATGGAAGAAACGATGAAAATAAAGAGCTGAACAGAAGATTTCAAAGGCAGCTCGAGAAGACAAATTGAAGTATTATAATGAAATGTACAAAGACATGGAGATATAAAACCAAAAGGGAAGAACGTGCTTGGCGTTTCTCAAGCTGAAAGAACAGAAGAAAAAATTCAAGCCTCAAATTGCCATATTGAAAGATTCTATCAGGAAAATAATAAATAAAGTAGACAGCAACAAGAGAAAATGGAAGGAATACACAGAATCACTGTACCAAAAAGAATTGGGCAACATTCAACCATTTTAGGAGGTAGCCTATGATCAACAAACTGATGGTACTGAAGGAAGAGGTCCAAGTTGCACTGAAGGATTGACAAAAAACAAATCTCCAGTAATTGATGGAATACAAGTTGAGATGTTTCAGCAAACAGATGCAGTGCTGACAGCCCTCAGTCATTTATGCCCAGAAATTTGGAAGACTGCTACCTGGTCAACCTACAGAAAGTGATCCATATTTGTACCAATTGCAAAGAAAGGAGATTCAACAGAATGTGGAAATTATCAAAGAACATCATTAATATCACACACAAGTAAAATTTTGCTGAAGATCATTTAAAAACTGTTGAAGCAATACATCAACAGGGAACTGCCAAAAATTCAAGGCAGATTCAGAAGGGGATACGGAACTAGGGATATCATTGCTGATGTCAGATGGATTCTGGCTGAAAACAGAGACTACCAGAAAGATGTTTATCTGTGTTTTATTGACTATGCAAACGCATTTGACTGTGTGCATCATAGCAAATTATGGATAACATTGCCAAGAATGAGAATTACAGAACACTTAACTGTGCTCATGAGAAACTTGTATAAAGACAAAGAGGCAGTTATTCTAACAGAATAAGGGGATAGTGAGTGGTTTAAAGTAAGGAAAGGTGTGCTTCAGGGTTGTATCCTTTCACCATATTTATTCAGTCTTTATGCTGATCAAATAATCCGAGAAGCTGGATTGTATGAAGAAGTCAGTTTAAGGCTTAGAGGAAGACTCATTAATATCTTGTGATATGCAAATGACACAACCTTGCTTGTTGAAAGTGAAGAGGACTTCAAACACTTATAGATGAAGATCAAAGACTACAGCCTTCAGTATGGATTACAGCTCAACATAAAGAAAACAAAAATCCTCACAACTGGTCCAATAAGCAACATCATGATAAATGGAGAAAAGATTGATGTTGTCAAGGATTTCATAGTCCTTGGATCCACAATTGACACCCATGGAAGCAGCAGTCAAGAAATCAAATGACACACTGCACTGGGCAAATCCACTGCAAAAACGTCTCCTTAAAGTTTTGAAAAGCAAAGATGTACCTTGTGGACTAATGTGCTCCTGACCCAAGCCATGATATTTTCAATTGTCTCATGTGCATGTGAAGGCTGGACAATGAATAAGGAAGACTAAAGAAGAATTGATGACTTTGAACTATGGTGTTGGCACAGAATATTGAATATACCATGGACTGCCAGAAGAACGAACAAGTATGTTTGGAAGAAGTAAAGCCAGAATGCTAGTTAGAAGCAAGGATGGCAAGACTTCATCTCATGCACTTTGGACATGTTATCAGGAGGGACCACTCCCCGGAGAAGAACATCATGCTTGGTAAAGCAGAGGGTCAGTGAAAAAGAGGAAAACCCTCAATAAAATGGATTGACACAGTGGCTGCAACAATGGGCTCGAGGATAGTGATTATGAGAATGATGCAGTACGGAGAAGTGTTTAGTTCTGTTGTACCTGGGGTAGCTATGTGTCAGAACCAATTCAACAGCACCTAACAACATAACAACAGTATGTAGACAAGGTAATTATCAAGAAATACAAACTAAAGTTAACAAATAATAAAAAGTCTAAATGAGCAAATCACCACAAGAATCCAGAGTTGCTAATCAAGCACAAAACATTAAATATTAACATTTGCCAAAAGCTTTGCAAGAAAGAAAGCAGTAGGATGAAATACAGACAGGAAGTAACTATCTCCCTGTGGAACAGAAGTTCCAAACATAGAGTTCCTGTTCTTGCCAGGTACCATCGTATGTAATAATAATATGCCCACTGCTAATACCATATTTTTATGGAAATAACGTGCATGTTCTCTTTTGTTTTCCAACAATGCCCTTCCCCCAAAAGTATTGTTGTAAGTATTCTATGCTAATTTTTAACAGCAACATGTAAATAAGTATCAGCATAGCACAATTATGAAAATAACGAGAGGATAGGAGAGTGTAGTTGGCTAAAAACATAGAACACGTGCACTGTTTGTGTGAAAATCTGATACATGTTTTTCCAGTAATCTGATTAGACAAGACCAACATGGAAGCCAACATTGTGGCATGTGGAGAACTTACATAAATGTTTACTGAAAGGTAATGAAATAAATACTGTAATAGAGGCAGGTGAAAGCAGGTTTTGTGCTTTAAGTTTTAAGCCTGTGTTTCTTATTCTGAAAAGTAACTGGAACTCTTTGACTTCCTAATGAAGTTATCAAAAAAAATTTTTGGTAGTGTTTACATGTTAGTAATGTAAGCTTTACACATACAAAAGGAAAATACGTTTAAATTCTTTTTTTTACTAAAAAACTAATTTATTGTATTTTAGATGAAAGTTCACACAACAAATTAGTTGCTCATTAAACAATTAATACACGTATTGTTTTGTGACATTGGTTGCCAAACCCACAACATGTCAACACACTCCCATTCTCAACCTTGGGTTCCTCATTACCAGCTTTCCTGTTCTGTCCTGCCTACTTGTCCTTGTCCCTGGGCTAAGGTGTCCATTTAGTCTCGTTTTGTTTTATGGGCCCGTCTAATCTTTGGATGAAGGGTGAACCTCAGGAGTTACTTCAGTATTGAGTTAAAAGGCTGTGCGGGGGCCATACTCTTGGGGTTTCTCCAGTCTCTGTCAGACCAGTAAGTTTGCTCTTTTTTTGTGAGTCAGAATTTTGTTCTATTGTGGGACCCTCTATTGCGATCCCTGTCAAAGCAGTTGGTGATGGTAGCCGGGCACCATCTAGATGTGCTGGACTTGTATGTAGTAGGTTGTGGTAATTGTGCTCCACTAGTCTTTTGGACTAACCCTTCCCTTGTGTCTTTGGTTTTCTTCGTTCTCCTTTGCTCCAAACATGGTGGGACCAGTGGAGTATCTTAGATGGTGGCTTACAAGCTTTTACGACCCCAGATGCTACTCAACAAAGTAGGATGTGGAATATTTTCTTTATAAACCATGTTATACCGATTGAGCTAGACGTCCCCCAAGACCATGGTCCCCAACCCTCAGGCCAGTAATTTAAGCCTTCAGGGAGTTTGGATGTGTCTATGAAGCTTCAATGACCTTGCCTTAGTCAAGTTGTGCTGACGTCCCCAGTATTATGTATAGTCTTACCCTTCACCACAGTTATCACTGAACTGTTGTCTAGTTGGTGTTTTTCCCTCCCCATCCCTCCCCTTCCTCATAACCATCAAAGATTGTTTCTTTTGTGTATAAACCTTTTCATGATTTTTTTATAATAGTGGTCTCATACATATTTGTCCTTTTGTGATTGACTTCTTTCACTCAGCATAATGCCTTCTGGATTCATCCATGTTGTGAGATGTTTTGTAGATTTATCATTGTTCTTTATCCTTGCATAGTATTCCATTGTGTGTATGTAGCATGGTTTATCCATGCATCTTTTGATAGGCACTTAGGTTGTTTCCATCTTTTTGCTATTGTGAATGATTCTACAATGAACATGGATGTGCATATGTCTATTCTTGTGATGATGCTTATTTCTCTAGGATATATTCCTAGGAGTGTGATTGCTGGATCATATGGTACTTCCATTTCTACCTTTTTAGGAAAGCACCATATCATTTTCCAAAATGGTTGTACCATCTTACATTCTCACCAGCAGTGCATAAGAGTTCCAAGCTCCCCACAGCCTCTCCAACGCTTGCCATCTTCTGTTTTATTGATTAGCACCAGAAATGTTGAGGAGAGCTGATATCAAATTGTAGTTTTGATTTGCATTTTTCTAATGGATAGTGATCGCGAGCATTTCCTTATGTTACTGTTGGCTGCCTGAATGTCTTCTTTGGTCAAGTGTCTGTTCATATCCTTTGCCCATTTTTTAATTGGATTATTTGTCTTTTTGGTGTAGAAGTGTTGGATTTTACTATAGATTTTAGAGATTAGACCATTATCATATTTGTTTTAGCCAAAATATTTTTTCCCAGGCTGTAGATTTTCTTTTAACACTTTTGATGAAGTCTTCTGGTGAGCATAAGTGTTTAATTTTTAGAATGTCACAGTTATCTGGCTTGTATTCTGGTGTTTGTGTATTGTTAGTTATGGTTAGTATCCTATATATTCCATGTATTAGGGACTCTAGCATTAACCTTATTTTTTCTTATATGATCTTCATAGTTTTTGGGTTTATATTTAGGTCTTTGATCCATTTTGAATTGATTTTTATGTACAGTGTGAGGTATGGGTCTTGTTTAATTTTTTTACAGGTGGACATCCTGTTTTTCCAGCACCATTTATTAAAGAGTCTGTCTTTTCACCATTTAATGGGCTTTGGGATTCTTCTATAATTCAGATGACCACAGGTGAATGGATTTACATCTGGGTTCTCAATTCTATTCCATTGGTCAGTGTGTCTGTTGTTGTACTAGTGCAAGTCCTCCTACTTTATTCATTTGCCTCAGTGCTGCTTAATTTAACCGGGGCTTCTTTCCTTTCCATATAATGTTAATGATTAGTTTTTCCATCTCATTGCTACTGGTATTTGGATCAAGATTGCATTGTATTTGTAGATTGCCTAGGGTACAATTGACATTTTCACAATTTTGAATCTACCTATCCATGAGCGTGGTATGTTATTCCATTTATGCAGGTCTTGCTTGGTTTCTTGCAGTAGTGTTTTGTAGTTTTCTTTGTATAGGACTTTTACATCCCTGGTTAGATTTATTCATAAATATTTTAATTTTTTAGGGGCTATTATAAATATTATTGCTTTCCTTATTTCCTTTTCATCATTCTCTTTATTGTTGTATAAGAATCTAACTGATTTTTGTATGTTTATCTTGTATCCTGCTACTCTGCTGAATCTTTCTATTAGCTCCAGTAGTTTTCTTGTGGAGCCCTTTGGATTCTCTATGTACAGTATCATATCATCTGAAAATAGGGATAGTTTTACTTCTTCCTTACCAATTTGGGTGCGCTTTATTTCTTTTTCTTGCCTTATTGCTCTAGCAATAAGAGTGGTGATAAAGGGCATCCTTGTCTTGTTCCTGTTCTCAAGGGGAATGTTTTCAGCCTCTGTCAGTTAAGAATGATGTTGGCTGTTTGTTTTGTATTGTTGTTGTTAGGTGCTGTTGAATCTGTTCTGGCTCATAGCGACCCTATGTACAACAGAATGAAACATTGCCCAGTCCCGCACCATTCTCACAATCGTTGTTATGCTTGAGCCCATTGTTTCAGCCACTGTGTTAATCTATCCCTTTGAGGGTATTCCTCTTTTTTCTGACTCTGCTTTAGCACGAATGATGTCCTTCTCCAGGACATGTTGGTTTTTTATGAATGCCCTTTATTATGTTGAGGAATTGCATTTCTATACTTATTTTATTGAGAGTTTTTATCAGGAATGGATGGTGGACTTTATCAAATGCTTTTTCTGTGTCAATTTAGATGATCATGTGATTCTTTTGTTTTATTTATGTAGTGGATTATGTTGATTGATTTTCTCATGTTGAATCATCCTTGCATAGCTGGTATGAATCCCACTTGTTTGGGGTGTATTATTATTATTATTTTATATGATGCTGAATTCTATTGGCTAGAATTCTGTTGAGAATTTTTGCATCTATATTCATGAGAGATATTGGTCTCTGATTTTCTTTTTTTTGTGGTGTCCTTGCCTGGTTTTGGTATCAGGGTTATGCTGGCTTCATAGAATGAATCTGGAAGTATCCCTTCCTTTCCTATTTTCTGAAATAATTTGAGTAGTACTTGAGTAAGCTCTTCTCTGAAGCTTTGGTATCATTCTCCAGTGAAGCCATCTGGGCCAGAGTTTTTTGTTGTTATCGTTGGGAGTTTTTTCATTATCTTTTCAATCTCTTGTCTTGTTATGGGTCTGTTCATATTTTTGAAATCAGTTTGTGTTAATTTTGGTAGGTAGTGTTTTTCTAGAAGTTTGTCCATTTCTTCTAGGTTTGCAAATTTGTTAGAGTATAGTTTTTCATAGTACTCTGTTATGATCCTTTTTATTTCAGTTGGCTCTGTCATAAAGTCTCTCACTTCGTTTCTTATTTGGGTTGTTTTTGTCCTCTCCTGTTTTTCTTTTGTCAGTTTGGCCAATGGTTTGTTGGTTTTGTTGATCCTTTCGAAGAACCAACTTTTGTTTTTATTGAATCTTTCTATTGTTTTTCTGTTCTCTGTTTCATTTATTTCTCCTCTGATCTTTATTATTTCCTTTCTTCTGGGAGCTGTGGGATTCTTTTGCTGTTCTCTTTCTATTTGTTCAAGTTTATAGTTAATGTTTTGAATTTGTTCTTTCTTTTTTCTTTTGATGTGTGCAGCTATAAATCAACCTTTGAGCACTACCTTTTTTGTGTCCCAAGGGTTTTCATATGATGTGTTTTCATTCTTGTTGATTCTAGGAATTTCTTGATTCCACCTTTGACTACTTCTATTACCCAGTGGTTTTTAAGAAAGATGTTATTCAGTTTCCATGTATTTGATTTTTTTCCCTTGCTCTTCCTTTTATTAATTTCTACTTTTATGATGTTGTGATCAGATAAGATGCTTTATATTATATCTATGTTTTGAATTTTGCTGAGGTTTGATTTGTGGCCTAAGATGTGGTCTATTCTGGAGAACATTCCATGTGCATTGGGAAAAAAATATGTACTTTGCTGCTGTTGGATGGAGTGCTCTATATATGTCTATGAGGGCCAGTTGATTGATTGTGGCTTTTAGATCTTCTGTATATTTGTTAAGTTTCTTTCTAAATATTCTGTCCTTTACTGATAGTGGTGTGTTGAAGTCTCTATTATTTTGGAACTGTCACTTTCTCTTTCAGTGTTATTTGAGTTTGTTTTATGTATTTTGGAGCCCCGATATTGAGATGCATTTAAGCCATTTACATTCAGTGTGATTATTGATAGGTGTTAGTGTATTGCTATCATTTTTAGTGTTTTTTTATGGTGCTGACACTTTATTTCTTCCTCTCACTCTCTTGTTCTGAATTCCTTTTGTTTGTCAGTATTTTTTTTGTTTCTTTCATTTTTGTAGATGTTGTGTGTACTGAAACTTTATGTTTTTCTTCTTTATTTTGATGAGTAGGATTGTTAACTTTCTTTGTGTTTACCTTGAAAATTTACCCGTATCATCTTAAGTTTAAACCAGTCTTTTATTATTTGATGTCAAATTGACTTCCTTTCCATTTGAAGGTTCAGCACCTGAACTGCTTATTCCCCCTTTTTTTGGTCTGATGTTGTCATTTACAGATTGACCTCTCTGGTTCTCTGTTGTAAATCTTTTGTTTTATCCTTGAGAGTTTGTTATGTAGGTTGGTATCTGACTAATGCTGTCTTCTGTCCTAGATTCATGTTGTTCTCTGATATTGTTGTTTCTCTAACAAAAATGACTTCCTTTAATAATTCTTGTAAGTATGGTTTGATTTTTACCAATTCCTTTAATTTCTGTTATCTGGAAATTTCCTAAATTCACCATCATATAAGAGCCAAAGTTTTGCTGAATATATTACTTTTAGTTGGCAGTTTTTGTTTTTCATTCAAGGTTTTATATACTACATTCCATTGTCTTCTTGCATGGTTTCTGCTGAGTATTCAGAGCTTAAACTTATTGCTTCTCTTTTTGTATGTGACTTTTAGTTTTTTTTCAGCTGCCCTCAGGATTCTTTCTTTGTCTTTGGTTTCAGCAAGTGTGATTATGATATGTCTTGGTGATTTTGGGGGAGGTCTATCCTCTATGGGGTTCGTTGGGCTTCTTGGATGGTTAGCTTTTCATCTTTAATGATATTAGGAAAGTTTTCTGTTGGCAAATTTTTAATGATACTCTCTGTGTTTTCCTTTTTCTCTCCTATGATGGAATTCCGATCACATGTAAATGTTTACTTTTGATTATTCAACATTGTTCTAAGGGTTTCTTCATTTTCCTTCATTCTTTTCTCTGATTTTTCCCCAAATTGGTATACTAGAATTTGTTTTCAATTTTGCTGATTCTATCTTCAATTGTTTCAAAATTACTCCTAAAACTTTATATTGCACTGTCAATTTTTGAAATCTTGTTTATCTTTTGGATTCCTAATTGCTCTTTTTGTATGAGTTTTAGTTGTTTATTTTGACATTTGTTCCTGTATTATTTTCCTGATTTCTTCCATTGCTTTGTCTGTGTTTTCCCTGATTTTGTCTTTATTTTCCCTGATTTCATCTATTATTTCCTTATTTTTCCTTGCATTTTACTTTATCTCTTGGAGTACCCTGAATATTAGAGCTTTAAATTCCTGTCACGTAGTTCCAGTGCCTTATCTTCTATTAGAAGGTTATTTGGTGTTTTATTTTGGTAACTTTCTGGAGACATCCTGTCCTGTTTTTTTAATATGTTTGGATATTGTCTGCTGTCTCTGGGACGTTCAGGAATTATTTTATTCATTTATTGATTGTAGATGTGTTTGTTTCATCCTGCTTTATTGTTTTATTTGGCTATGTCTTTGCAGGTGGGCTGGCCATGTTTTGTTGCTTGCTTACCTGTGGGCATGATACCTTTAACCACTTTGCCCAAGTGAGCAGGGCTAGTCAGTCAGCTATGGTGCAGCAGGGCAGGGATGGGTAATTTGCAGCACAACCATGTGCCAACGTGGCGGGGCTCAGGGTCAGTCCAGGGCAGGGTCCTGGGGACCATGTTGGTGTCACTCAGGTGTGCAGTGCTTGAGGCAAGGTGCAGATAGTCAGGAGGGAAAGGATAGGATGTGATGTAAGTGAATAAGTGAAAGAAGAGAAAGATGAGAGAGAAATGAAAGTAAAAAAGAAGGAAAAGATAAAAATAATAAATAAAATTGTGGCATGGTTTTATTCGGCGGGTCATGGCAGGGCATACTGGGTGAGGTCATGCCCTGGTGGCTTTCTAGCTAAGTGGTGTGGCTTGACCACTAGAGAAGGGGAATTGGCAGCATGCATGATTAGGTGGGCTGGAGATAGGAAAGGGAAAGAGATAGAAGAAACCAGTTAACAAAAAAACTTAATTAAAATAAATAAATACACACGGTGGTGGCGGAGCCAGCCATCGGGTGCAGGCAAAATTGAGGTAGTGGAGAGCTGATGTTTTTCTTGCAGGGTGACAGAGCACAGCCCATCCAGAAGGGGTGAACTCAGTGAAGGGTCTAGGTGAGAGAGAGAAGGAAAAGGGAGAGGGGGAAAGATCAAGAAAAATA
Organism: Dugong dugon; assembly: GCA_030035585.1. Taxonomy (NCBI): domain Eukaryota; kingdom Metazoa; phylum Chordata; class Mammalia; order Sirenia; family Dugongidae; genus Dugong; species Dugong dugon. The sequence goes on from CM057479.1 coordinate 38,201,294, forward strand.
AAACATATGGCACTGAGAGAGCTGGCCTGCAGCTACAGGACAGACCCAGGGAGGTGAAGTGCCAGATCTTCTCCAGCCAAGTGGTACAGAACAGCCTGCCAAGAAGGGGGGGCAGTGCATGGGGATAGGTGGGTTTGAGAAAGGAAAGGAAGGAAGGGAGAGAGAGACAAGAAACAACAACAACAGAAAAAGAAAAAAAAATAAAATGGCTCTCCATCTGAGTGGTGAAGGATGGCCCTTTGAGAAGGAGAGGGCAGTGCACAGGGATGGCTAAACAGAAGAAAGGAAAGGAAGGAAATGATAGAGAAAGAAGAAGCAGGGAAAAAAATGAACAAAGCAAGGAAACCAAAAAATCACTGTCCATCAAGAAGGAGAGGGGATGGCACATGGGGCTAGCTGGTTGGGAGAAAGGAAAGAAAAGAAGTGAGAGAGAGAGAAGGAACAACAGAAGCCCCCCCCAAAAAAATAACAAAACACACACACGCACAAACACACACATAAACAAAAACAAAAAAAAATGACACTGAAGGGGCAGGTTGGTAGTAATGGAATGGATCCGGTTGGCAGTGAGCAGGTGTCTTTCTAGCTTAGCTACCGTGGCCCATTGGAAAACAGCAGAGGCCTTGTACAGGGAAGAAGTTGGGGGAAGGGGGATTGAGAAATCATGTATCCCTGGTTACTGGCTGCTCTGTCTCCTGTTGGGAGCTCTGTGAAGTTGCCTTCCTGTACTCCCTGTCTGCCTTCCTTAGCAGTTGTAGTCCAAGATGGTAAATCCGTGCCACTTTAGCCAGTGGGGTACCTTCACTCAGTAGCTGTCCTCATTCTCTATTCTCTGTCAGTTTCTTATTCAATTCAGTGCTTGATCAAATTCTTTATTCCTTCATTTGATGCTTATGTTCCAGGATTCACGTTTGTATCTGTTTTACTTGGTTTTTCGAGTCTTTGTTGCAAAAAGACAGCATGTTGCTTTTGTCTATGGCACCATTTTGGCTTCACCTCTAAATTCATTTTTTAATCATAACATTTTTATAGACATTTAGAGAGCATTTTAACATGTATCTGTATGTAGAGATAAATAATAAAGAGATATACACAAAGATACATTGATAGATACATAGATGAGAGAAGAGTGACAGAGGATGAGAGAAACAGAAAGACAGGGAGGGAGAGAGAGAAAAAAAAGGTGATGTCATTTGAGACTCCACTACATTGAAGAAACTGTGGCTATCTAAATATGTCTTGTTAACAAATGTGTTAGCCAGAATTCCAAAAAAAGTCCCCTCAAGCTTTCCCACAATCACCCTGAGAACTGTGAATATAATGGAATATCATACCTGGGAATACACTGTGCTCCATGGCAAAAGAAATTTACAGACGTAGAATCCTGTAGGATAGCTACAAATCTGAATGACTGCATGGAAACAGGTTTTGGATCCTTTTATCTGGACAGTCACACCTTCAAATAATATATAAAAACGTCAAGTAATTCTATGAAAAGATGCTCAGTATCATGTGTCAATGCCACCACTACCACTACCCACTATTGTGAGTTGATTTTGACACAGAGTAGAACTACTCCGTATGTTTCCAAGGCTATAAATCTTTATGGAGGCAGACTGCCACGTCTTCCTCCATCAGAGTGAATCGTGAATTTGAACACCCAAGCGCTTTAACCACTGTACCACCGGGGCTTCTTCCATATGTCATTAGGGGATTGCAAATTGAAAAAAAAATTGAGATACCACTATACACCTATTGTTGGGTGCCTTAGAGTGGGTTCCGACTCATAGTGACCCTATATGTAACAGAAAGAAACACTGCCCGGCTTTGTGCCATCCTCACAATCACTTCTATGTTTGAGTCCATTGCTGCAGCCACTGTGTTAATCCATTTTGTTGAGGGTTCCTCTTTTTCGCTGACCCTCTGCTTTACCGAGCATGATGTGCTTTTCTAAGGACTGGTCCTTCCTGATGTCCAAAATACATGAGATGAAGTCTAGCCCCCCTCATTTCCAAGGAGCACACTGGCTGTACAGTTTTCAAGACAGACTTGTTCATTATTCAAGCATTCCATGTTATATTAAATATTCTTTGCCAACACAGTAAATCAAAGGCATCGATTCTTCTTCAGTCTTCCTTATTCACTCTCCAGCTTTCACATGCATATGAGACTGTTGAAAATACTATGGCTTGGGTCAGGTACACCTTAGTCCTCAAGGTGACATCTTTGTTTTTCAATAGTTTAAAGAGGTTTTTTTGCAGCAGATTTGACCAATTAAATACATAGTTTGATTTATTGACTGCAGCTTCAATGGACTTTGATTGTGAATCCAAGTAAAATGGAATCATTGAAAACTTCAATCTTTTCTCCATTTATCATGATGTTGCTTATTGGTCCAGTTGTGAGGATTTTTGTTTTCTTTATGTTGAGGTGTAATCCATACTTCAGGCTGTAGTCTTTGATGTTCATCAGTAAGTGCTTCAAGTCATCTTTGCTTTCAGCCAAGCAAGATTGTGTCATTTGTATATTGCAGGTTGTTAATGAGTCTTCCACCAATCCTGAAGCCACATTCTTCTCCATATAGTCTAGTTTCTCAGATTATTTCCTCAGCATACATACTGAACAAATATGGTGAAAGTATACAACCCTGGCACACACCTTTTCTGACCTTAGATCATGCAGTATCCCCTTGTTCTGCTCAAACGACTGCATGTTGGTATATGTACAGGTTCTTCATGAGCACAATTAAGTGTTCTGGAATTCCCATTCTTCCCAATGTTATCCCTAATTTGTTATGACTCACACAATCAAATGCCTTTGCATAGTCAATAAAACACAGGTAAACATCTTCATGGGATTCTCTGCTTTCAGCCAAGATCCATCGGGCATTAGCAATTATATCACTCATTTCATGTCTTCTTCTGAATCCGGCTCGAATTTCTAGCAGTTCCATATCAATGTACTGCTGCAACTGTTTTGGAAAGATCTTTAGCAAAAATTTACTTTTGTATTTATTAATGACATTGTTAGATAATTTCTGCATTTTGTTGGATCACCTTTCTTTGGAATGGACACAGATGTGGATCTCTTTCAGTCGGTTAGTCAAATAGCTATCTTTCATAAATCTTGGCATAGACAAGTGAGCACCTCCAACTCTACTTCTGTTTGTTGAAATATTTCAATTGATGTCCCATCAATTCCTGAAGCTTTGTTTTTCACCAATGCTTTCAGAAAAGCTTGAATTTCTTCCTTCAGTACCATCAGTTCTTGATCATATGCTACTTCCTGAAATGGTTAAGAGTTAACCAATTCTTTTTGGTATAGTACCTCAGTGAATTCCTTCCATCTTTTTTTGATAATTCCTGAGTTGTTCACTGTTTTGCCTATAAAATTCTTCAATATTGCACCCGCAGGCTTGAATTTTTTCTTCACTTCATTCAGCTTGAGAGATGCCGAGTGTGTTCTTTCTTTTCGGTTTTCTAATTCTGGGTCTTTGCACATTGCAGTATAATACTTTACTTTGTTTTCCCGAGCAGTCCATTAAAGTCTTTGTTCAGCTCTTTTACCTTCCATTTCTTCCGTTTGCTTTAGCTACTGTACATTGAATAGCAAATTTCAGAGTCTCACATGGCATTCATTTTGGTCTTTTGTTTCTTTTTTTAAATTTATTTTATTTGATTGTTGTACTTTAAGTGAAAGTTTACAAAAATTCAAGTTAATCTCTCATACAAAAATTTATACATACATTGTTATGTGACTCTAATTGCTCTCCTTATACTATGACAGCACACTCCTCCTTTCGACCCCTGATTTCTCGTGTCCATTCAACCAACTCCTGACCCTCTCTGCCTTCTCATCTCACCTCCAGACAGGAGCTGCCCATTTAGTCTCATGTGTCTACTTGAGCTAAGAAGCATACTCTTCACGAGTATCATTTTTTGTCCCACAGTACAGTCTAATCTTTGTCTGAAGAGCCAGCTTTGGGAATGGTTTTAGTTCTGGGTTGACAGAGAGTGTGGGGGCCATGCTTTCTGGGGTTCCTCCATTCTCAGTCAGACCATTAAGTCTCGTCTTTTTACTATAATTTGAGTTCTGCACCCCACTTTTCTCCTGCTCCATCAGGGACTCTGTGTTGTGTTCTCTGTCAGGGCGATTATTGGTGGTAGCTGGGCACCATGTAGTTCTTCTGGTCTCAGGCTGATGAAGTTTCCGGTTTATGTGGCCCTTTCTCTCTCTCAGGCTAACACTTTCCTTGTGACTTTTGTGTTCTTCATTTTCCTTTACTCCAGGTGGGTTGGGACATTTGATACATCTTAGACGACTGCTCCCTAGCTCTTAAGACCCCAGAAGCCACTCACCAAAGTAGGATGCAGAACATTTTCTTAATAAACTTTATTCTATCAATTGACCTAGATGTCCCCTGAAACCATGATCCCAGAACGGTGCCCTTGCTACTCTGTCCCTCAAAATGTTTGGTTGTATTCAGGAAACTTCTTAGCTTTGGTTTAGTCCACTTGTGCTGACTTCCCTTGTGCTGTGTGCTGTCTTTCCCTTCACCTAAGATAATCCTTGTCTACTATCTAGTTAGTGAATAACCCTCTCCCTCCTTCCCTACCATCGTAACCATCAAAGAAACCTTTTCTTAAGTTTTTATAATAGTGGTCTTATACAATATTTGTCTTTTTCTGACTGACTAAATTCACTCAGCATAATGCCTTCCAGATTCATCCATGTTATAAGATGTTTCACAGATTCATCGATGTTCTTTATCATTGTGTAGTATTCCATTTTGTGACTATACCATAATTTGTTTATCCATTCATCCCTTGATGGACACCTAGGTGGTTTCCATCTTTTTGCTGTTGTAAACAGTGCTGCAGTGAACATGAGTGTGCATAAATCTATTCATGTGATGGCTCCTATTTCTCTAGGATATATTCCAAGGAGTGGGATTGCTCGATTGTATGGTACTTATATTTCTAGCTTTTTAAAGAAGTGCTAAATCTATTTCCAAACTGGTTGTAGCACTTTAGATTCCCACTAACAGGGTATAAGTGTTCCAGTCTCTCCACAACCACTCCAGGATTTATTATTTTGTGTTTTTTGGATTAATGCTGTCCTTGTTGGGGTGAGATTGTATCTCATTATAGTTTTGATTTCCATTTCTCTAATGGCTAATGAGCATTTCTTCATGTGTCTGTAAGCCACCTGAATGTCTTCTTTCATGAAGTGCCTGTTCATATCCTTTGCTCATTTTTTAATTGGGTTAATTGTTTTTTGTCATTGTTGTTGTTGAGGTTTTCCTATATCATGTAGGCTTTTGAGATTAGGCTCTGATCAGATTTTTAATAGCCAAATATTTTTCCCAGACTGTAGGTTGTCTTTTGACACTTTTGGTGAAGTCTTTTGCTGAGCGTAAATGATTTTTAGGAGCTCCCAGTTATCTACTCTCTCTTCTGGCGCTTGTGTATTGTTACTTATGGTTTTTATTCTCTTTATGCCATGTATTAGGGCTCCTAGCGTTGTCCCTGTTTTTTCTTCCATGATTTTTAATGTTTTTGATTTCATATTTTAGATCTCTGATCCATTTTGAGTTAGTTTTTGTTCATGGTGTGAGTTATGGGTCTTGTTTCAGTTTTTTTGTAGAAGGATATCCAGTAATGCCAGCACCATTTGTTAAGGAGACTGTCTTTTCCCCAATTAAAGGAATTTGGGCTTTTTTCTTTTTCTAATATCAGCTGCTCATAGGTGGATGAATCTGTCTGGATTCTCTCTTCTGTTACATTGGTCTATGTATCTGCTGTTGTACCAGTACCAGGCTTTTCTGACCACTGTGGCAATAAAATAGGTTCTAAAATCAGGTAGTGTGAGGCCTCCCACTTTGTTCTTCTTGAGTAATGCTTTAATTAACAGGGGCCTCTTCCATATGAAGATGGTGATTTGTTTCCTATCTCATTAAAAAATGTCATTGGACTTTGGATCAAGATTGCATTGTATCGCTTTGGGTAGAATCGACATTTTCACAATGTTGAGTCTTCCTATTCATGAGCAAGGTATGTTTTTCCACTTATGCAAGTCTCTTTTGGTTTCTTGCAGTAGTGTCTAATAGTTTTCATTGTATAGGTCTTTTACATCTCTGGTTAGATGTATTCCTAAGTATTTTATCTTCTTGGGGGCTATTGTGAATGGTATTGCTTTGGTAATTTCATCTTCAAATTTCTCTTTGTTGGTGTAAAGGAATCCAACTGATTAACTGCTCTGATTCCCTGTTGTATTTCTTTTGGTTTCGGATAGTCCTTAAGAGTTCATTTCCTAGATTGGTCTCTGGCTCATACAATCCTGCATCCTAGCTTCTGCTGTGAGCTGAAGCTGTTTGTCCTCTGATTGAAGAACTCCCTTTAATAATTCTTGTAAGTTTGGTTTGAGTTTTACATATTCCCTTAGTTTCTGTTTATCTGGAAATGACCTAATGTCACCATCAAATTTGAACAAGAGTTTTGCAGGATATATTATTCTTGGCTGACAAGTTTTTTCTTTCAAGATTTTATATATGTCATCCTACGGCCTTCCTGCCTGCATGGTTTCTGCCAAATAATCTGAGCTTAGTCTTATTGTTTCTCCTCTCTATGTGACTTCTTGTTGTTCACAAGCTGCTCTCAGGATTCTTTGTTTGTCTTTGGTTTTGGCGAGTGTGATTATGATATGCCTTGGTGATTTTCTTTTGGGATCTCTTCTATATGGGGTTTGTCGAGCTTGTTGGATGGCCAGCTTTTCATCTTTCAGGATATTGGGGAAGTTTTCTGTCAGCATTTCCTCAATGATTCTCTCTGTGTTTTTTGTTTTCTCCCCCTGTTCTGGAATGCCAATCACTCGGAAATTTTTGCTTTTAATTGTGTCCCACATAACTCTCAGTGTCTCTTCATTTTTCTTTGTTCTTTTTTCTGAGTTTTCCTTAAACAGATTTGTATCCAATTGTTTGTCTTCAATTCCACAGATCCTGTCTTCCACCTTTTCAAATCTCCTTCTTAGCCCTTCTATGATACCGTCCATTTCTGAAATCTTGTTGTTTCTCTTTTGGATTTCTCATTGTTGTCTTCGTATAATTTCTAGTTGTGAATTCATTTTGACATTTTTTTCCTGGATTATTTTTGTGAATTCTTCCAATTTTTTGTCTGTATTTTACATGAATTTGTCTGTTTTTTCCTCATGTTTGTTAGATTTTTGCCTCTGCCCTTGGAGAATTCTGAGTATTAGTGATTTGAATTCCCTATCAGGTAGTTCTAGTGCATTTTCTTCCACTGGAAAGTCATCTGGTGTTTTATTTTGGAAGCCTACTGCAAGCATCCTGTCTTGTTTTTGTTAATGTTTTGATACTGTCTGTTGTCTTCGGGGCATTCAGTAGTTATTTTTCTCGTTTATTGATTGTAGATTTGTTTGTTTCGTCCCTTTCTTTAAAAAATTTTGACTATGTCTGAGCAGGCAGACTGTTTTCTTTGTCGTTTGCTCATCTGTAGGCACAATACTTTTCGTCTCCTTCTCCAATTGGCAGGGTCAGTCACTCAGATATGTTACAGCAAGGCAGGTCTAGCTGATGAGGAGTTACTGGGGCGGGTTGTTTGTGACACTTACTACAGCCACCATGGCAGGTCAGTAATCAGTGCAGAGCGGGTTCCAGTAGGCCGTGCCTGTGCTGCTTTGTGGTGTGATGTTAAGCGCATGGTGCAGGTAGGCAGGATGCAGTGGGGAGATTGTTATGTGTGGAGCTAAGATGGATTTGGGAGAGAGGAGAGAGGAATAGTGGCCAAAAACATACAAACAAACAAAAAAGAATGCTAGGGGAGCTTGCTGTTGGAGTGGAGAGATGAGAGACTATGAAATGGAGGAAAACAGAAAGGGGAAGAGGAAGAAAAGAATGAATGAAGAAAAACAGAAAGTCTAAAGAACTGCAAAGTTCCCAGGGATTCTACCGGTACAGATATGAAGCCTGGGGAAGTCGCTCTCAGGTTTTGCAGTACAGCCTGGCTAGAAGGCGTAGAGGTATACAACACCAGGTATTCAGGGAACAGAAAGAGAAGGAATATATAGAGAGACGAGAAACTGAGTAATGAAGACAGACAAAAAGGGAAAAAAGATGGAAAAATAAACAAAACAAATTAAAAAAAAATAAGAAGAAAAGCCCCCCAAAATACAGGGAAAAAAAGATAAGAAAACCAACAAAAAAAGAAATGCCCTCAGGTATCCCTCTTCATTTCTGTGCAAGCTGAGCTGGAAGTCTTCTTGCCATGCAGTACCACCTGGGCAGAAAGGGATCCCAACTCAGGAAAAGAAAGAGAAAACAAACAAACAATTCAAAACAAACCAATGAACAAAAGCCCTGGGATCCCACCAGTGTGGCAGCCCACACCGGGGAGCAGCTCCACACTCTAACGGAGCTCCATAGCCTCTCAGGAAGAAGCAAAGATGGTGCACAGAGCCAGGTATTTTAGCAAAAGAGAGGGAGGTGGTGAGACGTAAGGAACAAATCAAAAGAAGCAGAAAAGAAAGCAACACCAGCAGCCAACAAATGGCACTTGGAGAGTCAGCTAGTGCGGGCTGGTGGAATCCAAGCGGCTGGTGTTTCTCGGACAAGAGACTGTGTCTGCAGGAAGCAGAGGTGGCCGAGTGTGGGTGAAGAAGTGTAGGGAGTGGACAAGCATATATCACAAATTACCAGAGCTCTGCAGCCCCTCAGGAAGAAGCAAAGATGGTGCATGGAACCAGGTATTTGTGTGAAAGGAGGGGGAGGTGGTGAGTGGTAAGGAAGAAATCAAAATAAGCGGAAAAAAGCAACACCAGCAGCAAACAAATGGCATTCAGAGAGCCGGCCCTTTTGGATGTGTGGAATCCAAGCAGCCGGTGTTTCCCGGACAAGAGATTGTGGCCGCAGGAAGCAAAGGAGGCCGAGTGGGTATGAAGAAGGGTGGGGAATGGGAAAGCATATATCGCAAATTACCAGTTGTTTTGTCTCCCACTGGAAGCTCCGTGAAGTTGCTTTCTTGTACCCCCTGTTTGCTGGTCTCCAAAAGGAGTCCAAGATGGCAGATCTGCGCTGCGTTAGCTGGTAGGGGACCTCTGTATGAATCTCTCCTCGCTCTCCATTCTCTGTCAGTTTTCTCACTCCATTTGGTGCTTGGCTGAGTTCTTTATCTCTTCATTTGATGTTTTAGGGTTTCAGAATTGTATTCTCTGTTCGGCTTAGTTTTTTGGATCTTTGCTGTGGAGGCATGGCATGGTGCTTCTGTCTAGAGTGCCATTTTGCTGGAAGGAAACCAAAATTTTAAAAGAAGAAAAATCTTAAATCTATATGTGATCTGTAATGTTAAGTTTCCACTTGGCTAGGCCATGATTCTCAGTTGTTTAACAGATGTTATGTGATCATTCCCCATTTTGTGATCTGATATGAGTAGCCCATCAGTTGAAAGACCAATTGGTTGAAATGTCAGTTGAAAGGCCAATCAGTTGAAAGGCCCATCAGTTGAAAGGCCCATCAGTTGAAAGCCAACCAGTTTCCTTGGGGATGTGGTCTGCGTCCAATATACATATATAGATGTTCTGGCAAAGCTGTCTCTGGATCCTGCATCTAACTGCCATCTTCTGCAGCCTGAAATGCAGAACTTGGGATTTTGCAACTCCAGCAACCTCGTGAGTCAGTAGTCTTCCACCTGACCTACTGATTTTGGGTTCATCAGCCCCTGCAACAACTTGAGTCAGGAAAAACTTCTAGCCTTACACCTGACCCACAGATTTGGGACTTACCAGCCTCCACAACTGCATTTCACGAAACAGAGGAGGACGGATCTGAATAACTTTATTCAGAAGATTGCCAATAACTCCTATGCATGCAAAAATCCTGAAGTCCAGTCTATTCTGAAAATCTCCCAACCTCAAAAGCTTGAGCTTATGAATGTCAACCCTACTCCACCAAGTCCTTCTCAGCAAAGCAACCTTGGTCTATCGTCCAATCGTCATGAAAGTAAATGGGAAAAGCAGTTTTGGAAAGGTTTTTCTAGCAAAACACAAGGCAAAAGAAGCATTCTATGCAGTCAAAGTTTTCAAAAAAAAAAAAAAGAAATCCTGAAAAAGAAGGAGAAGCATGTAATGTCAGGGCGGAATGTTCTACTGAAGAAAGTGAAACATCCTTTCCTGGTGGGTCTTCACTTCTCTTTCCAAACTGCTGACGATTTGTACTTTATCCTAGACTATGTTATCGGTGGAGAATTGTTCTTCCATCTCCAGAGGGAGTGCTGCTGCCTGGAACCACTGGCTCGTTTCTATGCTGCTGAAGCAGTCAGAGCCTGGGGTTACCTGCACTCTCTGAACATCGTTTATAGAGACTTAAAACCAGAGAATATTTTGCTAGATTCACAGGGGCACATTGTCCTAACTGACTTTGGGCTCTGCAAGGAAAACATTGAACATAACGGTATGACATCCACCTTCTGTGGCACACCTGAGTATCTGGCACCGGAAATGCTTAATAAATAACATTACAACAAGACCATAGAGTGGCGATGCCTGGGGGCCTTTTTATATAAGATGCTGTATGGCCTGCCTCCTTTTTACAACCAAAACACTGCTGAGATGTACCACAATATTCTGAACAATTCCCTGCAGTTGAAGCCAAATATTACAAATTCTGTAAGACATCTGTTGGAAGGCCTCTTGCAGAAGGACAGGACAAAGTGGATAGGTGCCAAGGAGGATTTTATGGAGATTAAGTACCATATCTTCTCACTAATAAACTGGGATGATCTCATTAATAAAAATATTTCTCCCCCTTTTAACCCAAATGTGAGTGGGCCCAGCAATCTGTGGTACTTTGATCCTGAGTTTACAGAAAAGTGCATTCCCAATTCCATCGGCAGTTCCCCTGACAGCATTTTCATCACAGCCAGCTTCAAGGAGGCTACCAAGGCTTTCCTGGGATTCTTATATCCACCTTTCAGGAATCTTTCCTCTGAACAGTCCTAGGTTGCTTTTGAAGGATTTTATATGTGTTTTAAAATGTTTTATTTAGCTTTTTGGCAGAGCTGTTTTCTGACAGCACATCTTAAAAGAGAATTTGAACATCTCTGGAAGCTAGGCAATCTTCATTGTGCATAGTTTGTTGGAAGCTTTTTGATGATCACATCCCCTTTTCAATGAACTCATGAGGTTTTCACTTTTATTCTTCCTTCCAACTGCGTTTCTTTCCCTATAATTTTTTCCATTTGTAATGGCTACTTATGTTCCACAATTGTATTTTAGAAGCAGATAACCTGTATTCTAGATTTTACAGGTTCTCAGACAAAAAGGAATTTTGTCTGAGCACGAAATATGCCTAATGTATCACCCATGTTTGATTTAGATGATAAGATAAGATTTTCGACTTGGAGTTGATTTAAGACTTTTGGGACAATATGATGGGATGAATGTGCTTTGCGTGTGGCAAGGATTCGCATTTTAGGGGCCAAAGGGTGGAATGTTATGGATTAAATAGTGCCTCCCAAAAATATGTGTTGTAAATCCTAAACTTTATGCTTGCAATTATATTCCCATTTGGGAATTCATTGTCTTTGTTATGTTCATTAGACAGGATTAATGTAAGGTATATCTTGAGCTAATCTCTTTTGAGATATAAAAGATATTAAACAAAAGCCAGCAAGCACAGATGGGGAAAGAGATATGCCTAGCCACATGAAGATCTCCCAGGAGCAGAAGCTCAAAGAGACAAGAACTTTCCTCCAGATCCAAGAGAGAGAGAAAACATTTCCCTAGAACTGGCTCTCTGGATTCAAACTTTCAGGCTCTTAAAGTGTGAGAAAATAAATTTCTGTTTCTGAAAGCCAAGCATTTGTGATATTTCTGTTATAGCTGCACTAGGTCAGTAAGACATTGTAGTTTACAAAATGTTGGCTTTAAATATACAAGTCCTCATATATAAATAATTTTTAATCATAGCTGTTTTCCCTACCCATCATCATGAATTTCACATGATAGACTGTATTTTCTTAATAATTTCCTTGAATAGATTATTTATTATTTTTATTTAAAAGATATTTTTTACTGACATACAGAGCAATTTAATTATTTTAAGTAACACTTTTCCTATGATTTTAATTTTGTTGCATTATTTTCTTCCCAAATCTTTTGTAACAGACTTGTATTTACTTTTCTTACCATCAAAGTACATACGTAGCCAAAATGTGTTCAGTACAGCAATAGGCTTATATATCTAAGAATATTTTCATGGTTTATATTTGAATGAAAATTTGCCTGAGTATAAAATTCTATTTTCAAAATAATTTTCCACCAAAAATTGAAAATGAATACTCTATTATCTTCCAGAGCCAATTTGTTGTCAAGAAAATTGATATTATCCTGGACAGAACTGGGGAAAAATGTAGAACAAAATTCTAACTCACAAAACAAAAAGACCAGACTTACTGGCCTGACAGAAACTGGAGAAACCCCAAGAGTATGGCCACCGAATACCCTTATAGCTCAGTAATGAAGTCACTCCCGACGTTCACCATTCAGCCAAAGATTAGAGAGCCCCATAAAACAAAACGAGACTAATGGAGCACAACAGTCCAGGGACAAGGACTAGAAGGCAGGAGGGGACAGGGAAGCTGGTAATAGGGAACTCAAGGTTGAGAAGGGAGAGTGTTGACATGTCATGGGGTTGTTAACCATCGTCATAAAACAATACGTGTACTAACTGTTTAATGAGAAATTATTTGTTCTGTAAACCTTCATCTAAAGTATAATAAAAAATTTTATAAAAAGAAAATTGATATCAAATTCTTTCCTTTTCCCTATAGAGACTTTTAGATTTTCTCTTTATTTTAATCATTTCAAAATTTCACTATAGCATATTACTGGTCTTAGTTTTTCATTTTATTCATTTTTAATTTTATATCATATTTTACTTTTAACTTCATTACATTTTTCATTTTTATTGAATGTTTTATTTTTATTTAGTGGGCCTATTAAACTGAGGTCCATGTATTCTTAATTCTGGAACATTTATCTTGAAAATGTCTTCAACTATTTCTTTCTATTGGCTTTAATTTTTTTTTCTCTGTCATTTCTGTTATCTTGATATTGGCTTTTATATTTCTATCCTCCCTGTTTCTTAGATTTACTTTTATGCTATTTCTTTATTTTTCCATTCTACCTTCTTTATTCTTTATTATTTATGCTCTTTGATGCCATTTATCCTATGTTAAGTTCTTTTTTTTAATTTATATGTTTTATTTTTATTATTTCTGTATTGTTTTATTTTATTTTTTGCTTATATTGCTATCGTATTCTCTAAGTGTGTGTATTGTGTGTGGGTGTGTGCATCATGCTATATGTATATGTAGATCTCTGTATCTATTTAATATTTCTACTTCAGGTAGTATTTTATGACTCTGTTAAAATTTGATGTCTATCTTTTGAGGTAGTTATGAGTTCATTTTTCCTCCCTTGAGATATCAACTACACTATATAATCAGTTATATTAGAGAAAGAATGAAGCAATAAATAATTTTGTTTTGGTCCTGATGAGTCTAAAGAAAGGCCCAGCATCAGAGAAACACTGTTGATTATTCTTATTTAATGCCATGCCAGCAGAAAATGTTACTGGTCAAGATTTCGGCCTTAAGTCCTTAGAATAAGATAGCACTGGGAAGTAGCAATCTCATTTTTTACCAACCAGCTTAGGGATTTTAGAGGGAAAGTGTGTAGGAGAATAAATCTCAAGTATAGCTTGCCTTCTGCATATGTGTTAATCAAACATTCACACAACTGAGCTATTGTGCTGCTTTTGTATTATATAGTGGTCTGAGTGACTACTGTTATTTTCCTGGAATGAAGAGACAGGCAATGATTGTCGTTAAGTAAATCAGAGGAGAGGTAAGGGTCAAATTTATGAAAACAATAAAGTTTTAGTTCAATCTGTTTTCAGGCAACTGCCTCAATTTACTCTCTGCTCCAGTACCCCACCTCCCCTACATAATGTTCAAGAACATCTTCAATTTCCCAAAGGGTTTTCTCTGTCTATCTCAATCTCTCTCTATCTCTCTGTTTCAGGTAGTTACTCATTATGATCTCTGTTTCCCTTTAATTTGTTTTTCTCAAATACTGATTTTTGGATGAGAAACTATACTAGCTACCTATATTGGTAGAAATTGCATAGTTTCTCACATGCAAGATTCTCTCAAGGCAATGCTCTTCCACATCACAATAAGAATAAACTCAGTTTTGTCTCATCAGCAATTTATTTTGATGGTATTTTGAGAGAGCCAGTATTCAACAATCTTGGAGGCCTACTAAGTACAACTGAAACCTCTTCACTGTCATGGTCCAAGACCCTCAATTCAAATACAGTGCACTCCTATGAGGCCCTTGATCCCCTTGCCAGAGCGGGCTTCATCAGCATGCAATCTGTGCAGCCACAAAGCCCCTGTGCTTAAAAGGGCCCTGCTCTTTGTTTAAGGCTCTGCTACTATGACTTGGAATTGACTTGACGGCATTTTTTTTTTTTTTTTTTTTTTTTGGTATTGCCATCTTGAAATTCTTAATAATATTTAAACAAGGGACAGTGCGTTTTCATTTTGCTCTGGACCTCAAACATTATGTAGCTAACTCTTCCTTCCTTTCAGGGATAACTATGATCAAGGGGGAGATAGGTAAGTTTTGGCTTTTTTTTCTCTTTATTAATTTCTTTTTCTTTTTCTTTATTGTGCTTTAGGTGAAAGTTTACAGTTCAAGTTAATTTATCATACAAAAATTTATACACGTATTGTTATGCAACACTAGTTGCAATCCTTATAATTGACAACACATTCACCCTTTCCACCCTGGGTTTCCTGTGTCCATTCAACCAGCTCCTGTCTCTTTCTTTCTTCTTACCCTGCCTCTGGACAGGAGCTTCCCATATAGTCTCATGTATCTACTTGAACTAAGAAGCACACTCTTCATAAGTATTGTTTTATGTTTTATAGTCCAGTCTAATGTTTCTGAAGAGTTGGCTTTTGGCATGGTTTTAGTTCTGGGCTAACAGTCCAGGGCCATGTCTTCAAGGGTCCTTGTAATCTCAGTGAAACCATTAAGTCTGGTCTTTTTACTAACATTTGAGTTCTGTACCACACTTTTCTACTGCTCCATCAGAGACTCTCTGTTGTGTTCCCTGTCAGGGCAGTCATTGATGGTAGCAAAGCACCATCTTGTTATTCTGGTCTCAGGCTAATGGAGTCTCTGGTTTATGTGGCCATTTTGTCTCTTGGGCTAATATTTTCATTGTGTCTTTGGTGTTCTTCTCTCTTTATTAAATTGATGACACCAAATAGTGAGTATGTTTTGTCAATTATGAATAAGAAATCCTTTTTGAGTACCTTTTGATTATCTGATCAGACTTGAAAACTTATATATCTTTGGTAAAATTTGCCTCATTACTAACTGTTCTACTATTTGTCTGTTCCCATCATTTTTTGATATACATCTATATGAGAGGATTTCATAATGAAGAACATGGGCATAGGTGCTAGTAAGTCCATTTCTCAAGTCAGCCATGGAAAGTGAGAATTTCATAAGATTTCTTCTCAGACTCCCTTCTTTTGGACAAAGTTTGCCCTCTTTCACTTATCAAAGCGTTAGAACTTTGCTAACTACTGCTTATTTTGTCCAAGAGTCTGGTTCTGGAAAAGATTGTTTCTCCAAGCCCTCCCATTTGTCTCCTAACCCAAACCCAAACCAAATCTGTTGCCATCAAGTCAATTCCAACACATAACGAGCTTATAGGACAAAGTAGAACTGTCCCATAGGGCTTCCAACGAGTGGCTGGTGGATTTGAAGCACGGAATTTTCGGTTAGCAGCCAAGCTCTTAGCCGCTGCACCACCAGGGTTCCATCCGTGTCCTAGGAATTGCAGATTATTTGGGTATTTATCTGGGAATGCCTAGCCATTAGGCTGGTACTCCAAGCCAGGAGGTGTATAAACAACATGTCCAACCAATTGCCTTGTCTCAGTCTAAACCTAAATTTCAACAACATCAGGGCCAACTCTAGCTTCTTAAAATAATTTACTGTAATACCCCAAATTGTGTACTTATCTTTCAAAATGGTTATTTCGCCAAGTATAATTTATCATTACAGTGGCAATTTGGAGAATTTTTTTATGAATAAATTTGTTGGAAGAAGCTTCCAAACATTCAACTGTCTTATTTGATTGGCTATGAGAAGGTTTCCAAATGAAATTCAAATTCTAAATTTAATTTCTTAAGAAATTATTTAGCCATGATAAGACAAAAATGTGGGGAAACAAACATAAAACTCTCTGTTAGGTTCCATGAATTTACAACTGGAACCAAATGTCCTTTATCCTACTTTTCCACTTTCTTTATACCATCACTGTCTATTTTCCTATGTCCCTATCTTTTATTTAATATTCTTTTCTTGTTTCCTACATAGGCAGAGTAGAGTTCCTGGATGGTGCAGGTAACGCTGTTGGCTGCCAATAAAAAGTTTGAAGGTTGGAGTACACCAGAGGTGCCTCATAAAAAAGTCCTGGTGATCTACCTCCCAAAAATTAGCCACTGAAAATCCTACGAAGCACAGTTCTACTGTGACACATGGGGTATTCACGAGTTAGAATCTATTCAATGGCAACTCGTTACTGGTTACCTGTCTTACCCCAATTGCAGAGAAGAATCTAAAATGAAACAAACAAACAAAAAAATCCATTGCCTTCGAATCAATTCCAACTGATACTGATAATCACATTAGTGCAATATAATGGTCTGTATATAAGCCTGTTTCACCCTTCTTTACCCAAAAAACATAATATGTTAATTCCTGAGATACTCTAAATTCTTTCAAATTTTAGTGAACAGCCTATTCCACAGTTGTTAAATTGTAAAGAATGGTGCTGGGTTTGCTGTAGCTGTACCTGAAATGTAATTTTTTTGCAACAAAATAGACATTTTAAAAAAATTATAAGCCATAGAATAATTTATACTTCTTTCCAAGATGTGTATTTGTACCACAATGAACAGTGTTTACTAGTTTGTCCATTTTAACCCTGTCATGGATGATTTTTTTTTTTTTGTGATGCCATGTTTTTTTTTCACTAATGGAATGGATGCTGAATCATTGTTGCTAGTTTTTTATTATTTGAAAGAATGAGGTGCCAATTACAAACAGGACATATCAGTCCCATGTTCCATGAAGCATACCACACATGCAGGACTTTAGGTCCCATGACCCAAGAAGTACATCACTAACTGTTGTCACCCCCAAAATAACTCATTTACTTGAATATTTCCAAACATCTATAACTGTACCTTCCAAATGGCACAAAGGAAATATTAAACATATTTGCAAGCCTTATCTAGCAGTACAGAAGCCAAAAGACACAAAAGTTTTACACAATCACTCTTTCGCAAAGCATTCCCTCATATGAATGTTTCTCAACACTCAAATGTGGCACAGATAATAGGTATGTGGAATTTAAAATGTCTAAATCCAAAGGTAAAGCACTCAACTATTACAGTACCTCCTAGTGAAGCTTGCAGATTGTATTATCAAAAAATAAAAAAATAAAAAAATAATGAAAATAAACTCAGAATAAATCACTTATGATAACTATTAAAATTTTTCACCAAGAATATGTATTTTGAAATCCAGTTAGAGATCACAAATAAACTAGACACTTATACTGCTATCTGGAAAGTGGAGCGTTGAAATTCTGTCCCACATCTTCCTTCAGATCTAACTGTGGTTCTTTTAGCTGTCTAATTCTAGAGGACAGTGTGGGTTCATTTGGTACAGGATAGTTGGTACTGTAAGTTGAGTTTAAGCACATAGATTTAGAAGTGTGTCTTGAGTTTATAAAGAGTTATGAGAATTTAGGGGAGGAACAAACAAAACCACATGTTCTAGGTGTGTGAGCATAAGACACCTAAGTGATTCTTCCTCACCTGTTCTTTCTTATACTGCTCCTCACAGTCAGTTTCTTATTTGCTTAACATCCTCATATTGATTCTATATCTCAATGTGAATGACATTTTGAGAATATTTGATGGATTTATTTACCGAGAAGTCTTCCTGATTATACCTGGGCTCACCCCAGAATATAAATTCTGTCTGTCATTTGGACTTCATGTGGCACAACCACAAAAGCAGGCACCTTGGTGCCATTATCTGCCTCAGATATTATAGAACCTACTGGTCTGACCTACTTCTATCCCAGAATTCTGCTATGGAGTGCATAGTTGAGGTGAATCAATAAGTATGTATGAAATTCCATTTTATAATTAACCATATTTTAAATTCATTTGATTATTACATATTTCCATAGAAAGATAAAGCAACTATTCAACCATTTCTATTCATTTTTAAAGAAATAGGGTGTACCCTACTTTAGAAAAGGTTGAAAAATTGCTTATCTTTCTATCAATTCTAATAAGGCTTACTTTAAGATTCCATAGTTTATGTAATAAAAGAGAATGATCAAAATATATAAATGAATAAGTAGATCTTTAACATGCATAGCTAAAATATATTATACCAGAATGAAAAAGAAATGATGAACCAAAATATTATTATCCCACATGATTCTAGGTGGCGGATTAGAGGACATTCCAATGTCAAGCCAACAAAATTCACAGGAGACAATGAAGAAATGTAATAAACCTTTCATGCTTTTAATATACAATAAAATATTAATTCTGTGCAAATTGAAATAAATTGACCAAATAAAGCATTTAGTTCAGAAAATGTACAGTTAAGTCTCCCTGAAATAGCAAAAGTTAAGCTTAAACTAGATGACTATTTCTCTAAAAAGTATGAGAAATCTGCATTTGGAAGGACTCATATAAGAGATATGGCATGAAAAAGTCAGTGTCAGACAGAAACTGTAATCATCTCAAACCTTATTGCAGGTACTGTATCCAATGTAAGATCGCTGAAGCCAGTGAAAGTAATACAGCCTTTGATGTCCAGATGAAATTAAGACATTGAGCAGGACAATGAATTTAGAAAGCCCATTTAAATAAATGTATTTAGAAGTCCAACTGAAAAAAATGTAGTAAACGAAATACACATGAACATACACATACACACACACACACATAATCTTTACAGAGACAAACACAAAGATTCAGTAATAGAAATAATCCTAGAAATAATTAAGCATATCATTATGTTATAAATGGAAGAACCAAGCCCTGAGATTCTCCCTTAAATTTCTGTGCCCTCCCCTTTCCTTTGCACAGGTGTCAAACCTGCCTGTCTAAAGGTCTCCCTTGTCTAATTCTGCTTTCCCCTCCATTTACCTTAAACGGACATTGTTGTTAAGTAGCGTAGAGTTGATTTTAACTCATAGTAACCCCATGTGACAAAGTATAAATTCCCCATAGTGTTTTCTAGGCTGTAATCTTTATGGAAGCAGATTGACTGGACTTTCTACCACAGAGCCATTGAGCAGATTTGAATCACCAACCTTTTAGTTAGCAGTCAAGTGCTTAACCTTTGTGCCACCAGGGCTCCTTTCCAATAAATCTGTTGCACATCTAATTCTATCTCTGTGCCGGCATCCAAAAGACCCAATTGACGCAGAGCCTCGTAGTACTCCATGTACAGGTTTTGACACACACTATGAACACTGGTTACCATCTTTTCACTCAAATCACACCTAAATAATTCTTCCTCACCATGATCATATTTGAGTCATATGTACCATTTTGTTTTTCTGGTTTAATTGGATATTGTCTTTTGCTAACCTCTCCATTATGGAGTAACTCTAAGAATGAAAGAAAATGAAGATTGTTTGTTAGATTGACATTATATAAAGTTATTAACAGGCCCACAAGACCACCGTTACTTATGACATTAATTGCAAGTTTGGGGGCCCTCCAATCCGTCTTCACTTCAGACACCAATTGCCTGTTTAAGGGTCCCCAAGCTATTCCTTACTTGTGACACTAATTGCAAGTTTGGAGGTCCCCAAGACCACCTACAGGTACAATAATTCAATGGAAGAAGCCACAGAACTCACTGAAAGCAGATACAATCAGTTTCTTACAGTGAAAGATTAAGATTAAATTAGCCAAGAGAAAAGATGAATGAGGCAGAGTCCAAGAAAGTTCCACACTTGGAGCTTCCAGTTGTCCTCTCCTAGTAGGGTTATGGCCAGCGTAAACCTTCCCTGCAATGATGTGGGGCAATATGCATAGAGTATCGCCAACAAGAGAAGCTCACCTGAGCCTTGGTGTCCACATTTTTTTACTGGAGCTCACTCACATAGACATAGTTGCCCACCATCATGGTTGAACTCAGTCTGCCGCCCCTCTGGAGTTCAAGAAGATACTGTGTGACCCAAAGCTCCTGCCCTAAATCCCACTGTTAGGCTCTCTGTCATGGTCCGATGTCCACAGTTGAACACTCTCATCAAGCAGGACATTCTAAGGGAGCCAAGGGCAAAGGCCACACCTCTCTTTGGACAAATTCTTTATGATACAATTGGGAAATGAATTTATTGAAGTTAGAGACCAGCATCTTTTTGAGTGACTAATTCAGCATGTATATCCACAAGAATGGTATAATTAATTTAAGCCTTTACTTTTTATGAAATATAAAACTTTAAGCACAGTTAGTGGTTGTAGGATTTAATGCAAATATGAATATTTTTTTCAGATTAATGTACAACATTATGTCACAGTATTTTCTTTTTCCATTTGGTCTGACTTATATAAATCACCTCTATAAGCAACTTTTTTCTTGTATGGCAAATTGTATCACTATTATGGAATTGCGCATACTCTAAAGTCAAATCATTTGACCTGTTTAGAGAATAACAAGGTACTGTGAAATAAATTGATGTAATACTTTGGCAGCTTATGTGAGTATTTCTTCTTTCATTAGATTGCAATATAATACTAGGTTATCCACCATGCTTGTGTTTTGGAGAACCAGATATACAATTCTACATGAACTATAACCATAATGGAGAGAGAGAAAATTAGCAAGTAGGTTATTAATAAATATTTATAATTAAAAATAATTATTTATGAGAGAAAATAATCAAGTTATATTCTAATGTCATTTGTAAATATATTTTCTTATCTGAGATTGCAACCAAAGAGTAAGAAAAACTCTATCTCAAACTCAGAGATAGAATGGATTTTTCTAGTTCCCTTAAATTTTCTGACCAAGATTACATTTACAAAATTCTTGTCTTGTTTAAAATAATCATTATATGAAATAGAAAATATAACATTTCTTAAAAGTTTAATATTATGGTGAAGAGAAATATGAAATTCTGAGAAAACTTATAAAATATTTTCTCTGCATTATTTAAGAGTTCCATATTGTACAGTTTATGAAAAGTTGCCTCTGTTATAACTCTACCATGTTGACCTTTTTACTTTATTTCCCTGTGGCCTATGGACCATATAACCTTCTGTTTGGTTTTATTACTAATTTCAGGATTTTATTTTCATTTTATTGTTGATGATGACTCAAAATTCCATAATTTACTTTACTCATTAAATGAATTAACTGTACTCCTTGTTTTACAAACATGATTTTTATTCAGCAAAACTTTAACTTATTTTCTTACCAAAGACAAATGTCACATGCCAGTTTTTAGTAAATATTGAAATATGCACAGTAAAATAAAAGTAGTTTTAAGTTTCTTCTAACTTAAATTTACAGCATCAATAATATGTATGTGCTTAGTATAATAAATAATTTCAATCTTTTATACTTTTTTCAGTTATTCTTCAAACTTGTTGAATTCAATAGAAGCAACCCAATGTTAGTCTGTTCTGGTCCTCTGGGAAATTCATCCAAATGGATCAACTTCAATGTAAAAATTCTTGAACTTTGCAATTATACTTTTTAAGTATGCACTAAGTATGCTAACTCTGTGAAATCACTTCCCAATGATCTCCCTCTGGCTCATTTGGCTTTAACAACACTGATCTGCTGCCTTTTGCTCAAGTACTCCAGGCATGCTCCTCACTTTGGGATTTGTGTACTGGTTATGCCCTCTGCCTGAAATGGTCTCCCCGAGAATCTCCATGCCATCTTCCTTCACCTCTTTCAAGACTTTGATCAAATGTCACATTGTCAATGAGCCCTACTCGGATCCCCTGTTTATAGATATAACACCCCGCATCCTTACGTTCAGTTCCCATTTCCTTACTCTGATTTATTTTTCCAAAGCTGTTCTCACCTTCCAACATGAAACATAAGTACTTAAAATAGTTTAACTACATGGGGTAGGGACTGTTGTTTGTTTTGATCATTTGTACATCTGAAATGCTTAGACAGTGTCTGGCATAGTAGGCACTTAATAAATATTTATTAAATTAATGAATTTTGTACAGAAGACAATATGGTTGGTTCATATTTTCAGTATGCATTGCCTATTGTATGCCAAGCACGATGCTATTTGTTTGGAATATAATCATGAACAGAAAGGCATGGGACCATCTCATGTAAATCACACTATAAGGTAGAAGATGGAAATTAAAGAAACAAATAAATAACTGGTAAATATAATTGTGAAACGACTTTGAAGGAAACACATATGAACATTATGAATGCATGAAAGAGGGGAATTAACCTAGTCTGAGGGAGGAGTGTGTGAAGGGAGAGGAAGGCATTCAAAGGAAGTTATGTTTAAACTAAGTTAACAGGTATTAATCCTGATGATTTCCGTATTTTATGGTAAATGACAAAGAGAGAAATCTGTGCTACATGAAATTTTCATCAACAATAATGTGCTCAATGATGAGCAGCTTTCACAAAATACTTCTAGTTTATCTTTTTATCAAGAACTTAGTCACAAGAACCCACTGAGCTGAAAGAAAACTGGGCAATTTAATCATTTTGCTAGGTATATTCTGCCTCCCAAATAAAAACCATGTATCTTAGATAAAGCATAAAAAGTAACAACAAAATGTCTGAAGAGGAACAGGGAGTATCGATTTGTTCTAAAATATGTCAAGACATATTTTGAAGCAAACAATGATTTAGGCAGTTTAGTATTTGGGAAAGAATAAGCAAATTGACAGTGGAAAGTACAAAGCTCCAGATTAGATTTATATTGGATGGAATTTTGACAAAAGTAATGAAAGGGAGGAGATTTCATACATAGAAAAAATGGCTAATTATATAAAAGAAGGAGCCTTGTGGTGCAGTGGTTAAGAGCTCTGATTGCTAACCAAAGAGGTCAGCAGTTCGAATCCACCAGCTTCTCCTTGGAAACCCTATGGGGCATTTCTACTCTGTCCTAGAGGGTTGCTATGAGTCAGAACAGACTCGATGTCAATGGGTTTAGACATAAAAGACAAAATTTTTCCCCCTGTAACCATATATATAATTTAATGCCAGTTAGATTAAATTCAAATATCAAATCAAAAAGAATTTGTTTGAAGCTCTTTGATAGAAAATATAGGTGAATATATTTAGATAGTGGGTTAGACAAATATTTTTTAAATCAAGGCAAAAAACATAGACTTTAAATAAAAATTTTATGTTTGATTACAGTAAAATTAAGGATTTTATTCATAAAAGGATAACTTAAAGAAATTTAAATTTTAAGTTTTTAATTTGGAGAACGTATTCATAACACATAATTGACAAAGAATTAATATTACAAAACACAAATAATATCAGTAAAATGATAAAAACCAAAAACTAAACCCACCAGTGTCAAGTCGATTCTGACTCATAGTGACCATATAGGACAGACTAGAATGGCTCCATAGGGTTTCCAAGGCTGTAATCTTTACGTGAACAGACTGCCACATCTTTCTCTCACAGAGTAGCTGGTGGGTTTGAAACACTGACCTTTTGGTTAGCAGCTGAAAGCACTATATCAGCAGGGCTCCCTAGTAAAATAAGAAGAACAAAATTAATAGAATAGAAAAGGGGTAAGAGATACACCTTAGGCTGGGTTCTCTAGAGAAGCAAAGCCAGTAAAGAGTATAAATATATATATTGAGAGAGATTTATAACAAGGAAATGGCTCACACGGTTGTAGAGGCTGGGATGTCCCAAGTCCATGGATCAGGATAGAGGCGTCTCCTGATTCACGTAGCTGCAGGGGCTGGTGAACCCATGATAGGCAGGTTAGAGAGCAGGGCTCTTGCTCACAGGCTGCAAAGATCAATGAATCCCAAGATAGAGGGGCAAGACCACAGATAAGCTACTTGCTCAAGTCCCAAGAACCAGAGGTCATACTAACAGGAGCCAGCTGCAGGATCCAGAGCGAGTAAAAAATCCCCTAGCCTTGCCAGAATGTCGACTTATATTTGATGCAGGCCACACATCCGAGGGAACTCTCTTTCAACTGACTGGCTACTCACAGCAAATCCCATCATGAGAGTGATCACATATCAAATCTCAACATGGAAGTGATCACAAGTTGATACAACTACCAAAACACTGAGAATCATGGCCCAGCCAAGTTGACACACAATCTTAACTATCACAAGATATCAACAGACACTTCATAAAAGAAGAAACACATGGCAAATAAACTTATGAAGTAGTATTCAACTTGGTTCAAAATCAGGAACTGTAAATAACACAATAAGATGCATTTTATATTCACTTGACGAGCAGAAATTTTTAATGTCTGGCAAGTGAAAAAACAGTGTTGGAGAAGAAGTGGATCCACAGGCAGGGATATAAATAGGTAAAGCTAGCTTGATAAAAAAGCATTTAACATTACTTAATAAAACTGAATACTTTAAAATACACAGTAAATCTTTTGAGAGCCAGAACCTGCGTAAGGCAAAATCCTGTCAGAGAAGGAAAACTCAAATATTTTCCCTAAAATGAGCTATAGAAAAATGTTAAGACTGCTTACTTTGGACACATCATCAAAGGTGGAACACTTGTGAGACCTGGAAACACAAGGTAATCCCATCAAGTTCTGTCTCTTACAGGTTTCACTGTACAATCCAACAATTCCACATCTAAATATATACCCAAGACAAATTGTTGCACATGTATGATAGCAGATATATTACTTATGTTTGTATCAGTACTGTGTAAGATTACAAAAACCTAAAAAAACTGCAAATGCTGACCAATGGGAAGGTGGATGAACAGCCTGTGCTATATTTATACAAAGTGGAATATAATGATCTAAAGAGACATGAAACAATATGACTAATTTTCAGCAATGTAATGATAAGAAAACAAATATAAGTACAAAATAGAATATATAATATCATATAATTATACAAAATGCAGTATATAATGATATAAATTATAATATATAATATTTATCATTATATACTCTTTAAGATATTAAAAATGATGATAGTAAAAATTTACCTTTTATGCAATGAAAATAAAGCAAAGGAATAATGACCATATGGTTTAGGAAAATAATTACAGCAGTCCCTTGGTATCCACAGGGGATTGGTTCCAGGACCTCTTTGGATAACAAAATCCAACAATGCTCAAATCCCTTATATAAAATGGAGTAGCATTTGTATATAGCTTATGCGCATTCTCCTATATACTTAAAATCATCTCTAGATCACTTATAATAACTAATACAATGTAAATGTTTTGTAAATAGTTGTACTGTTTATGGAATAATGACAAGAAAAAAAAAGTCAGTACATGTTCAGTACAGACTCATCCATTCTAGGGCTAACTACATAGTACATGTCAGCAACAATATAACTGTTTTTTTTCTGAATATTTTCAAACTGGAGTTGGTTGAGTCCACGGATGCGGAACCTGCAGATACAGAGGGCCAACGGTACTTAAGGTGGGATAGACAGGGTGATAGGTTAATGTGGAAGAATCTGTACACTTAGATGAAGATGCTTTTCAAGTTTCTAACTTTTTCCTTTGTGTGGTTAATGTGTCATTGCTTATTATATTAAAATAAATAATTTAATAATGAAATAAATAAATAAAAGGTCCATAATGTCTAAAGATGAGATGAAGAAATGAAGCTGAGATAATGATTAGTTTAATCTATGCTACCGAATTTATTTTTAATTAAAGAAGAAAATACCTAATTATACACAAAAATTGAAGTTCTTATATATCATGACACTGAAAACAAGGTTTGGAGTCAAGCCACATCCTGGTGAAACTTTAGTCAAAATTGACAACAATTATCAGTTGAAATAATAATAATAGTAAGAATGATAGTATAATATTCTGTAACAGGTGTGTATATATATTATATAATATTAATGATAAATTGATAATACCACACTTTATTAAGTGTCACTGCAAAGTACTGAGGTAAGCACCTTAAATGCACCATATAATTTATCATTTGTAAAGACCTATAAAGTTTAATATTTAGTAGAACGGTAATTAAAGGAAAAATACTGAATCTTGCCCAAGGTGACACAATTTATTAGTAAATGATGAAGTTAAAATATGAGCACAGACAGATTTATTCCAAAGTCCATGCTCATAACCACATTTCCATGAATGCTCTTTAGAAACAAGGGTGGCAAGACTTTGAGTCGCTTACTTTGGACACATCATCAGGAGGGGTCACTCTCTAGAAAAGGACCTCATGGTTGGTAGAGGGTCGGCAAAAATGAGCGAAACCTTTAATAAGATGGATTTAGGCAATAGTCACAACAACATGCTCAAACATACAATGATGGTGAAGAAAGTCCTGTACTGGCCAATATTTCATTCTGTTATTCATAAGGTAGCTATGAGTCAGAGCCAACTGAAGGATGTAGATAATAATATGTTGAATAAATAATTGTTGCAATATCCATATGAATTTAGCTTAAATACAATATATATACATAGGCACTGACATATATGTATATATATGTATTATATAATATTAATGTAGATATGCATGTGCATATTAGAATGACAAAAATATGGTTACTTATTGAATTTGGTCCTCAAAGCCAGATAGTAAAAAACAATTAAATCTATGCCTAAAACCCAAAACATTGTAAAGAACAGGCCCTTGGGGTATTGTTGAAAGACAGGATAAGTTACTATATGGTAAAATTGTGGCCAAATAAATAAGTGCACTGTATTTTTAATACATTTTATTTTTAGAGTAGTTTTAGCCCACTATGAGTCAGAATCAACTGGATGACAACGGGTTTTTATGTCTACAGAAAAATTGTTCAGAAAGTACAGAGTTCTAATATAGCTCTCCTTCATCCTGCACAGTTTAATATCTTGCATTAGTATGATACATTTATTACAATTGATAAACCAATACTGATGCATTGTTATCAGGTAAAATCATTAGTTGACATTAGGGTTCACTCTTTGTATTGTACAGTTCTATAAGTTTTGACAAATGCATAATTTAATGCAACCACACTTACAGCATCATACAGAATAATTCACTGCCCTAAAAATGCCTGTGCTCCACCTATTCATCTTCTCCCCTTCTCCTAAACCCCTGGAAAGCACTGATCTTTCTAATGTCTCAGTAGTTTTCCGTTTTCCATAATGTAATATAGTTGGAATTATACAATATGCAGCTTTTCCACACTGGTATCTTTCACTTAACAATATGTATTTAAGGTTTCTCCATGTCTTTTTGTAGCTTAATAGTTCATTTATTTCTATTGCTGAATAATATTCCATTATATGCACCTACCACAGATTGTTTATCAATTCAACTACTGAGTTACATCTTGGTTGCTTCCAAGTTTTACCAATTATTAATAAAGCTACTATAAACATTTTTTATGTTGACATGAGTTTTCAACACATTTGGGTAAATACATAGACCCTAATTGCTGGATCATAAGGTGAGTCTTTGTTTAGCTTTGTAAGAAATAGCCAAACTGTCTGTCTTCCAAGTGACTGTACCATTTTTCATTCCCACTGGCAATGATTGAAGGTTTCTGTTGCTCACACTCTTGTTAGCATTTGGTGTTGTCAATGTTTTAGATTTTAATTATTCCACTAGATGGTAGAGATACCTCATCTAATAATTTGTAATTCCCTAATGACATATGACATTGAGCATTTTTCATATGCTTATTTGACATATGTATATCTTCTTTGATGAAGTATCTGTTCTTATCTTTTGCCCATCTTGTACTTAGGTTGTTTGGTTTGGATTTGCTTTTTGTGTATTTTGTAGTTTAGTTTTAATACTTCTTTGCCTATCTTGGATACAAGTCCTTCATTGGATATATCTTTGCCAATATCTTTTCTAACCTATGGCTTGTCTTTGACAATGTTGTTATCAGAAAAGACGTTTTTAATTTTAATGAAGTCCAACATCAATTTTTTTTTTAATTTTATGAATGGTAGTTTTGATGTGGTGACAATACCATACTGGCTTAATCTCAATAACATTATAGTAAGGCTGGAAGTTGGGTAGAGTCAGTCCTCTGACTTTGTTCTTCTTTAGTAATTTTGTGGGCTAGTCTAGATTTTTTGACTTTCACATAAACTTTATGGTATCCTTTTCTATCTGCATTGCACATGCAGACAGACTGTGCCTCCAGGCAACCATAAGACTTTTAGGAATGACGCACATATGCCCAATGGCATCAACCATTCCATGGGTGCTATGTTCATCTGTGATCAAGCAGGAGACAAAAGACACTTACACAGTGTTGGCAAAGTGAAAGCCACTATTATTATTTATAATCATGAAACAGTTAACAATAATAATACATTCTCTTAAGGGAAACACTTAGCCTTCCCCATATTACCCATATCCATTCTCACCTTGCTGGGCAGGTGCACCATGGTTCATGTGAGATGCTGTGTTCACATCACCAATGCTCCAGATATCATCATGCTGCCCAGAAGGGGAGGCAAGTTGCACAGGGCACCCTCAGGCCTCTGTCCTGCATGGGCAAGTGTTATAGCTCTTTAGCAGCAGGCATGCCTGTTACACAGAGGCATTCAGCTCTCCCTCCATGGGCCAGCAAGCCAACTGAAGCTGTCTCTCTCTCTCTGTGTGCTGACCAGCCCACTGTCTCTCCATCTTCATTGTTACAGATATCTCTTTTGGATCTAGGAGGTTCTCAGCATTAAGACTCTGGGTCAAAAGTATTTGCTCGGCCCCAGATTTTTCTTGATTGTAGTGAGGTTCCCCAGAACCTCTGTGGGATTGGCCCTTATATAAGCCTACTAGGATGACAAAACTGACCAATCCCCTGACTGGACAACAAATGACTCAATCCTATTGGTTGGGTAATTCAAGCTACTATTTGCATAGTCCCCACATTTCTGACATTTTCTCATACTGTGATGGCTTGTGCATTGCTGTGTTGCTGGAAGCTGTGCCACTGATATTTTAAATATTAGCAGTGTCACCCTGAGTGGACAAGTTCCAGCAAAGCTATCAGACTAAGACTATCAATTGTTCATATGCAAGTTCAAATTGAAGTTGAAGACAATTAGAGCAAGTCCACGAGAGCCAAAGTATGAACTTGAGTATTTCCCACCTAAATTTAGAGAAGATCTCAAGAATAGATTTGAATCATTGAACACTAATGACCGAAGACCAGACGAGCTGAGGAATGACCTAGAGGACGCTATATATGAAGAAAGCAAAAGGTCATTGAAAAGACAAGAAAGAAAGAAAATACCAAAATGGATGTCAAAAATAAACTTGGAAATTTGCTTTTGAACATAGAGTAGCTAAAGAGAAAGGAAGAAATGATGAAGAATGGAGCTGAACTGAAGATTTCAAGGAGCAGCTAGAGAAGACAAAGTAAAGTATTACAATGAAGTGAGCAAAGTCCTGGAGTTGGAAAACTAAAAGGAAAGAACACGCTTGGAAAAATTCAAGCCTTGAATTGCAATATTGAAAGATTCTATGGGGAAAACATTAAACAACGCAGGAAGCATCAAAAGAAGATGGAAGAAATACACAGTTTCTGTATCAAAAAGAATTGGTTGATGTTAAACCATTTCAGAAGGTAGCATCTGATCAAGAACCAACGGTACTGCAGGAAGAAGTCCAAGTTGCATTGAAGGGAGAGGGGAAAAACAAGGCTCTAGGAACTGATGGAATACCAATTGAGATGTCTCAAAAGACGGATGCAGCATTGGAAGTGCCCACTCGTCTACGCCAAGAAATTTGGAAGACAGCTACCTGGCCAACAGACTGGAAGAGATCCGTATATGTGCCCACGCCAAAGAAAGGTGATTCAACAGAATGCAGAAATTATCGAACAATGTTATTAATAACACACACAAGTACAATTTTGCTGAAGATCATTCCAAAGTGGTTGCAGCACTACTTTGACAGGGAACTGCCAGAAGTTCAAGCCAGATTCTGAAGAAGACGTGGATATCATTGGTGGCTTCAGATGGATCTTGGCTGAAATCGGAGAATACAAGAAAGATGTTTACCTATGTTTTATTGACTATACAAAGGCATTCGACTGTGTGCATCATAACAAATTATGGATATCCTTGTGAAGAATGGGAATTCCAGAACACTTCATTGTACTAGTGAGGAACCTGTATATAGACCAAGAGGCAGTCGTTTCAACAGAACAAGGGGATACTGAGTTGTTTAAAATCTGGGAAGATGTGCATGAGAGTTGTATCCTTTCACCATAATTTTTCAATCTGTATGTTGAGCAAATAATTCAGGAATCTGGACTATGTAAAGAAGAGCATACCATCAGGATTGGAGGAAGACTCTTTAACAACCTGTGTTATGCAAATGGCACAGTCTTGTTTGCTGAAAGTGAAGAGGACTTGAAGACTGATGAAGATCAAAGATTACAGCCTTCAGTACGGATTACATCTCAACATAAAGAAAACAAAAATCCTTACAACTGGACTAATAAGCAACATCCTGATAAATGGAGAAAAGATGGAAGTTGTCAAGGATTTCATTTTACTTGGATCCACAATCAATGCCCATGGAAGCAGCAGCCGAGAAATCAAAGGACACATTGCATTGGGCAAATCTGCTGCAAAATACCTCTTTAAAATGTTAAAAAGCAAATATATCACTTTAAAGACTAATGTGCATCCGACCCAAACCGTGGTGTTTTCAGTTGCCTCATATGTATGCAAAACTGGACAATGAATAAGGACAACCGAAGAAGAATTGATGTCTTTGAAATATGGTATGAGTGAAGAATATTGAATATATCATGGACTGCCGGAGAGTGAATAAATCTGTCTTGGAAGAAATTACAGCCAGAGTGCTCCTTGGACTCGTGGATGGTGAGACTTTGTCTCAAGTGCTTTGGAGTGACCAGTCCCTGGAGGAAGACATTATGCTTAGTAAAGTAGAGGGTCAGCAAAAAAGAGGAAGAGTTTCAACGAGATGGATTGACACAGCGACTGCAAAAATGGGCTTAAGTATAACAGTGATTGTGAAGATATCGAAGGACTAGGTAGTGTTTTCTTCTGTTGTACATATGGTTGCTATGAGTTCGAACCAACTCAACAGCACCTAACAACAGTAACAATTTACATAGTAAATCAACCAAACCCTTGAAGGATTGTGACCCCGGCAATCATTTTGTGGGAGTTACAAGACCATGGCTAGAAAGACTATATAAAAACAATTCATTACACAATACTTTCAGGTTAGTTGATAGGTACACATAAATATCTTGCTATTGTTTTGATTGGGACGCACGGAATCTATAGATTAAGTTGGCAAGAATTAAAATGTTAATAATATTGAGACTTCTTATCCATGATTTTGAAATATTGCTCCATTAATTTAGATCTGCTTGATTTCTTTCATCAGAACTTCTAGTTTTCTCACATAGATCTTGTACATATTTTGTTAGATTTATACTTAAGTATTTTAGTGCATATGTAAATGATTTTATGTTTTTAATTTCAAATTACAATTGCCTCTATTATTCTTTATGCTAAGAATCTTAAGATTTTTCTTACATGTTGAAAAAAGTATTTCAATAGAGAAGTAGTACAATTATAGTTGTCGTTTCTTTTTTTTCAAAAATACTCCCCTGGTGGTTATACATAAGATTGTTTTGAAAAGTATAGAACTGGAGGCATAGTAACATTTAGAAGGCTACAAAAACAATACAAGAAAAAGATGACACTGATTTAAGTTGGTGTAATGACAATAAACATAGAGAAGTATGGTGACGAGTTATATGTTATGTTTTGTGAAGAGTGACACAGAGACAGGGTGAATGAAGCAGTGGATAAGTCCCAGTTTTTACATTCAAAAAACAGTTGAGTGTGTAAGGACAATGTCTTGAACCGAAACAAATATAAGGCTGGTTCCTATGAGGTGGAGGTAACTTCTGTCTTCCCACTTCTCCATTATTTCACTATCTCTCTGCTGCTTCTATAATTTACTGCAACACTTACAAAGAACTCACAAGAAGTCACAGGCTATACTCAAGGTTATTGTTTATTAGGGTAACAATGCAGTAATAACAGGATACACTTCAGGATGTAATTCAGGGTTAATGTCAGGAAACTCAAAGTACAACTCAGGTAAAGGTATACGATCGAGGTCTGGGAATGTCCCAGAAGAAGAGAAGACACGTACTTCTAGTCAATTACAAGGAGGTCCACTAGTCTATTCCAGTAAAAGTCAACTACAGGGTGGTTCAAAAACCAACCAATCCTTGCATGCTGCTTATCGGGATACCAAACTGACCAATCACTGTGTCTTAATTATCTAGTGCTACTATAACAGAAACACCAAAAAGAATAGCTTTAACAAACAGAAAATAATTCACTCACAGTCCAGGAGGCTAGAAATCTGAATTCATGGATCCAGGTCCAGGGGAAGGCTTTATCTCTCTCTTTTCTCTGGGAGAAGGTCCTTGTTATCAATCTGATCCTAGTCTAAGAGTTTCTCAGTGCAGGGATCCCGGGTCCAAAGTACGCACTCTGCTCCTGATTTTTCTTTCTTGGTGGTAGGAGTTCCTTCTCCTCTCTGCTTGACTCTTTTATATCTCAAAAGAGATTGAGTCCAGATATAACCTAATCCTATAGATTAAGTCTTGCCTTATTAACATAACTGCCTTTAATCCTGCCTCATTAACATCATAGGGGTTAGGATTTAAAACACATAGGATGATCATATCAGATCACAAAATGGTAGACAACCACACAATACTGGGAATTATGGCCTATCCAAGTTGGCACACATTTTGTATAGACACAGTTCAACACATAATACCTTGTAAGCCCCTTATGTGGATAGCAAACTGATCAATCCTTTGCAAGAATGTGGCCTGATCAATCATTTCTGGAAAATTGCAAACCCAGGGCCAGAAAGACCATATAAGAGAAACCCACTGCACCACAGGGAATAATTCAGTTAATTACATTTTGAGGGGTAGAATAGTGGTGTTAATGGCATTTTATTTTCTCTATCTTTAATATGAGATGACTTTGAACAGAGTTATTTTAGGGCCTATGCCAATCTAGGCACTGGGCATATAGGATATGGGATCAAAAAACTGCTTGTTGTTGGATTATTTGATTCTGAAACTAGGATCATATATAAGAGTAGCTAAAGAATAGACATTAATGATATTGCCCAGGTCAAGTAGGCAGTATGAAAGAAATAAAGGGAGATAAAATTCAAAAAGCCTCAAAAACTCAATTCAGGTCAACATGGCACTATAGACAGAAGCACCACACTGTCCCACTGCAACAAAGACCGAAAAAACTAAGTAAAACAGTTACCATCATCAATCCTGGAACTCCAAGGAGCAAATGGGGGACTAAATAATTCAACCAAGCACCAAATGGAGTAGGAGGTTGAAAGAGAACAGAGAATGAGGAGAGCTGCAGAGAGGAGTTCACCTGCCAGCTAGCATGGCACAGCTGTCTTGGACCCTTCAGTCACCAAGACCAATGGACAGGGAGTACTGGAAGGCAACTTCACGGAGATCCCAGCAGGAGACAGATTACCTGCTGAGATTGTACTGCTGACCTGGACAAGATGATGAGAAGTATCGTTCCCATAGATGAGCAAAAAACAAAGAATGCCCAGCCCTCCTTCCCAGACAGAACCAAATAAAACTAAAAAGCAGGATGAGACCAACAAATCTGCAGTCAATAAATGAAGAAAATATTTCCTGAATGTCCAGAAGTCAGCAGAAAATATCAAAACATTAAAAAAAACAGGAAAGCATTCAAAATATAACACCGGATGACCTTGCGGTAGAATAAAATGTACTGGAAATACTTAATGGGGAATTCAAAACTCTTTCAGTTCTCTCAAAGAAATAAAGGAAAACACAGACAAAAATAATGAAAAAATATACAAAATTATGGAAAATGCAGGCAAAATCATAGAAAAAACAGACAAAACAATGGAAGAATTCAGGAAAATAATACAGGAATAAAATTTCAAAATAAATGAACAACTAGAAACCATACAAAAACAGCAATAAGAAATCTGAAAGTTAAACAACAAGATTCCAGAAAAGGACAGTACCATAGAAGGTTTTAGGAGCAAATTTAAAACAATGGAAGACAGGATCAGAGAAATTGAAGACAAATCTTTGGATACCACTTTGAGGAAAAATCAAAGAACAAAGAAAAATGAAGAAACCCTGAGAACGATGTTGGATACAATCAAAAGCAAAAATTTGCTTGTGATTTGACTTCCAGAACAGGGGGAGAAAATAGAAAACACAGAGAGGATCACTGAAGATTTACTGACTGAACATTTCCCTAATATCATGAATGATGAAAAGCTGACCATCCAATAAGCTCAACAAACCACTATAGGATAGACCCTGAAAGAAAAGCATTAAGATGTATCATAATCACACACGCTAAAAGAAAGACAAAGAAAGAATCCTAGAGCAGTTTGAGAAAAAACAAAAAGTGACATACAGAGGGGAAACAATAAGACTAAGCACTTATTTCTCAACAGAAACCACGCAGGCAAGAAGGCAAAGGCATGAAATATATAAAACCTTGAAAGGAAAAAATTGCCCACCAAGAATAATATACTCTGCAAAACTCTAACTCAAATATGATGGTGAAACTAGGGCATTTTCAGATAAACAGAAATTTAAGAAATATGTGAAAACTGAACCAAACTTACAAGAATTAATAAAGGGAGTCCTTCAGTTAGAGGACCAGCAACATCAGGAAACAGCCTGAATTTGGGATGCAAGACTGTATCAGCCATATACCAACACAGATAATGAACTCTCAGGGAAAAACTAAACTAAAAAATTTACAACAGGGAACTAGAGAGGTCAATAGGTAATTGACAACAATGTCAGAAAAATAAAAGAAGGAATAAATGGGTGTAGGTATAGAACTTTCAAATGGAGAGGAAGTGAAGGCAATATTAAACAATAAAGGACTGGTTCAAACTTAGGAATATAGGGGTTAATTTCAAGGTAAACACAAAGAAAGTTTACAAACCTACTTATCAAAATAAAGAAGAAAACTATAAAGTCTCAGTAAACACAAAATCTACAAAAATGAAAGAATTGAAAAAACTCCCAAAACAAATGAATTCCTTACAGAAGAGTAAGAGGGACAAAGAAAACATGAATATCATAAAAAAGCAGTGCAAAATGACAGCAATAAACCCACACCTATCAATAATTACACTGAATGTAAGTGGCTTGAATGCTCATTAGAGAAACGGGGTAACAGAAAGAATGAAAACACAAGACTTATCAATATGCTGTCTTCAAAAGGTACACTTTAGAAACAAATATATAAATATACTAAAAATCAAAGGATTGAGAAAATGTGTCAGGCAAAGAGCATCTAAAGAAGGGCTAGAGTGGCAATACTAATCTCAGATAAAATAGACTTTAAAACAAAATCCACCATAAAAGACAAAGAAGTAACATTATACAATGATTAAAGGGACAATCCACCATGAAGACATAAGCATAATAAACATCTACCCATCTAATCACAGGGCCCCAAAATACATAAAACAAACTTCTAACAACACTGAAAAGAGAAATTGAGAGTTCCACAAAAATAGTAGAAGACTTCAACACTCCATTCTCAGTAAAAGACAGAACATCTAGAAAGAAACTTAACAAAGTCACAAAAGATCTAAGTGCCACCATCAACCAACTTAGCCCCATAGACATATATAGAACTCTTCAGTCAACAGCAGGAAAGTGCACACTCTTTTCCAACAAACATGGAACATTTTCCAGAACAGACCACATCTTAGGCGACAAAGCAACCCTCAAAAAAATCCAAAGAACTGAGATAATACAAAGTATCTTCTCTAATCACAACACCATAAATGTATAAATTAATAATAGGAAGAGCAAGGAAAAAAAATCAAACACATGGAAACTGAATAACACACTGCTTAAATACCACTGGATAATAGAAGAAATCAAAGATAGTATCAAAAAATTCCTGTAATCAAATGAGAATGAAAACATGTCATACCAAAACCTTTGGGACACAGCAACGGCAGTGCTCACAAGTCAATTTATAGCAATAGATGGACACATCAAAAAAAGTAGAAAGGAGAGGGAGGGGCAAGATGGCGCTCTAGGCAGAAACACCACGCTGTCCCTCCACAGCAAAGATCCGAAAAACTAAGCCTAACAGAGAATCAACAATCCTGAAACCCTAGAACACCAAATGAAGAGATAAAGAACTCAGCCAGACACCAAACGGAGTGAGAATACTAAAAGAGAACGGAGAGCGAGGAGAGACTCAGGCAGAGATTCCTTACCAGCTAACGCAGTGCGGATCCACCATCTTGGATTCCTAACGGAGACCAGCAAACGGGAGAGCAGCCTTGCAGAGCATCTGGTCGGAGACAGAACGACCAGTAAACTGCTGTGCGCGCTCTCCCACCACCCACCCCTCTCTGCCTCAGCTGGGGATCCCCTGCTTTCCGTGGCCAGGGTCCCTGGGCTGGGGGGCGCCGGTGCTTGGATTCCGCGCGCCCGGGCTGGAGGCTTTCTGGGAGCCGTTTGCTGGCACCTAGCGAACCTTTTTCTGCCGCCTCCCCCACCTTTTGCCTGGGTGCCTGGTTCCGAGTGCCGTCTCTGCTCTCTCCTGCGGGGCTGTAGGGCTGCGTGCGGGCGTGTGGCTGTCTCTAGGTCTGGGCTCCCGCGTGGGTGGGATCCCGGGGCCTTTGTTCGTTCGCCCCTCTGCTTTCCGTGGCCGGAGTCCCTGAGCAGGGGGGGGCCGGTGCTTGGATTCCGCGCGCCCGGGCTGGAGGCTTTCTGGAGCCGTTTGCTGGCACCTAGCGAAACTTTTTCTCCCGCCTCCCCCTCCTTTTGCCTGGGTGCCTGGTTCCGAGTGCTGTCTCTGCTCTCTCCTGCGGGGCTGTAGGGCTGCGTGCGGGCGTGTGGCTGTTTCTAGGTCTGGGCCCCCGCGTGGGTGGGATCCCGGGGCCTTTGTTCGTTCGCCCCTCTGCTTTCCATGGCCGGAGTCCCTGAGCAGGGGGGCGCCGGTGCTTGGATTCTGCGCGCCCGGGCTGGAGGCTTTCTGGGAGCCGTTTGCTGGCACCTAGTGAACCTTTTTCTGCCGCCTCCCCCTCCTTTTGCCTGGGTGCCTGGTTCCGAGTGCCGTTTCTGCTCTCTCCTGCGGGGCTGTAGGGCTGCGTGCGGGCGTGTGGCTGTTTCTAGGTCTGGGCTCCCGCGTGGGTGGGATCCCGGGGCCTTTGTTCGTTGGCCCCTCTGCTTCCCGTGACCATGGTCACTTAACCCCGAGACTACCGGCTTCTTGGAATTCGCGCCCCTGAGTGGGGGCTTTCTGGGTCCCATTTGTAGGCACTGACTGCTGGTGTTGCCCTTTTTTTTTTTTCTCTCAATTTTATTTTTCTTCCTTTTTTGATTAGTTTTGTCATCTTTTACCTCTTTTTCTCTTTTGTCTTTCTTCAGTGCTTAATTTCTTGTCTCTCTATCTCTTCCTTCTCTTTCTGATCCCTGAATTCCAGGCGATGTATGCCTCTGTACCTTCTGGCCAGGCTGAGCTGTGAAAATTGAGACCGACTCCCCCAGACCTCATAGCTGCATTGGTGGGATCCATGGGAACTTTGCAATTCTTTAACTTTTCTGATTTTTATTTGGTCATTCTTTCCTTTTCTTTCTCTTCCCCCTTCTGGTTTCCTCCATCCCATAGTCTCTCATCTGTACATTCCAACGACAAGCTCCCCTAGCATTCTTTTATGTTTGTACGCTTTTTGCTCCTCCTCCTCTCTCCTCTCTCCCATATCCAGCTTAGCTTCACACATAACCATCTTCCCGCTGCACCCTACCTACCTGCACCGTGCACTAGACATCACATCACCAAGCGGTGCAGGCACGCCCTATTGGAACCTGCCCAGCACTGACTACCGACCGTCCTGGTGGCTGTGGTGAGTGCCACAAGCAACCCATCCCAGTTGCTCCTCCTCAACTAGATCTGCCCAGCTGTACCACAAGAATGAAAAAAAAAAAAAAAAACTACAATCAATAAATGAGAGAAATATCTACTGAATGCCCCGAAAACAGCAAACAATATCAAAACATTTACAAAAACAAGACAAGATGGCTCCAATAGGCGTCCAAATTAAAACACCAGATAACTCTCCTGTGGAAGAAAATGCACTAGAAGTACCTGATACGGAACTCAAATCACTAATACTCGGAATTTTCCAAGAACTGAGGCAAAAAGCTGACAAACATGAGGAAAAAATAGACAAATTTATGGAAAATACAGACAAAAAATTGGAAGAATTCAGGAAGATGATGCACGAACAAAATGCCAAAATAAATTCACAACTCGAAATTATACAAAAACAACAATTAGAAATCCAAAAGATAAACAACAAGATTTCAGAAATGGACGGTGTCATAGAAGGGCTGAGAAGTAGATTTGAAACCATGGAAGACAGGATCAGTGGAACTGAAGACAAACACTTGGATACAACTCTGTTTCAGGAAAACTCAGAAAAAAGAACAAAGAAAAATGAAGAGACCCTGAGACTTATGTGGGACACAATTAAAAGCAAAAACTTACGAGTGATTGGCATACCAGAACAGGGGGAGAAAACAGAAAACACAGAGAGGATCATTGAGGAACTGCTGACAGAAAACTTTCCCAATATCATGAAAGATGAAAAGCTGGTCATCCAAGAAGCTCAACGAACCCCATATAGAAGAGACCCCAAAAGAAAATCACCAAGACATATCATATTCACACTCGCTAAAACTAAAGACAAACAAAGAATCCTGAGAGCAGCTCGTGAAAAACAAGAAGTCACATACAGAGGAGAAACAATAAGACTAAGCTCAGATTATTCAGCAGAAACCATGCAGGCAAGAAGGCAATGGGATGACATATATAAAATCTTGAAAGAAAAAAATTGTCAGCCAAGAATAATATATCCTGCAAAACTCTCATTCAGATTTGATGGTGAAATTAGGTCATTTCCAGATAAACAGAAACTAAAGGAATATGCAAAAGTCAAACCAAACTTACAAGAATTATTAAAGGGAGTTCTTCTAACGGAGGACAAACAGCTTAAGCCCTCAGGCAGGACCTAAGACCTAGGACGCAGGTTAACATGAACCAGATACCATTCTAGGAACTGAACTCCAGACGACTTTCCAAAAACAAAAGATATACAACAGGGAATCAGAGAAATCAATCAAAGTATGACAACAACATCAAAACAATGAAAGAGGGAACAAACGGCATAGGTATAGAACCTTCTAAAGGAGAAGAAGGCAAGGCGATACCAAGTAGCGGTAGACTGCTTCAAAATTATAAAGATAAGGGTAAAATTCATGGTAACCACAAAAAAAGTTAACAAACCAACTCATAAAAATAAAGACGAAAAACATAAAGTCTCAACAAAAACAAAACCTACAAAAACAAAAGAAATGAACACAAAATCCACAAACAAAAGGAACTCACCACAAGAGAGTAAGAAGAACAAAGAAAACTTCAGCATCACAAAAAAAAGCACTACAAAATGACAGCAACAAATTCACATCTATCAATAATTACACTGAACGTAAATGGACTCAATGCACCCATAAAGCGACGGAGAGTGGCAGAATGGATAAGAAAACAGGATCCATCTATTTGCTGTCTACAAGAGACACATCTTAGAAACAAAGATGTGAATTTATTAAAAATCAAAGGTTGGAAAAAATATATCAAGCTAACAACTATCAAAAAAGAGCAGGAGT
Source organism: Dugong dugon (assembly GCA_030035585.1). Lineage (NCBI taxonomy): Eukaryota > Metazoa > Chordata > Mammalia > Sirenia > Dugongidae > Dugong > Dugong dugon. The sequence goes on from CM057479.1 coordinate 38,241,421, forward strand.
GGCAATTCTAATCTCAGATAAAATAGACTTTAAAACAAAATCTACCATAAAAGACAAAGAAGGACACTATATAATGATTAAGGGGATGATCCATCATGAAGACATAACCATACTAAATATCTATGCACCCAATGACAGGGCTCCAAAATACATAAAAAAAACTCTAACAGCACTGAAAAGAGAAATTGACAGTTCCACAATAATAGTAGGAGACTTCAACACACCACTCTCAGTAAAGGACAGAACAACTAAAAAGAAACTCAGCAAAGATACAGAAGACCTAAAGGACACAATCAGCCAACTGGACCTCATAGACATATATAGAACAATCCATCCAACCGCTGCAAAGTACACATTCTTTTCCAATGCACATGGAACGTTCTCCAGAATAGACCACATCTTAGGCCACAGAGCAATCCTCAACAAGATCCAAAATGCTGAGATAATTCACAGTATCTTCTCTGACCACAATGCCATCAAGGTAGAAATTAACACTAGAAAGAGCAAGGAAAAAAAATCAAACACATGGAAACTGAATAATAATCTGCTTACACATCAATGGGTAATAGAAGAAATCAGAGATGGAATTAAAAAATTCCTAGAATCAAATGAAAATGAAAACACATCATACCAAAACCTTTGGGACACAGCAAAGGCAGTCCTCAGAGGACAATTTATAGCAATAGATGCACATATCAAAAAAGAAGAAAGGGACAAAATCAAAACATTAACTACAGAACTCAAACAAATAGAAAGAGAACAACAAAAAAAGCCTACAACCACCGGAAGAAAGGAAATAGTAAAGATCAGAGCAGAAATCAATGAAATAGAGAACAGAAAAACAATAGAAAGAATCAACAAAACCAAAAGTTGGTTCTTTGAAAGAATCAACAAAATCGACAAACCACTGGCCAGACTGACAAAAGAAAAACAGCAGAGGGCACAAATAACCCAAATAAGAAATGAAATGGGGGACATTACAACAGACCCAACCGAAATAAAAAGGATTATAACAGAATATTATGAAAAACTATATTCCAACAAATTTGAAAACCTAGAGGAAATGGATAAATTTCTAGAAACATACGGCCTACCCAAACTACAACAAAGTGATATTGAAAATCTGAACAGACCCATAACAAGAGAAGAGATTGAAAAGGTAATAAAAAAACTCCCAACCAAAAAAAGGCCTGGCCCAGATGGCTTCACTGGAGAATTCTACAAAACATTTACAGAAGAGCTCATACCAGTTCTACTCAAGTTATTTCAGAGCATAGAAGAGGAAGCAACACTTCCAAATTCATTCTATGAAGCCAGCATAACGCTGATACCAAAACCAGGCAAAGACATCACAAAAAAAGAAAATTACAGACCAATATCTCTTATGAATATAGATGCAAAAATTCTGAACAAAATTCTAGCCAATAGAATTCAGTATCATATCAAAAAAATAATACACCACGACCAAGTAGGATTCATACCAGGTATGCAAGGATGGTTTAACATTAGAAAATCCATCAACGTAATCCACCACATAAATAAAAGGAAAGAAAAAAATCACATGATGATCTCAATTGATGCAGAAAAGGCATTTGACAAAGTCCAACACCCATTCCTGATAAAAGCTCTCAATAAAATAGGTATAGAAGGGAAATTTCTCAACATAATAAAGGGCATCTATGCAAAACCAACACCCAACATCATTCTTAATGGAGAAAGGCTGAAAACATTCCCCCTGAAAACAGGAACAAGACAAGGATGCCCTTTATCACCACTCCTATTTAACATTGTCCTGGAAGTTCTAGCTAGAGCAGTAAGGCAAGAAAAAGAAATAAAGGGCATCCAAATTGGTAATGAAGAAGTTAAACTGTCCCTGTTTGCAGATGATATGATACTATACATAGAAAACCCTAAAGACTCCACGAGAAATTTACTGGAAGTAATAGAAAGATTCAGCAGAGTAGCAGGATACAAGATAAACATTCAAAAATCAGTTGGATTCCTATACACAAGTAAAGAGAACGATGAAAAGGAGATCAGGAAATCAATACCATTTTCAATAGCCCCTAAAAAGATAAAATACTTAGGAATAAATCTGACCAGGAATATAAAAGACCTATACAAAGAAAACTACCAAACTCTGCTGCATGAAACCCAAACGGATCTACATAAATGGAAAAACATACCATGCTCATGGATAGGCAGACTCAACATTGTGAAAATGGCAATTCTACCTAAAGCAATCTACAAATACAATGCAATTCCGATACAAATACCAACAACATTCTTCAAAGAGATGGAAAAACTAATTATTAACTTTATATGGAAAGGGAAGAAACCTCGAATAAGTAAAGCACTACTGAAGAAGAAGAATAAAGTTGGAGGACTCACACTACCTGACTTGAGAACCTACTATACAGCTACAGTACTCAAAACAGCCTGGTACTGGTACAAGAACAGAGACATTGACCAATGGAACAGAATTGAGAACTCAGATGTAAATCCATCCACCTACGGTCACCTGATTTTTGACAAGGGCCCAAAATACATCAAATGGGGAAAAGACAGTCTTTTTAACAAATGGTGCTGGCAAAACTGGATATCCATTTGTAGAAAAATGAAACAGGACCCATACCTCACACCATATACAAAAACTACTTCAAAATGGATCAAAGACCTGAATATAAAGCCTCAAACTATAAAATTCATAGAAGAAAAATTAGGACCAACACTTCAGACCTTAATACATGGCATTAACAGGATACAAACCATAAACATCAACACAAAAAACCCAACAGATAAACTAGATAATTGGGTCTTCTAAAAATCAAACATCTATGCTCTTCAAAAGATTTCACCAAAAGAGTTAAAAGAGAACCTACAGACTGGGAAAAAATTTTTGGACAGTACAAGTCAGACAAAGGTCTAATCTCCGTAATCTACAAGAAAATCCAACACCTCTACAACAAAAAGACAACCAATCCTATCAAAAAATGGGCAAAAGAAATGAACAGACACTTCACCAAGGAAGACATTCAAATGGCCAACAGACACATGAGGAAATGCTCGCGATCACTAGCCATTAGAGAAATGCAAATGAAAACCACAATGAGATACCATCTCACCTCGGCATTACTGGCACGAATCAAAAACACTGGAAATAACAAATGTTGGAGGGGCTGCGGGGAGACGGGAACTCTTATACACTGCTGGTGGGAATGCAAAATGATACAGCCATTTTGGAAAATGATATGGCGTTTCCTCAGAAAGCTAGAAATAGACGTACCATTCGATCCAGCAATCCCACTCCTAGGAATATATCCTAGAGAAATAAGAGTCATCACTCGAATAGACATATGCACACCTATGTTCATGGCAGCATTATTCACAATAGCAAAACGATGGAAACAACCTCGATGTCCATCAACAGACGAATGGATACACAAACTATGGTACATATACACAATGGAGTACTATGCAATGAGAATGAACAATGAATCGGTGAACCATCTCATAACATGGATGAAACTGGAGGACATCATGCTGAGTGAAATAAGTCAATCACAAAAGGACAAATATTGTATGAGACCTCTATTGTAAAAACCCATGAAAAAATTCACATGCAAAATGTAACAATCCTTGTTGGTTACCAGGGATGGGGGGGGGGGGAATACTAAATAGGTAATAGGTAAGTGGTAACTTGGGTGAGAGGTGAGATAGTACATAGTACAGGGGAAACTAACACAACCTGCACAAGGAAAGGTCATGGAGGCCCTATAGACACATCCAAACCCCCCGAGGGACTGAGTTGTTGGACGGAGGGCTCTGGGGACCATGATCTCGGGGAACATCTAGCTCAATTGGCATGACACTACTTATAAAGATAATGCTCTACATTCTGCCTTGGTGAGTAGTGTCTGGGGTCTTAAAAGCCTATGAGCAGCCATCTAAGATACTCCACTGATCTCATCCCTTCGGGAACAAGGGAGAACGAAGAGAACAGGATACAAGGAAAAGATTAGTCCGAAGGACTAATGGTCCACAGCTACCAAGGCCTCCACGGGACTGAGTCCAGTACAGCTGGATGGTGCCCGGCTACCACCAATGACACCTCTGACCAGGATCACAACAGAGGGTTCTGGGCAGAGCTGGAGAAGGATGTAGAGCATAATTTTAACACCAAAAAAAAAAAAAAAAAAAAGAAGACCAGATTTACTGGCCTAAAGAATACTAGAGATACCTCAAGAGTGTGGCCCCCAGACACCCTTTCAGCTCAGAGGTGAAGTTACCTTCGAGGTTCGATGTTAAGCCTGGGAATGGACAGCCCAGTAAAACTAAATGGGACTAACGAGGTACAGGAGTCCGGTGACAAGGGCCAGAAGGCAGAGGGAGAGTAGGAAACTGATGATAAGGAACACAAATTGAATAAGGACACTGTCGATGTATTGTGAGATTGTTGACCACTGCTATAGGGCAACATTTGTAGTAACTATTAAATGGGAGGCTGTTTTGTCCTGTAAGCCTTCATCTTGGGCGAGAATGGCAGCACAATTGGAAGAGCATAGTCAATATCACTTAAATGTGTAAGTAAAAAGTTTTGAAATGGTGTTTAAATAAAATAAAAATAAATAAATAAATAAATAAACAAATGAGACTAAAGAGGTACAATAGTCCACTGACAAGGTCCAGAAGACAGAAGGGGACAAGGAAACCCCCTGGTGATAGGGAACACAAGGTGGAGTAAGGATATTCTTGATGTGCTGTGAGATTGTTAACCATTGTCATAGGGCAACATGTGTAGTAACTGTTAAATGAAAAACTATTTTGTTCTGTAAGCCTTCATCTTAAGTGAGAATAACAGCACAGTTGGAAGAGCGTAGTCAATGTCACTGAACTGTGAATGTAGAAATTTTTGAAACGGTGTATCTTTGGCCATCTGTAATTTTCATCAAAAAAAAAGGTTGAGAATTTAGAGGCTTAATACGTTGTGGGGTTGTTAACCAATGTCAAAAAAAACAACATGTGTACTACTATTTCATGAGAAACTATTTGCTCTGTAAGCTTTCACCTGAAGTACAATAAAATATATATTAAAAAAAAAAAAAAGTAGAAAGGGGCAAAGTCAAAATATTATCTACACAACTCAAACAAACAAAAAAAAAGCAAAAGAAGACCACCAGAAGGAAGCAAATAATAAAGAGCAGAGCAGAAGTAAATGAAATAAAAGATAGAAAAATAGTAGAAACAATCAACAAAACCAAAAGCTCGTTCTCTGAAAGGATCAACAAAATCGACAAACAACTGGCCAAATTGAGAAAAGAAAAACAGGAGAGAATGAAAATAACACAAATAAGGAATGATTTGCGGGACATTACAATAGACCCATCTAAAATAAAAAAAAAAAGGATCATTAAAGAGTACTAAGAAAAACTATACTCCAAAAAATTTGAAAAACTAGAGGAAGTGGAAAAACTTCTAGAAATAACACTAACTACTCAAACTAACACAAACTGAAGATGAAAATCTAAACAAGCCTATAACAAGAGAAGTGATTGAAAAGGTAATAAAAAAAATTCCAACAACAAAAAAAGCCCCAGCCCAGATGACTTTACTGGAGAATTCTACCAAACTTTCAGAGAAGAGCTTACACCAGTACTACTCAAACTATTTTAGAATATAGAAAAGGAAGGGATACTGGGAAATTAACTCTACGAAGCCAGCATAACCCTGATAAAAAAAACAGGAAAAGACACCAAAAAAAAAATAAATTTACAGACGAATATCTGTCATGAATTTAGATGCAAAAATCTCAGCAAAATTCTAGCCAGAAGTATTCAGCATCACATGGAAAAAAAAAAAATACTACACCACAACCAAGTGGGATTCATAACAGGTATGTAAGAATGGCTCAACATTAGAAAATCAATGAATGTAATTCACTACATAAATAAAATAAAGAATCACATGATCATCTCAATGGATGCAGAAAAGGCATTTGACAAAATCCAACACCCATTCCTGATAAAAACTCTCAATAAAATACGTGTAGAAAGGAAATTCCTCAACATAAAAAAAGGGGATCTACACAAAACTGACAGCCAATATCATTCTTAATGGAGAGAGACTGAAAGCATTGCCTTTGAGAACAGGAACAAGGCAAGGATGCCGTTTATCACCACTCCTATTTAACATTTTGCTGGAAGTCTTAGCTAGAGCAATAAGGCAAGAAAAAGAAATAAAGGACATCCAAATTGATAACAAAGAAGTAAAACTGTGCCTATTTGTGGATAATATGATACTATACATATGAAGCCCAAAAGACCCTATGAGAAAATTACTGGAACTAATAGAAAGTTTCAGCAAAGTAGCAGGATACAAGATAAACATACAAATATCAGTTGGATTCCTATACACCAATAAAGAGAACTATGAAAATGATAGCAGGAAAACAATATGATTTAAAATAGCCCCTAAAGAAGTAAAATACTTACCAATAAATCTAAGCAGGGGTGTAAAAGACCTTTATAAAGAAAACTACAAAACACTACTGCAGGAAACCAAAAGAGACATACATAAATGGAGAAATATACAATGCTCATGGATAGGTAGATTCAACCTTGGGGAAATGTCAATGCTACCCAAAGCAATCCACAATACAATACAATCACGATTCAAATACCAACAACATTCTTTGAAGATAAGGAAAAACATTATTATCTTTAAATGGAAAGGGAAAAGGCTTTAGGTAAGTCAAGCACTGTTGAAGAAAAAGAATAAAGTAGGAGGACTCACACTACCTGACTTCTGAACCTACTATACAGCTATAGCAGTTAAAACAGCCTGGTACTGGTACAATGACAGACACTTTGACCAATGGAACAGTATTGAGAATCCAGATGTAAATCTATCCACCTACGGTCACCTGATCTTTGACAAGGGCCCAAAAGTCCATCAAATGAGGAAAAGACAGTCTTTTTAAAAAATGATGCTGGCAAAACTGCATGTCAATCAGTAAAAAAATGAAACAGGATCCATACCTCACACCATACACAAAAACTAATCCAAAATACATCAAAGACTTAAATATAAAACCAAAACCTATAAAGATCATAGAAGAAAAAATAGGGTCAATGCTAAAGGCCCTAATACATGGCATAAATAGGATACCAATCATAACTAACAATACACAAACACCAGAAGAAAAGCTAGATAACTGGGAACTTCTAAAAATTAAACACTTATGCTCATGAAATGACTTCACCAAAAAAAGTAAAAGCAGAACCTACAGACTGGGAAAAAAATTTGGTTAGGACATATCCGACAAAATTCTGACCTCTAAAATCTACAGGAAGATCCAACACCTCTGTAACAAAAAGATAAATAATTAAAAAATGGGCACAGGAAATGAACAGACACTTCACCAGAGAAGACATTCAAGCTGCCGACAGACACATGAGGAAATGCTCACGATCACTAGCCGTTAGAGAAATGCAAATCAAAACCACAAAAAGATACCATCTCACCCCAGCATTACTGGCACAAATCAAAAAAACCTGGAAATAGCAAATACTGGAGAGGCTGCAGGGAGATTGGAACTCTTACACACGCTGGTGGGAATGCAAAATGATACAACCGTTTTGGAAAACCATATGGCACTTCTTTAGAAAGCTAGAAATAGAAATACCATATGATCCAGTAGTCCCACTCCTAGGAATATACCCTAGAGAAATAAGAGCCGTCACACAAATAGACATATGCACACTCATGTTCATTGCAGCATTATCCACAATAGCAAAAAGATGGAAACAACTTAAATGCCCAACAATAAATGAATGGATAAACAAACTATGGTACATAAACACAATGGAATACTATGCAACAATAAAGAACAATAATGAATCTGTGAAACATCTCAAAACATGAATGAATCTGGAGGGCATTATGCTGAGTGTGAAATAAATCAATCACAAAAGAACAGACACTGTATGAGACCATTATTTTAAAAACTCATGAAAAGGTTTACACACAGAAAGAAACAATCACTGATGACTGTGAGGGAGGGAAGGTGGAAAGGGAAAAACACTAAGTGGACAACAAATAAGTAGTAACTATGATGAAAGATAAGAAAGTACACAATACTGGGGAAGCCAGCACAACTTGACCCCAGGCTCCATAGATACATCTAAACTCCCCGAGGAACCAAATTACTGGGCTGAGGGCTAGGGACCGTGGTCTTGGGGAACATCTACCTCAATTGGTGTAACATAGTTTATAAAGAAAATGTTCTAGATCTTACTTTGGTGAGTAGTGTCTGGGGTCTTAAAAGCTTACAAGCGGCCATCTAAGATATTCCACTGGTCTCGCCACTTCTGGAGTAAGAGAGACTGAAGAAAATCAAAGACACAAAGATTAGTCCAAAGGACTAATGGACTACAAGTTCTACAGCCTTCACCAGACTGAGCCCAGCACAGCTAGATGGTGCCCAGCTACAACCAGACAGGGATTACAATTGAGGACCTGGAACAGAGCTGGAGGAAAATGTAGAATAAAATTCTAACTCACAAAAAAAAGAAAAGATATGACTTACTGGTCTGACAGAGACTGGAAAAACCCTGAGATTACGCCCCCAGACTCCTTTTTAATTGAGTGCAGAAGTCACTCCTGAAGTTCACACTTCAGCAAAGATTAAACAGGCCCACAGGACTAAATGGGCAAGGACGAGAAGGCAGGAGAGGACAGGAAACCGGGTAATGGGAAACCCAAGGTCAAGAAGGGGAGAGTGTTTAAATGTTGTGGGGGTGGCAACCAAAGTTACAAAACAATATGTGTATTAATTGTTTAATGAGAAATGGATTTGGTCAGTAAACACTCATCTAAAATACAATTTAAAAAAAAGTCAATTTATGTATTTACAAAATATATAACTAAGATATTTTCATGAGTAAAAGCAGAAAACAGAAAATCATGGCTTGCAAGCTGGCTGCCTGTTTTTTTGGTTTTTTTTTTTCCCACAAATAAAGTCATATTGGAACACAGCCATACCTATTTGCTTAACTCTTTTCTATAGCTGCTTTGTTGCTATAAAGGGAATTGACTAGGTGTGATAAACACTACAAAACCTGCAAAATTAAACTATTTACTAACAGTCTTTATGGTAAAATTTTACCTATCTCTAACTAACAGTATCTTATTGTTGCTGTTGTTATGTGCTCTCGACTCAGTGTCGACTCATAGCAATGATATGTACAACAGAATGAAACACTGCCCAGATTGGAAGAAAAAGCATAATTCATCTATATGCTGCCTACAAGAGAGGCACCATAGACTTAAAGACACAAACAGGCTAAAACTCAAAGGATGGAAAAAAATATATCAAGCAAACAACACTCATAAAAGAGCAGGAGTGGCAATATGGATCTCTGAAAAAACAGACTTTAAAGTAAAATCCACCACAAAAGATAAGGAAGGGCACTATATAATGATTAAAGGGTCAATACACCAGGAGGACATAACTATAATAAATATTTACACACCCAACAACAGGGCTCCAGAATACATAAAATAAACTCTAACATCTCTGAAGAGAGAGATAGCTCCACAATAGTAGTAGGAGACTTCAACCCGCCACTTTCACTGAAGGACTGAACATCCAGAAAGAAGCTCAACAAAGACACAGAAGAGCTAAATGTTACAATCAACCAACTTGATCTCAGACATGTACCGAACTCTGCACCCAACAGCAGCCAAGTATACTTTCTTTTCCCACGCACATGGAACGTTCTCCAGAATAGACCACGTATTAGGCCATAAAGCAACCCTTAACAAAATCCAAAACATCGAAATACTACAAAGCATCTTTTCTGACCATAAAACCATAAAAGTGGAAATCAACAACACAAAAAGCAAGGAAAAAAAATCAAACACATGGAAACTGAACGACACCTTGCTCAAAAACTACTGGGTTATAGAAGAAATTAAGAATGGAACAAAGAAATTCATAGAATCAAATGAGAATGAAAACACATCCTACAGTGCTCAGAGGTCAGTTTATAGCAATAAATGCACACATCCAAAAACAAGAAAGGCTCATAATCAAAGCACTAACCCTACAACTGGAACAAGTAGAAGGAGAGCAGCAAAAGAAGCCTACAGGTGCCAGAAGGAAGGAAATAATAATTACAGCAGACTTAAATGAAATAGAGAACAGAAAAACAATTGAAAGAGTTAACAAGTCCAAAAGCTGGTTCTTTGAAAAGATCAACAAAATTGATAAACCATTCACCAAACTGACAAAAGAAAAACTGGAGATGAAGCAGATAAACCGTATAAGAAATGAGATGGGTGACTTCACAACAGACCCTACTGAAATTGAAAGAATCATAACAGAATACTATGAAAAATTGTAATCTGACAAATTTGAAAACCTAGAGGAAATGGACAAATTTCTAGAATCTCACGACCTACCTAAATTAACACAAACAGAGGTAGAACAAATAAATAAACCCATAATAAAAGAAGAGATTGAAAAGATTATTAAAAAACTTCCAAGAAAAAAAAAGCCCTGACCCAGATGGCTTCCCTGGAGAATTCTACCGAACTTTCAGAGAAGACATAACACCAATTCTACTAAAGGTATTTCAGGGCATAGAAATGGATGGAATACTCCCAAACTCATTCTATGAAGCCAGCAAAACCCTGATACCAAAACCAGGTAAAGACACCACAAAAATAGAAAATTACAGACCGATATCCCTTATGAACATTGATGCAAAAATTCTCAACAAGATTGTAGCCAACATATCAAAAAAATAATTCACCACAACCAAGTGGGATTTATACCAGGTATGCAGGGATGGTTCAACATTAGAAAAACAATCAATGTAATCCATCACATAAATAAAGCAAAAAACAAGAACCACATGATCTTATCAATCGATGCAGAAAAGGCATTCGACAAAGTCCAGCACCCATTCATGATAAAAACTCTAAAAAAAAATAGGAATAGAAGGGAAATTCCTCAATATAATTAATGGCATTTTTACAAAACCAATAGCCAACATCATCCTGAATGGAGAGACTTGGAAAGCATTCCCCTTGCAAACAGGAACCAGACAAGGATGCCCTTTATAACCACTCGTATTCAACACTGTGCTCGAAGTCCTAGCCAGAGCAGTTAGGCTAGAAAAAGAAATAAAGGGCATCCAAACAGGTAGGGAAGAAGAGGAAATATCTCTATTCGCAGTTGATACTCTCTTATACGCGGAAAACCCAAAGGAATCCACAAGAAAACTGCTGGAACTAATAGAAGATTTCACCAAAGTTTCAGGATACAAGATAAACATACAAAAATCAATTGGATTCCTTTACACCAACAAAGAGAACCTTGAAGAGGAAATCACCAAATCAATACCGTTTACAATAGCCCCCCAAAAAAATAAAATACTTAGGAATAAATCTTACCAGAGATGTAAAAGATCTTTACAGAGAAAACTACAAGACGGTACTGAAAGAAACTAAAAGAGACCTGCATAAGTGGAAAAATATGCCTTGCTCATGGATAGGTAGACTCAACATAGTGAAAATGTCAGTTCTACCCAAAGCAATCTGCAGATACAATGCAATCCCGATCCAAATTCCAGCAGTGTTTTTAATGAGATGGAGAAACAAATCACCAACTTCGTATGGAAAGGGAAGAGGCCCCAGATAAATAAAGCACTACTCAAGAAGAAGAACAAAGTGGGAGGCCTTACACTACCTGATTTTAGGACCTACTATACTGTCACTGTAGTCAAGACAGCCTGGTACTGGTACAATAACAGACACATAGACCAAAGGAACAGAGTTGAGAATCCAGATACAAGCTCATCTACCTATGAGCAGCTAATACTTGACAAAGGCCCAAAGTCCATTAACTGGGGAAAAGACAACCTCTTTAACAAATGATGCTGGTATAATTGGATATCTATATGCCAAAAAACTGAAACAAGACCCATATCTCACACCATGCACAAAAACTAACTCAAAATGGATCAAAGACTTAAATATAAAATCGAAAAAGATAAAGATCATGGAAGAAAAAATAGGGACAACGCTAGGAGCCCTACTACATGGCATAAACACAATAAAACCATAAGTAACAATGCACAAACATCAGAAGAGAGACTAGATAAATGGGAGCTCCTAAAAATCAAACACTTATGCTCATCCAAAGACTTCACCAAAAGAGTGAAAAGACAACCTACAGATTGGGAAAGAATTTTTGGCTATGACAAATCGGATCAGCATTTAATTTCTAAAATCTACAAGATACTCCGAAACCTCAAAAGCAAAAAGACAAATAACCCAATTAAAAAATGGGCAAAGGATATGAACAGGCACTTCACCAAAGAAGATATTCAGGCAGCTAACAGACACATGAAGAAATGCTCACAATCATTAGCCATCAGAGAAATGCAGATCAAAACTACAATGAGATATCATCTCACCCCAACAAGGTTAACATTAACCCATAAAACACAAAATAACAAATGCTGAAGAGGTTGTGTAGAGACTGGAACACTTATACACTGTTGGTGGGAATGTAAAATGGTACAACCACTTTGGAAATCAATTTGGTGCTTCCTTGAAAAGGTAGAACTAGAAGTACCATACCATCTAGCTATCCAGCTCCTTGGAATATATCCTAGAGAAACAAGAGCCATCACACGAATAGATATATGCACACCCATGTACATCACAGCACTGTTCCCAATAGCCAAAAGATGGAAGCAACCTAAGTGCCCATCAATGGATGAATGGAGAAACAAACTATGGTATATCCACACAATGGAATATTACGCATCAATAAAGAACAGTGATGAAGCTGTGAAACATCATATAACTTTGTGGAAGCTAGAATTTATTATGCTGAGTGAATTTAGTCAGGCACGGAAGGACAAATACTGTATAAAACCAGTATTATAAAAGCTCAAGAAAAGGTTTAAACACAGAAGAAAACATTCTTTGATGGTTACGGGGGTGAGGAGGGAGGGTGAGGGTTATTCACTAACTACCTAGTAGATAAGAATCATCTTAGGTGAAGGGAAGGACAGCACACACTATAGGGGAAGTCAGCACAACAGGACTAAACCAAAGCTAAGAAGTTTCCTCAATACAATCAAATACTTTGAGAGACAGAGTAGCAGGGATGTGAAGTCTGGATACCATGCTTTCAGGGGACATCTATGTCAATTGGCATAACAAACTTTATTAAGAAAATGTTCTGCATCCTACTTTGGAGTGGCGTCTGGGGTCTTAAAAGCTTGCAAGCAGCCATCTAAGATGCATCAATTGGTCCCAACCACTTGGAGTAAAGGAGAACGAAGAACACCAAAGACACAAGGAAAGAATTGGCCCAAGAGATAGAATGGGCCACATAAACCAGAGACTTCATCAGCCTGAGACCAGAATAACTAGATGGTTCCCTGCTACCACCAAAGAATGTCCTGACAGGGAACACAACAGAGCGTCCCTAATGGATCAGTAGAACAGTGGGATGCAGAACTCAAATACTAGTAAGACCAGACTTAATGGTCTGACTAAGACTGGAGGTGCCCAGGAAATCATGGCCCCTGGTCTCTCCATAACTCCAGAACTAAAACAATTTCCGAGGCCAACTCTTCAGACAGGGATTGGACTGGACTGTGGGACATAAAGTGATACTCATGAAGAATGTGACTCTTAGACAAGTAGATATAAGAGACCAAAGGGGCAGCTCCTGTCCAGAGGTGAGAGGGGAAGGCAGAGAGAGTTAGGAGCTGGTTGAATGTTCATGGGGAATCGGGTGGAGGGGAGGAGTATGCTGTCACAGAATGGGGTGAGCGGTTGGGGTCTCATAACAACGTATGTTAAAAAAAAAAGAAAATTCTGTATAGGAGACTAACTTGAAATGTAAACTTCATTTAATTACATCAATTAAAAAATAAATAAATAGGTAAATAAATAAATAAAGAATGAAACACTGCCCAGACCTGTGCCATTCCCATGATCATTGTTATGCTTGAGCCCATTATTGCAGACACTGTGTCAGTCCATCTTATTGAGGGTCTTCCTCTGTTTCGCTGACCCTCTACCAAGCATGATGTCCTTCTCCAGGAACTGATCTTTCCTGATAACATGTCCAAAATATGTGAGAGGTAGTGTCTCCATCCTTGCTTCTAAGGGGAGTTCTGGCTGTGCTTCTTCCAGTACAGACTTGTTCATTCTTGTGGCAGTCCATGCTATATTCAATATTCTTTGCCAACATCATAATTCAAAGGTGTCAGTTTCTTCTTCAGTCTTGCTTATTCATTGTCCAGCTTTTGCATGCATGTGAGGTGATTAATTTGGGTCAGGGGTACCTTAGTCTCAAGGTGACATCTTTGATTTCTAACACTTTAAAGAGGTCCTTTTCAGAAGATTTGCCCAATATGCTAATGCTTCATTTGATGTCTTGACTGCTGCTTCCATGAGTGTTGATTGTGGATCCAAGTAAAGTGGAATCCTTGACAACTTCAATCTTTTCTCTGTTTATCATGATGTTGCTTATTGTTCCAGTTGTGAGGATTTTTGTTTTCTTCATATTGAGGTATAATCCATACTGAAGGCTGTAATCTTTGATCTTCATCAGTAAGTGCTTCAAGTTCTCTTCACTTTCACCAAAGAAAGTTTTGTCATTTGCATAACTCAGATTGATAACGAGTCTTCCTCCAATCCTGATTCCCCATTCTTTGTCATATAGTCCACTTCTCAGATTATTTGCTCAGCGTACAGATTGAATAACTATAGAGAAAGGATACAACCCTGAAGCACACCTTTCCTGACTTTAAACTACGCAGTATCCCCTTGCTCTGTTCAAACGACTACCTGTTGATCTATGAATAGCATCTTACTGCATGCAAGATTTAATTGTGTACTCCGCAACGTATAATTTAACTGATAGATTTTTGATGGTCTTAAGTCAAATGTGATAATACATGCCAAGTGCTTAGTAGATTTCATGGCACATTGTAAGCAACCAAAGCTGCTATTGCTATTGTTATTATCATTAACATCATTATTAGACTGATTATTGGATTATTTGGAGATTATCCATTTGAATATCAGACTGTATAAATTGTGTTAGATTATTTTTTCAGAAATGAATGGAGTGTAACTGGATCAGCAGTAATTAGATCTGCTTTATGAAAAATATTTAAAATAGACAATCATAATGGTGGTTTACAAAAGACATTATTTCAAAATAGAAATTTAAATATATGGGTATAGAATAAGTGTTAAAATCTTAGACTCGGTATACCTAATAATGATTGTTCTTTGAACAGAGTTAATATAAGATGAGGAACATATAATCTTCATTTACTAATTTAATAATGTTTTAACATTAGAATAAATCTATCTTTTAAGTTTTTATTGAAAAATATGTTTAAAAGACTTAGAGGACTATTCACTTACTGTGATTGATGGAAAGGGACTCTAATTTGTTACTTTTGCTTCATTCATTCCTCAAGGTAGAAATGTACTGCTACAAATATTCCTTGTGTTTCATTTTGTTTCGATGGTCTGAATATTCTGAATTATTGATTATAAATATCTCAATCTGAAGGCCTTTGAAGGAAAAAATTGGATTTATATTAATAAGGCTTTAGTTTTCTTGTGGACTATGGATACCTATATTACTGCAGACATTTTACTTAATTTCTTTAGGAGAAGAACCAGTCACACATAAAGTGACTAAAATTGGACGTGCAAATGGCTCAAAAATTTCTGAAATCTAATACCATGCAACCATCTGAGACTGTGAAATAATTTTAAGTCATGGTAATATTTGACTAAAGTTTACATGGAAAATAAAAAGTATATAAAATTTGTTGATCTAAGAATAGTATATTTTACTCACAGTTCCAAGATACGTCATATATACATGTGTTTATCCATCCACTCATCCATTGATTCATCAGGCAAACATTTGTTTATTATGACTAATATTTCTTGATTGTCTACTTCATGCCTCTCATCAAGGTTGATAATTCATGGATCCTGCCCTCAAGAAATTTATCTAATGTTTTCCTCACATTTTCTGCTTTCAGGTAGTTTACTTTTAACATTAAACATGATTGATTAACAAATGCATTTCAGTAACACTTGAAAAAAAGAATGTTTCCTTTATAAAGGAACTATCTTTACACCTTTGTGCTTTTAAATTTTGTGAGTGTGTGTGTGTAATGATTTCTTTAAAAATTGTGGCAAAGCAGGGTAAACAAATGAGCACTCTCAATTGCTAACTTTTTATTAATTAGGCAAGGAAACCTTTATTCTCTGATAAACCTAATTATTGCTTTAATGTTTTTTATTTCTAGTTTCTTCATTGAGAAAGATTATTTAATATATTTTTGTGATGTTATCATTTTATTTCTTTGACTTTTTGCTCTTAATTTAGAGAGATCTTTCCCAGTTTCTCCTATACATCACTGTATAAGTTGTTCGCTTTTTGTTTTGTTTTGATTTGTTTTTCAGTTTGAAGTGTCATTTGCTGGCTCTAAACGATTTTAGCACCATTTTCATGTAGTAGCTATCCAGGTAGTTTCTATATCTTACATTTCATTTTCAATATTGAATTTCTTGTTTTTAGTATATATTTATCATTTGTTGATTATAACACAAAATATACTTTTTCCACATTATTAGAATATAAAATTATTATTTATTAGTATATCTATCTCAGAGGGAAGCAATCATTGCACTACAGGTTTTCTCTTCCTAAACAGAGGACGTGAACATGCAGTGAGTTAATTTTCCTCTGAATACTTCTATCTAGAAGCATATTTAGATTTTTTAATCAACATAATATTGAAAATATTATACACTGAACATTGACCACAAATTTTCACAACTTAGCTAGTTATTATATCACCTAGTCATATTAATTCTCTCTGAGACTCAAATTCCTAGACTTTTTAAAATGGGTATTGTGGAAATAACTCAATAAAAGCAAATAATACATTAAATAAATTTAAAAAAAAACCAGGAGATTGCCTGGAGCATCTGCTGTTTAGTTCATATAAATTTCAAAGAAAATCCAATGTACAAATGAATAGAGAAATTATGGGTACAAAATTAAGAATCTTGGGAGTGGTATAGATACAGAAATACTGTAAGCCTTCAGAAAAGTATCATTTACACTTAAAAAACTGATATTGCCTGATAATCCAGCAATCAGCAGTGTTACACTGAAAACAATGTATGCTGTTTACCTCCAGTCTCATTGGTTTGAAGAATCATCTAAATGTATTATAAAGCGAAATTTCATTCTCTCTCTTCTTATTTGAACATACAATTTACCATTTTTCTGGAAATTTTAAGGGTAAAATAAAGTGGTAAATATTTAAAATAACAAAGATTTGAAATTTTTATTATTGAACAACCAAATTGTTTCATAATACTAGTGACTTTACAAAAAGAGTAGTGTCCAGATACTATTATAAAAGATAATTTAAAAAATAACACACATAGAGGTTCCAGCAAGATGGCGCTCTAGACAGAAGCACCACAGTGTCCTTCCACAGCAAAGATCTGAAAAACTAAGCCAAACAGAGAATGCAACAATCCTGAAACCATAGAACATCAAATGAAGAGATAAAGAACTCAGCCAAGCACCAAATGGAGTGAGAAAACTGACAGAGAACGGAGAGCGAGGAGAGTTTCATGCAGAGGTCCCCTACCAGCTGACGCAGTGCAGATCAGCCATCTTGGACTCCTAACGGAGACCAGCAAATGGGAGTACGAGAAAGCAGCCTCATGGAGCGTCCAGTGGGAGACAAAACAGCCAGTAGTTTGCGGTGTGCGCTTTCCCACCCCCCACCCCTCTTCGCCCCGGCTCGGCCTCCTCTGCTTCCCGCGGCCACAGTCTCTTGATTGAGAGGAGCCGGCTGCTTGGATCCCACACACCTAGGTGGGTGGCTCTCTGAGTGCCATTTGTTGGCTGCTAGTATTGCTTTTTTTTTTTTTCTGCTTCTTTTAATTTCTCACTTGCCTCTCACCGCCTCCCCATCCTTTTGCTCAAGTGCGTGGCTCCAAGCACCATCTTTGCTTCTTCCTGCGGGGCTGTGGGGCTCCATTCAAGTGTGCAGCTGCTTCCCAGTCTGGGTTGCCGTGCTGGTGGGATCCCAGGGCTTTTGTTTGTTTGTTCCTCTCCTTTTCGTGGCCACGATCTCTTCACCGGGAGGCGCCGGATGCTTGGATTCCACACACCCAAGCGGGCGGCTCTCTGGGTGCCATTTGTTGGCTGCTAGTGTTGCTTTTTTTTCTGCTTCTTTTGATTTCTCACTTGCCTCTCGCCACCTCCCCATCCTTTCACTCAAGTGCCTGGCTACGTGTGCCATCTTTGCTTCTTCCTGAGGGGCTGCAGAGCGCCGGCAATTTGTGATATAAGCTTTCCCACTCTCCACCCTTCTTCACCCACACTTAGCCTCCTCTGCTTCCCGCAGAAATAGTCTCTTGTCCAGAAACACCAGCCCGCACTGGCTGGCTCTCTGAGTGCCATTTGTTTCTCTGAGTGCTGCAGGTGTTGTTTCATTTTTTTTTTTTCCTGCTTCTTTGGATTTCTTGCTTGCCTCTCGCCGCCTCTCCGTCCTTTCACTCGAATGTCTGGCTCCATGCGCCATCTTTGCTTTTTCCTGAGGGGCTGTGGAGCTCCATTCGAGTGTGGAGCTGCTTCCTGGTCTGGGCTACCAAGCTAGTGGGATCCCGAGGCTTTTCTTCATTTTGAATTATTTGTCTGTTTTCTTTTCCTTTTCTTGAGTTGAGAGTCCTTTCTGGCCAGGGAGAGCTGCATGCCAGGGAGACTCCCCTTCGGCTTCCACAGACGTGCAGAGGGATCCCTGAGGACATTTCTTCATTTGTTGTGCTCTTTTCCTGTTTTTTGAGGGGACTTTCTTGTTCTTTTTTTTTTATATGTTTTGTTTTCTTTTCCCTCTTTTTCCCTTTTGTCTTTCTTCATTGCTCAGTTTCTCGTCTCTCTATATCTTCCTTCTCTTCCTGATTCCTGAATACCAGGCGTTGTATGCTTCTGTGCCTTCTGGCCAGGTTGTGCAGTGATACCTGAGAGCGACTTCCCCAGACCTCATAGCTGCATCAGTGGGATCCCTGGGAACTTTGCAGTTCTTTAACCTTTAGGATTTTTATTTGTGCATTCTTTTCTTTTCTTCCTCTTCCCCCTTCTGTTTTTCTCCATTTCATAGTCTCTTCTCTCTCCATTCCAATGGCATGCTCCCCTACCATTCTTTTTTGTTTATTTGTATGATTTTTGGCTCCTGTTAGTCTCTCCACTCTCCCATATCCAGGTTAGCTACACACATAACCATCTCACCACTGCATCCTGCCTACCTACACCGTGAACTTGACATTACACCACCAAGCAGTGCAGGCACGGCCTACTGGAACCTGCCAAGAACTGATTACCGACCCACTCTGGTGGCTGTAGTGAGTGCCAAAAACAACCTGTCCCACGGCTCCTCTTCAGCTAGACCTGCCCTGCTGTACCATATCTGAGTGACTGAACCTGCCAGTTGGAGAAGGATGTGAAAAGTATTGAGCGCACAGATGAGCAAACAACAAAGAGCACGATGTCTGTCTGCTCAGACATACTCAATTTTTTTTTTTAAAAAGCAACGAAACAAACAAATCTACAATGAATAAACAAGAGAAATATCTACTGAATGCCCCCAATACAGCAAACAATATCAAAACATTTACCAAAACAGAACAGGATGGTTCAAATAGGCATCCACTTTAAAACACCAGATGATTCTTTTGTGGAAGAAAATGCGCTAGAAGTACCTGATAGGGAATTCAAATCTCTGATACTCGGAATTTTCAAAGAACTGAGCAAAAAGCTGACAAACATGAGAAAAAAAATAGAAAAATTCATGGAAAATACAGACAAAAAATTCGAAGAATTCACGAAGATGATGCAGGAACAAAATGTGAAAATAAATTCACAACCTGAAATTATACAAAGACAACAAATGGAAATCCAAAAGATTTCAGAAACGGATGATGTCAGAGAAGGGCTGAGAAGCAGATCTGAAACCGTGGAAAACAGGATCAGTGGAACTGAAGACAAACATTTGGATACAACTCTATTTCAGGAAAACTCAGAAACAAGAACAGAGAAAAATGAAGAGACCCTGAGAGTTATATGGGACACAATTAAAAGCAAAAATTTATGAGTGATTTGCATTCCAGAACAGGGGGAGAAAACAGAAAACACAAAGAGGATCATTGAGGAATGGCTGACAAAAAACTTCCCCAATATCATGAAAGATGAAAACCTGGCCATCCAAGAAGCTCAACAAACCCCATATAGAAGAGATCCCAAAAGAAAATCACCAAGGCATATCATATTCACACTCGCAAAAACCAAAGACAAAGATTCCTGAGAGCAGCTTCTGAAAAACAAGAAGTCACATACAGAGGAGAAACAATAAGACTAAGCTCAGATTATTAGGCAGAAACCATGCGGGTAAGAAGGCAGTGGGATGACATATATAAAATCTTGAAACAAAAAAATTGCCATCCAAGAATAATATATCCTGCAAAACTCTTGTTCAAATTTGATGGTGAAATTAGGTCATTTCCAGATAAACAGAAATTAAGGAAATATGTAAAAGTCAAACCAAACTTACAAGAATTATTAAAGGGACTTCTTCAATCTGAGGACAAACAGCTTCAGCCCTCACGCAAGACCTAGGACACAGGATCGTATGAGACAGATACCAATCTAAGAAATGAACTCTCGAGGACTATCCAAAACCAAAAGAAATACAACAGGAAATCAGAGCAGTCAATCGATCGATGACAACAACATCAAAACAATTAAAGAGGGAATAAATGGCATAGGTATAGAACCTTCTAATGGAGAGGAAGGCAAGGCGATACCAAGTAAGGGTAGACTGCTTCAAACTTAGAAAGATAAGGGTAAAATTCATGGTAACCACAAAGAAAGTTAACAAACCAACTCATAAAAGTAAAGACGAAAAACATGAAGTCTCAGCAAAAACAAAACCTTCAAAAACAAAAGAAGTGAAAAAAAATCCACAAACACAAACAAAATTAACTCAGCACAAGAGAGTAAGAACAAAGAAAACTTCAGCACCACAAAAAAAAAAAAAAAAAAAAAAAAAAAACACTACAAAATTACAGCAACAAACTCACATCTATCAATAATTACACTGAATGTAAATGGACTCAATGTACACATAAAGAGATGGAGAGGGACAGAATGAATAAGAAAACAAGATCCATCAATATGCTGTCTATAAGAGACACACCTTAGAAACAAAGATGTGAACTTATTAAAAGTCAAAGGTTGGAAAAAAAATATATCAAGCTAACAACTACCAAGAAAGAGCAGGAGTGGCAATACTAATCTCAGATAAAATCGATTTTAAAACAAAATCTACCGTATTAAGACAAAGAAGGACACAATATAATGATTAAGGGGATGATCCATCATGAAGACATAACCAAAATAAACATCTATGCACCCAATGACAGGGCTCCAAAATACATAACACAAACTCTAACAACACTGAAAAGAGAAATTGACAGTTGCATAATAATAGTAGGAGACGACAACACACCACTCTCAGTAAAGGACAGAACAACCAAGAAGAAACTCAGCAAAGATACAGAAGAACTAAAGGGCACAATCAGCCAACTTGACCTCATAGACATATATAGAATACTGAATCCAACCACTGCAAAGTACACATTCTTTTCAAATGCACATGGAACATTCTCCAGAATAGACCACATCTTAGGTCAAAGAGCAATCCTCAACAAGATCCAAAACTTTGAGATAATTCAAAGTACCTTCACTGTCCACAATGCCATCAAGGTAGAAATTAACACTAGAAAGAGCAAGGAAAAAAAATCAACTACATGGAAATTGAATAATACCCTGCTTACACATCAGTGGGTAATAAAAGAAATCAGAGATGGAATCAAAAAATTCCTAGAATCAAATGAGAACGAAAACACATCATACCAAAATCTTTCGGACACAGCAAAGGCAGTCCTCAGAGGACAATTTATAGCAATAGATGCACATATCAAAAAAGAAGAAAGTGACAAAATCAAATCATTAACTACAGAACTTAAACAAATAGAATGAGAACAGCAAAAAAAAGCCCACAACCACCGGAAGAAAGGAAATAGTAAAAATCAGAGCAGAAATAAATGAAATACAGAACAGAAAAACAATAGAAAGAATCAACAAAACCAAAAGTTGGTTCTTTGAAAGAATCACCAAAATCGACAAACCACTGGCCAGACTGACAAAAGAAAAACAGGAGAGGACACAAATAAACCAAATAAGAAATGAAATGGGGGACATTACAACAAAGCCAACTGAAATAAAAAGGATTATAACAGAATATTATGAAAAACTCTACTACAAAAATTTGAAAACCTAGAGGAAATGGATAAATTTCTAGAAACACAGGAACCTACCGAAACTACAAGAAAGTGATGTTGAAAATCTGAACAGACCCATAACAAGAGAAGAGATTGAAAAGATAATAAAAAAAATTCCCAACCAGAAAAATCCCTGGCCCAGATGGCTTCACTGGAGAATTCTACAAAACATTTACAGAAGAGCTTGTACCAGTTCTACTCAAGCTATTTCAGAGCATAGAAGAGGAAGCAACACTTCCAAATTCATTCTATGAAGCCAGCATAATGCTGATACCAAAACCAGGCAAAGACGTCACAAAAAAAGAAAATTACAGACCAGTTTCTCAGGAATATAGATGGAAAAATTTTGAACAAAATTCTAGCCAATAGAATTCAGCATCATATCAAAAAAACAATACACCACGACCAAGTAGGATTCATACCAGGTATGCAACGATGGTTCAACATTAGAAAATCAATCAACGTAATCCACCACATAAATAAAAAGAAAGAAAAGAATCACACGATCATCTCAATTGACGTAGAAAAGGCATTTGACAAAGTCCAACACCCATTCCTGATAAAAACTCTCAAGAAAATAGGTATAGAAGGGAAATTTCTCAACATAAATGGCATCTATGCAAAACCAATGGCCAACATCATTCTTAATGGAGAGAGGCTGAAAACATTCCTCTTGAAAACAGGAACAAGACAAGGATGCCCTTTCTCACCACTCCTATTTAACATTGTGCTGGAAGTTCTAGCTAGAGCAATAAGGCAAGAAAAAGAAGTAAAGGGCATCCAAATTGGTAATGAAGAAGGTAAACTGTCCCTGTTTGCAGATGATATGATACTATACATAGAAAACCCTAAAGACTCCAGGAGAAATCCATCGGAACTAATAGAAAGATTCAGCAGAGTAGCAGGATACAAGATAAACATTCAAAATTCTATTGGATTCCTATACACCAGTAAGGAGAACAATTAAAAGGAAATCAGGAAACAATACCATTTTCAATAGCCCCTAAAAAGATAAAATACTTAGGAATAAATCTGACCAGGGATGTAAAAGACCTATACAAAGAAAACTACAAAACACTACTTCATGAAACCCAAAGGGATCTACATAAATGGAAAAACATACCATGCTCATGGATAGGCAGACTCAACATTGTGAAAATAACAATTCTACCCAAAGCAATTTACAAATACAACACAATCCCGATCCAAATAACAGCAACATTCTTCAAAGAGATGGAAAAAATAATCATTAACTTTATATGGAAAGGGAAGAAACCTCGAATAAGTTAAGCACTAATGAAGAAGAATAAAGTTGGAGGACTCACACTACCTGACTTCAGAACCTACTATACAGCTACAGTAGTCAAACAGCCTGGTACTGGTACAGCGACAGATACATTGACCAATGGAACAGAATTGAGAACTCAGTTGTAATTCCATCCACCTATGGTCACCTGATCTTCAACAAGGGCCCAAAGTCCATCAAATGGGGAAAAACAGTCTTTTTAACAAATAGTGCTGGCAAAACTGGATATTTATTTGCAAAAAAATGAGACAGGACCCATTCCTCACACGGTATACAAAAACTACTTCAAAATGGATCAAAGACGTGAATATAAAGCCTAAAACTATAAATTTCATAGAAGAAAAAATTGTACCAACACTTCAGGCCTTAATACATGGCATTAACAGGATACAAAGCATAAGCATCAATGCACAAACCCCAACAGATAAGCTAAATAACTGGGATCATCTAAAAACCAAACACCTATGCTCTTCAAAAGACTTCACCAAAAGATACAAAAGAGAACCTTCAGACTGGAAAAAAATTTTTGGACCGTACAAGTCAGACAAAGGTCTAATCACCATAATCTACAAGAAAATCCAACACCTCTGCAACAAAATGACAAATAATCTTATTTAAAAAATGGGCAAAGGAAATGAACAGGCACTTCACCAAAGAAGACATTCAAATGGCCAACAGACATATGAGGAAATGCTCGCGATCTCTAACCATTAGAGAAGTGCAAATTAAAACCACAATGAGATGCCATCTCACCCCGGCATTACTGGCACAAATCAAAAACACTGGAAATAACTAATGTTGGAGGGGTTGCGGGGAGATGGGTACTCTTATGCACTGCTGGTGGGAATTCAAAATGATACAACCATTCTCGAAAATGATATGGCGCTTCCTCAGAAAGCTTGAAATAGACATACCATTCGATTCAGCAATCCCACTCCTAGGAATATATCCTAGAGAAATAAGAGTCGTCACTCGAATAGACATATGCACACCTATGTTCATGGCAGCTTTGTTCACAATAGCAAAACGATGGAAACAACGTAGGTGCCCATCAACAGATGAATGGATCAACAAACTATGGTACATACACACAATGGAGTACTATGCAATGAGAAAGGACAACAATGAATCTGTGAACCATCTCCTAACATGGATGAAACTAGAGGACATTATTCTGAGTGAAGTAAGTCAATCACAAAAGGACAAATATTGTACGAGACCTCTATTGTAAAAACCCATGAAAAGTTCACACGCAAAATGTAACAATCTTTGTTGGTTACAAGGAATGGGAGGGGTGCAGGGAGAAATACTAAATAGGAAATAGATAAGTGGTATCTTGGGTGAAGGGTGAGACAGTACACAATACAGGGGAAACTAGCACAACCTGTACAAGAAAGGTCATGGAAGCCCCATAGACACATCCAAACTCTCTGAGAGACTGAGTTCGTGGGCGGAGGGCTGTGGGGACCATGGTCTCAGGGAACATCTAGCTCAATTGGCATGACACAGCTTATAAAGGCAATGTTCTACATTCTACCTTGGTGAGTAGTGTCTGGGGTCTTAAAAGCCTGTGAGCAGCCATCTAAGATACTCCACCGTCTCACCCCTTCGGGAGCAAGGGAGAATGAAGAGAACAGGATACAAGGAAAAGATTAGTCTGAAGGACTAATTGCCCACAGCTACCAAGGCCTCCACCGGACTGAGTCCAGTACAGCTAGATGGTGCCTGGCTACCACCACTGACTGCTCCGACCAGGATCACAACAGAGGGTTTTGGAAAGAGCTGGAGAAGGATGTAGAGCATAGTTCTAACTCACAAAATAAAGACCAGATTTACTGTCCTAAAGGAGACTGGAGAAACCTCAGGAGTATGTCCCCCAGACACCCTTTTAGCTCAGTGGTGAAGTTACCTCCGAGTTTCACTGTTCAGCCTGGGAGTGGACAGCCCTGTAAAACCAAATGAGAATAACGAGGTACAGAAGGCAGAAGGGGACAATGAACCTGGTGATAGGGAACAGAAGATTGAGTAAGGATATTGCTGATGTGTTGTGAGATTGTTAACCATTGTCATAGGGCAACATTTGCAGTAACTGTTAAATAAGAAACTATTTTGTTCTGAAAGCCTTCATCTTAAGTGAGAATAACAGCACAATTGGAAGAGCATAGTCAATGTCACTGAACTGTGGATGTAGAAATTCTTGAAACGGTGTATCTTTGGCTATGTGTATTTTCACCAAAAAAAAAAAAAAAAAAAAAAAAAAGGTTGAGAATTTAGAGGGTTAAAATGTTGTGGGGTTGTTAACCAATGTCATAAAATAACATGTGTACTACTGTTTCATGAGAAACTATTTGTTCTGTCAGCCTTCACCTGAAGTACAATAAAATATAAAAAAAAAACACACATAAGTACATACTAAAACAAAATTTTTAAATGATTATATTCACCACATATTTTTGTTTTTAAATTGATTATTAAGTCTCATGTATTTGTAAAGCTATATCACTAGTGATGTTTTTTGAAGAATTCTTTTTAGTATGGTTTTACTTTAAAAAAAGTTTTTAGTAGAATTACTTGCAGTTGTTTTAAAGTTTATTAATCTTAGAAAAACCCATGAATCTGTCAGTTTGTCATATAGTGGGGGCTTGCATGTTGCTGTGATATTGGATGCTATGCCATCGATATTCAAATACCAGCAGGGTCACCCATGCCAGACAGGTTTCAGCTGAGGTCACAGAATAGAACAGATTAGGAAGAAAGACCCAGCAGGCTACTTCTGAGAAGAATTAGCTACGGAAAACCTTATGAATAGTGGTGGAAAATTGATATAGTGCCAGAAGATGAGCCTCTCAGGTTCGAAGGCACTCAAAATACGACTGGGGAAGAGCTACCTCCTCAAAGTAGAGTTGATCTTAATGATCTGGATGGAGTCAAGCTTTCAGGACTTTCATTTGCTGAGGTGGCACTACTCTAAATGAGAAGAAACAGCTGCAAATATCCAATAATCAGAACGTGGAATGTACGAAGTATGAATCTAAGAAAATTGGAAATTGTCACAAATGAAATGTAAGACACAAATATCGAATATTGAATATCCTAGGCATTAGTGAGCTGAAATGGCCTAGTATTGGCCATTTTGAATTGGACATTCATGTGGTCTACTATGCAGGGAATGACAAATTCAAGAGGAATGGCATTGCATTCATTGTCAAAAAAAAATTTCAAGATCTGTCCTGAAGTACAACACTGTCATCCATAAGCCTACAAGGAAGACCTCTTAATAAGACTATTATTCAAATTTACTCACCAACCACTAAGACTAAAAATGAAGAAATTGAAGATTTTTATCAACTTCTGCAGTCTGAAATTGATCAAACATGTAATCAGGATGCGTTGATAATTACTGGTGATTGGAATGCAAAAACTGGAGACAAAGAAGGATTGGTAGTTGGAAAATATGGCCTTAGTGATAGAAACAATGCCAGAGATCACATGATAAAGTTTTGCAAGACCAACAACTTCTTCATTGCAAATACCTTTTTTCACCAACATAAACGGTGACTGTACACGTGGGCCTCACCAAATGGGATACACAGGAATCAAATCAACTACATCTGTTGAAAGAGACGATGGAAAAGCTCAATATCATCAGTCAGAAGAAGGCCGGGGGCCGACTGTGGAACAGACTGTCAACTGCTCATATGCAAGTTCAAGTTGAAGGTGAAGAAAATTAGAACACGTCCAGAAGAGCCAAAGTAGGACCTTGAATGTATCTCACTTGAATTAAGAGACCATCTAAAGAATAGATTTGACACGTTGAACACTAATGATAGAAGACCAGACGAGTTTTAAAATGACATCAAGGACATCATACATGGAGAAATCAAGAGGTCATTAAAAAGACAGGAAAGAAAAAAAGATCAAAATGGATGTCAGAAGAGACTGAAACTTGCTCATGAATGTCGAGTAGCTAAAGCAAAAGGAAGAAATGATGAAATAAAAGAGCTAAACAGAATATTTCAAAGGGCAGCCCCAGAAGACAAAGTAAAGTATTATAATGACATGTGCAAAGACCTGGAAGTAGAAAATCAAAAGGGAAGAACACACTAGGCATTTCTCAAGTTAAAGAACTGAAGAAAAAATTCAAGCCTCCAGTTGCAACATTGAAGGATTCTACAGGGAAAACATTAAATGACACAGGAAGCATCAAAAGAAGATGCAAGGAATACTCAGTCACTATACCAGAAAGAATTGGTCAATGCTCAACCATTTCAGGAGGTAGCATATGATCAGGAACCGATGGTACTGAAGGAAGAGGTCCAAGCTGCACTGAAGGCATTGGCAAAAAACAAGCCTCCAAGAATTGACAGAACACCAACTGAGGTATTTCAAAACACAGATGCAGCAATGGAAATGCTCACTCATCCATGCTAATAAATTTGGAAGGCTGCTACCTGGCCAACAGACTGGAATAGATTTTTATTTATGACTATTCCTAAGAAAGTGATCCAATTGAAATTACCGAACAATATCATTAATATAATACACAAGTAAAACTCTGCTGAAGATCATTCAAAATAGCTACAGTAGTATATCGACAGGGAACTGCCAAAACTTCAAGCTGGATTCAGAAGAGGATGTGGAACAAGGGATATCATTGATGATGTCATATGGATCCTGGATGAAAGCGGAGACTACCAGAAGGATGTTTACCTGTATTTTAGTGACTATGCGAAGGCACTTGACTGTGTGGATCATAACAAATTATGGATAACATTACAAAGAATGGGAATTTTAGAACTCTTAATTGTGCTCATGAGGAACCTGTACATAGATCAAGAGGCAGTTGTTCCAACAGAATAAAGGGATACGGCGTGGTTTAAAGTCAGGAAAAGTGTGCCGTCAAAATTGTAACTTTTCATCATACCTATTCAATCTATATGCTGAGCAAATAATCTGAGAAGTGGACTATATGATGAAAAACAGGGCATCAGGATTGGAGGAAGACTCATTAACAATCTGTGTTATGCAGATGACACAACCTAGCTTGCTGAAAGTGAAGAGGACTTGAATCACTTACTGATGAAGATCAAAGATTACAGCTGTCAGTATGGATTACACTTCAACATAAAGAAAAGAAAAATCCTCACAACTGGACCAATAAGCAACATCATGATAAACGGAGAAAAGACTGAAGTTGTCAAGGATTTCATTTTACTGGGATTCACAATGAACATTCACGGAAGCAGCAGTCAAGAAATCAAAAGACGCATTGCATTGGGCAAATCTTCTGCAAAAGACCTCTTTAAAGTGTTGAAAAGCAAAGATGTCACCTTGAAGACTAAGGTGCACCTGACCCAGCCACGATGTTTTACGTTGCCTCATACACACTCTAAACTTGGGCTATAAATAACGAAGACCAAAGAATTGACGCCTTTGAATTGTGGTATTGGTGAAGAATATTGAATATACCATGGACTTCAAAAAGAACGAACAAATCTTTCTTGGAAGAAGTACAACCAGAATGCTCCTTAGTAGCAAGGGTGGCGAGACTACATCTCACATATTTTGGACATGTGATCAGGAGAGATCAGTCCCTGGAGAAGGACATCATGCTTCCTAAAGGAGAGGGCCAGTGAAAAATAGGAAGACCTTCAACAAGATGGATTGACACAGTGGCTGCAGCAATAGGCTCAAGCATAGTAATGATTGTGAAGATGGCGTAGGATTGAGCAGTGTTTCATTCTGTTGTACATAGGGTCGCTATGAGTTGGAACCAACTAGATGACACAACAACCACCTTAAAAAAGTAAAATTGTTGAAACTTTCAGCTAAATGTTCTCTGTAGACCAGAATATCTGTAACAGAGAAAGAGATGCTGAAGTATCTGGTAAGCTCAGAGAAAATCAGGATAATTAAAGGATGTTTTTAAATTCTATTTTTCTATAGAAAATCATGACTCTTTTTTTTTTGGTTCTCATTCAAAGTACCTTTCTTCAGGTAAAAAATATTTTTACGAAGTTATCAAATAAGTTGCCTGTATTTATGCTTTAAAAAATGGGTTATCAAATTTGGACACTGTAAAATTATAGGCCCCTCAAGTTTATTTCATTTGGGTTCAGAATACAAATTTATTGAATTGAAAACATAAGCTCAGC
Organism: Dugong dugon; assembly: GCA_030035585.1. Lineage (NCBI taxonomy): Eukaryota > Metazoa > Chordata > Mammalia > Sirenia > Dugongidae > Dugong > Dugong dugon. Next base: position 38,271,376 of record CM057479.1, read on the forward strand.
CTAAAAATTATTTCCACTAGATGAGCTACTCCAAAGTAAAATAATAAAATTTCAAATTAAAAATTGAACATTTTTGACAGCTAGTCATTTAACTTGTTTAATTCCCTGAAAGCATTCCACTTGTTATATAATTTGATTGGAGATTCCCAACAGATTTTGAACCAAATGCAATTAAAATTTAAAGTTCTCATTTTCAAAACTTCTAATCCCACTTTAAAACACTTAGGTTTATAAATTAGTTTCTAAAGGCTTAAATATTTCTAAAATATGACTGATAACAGACAGTAAAAGTAAAATACATACTTCTGTGCTGAAGTACTTTTTAAAAAATTATTCAATATTAGCTGTTACAGAAATTTTGTATTTCATTTTCTGTATGTATCTTCAAAAGTATTTGTATATTTTTCTTTGTTGGAACAGGAGAAAAGTGGAGTGCAGAACTTAAATTCTATTAAAAAGTCCAGACTTAACGGTCTGATGGAGACTGGAGGAACCCCAGAAAGCATGGCCTCCAGACTCTCTGTCAACCCAGCACTAAAACCATTCCCAAGGCCAACTCTTCAGTCAAAGATCAGACTGGACTATGGGACATAGATGGCAGTCTTTAAGAGTGTGCTTCTTAGCTCAAGCAGATACATGAGACTAAATTGGTAGCTCCTGTCCAGAGGTGAAATGAGAAAGCCAAGAGGGTCAGGAGTTGGTTGAACGAACATGGGAAAACAGGGGTGGAAAGGAGGAATGTGCAGTCACAATACAGGGAGAGCAATTAGGGTCATATAACAATATATGCATAAATATTTGTATGAGAGACTAAGTTGAATTGCAAACTTTCACTTATAGTACAATAAAATAAAATAAATTTGTATATTTTGACAACAATTCTTTCTATTTTTATTGGTAGAACTTTGGGCTGTAATTAGGAATTATGTGAGCACCATAACCAATTTCAAATACTCTGCTATGAATAGGTTTCATAATTTGGTGAGAATATTCTTACCATGATTTTCTTTTCTGCCAAATTTGTACTCTTATTTTAACCACAAAACTAGTAATTTTATATTCAATGTTGCATGTTTAAATGGAATGTGTTGCCTCATGCACAATTATATGCTTCACCTTCAACAGAATGAACTTTCAAACTTCATTTTGATTTCATATATTTTATGAAATAATCAAACCATTATTGGAATTAACACAAATGATTTTTCTATTTGAAGTAACTGATGACATAGATATAAAACTGGATCATCCTCAAAAGTTCTTATAATATCTGCAGCACATTAATAGCCATCACTATGCCGTTAGTTTATGGTCACTGTCACTGATCGAATTCTGTCCCCCAAAAATACGTGTATCAATTTGGCTGGGCCATGATTCACAGTATTGTGTGGTTGTCCTCCATTTTGTTATTGTAATTTTACGCTACAGAGGATTAGGGTGGGATTGTAACACCCTTACTAAAGTCATATCCCTGATCTAATGTAAAGGGAGTTTCCTGGGGGTGTGGCCTGCACCACCTTTTATCTTACAAGAGGTAAAAGGAAAGAGAAGCAAGCAGAGAGTTAGGAAACTTTTACCACCAAGAAAACAGTGCTGGGAGCAGAGCTCGTCCTTTGGAACTGGGGTTACTGCACCGAGATGCTCCCAGATCAAGGGAAGACTGATGCATCACAAGGACCTTCCTCCAGAGCTGACAGAGACAGAAAGGCTTCCTTTGAGCCAGAGCCCTGAATTTGGACTTCTAGCCTACTGGAATGTGAGAGAATAAACTTCTCTTTGTTAAAGCCATTCACTTGTGGTATTTCTGTTATAGGAGCACTAGATGACTAAGACAGTCACTTATCTCTTAATGTCTGTTTCTCTTACGACAGTAAGTATAAATAAGTATGTCCTGAGAATCTATGGTCAGGCTACAGCTATTTGCCCAGTTTAGCACTGGTGTTTCATTTGTCTCTATATGGAAGAGAACATATTGCATTTGAATAAAACTAATATTAACAGCATTTAGCGAAATTTATTTAAAACCATATAAGCTACAATTGTTTTTGGACGGAACCCTTGTGAAGATGAGTGAATTGATAGTATGGACGGAATCATCTTTAGGATTTTAAAGAATATGCTGTTGTAACTCAGTTTAGTAAGGAGAAGATGCTTCAGGATACTTATATTCCTCTGACCATAATAACATGGAAGGCAAGAAGCGTTTTTGTGTAAATTAATTAGAAGGAATAAGTGAATAAGGGCAGCAAGTGGTCTAGCTAGTTCTATCTTAAGGAATGGTCTTATGGGAATTGGACCTAGAAGTATAAATACATAATGATCATAGGAGATCACTGGGGCTGTAAATAAAAAAAAAGACAATTCAATTAAGAGTATGCATGCATAGAAAATTCTTAGGTATTTCTGATTTGATTAGAGTGATTATAATAAAAGTGTCCACATCTACTTTTCATCACCTGTTACCTAGTTGCTATTGGGAGAAACAGATCAACATGTGGAAAGGGGAGTTTTGTTTTGCTTTGTTTTGTTTCTCATGGTGATTGGTCTTTGAAAATTATTTGTATTTTGGAATCATTACAGCCTGGATTTTTTGTTTGTTTATTCTTCTTGGCTTACTGTTTTCTCTGACAGTTGTTTTGACTTTCAAAGCAACATTTTTTTAAATGCATAAAACATAAGATTAAAAAAAAACTATATATTACCTTTTCAAGTGTTTTTCTCCCTTTGTGTGAACATCTATGCTTACATTTGTACTGTAATGTGTATGTTGTTCTATAGCCTTATTTCTACATTTAAAATATTGTTGAACTTTTTCAGTCTTTAAATGATTGGTAAAAATGATTCTTAATGTTTTAAGCTTCCCACAAGACTGATGTACCATTAATAATTAAACAAATACCTTATTGTTGAATGTTAATCTTATTTCCAATTTATGCTGTTAGAACTAAGATTATACTAAATATACAAACTTATTTTCTACCATTTAAATCTTTAACATGAGAATATTTCATAGAAAAAGATTTGGTCATTCATCAATATAAATAGATTTATTTTTAATTTTTCAAAAAAATTACTAAATATACCTACTTATTTTCCAAAATTCTATGAACCTGCCAATTTTTCTGCACCCAGAACAATATGAGACATTTTTTTTCTTTCTTCATAATAAGATAAGTAAATCTAGACACAGAGTTGACACTTTTCAAAAAATTACCTCAAAAGGATCTTAAATCTGAACATAAAACGCAAAACTATACAACATCTAGAAGATAACATAGGAGAAAATCTAGGTGATTTTAGGTTTGGCAATAGGTTTTTAAATGCAATACGAAAATCATGATCCAAAGAAATACTCAATAAATTGGACTTCATTAACTTTAAAACCATCTGCTCTGCAAGACACTGCTAAGAGAATTAAAAGACAAGCCACAGACTTAGAGAAAATATTGGACTCAATATGTTCGATAAAGGACATATATCCAAGATATACAAAGAACTCTTAAAATTCAACTATAAAAAACAAGCAAACAACAGAATTAAAAAAGAGACGAAATATCTGAACAGGCATCACTCCAAAGAAGATATACAGATGACAAATAAGCATGTGAAAAGATGATCAACACCATATATCATTAAAATAAACAAACCAAACCAGTTTTCACTGAGTTGATTCATGGTGACCCCAGCTATGTCGGAGTAGAACTGTACTCCATAGGGTTTTCAAATGCTTATTTTTCAGAAGTAGATTTCCAGGACTTTCTTCCAATGTGCCTCTGAGGAGACTCCAACCACAAACTTTCAGTTAGCAGCCCAGTGGGTTACTTTTTGCAACACCCAGGGACAAACGGATACATATCTAATACATTCATATTAGACTGGCTAAAATGTAAAATGCTGTCTTAGGCTGGGTTCTCTAGAGAAGCAAAACCAGTAAAGCATATAAGTATATATAGAGAGAGATTTATATCAAGGAAACAGCTCACACAATTGTAGAGGCTAAACAGTTCCAAGTCTATGGATCAAAATAGAGGCCTCTCCTAATTCACACAGCTGCAGAAGCTGGTGAACCCAAGATCAGTGGGTCAGACAGCAGGGCTTCCGTTCACAGGCTGTGAAGGTCAATGAATTCCAAGATCAGCAGACAAGACTGCAAGGTTTCTCTTGATTCACGTAGCTGCAGGGGCTGGAGAACCCAAGATCAGCAGGTTGGGGAACAAAACTCTTGCTTGCAGGCTGTGAAGTTCAATGAATTCCAAGATCAACAGGTAAGCTGCTAGCTCAAGTCCCAAGAACCAGAGATGAGACGACAAGAGACAGCTACTGAGTGTGGAACAAACCAAAAACTTTGGCAAGCACGAATCAAAAATACTGGAAATAACAAATGTTGGAGGGGCTGCGGGGAGATGGGAACTCTTATACACTGCTGGTGGGAATGCAAAATGATACAACCATTTTGGAAAATGATATGGCGTTTCCTCAGAAAGCTAGAAATAGACATACCATTCGATCCAACAATCCCACTCCTAGGAATATATCCTAGAGAAATAAGAGTCATCACTCGAATAGACATATGCACACCTATGTTCATGGCAGCATTATTCACAATAGCAAAACAATGGAAACAACCTCGATGTCCATCAACAGATGAATGGATACACAAACTATGGTACAGACACACAATGGAGTACTATGCAACGAGAAAGAACAACAATGAATTGGTGAACCATCTCATAACATGGATGAAACTGGAGGACATCATGCTGAGTGAAATAAGTCAATCACAAAAGGACAAATATTGTATGAGACCTCTACTGTAAAAACCCATGAAAAAATTCACATGCAAAATGTAACAATCCTTGTTGGTTACCAGGGATGGGGGGGGGGGGAATACTAAATAGGTAATAGGTAAGTGGTAACTTGGGTGAGAGGTGAGATAGTACATAGTACAGGGGAAACTAACACAACCTGCACAAGGAAAGGTCATAGAGGCCCTATAGACACATCCAAACCCCCCGAGGGACTGAGTTGTTGGACAGAGGGCTCTGGGGACCATGATCTCGGGGAACATCTAGCTCAATTGGCATGACACTACTTATAAAGATAATGCTCTACATTCTACCTTGGTGAGTAGTGTCTGGGGTCTTAAAAGCCTATGAGCAGCCATCTAAGATACTCCACTGATCTCATCCCTTCGGGAACAAGGGAGAATGAAGAGAACAGGATACAAGGAAAAGATTAGTCCCAAGGACTAATGGTCCACAGCTACCAAGGCCTCCACGGGACTGAGTCCAGTACAGCTGGATGGTGCCCGGCTACCACCAATGACTCCTCTGACCAGGATCACAACAGAGGGTTCTGGGCAGAGCTGGAGAAGGATGTAGAGCATAATTTTAACACCAAAAAAAAAAAAAAAAAAAAAAAAGAAGACCAGATTTACTGGCCTAAAGAATACTAGAGATACCTCAAGAGTGTGGCCCCCAGACACCCTTTCAGCTCAGAGGTGAAGTTACCTTCGAGGTTCGATGTTAAGCCTGGGAATGGACAGCCCAGTAAAACTAAATGGGACTAACGAGGTACAGGAGTCCGGTGACAAGGGCCAGAAGGCAGAGGGAGAGTAGGAAACTGATGATAAGGAACACAAATTGAATAAGGACACTGTCGATGTATTGTGAGATTGTTGACCACTGCTATAGGGCAACATTTGTAGTAACTATTAAATGGGAGGCTGTTTTGTCCTGTAAGCCTTCATCTTGGGCGAGAATGGCAGCACAATTGGAAGAGCATAGTCAATATCACTTAAATGTGTAAGTAAAAAGTTTTGAAATGGTGTTTAAATAAAATAAAATAAAATAAAAAAACTTTGGCAAGGCGAGCAGGCAGAAACTAACAAGTGGAAGGCAGAGAGATGAAGCTGAGAGAGGGGTGAGCTGCCACAGGCCCCGCCCCTGCCAGTACCACTCAGCAGATTCCATCATGGGGATGATCACATATCAAATTTCAACAAGGAAGTGATCAAAACATTATACAACTGCTAAAACACTGAGAATCATGGCCTAGCCAAGTTGACATACAATCTTAACCATCACAAATGCTGATACCATCAAATGTTTTCTGCGATGTGGAATAACAGAAATTCTCATTCATTTATGATGGGAAGACAAAATGGTACAGGCACTTTGGAAGAGCGTTTAGAAGTTTCTTACCATGTTGAACATAGGTTCAACATATAATCCAGCAATTGCACCTCTAGTTTTCACTGTTTTACCCAGACAAGTCAAAAACTTACATCCACTCAAACATTTGCACATAAATATTTACAGAAGCTTTATTCATAATTACCAAAACTTGAAGCAACCAACATATTCATTAATAGCTGAATGGATAAACAAACTGTGGTACATCCATAAAATGTGGATCAGCAATAAAAAGAAATGAGCTAATAAGCTACAAAAAGACATTGAGAAAACTTGAATGCATATTCATAAATAAAAGAAGCAAGACTTTAAAAAAGTTACATAATATATGATTCCAACTACATGACATTCTGGAAAATTATAACTATAGAGACAGTGAAAAGATTGGTGGTTAACAGGAGTTGGGGGAAGGTGGGGGTGGGGTAAATAGGTGGAGCTCAGAACATTTTGGGGGCAGTGAAACTATTCTGTATGATATTGAAATGGTGAAAACATGATATTACGCATTTGTCAAAATCCATAGGACGGCACAACACAAACAGTGCCTGTAACATGAACTGTGGACTTTAGTTAATAATCATATACCAATATAGGTCCACAAATTTTAACAAACATACCACAGGAAAGCAATATGTCAATCATACATTAAACACTGTGCAAAGGATAGATGAGAATTTCCTGTACTTTCTGCAAAATTGTTCTATAAACATAAATTTGCTATAAGAAATAAAGTATTTAAAAATTGCAAAAAAAGTGAAGTACAAATGAAATGAAAATACATACTATTTTGCATTTTCAAATAGTAAAAATAGAGCTTTGAGGGTTTTTAATGGAAAATATAGCTCTTTTCTATAATCTATTTGCTTAACTATTTTCCCTAGAAAGACCACGAAAATCTGTTAACAATAACAAAATGGAATGAGGAGAACTAGCATGTATTCATCCATCTTTTTATGATATGTAATTAGCAAAAACTTCTAATGTTTAATATTTAAATCTCACCAAATAAAAGAATAACCCTATGAAGTAGATTTTTTCACCCTCTTTTTATAGATCAAAATTCTGAAACACTGAAAGATGAAATCACTTGGCCAAAATCATTGTTACTATTTGGTAATGGTAAGTTTTTGTTGCTTTTTCATACTATTCTATATTGCCTAATATTATTTAAAGCTGTAACAATTCATTTCTCCAAATATTTTTATGTCATTAACCTAAAAAAAGAAACCCATTCAGGCATTGCAAATATTTCTTGACTAATGAAGTTTTGTTTATGTCCAACATAATCTTCCAATAGTTTGTAATTTGTAATTCTCTTACTACACTAACAATGCTCTTAGTCTGACAGTTAATGAGACCAAGTACTATTCAAACTATTACAGTGTAACAATTCTGAGAAGAGAAACCGTGTCATATTCAACTTTTTTATTTCTCACAGCACTTACCAAATAATTGATATATAGAAAACTCTGATTAATATTTATAAATTTACAAATTGGGATTTTTACATAAGTTGCTAACTTGACAATATCTAAAATTATAGTGTCATGTAAAATTATTAAGAGAATAGTAACATGATCAAAAGATTTCTTAATTCTTTCAATCTATAAATTTTTATATGTCACAGAAAAGCAAAAGTGCATAAATGGGTAGCACACATTTTTTTTCGGTTTGAATTTTTAGAGGAGAGAAGACCTATGATAATGAGAACATATATAAAACATCAAATACACACTATCATGGTCATACAGGGCTTAGGCATATATCTGCTCTGATAATTGAGGGATGATGATAAGTTTTATCAGCCTAAAAATGTTATGAAATATTTTAATATCCATTCACGGGAAGAAAACAAAGATTTCTTGAGACCTAACATGTTGAATTAAAATATGTAAAACTTGCCTGGTACACAGGTCTATCAAGTGCACTGAAAACTCAAAGGAAGGTGAATTTTCAGGATGTATAATCTGGAATTTTAAGAAATCTAAGGTAATTGGAAAAAGGATAATAACTAAATTATTTTCAAAATTTAACTGAAATCCTAGAGAAGTTTATTTCTTTTGATTTCATTCAATTGTCATGCTGTCAATTGCCTGGGACTTTTCCATACCTAAAATCTGTTATCAAGACCCATACAATACTAGAAATAGAAATACCATACGATCTAGTTATCCTGCTCCCTGGAATTTATCCTAGAGAAACAAGAGCCGTCACACTAATAGATACATGCACACCCATCTTCATTGCAGCACTGTTCATAATAGCAAAAAGATGGAAGCAGCCTAGGTGCACATCAATGGACAAATAGATAAACAAATTATGGTATATCCACACAATGGAATATCATGCAACTATAAAGAACTATAAAGATGAAGCTGTGAAACATCATATAACATGGTGAAAGATGGAACTTACTATGCTGAGTGAATTTAGTCGGTCACAGAAGGACAAATACTGCATAAGACCACTATTATAAGAACTCAAGAAAAGGTTTAAACACAGAAGAAAACATTCTTTGATGGTTATGGGTGTAGGGAGGGAGGGTGAGTGTTATTCACTAACTAGGTAGTAGATAAGGATCATCTTAGGTGAAGGGAACGACAGCACACACTATAGGGGAAGTCAGCACAACTGGACTAAACCAAAGTGAAGAAGTTTCCTCAATACAATCAAATACTTTGAAAGATAGAGTAGCAGGGGTAGGGGTCTGGGGACCATGCTTTCAGGGGACATCTAGGTCAATTGGCATAACAAAGCTTATTAAGAAAATGTTCTGCATCCTCCTTTGGTGAGTAGCTTCTGGGGTCTTAAAAGCTTGTAAGTGGCCATCTAAGATGCATCAATTGGTCCCAACCATTTGGAGTAAAGGAGAATGAAGAACACCAAAGACACAAGGAAAGTATTGGCCCAAGAGACAGAAAGGGCTACATAAACCAGAGACTTCCTCAGCCTGAGACCAGAAGGACTAGATGGTGTCCGGCTACCACCAATGAACTTCCTGACAGGGAACACAACAGAGGGTCCCTGATGGAGCAGTAGAAGGATGGGATGCAGAACTCAAATTCTAGTAAGAAGACCAGACTTAATCGTCTGACTGAGACTGGAGACACCCAGGAAAGCATGGCCCCTGGACTCTCTATCAGCCTAGAACTAAAACATTTTCTGAGGCCAACTCTTCAGACAGGGATTGGACTGGACTGTGGGACATAAAGTGATACTAGTGAAGAGTGTGCCTCTTAGTCAAGCAGATACAAGAGACCAAATGGGCAGCTTCTGTCCAGAGGTGAGATGGGAAGGCAGAGAGAGTTAGGAGCTGGTTGAATGGTCATGGGGAATCAGGAGCTGAAAGGAGGAGTGTGCTGTTGCAGAATGGGGTGAGCAATTAGGGTCTCATAACAATGTATGTTAAAAAAAAAAAAAACTTTATTTGTGGACACTGAAATCTGAATTTCATATAATTTTCATGTGTCACTAAATATCATTCTTTTGATTTTTTTTAATGGAGGTGAAATTAATGTAACATAAGATTAACCATTTTAAAGTTAATGATTCAGTGGCACTTAGTATATTAACAATGTTATACAACCACTATTTTTATCTAATTTTATCTACTTTATCTATTTTATCTACTCTGGATATTTTGTATAAATGAAATCGCACAATAAAAAAAAAAAGATCCTAAGAATAGAGTATAGAATATAATTTTTTTCATTGTTTTTTATTCAGTTATCCTTCTTAATTGCAATTTTAAACCATAGTAATCCAATGATGGTCACTAGGCTGAACACAACTAACAAACAAAACGATCTAAAAAACTCAAAAAATATTTTAATAAACTTACATATTAAATGCCCCATGATATTGATTGGAATCAGAGTAAGACATATGCTTTCAGCTGTCTATATCATATTGTACTAAAACCATGTTTAAAAAACTGATGAATTAGACAAAATCTTCAAACACACATGAACTTATACATATTTTAAGCAAATAATTTAAAACCTCAGATTAAAAATGAAGACAAGCTGATACAATGGATGTTATTCTTTAATTAAAACAATAAGTATAAATAATATTGGCAAGATGGAAGTTCTTAAGACATGAAATTACATAAAATGAAAATTTCAATATAATATATTTAAAACAAGCTGTTTAAAATTACATATGTATATATATATAGACAGAAAGAGAAACTGAGAGAAGCAAATATCAAAATAGAATATTTGTTAAAGAAGTATAACTTAATATATTTTTATTTCTTTCCCCACATTTCCTCTAATCTTGCACCAGTCTTTGGTCAAAAAAACAAAATCTAAACTATGTACTCAGTGTGTAGGGTGTTTAAATTCAGGAATTAGAAACGGTTTGTAAAGATAAGAAAAACTCTCACAGGAGGTTTCAGCCTAAAGCAACAAGCCAAATGTGCTCAAGAAGGTCACATAGAAGCTGTTCTTAACATTTCATCCACCATGTCTCTGTCCATGTGATTGCCAACAATCACTCAAGAGAATAATGACTTTTCATTGGCAAGCTCCAACAAGGAACTATATGGAGAAAAGGATTCTGAGAATAGAAAGTTCCTGATTTCCCCACTGTGATGTAATAGAAACATTAGAAGGATGATAGTGATGTTAAATGGACCAAAGGCAAGACAGGACAAACAATACTGAATATTAAATGCTGGTTTATATGTCCAAACAATTCAAGGCAAGTGACAGGCTGAGAATTTCAAGAGGATGAAAATCATCAGCTATGGACAATTAACATACAAATCCTATTGGTGAAAACTAATTTTATTCCTGACTAACACTATGGGTCACTATGTGTCTGTCAGTTTGTCATACTCCGGTGGCTCATGTGTTTCTGTGAAGCTAGACACTATGTCACCAGTATTTCAAAAGCCAACAGGGCAATCCAAGGTGGACAAGTTTTAGCAGATCTTCCAGACTAAGACAGACTACAAAAAAGGACCTGGGGATCTACTTCTAAAAAAAGTTGGCAAGTGAAAATCTTATGAATATAGTGCTGGAAGATGATTCCTTCAGGTTGGAAGGCACTCAAAATATGACTAGAAAAGAGCTCTCTCCTCTAAGTAGAGTTGACCTTAATGATGTGGATGGAGTCAAGTTTTTAAGACCTTCATTTGCTGATGTGTCACAACTTAAAATGAGAAGAAAAGGGTACAAATATCCATTAATAATAGGAATGTGGAACATACAAAAAATGAATCCAGTAAAACTGGAAATCGTCAAAAGTGAAATGGAACACATAAAGATCGATATCCTAGGCATTAGCGAACTGAAATGGACTAGTACTGGTCATATTAAATAGGACAATCATATGGTCTACTATTCCAGGATGACAAATTGAAGAGGAATGACATCACATTCATCATCAAAAAGAACATTGCCAGATCTATCTTGAAGTACACTACTGTCAGTGATATGATAATATCCATACCTTGCAAAGAAGACCACTTAGTATTATTAATCAAATGTACACACCAACTTCTAATCCCAAAGGTGAGCAATCTGAAGATTTTTACCAACTTCTGCACCTGAAATTGATCAAAGAGAGAATCAAGAGGCATTGATAATTACTAGTGAATAAAATTTGAAAGATGGAAACAAAAACAGAGGATTGGTAGTTGGAAAATACGGCCTTGGTGATAAAAATGATGCTGGAGATCACATGATAGAAATTTGTGACACAAATAACTTATTGGAAATACCTTTCTTCAACAACATAGAGGGCGACTATAAATGTGGATCTTGTGGAAGGGAATACACAGGAATCAAATCAACTACATCTGTGGAAAGAGAAGGTGGAGAGGCTCAATAACATCAGACATAAAAAGGAAGGGGCCCAGTGCAGAACAGACCATTAATTACTCATATGCAAGGTCAAGTTGAAGGTGAAGAAAATTAAAACAAATTCTTGACAGCCAAAGGACAACAGTGGGTATATCCCACCTGAATTTAGGGACCATCTCAAGAATAATTTGATGTGTTGAACACTAATGACAGAAGACCAGACGAGTTATGGAGTGACATCAAGGACATCATACATGAAGAAAGCAAGAGTCATTAAAAAGACAGGAAAGAAAGAAAAGACCAAAATGGATGTCAGAAGAGACTGAAACTTGCTCATGAACATCGAGTAGCTAAAGCAAAAGAAAGAAATGATGAAGTAAAAGAGCTGAACAGAACATTTCAAAGGGCAGCTCCAGAAGACAAAGTAAAGTATTACAATGACATGTGCAAAGATTTGGAGGTAGAAAATCAAAAGGGAAGAACACACTCAGCATTTCTCAAGTTAAAAGAACTGAAGAAAAATTGCAAGCCACCAGATGAAACACTGAAGGATTCTACAGGGAAAATATTAAATGACACAGGCAGCATCAAAAGAGAATGAAAGGAATACTCTGAGACACTGTACAAAAAAGAATTGGTCAATATTCAATCATTTCAGGAGGTAGCATATGATCAAGAACCAGTGATACTGAAGGAAGAAGTCCAAGCTGCACTGAAAGCATTGGCCAAAAACAAGTGTCCAGGAATTGAAAAAATATAAATTGAGATGTTTCAACAAACGAATGCAGTGTTGGAAACACTGACTTGTCTATATCAAGAAATTTGGACAATAGCTACCTGGCCAACTGATTGGAAGAGATCCATATTTTTGCCCATTCCAAAGAAAGGTGATCCAACAGAATGTGGAAATTATTGAACAATACCATTAATATCACATACGAGTAAAATTATGCTGGAAATCATTCAAAAGAGGTTGCAGCAGTACATTAACAGAGAACTTCCAGAAATTCAAGCCAGATTCAGAAAAGGACATGGAAGGAGGGATATCATTGATGATGTCAGATGAATCTTGGATGAAAGCAGGAACACCAGAAAGATGTTTACTTATGTTTTATTGACTATGCAAAAACATTCGACTGTGTGGATCATAACAAATTATGGATAACATTGGAAGAATGGGAATTCCAGAACACTTAACTGTGCTCATGAAGAACCTGTATACAGACCAAGAGGCATTAATTGGAACAGAGTAAGAGGATACTGCATAGTTTGAGGATGGCATAGTTTAAAATCTGGAAAGATGTGCTTCAAGGTTGTATCCTTTCACCATACTTATTCAGTCTGTATGCTGAGTAAATAATCAGAGAAGCTAGACTATATGAATAAGAACGAGGCATCAGGATTGGAGGAAGACTCGTTAACAACCTGCTATATGCAGATGATACAGCTGTGCTTGCTAAAATTCAAGCAGACTTGAAGCACTTACTGATGAAGATCAAAGACTACAGCCTTCGGTAGAGTTCCATCTCAACATAAGGAAAACAAAAATCCTTACAACTGGACTAAATAAGCACCATCATGATAAACGCAGAAAAGATCGAAGTTGTCACGGATTTCATTTTACTTGGATCCACGTCAATTCCCATGGAAGCCACAGTCAAGAACTCAAATGACGTATTGCATTGGGAAAATCTACTGCAAAAGAGCTCTTTAAATGTTAAAAAGCAAAGATATCACTTTGAGGACTAAGGTTCACCTGACCTAAGCCATTGTATTTTCAATTCTGTCATATGCATGCAAAAGCTGGACAATAAATAAAGAAGAGTAAAGAAGAATTGACACCTTTGAATTATGGTTTTATTATTTTATTATGGTATTATATGAATATACCGTGGACTGCCAGAAGAACAAATATTTCTTGGAAGAAGTTCATCCAGAATGCTTCTTAGAAGTGAGGATGGCAAGACTTCATCTCACATACTCTGGACATGTTATCAGGAGGGATCATTCCCTGGAGGACATTATGCTTTGTAAAACAGAGGGTCGGCGAAAAAGAGGAAGACCCTCAATAAGATGGATTGACACAGTGACTATAATAAGCATAGTAACCATTGCAAAAATGGTACAGGACTGGGCAGTGTTTTGTTCTGTTGTACATAAGGTCACTATGTGTAGGAATCAGCTCGATGACACCTAACAATAACAAATCCTAAAAGAACTATGACAAAAAAAATTTAAATGTATTATTGTGATCTTCATGCTTTAGTAATGTAAGATATAGTGTAGATATTATTGCTGTAGTTAGCTGTCTTTGAGTCAGCCTCTTACTCCAGGGGCACCCCATATTGTGATCCACAGGGATTTTATTGGCTGTTTCCAGACCATGGTACCCCATGTTGTGACTCATAGGGTTTTCATTGGCCAGTTGTCTTCGAGTTGATTCCAACTCCTAGTGACCCAATAGGACAGAGTAGAACTGCCTAATAGGGTTTCCAAAGCTGTAAATCTTTACAGAAGTAGACTGCCACATCTTTCTCCCACAGAGAGGCTAGCAGGTTGGAACCCCCCATCTTTTGGTTAGCAGCTGAGTGTTTTAACCACTGCACTACTAAGGCTACATTGGCTGATTACATCTATAGAATTAATAAGGTCACACCAGTGGGCTAACCTCTTCCTGAAAGATATCTACTCAGTCTTGATTCTTGATATCTCTTGATTTCTACAACTTAAATTATCCCTTATCCAATAAATAATGTGAACCATCATTTTAATTCCATAATTATTTCAGAAAATACTACTTTCTGGTTTTGAAGATTTCTGTTGTAAATTTAGTGTTTAAGTGCTAATAAGAAGCAAATTATACCTAAGCATTTACATAGTTGTTTTATTTTTATTATTTTAATATTATATATTTTCTCCCCACATGTCTGTCAGTTTGTCATATTGTGGTAGCTTTCATTTTGCTGTTATGCTGGAAGCTATGCCACCAACATTTCAAAGCAGAGTCATGCATGGTGGACAGATTTCAGTTGAGCTTCCAGACTAACACTCACTAGAAAGAAGGACTTGGTGGTCTTCTTCTTAAAAAAAATTAGGCAGTGAAAATCTTATGAATAGCTGAGGAACATTGTCTGATATAGTGCCAGAAGATGGCCCCCTCAGGTTGGAAGGCACTCAAAATATGACTGTGAAAGGGCTGCCTCTTCAAAGTAGAGTCAACCTTAATGACACGGATGGAGTCAAGCGTTCAAGACCTTCATTTGCTTATGTAGCATGACTCAAAATGAGAAAAAGCAGGTAAAAATATCCATTAGTAATTGGAATGTGAAATGTACGAAGTATGAATCTAGGAAAATTAGAAATCATCAAAAATGAAATGGAACACATAAAGGTTAGTATCCTAGGCATTAGTGAACTGAAACGACCTGGTACTGGTCACATTAAATAGGACAATCCTATGGTCTACTATACCAGGAATGACAAATTGAAGAGGAATGGAGTTGCTTTCCTCATCAAAAAGAACATTTCCAGATCTATCCTGAAGTACAACACTGTAAGTGATATGATAATATCCATAAGCTTACAGGGAAGACCAGTTAATTTTTATGAATTTCTGCAGTCTGTAATTGATCAAACATGCAATCAAGATGCATTAATAAATACTGGTGATTGGAATGTGAAAGTTGGAAATAAAGAAGAAGGATCACTAGTAGGAAAATATGGCCTTGGTGATAGAAATGACACTGGAGATCACATGATAGAATTTTGCAAGACGAGGGACTTCTTCATTACAAATATCTTTTTTTGAACAATATAAACATCGACTATACACGTGGACCTCACCAGATGGAACCCATAGGGATCAAATTGACTACATCTGTGGAAAGAGACAATGGAAACTCTCAATATCCTCGGTCAGAACAAGACCAAGGGCTGATTGTGGAACAGACCATCAATTGCTAATATGAAGTTCAAGTTGAGTCTGAAGAAAATTAGAAGTCTACAAAAGCCAAAGTATGACCATGAGTATATTCCACCTGAATTTAGAGACCATCTGAAGAACAGACTTGACTGAACTTATTAAAAAACAGGATAAGAATTACATCAGACTTCTCTCTAAAAATATTCAAGCAAGAAGTGAGTGGAGGGAAATATTTAAAATGTTGAAAGAAAAAAACCCACCAACCTAGAATTTTGTGCCTGGAAGAATTATCGTCCAGAATAAAGGAGAAATAAGTACTTTCTCAGACAAACAAAGGTTGAAGGATTTTGTTGTACTAGATTTCCTTTCAAGAAAAGTTAAAACAAGTTCTTCAGAGAGAAAGAAACTGATATAGGTCAGAAAATCAGACCTACAAAGAGACAGAATAATCAAGAAGAAATAAATGAAAGCAAAATGAAATATTTTCTTTTTCTTGTTGTAAACTTATCTAATAGATAGCAGTTTTGTTTAAAACAATAATAGTAAAAATATATTGGATAATTATAGCTTATGGATAAGTGAAATGTATCACAATGTTAAAGAGAATAGGAGTGAGAAATTGAGAATACTCTGTTATAAGGTAACTGTACAATCCATGAAGTGACATAATGTTACTTGAAAGTGGACTTAGATTAATTGTAAATTTATATGATAAACTCTAGAGCAATCTCTAAACATTTTTTAATAATAATTTATTGTGCCTTTTGTGAACGTTTACACAGCAATTAAGGTTTCCTGTTGACAATTTCCACACAAATTGATCAATGACATCAGTTACATTTTTCATATTGTGTCAACATTCTCATTAATTGTGTTGTGGTTGTTCTATTTCCAGTAATCTAATTTCCCTGCCCCCTTATCTTCTCATCTGTGCTTTGGACTAAATGTTGACCTTTTTGAATCAAAAAAAAAAGAAGAATAGACTTGACTGATTAAGCACTAATGACCAAAGACCAGACAAGTTGTGGAATGACATCAAGAACATCATACATGAAGAAAGCAAAGGGCAAAAGATGATTAAAGAAACAGTAAAGAAAGAAAAGACCAAAATGGATGTCAGAAGAGACTCTGAATTTTCTTCTTGAACGTAAAGTAGCTAAATCAAAAGGAAAAAATGATGAAGTAAAACAGCTGAACAGAAGATTTCAAAGTGTGGCTTGAAAAAACAAAATAAAGTTATAAAGAAAGATGCAAAGACCTAGAGTTAGCAGACCAAAAGGGAAGAACACTCTCAGCATTTCTCAAACTGAAAGAATTGAAGAGAAAATTCAAGCCTCAAATTCCGGTATTGAAGGATTCTACAGGGAAAATTAAACAGCACAGGAAGCATCAAAACAAGATGGAAGGAATACACAGAGTCTCTGTATCAAAAAAAAAAAAAAATTGGTTGACATTCAACCATTTCAGGAGGTAGCATATGATCAAAAATCAATGGTACTGAAGAAAGAAAATCAAGCTGTACTGAAGGCATTGGAGAAAAACAAGACTCCAGGAATTAACAAAATATCAGTTAAGATGTTTCAACAAATGGATGCAGCACTGGAAGCACTCACTCGTCTATGCCAAGAAATTTAGAAGACAGCTACCTGGCCAACTGACTGGAAGAGATTCATATTTGCACCCATTCCAAAGAAAGGTGGTCCAACAGAATGCAGAAATTATCAAACAATATCATTAACACCACACACAAGTAAAATTTTGCTGAAGATCATTCACGAGCTGTTGCAGCAGTACATTGACAGGGAACTGCCAGAAATTTAAGCTGAATTCAGAATAGTAAATGGAATGAATGATATCATTACTGATGTCAGGTGGATCTTGGCTGAAAGCAGAGAATACTAGAAAGATGTGTACCTGTGTTTTATTGACTATTCAAAGACATTCAACTGTGGGGGTCATAACAAAGTATGGATAACCTTGTGAAGAATCAGAATTCCAGAACACTTAACTGTGCTCATGGGGAACCTGTACATAGACCAAGACGCAGTCGTTTGAACAGAACGAGTGGATACTGCGTGGTTTAAAGTCAGGAAATGTGTACTTCAGGGTTATATCCTTTCACCATACTTATCCAATCTTTATGCTTAGCAAATAATCCTAGAAGCTTGAATATATGAAGGGGAATGTGGCATCAGGATTGGAGGAGGACTCATTAACAACCTGTGATGTGCAGATGAGACAACTTTGCTTGCTGAAAGTGAAGAGGACTTGAAGCATTTAGTGATGAAGTTCAAAGACTACAGCCTTCAGTATGGGTTACACCTCGACATAAAGAAAACAAAAATTGTCACAACTGGACCAATAATCAATATCATGATAAACAGAGAAAAGATTGAAGTTGTCAAGGATTTTATTTTACTTGGATCCACAATCAATGCCCATGGAAGCGGCAGTCAAGAAATCAAAGAACGCATTGCATTTGGCAGATCTGCTGCAAAAGATCTCTTTTAAGTGTTCAAAAGCAAAGATGTCAGTTTAAGGACTCAGATATGCCTGACCCAAGCCATGGTGTTTTCAATTGCCTCATATGCATCATAAAACTGGACAATGAATAAAAAAGACAGAATAAGAATTGATTCCTTTGAATTGTGGTATTGGCAAAAAATATTGAATATACCATGGACTTCCAGAAGAACAAGTGAATCTATTGTGATGGTTACAATTGTGTGTCAACTTTGCCGAGCCATGATTCTCAGTGGTTTGACAGTTATATGATGTTGTTATCACTTCCGTGATGTGACTTGATATAATATGATCACCTCCATGATGGGATCTGCTGTGATTAGTCAATGAGTTGAAAGGAAGTTTCCTTGGGGGTGTGACCTACTGAATATAAGTGGACATTCTAGAAAGGTTTGTGGGCTTTAGCTCGTTCTGGATCCTACAGTTGGCAACTGTTAGTCTGACCTCCAGTTCTTGGAACTTGAGCTAGCAGCTTACCTGTGGTCTTGCCTGCTGACATTGGGTTTTGTCGATCTTCACAGCCTGTAAGCAAGAGCCCTGCTCTTTGACCTACCAATTCTGGGTTCACCAGCCCCATGGCTATATGAATCAGGAGAAGCCTCTATCTTTACCCACAGACTTGGGACATTCCAGCCTCTGCAACTGCATGAGCCATTTCCTTTATATAAATCTCCTGATATATATATACTTATACACTTTACTGGTTTTGCTTCTCTAGAGAACTCAGCCTAAGACATCTGTTTTGGAGGAAGTACATCCAGAATACTCCTTAGAAGCAAGGATAGAAAGACTACGTCTCATATAGTTTGGACAGGAGGGACCAGCCCCTGGAGAGGGACATCATTCTTGGTAAAGTAGACACTCAGGGAAAAAGAGGAAGACCCTTAACAAGATGGATTGACACAGTGGCTGCAAAAATGGGCTTAAGCATAACAACAATTGTGAGGGTGGTGCAGGACCAGGCAGTGTTTTGTTCTGTCTTACATAGGATCACTATGAGTCATAACCAACTGGATGGCTCCTAATAACAACAATATATTTTTAGATGAGGCAAGTAGACTAGATCTTTTTACTTTCTGTCCTCTTCCTGTCCTATAATCTACTTGATAGACAGATAGGTAAGTAGATAGACAGACAGACAGACAGATAGATAGATAGAAAGACAGATGGATAGATGATGAGGGAGATTCTTACCATGACATTTTTATGAGTATTGTAAAATTTCCTGGAGAACGCATTTGAAAAAAATCATCTATGTCTTTGATATGACAGTGTTATTTCCCAGGGCTTATATTTCACTTTCTATTCAATACCCTACATTATGATGCACTTATGATGCCCGAATTTTCTGATATGAACTCTCTAAGCCTAGTAAACAAGTAGATTTTCCATTCGGTCTTCATCTACACTGTTGTTAATAGTTTGGAGAATGCTTATTATCTTTCTGGGTGGAAACACCACTCTAGTTTTGCTGAAATCTTTCTTCTGGAAATGCACTCATGCCTTGATAAACTGTATAATGTCTTTTCTAAGACCTTTCTATTCTTACAACACTTGCTTCTTTTTTATTTGAAATGACATTATTTTCCCTAACAAGTGAGTAATTTGTTAACTTATTTATTATGACCTATGTCTTTATAGCTCAGGAAAAAAAAAAGTGTGCTGCTTTTACAGACATTTAAACCATCAGTTTCTAAACAACCTACTAACCTGTATATTCACTCTTTGAAAGGGGTAGTAATGAAGACAAGATTGTTTTACTAGAGGTTTTGCCTATAAAGTCGCATTAGTAATATGTGAATTACTGGATAATGTAATGTTAGATTAAAAAGAAATTATGAAAGGCATAGTTTTGAAAAACTTGACATTTCCACTCAAAAATCATACTTTTATGCATAACTTTGTTGAGGAAAACCCAAGGTGTTTTGTTTTAATTAAATAGTTAAAACCCAATAGTACTAAAGATGAACTGGATGTTAGGAGGTGTTTTTCTCTTTTGCACATATAGGTAGCAGACCAAAACTAGGTCCAAAAGCCTTTCTTTTGGCCCCTACCAATTACTGCTCTCTCTCTCCTTCCCAGATTGTAACCACTGTACTGATTTAACACCTTAAATTTGTTCCCTGTCTTTTATACTACTAATAGATAAATACCATATCCAGTCTTTTGTATCTCATTTCTTCTGCCAGTATTATGCTTGTGAGATTTATAATTGTTTTTGTGTTTACCACTAGTTTATTTATCTGCATTGTAAAATAGTATTTTATTATAAGAATAGACCATAATATATTTATTCTTTTTACTGTTGATGAACAGATAGGTAGTTTCCAACTTTCAGCATATATAAATGATGTCGCTTTCAACATCTTATACATGTCTTTTGGTATTCATTTCTGTTGGTATTCAATTTTACCTAAGAGTAAAATTGCTCAGATTTGGATATATATATGTTCGGATTTAGTAGACACTGCCAAATTTAGTTCTCTAAATTGGTTGTGAAAATGTGCATTCTCAGAGGACTCAGAACAACAGCTCTAGGACAAACAATAGAGTTACTCAATATCACTTCAGGATATTTCCCTTTAGAAAAGCTATGGGTATATTTCTGGCTATCAGATGAGTAACTGGAAATTGAATGAGGGAAGAAAAATGTATGCGTGTGTGTGTGTGTGTGTGTGTGTGTGTGTGTGTGTGTGTGTGTGTGTGTGCGCGCGCGCGTGCGCGCTTGTGTGGTAAGAAGCAAAATATAATGGAGATAATTAGGTTTTTTGTGTTCGTATCTCATTCACTGGAAACTGTTCTCCATCTTCAAAATAGTAACATTAGGATCCTGTTTAGCAATTTTTAATTGATCCCAATGTAGGCACTTTTTCAAATATGGTAAATCAATAACCATATCCTTGGAAATTTGAAATATTACTGAGATTCCTTTTCATGGATTACTAGCATTATAAACCAAGTTTGAGACCTACAGGGGTGGACTAAAGAAACATAAAGACTAGCTGTTCACAAGAATAAATGGAAAAAGACATGAAGAGAGAAGCAAAACATGTTATGCTATTTTACATCAAAAGTGTTAATTTGGTAAAATTCTTCTTTGTGTCTGAAGCCTGATATCTCTTGCCCCTTCTCTACTATCTTCAATACTATATAATTTTTCATCTTATTACAGTGGTTCTGACCTCCATTCTTACCTTAAAAACAGTACTCAAGAAATAATGTGAAAAAGTAAATGCCAATAAATTATGATTGATGATAAAGCTGAACAATTATCACTACTATTTTCATGTATCAATGAGTCACCATCAGTATTCACGTTTTTAGCAAACATTGTAAAAATATATGTGTTGAATTTTATACACCAACAAAGTTCGACTGGTGTTTTGAGGCTATGAAGCCCTTTCCCTTGTCCCTTAGTCACTTTAGAGAACAGGTTTTACACAGCCCAGCCTAAACTTGCCGTGTTAAAATGTTTTTGAGGAAACCAATTTGGTGTGCTTCACACAAAAGCTCCACAACTGTGGAAAAATATCGAAGGTGTACAAATCAATCTTAGAATTGCATAGTTTTAAAACCATTATCTAAATCAGTAGTTATCTAATCTTTAATATCAGACTACAGTTACTCTATATCTTAATATGCTCTAAGAAAATCTCTGGGGAAGGTTGTTCGAGTAGACTGTGCCCTATCCTGCCTTCTGTGAGGCCCTGTTGAAATGGAAGGGTCCACAGCCCACAGTATAAGAAGTGCTATTCTAAAGAAATATACAAGTGCTTATATTTTGCTACAACTCTTATTGTGACCGCAAGTAACCAGGTTTAAAATCTGTAGGATGCTTTTCTGTCCTAAGACAATTATTTAGAACAAACTTCTTTAAAATTACTGTTCACTTCCAGAACTCTATGAACAATTCAAAATATTTAACACTGATGTAGCCTCCTAGGGGTTTGCTAGCAAGACCATCAATCAGTAGTGAGAATTCTCTATTCTCATTTTATTGAGTACAAAAATACACATTGAAAACATCTGTTTTGTGATATAGTAAATCAATTACCATACACATTTTTTCGATTCTCTTTTCAAATGTGTTACTACACATCAAAGATAATCTACGAGAAAGATGGTCATTTTAACATGTATAACTTCACAAAAAAAAGCACCAAAACAGATTAATTCTTAATTTATGCATGCCTGAATTTAATGTCTTATATTACTATAAATTAAAGCCAGTACATTGTGCAGACTTACAGTATGTTTTATATGACAAATGTCTATAATATGCAGAAAATACATCCAAGAGTAACAGTCTGAATCAACGAATTTTTTCCTCAATATAATTTATATTTAATGGCTTATGAATCATATTAAGATGATACACTAGTGTGATTATCTAAAAAATGTAAATTGAGATAAAATGCATTTTTATTCAGTGTTTATTGAGTATATTCCACCACATTATAAAATAAGTAAACATGAATTTTAATATCCCCCAATTGTCTGGTCCCTCTTTTCCACATAGCATCCGTTTTACTAACATTGATTAAGTGATTGATATATACTTGGTACTTCAAGACAGACAAGGATAAAATGGCATGCTCCTGACATAGTGTCCTGATTTAACAAATAAAAATATAGGATAATCAGTTAAAACTGAATTTCAGCTAGACAACAAGCACTTCAAGATGTAGGACATATTTATACTTTAAAAAAAAGTTGTTCATCTGTAATTAAAATTTACCTGGGTGTCCCGCATTCTATCTGGCAGCCCTTCCCTGTCCTCGAGGTGCTCAGCATTTGGTTGGGGAGCCAGACACATGCAAAAACAACCATAATAAAATGTAATAATGACTGTGATAGCATTTTGGAAATGGTATGTGTTAGCTCTTGTATATCCATTATTTACCAAACATTTGTTGAGTAATGAATAACTCTGTGATTCTTCCTGTCCTGGGAGCTTAGATACAGACATAAAAGAAATTACAAAAAAAAAAAAAAAGGTAAAACAAGTATAAAATATAAAGGACTAATTTTTTTTATAAACAAAAGTACATTAGAGCTTGATTAAACATATATATAACTGGTAAAATAAAACAGTTGTTCAAACAGAACAAGGGGATAATGCATGGTTTAAAATCAGGAAAGGTGTGTGTAAAGGTTGTATCCTTTTACCATACTTATTCAATCTGTAAACTGATCAAATAATCTGAGAAGCTGGACTATATGAAGAAGAATGCGGCTTTAGGATTGGAGGAAGACTCATTAATAATCTACCACATGTAGATGATACAACCTTGCTTTTAATTTTAAAAAATTATAAAATTTTCACACTGTGAAAGTGTAAAATTCTAATCCTTTCTACATAAGTAGAAACTACATAATGTAGTTTCTCAGACACTAAAATTAAATTCAAAACAATGCATGTACCATTTCATTCAATAGATCAACTCTGATTTTTTGAACAACTGGAAACTAAAAGACTCTTACTTCTTACATACATCCAATAGCCTATATTACCAGAATGACAACTATCTCTGTGTGTAGTAGTTGACACAACACTCTGGGAACAACTTTGTCTCTATCTTTTGAAATTCACTATCGTATACCATATGACCCAGTAATTCCACTTCTGAATATATACCTTGGAGAATTATTGTGCACTTTTCACCAGATAACTTGTACACAGGTGTACCTAACCATTTGACAATCGATTTCAAAATAGAAAAAAAAGAAAAAGAAAAACAGGTACATGAAACAAGATGGCTGAATCTTTGAGCAAAAAAAAACTTATTGAAAAAATCATGTTGGAGGTAGAGTAGGCTATTTTTAGAAATATCAAATCAAGCAAAGGAAACAATATATTTTTTACACATATATAGCCTGTTAGTGATAAAACTATGAAAATTTAGGTAGAGATTGCATTTGAGTGAACACAGTGAAGTTACAAGGCATATCTACATAGGTGTAATGAAACTGACAGCACTCTAGTTCTTGAGCTGAGTGATGTGTTCACAGGTATTTACTTTAGATGATACCACATAATTTTCATATAAGTAACACATATACTTTTGTTTGTATCACATTTTACATAATATTATAAATGACATTGTATCAGTCAATGCCCCAGAAAAGAAAGACGACACACTTAAATAAGTATGATATGTGGACAATTTAATAAAGGTAATCTCTACAAAATGAGAAAATCCTAAGAAATAATGCAATTCTCCAAGTTAGTAATATTCTGGCTTGTTACTACCTCTGTCACGCAGGCCATACATCTCAGTTCACCAGAACACAGAGGGTGGAGAATGCATCTGGAGATGCAAATGGAAGATTTACAGCATAGTGTTTGGCAATTTAATATAGTCAAAATTCACTGAATAATCTTTGGTATTCAGAACTTTCTCTTCAAAACCAATTTTACCTCTTTGAAATACTATTGGTATTACAAAATTGTCATAATCTAACAGCGTATAGATTTTAGCTAAACTTTTATAAAATGTGGGATATGTTTAGGAATATAAGCCTTGGAATAGTTCCTACTTTCTAGCTTTTAAATTTTATCTTTTAAGTTTTTATATCCTTCTCAAAATTAAGAAATCACT
This sequence comes from Dugong dugon, assembly GCA_030035585.1. Classification (NCBI taxonomy): domain Eukaryota; kingdom Metazoa; phylum Chordata; class Mammalia; order Sirenia; family Dugongidae; genus Dugong; species Dugong dugon. The sequence continues at coordinate 38,296,430 of CM057479.1, forward strand.
GGACAAAAATAACAAATTGCAGATAAAAACTACTCTATGTAATTAAAAACAAAGCCACTTTTTCTGAAAGAAAAGTTTTGTTGATTCTTATAAGGTAAATTTAAATTTACCTTGTCCCATGGCAGTCTAGAAAAATTAGATGTCTCACTTATCTTCATAAAGACCAAATACTTTCAACAGTACAACCATTTTTTGCACAGCAAATTAAGCTATTGTTTTAGAACCATGTCTTTGTTGTCACCAAACATGTTTAAAATCACCTTGGAATTAATAAGTTTTCTTTTTAATGGGCTATCACAAGAGTCATTTTGTTATGAGGCTTAGAATATTTCTAAAACGTGTGGTATCTCTTTCCATATTACTTGAGTCACAAAGAAGTGCATGTAAAGTTTACTGAAGACAAGCCAGTAATGAGGGAAGTTTGTTCTAGCTCTTACAATGAAGTTATTGACTTTAGGCAAGTCATTTACTTTTCTGATCTTCAGGTCATCTTTAAAGGAGGAATTTGGACTGAGGTCCCTCTGAATCCCATCACACTTTGGTTTTCTAACACACACACAGACCTTGTTTAACTGTGCTCAGACATATCCAGCTCTATTTTTCTTTTGTTTTGTTCTTCTCTTTATTTTTTTGCAAATTTGTCCTTTCAATCAATTGCCTGTATCAACAATAAAAGAAAAAAAAAAAGAAATTATCAAGTACATTCAATCATTTACAGAATGCAGGTTATGGCATTATGAACATATGTATTTTTGAGCCACTCTTAAATGTGCTATTAAATTTCTAATATGGTATGTGTGTGTGCAAATGTGTGTGTATACACATATATATGTATATATATGCATGTATACATGTACAGATATAGGTATATACATATTTATGTATGTACATATACATATATACTTAGATATCTATATAGAACACAGATAATTTTTTAAAATTTTCTACAGATTTAATATTTGAGTGTATGTTCTCTAGAATAAAAAGTTGGTTAAAAACCTATCAATTTATTTTGTTCATTAATTAGAAGACTTACATGGTAAAGATCTCAACCTTCTCTAAATTGTTCTATAGATTTAACACAATCTCATTCAAAATTTCAGAAGGAATTTTTATAGATATAGGCAAGCTGATTCTAAAATTTTTATAAAATGGCAAAGGATCTAGACTAGCAAAGGAATTTTGAAAAAAAAGAATAAATTTGAAAGATTCAGAGCACCTGATTTTAGGAGTTACTAAGTAATGAAGAGATAACTATATAGAACCATGGAACAGAGAAGAAAGTAGATCAGAAATAGATCCATACGGATAAAGACAATTGAGTGTTGACAAAGGAACAAAAAAAATTGATGGAAAAAGCTAGTCTTTTCCATTGGACATCCACATGCAAAATACAAACTTTAAACTAAACGTCACACCTTATACAAAAAATAATTAATAATGAATCAGAAGTCTAAATGAAAAATGTGTAACTCTAAATCCTTTAGAGGAAAACATACAAACAAATCTTTGTAACCTGTCATTAAGCAAAAAGTTATATGTGACACAAAAGCATAATTCATAAAAGCAACTTTGATAAAATGGACTTCATTAAAATTAAAAATATTTGCTCTTCTGTTAAGAGAGTGGAAAAACAAGCCATGGACTGGGAGAAGATACCTCAAATCAAAAATTTGACAAAATACTTTTTATTCAGAATATTTAAAGATTCCTCAACAATTGACAGTGAGAAAATAAATTCAATTTTAAAAATAGGCAAAAGAGTTGGACAATTCACCAGAAAGGACATATGCATGGCAAAAAAGCACATGGAAAGATGCTTAACATTATTAATTATTAAAAACAAACAAACAAAAAAAAAACAAACCTGTTGCCATAGAGTCAATTCTGACACATAGTGACTCTATAGGACAGAGTAGAACTGCCCCCATAGGGTTTCCAAGGAGTGGCTGGTGGATTAGAAATGCTGACGTTTTCGTTAGCAGCTGAGGTCTTAACCACCGTGCCACCAGAGCTCCTAGGGAAATAAAAATTAAAACCATGATGAACTGTAAATACATGCCTATTAGAATGAGTAAAAAAAAAAAAAAAAAAATTACTGACAATATCAAGTTCTGGCAAGAATATAGAGCAACTGGAACTCTCCATACATTACTGCTTAAAATGCAAAATAGTACAGCCACTCTGGAAAACGGTTTTGCATTTTCTTATAAAGTGAAGCACAAACTTACCAGCTGAACCAACGATTCAGATCTTAGATATTTACCCTAGAGAAGTGAAAACTTACATCCTCACAAAAATTCAAATACATATTTATATAGTGAATCATTATAATCTACTGCAACTAGAAACAAAGTGAATATCCTTCAATTTATGAATGAATAAACAAATGGTAGTGTATCCATATAAGGAAATTCTACACAGCAATAAAAATAACTGAACTATTGATACACATAAAAACTTGGATAAGTCTTAAAGGCATTATGCTAAGTAAAACAAGCCAATTTCAAAAGGTTACAAACTGTGTAATTTTTTATATGACATTTTCCAAAAGATAAAACTATGGTAATGGAGGAAAATCAGTGGTTACCAGATGTTAGGATGAAGGGAGAAGGTGGCTGCAAAAGGATAGCTTAAAGTATTTTGGGGGGGGTGGAATTACTCTATATGCTGATCGTAGTGGTGGTTACCTGAATCTATACGTGTGTTAAAATTCTTATAATTGCACACACACAAAAACACACACTTTAATTTTATTGTATGGTAACTTTAAAAATAAAATAAAATCCTGGGTCATTTAGTGTCGGGGCAAGTATGTGCACCTTAATAGAACTGGAGAGGATATCTACTATCCCACTATAGTAAAATAACACTTTTTAATGATGATTATGTTGAATAATTTAAACATGATCAAATTATCTTCAATATAGTCTTAATTGGATGTGTAAAACCCAACAGAAACAAAAAAACTGAGATGTGGTATCATTAAGCACCATATTGAGTAATTAAGTAAAAAAAAAATAGAAATATTAATCAATAGGTTACTTGTTTGTATATTTTATAAAATTACAGAGACATTAATCATAATTATTTTTATCCAATTTGATTTTGAACTATTATGTTTAATATACCCTCCCCACAGCATATAGACATATGCATGTATATATATGTAGGACTTACAAGGAAGGACTGGCTGAGGTTTTGATTAGCAGCCCAATTTTTAACCACTGTGCCAGCAGGGCTCCTAACACACACACACGTAGACACACACACACACACACACACACACACACACACGTAGACACACACACACACACACACACACACACACACACACACACACTGAAGATCATTCAAAAGCAGTAGCAGCAGTGCATTGACTGGGAGTTGACAATTCAAGCTGGATTCCGAAAAGGACGTGGAACAAGGGATATCATGGCTGCTTGTCAGATGGATCTTGGCCAAAAACAGAGAATACAAGAAAGATGTTCACCTGTATTTTATTTACTATGCAAGGGCATTCAACTCTGTGGATCATAACAAATTATAGATAACATTGTGAAGAATGGGAATTCCAGAACATTTAATCGTGCTCATGTGGAATCTGTACATAGACCAATAGGCAGCTGTTAAACAGAACAAGAGGATGCTACGTGATTTAAAATCAGGAAAGGTGTACCTCGGGGTTGTATCTTTTTTTACCATACTTATTCAATCTCTATGCTGAGAAAATAATGCAAGAAACTGAGCTATGTGAAGAAGAACGAGGCATCAGGACTGAGCGAAGACTCTTTAACAATCTGCAATATGCAGATGACACGACCTTCTTTGCTGAAAGTGAAGAGGATTTAAGCACTTATTAATGAAGACCAAAGACTACCACATTTAGTATGGATTACACCTCAACATAAAGAAAAAAAAAAAAATCACGACTGGACCAATAAGTAACATCATGATAAACAGAGAAAAGATTGAATTTGTCAAGGATTTCGTTTCATGGATCCACAATCAACGCTCACAGAAGCAATAGTCAAGAAATCAAGAACACACTGCATTAGGCAAATCTGCTGCAAAAGACTTCTTTAAAGTATTAAAAAGCAAAGATATCGCTTTAAGGACTAAGGTGCGCCAGACCCAACCCGTGGTGTTTTCAATCGCGTCAGAGCATGTGAAACCTGGACGATGAACAAAGAAAACTAAAGAAGAGTTGATGCCTTTGAATTATGGTGTTGGCAAAGAATACTGAATATACCATGGACTGTTGCATAGTGGTTACGAGCTCAGGCTGCTTACCAAAAGGTCCGCAGTTTGAACCCGCCACAATCCACTCCTTGGAAATAATGAATATGCCATGGACTGCCAGAGAAATGAAAAAATCTGTCTTAAAAGAAGTACAACCAGAATGCTCCCTAGAAGCAAGGATAGCAAGACTTCGTCTCACATACTTTGGACATGTTATCAGGAGGGACCAGTCCCTGGAGAAGGACATCATGCTTTGTAAGGTAGACAGGGAAAAAGAGGAAGACCCTCAACCAGATGGATCAACAGAGTGAATTTAACAATGGGCTCAAGCATAACATCAATTGTGAGGATGTCAGAGGACCAGGCAGTATTTTGTTCTGTTGTACATAGGGTCGCTATGAGTCAGAACTGACTCAACAGACATCTAGCAATAACATACATATGTGTGTGTGTGTATGTGTATATATACGTGTGTGTATATATATATATATATATACACATACATATACATATAAAGAGATTCTTTTCCTTAAGATAGAAGAAGTAGTAAATTAATCATCGAGCATCTGGTCAGTGGAGGAAAAAGACTTTGAACAAACACTTTTAAATGTTTTGAAAAAGAAAAATACTTTGAACTTTCCCCTTACTTAAATATGAGAGCTTTAAAATTCATTATGCCTGGTAGCCTTTTATTATGAAACAATCTTTGGTCCTGATATATTTTTGCATTCATTAGAAAATAATAAAACTTTGAACTTTCTAAAATTTATATTTAATAATTTTACTTATAAATAAATCCATTTACTGGTTACCATTAGGCAATCATTTGTTTTTTAAGTAGTACCAGTTTAGGATGAAGTATTTGGATGGCACAAATGGTTTAGCACTCAACTACTAACCAAAAGATCACCTGTTTGAACCCACCAAAAGATGCCTCAGAAGGACAGACCTAACAATATGCTTCTAAAACCTATGGAGCAGTTTTACTCTGCACTCCTAGGGTACCATGAGTTGGAACGGACTGGACAACAACTAACAGTAACAGCAACAACAACTAAGTTTAGGTGATTCCTATGAAACAAAACCTCCTACTTAATTGTTCATAATGAAATCGTTTTCTAGAGTCTGAGTACCCTTAAACTGCACTTGCAGAAACTGTGCTCACCTTGTGTTGCTTATTTGATAATTTGTTAATTGAGTTATTGAGTAAAAAATAACCAACTTAAAGAAACACATTAAAAAGATTTGACAGATATAAAAACTTCTTTTTATATTTTTATTTTAAACATTTTCTTCGCTTTTAAATGTATGAAAATACTTTCTGGAATTACATATTTTAAATTCTGCAATCAGGCTTAAAAAGCATCTTGTTCAAGGATAGATATTAATTGAAAAAGTTTGCTCTTTCACTGAAACTTCAGGAAATGGAAAAGGACAAGAAGACTTCCAATGCTATGTAGGATTGAAAGGGAAATCATTATTATAACATGTATTTTTGTGTCTAGAAATAATAATGAAATATTTTCCAAGTTACATAAAGACACATAAAATATTCGTGCTTAGGATTCCACATCACCATGGAAAGAGACAAAGTTTAATTTGTGATTAAACATTCCCAGAACTGGTTTTCCCAAGCCATTCTAAGCATATTGTGATGATTAATATTTTGTGTCAACTTGCCTCAGCTGTGATTCTCAGTGGTTTGGCAGTTACCGGACTGGCTGCTCTTCCATAATGGACTATATTGTAATCATCTTCCATGATGTTATCTGAAGTTATCAACCAATAAGTTGAAAGGGGAGTTTCTATGGGAGGTGGCCTGCCTCCAGTATATAAGCCAGCAGAAGTATCCAACCTGCCTCCTGACCTATGGATTTGGGACTTGCCAGCCCCTACAATTGTGTGAGCCATTTCCTTGAAGACAGTCTCTCTATATTTATATATGTATATGTCTAACTGGTTTTTCTCCTCTACAGAACCCAAACTAAGACACATACCATAAATATTATGAGGTTAAACCCTTGGTGTTTATCCTCAGTACTCCTTGTACTGAAAAGAAGTACGCTTCACAGTGATCTCTGAATTTTCAAATTTTATTTTCTAAAGATAAAATTGTAGCTAGCATTCTTTTATATAATGACCACTACCAGCATTTATGGGCACTAAGGTTTCTTCCATCACACTGTTTCTCTCAAATATTAAATGCTTTTTTTGCTTTCCTCACTTTCATAATATCTTGAAACCTCTAAAATGCTAAACAGTCAAAACATAACATATGGAGAATAGCTTGCAGCAAAATGGCCTACATATACCATAGGGATAATAAAGAGTTTTTTGTTTTAAATCAAGCATAATCACTTCTATTCCCTTAGAACTATGAGCAATTTTTAGGTTTCTGTTTTTCCTTCCTCTTTTTTCCTACAGTGACACTCTTCATTTTGATCCAATCTATCCCTTTTGCTTCAAAACTTCCAAGTTATAGTTTCATAGGTGGTGTCGTAACTGTTGACACATTAATGCGATAGTGAAGACCTAAGTGTAAACTCCAACACTACCTTTTAACTGTATCTGTGGTCTTTTCCATTAAAGAAAATCTCAGAGCCAGGTATCTAGAGTCATCATTAATGACCTTCTCTTTCTTGCCCATTTGTCAACACATTTATGGATTTAAATCCATTTTTTCTTCCTAATGTCACTATCGGAAGCCCTGGCGGTGTAGTGGTTAAGAGTTAGGCTACTAACCAAAAGGTCAGCAGTTCAAATCCACCAGGCTCTCCTTGAAAACCCTATGGGGCAGTTCTACTCTGTCCTACAGGGTCACTGTAAGTTGGAATCAACTCGTTGGCAATGGGTTTGGTTTGGTTTTAATGCCACTATTGCTCTTTCATCTCTACCTTCGTATTTCTACTACCTAAATCAGACTTTTATTATTTATCTCTTGGACAAGTTCAAAGTTGTAATTCTTATTTCTGCAACCATTGTCTCTCTCCTTCTCTCTTTCCACTTTTCCATCTGTCTTTCTCTCTTCATCCTGTGCTCTAATTATAAAAAATTTACGAAGTTGTATCTTTGTTAAAAATCAGATTTCTTTGCAAAAAATAGCTAGACCAGAAAACCAATTTTTAAGCTTTCATAATTAATAAGACAGTAGGTAAATAGGGCAGATCAAAAAGCAATATAAATTATAAAAAAATAAATATTACCTAAACATTAAAATTTAATCATGGGTACCATGTAATAACATGTACAATGTCAATGTTCATATACTTACACTCACACGCACACAAGCACATGCACACAGAGATTACAAAGAGAGATCTATGACTATTCCTATTTAAATATACATTTGTGTGAGCAACAGAACAATTAATAAAAAGGAAATAGTCATATGAGGAAGTGGGATTAAAGCTTTATTTTTTATTTCCTTTCCAAAAATCTATAGTTATTGTAGTCTTTAAAATTAAATTCGTATGAGTAAATAAAATAATGGTATAAAGTGTTGTGAAATTCTCCACTTCTAGCCACTATGCAGTTGGTTTCTCAAAACTTCATGGTTTTAACTAATGTTTCTCTTTCCTGCATTTCCACTCACTAACCTACTTTATCAACTTTCTAAAATGTATTGCAAAACTTGGTTAAACATTACTGACTTTCCTCTGCTTATGTTTATTAAGAAACTCCCATAAGTCAAGTATGTTCATTTTAAACTCTACAGGCTGATCTTGTCTTCTCTAAAACAGTTTTGTTTCTCATCATTTCAATTACTTATTTTTTCCCCTTTCTGTTATGTGGAATCCATGCTTAACTTTTTCTTTTTTAATGTAATGTGTTCAGAATCTCCAAGCTTTGCATAAGTAGTTTTCTCCCCCTGAAATAAATTCTTCCTTTCTCTATGTTTTTTCACTGATTCAAGAAACATCCTGTATAATATTACCCAATCCTTAATATCCACTTTTTTTGTATATAGTGCTGGGTATAAGGTCCTTAACATTCATTCTGTGTAAATATTCTTTGGTCTTCTTCACACATGGTGAATTTCCAACTTCATTGCAAGTTCTAGGGTGGTAGATATCAAGCCTAGTTTATTTTATATCGGCTGCTTTGCCCTAATATAGTAGAATCTCACTAATTATTATGACTGAAATATTTTGTTGGGTAATCTAATAATCCTCCAACTAACTTGTAACTTCAGTTTAAACTTTATCTGTGTTGTCATATCATCTTACAAACCCTGAAACCCTTTATACGCCTTACCTTGTGATATGTGGGTGATTTGGATACAATTTGTAATCTCATTGATTTCTAGAGTTGTTTTGTCTAGCTAGATGGATATCCTCATCCTGGAGGCAATAGGATAGTGAAATGCTATTTTTCAGGTCAAAGTATAAGAGTAGGTATGCTCACTATCTAGGACATCCAAACCAGCTCTCAACTTCAAATGTTAATCTTATTTTGATGGTCCATTTTGACTTATCACAGAAATTTACATCACACTTCCCAGAAATGTTCCTATCTTCTGTACCATGTGAATATTCGAAATGTTTTAGAGCTTTGGCATTTGCAATTACATTGTCTTTTTTGACATAAAAAATTTCTTTAGTCATTATATAGAAAATAATAAGTGCATGTCATGCCCAAATTTACCTGGACACTTGAACCCAATTTGTATAGATGATTGCCCAAAAGAAACAGAAATTTTAAAGAATATAATATAAAGGTCATACAAGTTTCAAAAATGTTTTAGCAATTACTAATGATCCTTTAAAAACATGAAGTAAAAATCTCATGGTTCAAATGTTAGATGTAAATTGAATTTTTTATTCTCACTCTGCCATTTTTTCTAATTTAATGAAGGTTATTCTAACAAGACTAAACAGTTATGCTATATTATGTTGAGTTTTACAAGCTAATAAAAATTAGAGTTTTTCTACTAACTTAAGGCATTGTTTTAAAACATACCAACTATATTTAACTGAAAGAAAAGCTAATAATTGCTTATTGTGGAGTTAATGCTCATCGTTTTAGTTTATTAGCATTCACTCCAGGAAATCACTTGATTCTCTCAGCCTTCCTTGTCATTGTTTCACACAAGATTTCCTCCAACTCTCTGTCTCTTTACCTTCATGGTCAGATGTGTGTCAGATGGCCAAGCACATTAAAACTAATTATTAATATTATCAAATGTTTACCTCTTACTCTCCTCTAATTTCCAATGCTTTCATAATCACTCTTCTTTTTTTCATGGCCCTTTACTGTCAACCATCTTCCTTGGATTCAGTCTTGTGGAATTCTCTCCAATTGTGAATAAGCTACTCAACCAATGTGGTTCATTCTTATCTAAATATTCTTTGTCAAGCCTGAAAACAGAATTATTTCTAATAACATTATTTTTAATAATTTTAAAGCTGGGTTATTATTCATCTCCCTTTTTCACAAGACTAAAAAGAAGGGCCAGCAATTCATTTCTTTCCCTCTGTTACTTTAAAATCTTTGGTCTACATTCTTTGCTTAATAATTCTCACTTTCCAATGTTTCCCTTTCCATTTGTAAGACTCTGTCTTTCAGTAAACTAGCAAAATTACAGCAGTTATTATTTACTTAGAAATATTAAGTTACTTAGCACTTACTATATACAAGATACCATTCTATGAAAGATACATTCATTATTTTATTAAACATAAAAAGAAATATGCACTGAAACCTGTGACTTGCACCAAATAAAGAAGTGACATTGCTAGGATTTGAACCAGGAATCATAGTTCTAGAAAACCAACTCTTAAAATTTACTTTCAATTGCAAAGCCATCTATAAACTCCCAACATTCCCTTTGTCTATCCTCAAAATTGTTAACACCTAGTCTAGAAGAAACTAAAATTCAGCATATCGAATACGGAGTTACAAGCTTTCTTTCCTGTGCCATCTAATCTTATTTTTTTTTCCCCCCAGTATCTGCTCATTCACTAGTTAGGAAGAATCCAAAATGTTATTTCTATACTGATTCTGGCATCTGCCTCTTTATTCCAATTTAGGCCTTCATTTATTCTTATCTGGACATTTTCCTTGCCTCCAGGCTCTATTCTGTTTGAGGTCTTAGACACCATGAATCCTACGTTAGTTTCCTCACAAAAATATGAGTTTCCATAAGACTAAATGGAACCTGACTCCTACCCTTACATTTTGGAGCTTTGAACAATTCCATCCCTGTTTTCACCATTCTGCCGGATTTCTGACCAATAGCACTACTCAACTGTTTTGAGACTTAAAGAAAAATGAGATAATATCTATTATATCTGACTCATCACCCTCATATCACTGTTACGTTGATATCATATAATCTACTATTGATGATGCCTCATGAAGCAGAATAATATCAAAATAGTTACATGATACTGCTATAGATATCACAAAGTATTAGCACTAGACTTTCTTACGTGTATTGAACTATTTTTTATTAGTTATCTAGCCTATGAAATCAAAGCTACATTAATGCTTGCTTAACTGAATATTCAGATGTAGAAAATTTGCCTTTTTCTAGTCCCTCATATTCATTCTCTTATTACTCACATAGTATCTCCCCTTCTAGTAACTTGTTCTTTGTTCTTTTCTTTCAAGAACAAAGAAATACTTCTATTCACTCAGTATAAATCTTCTATTATCACTTGTTCATCTGTCCTTGGGTACAAGTTCTGTCCTATTTCTTACTTTCCCTTTCCAGTACTTCCCCTGTTAACTCTGCGGAAAGATAATTATAATCCTCTTCTCAATTCTACTCCCCTATTTATTTTTTTATTCAAAGTGACTAACAGCTATTGTATACTGTTTCAGTATTTCCTGATCAGAGAAGTTAGGAGAGTTAGAAAGAGGTCTTTTTTTCTAGAATGGGAATTCTGTGTTCTTGGAGGTTTGGGGATTGCGCTATCAGTTGATATAAATTTGGAGTCAAGAATCTGGTTTGTCTAGTATCTTCCACTTACAAATTATTAGACAAATTACTTAATATTTCTGAGTCTTAATTTCTTTGTTGAAAATGAAAACCTACTTCTTAGGGATACAATGAAGATTAAAAGAAATTACTCACATGAAGTATGTAACAGAATATGAGCAGATATTAAAGGCTCAGTGAATGTTGTGCATTTTACTTCACCATTATAGAGACAAAAGATACTGAAACATAAATTTGTTTGTTTTAGCCATGGTTTTTTTTCTTTTAAATGAAGTTTTCTGAGAAATATCAATCTATAAAATTAAAAAAAACTTTCTAAATAAAATAGGGCTGGAAGTATGGAGATTAATTATTTGGCCTTTTACACTTTTCCCCAGATCAAATCCCACCCTATGCAATATGGCTCCCTGAGAAAGGTCTGCAAGAAGCCTAAAATTCACTTAAATAAAAATCACTTGTTAAAAATATATTAAAGATTATCCAAGTATTATATGAGTGAGTATATGTATATATATACACATATACATATGAATATGTATATATATAGTAATTCATTTATAAAATTATTCACTGAACATTCAGAGATCACCTTATATGTCTTAGGCAGATGTTAGACATTAAGAATATGAGATAATTAATACATTGTTCCAAACATAAGTAGTTTAACATCTAGTAGGAGAGGCAGATAGGCAATTGATCTCTCTCTTCTTCATCTATCTGTCATCTCTCTATTCAATTGTAAAAAGATGTTATAGAACCACACCAAAAAGGCAGCTAATCAAGTTGAAGATCAGGAGAAATTTCCTAGGGCGATAACTTCTAAGCTGAAATTTGAAGGACAGATGTCATAGCCAGAAAAGGAGAACTGGAATGAAGAAGAATGTTATAAACAGAAGAAATATTATGAGAAAGCATGGTTTACCAAACAGCAAAATATCAGTCTATCTGAAAAAAAATGTAAAATGGGGGCGAGGTGGTGCAAGATGCCAGAAATGGAAAAAGGGGCCATCTTATGAAAGGCTTTATGTGCCAAAGTGTAGTAGTTGTACCCATCATAAAAATCATAGACATTTATTAAGAGTTTTTGGACAAAACTGGAGTTAATAATTCCATCTTCTTTAGTTTTGAAAATGTTAAAATTATAAAATGTATACATGATTAGAATAAATGTCTTATAACCCTCACCTAAATTCACTACTTGTTAACACTTAGCCGCACTTGTTTTCTCTCTTTCTCTCATATGTATATTTATTTCAAGTATATGTATTCATATGTATAAAATTGTGCATATTTAATGTATATGTACCTATGTCCATATATATTTCTACTTTTGTTTGCTGAATTATTTTAAAGTATATCCAAACATTGTGACATTTAACCTCTAAATACTTAATCTCTAAATACTTCAGTATGTATTTTCAAAGAACAACAAAGAAAATATACAAAGAACCCCCTCACCCTTCCCTAAGATTCCCCAGTTGCTAAAATTTTGCCAAGGTGCTTTATAATCTATTTATATAATTTATATATTATTTTCTGGACCATTTGAGAGCTAGTTACGGACACACTGTTCCTTTACTCAAAGTTTTCACAAGAGCAAAGAGATTCTCAAAGCATAATGTTATGACTTAATGCCATTCTATTATCTAATTTGTAGACTTTAACCTAGTTTCATCAACTGTGCCAATAATGACATTTATAAAAGAAGTCTATAAAGTTTCCAGTTCAGGATCATGTGTTATATGTTGTATTTAGTTTATGTGTTTCTTTAGTCTCCATTACTCCGAAGCAGTTTCTCAATCTTGCTTTGCATTCGTGGGTTTGCTTAGAGGGACTTATCCCTATAATGCTGACATTGACATTTTAAAGAATACAGGCCAGTTATTTGTAGAATATACCTACATCGGAGTTAGTTGGATGTTAAGAATACCATGGGTATGATGCTGTGTGCTTCTCAGTGCTTCTATCATGAAGTACCTGATGTCAGTTTGTCTCATTACCGGTGATGTTTATTTTGCTTATATGTTTCTTTCCTTTGGAAGTCATAAGTCATTTGTGGCAGGTGCTTTGAGGCTGAATGAATATTTTGTTCTTCACCAAACTTGTTATAGTTGCTTTGTTATTGTTAGCTGTCATCCACTTGGCCCTAACTCATAGTGACCTCATGCACAACAGAATGAAATGCTGCCTGCTCATAAGTCATCCCCATGATCAGCTGCAGATTGGACTGTTACAATCCTTAGGGTTTTTATTGGCTGATTTTCAGAACTAGAGATTGCCATTATTTCTTCCTAGTCCATCTTAGTCTAGAAGCTCTGCTGAAACCTGTTGAGAATCATAACAACATGCAAGTCTTTACTGATAGATGGGTGGTGGCTGTGTATGAGATGCATTAGCCAGGAATCAAATGCATGGAAAGCGAGCATTCTACTGCTGACACCAATGCCTCACTCAGCAAACCTCACCCAGTACTTAGAGCAACCATTAATGGTCCTTGATATATCTATTTTTAAATGGTGATTTTATAACAGTTGGATGCTGTTATGTGATGTAAGCTAATTGTTTTTATGTAATAGTAGAATTAAATCCATTTACATGTATTAATAATATTGGAATGATTGGTTCCCATCCTGTCATATTATTTTATATTTTTGGTATGTAATATACTGCATTTGTTATATTTATATTCACTCTATATTTTCCTTTCTATATGTTGTTATTAATATTATTTTAAATTGTTTTGATATTTAGAAAGTTTTTTATCTTATTTAAATAGCCCTGGTGACGCATTTAAGGATCACTGGTGGAACAGTGGTTAAGAGCTCGGCTGCTAAACAAAAGGTTGCTGGTTCAAACCCACCGGATACTTCATGGGAGAAAAGATGTGACAACCTGCGCCCATAAAAATGCACAGCCTTGAGTCTGGGGACCATAGTTTCAGATGATATCTAGGTCAATTGGCATAACAAAGTTTATTAACAAATGTTCTACATCCAACTTTGCTGAGTGGCGTCTGGTCTTAAAAGCTTGCGAGTGTCCATCTAAGATACATCGATTAGTCCTACCCCACTTGGAGCAAAGAAGAATGAAGAACACCAAAGACACAAGGAAAATATTAGTCCAAAGGACTAAGGGACCGCAAGAACCAGACACTCCACCACCCTGAGACCAAAAGATCAAGATGGTGCCTGGCTACCACCAATGCCTGCTCTGACAGGGAACACAGCAGAGAGTTCCAGACAGAGCAGGAGAAAAATGTAGAACAAAACTCAAATTCATGCAAAAAGACCAGCCTTAATGGACTGACACAGACTGGAGGAACCCCCAAAACTATGGCTCCTGGATCCACTGTAAACCCAGAACTGAAACCATTCCTGAAGTGCACTCTTCAGACAAAGATTAGACAAGACTATAAAACAAAAAATAATACATGTGAAGAGTATGTTTCTTAGTTCAGTCATAAATATGATACTAAATTGGCAACTCCTCTCTAACAGCAGGATGAGAAGGCAGAAAAGGACAGGAACTGGTTGAATGGACACAGGGAACAGGATGAGTGGGAAAGCGGAGTGTGCTGTCACATTGTGGGGATTGCAACTAATGTCACAAAACAATATATGTCTCAATGTTTGTATGAGAAATTAACTTCAGTTGTAAACTTTCACTTAAAGCACAGTTTAAAAAAAATATAACATTGAAAACCCTGTGGGGCAGTTCTACTCTATCCTGTAGGGTCACTGTGAGTCAGAATCAACTATACAGCAAAAGGTTTGGTTATTGGGTTTTGATGGTGCATTGGTTAAGTGCTCAACTGCTAACCATAAAGTTGATAGTTCAAACCTACCAGTGGCTCCATGAGAGAAAAGATCTGGCAATCTTCTTTTATAAAGACGACAGCCTAGAAAACCCTATGGGGCAGTCCTACTCTGTCATATAGGCTCGCTTTAAGTCTGAATCGACTCGATGGCACACAATAACAACAACAACATATTTATCTGTTTAAATTATAATAATATTTTCATAAACTCTGTTGTTGCTAGGTGACCATCGAGTCACTTCTGATTCACAGTGACCCTATGTACAACAGAACGAAAAAGTTCCTCATAATGGTTGTTATGCTTGAGCCCTTTGTTGCAGCCACTTTGAGGGTCCATCTCGTTGAGGGTCTTCCTGTTGTTCACTGACCCTCTACTTTAACAAGCATGATGTCTTTCTCCAAGGATTTGTCCTCTTGATAACATGTCCAAAGTATGTAAAAATAAGTTTTACCATCCTTGATTCTAAGGAGCATTCTGACTGTACTTCTTCCAAGATGGATTTGTTCATTCTTTTGGCAGTCCATGGTATATTCAATATTCTTCACCAACGCCATAATTCAAAGACATCAATTCTTCTTCAGTCTTCCTTATTCATTGTCCAGCTTTCAACTGCATATGAGGCGATTGAAAATACTACGGGTTGGGACAGGTGTGCCTTAGTCCTTAACGTGACATCTCTGCTTTTGAACACTTTTGCAGCAGATTTTCCCTATGCAATGCGTTGTTTGAATTCTTGACTGCTGCTTCCATAGTGTTGATTGTGGATTCTAAGCAAAATGAAATCCTTGACAACTTTAATCTTTTCTACTTTTATCATGATGTCGCTTATTGGTCCAGTTGTGAGGATTTTTTTTTTCTGTGTGTTGATGTGCAATCCATACTGAATGCTATATTTAGTCTTTGATCTTCATCAGTAAGTGCTTCAAATCCTCTTCACTTTCAGCAAGCTAGGTTGTATCATCAGCATAACACAAGTTGTTAATGAGTCTTCCTCCAATCCTGATGCTCCATTCTTCTCAGATTATTTACTCAGCATATAGATTTAATAAGTACGGTGAAAGTATAAAACCCTGAAGTATACCTCTCGTGACTTTAAACCGCGCAGTAGCCCCTTGTTCTGTTTGAACGGCTACCTCTTGGTCTATGCATAGTTTCCTCATGAGCACAATTAAGTCCTCTGGAATTCCCATTTTTTCAATGTTATCCATAATTTGTTATGATCCACACAGCGGAATGCCTTTGTGTAGTCAATAAAACACAGGTAAACGTCTTTCTGGTATTCTCTTCTTTCAGCCAGGATCCATATGACATCAGCAATGATACCTCTCATTCCAAGTCCTCTTCTGAAACTGGCTTGCATTTCTGTGAGTTCTCTGTCAAGGTACGGCTGCAATCACTTTTGAATGATCTTGAGCAAAATTGTATTTGTGTATGATAATTATGGATATTTTTCGATAATTTCCACATTTGGTTGGATCACTTTTCTTTGCAATAGGCATAAGTATGGATCTTTTCCAGTCGGTTGGTCAGGTAGCTGTCTTCCAAATTTCTTGACATAGACGAGTGAGCACTTACAGCTCTGTATCCATTTGTTGAAACATCTCAATTGGTATTCTGTCAATTCCTGGAGACTTGTTTTTTGCCAATGTCTTCAGTGCAGCTTGGACTTCTTCCTTCAGTGTCTTCGATTCTTGATCATAGGCTACCTGCTGAAATGGTTGAACATCGACCAATTCTTTTTGGTACAGTGTGTCTGTATATTCATTTCTTCTTTTGAAGCTTCCTGCTTTGTTGAACATTTTCCCCATAGAATCCTTTAATATTACACCTCAAGAACTTGAATTTTTTCTTCATTTCTTTCAGCTTGATAAATGCTGAGCATGTTCTCCCCCTTTGATTTTCTAGCTCCAAGTCTTTGCACATTTCATGATAATAGTTTTCTTTGTCTTCTCGCATCACCCTTTGAAATTTTCTGTTCTGCTCTTTTACTTCATCATTCCTTCCTTTTACTTTAGCTACTCTAAGTTAAAGAGCAACTTTCAAAGTCTATTCTTATATCTATTTTTGTCTTTTCTTTCTTTCCTGTCTTTTTGATGACCTCTTGCTTTCTTTATGTATGATGTCTGATGTCATTTCACAACTAGTCTGGTCTTTGCTTATTAGTATTCAATATGTCATCTATTCTTGAGATGGTCTTCAAATTCAGGTTGAATATACTTAGGGTCGTATTTTGGCTCTCATGGACTTTTTCTAATTTTCTTCATCTTCAACTTGAACTTGCATATGAGCAATTGATGGTCTGTTTTCAACTTTTGCATTCCAATCATCAATAATTAATGCACCCTCATTGCATGTTCAATCAATTTCATACTGCAGAAGTTGTAAAGTATCTTCAATTTCTTCATCTTTGGCCTAGTATTTGGCATGTAAATTTGAATAATAGTCGTATTAACTGGTCTTCCATGTAGATGTATGGATATTATCTTATCACTGACAGCATTGTTCTTCAGGATAGATCTTGAAATGTTCTTTTTGACAGTGAATGCAATGCCATTCCTCTTCAATTTGTCATTCCCAGCATAGTAGAACATATGATTGTCTGATTCAAAATGGCCAATACCAGTCCATTTCAGCTCACTAATGCCTAGGTTATCAATGTTTATGCATTCCATTCATTTTTGAAGATTTCCAACTTCCCTAGATTCATACTGCATACATTCCTTGTTCTTGTTATTAATGGATATTTGCAGCAGTTTCTTCATTTTGAGTCATGCCACATCAGAAAATGAAGGTCCTGAAACCATGACTCCATCCACTTCATTAAGGTCAACTCTACTTTGAGGAGGCAGCTCTTCCCTAGTCATCTTTTGAGTCCCTTCCAACCTGAGGGGCTCATCTTCTGGCACTATATCAGACAATGTTTCACTGCTATTCGTTAAGTTTTCACTGGCTAATATTTTTCGGAAGTAGACTACCAGGTCCTCTTTTTAGTCTGTCTTAGTCTGGAAGCTCAGCTGGAACCTATCCGCCTTGAGTGACCCTGCTGGTATTTGAATACCGGTGGCATAGGTTTTTAGCATCACAGCAATATGCAAGCCCCCACAATAAAACAAACTGATAGATGCATGGGAGTCATAAACTCTAGCACTTTTTTATTTGTCTTAAACTTCAAATACTTTGTCAGCTTTAAATTATATCCTTTGGATTCCACTTAGTACATCAGTCAATAGATTTTATCCTGTATTCCATGTTTTTCTTTCTACTTCTCCAACTACATTTTTAGTAGGATTTTATTTTCTAATATATCAGGACGTATATTATTTGTATAATGTTTTTCCATGTATGTCCATGTTGTTTAGCTTTAAATGTGAAATAAAATATATTTAATGCTCATTTTCTGTACTTTTGTGAAAGTTTTTCCTCTCATCCTCTAGTTAGTGGAGCTTATCTTCTAGTTGTCTTCAAAAGGTTTCGTCAATACAGTTTTCCATGAATTCTTATATATTTAAATTTGTCTGTTTCCCTATAGACTTCATACTTGAAGAACAGCTTGGTTGAGTATAAAATCCTTCATTTCCAGGTTCTTTTCTTGAGTTTCATAGATACAGTCATCGATTCATATCTTGCTTACTGAAGAGAAGGCTGATAATAAATTGATATTGTTTTCCTCATAAAAGACTTGATTTTTTTTTTTTTTAATTTAGAGGTTCAAAGGACTTTTCATCTTTAAAATCTAATAGTTTTACTAACATAGGTCTCAGAGTTTATGATTCTCGGTTAATTTTAGGTGAACAGTAAAATTTGTGTTACTTTTTTATTTTTTCAGGCATTCTAATTATACTTATGCTAGATAGTTTTGCTGGCCTTATCTTTCACTTTCCCTCTGACACTTTTGACTTCTTTCTTAATTTTATTTTCATGCATTTGGCAATTTCACTTTTGATAATTCCAGTCTAATATATTATGTCTTGGTACTTTTGGAATTTACTTTTTATTTATGATATGATTTTTAATTTTTCTTCCAAATTTGTTTAACTATTATTCCACATTTAACAGATTTTTGTAATTTCAGATCTGAAATATTTTTGCTATCTGTAAATGGTTGTGTAAAGGTGTATAATTTAGGTTGGAGTGTATTGCTCTTTTGGGAGAATTTTCATCATTGGAATGGTTTCATTCTCATTTACTTTTTTCTTAATAAGTTAGCTTTTCATGCATGTGTCTATCATTGCTGTTTATTTTGCAATACTTTTTATTTATGGACTAGCAGTATTACTAGCAGGATTATTGATAAGATTGCTAACTAGATTTCCCTGCTCACTACTGTTTTCTTCTGTTGTAAAAATGAAGTGTATTGTTGTTAGGTGTTATCCTGTCAGGTTCCAACTCATAGTGACCTTATGTACAGCAGAATGAAACACTGCCCAGTCCTGAGCCATCCTCACAATCATTGTTGTGCTTGAGCCCATTGTTGCAGCCACTGTGTCAATCCATCTCTTTGAAGGTCTTGTTCTTTTTTGCTGACCCTCTACTTTACTAAGCATAGTGTCCTTCTCTTAGGACTGATCCCTCCTGATAATATGTCCAAAATATGTGAGATGAAGTCTTGCCATCCTTGCTTCTAAGAAACATTCTGGCTGTGCTTCTTCCAAGATGGATCTGTTTGTTCTTTTGGCAGTTCATGGTATATTCAATATTCTTCGCCAACATCATAATTTAAAGGTCAATTCTTCTACAGTCTTCCTTATTCATTGTCCAGCTTTCGCATGCATGTGAGGTGATCAAAAACATCATGGCTTGGGTCAGGTGCACCTTAGTCTTCAAGGTGACTTCTTTGCTTTTTAACACTTTAAAGATGTCTTTTGCAGCAGATTTGCCCAATATTGTAATGCATCATTTGATTTCTTGTCTGTTGCTTCCATGGATCCAAATAAAATGAAATCTTTGACAACTTCAAAAATGAAGTGTAGCTTCTTCTAGTCTGCCTTTTGATAAGGTGAATTTGTATATTTCTTGATTTTTGTGATTCTGTTTATGCCAGATCTTTCATATCCACCTTCTTTATTTAAGTAAACCCAGCTTCCCAGAAGCAGTGCCTTTCACAGACTTCCAACATAAATTTCTTCCTTTTGATTCCCTAATAGCCATTATCTGACCCACTAGATCTTATACCCATTCCAATTATTTATCCTTATAGTGTGGAATTCTTTTCTTTAAAGATGATTTAATATGTGTTGCAATACTCATTCTACTCATCCCTGTTATTCTCTGTGTAGTTTTTAGCTGACTTTTCTCTGGCATTGTCTCTGGATGCTTTAGAACATCTTCCTACTATCGATAGAAGTGAATTATCAATAGTATACTTGTGTTTTTTGAGTTTGGAAAGATAAGAATTTCAGCAGTCACCATTACTTTATGAGAAATCAGACTTTCATTTTTTATATGTTGCTCTGTGTCATGAAAATGGAAGAAAGTGGAGGAATCCTAAGAGCGAGTGAAAGTTAGAAGTTATTACAACAACAAGTGAAATGAAAAGTAACTGTAGTCAGAACATACAGTAATAAATGGAGAGGTCTAATATTAAATAGTTTAAGTAAAAAGAAAGGGGGAAGAAAAGATTGTTCTTTATTTAGGAAGTTTGGATTTGGGCATTAATGAGATGGTGGAGTTCCACAAAATGCATTGATAATACGAGATCCTAGTTATTGTTCTATCCGGAATATCTGGCAAATGATACTATCTGCGTTTACCCCTATCTATGCACAGTTAGAGAATAAGGAATTTCAACCTCATTTTAACAAAAAATACAAATACCTTCATCCATTTTTACAATATGCCTCACATAGAATTTCATGCTAAAGTATTCAGAAATAATATAGTATTATCACAACTACAGTGTAATTATTATTACTAATTTGCAGATGACAAAATTATTGCTCAAATAGGTTAGATTTTAAATACCATACACATGGTTATATAGCTAAAAAATGGCAAAGCAATTATTAGCCTGAATACAATAATATATTTTTAAGCATAACTTAATCAACTAGTAAATGAATAAACATGTTGCTTCACACAAGTCATAGAGAACAGGAAAACAAGTAAGTCTGAATTTTCAACTTCCATTGTAACAAATTTCTGATCTAATTTGGGAAAGCATATTGAGAGGTAAATCACAGCATCTTGACATTTCATGGTCTGCCTATAGTGTTCTTTTTACCCAGTCAAGGCATGTCAGAATGGGTTCACCACAGGAAATGGATTAGTTGATTAGGTCGAGCCAAGTCTAAGAAATTTCTATTTAACGATAAAAGAAAACACGGTGATTTTCTTAATTTAAGTGGATATTGACTTCTACTGTGGTGAAGATCAGGATTTATTATCTCAAATGATAGTCAACAGACTGGCTGACAATTATTGACTCGGGAGAAATCACAGCAGGCCACTGAACCACCACTGAACCTGAAGAAATATCTTCTATGTCTCACACAGCAGGATAAGACCAAACATATCAAGACAAGAAGTCTTGCTAGAGACAAGGTCTGTTAAAATTTGTCTTTTCATTTACTTGGTTTGGGATGTTTCTAAAATGTTTTAGTTCCTTTAAAACCGAGTTAATGATAACATTAGAGAATTAGGGAAGAAAATGGCTGCAATGATATGCAAGTCTCAATTCTTCAGTAAAAATGTTTCATCAGTCATTCAAAATGTCCTTGTTTACTGTTGATAACAGTTTAATAATGATAAATCCAATTATTAAAAAGGTAAAATTTATTTATTCATCTTTATAGTATTCGATCACTAATATATATCATAAAGCTACAGTCATACCTCAGAGAGATTGCAGGTTCAGTTCCAGACCATCACAATAAAGTGAATATTGTGATAAAGTGAGTCACGCGAATTTTTGGTTTCCCAATGCATACAAAAGTTATGGTTATGGAGGTGGGACCAAAATGGTGGACTACTCAGATGCTTTGTGTCATCCTTCTTACAACAAAGGCCCAAAAAACACTAAGTGAATTGGATATATATGACAACTGAGGAACACTAAGCATCAAAGACAAAGCTGAAGAATCAGAATGAGTAACAGATGGAAGGAGAGAAAATTCAAAAACAGCAAAAAGGAGGAATTACAGATCTCCAGATTGTAACATCCTGCTAGCTGAATCTGCACAGTGAGGATATATTGAGGGAAACAGCAGAATTCCAAGTCAAAACCCACCCCATCTGGGGCAGCTAAGCAGCATCAACACTGCATGCACCTCCAGAACCAAACAGTAGTGACACCAGACCTGAGAAAGTTAAGTGCAAGCTCTCAACCAACCATCCACACCACAGCCCTTCCCCTATGAGAGCTCCACAGTCCAAGGAGCACTCCCTTCCCCTCATCCATCCACCTCCTTGCTCCAACACCAGTCCGGGCAGCATTCAACACCACCACATCCCTAAGCTGGGAACTCACGGTCCCTCCGGAGGCTCCTGCCCTTTCGCCTAGCCTCTGGGTAGGGAATCTAAGGACTTGCACTGTACTTCAGCCCCACTAATCGCCCTCACCAGTAATTTGCTGGCTGACCCAGCAGGCAACTCCATCATTAGGATAAAGCAGGCAGGCAGGACCCCCAGCTGAAGCCCATTTTCACCTGAAGCAACCAAGTGGAAGCTGCAGATCTGTGGCATTCAACATCACCCCACGCACTAAGAAGGGGCCTCACTCACCCATACTGAAGGTCTGAGGTCCAACAATACCACCCACTCCATGTAGCTGCACATGATGGAGGCCTGAGAACCAGTGATGTCCCCCAATCTCTCCAGTCAATGGCACTGGGAACCCAAGGACTGGCTGCATTAACCTACCAACTATGTGATCCAGTGGACAGGGGCACTACCTCTATATGGGCACCCAGGGGCAGCCGACAGACCCCTCCCTTGCCCCTCACATCCTTCCCCACTGCAACAAGAGAACTGTGCCTGCTCCAAACACACCCACACACCTTTTCCCTCTGAGGGCAGTAGGTGAGAGTTTCTGAACCATACACTTGGTGACCAATGACCCAGGCAACTGTGCCCCAACTAACCTGCAAGTGGCAGAGCACACACACAACTTCCAACCCAACAACCAGGGAGAATACCGCCTGCACCCATAGCCAGGTGACCAAGACAGATTCATCACCTCACCAAAAGTCTTGCCTACATCCTCAGCACCACTTTAAGAACAGTGAACATACTCCCAGACTCACACACTTAGTAGCTGCTCCACCTACCTAGGGACAGGGGTAATAACTTCAACGTGTCCAGATTAATGACCAGAGTAGCACACACAAACAGATTACTTGGACAAATCAGAACAAAACAAAAATTCAGGATGCAGTAGACAAATATGTAATAAATAAATAAATATAATAACTTCTTGATGACTCAGAGACAACAGTCAATATCAAATCATAAAGAAGCAGGACAAGATGGCTCCAGCAAGAGACCAAAATAAAGACCCAGAAAAACTTCTGGAGGAAGATAAGGCAATGGAATCACCTGCTAAAGAATTCAAAAGACTAATACACAGAGCTCTCCAAGAGATCAAGGAGAAAATCAGGAGGGCAAAGCCAACATGGTGCTATATACAGAAGCACCATGCCATCTCACTACAGCAAAGACCCTAATAATTATGTAAAATAGATAAAAACGTGAATCCTGGAACCCTAAGCATCAAATAAAGGGATAAAGAACTAGATCAAGTACCGAATGAAAGAAGAAATTGATAAAGCGTAGAGAACAAGGAGAGCTACAGAGTGAAGGTCCCCTGCCAGTTAGTGCAGCACAGCTTCGCCATCTTGGCAGATAGCGAGCAGTGAACCTGGACAGGGAATACAGGAAGGCAACTTCACAGAGCTCCTAACAGGAGACAGAGCACCCAGGAACCAGAGAAACACACCTTCCCGCCCCTCACCCTTCTGCCCTGTACAATGCTTCTGCCGCTTCCCAACAAGGCATGGTCACTCGGACGGAGAGACACTGGCTTACTGCCACCTCAGGTCTGGCCTGCTGCCACTCGCTGCCTCCCTGAGTGCCATGTTTATTTTTTTGCTTTTGTTTCTCTCCTTTCATTTCTCTCACCGTCCCACTTAGCTCCATACACTGCATCCAATCCCTTCCAACTGGCCCTCGGGTCCACCCAACCCCTGCCGGCTGGCTCCCTCACTGCCATTTTATTTTTCTCTCTCACTTTCCCTTTCTTCCTTTTATTTCTCCCTCCTACCTAGCCCTCTGCACTGCCTCTGCCCCTGCCCCTTTCTGATGAGCTGCATCAAGTTGCCTGGGGTGCAGATCACCACCCCCGGGTTACACCCAGGCCCAATAGCCAGTTCTTTAAGTGCCATTATTTTTTTCTCTTCTTCTAGTTATTTGCCTTCCTTCCTTTTCTTTCTCCTGCCCACCTAGTCCCATGGGTTGTCTCTGCCCTTTCTCAACGGGCCATGCCACACCTCTCAGCTAGAAAACCACAGGCACAGTGCCACCTCATGTCTTCCCTGCCCCAACACATGACACACAGCCTTTTTTTTTTCTTTTGTTTCTCTCTCTTCTTTTTTTTTCTTTCTCTCTCCCACCTAGCTCTGCACATCAACATCGCATCCTCTCCCTTCCAACTGGCCCTAGCATCTGTCAAGCCCACACAGGCCAGGTCCTGCGGAGCCATTTTATTCTCTCTTTCCCTTTTCTTCCTTTTCTTTTTCCCACTCACCTAGGTCTGTGCACTTCTACTGCCCCTTTCTGACAGGTCATGCTATGTCACTCGGTGAGAGAGACCCATGGCCACCACCCCCAGTCCACCCCAACTCCACCAGCAGCCTCAGCACTATTTTTTCTCTCTCTCTTGTTCCCTTTCTTCCTTTTCTTTCTCCCTCCCACCTAGCCCTGTGCACCACCTCTACCCCTTCCCAATTAGCCACACGAAGTGGCCCAGGGAGAGAGACACCAGCTCACCACCACCTGGTTCCACCCTGCCACCAATGATTGGATGCCTCAATGCCATATATTTTTTCTCTTCTTCTCTCTCTACCTTCCTTCCTTTTCTTTCTCCCACCCACCCAAACCCATGCACCACCTCCACCTTTCTTGATGGGCTGTGCTGCACTACTTGGGTAGAAAGCCACCAGCACATGGCTTCACTGGGTCTGCCTCACACTCACCCACCAGCTCCTGCCATGCCACCATTTTTTTCTTTTCTTTTCTCTGTTTCCCATTATTCCTTTTCTTTCTTCTTCCCACCTAGCCCCATATGCCACCTCCTCCTTGTTCTAATGGGCTGTGACTTGCTGCCTCAGCTACAGAGCCACCAGCCCATGGCCACTCTGTGTCTGTTCCACCACACACTCTGGGAGCCACTGCACTGCCATTTTTTTTTTTTCTTTTTGCTTTTGTTTCCCTCTTCATTCTTTTCTCCCCGCTCCCACCAGTCTCTGTATATGACATCCCATCCCTTCCAAATGACCTTTGGGTGCACCCTGCTCCCATTCACTGGCCCCCACAGCACTTCCAGCTTTTCTTTTTTTTCTCTCTCTCTCCCTCTTCCTTTTTCTTCTCCCTCAGACTTAGCCTTGTATGCCACTTCCTCACCTTTTCCGCCAGCCCCCAGGTCTGCCCAACCCCATCCACAGGCTACTCTTTTTTTCAGTCTTACTCTTTTCTTTCTCCCCTTCCCAACCTAGCCTTGTATGCCACCCCCCTTCCCACTGGTCCCTGACTTGCGTCTGCAACTTGAGCACCCCAGGTGTCAGGCCAGCCGCCACACCAAGTTCACACTGCCTTCCCTCCTACAACTTTACCAACTGCAAAACAGTGGGAAGTGAACTAGCACCACTCCCCATCCAACACAAGCACCTACATGACAAGGGGCTGGGAAGGCTCCCACACTACTGAACCAACATCAGGAGACAGGCTGTGCCCATGCAGTCTGCCCTCAGCCACTTCACCAAGCCAGTGTACACCAAAGCCATCTCATGCTGCCTGTTGCTACCCTACCCACCCAGAAAAGGTGGTAAGAACTATCAGGCCCACATACGAGCAAGCAGTAAAACATGCTTGACCCACTTGCTCTGACATGTCAAAACAAAACAAAATGAAAGGGACAAAAAAAAAAAAAAAAAAAGACCATACAATCAATAAATACAGAAAATAATACCTTAATTTCTTGGAGACAGAAGACAACATCAAAATATATGGAAAAGCAGGACATGAAGACTCCAGCAAATGACCAAAATAAATAATCAGATGACTTTTTGGTAGAAGAAAAGGCAATGGAGCCACCTGATATATACTAAGGACTGTCCAAGAGGTAAGGAAAGAGATCAAGGAAAACACAGACAAAACAATGAAAGCATAGCCAAAATCAAGGGAAACACAGACAAAGCAATAGAAGAATTCAGGGAAATAATACTAGAACAAAACATCAAAATAAATAATTACAAAACATACAAAAGCAACAATTAGAAATCCAAAAGATAACAAAATTTCAGAAATGGAAAAGTCAATAGAAAATTTTAGAAGCAAATTGGAAACAATGGAAGACATAATCAGAGGGACAGATGACTAATTCAAGGATACTACTTTGTTTGAGGAAAAATCAGAGATAAGAATGAAGAAAAACTAAGAAATATGTGGGACACAATCAACAGCAAAAGTCTTCTTGTGATTGGAGTTCCAGAACATGGGGAGAAAGTGGAAAAGACAGAGAGGATTGTTTAAGATTTGCTGGCAGAAATCATTCCAAATATCATGAAAGACAAAAAGATGTCCATCCAATAAGCTCAAGGAATCCCATATAGCATAGACCCCCCAAAAAAGCCACCAATACGTATCATAACCACACTGCAAAAACCAAAGGCAAAGAAATAATCCTGAGAACAACTTGAGAAAAATGAAAAGTCACTTACAAAGGTGAAACAATAAGACTAAACTCTGATTACTCTGCAGAAACTATGCAAGCAAGAAGGTAATGTGATGACATATATAAAACCTTGAAAGAAAACAAAAACCGCTAACCAAGAATGATACATCCTGCAAAACTCTGTCTAAAATACAATGGAAAAGTTAGGACATTACCAGATAAACAGAAATTAAGGGAATTTGTAAAAACCAAACCAAATTTACAAGAAATATTAAAGGGAATAGCTAGGCTAGAGAACCAACAACATCAGACTCCAACCAGAGTCTAGGTCACAAGATAGCATCAGCCAGATATCAACCTAGGTAAAGAACCCTCAATAATAAAACAAAGCTAAAAGACTTAAAACAGGGACAGAAAGACATCAAGCTGTAAATGATGACAATGTCAGAACAATAAAAGGGGTAATAAATGTTGTAGGTATAGAAATTTCAAATGGAAAGGAAGTCAAGGAGATATCAAGTAATAAAAGACTGGTTCAAAGTTAGGAAGATAAGGGTAAATTTCTAAGTGATCACAAAGAAAGTTAACAAACACATTCATTTTATAAAAAAAGAAGAAAAACAAAGATTCAGTAAATAAAAAATCTACAATGACTAATGAAAAGAAAAGAAAATCCACCAAAAAAAAAAAAAAAGAAAAGAAACTCAACACAAGAGAGTAAGGGGAACAAGGAAAACGTCAGCACCACAAAAAAAATAGCAGAAAAGTATGACAGCAATAAACTCATATCTATCGATAATCACACTAAATGTAAATGACTTAAATGAGCCCAGAAAGACAGAGTGGCAGAATGCATTAAAAAAAAAAAAATGACCCATCAATATGCTATCTAAAAGAGACAAGTTTAGACACAGACATAAATTTATTAAAAATCAAAGGATAAATATATATATATATACATATATATACATATATATATATATATCAAGCAACCAATAACAATAAAAGGGCATGAGTGGCAATACTACTCTCAGATAAAATAGACTTTAAGGCAAAATCAATAATAAAAGAGAAGGAAGGATATTATACAATGACTAAAGGGAAAATCCACCAAGAAGACATAAGCTTAATGAATATCTACACACCCAATAACAGGGCCCCAAAATACATAAAAAAAACACTGTAACAACACTGAAAAGAGAAATAGACAGTTCCACAGTAATAGACTTTAAAACACCACTCTTGGTAAAGGACTGAACATCTAGAAATAAACTCAAGAGATATACAGAAGATCTAAAGGCCAACATCGAACTACTGGACCACGTTGACATGTACAGAACACTGTATCCAACAGTAGCAAAGTATACACTTTTTCCAACGCACGTAGAACATTGTCCAGAATAGACTACATTTTAGACCACAAAGCAATACTCAATAAAATTTAAACTATTGAAATAATACAAAGCATTCTCTCTGATCACAATGCCATAAAAGTAGAAATCGATAACAGGAAGAGCAAGGATAAAAAATCAAATACATAGAAACAAATAACACCTTGCTTAGAAACAGCTAGTTGATGGAAGAAATCAAAGAGGGAATAAAAACGTTCCTAGAATCGAATGAGAATGAAAACACATCATACCAAAACCTTAAGGACACAGCAAAGGTAGAGCTCAGAAGTCAATTTATATCAGTAAATGCACTGTTATAGATTGAATTATGTCCCCTAAAAATGTCTGTCAACTTGGCTGGATCATGATTCCCAGTATTGTGTGATTGTCCACTATTTTGTCATCTGATGTGATTTTCCTGTGTGTTATGATTCTAATGAGATGGATTAGCGGCAGTTATGTTGATGAGATCTACAAGTTTGGATTGTGTTTTAAGCCAATCTCTTTGAGATGTAAAAGACAGAAGCGAGCAGAGCGACAGGGGGACCTCATACTACCAAGAAAGCAGTGCTGGGAGCAGAGTGTATCATTTGGACCCGAGGTTACTGCATTGAGAAGCTCCCAGGATCAAGGAAATATTGATGATAAGGACCTTCCTCCGGAACCGACAGAGAGGGAAAGCCTTCCCCTGAATTTAGACTTCTAGCTTACTAGACTGTGAGAGAATAAACTTCTCCTTGTTAAAGCCATCCACTTGTGGTATTTCTGTTATAGCAGAACTAGATAACTAAGACTTGCACACATCAAAAAAGAAGAACAGACCAAAATCAAAACATTAGCAATACAACTCGAACAAATAGAAAAAGGACAGCAGAAGAAGTCCACAGTCACCAGAAGAAAGGAAATAATAAATATGTGAACAGAATTATATGAAATAGGGAAAATAAAATCAATAGAATCAACAAGACCAAAAGTTTGTCTTTTAAAAAGAGCAACAAAATCGACAAATGGCCAAATTCGCAATAGAAAAATAGGAGAGGAAACAAATAAGAAATGAGATGGGTAACATTACAATAGACTCAGTTGAAATAAAAAGGATCTTAACAGAATACTATGAAAAATTGTACTTCAACAAATTTCAGAACCTAGAGGAAATTCACTAATTTCTAGAAACACTCTACCTACCTAAACTAATACAAACTGGCAGAGAAAATTTGAACAGACCAATAACAAGAGAGGAGCCCTGGTGGTGTAGTGGTTAAGAGCTCAGGTTGCTAACCAAAAGGTTGGCAGTTTGAATCCACCAGTTGCTCCTTGGAAACCCTATTAGGCAGCTCTATTCTGTCCTATAGGGTCGTTATGAGTTGGAATCCACTCAACAGCAATGAGGTTTTTTTTTAATAACAAGAGAAGAGATCGAAGAGGTAATTAAAAAAAAAAAATCCTGATTAAAAAAAGGCTAAGCTGGACAGCTTCACTTGATATTTCTATCAAATATTCAGGGAAGAACTCACACCAACACTACTCAAACTATTTCAGAGCACAGAAAAGGGAAGAATACTCCCAAATTCATTATATGAAGCCAGCTTAACCATTATACCAAAGCCAGGCAAACACACCACATAAAAGAAAATTACAGACCAAAGTCTGTCATGAATACAGAAGCAAAAATTCTTAGCAAAATTCTAGCCAATAGAATTCAGCCTCATATCAAAAAATTAGCAAACCAAGACGAAGTGGGATTCATATCAGCTATGCAAGGATGGTTCAACACTAGAAAATCAATCCACACAATCCACTACATATATAAAACAAAAGAATCATATGATTATCTCAATCAACCCAGAAAAGGTGCATGATAAAGTCCAACACACTTTCCTGATAAAAACTGTCAGCAAAATAGGCATACAAGG
The DNA here is from genome assembly GCA_030035585.1 of Dugong dugon. Taxonomy (NCBI): domain Eukaryota; kingdom Metazoa; phylum Chordata; class Mammalia; order Sirenia; family Dugongidae; genus Dugong; species Dugong dugon. Next base: position 38,326,621 of record CM057479.1, read on the forward strand.
GAAATTCTTCAACATAACAAATGACATCTATAGAAAGCCAAAAACTAACATCATTCTCAAAGGAGAGGGGCTAAAAGCATTCCCCCTGAGAACAAGAACCAGACAAGGATGCCCTTTATCACCACTCCTATTTAACATTGTGCCGCAAGTCTCAGCTAAAGCAATAAGGCAAGAAAAAGAAATAAAGTGTATTCAAATTGGAAAGAAAAAAGTGAAAATATTCCTATTCACAGATGATATTATACTATACATAGAGAATTCCAAAGATTCCACAAGGAAACTACTGGAACTAATAGAAGGAACTAATAGAAGGAACTAATAGAAAGATTCTGCAGAGTAGAAGGATACAAGACCGACACACAAAACTCAGTTGGATTCCTAAACAACAACAACAAAAACCTTCAAAAATGAAATCAAGAAAACAATACCATTTATAATCACCCCTAAAAAAATAAAATGCTTAGGAAAAAATATGGTCAAGGACATAAAGGCCTATACAAAGAAAACTATAATACATTACTGCAAGAAACCAAAATAGATCTACATAAATTGAAAAACATATCATGTTCATGAATAGGAAGAATCAACGTTGTAAAAATGACAATTCTACTCAAAGTGATCTATAAATATAATGGAATCCCAATCCAAATATCATTAGCATTCTTTAATGAAATGGATAAACTAATCACTAACTTTATATGGAAAAGAAAGAGGCCTCAGATAAGTAAAGCATTATGGAAAAAGAAGTCAAAGTAGGAGGCCTAACACTACCTGATCTCAGAAATTACTATACAGCCTCAGTAGCCAAAACAGCCTGGTACTGGTACAATGAGAGACATAGACCAATGGAACAGAGTTGAGAACACAGATGCAAATCCATCCACCTACAGTCAGGTTATCTTTGACCAAGGCCCAAAGTTCATTAAATGGGGAAAAGGCTGCCACTTTACCAAACAGTGCTGGCAAAACTAGACGTCGATCTGTAAAAAAACAAAACAGGACTCATACCTCATACCATACACAAAAACTAATTCAAAATGGATGAAAGACCAAACATAAAAATTATAACTATAAAGATTATGGAAAAAATAGAGACAACAATAGGGGCCATAACATACCACATAAATAGTATGTACACTTAACTAACAATGCACAAGCCAGAAGGTAATCTAGATAAGGGGGAGCTTCTAAAAGTTAAACACTTATGCTCATCAAAAGACTTCATAAAAAGAGTAAAATGAGAACCTACAGATTGAGAAAAAATTTTTCACTACAACACATCTGATAATGTTCTAATCTCTAAATCTACAAGATTTTACACCTCAAAAACAAAAAGGCAAATAATCAATTTAAAAATGGGAAAAGGATATGAACAGACACTACAAAAAAATAAGACATTCAGGTGGTTAACAGACACATGAGGAAATGCTCCTGATCATTAGCCATTAGAAAAAATGCAAACCAAAACTACATTGAGATATCATCTCACCCCGATATGACTGGCAGAAAATTTCCCAAATATCATGAAAGGCAAGAAGATATCTAAACAAGAAGCTTAATGAGCTCCATACAGAGTACACCCCAAAAGAAAGTCACCAAGAAATATCATAATCAAACTTGCCAAAACAAAAGATAAAGAAAGAATCCTGAAAGTGGCTAAGGATTAAAAAAAAGAAAAAGTCACCTACAAAGGAAAACCAATAAGACTAAGCTCTTACTACTCATGAGAAACTATGCAGGCAGGAAAGCAATGGGATGACATATATAAAGCCTTGAAGGAAAAACAAAATGTCAGCCAAGAATGATGTATTCAGCAATATTTTCTCTCAAATATGATGATGAAATTTGGTCATTTCCAGATAAACAGAAATTAAGGAACTTTGTAAAGACCAGACCCTAATCACAAGAAATATTAAAGAAAGTACTCCAGGTAGTGAAGCAGCAACATCATCCATCTATGAGCAGCTGGTATTTGACAAAGGGCCAAGGTCCGCTAAGTGGGGAAAAGACAGTCTCTTAATAAATGGTGCTGGCATAGAGATCAATCTTTTTTAAAGAAAAAAAAAAAAAAAACAAGATCCATATCTCACGCTATACACAAAAACTAACTCAAAATCTATCAAAGAACTAAGTATAAAATCTAAAACGATAGAAGTCATGGGAAAAAAAAATAGAGACCATGCCAGGAGCCCCAATATATGGTATAAATAATATACAAACCGTATCTAACAATGAACAAACACCAGAAGAGAAACTAGATAAATAGGAGCTCCTAAAAATTAAACACTTATGCTCATTAAAACACTTCAGCAAAAGAGTAAAAAGAGAACCTACAAACTGGAAAAAAAAATTTAACTATGGCATAGCCAGCAAATTTCTAAACTCTAACATCTATGAGATACTTCAACGCCTCAATAACAAAAAGAAAAATAATCCAATTAAAGAAGACATTCAGCCACCAGACACACAAGAAAAAGCTTGAGATCATTAGCCATTGTGTTATTGTTAGGTGCCATTGAGTCACTCATGACTCATAGTGACCCTGTAAGACATAGTAGAACTTCCCCATAGGGCTTCCAAGGAGAGGCTGATGGATTTGAACTGCGACCTTTTGGTTAACAGCCAAGCTCTAACCACTACGCCTCCAGGGCTCCTAATTTGCCACTAGAGAAATGCAAATCAAAACTACAATGAGATACCATCTCACCCAGACAATGCTGACACTAATTAAAAAAACATAAAATAACAAGTTTTGGAGAGGTTGCACGGAGATTGGAACTCTTATGCACTGCTGGTGGGAATGTAAAATGGTACAACCACTTTGGAAAATGATACAGTACTTCCTTAAAAAGCTAGACATTGATATACCATATGATCCAGCAATCCTATTCCTAGGAATATACCCTAGATTAATAAGAACCATCACACACATAGACATATGCATACCCATGTTCATTGCAGCATTACTCACAATAGCAAAAAGATAGAAACAACCTAGATGCCCATCAACAGATGAATGGATAAACAAATTGTGGTACATACACACAATGGAATACTACACAATGATAAAGAACAATGATGAATCCCTGAAACATCTCACAACGTGGATATATCTGGAGGGCATTATGCTAAGTGAAATAAGTCAGTCACAAAAAGGACAAATACTATATAACTATTACAAGAATTCAAGAAAAGGTTTACAGACAGAAGAAAACATTCTTTGATGGTGACTAGGGTGGGGGGAGGGGAAATCACTAACTAGATAGTAGACAAGTGTCAACTTTGGTGAAGGGTAAGCCAGCACACGATAGAGAGGAAGTCAAGACAACTTGACCAAAGCAAAGGCATAAAAGTTTCCTAGACATAGCCAAACACCTTGAGGGACCAAGCTGCTGGGGCAGGGGCTGGAAACAATAGTCTCATGGAACATCAAGTTCAGTGGGCATACCATAGTTCATAAAGAAAATGTTCTACATCCCACTTGGTGAGTAGCATCTGGGGTCTTAAAAGCTTGTGAGCAGTGATCTAAGATATATCTATTAGCCACATCTCATCCCTAGCAAAGGAGAGTAAAGAAATCCAAAGACACAAGGAAAATATTAGTCTAAAGGTCTAAAGGACCACACAAACCAGAGCCTCCACCTGCCTGAGCCCAGAAGAACTAGATGGTGCCAGGCTAGCACCACCAACCACTCTGACAGGGATCACAACAGAGAGTCCCAGACAGAGCAGGAGAAAAATGTAGAAAAAATTCAAATTAATGAAAAAAAATGTCTTGTAGGTCTGATTGAGACTGGAGGAACCCCCAAGTCCAAGCCCCGGACATCCTGCTAACTTAGAACTAAAACCACTCCCGAAGTCCACTTTTCAGACAAAGATTAGAGGGGCCTTTAAAACAAGCAGTAACACTGTGAGGAACATGCTTCTTAGTTCAGTCAGATATACAAGACCAAATGAGCAACTCCTGTCCAAAAGCAACACTAGAAGGCAGGAAGAGACAGGAACTGGAGGAATCAACACAGGGAATACAGAGTGGAAAGGGGGAGAGTGCTGTCATATTTTGGGAATTTCAACCAATGTCACAAAACAATATGTGTATAAATTTTTGAATGAGAAATTAACTTAAGCTGTAAACTTTCACATAAAGCACAATAAAAATATAAAAATAAATAAAATAAAAGTTATGTTTGCACTATACTGTAGTCCATTAAGTGTGCAATAGCATTATGTGTAAAAAAAGCAATATATGTATCTTAATTAAAAGTACTTTATTGCTAAATAATGCTAACTATCCTCTGAGCCTTCAGCAAGTTGTAATCTTTTTGCTGATTGATGGTCTTGCTTCAGTGTTGATGCTGCTGACTGATCAGGGTGATGGTTAATGAAAGTTGGGGTGCCTGTGGCAATTTCTTAAAATAAGACAATAGTGAAGTTTGTGGCATTGATTAACTTTTCCTTTCATGAAAGTTTTCTCTGTAGCATGTGATGCTGTTTGATAGCATTTTACCCATAGTAGAACTTCTGAATTTTGAGTCAACCTCTCAAACCCTGCCAATACTTTATCAACTAAGTTTATGTAATATTCTAAATCCTTTGTTGTCATTTCACAGCATCTTCACCAGGAGTAGATTCCATCTCAACAAACCATTTTCTTTGCTCATCCATAAGAAGCAACTCCTCATATATTAAAGTTTTATCATGAGATTGCAGCAATTCAGTGACATCTTCAGGCTTCATTTTTAATTCTAGTTCTCTTGCTATTTCCACTACATCTGCAGTTACTTCCTCCATTGAATTCTTGAACCCTTCAAAGTCATCCATGAGGGTTGAAATCAACTTCTTGCAAACTCATGTTAATGGTGATATTCTGACCTCCTTCCATGAATCATGAATGTTCTTTATGGTGTCTAGAATGGTGAATCCTTTCTAGAAGGTTTTCTATTTACTTTGCATTTCTTAAATATTCAGACTTGAAAGCTGAAATTACTCCTTGATCCATGGGCTGCAGAAGGGATATTGTGTTAGAAGGGGTGAAAACAACATTAGTCTCCTTATACATCTCCATCAGAACTCTTGCGTGACCAGGTACATTGCCAATGAGCAAAAATATTTTGAACAGAATCTTTGCTTTTGAGTAGTAAGTCTAAAAGTGGGCTTAAAATATTCAGTAAACCATGTGGTAAACAGAAGTGCTGTCATCCAGGCTTTGTTGTTCTATTTGTACAGCACAGGTAGAGTAGATTTCGCATAATTCTTAAGGGTCCTAGGATTTTTGGAATTGTAAACGAGCACTGGCTTCAACTTAAAGTCATTAGCTGCATTAAGCCCTAACAAAAGAGTTAGCCTGTACTTTGAAGTTTTGAAGCCTGATATTGACTTCTCCTGTAGCTATGAAAGTCCTAGATGACATCTTCTTCCAATATAAGGGTGTTTCATCTAAGTTGAAAATCTGTTGTTTAGTGTAGCCACTTTCGTCAGTTACCTTAGATAGATCTCCTGGATACCTTGCTGCAGCTTCTACATCACCACTTGCTGCTTCACCTTGTGCCTTTGTGTTATGGAGATGGCTTCTTTTCTTAAACGTCATGGATCAACATTAGCTGGCCTCAAGCTTTTCTTCTATAGCTTCCTCACCTCTCTCAGCCTTCAGAGAATTGAAGAGAGTTAGGGGCTTGCTTTGGATTGGCTTTGGCTTAAGAGAATGTTGTGGCTGGTTTGATCCACATCACTCAAAACTTTGTCCATATCAGCAATAAGGCTGTTTTGCTTTTTTATCATTTTGTATTCCCTGGAGTAGCACTTTCAATTTCTTTCAATAACTTTTCCTTTGCATTCACAACTTGGCTAACTGTTTGGCACAAGAAGCCTAGCTTTTGTCTTATCTCGGCTTTTGACAAACCTTATTCACTAAGCTTAATCATTTCAGGTTTTGATTTAAAGTGAGAGATGTGTGAATCTTCCTTTCACTGGAACACTTACAGGCTATTGTAGGGTTATTAACTGGCATAATTTCAATATTGTCATGTCTCAGGGAAAAAGGAGGTCTGAGGAAAGGGAGTGAGACAGGAGAACTGCTAGTCGATGGAAGTCAGAACACACACAACATTCATCGGTTAAGCCCATCGTCTTACATGGGTGCAGATCATGGTACCCCAAACAATTACAAAAGTAACACCAAAGTTCACTGATCATAGATCACCATAACAGATATACAATAATGAAAAAGTTTGAAATATTGGGAGGATTACCAAAATATGACACAGAGACATGAAGTGAGCACATGCAGTTGGCAAAATGGCGCTGATAGATTTGCTGGATGCAGGGTTGCCACAAACCTTCAATTTGTAAAAAAATGCAATGTCTGTGAAGTTCAGAAATGCACAGGACAATAAAACGAGGTTTGCCTGTACATTAACTTATTCAATAAAAGGTTATTGAAAATGTTAACAGTTATTTTAAAATGCCACCTTAAAAGACCAGCTAATAATTAATCCGTATTTTATTCCAAAATACTTCTGGAGACAAACAAGTGGTAAAAACATATAAAACTTTTGTTGTCTGACAGTCTATGCACACGACCCTGACAAAACTTAAACAAAATAAACCCCACTGGGCTGGACTGAAAAAACACTCATCATTCTATTTTTCACTATCATTAAGGTAGACACAGCATTCCTACTCTTAAAGGAAGGCAAGGGGACAATCGAAAAGATTTTAGGTAATAATCGAAAGGCCAGTAGCAAAACACATAAAACAAATAGGTAAGTAAACATAAGAAGTGAAATTTGGATTCAATGAAAATTAAGTCATGAGAAATAACTGACAGTTAGAATGTTGAAACTGCCACTATTCAAGAGACTTTAGCCAGAGGAACTCAGTGAAAATAAACTTATTGATGGCAATGAGGAAAATGGTTGTGACAAAATAATGAAGAAGTCCCAGAATAAGTGATGCTGCAAAAACTTCACATTAAAGGAACTTTCAAAGATATTTCATAACATGAGAAGTGCAAAGGGCAAAATGTTGGAAGCAGATCTAAACTTAGAAAGGAGATTGGCAATCTATCAGGGCATAAAAAAAATTTTGGACTTCATGTTGCAAGCTATATGGGAAAAGATAAACATTATTCAAACACTTTTGATAAGTTTTTAATAAACCAATAGACATTGTAATGCTTAATGTTGCTCACGTTTGAAGTTACAATGTACTAAGTAAATATTTATTAAGGTATTTATTTCCCTGTCCATTTATAGTAGACAGTAAGGAAGTTTTTATTGTTTTGACAATTTTTTTTAAATGTCACAAAACAATCATAATTTTTCCCTTAGATTATTAAGATTACAAGATTTCAGTTTGTAGGGCCATTTTAACAGATTCACCCTACTATACCTATATACGCAGTCTGTGTGTGTATCTTTACAGGATTGCTTAGCATTATTCTTTCAGTTGTTAGGAGATCAAGTAGAAAAAAAGAATATAAATGTGAGGAAAATACTTAATAAGATTGAATTAATTATTGCATATAAATCTCTATACCTAATAAAAATACACTTTCTTTTTCAAGTATACATAGAATATTTCCAAAATTCATCATATATTAGAACATCACAAATATCTCACCAATATTTTTAAACATATTCTCATATTGTAAAAAACAAAAGCCAGTTGCAGTCCAGTTGATTCTGAATCTTGATGACCCCCTGTGTGTCACAGTAGAACTGTGCTCCACAGGGTTTTAAGTTACTGATTTTTTGAAGTAGATTGCCAAGACCTTCTTCTGAGACACCTCTGGGTGGACTTGAATCTCTAACCTTTGGTTAGCAGCCTAGCACATTAACCAGTTGCACTACTCAGGGTCTCATACCATAGAACGCTTTAAAAAGTTTAAATGAAGAGAATTCAAATGTCTAAAGAATAGGTAGATTGTACAGTGAGTGAATAGGTAGGTTGTGCAGTGAATGAATCATCCAGGAATAAGAAAAGAAATAGGAAATAATTTTGAACAAATGAATAACATCTACCCTCACAAAGTACATCAGCCACTACATAGTTTCAGACATAAATGCCTTGGAGGACATTGGTGGATTGACTCATCATTGCCAGATCTAATTTTTTTTTTCTTTTTTTGTCCCATTGAAACAAGAAACCAAGATTTTGAGAAGAAATACCTCATTTTTAAATATTAGTTCATTTTGAAAGTATGTGTTGGTAAAATAAAAGAGGGGACGAGAGAAGATAACAGAGAATCAGTACAGGAGCTGGTGAAGGAGCTCCTATTGTGCTATGCAGGGGGTCTTGGGAGGCTTTCTTTAGCTGTTAGAAGACTGAGACTTGTCCTTTTGTTATTGCTGTTGCTGGTGTTGATTTAGGGAGCCTGAGCCTATCTTCTGGTAGTTACTTCTGTTCAGTGAATCCCTATAGCTTCTGTACCTACTTCATCATAACAGTGTGTCAGGCAAACGTCAAGCTAGGTGAATCAAATGATCAGAGACTAGTTACAAACGGAAATTTATGGTGAGATAAATGAACCTACTATTCTCAGCCCCAGATACCAAAGACTAGATTATATACATAGTTATCAAAATATGCTTCATTTGAGATTTCCTGCTCTATTCCTTAGAAACAAAAAAACAAACATACACAAATAAACAGGAGACTAACATAATATTATAGATAACTTTTCCTATGTTCCACATACTGTTCTAAGTACTTATGAATATTAATTAATTTACTCCTTTAACAAACATGCCAGGTAGGTACAATGTTAGCTCTATATACACACAGGGCAACTAAGGCAAGGAAAAAATAAGTAATTTGCCCAAAGTTATACAGCTAGTAAAAAGCAGAAATGGGCTTTGAAAATAGCAATTTTTATTCAAACTAAGGTTAGGGTTTTTAGACTGATTTTTCTTGCAGCAATGTGAAAGAGGGATGAAATTAAGGCATGGCTAAAGACAAGAACATTAAACATTATTATTAAATTATTAAAATTATTATTAAATTATTAAACTTTATTTTAAGAAGAATCTGCCATGCAGGGTGAGGCCCATATGGGGCTACTTATTTATTTTATTTTATTTTTATTGTACTTCAGGTGAAGGCTTACAGAACAAATAGTTTCTCATGAAACAGTAGTACACATATCGTTTTATGACGTTCGTTAACAACCCCACAACATGTCAACCCTCTAACTTCTCAACCTTTTTTTTTTTTTGATGAAAATACACATAGTCAAAGATAACACCATTTCAAAAATTTCTACATGCACAGTTCAGTGACATTGACTATGCTCTTCAAGTTATGCTGCTATTCTCACTTAAGATGAAGGCTTACAGAACAAAATAGTTTCTCATTTAACAGTTACAACACATGTTGCCATATGACAATGGTTAGCAATCTCACAACACATCGACAATATCCTTACTCAACCTTGGGTTCCCTATCACCAGCTTCCTTGTCCCCTTCTGCCTTCTGGCCCTTGTCACTGGACTCCTGTACCTCGTTAGTCTCATTTGGTTTTACAGGGCTGTCCACTCCCAGGCTGAACAGTGAACCTCAAAGATAACTTCACCACTGAGCTAAGAGGGTGTCTGGGGGCCATAATCTCAGGGTTTCTCCAGTCTCCTTTAGGTCAATAAATCTGGTCTTTTGTTTGTGAGTTAAAATTATGTTCTACATGCTTCTCCAGCCCTGTCCAGAACCCTCTGTTGCTATCCTGGTCAGAGCAGTCAGTGGTGGTAGCCAGGCACTATCTAGCTGTACTGGATTCAGTCTGGTGGAGGCCTAGGTAGCTGTGGACAATTAGTCCTTTGGACTAATCTTTTCCTTGTATCTTGGTCTCTTCATTCTCCCTTGCTCCCGAAGGGGTGAGACGGTGGAGTATCTTAGATGGTCGCTCACAGGCTTTTAAGACCCCAAACACTACTCACCAAGGTAGAATGTAGAACATTCTCTTTATAAACTGTGTTATGCCAATTGAACTAGATGTTCCCACAGCCCTCTGCCCCACAATTCAGTCTCTCAGGGAGTTTGGATGTGTCTATGGGGCTTCCATGACCTTTCCTTGTACAAGTTCTGCTAGTTTCCCCTGTATTGTGTACTGTCTCACCCTTCACCCAAGATATCACTTATCTATTGCCTATTTAGTATTTATCCCCACCCCTCCCATCCCTGGTAACCAACAAAGATTGTTAAATTTTGTGTGTGGACTTTTTCATGGGTTTTTACAATAGAAGTCTCATACAATATTTGTCCTTTTGTGATTGACTTATTTCACTCAGCATAATGTCCTCCAGTTTCATCCATGTTATGAGATGCTTCACAGATTCATTGCTGTTCTTTCCCATTGCATAGTACTCCATTGTGTGTATATACCATAGTTTATCCATTCATCTGTTGATGGGCATCTAGGTTGTTTCCATCGTTTTGCTATCATAAACATTGCTGCCATGAACACAGGTGTGCATATGTCTATTCGAGTGATGACTCTTACTTCTCTAGGATATATTCCTAGGAATGGGATTGCTGGATCGAATGGTATGTCTATTTCTAGCTTTCTGAGGAAGGACCATATCATTTTCCAAATGGTTGTATCATTTTGCATTCCCACCAACAGTATATAAGAGTTCCAATCTCCCCACAGCCCCTCCAAAATTTGTTATTTCCAGTGTTTTTGATTGGTGCCAGTAAAGCCAAAGTCCTTGTACCAGTACCAGGCTGTTTTGACTACTGTAGCTGTATAGTAGGTTCTGAAGTCAGGTACTGTGAGTCCTCCAACTTTATTCTTCTTCCTCAGTAGTGCTTTACTTATTCGGGACTACTTCCTGTTCCATATAAAGTAAGTGATTAGTTTTTCCATCTCTTTGAAGAATGTTGTTGGTATTTGGATCAGGATTGCATTGTATTTGTAAACTGCTTTGGGTAGAATTGTCTTGTTGACAATGTAGAGTCTGCCTATCCATGAGCATGGTACGTTTTTCCATTTATATAGATCCCTTTGGGTTTCATGCAGTAGTGTTTTGTAGTTTTCTTTGTATAGGTCTTTTACAACCCTGGCCAGATTTATTCTTAAGTATTTTACCTTTTCAGGGGCTATTATAAATGGTATTTATTTCCTGATTTCCTTTTCATCATTCTCCTTATTGGTGTATAGGAATCCAACTGATTTTTGAATGTTTACCTTGTATCCTGCTGAATCTTTCTATTAGTTCCATTAGATTTCTCATGGACTCTTTAGGGTTTTCTATGTATAGTATCATATCATCTGCAAACAGGGACAGTTTAACTTCTTCATTACCAATTTGGATGCCCTTTATTTCTTTTTCTTGCCTTATTGCTCTAGCTAGAACTTCCAGCACGATTTTAAATAGGAGTGGTGAGAAAGGGCATCCTTGTCTTGTTCCTGTTTTCAAGGGGAATGTTTTCAGCCTCTCTCCATTAAGAATGATGTTGGCCGTTGGTTTTCCATGAATGCCCTTTATTATGTTGAGAAATTTCCCTTCTATGCCTATTTTATTGAGAGTTTTTATCAGGAATGTGTGTTGGACTTTGTCAAATGCCTTTTCTGCGTCAATTGAGATGATCATGTGATTCTTTTCTTTTCTTTTATTTATGTGCTGGATTACGTTGATTGATTCTCTAATGTTGAACCATCCTTGCATACCTTGTATGAATCCTACTTGGTCGTGGTGTATTAGTTTTTTGATATGATGCTGAATTTTATAGTTCAGAATTTTTGTAGCTATATTCATGAGAGATATTGGTCTGTAGTTTTCTTTTTTTGTGAGGTTTTTGCCTGGTTTTGGTATCAGCGTTATGCTGGCTTCATAGAATGAATTTAGAAGTGTTGCTTCCTTTCTTTGCTCTGAAATAGCTTGAGTAGTACTGGTACAAGCTCTTCTGTAAATGTTGTGTAGAATTCTCCAGTGAAGCCATCTGGGCCAGGGCTTTTCTTGGTTGGGAGTTTTTTTTATTACCATTTCAATCTCTTGTCTTGTTATGGGTCTGTTCAGATTTTCAACATCACTTTGTTGTAGTTTGGGTAGGCCGTGTGTTTCTAGAAATTTATCCATTTCCTCTAGGTTTTCAAATTTGTTGGAGTATAGTTTTTCATAATATTCTGTTATAATCCCTTCTATTTCAGTTGGGTCTGTTGTAATGTCCCCCATTTCATTTCTTAGTTGGGTTATTTTTGTCCTCTCCTGTTTTTCTTTTGTCAGTCTGGCCAGTGGTTTGTCAATTTTGTTGATTCTTTCAAAGAACCAACTTTTGGTTTTGTTGATTCTTTCTGTTGTTTTTCTGTTCTCTGTTTCATTTATTTCTTCTCTGATCTTTACTATTTCCTTTCTTCTGGTGGTTGTGGCCTTTTTTGCTATTCTCTTTCTATTTGTTTGAGTTCTGTAGTTAATGATTTGATTTTGTCACTCTCTTCTTTTCTGATATGTGCATCTATTGCTATAAATTGTCTTCTGAGGACTGCCTTTGCTGTGTCCCAAAGGTTTTGGTATGATGTGTTTTCATTCTCATTTGATTCTAGGAAGTTTTTGATTCCATCTCTGATTTCTACTATTACCCAGTGATGTGTAAGCAGGGTATTATTCAGTTACCATGTAATTGATTTTTTTTCCTTGCTTTTTCTATTTTTAATTTCTACCTTGATGGCATTGTGGTCAGAGAAGATACTTTGAATTATCTCAACGTTTTGGATCTTGTTGAGGTATGTTCTATGGCCTAAGATGTGGTCTATTCTGGAGAACGTTCCATGTGCATTGGAAAAGGATGTGTACTTTGCAGCATTTGGTTGAAGTGTTCTATATATGTCTATGAGGTTAAGCTAGCTGATTGTGCCCTTTAGGTCTTCTGTATCTTTGCTGAGTTTCTTCTTCGTTATTCTGTCCTTTACTGAGAGTGGTGTGTTGAAGTCTCCTACTATTATTGTAGAAGTTGTCAAGGATTTAATTTTTCATGGAACTTCAATCAACATCCATGTAAGAAGCGATCAGACTCAGATGGTGTATAGCATTGGGCAAATCTGTTGCAAAAGACCTCTTTGAAGTGTTACAAAGGAAAGATGTCACCTTGAGGACTATCGTAAGCCTGACCCAAGCTATGATATTTTCAATAACCTCATATGCATGTGAAAGCTGAACAATAAATCAGGAAGCCCAAATAAGAATTTATGCCTTTGAATTATGGAGTTAGCAAAGAATATTGAATATATCATGGACTTCCAGAAGAACAAACAAACCTGTCTTGGAAGATGTACATTCTGTTAGGAGGCACCAGTGTCTGGAGAGGGAAATTGTGCTTGGTAAAGTATAGTCAGCAAAAAAGAGGAAGATCCTCAATGAGATGTACTGATACAGTGGCAGCAACAACAGGCTCAAACATAGCAATGATTATGAGGGTGGTGCAGGACCGGGCACTGTTGTGCTTGGGGTTTCTATGAGTCAGAACTGATTTGACAGCACCTCACAACAACAAGGCAATGAATAAAATTAGGGAGGGGCCTAATGGTACAATATAAAGACTGCTGGGAAGAGATTGACAAAGATTTTGGAGGAAAAGAGATGCATTCACAGTAAAAAGGGAAATATAAAAATATATAATTATATAAAAATATAAAAGTCCTTTTGTAAGTAGAGGCAGAGGGCTAGTAGAGAAGGTGAAGATGACGATATAGACAAGAGATGTGATATACAGGGAAAGGTCCTCCTTCCCTGACATTTGTAGAATAGAAGTTAAAATAGAGACTAAATTATATAAATTTATATCTAGGAGGAAGAAATTGGGATGTTGAGTCATCCATTGTTGGTAGGCTTAATTTTCCTCAGGAACTGGTGGGAATTTTTTTTTTTTTTTCCATTGAGATTGAGGGTGATGAGAATGGGTAGAATCTTGAGTAGAGTGGTTTATTGTTATTTATTTATTCATTTTATTGTACTACAGGTGAAGGTTTACAGAACAGATAGTTTCTCATTAAACAGTAGTACACATTATTTTATAACATTGGTTAACAACCCTATGACATTCAACCCACTCCCTTCCTGTTTTTTTTTTTTTTTTGGTGAAAATATGCATAGCGAAAAACACACCAATTCAAAAATTTCTACATACACAGTTCAGTGTCATTGACTACACTCTTCCAATTTGTGCTGTTATTCTAACTTTAGATGAGGGTTTACATAAAAACAGTTTCTCATTAAACAGTACACATGTTGCCCTATGACAATGATTAACAAACTCACTACACATCAACACTGTCCTTACTCAACCTTGGGTTCCCTATGACCAGCTTTCCTGTCCCCTTCTGACTTCTAGCCCTTGTCCCTGGCCTTCTGTACCTTATTAGTCCTGTTTTGTTTTATGGGGCTGTCCAATCCCCGGCTGAACGCTGAACCTCAGAAGTGACTTCACCACCAAGCTAAAAGGGTGTCTGGGGGACATATTCTTGGGGTTTCTCCAGTCTCCTTTAGGCTAGTAAATCTGGTCTTTTATTTGTGAGTTAGAATTTTTTTCTACATCCTTCTACAGCTCTGTCCAGAACCCTCTGTTGTGATCCTGTTCAGAGCTGTCAGTGGTGGTAGCCGTGCACCATCTAGCTGTACTGGATTCGGTCTGGTGGAGGCCTTGGTAGCTTTGGTCCGTTAGTCCTTCCAACTAATCTTTTCCTTGTAACCTGTTCTCTTCATTCTCCCTCGCTCCTGAAGGGATGAGACCAATGGAGTATGTTAGATGGCCGTTCACAGCGTTTTAAGACCCCAGACACTACTCACCAAGATAGAACGTAGAACACTGTCTTTTTAAACTGTGTCTTGCCAATTGAGCTAGATGTTCCCCAAGACCATGGTCCCCACAGCCCTCCGCCCACCAATTCAGTCCCTCAGGGAGTTTGGAAGTGTCTATGGAGCTTCCATGACCTTTCCTTGTACAAGTTATGTTGGTTTCCCAGTATTGTGTACTGTCTTACCCTTCACCTAAGATACCACTTATCTATTGCCTATTTAGTATTTCCTCCCACCCCCTCACCCTAATCCCTGGTAACCAACAAAGATTGTTACATTTCGTGTGTAAACTTTTTCATGGGTTTTTACCATAGAGGTTTCATACAATATTTGTGCTCTTGTGATTGACTTATTTCACTGAGCATTATATCCTCCAGTTTCATCCATGTTATGAGATGCTTCACAGATTAATTGTTGTTCTTTCTTGTTGCATTGTACTCCATTTTGTGCATGTACCATAGTTTGTTTATCCATTCATCTGTTGATGGGCATCTAGGTTATTTCCATCATTTTGCTATCATAAATAATGCTGCCATGAACATAGGTGTGCATATGTCTATTCCAGTGACAACTCTCTAGGATATATTCCTAGGAGTAGGATTGCTGGATCGTATGGTATTTCTATTTCTAGCTTTCTAAGGAAGTGCCATATCATTTTCCAAAATGGGTGTATCATTTGCATTCCCACCAGCAGTACATAAGAGTTCCGATCTCCCCACAGCACCTCCAACATTTGTTATTTCCAGTGTTTTTGATTCGTGCCAGTAGTGCAGGGGTGAGATGGTATCTCATTGTGGTTTTAATTTGCATTTCTCTAATGGCTAGTGATCGCGAGCATTTCCTCATATGTCTGTTGGTCGCTCGAATGTCTTCTTTGGTGAAGTGTCTATTCATTTCCTTTGCCCATTTTTTAATAGGATTATTTGTCTTTTTGTTGTAGAGGTGTTGGATTTTCTTGGAGATTATGGAGATTAGACCTTTGTCTGACTTGTACTGTCCAAAAATTTTTTCCCAGTCTGTAGGTTCTCTTTTTACTCTTTTGGTGAAGTCTTTTGAAGAGCATAGGTATTTGATTTTTAGAAGATCCCAGTTATCTAGCTTATCTTCTGGAGTTTGTGGGTTGATAGTTATGGTTTGTATCCTGTTAATGCCGTGTATTAGGGCCTATAGCGTTGGTCGTATTTTTTCCTCTATGAACTTTATAGTTTTTGGTTTTATATTTAGGTCTTTGATCCATTTTGAATTAGTTTTTGTATATGGTATGAGATATGGGTCCTGTTCCAATTTTTTGCAGATGGATATCCAGTTTTGCCAGCACCATTTGTTAAAAAAACTGTCTTTTCCCCATTTGATGGACTTTGGGCCTTTGTCAAAGATCAGGTTACTGTAGGTAGATGGATTTACATCTGGGTTCTCAATTCTGTTCCATTGGCCGATGTATCTAAGTGGTTTATTTTTAGAAATAGATCTGAGGAGTTTATAAAGAACAACAAAAAAGTTATCAAATGACCTTGAAGATCAAACTGAAGTAGTAGCCAGAAATTTGGGTAACATTTCTCAAGATAAAGAAAATTAAATTCTCGTTTTGGATGCATTGATTGTTAGCCCATTCAAACACAAAGTAAATACTTAAAGCAAGCAAAATTTTTTTTTTAATTATTCAAATTTTTCCATTAAAAATAAGGCTTCAGACTTCCAGGAAACCTGATGTTATAGGCAGAAGCAGCACGCCATCCCTCCAGACCGAAGATCCAAAAAAGTAAACAAAACAGAGAAAATGGCAGTCTTGAAACCCTAAGCATCAAATGAAGAGATAAAGAACTCATCAAAGCACCAAATGGAATAAGAAACTGACAAAGAACAGAGAATGAGGAACCATACATACTTAGGTCCCTATTAGCTACCTCAGCACGGATCCACCATCTTGGACTCTTATCAGAGACCAGCGAACAGGGGGTATGAGAAAGCAGTTTCACAGAGCTTCCAGCAGGAGACAGAACAACCAGTAACCAGCGACATACGCTTTCCCACCCCCCACCATTCTTCACCCCCACTCTGCTGCCTCTGCTTCCTGAGGCCACAGTCTCTTGGCTGGGAAGCACAGGCTGCTGAGATTCCACCCTCCGGCACTGGCTGACTCCCTGAGTGCCATTTTTTGGCTGCTGGTGTTGCTTTTTTCTGCTTCTTTAGATTTCTTCCTTACCTCTCACCACCTCCCCCTCCTTTCTCTCAAATACCTGGCTTTGTGCACCATCTTTGCTTCTTCCTGAAAGGCTATGACACTCTGCTTGAATGTGAAACTGCTTGCTGGTCCATGCTGCCATGTTGGTGGGATCCCTGGGCTTCTTTGTTTGTTTTGAATTGTTTGTTTGTTTTCTTTTTCTTTTGTTGAATTGGGAGACTGTTCTAGCTGGGCAGTACTGCATGTCTTCCGACCCAACCCCTCAGTTTGTGCAGAATATCAGAGGGATCTCTGAGGGCATTTATTTTTTCTTCCTTTTTGAGGGGTTTTCTTTTCTGTTTTGGGGGTGGTTTCCTGTTCTTTTTTTTTTTTTAATTGTTTTGTTTTGTTTTCTTTTCCCTCTTTTTCCCTTTTTGTCTTTCTTTGTTACTCAGTTTCTCATCTCTCTATACCTTTCTTCTCTTACTGTCCCCTGAATACCTGATGCTGCGAGACAACTCTATGCCTTCTAGCCAGGCAGTACTTTACTGCCTGGGAGCAACTTCCCAGACCATGAAGCCGTACCAGTGGGATCTCTGGGGGCTTTGCTTTTCTTGTTTCCTTATAATTTTTATTTATTCATTTTTTCTTTTATTTTTTTCTTCCTCTTTTTATTTTTCTCCATTTCATAGTTTCTCATCTCTCCACTCCAATGGTAAGCTCCCCTAGCACTCTTTTTTGTTTTTTTTGTATGATTTTGGGTCCCATTTCTCTCTCCTCTCTCCCATACCCATCTTAGCTCCAAACAACACAATTCCCCGCCCCCATCCTACCTACCTGCACCCTGCACTTAATATCACACCACCAAGCAGCCCAGACACAGCCTACAAGAACCTTCCCTGCACTGATTACCAGCCCACCCTGCTGACCGTAGTAAGTGCCACAAACAATCCATCCCAGCAACTCCTTTTCAGCTAGACCTGCCTTGCTGTACCATACCAGAGTGACTGACCCTGCCAACTGGAGAAAGAGGTGAAAAGTGTCATGCCCGCAGACCAGTAATCAACAAAGAATACACAGGCCGCCTGCTCAGACATAACCAAATAAAAGAAAAAAAGGAAAAAACAAACAAGTCTACTATCAATAAAAGAGAAAAATAACTACTGAATGCCCCAAAGACAGCAGATGTTATCAAAACATTTACAAACACAGTGCAGGATGGTTCCAGGAGGGGTCCAAAATAAAATGCTAGTTGACTTTTCATTTGAAGAAAAGGCATGATACCTAATTGACAGGGAATTCAGATCTCTAATATTCAGAATTATCCAAGAGATGAAGTAAAAAGCAGACAAAAATGAGGAAAAAATAGACAAATTCATGGAAAAGGCGGGCAAATTCATAGAAAATACAGACAAAAGAATGGAAAAATTCAGGAAAATAATGCCAAAATAAATTCACAGGTAGAAACTATATAAAAACAACAGTTAGAAATCCAAATGATTAACAGCAAGATTTCAGAAATGGACAGTGTCATAGAAGGGCTGAGAACCAGATTTGAAATGGTGGAAGAAAGGATGAGTGGAATTGAAGACAAACACTTGGATACAACTCTGTTTGAAGAAAACTCAGAAAAAAGAACAAAGAAAACTGAAGAGAATGCTGACAGAGTGTTCATTGCTATTTCTTTTTGTTTGACAGATATTACAATAACTAAAGGACATTTTATGTCGAAATCTTTTTTTTTCCTTAAATACCACCAGAAATATAAGAATAAAGAAAAATGCAAATAAGACTAGTTTATCTTCTGCTGCCCCTAGCCTCCCCTTACTGCACATTTCAATCACTTAGGGGCAAAGCTGTTTATTTGGATACCTTCCTTTCTATGCATTACAGTTGTAAGGAGAGAAATATATGAACTCATTCAGACATGAACTGAGCATGGTTCATGTCTTACCCTTTTTCCCTGAACATGCTTTACGCAAAAGGAGACTTCAGTTGCTCAGGATTAATTTATAAAATATTAAGTTCCAATTGAATCCAAAGTTCTCAGGTTGGCCCGGTGAATATGCCAAAAAAGAAAACAAAACAGAAAAGGCAGAATCCATAACATCAGTGAACTCAAATCTTAGTATACTATTCTTTAGAATAAGGGCTAGGGGATGGAGTAAAAATGGGATCATAAGGGAGCATAAAAGAGGAGGGTTGTGAAGCCCTCTCAGGGATCAGAACAGCCTGACTAGAGAAAATAGTTGTCTGAGGGTTATATGAATAGCTATTAGCTAATTAAAGAGTTGGGAAGGAGATAATATGGGAAGGTAAAGGAAGAAGTGTAATGACTTGGAGAGTGAAAGAGCATGGCTTCCAAACATTGTGCATTTGAAAATATAAGAGCATTATGCTATGACTATAGCATAAAGGGGGCCCTGGTGGCTCAGTGGTTAAAAGCTCAGCTACTTGGGTACCATGGTCTGGGGAACATCTAGCTCAATTGGCATAACATAGTCTATAAAGAAAATGTTCTACATTCTACTTTTGTGAGTAGTGCCTGGGGTCTTAAAAGCCTGTGTGGGGCCATCTAAGAAATTCCACTGATCTCACCCCTTTGGGAGCAAGGGAGAATGAAGAACACTAAAGACACAAGGGAAACATTAGTCCAAAGGACTAGTGGACCACAACTACCATGGCTTCTGCCTGACTGAGTCCAGTATAATTAGATGGTTCTCTGCTATCACCAGCAACTGCTCTGACAGGGATCACAATATAGGGTCCCAGACAGAGCGGGAGAAAAAATATAGAACAAAATTCTAATTCACAAAAAAAGACCAGACTGGCCTGACAGAGACTAGAGAAACCCCGAAAATATGGCCCCCAGACACCCTTTTAGCTCAGTAATAAAGTCACTATAGAGGCTCACCCTTCATCCAAAGATTAGACAGGCCCATTAAAAAAAAAAAAAAGAGAGAGACTAAAGGGGTACACCAGCCCAGGGGCAAAGAATAGAAGGCAGGAGAGGAGGGGACAGGAAAGCTGGTAATAGGGAACCCAAGGTTGAGAAGGGAGAGTGTTGACATGTGGTGTTGTTAAGCAATGTCATAAAACAGTATGTGTACTAAAGCTAGTTTGTTCTGTAAACCTTCATCTAAAGTACAATTAAAAAAAAAAAGCTTGGCTACTAACCAAACGGTCGGCAGTTTGAAGCCACCAGCTGCTCCTAGAAAAGCCTAGGGGGCAGTTCTACTCTGTCCTATACAGCTGCTATGAGTCAGAATTCACTTGACAGCAATGGGTTTTAGAGGATAAAGAGGTTGGAAGAGGAAGTGGATCTATAGATCATTTGGGGTTAGATTGTGAGGAAACCCTTGAGCCATTTTAAAATATATGGAATTTATATAAAAAGTAATGGTAAGTAACTAAAGGATTTTAAGCAGTAGTGACATTAACACCTTTGTATTTTATAAAATGTCCTCTAATTTCAGTGTGAAGAATAAATTGTATATGATTTGGTTAAACTACAGCACATAGATGAAAAGTCTGCTACAGAAATTCACTTCAAAGTCTGAGACGCAATGATAAACTGAACTTGAGCATAGCTATGGAAACAGAAGTGGAAGGATGTGAGAGACAGAATTTGTTACTCATCAATACAGGAATGGGGGGCTGATAGTAAGGTAGAAGTAGGGAGCGATAATGACTGATTTTCAGTATATCTGGTGAGATGGGTAATATTCAAATCAGTGAAAGCCTAGAAAGGTTATTATATAGCTACCATCTATTGTGATGGTGCTACTGCCTTAAAGTTCAAAATTAAGTGTTAAGAAATTCCTAAGCAGATCACTTCTGGGCAACACGGCACTATAGTCAGAAGCACCACATCATCCCTCCACAGCAAAGATCAGAAAAACTAAGTCAGAGTGACACGTCAATCCTGAAACCCTAAGCATCAAATGAAGAGATAAAGAACTGAGCCAAGCACCGAATGGAGTAAGAAAATGACGGAGAACAGAGAGCGAGGAGAGATACATCAGAAATCCCCTATCAGCTACCACAGCATGGATCTGCCATCTTGGACTCTTATCGGAGGTCAGCAAACAGGGGGTATGAGAAAGTAGCTTTATGGAGCTTCCAGCAGGAGACAGAACAACAGGTAACCAGCGATATACGCTTTCCCACCACCCACCCTTCTTCATCCCCACTTAGCCTCCTCTGCTTCCTGCAGCCACAGTCTCTTGGCCAGGAAGCACAACCTTCATTCCGGTATCGCTTGGATTCCACCCACCTGCACTGGCAGGCTCCTTGAGTGCCTTTTGTTGGCTGCAAGTGTTGCTTTTTTCCACTTCTTTAGATTTCTTCCTTGTCTCTCAACATCTCCTGCTCTTTATGTCAAATACCTGGCTCCATGCATCATCTTTGTTTGTTTCTGAAAGGCTGCGAAACACTGCTCGACTATGAAACAGCTTCCCAATGAGTGCCACCATGCTGGTTGACCTCCTGGGACTTTTTGTTTGTTCTCATTTGCTCTGTTATGTTTTATTTTCTTGGCTTGGGAGCCCCTTCTAGCCAGGCAATACCACGCGACTTGGAAGGTACTCCCTTACTCTGTGAGGACACACAGGGACATCCCTAAGAGTGTTTCTTTTTTCTTGTTTTTTGTTTTTGTTGTTGTTCTTTGTTTTTTTTTTGTCTCCCTTATTCCCCTTTTGTCTTTCTTCATTTCCAGTTTCTCAATTTATTCATTTTTTTCTTTTACCTTTGTTCTTATTTTTTAATTTTTATTTTTCCCCATTTCTCAGTCTCTCATCTCTCCACTCCAATAGCAAACTCCCTTAGCACTCTTTCTTGTTTGTGTGTACGTTTTTGGCTCCTGTTCCTCTCCCCTTTCTCTCTTCTTTTCCATACCCATCTTAGCACAACACACACAATCTACCCCCTCCTTACAGCCTACCTACACTGTGTGCTGAACATTACACACCCAAGCACCACAGGCACGGCATACTGGAACCTTCCCTGTACTGATTTCTGGTCCACACTGTCATCCTTGATATGTGCCACAAACAATCCATCCCAGTAACTCCCCTCAAGCTAGACATGCCATGCTGTACCATACCTGAGTAACTGATCCTGCCCATTGGAGATGGAGGTGAAAAGTATCATGTCCACAGATAAACAAACAACAAAGGATGAACAGCCAGCCTGCTCAGACATAACCAAATAAAACCAAAAAGCAGGATGAAGTAAATAAATCTACAATCAATAAATGAGGAAAATAACCACTGAATTACCCTGAAGACAGTAGACAATATAAAAACATTTACAAAAACAGGAAAGGATGGTTCCAGTAGACATCCAAAATAAAACACCAGATGACCTTTCAGTAGAAGAAAAGGCACTCAATCTGATAGGGAATTCAACTCTCTAATATTCAGAATTATCCAAGAGTTGAAGCAAAAAGCAGACAAATACAAGGAGAGAATAGACAAATTCATGGAAAATACTGACAAAAAAGGAACAATTCAAGAAAATAATATGGGAACAAAATGCTAAAATAAATTCACAACTAGAAATTATACAAAAACAACAATTAGAAATCCAGAAGATAAACAACAAGATTTCAGAAATGGACAGTGTCATAGAAGGGCTGAGGAGCAGGTTTGAAATGATTGAAGATAGGGTCAGCAAAATTGAAGACAAACACTTGGCTACAACTCTGAGGAAAAATCAGAAAAAAGAACGAAGAAAAATAGAGAAACCCTGAGAATTATGTGGGATATAATAAAAAGCAAAAATCTGCAAGTGATCAGAGTTCCTGAAGAGGGGGAGAAAACAGAAAACAAAGAGAGGATCTTTGAAGAAATGCTGACAGAAAACTTCCCCAATATCATGAAAGATAAAAAGCTGACCATCCAAGAAGTTCAACGAACCTCATATAGGATAGGCCCCAAAAGAAAATCACCAAGGCATATCATAATCACACTCGCTAAAACCAAAGACAAAGAATCCTTAGAGCAGCTGAAAAAAACCCAAAAAGTCACATACAAAGGAGAAACAATAAGGCTAAGCTAAGATTATTTGGCAGAAACCATGTAGTCAAGAAGGCAATGGGAAGACACATATAAAATCTTGGGGGGGGGGGGGAAATTGGCAGCCAAGAATAATCTATCCTGAAAAACTCTCATTTAAAAAATGATGGTGAAATTGGGTCATTTCCAGATAAACAGAAATTAAGGGACTATGTAAAAACCAAACCAAACTTACGAGACTTATTAAAGGGAGTCCTTTGATCAGGGAACAAAGAACATCAGACCACAGGCTGAATATAGGACACAGGCTTGTACTAGCCAGAAACCAACCTAGGAAATTAACTCTTAAGGACTATGCAAAACCAAAAGAATTACATCAGGGAACCAGAGAGTTACTCTGTAAATGACAACAACATCAGAACAATAAAAGAGGGAATAAAAGGTGTAGATATAGAACTTTCTAATGGAGAGGAAGGTAAGGCAATACCAAGTAATAATAGACTGGTTCAAATCTAGGAAGATAAGGGAAAATTTCAAGGTAACCACAAAGAAAGTTAACAAACCTACTCATCAAAATAAAGAAGAAAAACATAAAGTCTCAGCAAAAACAAAATCTAGGAATACAAAAGAAATGAAAAAAGATTCACAAACAAAAGGAACTCAGCACAGGAGAGTAACAGGAACAAAGAAAATGTCAGCACCACACACACACACACACACAAAAAAAAAAAAAAAAGCACTACAAAATGCAATCTCACTCCTAGGAATATATAAGAGCTATCACATGAATAGCCATATGCACAGCTGTATTCATTGCAGCACTGTTCACAATAGCAAAAAGATAGAAACAACCTAGATTCCCATCAACAGATGAATGGATAAACAAACTATGCTACATACACACAATGGAGTATTATGCAAAGATAAAGAACAATGATGAATCTACAAAGCATCTCATAACATGCATGAAACTGGAGGACATTATGCTGAGGGAAATAAGACAATCACAGAAGGACAAATATTGTATAAGACCTGTACTGTAAAAATTCATGTGAAAGTTTACACACAAAAAGAAACAATATTTGTCGGTTATGCTGGATAGGGAGAGGAGCTCAATAGACAATAAATAAGTGGTAACTTTGGTGAAGGGTAAGACAGTACACAATACTGGGGAAGCCAGCACAGCTTGTACAAGGAAAGGTCATGAAAGCTCCATGGACACTTCCAAACTCCCTGAGGGACTGAATTGCTGGGTGGAGGGCTGTGGGGACCATGTTCTGGGGGAACATCTAGCTCAATTGACATAACACAGTTTATAAAGACAATGTTCTACATTCTACCTTGGTGAGTAGCGTCTGAGGTCTTAAAAGCCTGTGAGCAGCCATCTAAGATGCTCCAATGGTCTCACTCCTTCAGGAGCAAGGGAGAATGAAGAGAACAGGATACAAGGAAAAGATTAGTCCAAAGGACTAACTGTCCACAGCTACCAAGGCCTCCACTGGACTCAGTCCAGTACAGCTAGATGGTGCCTGGCTACCACCACTGACTGCTCTCAACAGGATCATAGTACAGGGTCCTGGGCACAGCTGGAAAAGGTTGTAGAACAAAATTCAAATTCACAAAAAAAAGATCAGATTTGCTGGCCTGACAGACTGGAGAACCCCAAGAGTGTGGTCCCCGGACACGCTTTTAGCTCAGTGGTGAAGTCGCTTCTGAAGTTCACCGTTCAGCCAGGGATTGGACAGCCTCATAAAACAAAACAGGACTAATGAGGCACAGCAGTCCAGGGACAAGGACTAGAAGACAGGAGGGACAGGAAAGCTGGTGATAGGGAACCCAATGTTGAGAAGGGACAGTGTTGACATGTCGTGGGTTTGTTAACCATTGTCATAGGGCAATATGTCTACTAACTGTTTAATGAGAAACTATTTGTTCTGCAAACCCTCATCTATTGTACAAAAAAAAAAAAAATTACCTATGTGAGATCAAATTGATCACAGCAACTCAAAAGATTTGATGGGGAGCCTAGGGGGCAGTGAGTTGAAGATAATGGTGATGGAATAATTTGGAAAAGGAAAGTGAGAATAGCAGCACAACTGGAAGAATGTAATCGATGTCACTGAATTGTACATGTAGAAACTTTTGAAATGGTGTCATTTTGGCTATGTATATTTTCACCAAAAAAAAAAAAAAAAGGGTCCTCCAAGGTCAAGAAGGGAGAGTGTTGACATGTCGTGGGGTTGTTAACCAATGTCATAATATAATATGTGTACTGATGGTTTAATGCGGAACTATTTTTTCTGTAAACTTTCATCTAAATACAAAAAAAAAGAAACTGCTAAACATGTTCTCAGCATTACCAAGGCTGGGACTACATGCAAATATCTCTTCTAATTTTTGCAGTGTTTTCCCTACAACACTATAGATGGTCAAAATACATTTGACTATTACGTTTGAGCTAATAAACGTGTTAAGAATAATGTGTATCTTATTTCAGAGGTATATCCACGGGTAATTTCTATGAAGTTTAGTTTTTACACTTAGGTTTTTTTCATTTTTTGTATTTTTCATTATTTACTTTACTATTCATATCCTTGTTTTCATCTATGATTTTATTTTTTGCCAATGTATTTTCATTATGTTGTAACTCTTAATGTTTTAGGGCATGAAAAACGCAGTACAGAATATGCCTGCTTGGTCTCACTTTTGCTAAAACATTTAAGTTAATTACTTAGGCTTCAGTCTTTGCCCTCCCACTGCCTCATCAAAGGAGATTAAAATATTGGTTAAGATAACACCAATAAAACTATCAGTACTGAGAATTTGCAGCACAACCGCTTTCTAGCTAGGATGGAAAAAATATCTCCATCGTGGAATCATTTTACACAATTAATTAGAAGTCTTATTTATTTCTTCTTCTACTCTGTGGTCACTGAATGAATCATAGTTCCAAAATTAGAAGTAATTCTTTCTAAAAAAAAAAATCATTATGGGATACTGAAAATTAATAAAAGGAGCTAAGGATAACTTTAAATATGATTTAAATTGACAACTGTTACTTTGATTAATTTATACTCATGCAGTTATAGCTCTATGATTCTTTTACTAATAAACTGCATCATAGAAGAAACAGATTCAATTACTGTATTCTCCTTTGTCAAGTTAAAGAAATACTTGCTTTTTAAATTATTATGGTGAACAAACCTGCCCATTGATCTATTTCTAACACACTATGGATAAGTGTAATTTAAAAATGATTAAAAATCATTCTTGCTGTCCTAAACAACAACAAAGTTAGTTTCAAGGTCATGCTAAATTAACCACAGGGAAATAGAATGAGTTGATTAAGAATTGTTGGGAAATATACAAAAATCTAAAATGGAAAATAAAAATTTAGAAAAAATATTCTGAGGAAGAAACAGAAAAAATAATTTTTTCAGAAGTTAATTTGCTTTAGGAAACCTCAAAAATCTAGACTGAAAAATAAACAACTGAAAGTTTTTTAAAAAAAGCCTCAGAAGATATGAAATTAATAAATGTGATTTAGAAACAGTGACTCCTACCTAGATGCAAGCACATGATACTGGGATTCTTACTGTTTACCTGTTGAGATTTAGAAATGTCTTCTAGTAAAAACATTAGAAAAAATCTCAGTGAAAAAATGCTAATTAATTACCATATTTTCACAGAAATAAAAGCATATTATTGTTTTTTTTTTGCCAACTGTGCCCTCCCCTAACTAGGTATTTTCATAAGCACTATGCTTCTAAAAGGGGGATGGCGTGGTAGGTGAAAAAAAGTATAACACATGCATTATTTGTGTAAAAATGGGATATATAACATATACACTGTGTTTTCTTTATATCATTTTACATGTTTTAGGTTTAACATAAGCAATTTATCTTTAATTATTAATTCTTTTTTTAAGTAAACACTGTATTACCTGAAATAAGTGTACACTCCAACATTAAACCCTTAAAATTAGGACAAACCAAAGGTTTGTGATGAGATCTGGATGCCTTGAAGACTACAGGGAGAATCATATAGTTAATGTGAACCAAAGCACAGATCTCATATTAATTTGCTTATGTTGCAGACAACTTAAAAACCACAATTTTTAATAAGAACATAGTTTTAGTTATTAAAAAAAAATTCCTGATTGTGTTGTATTATAGCGTCAGAAATTGACTAACTTCCTGAGTGATAAGAATCAGGATCAGCACAAAACTATTTCTGTGAGGTGGTAATCAGACATACCACCAATCTCCAAATTCTTCACCATTTCTGACACTAGCCATTCCATCCAGGACATTCTCTACTTCTCTGCTGGGCTCAATAATTCATTGCAAGGGCCACACAGAACTCACAGACCATGTTTAACGTTATGTAGTTTATTATGGAAGCAACAGGCTACAACCTGTGATCAGGATCAACTTGTAAGTAATAGGAACAACTCAGAATCAGAATCAGGAAGCACATAGGCAAGGTCTGAAAGGCTTTCCTGAAGCAGGGCACACACCTCTCCCTTTTTCAGTGCAGGACAGCTCTCTCAGCTCCTCTTGGCTGTGCAGACAGATTCTCCTCTTGGTCATGCATACCTCCTCTCAGCTGTGCACACCCCCTCTTGGCTGTGTATGCCCCCTCTCAGCCTCCTCAGGACAGTCCTCCTCTCGGCTCTCTCTGGATAGGACTCTTCTCAGCCTCACAAGTCTCTGCTCAGCCGTACAGGCCTCTCTACCTTTGATGTCTTTGCCAACAGCCTCTCCACTGCTAACTGGCCAGGGTAGCAACATTTTCAGCTCTCTTACCTGCTTTCCTAGCAGCATCTTTCTACCTGTCGCTGTTGGCTCTGCTGAAGAACCTCTTCTAGGCCTGTTGCTGCTGGTTCTGCCACAAAACCTCTTCCAGGCCTCTTGTTGTGTTCAGTGTTATAGCACTTGACCCATACTACAGCTCTTTTAGGAGGTTCCTTGCCTCCTCTCTCTCTGCTTCTTCTCTCTTCTTGCCTCTTCTCTGTTCTTTGAAAAACCTGTGTGGGGTTGTCTGCTTATAAAAGCATACTCCTTCTCAAGTTCAAGGCATGACCCTCCCAGCAGGACCACAAACTGAACAATCCCTTCAGTGAACTACAAATCACTCAATTTGCATAGGAAACTGACTGATCCCTGCAAGCTCTGTAATATATACCATCACAGGGCAGACTTCAGCTCAGGGCTAGACAAAAAGTACCAAACTATCAAGTTGTGTATGGCTTACCCAGGAGATGTCAATCAACCTGGACAAAAGTAACAAACTCTCTAAGGTAGAAAACAACCTGGGAATGCCCCCACCCCAAACAAGTTGCTTCTCAAAAGAACTAGGGCGAAGGTAACTCCTCAGGGCTGGGGAGAAAAAATTTCCCAAGCTGTATTTCCAAATAACCAAGACAAAAGGCTACATACCACACTGATATTAAAAATGATATATTTATTGAATATTTATAATGTGAAAACAATTTAGATGCAGTATTAGTGCTAATATTCTCATCATGTTTATGTGGCATATCATGATGGCCATTTTATACACCCAGAAAACGAGGTTTATAAGAAGTAAATAATACTCTTAAAATAGTACTTCAACCCATGTGTCTTCGTTTGCTAGTGCTGCCATAACAGTAAGTATGAAAAAGTGGTTGGCTTTAAATAACAGGAAATTCTTTTCTCACTGTTCAGTATGCCAAAACTCTGAATTCAGGGTGTCAGATCTTGTGGAAGATCCTTCTTTGTCTCATTCAGCTTCTAGTAGCTTCAGGCAACCCAAGTCATTCCCGGGCTTGTAAATGCATCTGCCTTGTGTTTCTGTGTCTATTCTTCTCTTTTTATAAGACACAACTCAGAAATGATAAGGTTTAAAATCCACCCTACACTTGTATGAACTCATTAACATAATATAAGAAACCCCTACTTCTAAACAGAGTCACATTTACAGGTACTGGGGTTAAGACTTCAATATAACTTTTTGTGAGACAGTTCAATCCATAACATCTTGTCTCTCTGTTACAAAAGTTTATATGCTTAACAACTGTGCTATATGCTTACCATCAGGAAGATTATAAGATATCATCAAACCTTTAGGAATAAACTGAAGGAAAGATAGAAATTTTCTATCTACCCTGAAATATTAGGCTGGATTACAGGGGTTATCATCGTATAAAAATATGTAGAATACATAGGTTCTCTAGGAAAGATGGCAAAACAAAGCTTTACATTGTATAGTTAAGACCAGGGCAATGATGCTACAACTTTAGAATTGATTAATATTAAATTAATAATAAATGAAAATCGCATATGTAATGGTTTAATTTTTCTACATTTCTATTTATCTAATTGGAGTCCCTGGGTGATACAAATGGTTAAGCGCCTGACTGTCGCAGCCCTTCACACGGGGCACCATCTGTCGCAGTGGCGACGGATTGTCGGGGCGGTGGAGACAATAACCAATTCCACAACTCTTACAGAGAAGTGGGGCCAGGAGGGTCACTCTGAGGAGTAGAACCCCAGCTCCAGTCCCAGGAGTTTATTTATAGTCAATACAGCAAGCAGTGAAGCAAATAACAAAACAATGGGCTTTGGGTGAGTAACAATAAGTTTCGGGCAAGGGAGAAGGAATTCAGGTAAACAAGCCAATCAGTAACAGGACAATAGGTTTGGGAAAACAAGTTGTGCCTAATCTCTTTCTTATCGCTGACAAGTCTCCAACATGTCGTATACAGCCTAGAGGCCTGCGGGGGGGGGGGGGGGGGCTGCAGTTGTCAATAGTGCAGCCATGTTTAAATGGCATATATCCCCACACCTGACTACTAGCTGAAAAGTTGGCAGTTCTAACCTAACCAGAGGTGCCTCAGAAAACAGGCCTCGTGATCTGTTCCTGAAAGGTCACAGCCTTGAAAACGCTATGGAGCAGTTGTACCCTCCACAGATGGTGCAGCCATGAGTCAGGATCCACTCCACAGCAACTAACAACATCTAATTGCCATATGTATGTATTCATATATGTATTTTTTTTCTATATGCATATGTTAAACACAGGTTTGAAAGAAAATATTACCATTAAATAATTCGATTATTTTTCAATATCTGTATTAAAATTGTAAATGCTTGACGTTATAGCAGAAGAACAAACATTGCTCATCACTTGCTTATGCTATATTATACTTAAATTCATTATGCAGCATATTTTCTACACTAAATAAATATTCACATATTGAATTTTTTTTGCATCTGTTCAAGTGTCTTTATCCCCCTGCTTTAATAGGTTAATGTGGAGTTATTCTCACATCTTGGGAATCACTCCTATATGGTCATGGTATATAATTGATTATTAAATGTGCTGCTGAGTTTTATTTATTATTTATCTATGTATTTACTTTCTGTTTACTGCTAATTTATGATAGGTGCATCTATGTTCACAGATAGGTTGGCATATAATTGGCTTTAGTTAATATTTATTTGGTTTGATACAAGTCACAACTAGCCCTATGAGCCAACTTTGTCAATTTTTTAAAACAACTTAAATATGAAACAGGTTCTATGTTCAACTAAAGATTGATAAAACTAATTGTGCAAACATTAAGTCTTGACACCTTTTGCAGAATATGCAATGTCGTGTGGTTTATTTTATTACCACTGCTCCAATTTCTTTAGTTTATTGATCTATTCATTTATTCTTTTTTTTTCTTGGGTCAAACATTCTGTTTTTTTTCTGACACTTACCTATGTCAATAGTTTTTCAAAATCTTTTGTCGCATAAATTTTATAGTCAAACTATTTTTCAGTGTATTCATTAATGTAAATGTATATTTAATTATCTCATTTTGAATAAGAAATACATATTACAAAAAAGTGCACAAAAGGTATAGATTGAAAAGTACATTTGTCACTTTTACTCTACCAATCTATCCAGTTCTCATGCAAAGGCTATAGGATATGTTAGACCCCATAAAATTGTTTTTGCTTTAAATGTATTTTTTAAAATAGTTAAAAGTTCATGAGTCCATGTGAAGAAATATGATTTACTGATAAGGCTTTAGAATGAGTAAAGATGAGGAACTTATGTATTTGTTTATTGTCCAATCAGTGCATATGAAGATTCTTTCTAGGCACCATATCTTCCTCTTCAGGTTCAGGAAGCATCCCTTGGTGATTTTTAATCATCAAAATCTGCATTCCTGGCTAAGTTCAGGTCTCCCACCTAGAGAAAAATATAGCAGTGCTATTACTCACAAAGTTATAATTCTTTGGCACCTGTTTCTAGTGAAACAATATAGAATTTGTTGCCTCTGCAGTACTCTCATGTCATTTATTTAATTCTGATTACATTATTACTCATGACTTCATCATTCATCATGCCACCTTTTAATACTGGTTTCCATCAACTCTATCAAAGATTGTTACTTTGACCTTGTTGCTGCATATAGTCGACTACACAAGCAAATCTTATCCAGAGTATTCTGGAAAATGTGAAGGGAGAAACTTCTCTTTTTTGGCCATGTTAAATTTACCAATTGGTATCTGTCAGTGGAATCTTGTGTGTAGCTGTGATGCTGAACAGATTTCAGTGGAGCTTCCAGACTAAGTCATATTAGGAAGAAAGGCCTAGAGATCTATTTCTGAAGTTCAGCCAATGAAAACCGTATGGATCACAGCAGTCAAATCCCATTGTACATAGGGTGGCACAGGGTCACCACGACTGAGGGACCTACTCCATCTCAGCTGACAACTATAACAGCATAAATGTAGAAAAATGTATCTAACAACCTGTCTTCTCTTCAACTCTTCAAGCCACTATATATGATTAAAGGGTGTCAATATTGACCACAGTCCTGCCTTTTACATAGCACCAGTGAGAGGTTAGGTAAAAGATAAATGGATGTGGGAAGAAGAGCAATACACTCAGCAGCAAAGAGTGTTAGCCCCTCATTAGGCATAGCTTAAGATCAATCAGACGTAGGAGAGTGTATTTTGCCACATCAGTAGGAGGCAAGAGAGGACATCAATTGGAAGGGCCTGTTGGCTTGAGCAGCTATGATCTCAGAAGTCCTCAGAGCATATAGATGGCCACCCTTTAGGTAGGGTGACTGCACTGAGCAACACTGATGGGAATGCAGGAGTAAATGGACACCTGTCACCAACCCCATCTCCTTGGGAGCTGAAGATAGTGAGAGACTCACAATGGGAATTCTAATTGTTGACACCGGGTGCAGAGGCTCACAGGCTGCTCAAGTCCAAAAGTCAGCAGATGTGGATAGCCCATAGCCTTGAACTTGTCCTGTATCCCCCAATAGAGTGATCAGAACCAGCATGTCAGCACCAACAAAAAGGAATTCAACTTGTCAGCCCACACTTCTGGAACTGGTGCCCAGTGACCAGAGAAGGTCACAGAGAATAAGTCCGGGAATCCTCTGGGTATCTGGGCAACCCTATGCAGCGTAAGGAACTGGAGCGTGTCCCAAAGGGAAGAAATGTACCAGAGCCCATGTGAGTACAAATCTTGCTTTGGGTGCCCATATAGCTAGTTCCAGTCATTGGAGTGAAATAGACAATTTTGAGGATATCCTAGGGCTCTAGAGCAGGGCCTCATTGCTCAGGTTTCAAGGTAGTTGTTTTCTTTGGTATCCTTCCAGAAGTATTCCAGACATATTAAAATATATATGGATATATTTATATAGTCATTCTAAAATAAATGTGCACATTGTTTTGTACCTTGCTTTTTTTCTTCCCTTAATTATCTGTCTTTAATATTCTTTACAAGTAAACATATGTAGAGAAATAGGGAAGAAGAGAGAAGGCCTCATTCTTTAAAATAGATGTATAACCAAAACCAAACTCATTGCCGTTGAGTCGATTCCAACTCATAACGACCCTATAGGATGGAGTAGAACTGCCCCATAGGGTTTCCAAGGAGGGACTGGTGGATTTGTACTGCTGACGTTTTGGTTAGCCACTGAATGTTTAACTACTACGCCACCAGGGCTCCAAAAATAGATGGATAGTTACCATTATACTAAAGTCCTATAATTTATTTAATATTTCTTTATTTAATACATTTATGTTAACATTAAATTCAATTTGCAATTACAAACAATGTCACATTGAATGTCCTGAAATATGTTATTCTGAGCAAGTTTCCAATAGCTATGGGATATATACCTATTTATTTGTTATTATGCTACGTAATGATGCTCATTTTAAGTCTGATAGCTTGCATCAATATACCCTCCATTGAGAATAAAACAATTTACATTCTCACTTAAAATAAGTAGGAAAATGTCTAATTCTATGTACTGTGACATAACTTTTATTACCAATTTTTTGATTATTAAACTGACAAATTTAAAAAGAGAATCTCATTGTAATTTTAATTTGCATTTATCTAATTATCAGTTATGTTGTGTATCTTCCTATCTGTTTAAGATTAATTTAAATTTATTTTTCTCTGAAATATAAGTTAATACTCTGCATATTTTTAATTGGGTTGTTGGTCTTTTTATAATATCAAAGTCCTTTATCTCTGAGAAGTTTAACAAATTTTTTTTTTCCTGTTTTCATTTCAATATAGCCTTTGTTTATAGTGAATTATTTTGCCTTGGAGAAATCACCAGGTTTTATGTTTCCATTTATAGTTTCTGGGGAGAAAAATTCTTCACACTGAGAAACACACCACTCACACAAAACATACACACACTTAAGCATGTAAATTCACGTTTTCTTTTATACTTTCATGGCTTCCCATTTTGGAAGTTTAAATACTTGATTAAGCTGGAATTTTGGTACAGACCAGGGATATTTGTCCTGTTGGTATGTGCGGTGCAGTGAATTACTTAATATGGCCCTTCTAGCCATGTTCTTTGTGACTCCCACACAGTGATTTAGTGGGACTATGCAGTAAGGTGTATGGAACCTGTGACAGTTAAGGTTATGTGTCAACTTGGTTGGGCCATGATTTTCAGTGGTTTGGCAGTTATGTAATGAAGTAATTTGGCAGTTATGTAATAATGTAGTCATCCTACATTTTGTGATCTGATATAATTATCTTCCATATTGTGATGTGCTGTAAATCCTAATCTTTATGTGGTTATGGTCCTATTTGAGAGTGAGTTATCCATTATGTTAATAAGGCAGGATTAGGGTGGGATGTATCTTGAATCACCTTCTTACTAGATGGGACTCAAGTCAAACCCTTACCCCAGACACCACCCTTAACACCTTTATTCAAGTCTCACGCTTACTTGAGTCATACTTTTCATCTTACAAGAGACAAAGGAGAGAGAATGAGCTGCGGGACAGGGAGGGGCTCACAACCACCCAGAAAGAAGAGCTAAGAGGCGAGCGTGCCCTTTGAACGTGAGATCCCTGTGCTGAAAACCTCCTGGACCAAGGAGACAGAGAGGGAGAAAGAGAGAGCTGTAACACTGGGGATGGCGAGAGATGGCGAGAAACAGTGGCATAGAAATCGTGGCAGCAGAGGCAGCAGAACAAAGAGATTGGCAGGAGATAGCACTGTGGGCTTCCTGGACCATGGAGGTAAGGACTCAGTGCTTTTCAGGCAGGAGGCTTCCTGGTGGAGTGGGGTGCCTCTGGGCACTTGTTGGTGCAGCTAGGCTTACTGACACATGGAGTTAGAGAGATGAGCACCTTCAGGCCTAGGCTTACTGGGTGATTAGGGTGATCTGGCACTTACTGGTGGAGCAAAAGAGCTTTGTAACACTTGCCCAAGTAAGGCTGAGGCCTGGCTGAGAGTTGGAGGGTCTGAGGGCATAAGGGGCTGGGAGACTGATAGGCTGAGGGCCATAGAGAGCCCTGCTTGCTGGCACCACTGAGGAGAAGCCATCCTGACTGGAGAATTGTACCCTGAATTGTAACCTGTTATTTCCCTAATAGGAAACCCTGCTGGTGTAGTGGTTAAGAGCTACTGCTGCTAACAAAAAGGTCAGCAATTTGAATCTACCAGGCGCTCCTTGGAAACTCTATGCAGCAGTTCTTCTCTGTCCTACAGGGCTGCTATGAGTCAGAATGGACTCAACGGTAACAGGTTTGGTTTTTTTTTGTTTGTTTGTTTATTTCTCTGATAAACCCCTTAACTGTGAGTATGATCTGTGAGTAGTGCGTGGCCATTGCAATTAATTATTGAACCTAGCAGAGAAGTAGAGAGTGCCCTGGGAGGGAAGCTGGTGTGAGAATTGGTAAAAAGTTTAGAGAGAGAAGGTTACATCGGACCTCTGCCTCATAGGAATCAGCCTTGGGCTGTTGACTCGATAATGACTCTGTCTTCCCCTGGTGAAGTTAGAGGAAATAAGAAGCCACACAATTTTTACAGTATGCAAGACCATATTGTAAATCTTAGTTAATTAGGATATACAAATTTTCTTCTTAATCAAATCATTAGACATACTGTTTATATTTTAATTTTATATTCTTATATACTTTTTACTTTTCATTGATACTTTTTTGAGATAATCTTATAAAATATGTTAAGAACATTG
The DNA here is from genome assembly GCA_030035585.1 of Dugong dugon. Lineage (NCBI taxonomy): Eukaryota > Metazoa > Chordata > Mammalia > Sirenia > Dugongidae > Dugong > Dugong dugon. The sequence continues at coordinate 38,362,102 of CM057479.1, forward strand.
TAATTAGGAATTAATTAAGCTGGACTTGAAAAGAAAAAAAATCCTATTCACTTTAATTCTAAATATACGAAAAGGATATTTATAATGTAACATGGTGGATTAAAAAATTAAAGTTTCTACTTTAACATAAATTTTATTGTGGAGTATTAAAGGCAATTAATATTATTGTAATTAATATTAAAGGCAGTTAATATCACAATATCATTGCTGATATCAGATGGATCTTGGCGGAAAGCAGACAAAAGCAGGAAGATGTTTACCTATGTTTTATCAGCTATGCAAAGGCATTCAACTGTGTGGGTCATTAATTATGGATAATATTACAAATAATGAGAATTCCAGAATACTTACTTGTGCTCATGTGGAACCTGTACATAGACCAAGAGGCAGTCTTTTGAACAGAATAAGGGGATACTACATGGTTTAAAATCAGGAAAAGTGTGCAAAAGGCTCATATCCTTTCGCCACACTGATTCAATCTGTATGCTGAGCAAATAATCTGAGAAGTTGGACTGCAGGAAGAAGAACGTGACATCAGGACTGGAGGAAGATTCATTAACAACCTGTGATATGGAGATGACACAACCTTGCTTGCTGAAAGTGAAGAGGACTTGTAGCACTTACTGATGAAGATCAAAGACTGCAGCCTTCAGTATGGACTACACCTCAACATACAAAAAAAAAGAAAAGTCACACAACTGGACCAATAAGCAACATCATGATGAACAGAGAAAATCTTGAAGTTGTCAAGGATTTCATTTTACTTGGATTCGCAATCAACACCCATGGAAGCAGCAGACAAAAAATCAAATGACATAGTGCAATGGGCAAATCTGCTTCAAAAGACCTCTTTAAAGTGTTAAAAAGCAAAGATGTCACTTTGGGGACTAAAGTGTGCCTGACCCAAGCCATAGTATTTTCAATCACCTCATATGCATGCGAAAGCTGGACAATGAATAAGGAAGGCTGAAGAAGAATTGATGTCTTTGAATTTATGGTGTTGGTGAAGAATATTGAATATACCATGGCGGCCAGAAGAATGAACAAATCTGTCTTGGAAGAAGTACATCCAGAATGCTTCTTAGAAGCAAGGATGACGAGACTTCGTCTCACATACTTTGGACATGTTATCGGGAGGGACCAGTCCCTGGAGAAGGTCATCATGCTTGGTAAAGTAGAGGGTCAGAGAAAAAGTGGAAGACCCTCAATGAGATGGATTGACACAGTGGCTGCAACAATGAGCTCAAACATAGCAACAATTACGAGGATGGCAGAAGACTGGGCAGTATTTCATTGTGTTGTACATAGGGTTACCATGAGTTGGAACTGACTTGACAGCACCTAACAACAACAACCAATATAATAATACAACACTTGCTTTTGAAAAGTAAAGATTCGAGGGTTGTGATAGTCAAATACGTGACCTTGTGACAAATCTTTCAACATCTTTGAAGCTCCCTTTGATCATCTATAAAATACAGATTTAAATGTATGTGTATATTTATCTTACTTTAAAAGGTTACTATAAGCCCCCACACTTTTTAGTCAATTTTGAATACCTTGCCCTGTTTTTGGAAATGTTATATTCATCTGATCCATCACAAGATAAATAATATGAAATATGTGAGAACAAAGTGCCAAAAAGGGTCAAAATGGATCCCTATAAAATATGTTATTATCTTCCAAAAACATGCATTTAGTGTCATGATCTTGAACATATGGCTAACTTGCTTCTGTTTAAATGATCCTTTTTCCCTCAGTCCACCTTTCTTCTCTTCATCAAAGTTTGTTTTTCAGAGCACATGCTTCCATGCTACTTTTTTTTCTCCTCTGTTACACTTCCCAGTAATGGGCTACTGAACTATCATGTACCTAAGCTCAATTATTTCCTTACAGAAATGAAACTGAAGAATTAAAAAAAAAAAGAAGTTATAATATTTTAACCAATAACTTTTTAAGTATCTACTAGTAATGAAATGTTTATCAGCCCCTGCCAGGCAGACAGGAGAGTGTCCACTTTCCTCATAGCAGTAGGCATGTACCCTTGAGAATATTTTCAAAACACGATCGTGTATCAATAAATATTACCTTATATTTCATCTTTTCTTTAATATTCCTCTCTAATTCAATATTGTGCATTCATAAGATCTTGCAAGCCAAATCATTATCCTTCCTAAATTATTTTCTTGCTGACATCCATTTCAAAATCCACTTTGTTCCATTAAATCATCAGTGATACACTGTAAGTTGCCTTCTCAGCCACTCAGAAATTATGTACCTTACCTTAGTGTGTTTTTAATAAAGAGCATTATCTATATCTTTATTCTTTTTTCAACATTTTAAAAGGGATTTTTGCTTTTGTTGACTTCCTATCCTTTCTTCTCCTTTCCTGTAATCCCTTCAAGTAAATTAGATTACTACTCTTTTCATTTGATTATCCTATAAGCACTGTATCTCCAGAGGCCGTTAGTGTCCTTTGGAGTGACTTTTCAAGTTTGCTCACTTTCATTATTTACAAAGAGAGAACCACTGAGGGAAATAAGAAGGGTTGGCTTATCTTTATATTTTATTAAGGCACACTGCAGATAATAATGTGACATGTCTGAATGGCAGTTCAGGTGGCAGAGGAAGACAGGGCTGAGTGGCATTTTGCAGGAGAATTTACAGCACTCTGTTATCAGAAACGATTCCAAGCATTTCAGTGAAGATTCTTACCAGTTTAATAAAAAGAAAGTTCAAGGAAAAACCCAGGAATAATGATTGGTTAGTTTCATATTTAGGAAACTTGTTGGCTCGGCAGTTAAGCACTTGACTGCCAACTGAAATGTTGGCAATTCAAACACACCCAGTGGCTCCATGGGAGAAAGACCTGGCAATATGTTCCTGTAAAGATTACAGCCTAGAAAACCCTATGGGACAGTTTTATACTTAAATAAAAAGACCACGCTACCCTGTTGTCAATATTTTGGCCTCCTCATCACCACCCAACATTCACTCTAGGGCCAGCTTATAAGGTACATAGGGATTCTTAACCTTTATCGACATTTACAGAACATTCTGCGTGATACGTGATCATTTCATAACCTTTTAATAAGAATTAGTTCTAGCCTAGAACCTCCTGATTCCATTCCAATTTTTTAGGACTCTTTTTTTGTTTTTGTTGGCTTTATTTAGTTACTTAATTATTTATTATTGAGAGACTGGGCTAATAGGGAATGATCTTGATACCACTCAAGAATAGTCTCAAATTTTTCTTTAGCATTTTTAGTAAATAAATTTATTAATATTATTAAATAAATATTAAATACAATTATTCAAAATATGATAATAAACTCACTAAAGAGAAACTTTTTATCACTACAATAAATAGAAAACAAGAACCACCTGCCAATAATGGTAGTATAAAAAAATCACCAAGAAAACATGACACTAGTATTAAATTCCACCCAAATACCATTGCTTGCAGAAGGTGCTGGGACTAAGGCCTATCTCTTTTTTATAAAAAAAGTAGTTTAGCAAAACTCAGAGGATTGTTAAATGCATCTTAGTGCCAAGGTGAGGCATTCCTCATGATGCAATCACAAGGATTGAAATCTAATTGAAAAAGGAATCATTTTCTCAACATGTAATCTTATGTAATTTAAAGTGTATCTTTAACACCACAAATCATCTCTATACCAATAGTGTCGCTTGTTCTACATATTTGAAGAGACTGCCTTAAGTAAAACCCTCTTAATCCTAGAGTGTAGGTTTATCATAGCTGCCTTAATTTCCCCTGCATCTTTTCTAATCACTTAATAGAAAGTGTTATTCACCAATGAAAGAGCCAATGAAAAAGGTCAGCATCCTTTGGAATATTTACTAAGTAGTGGCAACTATCAGTCGTATATTTTTCTTCTAGTTACAGTATCAAGCATGGTGAGTAAAAACATGTAATTTTAAGAGTCTTGAAGTAATTAGGTATTATCAGCATGACATATCCTATTTAATCATAAACATAAAGCCTTAACTCTGGCACCTCCAAAGTACTGATCTACAGGTCAGTACAAACAGAAGTCTTCTCCATAGGTATAGTAAAAATCTAACTGTGGAGCAGAACAGGTGTTTTAAGGTTTCAAGCTTTTAAAGACAAGCTGGTCCTCAGTCACGTATTCCCATTCATTTTATCTCAGACCTTTAATGAAGTGGTAGTTTCCTGCAGGTGATTATGATGCTCTGGAGAAGATATATATGTTGCTATAAAATTCCATGCATACTCATATGCATGCACAGAGACACAGACACCTATGCAAATAGTGCTCTTGGCAGAGTCCACACTGCATCAAAATGAAAATAGGAAACTGAAAATAGACATGAAGCGTCAAAAAAAGATATTGCACCACATAAGGACTTCAAATAATAAGATGAAAAAAATAAAAGATCTGTATTCACAACTCGAACAGCGTGTACTGAAAAACTGTTTTATTGCAATATTGCTTATTACTACACACTTTTCTATCCCAGGTCTGAAATAATAGACAGGGCTTCCAGCATACTCACAGAAAACGTGTCAATTTCTGAAAACATGGGCAGAAACTCACAAAGTAATTTGAAGGATATTTGAAAAAGCCCCTTCCCCATGAGAATTAATGGTTATATCTCATGCATTGACATATCAAATTTTGCACATTCTCCTCTCTGGAAGGCTGTTCATTATCTTAATCTGCGGAGTCAATACCTAGGTACCTTCCCAAACCAGTACAGAATATGTGACAACTGCCAAACTTAAATTTTCTTTACCTGTCTTCCCACATCACTCTGCTATAGGTTTCTTTATTTTCTTTTATGGTTTTACTTGATTTGCCCCACAGATAGGTTCAGATACTAGCTCTCCTTTTAACTGAGTCTGGGATTTTGAAATTTTTTTTCCTAATTTATTTTAGTTTATTATGTTACATTTTTTACAGCCATGTTTCTTCTTTAAAATGAAAAATATTATTAGTCAGGCCTCTTCTGAGGATTAAGTAAGATAATATACATAATGTGTCTAGTACACATGAGTCTCAATAAATTGTGGTTAGTATTTTTAACCTTGAGTTACTCTTGAACAAGGGTTACTTCTTATTCCTAAGAGCTATAAAATTTTGTATGTAATGCTTTTATTATAGGTTCTATATCTAAATCTAGATCTATCTCTATCTATATCTATAACTCATCACCATTGAGTCAATTCCAACTCATAGTGACCCTATAGGACAGAGTAGAATTGCCCCATAGGGTTTCCAAGGAGCGGATTGTGGATTTGAACTGCCCACCTTTTGGTTAGCAGCTAAGCTCTTAACCACTGCACCACCAGGGCTCCATCTATATCTATAGTACTTAATATTTAATTTTACTAATTATTTCAGAGATCCAAATATTTGTAAGACAAAGTAAATACAGGCAAAGCAGGGAATGTTTCTCTCTCTCCCCACTCCCAAAATTCTTTATTCCTGCATTGAATGTGCTCTGGTCCAGGTTAATTGAGGTTTCTAAGTGAGACGTGTGGTCATCCACTTATATAGGAATAACTATTTAGGTCATAAACTATCTCAGCTTTCTAATCAGATAGTTACGTAGCTTATATAACATTTTCCAGCACATCCTACTGAAAGCAATTCATAAATAAGAACCACGTACAGGTAGTCCCCAGCTTTCAACGTATTCGAGTTATGACAAACCACAGTCTGTGTTTTTGTTTTTGTACATCTTATCTAGCCCTGGTGGCAAAATGATTAAAGAACTTGGCTGCTAACTAAAAGGTCAGCTGTTCAAATCCACCAGCCACTCCTTGGAAGCCCTGTGGGGCAGTTCTACTCTGTCTTATTGGGTCGCTATGAGTTGGAATCGACTAGATAGTAATGAGTATCGTTAGTAATATGTACCACATACAATGTTAAAATATACCTTGCAACTTATAAAATATATAAGTAATGTTTCCAACCCGAAAGACAAAGATCAGATTTATAAAGATGCTGATAATAAAAGGCAGTAGTAACGAAAAATTAAAAAAAAAAAAAAAAAAGATTGAGGTATTTGACTTATGTCAGTACCAACTGAGGATCGGATTGGAATGGAACTGCGCCGTCGCCGTCAGTCAGGGACTACCTGTAGTATGCTTGCTATGAGCTTCCTGGCGCAAGCGGTTTGCGATAGGCTGCTAACATAAAAATTGTCCCCACCTAGTGGCTCTGAGGAAGATTACAGCCAAGAAAACCCTATAGAGAAGTTCTACTCTGTGATACATGGGGTCTCCATGAGTCATAATTGACCAACCCGGCAATGAGTTTGGTTTTTTGGTTTACTATGTTTGCTGTTAGCATGTTTACAGGTCTCTCATTAGCACATTTACAACATTTGCAAAAGGAGTGAATGGTTGCAGATCTACTGTTTGATTACTTACTATATAAGTTTGATAAATTCTTTACAATTACTAGCTCGCCATTATATTACTCTTTAAATTTCATGCATACATCTGTTTGTAATACTCTAATTGATCCACTTCAACAACTTACAATGTAACTTCGATTATATATCTTTAAATTTTACAATCAATTTCTATATTAGCAGGAAGTCTGATTTCTCTCTCTGGAAGTCATTTTTTCACTATGGCTCAAGAATATCCAGAGCATATTCAATCCAAAAGAGATCAGCTGTGCTTCCAATCACTAGAAATACAGAGAGAAATGCAAAGTCTAATCCATTCACAGCATCAAGATTTGGCCCCAGCCTCTTGGTGCTAGCACTAACTGTTTTCATGGTCTCACAGAAGCTTGTCTACTGCTGTGGTGATGGCTGTCCATCCTAGATCTTCACATAGCCTCCATGCTACCCCATGAAATGCCAACATTAGCCCTTCCCATGCACTCCTCCAGCCCTTTACTTACACAGAGAAAGTAAATATTCCTACTCAGGCAGAATTATCCACACTACCCTTGAGAGGAGGCAGTCCTTTGGATGGCCCAAATGGCTATAATTACTCCCTGTTCTCGCCTCCCTGCTAGTATCTTTGGACTTCAGAACAAACCATTACATCTCCCCGTCCAAAGCCTATTGGCTTGTCTAAATAAGAAGCAGGGCTAAATAGTTACAATTCCAGGCTGACACCCTCATGTCTGACTAACCCCTTCTTCTAGTGATCAAGTGCGAAAACTTGCATTGCACTCTGTGTAGTGAAATATACAACCCATGGAACATAAAGCCAGTGGGGGTAGATCCTTAGGGCTCTTTGTCCATGGTGCAAAGAGAGGGGGCACCAGTGGAGGTATTCCATCCTGCCAGAACAGCTTTTGAGCCAAGGAGGAGAGATCTTGATGAAACTTTTCCTGTTGTACTGTTGTCTGTGAGTAATAAATGGCTTTCATTAATGCCAACACTGTGTTTGTGTCTTGCATGTATGACTTGATCAGAATAAATGGATATACCACTCGTGGAGTGTTTGGTACCACTCAGTGAAATTCTCATCCCAGTACTCTGGTTGGTACTTGGGATCTGGAAAGAGCCTTTAAGGTAACCTGTGTGTGCAAAGCAGCCATTAAAACAAACAAAAAAAAAAACCCACTTGTATTATTAAAATATAAACACAAGTGCAGTACAATGTATTACTTAATACAGCCATTCTAGCCATGGTCTTTGTGACTCACATACAATGATTGAGTGGGACTATGCAAATAAGCTGTATGGAACCTGTGATTGTTGGGGTTATGTGTCAACTTGGCTGGGCCATGGTTCCTGGTATTATGTGGTTGTCCTCCATTTTATGTGTTGTAGATCCTAACCTCTACATGTTGATGAGGCAGGACTGGGGTAAGGTGTGTCTTGTGTCACACAACCTTGCAAGAGGGCATGACTCAAGCATCACTGTTACCAAAGTTACGCCCTTCCTTGGGGTGTGGCCTGCATCTAAGATAGTATTAGAAAGGCTCTCTCTTTCTGCATCTGGATCCAGCATCCTGGTCGTGATCAACTGACTTCCTCAGAGGCCTGCTGTCTGACCTGCTGATTCTGGAAATTCACTGGCCTCCACAGCCCGTTGGGCTGGCAGCCTATCATGTGACCTAATTTGTCAGCTTCCACAGCCTTGTGGGCCAGCAGCCTGTAGTCTGAACTGCCAGTTTGTGTTCATCAGCTCCTGCAGCCACGTGGGTCAGGAGAAGCCTACGTCTGACCCACGAGTTTGGGACTTGCCAGCCTCCACAACCACGTGAGCCATTTCTTTTATAGGTTTGTGAGTTCTGTGAGACCTTGCAGTGAATTAGGGAACCCATAGATGAGACGAAGAGTGCTGAGGGGAGAGGGAGTAGTTGATGTTAGAGATGATGAAGTGATATAGCAGCTTGGAAAAATTAAACATTGGGGACATTTTTAACCTCAGCCTCATAGAAACTAGCTTTGTGCTGATCCTTATAAAAGAAATTATTCATTTAACAAGAGAAAACATTCAACATAGTTTCTTTTACTTCCAAAATAAGTAAAATCAGAGTACAATTCCCTTCTTTTTCTCTACCACATTTCACTTGTTAAAAACCAATATTGCTTATTAGCACAACCAAAAGGAACCATTCAAGTGACTCAGAAAATAAAGTAGCTGTGCAGATCCAAGTGACAATTTGTCTTTATCAGAGAAGGAGATGAGAGTGATCCCCATACATAAACAAATACATTTATAGATAAACATATACACATGTGATACTTTATTTTTACAATTGAACACGTCTGGCCTGTATTAAGCACTGATTAAACTATAGAAATATCTCTTAGTTAATTCTCTATCACTCAATTTATACCTTTTTCATAAATAATGTTTTCAATTTTAGCTATGTCTTAACGCAAATTTATACAAAATACGTTAATTGCCACAGACTGTGCTAAATACATGAGAAATATATGTATTTTCTCATTTTATCATTATATCAATTCTACCAAATGGGTATTATTATCTCCATTTAACAGGAAACCGAATCATTGAGGGTTTACCTGAATTTTTCATAGCACCTACTGAAGCAAGGATTTGAATCCTTTCCTCTCTAAATCTAGAAGCCACATGTTTTAACCAACATGCTAATGCTCATCCTCTGCTCAGCTGCTAATTAGAAAGTCAGTAGTTCAAACCCACCAGCCACTCTGCAGGAGAAAGACATTGCAGTCTGCTTCAGTAAAGATTAAAACAAAAAAACAAAATCCATTGCCATTGAGTCTACAGCCTTGAAAACCCTATGGGATGGTTCTACTCTGTTCTATAGGGTTGCTAGCCATTGGAATCAACTCAATGGCAGTGGGATTTATATTTAACCTAAGGGAGCCCCGTTGGCACAATGGTTAAGTGTTCAGCTGCTAACCAAAAAGGTTGACAGTGAGAACCCACCAGCAGCTCCATGGGCGAAAAGACCTGATGATCTGCTCTGGTAAAGATTACAGCCTAGGAAACCTTACGGGGCAGCTACTCTGTCCTATAGGGTCACTATGAGTCAGAATCAACTCAAGATGAACAACAACAAAGCTCATTAAAATGAAAATATCCCTAGAGTTAATACTGCAATAACTCCTATTGCTTTAATATAAATATATTTTTTAGATGACTTTCCTCTGTGATGTAGCAAATTGTATATCAGAAAGGCCCTGTATACAGGCAAAGGAAGAAAGCATTGAAATAGTACAATGAGAGAGAAAGGGGAAGAAGTATGCCTCAATCAGCCAATCTAACCTCTTTATTATTTTGCATTACCCTAAGGTATTAATGCTTAATCAGTCTGAAAAAAAATTTATAAAATATGCACTTTTATCAGTTTTATTATATAACATATCACATACACACACACACACACACACACACACACACATACACACAGAGAAGAATGTGTTCAAGCTAACATGCAAACAAAATTTAAATTAATGGATTGTACAAAAGAAAATACAGTTTTGTGATGGAATGGGCATTTTGCCATTCAAATTATTAAATTATGTACTAATAAGTAATTTTATATAAAATGAAAAAGTTGAGTATCATAAGTGTACTATATTTAGTATTTTGTTAACTATCTATGTATCTATCTACCTATCCATCCATTTAATTTGGAAGCCTTCCATATTCTGAGGATATCAAGGATTATACATCCATTTCCTTTTTTAAAAAAAATAGAATTTGTATAATTATTGAAGATTGTTTTTGTTATGCAATCCATGTTTCCAATAACAAAATAGCACTGAGAAATAAGGGGCTAAGAGCAAAGCAATTTACAATTTAAAATGAAAAATCACTAAGGCATAATTTTTATTGGCAGAGCACATGGATACGTAAACCGTTTTAAAAATGAAAGCCATATTATTTCTATGTGTTGGTTACATTTTCATACACATTGTGATGTAAACTTGTTCAGCACTTACAGGTAAAATGCTTTGGTGAACGTTCAAATTTAAATGTTCAGCTCCTTTCTGGTAATACACTAGGATGTGATTCTTAAATGCAGTTATCTAGGAACACGTTGAAAACATGGATCCTGCCGTGCTCATATTTGAATCTATACTGCTTTGCAAAATGCCTGACTTATAATAGTTATTAAGTAAATAAATGAGCTTTGAATTAATAGTTAAAAACAAACACTAATGAATGTCTTCCAGAACATTAAACCCAATACTTCTTAATATCTCAACTGCTTCAAGATACTCATTTAAAAAAATCATACCTTGCTATCAGATGCAAAGTGTTAGATGTATATGGCACTCAATCTGTCCTTGTGATGTGAAATTATACATTTCAATCTCATAATGGAATATGAGTGGTTAATCTGAACTTTAATATGCAATACATATAGAACCCGATATTCCTATTTTACATTGTTATCAATTTATGTGCGATACAAAATTTTCATGGCGTTCCTTCAAAATATTGCCCCTGGCAGGACTACCATTTCCAGATCTGAACGTGGGACAAGAAACTTAACTCAATATAAGATCTCTAACAAGTGTTGGGTGAACTCACTGTCCTTCCTTAATCTGCTCCCATCTATAGGCAGGTCACATGTTTCACAAAGATTGGATCAATTCCAGTTCATTTTCCAGTTAAAAAAAAAATAAAGGCATAACAAATAAAAAGCACATTAAAAAATTAGTACATATAAATTCATAATAATCTTCTAAATAGATATTTGTATTAAAAAGTTAATTAAAATATATAGAACATAGATTAAAATTTCTCTAGAATATATAGTCAGATCTAATGTCTATGTGGATGGAGCATTTATAACATTCTAAGAATTTAACTATTTTTGACACTTTTATATTGTTATATAACCCTATCTATGTTTTGAGATAAATTTAGAAACTATAGATTCTTTTTTTATTATTATTTGGGGACACATATAATGGAAAAGTAAAAACACCGAATCCTTAAGTATATCACAATGACTCCAAACCTTATAAATTTCACTCGTTGGAATTAAGTAATGGATCGCTGAATGATATTATTAATCAAATAAAGAATTGAACCATATGATTTTTCAATGTGTTTCATTTCTGGAGAAGCTTTCATCAAATAAAAAATGGAAGAGGGATAGAGAAAGACAAGTACTTTAATTTTATAACTTTAGAAAATAGATAAGACCTTATAGTTCAGTTCTCCTCTCCACTGACCTCACACTGCTGCTTAAAAATAAATTCTGGTTTTCCAAATACTTCAAAGCAAAACAAGACAACAAAAAAGAACCTTTTTCTTTTATCCAGCTCTGCCCTGTTATCCTTTGACCTAACCTCTTTCCTTGTCTTCAAATGCTATTTTCATTATGTTGCTCTAAAGCCATTTCCTGTGTGCTCTTAACTACACATTTATGCCTTCAGTCTTTGTCTCTTACAACTGTTCCTTTTTTCCTACCTCTCTACTGTGCAATTGCTCTCTCGAAACTCATTAATGAGTTCCTTTTCATTGAATATAACAAACATATACTTCAATCTCCTTATTCACCTCACACTCTCTCTGATGTTTTGCACTGTAAACTATTATTTTGTTCGTCTCACTTGATGAAAAGAATGAGGTGAGGTGTCTTACATTTTGTCAAATAAGTGGAAAAAAATAAAATTAAAGAATTACAATTTTGCTAAAGCTTACTGAACCTAGAACTTAAAGATTGTTCTGTTTTCAAGACCTCAACAAGAGGAAGGATTTTATGTATCTTGACTATTACATTACTTTTATGGACTGAATTGTGTCTGTCTTAGGCTGGTTGACTAGAGAAGCAAAACTAGTGAAGCATCTGTGTATATATACATAGAGAGAGAGAGAGAAAGGGAGGGCGGATAGCCCTGGTGGTGTAGTGGTTAAAGATCTCAGCTGCTAACCAAGAGGTTGGCAGTTTGAATCCACCAGCAGACCCTTGGAAACCCTACAGGGCAGCTCTACTCTGTCTTACAGGGTTGCTGTGAGTTGGGATTGACTGGACGGCAACAGGTAGAGAGAGAGAGATATTTATATCAAGGAAATGGCTCACACGGTTGTAGAGGCTGGAAAGTCCCAAGTCTGTGGGTCAGGCTTCAGGCTGGAAGCTTCTCCTGACTCATGTAGCTGCAGGGGCTAATGAACCCAAGATCAGCAGGAAAGATGGCAGGCTTATGGCTCAAGTCCCAAGAACCAGAGTTCAGATAATGACGAGTCGAATGCAGGATCCGGAGCACAGCAAAAGCCAGGGAGCTTAGCCAGAAAGTCTGCATATATTGGATGCAGACCATAAACCCAAGGAAACTCCCTTTCAACTGATTGGCTGCTCATAGCAGATCTCATCACGGAGGAGACTGCATTATATCAGATCTCATCATGGTAGTGATTACATCAGTTCATAACTTCCAAACTACATCATTACTGCCAAAACCACTGAGAATCATGGCCCAGCCAAGTTGACATACAACTTTAACCATCACAGTGTCCCTCAAAATATGTGTTGCAAATCCTAACCTTTATGGCTATGGTTATAATCCCATTTGGGAATGTGTTGCCTTTGTTATGTTAATGAGAGAGGATTAGTGTAGGGTGTGTCTTATATCAATCTCTTAAGATATAAAAGATTAAACAAGCAAGCAAAAGATGCAGAGATAGGGGAAGAGAGATACCAAGCCACAAAAGATCACCCAGTAGCAGAAACACAAAAGACGCAAGGACCTTCCTCTGGAACCGACAGGGAAAGAAAGCCATCCCCTAGAGCCGGCACCCTGAATTTGGACTTCTAGCCTCCTAAACTATGTGGAAATAAATTTCTGTTTCTTAAAGCCACCCACTTGTGATATTTCTGTTATAGCAGCACTAGATAACTAAAACAATTATTAATATGACTGCAACAGTCATATTTCCATTTTGTTATTATTATTTTTGTATTGTTCTGTCACTGACATATTTCATTATATACAGGAAGTAAACAAGGTAACAAGATACATTAGAACCTCTCTGTTTCCATTTATAAATCATGTTTTGATTTAGTTTGTGCCTGTTGATTCCTAGTTCCAACTCCTGGGTGTGATCATCTGATTGTCCAGTTCTTTTTCCACCAGATCACTTATGAAATGCTAATAAGAAAATGGGTTATTGTTCTTGCTCAGTTGCATATAGCCTATTAGTTAAAGGGTGAGGTTTCAGTCAAATGGTGTATAATATGGCACCTGGAAAGCTAGGGCTGTGGTTGATTCACTTTTATTTCTGGGTAAGGCACCCTCATAGTGCAACAGTTAAGAGCCTGGCTGCTAACCAAAAGGCTGGTGATTCAAACCCACCAGCAGCTCTGCAAGGGAAAAGACCTAGAGATCTGCTTCTGTAAAGAGTACAGCCAGAAAAACCAATAGGGCAGTTCTTCTGTTACGTGGGGTCACTATGAGTCAGAATTGATAGCAAATAACAACAGCAACAGTACTGGGTTGTTACAAAGGTTGTCATTTTTGGTATGTTCCATTTCTTACCTGCCTACTCCCTGTTTTCCATATACGTGTTTCAAAAACTGTATCTGTGAGACTTATATGCCACAACATATCCAAGTTTTTCCAATAGTGTCGAGTCACAAAGAAGTGTCCAGGTAAGGCATCTAGAAGTATGCAGAGACCCTACCTCTACATCTGTCATGATCATGTACCTCTGGTATATCACATTCTCAAATCTGTGAAATTAAGTGATTTATTTAGTCACAGTCAACATACCATATTTAAAATAGTAGAAGAAAAACAAAAAAATAAATTCTTATCTCTCTCTTTGGAAATGTATTAAAAAAGAAAAAAGAGAGAGGGGAGGTAAAACATCCCTTGACATTCAAAATTTGGCCTGGCACTCACAGCTAGGCCTTGTTCTCCCACACATATAAACAATCTGACTACTCTGAGACCATGATAAAATGAGCCAAAGTAAGGCCACTTCCTTTATAATTATTTCTAGTCACAGACAAAAACGAGGTAACAACCACAAAATACCAATCTTTGGCTAACATGAATGATTGTTACTTTCGTATCAGTCATAATTTTATCATCATTCTAGTGTCCCCTCCTTGTATGTAAGATTCATTGAAATACCCAATCATAGAATTGTCTTTGCCTACTGACAACATCAAATCTAGAGCAAACCCTCATTTCCTTAGACTTTCCTCTAAATTACCCAAGCAAAATTAAAATTCTATAATAGTCCCTCTCACTGAGATATTCCATATTTCCTCATGGTGTGGTTCTCCCTTGCTGTAACAAGTAACAAATACAATTTATTCAACAAGTTTTACTGGTGGTCTTTGGCTCGAGGGCATTGACAGTAGAGAAGAAAGAAACAAATTTCCACCCTAGATTCCTATAATTACCTGCCTTGACAATGAGAGAGATTATCATCTGGTCCATAGCATAAATTACTACATACTTTAGGTACAATGTTTCCAAAGACTTACTATTACTTGGTTTCACTATGAGTCAGAATTGACTCAATGACAACAGGTTTGGTCTTTGGTTGTAGGAGTAAAGTCTTTCAGCTGGACACTAGACATTTTTCAGGACAATTTTAGTTCTAGGTCAGCAAATGTGCTTCTGTGTTATTCTTAATAACTTAATATGAGTTTTGAATACCATGACTCAAAGCATCTGTTGTTCAAAAGAAACTTAGCTACCTGTTCGTTTTCTTTCTCTGTTTTCAGCTTTTCCCCACAAAGCTTCAAGACCCAGTTGAGGGAAAGAGTTTCTTTCTGGGAGAAAAAAAAGTCTTTCTCCTATAATCTGACTTTGTAAATCATCCCCAAAGTCCATACTTCTTTCTAAAATGCATCAATGAGTTTGCATTGTGATGGGAAGAGTTTCTAGGTTTACTTAATTATGGGATGTGAGATTTTATGGGAAAAATATCTTGGTATTTCCCAGGACATTTCAGTTCCCCAGATCCTGTAGTTTCTTCTAAATAGACTGATTCCAGTTGGTAGCAACCCATTTTTTGTCCATCAAATCTTAATTTAAGTGTAAAAACAAAGCAAAGATAGTTATTTTCCTTACTTCCTAGATCTGGTTTTTAGTTTTCTTTAAATATAAGTTACAGAAAAAAAGTGCTTGCTGCAGAAAAATATCCCTGCATTTCCTTACCTCTTTGCAGACAGACAAATTGAAATAGCATGTATTCCAGGCTTTAATGAGTAAATAACCATCCCACTGTCCTTTTGTGTATTTATGTTCTGTGAAATTAAAAAAAAATTAATTAGCAGTTAACGAACTTGATGGAGTAGCTGTGTAGCAGGGGGTGTAAATGAGGCTCTTTTATTTAATCTTTGCTATTGATAATCAAGCCACTCTGATTATACCTAATATAACCACTTCTTAATTCCAAAAATAATCAAAGACTTGCCTTTATTTGTGGCTGTGTATGGGAGAGTTTCGTTAGTAGTTTTGTCAGCTATGAACTGATAATTTTCCTTCCTGAAGTAGGTAAAGACTTTGTAGGCAAAGATTTAGTTTACATCATGTCTTAGGCAAAGACTTCAGAGGGAAAGACTTAATTCACATCTCTTAGTAAATCCCCAGCAATTCCTATGACCTTCTCATAATAACTCATGGCAACCTTCTGATAATTGGTCTTGATTTCCACTCCCAGCAAGAGAGAGAGATATAAAAATGATAGCAATAGACAGTGACAGAGAGGAGAGAACAAGAAATTAAGAATTCTTTTTTGATCAGGTCCATGTGGTTGCAAGTATCATGTAGATGGTGAGGCTAACACAAATACAGGCAGTTTTATATTGGTTATATGTAGAGACATAAGTGAAGTATAAGAACAGAAATTTTAACAGGGGTATCATAAAGAATTTGGTTCTTTTGTCCTCAGCAGTGGATCATCAATCTGAAAACCAGTGTTATTGATACAATTCTTATTTCTGTCCTATCAGTTTGCTGCCTTGTGTTGTTGTTGTTGGGTGCCATCAAGTCAGCTCTGACACGTAGTGAGCCTATGTACAACAAAACTAAACACTGCTCAGTCCTGCACCATCCTCACAATCATTGCTAGGTTGGATCTCATTGTTGCACTCACTGTGTCAATCCATCTTGTTGACCGTCTTCCTCCTTTTCACTGACCCTCTACTTGACAAGGCATGATGTTCTTCTTCAGGAACTGGTCCCTCCTGATAACATGTCCAAAGTACATGAGATGAAGTATTGCCATCCTTGCTTCTAAGGAACATTCTGACTGTACTTCTTCAAAGACATATGTGTTTGTTCTTCTGGAAGTCCATGTTTTATACAATATTCTTCACCAACACCATAGTTCAAATGCATCAATTCTTCTTCAGTCTTCCTGATTCATTGTCCAGCTTTTGTATAAGGGGGTTGAAAATACCATGGCCAGGGTCAGGCACACCTTAGCCCTCAAAGTGACGTCTTTGCTTTTAAAAACATTAAAGAGGTCTTTTGCAACAGATTTGCCCAGTGCAATAAGTTGTTTGATTTCTTGACTGCTGCTTCCATGAGCATTGATTGTGGGTCCAAGTAAAATGAAATCCTTGACAACTTCAATATTTTCTGTGTTTGTCATGATGTTACTTACTAGCCCAGTTGTGAGGATTTTTTTTTCTTTTATACTGAGATATAATCCATAATGAAGACTACAGTCTTTGATTTTCATCAAAAAGTACTTCTAGTCCTCCCATTTTCAGCAAGCAAGGTTGTGTTATCTGCATATTGCAGGTTGTTAGTCTTCCTCCAGTCCTGATGCCACATTCTTCTTCACATAGGCCAGCTTCTCTGATGATTTGCTCAGCATGTAGATTGAATCAATATGGTAAAAGGATATAAACCTGATGCACATCTTTCTTATTTTAAACCACATATTATCCCCTTCTACCGTCTGTCAGTTTGTTGTACTGTGGTGGCTTGCGTGTTGCCGAGATGCTGGAAGCTATCCCAACAGTATTTCAAATACCAGTGGAGTCCATCCATGGTGGACAGGTTTCAGTGGAGCTTCCAAACTAAGACAAACTAGAAAGAAAGGTCTCACTGTCTACTTCTGAGAAAATTGACAAGTGAAAAATTATGAATAGCAATGGAACATTGTCCAATATAGTGACAGAAGATGAGTCCCTCAGGTTGGAAGGCACTCAAAATACAACTGGAAAGAGCTGCCTCCTCAAAATAGAGGTGACCTTAATAACGTGGATAGAGTCAAGCTTTCAGGATCTTCATTTACAGATGTGGCAGGCCTCAAAATAGGAAGAAACAGATGCAAAAGTCCATTAATAATCAGAACGTGGAATGTACGAAGTATGAATCTAGGAAAATTGGAAGTTGTTAAAAATGAAATGGGATGCATAAGCATCGATATCCTGGACATTAGTGAGGTGAAATGGACTGGTATTGGTCATTTTGAATGGGACAGTCATATGGTCTACTATGCCACGAATGACAACTTGAAGAGGAATGGTGTCACGTTCATCATCAAAAAGAACATTTCAAGATCTATCCTGAAGTACAAAGCTGTCAGTGATAAGATAATATCCATACACCTACAAGCAAGACAAGTGCATACAACTATTATTCAAATTTATGCACCAACCACTAATGCCAAAGATGAAGAAATTGAAAATTTTTACAAACTTCTGCAATTTGAAATTGATCAAAAATGCAGTTGAGATGTATTGATAATTGGTGGTGAATAGAATTTGAAATTTGGAAACAAAGAAGAAGGATCAGTGGTCAGAAAACTTGGCCTTGGTGATAAAAATGATACTGGAGATCTCATGATAGGATTTTATAAGACGAACGACTTAGTCATTACAAATGTCTTCTCTCAACAATATAAACGATGACTATACACATGGACCTCACTAGATGGAATACACAGGAATCAAATCAACTACATCTGTGCAAAGACAATATGGAGAACCTACATCTGTAGAAAGACACGATAGACAGGCTCAATATCATCAGTCAGAACAAGATCGGGGCTAACTGCAGAACAGACCCTCAGTGGGATGGATTGACACAGTGGCTGCAACAATGTGCTCAAGCATAGTAATGATTGTGAGGATAGAGTGGACCAGGCAGTGTTTTGTTCTGTTGTACATAGGTTGCAATGAATTAGAGCCGAGTGACAGCACCTAACAAGTATCCCCTTGTCCTGTTCAAATGACCTCTTCTTGGTCTGTGAACATGTTCCACATGAGTACAATTTAGTGTTCTGTAATTCTCATTCTTTGCAATGTTATCCATAATTTGTTATGATCCACACAGTCGAATGACTTTCTGTAGTCAATAAAACATAGGTAAACATCTTTCTGGTATTCTCTGCTTTTAGCCAAGACCCATCTGACAACAGCAATGATATGCTTTATGTTACTATGACTATTTGTTACTGTGCCTTCTTAATTTTTTCTTGCACATAACACATTATGGCCACACAGAATCTTACTAAACCTCAGTCACTTTTAGCCACTACTTCCATTAGCAATCTCAATTGCCTGGGATTCTCAATTTAATTTTTTAAAAGCAAGAACCTTTTCGGCCAAATTAATTGTATTACATGCAACAGTGGACCACCAATCAGACTCTGAATTGATTACTTTCTATCCCTGATCCAAACAGTTTCGATCTGGTGAATAACATGGTCACATGATAAAATAAACAGTGGAATAGCTATGAGGTAATGGCAGTGGATGAGACCATATTGAATAGTATGGGTTATTGATAAATAGGCACTGAGATTGGCACTAATCCAACTTCTTGTTTCTTAAAAGGTTGTTCTGTTTTCGTTTTGTTTTGCTTTGTTTTATTTCTTACTTGCAACATCTTGATGTGTCAAACCTTGCTGACCACTTTTCTGTCTCTTAATCTTAATGTTTTCCTCCTAGTTTTCCTTATGAATTGGTGCCTGAAGGTTTTGTACTTAGATGTACATTCTTTTCTCTTCAGCTTTTCTCAAGACAAAACAGTTCTTACGAATTCAGTTCATATACTTTTATGTAATTCTTGAAGCTATAGTTTTAGCCTCAACACCCCTCTGAAGTGCCATATTCATCTCCCTAATAACCTGTTTCTGCTCTATACTTCAGTGTCCTGTCAGTAACAATGATTAAGAATACTTGTTAAAAAACAAATTATTTCTAATAGCCCTTAAATTAATTCCTCTTGATATTGTTGTTTCCATTAGTGAAATGACTATTTTCTTAGTTACCAGGTTTTATCTTTGAGCCACTCCTCATTCTCTTCTCTTTCATCCTCTGTATTCACTCAGGTGCTAAGAACTATATATTCCTCTCTGTGTCATATTGTCTTTATTAACATGCTCACCACATGTTTTATGCGATCGTTACTAATCTTTGCTGGGCTAACAAATTCAGTCTCTTCCTTCTCCATACCATCTATTCATTGGTGTCAGATTAATGTTCCCATAAGAATTTCTCTTACAGACCACTTATCGAAGATGGCGCTCTAGGCAGAAACACCACGCCGTCCCTCCACAGCAAAGATCCGAAAAACTAAGCCTAACAGAGAATCAACAATCCTGAAACCCTAGAACACCAAATGAAGAGATAAAGAACTCAGCCAAACACCAAACGGAGTGAGAATACTAAAAGAGAACGGAGAGCGAGGAGAGACTCAGGCAGAGATTCCTTACCAGCTAACGCAGCGCGGATCTACCATCTTGGATTCCTATCGGAGACCAGCAAACGGGAGAGCAGCCTTGCAGAGCATCTGGTCGGAGACACAACGACCGGTAAACTGCGGTGCGCGCTCTCCCACCACCCACCCCTCTCCGCCTCAGCTGGGGATCCCCTGCTTTCTGTGGCCAGGGTCCCTGGGCTGGGGGGTGCTGGTGCTTGGATTCCGCGCGCCTGGGCTGGCGGCTTTCTGGGAGCCGTTTTCTGGCAGCTAGCGAACCTTTCTCTGCCGCCTCCCCCTCCTTTTGCCTGGGTGCCTGGTTCCGAGTGCCGTCTCTGCTCTCTCCTGCGGGGCTGTAGGGCTGCGTGCGGGCGTGTGGCTGTTTCTAGGTCTGGGCTCCTGCGTGGGTGGGATCCCGGGGCCTTTGTTCGATCGCCCCTCTGCTTTCCGTGGCCAGAGTCCCTGAGCTGGGGGGCGCCGGTGCTTGGATTCCGCGCGCCCGGGCTGGAGGCTTTCTGGGAGCCGTTTGCTGGCACCTAGAGAACCTTTTTCTGCCGCCTCCTCCTCCTTTTGCCTGGGTGCCTGGTTCCGAGTGCCGTCTCTGCTCTCTCCTGCGGGGCTGTAGGGCTGCGTGCGGGCGTGTGGCTGTTTCTAGGTCTGGGCTCCCGCGTGGGTGGGATCCCGGGGCCTTTGTTCGTTCGCCCCTCTGCTTTCCGTGGCCGGAGTCCCTGAGCTGGGGGGCGCCGGTGCTGGATTCCGTGCGCCCGGGCTGGGGGCTTTCTGGGAGCCGTTTGCTGGCCGCTAGCAAGCCTTTTTCTGCCGCCTCCCCCTCCTTTTGCCTGGGTGCCTGGTTCCGAGTGCCGTCTCTGCTCTCTCCTGCGGGGCTGTAAGGCTGCGTGCGGGCGTGGGGACGTTTCTAGGTCTGGGCTCCCGCGTGGGTGGGATCCCGGGGCCTTTGTTCTTTCGCCCCTCTGCTTTCCGTGGCCGGAGTCCCTGAGCTGGGGGGCGCCGGTGCTTGGATTCCGTGCGCCCGGGCTGGGGGCTTTCTGGGAGCCGTTTGCTGGCCGCTAGCGAGCCTTTTTCTGCCGCCTCCCCCTCCTTTTGCCTGGGTGCCTGGTTCCGAGTGCCGTCTCTGCTCTCTCCTGCGGGGCTGTAGGGCTGCGTGCGGGCGTGTGGCTGTTTCTAGGTCTGGGCTCCCGCACGGGTGGGATCCTGGGGCCTTTGTTCGTTGGCCCCTCTGCTTCCCGTGGCCACGGTCACTTAACCCCGAGACTACCAGCTTCTTGGAATTCGCGCCCCTGAGTGGGGGCTCTCTGGGTCCCATTTGTAGGCACTGACTGCTGGTGTTGCCCTTTTTTTTTTTTTTTTTCTCAATTTTATATTTCTTCCTTTTTTGATTAGTTTTGTTATATTTTACCTCTTTTTCTCTTTTGTCTTTCTTCATTGCTTAATTTCTTGTCTCTCTATCTCTTCCTTCTCTTTCTAATCCCTGAATACCAGGCGATGTATGCCTCTGTACCTTCTGGCCAGGCTGAGCTGTGAAAATTGAGACCTACTCCCCCAGACCTCATAGCTGCATCGGTGGGATCCCTGGGAACTTTGCAGTTTTTTAACTTTTCTGATTTTTATTTGGTCATTCTTTCCTTTTCTTTCTCTTCCCCCTTCTGGTTTCCTCCATCCCATAGTCTCTCATCTGTACATTCCAACGACAAGCTCCCCTAGCATTCTTTTATGTTTGTACGCTTTTTGCTCCTCCTCCTCTCTCCTCTCTCCCATATCCAGCTTAGCTTCACACATAACCATCTTCCCGCTGCACCCTACCTACCTGCACCGTGCACTAGACATCACATCACCAAGCGGTGCAGGCACGCCCTATTGGAACCTGCCCAACACTGACTACCGACCGTCCTGGTGGCTGCGGTGAGTGCCACAAGCAACCCATCCCAGTGGCTCCTCCTCAACTAGATCTGCCCAGCTGTACCACAAGAACGAAAAAAAAAAAAAAAATCTACAATCAATAGACGAGAGAAATATCTACTGAATGCCCCGAAAACAGCAAACAATATCAAAACATTTACAAAAACAAGACAAGATGGCTCCAATAGGCGTCCAAATTAAAACACCAGATAACTCTCCTGTGGAAGAAAATGCACTAGAAGTACCTGATACGGAGCTCAAATCACTAATACTCGGAATTTTCCAAGAACTGAGGCAAAAAGCTGACAAACATGAGGAAAAAATAGACAAATTTATGGAAAATACAGACAAAAAATTGGAAGAATTCAGGAAGATGATGCAAGAACAAAATTCCAAAATAAATTCACAACTCGAAATTATACAAAAACAACAATTAGAAATCCAAAAGATAAACAACAAGATTTCAGAAATGGACGGTGTCATAGAAGGGCTGAGAAGTAGATTTGAAACCATGGAAGACAGGATCAGTGGAACTGAAGACAAACACTTGGATACAACTCTGTTTCAGGAAAACTCAGAAAAAAGAACAAAGAAAAATGAAGAGACCCTGAGACTTATGTGGGACACAATTAAAAGCAAAAACTTACGAGTGATTGGCATACCAGAACAGGGGGAGAAAACAGAAAACACAGAGAGGATCATTGAGGAACTGCTGACAGAAAACTTTCCCAATATCATGAAAGATGAAAAGCTGGTCATCCAAGAAGCTCAACGAACCCCATATAGAAGAGACCCCAAAAGAAAATCACCAAGACATATCATATTCACACTCGCTAAAACTAAAGACAAACAAAGAATCCTGAGAGCAGCTCGTGAAAAACAAGAAGTCACATACAGAGGAGAAACAATAAGACTAAGCTCAGATTATTCAGCAGAAACCATGCAGGCAAGAAGGCAATGGGATGACATATATAAAATCTTGAAAGAAAAAAATTGTCAGCCAAGAATAATATATCCTGCAAAACTCTCATTCAGATTTGATGGTGAAATTAGGTCATTTCCAGATAAACAGAAACTAAAGGAATATGCAAAAGTCAAACCAAACTTACAAGAATTATTAAAGGGAGTTCTTCGATCTGAGGACAAACAGCTTAAGCCCTCAGGCAGGACCTAGGACCTAGGATGCAGGTTAACATGAACCAGATACCATTCTAGGAACTGAACTACAGACGACTTTCCAAAAACAAAAGATATACAACAGGGAATCAGAGAAATCAATCAAAGGATGACAACAACATCAAAACAATGAAAGAGGGAACAAACGGCATAGGTATAGAACCTTCTAAAGGAGAGGAAGGCAAGGCGATACCAAGTAACGGTAGACTGCTTCAAAATTATAAAGATAAGGGTAAAATTCATGGTAACCACAAAAAAAGTTAACAAACCAACTCATAAAAATAAAGACGAAAAACATAAAGTCTCAACAAAAACAAAACCTACAAAAACAAAAGAAATGAACACAAAATCCACAAACAAAAGGAACTCAGCACAAGAGAGTAAGAAGAACAAAGAAAACTTCAGCATCACAAAAAAAAGCACTACAAAATGACAGCAACAAACTCACATCTATCAATAATTACACTGAACGTAAATGGACTCAATGCACCATAAAGCGACGGAGAGTGGCAGAATGGATAAGAAAACAGGATCCATCTATTTGCTGTCTACAAGAGACACATCTTAGAAACAAAGATGTGAATTTATTAAAAATCAAAGGTTGGAAAAAAATATATCAAGCTAACAACTATCAAAAAAGAGCAGGAGTGGCAATTCTAATCTCAGATAAAATAGACTTTAAAACAAAATCTACCATAAAAGACAAAGAAGGACACTATATAATGATTAAGGGGATGATCCATCATGAAGACATAACCATAATAAATATCTATGCACCCAATGACAGGGCTCCAAAATACATAAAAAAAACTCTAACAGCACTGAAAAGAGAAATTGACAGTTCCACAATAATAGTAGGAGACTTCAACACACCACTCTCAGTAAAGGACAGAACAACTAAAAAGAAACTCAGCAAAGATACAGAAGACCTAAAAGACACAATCAGCCAACTGGACCTCATAGACATATATAGAACACTCCATCCAACCGCTGCAAAGTACACATTCTTTTCCAATGCACATGGAACGTTCTCCAGAATAGACCACATCTTAGGCCACAGAGCAATCCTCAACAAAATCCAAAATGCTGAGATAATTCACAGTATCTTCTCTGACCACAATGCCATCAAGGTAGAAATTAACACTAGAAAGAGCAAGGAAAAAAAATCAAACACATGGAAACTGAATAATAATCTGCTTACACATCAATGGGTAATAGAAGAAATCAGAGATGGAATTAAAAAATTCCTAGAATCAAATGAAAATGAAAACACATCATACCAAAACCTTTGGGACACAGCAAAGGCAGTCCTCAGAGGACAATTTATAGCAATAGATGCACATATCAAAAAAGAAGAAAGGGACAAAATCAAAACATTAACTACAGAACTCAAACAAATAGAAAGAGAACAACAAAAAAAGCCTACAACCACCGGAAGAAAGGAAATAGTAAAGATCAGAGCAGAAATAAATGAAATAGAGAACAGAAAAACAATAGAAAGAATCAACAAAACCAAAAGTTGGTTCTTTGAAAGAATCAACAAAATCGACAAACCACTGGCCAGACTGACAAAAGAAAAACAGCAGAGGGCACAAATAACCCAAATAAGAAATGAAATGGGGGACATTACAACAGACCCAACTGAAATAAAAAGGATTATAACAGAATATTATGAAAAACTATATTCCAACAAATTTGAAAACCTAGAGGAAATGGATAAATTTCTAGAAACATACGGCCTACCCAAACTACAACAAAGTGATATTGAAAATCTGAACAGACCCATAACAAGAGAAGAGATTGAAAAGGTAATAAAAAAACTCCCAAGCAAAAAAAGCCCTGGCCCAGATGGCTTCACTGGAGAATTCTACAAAACATTTACAGAAGAGCTCGTACCAGTTCTACTCAAGTTATTTCAGAGCATAGAAGAGGAAGCAACACTTCCAAATTCATTCTATGAAGCCAGCATAACGCTGATACCAAAACCAGGCAAAGACATCACAAAAAAAGAAAATTACAGACCAATATCTCTCATGAATATAGATGCAAAAATTCTGAACAAAATTCTATCCAATAGAATTCAGTATCATATCAAAAAAATAATACACCACGACCAAGTAGGATTCATACCAGGTATGCAAGGATGGTTTAACATTAGAAAATCCATCAACGTAATCCACCACATAAATAAAAGGAAAGAAAAAAATCACATGATCATCTCAATTGATGCAGAAAAGGCATTTGACAAAGTCCAACACCCATTCCTGATAAAAGCTCTCAATAAAATAGGTATAGAAGGGAAATTTCTCAACATAATAAAGGGCATCTATGCAAAACCAACAGCCAACATCATTCTTAATGGAGAAAGGCTGAAAACATTCCCCCTGAAAACAGGAACAAGACAAGGATGCCCTTTATCACCACTCCTATTTAACATTGTGCTGGAAGTTCTAGCTAGAGCAGTAAGGCAAGAGAAAGAAATAAAGGGCATCCAAATTGGTAATGAAGAAGTTAAACTCTCCCTGTTTGCAGATGATATGATACTATACATAGAAAACCCTAAAGACTCCACGAGAACTTTACTGGAAGTAATAGAAAGATTCAGCAGAGTAGCAGGATACAAGATAAACATTCAAAAATCAGTTGGATTCCTATACACCAGTAAAGAGAACGATGAAAAGGAGATCAGGAAATCAATCCCATTTTCAATAGCCCCTAAAAAGATAAAATACTTAGGAATAAATCTGACCAGGAAAATAAAAGACCTATACAAAGAAAACTACAAAACACTGCTGCATGAAACCCAAAGGGATCTATATAAATGGAAAAACATACCATGCTCATGGATAGGCAGACTCAACATTGTGAAAATGGCAATTCTACCTAAAGCAATCTACAAATACAATGCAATTCCAATACAAATACCAACAACATTCTTCAAAGAGATGGAAAAACTAATTATTAACTTTATATGGAAAGGGAAGAAACCCCGAATAAGTAAAGCACTACTGAAGAAGAAGAATAAAGTTGGAGGACTCACACTACCTGACTTGAGAACCTACTATACAGCTACAGTACTCAAAACAGCCTGGTACTGGTACAACAACAGAGACATTGACCAATGGAACAGAATTGAGAACTCAGATGTAAATCCATCCACCTACGGTCACCTGATTTTTGACAAGGGCCCAAAATACATCAAATGGGGAAAAGACAGTCTTTTTAACAAATGGTGCTGGCAAAACTGGATATCCATTTGTAGAAAAATGAAACAGGACCCATACCTCACACCATATACAAAAACTACTTCAAAATGGATCAAAGACCTGAATATAAAGCCTCAAACTATAAAATTCATAGAAGAAAAAATAGGACCAACACTTCAGACCTTAATACATGGCATTAACAGGATACAAACCATAAACATCAACACAAAAAACCCAACAGATAAACTAGATAATTGGGATCTTCTAAAAATCAAACATCTATGCTCTTCAAAAGATTTCACCAAAAGAGTTAAAAGAGAACCTACAGACTGGGAAAAAATTTTTGGACAGTACAAGTCAGATAAAGGTCTAATCTCCATAATCTACAAGAAAATCCAACACCTCTACAACAAAAAGACAACCAATCCTATCAAAAAATGGGCAAAGGAAATGAACAGACACTTCACCAAGGAAGACATTCAAATGGCCAACAGACACATGAGGAAATGCTCGCGATCACTAGCCATTAGAGAAATGCAAATTAAAACCACAATGAGATACCATCTCACCCCGGCATTACTGGCACGAATCAAAAACACTGGAAATAACAAATGTTGGAGGGGCTGCGGGGAGACGGGAACTCTTATACACTGCTGGTGGGAATGCAAAATGATACAGCCATTTTGGAAAATGATATGGCGTTTCCTCAGAAAGCTAGAAATAGACGTACCATTCGATCCAGCAATCCCACTCCTAGGAATATATCCTAGAGAAATAAGAGTCATCACTCGAATAGACATATGCACACCTATGTTCATGGCAGCATTATTCACAATAGCAAAACGATGGAAACAACCTCGATGTCCATCAACAGACGAATGGATACACAAACTATGGTACATACACACAATGGAGTACTATGCAACGAGAAAGAACAATGAATCGGTGAACCATCTCTTAACATGGATGAAACTGGAGGACATCATGCTGAGTGAAATAAGTCAATCACAAAAGGACAAATATTGTATGAGACCTCTATTGTAAAAACCCATGAAAAAATTCACATGCAAAATGTAACAATCCTTGTTGGTTACCAGGGATGGGAGGGGGGGGGAAATACTAAATAGGTAATAGATAAGAGGCAACTTGGGTGAGAGGTGAGATAGTACACAGTACAGGGGAAACTAACACAACCTGCACAAGGAAAGGTCATGGAGGCCCTATAGACACATCCAAACCCCCCAAGGGACTGAGTTGTTAGACGGAGGGCTCTGGGGACCATGATCTCGGGGAACATCTAGCTCAATTGGCATGACACTACTTATAAAGATAATGCTCTACATTCTACCTTGGTGAGTAGTGTCTGGGGACTTAAAAGCCTATGAGCGGCCATCTAAGATACTCCACTGATCTCATCCCTTCGGGAACAAGGGAGAACGAAGAGAACAGGATACAAGGAAAAGATTAGTCCGAAGGACTAATGGTCCACAGCTACCAAGGCCTCCACGGGACTGAGCCCAGTACAGCTGGATGGTGCCCGGCTACCACCAATGACTCCTCTGACCAGGATCACAACAGAGGGTTCTGGGCAGAGCTGGAGTAGGATGTAGAGCATAATTTTAACTCCCAAAAAAAAAAAAAGAAGACCAGATATACTGGCCTAAAGAATACTAGAGAAACCTCGAGAGTGTGGCCCCCAGACACCCTTTCAGCTCAGAGGTGAAGTTACCTTCAAGGTTCGATGTTAAGCCTGGGAATGGACACCCCAGTAAAACTAAATGGGACTAACGATGTACAGGAGTCCGGTGACAAGGGCCAGAAGGCAGAGGGAGAGTAGGAAACTGATGATAAGGAACACAAATTGAATAAGGACACTGTCGATGTATTGTGAGATTGTTGACCACTGCTATAGGGCAACATTTGTAGTAACTATTAAATGGGAGGCTGTTTTGTCCTGTAAGCCTTCATCTTGGGCGAGAATGGCAGCACAATTGGAAGAGCATAGTCAATATCACTTAAATGTGTAAGTAAAAAGTTTTGAAATGGTGTTTAAATAAAATAAAAATAAATAAATAAATAAATAAACAAATGAGACTAAAGAGGTACAATAGTCCACTGACAAGGTCCAGAAGACAGAAGGGGACAAGGAAGCCCCCTGGTGATAGGGAACACAAGGTGGAGTAAGGATATTCTTGATGTGCTGTGAGATTGTTAACCATTGTCATAGGGCAACATGTGTAGTAACTGTTAAGTGAAAAACTATTTTGTTCTGTAAGCCTTCATCTTAAGTGAGAATAACAGCACAGATGGAAGAGCGTAGTCAATGTCACTGAACTGTGAATGTAGAAATTTTTGAAACGGTGTATCTTTGGCCATCTGTAATTTTCATCAAAAAAAAAGGTTGAGAATTTAGAGGCTTAATACGTTGTGGGGTTGTTAACCAATGTCAAAAAACAACATGTGTACTACTATTTCATGAGAAACTATTTGCTCTGTAAGCTTTCACCTGAAGTACAATAAAATATATATATATTAAAAAAAAAAAAAAAAAAAAAAAAAGAATTTCTCTTACAGCAGGCTAAATTTCCATTAAGTCATAGCAGCATAAAATTGCACAGTCAAATTGGGTAATTTGAAGAGTTACTTTGTAAGTAACCCCTTTTTTAAAAATCAAGGGGTTATTTAAAAACTACGGTCAGAGTGAAGAAAAAACAGGGATTATGCCATACCTAGGGGTTTACAGTCCAGTGCTTTTCACACTCTTCCATCTGAAGGGGAGAGAGGAGGAAGAGGTTACTGGAACTCAGAGACACAAGGCCTATATGGAGTGGCCACTTGTCATGAGGTGACCCCAAAGGAAGCAAACCTAGGAATACAACTTCACCTTATCCTCTTCTATACTTCAGATGCCTTGCCAACTATTTCTTTTTTATTTTTAATTTTTTTATTGTACTTTAGATGAAGGTTTACAGAACAAATAGTTTCTCATTAAACAGTCAGTATGCATAATGTTTTATGATGTTGGTTAACAACCCCATGACATGTCAACACGCTCCCTTCTCAACCTTGAGGACCTTTTTTTTTGGTGAAAATATACGTAGCCAAAGTTACAGCATTTTGAAAGTTTCTACAGGTACAATTCAGTGACATCAATTACATTCTTCCAGTTGTGCTGCTGCTTTCACTATCCTTTTCCAAATTATTCCATCAACATTATCTTCAACTCACTGTCCCCTAGGCTTCCCATCAAATCTTTTGAGTTGCTGTTGTCAATCTGATCTCACATAGATAATTCTTTTTTTTTTAAACCTTAGATGAAGGTTTACAGAACAAATAGTTTCTCATTAAACAGTTAGTACACATATAGCCCTACGACAATGGTTAACAACCCCATGACATGTCAACACTGTCCATTCTCAACCTTTGGTTCCCTATCACCAGGTTTCTTGTCCCCTTCTGACTTCTACTCCTTGTCCCTGGACTGCTGTGCCTCATTAGTTCTCTTTTGTTTTATGGGGCTGTCTAATCCCCGGCTGAACAGTGAACTTCAAGAAGGGCTTCACCACAGAGCTAAAAGGGTGTCTGGGGGTCATACCCTCGGGGTTTCTCTAGTCTGTCAGACCAGTAAATCTGGTCTTTTTTGTGAGTTAGAATCTGTTTACATCCTTTTCCAGCTCTGTCCAGGACACTCTATTGTAATCCCGGTCAGAGCAGTCAGCAGTAACAGCTGGGCACCATCTGGCTATGCTGGACTCAGTCTGGTGGAGGCCATGGTAGATGTGGTCCATTAGTCCTTTGGACTAATCTTTTCCTTGTATCTTGTTCTCTTCATTCTCCCTTGCTCCCGAAGGGATGAGACCCGTGGAGTATCTTAGATGGCTACTCACAGGCTTTAAAGACCCCAGATGCTACTCACAAAGTTAGAATGTAGAACACTGTCTTTATAAACTGTGTTATGCCAATTTAGCTAGATGTTCCCCAAGACTATGGTCCCCACAGCCCTCTACCCAGCAATTCAGTCCCTCAGGGAGTTTGAAAGTGTCTATGGAGCTTCCAAGACCTTTCTTTGTACAAGTTGTGCTGGCTTCTCCAGTATTGTGTACTGTCTTACCCTTCACCAAAGTTACCACTTATCTGTTTAGTTCCACCCCACTCCTCCCATCCCTCGTGACCAACAAAGATTGTTTCTTTTTGTTTGTCAACTTTTACATGAGTTATAGAGTAGAGGTCTCATACAATATTTGTCCTTTTGTGATTGACTTATTTCACTCAGCATAATGTCCTCCAGTTTTGTTCCTCTTACTCTCCTGTGCTGAGTTCCTTTTATTTGTGGAAATTTTTTCATTTCTTTTGTTTTTGTATGTTTCGTTTTCACTGAGACTTTATGTTTTTCTTCTTTATTTTGATGAGTAGGTTTGTTAATTTTCTTTGTGGTTATCTTGAAATTTACACTTATCTTCCTATATTTGAACCAGTCTATTATTACTTGGTATCATTTGACTTCCTCTCCATTAGAAGGTTCTGTATTATTCCCTCTTTTATTGTTCTGATGCCGTTGTCATTTACAGATTAACCTCTCAGGTTCCCTTTTGTAATTCTTTTGGTTTTGCTTAGTCCTTAAGAGTTTATTTCCTAGGTTGATATCTGACTACTACAATCCTGTGTCTTTTATTCAGCCTGTGGTCTGATATTGTTTGTCCTCTGATTGAAGGACTCCCTTTAATAAGTCTCTTAAGTTTGGTTTGGTTTTTACATAGTCCCCTAATTTCTGTTTATCTGGAAATGACCTAATTTCACCATCATATTTGAACGAGAGTTTTGCAGGATAGATTATTCTTGGCTGGCAATTTTTTTCTTTCATGGTTTTACATGTCATCCCATTGCCTTCTTGCCTGCATGGTTTCTGCCGAATAATCGGAGCTTAGTCTTATTCTTTCTCCTCTGTATGTGACGTTTTGTTTTTCTGGAGCTGCTCTCAGGATTCTTTGTTTGTCTTTGGTTTTAGCGACTGTGAGTATGATATGCCTTGGTGATTTTCTTTTGGGGTATATCCTATATGGGGTTTGTTAAGCTTCTTGGATGATCAGCTTTTCATCTTTCATGATATTGGGGAAGTTTTCTGTCAGCAATTCTTCAATGATCCTCTGTGTGTCTTCTGTTTTCTCCCCCTATTCTGGAACTCCGATCACTCGAAGATTTTTGATTTTGATTGTATCCCACATGATTCTCAGGATCTCTTCATTTTTCCTTGTTTTTTTGCTGATTTTTCCTCAGAGTTGTATTCAAGTGTTTGTCTTCAATTCCGCTGATCCTGTCTTCCACCATTTGAAATCTGCTCCTCAACCCTTCTATGACACTCTCCATTTCTGAAATCTTGTTGTTTATCTTTTGGATTTCTATTATTGTTTTTGTATAATTTCTAGTTGTGAATTTATTTTGGCATATTGTTAGTGCATTATTTTCCTGAATTCTTCTATTTTTTGGTCTGTATTTTCCATGAATTTGTCTATTTTTTCCTCATTTCTGTCTGCTTTTTGCTTCAACTCTTGGATAATTCTGAGTATTAGAGATTTGAATTCCTTATCAGGTAGTTATAATGCCTTTTCTTCCACTTAAAAGTCATCTGGTGTTTTATTTTTGATGTCTACTGGAACCATCATGTCCTGTTTTTGTAAATGTTTTGTTATTGTCTGCTGTCTTCGGGGCATTCAGTATTTTTCTCATTTATTGATTATAGAGTTGTTTGTTTCTTACTTTTTTTAAAATTTGGCTATGTCTGAGCATGTGGGTTGTATGTTCTTTGTTGTTTGCTCATCTGTGGGCACGATACTTTTCACCTCCTTCTCCAATTGGCAGGTTCAGTTGCTCAGATGTGATACAGCAGGGCAAGTCTGGTTGAAGAGGAGTTGCTGGGGTGGGTAGTTTGTGGCATTTGCTACAGTCACAAGAGCGGGTCGGTAATCAGTGCAGGGCAGGTTCCGGTAGGCTGTGCTTGTGTTGCTTGGTGGTGTGATGTTAAGTGCACAGTACAGGTAGGCAGGATGGAGGGGGGCGATTGTGATGTGTGGAGCTAAGATGGGTATAGGAGAGAAGAGAGAGGAACAGGAGCCAAAAACATAGAAAAAAAGAGTGCTAGGGGAGCTTGCCATTGCAGTGGAGAGATGAGAGACTATGAAATGGAGAAAAACAAAAAGAGGAAGAAGAAGAAAAGAATGAATAAATAAAAATTAGAAAGAAAAAGAACAACAAACCCTCCAGGGATCCCACGGTGCAGCTACGAGGTCTGGGGAAGTTGTTCCCAGGTGTTGAAGTACAGCCTGGCTAGGAGGTGTAGAGGTATTCAGTGCCAGGTGTCCAGAAGACAGGAAGAGAAGGAAGGTATAGAGGGATGAGAAACTGAGTAATGAAGACAGACAAAAAGGGAAAAAGAGGGGAAAGAAAACAAAACAAATTAAAAAAATAAAAGAACAAGAACCCCCTCCCCCCAAAAAAAACACAAAAAAATAAACACCCTCAGGGATCCCTCTGCATGTCTGTGCAAGCTGAGAAGGTAGGTCCCAAGCTGTGCAGCACCGCCTGGCCAGAACAGGCTCCCAACTCGAGAAAAGAAAAAGAAAACAAACAAACAATTGAAAACAAACAAACAAAACATGCCCTGGGATCCCATCAGCATGGAAGTGCAGACTGGGAAGCAGTTCTACACTCAAATGGAGATCCAGAGCCCCTCAGGAAGAAACACAGATGGTGCATGGAGCCAGGTATTTGAGTAAAAGGAGGGGGTGGTGGTGAGAGGTAAGGAAGAAATCAAAAGAAGCAGAAGAAAGCAACACCAGCAGCCAACAAAGAGCACTTAGAGAGCTGGCCAGTGCCGGCGGGTGGAATCCAAGCAGCTGGTGTTTTCCGGCAAAGAGACTGTGGCCCGGGAAGCAGTGGAGGCCGAGTGGGGGTGAAGAAGGGTGGGAGGTGGGAAAGCATATATTGCTGTTTACTGGTTGTTCTGTCTCCCGCTGGAAGCTCCTTGAAGCTGCTTTCTTGTACCCCCTATTTGCTGGTCTCTGATAGGAGCCCAAGATGGCAGATCCACACTGCAGTAGCTGATAGGGGACCTCTCCATGTATGTCTCCTCGCTCTCTGTTCTCTGTCAGTTTCTTATTCCATTTGGTTCTTGGCTGAGTTCTTTATCTGTTTACTTGATGTTTAGGGTTTCACGATATCTATTTTCTCTGTTTGGCTTCCTTTTTTGGATCTTTGCTGTGGAAGGATGGCATGATGCTTCTGCATAGAGCGCCATGTTACCAGAAGTCCCCCAAGGATGGTAAGATTTTGTCTCAAATACTTTGGACATGTTACTAGGAGGCACTAGTCCCTGGAGGACATCATGTTTGATAAAGTAGAGGGTCACTGAAAAAGAGGAAGATCTTCAATGAGATGTATTGACATGGTGACTGCAACTATTTCTTATTGGCCAAACCTAACCGGAAATCCAAAGGCAAAGTTTCCCAGAGGTTCAGACATGATAGATGGGCTTTCCATGGTGGAGGATGGAAAGTGTATCTGAAGGGGCAAGCAGAAGGTATGTTGGTCCTCTTAAGAATTCAATAATTTAACATTACTTACTGAAATTTTATATATATATATATATATATATATATATATATATATATATATATACATATATATATATATTTCATGGTCTAAATCTTTCCCATTGGCTTTATTAGCTTTATTGGTCAAATTTTGCCATAGGAACAAGACCTGTGTTTTCATATTTCACTACAGTAGATGTCATGCTCTCTGTTGAAATACCTTCTTCCTTCCTTTGTTACATGTATACCATTATCTCTGTCATTTGAGGAGGAGAAAGGTGAATTAAAGGAAGAAGAAGAGGAGGAGGAAGAGTTGGAAGAGGTAGAACTATAGTTTGGCTCAGCAAGAGGGGAGGTGGAAGAAGGTGAGCATCCACTCCCGACCCTGCCTCCGGTTCTGCTCTCTTCTGAATCCTCCAAGCCACAGCCTGAGCCAGAACCAGAACCTGGGCTGCTGTTGTAAGTGGAGGAGACAAGGGCAGAGGAGGAGCATGGGGCTGAGGTGGCCACCACTCCCCAGGGGGAGTGGAAAGGAAAGGGAGAAGCCCCCCAGCAGGGCCTCCTCTGCAGGAGCTTGTTGAAGAAGAGCCTCCTGCACCCCCAACCCTGCTGTAAGAGGGGACTGAGGTTGAGGGTGACAAGATACCACCTCCACCAAAGACATCTGCCAAAGAAGAGATACAGACAGAGACAGAGGCAGTAGCTCTCCAGGAAAAGGAGCAAGATGAAACAGCTGCCATGTGGGCCAACTTCATTGATTGCACCCTTCTCACAGAGCCTGATTCTTAACCCTCTCCTACACTCCCAGTCCCTGTTTCCAATAAAGTTATATGTCCTTAGGGGGAATAAAAATTTATATATACATATATATATATATATGCTTCATGACTTGCTTCCCTTTTTCTTATCTACATTTCTTTCTCAATGTGTATGTAGTGTGCATCACTTAAAGTTCCATAAACCCATCCTCTGTCTTATTTAAGACGTAACTGATTCCAACTTATACTTTGTGGTAGTCAGAATTTTAAGATGCGCACCCAAGGTTTCCATCCCCATGGTGTATATGTCCTATATAATCCCTTCCCCCTTAAGTGAATATGATAGGATATCACTCCCATAATTATAATATCTTGTGTGGTAAAAAGGATTTTCCATATGTAATTAATGTACCTAGTCAGTTGACTTTAAGTTGATTAAAAGGGTGATTATCCTGAGTGGACCTGATCTAACAAGATGAGTCATTAAAAGGAATGGGACTTTCCTGAAAAAGGACATTTGAATTATGGGAGATTATCCACCAGCCTTGAATCACCAGACCACTATGTTGTGAAGAGAGACACAAGATACAGAATGGTGGGCAGCCTCCAAGAAGTGAGAATGGCTCCCTGTTGACAGAGCAAGAATGCAGGATCCTCTTTTTTATGGCCGCAAAAGCTTACTTATGCCAATGAACAGTGAGCCTTGAATAGAACTCAAGTGTTCAAATGAAATTGTAATCCCAGCCAATTTCTTGCTTTCAGCCTACTGAGACCCTGAGCAAAGGACCCAGCTACCATGTACTGAGACTTCTGACCCATGGAAGCTGTGAGATAATAAATTTTTGTTGTTTTAAGTGACTAATAACTTGTTATGCCGTGATAGAAAATTAATGCATGCTTCATTTGTGAATTTATCTAATTCACCTTTCTAAGCTGTAATTGTTCTTGAAAGCTGTGACTTACAGTAATAAAATTCTTCATAAATGTCTATTGAATAGATGGCACAAAAGGTATGCAAGGCAAATGAAGAACAAGATAATAGCAAAATATTTCAATATTATATTTTAAACCCCATTTCTGATGGTACCTAATAAATTCCACATTCTTTGAAACACTAGAAATATATTGAAATCTCACCTAGATTAGTAGAAATATTCAGTGAAGAATGAAAATATTTGTCTTAAAAGACTGATTCTGTATGGACTTTGGTGTATGCAATCAGTGTGTAATAGACTGCTTAGAATAGATCAGATGATGACTTCCTGGAAGTACTTCAAATTACCAATTTTTAGCCTGATGAGACCACGGGTATCACATAATCCAACTCATTTACTTTGTAAATGACAAATAATAATACCTTCAAATAATGATCAAAATCACATTCTTATCAGAGGTAGTGATGAAGATTCAAGCCTTATGACTTACGGTACACAGCTCCCTCTCCCATCTCATTCTACTCTCTGATGGGAACAATTGCCCTCAATAGATAAAGGGAGAGCCAGGGGTTTCCTAGGTGGGTTCAAAATACCAAATGATGAAAATAATCTGTGATGAGTTATAGCAACTGTCCTTCTGATGCAGCAAAGGGTTGTCTGGACTGTAAAAAAAAAAAAAAAATCATGATTTTAGAGACGTACATGAAGATTTTTTTTTTTTTTTAAGAGTATCAGTTCTGCAGCTGAAAATTTTAAAGCACAGTTTTTCATTTAGGACTCTGAAATGAAGAATGATATTAGATATGATAGTATTCAATGGTCAAGATAAGACAGTTCAAAGAAAAAAAAACTCAGAAACAAGCACAAGAGATTTGGAGGGAAAAAGGAGGCAGTAGTTAAAAATATGAACGATTTTAAAATCAGCATTTCTTTTCTACAAATGGAGTTTGAAAACAGAAGACAGATGCTGTCTGAATATTTCAGATTCAGCTAAAGGAAGATGTCATTTGTTACTCCAATTTACAGGAGCTGCATAAAACAGTCATAACTGGAACATATTCTCCTTCCCTGAACATGTTAATCATCATTATGTCTTTTTCTGATCACTCCAGAAAGAAAAGTTGCAGATGGTAAGGGAATGGGTCACACATAAAAAAGAAAATTATGATCCAGATAGTGCTGTTTTCTGCAGATGAAGTGGCCAGAGATGAAATTTTATAATTTTGTAAACAAAATGTGAGTCTATATCTATCTTCATGTTAGGCACATTTTAATAAAATAAATAAAAGGCAAAGTAAATATTCATTTTGTCCTTTTTTGACTTTTTCTTAGAATGTTTAAAGTTTGAGAGCAATACAATGGGATAACTTCTTTTTTGTTGCAGTATTGCTTTTGGACTGTTTACTGCAGGATTATACTAAATCTGGAGCCTTGATTCACTGTGGTACTTTAGGAAATCATTTTTACTTTAACTTAGTGTGATTCAGAAACCCTGAGTTTCCAGTTGACTTGAGAATACATTCAAAAATCAGCTGAATATCAAGGTTATCCAAAGCTTACCTCATGGTCACTTAAAATTAAAATGTCTTTCCTAATAAAAACACAATTAATACCTTGAACTTTTCTGTATCAATTTTAATATTTAAAATAAACTTCAAAGGTTTTCATGCATACTTTTAGAGAAGCCTAAGTCTTTATCTTCCCCCAGTTAGGAAGCTCACAGTTAATGTGAGTTAATGCATACAATGACTTAGCACCCACTACTCTGTTATTTAGTCACTCTCTAATTAAGACAACATGTGCTGATTTTTACTTTTAAAGTAATCTGAAAATACTACAAGACCATTTAAAATTTACCCCATTTAGGAACATCTAGCCCGATTGGCATAACACAGTTTATAAAGAAAATGTTCTACATTCCACCTTGGTGAGGAGTGTCTGGGGTCTTAAAAGCCTGTGAGCAGCCATCTAAGATACTCCTCTGGTCTCACCCCTTCAGGAGCAAGGGAGAATGAAGAAAACAAGATACAAGGGAAAAGATTAGTTCAAAGGACTAATGGACCACTACTACCATGGCCTCCAACAGACTGAGTCCAGTACAACTAGATGGTGCCCAGCTACCACCACAGACTACTCCAACAGGGATCACAATAGAGATTCCCAGACAGAGCTGGAGAAAAACATAGAAAAAAATTCTAACTCACAAAAAAAGACCAGACTAACTGGCCTAATAGAGACTGGAGAAACCCTGAGAGTATGGCCCCTAGACATCCTTTTAGCTCAGGAATGAAGTCACTCCCGAGGTTCACCCTTCATCCAAATATTAGACAGGCCCATAAATCAAAATGAGACTAATGGGGTACAACAGCCCAGTATAAGGACTAGAAGGCAGGAGGGGACAGGAAAGCTGCTAATAGGGAATCCAAGGTCGAGACAGGAAAGTGTTGACATGTCATGGGGTTGTTAGCCCATGTCATAAAACAATATGTGTACTAACTGTTTAATGAGAAACTATTTGTTCTATAAACCTTCATCTAAAGTACAATAAAAAAAAAACTTAAAAAAAAATTTGCCCTGTTTACCACACTAAGATTAGTGGTATGCCTTACATTCCTCTCTCAGACTTGCTTCACTGAGACAAGGCAGATGAGTCATGGTTTCTAGGTTAAATATGTTATTGTTGCTGTGTGCCGTCCAGTGGATTCCGACTCATAGTGA
This sequence comes from Dugong dugon, assembly GCA_030035585.1. NCBI lineage: Eukaryota > Metazoa > Chordata > Mammalia > Sirenia > Dugongidae > Dugong > Dugong dugon. The sequence goes on from CM057479.1 coordinate 38,400,489, forward strand.
CCCTGTAAGACAGAGTAGAATAGCACCATAGGGATTACTTAGCTGTAATCTTTATGGGAGCAGACCACTAGGTCTTTTCTTCCATGGAGCAGCTAGTGGGGTTCTAACCGCCAACCTGTCTGGTTATCAACTGAGTGCTTAACCATTGGGCGAACAGGGCTCATTTAGGCTAAATATAAAAACGCACTGCCATGGAGTCAATTCCAACTCATAGCAACCCTACAGGACAGAGTAGAACTTCCCTATAGGGTTTCTAAAGCTGCAAATCTTTACAGAAGCAGACTGCCACATCTTTCTCCCAAAAGCTCCTCGTGGGTTCAAATTGCCTACCTTTTGGTTAGCAGCCGAGCGCTTAACCACTACGCCACTAAAACTTCTTTGGTTAAATATAGTCAATTCACCTATTATCAACAGAGAAGAAAGTTGATAGAAACAGTTCCTACAAAACCCGGAGTAGTGCATTCCTCTGTATTCTCTCTATAAAGCGAAGAACATTACTGTATATTATTTTATTTCTTATGGCTAAGGTCATTTTTAACCGGGAAGTACCTACCAAGGAAGAGAAAGAATACTTTTCTTCAAGCTATACATGAGCAGTACATGTGCATAAGACTAATTTGACTTTCTGACTCTTACAGCCCTGACCAGAAAGATTTCAGCTGTAAAACAAGAACAAAAATATTATCCAACCTTCCATATAATTTTGCAGTTTGAGTTTTTTTTTTTTTTACGTGAAGTACTATCTTTGCTGCTTCATCCGTAATATAAATAAGGATGAGCTCAGTGTCTTGTGCTAAAAGGGCCCCCATTCATATATAATATTGATGGAGACCAGTGCAGTTGGGCAAGGTTCTGAGTGCTCTGGATTTGATTTAGTGTAACAAATACTATTTTTGGAGTCAAAATACACATACATATATGAGGACCTCGGAGCCCTAGTAGTGCAGTGGTTAAGAGTTCGGCTGCTAACCAAAAGGTATGCAGTTCATATCCACCAGCCACTCCTTGGAAACCCTACAGGGCAGTTCTACCCTGTCCTATAAGGTCACTATGAGTTGGAATAGACTGGACTGCAGCAGGTATATAAGAAATTTGTCTTTTTTTTTTTTTTTGATCCTCTTATATCCTATACACTTAGATTGATATCTTGCAGATAACCAAACCAGTTGCCTTCAAGTAGATTCCAACTCATGGTGACCCCATGTGTGTTCAGAGTAGAAATGTGCTCCTTAGGGTTTTCACTGGGTGATTCTTTGCGAGGAGCTCACCAGGCCTTTCTTCCAAGGTACCTCCGGGTGGACTCAAACCACCAACCTTTCAGTTAGCAACCAAGCATTAACCATTTGTATCACTCAGAGACACATCTTGAAGATTGTACATATTAAATAAAATATTTTTGGACAAATAAATTATAAAAGCAATATGTGAACATGGTTATTAAAAAAAATCACATCTTAGAAGGGTACAAAGAAAAATAAAAGAGACCTCTATGCCTCCTGCTATCACTCCACTCTGTACCATTCCCTAAGGTAAGCACTTTAATAACTTTTCTAACTATTTTTTATTTAAGTTATCTCTGTAACTCCAAATAAGTATTCTATTACCTTTATTTCTGAATTAATTTATTTAAGAGTTATCTGCTACTTTTTTTTTTTTTGGATGACTTATTTCACTGAAAATACCCTTCATATCCCCATATCTACCATTAAAATAAAACTTCAAGTCATAATTAAATATATCAAACTCAATATCATGTTTAGCTTCATTTTTGTTTTTACTTTTGTACTCTTTATATTTTGATTTTAGGGAATTCATTTTTTTCTGAAGATTTTTTTTTCCACAGGGCTTTGATTTCCAGCTTTAATTTGGTCTATTTACATTTTATTTCTGCTGCATAGTTACCTGCCTGGGAATTAGACTAGTGCTTCTTGGATACTATATTTTTCATTCTATCTTTAATTTTTATTTATGCTTAAGTATATAGTTTTTTTTTTAAAATAAGATATCTGATAACCATTTTTTTGTAGATGATTCTTTTTCTTTTCTAGAGGAATTCTAGGGTCATATCTTTATTCTTTGTATTATGAAAGTTTCCAATTATGGTTCTAGATATGGGTCATTTTTGGATTTATTCCATTAGCCTTTAACAAGCTATTTCAATATAAAAATTTAGGTCTTCTCTCCATTCTTAAAATAGTCAGGATTTTGTTTTTCTTTTTATTATTCATGCAGTAGTTTTCATCTAAATGTTCTCAAAATGTTAATTATATCATTAGTAATCTGCCTGTAAATTGTTTTTTGGGACACTCCTTAATTAGATGTTTAACATCCTGAATTTACCCTCAATGACTTTTATCTATCATCTGTTTATCAATGTCTTTCTTCTCCATTTTTTTAAATCCCATATTTTGAAAGATTTCTTCTAATTTATCTCCCAATTTTATTTTCCTTTTCACAATAATATGTTTAACTTAAAAATGCTATTTCTTACTAATGATTTTTCTTTTAATATATTAATTGATTTTTTGTGTTGTTTTATCTTCTCTCTTATCATTGATATTCACCATGCAAATCAAAGTTCATAAAATATTAAGAACAGATTTATAATGGATGGTGAAAACACTACAATAGACCTGGAATTTGAAATAATATGGGACAGGGAGATGACAACTGACAGATTAGAAAAGTCTTCAATATCTCACTGCTTATTCTATACAATAGAGTTGATCTTGTATAGTAACATAGGTACATGAGTAACATGAGTAACAAACAATTGTTACTCAATTACTGGCAAATGAGTAACCATTAATGTGCCTCTATTTCCTTTATTTTTAATAACTCTCTCTTGTCTCGATATCAGTCAAATATATAGAAAGATGTTATATTAGCCAGTATTTTAACCTCCCCTCAAATTTTTTTTAAGAAACATTTTATAACATTCCTAAATATTATGTATAGCAAATTCTTAGGATACAAATAATTTAGTGCCAATGTATCAATAGATAAATTTTACATAAACTTTCTCCTTATTAATGTGAATTCTATATACTCTATAATAAATTTGAATATACTTTCTTGATGCTGAAAAATTCAACAGACTTAAACACAAAATTCTTTCAAGTTATCTTGAAAAATATATTGATTTATCTACATGCAGCTTGATAAAAGATATACTCTGTACTTGAAAGTCAATTAAATCTTTCTGGATAGTAATTTACACTAATTCACTAATGTGTATCTCAGTAGTAATTAATTCAACTCTTTTTAGAGATTCCAGAAACTAATTTACTATACTGTGAGGCTGTGTTTAAGTAAAGCTTCAACATTCTCTCCCAAACCCCCAGTCCTTGAATAACCAAACCAAACCAAACTCCTTGCCATCAAGTTGATTTCGACTCATAGCAACCCTACAAAACAGAGTAGAATTGCCCCATAGGGTTTCCAAGGAGCTGGCTGGTAGAGCCAAACTGCCAACCTACTGGTTAGCAGCCTGAGCTCTTAACCACTGCACCATCAGGGCTCCAATCCTTGGATATCCACCAATAAACAAATACAGGCTGAGATGTGCTTTGGAAAATTGTTTTATCTTAGAAGAAAAGGATTGATTTGTGTAAGTATTTTCATTTTCCGTTTGAAATTCTGAATGAGTTAGGAGTTTAAAACCCAGAAAAATAATTGTCAAACCCAGAAAAATAATTGTCCTCAAAATATTTTCTGTCCAGGTTGCATATTATAAAACATTATAAAAAAATCAAATTAGTTTTCTAATAATAGACCAAACATAAGTCTATTTTGTTTATATTAGCCCAATTAGTATGTGCTAATATTCACAGCATATGCATGCAAAAGTTGGACAATGAATAAGGAAGACCAAAGAATTGATGCCCTTGAATTATGGTGGTGGCAAAGAATATTGAATATACATACCATGGACTGCCAGAAGAATGAATGAGTCTGTCTTGGAGGAAGTACAGCCAGAGTGCTCCTTGGAAGTGAGGATAAGCAGACTTCATCTCATGTACTTTGGACATGTTATCAGAAGGGGCTAGTCCCTAGAGAAAGACATTGTGCTTGGTAAGGTAGAGGGGCAGTGAAAAAAGAAAGACCCTCAAGAAGATGGATTGACACAGTGGCTGCAAAGATGGGCTAAAACATAGCAATGATTGTGAGGATGGCACAGGACCTGGCAGTGTTTTGTTCTGTTATACTTACGGTTGCTATGAGTCAGAATAGACTTGATGGCTTCTAACAATGACAACAAGCATTCACAGAGTAACTGAATTTCTGATATTATTTAAAATCAAAAGAGCCAAGGAAAATTAAATGGTTATTTAGTCCTTTCTATCTTTAGGTAAAAAAAATCTTATCATTATACTTTAAATAATTTTATATTAAGAATCACTAAATTTCCTTGGAAGCTTATTTCACCAACAATTATGTTCCTTTGTTTTCTTTTCTGTGCTTGTCATAATAGCTCCGTATAAAATTAAAATTGTTTTTAACAACCATTAAAAAAATACCTTTAGTCTGCCTGCCATTAATTTGTTTATATAATTATTTGACCTTTATTTAAAAGCAAAACAAAAACAAAATAAAACTAAAAAACAAATAGGTCTAACTTTTGTAGGTTTTTATTTTGTTTTGTTTTAAACAAATATATTAAGCATATTATGTCTAAAGCAATATTCCAGTCCTATGTAATTTCTGCAAGAGAACATATTTCCTAGGGTACAAGACTGAGAAAGGGAAATGTAAACATAAACTCACTATTACACAAGATAGAATGAAACAAATGCATAATTAGTGTACAAAGAGGTAAGAATGCAATGAAAGGATTTTAACTACATGGAAATTAAAAAAATAATGTCTTCACAAAAGCTATGGTTACATACTTTCCAATCGAAAGAATAATATGAGCAAAGACTTAAATATGCCCACATCCATTCACATTTTCCATTATTAAATATACTTTTTTGTCCCACAGAGATAAAGCATAAAATAAAAGGTTCTAAGTTAGCAGTAGCAATAGGGGTCAGAGCTCAAGCTTGACACTTTACATTCTATATCAGACTCATTTCTATCAGACTTGTCTTAAAACTTAAGTAAAATGAAATCAGGAGTATGCTTGGAAGTATCAGAAGTACTCAGGAAAAATATTAAAAATAACATAAAAAGTAAAATTACTTCTACTAGTTAAGAAGAAGAGCTAGGTTCAAATACAATAAATAAGTGTTGTGAAGGAGAGCCAAGTCTGACACCTGTTAGGAGAAATGGATTAGGGAGCATGGAAACTGGTGGAAGAAGTGAGGTCCATCTGGAGAATTTATGGGGATTGCCTTTAATCACACTCTTGGCAAGCCCATGAGTTTACTTTCCCAGCTGCATGGTGTTTTTGCTGACCATCAAGAAAGATCTATCCAGTATCTAACCGCATAAACGCGGACAAGGCGTTATATATACAGTATTCCCATTTTGTACTCTTTTGTGGCAAAGTATATATGACATAATACATAACTTGAATAAGGAGAATTCTTTATCAGTTTTTCTGAGTGCAGCATGCTTTGGACATGTTATCAGGAGGAATTAGTCCCTGGAGAAGGACATCATGCTTGGTAGGGTAGAGGGTCAGTGAAGGAGAGGAAGACCCTCAGTGAGATGGATTGACACAGTGGGTGAAACAATGGGTTCAAGCATAGCGAGGATTGCGAGGATGGCGCAAGACCTGGCAGTGTTTTATTCTGTTGTAAATAGGGTCGTCATGAGTTGGAACTGATTCTAAGGCATCTAACGACAACAACAACAAAGAATGTTTTGAGTTACGCATGATGTAACATATGTAAACACACTTTGTAAACTCTGAAGTGTATAATTGTGATGTCTTTTTGCTGCTGTTTTTTATTTTTACTTTTATGATCTAAGAGGGAAGAAGTTATAGAAAGTAAGAAGAGTTACGGCATGGCTGCAGTTAGAATAGTGTTTTTCTCTGACCCACCCAGCATACAGCCAATGTTCTACATAGTTTTTACCCTGTATAGAAGTAGTACCTACAGTAAGAGAATAGGCATGCAGTATAAGCCAGCCCTTCAAATAGTCATAGCACCAGAATGCCCACTTTAAAATGTAGCAGAGAATAACCTCTGTCCTTAGCGAAAGTAAGTCTTTGATTCGCTTTTATTTCAGGACAGGTCAAAACGAAACGAAAAAACAAACCCTTTGCCGTCCAGTAGATTCTGACTCATAGCAACCCTATAGAACAGAGTATAACTGCCTCGGGTTTCCAAGGAGTGGCTGGTGGATTCAAACTGCTGACCTTTTGCTTAGCAGATGAACTCTTAACCACCGTGCCACATCATAATCTTAGTTGTGAATTTGGGGGAAAGGAGCAGGTGGAAAGAAGACACTCTCCTTTACAGATATTATCCAATCCTCATGAGGAGAGAATATTTTTGATAGAAAAAAAAAGAGTTTCTATAAATTTATGGTTGTCTATAAATCAACAAAAGTAGACAGAGATTGGGGTATATATAACTTCTTATAATTACTGATAGCCAGATACAAAGGTTAATGTGTAACATAATGACTGAATTTTTCTCTTTGTACTTTATTACCTCCCCCCACCAAAAAAAAAAAAAAAAGACAATTACGTGGGTTTAAAAGAGTAACCAGTACAAAAGCAGATTGTTGAAAAAGGTAATATAGAAATATTTCCTCAAGCCACAATATTCAAAGGAAGACACCAAGTTGACAAAAGTTGACACTAAGAAACATCGTGTGGGAAGGAATGCTGGCTGTCTATCAGTGATAGATGCTTTCCTCTCTGTCTAATATAATTATTTCTATGAAATGGCTGTCAATTCAGGGACTACTTTTCTTAGCATCCTTGCATTTTGATGAGGGAACCCTTTATTTCTGTCTAGTGGAATGTGAGCTAGAGAAATGTATGTTGCTTTCACTCCTGGGTTGATTTGTTATTGTGTGTTGTGGGGGAGGGGTTTGAAGCAGAGCTGCCTTCTCTTTCTTTCTTTTTTTCACTCCCATCTGGATGCAGAGTACTCCAAAGATTTGTGGAATGATTGTGCCACAGATGCAAAGAATTCCTGAATTTTCTCTTGGAGGCAAGTTGCTATGTGAAACTGCTATATGAACAAGAAATGAACTTCTATAATCTCAAGAAACTGAAATATAGTAATTTTTTTTAGAGTGTTTACTATTACCCTGAAATATATAAGGTTTTCACTGGCCAATTTTTTCAGAAGTAGAGTGCCAGTTTCTTCTTCCTAGTCTGTCTTAGCCTGGAAGCTCTGCTGAAACCTGTCCACCAAGGGTGACCCTGATGGTATTTGAAATACCAGTGGCAAAGCTTCCAGTATCAGAAGAACACACAGGACATCAATCACATTATGACAGACTGACAGCTGCACTTTAAGGCACTGATGAAAAACAAGGCTCCCATAATTGACAAAATACAAATTGAGATGTTTCAACAAATGGATGCTACTCTGGAAGTCCTCACTTGTCTATGCCATGAAATTTGGAAGACAGCTACCTGGCCAACCGACTGGAAGAGATCTATGTTTGTGCCCATTCCGAAGAAAGTTGATACAACCGAAGGCGGAACTTATCAAACAATATAATTAGTATCACAAGCAACTAAAATTTTGCTGAAGATCTTTCAAAAGAGGTTGTAGCAGTACATTGACAGGGAATTGCCAGAATTTTAAGCCAGATTCAGAAGAGGATTTGGAACAAGGGATATCATTGCTGATGTCAGATGGATCTTGGCTAAAAGCAGAGAATACCATAAAGATGTTTATCTGTGTTTTATTGACTATGCAAAGGCATTCAGCTGTGTGGATCATGACAAATTATGGATAATGTTGCAAAGATTGTGAATTCCAGAATACTTAATTGTGCTGGTGAGGAACCTGTACATAGACCAAGAGGCAGTGGTTTGAATAGAGCAAAGGCGATACTGCATGGTTTAAAATCAAGAAAAATATGCGTCAGGGTTGGATTCCTTTCACCATACTTATTCAATCTGTATGCTGAGCAAATAATCTGAGAAGCTGGACTGTATGAAGAAGAATGTGACATCGGGATTCGTGGAAGCCTTATAAACAACCTGCAATATGCAGGTGACACAACCTTGTTTGCTGAAAGTGAAGAGGACTAGAAGCCCTTACTGATGAAGATCAAAGATTACAGCCTTCAGTATTGACTACACCTCAACATAAAAAAAAACAAAAATCCTCACAACTGGACCAATAAGCAACATCAGGATAAATGGAGAAAAGATTGATTGACGCTGTCAAGGATTTCATTTTATTTGGATCCACAATCAATGCTCTTGGAAATAGCAGTCAGGAAATCAAAAGACATAGTGCATTGGGTAAATCTGCTGCAAAAGGCCTCTGTAAAGTGTTAAAAAGCAGAGATGTCACTTTAGGGACAAAGGTTCGCATGACCAAAGCCATGATGTTTGCAATTGTCTCATTTGCAAGTGAAAGCCGGACAATGAATAAGGAAGAATGAAGAATAATTGATGATTTGAATTATGGTATTGGCAAAGAATATTGAATATACCTTGGATTGCTGGAAGAAAGAGCAGGTCTGTCTTGGAATAAATACAGCCAGAGTGCTCCTTTGAAGCCAGGATGTGGAGACTTTGTCTCATGTACTTTGGACATGTTATCAGGAGGGACCAGTCTCTGAAGGACATCATGCTTGGTAAAACGGAGGGTTAGCAAAAAATGGATGACCCTTGAAGAGATGGATTGACACAGTAGCTGCATCGATGGGCTCAAAAATAACAACGATTGTGAGGGTGGCGCTGGCCTGGACAGTGTTTCGTTCTGTTTTACATAGGGTCTCTATGAGTCGAAACCAACTTGATGGCACCTAACAACAACAACAACAACAAGGATCTTCTTAGGAAAAAAAGAGAGTTCATTTTACCTCTTTCTTCAGGCTCAGCTCTAAATTATAAGTGTCTTATAACTAGCGCTTGACTCAAAAAAAGTAAAATAAAATAAAAAAACACATTATTTAACCAGTCAAGATTCTTTATTCATTATTTTGTTATAAATCCACAAAAACTGTTGCTGTTGAGTCGATTCTGACTCATAGTGTCCCTATAGGAAAGAGTAGAACTGCCCATAAGGTTTCCAATGAGTGATTGGTAGATTCAAACAGCAGACTTTTTGGTTAACAACCAATCTCTTAACCAGTGTGCCACCAGGGCTCCATTAGAAAATTGAAACAGAAATCTAAGCAGGTAAAATTTGTTTCTGAAAATTTTGTTTTGCAATAATTAATGTTCCTCTGTGTCTCATTCTTACCCATCCTTTAAAGTCTAATTGTTGTCTGAGCTGCTAATAATGTTTCTTTTAACTGTTTTAGTTCATATTAGCCATCCCTCCAGTGAAATCCTCCAAAATTATTGTTTAACTCACTTATTTAAATGTCTTATCAAGAATGATTTTTTTGTGAAATATAAAGTGAAGAAAAATAATTTGGTGCATGTCCTTGAAAAGATAAGTTTAATAAAAATACAGGCTTTGCATCTGAGAGTAATTGGAGGTGAGATTTAGAGCTTGATTGAACACATTGTATGCAAACTTTAATTTATAGATAAGGGAGTAATGTGATGGATTGAAGATAGTAATTTGTTGATGTATAGAGAATAGATTGAGAAAGACAGAGAAGAAGATAGATAGATAATGTCCATTTTTTCTAATTGATTAATTTTCATTTATTTGGCGTTTTTATATCTTTTAAAGTTGTCATATACCCCTTTTACATCACCAAAAGACATGAGATCTGATATATGCTAAGTTCAGAATAGATTCATAATCAATACTAATTTAATTGGAAGAAATTGTTTTATTAAGTCAAATATTTAGAAATGACATTCTTTTTTTTATCATGTGTGGAAACATCCTATTTTCTCTATAAAGATACAACAAGAAGCACATCAACTCTCACAGAGATGGATGCACACAAAAGCAATATACACTGTAATACATTGAATTGCAGAATGCAAGGTTGTTATCTAGAATGCCTGCACTCACTACGTTAACCTCTGTAATTAAATAGACCTTATTTTATAACATACAATTGAACTATTTAATAACACTAACATGATCAACATAATGGGTGAAATTTGGGTTAATTTGAACATGAAATGATTTGTTTTCTAAGGTTAGGATTAAATTAAGACATCTATTTCAAGTGGTGATTAAATCAACAAAAATGATCACAAGCAAATATAGCTTTTTATATATATATAATGCATATGCACACAGATATCCAATGTGATTCTTTACAAAAAAAAAAGTCTATTACCTTCTAACACAAATAGAAATATGAGTACCTCAGCTTGTCACATAACCGGTAGTTCTTGATAGGGTTTTCTACTGGAAAATAATTGTATTTGTAATGTGTGTGGCTCTTATATTCTCCTAGCCTTACCATTTTATTTAATCTGAATGCCTACAAAGTGAAATCTTTAGTGGTCAGATCCCCATATAACTATCTTCAACTGGAAAACTTGGTAACATTTTGTATATACTATTATAGGGTAATTTCCATAACTAATGATCCTAAGTTAACTAATATTTCATGGTTGAAGAAAACACATATTAACTCTGAGCAATTTACATTTTTCCAATAGTTCTCAAAGTCTGGATGTTCTCCATTTGTCCTTCCTGGTTCAATCTGTTTATCAGTTTCTATTTTCTAAATCTATTAATTATATGCCTACTGAGCCTTGCTGAACTAAGCTATGTGAGTTTTTAAAAAATATGAAAATGTATGTGTGTGTGTATATATATATATATATATATATATATATGTATCTCCTTGCTATGGAACTAAAAATCTAATGTGAGACATAGGATATATACAAATGAAAACAATATAAGGATAGAAAAAGAAACTACTAGCAGTAATAGTTATATAATAATAATATATTACCTTTTATTAAGTGCTAATCATATACCAATATTGGGCTAAGTAATTCTCATCTATTATTCCATATAACCATTAAAAACATACCTCGATCCTGTGGGGACCATGATCTCTGGGAACATCTAGCTCAATTGGCATAACACAGTTTTTAAAGACAATGTTCTACATTCTACCTTGGTGAGTAGCATCTGGGGTCTTAAAAGCCTGTGAGCAGCCATCTAAGATACTCCACTGGTCTCACCCCTTCAGGAGCAACAGAAAATGAAGAGAACAGGATACAAGGAAAAGATTAGTTCAAAGGACTAGTGGACCACAGCTATCAAGGCCTCTACCAGACTGAGTCCAGTACAGCTGGATGGTGCCTGGCTACCACCACAGACTTCTCTGACTGGGATCACAACAGAGATTTCTGGACAGAGCTGGAGAAGGATGTAGAACAAAATTCTAACTCACAGAAAAAGGCCAGATTTACTGGCCTGACATACTGGAGAAACCCAGAGAGTATGGTCCCCAGACACCCTTTTAGCTCAGAGGTGAAGTCACTCTCGAGGTTCACCATTCAGCCGGGGACTGAACAGCCCCATAAAACAAAACAGGACTAATGAGGCACAGCAGTCCAGGGACAAGGACTAGAAGGCAGGAGGGGACAAGAAACCTGGTGATAGGGAACCCAAGGTTGAGAAGGGACAGTGTTGACATGTCGTGGGGTAGCTAACCATTTCATAAGGCAATATGTGTGCTGTTTAGTGAGAAACTATTTGTTCTGTAAACCTTCATGTAAGGTACAAAAAAAAAAAAGCATTGTCTATGTGAGATCAAATTGACAACAGCAACTCAAAAGGTTTGATGGGAAGCCTAAGGGGCAGTGAGTTGAAGATAATAGTGATGGAATAATTTGGAAAAGGATAGTGAGAATAGCAGCACAACTGGAAGAATGTAATTGATGTCACTGAATTGTACATGTAGAAATTTCTGAAATGGTGTATCTTTGGCTACGTATATTTTCGCCCAAAAAAAAAAAGGTTCCTCCATGGTTGAGAAGGGAGATGGTTGAAATATTATGGGGGTTGTTAACCAATGTTATAAAGCAATATGTGTACTGACTGTTTAATGAGAGACTACTTACTTGTTCTGTAAACCCTCACCTAAAGTACAATAATTTTTTTTTTTAATCCCTCTACAGCACAATAATTTTTCCATATTATTTGTTGTGGAAACATACCAATTGGTTAGAAAACCTGGCCAAAAACATACAAAAAGAATAAGGTTGAAGTGAGATCAAGTCTCCAGTCTGCCCGACTGCAATGCCTAGCATGTGCTCTGAACTACTTTCCTCTTTGAATTTAGTAGTCACATAAAGTTACGAAACTATTCATTAATACTAAGTATGCTTTAAAATTAAGTAAATGAAAGTAAGTAATGGTGTGATGGTTAAGATTGTGTGTCAACTTGGCTGGGCCATGATTCTCAGTGATTTGGCAATTATATGATGTTGTGATCACCTCCATGATGGGATCTGCTGTCAGCACCCAATCAGTTGAAAGGGCATTTCCTTTGGCATGTGGCTGCACTGAATATAAGCAGACATTCTGGCAAGGCTAGAGGCTTTTCTTTTGCTCACTCTGGATCCTGAAGCTGGCTCTTATTCATCTTACCTCCAGCTCTTGGGACTTGAGCTAGCAGCTTACCTGTGGTCTTGCCTGCCAATCTTGGGATTTGTCAATCTTTTCAACCTGTAAGCAACAGCTCTTCTCTCTGGCCTGCCAATCTTGGGCTCATCAGCCCCCATGGCTATCTGAATCAGAAGCCCCCAACCTGATCCACGAATATGGAATGTTCCAGTCTCTACAACTCTGTGAGCCATTTCCTTGATATAAATCTCTTTCTATATATATTTATACGCTTTACTGGTTTGCTTCTCTAGAGAACCCATCCTAAGACATTCAGCACTGAGAGTGGCTCTAGACAAACAAAATTGTAAGGATTAATTTTCTAAATTGTTTTTTGTCATGAATTGAATTGTGTCCCCCAAAAATATCTGTCAACTTGGCTAGGTCATGATTCCCAGTATTGTATGATTGTCTACTATTTTGTCATCTGATGTGATTTCCCTATGTGCTGAAAATCCTATCACCATAATGTAATGAGATAGATTAGTGGCAGTTATATCAATGAGATCTACAAGATTAGGTAGTGTCTTAAGCCAATCTCTTTTGAGGTATGAAAGAGAGAAGTGAGCAGAGAGGCAAGGGGACCTCATACAACCTAGAAAGCAGTGCTGGGAGCAGAGCTAGTATTTTGGACCTGAAGTTCCTGCACTGAGATGCTCCCAGAACAAGGGAAAACCAATGACAAGGACCTTCCTCTGGAGGTGACAAAGAGAGAAAGCCTTCCCCTGGAACCAGTGCCCTGAATTTGGACTTCTAGCCTATTGGACTGTGAGAGAATAAACTCTTTGTTAAAGCCATCCACTTGTAGTATTTCTGTTATAGCAGCACTACATGACCAAGACAATTCTTAAGTCTGGTTAGTCATAAAGATGTTGATGACTCTGCTTCCAGCAGTAAACAGGACACTGCTAATCTATGGCATGAGGTTGCAATATAAATACACAAAATATCACCACCAATAGATAAGGTATTGGTAAAAGGCGAGGCTCTGGGTGAACACGTGTGTGATACGTTTCTACAGTTCTCTTGTAATGAGAAGCATAAGGGAACTGGTTGGCTGGTCCTACTTTCACTAGAAAAATTGGTGAGAAAAAGAGATCACTTCAGGGCTTCAGAATCAAAGCTCATGTGCCACGTAAACAACCTCAAATTTTCCACTTACGCCTTGAAAGAAACCTTTGTTTCTTGTAGTAACAGAGCTGATATTGCCAAAAACTAAACCAATAATCTTATTATAAGAGTAGCAGAATTACAACATCAACTCAATTGTCAACCTCAGGAGGTGTCTGAAGTTAAAGTGAGGGCATTGATTGGGATGAAATGGGATCCTGAAATTTGGTATGGGAACATATGGACAGATTATCAGGAAGCTGCTGACCTCGAGCCCCTAAATTCCGTCGAATTAATCATTTAAACAGAATCATCCCATTCACTCCCACCTGAAAATATTACTCCATGGTTGTGTGCTAAACCACCCTCCCCAGTAAAATCATTAGCCCCTCCACCACCATCTAATGAGATTAACTCAGCTGCATCTAAAGAGCTTTTGTCTGAGTCATTGCCTAGAGCATCACCTGAGGCAGATGCTTTACAAGACAATGCTAAATGTTCTCAAAACACTTCCACACAGGTTTTGGCATCTACAACTAGACTTAAGTTCCAGCAAGCACCAAAAGGTGAAGTACAAAGTGTGACCTAGGAGGAGGTACACTACACTCCAAAAGAACTGCTTGAATTTTCTAATATATACGAACAGAAACCTGGGAATATGTGTGGGAATGGCTATTAAGGGTGTGAGATAATGGTGCAAGGAACTTAAAGATGGATCAGTCTGAGTTTATTGACATGGGCCCACTAAGCACAGATTCTTCATTCAATGTTTCAGTTAGGAAAAGATCTAATAGTTTATTTGGTTGGGTCACTGAAGCATGGATTACACAGTGGCCTACACTAAACCAAGTTTAAGTACCAGACCTGCCTTGGTATACTGTAGAAGAAGGTATCCAAAGGCTTAGGGAAATTGGCATGCTGGTTGGATTTATCAGGTTAGACCCACAGACCCACATATGGAGCACCCAGAGGACACACCTTTTACCAAAATGGTGAGGAACAAATTTGTGAAGGAAGCCTCAGCATCCTTGAAGACTGCTGTGATTGCTATTTTATGTAAGTCAGATTTGACAGTGGGAACTGCCCTGACTGAACTAAGACACCTAACTGCAGTGGGGTTGATTGGACCCCGTGGTAGTAGGGGCCAAGTGGCAGCACTCAATCAACAAACACAAGGTGGGTACAGTTACTGTAATTATCAGTGGAGTCAAAGCAATACTCAGAATAGTCTGACTCATATGGACTTAAGGCATTGGCTACTTAGTCATGGTGTTCCTAGAAGTGAAAAAGATAGGAAATCTACTAAATATTTACTTGATCTGTACAAGCTGATGAATTCTAGGTCAAGTGAACAGCAGTCGAACTCAAATAGCCAGAACAAAGAGTCTTGAGTGAGTTTTCAGACCCACAACCCCTTGAATGAAGGGGAGATCAGGTCCCCTTGAGGAATGTTTCCAATACACTGCCAAAAACTTATACTGTTAATCTTTCTCGTAGCCTTCCACAAAGGGATTATGTCCTTTTACAAGAGTGACTGTTCATTGGGGAAAAGGAAATAATCAGACTTTTGGGGGATTACGGGGTACTGTTTCTGATTCCAGAAGACCTGAAATGTAAATACTAATGTAAAATAGTAAACCAAAAGCAATACCGCATTACTGGAAGGATTACAAAAATTACTGCCACCATCAAGGACTTGAAGTATGCTAGGGTGATGATTCCCAACACATCTCCATTCAACTCACCTATTTGGGCTGTGCAAATAACAGATGGATCTTGGATAATCACTGTGGATTATTGAAAACTTAACCAGATGGTGACTCCAATTGTAGCTGCTGTTCCAGATGTAGTTTCATCGCTTGAGCAAATTAATACATCTCCTAGTAGCTGATATGCAGTTATCGATCTGACTAATGCCTTTTTCTCCATACCTGTTTCAAAGGACCATCAGAAGCAGCTTGCCTTCAGCTGGCAAGGCCAGTAATACATCTTCAGTTGCCTACCTCAGGGCTACATCAACTCTCCAGCCCGAAGTCATAATTTCGTCTTCAGGGACCCTGATCACCTTTCCGTTCCGCAAGACATCACACTAGTGCATTACATTGATGACATTATGCTGATTGGACCTAGTAAGGAAGAAGTCTCAGTGATCCTGGACTTACTGGTAACACATTGGCATGCTAGAGGGTAGGAAATTAATCCCACGAAAATTCAGGCACCTTCCACCTCAGTGAAATGTCTAGGGTTCCAGTGGTGTGGGGCATATTGAGACGTTCCTTCTAAAGTGAAAGGTAAGTTTTTGCATCTGTCTCCTTCCACAACTAAAAAGCAGACACAATGCCTAGTGGGGTCTCTTGGATTTGGGAGGCAACATATTCCTCATCTGGGTGTGCTACTCCATCCTATTTATCAAGTGACTCAAAAAGCTGCTAGTTCTGAGTGGGGCCCAGAACAAGAGAAGGCTCTGCAACAGGTTCATGTTGCCATATGATCCGGCTGATCCATCGGTGTTTGAAGTGTCAGTGGCAGATAGAGATGCTGTTTGGAGTCTGTGGCAGGCCCCTATTGGTGAATCACAGCACAGAACCTTAAGATTTTGGAGCAAAGCCCTGCCATCCTCTGCAGATAACTACTCTCCTTTTGAGAAAGAGCTTTTGACTTTTTACTGGGCCTTAACAGAGACTGAACACTTAACCATGGTACACCAAGTCACCATGTGGCCGGAGCTGCCCACTCATGAACTGGGTATTGTCTGACCCACAAAGTCATAAAGTTGGACACGCACAGCAGTACTCCATCATTAAATGGAAGTGGTATATTCCAGATTGGGCCAGAGGAGGACTTGAAGGCACAAGTAAGTTGCATGAGAAAGTTGCCCAAATGCCCATGGTCTCCACTCCTGTCACATTACCTTCCATCTCCCAGTCTGCACCTATAGCCTCATGGGGAGATCCTTGTGATCAGTTGACTGAGGAAGAGAAAACTCATTCCTTGTTTACTGATGATTCTGCAAGATATGCAGGCACCACTCAAAAGTGGACAATGATAGCACTACAGCTCCTTTCTGAGACCTCCCTGAAAGACAGAGTGGAGAAGGGAAATTCTCCCAATGGACAGAACTTTGAACAATGCACCTAGTTGCTCACTTTTCTTGAAAGGAAAAATGGCCAGATGTGTGACTGTATACTGATTCATAAGCTGTGGCCAATGGTTTGGCTGCATAGTCGGGGACTTGGAAGGAACGATTGGAAAATTGGAGACAAGGAGTTGTGGTGAAGAGGTATGTGGATAGATCTCTCTGAATGAGCCAAAGAAGTGAAGATATTTGTGTCTCATGTGAATGCTTACCAAAGGGTGACCTCAGCAGAGGAAGATTTTAACAATCAAGTGAATAGGATGATGTGTTCTGTGGAAACCAGTCATCCTCTTTCTCCAGTTACTCCTGTCATTGCTTAATAGGCTCATGAACAAAGTGGCCATGGCAGCAAGGATGGAGGTTATGCATGGGCTCAGCAACATGGATTTCCACTCACCAAGGCTGACTTGGCTGCAACCACTGCTTAGTGCCCAGTCTGCCAGCAGCAGAGACCAACACTGAATCCCTGATATGGCAACATCACTCAAGGTTATCAGCCAGCAACATGGTGGCAAGTTGATTATATTGGACCACTTCTCTCATGGAAAGTGAAACATTTTGTTCTTACTAGAATAGACACTTACTCTGGATATAGATTTGCCTTCCTTGCACACAATGCTTCTGCCACTATCATCCATGAATTTACAGAATGCCTTATCCACTGTCATAGTATCCCACACAGCATTGTCTAGGATCAAGGAACTCACTTCACAGCAAATGAAGTGTGGCAATGGGCCGATGCTCATGAAATTCACTGGTTTTACCAAGTTCCCCATTATCCTGAAGCAGCTGGCTTGATAGAACAATGGAATGGCCTACTAAAGGCACAATTACAGCATCAGCTAGGTGGTAATACCTTACAGGGTTGAGACAGTGTTCTCCAGGAGGCTGTATATGCTCTAAACCAGCATTCAATATATGGTGCTGTTTCTCCCATAGCTAGGATTAATGGATCTAGGAATCAAGGGGTGTAAATGGGAGTGCACCACTCACTATTATCCTTAGTGACCAACTCGCAAGAATTTTGCTTCCTGTCTCCATGACCTTATGCTCTGTGGGCATAGAGGTCTCAGTTTCAAAGGAAGGAATGTTCCCACCTAGAGACACATCACTGATTCCATTGAACCAGATGCTAAGAATGCCACCTGGCCACTTTGGGCTCCTTATGCCTATGGATCAACAGACAAAGAAGTGTTACTATACTCTCTGGTATCATTGACCCTGATTACCAAGAGGAAATTGTATTGATATTACATAATGGAGGTAAAGAAGAGTACGTCTGGAATACAGGAGATCCCTTAGGACATCTCTTAGTACTACCATGCCCTGTGATTAAAGTCAATGGAAAACTACAGCATCCCAATTCTGGCATGACTAATAATGGCCCATACCCTTCAGAATGAAGATTTGGGTTATCCCACCAGGCAAAAAGGCCCAACAAACTGAGGTGCTTGCTGAGGGCAAACAGAATACGGAATGGGTGGTGGAAGAAGGTAGTTCTAAGTACCAGTTACAACCATGTGATCAGTTGCAGAAAGTAGAATTGTAATCGTTATGAGAATTTCTTCTTTGTATCTGTACATCAAATATTTTTGTTTTCTTCCCTTTTAAAATATAAGATGTAAATAAGATTAGTTCATACTCAGTTACATGTGTGTTCATTGTATCATGTTAAGCCCAATTATGACTTTATAATTGTCTTTATTCAGAGATTATATATGGTTTAAGGAGATGTATACAGGTGCCAAGTTGACAAGAGGTGGACTGTGATGGTTAGGATTGTGTGTCGTCTTGGCTGGGCCATGATTCTCAGTGGTTTGGCAGTAGTATGATATTGCCATCACCCCCATGATGAGATCTGCTGTGAGGAGCCAATCAGTAGAAAGGGAGTTTCCTTGGGCATTTGGCCTGCATCAATTATAAATGGACATTCTGGCAAGGCTCGTGGCTGTTGCTTACTCTGGATCCTGCAGTTGGCTCTTTTTCATCTGATCTCCAGCTCTTGGGACTTGAGCTAGTAGCTTCCCTGTAGTCTTACCTGTTGATCTTGGGATTTGTCAATCTCCGCAGACTGTGAGCAACAGACCTGCTCTCTGACCTTCCGAACTTGGGTTTGCCAGCCCTGTGGCTACATGAATCAGGGAAGCCTTCACCCTGACCCACAGACTTGGGACCTTTCAGTCTCCTAAACCACGTGAGATGTTTCCTTGATATAAATCTCTCTGTATATTTATACGCTTTGCTGGTTTTGCTACTCTAGAGAAACCAACCTATGACAAATGGTATTTTACAAGACTGTCATCATTCAGAGCTAATGTTTAAAAACTAAATTTAAATTTTATTTTCACTAAATTCAGAATGGAAACCCCGGTGGTATAGCGGTTAAGTGCTATGGCTGCTAAACAAAAGGTAGGCAGCTGTAATCCACCAAGTACTCCTTGGAAACTCTATCGGGCAGTTCTACTCTATCTTATAGGGTCACTATGAATCGGAATCAAATTCCAAATAAGTACCTCAAATATCAGGTTACAAATTTATAGGACAAATTAGTGAGAAACATCTTTTTTGTGCATGTATGTGTCTTAGATACCTAGTGCTGCTATAACAAAAATACCACAAATGGGTGGCTTTAATGAATAGAAATTTATTTTCTCATGGTTAGGAGGCTAGAAGTCAGTCTTGGAAGAAGTAAAGCCAGAACACTCCTTAGAAGCAAGAGTGGCAAGACTTCGTCTCATAAACTTTGTACTTGTTACCAGAAGGGACCACTCCCTGGAGAAGGACATTATGCTTGGTAAAGTAGAGGGGTCAACAAAACAGCAGAAGATCTTCAACGAGATAGATTGGCCCAGTGACTGCAACAATGGGCTCAAGCCTAACAACAATTGTGAGGATGGTGTAGGAATGGGCACTGTTTCCTTCTGTTGCCAATAGGGTCACTATGAGTCAGAACTGACTCAACAGCACCTAACAACAAGAAGAAGTCAGAATTCAGTGTACTGACTCAAGGGGAAGGCTTTCTTTCTCTTGTCATCTCTGGTTGAAAGTCCTTGGAGATCTTCAGTTTTCATTCCTTGGCAATCATGGTAATCTTCCTGTGGCATGACATCTATCTTCCCCCAACTGTGCTTGCTTGCTTAATCTACTTTTACATCTCAAAAGAGATTGATTTAAAACACACTCTAAATTGATACTGCCTCATTAACATTACAAAGAGAACTCATTCAAAAATGGGATTATAACCACAGATATAGGGTTCAGTATTTACTACATGTATTTTGGGGGGACACAATTCAATCCATAATAGCATGTTTTCAAAATATCCTGGACAATGCAACTGACCATATGTAATAAGCTGGTATAATTTCAAAGCAGACATCCCATGTGAATGGGAAAATAGCCTACTAGCCCTTTAAGAAAAGCTTATGTATTTAAAATTTGATTTCACAGCTCAAAAATATGTCTTACTTCTCTTGATAGATTTTATATTTTCTATTTGTTTCTCTAGGAATAATATCTGGAATTACCCTCCTCAATTTTGATATAAAATCCAGACTATCAAAAAATCAAGATTATCAAGATTTTATCTAGAATTTTGCATTAACAATTTGGTCAGAGGCCAAAATATATTAACAAATAGTACGTTATAAATGTTATGATTCATTATGAGAAAGTTGTGATTATTCAGATGCAATATTGAAAAGCTAACAGTCAAACAGCTTGAATTGAAAGAATTTACATTGGGAAGGAAAAAACTAGAATATAAGGATACCAGTATAAATGTGCTTTCTGAAACATCTATGTGATTAAAAAAGATATACACACACAAACACACATCATGTTTATTTATAGAACTGAAAAAACGGGATGAAACAGATTAAAGTTTAATTGATGTCACAATTTATTCAACTGAGATTTATTAAAATAAGCCCTTATAGGATGTTTTCATATTTGCTTTTTAAATCACATTATGTATTCGTTACATAATAAAAGAGTAAGTACTAGAAATATCATTGTTATGAGGGGAAACAATGTTGATAAATCCTTAATCCAATTATTAGCTCATTTTAAAATTTCAGCATACATCATTTGGCTCACTTTAAAATGTCCAGTCTTTCATCTCATTTGTCTAACTTAAATGAACTGAGAAATGAATGCACATAATGTTGGTTAGAGCTGATACATAACCTAAAAGATTATATGGAAATACAAGTATAGGCTAAAGTGAGATTATCGTGATTAAAGGTTACTATCTCCTTACAGTTTAGCCCAGGCATATATTTTAATTCCTTAGAAAAAGCCTTTCAACTTTTGCCAAAACTAAATTTGTTTTCAATAGAAAGAAAAACACACTATAAACAAGTGGTGTTATTTGCTTTGCAGAAATCATCCGTGAATCATTAATATAATGAAGACATTCTTCTGATACTTTCATACAATGTTAATGTTCTTTAAAATATATGTATTTTTCCAAAGAAATAAGACTTCTTCACATTTTTGTATAGAATAGTCTATATTTGTAGAAAGTCAATACAATTGAAGAAAATTATTTCTATTGATTGTAGTGTTTGTTATGGAATTTTTAGTCCTGACACACCAAACAAACAAAAAACCAAACCATTGCAGTGGAGTAAATTCCGACTCATAGCGACCCTATAGGACAGAGTAGAACTGCCCCATAGAGTTTCCGAGGAGCACCTGGTGGATTTGAACTGCCAACTTTTTGGTTAGCATCCATAGCACTTAACCACTACACCACCACTGTTTCCTGAAACACATTGCTAAATAATTGTTCTTCCCAAATGTAGATATATCTCCTTTGATGTTTGACAGCCAGCACAGGACATTATAGATGCTGCTTCCATAGCCTTACTGGCAGTAATCAGCTGACTCCCTACTGTTTGATATTAAAACTAAAAAGAAAGAAAAAGACCTTCAAGGGTTCTCGTTGTTGTTAGGTGCCCTAGAGTCGGTTCTGACTCATAGCGACCGTATGCAAAACAGAATGAAGGACAGCCGTCCTGCTCCATCCTCACAGTTGTTATCCTGGAGCCCATTGTTGCAGCCACTGTGTCAATTCACCTCGTTGAGGGTCTTCCTCTTTTTCGCTGATCCTCTACTTTACCAACCATGATGTCCTTCTCCAGGGATTGGTCCCTCGTGATAGCATGTCCGAAGTATGTGAGAGGAAATCTTGCAATCCTGGCTGCTAAGGCGCATTCTGGCTGTACTTCTTCCAAGACAGATTTGTTTGTTCTTCTGGCAGTCTGTGGTATATTCAATATTCTTCACTAACACCATAATTCAAAGGTATCAGTTCTTCGGTCTTCCTTATTTATTGTCCAGCTGTCACTTCCGTATTAGGTGATTGAAAACACCATGGTGGGTCAGGTGCACCTTAATCCTTAAAGTGACGTCTTTATTTTTTAACACTTTCAAAGATAAGAGGTTAAAACTTATTAGGAAAGAGAGTGTTTGCCTATCCTTACAGCATAAAAAGCAAAATAAAATACCACCAACAAATGCCTTTATTTTTTTCACCTTTATTGGTATGTTTATTTAAAGAATAACTTTTTAATATTTAGGTATTAACAAAACCACTAAGAATTCTATACGTGGCAACATATTAAATAGATCACAATTACAACAAACTTTAAAAACTAACAGTTTATGCACAAATCCATCTACTAACAAAAATGTGTCATGTATAATTTTTACCCCTCAATTAAAGGATAAAAACTGAGCATGCAGGGATATATTAAACATACCTCAATACTAAGCTGAACTGATATCTAAATTCCAGTCTAGGTAGGGCCACCCAATATATCTCACCATGCTACTTTTTCAGTTTTCACAATCATGGTAAAACTATTAACTTCCTGGAAGTTGACCAGGGCCTGTTGTATATTCTTCAAGTCAAGATTAACAAAAATTAAATCTTAAGCCTTCTTAAATCAGAAAGTTTGAATGACTATTTAATCCTATTACTTAAAGATATTTTATTGAGGTCATTCTTCAACTAGGCTTTGGAGACATAAGGGAATTGTTTCCACAAGAAGAAGAGAAAAAAAAATCATTTTGTTTAGGGGCAGAAGACAAAGTTCATGATAAAGCTTAGGGCACAAACTAAAATCATAAGGTGAACCATGCTAGCACAAAAATAACTCTACTGAGGAGAAATACAGAATAAGTTTAGATGGCTTCCAGACTGTTTCTCTTCCTCATGCAAAAGTTCTTATTCAGTTGCTGCTCAAAACATCAACTTATAATTCTCCTTCACTTATTTTTCTTCCTATTTTATAACAAACTCCTGACCACTTCACCTACATATTGTGGAGTTTGGCTCCTGGTTTAAAGTTAGAGTAATCATACAGTTTCTACTCAAAATTAGTAAACTTTCAAGAGTGAAATAGAGTGTTCTTGTTAATAATGCCAGGACATAAGGCATAAACAAGGTTGTTCCAGAAAAATAGGTATGTATGGCTATCTTACTTATCTTGGGTTTTTTCAAAACCCATCCACAAACTTGGCTTCACTTATATCATTCTCTGCATTCAAACACACCTGAGAAAGGGCATACCATGGATCTTGACATCACCCAAAACAGTTTCATACCCAAAGCTTTAATCTCCAATATAACAATATGTAATCACTACTTTCTATTCTTCAGCCCCCTCACTCCAAGGGAACCTTTTGTTTTAACACATACCACAACTATATTTACTTTTCTCTTATTTTAATTTGTTCCTCATTGATTTATATTGTTTCAGATACAGTAAGAGTATGTTATATTAAACTTCAACAAATCTCTTGCCTAACCCTTTCCTATTCTTTAGATTTCCACACTTAGCAGTGAAAAGACTCTATTTTAGCTCTTTCTTACCACTTGACTTCACTGCTGTAACATATTTCCAAATACACTGAATACATTTTCTTGTGGCCTCTGGGTGGATTGACACCTTTAGTAATATAAAATGATTATCTTTACCCCTGGTAATACCCTTTGAGGAGTCTACTTTAATACTAACTTAGACAATACAGCTTTCTTGTAATTAATGCTTGAGTGGCATTTTTTGGTGTCCCTTTATTTTAACATGTCTATCAACATATTCCTAACAGACTTTTTGAAATAGGACATTGCTGGGTCTTTTTTTTTTTTTTCCTAGCCAATCAAAAATCTCTTCATTTTAATTGGGGTCTTTAAACCATTTACATTTATCGACATGGTTGAGTTTCAATCTGATATCTTGTATTCTATTTGTCCCTTCTGTTATTTGTTTTGGATTGACACCGTGGCGGCAACAATATGCTCAAGCATAGCAAGGATTGTGAGGATGCTGCAGGACTGGACAGTGTTTTATTCTGTTGTACGTAGGGTCGTTATGAGTCAGAACCAATTCAATGGCACCTAACAACATAGCAACTTTCTTCGTTTCCCTTTTCCTGCCTTCTTTTGAATTTGGATTGAGTATTTTTTATGAATACATTTTATTGCCTCTTTTAGCGTATTAAAAAAAAAATATATCATTGTCATTGTGTCGATTCTGACTCATAGCAACCCTATAGGACAGAGTAGAAATACTTCAAAGGGTTTCCAAGGAGTGGCTGGTGGATTTGAACTGCCTACCTTTTGGTTAGCAGTCGAGCTCTTAACCATTGAACCACAAGGGCTCCATTGGCTTATTAGCTATGCCTTTTTGTTTTTGCCATGCATATTACTTTCATTGTTGTTAGTTGCTGTAGAGTTGATTCCAACTCATGGTGACCCCATGTGCTACAGAGTAGAACTAATCTGTAATATGCTTGGTTGTAATCTTAACAGAAAGAGATCAACAGATTTTTTCTTCTGGTAGGTTCAAACTACCAACCTTTAGGATAGCAGTCAAATGCAAACCATTGTGCCACCTACATTCCTTCAAGGAGCCCTGGTTGCACAATGGTTAAGTTCTGGGCTGCTAACAGAAAGATCAGAGGTTGGAAATGACCAGCAGCTCCATGGGAGAAAAGACCTGGTGATCTTCTCCTGTAAAGATTTGCAGCAGAGGAAACCCCATGGGGCAGTTCTACTTTGTCCTAGAGGGTCAGTATGAGTCAGAATCAGTTCGTCAACAGACAGATAAAAAACAATTACTTCTACATATATTATAAACCCAATAATGCATTCTTATTCTTGCTCTACACAATTAACTTTTAAATAATTTTTTAAAATAACAAGGAATCTTTTATATTTTCTCACATATTTACTGTTTCTAGTGTTCCTCATTGTTATATATACAATCTGATTCCTTCTGATACAATTTTCCTTCTGCCTAAATAATTACCCTTAGGGTTTTTTTTTTTTTTGTTGTTGTTGTTGTTGTTGTTGCATGATCTCCTATTGATGATGAGCACATTTATAGTAACTGTTTTCATGTATTTGTATACTAATTCTATCATCTATGCAATAAGAGATTCATATTTGTTCCCATTCCAAAGAAAGATGATCCAACAGAATGTGGATATTATCGAACAATATCATTAATATCACAAGCAAACTAAAATTTTGCTAAAAATCTTTCAAAAGTGGTCGCAGCAGTACATTGACAGGGAACTGCCAGAAATTCAAGTCGAATTCATAAGAGGACATGGAATAAGGAATATCATTGCTGATGTCAGATGCATCTTGGCTGAAAGCAGAGAATACTAGAAAGAGGCTCATTTGTGTTTTATTGACTATGCAAAAGTATTCGACTGTATGTATCATAACAAATTATGGATAACATTGCGAAGAATGTGAATTCCAGAACACTTAATAGTGCTCACATGGATTCTGTACATAGACCAAGAGTTGTTCAAACAGAGCAAAGAAATATTGCATGGCTTAAAATCAAGAAAGTTGTCCTTCAGGGTTGCATCCTTTCACATATTCAATCTGTATGCTGAGCAAATAATCCAAGAAGCTGGACTATATGAAGAAGAATGTGGCATCAGGATTGGTGGAAGACTGTTAACAAACTGCGATATACAGATGACACAAACTTCCTTGCTGAAAGTGAAGAGGACTTGAGAACTGATTGATAATGATCAAAAACTAAAGCCTTCAGTTTGGATTGAACTTCAACATAAAGAAGACAAAAATCCTCACAACTGGACCAATAAACAACTCATGATAAATGAAGAAAGATTGAAGTTGTCAAGGATTTTATTTTACATGGATCCACAATCAAAACTCATGGAAGGAGCAGTCAAGAAACCAAACTACATACTGCATTGTGCAAATTTGCTGCAGAAGACCTCTTTAAAGTGTTGAAAAGCATGGCTGTAACTTTGAGGATTAAGGCAAACCTGACCCAAGCCATGATGTTTTCAGTTGCCTCATATGCATGCCAAAGCTGACAATAAATAAAGAAAAATGGATGCCTATGAATTATGGTGGTGAAGAATATTGAATGAACCATGGACTTCCAGAAGAATGAACAAATCGGTCTTGGAAGAAGTACAGCCAGAATGTTCCTTAGAAGTGAGGATGGTCAGATTTTCTTTAAGCAATTTTGTCTGTTTATTTAGTTTTAGTTATTTTTTTAAATTTTTTTATTTTATTTTTGATGAAGGTTTACAGAACAAATAGTTTCTCATTAAAGAGTCAGTACACATATTATTTTACGACATTGGTTAACAACCCCACGACATGTCAACACTCTCCTTTCTCGACCTTGAGGACCTTTTTTTGGTGAAAATATACATAGCCAAAGTTACACCGTTTTCAAAGTTTCTACATGTACAATTCAGTGACATCAATTACATTCTTCCAGTTGTGCTGCTATTCTCACTATCCTTTTCCAAATTATTACATCATCTTTATCTTCAACTCGCTGTCCCCTAGGCTTCCCATCAAAACTTTTGAGTAGCTGTTGTCATTTTGATCTCACATAGATAATTCTCTTTTTTTTTTTTGTACCTTAGATGAAGGTTTGCAGAATAGTTTCTCATTAAACAGTACACATATTGCACAATGACAATAGTTAGCAGCCCCATGACACATCAACACTGTCCCTTCTCAACCTTGGATTCCCTATCACCAGCTTTCCTGTCCCCTCCTGCCTTCTAGTCCTTGTCCCTTGACTGCTGTGCCTCATTAGTCCTGTTTTGTTTTATGAGGCCATCCAATCCCCAGCTGAACGGTGAACTTCAAGAGGAGCTTCACCACAGAGCTAAAAGGGTATCCAGGGGACATACCCTCTGGGTTTCTCCAGTCTGTCAGGCCAGTAAATCTGGTCCTTCTTTGTGAGTTAGAATTCTGTTCTACATCCTTTTCAGCTCTGTCCAGGACCCTCTGTTGTAACCCCGGTGAGAGTAGTCAGTAGTGGTAGCTGGGCACCACCTACCTGTACTGGACTCAGTCTGGAGGCCGTGGTAGCTGTGGTCAATTAGTCCTTTGGACTAATCTTTTCATTGTATCTTGTTCTCTTCATTATCCCTTGCTCCCGAAAAGCTGAGACAAGTGGAGTATCATAGATGGCTGCTCACAGGCTTTTAAGACCCCAGATGCTACTCACCAAGGTAGAATGTAGAACATTGTCTTTATAAACTGTGTTATGTCAATGAGCTAGATGTTCCCAGAGAAGATGGTCCCCACAGCCCCTTGCCTAGCAATTCAGTCCCTCAGGGAGTTTAGAAGTGTCTATGGAGCTTCCATGACCTTTCTTTGTACAAGTTGTGCTGGCTTCCCCAGTAATGTGTACTGTATTAACCTTCACCAAAGTTACCACTTATCTATTTAGTTCCCCTCCACTCTTCCCATCCCTCGTAACCAACAAAGATTGTTTCTTTTTGTGTGTAAATTTTTACATGAGTTATAGAGTAGAGGTCTCATATGATATTTGTTCTTTTGTGGTTGACTTATTTTACTCAGCATAGTGTCCTCCAGTTTCGTTCCTCTTACTCTCCTGTGGTAAGTTCCTTTTGTTTATGGAATTTTTTTCATTTCTTTTGTTTTTGTAGGTTTTGTTTTCACTGAGACTTTATGTTTTTCTTCTTTATTTTGATGAGTAGGTTTGTTAACTTTCTTTGTAGTTACCTTGAAATTTACCATTATCTTCCTAGATTTGAACCAGTCTATTATTACTTGGTATCACTTAACTTCCTCTCCATTAAAAGGTTCTATATCTACACCATTTATTCCCTCTTTTATTGTTCTGATGTTGTTGTCATTTACAGATTAAGCTCTCTGGTTCCCTTTTGTAATTCTTTCGGTTTTGTTTAGTCCTTAAGAGTTCATTTCCTGGGTTGGTATCCTGTGTCTTGTATTCAGCCTGTGGTCTGATATTGTTTGTTCTCAGATCGAAGTACTTCCTTTAATAAGTCTTGTAAGTTTGGTTTGGTTTTTACATAGTCCCTTAATTTCTGTTTATCTGGAAATGACCTAATTTCACCATCATATTTGAACCAGAGTTTTGCAGGATAGATTATTCTTGGCTGGCAATTTTTTTCTTTCAAGGCTTTATATATGTCATCCCATTGGGTTCTTGCCCTGCATGGCTTCTGATGAATAATCTGAGCTTTGTCTTATTGTTTCTCCTCTGTATGTGACTTTTTGTTTTTCTCTAGCTGCTCTCAGGATTCTTTGTTTGTCTTTGGTTTTAGCGACTGTGATTGACATGCATTGGTGATTTTCTTTTGGGGTCTATCCTATATGGGGTTTGTTGAGCTTCTTGGATGGTCAGCTTTTCATCTTTCATGATATTGGGGAAGTTTCCTGTCAGCAATTCTTCAATGATCCTCTCTGTGTTTTCTGTTTTGTCCCCCATTCTGGAACTCTGATCACTTGTAGATTTTTGCTTTTGATTGTATCCCACATAATTCTCAGGGTCCCTTCATTTCTTTTTATTTTCTGATTTTTCCTCAGAGTTGTATTCAAGTGTTTGTCTTCAATTCCGCTGATCCTGTCTTCCACCATTTCAAATCTGCTCCTCAACCCTTCTATGACACTGTCCATTTCTGAAATCTTGTTGTTTATCTTTTGGATTTCTAATTGTTGTTTTTGTATAATTTCTAGTTGTGAATTTATTTTGACATTCAGTTCCTGTGTTATTTTCCTGAATTCTTCCATTTTTTTGTCTGTATTTTCCTTGAATTTGTCTGCCTTTTCCATAAATTTGTCTATTTTTTCCTCGTGTTTGTCTGCTTTTTGCTTCAACTCTTGGATAATTCTGAGTATTAGAGATTTGAATTCCCTATCAGGTAGTTCTAGTGCCTTTTCTTCTACTGGAAAGTCATCTGTTATTTTGTTTTGTACACCCACTGGAACCATCCTGTCCTATTTTTGTAAATGTTTTTATATTGTCTGCTGTCTTCAGTACATTCAGTAGTTATTTTTCTCATTTATTGAGTTTAGATTTGTTTGTTTTGTCCTTTTTTTTTTTTTATTATTTGGCTATGTCTGAGCCTGCAGTCTGTGTGTTCTTTGTTGTTTGCTTATCTGTGGGCATGATACTTTTCGCCTCCTTCTCCAATTAGCAGGTTCAGTCACTCAGATATGGTACAGCAGGGCAGGTCTAGCTGAAGAGGAGTTGCTGGGATGTTTGTGGCACTTACTACAGCTACCAGGGCCAGTCGGTAATCAGTGCAGGGCAGGTTCCGGTAGTCTGTGCCTGTGCTGCTTGGTGGTGTGATGTTAAGCGCACAGTGCAGGTAGACAGGATGGAGGCGGGCGATTGTGATGTGTGGAACTAAGATAGGTATGGGAGAGAGGAGAGAGGAACAGGAGCCAAAAACATACAAACAAAAAAGAGTGCTAGGGGAGCTTGCCATTAGAGTGGACAGATGGGAGACTATGAAATGGAGAA
This sequence comes from Dugong dugon, assembly GCA_030035585.1. Lineage (NCBI taxonomy): Eukaryota > Metazoa > Chordata > Mammalia > Sirenia > Dugongidae > Dugong > Dugong dugon. The sequence goes on from CM057479.1 coordinate 38,430,197, forward strand.
AAACAAAAATGGGAAGAAGAAAAAAAGAAAAGAATGAATAAATAAAAATTAGAAAGAAAAAAGAACAGCAAAGCTTCCAGGGATCCCACCACTGAGGCTACGAGGTCTGGGGAAGTTGTTCCCAGGTGTTGAAGTACGCCTGGCTAGAAAGTGTAGAGGTGTTCAGTGCCAGGTCTCCAGGGGACAGGAAGAGAAGGAAGGTATAGAGAGACAAGAAATTGAGTAATGAAGAAAGACAAAAAAGGAAAAGAAAACAAAACAAATTTAAAAAAAAAAAAAGAACAAGACAACCCCCAAAAAACAGAAAAAAGAAATGCACAAAAAAAGAAATGCCCTCAGGGATCCCTCTGCACATCTGCACAAGCTGAAGGGGTAGGTCCACCTGGCCAGAACCCGCTTCCAACTCAAGAAAAGAAAAAGAAAGCAAACAAACAATTGAAAACAAATTAAAAAAAAAAAAAAGCTCTGGTATCCCACCAGCATGGCAGCGCAGACTGGGAAGCAGTTCCAGACTCGAACCAGAGCTCCACAGCCCCTCAGGAAGAAGCAAAGATGGTGCACGGAACCAGGTATTTGAACAAAAGGATGGGGAAGTGGTGAGAGGTAAGGAAGAAATCAAAAGAAGCAAAAAAAAGCACCAGCAGCCAACAAATTGCACTCAGAGAGTCATCCAAGGTGGGCGGGTAGAATCCAAGCAGCCGTTGCTTCCAGGACAAGAGACTGTGGTTGTGGGAAGCAGAGGAGGCCTAGTGGGGGTGAAGAAGGGTGGTGGTGGGAAAGTGTATTTCACCTTTTACTGGTTGTTCTGCCTCCTGCTGGAAGCTCCATGAAGCTGCTTTCTTGTACCCCCTATTTGCTGGTCTGTGATAGGAGTCCAAGATGGCAGATCCTTGCTGCATTAGCTGATAGGGGACCTCTTCATGTATGTCTCCTCGCCCTCTGTTCTTTTTCAGTTTCTTATTCCATTTGGTGCTTGGCTGAGTTCTTTGTCTCTTCACTTTATGTTTAGGATTTCAGGATTGCTGTTTTCTCTGTTTGGCTTAGTTTTTCGGATCTTTGCTGTGGGGAGACAGTGTGGTGCTTCTGCCTAGAGCCCCATGTTACTAGAAGTCCCCCGAGGGTGGTAAGATTTTGTCTCACATACTTTGGACATGTTATCAGGAGGCACTAGTCCGTGGAGGACATCATGTTTGATAAAGTAGAGGGTCAATGAAAAAGAGGAAGATCTTCAGTGAGATGTATTGACACGGTGACTGCAACGATGGGCTCAAACATAGCAAAGATTGTGGGGATGGTACAGGACCAGACAGTGTTTCCTTCTGTTGTACAGAGGGTCTCTGTGAGTCAGAACCAACTGGATGGCACCCAACAACAACATGTAATTTCTGGAGATGTTTCTATTTATTGATTTTTTTCCTTGTCATAAATCATATTTACATGTTTATTTGCATGCTAGGTAATTTTTTATTGCTACCAGACATTGTGAACTTTACATTATTGCATGATGAAATTATTTATCTTTTTTAAATACTTGTGGGTTTTGTTATAGAATTTGTTTTTTCTCTCCCATTTCAATGTTTGCTTTTAAGCTTTGTTAGGCAGGTCCAAAACAACTTTTAATATAAGCTTAATCTGGCCCTACTGTTGAGGAAGAGCCCTGCTGGCACAGTGGTTAAGAGCTTACGCTGCTAACCAAAAGGTCAGCAGTTGAAATCCATCAGCTGCTCCTTGGAAACCCTATGGGGCAGTTTTACTCTGTCCTGCAGGGTTGCTATGGGTTGGAATTGACTCGACTGCAACGATTTTACTGCTGAGGGCTCTACTCTATGCCACACATGTTAAGATATTTTTCTACTCTGACTCTTTAGGTCATAATCTGATCTTGGCTCTAGGTTATCTGTAATGATTGTTCTGTTTGTTTCTTTCTAATTGTCTTCCCTTGGTCATGAGAAGATTTCTCATGAGCACCTTCTGATTAGTAGGGTACTCAAATGAATACATGAGAACAATTCTCTGTAGATCTCTGGATCTACAAAGATTTCTCCTCTTTCCTCCTCCCCCTCCGCCCTCCCCTCCTCTCCTCCTTCTAGGCTTCCCCCTAGCCTATTGAACGTTCCATTTTAAGTATTCTCTAGTGACTGAAATTTAGTTGTTTCAAGGTGTAGCTACATATCAGAGGAATCAGTGAATCATATACATTTCCAATACCCAACGGCTTTAATTGGATTAAGCTCAGTCCCCCAGGTATGTATAGAAGATCGACATGCTTCAATTACAGATCAGTCTTTCTCCTCCTGTGAAGACTGAACTCACTTTCTTCTCAGTTGTTGTTGTAAGGTGCTGTTGAGTTGGCTCTGACTCATAGCAACCCCGTGTACAACAGAAAGAAACACTGCCCAGTCCTGCGCCTTCCTCACAATGTTTATGCTTGAGCCCATTTTTGCAGCCACTGTGTCAGTCTCTTCTCAGTTACTAAGGGATAAAAATAACTTGCCAAAATTTTTTTTTCTTGAAGTCATACAATCTAGTCTATATGAGGAATTCTTAGGGTCATGTTAAAACTCTGTCTCTATTCTTAGGGAGAAAAAAAGAGAGAGAGAGAGAGAGAGAATCCTCTGGCCTGATAAAGATAAAAGCTGACTTCTATTTTGTGACTTTTTAGGAAGCCTGCACATTACCATAAACTACCCCTTGGAGCTATCCAGGATCCTCAAATCTTTTCTTCCTGAGTCTCCAAATTTATTTCTCTTTTGATAGCAGTAAAAATGTGATTCGTTTCTTCATAACATGCTTTTCTTTTCATTTTAATGAGGCTTAGAAAAAAATAAATAAATAAATTCAAGTGGCCACTCAACCACCTTAACCAGAAATTTAAGAATCTTTTAAAATGCCTGTTGTCAGTGTTGTGGTGTATCTCAGAGAATCCACTTCAAGACCAAGACATATTTCCCCAGCTTATAGGATTATCATCTGCTGATGGCTCATAGATGAGTCCGTCCTCAGGAATTTCCCTCTGCTAAAGGGAGATGCATCATCCAAGTGTATGCCTCCTCTCTGGAGCAGCTGGCATCTGATGACTGGTACAATGGCCCAGCCCATTAGCTTTGATTCATGGCCACTCTAAAGGTATGAGAGCCCCAGAGTTCCCCTTTGAATCCATTGAGGCTTTTTCTGCAACTGCATTGCAGTTCAACTACTCTCTCAGAATCATCCTGCTTTCCCCCACTTCCTACTAGACGTTGTTGCATAGAAGTGTTGTACAAAGTTTGTGTGTGCAAACCCCATTTAAGAATTTGTTCCCTTGGTATTCTAACTTAATACAAAATACCTAACCAGTTTTTCTTTTAATATCAAATATATCTTGCATAAATTTTTTGATATAAAATCTTTATGTGTACACATTTATTTATATTTCACCCACTCTATCACCTTTGCTCCAAAGTTAAAAAGTATATAGTAGGCTTTTTATTTTAAATCTAATGTGCTGATTAACCTGTGATTTGTATCCAATCTCTTATTTTCCTCCAAGGAATTCAATAGATTAGTTATCCCCTTTCTGAACTCTTCTAAGTTTGCATATATTTCTTTCATCTTAAAATGTTCTTTATCTTCTGTTACTTTATTGATATTACTCTGTCTCACTACCTTCATAATCAAAATTTCATGAAGAATAGTTTACATTATCTCCTCTTGCAATTTAATTTCCACACCCACCTATGGCAAAAATGCCCACTCTAGGAAAGCAACATTTTGCTAAAACAAATGGTTTTAAGTGTGTGTTTTGATTGATTCCTTTGCAGCAGGAATAGTTCACAATTCCCTTTACTGTGAAACTCTTATCTTCCTTATTTTGTATAAAATTTTTTCCTCTCTGCATACTTTATCTCAATGTTCTTAACTTTTTTTTCCCCCTATAGGATCTGACCATGGTTTTCTTCCTTTCTTATTCTATGCAAACTTCAAGTGATTCAGTTATTTCAGCCTCTATGCTGACGTAAAAATGGCAGCTCAGGGGCATTCGACTTCATCTAACTTCACAAGGGGGGAGGAGAATCAAGAACAACAGCCCAAGGCTGATTCCTATGATGGGGATGCAGGGATAGACTAACCAATAAACAAGGTAAGCTTGTGCTCAGAGCATCACCAAAACAGGAGTACCGGTTGTCCAAAGCAAAGACCCATATATGTCAAGCAGTCAGGACACAAAGAAAAGTGAACCTACAACAATGATTCAAGAAAGACTCCATTCATTACCCTTACTATGTATAGAAGTAGATATTGTTTGGCAGCTTAATTGTGATGGCATCTTTGAAGAATTTGTAAGAGCAAAGAATAGAAAGAAATGTTCTTAATTATAAGATGTTAGAGATGAAAAATACATCTAAAAATAAAATATAGTAATTTGCTGTAATACTTGTTTTCTGATCATTAAATTTTCTTGTATGCATCTTTTCATTTATTCATTTCTAAGTATAGCATTTATTGTGAAACAAGCATCAGAATTAAAGTACAAGCTGTTTAAAGCGAAACTGGGGAAAGCCAATTTTTCATTGTGGGAGATCAACAGAATTTTACATTGATTGATGAAACAACTAAGTTTACTGACTTATTTCCTTTGTTGTAGAATAGGTGGAATGTTCTTTTTGTAGAAAATGAGGAATATAGTAAAAATCTTAGTACTCCACATCCCCTAAAAATATCATAATCCAGCTCATCTCATTCCACTAAAAGGGCTTATGCCACTTTTGCATTCAATTGCTAATGTTATAGTTGCATTTAAAAAGAAGTTATAACATGGATAGCTAAGACACACACAGAAACACACACGTATATATCAAACTCACATATCTCATTCAAAGGTGTAAGTGGGTGGGGAGGCACCACAGTTTATCAGTGTTCAGTGACCTCACTGGGCAGAGGTAAAACATACATTTTTTGCAATTCTGACACCAGCTATCCCTCCCACAGTACTCCCTACTTTTCTGTTGGGTTGATAATACATTGCAATGGCCACAGAGAACTCACAGACCATAGTCACAATTATGGGGTTTATAAGGGAAGTAACAGGTTACAATTCAGGTTACAATACTTTAATCATGACAGCCTCTTCTCAGCTGTGCCCACAGGCAGGCCTCTCTCTGGTCCTTACCCCCTTAGCCTGGTCTCTGCCCTTCACGGGCAAGTGTTACTAAGTGCCTGGATACACCCCATTCCACAGCAAGCCTCCTGCACGAAGACACTCAGCTTTCTCTCTCCATGGGCCAGGAAGTTCATCACACTGTCTTCTACCAGTCTCCTGGTTCCTCTGCCTCTACTGCTACGGTTTCTCTGCCACTGCTTCTCACTGTCTTATTGTCTCCGGTGTTACATCTCTCTCTCTCTTTGTCTCCTGGGTTAGGAGGATATCAGTGCAGGGATCCCACATCCAAAGGATGCACACAGTTCCCATCTCTTCTTCTTGGTGGTAGTCAGGTCCCCCTTTCTGCCTCTGGGATGGTTCATTTTAAGCCTAGTGGGGTGGCAAAACTGACCAATCCCCTCATTAGGGTTCCATACACCTTGTTTGCATCATCCCAACCCCACAGGGGTGCTATACACCTTATTTGTATTATTAACAAGTTGTCCAATCCCCTTGGGGGGGCCACAAACACCTTATATGCATAGTCCCACCCAATCTTTTGGTGAGAGTTATAAGACCATGGTTAGAAAGACCGTAAAAAAGCTATCCATCACATCGTAATCTGTCCCCTGGCTTTTCTAACCATGGTTCTTTCATACTCGAAAGATAACCTCCCCCTCCCAATCATTTTACCAATCCAAAACAGTCATTAAGAATTAGTCCTTCAGTAGGGTAAAGAGTCCTCAGGCTGAGGTTACTCATGACCTACTATTCAGGTCTGCTGCAGGTATCCATCTGATCTGGTCATGTTCTCCAAAACTCATCTCGTATTCACACTTTCTGGTGTCTGATAAAATTTAACTTAGTTAAGATTATTCCCTTGCTCTGAGCTTCACAAGGCATCAGCATAGTAGAAGCTTTAAGGGACTTTATGTTCAGCCACTGGCCTCCAGTCCAGCATTACCTCCCCATAGTCTACCTTTTCACACTTATAGCTTCTACAATTACGGTTTTTACAATCACAATTAACTCTGTTAACAATCAACACTCACAACTGAATCATATAATCCTATCAACATATTCCTCCACCCTCTCTTACCTAGACCCATCCGGAAGAGAGGAATCTATTCAGTGGGGATCCTCCCTTGTCCCTCTCATTTAATGTAAGAACACTCATGAAAGCGTGTAAGCCAGCCACTCCATGCCTTTATCTCCCCCAGTTTTATATAGCCAATGTTTAAATTGTCCATCCCTACCAAATCAGTACTCTGATGAGACAAGCATGTGCTGTAGGCTCAGGAGTCCACACACCTTCCTGCACCTCAGACCAATCTCTTCTCTCTGTTGCATCCCTAGCCTCTGTGGGCTAGGTCAATGGGCGCCCGTGGAACATGTCAGCCTATCTCTTCATTGCTATACCTCCCCCACTTCCACTCATCTCATGGCCACAGGTGATAACCTCAAGCAAGCACACCAGGCTAACTCACCAGCTCCCTTTAACTTCCAGTCCTGGAAAGGGACTCTTCTGATTGGCACTGACTCTTCCTGTCTCAATGCATCCAACAGCAAACCACTTGCTAGAAATTTAAAAAGCAACAGTTACTTTATTTTTTGCAGTGCCTTCTTTCAAATGCAAATTTGCTGTTCTCTCAGCAGTTCTGGGTAGGTCTGCATGTCTTTTCAAACGCAAATTTACTGATTGAAAATATTGTGGGCAGCGTTCAGGTTTTTGACGTAAACCTCCAGTACTCTATAGACAGGGCCACTGCATTCAAACCAACAGCCTGTGTTTCTTTCAGGCAAATTCAAGTTCCCCTTTTAGCATATACAATAAAGTATTGGCTGAAGGCAGAGTTACATGCTCTCTGTTATCTATAATATCCAGTAATCATTTCCATCATACATTTAGATCAGTTTTATAATGCTAGGTAAGAGGAAAATTCCGTATCCATAGTACATTCAAATAAACACATAACTATTTTTCAAAACATTCCAGTTTCAGCTTCTCTTCTTCACGTCTTGACTATCTCCTTATTCATGTGCATATAATCTTGGGCCTCTGGCTGGGTGAAACTAGAAGATTCTGGCCCCCTATCAATAAACTTGTTTATACAGCCTGGCTTTTGCCCCAAGCCACTCTGTTTTGGCTTTTATCTCCTCAGCTGAAACATAACATCAGCCATTAGAAATAGCAGCAACCAAAGAAACCATGTACGAATCAAAAGGTTTACTTCCCACACACCTTTATTCTTTCTCTTACAAAGTCCCATGCTTCCATGAGTCTGGAGCTATTGCAGCAAATCCCACTCCTGATGCCAGCTGTAAAAATGGCGGTGTCTTTACAAAGCTCTTTAGCTCCAAAAATAAGTATCCAGAGGCACCCTACTCTGCCAGCAAACATCTTGCCTAAAGGTGCTCAGCCTTCTTGCTCCATTAACCAGGAAGTTCACTGTGCCATCTCCTGCCTATCTCTTGGTTCTTCTGCCTCTGCTGTCACCATTCCTCTGCCAGTGCTCCTTACTGTCTTATCATCTCTGGTGTTACAGCTCTTTCTCTGTTTTCTGGGTCTAGGAGGGTTTTAGCACAGGGATCCCAGGTCCAAAGGACACACTCTTCTCCTATGTCTTCTTCTTGGTGGATAACATTGCTAAGAATGGGAATGCTAGAACACTTAATTGTGCTCATGAGGAACCTATCCGTAAACCAAGAGGCAATCATTCTAACCAAACAAGAGGATATAGAATAGTTTAAAATCAGGAAAGGTGTGCATAATGGTTGCATCCTTTCACCATACTTATTCAATCTGTATGCTGAACAAATAATCCAAGAAGCTGGACTATATGAAGAAGAACAAGACATTAAGATTGGAGGAAGACTCATTAACAACTCATTAGCATATGCAGATGACACAACCTTACTTGCTAAAAGCAAAGAAGATTTGAAGCACTTACTGATGACGATCAAAGACTACAGCCTTCAGTATGGATTACACCTCAGTGTACAGAAAACAAAACTCCTCACAACTGTACCAATAAGTAACATGATAAACAGAGAAAAGATTGAAGTTGTCAGGATTTCATTTTACTTGGATCCACAGTTAATGCCCATGGAAGCAGCCATCAAGAAATCAAACAGTGGATTTCACTAGACAAATATGCTGCAAAAGATCTCTTTTAAGTGTTAAAAAGCAAAGAAACCACTTTGAGGACTAAAGCACGTCTCATCCAAGCCATGTGTCTTAGGCTGAATTCTCTAGAGAAGCAAAACCAGTTAACCTTATAAACATATATATATAGAGATTTATATCAAAGAAATTGCTCACACAATTGTAGAGGCTGGAAAATCCCAAGTCCAGATCAAAGTAGAGGCTTCTCCTGATTCAGGTAGCTGCAGGGGCTGGCAAACTCAAGATCGGCAGGTCAGGGAGCAGGGTTCTTGCTCACAAGCTGTGAAGATAAATGAATCCCAAGATCCACAAGCAATATGTCAGGTAAGCTACTGGCTCAAGTTCCAAGAACTAGAGGCCAGTGGCAGGATCCAGAGTGAGCGAATGCCATGAGCCTTGCCAGAAAGTCCACTTATATTCAATACAGGCCACACCACCAAGGAAACTCCCTTTCAATTGATTGGCTACTCACAGTAGATTTCATCATGGAGGTGATCTTATTATATTTCATCATGGAAGTGATCATATGACTGCGAAACCACTGAGAATCGTGGCCCAACAAAGTTCACACACAATCTTAACCATCAGAGCATGGTACATTCGATCACTTCATATACATGCCAAACCTGGACAATGAATAAAGAAGACCAAAGAATTGTTGCTTTTGAATTATGGTGTTGGAGAAGAATATTGAATATACCATGGACTGCCAGAAGAGAAGAATGAATGACTCTTGGAAGAAGTACAGCCAGTATGCTCCTTAGAAGTGAGGATGGTAAGATCTTGTCTTATGTACTTTGGACATGTTTTCAGGAGAGAACAGTCCCTGGAAAACAACATCATGCTTGGTAAAGTTAGATGGTCACCGAAAAAGAAGAAGATGGTCAATGAGATGGATTGACACGGTGGCTCCAACAATGGGCTTAAACATAGCAAAGACTGTGAGGATGGCACAGGACCAGTATTGTTTTGTTCTGTTGTCCATAGAGTTGCTATGAGTTGGAACCGACTGGACAGCACCTAACAACAGCAGAAACCCCCATAGGGTGTTATTCACCTTATTTGTATTAACAAGCTGTCCAATCCCCTTGGTTGGACACAAGCACCTTATCTGCATAGTCCCACCTAATCTTTTGGTGGTAATTATAAGACCATGGCTAGAAAGGCTGTATAAAAGTGATTCATTGCACTGCACTTGATGACAATCAAATCTGTATTGTTTGCCTAGTTCTCCTACCTGAGTTCCAGACTCAGTTATCTAATGTATATTTACTACCTCCAATTTTATTTTCAAGGACATCTCACAATCAACATGCCAAAAAATAGTCTCATCATTTTCTCTCTCAAAGCTCAGCCTGGCAGCTCTCACCCAGATGCAGAGGTTGCAATATCCTTGCAGGCTTCCCATCTGTTGTTGTTTGCTGCATCCATGTTCCTTAATTGCAAACCACAGTAAACGGCACTGGCATTTAGAGTTATTCAAACAGGATTATTATGAAGAATTATCTCCTCTCATTTCTATGAATCATCAAGGCACATCAACAACTCTACTAACTATAAACCCTGCTGCCTGTAGCTTCATTTCTAGTCACTCTGCTTAAAATCAAAGCTCCTGAAATTTTTCACTTGGATTACTTCAACTATATTCAAATTTTTCTCGATGCTTTCTCACTCACTAATACATTCTCAATATGGCTAGTATTTATTTCCTAATATTTAAAATTATGCCCACGAATAAAATCTTTACACTCATCTCATGTTATACAGGATTAATTCTAAATTATTTAGCAGGGCATATAACCATTATCTTTGATTCCTACAAAAGTTTCTAATCTATCTTCATCATGCTCCTCCTTGTTATGTTGTATGTTATGTTGCCTGTTCTACTGTACAGCTTCAAGATCAGGGAACTATTTTATGTATCTTTGTATTTCTAGTACCTAAAATAGTGTGCTTAATAAAATTGAATGCATGAAGGAAAGGATGGCTAAAATTAGTCAATGATTAGATTGAATATCTAAGGTGTATAGATTTAATATCACAGGCAATATGGACCCCTTATGGGTTTATGACCAAGACAATGCAAATAATTTTATTTCAGAAAATTAACCAACCAACCGGTTGCTGTTGAATTGACTTCAACTCATGGCAACCCAAAGTGTGTAAAAGTAGAACTGTGCTCCATAGGGTTTTCAGTGACTGATTTTATGGAAGCAGTTCACTGGGATGTTCTTCTAAGTCACCTCTGGGTGGACTCGAACCTCCATCCTTTTGGTTAGAAGCTGAATGAGCATGTTAACTGTTTGAACCTTATTGATAACAAAATGAAACGTTGCCCAGTCCTGTGCCATCTTCATGATCCTTGATATATTTGAGTCTATTGTTTTGCCTATCCATCTAATTGAGGGTTTCCCTCATTTTCCCTGACCATCTACCAAACATAATATTCTTTTCTATCAGTTGGCCTTTCCCTGATGATGTGCTCACAGTAAGCAAGCTAAAGTCTTGCCATTCTTATTCTAAGGAGAATTCTGGTTGTATTTCTTCTAAGACTGTTTTATTCATTCTTCTGGCAGTCCATGGTATATTCAATAGTATTTACCAACACTGCAATTCAAGTGAATCAATTCTTCTTTCTTACTTTTTTTTTTTTAATGTTTAGCTACACACACATATGAGGTGATTGAAAAGACCATTACTTCATCCTTATATGGTTGACAGATTGAGGTGTGGAAAATAAATTCAGAGAAACTACTAGTAGGCAACTGAATTGTTTTCATAATTCTAATATGGTTAAAAACTATGACCTCTATTGTACTTACAGTCGAGAGGAAATATGTTTGAAAAACTGAGAAAACATGCTTTAAACTAATAAGTTCAGGACCTCTAAAAGAAAAAAAAAAAAAAACACAGAAATGTAATCAAATAAAAGGGATTCCAGTTTATTCACAAAAACAGTATAGCAACAATAACATCTATTCCGTATTGATGATGTGACAAGAACTCATCTACTGTCACAGTAATGTAGTGAAGTCAGGTCTAGCTTCTTGGCTTGTGATTAGTGCAGTCCACAGGGCCCCAAGTGCAGCAGGGCCCAAACTTGGGGTATAATGCTGTGGTTAACATCATGAAATGTTTAAAATTTTTATATTGGGATTTGCGTTTTGTAAGTAAGGTATAATAGGACAATATAGCATCAGCCGAGGCTTGAGGCCTCAGCTCATGTGTGGCTCCCCTCTCATGTCCTCCCTGCATTCCTAGGACAAATTCTCAGCTGCCCAGTTCCTTACCTCCTTGCACAATGGGACTACCAGGTAACCCTCCTCAAGGCCTCTGTGCAAGACTGCTGTCACCCTCTACCTGTGGAGGGGGCCTGGGCTTGTGTACCCCACTGTGTCTCAGGGAGGGACATGGTGGAGGCCATCCTGCCTCATCCTGGCAACATCTCACCCAGGTACAAAGGTTGCAATATCCTTGGAAGCCTCCCATCCATTGTTGGTTGCTGCATCCAGCCTGTAGGAAGTGGTGGTAATTTGTTCAACTTCTCTGCCCACCCCGTCCCGAGGCAAGGAGTGACAGTTCAGTGGAAGCAGGAGAACACTGCTTTCAGACCTGATCATGCCTCCTCCCTCTCTACCTCTAGAGTCTGCACTTGTCAAGGGTGTGCTCCATCGAGCCCTGTCAGTGCTGGGAAGATCCTCATTTCCTCTTTTTAACTTGCCTGAATCTGACTTGGGTTAGTTTCAAGGTACCCTTCATAGACGAGCCACCAAATAGTGTAAATTTGGTGATTTCACGTAAATGCTGAATGCTCTAATATTTACATTTAAAACTGGCATAGCAAAACATAAAGATGACAATAAAATACATACTAATAATTTATAATTTTTATTTTTCTTTACTTAGAACAACATATCATAGCAAGTAAAAAGCACCGACAAGTCAATAAAAAGTCTGAAGAAGGAAGGAAAATGCTTAATGTTTTAGTACCATCGACAAAATTTTCTTAACATGCTTTATGAACAAAGGGCCCTACAGTTTCATTTTGCACTGAGCTTTGCAAATCATGCTGCTACTCCTTAGTGAGGTAGGTGTTGATTGTTAAAGCTATTTTCCTGAGGAAGAAGCTGAGCATTAGAGAGAGTTGGTAATTTTACCAAAATCACATAGATGGTAAATGGGGAAAGAATTTCTGTCAGTATCTTGTTATTGACAAAAATATATTCAATTTATTTTTATTGCCCAATTAAACAGAAAAGCAATCCAATTTCTGTCATCTTTTAGTTCACTTTCTGTATACAATCTTAAAGTCATATATTGACCATAGATGAATGGAATGGATGAAGATGGTCTTCATGTAAATACTTACTTCAGCAGATTTGCTAGTCAGGCAATGCTGAATCTCTGAGGAGGTATTCTAAGGGCCTGGCCATCCTGTTTCCTCCTCATGTCTAAATATTCTAAAGTTAACTCAGTAAATGTTCATTTACCCAATGGGGTATGTCAATAAAAAATACCGGCGTCTTTATTATGACCCCTGTTCAGAATCTAGAGAGGGACTTCTGGGCAACATGGCACTATAGACAGAAGCACCATGCCATCCCTCCACAGCCAAGACCCAAAAAACTAAGTCAAACAGAGACAAATGTCAATCTAGAAACCCTAAGCATCTAATGAAGAGATGAAAAACTCAGCCAAGCACTAAATGGAATAAGAAACTGACAGAAAACAGAGGGTGAGGACAGATATGTGCAGAGATCCCCTGTCAGCTAACACAGTACAGATTCACCATCTTAGACTAGCGTCAGAGATCAATGAACATGGAGTATGGGAAAGTAGCTTCATGGAGTTCCCAGCAGGAGACAGAACAACTGGTAACCAGCGGTATTTGCTTTCACACCACCCACCCTTCTTCACTCAGGCTCAGCCTCCTCTGCTTCCTGTGGCCACAGTCTCTTAGCCAGGAATCACTGACTTCAGCCCTGTGCCACTTGGATTCCACCTGCCCACACTGGCCAGCTCCTGGAGTGTCATTTGCTTGTTATTGATGCTGCTTTTTTCCACTTCTTCCATACCTCTAACCACCTCCCCCTCCTTTCTCTCAAATACTTGCCTCCATGTGCTATCTATGCTTCTTCCTGAAATGCTGTGAAACACCACTAGACTGTGGAACTGCTTCCTGGTCCATGGCAACTAACTGGTGGTGGCACACCCTGGCTTTTTGTTTATTTGTTTGTTTTCTTTTTATTTTCTCAGCTTAGGAGCCCCTTCAAGCCAGGCTGTACTGTGAAGCCTGGGAGCTACTTCCTCAGTCTGCACAGCTGCACAAGGAGATCCCTGGGAGCATTTCTTTTTCATTTTGTTTTGTTTTCTTTTCTCTTTTTCTTCTTTCATTTCTCAGTTTCTCATCTCTCTGTATTTACCTTTTATTCTTTTCTCCTGAATACCTGGTACTGTGTGACACCTCTACCAATTCTAGCCAGGCTGTACTTAGAAGCCTGGGAGCCACTAACCTAGTCTTCACAGCTGCACCAGTGGGATCACTGGGGGCTTGTCTGTTCTTTTTTTTCCCCCTAATTTTTTATTTATTTATTTATTTTTCTTTTCCCCTTTTTCTTTTTTTTCTCATTTTTGTTTTTCTCCATTTCTCAGTCTCTCATCTCTCCACTCCAATGGCAAGATCTATTAGCATTCTTTTTTGTTTGTTTGCTTTTGGTTCTTGTTTCTCTCTCCTCTCTCTCCTCTTTCCCATACCCATCTTAGCTCCACACATCACAATCTCTTTCTTCCTTCCTGCCTAACTGCATTTTGCACTAAACAAGTAGGCATCCAAAATAAAACCCCAGATGACATTTCAGTAGAAGAAAAGGCACTAGAATTACCTCATAGGGAATTCATATTTCTAATATTCAGAGCTATCCAAGAGTTGAAGCAAAAAGAAGATAAAACTGAGGAAACAATAGACAAATTCATGGAAAATGCAAAAAAAATTCATGAAAAATACAGACCAAAAAATGGAAGAATTCAGGAAAGTTATGCAGGAAGAAAATGCCAAAGTAAATGCACAACCAGAAATCATATGAAAACAAAAATTAGAAATCCAAAAGGTAAACAAAAAGATGTCAGAAATGAACAGTGTCACAGAAGGGCTAAGGAGCAGTTTTGAAACAATGCAAGACAGGATCAGTAAAATTGAAGACAAACAATTAGATACAACTCAGTTTGAGGAAAAATCAGATAAAAGAATGAAGAAACCCTGAGAACTATGTGGGATACAAGTAAAAGCAAAAAATTGCAAGTGATTGGATTTCCAAAACAGGAGAAGAAAACAGAAAACACAGAGAGGATCATTGAAGAACTGCTGACAGAAAATTTCCCCAATATCATGAAAGATGAAAAGCTGACCATTCAAGAAGCTCAACGAACCACTATAGGATGAACCCCAAGAGAAAATCACCAAGGCATATTATAATCACCCTCGCTAAAACCAAAGACAAACAAAGAATCCTGAGAGCAGCTCCAGAAAAACAAAAACTCACATACAGAGGAGAAATGATAAGATTAAACTTGGATTATAAGGGAGAAACCATGCAGGCAGGAAGGCAATGGGATGACGTTTATAAAATCTTGAAAGAAAAAATTTCCAGTCGAGAATAATCTATCACACAAAACTCTCATTCAAATATGATGGTGAAATTAGGACATTTGCAGATAAACAGAAATTAAGGGACTCTGAAGAAACCAAAGCAAGCTTACAAGAATTATTAAAGAGAGTCCTGCAGTCTGAGAATAAACAACATCAGACCACAGGCTGAATCTAGGATGCAGGAGTGCACGAGCCAGATACCAACCTAGAAAATTAACTCTCAAGGACTATCCAAAAAAAACCAAAAAATTTGCAACAGGGAACCAAAGAGATTAATATGTAAATGAAAACAACATTAGAAAAAAAAAGAGGGAATAAACGGTGTAGGTATAGAACTTTCTAATGAAGATAAAGGCAAGGCGATACCAAGTAGTAATAGTCTGGTTCAAATCAGAAAGATAGGGGTAAATTTCAAGGTAACCACAAAAAAACTTAACAAACCCACTCATCAAAATAAAGAAGAAAAACATAAAGCCTCAGTAAAAACAAAACCTACAAAAACCAAAGAAATGAAAAAAAAAAAAAAATCCAGAAACAAAAAGAATTCAGCAAAGGAAATTAAGATCAACAAAGAAAACATGCTAGCATGACAAAAAAAAAAAAAAAAAGCAATACCAAAATGAGAGCAGTAAAGTCACACCTATCAATAATTACACTGAATGTAAATGGCCTAAATGCACTCATAAAGAGACAGAGAGTGACAGAATGGATAAAAAAAAAAAAATAGGACACATCAATATGCTGTCTACAAGTGACATACCTTAGAAACAAAGACATAAATTTATTAAAAATCAAAGAATGGAAAAACAATATATCAAGCAAATAGCTACCAAAAAGGAGCAGGAGTGGCAATACTAATCTCAGATAAAATAGACTTTAAAACAAAATCCATCATAACAGACAAAGAAGGACACTGTATAGTGATTAAAGGGAAGATCCATTATGAACACATAACCATAGTAAACATCTACACACCCAAGGACAGGGCTCCAAAATACATAAAACAAACTCTAACAGCAATGAAAAGAGAAATTGGCAGTTTCACAATAATAGCAGGAGACTTCAACACACCACGCTTAGTAAAGGACAGAACACCTAGAAAGAAACTCAAAAAAGATACAGAAGACCTAAAGGGCAAAATCAGCCAACTTGACCTAATAGACATATATAGAACACTGCATCCAACAGCTGCAAAGTACACGTTCTTTTCCAATTCACATGGAACGTTCTCCAGAATAGACCACATCTTAGGCCACAGAGCAATCCTCAAAAAGAGCCAAAATGTTGAGATAGTACAAAGTATCTTCTCTGACCACAGTGGTAGAAATTGACAACAGGAAGAGTAAAGAAAAAAAAATCAATTACATGGAAGCTGAATAACACCCTGCACACAAACCACTGAGCAACAGAAGAAATCAGAGATAGAATCAAAAATTTCCTGGAATCAAACAAGAATGAAAACACATCATATGAAAACTTTTGGGCACAGCAAAGGTAGACCTCAGAGGACAATTTATAGCAATAGATGCACATATCAAAAAAGAAGAAAACAACACAATCAAAACATTACCTACACAACTCAAACAAATAGAAAGAGAACAACAAACAAAGCCCACAGCCACCAGAAGAAAGGAACTAATAAAGATCAGAGCAGAAATATATGAAATAGAGAATAGAAAAACAATAGAAAGAATCAACAAAACCAAAAGTTGGTTCTTTGAAACAATCAACAAAATCAACAAACCGATGGCCAAACTAACAGAAGAAAAACAGGAGAGGATGCATATAACAGAAATAAGAAATGAAACGGGGGACATTACAATAGACCAACTGAAATAAGAAGGATCATAACAGAGTATTATGAAATACCGTACACCAACAAATTTGAAAACCCAGAGAAAATGGATACATTTCTAAAAACACACTACCTACCCAAACTAACACAAAGTGATGTTGAAAATCTGAACAGACCCATAAAAAGAGAAGAGATTGAAAAGGTAATAAAAAAACTCCCATCAGAAAAAAGGCCTTGGCCCAGATGGCTCCAGTAGAGAATTCTGCCAAACATTCAGAGAAGAGCTTACACCAGTACTATTCACACTTTTAGAACATAGAAAAGGAAGCAACACTTCTGAATTCATTCTATAAAGCCAGCATAACCCTAATACCAAAACCAGGAAAAGATGCCAAAAAACAAGAAATTTACAGACCAGTATCTCTCATGAATATAGATGCAAAAATTCTCAACAAAATTCTAGCCAATAGAATTCGGCATCATATCAAAAAATAATACACCAAGACCAAGTAGGATTCATACCAGGTACGCAAGGAGGGTTCAACATTAGAAAATCAATCAACATTATCAACCACATAAATACAAGAAAAGAATCACATGATCATTTTCATATCAGTTGATGCAGAAAAGGCATTAGACAAAGTCCAACACCCATTCCTATTAAAAACTCTCAATAAAATAGGTACAGAAGGGAAATTTCTCAATATAACAAAGGGCATCTATCAAAACAAATGGCCAACATCATTCTTAATGGAGAGAGGCTGAAAACATTCCCCTTGAGAACAGGAACAAGACAAAGATTCCCTTTATCACCACTGCTATTTAACATTGTGCTGGAAGTCCTAGCTAGAGCAATAAGGCAAGAAAAAGAAATAAAGGGCATCTAAATTGGTAATGAAGAAGTTAAACTGTCCCTATTTGCAGATGATATGATCCTATACATAGAAAACACAGAAGAGTCCATGAAAAAACTACTGAAACTAATAAAAAGATTCAGGAGAGTAGCAAGATACAAGATAAACATACAAAAATCGGTTGGATTTCTATACACCAGTAAAGAGAACAATGAAAAGGAAATCAGGAAAACAATACCATTTTTAACAGCCCCTAAAAAAACAAAATACTTAGGAATAAATCTAACCACGGATGTAAAAGTCCTATGCCAAGAAAACTACATAACTCTACTGCAACAAACCAAAAGAGATGTCCATAAATGGAAAAACATACCATGCTCATGGATAGGTGGACTCAACATTGTGAAAATGACAATTCTACCCAAAGTATTTTGCAAATACAATGCATTCCTGATCCAAATAAAATGCGACTTAAATTAATTTTATTGCAGAGAAGGGTAGGAAGCACCAAGCACAACTTTACCATTGACTCCTCCTACAGTAACAACTGCATGTGAATGTGCTTGGTACCTCATGAGCATTCAGCTTTATTTGCATAATTCTTTTTTTTTTATTTGTTGCATGTAATAGACTTTTATTAGTTTGTTACAGGCATTATATGATGTAAATATTGAAAACAAGTTAAATGATCTGGTCAAGAGACAAAATAACTGTTCCCAGATATTTTCTTACTCCCGAGCACTGCTCCTGTTTGCATAATTCTTTACTAACTCAATTCTTGCTAGCATCAGATTTGTAAAGAATTTCTACTCCCACCCCTCTTGGAAAAATTATAATCTAAATTATACAATATTAGCTCTGGAAAGGATATTTTTTATTACTTAATTCAAATACTTACATTTCTACATAAGGATTTGATGTATAAAGAAATATGTGTCCTGATTAACTTGATACTGTTTGGTAGTGATAGAAACAAGACTTAGAAACTCTTCTTTTCAATCCCAAATACTAGCAGTAATTATAACACAAATCCTATTTAAGACTAAATGTTCACTGCTTCAGTCTTAAAGCATCTAGATTAAAAAAAAAAATACCCTTTTTATATTTTTGATTGCAAGTACCTACATGGGTCATTTTGCTTTTTGAAATGTTATTATGATGACTAGATCAAATTGTATAAAGGATTCATTTTTTTTATGTTTTTGGGAAATGATGAATGGTGTAACTTTTATTTTGGCTTCTGAGTTTTGTGGTTCAGCACAATAAATATATTTAAAAAGAAGAAATTAATAGACACAAAAGAGAAAATCAATACTCTGAAATATTAAAAATACTGAATTTTTTTTCTTTTCACTGTGAGAAATGAAGAATTGAATCATTAAAGACTTAAATTTATTTTGTAAGTTTTGGGAAATATAAAATAATAAAATGAAAACATGAAAAGACTTGGTGTGTTGAACACCTCATGTTCTAACTACTAAAAGTTATTTCCATTTATTCTGATAGCAAAATGGTTCTCTGTCATCTGTTTTAGGAGACAATGACTCCATTCTTTCACTCCAGGAGTAGACCTATAACCTACGTCTTGGCAATCTCTGCATCATATTTCCTTAATCAAAGAGGTTAGTTCAAGTTCAGACATGTGGCCTAAATTAAACCAAAGAATCTCAACTGTTTCTTTCTTAGGATTATATGGAAAAATTGTTTTGTCTCTCTTGAAATTGTTCACTTTAAGGATAAGCCTGAAGTTCTGGACATCATAAAGTCTACCATCTTTTTTTTTTTCCTTCTTTGAAGATAAAATTCAAAGGCAGAAATCTAATATAACCTACTAAATTCGGCACTTATTATGCAATTTATAATACATACGCAGTTCCTAAGGGATAAGAATATGAATAAATAAGTAACTATATACACAATTATTCTTTTCAGGAATGATACTTCTTCTAGAATCAAAAAAGAATTTTAGCAAACAAATATATATGTTTCAGATTAATTGAGCAATCCTTTTCTGAATCTGTATAATAGATCTGATGGAACATACCTGTAAATAATCGTGTATTATAAGAGCTCGGCTGCTGACGAAAGGGTCGGCAGGTCTACTCTACCAGCCACTCCTTGCAAACTCTATGGGGCAGATCTACCCTGTCCTCTAGGGTCACTATGAGACAGAATCCACTCGATGGCAGAGTTTGCTTTTTTTTTATACTAATTACTATAAACTTATGTAAATTTAACAGTTGACAGTAGTATAAAAAACTATCCATCAATGTTACTACATAAAACTTTCCTTTTTGCTATTCATCTTAAAGGATGTTTTTGAAGGATTACTCTGCATTTCATTTCCATTATTTTAATAATACACATGTAATATATATTTGTATTTTATCTGTGTCTGTGTGTGTATATTTTGTGGTTGTTGTTAGGTGCCATCGAGTAGGTTATAGCGAGCTATGTACAACAGAATGAAACACTGCCTGGTCCTGGGCCATGCTCACAATCTTTGTTGTGCTTGAGCCCATTGTTGCAGCCACTGTGTCAATCCATCTCGTTGAGGGTCTTCCTTTTTTTCACTGACCCTCTACATTACCAAGTATGATGTCCTTCTCCAGGGACTGTTCCCTCCTGATACCATGTTCAAAATATGTAAGATGTAGTCTTGCTTCTAAGGAGCATTCTTGCTGTAATTTTTCAAGACAGATTTCTTCGTTCTTTTGACAGTTCTTGGCGTATTCAATACTCTTCACCAACACTATAATTCAAAGGTGTCAATTCTTCGGTTCTCATTATTCATTGCCCAGCTTTTGCATGCATATGAGGCAATGGAGAACGCCATGACTTGTGTCAGACACACCTTAATCATCAAGGTAACATATTTCCTTTTTAACACTTTAAAGAGATCTTTTACAGCAGATTTGCCCACTCAATGGTTCTTTTGATTTCTTTACTGCTGTTTCCATGGTTGTTGATTGTGGATCCAAGTAAAATGAAATCCTTGACAACGTCAATCTTTTCTCCATTTATCATGATGTTGCTTATTCGTCCAGCTGTGAGGATTTTTGTTTTCTTTATATTGAGGTGTAATCCATTCTGAAGGCTGTAATCTTTGATCTTCATTAGTAAGTGCTTCAAGTCTTCTTCATTTTCAGCAAGCAAGGTTGTGTCATCTGCATAACGCAGGTTGTTAAAGAGTCTTCTTTCAATCTTAATGACCTGTTCTTCTTCATATAGTCCAGCTTCTCGGATTATTTGCTCAGCATACAGATTAAATAAATATGGTGAAAAGATACAACCCTTACGCACACCTTTCCTGAGTTTAAACCACCCAGTATCCCCTTGTTCTGTTAGAATATCTGCCTCTAGATCTATGTCAGGTTCCTCATGAGCACAATCAACTGTCCTGGAACTCCCATTCTTCCCAATGTTATCCATAATTTGTTATGCTCTACACAATAGAATGCCTTTGCATAGTCAATAAAACACAGATAAGCACCTTTCTGGTATTCTCTGCTTTCAGCCAGGAATAATCTGACATCAGCAATGATATCCCTTGTTCCACGTCCCCTTCAGAATCTGTCTTGAATTTCTGACAGTTTCCTGTCAATATACTGCTGCAGCTGCTTTTGAATGATCTTCAGCAAAATTTTACTTGTCTGTGATATTAATGATATTGTTTGATAATTACCGTATTCAGTTGGATCATCTTTATTTAGAATAAGTATAAATATAGAACTCTTCCAGTCAGTTAGCCAGGTAGCTGCCTTCCAAATTTCTTGGCATAGACAAGTGAGCACTTCCAGCACTGCATCTGTTTGTTGAAACGTCTCAATTGGTATTCCATCAATTCCTGGAGCCTTGTTTTTCACCAATGCTTTCAGAAATTTGGACATCTTCCTTCAGTACTATCGGTTCCTGATCATATGCTACCTCCTGAAAGGGTTGAACATCAACCCCATGCATCTGTCTGTTTGTTGTACTGTGGGGGATTCCTTGTTGCTGTGATGCTGGAAGCTATACCACCAGTACTCAAATAGCAGCCGGGTCACCCAAGGCAGACAGGTATCAGCTGAGCTTCCAGACTAAGACAGACTATGAAAAAGAACCTGGTGGTCTACTTTTGAAAAGAATTATCCTGTGAAAACCTTATTAATAGTGTAAGATGAGTCCCTTAGTTTGGAAGGCACTCAAAAGAAAAGATGACTGGGGAAGACTTGCCTCCTCATCGTAGAGTTGACCTTAATGATGTGGATGGAGTCAAGCTTTCAGGACCTTCATTTGATGATGTGGCATGACTCAAAATGAGAAGAAACAGCTGCAAACATCCATTAATAATCGGAATGTAGAATGTATGAAGTATGAACACAGGAAAATTAGAAATCACCAAAAATGGAACAGAACTCATAAACATTGATATCATAGGCATTAGTGAGCTGAAAAGGACTGATATTGACCATTTTGAATTGGACAATAATATGGTCTACTATGCCTGGAACAACAACCTGAAGAGGAATGGCGTTGCATTCATTGTCAAAAAGAACATTTCAGGATCTATCCTGAAGTACAATGCTATCAGTGATAAGATAATATCTATAAGACTACAAGAAAGATCAGTTAATATGACTATTATTCAAATTTATACACCAAGCACTAAGGCCAAAGATGAAGAAATTGATAATTTTTATCCACTTCTGCAGTCTGAAGTTGCAATCACGATGCATTGATAATTACTGGTGATTGGAATACAAAAGTCGGAAATGAAGAAGAAGGATTGGTAGTTGGAAAATATGGTCTCAGTGATAGAAATCATGCCAGAGATCAAATGATAGAATTTTTTTAAGACCAACGACTTCTTCATTGCAAATACCTTTTTTCACCAACATAAACAGTAACTTTACACATGGACCTAGCCAGATGGAATACACAGGAATCAAATTGACTATATTTGTGGAAAGAGACAATGGAAAAGCTCAATATCATCAGTAAGAACAAGGCAAGTTCAAGATGAAGCAGAAGGGAGGTGGAGCCAAGATTGTTGTCTGAGGCTGAGTTCTCTAGAGGAGCAAAAGCAGTAAAATGTATAAATATATATATAGAGAGAGATTATATCAAGGAAACAGCTCACAAGATTGTAGAGGCTAGAACGTCCCAATTCTGTGGATCGGGTAGAGGCCTCTCCCAAGTCACACAGCTGCAAAAGCTGACAAACCCAAGATCAGCAGGTTGTAGAGAAGGGCTCCCACTCACAGGCTGTGCAGATCGACGAATCCCAGGTTCAGCAGATAAGCTGACAGCTCAAGTCCCAAGAACGGGAGATGAGACGACAGGAAGCAGCCACAGGATCCAGAGAGAGCAAAAAGCCAGAAAGTCTGCTTATATACAGGTGTGAGTCACAGCCCCAAGGAGACTCCCTTTCATTAAATTGGCTACTCACAGTATATTCAATCACGGGAGTGATTACATTAAAACACTGAGAATCATGGCCCAGCCAAGTTGAAACACAATCTTCACCATTGCAATGGAGGACTAGTCAGATGCTTCTGGTGTTCCCTCTTGCAACAAAGACCCCCACCCAAAAAAAAGTGAATCAATTATATATAACTATCTAGGAGCCCTGAACATCAAAGGCAAAGATGAGGAACCAGACTGAGTGGCAGGGGGAGGGAAAGACAGTTCAGAAACAGCAAGGAGTTGCCAGACCTGACCTGGTGAGCGCCTGAGCCCTTCAGGCTGGAATAGCTAGGGGGTTAGTGGTAAGGCAGGCAAGCAACAGCTCTCAGGAGGTGTTTTCCACATCAGGAGAGACACAGCAGGAGAGAGTCTACTTGGCCATCCAGAACCAGTGAGAACCAGCCCTTAGTCAGCGAAAGATAAGTACTTGCAACCGGCCAACCATGCAAATCAAAAACACCCACCTCAGGGAAAAAAATCTCTCCCATTTACCTCCCCGCTCCCTGCTCTGCACTGGGTCATGCACCGGCTTCAGCAATTGCTGAGTCCCCTGGGCCAGAAGTAGGACCCGTCACATGCCTGAGCCATTCTTTCGGCCTTGGAGAGTGAACAAATTAACAAATAGGGTAAAAAATAATCTGCCAGCTCCCCTAAGCAAGGAATTCAGGGTAGGCATAGCTCCTTTGCATAGGTACAGGCATAAGGGATCCACGGACTTTGAGTGCCTTTACCCCTGCAGAGACTAGTGTGGGCCCATATCAGCAGTGTAGGCCCTCATTACTACAGTACAAAAGGGTATATACCTGAAGTCAAACTTCAACTATTTCAGCTGTGAGGTGGCAGGTTCATGACATTTGACACTGCTCTTCCCATTAAGCAGGGTCTTCACCTACCCACATCAGGGGCCTGAGGACTGGTGGCTCCATCCATGCCACCTAGCCACCTGCAGCAGGGGCCTAAGAATAAGAGGTGCTTTCCAGTCCTTACAGACAACAGCATTGGGTGTTCATACTCCAGCTGCAAATTTGACCCATCTACAAGCTGTAGGGAACAGGGACACCCTTTCGTCCTGGAGATGCTGGGGTGTCTGCCGGCCTCCTGTCTTGCTCAGCCTGTGTCCCCCTGCTGTAGCCAGATGCCTGTGCCAATCACCCATGCCTGTATACGTGACAGCCTGCACCACACACTTGGTGGCTGACTACCTGGACACCTGAGCTAAATCCACACAAGAAAAATGGGCAGACTCCTTAGCTCACTTACTTAGTGGCAGGACTGGCCACCTGAGGACAGGAAATTAGAGCTTCAAGAGTGCTGGTAACTGGGTTAGCTCACACAAGCAACCTATTTGGAAATATCGAAACAAGAAGCTAGGACACTGTAAACAAATATAAAATAAATAAATAAAATAACTTACTGATGGCTCGGAGACAACAGTCAATATCAAATCACGTAAAGAGGCAGACTATTATGGCTTCAGCAAGCTCCCAAAATAAAGAAACTAGATATTTTCTGGAGAAAGAAAATTTCTTGGAATTAACAGAGACAGAATACAAAAGATTAATATACAGAACTCTTTAAGACATCAAGAAGGAAATTAATCAAAAAGCAGAACACACAATAGAGGAACTTAAGAAGATCAGAGAAGAGCATAATGACAAATTTAACAGGCTGCAAGTATCCATAGAGTGATAAGAATCAGAAATCCAGAATACTAACAATAAAATTTCAAAATTAGAAAACTCAATAGAAAGTCACAGGAGACTCATTGAGGCAATGGAAGTCAGAATTAGTGAGACTGAAGATAAAGCACTTAACACCAACTGATTTGAGGAAAAATCAGATAAAAGATTTTAAAAAATGAGGAAACCCTAAGAATTATGTAGGACTCTATCAAGAGGAATCACATATGAACAACTGGAGTACCAGAACAAGGGGAGATAACAGAAAATACAGAAAGAATTGTTGAAGATTTATTGGCAGAAAACTTCCCTGATATCATGAAAGATGACAAGATAACTATCCAAGATGCTCAATGAACCTCACATAAGGTACATTCCAAAAGAAAGTCACCAAGATATATTATAATCAAACTTGCCAAAACCAAAGATAAAGAGAGAATTTTAAGAGCAGCTAGGGAAAATGAACTCATCTACAAAACAGAGTCAATAAGAATAAGCTCAGATTACTCAGCAGAAACCATGCAGGCAAGAAGGCTATGGGATAACATATATAAAGCCTTGAAGGAAAAAACCTGCCAGCCAAGAATTATATATCCAGCAAAACTGCCATTCAAATATGATGGAGAAATTAGGGCATTTCCAGATAAACAGAAGTTTAGGGAATTTGCACAAACCAAAATTACAAGAAACGCTAAAGGGAGTCCTATGGTTAGAAAATCAGTAACATCAAATAACAACCCAAGATTAGATCACAGGACAGAGCAACCAGATATCAACCCAGATAGGGAAGTCACAAAAATAAATCAAAGCTAAAACACTGAAAATAGGGAAACAGATGTCAATATGTATAAGATGACAAGGTTAAAACAAAAAAGAGGGACTTAAAAAATATAGACATAGATTTTTCATATAGACTGTAAGCGAAAGTGATATAAAGAAACAAAAGACTGGTATAAACTTAGAAAAATAGGGATAAATATTAAGGTAACCACAAAAGAAACAAACAATCCAACAAGTCAAAATAAAAACAACAAAAATATAGACTCACACAGTTCTGGCAAAATGGCGCTCTAGGCAGAAGCACCACGCCGCCCATCCACAGCAAAGATCTGAAAAACTAAGCCAAACAGAGAATACAACAATTCTGAAACCCTAAAATATCAAATGAAGAGATAAAGAACTCAGCCAAGTACCAAATGGACTGAGA
The DNA here is from genome assembly GCA_030035585.1 of Dugong dugon. Taxonomy (NCBI): domain Eukaryota; kingdom Metazoa; phylum Chordata; class Mammalia; order Sirenia; family Dugongidae; genus Dugong; species Dugong dugon. The sequence continues at coordinate 38,456,111 of CM057479.1, forward strand.
AAACTGACAGAGAATGGAGAGCGAAGAGAGATTCATGCAGAGTTCCCCTACCAGCTAATGCAGCACAGATCCACTATCTTGCACTCCTATTGGAGACCAGCAAATGGGGGCACGAGAAAGCAGCCTCTCGGAGTGTCCAGAGGGAGACAAAACAACCGGTAATTTGTGGTGTGTGCTTTCCCACCCCCCACCACACTTTGCCCCGGCTAGGCTTCCTCTGCTTCCTGCAGCCACGGTCTCTTGACCGGGAAGCGCCGGCTGCTTGGATTCCACACATCCAAGCGGGCGGCTCTCTGGGTGCCATTTGTTGGATGCTAGTGTTGCTTTTTTTTTTCCTGCTTCTTTTGATTTCTCACTCGCCTCTCGCCACCTTCCTGTCCTTTCACTCGAGTGCCTGGCACCATGCACCATCTTTGCTTCTTCCTGAGGGGCTCCAGAGTGCTGGCAATTTGGGATATACACTTGCCCACTCTCCAACCTTCTTCACCCACACTCAGCTTCCTCTTCTTCTGGCAGACACAGTCTCTTGTCCAGAAACACCAGCCCACACTAGCTGGCTCTCTGAGTGCCATTTGTTGGGTGCTGGTGTTGCCTTTTTTTTTTTCTGCTTCTTTGGATTTCTTGCTTGCCTCTCGCTGCCTTCCCCTCCTTTTGCTCGAGTGCCTGGCTCCATGAGCAATCTTTGCTTCTTCCTGAGGGGCTGCAGAGCTCCATTCGAGTGTGGAGCTGCTTCCTGGTCTGGGCTACCGCTCTGGTGGGATCCCAGGGCTTTTGTTCGTTTGTTCATTTTGATTAGTTGGTTTGTTTTCTTTTCCTATTCTTGAGTTGGCATCCCTTCCTGGCCAGGTGGAACTGCGTGGCAAGGAACTCCCCTTCAGCTTCCAGAGACGTGCAGAGGGATCCCTGAGAGCATTTCTTTTTTTGTTGGTTTTTTTTTTTTTTTTCTGTTTCTTTGGGGAGCCTTACTTGTCCTTTTTTTGTTTTTGTTTTTCTAATTTGTTTTTATTTCTTTTCCCTCTTTTTCCCTTTTTGTATTTCTTCATTGCTCAGTATCTCTTCTCTCTATATCTTCCTTCTCCTTCTGATCTCTGAATACTAGGCACTGTATACCTCTATGCCTTCTAGCCAGGCTGTACTGCGACACCTGAGAGCGAATTCCCCAGACCTCATAGCTGCATCAGAGGGATCCATGGGAAATTTGCAGTTCTTTAAACATTCTGATTTTTATTTATTCATTCTTTTCTCTTCTTCCTCTTTCACTTTCTGTTTTTCTCCATTTCATAGTCTCTCATCTCTCCATTCCAACGGCAGCTCCCCTAGCATTCTTTTTTGTTTGTTTGTATGTTTTTGGCTCCTGTTTCTCTCTCCCATATCCATCTTAGCTCCACATGTAACAATCTCCCCACTGCATCCTGCCTACCTGCACCGTGTGCTTGACATCACACCACCAAGCAGTACAGGCACGGCCTACTAGAACCTCCCTTGCATAGATTATGGACCCGCCCCAGGGGCTGTAGTAAGTGCCGCAAAGAACCCGTCCCAGTAATGTCTCTTCAGCTAGACCTACCCTGCTGTACCATATCTGAGTGACTGACCCTGCCAGTTGGAGAAGGAGGCAAAAGTATTGAGCGCACAGACGAGCAAACAACAAAGAACACACAGTCTGCCTGCTCAGACATAGTCAAATTTTTTTTTTAAAAAGGGATGAAACAAACAAATCTACAATCAATAAACAAGAAAAATAACTACTGAATGCCCCAAAAACAGCATACCATATCAAAACATTTACAAAAACAAGACAGAATGGTTCCAGTAGGTGTCCAAAATTAAAAAAACAGATGACTCTCCTGTGGAAGAAAATGCACTAGAAGTACCTAATAGGGAATTCAAATCTCTGATACTCAGAATTCTCCAAGAACAGTGGCAAACATGAGGAAAAAAAAGACAAGCTCATGGAAAATACAGACAAAAAATTGGAAGAATTCAGGAAGATGATGCAAGAACAAAATGCCAAAATAAATTCACAACTAGAAATTATACAAAAACAACAATTAGAAATCCAAAAGACAAACAACAAGATTTCAGAAATGGATGATACTATAGAAGGGCTGTGAAGCAGATTTGAAACCGTGGAAGACAGGATCAGTGGAACTGAAGACAAAAACTTCAATACAACTCTGTTTGATGAAAACTTAGAAAAAAGAACAAAGAAAAATGAAGATACCCTGAGAGTTATGTGGGACACACTTAAAAGCAAAAATTACGAGTGATTGGCTTTCCAGACCAGGGGGAGAAAACCGAAAATACAGAGAGGATCATTGAGGAACTACTGACAGAAAACTTCCCCAATATCATGAAAGATGAAAAGCTGGCCATCCAAGAAGCTCAACAAACACCATATAGAAGAGACCCCAAAAGAAAATCACCAAGGCATATCATATTCACACTCGTCAAAACCAAAGACAAAGAATCCTGAGAGCAGCTCATGAAAAATAAGAAGTCACATACAGAGGAGATACAATAAGAATAAGCTCAGATTATTTGGCAGAAACCATGCAGGCGAGAAGGCAATGGAATGACATATATAAAATCTTGAAAGAAAAAGATTGTCAGCCAAGAATAATATATCCTACAAAACTCTCATTAATTTGATGGTGAAATTAGGTCATTTCCAGATAAACAGAAATTAAAGGAATATGTAAAAGTCAAACTAAACTTACAAGAATTATTAAAGGGAGTTCTTCAGTCTGAGGACAAACAGCTTCAGCTCACAGACACAACATAGGCTGCAGTATCGTATGTGCCAGAATGAACGAAATGAACTCTGGAGGACTATCCAAAACTAAAAGAAATGCAACAAGGAATCAGAGCAGTTAATCAACAAATGACAACAACATCAAAACAATAAAAGAGGGAAAAGAAGGTATAGGTATAGAACCTTATAATGGAGAGGAAGGCAAGGTGAAACCAAGTACAGCTAGACTGCTTCAAACTTAGAAAGATAAGGGTAAAATTCATGGTAAGCACAAAGAAAATTAACAAACCAGCTCATAAAAATAAAGACGAAAAACATAAAGTCTCAGCAAAAACAAAACCTACAAAAACAAAAGAAATGAACACAAAATCCACAAACAAAAGTAACTCAGCACAAGAGAGTAAGAACAAAGAAAATTTCAGCACCACAAAAAAAAGCACTACAAAATGACAGCAACAAACTCACTTCTATCAATAATTACACTGAATGTAAATGGACTCAATGTACCCATAAAGAAATGGAGAGTAACAGAATGGATAAGACAACAGGATCCATCAATATGCTGTCTACAAGAGACACACCTTAGAAACAAAGATGTAAATTTAATAAAAGTCAAAGGTTGAAAAAAAATATATCAAGCTAACAACCACCAAAAAAGATCAGGAGTGGCAATTCTAATCTCAGATAAAATAGAGTTTAAAACAAAATCCACCATAAAAGACAAAGAAGGACACTATATAATGATTAAGGGGATGATCCATCATGAAGACATAACCATAATAAACATCTACACACCCAATGACAGGGCTCCAAAATACATAAAACAAACTCTAACATCACTGAAAAGAGAATTTGACAGTTCCACAGTATTAGTAGGAGACTTCAACAAACCACTCTGAATAAATGCTAGAACAACTAAGAAGAAACTCAGCAAAGATTCAGAAGACTTAAAGGGCACAGTCAGCCAACCTGACCTCATAGACATGTGGAGAACACTCCATCCAACCACTGCAAAGTACACATTCTTTTCCAATGCACATGGAACGTTCTCCAAAATAGACCACATCTTAGGCCACAGAGCAATCCTCAACAAGATCCAAAACGTAGAGATAATTCAAAGTATCGGCTCTGACCACAATGCCCTCAAGACAGAAATTAACAATAGAAAGAGCAAGAAAAAAATAAACTTCATGGAAACTTAATAATACCCTGCTTACAGATCAGTGGGGAATAGAAGAAATCAGAGATGGAATCAAAAAATTCCTAGAATCAAATGAGAATGAAAACACATCATACCAAATCTTTGGAACACAGCAAAGGCAGTCCTCAGAGGACAATTTATGGCAAAAGATGAATAGATCAAAAAAGAAGAAAGGGACAAAATCAAAACATTTACTACAGAACTCAAACAAATAGAAGGAGAACAGCCAAAAAAGCCCACAACCACCGGAACATAGGAAATAGTAAAGATCAGAGCAAAAATAAATGAAATAGAGAACAGAAAAACAGTAGAAAGCATAAACAAAACCCAAAGTTGGTTCTTTGAAAGAATCAACAAAATTGACAAACCACTGGCCAGACTGACAAAAGAGAAACAAGAGAGGACACAAATAACCCAAATAACAAATGAAATGGGGGAAATTACAACAGATTCAACTGAAATAAAATAAAAACTATACTCTAACAAATTTGAAAACTTAGAGGAAATGGATAAATCTCTAGAAACACACGGCCTACCAAAACTACAACAAAGTGATGATGAAAATCTGAACAGACCCATAAGAAGAGAAGAGATTGAAAAGGTAACAAAAAAACTCCCAACCAAAAAAAGCCCTGACCCAGATGACTTCCCTGGAGAATTCTACAAAACATTCACAGAAGAGCTTGTACCAGTACTACTCAACCTATTTTGGAGCATAGAAGAGGAAGCAACACTTCCAAATTCATTCTATGAAGCCAGCATAATGCTGATACCAAAACCAGGAAAAGATGTCACAAAAAAAGAAAATTACAGACCAATATATCTCATGAATATAGATGCAAAAATTCTGAACAAAATTCTAGCCAATAGAATTCAGCATCATATCAAAAAAATAATACACCACAACCAAGTAGGATTCATACCAGGTATCCAAGGATGTTTCAACATTAGAAAATCAATCAACATAATCCACCACATAAATAAAAGGAAAGAAAAAATTCACATGATCATCTCAACTGACGCAGAAAACGCATTTGACAAAGTCCAACACCCATTCCTGATAAAAGCTGTCAATAAAATAGGTATAGAAGGGAAATTTCTCAAAATAATAAAGGACGTCTATGCAAAACCAGTGGCCAACATAATTCTTAAAGGAGAGAGGCTGAAAACATTGCCCTTGAAAACAGGAACAAGACAAGGATGCCCTTTATCATCACTCCTATTTAACATTGTGCGGAAAGTTCTAGCTAGCGCAGTAAGGCAAGAAAAAGAAATAAAGGGCATCTAAATAGGTAATGAAGAAGTTAAACTGTCCCTGTTTGCAGATGATATGATACTATACATAGAAAACCCTAAAGACTCCACGAGAAATCTACTGGAACTAATAGAAAGATTCAGTAGGTAGCAGGATACAAGATAAACATTCAAAAATGAGTTGGAGTCCTATACACCAGTAAGGAAAAGGATGAAAAGGAAATCAGGACAACAATACAATTTTCAATAGCCCCTAAAAAGATAAAAAACTTAGGAATGAATCTGACCAGGGATGTAAAAGACCTATACAAAGAAAACTACAAAACACTACTGCATGAAACCCAAAGGGACCTACATAAACAGAAAAACATACCATGCTCATGGATAGGCAGACTCAACATCGTGAAAATGACAATTCTACCCAAAGCAGTTTACAAATACAATGCAATCCCGATCCAAATAGCAACAACATTTTTCAAAGAGATGGAAAAACTATTCATTAACTTTATATGGATAGGGAAGAAGCCCCGAATAAGTAAAGCACTACTGAAGAAGAAGAATAAAGTGGGAGGACTCACACTACCTGACTTCAGAACCTACTATAGAGCTACAGTAGTCAAAACAGCATGGTACTTGTACAACGACAGATACATTGACCAATGGAAAAGAATTGAGAACCCAGATGTAAATCCATCCACCTATGGTCACCTGATTTTCGACAAGGGCCCAAAGACCATCAAATGGGGAAAAGACAGTCTTTTTAACAAATGGTGCTGGCAAAACTGGATATCCATTTGCAAAAAACTGAAACAGGACCCATACCTCACACCGTATACAAAAACTACTTCAAAATGGATCAAAGACCTGAATATAAAGCCTAAAACTATAAAGTTCATAGAATAAAAAATAGGACCAACACTGCAAGCCTTAATACTTGGCATTAACGGGATACAAACCATAACCATCAATGCAGAAAACCCAACAGATAAGCTAGATAACTGGGATCTTCTAAAAATCAAACCCCTATGCTATTCAGAAGAGTAAAAAGAGAGCCTACAGACTGGGAAAAAATTTTTGGACAATACAAGTCAGACAAAGTTCTAATCTCCATAATCTACAAGAAAATCCAACACCTCTACAACAAAAAGACAAATAATCTTATTAAAAAATGGGCAAAGGAAATGAACAGACACTTCACCAAAGAAGACATTCAAATGGCCAACACACACATGAGGAAATGCGATCACTAGCCATTAGAGAAGTGCAAATTAAAACCGCAATGAGATACCATCTCACCCTGGCATTACTGACACGAATCAAAAACACTGGAAATAAGAAATGTTGGAGGGGCTGCGGGGAGATGGGAACTCTTAGGCACTGCTGGTGGGAATGCAAAATGATACAACCATTTTGGAAAATGATATGGTGCTTCCTCAGAAAGCTAGAAATAGACATACCATTCAATCCAGCAATCCCACTCCTAGGAATATATCCTAGAGAAATAAGAGTCATCACTCGAATAGACATATGCACACCTATGTTCATGGCAGCATTGTTCACAATAGCAAAATGATGGAAACAACCTAGAAGCCCATCAACAGAAGAATGGATAAACAAACTATGGTACATACACACAATGGAGTACTATGCAACGAGAAAGAACAACAATGAATCTAGGAAGCATCTCATAACATGGATGAAACTGGAGGACATTATGCTGAGTGAACTAAGTCAATCACAGTAGGACAAATATTGTATGAGACCTCTATTGTAAAAACCCATGAAAAACTTCACAAACAAATTGTAACAGTCTTTGTTGGTTACCAGGGATGGGAGGGGTGGGGGATAAATACTAAATAGGCAATAGATAAGTGGTATCTTGGGTGAAGGGTGAGACAGTACACAATACAGGGGAAACAAGAACAAACTGTACAAGGAAAGGTCCTGGAAGCCCCATGGACACATCCAAACTCCCTGAGGGACTGAATTGCTGGGCGGAGGGCTGTGGGGACCATGGTCTCGGGGAACATCTAGCTCAATTGGCATGACACAACCTATAAATACAATGCTCTACATTCTACCTTGGTAAGTAGTGTCTGGGGTCTTAAAAGCCTGTGAGCAGCCATCTAAGATACTCCACTGGTCTCATCCCTTCGGGAGCAAGGGAGAAGAAAGAGTACAGGATTCAAGGAAAAGATTAGTCCAAAGGACTAATTGTCCACAGCTACCATGACTTCCACCGGACTGAGTCCAGTACAGCTAGATGGTGCCCGGCTACCACCATGGACTGCTCTGACCAGGATCACAACAGAGGGTTCTGGGCAGAGCTGGAGAAGGTTGTAGAGCATAATTCTAACTGACAAAAGAAGAAAGACCAGATTTACTGGCTTAAAGGAGACTGGAGAAACCTCGAGAGTATGGCCCCCAGACACCCTTTTAGCTCAGTCGGGAAGTTACCTTCAAGGTTCACTGTTTATCCTGGGATGGACAGCCCCATAAAACCAAATGAGACTAACGAGGTACAGGAGTCCAGTGACAAGGGCCAGAAGGCAGAAGGGGACAAGGAAGTGGTGATAGGGAACCCAAGGTTGAGTAAGGATAGTGTTGATGTGTTGTGAGATTGTTAGCGATTGCATTGGGCAACATTTGTAGTAACTGTTAAATGAGAAACTATTTTGTTCTGTAAGCCTGCATCTTAAGTGAGAATAACAGCACAGTTGGAAGAGCGTAGTCAGTGTCACTGAACTGTGGATGTAGAAACTTTTGAAACAGTGTATCTTTGGCTATGTGTATTTTCACCAAAAAATAAAAAAATAAAAAATAATTTTGAGAATTTAGAGCGTTAATGTGTTGTGGGGTTGTTAACCAATGTCGTAAAACAACACTTGTACTACTGTTTCATGAGAAACTATTTGTTCTGTAAGCCTTCACCTGAAGTACAATAAAGTATAAAAAATAAAAATAAAAATAAAATAAAAAAAATAAAGACTCGTCAAATACAAAATCAATAACAGCAAGAAATATGAACAGAAAATATATAAACAAAAATGACAGCACAGAATCTAAAGTGGTACAAAGATCCTGTGAATGACCCACAAAAAAGACATCAAAATGACAGCACTAAACTCCTACCTATCAATAATTAAGCTGAATGTAAATGGACTAAATGTACCACTAAAGAGACAGAGAGTGGCTGATTGGATGAAATCAACATGATCCATCTATATGCAGCCTAGAAGAGATACAGCTTAAACTTAAAGACACAGACTAAAATTCAAAGGATGGAAAAATTATATCAAGTAAACAACACTAAAAAAGTAACAGAATGGCAATATTGATCTCTGACCAAACAGACTTTAAAATAAAATCCACCACAAAGGATAAGGAAGGACACAATATAATGATGAAAGGGTCAATACACCAGGAGGCCATAACTATAATAAATATTTATACACCCAACGACAGGGCTCCAAAATACCTAAAACAAACTCTAACAGCACTGAAAGAATGATAGCTCCACAATATTAGTAGGAGACTTCAACACGCCACTTTCAGTGAAGGACAGAACATCCAGACAAAACTCAACAAAGACATGGAAGAGCTAAATGCTACAATCAACCAACTTGATCTCATAGACATATACTGAACACTCCACCCAACAGCAACCAAGTATACTTTCTTGTCCAACGCACATGCAACATTCTCTAGACTAGACCACATATTAGGCCAAAAATCAGACCTTAACAAAATCCAAAGCATCGGTATATTACAAAGAATTTTTTCTGACCGTAAAGCCATAAAAGCCATAAAGCAGTAACAGAAAAAGGCAGGGAAAAAAAATCAAACACATGGAAACTGAGCAACACTGTCATAGATTCAATTATGTCCCCAAAAAATGTGTGTATCAGTTTGGCTGAGCCATGATTCCTGGTACTGTGTGATTTTCCTAAGTGTTGTAAATCTTGCCTCTGTAATGTTAATGAAGCAGGATGAGTGGCAGTTGTGTTAATAAGGCAGGACTTAATCTCCAAGATTGGATTTTGTCCTGAGTCAATCTCTTGAGAGAAGTGATCAGAGAGATAGGGGGAACACATACCACCAAGAAAGCAGTGCCAGGAGCAGAGTGTGTCCTTTGGACCTGGGGTCCCTGCATGGAGAATCTCTTAGTACGGGGGAACATTGATGAGAAGTCTGACAGAGAGAGAAAGCCTTCTCCTGGAGCTGACGACCTGAATTTGGACTTTTAGCCTACTTTACTGTGAAGAAATAAATTTCTCTTTGTTAAAGCCATCTACTTGTGGCATTTCTGTTATAGCAGCACTAGAAGACTAAGACAAACACCTTGCTCAAAAACTACTGGGTTATAGAAGAAATTAAGATGGAATAAAGAAATTCATAGAATCAAAAGAGAATGAAAACACATCCTACCAGAACTTTTGGGGCACAGCAAAAGCAGTGCTCCAAGGTGAGTTTATAGCAATAAATGCACACATTCAAAAAGAAGGGGCCAAAATGAAAACGTTTACTCTACAACTGGAACAAGTAGGAAGAGAGTGGCAAAAGAAGCCCTCGGGCAACAGAAGAAAGGAAATAATAAGAATTAGAGCAGAATTAAATGAAACAGAAAAACAACTGAAAGTGTTAACAAGACCAAAAGCTGGTTCTTTGAAAAGATCATCTAAATTGATAAACCGTTGGCCAAACTGACAAAAGAAAAACAGGAGAGGAAGCTGGTCTCTGGGTTCTGCTGCTGCTTCTCTGCCACTGCCGCTTCTCTGCTGTTGCAGGTTCTTTGCTGCTACTGGTCCTCTGTCTCTGCCACTCCTGTATCCATTCACAGTTTCAAAACTGCTTCCACATTTTACACAGCTTTTAGAGCTGCACCCTACTCTCAGTACCAAATTCTGTCTTAGTCATCCAGGGCTGCTCCAACAGAGATACCACAAGTGGATGGTTTTAACAAAGAGAAGTTTATTCTCTCAAAGTCCAGTAGGCTAAAAGTCCAAATTCAGTGCGTCAGCTCCAGGTGAATGCTTTCTCTGTTGGCTCCAGAGGAAAGTCCACGTCATCAATCTTCCTTTTGTCTGGGAGCTTCTCTGTGCAGGAACCTCAGGTCCAAAGGATGCACTCTGCTCCCGGCACTGCTTTCATGGTAATGTGAGATTCCCATGTGTCTCTGCTCGCTTCTCTCTTTTATATCTCAAAAGAGATTGGACTAAGACAAATCCAGTCTTGTATAGCTCATCAGTATAACCTCATCATAGTGATAGAGTTTACAACACATAAAGTGATCACATATAACCTCAACATAATGATACAGTTTACAGCACATAATGAGATCACCTCAGATTTACCAAACGGTACACAATCATACAATACTAGGAATCATGACCCAGCCAAGTTGATACATATTTTGGGGGGGACACAATTCAATCCATGATACCCTATAAGAAATTAGATGGGTGATATCACAACAGACCCAACTAAAATTAAAAGAATCATAACAGAATACTATGAAAAATTATACTCTAACAAATTTGAAAACCTAGATGAAATGAACAAATTTCTAGAAACTCACTACCTATCTAAACTAACACAAACAGAGGTAGAACAACTAAATTAACCCATAATAAATGAAGACATTCAAAAGGTAATTAAAAAACTCCTAACAAAAAAAAAAAGCCCTGGTCCAGACAGCTTCACTGGAGAATTCTACCAGACTTTCACAGAAGAGTTAACACCACTACTAGTAAAGGTATTTCAGAGCACAGAAAGAAAGGAATACTCCCAAATTTATTTCATGAAGCTAGCATAACCCTGATACCAAAACCAGGTAAAGACACCCAAAAAAAGAAAATTACAGACCAATATTTCTCATGAACATTGACGAAAAAATCCTCAACAAAATTCTAGCTAATAGAATTCAGCAACATATCAAAAAGATTATTCACCATGATCAAGTGGGATTTACACCAGGTATGCAGGGATGGTTCAATATTAGAAAAACAATCAATGTAATCCATCACATTAATAAAACAAAACACAAGAACCTCATGATCTTATCAATCGATGCAGAAAAGGCATTTAACGAAGTCCAGTACCATTCATGATAAAAACTCTCGCAAAATAGCAATAGAAGGAAAATTCCTCAACATAGTTAAGGGCATTTATACAAAGGCAAGAGCCAACATTATCCTAAATGGAGACAGTTCGAAAGAATTCCCCTCGAGAATGGGAACCAGACACGTATGCCCTTTATCACATCTCTTTTTCAACATTGGGCTGGAGGTCCTAGCCAGAGAAATTAGGCTAGAAAAAGAAACAAAGGACATCCAAACTGGTATGGAAGAAGTAAAAGTATCTTTATTTGTAGATGATATGATCTTATATACAGAAAACCCCGAAGAATCCACAAGAAAACTACTGGAACTAATAGAAGATTTCAGAAAAGTTTCAGGATACAAGATTAAAAAAAAAAAAAATCAATTGGATTCCTTTACACCGATAAAGAGAACTTCAAAGAGGAAATCACCAAATCAATACCATTTACAATAGCCCCCAAGAAGTTAAAATACTTAGGAATAAATCTAACCAGAAACATAAAAGATCTGTACAATTAAAACAACAAGACACTACTGCAAGAAACCAAAAGAGACCTGTATAGGTGGAAAAGCATACCTTGCTCATGGATAGGAAGACTCAACATTGTGAAAATGTCAATTTTACCCAAAGTGATCTACAGATCCAATCCAATCCCAATCCAAATTCCACCTGAATTTTTTAATGAGATAGAGAAACAAGTCACCAACTTCATATGGAAAGGGAAGAGGCCCCGAATAAGCAAAGCATTACTGAAGAAGAAGAACAAAGTGGCAGACCTCACACTACCTGATTTTAGAACCTATTATACTGCCACGGTAGTCAAAACAGCCTGGTACTTGTACAACAACAGATACATAGACCAAGGGAACAGAATTTAGAATCCAGACATAAATTCATCCACCTATAAGCAGCTGATATTTGACAAAGAACCAAAGTCCATTAACTGGGGAAAAGACAGTGTCTTTAACAAACGGTGCTGGCATAACTGGATATCAATCTGCAAAAAACTGAAACAAGACCCATAACTCACACCATGCACAAAAACTAACTCAAAAGGGATCAAAGACCTAAATATAAAATCGAAAACAATAAAGGTCATGGAAGAAAAAGTAGGGACAACACTAAGAGCCCTAATACATGGCATAAACATAATACTAACCATAAGTAACAATGCACAAGTGCCAGAAGACAGACTAGATAAATGGGAGCTCCTAAAAAATCAAACACTTACTCTCATCAAAGGACTTCACCAAAAGAGTAAAAAGACAACCTACAGACTGGGAATAAATTTTTGGCTACAACAAATCCGATCAGCATCTAATCTCTAAAATCTACAAAATACTGCAAAACCTCAACAACGAAAAGACAAATAACCCAATTAAAAAATGGGCAAAGGAGATGAATAGACACTTCCCCATAGAAGACATTCAGGCATCTACCAGACACATGAAGAAATGCTCATGATCATTAGCCATTAGAGAAATGCAGATCAAAACTACACAGAGATACCATCTCACTCCAACAAGGCTAGCATTCATCCAAAAAATACAATAATTGTTCGAGAGGTTTTAGAGAGACTGGAACACTTATACACTGTTGGTGGGAATGTAAAATGGTAAAACCACTTTGAAAATTGATTGGGTGCTTCCTTAAAAAACTAGAAATGGAAGTACCATATGATCCAGTAATCCTGCTCCTTGGAATATATCCTAGAGCAAGAAGAGCCATCACACGAATAGATATATGCACTCCCATGTTCATTGCAGCACTGTTCACAATCGCAAAAAGATGGAAAAAACCCAGTTGCACTTCAGCGGATGAATGGATAAACAAATTATGCTATATTCATACAATGGAATACTATGCAACAATAAACAACAACGACGAAGCCATGAAACATAACATGGAGGAATCTGGAGGTCATTACGCTGAGTGAATTTAGTCAGTCACAGAAGGACAAATATTGTATGAGACCACTATTATAAGAAGTCAAGAAAAGGCTTAAACACAGAAGAAAACATTCTTTGATGGTTACAAGGGTGGTGAGGGAGGGTGAGGGTTATTCACCAACTAGATAGTAGACAAGAATTATCTTAGGTGAAGGGAAAGACAGCACACACTACGGGGGAAGTCAGCACAACTGGACTAAACCAAAGTCAAGAAGTTTCCTGAATACAATCAAACACTTTGAGAGACAGAACAGCAGGGGAGGGGGTCTGGGGACCACACCTTCAGGGGACATCTAGGTCAATTGACATAACAAAGTTTATTAAGAAAATGTTCTGCATCCTACTTTGGTGAGTGGCGTCTGGGGTCTTCAAAGCTTGCAAGCAGCCGTCTAAGATGCATCAACTGGTCCTACCACCTGGAGTAAAGAAGAATGAAGAACACAAAGATACGAGGAAAGTATTAGCCCAAGAGACAGAAAGGGCCACATGAACCAGAGACTTCATCAGCCTGAGACCAGAAGAACTAGATGGTGCCAGGCTACCACCAATGACTGCCCTGACAGGGAACACAGCAGAGAGTCCCTGATGGAGCAGGAGAAAGGTGGGGTGCACAACTCAAATTCTAGTAGAAAGACCAGACTTATTGGTCTGACTGAGACTGGAGGAACCCCAGAATGCATGGACCCCAGACTCTCTGTCATCCCAGAATCAAAATAATTTTCGAGGCCAACTCTTCAAACAAAGATTGGACTGGACTGTGGGACATAAAATGATACTCTTGAAGAGTGTGCTTGTTAGCTCAAGTAGATACTTGTGACTAAATGGGCAGCTTCTGTCTGGAGGTGAGATGAGAAGGCAGACACGGTTAGGAGATGGTTGAATGGACATAGGAAATCAGGGGTGGAATGTAGGAGTGTGCTGTCACAGTATAGGGAGAGCAATTAGGGTCACATAACAAAGTATGTATAAATTTTTGTATAAAAGACTAACTTGAAATGTAAACTTTCACTTACACTATAAAATAAACATACAAAAAAAAAAAGAAAATAAGAAGATTAAGCAGAAGAAAATTAGAGAAAGTCCACGAGCGCCAAAGTAGGACCTTGAGTATATCCCGCCTGAATTTAGAGACCATCTCAAGAATTGATTTGAGGCATTGAACACTAATGACCAAAGACAGATGAGTTGTGGAATGACATCAAGGACATCATACATAAAGAAAGCAAGAGTCATTAACAAGACAGGAAAGAAAGAAAAGACCAAACTGGTTGCCAGAAGTGACTCTGAAAGTTGCTCTTAAATGTGGAGTAGCTAAAGCAAAAGGAAGAAATGACGAAGCAAAAGAACTGTATAGAAGATTTGAAAGAGCAGCTCAAGAAGACAAAGTAAAGTATTATAATGACATGTGCAAAGAAAACCAAAAGGGAAGAACACACTCGGTATTTCTAAAGCTGAAGTAACTAAAGAAACTATTCAAGTCTCAAGTTGCAATATTAGAAGATTCAATGGGGAAAATATTAAAGGATGCAGGAAGCATCAAAAGAAGATGGAAGGAATACACAGTCACTATACCAGAAAGATTTGGTTGACATTCAACCATTCCAAGAGGTGTGAGTGTGTGTGTATATATATATATATGTACATGTAAAAATGTATGCGTGTATGTGTGTGTGTATATATATATATATATATATATAATTACACACACACAAACACATACGGAAAGAGAGTGAGAACAAGACACTGCGTAACTGTTTAAAACACTTCACGCTTTCCAGGTAAAATCTGATTGATGAGACATACCTAATTCTTGTTTGTTTTCTTTCCTAAACTCCTCTGCTCATTCATTTACTAGAGGAAGTTTTCATATTCCTAAAATGAAATAATATTTATGACACCATTTTATCTTCATATATCCTATTTCTTAGACAGATATATGAGTTAATTATTAATGACTTTAATATCTCATGTAAATTTGCATTTTCAAATAAGACAATATTAAAAAAATTCTGAATGGTTTTCATAAATCATGGATGCAAAAAATGTTGTCATTCAATAAGTTTAGAATAGTTACCTTTGCTACTTGTGGTATGAAGTGTCTCTCTGCCTAGAAAAACATGCTATCCAAGGAAAATCTTATATGTACTTGCTCAAAATATAATTAATGGAGCTCTGAAATATAAGGGAAATGTGAATTTCTCACTTCCAGGTCTCTTTTACCAAGACACATAGACATACATTAAGTTCACATGAATGATTTTTCACTATATAATCTCTCTAGAGGATGATGAATAAAATCTTTTAAAACTATTGCCCTGAGATTAGTATTGCCTGATTTAGCAAATAAATATACAGGATACGCAGAAAATATTGTAATATTTTGGGCATATTAGTTTCAAAATATTATTCATTGTTTTCCTGAAATTCAAATTTAACTGTATGTCCTATATTTTACCTGGTAAGCATACCCGGGATGTACACTTTGAAACCACAGAAAACAGAAGTGTTTAATCAAATTTAAAGTGTTTCGTGATTTTTAACCTAACATTTTGATAAACTGCTGTAACAAAAAAGAAAAACAAATCCTCAATTTATAGTATATATTCTTTATCTTAATTAATCTTTTCTTTGCCTAGGATGAATATCGAATTTGAAAAAAGTTAACAAAATTGAGACATTAGTTTTTGAAACAGAGTTACTTATAAATATTTGAATCTGGTCTTTCCTATCTTCTGCAATTAATGCCAATAGTGTGTGATTAAATTGCCTTGTCTATTTAAAGACAATTTATTTTACTAAAAATCTACAAAATACAATTTAATAAACATGTGTTTAAATGTTTTGAAAATGTATTTGCACTTCTGACAAATAATCTACAAAGATGTTAGTTTTTTATATGATACTATTTAAAACAATTAGAATGTAGTATATGCCCAATATTCAGTCAGGACTTAAATAGATGATGTATTGTTATAGTAATGGACAATGGAGTACATCTTCCCGTGTATACACTATTATATAGTCCTTTCCTCTAATGATTCTGGCCTACAACATGTGACTTGCTTTGGCCAATAGTATACTATCGACCTGCCCTACAAGAAATGTTAAAAGGGGCCCTTCAGGTTCAAACGAAAGAACACTAGATGGTAACTTAAAGCCACATAAAGAAATAAAGATCTCTGGAAAAGGTAACTACAAAGGTAAATAAAAATGATAGCACTGTTGTATCTTTGTTTTATAACTCCTTTTTCTGTTTCCTAAATCATTTAAAAGACAAATGCATAAAACAATAATTATAAATCTATATTAATGATCTGACAATGTGTAAAGATGTAATTTTGACAATATCAGTATTGGGGTGGCATATCTGAATAGGACCAGATTTAATATACGCTATTGAAACTAAGTTGGTGTCAATTAAAATGGATTGCTACAAATTTAGCATGTTAATTGTACGCCCCATGGCAACCACTATAAAATTATAATTTTAAAATTTGTATAAAAGAAAATGAAGAGAGCATCAAAATGGTACACTAATATAATTAGTCAAAACCAAAAGAAGGCATTGTTGGAGGAACTGAGGAGCAAAGAAGATATAAGATACATGTTGTTGTCATGTGCCGTAAAATCAATCCTGACTACAGTGACCACATATGATAGAGTAGAGCTGCCCCGTAGGGAGCAGATTGTCAGGTGTTTTCTCTCATGGAGCAGCTGGCTGGGTTCCAACTGACAGCTTTTAGGTTAGAAGCTGAGAGTTTAACCATTGCTCTACAAGGGCTCCTTTCATAAGATGCATAGAAAAGAAAAAACAAAATGACAGAATTCTGCATTAATAGTAAATACTTTAAATGTAGATCAATTAAAGGCATCAATTAAAAGAAAAAGCTTGGAAACATGGATTAAAAACAATGTATGCCCAATTATATGATATCTTCAGAAGACTGACTTGAGACACAAAGACACAAAGATTTTGAAAAAATATGATAGGAAAAAAAAAGTATACTGTGTGAATAGTAACCAAAAGAGGGCTGAGATGGCTATAGTTATATCAGACAAAACAGATTTTAAGCCAAAAAATTGTTACAAGAGACAAACAAGGACATGATATATTAACAAAAGAGTGAATTCATCATAAACTTACAGAATCCCAAAATATATGACACAAACTTTGACAGAATTGAAGGGAGAAATAGATGCTTTTATAATAATAGCTGGATTCATCAATACTCCACTTTCAATAATGGATAGAACATCTAGATAGGAAATCAATAAGGAAATAGAGAACCTGAACAATACTATTAATCAACTAGAACTAAAAGACATACACAGGACACTTGACAACAGCAGATTATACACTCTTAAAAGCACCCATGAAACATTCTTCAGGATAGAGCTTATGTTAGGCCATGAAGAAATTCTCAGTACATCCTGAAAGATTGAAATCATAAAAAGTATATTCTTGATAACAGTGGAATGAAACTAGAAACCAATAACAGAGAAAAGAACTAAAAAAAAAATCACAAATACATGGAAATTAAGCAACATACTCAACAAATAAATCCAAGAAGAATTCACTGAAACCAAACCAAACCCATTGCTGTAGAGTTGATTCCAACTCATAGTAACTCTATGGGACAGAGTAGAACTGCCTCTCAGGGTTTCCAAAGCCGTAATCTTTATGGAAGCAGACTGCCACATCTTTCTCCCACAGAGCAGCTAGTGGATTTGAACTGCTGACCCTTTGGTTAGCAGCCAAAGTGCTTTAACTACTGTGCCACCAGAGCTCCTTATAAAATATTTTGAGATGTATGAAACAAAAATAGCATACCAAAACATGGGATTTTGCAAAAGCAGTGCTGGAGATAACTCTATAGCTGTGAACACCTATATTTGAAAGGAAAGATTTCAAATCAACAACCCAACACTATGCCTTAAGGAGCTAAGAAAAAATAAAAGAGAGAAAGAGAGAGTGAGATAATCAAACTAAACCCAAAGCCAGCAGAAGGAAGGAAATACTAAACATTGGAGCAGAGATAAGTGAAATAAGAATAGATAATCAATAGACAGAATCAACAAAAGCAAAAGTTGCTTTTGTGAAAAGATCAACACAATTGATAAACCTTATGGGACACTAATTAAAAAAATGAAAGAAAGAAAGAAAAGACAAGATACAAATAACTAAAATCAGAAATAAAAGAGGGGACACTACTATCCACCTTACAGAAATAAAAAGGATTGTGAGACAATACTATGAACAATTACACACCAACAAATTAGAAAATCTAGATGAAATAGAAAACTTTTTTCATAACATACAAATTACCAAAATGAACTCAAGAAGAAACAGAAAATCTAAACAGACCTATAACAAGTACAGAGATTGAATCAATAATCAAAAACCTCTCAACAAAGGGAGGACTAGAACAGATAATTTTACTGGTAAATTCTTTCAAACATTTAAAGAAAAATTAGTGTCAATAGTACTCAAACTCTTCCAAAAAAGAGAAGAGGGAGCAATACAATAGACTTCTATTTCACAACATATACAAAAATTAAATCAAGATTAAATCAATGACCTAAATATAATAGCTATAAGCATAACACTCTTAGAAGAAAACATAAAAGTAAATTTTCAGGACCTTGTTTTTGACACTACATTCTTAGATTTGACACCAAAATTATGATCAAAGAAAGTAAAAAATAGATAAATTGTACTTCATCAAAATTTTAAAATGTTTTCTGGATCAAAGGAAATTATCAAGAAAGTGAAAAGACAACCTAAAGACTGGAAGACCATACTTGCAAATCATGTATCTGATAAGGGTTTAGTATCCAGAATATATAAAGAGCCCTTACAACTCAAAGGTAAAAAAAAAAAAAAAAAAAAACAGTTAAAAATGAGAAATGGAATTAAATAGACATTTATCCAAAGACCATATTCAAATGTTCAACAAGCACACATAGAAAGATGTTCACCTCACTGGTCATTAAGGAAACACAAATCACATCACACTGAGATAACACTTCATACCCACTAAGATGGCCATAATAATTAAAAAAAAAAAAGAAAAAAGAAAGAAAGAAAAGAAAAGAAAAATAACAAACGTTGATGAGAATGTGGGGAAATGCGGACCCTCATACATGGTGGAGAAAATGAGGCAGCCACGATGGAAAACAATTTAACAGTTAGATGTTCAATTCAATGTTAGACAAAGAATTGCCATATTACACAGCTTTCCACTCTCTGGGAATGGAAATATATGTCTATATGGAAACTTGTTTATAGCAGCATAGTTCATAATAGCCAAAAGTTGAAAGCCACCCCAAATGTCCATATCAATGGATCAATGGATAAACAGATTGTGGTATTTACATATAACCGAATGTCATTCAGACACAAAAAGGAATGAAGTACTGATACATGCTACAACTTGGATGAAACTCAAAAACATTATGCTGAGTGAGAGATGCCAGCCATGAAAAGTCACATATCATATGATTGCTTTAATATGAAATGTCTAAAATAAGCAAATCCACAGAGTCAGAAAGCACATTAGTGGTTGCCAAAGGATGGGAAGAGTGGAGGATGGGGAGTGAGTACATAAAGGCTCAGAGGTGTTCTTCTGAAGTGATGAAAAAGTTTTGAAACTAGAGTAGGTGGTGGTTACTTAACATTGTGAAAACACTAAATGCTGCTGAATTATGCACTTTAAAAATGATTAATTGTATGGTACATAAATTTCACTTATAAAAAAAAAGCCTTAGCAGTGTGATCTAAGAGCAGTTACTTCTGCAGTGAGAGTTACTTTACAGTTCCTGGCCTCTTCAAACTCTCCCTGCTGGTACCACCAGGAAGATTGTTAAAAATGGTAATATTCACCATGTTTTGCATTTCTAGCTACTAGTAACAAAGTGGAGACAAGCAAATTCATTTCAAGTCAGCTACTATAATAGCTATTAGATGGTAAGTGTGATAAATATCTTAATAATTTAGACTAGAATGAGTCTCCTCTTAGTGAAGCTTATCAATAGTACTAAGAGCCATAAATTTTTCTATTTTCAATAAATGTCTTTTCCAAACTGTGGTAAAGTAGATTGAACAATTTTAGAAACATTAAGTGTTTTCTCTTGACTAATGTCGGGTATTTTGGAAGTATGCATATTTATTTTAAATAATTTGAAAGGTTAGTCATTTAGAACTAATGTTTTCTGCCTTTTTCTAATAAAGCTGAATTAATGGCGCTATTGTAAGCAGTTTAAAATATTTTTAGGAGTAACTTTTACCTCCTTAATTCAATTCCCTTTCTGTAAAAATGTCAACATTTCTTAACTGTATGCACATCAATCATTTATTCCATTTGAGTACTGACCGTGTGCTGTGAACTGAAGTAAGCAATGGCATTGGATACTTTGGATATGAATGATATGGGATTAAAAGTCCTGAAATACAATCTATGAACTTTACAGTTCAAGAGAAGTTCAGAGCACATGAAACAGAAATAAATTTACAGTTTAATAGAAGACACTTTTAAGCAAAAAAAGGACTTATATGTGTAGATCAATAACACTGTATAGATTCCTGTCCAAATTATTGAAAAGTAACAAAGTCACTCATTATTGTAAATTTTGAAACATAAATGGAAAATAAGTAATAGTATAAGAACTGGGTAAAAAAGTTTCCTACAAAGGTATAAAACTTACTTTGGCTGCAGACTTCAGAGCAATTGTGTAAAGTTGGTTTACTCCTCCTTTCAAATAACTGAACCAAGTATATCAAACCAAAGAACCAAACTCTTTGCTAGGCTGAAATTTTTACCGGGACATTTAACTACTAGTCCACCAGGACTCCTTAAACAAGTATGCACTGAGTGCTTATACCATAAAGAGACACAGTTAATAAAACATAAGCCCTGCTTTAGATTTTTCTTAATATGATGATAGAGAGACGTACATGAATATCACTGTATAGTCAGAAAGTAAGATAGTAAGTTCCATAACACAAAGTGCTGAGAAAATACAGAGAAGAGAAGGAGAAGTATACTAAATGGGAGGATTTAGAAATGATTCAGTGAGAAATAATATTTGGTCTTCCCTTTCCTCATCTATCTTGATAACAGAAGAAGTCAAAGGGCATTCCTAGTAGAGAGCACACATTTGATGAAAAAATTAAGTTGGAAATTATAAAGATCAAAAGGATTGGTAGATAGACCCTTTGGACTGTAGAGAGTGTGAAAATCTTCCAAAATGGTGGGGAATAGGTCCTGTGTTTCAAGTACAAAGTGATGTTGATAACTTTAGGCTTCAAAGCTGCCTCAGTGTTTAAATTGGCTAGAGCCACTCTGTAGGGAGCAGCCTCCTTGCTTGGCCCAGTGTGACTGTCGATAGTAAAATTTCTTTCCACATCCTGGGATCAACAAGAAAGCCATGCACTGACTAAGGTAGAGCCTGGAATCAAACATTGAAAGATAAGAATACCGTAATAAAAGGTTTTCAACTCATTTTGTGAGAAAAGAAATCATGAACAGGTTTTGAGCAAAGTCTGATATGATTACATTATTACTTTAAACATACAGCCTTGTAAATAATGTGGAAAACAAACTGAAATGGAGAAGCATGTTCATCAGAGAATTACTGGGGACCAGAACTGCCAAGGTCTGATGGTAGTGTTAGTCTGATGCAATAACAGGGGAAATATTTCAGAGATATAATTTAAAGATGTGTAAATTAATTTCAGGGAATACTTAGCAATACGTAAAAATGTACAATGAAACAAGAGGAAACATACTTTTAAACCACTTCATTTTCAACTTAATTTATATACCAGTCCCTTGAGATTGTCTTTTGTTTACGTTTTTTAATGTATGCACCTGGGTGGTATAAACTGCACTTGGCTGCTAACATAAAGGTTGATTATTCAAACGCACCTAGTGGTGTCTTAGAACAAAACTGGTGATCTGCTTCTGTAAAGATTACAACAAAGAAAAATCTTTGGACCTCAGTTCTACTCTGTAACACTTGGAGTCACCATGAGTAGGAATCGACTTGATAGCAAATGAGTTTGGTTTATTTTTTGTTTGTTTGTTTTATACCCATTTAACAGATGAAAAAGCAAAAAACAAACAAAACAAAAAAAAACTAAAAATAACTTTCATCCAAATATGCAAAATTATTTGCAGACAGTCAAATAGTAAGGTCTTTTTTTTTTTTTGTATCAGAAGAAGGAAAAATCCATATCTTCTAAATCTTCTTTATATTTTTTTATATCACAAAATTTTTTTCTATCAGATACCTTAAGCTATTGCTTAGGTAGACACAGCAAAATCAAGAAGTATATTCTTGATTCTTAAAACTCACTTGCAAGTTTGCATAGTTAATAATATCAAAACTACCATAATTTTCAATGGTAAGAGCAGCCAATTAAACAAAAATAGGGTGTTATGTATTGATTTAAAACAGATTCTGTCTTTGTCCTAGTAAATTAGGGGTTTCACTGTGAACATGGGACACAGGCTGAATTTTCAAAGAGCTTTTGTTCTAGAAGAACAGAGACCATATATTAACATGAGCAGTTAGAAAAATGGTATTCTTAAAACAAAGTGCTTCCTCTAACTACAGTTTATTATCTTCAACCCACTTCCGAAATGCCAGCCATAGTCACACAACTTTAATACATTAGCCCTGTGGCTGGAAATATCTTTTCAGAAAGAGTATCTCTACCTTAGTTTTATAGCATTTTTTCACTCAGTACCTTCTGTTGATCTTTATGACTCTACACATATGTTTCCATCAAAAAAGATCCCTAAAAAAATATACTTTCCTCTTAAAACTAGTATCCAAAGAGTAAAATGTTTTCTATATACTGAAGAAGCTAAGTTTATCTCTGAGATCTCCTGTAGATTTCAAACCCCAAGATTCACAGAAATTCTTTGACGGAGAAGAGTTTGTAGAAGCCATCCCTTGTGAGGAAAGTACCTGATAATTATGCATTGATCTGAAAGGTTTAAGTTAATAAAGTAAAATGTGTAAATATATTTCCTAGAAACTGTGGTTATTTGTCAGGCTGCCTTAAATCTTTGTCATAAGTGGTTTGGTAATGTTCAGCTTTTGGATAAAAACTCCAATTTTAGGAACGTACATTCTATAAATATTTAAAATGATTTTTCATTTTTGATGATCTCTGTAGATCCTAGTTAATATGAATATATTTATTTAAAGTAGGACATATGTGAATTTACTCCTACAGATATATGTATATATATATTTGTCTGTTCTGAAGCCAGCCCTGGTCTTATTCTGATTGACCATCACTTGATAATAGGCAAGTTCAAGTTGAAGTTGAAGAAAATTAAAACAAGTACACAAGAGCCAAAGTATGACCTTGCATATATCCCACCTGAATTTAAAGACCATCTCAAGAATAGATTAGACCCATTGAACATTAATGACTGAAGACCAGATGAGTTGTGGGATGACATGAAGGTCATCATACATGAAGAAAGCAAAAGGTCATTAAAAAGACAGGAAAGAGGAGAGTCGGGCAAGATGGCGCTCTAGGCAGAAGCATCACACAGTCCCGCCACAGCAAAGATCCAAAAAACTAAGCAAAACAGAGAATCAACAATCCTGAAACCCTAGAGCATCAAATGAAGAGATAAAGAACTCAGCCGAGCACCAAATGGAGTGAGAATACTGAAAGAGAACGGAGAGCGAGGAGAGATTCATGCAGAGGTCCCCTACCAGCTAACGCAGCGTGGATCCACCATCTTGGACTCCTATCGGAGACCAGCAAACAGGGGTATGAGAGAACAGCCTCACGGAGCATCCAGTGGGAGACAAAACAGCCAGTAATTTGCAGTGTGCGCTTTCCCACCCCCCACCCCTCTTCACCCCGGCTCAGGCTCCTCTGCTTCCCGTGGCTGCGGTCTCTTTGCTTGGGGGCGCCAGCGGCTTGGATTCTGCACACCCAGGCCGATGGCTCTCTAGGTGCTGTTTGTTGGCTACTGGTGTTGCTTTTTTCTTTTTTTTTCTTTTTCTGCTTCTTTTGGTTTCTCGCTTGCCTCTCGCCACCTCGTCCTCCTTTTGCTTGGATGCCTGGCTCCGAGCGCCATCTTTGCCCTTTCCTGCGGGGCTGCGGGGCTCCATTCGAGTGTGCAGCTGCTTCCTGGTCTGGGATGCTGCGCTGGTGGGATCCCGGGGCTTTTGTTCATTTGTACCTCTACTTCTTGCGGCCGCGGTCTCTTGGCTAGGGGGCGCCGGCTGCTTGGATTCCACGCACCCGGGTGGGCGGCTCTCTGGGTGCCATTTGTTGGCTGCTGGTGGTACTTTTCTTTTTTTCTGCTTCTTTTGGTTTCTCGCTTGCCTCTAGCTGCCTCCCCATCCTTTCTCTCAGGTGCCTGGCTCCGTATGCCATCTTTGCTCCTTGCTGAGGGGCCCCAGAGCACGGGAAATTTGTGATATATGCTTTACCACTCTCCACCCTTCTTCACTCACACTCGGCCTCCTCTGTTTCCCACGGACACAGTCTCTTGACCAGAAACACCAGCCCACACTGGCTGGCTCTCTGAGTGCCATTTGTTGGTGGCTGGTGTTGCTTTTTTTTCTTTATGCTTCTTTGGATTTCTTGCTTGCCTCTCACTGCCTCCCCCTCATCTCGCTCAAGTGCCTGGCTCTGTGCACCATATTTTCTTTTTCCTGAGGGGCTGCAGAGCTCCATTCAAGTGTGGAGCTACTTCCCGGTCTGGGCTACCGCGCTGGAGGGATCCCGGGGCTTTTGTTCATTTTGAATTGTTTGTCTGTTTTCTTTTCCTTTTCTTGAGTTGGGAGCCCTTTCTGGCCAGGCGGAGCTGCGTGCCAGGGAGACTCCCCTTTGGCTTCCATTGACGTGCAGAGGTATCCCTGAACGCATTTCTTTTATCGTTGTTTTTTTTCTTCTATTTTTCTAGGGGGCCTTTCTTGTTCCTTCATTTTTTTTCTTTTGATTTGTTTTGTTTTGTTTTGTTTTCCCTCTTTTTCCCTTTTGTCTTTCTTCATTGCTCAATTTCTTATCTCTCTATCTCTTCCTTCTCTTTCTGATCCCTGAATACCAGGCGTTGTATGCCTCTGTGCCTTTTGGCCAGGATGTGCTCTGAAACCTGAGGATGACTTCCCCAGACCTCATAGCTGCATCGGTGGGATCCCTGGGAACTTTGCAGTTCTTTAACCTTTTTGATTTTTATTTGTGCATTCTTTTCTTTTCTTTCTCTTCCCCCTTCTGTTTTTCTCCATTCCATAGTCTCCATCTCTCCATTCCAACAGCAAGCTCCTCTAGCATTCTTTTTTGTTTGTATGTTTTTTGGCTCCTGTTCCTCTCTCCTCTCTCCCATATACAGCTTAACCTCACACATAACCATCTCCCCACTGCATCTTGCCTACCCGTACCGTGCACTCAACATCACAGCACCAAGCTGTGCAGGCACGGCCTATTGGAACCTGCCCAGCACTGATTACCGACAGCCCTGGTGGTTGCAGTGAGTACCACAAACAACGCATCCCAGTGGCTCCTCTTCAGCTAGACTTGCCCTGCTGTACCACATATGAGTGACTGAAATGGCCAGTTGGAGAAGGAGGCAAAAAGTATTGAGCACACAGATGAATGAACAACAAGGGGCATGCAGTCAGCATACTCAGACATACTCAAATTTATTTATTTTTTTTTAAAAAGTGACAAAACAAAAAAAACCTACAATCAATAAATGAGAGAAATATCTACTGAATGTCCCAAAAACAACAAACAATATCAAAACATTTACAAAAACAGGACAGGATGGCTCCAGTAGGTGAACAAATTAAAACACCAGATGACTCTCCTACGGAAGAAAATGCACTAGAAGTACCTCATAGTGAATTCAAATCTCTAATGCTCAGAATTTTCCAAGAACTAAGGCAAAAAGTTGACAAACATGAGGAAAAAACTGACAAATTTATGGAAAATACAGACAAAAGATTGGAAGAATTCAGGAAGATGATGCAGGAACAAAATGCCAAAATAAATTCACAACTAGTAATTATACAAAAACAACAATTAGAAATCCAAAAGATAAACAACAAGCTTTCAGAAATGGATGATGTCATAGAAGGGCTCAGAAGCAGATTTGAAACCATGGAAGACAGGATCAGTGGAACTGAAGACAAACACATGGATACAACTCTGTTTCAGGAAAACTCAGAAAAAGAAAACAAAGAAAAATGAAGAGACCCTGAGGGTTATGTGGGACACAATTAAAAGCAAAAATTTATGAGTGATTGGCATTCCAGAACATGGAGCGAAAACAGAAAACACAGAGAGGATCATTGAGGAACTGCTGACAGAAAACTTTCCTAATGTCATGAAAGATGAAAAGATGACCATCCAAGAATCTCAATGAACCCTATATAGGATAGACGCCAAAAGATAATCAACAAGGCATGTCATAATCACACCTGCCAAAACCAAAGACAAACAAAGAATCCTGAGAGCAGCTCGTGAAAAACAAGAAGTAGCATACAGAGGAGAAACAATAAGACTAAGCTCGGCTTATCTGGCAGAAACCATGCAGGCAAGAAGGCAATGGGATGACATATATAAAATCTTGGAAGAAAAAAATTGTCAGCCAAGAATAATATATCCTGCAAAGCTCTCATTCAAATTTGACGGTGAAATTAGGTCGTTTCCAGATAAACAGAAATTAAGGGAATATGTAAAAGTCAAACCAAACTTACAAGAATTATTAAAGGGAGTTCTTTGATCTGAGGACAAACAGCTTCAGCTCTCAGGCAGGACCTAGGATGCAGGATCGTACAAGCTAGATGCCAATCTAGGAAATGAACTCTGGAGGACTATCCAAAACCAAAAGAAATACAACAGGGAATCAGAGCAGTCAATCGATGTATGACATCAACATCAAAAGAATGAAAGAGGGAATAAACAGCATAGGTATAGAACCTTCTAATGGAGAGGAAGGCAAGGCAATACCAAGTAAGGGTAGACTGCTTCAAACTTAGAAAGATAAGGGTAAAATTCATGGTAATCACAAAGAAAGTTAACAAACCAACTCATAAAAATAAAGACAAAAAACATAAAGTCTCAGCAAAAACAAAACCTACAAAAACAAAAGAAATCAACACAAAATCCACAAATAAAAGTAGCTCAGCACAAGAGGGTAAGAAGAACAAAGAAAACTCCAGCACCACAAAAAAAAAGCACTACAAAATGACAGCAACAAACTCACATCTCTCAATAATTACACTGAAAGTAAATGGAAACAATGCACCCATAAAGAGACAGAGAGTGGCAGAATGGATAAGAAAACAGGATCCATCAATATGCTGTCTACAAGAGACACACATTAGAAACAAAGATGTGAATTTATTAAAAAAGGTTGGAAAAAAATATATCAAGCTAACCACTACCAAAAAAGAGCAAGAGTGGCAATTCTAATCTCAGATAAAATAGACTTTACAACAAAATTTACCATAAAAGAGAAAGAAGGACTCCATATAATGATTAAGGGGACAATCCATCATGAAGACATAACCATAATAAACATCTATGCACCCAATGACAGGGCTCCAAAATACATAAAACAAACTCTAACAGCACTGAAAAGAGAAATTGACAGTTCCACAATAATAGTAGGAGACTTCAACACACCACTCTCAGTAAAGGACAGAACAAGTAAAAAGAAACTCAGCAAAGATACAGAAGACCTAAAGGGCACTATCAGCCAACTTGACCTCATAGTCATATATAGAACACTCCATCCAACCACTGCAAAGTACACATTCTTTTCCAATGAACATGGAACGTTCTCCAGAACAGACCACATCTTAGGCCACAGAGCAATCCTCAACAAAATCCAAAACTTTGAGATAATTCAAAGTATCTTATCTAACCACAATGCCATCAAGGTAGAAATTAACACTAGAAAGAGCAAAGAAAAAAAAAATAAACTACGTGGACACTGAATAATACCCTGCTTAAACATCAGTGGGTAATAGAAGAAATCAGAGATGAAATCAAAAAATTCCTAGACTCCAATAAGAATGAAAACACATCATACCAAAACCTTTGGGACACAGCAAAGGCAGTCCTCAGAGGACAATTTATAGCAATAGATACACATATCAAAAAAGAAGAATGGGACAAAATCAAAAGATTAACTACAGACCTCAAACAAATAGAAAAAGAACAGCAAAAAAAGCATACAACCACGGGAAGAAAGGAAATAATAAAGATCAGAGCAGAAATAAATGAAATAGAGAACAGAAAAACAATAGAAAGAATCAACAAAAACAAAAGTTTGTTCTTTGAAAGAACCAACAACATCGACAAACCACTGGCCAGACTGACAAAAGAAAAACAGGAGAGGACACAAATAACCCAAATAACAAATGAAATGGGGGACATTACAACAAACTCACCTAAAATAAAAAGAATTATAACAGAATATTATGAAAAACTATATTCCAACAAATTTGAAAACCTAGAGGAAATGGATAAATTTCTAGAAACATACGGCCTACCCAAACTACAACAAAGTGATATTGAAAATCTGAACAGACCCATAACAAGAGAAGAGATTGAAAAGGTAATAAAAAAACGCCCAACCAAAAAAAGCCCTGGCCCAGATGGCTTCACTGGAAAATTCTACAAAACGTTTACAGAAGAGCTCGTACCAGTTCTACTCAAGTTATTTCAGAGCATAGAAGAGGAAGCAACACTTCCAAATTCATTCTATGAAGCCAGCATAACGCTGATACCAAAACCAGGCAAAGACATCACAAAAAAAGAAAATTACAGACCAATATCTCTCATGAATATAGATGCAAAAATTCTGAACAAAATTCTAGCCAATAGAATTCAGTATCATATCAAAAAAATAATACACCACGACCAAGTAGGACTCATACCAGGTATGCAAGGATGGTTTAACATTAGAAAATCCATCAACGTAATCCACCACATAAATAAAAGGAAAGAAAAAAATCACATGATTATCTCAATTGATGCAGAAAAGGCATTTGACAAAGTCCAACACCCATTCCTGATAAAAGCTCTCAATAAAATAGGTATAGAAGGGAAATTTCTCAACATAATAAAGGGCATCTATGCAAAACCAACAGCCAACATCATTCTTAATGGAGAAAGGCTGAAAACATTCCCCCTGAAAACAGGAACAAGACAAGGATGCCCTTTATCACCACTCCTATTTAACATTGTGCTGGAAGTTCTAGCTAGAGCAGTAAGGCAAGAGAAAGAAATAAAGGGCATCCAAATTGGTAATGAAGAAGTTAAACTGTCCCTGTTTGCAGATGATATGATACTATACATAGAAAACCCTAAAGACTCCATGACAAATATGCTAGAACTAATAGAAAGATTCAGCAGAGTAGCAGGATACAAGATAAACATTCAAACTCAGTTGGATTCCTATACACCAGTAAAGAGAACGATGAAAAGGAGATCAGGAAATCAATACCATTTTCAATAGCCCCTAAAAAGATAAAATACTTAGGAATAAATCTGACCAGGAATATAAAAGACCTATACAAAGAAAACTACAAAACACTGCTGCATGAAACCCAAAGGGATCTACATAAATGGAAAAACATACCATGCTCATGGATAGGCAGACTCAACATTGTGAAAATGGCAATTCTACCTAAAGCAATCTACAAATACAATGCAATTCCGATACAAATACCAACAACATTCTTCAAAGAGATGGAAAAACTAATTATTAACTTTATATGGAAAGGGAAGAAACCCCGAATAAGTAAAGCACTACTGAAGAAGAAGAATAAAGTTGGCGGACTCACACTACCTGACTTGAGAACCTACTATACAGCTACAGTACTCAAAACAGCCTGGTACTGGTACAACAACAGAGACATTGACCAATGGAACAGAATTGAGAACTCAGATGTAAATCCATCCACCTACGGTCACCTGATTTTTGACAAGGGCCCAAAATACAACAAATGGGGAAAAGACAGTCTTTTTAACAAATGGTGCTGGCAAAACTGGATATCCATTTGTAGAAAAATGAAACAGGACCCATACCTCACACCATATACAAAAACTACTTCAAAATGGATCAAAGACCTGAATATAAAGCCTCAAACTATAAAATTCATAGAAGAAAAAATAGGACCAACACTTCAGACCTTAATACATGGCATTAACAGGATACAAACCATAAACATCAACACAAAAAACCCAACAGATAAACTAGACAATTGGGATCTTCTAAAAATCAAACATCTATGCTCTTCAAAAGATTTCACCAAAAGAGTTAAAAGAGAACCTACAGACTGGGAAAAAATTTTTGGACAGTACAAGTCAGACAAAGGTCTAATCTCCATAATCTACAAGAAAATCCAACACCTCTACAACAAAAAGACAACCAATCCTATCAAAAAATGGGCAAAGGAAATGAACAGACACTTCACCAACGAAGACATTCAAATGGCCAACAGACACATGAAGAAATGCTCGCGATCACTAGCCATTAGAGAAATGCAAATTAAATCCACAATGAGATACCATCTCACCCCGGCATTACTGGCACGAATCAAAAACACTGGAAATAACAAATGTTGGAGGGGCTGCGGGGAGACGGGAACTCTTATACACTGCTGGTGGGAATGCAAAATGATACAGCCATTTTGGAAAATGATATGGCGTTTCCTCAGAAAGCTAGAAATAGACGTACCATTCGATCCAGCAATCCCACTCCTAGGAATATATCCTAGAGAAATGAGTCATCACTCGAATAGACATATGCACACCTATGTTCATGGCAGCATTATTCACAATAGCAAAACGATGGAAACAACCTCGATGTCCATCAACAGACGAATGGATACACAAACTATGGTACATACACACAATGGAGTACTATGCAATGAGAAAGAACAATGAATCAGTGAACCATCTCATAACATGGATGAAACTGGAGGACATCATGCTGAGTGAAATAAGTCAATCACAAAAGGACAAATATTGTATGAGACCTCTATTGTAAAAACCCATGAAAAAATTCACATACAAAATGTAACAATCCTTGTTGGTTACCAGGGATGGGGGGGGGAATACTAAATAAGTAATAGGTAAGTAGTAACTTGGGTGAGAGAGGAGATAGTACATAGTACAGGGGAAACTAACACAACCTGCACAAGGAAAGGTCATGGAGGCCCTATAGACACATCCAAACCCCCCGAGGGACTGAGTTGTTGGACGGAGGGCTCTGGGGACCATGATCTCGGGGAACATCTAGCTCAATTGGCATGACACTACTTATAAAGATAATGCTCTACATTCTACCTTGGTGAGTAGTGTCTGGGGTCTTAAAAGCCTATGAGCGGCCATCTAAGATACTCCACTGATCTCATCCCTTCGGGAACAAGGGAGAACGAAGAGAACAGGATACAAGGAAAAGATTAGTCCGAAGGACTAATGGTCCACAGCTACCAAGGCCTCCACGGGACTGAGCCCAGTACAGCTGGATGGTGCCCGGCTACCACCAATGACTCCTCTGACCAGGATCACAACAGAGGGTTCTGGGCAGAGCTGGAGTAGGATCTAGAGCATAATTTTAACTCCCAAAAAAAAAAAAAGAAGACCAGATATACTGGCCTAAAGAATACTAGAGAAACCTCGAGAGTGTGGCCCCCAGACACCCTTTCAGCTCAGAGGTGAAGTTACCTTCAAGGTTCGATGTTAAGCCTGGGAATGGACACCCCAGTAAAACTAAATGGGACTAACGATGTACAGGAGTCCGGTGACAAGGGCCAGAAGGCAGAGGGAGAGTAGGAAACTGATGATAAGGAACACAAATTGAATAAGGACACTGTCGATGTATTGTGAGATTGTTGACTACTGCTATAGGGCAACATTTGTAGTAACTATTAAATGGGAGGCTGTTTTGTCCTGTAAGCCTTCATCTTGGGTGAGAATGGCAGCACAATTGGAAGAGCATAGTCAATATCACTTAAATGTGTAAGTAAAAAGTTTTGAAATGGTGTTTAAATAAAATAAAATAAATAAACAAATGAGACTAAAGAGGTACAATAGTCCACTGACAAGGTCCAGAAGACAGAAGGGCACAAGGAAGCCCCCTGGTGATAGGGAACACAAGGTGGAGTAAGGATATTCTTGATGTGCTGTGAGATTGTTAACCATTGTCATAGGGCAACATGTGTAGTAACTGTTAAATGAAAAACTATTTTGTTCTGTAAGCCTTCATCTTAAGTGAGAATAACAGCACAGTTGGAAGAGCGTAGTCAATGTCACTGAACTGTGAATGTAGAAATTTTTGAAACGGTGTATCTTTGGCCATCTGTAATTTTCATCAAAAAAAAAGGTTGAGAATTTAGAGGCTTAATACGTTGTGGGGTTGTTAACCAATGTCAAAAAACAACATGTGTACTACTATTTCATGAGAAACTATTTGCTCTTTAAGCTTTCACCTGAAGTACAATAAAATATATATATATAAAAAAAAAAAAAATTCTGAAAATCTTGAGTCAGTCCAGTGGTGTAAGCAGTGCTGTTTTGAAGTCCGTGTCCAAATACTTGGCCTAGTCCTTCTATGGGTCCCTTTTGATGGAAAAAAAAAAACCTCTGACCTGTGGTTTATTGCAGGCACCTTCAGGACATCATCAGAGTAAAAACTATCTGCAGATGGGAAGGCTTAAAAATAGCCATGGTAAATTTATTACAGATAACAATTTACACAAGTGAAAAACCTGATGAGAATTCATTAAAAAGTAATGCAAAGCAAAATAAGTCAATCCAAAGTAAAACTTCAGACCAAATATCTCTAAACATAGTGACTAACATTATTTTATAATTTTAAAAAATAAATGACTATAATCCTTAGTGAGAAAAAACTTTAGCTATCCTGATGCTTAACATAATATGAATATAGTTAGGATATACCAAAAATATATCAGGACTACCAAGTTTCTAAACATCTGGATATTAATGAAACATTTTAGAGGTAAATGGAGTAAACTCTCAGGTGAAATCCCTTGACTTTGATTTTTAATTTTATGACAATTAACAACAGCATAACACTATTAATACAGAATAGCATAAAATAAGGCAACATACACACACAAAAGTAGCTATGCTATTCCAAGCTGTTTCAGTCAGTTTGACCTATCTTAAAATTGCCATAAATCTCCCTCAGATCCCATCTGAGAATCCTTGCCCTAAAACTGGGACAAGTAACCCCTGCCCCAAAACTGGGACAAGTAACCCTTGCATCCAAACTGGAGCAAGTGTTTCCCTTGCGTCCAAACTGGTGCAAGTATTTTCTGAGGCCTCCTCTGAATCAAATGTTACACTTTATATTGATCTCATTTTGATATCTCTTGAAACCAGTCCAAGGAGAATGTTCAGATAACACAAATGGGAAAACTCCCTACAAAACCAAAGCACCAAACAGAAATTCCCCAAAGTGGAAAAAAAAAAAAAAAAAAAGGAGCAAATGGGAATCTGATTCCCCAAACCAACACCGTGAAAGGGTAACTTACCAAGGAAAAAAGACATCCATAACTGCTCAGATATAAACTCAGAGGATTCAACACAAAAGGAGTGGAATTTGAACCCAGCAGATTTTTACAAAGTTCCCCAGATGTGGTGAGGTAATAACTGGACACAAGGGGCCCACGTTTCATACCATTTATTGTTTGATCCCTCATTACAAAATGGGGAGCTCTGCGATTTTCTCTAGATCCCATTCCTGACACCAAAATGTTAAAAATAATCAAAACTCATCAAAATCTGAACATAAATTTTATTCTCAACATTTATTCTATATGCATTTAGGGAGAAAATTTTGATTCCAGAAAAAATAAATGGATGGAAGAAGGCAGGTTCAATGGGGCTTATAAAGTGAAGAGGAGGGAGAAATATAGAAGATCAACCATTGACTAATCTTAACATAATTGCTTGAACCCTATCTTTCCCCTCTACTAAGATAAACTGATATCAGGTTACTTCTGGCCTGGCTGCTAATAATTTAGCCCTCCACTCACCTGCAGCCATGAGATTTTTTGAGATTTAAATTAAGAGGTGATGGTTTGATGACCATCGTTTCTAGCAGGATAAGACAAATTTACATTGCTGTACAGCAGTTTATGGCAGGCTTTTGCAGTTTGGGTCAGGCATTTTATGGTTAATATTTGTTTTTGTGGATAAGGAAAACCTTAAAATCAAAGTAAGATGTTGATTATTAATTTTCCTCGTGAAATATATATATAAACATGTATATATAAACATATATATAATAACTCTTCATTATCATGTTTTAAATTTATATATGGTGGTTCCTTGGTGATTCATTTGTAT
This sequence comes from Dugong dugon, assembly GCA_030035585.1. Taxonomy (NCBI): domain Eukaryota; kingdom Metazoa; phylum Chordata; class Mammalia; order Sirenia; family Dugongidae; genus Dugong; species Dugong dugon. Next base: position 38,490,751 of record CM057479.1, read on the forward strand.
CAATGACAGCTGAGTTTCAGTCTGCATACAAAACTTACAGAAAACTAAGTAGGAAATAGTAGGATCTGGGATGTGTGAATGATTGTGTATGTTTTCATGTGTATTTCTGTTTTTCTATGTTTATATAAACATAAACAAAATATAAGTATTTTTTTAAATTCTTTAAAATAAAGTAGTCAAGGAATATATATCCTCTGTAGAAATAATAACTCATAAATAAAAAGCATAGCAATTGTCTTAGGCTGGGTTCTCTAGAGAAGCAAAATTGGTGGAGTGTATATACATATACATACGTACACACATATATACATATGTAGAGAGAGAGTTTTATCTCATGGAAATGGCTCATTTGGTTGCAGAGGCTGGCAAGTGCCAATCCATGGGTAAGGTATTAGGCTGGAGGCTTCTCCTGACTCATGTAGTTACAGGGGTGACAAACCCAAGATCACCAAGCCAGACAGCAGCCTGCTGGCTCATGGGCTGTGGAGGGCGATGAATCCAAGATCAGCAGACAATATGGTAGGCCACTGGTTGAAGTCCCATAAATCAGAGGTCAGATGATTATGAGCCTGATGCAGGATCCAGAGCGAGCAAAAGCCAACAAGCTTTGCCAGAATGTCCACATAAATTGGATGCAGGAACTCCCCTAACAACTGATTGGCTGATCAAATATGATCACATCATGGAGGTGATTACATTATATCACAAAATGGAAGATAACTATATCATTACATAACTGCCAAACTGCATCATTACATAATTGCCAAAGTATACCATTACATAACTGCCAAACCACTGAGAATCATGGCCCAGCCAAGCTGACACACAACTTTAACAATCACAACAATGTAAACAAATATATTTAATTACTATCAGAGAAATCACGCTTTACACTGTGATATATATATAAACACGTGTATACATAGAACCAAATCATAGATGATTGTTTTAAATAAAAAATGTACACTATTTCTTATTTTTAAGGTGCCTTTTTAATTTATGATGAAATAAACCAGATAAATAAATATATATATTTGGTGTGTGCATATATAATTTCTATATTGTTAGCATATATGCTGCAAAATTTTATTGCTTTAAAAAATGTGGACTAATGTTTCATGCAAAAAAATTAAACCAGATTAAGCAAACATTCTGAGACTTTAACTGGTTGATATCAAAGTTACTGCAAACCTAAAGAAATGTTAAAAAAAAAAGCGAGATTTTTGTGTGAAAAAAATTAAAAAAAAAAGATTTATGTAGGTAACATTTTAAATAACTAAAAAAATGATGAAGTTTTATTAAACAACATTAAAAGGATTGGTTAACTCAAGAAATAAAAATTTATCCATATGTGAAACCTCAGATAACTCGAAGATTTAAATAAAATCATGAAACTAAATTATGGAGAAGCTGATAAAAACCAAAATAAAAATGTATAAAATATGGGGATGAGAAAGACATTTCTCAACATGACCTCTAATGAAAAATTAACCTAATAAGAGAATAAAATATTTAACTATGTAAATTCAAAATAGCTACAAGTTAAAAATTAGTAAACAAAGATAAAAGACAATTATCAATATTCTGCAGACTCATAGGCTCTTATGTTTGATTCTTTTATATTTTGTTTCCCCTGTTCAGATCTTCTTCTTTTTTAGGAACTTCCTACTATCAACACTAGTTTACATGAGGGCATTCTTTTGAAATTCTTATTTTTTTCTTCCAAACTCTTTTTCAAAAAATACAGAGTGCCTGCTCTATTCTCTTTGTTGATTTAGAAATCATGGCTTGTGTTTTATTTATTGTTTTCTTGTTTACATTTCACTTTAAAATTTTAACAAAATAGAGAGTTATTTGGTAAATCTATGCCTTTCCTGAAATGATCTCTGGTGGTGCTGTGGTTAAGTGCTTGGCTGCTAACCGAAATGTTATCTGTTCAAACCTAGGAGCCATTCCTTGGGAAAAAGATGTGGCTGGCTTCTTCCTTAAAGATTACAGCCTTGGAAACCCTATGGAACAGGTCTACACTGTTCTACAAGGTCACTAAGAGTTGGAATCTACTAGATGGCACATAATGACAACAACATGCCTTTCTTGAATATGATACAATGTTTAGCACAGTTTACTTAAATCATCTCACTATATCTTTCCAGATAATGTTGTAAGAATTATTTTTTAATTTTAAGAAAACAAGTATTGTTATACTTCTTATTGACATTGAACAGTTAATTAATTTACTAATATATTATACCAATAATAGGATTTTTCATTGCTTATTTCATCTCACTACTTCCTTGGAGTTAAATTATCTTCTTGATAAAGATTGGTATTTAATAAAGTCAGCAGGAAAATTCTTATACTATTTAATATCTGAATATGTTTTATATTTTTGTACTGTACTTAAGCTGCTGTTGTTTGCTGTCAAGTGGATTCTGACTCACAGTGACCCTGTAGGACAGATTAGAACTGCCTCCTAGGGTTTCCAAGGCTGTGATCTTTACATGAACAGATTGCCAGGTATTTTCTTCTGCAGATTCGTTGGTGGGTTTGAACTTCCAAACTTGCAGTTGAATGCTTAACCACTGTGAAACCAGGGCTTCTTGAATTCAAACTTGTATGAGAATTTTTGAACATATTCACAAAGAATAAAATTAAAAAAAAAAATAAAACATACAAGTCATCCAACTTCAATTATTATTCATACATTCCCAGTCACTGTTGAACAATAGTTTATCTGGGTCTAGAAATCTAGGTTTATATATTTTCATTTAGTCCTTTGTAGATACCTCTTGTTAGCCAAATTGTTATTCCATGTGGGTAATCTTCTTTCTGACTGTGATACCTTTGAGAAAAAACTTTTTTATACTTGATGTTATGAAATTTTACTTTTAGGTGTAAATATGATTTCTTTTTTTCAAAAAGTGCATTCAGTTATGCACACGGGCAGGGTTGGAAAGATTTCTGTCTTTCTATATGTTAGGAAAAATATGAACTGTTACCTAAACGTTGTATCTCTCATTTTTTAAATTTATTTTCTACTTCTGGGATTGCTATTAGGCTTTGCTGGAATTTGATTAATCAACATGTATCTTTTTCTTTTCTAATATATTTCCCATCACTTATTTTACTTTTTTGAAAATTTTTTTTTATTGTACTTTAGATGAAGGTTTACAGAGCACACTAGTTTCTTATTACACAATTAATACCCATATTGTTTTGTGATACTGGTTGCCAACCTCAGTACATGTCAACACTGTCCCCTACTTGACCTCGAGTTCCCCATTACTAGCTTTCCTGTCCCCTCCTGCCTTCTCATTCTTGCCCTTGGGCTGGTGTGCCCATTTAGTCTCATTTTGTTTTATGGGCCTGTCTAATCTTTGGCTGAAAGCTGAACCTCAGGAGTGACTTCATTACTGAGTTATAAGGGTGTCCGGCGCCATACTCTTGAGATTTCTCCAGAAGCTGGGGGTGGCACATGGGGCTAGGTGGATGGGAGAAAGGAAAGGAAAGGGAGGAAGGGAGAGAGAGAGAAGAAACAATAACTAAAACAACAACCACCACAACATAAATAAATAAATAAATAAAATGGCACTGAAGGAGTTGGTCGGTGACAGCAGTGCAGACTTGGAGAGGCCATGCAGAGTGACTCTCCAATTGAGCTGTGCAGCACAGCCCCACCAGAAGGGGTGGGAGAGATGCACAGTGCTGAGTGGATGGGAGAAAGCAAAGGAAGGAAAGAAGGGAGAGAGGAAACAAAAAAATGTAAAGAAAAAAAAAAAAAGAACAAAACAAACAAACCAAAAAATCACAGCCAGCAAGAAAGAGAGGGGATGGTACATGGGGCTAGCTGGATGGGAGAAAGGAAAGGAAGGAAGGAAGAGAGAAGCAACAAAAAAGGCCAAAAATATAATATCAAAAAAAAAAAAAAGAGCAAAGTAAACAAATCAAAAAAGCACAGCCTGTACTGTACAAGACCACTATTATAAGAACTCAAGAAAAGGTTGAAACACAGAGGAAAACATTCCTTGATGGTTATGAGGGTGGGGAGGGAGTGAGAGAGTTATTCACTAACTAGATAGTAGACAAGAATTATCTTAGGTGAAAGGAAGGACAGCACACACTACAGGGGAAGTCAGCACAATTGGACTAAACCAAAGCTAAGAAGTTTCCTGAATACAAACAAACACTTTGAGGTATACAGTTGCAGGGGCAGGGGTCTGGAGACCATGCTTTCTGGGGACATCTAGGTCAATAGGCATAACAAAGTTTATTAAGAAAATGTTCTTCATCCTACTTTGGTGAGTGGCATCTTGGGTCTTAAAAGCTTGTGAGTGGCTATCTAAGATGCATCAATTAGTCCCATCCCACCCGGAGTAAAGAAGAATGAATAACACCAAAGACACAAGGAAAGTATTAGCCCAAGACAGAAAGGGCAACGTAAACCAGAGACTTCAACAGCCTGAGACCAGAAGAACTAGACAGTGCCTGGCTACCACCAATGACTGCCCTGACAGGGAACACAAAAGAAAGTCCCTGATGGAGCAGGAGAAAAGTGGGGTACAGAAATCAAATTCTAGTAAAATGACCAGAATTAATGGTTTGACTGAGACTGGAGGGACCCCAGAAAACATGGCCCCCGGACTCTTTGTTAGCCCAAAACTAAAACCATTCCTGAGGCCAACTCTTCAGACAAAGATTAGACTGGACTATGGGACATAAAATGATATTCGTGAAGAGTGTGCTTCTTAACTCAAGTAGATATATGAGACTAAATGGGCAGCTCCTGTCCAGAAGTGAGATGAGATGGCAGAGAGGGACAGGAGCTGGTTGAAAGGACACGGGAAATCTAGGGTGGAAAGGAGGAGTGTGATGTCACAGTATAGGGAGAGCAACTAGGGTCACATGGCAGTGTTTGTGTAAAGTTTTGTATGAGAAACTAACTTGAACTGTAAACTTTCATTTAAAGCACAAAAAAATGTTTAAAAAAATCACAGCTCATTCAAATATGTCATCTGAAATGAATTAAAAATTGGAAATCTGTATAAAGTTTTGTATGAAAGAGTAACTTGAATTGTAAACTTTCACTTAAAGCACAACAATAAAAAAAAAAAAAAGCACAGCCTGTCAAGAAGGGGAGGGGATGGCACATGGGGCTAGCTGGCTGTGAGAAAGAAAAGGAAGGAAGGGAGAGAAATAAAAGCAACAGAAAAGCAAAAAAAAAAAAAAAAAAATCAAAAAACAAACAAAAGAATAAAGCAAACAAAACGAAAATCAGCCCATCAAGAAGGGGAGGAGATGACACAGGGTGCTAGCTGGGTGGGAGAAAGGAAATGAAGAAAGAGAGAGAGAGAAGCAACAACAACAAGAAGCCAAAAAATCAATATCAAAAAACAAACAAAAAGAACAGAGCAAACAAACCAAAAAATCACAGCCTTTCAAGAAGGGGAGGGGATGGGACACGGGGCTAACTGGGTGGGAGAAAGGAAAGGAAGGAAGGGAGATGGAAAGAAGCAACAACAACAACAACAACAAGCTTATATATATATATATATATATATATGTATATATATATATCAAAAAACAAACAAAAATACAAACCAAAAAAACAAAAAAAATGGCACAGAAGGGTCCAGCTGATGTGGATGGGGCAGACCCAGCTGCAGTGAGCTAGTGTCTCTCCAGCCTAGGGACCATGGCCCATTGGCAAGCAGCAGAGGCCACCTACAGGTAAGAAGGGTGGGGGGTGGGAAAGCGTGCATCCCTGGTTACCAGGTGCTCTGTCACCTGTTGGGAGCTCCGTGAAGTTACCCTCCTCTACTCCCTGTCTGCAGCCCAAGATGGTGAATCTGGCCAGGTTAGCTGGTATGGGACCTACACTTGGTAGCTCTCCTCCTTCTCTGTTCTGTCAGTTTCTTGTTCCATTCAGTGCTTGATCAAGTTCTTTATTTCTTCATTTAGTACTCAAGGTTCCAGAATTGATGTCTGTGTCTGCTTTACTTAGTTTTTTGGGTCTTTGCTGCAGAGGGATCGCCATGGGATACTTCTGTCTACAGCGCTATGTTGGCTCTGCCTCCCTATCACTTTTCGGGTGCTGCATTCTAGGTCAATTCCTTTGTATCATATTGTGTTTCACTAATTTGGGGACCAGTGGACCTTCTGGTATATGCGCACTTTTGAGTTTTTTTTTTTTTTTATTAAATATTTTATTGTACTTCAGGTGAAGGCTTACAGAACAGTTTCTCATGTAACAGTAGTACACATGCTGTTTTATGACTTTGGTTAACAACCCCACAACATTTTAACGCTCTGAATTCTCAGCTTTTCTTTTTTTTTTTTTTTTTGGTGAAAATACACATAGCCAAAGATATGCCATTTCAAAACTTTTTACTTACACATTTAAGTGACATTGACTATGCTCTTCGAATTGTGCTGCCATTCTCGCCCAAGATGAAGGCTTACGGGACAAAATAGCCTCCCATTTAACAGTTACTACAAATGTTGCCCTATCACACTGGTTAACAATCTCACAACACATCAACAGTATCCTTACTCAACTTGTGTTCCTTATCATCAGCTTCCTACTTCCCCTCTGCCTTCTGGCCCTTGTCACTGGACTCCTGTACCTCGTTAGTCTCATTTAGTTTTACTGGGCTGTCCACTCCCAGGCTGAACAGTGAACCTCGAAGGTAACTTCACCTCTGAGCTGAAAGGGTGTCTGGGGGCCACACTCTTGAGGTTTCTCCAGTATCCTTTAGGCCAGTAAATCTGGTCTTCTTTTTTATTTTATTTTTTTTTTTTTTGTGAGTTAGAATTATGCTCTACATCCTTCACAAGCTCTGTCCAGAACCCTCTGTTGTGATCCTGGTCAGAGCAGTCAGCGGTGGTAGCCGGGCACCATCTAGCTGTACTGGACTTAGTCCGGTGGAGGTCTTGGTAGCTGTGGTCAATTAGTCCTTTGGACTAATCTTTTCGTTGTATCCTGTTCTCATCATTCTCCCTTGCTCCCGAAGGGATGAGACCAGTGTAGTATCTTAGATGGCCGCTCACAGGCTTTTAAGACCCCAGGCACTACTCACCAAGGTAGAAGGTAGAGCATTATCTTTATAAGTAGTGTCATGCTAGATTGAGCTAGATGTTCCCCGAGACCATGGTCCCCAGAGCCCTCCGACCAACAGCTCAGTCCCTCGAGGAGTTTGGATGTGTCTATAGGGCCTCCATGACCTTTCCTTGTGCAGGTTGTGTTAGTTTCCCTTGTACTGTGTACTGTCTCACCTCTCACCCAAGATACCACTTATCTATTGCCTATTTAGTATTTCCCCCTCCTCCCCTCCCATCCCTGGTAACCAACAAGGATTGTTACATTTTACATGTGAACTTTTTCATGGGTTTTTACAATAGAGGTCTCATACAATATTTGTCCTTTTGTGATTGACTTATTTCACTCAGCATAATGTCCTCCAGTTTCATCCATGTTATGAGATGGTTCACAGATTCATTGTTGTTCTTTCTCGTTGCATAGTACTCCATTGTGTGTATGTACCATAGTTTGTTTATCCATTCATCTGTTGATGGGTACCTATGTTGTTTCCATCGTTTTGCTATTGTGAACAATGCTGCCATGAACATAGGTGTGCATATGTCTATTCGAGTGATGACTCTTATTTCTCTAGGATATATTCCTAGGAGTGGGATTGCTGGATCGAATGGTACGTCTATTTCTAGCTTTCTGAGGAAACGCCATATCATTTTCCAAAATGGCTGTATCATTTTGCATTCCCACCAGCAGTTTATAAGAGTTCCCATCTCCCCGCAGCCCCTCCAACATTTGTTATTTCCAGTATTTTTGATTCCTGCCAGTAATGCCAGGGTGAGATGGTATCTCATTGTGGTTTTCATTCGCATTTCTCTAATGGCTAGTGAACGCTGTTGGTGCTGTTGGCCATTTGAATGTCTTCTTTGGTGAAGTGTCTATTCATTTCCTTTGTCCAATTTTTGATAGGATTGTTTGTCTTTTTGTTGTAGAGGTGTTGGATTTTCTTGTAGATTATACAGATTAGACCTTTGTCTGACTTGTACGGTCCAAAAATTTTTTCCCAGTCTGTAGGTTCTCTTTTGACTCTTTTGGTGAAGTCTTTTGAAGAGCATAGGTGTTTGATTTTTAGAAGATCCCAGATATCTAGTTTAACTGTTGGGTTTATTGTGTTGATGGTTATGGTTTGTATCCTGTTAATGCCATGTATTAAGGCCTGAAGTGTTGGCCCTAGTTTTTCTTCTATGAACTTTATAGTTTTAGGCTTTATATTCAGGTCTTTGATCCATTTTGAAGTAGTTTTTGTATATGATGTGAGGTACGGGTCCTGTTTCATTTTTCTGCAAATGGCTATCCAGTTTTGCCAGCACCATTTGTTAAAAAGACTGTCTTTTCCCCATTTAATGGACTTTGGACCCTTGTCGAGAATCAGGTGACTGTAGGTGGATGGATTTACATCTGGGTTCTCAATTCTGTTTCATTGGTCAATGTCTCTGTTGTTGTACCAGTACCAGGCTGTTTTCACTACTGTAGCTGTATAGTAGGTTCTGAAGTCAGGTAGTGTGAGTCCTCCAACTTTCTTCTTCTTCAGTAGTGCTTTACTTATTCAGGGCTTCTTCCCTTTCCATACAAACTTAATAATTAGTTTTTCCATCTCTTTGAAGAATGTTGTTGGTATTTGGATCCGGATTGCATTGTATTTGTAAATTGCTTTAGGTAGAATTGCCATTTTCACAATGTTGAGTCTGCCTATACATGAGCATGGTATGTTTTTCCATTTATGTAGATCCCTTGGGGTTTCATGCAGCAGTGTTTTGTAGTTTTCTTTGTATAGGTCATTTACATTCCTGGTCAGATTTGTTCCTAAGTATTTTAACTTTTTAGGGGCTATGGAAAATGGTATTAATTTCCTGATCTCCTTTTCATCGTTCTCTTTACTGGTGTATAGGAATCCAACTGATTTTTGAGTGTTTATCTTGTATCCTGCTACTCTGCTGAATCTTTCTATTAGTTCTAGCATATTTGTCATGGAGTCTTTAGGGTTTTCTATGTATAGTATCATATCATCTGCAAACAGGGAGAGTTTAACTTCTTCATTACCAATTTGGATGCCCTTTATTTCTTTCTCTTGCCTTATTGCTCTAGCGAGAACTTCCGGTACAATGTTAAATACGAGTGGTGATAAATGGCATCCTTGTCTTGTTCTTGTTTTCAAAGGGAATGTTTTCAGCCTCTCTCCATTAAGAATGATGTTGGCTGTTGGTTTTGCATAGATTCCCTTTATTATGTTGAGAAGTTTCCCTTCTATACCTGTTTTATTGAGAGATTTTATCAGGATTGGGTGTTGGACTTTGTCAAATGACTTTTCTGCGTCAATTGAGAAGATAATGTTATTTTTTCTTTCCTTTTATTTATGTGGTGAATTATGTTGATGGATTTTCTAATATTAAACCATCCTTGCATACCTGGTATGAATCCTACTTGGTCGTGGTGTATTATTTTTTTGATATGATACTGAATTCTATTGGCTAGAGTTTTATTCAGAATTTTTGCATCTATATTCATGACAGATATTGGTCTGTAATTTTCTTTTTTTGTGATGTCTTTGCCTGGTTTTGGTATCAGCGTTATACTGGCTTCATAGAATGAATTTGGAAGTGTTGCTTCCTCTTCTATGCTCTGAAATAGCTTGAGTAGAACTGGTACAAGCTCTTCTGTAAATGTTTTGTAGAATTCTCCAGTGAGGCCACCTGGGCCAAGGCTTTTTTTGGTTGGGAGTTTTTTTTATTACATTTTCAATCTCTTCTCCTGTTATGGGTCTGTTCAGATTTTCGATATCACTTTGTTGTAGTCTGGGTAGGCCATGTGTTTCTAGAAATTTATCCATTTCCTCCAGGTTTTCAAATTTGTTGGAATATAGTTTTTCATATTATTCTGTTATAATCCTTTTTATTTCGGTTGGGTCTGTTGTAATGTCCCCCATTTCATTTCTTATTTGGTTTATTTGTTCCCTCTGCTGTTTTTCTTTTGTCAGTCTGGCCAGTAGTTTGTCGATTTTGTTGATTCTTTCAAAGACCCAACTTTTGGTTTTGTTGATTCTTTCTATTGTTTTTCTGTTCTCTATTTCATTGATTTCTGCTCTGATCTTTACTATCTCCTTTCTTCCGGTGGTTGTAGGCTTTTTTTTTTTGCTGTTCTCTTTCTATTTGTTTGAGTTCTGTAGTTAATGTTTTGATTTTGTCCCTTTCTTCTTTTTTGATATGTGCATCTATTGCTATAAATTGTCCTCTGAGGACTGCCTTTGCTGTGTCCCAAAGGTTTTGGTAGGATGTGTTTTCATTTTCATTTGATTCTAGGAATTTTTTAATTCCATCTCTGATTTCTTCTATTACCTATTGATGTGTAAGCAGAGTATTATTCAGTTTCCATGTGTTTGATTTTTTTTCCTTGCTCTTTCTAGTGTTAATTTCTACCTTGATGGCATTGTGGTCAGAGAAGATACTGTGAATTATCTCAGCATTTTGGATCTTGTTGAGGATTGCTCTGTGGCCTAAGATGTGGTCTATTCTGGAGAACGTTCCATGTGCATTGGAAAAGAATGTTTACTTTGCAGCGGTTGGATGGATTGTTCTATATATGTCTATGAGGTCCAGTTGACTGATTGTTCCGTTTAGGTCTTCTGTATCTTTGCTGAGTTTCTTTTTAGTTGTTCTGTCCTTTACTGAGAGTGGTGTGTTGAAGTCTCCTACTATTATTGCAGAACTGTCAATTTCTCTTTTCAGTGCTGTTAGTGTTTTTTTTATGTATTTTGGAGCCCTGTCATTGGGTGCATAGATATTTATTATGGTTATGTCTTCATGATGGATCGTCCCCTTAATCATTATATAGTGTCCTTCTTCGTCTTTCATGGTAGATTTTGTTTTAAAGTCTATTTTATCTGAGACTAGTATTGCCACTCCTGCTCTTTTTTGGTAGTTGTTAGCTTGATATATTTTTTTCCAACCTTTGATTTTTAATAAATTCACATCTTTGTTTCTAAGGTGAGTCTCTTGTAGACAGCATATTGATGGATCCTGTTTTCTTATCCATTCTGCCACTCTCCGTCTCTGTATGGGTGCACTGAGTCCATTTACATTCAGTGTAATTATTGATACATGGAAGTTTGTTGCTGTCATTTTGTAGCGCTTTTTTTTGTGGTGCTGAAGTTTTCTTTGTTCTTCTTACTCTCTTGTGCTGAGTTACTTGTGTTTGTGGATTTTGTGTTCATTTCTTTTGTTTTTGTAGGTTTTGTTTTTGCTGAGACTTTATGTTTTTTGTCTTTATTTTTATGAGTTGGTTTGTTAACTTTCTTTGTGGTTACCATGAATTTTACCCTTATCTTTATAAGTTTGAAGCAGTCTAACCTTACTTGGTATCGCCTTGCCTTCCTCTCCTTTAGAAGGTTCTATACCTATGCCGTTTGTTCCCTCTTTCATTGTTTTGATGTTGTTGTCATCCTTTGATTGATTGCTCTGATTCCCTGTTGTATTTCTTTGGTTTTTGGATAGTCCTCAGTAGTTCATTTCCTAGAATGGTATCTGGTTCTTATGAACCTGCGTCCTAGGTCCTAGGTCCTGCCTGAGGGCTGAAGTTGTTTGTCCTCAGATCGAAGAACTCCCTTTAATAATTCTTGTAAGTTTGGTTTGACTTTTGCATATTCCCTTAGTTTCTGTTTATCTGGAAATGACCTTATTTCACCATCAAATTTGAACGAGAGTTTTGCAGGATGTATTATTCTTGGCTGACATTTTTTTTCTTTTAAGATTTTACATATGTCATCCCACTGCCTTCTTGCCTGCATGGTTTCTGCCGAATAATCTGAGCTTAGTCTTGTTGTTTCTCCTCTGTATGTGACTTCTTGTTTTTCACGAGCTGCTCTCAGGATTCTTTGTTTGTCTTTAGTTTTGGCGAGTGTGAATATCATATGTCTTGGTGATTTTCTTTTGAGGTCTCTTCTATATGGGGTTCATTGAGTTTCTTGGATGGCCTGCTTTTCATCTTTCATGATATTGGGAAAGTTTTCTGTAAGCAGTTCCTCAATGATCCTCTCTGTGTTTTCTGTTTTCTCCCCCTGTTCTGGGATGTCAATCACTCGTAAGTTTTTGCTTTTAATTGTGTCCCACATAACTCTCAGGGTCTCTTCATTTTCCTTTGTTCGTTTTTCTGAGTTTTCCTGAAACAGAGTTGTATCCAAGTGTTTGTCTTCAATTCCACTGATCCTGTCTTCCACGTTTTCAAATCTACTTCTCAGCCCTTCTGTGACATCGTCCATTTCTGAAATCTTGTTGTTTATCTTTTGGATTTCTAATTGTTGTTTTTGTATAATTTCAAGTTGTGAATTTATTTTGGCATTTTGATCCTGCATCATCTTCCTGAATTCTTCCAATTTTTTGTCTGTATTTTCCATAAATTTGTCTATTTTTTCCTCATGTTTGTTAGCTTTTTGCCTCAGTTCTTGGAAAATTCCGAGTATTAGTGATTTGAGTTCCCTATCAGGTACTTCTAGTGCATTTTCTTCCACAGGAGAGTTATCTGGTGTTTTAATTTGGATGCCTATTGGAGCCATCTTGTCTTGTTTTTGTAAATGTTTTGATATTGTTTGCTGTTTTGGGGGCATTCAGTAGATATTTTTCTCTTTTATTGATTGTAGATTTTTTTTTTTTTTGTTTCATCCTTGTGGTACAGCTGGGCAGATCTAGCTGAAGAGGAGCTACTGGGACGGGTTGTTTGTGGCACTCACCGCAGCCACCAGGATGGTCAGTAGTCAGTGCTGGGCAGGTTCCAATAGGGCGTGCCTGCACAGCTTGGTGGTGTGATGTCAAGTGCATGGTGCAGGTAGGCAGGATGCAGCGGGGAGATGGTTATGTGTGAAGCTAAGCTGGATATGGGAGAGAGGAGAGAGGAGCAGGAGCGAAAAGCATACAAAGATAAAAGAATGCTAGGGGGGCTTGTTGTTGGAATGGACAGATGGGAGACTATGGGATGGAGGAAACCAGAAGGGGGAAGAGAAAGAAAAGGAAAGAATGAACAAATAAAAATCAGAAAAGTTAAAGAACTGCAAAGTTCCCAGGGATCCCACTGATGCAGCTATGAGGTCTGGGGGAGTTGGTCTCAGGTTTCACAGCACAGCCTGGCCAGAAGGTGCAGAGGCATACATCACCTGATATTCAGGGATCAGAAACAGAAGGAAGAGATAGAGAGATGAGAAATTAAGCAATGAAGAAAGACAAAAGGGAAAAAGAGGGAAAAGAAAACAAAACTAATCAAAAAAGAAAAAAAAATAAAATTAAAAAAAAAAAAAAAGCAACAGCAGCAGTCAATGAATGGCACTCAGAGAGCCAGCCAGTGTGGGTTGGTGTTTCTTTACAAGAGACTGTGTCCGTGGGAAACAGAGGAGGCCAAGTGTGAGTAAAGAAGGGTGGAGAGTGGAAAGCATATATCACAAATTGCCTGCACTCTGGGGACCCTCAGAAAGGAGCTAAGAGGGTGCAAGGAGCCAGGCACCTGAGTGAAAGGATGGGGAGGTGGCAAGAGGCAAGCAAGAAACCAAAAGGAGCAGGAGGAAAAAAAAAATAAAAAAGGCAGCACCAGCAGGCAACAAATGGCAGCTAGAGAGCCGCCCGCCCAGGCACGCGGAATCCAAGCAGCCGGCAGACCCCGGTGAAGAGACTGCGGCCAGGGGAAGCAGAGAGGCTAACGAACAAAGGCCCCGGGATCTCACCAGCAGGGCAGCCCAGACCTGGAAGCAGCCACATGCCCGAACACAGCCCCACAGCCCCGCAGGAGAGAGCAAAGACGGTGCTCAGAGCCAGGCACCGGAGTAAAAGGAGGAGGAGGTGGCAGAAAAAGCTACGCCAGCAGCCAACAAGCGGCTCTCAGAGAGCCGCCAGCCTGGGCGTGCGGAATCCAAGCATCAGCACCCCCTAGCCCAGGGACCCTGGCCACGGGAAGCAGGGGAGCCCCAGCCCAGTCGGAGAGGCGTGGGGGGTGGGAAAGCGCACACCGCAATTTACCAGTTGTTCTGTCTCCCACTGGAAGCTCAGCGAGGCTGCTCTCCCCTTCTCCCGTTTGCTGGTCTCCAATAGGAGTCCACAATGGTGGATCTGCGCTGCGTTAGCTGGTAAGGAATCTCTGCATGAGTCTCTCCTCGCTCTCGGTTCTCTTTCAGTATTCTCACTCCGTTTGGTGTTTGGCTGAGTTCTTTATCTCTTCATTTGATGTTCTAGGGTTTCAGGATTGTTGATTCTCTGTTAGGCTTAGTTTTTCGGATCTTTGCTGTGGAGGGACGGCGTGGTGCTTCTGCCTAGAGTGCCATCTTGCCCCGCCCTCTTGAGTTTTTTTAAAAAGATATTTTAATAAATATATTTTGTAATGTCAAGATTTTTACTTTAGTCTTTCTTATCTCCACCTATTCTTGAAACCTATAGTATTGGTTGCTCTTGGTGCCTAACTGTAGGGTAATGCTTTTTGGCTATACGCATCCCCTTCTAATGTCGGCAGCTTTGCTCTTGCCCAAAGCATGCTGGGGATGAACTTGGGCTAAGGTACAAGGCTAGAGGTGGCTGAACAGGCCGGTGGCCAAAGCTGAGGAATGTCTTATTGACAAAAAGAAAAATATCTGGGACTGGAAATGTAGTCCCTGGGAGCGCTGGCCACCTAGGGACTTGGAAGAAAAACAAATAAGCCTTAACCCCAGCTGGAACTGTATATAAGCTTGTGTCCCTTGGTAGGTGGTAGCAGAGTCCTACTCTGGTCCAGCCGCCGCCTGGACTGTTCTGTACGTAAGTTTCCCAGGTTAACCACATGTCTCGATTGCTGACTCTGGAGTCTTTCTTTGTCTCTTGGCTGCGCAGCCAATCCTGGGTCCGGACACTACTGCATTGTTACTCAACAATTGGTGAGCCAGCCAGGAGACCGAGGAAACCACCATGTGCGCTGGACATATAGCGGGGAAAGGGACTGTAAGGGGAGGAATGCCAGGATGGCCCTCACCTTTAATGTGGTGGGTAGTGTCACCGCTATTTCGGATAGCTGGAGCCCACTGCGTAAGTACGGGGACTCCCCGAAAACTCCTAAGGGCATTGAGGATATGCTGCATCAGTTGGAGGTCCCAAAGCGAAAACAAGATTGCCACCCTGTGGTCGCTAGTGTGGGGTGGCTCGCACTGGCAACTTTGAGAGAGGCGTCCACGCGGAGCTAGCTGCTAGGGGACGAATTAGACAGCTAGAAGAAGAGCTGCAACTGGAGGAGGACTTGCGTGCCACACATTCCATTCCCTAGCCCATATGCTTTCCTGTGGGGGAAGTCCCAGGTTGGCCAGCGACCTCCATGTGGGGACGTCTGGCTCGTATGCTTTTCTTTGGGGGAAATCTCTGCTGGCCACCAAAGCCCAGCTAGCTGCTGAAGCTCGAGTAAGAGCTTTGCAGAAAGTGTTACAGTTGGAAAGGGATGTGTGGCAGTCATGTGAGGGTACGACTAACATACTCAGCAGCTGTGTCTACTAACAAGATAAGCAACTAGAAATGCTCGCTGAAGGTTTGTAAAGATGGGAGATTCAAGGGCTAAGGGAATAATACCCTAGCCATTGCTCAAAGCCCTCCAACAATGTGACTGGAGATAGTTGGAGAAGCTAAACAGGTTCCTGGCACTGAGAACACTCTGTAACACCCAGTGCAAAGCAAGAGTTAAAACAACAGGAGAAAAAAAAAGAGTAAAAAGCCCTTCAATCTAGCTTGTGTTAAGCGACCTTGAAGAGACCTCAAAGGCCCTCTCTGGAATTCTCTGATAGCTGCCCCTGCCAAGATAACAGAGCAGCAACATAGCTGCTGCTGCAACAGTAAGGGGGAAACTAAAATAAGAGGGCCCACCTCCATGTTACCAGACAGCTGGGCTGAACCCATGCTTGAACTTGGTATGGTGGAGGCATGGCTCTACAAATGACTGAGCGCTCTGCCAACTTTTCCCAGATCTTCTTCCAGAAATAATTAAGACTGAGGATTAAGCCTAGGTCCCTCTCTAACCAGGGAGGACCAAAGGTCTTATGTTACAATTAAAGTTCAATGAGGAAAACTTTTGGGTCTGAGGTCACTATTATAAAGACACTTGCCCAAGTCTGACTATGGGTAAGTTCCTTTAGGTCCCCTACAAATTCTTATTGTATGTGTTGATGTATTAATGCACACCTTTGTAAACTTTTGCCTCCAAGTCCTGATGGGAATTGCTTCAGTTAGGGCCATTTCCAGTGGGGCATAGGGAAACTGTAACATGGGCTATATATAGCTAATACCCTAGCCATTCAATCTGGTCACTGACAACCCTAGGACTGACATATAAAGCAAGCCCCTATGGAGATAGATGAGACGTCTGGACAAAACAAAAAAAAAAAACCAAACAAACAAAGTGGGTTCTGCTCCTGATAAACTTTTGTTACTTGTGTGGATGGTCATCAGAAAAACTCCTGTGATGAGAGGGGAAAACAACCAACAGCTCTTGCTGTTGCCAGCTGACTGCAGAAGCTGAAGCATTGTCTGCTCCAGAGCAAAGAGATGTGCAACTGACCACCTCCTGGATTTAAGACGGGACAGTCCATGGGTATTCACACACCATCCAAGACTAGGCCTACATGCATGGGCTGCTACTGTCATCAGAAAACAGCAAACAACATAGAAAAGCTGACCTGCTTACAAGACCCTGGCCAAGGCTAAAACCTGCGCAGGGACAGATTTCCAAGCCAAGAGGCCAGGACACTCTCCACAGGTAAATCATATTGGGGCCTCTTATCCTATACAGAGGCTTTCACTGGATCTTGAATGAACTCTTCATGCTTTACATCACCCTCAAGCCATAGCTGTAGTTGAGCACTTCAATGGACAGGCTTAAACAGCTAATAGGAGGGGACAAGACAACCCCAGCCTGAATTATGCATCTCAGGCAAGTAGTCTGGGGTCTCAATACAGCAGTTCCCTGCAAGAACATTTCGCATTTGTACCTTGTATTTGATCAAACTATCTGTTCTATACAATGTGTTTCTTTTGTATACAACTGTTCCTGACAAAAGATCTGGGTTCCCACAGAGGTCACTGCCTCAAGACTAGGACAGACAGCTTGGGTGGCTATACCTGGGCAACCCTCACCTCAAGTGTTACAGGAAATGGGGGAGAGGGGGAATTGTTAATGTTGCCTCTTTTTTTCCCCAAATTATCTCACAGGCCCCTCATTCATGGGCCCAAATGATATAGGCTCTTTGCTAGAGTTACTTATCAGACCAACTGATGGCCCTGTCAACATTTGAACCAAGATGACAAGTCATCTCCCCACACTGTTGCAGCTGATCTGTCAACAAGGAGGACACCTCATGGATCAACTGAATGTGTAACCTAGTGTACTGAGGAGGTCTTGTGGTATATGTTAAAAAGGTAAGCAGCACATGACTGGATGGTTTGATTCTGAGAACAATACTTTTGAGATTCAGTTTGAAGTTACTCTGGACATGAAAACTTGCAGAATATGTACACTGACTGACTATACCAAGTCTGAACTAGCCTGGTCTGGAAATGGTAATACCTTGTTCAATTGTGCTGAGGAAGGGAACTTTTGTATTATTTGTACCGAAATGCGTACTGTTCATATAATGTCATGTTAGGAGAAATATGCTGTTTTTACATAAATGGATCAGGACATGTTATATATACATAAGATTGGACAAATGCAGCTCTTTGATCTATTCAGTTGGCTTGGGGTAAGCCACAACTGGGGTGGACTGTTGGGGAAGTGTTCTGCCTCTACATCTCCTATCCAGGCTGCGTAAGTAAAGGCCTTGGGTCCAGAACATTCTCTGATAAGGAGGCTGGGAACTGGGTCATCTTCTGTCTCCCAGTTCCTTCTTTTCAGAGAAGCCTTCCCCCTGTTCTGGGCACACGTCATCTCTTGCACATGCACACACGCCATACGGCACCTGGCCCACCCCACTGCTATATCTGTTCCCTGCAGGAAGGGAACAGAGTATCTCATACTACAGCACAAGGAGGGGAGCAGCACAATTAAGAAACATGCTAGATTATAAGAGCCGACCTCAGTGGCTAGACTAAATGGGGAAACTCTACGAACATGGAAGGTTGTCCTTCCTCCTTCAGAACAGGATGGCCCTTGACATCCTGACTACTGCCCAGGGCAGCACCTGTGCCATGATAAAAACTGAATGTTGCATATATATCCCTGATGCCTCTAAAAATTTGGCTTTGCAGGACTTTTAGCAACACATCACTACAATTGAGCATGACTCCACCGACCCTATCTCCAGCTGGCTGCAATCCCTCCTATCTGCCTGGTGGACAGGCTTCTGGGTGATATTGGGACTCTTATTAAATGTCTTTTCCTGTGTTGTGGGTTATACTATGTATGTGGTCTGCTTTTGTAGTGCTCCTCTGCATACTAAGTCTGAGGACTGTTGCGGAAGAGGAGGGTGGTAAGACTGTAAGGACATTAGGGGGGTATGCAGGGGTGGAGTGTAGGGTAATGTTATTAGGATATATGCATCTGCTTCTAATGTTGGCAGCTTTGCTCTTGCCAGAAGCATGCTGCGGATGAACTCGGGCTAAGGTACAAGGCCAGGGGTGGTGTGAATAGGCTGGTGGCCAAGGCCAAGGAATGCCTCATTGACAAAAAGAAAAACATCTGGGCCTGGACATGTAGTCCCTGGGAGCTCTGGCCACCTAGGGACTTGGAAGAAAACAAATAAGCCTTAGCCCCAGCAAGAACTGTATATAAGCTTGTGTCCCTTGCTAGGAGGTAGCAGAGCACTACTCTGGTCCAGCTGCCACCCTGGACTGCGCTGTACAGAAGTTCCCCAAGTAAACCATATGTCTCGGTCAATGTTTCTGGAGTCTTTCTTTGGTCTCTTGGCTACATGGGTGACCCTGGGTCCAGACACTGCTGGCTTGTTACCCAACACTAACCTAGATGCCTTTTATCCAGCTGGTGCTGTGAGAGTCAGCAGCTAGTGGCTTACAGCTGCATTAAAAAATGTCCAAGGTAAAGTTTAACATGTATAAAGAATTTGTTGACCCTAGATTAAAATATGTGTGTAAAGAGTAGCAGACAATGAAGCTAGGAATGCTGGAAGATTACAAAGGGCCTTCTTCACTTCCTGCACACCTCTCTGCATAATTACATAGCTGTCGAGCAACTTGTCTGTTTGTCTTTCTATCAGTCATCTCTCTCTCTCCCTATCAGTTTTTCTATCTTCTATCATCTGTCTATGTTTTAGGAAGGCAATACCATGAAGTGATATTTAATGTCAACACTCTTCTCTGATATCCCCCTATCTTTCATACAGCTTTTATCAATTAACTTCGCAGTTTCATTTCTATCTGCCTGCTCTATGTATTTCCGTATGGAAAGTGATTTATATTACTTCCTTTTATTTTATATTATTTTCCTAGGTGATCTCATCTGTTCTCTTTGACTTTAGTTGCCATCTGGGCACTTCCCAAATGGATCTCTTAGCTGAAATCTTTTTTCTGTTATCAAACCCTACACTGGGCATCCAGGAAACATAACAGACACTTCACACCAAGAGCATCTCACAAAGAACTTATCACTTCTCCTGCCACAATGTTCCTGCCACCAAACCAAACTTGGGTCCCTGCCCGGTGTGCACAGAAATCCTGTTACTAGACACTAGTCTTTGAGAAAGAGAAAGTAGTTTTATTGTTAGGAGCTGGACAAGGAGCCTGGAGGAAGATTTCTCAGATCTGACTCTTTGAAATGTGAGTGTACAGGGTTTTTAAGGCGTTGGGAGAGAAGGAAAGTTATGCATATTCATACAAGGGGTTGGATGTCACTTGGTGATTGGCTAAAACTATGCTCCCTTCAAATTAAAGGGCTAGGCAATTTTTATTCTTCTACCTCAGCGCGATGGAAGTGTTTCAGAGTTTAAGCATAGGGGAAGCAGGAAGTTCTACTCGGGGGTGTAGTAGATAGGTTCCATTGTGGGGTCCTGAGTTTCCAAGGGGTAGAGGAGTGAGGCTTTTTGTGCATGAATGGAGATCTTGTTAAAACCAGCTTTAAGCAGTTTTTTCTTGGTATATCTTTTGTTTTCTGAAAAACAAGTTAAAGGAAGCTACTGAATTTCCTGGAAATTCACTGGTAATTGTCAAGGCAGGGTCCTAACAGGCTTATAGAGTTGGAGTCTGGTTACATTCCAACATATTTCCTTCTAGGAATAGCATCATGAGTTTCAGCTTAGTTTCTCAAAATTTTCTTAACTCTGGACTTCCAGGAAACATGGCATTGTAGACAGAAGCACCATGCTGTCCCTCCACAGCAAAGATCTGAAAAACAAAGTCAAACATTGACACACGTAAATCCTGAAACAGTAAGCATCAAATGAAGAGAACTCAGCCAACCACTGAATGGAATAAGAAACTGACTGAGAACAGAGAGCGAGGAGAGATACACGCAGAGGTCCCCTATCAGCTACTGCAGCATGGTTCCACCATCTTGGACTCCTATCGAAGATCGGTGAATAGTGCATACAAGAAAGTAGCTTCAAGCAGTTGCAAGCAGGAGACGAACAACCGGTAACCAGTGATATAAGCTTTTCCACCCCCCACCCTTCTTCACCCCCCATTCGGCATCCTCTGCTTCCAGCAGCCACAGTCTCTTGGCTAGGAAGCACAAGCTTCACCCCAGAACCCCTTGGATTCCACAAGTCTGCACTGGTGGGCCCCCTGCGTGTCATTTGCTGGCTGCTGGTGTTGCTTTTTTCTGCTTCTTTAGATTCCTTTCTTACCTCTCACCACCTCCTGCTCCTTTCTCTCAAATACCTGGCTCCATGTGCCATCTTTGCTTCTTCCTGAAAGGCTGAGGGATGCGGCTTGACTGTGGGACTGCTTCCTGGCCCATGCTTTTGTGCTGGTGGAACCCCCGGGTCTTTTTTGGTTTGTTCTGTTTTGAATTGTTTGATCATTTTCTTTTTCTTTTCTTGTCTCGGGAGCACATTCTGGCCAGGCAGTGATGTGTGGCCTGAGATCTCTCCCTTACTCTGCACAGACACAGAGTGCACTGCCTGGCGGCATTTCTTTTTTCTTGTTTTTGTTTTCTTTCTTGGTTTTATTTATTTATTTTTTTCTGGGTTTTTTTGTTTCTTTGTTTTATTTTCTTCTCTCTCTTTTTCCCTTTTTGTCTTTCTTTATGTCCAGCTTCTCATCACTCTATACTTACTTCTCTTCCTATCTCCTGAATACCTGGCACAGTGTGACAGCTCTACCTATTCTAGCCAGGCT
This sequence comes from Dugong dugon, assembly GCA_030035585.1. NCBI lineage: Eukaryota > Metazoa > Chordata > Mammalia > Sirenia > Dugongidae > Dugong > Dugong dugon. The sequence continues at coordinate 38,512,105 of CM057479.1, forward strand.
GTACTTCATGGCCTGGGAGCAACTTCCTCAGACCTACCATCCACACCAGTGGGATCCATGGGGGCTTGTCTTTTTTTTCCTCTATATTTTTTTCCTTTTGCTCTTTTTCTTTCTTTTTTTTTAATCTCCATTTCTCAGTCTCTCATCTCTCCACTCCAACCACAAGCTCCTTAGTACTCTTTTTTGGTGTTTGTTAGTGTGTATGTTTCTGGCTACTGTTCCTCTCTCCTCTCTGTCCTCTTTCCTATACCCATCTTACCTCCACACATCACAATCTCCCCCCTCCTTCCTGCCTACCTGCACCATGCACTGAACTTCACAACCCCAAGCAGCACAGGGACAGCCTACCAGAACCTGCCCTGCACTGATTCCCAGCCCTCCCTGTCAGGCCTAGTACGTGCCAAAAACAACCCATCCCAACAACTCCCCTTCAGCTGGACCTGTCTTGCTATATCATACCTGAGTTACTGACCCTTCCCACTGGAGAAGGAGGTGAAAAGTATTGTGCCCACAGATGAGCAAACAAAAAAGAATGCACAACCCACCTGATCAGACATAACCAAATAAAACAAAAAAAGCAGGATGAAACAAACAAATCTCCAATCAATAAATGAGGAAAATAACTATACTGAGTGCCCTGAAGACAGCAGACAATATTAAAACATATATAAAAACAGGACAGGATGGTTCCATTAGGCATCCAAAATAAAACACCAGAGGACTTTCCAGTGGAAGAAAAGGCACTAGAACTACCTGATAGGGAATTCACATCTCTAATACTCAGAATTATCTGAGAGTTGAAGCAAAAAGCAGACAAAAATGAGGAAAAAATAGAAAAATTCATGGAAAAGGCATACAAATTCATGGAAAATGCAGACAAAAAAATGGAAGAATTCAGGAAAATAATACAGGAACAAAATCTCAGAATAAATTCACAACTAGAAATCATACAAAAACAACAATTAGAAATCCAAAAGATAAACAACAAGATTTCAGAAACGGACAGTGTCATAGAAGGGCTGAGGAGCAGATTTGAAAAGGTGGAAGACAGGATCAGTGGAATTGAAGACAAATACTTTAATACAACTCTGTTTGAGGAAAACTCAGAAAAAAAAAAAAAACAAAGAAAAATGAAGAGACAGAATTATGTGGGATGCAATCAAAAGCAAAAAATCTGCGAGTGATTTGAGTTCCAGAACAGGGAGAGAAAACAGAAAACATAGAGAGGATCACTAAAGAACTGCTAACAGAAAAATTCCCCAATATCATGAAAGATGAAAAGCTGACCATCCAAGAAGCTCAACGAACCCCGTATAGGATAGATTTACAAAGAAAATCACCAAGGCATATCATAATCACACTCGCTAAAACCACAGACAAACAAAGAATCCTGAGAGCACCTCAAGAAAAATAAAAAGTCACATACAGAGGAAAAACAAGAAGACAAAACTCGGATTATTCAGCAGAAACCATGTAGGCAAGAAGGCAATGGGATGACATATATAAAACCTTGAAAGAAAAAAATAGCCAGCCAAGAATAATGTATCCTGCAAAACTCTCGTTCAAATATGATAGTGAAATTAGGTCATTTCCAGATAAACAGAAAATAAGGGACTATGTAACAACCAAACCAAACTTACAATACTTACTAAAGAGAGTCGTTTGAAGAGAACAAACAACATCATACCACAGGCTGAATAGAAGACACAGGAATGTACTAGCCAGATACCAGCCTAGGAAATGAACTCTTAAGGACTATGCAAAACCAAAAAGAATTACATCAGGGAACAAAAGAGTTACTCTGTAAATGACAACAACATCAGAACAATAAAAGAGGGAATAAACGGTGTAGGTATAGAAACTTCTAATGGAGAAGAAGGCAAGGCAATACCAAGTAATAATAGACTGGTTCAAATCTAGGAAGATAAGGGTAAATTTGAAGGTAACCACAAAGAAAGACTCAACATTGTGAAAATGACAATCCTACCCAAAGCAATTTACAAATACAATGCAGTCCTGATCCAAATACCAACAACATTCTTTAAAGAGATGGAAAAAACAATCATTAACTTTATATGGAAAGGGAAGATGCCCCAGATAAGTAAAGCACTATTGAAGAAGAAGAATAAAGTAGGAATCGCACTACCTGCTCAGAGCCTACTATACAGTTCCGGTAGTCAAACAGCCTAGTACTGGTACAAAGACAGATACATTGACCAGTGGAACCAAATTCAGAACCCAGAGATAAATCCATCCAAATACAATCACCTGATCTTCGACAAGGACCCAAAGTCCATCATATAAGGAAAAGACAGTCTTTTTAACAAATGGTGCTGGCAAAACTGGATATCCATCTGCAAAAAAATGAAACAGGGGAGTTCCAGGAAAATGGCGCTGAAAGCAGAAGCACCATGCCATCCCTCCACAGCAAAGATCTGAAAAACTAAGCCAAACAGAGAATACAATAATCCTGAAACCGTAAAACATCAAATGAAGAAATAAAGAACTCAGCCAAGCACCAAATGGAGTGAAAAACTGACAGAGAAAGGAGAGCGAGGAGAGATTCATGCAGAGGTCCCCTAGCAGTTAACGCAGCGTGGATCCACCATCTTGGACTCCTATCGGAGACCAGCAAATGGGGGTAAGAGAAAGCAGCCTCATGGAGCATCCAGCAGGAGACAAAACAACCGGTAATTTGTGGTGTGTGCTTTTCCACCCCCCACCCCTCTTCGCCCTGGCTCGGCCTCCCATGTTTCCCGCGGCCACAGTCTCTTCACTGAGAAGCACCGGCTGCTTGGATTCCACACAGCCAAGCAGGCGGCTCTCTGGGTGCCATTTGTTGGCTGCTAGTATTGCTTTTTTTTCTGATTCTTTTGATTTCTCACTTGCCTCTAGCCACCTCCCCCTCCTTTCACTGGAGTGCCTGGCTCCGTGCCCCATCTTTGCTTCTTCCTGAGGGGCTGCACAGTGCCAGCAATTTGTGATATACGCCTTCCCACTCTCCACTCTTCTTCACCCACACTCGGCCTCCTCTGCTTCTCGTGGACACAGTCTCTTGTCCAGAAACACCAGCCCACACAGGCTGGCTCTCTGAGTGCCATTTGTTCGCTGCTGGTGTTGCTTTCTTTTTTTTTTTTTCCCTTCTCCTTTTGATTTCTTGCTTGCCTTTCGCCGTCTCCCCCTCTTTTTGCTCAAGTGCCTGGCTCCGTGCGCCATCTTTGCTTCTTCCTGAGGGGCCGCGGAGCTCCATTTGAGTGTGGAGTTGCTTCCAGATCTGGGATATTGTGCTGGTGGGATCCCAGGGCTTTTTTTCATTTGTTCATTATGAATTGTTTGTTTGTTTTCCTTTTCTTGGGTTGGGAGCCCTTTCTGGAAAGGCGTAGCTGCATGGCAAGGAAATCCCCTTCAGCTTTCACAGATGTGCAGAGGGATCCCTGAGAGCATATCTTTTTTTGTTGGTTTTCTTTTTTTATTTTCTGTTCTTTTGGGGGACTTTCTTGTTCTTTTTTTTTTTTTAATTTTTAATTTGTTTTGTTTTCTTTCCCTCTTTTTCCCTTTTGGTCTTTCTTCATTGCTCAGTTTCTCGTCTCTCTATATCTTCCTTCTCTTTCTGATCCCTCAATACCAGGCGTTGTATACCTCTATGACTTCTAGCCAGGCTGTACTGCAACACCTGTGAGCGACTTCTCCAGACCTCATAGCTGCATCAGTGGGATCCCTGGGAACTATGGGGTTCTTTAACCTTTCTGATTTTTATTTATTCAATCTTTTATTTTCTTCCTCTTCCCCTTTCTGTTTTTTTCCATTGCATAGTTTCTCATATCTCCATTCCAACGGCAAGCTCCCCTAGCGTTCTTTTTGGTTTGTTTGTATGTTTTTGGCTCCTGTTCCTCTCTCCCATATTCTTCATAGCTCCACACATAACAATCTCCCTACTGCATTCTGCCTACCTGCACCATGTGCTTGACATCACACCACCAAGCAGTACAGGTATGGCCTACTGGAACCTGCTCTGCACTGATTACCGACCCACCCTGGTGGCTGTAGTAAGTGCCACAAACAACCCGTCCCAGTAACTCCTCTTCAGCTAGACCTGCCCTGCTGTACCATATCTGAGTGACTGACCCTGCCAGTTGGAGAAGGCGGCGAAAAGTATTGAGCGCACAGATGAGCAAACAACAAAGAATACACAGTCCACCTGCTCAGACATAGTCAAAAATTTTTTAAAAAAGGGACAAAACAAACAAATCTACAATCAATAAATGAGAAAAGTAACTACTGAATGCCCCAAAAACAGCAGACAATATCAAAACATTTACAAAAACAGGACAAGATGGTTCCAGAAGGCATCCAAAATAAAAAGCCAGATGACCCTCTTGTGGAAGAAAATGCACTAGAACTACATAATAGGGAATTAAAATCTCTAATACTCAGAATTCTCCAAGAACTGAGGCAAAAATCTGACAAACATGAGGAACAAATAGACAAATTCATGGAAAATACGGACAAAAAATTGGAAGAATTCAGAAAGATGATGCAGGAACAAAATGCCAAAATAAATTCACAATTAGAAATTATACAAAAGCAACAATTAGAAATCCAAAAGATAAACAACAAGATTTCAGAAATGGATGATGTCATAGAAGGGCTCAGAAGCAGATTTGAAATCATGGAAGACAGGATCAGTGGAACTGAAGACAAACACTTGGATACAACTCTGTTTCAGGAAAACTCAGAAAAAAGAACAAAGAAAAATGAAGAGACCCTGAGAGTTATGTAGGACACAATTAAAAGCAACAATTCACGAGTGATTGGCATTCCCGAACAGGGGGAGAAAACAGAAAACACAGAGAGGATCATTGAGGAACTGCTGACAGAAAACTTCCCCAATAACATAAAACATGAAAAGACGGCCATCCAAGAATCTCAATGAACCCTGTATAGGGCAGATGCCAAAAGATAATCACCAAGGCATATCATAATCACACCTGCAAAAACCAAAGACAAACAAAGAATCCTGAGAGCAGCTCTTGAAAAACAAGAAGTCACATACAGAGGAGAAACAATAAGACTAAGCTCAGATTATTTGGCAGAAACCATGCAGGCAAGCAGGGAATAGGATGACATATATAAAATCTTGAAAGAAAAAAACATCAGCCAAGAATAATATATCCTGCAAAACTTTCATTCAAATTTGATGGTGAACTTGGGTCATTTCCAGATAAACAGAAATTAAGGGAATATGTAAAAGTCAAACCAAACTTACAAGAATTATTTAAAGGAGTTCTTAGATCTGAGGACAAACAGCTTCATCTCACAGGCAGAACAGAGGATGCAGGATTGTATGTGCCAGATACCAATCTAGGAAATCAACTCTCAAGGACTGACCAAAACCAAAAGAAATACAACAGGGGATCAGAGCAGTTAATCAATAAATGGCAACAACATCAAAACAATAAAAGAGGGAATAAACAGCATTGGTATAGAACCTTCTAATGGAGAGGAAGGCATGGCGATACCAGGTAATCGTAGACCACTTCAAACTTAGAAAGCTAAGGGTAAAATTCATGGTAACAACAAAGAAAGTTAACAAACCAACTAATGAAAATAAAGATGAAAAACATAAAGTCTCGGCAAAAACAAAACCTACAAAAGCAAAAGAAATGAAAAAGAAAAAAAAAAAAAAAACCCAGCCACAAACAAAAGTAACTCAGCACAAGAGAGCAAGAAGAACAAAGAAAACTTCAGCACCACAAAAAAAAGCACTACAAAATGACAGCAACATACTCACATCTATCAATAATTACATTGAATGTAAATGGACTCAATGCACCCATAAAAAGACGGAGAGTGACAAAATGGATAAGAAAACAGGATCCATCAATATGCTGTCTACAAGAGACACACCTTAGAAACAAATAGGTGAATTTATTAAAAGTCAAAGGTTGGAAAAAAAATATATCAAGCTGACAACTACCAGAAAACAGCAAGAGTGGTAATTCTAATCTTAGATAAAATAGATTTTAAAATAAAATCTACCATAAAAGACAAAGAAGGACACTATATAATGACTAAGCGGATGATCCATGATGAAGACATAACCATAATAAACATCTACGCACCCAATGACAGGGCTCCAAAATACATAAAAAAAACTCTAACAACTCTGAAAAGAGAAATTGACAGTTCCACAATAATAGTAGAAGACTTCAACACACCACTCTCAGTAAAGGACAGAACAACTAAGAAGAAACTAAGCAAAGATACAGAAAACATAAAGGGCACAATCAGCCAACTTGACCTCTTAGACTTAAATAGAACACTCCATCCAACCACTGCAAAGTACACATTCTTTTTCAATGCACATGGAACGTTCTCCATAATAGACCACAGCTTAGGCCACAGAGCAATCCTCAACAAGATCCAAAACGTTGAGATAATTCAAAGTATCTTCTCTGACCACAATGCCATCAAGGTAGAAATTAACACTAGAAAGAGAAAGGAAAAAAATCAACTACATGGAAACTGAATAATACACTGCTTACACATCAGTGGGTAATAGAAGAAATCAGAGAGGGAATCAAAAAATTCCTAGAATCAAATGAGAATGAAAACACATCATACCAACACCTTTGGGACACAGCAAAGGCAGTCCTCAGAGGACATTTTATAGCAATAGATGCAAATATCAAAAAACAAGAAAGGGACCAATTCAAAGAATCAACTACAGAACTCAAACAAATAGAAAGGGAACAGCAAAAAAAAAGCCCACAACCATCTGAAGAATGGAAATAGTAACGAACAGAGAAGAAATAAATGAAATAGAGAACAGAAAAACAATAGAAAGAAACAGCAAAACCAAAAGTTGGTTCTTTGAAAGAATCAACAAAATCGACAAACCACTGACCAGACTGACAAAAGAAAAACAGGAGAGGACACAAATAACCCAAACAAGAAATGAAATGGGGGGCATTACAACAGACCCAACTGAAATAAAAAGGATTATAACAGAATATTATGAAAAACTATACTCCAACAAATTTGAAAACCTAGAGGAAATGGATAAATTTCTAGAAACACGGCCTACCCAAACTACAACAAAGTGATATTGAAAATCTGAACAGGCCCATAACAAGAGAAGAGATTGAAAAGGTAATAAAAAACTCCCAAACAAAAAAATCCCTGGCCCAGATGGCTTCACTGAAGAATTTTACAAAATATTTACAGAAGAGCTTGTACCAGTACTACTCAAGCTATTTCAGAGCATAGAAGAGGAAGAAACACTTCCAAATTCATTCTATGAAGCCAACATAAAATTGATACCAAAGCCAGGCAAAGAAGTCACAAAAAAATAAAATTACAGACGACTATCTCTCATGAATATAGATGCAAAAATTCTGAACAAAGTTCTATCCAATAGAATTCAGCATCATATAAAAAAAAAAAAAATAATACACCACGACCAGATAGGATTCACACCAGGTATGCAAGGAGGGGTAAACATTAGAAAATCAATCAAGGTAATCCACCACAAAAATAAAAGGAAAGGAAAGGAAAGAATCATACAATCATCTCAGTTGATGCAGAAAAGGCATTTGATAAAGCCCAACACCCATTCCTGAATAAAAACTCTCAATCAAATAGGTATAGAAGGGAAATTTGTCTACATAGTAAAGGGCATCTATGCAAAAACAATTGCCAACATCATTCTTAATGGAGAGAGGCTGAAAACATTCCCCATGAGAACAGGAACAAGACAAGGATGCCCTTTATCTCCACTCCTATTTAACATTGTGATGGAAGTTCTAGCTAGAGCAATAAGGCAAGAAAAAGAAATAAAGGGCATCCAAAACGTTAATGAAGAAGTTAAACTGTCCCTGTTTGCAGATGATATAATACCATACATAGAAAACCCTAAAGACTCCATGACAAATATGCTGGAACTAATAGAAAGATTCAGCAGAGTAGCAGGATACAAGATAAACATTCAAAAATCGGTTGGATTCCTATACACCAGTAAGGAGAATGATGAAAAGGAAATCAGGAAAACAATACCATTTTCAATAGCCCCTAAAAAGATAAAATACTTAGGAATAAATCTGGCCAGGAATGTAAAAGACCTATACAAAGAAAACTACAAAACACTACTGCATGAAACCCCAAGGGATCTACATAAATGGAAAAACATACCATGCTCATGGATAGGCAGACTCAACATTGTGAAAATGACAATTCTACCCAAAGCAATTTACAAATACAATGCAATCCCGATCCAAATGCCAACAACATTCTTCAAAGAGATGGAAAAACTAATCATTCACTTCATACGGAAAGGGACGAAGCCCCAAATAAGTAAAGCAATACTGAAGTAGAAGAATAAAGTTGGAGGACTCACACTACCTGACTTCAGAACCTACTACACAGCTACAGTAGTCAAAACAGCCTGGTACTGGTACAACGACAGACACATTGACCAATGGAACAGAATTGAGAACCCAGATGTAAATCCACCCACCGACAATCACCTGATATTTGACAAGGTCCCAAAGTCCATCAAATGGGGAAAAGACAGTCTTTTTAACAAATGGTGCTGGAAAAACTGGATAACCATTTGCGAAAAAATGAAACAGGACCCATACCTCACACCGTATACAAAAACTACTTCAAAATGGATCAAAGACCTGAATATAAATCCTAAAACTATAAAGTTCATAGAAAAAAAATAGGGCCAACACTACAGGCCTTAATACATGGCATTAACAGGATAAAAACCATAATCATCAATGCACAAACCCCAACAGATAAGCTAGATAACTGGGATATTCTAAAAATCAAACACCTATGCCTCTCAAAAGACTTCACCAAAAGAGTAAAAAGAGAACCTACAGACCGGGAAAAATTTTTGGGCAGTACAAAGCAGACAAAGTTCTAATCTCCACAATCTACAAGAAAATCCAACACCTCTACAACAAAAAGACAAATAATCCTATCAAAAAATGGGCAAAGGAAATGAACAGACAATTCACCAAAGAAGACTTTCAAATGGCCAACACACAGATGAGGAAATGCTCGCGATCACTAGCCATTAGAGAAATGCAAATTAAAACCACAATGAGATACCATCTCACCCCAGCATTACTGGCACGAATCAAAAACACTGGAAATAACAAATGTTGGAGGGGCTGCGGGGAGATGGGAACTCTTATGCACTGCTGGTGGGAATGCAAAATGATACAACCATTTTAGAAAATGATATGGCGCCTCCTCAGAAAGATAAAAATAGACATACCATTCGATCCAGCAATCCCTCTCCTAGGAATATATCCTAGAGAAATAAGAGTCATCACTCGAATAGACATATGCACACCTATGTCCATGTCAGCATTGTTCACAATAGCAAAACGATGGAAACAACCTAGATGCCCATCAACAGATGAATGGATAAACAAACTATGGTACATACACACAATGGATTACTATTCAACAAGAAAGAACAACAATGAATCTGGGAAGCATCTTATAACATGGATGAAACTGGAGGAGGTTATGCTAAGTGACATAAGTCAATCACAAAAGGACAAATATTGTATGAGACCTCTATTGTAAAAACCCATGAAAAAGTTCACACACAAAATGTAACAATCTTTGTTGGTTACTAGGGATGGGAGGGGTGGGGGGAAATACTAAATAGGTAATAGATCAGTGGTATCTTGGGTGAAGGGTGAGACAGTACATAATACAGGGGAAACTAGCACAACCTGTACAAGGAAATGTCCTGGAAGCCCCATAGACACATCCAAACTCCCTGAGGGACTGAATTGCTGGGCGGAGGGCTATGGGGACCATGGTCTCGACTAACATCTAGCTCAATTGGCATGACACAGCTTATAAAGACAATGCTCTACATTCTACCTTGGTGAGTAGTGTCTGGGGTCTTAAAAGCCCGTGAGTGGCCATCTAAGATACTCTACTGGTCTCATCCCTTTGGGAGCAAGGGAGAATGAAGAAAACAGGATACAAGGAAAAGATTAGTCCAAAGGACTAATTGTCCACTGCTACCAAGACCTCCACCGGACTTAGTGCAGTACAGGTAGATGGTGCCCAGCTACCACCACTGACTGCTCTAAGCAGGATCACAACAGATGGTTCTGGACAGAGATGGAGAAGGATGTAGAGCAGAATTCTAACTCAGAAAAAAAAAAAAAAGACCAGATTTACTGTCCTAAAGGAGACTGGAGAAACCTGAGAATATGGCCCCCAGACACCCTTTTAGCTCAGTGGTGAAGTTACCTCCCAGGTTCACTGTTCAGCCTGGGAGTGGACAGCCCCATAAAACCAAATGAGACTAATGAGGTACAGGAGTCTAGTGACAAGGGCCAGAAGGCAGAAGGGGACAAGGAAGCTGGTGATAAGGAACCCAAGGTTGAGTAAGGATATTGTTGATGTGTTGTGAGATTGTTAACCATTGTCATAGGGCAATATGTGTAGTAACTGTGAAATGAGAAACTATTTTGTTCTGTAAACCTTCATCTTAAGTGAGAATAACAGCACAATTCAAATAGGGTAGTCAATGTCACTGAACTGTGTATGTAGAAACTTTTGAAATGGTGTATCTTTGGCTATGTGTATTTTCACCAAAAAAAAAAAAAAAAAAAAAAAAAAGGTTGAGAATTTAGAGGGTTAATATGTTGTGGGTTTGTTAACCAATGTCATAAAACAACATGTGTACCACTGTTTCATGAGAAACTATTTGTTCTGTAAGCCTTCACCTGACGTATAATAAAATATTAAAAAAAAAATAAATGAAACAGGACCCATAACTCACACCATACACAAAACTTATTCAAAATGGATCAAGGTCCTAAATATAAAGCCCAAAACTGTAAAATTCATAGAAGAAAAATTAGGATCAACGCTAGAGTCCCTGGTACACAGCATTGGCATGATACAAGCCATAACCAACAACACACAAACTCCATAGAACGGGCTGGATATTTGGGATCTTTTAAAAATTGAACACTTAACGCTTATCAAAAGACTGCACCAAATGAGTAAGTGGAGAAACTACAGACTGGTGAAAATTTTTGGACATTACAAGTCAGACAAAGTTCTGATCTCTGGAATCTACTGGAGAATCCAACACCTCTACAACAAAAAGACAGATAATCCAATCGAAAAATGGACAGGGGAAGTGATTGGACACTTCACCAAGGAAGACATTCGAGCGGCTGACATACACATGAGGAAATGCTCGCGATCGCTATTAGAGAAATGCAAATTAAAGCCACGATGAGATGCCATCTCACTCTGGCATTACTGGCACAAATCAAAAACACTGGAAATAACAGGTGTTGGAGAGGCTGCGGGGAGATAGGAACTCTTGTGCACTGCTGGTGGCAATTCATAATGATACAACCATTTTGGAAAATGATGCGGTGCTTCCTTGGAAAGCTAGAGGTAGAGGTATCATACAATCCAGCAAATCCACTCCTAGGAGTGTGTCTTGGAAGAAATAAGAGCCATCATATGAATTGACATGTGCACACCCATGTTCATTGCAGCATTGTTCACAGTAGCAAAGAGATGGAGGCAGCCTACATGCCCATTGACAGATAAATGGATGGACAAACTGTGGTGCATACACACAATGGAGTATTATGCAACGATACAGAACAATGATGAATCTGTGAAGCATCTCATAACATGGATCAAACTGGAGGACATTATGCCGAGTGAAATAAGTCAATCACAAAAGGACAAATATTGTATGAGACTTCTACCGTAAAAACTCATGGAAAATTTTACACATAAAAAGAAATGGTCTTCGCTGATTACGAAGGATGGGAGGGGTGGGAAGAGAAACAAGGTAGACAGTGATTGAGTGGTGACTTTGGTGAAGCGTAGGAAGGTGCACAAGCTGGGGAAGCCAGCACAACTTGTATGGGGAGGGGTATTGATGGCTCCATGGACACATCCAAAATCCCTGAGGGACTGAATTGCTGGGCTGAGGGCTGTGGGGACCATGGTATTGGGGAGCATCTAGCTCGATTGTCATAACACAGTTTATAAAGACAATGTTCTACATTCTATCTTGGTGAGTAGCATCTGGGTTCTTGGAAGCCTGTGAGCGGCCATCTGGGATATTGCACTGGTCTCACCACTTTGGGAGCAAGGGAGAATGAAGAGAACAGGATACAAGGAAAAGATTAGTCTGAGGGACTAATGGACCATGGCTACCTGGGTCTCCACCAGACTGAGTCCAGTATGGCTGGATGCTGCCTGGCTACCACCACTGACTGCTCTGACCAGGATCACAACAGAGGGTCCTGGACACAGTTGGCTAAGGATGTAGAACAAAATTCTAACACACAAAAAAAGACTGGATTTGCTGGCCTAACAGACACTGGAGAGGCCCTGGGAGTGTGGCCCCCAGACACCCTTTCGGCCCCGTGGTGGGGTCACTCCTGGGGTTCACTGTTCAGCTGGGGGTTTGACAGCCTCATAAAACAAAACGGTACTAATGAGGCACAGCAGTCCAGGGACAAGGACTAGAAGGCAGGAGGGGACAGAAAAGCTGGTGATAGGGAACCCAAGGTTGAGAAAGGACAGTGTTGACATGTCCTGGGGTTGTTAACCATTGTCATGGGGCAATAAGTGTACTAAGTGTTTACTGAGAAACTATTTGTTGTGTAAACTTTTATCTAAAGTACAAAAAAAGACAGTTATCTATGTGAGATCAACTTGACAGCAGTAAAATAAAGGGTTTGTTGGGAAGCCTAGGGGGCAGTGAGCTGAAGATAATGGTGATGGAATAATTTGGAAAAGGATATTGAGAATAGTAGCACAATTGGAAGAAGATAATTAATGTCACTGAATTGTACATGTAGAAATTTTTGAAATGGTGTATCTTTGGCTATGTATAGTCTCACCAAAAAAAAAAAAAAAAACCTCCAAAGTTGATAAGGGAGAGTAGAATGTTGACATGTCATGTGGTTGTTAACCAATGTCACAAAACAATATGTGTGTACAGACTGTTTAATGAGAAACTATTTGTTCTGTAAACCTTCATCTAAAGTACAATAAAAAAAGATTTTTTTCTTGACTCTTCTTTCTCACCTACCTAATGAAATCAATCATTACTTCTGCAGATTTCTTATTAGAAATCTCTTTCAAATCTACCTATGTAATTGGATCTCCACTCTCCTTGCAATAGTGTACTACTCCTTTGATCATATTTCTATCCATTCCTCATGATACAGACAGAGTAATCTTTTACAATGCAAATCGTATAAAAGCACTGTGCATAAAATCTTTCAATGACCACACAATAAAATCATAATAATGTCCCCCAAATCATTAGTTTACCTTGTTTTGTCAAAATATAACACATAAAGAAAAGAGAACACAAACCTTAAATATTTAATGTAATAAATAAATATTAGAATTCAATCACCTAATCCCTCTCCAAGTCAAGATTAGAAAATTGTCAGGACCCCAGAAGCCCCTGGTTTATTTTTTTATGAAATAAAATTTCTTTCCTCCACACAGAGGTAATTAATAGTTGCAATTTTAGGATAATATTTACTTGCTTTCTTTTATAATATTATCATCCAAGTATGCATCTCTAAATAACAAAATCTAGCTTTATTTATTTTCTGAAACTAAATCCTCTACTATGATGTAAATTTTTATTTATCGTATTTCCTCTTTGAATCTTTGTATCCTCCTCTTTTAAACACAGAAATTGGGTAAACTAGTGTTTATTGTGATCATTAAGTAAAATAATATTTTCTCTGTAAGTAGTCAGTAATTCTCTGATCTGTGCTGCTCTTTATAGATGCTGGCCAATGTCCTTTTCTAATTAGTTACCCTTCATCCTTGTCAAGCTCAATATGCTTTTCTTGGACAACAAAGTGTTTCTTGGGGAGGATAGCCTTTTTTTTCCAATTTTCTTCAGTGACATTACTCTTCTAAAAGTGTTTACAACTCTAAAATTAAATTGTCGGACATAGATTAGCTTTCTCTGAAACCTCTCTCTTCTAGAGTTCAACTGGCTCTGAATAGAGAAAGACCAACCAAGCAGTGAGTCTACGTGTTGGATATATGAAGGTGTCTCCTCACAGAGTAATATCCTCAGTCTTTCTGTAGTGTTTTTCTCTTAGCCACTAGAACGCTTTTAAGTTTGACTTCTCGTCCTAATCCTGTTATCCATTCTGTCCTTTATGAATAAATGAGGACATTTATCACCAAAGGATCATGACATCAATATTTTGACCCTAAGAAGGCATTCTAGTCCTGCATCAACTGTTTGTTTTTATAGAGCACATGGAGAATAGTGCTCAAACCTGTATTCTTGAAATAAAATTTTTAAAAATATCCTCCCAATATATATATCCTCAATACTTCAAAAATATCACACCTTTCCCTATGCCACTCGTTCTTATGCAAGCATAGGAAAGGAAAGTTAAATGTCAATCATCTCTATTACAGTAGATTTTCCTTGGTGTGGCTTTCTGTCATCTAGTATGTCTAGTATGTGCTAAGTACCATATTTTTATGCCCTCTGGGTTTGTTTGCCAGCCACGCCCTCCTCCCCTGGAGGCAACCTCACAAGCACCTCCAGGCTAATCCTTTGCCACTTGTTTCTGTAAAAAAAAAAAAAAAAAAGTCAGCATAACAAGCTTATGAAAATATCTCACAGAGGGAGGGTGAGTCCAGCAAACAAATGCAGAAGGAGCGCATTATTTGCATAAAAATACGGTATTGTTTTCTTTTTCTTTTTTTTTTTAAGTTGGGACCAAGTAGATGGATAATTATTTATGTTATATAAAGAAGACAAGGGATCTGTTAATCTTGAAATATTTACTAATGATACTTTCTTGCCAAATTCCAAAATAATTATTTTCTTGTCTTTAGTTTTCCTGTTTTTATACCTTTATCATGACTGAGCATTACTTTCTTATTGAAATTCACTTGTATGGTGAACTCTTAATGTCCCCTAGTACAAATGTTTAACATACTGCTAACAGAAGAGCTGATGGTTTGATTCCACCCAGAGATATCTCAAAGGAAAACCTTGGTTGTCTACTTCCGAAAAATTAGCCATTGAAAACTCTGTGGTGCACAGTTCTACTCTGACACACACAGGTTTGCCATGAGTTGGAATCGACTAGACAGCAATTATTTTATTTTTATTTTTATTTTTTGGTTTGATGAATGCTTTCACACACTTTTCTTACTTTGTATTTTTGTTCTAATCATTCTCATATTTCACCTTTTTTCTCCTCTACGTTGTAAGAATTTAAATATCAAATGGCTTACTACATATCCTGAATAATAGAATTCGTCAATTTGTTTGTTCTTTCTCATTTGTATATATATATGTGTGTGTGTGTGTGTGTGTGTGTGCACCCACTGCTGTTGAGTTGATTTTGACACATAGTGACCCTATAGGACAAAGTAGAACTTCCCCATAGGGTTTCCAAGGATTAGCTGGTAGATTCGAACTGCCGACTTTTCGGTTAGCAGCTGTAGCTCTTAACCACTGCACCACCAGGGCTCCATATCTATATAGAGTAGTTGAAAATGAAAAAGTTTCACACAAATGCCTCTTCCTGCTTCATTTTGGCTTCCCAACATATGCATGCAATCTGTCCATCGTTAGATCTTTGAAAAAATTTCCATAGAAAATGCTTTTACTTATTGTAATGCAACTACCCTTATAACAGTATATTAATCAGAATTTGGCCAATATTTGTAATTATGTTTGTCTTTAAATTTCACTGGCTTAATACAACAGTGGTTTATTTGTCACAGCTCATTGTGTGTTGATGGGAGGCTCCTGTTCAAGCAGTCATTCATCAACCTTTTCTATTTCTATCTAAAGGCTCTACCTTCTCCTAGAAGCTCAAAGTCTTCCAATGGATCAATAGGTTAAGGAAGACAAAGCATTAGAGAATTAGGGAATTTTTGTTTGTTTATTTTTTATTTCTTTTTAATCCAGAATTGACAGTGGCTTAAGTCATTGGGGTCAATATTCTAATTTGAAATTTATTTTAGTAAATGATGTAAAAAAAAGTTGTTTTATTTTAATAAATTAACAAAACCAATTTTGATTCATTAAACTTACCTCCAGTTGAGGCAGGCAGCTTAAGAGCCCAGCCCTTCTAAGAGACACCTGCTCTGGCTTATCCTCCTACACTAAGCAGAATAAGTTGCACATTCTTCTGAAATCGTCCTTGACAAGATAATCACAGAATGGGTCATAGATGGCTTCAAGCAGTTTTAGCAGGTTTTCTACTCCATCTTAACATTTCAAGTGACCTATTAGCTCATTAAGTGCAAAATACATATAAGCACCCCAACTCTGGGTGGAGACTTAACATGTTGATAAAGGAAAACCGACCTCTTCCTCCATCCTGGGGGAATGAACCATTTTTTCTACAGAAAAGCATAGTCATCCCCAAGCCCTGAGAGCCTGCATGAAGGTCAATCCTGAATATTCATGATGAATTTGCCTTTCCGTGTCTGCTCTTCGTAAAAGCCCATCTCCCCAAGCTGCCTGCGAACTGTCTTGGAGGCAGCAGCCCTGACTGCTCCTTTCCTTACACAACAGATTAATGGACCTTTCTTTTCTCCCACCTCAGCCTTTTGCTTATTGACTGTAATAAGTCACGCCAAGCCAAACCTGGGGTTTCCACCCAACAACAGACTGACTTGAAATGTTATTATGTTATAATAAAATCATATATCATTGAGTCTAATTTGAGCTTCTATTCTGTTGACTGTTATATTTTAATTCATATACATAATGAAGTTTTATAATATATTTGAGTGGGTGGCTTCCAGAACGGGAGACTTAAACATAACCACTGACTAAACACAGACTGAAAAATAAGCTACTATGACCAAGGGTTAAATCCTAGGAAGCCAGGCTTAAAAATAAAATCAAACTCATCCCTGGAAGTCTAGAAAACTGTGTGTATGCCCACGGCTGCATCCTCTGAAGAGTAATCAGAAAGGAAACTTGGCAGAATAAGGGGTAAAAACTTATAAACTACTTGAACTGTGAGAGTAGCCCCCAGGCCACATGCACATTCAATAGCAAAGGGTAAAAATGTAACTTAAACAAGCTTAGACACAACGTTTGAATAATAATTGATTTATACCAATCCAGGGGTGACTCCTAGGTGGTCAGGCTAAATGATAAAAACAACACCAGATTCTTAAAAGGAATGTCAGAGGCTGAACACTGAGCGGGAAATAAACTTCACAGGATTGGTTTGGTTAAGTCACTAACCAAATAATCAAACAATCAAGCAATCAACAATAACAACAAAAATTATTTGGGAATCAGTATCCAGAGTTACTACAATATATTATTTAAAATCAAGCTTCCAACAGAAAAATTATGAACATGTAGTAAAACAGGATGTATGACCAATACACAAGGAAAAAAAAATAATGAAGAAAAAGCAGATTAGTAAAACTGGCTTTGAAGGGGACCATACGGTGGACTTAGCGAGAAATATTTTAGAGCAGCTATAATTAATGTTCAAAGAACTAAAGAAAACCAAGCTTAAAGAATTAAATGAAGGTATGAAGACAAAGTATCATTACAGAGAGAATACCAAAAAAAGATAGAAAGTATAAAAAGAATTAAATGGTAATTCTGAAGTTAAAAGATAAATAAAATAAAAACTTCACTAGAGAGGTTCAATAATTGATTTGACATGGCTGAAGAAAAAATCAGCAGAAGTGTAGTTAGAATTGATACATATTCTGAAATCTAAAGGTCAGAGAACAAAAAGAATAAAGAAAAATAAACAGAATTCAGAGAATTTGGGACATCATTAAGCACACAAAAATAAACATAATGGGAATACTGGCACAATAAAAGAAAAAGGTATATATTCAAGAAAAAAAATGGATAAAACATTCCTAAATTTGATGAAAAACATTAATCTACATATCTAAGAACCTCAGTGTATCCCTGTACTCAAAGTGGGATAAATGTGAAAAGTCCATATCCAGATGCATAACAGTCAAAATGTTGCAAGACAAAGACAAAGAGAAAGCCATGAAAGCAGCAGGAGAAAAAAGATACATAATGTACAAGGGAAAAAATGTAGAACAAAATTTTAAATTCTCATGGAATCCAGACTTTCTGGTTCCTTTGAGGCTAGATGAACCCCTGAAACTATTGCCCTGATATAATCGTTAAATCAGCAAACTAAATACCAAAATATCCCCTGAAGTCATCTTAAAACAAAAAATAGTTTAGATTAGCTAGTAAAGAATGCTTGCACATATCATTGTGTTCTTTTAAGATCTATCTATATGGGATCAAATTGACAATACGAACTTGAAAGGTTAGCTAGAAAATTTAGGGGTCAGGTAGTGAATGTTAATGGGAGCGGAACAACTCAGAAAAAGAGGATGAGAATGGTTGCACAACTCAAAGAATGTAATCAATGTCACTTGATTGTACACGTAGAAATTACTGAATGGGTGTACGGTCTTCTGTGTATATTCTCAACAAAAGGAACAAATATAAATTATAAAAAAGCAATTATATAAAACTATATGTATTTAATTATATTATTGGCCACATTGTTGTTGCTGTTTGGTGCCATCAAGTGGATTCTGACTCATAGCTATCCTATCAACAGAATGAAAAAGTGCTTGATCCTGCGCCATTCTCACATTCATTGCTATGTTTTGTTCCTTGACTGTTGTTTCCATGATGTTGATTGTGGATCCGAGTAAAACGAAATACTTGACAACTTCAATGCTGTCTTCATTCATCATTACTTTGGTTATTGGTCCAGTTGTAGGATTTTTGTTTTCTTTATGTTGAGGTGTTTATATACGCTTTTTTTTAAGTCATGACAGAGTTCTATTTGTCCAGAGGAATATTAGAAAAATTGTTGAGTGTTAAAAATTGTTTGAATTTTAATGTGCTTTTATTGAATTTATAGATTATATTTGAAATAATTGACAAAACTACAAAATATAATTATGTTTTCCAAGTTTACTAATATTTCTATATATTAAAATATTTTAATTTCCTTGGGAAGGGAATATAAACTATATTTTCATGCAAATAATGTGCACCTTCTATGTTTGTTTGCCAACTGTGCCTTCCCCCATGAAGTATTTTCATAAGTGCCACTATGCCAATTTTTTTTCTCATGTAGCAGTAAAAAAATTAGTATTGCATGATTATGAAACTACCTCCTGGGAGGAGAGCGCAGATGGCAAACAAAAGTAGAAGACGTGCATTATTTGCATAAAAATACAGTACATGTGTATATACGTACCATTTAGTTTTTAAAACCCTACATCAGGCACTGCTGCTTCTAAAAGCTGATATTATCAGTGATAAATGGGTTTATAATTTTCTTGTTTTGTATCATTTAATCAGTCGGACTATACCTCTGCACTCTTCCTCCAAAAGGAATGGAAATTTTGATCCTTTTAAATTACTCTCTTTTAGTCTTCACTACTTCTCACTGTAAAGAGAGCAGAGTGGCCTATATAAGTTAAGCGTCCTCAACTCCCTTCTTTTAATACGTTCAAAACTAAACTGCATTTGATTCTTATCTTCTGATGCTTTTGGAATTCTGTGGATCTTTTGTGGTTGTTGTTAGCTGCCTTACAGTCAGTTCTGACTAACAGAGACCCTATGTACAACAGAATGAAACACTGCCCCATCTTGTGTCATCCTCAAAATCTTTGCTATGTTTGAAACCATTGTTGCAGCCACTGTGTCAGTCCATCTCCTTGAAGATCTTCAGCATCTTTGCTGACACTCTACTTTACCAAGCATGATGTCCTTCTCTGGGAACTGGTCCCTTCTAATAACATGTCCAAAGTACATGAGACAGAATCTTGCCATCCTTGCTTCTAAGGAACATTTGGGCTGTACTTCTTCCAAGACAGATTTGTTTGTTATTTTGGTAGTCCATGGTATACTCAATATTCTCCTCCAACACCATAATTCAAAGGCATCAATTCTTCTTTGGTTTTCCGTATTTATTGTTCAGATTTCACATGCAAATGAGGCAATTGAAAATACTATGGCTTGGGTCAGGCACACCTTAGTCCTCAAAGTGTTATATTTGCTTTTTTACACTTTGAAGAGGTCTTTTGCAGCAGATTTGCCCAATGCAATCCATCATTTGATTTCTTGACGGCTGCGTCCATAGGATAACTGTAGAGTCAAGTAAAATGAAATCCTTGACAATGTCAATCTTTTTTCCATTTATCACGATGTTGCTCATTGGTCCAGTTGTGAAGATTTTATTTTATTTTTTTTATGTTGAGGTGTAATCCATATAGAAGGCTGTAGTCTTTGATGTTCGTCAGTAAGTCATTCAAGTTCTCTTTGTTTTCCACAAGCAAGGTTTTGTCATCTGCATGTTGCATGTTGTTAATGAGTCTTCCTCCATCATGACGTAATGTTCTTTTCATATAGTCCAGCTTCTCACATTATTTGCTCAGCATACAAATTGAATAAGTATGGTGAAGGGATACAAACCTGACTCACACGTTTCCTGATTTTAAACCATGCAGTACCCCCTTGTTCTCTTCTAAGACTGCCTCTTGCTCTATGTACAGCTTCTGCATGAGCACGATTAAGTGTTCTGGAATTCCCATTCTTCACAATGTTATCCATAATTTGTTATCCACACAGTTGAATGCCTTTGCATAGTCAATAAAATGTGGGTAAACATCTTTCTGTTATTCTCTGCTTTCATTGAAGATCCATCAGACATCAGCAATGATAGCCTTGTTCCATGTCCTCTTCGGAATCTGGTTTAAATTTCTAGCAGTTCCCTGTCAATGTACTGCTGCAACCAGTTTTTAAATTATCTTCATCATAATTTTACTTGCATGTGATATCAGTGATATTAGTTGATGATTTTTCTAGTTGTAGCATATAAACTTACCTTTTCATTATTTTGGTGGGGGATGAAATATTACAGAATAATTTAAAAATATTAACATGTGTCCATAACATCTTCGATCTAAAAAAGAAATTAAACTTTTATTTCATATTGTGTGCCATGATATACATTAACAACAAAAAGGCAAATAAGATATAATAAGAACTTTTGTTGTATAAGCAAAAAATTTTGTATTTTTAACTAACAAAAATCTTAAAAATATATCATTTTCTTTAACTGAATGGACTGAAGATAGGAGTTTTATTTTCAGTCAGCTTCTTTCTTTAAATTGAGAATTAATACACAAGGTCATTCACCAGTGTCGTGAAATAGATCCTTTATGTGTTCTTTTGACTTTGTTTTGTGGGTAAAAAAAAGAAAATGAAACAAAACAAAAACACAGCTTGAGAGATTTTTTTTTCCCTATGCCCTGAGAGTTGTTACTGTTGCCCTTGTTATAGTTCCCCTAGTTCTTTGGAGAACTTATGATTTTTGCCCAGTGAAGAAGTCTGTCCTTACCTGCAGAAAACGTCAGTTATTATGCAAATAGATGGAGCCACTCGCCATCCAGCCAGTATAGTCCAGTGAGAGGATTGGTCATTTATTATGCAAATAGTGGCTTGAAAATCCACCAAAACATGATTGAGTATAAGGAGCCAACCCTTTGGAGATGGTCAGAGGCAAGGAGAGAAGAGAGAAGAAACAGAGAGAGAGCTGAGTGCCTTCGGTCAATGGTGCTAAAAGTGTTGCAATATGGGTCAAGGGCTGTACCACTGAAGATGGCCAGAGGCCTAAGAAAAACAGAGAGAGCAGCTGAGCACACATCCAAGAGGGGGCATGCAGGGCCAAGAGGGGACCCTCACAGCCAAAAACGGAGTGCACAGCTGAGAGGGGGCCTGTCCTAAATCGACCGAGAGAAGGCCTGTCCTGTGAGAGCCTAGAAGAGTCCTGTCCCAAGGGGACTGAACGGAGACTTGTCCTGAGGGGGTGTGCATGGCCAAGAGTAGGTGTGCACAGTTGAGAGAGAGCTGAGAGAGATGTCTTACACTGAAGAAGGGAAGGATATGCTCTTCATTTTGGAGGAGCCTTCCAGATCTTGCCAGTGTATTTCTTGACATTGATCGTGAGTTGTAGTCTGTTATTTCCAAGTTGATCCTTTTCTTGTTACTTCAAATTTGATACTGATCCCAAATTGTAGCCTGTTCTTCCCTAATAAACCTTATAACTATAAGTACAGTTCATGAGTTCTGTGAGACTTTGCAGCACATTACTGAACCCAATAAAGGACAAGAAGAGAACTGAGGGGAGGGAGAGTGGTGGACGTCAGATATGATGGAGTGGTACAGCAGCTTGGAGAAGTTGGAAATCTTGGACATGTTTAACCTGTGCCTCACAGGAACCAATTCTGTGCTGCTTCTTATTAATGAAATAATACATTTAACCAGTTATTACCAAAATCAATCTTTACCAAATTCAGGAAAATACAGTCAAGCTTTGTTTCTATCTTCTCTTCCTAATTCATTTGAGGAAAAAGAAATGGTCTTCTCTCTTTTATGATTAAATTTGTTATGCACTGCTTTTTACTTGTACTGCTCTTTATTCTTAGAGCATGGGTTTGCTCTCTTTTAAAAATGGTAAGCTTTCTAGCTTCACAATAGAATATAATTAATTAAAAATCAACCAAAAATTATAGAATGGAAAATAAACATGTAAGTCAACTTTAGTGAAAAAAATTCATTTCTGTCACGCATCTATTCAGAAATAATAGTTGCAAAGTTAAATAAAGATTACAAACTCACAAAAGAAAATACAGCTTTGCAATAGTTTTTCTAAAGTCTAAAAACTCAGCTTTGGCTTGTCTAAGGCTGTTTTTAAACTGTAAGTGCTATAATGGCAGTTAAAATCAGGAATCTCATCCTATATGTTATTTACATAAAATATAAAGGAGGAACAAAACTGTCAGTCCATTTCATTTTCAGTTTTTATTTTAATCAGCATTTTTACATGTAAATATATGAATGAAGGTCTTGAAATTCCAGGGATTTTTGCCAAAAGGGAGCTTAGTCTGCTGAAATGTAATGTAATGTTACGTGCCAGCAAATCCACTTATTCAGTTAGCAAACATTCTAATTTTAAAGTGAAATCAGGCTATGTTTGAAAGAATAATTAAATAGAAATGTGTTGTTTTAGCTGAGGGAAAGAAAAAAATTGGCTATTACATTTTCCAAGTCACGAACACTAGAAATACAGTGTTTATTGGATGAAATCCTACACACACACACACACACACACACACACACACACACACACACACACAGCTTTATGTGCAAGCAATTGCGTTTAACCTATTGAATAGCTGTTATACATTGAGATGAAAATTACTTGATTTATAAAACTTGGGAAATAGTTCATATACTTTTTGATGGTCAGGATTTGAAAGTGTATAGAATAATTCTTAGCTTATTATGTGTTCTCTTACTTTCCTAGTTATTTTTACAAGAACACTATATCTTATATCTGAAAAAATAAAAAAATTTTTGTAAAGTATATTTATTGGCAAATTTTACATAATGCTTTGCCGTATTCAGGTCTACATGAAACTATTCTTGCTAGGGCTCCCTCATGTGACTAGACTGCTTTAATTGCAATTGATTACTGTAAACATAGTCCATAACTAATTTCCCTTAAGCAAACAAATACACTATTTGTGACTCTTCATATGATTTATTCAGTTTACTAACAGAATAAATAAATTTGTTGACATATAATGGATGAAGAGTTTCCTTCTCCTAGTTCTACCTAAATATTTTTCTGTCGCTTTTACTGCCATATCCATATGGTTGGTTCAACTTTAAGAAAGTATTTAAGATCACCTATTATTTTCCCAAACCTTGCAGTGTGAAGGTAATAAAAAAATAAGATGTGATGTCTTATATTTAAGCATATATTCAATTTAATTTGTGAGATAAAACTGGTATCCTCAGAAAAACAGGGCAATGATATTTTAAATGTACTGCGCACCTAGCGTGCTAGTATTAAATTTGCAGTACTAGCAACCAGTATATCATGTAATATTAGATCTGGAAAACTTATTGGCAGTTAACAAAAAGATGGAAAAGGTGAAATAAATTTTTCTAATTTGTACTTTGCTGAGGATCAGCCTGGAAGAAAAAAAAATGTTTACATTCGAAGAGTTGATTGAAGTTTCAGATCTAATTATCTTGTTTCTGAGGGTTGCAGGAATACTGCCAAATTTATCATTGACTTTGTAGAGGAGTTCTGAGTACAAATTTGGTGTAGGACAGCTGACGTGATGAGACAGGTGAAACATAAATATCCCCAAACAACCTATTTTCCATATCAAAATGTATTTCTTCTAAGATGAGAAAGCTTTAATGAAGTTGAAGATGACTGCAAATGGCTTACCTGACAGATGACGCAATAAGCCCATTCTCTCTCTACATCTAAAAGCACGAAATTACCCATTTGTCATCTCTCTACTGGGTGGGGATTTTAACGGAAGGCAGCATGCCATCTTAATTACATAACTATTCCAATTCCACTTACATATCATGTAGGGTTTAAAAAGCATTATCTCCCTACAACAAACAATGTATAACAATGGTACTACTCATTTTATCTTTGACATTTCCATTTTTTCTATTATTTATGTTTTGTTTAATATAACATTTTTAGGACATTTTGATTTGACTTCTCTCTTTTTTTTTGGTAAGAAATTAACAAGTATTCAGTGATTATTTGTTAAGAATTACTATGTACTTGGATCCATATCGGTACACCTCATACCAGTTTTTGTGAGAAAAAAAGGAAAATAACAACATGATTTAAATTTAGACCCCTTTCGTTCATTATTTTTCTTGCAAAAATTGAACTCTGTGACTTTAACATAGCTCTGAAAAAGGTGTCTCAAGGGACTCCTTGAGTTTTCAGTATAGAAGTTGAAAACACCAAACATTGTTTCACAGCTTCCTAGAAACTAGGTATTTGCTCAACCAATGCTGGGATCTGGGCTCAACTAATGGTGGGAGAGGGTTGGGAATGGATACCAAGAACTTTGAATTTGGAGTTGAACAGTAGCGATAGTAGATAATCATTTCTGGTAGAGAAGTGGTGCTTACAAGGGCAACAGTGACAGTGTTATCAGGAATAGGGCCAAGGCACAGTGGTGCAGGTGGTAGAGATTGTGACCAAACAAAACCCAAACCCATTGTGTCAAGTTGATTCTGACTCACTGTGACCCTGTAGGACAGAGTAGAACTGCCTCATAGGGTTTCCAAGGAGCGGCTGATGGATTTGAACTCCCGAACCTTTTGATTAGCAGCCTGAGCTCTTAACCACTGCACCACCAAGGCTCCAGAAGCTATGGCAGTTACTGTTAAATATTAGATGTATCATTCCTGGATTTTTTTTTTTTACCATAATTCCTTCAGACTTAAATCTCTTTGTTTTATCCCTTTATCTCAGTCTGATATGCCAGTCTTCTCAACTGTATTCTTTCAATAAATTCTTTTTTGTCCTCCTCAAGTAAGGCAGAGTCATAATTTGCTGATTAAAAGTAAAAAACCCAGGGTGGTACTTTCAAAGACAGAAATTTTATAGCAGTTTAGAAAGGAAAGAGCAGTATAAGCAAGGGAGCCAGAATAAGTTTATGGAGGATATAGGATATAACTGATCCTTACAAGGCATCTATGGGGTAAAGAAAGAAAGAGAATTGTTCTGGATATTCTAATCAAGGAAAATGGCCTGAGTAACTTAAGATAGAGATCAGCAGTAGGCCAGTGTAGTGGTAAATTGAGAGAGTTGTGTAGGTTGTCCCTCTTTATCTCTCCTTCTCCATGTTACCTGAATAGGGTCTGTGGCCTGGAGCAGTAGAGCCAGTGAAACATACTCCAAGTCAGAAAGAGTGAGAAAGTTTTAATTTAGGAGAAGTACATCAATGGGGATCCGACAGCAATGCAAGCTGTCTCTATGGAGTCCCAAGAGGAAATTTTACATCAGAACTTATACATGATTTTTACAAAGGTTAGAAGTGTCATTATTTATTACAAGGTAATTACAAGAGACTCTTTATCATACTAAAGAGATACATGCTGGACATTTCCTTACCTGACTTCAGGGCTCTAATCTTCCTGTGAGGGGTCCTAAGTCACAGGTGGCCAGACAGAGCAAAACAAAGTCATTAACAAAGGTATGCACAAAACAAAGCCATTAACAATGGTATGCAAAAAGGGAGAAGGAAAAGAAGACGAAGAAAAAAAAAAAAGAAACTTACAGGTTCATCATGACGTTAGTTATGTCAAGCTCTCAGATGTCCATTTTGAAAATGAGAAAACATGCTAGGGTGTATTAGGGTCATAGTTCTCTTTGTAAATGTTTTACAAAAGGGAAGGATAGAAGGTTTAGAAGGTTTTGTTTTTTTCTTTTTGTTTCTCTTTTCCTTCTCTTTGCTATTATTTCCTCTATTTTTTTTTTCTCTTTTTTTTTTCCCTACACTTTACTTGGCCCTGTCCACATAGGTACTTAAAGAGATCTCAGTTGCCCATTTTGAAAAGGAGAAAATATCCTGGGGAGTATTAAGGTCACATCCATTAACCCTGCAAGACAGTTTAATGTGATTTTTCCTCTTCCCTTGCTATTGTAAATATTCAATTCCAAAATTACAACAAATCAGATTCAATGACTTCTATGAAAAAATTTCAGTTATTATTATTTAGGTGACCTGTACTGACTTTGAGTGCTAACCAATCTCAATTTTGGCTTGTGTGACACACATACTCTGTTTTCCTCCTATCTTCTAGCAGTGTCTGTTTAGTCTCCTTTTCTGACTCTTGTTTCTTCATCTATTCCACAAAATCTGGTTTTTCATGGTTCTTTTCTGAACATATTTTTGTTCTTACTTTACACATTGTCCCAGGGCAAATTCATCAGTTCCTTTATGTTCAATAATCATTTATGTGCTGCTGTCTTTCAGATCTATATTTACAGTCTTGATTACTCTCTTGTGTTCAAGACATATACTATTAACTGCCTAGGAGAACACTCAGATTGGACGTCCAGAGACAACTCCAAGTCAGCCAGTCCAAACTGAGCTCTTTCTCCTTCTATATGCCCTGGTGAATGACTTCTATGCACCTAGTGACCCAATACAGATATCTCTGACTTTTCCCTCTTTCTTATCTAATGTTCCACTATCTTCACAACTACCCCATACTGAATTTACCATTAGGGCCTATTGATTTTTCTTTTTTGATATTTCTCAAGTATGTCTATTTTATTTTTATCCTCATTGCTGTTGTCTTTGTTCCATCCACCATTCTCTCTCATTTAGATTATCTTAAGAGTCTCAAAACTAGCATTCTTATTACAAATATAGTTTTCTCTAAAATTTCTTTATAATAGCCACAGTAAACATTGTAAAAATTATTTCAATATGATTGGTACATACTTTTTAAATTATTTAATGAGTTCTCAATTGCCACCAGAACAAAGTCTTAACTTGATGATAAAGCATATAAGATCCTTCTGTGATCTTTTTTCTTTTTTATCTCTCCGGAGTCAGCTTTTAGTTTTATCCTCTCTCATCACAATCTTAGAAATATTTTATACTGTAGCATGGAACTTAAATGCTTTTAACTAAATGTAACATGATTTCTCGTCTCTCTCTAACTCTATACCAATTACTTCCTCTAAATGCACACTCCCATCCCACCAAATATGTCTGAAACTAGATAACACCTAATAACTATGCAGAAATAGCTTAGTTCATACCTGTTTACTGAAATCTTACTTAATTCATAGAGTCTGAGAAAGGTGCTTTCTAGAAGATTTAATAGCATTCTGTATTTATTCATGTTAAGACATTAGACATATCACACTAAAATTTCATGATTATTTTCTTTATGATACACTAGACTCTAAACTTCCTATGGTCAGTACCTCACTCTTTTTGTTACTAACCATAGATGATTAATAATTATATGATCATTTGAACCTGTTTGACCTTGGCTGAAAGACAAATATGGGTAATGACTGTTAGGCAAAGTACTGGTCTCAAGATGAATTAATTACCTATTGTGGAAATCCAAGAATAAGGTACAGAGCATTATAAATTTTATTCTACTTTATACACCTACCGCAACAAATTACTGGCTGATACCATTTATTACATGATATCCATGGCTTCTTATCTTTGCTCATTTTGTTACATTAGCATCACTTTTTATAGTTATTCCTGAAGAGTCTATTTTCATTGCTCTGACTTCATAGCCACTAAAACACCTTTTTTTAAATTTCTAAGTCAACTCCTTAATGCACTGATACTAAGAACTTCATCCAGTATCAAATATTTCAACTTTATTAATTTATTTTTAAATAACATAATATAAAATTTGAAACCTATGTGCAATATCAGGAAGATTTTTAAAAAGAGAAAATTAGCTTTATTTATTAAAATAGTAAATAAATTAATAAAAATCAAAGATATTATGAGAATTGTGCTACTATACATTTGGGTGAATTTTATTTTCTTGTTTATTAATCTCTCATTGTGCTTCAAAAAGAATAAATGTATGCATGATGATGACCACATACTAAGCCTTTGCAATAAATTTTGTAAGATATTTCTGTAAAGTTCTATATTACAAGATGGAACAAAGCTTTGCTAATATATCATTCTATAAGGAACACTTCTGACCCATGTTTCCCTTCTGTGCATAAGAAATTTTGCTTTAAGTTACAGGAAAGGATCACCCTATCCATATGGTCTATCTAAATTCAGTCTTTAAGGAATTCTTTAACTCATAACTTTACAAAGATTTAACTTAGAAACAAAATATTAACTTAAAACAAGATTTAACTTGGAAACAAAAAGTACTGGGCCAATGTGATGCTATAGACAGACACATCATGCTGTCCCCCTGCAGTAAAGACCCAAAAAAAACTAAGTAAAACAGATGCAGATGTTAATCCTGGAACCCTAACTGTCAAATGAAGGGATAAAGAAATAGATCAAGCACCAAATGGAAGAAGAAACTAAAGGAAAACAGAGAATGAGGAGAGGTACGGAATGGAGGTCCCTTGCCAACTAACACAGCACATCTTCGCCATCTTGGAGCACAGCCATAAATGACCTCAGACAGGAAGTACACGAAGGCAACTTCATGGAGCTCCCAACAGGAGACAGGGCACCTGGTAACCAGAGAAACACACTTTTCCACCCCTCAATCTTCTGCACCATACACAACCTCCATCCCTCCTGAAAGGCCACACCAATCTGCCTTGGCTAGAGAAACATTGGCCCTCCACCAGCCTGTGTTCACCTGGCCCCCACCTGCTAGCTCCTGCCATGTCATTTTTTCCCCCTTTCCTCTTTTTCTTTATCCCTCCCAACTAACCTGTACCTCACCTCTACCCCTTTCCTCTAAGCACTCTATGCCACCTTTGCTAGACAAGGCCAGAGGACACGAGCTAGCCACCAGCCTGGGTCTGCCCTGTCCTTTTTTTTCCACTTTCTTCACACAATTTTTTCCACTTTCTTCATTTTCTTTCTCCCTCCCACCTAGCCTGTACCTCATCTCTACCCCTTCCTGCTGGGCCATGCTGTGCCACCTTGGCTAGAGAGGCAGCAGCCCATTGCTAGCCTAGATCTGCCCTGACTCTACCTGCTGGCTCTGGCCATGGAGTACACATATATATTTTAAAACACTTTCTCCCTTTCTTTCTTTTTTTTCTCCCTCTCACATCACCATATACCTTACCTCTAGCTCTTCCTGCTGAGCTACATTGTGCCACCTTGGCTAGAGAAACACTGGCCCACTGCCAGCACAAGTGTGCCATACCCTCACCTTCCAGTTGCAGACATGCTGTTTTTTTCTTTGTTTCTCTCTCCTCCTTTTCTTTCTCCCTCCCACCTAGCCCATACCTCATCTCTAACCCTCCCCATTGGACCATGGCATGCCACCTTGGCTAGAGAGACACTGGCCCACTGCCAGTCCTGGTCTGACCCACCCCCACTCACTGGCTCCTACTACACCATTTTTTAAAATATTTTTTCCCTTTCTTTCTTATCTTTCTCCTTCCCACCTATCCTGTACCTCACCTCTACCCGTTCCTGTCGGGTCATGCCATACCACCTTGGCTAGAGAGGCACTGGCCCACCACCAGCCTGGGCCCACCATGACCCAGTCACTGGCTCCAGGTGTTCCATTTATTTTCTTTTTTCCCCCTTTCCTCCCTTTCTGTCTCCCTCCTACCTAACCCATACTTCACCTCTACTCCTTCATGCTGGGCCACTCCATGTCACCTTGGCTAGAGAGACACTGGCCCGTGCCAACCTAGTTCCACACTGCCCCCGTCAGCTGGCTACTGCTGCTCCTTATTTTTCTCCTTGTTTTCCCCCTTTCTTCCTTTTCTTTCTCCCTCCTGCCTAGCCCGTAACTCACCTCTACTGCTTTCTGCTGGGGAATACTGCATCACCTCTGCTAAAGAGACACCAGCCCACCACCACCCTGGGTCCATCCTGCCCCCACCCGCTGGTTTTTGTTATGCCATATTTTTTCTTTTTTCCCCATTACTTTCTTTCTCCCTCCCATCTAGCCCTGTACACCTCCTCTATCCCATCCCACCAGGCCATGGAGCACCACCAAGGATAGAGAACTACAAGCCCACTGCCAGCCCAGGTTCCCCCCACCCCAATATGCCAGCTCCTGCCTTGTCATTTTTTCTTTTTTACCCTTTCTTCCTTGTCTTTCTCTCTCCCACCTAGGCCCACCTAGTACACCACCTCTACGTATTCCTGATGGGCCAAGCTACACTTCTGTGGCTAGAGAGACACCAGCCCACCACCACCCTGGGTCTGCCCTGCCTCCGCCCAATGGCTCCCTCTGTACCATTTTTTTTTATTTCTTTTTCCCCTTTCTACTTTTTATTTCTCCCTCCCACCTAGCCCTGTATGCTACCTCTACCCCTTCCTGCCAAGGCTCACTGCACTACAGTGGGTAGGCAGATATTGGTCTGCCCCCATCTCACATCCACCTGCCCCAACACACCAGTCCCAGGTCTACCATTTTTTACTTTATTTTATTTATTTATTTTCCTCTCAACTGGCCCCATAAGCCATCTCCTCCCCCTTCCACCAGGGCCACGCCACGCCTCTGAGTCTAAACAGTCACCAACCCACTTATTTCTATCTCCATTTAGCCTCATACACCTCCTTCCCCATTTCCTGTTGGCCTCTGCATCTGTCCAGCCTCCACCTGCTGGCTACTTCCATTTTTATTTCTCTCTCTTTTCTTTTCTTTGTTCCCCCACCTAGCCCTGTACCACACACTGCTCCCCACCAGCCATTGCCATGCTGGGGTGGCTAGAGCATCCCTAGCTCAGGCCTACTACCACGCCGGGCTCACATTGCCCCTCCTGTCACACCACCTGAAGAGCTGCTGAATGGTAGAAGATGAGTCCATACCACTCCCTGTCTGACACATCTGCCTATCTGGCCAGGGGTTGTGAATGCTCCCACACCACTGGACTAAAATCAGGAGGCAGACAGTGCCTGCGCAGTCTGTCCTCAGCCACCTTGCCATACCTGTGTAAAGCAAAGAGGGGTCACCCTTCTTGCTGCTGCCCTGCCCACCCAGACAAGATGGTGAGAGCTATTGTGCCCACAGATGAGAAAGCAGCAAAGCACACCTGGCCCTCCCATCCTGACACGTCAAAACAAAACAAAGAAGCAGGACAAAATAAACAAACCATGCAATCTATAAATAAAGAAAATGAAATATAAATGTCTTGGAGACAGCAGAGAATATCAAAACATATAAAAAAGCAGGACAAAAAGGCTCCTGCAAGTGACCAAAATAAAGAATCAGATGATTTTCCAGTAGAAGAAAAGGCAGTGAAACTATCTGATGTGGAATTCAAAAGTTTAAGATATAGGGCTCTCCAAGAGACTAGGAAAGATATAAAGGAAAACACAGATGAAATCAAGGAAAAAATAGACAAAATCATGGAAAACAGAGCCAAAACCAACAACAATAAAAAATACTCAAAATCAAGGAAAACACAAAGCAACAGAAAAATTCAGGAAAATAATACAAGAACTAAACATCAAAATAAATAAACAATTAGAAATCTTTAAAAAAGCAACTAGAAATCCAAAAGATAAACAACAAAATTTCACAAATGGACAACTCAATAGGTCTTAGGAGCAAATTTGAAACAATAGAAAACAGAATCAGTGAGATTGACCACAAATCCATAGACACCACTTTGAGGAAAAATTGCAGAAAAGAACAAAGAAAAATGAAGAAAATCTAAAATGTACGTGGGAAACAATCAAGAGCAAATGTTAGCACATGATGAGAGTTCCAGAACAGCAAGAGAAAATGGAAAACACAGAGAAGATTGTTGAAGATTTGCTGGCAGAAAACTTCCCAAATATCATTAAAGATGGAAAGCTGATCATCCAAGAAGCTCAGTGAACCCCATATAAGATAAATCTCAAAAGAAAGTTACTAAGGCATATCAAAGTCACACTTGTCAAAACCAAAGACAAAGAAAGAATCTTGAGAGAAGCTTGATAAAAACAAAAAGTCACAAAGGGGAAACAATAAAACTGAGCTCTGATTACTCAGCAAAAACTATGCAGGAAGAGGATAATGGGATGACATATATAAAAATCTGACAGAAGAACAACTGCCAACCAAGAATAATATATCCTGCAAAACTCTCTCTAAAATAAAATGGTGAAATTAGGACATTTCCACATAAAGAGAAATTAAGGGAATTTTTTTTTAAAAAGCCAAATCAAGCTTAAAAGAAATATTAAAGGGAGTCCTTTGGTTAGAGAACAAACAGCATCAGCCAACCACCAAAGTATAGGACACAGGACAGCATCAGCCAGATACTCACCTAGGAAAAGAACTCTCAATAATATAACAAAGCTGAAAGACTTAAAACAGGGAGACAGCAATTTGTAAATGACTACCATGTCAAAGCAATAAAAGGGGGAAATAAATGATGAAGGTATAGAACATTTAAATAAAGAGGAAGTCAAGTAATAAACAGTAATAAAAGATTGGTTCAAACTCAGGAAATTAAAGGCAAATTTCAAGGTAACTACAAAGAAAGTTAACAAAACGGAATAAAAAAAAGAATTTAAACATAGTCTCAGTAAACACAAAATCTATAATAAAAAATAAAAGAAAAGAAAATCTACAAATAAAGGGAAATGAGCACAGGAAAGTAAGAGGAACAACAAAAAAAGTCAGCACCACAAAAAAAGACAGAACAATATGACAGCAATAAACTCATATCTGTCAATAATCACACTGAAAGTAAATGGCTTAAATGCACCTGTAAATACACAGAGAGAGGCAAAATTAATTAAAATACATGACCCATCAATATGCTGTCTACAAGAGACACACCATGGACACAAAGACATAAATATATTTTTTTAAAAAGGATGGAAAAAAGTATATCAAGCAAACAGTAGACAAAAAAAGAACAGGAGTAGAAAATAGACTTTAAAGCAAAATCAACCATAAAAGACAAGGAAGAATATTATGTAATAGTTAAAGGGACAACCCACCAAGAAGACATAACCTTAATAAATATCTATGCACTCAACAACAGGGATCTAAAATACATAGAACAAATTTTAACAGTGAGGAAAAGAGCAACAGACAGTTCTACAATAATAGTAGGAAAGTTCAACATGCTGCTTTTGGTAAAGGACAGAATACCTAGAAATAAACTCCACAAAGATAAAGAAGATCAAAAAGCAAAATCAAACAACTTGACCTCATAGACATGTATAGAAAACTCCATCCAACAGCAGCAAAGTACATATTCATTTCCAACACACGTGGAACATTCTCTAGAAAAGACCACATTTTAGGCCATAAAGCAACGCTCAAGAAAATCCAAAACATTGAAATAATACAAAGCATTCCCTCTGATCACAATACCATAAAAGTAGAAATCAATAATGGAAAAGTATGGGAAAAAATCAAATACACTGAAACTGAATAACACCTTGCTTAAAAACAACTGAGCAATAGATGAAATCAAAGAGGGAATTAAAAAATTCCTGGAATTAAATGAGAATGTAAACACATCATACTCACACCTTTGAGACACAGCGAAGACAGTGCTCAGAGGTCCATTTGTAGCAATAAACATACACATCAAAAAATAAGAAGGGGCCAAAATCGAAGCCCTACCCCACAACTCAAACAAATAGAAAGAGAACAATATAAGAAACCCACTGCTACCATAAAAAAGGAAATAATGAAGATTAAGTTGGAAATAATGAAGATTAATTTAGAAATAAATTAAGCAGAGAACAGAAAAACGATGGAAAGAGTCAACAAGACCAAAAGTTGGTTCTTCGAAAAGATCAACACATTGAAAAACCATTGGCCAAACTGAAAAAATAAAAATAGGAGAGGAAGCAAATAACACAAATAAGAAATGAAATAGGGGACATTACAACAGACCCAACTTAAATAAAAATGATCATAACAGAATATTATGAAAAACTGTACTCCAACAAATTTGAGTACCTAGAGGAAATGTACAAATTCCTAGAAACACTCTACCTATGTAAACTAACATAAGCTGAAATAGAAAATCTAAACAGACCCATAAGAAGAGAAGAGATTGAAGAGGTAATAAAAAATCTCCCAACAAAAATAAGCTCTGGTCCAGGTGGCTTCACTGGAGAATTCTACCACACATTCATAGAAGAGCTCACACCAGTACTACTCAAATTATTTCAGAGTATAAAAAAGCAAGGAATACTCCCAAATTCATTCTATAAAGCCAGCATAACCCTGATACCAATGCCAAGCAAAGACATGACAAAAAAGAAAATTACAGACTAATATCTCTCATATAGAAATGCCAAACTTCTCAACAAAATTCCTGCTATTAGAATTCAACAGCATAGCAAAAAAAATAATACACCTGACCAGTTAGGCAAGGATGGGTCAACATTAAAAAATCAATCAACATAATCCACTATATTAACGTAACAAAAGAAAAGAACAATATGATCATCTCAATTGATGCAGAAAAGGCATTTGATAAAGTCCAACACCCATTCCTGATAAAACCTCTCAATAAAATAGGTGTAGAATGGAAATCCCTCAACATAATACAGGGCATCTATACAAAACCAACATCATTCTCAATGGAGAGAGTCTGACAGCATTCCTCCAGAGAAGGGGAACAAGACAAGGTTGCCCTTTACTACCAGTCCTGTTTAACATTGTGTTGGAAGTCCTAGCTAGAGCAATAAGGCAAGAAAAAAGAAATAAAGGGGATCTAAATTGGAAAGGAAGAAGTAAAATTATCCCTATTTGCAGAAGAAATGATCCTATACATAGAGAACCCCAAAGATTGCACAAGAAAACTACTGGACCTAATGGAAAGATTTGGAGTAACAGGTACAAGATCAACGTACAAAAATAAGGTGCATTCCTATACACCAACAAATAAAACTTTGAAAAGGAAACCAGGAAAACCACATTTATAATGACCCCTAAAAATGATAAGATATTTAGGAATAAATCTAACCAGTATGTAAAAGACTTTTACATCCAAAACTAAAAAACACTATTGCAAGAAAGCAAAAGAGATCTACATAAACAGAAAGGCATACCATACTCATGAATAGAAAGACTCAACATTGTAAAAATTTCAATCCTACCCAAAGTGATCTACAGAGGTAACACAATACTGATCCAAATACCAACAGCATTCTTTAATGAGGTAGGAAATCTAATCATAAATTTTATATGGAAAGGAAAGCAGTCCCAGATAAGAAAAGCATCTTAGTCATCTAGAACTGCTATAACAGAAACACCACAAGTGGATGGCTTCAACAAAGAGAATTTTATTCTCTCACAGTCCAGTAGGCCAGAAATCCGAATTCAGGGCACCAGCTCCAGGTTGAAGGCTTTCTCTGTCAGCTCTGGAGGAAGGGCCCTGTGATGCATCAGTCTTCCTTTGGTCTGGGAGCATCTCATCACAGGAACCTCAGGTCCAAAGGGCACACTCTGCTCCCAGAACTGCTTTCTTAGTGTTATGAGGTTTCTTTGTCTCTCTGCTTGCTTCTCTCTTTTGTATCTCAAAACAGATTGGCTTAAGACACTATCTAATCTTATAGACCTCATCAATATAACTGCTGCAAATCCATCTTATTACATCATAGTGACAGGATTTACAACACATAGGGAAATAATATCAGATGACAAAATGGTAGACAATCATACAATACTGGGAATCATGACTTAGCCAAGTTGACAGATATTTTGGGGGACACAATTCAATCCATGACAGAAAGCATTACTGAAAAGAAAGAACAAACTAAGATGCCTCACAATATCTGATCTCAAAACCTACCATACAGCTACAGTAGTCAAAACAGCCTGGTATTGGTACAGTGACAGATAGATAGACCAGTGGAACAGAATCTAGAACCCAGAGTTAAATCCATCTACCTATGGACAGCTGATATTGACAAAAGATCAAAGTCCATTAGATTTGGAAAAGACAGTTTTTTAACAAATGGTGCTGGCAAAACTGGATGTCCATCTGTAGTAAAATGAAACAGGACTCCTACCTCACACCATGCACAAAAACTAACTCAAAATGGATCAAAGACCTAAAAATAAAACCTAAACCAATAAGGATCATGGAATAAAAAATCGGGACAACACTAGGGTCCTAATACATGGCATAAATAGAATACAAACCATAACTAACAATGCACAAATACTAGAAAATAAACTGGATAACTGGGAGCTCCTAAAAATTAAACACTTACGTTCATCAAAAGACTTCACCAAAGGAGTGAAAATAGAACATACAGACTGAGTGTCAGGGATAGATTTGTGTCCCCCAAAAATATCTGTCAGCTTGGCTGGGTCATGATTCCCAGTGTTGTATGATTGTGTAATCTGATGTGATTTTCTTATGTGTTGTAAACTCTATCACTATGATGACAGTATATATGATCTCCTTATGTGTTGTAAATTCTATCACTGTAGTGAGGTTATACTGATGAGGTTGACAAGATTAGATAGTGTCTTAATGCAATATCTTTTGAGATATAAAACAGAGAAGTGAGCAGAGACACATGGGAACTTCACACCACCAAGACAGCAGTACCAGGAGCAGAGTGTGTCCTTTGGAGCTGAGGTTCTTGTGCTGAGATGCTCCCAGACCCAAGGAAAGACTGATGCATCACAAGGACCTTCCTCCAGAACCAACAGAGAGAGAGAGCATTCCCCTAGATTTGATGCCCTGAATTTGGACTTGTAGCCTACTGGACTGTGAGAGATTAAACTTCTCTTTGTTAAAGCCATCCACTCATGGTATTTCTGTTAAAGCAGCACTAGAAGACTAACACTGAGAAAAAAATTTTTGGCTACCACATATCCGACAAGGGTCTAGTCTCTAAAATCTGTAGAATACTTCAACATCTCAACAACAAAAAGACAAATAACCCAATTAAAAAGAAATGGGCAAATGGTATGAACAGACACTTCACCAAATAAGATATTCAGGTGGCTAACAGACACACGAGGAAATGCTCGGGATCATTAGCCATTGGATAAACACAAATCAAAACTACAATGAGATACCATCTCACTGTATCATTACTGGCACTAGTCAAAAAACAGAAAATAACAAATGTTGGAGAGTTACAGGAAGATTGAACTCTTATGCATTACTAGTGGGAATGTATGATGGTACAACCACTATGGAAAACAATATGGCACTTCCTTAAAAAGCTAAAATAAAAGTACCATATGATCCAGCAATCTCACTCCTAGGAATATATCCTAGAGAAATAAGAGCCATCACATGAATAGACATATGCACACCCATGATCATTGCAGCATTATCTAAAATATCAAAAAGATGGAAACAACCTAAGTGCCCATCAACAGAGGAATGGATAAACAAATTATGGTACGTACACACAATGGAATACTAAGCAAATGATAAAGAATGATGACGAATCCTCAAAACATCTCACAACATGCATGAATCTGGAGGACTTTATGCTGAGTGAAATAAGTCAATCACAAAAGGACATATATTGTATAAGACTGCTATTATAAAAACCCAAGAAAAGGTTTACACACAGAAAAAAAAAAAAACTTTGATGTTTACAAGGGAGAGTAGGGTGGGGAGGGGAAATCACTAAACTGCATAGTAAAAAAATATTAACTTTGGTGAAGAGAAAGACAACACACAATATATGGGAAGTCAGCACAACTTGACCAAGGCAAGTCATAGAAGCTTCCTAGACACATCCAAACATCTTGATGGACTGAGTTACCGGGACTGAGGACTGGGGACCGTGGTCTCAGGGGACATCAAGTTCAATTGACATAAAAAAGTTCATAAAGAGAATGTTTTACATCCTACTTTGGTGAGCAGCATCTGTCTCCTAAAATTTTGTGAGCGATTGTTTAAGATACATCTTTTGGTCTCATCATGTTCAGAGCAAAGGTGAATGAAGAAAACTGAAGACACAAGGGAAAAGTTAGTCCAAGGGACTAAGAGACCACAAGTACTATAGCTTCCACCAGCCTGACCCCAGTAAAGTAGATGGTGCCTGGCTACCCCCACTGACTGCTCTGACAGAGATCACAATAGAGGGTCCAGGGCAGAGCTGGAGAAAAATGTAGAACAAAATTAAAATTCACAATAAAAAGACCAAAATTACTGGTCTGATGGTAACTGCAGTAACCCCTAATCTATGACCTCCAGATACCTTGCTAATTCAGAATTGAAGCCACTCCTTAAGTCCACCTTTCAGCCAAAGTTTAGACAAGACTATAAAATAAACATGAACACACTTGAGGAACATGCTTCTTAATTCAGTCAAGTATACGAGACCCAATGGGCAACACCAGCCCAAAAGCAAAGATGAGAAGGCAGGAAAGGACAGGAAAACTGAATGAATGGACACTGAGAACCCAGGGTGGGAAGGGAAAGCAGGAGAGTGCTAACACATTGCAGGAATTGTAATTAATGTCACAAAACTATTTGTAAGATTTTATAAGGAACAAAAATGTACCAATAATGTAGAATGAGAACATTAACATTTAATTCTACATTTAAGTATAACATTATACACTAGAAATATAAACTGAAATACAGTGAGATACTGATATATAACTTTTTTTTTCCTAAGCAAAAAGTGAAAAATCCACAGCTTTGGTTAGACCATAGTATCTCTTTTTCATTTTTCTCCTGCTTTAGTTGTCTTAGTTCTTACTATATAATTTTATGTTCTTGATCATTTTTACCTCCTTTGACATTGATTTTTTTTTTAATCAAAACATTTATTAATAGGTACAGGATGTTTTGGTCTGCATATTTCTAATGTAAAAAGTATTTAATCTTTATAGCATTATTGCTAAGAGGAATGAATCCCTCCATTTATCTCTATGGCCAGGTCTTCCAAATAATGACGGTGAACCATATACATGCGTTTATATCTTCTATTTCCTATCATTCTATTGCTATGGCTACCTAAAAGTTCAGAAACAATGGAAAAAAACTATAACTAGATTAATAATAGGATTCCATAGCAAATGAGAGTGTAATGCATACTGGGAGCTATGAAAACATGTTGCAAGATCATGCATATCAAGTTAGTTAAAATCCCAAAGAGTTATGGGAAGGTCTACAATCAAAGAGATGGCTGATCTGACAGGTGTTATCTTGTATAGGCTCCAGGATCAAGATATGCTTTTGAGGCTCAGAGTGAGGTGGGGTTTATTAAAATAATTTTTCTATATAACACCCACTCCAATCACAATGTCATTTTAAGAGAGATATGGTAAACTCCCAAGAAAAGGAACTCGAGTCGATGGGGCAAAGGTGTGATTGGTGGGAGTTGGTGAGGAGGGAGAAAGCTTCTGTCACTAGAAAATAGGGTTTCTTCTCAATTTCACAGCCAAGATCTCTTAGAATAATAGCCACCTTCCCTCTTAATTATATTAAATCAAATCCTGCCCGTCAAACACCTCACACATGTACGCAGATCTTCCATGTAGATTTCCTCCTCCTTAGAGCAAAGGATGATTGGCAAAGATACCAACATCCATAGTAGACGAGGAAACCCTCAAGAGCGAGGAAAGTTCATGTAATAGAACATCAAAAATTGCCAGATATGTAAGAGACAAATAAAAGCAAGCTAACTAAAAGAAAAGGCAAGATGAATTTAAAAATTAATATTATGTGAAATAGAGCTAATTCAAGGAAAAGAAAATTTAAAAAGAAAAATAGAAAGCCTAGAAGTTTTCCAGAGTAAAAACAGAATAAATATTACATGCATAAAACAGGAACAGAATTATATGAAGAAAAAGAGCAAATAGAAAACAAAAAGTTGTTAGAAGTTAAAAACTGATTACTTAAACATACAAAAATGAAATCTATTGAGGACTGTCAGGTAAAATTAAAAAACAAAAAAACAAAAAACTATATACTAATGCACAGTTATAAAAAACAGAGAAATATAAAGAAAAAAAGGCAAAACATAGGGGTCCACAGCCCAGGAAGTCAAAGAACTATTACAAGAACCAGAAAACATTGTAGCAATGGGAGAGTCACATTGAAGTACTTAATTTTCCCTCTTGTATGTACTCTGGAAATTATCTAAACTTTCACACAGAAAGGTTTTTAATTTTTTTTTCCTAACAGCCTTTTTTTCCTGAATTACCTCTTTTTATTCTGGCATTGATATTGTTTATCTTCTTTTCTCATATATCTGGTGATCTTTGAGGGTCTCTTCTTGATAGTTTACGCCAAAGGATGACACTCATTTTCCTTGGTTGCTCTTGAGGGTTTCCTTGGCTATTGTGGACCTTAGAGTATTTCTCAATCACCTTCTCCCCTGAAGGAGGCAACTACCTAGAAGATCTGAGCACTTGGATAAGGCTTTTAGAGAGGTAGGGTGTGCTTTAGGAAATAGGGTGCCCAATAGATTGGGGGTCCTTATATAAATATTAACTATAACATATCCCTGGTGAAATAAAAGAATATATGTTATCAATATAAAATATATACATTTAAGAGACAGCTTAATTGTTTTTCATTGAGTCCTTTGCTTCTTCAACTAAGATGTAGTTTAGAATAACTTTTACAATGGGTTCAAGTGTCAGCAGGGATTTTCTATGATGAAAACAGAAAAAAAAAACCCTGCATATTCTGGCAGCTATGATTCTGATGTAAAAGTCATTACTAAAACCTGCTAATGTATTCAACAATATTTACAGAATAACTACTATATTCCAAGTACTTTTCTGAATGCTTGGATTATCTTGGTAAACAAACTATCTCCATAACTGGATAATCTAAAGAAGAATGATATAACAGAGGTGATATGGAGAGGCAGAAAATCAGGAAAAGTCATCTGTTAAAGTAGTGATGGATTATTTTATCTACTGTAGATATTGAAAATAAACAGGGTCTAAAAACTACCTAGCTTAGAAATCTCTTGTTTCACAATCTGCATATGAAATCAAAAGAAAAAAAGGTGTTTAACAATTTTATATCTATATCCATATATCCAAAATTCTTTCAGTATAACTTCACAAGGCTTTTTTGCTACAGTTTTATCATTCTCCCAGTGCTTGGGAAACGTCTTCCCAAGCACTTTCGTCTTTGTCATATGCTTTTGTTATATTTGAAGGGTTAAATCAAGAGTTCTCTAATTGCATAGCCCAGCATGAACTTGGGATCATAGAGTGACTGGCATGGGGAAGCGTAATAGATATCTGTTATTTGATTATGCACATACCACTAAATACTATATTCTCTTTTCCCTAATTGATGTCTGACCAGTTGCTATTTTTCTTTCATTACACAAAGTAATCCAGACCATGATCAGGTTGTTCCTCAAACATACTAATCTCCTTCACTGGCAACTCTCCATGTCAGTCTGAAAAGGAGTTTCTGAAATATCTCTTGCTAAATAGTTTAACTAAGTCACTCTCCTCTGGCTCTCCTTTACATATGAACCAAATCCAAATATTTTTGCTTTGTTTACTGACAATCATGAATCTGATCGGGACTTCCTTTTGCTCATAGAACAACATCTGTTCAGTAAATACAACTATCTATGCAAGATTAAAACTGAGACTGAACTCAAGTGCTAGACGAAAGGATTTTCTACAGGAGGAAGCACAATTTATGTAGAATTTGAGTTTAATCAGGGAAAAAGGGGGATGACAATGAAGAACTGAATATCAGTTACATTTTGAAACACATTCAAAGAAAGGCAATGAAAATGATCAGAGATAATAGAATGCTGAGTTCTATCTCTTTGATCAAAAATTTTGTGGTTTTTATTAACTCTTAAATGCTGAAGCAGGAAAGATCAATTTCATGAAGAGTTAATGGTGTTTAAATAACAAAATATTAATGAAATATATTTTTAAAGGTGGTTGAACCTGTGTGTGTGTGTGTGTGTGTGTGTGTGTGTGTGTGTGTGTGTGTGTATTCCTGCACAGACACATATTTTAAAGAATAGATCATATAGCTATCATCACAAGTTAGGTAAAATTGTGTGAGTATATCTTTAGTACATTTAATTTGATACAAAGGAAGTCAAATAAAATATGCCCAGTCTCCTCACTTTTTGTCAACTTGTTGTTCTCAGGATATGTGACTTTAAGAAATGAGGAGTAATGAATAATCCAGAATGCACATTTGCTCTTTAAAAATCAATAATATGGTCCCAAATATCTGATTTACATTGTTGGTAAGCAGATCATAGACTTCAGTTCTTTAGACATTGAGTATGTTACCATAAATTTTTCGGCCTATATTTTCTGCTAAGGAGACTTTCATACAAGTTTTTTATTTCAATTTCATTGTTTCCACAATTTATGCTTAAACCACCATTATGCAAAATATAATTCAAATTCTGGTAAAAATGTAAATTTGCCTTCTACATTCAATTTCAAATTCTGTTGTAAAATAGAAGTTTTAAGAAGACTTGAACTTACCAGGCATGAATCTTGGACAGTTTTATGAATTTTAGACTATAGTTACAGATCAAAGACTACAACCTTCAGTATGGCTTACAACTCAACATAAAACAAAGTCCTAACAACTGGACCAAAATAAGGGACATCATGATAAATGGAGAAAAGACTGAAGTTGTCAAGGATTTCACTTTACTTGGATCCACAATCAACACCCATGCAAGCAGCAGTCAAGAAATCAAATGACACATTGGTCCTGCAAAAGATCTCTTTAAAGTGTAAAAAGCAAAGATGTCACCTTGAAGATGAAGGTGTGCCTGACCCAAGCCATGATGTTTTCAATCACCTCATGCGAAAGCTGGACGATGAATAAGGAAGACTGAAGAAGAATTGACACTTTTGAACTGGGGTGTTGGCAAAGAATATTGAATATACCATGGAGTGCCAAAAGAATGAACAAATCTGTCTTGGAAGAAGTACAGCCAGAATGCTCCTTAGAAGCAAGGATGGAGAGAATATGTCTCACATACCTTGGACATGTTATCAGGAGGGATCAGTCCCTAGAGAAGGGCTTCGTGCTTGATAAAGTAGACGGTCATTGAAAAAGAGGAAAACCCTCAACGAGAGGGATTGACCCAGTGGCTGCCACAATGGGCTCAAGCATAACAACGATTGTGAGACTGGCGCAGGACAGGGCAGTGTTTCATTCTGTTGTACATAGGGTCACTGTGAGTTGGAATCAACTTGACGGCATCTAAAAACAACAACAAATTACACACAAAGTAGTATAGTTTCTATTAGGTTAACATTCAACTCAGAGATATGCCAGAAACTTGGCTTGGAAAACTAAATATAATCTTGTTATTTTTTAAATTAAAACTCCAACACAAATACCAGAATTTTTAAATACATAACTATTTTTTAAAATAGATTTTGGATCATAGGAAAATTGTGCAGAAAATAATATTTTGGTTAGCAGCTGAGCACTTACTTACTGCACCACCTGGGCTCCTTATAGCTTGATAGGTCATTTATTATTACTGAGTAATATTCCACTCTATGGATTTACCACAATTTGATTATCCATTCAGCCATCAAACGGCATATTGGTTGCTTCCAATATTTTCCAGTTATGAATAAAGCTGCTGTGAATATTCACGTGCAGGTTTTTGTATGACATAAGTTTTCAGTTCATTTAGATAAATACTTAGGAAAGCAATTGTGAGATCACATGGTAAGTCTGTGTTTAGATTTGTAATACTACAATATTTTTGTCAGAAAATTACTGGAGATGGAAGATTAAGATATAAAATAATTATGTCCAGACTGTTTCTATAATTATTTAACCGCAACTGATTTAAATTTCTTTACAGCTATAAACATTTAAACTAGACTTGGTGTGCTTAAATTGAATAATCCATGTATTTATTCAATCAATATTTACTTAATTCTTTTTTTTTTTAATTGTACTTCAGGTGAAAGCTTA
This sequence comes from Dugong dugon, assembly GCA_030035585.1. Classification (NCBI taxonomy): domain Eukaryota; kingdom Metazoa; phylum Chordata; class Mammalia; order Sirenia; family Dugongidae; genus Dugong; species Dugong dugon. The sequence continues at coordinate 38,556,582 of CM057479.1, forward strand.
CAGAACAAATAGTTTCTCATGAAACAGTAGTACACATATTGTTTTATGACATTGGTTAACAACCCCACAACACGTAACCCTCTAACTCCTCAACCTTTCTTTTTGGTGAAAATACACGTAGCCGAAGATACACGATTTCAAAAATTTCTGCATGCACAGTTCAGTGACATTAACTACGCTCTTTCAACTGTGCTGCTATTCTTACAAGAGATGAAGGCTTACAAAACAAAATAGTTTCTCATTTAACACTTACTACACATGCTGACCTATGACAATGGTTAACAATCACACAACACATCAACAATATCCTGACTCAACCTTGGGTTCCCTATCACCAGCTTCCTTGTCCCCTTCTACCTTCTGGCCCTTGTCACTGGACTACTATACCTCATTAGTCCCACTTGGTATTACGGGGCTGTCTACTTCCAGGCTGAATGGTGAACCTCAGAGATAACTTCACCACTGAGCTAAAAGGGTGTCTGGGGGCCATACTCTCGGGGTTACTCCAGTCTCCTTTAGGCCAGTAAATCTGGTCTTTTCTTTTGTGAGTTAGAATTATGTTCTACATCCTTCTCCAGCTCTGTCCAGAGCCCTTTGTTGTGATCCTGGTCAGAGCAGTCAGTGGTGGTAGCCAGGCACCTTCTAGCTGTACTGCACTAAGTCTGGTGGAGGCCTTGGTAGCTGTGGACCATTAGTCCTTCGGATTAATCTTTTCCTTGAATCCTGTTCTCTTTATTCTCCCTTGCTCCCAAAGGGATGAGACCACTGTACTATCTTAGATGGCCGCTCACAGGCTTTTAAGACCCCAGACACTACTCACCAAGGTAGAATGCAGAACATTGGCTCTATAAACTGCGTTATGCCTATTAAGCTAGATCTTCCCCGAGACCATGGTCACCACAGCCCTCCGCCAGCAATTCAGTCCCTCAGGGAGTTTGGATGTGTCTATGGGGCTTCCTTGACCTTTCCTTGTACAATTTGTGCTGGTTTCCCCTGAATTGTGTACTGTCTCACCCTTCACCCAAATTACCACTGATATATTGCCTATTTAGTATTTCCCCCCCCCCCCCGCCCCATCCCTGGTAACCAACAAAGACTGTTACATTTTGTGTGTGAACTTTTTCATGGGTTTTTACAATAGAGGTCTCATACAATATTTGTCCTTTTGTGATTGACTTATTTCACTCAGCATAATGTCCTCCAGCTTCATCCATGTTATGAGATGCTTCACACATTCATTGTTGTTCTTTCTTGTTGCATAGTACTCCATTGTGTGTATATAGTTTGTTTATCCATTCATCTGTAGATGGGCATCTTGGTTGTTTCCATTGTTTTGCTATTGTGAACAATGCTGCCACGAACATAGGTGTGCATATGTCTATTCGAGTGAACACTCTTATTTCTCTAGGGTATATTCTTAGGAGTGGAAATGCTGGATCGAATGGTATGTCTATTTTTATCTTTCTGAGGAGGCGCCATATCATTTTCTAAAATGGTTGTATCATTTTGCATTCCCACCAGCAGTGCATAAGAGTTTCCATCTCCCTGCAGCCCCTCCAACATTTGTTATTTCCAGTATTTTTGATTCGTGCCAGTAATGCCGGGGTGAGATGGTATCTCACTGTGGTTTTAATTTGCATTTAACTAATGGCTAGTGATCGCGAGCATTTCCTCATGTATCTGTTGGCCATTTGGATGTCTTCTTTGGTGAAGTGTCTGTTCATTTCCTTTGCCCATTTTTTAATAAGATAATTTGTCTTTTTGTTGTAGAGGTGTTGGATTTTCTTCTAGATTATGGAGAATAGACCTTTGTCTGATTTGTGCTGTCCAAAATTTTTTTCCCAGTCTGTAGGTTCTCTTTTCACTCTTTTGGTGAAGTCTTTTGAGGAGCATACGTGTTTGATTTTTTTGGAAGATCCCGGTTATCTAGCTTATCTATTGGGGTTTGTGCTTTGATGGTTATGGTTCGTATCCTGTTAATGCCATGTATTAAGGCCTGTCGTGTTGGTCCTATTTTTCCTTCTATGAACTTTATAGTTTTAGAGTTTATATTCAGGTCTTTGATCCATTTTGAAGTAGTTTTTGTATACGGTGTGAGGTATGTATCCTGTTTCATTTTTTTGCAGATGGATATCCAGTTTTGCCAACACCATTTGTTAAAAAGACTGTCTTTTCCCCATTTGATGGACTTTGGGACCTTGTCAAAGATCAGGTGACCGTAGGTGGATGGATTTACATCTGGGTTGTCAATTCTGTTCCTTTGGTCAATGTGTCTGTTGTTGTACCAGTAGCAGGCTGTTTTGACTACTGTAGCCTGTATACTACGTTCTGAAGTCAGGTAGTGTGAGTCCTCCAACTTTATTCTTCTTCTTCATTAGTGCTTTACTTATTCGGGGATTCTTCCCTTTCCATATAAAGTGAATGATTAGTTTTTCCATCTCTTTGAAGAATGTTGTTGGTATTTGGATAGGGATTGCGATGTATTTGTAAATTGCTTTGGGTAGAATTGTCATTTTCACAATGTTGACTCTGCCTATCCATGAGCATGGTATGTTTTTCCATTTATGGAGATCCCTTTGGGTTTCATGCAGTAGTGTTTTGTAGTTTTCTTTGTGTAGGGCTTTTACATCCCTGGTCAGATTTATTCCTAAGTATTTTATCTTTTTAGGGGCTATTATAAATGGTATTGTTCTCCTGATTTCCTTTTCATCTTTCTCCTTATTGGTGTATGTGAATCCAACTGATTTTGAATGTTTATCTTGTATCCTTCTACTCTGCTAAATCTATCTATTAGTTCCAGTAGATTTCTCATGCAGTCTGTAGGGTTTTCTATGTATAATATCATATCATCTGCAAACAGGGACAGTTTAACTTCTTCATTAACGTTTTGGATGCCCTTTATTTCTTTCTCTTGCCTTATTGCTCTAGCTAGAACTTCCATCACAATGTTAAATAGGAGTGGTGATAAAGGGCATCCTTGTCTTCTTCCTGTTATCAAGGGGAATGTTTCCAGCCTCTCTCCATTAAGAATGATGTTGGCCATTGGTTTTGCATATATGCCCTTTATTATGTTGAGAAATTTCCCTTCTATACCTATATTATTGAGAGCTTTTATCAGGAATGTCTGTTGGACTTTGTCGAATACATTTTCTGTGTCAATTGAGATGATCATGTGATTCTTTTCTTTCCTTTTATTTATGTGGTAGATTACGTTGATTGATTTTCTAATGTTGAACCATCCTTGCATACCTGGTATGAATCCTACTTGGTCGTGGTGTATTTTTTTTTTTGATATGATGTTGAATTCTATTGGATAGAAATTTGTTAAGAATTTTTGCATCTATATTCATGAGAGCTATTGGTATGAAATTTTTCTTTTTTTGTGACTTCTTTGCCTGGTTTTAGTATCAGCTTTATGCTGGCTTCATAGAATGAATTTGGAAGTGTTGCTTCCTCTTCTATGCTCTGAAATAGCTTGAGTAGTACTGGTACAAGCTCTTCTGTAAATGTTTTGTAGAAGTCTCCAGTGAAGCCATCTGGGCGAAGGCTGTTTTTGGTTGGGAGTTTTTTTTATTACCTTTTCAATCTCTTCTCTTGTTATGGGTCTGTTCAGATTTTCACCATCACTTTGTTGTAGTTTGGGTATGCCCTGTGTTTCTAGAAATTTATCCAATTCCTCTAGGTTTTCAAATCTGTTGGAGTATAGTTTTTCATAATTTTCTGTTATAATCCTTTTTATTTCAGTTGGGTCTGTTGTAATATCCCCCATTTCGTTTGTTATTTTGGTTATTTGTGTCCTCTCCTGTTTTTCTTTGGACAGTCCGGCCAGTGGTTTGTCGATTTTGTTGATTCTTTCAAAGAACCAACTTTTGGTTTTGTTGATTCTTTCTATTGTTTTTCTGTTCTCTATTTCATTTATTTCTGCTCTGATCTTTACTATTTCCTTTCTTCCGGGGATTGTGGGCTTTGTTTGCTGTTCTCTTTCTATATGTTTGAGTTCTGTAGTTAATGTTTTGATTTTGTCCCTTTCTTCTTTTTTGATATGTGCATCTTTTGCTATAAATTGTCCTCTGAGGACTACCTTTGCTGTATCCCAATGGTTTTGGTAGGATGTGTTTTTATTCTCACTTGATTCTAGGAATTTTTTTATTCCATCTTTGATTTCTTATATTACCCATTGATGTGGAAGCAGAGTATTATTCAGTTTCCATGTAACTGATTTTTTTTCTTGCTCTTTCTAGTGTTAATTTCTACCTTGATGGCATTGTGGTCAGAGAAGATACTTTGAATTATCTCAATGTTTTAGATTTTGTTGAGGATTGCTCTGTGGCCTAAGATGTGGTCTATTCTGGAGAACTTTCCATGTGCATTGGAAAAGAATGTGTACTTTGCAGTGGTTGGATGGAATGTTATATATATGTCTACGAGGTCAAGTTGGCTGATTGTGCCATTTAGGTCTTCTGTAGCTTTGCTGAGTTTCTTCTTAGTTGTTCTGTCCTTTACTGAGAGTGGTGTGTTGAAGTTTCCTATTATTATTGTGGAACTGTTAATTTCTCTTTTCAGTGTTGTTAGAGTTTGTTTTATGTATTTTCGATCCCTGTCGTTGGGTGCGTAGATGTTCATTATGGTCATGTCTTCATGATGGATCATCCCCTTAATCATTATATAGTGTCCTTCTTTGTCTTTTATGGTAGATTTTGTTTTAAAGTCTATTTTATCTGAGATTAGAATTGCCACTCCTGTTCTTTTTTGGTAGTTGTTAGCTTGATACATTTTTTTTCCAACCTTTGACTTTTAATAAATTCACATCTTTGTTTCTAAGGTGTGTCTCTTCTAGACAGCGTATTGATGCATCCTGTTTTCTTAACCATTCTGTCACTCTCTGTCTCTTTATAGGTGCATTGATTCCATTTACATCCAGTGTAATTATTGATTGTTGTGAGTTTGTTGCTGTCATTTTGTAGTGCTTCTTTTTTGTGGTGCTGAAGTTTTCTTTGTTCTTCTGACTTTCTTGTGCTGAGTTACTTTTGTTTGTGGATTTTGTGTTGATTTCTTTTGTTTTTGTAGGTTTTGTTTTTGCTGAGACTATGTTTTTCCAAATTTTTTATGACTATATTTGTTAACTTTCTTTGTGGTTACCATGATTTTTACCCTTATCTTTCTAAGTTTGAAGCAGTCTACCTTTACTTAGTATCACCTTGGCTTCCTTTCCATTAGAAGGTTCTATTCCTATGCCGTTTATTCCCTCTTTTATTGTTTTGATGTTGTTTTCATTTACTGATTAACTTCTCTGATTCCCTGTTGTATTTCATTTGGTTTTGGATAGTCCTTGAGAGTTCATTTCCTGGATTGGTATCTTGCTAGTACGATCCTGGGTCCTAGATTCTGCCTGTGACCTGAAGTTGTGTGTCCTCTGATAAAAGAACTCCCTTTAATAATTCTTGTAAGTTTGATTTGACTTTTACACATTCCCTTAACTTCTGTTTATCTGAAAATGACCTAATTTCAACCATCAAATTTGAATGAGAGTTTTGCAGGATATATTATTCTTGGCTGGCAATTTTTTTCTTTCAGATTTTATATATGTCATCCCATTGCCTTCTTGCCTGCATGGTTTCTGCAGAATAATCGGAGCTTATTGTTATCGTTTCTCCTCTCTTTGTGACTTCTTGTTTTTCATGAGTTGCTCTCAGGATTCTTTGTTTGTCTTTGGTTTTGTCAAGTGTGATTATGATATGCCTTGGTGATTTTCTTTTGGGGTCTCTCCTATATGTCGTTCGTTGAGCTTCTTGTTTGGACAGCTTTTCATCTGTCATGATATTGGGGAAGTTTTCTGTCAGCCGTCCTTCAATGATCCTCTCCGTGTTTTCTGTTTTCTCCCCCTGTTCTTGAATTCCAATTACTCGAAAATTTTTGCTTTTGATTATATCCCACATAACTCTCAGGATCTTTTCATTTTTCTTTGTTCTTTTTTCTGAGTTTTCTTCAAACAGTGTTGTATCCAAGTGTTTGTCTTCAATTCCACTAATCCTGTCTTCCACCATTTCAAATCTGCTTCTCAGCCCGTCTATGACACGGTCCATTTCTGAAATCTTGTTGTTTATCTCTTGGATTTCTAATTGTTGTCTTTATATAATTTCTAGTTGTGAATTTATTTTGGCATTTTGTTTCTGCATTATTTTCCTGAATCCTTTTTTTTTTTTTTTGGTAGGTATTTTCCATGCAGTTGTCTATTTTTTCTTCATGTTTGTCAGCTTTTTGCCTTATCTCTTGGGTAATTCTGAGTATTAGAGAATTGAATTCCTTATCGGGTAGTTCTAGTGAATTTTCTTCCACTGGAAAGTCATCTGGTGTTTTATTTTGAATGCCTACTGGAACCATCCTGTCCTGTTTTTGTAAATATTTTGATATTGTCTGCTGTCTTCCTTGCATTCAGTATTTATTTTTCTCCTTTATTGATTGTAGGTTTGTTTGTTTCATCACTTTTTAAAAAAAAAATTTGACTATATCTGTGTAGGCGGACTATGTGTTGTTTGTTGTCTGCTCATCTGTGGGAACAATACTTTTTGCCTCCTTCTTCAATTGGCAGGTTCAGTCACTCAGAATGGCAAAGCAGGGCAGGTCTAGCTGAAGATGTGTTACTGGGACGGGTTGTTTCTGGCACTTACTACAGCCACCAGGGCGGGTCAGTAATCAGTGTAAGGATGGTTCCAGTAGGTCATGCCTGTGCTGCTTTGTGGTGTGATACTAAGCGCACTGTGCAGGTAGGCAGGATGTAGTGGGGAGACTGTTATGTGTGGAGCTAAGATGTATATGGGAGACGGGGAGATGAACAGGAGCCAAAAACATACAAACACACAAAAAGGAATACTAGGGGAGCCTGCTATTGGAGTGGAGAGATGGGAGACTATGAAATTGAGAGAAACAGAAAGGGGAAGAGATAGAAAAGAAAAGAATGAATAAATTATAATCGGAAAGGTTAAAGAACTGCAAAGTTCCCAGAGATCCCACTGGTGCAGCTATGAAGTCTGGGGAAGTCTCTCTCAGGTGTTGCAATACAGCCTGGCTAGAAGGCATAGAGGTATACAACACCAGGTATTCAGGGAAAAGAAAGAGAAGGAAGATATAGAGAGATGAGAAACTGAGTAATTAAGAAAGACAAAAAGGAAAAAAGAGGGAAAACAAAACAAAACAAATATAAAAAAAAAAAAGAACAAGAAAAGCTCCCAAAAAGACAAAAAATAAAAACCAATGAAAAAAGAAATGCCTTCAGGGATCCCTCTGCATATCTGTGCAAGCCAAGGGGGTAGTCTCCTTGGCACGTACCACTGCCTGGTCAGAAAGGGCTCCCAACTCAAGAAAAGGAAAAGAAAACAAACAATTCAAAACAAACAAATAAACAAAGCCCCGGGATCCCACTAGCGTGGCAGCCCAGAACAGAAAGCAGCTCCACATTTGAACGGAGCTCCACAGCCCCTCAGGAAGAAGCAAAGATGGCACATAGAGCCAGTTATTTGAGCAAAAGGTGAGGGAGGTGGTGAGAGGTAAGGAAGAAATCAAAAGAAGCAGAAAAAAGCAACACCAGCAACCAACAAATGGCACTCAGAGAGCCCTCCCATTCGGGTGTGTGGAATCCAAGCAGCCGGTTTTTCCCAGACAAGAGACTGTGTCAGTGGGAATCAGAGGAGGCCGAGTGGGGGTGAAGAAGTGTGGGGGGTGGGAAAGCGTATTTCACAGATTACCAGTTGTTTTGTCTCCCACTGGAAGCTCCATGAATCTGCTTTCTTGTACTCCCTATTTGCTGGTCTTTGATAGGAGTCCAAGACGGCAGATCCATGCTGCGTTAGTTGGTAGGGGACCTCTGCATGATTCTCTGCCCGCTCTCCATTCTCTGTCAGTTTTATCACTCCATTTGGTGCTTGTCTGAGTTCTTTATCTCTTCATTTGATGTTTTTGGGTTTTAGGTTTGTTGTTTTCTCTGTTTGGCTTAGTTTTTTGGATCTTTGCTGTTGAGGTACAGTGTTGTGCTTCCGCCTAGAGTGCCATTTTGCTGGAAGTCCAATATTTGCTTAATTCTTGCTTCATCAAAGTATTCAGCTAGACAATGAACCTTCTGTGTTTTGCAACATGAGGACATGAAGACAGAGGCTTGAATCATACAATGTTCTTGAAGATTAGTGATAAAGATTTAGATGCTTTAAATTAAAGATAGCAAGTTAAAGTTTAAATAGATATACATAAAATATACATGAGCACACACACAGAAAACTTCAACTAATTTGGATATCAGAGAGACTAGAGTGACAGAGTCAATATAAATTTAATAGAATATGTAACATTTAAGACTGATCTTGAAAGAAATATAGTATTCTTTGGGTTAAGAGAAGTGGACAAAAGAGCTTCCCTTCATATAACATTATTATTGTTATTAGTTCCTATAGACATGTCTTCATTTCTCTTGGTAAATACCAGTGAGTGGGATTGCTGGATAATATAAGTTGATGTTTAACTTCATAAAAAATAAATAAATGAATAAATAAACAGTGGCCATGGAGTTGGTTCCAACTCATGGTGACCCAAAGTGTTTTCTAGAAAATTGTGCATTCCTCTGTACAGTGCACAAGAATTCCAGTTGCTCCATGTCATCACTAGCAGTTAGTATTGTTAGTTCTTTGTTTTGCCATTCTAATAGGTGTATAGTGGTATCATTGTGCTTTTAATTTGCATTTCTCTAATTACTAATGACGTTGAGCAACTTTTCCTGTGCTTATTTGCTATCCATGTGTCTTTACTGAAGCGTCTGTCCATGTCTTTTCCACATTTTTGAAGTTGGGTTGTGTGTGTTTTCATAATATTGAATTGAGAACTCTTTATATACTCTGCATACAAGTTTTCTGTCAGTTATGTGTTTTTCAAATATTTTTCCCAGTTTGTGGCTTTTCATTTCATTCATTCATCAAGGTCTTTCACAGAAGTTTTTAAATTTAGTGAAGTTCAACTTATCAATTTTTTAAATTGTAGATGGTGTTTTTAGTGTCATATCTAAAAAATCTTTGCCTAATCCATGATAACTAATATTTTCTCCTATTTTTTTCCTAGAATATAGAAATGCTAGGTTTTACATTTCAGTCTATGATCAATTTTGAGTTAATGTTTGTATAAGGAGTGAGATTTAAGTGAAGATGCAGTTTTTTGCACACAGGTAACCAATGATTTCAACATCATTTGTTGAAAAGACTTTCATTTCTAATTTTATTCATCATTTATGTATGGAACTATGTCTGGACCCTTTCTCCTGTTTCATTGATCTATGTACCTGCCCTTTCACTAAAAGCAGAGTCATGATTACTGTAGTAAAGCATGAAAATCAGGTTTTGTGTGTCCTCTGAATTTGGTCTTCTTTTTCAAAATTGTTTTATCCATTTTAATTAATTTGCCTCACCATTTAAACTTCAAAATCAGCTTGCCAGTTTCTATATTCAAAAAAAAAAGAAAAGAAAAAGAAAAGAAAAGAAAAAAGAAAGGCTTGCTAATATTTTGACTGGGATTGGATTGAATTTATAGTTTGATTTTGGAAGAATTGTCATCTTAACCATATTGTTTTCCAATCTATAATTCAATGGATCTCTCTATTCATAAGCTTTTTAAATTTCTTTCATAAGTGACTTGTGTTTTTAACATGCAGATTCTGTAAATATTTTATTACATTTATACTGAAGTATTTCATGGTTTTGGGTGTTATGGTAAATAGTACTTATAAAATTCAATTTATAATTAAACCCCAAACCTGCTGATTTTACATACTGGCATTTGGCTATAAAATCGCTAAACTCATCTATTAATTCTAGTAGCTTTTTTTTTTAGATTCAATAGTTTTCTATGGAGTCACAAGCACAGATTTTTACAACAAAGATAATGGTATATTCAGATCCTACAAGGAGTTATATATGGAAGGAATGCAGTTTTCTTCAGAGCAGTATGGGCAAGTGAGTTGGTCTGGTAAGATAAAGATAATAACTAACATTTAAAGAGCACTTACTGCAAAGCATTTTGCATGTATTCACTTATTTAACTCCCATTGTAATATTATGAGGTCAGTACTATTGGTGTTTCCATTTTATAGATTAAAAAAAAAATAGAGGTACCAAGATATTACATGACTTCTCAATTCCCATATCTAGTTAAGTAGCAACGCTTGGATTCCAACACAAGCACTTAGTCTCTTCTGCATAGAGATTTCCCTGACTTCCTTGTCAGAAAGTAATATTACATCACTCTTTGTCCCCTTTCTTTGCTTAGTTTTCTTCAGTGAATGTATGACTACCTGACGTACTGCATTTCTTTTTACTTCATGAATTCTCAACAGAAGAAATAACACTGTCTAGGGGTGAAAATTGGTTCTGGGGGGAAAGAGGGTGATATAATTTGAATTATGTCTCCACAAAATATGTGTTGGAATCCTAACTCCTATACTTGTGGACGTAATCTAATCTAATACAACATAATCATCTCCCATAATTCAATCTAATGTAACGTAATCGATCAGTTGAAGTCATACAACTGTAGGATAGAATATGAACATAATCACTTCTGAGTTATATAAACAGCAGCGTAGACAAAGACACAAGCATCCATAAATGGGAGAAAACATATGATGTGTGAGGATCGTCTACAAGCCATAGGAATCAAAAAAAGCCAGAGGCTACCAACAGGAAGAAATTGACATGGCCGAGACCCTGCTTTGGACTTTTAGGCTTCAGAAGTGTGAGAAAATAAATTTCTGTTCTTTAAAGCCACACACTTGTATTTGTGTTATAGTGGCACTGGGAAACTAAGACACAGGGTTAGTAAAAAAAAATACCCTAAAAAGACTCCTTAAAACCCAAACCAGACCCGTTGCTGTCGAGTCGATTCTGACTCGTAGCGACCCTATAGAAAGACTTCTTAGGAAAGCAATAACGGGAAAAAAAGTTTGAGAAACACCTGTCTATTTCCTTAACTAGAATTGCCTGTTTTGATCACTGCTCCATACCTAGAGCCCAGAACATTATCTGAGGCCACTTGTAGGTACTCAAGTATTCACTAGATGAATATGGGAAAATGAACTGGAAATTATAAATCTGATATTCTAAGTAGGGTAAGCAATTGAGAAATTGAGAGATTATGAGGGTAAGAAATTGAGATATTTCCAAAACTGAGAGCTAAATTTACTCTTTGAAGTTTGAAGTAGTATCAGCAAGACCATCAGAGAATATAAGTTCATAATGCCTTCATAAGGAATGTTAATAAAGTTATGAAAAATCATAATAGCTACTCTGGCATAAAGTTAATCAGTGCTAACAAAATAAATTGTCGAGCACTGTAGGATTCTACTTAAAGTTGAAAACCATAAATCTGTCATGCCACCAATTTTCATAGAGGTATAATTTTCTCTAGCAAGATTCAGTAACTGAGTGCAGGAGCCTATAATGAAAATGTTTAAACTTGGTGCACATTATTTTCAGGCACAAATAATACTTGGGCAGGTAAAACTTTTTAATGACTTGGAATTCACAACCCAAACCAGTGAACTTCCAAACAGCTCATATGTTGGACTGTCTCATGAAGATTGCCATAGTACTGTGGACTTTAATGATCACAGAACTGTATTTAGAACTACTTTGCTATTCTTGCTTTGTGGGGAAAAAAAATTATGAGCTGAAAAAAAAAAAGCTGTTTTTTATGTCTCTGAAGCTGAAATCGATAAATTCCTGACATGGTAAGAATGAAAAGACATTTCAGATGATGATTACTCCTTGTTGTTGTTAAGGTAGAAGCTTTTTTCCATACCATGGAGACACGCACCTTCTCTGTGCTTTTAGATAATTTACTCTTACCTTATTATTGTATCTTTGGTCAATAATACATTAATATTTTATAGCCTCTTTTCTACCACAGTCCTCTTACTTAAGGCATGATAGCATCCTCTAAAGGAGCTCTAGTAACTTCCTTTGTCATCAGTCAAACGTCATTTCTGTTCTTTCTTAGGATAACTGGTAAGGGGTTTGGGTATTCCAGTTTTAATTAACTAGTAGTTGTTTATAGGAGCCTTGGTGGTGCAGTGGTTAAGTACTTGGCTGCTAACAAAAGGTCATCAGTTAAAACCCGCCAGTCACTCTGGGGGAGAAAGATGTGACATAAAGATATCATAGCCATGAAAGCCCTATAGGGAAGTTCTATTCTGTCCTATAGTATTGCAATGAATTGGAATTGAATTGAAGGCAATGGTTTTTTTTTTTTTTTTTTTGGTTTTGTTTAGTAGTTGTTTGTAATGTGTGCTCTTGAACGCAGAGCAGCTGAAGCAAATGGAAGAAATGATGAAGTAAAAAAGCTGAACAGAACTTTTCAAAGGGCGGCTTGAGAAGGCAAAGTATTACAATGAAATGTGCAAAGACCTGGAATTAGAAAGCCAAAATGAAAGAACATGCTTGGCATTTCTCAAACTGAAAGAACTGAAGAAAAAATTCAAGCCTCGAGTTGCAATACTGAAAAATGCTATGGCAAAAATATTGAACGATGCAAGGAACATCAAAAAAGGATGGAAGGAATACACAGAACCACTATACCAAAAAGAAATGGTCAATTTTCAACCATTTCAGGAGGTAGCATATGATCAAGAACCGATGGTATTGAAGGAAGAAGTCCAAGCTGCACTGAAGACATTGACGAAAAACAAGGCTCCAGGAACTGACAGAATACCATTGAAATGTTTAACAACAGTTGTTGTACTGGAGGTGCTCACTCATTAATGCCAAGAAATTTGGAAGATACTACCTGGCCAACTGACTGGAAGAGATCCATTTTATGCTCATTCCAAAGAAAAGTGATCCAACAGAATGCAGAAATTTTCAAACAATATCAATATCACACACAAGTAAAATTTCGCTGGAGATAATTTAAAAATAGTTGCAGCAGTACATTGACAAGGAACAGTCAGAAATGCAAGCTGGATTTAGAGGAGGACGTGGAATGAGGGATATCATTGCTGATGTCAGATGGATCCTGGCTGAAAGCAGAGAATACCAGAAAGTTGTTTACTTGTGTTTTATTGACCATGAGGAAGCATTTGACTGTGTGGATCATAACAAATTATGGATAACATTGCCAAGAATGGGAATTCCAGAACACTTAATTGTGCTCATGAGGAACCTCTACACAGATCAAGAGGCAATTGTTCAAAAACAAGGGGATGCTGCATGATTTAAAATCAGGAAAAATGTGCATCCTGGTTGTATCCTTTCACCATACTTATTCAATCTGTATGATGAGCAAATAATCAGAGAAGCTGGACAATATAAAGAAGAACTCAGCGTCAGGGTTAGAGGAAGAATCATTAACAACCTGCAATATGCAGATAACACAATCTTGCTTGTTGAAAGTGAAGAGGACTTGAAGCACTTACTGATGAAGATCAAAGACTACAGCCTTGAGTATGGATTGTACTTCAACACACACACACACACAAAAAAAAAAAAAATCCTCACAACGGGACGAATAAGCAACATCATGAAGAAGGGGGAAAAGATTGAAGTTGTCAAGAATTTCATTTTACTTGGATCCACAATCAATGCCAGTGGAAGCAGCAGTCAGGAAATCAAATGAGATATTGCACTGGGAAAATCTATTGTAAAAGATTTGTTAAAAAGCAAAGATGGCCTTTGAGGACTAAGTTGTGCTGGACCCAAGCAATGGTATTTTCAATTGTCTCATATACATGTAAAACTGGAAAATGAATATGGAAGACCGAAGAAGAATTGATGCCTTTGAATAATGGTGTTGGCAAAGGAATATTGAATATACCATGTGCTGCCAAAAGAACGAAAAAATCTGTCTTGGAAGAAGTAGAGTCAGAATGTTCCTTAGAAGTGAGGATGTCGAGAGTTCATCTCATGTACTTTGTTTATTTTTTATTTTTTCCCATACAAAAATTTATACGTGTATTGTTATGCGACTCTAATTGCTCTCGCCAAGTAGTGACAAGACATACCCCTTTCCACCCTTGATTCCCCATGTCCATTCAACCAGCTCCCTAACCCTCTTTGCCTTCTCTTCTTACATCTGGACAGAAGCTGCCCCTTTGGTCTCTTGTATCTAACTGAGCCAAGAGGCATACTCCTCACGAGTATCACTGTATGTCCCACAGTCCAGTCCAATCCCTGTCTGAAGAGTTGGCCTTGGAAATTGTTTTAGTTCTGGGCTGATAGAGAATCCAGGGGCCATGCTTTCTGGGGTTCCTCCACTCTCAGTCAAACCATTACGTCTGATCTTCTTACTAGAATTTGAGTTCTGCACCCCACCTTTCTTCTGCTCCATCAGGGACTCTCTGTTGTGTTCCCTGTCAGGGCAGTCATTGCTGGTAGCCAAGCACCATCTAATTCTTCTGGTCTCAGGCTGATGAAGTCTCTGGTTCATGTGGCCCTTTCTGTCTCTTGGGCTAATACTTTCCTTCTGTCTTTGGTGTTCTTCATTCTCCTTTACTCCAGGTGGGTGGGACCAGTTAATGCATCTTAGATGGCTGCTTGCAAGATTTTAAGACCTCAGATGCCACTCACCAAAGTAGGATGCAGAATATTTTCTTAATAAGCTTTGTTATGCCAATTGACCTAGATGTACCCTGAAAGAATGGTCCCCAGACCCCTACAACTTCTACTCTGTCCCTCAAAGTGCTTGATATCATTCAGGAAATTTCTTGACTGGTTTAGTCCAGTTGTGCTGACTTCCCCTATAGTGTGTGCTGTCCTTCCCTTCACCTAAGATACTTCTTATCTACTATCTAGTTAGTAAACAATGCTCACCCTCCCTCCCCACCCTCGTAACCATCAAAGAATGTTTTCTTCCGAGTTTAAACTTTTTCTCAAGTTCTTGTAATAGTGGTCTTATACAATATTTGTCCTTCTGTGACTGACTAAATTCACTCAGCATAATGACCTCCAGCTTCCTCCATGTTATAAGACGTTTCACAGCTTCATCTATGTTCTTTATCTTTGCATTGTTCGTTATCGTTCCATTGTGTGGATATACCATAATTTCTTTATCCACTTGTCCGTTGATGGCACTTAGGTTGTTTCCATCTTTTTGCTATTGTGAACAGTGCTACAATGAACTTGGGTGTGCATATATCTATTCGTGTGATGGCTCTTATTTCTCTCAGATATATTCCAAGCAGCGGGATAGCTGGATGGTATGGTACTTCTATTTCTAGCTTTTTAAGGAAGCATCAAATCGATTTCCTAAGTGGTTGTATCATTTTACATCTCCACCAACAACGTATACATGTTCCAGTCTCTCCACATCCTCTGCAGCATATATTGTTTTGTGTTTTTTGGATTCATGCTAGCCTTGTTGGGGTGAGATGATATCTCATTGTAGTTTTGATCTGCATTTCTCTAATGGCTAATGATCGTGAGCATTTCTTCATGTGTGTATTAGCCACCTGAATATCTTCTTTGGCAAAGTGCCTGTTGATATCCTTTGCCCATTTTTAATCGGGTTATTTGTCTTTTTGTTCTTGAGGTTTGGCAGTATCTTGTATATTCTAGAGATTAGAAGCTGATCGGATTTGTTGTAGCCAAAAATTTGTTCCCAGTCTGTAGGTTGTCTTTTTACTCTTTTGGTGAAGTCTTTTGACGAGTGTGTTTGATTTTTAGGAGCTCCCATTTATCTAGTCTCTCTTCTGGTGCTTGTGCATTGTTACTTATGGTTCGTATTGTGTTTATGCCATGTATTAGGGTTCCTGGCATTGTCCCTATTTTTTCTTCCATGATCTTTGTCGTTTTTTGTTTTATATTTAAGTCTTTGATCCCTTTTGAGTTAGTTTTTGTGCATGGTGTGAGGTATGGGTCTTGTTTCAGTTTTTTGCAGATGGATATCCAGTTATGCCAGCACCATTTGTTAATGACATTGTCTTTTCACCAATTAACGGATCTTTGTCAAATATCAGCTGCTCATAAGTGGATGAATTTATGTCTGGATTTTTAATTCTGCTCCATTGGTCTATGTATCTGTTGTTGTACCAGTACCAGGCTGTTTTGACTACAGTAGCAGTATAATAGGTTCTATAATCAGGTAATGTGAGGCTTACCACTTTGTTCTTCTTGAGTAATGCTTTACTTATTTGGAGCCAGTTCTCTTTCCATATGAAGTTGGTGATTTGTTTCTCCATCTATTTAATAAATCCTGGTGGAATATGGTTCTGGATTGCATTGTATCTGTAGATTGCTTTGGGTAGAATTGACATTTTCACAATGTTGAGTCTACCTATCCATGAGCAAGGTATGTTTTTCCACTTATGCTGGTCTCTTTTGTTTTCATGCAGTAGTTTCTTGTATTTTTCATTGTATAGGACATTCACTTCTCTGGTTAGATGTATTCCGAATTATTTTATCGTCTTGTGGGCTATTGTAAATGATATTGATTTGGTGATTTCCTCTTCGAGGATCTCTTTTTCTTTTTTATTTAATTCTTTATTTATTTATTTTTTATATTTTATTGTACTTCAGGTGAAGGCTTGCAGAACAAACAGTTTCTCATGAAACAGTAGTACACAGGTTCTTTTATGACATTGGTTAACAAACCCACAACATATTAACCCTTTTAAATTCTTAACCTTTTTTTTTTTTTTTTGTGAAAATACACGTAGCCAAAGATACACCATTTTAAAAATTTCTACATACACACTTCAGTGACATTGACTACACTCTTCCAATTGTACTGTTATTCTCACTTAAGATGAAGGCTTACAGAACAAAATAGTTTCTCATTTAACAGTTACTACAAATGTTGCCCTATGACAATGGTTAACAATCTCACAACACATTAACAATATCCTTACTCAACATTGGGTTCCCTATCGCCAGCTTCCTTGTCCCCTTCTGCCTTCTGGCCCTTGTCACTGGATTCCTGTACCTCGTTAGTCTCATTTGGTTTTATGGGGCTGTCCACTCCCAGGTTGCACAGTGAACCTCAGAGGTAACTTCACCACTGAGCTAAAAGGGTGGCTGGGGGCCATACTCTCAGGGTTTCTCCAGTCTCCTTTAGGACAGTAAATCAGGTCTTTTTTTTTTTTTTTTTTTTTTTTTGTGAGTTAGAATTCTGCTCTACATCCATCTCTAGCTCTGTCCAGAACCCTCTGTTGTGATCCTGATCAGAGCAGTCAGTGGTAGTAGCCGGGCACCATCTAGCTGTACTGGACTCAGTCCGGTGGCGGCCTTGGTAGCTGTGGGCAGTTAGTCCTTTGGACTAATCTTTTCCTTGTATCCTGTTCTCTTCATTCTCCCTTGTTCCCAAAGGGATGAGACCAGTGGAGTATCTTAGATGGCCGCTCACAGACTTTTAAGACCCCAGACACTACTCACCAAGGTAGAATGTAGAGCATTGTCTTTATAAGCTGTGTCATGCCAATTGAGCTAGATGTTCCCTGAGACCATGGTCCCCACAGCCCTCTGCCCAGCAATTCAGTCCCTCAGGGAGTTTGGATGTGTCTATGGGGCTTCCATGACCTTTCTTTGTACAAGTTCTGCTAGTTTCTCTTGTATTGTGTACTGTCTCACCCTTCTCCCAAGATACCACTTATCTATTGCCTATGTAGTATTTCCCACCCACCCCTCCATCCCTGGTAACCAACAAAGATTGTTACATTTTGTGTGTGAAGTTTTTCATGGGTTTTTACAATAGAGGTCTCATGCAATATTTGTCCTTTTGTGATTGACTTATTTCACTCAGCATAATGTCCTCCAGTGCCATCCATGCTATGAGATGCTTCACAGATTCATTGTTGTTCTTTCTCTTTGTATAGTACTCCATTGTGTGTATGTACCATAGTTTGTTTATCCATTCATCTGTTGATGGGCACCTACTTTGTTTCCCTCGTTTTGCTATTGTGAACTATGCTGCCATGAACATAGGCGTACATATGTCTATTCGAGTGACGACTCTTATTTCTCTAGGATATAGTCCTAGGAGTGGGATTGCTGGATTGAATAGTATGTCTATTTCTAGCTTTATGAGGAAGCGCCATATCATTTTCCAAAATGGTTGTATCATTTTGCATTCCCACCAGCAGTGCATAAGAGTTCCCACCTCCCCGCAGCCCCTCCAACATTTGTTATTTCCAGTGTTTTTGATTCGTGCCAGTAATGCCGGGGTGAGATGGTATCTCATTGTGGTTTTAATTTGCATTTCTCTAATGGCTAGTGATCGCGAACATTTCCTCATGTGTCTGTTGGCCATTTGAATGTCTTCTTTGGTGAAGTGTCTGTTCATTTCCTTTGCCCATTTTTTAATAGGATTATTTGTCTTTTTGTTGTAGAGGTGTTGGATTTTCTTGTAGATTATGGAGATCAGACCTTTGTCTGACTTGTACTGTCCAAAAATTTTTTCCCAGTCTGTAGGTTCTCTTTTTACTCTTTTGGTGAAGTCTTTTGAAGAGCATAGGTGTTTGATTTTTAGAAGATCCCAGTTATCTAGCTTATCTGTTGGGGTTTGTGCATTGATGGTTATGGTTTGTATCCTGTTAATGCCATGTATTAAGGCCTGAACTGTTGGTCTTATTTTTTCTTCTATGAACTTCATACTTTTAGGCTTTATATTCAGGTCTGTGATTCATTTTGAAGTAGTTTTGTATACGGTGCGAGGTATGGGTCTTGTTTCAGTTTTTTGCAGATGGATATCCAGTTTTGCCAGCACCATTTGTTAAAAAGACTCTTTTCCCCATTTGATGGACTTTGGGCCCTTGTTGAAGACCAGGTGACCATAGGTGGATGGATTTACATCTGGGTTCTCAATTCTTTTCCATTGGTCAATGTATCTGTCATTGTACCAGTGCCAGGCTGTTTTGACTACTGTAGCTGTATAGTAGGTTCTGAAGTCAGGTAGTGTGAGTTCTCCAACTTTATTCTTCTTCTTCAGTAGTGCTTTACTTATTCGGGGCTTCTTCCCTTTCCGTATATAGTTAATGATTACATTTTCCAAATCTTTGAAGAAAGTTGTTGGTATTTGGATTGGGATTGCGTTGTATTTGTAAATTGCTTTGGGTAGAATTGACATTTGCACAATGTTGAGTCTGCCTATCCATGAGGATGGTATGTTTTTCCGTTTATGTAGATCCCTTTGGGTTTCATGCAGTAGTGTTTTGTAGTTTTCTGTATAGGTCTTTTACATCCCTGGTCAGATTTATTCCTAAGTATTTTATCTTTTTAAGGGCTATTGAAAATGGCATTGTTTTCCTAATTTCCTTTTCATCGTTTTCCTTACTGGTGTATAGGAATCCAATTGATTTTTGAATGTTTTTCTTGTGTCCTGCTACTCTGCTGAATCTTTCTCTTAGCTCCAGTAGATTTCTCATGGAGTTTTTAGGGAAGATCTGTATTTTTATTGATTTTCTTTCTAGATGTTCTTCTGTGTTGAATTCTCCTACTATTATTGTGGAGCTGTCTGTTTCTCTTTTCAATGCTGTTGGAATCTATTTTATGTATTTTGAGGCCCTTTCATTGGGTTCATATATATTTATTATAGTTATGTCATCCTGGTGTATTGATCCTTTAATCATTATATAGTATCCTTCCTTATCCTTTACAGTTGATTTTGTTCTAAAGTCTATTTTATGGGAGGTTAATATTAGCACTCCTGCATTTTTTTGGTTATTGTTTGCTTGATATATTTTCTTCCATCTTTTCAGTTTTAGTTTGTTCATGTCTTTGTGTCTAAGATGTTTCTCTTGTAGACAGCATATATATGGATCATGATTTTTTTTTTTAATCCATTCTGCCACTTTCTGTTTCTTTACTGGCACATTTAGGGCATTTACATTCAGTGTAATTATTCACAGGCATGAGTTTATTGCTGTCATTTTGAAGAATTTTTTTGTGTTTTTGGTGTTGTTGGTTTCTTTATTCCACTTTATTTTCCATGCTGAGTTCTTCTTGTTTATGTATTTTCTTTTCATCTCTTTCATTATTGTTGTTTTTGTGTTTTCTGAATCTTTACATTTTTCTTTTTTTTAATTTTGATGGGTAGGTTTGCTAGTTTCCTTTGTGGTTACCTTGAAATTTACCTTTATTTTTCTAAGTTTAAATGAGTCTTTTATTTCTTGACATCGCTTTGACTTAATCACTGTCATGGATTGAATTGTGTTCCTCCAAAATATCTGTCAACTTGGCTGTGTCATGATTCCCAGTATTGTATGATTGTGTACCATTTTGTAATCTGATGTGATTTCCTTATGTGTTGTAAACTCAATCACTATGACGTAATAAGACAGATTAATGGCAGTTATACTGATGAGGTCTACAAGACTAGATAGTGTCTTAAGCCAATTGCTTTTGAGATATAAAAGAAAGAAGCGAACATACCATCCCTCATACCACCAAGAAAGCAGTGCTGGGAGCAGAGTGCATCCTTTGGAGCTGAGGTTCTTGTGCTGAGATGCTCCCATACCAAGGGAAGACTGATGCATCAAAGGACCTTCCTCCAGAGCTGACAGACAGAGTTAGTCTTCTGGAGGTGATGCCCTGAATTTGTGCTTATAGCCTACTAGTCTGTTGGAAAATAAATTTGTCTTCTTAAAGCCATCCACTTGTGGTATTTCTGTTACAGTAGCACAAGATCACTAAGACAATCACCATATAGAAGTTCTATGACTACACCTTTTATTCCTTCTTTTTTGTTTTGATGTTGTCATCATTTACATATTACTTCTCTGGTTCCCTATTTTCAGTTTTTAGCTTTGATTTATTTTTGTGAATTCCCTGTTTGGGTTGATATCTGGTTGACCTGTCTTGTGTCCTAGTCTTGGATTATTGTCTGATATTGTTGGTTCTCTAAATGGAGGACTCTCTTTTATATTTCTTGTAATGTTAGTCTAGTTTTTACAAATTCCCTTAATTTCTGTTTATCTGGAAATGACCTAATTTCACCATCATATTTGAGAGACAATTTTACTGGATATATAATTCTTGGCTGAAAGTCCCCCCCCCACACACACACACACAAGGCTTTATATATGTTATCCCATTGCCTTCTTGTCTTCATGGTTTCTGCTGAGTCATCTGAGTTTAGTCTTCTTGGTTCTCCTTTGTAGGTTACTTTTTGTTTATCCCTAGCATCTATCAGGAGTCTTTCTTTGTCTTTGGTTTTGGCAGGTTTGTTTATGATGTCTTAGTGACTTTCTTTTGTGGTTTATCTTGTATGGAGTTTGTTGAGCTTCTTGGATAGATATCTTCTCATCTTTCATGACATTAGGAAGTTTTCTGCCAGCATATCTTCAACAATTGTCTCTGTGTTTCTTGTTATCTCCTCCTGGAACTCCAATCACTTGTAGGTTTTTCCTCTTGATAGTGTCCCACATAATTCTTAGGCTTTCTTCATATTTTTTTAAAGATTTTTCCTCATACTAGTTGGTGTCAAGCGATTTATCTTCAGTCTCAATAATACTAATTTTCATTGTCTCAGTTCTGCTCCTGTGATCTTTTGTTGAGTTGTCAAATTCTGCAATTTTATTGTTAATCTTTTAGATTTCTTGTTGCTGTCTCTGTATGGTTCCTAGAAGTCTGGTTTTTTGTTTTTTGTTTTTTTCTTTTCTTGTACTGTTTTCCTGAATTCTGCTATTACTTTGTACATTCCTTCATTTGGTATGTGTTTTGTCTTATCTCCTTCCTGATCTCTTGGAGAGATCTGTATATTAGTCTTTTGGATTCTTTATCAGGTATTTCTATTGCCTTATCTTCCTCCCAAAGGTTTTCTGGTTCTTTATTTTGGTCTCTTTCTGGGACCACCTTGTCCTGCTTCATTATGTGATTTTATATTGACTGTTATCTCTGAGGCATCAATAAGTTATTATATTTATTTTATTGTATTTTTGTTTACTGCTTCCTGTATTTTTTGTTTTGTTTTCTTTTGATATGTCCAAATATGTTGGGTGTGGGTATTACTCTGATTTTTGGCATTGTTGATGCTCTTACTTCCTGTTTCTAAGTGGTCAGAACAACTACTAGGTGTGTGAGCCTGGGAGTCTGTTCACTGTTCTTGCAGGGTTGGGGTTGCTCAGGTCTCAGGTGCCCAGGTTGTTAGTCAGCTGGTATGTGGTGTGGAGACTCTCACCTACAATCCTAGATGGGCAGGGCTGTGTGGAGGTGTTCATAATAGGCACTTCTCTGCTTGCAGTGAGGGGTAATGTTGGGGGTAAAGCAGGGAGTTGTTGGCTGCTTTCAGGTGCTTAGATGGAGTGTCCTTGTCTGTTGGAGCTTGTAGTGGGGGGGGTAGTGCAGCGAGTCCTTGGGTGGTGTTGTTCACTGGAGGGCTGGGAGGCACCACTAATTCTCATGCCCTCTTGTGAGAGGCTGGATGGAGTGGTGCTACCACTGATCCTCAGGCCTCTGATGTGGCTTGGTGAGGCCACTTCTTAGAGGGTGGGGCAGTGTAGAATGTCACAAAACTACAGCTCCCACTTTACTGCTATAGGTGAAAATGGGCTCCCACTTTACTGCTATATGTGAAAATGGCCTTGCCCATGTGTTTTTGATGAGGACGTGTATTGTTTAGATCAGCCAGCAAGACTCTGGGGTGGGAGTGAAGGGTAGAGGTGAAGGGCACTGCATGTCTGTGGACCCTATAAGCCAGTGGCTGAGTGAAAGAGCTAGTGCCTCCAGACCCAGCTGTGAGTAACTGACTTCGGGGGTGTGGTTTTGTTGAATGCTGCTGGACTGGTGTTGGAGCAGTGAGGGGGATGAGTCAGAAAGAGATTGCTCCTCAGCCATGGAGCTCTGGTTGGGGAAGGGTGCACAGTGGGTTGGTAGCTTGTACTTAACTTTTGCAGGTCTGGTGTCACTTCTGTTTGGTTCTGGAGATGCAGGCAGATTTGCTGCTGCTCGGCTGCACTGGATGAATGCGGTTTTGGTTTGAGATGTTGCTTGTCACAGCCTGTTTGTGCAGCACAGTTTCAGCTAGCAGGACACTGGTGTTCTGCTGTTTTTTGAATTGTCTTTCCTTCCACCTACAGCTCAATCTGATTCTTCAGCTTTGTCTCAGATGATTAGGTTATTAGATTGTCATATATGTCTGATTCACTTGTTTTTTTTTTTTTTTTTAATCTTTGTTATAAGAAGGATGACAAAAGGCGTCTGATTATTCCATCATCTTGGCCTTGCCCTTGATAAGGTTTTAATACTTTGGTTTATTTTAGCATATTCTCTTTGAACTCTTATTTTAGTATAGGAAATAGGCTTTTAGACTATAAAATCTGTTCTACGCTAAAGATTGTCAGTCTTTATATAATTAAAACAATATGTATTCGTAAAACTTAGAGGCTTACAATTGAATGAAGACTCCACTTAAAATAGTTTTGTTACATTGGGAAAATCACAGAGCTTTTCTTGATCATAATTTCTTCACCTATTAAATAAAGGTGCAGTGTCTTTCAGGAAGCCTTCTTTGATCCGTAAATGGGCTTTGTTGTTATTCTTTATGATCATGTAGCACCTGGAACATATTTCTGTTATAGTTAAGATAATCATACTACGTAGGTTCTAAATAAGGGCACTTTTAAGATGAAGTGAAGTGATAGTTATGAATGTTGATACAGTTTTTATTAATTAACTTTAATTGAGAATAATATCTAGAGATAGGGCCAAGATGGCAGAGTTGTCAGATGCTTCCAGTGGACCCTCTTAAAACAAAGATCCAAAAAACTAAGCAAATCGATTATATATGACAATCTAAGGGCCCTGAACATCAAAGGAAAAGTTGAGGAATCAAACGGAGTGGCAGGGGAAAGAAGAGACAGTCCAGAAGCAGCAAGGAGTTGCCAGACCTGACCCAGCAGGGAACCGGTGCCCTGTAGGTCAGATCGGCTGGTGAGCAAGGTGAGGCAGGCAGTGCCATTTGGACATGTTATCCATGTTGGGAGAGACCAAGCAGCAAAGAGTCTGCTCAGGCCTCCAGAGCCAGTGAAAAGCAGCACTCAACTGGCAAAAGATAAGTACATTCATTTAACCTACAGCATGGATCAAAAAACACCCCATTTGGGAAGAAACTCTCTCTCATTTGCTTGCACCCTCCCTACTCTGCACCAGATCCTGGGCCTAGCTTCAGTGATTGCTGATTCCACTGGGCCAGAAGTAGGACCTGTCATGTGCCCTGAGCCATTCTCCCAGACTTGGAGAGGGAATAAATTAACAAACAGGTAAAAATAATTTGCCAGCTACCCTAAGCTGGGAACTCAGATCAGGCACAGCTTTTTTGCCTAGGTGCAGACATAAGGAGTACATAGACTTTGAATGCATTTCACCCCTGTATAGACCGTATAGACCCATTTCAACAGTGTAGGCACTCATTAACACAGTATAACAGGGTATATACCTGAAGACTAATTTCACCACAACAGCTATATGATGAATTGGCAGGTTTGTGACATCTGGCACTGTTCTGCCCGTTAAAGAGGGTCCTTAACTACCTATATAAGGGGTCTGAGGACTGTTGGCTCCATCTACATCACCTAGCCACCAGCAAGAGGGAACCAAGAATAAATGATGTCCCCTAGCCCTTACAGCCAACAGCATTGGGTGCTCATAGTCTGGCTGCAAAATCCACTCACTTATGTGCTCTAGGGAACAGGGACGCATTTTCTTCCCACACACTCAGGGGCAGCTGTCAGACCTCTGCCTTGCTCAGCATGTGACCCCCCTACTGCAGTCAGACACCTGTGCCTACTTCAGTTGCCCCTGCCTGTCTAGGACAGTAGCTGAGAGCCTGCACCACACACTGTGTGACTGACTACTTGGACACATAAGCTGAATCCGTACAAGAAAAGTAAACAGACTCCTGGGCTCATATACGTAGTAACAGATCTAACTACCTGGTAACAGGACATTAGAGCTTCAAAGCCACCAATAGTCAAACTAGTTCACACGAACAGCCTATCTGAGCATTTCAAAACAAAATAAAAGAAGAAGCTAGGACACAGTAAGCAAACATAAAATAAATAAATATAATAACTTATTGATGGCTCAGAGACAACAGTCAATATCAAATCACATAAACAGGTAGACTGTGATGGCTTCAGCAAGCTCCCAAAATAAAGAATCCAGAAATTTTCTGGAGGAAGAGAATTTCTTGGAATTACTGGAAGTAAAACACAAAAGGTTAGTATACAGAACTCTTCAAGAGTTCAGGAAGGAGATCAGACAAAATGCATAAAAAGCCAAGAAACACACAGACAAAGCAATAGAGGAACTTAAGAAGATTATAGACGAGCACAATGACAAATTTAACAGACTGCAAGAATCCACAGAGAGACAGCAAACAGAAATCCAGAAGATTAACAGTAAAATTTCAGAATTAAACAGCTCAATAGAAAGTCATAGGAGCAGAATTGAGTCAATGGAAGTCAGAATTAGTGAGATTGAAGGTAAAGAACTTGACACCAACTTATATGAGAAAAAATCAGATAAAAGAATTTAAAAAAATGAAGAAACCCTAAGAATTATGTGGGACTCTGTCAAGAGGAATTACCCACGAGTGATTGGAGTATGAGAACAGGGTATGATAACAGAAAATACAAAGAGAATTGTTGAAGATTTGTTGACAGAAAACTTCCCTGACACCATGAAAGATGAGAAGATATCTATGCAAAATGGTCATCGGAACCCGTACAAGGTAGATCCCCAAAAAAATCACCAAGGCATATTAAAATCAAACT
Organism: Dugong dugon; assembly: GCA_030035585.1. Classification (NCBI taxonomy): domain Eukaryota; kingdom Metazoa; phylum Chordata; class Mammalia; order Sirenia; family Dugongidae; genus Dugong; species Dugong dugon. The sequence goes on from CM057479.1 coordinate 38,582,311, forward strand.
TGCTAAAATCAAAGATAAAGAGATAATTTTAAAAGCAGCTACTGATAAATGGAAAGTCATCTACAAAGGAGTCAATAACACTAAGCTCAGACTACTTAGCAGAAACCATGCAGGCAAGAAGGCAATGGGATGACATATATAAAGCCTTGAAGGAAAAAAATTGCCAGCCAATGTTTGTATATCCAGTAAAACTGTCTTTCAAATATGATGGTGAAATTAGGGCATTTCCAGACAAATAGAAGTTTAGGGAATATACAAAAACCAAACCAAAATCACAAGAAATACTAAAGGGAGTTCTCTGGTTCGAAAATCAGTAACGTTAGATAACAACTCAAGACTAGAACACAGGACAGATCAACCAGATATCAACCCACACAGGAAAGTCACAAGAATGAATCAAATCTAAAACACTGAAAATAGGTAAACAGAGATGTCAATATGTAAAATATAACAACATTAAAAAAAGAGAGATTAAAAAATGTAGACATAGATTTTTCATATAGAAAGGATTTAAGGCAATATAAAGAAATAAAATATTGGTTTAAACTTAGAAACATGGGGGTAAATATTAAGGTAACCACAAAGAAACTAACAATCCTACACATCAAAATAAAAAAAGGGAAACTTTAAGTTTCAGCAAATACTAAATCAACAATAATGAAAAACACGAAAAGAAAATACGTAAATAAAAACGACTCAACACAGAAAATTTAAGTGAAACAAAGAAACTGTCAACAACACATACACAAAAAATACATCCAAATGACAGAAATATCAATAATTACGGTGAATGTAAATGGACTAAATGCACCAATAAAGAGACAGAGAGTGGCAGAATGGATTAAAAAAAAACACAATCCATCTATATGCTACCTACAAGAGACACAATTTAGACTTAAAGACACAAAGAAACTAAAATTCAAAGGATGGAAAAAAATATATCAAGCGAACAATAACCAAAAAAGAGCAGAAGTGGCAACAATAATCTCTGACAAAATAGACTTTAAAGTAAAATCCACCACAAAGGATAAGAAAGGACACTATATAATGATTAAAGGGTCAATACACCAGGAGGACATAACCATAATAAATACTTACACACTCAACGACAGGATCCAAAATATATAAAACAAACTCTAACAACATTGAAAAGAGAGACAGCTCCACAATAATAGCAGGAGACTTCAACACACCACTTTCAGTGAAGAACATCCAGAAAGAAGTTCAATAAAGACATGGAAGAGCTAAATGCCACAGTCAACCAACTTGATATCATAGACCTATACAGAACACTCGACCCAACAGCAGCCAAGTATGTTTTCTTTTCCAATACACAGGGAACATTCTCCAGAATAGACTGCATATTAGGCCATTGTCTTAGTCATCTAGTGATGCTATGACAGAAATACCATAAGTGCATGGCTTTAACAAAGAGAAATTTGTTTTCTCATAGTCTAGTAGGCTACAAGTCCAAATTCAGGGCATCAGCTCCAAGGGAAGACTTTCTGTATCTTTTGGCCTTCTCATCAACTTTTCCCATACTTCTCTGCACAAGGACCCCAGGTCCAAAGGACACGCTTAGCTCCTAGCACTGCTTTTTTTGGTGGTATGAGGTCCCCCATCTCTCTCCTCGTTTCTCACTTTTATAACTCAAGAGATTGCCTCAGGACACAATCTCATCTTGTAGATTGAGTCATGCCTTACTAACACAACTGCTCTCCATTCTCCCTCATTAACATAATAGAGACATGATTTACAACATACAAAAAAATCACACAATACTGGGAATCATGGCCCAGCCAAATTGATACACACATTTTTGGGGGGACATAATTCAATTCATGACTGTCATAAAGCAGGCCTTAACAGAATCCAAAGTATCAGAATATTACAAAATATCTTTTCAGATGATAAGGTCATAAAAGTGGAAATCAATAACAGAAAAATCAAGAAAAAAATCATACACATGGAAACTGAACACTTTTCTCAAAACCTACTGGGTTACAGATGAAATTAAGGATGGATTAAAGAAATTCACAGAATCAAATGAGAATGAAAACACATCCTACGAGAACCTTTGGAACACAGTAAGAGCAGTGCTCAGAGGTCAATTTATAGTAATAAATGCACACATCCAGAAAGAAGGGCTGAAATAAAAACATTAACCCTACAACTAGAATAAATAAAGAGCAGCAAAAGAAGCCTTTGGGTGCCAGAAGAAAGGACACAATAAAAATTAGAGCAGAATTAAATGAAATAGAAAATAGAAAAACAATTGGAAGAGTTAACAAGACTAAAATCTGGTTCTCTGAAAAGATCAACAAAATCAATAAACCATTGGCAAAACTGACAAAGGAAAAATAGAAGAAGGAAATAACCTGAATAAGAAACAAAATGGGCGATATCACAACAGACCCAACTGAAATTAAAAGAATCATAACAGAATACTATGAAAACTTGTACCCTAATAAACTTGAAAACCTAGAGGAAATGGAAAAGTTTCTAGATACACACTACCTATCTATACTAACACAAACAGATGTAGAACAACTAAATAAACCTATAACAAAAGAAGAAATTGAAAATGTAATTAAAAAACTCCTATTAAGAAAAAAAAAGCCATGGTCGTGATGGCTTCACTGGAGAATTCTACCAAACTTACAAAGAAAAGTTAACACTACTACTACTAAAGGTATTTCAGAGCATAGAAAAGAATGGAATACTACCAAACTCATTCTATGAAGCCAGCATAACCCTGATACCAAAACCAGGTAAAGACACCACAAAAAAAAAAAAAAAAAAAAAAAAATTATAGAGCAATATCCCTCATGAACATGGACACAGAAATCCTCAACTAAATTCTAGCCAACAGAATTCAACAGCATATAAAAAATTAATTGTGACCAAATGGGATTCTTACCAGGTATGCAGGGATGGTTCAACATTAGAAAAACAATCAATGTAATCCATTACATTAATCAAACATTAATAAATGGTTTTATCAATCGATGCAGAAAAGGCATTTGACAAAGTTCGACACCCATTCATGATAAAACTCTCAGCAAAACAGGAATAGAGAGGAAATTCCTCAACATAATTAAAGGCATTTATATAAAGCCAACAGCCAACATCATCCTAAATGGAGAGAGTCTGAAAGCATTCCCCTTGAGAACGGGAACCAGACAAGGATGCCTTTTATCACCACTCTTTTTTTTTTTTTTTTTTTTTTTAATATATATTTTATTGTACTTCAGGTGAAAGCTTACAGAGCAAATAGTTTCTCATGAAATAGTAGTACACATGTTGTTTTTTGACATTGGTTAACAACCCCACAACGTATTAAGCCTCTAAATTCTCAACCTTTTTTTTTGATGAAAATTACAGATGGCCAAAGATACACCGTTTCAAAAATTTCTACATTCACAGTTCAGTGACATTGACTACGCTCTTCCAACTGTGCTGTTATTCTCACTTAAGATGAAGGCTTACAGAAAAAATAGTTTTTCATTTAACAATTACTACACATGTTGCCCTATGACAATGGTTAACAATCTCACAGCACATCAAGAATATCCTTACTCCACCTTGTATTCCCTATCACCAGGGGGCTTCCTTGTCCCCTTCTGTCTTCTGGACCTTGTCAGTGGACTATTGTACCTCTTTAGTCTCATTTGTTTATTTATTTATTTATTTATTTATTTTTATTTTATTTAAACACCATTTCAAAACTTTTTACTTACACATTTAAGTGATATTGACTATGCTCTTCCAATTGTGCTGCCATTCTCGCCCAAGATGAAGGCTTACAGGACAAAACAGCCTCCCATTTAATAGTTACTACAAATGTTGCCCTATAGCAGTGGTCAACAATCTCACAATACATCGACAGTGTCCTTATTCAATTTGTGTTCCTTATCATCAGTTTCCTACTCTCCCTCTGCCTTCTGGCCCTTGTCACCGGACTCCTGTACATCGTTAGTCCCATTTAGTTTTACTGGGGTGTCCATTCCCAGGCTTAACATCGAACCTTGAAGGTAACTTCCCCTCTGAGCTGAAAGGGTGTCTGGGGGCCACACTCTCGAGGTTTCTCTAGTATTCTTTAGGCCAGTATATCTGGTCTTCTTTTTTTTTTTTTTTTTTTGGGAGTTAAAATTATACTCTACATCCTACTCCAGCTCTGCCCAGAACCCTCTGTTGTGATCCTGGTCAGAGGAGTCATTGGTGGTAGCCGGGCACCATCCAGCTGTACTGGGCTCAGTCCCGTGGAGGCCTTGGTAGCTGTGGACCATTAGTCCTTCGGACTAATCTTTTCCTTGTATCCTGTTCTCTTCGTTCTCCCTTGTTCCCGAAGGGATGAGATCAGTGGAGTATCTTAGATGGCCGCTCATAGGCTTTTAAGACCCCAGACACTACTCACCAAGGTAGAATGTAGAGCATTATCTTTATAAGTAGTGTCATGCCAATTGAGCTAGATGTTCCCCGAGATCATGGTCCCCAGAGACCTCCGTCCAACAACTCAGTCCCTCGGGGGGTTTGGATGTGTCTATAGGGCCTCCATGACCTTTCCTTGTGCAGGTTGTGTTAGTTTCCCCTGTACTATGTACTATCTCATCTCTCACCCAAGTTACCACTTACCTATTACCTATTTAGTATTCACCCCCCCTCCCATCCCTGGTAACCAACAAGGATTGTTACATTTTGCATGTGAATTTTTTCATGGGTTTTTACAATAGAGGTCTCATACAATATTTGTCCTTTTGTGATTGACTTATTTCACTCAGCATGATGTCCTCCAGTTTCCTCCATGTTATGAGATGGTTCACCGATTCATTGTTCTTTCTCATTGCATAGTACTCCATTGTGTGTATGTACCATAGTTTGTGTATCCATTCGTCTGTTGATGGACATCGAGGTTGTTTCCATCGTTTTGCTATTGTGAATAATGCTGCCATGAACATAGGTGTGCATATGTCTATTCGAGTGATGACTCTTATTTCTCTAGGATATATTCCTAGGAGTGGGATTGCTGGATCGAATGGTACGTCTATTTCTAGCTTTCTGAGGAAACGCCATATCATTTTCCAAAATGGCTGTATCATTTTGCATTCCCACCAGCAGTGTATAAGAGTTCCCGTCTCCCCGCAGCCCCTCCAACATTTGTTATTTCCAGTGTTTTTGATTCGTGCCAGTAATGCCGGGGTGAGATGGTATCTCATTGTGGTTTTAATTTGCATTTCTCTAATGGCTAGTGATCGCGAGCATTTCCTCATGTGTCTGTTGGCCATTTGAATGTCTTCCTTGGTGAAGTGTCTGTTCATTTCCTTTGCCCATTTTTTGACAGGATTGGTTGTCTTTTTGTTGTAGAGGTGTTGGATTTTCTTGTAGATTATGGAGATTAGACCTTTGTCTGACTTGTACTGTCCAAAAATTTTTTCCCAGTCTGTAGGTTCTCTTTTAACTCTTTTGGTGAAATCTTTTGAAGAGCATAGATGTTTGATTTTTAGAAGATCCCAATTATCTAGTTTATCTGTTGGGTTTTTTGTGTTGATGTTTATGGTTTGTATCCTGTTAATGCCATGTATTAAGGTCTGAAGTGTTGGTCCTATTTTTTCTTCTATGAATTTTATAGTTTGAGGCTTTATATTCAGGTCTTTGATCCATTTTGAAGTAGTTTTTGTATATGGTGTGAGGTATGGGTCCTGTTTCATTTTTCTACAAATGGATATCCAGTTTTGCCAGCACCATTTGTTAAAAAGACTGTCTTTTCCCCATTTGATGTATTTTGGGCCCTTGTCAAAAATCAGGTGACCGTAGGTGGATGGATTTACATCTGAGTTCTCAATTCTGTTCCATTGGTCAATGTCTCTGTTGTTGTACCAGTACCAGGCTGTTTTGAGTACTGTAGCTGTATAGTAGGTTCTCAACTCATGTAGTGTGAGTCCTCCAACTTTATTCTTCTTCTTCAGTAGTGCTTTACTTATTCGGGGTTTCTTCCCTTTCCATATAAAGTTAATAATTAGTTTTTCCATCTCTTTGAAGAATGTTGTTGGTATTTGGATCGGAATTGCATTGTATTTGTAAATTGCTTTAGGTAGAATTGCCATTTTCACAATGTTGAGTCTGCCTATCCATGAGCATGGTATGTTTTTCCATTTATGTAGATCCCTTTGGGTTTCATGCAGCAGTGTTTGTAGTTTTCTTTGTATAGGTCTTTTATATTCCTGGTCAGATTTATTCCTAAGTATTTTATCTTTTTAGGGGCTATTGAAAATGGTATTGATTTCCTGATCTCCTTTTCATCGTTCTCTTTACTGGTGTATAGGAATCCAACTGATTTTTGAATTTTTATCTTGTATCCTGCTACTCTGCTGAATCTTTCTATTAGTTCCAGTAAATTTCTCGTGGAGTCTTTAGGGTTTTCTATGTATAGTATCATATCATCTGCAAACAGGGAGAGTTTAACTTCTTCATTACCAATTTGGATGCCCTTTATTTCTTTCTCTTGCCTTACTGCTCTAGCGAGAACTTCCAGCACAATGTTAAATAGGAGTGGTGATAAAGGGCATCCTTGTCTTGTTCCTGTTTTCAGGGGGAATGTTTTCAGCCTTTCTCCATTAAGAATGATGTTGGCTGTTGGTTTTGCATAGATGCCCTTTATGATGTTGAGAAATTTCCCTTCTATACCTATTTTATTGAGAGCTTTTATCAGGAATGGGTGTTGGACTTTGTCAAATGCCTTTTCTGCATCAATTGAGATAATCATGTGATTTTTTTCTTTCCTTTTATTTATGTGGTGGATTACGTTGATGGATTTTCTAATGTTAAACCATCCTTGCATACCTGGTATGAATCCTACTTGGTCGTGGTGTATTATTTTTTTGATATGATACTGAATTCTATTGGCTAAAATTTTGTTCAGAATTTTTGCATCTATATTCATGAGAGATATTGGTCTGTAATTTTCTTTTTTTGTGATGTCTTTGCCTGGTTTTGGTATCAGCGTTATGCTGGCTTCATAGAATGAATTTGGAAGTGTTGCTTCCTCTTCTATGCTCTGAAATAACTTGAGTAGAACTGGTACGAGCTCTTCTGTAAATGTTTTGTAGAATTCTCCAGGGAAGCCATCTGGGCCAGGGCTTTTTTTGGTTGGGAGTTTTTTTATTACCTTTTCAATCTCTTCTCTTGTTATGGGTCTGTTCAGATTTTCAATATCACTTTGTTGTAGTTTGGGTAGGCCGTATGTTTCTAGAAATTTATCCATTTCCTCTAGGTTTTCAAATTTGTTGGAATATAGTTTTTCATAATATTCTGTTATAATCCTTTTTATTTCAGTTGGGTCTGTTGTAATGTCCCCCATTTCATTTCTTATTTGGGTTATTTGTGCCCTCTGCTGTTTTTCTTTTGTCAGTCTGGCCAGTGGTTTGTCGATTTTGTTGATTCTTTCAAAGAACCAACTTTTGGTTTTGTTGATTCTTTCTATTGTTTTTCTGTTCTCTATTTCATTGATTTCTACTCTGATCTTTACTATTTCCTTTCTTCCAGTGGTTGTAGGCTTTTTTTGTTGTTCTCTTTCTATTTGTTTGAGTTCTGTAGTTAATGTTTTGATTTTGTCCCTTTCTTCTTTTTTGATATGTGCATCTATTGCTATAAATTGTCCTCTGAGGACTGCCTTTGCTGTGTCCCAAAGGTTTTGGTATGATGTGTTTTCATTTTCATTTGATTCTAGGAATTTTTTAATTCCATCTCTGATTTCTTCTATTACCCATTGATGTGTAAGCAGATTATTATTCAGTTTCCATGTGTTTGATTTTTTTTCCTTGCTCTTTCTAGTGTTAATTTCTACCTTGATGGCATTGTGGTCAGAGAAGATACTGTGAATTATCTCAGCATTTTGGATCTTGTTGAGGATTGCTCTGTGGCCTAAGATGTGGTCTATTCTGGAGAACGTTCCATGTGCATTGGAAAAGAATGTGTACTTTGCAGCGGTTGGATGGAGTGTTCTATATATGTCTATGAGGTCCAGTTGGCTGATTGTGTCCTTTAGGTCTTCTGTATCTTTGCTAAGTTTCTTTTTAGTTGTTCTGTCCTTTACTGAGAGTGGTGTGTTGAAGTCTCCTACTATTATTGTGGAACTGTCAATTTCTCTTTTCAGTGCTGTTAGAGTTTTTTTTATGTATTTTGGAGCCCTGTCATTGGGTGCATAGATATTTATTATGGTTATGTCTTCATGATGGATCATCCCCTAAATCATTATATAGTGTCCTTCTTTGTCTTTTATGGTAGATTTTGTTTTAAAGTCTATTTTATCTGAGATTAGAATTGCCACTCCTGCTCTTTTTTGATAGTTGTTAGCTTGATATATTTTTTTCCAACCTTTGATTTTTAATAAATTGACATCTTTGTTTCTAAGATGTGTCTCTTGTAGACAGCAAATAGATGGATCCTGTTTTCTTATCCATTCTGCCACTCTCCGTCGCTTTATGGGTGCATTGAGTCCATTTACGTTCAGTGTAATTATTGATAGATGTGAGTTTGTTGCTGTCATTTTGTAGTGCTTTTTTTTGTGATGCTGAAGTTTTCTTTGTTCTTCTTACTCTCTTGTGCTGAGTTCCTTTTGTTTGTGGATTTTGTGTTCATTTCTTTTGTTTTTGTAGGTTTTGTTTTTGTTGAGACTTTATGTTTTTCGTCTTTATTTTTATGAGTTGGTTTGTTAACTTTTTTTGTGGTTACCATGAATTTTACCCTTATCTTTATAATTTTGAAGCAGTCTACCGTTATTTGGTATCGCCTTGCCTTCTTCTCCTTTAGAAGGTTCTATACCTATGCCGTTTGTTCCCTCTTTCATTGTTTTGATGTTGTTGTCATCCTTTGATTGATTTCTCTGATTCCCTGTTGTATATCTTTTGTTTTTGGAAAGTCGTCTGTAGTTCAGTTCCTAGAATGGTATCTGGTTCATGTGAACCTGCATCCTAGGTCCTAGGTCCTGCCTGAGGGCTTAAGCTGTTTGTCCTCAGATCGAAGAACTCCCTTTAATATTTCTTGTAAGTTTGGTTTGACTTTTGCATATTCCTTTAGTTTCTGTTTATCTGGAAATGACCTAATTTCACCATCAAATCTGAATGAGAGTTTTGCAGGATATATTATTCTTTGCTGACAGTTTTTTTCTTTCAAGATTTTATATATGTCATCCCATTGCCTTCTTGCCTGCATGGTTTCTGCTGAATAATCTGAGCTTAGTCTTATTGTTTCTCCTCTGTATGTGACTTCTTGTTTTTCCCGAGCTGCTCTCACGATTCTTTGCTTGTCTTTAGTTTTAGCGAGTGTGAATATGATATGTCTTGGTGATTTTCTTTTGGGGTCTTTTCTATATGGGGTTCGTTGAGCTTCTTGGATGACCAGCTTTTCATCTTTCATGATATTGGGAAAGTTTTCTGTCATCAGTTCCTCAATGATCCTCTCTGTGTTTTCTGTTTTCTTCCCCTGTTCTGGTATGCCAATCACTCGTAAGTTTTTGCTTTTAATTGTGTCCCACATAACTCTCAGGTTCTCTTCATTTTTCTTTGTTCTTTTTTCTGAGTTTTCCTGAAACAGAGTTGTATCCAAGTGTTTGTCTTCAGTTCCACTGATCCTGTCTTCCATGGTTTCAAATCTACTTCTCAGCCCTTCTATGACACTGTCCATTTCTGAAATCTTGTTGTTTATCTTTTGGATTTCTAATTGTTGTTTTTGTATAATTTCGAGTTGTGAATTTATTTTGGCATTTTGTTCCTGCATCATCTTCCTGAATTCTTCCAATTTTTTGTCTGTATTTTCCATAAATTTGTCTATTTTTTCCTCATGTTTGTCAGCTTTTTGCCTCAGTTCTTGGAAAATTCCGAGTATTAGTGATTTGAGTTCCGTATCAGGTACTTCTAGTGCATTTTCTTCCACAGGAGAGTTATCTGGTGTTTTAATTTGGACGCCTATTGGAGCCATCTTGTCTTGTTTTTGTAAATGTTTTGATATCATTTGCTGTTTTCGGGGCATTCAGTAGATATTTCTCTCGTTTATTGATTGTAGATTTTTTTTTTTTTTTCGTTCTTGTGGTACAGCTGGGCAGATCTAGTTGAGGAGGAGCCACTGGGATGGGTTGCTTGTGGCACTCACCGCAGCCACCAGGACGGTCGGTAGTCAGTGCTGGGCAGGTTCCAATAGGGCGTGCCTGCACCGCTTGGTGACGTGATGTCTAGTGCACGGTGCAGGTAGGTAGGGTGCAGCGGGAAGATGGTTATGTGTGAAGCTAAGCTGGATATGGGAGAGAGGAGAGAGGAGGAGGAGCAAAAAGCGTACAAACATAAAAGAATGCTAGGGGAGTTTGTCGTTGGAATGTACAGATGAGAGACTATGGGATGGAGGAAACCAGAAGGGGGAAGAGAAAGAAAAGGAAAGAATGACCAAATGAAAATCAGAAAAGTTAAAAAACTTCAAAGTTCCCAGGGATCGCACCGATGCAGCTATGAGGTCTGGGGGAGTCGGTCTCAATTTTCACAGCTCAGCCTGGCCAGAAGGTACAGAGGCATACATCGCCTGGTATTCAGGGATCAGAAAGAGAAGGAAGAGATAGAGGGACAAGAAATTAAGCAATGAAGAAAGACAAAAGAGAAAAAGAGGTAAAATATGACAAAACTAATCAAAAAAGGAAGAAAAATAAAATTGAGAAAAAAAAAAAAAAAAGGGCAACACCAGCAGTCAGTGCCTACAAATGGACCCAGAGAGCCCCCACTCAGGGGCGCGAATTCCAAGAAGCCGATAGTCTCGGGGTTAAGTGACCGTGGCCACGGGAAGCAGAGGGGCCAACGAACAAAGGCCCCAGGATCCCACCCGCGCGGGAGCCCAGACCTGGAAACAGCCACACGCCCGAACGCAGCCCTACAGCCCCGCAGGAGAGAGCAGAGACGGCCCTCGGAACCAGGCACCCAGGCAAAAGGAGGGGGAGGCGGCAGAAAAAGGTCCGCTAGGTGCCAGCAAACGGCTCCCAGAAAGCCCCCAGCCCGGGCGCGCGGAACCCAAGCACCGGCGCCCCCCCGCCCAGGGACCCCGGCCACGGAAAGCAGAGGGGCGAACGAACAAAGGCCCTGGGATCCCACCCACGCGGGAGCCCAGACCCAGAAACAGCCACACGCCCGCACGCAGCCCTACAGCCCCGCAGGAGAGAGCAGAGACGGCACTCGGAACCAGGCACCCAGGCAAAAGGAGGGGGAGGCGGCAGAGAAAGGTTCGCTAGCTGCCAGAAAACGGCTCCCAGAAAGCCGCCAGCCCAGGCGCGCGGAATCCAAGCACCAGCACCCCCCAGCCCAGAGACCCTGGCCACGGAAAGCAGGGGATCCCCAGCTGACGCGGAGAGGGGTGGGTGGTGGGAGAGCGCGCACCGCAGTTTACCGGTCGTTCTGTCTCCGACCAGATGCTCTGCAAGGCTGCTCTCCCGTTTGCTGGTCTCCGATAGGAATCCAAGATGGTGGATCCGCGCTGCGTTAGCTGGTAAGGAATCTCTGCCTGAGTCTCTCCTCGCTCTCCGTTCTCTTTTAGTATTCTCACTCCGTTTGGTGTTTGGCTGAGTTCTTTATCTCTTCATTTGGTGTTCTAGGGTTTCAGGATTGTTGATTCTCTGTTAGGCTTAGTTTTTCGGATCTTTGCTGTGGAGGGACGGCGTGGTGTTTCTGCCTAGAGCGCCATCTTGCCCCTCTCTTATCACCACTCTTATTCAACATAGTGCTGGAGGTCCTAGCCAGAGCAATTAGGCTAGAAAAAGAAATAAAGGGAATCCAAATTGGTAAGGAAGAAGTTAAAGTATCTCTATTTGCAGATGATATGGTCTTATACACAGAAAACCCCAAAGAATCCACAAGAAAACTACCAGAACTAATAGAAGATTTCAGCAAAGTATCAGGATACAAGATAAACATAAAAAAATCAGTCGGATTCCTCTACATCAACAAAGAGAGCTTTGAAGAGGAAATCACGAAATCAATACCATTTACAATAGCCCTCAAGAAGATAAAATATTTAGGAATCAATCTAGCCAGAGACGTTAAAGACCTATGCAAAGAAAACTACAAGACGCTACTGCAAGAAACCAAGAGTGCTACATAAGTGAAAAACATATGTTGCTCATGGATAAAAAGAGTCAACATTGTGAAAATGTCTATTCTACCCAGAGCAATCTACAGATATAATGCAATCCTGATCCAAATTCCAACGACATTTTTTTTAAGGAGATGGAGAAACAAATCACCAACTTCATATGGAAAGGGAAGCGGCCCCAGATAAGAAAAACATTACTGAAGAAGAAGAAGAACAAAGTGGAAGATCTCACACTACCTGATTTTAGAACCTACTGTACTGCCTCGGTAGTCAAAACAGACTGGTACTGGTACAACAACAGATACAAAGACTAATGGAACAGAATTGAGAATTCAGACGTAAATGCATCCACCTATGAGCAGCTGATATTTGACAAAGGCCCAAAGTCCATTAATTGTGGGAAAGACAGTCTTTTTAACAAATAGTGCTAGCATAACTGGATATCCATCTGCAAAAAACTGAAACAAGACCCATACCTCATATCATGCACAAAAACTAACTCAAAATATATCAAAGACCTAAATATAAAATCTAAAATGATAAAGACCATGGATGAAAAAATAAGGACAACACTAGGAGCCCTATTACATGCATAAACAGAATACAAAACATTAATAACAATGCACAGACACTAGAAGAGAAACTAGATAACTGGGAGCTCCAAAAACTCAAACACTTATGCTCATCAAAAGACTCCACCAAAAGAGTAAAAAGACAAACTACAGACTGGGAAAAAAATTTTGGCTACGACAAATCTGATCAGGATCTAATCTGTAAAATCTACAAGATATTGCAATACCTCAATAACAAAAAGACAAATAATCCAGCTACAAAATGGGCAAAGGATATGCACAGGCACTTCACCAAAGAAGACTTTCATGTGGCGAACAGATACGTGAGGAAATGCTTACAATCATTAGTCATTAGAGAAATGCAAACCAAAACTATAATGAGATACCATCTCACCCCAGCAAGGCCAGCATTAATCCAAAAATCACAAAATAATAAATGTTCGAGAAGTTGTGGAGAGACCAGAACACTGGTGGTGGGAATGTAAAATGGAACAACCACTTTGGAAATTTATTTGGTGCTTCCTTAAAAAGCTAGAAATAGAATTATCAAACGATCCAGCAATCCCACTCCTTGGAATATATACTAGAGAAATAAGAACCATCACACGAATAGATATATGCACACCCATGTTCATTGCAGCACTGTTCACAACAGCAAAAAGATGGGAACAACCTAGGTTCCCATCAAGGGATGAATGGATAAACAAATTATAGTATATTCACACAGTGAAATTCTATGCAACGATAAAGAACAACAAGAATCTGAGAAACATAACATGGATGAATCTGGAAGGCGTTATGCTGAGTTAAATTAGTCAGTCACAAAAGGACAAATATTGAATGAGACAACAGTTATAAGAACTCAAGAAATGGTTTAAACTCAAAAGAAAGCATTCTTTGATGGTTACACAGGTGGGAAGTGAGGAAGAGGGGTATTCACTAACTGGATAGTAGATAAGAATTATCTTAAGCAAAGGGAAGGACAACACACAATACAGGGGAAGTCAGCAGAACTGGACTAAACCAAAAGCTAAGAAGTTTCCTGAATACAGCCAAACACTTCGAGGGATAGAATAGCAGGGGCAAGCTTCTAGGGACCATGGTTTCAGAGAACATCTAGGTCAATTGGCATAACAAAGCTTATTAAGAAAATATTCTGCATCCTATTTTGGTGAGTGACATCTGGGGTCTTGAAAGCTAGCAAGCAGTCATCTAAGATACATAAATTGGTCCCAATCCACCTGGAGCAAAGGAAAATGAAGAACACCAAAGACACAAGGAAAATATTAGCCCAAGAAACAAAAAGGGCCACATAAACCAGAGATTCCATCAGCCTGAGACCAGAATAACTAGATGATGCCCAGCTACTACCAATAACTGCCCTGACAGGGAACATAAGAGAGAGTCCCTGACGGAGTAGGAGAAAAGTGGGGTGCAGAAGTCAAATTCTAGTAAAAAGACCAGACTTAATGGTCTGACTGAGACTGGAGGGACCCCGGAAGACATGGCCCTGGACTCTCGGATAGCCCAGAACTGAAGCCAACTCTTCAGACAACGATTAGAATGGACTATGGGACATAAAATGATACTGATGAAGAGAGTGCTTCTTAGCTCAAGCAGACACATGAGACTAAATGGTCAGCTCCTTTCTGGAAGTGAGATGAGAAGGCAAAATGGGACAGGAGCTGGTTGAATGGATACAGGAAATCTAGGGTGGAAAGGAGAAGTATGCTGTCACAGTATACTATATATATATATATATAGTATATATAGGGAGAACAGATAGGGTCACATAGCAATGTGTGTATAAATTTTTTTTTATGAGAAACTGACTTGAACTGTGAACTTTCACTTAAACCACAAGAAAAAAAGAATAATATCTATTTATTATCATTCTATATTTTTGAAAAATGGTAATACTTCATTCACTAGAAAAACAATAATGAGCATCACTATGGGGTAGGCACAGTCTATGATACTGAGAATTCTGGACTCTGATCTCAGAAAACTAAAAGTTTGGTATCGAAAGACAAGTAGACCATCTGACACAGAAAAGAATTACAAATACTTAATCAGGGTAAATTAATAAAAGCTACTTTTTAACATGACTAATTTGTTATTTATTTTGTAATTGTTTGAAATAATTGTTTGAACAACTTGCTATAAAAACATGGAGAGATAATGAGATATTGTGGGTAAGCATAGCTTCTGAAATCAGAAAACTATGTTCTGATGTTACCAGTATGATCTTGGAAAAATTTCCCATTCTTATTCTAGATTTTCTCATTTAAAATTTGTTCTTAAAAATCCACTTCACTGGGTTGTTGTGTGGATGGTGTGAGGTCTTAGTACTGTGTCTTACTCAAAGTAGGCTCTCAATAAATGTTGATAATCTTTCCTTTCCTTGTACCATAAAAAACTTATGAAAAATGTAAAATTCACTTTTTTTTCCCTGATCCAACAGAAAATAATAAAATTTTCCTGTGTTTTGACAACTCTAAATTAGGAGACAAATGCATTGCACTAGCTATAAATAAACTTTTACAGAAAAGAGCAATGGTTGCAATTAACAAAGGATGATAACCAAACTTACTGTTCTCTCTTAAGGAGGTGGTCATTCTTTAACATGTGTCCTTAAAAAAAAAGTAAAGATAAGTCCTTAAACACTTAAACCTTATCTATGCCATTGAATTGCAGAGACAGTTTTTGTAACTGCTTTAGAAATGATGAATTTCTTCTCATTACATAATAAGTTTAATAATACAGGTGATTTCCACATTAATTTTCATCTGAGATTCCAAGATTGGAAACTTTATGTCGTGTTATTTAACATGAAATATAGATAACAAAATAAACAAAAAATATTTAAATACATTTGGGGAAAGAATCATAAAGAATATTGAATAAAGTAAGCGTAAGTATAAATAAAGTATACATAAGTATAATATTTCAGAAGGAAGGAGAAAAAGGAGCAAATGGCTTTGGTA
This sequence comes from Dugong dugon, assembly GCA_030035585.1. Classification (NCBI taxonomy): domain Eukaryota; kingdom Metazoa; phylum Chordata; class Mammalia; order Sirenia; family Dugongidae; genus Dugong; species Dugong dugon. The sequence goes on from CM057479.1 coordinate 38,597,990, forward strand.
GACAAAATATCAATAGACTTGGTGAAGATATGGTCCAAATTTTCCAGGATAAACTTTATGTTTTGTAATATAATATTGTAAGATGTAAAAATATGTAATTCAGGGACTTTCTATTTTCTATGGTTATAAATATTTATGCACATAGATTTTGTCAACACATGTATGTGTTTTGCTTTATAAAGTACCATCATGGAAGATGTGCCCGTGCCTATACCACTGGTTTTTCTGCTTTTACAAGTTAATTGTGCTTACTGGCATATGTAACTTCTATTTAGCCAAGTGTTTTTCATATATGTATGTTAATTAATAATCTGTTCATTTATCCATGGTGGAAAGAGCCTATGCACTCGGTAACTATGGATTTTTCAAACACTTCACACTCTCTTAAAGAAACTACTTTAATGTAGGAGATGTAAGTAAAGAATTCATTTGAATAGCCAGTGATTCAAGCATCATACCTATTTGCATGCATTTTTTATTTCATATCACTTCTGAATATGTTTGAATATATATGTACTTGTGTGTATATAAGTATGTATATATATGTACTATACCCATATGTATTCATGTGTGTATATATTTACAAGATGTTTTACTCATCTACTTAAATTACGTGTGTGTATATATGTGTATATGTATGTATATTTAAATTTACAAATTAGGAAATAGAGACTTTAAGTTCAATTGACTAATGACAGACTTCTGAATTTTCAGTTTTTATACTCCCGATCAGGATCCAAAATGGATCCAATTTTTGCAAAATAAGTCATTGTATTCCATACTATTTAATATATTAAATAAATAAGTAAATAAATACACACATCTATACACACACATACATAGACACATAAATATATAAAAAGTATAATTGAAAATTAGAAATGATTGCAGATCAAGCCATATCTGATTACTGTAGGTTCATACCTATAGTGTAAAATGTTTAATAGTATAGATTTTGGAATCAAATTGATCAGAAAGGTAATTCTGACTCAAAACTTCACATAACATTAGACAGGCTACTTATTTAACTGCCCTAATTGGAATTTACGAGTGTTGAGATAATTTTGGTTCTTATTGCTCTTAGACTCTTTTGTTAAGATTGTAGATATATTCACTTTATCCCAAATTTTGCACTAACGAATACTGAGTATACTACCAATGTGCTAATCAGACTATTCATGTAATTAATATACTACAATTACACAGTACGTTTTTGTGGGCATGTATGTGTGTATGTGTTGTGGGTGTATTTTTTGTATTCTTAGGATGCAATAACAAGAAAGAAAGGAATCTGTAAGACAGTACAAGAGCCTTAATTTAGGGATTTTAAAAAAGAAAGATAAAATCAGGTGAAAGCAGATTTAGAGGGAGATTCTGGTATAAAATAGAATTATCATGACTCTCAGTATACTATGCCACACTCCTTCATATAAAAATTTAACATAAGTAATATTTATAACCCAGAAGTATTATACGCATGTTTAAAAGAGATTCCACCTTCCTTCATACACAATTTCTTCCAAATTTAATGACAAATATGAGGAATCCACTAGATAATAGAATAGGACTCATCCATGAGTCTGGTAGTCATTAGAATATCTATGTCCAAGGGAAAATTTTATTTTTAATTTTTTATTTATATTTTAGCTTACTTCAGGTGAAGGTTTACAGAACAAATAGTTTCTCAGGAAACAGTAGTACACATGTGTTTTATGACATTGGTTAACAACCCCACAACATATTAACCCTTTTAAATTCTCAACCTTTTTTTTTTTGGTGAAAATACATATAGCCAAAGATACACCGTTTCAAAAATTTCTACATGCACAATTCAGTGACACTGACTACGCTCTTCCAATTGTGCTGCTATTCTCACTTAAGATGAAGGCTTACAGAACAAAATAGTTTCTCATTTAACAGTTCCTACAAATGTTGCCCTATGACAATGGTTAACAATCTCACAACACATTACTCAACCTTGTGTTCCCTATCACCAGCTTCCTTGTCTCCTTCTGCCTTCTGGCCCTTGTCACTGGACTCCTGTACCTCGTTAGTCTCATTTGGTTTTACGGGGCTGTCCACTCCCAGGATGAACAGTGAACCTCGGAGGTAACTTCACCACTGAGCTAAAAGGGTGTCTGGGGGCCATACTCCGAGGTTTCTCCAGTCTCCTTTAGGCCAGTAAATCTGGTCTTTTTTTGTGAGTTAGAATTATGCTCTACATCCTTCTCCAGCTTTGTCCAGAACCCTCTGTTGTGATCCTGGTCAGAGCAGTCAGTGGTGGTAGCCAGGCACCATCTGGCTATACTGGACTCAGTCCGGTGGAGGCCTTGGTAGCTGTGGACAATTAGTGCTTTGGACTAGTCTTTTCCTTGTATCCTGTTCTCTTCCTTATCCCTTGCTCCCGAAGGGATAAGACCAGTGGAGTATCTTAGATGGCCGCTCACAGACTTTTAAGACCCCAGACACTACTCACCAAGGTAGAATGTAGAGCACTGTCTTTATAAACTGTGTCATGCCAGTTGAGCTAGATGTTCCCCGAGACCATGGTCCGCACAGCCCTCCGCCAGCAATTCAGTCCCTCAGGGAGTTTGGATGTGTCTATGGGGCTTCCATGACCTTTCCTTGTACAGGTTGTGCTAGTTTCCCCTATATTGTGTACTGTCTCACTCTTCACCCAAGATACCACTTATCTATTACCTATTTAGTATTTCCCCCCACCCCTCCCATCCCTGGTAACCAACAAAGATAGTTACATTTTGCGTGTGAACTTTTTCATGGGTTTTTACAATAGAGGTCTCATACAATATTTGTCCTTTTGTGATTGACTTCCTTCACTTAGCATAATGTCCTCCAGTTTCATCCATGTTATGAGATGCTTCCCAGATTCATTGTTGTTCTTTCTTCTTGCATAGTACTCCATTGTGTGTATGTACCATAGTTTGTTTATCCATTCATCTGTTGATGGGCACCTACATTGTTTCCCTCGTTTTGCTATTGTGAACAATGCTGCCATGAACATAGGTGTGCATATGTCTATCTGTGTGATGACTCTTATTTCTCTAGGATATATTCCTAGGAGTGGGATTGCTGGATCAAATGGTATGTCTATTTCTAGCTTTCTGAGGAAGCGCCGTATCATTTTCCAAAATGGTTGTATCATTTTGCATTCCCACCAGCAGTGGATAAGAGTTCCCATCTCCCTGCAGTCCCTCCAACGTTTTTTATTTCCAGTGTTTTTGATTCGTGCCAGTAATGCCGGGTGAGATGGTATCTCATTGTGGTTTGAATTTGCATTTCTCTAACGGCTAGTGATCGCGAACATTTCCTCATGTGTCTGTTGGCCATTTGAATGTCTTCTTTGGTGAAGTGTCTGTTCATTTCCTTTGCCAATTTTTAAATAGGATTATTTGTCTTTTTGTTGTAGAGGAGTTGGATTTTCTTGTAGCTTATGGAGATTAGACCTTTGTCTGATTTGTACTGTCCAAAAATTTTTTCCCAGTCTGTAGATTCCCTTTTTACTCTTTTGGTGAAGTCTTTTGAGAAGCATAGGTGTTTGATTTTTAGAAGATACCAGTTATCTAGCTTATCTATCGGGGTTAGTGTGTTGATGGTTATGGTTTGTATCCTGTTAATGCCATGTATTAAGGCCTGAAGTGTTGGTCCTATTTTTTATTCTATGAACTTTATAGTTTTAGGCTTTATATTCAGGTCTTTGATCCATTTTGAAGTAGTTTTTGTATACGGTATGAGGTATGGGTCCTGTTTCATTATTTTGCAAATGGATATCCAGTTTTGCCAGCACCATTTGTTACAAAGACTGTCTTTTCCCCATTTGATGGACTTTGGGCCCTTGTGGAAGATCAGGTGACCGTAGGTGGATGGATTTACATCTGGGTTCTCAATTCTGTCCCTTTGGTCAATGTATCTGTCGTTGTACCAGTACCAGGCTGTTTTGACTACTGTAGCTGTATAGTAGGTTCTGAAGTCAGGTAGTGTGAGTCCTCCAACTTTATACTTCTTCTTCAGTAGTGCTTTACTTATTCGGGGCTTCTTCCTCAAGGGAAAATTTTTAACTACTTATTTTAAATCTCTGGAATTAGATTTAATGTTTATAGCTTTTCCAACCCAAGTATGCCTTCTACTCCACTCCCAGGGATTTCCCACCTCAGTGAATGTCATCACCATCCACCCAGATGGCCTATGGTGGAAATCTAGGAATCATCTTTAATTCCTCCCTTTCCCTCACTACCCTCATAAATCATGCTCCTTTTCTCTCCACTGCTAACATCTTGAGCCCTAGTGGCATAGTTGTTAAGTTCTTGGCTGCTAACCAAAAGTTCAGCAGTTCGAAACTATGAGTGCTCTGTGGGAGAAAGATGTGGCAGTATGCTCCTGTAAAGATTACAACCGTAGAAACCCTATGGGGAAGTTCTATCCTGTCCTATTGGGTCACTATAAGTTGTAATTGATTCGATGACAGTGGGTTTGGTTTTTTATTTTGTCAACATCTTGGTCTAGGTTGCATTATCATCTTTTGCCTGGACTAGTTGAACAGCATTTTAACTAGTTTCTTTTTTGTCCTCTTTCAGTTCATTGTATATTTATCATCAAGAGAAGCCCTCAAATATAAATCAGGTTTTTTCCTTTACTCACTTGAAATCTTTCAATACTATCCCATTGCATGTAGAGTAAAATCCAGAAGTCTTTCTATATCATAATTTTCCAGGAATCATCTGTTGTTTCTAGTTCTTCAACTTTTACTTTATGTCACTCTCTTTGGCATGCATGTTAAAATACAGGAGCACTGATCTCTTTTGGATACTTAAACATGCCAAATTCTTAATTTTTTCTCACTTCATAGCTTTTTCATATGCTATAACTTCTGCCTGAAATGATCTTTCTCCCCACTCTTTGCATGATTAGCTATTCTTCATCTTAAACATAATTTTTATCAATGAAGCCTATCTATCCCTAACAGGATTCACTGTTATATTTTTCAGCTTTCTCCTTTCTCTTTTTCTCTGACTTCATTTGATAGCACGTCACAATTTGATTATAATTTTTTTCCTTTTTCGTTTGCCTTTTATATCTCTAATCCATTTAAAATCCACTAAACATAGAAGATATCTGTCTCGTTATTACCATTTCCTCTGTTCTTGATATGCTTCCCAGCACGTGATAAACCTATATCAACCTGTTGTTGTTGATTTAATTCCCACTCATAGCAAACTTATAGGACAGAGTTGAACTGCCCCATAGGGTTTCTAAGGATTCGAACTACCAACCTTTTGGTTAGCAGCCATAGCTCTTAACCACTGTGCCACCAGGTCTCCAGCATATGATATAGTCTCAATAAACACCCATTAAATTAATGCATGAATTATTTTCAGTCAGATTAGGCAAGTGATTTTTGCTCTGCATAATGTCCTTTAAAAGAGAAGAAAAAAAATTGAGATTATATAAAAATATATTGTGATTCTAGAAGTTTCACAGTAGTTAACATAAATTATCTATAAATTTTAAAGGTTTAAGAATCTATGCCTCACAGAGATTCGAAGAGCATCTAGGATCAGGGAGTTAAATGATAAGAAGAAACATGCTGACAGACCACTGTGGTTTCAGTGTTCGATAGTTCATTTATATCTACCTAAATTCACTTCACTGTAAGACGGATGTTATTATCCCCCATTTCTAAATAGAGAAAGTGAAACTCTGACTATTTTATAAAAATTCCAAGTCTTTATAACTCATGAGTAGAAAAGACAGAATTTGAGCATAAGTCTTACTGATATTGCGGTTCATTAATTTATCTGCTATAATATTGCCCAGAGCCACAAGAACTAATAAGAGAATAGATAGGATTTAGGCTCAGGTATTCTAACTGCAAGCCATAGATTCTATCCATTATAATGCTGCTGCTTTATATATACCAAATCTATCATTTGAATAGGTAACAATAATGGAAAATATATAAAATATATTTTTATCTTTTATCTTATTTTGAAAATTATACACCACAAAAATACTACCATTTTTAGAATATGTAACAGTCATAAAGTTTTCCAGATCCAGGCATGACAAATGACAACAAACTAATTAAAATAGTATAAAATAAGTGTATCTAATACATAAGGAGGAGCCCTGGTGCCATAGTGGTTAAGAGCTCAGCTACTAACCAAATGGTTGGCAGTTCAAATCCACCAGCTGCTCCTTGGAAACCCTATGGGGCAGTTCTACTCTGTCCTATAGGGTCACTATGAGTCAGAATTGACTGGATGGCACCTAACAACAACAGTAATATATAGTGAATACTGTGGTCTCAGCACTGTACTGGTTACTACAGACTAGAAAAAGGGGCATGGCCCTTGCCTATGACTTTACAGGCAACAAATAAATTAAAACTAAAGGATGTGGGTTTAATCACTAGCATCCCTATACTCACTTCTTTCTATAATATATGAAGAATTCTTCAAGAATGATAAGCTGCATTTATAATCCCAAAGAAGACATTTTCCTCCAAATGGAAGTGTGATAATAGTCTGTAAAGGAAATACTTAGACTAATTTTACAATATTAAAATTCCAATACTAATAATCATTAAAGAAAATCCTTTGTACATATTTGCCAAAAGCACATTAGCAATTGACAAAATGTCACAAGTAAAAGGTTCATAAAGTAACAACAAACTATTTGAGGAACTTTTTAAAAACTGTATGTTCGTTATCATTCTGCAAAATCTCAAATGGCCTAATAGAAAATCTAAAATGTTTTATTTTTAAAATGAATGTAGGAAGAATTATTTCATTAAAATAAGAGGGAAATATTACACATAAAATTTTTAAACTTGTAACATTTCTACTGCCAAAATTTGTCTGATTATAATTTAAAGAAATATCTTAATATCTCTGAGAAAATAAAAGTCCTCAAATACAAAATTTTAATATTTTCTGAGGTACAAATAATGAACTTTCTGTTATATTAGTTTTGTTTCTCCATAAACTAGCCACAAAACAAACCAAGATTTACCCTTTCTTTTTTTACAATTTTTCTGTATTAAAATAATTACTAACTTTCAGATTATGTAGTTACTTTACTTTGAGCTATTTCAAGGTGGTATTTTGATGTTGTTGTTAGGTGCCATTGAGTCAGTTCTGAATCATAGCGACTCTGTGTACAACAGAAAAAAACACTGCCCGGTTCTGTGCCATCCTCACAATCCTTGTTATGTTTGAGCTCATTGTTGCAGCCACTGTGTCACTCCATTTTGTTGAGGAGCTTCCTCTTTTTCTGGCCGTCCACCTTACCAAACATGATCTCCTTTTTCAGGTACTGGTCCCTCCTGATAGCCTGTCCAAAATATGTGTGATGAAGTCTCACCATCCTTGTTTCCAAGGAGCACTCTGGTTGTACTTCTTCCAAGGCAGACTTGTTGATTCTTCTGGCAGCGTATGCTGTATTCAGTATTCTTAGGCAACAGCATAATATAAAAGCATTAATTCTTTTTTGGTCTTCCTTATCAATTGTTCAGCTTTTGCATGCATATGAGGCAATTGGAAATATAAAGGCTTGGGTCAGCCTCACTTTAAGTCCTCAAAATGATATCTTTGCTTTTTGATATTTTAAAGAGATCTTTTGCAGCAGATTTCTCCTACGCAATAAGTCCTTTGAGTTCTTGACTGTTGCTTCCATGGGCATTGATTGTGGATCCAAGTAAAATTAAATCCTTGGTAATTCAATTTTTTCTCTGTTTATCATGATGTTGCTTATTGGTCCAGTTGTGAGGACTTTTGTTTTCTCTATGTTGACGTGTAATCCATACCGAAGGCTGTAATCTTCGATCTACATCAATAAGTGCTTCAAGACCTCTTTGCTTTCAGCAAGCAAGGTTGTGTCATCTACATACAGCAGATTGTTAATGAGTCTTCCTCCAATCCTCATGCCCCATTCTTCTTCATATAGTCCATTTTCTCAGATCATTTGCTCAGCATACAGATTGAATAATATGGTGAAAGATACAACCTTGATGCACAACTTTCCTGATTTTAAACCACACGGTATCCCCTTGTTCTGTTTGAACTACTGCCTCTTCATCTATATACAGGTTCCACATAAGCTCCATTAAGTGCTCTGAAATTCACATTCTTCACAATGTTATCTACAATTTGTTATAATCCACATAGTTGAATGTCTTTGCATAGTCCATAAAACACAGGTAAACATCTTTCTGCTATTCTCTGCTTTCAGCCAAGATCCATCTGACATTAGCAGTCATATCCTTTCTTGCATGTCCTCTTCTGAATTTGGCTTGAATTTCTGGCAGTTTCCTGTCAATGTGCTGCTGCAACCATTTTTAAATGATCATCAAAATTTTCTTGCATGTGACATTAATGATAGCGTTTATAATTTCCTCATTTGGTTGGATCACCTTTTTTTGGAATGGGCACAAATATGGATCTCTTCCAGACAGTTGGCCAGGTAATTGCCTTCCAAATTTCTTGGCATAGATGTGTGAGCACCTCCCGCGCTGCATCCATTTGTTGAAACATCTCAATTGGTATTTTGTCAATTCCTGGATCCTTGTTTTTCACCAGTGCCTTCAGTGCTGCTTGGATATCTTCCTTCAGTACCATCAGTTCTTAATTATATTGCTACCTCCTGAAATGGTTGAACGTTGACCAATTCTTTATGATACAGTGACTATATTCCTTTCATCTTCTTTTGATGCTTCCTGTGTCATTCAGTATTTCGCCCATAGAATTCTTCAAAATTGTAACTCGAGGCTTGAAATTTTTTCTTCAGTTCTTTCAGCTGGAGAAATGCTGAGTGTGTTCTTCCCTTTTAGTTTTCTAACTCCAAGTCTTTGCACATTTCGTTATAATACTTTATCTTCTCAAGCTGCTTTTTGAAATCTTCTGCTCAGCTCTTCATCATTTCTTCCATTTGCTTTAGCTACTTCTTTGGTGTTTAAATTCATGTGGAATATACTCAAGGTCATATTTTGGCTCTTGTGGGATTCTTTTAATTTTTTCAGCTTCGACTTGAACTTACATATGAGCAACTGAAGGTCTGTTCTACAGTCAGCCCCTGGCCTTGTTCTGACTGATGATGCTGAGCTTTTCCATTGTCTGTTTCCCAGAAGTACTCGCTTTGATTCCTGTATTTTCCACCCGATGAGATCCATTTGCATAGTTGCCATTTACATTGTTGAAAAAAGTATTTGCAATGAATAAGTTGTTGGTCTGGCCAAATTCTATCATGCAATCTCTAGCATCGTTTTTATCACCTAGTCCATATTTTCCAACTACCAATCCTTCTTCTTTGTTTCCAACTTTCACATTCCAATCACTAGTAATTATCAACTCATGTTGAGTGCCTGTTTTGATTTCAGACCAGGAAAGTTGGTAAAAATCTTCAATTTCCTCAACTTTGGCATTAGTGGTTGGTGAGTAAGCATATGGATATTATCTTATCACTGACAACTTAGTATTTCAGGATAGATCTTTTGAAATATCCTTTTTGAGGATGAATGCAACACCCATGCTCTTCAATTTGTCATCCCCACCGTAGTAGATCATATGTTTTTCTGACACTCAGAATGGTCAATACCATTCCATTTCAGCTCACTAATGCCTAGGATATCGAGGTTTCTGTGTTCCATTTCATTTTTGACAACTTCCCATTTCCCTAGATTCATACTTCATACAGTTCACATTCTGATTATTAAAGGATGTTTGCAGCCATTTTTTTTTTGACTCGTGTCACATCAGTAAAAGAAGGCCCTAAAAGTTTGACTCAGTCCAAGTGTCATTAAGGTTGACTCTACTTTGAGTAGGCAGCTCTTAGTCATATTTTGAGTGTCTTCCAACCTGAAGAGCTCATCTTCTAACACTGTATCAGACAATGTTTTGCTGCTATTCGTAAGGTTTTCACTGGCCAGTTTTCTAAGAAGACTGCCAGGTCCTTCCTCCTAGTTTGTCTTTGTCTGGAAGTTCCACTGAAACCTGTCCACCATGGGTCACTCTTCTGATATTTGAAATACTGGTTGCATAATTCCCAGCATCACAGCAATACACAAGCCACCACAGAATGACAAACTGACAGACATGTGGTGGCAGGGTGGCATAGGATGTAGATTTATGCCCAGAAGAATTTTCTATTGATAAAAATTAAAGAAAATGTGGTATTTCTTGGAAGTTATGCATATATGTGCTTGACTGCTAACCAAAATTTCTGCTGTTTGAACCCACCAGCCACTTTGTGGGAAAAGGATGTGGCAGTCTGCCTCTGTAGAGATTTACAGACTTGGAAATCCTATGGGGTCACTCTGAGTTGGAATTGATTTGATGGCAGTGGGCTTTATGCATATATGTTTTCCGTATATCAGACCCTAGCATAAGAAGAACAATGTTAAAAATTGAAAACTTGGTAAAATTTTCTTACTGTTTTGTTTTATTTTCAGCACCATACTAATGGGAAATTAAAGGCTCAGTCATGCTTGTGTTGCAAAGTTCTTACTAATAGAAGCAGGAAAAAAAAATCACCTAATTGCTATCCATATCAAAACTGTATCAGAGGTTCCGGCAAAATGGCGCTCTAGGCAGAAGCACCACGCCATCCATCCACAGCAAAGATCCGAAAAACTAAGCCAAACGGAGAATACAACAATCCTGAAACCCTAAAACATCAAATGAAGAGATAAAGAACTCAGCCAAGCACCAAACGGAGTGAGAAAACTGACAGAGAATGGAGAGCGAGGAGAGATTCATGCAGAGGTCCCCTACCAGCTAACGCAGCACGGATCCACCATCTTGGACTCCTATCAGAGACCAGGAAATGGGGATACGAGACGGCAGCCTCACGGAGAATCCAGCCGGAGACAAAACAACCGGTAATTTGCAGTGTGCACTTTCCCAACCCCCACCACTCTTCGCCCCGGCTCAGCCTCCTCTGCTTCCCGTGACCACGGTTTCTTGAGTGGGAAGGGCTGGCTGCTTGGATTCCACACACCCAAGTGGGCAGCTCCCTGGGTGCCATTTGTTGGCTGCTAGTGTTGCTTTTTTTTCTGATTCTTTTGATTTATCACTTGCCTCTCGCCACCTCCACCTCCTTTCACTCGAGTGCCTGGCTCCGTGCACCATCTTTGCTTCTTCCTGAGGGGCTACAGAGTGCCAGCAATTTGTGATACAAGCTTTCCCACTCTCCAAACTTCTTCACCTGCACTCGGCCTCCTCTGCTTCCCACAGACACAGTCTCCTGTCCAGAAACACCAGCCCGCACTAGCTGGCTCTCTGAGTGCCATTTGTTGGCTGCTGGTGTTGCTTTTTTTTTTTTTTTCCTGCTTCTTTTGATTTCTTGCTTGCCTCTCGCTGCCTCCCCCTCCTTTCGCTTCAATGCCTGGCTCTGTGCGCCACCTTTGCTTCTTCCTGAGGGGCTGCAGAGCTCCATTCGAGTGTGGAGCTGCTTCCCAGTCTGGGCTACTGCGCTGGTGGGATCCCAGGGCTTTTGTTTGTTTGTTCATTTTGAATTGTTTCTTTTCTTTTCCTTTTCTTGAGTTGGGAGCACTTTCTGGCCAGGCAGAGCTGTGTCGCAAGGAACTCCCCTTCAGCTTCCACAGACGTGTAGAGGAATATCTAAGGGCATTTCTTTTTTCTTTCTTTTTTTTTCTGTTTTTTTTTGGGGGGCCTTCCTTGTTCTTTTTGTTTGTTTGTTTGTTTTCTTTTCCCAATTTTTGCCTGTTTGTCTTTCTTCATTAGTCAGTTTCTGATCTCTCTATATCTTCCTTCTCTTTGTGACCCCTGAATACCAGGCGTTCGATACCTCTACGCCTTCTAACCAGGCTGTACTGCAACACCTGAGAGTGACTTCCCCAGACCTCATAGCTACGTCAGTGGGATCCCTGGGAACTTTGCAGTTCTTTAACCTTTCTGATTTTTATTTATTCATTCTTTTCTTTTCTTCTTCTTCCACTTTCTGTTTTTCTCCATTCCATAGTCTCTCATCTCTCCATTCCAACAGCAAGCTCCCCTAGCATTCTTTTTAGCTTGTTTGTAAGTTTTTGGCTCCTGTTCCTCTCTCCTCTCTCCTATATCCATCTTAGCTCCACACATAACAATCTCCCTGCAGCATCCTGCCTACCTGCACCGTGTGCTTGACATCACACCACCAAGCAGCACAGGCACGGCCTCCTGGAACCTATGCTGCACTGATTACCAACCCACTCTGGTGGCTGTAGTAAGTGCCACAAACAACCCGTCCCAGTAACTCCTCTTAAGCTAGATCTGCCCTAATTTACCATATCTCAGTGACTGACACTGCCAGTTGGGGAAGGAGGCAAAAAGTATTGAGTGCACAGATGAGCAAACAACAAACAACACACAGTCCACCTCCTCAGACATAGTCAATTTTTTTTTTTAAAAAAGGGACAAAACAAACATATCTACAATCTATAAACGAGAAAAATAACTACTGAATGTCCTGAAAACAGCAGACAATATCAAAACATTTACAAAAACAGGACAGGATGGTTCCAGTAGGTGTCCAAAATAAAACACCGATGACTCTCCTTTGGAAGAAAATGCACTAGAACTACCTGATAGGGAATTCAAATCTCTAATTCTCAGAATTCTACAAGAACTGAGGCAAAAACCTGACAAATATGAGGAAAAAATAGACAAATTCATGGAAAATACAGACAAAAAATAGGAAGAATTCAGGAAGATGATGCAGGAACAAAGTGCCAAAATAAATTCACAACTAGAAATTATACAAAAACAACAATTAGAAATCCAAAAGAAAATAACAAGATTTCAGAAATGGATGATGTCATAGACAGCCTGAGAAGCAGATTTGAAATGGAATACAGGATCAGTGGAATTGAAGATAAACACTTGGATACAACTCTGTTTCAGGAAAACTCAAAAAAAGAACAAAGAAAAATGAAGAGACCCTGAGAGTTGTGTGGGACACAATTAAAAGCAAACATTTATGAGTGATTGGAATTCCAGAACAGGGGGAGAAACAGAAAACACAGAGAGGATCATTGAGGAACTGTTGACAGAAAAATTCCCCCATATCATGAAAGATGAAAAGCTGGCCAGCCGAGAAGCTCAAAGAACCCCGTATAGAAGAGATCCCAAAATAAAATACCAAGGCGTATCATATTCAGACACGCCAAAACCAAAGACAAACAAAGAATCCTGAGAGAGCTCATAAAAAACAAGAAGTCACATACAGAGGAGAAACAATAAGACTAAGCTCAGATCATTCGGCAGAAACCGTGCAGCCAAGAAGGCAATGGGATGACATATATAAAACCTTGAAAGAAAAAAATTCTCAGCCAAGAATAATATATCTTGCAAACCTCTCGTTCAAATTTGATGGTGAAATTAGGTCATTTCCAGATAAACAGAAATTAAGGGAATATGTAAAATTCAAACCAAACTTATGAGAATTATTAAAGGGAATTCTTCAATCTGAGGAAAAACAGCTTCAGCTCGGGCAGAACCTAGGACGCAGGATAGTACGAGCCATATATCAATCTAGGAAATGAACTCTCAAGGACTATCCAAAGCCAAAATAAACACAAGCGGGAATCAGAGCAGTTAATCAATAAATGACAGCAACATCAAAACAATAAAAGAGGGAATAAATGGCATAGGTATAGAACCTTCTAATGGAGAGGAAAGCAAGGCGATACCAAGTAAAGGTAGACTGCTTCAAACTTAGAAAGATAAGGGTAAAATTCATGGTAACCACAAAGAAAGTTAACAAACATAGTCATAAAAACAAAGATGAAAAACATAAAGTCTCAGCAAAAACAAAACCTACAAAAACAAAATAAATGAAAAAAAAGATCCACAAACAAAGTAACTCAGAACAAGAGAGTCAGAAGAAAAGAAAACTTCAGCACCACAAAAAAAAAGCAACAAACTCACATCTATCAATAATTACACTGAATGTAAATAGACTCAATGCACCCATAAAGAGATGGAAAGTGACAGAATGGATAAGAAAACAGGATCCATCAATATGCTGTCTACAAGAGACACACCTTAGAAACAAATATCGGAATTTATTAAAAGTCAAAAGTTGGAAAAAAATATATGAAGCTAACAACTACCAAAAAAGAGCAGGAGTGGCAATTCTAATATCAGATAAAATAGAATTTAAAACAATATCTATCATAAAAGACAAAGAAGGACACTATATAATGATTAAGGGGATGATCCATCATGAAGACATAACCATAAAAAACATCTATACACCCAATGACAGAGCTCCAAAATAAATAAAAAAAAACTCTAACAACACTGAAAAGAGAAATTGACAGTTAGGAGACTTCAAAACACCACTCTCAGTAAAGGACAGAACAACTAAGAAGAAACTCAGCAAAGATACAAAGACCTAAAGGGCACAATCAGCCAACTGGACCTCATAGACATATATAGAACACTCCATCCAACCGCTGCAAAGTACACATTCTTTTCCAATGCACATGGAACGTTCTCCAGAATAGACCACATCTTAGGTGACAGAGCAATCCTCAACAAGATCCAAAAGGTTGAGATAATTCAAAGTATCTTCTCTGACCACAATGACATCAAGGTAGAAATTAACAATAGAAAAAGCAAGAAAAAAAATTAACTACATGGAAACTGAATAATACCCTGCTTACACATCAGTGTGTAATAGATGAAATCATAGATGGAATCAAAAAATTCCTAGAATCAAAAGAGAATGAAAACACATCCTGCCAAAACCTTTGTGACACAGCAAAGGCCGTCCTCAGAGGACAATTTATAGCAATAGATGCACATATCAAAAAAGAAGAAAGGGACAAAATCAAAACATTAACTACAGAACTCAAACAAATAGAAAGAGAACAGCAAAAAAAGCCACAACCACTAGAAGAAAGCAAATCGTAAAGATCAGAGCAGAAATAAATGAAATAGAGAACAGAAAAACAACAGAAAGAATCAACAAAACCAAAAGTTGGTTCTTTGAAAGAATCAACAAAATCGACAAACCACTGGCCAGATTGACAAAATAAAAACAGGAGAGGACACAAATAACCCAAATAAGAAATGAAATGGGGGACATTACAACAGACCCAACTGAAATAAAAAGGATTATAACACGATAGTATGAAAAACTATACCCCAACAAATTTGAAAACCTACAGGAAATGGATAAATTTCTAGAAATACAGGGCTTACCCAAACTACAACAAAGTGATGTTGAAAATCTGAACAGACCCATAACAAGAGAAGAGATTGAAAAGGTAATAAAAAAATGTCCCAACCAAAAAAAGCCCTTGCCCAGATGGCTTCACTGGAGAATTCTACAAATCATTTACAGAATAGCTTGTACCAGTATTACTCAAGGTATTTCAGAGCATAGAAGAGGAAGCAACACTTCCAAATTCATTCTATGAAGCTAGCATAATGCTGATTCCAAAACCAGGCAAAGATGTAACAAAAAAAGAAAATTACAGACCAATATCTCTCATGAATATAGAAGCAAAAATTCTGAACAAAATTCTAGCCAATAGAATTCAGCATCATATCAAAAAAATTATACACCACGACCAAGTAGGATTCATACCAGGTATGCTAGGATGGTTCAACATTAGAAAATCAATCAACGTAATCCACCACATAAATAAAAGGAAAGAAAAGAATCACATGATCATCTAAACTGACACAGAAAAGGCATTAGACAAAGTCCAACACCCACTCCTGATAAAAGCTCTCAATCAAATAGGTATAGAAGGGAAATTTCTCAACATAATAAAGGGCATCTATGCAAAACCAACGGCCAACATCATTCTTAATGGAGAGAGGCTGAAAACATTCCCCTTGAAAACAAGAGCAAGACATGGATGCCCTTTCTCACCACTCCTATTTAACATTGTGCTGGAAGTTCTAGCTAGACCAATAAGGCAAGAAAAAGAAATAAAGGGCATCCAAATTGGTAATGAAGAAGTTAAACTGTCCCTGTTTGCAGATGATATGATACTATACATAGAAAACCCGAAAGACTCCACGAAAAATCTACTGGAATTAATAGAAAGATTCAGCAGAGTAGCAGGATACAAGGTAAACATTCAAAAATCCATTGGATTCCTATACAGCAGTAAGGAGAATGATGAAAAAGAAATCAGGAAAACAATACCATTTTCAATAGCCCCTAAAAAGGTAAAATACTTAGGAATAAATCTGACCAGGGATGTAAAAGACCTATACAAAGAAAACTACAACACACTACTGCATGAAACCCAAAGGGATCTACATAAATGGAAAAACATACCATGCTCATGGATAGGCAGACTCAACATTGTGAAAATGACAATTCTACCCAAAGCAATTTACAAATACAATCCAATTCTGATCCAAATAGCAACAACATTCTTCAAAGAGATGGAAAATCTAATCATTAACTATATATGGCAAGGGAGGAAGCCCTGAATAAGTAAAGCACTGTTGAAGAAGAAGAAAGTTGGAGGACTCACACTACCTGACTTCAGTACCTACTATACAGCTACAGTAGTCAAAACAGGCTGGTACTAGTAAAACGACAGAAACATTGACCAATGGAACAGAATTGAGAACCCAGATGTAAATCTATCCACCTACGGTCACCTGATCTTCAACAAGGGCCCAAAGTCCATCAAATGGGGAAAAGACAGTCTTTTTAACAAATGGTACTGGCAAAACTGGATATCCATCTGCAAAAAATGAAACAGGACCCGTACCTCACACCATATACAAAAACTACTTCAAAATGGATCAGAGACCTGAATATAAAGCCTAAAACTATAAAGTTCACAGAAGAAAAAATAGGACCAACACTTCAGGCCTTAATACATGGCATTAACAGGATACAAACCATAACCATCAATGCACAAACCCCAACAGATAATCTAGATAACTGGGATCTTCTAAAAATCAAACACCTATGCTCTTCAAAAGACTTCACCAAAAGGGTCAAAAGGGAACCTATAGACTGGGAAAAAAATTTTTGGACACTACAAGTCAGACAAAGGTATAATCTCCACAATCTACTAGAAAATACACACCTCTACAACAAAAAGACAAATAATCCTATTAAGAAATGGGCAAAGGAAATGAACAGACACTTCAGCAAAGAAGACTTTCAAATGGCCAACAGACACATGAGGAAATGCTCGCGATCACTAGCCATTAGCCGAATGCAAATTCAAACCACAATGAGATACCATCTCACCCCGGCATTACTGGCACGAATCAAAAACACCGGAAATAACAAACGTTGGAGGGGCTGCAGGGAGATGGGAACTCTTATCCACTGCTGGTGGGAATGGAAAATGATACAACCATTTTGGAAAATGATATGGCGCTTCCTCAGAAAGCTAGAAATAGACATACCATTCTATTCAGCAATCCCACTCCTAGGAATATATCCTAGAGAAATAAGAGTCGTCACTCGAATAGACATATGCACACCTATATTCATGGCAACATTGTTCACAATAGCAAAACGAGGGAAACAAAGTAGATGCCCATCAACAGATTAATGGATAAACAAACTATGGTACATACACACAATGGAGTAGTATGCAATGAGAAAGAACAACAATGAGTCTGTGAACCATCTCATAACATGGATGAAACTGGAGGACATTATGCTGAGTGAAAGAAGTCAATCATAAAATGACAAATATTGTATGAGACCTCCATTGTAAAAACCCATGAAAAAGTTCACACGCAAAATATAACAATCTTTGTTGGTTACCAGGGATGGGAGGGGTGGAGAGGGGAAATACTACATAGGCAATAGATAAGTGGTATTTTGGGTGAAGGGTGAGAGAGTACACAATACAGGGGAAACTAGCACAACCTGTACAAGGTAAGGTCATGGAAGCCCCACAGACACATCCAAACTCCCTGAGGGACTGAATTGCTGGTGGAGGGCTGTGCAGACCATGGTCTCGGGGAACATCTAGCTCAATTGGCATAACACAGCTTATAAAGACAATGCTCTACATTCTACCTTGGTGAGTAGTGTCTGGGGTCTTAAAAGCCTGTCAGTGGCCATCTATGATACTCCACTGGTCTCATCCCTTCGGGAGCAAGGGAGAATGAAGAAACCAGGATCCAAGCAAAAGATTAGTCCAAAGCCACCACCAGACTGAATCTAGTATAGCTAGATGGTGCCCAGCTACCACCACTGACTGCTCTGATCAGGATCACAACAGAGGCTTTTGGACAGAGCTGGAGAAGGATGTAGAGCATAATTCTAACTCACAAAAAAAAAAAAAAAAAAAAAGACCATATTTACTGGGCTAAAGGAGACCTGAGAAACCTCGAGAGTATGGCCCCCAGACACCCTTTTAGCTCAGTGGTGAAGTTACCTCCGAGGTTCACTGTTCAGCCTGGGAGTGGACAGCCCCATAACACCAAATGAGACTAACGAGGTATAGGAGTCCAGTGACAAGGGCCAGAAGGCAGAAGGGGACAAGGAAGGTGGTGATAGGGAACCCAAGGTTGAGTAAAGATATTGTTGATGTGTTGTGAGATTGTTAACCATTGTCATAGGGCAACATTTGCAGTAATTGTTAAATGAGAAACTATTTTGTTGTATAAGCCTTCATCTTAAGTGCGAATAACAGCACAATTGGAAGAGCGTAGTCAATGTCACTGAACTGTGCATGTAGAAATTTTTGAAACAGTGTATCTTTGGGTATGTGTATTTTCACCAAAAAAAAAAGGTTGAGAATTTAGAGGGTTAATATGTTGTGGGGTTGTTAACCAATGTCATAAAACAACATGTGTACTACTGTTTCACGAGAAACTATTTGTTCTGTAAGCCTTCACCTGAAGTACAATAAAATATAAAAAAAAGACTGTATCAATGGTAAAATGCATCATAAATACATGATTTGATTTTCAAATGTTAGAATTTAAAAATTAATCTTGAATTTTTGAACAACATAAAATCCTTGAAATTTTTGTTTTAAAAAATGCTTCCTCCATTACAAGGAAAGAAACCATTAACTGACTTAACTTGAAGAAAACTAATTTTTGAAAATCATGAATTAGTTTTGTGTCTTAGAAGAATGAGAGTCACTGAAACAATGCCTATCAATATTATTCATTTCAAAAAACTGCCATTTTGGTGAGAGGGAGTGGAAAAAAGAGAGTCATTCCCAGGGGGCATTGAACTTCTGTTAAGGGTGATGAGGAACTTTGAAAATATTTAAAGATGACTGTTGTACAACATAATGAGCTAATGACTGTCAGTGAATTTTACATGTAAAAAATGTTAAATGCAAATGTTTCAAAATATAAAGCTCTAGTTGCACAATGGTTAAGCTCTTCGCTGCTAATGGAAAGGTTGGCAGTTCGAACCCACCAGCGGCTCTTTGGAAGAAAAGATCTGGGAATCTACCCTGTAAAGAATACTGCCTGGGAAATCCTATGGGGTAGTTCTGCTCTGTCCTATAGGGTTGTTATGAGTTGGAATCAACTCAATGGCACACAAAAACAACAACTAGATAGAGATAGATAGACATATATTTGTCATAATTTTTAAAAAGTTGACATTAATTTTAATATTTTGAAATAGTTCCTGGCAGCTGCTAGATTTAGTTTTAATGTGCAACTATATGAAATCTCTGACATCTATTATTGCAATCAGGCTCAGGTTTGACCTGTTATTGTTACACTGAGTCACATAAAATAGGAATTCCTAATTTGTGCAGCTATTTATGCAAATATTAAAGAACATGTGTGTTTTTGAAATACCAAAATTTCTTTCCTGACTATATTTCAACAGGAATATAAATCTTGATAAACCACTTCTCTAAAAGATTTCTTAAAGTGTGCAGAAGACAGGGTTATGAAAGTGCAATAATTTCCTACCTCCAGATGTTATTAAATTAGATTATAATATTCCTTCAAAGAACTTTAGTCTGATTGGTTTAGTGATAAGCAGTTTATAAATCAAATAGTCCTAATAAACCTCAGGAATTAATGAAAGTGAATTTGTTCTGATGAAAGTTGTATGTTGTATAATATGTCAACCTTAAAAGAAGTTTCTTAAAAAATAAAATATTAATAATAAAATATGAGTTTCTTAAACTAAGTATTATATGGAATGTAGTTTATTTAAGGAAAAATAGAAATTTTATCTTAAAGTAAATCTTGTAGTTACAAAATGAGAGCAGAAAAGAAAACCTAAGGACATTTAAAAAACCAATTAGGAGATGAGAAAATTCTTACTGTAGAATATTTTATAGTCAGCATAGTGGTATTAGTTACTGAAATAGTGACTTTTAGAAACCCGTTTTTTCAATCCTCAAGGCTCAAAAGCACACCTAAGGGGGATGTTCTTTATGGATTACCCCAACTTTTATGCTAGCTGGAAATCTGGATTCCAGGAGAATTAAAATGATTTCATCATTTAATTATGCTATAGAAACTTTGAGAAAAAATGGTCAATAATTGTTTCTTGCAAATGGGTTTATATATCATAACTCTCAAATTAGAAGTTTCTGTTGATAAACTTAGCAAGTCATAAAGACAATAACTAGAAAAGTATCTGTAGTTCAAGCTATGGTTTTAAAAATAGAATAAGATTAGATTTCCGATTAGTCTCCTACGGAGGAGTTTGTGCCTTAATAGATGAATATTGCTGTGCTTACATTAATATGCAATCTGAGGTTTTACTGCCAAGGCACATAAAAAGCAGTTGCTGAAGCTGCTTATATCTAAACAAACACCTTATAGTATTCATTTCCTTGGTTCAAAGACCTTAGGGTCATTGTTCCGCTGATTATTTCAGACAATTGGCCCAACATTGTTGCTAATGTTTCTGTTTTACCTCCTAGTTCACTGTGTAGTTCCTGGGGTCTTAAAAGCTTGCCAGCAGCCATCTGAGGTGCAACAATTAGTCTCTATTTGTCTGGAGCAGCAGAGAAAAAAGGAGAACCAGGAATCAGAGGAAGAAATATTTTATATTTCTGGGAATTTCCATTAACAACTATTTATTTTTGCCATGAGACCAGAAGAAACAAGACAGTGCCCAGCTACCATTATTGAATGTTTTTGATAAAAGATTCTATGGCAGAATTCTGATCAAAAATGAGGAAATGACATAGAAATTTTAATTCTCCTGGAATGCAGATTTCTGGCTTTCAAGGAATTTGGGGCAATCTACATAGGTCATTTAGATGTCCTTTTGAAACTTGAGGCTTGAAAAAACTGGTTCCTAAAAGTCAATGTTGAGTCAAACGATGATCTAGATATACTAGCAAGACTGTTTTCCTTTGGGCATTGTACTCTTTCAAAGAATTCACTCAGTTTCAGGAAACAGACTCCAAAAGTTAGACTAGGAACAATGTTTAGGGTAAAACAGTAATTATTTTCATTGTTTTTTAAGATGACACTGTTTGAAAATCCTTCCTGACCACAAATTTGTTTATCAGTTCTGTTCTGACCCTTTTGTCCATGGCAATGCCAATAAAATTTGGTATAAGAATTTTGGAAGTTCTTCTAATGTTCAGAACATTTTTGACTCCCCAATTGAAATGTTACCCTGACTTGCAAATTGTATATTCAATAAACTTTAATCAGTTTCTATTATTGGCTTAATATGATTTTTGTTTTAACACTGCAAAGGCTGGGTATCTCTACTGCTTGAGTAGACTTAAATTTTGCTGCTGGGATTAGAAAAAAAATCTTTGCACGTGAATGCAACTTATTGTTCTCTACATAGGGATTCATTGGTGTCTAAGAGTCTTCCAAAAATGCTGAACGAAGTATAGTCTGCTTCTTTTTTTAGTGACAACTTTGAACCATGCTGTTTCAAGAGGTTTTGTCAAGCAATGTGAACAGAATAGGTAGTTGTGGATTATATCTATGATTGCGGGATTTCATAGTTTATGTTTGAACTCTCTTATTTCAACTTTGCACAGAAATTTTATTTTTTGAAAGTAAAAGAAATATCAGCTCAGAAAATGTAATATTCAATACCAGAATAGTTCATGTCAAATAGTATTTGACATTCAAATTAATTGAAGATATGTTTATTTATACAAATGAGGAATATCTTTCAATTCAAGTTCTTAGAATCACCATTATGAATGCTATCATTCTGCAGAAATAGCCTGATAGTCTTTGAAAAGTTTCCAGTTTTGAGAGAAATGCTTTTGCTGGCTGTGTGGATAAATCTCAAATCAAATATCCACTTTCCACTTTTCTGTTCAATTCTGACATCAGCTTCCCATGCAGCACTTCTTTCCCTGAACCTAGTTAGCCAAATGGAGCTAAGTCAGGTCTTACAAATTCAAAGGACATAGTTCGCCAGACCACCAAGTAGGCCCAAGATTTCAGATGCCAGCCACAAGCTTGGGTATCCCCATGATACCCACACTTCTGACTGCTGGCTACAAGCTAGTAGTTTTCCCACTACCCCTTTCAGGATTCCAGCCACAACCTCAGGGTGTACCCTGGTGTCCCCCACTTCTGATTTGCTGATGACAAATTCAGGTTTCACTCCATCCCCTAAGAATGTCAGCCATAAGCTCATGGGTTCTGGGCCCCCTCACTTCTGACCTGCTGGTTCTCATTACTCCCTCAGGTTCAATAATGCACTAGAACGGCTCACTGAACTTATGGAACATGTTATACTTACTACTGCAGTTCTATTGTAGCTATAAAGGATACAAATGAAGAAACACATGGGTGAGGCTTGAGGGGATTCCCAACACAGAGCTTCCATGTCCCAAAGAGTGCACTAACTTCCCACTTGCATCAATGTCTACCATCAGCCAGGAGCCCATGGAGCTTCCCTGTCCAGAACCTATATTTGCTTCATTACTTGGTCTTGACTGATTGGGTCAGACCCACTCCCAACCCTGAGGTCAGCTAATATCAAGTGGTCTTTCTGGTCAGGCCAGCCCCCACCCATTAGCACTAACCCACAGTTGTGTTCTAGAGGTCTGTCTAGATAACAAAGACAATTTACTCAGGAAATTCCAAGGATTTAGAGTTATCTCTCAGGAACCAAGGGCAAAGGCCAAATTACTTGAGCTGAAGTAGTTCTTTACCCTACACTGGTTATTTCTCTGTAAGCTGAAATTAGCAGACATATGGAAACATTACAAGATTATTTTGAAACTTCTTCTCTGGCAAACTTAAATAAATATATGGTTGTGTAATTTATCTATATATTGTGGGTAGAGATATCAATAAAAAATTTAAACACTGCCAGGAATAACATTATTAATTTGAAAAATTAAATAAAGTAATTGAGGGCTCCATTTAAGATTCTCAGAGAATTTTGGAGTTCCCTGACAGGAGCCCTCACTAATTTACAAATGGAGTTCTAACTTTATTTGCAACTACATAAGTTGTTAATCTCCATTTTAAAACTGCTGGCAAAAATTATTAATCAGACATCAAAAATCACTTGTTCTTTGCAATGCTAAAAACTATTCCTCAATTTAAACAGTTATGCACATATTAATTACAAACTATTTTGTAGAGAACTATGGTTTGATTTTACCATACTTTTACACAAATAAAATGCCTTCTACATTTTTTCCCAGCTGCACCCTCCCTCCATAACGTGTTTTTGTAAGTGCCACTGTATCAATTTTTTTTCACATGTTGCTGTAAAAAAAAAATGAGTATAGCATGCCTGCAAAAATACAGGGTAGGGCACAGCTGGCAAACAAATGTACAATGTGTGTGTTATTTGAATAAAAAAAATGGTATTTTATTTCTTTTTAATTGTTTTAAAAATAGCATTAATTTTTACAAGAAAAGTGTGTATGAAAGAGACATGAATTTAGGTAAGTTTTTTTTATATTCTTTGTGAAGAAAACCAATTTCAAATGTAAAAAAGTGGAAGTTTTGCAAATGTTGGTATGTATTTGTTTAGACATACTTTCTCTGGAAATAGAGGTCTTTTTTTTTCCATTTCTGAAATCATTCTTAACCAAAAGAAGAATAAAAGTCACTGTATGTCATATGTATTATAAAATATGTATGTATTATAAAATTCAAATTATTTACTGTGAGAAGACTAGGTACTCTATAGTATACTTCAGAAGTGATTCGTCTCCTTTAGAGATTATATAATCAAGATATTATAAAACAGAAGTGCAGTAACATATGACAGGATAAAATATGGTATAAAGTATATATCTCAGCAATGAAAAAGTGTCCTACAGATATTACATAATGATAATGCCTGACATTTGATGATGCTTAACAGTTTCCAAAAAACCTTTAAAGACATATAATCATTTTTAATCCTCAATCCTCGTAAATTATAAATGACACAGAAGTAATTATCCTCCTCTTTCTTTTTTTTTTGAAATTTGAGACTCAAGTAGTGGACTCCAAGTTTGTATATTGCCTTGTAAAAGGTGATGAATGTCCATAGAATTTTGTTTTCCCTTCTTGGGCACATAGCTAGGTCTCATATCCTTATCTCCCTTGTAAACAAACTTGACTGAGTTCTAAGCAATGGAACATGAGTGGAAATGAAGTGTGCAAATTCTTGCTTTGGTCTATAAAACCTCCCATGCCTGATTCTCCATAATTATATCCTTATTCAGCTAACTGGGATGACAATGCCCAGGGTAACTCCTAAACCTATATATTGGAGATCTAGAGTCTCCATCATCCTGGGAAAGCCGAGTCTATCACTGAGCCCTCCAGCTTGCACCAACCAATTAGGAACTGTCTTATACTCTGGTAAGCAAAAGATAAATATGTATTGTCTCCAGCAGTCATTTGATTTCATTTTTAAGATTCCTTTAGTGCGTTCTAACTGATACACTTATTAGTACCCTATAACGCAGAGATGGTCTAGCAAAAAGTTAAAATACGTGGTATTGAATTAGCAGTTCAGCAACTAGGATTAAAGGAACAGATAATGCAAATTAGAAAATAGAAATCTATGTTATACTGTGGCAAACTATTTGGTAAATTAACACTTTCTATTTCTTGGAAGGCAGATCATGAGCTTACTACTCCTTTATGT
Source organism: Dugong dugon (assembly GCA_030035585.1). NCBI lineage: Eukaryota > Metazoa > Chordata > Mammalia > Sirenia > Dugongidae > Dugong > Dugong dugon. The sequence goes on from CM057479.1 coordinate 38,623,028, forward strand.
CTAGTCTATCAGTATGTTTGCAGTTGCTTGTTGCTTTTAGCAAGTTACTGTAGAAAAACAAATGAGCTCTATAAAGAATTGGCTGACATTAGGTAGAGATTAAGGTCCTCACAGCCTTGAAGAATTCAACTGCTTCTGGACCACAGATAGTAGGAGATAGGATTCAAACATGTTTAGGAAAACAAAGACTCTTTAGGACCTCTCATTAAGGGACACAGTCTTGTTGCAAAAACAGATTAAGTTTGTTGCTTTCCTAACAAATTTGTTGTTTCAAATGGCTTCAGTATAGCAAACATTAAATTCAGTGTGTTATGGGAGAATAAAGTAAATTTAAGGATTATATAGTAAAAAATCAGTTGGATCTCTATACACCAGCAATGAGCAACCTGTAAGGAAATTAAGAAAACAATCCCATTTACAATAGCATTTAAAATAATAAAATATCTAGGCACAAAATTAACCAGGGAGGTAAAAGAATTGTACAGTGAAAACTATGAATAATTCTTTAAAAAGTTAAAGAAGACCTAAATAAATGGAGGGACAATGGTGGTTCAGTGATAGAATTCTTGTCTTCCCTGTGGAAGACCCAGGTGTGATTCCCAGCCAATATGCTTCACGTACAGCCACCACCTGCTCTTTATTGGAGGCTTGCATGCTGCTATGTTGCTGAACAGATTCCAGAGGCATTTCCAGACTAAGCCAGACTACGAAGAAAAGTCCTACAATCTATTTTGGTAAATCAGTTAATGAATACCCTGTGAATCACAAGTTCAGCTGGCAAGAAATCATGGGGATGGTGCAAAAGCAGGCAGCTTTTTGTTCCACGGTGCATTGGGTCACCATGAACCAGGAGCTGACTCAATAACAGCAAACAACAGCAACAAATAAATGGAAGTGAAAATTGTGTTCAAGGACCATACGATGGTTAGGATTGTGTGTGTGAACTTAGCTGGGCCATGATTCTCTTTGGATTGACAGTTTCGTAATACTGTAGTTTGGGAGTTACATAATAATGCAATTTGGCAGTTATGTAAGGATGTAGTCATCCTCCATGATGTGATCTGATGTGATCAGCCAATCAGTTGTAAAGGGAGTTTCTTCTGGGATGTTGCCTGCATCCAGTATATATATGGACCTTCTGACAAAGCTCGCTTGCTTGCTTTGGATCCTGAATCTGTCTCCTCATGATCTGACCTCCAGTTCTTGTGACTTAAGCCAGCAGCCTGCTGTCTGACCTATGATCTTGGGTCCGTCAGGCCCAGTGGCTATGTGAGTCAGGAGAAGCCACCAGCCTGACACCTGACCCACAGACTTGAGACTTGCCAGTCTCTACAACCACATGAGCCGTTTCCTAGAGATAAGTATCTCTCTCTCCCTTTTTATCTATCTATCTATCTATATGCTTCACTGGTTTTTCTTCTGTAGAGAACCCAGCCTAAGACAGACTGGAAGACTTAGAATTCTTTAGATATCAATACTAACTAAATGATCTACTGAGTCAAAATAATCTCTATCCAAATTCCAACAGCCTTCTTTGCAAATATGGGAACAAAAAAATCCACAAATTTATATGGAATTTCAAGAGTCCCTGAATAGCTGAAAGAATCTTAAAAAAGAACAACAAAATAGGAGGACTCACACTTCCTGATTTTAAAATGAACTATAAAGCTATAGTAATTAAAACTGTACTGATATATAATCATAAACATGTAGAACAATGGAATGGAAATAAGAGTCCAGAAAAAAACTCATACATCTATGATCAGTTAAATTTGACAAGGGTGCTAAGCTAATTCAATAGGAAAAGAATAGTGTCTTCAATAAATGGTGCTGGGACAACTGGATTTTCAAGTGAAAAGAATGAACATGGATACATACCTCACACTATATACAAAACATAAATCAAAATGAATTAATGACTTAAATGTAAGAAATAGAACCATAAAACTCTTAGAACCAAACAGTGGTAATCCTTTGGTACCAACTTTTGGACAGGAGATTCTGAGATATGACACCAAAACCACAAACAGTTAAAGACAAAATAAATAAACTGGACTTCTTCAAATTTAAAAATTTCTGTGCATGCAAAGATTTCATTAACAAAGTGAAGAGATAACCTACAGAATGTTTGGGAATTATATATCTGATAAGAGTTTAATATATAGAATATATAAACAACTCCTACAACTCAACAACAAAAAGACAAAAAAACACAGTAAAAAAATGGGCAAATTACTTCAATAGACATTTCACAAAAGAAGATATACAAACGGTCAATAAGTACATGAAAAAAATGCTCATTCATTAGTCACTGGGGAAATGCAAATAAAAACTACAATGAGATACCACTTCACCACCACTAGGTTGCTTACTATCAGAAAAATTGAAAAAAAATTGTAGGTGAGGATGTGAGGAATTTGAAACACTCATCCATTGTTTCTGAGATTGTAAAATGGTACAGCCTCTGTGGAAAACAGTTTGGTGTTTCCTCAAAATGTTAAACACAGAATTATCATAAAACCATTGCCTTCGAGTCAATTCTGACTGATAGTGACCCTATAGGACAGAGAAGAACTGCCCAGTAGTGTTCCCAAGGAGTGCCTGGTGGATTCGAACTGTCAACCTTTTGATTAGCAGCCATAGCTCTTAACTACTGTGCCACCAGGCTCCAGAATTACCATATGACCCAGTAATTTCACACCTAGGTATATACCCAAAAGACTTGAAAGTAGGGATGCAAAGAGATACTTGTATAGCTACATTCGTTGCAACACTATTCACAATAACCAAAAAGTAGAAACAATCTAAATGTCTATCAATAGATGACTGGAGAAACAAAATGTGATAGGTACATGCAATGAAATATTATTCAGCAGTAAATAGAAATGAAGTTCTGAGACATGCTAGGACATAAATGAACCTTGAAAAGTTATGATAAATGAAATTTCAGAAGTAAAAGGACAAATATTGTATGATACTGTTTACATGAAATATCTAGAATAGGCAAATGTGTAGAGAAAAAGTTTATCAGTGATTACCAGGGGTGGGGAGGGGGAGGAAAAGTTATTATTTAAGGAGTATCGAGTTTTTGCTAAGCATAATGAAAAACTTTGGAAAGATAGTGGTGATGATTGCACAACATGGTAAATATAATTTATGTCACTATATTTTACATATAACAAATGATTGAAATAGCAACTATTTTGTTATATGTATTTTACCACATTAAGGAAAGAAAAAGAATTCTGTAACAAAAAACTTTGGACGTGTTTACTGAAACAAAGAATTGACTGTAAGCAAATATCACATTTCATGACTGTGGTATGCATTTTTTTCATATTTTAACTTCTCTGAACTTGATGTTCATCATAAAATCTATGAGATTTTGAAATCACTAAAATAATCCTGAAGTAAATATTGGAGCACTCTTTTAAACTCTAGGAAATTTTTTTTTTTTTTTTTGAGAGACCATAGGAGGAAGGATTGCCACTGATATTTCAAATACCAGCAGTGCCACCCTTGCCAGACAGGTTTCAGTGGAGCTTCCAGACTAAGACTAGGAAGAAGGACCTGACAGTTTACTTCTGAAGAAATTGGCCAGTGAAAATCTTATGAATAGCAGTGGAACATTGTTATAGTCCCAGATGATGAGCCCCTCAGGTTGGAAGGCACTCAAAATATGACTGGAGAAGAGCTGCCTACTCTAAGTACAGTCAACCTTAATGACATGGATAGAGTCAAGTTTTCAGGACCTTCGTTTGCTGATGCGGCATGATTCAAAATTAGAAGAAACAGCTGCAAATATTCATTAATAATCAGAAAGTGGAATGTACAAAGCAGAATCTAGGAAATTTAGAAGTCATTAAAAATGAAATGTAATGCATAAACCTCGGTATCCTAGGCATGAGTGAGCTGAAATGGACTGGTATTGGTCATTTTGGATCAGACAATCATACTGTCTACTATGTCACGAATTACAAACTGAAGAGGCATGGCATCATGTTCATCGTCAAAAAGAACATTTCAAGGTCCATCTTGAAGTACAATGTTGTCAGTGATAGGATAATATCTATACAGCTACAAGGAATACCAGTTAATATGCCTATTATTCAAATTTATGCACCAACCACTAAGGCCAAAGATGAAGAAATTAAAGATTTTTAGGAACTTCTGCAGTCTGAAATTGATCAAACGTGCAATCAAGATGCATTGATAGAGCAGAACCAAGATGGCAGAGTACTCAGACACTTCCAGTGGACCCTCTTACAACAAAGACCCGAAAAAACAAGTGAATAGATTATATATGACAATTTAGGGGCCCTTAACATCTAAGACAAAGTTGAGGAACCGGACTGAGTGGCGGGGGAGGGAGAGATGGTTCAGAAGAGCTAGGATTTGCCAGACCTGACCTGGCAAGAGCCTGAGCCCTTCAGGCCTGATCAGCCTGGGGATGAGCGGTGAGGCAGGCCAGCAGCAGTGCTTGGGAGGTGTACTCCACACCAGGAGAGACCAAGAGTCAGAGAGTCTACTCGGCAACCCAGAACCAGTGAGAAGCAGCACCTGATCAGTTACAGATAAGTAATTGCATCCGGCCTACCTCGAGGATGAAAAACACCCCCTCTTAGGGAAAAACCTCTCTCCCATTTACCTCCTTGCTCCCTGCTCTGCACTGGGTCCTGGACCAGCTTCAGCAATTGCTGAGTTACCTGGGCCAAAAGGATCTGTCACAGCCCCTGAGCCATTCTCCTGGCCTTGGAGAGTGAACAAATTAACAAACAGGGAAAAACAAAACAAAAATATTGGCTCCCCTAAGCCAGGAACTCAAGGTAGGCACAGCTTCTTTGCCTAGGCACAGGCATAAGGGATCCATGGACTTTGAGTGCCTTTCCCCCTGCATAGACTTGTGTCAGCCCATTTCAACAGCATAGGACCTCATTACCGCGGTACAACAGGGAATATACCCGAAGTCTAACTTCAACTGTTTCAGCTGTGAAATGACAGGTTCGTGATATTTGACATTGCTCTGCCTATTAAGCAGGGTCGTCACATACCCACATCAGGGGCCTGAGGACTGGTTGCTCCACCAAAGCCACCTAGACACCTGTGATGGGGCCCAAGAATAAGAAGTGCCCCCCAGTCCTTACAGCCAATAGTGTTGGGTGCTCATAGTCCAGCTGCAAAACCCAGCCACCCATGCACTCTAGGGAACAGGGACACATTTTCCCGGACACTCGGTGGTGGCCGTCAGCCTCCTACCTTGCTTAGAGTGTGTCCCTCTGCTGTAGCCAGATGTCTGATCCTACACCACTCACCCATGCCTAAGACTGCAGGTGAGAGCCTGCATCACACACTTGGTGGCTATCTACCTGGGCACCTGAGCTGAGTCCATACAGGAGGAGCGGGCTGACTCTTGAGCTCACACACATAACAGATCTAAACACCTGGTGACAGGACATTAGAGCTTCAAAGATGCCAATAACCAAACTAGCTCACAGAAGCAACCTATTCGGACATATCAAAACAAAACAAGAAGCTAGGACACAGTAAGCAAGCATAAAATAAATAAATATAATAAGTTATTGATGGCTTAGAAACAACAGTCAATATCAAATCACATAAAGGGGGAGTCCATGATGGCTTCAGCAAGCTCCCAAAATAAAGCATCTAGAAATTTTCCAGAGGAGGAAAACTTTTTAGGATTACTGTAGGCAGAATACAGAAGATTAATATACAGAACTCTTCAAGAGATTAGGAAGTAAATTAACCAAAAGCAGAACACACAAAAGAGGGAGTTAAAAAGATTAGAGAAGAGAATAATGACAAATTCAACAGGTTGCAAGAATCCATAGAGAGACAGCAATCAGAAATCCAGAAGATTAACAGTAACTTGTCAGAATGAGAAAACTCAATAGAAAGTCATAGGAGCAGAATTGAGGCAAAGGAAGTCAGAATCAGTGAGACTGAAGATAAAGCACTTGACACCAACTTATTTGTGGAAAAATCAGATAAAAGGATTAAAAAAAAAAAAAAATGAAGAAACCCTAGGAAATACGTGGGATTCTATCAAGAAGAATGACCTAAGAGTGACTGGAGTACCAGAATGGGGGAATAACAGAAAATACAGAGAGAATTGATGAAGATTTGTTGGCAGAAAACAACCCTGATATTGTGAAAGATAAGAAGGTATCTACCCAAGATGCTCAACTAACCTTATATAAGGTAGATTCCAAAGGAAAGTCACCAAGATATATTACAATCAAAATTGCCAAAACCAAAGATAAAGAGAGAATTTTAAGAGCTGCTGGGGATAAACAAAAAGTCATCTACAAAGGAGAGTCAATAAGAATAAGCTTGGACTACTCCGGAGAAACCATGCAGGTAAGAAGGCAACGGGATGACATACATAAAGCCTTGAAGGAAAAAAAATAATAATAATTACCAGCTAAGAATTATATATCCAGCAAAATTGTCTCTCAAATCTGATAGTGAAATTAGGGCATTTCAAGATAAACAAAAGTGTAGGGAATTTGCAAAAACCAAGCCAGAATCACAAGAAATACTAAAGGGAGTCCTCCAGTTAGAAAATCAATAACATCTGATAACAACCCAAAACTAGAACAGAAGACAGAGGAACCACATATCAACCCAGATAGGGAAGTCACAAAAATAAACCAAAGCTAAAACACTGAAAATAGGGAAACAGATGTCAATATGTAAAAGAAGACAACATAAAAACAAACAAAAAAAAATCTGTGTAGACATAGATTTTTCATATGGAGAAGAAGTCAAGGTAATATAAAGAAATAAAAGACAGGTATAAACTTAGAAAAATAAGGGTAAATATTAAGGTAACCAAAAAGGAAACTAACAATCCTACAAGTTAAAATAAAAGAAACTAGAAAAATATAAAGATTCAGCAAATAAAAAATCTACAACAATGAAAAAGATGAAAAGAAAACACATAAAGAAAAAACGACTCAGCACAGAAAATTAAGTGGAACAAAGACACTGTCAACAACACACAAAAAAACGACATCAAAATGACAACACTAATCTCATACCTATCAATAATTACTCTGAAAGTAAATGAATTAAATGTACCAATAAAGAGGCAGAGAGTTGTAGATAGGATTAAAAAAACACCATCTGTCCATGTGCTGCCTAAAAGAGACACACCTTAGATGTAAAGACCTAAACAAACTAAAATTCAAAGGATGGAAAAAAAATATATCAAGCAAACAACACTCAGAAAAGAGCAGGAGTGGCAATATTAATCTCTGACTAAATAGAATTTAAAGGAAAATCCACCACAAAGGACATGGAAGGACAGTATTTAATGATTAAAGGTTTAGTACACCAGGAGGACATAACTATAGTAAATATTTAGGCACTCAACAAAGGGCTCCAAAATACATAAAAAATTCTAACAGCATTGAAAACAGAGATAGACAGCTCCACAATAGTAGTAGGAGACTTCAACACACCGCTTTTGGTGAAGGACATAACATCCAGAAAGAAGCTCAGCAAAGACACAGAAGATCTAAATGCTACAACAAACAAACTTGATATCATAGACATATACCAAACACTAAACCCAACAGCAGCCAAGTATACTTTTTTTTTCCAAAGAACACAGAATATTCTTCAGAATAGACCATATACTAGGGCATAAAGCAAGCCTTAGCAACATCCAAAGCACCGAAATATTACAGACCATCTTTTCTGATCATAAAGCCATAAAAGTAGAAATCAATAACAGAAAAAGCAAGGAAAAAAAATGAAACACATGGAAACTGAACAACATCTTGCTCAAAAACTACTGGGTTATAGAAGAAATTAAGTATGGAATAAAGAAATTCATAGAATCAAATGAGAATGAAAACACATCCAACCAGAACCCCTGGAACACAGCAAAAGCAGTGCTCAGAGGTCAGTTTATAGCAATAAATGCACCCATCCAAAAAGAAGAGAGACATGTACTCAAAATATTAACTCTACAACTGGAACAAGAAGAAAGAGAGCAGTAAAAAAGCCCTCAGGCCTCAGAAGAAAGGAAATAATAAGAATTAGAACAGAATTAGATGAAATAGAGAATAGAAAAATAATTGAAAGAGTTAACAAGACCAAAAGCTGGTTCTTTGAAAAGATAGACAAAATTGATAAACCATTGGCCAAACTGACAAAAGAAAAACAGGAGAGGAAGCAGATAACCCAAATAAGAAATGAGATGGGAGATACCACAACAGACCAAACTGAAATTAAAAGAATCATAACAGAATACTGTGAAAAATTGTACTCAAACAAATTTGAAAACCTAGAGGAAATGAACAAAGTTCTAGAAACTCACTAGCTACCTACACAAACAGAGGTAGAAGAACTAAACAAACCCATAACAAAAGAAGAGATTGAAAAGGTAATTAAAAAACTCCCTACAAAAAAAACAAAAAAACGCCCTGGCCCAGATGCCTTCACTGGAGAATTCTACCAAACTTTCAAAGAAGAGTTAACACCACTTCTACTAAAGGTATTTGAGAGCATAGAAAAGGATGGAATACTCCCAAACTCATTCTATGAAGCCAGCATAATCCTGATACCAAAACCAGGTAAAGACACCACAAAAAAAGAAAATTACAGACCAATACCCCTCATGAACATTGACGCAAAAATCCTCAACAAAATTCTAGCCAATAGAACTCAGCAACATATAAAAAAAATAATTCACCATGATCAAGTAGGATTTATACCAGGTATGCAGGGATGGTTCAAGAATAGAAGAAGAATCAAAGTAATCTATCACATAAATAAAATAAAAGCCAAGAAGCTCATGATCTTATCAATTGATGTAGGAAAGGCATTTGACAACGTCCAACACCCATTCATGATAAAAACTCTCAACAAAATAGGAATAGAAGGGAAATTCTTCAATATAATCAAGGGCATTTATACAAAGCCAACAGCCAACATCATCCTAAATTGAGACACTTTGAAAGCATTCCCCTTGATAACGGGAACCAGATAAGGATGCCCTTTATAACCACTCTTTTTCAGCATTGTGCTGGAGGTCTTAGCCAGAGCAATTAGGCTAGAAAAAGAAATAAAGGAAGTCCAAATTGGTAAGGAAGAAGTAAAAGAATCCCTATTTGCAGATGATATGATCTTATACACAGAAAACCCCAAAGAATCCACAAAAAAACTACTGGAACTAATAGAAGATTTCAGCAAAGTTTCAGGATACAAGATAAATATACAAAAATCTGTTGGATTCCCTTATATCAACAAAGAGAACTTCGAAGAGGAAATCATCAAATCAATACCATTTACGATAGTCTCCAAGAAGATAAAATACTTAGGAAAAAAATCTAACCAGAGACGTAAAAGGCCTATACAATGAAAACTACAAGACACTACTGCAAGAAACCAAAAGAGACCTGCATAAATGGAAAAACACATCTTGCTCATGGATAGGAAGACTCAACATTGTGAAAATGTCAATTCTACCCAAAGTGGTCTACAGATACAATGCAATCCCAATCCAATTCTGACAGCATTTTTTAATGAGATAGAGAAACAAATCATCAACTTCATATGGAAAGGGAAGAGGCCTCGAATAAGTAAAGCATTACTCAAGAAGAAGAACAAAGTGGGAGGCCTCACACTACCTGATTTTAGAACCTATTATACCACCACGGTAGTCAAACCAGCCTGGTACTGGTACAGCAACACATACATAGCCCAGTGGAACAGAATTGAGAATTCAGACATAAATTCATCCACCTATGAGCAGATGATATTTGACAAAGGCCCAAAGTCCATTAATTGGGGAAAAGACAGTCTCTTTAACAAATGGTGCTTGCATAACTGGATATCCACCTGCAAAAAACTGAAACAAGACCCATACCTCACATCATGCACAAAAACTAACTCAAAATGGATCAAAGACTTAAATATAAAATAAAAAATGATAAAGATCATGGAAGAAAAAATACAGACAATGCTTGGAGCCCTAATACATGGGATAAACACAATAGGAACCATAAGTAACAATACACAAACACCAGAAGAGAGACTAAATAACTGGGAGCTCCTAAAAATCAAACACTTATGCTCATCAAAAGACTTCATCAAAAGAGTAAAACGACAACCTACAGACTGGGAGATATTTTTGGCTATGACAAATCCAATCAGTGTCTAATCTCTAAAATCTACAAGATACTGGAAAACCTCAACAACAAAAAGACAAATAACCCAATTAAAAAATGGGCAAAAGATATGAACAGGCACTTCATCAAAGAAGATAGTCAGGCAGCTAACAGACACTAGAATAAATGCTCATGATCATTAGCCATTAGAGATAGCAGATCAAAATTACAATGAGATATCATCTCACCCCAACAAGGCTACATTAATCCAAAAAACACAAAATAATAAATGCTGGAGTGGTTGTGGAGAGACTGGAACACTTAAACACTGGTAGTGGGAATGTAAAATGGTACGACCACTTTGGAAATTAATTTGGCACTTCTTTAAAAAGCTATAAATAGAAATACCATAGGATCCAGCTATCCCACTCCTTGGAATACATCCTAGAGAAATAAGAGCTGTCACACGAACAGATATATGCACACCCATGTTCATTGCAGCACTGTTCACAATAGCAAAAAGATGGAAACAACCTAGGTGCCCGTGGACAGATGAATGGATAAACAAATTATGGTATATCCACACAATGGAATACTATGCAATGATAAAGAACAATGATGAAGCTGTGAAACATAACATGGAGGAATCTTAATGGCATTATGCTGAGTGAATTTAGCAAGTCACAGAAGGTCAAATATTGTATAAGACCACTATCATAAGAATTCTAGAAAAGAATTAAACACAGAAGAAAACATTCTTTGCTGGTTACAAGGGTGGGGAGGGAGGGTGAGGTTTATTTACTAACTAGATAGTAGATAAGAATTATCTTAGGTGAAGGGAAGGACAGTACACACTACAGGGAAAGAAGCATAAAGGGACTAAATCAGATCTAAGAAGTTTCCTGAATACTATCAAACACTTTGAGGGACAGAATAGCAGGGGCAGGGGTCTGGGAACCATGCTTTCGGGGGACATTTAGGTCAACTGGCAAAACAAAGATAATTAAGAAAATGTTTTGCATCCTACTTTGGTGAGTGGCGTCAGGGGTCTTTAAAGCTTGTAAGTGGCCATCTAAGGTGCTTCAATTGGCCCCAACCACCTGGAATAAAGGGGAATGAGGGACAACAAAGCCACAAGAAAAGTATTAGTCCAAGAGACAGAAAGGACCATATAGAACAGAGGCTTCATCAGCCTATGACCAGAAGAACTAGATGGCGCCCAGCTACCACCAATGACCGCCCTGACAGCGAGCACAACAGAGAGTCTCTGATGGAACAGGCTAATGGTGGGGTGCAGAACTCAAATTCTAGTAAGAAGACCAGACTTAATGTTCTGACTAAGAATGGAGGAACCCCAGAAAGCATGGCCCCTGGATTCTCTATCAGCCCAGAAAAAAAAGAATTTCCTAGGCCAGCTCTTCAGACAGGGATTGGACTGGACTGTGGGACATACAATTATACTCATGAGGAGTATGCCTCTTAGCTCAAGTAGGTACAAGAAACTAAATGGGAAGCTTCTGTCTGGAGGTGAGATGGGAAGGCAGAGAATGTTAGAAGCTGGTTGAATAGACATGGGGAATCAGAGGTGGAAAGGAGGAGTGTGCTGTCACAGTATGGGGAGAGTAATTAGGGTCACATAACAAGGCATGTATAAATTTTTGTATGGGAGACTAACTTGAAATGTAAACTTCATCTAAACTACAACAATAAACAATAAACAACAACAACAAAAAGAATGGGCAAGATATTTGTAGGTGAAGATGGAGGAAGTAGATGTTTCCAGGCTGGGGATACAAGATATAGGGGCCAGAAAACCTGGGGCAGACTCTGGGAACAGCAAGTAGCCCAGTTTGCCCAAACACTGGGCAGTATTTCCCACATGGTTCCATGGACCACAGCCCTACAAAATAGTCTGCCTAAAAAAAGGATCCCCTAGAAAAACACACTTGGGAAGTTTTGCATACTGTAAACTTTCCTGAGGAGTCACAAGTCCCATTAGTACGTCAAGCTCTGAGAGGTTCTAATAAAGAAAGTTCGTTACCTTTTTTTTTTTTTTTTTTTTAGAAAAAGAAAGATGCGTTGATAAATACTGGTGATTGGAATGGGAAAGTTGGAAACAAAGAAGCAGGATTGGTATTTGGAAAACATGGCCTTGGTGACAGAAATGATACCAGAGATGGCATGATAGAATTTTGCAAGACCAACGACTTCTTCACTGAAAAAACATTTTTTCACTACCATAAACAGAAACTATACACATGGACCTCTCAAGATAGAATAGAGAGGAATCAAATAGACTACATCTGTGGAAAGAGACAATGGACAAGCTCAATATCATCAGTCAGAACAAGGCCAGGAGCAGACTGTGGAACAGACCATCAATTGCTGATTACAAGTTAAAGATGAAGTTGAATAAAATTAGAGGAAGTACATGAGAGCCAAAGTCTGACTTTCAGTATATTCCACCTGAATTTAGAGACCATCTCAAGAATACATTTGACGCATTGAACACTAATAACCAAAGACTAGATGAGTTGTACAATGACATCAGGGACATCATACTTGAGGAAATCAAGGGATCATTAAAAAGACAGGAAAGAAAGAAAGGACCAAAATGAATGTGGGAAGAGACTCTGAAATTTCCTCTTGAATGTAGAGTAGCTAAAGGGAAAGGAAGAAATGATGAAGTAAAAGAACTGAACAGAAGATTTCGTAGGGTGGCTGGAGAAGACAAAGTATTGCAATGTAATGTGCAAAGAGCTGGAGATAAAAAACCAAAAGAGAAGAACAATCTTGGCATTTCTCAAGCTGAAAAAAACTGAAGAAAAAACTCAAGCCTCGAGTTGCAATATTGAAGGATTCCCCGGGGAAAATATTAAACCACGGCAGGAAGCATCAAAAGACGGTGGAAAAAATACACAGTCACTGTACGAAAAAGAATTTGTCTGCATTCAACCATTTAAAGAGGTAGCTTATGATCCAGAACCGAGGGTACTGAAGGAAGAAGTCCAAGCTGCACTGAAGGCAATGGCAAAAACAAATCTCCAGGAATTGACAGAATACCATTTGTGATATTTCCACAAACAGATGTAGTGCTGGAAGGGCTCACTCGTCTAAGCTAAGAAATTTGGAAGACAGCTACCTAGTCAACTGACTGGAAGAGATCCATACTAGTGACCGTTCAAAACGTGGTGCAACCAAACGTGGAAATTATCTAACAATATCGTTAATATCAAACACAAGTAAAATTTTGCTGAAGATCATTCAAAAGTGGTTGCTGTAGTACATTGACAGGGGACTCCCAGAAATTCAAGCCAGATTCAAAAGAGGACATGGAAAAAAGGATATCATTACTGATGTTAGATGGATTCTGGCTGAAAGCAGAGACTACCAGAAAGATGTTTACCTGTGTTTTATTGACTATGCAAAGGCATTTGACTGTGTGGATCATAACAAATTACGGATAGCATTGAGAAGCATGGGAATTCCAGAACACTTAATTGTGCTTATGAGGAACAGGTAAGTAGACCAAGTACAGTCGTTCCAACAGAATAAGGGGACAATGTGTGGTTTAAAGTTAAGAAAGGTGTTCATCAAGGTTGTATTTTCACTACACTTATTAAATCTGTATGCTGAAAAATTAATACGAGAATCGGTACTATATGAAGGACAACATGGCTTCAGGATTGGAGGAAGACTCATTAACAGACTGTGATATGCAGATGACACAACCTTGCTTGCAGAAAATGAAGGGCACTTGAAGCACTTACTGATGAAGATCAAAGACCACAGTCTTCAGTATGGATTACATCTCAACATAAAGAAAACAAAAATCCTCACAAATGGACCAATAAACAACATCATAATAAACGGGGAAAAGATTGACATTGTCAAGGATTTCATTTTACTTGACTCTACAGTTATCCTATGGATGCAGCCGTCAAGAAATCAAATGATGGATTGCATTGGGCAAATCTGCTGCAAAAGACCTCTTTAAAGTGTAAAAAAGCAAATATATCACTTTGAGGACTAAGGCGTGCCTGACGCAAGCCATGTTATTTTCGATTGCCTCATATGCATGTGAAAGATGGACAATGAATAAGGAAGACTAAAGAAGAACTGATGCCTTTGAATTATGGTGTTGGTGAAGAATATTTAATATACCGTGGACTGCCAGTAAAACGAGCAAATCTGTCTTGGAAGAAGTACAGCAAGAATTCTTATTAAAAGCACGGATGATGAGACTTCGTTTAACATATTTTGTACATGTTATCAGGAGGGCTCAGTCCCTGGAGGACATTATGCCTGCTAAAATAAAGCATCAGAGAAAAAGAGGAAGACCTTCAATGAGATGGACTGACACAATGGCTACAACAATGGGCTCAAGCATAATATTCATGAGGATGGTGCAGAACTGAGTATTGTTTTACTCTGTTGTACATAGGGTCGCTATGAGTTGGAACCACCTTCAGGGCACCTAACAACAACCTGAGGGGTGGTGAGTAAACATTCTTTTTTTCCTGACTTTTTAAAAATTTATTTATTTTTATTGTACTTCAGATGAAGGTTTACAGAACAAAGATTTTCTCATTAAACAATAAGTACACATATTGTTTTATGACAATGGTTAACAAACACATGACATGTCAACACTGTCCCTTCTCAACCTTGGGTTCCCTATCACCAGCTTTGCTCTCCCCTCCTGCCTTGTAGTATTTGACCCTGGACTGTTGTGCCCCATTAGTCTTGTTTTGCGTTACGGGGTTATCTAATCTTTGGCTGAATAGTGAAACTCGGGAGTGACTTTGTTACTGAGCTAAAAGAGAGTGGCTATACACTCGGGGTTTCTCAAATATCTGTCAGGTCAGTAAGTATGTTTTATTTTTTCTTTTTTTTTTGTGTGAGTTAGAATTTTCTTCTACATTTTTCTCCAGCTTTATCTGGGACCATACGTTGTGATCCCTGTCAGAGCAGTCAGTGGTGGTAGCCGGGCACTATCTAGATGTACTGGACTCAGTCCTGTGGAGGCTGTGGTAGTTGTGGTCCATTAGTCCTTTGAACTAATCTTTACCCTGTATCTTGTTTTCTTAATTCTCCCTTTCTCCCAAAGGGGTGAGATCAGTGGAATATCTTAGATGGCTGCTCACAGGCTTTTAAGACTCCAGACACTTTTCACCAAGGTAAAATGTAGAACATTATAACTGTGTAATGCCAATTGAGCTGGATGTTCCCCAAGACCATGGTCCCTACAGCCCTCTGACCAGCATTTCAGTCCCTCAGGGAGTTTGGATGTGTCTAGGGAGTTTCCATGACCTTTCCTTGTTCAAGTTGTGCTGGCTTCCCCAGTATTGTGTACTGTCTTAATCCTTCACCAAAGTTACCACTTATCTATTATCTATTTAGTATTTTCCCCTCCCACCCCCCATTCCTCATAACCAACAAAGATTGTTTCCTTTTGTGTGTAAACTTTTTCATGAGTTTTTACAAAAGAGGTCTCATATATTTGTCCTTTTGTGATTGAGTTATTTCACTCTACATTATATCCTCCAGTTTCATCCATGTCATGAGACGCTTCACAGATTCATCATTGTTCTTTATTGTTGCGTAATACTCCATTGTGTGTATGTACCATAGTTTGTTTATCCATTCATCTGTTGATGGGCATATAGGTTGTTTCTATCTTTTTGCTATTGTGAACAATGCTGCCATGAACATGGGTGTGCATATGTCTATTTATGTGATGGCTCTTATTTCTCTAGGATATATTCCTAGGAGTGGGATTTCTGGATCATATGGTATTTCTATTTCTAGCTTTCTAAGGAAGCACCATATAATTTTCAAAAATGGTTGTATCATTATGCATTTCCACCAGCAGTGCCTAAGAGTTCCGAAATCCCCGCAGCCTCTCCAACATTTCTCCTTTCCAGTGTTATTTGATTCGTGCCAGTAATGCTGGGGTGAGATGGTATCTCATTGTGATTTTAATTTGCATTTCTCTAATGGTTAGTGATTGCAAGCATTTCTTCGTTTGTCTGTTGGCTGCTTGAACGTCTTCTTTGGTGAAGTGTCTTCTCATTTCCTTTGCCATTTTTTAATAGGATTATTTGTCTTTTTGTTGTAGAGGTGTTGGATTTTCTTGTAGATTATGGAGATTAGAACTTTGTCTGACTTGCGATGCACCAATTATTTTTTCCCACTCCGTAGGTTCTCTTTTCACTCTTTTGGGGAAGTCTTTTGAAGAGCATATGTGTTTAATTTTTCGAAGATCCCACTTATCTAGCTTATCTTCTGGAGTTTGTGTGTTGATGGTTATGGTTTGTATCCTGTTAATGCCATGTATTAGGGCCTGTAGCATTGGTCCTACTATGAACTTTATAGTTTTTGGCTTTATATTTTGGTCTTTGATCTATTTTGAATTAGTTTTTGTATATGGTGTGAGGTATGGGTCTTGTTTCATTTTTTTGCAGATCATATCCGGTTTTGCCAGCACTGTTTTTTAAAAAGACTGCCTTTTACCCATTTGATGGACTTCAGGCCCTTATCGAAGATCAGGTGACCGTAAGTGGATGGATTTACATATGGGTTCTCAATTCTGTTCCGTTGGTCAATGTATCTGTTGTTGTACGAGTACCAGGTTATTTTGACTATTGCAGCTGTATAGTAGGTTCTGAGGTCCAGTGGTGTGAGTTCTCCTACTTTATTCTTCTTCTTCAATAGAGCTTTACTTATTCGGCGCTTCTTCCCTTTCCATATAAAGTTAATGATTAGTTTTTCCACCTCTATGAAGAATGTTATTGCTATTTGGATTGGGATTGCTTTGTACTTGTAAATTGGTTTGGTTAGAATTGTCATTTTCACAATGCTGTGCCTACCTATCCATGAGCATGGTATGTTTTTCCTCTTATGTAGATCCCTTTGGGTTTCTTGCAGTAGTGTTTTGTCATTTTCTTAGTATAGATCTTTTACATCCCTGGTTAGATTTATTCCTAAGTATTTTATTTTTTAGGGGCTATTATAAATGGTATTGTTTTCCTGATTTCCTTTTCATCATTCTCTTTATTGGTCTATAGGAACCCAAATGATTTTTGTATGTTTATCTTATAACCTTCTACTGTGCTGAATCTTTCTATTAGTTTCAGTAGATTTCTCATGGAGTCTTTGGGGTTTTCTATGTATACTATCATATCATCTAAAAGCAGGGATAGTTTAACTTCCTCATTAACAATTTGGATGCCCTTTATTTCTTTTTCTTGCTTTATCACTCCAGCTAGAACTTCCAGCACAATGTTAAATAGGAGTGGTGATAAAGAGCATCCTTGTCTTGTTCCTGTTTTCACATGGAATGTTTTCAGCCTCCGTTAAGAATGTTGTTGGCTGTTGGTTTTGCCTATATACCCTTTATTATGTTGAGAAATTTCTCTTTTATACCTATTGTATTGAGAATTTTTATCAGGAATGGATGGGACTTTGTCGAATGCCTTTTCTGCATCAATTGAGATGTTCATGTGATTCTTTTCTTTCCTTTTATTTATGTGGCGGATTATGTTGATTGATTTTCTAATGTTGAACAGTCCTTGCATGCCTGGTATGAATCCTACTTGGTTGTGGTGTGTTTTTTTTTTTTTTTTTTTTTGATACAATGCTGAATTCTATTGGCTAAAATTTTGTTAAGAATTTTTGCATCTATATTCATGAGAGATATTGGTCTGTAATTTTCTTTTTTTGTGGTGTCTTTGCCTGGTTTTGTTATCAGGGTTATGCTGGCTTCATAGAATGAATTTGGAAGTGTGGCTTCCTTTTCTATGTTTTGAAATATTTTGAGTAGTACTAGTATAATTTCTTCTCTGAATGTCTGGTAGAATTCTCCAGTAAAGCCATCTGGGCCAGGACTTTTTTTGTTGGGAGTTTATTGCCTTTTAAATCTCTACTCTTGTTATTGGTCTGTTCAGAATTTCAACATCACTTTGTTGTAGTTTGTGTAGGCAGTGTGTTTCTAGAAATTTATCCATTTCCTCTAAGCTTTCAAATTTGTTGGAGTATAGTTTTTCATAATACTCTGTTAGGATCCTTTTTATTTCAGTTGAGTCTGTTGTAATGTCCTCATTTCATTTCTTATTTAGGTTATTTGCATCCTCTCCTGTTTTTCTTTTGTCAGTCTGGCAAGTGGTTTGTCAATTTTGTTGATTCTTTCAAAGAACCAACTTTTAGTTTTGTTGATTCTTTCTATTGTTTTTTTATTCTCTATTTCATTTATGTCTGCTCTGATATTTATTGTGTCCCTTGTTTTGGTGGTTGTGGGCTTCTTTTGCTGTTCTCTATTTGTTTGAGTTTTGTAGTTAATGTTTGTTTTTGTCCCTTTCTTCTTTTTTGATGTGTGCATCTATTGCTATAAATTATACTCTGAGGACTGCCTTTGCTGTGTCCCAAAGGTTTTGGTATGATTTGTTTTCATTCTCATTTGATTCTAGAATTTTTTTTTATTCCATCTCTGATTTCTTCTATTACCCAGTGGTTTGTAAGTAGGGTGTTATTCAGTTTCCATGTAATTGATTTTTTTCCCTTGCTCTTCTTGTTGTTAATTTCTAGCTTGATGACATTGTGTTTAAGAACATCCTTTGTATTATCTCAACGTTTTGGATCTTGTTGAGGATTGTTCTGTGGCCTAAGATGTGGTCTATTCTGGAGAACATTCCATGTGTATTGGAAAACAATGTGTACTTTGCAGCTGTTGGATGGAGTATTCTACATAGATAGTATTCTATCTATGAGGTCAAGCTGGCTGATTGTGCCCTTTAGGTCTTCTGTATCTTTGCTGAGTTTCTTTTTAGATGTTCTGTCCTTTACTGAGATGGTGTGCTGAAGTCTCCCACTACTATTGTGGAACTGTCAATTTCTCTTTTTAGTGCTGTTAGAGTTTGTCTTATTTATTTTGGAGCTCTGTCCTTGGATGTGTAGAAGTTTATTTTTGTTATGTCTTCATGATAGATCATCCCCTTAATCATTATATAGTGTCCTTCTTTGTGTTTTATGGTGGATTTTGTTTTAAAGTCTATTTTATCTGAGATTAGTATTGCCACTCCTGCTCTTTTTTGGTACTTGTTAGCTTGATATATTTTTTCCATCCTTTGATTTTTAATAAATTCCTGTCTTTGTTTCTAAGGTGTGTCTCTTGTAAACAGCATATTGATGGATCCTGTTTTTTTATCCATTCTGTCACTCTCCATCTCTTCATGGGTGCATTGAGGCCATTTACATTCAGTGTAATTATTGATAAATGTGAGTTTATTGCTGTCATTTTGTAGTGCTTTTTTTTGTGATGCTGACGTTTTCTTTGTTCCTCTTACTCTCCTGTGCTGAATTCCTTTTGTTCATGGATTTTTTTTCCATTTCTTTTGCTTTTGTAGGTTTTGTTTTTACTGAGACTTTATGTTTTTCTTCTTTATTTTTATGAGTATGTTTGTTAACTTTCTTTGTGGTTACCATGAAATTTACCCTTATCTTTCTAAGTTTGAAGCAGTCTATTATT
Source organism: Dugong dugon (assembly GCA_030035585.1). Lineage (NCBI taxonomy): Eukaryota > Metazoa > Chordata > Mammalia > Sirenia > Dugongidae > Dugong > Dugong dugon. The sequence goes on from CM057479.1 coordinate 38,642,693, forward strand.
ACTTGGTATTGCCTTGCTTTCCCCTCCATTAGAAGGTTCTATACATACACGATTTATTCCCTCTTTTATTGTTCTGAAGTTGTTGTCATTTATAGACTAACTGCTCTGATTCCCTTTTGTATTTCTTTTGGTTGAGAGTTCACTTCCTAGATTGGTATCTGTCTGGTATGATCCTGTGTCCTAGATTCAGCATGTGGGCTGAAGTTGTTTGTTCTCAAATCAAAGGACTCCCTTTAATAGTTCTTGTAAGTTTCCTTTGGTTTTTACATAGTCCCTTAATTTCTTTTTATCTGGAAATGACCTAATTTCACCATCATATTTGAATGAGAGTTTTGAAAGATTTATTATTCTTGCTGGGAATTTTTTTCTTTCGAGATTTTACGTATGTCATCCCATTGCCTTCTTGTCTGCGTGACTTCTGCTGAATTATCTGAGCTTAGTCTTATTGTTTTTTCTGTGTATGTGACTTTTTGTTTTTCTCTAGCTGCTCTCAGGATACTTTGTCTTTGGTTTTCGCGAGTGCGACTGTGATATGCCTTGGTGATTTTCTTTTGGTGTCTATCCTATATGGGGTTCGTTGAGCTTCTCGGATGGTCAGCTTTTCATCTTTCATAATATTGGGGAAGTTTTCTATCAGCAGTTCTTCAATGATCCTCTCTGTATTTTCTGTTTTCTCCCTGTTTTGGAACTCCAATAATTCACAAATTTTTCCTTTTGATTGTATCCCACAAAATTATCAGGGTTTCTTCATTTTTCTAGTAGTTCTACTGCCTTTTCTTCTACTGGAAAGTCATCTCAGGTTTTACTTTGGACCCTTACTGGAACCATCCTGTCCTGTTTTTGTAAATGTTTTGATACTGTCTGCTATCTTCATTACATTCAGTAGTTATTTTCCCCGTTTTTTGATTGTAGATTTGTTTGTTTCCAGTGCGTTCTTTGTTGTTTGATCATCCGTGGGCATGATACTTTACACCTCCTTCTCCAATGGGCAGGGTCAGTCACTCTGGTATGGTACAGTAGGGCAGGTCCAGCTGAAGTGGAGTTTCTAGGATGGGTTGTTTTTGACACTTACTTGGGCTGATAGGGTGGGCTGGGAATCATTGCAGAGCAGGTTCTGGTAGGCTGTGCCTTTGCTGCTTGGGGGTGTGATGTTTAGTGCACAGTCTAAGTGGGGGAGATTGTGATGTGTGGAGTTAAAATGGGCATGGGAAAGAGGATAAAGAGGAAAGAGGAACATGAGCCAAAAACATACAAACAAACAAAAGGGAGTGCTAATGGAGCTTGTTATGGAAGTGGAGAGATGCGAGACTGAGAAATGGAGAAAAACAAAAAGAAAAAAAAATGAATAAATAAAAATTAGAAAAAATAGGTAATAGATGAAAAGCCCCCAGAGATCCCACCAGTGCAGCTGTGAGGACTGGGAAAGTTGCTCCTAGGCCGTGAAGTATTGCTTGGCTAGAAGGGGTAGAAGTGTCACAGAGGGTCAGCTATTCAGGAGACAGGAAGAGAAGGTAAGTATAGAGATACAAGAAACTAAGAAATAAAGAAAGACAAAAAGGGAAAAAGAGAGAGAAGTAAACAAAACAAAGAAGCAAAAACAAGAAAAAAGAAACCCGGGAAGCTGGCCAATGCAGGAGGGTGGAATCCAAGTGGTGCCGGGGTGAAGCTGGTGCTTCCCAGCCACAAGAACATGGACGCAGGAAGCAGATGAAGCCAAGTTGGGGTGAAGAAAGGTCTGCGGTGGGAAAGCATATATCACTGGTTACTAGTTGTTTTGTCTCCTGCTGGAAGCTCTGTAAAGCTTTTTTCTCATATCCCCTGTTCACTGATCTCCAATAGGAATCCAAGATGGCAGATCCATGCTGCATTAGTTAATAGGGGACCTCTTCTTATATCTTCACTCTCTGTTCTCTGTCAGTTTCCTATTCCAGTTGGTGCTTGGCTGAGTTCTTTATCTCTTCATTAGATGCTTAGGGTTTCAGGATTGGCGTGTGTCTCCGCTTGACTTGGTATTTCGGATCTTTGCTGTGAAGGGATGGCGTGGTTCTTCTGTCTATAACACCATGTTGCCCGGAAGTCCTCTGAGTAAACATTCTTGAAGTGTATTTTCTAGCTGTACTTCAATGAAGTCAGCTTAAGAGCCTAGTACCAATGACTTTTGAGTATTTTATAGATGTCTTCTTCAGTACTCCTGATGACCTAGAGGATGATATTATATTGAAAAGCATTGTCATTAGTGACTCTGAGTTGAGAATTATTTCTAAAGTTTGACTCTGCATATGAAGGCAGATTCAGGAATATTTTAGCTTATTTGTTTGGTTATGTTCTTTTCCTCTACATAGATACAGTGATAATATATGCAAAATGAAAATGGTTCTCAAAGTGTGGTTCCTGCACTATGTGCATCACCGTCATCTGAAGCTTGTTAGAAATGTAAATTCTCAGAGCTAGCCCCAGACCTACTGCATCAGAAACTGTTGGGGTGGGGTCAGTAATCTATGTTCTAATAAGTCCTCCATGTGATTCTGACACAACAATGTTCAAAAACCATTGATTGATCCAGGATGAAATATCTATGCCTAAGACTAAAAGGTATATTTCAATGCATATCAGATAACCGTCTATACTGATACATATGCAGTGGTACATAATGATGCACAAAGGGGTCATTAATTTGAGGAAATGAAGTGCAGAAGTGTAAAAAGTTTACTGGAAATTAAGTTTCCAAAGAAAGCACGAGTCCTAACCTTGGACCAGAATTTTTTTTTCTTTTTTTAATTTTGATTTTTTCCAAAGTTTACAGAGCAAATTAGTTTCTCATTAAACAGTTAATACACAAATTGTTTTGTGTCATTGGTTGCCAGCTTGTGATGTGTCCGTGCTCTCCCCTTCTTCACTCCAGTTTCCATTCGTCCAATTTTCCTGTCCTTTCCTGGCTTCTTGTCTTTGCTTTTGGCTGGTGTGCCCCTTAGTCTCCTATACATGCTTAAACTATGAAACAAGTCCCTCACGTGTGTTGCTGTTGGCCCTATAAATCTGTCTAATCTTTGGTTGAGGGTGAACCTCAGGAGTGACTTCAGTACTGAGTTAAAAAGAGTGTCCAGTGGCCATACTGTTTGGGTTTCTGCAGTTTCTGTGAGATGAACAAGCCTGTTCTTTTTGGGGGAAGGGAATTTGAATTTTGTTCCATATTTTTCTCCTGATCTGTCCATGATACTCTGTTGTGTTCCCTGCCAGAGTAGTCAGTGGTGGTGACTGGGCACCATCTAGTTGTTCTGGGCTCAGTCTGGTGGAGTCTGTGGTCCATTAGTACTTTGGACTAATATTTCCTTGTGTCTTTGGACTTCTTCATTCTCCTTTGCTCCATCCAGGATGGGACCGATAGATATATCTTAGATAGTCACTCAAAGGCTTTTAAGACTCCAATCACTACCATCACAGTCTAGGATATACAACATTTTCTTTATAGACTACATTATGCCAGTTGAGCTAGATGTCCCCCAAGATCAAGGTCCCCAGCCCTCAGCCCAGCAGCTCAGTATTTCAGGATGTTTGGATGTGTCTGTGAATTTTCTATGACTCTGCTCTGATCAAGTTGTGCTGACTTCCCCAGTATTGTGTATTGTCTTACCCTTCACCAAAATTACCACTTATCTACTATCTAGTTAGTGTTTTTTCTTCCCCATCCTTTCCCCCCCTCATAACTATGAAAGATTGTTTCTTTCTGTGTGGAAATATTTTCAAGTGTTTTTGTAATAGTGGTCTCATACAGTATTTGCCCTTTTGTGATTGACTTATTTTACTCGGCATAATGCCCTCCAGATTCATCCATGCCGTGAGATGTTTCGCAGATTCATCATTGTTCTTTTTCATTGTGCAGTATTCCATTGTGTGTATGTACCATAGTTTGTTTATCCATTCATCTGTTGATGGGCACTTAAATTGTTTCCATCTTTTTGCTATTGTGAATAATGCTGCAACGAACATGGATGCACATATGTCTATTTGTCTGATGTCTCTTATTTCTCTAGGATATGTTCCTAGGAATGGAATTGGACCACAAATTTATACCAGCAGAAATCAGGCTGTTAAAGATGTATAACATTCAAGGATAATATACTTGCCGTAACCCTGCTAGTAGTGGCCATGGAAGATACTGTATAAGAAATAATTTTCCACAGGATGGAACCAGGGGCCATGGAAAATGATGAGGTAATTGACCCTGAGAACAGATCCATCGTCAATAAAGGTGTCTTCTTAGTGTTAACCCAATAGTATTCCATCATTCTTGTGGAACAGTAACTGCAATACTTTTCTTTTTTTTCCAAATGGGAGCTTTTAATACAGACATCCTTTGTGTCCTCCACAATTGTGTCACATGTGTAAGTGTGTGTTTTCTTTGCGTGTACTTGTAGGAGGGATATTATTAGTTCATTTACAAATTTATAAGTTGCTGTATTATAGGGAGTCGTATGTAGACTGAAGATTCTGAACTTTGAGCTTGATGCAATAACTAGATGGGAATTTGGGATTGTCTTGCTTTGGGAGAAGCTAAGAGGACATTGGTGGTTCAGCAGTAGAATTCTCACCTTTCATGCGGGAGATTCAGTTTGATTCCCAGCCAATGCACCTCATGCTCATCCACCACCAGTCTGTCAGTGGAGGTGTGCATGTTGCCATGATGTTGAACAAGTTTCAGTGGAGTTTCAAGATTAAGACTAGGAAGAAATACCTGGCAATCTACTTCTGAAAATCAGCCTATAAAAACCCTATGTTATGGATGATTACAGTCCAGTCCCCAAATGATATTGATGGTGCAGGACCTGTCAACTTTTTATTACACTGTGCATGGGATCACCATGTTTTGTGGGCTAAACAGATGGCAGTTAACAATAACAACAAGTGGTTTGATGTGTGGAAAAAGAATGATATAGCTATTTGGTGGACAAAGGATCAGATTGTGTTAGAGAGTGTTAGCTGGCCTCCAAATGTATTCTTACCATTCACTTTGACAAACAGTATATTTTCCATACTCTCCTGCATTTAGGTGTTACCACATGACTGACGTGTAAACAAAGTAATGTGAAAAATGTGATAGTGTGACTTTTTACACCTGACTCTATAACATCCTACTGTGCTCCACCATATTTCCCCCTCCTCGGTTGACTGAAATGACAACATTGGAATAAACATGTTGAAGATTGCAGAGCTTCGTCTGCCTGGGACCTTGAATAACTTCATGGAGCATAACACATATACCATAACCACACCCCACCCCACCACAAGATGTAGAATCTACTTGGACCATTATGTTTTTCTTCCATTATACCATGCTAATGGCCCTGGTAGTGCTGTGGTTAAGAGCTCGGCTGCTGACCAAAATGTTGGCAGTTCGAATTCACTGGCTGCTCTTGGAAAGCCTATGGGACAGTTCTACTCTGTCCTACAGGGTTGCTATGAGTCGGAATCTTATGAGTCGCTATGAGTCAGAACACCATGCTACTGATCATAACTTTAAAAACGTAAAAAATCAGACACAAATGTTATTATTGACATGCACTTTTCCTTGTGATTACACTTATTCAAATATGGATATATTGTTTTATCTCTCTATTTGACCCAAGGGAGAGCTAGTAAAATAATTGCTTCTTTTTAACACCAAAGTTTTGAAAAACAATAAAGAACTGTTATCTTCAAGTTTGATATTGAAAAACCCAATTTGTGAAGCTTAAGCCCAGTCTCTATTCAAATGAGGACAGAAAACCCAAGAATCCGTTGCCATCGAGTAGATTCTGACTTATAGCAACCCTATGGGACAGAATAGAACTGCCCCATAGGGTTTCTAAGGAGCGGCTGGTGGATTCCAACTGTTGTCCTTTTTGATAGCCACTGAGCTCTTAGTCACTGCACCATGAGGGCTTCCATGACAGAAGCTTCTCTATACTCACATAAAGCACATGGAATTTTAATAATTCATAATACACATATATCACTAGTGAAGAAGGTTAAAGGAATCCTGGATTTTAGTCTTTTTCCAATAACTAGGTATCTTGTCCAATGAACCATGAGACAAATCTTTTTGATCACTTTTTCATAATCTGTAAAATGAGGAGGCTTTATTTCATGATGAAGATTGTAAGAACTCCTGTGACACATGAAATGAGTATTTCTCATGGCTTTCAATATGTATCATCCCTTATTATATGCATTTGTGTAGTTTATTAATTCTCTTAAAATAGACAAGGGAAGTGCTTATGTCTGGTTCATCTTCTTATTTCCCACAGCTTCTATTCTGGTGTCTTATGTAATTGCTCAGCGAATTTGCACAATGAATGAATGGCTTTCTCTGCTGTCATATCATTTTCTATAATTCTGAAAAGGAATTTACATAAATCAGCATGGCTCTACTTTAATTTTACAACCAATGATGGCAATGATGGGTTGCCTTTGAGAACTGTATGACTTGTCTAGAATATTGTTGCTGTTGTTAGGTGGCATCAAGTTGGTTCTGACTCATAGCAACCCTAGGTACAACAGAACAAAACACTGCTGGGTCCTGTGTCATACTCACAATCATTGCTATGCTTGTGCACATTGTTGCAGCCACTGAGTCAATCTACCTTGTTGAGGATCTTCCTCTTTTTCGTTGGTCCTCTAGTTTACCAAGCATAATGTCCTTCTCCAGGGACTGATCCATTCTGACAACATATCCAAAGTACATGAGATGTAGTCTCACCATCCTTGCTTCTAGGGAGCATTCTGGTTGTACTTCTTCCAAGACAGATCTGCTTGTTCTTTTGGCAGTCCATGGTATATTCAATGTTCTTTGCCAACATCACAATTCAAAGACATCTATTCTTCTTAAGTCTTCCTTCACATGCATATGAAGTAATTGAAAACATCATGGCTTGGGTCAGGTGCACCTTATTCTTCAAGGTGACATCTTTGCTTTTCAACACTTTAAAGAGGTCTTTTGCAGCAGATTTGCCCAAGGTAATGCATCTTTTGATTTCTTTTTTTAAAATTTTTTTGTTGTACTTTAGATGAAGGTTTACAGAACAAATGGTTTCTCATTAAACAGTGAGCACACATATTGTTTTATGACATTGGTTAAGAACTCCACAACATGCCAACCCTCTCCCTTCTCAACCTTGAGGAACTTTTTTTTGGTGAAAATATACATAGCCAAAGTTACACCATTTCAAAAGTTTCTACATGTACAATTCAGTGATGTTGATTACATTCTTCCAGTTGTGCTGCTATCCTCAATCTCCTATTCCAAATTATTCGATCACCATTATCTTCAACTCACTGTCCCCTAGGCTTCCCATCAAACCTTTTGAGTTGCTGTTGTCAGTTTGATCTCACATAGATAATTTTTTTTTGTACCTTAGATGAAGGTTTGCAGCACAAATACTCATTAAACAGTTAATACACATATTTCCCTATGACAATGGTTAACAACCCCATGACATGTCAACACAGTGTTTTCTCAAACTTCGGTTCCCTCTCACCAGCTTTTCTGTCCCCTCCTGCCTTCTAGTCTTTGTCCCTGGACTGCTGTGCCTTATTAGTCCTGTTTTGTTTTATAAGGCTGCTGGCTGAATGGTGAACTTTGGGAGGGGCTTCATCACTGAGCTAAAAGGATGTCCGGGCGCCATACTCTCGGGGTTTCTCCAGCTTGTCAGGCCAGTAAATGTGGTCTTTTTTTTTTTTTTTTTTTTTTTGTGAGTTAGAATTCTGTTCTACATCCTCTTCCAGCTCTGTCCAGGACCCTCTATTTTGATCCCAGTCAGAGCCAAGCACCATCTAGCTGTACTGGACTCAGTCTGGTGGAGGCGGTGGTAGCTGTGTTCCATTAGTCCTTTGGAGAAATCTTTTGCTTGTATCTTATTCTCTTCGTTCTCCCTTGCTCCCGAAGGGGTGAGACCAGTGGAGTGTCTTAGATGGCTGCTCACAGGCTTTTAAGACCCCAGACTCTACTCACCAAGGAAGAATGTAGAACATTGTATTTATAAACTGTTATGTCAATGGCCTAGATGTTCTCAGAGACGATGGTTCCCACAGCCCCTTGCCTACCAATTCAGTCCCTCAGGGAGTTTGGAAGTGTCTATGGAGCTTCCATGACCTTTCCTTGTACAAGTTGTGCTAGCTTCCCCAGTAATGTGTACTGTCTTACCCTTCACCAAAGTTACCACTTATCTATTTAGTTCCCCTCTACTCTTCCCATCCCTCGTAACCAACAAAGATTGTTTCTTTTTTGTGTGTAAACTTTTACATGAGTTATACAGTAGAGGTCTCATACAATATTTGTGCTCCTGTGATCGACTTATTTCACTCAGCATAATGTCCTCCAGTTTCATCCATGTTATGAGATGTTTCACAGATTCATCATTGTTCTTTATCGTTGCATAGTATTCCATTGTATGTATGTGCCATAGTTAGTTTATCTATTCATCTGTTGATGGGCATCTAGGTTGTTACCATCTTTTTGCTGTTGTGAACAGTGCTTCAGTGAATATGGGTGTGCATATATCTATTAGTGTGATGGCTCTTATTTGTCTAGGATATATTCCTAGGAGTGGGATTGCATTTAGTAGGGCTTTTTTTGTGGTGCTGATGTTTTATTTGTTCCTCTGACTCTCCTGTGCTGAGTTCCTTTTGTTTGTGGATTTTTTTTCCTTTCTTTTGTATTTGTAGATTTTGTTTTTACTGAGACTTTATGTTTTTCTTGTTTATTTTGATGAGTAGGTTTGTTAACTTTCTTTGTGGTTACCTTGAAATTTACCCTTATCTTCCTAGATTTGTATCAATCTACTGTTACTTGGTATCGCTTGACTTCCTCTCCATTAGAAGGTTCTATACCTACACTATTTATTCCCTCTTTTATTGTTCTGATGCTGTTGTTATTTACAGATTAACCTCTCTGGTTCCCTTTTGTAATTCTTTTGGTTTTGCATAGTCCTTAAGAGTTCATTTCCTAGGTTGGTATCTGGCTAGTACAATCCTGTGTCCTGTATTCAGCTTGTGGTCTGATATTGTTTGTTCTCAGGTTGAAGGACTTCCTTTAATAAGTCTTGTCAGTTCGGTTTGGTTTTTAAATAGTCCCTTAATTTCTGTTTATCTGGAAATGACCTAATTTCTCCAGCATATTTGAACAAGAATTTTTCAGGATATATTATTCTTGGCTGGCAATTTCTTTTCTTTCAAGATTTTATATATGTTATCCCATTGCCTTCTTCCCTTCATGGTTTCTGCCAAATAATCGGAGCTTAGTCTTATTGTTTCTCCTCTGTATGTGACTTTTTGTTTTTCTTGAGGTGCTCTCAGGATTCTTTGTTTGTCTTTGGTTTTAGCAACTGTGATTATGATATGCCTTGGTGATTTTCTTTTGGTGTCTATCCTATATGGGGTTCGTTGAGCTTCTTAGATAGTCAGCTTTTCATTTTTCATGATATTGGGGAAGTTTCCTGTCAGCAATTCTCCATTGATCCTCTCTGTGTTTTCTGTTTTCTCCCCCATTCTGGAACTCTGATCACTTGCAGATTTTTGCTTTTGATTGTATCGCACGTAGTTCTCAAAGTTTATTCATTTTTCTTCATTCTTTTTTCTGATTTTTCCTCAGAGTTGTATCCAAGTGTTTGTCTTCAATTTCGCTGATCCTATTTTCCATCGTTTCAAACCTGCTCCTCAGCTCCCCTATGACACTGTCCATTTATGAAATCTTGTTTATCTTTTGGATTTCTAGTTGTTGTTTTTGTATGATTTCTAGTTGTAAATTTATTTTAATATTTTGTTCCTGCATTATTTTCTTGAATTCTTCCATTTTTTGGTCTGAATTTTCCATGAATTTGTCTATTTTTTCCTCATTTTTGTCTGTTTTCTGCTTCAACTCTTGGATAATTCTGAACATTAGAGATTTGAATTCCCTGTCAGTTAGGTCTAGTGCCTTTGCTTCTACTGGAAGGTCATCTGGTGTTTTATTTTGGATGCCTACTAGAACCATCCTGTCTTGTTTTTGTAAATGTTTTGATATTTTCTGCGTCTTCAGGGCATTCAGTGCTTATTTTCCTCATTTATTGATTGTAGATTTGTTTGTTTCTTCCTGCTTTTTTGTTTTATTTGGTTACATCTGATCAGGAGGGCAGTGCATTCTTTGTTGTTTGCTCGTCTGTGGGCATGATACTTTTCACCTCCTTCTCCAATGAGCAGGATCAGTCAATCAGGTATGTTACAGCAGGGCAGGTCCAGCTGAAGGGGAGTTGCTGGGATAGGTTATTTGTGGCACTTACCAGGGCTGACAGTGCGGACCGAGAGTCAGTGCAGGGCAGGTTCCAGTAGGCCATGCCTCTGTTGCTTGGGAGTGTGCTGTTCAGCACACAGTGCAGTTAGGCAGTACAGAGGGGGTAGATTTTGATGTGTGTAGCTAAGATGGGTATGGGAAACATGAGAGAGAGGAGAGAGGAACAGGAGCCAAAGACATACACACAAACAAAAAAGAGTGCTAAGGGAGCTTGCTATTGGAGTGGAGAGATAAGAGACTGAGAAATGGGGGAAAAGAAAAATTAAAAAAAAGAAAAAAGTAAAAGAAAAAATGAATAAATCGAGAAACTGGAAATGAAGAAAGACCAAAAGGGAATAAGAGAGAGAAGAAAACTAAACAAAGAAATGAAAAACAACAAAAACAAACAAGAAAAAATAAATGCCCCAGGGATGTCCCTGTGTGTCTTCACAGAGGAAGAGATTAGCTTCCAAGCCACGTGGTACTGCCCTCTAGAAGAGGTTCCCAAGCTGAAAAAAGAAAAAGAAAACAAACAAATCAAAACAAAACAAATCAAAGAAAACAAACAAAAAAGCCCCAGGCATTCCATCAGTGTGTTGGCACTGGCCAAGAAGCAGTTTCACAGTTGAGCTGTGTTTCACAGTCTTTCAGGAAGGAGCAAAGATGGTCCACAGAGCCAGGTATTTGAGAAATGGGAGGGGGAGGTGGTGAGAGTTAAGGAAGAATTCTAAAGAAACAGAAAAAAGTAACACCAGCAGCCAACAAAAGGCACTCAGGGAGCTGACCAGTGAGGGTGGGAGGAATCCAAGTGGCACTCGGGGGAAGCTTGTGCTTCCCGGCCAATAGGCTGTGGCTGAAGGAAGCAGAGGAGTCTAAGTGGGGGTGAAGAAGTGTGGAGGGTGGGAAAGCCTATACTGTGGGTTACCGGTTGTTCTGTCTCCTGTTGGAAGCTCCGTGAAGCTGCTTTCTTGTGCCTCCTGTTTGCTGATCTCCGATAGGAGTCCAAGATGGCAGATCCATGATGTGGTAGCTGATAGGGTACCTCTACATGTATCTCTCCTCAAGCTCTGTTCTCGGTCAGTTCCTTATTCCATTCGGTGCTTGGCTGAGTTCTTTATCTCTTCATTTGGTGGTTAGGATTTCAGGATAGATGTGTGACTCTGTTTGATTTAGGTTTTCTTATCTTTTCTGCGGAGGGATGGCCTGGTGTTTCTGACTATAGTGTCGTGTTGCCCGGAAGTCCTCAGGTCTTTTGATTTCTTGACTGCTGCCTCCATGGGTGTTGATTGTGGATCCAAGTAAAAGTAAATCCTTGACAATTTCAATCTTTTCTCCATTTATCATGATGTTACTTATTGGTCTGGTTGTGAGGATCTTTGTTTTCTTTATGTTGAGGAATAATCCATACTGAAGGCTGTGGTCTTTGAGATTCATCAGTAAGTGTTTCAAGTCCTCTTCACTTTTAGTAAGCAAGGTTGTGTCATCTGCATATTGCAGGTTATTAATAAATCTTCCTCCAAACCTGATGCCTCATTTTTCTTCATATAGTCCAGCTTCTCAGATTATTGGTTCAGCACACAAATTGAATAAGTATGGTGAAAGAATACAACCTTGACACACATCTTTCCTGTCTTTAAACCATTCAGTATTTCCTTGACCTGTTTGAATAACTGCTTATTTAACACTAGGTAACTGAATACACATTTTACATGCATTTTTACAAAGAACATTAAAATACAAAGAAATGTCTCAATATAAAATAAAATACCTTAAAAACAAAACAAAACATAAAAAATTCTGTTAATAGCTAGCATTCACCAGAGAATTGATTATTCTCAGCCTAGAGAAGTGAAAACATTTTCCAAATTAAATTGGCTATTATAGACTAGAGTTAACTTACATGTTAAATTGCAGCTTTCATGATGCAGTGAAAGAAGAGGATGATGATAACGATTAAAAAAAAAATCTAAACCTGCTGCCATGGAGTCAATTCCGACTCACAGTCACCCTATAGGACAGAGTAGAAATGCCCCATAGGATTTCCAAGGAGCAGTTGGTGGATTCAAACTGCCGACTTTTTGGTTAGCAGCTGTAGCTCTTAACCAGTGTACCACCAGGGCTCTGATGATAACAATAGTTAACATTAATTAAGCACATCCCAAAGATGCTTAGACAATTAAACACATAAGTTAAGAGGATGGTGCAGATGTTGCAGAGCAGAGCATGAGTAGGGAATGCTACTTATTCTAAGTATAGTAACTTCCTTACTGGAAAGCCTGCCAGTGTTTGAGCTATGGGGCTTTGTGGCACCCACTGACTTCAGGTTTATTTACTGGGACCTCTATTGTTTGGGGTACTTCCATTCAAGATTCCAATACAGAGCTGTATTTACTACTGAACACAAACCCAATACAGACTAAATGTTGGTAGTGGTGATTGAAATCCAGAAGAAAGGAAACTAAGAGCCTAATTTAGAAGAAATTTGTAACTACCTTGTTATATTTCAATATTTTAGAAAAATCAAACACACTTATAACTCATTTGTACAATTATATACTGTATATCACAGAATCTACTGCCAAACTAGAAATTAACAATGAATTTTTCAACTTACTCCCTTTCTGAAAAATAAATGAATAAAATACAAAAGTCCCACATAGCTATGGTTTTGTTTATTTTTATAGTTGCCATACTAATGCTTACATTGTTGTCAGATGAAAACCTAACTGTATTCACGTAGTCATTTGGATTTAAATTTGACTATGTTTAACTTAACTTTTATAAACATGTGGTCATATTTCTTTCCCAAGCTAGTTTACAGTCAGAAGATTCACTGGAAATAGATTTCAAAGTCAAAGAAATTTGATTCAAATCCACCTTAACAACTGACTGTATATAACCTCATGCAAGTTACTTACCGTCATGATCTATATAAGGGAAATTAATAAAATTATATATGTCATAGAATATTGTGAATGTTAAATAAAAAAATCCACTTAACATCATGCTTGACCTAAATAAATCCTCAATAAATGTCAATTGTTGTTATTATTATTGTTATAAAAGGGTTGAAGTCATCTGCTTTGCTGAATTACGGGGATAATTATGCCAGGGAACTTTATTTATTTATTTATTTATTTATTTTAATTTTATTGTACTTCAGGTGAAGGCTTACAGAACAAATAGTTTCTCATGAAACAGTAGTACACATGTTGTTTTATGACATTGGTTAACAACCCCACAACATATCAACCTTCTAACTTCTCAACCTTTTTTTTTTTTTTTTGGTGAAAATACACATAGCCAAAGATACACCATTTCAAAAATTTCTACATGCACAGTTCAGTGACACTGACTACGCTCTTCCAATTGTGCTGCTATTCTCACTTAAGATGAAGGCTTACAGAACAAAATAGTTTCTCATTTAACAGTTGCTACAAATGTTGCCCTATGACAATGGTTAACAATCTCACAACACATCAACAATATCCTTACTCAATCTTGTGTTCCCTATCACCAGCTTCCTTGTCTCCTTCTGCCTTCCGGCCCTTGTCACTGGACTCCTGTACCTCGTTAGTCTCATTCGGTTTTACGGGGCTGTCCACTCCCAGGCTGCACAGTGAACCTCGGAGGTAACTTCACCACTGAGCTAAAAGGGTGTCTGGGGGCCATACTCTCGAGGTTTCTCCAGTCTCCTTTAGGCCAGTAAATCGGGTCTTTTTTTTTTTTTTTGTGGGTTAGAATTATGCTCTACATCCTTCTCCAACTCTGTCCAGAACCCTCTGTTGTGATCCTGGTCAAAGCAGTCCATGGTGGTAGCTAGGCACCATCTAGCTGTGCTGGACTCAGTCCGGTGGAGGCCTTGGTAGCTGTGGACAATTAGTCCTTTGGACTAATCTTTTCCTTGTACCCTGTTCTCTTCATTCTCCCTTGCTCCCGAAGGGATGAGACCAGTGGAGTATCTTAGATGGCCACTCACAGGCTTTTAAGACCCCAGACACTACTCACCAAGGTAGAATGTAGAGCATTGTCTTTATAAGTTGTGTCATGCCAATTGAGTATGCCAGGGAACTTTAAAATAAATCATTGAAAATTGTGTGACTGGGGTACTTAGTTACCTTACCTCACCTCAGTATAACAGAGATCCTTAATTTAGACCACCTCTTAGGAACTTAGAACAGTGTCTCAAAGGTCATATTTGAGCCTGTTTTGACTTTCTACAGAGAAGTTTTTAAAGGACAAACAAATAATCTGTGGTAGAAGGTAATGCCCAACTCAGAACTATTGTTGCTGTTATGTGCTGTTGAGTTGGTTCCAACTCATAGTTATCCCACAAACAACAAGACAAAACACTGCTGAGTCCTGCACCACCCTCAGTGTAATAGAACTAGTAATCAATAATTGCCTTGAATTACAACGCCATTGTGACTGATTAGGTAACCTGAGTAATACAGGCCATATAGCTAGGGAGAGGTATGACTGGTATCAGTGAGCATCCAGTTAGGAAAACAACTCACACTTGATACTTCAACAGAGACAATTTAATGAAAAAAATAAAAGGGTTTAAACAGATGGTGGAGAACTGAAAAAGCACAAAAGGAATACTGCATTAACACAGAAATAGTTACTGAAGGAGGTAACTACAACCCCAAGGACACAGGGAACAAAAGGAAGATGTTAAAGATTTCAGAAACTAGAAGCTTTGAGAAGACATCCTGCAGAGTAGGAACTCAGACCTCAGAGTAGGGACTCAGACCTCAGAGTAGGGAGTGCTGACTAGAAAATGTTGGTTCCTTAGGAGCTTAGAAGAGAGGCCCCCAGAGCTGGGAGTCAAACCTTTGAGAAGCAAGCAGCACCCATCTGGTATTTGTCCTCAGAAACTCAGTAGAGGGGTCCCATTGAGCTAAGGTTTGAACACTGCATGATTGAGGAAGCATGACGAAGCTGGTACTCAGTAAAAGGAGAACTGAATACTTAGGGGGCACAGAGCTTCTGTTAAGGGTGATGGAAAAATTTGAAAATAGGTAAGGGTGATGGTTGAACAACATTATGAACATAAGTTAATGTCACTGAACTGTACATGTGAAGAAGTCAAAATGGCAAATGTTTTATTACATATATATTTCCAAAATTAAAAAAAACTCACAAACACTGGAGTCTGGAACCAACCACACTGCAAGGATGAAGTGTGATTGCTCAAGTCTTGCAGATTGGAGACAAAAAAACAAAAGGAGCAAGTCCCTTCTCCCTGCCTTTCAGTATCCCACCAAGTGCAGGAAGTGCAAACTAGGTACATGGGTCATATCTGGTCTGCCTACTCCTTTGTAAAGTCTGCAAGTTAATTACATATATATGTATGTATATATAAATGGTTGACAAAAATCAAATAAAGAATAATATTTCATGGAATGTGTAAATTATATAAAATTCAAATTGCAGGGTCCATAAATAGCGTTTTCTTGTAAGATATCCACACTAATTTGTTTCCTTATGGTCCACGGGTGCTTTCAAACTACAAGGGTGAATGTGAATACTTACAATAGAGACCAAATAGCATGAAAAAGGCTAAAATATTTACTACCTAGCCCAATTAAAAAAAAAAAATCAATCTCCTTCTACTCTAGTGCTCCCTATTGACAAAGGAAAAATGTTGTTTGGAGAGTTCTAGACCGCGCTACAAAGCAGGATATAGAAGAGTGGCTCTGGTGCTAGTAGACACAAGCTTAATACCTGGCAAGGCTGGTTTTCTACACACATTTGGTCTTAGAATAAGGAAATTTTTCTAATATGTGTTAAGAGTGTGAAGCTATGTACCAATAATATGACTGCTTCTCCATTTCCTTTAGACCCTACTGCCCAGAATTCAATCCCTCTCCCTTTTCCTTTCCAATTTTCTTTCTTGATATTTTCTTGAGTCTCGTAACTTGGAGTCTGTGCCTATCTTCTTTTTCATTCTTGTTAGATAACAGTTGTATGTGCTACTCTCACTGAAACCTTAAATTCTGGAGTTCCTTATCTAAAACTGTTTTTGATTTTGCCTAAATTGCCAAAATGATTTTGCCCAAATAACATAGTACCTAAGAAGTTATTATTAATACCACCAAGGTATTGCTCTTCATATGATCCGACTGTAGGTGGTTTGGTAGAAATAAGTGTACAGTCATAAAATGCCATAATCGATCTCTGATAAATATCATGGGCATCACTTACTTTACAATGCCAGGAGTCTGGGAATCTTATTTTCTCTCTCTCTAGTTTACACTTTGAATTATCTATGTTTATAGGGGAAAAAGCCTGAAGAAAAGAAATCTTTAGATAATCTCTAAACCTTATTTTAGTTATTAACTTTATCCCTCTAACCATATGCTACAAGAAGTAACAAATGATAGAAGTACATTTTTAACTTTTTACCGTGCCTGAAAGCTGAAGCATTTATTAAAGAGCATTGAAATGAATAGAAAGGCACTAGAGGAACAGAAAAGGAGTCATGGTGGCATAATGGTTAAGTGTTCAGCTGCTAACCAAAAAGTTGGTGGTTTGAATTCACCAGTGGCTTCTCAGGAGAAAAGACTTGACAATCTACTCCTGTAAAGATTACAGCCTAGAACTATGGGGCAGTTCTATTCTGTCATATAGGGTCTCTGTGAACCATAATTGACTTGACAGTACACAACAACAACAACAGAGGAACAGAATAGCAAGCTGTGGGGGTAGAATGTGCCTTTCTCCTGCGAAGCACATGAATGTCAGCACACACACAGGGGTGATCTGAGCAGGTCACCTCTGAGAATAGAAGGAAAGGGCTTAGGCAAGTTTAAAGTGTGTACTCATAAATATGAAAAGGTATTGGCCAGCCTTCAAGTAACTTAAAATTGAGTCCAGAAAAAAGAACATGTTATATAAACAAAACTGAGTCTAACAAACAATCTAAACATTTTAAACTAAAAAAAGTCCAAACTATGAGCATTTTGGGTGCTAAGAGGGCGTGATAAGTGTATGGGGCTGAGTTATATTAATTGTGAAACAACAAATCAAACTTTCTTAATTTAATTGGTTTGAAATATAGCTTTTTACATATTTTGATACACACCTACCTAATACATTTATGTTTTGGCAGGATGCCAAATTAATAATAATATATTGCACTTACTTCCCTATCCAATTCAGCAGAGACTATGTTGACAAACTTAATCAACTCGTGTCCAATATCTTCCCCTTAATGTATCTATGCTGGAAAAGAATTCAAACGGGAATTTTATTCCTGAAAGAGACAGGCTTTTTTGAACTCTTGCCAGGCAAGCCCGAGAACAGATTAATGTTCTGTGTCAGTCCAGTGGAGATTACTTGAGAAAAGTGGATTTAAACCAATCCTACAGATATTCAAGTCTTATGTCATTGAAAGGACAAATATCAAAGGGTCAGAACCTTGGATAAGCAGGATGCATTGAGTTGGAAACTAGTTTAGAGTTCAGTGTAAATATTTTGCCTTCAAGTTTTTTTTTTTTTCCTTTCAAAGGAATTCATTCTTTCTTAATGACATCAGTGACATCTACCACTTCTATTCTCTCTGGAGTGGTTAATATCAGGAAAGACAATTTTATTTGTAGAGATAAGCTATATTGTAATTTTTAAATATTGAACATACTTTTACTGTTTTGATAGTTATGTCATAAAATGTTTATGCTATTGAACTTTGTCAGAATTGACTCAGCTACAACTTTTTTTTTTTGTTCAAAGCCCAAAATACTGGAGTGACTATTTATTCTTCATTTTATGTAATTATTTTTTTAAAAAGGAACTAAAATGTATGTGACAAGCAGTAGCATGTGGAGACATGCTAAAAATTGCACATGCATGACCTTAAATCTATATAAATTTATTTTTGTAAGCATCTTTTGATTAATTATTGTCTACTCAAAATTTCAGGAGCTCTCTAGATGCTATGGGAACACCTAAACAAGGAAGATAAGTAGAAAACACAGTCTCTACTCTTAGGGACTGTCTTAGTTCTCTAGTGCTGCTATAACAGAAATACCACAAGTGGATGGTTTTAATGAAGAGAAGTTTATTTCCTCATAGTTAAAGTAGGCTAAAAGTCCAAATTCAGGGCATCAGTTCCAGGGGAAGGCTTTTTCCTTCTGTCAGCCTTCTTCTCTTTGGTGTTCCCCCAGACTAGGAGCTTCTCTGCACAGGGACCCCGGTCCAAAGGACGCACTCTGCTCCCAGCACTGCTTTCTTGATGGTATGAGGTCCCCCTGTCTCACTGCTCACTTCTCTCTTTTATATCTCAAGAGATTGCCTCAGGACACAATCCAGTCTCGTAGATCCAGTCTTGCCTTACTAATACAACTGCCACACATCTTCCCTCATTAACATCATAGAGGCAGGATTTACAACATATAGGAAAATCACACAGCACCAGGAATCATGGCCCAGCCAAACTGGTATACACATTTTTGGGGGGACATAATTCAAACCATGACAGGGACCCCACGTTATAGCCAACTTACATCATAGTGTATAGTTTACAGAAATCGAATAGAGGGGCAAGATTACTTGGGCAAATATAAAAGTAGTATTCATAAGCTGGCTCAAAGAGGGTAGGAGACTTTGCCAAAACACAATCCAGAGGCATGTAATTTAGTTAATTCAAATAGAGCATTAAAAAAAAAAAAAAGATGAAACCCAGTAGTGTACTAATAGTGTTTAGTACTCTAGGTAGAACTAGCAACATGGCAATGGTGAATATTTCAGGTTCAAAAGTATTCTGATGAAAGTGCTTTTACTATTTCTGCTACCTTTATGGCATGATTGTCAAGCTTTATGAAGGGCTCCAATTTACCACGTGGAAATGTCTTCTGATAATAAGAAGATAAAACAAACAAGAATAAGAGACCATTATTTAAACGCATAAAATAAAAATGGAGTTACATTACAAACATCTGTCATTAGAGAAAAAAGACCTATGTAGCAAAGGCAGATAAGAAAAAATGGTTTTACTGAAAAGTTTAGCAATTAAAAGTAAGTCAGTGTGTTCAACTGACATGTATGTTCCGTGATACCAATACTTAATAATCTTCAATGAATTCTCACCATGTGGTGATGCTTTAAAAAGGAGTGACTGTATGCATTAATAATGAGACAGAAGATAGACCTAGATATATTTCAGAATTTATGACGGAAAAATGCTTTACATTAATATAGATGTTATAGATTATAAAACGTAAAGTGAGTTATTCCAATTGATCAACATAAGTGAGTGAGAAATACAATAGGAAAAATAAGTTAATTTTCTTAATTTTAGTCTCTTTCCTTGGCAAAAAGTTTTATATAACTGTTAGACTGGAAATGGTGTACTAAATCTCACTAGACTGACTTCTGAATTTCCTTTTTTGGAGTAATTTGTATATTTAATAATATTTGAGAAATGTTTACAATTGCTAGACAAACAATTTTTTATTTATTGAACATTGGTCTCTAGAATGAACTTCAGATTCCCATTTTTATTCTTCTCTTCCTTGATTTCATTTCTGAAGAGAAGATCTGATAAGTGTTATGGGATTAAACTGTTGGAGGTTGGGGATTTTTAAGTAATAAACAAAATAATAATAACAACTTTGATTTAGTCTCTTGAGAATCTTAAAAAAAAAAAAAAAAAAGAACCTGCAATTCCTTTGAATTTGGTTTCCTGTGCTATTTTCTGTTCTGCAGTTCATTCTGTAAAGTTGGTTCAATAGGGCAACATGAAACCTTCCTTTCTCAGAAGTTAGGTTCCCTGTGGCTCCAGAGCAGTTTTTCTTGAGTTTATCCTTCTGTTGCTATTTCAGTGGCAAGCTCCAGATTCACTAGAAGATAATACTTTAAGTGAGGGGTGTTGTTTGCCTTATATTCTCAATGCCTGCAGCAATAAACAGTAGGTATTTAAAAATACTAGTTGAATTCATGAGGGATAAATAGAGATTTGGGGCTAAGTTGTGGTCCCAAGGAAAGAGGAAAAATTGGGCTACTGAATTGGGTTTTAGATTAGGCTATATTTCTGGTTTAGTCTAAATAAAAAGAGTTCTTGTATCTTAAACTTTCTCCAACCCAGGTAACTAGGAGAATATGCTGGGGTTATGGCTAAAAGCTGTGGCTAACAAAGTATGGATAGCTCTCCCCAGGCCACTGAGATCACACAAGTCACTATTGTAGAAAGGAGCTTGTTAGGATTCAAGGATGCTAGGTTAACCTTATTTTTGTGTCTAGTTCCACCAGATGTGGGACCTATATTGTTGATCACAATGTTAAATATTTACTATTTGACAGTTAAATGCACTGGACTATGCAGAATAAAAGAAAAAAGAGTGATTAGTTGATCCATTTCTGCATCAAATAGTTATTGTATAATTATGTTACATATCCAGCATGTTTTTACATGTAGTGAAAATATCATAAAAATAAAAAGGGGAAAAATAGCCTAAGGAATTTATATTCAACTTAAGATAGATACTTTGCAAAGATTTCAAGACAATATATTAGCCAGTTTTGTGACTATAAGTTTTAAAAAACAGATCTTATAAATTGATTTTCTTCAAGATATGGAAGATATAAAATACATACACAGTCATTTTCCTCGAAGAATCTAATTAGGATTATTAGATTAAGTGAATTCTAAGTCTTCATCTAATATCTCTATACAGTGTTTTTATTTTAAGATATCACATTTTGTACTACAGTAACATCCAATGAGATTCAAATGTAACTTGGAACTCATAAAAGTCATATTATAAAAGAGCAATGCAAAGTTCATATAAGCAATAAAATTAGCACATGAATTTATTTTATGAAGAGAGTACGTATTATATTTATACTATTATCCTCAAAGGTACCTAACACATCACCTTGTATATACTGAGTATGTTTTCAAAGTTCACTGTGTCTCTAGGGCAAGGGGTATAAATTACTTATTTTTCCTGTTCCTAGGAAACTGGACCAATAAACAACATCATGATAAACAGAGAAGATACTGAAGTTGTCAGGAATTTCATTTTAGTTGGATCCACAATCAACAATCATGGAAGCAGAAGTCAAGAAATCAAATGACATATTGCATTGGGCAAATCTGCTGTAAAAGGCCTCTTTAAAGTGTTAAAAAGCAAAGGTCACCTTGAGGACTAAGGTGAGCCTGATCCAAGTCCTGATATTTTCAATCACTTCATATGCATGCAAAAGCTGGACAATGAATAAGGAAGACTAAAGAAGAATTTATGCCTGTGAATTATGATGTTAGTGAAGAATATTGTATATACCATGGACTGCCAGAAGAATGAACAAATCTGTCTTGGAAGTACAGCCAGAATGCTTATTAGAAGCAAAGATGGTGAGACTTTGCCTCACATACTTTGGACATGTTAGGAGGAGGGACGAGTCTTGGAGAAGGACATCATACTTGCTAAAGTGGAGGGTCACAGGAAAAGAGGAAGACCCTCAACGAGGTGAACTGACAAAGTTTCTGCAACAGTGGACTCAAGAAAAGCAATGATTGTAAGGATGGTGCAGGACCGGGCAGTGTTTCCTTCTGTTGTACGTAGTGTAGCTGTGAATCAGAAATGACACCACCTAACAAAAACAACATGTCCTATCTTTTCATTGGACAGAAAGCAAATATTTACCAATTATGTGTTGCATAAAAGAATACATGAATGAATAAATGAAACCTGGGATGAATATATGAGTAAATAGGAGGAAAATAAAATTTAACAACCTTTCAAGTTCTTGATATCATTTCCAAAGTTATCCCACTGAACTACGTCCCCTAACATATATATATATATATATATATATATATATATATGGTTGAAGGTTGATATTTATATTAAAAAGTTATAAGGTTATTGTGACTCTAATCTGTCATTTCTTTAATATAAGTAAATGACAATTTTCTAAATATTAATTCTGAATAGCTTATATAACTAGGCTTAAGATAAAATTATTTTAATTGCTTGAAACTTTCTGAGAAGGTATTTCCAGTTTGGTTCTGGAAACTGACACAATCAGAAGATCTACTCCAGGCTTGTGAAATGTTTATCTATGGGAAAAAAAGCTACTGTTGATGCCATAAAGTTTTATGCTGCATGCTGATTTTAAGCTATGAACGTCTGAAATCCAGGATGACATGTGCAACATTATCACTATTTACTTTCCATGATAAGACATTTTTAAGATTTTAAATTGCTACTGTCAGTGTGGTTTGTACCTATGTTTCATCTTGGTTTGTAATGTAATTCATTAATGAAATAGATTTTTTAAGGAAACACAATGCCATATATTCTTAAATCCATGTGACTAATTAGCATATACACATAAATATTAATAATTCTTATATCGCATATGATTTTGAGGAACAATAATAAAGATTCTTTGCTGTGTAGTCCCTTTGGACTTTGCCAAGTTCAAAGTGTAATGCTGATTCAGCATTAGCATATATAGGACCTTTTTTTATGAAGAATGAGTCCCTTTTGGTACTTCCTTTGTTTTTCCAGATTCTCAATGCTGATTTTAAGGGTCATTGGGTGAAGCCCATCTGTTTAACAAGTTTCTGCCTAATAATGCAGGTAGACTGGAAAGTTGAAACTCAACCTTACATTCCTTTAAGTGTTGTATTTAGCCTCATATCTGTCCAGAGGCTAAGTAATCAGCACATTTAAAAATGCAGGTAATAGCAAAATGTAAGTTTTGCTTGCTTAAGCTATTTCAAAATTCCTATGAGTTGAGTGTCATTCTTCAGCTAAATTGAACCTGGCAGGTTTAAGACTAGCTTGCTATATCACTAAAGGATGCAAGCCAACTTATTTGCTTAGATGCTAGGAGCTATACTTGAGTAGGATAGAGTCATGGTTACAAGTTAGTCTAAGATTTTTTTTGGTTACCTGATTGTTCAGAGTGAGCATGGACATTTTTCCCCCCTCAAGAAAAGGCTCAAGTGAAGTTTTGTTTGTTTTTTTCTTGTGACTGTATATGACATAGGAGAATAGCCACATGGATGTCTCCATAGATACAACTTCCAGGAAAATACTGGGTCATATAAATATGAGACATCACCAGGGGATTGCATTTGGGCCTATGGGGAGAGGAGAAAGTAAGGAGATACATAATAACATGGAAAACTTTTTTGAGTTAATCATATAGCTTGCTAAGGAATTTTGGAGCAGAATAAAGTCAAGTTAGATCCCTGACCAACTCCAAATCTTGTGGTTGAAATGAGTTGATTTAAAGCAGGAAACTTATGGATTCCTTAAGATCTGTGTTAATAAGTTAGCCACTAACCACCTGTGGCTATTTAAATTTAAATTATTTAAAATTAAGATAAATTAAAAATTAAGTTCCTCAGTTGCACTAACCTATTTTCCACTTCTCAACAGCCACATGTGCCTAGTGGCTAATATATTAAAAAGCACAGATATAGAACATTTCCATTATTGCAGATTAAAAAAACCCATTGCTGTCATAGGGATCCTATAAGGTTTCCAAGGAGCAGCTTGTGGATTTGAACTGCTGACCTTTTGGTTAGCAGCTAAGCTCTTAACCACTGCACCACCAGGGCTCCAGATAGTTCTATTCAAATGTGCTTCTCTAGAGCAACGATCCTGAGAGAAATTTCTCCTCACTCTTTGGGCCCAGTGGGTCACAAATCCAAATATAGTTACCATCGTTTAGCTGAAAATTCCTGCCCATTTAGCCTGAAGTTATCCTTAAAGAGAGTGCTATTTTTAAATTATCTTGGTCCATTTTCAAGATGCCTCAATATTGGCTAAATTTTCTGTACTTATTTTCCACATTCAGCATCTAGTATTATTTGTGCTTATTGTAACCTGTTCTACAATGAACATTGTATTAAAAGTACATTTAGCTGCAATCACTCTTTTAACCAATCTTCCTATGGAAAAGCTTGAAATCTATTATATGCGTGAGATAATTTTTTTCCATTTATTTCTTAAAAGTAACCAATTAAACTTACATAATATATATGTTTTCTTACCTATTTTATATCATGGATTTTTAGTTCATTTAAAAAATAATTACATGAATTTAATCATAATGCCCTTTACTATTATCTCAGTCATGCTTATTAGTGTTCTCTGGCTGTTTACTATTTGAATTTCCATTCTGAAAATTATATTTCTCTTTTATGTATCTCCTAAATTTGCATAGAATTCTTCTTACCTTTTTCTGTCCTGAATATATTTTTCTTTAAACACCTTTTATCTCTTTGTTGAGAGCTTTTATTTTTAATCATTAAGGGAAATATCAAAATATTCTAAAGTATAGTGTGTGGTAAAATGAAACCTTATGGATCCCTCACTCAGGTTCCTCAATTATCAACTCACAGTTAGTCTTTTATCAGCTATAATGCCACTCACTTCCAACAACTCCCAAAATCATTTTGAAGTAATTCAAAGGCATGACATTTTGTATGATTCCATTGATATAACATTCCCCAAATGACAAAACTATAGAGATGGAGAATAGCTTAGTGGTTGTGGTGGGACTGGGGCAGGGTTTAAGTGTGAAGCTGGGTGCTATTACAAGGAGGTATAACATGGTTAAAAAGCAAAGATGTCACTTTGAGGACTAAGGTGAGCCTGACCCAATCCATAATATTTTCAATTGCTTCATATGCATGTGAAAGCTGGAGAATGTGTAAGAAAGAAGGAAGAAGATTTGATGCCTTAGAATTATGGTGTTGGTGAAGAATATCGAATATACCATGGAAGTGAGGATGGTGAGACTTGTCTCACATACTTTGGACATCTTATCAGGAGGGACCAGTCCCTGGAAGGACGTCATGCTTGGTAAAGTAAAGGGTCAGAAGAAAGAGGAAGACCCTTGAAGAGATGGAATGACACTGGCTGCAACAATGGGCTCAAACATAACGATTGTGAGGATGGCACGGGATGGGGCAATGTTTAATGAAACTGTTGTACATAGAGCCGCCATGAATTGGAACCAACTTGATGGCACCTAACAGCAACAACAACATAACATGAGAGTTCTTTTGTGGTATGTGACAATTTGATACCTTGATATTTGTAGTGGTTGAGATAAAATTGTATAACTATACATACATATAGGAGCCTTGGTGGTGCTACAGTTAAGTACTCAGCTGCTAACTGAAAGTTCAGTGGTTCGAAGCCACCAGGCACTCCAAGAAAGAAAGATGTGGTAGACTACTTCCGTGAAGATTACAGCCTTGAAATCCTGTGGGGCAGTTCTACTCTGTCATATCGGGTCCCTATGAGTCGGAATCAACTTGATGGCAACAGGTTTGGCTTATTTCTTTGGATACATACATATACAAATAAATGCAGGTTTAAAAATTGTGACAATTAAATAAGGTCTGTAGTTTAGTTAACAGTAACCTACCATTGTCAATTTATTGGATATGTTTTTCTACTACAGCTATATAAGTTTTCTCCATTGGGGGAAGTTGGCCACTTAGTACTATTTCAGCAATTTCTTTTGAGTCTATAATTATTTCAAAAAAATTAATTAAAAATTAATTTTTATTAGATTAATAAAAACATAAAATACTTAGGAATATATTTAATAAAATAAGTAGAACAACTTTCCACAGAAAACTTCAAAATATTCCTGAGGAATATTAGAGAATGTGTAAATAGTGAAATAAACGGTGACCATAAATTGGATAACTCAGTATTTTTAAATTTTTTTTATTGTACTTTAGGTGAAAGTTTACAGAGCAAATAGTTTCTCATTAAACAGTCAGTACACATATTGTTTTATGACATTGGTTAACAACCCAACGACTTGTCAACACTCTCCCTTCTCTGCCTTGGAGGACCTTTTTTTTTTTGGTGAAAATATACATAGCCAAAGATACAACTTTTCAAAAATTTCTACATTTACATTCAATGACATCGATTACATTCTTTCAGTTGTGCTGCTATTCTCACTTTACATGAAGCTATACAGAACAAAATAGTTTCTCATTAAACAGTTAGTACACATGTTGCCCTATGACAGTGGTTAACAAGCCCACTACAGGTCAAAACTGTCCTTACTCAACCTTGGGTTCCCTATCACCAGCTTTCCTGTCCCCTTCTGCCTTCTAGTCCTTGTCCCTGAATTGCTGTTCCTCGTTAGTCCTGTTTTGTTTTATGGGGCTGTCAATCCCCAGCTGAACCGTGAATTTCAGAAGTGACTTCACCACTGAGCTAAAAGGGTGTCTGGGGGCCATACTCTTGGGGTTTCTCCAGTCTCTTTCATGCCAAAACACAGTATTTTTTTTTTTTTTTATTGTACTTCAGGTGAAGGCTTACAGAACAAATAGTTTCTCACAAAACAGAAGTACGCATGTTGTTTTATGACATTGGTTAACAACCCCACAACATATCAACCCTCTAACTTCTCAACCTCTTTTTTTTTTTTTTGGTGAAAATACGCATACCCAAAAATACACAATTTCAAAAATTTCTACATGCACAGTTCAGTGACAATGACTACGCTCTTTGAATTGTGCTGTTATTCTCACTTAAGATGAAGGCTTACGGAACAAAATAGTTTCACATTTAACAGTTACTACAAATGTTGCCCTATGACAATAGTTAACAATCTCACAGCACATCAACAAAAAAACTCAGTATTTTTAAAGTAGCAATTTTCTCAAAATTAATTTATAGGTCAGAGTTAATGGTAGCTCAGGGTAAGATTATAGCTAAACAAAGACAGTGAATGTGGTTATATTTTAGATATATACTTCTGGTAGATTTCTCACAAGTTTTGCTCATGGATTGGAAGTAGAAAGTGAAAGAATGAGAGGAGTCAATAAAAACTTCAAGTATTTTTGGCTTAAACATCTGAAAGGCTGAGTTGCGTTTTGCTCCTATGAGAAAGACTGCAAAAGAAGCACTTTTGAGGGGTAGGAATAGGACCTCAGTTTGGACCTTTTATGTTTAAGAAACCCATTAAACGTTCAAGAGGAGATGCCTCATAAGCATTTGAATGCATTTCTCTATTTTAAGAGAAAATTCTAAAGTGGAGAAATATATTTGTCAGGCATCAGAGTGAGGTGATATCTAAAGCTATGAGCTTGGAAATAATCATCAGGGAAGTTGGAGTAGACTGAAGAGAGAAAAAAGCCAAGGCTGCATCCTGAGACACCTCATAGTTTAGAGATAAGGAACAACTTTTAAAAAAGATTGAGAGGCACCAGACAAATGAGCCAGAGGAAGAAACATGGGAGGTGGTGTCCTAGAAGCAAGGAGAAGACAAGAGTTTCAAACTGGAGAGAGTGATCACCTCTGTCAAAGGTTGCTAACAGTCAAGGAATGTGAAGACCAAGATTATATCTTTGAATATAGCAATGTGGAGGCTACTACTGACCCTAAAATAAACCATTTTCTTGGAATACTAAGCTAAAAGTCTAATTATACCACCTATCAGAAATAACACACCACATTCATTTTGAATGGAGCAAATCTATTCAAAAGACAATAGAAAGACTGGATGATACTTGAGAAGGTGTAAGATCAAGAGAGAAGAAATTGCAGCTAATGAGAAAGATCAAATAAGAAACAAAATATTAAAAATGCTTGAAGATGAGGGAACAATTTTTTTGAATAGGTAAGTTAGACAAGAGTATACAAGTGGGGTTGCAGACCTTATAAAGAAGTATGATTTCCTTCAGAAAGATAGGATATGATGTGAAGGCAGATACAAGCTTCACAATCCCTTTATCTAAGACCTTTGTAATCAGATGTGTTATGAAATATTAACTTTTTTTTGGATTATAGTGAGGTAATACCATATGTATTTTATGTATTTGGAAAAAACTCCAGTAGAGTGTTAGGTAACACCTGTAATCTAAAAATTAATATAGCTGTCTCAGGAAATATATGAATGTCCATACTAATTAGGATAAAAAAGCTATAAATAGCTACACTCAGTTGCAGTCAGGTTTTGCTGCCAAATGAGTTTAGGTCAGGTCAGGCCAAGATTTTTTACTAGATGAGATCTAAAATCTTTTAGTTTTCAGAGCCTTTTGAATTCTAGTTTGAGGGGAAAAAAGATTTCGGATATATAGGGAGTGGGCTAGTGAATAAATACACGAATATAGTAAGATCATGGAAAGAATTAAAGGGCACACATGATGTCTTTTAAATGTAAAGTGAGAGTAGTCTGCATGACTGTGTATTTCTGGCCAGCCACACTCATTTGTGCATTAATGTGTCAAAGAAAGCAGAATTGGACTGAATCATGTCTGGTTATTTCCAGGCACATCATAGAAGAGGGCAAGGGAAGTAATTACATATGCAAGAGAGTGAGTTTATGATGAGACCTGGAATCTAAACTAGGTATGGATGGAAGTGAGCTTATGCGTGCAGGTGCAACACAGTAATAGATGGGAGCAGCTGTATTGAAATCCTGTAGGGTTCATTGTAAGAGAAGGCTGAGTACAGGGAGTGAAATGTAAAAGTACGAATTGCAGTTCAGAGAATGGGATTCAAAAATGAGATTATAAAGGGGTTCAGGTAGTAGTCACAACAAAGTGGTATATATATGATGAGAGTAAGTTACCAAGTCAAGGTGGAGCACAAGGTCAGTGGAGGACAGAAACTTGAGATTATTGGAAAGAACAGCTGCCTGTATATTGAAATTACAATAATTTTAATAGAAATAGGGGTGGAGAAAGGAACAGTCAGGACTACAGAATATTCAGATAATAAGGGTAATGACTTCTCTGTAGATAACGGATGCAAGCAATATTCTATTGTTCATATTTAAACTAAACTTTTTCTGCCTTCCTTACATTTCTATTTGATCAGTATTTTAGTAATTTGATCTTTACTGAATATTAATTCATTTCACTTGGTAAGCTATTGTTTCATTAATATTATTAAACTATGATAAAATATTTGAAATTACAAAAACTCTAAATCAAAGAAAAAATTTAAGAGATTTTAAAATTGAAATTTTTAAAAGTTTTATATGCACACCGTAATCTATTTTATTATAACATTCAAGTGATGGAAATTTGGCAATGTACATAATTTATTATTTCAGCATTTTCCAAGCTCTTTACAACTGGATACCAAGTTTAAGCATTCTCTCAAATTTTTAACCAGTAAATACAAAGAGTGATCAAGGAGTTTTAATGAGCAGGATTAATTAAATGAAATTTGTTGTGAAATCTGTATAAACACTCAAGGTAGAAACTATCCATTTTAACTATTTAGTATAGAAAGAAATAGTCATTGCTTGTTTATTTGTTCATTTGTTTTCTGAATGGTTTTGGAAGAAAAGCAATCAGACCAACAAAAAGTTGCTACGTTTATGATCCTTTAATCAAATAATTAAAAAATGATTTATTCTTCTTTCTTATAGCGAGGATTCTCCAGAAGCAATATTGTAAGCATTTATAGTATCTAAAATTGTGGAATTAAGAAGTTGTATTTTTAGTCACAATGCAGATCTCATCAGACATCATGTTTACATAAATAATGGAGCCAACCAATTTTATGCCTCTTTAATAATGCCTTCTTAAATTTGGTTTTAAGTTAAGAACAGCACTTGCTTATTGATCATGATGCATTATCCCCACCCTGGAAAGCGCTCAGCAGTTTGCATCTTCTCAGTTAATTCTGAATAATTCAGAATTGTGCTTATTTTTATTAACTTTTTTTCATAAATATCTGAAAGATAGCAACATATAATTAACTATACTTACAAGCATGGAGCCCTGGTGGAGCAGTGATTAAGAGCTTGGCTGCTAACGAAAAGGTCTGCAGTTTGAATCCACCAGCTGCTCCTTGGAAACCCTGTGGGGCAGTTCTACTCTGTCCTGTAGGGTCGCTATGAGTCGGAATCAATTCGACGGCAAACTTTTTTTTTTTTTTTTCCCCCAGGGAATACTTACGAGCACAGTACTATTGTGTACCAATTTAAAAACTTATGATGACTTTTAGGCACACTGTATGTGTATTTTTAGCACATGAATACAATTATCCTGTAATATTTATATAGTGACTTTGATTGTACGGCTGACTACAGAAATTTTTGGTAATTTTTTTCTTTATGTAAAGTATTATAAAATGTATTCTTGTGCACAAATTCTATATAAAATTATTTCTGTTAAAATTGATAAAAGATGGATTTCTTTACACAAATTCACTCTTTCACAATATATTATTGTTACTGTTATTTTAACAGTATGAAATCAAATTTTAAAATTCTTTTGAATTGCATTTTAAATAAAAATACCTTCAAAATACACAGAACTATGTAGTATTTCAACATAATTTTATGGAAAGAATTAAAATGGTGTTGACTATTTTATGGAAATAAAATATTCTAAATAACAAACTAAGCCCCATGTTATTCCCTTGGAATTAAGTAAGCAAGGAAAACTATAAACAAAAGAAAAGCACAAATGATGATTTCCATAGTTAGGAGATTCATACACAAGATGAGAGGTAATTTCATTATGGGCCAAGTGAAATTCTATTTATTAATTTCTAAAATTATACCTGCAATTAATAAATTGTGACAAAAATTCACATTATATAATTTGAAGCTAAGTCGTCTCCAGATAATTCTTACTATGCTTGAATAAATAAAAATTATTTTGATGGAACATATTAAAATAAAGATTAAAAACTGTACTCTATTTTGTCATGGTTTAGAAATAGGTATATGGACTTCCGGCAACATGCCGTTCTAGGCAGAAGCACCATGCCGTCTCTCCACAGCAAGTATCCGAAAAACTAAGCCAGAGAAAAAAGCAATCCTGGAACCCTAAACATCAAATGAAGAGATAACGAACTCAGCCAAGCACAAAATGGAATAAGAAACTGACACAGAACAGAGAGTGAGGAGACATACATGCAGAGGTCCCCTATCAGCTAATGAAGCATGGATCCGCCATCTTGGAATCCTATCAGAGACCAACAAATAGGGGGTACAAGAAAGCAGCTTCACAGAGATTCCAGCAGGAGACAAAACAACCTCTAACTGGCGATATACGCTTTCCCACCCCCCACCCTTCTTCACCCCCACTTGGCCTCCTTTGCTCCCCGCGGGCACAGTCTCTTGGCCAGGAAGCACCAGCTGCTTGGATTCCACCTACCCGCGCTGGCAGACTTCCTGAGTGCCATTTGTTAGCTGCTGGTGTTGCTTTTCTCCACTTCTTTTGAATTCTTCCTTACCTCTCACAACCTTCCCCTTTTTTC
Organism: Dugong dugon; assembly: GCA_030035585.1. NCBI lineage: Eukaryota > Metazoa > Chordata > Mammalia > Sirenia > Dugongidae > Dugong > Dugong dugon. Next base: position 38,674,202 of record CM057479.1, read on the forward strand.
GCTCAAATACATGGCTCTGTGTGCCATCTTTGCTTCTTCCTGAGGGCTGTGGAGCTCCACTCGAGTGTAGAGCTGCTGTCTGGTCTATGCTGCCATGCTGGTGGGATCCCAGGGCTTTTTTATTGTTTGTTTGTTTTGAATTGTTTGTTTGTTTTCTTTTTCTTTTCTCGAGTTGGGAGCCAGTTCTGACCAAGCAGTGCTGTGTGGCTTGGGACCTACCACCTCAGCTTGCAAAGGCATGCAGAGGGATCCCTGAGGACATTTCTTTTTTTGTGTTCTTATTTTCCTTATTTTTTTTTGGGGGGGGGGGGCTTTCTTGTTCTTTTTTTTTTTAATTTGTTTTGTTTTCTTTTCCCTCTTTTTCCTTTTTTGTCTTTCTTCATTACTAAGTTTCTCATCTCTCCATATCTTCAACCTCTTCCTGTCCCCTGAATACCTGGTGCTGAGTGACACCTGTACGCTGTCTAGCCAGGCTATAATTCAATACCTGGGAACAGACTTCGTAGCCACACCAGTGGGATCCCTGGGAGTTTGTTTTACCTTTTTCTTTTTAATTTTTATTTATTCATTCTTTTCTTTTTTCTTCTTCTTCTTCACCTTTTTTTTTTTCTCCATTTCATAGTCTGTCATCTCTGCACTCCAACAGTGAGCCCCAATAGAACTCTTTTTTGTTTGTATGTTTTTCACGCCTGTTCCTCTCTCCTCTCTCCCATACCCATTTTAGCTCCACACATAATCTCCCCCCTTCATCCTGCGTACCTTCACTGTGCAATTAACATCACACTACCAAGCAGCAGAGGCACGGCCCACCAGACCCTGCCCTGGACTGATTACTGACCCACCCTGGTGGCTATAGAAAGTGCCACAAACAACCCATCCAAGCAACTCCTCTTCAGTTAGACCTGTCCTGCTGTACCATATCTGAGTGACTGAATCTGCCAGTTGGAGGAGGTGAAGAGTATTGTGCCCAAAGATGAGCAAACAACAAAGAACACACAACCCGCCTGCTCAGACAGAGCAAAATTAAAAAAAGAATGAAACAAACAAATCTACAATAAATAAACGAGAAAAATAACTACTGAATGCCCCTAAGGCAGCAGACAATATCAAAACATTTACAAAAACAGGACAGGATTATTTCAGTAGACATCCAAAATAACACACCAGATGACTTTCCAGTGGAAGAAAAGACACTAGAACTACCTGATAGGGAATTCAAATCTCTAATACTCAGAATGATCCAAGACTTGAAGCAAAAAGCAGACAAAAATGAGCAAAAAATAGACAAATTCATGGAAAAGGCAGACAAAAAAGGAAGAATTCAGGAAAATAATTCAGGAACAAAATGCCAAAATAAATTCACAACTAGAAATTATACAAAAACAATTAGAAATCCAAAAGATAAACAACAAGATTTCATAAATGGACAGTGTCATAGAAGGGATGAGGAGATTTGAAACGGTGGAAGACAGGATCAGCAGAAATGAAGACAAAAACTTGGATACAAATCTGTTCGAGGAACACTCAGAAAAAAGGATAAAGAAAAATGAAGAGTCCCTGAGAATATGTGACATACAAACAAAAGCAAAAATTTGCAAGTGATCAGAGTTCAAGAACAGGGAGAGAAAACAAAAAACATAGAGAGGATCCTTGAAGAACTGCTGATAGAAAACTTCCCCAATATTATGAAAGATAAAAAGCTGGCCATTGTAAAAGCTCAAAGAACACCTTATAGGATAGACCTCAAAAGAAAATCACAAAAGCATATCATAACCACACTTACCAAACCAAAGACAAAGAATCCTGAGAGCACCTCAGGAATAACAAGAAGTCACATACGGAGGAGAAGCAATAAGACTAAGCTCAGATTATTCAGCAGAAACCATGCAGGCAAGAAGGCAATGGGATGACATATATAAAACCTTGAAAGAAAAAAAATGCCAGCCAAGAATAGTATATATCTAGCAAAACTCTCATTCACATATGATGGTGAAATTAAGACATTTCCACATAAAAAGAAAAATAAGGGAACATGTAAAAACCAAACCAAACTTAAAAGAATAATTACAAGGAGCCCTCTGATATGAGAACAAACAACTTCAGCTCACAGGCTGAATCTAGGACACAGGATGGTACCAGCTAGATATCAATCTAGGAAATGAATTCTCAAGGAATATCCAAAACCAAAAGAAATACAACATGGAATTAGAGCAGTTAATCTGTAAATGACAACAACATCAGAACAATAAAAGAGGGAATAAACGGTGTAGGTATACAACCTTCTAATGGAGAAGAAGACAACGCAATACCAAGTAATAATAGACTGCTTCAAACCTAGAAAGATAAGGGTAAATTTCACGGTAACCACAAAGAAAGTTAACAAACATACTCATAAAAATAAAGAGGAAAAACATAGAGTCTCAGTAAAAACAAAACCTATAAAAACAAAAGAAATGAAAACAAATCCACAAACAAAAGGAATTCAGCACAGGAGAGTAAGAGGAACAAAGAAAACATCAGCACCACAAAAAAAAAAAAAAGCACTACAAAATGACAGCAATAAACTGACATCTATCAATAATTACACTGAATGTGAATGGACTCAATGCACCCATAAAAAGACGGGGAGTGACAGAATGGATAAAAAAAAACAGGATCCATCAATATGCTGTCTACAGGAGACACACCTTAGAAACAAAGGTGTGAATTTATTAAAAATTGAAGGTTGGAAAAAAATATATCAAGCTAACAAGTACCAAAAAAGAGCAGGAGTGGCAATACTAATCTCAGATAAAATAGACTTTAAAATAAAATCCACAATAAAAGACAGAAGGATACTATATAATGATTAAGGGGACGATTTATCATAAAGACATAACCATAATAAACATCTACACACCCAATGACAGGGCTCCAAAATACATAAAAACACTCTAACAGTATTGAAAAAAAAATTGACAGTTCCATAATGATAGTAGGAGACTTCAACACACCACTCTCTGTAAAGGAAAGAACATGTAAAAATAAACTAAGCAAAGACACAGAAGACCTAAAGGGCACAATTGGCCAACTTGGCCCATAGATATATATAGAACACTCCATCCAACAGCTGCAAAGTACACATTGTTTTCCAATGCACATGGAACGTTCTCCAGAATAGACCACATCTTAGGCCACAGAGGAATCCGCAACAAGATCCAAAACATTGAGATATTACAAAGTAACTTCTCCAACCACAATGACATCAAAGTAGAAATTAACAACAGATAGAGCAAGGAAAACAAGTCAATTACATAGAAACTGAATAACATCTTGAGTACAAACCACTGGGTAATAGAAGAAATCAGAGATGGAAACAAAAAATTCCTAGAATCAAAAGAGAATGAAAATATATCATACCAAAACCTTTGGGACACAGCAAAGGCAGTCTTCAGAGGACAATTTATAACAATAGATGCACACATCAAAAAAGAAGAAAGGGACAAAATCAAAACATTAAAAACACAACTCAAACAAATAGAAAGAGAACAGCAAAAAAAGCCCACAGCCACCAGAAGACAGGAAATACTAAACATCAGAGCAGAAATAAATGAAATAGAGAATAGAAGAACAGAAGAAAGAATTGACAAAAGCAAAAGTTGGTTCTTTGAAAGAATCAACAAAATCGACAAACCACTGGCCAGACTGATAAAGAAAATCAGAAGAGGACGCAAACAACCAAGTAAGAAATGAAACGGGCAACATTATAAAAAACCCAACTGAAATTAAAATGATCATAATAGAATGCTATGAAAAACTATACTCCAACCAATTTCAAAACCTAGAGGAAATGGGTAAATTTCTAGAAACACACTACCTACCGAAACTACAACAAAGTGATGCTGAAAATCTGAATAGACCCATAACAAGAGAAGAGATTGAAAAGGTAATGAAAAAAACTCCCAACAAAAATAAAAAAGCCCTGACCTAGATGGCTTCACTGGAGAATTCAACAAAACATTCTGAGAAGAGCTTGTACCAGAACTACACAAACTATTTCAGAACATAGAAAAGGAAGCAACACTTCTGAATTCATTCTATGAAGCCAGCAGAACCCTGATACCAAAACCAGTCAAAGATGCCACAAAAAAAGAAAATTACAAACCTATATCTCTCATGAATATAGATGCAAAAATTCTCAACGAAATTCTAGCCAATAGAATTCAGCATCATATCAAAAAAAATAATACACCACAACCAAGTAGGATTCATACCAGGTATGCAAGGATGGTTCAACATTAGAAAATCAATCAACATAATCCACCACATAAATAAAAGGAAAGAAAAGAATCACATGATCATCTCAATTGACGCAGAAAAGGCATTTCACAAAATCCAACACCCATTCCTGATAAAAACTCTCAATAAAATAGGTATAGAAGGGAAATTTCTCAACATAATAAAGGGCATCTATGCAATACCAATGGCCAACATCATTCTTCATGGAGAGAGGGTGAAAAGATTCCCCTTGAAAACAGGAACAAGACAAGGATGCCATTTATCACCACTCCTATTTAACATTGTGCTGGAAGTTCTAGCTAGAGCAATAAGGCAAGAAAAAGAAATAAAGGGCATCTAAATTGGTAATGAAGAAGTTAAACTGTCCCTGTTTGCAGATGATATGATACTATACATAGAAAACCCAAAAGACTCCATGAGAAATCTACTAGAACTAATAGAAAGTTTCAGCAGAGTAGCAGGATACAAAATAAACATACAAAAGTCAGTTGGATTCCTATACACCAATAAAGAGAATGATGAAAAGGAAATCAGGAAAACAATACCATTTATAATTCCCCTAAAAAAATAAAATGCTTAGGAATAAATCTAACCAGGGATGTAAAAGACCTATACAAAGAAAACTACAACACTACTGCAAGAAACCCAAAGGGATCTACATGAATGGAAAAACATACCATACTCATGGATAGGTAGACTCAACATTGTGAAAATGACAATTCTACCCAATGCAATTTACAAATATGATGCAATTCCGATCCAAATACCAACAACATTCTTCAAAGAGACAGAAAAACTAATCATTAACTTTATATGGAAAGGGAAGAAGCCCCGAATAAGCAAAGCACTATTGAAGAAGTATATAAAGTAGGAGGACTCACACTACCTGACGTCAGAACCTACTATACAGTTATGGTAGTCAAAACAGCCTGGTAGTTGTACAATGAGAGATACACTGACCAATGGAACAGAATTGAGAAGCCAGATGTAAATCCATCCACTGGCAGTCATCGGATCTTTGACAAGGGCCCAAAGTCCATCAAATGGGGAAGACAGCCTTCTTAACAAATGGTGCTGGCTAAACTGGATATCCATCTGCAAAAAAAATGAAACAGGACCCATACCTCACACCATATACAAAAATTAATTTAAAATGGATCAAAGACCTAAATGTAAAGCCAAAAACTATAAATTTCATAAAAGAAAAAATAAGACCAACACTCTAGGCCCTAATACATGGCATTAACAGGATACAAACCATAACCATCAACACACAAACCCCAGAAGATAAGCTGGATAACTGGGATCTTCTAAAAATCAAACACCTATGCTCTTCAAAAGACTTCACCAAAAGAGTGAAAAGAGAACTTACAGACTGGGAAAGAATTTTTGGACAGTACAAGTCAGACAAAGGTCTAATCTCCATAATCTACAAGAGAATCAAACAACAAAAAGACAAATAATCCTATTTAAAAATGGGCAAAGAACAGACACGTTACCAAAGAAGACTTTCAGGCAGTCAACAGACTCATGAGGAAAAGCTCGCCATCAGTAGCCATTAGAGAAATGCAAATTAAAACCACAATGAAATACTATCTCGCCCCAGCATTACTGGTACAAATCAAAAACACTGGAAATAACAAATGTTGGAGAGGCTGCGGGGAGATTGGAACTCTTATGCAGTGCTGGTGGGAATGCAAAATGATACAACCATTTTGGAAAATGATATGGCACTTCGTTAGAATGCTAGAAATAGAAATACCATACAATCCAGCAATCCTACACCTAAGAATATATCCTAGAGAAATAAGAGTTGTCACTCGAATAGACATATGCACCCATGTTCATGGCAGCATTGTTCACAATAGCAAAAATATGGAAACAACCTAGATGCCCATCAACTGATGAATGGATAAACAAACTATGGTACATACATACAATGGAGTACTACGAAACGATAAAGAGCAATGATGAATCTGGGAAGCACGTTATGAAGTGGATGAAACTGGAGGACATTATGCTGACTGAAATAAGTCAATTACCAAAGGAGAAATATTGTATGAGACCTCTATTGTAAAAACCCATGAAAAAGTTTACAGACAAAAAGTAACAATCTTTGTTGGTTACGAGGGATGGGAGGGGTGAGGGGGAAATTCTAAATAGACCATAGATAAGTGATATGTTTGGTGAAGGGTGAGACAGTACACAATACTGGGGAAACCAGCACAACTTGTACAAGGCAAGGTCATGTAAGCTCCATAGACACATCCAAACTCCCTGAGGGACTGAATTGCTAGGTGGAGGGCTATAGGGAACATGGTCTTAGGGAACATCTAGCTCAATTGGCATACACATTTTATAAAGACAATGTTCTGCATTCTTCTTTGGTGAATAGCATCTGGAGTCTTAAAAGCATGTGAGCAGCCATCTAAGATGCTACCCTGGTCTCACCCCTACGGGAGCAAGGGAGAATGAAAAGAACAGGATACAAGGAAAAGAGTAGTCCAAAGGACTAATGGACCACAGCTACCAAGGCCTCCACCAGATTGAATATAGTACAGCTAGATGGTGCCCGGCTATAACCTCTGACTGCTCTGACTGAGATCACAACAGAGGGTTCTGGACAGAGCTGGAGAATGATGTAGAACAAAATTCTAACACACACACACAAAAGACAAGATTTACTGGCCTGAAATAGACTGAAGAAACCCTGACAGTATGGCCCCCAGACACCCTTTCAGTTCTGTGGTTAAGTCACTTCCGTGGTTCACTGTTCAGCGAGGGATTGGACAGCTTCATAAAACAAAATGGGACTGATGAGGCACAGCAGTCCAGGGACAAGGACTCGAAGGCAGAAGGGGACAGGAAAGCTGGTGATAGGGAAACCAAGGTTGAGTAAGGACAATTTTGACCTGTAGTGGGGTTGTTAACCATTGTCATAGGGCAACATGTGTACTAACCATTTAATGAGAAGCTATTTTGTTCTGTAAACCTTCATCTAAAGTGAGAATATCAGCACAACTGGAAGAAAGTAATTAATGTCACTGAATTGTGCATGTAGAAAGTTTTTAAATGGTGTATCTTTGGCTATGTATATTTTCACCAAAACAAAAAAAAAAAGGTTGAGAAGGGAGAGGGTTGACATGTCGTGAGGTTGTCGACCAATGTTATAAACAATAAGTGTACTGACTGTTTAAGAAGAAACTATTTGTTCTGTAAACCCTCACCTAAAGTACAATTATAAAAAATCTTAAAAAACAAAAGAAATAGGCATATGCTTTAAAAAGCATAAAATGTAGCATTACGGGTAAATTTACATTATAAACTTTTTATAATAAAAAGGAATTTTGATAAAGGAATATATGCAATCAAGTGTTTGTCTTTTTTGTTCTTTTATTTCATTGTACCTTAGATGAAAGTTTACAGAACAAGCTAGCTTCTCATTAAACAGTTGGTACACATATTCTTTTATGACATTGGTTAACAACTCCATAACATTTCAATACTTTCCCTTCTTGACCTTGGGTTCCCTATTACCAGCTTTCCTGTCTCCTCCTACCTTCTAGTCCTGTCCCTGGGCTGATGTGCTCCTTTAGTCTCACTTTGTCCTGGGCCTCTCTATTCTTTGGCTAAAAGGTGAACCTCAGGGGTTACTTCATTACTGACCTAAAAGAGTGTCTGGGGACCATACTCTCAGGCTTTCTCTAGTTTCTCTCAGGCCAGTAATTTTGGTCTTTTTTTGTGAGTTAGAATTTTGTTCTTCATTTCTCTCTAGCTCTGTCTGGGGCCCTCTATTGTGATTCCTGTCAGAGCAGTCAATGGTGGTAGCTGGACACTATCTAGTTGTATTGTACTCAGTCTGGTGGAGGCCATGGCAACTGTGGTCTTTTAGACATTTGGACTAACCTTTCCCTTGTAGGTTTAGTTTTCTTAATTTTCCCTTGCTCTTGAAGTGGTGAGACCAGTGAAGTATCTAGATGGCTGCAAACAGGCTTTTAAGATCCCAGATGCTACTCAACAAAGTAGAATGTAGAATATTTTCTTTATAAAATACTTTATGCCTATTGAGCTAGATGTTCCCTGAGACCATGGTTCTCACAACCCTCAGCCCAGTAATTCAGTCCCTCAGGGAGTTTGGATTTATCCATGGAACTTCTATGACCTTACCCTGAAGAAGTGGTGCTGGCTTCCCCAGTATTGTGTACCGTCTTGCTCTTCAACAAAGTTACCACTTATCTATTGTCTATTTAGTGTTTTTCCACCTACACCCCTCCCCTCTCTAGTAACCATCAAAGATTGTTTCTTTTTGTGTGTAAACCTTTTCATGAATTTTTATAGTAGAGGTCTCATACGATATCTGTCATCTTGTGATTGACTTATTTCACTCAGCATAATGCCCTCAAGATTCATGCATGTTGTAAGATGCATCACAGATTTATCATCGTTCTTTATTGTTGTGAAGTACTCCGTTGGATGTATCTACCAAAGTTTGTTTATCCATTCATCTGTTGATGGGCACCTAGGTTGTCTCCATCTTTTTGCTATTGTGAACAATGCTGCCAGGAACATAGGTGTGCATGTGTCTATACGTGTGACGGCTCTTATTTCTCTAGGATATATTCCTAGGAGTAGGATTGCTGGATCATGTATTTTTATTTCTAGCTTTCTAAGGAAGCGCTATATTATTTTCCAAAGAGGTTGCACCATTTTGCATTCCCACCAGCAGTGCACAAGAGTTCCAGGCTCCCCACAGCCTCTCCAACATTTGTTATTTTCTGTTTTTGGATTCTTTCCAGTAATGCCGGGGTGAGATGGTACCTCCTAGTGGTTTTGATTTGCATTTCTCTAATGGCTAGTGATCGCAAGCATGTCCTCATGTGTCTGTTAGCCGCTTGAATGTCTTCTTTGGTGAAGTGTCTGTTCATTACCTTTGCCCATTTTTTAGTAGGATTATTTGTCTTTTTGTTGCAGAGGTGTTGAATTTTCCTGTAGATTTTAGAAATTAGACCCTTGTCGGATTTGTAATAGCCAAAAATTTTTCCCAGTATGTAGGTTCTCTTTGTACTCCTTTGTTGAAGTATTTTGATGAGTATAAGTTTTTAATTTTTAGAAGATCCCAGTTACCTAGCTTATTTTCTTGAGTTTATATGTTATTAGTTATGGTTTGTATCTTATTAATGCCATGTATTAGGGTTCCAAGCACTGATTCTATTTTTTCTATGATCTTTATAGTTTTTGGTTTTATTTTATTTTATTTTTTCCCATACAATAATTTATACATACGTTGTTATGTGACTCTAATTGCTCTCCCCATACTGTGACAGCACACTCCTCCTTTCCACCCCTGATTTCCCATGTCCATTCAACCAGCTCCTAACCCCCTCTGCCTTCCCATCTCAACTCAGGACAGGAGCAGCCCCTTCAGTCTCTTGTATCTACTTGAGCTAAGAGGCACACTCCTCACAAGTATAACTTTATGTCCCACAGTCCAGTCAAATACCTGTCTGAAGAGTTGTCCTCTGAAATTATTTTAGTTCTTTGCTGATAGAGAAGCCAGGGGCCATGCTTTACAGGGTTACTCCAGTCTCAGTCAGACCATCAGGTCTGGTCTTCTTACTAGAATTTGAGTTCTGCACCCCACCTTTCTCCCGTTCAGTCCGGGACTCTTGGTTGTGTTTCCTGTCAGGGCAGTCATTGGTAGCCAGGCACCATCTACTTCTTCTAGTCTCAGGCTCTGGTTTATGTGGCCCTTTCTGTCTCTTGGGCTACTACTTTCCTTGTGTCTTTGGCATTCTTCATTCTCCTTTACTGCAGGTGGTTGGGACCCATTGATGCATCTTAGATGGCCGCTTTCAAGCTTTTAAGACCCCATAAGCCACTCACCAAAGTAAGCAGCAGAACATTTTCTTAATAAGCTCTGTTATGCTAATTGACCTAGATGTCCCCTCACAGCATAGTACACAGACCCCCTACCCCTGCTACTCTGTCCCTCAAAGTGTTTGTTTGTATTCAGGAAACTTCTTAGCTTTGGTTTAGTCCAGTTGTGCTGACTTCCCCTGTAGTGTGTGCTGTCCTTCCCTTCACCTAAGATAATTCTTTTTTTTTTTTTTAAATAATATTTTATTGTACTTCAGGTGAAGGCTTACAGAACAAACAGTTTCTCATGTAACAGTAGTACACATGCTGTTTTATGACTTTGGTTAACAACCCCACAACATTTTAACCCTCTAAATTCTCAGCTATTTTTTTTTTTTTTTTTGGTGAAAATACACATAGCCAAAGATATCCCCTTTTAAAACTTTTTACGTACACATTTAAGTGACATTGATTATGCTCTTCTAATTGTGCTGTTATTCTCACTTAAGATGAAGGCTTGCAGGACAAAATAGCCTCCCATTTAACAGTTACTACAAATGTTGCCCTATAACAATGGTTAACAATCTCACAACACATCAACAGTATCCTTACTCAACCTTGTGTTCCCTATCATCAGCTTCCTACTCCCCTTCTGCCTTCTGGCTCTTTTCACTGGACTCCTGTACCTCGTTAGTCTCATTTGGTTTTACTGGGCTGTCCACTCCCAGGCTGAACAGTGAACCTTGAAGGTAACTTGCCACTGAGCTAAAAGGGTGTCTGGGGGACATACTCTTGAGGTTTCTCCAGTCTCCTTTCGGCCAGTAAATCTGGTCTTTTTTTTTTTTGTGAGATAGAATTATGATCTACATCCTTCTCCAGCTCTGTCCAGAACCCTCTGTTGGGATCCTGGTCAGAGCAGTCAGCGGTGGTAGCTGGGCACCATCTAGCTGTACTGGACTCAGTCCGGTGGAAGTCATGGTAGCTGTGGACAGTTAGTCCTTTGGACTAATCTTTTCGTTGTATCCTGTTCTCTTCATTCTCCCTTGCTCCCGAAGGGATGAGACCAGTGTAGGATCTTAGATGGCCACTCACAGGCTTTTAAGACCCCAGACACTACTCATCAAGGCAGAATGTAGAGCATTATCTTTATAAGTAGTGTCATGCCAATTGAGCTACATGTTCCCAGAGACCATGGTCCCCAGAGCCTTCCGTCCAGCAACTCAGTCCCTCGGGGAGTTTGGATGTGTCCATGGGGCCTCCATGACCTTTCCTTGTGCAGGTTGTGTTAGTTTCCCTTGTATTGTGTACTGTCTCACCCTTCACCCAAGATACCACTTATCTATTGCCTATTTAGTATTCCCCCCCCCCATCCCTGGTAACCAACAAGGATTGTTACATTTTGCATGTGAACTTTCTCATGGGTTTTTACAATAGAGGTCTCATACAATATTTGTCCTTTTGTGATTGACTTATTTCACTCAGCATAACGTCCTCCAGTTTCATCCATGTTATGAGATGCTTCACACATTCATTGTTGTTCTTTCTCGTTGCATAGTACTCCATTGTGTGTATGTACCGTAGTTTGTTTATCCATTCATCTGTTGATGGGCATCTACGTTGTTTCCACCGTTTTGCTATTGTGAAAAATGCTGCCATGAACATAGGTGTGCATATGTCTATTCCAGTGACGACTCTTATTTCTCTAGGATATATTCCTAGGAGTGGGATTGCTGGATCGAATGGTATGTCTATTTCTAGCTTTCTGAGGAAACGCCATATCATTTTCCAAAATGGTTGTATCATTTTGCATTCCCATCAGCAGTGCATAAGAGTTCCGATCTCCCCACAGCCCCTCCAACATTTGTTATTTCCAGTGCTTCTGATTCGTGCCAGTAATGCCGGGGTGAGATGGTATCTCATTGTGGTTTGAATTTGCATTTCTCTAATGGCTAGTGAACGCGAGCATTTCCTCATGTGTCTGTTGGCCATTTGAATGTCTTCTTTGGTGAACTGTCTGTTCATTTCCTTTGCCCATTTTTTGATAGGATTGTTTGTCTTTTTGTTGTAGAGGTGTTGGATTTTCTTGTAGATTATGGAGATTAGACCTTTGTCTGACTTGTACTGTCCAAAAATTTTTTCCCAGTCTGTAGGTTCTCTTTTGACTCTTTTGGTGAAGTCTTTTGAAGAGCATAGGTGTTTGATTTTTAGAAGATCCCAGTTATCTAGTTTATCTGTTGGGTTTTGTGTGTTGATGGTTATGGTTTGTATCCTGTTAATGCCATGTATTAAGGTCTGAAGTGTTGGTCCTATTTTTTCCTCTATGAATTTTATAGTTTTAGGCTTTATATTCAGGTCTTTGATCCATTTTGAAGTAGTTTTTGTATACGGTGTGAGGTATGGGTCCTGTTTCATTTTTCTGCAAATGGATATCCAGTTTTGCCAGCACCATTTGTTAAAAAGACTGCCTTTTCCCCCATTTGATGGACTTCGGGCCCTTGTTGAAAATCAGGTTACCGTAGGTGGATGGATTTACATCTGGCTTCTCAATTCTGTTCCATTGCTCAATGTATCTGTTGTTGTACAAGTACCAGGCTGTTTTGACTACTGTAGCTGTATAGTAGGTTCTCAAGTCAGGTAGTTTGAGTCCTCCAACACCTAAGATAATTCTTATCTACTGTCTAGTTAGTAAATAACCCTTAACCTCCCTCCCCATCCTCATAATCATCAAAGAATGTTTTCTTCTGTGTTTAAACCTTTTCTTGAGTTCTTATAATAATGGTCTTATACAATATTTGTCCTTCTATGACTGACTAAATTCACTCAGTATAATGACCTCCAGCTTCCTCCATGTTATAAGATGTTTCACAGCTTCATCATTGTTTTTTTATCATTGCGTAGTATTCCTTTGTGTGGATATATCATGATTTGTTTATCCATTCCTCCGTTGATGGGCACCTAGGTTGTTTCCATCTTTTTGCTATTGTGAACAGTACTGCAATGAACACGACTGTGCATATATCTTTTCATGTGACGGTTCTTATTTCTCTAGGATATAGTCCAATAAGTGGGATAGCTGGATCATATGGTACTTCCATTTATAGCTTTTTAAGGAAACTCCAAATAGCTTTCCAAAGTGGTTGTACCATTTTACATTCCCTTCAACTGTGTATAAGTGTTCCAGTCTCTCCACAACCTCTCTATCATTTATTATTTTGTGTTTTTTGGAACAATTCTAGCCTAGTTGGAGTGAGATGATATCTCGTTCTAGTTTCGATCTGCATTTCTCTAATGTCTAATGACTGTGAGCATTTCTTCATGTGTCTGTTAGCCACCGGAATATCTTCTTTGGGAAAGTGCCTGTTCATATTCTTTGCCCATTTTTTAATTTTGTTACTTGTCTTTTTGTTGTAGAGATTTTGCAGTGTCTTGTAGATTTTAGAGAGTAGATACTGATCTGATTTGTCCTAGCCAAATTTGTTTTTCCCAGTCCGTAGGTTGTCTTTTTACTTTTTTGGTGGCGTCTTTTCATAAGCGTAAGTGTTTGATTTTTAGGAGCTCCCAGTTATCTAGTCTCTCTTCTAGTGCTTGTGCGTTGTTACTTATGATTTGTATTGTGTTTCTGCCATCTATTAGGGCTGCTAGCATTGTCCCTATATTTCTTCCATGATCTGTATCATTTTTGATTTTATATTTAAGTCTTTGATCCATTTTGAGTTAGTTTTTGTGCACGGTGTGAGGTATGGGTCTTGTTTCAGTTTTTTGCAGATAGATATCCAGTTATGCCAGCACCATTTGTTAAAGAGACTGTCTTTTCCCCAGTTAACAGACTTTGGGCCTTTGTCAATTATCAGCTGCTCATAGATGGATGAATTTATGTATGGAGTCTCAATTCTGTTCCACTGGTCTATATATCTGTTGTTGCACCAGTACCAGGCTTTTTTGACTACTGTGGTGGTATAATAGGTTCTAAAATCAGGTAGTGTGAGGCCTCCCACTTTGTTCTTCTTGAGTAATGCTTTACTTATCCGAGGCCTCTTCCCTTCCCATATGAAGTTGGTGATTTGTTTCTCCATCTCATTAAAAAACATGCCGTTGAAATTTGGATTCAGATTGCATTGTATCTGTAGATCGCTTACAGTAGAACTGACATTTTCACAGTGTTGAGTCTTCCTATCCAAGAGCAAGGTATATTTTTCCACTTATGCTGGTCTCTTCTGGTTTCTTGCAGTAGTGTCTTGTAGTTTTCATTGTATAAGTCTTTTATGTCTCTGGTTAGATTTATTCCTAAGTATTTTATCTTCTTGTGGGCTACTGTAAATGGTATTGATTAGGTGATTTCCTCTTCGAGGTTCTCTTTGATGGTGTAAAGGAATCCAACTGATTTTTGTATGTTTCTCTTGTATCCTGATACTTTTATGAAATCTTGTATTAGTTCAAGTAGTTTTCTTGTGGATTCTTTGGGGTTTTCTGTGTATAAGATCATATCTTCTGCACATAGAGATACTCTGACTTCTTCCCTACCAATCTGGATGCCTTTCTTTCTTTTTTTAGCCTAATTGCTCTGGCTAAGACCTCCATCACAATGTTCAATAAGAGTGGTGATAAAGTGCATCCTTATCTGGTTCCCGTTCTCAAGGGGTATGCTTTCAAAGCGTCTTAATTTAGAATAATGTTGGCTTTTGGCTTTGAATAAATGCTCTTAATTATATTGAGGATTTTCCCTTCTATTCCTATTATGTTGACAGTTTTTACCATGAATGAGTGTTGGACTTTGTCATATGCCATTTCTGCATCGACTGATAAGATCATGTGATTCTTGTTTTTTTTTTATTTTAGTTATGTGATGGATTAGATTGATTGTTTTTCTAATGTTGAGCCATCCCTGCATACCTAGTACAAATCCCACTTGATCCTGGTGAATTATTATTTTGATATGTTGCTGAATTCTATTGGCTATAATTTTGTTGAGGATTTTTGCGTCAATGTTCATGAGGGATCTTGGTCTGCAATTTTGTTTTTTTGTGGTGTCTTTACCTGATTTTGGTACCAGGGATATGCTGGCTTCATAGAATGAGTTTGGTAGTATTCCATATTTTTCTATGTTCTGAAATACATTTAGTAGGAGCAGTGTTAACTCTTCTCTGAAAGTTTGGTAGAATTCTCCAATGAAACATCTGGGCCAGGACTTTTTTTTTGTCGGGATTTTTTTTTAAATTACCTTTTCAATCCCTTCTTTTGTTATGGGTTTCTTTATTTGTTCTACCTCTGTTTGTTTTAGTTTAGGTAGGTAGTGTGTTTCTAGAAATTTGTTCATTTCCTCTACGTTTCCAAATTTGTTAGAGTACAATTTTTCTTAGTATTCTGTTATGATTCTTTTAATTTCAGTTGTATCTGTTGTGATATCACCTATCTCATTTCTTATACAGGTTATCTGTTTCCTTTCCTGTTTTTCTTTTGTCAGTTTGGCCAATGGTTTATCAATTTTGTTGATCTTTTCAAAGAACCAGCTTTTGGTCTTGTTAACTCTTTCAATTGTTTTCCTGTACTCTATTTCATTTGTTTCTGCTCTAATTCCTATTATTTCCTTTCTTCCGGTGCCTGAGGGCTTCTTTTGCTGCTCTCTTTCTACTTGTTCCAGTTGTAGGTTAATGGTTTGATTATGGCCCCTTCTGCTTTTTGGATGTGTGCATTCATTGCTATAAACTAACCTCTGAGCACTGCTTCTACTGTGTCCCAGAGATTCTGGTAAGATGTCTTTTCATTCTCATTTGAGTCTATGAATTTCTTTATTTCATCTTTAATTTCTTCTATAACCCAGTAGTTTTTGAGCACTGTGTTGTTCAGTTTCCACGTTGATTTTTTTTCCTTGCTTTTTCTGTTGTTGATTTCTACTTTTATGGCTTTATGGTCAGAAAAGATGCTTTGTAATATTTGAATGCTGTGGATTTTGTTAAGGCTTGCTTTATGGCCTAGTATGTGGTCTATTCTGGAGAATGTTACATGCACGTTGGAAAAGAAAGTATACTTGGCTGCCATTGGGTGGAATGTTTGGTATATGTGTATGATATCAAGTTGGTTGATTGTAGAGTTTAGCTCTTCTGTGTCTTTGTTCAGCTTCTTTCTGGATGTTCTATCCTTCACCAAAGGTGGTGTGTTGAAGTCTCCTGCTGCTATTGTAGAGTTGTCTATGTCTCCTTTCAGTGCTGTTAGAGTTTGTTTTATATATTTTGGAGCCCTGTCATTGGGTGTGAAATATTTATCATAGTTATGTGCTCCTGGTGTATTGACCCCTTAATCATTATATAGCGTCCTTCCTTATCCTTTGCGGTGGATTTTCCTTTAAAGTCCATTTTGTCAGAGATTAATATTGCCACTCTAGCTTTTTTATGAGTTTTGTTTGCTTGATATATTTTTTACAATCCTTTGAGTTTTACTTTGTGTCTTTAAGTCTAAGGTGTATCTCTTGTAGACAGCATATAGACAGATCGTGTTTTCTAATTCAAACTTTCACTCTCTGTCTCTTTAGTGGCACATTTAGTCCATTTAAATTCAGCGTAATTATTGATAGTATAAGTTTAGTGCTGTCATTTTGATGTCTTTTTTTATGTGTTGTTGACATTTTCTTTGTTCCAGTTAATTTTCTGTGCTGAGTCATTTTTCCTTACGTATTTTCTTTTCATGCTTTTCATTGTTGTTGATTTTTTGTTTGCTGAGTCTTTTTTAGTTTTAGTTTTTTTTTTTTTTTTCACTTATAGGATTGTTAGCTTCCTTTGTGGTTACCTTAATATTCACCCCTATTTTTCTAAGTTTTTACCCATCGTTTATTTCTTCATATTGCCTTGACTTCCTCTCCATATGAAAAGTCTATGTGTAATTTTTAAAGTCCTAAGTCCCTCTTTGTTGTTTTAATGTTGTCATTTTTTACATATAGACATGTGTTTCCCTATTTTCAGTGTTTTAGCTTTGATTTAAAAATATGATATGCTTCACAAATTTGCATGTCATCCTTTCACAGGGGCCATGCTAATCTTCTCTGTATCATTCCAGTTTTAGTATATGTGCTGCCAAAGCAAGCACTAGTTTTTGGTTTTATATTTAGGTCTTTGATCCATTTTGAATTAGTTTTTGTGTATGGTGTGAGGTATGAGTGCTGTTTCGTTTTTTTGCAGATGCACATCCAGATTTGGAAACCACCGTTTGTTAAAAAGACTATCCATCACAATTTGATGGACTTTGGGCCTTTGTTGAAGATCAGGTGAATTTAGGTGGATGGATTTACATCTGGATTCTTGATTCTGTTCCATTGTTCAATGTATCTGTCATTGTACCAGGACCAGGCCATTCTGACTACCATAGCTGTATTGTAGGTTCTGAGTATTGGAAATGGGAATCCTCCTATTTTATTCTTCTTCAATAGTGCTTTACTTATCTGGGGGTATCTTCCCTTTTCATATAAAGTTACTGATTGTTTTTTTCCATCTCTTTAAATTTTTTGGTATTTGGGTTAGAATTGCATTGTATTTGTAAATTTCTTTGGGTAGAATTGTCATTTTCGTAATGTTGAGTCTTACTTTTCATGAACATGGTATGTTTTTCCTTTTCTGTAGATCTCTTTTGGTTTCTTGCAGTAGTGTTTTGTAGTTTTCTTTGTATAGGCCCTTTGCATCGCTGGTTAGTTTTATTCCTAAGTATTTTATTTTTTGGGGGGGGGGGGCTGTTATAAATGGTATTGTTTTCCTGATTTCCTTTTTATAATTCTCTTTTTTGGTATATAGGAATCCAATGGAATTTTCTTTGTTTACCTTGTTTCCTGCTACTCTGCAGAATCTTTCTATTAGTTCCAGTAGTTTTCTCATGGAGACTTTTGGGTTTTCTATATATAGTGTCATATCATAATCTGCTAAGAGGAACAGTTTTACTTCTTCATTATCATGTTGGATGCCATTTGTTTTTCTTGCCTTATTGCTCTAGCTAGGACTTTCAGCCCAATGTTAAATAGGAGTGGTGATAAAGGGCATCCTTGTCTTGTTCCTGTTCTCAAGTTGAATATTTTCAGCCTCTCTCCATTAAGAATGATGTTGGCCGTTGGTTTTGTATAGATGCCCTTTATTATCTTAAGGAATTTCCCTTCTATACCTATTTTATTGAGAGTTTTTATCAGGAATGGGTGTTGGACTTTGTCAAAAGCCTTTTCTGCATCGATTGAGATGATCATGTGATTATTTTATTTACATGGTGGATTACATTGATTGATTTTCTAATGTTGAACCGTCCTTGCATATTAGTTTGAATCCTACTTGGTTGTGGTGTATAACTTTTTTGATATGCTGCTGAATTCTATTGGTTAGAATTTTGTTGAGAATTTTTGCATCTATATTCATGAGAGATATTTGTTTGTAATTTTCTTTTTTGTGGTGTCTTTGCCTGTTTTGGTATCAGGATTATGCTGGCTTCAAAGAACGAATTTAGAAGTACCCCTTCCTTTTCTGTGTTCAGAAATAATTTGAATAGTACTGGTGTAAGCTCTTCTTTGAATGTTTGGTAGAAGTTGCCAGTAAAGCCATCTGGAACAGGGCATTTTTTTTGTTGGGATTTTTTTTTAATTACTTTTTCGGTCTCTTGTTATGGGTTTGTTCACATTTTCAACATCAATTTGTGATAGTTTGGATAGGTAGTTTGTAGAAATTTGTCCATTTCTTCTAGATTTTCAAATTTGTTGGAGTATAGTTTTTCATAGTACTCTTTTATGATCCTTTTTATTTCTGTTGGGTCTGTTGTAATGTCCCCCATTTCATTTCTTATTTGGGTTACTTGAGTCCTCTTCTGTTTTTCTTTTGTCAGTTTGGCTGGTGGTTTGTGGATTTTGTTGGTCCTTTCAAAGAGCCAACTTTTGGTTTTGTTGATTCTTTCTATTGATTTTCTATTCTCTATTTCATTTATTTCTGCTCTGATTTTTATTATTTCATTTATTCTGGTGGCTGTAGGCTTCTTTTACTGTTTTTTTTTTTTTCAGTTGTGTAACTGGTGTTTTGATTTTGTCCCTTTCTTTGTTTATGATATGTTCATCTATTGTTATAAATTGTCCTCTGAGGACTGCCTTTGATGTGTCCCAGAGGTTTTGGTATGATGTGTGTTCATTTTCATTTGATTCTAGGAAGTTTTTAATTTCATATTTGGTTTCTTCTGTTACCCAGTGTTTTTTAAGCAGGGTGTTATTTAGTTTCCCTGTAATTGATTTTTTTTCCCTAGATCTTCCTGTTGTTAAGTTTTACTTCGATGGTGTTGTGGTCAGAGAAGATACTTTGTATTATTTCAGTGTTCTGGATTTTGTTGAGGGTTGCTTTGTAGTCTAAGATGTGGTCTATTCTGGAGAAAGTTCCATGTGTTTGGAAAAGTATATGAAATTTGCAGCTGTTGGGTGGAGTGTTCTATGTATGTCTCTGAGGTCAAGTTGGATGATTGTGGCATTCAGATCTTCTGTATCTTTATTGAGTTTCTTTCTAGATGTTCTGTCCTTTACTAGAGCGGTGTGTTGAAGTCTCCTACTGTTATAGTGAAACTGTCAATGTCTCTTCAGTGCTGTTAAAGTTTGTTTTATATATTTTGGAGTCCTATCATTGGGTGCATAGATATTTATTATGGGTATGTCTTCATGATGGATCATCCCTTTAATCATGATATAGTGCCCTTGTTTGTCTTTTATGGGGATTTTGTTTTAAAGTCTATTTTTTCGGAGAGTAGTATTGCCACTCCTGCTCTTTTTTTGGTATCTGCTTGAATTTCTTTTGTTTGTTGATTCTTTTTTTATATTTCTTTTGTTTTTGAATATTTTGTTTTTACTGAGACTTTATGTTTTTCTTCTTTATTTTAATGAGTAGTTTTTTTTTTTTTTTTTTTTTTTTTACTTTCTTTTTGGTTACCTTAAAATTTACCCTTATCTTCCTAGGTTTGAACCAGTCTTTATCACTTGGTTTCTCCTTGCCTCCATCTCTATTTGAAAGTTCTATACTTACCCATTTATTCAGTCTTTTATTGTTCTGATGTTGTTGTCATCTGCGGATTAATCTCTCTGGTTCCCTATTGTGAATCTTTTGGTTTGGAATAGTCCATGAGAGTTCATTTCCTAGGTTGGTATCTGGCTGGTGTGATCTTGCCTCTTAGATTCAGGCTGTTGTCAGATGCTGTTTGTTCTCAAACCAAAGGACTCCCTTTAATAATTCTTTTAAGTTTAGTTTGGTTTTTATATATTCCCTTAGCGTCTTTTTATCTGGAAATGTCCTAATTTTACTATGGAGAATTTTGCAGGATATATTATTCTTGGTTGGTAATTTCTGTGTTTCAAGTTTTTATGTATATCGCCACATTGTCTTTTGCCTACGTGGTTTCTGCCAAATAATCTGACCTTAGTCTTATTGTTTCTGGTCTTTATGTGGCTCTTTGTTTTTCTTGAGCTGCTCTCATGATTCTTTCCTTGTCTTTTGTTTTAACGAGTGTGATTATGATATGCCTTGGTGATTTTCTTTTGCGGTCTGTCTTATATGGTGTTTGTTGAGCTTCCTAGATGGCCTGCTTCTCATCTCTCATGATATTAGGGAAGTTTTCAATCAGAAATTATTCAGTGATCCTTTCTGTGTGTTCTCTTTTCTTCCCATGTTCTGGAACTCTGATCACTTGTAAATTTTTGCCTTTGATTGTATCCCATATAATTCTCAGGATTTCTTCATTTTTCTTCAGTCTTTGTTCTGATTTTTCCTCAAAGTTGTATCCAATTGTTTGTCTTCAATTTTTCTGATCCTGTCTTCCATTTTTTCAAACCTGGCCTTCAGCCCTTCTATGACACTGTCCATTTCTGAAATCTTGTTTATCATATGG
Source organism: Dugong dugon (assembly GCA_030035585.1). NCBI lineage: Eukaryota > Metazoa > Chordata > Mammalia > Sirenia > Dugongidae > Dugong > Dugong dugon. The sequence goes on from CM057479.1 coordinate 38,695,208, forward strand.
ATTTCTAGCTTTTGTTTTTGTATGATTTCTAGTTGTGAATTTATTTTGGCATTTTGTTCCTGTATTATTTTCCGTAATTCTTCCTTTTTTGGTCTGTCTTTTCCATGAATTTGTCTGCCTTTTCCATGAAGTTGTCTACTTTTTACTCATTTCTGTTTGCTTTTTACTTCAACTCTTGGATAATTCTGAATATTAGAGATTTTAATTCCATATCAGGTAGTTCTAGTGCCTTTTCTTCTAGTGGAAAATCATCTGGGGTTTTATCTGGACACCTACTGGAACCATCCTGTCCTGTTTTTAAATATGTTTTGGTCTTGTCTGCTGTTTTAGGGACCTTCAGTAATTATTTTCTTCATTTATTGATTGTAGATTTGTAGTTTTGTCCTGCTTTTTTTGTACTATTTGGTTATGTCTGAACAGGCAGGCTGTGCCTTCTTTGCTGTTTGTTGATCGGTGGACATGATATTTTTCACTGCCTTGTCCAATGGGCAGGGCCAGTTGCTCAGCTATGGTGCAGCAGGGCTTGTCCAGCTGAAGCGGATGGTCTGGGATGGGTTGTTTGTGGCATGTACTTGGGCCAACTAGGTGAGCTGGGGGTCAGTGCAGAGCAGGTTCTGGTAGGCCATGCCCGTGCTGCTCAGGGGTGCAATATTCCATACACAGTGTAGATAGTCATGGGGGTTGGGGAGGTTGTGATGTGTGGAGCTAGATTGGGTATGGGAAAGAAGAGAGGAGAAACAGGAGCCTAAAAAAAGTGCTGAAGAATGCTGCTGTTCCAGTGGATAGATGAGAAATTAAAAAATGAAGAAAAACAAAGTAAAAAAAGAGATTAAAAATGAAAAAAACAAGCCCCCAGGGATTCCTATCTTCACGACTGCACAGACTGCGGAAGCCGCTCCCAAGCCACACAGTACAGACTGGCTAGAAGGGGTTGAGATGATACACAGTGCTAGTTATTCTGGAAACAGGAAAAGAAGGCAAGTAGAAAAATACAAGAAACCAAGAAATGAGGAAGAATAAAAAGAAAATAAATAAATTAAAAAAAAATTAAAAAGCTGCCAGTGATCTCACCAGTGTTGTGGCACGGACCGGGGAAGCAGTTCCCCAGCTGAATGGTGTTTTACTGCCTGTCAAGAAGAAGCAAAGATGACACAGGGAGTCAGGTGTTCAAGTAAAAGGTGGGGAAGGAGGTGACAGGCAGGGAAGAAACCAAAAAGTAATACCAGCAACAGAGAAATGGCACTAAAGAACCCAGCTAGTGTGGGTGGGGCGAATCCAGGTAGCACAGAACCAGTGCCTCCCATGCTGCAGTCACGTCCTTCTGGGAAGCAGCAGATTGGCCTGCTGGGAAGCGGAGGATCAACCTGCCAAGAAGCTGTGAATCAGCCCTCTGAGAAGCCGTGGATCAGCCCACCAGGAAGCAACAGATTGATCAGCTAGGAAGCCAAGGATTGGCCCACCAGGAAGTGGCAAAGGCCAAGCAGTGGGAGGTAGGGTAGAGGGGAGGAAAGCATGTATTGCTGGTTACCAGTCACTCTGTCTGCTGCTAGGAGATCCGTGAATCTGCTTTCTCATACTCCCTGTCTGCTGATCCAAGAGTCCAAGATACTGGATCCATGCTGCGTTAGCTGATAGGGGACCTCTGCTCATAACTCTCTTGGCTCTCTGTTCTGTCAGTTTCTTACTCCATTTGGTGCTTGGTTGAATCCTTTATCTCTTCATCTGATGCTTAGGGTTCCAGGATTGACTTTTTTTCTGAATTACTTAGTTTTTTGGATCCTTGTTGTGGAGGGACGGCATGGTGCTTCTGTCTATAGTGTCATGTTGGTTCCACCTCTATGTCTTTTTTATTCTTTTGGAACTACTTGCAGATGTAAAAACAAAAAAGCCAAAAATGTTGGGAGTGAATTTGAAATTAGAATTATGATAGCAATATATTCATATCTTGCTACTATTCTTATATGAAGCATTATCTTGAGATATTTTGCTACCGCTAAATTGCAGTCTCATTTTTCAGTTACTGCTGTTCAGTTAAAGATTCAGTTAATATGCCATACTATAACAATACAATTTAATCATTGCTTTAATACTTTTATGAGAGTTTTAGATTATTTTCATCAAAATCCATTTATTTGGAATTAGTTTCTTGATAAACTCAGCAAAACAAACAGAAATAATAACAAACATCTCAATAAAACAAAACAGCATACAGTAAGTTGGAATTGTATTTTAAATTTCTACAAAAAAAAGCATTCTTATGTCTACTGACCTTTTCTACTGATTTAAACCTATGTAATAACTTGTCACTATAGATAGAGTGCATTCCAAGTAATGTAAGAATATTGAGAACAATTATTTTTCCATTAAAAACCATAAAACCAATAGCTTTCATGTTTGATCTCCTAATACATTAGACCTATTCCCATGAAGTAAACAGGCTGTTAGAGACCTTACTTGCATTTACTTACTTTAATACATTTCTGTAATCCTAAAGGCTCTAGAACCAAAATTACAGAAAACATAGAATAATTCAATGCATTAGTAAAAATTATTAACCTTTATTCAATATATCAGATCACATACCTTCAAGTTTCAGATATTTTATTTAGATTAAAAAAAAAAAAACACTTTCCATGTGTTTTGAAAAAGACACATCTATAAATTGATAATAATTATCTGTTAAAAATAGCTCATTACTATGAAAATTTTTTTAGGTTCATTTACATCCATAACATTTACATACACACATCCATAAAAAGTTTTTTTAGAGACTTTTGTTTCTAATTTTAATTTTAGGCACTGCCGTATGGATATCATTTAATGTTTACAAGCTATTTATTAAGAGCAATGGAAAAAAATATCAGGAAATGAAATTTCAATAGCAACTTGTACATCCTAAGGATTTCACATTTGGGCCTCCATTGTATATAAGAAGCTTTAGCACAACTAAAACATGAAAAAGTAAAGTGATCTGCCTTATCTCAGGAAGGATGTAAATGGTTGAACCAAACTGAGACTGTTGAGCAAAGATTTCTAGTGCTTTCTTTAAAATGCAATTAATTTAACAATTGATGTGGTTTGGTTGTAGTGATGTTATAAATTGCATTTGCAGATCAACTGTAGAAAATTTCTGATTAAATATTTTCTAAGGATAAATATTTAACTTGCAAATTATTTTTTTGTATAATAACTAGGGACTATTTTCAGTTATTAAATATTTCAGAAAATATGAGTCCTTTGCATGCATCAAAAATATATATATGTATATTTAAATAAAAAGTGCAATGGCAGTAAAGACGCTTTTCATTTATGCATGTGCATTACCATCAAATCTATATTAATTACGCTATTAAAAGTAATCAAAAAATTCCTAAAATTTAACTAAATCCTCTAAAATCTTGGTGTTTATGACTGTTTATTCTGACACTTAAAAAGAGGAATATTTTATGTTAAGGTCACAAGTTAGTGAATGGCAGAAATATGTGTATATCCAAATGGCTTGTTTAGATTGTATGTAATGTGTGTTACTAGCACACAGAACAAATCAAACAGTAATGAGTTTGGCTGTTTGACCACGGCAATATATTATTGTTATTATACTGTCATGAAACCACTTACACCATATGTGTGAAATAGCACAATATAAAATTATTAACTTTATCCCCAAAATATTCCAATTGAGTAATTTTGCCTGGGAAGAGTAGAAACTTATTTAGCATTTTTAAACTAAATTTAAATAATTGAAAATTAAAAAATAATTCAAAGTGGTGCTTACTAAGGCACTATTTCAAGCCAGCTTTACAAAATATAATAGAGTAGTCATTTGGAAGGTCAGCATGGAACTTACTTCCTATTGAGAGACCTAATTGCCAAACGTTTTTGTTCACGTTGTCTGAAGGTTATGATTAGAACACATTAAAAAAACAGCAGATTCAGATCTAAGTGGACAACAAGGTACATAGGGTGATGAAAGGTCCTCCATGAAAGCACAAGACCATAGCCATTAAGTATCTTCTATGACAGTAAAATCATTTAAAAATCAATGCAAAATCTTTTCGAGAGTCAGTGTTCAGTAAAACACAAATAACACTGCCAGGAAGAATGAGAGCTTCTGAATTTTGTATGAGGTAAACTAGAAATTACGTGAAAATTATAGGGGGGGAAGAGTCAAATCATCCAGATTGGCAACAAGTATAGTTTTTTCAACACTTTAAAATCATTGTTACTGAGCATTGCTGCAAACACCATTATTTCATTTCTCGTATTAAACATTTATTTTATTTTATAATAATGGTAATACTTACAGATAAGTAGGCAAAATTACAGAATTCATTTTCATACTTAAAGTAGAATATTTTAGCTTTCTAATTAATATGTAAGTGCAGAATACTAACACTGGTCAACTGTTTGTGTGAAGAAGAAAAAATAAATTATTGATCCCATTATCTTATCCTCAGAATTATTACTCATATGCTGAGAAAGCATTTAATTGAGCCTATTGAAACTGTCAACTATATTCATCAAAAATGATTGAATATTGGAAATCCCTTATAGTTCAATCTAACAGTAATGTCAGTCATTAACCACAAACTAGTGAGTATCTACATTTGAATACTGAATATCAGTGTTCGATAGATATTTATTACATGTCAAAAATTCTCAAGGCATAAGGAACCATGTGACATTTTACAAGGTATTGTAAATGTTCTCAGATAGCTATGTAATTATAAAATACAAGGTAATTTTATAAAATTACAAAAATTATATACATGTAATGTGTATAAAATTCTAGAAGAATAAAATTAAGTCTAGTTAGGAATACCAAGAAAAGCATCAGGAAGAGGTGTAATTTAAAGCGGACACTAAAGAAGGAGGGTTTAGTGAAAAAGGAGGGGTAGGTTTGATATAGACATCTAGAAGCATGTGTCTTGTGAAGCACGGATTATGACTCATTAGGCCTTTTATCTCCAGTACCTAAAAGTATCTTGGATATCATAGTTGATCAATAAATATTAGTTAAGGAGGCTGGGCCAAGATGGCGGAGTAGTCAGATGCTTCCTGTGGTCCCTCTTACAAAAAACTCCCAAAAAAACAAGTGAGTCGATTATATATGACAATCCAGGAGCCCTAAACATCAAAGACAAGGTTGAAGACTCAAACTGAGCAGCAGGGGGAGGGAGAGATGTTTCAGAAGCAGCAAGAAGTTGCCAGACCTGAGCCAGCAGAACAAGCACCCTATAGGCTGGATTGACTGGCACAAGTGCGAAGTCAAGCAGTGGCACTCGGGACACATTTTACACATCTGGAGAGACTGAGTGGCAGCGAGTCAGCTCAAATCTCCAGAACCAGTGAGAAATGGTGCTCTACTGGTGAAAGATAAGTATGAGCATCTAACCTACCATGCATGGATTAAAAAAAAAAAAAAATCCTCCTTTTGGGAAATACCTCTCTCCCAATTAACTGCTCCCTCTTTGCTCTGCTCTGGTCCCAGGTCCGGCTTCAGAGATTGCTGCACTTTCTGGGCCAGAAGTAGGATTCGTTGCATACCCTGAGCCATTCTCCAGGCTTTGGAGAGGGATCAAATTAACAAACAGGGAAAACATAATCTGCCACCTCACTTAAGATGGGAACTCAGGGCAGGTACAGTCCCTTTGCCTAGGCACAGGCATAAGGAGTCCATGGACTTTGAATGCCTTTCACCCCTGTGTAAACTTATGTGGGCCCATTTCAACAACATAGGCCCTCATTAGGACAGTATACCAGGGTATATACCTGAAGCCTATTTTCATCTGTATCTGCTATAAGGGGGAGTGGTAGATTCATGACATTTGACACCACTCTGCCTATTAAGCAGGGTCCTCACCTACCCACATTAGGGCACTGAGGACTGGTGGCTTTACCTACTCCATTAAGCCACTTGCAACAGGGGTCCAAGAATAAGTGGTGACTCCCAGTTCTTACAGTTAACAGCATTGGATGCCGATAGCCCAGCTGCAAAACCGAACTACTTACACGCCCTAGGGAAGAGGGATACACCTTCCACCCAGACACTCACAGGCAGCAGTAAGCCCCCTGCCTTGATCAGTGCATGACCCCCTACTGCAGTCAGATATCGGTGCCTACTCCTATCACGTCAGCCCATCTAGGACTGTGTAGGTGACAGCCAGCACCATACACTTGGTGACCAATGACTTGGACACCTGAGCTGAATCCACAAAAGAAAAGTAAATGGACTCTTGGGCTCACATACCTAGTAACAGCTCTAGTCACGTGGAGATAGGACGTGAGAGTTTCAAAGATGTCAATAATCAAACTAACTCACATAAACAGCCTATTTGGATGTATCAAAACAAAACAAAACAAAACCAGAAGCTTGGACATAGTAAGCAAACATAAAATAAATAAATATAATAATTATAGATGGCTCAGAGAAAACAGTCAATATCAAATCACATAAAGATACAGACCATGATGGCTTCAGCAAGCTACCAAAACAAAGAATCCAAAAAACCTTCCAGAAGAAGAGAATTTCTTGGAATTACCAGAGGTAAAATGCAAAAGACTAATACAAAGAACTCTTCAAGGAATCAGGAAAGAGATAAGGGAAAACACAAAACAAGCCAAGGAAAACAGAGACAAAGCAACAGAGGAACTTAAAAAGGTTATTCAAAAGCATAATGACAAATTTAACAGGCTGCAAGAATCCATACAGAAACAGCAAACAGAAATCCAGAAGATTAACAATAAAATTTCAGAATTAGACGACTTATAAAAAGTCATAGGAGAAGAATTGAGGCAATGGAAGTTAGAATTCATGAGATTGAAGACTCAGCACTTAACACCAACTTATCTGAGGGAAAATCAGATAAAAGAATTTTTAAAAATGAAGAAATCCTAAGAGTTATGTGGGACTCTATCAAGAGGAATAACCTATGAGTGATTGGAGTACCAGAAAAGGGGGGGGGGGGTAACAGAAAATACAGAGAAAATTGTAGAAGATTTGTTGGCAGAAAACTTCCTTGATATCGTGAAAGATGAGAAGATATCTATCCAAGAAGCTCATCAAACCCCACACAAGGTAGATCCCAAAAGAGAGTCACCAATGCATATTATTATCAAACTTGCCAAAACCAAAGTTAAAGACAGAATTTTAAGAGCAGCTAGGGATAAATGAAAAGTCACCTTCAAAGGAGAGTCAATAAGACTAAACTCTGACTACTCAGCAGAAACCATGCAGACAAGAAGGCAATGGGATGACATATACAAAGCCTTCAAGGAAAAAAAATATCTGCCAAGAAATATGCATCCAGCAAAACTGTCTCTCAAATATGATGGCAAAATTAGAGCATTTCCCAACGAACAGAAGTTTAGGGAATTTGTAAAAACCAAACCAAAATTACAGGAAATATTAAAGGGAGTTCTCTGGTTAGAAAATCAATAACATCAGATAACCATCCAACACTAAAACACAGGACAGAGTAACCAGATATCTACCCAGATAGGGAAGTCACAAAAATAAATCAAAGCCAAAACACTGAAAATAGGGAAACACAGAGGTCAATATGTAAAAGATGAAAACATTAAAACAAAAAAAGACTAAAACAGGTAGTCATAGATCTTTCAGGTAGAGGGGAAGTCAAGGCAATATAAAGAAATAAACAATGGGCTTAAACTTAGAAAAATGGGGATAAATATTTAGATAACCACAAAGGAATCTAACAATCCTACACATAAAAATAAAAAAACAAGAAAAAATAGACTTAGCAAATACAAAATCAACAATGGAAAAGATGAAAAGAAAATACATAAAGAAAAATGACTCAGCACAGAAAATTAAGTGGAACAAAGAAACTGTCAACAATACACAAGAAAAGACATTAAAATGACAGCACTAAACTCATGGCTGTCAATAATTAAACTGAATGTAAATGGACTAAATGCACCAATAAAGAGACAGAGAGTGGAAGAATGGATTAAAAAACACGATCTGACTGTATGTTGCCTAAAAGAGACACATCTTAGACTTAAAGACACAAACTAAAACTCAAAGGATAGAAACAAAAATACCAGGAAAACAGCACTTAAAAAAGAGCAGTAGTGACAATATTAATTTCAGAAAAAATAGACTTTAAAGCAAAATTCACATAAAGGATAAAGAAGGACAGTCACCAGGACGACATAACCATAATAAATATTTACGCACCCAATGACAGGGCTCCAAAATACATAAAACAAACTCTAGCAGCATTGATAAGAGACATAGACAGCTCCACAATAATAGTATGAGACTTCAACACACCAATTTCAGTAAAGGACAGAACATTCAGAAAGAAAGCTCAATAAAGACACGGAAGATTTAAATGCCACAATCAACCAAATTGATCTCATAGAGGTATACAGAACACCCCACCAAACAGCAGCCAAGTATACTTTCTTTTCCAACCAACATGGTAGATTCTCCAGAATACACTATATATTAGGCCACAAAGCAAACCATAACTGAATCTGAAACATCGAAATATTACAAAGCATCTTTTCTGACCATTAAGCCATAAAAGTAGAAATCAATAACAGAAAAAGCAAGGAAAAAAAAATAGCTAGAAACTGAGCAACACCTTGCTCAAAAAACACTGGGTTATAGAAGAAATTAAGGACAGAATAAATAAATCACAGAATCAAATGAGAATGAAAACTCATCCTACCAGAACCTTTGGGGCACAGCAAAAGCAGTGCTTGAGGTCAATTTATAGCAGTAAATGTACATATCCACAAAGAAGAAAGGGCCAAAACCAAAACATTAACCCTATGATTTGAACAAATGAAAGAAGGCAGCAAAAGAAGCCCACAAGTGCCAGAAGAAAGGAAATAATAAAGATTGCAGCAGAATTAAATGAAATAGAAAATATAAAAAACAGTTGAAAGAGTTAATAATACTAAAAGCTGGTTCTTTGAAAAGATCAGCAAAGCCGATACACCATTGGCTAAATTGACAAAAGAAAAAACAGGAGAGGAAGCAAATAACCTGAATAGGAAATGAGATGGGTGATGTCACAACAGATACAACTGAAATTAAAAGAATCATAAGAGAATACTATGAAAAATTGTACTCCAATAGATTTGAAAACTTAGAGGAAATGGACAAATTTCTAGAAAGAAATTACCTACCTAGACTAACACGAGCAGAGGTAGAACAACTAAATACACCTATAACAAAAGAAAAGATTGAAAAGGTATGTAAGTAACTCCCAACAGCAACAAAAAAAAAGCCCTGGCCCTGATGGCTTCACTGGAGAATTCTACCAAACTTTCAGAGAAGAGTTAACACTACTACTACTAAAGGTATTTAAGATCATACAAAAGGATGGAATACTCCCAAACTCATTCTATGAAGACAGAATAACCATGATATTAAAACAAGGTAAAAAAAAATTAAAAAGCAATATCCCTCATGAACATAGGTGCAAAAATCCTTAACAAAATTCTAGTCAATAGAATTCAGCAACACATAAAAAAAATAATTCACCATGACCAAGGGGATTCAAACCAGGTATACAAGGATGGTTCAACAGTAGAAAAACAATCAAAGTAATCCATCACATAAAGAAAACAAAAGATAAGAACCACATGATCTTATAAATTGATGCAGAAAAGGCATTTAATGAAGTCCAACAGCAATTTATAATAAAAATTCTCAGCAAAATAGGAATAGAAGGGAAATTTCTCAATATAATTAAGGGCCTTTATACAAAGCCAGCAGCCAACATCATCCTAAATTTAGACACTTTGTAAGTATTCCCCTTGAGAACGGGAACCAGATAAAGACGCACTTTATCACCACTCTTATTCAACATTGTGCTGGACGTCCTAGCCAGAGCAATTAGGCTAGAAAAAGAAATAAAGGGCATCCAAATTAGTAAGGAAGATGTAAAAGTATCCCTATTTGCAGATGATATGATCTTATATCAAGAAAACCCCAAAGAATCCACAAGAAAACCACTGGAACTAATAGATGATTTCAGCAAAGTATCAGGTACAAGATAAGCATACAAAAATCAGTTGGATTCCTCTAAACCAACAAACAGAGCTTCGAAGAGGAAATCACCAAATCATTACCATTTACAGTAGCCCCCCAGGAAGATAAAATACTTAGGAATAAATCTAACCAGAGAAGTAAAAGACTTATACAATGAAAACTACAAGACACTACTGCAAGAATCCAAAGCAGACCTACATAAGTGGAAAACATACCATGCTCATGGATAGGAAGACTCAACATTGTGAAAATGTCAATTCTACCTAAAGTGATCTACAGATACAATGCAATCCTGATACAAATTCCAAAGATATTTTTTAATTAGATGGAGAAACAAATCACCAATTTCATATGGAAAGGGAAGCGGCCTTGTATAAGTAAAGCATTATTCAAGAAGAGGAACAAAGTGTGAAGCCTTATACTACCTGATTTTAGAAACTATTATATCACCATGGTAGTCAAAACAGCCTGGTACTGGTACAACAACAGATACATAGACCAATGAAACTGAATTGAGAATCCAGACATAAATTCATCCACCTATGAGTAGCTGATACTTGACAAAGGCCCAAAGTCCATTGATTGCAGAAAAGACAGTGTCTTTAACTAATGGCGCCAAAAAATGAAACAGGACCCATACCTCATACCATGCACAAAAACTAACTCAAAATGGACCAAAGACCTAAATATAAAATCGAAAATGATAAAGATCATGGAAAAAAAATAGGGACAATTCTAGGAGCCCTAATACAGGGCATAAAGAGAATACAAAACACAACTAACAATGCGCAAACACCAGAAGGGAAACAAGATAACTGGGAGCTTCTAAAAATCAAACACTTATGCTCATCAAAAGATCTTACCAAAAGAGTAAAAAGCGAACCTACAGAATAGGAAAAAATTTTTGGCTACAAGAAATCCCACCAGTGTCTATTCTCTAAAATCTCCAAGATTACTGCAGAACTTCAACCACAAAAAGATAACTGAATTAAAAAATGGACAAATGATATGAACAGGCACTTCACCAAAGACGATACACAGGTGGCTACTAGATATGTGAGGAAATGCTCATGATCATTAACCATTAGATAAAACCACAATGAGATACCATCTCACCCCAACAAGGCTAGCATTAATCCAAAAAACACCAAATAATAAATATTGGAGAGGTTGTAGAGAGATTGGAACACTTACACACTCCTGATAGGAATGTAAAATGGTACAAGTACTTTGGAAATCGATTGTAACGTTCTTAAAAAGCTAGAAATAGAATTATCATACAATCCACCAATCCTACTTCCTGGAACATATCCTAGAAAAATAAGAGCCGTCACAGGAATAGATATATGCACATCTATGTTCATTTCAGCACTGTTTACAATAGCAAAAAGATGGAAACAACCTAGGTGCAACAGATGAATGGATAAACAAATTATGGTATATTCACACAATGGAATAATACACAATGACAAAGAACAATGATGAATCCATGAAACATCTCATAACATGGACGAATCTGGAAGGCATAATGCTGAGTGAAATTAGTCAATCTCAAAAGGACAAATATTGTATGAGACTACTATTACAAGAACTAAAAAAAGGCTTAAACACAGAAGAAAATATTCTTTGATGATGACACGGGTAGGGAGGGAGGGAGAGTGGAATTCACTTATTAGATGGTAGACAAGAATTATCTTAGTTTAAGGGAAGGACAGTACACAATACAAGGGAAGTCAGTACTACTGGTCTAAACCAAAAGCTAAGACGTTTCCTGAACACAACCAAACACTTCAAGGGACAGAGTAGGTGGGGTGGGGGTCTGGGGACCATGGTTTCAGGGGACATCTAGGTCAACTGGCATAACAAATTTTATTAAGAAATGTGCATCCCACTTTGGTGAGTGGTGTCTGGGGTCTTAAAAGCTAGCAAGTGGCCATCTAAGATGCATCAATTGGTCCCAACCCACCTGGAGGAAAGAAGAATGAAGAACACCAAAGACACAAGAAAACATTAGCCCAGGAGACAAAAGTGGCCACATAAAACAGAGACTTCATCAGTCTGATACCAGAAGAAGTAGATAGTGCTCAGCTACCACCAGTGACTACCCTGACAGGGAACACAACAGAGAGTCCCTGGTGGTGCAGGAGAAAAGTGGGGTGCAGAACTCAAATTCTAGTAAAAAGACCAGACTTAATTGTCTAACTGAAACTGGGGGAACCCCAGAAGACATGGCCCCCTGACTCTCTGTTAACCCAGAACTAGAACCATTCCCGAAGCCAACTCTTCAGACAAAGATTAGACTGGACTATAAGACATAAAATGATACTCGTGAAGCGTTTGCTTCTTAGTTGAAGTAGATATACAAGACTAAATGGACAGTTCCTGTCCGGAGGCAAGATGAGAAGGCAGAAAGGGATAGGACCTGGTTAAATGGACATGAGAAATCCGGGGCTGAAAGGAGGAATGTGCGGTCTCATTATAGGGATGGCATCTGGGGTCACATAAAAATTTGTGTACAACTTTTTGTATGAGAAACTAACTAGAGTGATGAACTTTCACCTAAAGCACAATTAAAAAAAAAAAACTGAAAGATGCTGCCCAACAGAAAAATAAAAGTAAAAAAAATTAATTGAATACATGAAGTCATATAATATTACTTTACAGCAGATTGTAAAATTTAAGATGTATAAAATAAAACCACTAGGAGTTCCGGCAAAATGGCGCTCTAGGCAGAAGCACCATGCCGTCCCTTCACAGCAAAGACCCGAAAAACTAAGCCGAACAGAGAATACAGCAATCCTGAAACCCTAAAACATCAAATGAAGGGATAAAGAACTCAGCCAAGCACCAAATGGAGTGAGAAAACTGACAGAGAATGGACAGCGAGGAGAGATTCATGCAGAGGTACCCTACCAGCTAAAGCAGTGCGGATCCACCATCTTGGACTCCTATTGGAGACCAGAAAACAGGGCGTACAAGAAAGCAGCATCACGGAGCGTCCATCAGGAGACATAACAACTGGTAATTTGTGGTATATGCTTTCCCACTCTCTACTCTTCTTCACCCACACTCAGCCCTCTCTGCTTCCTGCGAACACAGTCTCTTGTCCAGAAACACCAGTCCGCACTAGCTGGCTCTCTGAGTGCCATTTGTTGGCTGCTAGTGTTGCTTTTTTTTCCTGCTTCTTTTGATTTCTCACTTACCTCTCGCCACCTCCCCCTCCTTTCGCTCATGTACCTGGCTCCGTGCGCCATCTTTGCTTCTGCTTGAGGGTCTTTGGAGCTCCATTTGAATGTGGAGCTGCTTCCCAGTCTGGGCTACCACGATGGTGGGATCCCGGGGCTTTTGCTCGTTTGTTTGTTTTGAATTATTTGTTTGTTTTCTTTTCCTTTTCTTGAGTTGGAAGCTGTTTCTGGCCAGGCAGTGCTGCATGGCAAGGAGACTCCCCTTCGACTTCCACAAACGTGCAGAGGGATACTTGAGGGCATTTCTTTTTTCATTGGTTTTTTTTTTTCTCTTTTTGTGGGGGCCTTTCTTGTTCTTTTTTTTTCTTTTAATTTGTTGTGTTTTCTTTTCCCTCTTTTTTCCTTTTTGTCTTTCTTCATTGCTCAGTTTCTCATCTCTCTATATCTTCTTTCTCTTTCTGTTCCCTGAATACCTGGCATTGTATACTTCTATGATTTCTAGCCAGTCTTTACTGCAACACCTGAGAGGGACTTCCCCAAACCTCTTAGCTACACCGGTGGGATCCCTGGGAATTTTGAGGTTCTTTAACCTGTCTGATTTTTATTTATTCATTCTTTTCTTTTCTTCCTTTTCCCCTTTCTGTTTTTCTCCATTTCATAGTCTCTCATCTCTCCACTCCAACAGCAAGCTCCCCTAGCATTCTTTTTTGTTTGTTTCTATGTTTTTGGCTCCTGTTCCTATCTCCACTCTCCCACATCCATCTCAGCTCCACACATAACAATCTCCCCGCTGCATCCTGCATACCTGCACTGTGCACTTGACATCACACCACCAAGCAGCACAGACAAGGCCTACTGGAACCTGCCCTGCACTGATTACTGACCCGCTCTGGTGGCTGTAGTAAGTGCCACAAACAACATGTCCCTGCCATACCATATCTGAGTGACTGACCCTGCCAGTTGGAGAAGGATGTGAAAAGTACAGTGTGCACAGATGAGCAAACAACAGAGAAGACACAGTCTGCCTACTCAGACATAGTCAAATTTATTTTCAAGAAAAGGGATGAAACAAACAAATCGGCAATCAATAAATGAGAAAAATAACTACTGACTACCCCGAAAACAGCAGACAATATCAAAACATTTACAAAAAACAAGACAGGATGGTTCCAGTAGGCATCGAAAATAAGACACCACATAACTCTCCTGTGGAAGAAAATGCACTAGAACTACCTGATAGGGAATTCAAATCTCTAATACTCAGAATTCTTCAAGAACTGAGGCAAAAAGCTGACAAACATGAGGAAAAAATAGACAAATTCATGGAAAATACAGACAAAAAACTGGAAGAATTCAGGAAAATAATGAAGAAACAAAATGTCAAAATAAATTCACAACTAGAAATTCTACAAAGACAACAATTAGAAATCCAAAATATAAACAAGATTTCAGAAATGGACGGTGTCATAGAAGGGCTGAGAAGTAGATCTGCAATGGTGGAAGACAGGATTAGTGGAATCGAACACAAACACTTAGATACAACTCTGAGGAAAACTCAGAAGAAAGAAAAAAGAAAAATGAAGAGAACCTGAGAGTTATGTGGGATACAATCAAAAGCAAAAATGTTCGAGTGATTGGAATCCCAGAACAGGGGGAGAAAACAGAAAACACAGAGAGGATCACTGAGGAACTGCCGACAGAAAACTTCCCCAATATCATGAAAGATGAAAAGCTGGCCATCCAAGAAGCTCAACGAACCCCATATAGAAGAGTCCCCAAAAGAAAATCACCAAGGCATATCATAATCACATTCACCATAACCAAAGACAAACAAAGAATCCTGAGAGCAGCTTGTGAAAAACAAGAAGTCACATACAGAGGAGAAACAATAAAACTAAACTCAGATTATTTGGCAGAAACCATGCAGGCAAGAAGGCAATGGGATGACATATATAAAATCTTGAAAGAAAAAAACTGTCAGCCAAGAATAATATATCCTGCAAAACTCTCGTTCAAATATAATGGTGAAATTAGGTCATTTCCAGATAAATAGAAATTAACGGAATATGTAAAAGTCAAAACAAACTTACAAGAATTATTAAAGTGAGTTCTTCGATCTGAGGACAAAGAGCTTCAGCTCACAGACAGAACCTAGGATGCAGGATCATACCAGCCAGATACCAATCTAGAAAATGAACTCTCGAGGACTATCCAAAACCAAAGGAAATACAACACGGAATCAGAGCAGTTAATCAATAAATGACAACAACATCAAACCATAAAAGAGGGAATAAACGGCATAGGTATAGAACCTTCTAATGGAGAGGAAGGCATGGCGATACCAAGTAAAGATAGACTGCTTCAAACTTAGAAAGATAAGGGTAAAATTCATGGTAAACACAAAGAAAGTTAACAAACATACTCATTAAAAAAAAGAGGAAAAACATAAAGTCCCAGCAAAAACAAAACCTACAAAAACAAAAGAAATGAAAAAAAGTCCACAAACAAAAGTAACTCAACACAAGAGAGTAAGAAGAACAAAGAAAACATCAGCACCACAAAAAAAGCACCACAAAATGCCAGAAACAAACTCACATCTATCAATAATTACATTGAATGTAAATGGACTCACTGCACCCATAAAAAGATGGAGAGTGACAGAATGGGTAAGGAAATAGGATCTATCAATATGCTGTCTACAAGAGACACACCTTAGAAACAAAGATGTGAATTTATTAAAAGTCAAAGGTTGGAAAAAAATATATCAAGCTAACAACTACCAAAAAAGAGGTGGAGTGGCAATTCTAATCTCAGATAAAATAGACTTAAAACAAAATCTACCATAAAAGACAAAGAAGGACACTATATAATGATTAAGGGGAAGATCCATCATGAAGACATAACCATAAAAAACATATGCACCCAATGACAGGGCTCCAAAATACATAAAACAATCTCTAACAACACTGAAAAGAGAAATTGACAGTTCCACAATAATAGTAGGAAACTTCAACACACCACTCTCAGTAAAGGACAGAACAACTAAGAAGAAACTCAGCAAAGATACAGAAGACCTAAAGGACACAATCAGCCAACATGACCTCATAGACATATATAGAACACTCCATCCATCCACTGCAAACTAGACATTCTTTTCCAATGCTCATGGAACGTTCTCCAGAATAGACCATATCTTAGGCCACAGAGCAAACCTCAACAAGATCCAAAACGTTGAGATAATTCAAAGTATCTTCTCAGACCACAATGCCATCAAGGTAGAAACTAACACTAGAAAGAGCAAGGAAAAAAATCAACTGCTTGGAAACTGAATAATATCCTGCTTACACATCACTGGGTAATAGAAGAAATCAGAGATGGAGTCAAAAACTTCCTAGAATCAAATGAGAATGAAAACACATCATACCAAAACCTTTGGGACACAGCAAAGGCAGTCCTCAGTGGACAATTTATAGCGATAGATGTATATATCAAAAAAGAAGAAAGGGACAAAATCAAAACATTAACTACAGAACTCAAATAGAAAGAGAACAGCAAAAAAAAAAAAAAAAAGGCCACAGGCACCAGAAGAAAGGAAATAGTAAACATCAGAGCAGAAATAAGTGAAATAGAGAACAGAGAAACAATATAAAGAATCAACAAAACCTAACGTTGGTTCTTTGAAAGAATCAACAAAAGCGATAAACCACTGGCCAGACTGATAAAGAAAAACAGGAGAGGACGCAAACAACCCAAGTAAGAAATGAAACGAGCAACATTACAAAAAACCCAACTGAAATTAAAATGATCATAATAGAATGCTATGAAAAACTATACTCCGACCAATTTCAAAACCTAGAGGAAATGGATAAATTTCTAGAAACACATGGCCTACCCAAACTACAACAAAGTGATGTTGAAAATCTGAACAGACCCATAACAAGGGAAGAGACTGAAAAGGTAATAAAAAAAACTCCCAACCAAAAAAAGCCCTGGTCCAGATGGCTTCACTCGAGAATTCTACAAAACATTTACAGAAGAGCTTGTACCAGTTCTACTCAAGCTATTTCACAGTATAGAAGAGGAAGCAACACTTCCAAATTCTTTCTATGAAGCCAGCATAACGCTGATACCAAAACCAGGCAAAGACATCATAAAAAAAGAAAATTACAGACCAATATCTCTCATGAATATAGATGCAAAAACTCTGAACAAAATTCTAGCCAATAGAATTCAGCATCATATCAAAAAAATAATACACCATAACCAAGTAGGATTCATACCAGGTATGCAAGGATGGTTCATCATTAGAAAACCAATCAATGTAATCCACCAAAAACAAAACGAAAGAAAAAAATCACATGATCATCTCAATTGACACAGAAAAGGCATTGAACAACATCCAACACCCATTGCTGATAAAAACTTTCAATAAAATAGGTATAGAAGGGAAATTTCTCTACATAATAAAGAGCATCTATACAAAACCAACAGCCAACATCATTCTTAATGGAGAGAGGCTGAAAACGTTCCCCTTGAATACAGGAGGTAGACAAGGATGGCCTTTATCACCACTTCTATTTAACGTTGTGCTGGAAGTTCTACCTAGAGCAATAAGGCAAGAAAAAGAAATAAAGTGCATCCAAATTGGTAATGAAGTAGATAAACTGTCCCTGTTTGCAGATGATATGATACTATACATTGCAAACCCTAAAGACTCCATGAAAAATCTACTGGAACTAATGGAAAGATTCAGCAGAGTAGCAGGATACAAGACAAACATTCAAAAATCCTTTGGATTCCTACACACCAGTAAGGTGAATGATGAAAAGGAAATCAGGAAAACAATACCATTTTCAATAGCCCCTAGAAAGATAAAATACTTGGGAATAAATCTGGCCAGGGATGTAAAAGACTTATACAAAGAAAACTACAAAACACTACTGTATGAAACCCAAAGGGATCTACATAAATGGAAAAACATACCATGCTCATGGATAGGGAGACTCAACATTGTGAAAATGACAATTCTACCCAAAGCAATTTACAAATACAATACAATCACAATCGAAATACCAACAACATTCTTCAAAGAGATGGAAAAACTAAGGGACGAGGCCCCATATATGTAAAGCACTACTGAAGAAGAAGAATAAAGTTGGAGGACTCACACTACCTGACTTCAGAACCTACTGTACAGCTACAGTAGTCAAAACAGCCTGGTACTGGTACAATGACAGATACATTGACCAATGGAACAGAATTGAGAACCCAGATGTAAATCCATCCACCTACGGTCAACTGATCTTCGACAAGGACCCAAAGTCAATCAAATGGGGAAAAGACAGTCTTTTTAATAAATGGTGCTGTCAAAACTGGATATCGATCTGGAAAAAATTGAAACAGGACCCATACCTCACACCGTATACAAAAACTACTTCAAAATGGATCAAAGACCTGAATATAAAGCCTAAAACTATAACGTTCATAGAAGAAAAAATAGGACCAACACTTCAGGCCTTAATACATGGCATTAATAGGATACAAGCCATAACCATCAATGCATAAACCCCAATAGATAAGCTAGATAATTGGGATCTTCTAAAAATCAAACACCTATGCTCATCAAAAGACTCCACCTAAAGAGTAAAAAGAGAACATACAGATTGGGAAAAAATTTTTGGGCAGTACAAGTCAGACAAAGGTCTAATCTCCATAATCTACAAGAAAATCTAATACCTCTACAACAAAAAGACAAATAATCCTATGAAAAAATGGGCAAAGGAAATGAACAGACACTTCACCAAAGAAGACATTCAAATGGCCAACAGACACATGAGGAAATGCTCGCGTTCACTAGCCATTAGAGAAATGCAAATTCAAACCACAATGAGATACCATCTCACCCCGGCATTACTGGCACGAATCAAAAACACTGGAAATAACAAATGTTGGATGGGCTGTGAGGAGATGGTAACTCTTATGCACTGCTGGTGGGAATGCAAAATGATACAACCATTTTGGAAAATGATATGGCGCTTCCTCAGAAAGCTAGAAATAGACATACTATTCGATCCAGCAATCCCACTCCTAGGACTATATCCTAGAGAAATAAGAGTCATCACTCGAATAGACATATGCACACCCATGTTCATGGCAGCATTGTTCACAGTAGCAAAATGATGGAAACAACCTAGATGCCCATCAACTGATGAATGGATAAACAGACTATGGTGCATACACACAATGGAGTACTATGCAACAAGAAAGAACAACAATGAATCTGTGAAGCATCTCGTAACATGGATGAAACTGGAGGACATTATGCTGAGTGAAATAAGTCAATCACAAAAGGACAAATATTGTATGAGACCTCTATTGTAAAAACCCATGAAAAAGTTCACACACAAAATGTAACAATCTTTATTGGTTACCAGGGATGGGATGGGTTGGGGGGAAGTACTTTTAAATAGGCAATAGATAAGTGGTATCTTGGGTGAAGGGTGAGACAGTACACAATACAGGGGAAACTAGCACAACTTGTATAAGGAAAGTTCATGGAAGCCCCATAGACACATCCAAACTCCCTGAGGGACTGAATTGCTGGGTGGAGGGCTGTCTGGACCATGGTCTTGGGGAACATCTAGCTCAATTGGCATGACACAGCTTATAAAGACAATGCTCTACTTTCTACCTTGGTGAGTAGTTTCTGGGGTCTTAAAAGCCTGTGAGCGGCCATCTAAGATACTCCAGTGGTCTCATCCCTTCGGGAGCAATGGAGAATGAAGAGTACAGGATTCAAGGAAAATATTAGTCCAAAGGACTAATTGTCCACAGCTACCATGACTTCCACCGGACTGAGTGCAGTACAGCTAGATGGTGCCCGGCTACCACCACTGACTGCTCTGACCAGGATCACAACAGAGGGTTTTGGACAGAGCTGGAGAAAGATGTAGAGCATAATTCTAACTCACAAAAAAATGACCAGATTTACTGGCCTAAAGGAGACTGGATAAACCTCAAGAGTATGGCCCCCAGACACCCTTTTAACTCAGTGGTGAAGTTACCTCCAAGGTTCACTGTTCAGCCTGGGAGTGGATAGTCCCGTAAAACCAAATGAGACTAACGAGGTACAGGAGTCCAGTGACAAGGGCCAGAAGGCAGAAGGGGAGAAAGAAGCTGGTGATAGGGAACCCAAGGTGGAGTAAGGATATTGTTGATGTGTTGTGAGATTTTTATCCATTGTCATAGGGCAACATTTGTAGCAAATGTTAACTGAGAAACTGTTTTGTTCTGTAAGCCTTCATGTTAAGTGAGAATAACAGCACAATTGGAAGAGCGTAGTCAATGTCACTGAACTGTGCATGTAGAAATTTTTGAAACGGTGTATCTTTGGCTATGTGTATTTTCACCAAAAGAAAGGTTGAGAAGTTAGAGTGTTGATATGTTGTGGGGTTGTTAACCAATGTCATAAAACAACATGTGTACTACTGTGTCATGAGAAACTATTTGTTCTGTAAGCCTTCACCTGAAGTACAACAAAAAAATAAATATATAAAACCGCTAAAATAAAAAATAGTTATAACCTATTGGTTAACTATACATTTTTAAAACTATTCAATCAAAAACAAGACCGAGAGAAAACAATGTAACAAAAATTAGACTAGACAAATAGGGAACAAATACCAAGATAAGAGATTAAAATCTAACGATATCAATAATTAGATTAAATATAAACCACCTAACCGACATATTGGAAAATAGAAAAAACAAACAACACAAAATAGAACAAACTAACCAGAACGAAGACCCAACTATTTGCTGCCTGTAAGAAATGTACTTTAAATTTAAAGACACTAGTATATGAAATTAGAACATTATATACCATGAGAAGCTAGTAAAATGAAAGCTGGAGTGGGTATAGTACTACCAGATAGAGTAGATTTCAGAACACTGAATATTATTATGAAATAAAAGATAATTTCATAATGACAAATTTCAATTCATCAAGAGGAACTAACAATAATAATTTATTATGCACCTCATAACAGACATTCAAAATTCACGAAGCCAAAACTGGTAAACAACTTCGCAAGGAAAACATACACACAAGTATGGATATATAAAACTTGAATAAAATAATGCAACAATTTAACCTAATTGAAATTTATAGACTATTCCCCAACAGCAGCCTTATTTTCAAGTGCAAACGGAACATTTACAAAGACAGACCATAATTTGGTCCATAAAACAAGTCTCAATAAATTTAATAGAACTCAAGTCATATAAAGTGTATTCTCTGACCACAATAGAATTAAATTACAAATCAAACACAGAAAAATCTGAAACAAATGAACAGACAAATACCTGGAAACTAAATAACACACTTTTTATATAACCCATAAGCCAAGAAGAAATCAAAAGGGAAGTTAGGAAGTATTTTGAACGGAACTGGAAAAAAAGGGAGAGCAACAAAAAACAGCAATACATGTGGGATACCAGTACAGCAATACTTCAGGAGTAAATTCTAAGAGTAAACTTAAAAAGAGATAAAGTGCTAAAATGTGAATTATTCACAAACTGATCTGTAGATTCAATAAAATCCCATTCAACATTCCTGTTGACATATTTTTTTTTTAAGAAATCGTCAAGCAGATTCAAAAATTTGTATGACAATACAAAGG
This sequence comes from Dugong dugon, assembly GCA_030035585.1. Taxonomy (NCBI): domain Eukaryota; kingdom Metazoa; phylum Chordata; class Mammalia; order Sirenia; family Dugongidae; genus Dugong; species Dugong dugon. The sequence continues at coordinate 38,717,107 of CM057479.1, forward strand.
ATCTAGAATAGCCAAAGCAAATTTGAAAAAGAAGAGGATTGGTAGACCTACACTACCTGGTTTCAAGTGACTAGCTGATTTAGTGACTATTGAAGACAGACAGACATATCAGTGGAACAAAATAGAGATTGCAGAAAAAGACAAACGTATATAAGGTCAAAGATTTTTGACAAAGGTGCAAAGGAAATTTGGTGGAGAAAAGATGATCTTTTTAACAAATGATGCAATTGGATATCCATACTTTGTTACCTACTTCACACCATATAACTCATTGCCATTGAGTTGATTCTGACACAGAGACTACCGGTTTCCAAGGTGGTAAATCTTTATGGAAACAGACTGCCACATATTTCTCCTGCAGAGCAGCTGGGTTTGAACCTCTGACCTTTTGGTTAGCAGCTGAGCACTTAACCACTGCACCTCCAGAGCTCGGCATCATATACACAGAGTAATTTTAAATGTAGCATAGACTTAAACATATAACTCGAAACTACAAAACTTTGGAAGAAAATATAGAAGACAAACTTTTTAATTTTGCTTTGGGCAAAAAGCTTTTGGATATGATATCAAAAACATGATACATAAAAGAAAATTTGACAAACTGACTTATAAAAATTAAAAATTTGCTTCTCAGAAGACAAACTGAGAAAATATTTGAAAATCATATACCATATTCAGAATTTTTACACAGACTATAGAAAGAACTCACAAAATGCAAAAATAAAAAAAAACAAATGACCCAATTAAAATTAAAGAGGTTAATAACAATAGAGAAACTATTTGAACACACAATTCATGAAAGAACATATACAGATGGTGAAAACAAACAAACAAAAAAAAAAAACAAAGGAAAACCCCCACTAAAAGATATCCAAATCATTGGCCATTAGGGAAATATAAATTAAAACTACCATAAGTTACCAAAACATACCTACTAGAATGTTTAAAGTTTAAAAGATTGACTATATCAAGTGTTCACAAGAATGTAAAGGATTCATATATACTGTGGTAGGATGTAAAATGATACATCTGCTTTGGAAAAAGTTTGGCAATTTTTTAGGACTCACATGCTGTTTCATATGATAGCATATATAGGTATTTACCTAAAGAAAAATAAAAAGCATATATCCATACAAAGACTTGTACATGAATGTTAAATACACACACATACACACGTACATATGGTAGGCTCAGTAATGAAATGAAATATTCACAGAAGTTATTTATAACCAACAGGTTACCACCAGGAAATGGCAGAGATACTCTGCCAGTTAGGAAGAACATGCTGTGTAAAGTGATTCTGCGTGCTCCCGCAGAAGTGAATTGTGCATAGAATACTGTATTACTCTGACAACTGATTAACACTTTGATATGCTCAGAATTTGTTCACATGGAAATTAAATATTAAGGCAGACAGCAATTCAAAGTAATAGATGGAACTATTGCACAAAATTTTTTTTTTTATATTTTTAGATAATTTGGTGGCCCAGAAATGTTCTCAAGATTACTTCTATCCTCTCTGATTACCATAGAGGTAAGCTTATAACAAGAAATAGGTTTCTATCTTGGGATAACAGTGTTCCTTCTTTTGATTTAGTCTGTTAAAAAATTAGTGCACAATTAAAAACTGTATCCTTGTTTAGTGAATTATGAAAAAATATTATGCTTCAAGATTACTGAAGAGTGTTGAGATTCAATTCTCTTTTTTATATATTGGAGATGAAAAATGAAAATATATTAAATACACTTTGTCATTATTCAAAGAGAAGTTATCCTAAAATTTGTAAATTAGATTTCTACAAAACTTTCCTAATTTGTAACATGTCACATTGTACTAATGACTGTTAGAATGTTACTTTAAATCTACAGTATATAAAAATACTTTATTAATTTTGATTAAGCTCAATATGTGATATTCTTTACTTATCCTGGAAACCCTGGTGGTGTAGTGGTTAAGAGCTATGGTTGCCAACCAAAAGGTTGGCAGTTCAAATCCACCAGGCACTCGTTGGAAACCGTATGGGGCAGTTCTATTCAGTCCTATAGGTTCACTATAAGTCGTAATCGACTCGATGGCAATGGGATTTTTACTAACCTTACTGAAATAAAAATGATACATCAAAGCGATAAAGATGAATGTTTTTAAAACAAACAAACAACAACAACAAAAAAAAAAAATCCAATAGTAAAAGCAAATTGCAAGTAGTTGAGATGTGGTTAAACTGTGCTTGGTCGTAACTGTAAGGAGAGAATAATAGCATACATTTGGGATATGCATTTGCTCTTTCTGTTCACAGTGTACTTAGTAAATGACCTCTTCCAGCACAGGAAATGTTACCTCAGTGACTCATAAGTGTTAATGCACAGCCCCAAACTGCCACCTCCCACCTCCAATGCCTCTTTTCTTCTATAGTATCATGTTTAGTGCTCAATTATTCATTCACTTTTTAAAATACAAATGTAGGTTAGTATATTCAACATGTTGTTTTAGTACAGGCACAAAAAAGCTGTTTTCCCACCTAAGAATTGTATTTCAGAGATCTCTTAGACAGTACATTGAAAAAAGGCAAAGGAATATTTATTTTTCTTTCAATACTCTATGCAACACACATTTTTGACTATTAAAATAAACCTATATTTCAAAAAGAATGTAAAGCATTTGGTCAATATTCATGGCTTTTGTTTTCCTTTGACCTTCTTAATTTGACCTATTTACATTTTATCATTTTAAAAAACATCTTACACCGGCTAAAACATAGCAGACCAATGTCATCCCAGTATTTCCTGAGCTTCTGACTTACCACAATTTGAAAAGGAAATACCACAAGAAGATAATGTAGTCTATTATCTTTTGAGAATGTATATTTTATGAGCTTTTAGGATATTCTATTGATGGAGGTAAAAAGAATAGTGCTTATTAAGCCTAACAATATAAAACTTCACATAGAACTTGGAGCTGCTGTCTATTGGAAACACTACCAAAAATAAGAGTGCCCAATTTGCAGTGTAATAAACTCTGAAACAACCACCTAACAAATGTATTTATAGGCAGCCTTATTTTTGTTTACTAAATGTTGTTATGTGCCATTGAGTTGGTTTTTATTCATAGCAGTGCCATCCTCATGGTCATTGCTGTTTGAGTCCATTGTTGCAACTACTGGGTCAGTTCATCTTGTTAAGGGTCTTCCTCTTTTTCCCTCATCCTCTACTTTATCAACTAAGCATGATGTCCTTCTCTAGGGACTGGAGAAGCATGCCTTATTTCCCTATTTCCTTGAGATGAGATTTAGGTTTTAATTAGTTAATTTTAGCATAACCTTTGTTCCAAAAGAGAATTTATTTTATTGTTTTTAAACCAGAAGATTTTTGAAATTATCCTCAGAAAATAACAAATTAAAAACTAATAATCACTGAATAATTTTAGAAAATGTTGTCAGGAAAATACATCTTTACAAAAGTAATTCACAATCCAAATGAATTTCTCAGTTTTAAAATTGTTTCTTTTCATAATCTTTAATTATGTATATGCCTTGTATAATCCCTAAAGGACTGGTGGACATTAAAGTGCTAAAAATGAGTCCTCTAACAAAATGCCATATGTTTATTGTTTAAAAATCCATAGTTAGAAAACAACAGTTTGAAGTGTGACCTATGTAAAATTCTTAGCCTCACTTTTTCTGAAACATTAGTTGTTGTTTTGTATATTTAATTAATGCCTGCTGTATTTTGTGGTTTTACATTCCATATATGATTTTAAAAAGCTTAACAATTTGCTTGGTGTTCCAAAAAGAAAAAAATGTTGTATATGTGAAAAACACAAAATTATTATTCAAGATTTGAGCTAGACAGCTTATAATATATTAATTTAGATTAAGAACATCGATTTTGAAGGTCTGCAATCAACTGTACCAAATGCATACATCAAGAATGTTCACCTGGTTTAAGTGAGTGGTAGTTTAAAACATGCTTTCTTACAAGGACAATAATTTGTGATTCAATTCTAAATGCTTTCACAGTCTTCAACAAGATTTTGCATATACAGGATACTAGAGTCCTGGTGGCGCAGTCGTTATGAGCTCTGCTTTTAACCAAAGGTATGCAGTTCGAATCCACCAGCTGCTCTTTGAAAACTTTATGGGGTGATTCTACTCTGTCCTATAAGGTTGCTATTAATCAGAATCGACTTGACAACAATGGGTTAGCTGCCCTTGAGTAGGTTCCAACTCATGGCAACCCCATGTGTGTCAGAGTAGAACTGTGCTCTGAAGGGTTTTCAATGGCTGTTTTTTCAAAAGTAGATCACCTGGTCTTTCTTCTGAGGCATCTCTGGGTGGACATGAACCGCCAACCTTTCAGTTAGCAGCTGAGTGCTTTAACTGTTTGCACCAACCAGGGATGCATACTAAATCATTAAAATATTCAATGTCATAGTCAACTATGGCTAGTGATATCATGAAAATTAGATCAAGAAATCACATTGCTGATTTATGGACTTGTTTACTATAGAATTATCATTTTTAAATAAGAGACAGAATTAAGGTACAGGTATTTGTGAAAAAAATAATATATTTCAAACTAAATATGATCATTTTTAAAATGTATTGTATCTTAAGATCTTCCTAGAATGCTTATTCTCACTGCTATCGAGTCGACTCCAACTAATAGCGAGCACATAGGGTAGAGTAGAACCACCCCATAGGTCTTCCAAGGCTGTAATCTTTACAAAAGCAGACTGCCACATCTTTCTCCCTAGAGCAGTTGATGGGTTTGAACTGCTGACCTTTTGGTTAGCAGCTGAGCATTTAATCATTGTGCTACCAGGGCTCCTTGTGAGCTTCTTACACCAAACAAAACAAAACAAAACAAGACAAAACCCAAATACCCTGTTGTTGAGTCCATTCCTTCTCATAGCAATCCTATAGGACAGAGTAAAAGTGCTCCATAAGGTTTCCAAGGGGTGGTCAGTGGATTCGAACCGAGCAGCTGAGCTCTTAACCACTGCGCCACTAGGGCTCTGAGCTTCTTATAGACACAGTTAAAAAGCAAAAAGTAAGGGGGACATCCCGGGGCTTCCTTGAAGCTCCTAAGATAAACCCTTATGAATAATCAACCAGGGAGTAATGAGGGCACAATGAGCAATTCATATGATTGAAAATTTTGTAGCTTACTGATATTTTTATATTGTTTGTAAAACTACAGGGAAGTTCTATGACATGAAATTACTTACACAGGAAATAAATAACAATAATACACTATTCATACATGAAATATTCATATAGGAAATAAAAGGGGTACGACTGAAGAAGTGAAAATGTTAGAGTAAAATAAAACCACAGAATCCTGAAGAAGTGAAAAGTATGGGTTTTGTATAAACGAATTTCTGTGTTTCAAGTTTCAAGAATTCAAACACTGATTTGTCTTTTTATTAGTTCTTTAACTTAGAACAAGTTTTAAACCACACTGAGCACTTTTATTTACTTAAAAAGTGAGATAATTCCTATGCCTTATTGGTGTGTCCTTAGGACTAAATGAGATATATATTTCTTACCCTAAAGCCCCCTGAAATCTAAATTACTGAGATTTTTTACATTTTACTAGCATGTGGGAGAATTTACTGACATAGATTAGAATCATAGCACTAAAAAATATTAGTAATTGTATAGTTTAGGTAAATGTTTTTGTAGATATAGACAAAAAAGTCAGGAAAATTTAAATGTGCAATGGAAAAAACATTACTAGAATTCAAGTTTCTTTACTTACAGTCAAGATGACTAGGCACTGTCCTACATAATCCTGTTCTAAATCAACACAGTAAGAGAGGTTTCTGCTGAGTAGAGTTTGAATTCAATTGAATTATTCATTTAATAGAAATATAGGTAATTCTTCATAGCAAGAAAATAGAACTGTTTGACTTAAAAGTTCTGTGTTTCCACAATGCAGTATTTAATTGCAAACCTAAATGTAGAATTATATGAATGCTGAATCATCCATATCAAAAATATTGAAGTGATCATTTAACCTATTCCTTTGTTTTTAAAATTGCACTAGAAAGTCTCTTCTTAAGATAACTTTATTTTTCAAAACACCAATACTTATGTCTATACCATAATCTTTCTTAGCATAATGTACCAGATGGATAAACAATTTCTTCCATATGATGATCTTAAATTCTTCATACTGTAAACTAATCTTTTTTAGGAGTCAGTGGAAAATCAAGCACAGTTGCTTACTATCTTCTTCGTGATATCAATTTCTTTATGTGATGGCTTTGATTAATTGTTTTTGTTGGATCCTATCCCAGGAATGTTCCACCACAGCCTGGAAGAAGCAGAGTACTTCTCTGGTTAAGCACTAATTTATAGGATCCACACAAGGCTATCTGCTCTTAATACTGCAATGTTCCCATCAGATACTTGGCACTAACAGTAAATAAACATAAATATTGCTGTAAGTAAAGTCAAGATTTTTCTCAGGTAGTAATTCTGAGACTGCCTTAGCACACTGAGAGATGCTTGATTAAATTACTCAGTTTCTATTCCATAAAGCATGACCAAGCAGATGGTAGTAGTTACCACCATGACAACTAAACAATCTCAATAATGAGATCATAAAACTTTTAATTTTGGCTGAAATAGCTTCCCTATAAATTTCTCAAAATTATTTGGAAGCAAATTATATCTACACCAATTTAAGTAAAAGAAATCTGCTCTCATGTGTTAAAGGCTATAATTCTGCATGATTCTTAGGAGACATTTGACAAAATAATAAATTTAAAATTAAAATAGTCAATATTAAACATTTCTAACAGTAGTTAGCAAAACTGTATTAATTTATGATTAAGACATTTAATATTACTGTAAATGAGTCAATATAAATTGATTTCTTCATTCAATTACAAAAAAGGACTATGTATCTATTCTCTGTGAAGTAAAATTGTAGATTATTGTTGATAAAATGGTACGACATGTTGTTGTTGTTAGGTGCCATCAAGTTGATTCCGACTCACAGTGACCCTATGTACAACAGAATGAAACACTGCCCAGTCCTGCACCATCCTTACAATCATTGCTGTATTTGAGCTCATTGTTGCAGCCACTGTCAATCCATCTCACTGAGGTTTTTCCTCTTTTTCGCTGACCCTCTACTTTACCAAGCATGATGTCCTTCTCCAGGGACTAGTCCCTCCTGATAACATATCCAAAGTACATAAGAAAAAGTCCACGAGAGCCAGTTGGTAATGGGACATCAAATTAAATCATACATTAAAAAATACATGATACCAGCAAATTATTGTAATCCCAGAAATGAATATAAGGGCAAGGTATTATGTGAACAGAGAGGACCAACATGTAACTCAGCCTTGGAATACTGTAATATTTGGTTCAGGGTCTACTGATAGTAAAAATTTGAGTTGAGTACTTGTAAGAGTAATAATGTGTCAGACAAAAAGTTGGTGGGAGGAAAGCATTACATAAAAGAAAGAAAAAGAGTATGCAAAGACATAAAGGTGTAAAAATAGAGGGAAGCTGACAGAATAATAAGACTGGAGGATTAGAGGAGAATATAGATGGCAAGAAAGAAAATTGGGGAAGGAGGCAGGAGAAAGATCTTAGAAGATCTAAAATGATATAATAAAAATTTAAAATTCATGTAGAAGATAATGGCACAATTTAAGGAAGAAGATGAATTGTGTTTCAGAAAACCTGAGTCAATTTTTTGGACAATCTAGATGGAAGTACTCCGTAAGTGGTTTGAGCAATCACTAACATACATGTAGCTTGTAATTAAAGGCATGACATTGGATAAAGTCACTCAGAGAGGGAATGTAGAGTGAGAAGAGCCAATGAAAAGTCACAAAACCTGGAAGAACAACAATACTTAAGAAATGGATGGAAAAGAAGAGAACACAAAGGTGAATGAGAACAGACATTCAAAACGGTAAAAGGAAACCAAGAGAAAATTGCATGATAACAGCTAATAGAGAAAGAGGGGATGATAAATTATGTCAGATGCTGAAGAGAAATTAAATAAGTCAAATAAGGACTCTGGAAATTGTCACTTTCAGAAAAAAATTCAAAGTAGAATGTCGAGATAAAAGTAAAACACAGGAGTTCTGGCAAAATGGTGCTCTAGGCAGAAGCACCATGCCATCCCTCCACAGCAAAGATCTGAAAAACTAAGCCATACAGAGAATACAACAATCCTGAAACCCTAAAACATCAAATGAAGAGATAAAGAACTCAGCCAAGCACCAAATGGACTGAGAAAACTGACAGAGAAGAGAGAGCGAGGAGAGTTTCATGCAGAGGTCCCCTACCAGCTACTGCAGCGCGGATCCACCATCTTGGACTCCTGTCGGAGACCAGCAAATGGGGGTATGAGAAAGCAGCCTCACGGAGCATCCAGCGGGAGACAAAACAGCCAGTAATTTGCAGTGTGCACTTTTCCACCCCCCACCCCTCTTCGCCCCAGCTCGGCCTCCTCTGCTTCCTGCGGCCACAGTCTCTTGACTGGGAGGCAGCGGCTGCTTGGATTCCACACACCCAGGTGGGCGGCTCTCTGGTGCTATTTGTTGGCTGCTGGTGTCGCTTTTTTTTTCTGCTTCTTTTGATTTCTCGCTTGCCTCTCGCTGCCTCCACCTCCTTTCACTCGAGTGCCTGGCTCTGTGCGCCTTCTTTGCTTCTTCCTGGGGGGCTCCAGGGCGCCGGCGATTTGTGGTGTGCACTTTCCCACTCTCCACCCTTCTTCACCCACCCTTCTTCACCTCCTCTGCTTCCTGCGGACACGGTCTCTTGTTCGGGGGCGCCGGTCCGCACTGGCTGGCTCTCTGGGTGCCTTTTGTTGGCTGCTGGTGTTGCTTTTATTTTTATTTTTCCTGCTTCTTTTGATTTCTAGCTTGCCACTCACCGCCTCCCCCTCCTTTTGCTCGAGTTCCTGGCTCTGGGTGCCATCTTTGTTTCTTCTTGGGGGGCTGTGGGGCTCCATTCGAGTGTGCAGCTGCTTCCCGGTATGGGCTGCTACGCTGGTGGGATCCCAGGGCTTTTGTTCATTTGTTCATTTTGAATTGCTTGCCTGTTTTCTTTTCCTTTTCTTGAGTTGGGAGCCCTTTCTGGCTAGGCAGAGCTGCGTGGCAAGGAACTCCCCTTTGGCTTCCACAGACGTGCGGAGGGATCCCTGAGGACATTTCTTTTCTTGCTTTTTTTTTTTCCGTTTTTTGGGGGGCCTTTCTTGTTCTTTTTTTTTGTTTGTTTTCTTTTCCCTCTTTTTCACTTTTTGTCGTTCTTCTTTGCCCAGTTTCTTGTCTCTCTATATCTTCCTTCTCTTTCTGATCCCTGAATACCAGGTGTTGTAAGCCTCTGTGCCTTCTGGCCAGGCTGAGAGCAACACCTGAGAAAGACTTCCCCAGACCTCATAGCTGCAACGGTGGGATCCCTGGGAACTTTGCGGTTCTTTAACCTTTCTGATTTTTATTTGTTCATTCTTTTCTTTTCTTCCTCTTCCCCTTTCTGTTTTTCTCCATTTCATAGTCTCTCATCTCTCCCATTCCAACAGCAAGCTCCCCTAGAATTCTTTTTTTTTTTTTTGGTTTGATTTTGGCTCCTATTCCTCTCTCCTCTCTCCCATATCCATCTTAGTTCCACACATAACCATCTCCCCGCTGCATCCTGCCTACCTGCACTGTGAGCTGGACATCACACCACCAAGCAGTGCAGGCACGGCCTACTGGAACCTGCACAGCACAGATTACCGACCTGCCCTGGTGGCTGTAGTGAGTGCCACAAACAAACCATCCCAGTGGCTCTTCTTCAGCTAGACCTGCCCTGCTGTACCATATCTGAGTGACTGACCTTGCCAGTTGGAGAAGGAGGTGAAAAGTATTGAGTTCAGAGAAGAGCAAACAACAAAGAGCACGCAGTCCACCTGCTCAGACATAGTCAATTTTTTTTTTTTAAAAACGGATGGAAAAAAAAAATCTATAATCAATAAACAAGAGAAATAACTACTGAATGCCCCAAAAACAGAAGACAATATCAAAACATTTACAAAAACAGGACAGGATGGTTCCAGTAGGCATCCAAATTAAAACACCAGATGACTCTCCTGTGGAAGAAAATGCACTAGAAGTACCTGATAGGGAATTCAAATCTCCAATACTCAGAATTTTCCAAGAACTGAGGCAAAAAGCAGGAAAAAATAGACAAATTCATGGAAAACACAGACAAAAAATTGGAAAAATTCAGGAAAATGATGCAAGAACAAAATGCCAAAATAAATTCACAACTAGAAATTATACAAAAACAACAATTAGAAATCCAAAAGATAAACAACAAGATTTCAGAAATGGATGATGTAATAGAAGGGCTGAGAAGCAGATTTGAAATGGTGGAAGACAGGATCAGTCGAACTGAAGACAAACACTTGGATACAACTCTGTTTCAGGAAAACTCAGAGAAAACAACAAAGAAAAATGAAGAGACCCTGAGAGTTCTGTGGGACACAATTAAAAGCAACAATTTACAAGTGATTGGCATTCCAGAAAAGGGGGAGAAACCAGAAAACATAGAGAGGATCATTGAGTGAATGTTCACAGAATACTTCCCCAATATCATGAAAGATGTAAAGCTGGCCATCCAAGAAGCTCAACGAACCCCATAAAGAAGAGACCCCAGAAGAAAATCACTAAGGCATATCATATTCACACTCACCAAAACCAAAGACAAACAAAGAATCCTGAGAGCAGTTCGTGAAAAATAAGAAGTCACGTACAGAGGAGAAACAGTAAGACTAAGCTCAGATTATTCGGCAGAAACCATGCAGGCAAGAAGGCAATGGGATGACATATATAAAATCTTGAAAGAAAAAATTGTCAGCCAAGAATAACATATCCTCCAAAACTCTCTTTCAGATTTGGTGGTGAAATTAGGTCATTTCCAGATAAACAGAAACTAAGGGAATATGTAAAAGTCAAACCACACTTACAAGAATTATTAAAGGGAGATCTTCGATCTGAGGACAAACAGCTTCAGCCCACAGGCAGAACCTAGGATGCAGGATTGTATGAGCCAGATACCAATCTAGGAAATGAACTCTTGAGGACTAACCAAAACCAAATGAAATACAACAGGGAATGAGAGCAGTCAATTGATGGGTGACAACAACATCAAAAGAATGAAATAGGGAATAAACAGCATAGGTATAGAACCTTCTAATGGAGAGGAAGTCACGGCGATACCAAGTAATGGTAAATTCCTTCCAACTTAGAAAGATAAGGGTAAAATTCATGGCAACCACAAAGAAAGTTAACAAACAAACCCATAAAAATAAAGACGAAAAACATAAAGTCTCTGCAAAAACAAAACGTAAAAAAACAAAAGAAATGAAAAAAAAAACCCACTAACAAAAGTAACTCAGCACAAGAGAGTAAGAAGAACAAAGAAAAATTCAGCACCACAAAAAAAAGCACAACAAAGTGACAGCAACAAACTCACATCTGTCAATAAGTACACTGAATGTAAATGGACTCAATGCAGCCATAAAGAGACGGAGACTGACAGAATGGATTAGAAAAGAGGATCCATCAATATGCTGCCTACAAGAGACACACCTTAGAAACAAATATGTGAATTTATTAAAAGTCAAAGGTTGGAAAATAATATATCAAGCTAACAACTACCATAAAAGAGCAGGAGTGGCAATTCTAATCTCAGATAAAATAGACTTTAAAACAAAATCTACCATAAAAGACAAGGAATGACACTATACAATGATTAAGGGGATGATCCATCATGAAGACATAACCATAATAAACATCTATGCACCCAATGACAGGGCTCCAAAATACATAAAACAAACTCTAACAACACTGAAAAGAAAAATTGACAGTTCCACAATAATAGTAGGAGACTTCAACACACCACTCTCAGTAAAGGACAGAACTACTAAGAAGAAACTTAGCAAAGATACAGAAGACCTAAAGGGCACAGTCAGCCAACTTTACCTCATAGACATATATAGAACACTCCATCCAACCGCTGCAAAGTACACATTCTTTTCCAAAGCACATGGAAAGTTCTCCAGAATAGACCACATCTTAGGCCAAAGAGCAATCCTCAACAAGATCCAAAACGTTGAGGTAATTCAAAGTATCTTCTCTGACCACAATGCCATCAAGGTGGAAATTAACAAGAGAAAGAGCAAGGAAAAAAATCAACTACATGGAAACTGAATAATACCCTGCTTACACATCAGTGGGTAATAGAAGAAATCAGAGATATAATCAAAAACGTCCTAGATTCAAATTAGAATGAAATCACATACCAAAACCTTTGGGACACAGCAAAGGCAGTCCTAAGAGGACAATTTATAGCAACAAATGCACATATCACAAAAGAAGAAAGGGACAAAATCAAAACATTAACTACACAACTCAAACAATTAGAAAGAGAACAGCAAAAAAAAGCCCACAACCACTGGAAGAAACGAAATAGTAAAGATCAGAGCAGAAATAAATGAAATACAGAAAGGAAAAACAATAGAAAGAATCAACAAAACCAATAGATGGTTCTTTGAAAGAATCAACAAAATCGACAAACCACTGGCCAGACTGACAAAAGAAAAACAGGAGAGGGCACAAGTAACCCAAATAAGAAATGAAATGGGGGACATTACAACAGACCCAACTGAAATAAAAAGGATTATAACAGAATATTATGAAAAACTATACTCCAACAAATTTGAAAACCTAGAGGAAATGGATAAATTTCTAGAAACACACGGACTACCCAGACTACAACAAAGTGATGTTGAAAATCTGAACAGACCCATAACAAGAGAAGAGATTGAAAAGGTAATAAAAAAATTCCAAACCAAAAAAAGCCCTTGTCCAGATGGCTTCACTGGAGAATTCTACAAAATATTTACAGAAGAGCTTGTACCAGTACTACTCAAGCTATTTCAGAGCACAGAAGAGGAAGCAACACTTCCAAATTCATTCTAAGAAGCCAGCATAATGCTGATAACAAAATGAGGCAAAGACGTCACAAAAAAAGAAAATTACAGACCAATATCTCTCATGAATATAGATGCAAAAATTCTGAACAAAATTCTATCCAATAGAATTCAACATCATATCAAAAAAATAATACACCACGACGAAGTAGGATTCATACCAGGTATGCAAGGATGGTTCAACATTAGAAAATCAATCAATGTAATCCACTACATAAATAAAAGGAAAGGAAAGAATGACATGATCATCTCAATTGACGCAAAAAAGGCATTTGACAAAGTCTAACACCCATTCCTGATAAAAACTCTCAAAAATGTTGGTATAGAAGGGAAATTTCTCTTTGTAATAAAGGGCATCTATGCAATACCAATAGCCAACATCATTCTTCATGGAGAGAGGCTAAAAACATTCCCCTTGAAAACAGGAACAAGACAAGGATGCGCTTTATCACCACTCCTATTTAACATTGTGCTGGAAGTTCTAGCTAGAGCAATAAGGCAAGAAAAAGAAATAAAGGACATCCAAATTGGTAATGAAGAAGTTAAACTGTCCCTGTTTGTAGATGATATGATACTATACACAGAAAAGCCTAAAGACTCCACGAGAAATCTACTGGAACTAATAGAAAGATTCAGCAGAGTAGCAGTATATAAGATAAACATTCAAAAATCAGTTGGATTCCTATACACCAGTAAGGAGAACGATGAAAAGGAAATCAGGAAAAGAATACCATTTTCAATAGCCCCTAAAAAAATAAAATACTTAGGAATAAATCTGACCAGGGATGTAAAAGACCTATACAAACAAAACTATAAAACACTACTGCATGAAACCTAAAGGGATCTACATAAATGGTAAAACATACCATGCTCATGGATAGGCAGACTCAACATTGTGAAAATGTCAGTTCTACCCAAAGCAATCTACAAATACAATGCAATCCCGATCCAAATACCAACAACATTTTTCAAAGAGATGGAAAAACTAATTATTAGCTTTATACGGAAAGGGAAGAAGCCCCAAATAAGTAAAGCACTACTGAAGAAGAAGAATAAAGTTGGAGGACTCACACTACCTGACTTCAGAACCTACTATACAGCTACAGTAGTCAAAACAGCCTGGTACTGGTATGGTACAACGACAGATACATTGACCAATGGAACAGAATTGAGAACCCAGATGTGAATCAATCAACCTACGGTCACCTGATCTTCGACAAGGGCCCAAATTTCATCAAATGGGGAAAAGACAGTCTTTTTAACAAATGGTGCTGACAAAACTGGATATCCATTTGCAAAAAAATGAAACAGCACCCATACCTCACATCGTATACAAAAACTACTTCAAAATGGATCAAAGACCTGAATATAAAGCCTAAAACAGTAAAGTTCATAGAAGAAAAATTAGGACCAACACTTTAGGCCTTAATACATGGCATTAACAGGATACAAACCATAACCATCAATGCACAAACCCCAACAGATAAGCTAGATGACTTGGATCTTTTAAAAATCAAACACCTATGCTCTTCAAAAGACTTCACCAAAAGAGTAAAAAGAGAACCTACAGACTGGGAAAAAAATTTTTGGACAGTATAAGTCAGACAAAGGTCTAACCTCCATAATCTACAAGAAAATCCAACACCTCTCCAACAAAAAGACAAATAATCCTATTAAAAAATGGGCAAAAGAAATGAACAGACACTTCACCAAAGAAGACATACAAATGGCCAAGAAACACATGAGGAAATGCTCGCGATCACTACCCATTAGACAAATGCAAATTCAAACCACAATGAGATACCATCTCACCCCGGCATTACTGGCACGAATCAAAAACACTGGAAATAACAAACGTTGGAGGGACTGCAGGGAGATGGGAACTCTTATGCACTGCTGGTGTGAATGCAAAATGATACATCCATTTTGGAAAATGATATGGCACTTCCTCAGAAAGCTAGAAATAGACATACCATTTGATCCAGCAATCTCACTCCTAGGAATATATCCTAGAGAAATAAGAGTCATCACTCGAATAGAGATATGCACGCCTATGTTCATGGAAGCATTGTTCACAATAGCAAAACGATGGAAACAACGTAGGTGCCCATCAACAGATGAATGGATAAATAAACTATTGTACATACACACAATGGAGTACTATGCAACGAGAAAGATCAACAATGAATGTGTGAAGCATCTCATAACATGGATGAAACTGGAGGACACTATGCTGAGTGAAATAAGTCAATCACAAAAGGACAAATATTGTATGAGACTCTAATGTAAAAACCCATGAAAAAGTTCACACACAAAATGTAACAATCTTTGTTTGTTACCAGGGATGGGAGGGGTGTGGGTGAAATAGTAAATAGGCAATAGATAAGTGGTATCTTTGGTGAATGCTGAGACAGTACACAATATAGGGGAAACTAGCATAACTTGTACAAGCAAAGGTCATGGAAGCCCCATAGACACATCCAAACTCCCTGAGAGACTGAATTGCTGGGCGGAGGACTCTGGGGCCCATGGTCTCGGGGAACATCTAGCTCAATTGGCATGACTCAGCTTATAAAGACAATGCTCTACATTCTACCTTGGTGAGTAGCATCTGGGGTCTTAAAAGTCTTTGAGTGGCCATCTAAGATACTCCTCTGGTCTCATCCCTTCGGGAGCAAGGGAGAATGAAGAGAACATGATACAAGGAAAAGATTAGTCCAAAGGACTAATTGTCCATAGCTACCAAGGCCTCCACCAGACTGAATCCAGTACAGCTAGATGGTGCCCGGCTACCACCACTAACTGCTCTGACCAGGATCACGACAGAGGTTTCTGGACAGAACTGGAGAAGGATGTAAAGCATAATTGTAACTCACACACACAAAAAAAGACCAGTTTTACCGGCCTAAAGAAGACTGGAAAAACCTCGGAGTATGGCCCCAGACACCCTTTTAGCTCAGTGGTGAAGTTACCTCCGAGGTTCACTGTTCAGCCTGGGAGTGGACAGCCCGGTAAAACCAAATGAGACTAACGAGGTATAGGAGTCCAGTGACAAGGGCCAGAAGGCAGAAGGGGACAATGAAGGTGGTGATAGGGAACCCAAGGTTGAGTAAAGATATTGTTGATGTGTTGTGAGATTGTTAACCATTTTCATAGGGCAACATTTGTAGTAACTGTTAAATGAGAAACTATTTTGTTCTGTAAGCCTTCATCTTAAGTGAGAATAACAGCACAATTGGAAGAGTGTAGTCAATGTCACTGAACACCGTATGTAGAAATTTTTGAAACGGTGTATCTTTGCCTATGTTTATTTTCACCAAAAAAAAAAAAAAATAAGGTTGAGAATTTAGAGGGTTAATATGTTGTGGGGTTGTTAACCAATGTCATAAAACAACATGTGTACTACTGTTGCATGAGAAACTATTTGTTCTGTAAGCCTTCACCTGAAGTACAATAAAATAAAAAAATAGTAAAACACAATTATGTATATATAGGTATAGTTCCAATTTCATAGACATATATAGCTCATATTCAAAGACAAGAGACTGGAAATAAATGTTACAGCATTGTAATACTAGCTATATTTGGGTTATTTTAGTTTTTGACATTGTGTAAATTTTTTAAAATTTCACTTTAAAAAGAAAATATTTACAAATTTTCTGTTTAATGAGGCAGTATGGTAAAGTGGAAAGAACATTTAGGGACAGATTTGCCTGAATTCCAATATCAACTTTTCTACTTACCAACTTCATGGCTTTAAAAACCAACTAGAAAAATGTAACAACTTACAGAATAGTTTGTCTTTTCTTACTGAATTTCAATTTCTTCTTTATCATAAAATAAATCCTGAGATACACATTTGTTTATTACTTATTTTAATGTTCTATTCTGTCCCATTGCTCCATTGTCTAATTCTGAGCTAATAACAAATAATCAAATTGAAATTTAGGGGGAAATGAGCACAATAAGAAATTAAAACAAAAGAAACCAACAACAACAGCAATAACAAAAAACAAACAAAAACAACCAGTTGCCATGGAGTTGATTCCAACTCATGGCAACCCCACGTATTGCAGAGTAGAACTGCATTCCTTACAGTTTTTAAGGCTGTGACATTTTGGAAGCAAATCATCTGGTCTTTCTTAGGTCAGTAGTCTAGTGTTCAACCATTTACACCACCCAAACCGTTACCATTGAGTCGATTTTGACTCATAGAGACCTTATAGGAGAGATTAGAACTACCCCTTAGGGTTTCCAAGGAGCAGCTGGTGAATTTGAGCTGATGACCATTTGGTTAGCAGCTGTACTTCTTAACCACTGAGCCACTCAGAGGACCATAAATTTAGAGGAGGATAAATCGGCATCCTAATTAGCTCCTTACAAGATATGTTAACAAAAGGTATTGTGTATCATGATTTCTTGTATGTCTTCTTTAAGCAAAGCCAATATTTGAAAATTCTACAAAAATTGGAAGAAGGATTATATTGGCTTAAATAATATTTTAAACTGATGAAAGATGAAACTGGGGTCCTTGGACTTCTGGATATTTTCATATGTTCAGTTCTTAGCCCAATGAATCAAACTGTGGGCAAGGTAGCAGAGTCACCAGCAGGAATGCAGAAGGAAATGAAAGTCATAGACAGGGGCTGTAATAGGCAAAACCAAAGAGATAAATGATTACGAATAAGTGATTAGTGATTCCATTAAGGGACAAAAAGAAAAGGCCAGTTGATTTGAAGCTCTTTGAAACCTACTTCCTCAATCAAGCCCCCTTTCATACTTCCTTCCTAACTCTTTCTTTCTGTCTTACTTCTTTCTTTTTCTTTTCTCTCTCTTCCATGGGTCATAAATTACCTACAGAAGCATCTGTGTTAAAAAGTATTATGTCTGTCCAAACACATAGAAACACAGCTTGTTTTTTTTTTTTTTCTGAGTTCATAGTCTGAAAATTATAAACTTGACCAGCTTTCATCAATGAGTTACTGGGGTTGTGCCTGTGCCACTTAGGCTATTAACTGAAAGTGCAACTCTGTAACTATCTTAGAATTCCTATCAAACCATACTACTAAAAAAAAGGTAATGCATAAAAATTGCCTAACATTTAGGAATGGTGGGGCTTTGTACTTCAAGGCAAATTATCCTTCAAAGTCTGAATCACAATTTGATAAGTCTGATTCTTGGTGCAGTAGGAAGGTTTTCTGCCAAAAGAGACAAAAAACCACTATATTTCTTCTGTCGTATTATCCTGGAGCATGTAGCTTTCATTCCAGTGTAGACACTGAACAAATATACGACAGGATGATAAATAGTATCAATCCTGAACATCCATGAACAGATTTCAGTTCATGGAGTGAAGGATAGAAATGGACAAAGAAATCCAACAAAGAGGTAATGAATTTTGAAATCAAGGGTGAAACCAAAAGTCAAAGAGCATCATCAAATAAACAATATTGTAGATTTAGATAAGTAGCGTAAGTCTAAACATACTGGGAGTTTTTGCACCTGAAGTTAATTTGGGAGAGGTACTTCTGTGCAATATTCTCTTTTCTGCTGCATTTTAATAGTACCATTCAGCTCTCAAGTTTATTTTCTTTATAAATGAATAAAACCAATGTTGATAGTATATATAATATATTTTATTAAAACATGTAACATTTATATATATTATTTGCATACCTATTTCCAGAAAGTTATCTACCAGAAAGATACTCAACTAAGCTGTAGGCTATAATATCTATTTTCAAAAACAAAATATGTATTTGGTGAACACAAAATAGAACTGCTTTCCTTAAATTACTCTAATTCTGCTCAAAAAATATTAATCATAAAATTAATTATTTAGAGAAAGGGGTCTGCTTTTTTTTTTTTTTTTTCTCAGAAGGCTGATAGAAAAATTGACTTCAGTTGCATAGGTCTATGGACTTGTAACATATATAAAATATGCAAAAGATATTGGAGAAAACTTTAGAAATTCAGAAAAAAGTAAATGATGTATTTTCTTTCCTCTTCATCATTTAAAAGAGATGTTGATTGCAAATACACACTCTTTAGTGTAACCTATATAGTTAAGCTTCTATAATGTATTCTAGAACTTTGAATCCAGCTAAATGTATACAGGTACTTATCAAGTTAGGCAACCCATTTAATTGCAGAAGTTATTTTGTTGTTCCTGCAATCAGTGTGCATTTGAAATCAGCTAGGAGAGCTAAATATAACTTGACTGCCCTCAGACTTTTAAGTTACTCATTTTGGGTTTCTTAATTACACAACAGAACTGGAAAAAAAATCTTCTCTAACAAGACACATTTACACTAATACAATTTTAAAATATTTATATTTAAAATATTGGTTTCTGTTAACATTTTGAAAAATAAATTGATCATTTCTTGAGCTATACTTCCATATAATTACTTATGTAATGAAGTTATTTTGGTATAGATGAGGGCAAGTATTTGAATCAAAAGCAAAATAATACCTACATTTGAGTGCCTACAATGAAGGGGTATTACATTTATTATCTCATTCACAGAAAAGCTATGAAAGATGGTGCAATTATTCTGACTCTGCGGATGACCACTGTTATGAGAAATGTTTATTATGTCCAAGGTCACAAAACTAGAATGAGTAATTCTGGGTTTGAGTCTAGTTTAAATACAAAGTTATTTGTTGTATTGTAGTTGTTAGGTGCCATCTAATCTGTTCTGACTCCTAGCGACCCTATGTACAACAGAACGAACACTGCCAGCTCCTGTGCCATCATCATGATCATTGCTGTAGTTGACCCCATTGTTGCAGCCACTGTGTTAATTCGTCTCATCAACGGTGTTCCTCTCTTTGGCTGACCCTCTATTTTTCCAAGCATGATGTCCTTCTCCAGGGACTGGTCCAACCTGTCCAAAGTACGTGAGACAAAGTCTTGCCATCCTTGCTTCTGAGGAACATTCTGGTTGTACTTCTTCCAAGACAGATTTGTTCATTCCCTTTGGCAGTCTGTGGTATATTCAATAATATTCACCAACACCATATTTCAAAGGCGTCAGTACTTCGGTCTTTCTTATTCATTCCTGAGCTTTCACATGCATGTGAGGCAATTGAAAACACCACAGCGTGGGTCAGGTGCACCTTAATCCTTAAAGTGACATCTTTGCTTAAATGAGGTCTTTTGGTCTTTTGCAGTAGATTTACCCAATGGAATGCATTGTTTAATTTCTTGACTGTCACTTCTATGGGGGTTGATTGTGGATCCAAGTAAAATGAAATCCTTGACAACTTCAATCTTTTCCCCATTTATCATGATGTTGCTTATTGGTTCAGTTGTGAGGACTTTTGTTTTCTTCATGTTGGGTGTAACCATAGTGAAGGCTGTAATCTTTGATCTTCATCAATAAGTACTTCAAGTCCTCTTCAATTTCAGCAAGCAAAGTTGTGTCATCTGCATTATGCAGGTTGTTAATGAGTTCTCCTCCAATCCTGATTTCCTGTTCTTCTTCATACAGTCCAGCTTCTCAGATTATTTGTTCAGCATACAGATTGAATAAATAGGTGAAAGGATACAACCTTGAAGCATAACTTTACTAACTTTAAACCAAGCACTATCCCCTTGTTCTGTTCCAAACCACTTCCTTTTGATCTATGTACAGTTCCTCATGAGCACAATTAAGTGTTCTGGGATTCCCATTCTTGGAAATGATATCCATAATTTGTTATGATTCACACAGTTGAATGCCTTTGCATAGTCAATGAAATACAGGTAAACATTTTTCTGGTATTCTCTGCTTTCAGCGAGGATCCATCTGACATCATCGATGACATTCCTCGTTCCATGTCCTCTTCTGAATCTGGCTTGAATTTCTGGCAGTTCCCTGTGGATTTACTGCTGCAACCATTTTTGAATGATATTCAGCAAAATTTTACTTGCATGTGATGTTAATGATACTGTTCAATATTTCCCACATTCAGTTGAATCATCTTTCTTTAGAATGGGCACAAATATGGATCTCTTCCAGTTGGTTGGTCAGGTAGCCACCTTCCAAATTTCTTGGCATAGAAGGAAGAGCACTTCCAGCACTGCATCTGTTTGCTGAAACATCTCAATTGGTCTTCCTTGAATTCCTGGAACCTTGTTTTTTTTGCCAGTGTCTTCAGTGCAGCTTGGACTTCTTCCGTCATTGTCACTGGTTCTTGATCATATGCTACCTCCTGAAATGGTTGAATGTCAACCATCTCTTTTTGGTACAATGACTCTATGCATTCCTCCCATCTTCTTTTGATGCTTCCCACGTCGTTCAGTATCTTGCCCATAGAATCCTTCACTATTGCAACTCGGGATTTGATTTTTTTATTCAGTTCTTTCAGCTTGAGAAATGTTGAGCGTGTTCTTCCCTTTTGGTTTTCTAACTCCAGGTCTTTGCATAAGTCAGTATAATACTTTAATTTGTCTTCTCGAGACACCTTTTGAAATCTTCTGTTGAGCTCTCTAACTTCTTCATTTCTTCTGTTCGCTTTAGCTACTCGACGTTCAAGAGCAAGTTTTCGAGTCTCTTCTGACGTTCATTTTGGTCTTTTCTTTCTTTCCTGTCTTTTTAGTGACCTCTTGCTTTCTTCATCTATGATGTTCTTGATATCATTCCACAAATTGTCTGGTCTTTGGTCATTAGTGTTCAATGTGCCAAATGTATTCTTAAGATGGTATCTAAATTCAGGTAGGATATATTTAAGATCCTACTTTGGCTCTCATGGACTTGTTCTGATTTTCTTCAGCTTCAA
Source organism: Dugong dugon (assembly GCA_030035585.1). Taxonomy (NCBI): domain Eukaryota; kingdom Metazoa; phylum Chordata; class Mammalia; order Sirenia; family Dugongidae; genus Dugong; species Dugong dugon. Next base: position 38,738,881 of record CM057479.1, read on the forward strand.
CTTCAACTTGCATATCAGTAATTGTTAAAAGATAAATATTTTTGTTACATGTTTTGTTTTATTTGGTCAGAATATGATTAGCTTTTAACTGTGAGGAACATTGTGTAGAATAATTCCTTTACATGAACGAAATATTTAACATATTTAGAAAGTTGTCATTTTTGCTTATAGCTTTTGAGTGGAAGATTACAAATATGTAACTAACTGGTTAAATATTCTGATATTAGGGACTCTATCATTCCTGGTGGCTCAATGGTTAATAGCTTGGCTGCTAACCAAAAGGTCACCAGTTTGAATCCACCAACTGCTTCTTGGAAACTCTGTGGGGCAGTTCTACTCTGTCCTATGCGGCACTATGAGTTGGAACCGACTTGACGGCACATAACAACAACAACATCATACTTATTAGAATATAAAATCACATGGTAGTGCAGCATCTTTCTGAATCCTTGTATGAGAGAATCTTTCTATACTCACATATAGAAATATGAAAAAAAAAAGAATTGTGTCTGGGACAAGATTAGCTTGTTATATTTCATAATATAATCTTAATTAGGCTAAACTTTGATACTTTACTTTTTAGGGTTTTTTTTTTTCTTCTGATGTTTATTAAACACAACAACCAAGGATATAAACATGTATTAAATGCCCACTTAAAAAAAAAAAGAAAAAACTCGTTGCCATTGAGTCAATTCTGATTCATAGAGACCCTATAGGCTAGAGTAGAACTGTTCTATAGGGTTTCCAAGGAGCGCTGGTGGATTTGAACTGCCAGCCTTTTGGTTAGCAGATGTAGCTCTTAACCACTGTGCCACCAGGGCTCCACATGCTACTAAGTACATGCAATTTTGAACTAATATTGTACAAATATTATTTGTATGCAAATAAATGAGATATGTTTCACTTTACCAGGACTTCTACACGAAAAATCTGTGTAGTACTTAGATTTAGGTATATTAGATGCATAAATAGAATGATATTTTATTATAAAATAGTAGATAGCTTACATATTTCATTAATTTTAACAATGCTGTCTAGGAGAGTCAATCAGATTTTTTTGTTTTTCAAACTTTGCCGTTCAATTTTCCTGTTAGGCCACTACAGAAGTATATCTTTTAAAGAACTTTCAAAAGATATATTTGAAGTATAATGTCAATGGACTCAAATCATGTTTACACCAAGTAATTTATGAGATATCTACTTGTCATAAGAAAAAAGTTAAGTTATATTAACAATGCTATTCATTCCCAAAAAGGAAGACACAAAATTTGTTCCGAAAACTAATAATTCAGAAAGGAAGTAATTTTTAACTTAATGTGCCCCAAGTCAGCTGATGGTATTTTTAAGGTATGGGAAAATTAACTAAAATGTAAGAGACAGAATAAGAAAAAAAATGTGTATTTAACATGTAGAATTGGTAAAGACTAACGGCATATGCATAATTGAAAATTCCATAAGAAAGTAATATAATCTGCAAATTAGTTAATATTTTCAATTTTTTAATTAATCTAAAATCATTGGGATTAGAAAGTGCAATTTTATGCAATTTCTAGGCAATTCTCTGTATCATTTCAACAAATCAAAGTACATATTGAACTAAATACAGATTTTCAAAATTTAACAAGTTACCTAATTATGTTTGGGCTTAGTATATTTCTCACTAGGATGGATCTCTGCTTTTTTAGCTAAACTTACTTCATGTTTTAAGGATATTAGTCCAAGTGAAAATTAATCATTCTCTCACAGACTGACTAAAGGATGAATGTGTACATCAAAGATTTATCAAATTAAAAAAAGATAACAATTTTCTGTATGGAAAGGAAAGAAGCCTCCCTGCCAAAGTTTAGGATTTTTCTTACCGTCAGTGCGTATCTGATTATTACAACTAAATTATATACCAGAATATTAACTTCTATTATTCAATGAGCTCATATTATGTGCCAGGATCTGCCTTAAGTACTTTACATATAAGTGTTTTATTCCTTCCCAAAAAATCTAGAGAAAAAATATATCATAGCCTCAATTTACTGATGGTGTGCCTGAGAAACAGAGAGTCCCCAAAACTTCCCTAAAGGCACTTAAAGGGGAGAGTCACTATTCAAAACCAGCATTGATTCCAAGTCTATGCTTGGAAATATAGAAATGATTTAAAAACTGAAAGCTATTAAATATAAAAAGTGTTAACTAGTTGAACATTTGAATATACAGTACATGAGAGAACTTGGTTCTGTATATGAGAAACAAACCATGTCTTATGATGATTTAGAGGAAAGAGAAATAAATTTCAATAAAATTAGATATCAAGTATCTATTACAGTTGAACTTCATGATACATATTGGGGCCCTGGTGGCACAGTGGTTAAGTGGTTGGCTGCTAACCAAAAGGTTGGCAGTTCAAATCCACCAGCTGCTCCTTGGAAACCCTGTGGGGCAATTCTTCTCTGTCCTATAGGGTTCCTACGAGTTGGAATTGACTTGACAGCAACAAGTTTGTTTTTTCATGATACATAAACATTTTCATGAAATCACACTGACCCCTTGTAGGGCATGAAGATAGAGCAGAGCAAAAGCTTGCTATCTACAATTAAAACCTTTAAACTGTCCTTTTTCTTTTTCTTAATTTAGTAAAGCATCAAGTCTTCAATAATTTATTTTGTTAGGGTAATGTGGGCATTGTGTTTTACAAAGACAATTATAGAAAAAGAAATAAAACAAATTGCACATTTTGCAGTAATTGGGATCCTAAATTATGTTGATTCAAACATTGTAGTGGTCAAAAAACCAACAACAAAATAGAAAGTCTAGAAATGGTAGAAAAATAGATTAGATTTTGGCATATCGTAAAGTGGACACTTTGGATGAGTGGAGAAAAGATAGATTATTCAAAAAAGTGTAAGAATAATTGGGGAGCTGTTTGGAGAAATGCCAGCTTCATATTTACCTTAGTCCTTACACTAAAACATATGTAAGTAGAGCAAAGTTTTAAATATAAAACAAAACCATGAAAATTCTAGAGAAAAGGTTTTTATTTATTTGTTATCTTGGTTGGCAAGAAATTTCTAAACAAGATACATAACTTTGAAAAAAATAACTAAAACATTGATAAATATGACTATAATTAAGAATTTTAATATGAGAAAAAAATCACAAAGTACCTTAAAGTTATTATGGGGGAGATTTTTATTTGCTTTTTTAACATGGTAAAACAGAACTAATTTTGATAATTTACAAAGGTACTTACAAAATTTTTATAAAATACATGGGTAATATTGACAAAATAAAAAAATAAAATGTGGAATTCTGTTCAACAAATTTTATTAGATTTGGAAAAAAAAAAAGTTTGATAACCAGTTTTTGTTAGCTGTGGGGAAAAAGACAAGCTAATATACAGTTTTGAAATGTATAAACTGATTTAAACTCCTTGGATTACTATTTCATGTCTATAAAAAATCAAAATGTACATACTCTTTGACCTAGACATTTTACTACTAGGAATTTACTCTGTCATTGCAAAGATACCATTGCCATAAGGTTTCTAGGGGTGAAAAGTTAGAAAGTATACACATGTCTACAAATAGAACCTGAAGAAGATTGGTAAGTCTGGTTATCTCTGGGATAACGTAAACAGAAAACATGAACATATATCGTGTGTACACCTGCATGCTTTTTCCCAGAAGAAAATAAAATAAATTTAACTTTAAAGCAGAAGGATAGGAGGTTGTTGGAGGGGGCAGGTCTTATTTTTCATTGTATGTCTTTTGTAATTTAAACAATTTTTACCCTTTTCCTATATTGCTTTTTATTTTATATAAAGTTAAACCAACAATAAATTATTTTATTTGGATAAAACATCTACAGATAATTTATCAACATTGAATTTTATCTACTCCTTGAAGTATTACTATCTTGACTGTTTGACTTAAAACATGCTTCTTTCAGTCTTATGGAAGAAACTTACACAGTGTAGTTATATACTACACATTAAACACCAAGTAGCTTAACAAATACGTGTTGACATTATATGATAGGATACCAAAATCAATGGTCATGGAATTATGTCCCCTGGTATTTCTTCAGAGCCCATTTTTACCTAATAAAGAACAACAATCATAGTTATGTTACATATTTTCCCTATACATTACATTTTCCACATGTGATGCATTCCTATAAAAATGATCAATGGTGGTACTCTGCTGCAGATCAGAGCTGAAAGTAGGAGAGGTGATCACAGAACCTCAGTTGGTAATAGTGATAAGCATAACGGGACCTCAAAACAATAGAGACCAGGTGGAAAGTCTTAACCACCAGAAGCCCAGAGGCCACAATAACCATAATGCTGAACAAGGTCAGAGGGATAGGCGAAAGATCCTGACCATCAGGGACTAATGGAGACGATTAACATCATATAGTTAATATAATATTTTGCCCTGGGGCAAAATAGACAGCCAGTAAAGATACACTTAATATCTACAATTAAAAGAAGGTAAAAATGAAAGAGCAGGAAGTTGAAGGGTTGACCTCAATGAAAAGACATGATTCCTTGCTCTGTTTCCAGATCTGAGCTAATTGTCTACTTCAGAGCTCATTCATTAAGTGACTGAGCCCCAGGATGAAGGACCTGTGATACCTCATCAACTGTATGAAACAAAGAGACCTACGGCTGCTAACTGGGGAAAGGGAATATCCAGACATTTTGAGGACTATTAAACACAGCACTTGAGTTGATATTGGTATCTGTAGACTTTATCTTGGCTTCCCTGTTAGTGTGAGTATATATGTGGGTAGGTGCAAAATGGTGCCCTGGCTAAATGTGGGTTTAAAGTGAGTTCACTGGATTCAGACCAATCTGTTTTCCCTTTCTTTTATTCCTAAATGTGTATTTGGGATTGACATATGCAGCAGTTGGCATAACTTCCACGTAAGGCACTTGTTCTCTGGAGTAACATAATGCAGAAGGGTAAGTGAAAGCCTTGAAGCTTTCCCCTTTCTGGTCAAGTTAATAAATCACGAACAATATTACATCCCCAAATGGTACGATGACAGAGATTAGTAACACTCTTAAAGATCTAACATTTGTAAAGGTGGTAGTATCTCTAACTTATCCTTATTTAATTTATTGGTCTGGTACATAGAGAAACAGTGTGCCCCCTAGAGAATGACTTTAAACTACCACAAGTTCATTCACGTGGTAACCCTGATTGTAACTGCGAGCATGGATTATGTTATTGCTAGAGGGCATAACGAGAACTTGGAGACATCATGGGTGGTCATTGATTTGGTGAATGTGTTCTTTTCCATATCAATCAGGAAAGATGATCATATAGTAGAGATAACATTGAAAGTTTTGTCCCAGGAATGTTTTTCTCTTTTCCACTGTGTCATAATATAGTGCAGAGATCTGACTGTCCATATATTCTGTATAACATTAAATTGATCCATTACATTGATGATATCATGCTGATTGGACAGAATAAACAAGCTCCTTTATTGAGTCTTTGCTTAGATGCTTTCAAAATGCCCAGCAATTTTTCTCCAAACCATTTTCACTAACAATCTCAAATAAACCAAATTACATTAAGAAATCTTCATAGGAAGATCATCTTTTTCCAAATTCTGCAAAGTTAAAACAACTGCTTCATAAGAGAGAAAAACATGATAGAACAAGTGAAATATTTCATAAAACTCAAGATTGTCACTTTAGCTGAAACAAAACTCGCAAGATTTTATTAATGTTTTTACTGAGTGTGACATCTTAAAATCAAAACTTTTGCAGTTATTCTCAGTAAGCTCTTGATGTGTTTAACTAGCTGTCATATTTCAAGCACTCTTAAAGATGAATGTAATGCATCCTTTTTAAAAGAAGATTGTGATCTGGCATTACTTGCTAAAAATACACATGTGACTATCACTGTTGTATATAAGAGAATTTTTATGTTTAATAATAGTGGTCACGATTTATAATTCTGGTTTTATATGAATTAATTTATAGCATCTATTTATATACATATAGAGCAACTTATACAAATGTTTCTCCTGATCTTTGTAATAAAGCGTGGCTTATTACTAGAGAAAACAACAAACGCACTTTATCTTTCTATATACAGTTTTGCAAGTTATAATCTAATTTACACCAAAATTGACAATTTCATAATATAAGAAATATTAAATTTCCTTGGTCTTTTTAATGACAATTTTTATTTATCAAAAAATTATTTCATTTATTATATGCCAGGGTGCTCATCTAACCCCTTGTGGGGTTGGAGGAGGTCAGACACCTCTCTGCTCTGGAACTGGCTCTCTTTTAAAGCAAAACTGATCAATCCCCTTGGTAGACCAAAATTACCCTATCACTCAATCACCCCATAATCACCTGGGTGGGAGTTACAAGCCCATGGCTAGAAAGGCCACACACAAAAGTAATTAATCACACCACAGTGAGATACAAGAGAAAAAATAAGTAAATTTAATTTTAAAAACAAGACACTTTTAACAGCTATGGCAGTTGAGATTGACTCCTTCTACCAGGGAATGGTGGGGTCTTAATAAGGGCAGAGTGGCTTGTGGCACTGAAATACTCTATCCTTAGAAATAGGCTGTAAGATTTGGTCTATTTTGACCATTCCCAGCCTGCTAATCTTGTCACTAAGACATTGATTGTGTGGGAAACACTAGCCATCAAAACACTCTAATACTTTCTACAAGACCCTTGGAAGATGTTAGAGTTCAAGAAATCTATCTAGGATGAACTTTATGTAACCTTCAAAGAGTGTTTTCAGGCTGACAAGACAATACTTCTCCTGTATATTGGATTCACTCACAGAGGGGTAGATGGATTTAAGGTGAGAGAACTGAGGGTTTTCATTTTTTGTTGTGGTGATTTTTAACTATTTCAAAAAATAAAAGGACAACATCAGTTTTGGGAATTCTTGCCACATATTTATAATATATCTTCCAGAATGATAAAAACAAAAAGATTCCATAGAGAACAAGAAGTCACATATAAAGGAACAAGAATGAGTTCTTAGCCATTTAATCATCACTGGATGCTAGAAAGCAATGTACTCCAAGTTCTAAAGGAAAAATAAATGGTATTCACCTTAGAAATTTAGACCCAACAAAATTTCAAATATGAGTAAAATATAAATATCCTCCTGCAATATTTCAGAAAGTACACCCATATATGGATGGTCCCTCGAGTGGGGATGGGAAGAATTAGTTTAAGATAGAGTATGACATTGGATTGAAAAAATTAGAAAGTATAGCATACAATTCACATAAGGGAACTTAAGTTAAAAAGAAATTAAAAGACAGCCCATTAGACTAAATGTTTAGTGACTATTTAACAGCAAACTTCAATTGGGCAAATCTGCTGCAAAAGATCTCTTTAAAAGGTTAGAAAGCAATAATGTCAACTTGAGGACTAAGGTGTGCATGACCTAAGCCATGGTGTTTTCAATCTCCTCATATACATGTGAAAACTGGACAATAAATACTGAAGATGGAAGAATTGATGCCTTTGCATTATAGTGTTGAAGAAGAATATTGAATATATCATGGACTGCCAGAAGGACGAACAAACCTGCCTTGGAAGAAGTACAGCCAGAATGCTCCTTAGAAGTGAGGATGGCAAGACTTTATCTCATGTACTTTGAACATGTTATCAAGAGGTATCAGTCCCTGGAGAAGGACATCATGCTTAGTAAAGCAGAGAGTCATCGAAAAAGAGGAAGATCCTCAATGATATGTATTGACACTGTGGCTGAAGGAATGGACTCAAACAATTGCGGAGATGGGACAGGACCAGGCAGTGTTTCGTTTTATTGTTCATATGGGAGCTATGACTTGCAACCGACTTGATGGTACCTAACAACAATAACAAATTGTCTACTGATTACATTTTTAATATGACTCCAATAATACCATTATGTAACCAAGTATATAGTATTTACATAAGCACAAAGTGTAAAACCTATTTCTTCGAACATATGTATATAGACAAAGTATAGAGGCTTTAGGCATATAATTTTTTTGCAATTTTAAATTTTTAACCAACAATAATCCAGTGATAGAGAAGAAGATAGTATGCATGTTATATGCCTTAATTTTCTCAGGTATCATGATAGACAATGATAGATGACATTTCTAAGTTGATAAATCAAGGACAAAAGAACTGATTATGTTATTTGAATAAGGCAACTACTGTAAGAGTGATACTATAACTACAGGCAGCCCTGGATTATGAACAAGATTCATTCCTAATTGTGTCTTTAAGTCAAATTTGAAGGTAAGTTGGAACAGGTGAATATGATTCTTATTTAGCTTTACTTTAGTGCAAGGAAAGATTTGAAGATGTTTCAATTAATTAAAAGCTGCATGTGCAGCAAGTAAAGGTGACTGTGATGAAGAATGTGTTGCTAGTAGGGGTTAGATCAATCATTTCAAAGTGAGAGCAAATTTACGTATCATTAAAGGGCAAGTAAGAGTTGTCCATGAGTTGGAAGTCCGTAAACCAGGGACTTACTGTAAAAAATAATCTTGTGATAAAATGAGAAATAGAGTCAGAGAATGTCTAAATATACTATTGGAGACATTGATTAATTGTGATGGAATAAAATGTTTGGCTACCCTGCTTGAAAGACTACATGGAGCTAGAATGAGAAAATGGAGAGGCCTAGAGACTAAGTGGAACACTTTGGAAGAATTTAGTCAACAATCAGAAATAAGAATACAAAAACGTAACAGCAATTCAGTCAGTCCAGCTAATGCCCCAGGCATTAGAGCTGTCTCAGCTTAGGTGACAGACATGTAACTGAAGAAGCCATCTTGGATATTTTAGCCCCAGCAGACGCAATGTGGCCAGAGACAAGTAATCACACAAAATTTTGTTTTAAACTTCTAAACTGGGGTAGAGTGTTATGCATCAGTAGATAACAATATCAGAAATTTGTACCATAAATGGAATGCTACTATAGAAAAACAAAAACAAAACTAAAATACGTGACTTTGGCTTTAGGATGGGACTGTGGCAGTGTCTAGTTGTTTCTGGAGAAGACTATTAATGAAAGCTAGTAGCACACTGAAGAAATTATTATTGGAGAATGAAGATAAGACATGTCACGTTGTAACAAAGTAAAAGAAGATTTGGCAACAACATGGTCTGAGGTAAAGTGGAAAACAGAAAATATACCTAATGAAGTTATGGACTAGGTTAAAAAAAATTTAAAGTAGAATATTGAAAGTTTGACTGTCAGAGTACAAGAGGTTCTCAAAATAAATTAAAATCCTGGGGTGAAGATATATTCTAAGTTATTACCAGCAAAAAATGGCCTCAGGGTCAAGATCAGATCAACAAAGTGTAAGAAAGACCCGTTTTGAATGATGTTCTTCATAGATTTTCTCAGGTAAAACACAGAGCTTCTAAAAAAACTTAATAAGCATTTTCTTCCTAAACACACTAATTTAGAGACAAGACTACTACAAATCTTGAAGGTCTTGTCCCATAGCATCCTGAATCATGGCTTGCAATAGAAAGGGACCTGTCTCAAAGAGACATGGAGTGTGTTTTTTTTTTTTTAATATTTTTTATTGTATTTTAGATGAAGATTTACAGAACAAATAGTTTCTCCTTAAACGGTCAGTACACATATCATTTCATGACATTGGTTAACAACCCCAGGACGTGTTAACACTCTCCTTTCTCAACCTTGGAGGACTTTTTTTTGGTGAAAATATACATAGAAAATTTACACCATCTCAAAAGTTTCTACATGTACAATTTAGTGACATTGATTACATTCTTCCAGTTGTGCTGCTATTTTCACTATCTTTTTCCAAATTATTCCATCACCATTATCTTCAACTCACTGCCCCCCAGGCTTCCCATCAAATCTTTTGAGTTACTCTTGTCAATTTGATCTCACATAGATAATTCTTTTTGTGTGTGTGTGTACCTTAGAAGAGGGTTTGCAGAACATACAGTTTTTCATTAAACAGTTAGTACACATATTGCCCCATGACAATGGTTAACAAACCCACAACTTGTCAACACTGTCCTTACTCAACCTTGGGTTCCCTATCACCAGCTTTTCTGTCCCCTCCTGCCTTCTAGTCCTTGTCCCTGGATTGCTGTGCCTCATTAGTCCCATTTTGTTTTATGAGGCTGTCCAATCCCTGGCTAAATGGTGAACTTTGGGAGTGACTTCACCTCTGAGCTAAAAGCGTGTCTGGGGGCCATACTCGCAGGGTTTCTCCAGTCTGTCAGGCCAGTAAAGATGGTCTTTCTTTTTTGTGAGTTAGAATTTTGTTCTATATCCTTTTACAACTCTGTCCATGACCCTCCATGTGATCCCAGTCAGAGCTGTCAGTGGTGGTAGCTGGGAACCATCTAGCTGTACTGGACTCAGTCTGGCAGAGGCCTTGGTGGCTGTGGTCCATTAGTCCTTTGGACTAATCTTTTCCTTGTAACTTGTTCTCTTCATCTCCCTTGTTCCCGAAGTGGTGAGATCAGTTGAATATCTTAGATGGCTGCTCACAGGCTTTTAGGACCCCGGATGCTACTCACCAAGGTAGAATGCAGAACATTGTCTTTATAAACTGTGTTATTCCAACTGAGCTAGACGTTCCCTGAGACCATGGTCCCCACAGCCCTCTTCCAAGCAATTCAGTACCTCAGGGAGTTTGGAAGTGTCTATGGAGCTTCTATGACCTTTCTTTGTACAAGTTGTGCTGGTTTCCCCAGTACTGTGTACTGTCTTACCCTTCACCAAAGTTACCACTTATCTATTGTCTATTTGTTCCCCCCATCCCTTGTAACCAACAAAGATTGTTTCTTTCTGTGTGTAAACTTTTACATGAGTTTTTACAGTAGAGGTCTCATACAATATTTGTCCTTTTGTGATTAACTTATTTCACTCAGCATAATGTCCTCCAGTTTCATCTATATTATGAGATGCTTCACAGATTCATCATTGTTCTTTATCTTTGCATAACACTCTATAGTGTGTATGTACCATAGTTTGTTTATCCATTCATCTGTTGATGGGCATCTAGGTTGTTTCCATCTTTTTGCTATTGTAAACAGTGCTGCAATGAATATGGGTGTGCATATGGCTATTCGTGTGATGGCTTTTATTTCTCTAAGATATATTCCTAGGAGTGGGATTTCATTTTGTAGGTTTCTTTTTTTGTGGTGTTGGCATTTTCTTTGTTCATCTTACTCTCCTATGCTGAGTTCCTTCTGTACATTGATTTTTTTCATTTCTTGTGTTTTTGTAGGTTTTGTTTTTACTGAGACTATGTTTTTCCTCTTTATTTTGATGAGTAGTTTCGTTAACTTTCTTTGTGGTTACCTTGGAATTTACCCTTATCTTCCTAGATTTGAACTAGTCTATTATTACTTGGTATCACCTTGCCTTCCTCTCCATTAGAAGGTTCTATACCTACACTGTTTATTCCCTATTTTATTGTTCTGAAGCTGTTGTCATTTACAGATTAACGTCTCTGGTTCACTGTTGTAATTCTTTTGGTTTTGCATAGTCCTTAAGAGTTCATTTCCTAGGTTGGTATCTGGCTAGTACAATCCTGTGTCCTGTATTCAGCCTGTGGTCTGATGTTGTTTGTTCTCAGATCGAAGGACTCCCTTTAATAAGTCTTATAAGTTTGGTTGGTTTTTACATGGTCTCTTAATTTCTGTTTATCTGGAAATGACCTGATTTCACCATCATATCTGAAAGACAGTTTTGCAGGATATATTATTCTTGGTTGGCATTTTTTTTCTTTCAAGGTTTTATATATGTCATCCCATTGCCTTCTTGCCTTCATGGTTTCTGATGAATAATCCGAGCTTCATCTTATTTCTCCTCTGTGTATGACTTTTTGCTTTTCTCGAGCTGCTCTCAGGATTCTTTGTCTTTGGTTTTAGCGAGTGTGACTATGATATGCCTTGGTGATTTTCTTTTGGGGTCGATCCTATATGGGGTTTGTTGAGCTTCTTTGATAGTCAGCTTTTCATCTTTCATGATACTGGGGAAGTTTTCTATCAGCAATTCTTGAATGATCCTCTCTGTGTTTTCTGTTTTCTCCCCCTTTCTGGAACTCAGATCACTCAAAAATTTTTGGTTTTGATTATATCGCACATAATTCTCAAGGTTTCTTCATTTTTCTTTGTTCTTTTTTTCTGATTTTTCCTGAAACAGAACTGTGTGCAAGTGTTTGTCGTCAGTTTCACTGATCCTATCTTCCATCATTTCAAACCTGCTCCTCAGCCCTTCTATGACACGGCCCATTTCTGAAATCTTGTTGTTTATCTTTTGGATTTCTAATTGCTTTTTATGATTTCTAGTTGTGAATTTATTTTAGCATTTTATTCCTGTATTATTTTCTTGAATTCTTCCAATTTTTTGTCTGTATTTTTCATGAATCAGTCTGCCTTTTCCATGAATTTGTCTATTTTTTCCTCATTTTTGTCTGTTTTTTGCTTCAACTCTTGGATAATTCAGAATATTAGAGATTTGAATTTCCTATCAGTTAGGTCTAGTGCCTTTGCTTCTACTGGAAGGTCATCTGGTGTTTTGTTTGGATGCCTACTGAAGTCATCCTGTCCTGTTTTTGTAAATGTTTTGATATTGTCTGCTGTCTTCAGGGCATTCAGTGATTATTTTGCTCATTTACTGATTGTAGATTTGTTTCCACCTGCTTTTTTGTTTTATTTGGTTATATCTGAGCAGGCGGGCTGTGCGTTCTTTGTTGTTTGCTCATCTGTGGGCACGATACTTTTCCCCTCCTTCTCCAATGGGCAGGGTCAGTCACTCAGGTATGGTACAACAGGGCATATCCAGCTGAAGGGAAGTTGCTGGGATGGGTTATTTGTGGTACGTACCAGGGATGATAGTGCAGACCAGGAATCAGTGCAAGGCAGGTTCCAGTAGGCTGTCCCTGTGCTGCTTGGGAGTGTGATGTTCAGTGCACAGTGAAGGTAGATAGGAAAGAGGGGTTAGATTGTGATGTGTGGAGCTAAGATGGGTATGGGAAAGAGGATACAGGAACAGGAGCCAAAAACATACACACAAACAACAAAGAGTGCTAAGAGAGCTTGCTTTTGGAGTGTAGAGATGAGAGACTGAGAAAGGAGGAAAAACAAAAACGAAAAAAAAAGAAAAAGAGTAAAAGAAAACAATGAATAAATTGAGTAACTGGAAATGAAGAAAGACAAAAAGGGAATAAGAGAGAGAGAAGAAAACAAAACAAAGAAACAAAACAAACAAAAAATAAAATTAAAAAAAAAAAAACAGGAAAAAGAAATACCCCCAGGGAATTCCCTGTGCCTCTTTGCAGAGTAAGGGAGTAGCTTCCATGCTGCGTGGTACTGCCCAGATAGAAGGGGCTCTCAAACTGAGAAAAGAAAAAGAAAACAAACTAACAAATCAAAACAGAACAAATCAGAGCAAACAAACAAACATAAAAGCCTCGGGGGTCCTACCAGCATGGCAGCACGGGCCAGAAAGCAGTTTCACAGTCAAGTGGTTTTTCACAGGCTTTCAGGAAGAAGCAAAGATGGCACAGAGAGCCAGGTATTTGAAAGAATAGAGGCAGAGGTGGTGAGAGGTAAGGAAGAAATCTAAAGAAGCAGAAAAAAGGAACACCAGTAGCCAACAAAAGGCATTCAGGGAGCCGGCCAGTGTGGGTGGGTGGAATCCAAGTGACACTGGGCTGTTTCTGCAGGAAGCAGAGGAGGCCGAAAGGGGGTGAATAAGGGTGGGGGGTAGGAAATCTTATATAGCTGGTTACCAGTTGTTCTGTCTCCTCCTGGAAGCTCCATGAAGCTTCTTTTTTATATCCCCTGTTAACTGATCTCTGAAAGGAGTCCAAGATGGCTGATCCGTGCTGCATTAGCTAATAGGGGACCTTTGCATGTATCTCTCCTTGCTCTCTGTTCTTGGTCAGTTTCCTATTCCATTTGGTGCTTGGCTGAGTTCTTCTTCTCTTCATTTGATGCTTAGGGTTTCAGGATTGATGTGTGACTCTGTTTGACTTAATTTTTCTTATCTTTGCTGCAGAGGGATGTCGTGGTGCTTCTGACTATAGTGCCTTGTTGCCTGGAAGTCCAGGAGTGTGATTTTTATTTTTATTTTTTGATGAAGGGAATCTAAATTGATTTATAGAGTCTTGGTTGCACAATGGTTAAGCACTTGACTGCTAACCAAAATGTTGGCAGTTTGAACCCACTAGCTGCTCTGAAGGAGAAAGATGTGGCAGTGTGCTTCTGTAAAGATTACAGCCTTGTAAACTCTATAGGGCAGTTCTACTCTGTCCTGTGTGGTCACTATGAGTCAGAATTGACTCGACAGTACACAACAACAGCATAATGTTTTTAAGAAAATTGTATCAGCATGAGCCAAAAAGTCAGAGACCTATAAAATGAAAAGAGGTCTCTGGACCCTCAACTTCTCATAGGCAAAAATCAGGATGAAAAAACTATTCGGATATAAACATAGGCTATTTATACTGAAAAAGTAATGATAACTTAGAAGATGAGACCAAGACCCCAGAAGAGTGAGCAAAAGAGCCACATAAAACCACTCCCAAACATCAGAACAGTCTTATCCAGAAACTGGAGACATGACCCAGGGTGGATTTTAGAACTTCCATGGTCCAGTGACTAATTAGGAAAAAAAAAAACAAAAAAAGTTTCCATCGAGTTTATTCTGACTCATAGCAATCCTACAGAACAAAATACAATTGCCTCGTAGGGTTTCCAAGGAACGGCTGGAGGATTTGAACTGCTGACTTTTTTGGCTAGCAGCCGAGTTCTTAACCACTGCACTACCAGTGCTCCAGTGACTCATATGACCACTCATTTTTCCTGTTCTTGAATGGACATATTTTCATGCCCCAAGTAAAAACTGTATGTTGAGTGTGGAAGCACATGGAACAGTGACTTGTTTCACTTCATGGATCTTCAAATCAAGAGGAGCCATAGCTGAGGAGCTTCATCTTCACCTACTCATAATTTAGATTACAAGGCCCTGGAATTCAATCCTGATGCCATAATGCTCTGAGATTTTTGAGGGTCTTGGGAGAGGGTAAGTATATTTTGCATATGTGAAGAATGTAAATAATTTGTGGCCAGTGGGTCGACTGTTTTTCAGTAAAAATGACCACAATCTTTTGTAATTTCACTCATTCAAAATTGGTGTTTATGTCTTTATGTCTTTGAATCTTATCTTGCACTGAAATTGGCTTTGATTAATAGAATATGCCAATTTATGCTTGATCCTGTAAGAAGACTGACAACAGCAACAGTCTTACTCTTGGGAATTCTGATCTATGTAAAATATTTGGCTACTTTGTTGGAGAAAACATGGAAAGATATCACATGGAAATGGAGGAGTATATATAGTACTTAGAAGAATTCAGATAACAGTGAGAAATAAAAATAAACCCATGACTCCAGTTAAGTCATTTCAGCCATCCCCCAGCAAGCAGAGCCATCCCAGCTTAAGTGCCAGACTATAAGTAAAGAAGCCATCTTGGATATCCAGTCCCAGAAAACATGGAGCAGAGATAAGCACTCCATTCTGTGCTGTGCCCCATTCCTGGCACACTTATCCACAAAATGCTTCCCAATCTCCCATTTTAAACATACATAACAAGCAGCCCTATAATTTTTCCATGTTTATTATTGTACCACATTTTTTTATTGTGCTTTAGGTGAAAATTTACAGCTCAAGTTAATTTCTCATACAAAAATTTATACACATATTGTTTTGTGACTTTAGTTGCAATCTCCACAATATGACAGCACACTCCTCCTTTCCATCTGCATTCCTTGTGTCCATTTGACCATTCCTGTCCCTTTCTGCCTTCTCATCCTGCCTCTGAACAGGAGCCACATATTTGGTCTCGTGTATCTGCTTGAACTAAGAAGCACATTCCTTACATGTATTATTTTTTGTTTTATAGTCCTGTCTAATCTGTGTCTGAAGACTGGGCTTCGGAATGGTTTCAGTACCGGGTTAACAGAGCATCTAGGGGCTGTAGTTTTGCGGGTTCCTCCAGTCTGTGTCAGACCATTATATCTGGTCTTTTTAAATGAATTTGATTTCTGCTCCACACTTCTCTCCTGCTCCATCTGGAACTCTCTGTTGTGTTCCCTGACAGAGTGGTCAATACTGGTAGCCAGGCACAATCTAATTCATTTGGTCTCAGGCTTGTGGAGTCTCTGGTTCATTTGGTCCTTTAGACTTGGGGTAATATTTTCCTTATGTCTTTGGTTTTCTTCATTCTCCTTTGATCCAAGTAGGATGGGACCAATTGATGTACCTTTGATGGCTTCTTGGAAGCTTTTAAGACCCCAGACACCACTCATTAAAGTGGGATGCAGAAAATTTTCTTAATAACTTTGTTATGCCATTTGACCTAGATGTCCCATGAAACTATAGTCCCCAGGTCCCAGCCCCAGCTACTCTGTCCCTCAAAGTGTTTGGATGTGTCCCGGAAACTTCTTAGTTTTGCTTTGGTCCTGTTGTGCTGACTATCCCTATATTGTATGTTGTCCTTCCCTTCACCAAAGTTGTTGATCCATGTCTATTATCTAGTTAGTGAATTACCATCCCCCCCCCACCCTCGTAACTATCAAAAAATGTTTTTTCTGCACTTAAAACCTTTCCTTAAACATGGCGCTCTAGGCAGAAGCACCATGCCATCCCTCCACAGCAAAGATCTGAAAAACTAAGCCAAACAGAGAATACAACAATCCTGAAACCCTAAAACATCAAATGAAGAGACAAAGAACTCAGCCAAGCACCAAATGGAGTGAGAAAACTGACAGAGAACGGAGAGCGAGGATAGATTCATGCAGAGGTCCCCTACCAGCTAACGCAGTGCATGTCCACCATCTTGGACTCCTATCAGAGACCAGCAAACAGGGGGTACAAGAAAGCAGCCTCACGGAGCACCCAGCAATAGACAAAACAGATGGTAATTTGCGGTGTGCGCTTTCCCACACCCCACCCGTCTTCGCCCTGGTTCGGCCTCCTCTGTTTCCTGCGGCCACGGTCTCTTGACTGGGAAGCGCCGGCTGCTTGGATTCCACACACCCAAGCGGGCGGCTCTCTGGGTGCCATTTGTTGGCTGCTAGTGTTGCTTTTTTCCACTTCTTTTGATTTCTTCCTTGCCTCTTGCCATCTCCCCCTCCTTTCGCTCGAGTGCCTCACTCTGTGCGCCATCTTTGCTTCTTCCTGAGGGGCTGCAGAGCGCTGGCAATATGTGATATACGTTTTCCCACTCTCTACCCTTATTCACCCACACTCAGCCCCTCCGCTTCCCGTGGACGCAGTCTGTTGTCTAGAAACACCAGCAAGCACTAGCTGGCTCTCTGAGTGCCATTTGTTGGCTGCTAGTGTTGCTTTTATTTTTCTGCTTCTTTTGATTTCTCACTTCCCTCTCGCCACCACTCCCTACTTTCACTTGAGTGCCTGGCTCCATGCGCCATATTTCCTTCTTCCTGAGGGGCTGCAGAGTGTTGGCAATTTGTGATATACGCTTTCCCAATCTCTACACTTCTTCACCCACACTCGGGCTCCTCTGCTTTCCGTGGACACAGTGTCTTGTCCAGAAACACCAGCCTGCACTAGCTGGCTCTCTGAGTGCCATTTGTTGGCTGCTGGTGTTGCTTTTTTCTTTTCCTGCTTCTTTTGATTTCTTGCTTGCCTCTCGCCGCCTCCCCCTCCTTTCGCTTGAGTGCGTGGCTCCGTGAGCCATCTTTGCTTCTTCCTGAGGGGCCGCAGAGCTCCATTCAAGTGTGGAGCTGCTTCCCGGTCTGGGCTACCACACTGGTGGGATCCCGGGGCTTTTGTGCATTTGTTCATTTTGAATTGTTTGTTTGTTTTATTTTCCTTTTCTTGAGTTGGGAGCCCTTTCTGGCCAGGTGGAGCTGCGTGGCAAGGAATGCCCCTTCAGCTTTCACAGACGTGCAGAGGGATCCCTGAAGACATTTTTTTTTTTGTTTGTTTTATTTTTTTCTGTTTTTTTTTTTTTGGGGGGGGGGCTTTATTGTTCTTTTTTTTTTTCTTTTTATTTGTTTTGTTTTCTTTTCCCACTTTTTCCCTTTTTGTCTTTCTTCATTGCTCAGTTTCTCGTCCCTCAATATCTTCCTTCTCTTTCTGATCCCTGAATACCAGGAATTGTATACCTCTACCCCTTCTAGCTAGGCTATATTGCAACACCTGAGAGCGACTTCCCCAGACCACATAGCTGCATCGGTGGGATCCCTGGGAACTTTGGGGTTCTTTAACCTTTCTGATTTTTATTTATTCATTCTTTTCTTTTCTTCCTCTTCCCCTTTCTGTTTTTATCCATTTCATAGTCTCTCATTTCTCCATTCCAACAGCAAGCTCCCCTAGGATTCTGTTTTGTTTGTATGTTTTTTGCTCCTGTTCCTCTCTCCTCTCTCCCATATCCATCTTAGCTACACACATAACAATCTCCCCGCTGCATCCTGCCTACCTGCACTGTGCGCTTGACATCACACCACCAAGCAGCCCAGGCGTGGCCTACTGGAACCTGCCCTGCACTGATAACCAACCCACTCTGGTGGAGGTAGTAAGTGCCACAAACAACCCGTCCCAGTAACTCCTCTTCAGCTAGACCTGCCCTGCTGTACCATATCTGAGTGACTGACCCTGCCAGTTGGAGAAGGAGGCGAAAAATATTGAGCACACAGACGATCAAACAACAAAGAACACACAGTCTGCCTGCTCAGACATAGTCAAAATATTTTTTTTTTAAAAAAGGGATGAAACAAACAAATCTACAATCAATAAATGAGAAAAATAACTACTGACTACCCCGAAAACAGCAGACAATATCAAAACATTTACAAAAACAGGACAGGTTGGTTCCAGTAGGCATCCAAAATAAAACACCAGATGACTCTCCAGTGGAAGAAAATGCACTAGAACTACCTGATAGGGAATTCAAATCTCTAATACTCGGTATTTTCCAAGACGTGAGGCAAAAAGCTGACCAACATGAGGAAAAAACAGACAAATTCATGGAAAATACAGACAAAAAATTGGAAGAATTCAGGAAGATGATGCAAGAACAAAATGCCAAAATAAATTCACAACTAGAAACTATACAAATACAACAATTAGATTTCCAAAAGATAAAAAACAAGATTTCAGAAATGGATGATGTCATAGAAGGGCTGAGAAGCAGATTTGAAATGCTGGAAGAAAGGATCAGGAGAATTGAAGACAAACACTTGGATACAACTCTGTTTCAGGAAAACTCAGAAAAAAGAAGAAAAATGAAGAGACCCTGAGAGTTATGTGGGACACAATTAAAAGCAAAACTTTACGAGTGATTTGAGTTCCAGAACACGGGGAGAAACCAGAAAACACAGAGAGGATCATTGAGGAAATGCTGACAGAATACTTCCTCAGTATCATGAAAGATGAAGGGCTGACCATCCAAGAAGCTCAACGAAACCCATATAGAAGAGAACCCAAAAGAAAATCACCAAGGAATATCATAATCACACTCGCCAAAACGAAAGACAAACAAAGAATCCTGAGAGCAGCTCGTGAAAAAAAAGAAATCACATACAGAGGAGAAACAAGAACACTAAGCTCAGATTATTCAGCAGAAACGATGCAGGCAAGAAGGCTATGGGATGACATATATAAAACCTTGAAAGAAAAAAATTGTAAGCCAAGAATAATATATCTTGCAAAACTATTGTTCAAATTTGATGGTGAAATTAGTTAATTTCCAGATAAACTGAAATTAAGGGCATATGTAAAAGTCAAACCGAACTTACAAGAATTATTAAAGGGAGTTCTTCGATCTGAGGACAAACAGCTTCAGCTCACATGCAGAACCTAAGATGCAGGACCGTATGAGCCAGATACCAATCTAGGAAATGAACTCTTGAGGACTATCCAAAACCAAAAGAAATACAACAGGGAATCAGAGCAGTTAATAAATAAATGACAACAACATCAAAACAATAAAAGAGGGAATAAATGGCATAGGTATAGAACCTTCTAATGGAGAGAAAGGCAAGACAATACCAAGTAAGAGTAGACTGCTTCAAACTTAGAAAGATAAGGGTAAAATTCATAGTAACCACAAAGAAAGTTAACAAACATACTCATAAAAATAAAGACGAAAAACATAAAGACTCGGCAAAAAGAAAAACCTACAAAAACAAAAGAAATGAAAAAAAAATCCACAAAAAAAGTAACTCAGCACAAGAGAGTAAGAAGAACAAAGAAATCTTCAGCACCACAAAAAAAAAAAAAAAAACACTACAAAATGATAGCAACAAACTCACATCTATCAATAATTACACTGAATGTAAATTGACTCAATACACCCATAAAGAGATAGAGTGACAGAATGGATAAGAAAACAGGATCCATCAATATGCTGTCTACAAGAGACACACCTTAGAAACAAAGATGTGAATTTATTAAAAGTCAAAGGTTTGACAAAAATATATCAAGCTAACAACTACCAAAAAAGAGCATGAATGGCAATCCTAATCTCAGCTAAAATAGACTTTAAAACAAAATCTACCATAAAGGACAAAGAAGGACAGTATATAAGGATTAAGGGGATGATCCATCATCATACATAACCATAAACATCTACGCACCCAATGACAGGGAACTAAAGTACATAAAACAAACTCTAACAACTCCAAAAAGAAAAATTGACAGTTCCACAATAATAGTAGGAGATTTCAACACACGATTCTCAGTAAAGGACAGAACAACTAAGAAGAAACTCAGCAAAGATACAGAAGATCTAAAGAGCACAATCAGCCAACTTGACCTCATAAACATATATAGAACACTCCGTCCAACTGCTGCAAAGTACACATTCTTTTCCAACGCACATGGAACGTTCTCCAGAATAGAACACATCTTAGGACACAGAGCAATCCTGAACAAGATCAAAAATGTTGAGATAATTCAAAGTACGTTGTCTGACCACAATGCCATCAAGGTAGAAATTAACATCAGAAAGAGCAAGGAAAAAAAAAACAATTACATGGAAACTGAATAATACCCTTCTCACTCAGCACTGGGTAATAGAAGAAATCAGAGATGGAATCAAAAAATTCCTGGAATCAAATGAGAATGAAAACACATCATACCAACACCTTTGGGACGCAGCAAAGACAGTCCTCAGAGGACAAAAAAATCAAAACATTAACTAGAAAACTCAAACAAACAGAAAGAGAACAGCAAAAAAAGCCCACAGCCACCGGAAGAAAAGAAATAGTAAAGATTAGAAATAGACAACAGAAAAACAATGGAAAGAATCAACAAAACCAAAAGTTGGTTCTTTGAAAGAATCAACAAAGTCGACAAACCACTGGCCAGACTGATAAAAGAAAAACAGGAGAGGGCAGAAATAACACAAATAAGAAATGAAACGGGGGACATTATAACGGACCCAACTGAAATAAAAAGGATTATAACAGAATATTATGAAAAACTATACTCCCACAAATTTGAAAACCTAGAGGAAATGGATAAATTTCTAGAAACACAGGGCTTACCCAAACTATAACAAAGTGATGTTGAAAATCTGAACAGACGCATAAGAAGATAAGAGATTGAAAAGGTAATAAAAAAATCTCCCAATGAAGAAAAGCCCTGGCCCAGATGGCTTCACTGGAGAATTCTACAAAACATTTACAGAAGAGCTTGTACCAGTACTACTCAAGGTATTTCAGAGCATAGAAGAGGAAGCAACACTTCCAAATTCATTCTATGAAGTCAGCATAATACTGATACCAAAACCAGGCATAGATGTCACAAAAAAAGAAAATCACAGACTAATATCTCTCATGAACATAGATGCAAAAATTTTGAACAAAATTTTAACCAATAGAATTCAGCATCATATCAAAAAAATAATACACCACGACCAAGTAGGATTCTTAGCAGGTATGCAAGGATGGTTCAACATTAGAAAATCAATAAACATAATCCACCACATAAATAAAAGGAAAGAAAAAAATCACATGATCATCTCAACTGACACAAAAAAAAGGAATTTGACAAAGTCCAACACGCATTCCTGATAAAAACTCTCAATCAAATAGGTATAGAAGGGAAATATCTCAACATAATAAAGGGCATCTATGCAATACCAATGGCCAACATCATTCTTAATGGAGAGAAGCTGAAAACATATCCCTTGAAAACAGGAACCAGACAAGGATGCCCTTTATCACCACTCCTGTTTAACATTGTGCTGGAAGTTCTAGCTAGAGCAATAAGGCAAGAAAAAAAAAAAATAAAGAGCATCCAAATTGGTAATGAAGAAGTTCAACTCTCCCTGTTTGCAGATAATATGATACTATACACAGAAAAGCCTAAAGACTCCATGAGAAATCTACTGGAACTAATAGAAATATTCAGCAGAGTAGCAGGATACAATAGAAATATTCAAAAATCAGTGGGATTCCTATACACCAATAAGGAGAACGATGAAAAGGAAATCAGGAAAAGAATACCATTTTCAATAGCCCCTAAAAAGATAAAATACTTAGGAATAAATCTGACCAGGGATGTAAAAGACCTATACAAAGAAAACTACAAAACACTACCGCATGAAACCCAAAGGGATCTACATAAATGGAAAAACATACCATGCTCATGGATAGGCAGACTCAACATTGTGAAAATGGCAATTCTACCTAAAGCAATTTACAAATACGATGCAATCCCGATCCAAATACCAACAACATACTTCACAGAGATGGAAAAACTAATTATTAACTTTATATGGAAAGGGAAGAAGCCCCGAATAAGTAAAGCACTATTGAAGAAGAAGAATAAAGTTGGAGGACTCACACTACCTGACTTCAGAACCTGCTTTACAGCTACAGTAGTCAAAACAGCCTGGTACTGGTACAATGACAGGTACATTGACCAATGGAACAGAATTGAGAACCCAGATGTAAATCTATCCACCTATGGTCAACTGATCTTCAACAAGGGCCGAAAATCCATCAAATGGGGAAAAGACAGTCTTTTTAACAAATGGTGCTGGCAAAACTGGATATCCATCTGCAAAAAAATGAAACAGTATCCAAACCTCACACCGTATATAAAAACTACTTCAAAATCGATTAAAGACCTGAATATAAAGCCTAAAATTATAAAGTTCATAGAAGAAAAAATAGGACCAACACTTCAGACCTTAATACATGGCATTAACAAGATACAAATCATAACCATCAACGCATAAACCCCAATAGATAAGCTAGATAACTGGGATCTTCTAAAAATCAAACACCTATGCTTTTCAAAAGACTTCACCAAAGAGTAAAAAGAGAACCTACAGACTGGGAAAAAATTTTTGGACAGTACAAGTCAGACAAAGTTTTAATCTCTATAATCTACAAGAAAATCCAACACCTCTAGAACAAAAAGACAAATAATCCTATCAAAAAATGGGCAAAGTAAATGAACAGACACTTCACCAAAGAAGACATTCAAATGGCCAGGATACACATGAGGAAATGCTCGTGATCACTAGCCATTAGAGATATGCAAATTAAAACCACAATGAGATACCATCTCACCCCAGCATTACTGGCATGAATCAAAAATCCTGGAAATAACAAATGTTGGAGGGGCTGCGGGGAGATTGGAACACTTATGTACTGCTGGTGGGAGTGCAAAATGATACAACCATTTTGGGAAATGACATGGTGCTTCCTCAGAAAGCTAGATATAGACATACCATTCTATCCAGCAATCACACTCCTAGGAATATATCCTAGAGAAATAAGAGTCGTCACTAGAATAGACATATGCACACCTATGTTCATGGCAGCATTGTTCACAATAGCAAAACGATGGAAACAACGTAGATGCCCATTAACAGTTGAATGGATAAACAAACTATGGCACATACACACAATGGACTATCGTGCAACGAGAAAGAACAACAACGAATGTGTGAAGCATCTCATAACATGGAAGAAACTGGAGGACATTATGCTGAGTGAAATAAGTCAATCACAAAAGGACAAATATTGTATAAGACCTCTATTGTAAAAACCCACAAAAAAGTTCACATGCAAACTGTTAACAATATTTGTTGGTTACCAGGGATGGAAGGGGTGGGGGGGGTATTAAATAGACAATAGATAGGTGGCAATTTGGGTGAAGGGTGAGACAGTACACGATACAGGAGAAACTAGCACAACTTGTGCAAGGAAAGGTCATGGAAG
This sequence comes from Dugong dugon, assembly GCA_030035585.1. Taxonomy (NCBI): domain Eukaryota; kingdom Metazoa; phylum Chordata; class Mammalia; order Sirenia; family Dugongidae; genus Dugong; species Dugong dugon. Next base: position 38,763,146 of record CM057479.1, read on the forward strand.
CCCCATAGACACATCCAAACCTTCTGAGGGACTGAATTGCTGGGCGGAGGGCTGTGGGGACCACGGTCTTGGGGAACATCTAGCTCAATTGGCATGACACAGCTTACAAAGAAAATTCTCTACATTCTACCTTGGTGAGTAGTGTCTGGGGTCTTAAAAGCCTGTGAGTGGACATCTAAGATACTCCACTGGTCTCCCCCTTCGGGAACAAGGGAGAATGAAGAGAACTGGATTCAAGGAAAAGATTATTCCGAAGGACTAACTGTCCACAGCTACCAAGGCCTCCACCGGACTGAGTCCAGTACAGCTAGATGATCCCTGGCTACCACCACTGACTGCTCTGACCGGGATCTCAACAGAGGGTTCTGGACAGAGCTGGTGAAGGATGTAGAGCATAATTCTAACCCACAAAGAAAAGATCAGATTTACTGGCCTAAAGGAGACTGGAGAAACCCCGATAGTATCATCCCCAGACACCCTTTTAGCTCAGTGGTGAAGTTACCTCCGAGGTTCACTGTTCAGCCTGGGAGTGGACAGCCCCGTAAAACCAAATGAGACTAACGAGTTACAGGAGTCCAGTGACAAGGGCCAGAAGGCAGAAGGGGACAATGAAGCTGGTGATAGGGAACACAAGGTTGAGTAATGATATTGTTGATGTGTTGTGAGATTGTTAACCATTGTCATAGGGCAACATTTGTAGTAACTGTTAAATGAAAAACTATTTTGTTCTGTAAGCCTTCATCTTAAGTGAGAATAACAGCACAATTGGAAGAGCGTAGTCAATGTCACTTAACTGTGCATGTAGTAATTTTTGAAACTGTGTATCTTTGGCTATTTGTATTTTCACCCCCCAGAAAAGGTTGAGAAGTTAGAAGGTTGATATGTTGTGGGGTTGTTAACCAATATCATAAACCTATGTACTTCTGTTTCATGAGAAAGTATTTGTTCTGTAAGCCTTCACCTGAAGTACAATAAAAAAAAAAAAAAAAAAATCCTCAACAAAGTTCTAGCAAACTGAAGCCCACAACATATTAAAAGGATTATACACCATGATTGAGTTTAATTTATAACAAGGAAATAAGCATGATTCAATATAAGAAAATAAATCATTGTAATATGCCATATTAATACAATGAAAAAAAACAAACAACAAAAAGCACACAATCATCTCAATTGACTCAGAAAAGCCATTTGAAAAAATCCAACAGTTTTTCATGATTAAAAACACTCAGCAAACTAACAATAGAAGGGGAATTTCTCAACATAATAAATGGCATTCATTAAAAAATCCACAGGAAATTTCATTCTTAATAGTGAAATACTGAAAACTTTCCCCTTAATGTCAGGAACAAGACTAGGTTACCCACTTTCACCTCTCTTTTCACCATCGTATTGGAAATGCTAGCTGGAGCAAAAAGTCAAGAAAAAGAAATTCATGGCGTCTAAATCAGAAAAGAAGTAAAAGTATCTCTCTTTGCAGATGACATGACACTATATATACAAAATCCTCAAATGTCCACAAGAAAGCTTCTACAGCTAATAAATGAATTCAGCAAAGTTCTAAGGTAAAAGATCAACCCATAGGTATCAGTTGTGTTTTTATACACCAGAAGCAAACAATCTGAAAAGGAAATTAAGAAAGCCATACCCTTTAAAATAGTGTCTAAATACATAAAACACCTAGGAGTAAATTTAATGAAGCAGATGAAATACCTTTATACTAAAAAGTGTAAAACACTGCTAAAGAAATTAAAGTAGATCTTAATAAATGGAAAACAATGTTATGTTCTTGGAATAGTAGACTCGATGTCGTTAAGGTGTTAATTTTATTGAAAGAGATCTAGAGATACAGCACAATTCTTATTAAAATCCCAACAGCCTTTTCAACAAAACTGGAATAGCCAATCCTTAGATTCATATGGAATTGGAAGTGGTCCTGAATAGCCAAAATGATCTTGGAAAAATGAACAAAGTAGGGCACATTTCCCGTTGTTATGAGTCAATGGGAAGGGTTCTATTACAAAAGGGTTTATTACAAAGATACAGTAATAAAAACAATGCAGTACTGATACAAGGGTTGACATATAAACCAATGGAATAGAGTTAAGAGTCCAGAAATAAACTCATGTATCTATAACCTATTGATTTTCAATAAGGGTGCTAAAGCTATTTAATGACAATAGTTTCTGCAACAAATCGTGATAGGATAATTATATTTCTACATGCAATAGAATGAAGCTAGAGCCAAATCTCACACCATATACAAAAATTAACTAAAAATGGATGAATTACCGAAATAGAAAAGCTAAAACCATAAAAAATTTAGAAGAAATCATAGAAGTAAAGCTTCAACATCTTATTTTAGTCTGGATTTTTAGATATGACAACAGAAGCACAAACAATAGAAGAGAAATACATAAACTGGATTTTATCAATATTAAAAACTTTGTACAACAAGAAATATTATCAAGAAAGTGAAGAGACAACTTACAGAATGGTAGAAAATATTGGCAAACTATGTATCTTTGTGTTTTCAGGGTAATTTAAGCCAAATGAAAGAGGCATTAACAATTAAACACTGTTTGAGAATTTAGATTTATTTGTCTTCTCAAATCCTTTGATTTTTAACATATTTTTTTCTATATTTGGAGATTTTCTTTTGAATTTATGCAAGAAATATGTGACACCTGGGAGCTACATAAGATTTAGTGATCTAAGGAATGTCAGCTACATAAACCCACTGACATCGAGTCGATTCCAACTCACAGTGACCCTACAGAACAGAGTAGAACTGCCCCATAGGATTTCCAAGGATATAAGTCTTCATGGAAGCAGACTGCCACATCTTTCTCCTTTGGAGTGTCTGGTGGGTTTGAACCACTAACCTTTCAGTTAGTAGCCAAGCATTTAACCACTGAGCAACCAACGGCTACCACCAATAAATACCTCCTCAAAATTACACTTGACATAAGCTATCATGATCAATATCACATAGGAAGATTTAATTTAGTTTCATCCCCTCAAGTTAAAGTCAGTGTTCACAAACATGGCACTTATAATCCTTGCTATATTTTGAAGGTACGGTGACATAATTTTCTAACAAATGCTCGTATTCTTCAATTATATCCATATAGCCCTGAAGCAAGAATTATAGTACAGAAGCTAACAAAGCCTAAATTAAGCTTCAATATTTAAGAACTCATCTCAAAAGGGGCCTGAGACTGTATAATAAATCACAATTATCAGTATCAGAAACTCAAAACTTATTCCAACACATCTAGGCCAGTGCCTTGTAAGAATAAACAAATTATATTATTATGATATTGATAAGAACCTAGCCCTTTCATTGAGGACTTGAAATGAACAGTATTTCATTTAAAATAATTTCAAGATCTCGCTCTAGATTTAAATTTCTGCCTTTAGTGTATGCTAAAACTGATTTAAATGAACAAGTGACACTATTTAATATGGTAACAGTTGTACTATGAAATGCAAATATTACATTGTGTTAATTAAAAAATTGTTTTGTTTCATTTGCTAAACAAATTTCATAGCTATTGTTCAGGTAAGGAGCCCTGGTGGCTCAATGGGTAAGTGCTCAGCTGCTAAGCAAAGCTAACCATGAGAAGCTAGCCAAAAGCTCATGCCCAGCTGCTCTGCGGGAGAAAGACCTGATGATCTACTCCCATAAAGAATACAGCCCAGGAGTTCTGGAAAAATGGAGCTCTAGGCGGAAGCAACATGCCGTCCCTCCACAGCAAAGATGTGAAAAACTAAGCCAAACAGAGAATACAACAATCCTGAAACCCTAAAACATCAAATGAAGAGATATAGAACTCAGCCAAGCACCAAATAGAGTGAGAAAACTGACAGAGAACGAGAGTGAGGAGAGATTCATGCAGAGGTCCCCTACCACCTAATGCAGCACGGATCCACCATCTTGGACTCCTCTCGGAGACCAGCAAACAGGGGGTATGAGAAAGCAACCTTACGGAGCGTTCAGCGGGAGACAAAACAACGGGTAATTTGCGATATATGCTTTCCCAACCCCCACCCCACTTCACCCTGGCTCGAACTCTGATGTTTCCCCCGGCCATGATCTCTTGACCAGGAAGCGCCAGCTACTTCGATTCCACACCCCCAAGTGGGCGGCTTTCTGGGTAACATTTGTTGGCTGCTGGTGTTGCCTTTTTCCACTTCTTTGGATTTCTTCCTTGTCTCTCGCCATCTCCCCCTCCTTTCACTCGAGTGCCTCGCTCTGTGCGCGATCTTTGCTTCTTCCTGAGGGCCTGCAGAGCTCCAGTAATTTGTGATATACGCTTTCCCACTCTCTACACTTCTTCAGCCACACTTGGACCTTCCGCTTCCCGCGGACACAGACGCTTGTCCAGAAACACCAGCCTGCACTAGCTGGCTCTCTGAGTGCCATTTGTTGGCTGCTACTGTTGCTTTTTTTTTTTTTTTCTGCTTCTTTTGATTTCTTACTTGCCTCTCGCCACCTCCACTTCCTTTCGCTTGAGTGCCTGGCTCCGTGTGCCATCTTTGCTTCTTCCTGAGGGGCTGCAGAGCTCCTTTCAAGTGTGGAGCTGCTTCCCGGTCTGGGCTACTGTGCTGGTGGGATCCTGGGGCTTTTGTTCGTTTCTTTGTTTTGAATTGTTTCTTTGTTTTCTTTTCCTTTTCTTGAGTTTGGACCCCTTTCTGGCCAGGCAAAGCTGCGTGGCAAGGAGAATCCCTTTCGGCTTCCTCTGACGTGCAGAGGGATCCCTGAAGGCATTTCTTTTCTTGTTGGTTTATTTTTTTCTGTTTTTTTGGGGGGCCTTTCTTGTTCTTTTTTTATTTTTAATTTGTTTTGTTTTCTTTTCCCAATTTTTCCTTTTTCGTCTTTCTTCATTGCTCAGTTTCTCGTCTCTCTATATCTTCCTTCTCTTTCTATTCCCTGAATACCTGGCATTGTATACCTCCATGCCTTCTAGCCAGGCTGTACTGCAACACCTGAGAGCAACTTCCCCAGACCTCATAGCTGCACTGGTGGGATCCCTGGGAAATCTGCAGTTCTTTAACCTTTCTGATTTTTATTTATTCATTCTTTTCTTTTCTTCCTCTTCCCCTTTCTGTTTTTCTCCATTTCATAGTCTCTCATCTGTCCACTCCAACAGCAAGCTCCCTAGCATTCTTTTCTGTTTGTTTTTGTGCTTTTGGCTCCTGTTCCTCTCTCTTCTCTCCCATATCCATTTTAGTTCCACACATAACAATCTCCCCACTACATGCTGTCTACCTGCACCAAGCACTTAACATCACACCACCAAGTAGCACAGGCAAGACCTACTGGAACCTGCCCTGCACTGATTACGGACACACCCTGGTGGTTGTAGTAAGTGCCAAAACAACTCATCCCAGTAACTACTCTTCAGCTATACCTGCCCTGCCATAACATCTGAGTGACTGACCCTGCCAATTGGAGAAGGAGGTGAAAAGCATTGTGCTCACAGACGAGCAAACAACAAAGAACATACAGTCTGCATGCTCAGACATAGTCAATTCTTTTTTAAAAAAGGGGAGCAACAAAGAAATCTAAAATCAATGAAGGAGAAAAATAACTACTGAATGCAACAAAGACAGCAGACAATATCAAAACATTTACAAAAACAGGACAGGATGGTTCCAATAGGTGTCCAAAATAAAACACCAGATGATTTTCCAGTGGAAGAAAATATGGTAGAACTACCTGAGAGGGAATTCGAATCTCTAATACTCTGAATTCTCCAAGAGCTGAGGCAAAAAGCTGACAAACATGGGGAAAAAATAGACAAATTCATGGAAAATATAGACAAAAAATTGGAATAATTCAGGAAAATAATGCAGGAACAAAATGCCAAAATAAATTCACAACTAGAAATTATACAAAGATAGTAATTAGAAATCCAAAAGATAAACAACATGATTTCAGAAATAGACAGTGACACAGAAGGGCTGAGAAGCAGATTTGAAATGGTGGAAGACCGGATCAGTGGAATTGAAGACAAACACTTGGATACAACTCTGTTTGAGGACAACTCAGAAAAAAGAACAAAGAAAAATGAAGAGATCCTGAGAGTTATGTGGGACACAATCAAAAGCAAAAATTTCCGAGTGATTGGCATTCCAGAACAGGGGGAGAAAACAGAAAACACAGAGAGGATCACTGAATAACTGCTGACAGAAAATTTTCCCAATATATGAAAGATATTGCCAGCCAAGAATAATCTATCCTGCAAAACTCTCATTCAAATATGATGGTGAAATTAGGTCATTTCCAGATAAACAGAAATTAAGGGAATAAGTAAAAACCAAATCAAACTTAAGAGACTTATTAAAGGGAGTCCTTCGATCAGAGAACAAACAATAAGAGACTACAGGCAGAATCTAGGACACAGGATCGTACCAGCCAGATACCAATCTAGGAAATGATCTCTTGAGGACTATCCAAACCCAAAAGAAATACAACAGGGAATCAGAGCAGTTAATCAGGAAATGACAACATCAAAACAATAAAAGAGGGAATAAACGCCATAGGTATAGAACAGTCTAATGGAGAGAAAGGCAAGGCAATACCAAGTAATGGTAGATTGCTTCAAACTTAGATAAGGCTAAAATTGATGGTAACCACAAAGAAAGTTAACAAATATACTTACAAAAAAAAGAGGAAAAACATAAAGTCTCAGCAAAAACAAAACCTACAAAAACAAAAGAAATAAACACAAAATCCACAAACAAAAGTAACTCAGCACAAGAGAGTAAGAAGAACAAGGAAAACTTCAGCACCACAAAAAAAAAAGCACTACAGAATGACAGCAACAAACTCACATCTATCAATAATTACACTGAATGTAAATGGACTCAATGCACCCATAAAGAAATGGAGAGTGACAGAATGGACAAGAAAACAGGATCTATCAATATGCTGTCTACAAGAAACACACCTTAGAAACAAAGATGTGAATTTATTAAAACTCAAAGGTTGGAAAAATATATATCAAGCTAACAACCACCAAAAAAGAGCAGGGGTGGCAATTATAATCTCAGATAAAATAGACTTTAAAACGAAATCTACCACAAAAGACAAAGAAAGACACTATATAATGATTAAGGGGAAGATCCATCATGAAGACATAACCATAATAAAGGCACCCAATGACAGGGTTCCAAAGTACATAAAACAAATGAACAACACTGAAAAGAGAAATTGACAATTCCACAATAATAGTAGGAGACTTCAACACACCATTCTCAGTAAAGGACAGAACAACTAAGAAGAAACTCAGCAAAGATACAGAAGACCTAAAGGGCACAATCAGCCAACTTGACCTCATAAACATATATAGAACACTCCATCCAACTGTTGCAAAGTACACATTCTTTTCCAATGCACATGGAACGTTCTCCAGAATAGAACACATCTTAGGACACAGAGCAATCCTGAACAAGATTGAAAACGTTGAGATAATTCAAAGTACAGTGTTGACTACAATGCCATCAAGGTAGAAATTAACAACAGAAAGAGCAAGGAAAAAAAATTAATTACATGGAAACTGAATAATACCCTTCTTACTCAGCACTGGGTAATAGAAGAAATTAGAGATGGAATCAAAAAATTCCTGGAATCAAATGAGAATGAAAACACATCATACCAACACCTTTGGGACGCAGCAAAGACAGTCCTCAGAGGACAAAAAATCAAAACATTAACTACAGAACTCAAACAAATAGAAAGAGAACAGCAAAAAAAAGCCCACAGCCACCAGAAGAAAAGAAATAGAAAAGATTAGAAATAGACAACAGAAAAACAATGGAAAGAATCAACAAAACCAAAGTAGGTTCTTTGAAAGAATCAACAAAATTGACAAACCACAGGCCAGACTGACAAAAGAAAAACAGGAGACAACACAAATAACACAAATAAGAAATGAAACAGGGGACATTATAACAGACCCAACTGAAATAAAAAGGATTATAACAGAATATTATAAAAAACTATACTCCCACAAATTTGAAAACCTAGAGGAAATGGATAAATTTCTAGAAACACAGGGCTTACCCAAACTACAACAAAGTGATGTTGAAAATCTGAACAGATCCATAACAAGAGAAGAGATTGAAAAGGTAATAAAAAAAAACTCCCAATGAAAAAATCCCTGGCCCAGATGGCTTCATTGGAGAATTCTACAAAACATTTACAGAAGAGCTTATACCAGTACTACTCAAGCTATTTCAGAGCATAGAAGAGGAAGCAACACTTCCTAATTCATTCTATGAAGCCATTTTAATGTTGATACCAAAACTAGGCAAAGACGTCAAAAAAAAAAAAAAAATACAGACCAAGACCAATATCTCTCATGAATACAGATGCAAAAATTCTTAACAAAATTCTAGCCAATAGAATTCAGTATCATATCAAAAAAATAATACACCACGACCAAGTAGGATTCATACCAGGTATGCAAGGATGGTTCAACATTAGAAAATCAATGAACGTAATCCAGCACATAAATAAAAGGAAGGAAAAGAATCGTGTGATCATCTCAACAGATGCAGAAAAGGCATTTGACAAAGTCCAACACCCATTCCTGATAAAAAGTCTCAGTCAAATAGATATAGAAGGGAAATTTCTCAACATTATGAAGGGTTTCTATGCAAAACCAATGGTCAATATCATTCTTAATGAAGAGAGGCTGAAAACATTACCCTTGAAAACAGGAACAAGACAAGGATGCCCTTTATCACTACTCCTATTTAACATTGTGCTGGAAGTTTTAGCTAAAGCAATAAGGCAAGCAAAATAAATAAAAGGCATCCAAATTGGTAATGAAGAAGTTAAACTGTCGCTGTTTGCAGATGATAGGACACTATACATAGAAAACCCTAAAGATTCCCCGAGAAATCTACTGGAACTAATAGAAAGATTCAGCAGAGTAGCAGGATACAAGATAAACATTCAAAAATCAGTTGGATTCCTATACACCAATAAGGAGAACGATGAAAAGGAAATCAGGATAACAATACCATTTACAATAGCCCCTAAAAAGACACAATGCTTAGGAATAAATCTGACCAGGGATATAACAGACTTATACAAAGAAAACTACAAAACACTACTGCATGAAACTCAAAGGGATCTACATAAATGGAAAAATATACCATGCTCATGGATAGGCATGGATTGTGAAAATGACAATTCTACCCAAAGCAATTTACAAATACAATGCAATCCCGATCCAAATACCAACAGAATTCTTCAAAGAGATGGAAAAACTAATCATTAGCTTTGTATGGAAAGGGAAGAGGCCCCGAATAAGTAAAGCACTACTGATGAAGAAGAATAAAGTTGGAGGACTCACACTACCTGACTTCAGAACCTATTATACAGCTACAGGAGTCAAAACAGCCTGGTACTGGTACAATGACAGATACATTGACCAATGGAACAGAATTGAGAACCCAGATGTAAATCTATCCACCTATGGTCAACTGATCTTCAACAAGGGCCGAAAGTCCATCAAATGGGGAAAAGACAGTCTTTTTAACAAATGGTGCTGGCAAAACTGGATATCCATCTGCAAAAAAATGAAACAGGACCCATACCTCACACCGTATACAAAAACTACTTCAAAATCAATCAAAGAACTGACTATAAAGCCTAAAACTACAAAGTTCATGGAAGAAAAAACAGGACCAACACTACAGGCCTTAATACTCGGCATTTGACAGGATACAAACCATAAACATCAACGCACAAACACCAAAAGAAAAGCTAGATAACTGGGATCTTCTAAAAATCAAACACCTATGCTCTTCAAAAGACTTCACCAAAAGAGTAAAAGGAGAACCTACAGACCGGGAAAAAATTTTTGGACAGTACAAGTCAGACAAAGGTCTAATCTCCATAATCTACAAGAAAATCCAACACCTCTACAACAAAAAGACAAACAATCCTATCAAAAAATGGGCAAAGGAAATGAACAGATACTTCACCAAAGAAGACATTCAAATGGCCAACAGACACATGAGGAAATTCTGGTGATCACTAGCCATTAGAGAAATGCAAACTAAAACCACAATGAGATACCATTTCACCCCGGCATTACTGGCACGAATCAAAAACACTGGAAATAACAAATGTTGGTCGGGCTGTGGGGAGATGGGAACTCTTATGCACTGCTGGTGGGAATGCAAAATGATACAACCATTTTGGAAAATGATGTGGCGCTTCCTCAGAAAGCTAGAAATAGACATACCATTCGATCCAGCAATCCCACTCCTAGGAATATATCCTAGAGAAATAAGAGTCGTCACTCGAATAGACATATGCACACCTATGTTCATGGCAGCATTGTTCACAATAGCAAAATGATGGAAACAACCTAGATGCCCATCAACAGATGAATGGATAAACAAACTATGGTACATACACACAATGAAGTGCTATGCAAAAAGAAAGAACAACAATGAATGTGTGAAGCATCTCATAACATGGATGACACTGGAGGACATTAAGCTGAGTGAAATAAGTCAATCACAAAAGGACAAATATTGTATGAGACCTCTATTGTAAAAACCCATGAAAAAGTTCACACGCAAAATGTAACAATCTTTGTTGGTTACCAGGGATGGGATGGGTGCGGGGAAATATTAAATAGGCAATAGATAATGTTATCTTGGGTGAAGGGTGAGACAGTACACAATACAGGGGAAACTAGCACAACTTGTACAAGGAAAGGTCATGGAAGCCCCATAGACACATCCAAACTCCCTGAGGGACTGAATTGCCGGGTAGAGGGCTGTGGGGACCATGGTCTTGGGGAACATCTAGCTCAATTGGCATAACACCATTTATAAAGACAATGTTCTGCATTCTACCTTGGTGAGTAGTTTCTGGGGTCTTAAAAGCCTGTGAGCGGCCATCTACGATACTACACTGGTCTCATCCCTTCGGGAGCAAGAGAGAATGAAGAGAACAAGATACAAGGAAAAGATTAGTCCGAAGGACTAATGGACCACAGCTACCAATTCCTCCACCGGACTGAGTCCAGTACAGCTATATGGTGCCTGGCTACCACCACTGACTGCTCTGACCAGGATCACAACAGAGGGTTCTGGACAGAGCTGGAGAAGGATGTAGAACATAATTCTAACTCACAAAAAAAAGACCAGATTTACTGGCATAAAGGAGACTGGAGAAACCCTGAGAGTATGGCCCCCAGACACCCTTTTAGCTCATGGGTGAAGTTATCTCTGAGGTTCACCATTCAGCCTGGGAGTGGACAGCCCCGTAAAACTAAATGGGACTAATGAGGTACAGTAGTCCAGTGACGTGGGCCAGAAGGCAGAAGGGGAGATGGAAGCTGGTGATAGGGAACCCAAGGTTGAGTAAGGATACTGTTGATGTGTTGTGAGATTGTTAACCATTGTCATAGGGCAACATGTGTAGTAACTGTTAAACGAGAAACTATTTTGTTCTGTAAGGCTTCATCTTAAGTGAGAATAGCAGCACAATTGGAAGAGCGTAGTCAATGTCACTGAACTGTGTATGTAGATATTTTTGAAATGGTTTATCTTTGGCTATGTGTATTTTCACCAAAAAAAAAGTTTGAGAATTTAGATTGTTGATGAGTTGTGGGGTTATTAACCAATGTGATAAAACAATATGTGTACTATTGTTTCATGAGAAACTATTCTGTAAGCCTTCACCTGAAGTACAATAAATAAAATAAATTTTGTTGGAATTTGAACCAGGATTGCATTGTATCTGTTGATGGCTTTGAGTAGAATAGACATTTTCACAATGTTGAGTCTTCCCATCCTTCAGGTTCGTGTGCTTTTTCTACTTATGAAGGTCTCTTTTAGTTTCTTGAAGTAGTGTTTGTTTAGTTTTCTTTGTATAAGCGTTTTAGATTTACTCTCAAGTACTTTACCTCCTTCGGGGCTATTGTAAATGGTATTGATTTGGTGATTTCCTTTTTGAAGTTCTCATCTGATATTTGTATGTTTATCATGTATCTGTATATTTTGCTGAAATCTTCTATTAGTTCCAGTAGTTTTCTTGTGGATACTTTGGGGTTTTCTGTGTATAATATCATACGATCTGAGAATAGGGATACTTTTACTTTTTCCTTAACAATTTGGATGCTCTTTATTTCTTTTTCCTGTCTTATTGCTCTTGCTAAAACCTACAGCACAATCTTAAATAAGAGTTGTGATAAACGGCATTCTTGTCTGGTTCCCATTCTCAAGGGAAATGCTTTCATATTAGACTACATTTTTTAACAGTAGTTTTAAAATTTTATTTTTTGTTGTTGTTGATAATATACACAGCAAAACGTGTACCAATTCGATAGTATCTACATGTACCATTTACTTACATTGATTACATCCTTGGAGTTGCACAAACATTCTCACCTTCCTTTTCAGAATTTGTCTTCCTATATTAACATAAATTTTCTGGCCCCTAATGTTCCAATGCAATCTTTCAATTCGCTGTTGTCAATTTGATCCCATACAGATTGTTCTTAAAAGATTTTAATGCTTGAGGTAGACATTTTTTACTAGTTAAGCTAAATATTACACCAAACTTTAATACATTCTAACACATCTACTAACTTATAAACTGTTGGCAGACTCTATATTTCTCCACAGATTTCTACCTTCTTCACAGTTGGTGTTAAATAAACATCAACAGAATTAAATTAATAATCTATATGCTATCAGGCAAACTGGTAAAACAAACTTTTACTTTTTTCTTTTACTTTCTATAAATTTTCAGTAAATGGGTTTCTTAAACCAATATTATTTCTTCTCATATGATTATTGATTTTCACGTAAATGAATACAACCTCTTCCTGAAAATAAATGACTTTGTGTGGGATTTTCCACTTTATGAATAATTTTCATTTGAATTTTGTGGAAGTAGATTTAGCATAATCAAAAAAGTTCAGAAGTTGGAAATAAGGGAAGGCAGCTTATTGTTACAGTACACGATGAGCAATAAATGATTTGGAATATTAAGACAATATTATGTAGTCTGAGTGCTACATAAAGTCTGTAAAGATGGAGCTCAAAAATTGGGGTTATGTGGTAGGTGACTTTTAATACCAGAGTGAGAAGTTCATTATTATTATTTTTTTTATTCTACTTTAGATGAAGGTTTACAGAGCAAATTTGTTTCTTATTAAACAATTGATAAATATATTCTTTTGTGACATTGGTTGGCAATACCACGACATGTCAACACTCTCACCTTCTTGACCTTGGATTCCCCATTGTCAGCTTTCCTGTCCCCTCCTGCCTTCTCATCCTTGCCCCTGGGCTGGTGTTCCCATTTTGTCTCATTTTGTTTTATGGGCCTGTGTAATCTTTGGCTGAAGGGCGAACCTCGGGAGTGACTTCAGTACTGAGTTAAAAGGGTGTCCAAGGGCCATACTCTCAGGTTTTCTCCAGTTTCTGTCAGACCAGTAAATCTGGTCTTTTTCGTGAGTTAGAATTTTGTTCTACAGTTTTCTCCAGCTCTTTCCAGGACCCTCTATTGTGATCCCTGTCAGAGCACTTGGTGGTGGTAGCTGGGCACCATCTAGTTGTGCTGGACTGAGCCTCGTAGAAGTTGTGTTAGTTGTGGTCCATTAATCCTTTGGACTAATCTTTCCCTTGTGTCTTTGGTTTTCTTCATTCTCCCTTGGTCCAGAAGGAATGAGACCAGTGGAATATCTTAGATGGCTGCTCACAAGCTTTTAGGACCCCAAACACTACTCACCAAAGCAGGATGTTGAACATTTTCTTTATAAACTATGTTATGCCAATTGAGCGAGATATTCCCCCAGATCATGGTCCTCAACCCTCAACCCAGTAATTCTGTCCCTCAGCAAGTTTGGATATGTCTATGAATCTTCCATGACCTTGCTTTTGTCAAGTTGTGCTGGCTTCCCCAGTATTGTGTACTGTTTAACCCTTCAGCAAAGTTACCACTTATCTGTTGTCTATTTAGTGTTTTTCCTGCCCCAACCCTCTCCTTCTTAGTAACCATCAAAGATTGTCTCTCTGTGTAAATCTTTTCATGAGTTTTTGTAATAGTGGTCTCATACAATATTTATCCTTTTGTAATTGACATGTGTCACTCAGCATAATGCCCTCCAGATTCATCCACGTTGTGAGATGTTTCAGAGATTCAACATTATTCTGTATTGTTGCATAGTATCCCATTGTGTGTATGTACCATAGTTTGTTTATCCATTCATCTGTTGATTGACACTTAGGTTGTTTCCATCTTTTTGCTATTGTGAGTAATGCTGCAATGAACATGGATGTCTATTCATGTGACAGCTCTTTTTTCTCTAGGATATATTCCTAGGAGTAGGATTGCTGGTTCATATGGTTTTTCTCTTTCTAGCTTTTTAAGGAAACACCATATTGTTTTTCAAAATGTTTGCACCATTTTACATTCCCACCAGCAGTGTATGAGAGTTCAATCTCTCTGCAGCCTCACCAACATTTTTGATTTTCTGTTTTTTTTGATTCAGGCCAGTAATGTTGGGGTGAGATGTTATCTCATTTTAGTTTTGATCTGCACTTCTCTAATGGCTAGTGTCTTAGTCATCTAGTGCTGCTATAACAGAAATACCACAAGTGGACGGTTTAAACAAAGAGAAGTGTATTTCCTTACAGTAAAGTAGGCTAAAAGTCCAAATTCAGGGTGTCAGCTCCAGGGGAAGGCTTTCTCTTTCTCGGCCTTCTCATCAGTGTTCCACTGGACTGGGAGCTTCTCTGCGCAGGGACCCCGGTCCAAAGGACGCGCTCTGCTCCCTGCACTGCTTTCTTGATGGTATGAGGTCACCCTGTCTCTCTGCTCACTTCTCTCTTTTATATCTCAAGGGATTGCCTCAGGACACAATCTAGTCTCCTAGATCCAGTCCTGCCTTACTAACACAACTGCCACCCATCCTCCCTCATTAACATCATAGAGGCAGGATTTACAACATATAGGAAAATCACACAGTACCAGGAATCATGGCCCAGCCAAACTGATATACACATTTTTGGGGGGACATAATTCAAACCATGACAGCTAGTGATCTTGTGCATTTCTTCATGTCTCTGTTAGCTGCCTGAATATCTTTGGTGAAGTGTGTCTATTCATATCCTTTGCCCATTTTTTAATTGGATTATTTGTCTTTTTGTTGTAGAGACGTTGGATTTTCCTATTGATTTTACAGATCAGCTTTTGTCAAATTTGTCATAGCCAATTTTTTTTCCCCAGTTTGTAGGTTCTGTTTTTACTCTTTGTGAAGTCTTTGGATGAGCATAAGAGTTTAATTTTTAGAAGATCCCAGTTATCTAGCTTATCTATTGGTGTTTGTGTATTGTTAGTTATGATTTGTATGCTATTTATGCTATGTATTAGGGCCTCTAGCATTGAACATATTTTTTCTTCTATGATCTTTATAGTTTTGGGTTTTATATTTATGTCTTTGATCCGTTTTGAATTAGTTTTTGTGTATGGTGTGAGGTATGGGTCCTGTTTCTTTTTTTGCACATGAACATGCAGTTTTACTAGCACCATTTTTTAAAAAGGCTGTCTTTTACCCATCTCATGGACTTTGGGTTTTGTTGAAGATCAAGTGACTGTAGGTGGAAGGATTTATCTGGGTTCTCTATTCTGTTCCATTGGTCAATGTATTTGTCCTTATACAAATTCCTGGCTGTTTTGACTACCATAGCTGCACAGTAGATTCTGAGTTCAGGTGGCGGAAGTCCTTCTACTTTATTCTTTTTCTTCAATAGTGCTTTACTTATCAGAGGCCTCTTTTCTTTCCACATAAAGTTAATTATTGTTTTTTTCCATCTCTTTAAAGAATGGCGTAGGTATTTGGATTGGGATTGCATTGTATTTGTAAATTACTTTGGATAAAATTGACATTGTCACAATGTCGAGCCTACCTATTCATGAGAATGGTATATTTTTCCATTTATGTATGTCTCGTTTGGTATCTTGCAGTAGTATTTTGTAGTTTTCATTGTATAGGTCTTTTACATCCCTGATCATATTTATTCCTAAGTATTTTATTTTTTTAGGGGTATTGTTTTCCTGATTTATTTTTATAGTTTTCTGTAATGGTATATAGGAATCCAACTGATTTTTCTATGTTTATCTTGTATCCTGCTACTCTGCTGAATCTTCCTATTAGTTCCAGTAGTTTTCTTGTGCATTTCATTGGGTTTTCTATGTTTGGTATCATATCATCCACAAATAGGGATTGTTTTACTTCTTCCCCCTAACCAGTTTGGATGACTTTTATTGCTTTTTGTTGCTTATTGCTCTAGCTAGGATTTCCAGCACAGTGTTAAATAGGAGTGGTGGTAAAGAGCATCCTTGCCGTGTTCCTATTCTCAGTCTCTCTCCATAAACAATGATGTAGACTGTTGGTTTTGTATAGATGCCCTTTATTATGCTGAGATATTTTCCTTTCTATTCCTATTTTATTGAGAGTTTTTATCAGGAATGGGTGTTGAACTTTGTTGAATACCTTTTCTGCGTCAATTGAGATGATCATATGATTCTTTTCTTTAGTTTTATTTATGTGGTGATTATGTTGATTGATTTTCTAATGTTGTACCCTCCTTGCATGCCTGGCATGAATCCTACTTGGTCATGGTGTATTATTTTTTTAATAAGATGCTGAATTCTACGGCTACAAATTGTTTTCCATATTTTTTTTTTATTGTACTTCAGGTGAAGGCTTACAGAACAAATAGTTTATCATGAAACAGTAGTACACATATTGTTTTATCACATTGGTTAACAACCCCACAACATGTCAACCCTCTAACTTCTCAACCTTTTTTTTTTTTTTTTGGTGAAAATACACAGAGCCAAAGATACACCATTTCAAAAATTTCTACATGCACAGTTCAGTGACATTGACTACACTCTTCCAATTGTGCTGTTATTCTCACTTAAGATGAAGGCTTACAGAACAAAATAGTTTCTCATTTAACAGTTACTACAAATGTTGCCCTGTGACAATGGTTAACAATCTCACATCAACAATATCCTTACTCACCCTTGTGTTCCCTATCACCAGCTTCCTTGCCCCCTTCTGCCTTCTGGCCCTTGTCACTGGACTACTGTACCTTACAGGGCTGTCCACTCCCAGGCTGAACGGTGAAGCTCGGAGATAACTTCACCACTGAGCTAAAAGGGTATCTGGGGACCATAGTCTCGGGGTTTCTCCAGTCTCCTTTAGGCCAGTAAATCTGGTCTTCTTTTGTGAGTTAGAAGTATGTTCTAAATCCTTCTCCAGCTCTGTCCAGAACCCTCTGTTGTGATCCTGGTCAGAGCAGTCAGTGGTGGTAGCCAGGCACCATCTAGCTGTACTGGACTCACTCAGGCCTTGGTAGCTGAGGTCCATTAGTCCTTCGGACTGATCTTTTCCTTGTATCCTGTTCTCTTCTTTCTCCCTTGCTCCCGAAGGGATGAGACAAGTGGAGTATCTTAGATGGCCGCTCACAGGCTTTTAAGATCCCAGATACTACTCACCAAGGTAGAATGTAGAGCATTGTCTTTATAAGCTGCGTCATGCCAGTTGAGCTAGATGTTCCCCGAGACCATGGTCCCCACAGCCCTCTGCCCAGCAATTCAGTCCCTCAGGGAGTTTGGATGTGTCTATGGGGCTTCCATGACCTTTCCTTGTACAAGTTGTGCTAGTTTCCCCTGTATTGTGTACCGTCTCACCCTTCACCCACGATACCACTTATCTATTGCCTATTTAGTATTTCCCTCCCCCCCCACCCCTCCCATCCCTGGTACCAACAAAGATGGTTACATTTTGTGTGTGAAATTTTTCATGGGTTTTTACAATAGAGGTCTCGTACAGTATTTGTTCTTTTGTGATTGACTTATTTCACTCAGCATAATGTCCTCTAGTTTCATCCATGTTATGAGATGTATCACAGATTCATTTTTGTTCTTTCTCGTTGCATAGTACTCCATTGTGTGTATGTAAAAGTTTGTTTATCCATTCATCTGTTGATGGGCATCTAGGTTGTTTCCATCATTTTGCTATTGTGAACAATGCTGCCATGAACATAGGTGTGCATATATCTATTCGAGTGATGACTCTTATTTCTCTAGGATATATTTGTAGGAGTGGGATTGCTGGATCGAATGGTATGTCTATTTTTAGCTTTCTGAGGAAGCGCCATATCATTTTCCAAAATGGTCATATCATTTTGCATTCCCACCAGCAGTGCATAAGAGTTCGGATCTCCCAGCAGCCTGTACAACATTTGTTATTTCCAGGGTTTTTGATTCGTGCCATCTACTGGCTAGAATTTTATTGAGAATTTTTGCATCTATATTCATAAGATATATTGGTCTGTAATCTTCTCTTTTTTGTGGCATATTTTCCTGGTTTTAGTATCAGAGTTATGCTGGCTTCATAGAATGATTTTAGAAGTGTTGCTTCCTTTTCTATGTTCTGAAATAGTTTGAATAGTAGTGGTATAAACTCTTCTCTGTATGTTTGGTAGAATTCTCCAGTGAAGCCATCTGGGCCAGGGCTTTTTTTGGTTGGGAGTTTTTTTATTACCTTTTCAATCTCTTCTCTTGTTATGGGTCTGTTCCAATTTTCAACATCAGTTTGTGTTCGTTTAGATAGGTAGTGTGTTTCTAGAAATTTATCCATTTTCTCTAGGTTTTTGAATTCTTTGGAGTATAGTTTTTCATAATACTTTGTTATGATCCTTTTTATTTCAGTTAGGTCTGCTGTAATGTCTCCCATTTCATTTCTTATTTGGGTTATTTGCACTGACTCCTGTTTTTCTGTTGTCAGTCTGGTCAGTGGTTTGTCGACTTTGTTAACTCTTTCAAAAAGACAACTTCTGGTTTTGTTGATTCTTTCTATTGTTTTTCTGTTCTCTATTTCATTGATTTCTGCTCTGATCTTTATTATTTCCTTTCTTCTAGTGGCTGTGATTTTTTTTTTTTTTTTGCTGTTTTCTTTCTATTTGTTCAAGTTGTGTAGTTAATGTTTTGATTTTATCCCTTTCTTCTTTTTTGATGTGTGCATCCATTGCTCTAAATTGTCCTCTGAGGACTGCCTTTGCTGTGTCCCAAAGATTTTGGTATGATGTGTCTTGATTCTCATTTGATACTAAGAATTTTTTGATTCCGTCTCTGATTTTTTTCTATTACACAGTGGTTTGTAAGCAGGGTGTTATTCAGTTTCCATTTAATGGAGTTTTTTTTCCTTGCTCTTCCTGTTGTTAATTTCTACTTTGATGGAAGTGTGGTCATAGAATATATTTTGTATTATCTCAACATTTCACATCTTGTTGAGGATTTCTCTGTGGCCTAAGATGTGGTCTATTCTGGAGAACATTCTATATGCATTGGAAAAGAATGTGTACTTCGCAGCTGTTGGGTATAGTGTTCTCTATATGTCTATGAGGTCAGGTTGGCTGATTGTGTCCTTTAGGTCTTCTGTATTTTTGTTGAGTTTCTTTCTAGATGTTTTGTCCTTTACGGAAAGGGATGTGTTCAAGTTTCCTACAATTATTGTGGAACTGTCAATTTCTCTTTTCAGTGCTGTTAAAGTTTTTTAATGTATTTTGGAGCCCTGTCATTGGGTGCGTAGATGTTTATTATGGTTATGTCCTCATGATGGATCATCCCATTAATCATTATATACTGTCCTTCTTTGTCTATTATGGTGGATTTTGTTTTAAAGTCTATTTTATAGATTAGTATTGCCATTCCTGCTCTTTTTTGGTAGCTGTTTGCTTGGTATATTTTTTTCCATCTTTTTTATTTTTAATAAATTTAATTCTTTATTTCTAAGGTATGTCTTTTGTAGACAGCATATTGTTAAATCCTGTTTTATAATCCATTTTGTCACTTTCCATCCCTTTATGGGTGCATTTAGGCCATTTTTATTCAGTATCTTTATTGATAGGTGTGAGTTTATTGCTGTCATTTTGTAATGCTTTTTTTTGTGGTGCTGACTTTTTTTTTGTTCCTGTTACTGTCCTGTGCTGAATTCCTTTTGTTTGTGGATTTTTTTTTTTCATTTCTTTTGTTATTGTAGGTTTTGTTTTTACTGAGACTTCATGTTTTTCCTTTTTATGTTGATGAGTTGGTTTGTTAAATTTCTTTGTGGTTACCTTGAAATTTACCTTTATCTTCCTGGATTTGAACCAGTCTGTTATTTCTTTTTATTGCCTTGCCTTCCTCTCCATTAGAAGGTTCTGTACCTACACTGTTTCTGTCCTCTTTTATTGTTCTGATGTTGTTGTCATTTACAGATTATCCTCTCTGGTTCCCTGTTGTATCCCTGTATCCCTGTTTTGGATAGTCTTTGAGAGTTCATTTCCTAGGTTGGTATCTGGCTGGTACACTTCTGTAAACTAGATTCAGCCTGTGGTCTTATGTTGTTTGTTCTCAGATCGAAGAACTCTCTTTAATAAGTCTTTTAAGTTTGGTTTGGTTTTTACATAGTTCCTTAATTTCTGTTTATCTGGAAATGTCATAATTTCACCATCATATTTGAATCAGAGTTTTGTAGGATATATTATTCTTGGTTGGCAATTTTTTTCTTTCAAGGTTTTATATATGTCATCCCAGTGGCTTCTTTCCTGTGTGGTTTCTGATGAATAATCCAATCTTAGTCTTATTGTTTCCCCTCTGTATGTGACTTTTTGTTTTTCTCGAACTGCTGTCTGGATTCTGTTTGTCTTTGGTTTTAGTGAGAGTGATTATGATATGCCTTGGTGATTTTCTTTTGGGGTCTCCCCTATATGGGGTTTGTTGAGCTTCTTGGATTGTCTGATTTTCATCTTTCATGGTATTGGAGAAGTTTTCTGTCAGGAGTTCTTCAATGATCCTCTCTGTGTTTTCTGTTTCCCCCACCCTGTTCTGAAACTCTGATCACTTGCAAATTTTTGCTTTTGATTGTATCCAACATAATTCTCAGGGTTTGTTCATTTTTCTCTGTTCTTTTTTCTGATATTTTCTCAGTGTTGTATCCAAGTGTTTGCCTTCAATTTCACTGAGCCTGTCTTCCATTGTTTCAAAGCTGCTCCTCAGTTCTTCTATGACACTGTCCATTTATGAAATCTTGTTGTTTACCTTTAAAATTTCTAATTGTTGTTTTTGTATGATTTCTAGTTGTGAATTTATTTTGGCATTTTGTTTCTGTATTTATTTTCCTTAATTCTTCCATTTTTTGTCTGTATTTTCCATGAATTAGTCTGCTTTTCCATGAAGTTGTCTATATTTTCCTCATCTTTGTCTGTTTTTTGCTTCTCCTGAATAGCTCTTGATATTAGCGATTTGAATTCTCTATCAGGTAGTTATAGTGACTTTTCTTCTACTGGAAAGTCATTTTTAAAAATTTTTTTATTTTTTATTTTGAACACCTACTGGAGCCATCCTGTCCTGTTTTAGTATATGTTTTGATATTGTCTGGTGTCTTCGGGACATTCAATAGTTATTTTGCTCATTTATTGATTGTAGATTTGTTTGTTTCGTCCTTTTTTTTTGTTTTATTTGGCTATATCTGAGCAGGTGTTCTATGTGTTCTTTGTTGTTTGCTTGTCTGTAGGTGTGATACTTTTCACCTCCTTCTCCAATGGGCAGGTTCAGTTGTCCATGTATAATGCAGTAGGACAGATTCTGCTGAAGAAGAGTTTCTGGGATGGTTTGTTTGTGGCATGTACAGGGCTGACATGGTTTGCCGGGAATCAGTGCAAGGCTGGTTCCGGTACGCTGTGCCTGTGCTGCTTGTTGGTATGATGTTCAATGCATGGTGCAGGTAGGCAGGAAGGAGGGGGAGATTGTGATATGTGGAGCTAAGCTGGATATTAGAAAGAGGAGGAGTGGAGAGAGGAACAGTAGCCAAAAACACACAAACAAATGAACAAATATGCGTGCTAAGGGAGGTTGCCATTGGAGTGCAGAGATGAGAGACTGAAAAATTGAGAAAAACAAAAAGGAAGAAAAAGGGTTAAAAAAATGAATAAATAAAAATTAGAAAGAAAAGAAAAGCCCCCAGGGATCCCACCAGTGCACCTGTGAGGACTGGGGAAGTTGCTTCTAGGCTGTGAAGTACAGCCTGGCTAAAAGGTGTAGAGGTGCCACTCAATACCAGGTATTCATGGAAAGGAAGAGAAAGTAAGTAGAGAGAGATAAGAAACTGAGAAATAAAGAGAGACAAAAAATGAAAAAGAGGGAAAACAAATAAAACAATAAACAAAAGCAAAAAGAAAAGAAAAAAAGAAATACTCTCAGGGATCCCACTGAGTGTCTGTGCAGACTAAGGGAGTTGCTCCCAATCCGTGTAGTACCGCCCTGATAGAAGGGCCCTCCAAGCTGAGAAAAGAAAAATAAAACATACAAATTAAATCAAACAAAATCACAGGGATCCTACTAGCATGGCGGCATAGAGCGGGAAGCAGTTTCACAGTCGAGAGGCATTTCATAGCCTTTCGGGAAGAAGCAAAGATGGCACATGGAGCCAGGTATTTGAGAGAAAGGACCAGGAGGTGGTGAGAGGTATGTAAGAAATCAAAAGAAGTGGAGAAAAGCAACACTAGCAACCAACAAATTGTACTCAGGGAGCCAGCCAGTGTGGGCAGGTGGAATCCAAGTGGCACTGGGGTAAAGCTTATGCTTCTTGGCCAAGAGACTGTGGCTACAGGAAGCAGAGGGGGCCTAGTAGAGTGAAGAATGGTGGGGTTGGGAAAGTGTATATCACTGGTTACTGGTTTTCTGTCTCCTGCTGGAAGCTTTGTGAAGCTGTTTTCCCTTACCCTCTGTTCACTGATCTCCAGTAGAAGTCCAAGATGGCAGATCCATGCTGCATTAGCTGATAGGTGACCTCTGCATGTATCTCTCCTCACTCTCTGTTCTCGCTCAGTTTCTTGTTCCACTCAGTGCTTGACTGAGTTCTTTATCTCTTCATTTGATGCTTAGAGTTCCAGAATTGATGTTTGTTTCTGTTTGACGTAATTTTTCGGATGTTTGCTGTGGAGGGACGGTGTGGTGCTTCTGTCTATAGTGCTATGTTGCCCAGGAGTCCTTTTTTTCTATTTTCTTTGTTTATTGATTGTAGATTTGATTGTTTAATCTGCTTTTTTTTTTTTTTTTTGGTTATGTCTGGGCAGGCGGGCTGGGTGCATTTTGTTGCTTGCTCACCAGCTTGGTCACAATAGTTCTCACCATCTTATCTGAGGAATATTGCCAGTCACTGAGCTATGGTGCAGCAGGGTGGTCCCAGCCAGCATGGAGTAGCGAGGATAGGTAGTTTGTGGCATAAACTGGAGCCAATAGGGGGAGAGCTTGGGGGAAGTACAAGGAGAGGTCTGATGGACTGTTTTCGTGCTGCTTGGGGGCATGACGCTTGGTGCACAGCTCAGATAAACAGGGAGAAAGAAGAGGATGTGATGTGCAGAAGTAAGTGGGTGGGTGAAAGAAGAGAAACGAAAGCAAAAAAAGAAAAAAATGAAGGAAAAAGAAAAAAGTAAATAAAAAGGCTGCATGGTAAGATTTGTTGGGAGGGGGTGGGGCAGATCTGGTGAGGTCTTGTGCTGGTGGCTGTCTAGTTAAGAAGTGTTTCTTGACCAATGAGAAGGGGAGTGGTCAGCACACAGAGCTCAGTGGGCAGGAGAAAGAGAGGAAAGAGAAAGAAGAAAGCAAACAGTCAACAAACAAACAAAATAAATAAATATTAAAAAAACAAAATAACAAAAAATATGGTGGTTGAGGAACTGGCCAATAGTGGCTGTGTGAAATTGGTATGGCAGTGAGCTGATGTCTCTTTCACAAGTGGCATGGCACGACCTGTCAGGAAGGGGCAGAGGCAGTATAGGGCCTAGGTAGGAGGGAGAAGGAAAAGGGAGAAGGGGAGAGGTAAAAAAATATAAGAAATTTGGTGCTGAGGAGTCAGCCTGTGGGAGAGCACAGACCTGAGGAGGCTGTGTGCCAGAGCCTCTGTAGCCAAGTGGTACAGCACAGCTTGCAAAGAAGTTGGGGGGTTGCGGCACATGAAGCTATGTGGGTGGGAGAAAGGAAAGGAAGGAAGGCAGAGAAAGAGAGAAGAAACAACAGCAAAATAAGAAAAAAACAAAAAACAAAAATGAGCAAGCAAACAAAATAAATAAATAAATAAGTGAAATGGTGCTGAGGGAGCTGTCAGCTGGTGACGGTGCAGCTGATTTCTCTCCAGCCAAGTGACCATGGCCCATTGGAAAATGGCAGAAGCCTCATATAGGGAAGAAGGGTTGGGGGTGGGAAAGTGTGTATCTCTGGTTACCAGGTATTCTGTCTCCTGTTGGGAGCTCCATGAAGTTGCCTTCCCATATTCCCTGTCTTTGTTCCTTGGTGGCTGTAGTCCAAAATGGTGAATCCACGCCGCGTTAGCTAGTAGGAGACCTCCACTGTGTAGTTCTCCGTTTTCTGTCAGTTTCTTATTCCTTCATTTGGCATTTAAGTCTCCAGGACTAGTGTTTGTATCTGCTTTACTTAGTTTTTTCAGGTATTTGCTGTAGAGGGATGGCATGGTGTTTCTGTCTATAGTGCCATGTTGGCTCTGCTTTGAGAAATTCATCCTTAATTGATCAAGGGTTTTGCATAATCAGAACTGTTTTCAGAAAATTAATCTCCTAACACTGTTGAAGGTTGATTGGGAAAAAAAAAAATAATTAAAGAGGCATAAAGACATGCTGTAAGGTTATTATAATGGTTCAGGTTAAACTTTATAAAGACTTGAACCAGTGGGAAAGCACTTCACTCAAAGAGCACTGAGAGTACAAAATCTGTGCCATCTGGAATTAGTCAGAAAGGTAGTTACAATGGATAGAGGAAAGGAAGTCTGCTCTTTTTCCACACTTACAATTTAAATCCAAATATTATGTTGCTATTTTAATGTTTCTGAAAATGACTACATCTATTTTTACATCTACTGTGAAAAACATTTTTTGTACATTTTATGATCTTCGTAATATTTTACTGAATGCCAAGATGAGAAAATATCTTAACCAGTGACTTGTAGCACTAATACGCTGTAAGAGCGTGAAGCTTTAGGGGTACCACAGACAAACCTGTTCGGAATGTAGCATTGAAAGTTGATAGCTGTCCCTACGTTTTCTCTTTTAAATTAATGGAAATTCAATTATTCTTTATAAAAATGGTCTCAGCAGAAGAAGGTGCTTCCTAAACCATTAAATATATTTTAAAATATCTTAGACTCATATACTTAAATTATATACTTAGATTTTACTTGATATCTTCTTCAATGTTTTAAACAGAAGATACTTTACAGAACTATTCCTTTGATTCAAGCTGTCAGATTTACATTTATGAAATGGATCTAAATGCAATCCCACTTCAGTCCACATTTTTTAATTTTTTAGCTATTCATTCATATTCAATTATTCTGTTATCTGTCTCTTTCTAATAACTTCTAATATGTCTCTCATTCTTCAATTCTATCACTGGTTTGAAAAAAGACATAATACTGCCCTATTGTGCATTTCAAATATATTTCCAGTTCAATTGCAATATGAATTCATATTCAGAGCCTGATACTTTCAAAAGGGACAGAAAAAAATGTATTGTAAAATAACGTATTTCACATAACCCTGTTAAGCTGAATAGGATATGTTACAAATTTAAATATAAAAACCTAGCTTTTATATTTCATCTTAGTATTATGATGTTGTTATTGTTGTCAGGTGCCGTCAAGTCAGTTCTGACTCATAGTTACCCTATGTACAACAGAATGAAACACTGCACAGTCTTGCGCCATCCTAACAATCATTGCTATGCTTGAGCCCATTGTTGCAGCCATGTGTCAGTCCATCTTGATGAAGGTCTTCCTCTTTTTCACTGACACTCTATAGTATTATGATAGCACTATTAAATTATTTTACATGTGCTTCCAGTACTATTGGTGGGGGGTAGAAACTATTTCCTCAAACAAAAGAGGAGAGGGAAGAAAGTGACCTGTTTTTCTGTGGGTATTGTGGGGGGAGGGGGGGTAGAAACTATTTCCTCAAACAAAAGAGGAGAGGGAAGAAAGTGAGCTGCTTTTCTGTGGGTATTGTGGGGGGAGGGGGGGTAGAAACTATTTGCTCAAACAAAAGAGGAGAGGGAAGAAAGTGAGCTGCTTTTCTGTGAGTTTATCTAGTAGGTGCTTAACAATGTCTCTCACTGGTTTGAGGGTCAATCACAGTAATTGTCTTGTGGTTTTGCTTTGTAAAAATCTCTAGGCTTCCCCCAAATTTTCTGATAGCCTCTCCACACAGCATTTCACTTTGCCAATGATAAAGTGACCTACATGAAAAATGTGTTGTGACAAATCACCCATTAAACTAACCTTTCCTATATTCAATAAATGGCAACAGAAGGATTGGAGGTGCCTGTGGAGTGAAAGATTATTATTATGGATTTCTAACTAATTCATCCCTAGATATTTATTATGAGTTCCAATTCTCAAAATCATGGCTTTCGTTTTCTTTTATTTTTGATTGGAAAAATGCTTGTAATCTAAGATACATTTTTGAATGAGCCACTGTGGCTATTTTATATAGTTGGGTCATGAATAATGTCATCTGATTAGAAAAATTTCTTAGTAATGGTGACAAATTACCCTCTGTGGGCTTTAAGTAAAGAGATTAACAATAAAAATCATCTCAAAGAAAAATATTCTTCTGTAATATCATTTTGATGAGTAAGTCCTCCTAACATGCTCAAAGATATGGTCAATGTTTTCAGAATATTACTGAACCACACATTTTTCCAGTTAAAATTATCAAAGGCCTATAACAAATTATTTCCGCAGTTGTTTTCTTAAACCCAAAATCCACTGGCATCAAGTTGATTCAGACTCATAGCAACCCGATAGGTTTTTCATGGAAGCAAACTGCCACATCTTTCTCCTATGGAGCCGCTGGTAGTTTTGAACTGCTAATCTTTCGGTTAGCAGTCAATTGCTTTAACCACTGTACCACCAGGGCTCTGTAGTTATTTTCTTAAAGATAAGGTAAATTATTGCTAAGTTTGCTGCTAAACAATAAGGCAGAGATTTTCTATGACATTGAAAGGCTTTAGCTGTTAAGTAAAAATAAACATATAACACTATTTTATAAAATATTTAAATCATTTTGTTCTTTATTTTTGTGAATCTAGAACTTGATAAATAAATACACATACACCCCCCAAAAAACTTAGTTCTTATGTCAAATTAACTTTATTGAGAGCAGTTTAAACCTGATATTGTGTAACATTTCCATAAGCTTCTAAATGTACTAAAATGTGGTATCTTAATTTTTTTCTGAAAAATGGACAAAGGTAATGAAGCTCAATTTATACCTAACAAAACAATAAATGGTTAAAAAAATACGGACTAAATACTTTGCTCAGTTTTTGTGACCAATTCATTGTACTGTCAGCAATATAGTAGGCATGTGTTTGGGATCATATCAAGACTTAGATATCAGAGGAGATAGACAAAGATAAAGATAAACTTACATTTCTCAAACTGTTTTATTCTTTTCTATGATTTATGTTCATTGCTATGACAAAAGACTGAGGCATGAGCATTGTCTTAGTCATCTAGTGCTGCTATAACAGAAATACCACAAGTGGATAGCTTTAACAAAGAGAAGTTTATTCTTTCACAGTCCACTAGGCTACAGTTCCAAATTCAGGACATGAGCTCCAGGAGAAGGCTTTCTCTCTCCGTTGGCTCTGGAGGAAGGTCCTGGTAATGCATCCAATCTTCCCTTGGTCTGAGAGCATTTCAGCACAGGAACCTCAGCTCCAAAGAACACACTCTGCTCCCTGCATTGCTTTCTTGGTGGTGTGAGGTTCCCGTGTGTCTCTACTCACTTCTCTCTTTTATATTTCAAAAGAGATTTGCTTAAGACACTATCTAATCTTGTAGATCTTATCAGTATAACTGCTGCTAATCCATCTTCTAATATCATAGTGATAGAGTTTACCACACATAAGGAAATCACATCAGATTACAAAATAGTACACAATCATACAATACTGGTGATCATGACCCAGTCAAGTTGACAGATATTTTTGGGGGACACAATTTAATCCATGACATTCCTCCCTTTGGCCCCCCAAAATTCATGTCCTTGCAATATGCAAAACATATTCACCCTGTCATATCATAACCAAAGTCTTAACTCCAAGTCCAAAATCCAAAAATTCCTCTTCATCTGTGAAATCTAGATTACAAGTTATCTGCTTCCAAAGGTACAATGGCAGGACAGGCACAAGCTAGACATTTCCATTACAAATGGGAGAAACTAGAAGGAAAAAAGAGATAACAGGCTCCAAGCAAGTCAGCAGAACACATTACATTAGCCCTCAAGGCTTGAAAATAATCCTCTGTTCTCTAAGACCGTTCACACAATAGCCTTGACCTCCAGACTCGAGGTATTGGCCACACTCTTTGGATTCCAAGTGGAGGCCCCTCGGCCCTGGACTTCAGCTTCACCTTCCAGGCCCACTGGGACAGCAACTCTGCTTCCTCGGCTTTGGGTGCACCATTCTCCTAGTCCATCTGAGTGGCAAATCCACTCTTAGAAACACCAGAGGCCATGGCTCTACCCTTTGAAACCCCAGAGGTTATGGCCATACCTTTTGAGACAGAGGTATATTGGCTTTCTGAGTTCCTTGTCTCTTCAGCTTCTGCTTCCTGGTTTCTTGGCCTCTTGGCTCTCTGACCTCATGCTCACATCCACCCTGCTGGGGCAAGTGTTCCAAAAGTTCTGTAGCTCCACCAGTAAGTGCCCAGAGGCACCCTACTCTGCCAGGAAGCCTCCTGAGCACAAGCAGTCAGCTCTTTGGCTCTGTGGGTCAGCTCTAGCACCATCAGGCACTGGTCTGGTTCTGCTGCTGCAGGTTCTCTGCTGCTGCTGGTCCTCTGCCGCTGCCACTCCTCTATCTATTCACATTTTCAAAACTGCTTCCACAGGTAGGTAGCTGTTAGAGCAGCACCCCACTCTCTCAGTACCATATTGAGTCTTAATCATCTAGTGCTGCTGTGACACTTCCTTTTCTGAATCCAGCTTAAATTTCTGGCAGTTTCCTGACAATATACTATTGCAACCATTTTTTAATTATCTTCAGCAAAATTTTACTTGTATGTGATATTAATGATATTGTTCGTTCATTTCCACATTCTGTTGGATCACTTTTCTTTGGCATGGGCACAGATATGGAACTCTTCCATCTGGCTGACCAGGCAGCTGTCTTCCAAATTTTTTGGCATAGAAGAGTGAGTACCACCATTTGTTGAAACATCTCAGTTGATATTTTGTCAATTCCTGGAGGCTTGTTTTTTGCCAATGACTTCATGGCAGCTTGGACTTCTTCCTTCAGTACCATTGGTTCTTGATCATATTGCTGCTTCCTGAAAGTTGAAGGGTGACTAATTCTTTTTGGTACAGTGTTTGTGCATTCCTTCCATCTTCTTTTGATGCTTTCTGTATCGTTCAATATTTTTCCAGAGACTTCTTCAAAACTGCCACTCAAGGCTTGAATTTTTTCTTCAGTTCTTTCAGCTCAAGAAATCCCAATCATATTCTTCCCTTTGGTTTTCTAACTCCAGGTATTTACATATTTCATTATAATACTTTATCTTTTCCAATGCCGTTTGAAATTTTCAGTTCAGCTCTTTTACTTCATCGTTTCTTCCACTTTCTTTAGCTACTCTACGTTAAAGAGCAAGTTTCAGAGTCTCTTCTGACATCCATAGTCTCTTTCCACAGATGTAGTCTATTTGATTCCTATATTTTCCATTCAGTGAGGTCCACATTGTTGTTGAAAAAAGGTATTTGGAATGAATAAGTCATTGGTCTTGCAAAATTCATGTGATCTCTGGCATCATTTTTGTCACCAAGGCCATGTTTTTCAACTACTGATTGTTCTTTATTTCTTTCTCATTCCAGTCGCCGGTAATTACCGATGCATCTTGATTGCAAGTATGATCAATTTCTGAATGCAGAATTTGGTAAAATCTTCAATTTT
This sequence comes from Dugong dugon, assembly GCA_030035585.1. NCBI lineage: Eukaryota > Metazoa > Chordata > Mammalia > Sirenia > Dugongidae > Dugong > Dugong dugon. The sequence continues at coordinate 38,793,216 of CM057479.1, forward strand.
TTCATCTTTGTCATTAGTGGTTGGTACATAAATTTGAATAATAGTCATATTAATGGGTCTTCCTTGTAGGTGTATGGATATTATACTGTCACTGACAGTGTTGTACTTCAGGAGAGATCTTGAAATGTACTTTTTCCTGATGAATATGACACCATTCCTCTTCAATTTGTTATATAGCAGACCATATGATTGTCTGATTCAAAATTGCCGATATCAGTCCATTTCAGCTCACTAATGCTTGGGATATTGATATTTATATGTTCCATTTCATTTTTGACAGCTTCCAATTTTCCTAGATTCATACTTTGTACATTCCATGTTCTGATTATTAATGGATGTTTGCAGCTGTTTTTTTCTCATTTTGGCTTGTGCCATCAGCAAATGACGTCCTGAAAGATTGACTTTATCCATTTCATTAAGTCAACTCTACTCTGAGGAGGCAACACTTCCTCAGTCATATTTTGAGTGCCTTCCAATCTGATGGGCTCATCTTCTGGCACTATATCAGATAATGTTCCGCTGCTATTCATAAGGATTTCACTGGCAATTTTTTTCAGAAGTAGACTGCCAGGTCCTTCTTCCTAGTCTGTCCTTGTCTTGAAGCCCTGCTGAAACCTGCCCATCATGGGAGACCCTGCTGGTGTTTGAAATACTGGTGGCACAGCTTTCAGCATCACAGCACCATGCAAGTCAACACAGTATGACAAAATGACAGACATGTGGTGGCTTCTAAATTTAGTTGACCCTAATTGACATTATTCAAATTGTATGCATAAGTTTAGCTGGGAAACTTTTACATTTGTCATGCCACAGTCAAACTCAATACTGGAAATATAGAATTTTATGAATTTACTTTGACAATGAAAGAAAGCTGAATTTCTCCACAAGCAAACAAGAAAGTACAATACAATCATTTCTGTTTTATTTTAAGGAAAGGGAGATTGAAATTAAACTTATTTCTATGTAAAAAAATAAGAATGTCCATTTGTTCTTATTTATCACATGTGTGCCTGCCTATATTTCTTACCCTTTTTTAAGCGATTAAGATTTTCTTAGTTCAAAATGGGGATATTGTCCTCACATTCTCATGCATAATTTATGCTATTAGCTTAAACTTCTCTCATAGAACATTTACTGAAGTGAAAGTTACTCTTTTCCTTCTTGTCAAAAAGCAATGTAGGAATAAAATGCATAAACTTGAAGAGAAGGAGATATAAAACTTGACTAAAAGCTAATTAACTAAGAATGAGATCATTTGGAGGACAGAAAAGAGGGGGTAGTGCCTCTTATTTATTTTCATTCAATTCTCACAAACATCCTATGTTACTATGACCATTCCCATTCTTTGAATTAGAAAACTGATTATTAGAAAGATCCATGACTTTTGTTCAAGGACTATAGCTGATAAACGTTAGAGACCAGATTTAAAATCAAGAATTTCTAAGAGTAAAGGAAGTTTTCAGTCACTAAGCTACATGTCCTTTAATACTCAAGTCACGGGATCTGTGTGGTGTCAGTACCTGTAGAATGATCAGGATCCTCTAAATTGGAATACTGATGTAAATTCTGCAAATCTATGAGGTTTTTTTTTGGGGGGGAAGGGGTCTTATTGTTTCTTGTGAATATACTCCTACATATATACCTATTTCTGCAGAAATGTATATGTCATTTTATAGTATCTTTTCATTTACCCCTGTTTGTCTGAAATCAAATAGAATGATAAATATTTGACGCCTGTGTTTATTATTAAATATCAAAAGTAATAGAAATATGTAGATTTAGGTCTCATCTCCGTTCATATTATTCTTCCTAGTTTTCTCCATTCCTTCTTCTGTCCTTCCCTTTTTTTTATTTCCTTCTTTCTTTTGTTTTTTCTTCTTTTCCCTTCTGGCTAAAGGTGAAGACAAATTTCAGTAGTGCCGATCTAATTTCTAGATTTGTATCTGCATTTCTCTAATCAGTACGTGTATGCACATATTTTCTTTTTGGAACCTGCATATCAAATGCCTTCTTGAAAATTTAAAGTACTTGATATAAAGAAATTATTTTTCTTCATCTAGAGAAAAGAAACAGGCCTACAAAAACCTTTTTTCTTTAATTTCTGGTAGCTTGCCACAGATGAAGTTTACACTCATTAGACATCCTCCGGAGGCAGGGTAGCAGATTAAGCTTTAGGCTGGAAGTGCTTCCTGACAGGTGGTTTATCTCAAAGCAACATTACAATTACCTAACACACTGTTTGATTTGTGTAAACTTCATTACTGCTCACTTTATTTAATGAACTATGAGCTTTCCTTCACCTCCCTACAGATCACAGTGCTCCATTTCAATTTCAATTCAGGAAGGAAGATTGCACAGTTTAAACCCACTGCTTTTTTTCAGGATCAAATATTGCCTTGAATTCAAAATTCTGAATTTGAATAGAAGTTTTAAAAGATTTACTTAAAACTAATCAGTGTAACATGCAAGCTAAAGATTACTCATAATTTTTAAAAAATGTTATTGAGATTTAGCTTTTGGTTTGTATTTCTCCTATGAATAAAAAAGAAAAACTGAGTTTTCCAAATGTGTAAGAATATGCATGTTCAGTTTGTGTTCCCGTGTGTAGTGAGGTAGAAAATTGAAGTAATTATCCAGATAATTCAAGCTTCAAGCCACAAAATTACCTCAATTCTTAAGTTTTCTATGTATGTTCCTGCATATCTGAAGGTCCATTTGAAAGAAACTAAAGTATTGTATTTTCTTAAATTAAAAAAAGCCTAAACTTTTTTATATCCATCTTAGCCTAACATTTCATGTTTTACTATCTTATGCATTTTCTGTTCTCAAACAGAACAGAAGTTTATTCACAGTTTCCCAGAGAAGCAATTTGTGACTAAAACACTTGATAAAAATAGAATTAGCATTCCATAATTCATTAAATTAAAATCATTTTTTTCTCGGTAGGTTAGTATGATGCCTAGCATTGTGTTATATGTACAGAGTGTTTGAAAGAAGTCTAAGGCAATTCCTGGGTTGAAAGAATGTGTACATGAAAACAGAAGACAGAATCTATAGAAACAAAAAAGTGCTAAATACTGAAGAATTGACCCTGTGTTTTGTTATTGTTGGCTGCTGTTGAGTGGATTCTGACTCATAGCAACCCCTTCTGTGTTTATTGATGTTAAAAGAAGGAGAGAAAGGATTATTTATTTTACTAGAGAGTCAATTGTCTCCTGACTGACATGTTTTTCTTCAGTTTTCACCTGTGTGTCACTTGCTGGTAGCTGACTAGAACACTGATTCAGTAATGTTGCTTCACTTATAATAAACAGACTCATCTTTTTTATTGTCTGGAGCTGAAGTTCAATCAGTTTTCAAGCTGAACAAAATATGACCTCAATCTATTTTCCAGCCCCTTATCACTAATTATCAACTTTCAGAAGCTTGCATTCCAGTCAAATGGTTTATTTAATATCCTCTAGACACTCCCCTACCCAAGCAAGTCTCTCCTGAAAGAACCCTCTATTCTTTTCTTCACATGGCCACTCATCAAAGGTCACTAAGCAAGGAAGCAACTGAGCCCAGTTCTATCTGACTTCAAAACCTGATTCTTCCACACTGTCTCTTTATCTGGCCTTCCAGATCTAGTAAACGTAGTCTTTATCTCTCTCAACAAAATGGTAGTGCAGTTTCTAACTACTCCCCAAATGTGTGATTTGACAATACAAAGTTTATTTCTCACTCTAGCTACATTTCCAATGTCAGTTGCTGGAGAATTTGCTCCATGTAGACACTCAGGAATCCAGACAAATGGAAACTTTATCTTGATGTGTGTTTCATTATCACCAAAGCAGGAGAAACGGAATGTGGTGAATCATGGAATCTCTCTGGGACAGATTAAAGATGAGATTTTTTTCCTACTGTGTGACTTCCAAGTATAAATTGTGGATGCCTTGCAGCTGGATGTCTCTGGGAGGCCTGAGACACCATGTAAGAAGTCTGACTACCTTGACACTGCCATGCTGTAAAGGCCATATATAGGTGCCCCAGATGACAACCCCAACTCACTGAGCTTTACCAAAGAGCCAAATATGTGAATGAAGCCATCTACATCCTCCAGAGCCAACCTACTGTAAGTTGAAAACCACTAAGCGATCTTAGCCAACTCCATATGGAGCACAAGAATCTTCCACCTGATTTCTGCTCACTTTTTTAACCAATAAATTGGGAGTTATAATAAAAGATTTGTTGTTTTAAGCTGCTATGTTTGAGGGTGGTTTGTTACACAATAATACACAAGCAGAACAAACTCTTAAAGCCTTCGCTCAACGACTCATGCTCATTTCCACTCATGATTGATTAGCTAAAGCAATGCCAAAAAACAGAAGAATGCCACATTCAGTTAGTATAACACTCATTATAACAAATAATGTCTTTTAAAAAGGAAACTCACCTCTCTGCCCTAAATCTTATGGAAATTATTTTAGTTGTTAATTACTGGTGAGTTTTTTATTAGCATATTTTCTACCATTTTGAATTGTTATTTAAATATTTTCTTTTAATTGTTGTTTGTAGAATATGTTCTGAGGCTTAAAACATAAAGGTATCAGAAAATAGCAAAAATGAAGAGATAACTCATAAATAGAGTAACAGTATGATCCAAGTCAACAAGGCTGGAATGATCATGGTGGGTAAATATAGTGAGTAGATTAAGAAGAGAAATGGAAAATTAGAAACAATACAGGAAAAATATCAGAGGGTAGTGCTAAATAGTAATAAATCTATAAAACTAGACAAAGGGTCTCAGTGTATATTTGATGCACTATTCATTTCAATAAATATTTGAAGATCATAATGATCACATATTTGAGCACTAATCTGTCTGCCAAAGATAAACGGTTTCACTGAGTTGAAAGAGACTAGAACTAGAGCAACATGGTAGGATATGTCTTATAATTATTGTTCCAGAGGATTATGTTCTAGACAATACAGTAGTAGCAGTAGTTGTCGTCAAGTCAATTTTTGACTCATAGTGGCCCCATGTGACAGAGTAGAACTTCCCCACAGGGTTTTCTAGGTTGTAATCTTTATGGAAGCAGATCGCCAGGTCTTTCTCCCATAAAGCTGTTTGAAGTGTTCAAACCACCAATATTTCAGTTAGCAGCTGAGCATTTAACTGTTGTGTCACCAGTGCTCTTTAGCAGTAGTAGTAAAAGAGAAAAAAACTAATCTGTGAAACGTTTTAAAATGCCAGGATTCCATGATGCTTTTAAGATTTACAAATTAACCCAAGTAACCTATGATCAGAAACTGGAAGAATATGTTGTATTGCCACAATAAATGGAAGAATTTAGAAGACAAGTCAAAATAGAAAACAGAATAGATCACTTTGTAGATTTATCTTGCATGATTTAGGGTGCTTATCATTAGACCAATGAAGAAAAATAGGAAAATATAAAATAAGAGAATAAAATATTCAGAAAAAAATAAAAGCATTAAATCTTGAAAAATTATGTTCAAGACTGCTTATTGTTTTATAAAATGTGTGGGCATTTCTACTCTTTCAGTTAAATCAGTTTACTAGTGTCCATCATTTGAAAAAATAATAGATATCCAACGTCCAGGGTTAAAATGAAAATAATAATTGCTTACATATAATTTCCAGGTATTTCTTCTCTGATTACTTACACACACTGATATTTACACTCAATAAATTCACATAATAAAAATATGCATATAAAAATCATTTTTAGATCATACTGAATCACATATATGTAAAGCTGATGTATGCAATATGATTCAGGATAGCTATCTTAGATTCTGTTCAAATTCCACTGTTTTATGAGAGAAAAAGTAGTTACCTTAAATGAAGTCTTTAAGTATCTACCAGTGAAATATTATTTTGTGTCTAATTTTTAGTGAGGCTGTGCAAGAAGTTTGGAGTGGACAATATTTTTAGTGAATTGAAAAAAGTCTTATTCACAATCTCCATGTAGAAACTACACAGGCTTAAATAATTGAAAGGATTCACAAGACATCACAGAGTGTCCTCACATAAAACTTTATTTAAAGACATATAATACAACACAACAGTAGAGAGTGCAGGCAAGCACTGGGTGTCTGAGAAGCAATCAAGAGTAGGCTGCTCAGGGTCATTCAGGGTCTCTGGATTGTTCTCCATAATTTGTGCTATGAATTTTTGTTCTGAAGAGTTCAGGCAAAAGTTTTGCAGAGGCATCTTCTATACCCCTCTCAGGATCTCCAACTCTGTTTATGTCTGGGGAAAAACATTGATGAACGAACTGGCCCTGAGTGTTTCCAAGGGAATTTTGGACTTCAAACAGCACATCATAAACCATCATTCACTTAGTCAGTGAATTAATTAGTTCATTAGCACCCTCTCCCTTAGCCTATCCAAGAGTCAAAACCAGAGTCCCAGATGTAAATGTAGAGCTATCTTACTCCAGTTGTAAAAGAACTCCATCCTACATACTGGAATGGTACCAAAAAAATTCCTAAATGGTCTATCTTTGCATTTCTTCAATAAGTTTTGAAATTAACCTATTCAAATATTTCTATCCTTTGAATAACAACACATCAGATATGTTTCTGTTTACAGGAAATTCAACAATAGGTAAAACTGAACTATTATGAACTGACCTGAATATATTTCATAAAACCCGTAAGTCATCCCATTTTTATGCAAAATTTCCATTTTCTTTATCGTGTGAAATAAAGTTTTCCTTCTCAACTGCATTTTAGAGTAAAATAATGAAAGTTGCATAAAACTAGTGAGAATTCCAGAGCATTGGAATAATATACTCTTGAGTTTTTAAAGAATATGGCCAAATGATTTTAAAGTGTATATCTTTTGCAAGTAGACCTTGGGAAAAATTGTTTAGACTAAATTTGTCTTTAGTGGTTTCAATTTTCCATTTATATTTTTTCCCTTCCCGTACAACTCCTATTCAATATTATCTCCCCCAAATTCCAACTTTGACAATTGTGGAGGAAGAAGTTAAAGCAGCTAGTCTGTGATCTGTTTTGTCCTCTGATTACTGGAGGGATGCCTCCATGGGAAAAAAACAAGGCAGATGACCTAGGCTAATCTCCTTTTAACATAGTCCTCTGGGAAAATAGATTAATAAACTCTCTAGAAGGAAGATACATTTCTATGGGATATTCTTAACCTTCTGTTAAGGTTTATGATAAGCAAACTCAGAATACAAAGACTTGGAAATGGATTCTTTTTGTAATGCAATAGAACAAATTTAGGATAATGCCACTTAAGCGATACATCTCTTTGGTTATAAATTGGTGTTGTTTCATAACTTAATACTCTGCACTACACAGACTTGGAATTGGATTCTTTTTGGAATGCAATAGAATAGATTTAGGATAATGTCACTTAAGCTATACATCTCTTTGTTTATAAATTGGGGTTGTTTCATAACTTAAATACTCTGCACTATGTGAGGGAATGGAGCGCTGGTGGCACAGTAGTTAAGAACTACAGCAAGCTACGGCTGTTTACCAAAGGTCAGCACTTAAAATCCACCAGCCACTCCTTGGAAACCCTACGGGGTAGTTTTACTCAGTCCTATAGGGTAGCTATGAGTCAGAATCTACTCGACAGCAAAGGGTTGTTTGTTTTGTATGTGAGGGAATGTACATCACATAGAGAACTCATCTACCTGGGGCCAGAGAGCATATATCTAATATGAGAGGGAAAGAAAGAGAGGAACAGCCAGGAGCATCTTCAATGTCCCAGACCCCTATCTACTTTGTCTGGGGCTCTTGATTTCATGAATTGTTGAAATCCCTGATACTTTTGAGCCTATTTGGCAATCTGATCCATTGTGCTACCTCAGTAGTTTATATTATTATGGTCTTTAATTTGGCTAATATGATTATTGCAGGGATACTTATCATTGATATTTTGGATAAATGGCAAGTGTTTTAAATACATAAGTTACTTCTAATTGTGGAATATCAATTATTTGCAAAGACAATGTAATAGATGGATTAAACAAAAAGCCTGTTATTTTGTCTTGGTTTATTTTTGTTTTTCTGTTGTTCTATTTTAATAGGAAGACCTGAGCTACCGGCCTTCCTAAATATTGATTTTACTGTTGCCTTTGATTTGGGAACCTCTAATGTTTTTCTTTTCATTTCTCCCGGTGTCATCATCACTATGGGACTTTTTTTTTTTAATGTATCTTGTGCACACAATCAAATACTTTTTATGTTGCTCACTATCTAAATTCCCCTTAGGGTGGGGCCATATCTGATATTCCTTCAGACTTAGCATCAGGTTAGGCAAGTAATATATCCACAACATAAACTTGACTAAAAGTAATAAAAATAATGGTAGTCTTAGGAGTTTAATGCTAACCACACTTCACATTCTTTAAAATACCATTGGTGTTTTAGTCACCTAGTACTGCTGTAACAGAAACACCACAAGTGGGTGGCTTTCACAAACACAAATTTATTTTCTTACAGTTTAGGAAGTTAAAAGTCTGATTCAGGGTGCAGACTCTAAGAGAAAGTTTTCTTTCTATGTCGGCTTTGGGGGAAGGTCCTTGTCTCTTCTCAGCTTCTTGGTTCCTTGTTGATCTTCAGGTAGTGTGGCATCTATCTTCTCACATCTCTGATTGTTTGCCTAGTTGCTTGTTCAGTCTGCTCTTTTTATATCTCAAGGGATTGACTTAAAATACACCCTATGCTAATACTTCCTCATTAACATAACAAAGAAAACCCTTTCCCATATGGGATTATAACTACAAGTATAGTGGTTAGGATTTACAACACTTATTTTTGAGGAATACAATTCAATCCATACCAATTGATACATAACTCAGAGCAATGTATGATTAAGGCTGTCATTTCTGGGTACAGTGAATGTGAATATCTCAACATCTAAAGAAATACATAGGGAATGTAATTTTTTTTTAATTTTTATTGTACTTCAGGTGAAGGCTTACAGAACAAATAGTCTCTCATGAAACAGTAGTACACATATTGTTTTATCACATTGGTTAACAACCCCACAACATGTCAACCCTCTAACTTCTCAACCTTTTTTTTTTTTGGTGAAAATACACATAGCCAAAGATACACCGTTTCAAAAATTTCTATATGCACAGTTCAGTGACATTGACTATGCTCTTCCACTCGTGCTGTTATTCTCACTTATGATGAAGGCTTACAGAACAAAATAGTTTCTCATTTAACAGTGACTACAAATGCTGCCCTATGACAATGGTTAACAACCTCACAACATATCAACAATATCCTTACTCAATCTTGTGTTCCCTATCACGAGCTTCCTTGTCCCCTCCTGCCTTCTGGCCCTTGTCACTGGACTACTGTACCTCGTTAGTCTCATTTGGTTTTACAGGGCTGTCCACTCCCTGGCTGAACGGTTAACCTCGGAGATAACTTCACCACTGAGCTAAAAGGGTGTCTCGGGACCATACTCTCGGGGTTTCTTCAGTCTCTTTTAGGCCAGTAAATCTAGTCTTTTTTTTGTGAGTTAGAATTATGTTCTACATCCTTCTCCAGCTCTGTCCAGAACCCTCTGTTGCGATCCTGGTCAGAGAAGTCAGTGGTGGTAGCCGGGCACCATCTAGCTGTACTGGACTCAGTCCAGTGGAGTCCTTGGTAACTGCGGTCCATTAGTCCTTTGGACTAATCTTTTCCTTGTATCCTGTTCTCTTCATTCTCCCTTGCTCCCGAAGGAATGAGACAAGTGGAGTATCCTAGATGGCCGCTGACAGGCTTTTAAGACCCCAGACACTACTCACCAAGGTAGAATGTAGAGCATTGTCTTTCTACGCTGTGTCATGCCAATTGAGGTAGATGTTCCCTGAGACCATGGTCCCCACAACCCTCTCTCTGCCTAGCAATTCAGTCCCTAAGGTAGTTTGGATGTGTCTATGGGGCTTCTATGACCTTTCCTTGTACAGGTTGGGCTAGTTTCCCCTGTATTGTGTACTGTCTCACCCTTCACCCAAGATACCACGCATCTATTGCCTATTTAGTATTTCTACCCCACCCCTCCCATCCCTGGTAACTAACAAAGATTGTTACATTTTGTCTGTGAACTTTTTCATGGGTTTTAACAATAGAGGTCTCATACAATAATTGTCTTTTTGTGATTGACTTATTTCACTCAGCATAATGTCCTCCAGTGTCATCCATGTTATGAGATGCTTCCCAGATTCATTGTTTTTCTTTCTTGTTGCATAGTACTCCATTGTGTGTATGTACCACAGTTTGTTTATCCATTCATCTGTTGATGGGCACCTACGTTGTTTCAATCGTTTTGCTATTGTGAACAGTGCTGCCATGAACATAGGTGTGCATATGTCTATTCGAGTGACGACTCTTATTTTTCTAGGATATATTCCTAGGAGTGGGATTGCTGGATTGAATGGTATGTCTATTTCTAGCTTTCTGAGGAAACGCCACATCATTTTCCAAAATGGTTGTATCATTTTGCATTCCCACCAGCAGTGCATAAGGGTTCCCATCTCCTCACAGCCCCTCCAACATTTGTTATTTCCACTGTTTTTGATTTGTGCCAGTGATGCCGGGGTGAGATGGTATCTCATTGTGGTTTGAATTTGCATTTCTCTAATGGCTAGTGATCGCGAGCATTTCCTCATGTGTCTGTTGGCCATTTGAATGTCTTCTTTGGTGAAGTGTCTGTTCATTTCCTTTGCCCATTTTTTAATAGGATTATTTGTCTTTTTGTTGTAGAGGTGTTGGATTTTCTTGTAGATTATGGAGATTAGACATTTGTCTGACTTGTACTGTCCAAAAAAATTTTTCCCAGTCTGTAGGTTCTCTTTTTACTCTTTTGGTGAAGTCTTTTGAAGAGCATAGGTGTTTGATTTTTAGAAGATCCCAGTTAACTAGCTTATCTGTTGAGTTTTGTGCATTGATGGTTATGGTTTGTAACCTGTTAATGCTGTGTATTAAGGCCTGAAGTGTTGGTCCTATTTTTTCTTCTATGAACTTTATAGTTTTAGGCTTTATAGTCAGGTCTTTGATCCATTTTGAAGTAGTTTTTGTATACGGCATGAGGTATGGGTCCTGTTTCATTTTTTTGAAGATAGATATACAGTTTTGCCAGCACCATTTGTTACAAAGACTGTCTTTTCCCCATTTGATGGACTTTGGGCCCTTGTCGAAGATCAGCTGACCGTAGGTGGATGGATTTACATCTGGCTTCTCAATTCTGTTCCATTGGTCAATGTATCTGTCGTTGTACCAGTACCAGGTTGTTTTGACTACTGTAGCTGTATAGTAGGTTCTGAAGTCAGGTAGTGTGAGTCCTCCAACTTTCTTCTTCTTATTCAGTAGTGCTTTACTTATTCGGGGCTTCTTCCCTTCCCATATAAAGTTAATGATTAGTTTTTCCATCTCTTTGAAGAATGTTGTTGGTATTTGGATCGGGATTGCGTTGTATTTGTAAATTGCTTTGGGTAGAATTGCCATTTTCCCAATGTTGAGTCTGCCTATCCATGAGCATGGTATGTTTTTCCATTTATGTAGATCACTTTGGGTTTCATGCAGTAGTGTTTTGTAGTTTTCTTTGTATAGGTCTTTTATATCCCTGGTCAGATTTATTCCTAAGTATTTTATCTTTTTAGGGGCTATTGAAAATTGTATTGTTTTCCTGATTTCCTTTTCATTGTTCTCCTTATTGGTGTATAGGAATCCAACTGATTTTTGAATGTTTATCTTATATCCTGCTACTCTGCTGAATATTTCTATTAGTTCCAGTAGATTTCTCATGGAGTCTTTAGGCTTTTCTGTGTATAGTATCATATTATCTGCAAACAGGGAGAGTTGAACTTCTTCATTAACAATTTGGATGTTCTTTCTTCTTTTTCTTGCCTTATTGCTCTAGCTAGAACTTCCAGCACAATGTTAAATAGGAGTGGTGAAAAAGGGCATCCTTGTCTTGTTCCTGTTTTCAAGGGGAATGTTTTCAGCCTCTCTCCATTAAGAATGATGTTGGCTGTTGGTTTTGCATAGATGCCCTTTATTATGCTGAGAAATTTCCCTTCTATACGTATTTGATTGAGAGTTTTTGTCAGGAATGGGTGTTGAACTTGGTCAAATGTCTTTTCTGTGTCAATTGAGATGATCATGTGATTCTTTTCTTTCCGTGGTGGATTCCGTTGATTGATTTTCTAATGTTGAACCATCCTTGCATACCTGGTATGAATCCTACTTGGTCGTGGTGTATTATTTTTTTGATATGATGCTGAATTCCATTGGCTAGAATTTTGTTCAGAGTTTTTGCATCTATATTCATGAGAGATATTGGTCTGTAATTTTATTTTTTTGTGACTTCTTTGCCTGGTTTTGGTATCAGCATTATGCTGGCTTCATAAATGAATTTGTAAGTGTTGCTTCCTCTTCTATGCTCTGAAATAGCTTGAGTAGTACTGGTACAAGCTCTTCTGTAAATGTTTTGTAGAATTCAGGGAATGTCATTTTTAAATGTATATATAAATACAATGTAAAAAATGTTCCTCAAATATGCATAATGTAACTAACCAGGCAAATGACAATCTTAGTGACTTGATAGAAACTGAAAGTTTTTTGTTGAATACACGAAAATCCTGGGGTAGAAGGGTAATTGAAATTAAAATGATAAATACTCATATTTTTGTTATAAAGAAGGAATCTATATAAATCCACATTAATCTTTCAGAAGAAGAATTAACGCCTTTGAATTGTGGTCCTGGCAAAGAATATTGAATATGCCATAAACTGCCAAAAGAATGAACAAATCTGTCTTGGAAAAAGTATCATCATAATGATCCTTATAAGCAAGGATGGCGAGACTGCATCTTATATACTTTGTACATGTTGTCATGAGGGATTAGTCCCCGGAGAAGGACATCATGCTTGGTGAAGTAAAGGGTCAACAAAAAAGAGGAAGCCCCTCAAAAAGATGGACTGACACAGTGGCTGCAACAATGGGCTCCAGTGTAACAACGATTGTGAGCATGGTGCAGAATTGGGCAGTGTTTCTTTCTGTGGTGCATAGGGCCTCTACGACTTGGAACTGATTGGACAGCACCTAACACCAACAACAACACTCTTTCAGAAAGGAAAAAAAGAAAATAAAAGAATGCAAACTATTGGTTTTATATATATATATGTTTTTCTGAATGAAAAAATTTAATTGAAAGAAATTTATAGGAAATACCTGCAAATCCTTGATTAGACTGAAAGAAGAAATAAAATAGATATAGAAGATATGATTCCAGTATTTAGTTATTGGGAAGAGGCAGTTCAGCCCAAAAGCTATATAGTTTCTCCTCATTGCTCTGCTAGAATCCTTAAGCTTTGAGACAAACAACAGCTCTCCCTAAACCCCATATTTTGTCCAAATAAGCAACAGAACTAAAGAGATACAATTCTGGACTAGCGCCCAGATGTCTAAGTATACCAGCTCCTTTGGTGGTTAGAATGGAATATCTACAATTGTTCTCCATGTAGTGAGTCTCTTAGCCCCTGGAGTGTTAAACTGGCTGGGGGAGGAACTTTAGGATTCAGTCCCCTAAGGTGCGTTGTGGGGCACACTTAGTTTCCATTCCACCCTGACAGCCTCCTGAACCAGGGGGTCAGCTCACCATGGAACTGTTCCTGTTCTATACTGTCTGTTTTCTATGAGAAATTATATGGCCTGCATTTGCCAACTCTTCATATGCCAACCCTGAGTGTCTTGTGTGTACAACTTGATCAGACTACATGGATGTAACACCCACAGAGGGGTTGATATTACTGGTTGGGGTCCTCAACCTGGTAGTCCTGTGGCTGCTTGGGATGTTAGGATGCCTCTGAGACAACCTGTGGGTGCAGCAAAATAACATTATAATGTAAATGGGAAATATTTTAAAAGTACTGGGAGGGAAACCCGTAAAATGTATAGAAAAATATAGTCTAAACTAACAGAAAGCCTCAATTTACTAGATTTTTTCCCCTATACTTTAAGAATTAAAAAGTAAATTAAAATGATTTAGTGAGGGGGAAAAAGTGATTTTCAGAATATGCTGTGGGTAATTATAGTCAATTCAATGTTTTATACCTACAGTATATTATCGTGATTAATATTCAAGGTGATTTCTTCAGGCAGTTAATTACGCTTAATCAAAAAAAGACCACATTATATTTCCTAAAATTGTCAGATAGTTAACAAACAACATATAGAAATATTTTCATAAATTATTTTTAATAAAATGAGTTTATATAGACCAGTATATTCTCATTAATTTATAATTTCAGAGATTTACACCCAGAGGAAAAAAGTTTTGTCCAAAACAGTATGAAATATGAAGTAAAATATGGAAATTACTTAACTGTGATATTTAAAATAAATTCCAACATACATGTTAACAATAATTTATATGTTTCTTAAATATAATATTTTATTACACTAAAATTAGTGGTATTATATGAGACATACACTGCATTACAAAATGTGGGGATACTATAATATGTCCACAAGTTGTTTTAATACTCCCCCTTTCAAAATGTGAATTCTAACCTCTCTCCTTTTGAATGTGGGTCAGATTTAGTGACTAGCATCTAATGTGTAGAATCTGGCAAAGATAAAGCTATATGATTCTTAAACGTAGTTCACAGAATGCTTTGTTTCCACCTGGCTCTAGTTCTTTCTGTTTGACTGCTTCCAGGCCACAGGAACACTCAAGCAGCCTACCAACAGGCCCATTTTGGAAGAAAGGGACGCCTCCCACAAACAACCAGCACCAAGTTGTCAACCATGTAAGTGAGCCACCTTAGCAACAGATCCTGCAGTGCTAGCCAGGCTTTCAGATAACTGAAGTCCTCAACTTTACCTTGTCTGCAATCTCGTAACAGACCCTTAGCTAGAACCACTCAGCTAAGCCCCACTCAAATTCCCAACCCATGGAAACGGTAAGGGCAATACTTTTTTAGTGTTGTCTTATCAGTGGTTTGCTGATTAATGTTTAATAACTAACTCTTTGGGGAAACAATAATCCCAAATTTGTGGGATTTTCTGATCTCTCTGGTTTAAATATTCCCATAATATCCGTGATGTCACTGAACACAATAGTTAGGAAGAAAAGCATGAAAGCACATCAATGATATAGTATTCCTGTCACACACATATACCACAGATATAAATAAGCACAAAATCATAGATAATAGTGAACATGTAGTAAAAGTAAATAGAAAATGTTGAGTTTTGAGTATTTATTCCCTTTTTAAATGTAATTTAATTATAAGTTTATGAAATGTAACTTTTAATAAGGGCTTTTGTAACAACCAGCTCATGAAATCCATGAAATTTTAATATAACAACTTTCATGAGCTAGTGTAGGCTGCTCCTGTAATCAAGAAGTGAAGTACTGTTTTGTACAGAATTATTTCTTTAATTCAAAATACTATGCTTACGCTGAAATTCCCAGAAAGCTCCAAGGTGAAGAGCACCATGTACCAGTTTTCACCACTATAATTTGTTGTCAATTGAACAGGCAATTCTACTCCTCAGGAAATTTCTCATAAACTCTGAAAGATGCAG
This sequence comes from Dugong dugon, assembly GCA_030035585.1. NCBI lineage: Eukaryota > Metazoa > Chordata > Mammalia > Sirenia > Dugongidae > Dugong > Dugong dugon. Next base: position 38,808,796 of record CM057479.1, read on the forward strand.
CCCTGTGTAAAAATAATGTCCTTAGAGAATAATCCCGTGGTTCTGGAGGTTATGGATATCTCTCCACTGTCCACTCCCACTGCCTGTCCCTGAGGTCTCTGTCCAGGCTTCTGTAACCCACACTCATTTCCCCTCAAAATCCAGACATATTATATAAAGTCTACTTCTGCCTTCTCCAGGGACTTCTCATACTTTTTATGTTAAAAGAAATTGATATCAAGACGGTAAACTAGTGTGGGCTCCTGGCACTCTCCCCTAAAACCCAATCCTAGAAAAACTAAAGAAGTGAGAGGAATGCATGGAACTGAAGAATCAATATAAAATCCAGAATGTGAACTTTATAAAGGATTGAATGGATTCCTAGTTCATGTGTTTTATAAATATATGCACATACCCACATATGTATATACATACATACATTTTTTTCAATAATAAACAAAATGAAATCATAAAATATTATAAAATAAGAACAGTATAGTAAAATATTAACGTGATATGTAAATATGTTGAAAACCTTTTCAAAACAGTTCTGCAAAAATGACCTTATAATTCACAAAATAAATTCAAGGTAATGTATAATTAATACCTTGATATTTTGTATGAATTAAAAAACTAAATATTACAATTTTTGATTGCTAAGTCACTACATCCTAAAGATTTTGATTTGTAATCCAATTATACAACATTATAACTACAGTATCAGTAGCACCTAGTGAGTGTTTTTGATGAGTTATTTCATACTATGGATTTATAGTTAACATTAAACATTATTGCTACTGAAGTACTTGAAATTGAACTCACCATTTAATATTTATAGCATATTCATGATTTTGAAGTAATGTTGATGTTTATATTTAAGTAACAACAACAACAAAAAATCAGCTTTCTTATTGGTGTTGTTGTTAGGTTCCCTTGAGTTGGTTCCGACTCGTACTGACCCTATGTACAACAGAATAAAACACTACCCGGTACTGTGCCATCCTCACAATCATGGCTATGTTTGAGCCCATTTTTGCAGAAACTGTGTCAGACCATCGCATTGAGAATCTTCCTCTTTTTTGCTGAACCTCTACTTTACCAAGCATGATGTCCTCCTCTTGGGATGGTTCCCTCCTGATAACATGTCCAGCGTAAGTGAGACAAAGTCTTCTGGCTATACTTCGTCCAAGAAAGATTTATTCATTCTTCTGGCAGCCCAAGGTATATCCAATATTCTTCACCAACACAATAATTCAAAGACATCAATTCTTCTTCAGTCTTCCTTATTCATTGCCCAGCTTTCCAATGCATATGAGGAGATTGAAAATACCATGGCTTCAGTCAGGTGCACCTTAGTCCTCAAGGTGACATCTTAGCTTTTGAACTCTTAAAAAGGTCTTTTGCACAGGACTATAGGACATAAAATGATACTCATGAAGAGTGTGCTTCTTAGCTCAAGTAGATACATAAGACTAAATGGGCAGCTCCTGTCCAGAGGTGAGATGAGAAGACAGAGAGGGTCAGGAGCTGGTTGAATGGATACAGGAAATCGGATGTGGAAAGGAGGAGTGTGCTGTCACAGTATAGGGAGAGCAACTAGTCACATAACAATGTATGCACAAATTTTTGTATGAGACACTAACTTGAATTGTAAACTTTCACTTAAAGCACAACAATAAGTAAAAATAAAAAAATAAAAATTAAAATTAAAAGGTCTTTTGCAGCAGATTTGCCCAATACAAATCATTTGATTTCTTGACTGCTGCTTCCATGGGCGTTGATTCTGGATACAATTACGATGAAATCTTTGACAACTTCAATCTTTTCTCCATTTATCATAATGTTGCTTATTGGCCCAGTTGTGAGGATTTTTGTTTTCTTTATGTTGTGGTTTAATCCATACTGAAGGCTGTAGTCCTTGATCTTCATCAGTAAGTACTTCAAGTCCTCTTCACTTTCAGCAAGGAAGGCTGTGTCATCTGCATAATGCAAATCGTTAATGAGTATTCCTCCAATTCTGGTGTCATGGTCTTCATATAGTACAGCTGCTTGAATTATTTGCTCAACAAACAAATTGAATAAGTATGGTGAAACGGTACCACCCTGACACATAGCTTTCTTGGTTTAAACCATGCACTATCCTCTTGTTCTATGCCAATGACTGCCTCTTGGTCTACGTACAAGTTCTTCACAAGCACAATTAATTAAGTGTTCTGGAATTCCCATTCTTTCCAATGTTATCCATAATTTGTTATGATTCACACAGTGAATGCATTTGCATTATTAACAAAACAAAGGTAAACATTTCTCTGGTATTCTCTGCTTTCAGTGAAGATCTATCTGACATCAGCAATGATATCCCTTATTCCATGTCCTTTTTTAAATCAGGAAAGAAAGAAAAGACCAAAATGGATGTAAGAAGGGACTTTGAATCTTGCTCTTGAACATAGAGTAGCTAAATCGAATGGAAAAATGATGAAGCAAAACACCTGAACAGAAGATTTCAAAGGGAAGCTTGAGAAGACTAAGTATTATAATGAAACGTGCTAAGATCTTTGTTAGATAACTGAAAGGAAAGACTACAGTCGACATTTCTCAAGCTGAGAGAATGAAGAAAAGATTCAAGACTTGACTTGCAATACTGAAGGTATTTGTGGGTAAAATATTAAACAATGCAGGAAGCATCAAAAGAAGATGGAAGGAATACACAGAGTCACTGTAAAAAAAAAAAAAAAAGAATTGGTCAATATTCAACCATTTCAGGAAGTAACATGTGATCAAGAACCAATTGTAGTGAAGAAAGAAATCCAAGCTGTACTGAAGGCATTGGCAAAAAACAAGGCTTCAGGAACTGATGGAATACCAATTAAGATGTTTCACCAAATGGATGCAATGATGGAAGCTCTTACTGTTCTATGCCAAGAAATTTGTAAGACAGCTACATGACAACTAACTGGAAGAGATTCATTTTTGTGCCCATTTCAAAGAAAGGTGATCTAACAGAATGCAGAAATTATTAAACAATATCATTAATATCACATACAAGTAAAATTATGCTGAAGATAATTCAAAAATGGTTACTGCAGTACATTTACAGGGATCTGTCAGAAATTCAAGCTAGATTCAGAAGATGACGTGAAACGTGGGATATCATTGCTGATGTCATATGGATCTTGGCTGGAAGCAGAGAATACCAGAAAGATGTTTACCTGTGTTTTTTTTCCTTGTCTTAGCAACATTTCATATGATTTTTTAAAAATTTTCATGACCTCCTTTTTTCCAAGAATAACAAGTGAACAAAAATAAGAGATTTACTTTGTTAGTAATATAATACACTTTTTTTTTTATAATTCATGTCTGTTTTGTATTTTTAATGCAATTACAATAGCTGCTCTGTTTTGTTTTCTTGCATAGATTTAATCAGCAAATTTTGGAAATTAACAATACATTTGTAATAATTCATATAGTAAGCCTTTCTTTTGTCATCGGGCAAAGATGTGGCAGTATTTTACATCATAATTGAGTTTCTATTTCAAATCTGGATAAAATATATGGAATTATATGTTTTGTTTCTCCATTCTTGGCATTGAAGATCATTATTTTCACAACAAATCTTCAGAGAGCTTTAAACTTTCTCTTTTGGAAAGAATCAACCTAGAATAAAACTATTAGAGGAAGACATGTATATAGCCCCCCTTATTTTATACAGGAAATGGAGAGAGTATACCTGCAAAAGGTTGAATAATGATGCCCAAAGTTGTCCCTCTCCTAATTCTCAGAACATATAAATATGTTACCTTACATGACAAAAAGGACTTTGAAGATGTGATTAAGTTAATAGTCTTGAAATTATTCTCGATAATCACAAAGGTGCTTATGAGACAGGTAGGGAGAAAGCTGGATGATTAGGGTTAGAGAAGCAATTCAGGTGGGGAAGCTGTGACAGATAGAGAGACTTGAGGATGGAAGCAGAGACCAGGACAAGAGACAGAGAGAGAGATTGATTTGAAGAAGCTGCTGCTAACCTTGAAGGTGGAGGAATGGTCCAGCAGCCAAGGAATGCAAGTGATCTCTAGTAAAGGCAAGAAAACGGATTCTCACCTACAGCATCCAGAAAAAACACAGGCCTGTCAACATCTTGACTTTAACTTACATTGAAAGGCCAGAAATTTTTCTGAGTAGGATCCCAAATTCTAGATGAAGGTAAATATCTGGCACTGCAGCTTCTTAAAGTATGGCATTTCTTTGACATTCCATAATATATTTTAAAGATTATCATGTATTTTACATTAGACTCTGTTGTTGTTTGTTTCCTTTAACTCAGCTCCAAATCATGATGACCTGTTGTATATATACAACAGATAAAAATGTTGCTCAGTCTTGTGCCATCCTGTTTGTGGAGCCCACTGTTGCAGCTATTGGTCACTCCATCTTATGGAGGGTTTCCCTCATTTTTGCTGACCCTATATCAATTTACTTTTAATTATGAAAAATCCAAGCATTCTCAAAAGTAGAGAGAATAGTATAGTAAACATGCATATATCCACCTCCAGCTTCAACAATTATTAACACACGGTCAAGCTTGTTTCATTTATAATCCCATCTCTACTTTCTACCCCAGGTTATTTTGAAGCAGTTCAAGGCATTATACTATTTCATTTAAAAATATTTTACTTATTTGTCTCTAAAACATGCCATTTGTTGTTATATATTCCATCTCTCCTATGACTACAATTTTATTATTCCTTGTTTTCCTTGTACTAATTTATTATATATTTTTGCTATCCTTTTAGCATTTACTCTATGCATCTTTGATTTATACAGTCTAATAAAAATTCTTAGTTTTACCAATTCTGAGACAATAGAATTTTAGATCCTTTAAAATGTATTTCTGCTTAATCACGTTTTTCCTTACTTTCAGTATCGCTTTTTTTTTTTTTCTAACTATAATTTGTATTCTATAAGATATTGCAACGTTTGTTCTGTTCAGACATTATTGACCTGGGTAATATCTACACTTTCTGATGCTCTTGATTTTTTCCAACTAGTGATGTTCCTATCTGGAAATGCTTTCTTTCTATCAGAAGACCTGCATTTACATTTTTCTTTAAGTACAGGCCTGATGAAAACATGTTTCCTTAGTCATTTTTGCTTAAAAATGTTTTTATTTCATCTTCACATTTGAGGTATACTTTCACTGGGTAAAATAATTATAATTTGTGTGCATTTCCTTTCATCACTTTAAATATGTCTTCTCTTGCCTCTGGCTTCCGATGTGTCTGCTTGGTAGTCATCTGTCTATAATATTGTTGTCCCTTTGAAAGTAATGTGTTATATATTTTTTTGGCTTCCTTTAATTTTTTTTAGAATCACCAACTAGTTTACTGTTCCTAGCTTTATTTAGGTTTGCACTTTGCAAACATCTTGAATATAAGGGTTGATATATTTTGTTGATTCTGGAAATTTATTAGTCATGTCTCTTTAAATATTGCTCCTGCCATGTTGTAATTGCACTATCATTCTAGGATTCCAATAATACAGCTTTTAGATATTTTCTATATACTCCACATGTCTTTCGTGAACTAATAATTTTTAGAAATTAATTTTTAAGAATCATTTTTTGAGTATGCTTTATTTGTGGTATTTTATACAGGCCTGTCCTTGAGTTCAGAGCCCTGGTGGCTTACTGGTTAAGAGCTCAACCGGTAACCAAAAGGTCAGCAGTTCGAATCCACCAGCTGCTCATTGGAAACCGTGTGGGGCAGTTCTACTCTGTCCTTTAGGGTCACTATGAGTTAGAATTGACTCAGCAGCAACGGGTTTTTTTTTTTTTGGTTTTTGTCCTTGAGTTTACTAATCCTCTATTTGTTGTTAAAACCATTCACCACGGTCTTAATCTCACGTTTTATTTTTTATATTATAGAATGTTTGTTTCTTTTTTTTGTAGATTCCAGTTATCATTTGATATGATTTGTTCTGTCATCTACTTTATTTTCCAGCTTTTGCTATCTTCCTTCATATTTTTTCATAGTTACTTTAGAGTTTTTGTCTGGTAATTCTAACAACTGGATCATTTATGTATTTTACATACATAGTTAGTTTTTTTCTTTTAGCTATCAGTCATATATTTCTAATCTTCATGTGCATAGCCTTTTTATCTGCTTTAAATATTGTCTACAAAACATCTTTCACCAGACATAGGTCCCTCTTTACCACATTAGATAATGCAATCAGAATTTGTGCTGGGTAGGAGTATGTTTTGTCATGCAATCTCTTGTGTCATTTCTATCACCAAGGCCATATTTTTCAACTACTTGTCCTTTGTTTCCCACTTTCGCATTCCAATCACATGTAATTATCAAGGCATCTTGATTGCATGTTTGATCAATTTCAGACTCCAGAAGTTGGTAAAAATCTTCAATTACTTCATCATTGGCCTTAGCGGTTGCTGCTTAAATTTGAATAACAGTCTTATTAACTGGTATTCCTTGTAGATGTATGTCTGTTATCCTGTTACTGACAGATTTGTACTTCAGGATAGATCTTGAAATGTTCTTTTTGATTCTTTTTGAATACAACGCCATTCCTCTTCATTTTGTCATTCCCGACAGAGTTGAGCATAGGGTTGCCTGAGTCAAAATGGCAAATACTAGTCCATTTCAGCTCACTAATGAATAAGATACTATTTTTCAACAACGTAAGTTGTGGATGTACCAGATGGAATACGTAGGAATCAAATTGACTACATCTGTGGAAAGAGACAATGGAGAAGCTCAATATCATCGGCCAGAAAAGGTCAGGGGCCGAATATGGGACAGACCATCAACTGCTAATATACACATTTAAGTTGAATGAAGAAAATGAAAATGAGCCCATGAGGTCCAAAGTACAAACTTGAGTATATCCCACCTGAATTCAGAGACCATCTCAAGCATATATATGACATATTGAACACTAATGACCAAAGAACAGACAAATTGTGGGATTATATCAAGGACATCATATATGAAGAAAACAAGAGGTCATTAAAAAGACAGGAAAGAAAGAAAAGACCAAAATGGATGTCAGAAGGGACTCTGAAGTTTGCTCTTGAACGTAGAGTAGCTAAAGTGAGTGGAAGGATGAAAGAAAAGACCTGAACAGAAGACTTCAAAGGGCAACTGGAGAAGACAAAATATTATAATGAAATGTGCAAAGACCTTGAGTTAGAAAACTGAAAGGGAAGATTATGCTCAGCGTTTCTCAAGCTTGAGAACTGAAGAAAAGATTCAAGCCTTGACTAGCAATATTGAAGGTAACAGTGAGTAAAATATTAAATGATGTAGGAACATCAAACAAAGATGGAAGGAATACACAGAGTCACTGTACAAAAAATATTTGGTTAATGTTCAAACATTTGAGGAAGCAGGATATGATCAAGAACCAATGGTATTGAACGAAGAAGTTCAAGATGCACCAAAGGCATTGGCAAAAAACAAGGCTCCAGGAATTTACAGAATCCCAATTGAGATGTTTCAATAAACAGATGCAATGCTGGAAGTGCTCATTCATCTATGCCAAGAAATTTAGAAGACAGCTACCTGGCCAACCAACCTGAAGAGATCCATATTTGTACCCATTCCAAAGAAAGGTAGTTCATCAGAATGCAGAAATCACCAAACAATATAATTAATATCACAGGCAAGTAAAATTTTGCTGAAGATAATTCAAAAGCCATTGCAAGGTGGGTCCAAGATGGTAGAGTACTCAGACATTTCCTGTGATCCCTCTTACAACAAAGACCCAAAAAACAAGTGAATCAATTATATATGACAATCTAGGAGCCCTGAACATCAAAGGCAAAGTTGATGAATTAGACAGAGTGGCAGGGGAGGGAGAGACGGTTGAGAAGCAGTGAGGAGTGGCCAGACCTGACCCAGTCAGCACCAGCAAGCTGCAGGCTGGATCAGCTGGCTTGTGTGGTGAGGCAAACAGTGGTGCTCGGGACACATATTCCACATGGGGAGTGACCAAGCGGCAGAGTGTCTGCTCAGCCCTCCAGAACCAGTGAGAAGTGGTGCTCAATTGGCAAAAAGATAGGTACTTGTGTCTAACTTACCTCATGGATCAAAAAAACACCTCCTTTGGGAAAAACCTCTCTCCCATTTACCTGCCCCCTCTCCACTCTGCACCAGTACTGGTCCACTTCAGTGAGTGCCACACCCCCTGGGCCATAAGTAGGACTTGTTGCGCTCCCTGAGCCATTCTCCCAGCTTTGGAGAGGGAACAAATTAACAGGAAAAAATAATCTTCCAGCTCCCCTAAGCCTGGAACTCAGGGAAGGCACAGACCCTTTGCCTAGGCACAGGCATAAGGTCTCCACAGATTTTTCCTTTCACCCCAACATAGACCTGTGTGGACCCATTTCAACAGTGTAGGCCCTCATTACCACAGTACAACAGGATATATACCTGAAGCCTATTTTCAACTGTATCACCTATAAGGGGAGTGGGAGATTCATGACATTTGACATGTCCCTGCCCACTAAGCAGGGTTCTCACCTACCCACATTAGGGGCTGGAAGACTGGTGGCTCCACCCATGCCACCTAGGTACCCGCAACAAGGGTTCAAGAATAAGTGGTGCCTTCCAATCCTTACAGCCAACAGCACTGGGTGCCCATAGTCTGGCTGTAAAAGCCACCCACCTATGAATTATTGGGAACAGGGACGTTCTTTTCTACCAGACACTCAGGGGCAGCCATCACCCCCTACCTTACTCAGTGCATGAGCCCCTACTGCAGCCAGATACCTATGCCTACTCCAATCACCCCTGTCTGTCTAGGACTGTAGGTGAGAATCCGAACCACATGCTTATTGACTGAATACCTGGACACCGGAGTTGAATCTATACAACAAAAGTAAACGAACTTCTGGGCTCACATACCTAGAAACAGCTCTAACCACCAGATAACCAGACTTGAGAGCTTTAAAGATGCCAATAATCAAACTAGATCACATGACCAGCCTATTTGGACATATCAAAATAAAACAAAACAAGAAGCTAGGAGACAGTAAGAAAATGTAAAAAAATAAATACAATAACTTATTGATAACTTGGAGACAACAGTTAATATCAAATCACATAAAGAGGCAGACCATGACGGCATCAGGAAGCACCTAAAACAAGGACTCAAGAAACCTTCCAGAGGAACAGAAGTTTTTAGAATTATTGGTGGTAGAATTCAAAAGATTAACACACAGAGCTCTTCAAGAGACCAGGAAGGAGGCCAGGCAAAATGCAGAAAAATTCAAGGAACACACAGACAAAGCAATAGAGGAACTTAAGTTTATACAAGACCATAACGACAAATTTAACAGGTTGCAACCATCCACGGAGAGACAGCAAACAGAAATCCAGAAGATTAACAATAAAATTTCAGAAGTAGATAACTCAATAGAAAGTCATAGGAGCAGAATTGAGGCAATGGAAGTCAGAATTAGTGAGATTGAAGATAAAGAAATTAACATCAACTTATCTGAGGAAAAATCAGATAAAATAATTTAAAAAAATGAAGAAACCCTAAGAATTATGTGGGACTGTATCAAGAGGAATAATCTATGAGTGAATGGAATACCAGAACAGGGGAGGATAACAGAAAATATAAAGAGAATTGTTGAAGATTTCTTGGCAGAAAACTTCTCTCATATCATGAAAGATGAGAAGATATCTACCCAAGATGCTAATCCAACCCCACATAAGGTAGAACATCACCAAGATATATTATAACCAAACTTGCCAAAACCAAAGATAGGGAATTTTAAGAGCAGCTGTGGATAAACAGAAAGTCATCTACAAAGGAGAGTCAATAAGACTAAGCTCAGACTGCTCAGCAGAAACCATGCAGGCAAGAAGGCAATGGGATGACGTATGTAAAAGCTTGAAGGAAAAAAAGATTGCCAGCCAAGAATTATACACCCAGCAAAACTGTCTCTCAAATATCACGGTGAAATTAGGGCATTTCCAGATAAACTGAAGTTTAGGGAATTTGTAAAAACCAAACCAAAATTATAAGAAATATTAAAGGGAGTCCTATGGTTAAAAAATCAATAACATCAGATAAAACCCAAGACTAGAGCACAGGACAGAACAACCACATATCAACCCAGATAGGGAAGTCACAAAAATAAATCAAAGCTAAAACACTGATAATAATGAAACAGAGACGTCAAAATGTAAAAGATGACAACATTAAAACAAAAAAGATGGACTAAATAATGTAGTCATAGATCTTCATATGGAGAGGAAGTCGAGGCGATATAAAGAAATGAAAGATTGGGTTAAACTTAGAAAACAGAGGTAAATATTAAGGTATCCACAAAGGAAAGTAGCAATCCTACACATCAAAATAAAAAACAAGAAAAATATAAAGACTCAGCAAATACAAAATCAACAACAATGAAAAGCAAGAAAAGAAAACACATAATGAAAAGTGACTCAGCACAGAAAATTAAGTGCAACAAAGAAACTGTCAACAACACACACACAAAAATACATCGAAATGACAGCACTAAACTCGTACCTTTCAGTAATTATGCTGAATGTAATTGGACTAAATGCACCAATAAAGTGAAAGAGAATGCACCAATAAAGTGAAAGAGAATGGCAGAACGGATTAAAAAAAAATATGATCCATCTATATGCTGCCTAAAAGAGACACACCTTAGTCTTAAAGACACAAACAAACTAAAACCCAAAGGATGGAAAAAAATATATCAAGCAAACAACACTCAAAAAAGAGTAGGAGTGGCGATATTAATCTCTGACAAGATAGACTTTAAAGTAAAATCCACCACAAAAGATAAGGAAGGACACTATATAATGATTAAAGTATCAATACACTAGGAGGACAAAACCATAGTAAATATTTAAGCACCCAATGATAGGGCTCCGAAATGCAGAAAACAAACTCTAACAGCATTGAAAAGGGAACTAGACAGCTCCACAATAATAGTAGGAGACTTCAACACACCACTTTTGGTGAAGGACAGAACATCCAGAAAGAAGCTCAATAAAGACACGGAAGATCTAAATGCCACAATCAATCAATTTAATCTCACAGACATATACGGAACACTCCACCCAAGAGCAGACAAGTATACTTTCTTTTCCAGAGCACATAGAACATTCTCCAGAAGAGACCGCATATTAGGCCACAAAGCAAGCCTTAACAGAATCCAAAACATTGAAATATTACAAAGCATCTTTTCTGACCATAAAGCCATAAAAGTAAAAATCAATAACAGGAAAAGTAAGGAAAAAAAAATCAAATACATAGAAACTGAACAACACCTTGATCAAAAACTACTGGGTTATAGAAGAAATTAAGGATGGAATAAAGAAATTCACAGAATACAATGAGAATGAAAAAATATTCTACCAGAATCTTTGGGACACAGCAAAAGCAGTCCTCAAAGGTCAATTTATAGTAATAAATGTATATATTCACAAAGAAAAAAGGGCCAAAATTAAAACAGTAACCCTACAACTCGAACAAATAGAAAGAAAGCAGCAAAAGAATTCCTCAGGCACCAGAAGAAAGCAAATAATAAAAATTAGAGCAGAATTAAATGAAATAGAGAATAGAAAAACAATTGAAAGAGTTAACAAGACCAAAATCTGGTTCTCTGAAAAGATCAACAAAATTAATAAATCAAAAGAAAAACAGGAGAGGAAGGAAATAACCCAAATAAGAAATGAGATATGCAATATCACAATAGACCCAACTAAAATTAAAAGAATTATAACAATACTATGAAAACGAGTACTCCAAAAAATTTGAAAACCTAGAGAAAATGGACAAATTTCCAGAAATACATACCTACCTAAACTAACACAGAGGTAGAAATAAATAAACCTATAACAAAAGAAGAGATTGAAGAGGAATCAAAAAACTTGTAACAAAAAAACCCTAGCCCTGACAGCTTCACTGGAGAATTCTACCAAACTTTCAGAGAAGAGTTAATACCACTACTACTCAAGGTATTTTGGAGCATAGAAAGGATGGAATACTCCCAAACTCATTCTACGAAACCAGCATGACCCTGATACAAAACCAGGTAAAGACACAACAAAAAAAGAAAATTACAGACCAAGATCCCTCATGAACATAGATGTAAAAATCCTCAACAAAGTTCTAGCCAATAGAATTCAACAACATATCAAAAAAATAATTCACCAGGACCAAGTGGGATTCATACCAGCTATGCAGGGGTGGTTCAACATTAGAAAAACAATCAATGTAATCCATCACTTAAATAAAACAAACGATAAGGACCACATGATCTTATCAACTGATGCAGAAAAGGCATTTGATGAAGTCCAACACCCATTTATGATAAAAACTCTCAGCAAAATAGGAATAGAAGGGAAATTACTCAACATAATAAAGGGCATTTATACAAAGCCAACAGCCAACATCATCCTAAATGGAGAGAGTCTAAAAACATTCCCCTTGAGAATGGGAACCAGACAAGTGTGCCCTTTATCACCACTCTTGTTCAACATTGTGCTGGAGGTCCTAGTCAGAGCAATTAGGCTAGAAAAAAGAAATAAAGGGCATCTAAACTGGTAAGGAAGAAGTAAAAGTATCCCTATTTGAAAAAGATATGGTCTTATATACAGAAAACCCCAAAGAATCCACAAGAAAACCACTGGAACTAATAGAAGATTTCAGCAAAGTGTTAGAATACAAGATAAACATACACATATTAGTTGGATTCCTCTACACCAACAAAGAGAACTTGGAAGAGGAAATCACCAAATCAATACCACTCACAATAGCCCCAAAGAAAATAAAATACTTATAAATAAACTTAACCAGAGACGTAAAAAACTTATACAAAGAAAACAACAAGACACTACTGTAAGAAAGCAAAGGAGACCTACATAAGTGGAAAAACATGGTTAGGAAGACTCAACATTGTGAAAATGTCAATTCTACCCAAAGCGATCTACACATACAATGCAATCCCTATCCAAATTCCAGCGACATTTTTTAATTAGATGGAAAAACAAATCACCAACTTCATATGGAAAGGGAAGAAAAAGAATAAAGTGGGAGGCCTCACACTACCTGATTTTAGAACCCATTATACCCCCACAGTAGTCAAAACAGCCTGGCACTGGTACAACAACAGATACATAGACCAATGGAACAGAATTGAGAATCCAGAAATAAATTCGTCCACCTATGAACAGCTGATATTTGACAAGGGCCCTAAGTAGTTTAAATTGGGAAAAGACAGCCTCTTTAACAAATGGTGCTGCCATAACTGGATACCCATCTGCAAAAAAGTGAAACAAGACCCATACCTCATACCATGCACAAAAACTAAATCAAAATGGATCAAAGACTTAAATATGAAGCCTAAAACGAGAAAGATTATAGAAGGAAAAATGGGGACAATGCTAGGAGCCCTAATACATGGCATAAACAGAATACAAAACATAACTAACAATGCACAAATCCTAGAAGAGAAACTAGATAACTGGGAGATCCTAAAAATCAAACACTAACGCTCATGAAAAGACTTCACAAAGAGTAAAAAGGCAACCTAAAGACTGGGAAAAAATTTTTGTCTATGACATATCCGATCAGGGTCTAATCTCTAAAATCTACAAGATACAGCAAAACTTCAACAACAAAAAGACAAATAACCCAATTAAAAATTGGGCAAAGAATATGAACAGTCATTCACCAAATAAGACATTCAGGTGGCTACCAGATACATGAGGAAATGCTCATGATCATCAGCCATTAGAGAACTGCAAATCAAAACTGCAAATGAGATATCATCTCCCCCAACAAGGCTAGCATTAATCCAAAAACACAAAATAATAAATGTTGGAGAGGTTGTGGAGAGGCTGGAACCCTTATACACTGCTGGTGGGAATGCAAAATGGTACAACCGCTTTGGAAATAAATTTGGTGTTTTGTTAAAAAGCTAGAAGTAGAAGTACCATACAATCCAGCAATCCCACTCCTTGGAATACATCCTAGAGAAATAAGAGTCGTCACATGAATCAGATATATGCACAGCCATGTTCATTGTAGCACTGTTCACAATAGCAAAAAGATGGAAACAACCTATGTTCCCATCAAGGAATTAATGGATAAACAAATAATGGTATATTCACACAATGGAATACTATGCAACGATAAAGAACAATGAATAATCCACAAAACATGTCATAACCTGGATGAATCTGGAAGGCGTTATGCTGAGTGAAACTGATCAGTCACAAAAGGACAACTATTGTGTGAGACCGCTAGTATAAAAACTCAAGAAAGGGTTTAAACACAGAAGGAAACATTCTTTGATGGTTACAAGGGTGGTGGGGAGGGAGGGGTTATTCACTAACTAGACAGTAGACAAGAATTATTTTAGGTGAAGGGAAGGACAATACACAATACAGGGGAAGTCAGCACCCTGGACTAAACCAAAAGCTAATAAGTTTCCTGAATATAACCAAATGTTTTGAAGGACAAGAGTAGCAGGGGTGGGGGTCTGGGGACCGTGGTTTCAGGGGACATCTAGGTCAAATGGCATAACAAAGTTTATTAAGAAAATGTTCTACATCCCACTTTGGTGAGTGGTGTTTGGGTCTTTAAAGCTAGCGAGCAGCCATCTAAGATACATCAATTGTTCCCAACCCACCTGGAGCAAAGAAGAATGAAGAACACCAAAGACACAAGGAAAATATTAGCCCAAGAAACAAAAAGGGCCACATAAACCAGAGACTCCATCAGCCTCAGAACTGAAGAACTAGATGGTGTCCCGGCTACCACCAATGACCACTCTGACAGGGAACACTGACGGAGCAGGAGAAAAGTCGGGTGCAGAACTCAAATTCAGGTGAAAATACCAGACTTAATGGTTTGAGACTGGAGATACCCCAGAAGACATGGCCCCGGACTCTCTGTTAACCCAGAATTAAAACCATTCCTGAAGCCAACTTTTCAGATAAAGATTATACTGGGCTATAAGACATAAAATGATACTCGTGAAGAGTATGCTCCTTGGTTCAAGCAGATGCATGAGACTGAATGGGCAGCTCCTGTCCGGAGGTAAGATGAGAGGGCAGAAAGGGAGAGGAGCTGGTTGAATGGACACGGGAAATCCGGGGTGGAAAAGAGGAGTGTGCTGACATATTATAGAAATAGCAATTGGGGTCACATAACTATGTGTGTATAAATTTTTGTATGAGAAACTAACTTGAGCTGTAAACTTTCACTTAAAACACAATAAAAAAAAGTCAAAAAAAAAAAAAAAAAACATAAACATTGCAGCAGTATATTGTCAGGGAACTGCCAGAAATTCAAGCTAGATTCAGAAGAGGATGTGGAACCTGAGATATCATTGCTAATGTCAGATGGATCCTGGTAGAAAGCAGAGAATACTAGAAAGATGTTTGTTTACCTGTGTTTTATTGACAATGCAAAGGCATTCAACTGTGTGGTTCATAACAAATTATGGATAACACTGTGAAGAATAGGAATTTCAAAACACTTAATTGTGCCACCAAGGCTCCAGAATCCATTGCAATCGAATTGATTCTGACTCATAGCGACCCTATAAGAGAGAGTAGACGTGCACCATAGTGTTTCCAAGGAAGAGCTGGTGGATTTGAATTGCCAACCTCTTGGGTAGCAGCCAAGCTCTTAACAACTGCACCACCAGGGCCCCTACAATGTCAGATGGATCTTGCTAAAAGCAGAGAATACCAGAAAGATGCTTACGTGTGTTTTATTGACTATGCAAAGGCATTCAACTGTGTGGATCATAACAAATTGTGGAGAACATTGAGAAGGATAGGAATTTTGGAATACTTAATTTTGCTCATGAGGAACCTGTACACAGACCAAGAGGCAGTTGTTTGAACAGAACAAGGGGATATTGCGTGGTTTAGTCAGGAAAGGGGCGGGTCATGGTTGTATCCTTTCCTAGTACTTATTCAATCTGTATGCTACGCAAAGAATCTGAGAAACTGGGCTATGTAAAGAAGAATGTGGCATCAGGATTGGAGAAAGACACTTTAACATACTGTGATATGCAGATGACACAACCCTGCTTGTTGAAAATCAAAAGGACTTGAAGTACTTATGAATGAAGATCAAAGACCACAACCTTCAGCATGGATTACAACCCAACATAAAGAAAACAAAAATCCCTACAACTGGACCAATAAGCAAATATCATGATCAATGGAGAAAATATTGAAGTTGTCAAAGATTTCATTTTACTTGGATCGACGCTCAAAGCCCACAGAAGCAGTAGTCAAGAAATCAAACAATGTATTGCATTGGGCAAATTTGCTGGAAAATACCCCTAAGGTGTTAAAAACCAAAGATGTCACTTTGAGGACTAAGGTGCACCTGACCTAAGTCATGATTTTTCAATTGTCTCATATGCGTGCAAAAGCTGGACAATGAATAAGGAAGACCAAAAAGAATTGGGGCCTTTGAATTATGGTGTTGGAGAAAATTACTGAATATCCCATAGAGTTCCAGAAGAATAAACAAATCTGTCTTTGAAGAAGTACAGACAGAATGCTCCTTAGAAGCAAGGATGGCGAGACTTCGACTCACGTACTTTGGACAGGTTATCAGGAGGGACCAGTACTTGGGGATGAACATCATGCTTGGTAAACTAGAGGGTCAGCAAAAAAGAGGAAGACCATCAACAAGATGGATTGACAGAGTGGCTGCAACAATAGGCTCAAACATAGCAATGATTACGAGGATGGTGCAGGACCAGGCAGTTTTTAATTCTGTTGTACGTAGGGTCACTGTGAGTCAGAAGCTACTAGATGGTGCCTAACAACAACAACAACAGGGCTATGTTAAGGAGCCCTGGTGGTGTAGTGGTCAAAGTTCTTGGCTGCTATCCAAAAGGTTAGGGGTTCAAACCCACCAGCAGTTCCCAAGGAGGAAGATGTTGCTGTCTACTTCTGTAGACTTTTAAAGCTTTGGAAACCCTATGGGTTAGTTCTACTCTGTCCTATAGGGTTGTTATGAATTGGAAACAACTTGACACCAGTTGGTTTGGTTTTTGGTTTTTAGAGCTATGTTGCAGTTTTAGTGAAACTCAGTTCATCTTAATTTTATCCTTTTTCTTAAAACGTTACTTTCCTATTTTAATTGTCTTAGTCGTCTAGTGCTGCTACAATAGAAATACCACAAGTGGATGGCGTTAGCAAAGAAAAATTTATTTCTTTACGGTAAAGTAGGCTACATGTCCAAATTCAAGGTGTCATCTCCAGGGGAAAGCTTTCTATCTGTGTCGGCTCTGGAGGAAGGTCCTTCTCATCAAACTTCCCCTGGACTAGGAGCTTCTCTGCGCAGGAACCCTGGGTCCAAAGGACGTGCTCTGCTCCTGGTGCTTATTTCTTGGTGGTATGGGGTCCCCAACTCTCTGCTTGCTTCCCTTTCCTTTTATCTCTTGTAAGATAAAAGGTAGTGCAGGCCACACCCCAGGGAAACTCCCTTTACATTGGATCAGGGATGTGACCTGAGCAAGGGTGATACATCCCACCCTAATCCTCTTAGTATAAAATTACAATCACAAAATGGAGGACAACCACACAATACTGGGAATCATGGCCTAAGTTGACACATATTTTGGGGGGACACAATTCAACCTGTGACAATAATAGGTGTCTGTTTCCTTAGCCCTGAAAGATTTTGGGATATCTAGCTCTGTCCATTGTAATTCTAAACCAAGATCTCCTACTTTTTGTTCCAAGAAGTACAAAATCCAGCATACATCTTTATTATTATTATTATTATTGTGTTTTAGGCAAAAGCCTATATCACAAATTAGTTTCTGATTCAAAAATTTATACATAAATTTTTTTTGTGACATTGGTTGCAATCCCCGCAATCTGCCTGCACTCTCCCCCTTTCCCTTCTCACCCTGGATTTCCTGCAGTCATTCATCCAGTTTCCCTGTCCCTTCCTGCCTTCTCCTCTTTGCTTTTGGGTAGGTGTTGCACATTAAGTCTCCTATACTTGATTGAACTAAGAAGCACATTCCTCATGTTTGTTATTGTTTTATAGGCCTGTCTAATCTTTGGCTGAAAGGTGGACTTTGGGAGTGGTTTCAGTTCTGAGTTAGCAGAGTGTCCAGCCACCATAGTGTCAGGGGTTCCTCCAGTCTCTGTAATACAAATAAGCCTGTTTTTTTCTTTTTTTGTGTGAGTTTAAATTTTGATCTACATTTTTCTCCAGCTCTGTCCAGAACCATCTATTGTGATCACTGTCAGAGTGGTTGGTGGTGGTAGCCAGGTACCATCTAGTTCTGGTCTCTGGCTGCTGAAGGCTGTGTTTTATGTGGCCCATTAGTCCTTTGGACTGATATTTTTCTTGCATCTATGGTTTTCCTTGGAACTCTGGTAGTTCCTTGGTACAGAACTTGGCTGCTATCCCAAAGGTCAGCCGTTCAAATCCACCAGCCACTCCTTGGAAATCCTATGGGGCAGTTCTGCTCTGTTCTATAGGGTCGTTATGAATTGGAATCAACTTGACGGCAATGGGTTTTGGGTTCATGGTTTTCTTTATTCTTCTTTGCTCTGAATGTGATGGGACAAATAGGTACATTTTAGATGGCTGCTCACAGGCTTTGAAGACCCCAGACACCACTCACCAAAGTAGGATGCAGAACATTTTCTTTATGAATTGTTATGCCAATTTACCTAGATGTCCCCAGAGACCATCGTCCCCAGCCCTCAGCCCGAGTAACTCGGTCCCTCAAGGTGTTTGGATGTGTCTAGGAAGCTTTTATGGCTTTACCTTGGTAAAGTTGTGCTGAATTTCCCTATATTATGTATTGTCTTTCCTTTCACCAAAGTTAACACTATTTCTTCTCCCCACCACTCCCCTAACGATCAAAGATTTGTTTTTACTGTGTGTAAAAACTCCTTAAGTTTTAATAATAGGGGTCTCATGCAATATTCGTCCTTTTGTGATTGACTTATTTCACTCAGCATAATGCCCTCCAGAGTCATCCATGGTGAGAGATATTTTGAGGATTCACCATTGTTCTTTATCGTTGTATAATATTCTATTGTGTGCATGTACCATAGTTTGTTCATCCATTCATCTGTTGATGAGCACTTAGGTTGTTTCCATTTTTTGCTATTGTGAATACTGCTGCAATGAACGTGTGTGCATATATCTATTCATGTGACAGCTCTTATTTCTCTAGGATATATTCCTAGGAGTGGGATTGGTGGATCATGTGGTATTTCTATTTCTTGTTTTTAAAGGAGGCACCATATCATTTTCCACAGTGGTTGTACCATTTTACATTCCTACCAGCAGTGTATGAGTTCCAATCTCCCTGTAACCTCTCCAATATTTGTTATTTTCTGTTTTGTTTGTTTTTGATTAGTGCCAGTAATGTTGAGGTGAGATAGTGTCTCATTGTTGTTTTGATTTGCATTTCTCTAATGGCTAACGATCATAAGCATTTCCTCATGTGTTTGTTATGCCTTCTTTGGTGAAGTGTGTGTTTGTATCTTCACCCATTTTTAAATTGGATTATTTGTCTTTTTGTTATTGAGGTGTTGAAGTATTTTGTAGATTTTAGAAATTAGACCTATGTGGGATATGCTGTTACCCAAAAAATTTTTCCCAGTCTACAGGTTCTTTTTTTTTAACTCTTTGTGAACTATTTGATGAGTGTCTTAGGCTTCTCTAGAAAAGCAAAACCAGTAAAGAGTATATATATATATATATACACACACACAGAGATTTATACCAAGGAAATGGCTCACACAATTGTAGAGGCTGGAACATCCCAAATCTGTGGGTCAGGATAGAGGGTTCTCCTGATTCATGTAGTCACAGGGACTGGCGAACCCAAGATCGCCAGGCTACGTGCTGCAAAGATGGATGATTCCCGAGATAGGCAGGCAAGACCACAGGTATACTGCTAGCTCAAGTACCAAGAACTGGAGGTCAGACGAACAGGAGCTGGCTGCAGAATCCAGAGAAAGCAAAAGCCCCTGAGCCTTGCCAGAATGTCCACTTATATTCAATGCAGGCCACATGCCCAAGGAAACTCCCTTTCAACTGAATGGCTACTCACAGCAGATCCCATCATGGAGATGGTCACATTATATCAAATCTTACCATGGAAGTGATCACAACCTCATACAACTGTCAAACTACATAACTGCCAAACCAGTGAGAATCATGGCCCAGCCAAGTTGACACACACACTTAACCATCACAATGAGCATAATTGTTTAATTTTCAGAAGCTCCCAGTTATCTAGTTATATCTTCTGGTGTTTGTACATTGTTAGTTATGGTTTCTATTGAATTTAACTGGCATTTATCTTAAGAAAAAAAAAAAAGTATTTTGCTTAAGACAAATTCCTTCCAAAAAGATGTTTTGTTTTCTAGCACTGTGAAATATGGGAGATCTACTCTGCTTTTAAAAAACTTTTTTTTTATTGTTGTAGTTTAGATGAAGTTTACATTTCAAGTTAGTCTCCCATACAAATATTGATACGTACATTGTCATGTAACCCTAATTGTTCTCCCCATACTATGACAGCACACTCCTCCTTTCCACCCCTGATTCCCCATGTCCATTCAACCAGCTCCTAACCCTCTCAGCTTTCTCATCTCACCTCCAGACAGAAGCTGCCTCTTTAGTCTCTTGTATCTACTTGAGCTAAAAGGCACACTCCTCATGAGTATTCGTTTATGTCGAATCCCTGTCTGAAAAGTTGGTCTCAGAAATTGTTTAGTTCTGGGCTGATGGAGAATCCAGGGGCCATGATTTCTAGGGTTCCTCCAGTCTCAGTCAGACCATTAAGTCTGGTCTTCTTACTAGAATTTGAGTTCTGCACCCCTCTTTTCTCCTGCTCCATCCAGGACTCTCTGTTGTGTTCCCTGTCAGGGCGGTCATTGGTGGTAGCCGGGCACCATCTTGTTCTTCTGGTCTCAGGCTGATGAAGTCTCTGGTTTACGTGGCCCTTTCTGTCTCTTAGGCTAATACTTTCCTTGTGTCTTTGGTGTTCCTCATTCTCCTTTACTCCAGGTGGTTGGGACCAACTGATGCATCTTAGATGGCCACTTGCAAGCTTTTAAGAGCCCAGATGCCACTTACCAAAGTAAGATGCAGAAAATATTTTTAATAAGCTTTGTTATGTCAATTGACCTAGATGTCCCCTGAAAGCATGGTCCCCAGACCTCTATCAGTGCTACTCTGTCCCTCAAAGTGTTTGATTGTATTCAGGGAACTATATAGCTTTGGTCCAGTTGTGCTGAATTCCCCTATAGTGTGTGCTGTCCTTCCCCTCACCTAAGATAATTGTTATCTACTATCTAGTTAGTAAATAACTCTCACCCTCCCTCCCCAACCCTCATAAACATCAAGGAATGTTTTCTTCAGTGTTTAAACGTTTTCTTGAGTTCTTATAATAGTGGTATTATACAATATTTGTCCTTCTGTGACTGACTAAATTCACTCAGCATTAATGACCTCCAGCTTCCTCCATGTTATGCTTCACCACTTCATCATTGTCCTTTATTGATGCATAGTATTCCATTGTGTGAATATACCATAATTTGTTTATCCATTGTCTGTTGATGGGGGCCTAGTTTTCCATAATTTTGCTATTGTGATCAGTGCTGCAATGAACATGGATGTGCATATATCTATTCATAAGACAGCTCTTATTTCTCTGGGATATGTTACAAGGAGCGAGATACCTGGATCATATGATACTTCTATTTCTAGCTTTTTGAGGAAGCACCAAATTGATTTCCAAAGTGGTTGTACAATTTACATTCCCACCAACAGTGTATAAGTGTTCCAGTCTCTCCACAATCTTTCCAGCATTTATTATTTTGTGTTTTTTGGAATAGTTCTAGCCTTGTTGGGGTAAGATGATATCTCATTATAGTTTTGATTTGCATTTCTCTAATGGTTAATGATCGTGAGCATTTCTTCATGTATCTGTTAGCCACCTGAATATCTTCTTTGGCGAAGTGCCTGTTCATATCATTTGCCAATTTTTTAATTGGATTATTTGTCTTTTTGTTGTTGAGTTTTTGCAGTATCTCTAGATTTTAGAGATTAGACGCTGATCAGATTTGTCGTGGCCAAAACTTCTTTCCTAGTCTGTAGGTTGTCTTTTTACTATTTTGGTGAAGTCTTTTGATGAGCATAAGTGTTTGATTTTTAGGAGCTCCCAGTTATCTAGTCTCTCTTCTGCTGCTTGTGCATTGTTACTTGTGGTTCGTATTGCATTTATGGCATTTATTGGGCTCCTAGAATTGTCCCAAATTTTTCTTCAATGATCTTTATTGTTTTTGATTTTATATTTAAGTCTCGATCCATTTTGAGTTAGTTTTTGTGCATGATGTGAGGTATGGATCTTGTTTCGTTTTTTTGCACATGGATATCCAGTTATGCCAGCACCATTTTGTTAAAGAGACTGTCTTTTCCCCAATTAATGGACTTTGGGCCTTTGTCAAATATCACCTGCTCATAGGTGGATGAATTTATGTCTGGATTCCCAATTCTGTTCCATTGGTCTATGTATCTGTTGTCGTACAAGTACCAGGCTGTTTTGACTACCATGGAGGTATAATAGTTTCTAAAATCAGGTAGTGTGAAGCTTCCCACTTTATTCTTTTTCTTCAGTAATGCTTTACTTATTCGGAGCCTCTTCCCTTTCCATATGAAGTTGGTGATTTGTTTCTCCATCTCATTAAAAAATGCCATTGGAATTTGGATCGGGATTGCATTGTATCTGTAGACCTCTTTGGGTAGAATTAACATTTTCACAATACTGAGTCTTCCTATCCATGAGCAAGGTATGTTTTTCCACTTATGCAGGTCTCTTTTGGTTTCTTGCAGTAGTGTCTTGTAGTTTTCATTGTATAGGTCTTTTACGTCCCTGGTAAGATTTATTCCTAAGTATTTTATCTTTATGGGGGCTATTGTAAATGGTATTGATTTGTTGATTTCCTCTTCAAGGTTCTCTTTCTTGGTGTAAAGGCCCAATTGATTTTTGTATGTTTATCTTGTATCCTGAAACATTGCTGAAATCTTCTATTAGTTCCAGTAGTTTTCTTGTGGATTCTTTGGGGTTTTCTGTGTATAAGATCATATCATCTGCACATAGAGATACTTTGACTTCTTCCTTACCAATTTGGATGCCCTTTATTTCTTTTTCTAGTGTAATTCCTCTGGCTAGAACCTCCAGCACAATATTGAATAAGAGTGGTGATAAAGGGCATACTTATTTGGTTCCCATTCTCAAGGGGAATGCTTTCAAAATTTCTCCATTTAGGATGATGTTGCCTATTAGCCTTACATAAATGCCCTTAATTATATTGAGGAATTTCCCTTCTATTCCTATTTTGTTGAGAGTTTTCATCATGAATGGGTGTTGGACTTTGTCAAATGCCTTTTCTGCATCGATTGATAAGATCATGTGGTTATTGTCTTTTGTTTTATTTATGTGATGGATTATATTGATTGTTTTTCTAATGTTGAACCATCCCTGGTATAAATTCCACTTGATCATGGTTGATTTTTTTTTTTTTTTATATGTTGCTGAATTCTATTGGTTAGAATGTTGTCGAGGATTTTTGCATCAATGTTCATGAGGGATATTGGTCTGTAATTTTCTTTTTTTGTGGTGTCTTTACCTGGTTTTGGTATCAGTGTTATACTGGCTTCATAGAATGAGTTTGGGTGTATTCAATCCTCTTCTATGCTCTGAAATACCTTTAGTAGTAGTAGTGTTAACGCTTCAAGAAAGTTTGGTAGAATTCTCCAGTGAAGCCATCTGGGCCTGGGCTTTTTATTTATTGGGAGTTTTTTTTATTACCTTTTCAATCTCTTCATTTGTTATGGGTTTATTTAGTTGTTCTACCTGTTTGTGTTAGTTTAGGTAGGTAGTGAGTTTCTAGAAATTTATCCATTTCCTCTAGGTTTTCACATTTGTTAGAGTACAATTTTTCATGGTATTCTGTTATGATTCTTTTAAATTCAGTTGTATCTGTTGAGATATCACCCATCTCATTTCTTATATGGGTTATCTGCTTCCTCTCCTGTTTTTCTTTTGTCAGTTTGGTCAATGGTTTCTCAATTTTGTTGATCGTTCCAAAGATCTTGGTCCTGTCAACTCATTCAATTGTTTTTCTATTCTCTCTTTCATTTGATTCTGCTCTAATTCTTATGATTTCCTTTCTTCTGGCTCCTGAGAGGTTCTTTTGCTGCTCTTTTTCTACTTGTTCGAGTTGTAGGGTTAATGTTTTAATTATGGCCCTTTCTTCTTTTTGGATGTGTGCATTTATTGCTATAAACTGAACTCTGAGCACTGCTTTTGCTGTGTCCCAAAGATTCTGGCAGGATGTGTTTGCATTCTCGTTTGATTCTATGAATTTCTTTATTCCATCCTTAATTTTGTCTATAACCCAGTAGTTTTTGAGCGAGGAGTTGTTCAGGTCCCATGTGTTTGATTTTTTTTTTTTTTCCTGTTATTGATTTCTACTTTTATGGCTTTATGGTCAGAAAAGATTCTTTGTATTATTTCAATCGTTTCAATTTTGTTAAGGCTTGCTTTACGGCCTAATATGTGGTCTGTTCTGGACAATGTTCCGTGCATGTTGGAAAATAAACTATACTTGGCTGCTGTTGGGTGGAGTGTTTGGTATATGTCTATGAGATCAAGCTGGTTCATTGTAGCATTTAGCTCTTCCGCGTCTTTGTTGAGCTTCTTTCTGTATGTTCTGTCCTTCACCAAAGTGGTGTGTTGAAGTCTCCTATCACTATTGTGGAGCTATCTCTCTTTTCAGTGCTGTTAGAGTTTGTTTTATGTATTTTGGAGCCCTGTCATTGGCTGTGTAAATATTTATTATAGTTATGTCCTCTTGGTGTATTGACCCTTTAATCATTATGTAGTATCCTTCCTTATCCTTTGTGTTGGATTTTACTTTAAAGTCTATTTTGTCAGAGATTAATATTGCCACTCCTGCTCTTTTTTCAGTGTTGTTTGCTTGATATATTTTTTTCCATCCTTTGAGTTTTAGTTTGTTTGTGTCTTTAAGTGTCAGGTGTATCTCTTGTAGGCAGCATATAGACAGATTGTGTTTTTTTTTATCCAATCTGCCACTCTCTTTCTCTTTTTTGGTGCATTAATCCATTTACATTCAGTATAATTATTGATAGATATGAATTTAGTGCTGTCATTTTGATGCCTTTTTTGTGTGCTGTTCACTTTCTTTGTTCCACATAATTTTCTGTGCTAAGTCATTTTTCTTTATGTATTTTCTTTTCATCTTTTTCATTGTTGTTGATTTTGTGTTTGCTGAGTCTTTATATTTTTGTAGTTTTTTTATTTTGATTTGTAGGATTGTTAGTTTCCTTTGTGGTTACCTTAATATTTACCCCTATTTTTCTAAGTTTATACCGGTCTTTTATTTCTTTATATCGCCTTGACTTCCTCTCCATATGAAAAATCTATGTCTACATTTTTTAAGTCCCTCTTTTTTGTTTTAATGTTGTCATCTTTTACATATTGACATCTGTTTCCCTATTTTCAGTGTTCTAGCTTTGATTTACTTTTATGACTTCCCTATCTGGGTTGATATCCAGTTGCTCTGTCCTGTGTTCCAGTCTTGGGTTGTTATCTGATTTTACTGATTTTCTAACCAGAGGACTCCCTTTAGTATTTCTTGTAATTTTAGTTTGGTTTTTGCAAATTCCCTAAATTTCTGTTTATCTGGGAATGCTGTAATTTCACCATCATATTTGAGATATAGTTTTGCTGGATATATAATTCTTGGCTGGCAGTTTTTTTTTTTTTTTTTTCCTTCAAGACTTTATATATGGCATCCCATTGCCTTCTTGCCTGCATGGATTCTGCTGAGTAGGCCGAGCTTATTCTTATTAACTCTCCTTTGTAGATGACTTTTTGTTTCTCTCTAGCTGCTTTTAAAATTCTCTTCCTTTGCTTTGGTTAGTTTGATTATAATATGTCTTGGTGACTCTCTTTTGGGATCTACCTTATATGTGGGTTTTGATGAGCATCTTGGATAGATATTTTGTCATCTTTCACAATATCAGGGAAGTTTTCTGCCAACAAATCTTCAACAATTCTCTCTGTATTTTCTGTTATCCCCCCCTCTTCTGGTACTCCATTCACTCGCAGGTTATTCCTCTTGATAGAGTTCCACATAATTCTTAGGGTTTCATTTTTTTAATCATTTTGTCTGATTTTTCCTCAAATAAGTTGGTGTCAACTGCTTTATCTTCAGTCTCACCAATTTGACCTCCATTGCCACAATTCTGCTCTTATGACTTTCTATTGAGTTGTCTAATTCTGAAATTTTATTGTTAATCTTCTGGATTTCTAATTGTTGTCTCTCTATGGATTCTTGCAGCCTTTTTAATTTTTCATTATTCTCTTCTCTAATCTTCTTAAGTTCCTCTATTGCGTGTTCTGTGTTTGCTTTATTTCCTTCCTAATTTCATGAAGAGTTCTGTATATTAATCTTTTGTATTCTGCTTCCAGTAATTCCAGGAAATTTTCCTCCTCTGGAAAATTTCTAGATTCTTTATTTTGGGAGCTTACTGAAGCCATCATGGATTGCCTCTTTATGTTATTTGATATTGACTGTTTTCTTTGAGCCATTAATAAGTTATTATATTTATTTATTTTATGTTTGCTTACTGTGACCTAGCTTCTTGTTTTGTTTTGATATGCTCAAATATGCTGCTCCTGTGAGGTAGTTTGATTATTGCAAACTTTGAAGCTCTAATGTCCTGTCACCAGGGGGTTAGATCTGTTACTAGTCCGCCCACTCCTCCATTATGGATTCAGCTCAGGTGCCCAGATAGATAGCCACCATGTGTGTGGTGTAGGCTCTCACTTACAGTCCTAGACAGGCATGTGTGATTGGTGTAGGCACAGGCATCTGGCTGTAGCAGGGGGACACACTCTGAGCAAGGCAGGGGGCTGACGGCCACCTCCGAACGTCCAGGAGTAAGACATGTCCCTGTTCCCTAGAGCGTGTAGGTGGGTTGGTTTTGCAGCCAGACTATGAGCAACTAATGCTGTTGGCTGTAAAGACTAGGGGGCACCTCTTATTCATGGGCCCCTATCGCAGGTGGCTATGTGGCATGGGTGGAGCCACCAGTCCTCAGGCCCCTGATGTGGGTAGGTGAAGGCCCTGCTTAATGGGCAGAGCAATGTCAAATGTCAAGAACCTGCCACTTCACAGTTGAAACAGTTGAAGTCAGGGTTCCGGTATATACCCTGTTTTGCTTCAGTAATGAGGGCCTATGCTGCTGAGATGGGCCCACATAAGTCTATGCAGGGGGAAAGACACTCAAAGTCCATGGATACCTTATACCTGTGCCTAGGCAAAGGAGCTGTGCCTATCCTGTGTTCCTGGCTTAGGGGAGCCAGCAGTTTATTTTTTCCTCTTTGTTAATTTATTCACTCTCCAAGACAGGGAGAATGGCTCTGGCCTTGTGACGGATCCGACTTCTGGCCCAGGGGACTTGGCAATTGCTGAAGCTGGTCCGGGACCCAGTGCAGAGCAGGGAGAGGGGAGGTAAAATGGGAGAGAAGTTTTTCCCTAAGGGGGGGTGTTTTTGATCTGTGTGTTAGACCGTACACAATTACTTATCTTTCACCAATTAGGGCTGCTTCTTACTGGTTCTGGTGGCCATGTAGACTCTCTGGCACTGGGTCTCTCCCAGTGTGGAAAATGCACCTCCCAAGAACCGCCGCTTGCCTTCCTCACCGCTCACCCCTGAGCTGCTCAGGCCTGAAAGGCTCAGGCTCTCACTGGGTCATGTCTGGCAACTCCTTGCTGCTTCAGAATCATCTCTCTCTTCCCCTGCCAGTCCGTCTGGTTCCTCAACTCTGCCTTTTACGTTCAGAGCTCCCAGACTGACATATATAATCAAATCACTTGTTTTTTCGGGTATTTTTCATAAGAGGGTCCACCAGAAACATCTACTCTGCCATCTTGGCCCCACCTCCCTCTGAAACTTTTAATCTATTTCCTCAGTCTCCCAAACAACAACAGATATCAGCATATGTCCAATGTAGAAAACTGACTATAGGTTCCTTCCCTTTTACTTCCAAAGTGTTTTCCATCATAGCTGCTGAATTCTAGACTAATTTCTCTCCTAATATAAATGTTTTATGCCTGAAAAATCCCAATTTTTAGCACATACTCAGTATTACTAAATACCCAGAGGACAGTATCAGCTTTTTGTGGAAAAGTTCTGCCTATCTTCAATACTTACTAATCTAAACTTCCTGGCATCCACAGATTTCTGATACCCTTAAAACATGATCTGTTAATTTATGTGACTTTTTTAAAGATAGTTCCATATAAAATTACTGATTTTTTAGGTCAAACCAATTTGCCAGAAGTGTCCTAGCCAGGCACAACATATAATATCCTTATTTGTAAGCAGAAATATTTACATAAAAATATTTTCCTCAATATAATTAGGGAATTAATCAGCTTACAAAAAAAGGTTTATATTTTAAGTCCATCAAAATGATTTTTTTATTTATACAACAAATAGTTAATAAATGCTTATTATTCTTGGGTCAGTGTTCCAAGCTGGATATGCAATAATTGGCAGAACCAATGTGGTTACTATGCTGATGAGCTAAAAGTTGATTGAAAGAGTTAGTAATCACAGAGTCACAGAAATACATAATAACAAACTATATTTTGAGAAAAAATTGTGGTGAGCCATGAAAGTATTTATAAAATGGATCTGATCTAGCCTGAGGAGTTTAGGAAGTCTTCTGTAAGGAAGGAGTGCCTAGGTGGTGCAAAGGGTTAAAACACTTGGGTGCTAATGGAAAATTTTGCAATTGCAATCTATTTCCTAAAAATCAGCCATTGAAATTCCTCTTGAACACATTTCTACTCTGAGACACATTGGGTTGCCCTGAGTTGGAATTGACTTGATGGCAATTGGTAGTGGGCGTAGTCTATGAGGAAGTGGTGTTTGACTTAAGAGTTGAAGAATGCATTAAGTAGGTTAAAACTAGAGTTTAACGTGTAGATAAAAGTAGATTAATAATGGAATTATAGTTACCAAAAATTAGAGTATCTTATTAAAGCAATGATTTATAATTCCTATGATAAAATAAGACACACAGGATTATGGAAACACCTTTAGTGTCATTGATATGACTTTGGTGGGCCAAAATATGTTCCCATTGAACTTTTCATCTAAGTTCACACACACAGGAAAATATGTTGAGATTAACCATACAAAGACTGGCAAACGCATTCCAGACAGTGGGAATTACAAAGATATCATCAGATGAGAGTGGCAGAGATGGATATCGTACATGAATTATCCATTAATTAGAAAAGGACATTACATGATAGTTTTACAATGTTAATTTCCCTTGTAATTATTCATATTGTATTTCTTTTATGTGTGTTTTTACATGTAATTGCTGCCATTTTTGTTTTAATATTAATATAAGGAAAGGAAATGTATTAGTCATGAATGTGAATCACAAGAGCATAGGACAATAATTCGTTTGGAAAGCAGAATTAACTTCAGTAACAATATGATATTAATCTAAGGAATAAAAGTTAACTTACATAAATATAGAAAACTGCTTTTGTGAAACAAAGAATTCACGATAACCATGAAGGAAAGAATAAGTCTCTCAGGTTTTATCTGGGGAAAGTAAATGGATGTATACCAGTACTGATAAAAATATTCCTTCCTGTGTTTATAAGCGATATTTACCAAAGATTTCAGAAGAGACACCAGTTTTAGTTAAATGCTGCTATATTCAGGAAACTTCAACTTTAAAAAATGGTACAGAAAAGCAAAGGCGAGTATGTAGGGCAATCCTGAAAATGTTTAAAATCAGTCCTAACTTGTAAGCACATATCAATGGAAGAGGAATACATGTAAAGTTATTTTATCCTTGTTCCAAGTTTAAATAAAAATTGCATCTCTTCAGAGAAGAAACATTCTTTCCTGAAAGAGTATTTCTGAAAATGAAAGATTTGAATGTTTTCTATTTTTTGCTTACCTTGTCTTATGCAAATTATATTCAGATACAGAATTCAAGAAAAAAAAATATATATCTGAGTATACAGAGTCTAAGGAAACAGTGACATCTACAGCAGCAGTAGTTAACATAACATTTATAAGTGATATCTGTCACAAATAAATACATCCATTTCATCTTCAGTCTGTACAGCAGAAGCCCAGCTGACGCTTGTGTGCTTGTATGCTATCTAAACGATGAGTGGTGAATCATTCAAATCCTCTTTAATGAAATGAGAATAGAGAAACCTGCAGTAGCTAGCTCAGAAAAAAATGGTCGTCTCATACTCAAGTTATGTATAAAATATAGACAGTGTAAAGCAGGTTCCTTTGTGAGGACATGAGGGAAGTTTCTGCCTGTAGAAAATGATTTTAGAGTATTGTGTCTCAAAACAAATCAGAACTATAGGCCCATATATCCGTATATTTTTCCCCCTCAGGCCCATTTTTTTTTTTTTTTTTAACTCTAGGCAGAGAGTATAAGTCAGTAAAGGAAAAAATAGAAATGTAATCTGAAGTCTTGTTTTCCCCTGGCAAGTAAATCTATCATTTCCTGTACATGACGCATTAAGTTCCACCTTTGTGTCTTGTACATGTCTTTACCTCTTATCTGCTTCTGAATATCTATCTACATCTTTCCCCAAATCAGATTATTTCCCAATTACCTTCAAGATCGTGGTTCATGGTCACCTTTTTCAAAAAGCATCTCTGCTCTTATGTTCTGAATCCAGGTTAGGGTCAAACTGATAATAGCAACTAGTATTAGTGGTTGTTGAAGTTGTGCTAAGCACAGTTTGAGTTTGGGAAATGACAGGTGACGCAGGGTATAATTAAGGTCAGGCCAGACATGGAAGAATTCATAAACCAGAGGCATTAAAAATAAGAAAGGCAAAGTTCAAAGGCAGAACATACAATAATCATTATACAAAGAATCTGATCCCCTGAGTCAGAGAGGACAAAACAGTTTACCACCCTGGTCAGCTCTGGGAATGATACATGAAATTAACCAGCTCGCAGCTAAAACTAAGGGATTCTAGTCTCTGATTTCAGCCAATGCTTTCCAAACTTTGAGCACAGGTCTGTAAATAAGCTTTCATTACTTTGAAAGTGAGATACATATATACATGTATATATAAAAAATTAGTATAAAATGCTTAGTTCTTACCATGACATTTTTTTCAAGTTAAAACACTGACCTGTATTTGGAGATTATGTCTTCCATATACTTTTGGTGATAATAAATAATAATTTGGACTTATTGTTTTGCTTGTTTTTAATCTTCATTCTGTAAATTAAATATCATAGGTCATATGTCAGTAACTAATTTTTTTTCTGGTCATATAAATCAAAGGGCTCTATTGCTACTTAGTTGCCCTTCACATAAAATTATCTTTTTGTTAAGGGGATATCATAGAATTTAGTAACTGAAAAATCTCTTCTTTCCGCAGGAGCTTTTAATTCTCTTTCTTTAATTCCTTCAGGAAATATTTTTAAGCTTTAATATATGCCAGGAACTGTCCTAGGCACTAAGATATATGTGAAAAAGTCAGATCAATTTCCTTCTTGAACATGTAAGCTCCTTCTTTAATGGAGATTACATTTTAGTTTAGGGAGATAAATAAATAATCAATTTTTACACATATAACTAATACATAAAAACATACAATATATGTATGTGTAAAATTAAAATACAATTATGTGATAGGCACTGGATAGGTATTTATATTTGGATGGTCATGGAAGGTTTCCCTTAGACAGTAACACTTAAAACAAGATCTGATTGACAGGTAGAAGCCAGCTTCAACAAAAGCCTGATTCACAAAGATGGAAGAGCAGCTAGCAAAGAAACCCTGAGGCATATTTTAAATAGGATGAATGATGCCTCCTGGAGTGTGCAGTGCCTCAGGGCTAGTTCAGAAAAAGCAGAAAGAAGACTGGTTTGCTGAAAATATTGGGCAAGACAAGGGATAGGGAGGAGGTTATGATCAGAGAGATAGCAAGAATTGTGGACAGATTTATCAGTCTGGCTAAAGGTTTGCATTTATTTGAAATGCAATGGAAAATCATTGAAATATTTTAAGCAAAGAAATTATAAAATCTTATTTATAGTTTCAAAAATTATTCCAGCTTCTTTCTGGAAAACTAGTTATAAGGAAATAGGAAAGACCAATGACTAGAAAAGGGCATCATGTCTGGTAGAGGTTCAGCAAAAATGAGGAAAACCTTCAATGATGGATTGATACAGTAGCCTCAACAATGGGTTCAAACATATCAAAGATCATGGAGATGGCACAGAATTGAGCAATGTTTCATTCTGTTATACATAACATGATTCAGAGCCAAATGGACTGCAACTAACAACAGGACTGGAAGCAGAGAATTATGTTAGAAAACTATTTCAGTGGTCCAGAAAAGATGGTTTGGAGAAAGTTGGTAAGGGAATGAAGATACATGGGTATCTTAGTTAGGTGCAGTCAAGTTGGTTCTGACTAATAGCACTCCCATGTACAGCAGAACAAAACACTGCCCAGTCCTGGGCTGTCCTCAAAATTGTTATGCTTGAGTCCATTGTTGCATCCACTGTGTCAATCCATCTCGTTGAGGACTTCCTCCTTTTCGCTGACCCTCTACTTTACCACGGGTATCTAAGGGTGTATTTTGGAGTTGGTAGGAATTAGTGATGGATCGTAGGCGGGAGGTGAAGAAAATAAAAAGTGACTCTTAGACGGTTGACTTGAGCAACTGGGTATATAGTACTACACGTTACTAAGATAGAGAAGACTGGGTGGGGAGCAAGTATGGAGGAAAAACTCAGTCTTTTTTTTTTTTTTTTTTAGCAATGTTGAACTTGCTGATGTGTTATATAGAGAGGTGGCTATATGAATTTCTAGTTCAGGAAAGTCGTCAGTGTTGGAGATGAATATTTGGCAGTCACTGAAATAAAAAATAAATTTAAAAGTCTTGAAACAATGGGAGAGCAGAATTCTAATCTGAATATAAAACAAAAAACCAAATCCATAACTTCCAAGTCAATTTTGATTCATATCGACCCTATAGGACAGAGTATAACTGTCCCATAGGGCTTCCAAGGAGCAGCTGGTGAATTTGAACTGCTGACCTTTTGGTTAGTAGCTGAACGCTTAAGCACTGTGCCACTAGGGCTCCGATCTGAATATAATGACCATGAAATCTTGGGTCTCTCCAGGGATATTCATGCCCCCAGGTGTCAATTTAATTGATGAAATGTGCTCTTCACCATGACATCGATGGTCCTCTGGCAAATTTTTTCCTCTATCTAGGGTTAGAAACAAGGTGCAGAAGTATTATCTTTATAGTAATCCCAGCCTCACTGAAATCAGTCCCATAACATTAAGCCTCCTTAAATGTAATCTTTCATTCAGTAATATCTCACATTTTTTGAGAGCTCAATATGCTCCATGTATGGCAATAACTCATTTAATTCTCACAATAAGTCTTTAATATAATTACCCTTTAAATCTCCACTGTACAGAAGCCCTGTAATCCAGAAACTCTATCTTGATCAATAAAATAACTCTCACACCAGCATCTGGGATTTCTGCTTGGTGGTCCAGGTTGTTTGACACCCTTGCATGAACCTCTCAAGGTTTCTAGGATACCCCTGCTGTGTCTGGGGACTGCTAGCCTACATATTCCTAATTTTCACCCTTATTAGGGGATGTTTAAGTTTTTGCTGAAGTCACTGTTGTTGCCAGCAAGTGACAACCAAAATCGTTTTCTCTACTGCCTCTACTGGTGAAGAACACTGAGTATTTAATGAACTGCCAAAAGAATGAATAAACCTGCCTTGGAAGGAGTACAGCCAGAATGCTGCTTAGAAGCAAGGATGGTGAAACTACATCTCACATACTTTGGACATATTATCAGGAGAGATCAGTCCCTGGAGAAGGACATCATGCTTGCTAGAGTAGTCAGTAAAAAAGAGGAAGACCCTCAACGAGATGGATTGACACAGTGGCTGCAACAATAGGCTCAAGCATAGCAAGGATTGTGAGGATGGCTCAGGACAGGGCAGTGTTTCATTCTGTTGTACATAGGGTCACTATGAGTTGGAACTGACTCGATGGCACCTAAAAACAACTGCCTCTACTGCAGCCTGATGCTACGGGGTCCATCCATTCCTATGCCCAGGGATGCCCAGTCACCCTCTTCCCTTGATCCAGGTGTGTAGTTTGGAAAGTGAGGATCTGCAAGGGAGCTCCTCATGTGGCAGAGTAGGTAATTACCCTCAGCATGGTCTCCCTGATCCCATCCGCATCACCAGTTGTTTTATCAATCAGGGTTGAGTTTCTCAATCAGAGGGCTTCCCCTCTTGGGGTTTGAGGATGACAGAAAGCAAGAAGACTTACCACACATGACAATGATGCACAATGGTTTATTGGCACTTAATGGGGTAAAGCAGCTTGAATTTGACTACTCAGGTCCAAGGCACAGGCAGCCAGGCAGCCTTCTGACCATCTGGGAGGCTCCTCTAAGGAGAAGTGCTCAGGGGCAGTTTTAAGCCCACCACCTCTTATACAGAAGTTCAGTCTGAGTCACTACCAGGTGCATCTTTCATTTCCTTAGTGAAACAGCTCTACTTGGAGGTTTTTACCCCTTTGGTGTAGAACAAGTATTCCATTGTGTACTTCCACCATACCTGCAAAGCTAGAATGGGCTTGTGACACATATTATTCTTCTGGCCTTGCAAGACACTTCTTGCCAGGTGTCACCTCATCCCAAATGAGGATCATTTAATCTAATTTGATAACCTACTCATGCCTTCAGGTGTCAAGTTGATTGATCAGATGTGCTCTTCACCCTGACATGAACGTTCCCCTGGCAGTTTTTTTTTTCTTTCTTTTTCTATCTAGAGAGAGAAAAACATGGTGCAGGAATATGATCTTTACATTAATCTGAACCTCACTGGAATCAGTTCCATAATCTGAAGGTTCCGAAAATGGAACCTTTCAGTCAATAATATCTCACATTTATGGAGTGTGCAATATGGCTCATATATTCAATAACTCATTTAATTCTCACAATAAGCCTTCAATATAATTATTTTTTAAATCCGCATTTTACAGAGGAGAAAAACGAGGCAATACAGAGTGAAGTAATATGTGCCCCATTACACAGATAATAAATAAGAAGCAGTATTGGAACTCATACAATCTAACTCTATATTCTTAATATATAAAGAAGTTATATGTATTGATATGTTGCTTGCACTTACTTTATAACTACACCATAAAAAGATGGATGTCCTTAATTTACAAAGTTTAAATTTTATTTGAAGAGAATGGGGTTTAGTTAAAAATACATACAACTGACTTGAGGATTAAAATATGCTTATTATTCTACTCTGTGAGTTTTTTTCCTATACTCTCCATATGTCTGTTATGACGAAGCTATGCTCATTACCAACACTTTATAACAGTGGTTCTCAACCAGAGGCACTTTTGTCCCTCTCCTTAAGGGATATTAATCAATAAATGGAAACACTTTTTGTTGTCACAACTGGGTGAGGGGGCTGCTGCTGACATCCAGTGAGTAGAGGCCAGGTATGCTGCTAAACATCCTACAATGCATAGGACAGCTCCTCCCCTCCCCAATAAAAAATTATATGACCCAAAACATCAATAGTGCTGATGTTGAGAACCCTACTTTATAGACATGAATGTGGAAAACAAAATATTCTGTGGAAGTTTAATTTCTTCTTAAAAATAAACATGGTGACCATATCATGAATAAAGCTTATAGTAAATACTTGCCTTTTTTTTTAAGTTGCCAAGCATCTGAACACCTTTCCTGTGTTTGAGGAAATCCTCAAATTATGATTTTCAGTGAGAAGCTGAGAAAGCCTCCATTTGAAGGAGCTTAAAAATCTCAGCTATTTTCCTTGCATCTAGTACATGGACATGTGGCACGGGCTCAACAACAACAACAACAAAATAACCAATCCAGACCTAGAATTAAAACTTGCTGATCCAAACAAATGGGGATGCCCAAAATGAACCTGCGGCAACAGCTGCAGGCAGGCCAAATTCCTGGAGCTATGGGGCCAGTACGGGTAAGTGTTGACAGTGTATGCAATTCAAGCTGCTATTTGGTGTTTGACAATTGCAAGGTTTCTTCACCAAAACTATTCCTCAGTGTGATATAGGGTGTTGTTCCTGGATGCACAACCTTGTGCTCTGGCCCTCCCAACAATTTTGAGTTACCTAGTCCTTGTTAATACATGTTGCCTCCATTTTAATCAGCCAGAATTGGATTCAGTTGATTTCAAACAAAATACTCTGATAAACAGCTGCTCTTGCTCGCACTCTGTGGATCTAGACATAGACTAGTGTACATATTCAATTTAATTTTCCCTTTAATTTTTTTATTATAAATATATTATACATAAGAACATATAAAATATGTGTACAGTTTAAAAATAAGAAGAAATCAGGCCACGAACTTAAAAACAAAATAAAAAAACAGGTAATGAGAATAAAGTGCTCTCTGGGTGCTCCTACACATTTGCACGACCCCCCCTCCCCACCCATAGGCAACCACTGCACACATTATATATGTACATAAAATGAGTATATATTCCTTTCTTAGTATCTGAAAGGTGGGTTAATGACTTTTAAAATTTAATACAGAGATAAGGCTTCCTGACTGCCATTGATAATAAAAATGGATTTGGACATTACATTTATGATGTATTTTGAAAACCAATATCCATTTGATTGCTAAAATGCAGATTTCTTAAACCAAATCCGGAAGTTGTAAATGAGCATCTCTGTGATTGGAAAGTGGCATTTTATACAAGCTCCCTAAGTGGTTGTTATACATACTTAAAGTTTGAAAAGCTCTTATTATTTTATCTGCCGCGCTATTCAACACAAGAGTCACTACTATTATAGATTTAAAGGCAGTCTCAGGAGAGTGATTAGTCTCCTAAAAACATACTCCAGTTCCTGAATTTCTGAGTAATATTAGAGGACTTTATATGTCCCAATTAACCCTTTGTTGGCTATATGTGTTGAAAAAGTGGCTTGTTTTTTAATTTACATATCTTTTGATCGAGAGGTTCTTAATTTTGATATAGCAAAATGTATCAATGCTTTCCTCCATGTTTTGTGCATTTGAGATTTTTTAAAGGAATTCTTTTTCTATCCTATAATCTTAAAGGTTTTTTCCTGTTTTACTCTAAAGAATTAAACATATTCACATTTAAGTTTTGTGCCCATTGGAACTGATTTTTTTCAATTTGTTGTCAGGTCAGCATCCTGATTTCATTTTTTAATGTAACTGTTATTATTATTGGAACTTACAAAGGATTTATTGATACTGCACTCAATATTTCTCAAAATAAAGAAAAAAAAACAAATTATATATTCATGGCTTCATGACATAAGACTGAGATAATGAAGTTGATCTCTATGATGACCGCATCTAAAACCTTAATTTCCAAAATTTAAGTCTCTCACAGTGTCTCACTCATGTTCTTCCACTAGCTGATACACATTGATTTAATGAATACTTCTATCATTTAACCCATCTCCATTCTTTTGGTCAATTTTACTCCTGCTGATTTTTATTTCCTTGTTGATCAAATCTAAATTACATTGTCTCCAAACTCTACTAATCAAACAGGTACCTAACCTCCCTCCTGGTGTTGTAATTATGTCCAGCACAGATAGATGGTGCCCCGCCACCACCACTGACTGCTCTGACAGGGATCATAGTAGAGGGTCCCGGACAGAGCTGGAGAAAGTCACTCCTGAGGTTCAACCTTCAGCCAAAGATTAGACGGGCCCATAAAACAAAACGAGAACTTTGGTGAAGGGTAAGACAGTACACAGTACTGGGGAAACCAACATAGCTTGTCCAAGGACATATCCAAACTCCCTGAGGGCTGAGGGGACCATGGTCTTGGGGAACATCTAGCTTAATTGGCATAATATAAATATATGTCAGGCAATGAGCTAAGTGGTTTTCAGTTTATCTTAGCCACCTGGAAGTGAAGCCCCTTGACCCCCACATCAAAAGCTAGCAGAGCCAAGATTTGAACCCAAGCAGATGGTCTCCAGGAACCTTCTATTATCTGCCAGGCCCTTCCAAGCACTGAGAGGTTTTTGCTTCAATCCAATTAACAACCTCCCAGTAAACATTGTACACATGCTGATGGCTTCCAACTTCTGGGAACCAGCACTACTTGCCAGCTTCTGCTGCCTTCCTCTGCCCCTAAGATTTAGGTGAGCAAAAAGAATGGCCAATCTTAGGTGCTAAGAGAAGCAAAGAAAATTTCTTTGTATAAGCAAGACACACACCGATAACCAAAGAAATGCAAGTTGGCCTTATCCACTCCCCTCCTTGGCCCAGGAGACTGAAATATCAATGGAGCAGGGAACAGGGAGCCAGGATACAAAAGTGCTTAAGTTAATGTTACCTAAGATATCTGGAAACACTAAGTTCCTGGACTACTTAAGGATCCTCTGAAGCACTACATCCCCAGGCTGCCTTAGGAAAGGTCTCCTATATAGCATTTCATGGGGCTCAATTGGAGGCTGCTTCTAGGGACCACCCAGACTCTCCATGTTCTCCAGCTCTCTGGACAACTGTGTCAGTAAGTTGTCCTCCCACTGTTACTGCAACCCAGGTCTCCTCGCGGATTAGAGGTGTGACCCTGGTCCCTGTCAGTCCAAGTCATTGGCTGATAGCTGTGGGAGCTGGGTTATAGGTTTCCTGCTTGGACTGGGTTGGCTGCGAGGGGCAGTTTTGTTCCAGTGGACTTGTTGTTTGCAGTAGGCACACTGTTTGGGGCCTAGCTTTAGGGAGCCTTGGGTTGGCCACCAGCCCTTTTGGGGCCCACAAGGACTTACCCTGCATGAAGTCTTCCTGGGTGGCAGGTTACCTCTGAGAGCTGCTGCCAGGAGTGTGGGCTTTTCCCTTGTACCTGGTACCAATTATTGAACACCTTAAAGGCAATCTCAACAAGCTGTAGTGTACTCATTTCTAGGCCTCCTTCTAACTTTTGAAGTTTCCATCTGATGTTGGGGGCGCTCTGGCTGATGAGGGTCATATTTATTAATCAACATTCTCTGGTTCTTCAAGGTTTATATCACTTCACTACACCCATTCGAGGAAGCTGCAGGGATTTTCCTTGGGGCCTTGTTGTACATCCTGAACTTTCCTAAGGCTCTTATGTTTTGGGGCCCCTTGCTTTCAGTTTTTATAATGTTCTAGAAGTCCTGCCCCCCAGCTGATCATTTCGGTCCCGGTGTGGATCCATGGCAGGTACCAGCTTGGGCTGCCGAAAGTCTAATACCATTCTGAGGGTTGAGGTTATGCAACCTGTCAGCCACTTGGTGTGCCTTTTCTCAGACCATCCTCTGTTCTTCTGGAGTTAGAAGAATAAATAGGAGTGACTGACATTCGGCCCGATTAGGGTGATGTGTGGCAAAGATGGACACAAAGTTTCTGTGTGTTTTGGGCCATCTCTATTCTTCCAGTTATACAAGTGGAGAATGGTGTACGGACCCAGATAAACACTCTAGGCTGGCCATTGTGATCTAATCCAGCAGGCATTTGCCTCAGTGGAAATTGCCCTGAGAAGACCTGGGTGGATCTCCAGCCTAATCAACCCCAGTGGCATAGTGGTTAAGTGCTATAGCTACTAACCAAAAGGTTGGCAGTCTGAATCCACCACCTGCTCCTTGGAAACTCTAGGGGGCAGTTTTACCCTGCCCTATAGGGTTGCTATGAGTCAGAATTGACTTAATAGCAATTTTTTTTTTTTTTTTTTAATGGGAGTGTGCTGGGGAGACTATTGCCTGGGCAGGACTGGGAGTTTCTGACTCATGGGGGCCAGGTCAAGCTTCCTCCAAAGGGGTAGCTGCCACTGCAGTAGGCACAAGGTTACCAGGTCCGGGCCAGGAACCAGGCCTACACCTTCAGGTGGATGAGGAGGAGGAGGCACAGGTAAGAGAAAAAAGGGATATGAATTGCTCTGAGTCTGGAAGGACTGGGGGCTTCCTATCTCCCATTCCTTTTTTCCCTGCTGCCTGAACCATTAGCTTGCACTACCAGAGAGACAAAGTTTTGCACTTAGAGGATTTCATCCCATTTTCCCTCTCTTATGCAAAACAGATTGAACTGTAAAATGGTAGAATAGATAAGTGACCCATACTCGGGCTACCTTTTGTCAGACACCAAGCGGTACTGGGGCCAGACAGTGTTAGTAAGGAATATAAGGTTCTCTTTCTCCAGAGGCTCATTAACTAAAGAAGGGGAACATTTGGGGCCTGTATTTCACTCAGACACATACACACACTCACTCAGAAACAGAGCTTTTTATTTTGCCAGAGAGCATCCCTCTCTTTTGTCATAGATAAGACTCATACACGCACAGGTTTTTTATTTTGCCAGAGAGATATCCTTCTCTTTTGTCATAGTTAAGGCTCACATACACACACACACACTCACTCAGAAACAAAACCTGAGCTTAACCAAAGTTAACAACTGTAAACTAGGTTACCCATTCTCTGCCATTGGCTAGAGCAAGTGGTGGGGCAAGATAACGAGGACGATCTTAATAGGGCTTCAATCCTCCCAGTGGGGATGCCTTAGTCCTACCTCAGTTCTGCAGATACACCCAGGCCTGGACCCAGACCGCAAGAAACTAGGGTGCCCATTCTTTGCCCTAGGCTAGAGGGAGTGGTGGAGTAACAAGGATGATCTTAGTAGGATTTCAACGCCCCTAACGGAGATGTCTTAGTCTTACCTCAATCCCCCAGATACCTCCCAACTCCAATCCAACTTACACTTAACAACAGAAATTCTTCAGGCACTTACCTAGTGGACATCTATATCAGAGTTAGTTTCTAATTCTCAAAGTAAAAGCATCTCGGGCTGCTCTTCATCTCTGTCTTGGTTAGAAGACCCACCTGATTCTCCCGAACAAGAAGCTCAGTGCTGTGCTGAGGGTTGGTGGATTTTTTGCTCCTGGTCAAGGGGGTGCCAGGCTCTGGACAGAGGCCCCATGTTGGGCACCAAAATTGTTACCAGACCGGGAAAGGTGCATCCTTGTCCAACATGCTCAGGCTTGCCAATTATCTGGACACCGGTCTTTGAGAAAGTAACTTTATTGCAGTGTGCACAGCAAGGAGCCAGGAGGAAGTTCCTCAGATCTGGTTCACCAAGCTATGGGGAAGCAGGGCTTATATGTGATTTGGGCAGCAAGATGGTAGCCCCTTAGGTATTCTGGGGAGGGAAAACTCTAGAAGGCTGCCAGGCAACAGGAGGTGACTAGTTCTTGCTAGACTTTTCACTTTAAGGTCCAAGTGATGATTTTCCTTCTGATTTCTTCCTCCTGTTGCTGCAGCCTCTGTTGAGGTCAATTAGCAGTCACAGCTGGCCCTTCTGCGCATGTGGGGCAGGCCACATCTGATTTTGGCTAGTTTAAGGAATAATGGAAATTTACTGGTGATAGTAGGGTCAGGTTACAGGAGAACCAAAATCAACAGTACAGGGCTGACTCCTATGAGGTGGAGGCCAGAGAAACCTCCCTATGCCATTTCTACCAATTCTGACACCAACTGTCCCACATCACTCTTTACTGGGATAATTCTTTGTAATGGACACAGTGAACTCACAAATCATACTCACAATTATGGGGTTTATTCAGGAAGTAACAGTTACAGTTCAGGCTCAAGAACACTCAAGATACAGTTCTTTCATCAGGATAGCCTCTCCTCAGCTGTGCTCGCAAGCACGCCTCTCCCTGGTCCTCAATCTCTGCCCAAAGGCACTCAGCTTTCTCGCTCCATGGGCCAGGAAGCCGACCATACCTTGTCCTTCTGCTGGGTCTCTCCTGCTAGATCTCTCCTTTCTTGATGGTTGTGGACTCCTCCTCCTGCTCTGGAATTGGCTCTTTTTTAAGGAAAAACTGACCAATCCTTTTGGTAGGTCATAATTACCTATCACACAATCACCTGGATGGGAGTTACAAGCCCATGGCTAGAAAGGCCACACACAAAAGTAATTAATTGCACTGCAGCTACTATTAAAGCATGTACTCTTAGCATTATGTTAAACATCGTACATACATTATTGTCTTAATTTTATTAGAAACGATAAAATTGAGATTTAAAAAACTAAATAATTTGCCTAATATTACAAAGTTAGTATGAAATAAAGACAGCCTAAAATTTAAATTCTGATTTCACAGTTTATCATCCTATCTCAGTCTACAATACCATTTCTGTACTTTATACATCTGTTATTACATATACCACTTAAGACCATATTTAAGTCATGTATGTATACCATTTCTATGTCATCCCTCCAGGAATGAGTATTTATTGACAATATAGACTATAATATATTTGTATGTGTATTTCTAGCAGCTGGCAGAGTTTCTGATACTGTATAGCTATGTAATATATAACGTTGTTGTTGTTAGATGCCGTCTAGCTGGTTCCAACTCTTAGCGACCCTGTGTACAACAGAATGAAACACTGCCTGGTCCTGGGCCATCCTCATAATCATTGCTATGCTTGAGCCCATTATTGCAGCCACTGTGTCAATCCATCTCGTTGAGGGTCTTCCTTTTTTTCGCTGACCCTCTACTTTACCAAGCATGATGTCCTTCTCCAGGAACTGAGCTCTCCTGACAACATGTCCAGAGTGTGTGAGATACAGTCTCGCCATCGTTGCTTCTAAGAAGCATTCTGGTTGTACTTCTT
Organism: Dugong dugon; assembly: GCA_030035585.1. Classification (NCBI taxonomy): domain Eukaryota; kingdom Metazoa; phylum Chordata; class Mammalia; order Sirenia; family Dugongidae; genus Dugong; species Dugong dugon. The sequence continues at coordinate 38,851,662 of CM057479.1, forward strand.
CCAAGACAGATTTGGTCATTCTTTTGGCGGTACATGGTATATTCAATATTCTTCACCAACACCACAATTCAAAGGTATCAATTCTGTCTTCCTTATACATTGTCCGGCTTTTTCATGCTTATAGGCGAATTGAAAACACCATGGCTTGGGTCAGGTGCACTTTAGTCCTCAAGGTGACATCTTTGATTTTTAACACTTGAAAGAGGTCTTTTGCAGCAGATTTGCCCAGTGCAATGTGTCTTTTGATTTCTTAACCGCTGCTTCCATGAGGAGCCAAGTAAAATGAAATCCTTGACAGTGTCAATCTTTTCTCATATTTATCATGATGGTGCTTATTGGTTCAGTTGTAAGGAATTTTGTTTTCTTTATGTTTAGATGTAAGCCATACTGAAGGCTGTGGTCTTTGATCTTCATCAGTAAGTGCTTCAAATCCTCTTCACTTCCAGCAAGCAAGGTTGTGTCATCTGCATAATGCAGATTGTTAATGAGTCTTCCTCCAATCCTGATGCCTTGTTCTTCTTCATATAGTCCAGCTTCTTGGATTATTTGCTTAGCATGCAGATTGCATAGGCATGGTGAACAGATACAACCCTGATGCACACCTTCCCTGACTTTAAACCATGCAGTATCCCCTTGTTCTGTTCGAACAACTGCCTCTTGATCTACCTACAGGTTCCTCATGAGCAGAATGAAGTGTGCTGGAATTCCCATTCTTTGAAATGTTATCCATAATTTGTTATGATCTACACAGTCGAATGCCTTTGCATAGTCAATAAAACACAGGTAAACATCTTTCTGGTATTCTCTGCTTTCAGCTAGGATTTGACTCGTTGAACACTAATGACCAAAGATCAGATGAGTTGTGGAATGACATCAAGGACATCATACACGAGAAAAGCAAGAGGTCTTTAAAAAGACAGGAAAGAAAGAAAAGACCAAAATGGATGTCAGAAGAGACACTGAAACTTGCTCTTGAATATCGAGTAGCTAAAGCAAAAGGAAGAATTGACTGAGTAAATAGCTGAACAGAAGATTTCAAAGGGCAACTTGAGAAGACAAAGTAAAGTATTATAATGACATGTGTAAAGACCTGGAGAGAGATAACCAAAAAGGAGGAACATGCTCGGCATTTCTCAAGTTGAAAGAGCTGAAGAAAAAATTCAAGCCTCGAGTTGCAATATTGAAGGATTCTACAGGGAAAATATTAAACCACTCAGGAAACATCAAAAGCAGATTGAAGGAATACACAGAGTCACTATACCAAAAAGAATTGGTTGACATTCAACCATTGCTGGAAGCAGCATATGATCAGGAGCTGATGATACCGAAGGAAGAAGTCCAAGCTGCGTTGAAGGCATAGACAAAACATAAGGCTCCAGGAATTGACAGAATACCAATTGAGATGTTTCAGCAAATGGCTGCAGAGCTGGAAGTGCTGACTTGTCTATGCCAAGAAATTTGGAAGACAGCTACCTGGCCAAATGACTGGAAGAGATCCATATTTATGCCTATTCCGAAGAAAGGTGATTCTACCCAATGTGGAAATTATAGAACAATATCATTAATATCACACAAAAGTAAAATTTTTCTGAAGATCATTCAAAAGCCACTGCAACAGTATATCAACATGGAACTGCCAGAAATTCAAGCTGGATTTGGAAGAAGGCATAGAACGAAGTATGTCATTGCTGATATCAAACGGATCCTGGCTGAAAGCAGAGAATACCAGAAAGATGTTTATCTGTGTTTTATTGACTACACAAATTTATTTGACTGTGTAGATCATATTGTAATATGTAGTAGTTCATTGACAATGTAAAAGAAAATTGTATGGAGGGCATATATGTATATGCAAAACAACACAAAAAAAATGAATATCTTAAAAATTAATTACACTGGGGTGGAAAGGAGGAGTATGCTGTCACAGTACAGGGAGAGCAGTTGGGGTCACTTAGCAATTTTTGTATAAATTTTTGTATGAGAGACTAACTTGAATTGTAGAGTTTCACTTAAAGCACAACAATAAAAAAATTAATTTACAGGTTACAATCAATTTAAATGATATATTTGGGGGGGATTTTCTTATAGCTTAACACACATTATAAATAGAAGAAAAACATATAGTAATATAAAAAACATTTATAAAATAAAAAAAGGATATTATTTCTATAGATGTTGTTGGTGGGTGCTGTTGAGTCATCTTTTGACTTATAGTGACCCCATGTGATGGAGTAGAACTGCCTATAGTGTTTCCTAGGCTGTAATTTTTACAAAAGCAGTTTGCCAGGTCTTTCTCCTGCAGAACTGCTGGGTGAATTCCAACCATCAACATTTCGATTAGCAGCCCAGCGCTTAACTGTTGTGCAGCCAGGGCTCCTTATGGATATTAGAACCTATTATGATAAACCAGAATAAAACAAAAATAAGATAAATGAAATAAAATAAAATCATAAAAATATTTATAATAAAATAATATTAATTAAATTTAATAATTTTATTTTACAATAATGTTATGTGTTCAGTTTATTATTAAGTAAAATAATAATGGCATAGTATTATTACAAACCAGAATAAAACAATAAATCAAATTTAAATTAAATTCATGAAGAATGATTAAAAAGTCTATATAGACAATATGACAAGGACTTGACTAGAAATATCACAATATGGAAGTGAATTGGCTATAAACATTTTTTCAACATTTCTTGAAATAATAATGTATATGCAAGATCATTTCAGATCATAATGAAATATGACCATGATATAGAATTGAGGAAGCAATAAAGCAGGTTGCAAAGTTATTGAAATGGAAGAAATTATACTTTGTTTACATTCATATATCAAAGCTAGTAGTTTCTCCTTAAATTTAGAAGATTGTTAATAATGTCATTTTCATTTTACATTTTTCTGTACATTCTAAACTCTATGATGATCATATACTACTCTTATTGTCCTTAATAAATATTGTCATGGATTTGTGTTTTGGAAGAATATCTATCTCTGTGAAATTATTCATAGTCTAATAAGTAGAATAAAGGAACTGTATGAAATTTTACAAATATTCTAATGCAACTTGTAAAAAATAACACTAAGATAAGATGAAAGCTTCAAATACATTCAACAAATTCCACAAAGACTATGTTAATCTGGTATGTTTTCATATATAGTTCTACTTTTCCATTTGTCTATTATATTGTTATAATATAAATAAGAATTTTAAAAATAACAAAGCAAAAAATTTGCAATAAACCTACAATATTACACATGATTAGATTTTTCTAGATATTGTTTTCAGGAATTTTATATTATTCAATAATTATATTATGATTTTTTAAATATTAAACAGCTGCCTTAGTAATATATAACATATTTTTCAAACAATCAGGCATAATTAAATAACTGTCATAAACTAATACTTGATGTAGCACAATATGGAAATTTGAAATATCATTACTTGATTTCTAAAGATTTAAACATGGTAAAAATGAACAGTTCTGCCAATTTAACCCAAAATCTTAATACAGTAAACAACTACAAAGTGTATCTGTTATAGGTGATTTAACATGTTGCATATTGTTGCCCTAATTGGAGTCTGATCCTTGGTGCTATGTATATTACCAAAGCATCGAAGCCCAAGGAGTAACCTCAGAGAGCAATATCCATATATGTAAGATGTATAAGAGAACATTGCACTGGGGATAACTTGCTTACTCCTGTGGTGGTGGTTTTTCTTTTTCATTGGGAATTTTTTGGTGGGAGGGGGCATAAGCAAAAGTGGGTAATGTGCAGCTTTGTGGGAGGGTATTTTGGTGTGAGGAAGCAGTCCTATTCTACATTGTTTTCAGTTTTCAATCTAGACCAAAATACAGAAGTTGAACATAAAAAAAACTGCAAATGATAAATGCAATCTCAGTAATTCAAGTATGGGTAGTCACAGAAGGAAGCTGGTCTACTCTTCCAGGAAGCAAAGATAACCGGAGGCTTTGGATGGCTGAGGGACTTGAAGACTGTGGATACTTTACAGTGCTCAATGTCCACATGTTTATAAATAAGAGCCTTTGGTGTCTGCACAGTTTTCATGCGACACAGTCGCTTCAACAAAGGGCTTAAACAGCAATGATTGTTAGATGGTGCAGGACTGGGTAGTGTTTTTTTCTGTTGTACATGGTGTCGCTATGAGTAGGAACTGACTTGATGGTACCTAACAACAACAATAAAAACAATACGTAATTACCTTGGGCATCACAATATCTTGTATCAGTTATCTAGTGCTGCTGTAACAAAAATACCACAAGCGGATGGCTTTAACAAACCAAAGTTTATTTTGTCACTTCTAGTAAGCTAGAAGTCCATACTCAGGGCATCAGCTCTCTGTGTCAGCTCTGAAGGAAGGTCTTGTCATTAATCTTCCCCTGGACTAGGAGCTTCTCAGCTCAGCAACCCTGGGTCCAAAGGGCACACTATTCTCCTGGCTCTTGTTTCTTGGTGGTATGAGGTCCTCAACTCTCTACTCACTTCCCTTTCTTTTTGTCTCTTTTAAGATAAAAGGTGATTCAGGCCACACCCTAGGGAAACTCCCTTTATATTGGATCAGGGATGTGACCTGAATAAGAGTGTTATATCCCACCCTCATCCTGTGTAACATAATCTAATCTTGCCTCATTAACCACAGGCAGAGATTAGGATTTACAACACATAGGAAAATTACAATCACAAAATGGAGGACAACCTTATAATACTGGGAATCATGGCCTAACCAAGTTGACACATATTTTGGGAGGACACATCTCAATCCATGACACCTCGATATGACAAAATAGTTTCACCGAAACTGAATTTTACCTGGCAGAATCTACTGAGGACATCTACTATTACTATTGCTCTCATCTTTCTCAATAGTCAACTGAAATGCATTTTAAATTTCACAGTAATTTTTATATAATTTATAGTCCATTTTACTAATTTTGGATCCCCAGGTGGTACAAATGATTAATGACCTTGGCTGCTAACTGGTAGGTTAGTGGGTCAAATCTAACCAGAGATGCCTCAGAAGAAAGTCCTGGAGATCTACTTCCAAAAAGTCATTGAAAACCCATGGGGCAGAGTTCTACTCTGATATACAGGGGGTTTCCATGTGTCAGAAGCAACTTGATGGCAACTTTTTTTTTTTTTTTTTTTTTTTACTAAATTAAAAGCAGATGATTAGAAAGTGAATTTTCTAAAGGTATAAATTGTTTATTCCCTTATTGGTGCAATGACTGTTTTTATTTGAATTCTAAACAGAAAAAAAAAAAGTTTTCTGTACCTGATTATAATGTTAGAAACAGAACAAAGAAATTATAAAACAGAAGGAAATAAAGATTAGCTAAACCAAACCAAACCCGTTGTCTTCACTTTTATTCTGACTCATAGCAGCCCTGTAAAATAGAGTAGAACTGCCTGAGAGGGTTTCCAAGGAGGGCTGGTGGATTTGAACGGCTAACCTTTTGGTTAGCAGTCAAGCTCTTAACCACTGCACCACCAGGGTTCCATCACCAAAATTAGAATAACTATAGCCACCAGAAATATTTTTAAAAATCGGCTTCTCAATATCAATTGTTCTTGTCACTAACACATTTTTTATTCTGGGACAATATTGTTATAGCATTAGAAATGTTCATAGACCCAGACTGATCATATTGATCACAGCAGGTGAAGCTACTATTCATATTTTTACACTGATTATGCTAGCTAATTACAACTGGGAGGTAAAACAGATATCATATTAAGCTACATTAAAATGGAAGAAATTAAAACAGCCATTTTTTTGAAGTATTATATTCTTTGCGGGACTGCAGATTTTAGGGGAACATTAGCCAATTAAAAATACCAGGCTAGTTCTTGAATATGCCATTAAAGCAAAAAGTTACTTTCACACTTGAGTGGTATATGTCAAAACAAACATTTTGCCTGTTGGTAAAATGTAGCAAATGAAATGAAAAGCTAGACTATACAATAAAAGATGAACATTTGTTCAGTTCCATATTAAACAATGCATTTTGAGAGGTGTTTTCTATTCTCTTTGGTAGATAGTATTAGCCTGGTCTTCATTTCAGCAGTACACATTTTACTTATTTACCCCTGTACATTCACCAGGCATTTGTGTTTCTAGTGCAAGTGTTCCACCCATGACTAAATTTATCCATTTAGGAATGAGCCTGCTGAAGCATGACATATACAGAACCATGTAATTTAAAAATCTAAGATATTCCTATACAAAGTGTGGATCCAATATTCCTAGTTCAGGACACAGTATTGTTTACAAATGAAGGAAAACAAACCACTCTGGCATTAGTTTCTGAAATCCTACGCTGGGTGAAAGTAATTTGTCTGCTCTGAAAGTCATCACTAACCTGATAGGCTGATAGGATGAAGGTTTAGCATTGAACTTGAGATGAACAAGTGTGGGACAGAATGATTTAATCAAACTTACACACTTGCTTTTTACCGCTTCAGTAACATTCTGGCTAACTTTTACCTCCATGCCTCTGCCTATACTGTTCAATTCCTAGAATGTCTTTCTTTTTCATTTCCCCATATCTAGATTGCATCCTCGTTTTAAAGCATAAGTCAAATACACATTTTTATTGAAGTCTTCCCAACCAAATCATGAAATAACTAAGCTTACTCTCTTCTGAGTACTTTAGACTTTTTTTTTCCTTATACACTTTAATTATCGAAGGTGGAATTTAAGAAAGTGCATACGCATTAGAGTTAGATAACAAAGCCTGTATTTTATCTCGGACTTTTATTGGCTTATGCTATTGTCCTCACCTTAAAAGGAAATAATGATGGTACATGAGGAGATTATGAAAATCAAATATCTAGAAGCAAAAGGAATTTTGTGGCAAAAAAAAAAAAAAAGATTAACTTTTATATTGTAAAATATGTTTGTATTTAGTCATGGGCTTTCCTTTTTTTTGTAATTGTTTTGTACTATATTATTTCCGATATTGTGTAGATAATATATCCCTGGAGCGCAAGGATTGATAATCCAAACACACAAATATTGTTTTGCACTTTGGATATTTTGAGTACATTTATATAACGAATCTCTTTCCATATATCTGTCTATCTATCTATCATATATCTTGGACAAGAATGGAGAGAAGGTCAGGAATGTAATAGAGATTAGGAACCAAACCAAAAACTCATTGTCATCGAGTCAATTCTGCCTCATAGTGACCCTATAGGACACAGTAGAAATGCCCCATAGGGTTTCCAAGGCAGTAATCTTTACGGAAGCAGATTGCCATGACTTTCTCCCATGGAGTGGTTGGTGGGTTTGAACTGCCATCCTTTCGGTTAGCAGCTGAGCGCTTAACCACTGTGCCACCAGAGAATTTCCAAGACAGGAAAGGGTAGATATTTAAGTAGGTGGATGTGCATTGGTATAGGTTATGATATTTAATATGTCTCAAATTGTACTTTAACCGAGAAAAGGTTCCTTTGTGGAAGCAGAGCAAGTAAAATTTTATTTAAGAATGTAGAAGAAAAGATGAACTGATAAGCAAACGTGAGATTATGCAAGGAGAAACAACAGGAGTAAATCACAAATTAGAGCAACTAGTACAGGACAAAAACTGAACAGATAATAAATATATGTTTTGTTTTGTTTTTTGAAATATGAAGAATGTAGTTAGAATAAACATCAGGAATAGTTGAATGAAGAGGTGGCCTACTCACTGAGAATAAGCATATGCTGAAAGTTATTTTTCTCCTCAAAAAATGCCTACAAGTTTGCCATAACCTCTTCTTTCTCTCCTAACATTCTTAAATTTTAAGAACAATTGTCTCTAGAGACGTGTGGGTAAAATTTAGGTTAACATGCATTTATAAAGTGCCTTATATGACAAAAACAAAATTTAAAAACAAAAAGTGTTTTAGGAGAGGTAAAAATTCCCAAAATTGGAAAACCGAAAGATTACAAACTCCTGTTTCACATCAATAATCATTAACCTAGGTAATGTAAGAGAGAATTAAGATGAAAAAGACTTGGTTACTGCTCTGAAGGTTATAATTTGTAAACAAAATAAATAAACAAATCATGATAATATAAGATATGCTACTGTCTCTCGTTTTCAGAATATGCCTTTTTAAATATTCACAATCAACCACTCAGGCTGCTTGAATCAGCTGAAGTTTAACTTCTGTCTCTCAAATGAATTTGACTTAAAAAGGAAGGTAATTAACTTTTACCCAGCACTCAGGATGTAGCAGTGTGTGTTGCTAGTATTGTTTTGACTTTGAGTCCCAATTTCGTTATTTGGGTATTTATATTTTCCATTTTCCTGTTTGTTACTCTCACTTCTAGCAAAGAGAATTCCCTTCAGTCCCTATATTGGTTGCCTGCCAGTAAACCAGTTACTCTGGGACTTACAACTTCCCCGACATGATCTCCCTATCCATGGTCCAAACTGTGATCCATAAGCCTGAACCCTGAACGCGACCTTGCTTAGAACAAATAAACATCTTCAATGCAACCACCTGTCTGTCATGTTTGACTCAAGGTTGTTGGTATTGATTTCTGAATTCCATGCTTTGATTATTGTAGACAACAAATTCCTCTCATATGGACCTCTTGGCATTGTCTGCTGGACTAATCATGCCAGCAATCTCTTGTCATAGATGGTGAGTATCATATCTGTCCTACTAGATCAGGCTTCTTCCTAAAATTCACTGACTTTTTCCCAGCCTTAGTGTGTAACTCTATTTTCATCCCTTGTTTCTGTAACCTTGTTCCCTAACCCAGAGATGTCTTATCTGTGTGTACTAAGATATATCAAAACAATATTACAAAACAAATGGTGATTATTATACCCTAAGCCTCACAAGGCTGTGGACATGTTGTTGTAAACTGTATACTTTGAACCAAGACCTGCCAAAGAAAAGAATCAGGTTATTCTCTCCAAAGACAAGTAGATCCTCAGCAGGGACAGCCTAACCACTCAGTTGGGTTATCAACACAGTCACATTATGAGTAAAAGCAGCAATAAAAAAAATAAATTAAAAAAACACCTCCTGGAGATATTTATTTTATGACTGCAGTAGGTAGAATAATGGCTCCCCAGTCTTAATTCCTGAATCCCTGAAATATGTGAATATGTTGCATTATATGGCAAGAGAGAATTAAGACTATAGATGGAATTAAGGTAGACAATCAGCTGAACTATAAGAAAATTATTCTGGATTATCCAAGTGGGCCCAATGTAATCACAAGGTTCCTTTAAATGTGAAAGAGGGAAGCAGAAAGGTCAGACTCAGAGTGGTGTGATGTGAGATGGCTTTGAAGAGGGAAGAAAGGGTGCCGGGAGCCAAGGAATGTGGATGGCCTCTGAAAACTGGGAAAGGCGAGGGAATGAGTTATCCCATACAGATTCCAAAAAAGAATGTAGCCTCTCAAACACCTTGAAATTAGTCTAGCAAGACCTATATTAGAACTATAAGATAATAAATTAGTGTTGTTTTAAGCAGTACATTTGTAGTAACTTGTTACAGCAACAATAGGAAACTGATACAACAACCATTTAACATTTCTAATAATCTTCCTCAGATAAAGACTTGTAGTTCTAGGGTATATGATGCCTCCTTTCATTATTGTCATAGCTTGGGTAAAAACAAGCCACTTGCTAAAGCAGGATTAAATTTCAAGTGTCAGAATAAAGATCTGAAAACCAAGAGTCAAGTATAAATTTCAAGATGACTTACTTAGTCAACCCACTTGCAATGGAGGATCATACTAAAATAAACACTTCCACAAGGCTTCTTCATATTTAAATTCTTTGTTGTTATTTTTCTTAGATGGCATCAAGGTGGTTCCCACCCATACTAACCCTGTGTACAACAGAATGAAATAGTGCCCAGTCCTGTGCCATCCACTCACAATGGTTGCTACGTGTGAGCCCATTGTTGCAGTCACTGTATCAATCCATCTCACTGAGGGTCTTCCTCTTTCTCCCTGACCCTCTACATTCCCAAGTATGATGTCCTTCTTCAAGGACTGGTCCCTCCTGATTAAAAAAAGAAAAAAAAAAAAAAAAACCATTGCCATCCAGTCTATTTTGACTCATAGCCACCCTATAGGAGAGGGTAGAACTGCCTCATAGGGTTTCCAAGAAGCAATTGGTGGATTCGAACTGCCAACCTTTTGGTTACCAGCCTGAGCTTTCAATCACTGTGTCACCAGGACCCCAGGTCCCTACTGATAGCATGTCCAAAGTATGTGAGATGAAGTCTCACCAGCCTCGCTTCTAATGAGCATTCTGGCTGTACATCTTCCAAGACAAATTTGTTCATTATTCTGGCAGTCTATAGTATATTCAATATTCTTCACCAACACCATAATTCAAAGTCATCAATTCTTCAGTCTTCCTTATTCGTTGTCAAGCTCTCTCATGCATATGAGGTGATTGAAAATATCATGACTTATATCAGGCTCACTTTAGCCTTCAAAGTGACATCTTTTTTAACACTATAAAAAGATGTTTTGCAGCAGATTTGCCCAAAGCAATAAAATATATCTTTTGATTTCTTGACTGCTGCTTCTATGGGCTTTGATTGTGGATTTTAGTAAAATGAAATCCATAACCACTTCAGTATTTTCTCTATCATGATATTTCTTATTGGTCCATTTGTGGCATTTTTTTTTGTTTGTTTTCTTTACTTTGAGGTGTAATCCACACTGATCTTCATCAGTAAGTGTTTCAAGTCCTCTTCAATTCTAGCAAGCAAGATTGCATCATCTGCATGTTGCAGGTTGTTAAATTAGTTTTCCTCCTGTCTTGTGCCACATTCTTCATATAGTCCAGCTTTTCAGATTATTTGTGAAGCATACAAATTGAATAAGTATGGTGAAAGGATATAACCCTGACACCTAGCTTTTCTGATTTTAAACCACGCAATATACCCTTGTTCTGTTTGAACTACTGCTTCTTGGTCTATGTACAGGTTCCTTATGAGCACAATTAAGTGTTCTGGAATTCCCATTCTTTGTAATGTTATCCATTTGTTATGATCCACACAGTTGAATGACTTTGCATAGTTAATAAAATACAGGTAAAAATCTTTCTGATATGCTCTGCTTTCAGCCAAGATCCATCTGACGTTAGCAAGGATATCCCTTGTTTCATGTCCTATTCTGAATCTGGATTGAATTTCCAGCAGTTTTCTGTTGATGTACTGCTGCAACTGTTTTTGAATTATCTTCAGCAAAATTTTACTTGCATGTGATATTAATGATATTGCTCGATAATTTCCACATTCTGTTGGATCACCTTTCTTTGGAATAGGCACAGATATGGATCTCTTCCAGTCGGTTGGCCACTTATCTGTCTTCCAAAAATCTTGACATAGATGAGTGAGCACTTCCAGCATTGCATCCATTTGCTGAAACATTTCAAGTGGCATTCTGCCAGTTCCTGGTGCCTTATCTTTCACCAATGCCTTCAGGGCAGCTTGGACTCTTTCAGTACCATCAGTTCTTGATCATATGCTACCTCCTGAAATGGTTGAATGTAGACCAATTCTTTTCGATACAGAGACTCTGTGTATTCCTTCAAACTTCTTTTGATGCTTCCTGAGTGGTTTAATATTTTGCTCATAAAATCCTTCAATATTGCACCTGAAGGCTTAAAAGTTTTCTTCAGTTCTTTCTGCTTGAGAAATGCCGAGTGCGTTCTTTACTTTTGGTTTTCTAACTCAAGGTCTTTGCATATTTCATTATAATACTTTATCTTCTAGATCTACCCTTTGAAATATTCTGTTCATCTCTATTACTTTATCATTTATTCCTTTTGCATTAGCTACTCTGTGTTCAAGAGCAAATTCCAGAGTCTCTTTTGACATCCATTTTGAGCTTTTCTTTCTTTCCTGTCTTTTTAATGACAATGTGCTTTCTTCAGGTATCACGTCCTTGATGTCATCCCACAACTCATCTGGTCTTCAGTCATTAGCGCTCAGTGTATCAAATCTATTTTTGAGATGGTCTCAAAATTCATGTGGGATATACTCAAAGTTGTACTTTGGCCCTCATGGGCCTCTTTTAATTTTCTTCATCTTCTGCTTGAACTTGCAAATGAGCAATTGATGGTCTGTTCTGCAGTCGGCCCCTGGACTTGTTTTGACTGATAATATTGAGCTTCTGCATCATCTCTTTCCGCAGACGTAGTTGATTTGTTTCCTGTGTATTCTATCTGGCCTGGTCCACATGTATTGTGTTGTTGAAAAATGGTGTTTACAGTGAATAAGTCTTTACCTCTTTTGCACTGAATATATTCTTTTAACTCTTCATTAATTCTAACCTAAGCTCGTAATATATTCTGTAAAACTTAAACGCTATTATGAATTTGTTGTTTCACTTGCAACAATAGCTTAAGTCTACATAATCTGAAACAAACCGATTTGACACCTAATGACTATGGTCAGCTGGAGGAAGTGTGTACTGGATGCTAATCCTACTGGGTCTACATTTTTACCCCGACCAAATAACACCAGAAAGTTAATATTTGTTTTGCCTCTCATTCATGCATGCTAGTTTGTTCTACTTTCTACTATGCTATCTGGGGTTAGATAGATAGATAGATAGATAGATAGATAGATAGATAGATAGATAGATAGATAGATAGATAGATAGATAGATAGATAGATAGATAGATAGATAGATAGATAGACAGACAGATAGATAGACAGATAGATAGATAGATAGATAGATAGACAGATAGATAGATAGTGCTTTACATGAAAAGTTTACAGCTCAAGTTAATTCCTCATTCAAAAATTTATACATGTATTGTTTTGTAACGTTGGTTGCACACTCCAAATTGTGACAGCATGTTCCCCTTCCTACCCCAGTGTCCCTGTGTCCATTTGTCCAGTTCCTGTCCCTTCCTGCCTTCTTGTCCTGCTTTTGGATAGGAGCTGCCCATTTGGTCTCGTATATTTGATTGAACTAACAAGTACCTTCCTCACATATGTTATTTTTTATTTTATAGGTCTGTTTAATCTTTGTCTGAAAAGCAGACTTCGGGTTGGTTTCAGTTCTGGCTTAGTAGAGCATCCTGGGAGCATAGTTTCAGGGTTCTTCCGGTCTCTGTCAGACCAGTAAGTTTAGTCTTTTTATGTGAATCTGAATTCTGTTCTATATTTTTCTCCTGCTCTGTCCAGAACTCTTTGTTGTGATCCCTGTCAGAGTGGTAGTTGTTGGTAGCCCGGCACCATCTAGCTCATATGGTCTCAGGCTGCTGGAGTCTCTGGTTCATATTGTCCTTTAGTCCTTTGGTCTAATATTTTCCTTGTCTTTGGTTGTCTTCAGTTTTCTTTGCTCCTTGTGGGATGGGACCAATAGATGTATCTTAGATGGCTGCTCTCAGGCTTTTAAGACCCCAGATGCTACCCACCAAAGTAGAATGCAGAATATTTTCTTTATGAATTATGTTATGCCAATTGGCCTAGATGTCTCCCGAGACTGTGGTCCCCAGGCCCCAGCCCCAGCTACTTCTTCCCTCAAAGTGTCTGGATATGTCTAAGAAACTTCTATGTTTTTGCTTTGGTCCAGTTGTGCTGACTACCCCTATATTGTGTGTTATCCTTCCCTTCACCGAAGTTGACACTTGTCTACTATCTAGTTAGTAATTTCCCTACCTTTCCCTCCCCTTCCCTCTCCACCCTAGTAACCATAAACAATGCTTTTTGCTGTCTGTAAATCTCTTCTTGAGTTCTTATAATAGTGGTCTCATACGATATTTGTCCTTTTGTGACTGACTTATTTCACTCAGCATAATGCCCTACAGATTCATCCATGTTGTGAGATGTTTCATGGATTCATAATTGTTCTTTATCATTGCGTAGTATTCCATTGTGTGTATCAGCCATAATTTAGCCATTCATCTGTTGATGAATATTTAGTTTATTTCCGTCTTTTTGCTATTGTGAACAGTGTTACAATGAACATGGGTGTGCATATGTCCATTCGTGTCATGGCTCTTATTTCTCTTGGGTATATTCCTAGGAGTGGGATTGCTGGATAGTATGGTATTTCTGTTTCTAGTTTTATAAGGAAGCACCATATGGTTTCTCCAAAGTGGTTGTACTATTTTACATTCCTTCCAGCAGTGCATAAGAGTTCCAATCTCCCCTTTCAACCATTTGTTATTTTGTGTTTTTGGATTTGTGCCAGTATTGTAGAGGTGACATGGTATCGCAGTGTAATTTTGATTTGCATTTCTCTAATGGCTAATGATTGAGAGCATTTCCTCATATGTCTGTTAACTGCCTAAATGTCTTCTTTGGTGAAGTATCTGTTCATATCCTTTGCCCATTTTTTAATTGGATTATTTGTCTTTTTGTTGTGGAGGTGTTGAAGTATTCTGTAAATTTTAGAGAATAGACCTTGCCAGATGTGTCATAGCCACAATTTTTTCCAAGTCTATAGGTTCTCTTTTTACTCTTTTGGTGAAGTCTTTTGATGAGCCTAAGTGCTTGACTTTAGGAGCTCTCAGTTATCTAGTTTCTCTTCTGGTGTTTGTGTATTGTTAATTATGGTTTGTATACCATTTATGTCATGTATTAGGGCCCCTAGCATTGTCCTTAATTTTTTTTCCATTATCTTTATTGTTTTAGACTTTATATTTAGTTCTTTGATTCATTTTGAGTTATTTTTTGCATGTGGTGTGAGATATGCGTCCTGTTTCATTTTTTTACAAATGGATATCCATTTTCTCGGCACCATTTGTTAAAGAGACTTTTCTCATTTAACGGACTTTGGGCTCTTGTCAAATATCAACTGCTCATAGATGGATGGGTTTTTATCTGGGTTCTCAATTATGTTCCACTGGTCTATGTGTCTGTTGTTGTACCAGTACCAGGCTGTTTTGACTACCATGGCTGTGCAATAGGTTCTAAAATCAGGTAGTGTGAGGCCTCCCACTTTGTTCTTCTTCTTCACTAATGCTTTACTTATCCAGGGCCTCTTCCATTTCCATATAAAGTTGGTGATTTGTTTCTCCATCTCATTTAAAAATGCCCTTGGAATTTGGGTCAAGATTGTATTCCATCTGTTGATCACTTTGGGTAGAATTGACATTTTCACAATGTTGAGTCTTTCTATCCATGAACATGGTATATTTTTCTACTTACGTAGGTCTCTTTTGGTTTCTTGCAGTAGTGTTTTGTAGTTTTCTTTGTATAGGTCTTTTATGTTCCTGGTTAGATTTATTCCTAAGAATTTTATCTTCTTGAGGCCTATTGTGAAAGGTATTGATTTGGCGATTTTCTTTTCAAAGTTCTCTTTGTTGATGTAGAGGAATCCTACTAATTTTTGTATGTTATTCTTGTATCCTGCTACTTTGCTGAAATCTCCTATTGGTTCTAATAGTTTTCTTGTGGATTCTTTGCATTTTCTTGTGTGTAAGACCGTATCTTCTGCCAATAGGAATAGTTTTACCTCTTTCTTTCCACTTTAGATACACTTTATTTCTTTTTCTTGCCTTATCGCTCTAGCTAGGATCTCCAGCACAATGTTGAATAAGAGTGCCGATAAAGGGCATCTTTGTCTGGTTCCCTTTCTCAAGGGGAATGTGTTAAGTCTGTCTTCATTGAGAATAATGTTAGCTATTGGTTTTGTATAAAAGCCCTTTATTATGTCAAAGAATTTCCCTTCCATTCCTACTTTGCTGAGGGTTTTCATCATGAATGGATATTAGACTTTGTCAAATGTCTTTTCTGCATTGATTGATAAGCTCAGGTGGTTGTTTTCTTTTGTTTTATTTATGTAGTGTATTACACTGATTGATTTCCTAATGTTGAACAATCCCTGCATAACTGGTATGAATCCCACTTGGTCATAATGTATAATTTTTTTGATATACTTTTGAATTCTATTGGTTAGAATTCTGTTGATGATTTTCATGTCTATGTTCATGAGAGATATTGGTCTGTAGTTTTCTTTTTCTGTGGTATCTTTGCCTGACTTTGTAATGGGGCTACATTGGCTTCATAGAATGAGTTCTGCAGTATCCCTTCCATTTCTATGCTCTGAAATAGCTTGAGTAGTACTGGTGTTAGCTCTTCTCTGAAAATTTGGTAGAATTCTCCAGTGAAGCCATCCAAGCCAAGGGCCTTTTTTTTTTTTTTAACTGTAATATAGAATAGACTTACATTTCATAGGCAGAAATATATTGAGTATAAATTGTTTTTTTATTGTACTTTAGATGAAGGTTTACAGACAAATAATTTCTCATTAAACAGTTAGTGCACTTATTATTTTATGACAATGGTTAACAACCACATGACGTGTCAACACTCTCCCTTCTAGACCTTGGGTTCCCTATTACCAGCTTTCCTGTCCCCTCCTGCCTTCTAGTCCTTGTCCCTGGACTGTTGTGCCCAATTAGTCTTGTTTTGTTTTATGGGGCTGTATAATCTTTGGTTGAACAGTGAACCTCAGGAGTGACTTCATTACTGAGCTAAATGGGTGTCCAGGGGCCATACTCTTGGGGTTTCTCCAGTCTTTGTCAGGCCAGGGCTTTTTTTGTTGGGACTTTTTTTTATTACCTCTTCAATGTCTTCTTTTGTCATGGGTTTGTTTAGTTTTTCTACCTCAATTTGTGTTAGTTTAGGTAGCGGTATGTTCTAGAAATGTGTCCATTTTCTGTATGTTTTCAAATTTGCTGGAGTACAATGTTTCATAGTATTCTGCTATGATTCTTTTTATTTCAGTTGGATCTGTTATGATATCACCCATATCATTTTCTATTCTGGTTATTTGCTTCCTCTCCTGTTTTTCTTTTGCGAATTTGGCCAATGGTTTCTTGTTCTGTTGATCTTTTCAAAGAACAAACTTTTGGTCTTGTTGATTTTTTCCATTGTTTTTCTATTCTTCTCTTTCCTTTATTTCAGCTCTGATCTTTATTATTTCCTTTCTTCTGGTGCCTGAGGTCCTCTTTTGCTGCTCTCTTTGTATTTATTTGAATTGTAGGGCTAATGTTTTGATTTTGGCCCTTTCTTCTTTTTTGATGTGCGTGTTTATTGCTATAAATTGACTTTAAGCACTGCTTTTGCCATGTGCAAAGGTTTTGGTAAAATGTGTTTTCCTTCTCATTAGGTTCTGTGAATATTTTCATTCCATCCTTGATTTTTTTCTATAACCCAGTAGTTTTTAAGCAAGATATTGTTCAGTTTCTATGTATTAGATTTTTTTTTCCTTGCAGTGTCTGTTATTGATTTCTACCCTTCTGCCATTATGATCAGAGAAGATTCTTTGTATTATTTCAATATTTTGGATTCTGTTAAGGCTTTCTTTGTTGCCTAAAGTGTGGTCTATTCTGGAGAAAATTCCATGTGCATTGGAAGAGAATGTATACTTTGCTGCTGTTGGGTGAAGTGTTCTGTATATGTCTGTGTGGTCAAGTTGGTTGATTGTGGTATTTAGATCTTCCATATCTTCACTGAGTTTTTTTCTAGATGTTCTGTCCTTCACTGAAAGTACTGTGTTGAAATCTCCTACTATTATTGTGGAGCTATTTCTCTTTTCAATGGTGTTAGAGTTTGTTTTATGTATGTGGGAGCCTTGTCATTGTGTGTGTATATATTTTTTATGGTTATGTCATCCTAGTGTATTGACCCTTTAATCATTATACAGTGTCCTTCCCTATCATTTATGGTGGATTTTACTTTAAAATCTGTTTTATCAGATATTAATATTGCCACCCCTGCTATTTATGGTTGTTGTTTGCTTAATATATTTTTTTCCACCCTTTGAGTTTTAGTTTGTTTATATCTTTGTATCTAAGGTGTGTCTTTTGTAGACAGCATATAGATGATTGTGTTGTTTTAATCCATTCTGCCACCTTCTTTCTCTTTACTAGTGTATTTAGGCCATTTACAGTCAGTGTAATTATTTATAGGTATGAGTTTACTGTGGTCATTTTGATTATTTTGTGTGTGTGTGCGCGTGTGTGTGTGGTGTTGACGGTTTCTTTGTTCTACTTAATTTTCTGTGCTGAGTTGTATCTGTTTATGTATTTTCTTTTCATCTCTTTCATTATTGTTGATTTTGTGTTTGCTGAGTCTTTATGTTTTTCTTCTTTTTTATTTTGATGAGTAGGTTTGTTAGCTACCTTTGTAGTTATTTTGAAACTTACCTTTATTTTTCTAACTTTAAATCAATCTTTTATTTCTTGATATTGACTTAACTTCCTCTCCATATGGAAGTTCTATGACTACACCATTTATTCCCTCTTTTTTGTTTTGATGTTGTCATCGTTTACACATTGACCTCTCTGGTTCCTTATTTTTAGTCTTTTACCTTTGATTTATCTTTGTGAATTCCCTATCTGGGTTGATAACTGGTTGATCTGTCCTGCATCCTCATCTTCGATTGCTGTTTGATGTTGTTGGTTCTCTAACTGGGCAACTCCCTTTAATATTTCTTGTAATTTTGGTTTGGTTTTTACACATTCTCTTAATTTCTGTTTATCTGGAAATGACCTAATTTTGCCACTGCATTTTAGAGACAATTTTGCTGGATATATAATTCTTGGATGGCAATTTTTTTCTTATTTCTAAGAAGCTCTATGTATGTCATTCCATTGCCTTCTTGCCTGCATGGTTTCTGCTGAGAAATCAGAGCTTAATCTTATTGGTTCTCCTTTGTAAATGACTTTTCATTTATCACTAGCCACTTTCAAGATTCTTTCTTTGTCTTTGGTTTTGGAAAGTTTATTATATGTCTTGGTGAATTTCTTTTGGAGTCTAACCTGCCTGAGGTTCATTGAACTTCTTGGATAGATATCTTCTCATCTTTCACAATATTAGGAAAGCTTTCTGTCAGCAAATCTTCAACAATTCTCTCTGTGTTTTCGGTTATCCCCCTCTGTTCTGGTACTTCAATTGTAGTTTTTTCCTCTAAATAGTCCCCCACATAATTCTTAGGCTTTCTTAATTTTTTTCATTCTTTTTTATGATTTTTACTCAAAAAAATTGGTGTAAAGGGATTTATCTTCTATTCACAAACTATGACTTCCATTGTCTCAATACTGCTCCTATGACCTTCTATTGAGGTGTCTACTTCTGAAATTTCTTTGTTAATCTTTTAGATTTCTAGTTGCTGTTTCTGTATGGTTTCTAGCAGCATGTTTATTCTGTCATTTGTTCTTGTATTGTTTTCCTGAATTCTTCTAGTGTTCCGTCTGTGTTTTCTTTGGCTTGGTCTGAGTTTTGCATGATCTCTCCTTCTTGATGTCTTGAAGAGCTCTGTATATTAGTCTTTTGAATTCTTTATCAAGTAGTTCCATTGCCTTATCTTCCTCCCAAAGTTTCTCTAGTTCTTTATTTTGGTCTCCTGCTGGAGCTGTATTGTCCTGATTCTTCATGTGATTTGATATTGACTGTTGTCTCTGAAACATCAATAAGTTATTATACTTATTTATTTATTGTATTTTTGTTTACTGTGTCCTGTATTTTTGTTTTGTTTTGTTTTGATATGTCCAATTAGGCTAGATATGTGTGCTACTTTGGTTGTTGGTGTCATTGAAACTCTCACATCCTGTTTCCAGGTGGTCAGAACAGCTCCTAGGTATGTGACCCCCATAGTCTGTTCATTGTTATCATGGGGATGTGATTATTCAAGGCAGAGGTGTCCAGGCTGTTTGTCACCAAGTCTGTGGTACAGACTCTCACCTACAGTCCTAGGCTGGCAGGGCTGTATAGGAGTGTTCAGAGCAGACACAGGTCTCTGATTACAGTCGGGGGCGGTATGTGGGGCAACACAGGGGGCTGTCAGCTGCCATCAGGTGCCTGGATGGAGGGTGTGTCCATGCCCACTAGAACACATAGTGGTGAGGGGTAGTACAGCTGGTCCTTCGACTCCTGGGCTGTTGACTGGAAGGATTGGGAGGCACCACTAATTCTCAGACCCCTGTGGTTGGTGGCCAGATGTAGTGGGTGGTGGCCCTCAGGTTCCCAGTGTGATGGGTCAGGCCCCTTCTTAGGGGGTGGGGCTGTATCAAACGTCACAAATCTGCAGTCCCCCTTGGTTGCTGCAGGTAAAAATTAACTTCAGGTGTATGCCCTGCTATTTTATGTTAAATGAGGGCATGCAGTGTTGAATCTCCTCACAAGTGACTGAGTAGGAGTGGAGGGCACTGGAAGTCCATGGATCCAATACACCAGTGGTTGGGTGAAGGGGAGGGCCTCCCTACCTGCCCTGAGTTCCTAGCTTTTCATCCTGTTGGGGAAGGAGAGAATCCCCTGCTTAAATAGTACAAGCTAACCAAACATGTGACATCTGACAATGGACATATGAAACTGACAGCAGTTTATCAGCAACGCATATTGACAGAAGAAGGAGGACACTGCATGCCATTCAGGCCCACACAGGGGTTGCACTCACGAATAGAGTGAATCAGAGGGGCTGTGGAGGCAGACTTTGTAGTAAAGGAGGATGGGGTGCCCTGTGGTTCCTGCAGGAGAATGTGAGTGGTTTGTTTTATTAATTCTGGGCCCAGCAGGAAAGTGAAACCTGTTAGATTGAAGACCTGGTAGAGTTAAGCCTATCCAGCTAACAGGGGAACAAGCCAGGTGGGGGACCTTTCTTCCATATATGGGGAGAGCAGGGGAACACACTGTTAGGGCTTTGGGGTCCCTTGAGTCTCAATGCAGACAAGTAGTACATGAAATTTTATGTCTTACAATACAGTTGGTTTCTTGCATAATGAAATGGAAACAGAGATCTGCAATAATAAATCCTTCAAGTGATTCCTCTCCTCTTCAGGAAAAAGCATTGTTATGTTAAATCACAAAGGGAAAAAATAATTGAATAGAATTTACAAATTGTAAGTGTACAATTGAATTAATTTTAACAAATGTAGCATAGCCATCACCATAATCATGATATAGAATATTTTTAACATCAATCCCCTTCTCTCACCACTGGCCCTTGGCAAACATTGATCTGTATTCTATCTCTATATTTTGCAACAGAATGGTATATAGTCTTTCTGTCTGCTTCTTTCACTTAGCGTAATGATTTTAATACACAACCACACTGTTTTGTGAATCAGGAGTTTGGTACTTTTTATTGCTGATAAATATTTCACAGTTTGGACATACTACAATTGCCTATCCAATTACTAGTTGATCAACATTAGGGTTATTTTTTATTTTAGTCTATTTTGAATAAAGCTGTTAGCAGCATTTGAGTACAAGTCTTCATGTAGTCATTTGTTGTCCTTTCTGTTGGGAAAATGTCTAGGCATGAGATCTCTGATTTGTATGAGTTTAGGTTTAACTTTTTAATAAACAGCAAAACTGGATTCTCCAAAGTGGTTACAAAATCTGTACTATTCTGGATTTCATAGAGTAGTGTATGATCATTCTAGTGGCTCTGCTTCTTTGTCAACACTTAGTATCATCAACAGTATTAACTTGCAACATTCTAATGAACATGTAGTTGTATTTATTGTGGTTCTACTTTAAAAAAAAAAAGTTGCTATCAAGTTGATTCTGACTCATAGCAAGTCTATAGGACAGAGTGGAACTATCCCATAGGTTTTCCATGGAGTGGCTGGTGGATTCAAACTGTTGACCTTGTGGTTAGAACGGCTAATGGAACTAAAAATCTTTTCATGTGCTTATTTTTCATTTGTATATCTCTTTTTGGTAATGTGTCTATTCAAATTGCTTAAACTTTAAAAAAAATTTTAATTGTCTTAGTATTAAATTATGGGGGGCCTTTTAAAAATACATCCTTGATATAAGTATATAAGTGTTTTGCAAATATTTTCTCCCAATGCATGGCTTCCTTTTTTATTTTCTTAATCATGTCTTTTGAGGAGCAAAAGTTTTTCATTTTTTTTTAAATTTTATTGTGCTTTAGTTGAAAGTTTGAAGTTTTTAGCTGAAAATTTACAGCTCAAGTTAATTTCTCATTCAAAAATTTATACACATATTGTGTTGTGACATTGTGACATGTAACAACACACTTCCCCTTTTGACCCAGGTTTCCCCGTGTCCATCGTCCAGTTCCTGTCCCTTCCTGCCCTCTCGTATTGCTTTAGGACAGCAATTGCCCATTTGGTCCATATATTTGATTGAATTAAGAAACACCTTCCTCACGTGTGTTATTTTGTGTTTTATAGGCCTGTCTAATCTTTGTTTGAAAAGTGAGCTTTGGGAATGATTTCAGTTCTGGATTAGCAGAGGGCCCAGGGGTCATAGTCTCAGGGATAAAAGTTTTTAATTTTGATAAAGTATAAATTATCAATACTTTTCTTTCCTGGTTTTTGCTTTCTATGTCCTAAGAAATTTTTATTTAACCTGAAGTGATAAATCTTCTCTTGTGTTCTTTTCCAAGTTTTATAATTATAGGTCTCACATTTTGGACTGTGATTCTTTGAGTTATTTGTGTATGGCATGAAATAAGACATGAGTTTTTTTTTTTTTTTTTTTGCTTATGGATATCGAGTTGTTAAATAGCAGTGTATTAAGAAGACTTTTTTCCCCCGTTGAATTACTGTGTTTATTTTTTCTTGCTGTTGTAACAAAGTATCACAAATTGAGTGACTTGAAAATAACTCAAATTATCTCACAGGTCTGTAGAAGTCTTACACGGGTTTCAGTAAGCTCAAATCAAGGTGTCCACTGGGCTGCATTCCTTTCTGAGGGTCTACCATAGAATTGGTTTTCTTGCTCATTCAGGTTCTTGGCACAACTCAGTCCCATGAGGTTATAGGGCTGAGATCCCCCTTTCTTAGTATGCTGTCAGCTGAGGTATGTTCCCGTCTTCTAGAGACTTCCACATTCTCTACTCATGCTAGGAATCTCTCCTGCCTCTTCTTGCATCATCACATTTCTTTGAGTGCAGCCATGTGAAGCCTTCTACTTTCAAGGGCTCATGTGATTAGATTGGGTCCACTCCCATAATCCAGGATAATCTACCCTTCTCATGGTCTGTGATATTAATCACATCTGCAAAGTCCTGTTTTTCTCCAGGTAAGTCAACATGTTTACAGTTTCCAGGATGAAGATTGTTATAAATTAAAATTTGTCCCACAAAAAGATACGTTGAAGTCCTAACACCTGGTACTTATAAATATGACCTATTTGGAAATAGGGCCTTTTAAAATGGAATAGGGTTGATCCTGACATCTCCAAGTTATGTCTTATAAAAGGAGAAAGACATAAATATAGACAGAGGAAGAATGGTCATGTGACAGTGGAGGCAGATGCAGCTGAAATCCAAGGAATTCCATGACTGCCAGGAGCCACCAGCAACTAGGCGACAGGTATGAAATGATTTCGTTCTCAGAGCCCTCCGAAGGCATCAACATGGTCTTTACCTTGATTTGGACTTCTAGCCTCTAGAACTGTGAGACAAAAAATTTCTCTTCTTTAAATTCACCCATTTTGTGGTATTTTGCTATGGAAGTCCTAGGAAACTAAGACAAGGACATGACCTTTTCTTGGGGGGGGGTCATTATTTAATCTACCACATTATATTAGAATCTTTGTTGAAAAATAAATTGTCTGTACGTGTGTGTCTATTTCTGGACTTTCTATTTCATTTCATTGATCTATGCCTCAATTCTTTCTCCAATATCAGACTGGCTTGATTACCAGAGCTTTATATTAATTCTTTAAATCAGGTAATATAAGTCCTTTATATTTAATTTTATTAAAGAAATTTTTGTCAGTTAAATATGTCCCTTCTTGTTTCCAAATAAATTTTAAAATCAATATGTACACCAGTACAAACAAGCTTGTTGAGATTTTGTTTGAAATTATGTTGATTCTACAGATGAATTTAATAATGTCCAAAAAACCCATTGCCATCAAATTGATTCCAACTCATAGCAACCCTTATAGGACAGAGTAGAAATACCCCATAGGGTTTCCAAGGCTATGATCTTTATGGAATCCGACTGCCACATCTTTCTCCAGTGGTGGCTTGGAACCAACAACCTTTTTTTTTTTTTTTTTTTTTTAATATATATTTTATTGTACTTCAGGTGAAAGCTTACAGAGCAAATAGTTTCTCATGAAATAGTAGTACACATGTTGTTTTTTTTTTGACATTGGTTAACAACCCCACAACGTATTAAGCCTCTAAATTCTCAACCTTTTTTTTTGATGAAAATTACAGATGGCCAAAGATACACCGTTTCAAAATTTTCTACATTCACAGTTCAGTGACATTGACTACGCTCTTCCAACTGTGCTGTTATTCTCACTTAAGATGAAGGCTTACAGAACAAAATAGTTTTTCATTTAACAGTTACTACACATGCTGCCCTATGACAATGGTTAACAATCTCACAGCACATCAAGAATATCCTTACTCCACCTTGTGTTCCCTATCACCAGGGGGCTTCCTTGTCCCCTTCTGTCTTCTGGACCTTGTCAGTGGACTATTGTACCTCTTTAGTCTCATTTGTTTATTTATTTATTTTTATTTTATTTAAACACCATTTCAAAACTTTTTACTTACACATTTAAGTGATATTGACTATGCTCTTCCAATTGTGCTGCCATTCTCGCCCAAGATGAAGGCTTACAGGACAAAACAGCCTCCCATTTAATAGTTACTACAAATGTTGCCCTATAGCAGTGGTCAACAATCTCACAATACATCGACAGTGTCCTTATTCAATTTGTGTTCCTTATCATCAGTTTCCTACTCTCCCTCTGCCTTCTGGCCCTTGTCACCGGACTCCTGTACATCGTTAGTCCCATTTAGTTTTACTGGGGTGTCCATTCCCAGGCTTAACATCGAACCTTGAAGGTAACTTCCCCTCTGAGCTGAAAGGGTGTCTGGGGGCCACACTCTCGAGGTTTCTCTAGTATTCTTTAGGCCAGTATATCTGGTCTTCTTTTTTTTTTTTTTTTTGGGGAGTTAAAATTATGCTCTACATCCTACTCCAGCTCTGCCCAGAACCCTCTGTTGTGATCCTGGTCAAAGGAGTCATTGGTGGTAGCCGGGCACCATCCAGCTGTACTGGGCTCAGTCCCGTGGAGGCCTTGGTAGCTGTGGACCATTAGTCCTTCGGACTAATCTTTTCCTTGTATCCTGTTCTCTTCGTTCTCCCTTGTTCCCGAAGGGATGAGATCAGTGGAGTATCTTAGATGGCCGCTCATAGGCTTTTAAGACCCCAGACACTACTCACCAAGGTAGAATGTAGAGCATTATCTTTATAAGTAGTGTCATTCCAATTGAGCTAGATGTTCCCCGAGATCATGGTCCCCAGAGCCCTCCGTCCAACAACTCAGTCCCTCGGGGGGTTTGGATGTGTCTATAGGGCCTCCATGACCTTTCCTTGTGCAGGTTGTGTTAGTTTCCCCTGTACTATGTACTATCTCATCTCTCACCCAAGTTACCACTTACCTATTACCTATTTAGTATCCCCCCCCCCCCCATCCCTGGTAACCAACAAGGATTGTTACATTTTGCATGTGAATTTTTTCACGGGTTTTTACAATAGAGGTCTCATACAATATTTGTCCTTTTGTGATTGACTTATTTCACTCAGCATGATGTCCTCCAGTTTCATCCATGTTATGAGATGCTTCACCGATTCATTGTTCTTTCTCGTTGCATAGTACTCCATTGTGTGTATGTACCATAGTTTGTGTATCCATTCGTCTGTTGATGGACATCGAGGTTGTTTCCATCGTTTTGCTATTGTGAATAATGCTGCCATGAACATAGGTGTGCATATCTCTATTCGAGTGATGACTCTTATTTCTCTAGGATATATTCCTAGGAGTGGGATTGCTGGATCGAATGGTACGTCTATTTCTAGCTTTCTGAGGAAACGCCATATCATTTTCCAAAATGGCTGTATCATTTTGCATTCCCACCAGCAGTGTATAAGAGTTCCCGTCTCCCCGCAGCCCCTCCAACATTTGTTATTTCCAGTGTTTTTGATTCGTGCCAGTAATGCCGGGGTGAGATGGTATCTCATTGTGGTTTTAATTTGCATTTCTCTAATGGCTAGTGATCGCGAGCATTTCCTCATGTGTCTGTTGGCCATTTGAATGTCTTCCTTGGTGAAGTGTCTGTTCATTTCCTTTGCCCATTTTTTGATAGGATTGGTTGTCTTTTTGTTGTAGAGGTGTTGGATTTTCTTGTAGATTATGGAGATTAGACCTTTGTCTGACTTGTACTGTCCAAAAATTTTTTCCCAGTCTGTAGGTTCTCTTTTAACTCTTTTGGTGAAATCTTTTGAAGAGCATAGATGTTTGATTTTTAGAAGATCCCAATTATCTAGTTTATCTGTTGGGTTTTTTGTGTTGATGTTTATGGTTTGTGTCCTGTTAATGCCATGTATTAAGGTCTGAAGTGTTGGTCCTATTTTTTCTTCTATGAATTTTATAGTTTGAGGCTTTATATTCAGGTCTTTGATCCATTTTGAAGTAGTTTTTGTATATGGTGTGAGGTATGGGTCCTGTTTCATTTTTCTACAAATGGATATCCAGTTTTGCCAGCACCATTTGTTAAAAAGACTGTCTTTTCCCCATTTGATGTATTTTGGGCCCTTGTCAAAAATCAGGTGACCGTAGGTGGATGGATTTACATCTGAGTTCTCAATTCTGTTCCATTGGTCAATGTCTCTGTTGTTGTACCAGTACCAGGCTGTTTTGAGTACTGTAGCTGTATAGTAGGTTCTCAAGTCAGGTAGTGTGAGTCCTCCAACTTTATTCTTCTTCTTCAGTAGTGCTTTACTTATTCGAGGTTTCTTCCCTTTCCATATAAAGTTAATAATTAGTTTTTCCATCTCTTTGAAGAATGTTGTTGGTATTTGTATCGGAATTGCATTGTATTTGTAGATTGCTTTAGGTAGAATTGCCATTTTCACAATGTTGAGTCTGCCTATCCATGAGCATGGTATGTTTTTCCATTTATGTAGATCCCTTTGGGTTTCATGCAGCAGTGTTTTGTAGTTTTCTTTGTATAGGTCTTTTATATTCCTGGTCAGATTTATTCCTAAGTATTTTATCTTTTTAGGGGCTATTGAAAATGGTATTGATTTCCTGATCTCCTTTTCATCGTTCTCTTTACCGGTGTATAGGAATCCAACTGATTTTTGAATGTTTATCTTGTATCCTGCTACTCTGCTGAATCTTTCTATTACTTCCAGTAAATTTCTCGTGGAGTCTTTAGGGTTTTCTATGTATAGTATCATATCATCTGCAAACAGGGAGAGTTTAACTTCTTCATTACCAATTTGGATGCCCTTTATTTCTTTTTCTTGCCTTACTGCTCTAGCTAGAACTTCCAGCACAATGTTAAATAGGAGTGGTGATAAAGGGCATCCTTGTCTTGTTCCTGTTTTCAGGGGGAATGTTTTCAGCCTTTCTCCATTAAGAATGATGTTGGCTGTTGGTTTTGCATAGATGCCCTTTATTATGTTGAGAAATTTTCCTTCTATACCTATTTTATTGAGAGATTTTATCAGGAATGGGTGGGAACCAACAACCTTTTGATTAGCAGTTGAGCACTTAACCATCGCACCACCAGAGCTCCTCTAATATTATCTAGTCTTCTAATTTATGAGCACTACATGTCTTTGTATTTATTTATATATTATTTATCTCAGAAATATTTTGTGGTTTTTTTGTATTCATATCTTACACATGATTTTGGTATGAATTTCCCAAAGTGTTTCATGGTTTTTGATGTTATTGTAAATACAAATTGTTGAATTTTCAATCTCTAATTATTAGTTGCTAAGATAGAAAATGGAAATTCATTTTTTTAAATTGACCTTGTATCCTTCACACTTGCTAAACTCACTTTTAAGTTCTAGTAGTATTTTTGTAGTCTCCCTAGGAATTTCTGTATAGATTTTAAGATGTCTTTGAATAAAGATATTTATTTTTCCTTTCTAAACAAATGCCTTTTACTTTTTATCTATGCTATTTTTTTTTTTGCCTTATTGCATTAGCTAGAACCTCCAGTACAATATTGAATAAAAGTGGCAAAAATAGACTTATTTCTGATTGTAAGAGAATGCATTCAGTGTTTTCTCATTATTATGATGTTAGTTGTAAGGTTTTTGTAGATGCTGTTTATCTGTTTGAGAATTTTTTTTTCCATTTTACGCTGAGATTTTTTAAAAATCGTAAATGGGTTTTAAATTTTCTCCAATTATTTTTCTACATTTATTGAAGGCTAATTTTTAACAGTTTTAAAAATTTTGTTAAGAATTTTTCAGTCTCTGTTCATAGCTGATGTTGGTCCGTAGTTTTTGTTCCTTATAATATCTTCATCTAGTTTTGGTATCAGAGTAATGCTGACTTCATAAAATTAGTTTGGAAAAATACTTCTCTATTTTCTAGCAGAGTTTGTGTGGAGCTGGTATTGTTTTTTCTTTAAATGTTTCATAAAATTAATTAACGAAGTCAAAGGGCATGGTATTTTCTCTGTGGGAAAGTTGTAGCCATGAATTACACCTTTGTAATAGTATATTTTGAAAGCTTTAGTAACAGGCTTCAGTGTTTGGTAGTTGGTAGACTGTAGTATTCAAGGAATTTGTGCATTTCATCTAAGTCATTGAATTAATTGGCATAGACTTAAAAAAAAAAACCTGTTGCTGTCAAGTCGATTCTGATTCATAGCAGCCCTATAGGACAGGGTAGAACTGCCACATAGGGTTTCCAAGGTGTAGCTGGTGGATTCGAACTGCAGACCTTTTGGTTAGCAGCTGAGCTCTATTATAACCACTGTGCCAAGTCGTTCACAATATCAGCTTCTGCAGTTACTACCACTCTTTCATTCTTGATATTGGTGATTTGTGTGTTCTCTAACCCTCCACCCATCCCCGCCCCCACCACACCATCACTAGAGGTTTATCAGTTTTACTGATCTTTTTGAAGAAACAGCTTTCGATTTCATTGTTTTTCACTAATCTTTTTCTGTTTTCTATTTTATTGATTTTTTTGTTCTTTATTTTTCTCCTTTCTGTTTACTTTTGGTTTGATTTATTATCTTCATCATAACATCTTGATGTGGAAGCTTCAATCCCTATTTTGAGACTTAAAAAAAAAAAAAAACTAATATAAGTATGGTAGGTAGAATTCTAAGATGAGTCCCTAAGATCCCTGGTCTCTCGAGTATACACACATTCTCCCAGGCATTTAAGGAAACACTGATCTAGGTACTGCTATGAAGAGATTTTGCAATTAGTGCCCCAGATCAATTGACCTTAAAGTAGGGGTATTATATAGCTGGGTCTGACCTAATCACATGAGCCGTGTAAAAGCAGAGAGTTTTCCTCACTGGTCAGAGAAGAACAAATCAAGAGACACAGTCAAGCTGGCCTGGAAGGATGCAAAATTCATGTTGTGAGTTGCCTATGGAAGCAACTCAGCAAGCAACTGGGAATGGCCTTTATGAGCTGAGAGTAGTCCCCAGTCACAGCTACAAGGAAAATGGGGACCTCCTTCCTACAACCGCAAGGAAATGAACTCTGCCAAAGACCAGTGCACTTGGAGCTTGGAAGAGGACAGTGAACTTCAGATGAGAACTGCAGTCCCAGTTGTCCCAGACTTCTGACTTACAGAAACCATGAGATAATATTTGTGTTGTTTTAAGCCATTAAGTTTGTGATAGCTAGCTAGGAAGGAATAGAAAACTAAAATCATAAGTATTTATGTTATAATTTTTTTCTAAGAACTGCTTTACCTGCATTGCAAATTTTTAAATATTGTATATTCATTTTATTCAGATCAAGATATTTTCTAATTTTTTCTGATGTCCTTTTTGACTCTTAGCTTTCTTAAAAACATGTTGTTTTATTTTCAGATGTTTAGAGATTTCTGTTATTGATCTTAAACTTATTTCCACAGTGGACATAGGATATTATTTGCATTATTTGAAACCTATAAATTTAAGACTTTAAAAATATTTTTTTGAAAATATTGGTATTCCAGTGTTGTTGCTTATTGAATTTTTTAAAAAGTTTATTAGCTGCAGTTAAATTACTTGGGATCAGTTTAATCATTTCAGGGCTTGTTTTAAGCTTTATTAGGACATATCCAGAGAAAGCATAGTTTGAGCCCCCGTACTAAGAAAATTAGAACAAGTTCATGAGAGCCAAAATACAAACTTGAGTATATCCCTCCTAAGTTCAGAGACCATCTCAAGAATAGATCTGATGCAATGAACACTAATGATTGAAGACCAGATGATTTGTAGAATGACATCAAGGACATCATACATGAAGAAAGCAAAAGGTCGTTAAAAAGACAGGAAAGAAAAGAGCAAAATGGATGTCAAAAGGAACTCTGAAACTTGCTCTTGAACATTGAGTAGCTAAAGCAAAAGGAAGAAATGATGAAGTAAAAGAGCTAAACAGAAGATTTCAAAGGGTGGCTTGAGAAGAAAAGTAAAGTATTATAATGACATGTGAAAAGACCTGCAGATAGAAAACCAAAAGGGAAGAACACGCTTGGCATTTCTCAAGCTAAAAGAATTGAAGAAAAAATTCAAGCCACGAATTGCAATACTGAAAGATACTACTGGAAAATATTAAACAATGCAGGAAGCATCAAAAGCAGATGGAAGGAATACACAGAGTCACTATACCAAAAAGAATTGGTTGACATTCAACCATTTCAAGAGGTAATATATGATCAGGAACTGATGGTACTGGAAGAAGAAGTCCAAGCTGCACTGACGGCATTGGTGAAAAACACGTCTTCAGGAAAGGATGGAATACCAGTTGAGATGTTTCAACAAATGGATGCAGAGCTGGAAGTGCTCACTTGTCTATGCCAAGAAATTTGGAAGACAGCTACCTGGCCAACTGACTGGAAGAGATCTATACTTATGCCTATTCCCATGAAAAATGATCCCACCCAATGCAGAAATTACCAAACAATATCAGTAATATCACACATAAGTAAAATTTTGCTGAGCATCATACAAAAGCAGCTACAGCAGTATAGCAACAAGGTACTGCCAGAAATACAAGATGGATTCAGAAGAGGACATGGAACAAAGGATATCATTGCTGATATCAAATAAATCCCGGCTGAAAGCAGAGAATAGCAGAAAGATGTTTACCTGTGTTCTATTGACTATGCAAAGGCATTTGACTGTGTGGATCATATCAAATTATGCATAACACTTCGAAGAATGGAAATTCCAGAACACTTAATTGTGCTCATGAGGAACTTGTACATAGATCAATAGGCAGTCGTTTGAACAGAACAAGGGGGTAATTTGTGGTTTAAAGCCAGGAAAAGTGTATGTCAGGGTTGTATCCTTTCACCATATCTATTCAATCTGTATGCTGAGCAAATAATCTGAGAAACTGGACTATATGAAGAAGAACAGGGCATCAGAATTGGAGGAGGACTCATTAACAACCTGCAATTTGCAGATGACACAACCTTGTTTGCTGAAAGTGAAGAGGACTCAAAGCACGCACTGATGAAGGTCAAAGACTATACCCTTTAGTATGGATTACACTCAACATAAAGAAAACAAAAAATCCTCACAATTGGACCAATAAGCAACATCATGATAAACGGAGAAAGATTGAAGTTGTCAAGGATTTCATTATACTTGGATCCACAATCAACACCCATGGAAGCAGCAGTCAAGAAGTCAAAAGATGCATTGATTGGGTAAATCTTCTTCGAAAGACCTCTTTAAAGTGTTGAAAACAAAGATATTATTACCTTGAAGACTAAGGTGCGCCTGACCCAAGCCATGGCGTTTTCAATCTCCTCATATGCATGGGAAAGCTGGATGATGAATAAGGAAAACCAAAGAATTGACGCCTTTGCATTGTGGTGTTTGTGAAGAATATTGAATATACCATGGACTGCCAAAAGAACAAACAAATCCGTCTTGGAAGTGGTACAACCAGAATGTTCATTAGAAGAAAAGATGGCGAGCTGCATCTCACATACTTTGGACATGTTATCAGGAGGGATCAGTCCCTAGAGAAGGCAATCATGATTGGTAAAGTAGAGGATAAATGAAAAAGAGGAAGACCTTCAGCAAGATAGATTGACACAGCTAATACAATAATGTGCTCGAGCATAACAATGATTTTAAGAATGGCACAGGACTTGGCAGTGTTTCATTCTGTTGTACATAGACAACAAAGACAATAATTGAGGATTCTATCTAATAATCTGTGAGTTGTATGATCTTTTAATTGGGAGTAGTGGCAATATAAACCAGATCCAGCCCTATGTGAACTCTGTGGATATTCGTTCCTCTCCCATTCCTCACATTCTTTAACTTAACTAAAGTAATTTTCTCTTAAATATGCACACGTGGTACAAACAAAGTGCTTGGCTGCTGAATGAAAAGTTGTAGGTTTGAGTTCACCCATAAGTACCTCTTGAGAAAGCTCTGGCAATCTACCTCCAAAAAATCAGCCACTGAAAACCCAAAGGAGCACAGTTCTACTCAGACACACATGAGGTCACCATGAGTCTGATCCACTTAATGGCAGCTGGCTAAAATTCAACAAATTCCCTTTGCATCTCAGTAGAGCCTCCTCTCTGTGAAGCTCAGTCCTCTCTTTTCTCTGTTCCTCAAATTTTAGCCTCCTGATACAGCCCTGGTGGTGCAGCGGTTAAGATCTACAGCTGCTAACCAAAAGATTGGAAGTTCGAATCCCCAGCTGCTCCTTGGAAACCCTATGGGGGAGGTTCTACTCTGTCCTATAGGGTCGCTATGAGTCAGAATCAACTTGATGGCGATGAGGGGATCTCTAATCTAACTTCTCAACTCCTAAATTCAACCGAGTCCTGTTTGGGTTCTTGGTCCACTACACTGCAGGCTGGAAATTCTCCAGGCAATGAACCAGTGCAGTTTTAGGACCTAATTTGTTTCCCTTCTTTCAGTTGTCACAGTTCTGTGCTGCTTGCTTTCTAAAAAATGCAAACCATTGTTTCATATATTTTGTCTGGGTTATCTAGTTATTTAAGGTGAGCAGGTAAATCTGGTCTTAGTTCATTTTAGCTGTAAGTCATATTTTGTCTAAAAAAAAAAAAAAAACAACTTACAGTACCTTACATGACATTTACTTTGTGCTACATTTAACATTTATATTTATTTTGTAATAATATAGTCAATAAATATTTTCCTCATAAAATGCTTCTAATTTTGATTTCATAACAGTAATTGTCTTTTATGGTTCTCGTACCCCCCTCCCTTTTTTTCCTGCATCTTTATTCTTTTTTCACATTAAAAAATTTTTTTCTCTTCAACTCCTACCCTTTTATCAATGGGTAAATTCATTTATTTCTAGTCTGTTTCATTCTCTATATGTTTTTCTTCAGTGGGCCATTAACTATCACCATGCTATCATTTATCAGATAAACTCAATCTTACGGCTCCCAAGACTTTCTTTAACTTCACTCTTGCTAGATATCTCCTTTTTGGATATTTTGGGATAAGGATTTTAACTGAAATGAGACAATAATTTATCTTCCTTCCCTGCTAAAATTATTTTCATAATAGCGTTGCTAATCTGTTTATCCCATAACAATTAATTTAGTCTCATCTATAAATCTTACACTCTCTTATCAGTTAATAAATCCTTTTGCTTTTGTGTTTGGAATTTGTTTCTGTCTTTTGTTTTTATCCATTTCTTACCATTATCAGTTCTAATATTCTAGCTCCAGACTACTAACTGAAAAGTTGGCAGTTTGATCCAACCAAACAGCACCTCAGATGAAAGGTCTGGCAATCTGCTTCCATAAAGATTACAGCCAAGAAAGCCCTATGGATCTCAGTGCTACTCTGTAACACACTGGGTCACCATGAGTTGGAATTGACTCAATGGCAATGAGTTTGGTTTTGTTTTCCACTTATCATTTACAGTGCCAGTATTCTATCTCCTTCAATTAATGCTTCTCACCTTGTGAACTGACATGATGCACATGGATTTTGGCAGGAGAGTTGTGATGATATCAGATCCCTTGGGTCTTGCAAAATAGATACCCAGTTTGGCTACTAGAAACCTCTGAATTGCAGTGAGTGTGGAGAATGAATTCTGAGCATCTGGTCTGATACTAAGAACATAAATAGAGAAAATAAATCATAAGGCCATAAGCCAGAAAGAGATAGTCAATTTAGGGTATGTAGATATGAACAGATAAGGCAAGTGTTGCATGCCACAAGTTGTGAAAAATGTTTAGCTCGCAGATACATCTGGTGTCAGTTTTAAGGTGCAAATTAAGCCTTAAAAGAGTTGGGTGGGATCAGGCCGTTATTTCTGAAGTAGTCAAGTTGACTATAGTTTATAAGTTCTTCCCATCTCTTTTGCATTCTGTCACTTAATGTATGTTTATGATGATCAGTTTAATATATATTTATAATATAAATATAATATAGATATAAATAATATATTTAATATGTATTTACCAAATTATCAGTGATTCAAAATGACTTACTAAATAAAATAAAAATTTCACAGAGAATTCAAAGTTCTCCACCATCAGGCCCTAACTTCTCGTTCTGTTTTTTTTTTTTTTTTAATTTTTTTTTGTTTGTATTTTATATATGTCTATTTAACCTGGACTACTAGCAGTTCAGTGAAAATGACTCGTCCTTTCTCACCTCTACCTTTACTGAAATCTGAATTCTTGGGTGACATCAACCTAATATGAGCATGTTTTGATTCCCTTACACGCATAACTTCAAGACATCTGCATTTTCTGGGTTAACTTGCTGTTGGGTGATAAAGTAGCTGTGTGTGCATCTGAATGTGCCTTGTTAGGGAGATCTATATCATACATTAAAACTTTTTAAAGTTACCATCACTTTATGGTATGATATTGATACATGGTTAGACCAATAGACTAA
Organism: Dugong dugon; assembly: GCA_030035585.1. Lineage (NCBI taxonomy): Eukaryota > Metazoa > Chordata > Mammalia > Sirenia > Dugongidae > Dugong > Dugong dugon. Next base: position 38,886,529 of record CM057479.1, read on the forward strand.
TGAAGCAGTGTAGAAAGTCCAGAAACCAACATACAAATTATGTACATCTGATGTTAATTTTTGGCACTGTGGAGGAATGTCAAAAGGATGGTACTTTTATTAAATTGTGGTAGTTTAATAGGATATCCAATTGGGAAACTTGAAACTTGGCCTCCACCTCACACAGCACACAAAAACCAGTATGACTTGGATTATAGATCTCAATGTGAAAAGAAAAATACTAAAGCTTTTCAAAAGATTGCAAAAGTAAAAAATAAACAAAATATCTTAATATATTTGACATAAGGAAATACAGCTCAAAGCAGATACAAAACACTAACTTTAACAGAAAACAATAAAAATGGGCTATTTTAATACCACATGTTTTTGTCCATTAAAATCACCAGAGAAAGAATAAAAAAGGAAAACCTCAAACTAGGAGAATATATTTGAAAAAGACATAAATGACAAATGACTCATCCAACGTATACAGAAAAGTTATTTAAATTCATAAGAAACAAACAAACCAACCAAAAAACACTGTATAGAAAAACGGGAATGAGAATTAACAAGGCACCTGACAAAATATATCCAAAAAGCCAATCAATAAACCAACATAAAATTGCTCAATCTCTTTAGTATTCAGGAAAAACAAGAACACATTGTGATATTACTTCTCTCCCACCAAAATAACTAAAATTAAAATAACTGACAAAACCAAGAGTTGGCAAATAAAGTATAACAACTGAAACGTTTATACAATGCTGGCAGGAGTGCAAATGGGTACAACAACTTTGGAACACTTTTAAATATTGCCTACTAAATGTGAATGTAACCATATGCTGTGGCCCAGAAATTCATTCCCTGACATATACTCAAAGGAAATATAGATATACATTTATAGAAGTCATATAAGAAAATATTCAAAGTAGTATTTTTTAATAGTCCCAACAAGAAACAACCCAGATATTCATCAAAAGTAGAATAAATAAATTGTAGAATCCTTATTCAAATTAATAACATACAATAATGAAATTGATTCAACTACTACTACATATGCAACCAGTATGTATATCATAAATATGATCCTGGGGGAAAAATCTAAACACAAAAGAACCCATACTGCATATTTCTAATTATGTAAAATTTTAAAAATATATCAAAAGGATGTCTGATACATACTGGTTAACCTGGAAAATAGAGAAGGATAGAAATGGAGAGTGGGAGGGAACATCTAGGCTACTTATTGTGTTTCATTTCTTTATCATGTTGATGCTTACAAGTGATGTTCACACTACAATAACTCATTACATTGTGTACTATAATTTTACTCTTTTCCATATACATTATGCTTTTAAAAGTTTGAGTGAAATCGTATCTGTACATCTGAAATTAGAACATATATGTAAATATGAATCTTTCTTTGTATCTTCAAAATATATACATATATTGGCCAACAAGAAAATATGTAAACCACAACCATCATATCACAACTTAATGCCTAACTAGAAGACAGAGAACACTGCAAACTTCAAATAGTCTGTAAGTAGAAAAATAAACACCAAGTTTCAGCAGAGTTATTTCTCAGGTTTCTGCCTTTCTTGAGAAAGTCCAACCTAGTAATAAAACTAGTGAAAAAAAGTCCTGGTTGATCACAGCACTGACTACAATGAAAGAGCTTAAAAATCAGTATGGGGCTTAAGGAAGTAATCTTGGAAAGGCTACTTATGATTCTGAGGAAGCAGGAAGCAGGAGCTGGAATTTAATGTTCTGCAAGACAAAAAATTGAAGGACACACTACTCCACTTCCCACCACTCCCCGCAAGCTAGTTATTAAAAACCACACTTTATTAAAATGAGTGAAGAAGGTGTTCTTGAACTGGAATCTTGTAAAGGACAAAACTGTAAATATTCTTCACAAAATGCACAGATGTCAAGAGTCATTACATATATAAAATTATTATATATAGAAAAGAGAAATGGAGAATCAAATATATAAGTAATTTAAATTGTCCTAGCAAAGAAATCAATCATGAAGCAGAAGAAAATGTGGCATAATACTTTAAAGTGAATTAAAAAAAAAAAAGTAATTGGCAATAGGAAATAACACCTTGCACTAGAATTAAAAAAATACAACACAACAAAAATCAATTCACAGAAATGAAGAACATAAAATTTGAAGTCAGGAAGGAAATGAGCAAAAGACAAAATCAAATTATAAATAAAACTGAATTATGATATAACCAAAAGAAAATAAATTTAAATAAAAATTTAATAAAGGATATTGAAGAAAAGTAGGAAAACAAATAAGAGAATGTAAATGAGAAAAATAATTACAATCATTAGAAATAAAGTTCTTTAAAAAGGCATCTATGGGGAAGCAAAATGAAACAATAGAACAGAAATAATATTAAAAGTATAATCAAATAAAATTATATAATTAAAAAATTAATTTAAAAAGACCCATTCCTATCAGTTACCTGGGAAAATTGTCCTAGAATCACCAATTCATAAGTAGATTTAGTTAAATTATTAGACTTTAAAGATACAAAGCATGGCAACAATATAACAACATTTCCAAGAAACTCAATAAAGAAATAGTAAACCTAATATTTTACCAGACTACAGCCTTCAGTATGGATTGCCCCTCAACATAAAGAAAACAAAAATCCTCATAACTGGACCAATAAACAACATCATGGTAGACAGAGAAAATACTGAAGTTGTCAAGGATTTCATTTTACTTGGATCCACCATCAATGCCCATGGAAGCAGCAGTCAAGAAATCAAACGACATACTGCATGGGCAAATCTGCTGCAAAACATCTCTTTAAAATGTTAAAAAGTAAAGATGTCACTTTGATGACTAAAGCGCACCTTATCCAAGTCATGGTATTTTCAATCGCCTCATATGCAAGCAAAGGATGGACAATGAATAAGGAAGATCAAAGAAGAATTGATGCCTTTGAATTATGGTATTGGTGAAGAATATTGAATATACCATGGATTACCAGAGAAACAAACAAATTTATCTTGGAGGAAGTGCAACCAGAATGCTCCTTAGAAGCAAGAATGGCAAAACTTCGTCCCACATATTTTGGGCATGTTATCAGATGAGATCAGTCCCTAGAGAAGGGTATCATGCTTGGTAAAGTAGAGGGTCAGCAAAAAAGAGGAATGCCCTCAGCCAGATGTATTGACACAGTAGCTGCAACAATGGGCTCAAACATAACAACAATTACGAGGATGGCACAGGACCAGGTAGTGTTTCCTTTTCTTGTACATAGGGTTGCTATGTGTTGGAACCAACTTGACGGCACCTAACAGCAATAACAGTATTTTTTATCTAACCAGATGCCTTTTGCCAAGGCTATAGAAAAAGCAGTTTTGTACGTACAATTTTTTTCTGTAAAGGACCAGATAGTAAATATTTTGGGTTTTTGGGCCATATTGACTTGGTTACAACCTCCCAGCTCCATCACTGTAGCACAAATGTCTAGAAACTGCAAAAAGAATGAATGTGGCTGTGTCCAGTAAAATCTTACTTACAAAATCTGGTGGCAGGCTGGATTTAAGCCATAGGCTATAGTTTAGCAACCCCTGTACTTGAGAATAAGTGTTATCCGATCAAGAAAGAACTTGGGAAAATTTGCCCAAAACCAAAGATACAAGGATTAACGGACTACATGAACCACAGCCTTCCCCAGCCTGAGGTCAGTACTAGATGTTGCATGGCTACGACCACTAACCACTCTGACAGGGATCAGAATAGAGGGCCCTGGACAGAGTAGCATAAAAATGCAGAAGAAAATTTAAATTCTCAAAAACAACAGCAACAAAAAAGTCTTACCGGTCTGACAGAGACTGAAGGAACCCCTGAAACCATCACCCACAGACAACTTGTTAACTCAGAACTGAAGCCAATTCCAAAGTCTACCCTTCAGCCAAAGATTAGACGGGCCTGGTGGTACAGTGGTTAATAACTCAGCTGCTAATCAAAGGATTGACCATTCAAATCCACCAGCCACTCCTTGGAAACCCTAGGGGGCGGTTCTACTCTGTCCTATAGGGTCGCTATGAGTTGGAATCGACTCGACAGCAGCGAGTTTGGCTTTGGTTTATAAAACAAATAATAACATACGTGAGGAATGTGCTTCTTACTTTAATCAAGTATAAAAGATCAAATGGGCAAAACCTGCCCAAAAGCAAAGGCGAGAAGGCAAAAAGGGACACGAAAACTGGACAAATGGACGCAGAGAACCTGAGACGCAAAGGAAAAGGAAGAGCGTTGACACAATGCGAGGATTGCAAACAATGTCACAAAACAATTTGTGTAGAAATTTATTAATGATAATCTAATTTGCACAGGAAACTAAAGTGCACACACACACACACACACACACACACACACACACACACAAACAAAGGCTAGTGGTGAGAATTTCATATATTTACTTATAGATTTAAATCTACAATAAAAGCTAAAGATGATGGTGAAAGAAACACATGTAAATATTTTATGTTCTGACAAAGTAGAAATGAGAAGAGAAGGCAGAGAAAGAGGAAAGACCTTCAATATGATCAATAATGATACTTTTTTTTTTCCTTTCTTTTTTTATTGTACTTCAGGTGAAGGCTTACAGAACAAATAGTTTCTCATGAAACAATAGTACACATATTGTTTTAGCACATTGGTTAACAACCCCACAACATGTCAACCCTCTAACTTCTCAACATTTTTTTTGGTGAAAATACACATAGCCAAAGATACACCATTTCAAAAATTTCTACATGCACAGTTCAGTGACATTGACTACGCTCAACCAATTGTGCTGTTATTCTCACTTAAGATGAAGGCTTACAGAACAAAATAATTTCTCATTTAACAGTTACTACAAATGTTGCCCTATGACAATGGTTAACAATCTCACAATGCATCAACAATATCCTTACTCAACCTTGGGTTCCCTACCACCAGCTTCCTTCTCCACTTCTGCCTTCTGGCCCTTGTCACTTGACTACTGTACCTCGTTAGTCTCATTTGGTTTTATGGGACTGCCCACTCCCCGGCCGAAAGGTGAACCTCAGAGATAACTTCACCACTGAGCTAAAAGGGTGTCTGGGGGCCATACTCTCGGGGTTTCTTCGGTCTCCTTTAGGCCAGTATCTTGTCCTTTTTTTTGTGAGTTAGAATTATGTTCTACATCCTTCTCCAGCTCTGTCCAGAACCCTCTGTTGTGATCCTTGTCAGAGCAGTCAGTGGTGATAGCCGGGCACCATCTAGCTGTACTGGATTCAGTCCGGTGGAGGCCTTGGTAGCTTTGGACAATTAGTCCTTTGGACTAATCTTTTCCTTGTATCCTGTTCTCTTCATTCTCCTTTACTCCCAAAGGGATGAGACCAGTGGAATATCTTAGATGGCCACTCACAGGCTTTTAAGACCCCAGATACTACTCACCAAGGTAGAATGTAGAGCATTGTCTTTATAAGCTGCGTCATGCCAGTTGAGCTAGATGTTCCCCGAGACCATGGTCCCCACAGCCCTCTGCCCAGCAATTCAGTCCCTCAGGGAGTTTGGATGTGTCTATGGGGCTTCCATGACCTTTCCTTGTACAAGTCGTGCTAGTTTCCCCTGTATTGTGTACTGTTACACCCTTCATCCAAGATACCACTTATCTATTGCCTATTTAGTATTTCCTCCCCACCCCTCCCATCCCTGGTAACCAACAAAGATTGTTAACAGTTTGCGTGTGAACTTTTTCATGGGTTTTTACAATAGAGGTCTCATACAATATTTGTCCTTTTGTGATTGACTTATTTCACTCAGCATAATGTCCTCCAGTTTCATCCATGTTATGAGATGGTTCACAGATTCATTGTTGTTCTTTCTCATTGCATAGTACTCCATTGTGTGTATGTACCATAGTTTGTTTATCCATTCATCTGTCAATGGACATCTAGGTTGTTTCCATAGTTTTGCTATTGTGAACAATGCTGCCATGAACGTAGGTGTGCATATGTCTATTGGAGTGACGACTCTTATTTCTCTAGGATATATTCCTAGGAGTGAAATTGCTGGATCGAATGGTATGTCTATTTCTAGCTTTCTGAGGAAGCGCCATATCATTTTCCAAAATGGTTGTATCATTTTGCATTCCCAACAGTAGTGCATAAGAGTTCCAATCTCCCCGCAGCCCCTCCAACATTTGTTATTTCCAGGGTTTTTGATTCATGCCAGTAATGCCAGGGTAGGATGGTATCTCACTGTGGTTTTAATTTGCATTTCTTTAATGGCTAGTGATCGCAAGATTTCCTCATGTATCTGTTGGCTATTTAGATGTCTTCTTTGGTGAAGTGTCTATTCATTTCCTTTGCCCATTTTTTAGTAGGATTATTTGTCTTTTTGTTGTAGAGGTGTTGGATTTTCTTGTAGATTGTGGAGATTAGACCTTTGTCTGACTTGTACTGTCCAAAAATTTTTTCCCAGTCTGTAGGTTCTCTTTTTACTCTTTTGGTGAAGTCTTTTGAAGAGCATAGGTGTTTGATTTTTAGAAGATCCCAGTTATCTAGCTTATCTATTGGGGTTAGTGTGTTGATGGTTATGGTTTGTATCCTGTTAATGCCATGTATTAAGGCCTGAAGTGTTGGTCCTATTTTTTATTCTATGAACTTTATAGTTTTAGGCTTTCTATTCAGGTCTTTGATCCATTTTGAAGTAGTTTTTGTATACGGTGTGAGGTATGGGTCCTGTTTCATTATTTTGCAAATGGATATCCAGTTTTGCCAGCACCATTTGTTACAAAGACTGTCTTTTCCCCATTTGATGGACTTTGGGCCCTTGTGGAAGATCAGGTGACCGTAGGTGGATGGATTTACATCTGGGTTCTCAATCTGTCCCTTTGGTCAATGTATCTGTCGTTGTACCAGTACCAGGCTGTTTTGACTACTGTAGCTGTATAGTAGGTTCTGAAGTCAGGTAGTGTGAGTCCTCCAACTTTATTCTTCTTCTTCAGTAGTGCTTTACTTTTTCGGGGCTTCTTCCCTTTCCATATAAAGTTAATGATTAGTTTTTCCATCTCTTTGAAGAATGTTGTTGGTATTTGGATCGGGATTGCGTTGTATTTGTAAATTGCTTTGGGTAGAATTGTCAACAATAATGATACTTTTAATGCTAAAAGCCACAACTTATAAAAAGGATAAAAGAGGTATGAAATTATAGGAAACACAAGGAGTAATCAATAAAAACATGTTATTAATAAGATATTTTCAACAAACTACTACTACAAGAGAGATTAAATGAGTAAACATATGGAGGACCTTAACTGACATATATATAAGGGATGTTTTATTGATATATATTGAATATTACATCCTGATATAATACATATTATGTATTATACATATTTTATATATTATTCTCATACACGCATGAAATACAAAAGTGATTATATATTAGACTATGAAAATATCAGTACTTCCAATAAAATAGAACTATTACAAATAATACTCTTATCACAGTGTAATAAAACTTGATATTGATAAGAAAAATATTCTTTCCACATGGAAATTTAAAAACAGTTCTTATGAAAAAAAAAAAAAAACCCTTGAGAAAATAAAAATGGATACTACATACTGAATTCTATAGCTGGAATTTAATCAGTGATGGGGGAAAATTAAAGCCTTAAGCATTTACATCAATTAAAAAAAAAATCCAACTGGACAGAGTATAAACTAAAATAAGTGGAAGAAAATGATAAAGATAACAACAGAACTTAATGAAGTAGAGAAAATAAGATCAATAGATCTGATTAACAAACATGAAATACTCAGAAATTATTTTTAAGCAAGTAAACAAATGAGACAAGCCATAGCTAATTATTTCCAAACTCTCATAGTGTCTGAAAACACTTTAAACTGATGTGGTCTATCTTTAATTTGTTAGTAAACTATTTACATTTTTGGAAGGTGTAATTGCATTGTTACTAGTTTTTTAAAAACGTTAAAATAAATGTAATCCACCGAAAAAATAACTGAAGACTTTTTTCACATTTAGATTACGCAATTATGTGTTTTAAATTCAACTGGAAACCAAAATATTATAATAATGAATGTACACTGAACCACAACTATAACACTATTACACTATTCTATATGGAACAGAATTTTAAGTATTTTCATGAGTTTATGAAAAAATTTTTTAAAAAAGGATTATTATGAGGAGTTAAAAGATTTTCTTTTTAATTCAATTTTTTGTTTTGCTTAAAAAGTACTAATGACACATTAATGTAATACTTTTGCTATTTACATCTGTAAAGAAATCAGCTGGAAGCTCTCACTAAAATAGCATGGTACTCTACCATGCTGTTGGATGAAGTGATAATAAGATAACTGAAGGAAAAGAGTAACAATGACAATAAGGTATCAGGTTTACAAAAAGTGAGCTCTAAAAAAGCTTCAGTGCTTACTACCTTATTTATGTTGCCTGATATTAAATCAATATGGTTGTCACAATCCATTTTTAAAATATCCCATCACTGTCACCTAGGCAATGTATGGTGTATCAAATAGCAAGGTAAAAGAGTCCATGAGTAGTAAGAGTGAAAACTGCCACCATTAAATCTATTCCATTATGTAAGAAATGAGAAATAAAAATATGATTTTAGCTTAGCAAACCAATGTTCTTTCATGAGTTCATAAAATTAAGAACCATACAAACTTGCAACGTAGTTAAATGTATCATTAGACCTTACAGAATTAAGGATTAGGTTTGATTTAAAGAGATATTACCAAAAATTTTACTCAGGATATGTTTGTCTCATTTATTCTGAAGATGAACATAGTTTAAAAAAAAAAAAAAAACCAAGCCCATTGCTGCTGAGTCGAATCATATTCAAAGTGACCCTAAAGGACAGTAGAGCTGCCTCTGAGGGTTTTCAAGGCTGTCAACTGGCACATCTTTTTCCATAGGAGTAGCTGGTGGGTTCAAACTGCCAACCTTTTGGTTAGCAGCCCAATGCTTTAACTACTGTGCCACCAGGGCTCCCACAATATAGTTTTGCTGGTAGTTTAATGGTGAATAAGAGTAGAAACCTGATTTACAAACAATCTAAATGAAAAACCACCCTCCGGTATTTTGAAAGAAAAGTCTAAAACAGACTGACATTTTGTCTCCATGTCAATAGATATGCTTTAAAAAAACAAAAATTCATTCTTAATTCATTCATTAAATTCATTCTTAAGTAGATCTTAATGAGTATAATTAGGGGAAAGAGTTGTGTTTATCAAGTTACAGTTAGTTGGTATGTATAAATATTCATAATTAACTGGACTTTATAGAAATTGATCTTATGATAAACTTCATTCTTAGCTTTATTTTCAAGAAGAATTCAAGTACAATTTATTCTTTGACAACATATTAAAAAGTAACTGAAAATATATGAAAAATTAAATTGTTTTCCATATATAAAACCTGATCCTACCAAGAAATTAGGTATTTTGGGGGGCGGGGGATATTTATTTTGAAACACCATATCTGACCACACATTTGGGTTTAAATAAGCTTTGTCTTTGCTTTTAGGAAGTTAAAGAACTTGAAAATTTCAACACTCTAAGATTCTATGGTGCATCTATTTGCCTGAACTTATTTATATATATATGTTGAAAATTGCATCTATGATAAAGTTATAATATTTCATTTTAATTTATATGCATGTTATGTGGATATTATGGACAAAGAAAGTTATATTTAAACTGATTCACAAAATTATTAAGCATATAAGGATTTTTCAAAATAAAATCTATGAATACTTTATATTTTTCTTATTTTTCAGGTAGTTTCATATAGTACAATACTGGAGTTTAAATTCTCACAGTCAAAAGTTCAAATAAAATATTTATCTTGGACTATACAAGTAAGTGGATTGAACAGAATTATATGTATACATAGACTGATGCTATCCTACAAATAATATTTTGTTAGGTACAAGAGACCACAGAATTGAATTGTGGATAAATGAATTCATTCACTGAGAGAACACATATATGAGAAGATTTAACATTCCTATTTGGATTGCAAAGTATTTACTAAGGAGTGGGCTTTTCTTTCTTTTTTTTTTTTTTGTAATTTCTGCAATTCTCAGAAGTTGCAAAAAAGTTTATTCTTTCACTTCAGTGGACTCCATTTTAATCAACTGAGTTTGAAATAAACTCATGAATTATTTTTTTGTAAAATGCTGTAATCAAAACATCTTTGAATACAGAAATTAAAAGAAAACTTGTCCCTCTAAAAAACACAAGCATTTGAGTATATTGACCATAATAAATGGTTCTGCTTTAAAAAGGAAGTGTGAATCCAATTTTGTTCTATGTACGAGGAAAAAATTCTAATGTGATCACTCTGTGTCAAAACCCCTACATTCCATACGGCACCCACAACCATACTTACCTACTCTACAGTTTCAGATGCAAGCAGTTTCTCAGATAATCCTATTGAAGATAAACAAAATATTAGGAGCTGGGTATCACTATTTCTTAGGTTTACAATTGTTTTTGCAGCCCAAAGCATATCAGATGGAGAGAAAAAGTTATACCATATCCAATCTGTCAACAAGTGCTATGGGTTCTAACTTCAAGTATGTACTGAGTTTGAGTATTCTTATCACTTTTATCTTATCCAAGTTACCATCATGTCTAGCCTCCTAGCAAATCTCCCTTCTGCCTGTAGCCCCACTATCAATTCTTCTCCATGGGAAGGGCTTCATACATTATGTCATGTTCTCGTTGAATTTTCTATTATGAGGTATTGACATTGGCTTGTCACTTAATTCATTGCCATCTTTGACTTCTTTCTGATGTATCTATTTTGGAATCTCCTTTTGTTTTCTCCATGTGATTGCTTCTTTATTTCAGTACTATTAACTGGCTAATGAAGTATGATGGAGTTGGGAAATGATCCACCTTCCCTGACAAGTCCCCACAGAATCTGGGATGGATCATGCTTCTTAGAACTGCCTGGAAAGGAAAGGAGTCTTATTGCTCAAAACGTGTTACAGTTTTCAATATCACTCAAATAAATCCAAGGCCCCATGTACTATATTGGCTACCTCAACGGAATCATCTTTTGCTTTGCTCTGCCTTGCTTATTCTCTTTCATCACCCTGGTTCCTTGATATTCTTTAAACCAATCAAGCATGCTACTCCTTCAGGCCTTTTGTTTTTGCTGTTTTCTATGATGCGTATGTGTGTATGTATTCAACAAGACATTATTTTATTTTTCCATATATACATATATATATATATATAGAGAGAGAGAGAGAGAGAGTTCTGGGTCTGCCTATAGAAATAGACAAAAATAAGGGAGTGGGTATGTACACATATGTGCACACACACACCATCCCCAAATTTGAATTTTTCTTTTGTTTATTTATAAGTTTCATTTTTGACTGACATTATAATTGTAAGGAAAAAAATTCAATGCTTTTGAAATATAATGTGGAAAGAGAAGAGAAAATTTAACACAGGTTCTTTTGACATAAACCTACAGTAGCTCACTTAGCCATTGCGGTAACAAAATATATAAAACAATGCTAATAAAGAATTAATATGAAATAGTCAGTGGCTACTCTGCAGCTCTTCAAGTGGTCCTCAGTCTTTGAGAATTATTATTTCTAAACCTCTACTTTTTTTGGCCTATAAAGTGTTTGCAGTGAATTAAAATGAGCATATAGTTTTATCTTCCATTAACTTGTAAACTGACATATTATTGTTCATATGGCTGGTTTAATGCAGGTCCAAGTAACTATTGAGATTCTGAACAACTTGGGATTTTAAATTTAATAACAATGATTCCTTATGTTTAAATAGCACTTTTCCAACCACCAAGCATTTTCTAATTCAGTCCTTACAAGAAAATTCCTATTGTGTATTTGTATTACACATCATTCGCTCCATTTCATACAACATAGTACAATGACCAGGGCAGATCAGAGTTTGTATTGTACATGCAGAGAATAAAGGAAGTCTTAGCTATCTTTGAAATGCTCAAATTAGAGGGAAATCTAAGCAAATAATATATGCTGAGAAGTCCCTGGGTAGGGCAAATGGTTAAGCACCTGATGACTAACTGAAAGTTTGACGGTTCAAATCCAAACATAAGTATTTAGGAAAAAGGGCCTGGCGATTTGTTTTCAAAAGATCACAGCCTTGAAAACTCTATGAAGCAGTTGTACTGTGTAAAACATGGGGTTGCCATGAGTTGGAATCAACTCAAGGACAACAGGTTTAATTTTTATTTTTATTTTTTTCATAGTTGTTGCAGATTTTTTATATCTGGTAATTTTATATTTTCTTTTTTAAGAAACAGGAAAGAAAGATTTTTTGATGAGTTGATTAAAAGAAAAAAAAGAAAGGAAGAAAGGATATTGCTGTTACGTGAAGGGCAAAGATGGAAAATCTATAAATATCACTCTGACTCTTTGATCACCCTAATCTGCCCTAGTTCTAGACTTCCTAGCTCAGCAAAATGGAGAGAAGATAAATGAATAGTTCTACTATTACTGTTAAATACTAATCTGCTACCCAAGTGTGTGCATGCAATGTTTAAAGAATCTTTATTAAACTCAGAAATTTGGATGTGATATACTCCAAAATTAGTAACTATTAAAAGTTTTTTTTTTTTTTTATATATATTTTATTGTACTTCAGGTGAAAGCTTACAGAGCAAATAGTTTCTCATGAAATAGTAGTACACATGTTGTTTTTTTTGACATTGGTTAACAACCCCACAACGTATTAAGCCTCTAAATTCTCAACCTTTTTTTTTGATGAAAATTACAGATGGCCAAAGATACACCGTTTCAAAATTTTCTACATTCACAGTTCAGTGACATTGACTACGCTCTTCCAACTGTGCTGTTATTCTCACTTAAGATGAAGGCTTACAGAACAAAATAGTTTTTCATTTAACAGTTACTACACATGTTGCCCTATGACAATGGTTAACAATCTCACAGCACATCAAGAATATCCTTACTCCACCTTGTGTTCCCTATCACCAGGGGGCTTCCTTGTCCCCTTCTGTCTTCTGGACCTTGTCAGTGGACTATTGTACCTCTTTAGTCTCCTTTGTTTGTTTATTTATTTATTTATTTTTATTTTATTTAAACACCATTTCAAAACTTTTTACTTACACATTTAAGTGATATTGACTATGCTCTTCCAATTGTGCTGCCATTCTCGCCCAAGATGAAGGCTTACAGGACAAAACAGCCTCCCATTTAATAGTTACTACAAATGTTGCCCCATAGCAGTGGTCAACAATCTCACAATACATCGACAGTGTCCTTATTCAATTTGTGTTCCTTATCATCAGTTTCCTACTCTCCCTCTGCCTTCTGGCCCTTGTCACCGGACTCCTGTACATCGTTAGTCCCATTTAGTTTTACTGGGGTGTCCATTCCCAGGCTTAACATCGAACCTTGAAGGTAACTTCCCCTCTGAGCTGAAAGGGTGTCTGGGGGCCACACTCTCGAGGTTTCTCTAGTATTCTTTAGGCCAGTATATCTGGTCTTCTTTTTTTTTTTTTTTTTTTGGGAGTTAAAATTATGCTCTACATCCTACTCCAGCTCTGCCCAGAACCCTCTGTTGTGATCCTGGTCAAAGGAGTCATTGGTGGTAGCCGGGCACCATCCAGCTGTACTGGGCTCAGTCCCGTGGAGGCCTTGGTAGCTGTGGACCATTAGTCCTTCGGACTAATCTTTTCCTTGTATCCTGTTCTCTTCGTTCTCCCTTGTTCCCGAAGGGATGAGATCAGTGGAGTATCTTAGATGGCCGCTCATAGGCTTTTAAGACCCCAGACACTACTCACCAAGGTAGAATGTAGAGCATTATCTTTATAAGTAGTGTCATGCCAATTGAGCTAGATGTTCCCCGAGATCATGGTCCCCAGAGCCCTCCGTCCAACAACTCAGTCCCTCGGGGGGTTTGGATGTGTCAATAGGGCCTTCATGACCTTTCCTTGTGCAGGTTGTGTTAGTTTCCGCTGTACTATGTACTATCTCATCTCTCACCCAAGTTACCACTTACCTATTACCTATTTAGTATCCCCCCCCCCTCCCATCCCTGGTAACCAACAAGGATTGTTACATTTTGCATGTGAATTTTTTCATGGGTTTTTACAATAGAGGTCTCATACAATATTTGTCCTTTTGTGATTGACTTATTTCACTCAGCATGATGTCCTCCAGTTTCATCCATGTTATGAGATGCTTCACCGATTCATTGTTCTTTCTCGTTGCATAGTACTCCATTGTGTTTATGTACCATAGTTTCTGTATCCATTCGTCTGTTGATGGACATCGAGGTTGTTTCCATCGTTTTGCTATTGTGAATAATGCTGCCATGAACATAGGTGTGCATATGTCTATTCGAGTGATGACTCTTATTTCTCTAGGATATATTCCTAGGAGTGGGATTGCTGGATCGAATGGTACGTCTATTTCTAGCTTTCTGAGGAAACGCCATATCATTTTCCAAAATGGCTGTATCATTTTGCATTCCCACCAGCAGTGTATAAGAGTTCCCGTCTCCCCGCAGCCCCTCCAACATTTGTTATTTCCAGTGTTTTTGATTCGTGCCAGTAATGCCGGGGTGAGATGGTATCTCATTGTGGTTTTAATTTGCATTTCTCTAATGGCTAGTGATCGCGAGCATTTCCTCATGTGTCTGTTGGCCATTTGAATGTCTTCCTTGGTGAAGTGTCTGTTCATTTCCTTTGCCCATTTTTTGATAGGATTGGTTGTCTTTTTGTTGCAGAGGTGTTGGATTTTCTTGTAGATTATGGAGATTAGACCTTTGTCTGACTTGTACTGTCCAAAAATTTTTTCCCAGTCTGTAGGTTCTCTTTTAACTCTTTTGGTGAAATCTTTTGAAGAGCATAGATGTTTGATTTTTAGAAGATCCCAATTATCTAGTTTATCTGTTGGGTTTTTTGTGTTGATGTTTATGGTTTGTGTCCTGTTAATGCCATGTATTAAGGCCTGAAGTGTTGGTCCTATTTTTTCTTCTATGAATTTTATAGTTTGAGGCTTTATATTCAGGTCTTTGATCCATTTTGAAGTAGTTTTTGTATATGGTGTGAGGTATGGGTCCTGTTTCATTTTTCTACAAATGGATATCCAGTTTTGCCAGCACCATTTGTTAAAAAGACTGTCTTTTCCCCATTTGATGTATTTTGGGCCCTTGTCAAAAATCAGGTGACCGTAGGTGGATGGATTTACATCTGAGTTCTCAATTCTGTTCCATTGGTCAATGTCTCTGTTGTTGTACCAGTACCAGGCTGTTTTGAGTACTGTAGCTGTATAGTAGGTTCTCAAGTCAGGTAGTGTGAGTCCTCCAACTTTATTCTTCTTCTTCAGTAGTTCTTTACTTATTCGGAGTTTCTTCCCTTTCCATATAAAGTTAATAATTAGTTTTTCCATCTCTTTGAAGAATGTTGTTGGTATTTGTATTGGGATTGCATTGTATTTCTAGATTGCTTTAGGTAGAATTGCCATTTTCACAATGTTGAGTCTGCCTATCCATGAGCATGGTATGTTTTTCCATTTATGTAGATCCCTTTGGGTTTCATGCAGCAGTGTTTTGTAGTTTTCTTTGTACAGGTCTTTTATATTCTTAGTCAGATTTATTCGTAAGTATTTTATCTTTTTAGGGGCTATGGAAAATGGTATTGATTTCCTGATCTCCTTTTCATCGTTCTCTTTACCGGTGTATAGGAATCCAACTGATTTTTGAATGTTTATCTTGTATCCTGCTACGCTGCTGAATCTTTCTATTACTTCCAGTAAATTTCTCGTGGAGTCTTTAGGGTTTTCTATGTATAGTATCATATCATCTGCAAACAGGGAGAGTTTAACTTCTTCATTACCAATTTGGATGCCCTTTATTTCTTTCTCTTGCCTTACTGCTCTAGCTAGAACTTCCAGCACAATGTTAAATAGGAGTGGTGATAAAGGGCATCCTTGTCTTGTTCCTGTTTTCAGGGGGAATGTTTTCAGCCTTTCTCCATTAAGAATGATGTTGGCTGTTGGTTTTGCATAGATGCCCTTTATTATGTTGAGAAATTTCCCTTCTATACCTATTTTATTGAGAGCTTTTATCAGGAATGGGTGTTGGACTTTGTCAAATGCCTTTTCTGCATCAATTGAGATAATCATGTGATTTTTTTCTTTCCTTTTATTTATGTGGTGGATTACGTTGATGGATTTTCTAATGTTAAACCATCCTTGCATACCTGGTATGAATCCTACTTGGTCGTGGTGTATTATTTTTTTGATATGATACTGAATTCTATTGGCTAGAATTTTGTTCAGAATTTTTGCATCTATATTCATGAGAGATATTGGTCTGTAATTTTCTTTTTTTGTGATGTCTTTGCCTGGTTTTGGTATCAGCGTTATGCTGGCTTCATAGAATGAATTTGGAAGTGTTGCTTCCTCTTCTATGCTCTGAAATAACTTGAGTAGAACTGGTACGAGCTCTTCTGTAAATGTTTTGTAGAATTCTCCAGGGAAGCCATCTGGGCCAGGGCTTTTTTTGGTTGGGAGTTTTTTTATTACCTTTTCAATCTCTTCTCTTGTTATGGGTCTGTTCAGATTTTCAATATCACTTTGTTGTAGTTTGGGTAGGCCGTATGTTTCTAGAAATTTATCCATTTCCTCTAGGTTTTCAAATTTGTTGGAATATAGTTTTTCATAATATTCTCTTATAATCCTTTTTATTTCAGTTGGGTCTGTTGTAATGTCCCCCATTTCATTTCTTATTTGGGTTATTTGTGCCCTCTGCTGTTTTTCTTTTGTCAGTCTGGCCAGTGGTTTGTCGATTTTGTTGATTCTTTCAAAGAACCAACTTTTGGTTTTGTTGATTCTTTCTGTTGTTTTTCTGTTCTCTATTTCATTGATTTCTGCTCTGATCTTTACTATTTCCTTTCTTCCGGTGGTTGTAGGCTTTTTTTGTTGTTCTCTTTCTATTTGTTTGAGTTCTGTAGTTAATGTTTTGATTTTGTCCCTTTCTTCTTTTTTGATATGTGCATCTATTGCTATAAATTGTCCTCTGAGGACTGCCTTTGCTGTGTCCCAAAGGTTTTGGTATGATGTGTTTTCATTTTCATTTGATTCTAGGAATTTTTTAATTCCATCTCTGATTTCTTCTATTACCCATTGATGTGTAAGCAGATTATTATTCAGTTTCCATGTGTTTGATTTTTTTTCCTTGCTCTTTCTAGTGTTAATTTCTGCCTTGATGGCATTGTGGTCAGAGAAGATACTGTGAATTATCTCAGCATTTTGGATCTTGTTGAGGATTGCTCTGTGGCCTAAGATGTGGTCTATTCTGGAGAACGTTCCATGTGCATTGGAAAAGAATGTGTACTTTGCAGCGGTTGGATGGATTGTTCTATATATGTCTATGAGGTCTAGTTGGCTGATTGTGTCCTTTAGGTCTTCTGTATCTTTGCTGAGTTTCTTTTTAGTTGTTCTGTCCTTTACTGAGAGTGGTGTGTTGAAGTCTCCTACTATTATTGTGGAACTGTCAATTTCTCTTTTCAGTGCTGTTAGAGTTTTTTTTATGTATTTTGGAGCCCTGTCATTGGGTGCATAGATATTTAGTATGGTTATGTCTTCATGATGGATCATCCCCTTAATCATTATATAGTGTCCTTCTTTGTCTTTTATGGTAGATTTTGTTTTAAAGTCTATTTTATCTGAGATTAGAATTGCCACTCCTGCTCTTTTTTGGTAGTTGTTAGCTTGATATATTTTTTTCCAACCTTTGATTTTTAATAAATTCACATCTTTGTTTCTAAGATGTGTCTCTTGTAGACAGCAAATAGATGGATCCTGTTTTCTTATCCATTCTGCCACTCTCCGTCGCTTTATGGGTGCATTGAGTCCATTTACGTTCAGTGTAATTATTGATAGATGTGAATTTGTTGCTGTCATTTTGTAGTGCTTTTTTTTGTGATGCTGAAGTTTTCTTTGTTATTCTTACTCTCTTGTGCTGAGTTCCTTTTGTTTGTGGATTTTGTGTTCATTTCTTTTGTTTTTGTAGGTTTTGGTTTTGTTGAGACTTTATGTTTTTTGTCTTTATTTTTATGAGTTGGTTTGTTAACTTTTTTTGT
This sequence comes from Dugong dugon, assembly GCA_030035585.1. Classification (NCBI taxonomy): domain Eukaryota; kingdom Metazoa; phylum Chordata; class Mammalia; order Sirenia; family Dugongidae; genus Dugong; species Dugong dugon. The sequence continues at coordinate 38,904,680 of CM057479.1, forward strand.
GGTTACCATGAATTTTACCCTTATCTTTATAATTTTGAAGCAGTCTACCGTTACTTGGTATCACCTTGCCTTCTTCTCCTTTAGAAGGTTCTATACCTATGCCGTTTGTTCCCTCTTTCATTGTTTTGATGTTGTTGTCATCCTTTGATTGATTTCTCTGATTCCCTGTTGTATATCTTTTGTTTTTGGAAGGTCGTCTGTAGTTCAGTTCCTAGAATGGTATCTGGTTCATGTTAACCTGCGTCCTAGGTCCTAGGTCCTGCCTGAGGGCTTAAGCTGTTTGTCCTCAGATCGAAGAACTCCCTTTAATAATTCTTGTAAGTTTGGTTTGACTTTTGCATATTCCTTTAGTTTCTGTTTATCTGGAAATGACCTAATTTCACCATCAAATCTGAATGAGAGTTTTGCAGGATATATTATTCTTGGCTGACAATTTTTTTCTTTCAACATTTTATATATGTCATCCCATTGCCTTCTTGCCTGCATGGTTTCTGCTGAATAATCTGAGCTTAGTCTTATTGTTTCTCCTCTGTATGTGACTTCTTGTTTTTCGCGAGCTGCTCTCAGGATTCTTTGTTTGTCTTTAGTTTTAGCTAGTGTGAATATGATATGTCTTGGTGATTTTCTTTTGGGGTCTCTTCTATATGGGGTTCGTTGAGCTTCTTGGATGACCAGCTTTTCATCTTTCATGATATTGGGAAAGTTTTCTGTCAGCAGTTCCTCAATGATCCTCTCTGTGTTTTCTGTTTTCTCCCCCTGTTCTGGTATGCCAATCACTCGTAAGTTTTTGCTTTTAATTGTGTCCCACATAACTCTCAGGGTCTCTTCATTTTTCTTTGTTCTTTTTTCTGAGTTTTCCTGAAACAGAGTTGTATCCAAGTGTTTGTCTTCAGTTCCACTGATCCTGTCTTCCATGGTTTCAAATCTACTTCTCAGCCCTTCTATGACACCGTCCATTTCTGAAATCTTGTTGTTTATCTTTTGGATTTCTAATTGTTGTTTTTGTATAATTTCGAGTTGTGAATTTATTTTGGCATTTTGTTCTTGCATCATCTTCCTGAATTCTTCCAATTTTTTGTCTGTATTTTCCATAAATTTGTCTATTTTTTCCTCATGTTTGTCAGCTTTTCGCCTCAGTTCTTGGAAAATTCCGAGTATTAGTGATTTGAGTTCCGTATCAGGTACTTCTAGTGCATTTTCTTCCACAGGAGAGTTATCTGGTGTTTTAATTTGGACGCCTATTGGAGCCATCTTGTCTTGTTTTTGTAAATGTTTTGATATTGTTTGCTGTTTTCGGGGCATTCAGTAGATATTTCTCTCGTTTATTGATTGTAGATTTTTTTTTTTTTTTTCGTTCTTGTGGTACAGCTGGGCAGATCTAGTTGAGGAGGAGCCACTGGGATGGGTTGCTTGTGGCACTCACCGCAGCCACCAGGACGGTCGGTAGTCAGTGCTGGGCAGGTTCCAATAGGGCGTGCCTGCACCGCTTGGTAATGTGATGTCTAGTGCATGGTGCAGGTAGGTAGGGTGCAGCGGGAAGATGGTTATGTGTGAAGCTAAGCTGGATATGGGAGAGAGGAGAGAGGAGGAGGAGCAAAAAGTGTACAAACATAAAAGAATGCTAGGGGAGCTTGTCGTTGGAATGTACAGAAGAGAGACTATGGGATGGAGGAAACCAGAAGGGGGAAGAGAAAGAAAAGGAAAGAATGACCAAATAAAAATCAGAAAAGTTAAAGAACTGCAAAGTTCCCAGGGATCCCACCGATGCAGCTATGAGGTCTGGGGGAGTCGGTCTCAATTTTCACAGCTCAGCCTGGCCAGAAGATACAGAGGCATACATCGCCTGGAATTCAAGGATCAGAAAGAGAAGGAAGAGATAGAGAGACAAGGAATTAAGCAATGAAGAAAGACAAAAGAGAAAAAGAGGTAAAAGATGACAAAACTAATCAAAAAAGGAAGAAAAATAAAATTGAGAGAAAAAAAAAAAAGGGCAACACCAGCAGTCAGTGCCTACAAATGGGACCCAGAGAGCCCCCACTCAGGGGCGCGAATTCCAAGAAGCCGATAGTCTCGGGGTTAAGTGACCGTGGCCACGGGAAGCAGAGGGGCCAACGAACAAAGGCCCCAGGATCCCACCCGCGCGGGAGCCCAGACCTGGAAACAGCCACACGCCCGCACGCAGCCCTACAGCCCCGCAGGAGAGAGCAGAGACGGCCCTCGGAACCAGGCACTCAGGCAAAAGGAGGGGGAGGCAGCAGAAAAAGGTTCGCTAGGTGCCAGCAAATGGCTCCCAGAAAGCCTCCAGCCCGGGCGCGCGGAATCCAAGCACCGGTGCCCCCCTGCTCAGGGACTCCGGCCACGGAAAGCAGAGGGGCGAACGAACAAAGGCCCCGGGATCCCACCCACGCGGGGGCCCAGACCTAGAAACAGCCACACGCCCGCACGCAGCCCTACAGCCCCGCAGGAGAGTGCAGAGACAGCACTCGGAACCAGGCACCCAGGCAAAAGGAGGGGGAGGCGGAAGAAAAAGGTTCGCTAGCTGCCAGCAAACGGCTCCCAGAAAGCTGCCAGCCCAGGCGCGCGGAATCCAAGCACCAGCACCCCCTAGCCCAGAGACCCTGGCCACGGAAAGCAGGGGATCCCCAGCTGAGGCGGAGAGGGGTGGGTGGTGGGAGAGCGCGCACCGCAGTTTACCGGTCGTTCTGTCTCCGACCAGATGCTCTGCAAGGCTGCTCTCCCGTTTGCTGGTCTCCGATAGGAATCCAAGATGGTGGATCCGCGCTGCGTTAGCTGGTAAGGAATCTCTGCCTGAGTCTCTCCTCGCTCTCCGTTCTCTTTTAGTATTCTCACTCCGTTTGGTGTTTGGCTGAGTTCTTTATCTCTTCATTTGGTGTTCTAGGGTTTCAGGATTGTTGATTCTCTGTTAGGCTTAGTTTTTCCGATCTTTGCTGTGGAGGGACGGCGTGGTGTTTCTGCCTAGAGCGCCATCTTGCCGAGACTCTAAAAGTTTTTTTTTTTTTTAATAATTATTATACGAATAGTGTCTAATGATAGATTACATAAAATAATACATGCCTCGTGGAATAAACTTTGTAATTTTCATTTCAATATTGGGAAATTGTTCAGGAGCACTGTTTGGTTTTAGGGAATTTATACATTAGCCCTTTCTTTGATAAAGAATAGCAAACGTCTTAAATCATCTCTGCTTCAGTCTTTTCATCCGTAAAACCTGAGCCTGGATCAAATGTTGCTAAGACCCCATTCGAACGCTTAAGATTCCATGTCTTTTAGGCTTCTTAAAGGAGACTGCAATGGACTAAACTGATGCGTCTGTTAGCCTCCAAATTTGTCATGATGAGTATTGCGTGAAATAAAGAAGCCATCACCTAAGTCTCAAATTTATGTCATTGCCTATAACACATTTGTAACCTGGGAATTAATAACATTTTTTTCTTTTTATCCTTTTAGTTTTAATCACCATTCAGTTCACTTCAAGAAACAATAATGGCAATTAAAACAACACTCTTCACCTCTAAGAGTCTGAAGGTTACACTAGCTTGTAGTTGTTGAATAGGTAAGTGGCAGACACATAATTAAATTGGCACTATTTTAAAAATTCACGATGTTAAATTATGTTTCCAAAATTATTTGGTGCAACTAGAGAAGAAAAGGAAAGACAATTTTAAGACATTATTCCATTGAATTTTTTATCTTATTCTGAGATAAAAAATATTTTTACTACAGGGATAGAAATGGACAGTTTTATAGTTTTAAGGTATTAGGTTATTTTCATTTTCTTCTGAAAGCTTCTAAAATGTTTATGATTAAAAACGTTTTAAAGTAATCTTAGTAAAAGTTATTATGGTTGTCAGTTATAACAAGAAAAATAAGATGTTAAGATAATGTTGATAGTTGATAAAATAAAATTTCTATTAAAGAGAGAAAAGCATTAAAAAATTAAAATTCAATCTTGAGTAGATTTTAAGTTATCTACTGCATGTACTCTTTGGTGACCATATCTGGGCAGTTGTGATATCAGTGGCACTGTTGGAATCTAAGCTCCTGTCAACTATGAACTTACTTGAAAGCACCAATACACTGTAACCAGGCTGCAAAACTGCCAATTGCCGCGGGTATCTGTCACTAAAAAAAAAATTTGCCTTCAGTTGACTCAGACACATGGTTACCCCCTCCCCCATGTGTTTCAGAGTAGAAGTGTGCTCCATAAGGTTTTCAATGACTGTTTTTTAATTTTTTTGTTGTTGTTGTTGTTGTTTTTTTCCTTAACTCTGACGCGCCACTGGATAAAACTGGAACTTCTAACCTTTCAGTTAGCAGCCAAGCACCGTAACTGCACCACACACGGTTTTCTCTTTGTCGCAGTTGTTGTAAGCCATAGAGTCGATTATGACTCATAGAGACATTATATGACAGAGTAGAACTGCCCCATACCACTTCCTAGGCTGAATCTTTATGAATTCAGATTGCCAGTTCTTTTCTCCCACGGAACAGCTAGGTGGGTTAGAATCATTGGCCTTTTGGTTAGCAGCTGAGAGTAACCATTGCACCACCAGAGCTCATTTCTCTGTCACTGCTGTCCTAATATTTATGCCTTCATGAAAACCAATATTTAGATACAAGATTAGTGAATTCTCATTTATAAACTTTCTCTTTATAATTCTATAGCTTTTCTTCATTTACACATCTCATCTGAAGATACGATCAGAATTTCTTTATGGAATCAACATATCTCTATTCTTTTAGACGAAAGATCTACTCAGATTAAGAAAGTTAACTGGATGCATTTGTGTCATTAGTTTTTTGTTGTTGTTAGGTGCTGTCCAGTCAGTTCTGACTCATAGCAACCCTGTGTACAAACAGAACAAACCCTGCCCAGTACTGAACCATCCTCACAATTGTTGCTATGCTTGAGCTCATCTTTGCAGCCACTGAAGTCAATCTGTCTCACTGAGGGTCCTCCTCTATTTCCTTGACCCTCTACTTTATCAAGCATGATGTCCTTCTCTAGAGACTTTTCCCTCCTGATAACATGTCCAAAGTACATGAGACAAAATCTTGCCATCCTTGCTTCTAAGGAGCATTCTGGTTGTACTTCTTCCAAGACAGACCAGTTCATTCTTCTGGTGGTCCATGGTATATTCGTTAGTTTTGGCCACATGAATTAAGGGGTTAGATTTTAAAAGTACAAAGAAATATAATACACAAACTTCACAAATTTGTTGATTTTGTCTAGAACACTTCTTTTACAATGAGGATATCAAGTCATGGAGAGATTAATTTCCTAAATCCCCCTGGAACTAATGCTCAAGCTAGTGTTCATAGCTGCAGGAGTATACCATATGATATTTTTGAGAGCACAATAATTGTGTAGTTTTTGTATGGTCAGTTATATTTTTTCCCTGCCACCCACAATTATTATACTGCTTAAGGAATGGAAAGCAAACACTTGCATTTCTGCATGGTTTAAGCAGTTGACAGCTAGTTAAGTATCTTGTGGACATGCAGTATTGCATGGATGTAAAACAAATGCACAGATTTTGCTGTCTAATAGACCTGGAAGGAGTCTGCCTTTGACAGATGCTGCTATGTTATCTTATACAAGAGCCTCAGTCTTTGACGACTTAGGTTTTTGTTCTTGGTTTTTTAATCTTAAAAATGGAGGTAATACCTATCTCATAGGTTTTCCTTATGGTGATAGAATTACTCTTTGTAAATTGGAAAATTCAGAAATATATGTGAAGAATGCTGTAAGGTGTCCGACATAAATTAAGAGCTCAATAGTTGCTATTGTTAAGCTTCCAAATCTCTTCCTTAAAAAAAAAAATCTCTCCTGGTGTCTTTAACTCCCAATTACTTTACTACAACAATTTTTAGAAATGTCAGTGGCTCTGTTTTCATATAAATAGTGTTAAGAACATAGTGAATTACTGAAGAAACAATTGACAGTTGAATTTGGTGAAAATATTCTCTATAAATCATATATTTATTTCTTAATATATCAAGGAATTTGGTCTGATAATATAATGATAAATGCAACTCTGGCATGTAGGAGGGTATAGTAACTGGCACACAATTTGCTGCACCTTTCTATCAACATTAATGGTCAGAAATGTTAATTCAATTTTAAGTAAATTATAATTATGTACAAAGTTCTACTCTGTTGATCTAATAGACTGTCTCTATCCTTGCCTTTTTATGACATTAAGATTTACAAAACATTAAATAACTATTTTCATTTGGCATAAAATCGGAATATGTCTTGATGCTTCTGAAAGATGCAGAGCATTTCATCAAAACAGTATGAAAACCAAGAACAACAGGGGAAAAATTTTTTTTTTAAATACGGCCACCATGCATGTAAAAGAATTTATTTATATAAATAGTCAGATATGAAAGGACTAGATAATCTTGTTATTTATCATATTGGATATTTTTAAGAGTTTAAGCCTCATCCTAGAGAGAACCCTGTCAAAGAGGCACTTACCTCTCAAGAGAAGAAAGTTTAAAAATGAAATTTCAATGTGTAATCATGTTTTTCACGTGATTAGGACTTTCTTCATTTTTTTTCCATAATTATAAGAGCAGTTTCATTTCTTGAATCCTTGCTGTGAATTCCTGCTGCTCTGCTATGTCCTTGATTATTAGAGAACTCAAAAGCTTTCATTAAAAAGCAAACTGAAATTTCTCTTTGAGAAACCCCCATTTACTTAAGATTATTCATTGGAACATTATTAGTAATTGCTAAAGATGTTACTAGGGGTATGAATGAATAATCTAGAGCAAATGTAGCAAAATATTAACAATTGTTAAATCTATGGAATATGGTACATTTATAGGAGTGCATTATATTATTCCTTCAAATTTTTCTGTTTTTGACATTCTACATAATAAACTTGGAAAATGGATTAGGGAAAAATCATTAAAATTTGGAAGGATTCTTCATTCACATTATTCCAAGAATATGTAAGTTTCCAACCTACTTTAAGAAAGCTCATTATTGTGGCTACTGCAAAGAAGATGGTGGCTTAACGCAAGAAAGATTAGTCAGAGAATCCATATACAGTTAAATGACATTATCTTTATGCCTACAGCAAAAATGTTGACAAGTAAATATGTTACTATAGATGTTTAAGCAAAATAAATAAATATACAAACTGAAACTTTTAAAAACAAATTATGGATGTAATGGTCATGCTGCATAGTGAAGTGTATTAGATTTCCTTTACATAAAAAATAAAAACATCTCTGATATATTTTAATCTTAAACTTGTAGAAATTTATTTACCCATATCTTTCAGGGGAAAAATGTTTCCTTCTCATAAAGTACAAATTATACCTGTATAATTAAATGGCTATAAAATACTGATTTCAAAGTTGATAAATTATAAGTTGCAGTCATTTCATGGTGTTCCAGGTATGTGAATATTATTTCTTGCATTTTTTTTTTATACAGTAGAAAAGCGTTCACTCTGGTTTCCTTCATTTTTACATTGAAAAACTCAGAAGTATATGCATATGCTTTGTTAGCTTCTTCAGCGATATTGTACTTTGTGATTCAATGACATTTGAAAGTATGATTGGAAGTCTGTTCATAAGCTTTTATGTTAGAGAGCTTCTCTCTTTGTGTAATTCTTTCAGATTCACACCATCAATGAAGTTTTGATTGCCTGTGTAATTGCATGTAGCTGCTTCTGAAAGATTTTACTCTCCCTATTTGAAATCCTGAATCCAGAGTTGAATTTTGGCCTTCTTCTATGGTTAATTAAAGATCGGTAGTGCTAATTGTTTATAAGGATTTTAGAGTTAGCCTTAGTTTGAAAATTCTAACTTCATTCTGACTTGAATTTTATGATTTATTAGAATAACTATCTAAACTTATTTTTTTGTTTATTGTAGTTTAACTGAAAGATTACATTTCAAGTTAGTCTCTTATACAAAAATTTATACATATATTGTTATGTGACCCTAACTGCTCTCCCTATACTGTGACAGCACACTCCTCCCTTCCTGATTTCTCATGTCCATTCAGCCAGGTCCTAACCTTCTTTGCCTTCCCATCTCACCTCCGGACAGAAACTTCTCATTTAGTCTCTTGCATCTACTTGAGCTAAGAGGGACACTCCTCTTCAGTATCACTTTATGTCCCACAGTCCAGTCCAATCTTTGTCTGAAGAAATTGTTTTAGTTCTGGGCTGATAAAGAGTCCCGGGGCCATGCTTTCTGAGTTTCCTCCAGTCTCGGTCAGACCATTAAGTCTGAACTTTTTACTAGAATTTGAGTTCTGCGCCCCGCCTTTTCCTGCTCCATCAGGGACTTTCTGTTATGTTCCCTGTCAGGGTGGTCATTGGTGGTAGCCAGGCACCATCTAATTCTTCTGGTCTCAGGCTGATGAAGTCTCTGGTTTATATGGCCCTTTCTGTCTCTTGGGCTACTACTTTCCTTGTGTCTTTGGTGTTCTTCATTCTCCTTTACTCCAGGTGTTTGGAACCAATTGATGCATCTTTGAATAACTATCTAAACTTATAATGAAAAATTTAAATGTCATCCTAAAAGCGTGGGAGTACGTATTTAGAAAACTTTTTTTTAGAAGATATATGAAGGGGAAAAAAAAAAAAAACCTAGAAGATGTGTGCGTGTGTGTGTGCGTGTCTGTGTGTGTGTAGTGGGGAGACTCCTGTGGTAGATGGTACTTTTATTCATCATGATATGTTTCCTTTCCCATATAAGGATCATAGTCTTATTTTCTTGCCTTGCTTCTTTCTATTCTTTCCAAGACCATTAGGAGGCTAGGCTTTTGACTTACTTTTCTGGATGTGACTTTTGCCATGTTTGAGAAGAAAGCTTATAATGATTCTGTGAGTAAGCTCTGTCTCATGATTCTACCCCTATTGCTGGAATAGTATGTCTCAAAAGGCAGTGCTTTTTCAGTCTGGGCCTCACAACGAGAAGATTGGTGGAATAAGGTCTACAGTCTGGAAAGGAGCCATGGTCGAACCACAGCAATGTAATGTGAACAAGAAATAAACATTTACTGTTGTAAGCCCCCTGAGGTTCCTGGAGTTATTTTTTACATAGTATAACGGATTAAAAGCTTGCTGAGTATTGTTAATCCCCACAAGGCTCTTTTGCCATTTCCACTGGAAGTTTCTGCTTTCATGGTGCACTGCTACATCTCTTGTGAAATATTTTCCCTCCCACTGGATAACACTCTGTCCCCCAGACACTATAGACTCGTATCATATCCTGCCATCTCCCATCAGGTAATACTGTTTTTTTCAGCAAGCTTTTGTTTTTCACGGAAAGTGTGCTGTCTCCAATTCTGCTGGACACAGGCTAATCTGCCTGGCAGCACCCTCATTTGCAAAAAATTTAATCATGCCACGCAACTCTAATTCACCATCCATAACAGCCTCTATTCCAGGAGCCAGATGTTTTGTGAACATCCCAGTATATCTAAGCTTTGTCGATCCCTTTGTAGAATAGTAGATACATATTTTCCCTTGTGCTCAACTTTAACAATTCAGTTATATATATTTGTGTTTACACTTACTACTTCTACTCTCCCTCCAGAGGAATCAAAAATCATATTTAAATGGTAACATTACTTTGCACTCAGAATTGCTCCCACATCATTAAAGTGAGAGGCCATGTAATTGTTTTAAATGCCATCTTTCACAGCATACACTTAATGATTTTCTGTTGATTAATTAAAATGTTAATTTGCAATGCCTTGTTTTTCATCAGATAAATTTTATACATAAACAATGTTTATTTTGAAAAGTATAAAGATATGACACTCTTTCTCTTCTCCATCAATAAATCTATATTACTTTCTTTTTCATATAAGGGATTGACACTTCATATCAATTGACTTAATACTGACTCTCCTACCAAATATATAAGAATGCCAGGCAGAGTCACAAATTAAGCTAAAATTAGGATCCTAACCATACTTAATTTTAGCTCTATGATGCTTAACATGGAATTTCCAACCACAAGTATTAAACATTTCATAGTTGATAGATATTCCAATTTATTTCATTTTGCACCAAATTATATATGAATTATACCACCCATGTGCCAGTTTGTCCTACTGTTGTGGCTTGAACGTTGCTATGATGCTGGAATGCCACCAATATTTCAACACATTCACTGAATGTTGCTGGGATGCTCAGTCTTTCAAATACCAGTAGGGTCACCCAGGGGAGACAGATTTTAGTGAAAATTCCAGACAAAATGGACTAGGAAGAAAGGCCTGGTGATCTATTTCTGAAAATTAGCCATTGAAAACTTATGGATCACAACAGAACATTGTCCAACTCACTTGCTTTGAACACCTCATCAGGGAGGATTCACTCCCTGGAGAAGGACATCATGTTTGTGAAGTAGTGGGCCAGTGGGGGTGAGGGAGATCCTTGGTGAGACGGATTGGCACAATAGCCACAAGAATGCACTTGAACATGCTGGTTATGTGAGTGTGACTCAGGAACTGGCAATGTTTTATTCTGTTATACATTAGGTCATGAGTTAGAGTCTTCTTGACAGCAGCTATCTTACCTACCTATTTATGTATTAATTAAGCATTCTATTATATATGTATATATAGCTACACACATTCATATATGAAATTATAGATTTCATATATAATTTAGATATAAGGAAACACTGACATTTTGGTTATTAATTCTTAAATGGTGTTACATTTCTGTCAAGGTTAATAAAAAATGGATATTGGAAATAGAAATAAATGAAAGTAAATTAGATTATAATATATGAACAGGTTAATTTTTGTTTTGTTTTGTTTTGTTATAAAGGCATGAAGAATGCAAGGAGACTAAGGAAAAGTAACTACATACTTAAAAACTTCATTCCTCTATTTGTGTATAATAAGTTGACTGCATCCTCTTTATCCTGAAGTTATTTACAGTAAATTTGTGACCATACAACCTTTTTTTTTAATTGAGGAAGAGGGTTTAAGAATGACTAAATCTAAATAAACTTTAAGGCACCCTGGTGGAACAATTGTTAAGCACTCAGCCGTTTACGGAAAGGTTGATGGTTTGAACCCAACAGCCACTCCCAGGGAGAAACACTTGGCAATCTGCTCTCACAAACATTATAGCCTAGGAAATCCTATGGGCCAATTCCTCTCTGTCACTTGGGGTCACTCACTGACACATAACAGTAACAATAAATAAAGATTTCCCCTCTCTCAATAGACATTACCATCTTCCCCAAAAAGATGACAGCATGTGGAATCATTATTATTAATCTATGACATTATAAAATCTTACTAATAATCTCTATAATATTCAGTCCCTACTGTTCCATTTTTCAAAAGTATAAAAATAACATCTTTATAAGATTTCACAATTAATTCCAAACACTTAATGGATGAAAAAAGCATAGGCCTTAGTTAATTTCATTATTTTATTTGCTTCAATAAGTTATTTTTCTTTTTTTAGTTGTGGGAATATTTGGAATGCATTTCTCATTTACATTAATATTAGTTTTAGGTCTTTAAACATAATGTATTACAAGTTTGGTGCCTATCTGTTATATTTTAATATGTTATTTATATTTTATTAGCACAAATACAAGTTCTGAGGATTCAAAATATGTTAACTATTTTATTTCTCATCACAAATACTAAATTTCTTGATCATATTGAGCAAAATAGAATAACCTGCAATAAACTCCCTACACTGGCTTATTCTTATTTCAATGAACACATTTGGTTTTCTTGTTACTACTAGAGATGAAAGAAAGCGGTAAAGTTGCGTTGTTCATGACTCAATGCATTTTGAAGCCACTATGGCACAGTGGTTAAGAGCTTGGCTGCTAACCAGCTGCTAACCAAAAGGTCAGCACTTCAAATCCACCAGCAGCTTCTGGGAAACCCTATGGGGCAGTTCTACTGTGTCCTATAGGTTCTCCATGAGTCAGAATCCACTCGACGGCAACAGGTTTGGTTTGGTTTATAGCATAACAGTGGGTAGGAGCACAGGCTTTATTGACAGTAAAACTGAATTTAAATTCTGACTCTGCCAATTAGTTGCTATGGTACCTTGCGTAAGTTACTTAATTTTTATAAGCCTTGGGGTTCTCATTGGTAAAATAGTGATGATTATATCTAACTCAACATACTGTGAGGATTAAATTAAAAGCGGTATGTAGAAGATATTAGCACTGCAAGCAGTAATAAAGGGTAGCTGTTCTATTGTAATCATTATCATTATTATTACTACTGTTAGAGAAATAACACGTCGTCCAAAAAGGGTTCTGCAGTGAGAAACGGCACCTCTTCCAATACTGCTTCTCCCAAGACTCAGGATTAGCTGAGGGAAACTGCAAGAGAGAGCATTTGGCTGCATAGTATTAAACCTGCCACAACCTCCTCAACTTCCTCTTGTGCCTGGTGATTTCTGCAGTAATGTCACCAGGAAAATGGACTGCATTCAAAAGTATTCAGGAAGAGTGGGAGAGGAGTGTGCCCTGACTTAAGAATAGCACCCGACACAACTATTTTTCCCAGTATGTTATAGGGAGTTTTAAAAATGTTTTTAAAAAAGTGTGTTCAGTTATTCATAATTATTATACTTGACTATTAAAACCCAAAGTTATAGCATGAAATTTTCATTATATATGCCAGTGACATACGTTTAAAATGAAATAATGAAATGACATTTATTATACATTACTGTAAGTAGGAGTTTTAGAAATCCTGTTCTAGCACATTCACCTAATAAGATAGCCATAGTCACACATATTACTACAGCTTTCCTAAGCCAAATTATTTCTGAAAAATTCATACTGGCTCTTTTTTAATAATGCTTACAATTTTGTAAACTAATGAGAAAACTTACAGCATTTTGATCTGTGTAACTCAAGAATAGCTAATATTTACAGTGTTTAATGTGCCCTGATACATTATTTTATTAAATTATTTTAAAACTCTGTGACACAAATATTAGTACTCTCATTATATAGTCAAGAAAACTAAGAAAAGTTGTTACTATAATTATGTCTATAATAAAAATGTTAAAGTAATAGCTTTTGAGAAATCTCTGAAGACAACGATTAACCCTCAGGTGTATTTTCAGGTCTCAAAGTGCAAATTCTTGCTTGGTTAGTGTCTTTTTGTTCTGATGTCTCTTCTAACTGATCGCACCTATGTTGGGGATGATCGAAGTAGTTCAGTTCGCTAGAAATGGTGCCAATATGCCCAGTCCATTGTTACTGATTACCTTTCTCATTTAAAGGTCTATAAAGCCAGTCTACACAGAATAGTAGTAGTACCAGCTGTTTAAAAACAGTCATAGATTCTCTCATATATTATTCCCTACTTCCTTTATTTTCCTCATAGATGGTGTCTAAAATAATAATAGTCTGAAGTGAATTCAAGCTTTTAGATCTAAAAAGACTGTCTCTTGTCTCTGCACATTTGTATTTCTTTTAGCCCTCTACCTTCTCTTTCCTTTACATTCCACCTGGAACCAAATATTACAACAATTCTTAATGATGTTAAAGAACTAAGTCCAACAGCATTTTTAATATTATAATTTATTAGCAAACTAAACTATCTATCAAAGCCCTTTCATAAATATTTATACAATTGGATATTATTGGATAGATTGAACTATTTTTACTGGTTAATTATGGAAGAAGAAAGAAGAAGGTGAGGAAAAGATTACAAGATGAGTGTCTAAAAACTGGATTTGCATGATACAAATATCATGCAAATATATATATATATATATATGGAATAAAATTGTCTTTCAAGGGCTAATGGACTTAGAAGTACACTTCATCTATATCAAGAATTGCTTGAGCTTGTGAAACATACATTGATCTGGCAAATCATCACCTCACTAAGACCAGGCTGACCTTGTCAACACTGATGAAACAGATACTCATCCCCAAATCAAATATATCCTGAGCTTGCTAGACATTGCTTGGTCAATAAGAAAATGGAGAGTAAGCATGGAAGTCTGAAAAGCTTTCAGGATTTGATAAAAAGATTTTTTGAAATGAAAGTTTAAAGAGGCCTTTATGGGAACTGTGATGACACAGCCAACACATTAACTAACTCTTTGTCTCTGAACATCATCAAGACTGCTTATCCATTGTGTATGCTTACCATGCAATTGCAGATAAGTATAAATAAGGAGATATATGATTGTAAGTGTTCACATCATCAAATGCTGCTACGGCTTAGAGGTATGAAAAAGCAAGAAAACAAAGGGATTTTTGTTGTTTTAGATGAAAGAATCTGACAAAATTGAAAATTTTGGTCCTTCTATTCTGGATAATTTCTGCAAATTCTCTTTCCTAAGGTATGATTTTAATAAAAATATTTATATGGCATTTATTGTATGTTTTTGTTACTAATTAGAAATGTAACACATGCAGTTTTGGAAATTATCTAAATACACATACACAAAGAAAAATATATCATCTGTTATGCCTAGATTTATCTGATGACAAAAAGTGTAGGCTTTGTTTCCTCCTTTGAATACATGTGTGGAGTTAGAGGTCAGGGGAAGGCATGCATTAGGAAGTTGTTTGGTGCCTAAGCTCGAATATAAAAGCTTTTCCTCATGCACTGTCCCTACTAATGAGCATGCACTGGGGATGCAGGGAGAAGTATTGACTAGAAGCACAGGTTAGATGAGAGACAAGAAATTTGAAATGTTTTGGGAAGCAATCCTTCCCTTCTCTGGGTTTTCTTTCTTATATTTAAACTAATGAGAGATAAAAACTTGGTAACAGCTTTTCATGAAAATATACGGCAAAATTCTCAGTGAGGGAATGGGTTCCTAAAGCTGAAGGAACATTTCAACATAGACTGTAAGATTCTAGGCAAATGTTGTGTAGTTAAAGAGAAAGGTATTATTTGCTTTGTAGATGAAATATCTCTTACACTTTGGGAGCAATGGGGCTATTGATCTATATTTATATAGAGAGCTGCCATCAAGTTTACTCTGACTCATAGAGAACTTAATGTAGAACAGAATGAAACATTGTCCAGTCCTGTGTCTTCCACAAGATTGCCAGCATGTTCCAGTCCATCATTCCAGCTACTGTACTGATCTATCTCACCTAGGGTCTCCCTCACCTTTCCCAGTCTTCTGCTTCACTGAACACAGTATTTTTTTGAACAACTGATTCCTCCTGATGACATATCCAAAGAAGATGAATTGGATAATGTTCTGTTGCAATCCATAAGGTTTTCATTAACTAATTTACAGAAGTAGATCACTAGGCCTTTCTTCCTAGTCTGGCTTAGTCTGGAAGATTTGCTGAAACATGTCCACCATGGGTGACCCTGTTAGTGCCTGAAATACTGGTGGTAGAGCCTACAGTATCATAGCAATATGCAAGCCACTACAGTACAATAAGCTGGCACATGGGTTGTGTGGATATACACATACATACATGTTGTTGTTGTTGTTGTTGTTAGGTGCCATCAAGTCAATCTTGACTCACAGTGACCCTATGTACAGCAGAATAAAACACTGCCTAGTCATACGCCATCCTCAGAATCATTGCTATGCTTGAGCCCATTGTTGCAGCCACTGTGTCAATCCATCTTGTTGAGGGTCTTCCGCTTTTTTGCTGACCCTCTACTTTACCAAGCATGATGTCCTTCTCCAGGAACTGATCCCTCCTGATAACATGCCCAAAGAATGTGAGGTGTTGTCTTGCCATCCTTGCTTCTAAGGAGCATTCCAACTGTACTTCTTCCAGGACAGATTTGTTCGTTTTTCTGGCAGTCCATGGTATATTCAATATTCTTTGCCAATACCATAATTCAAAGGGTCAATTCTTCTTTGATCTTCCTTATTCATTGTCCACCTTTCACACTCAAATAAGGAAATTGAAAAATCATGGCTTGGGTGAGACACACCATAGTCCTTAAAGTGACATCTTTGCTTTTTAATACTTTAAATAGGACTTTTGCAGCAGATTTACCTAATGCAATATGGTGCCTTATTTCTTAAATGCTGCTTCCATGGGTGTTGATTGTGGATCCAAGTGAAATGAAATCCTTGATAACTTCAATCTTTTCTCCGTTTACCATGATGTATCTTATTAGTCTGGTTGTGAGGATTTTTTTTTTTTTTTTTATGTTGAGGCGTAATCCATACTGAAGGCTGTAGTCTTTGATCTTCATAATTTTGTGCTTCAAGTCCTTTTCACTTTGAGCAAGCAAAGTTGTGTCATCTGCAAATTGCAGGTCGTTAATAAGTCTTCCTCCAATCCTGATGCCAGGCTTTTCTTCATAGAGTCTAGCTTCTCGGATTATTTGATCAGCATTCAGATTGAATGAGTATGGTGAAAGGATACAACCCTGACACACACCTTTCCTGAGTTTAAACCACTCAGTATCCCTTTGTTCTGTTCGAACGACTGCCTCTTGGTCTATGTACAGGCACCACATGAGCATAACTAAGTATTCTAGAATTCCCATTCTTCACAAAGTTATCTGTAATTTGTTACGATCCACACAGTTGAATACCTTTGCATAGTGTATAAAACACAGGTAAACATCTTTCTGGTATTCTCTGCTTTCATTCAAGATCCATCTGACATGAACATTTATATCCCTTCTTCTTTGTCCTCTTCTGAATCCAGCTTGTATTTCTGGCAATTTCTTGTCAATGTACTGCTGTAGCCGCTTTTGTATTATGTTCAGCAAAATTTTACTTGTGTGTGATATTAATGATTTTGTTTGATAATTTCTGAATTGGGTGGGATCTCTTTTCTTTGGAATGGGCACAAATGTGGATTTCTTCCAGTCGATTGGCCGTGTAGCTATCTTCCAAATTTCTTGGCATAGACACATGAGCACCGCCAGCACTGCATCCCTTTGTTGAAACATCTCTGTTGGTATTTCATCAATTCCTGGAGCTTTGTTTTTCTCCAATGCCTTCAGTGCAGCTTGGAATTCTTCCTTCAGTATCACCAGTTCTTGATCATATGCTACCTCCTGAGATAGTTGAATATCAACCAATTATTTTTGGTACAATGACTCTATGTATCCCTTCCCTCTGCTTTTGATGCTTCCTAAGTCATTCAATATTTTGCACATAGAATCCTTCAGTATTGCAACTTGAGGCTTGAATTTCTGCTTCAGGTCTTTCAGGTTGTTCTTCTTCCCTTTTGGTTTTCTAACTCCAGGTTTTTGTACTTTTCATTATGATGCTTTACTTTGTCTACTCAAAACACCCTTAGAAATCTTCTGTTCAACTCTTTTACTCATCATTTTTTTCCTTTGGTTTTAGCTACTCTATGTTCAAGGGCAAGTTTCTTCTGACATCCATTTTGGTCTTTTCTTTCTTTCCTGTTTTTTTAATGACCTTTTGCTTTCTTCCTGTATGATGTCCTTGATATCATTCCGCAGCTCCTCTGGTCTTTGATCATTAGTGTTCAGTGGTCATTAGTATTCTAGATACATACATATATATATATATATATATATATACATATATATATATGTATGTATCAATAGAGAGAAAGAGTGATGAAGGAGAGTGAGAGAGAGAGTGGGAGAAACTATTTTATTACTTAGAAGCTAACAATCACCAAAGATAATAATACCCATTATTTTTAGAGGAATGTTAATTTACTTAAGTGATATTGGAAGTATACCTTTCTATATACTTGTGGGAGAAATCACAAAGATTTTAAAAGTTCGTAAAATGTGCACCCATGACCCAGAAATTCCAGTAATATGCATTTATGTATGGAAATTATGAAATAAGTGATCAAAGGTTTAAATAAAAAGTTATTTACTGAAGTACCCTTTAATGGAAAATGATAATTAAATATGTTAAGGTATACAGAAATTAGAAAAACATGCATTCATTAAAATTATAATGTAAATCTAAACTCACTGACATGGAAACATATCCTACCACAATAAAAGGGAAAAGCACACTAATGTTTTAAAAATAGAGATTGGCTGATAATAAATTCAGAGTTTTCAGGGGTTGATGAAAATGTTGTCAGTTTAGATTGTGGTGATGGTTACATAACTTGAGAATATACTAAAAAAAATTGAATTATGTAATTTAAATAGGTGGATTTTATGATATCAATTATATCTCAATAAAATTCTTTAAAAAGTATACATACATTATTATCCAAATATAGTGTGTGTGTGTGTACATATACACATAAACAAAAAAATCTAGGAAGATAATATATGGATCATGGGATTAATGTATTTTTCCCCTTCATACCTTATCTGTATTTTTTAAATAATCATGTATAATTCTGATTTTAAAAAAATGATTTTAAAAATGCATTTCCATATTAAAATATTTAAGATTTATCCTGAAAATTGGAAACTGTAATCTAGATTATAAAAAAAAATAATAACTATATTATGACATAGATTAGACATTACATGGACCAAAATATTTTATTATTGGAATTAACATGGCAAAATAATTATTTGGAAATATATTCCCTCACTTTTATATATCTGCTAGATTAAGTTTTTCCCAGAGAACATAGACTCTGATTTTTATAGGCCTCTTGATTATACATATATAACCATATTAATAAATTCCTGAACAACTAGAGACATAGTATAATACTCACTGTCGACTGTTAACTAAAGGCCATCCAAATTAGCAAAAAGTTAAATGATTATTAGTGTCCTATCTAAATATAAAAAGAATGTGGGAACATTTACTATTGATAGATGGTGTAATTTTTCCTAATTTGCATTTTTATAAGAATTATACATTAGTATATTTCAAAATAACACAGAAATATAATACAACTTAAAGAAAGGCTTCTCCAGAAACAGTCCTATTTTTAAGTCATAATCAACAATACTGAGTCATGAAGTCATTGTAACTAGAGTGCAATATTGACTATTGCAATAATGTCAACTATAAGTACAGTAGTGCAGTGCAATGGATCGCTTTTTTATATGGGCTTTTTTGCTATGGTCTTGTAACTCCCATTAAATTATTGGGTGGGACTATGGAAATAAGGTGCTTGTGGCCCTCCAAAGGGATTGGACAGCTTGTTAATAATGCAAATAAGGTGCATGACACCCTTGTGGGGTAGGACCATGCAAATAAGATGTGTAGAACCCTAATGAGGGATTAGTCAGTTTTGCCTTCGTGCAGGACTTAAAAAGAGCCATTCTAGAGGAGGAAAGGGGGGCCTCATTACCACCAGGAAAGAAGAGCTAGGAGTGGAGTTAGTCCTTTGGACACAGGATCCCTGTGCTGAGAGCCTCCTAGATCCAGGAGATAGAGCTGTAAAAACAGAGACAGCACAAGACAGCAAGAAGCAGTGGCAGAGAAATGGCGGCAGCAGAACCAGGAGACTGGCACGAGACAGCACAGTGAGCTTCCTCGCCCATGGAGCAATGCAATTACAGTGGGTTTGCCAACACACAGAGCAGTAGAACTGAGCACCTTTGGGCAGAAGGTTTCCTGATGGAGTAGGGTGTCTCCAGGCAGTTGTCAGAGAAGCTAGGCTTGCTAACCCATGGAGCAATAAAGCTGAGCGCCTTTGGGCTGAGGCTTACTGGCAGAGTGCGGTGTCTCTGGGAATTTATTGGCAGTGCTAAAGAGCTTTGTAACACTTGCTAAGCAGGGCAGGGGCCTGGCCTAAAGGCTGAAGGGCCAAAGGCCAGAGAGACAAGTGCCTGAGGGCATGGCTGAGAAGAGGCTGTTCTGATTGATGAACTGTATCCTGAATTGTAACCTGTTACTTACCTAATAAACCCCATAATCGTATGATTTGTGAGTTCTTTGTGGCCATTGCAATGAATTATCAAACCCAGCAGAAAAGTAGAGAGTGTTGTGAGAAGGTCAGCTGCTGTCAGAATTGGCAAAAAGTTTGGAGAGAGGAGGTGTGTCTGACTTCTGCTTCATAGGACTCAGCTTTGGGCTGTTGATGCTGATAATGATTCTCTCTCCTTCCCCTTGTGAAGTTAGACAAGGAGGTCAGATGCCTCCACCACGCCATTTTTACAAGTAAGTTATACTAGCTCACTTTATCATCCTGAATTATCTACAATATTCTGTATTCGGACTTTTTTTTTTATTGATTTAATACATTCTTTACTGTCCTGATTATTGAGAAATGTTAGCTAGAAATCTTCACCTCTACATTACTTCTCTATAATTCATTCTAAAGAAGTGAAAGAAATAACCATTGATATTAAAACAAACAAACCCATTGGTGTCGAGTTGATTCCGACTTACAGCATCCCTATAAGACAGAGTAGAACTTCCCTGTAGGGTTTCCAAGGAGCGGCTTGTGAATTCAAACTGCCTACCTTTTGGTTAGCAGCTGTACTATCAACCACTGTGCCAACAGGGCTCCAACTATGGATTTTAAAGACTTGCAAACTAACAAGTTATGAAGTTACTTAAATATAAACTGCTTAATATAAATTTAATTTCAGTATATATAAGATTTGGCATTTGGGGCTTCACCCCAATGTGGAAAACTGTTAGGTTGAAGATGATGTGGAAGAGAGACAAGATTATGAGACAATATTGACCCTTTCATATCCTTTCCTAGTTGAAAATGAACTTGATCTTGGTCTGTGACTGTCTTTGGAGCATGCTGAGAGTCAAGTCAAGCTAACCTTTCACAAAACCTCTCAATCCAAGTTTCCAAATAGGCATACTCTTTTTCCTCTCTTAGCTTCCATAACAATTTAAGTATACTAATGTATTGCAGTGATTTATGAACCTATTTTCCCACTACTAGATTCTAATACCATTGCCTAGTCTGGAGCTTTCCACTTTACCTTACACATAAAATGTGGACAACATAATGGGTGAAATAGTGTATGAATTAATGCATGGCTATGGATAGAACAGACTTGAAATTGCATCGTAGTTAATCCCAAACACTGCCTTTGACCCCTCTCTAATTATATATTCATAAGAACATCCATATGAAGTGAGAATAAAAAAAATAAGCTCTCAGTTTGCCCATTTTTAACCATCAACCAGTAATTTACAGAGTGATTATATCCTTACTCTTCTTAGATGAAAACAAAACAAAAAAACTGACCAGTGTTAGCATAACAAAATAGCAATGTTTTATTAAAAACACAATAAAATGAAAAAGTATCAGCTTTCAAATCTTGTATATGCTACCCTAAAGCTAAAAAGAAAATTCCCTAAATGTTTGCTATTGCAGTAAATAACCTCTGCCCACTCTGTTGACTATTATTTGAGTTCACTAGGGAATGTTTCTAACATATGCTGCTCTCCTCTATATTACACACTGGAGCATACAAGCAATATATTCCATTCTGTTAAAAAATTTATGAAGATTTATTGGAGTAGGATTTGCTGTATCATTTGGTTTAAATCAAATTCATGAGATTTGCCAGCCTTGTTAATTACTTTAGGAAATATGAGAAAAAAATCCTCCTTTTCTTCTCCTGGGGAGGTCAGTTTATTCTAGCTTGAGGAATCTTTCTTGCCTCTTCTTAGCAACAGGGACTTGATGGTTCATTAGCATAACTGCATGCATCCTTCAAGACTCAAGGAGAAAAACAATACATTGAAAATTTAACTGTGCCTGACTCCTAATATAAAAAAAAAAAAGGTAATTTCTCAAAAAATCCTACAGTATCAACAAAGTTATGTGTCATACTGAGTATTAAGGACATTGAAAATGTCTGATCTGTGATAATAAATTTCTTCATTCCTTTAAAATGGAAACCTCAGAGGAAGTGATTTTGAAATGAGAAATTAAGGCTTAGAAACAAGAAGTCATACATAGTTAACCTCTATTATCACCAACAACTCATGAGTGATATTAGTCTTGAGAACAATTAGATAAAATTTAGCAAATTATATGAACATTGGGTAAGAAAGAACAATCTCCATTGCTAATATAAATTGGAACTGAACTGTTTTTTAAAATATATTTTCATTTCTCCATTAGTGTTTGTTGTTTTAAATATCTAAGTGAGAGCAATAATATCTACTAAAGAGCAAAAGTAGTCACTATATTGGCAAATGTGGAAAGCTTACTGCTTTACAGGCAACAAATTGAGTTATAATTTTCACTCAAATTCATTGTCTTGAAGGAAAACAATTCAATGGCATTTTTTTTTAAATTAAGAGTATGAATATTATAGATTTCAAAATTTCTTTACCTTTTGCATTATTTTATTTTAAATTAAGTGTATTTATAGTCATTATTTCATAGCACGACTTACAACTAAATGTATAACGGAGAATATTTATTCCAAAATCATGTCAAAGGATCGAATTATTTGAAAAAATATAAAAATTTTAAGTTAATATCTAAATAAAAATAGTAATGTGGAAAATTAGATATGACACAAAACTGAAAATTAGTATGAATATTGTAATACAGTTGAGCACACAGTAAGCACTCAATATTTGTTAAATGAATCCATAATTAAAGAATAAAATTAAAAAAAGAAAATGAGAATGATAACATGTTCAGATAGACCAAATTTAAAGAAGTGTTAACATTGAGGAGAGAGAAAAATACTTAAGAAGGGAACAGCAGGAAAGAAATGGAAAAAGTAAATGTACATATTAAAACAAATTTACGTATTTTTGGTGTTCTCTGGCAAACACTGTGGTTGAAGCTTTTAGGTGTTATCTCATTAATCCTCATAAAAATCCTTCAAAGTATATTTCAATCTCATTATTTTATACAAGAGGAACTAAGGATCAGGGAACATGAAGATACTTTTAGATTTGGTTAGAAAGGTAGTTAGGGAAGAAACGGATAGGTTTGCTTATGAGCCCAAATTGCTAAGATAAGTAGTAACCTTGAGGAAGCATGCCTTTTCAACTTCTTTTGACCTCCTTGTTCTCTTTTAATGAAAAATCCACTTAAAATGTAATTTTAAAAACAGTAATAAAGAGAAACAGGTTCATAGATGAACACAGGCAGTTAAGAGAAAACCTAGGTGTTCTAAATACTTATAGGCATTGTTTCAAATATGATTTAGTCCAGGGGAAGAAGATTGTGTCCCAAAGTTCTGGTTCAAGCTGTTGTGTAGCCACCAACACCCATGCCTTCTTAAGAAAGGTGTTTGAAAGCTTATGATCTACATCAAACTGTTGGCAAACTACGGCCCATGAGCCAAACCTGTCCACATCCTGTTTTTATAAAAAAGGTTTTATTGGAACACCCAAAAAAAACCAAACACAGTCATACACATTTTCAATGGCTGCTTTTACATCATAAATGAAGAGTAATTGTAGGCAAGACCATATGGCCCACAAACCCTAAAATATTTACAACCTGGCCCTGTACAGAAAAATGTTTGTCAACACACGCTGTAGATGACTATCTGGAAAGGAAAGGATAATCACAGTTACTCATTTTTTCTGACTCATTTTATCTGACATATTAAGGTTCATAGTACTGTCAATGAATTCTGTCTTAGTTATCTAGTGCTACCATAACAGAAATATCACAAGTGGATGGCTTTAACAAAGAAATTTATTTTCTCACAGTGTAGGAGGCTAGAAGTACAAAATCAGGATGTCAGCTCCAGGAGAAGTTTTTCTCTCTCTGTTGGAACTGAGGGAAGGTTCTTGTTATCAAACTTCCCTGGTGGAAGAGTTCCTCAGCACAGGGAACCCGGGTCCAAAGGATGCACTATTGTCCTGTCTCTTGCTTCTTGGTGGTATGAGGTCCCCAAATCTCAAAAGAGACTGACTTAAGACACAACCTAAACTTGTA
Organism: Dugong dugon; assembly: GCA_030035585.1. Classification (NCBI taxonomy): domain Eukaryota; kingdom Metazoa; phylum Chordata; class Mammalia; order Sirenia; family Dugongidae; genus Dugong; species Dugong dugon. The sequence goes on from CM057479.1 coordinate 38,928,437, forward strand.
GATTGAGTAGTGCCTCATTAACATAACTGCTGCTAATCCCACTTTATTGATATCACACAAGCAGGATTTACAACACATGGGAAAATCACATCAGAAGATAAAATAGTGGACAATCACATAATACTGTGAATCATGGCCTGACCAAGTTGACAGATATTTTGGAGGGACACAAGTCACATAATTTTTGACTTCTCAAAATAATTTTTATTCTGGGAAATTATCTTTAGAAATGTAATTTTTGAAGAAATTTTTCTTTAATTATGTCTTTTATTTTCTAATTTGTTGCTCTTATTATGCAGCAAAAAAAAAAAACGCCTGAGACTTCCGGCAAAATGGCGCTCTAGGCAGAAGCACCATGCTGTCCCCCCACAGCAAAGATCAGAAAAACTAAGCCAAACAGAGAAAACAATAATCCTGAAACCCTAAAACATCTAATGAAGAGATAAAGAAATCAACCAAACACCAAATGGAGTGAGAAAACTGACAGAAAACAGAAAGTGAGGAGAGATTCATGCAGAGGTACCCTACCAGCTAATGCAGCGTGGATCCGCCATCTTGGACTCCTATTGGAGACCAGCAAACAGGGGGTACGAGAAAGCAGCTTCACAGAGCTTCTAGCGGGAAACAAAACAACTGGTCATTTGTGATATATGCTTTCCCACCCCCCACCCTTCTTCACCCCCACTCGGCCTCCTCTGCTTCCCATGTCTCTTCTCCTGGAAACATTGGCTCCCTGGATTCCACACACCCGAATGGGCTGGCTCTCTGAGTGCCATTTGTTGGCTGTTGATGTTGCTTTTTCCACTTCTTTTGATTTCTTCCTTACCTCTCACCACCTCCCCTCTTTCGCTCAAATACCTGGCTCTGTGTGCCGTCTTTGCTTCTTCACGAGGGGCTGTGGAGCTTCATTTGAGTGCGGAGCTGCTTCCCGGTCTGGCTGCCACACTGGTGGGATCCCGGGACTTTTGTTCGTTTGTTTGTTTTGAATTGTTTGTTTTCTTTTCCTTTTCTTGAGTTGGGAGCCCTTTCTGGCAAGGTGGTGCTGCGAGGCAAGGAGACTACCCCCTCAGCATGCAGAGACATGCAGAGGGATCCCTGAGGACATTTCTTTGTTTGTTTCTTGGGGGGCTTTTCTTATTCTTTTTTTAATTTTTTTAATTTGTTTTGTTTTATTTTCCCTCTTTTTCCCTTTTTGTCTTTCTTCATTACTCAGTTTACCATCACTCAATATCTTCCTTCTCTTTCTGTTCCCAGAATACCTGGTGTTGTATATCTCTACACCTTCTAGCCAGGCTGTACTGCAACACCTGAGAGAGACTTCCCCACACCTCATAGCTGCACTAGTGGGATCCCTGAGAACTTTGCGATTCTTTAACCTTTCTGATTCTTATTTATTCATTCCTTTCTTTTCTTCCTCTTCCCCTTTCTGTTTTTCTCCATTTCATAGTCTCTCATCTCTCTAATGGTACCCTCACCTAGCATTTTTTTGTTTGTTTGTATGTTTTTGGCTCCTGTTCCTCTATCCTCTGTCCCATATCCATCTTAGCTCTACACGTAACAATCTCCCCGCTACACCCTGCCTACTTGCACCGTGCGCTTAACATCACACCACCAAGCAGCACAGGCACAGCCTGCTGGAACCTGCCATGCACTGATTACCTACCCACCCTGGTGGCTGTAGTAAGTACCACAAACAACCCATCCCAGCAACTCCTCTTTAGCTAGACCTGCCCTGCTGAATCATATATGAGTGACTGACCCTGCCAATTGGAGAAGGAGGCGAAAAGTATTGTGCCCACAGATGAGCAAACAACAAAGAACACACAGCCCGCTTGCTCAGACATAGTCAAATTAAAAAAAAAAAAAAAAAAGAGAGACCAAACAAACAAATCTACAATCAATAAACAAGAAAAATAACTACTCAATGCCCCAAATACAGCAGACAATATCAAAACATTTACAAAAACAGGACAGGATGGTTCCAGTAGGCGTCCAAAATAAAACACCAGATGACTTTCTAGTGGAAGAAAATGCACTAGAACTACCTGATATGGAATTCAAATCTCTAATACTCAGAATTCACCAACAGCTGAGGCAAAAAGCTGACAAATATGAGGAAAAAATAGACAAATTCATGGAAAATACAGACAAAAAATTGGAAGAATTCAGGAAAATAATGCAGGGAGAAAATACCAAAATAAATTCACAACTAGAAATTATACAAAGAAAACAATTAGAAGTCAAAAAGATAAACAACAAGATTTCAGAAATGGACTGTGTCATAGAAGGGCTGAGAAGATTTGAAACAGTGGAAGACAGTATCAGTGAAATTGAAGACAAACACTGGGATACAACTCTGTTTCAGGAAAATTCAGAAAAAAGAACAAAGAAAAATTAAGAAACCCTGAGAGTTATGTGGGATACAATCAAAAGCAAAAATTTGTGAGTGATCAGAGTTCCAGAACAGGGGATAAAACAGAAGAGACAGAGAGGATCATTGAAGAACTACTGACAGAAAACTTCCCCAATATCATGAAAGAAGAAAAGCTGGCCATCCAAGAAGCTCAACAAACCCCATACAGGAGAGACCCCAAAAGAAAATCACCAAGGCATATCATAATCACACTCGCCAAAACCAAAAACAAACAAAGAATCCTGAGAGCACCTCGTGAAAAACAAGAAGTCACATACAGAGGAGAAACGGTAAGATAAAGCTCAGATTATTCAGCAGAAACCATGCAGGCAAGAAGGCAAAGGGATGACATATATAAAATCTTGAAAGGAAATAATTGCCAGCCAAGAATAATATATCTTGCAAAACTCTCGTTCAAATTTGATGGTGAAATTAGGTCATTTCCAGATAAACAGAAACTAAAGGAATATGTAAAAGTCAAACCCAACTTACAAGAATTATTAAAGGAAGTTCTTCGATCTGAGGACAAACAACTTCAGCTTACAGGCACAATCTAGGACACAGGATCGTACCAGCCAGATACCAACCTAGGAAATTAACTCTCGAGTACTATCCAAAACCAAAAGAAATACAACAGGGAATCAGATAAGTTAATCAGTAAATGACAACAACATCAAAACAATAAAAGAGGGAATAAATGGCATAGGTATAGTACCTTCTAATGGAGAGAAAGGCAAGGTGATAACAAGTAATGGTAGACTGCTTCAAACTTAGAAAGATAAGGGTAAAATTCATGGTAACCACAAAGAAAGTTAACAAACATACTCATTAAAAAAAAAAGAGGAAAAACATAAAGACTCAGCAAAAAGAAAACCTACAAAAACAAAAGAAATGTAAAAAATATCCACAAACAAAAGTAACTCAGCACAAGAGAGTAAGAACAAAGAAAACTTCAGCACCACAAAAAAAAGCAATACAAAATGACAGCAACAAACTCACATCTATCAATAATTACACTGAATGTAAATGGACTCAATGCAATTGTAAAGAGACAGAGAGTGAAAGAATGGATAAGAAAATAGGATCCATCAATATGCTGTGTACAAGAGACACACCTTAGAAACAAAGACGTGAATTTATTAAAAGCCAAATGTTGGAAAAAAACATATCAAGCTAACAACTACCAAAAAAGAGCAGGAGTGGCAATTCTAATCTCAGATAAAATAGACTTTAAAACAAAATCTACCATAAAGAACAAAGAAGGACAGTATACAATGATTAAGGGGACGATCTATCATGAAGACATAACCATAATAAACATCTACATAACCAATGATTGGGCTCCAAAATACAAAAAAAACAAACTCTAACAACACTGAAAAGAGAAATTGACAGTTCCACAATAATAGTAGGAGACTTCAACACTCAGTAAAGGACAGAACAAGTAAGAAGAAACTCACCAAACATACAGAAGACCTAAAGGGCACCATCGGCCAACTTGACCTCATAGACATATATAGAAAAATCCATCCAACCACTGCAAAGTACTCATTCATTTCCAATACACATGGAACGTTCTCCAGAATAGACCACATCGGAGGACACAGAGCAATCCTCAACAATATCCAAAAGGTTGAGATAATTCAAAGTACCTTCTCTGACCACAATGCCATCAAGGCAGAAATTAACACTAGAAAGAGCAAGGAAAAAAAATCAACTATATGGAAACTGAATAATACCCTACTTACACATCACTGGGTAATAGAAGAAATCAGAGATGGAATCAAAAACTTCCTAGAATCAAATGAGAATGAAAACACATCCTACCAAAACCTTTGGGACACAGCAAAGGCAGTCCTCAGAGGACAATTTATAGCAATAGATGCACATATCAAGGAAGAAAGGGACAAAATTAAAACATTAACTGCACAACTCAAACAAATAGAAAGAGAACAGCAAAAAAAGCCCACAACCACAGGAAGAAAGGAAATAGTAAAGATCAGAGCAGAAGTAAATGAAATAGAGAACAGAAAAACAATAGAAAGAATCAACAAAACCAAAAGTTGGTTCTTTGAAAGAATCAACAAAATCGAGAAACCACTGGCCAGACTGACAAAAGAGAAACAGGAGAAGACACAAATAACCCAAATAAGAAATGAAATGAGGGACATTAAAACAGACCCAACTGAAATAAAAAGGATTATAACAGGAAATTATGAAAAACTATACTCCAACAAATTTGAAAACCAGAGGAAATGGATAAATTTCTAGAAACACACAGCCTACCCAAACTACAACAAAGTGATGTTGAAAATCTGAACAGACCCATAACAAAAGAAGATATTGAAAAGGTAATAAAAAAAACTCCCGACCAAAAAAAGCCATGGCAAAGATGGCTTCACTGGAGAATTCTACAAAACATTTACAGAAGAGCTTGTACCAGTTCTACTCAAGCTGTTTCAGAGCATAGAAGAGGAAACAACACTTCCAAATACATTCTATGAAGCCAGCATAACGTTGATACCAAAACCAGGCAAAGATGTCACAAAAAAAAGAAAATTACAGACCAATATCTCTCATGAATATAGATGCAAAAATTCTGAACAAAATTCTAGCCAATAGAATTCAACATCACATCAAAAAAATAATACACCACGAACAGCCCAGTAAAACTAAATGAGACTAACGAGGTACAGGAGTCCAATTACAAGGGCCAGAAGGCAGAGGGGGAGTAGGAAGCTGATGATAGGGAACACAAGTGGAGTAAGGATACTGTTGATGTGTCGTGAGATTGTTAACCATTGTTATAGGGCAACATTTGTAGTAACTGTTAAATGGGAGGCTATTTTGTCCTGTAAGCCTTCATCTTGGGTGAGAATGGCAGCACAATTGGAAGAGCATAGTCAATGTCACTTAAATGTGTACGTAAAAAGTTTTGAAATGGTGTAACTTTGGCTATGTGTATTTTCACCAAAAAAAAAAAAAAAAAAAAAGCTGAGAATTCAGAGGGTTAAAATGTTGTGGGGTTCTTAACCAAAGTCATAAAACAGCATGTGTACTACTGTTACATTAGAAACTGTTTGTTCTGTAAGCCTTCACCTGAAGTACAATAAAATAATAAGATAATAATAATAATAATAATAATACACCACGACTAAGTAGGATTCATACCAACTATGCAAGGATGGTTCAACATTAGAAAATCAATCAACATAATCCACCACATAAATAAAAGGAAAGAAAAGAACCACATGATCATCTCAATTGACACAGAAAAGGCATTTGACAAAGTCCAACACCCATTCCGGAAAAAAACTCTCAATAAAATAGGTATAGAAGGGAAATTTCTCAACATAATAAAGGGCATCTATGCAAAACCAACGGCCAGCATCATTCTTAATGGAGAGAGGCTGAAAACATTCCCCTTGAAAACAGGAACAAGACAAGGATGCCCTTTATCACCACTCTTATTTAACATTGTGCTGGAAGCCCTAGCTAGAGCAATAAGGCAAGAAAAAGAAATAAAGGGCATCCAAAATGGCAATGAAGAAGTTAAACTGTCCCTGTTTGCAGATGATATGATACTATACCTAGAAAACCCTAAAGACTCCACGAGAAATCTACTGGAACTAATAGAAAGATTCAGCAGAGTAGCACGATACAAGATAAACGCACAAAAATGAGTTGGATTCCTTTACACCAAAAAAAAGAGAGCGATGAAAAGGAAATCAGGAAAAAAAATACCATTTATAATAGCCCCTAAAAAGATAAAATACTTAGTAATAAGTCTAACCAGGGTTATAAAAGACCTATACAAAGAAAACAACACAACACTACTCCAAGAAAACCAAAGGGATCTACATAAATGGACAAACGTACTATGCTCATGGTTAGGGAGACTCAACATTGTCAACGTGACAATTCTACCCAAAGCCATTTACAAATACAATGCAATCCTGATCCAAATACCAACAGCATTCTTCAAAGAAATGGAAAAACTAATCATTAACTTTATATGGAAAGGGAAGAAGCCCCGAATAAGTAAAGTACTACTGAAGAAGAAGAATAAAGTTGGAGGACTCACACTACCTGACTTCAGAACCTACTATACAGCTACAGGAGTCAAAACAGCCTGGTACTGGTACATCGACAGATACATTGACCAATGGAACAGAATTGAGAACCCAGATGTAAATCCATCCACCTACGGTCACCTGATCTTTGGCAAGGGCCCAAAGTCCATCAAATGGGGAAAAGACAGTCTTTTTAACAAATGGTGCTGGCAAAACTGGATATCCATCTGCAAAAAAATGAAACAGGACCCATACCTCATGCTGTATACAAAAACTACTTCCAAATGGATCAAAGACCTCAATATAAAGCCTAAAACTATAAAGTTCATAGAAGAAAAAATAGGACCAACACTTCAGGCCTTAATACACGGCATTAACAGGTGAGAAACCATAACCATCAACTCACAAACACCAATAGATAAGCTAGATAACTGGGATATTCTAAAAGTCAAACAAATATCCTCTTCAAAAGGCTTCACCAAAAGAGTAAAAAGAGAACCTACAGACTGGGAAAAAATTTTTGGACAGTACAAGTCAGACAAAGGTCTAATCTCCATAATCTACAAGAAAATCCAACACCTCTACAACAAAAAGACAAATAATCCTATCAAAAAATGGGCAAAGGAAATGAACAGACACTTCACCAAAGAAGACATTCAAATGGCCAGCAGACACATGAGGAAATGCTCGCGATCACTAGCTATTGGAGAAATGCAAATTCAAACCACAATGAGATAGCATCTCACCCCGGCATTACTGACACGAATCAAAAACACGGGAAATAACAAATGTTGGAGGGGCTGTGAGGAGATGGGAACTCTTATGCACTGCTGGTGGGAATGCAAAATGATACAACCATTTTGGAAAATGATATGGCGCTTCCTCAGAAAGCTAGAAATAGACATACCATTCGATCCAGCAATCCCACTCCTAGGAATATATCCTAGAGAAATAAGAGTCGTCACTCAAATAGACGTATGCATACTTATGTTCCTGGCATCGTTGTTCACAATAGCAAAACGATGGAAACAACCTAGATGCCCATCAACAGATGAATGAATAAACAAAGTATGGTACATACACACAATTGAGTACTATGGAATGAGAAAGAACAACAATGAATATGTGAAGCATCTCATAACATGGATGAAACTGGAGGACATTATGCTGAGTGAAACAAGTCCATCACAAAAGGACAAATATTGTATGAGACCTCTATTGTAAAAACCCATGAAAAAGTTAATGCACAAAATATAACAATCTTTGTTGGTTACCAGGGATCGGGGGTGGGGAGGAAAATACTAAATAGGCAATAGATAAGTGGTATCTTGGGTGAAGGGTGATACAGTACACAATACAGGGGAAACTAGCAGAACTTGTACAAGGAAAGGTCATGGAAGCCCCATAGACACATCCAAATTCCCTGGGGGACTGAATTGCTGAGCGGTGGGCTGTGGGGACCATGGTCTCGGGGAACTTCTAGCTAAATTGGCATAATACAGCTTATAAAGACAATGTTCTATATTCTACCTTGGTGAGTAGTGTCTGGGGTCTTAAAAGCCTGTGAGTGGCCATCTGAGAGTGGTCTCATCCCTTTGGCAGCAAGGGAAAATGAAGAGAACAGGGTACAAGGAAAAGATTAGTCCAAAGGACTAATTGTCCACAGCTACCAAGGCCTCCACTGGACTGAGTCCAGTACAGCTAGATGGTGCCTGGCTACCACCACTGACTGCTCTGATCAGGATCACAACAGAGGGTTCTGGACAGAGCTGGAGAAGGATGTAGAACATAATTCTAACTCACAAAAAAAGACCAGATTTACTGGCCTAATGGATACTGGCGAAACCCTGAGAGTATGGCCCCCAGACACCATTTTAGCTCAGTGGTGAATTTATCTCCGAGGTTCACCGTTCAGCCTGGGAATGGACAGCCCAGTAAAACCAAATGGGACTAGTGAGGTACAGTAGTCCGGTGACAAGGGCCAGATTGCAGAAGGGGACAAGGAAGCTGGTGATAGGGAACTCAAGTTTGAGTTAGGATACTGTTGATGTGTTGTGAGATTGTTAACCATTGTCATAGGGCAACATGTGTAGTAACAGTTAAATAAGAAACTATTTTGTTTTGTAAGCCTTCATCTTAAGTGAGAATAGCAGCACAATTGGAAGAGCGTAGTCAATGTTACTGAACTGTGCATGTAGAAATTTCTGAAATGGTGTATCTTTGGCTATGTGTATTTTCACCAAAAAAAAGGTTGAGAAGTTAGAGGTTTGACATGTTGTGGGGTTGTTAACCAATGTAATAAAACAATATGTGTACTACAGTTTCATGAGAAACTGTTTGTTCTGTAAGCCTTCACCTTAAGTACAATATAAATAAAAATTTAAAAAAAAAGGCCTTTTACAGGAAGGTGGTAACTCCAACAGAAGTATTTTGCTAACCTTGGAATCATCCCAGAGAAAGACCTGAGATGATGCAAATACTTTCCTTTACAAGTGATCATTTACTCTGCCACAAGCAGTGTAAAACAAAAGCTCGTATCACTGCAGAGTTATGTTACACTGTGTGAGGAAGATAAATTCAGTCGGCTACACACTGGAGAACCTCCAGAGAGAATAATCAGTGCAAATTCACGTGAAGATAGTTTTCATATTACGAATTCTTCCAATAATGGAGAGAAGATGACAACTTTTGAAAGTGATAAAAGTTAAAGTTGGAACTTCCTGTCAATTACAGAATCATCATCAAAGCAAGCAGGACTCTGGGAGTGTAAGCAAAGAAACTCATTACCAGTAATATTGTAATCATGTGTAATATTACATATGGGAGAATGTTGTGGTAGTCTCCTTCTGTGAAGATTACCGTCCTGGAAACCCTATGGGGCAGTTCTACTCTTTCCTATATTGTCGCTATAAGTCAGAATCGACTCAATGACAGTGGATTTTTTTCTTTCTTTTAATATTATATGTGAGAGTGGTGAAAGTATTTGAAGGTCTTTGTTTAAGCACGATCTAATTGCTACTCTATTGCTGATGTCGTAAATGAGAAGCAATTTGTTGATATTGGTGGTAGATTTGATATCATAAAAATAAATTTGCATTTTAAGAAGTCACAATCAATCCACCAGTGGACTAATATTTCCTTTTAATATTGAATAACCATGGCTCAGCTACTTTGTTTCATCAGTTTTCACACATTCAGTCAAAATTATTACAATCAATATGTATCAAAATCTGACAATTCTCTAGATGAAGGTGATAAAGTGACTAAACTTTATCCTTTAAGTCAATGATGAACGATAAAGCTTTCAACGACACACATTCCAGAAACCTAATCTTTGTAGCCATGTAAACTTGTAATAAATCAGAGTTGATTATCACTTATTTAATCTTTGAATTGGATGAAGTATTTAACTTGCCTAGGCCTCAAAGACTATGTTCAGAACTCTGGTCTTTAAAAGTTTATGTATGAACTGGTAATTGAACCACTGTTATTCCTACTTATTAATTCTGTGAATTGAATTAATAGAGATAGCATGTGGTTTAAATGATAAAGAAAATGTTCTTGGTACATGGTGGCATAAAATAAATACTCAACATAATCATCTTCATCATCATTAACGTCATCATTGATGACAAGGAATTATGAAAACTGAGAAAGAGGTTATAGAATGCTAATAGGCAAGAGCTATTCAGATTTTCCGAACAGGATGATGATGAAGAAAATAATTTTTTTTAGCTAAACAGACATACATTCTGACCATGTTTCTGCCTTGGCATTTCTACAATACAGGCTAGCAGATAGAATGTTCACTTTCTCCATCTCCCTTACATGTAAAGGTGGCTCCTTGTTATAGTTCTGAACAGAGGCAATCAGAAATTTGTTGTATGTATCTTTCTTTTTTAATGCTATTGTAATAAAAGGGACAAATATTCCCTTGCCTTCCTTTTTTTTAGATTTCCAATGTTATGATTGGGGCTACAGCTGCCATCTTAAGACTATAATGTAACATACATAAAGGAAAGGCTAAGAGGATTTCTAAGTACCAACCATGTATTCCCCCATGTACCTGTTTGTTTGTAACACTCTGGGGGCTTGCATGTTGCTGTGAAGCTGAAAGCTATGCCACAGGTATTCAAATACCAGCAGGATCAGCCATGGTGGACAGATTTCATCTGAGCTTCCAGACTATGACAGATTAGGAAGAAGGACCTGGCGGTCTACTTCTGAAAAAAATTAGTCAGTGAAAACCTTATGAGTAGCAGTGGAACATTGTTTGATGTAGTACCGGAAGATGAACCCCTCAGGTTGGAAGGCGCTCAAAAGATGACTGAGAAAGAGCTGCCTCCTTGAGGTAGAGTTGATCTTAATGATGTGGATGGAGTCAAGCTTTTGGGATGTTCATTTGCTGATGTGGCACGACTCAGCTGCAAAAATCCACTAATAGTAGGAACGTGGAATGCTTGAAGTATAAATCTAGGAAAATTGGCAATCATCAAAAATGAAATGGAACACATAAACGTTGATATCCTAGGCATTAATAAGCTGAAATGGACTGGTATTAGCTATTCTGAATTGGACAATCATATGTTCTACTATGCCAGGAATGACAAATTGAAGAGAAATGGTGTATTCATCGTCAAAAAGAACATTTCAAGATCTATCCTGAAGTACAATGCTGCCAGTGATAGGATAATGTCCATATCCTATCCTGGAAGACCAGTTAATATGACCATTATTCAAATTTACACACCAACCACTAAGGCCAAAGGTGAAGAAATTGAAGATTTTTACCAACTTCTGCAGTCTTAAATTGATTGAACAAGCAATCAGAATGCATTGGTAATTACTAGTGATTGGAATAAGAAAGTTGGAAACAAAGAAGAAGGGACAGTATTTGGAAACATGACCTTGGCTATAGAAACAATGCCTGAGATCGTATGATAGTTTTTTTGCAAAATCAATGACTTCTTCATTGCAAATACCTTTCTTCAACAACATAAATGGCAACTATGCACATGGATCTCGCTGGATGGAATGCAGAGGAATCAAATCGATTACCTTTGTGGAAACAGAAAATGGAAAAGCTCAATACCGTCAGTAAGAACAAGGAAAGGGCTGACTGTGGAACAGACCATCAGTAGCTCATATGCAAGTTCAAATTGAAGACGAAGAAAATTAGAACAAGTCCACGAGAGCCAAAGTACGACCTTAAGTACATTCCACTTGAATTTACAGACCATCTCAAGAAAAGATATGATGCATTGAACATTAATGATCGAGGACCAGACAAGTTGTGGAATGACATCAAGCACATCGTACATGAAGGAAACAAGAGGTCATTAAAAAGACAGGAAAGAAATAAAATACCAAAACGGATGTCAGAAAAGACTCTGAAACTTGCTCTTGAACACAGAGTAGCTAAAGTGAAAGGAGAAATGATGAACTAAAAAAGCTGAATGGAAGATTTCAAAGGGCGGCTCAAGAAGACACACTAAAGTACTATAATGATATGTTAAAAGACCTGGAGTTAGAAAACCAAAAGAGAATGGCATGCTCAGTATTTCTCAAGCTGAAAGAACTGAAGCAAAAATTCAAGCATTGAGCTGCGATAATGAAGGATTCTATGGGCGAAATACTGAATAACGCAGGAAAAATCAAAAGATGGAAAGAATACATACAGTCACTGTACCAAAAAAAATTGGTCAAAATTCAGTCATTTCAGAGGTAGCATATAATCAAGAATGGATGCTACTGAAGGAAGAAATCCAAGCTACACTGAAGACATTAGCAAAAAACAAGTCTCCAAGAATTGACAGAATACCAATTGAAATGTTTCAACAAACGGATCCAGCACTGAAAGTACTCACTTTTCTTTGTGAAGAAATTTAGAAGAGAGGACCTGGCCAACCAATTGGAAGAGATCCATATTTAAGCCTATTCCAAAGAAAAGTGATCCAACCAAATGCAGAAATTATCAAACTGTATCGTTAATATCACATACAGGTAAAATTTTGCTGAAGATCATTCAAAAGTGATTGCAGCAATACATCAACAGGGAACTGCCAGATACTCAAGATGGATTCAGAAGAGGACGTGGAAGGAAGGATGTCATTACTGCTGTCAAATGGATCCTGGCTGAAAGTACAGAATACCAGAAAAGTGTTTATCTGTGTTTCACTGACTATGCAAAGGCATTTGACTGTGTGGATCATAACAAATTGTGGAAAACACTGTGAAGAATGGAAACTGCAGAACATTTAATTGAGCTCGTGAGGAATCTGAGCACAAGAAGCAGGCATTCGAACAGAACAAGGGGATACCGTGTGGTTTAAAGTTAGGAAAGGTGTGTGTCAGAGTTGGATACTTTCACCATACTTATTCAATCTGTATGCTGAACAAATAATCCTAGAAACTGGACTATATGAAGAAGAACATGGCATCAGGATTGGAGGAAGACTCACTAACCACCTGGACTATGCAGATGACACAACCTTGCTTGCTGAAAGCCAAGAGGACTTGAAGCACTTACTGATGAAGATCAAAGACTATACCCTTCAGTATGGCTTACACTCAACATAAAGAAAACAAAAATCCTCATAACTGGACCAACCAGCAACATCACGATAAATGGAGAAAAGACTGAAGTTGTCAAGGATTTTATTTTACTGGGATCCACAATTCATGCCCATGGAAGCAGCCGTCAAGAAATCAAAGGACACATTGCATTGGGCATCTCTTTAAAGTGTTAAAAAAGCAAAGATATCACCTTGAAGACTAAGGTGAACCTGACCCAAGCCATGATGTTTTCAATTGTCTCATACACATTTGAAAGCTGGACAATGAATAAGGAAGACCAAAGAAGACCATGGACCACCAAAAGAATGAACAAGTCTGTCTTGGAAGAAGTACAGCCAAAACGCTCTTTAGAAACGAGGATGGCAAGACTTCATCTCATATACTTTGGACATGTTATTAGGAGGGATCAGTCCCTGGAGAAGCACATAATGCTTGGTAAAGTAGAGGGTCAGGGAAAGAAAGGAGGACTCTCAGTGAGGTGGATTGACACAGTGGCTGTAACAATGGGCTCAACATAATGACAATCATGAGGATGGCACAGGACAGGGCAGTGTTTCATTCTGTTGTACATAGGATCTCTATGAGTCAGAACCAACTGGACAGCACCTAACAACAACAACAACAACGCTGTTTTTTGTATTGTCAAACTACTAAGCCGCTTACCTTCAGACTTATAATTTGTAGGAAAAAAAAAATTAAACTATATATGTAATATCTGTAGGCTGAATTTTCTTACTAGCACCTCTATTATTTCTTAACTGATATACAATATGACTTTCCAACACCATAGACCATTTACCTTGCCATTGATATTAGCTAGTATTTTTGAAGTAATAGACATTAAAGATTATTTGTTCTCATATCCAATTTTAGAGAAAAAACTAAAATTCTGATAATAGAGAAAAGATGTTTAAAATCTTTCTATTCCTTAAAATTATGAACTGCAATTCAAGAATAAACAAAGGACTGTATAGATATCTAAGCAGTAAAACATGAGACATATATTAAGTGGTGAAAGGCTTCAAAATATGATATCTCAAGTATAAATAAAATATTCTAACTGAATTTATATAAACAAATCATCCATCTCAATAATTGGATATAAGATACATTTGCAATTGGCAGAAATATTCTCTGGCTGGATTAAAAAAAAAAAAGAAAAAAAAGCAATAATCACTCTCCATAAGAGTCATCTAAAACAAAGTAATTTTAAATTATTTGAATTAGAAAATTATCAAAAATTTATTGGATAAAGACAAACTAAGAGATAACAGTGGCAATAATTATTATCACTGAATAAATTAAAGTAGGAACATTTTACAAAATGTAAAGAAAATTTATTATAAATACATATACTAAATATTATGAAATTGAAGTACGTAAAACCAATGACCAGAAGCCATAGAATTTTGACAAAACTTCAGATATCAATTCTCTAAAGATCATAATACTAAAAATATAAAATAATGTAAGGCTATATAGGATATAAACTTTATAGATAATAAATTAGCTTTGATAGATATTGAATTTTATACCTTAAATTAAAAAAATCTTTTCCATTTTAATAATTAACCTTTAACTAGGCCAGAAATTTAAGTTCAAATATGCCAAATGTGATACATCCAATTCTCTGGTAATGATGCAATATAAGTTGAAACTGATAAATAAAATATTAAAAAAATCCACAATAAAAAAAATCACACATTAATTGCAAACAATTACACTTATTTGTATATTTGTGTATGTGCTGAGTGATACAATCAATCATCTAATCAAAATGAGAATCAAAACTGAAATTATAGAATATTAGGAATTGCAAAATCAAAAGATATTTATGTAAATTTTGATGGAATCTGACTACATTAGTCAGATAAAAAGGTACTAACAAATTTATCATAATATGAAAATAAATAAAACATGCACAAAAATAATATTAGAAATAGAAAGCTGCAAAGTTAAAGGTAGTAAAGGAATGAATTAATAACTATAAAACAAATATGACATTTTAGTAAATTAATAAAAAGTAATAAAACTGTGCTAGTTAATAAGTAGTTAAAACTTACAGCTCTCACTCCCCATTGCTGTTGAGTTGATTCCGATTCATAGTGACACTATAGGACAGAGTAAATCTTTATGGAAGCAGACTGTCACATCTTTCTCCTGCAGAAAGGCTAGTGGGGTCAAACCCCTGGCCTTTCAGTTAGCAGCCAAGCACTTAACTACTGACTCTCACTAGTAAACAAAAAATTAGTAGGAAATGATATTTTAGCCACAGAGTAAATATAATCAATATCTCTAATTATTAATGAAATTATATAGAAAAACAGGCAAATAATACAAATAGTAAATTTTGAAAATGTTAAATCCAAATGGCCAAGAAACATTGACAAGAAATAAATATTTGCCAGTGGTTAGTAAGGAAAATCACTAGTGTATAGTAAAGTAACACTTTATAACTTTGATTTATCAAATCTGAAGCTTGATTTTACCACCTATTATCACCCTTTTAAAACTTTATCATATACAATAAATAATTACAGTTACTGGAATGGATGAGTAAAGAATATATTTTCACATATTACTGGCAGGAAGTGTATCAATAACAATAATTTTAATTTTAACAATTTTAATCAAAATTAAATTTCATGTACTCTTTGACCTAGAAGAAAACTCTCCTAGCACTTTATTTCATACAATTGAAAATGCTAACATGTAAGTATTTACATACAAGGAATTTTATTGCACAGATTTTTACAGTGGGTAAAAACTGGGGTCAAAGTACATGTACACTAACAGGGTAATGGTTTAATTAATTATGATACATAAAATCCTAGGACAGCATGCAGTCATTTAACATTTCATTTAAGATTGGGAAAATGACCATGATGCTTCATTGAGATAAAAATGGAAAGTGTAAGGAGGTATGTGTCAGATCACCTCATTTGTGTACAGCAAACAATAACAGTTTGTATATTTGTGTGTGTACGAATGAAGTGCACTTGTGTGTGTTTACGATTAAATGAGCATCTTAATAAATATTATCTGAGTATAAAATACAATATATAAGGAGCCCTGCTTGCGCAGTGGTTAAAACAATCCGCTGCTAACCTAAGGGTCAATGGTTCAAAACCACCAGTAACCCAGAGGGAGAAAGACGTGGCAGTCTGCTTCTGTAGAGCTTTACAGCCTTGGAAACTCTATGGGGTTGCTATGAGTTGAAACTAACCTGACAGCGTGGATTTTTTTTTTTTTTTTTTGGAGGGAGGTGAGTATGATATATAGACATCAAAACCAAAAGCCAAACCTGTTGCCGTCGAGTCAGTTCTAACTCATAACAACCCTATAGGACAGAGTAGAACTGCCCTATAGGATTTTGAAGGAGCGGCTGGTGGATTCGAATTGCTGACCTTTTGGTTAGCAGCCAACCTCTCAATATATATGCACACCAATTAGAAATATAAAATGAATGAGTTAGATCCATATATATATACATTATTTAGAGATGGGTAATATATATTTTTAAATCAAAATAGGAAGTTGAAGGTTTATGAGGTTATATTTAAGCAATAAAAAACCAACTAGCCATAACTAATCAAACCAAACCCTATTAAGCAACAATAAAAATAAGGAAGGATATGTATGATCTAGGTGTGCATACGGAAGTATATATAACACATTGTTAAAATTTCATCTGATATGAGGTAACAGAAGAGGGTGGAGATGAGAAAGTGAAGAAATGATAACCTTTCTTATTACAGTAAGTATTTGGGCTATGAACGTCTGAATTAAGGACCGTCCTACTTGCCCTTTAATGTTATGTAAATTTGCTCTCACTTTGAAACGATTGAACCAACCACTACTCGCAATAAATTCTTCATCACAATCACCTTCACTTTCTGCACATGCAGCTTTTAAATCATTGAAAAGGCTTTAAATCTTTTCTTACACTAAAGAACTTTATGCACCTGTTCCTATTTACCTACAAATTCGACTTAACGACACACTTAAGAATGAGTCTCCTTCGTAAACCAGGGACTGTCTGTAAACGTCTTCTGTTGTTACCGTTGCTAAATTAAATACAAATATTGAGAATTTATTAATGAAAATCTGTGAGGGAGAAGCAAATGCTTATTCCTCAAATCCAGTTTAATTGAATTTAGGAAATGTCCTATGGGCTTAAAGACACTCAATTGAAAATATCACTAGCTAGCTATGTTCTATAACTTACTGTAAACCATATTTTGTTGTTTATTGAGAGTACCATGATAAATCTTAATTTTAGAGTGTAAAACTAAGAATAAGATGGAAATGAAATTATTTCCATTTCTCTATGTAAAACAATCTTCTGGATAAAAGATGTCAGTTTAAATTTGAATTAACAGGCAATTTAGTGCATATACATTAGTCAAGAAGCATCTCTAAGACTTGTAGACAAAATCGACTTCAATATTTGTAGCTCGTTGACTTCAAATATCACATAAAATCCATTATGAAACTGACTTCTCAATTACATTCAGTTTAATAGCAATGATTCTGAATTTGATGTTCAAAATATGATTCTTCAATTTTCCATCTGTGTTCATCAAAAGCAAGCATTTTTAAAAATCAAATATCTTAAAGCTCCCTAAGCAGATAAAATACTTAGGAATAAATCTAACCATGGATGTAAGAGACCTATACAAAGAAATCTACAACACTATTATAGGAAAACAAAAGAGACCTACATAAATGGAAAAATGTACACATGCTCATGGATAGGAAGACTGAACACTGTGAAAATGTCAATTCTACCATAAGTGCTATACAGATATAATGCAATCCTGATCCAAATATCAATAGTACTCTTTAAAGAGAAAAATGAAGCACCAATTTTATACAGAAAAGAAAGAGGCCCCAGATAAGCAAAACAGTATTGGAGAAAAAGAACAAAGAATGAGACCTCACACTACCTGATCTCAGAACCTACTGTACAACCATGGTAATCAAAACAGCCTGATACTGGGACAACCACTGACACATAGACCAATGGAACAGAATTGAGAACTCAGAAGGAAATCCATTCACCTATGATCAGCTGATATTTGACAAAGGACAAAAATCCATTAAATATGGAAAAGACAGTCTTTTTAACAAATGATGTTGGCAAAACTGGATGTCCATCTGTAAAAAAGTGAAACAGGAACCATACTTCAAAACATACACAGAGGTTCCCTCAAGATGGCGCTCTAGGCAGAAGCACCACGCCGTCCCTCCACAGCAAAGATCCGAAAAACTAACCCAAACAGAGAATGCAACAATCCTGAAACCCTAGAACATCAAATGAAGAGATAAAGAACTCAGCCGAGCACCAAATGGTGTGAGAATACTGAAAGAGAATGGAGAGCGAGGAGAGATTCATGCAGAGGTCCCCTCCCAGCTGGTGCGGCGCTGGTCCACCATCTTGGGCTCCTGTTGGGGACCAGCGGGCAGGGGAGCGAGGGGGCGGCCTCACGGAGCGTCCAGTGGGAGACAGAACAGCCGGTAATTTGCAGTGTGCGCTTTCCCACCCTCCACCGCTCTTCGCCCCGGCTCGGGCTCCTCTGCTTCCCGTGGCCGCAGTCTCTTCGCTGGGGGGTGCCAGCTGCTTGGATTCCGCACACCCAGGCGGGTGGCTCTCTGGATGCCATTTGTTGGCTGCTAGTGTTGCTTTTTTTTTTCTGCTTCTTTTGATTTCTCGCTTGCCTCTCACCACCTCCCCCTCCTTTTGCTCAAGTGCCTGGCTCCGAGCACCATCTTTGCTTCTTCCAGCGGGGCTGTGGGGCTCCATTCCAGTGTGCAGCTGCTTCTCTGTCTGGGCTGCAGCGCTGGTGGGATCCCAGGGCTTTTGTTTGTTTGTTCCTCTGCTTCCCGCGGCCATGGTCCCTTGACCGGTAGGCGCCGGCTGCTAGGATTCCACACACCCAAGCTGGCGGCTCTCTGGGTGCCATTTGATGACTGCTAGTGTTGCTTTTTTTTTCTGCTTCTTTTGATTTCTCACTTGCCTCTCGACACCTCCCCCTCCTTTCACTCAAGTGCCTGGCTCCGTGAACCATCTTTGCTTCTTCCTGTGGGGGCTCCGGAGCGCTGGCAATTTCTGATATACGCTTTCCCACTCTCCACCCTTCTTCACCCACACTTGGCCTCCTCTGCTTCCTGTGGACACAGTCTCTTGTCCAGAAACACCAGCCCGCACTGGCTGGCACTCTGAGTGCTATTGTTCACTGCTGATGTTGCTCTTTTTATTTTTTTTTTTTCTGCTTCTTTGGATTTCTTGCTTCCCTCTTGCCACCTCCACCTCCTTTCACTCAAAAGCCTGGCTCTGTGTGCCATTTTTGCTTTTTCCTGAGGGGCTGCAGAGCTCCATCCGAGTGTGGAACTGCTTCCTGGTCTGGGCTACCACGCTGGTGGGATCCCAGGGCTTTTCTTTGTTTTGAATTGTTTGTCTGTTTTCTTTTACTTTTCTTGAGTTGGAACCCCTTTCTGGCCAGGTGGAGCTGAGTGCCAGAGAGACTCACCTTCGGCTTCCACAGACTTGCAGAGGGATCCCTGAGGACATTTCTTTTTTTGTTGGTTTTTTTTTTTTCCTGTTTTCTGGGGGGACTTTTCTTGTTCTTTTTTTATTATTATTATTTGTTTTGTTTTCTTCTCCCTATAGTCTTTCTTCATTGCTCAGTTTCTCATGTCTCTATATCTTCCTTCTCTTTCTCATCCCTGCATACCAAGCATTGTATGCCTCTGTGCCTTCTGGCCAGGCTGTGCTGTGACACCTGAGAGCGACTTCCCCAGACCTCATAGCTGCATCGGTGGGATCCCTGGGAACTTTGGGGTTCTTTAACCTTTCTGATTTTTATTTGTTCATTCTTTTCTTTTCTTCCTCTTCCCTTTTCTGTTTTTCTCCATTTCATAGTCTCTCATCTCTCCATTCCAACGGCAAGCTCCCCTAGTATTCTTTTTTGTTTGTTTGAATGTTTTTTGGCTCCTGTTCCTCTATCCTCTCTCTCATACCCAGCTTAGCTCCACCCATAACCATCTCCCCACTGCATTCCTGCCTACCTGCACCATGCGCTTGACATCACACCACCAAGCAGTATAGGCAAGGCCTACTGGAACCTGCCCAGCACTGGTTACCAACCCGCCCTGGTGGCTGTAGTGAGTGCCACAAACAAACAATCCCAGTGGCTCCTCTTCAGCTAGACCTGCCCTCCTGTACCATATCTGAGTGACTGAACCTGCCAGTTGGAGAACGAGGAGAAAAGTATTGTGCACACAGATGAGCAAATAACAAAGATCACACAGTCCGCCTGCTCAGACATACTCAAACTTTTTTTCTAAAAAAAGGGACGAAAAAAACAAATCTACAATCAATAAATGAGAGAAATATCTACCGAATGCCCAGAAAACAGCAAACAATATCAAAACATTTACAAAAACAGGACAGGATGGTTCCAGTAGGCGACCAAATTAAAACACCAGATGACTCTCCTGTGGAAGAAAATGCACTAGAAGTACCTGATAGGGAATTCAAATCTCTAATACTCGGAATTTTCCAAGAACTGGGGCAAAAGCTGACAAACAAGAGAAAAAAATAGACAAATTCATGGAAAATACAGACAAAAAATTGCAAGAATTCAGGAAGATGATGCAGGAACAAAATGCCAAAATAAATTCACAACTCAAAATTATACAAAAACAACAAATAGAAATCCAAAAGATAAACAACAAGATTTCAGAAATGGATGATGTCACAGAAGGGCTGAGAAGCAGATTTGAAACCATGGAAGACAGGATCAGTGGAACTGAAAACAAACACTTGGATACAACTCTGTTTCAGGAAAATTCAGAAAAAAGAACAAAGAAAAATGAAGAGACCCTGAGAGTTATGTGGGACACAAATAAAAGCATAAATTTATGAGTGATTGGCATTCCAGAACAGGGGAGAAAACAGAAAACACAGAGAGGATCATTGAGGTACTGCTGACAGAAAACTTCGCCAATATCATGAAAGATGAAAAGCTGCCCATCCAAGAAGCTCAAAGAACCCCATATACAAGAGACCCCACAAGAAAATCACCAAGGCATATCATATTCACACTCACTAAAACTAAAGACAAACAAAGAATCCTGAGAGCAGCTCGTGAAAAACAAGAAGCCACATACAGAGACTAAGACTAAGCTCAGATTATCTGGCAGAAACCATGCAGGCAAGAAGGCGGTGGAATAACATATATAAAATCTTGAAAGAAAAAAATTGTCAGGCAAGAATAATATATCCTGCAAAACTCTCGTTCAAATTAGATGGTGAAATTAGGTCATTTCCAGATAAAAAGAAACTAAGGGAATATATACAAGTCAAACCAAACTTACAAGAATTATTAAAGGGAGTTCTTTGATCTGAGGACAAACAGCTTCAGCCCTCAGGCAGAACCTAGGATACAGGATCGTACGAGCCAGATACTAATCTAGGAAATGAACTCTCGAGGACTATCCAAAACCAAAAGAAATACAACAGGGAATCAGAGCAGTCAATTGATGGATGACAACAACATCAAAACAATGAAAGAGCGAATAAACAGCATAGGCATAGAACCTTCTAATGGAGACAAAGGCAAGGTGATACCAAGCAATGGTAGACAGCTTCAAACTTAGATAAGGGTAAAATTCATGGTAACCACAAAGAAAGTTAACAAACATACTCATAAAAATAAATACGAAAAAGTTAAAGTCTCAGCAAAAACAAAAACCTACAAAAACAAAACAAATGGAAAAAAATCCACAAACAAAAGTAACTCAGCATAAGAGAGTAAGAAGAACAAAGAAAAATTCAGCATCAGAAAAAAAAGCAGTACAAAATGGCAGCAACAAACTCATATCTATCAATAAGTACACTGAAAGAAAAAGGAATCAATGCACCCACAAAGAGATGGAGACTCACAGAATGGATAGGAAAACAGGCTCCATCAATATGCTGTCTACAAGAGACATACCTTAGAAACAAAGATGTGAATTTATTAAAAGTCAAAGGTTGGAAAAAAATATATCAAGCTAACAACTACCAAAAAAGAGCAGGAGTGGCAATTCTAGTCTCAGATAAAATAGACTTTGAAACAAAACCTACCATAAAAGACAAAGAAGGACACTATATAATGATTAAGGGGATGATCCATCATGAAGACATAACCATAATAAACATCTACGCACCCAATGACAGGGCTCCAAAATACATAAAAAAAACTCTAACAACACTGAAAAGAGAAAGTGACAGTTCCACAATAATAGTAGGAGACTTCAACAGACCACTCTCAATAAAGGACAGAACAACTAAGAAGAAACTCAGCAAACATATAGAAGACCTAAAGGGCACAATCAGCCAACTTGACCTCATAGACATATATAGAACACGCCATCCAACCGCTGCAAACTACACATTCTTTTCCAACGTACATGGAATGTTCTCCAGAATAGCCCACATCTTAGGCCACAGAGCAATCCTCAACAAGATCCAAAACATTGACATAATTCAAAGTATCTTCTCTGAACACAATGCCATCAAGGTAGAAATTAACACTGGAAAGAGCAAGGAAAAAAGATCAACTACATGGAAACTGAATAATACCCTGCATACACATCAGTGGGTAAGAGAAGAAATCAGAGATGGAATCAAAGAATTCCTAGAATCCAATGAGAATGAAAACACATGATAACAAAACCTTTGGGAAAAAGCAAAGGCAGTCCTCAGAGGACAATTTATAGCAATAGATGCACATATCAAAAAAGAAGACAGGGACAAAATCAAAACATTAACTACACAACTCAAACAAATAGAAAGAGAAAAGCAAAAAAAAAAAAAAAAAAGAAAAAAAGCCCAGAACCACAGGAAGAAAGGAAATAGTAAACATCAAAGCAGAAATAAATGAAATAAATAATACACCATGACCATGTAGGATTCATACCAGGTATGCAAGGATGGTTCAACATTAGAAAATCAATCAACATAATTCACCACATAAATAAAAGGAAAGAAAAGAATCACATGATCATCTCAATTGACCCAGAAGAGGCAATTGACAAAGTCCAACACACATTCCTGATAAAAACTCTCAATCAAATAGGTATAGAAGGGAAATTTCTCAACATAATAAAGGGCATCGATGCAAAACCAATGGCCAACTTCATTCTTAATGGAGAGAGGCTGAAAACATTCCCCTTAAAAACAGGAACAAGACAAGGATGCCCTTTATCACCACTCCTATTTAACATTGTGCTGGAAGTTCTAGCTAGAGCAATAAGGCAAGAAAAAGAAATAAAGGACATCCAAATTTTTGATGAAGAATTTCATCGGTCCCTGTTTGCAGATGATATGATACTATACATGGAAAACACTACAGACTACACGAGAAATCTACTGGAACTAATAGAAATATTCAGTAGAGTAGCAGGATACAAGATAAACATCCAAAAATCAGTTGAATTCTTACAAACCAACAAGGAGAAAAATGAAAAGGACATCAGGAAAACAATACCATTTATAATAGCCCCTAAAAAGATAAAATACTTAGGAATAAATCTGACCAGGGATGTAAAAGACTTATATAAAGAAAGCTACAAAACACTACTGCATGAAACCCAAAGGGATCTCCATAAATGGAAAAACATACCATGCTCATGGATAGGCAGACTCAACATTGTGAAAATGGCAATTCTACCCAAAGCAATTTACAAATACAACGCAATTCCAATCCAAATACCAACAACATTCTTCAAAGAGATGGAAAAACTAATCATTCATTTTATATGGAAAGGGAAGAAGCCCCGAATAAGTAAAGTAGTACTGAAGAAGAAGAATAAAGTTGGAGGACTCACACTACCTGACTTCAGAACCTACTATACAGCTACAGTAGTCAAAACAGCCTAGTATTGGTACAACGACAGATACATTGACCAATGGAACAGAATTGAGAAGCCAGATGTAAATCCATCCACCTACGGTCACCTGATCTTCTACAAGGGCCCAAAGTCCATCAAATGGGGAAAAGACAGTCTTTTTAACAAATTGTGCTGGCAAAACTGGATATCCATTTGCAAAAAAATGAAACAGGACCCATACCTCACACCGTATACAAAAACTACTTCAAAATGGATCAAAGACCTGAATATAAAGCCTAAAACTATAAAGTTCATAGAAGAAAAAATAGGACCAACACTTCAGGCCTTAATACATGGCATTAACAGGATACAAACTATAACCATCAACACACAAACCCCAACAGATAAGCTAGATAACTGGGATCTTCTAAAAATCAAATACCTATGCTCTTCAAAAGACTTCACCAACAGAGTAAAAAGAGAACCAATAGACTGGGAAAAAGTTTTTGGACAGTACAAGTCAGACAAAGGTCTAATTTCCATAATCTACAAGAAAATCCAACACCTCTACAACAAAAAGACAAATAATCCTATCAAAAAATGGGCAAAGAAAATGAACAGACACTTCACCAAAGAAGACATTCAAATGGCCAACAGACACATGAGGAAATGCTCGCGACCACTAGCCATTAGAGAAATGCAAATTCAAACCACAATGAGATACCATCTCACCCTGGCATTACTGGCACAAATCAAAAACACTGGAAATAACAAATGTTGGAGGGGCTGCAGGGAGGTGGGAACTCTTCTTATGCACTGCTTGTGGGAATGAAAAATGATACAACCATTTTGGAAAATGATATGGCCCTTCCTCAGAAAGCTAGAAATAGACATACCATTCAATCCAGCAATCCCTCTCCTAGGAATATATCCTAGAGAAACAAGAGTTGTCACTCGAATAGACATATGCACACCTATGTTCATGGCAGCATTGTTCACAATAGCATAACTATGGAAACAACGTAGGTGCCCATCAACTGGTGAATGGATAAACAAACTATGGTACATACACACAATTGAGTACTATGGAATGAGAAAGAACAACAATAAATGTGTGAAGCATCTCATAACATGGATGAAACTGGAGGACATTATAATGAGTGAAATAAGTCAATCACAAAAGGACAAATATTGTATGAGACCTCTATTGTAAAAACCCATGAAAAAGTTCACACATAAAATGTAACAATCTTTGTTGGTTACCAGGCTTGGGAGGGGTGGGTGGAAAATACTAAATAGGCAATAGATAAGTGGTATCTTGGGTGAAGGGTGAGACAGTACACAATACAGGGGAAACTAGCACAACCTGTACAAGGAAATGTCATGGAAGCCCCATAGACACATCCACACTCCCTGAGGGACTGAATTGCTGGGCAGAGGGCTATGGGGACCATGGTGTCTGGGAACAGCTAGCTCAATTGGCATGACACAGCTTATAAAGACAATGCTCTACATTCTACCTTGGTGAGTAGTGACTGGGGTGTTTAAAGCCTGTGAGCGGCCATCTAAGATACTCTACTGGTCTCATCCCTTTGGTAGCAAGGGAGAATGAAGAGAGCAGGATACAAGGAAAAGATTAGTCCAAAGGACTAATTGTCCACAGCTAAGGCCTCCACCTGACTGAGTCCAGTACAGCTAGATGGTGCCCAGCTACCACCACTGACTGCTCTGACCAGGATCACAACAGAGGGTTCTGGACAGAGCTGGAGAAGGATGTAGAGCGTAATTCTAACTGACAAAAAAAAAAAAAAAAAAGAAGACCAGATTTACTGGCCTAAAGGAGACTGGAGAAACCTCGAGTGTATGGCCCCCAGACACCCTTTTAGCTTAGTGGTGAAGTTACCTCCGAGGTTCACTGTTCAGCCTGGGAGTGGACAGGCCCGTAAAACCAAATGAGACTAACGAGGTACAGGAGTCCAGTGACAAGGGCCAGAAGGCAGAAGGGGACAAGGAAGCTTGTCATAGGGAACACAAGATTGAGTAAGGATATTGTTCATGTGTTGTGAGATTGGTAACCCTTGTCATAGGGCAACATTTTTATTAACTGTTAAATGAGAAACTATTTTGTTCTGTAAGCCTTCATCTTAAGTGAGAATAACAGCACAATTGGAAGAGCGTAGGCAATGTCACTGAGCTGTGTATGTAGAAAGTTTTGAAACGGTGTATCTTTGGCTATGTGTATTTTCACCAAAAAAAAAAAAAAAAAAAAAAAACAAAAGATTGAGAATTTAGAGGGTTTATATGTTGTGGGTTTGTTAACCAATGTAATAAAACAATATGTGTACTACTGTTTCATGAGAAACTATTTGTTTTGTAAGCCTTCACCTGAAGTACAATAAAAAAAAAAAAAATACACAAAAACTAACTCAAAATGGATCAAAGACCTAAATATAAAACTTAAAATGATAAAGATCATGGAAGAAAAAATAGGAGCAACTTTAGGGGCCCTAATACATGGCATAAATGTGATACAAATCATAACTAAAGCACAAAAACTCCAGAATACAAAGTAGATAAATGGAAACTTATAAAAATTAAACACTTAGGCTCATCAGAAGATTTCACCAAAAGAGTAAAATGAGAACCTACAGACTGGGAGAAAATCTTGGGCTATGAATTATCAGACAAAAGTCTAATCTGTAAAATCAGTAGAATGCTTCAACACCTCAACAACAAAAAGACAAAGAAACCCATTAAAAAATGGGCAAAGGATATGAAGAGACACTTCACCAAAGAAGACATTCAGGCAGCTAACAAATACATTATCATTAGCCATTAGAGTAATGCAGATCAAAACTACAATGGGATACCATATCTCCCCAAACATTACTGGCACTAACAAAAAAACAGAAAAGAAGAAACGTTGGAGAGGTTTCAGGGTGATTGGAACTCTTATGCACTGCTGATGGGAATGTAAAATGGTACAACCACTATGGAAAACCATATAGCACCTCCTTAAAAACCTAGAAATAGAAATACCATAAAATCCAGTAATCCCACTCTTAGGCATATCTCCTAGAGAAATAAGAGTCATAACAGAAATTGACATATGCACACCCATGTTCATTGCAATAGTAAAAAGATAGAAACAGCCTAAGTGCCCATCAACAGATGAATGGATAAATTATGGTACATGTAATCAATGGAATACTATGCAATGATTCAGAACAATGATGATCCGTGAAACATTTTACAACCTGGATGGATCTGGAGAACATTATCCTGAGTGAAATAAGTCAATCACAAAAGGACATATAGTGTATGAGACCACTATTATGAAATCCGAAGAAAAGATTTACACGCAGAAAAAAAAAATCTTTGCTGGTTACACGGGAGTGAAGGTGTGGGGAGGGAAAATCACTAATTAGATTGTAGACAAGTGTTATCATGATAAATGGAGAAAATATTGAAGTCAAAGATTTCATTTTGCTTGGATGCACAATCAATACCCATGGAAGAAGCATTCAGGAAATAAAAGGACATATTGCATTGGGCAAATCTGTTGCAAAAGACCTCTTTAAAGTGTAAAAAAGAAAAGATGTCACTTTGAGGACTAAGGTGCGAAAGCTCGACAATGAATAAGGAAGATTGAAGAAGAAATGATGGCTTTGAATTATGGTGTTGGTGAAGAATATTGAATATACCATAGAGTGCCAGAACGAACAAGTCTGTTTTGGAAGAAATACAGCCAGAGAGCTCTTTGGAAGTGAGGATGGAGAGACTTTGTCTCACGTACTTTGGACTTGTTATCAGGAGGGACTAGGCCCTGGAGAGGACATCATGCTTGGTAAAGTAGAGGGTCCGTGAAAAAGAGGAAGATCCTTGATGAGATGGATTGACACAGTGGCTGCAACAATGAGTTTAAACATAACAGTGATTGTGAGGATAGCACAGGACCAGGCAGTGTTTTGTTCTGTTGTACGTAGGACAGCTATGAGTTGGAACTGGCTCAATGGCACCTAGCAACAACAGACAAGTTTTAACCTTGACGAAGGGAAAGATAGCACACAATATAGGGGAAGTAAGTGAAACTTGATCAAGGCAAAGCCATAGAATCTTCTTAGACATATCCAAACACCTTGAGGGAGTGAGTTACTGGGGCTGAGGGCTGGGGACTACAGTCTAGCAGGACATCTAACTCAATTGACATAACATATTTCATAAAGAAAATGTTCCACATCCTACTTTGGTTGGTAGTGTCTAGGGTCTTATGGGCTTGCGAATGGCTATCTGAAATACATCTATTGGTCTTGCATGTTTGAAGCAAAGGAGAATGAATAAAACCAAAGACACAAGGAAAATATTAGTCCAGAGTACTAACGTACCACATAAACCACAACCTCCAGCAGCCCAAGCCCAGAAGAACTAGATGGTGCTTGGTTACCACCAGCGACCGTTCTGACAGAGATCACAATAGAGGATCCCAGCAGAATAGGAGAGAAATGTGGAACAAAACTCAAATTCACAAAAAAAGACCAGACTTACTGGTGTGACAGAGACTGGAGGAACCCCTGAGACTATGGCCGCTGGACACCCTTCTAACTCCAAACTGAAGTCACTCCCCAAGTCCACTTCTCAGCCAAAGATTAGACAGGCCTATAGAACAATAACACTGATGAGGAATGTGCTTCTTAGTTCAGTCAAGTACAGGAGACCTAATGGGCAACACTTGCTCAAAAGCAAAAAAGAGAAGGCAGGAAGGGACAGGAAACCTGGACAAATGCACACATGGAACCTGGGATGTAAAGGGAAAGGGGGAGAGTGCTGACACATTGCGGGGATTGCAACCAATGTCACAAAATAATTTGTTCAGAAATTTTTGAATGAGAAACTAATTTGTTCTGTAAACTTTCACTTAAAACACAATAAAATAAAATAAAAAAATCTTTTAAAGCTATTTTGCTAGGATTTTTTCAAACAATATTTGTAAGTTTAAGTCATACCTTCTTGGAAAATAGTTACTAACAAGAGTAATTATACCTTTTTAAATGTGAATGATCATTGATGGCATGCAAAATGATGTCTTAGATTTTACCCAAAGGGGTCTGAGCATGTCTTAGATGGTCTTTACGGTGTGACATGAGAAGGTGAGGTGCAGAAAGAACTGAAAACAGATAAAATTTAGTATTCACGGATTCCAGGGAGGAAACAATGGCACATCTCAATGCAAGGCTACACAGGGATTGTACCTGGGGACAAGGCAACAATAAGCTGGAATTTTAGGGGTCTCAGGATTAGTACATGCTGAAGTTTTATTGGTCAGTTTAAAAGTTTCTAGTGTATTAGCACAGGAAAAGGGAGAAGTTTTAATCACAGGAACCTATATGGAACATGGCCCAGAGGGACAAGGAGTAACTACAGAGACTGGCTTACAAGATAAAAATGGGTTCCTATCACAGGAGACTATGTGGACCATGGCTAGGAGGGCCAGTTAGAAAGCACAACTTTTAAGAGGCTATGTGATAAAACAGAAATATCAGAAACCGAGTGGAAGTGCAACTAAGAAGAATTAATGGATGCTGAGATAGTAACCTATGTAGCCCATTAACTGACCTTGTGACAAATGTCAGAGTAGGAAGTTTTAGGATTCAGTTCTTTCACCGAAACAGTAATTGACCTGGAAAGAGCCATTGGAATAAACTATTTTGGAACTCTGGAACTTAACTGGACACTTACATCAACCAGGGGAATGTCGGATGTAGAGAGAGAGGCTGCTGATCTTTGGTACATAAGCCACGTGTGCCAACCAGCTACCATCCCACATTCTTCATCCTTTCTGTTGTGGTGGGAATGGTGGTTGTATTCAGATAGCAGCGGGCTGTTGCCGGAGGGGCAGTCGGGATGTTGACCTTCAGGAATTTAGGGTCGCACTATCTGGTGACTCTTATGGTGCCATGAGAGACTGGTGCAGACAATTGCTGCAGTTCGGGCCTTCTCACAGCAGCAGCTTCTCCTGTTGGCAGTGGACTACAAAGCCAGGCATTTTTATTTGTTTTGTGTTGTGTGAAATTTGTCAGGCCATTGGCTGACTGCAGAGATAACAAAACAGAAACTTTTGTGACTACATAATTGGAATACATCTTTTCAAAAATAGTTTTGAAAAGTCTCTAACCAAACAAATGACTCCTGCCTTCCTCAAGTAACAACAACAATCCCTGAGGAGGGGGAGAATCAGATTTCCATAGCTATCACATAATAATAACCATAATGTTCAATTGTCAACAACAACAACAAAAATTTAAAAAAATATATAAAGAAACAAGAAGGTATGGACTATTAACAGGAAAGATCAGAAAGAAGACATAAGATCAGGAGCAAGACAAGAATCCTCACTTTCACCACTTCTATTCTGTATAGTACTAAATAGACCAATTACAGTAATTAAACATGAAAAACACATAAAAGGCATTCAATCTGAAAAGAAGTAAAACTATCTATGTCTCAACATTGGCATAAACATGATTCTATGCATAAGGAATCCCAGGGAATCTACACACACACACACACACACACACACACACACACACACACACACACACACAGTAGAGCTATTCAGCAGAGTTGAAGACATAAAAATCAGTGTGTTTCTATACACGAACAATGAACTACCTGAAAAAAAAATTAACAATTCCATGTACAATAGAATCTTAATAAAATATCTGAAATAAATTTAACCAAATAGGTGAAACACGTTTACTCCCCAAATTACAAAACATTGCTGAAAGAAACTAAAGAAAACCTAAATATGGAAAGACATACAATATTCAAGGATTGAAAGACTTTTGTTATTTTTAAGAGATGACCACTACTTGAAGCAAGAAACATATCCAAAATTCTTGTAACATTTTACATTTCCACAAAAAATACATGCTTTCTTTTCTTCTGGAATCTTCTCCACCTTTGTGGCTTCTCTACATGTAAAAAGTCATTTTTCTCCATCTGTTTTAAATATTTTTTATTTATTTTTATTTTTCACTAGTTTAATTATGTGTCTGGGTAGGGTTTTCCGTAATTTTGTTGTTTTTGGCTTTCACTTAGCTTCTTGGTTCTACAAGTATATATCTTTCACCAAACTTAGGAACTTTTTTTTTCCCTTTTTTATTTTTTTCTTTCTTTTTTAATTGTACTTCAAGTGAAGGTTTACAGAACAAATAGTTTCTCATTAAACAGTAGTACACATATTGTTTTATGACATTGGATAACAACCCCGCGACATGTCAACCCTCTCCCTTCTTGACTTTATTTTTATTTATTTTTTGGTAAAAATATACATATCCAAAGATACACCATTTCAAAAATTTCTACACACACAGTTCAGTGACATTGACTACGCTCTTCCAATTATGCTGCTATTCTCACTTTAAATGAAGGTTTATAGGACAAAGTATTTTCTCATTAAACACTACACATATTGCCCCATGACAATGGTTAACAACCTCACTACACATCAACACTGTCCTTACTCAACCTTGTGTTCCCTATGACCAGCTTTCCTGTCCCCTTCTGCCTTCTAGCCCTTGTCCCTTGACTGCTGTGCCTCATTAGTCCCTTTTTGTTTTATGGGGCTGTCCAATCCTCGGCTCAACGGTGAACCTCAGAAGTGACTTCACCACTGAGATAAAAGGGTGTCTGGGGGCCATATTCTCGGGTTTCACCGGTCTCCTTTAGCCCAGTAAATCTGGTCTTTTTTGTGTCTGTTAGAATTTTGTTCTACATCCTTCTCCAGCTCTGTCCAGAACTGTCTGTTGTGATCCCTGTCAGAGCAGTCAGAGGTGGTACCCAGTCACCATCTAGCTGTACTGGACTCGGTCTGGTGGAGGCCTTGGTTAGCTATGGTCCATTAGTCCTTAGGACTAATCTTTTCCTTGTATCTTGTTCTCTTCATTCTCTCTTGCTCCCGAAGGGATGAGACCAGTGGAGTATCTTAGACGGCTGCTCACAGGCTTTTAAGATCCCAGACGCTACTCACCAAGGTAGAATGTAGAACATTGTCTTCATAAAATGTGTTATGCCAATTGAGCTATACGTTCCCTGAGACCATGGTCCCCACAGCTCTCAACCCAGTAATTCAGTCCTCCAGGGAGTTTGGATGTGTCTATGGAGTTTCTATGAACTTTCCTTGTACAAGTTGTGCTGGTTTCCCCTGTATTGTGTACTGTGTCACCCTTCACCCAAGATACCACTTATCTATTGCCAGTTTAGTATTTCCACTCCCACCCCCCACCCCTCCCATCCCTGGTAACCAACAAAGATTGTTACTTTTTGTGTATGAACTTTTTCATGGATTTTTACAATTGAGGTCTCATACAATATTTGTCCTTTTGTGATTTACTTATTTCACTCAGCATAATGTCCTCCAGTTTCATCCATGTTATGAGATGCTTCACACATTTATTGTTGTTCTTTCTCATTCCATAGTACTCAATTGTGTGTATGTACCATAGTTTGTTTATCCATTCACCAGTTGATGGGCACCTACGTTGTTTCCATAGTTATGCTATTGTGAACAATGCTGCCATGAACATAGGTGTGCATATGTCTATTCGAGTGACAACTCTTGTTTCTCTAGGATATATTCCTAGGAGAGGGATTGCTGGATTGAATGGTATGTCTATTTCTAGCTTTCTGAGGAAGGGCCATATCATTTTCCAAAATGGATGTATCATTTTTCATTCCCACAAGCAGTGCATAAGAAGAGTTCCCACCTCCCTGCAGCCCCTCCAACATTTGTTATTTCCAGTGTTTTTGATTTGTGCCAGTAATGCCAGGGTGAGATGGTATCTCATTGTGGTTTTAATTTGCATTTGTCTAATGGCTAGTGATTGCGAGCATTCCTTCATGTGTCTACTGGCCACATGAAGGTCTTCTTTCGTGAAATGTCTGTTCATTTCCTTTGCCCATTTTTTAATAGGATTATTTGTCTTTTTGTTGTAGAGGTATTGGATTTTCTCATAGATATGCAGATTTCTCTGACTTGTACTGTCCAAAAATTTTTTGCCAGTCTGTAGGTTCTCTTTTTACTCTTTTGGTGAAGTCTTTTGAAGAGCATAGGTGTCTGATTTTTAGAAGATCCCAGTTATCTAGCTTATTTTCTGGGGTTTGTGTGTTGATAATTATGGTTCATATCCTGTTAATGCCGTGTATTAGGGCCTGTAGTGTTGGTCCTATTTTTTCTTCTGTGAACTTTATAGGTTTTGGCTTTATATTTATGTCTTTGATCCATTTTGAAGTAGTTTTGTATATGGCGTGAGGTTTGGGTCCTGTTTCATTTTTTTGGAGATGAATATACAGTTCTGCCAGCACGATTTGTTAAAAGGACTGTCTTTTCCCCGTTTGATGGACTTTGGGCCCTTGTCCAAGATCAGGTGACCGTGCGTGGATGGATTTACATCTGGCTTCTCAATTCTATTCCATTGGTCAACTTATCTTTTGTTGTACCAGTACCAGTCTGTTTTGACTACTGTAGCTGTATAGTAGGTTCTCAGGTCAGGTACTGCGAGTCCTCCAACTTTATACTTCTTCTTCAGTAGTGCTTTACTTATTCAGGGCTTCTTCCCTTTCCATATAAAGTTAATGATTAGTTTTTCCATCTCTTTGAAGAATGTTGTTGGTATTTGGATTGGGATTGCGTTGTATTTGTAAATTGCTGTGGGTAGAATTGTCATTTTCACAATGTTGAGTCTACCTATCCATGAGCAGGGTATGTTTTTCCATTTATGTAGATCCCTTTGGTTTTCTTGCAGTAGTGTTGTGTTGTTTTCTTTGTATAGGTCTTTTATAACTCTGGTTAGACTTATTCCTAAGTATTTTATCTTTTTAGGGGCTATTATAAATGGTATCTTTTTCCTGATTTCCTTTTCATCGTTCTCTTTTTTGGTGTAAAGGAATCCAACTCATGTTTGTGTGTTTATCTTGCATCGTGCTACTCTGCTGAATTTTTCGATTAGTTCCAGTAGATTTCTCGTGGAGACTTTAGGGTTTTCTAGGTATAGTATCATATCGTCCACAAACAGGGACAGTTTAACTTCTTCATTACCAGTTTGGATGCCTTTTATTTCTTTTTCTTGCCTTATTGCTCTAGCTAGAACTTCCAGCACAATGTTAAATAGGAGTGGTGATAAAGGGCATCCTTGTCTTGTTCCTGTTTTCAAGGGGAATGTTTTCAGCCTCTCTCCATTAAGAATGATGCTGGCTGTTGGTTTTGCATAGATGCCCTTTATTATGTTGAGAAATTTCCCTTCTATACCTATTTTATTGAGGGCTTTTATCAGGAATCGGTGTTGGACTTTGTCAAATGCCTTTTCTGCGTCAATTGAGATGATCATGTAATTTTTTTCTTTCCTTTTATTTATGTGGTGGATTACATTGATTGATTTTATAATGTTGAACCATCCTTGCATAACTGGTATGAATCCTACATGGTTGTGGTGTATTATTATTTTTTATATGATGCTGAATTCTATTGGCTAGAATTTTGTTGAGAGAATTTTTGCATCTATATTCCTGAGAGATATTGGTCTCTAATTTTCTTTTTTGTGGTGTCTTTGCCTGTTTTTGGTATTAGCGTTATGCTGGCTTCATAGAATGAATTCACAAGTGTTGCTTCCTTTTGTATGCTCTGAAATAGCTTGAGTAGTACTGATAGAAGCTTTTCTGTGAATGTTTTGTAGAATTCTCCAGTGAAGCCATCTGGGCCAGGGTTTTTTTTTTTTTGTTGGGAGTTTTTTTTTATTACCTTGTCAACCTGTTCTCTTGTTATGGGTCTGTTCAGGTTTTAAACATCACTTTGTTGTAATTTTAGTAGGTATTGTGTTTCTAGAAACATATGCATTTCCTCTAGGTTTTCAAATAGGTTGGAGTATAGTTTTTCATAATATTCTGCTATGATCCTTTTTATTTCAGTTGAGTCTGTTGTAATGTCGTCCATTTCATTTCTTATTTGGGTTATTTGCATTCTCTCCTGTTTTTCTTTGGCCAGTCTGGCCAGTGGTTTGTCGATTTTGTTGATTCTTTCAAAGAACCAACTTTAGGTCATGTTGATTCTTTCTATTGTTCTTCTATTCTCTATTTCATTTATTTCTGCTCTGATCTTTATTATTTCCTTTCTGCTGGTAGATGTGGGCTTTTTTTTGCTGTTCTGTTTCTATTTGTTTGAGTTGTGTTGTTAATGTTTTTATTTTGTCCCTTTCTTCTTTTCTTGATGTGTGCATCTGTTGCTATAAATTGTCCTCTGAGGACTGCCTTTGCTGTGTCCCAAAGGTTTTGGTATGATGTGTTTTCCTTCTCGTTTGAGTCTAGGAATTTTTTGATTCCATCTCTGATTTCTTCTATTACCCTGTAATGTGTAAGCAGGGTATTATTCAGTTTCCATGTGATTGATTTTTTTTTGCCTTGCTCTTTCTATTGTTAATTTCTACCTTGATGGCATTGTGGTCAGAGAAGAGACTTTGTAGTATCTCGACGTTTTAGATTTGTTGAGGATTGCTCTGTGGCCTAAGATATGGTCTATTATGGAGAACATTCCATGTGCATTGGAAAAGAATGTGTACTTTGCAGCTGTTGGATAGAGTGTTCTAAATATATCTATGAGGTCAAGTTGGCTGATTGTGCCCTTTAGGTCTTCTGTATCTTTGCTGAGTTTCCTTTTAGTTGTTCTGTCCTTTACTGAGAGTGGTGTGTTGAAGTCTCCTACTATTATTTTGGAACAGTCAATTTCTCTTTTCAGTGTTGTTAGAGTTTGTTTTATGTATTTTGGAGCCCTGTCATTGGGTGCGTAGATGTTTATTATGGTTATGTCTTCATGATGGATCGTCCCCTTAATCATTATGTTGTGTCCTTCTTTGTCTTTTATGGTGGATTTTGTTTTAAAGTCTGTTTTATCTGAGATTAGTATTGCCACTACTGCTCTTTTTTGGTAGTTCTTAGATTATATATTTTTTTCCATCCTTTGACTTTTAATAAATTCACATCTTTGTTTCTAAGGTGTGTCTCTTGTAGACAGCATGTTGATGGATCCTGTTTGCTTATCCATTGTGTCACTCTTCATCTCTTTATGGGTGCATTGAGTCCACTTACATTCAGTGTAAATATTGAGAGATGTGAGTTTGTTGCTGTCATTTTGTAGTGCTTTTTTTGTGGTGCTGAATTTTTCTTTGTTCTTCTTTCTCTTCTGTGCTGAATTACATTTGTATGTGGATATTTTTTTATTTCTTTTGTTTTTGTAGGTTTTGTTTTTGCTGAGACTTTATGTTTTTCCTCTTTATTTTTATGAGTATGTTTGTTAATGTTAATTGTTGTTACCGTGAAATTTATCTTTCTATGTGAGAAGCAGTCTATTATTACTTGGTATCGCCTTGCCTTCCTCTCCATTAGAAGGTTCTATACCTACACCGTTTATTCCCTCTTTTATTGTTCTGATGTTGTTGTCATTTACAGATTAACTGCTCTGACTCCCTTTTGTATTTCTTTTGGTTTTGGATAGTCCTTGAGGGATCATTTCCTAGATTTGTATCTGGCTTGTATGATCCTGCATCCTAGATTCAGCCTGTGATCTGAAGTTGTTTGTTTTCAGATTGAAGAACTCCCTTTAATATTTCTTGTAAATTTGGTTTGGTTTTTATATATTCCCTTAGTTTCTGTTTATCTGGAAATGTCCTAAGTTAATCATCATATCTGAACGAGAGTTTTGGGAGATATACTATTTTTGGCTGGCAATTTTTTTCTTTCAAAATTTTATGTATGTCATTCCATTGCCTTCTTGCCTGCACGGTTTCTGCTGAATAATCTGAGCTTAGTCTTATTGTTTCTCATCTCTACGGGACTTCTTCTTTTTCATGAGCTTCTCTCAGGATTCTTTGGTTTTGGCGAGTGTTATTATGATATGCCTTGGTGATTTTCTGTTGGGGTCTATCCTATATGGGGTTCATTCAACTTCTTGGATGACCAGCTTTTCATCTTTCATGATATTGGGGAAGTTTTCTCTCAGCAGTTCTTCAATGATCCTCTCTGCATTTTCTGTTTTGTCCCCCTTGCTGGAACTCCAATCACTCGTAAATTCTTTCTTTTGATTGTATCCCACATAACTCTCAGGGTCTCTTTCTTTTTTCTTTGTTCTTTTTTTCTGAGTTTTCTTCCAATAGAGTTGTATCCAAGTTTTTGTCTTCAGTTAGACTGATCCTGTCTTCCACCATTTCATATGTGCTCCTAAGCCCTTCTATGACACTATTTCTGAAATCTTATTGTTTATCTTTTGGATTTCTAATTGTTGTTTTTGTATAATTTCTAGTTGTGAATTTATTTTGGCATTTTGTTCCTGCAGTATTTTCCTGAATTCTTCCATTTTTTTTGCCTGAATTTTCCATTAATTTTTATGCCTTTTCCATGAATTTGTCTATTTTTTCCTCATTTTTGTCTGCTTTTTGCTTCAACTCTTGGATAATCCTGAGTAATAGATTTGAATTCCCTATCCAGTAGTTCTAGTGCCTTTTCTTCCACTGGAATGTCATCTGGTGTTTTATTTTGGACACCGACTATAACCATTCTGTCCTTTTTTTGTAAATGTTTTGATATTGTCTGCCGTCTTCGGGGCATTCAGTAGTTATTTTTCTCTTTTATTGATTGTAGATTTGTTTGATTTGCCCTTTTTCTTTTTGGCATTTTCTGAGCAGGCAAGCTGTGTGTTCTTTGTTGTTTGCTTGTCTATGGGCCTGATATTTTTCACCTCCGTCTCCAATTGGCAGGGTCAGTCTCTCAGAAATGGTACAGCATGGCAGGTCTAGCTCAAGAGGAGTTTCTGGGACGTGTTGATTTTGGCATTTACTACAGCCACCGGGGCGGGTCACTAATGAGTGCAGGGCAGGTACCAGTAGGCCATGCCTGTGCTTCTTGGTGGTGTGATGTTAAGCACATGGTGCAGGTAGGCAAGATGGAGGGGTAGAGTTTTTGTGTGGAGCTAAGATGGATATGGGAGAGAAGAGAGAGGAACATGAACCAAAAACATACAAACAAACAAAAAAGAGTGCTAGGGGAGCTTGCCATTGGAGTGGAGAGATGAGAGACTATGAAATGGAGAAAAACAAAAAGGCGAAGGAGAAAAAAAGAGAAAAGAATGAATAAAAAATATTAGAAAGAAAAAAGAAGAGTAAAGCTCCCAGGTATCCCACCGGTGTGGCTACGAGGTCTGGGTAAGTTGTTCCCAGGAGTTGCAGTACAGCTTGGCTAGATGGTGTAGAAGTATTCAGCACCAGGTATTCAGGGAACAGGAAGAGAAGGAAGGTATAGAGAGACGAGAAACTGAGTAATGAAGAAAGACAAAAAGGGAAAAAGAGGGAAAATAAAACAAAACAAATTAAAAAAAAAGAATAAGAAAAGCCCCCAAAAAAACAGAAAAAAAAAAAAAAAAGCACGAAGAAAGAAATGCGGTCAGAGATCCCTCTGCGCATCTGCGCAAGCTGAGGGTATAAGTCCCAAGCCTTGTAGCACTGCCCAGCCAGAATGGGCTCCCAGCTTGAGAAAAGAAAGAGAAAACAAACAATTCAAAACAAACAAACAAACAAAAGCCCCAGGATCCCACCAGTGTGGGAGCCCAGATCAGGAAGCATTTCCACACTCGAACGGCTGGAGGGCAGGAAAGTGTATATTGCAAGTTACCGGTTGTTTTGTCTCCTGCTGGAAGCTCCGTGAAGCTGCTTTCTCATACGCCCTATCTGCTGGTCTTTGATAGAGGTCCAGGATGACAAATCCATGCTGTGTTCACTGATAGGGGACCTCTGCCTGAATCTCTCCTCGCTCTCCGTTCTCTGTCAGTTTTCTCACTCCATTTGGTGCTTGGCTGAGTACTTTATCTCTTCATTTGATGTTTTAGGGTTTTGGGATTGCTGTGGTCTCTGTGTGGCTTTGTTTTACACGTGTTTGCTGTGGAGGGACGGCATGGTATTTCTGCCTAGAGAGCTATTTTGCCGGAAGTCCCAAATTCAGGAAATTTTCAGGCAATAGTTCTTCAGATATTTTCTTCTGCCCCAATATCTTTCTCCTCTTCTTATACGTCTTCAATAATGTGAATATTAGACCTTTTGATAATTGTTCCAGGGTCCCTGGATCTCTATTTTTCTCATTTTTACAAACTGGATAATTTCTGATTATTTATTTTAAAATTCACTGCTGCTTTCCTCAATCATCATTCTGCTATTGAGCCTAACCAGTGAATATTTTATCTAAGAAATTGTATTATTCAGTTCTAAAAACATAATTATTGTAGCTTCTTTAAAGGCTTTGTCTAATAATTTCAACACCTGCATCATCTCTTCATTGGCAACTATTGATTATCTTTCATCTTTAAGAAGTAACGTTCATATTTTTTATTTTGTATTATTTATTGTAGTTTAAATGAAGTTTACATTTCAAGTTAGTCTCCCATACAGAAATGTATACATACATTGTTATGTGACCCTAATTGCTCTCCCCATACAGCAACAGCACACTCCTCCTTTCCACTCCTGATTCCCTGTGTCCATTCAACCAGCTCCTAACTCTCTCTGCCTCCCCATCTCACCTCCAGACAGAAGATGCCCATTTAGTCTCTTGTATCTACTTGAATTGAGAGGCACACTCCTCATGAGGATCACTCTATGTCCAACAGTCCAGTCCAGTCTCTGTCTGAAGGGTCGGTCACAGAAATTTTTTATTTCTGGGCAGATAGAGAATCCAGGGGCCATGCTTTCTGGGGTTCCTCCAGTCTCAGTCAGACCATTAAGTCTGGTCTTCTTCCTAGAATTTGAGTTCTGCACCCCATCTTTCTCCTGCTCCATCCTGGACTCTCTGTTTTGTTCCCTGTCAAGGCAATCATTGGTGGTAGCCGGGCATCATCTAGTTCTTCTGGTCTCAGAATGATGAAGTCCCTGGTTTATGTGACCCTTTCTCTCTCTTTGGCTAATACTTTCTTGGTGTCTTTTGTGTTCTTCATTCTTCTTTACTTCAGGTGGCTGGGACCAATTGATGCATCTTAGATGGCCGTCTGTAAGCTTTTAAGACCCCAGACGTCACTTACCAAAGTAGGATGCACAACATTTTCTTAATAAGCTTTGTTATGCCAATTGACCTAGATGTTCCCTGAAAGCATGGTCCCCAGACCCCTACCCCTGCTACTCTGTGCCTCAAAGTGTTTGATTGTATTCAGGAAACTTCTTAGCTTTGGTTTAGTCCAGTTGTGCTAACTTCCCCTGTAGTGTGTGCTGCCCTTCCCTTCAACTAAGATAATTCTTATCTACTATCTAGTTAGTAAATAACACTCACCCTCCCTGCCCACGCTCGTAACCATCAGAGAATGTTCTCTTCTGTGTCCAAACCTTTTCTTGAGTTCTTATAATAGTGGTCTTATACCACATTTGTCCTTCTGTGACTGACTAAATTCACTGAAAATAATGACATCCCGCTTCCTCCATTTTATAAGATGTTTCACGGCTTCATTGTGTTCTTTCTCATTCTGTAGTGTGTGGATATAACATAATTTGTTTATCCATTCGTCCATTGATGGGCACCTAGGCTGTTTCCATCTTTTTGCTATTGTGAACAGTACTTCAATGAACATGGGTGTGCGTATATTTATTCGTGTGATGGCTCTTATTTCTCTAAGACATATTCCAAGGAGTGGGATAGCTTAATCGTATGGTACTTCTATTTCTAGCTTTTTAAGGAAGCACCAAATCGATTTCCAAAGTGGTTGTACAGTTTTACATTCCCACCAACAGAGTATAAGTGTTCCAGTCTCTCCACAACCTTTCCAGCATTTAGTATTTTGTGTTTTTTTACTAGTTCTAGCCTTGTAGGGGTGAGATGATATCTCATTGTAGTTTTGATCTGCATTTCTCTAATAACTAATGATCGTGAGCATTTCTTCATGTGTTTGTTAGAACATCTTCTTTGGCAAAGTGCCTGTTCATATCCTTTGCCCATTTTTTAATTGGGTAATTTGTCTTTTTGTTGTTGAACTTTTGCAGTATGTTGTAGATTTTAGAGATTAGATGCTGATTGGATTTGTCATAGCCAAAAAATTTTTCCCAGTGTGTAGGTTGTCTTTTGACGCTTTTGGTGAAGTCTTTTGATGAGCATAAGTGTTTATTTTTTAGGAGCTCCCATTTATCTAGTCTCTCTTCTGGTGCTTGTGCATTGTTACTTCCAGTTTGTATTGTTTTTATGCCATGTATTAGGGCTCCTAGCATTGTCTTAATTTTTTCTTCCATGATCTTTATTGTTTTCTATTTTCTATTTAAGTCTTTGATCCGTTTTGGGTTAGTTTTTGTTCATAGTGTAAGGTATCGGTCTTGTTTCAGTTTTTTGCTGATGGATATCCAGTTACGCCAGCACTATTTGTTAAAGAGACTGAATTTTCCACAGTTAATGGGCTTTGGGCCTTGGTCAAATATCAGCTGCTCATAAGTGTATGAATGTATGTCTGGATTCTCAATTCTGTTCCATTGGTCTACGTATCTGTTGTTGTACCAATACCAGGCTCTTTTGACTATTGTGGCAGTATAATAGGTTCTAAATTCAGGTAGTACGAGGCCTCCCACTTTGTTCTTCTTCTTGAGTAAAGCTTTGTTTTTTCGGGGCCTCTTCCCTTTCCATATGAAGTTGGTGATTTATTTCTCCATCTCATTAAAAAATGTCAGTGGAATTTGATCGGGGTTACATTGTATCTGTAGATTGCTTTGTGTAGAATTGACATTTTCACAGTGTTGAGTCTACCTATCCATGAGCAAGGTATGTTTTTCCACTTACACAGGTCTCTTTTGGTTTCTTGCAGTAGTGTCTTGTAGTTTTCATTTTATAGATATTTTACGTCTCTGGTTATATTTCTTCCTAAGTATTTTATCTTATCTTCCTAGAAGGCTATTGTAAATGGTATTGATTAGGTGATTTCCTATTCAAGGTTCTCTTTGTTGGTGTAGAGGAATCCAACTGATCTGTACGTTTATCTTGTATCCTGAAACTTTGCTGAAATCTTCTATTAGTTCCAGTAGTTTTCTTCTGGATTCGTTGGGGTTTTCTGTGTATAAGATCATACCATCTGCAAATAGAGATACTTTGACTTCTTCCCTAGCTATTTGGACGCCCTTTATTTCTTTTTCTAGCGTAATTGCTCTGGCTAGGACCTCCAGCACAATGTTCAATAAGAGTGGTGATGGAGGGCATCCTTGTCTGGTTCCTGTTCTCAAGGGAATGCTTTCAAAGCCTCTCCATTTAGGATGATGTTGGCTGTTGGCTTTGTATAAATGCCCTTAAGTATATTGAGGAATTTCCCTTCTATTCCTATTTAGTTGAGAGTTTTTCTCGTGAATGGGTGTTGGACCTTGTGGAATGCCTTTTCTGCAACGATTGATAAGATCATGTGGTGCTTGTCTTTTGTTTTATTAATGTGATGGATTACATTGATTGTTTTTCTAATGTTGAACCATCCCTGCATACCTGGTATAAATCCCACTTGATCATGGTGAATTATTTTTTTGTTATGTTGCTGAATTCTATTGGCTAGAATTTTGTTGAGGATTTTTTGTCAATGTTCATGAGGGATATTGGTCTGTAATTTTCCTTTTTTTGTGGTGTCCTACCTAGTGTTGGTATCAGGGTTATGCTGGCTTCATAGAATGAGTTTGGGAATGTTCCATCTTTTTCTATGCTCTGAAATACCTTTAGTAGAAGTGGTGTTAACTCTTCTCTAAATCTTTTGTAGAATTTTCCAGTGAATCCATCAGGCCAGGGATTTTTTTGCTTTGTTTTTTGTTTTTTGGGGGAGTTTTTAAATTACTTTTCAATCTCTTCTTTTGTTATGGGTTTATTTAGTTGTTCTGCCTGTGTTTATGTTAGTTTAGGCAGGTAGTGAGTTTCTAGAAATTTTTTCCATTTCCTTTATGTTTTCAAATTTTTTAGAGTACAGATTTTCATAGTAGTCTGTTATGATTCTTTTATTTTCATTTGGGTCTATTGTGATATCATCTGTCACATTTCTTATATAGGTTATCTGGTTCCTCCTCTTTTTTTTTTTTTTTTTTGTCAGTTTGGGAATTTTGTTGATCTTTTCAAAGAAGTAGCTTTTGGTCTTGTTAATGCTTTCAATTGTTTTTCTAGTCTCTATTTCATTTAATTCTGCTCCAATTCTTATTATTTCCTTTCTGCTGGTGCCAAAGGTTTTTTTTTTTTTTTTTTTTTTTTTTTTTTTTTTTTTTTGCTGCTCTGTTTCTACTTGTTCCAGTTGTATTGTTTATGTTTTGATTATGGTCCTTTCTTTTTTTTGGATGTGTGCATTTATTGCTATACACTGACCTCTGAGTACTGCTTTTACTGTGTCCCAAAGATTCTGGAAGGATGTGTTTTCATTCTCGTTTGATTCTATGAATTTCTTTATTCCATCCTTAATTTCTTCTATAACTCGGTATTTTTTGAGCAAAGTGTTCTTCGGTTTCCATGTGTTTGACTTTTTTTTCTTTGCTTTTTCTGTTGTTGATTTCCACTTTTATGGCTTCATGATCAGAAAAGATGCTTTGTAATATTTCGATGTTTTGGATTTTGTTAAGGCTTGCTTTATGGCCTAAGATGTGGTCTATTCTGGAGAATGTTCCATGTGCGTTGGAGAAGAAAGTATCCTTGGCTGCTGTCGGGTGAAGTGTTCGATAGATGTGTATGAGATCAGATGGGTTAATTGTA
This sequence comes from Dugong dugon, assembly GCA_030035585.1. Classification (NCBI taxonomy): domain Eukaryota; kingdom Metazoa; phylum Chordata; class Mammalia; order Sirenia; family Dugongidae; genus Dugong; species Dugong dugon. The sequence continues at coordinate 38,972,138 of CM057479.1, forward strand.
GCATTTAGCTCTTCTGTGTCATTGTTGAGCTTCTTTCTGGATGTTCTATCCTTCATCAAAAGTGGCATGTTGAAGTCTCTTACTACTGTTGTGGAGCTGTCTCTCTTTTCAGTGCTGTTAGGGTTTGTTTTATGTATTTTGGAGCCCTGTTTTTGGGTGCGTAAATATTTATTATAGTTACGTCCTCCTGGTGTATTGACCCTTAAATCATTTTATAGTGTCCTTCCTTATCCTTCATGCTGGATTTTACTTTAAAATCTATTTCATCACAGATTAATATTGCCACTCCTGCTCTTTCTTTGAGTGTTTTTTGCTTGATATATTTTTTTCCATCTCTTGAGTTTAGCTTGTTTGTATCTTTAAGTCTAAGGTGATTCTCTTGCAGGCAGCATATGGACAGATTGTGTTTATTGGTGCGTTTAGTCCATTTACATTCAGCGTAATTATTGATAGGTGTGAGTTTAGTGCTGTAATTTTGATGTCTTATTTTGTGTGTTGTTCACCATTTCTTTGTTCTTCTTAATTTTCTGTGCAGAGTGGTTTTTCTTTATGTATTTTCTTTTCATCTTTTTCATTGTTGTTGATTATGTGTTTGCTGAATCTTTATATTTTTCTAGTTTTTATTTTGATTTGTAGAATTGTTAGTTTCCTTTGTGGTTACCTTAATATTTACCCCTATTTTTCTAAATTTATCAGTCTTTTATTTCTTTATATCACCTTGACTTCCCCTCCATATGGAAAATCTATGTCTACATTTTTAAGTCCCTCTCTTTTATTTGAAAGTCATTTTTTACATATTGATATTTCTGTTAGCCTATTTTCAATGTTTTAGCTTTGATGTATTTTTGTGACTTCCCTATCTGAGTCGATATCTGGTTGCTCTGTCCTGTGTTCTACTCTTGAGTTTTTGTCTGATGTTATTGATTTTCTAGCCGGAGGGCTCCTTTCAGTATTTCTTGTAATTTCGGTTTGGTTTTTGCAAATTCCCTAAACTTCTGTTTATCTGGAAATGCCGTAATTTCATCATCATATTTGAGAGAAAGTTTTGCTGGATATATAATTCTTGGATGGCAATTTTTTCCTTCAATGCTTTGCATATGTCATCCCATTGCCTTCGTGCCAGCATGGTTTCTGCTGAGAAGTCCAAGCTTATTCTTATTAACTCTTCTTTTTAGATGACTGTTCTTTTATCCCTAGGCACTCTTAAAATTCTCTCTTTATCTTTGGTTTTGGCAAGTTTGATTGTAACATGACTTGGTGTCTTTCTTTTGGGATCTACCTTATGTAGGGTTCGATGACCATCTTGGATAAATATTTTCACAACTTTTATGATATCAGGGAAGTTTTCTGTCAACAAATTTTCAACAATTCTCTCTGTATTTTCTGTTATCCTTCCTTGTTCTGGTAATCCAATCACTCACATGTTATTTCTCTTGATAGAGTCCCACATAACTTTTAGAGTTTCTTCATTGTTTTTAATTCTTTTATCTGATTTTTCCTCAAATAAGTTGGTGTCAAGTGCTTTATCTTCAGTGTCACTAATTCTGATTTCCACTGCCTCAATTCTCCTCCTATGACTTTCTATTGAGTTGTCTAATTCTGAAATTTTATTGTTAAACTTCTGGATTTCTGATTGTTGTCTCTCTATGGATTCTTGCAGCCTATTAAATTTGTCATTATGCTCTTGAATAACTTTTTTAAGTTCCATTACTACTTCATCTGTATGTTCTTTGGCTGTCCCTGCATTATGAATAATTTCCTTTCTAATTTCTTGAATATTTCTGTATGTTAATCTTTTGTATTCTGCCTCTGATAATTCCAAGAAATTATCTTCCTCCAGAAAATTTATTGATTCTTCATTTTGGGAGCTTGCTGAAGCCATCATGGACTGCCTCAGTATGTGATGTGATATTGACTGTTGTCTCCAAGCCATCTATAAGTTATTATAATTTTATTTTATGTTTGTTTAGTGTGTCCTAGCTTCTTGTTTTGTTTTCTTTTGATATGCCCAAATACGCTGCTCGTTTGCACTAGTTTGATTATTGGTGCCTTGAAGCTCTAATGTCCTGTCACCAGGTAGTCAGGTCTGTAACTAAGTATGTGTGCCCAGGAATCCGTTAAATTTTCCAGTATGGATTCAGATCAGGTGTCTAGGCAGTCTGTCACCAAGTGTGTGGTGCAGGCTCTCACCTATAGTCTTAGAGAGGAATGGGTGATTGTTGTAGATACAGGTATCTAGCTGCAATAGGAGGTCACATGCTAAGCAAGGCAGGGTGCTGACTGCTGTCCCTGAGTGTCTGAAAAGAAAGCATGTCCCTGTTCCCTAGAGTGAGTATGTAGGTGAGTTTTTCAGCCAGACTATGAGCACCCTATTCTGTTGTCTGTAATGACTGGGTGGCACCACTTATTCTTGGACCCCTGTAACAGGTGGCTAGGTAGTATGGGTGGAACCACCCATCCTCAAGCCCCTGATGCAGACAGGTAAGGTGCCTGCTTAACAGGCAGAGCAGTGTCAAGGGTCACAAATCTGCCATTTCATAGCTGAAACTGTTAAAGTTAGACTTCAGATGTTTACCCTGTTGTACTGTGGTAGTGAGGGCTTACACTGTCGAGATGGGTCCACACAAGTCTATACATGGGTGGGAGGCACTCAAAGTCTGTGAACCCCTTATACCTGTGCCTAGGCAAAGGAGCTGTGTCAACCCTGAGTTCCTGGCTTAGGGGAGCTGGTAGGTTATTTTTTCCCTGTTTGTTAATTTGTTCCCCCTCTAAGGCCAGGAGAATGGGTCAGGACTCCTTATGGGATCTACCTCTGGCCCAGGGGATTCATAAATCACTGAAGTCAGCTGGACCTGGTGCAGAGCGGGGAGGGTGGAGGTAAATGGGAGAGAGGTATTTCCCAAATTTTTTTTTTTTTAAATCCCTACAAAAGGCCACACACATATACTTATCTTTAGATACTTGGGTGCTGCTTTTCACTGATTCAGAGTGTCCAAGCAGGATCTCTGCTGTTGCATCTCTCTCGATGTGGAAACTGCCTCCCAAGCAAGCACGTGGAGCTGTATGCCTGCTTCGCTGCACACCCCAAGCCAGTCTGGGCTGAAATGCTGTGACTCCTTCCAGGTCAGGTCAGGCAACTACTTGCTGCTTCTAAACAGTCTCTCTCTCTCCTCACACCACTCAGTCCGATTCCTCAACTTTGCCTTGTTCAGGGCTCCTAGATATTCGTATACAATCAAATCACTTGTTTTTTCATGTCTTTGTTGTAAGAGGGACATAAAAGCTGTCTGACTACTCTGCCATCTTGGTCCCCCATCCATATGCTTTAAATTGTATGTTGAGTAATTTTGCATTGTATCTTGAACACTTTGAATATTATGCTGAGTAGACTCTGGAATTTTATATAATCTTTTGTAGACTTTTATTTAGTCTTTTTATTTGATTGCTTTGGCAAATGATTAACGTGGTCAGTTTCAGATTGTGAGTTCTGTCTCATCATGTCAATGTATAATTCTTCACATTTTTATTATACTGCTCTGGATCTGCCCCACACGTGTACCGCCCAAGATTTACTCTAATACTTGGGCTGTGATTTAAACTTAGTTTATTTTTCAAAGCCTTTATGATTGTAATTTGGGTCTTTCTCACACATTCACAACTCAGGAATGAGCCTGGCATGTGTGTGGATTCATTAGAAGATCCTCTTTCCCAGTGTTATACTATCTAGGATTCTCTCCCAATCTGGGACCCATAAGACTTCATTTTCTCAGTTTCCCAGGCTAAAATATGGGGATCATCCCAGAATTGTAGTCACTCTTACTGCTGCTGTCACTCAGCTCTGTAACTAGGGTCCCACCAAATAGAAGGAGATCATTTTGGAATTTTAGCTGCTTACACCCTTACCACCACATATCTCTGTAACTAGGAACTGCATTCATGGAGAAATCATGAAAGGAAAGAGAAAAATAAAATTGTAGATTCACCTTCATACAGGTAACTTTTACAAGTATTGTCTTCCATCCACTATCTGCCTCCTTTTATTTTCTGAGTCCTCAGATAAATCCACAAATTACCATCGAGTCAGTTTTGACTCATAGCAACCCAATAGGACAGACTAGAACTGCCCCATAGGGTTTCCAAGGAGCAGTTCGTGGATTTGAACTGTCAGTCTTTAGGTTAGCAGTCAAGCTCTTAACCACTATGCTACCAGGGCTCAGTTCTCAGATAGATTCTTTTAATTCTGTCCATAGTTTTTAGCTGTAATCAACTGATGACATAGACTGTGGTGAGCTTTCCTCATTTTGGCCAGACCAGAAGACCAGAGTATGCAATTCTTACCTCAAAAAAAAAAAAAAAAAATGAATTTTTGTTATTAGATTTTCTCTTTACCATGGTACACATTAAAAATTCTGAAAATGCTTTCTGTGTCTTGCATGCCAGAACAAATACAAAATATGGTGAGAATAGTATGAGACAAGTTTTTCACTACTGGAGATGGTAATTAAAACTTTGGAACAGGGAAAAATTAGAATGCACCCTGTAAAGTAGGTATTAGTGTGAACTGTGAAGTAAGGTATATATATATATACATATATATATATAATATATGTATATATAAAGATATATATGTATATATTCATATATATGGATATATATACATATATATAAAACATTTATACATCTTCTAGCTTTGGCTACTGAGAGGGTTTAGAACAGTACTGTCTAATAAAATTTTCTGTGATGATGGAAATGTTCTTTATATTTGCTGACCAATAAACCACTAGCACTATGTGGTTACTATGCACTTGTAATGTGTCTAGTATGACTGAAAACTAGATTTTTAAATTGTGTTTAATTTTAATTATTTTTTATCTGAGTTAAAATAGCCACGTGTTGCTAGTGGCTATTATCTTTGACAGCAGAGGACTAAAAAACAAAAATAAACCGGTAGTGATGTGCACATTGAGCACACAGATTTTAATTTTTAAATTAGATTTTCTGTCAATAAAAAAACAAAAACAAAAAATAGTACTCTTTGGATAAGACATTGATTCCAGAGCTGGGCCAGGGAAACTATGAGGTGAGCTTGGAAAATCTTGCTATAAAAAAAAGTTTTTAAAGTGTCCAAAGGAATGGATGATGCATTCTAACTGTCGACCTTTTGTTAACCACCGAACCACCAGAGCTCCAAAGAATGAAAAGACTTGTCAAAACGTTATGGGAGCCAATTTCGAGGATTCCAACTGGTCACATCTGGGGTAATTTGAGCATCAAAATAAACAGCGATAATAATAAATTATAATTCATTATATAAGAATTCCTAAGTACATCTAGATATAAATTAATTAATATATAAATAAAGAGGGTGGAAAGAAAAATATTTCTTAAAATAGAATGCCATTTGGTATTTGTAAAAACAAAAGTATCAGTGGATGATAAAACGAGTTAGTGAAAGTTTGATAAAGAACTGGATATTTACATACTCTTTAATATCTATAATTTATACAGTCTTGAAATATTTCTCAACAAAACATATCTAACATTAATTTTACACTTAACGTATTTGACAGACAGAGCCTTAAACAAGTGATTGCATTTTACCTATACCAACATTGAGACAAGCCAACATCATGTGTTTCCGGATATCCTGCCCTGAGAAGAACATAATATAATTTTGTTTTGGTATTCCTGTCAAAAATACATAATTTGAATTTAATCATAAGGAAATATCAGGTATAGCCAATTTGAGAGATACTCTACAAAATAACTAGTCTGTACTCTTTAAATATCAAAGTCAAGAAAGATAGATAATTTCTCAGTTTAAGTAAGACTAAAAAGAAATGATACAATGCATTTTCCTGAACTAGAAAAACAAATAGCCATTAAGGAAATTAACAGGACAATTGACACAATGTGAGTATAAATTGAGAGTTTAGGTATGGTGTTGAATACAAAGTACATTTCCTGATTTTGATAATTGCACTGTGGTAATGTAAGAGAATGTCCTTGTTCTAAGGAAATGTGCAATTAATTATTTAAAGGGAAAGTGGAAAGATGTCTCCAAATTACTCTCAAATGGCTCAGAAAAAAAAAAGGATAATATGATAAAGCATATGGGGAAAATATAAGGAATTGTGAATCTGGGAAAAGGGTTTCTTGCATGATCTTTGTAAATTTTCTGTAAATTGGAAATTATATTAAAAAGATTTAAATATAAATCAATTGTATTCCTAAATAAAAGCAATAAAAATAAAAATTTTAAAGTATAGTAATATAAGAAAAAATAACAGTAATATATTTAATAAAAGATGTGTAAGACCTCTACATTGAAAACAATAAAACATGGTAGGCTCAGTTTTTAAGATGTCAATTCACTTCAAATTTACCTATAGAAGCAACTCAATCCCAATCAAAATCCTGACAGGCCTTTTTGAAGAATTTGACAAGCTAATTTAAAAATTTATATGAGGATGAAAAGGACCTATAATAGTCATCAAAACATTTTTAAAATTGGAGAAATTACACTATGCGATGTCAGGACTTACTGGTATGCTATACTAATTGAGACATTGGTAAAGGATAGATAAATAAATAGAAGAGAACAGAAAGTATAGAAATCAAACCACACATTTATATTTTTGACAAAGACTAAAACAAATAAATGGATACTGGAAAGTCAGTTTCCCTCTTGAGAGAGAGACAGTAACCTGACATACATTTTAAATTTAATGAGTGCTATTTTTTGTTTCTTTTATCTCACGTGATGATAACTTGCTTTTAAGTATTATTTTCAAAAGTTTTGATAAGTAAGGTACCTAAAAGTGACTATTTCAATTCTAAATGTGCTTGCACTGTATGGTCTTTATATGGATTAAAGTTTTCATAAGTTTTATCTTGTGGAGAGATACCATGTAGCCTAGCAGATTTATTAATTCTTTAAAAGGTAAAAATGATAAATGAGCATAAATGATATAGGTATAAGGTAGGATATGTTATTCATAGTTGTCTATGGATTCTTATTATGAACAAGAGACTGTAACATGCAGTGTGTGTAGACAATGTGTTATAAATCAACTAAAACATTTAATTAGTTCAGTTTATATTAGCAATGGAAGACAATTTGACATAAACAATAAGCACAAATGACTGTAATTAATATTAAAATACCTTGATTTTCTGATAGTTATGGCTTAAGACATTGATTACTCTCTCTATTCCGTATTTTGAAGCCAACTTGTTGAATTCAAACACCACGCACCTAGCATCTCATGAATGCAAACTGAGAATATCCATGAAGGTTTTAGTAATTTGTTTCCAAAATGATGCAACCTTGATACTATTTTATTCGGTTTCACAATTTTAGTACCATCATTCAATTATTATCCATTCTTATAGTGAATTAATATAATTCCTCCCTCTTTTAACTCAAGCTTTCCTCTAAAGAATCCAAAGACTTTCCCTATTTTAATTTGGTTAAATTAAAGAAAATTCTAATCTTCTTAAACAAAGATAAGAATAATTATTTAAAAGCACAGGAGTTAAGTACAATAAATACACTTAAAATATTAACTAATAACAAAAACTGTAATTTAAAAAGAAAAAAACAATGGATTTTCTCCTATCAAACTGACAATGATTTTTTTTTTACTAGTAATACAAGGTTGGTAAACATTTAGTCAAATATACATCTTTATGCATTGTTGGTGTATTATTAATTGCTTTAACAATTCTGAAAGACAATTTGGTGATGTGCCTTAACATTTTTACAGAATACTTACTCATAACACTTGTTTCATGAATTCCACTTCTAAGAATTGCTCTTAAGGAAACAATTATAGAGATGAACATATATCTGCATAAAATATATTCATTCACTAATGTGTATTTGAATATTCAAATAAGTTAATTTGGATATTTGAATATTTATTTCACAGAGAATCATAAGAAACTGCTGATGTATCTATAAAGACCAAATGCTTAAAAATATCAAAACTTTATAATGAAACACTTTGCAGCTATTAAAGATTTTTTTTTAAAAGATTGATTTACATAAGAGGATGACCGTGGTAAAATATTGGAGCCCTGGTGGTGCAGTGGTTAAGAGCTCTGCTGATAACCAAAAGATCAGCAGTTCAAATCCACCAGCCATTCCTTGGAAACCCTATGGAGCAGTTCTACTCTGTCCTATAGGGTCACTATGACTCAGAATCGACTTGATGGCAAAGGGTTTTATGGTAAAATATTAAACAATATATGAATATAATACTATTATATTTTCTAAAATAGGAGAAAAATGTCTGGAAGTTAATATCCTGAGAATTAAGAGTAGTCATTTTATGATATTTTTGCATAACCTTAAAATTTTTACCCTTAAGTCATGTGGCAGAGATTGCTAGCTTCCACCTATATCCATTGTACCTTTCTTTAAAAATAGAGCTCCCTACAACAAACAAAAAATAGAATTCCTGAATTTTAGCTCTGAGTACACCCTTCCAGCAAGAGACAACATTTTCTACCCTCTCTCGCAGCTTAGTGTGATCAATTACCCCCAGGTTCATAGAGGGTCTTGTTTCAGATTGGAAATACGTGCACCCTCACTTGCTGTTCCTCCTTCAAATTGAAGAGATCTACAGCTTCTGCTCTTAGAAAACTCAGTCAGACTTAGAAGATGTAGCAAATATATTAAATGCATAGACCTATCCTATTTGATGAGTCCCCCACATCTGGACGGTTACATGAGAGGTAAATAAATGTCTATCTTGTTAAAGCCACTACATTTGGAACCCCTCTTTTATAGCATATAGCCTGTGACATAACTAATAAAAACATAATATAATAATGTTTCATAAAAAGTAATTTATAATTAAATAAATCATGTGGGTAAATAACTTTTTTCTTTTAAAGCAAAAATAAAGGTTTTATTTGGCATATGCTCACAGAGGCAAAAGTAGAAAATCGACAAGCATGCTGCCAGAGCCATGTCTGCCTGAACCCAAGGAATATTACAGATAGACAGAAGTGGGAAAATGGACAAGCATGCTGCTAGAGCCATGCCTACCCAAGTCCAAGGAATATTACAGAGTAAGCAAAAATCAGAAAACGGACAAGCATGCTGCCAGAGCCATGTCTGTCTGAGTTTGAAGAATGTTACAGAATCATCAATATATATTAACATTACAAATGGGCAAAACCATTGAAAGCTTCACCTTTTCACAGATTAGCTAAAAACTGTTAATTCACAGTGATTCTGCATTTTGAATTGTCTTTCTTAATAATCATTGGTACAAGTTTCAGTAATGACAGTCAGGAGGATACTCATTGGTCCAACAAATCTTTTCACCAAATGCTAAAAGAAAAAGAGAAGAGTGGAAATTAGTGGGTCTTTTGTGCTCTGTTTATGATTTGTTTATATGAAAGTTTCTCTAAAAGATGATTTTCAAGATTGTCCTTGCTATTGTCTTCATACCTCAGGGCCCAGTTGATGTGTGATTGTGAGTTTTTGTGAGTTAACCTCCAGCTGGGTCACATTCTTTATTCGCAAGGACTAGGAATAATGGCTCCAATATTATCTCCTAAATCATTCCCTCCTTTTGATTGGCCATTGGAGATAACACATTGACGATCAATACCTGGATTTAGTCAGACTACTAGATGGCGGCCATGTCAGGCTCTTTAAACTCACAGTGCTGGCTTTCCATGGGATACCATCTGGCTCTTTACCAGGATCTTAAGTAAGAAAAAAATTCTCATCAATCATATTGCTAAAATGAGCAGACTCAGTGTACATCAACATTTTAACCCAAGGCCTTCTTTTGTATTTTAAGCGTGTAATACAATAGAAGGTAAGTTTTATTATGCCTAATACTATTAGGATGCATATTAAGAACATTACTATTCCTTGCAACAGTGATCTAGTGAATATACTTATTCCTGATGGTAATCAATCAAATAAATCTGGTCTTTATAAGAGTGTTATGGTGTGTAACCAAGTAGCTTGTTGTCTAATTCTATGTATATCCTGTTCTACTTCTCCTGTGTTATTATCTAAATGCAACAAGAAGTATTTGCTACAGCATGGACTACACCTTCTTGGGTTAATACAAAATCGAAGGCTATTCTCCTATCTCGTATCACTGTGGCTAATGAGATCAGAGATCACTGTTGTACTTCCATCTCACTACCAACTTCATCTTCTATTTGTTCCATAGTGGTTGATAGATTTCATAAAGATTTCTCAAATTCAACTATATCATAAGTAGGAATTAAACTACTAACCCCACCCTGAGTGTTGGACCAATGGGTTTTCTTCTGACTCTAATTTTACAATCTGTAACAATTTAACATTACCTTTCCAGTATTTACTAGCATCATTACTATGAATATCTAAAGCTAATCGTCAAGTTCTCAAAGTGCGTTGCTCAAGTAAATTCACTGTCAGTTGGAAAGGGATCATATAAACTAATGTAGTTGGATCCACCATACAAAAACACATATCCATAAGGAGCACACGAAGTTTGTCTAGAGGAAACTGAAAGTGTAGAAAAATTTACATGTGACAAGCAAGTTTCCATTAGAGAATACATGACTACCAAGATAATGCAGGATGGACTTCTCCTGTTGGAGGTCTTCAGTTAATCTATTTAAAACATACTAAGTGTTCTTCCCTAGGACAAGCTGCACCTCCCTGGTTCACCTATTAACAGTTATGGATCACTTTCTCAAAAGCAGAAGTGGAGCCTAAGACAAAATGGAGTCTGAGCCATGAGACTGATCTCCACTGAGAACCTGGTTTCTTCAAGATACATAATTATCTGTAGAGCAAGAAGTTGACAGTTTGATTACAATCATTAGACAGATATTTCATACAACATTGTCTTGAAGACTAATTAAAATAATTACTAATTTACCCTAAACATAGCTCCCAGTCTGATCTTTGGAGTCAGTTTCACAAAACAGACTGCAGTTTTGAAAAAAGCACAATGCCCAGAACTAAACGGTCTTACTAGTTTATCTGGACCATTGTTTGACTCAAAGTGGCTTCAGGAATCAGTTTTTTTCCCCCCTCAAAGCTTGAGGTTCAAAAGGACACCCAAAGGCAGAGACCTGTGTGGGTTACCTTAACCTCTATGAAAGCCAAAAATCTGGATTCCAGGAAAATTACAACTCTTTTATCATTCCCTCCTTTGGATCATGATCCTGCTATAGAATCCTTGATAAAAAATACTCAATAAATGGTAATTGGGCACCATCTGGTTTTTAAGATCCTAGGCACCTTACAGAGAACTAGGAGATAGAATACAAACACTAACAATAATATTAGGCTAATTGTCTGAAATAACTAAAGAAGCCATGACCTTAAGTTCTTTGAACCAAGGAAACAAATCTTATGAGGTTGTTTTTTTTTTTATACGTAAGCAGCATCAGTAGTTGCTTTTCATGTGCCTCAGCAGCAACTACATTCTCCAAAACCTCAGACTGCATATTAATATAAACAAGGGAACATTTATCTATTAAGGCACAAACTGTTCCTTGGGAGACTAATAGGAAATCTAATGCTATTCTATTATGTAAAATCATAGCCCATACTTCAATCACTTATCTGGTTATGATAGTTACAGCTTTGCTAAGTTTACCAGCAAGAACTTTTAATTCCAGAGATACAATATCTAAACCTATTAAGTAATTTTGGAGAAATGAGGAAAATGTTCTCTTATATCCAGAAACTAGGACCTTAAACATCAGCAATATTCCCACATAAATCCCATAGTAATCCTTTCATTTACTCAGTCTTATATAATTAATTGCTGTTTCATGTGATTCTGGATCAGCCACAATCTGTGAACCCATCACCTTCTACATACTCGTTCTGGAAATCTTGATTCAGTCTAGTCACAGTCCTTCTCACAAATCCAGTACAGTCCATCTTTGTGTTGAGATATTTTGGTCAAACGTTTTTAGCAAATCAGTAAAGTAAAAACTTATCTGTAGATGACAAAACTTAATAAAGCCATGATTAATTTATAAAAATAATACTCTTAAAATGAAAGGCCTGATACTAATTAATTATAATAGTAATGTAAAACCAGATATTCAGTTTAAAAAAACTTAAACAAAAATATTTCTAAATATGATGATTAACCTTATTTTCAAAGAGCTTCAGGTATAATACATAATAATCTTGAGATATAATACCATATAGCCAGGATATACCAAGAATATACCAAGATTAACACGTCTCTACCTGAATAATAATTAAAAAAAAAACCAAAAATTTCATAGGTAAGTGATGTGAATTCCCCATCAAACCATTGGCTGTGATGATGTAAGATTCAAAATAATAAATTTGTGACCAAGTTAGCAATTAAAATAATAAAATTATGACATAATATTACGTGTTTGTTGTCTAATATTAGAAAAAACATAAGAGGAAATGTGGCCAGGGTCTTCTACCCAACCTGGGCAGCCCCTATGAGGTTCTTGCCTTCTACTGACCAAGAATGACCAGGAGAGGCTCAAGTTTTCTGCATGAACAAAGCTTTATTGAGCAAAAGTAGCTCTCAAGTGGAGACAAAGAGGGAACAAGCAACACTAGCCTTTGCCTATGGAACAAAGGATTGGCTAGGGCTTATAAAGATTTGGGGCAGGAAAAGGCATCATCTTTATTCATGAAAGAGACGGGGTTATGAAGATTAGGTACGCCCACAGGAGGCAGCCCAAGATGGAACCTGTGGCAAAGGTTGTTGGGTTTGCTTGTATGTCACGCATGTGCTGTCTTTCAGGGTGCCAGTTTGATTCCCGCTGGGGATCTCAATTCTAGTTTGTCATCAGTGGAAGGTAATCCACCAGTCACTCCACTGCGTTATGCCACATGCCTAGAATACTGGATCAAACTGGTTTGCCTGTAAAACATCTTAAAAGGGAGTATAATACGGAACTGGGTGGGTTGTTTGTTTTTACCTCGTGTTCCAGGATGTGGGTTAATCTTCAACTATATCAGTTAGGCTTGGTTAATCTTTCAGTTTTGTAACTTGGGCTTTCATTTAACCCATTGGGTCCTGCCATTTTCTGCCTGTCTCAGAAATACTAAGATATAAACTTTAACCCAAAGATGATCAGATGCTTCTCTTGGTTTTGACAAGAGATTACATGCAATTTACAACATATTATAGCTTTTAGTAATTTTTCCTTTATAATTTTATTTTTTGTGGTTTTCCATGAAGTTTCAAGGTTGTCAGGAGTTTATCATAGGTCATTGAGAAACAATACTTAAGTTATTTAACCAACTATCTTAAAGGTAAAAACCATAGCCTTTTTTTTAACCAAGAGGCTTGGTTTTCGACTCAAGAATCTTATTCTTATGAGATACCAAGCCTTTGTCTTCCAGGCAGATTACACAAAGAATACTTTTACCTTTCAACCTAGTAATCAAAGAAAATTTTGTTATTTTAACAGTGAGAAATACAATTTTTTGTTTATATGCTATTTAACATTAGAGCTCCTGCAAAATCTCATAAACCAAGCTATTAAACTTTAGCCTGACAGATAAAACTTTTGACCATAGCAAATTAATTTACTTTTAATAAGCCTCTTAAATGTTGCCTTTGTTGCATATCTCTTATAGTACATCCTTTAAAATGGCAAATATGACTACACTTATTAGCAGACCCAAATATATATATACGTATATATGTCCTTTCTCTCATGGCGTAAAAAGCAAAAGTATATAAACTTAAATTATGATGAATATGTATCAACTTAATTTAATTAATAAGTTTCATAAAAGGTCTTGGAAATTATTTTAAGCCTGTATATCATAAAACATAACTGTAGTTGAAACAAAGTATGTTTAAACATTCCAAGTTTTCATTCAACTTTTACTATTTCCTATATTTTTCCCAATCTAACTTTATCCCTTAAAGATTTTATCTCTGTCTCTGCTCAACTGACCAATTCATTGATATATGTATAACCTTAAGACTCTGGCTAGGATTGGAAACATTTTTCATGCCATTTCAGATGTGTCTCTTTGTGATTTTTATTTTTTGGCTTCTTAGTGTTCCCCTGCAATAGGAAGTATTTGTTTACAGTACTTTTATGATTGGGATCCACCAAATTTATGATAACTATAGTAAGACAGTAATTTTTTCTTCTTTTTTTTTCCTTTCTATAAAGGTATCCACCTAGTTGGAAGGGGTCTTTCAAAAGCTTCCCTGTAGCTATATGACCTCAGAGGCTAGGAGCTGGGGAGAGCTGATTCTGCCCCACCTTCCTTATTTTTGATGCATGGTAGAAGACAAGATTAGGTCATTCCAATTCATTTACATATGTTTAAGTTGACCTAGGCATTTTGAAGGCCAAAAGATAACTAATTCTTTTCCCTTTTACTATTCTCTTGGTTAGTAGTTTTGATTTCTCTTTATCACAACTTTTTATCTACACAGTAAATACCAAAGATCTTTAGCAATTTTGTAAATGAATTAATCAATTCTTGTCTAGTCTTTTTTTTTTTTTTTTTCCTTTAGGCTTGTCCTATGCCTCCCTTTTCCTACTCTGGAACTGCTAGTTTTACTTTAAGACAAAATTATTCTTTTTCCTTAAATAAAACACATTTCATATAACATCTAGATTAATTTACGTAGAAAGTTTGTGCTTTTAAGATTGCCATAGTACAGAACATAAAAATCTTAGTGTACTTTTCAAATAGACCAATTTATATCAAAGTTTTTCCAAGTAGCTACTAGAAGTCTAAATCATAAGACAGACATAAGACACAGTTTTTCTTTGGACGAGGAGAGAACTGAGGTTCTAAGACAACTTACAAAACCAGGAACTGTCAGCCATAGCCTCCAACCTGATAAAAGACAGAAGCTCGAATACAACCAGTAGTAAGCTCTCAGAACAAAATGAGAAAGAAAGACCACATAAACTCACTGAAGCATACCATACAAAACAAGGATATGGGGAACCTAGTTTCTTAAAGTGTATATAGCAATTTGATAAGATCAACTCAATTCAGTGGAAAAAAAAAACTGGTTCTAGATAAAAAATTACTAACTTGCCAGAGCCTCAGATGAAGGAATATGAGATTTTTTTGACAAAACCTGAGCATCAAGCAAATGGTCCCCCAAAAGGAAAAGACAACACATATGGAGCTCGTTTTTCCAAAGTTGTCACTGAAATTCCAAACTACTTCTAGTATATTCACATTGTAGTGTTTTTAAATATGAACACCAAACCAGTGTCTCATTTGCAGGGAGAAAATCCAGGTTCATTTATCAAACATGTTAAGATCTAAGGTTCAAGCTTTTGGTTTCCTTCTTTTTGTATATTTTTATATATCTATTTTTATTTTTTCCCATACAAAAAATTATATATACATTGTTATGTGACTCTACTTGCTCTCCCCATAATGTGACTGCACACTCCTCCTTTCCACCCCTGATTCCCCATGTCCACTCAACCAGCTCCTAACCCTCTCTGCCCTCCCATCTCACCTCCAGACAGAAGCTGCCCATTTAGTCTCTTGTATCTGCTTGAGCTAAGAGGCACACTCCTCATAAGTATCACTTTATATCTCACAGTCCAGTCAAATCCCTCTTTAGGCCTAGGAAAGTGTTTTAGTTCTGAACTGATAGAGAATTTACGGGCCATGCTTTCTGGGGTTCCTTCAGTCTCAGTTAGACCATTAAGTCTGGTCTTCTTACTAGAATTTGAGCTCTGCACCCCACCTTTCTCCTGCTCCACCCGGGACTCTCCGTTCTGTTCCTTGTCAGGGTGGTCATTGGTGGTAGCCGAGCCGTTCTTCTGGTCTCAGGCTGATGAACTCTTTGGTTTATGTGGCCGTTTCTGTCTCTTGGGTTAATACTTTCCTTGTATCTTTGGTGTTCATTCTCCTTTACTCCAGGTGGTTGGGACTAATTGACGCATCTTAGATGGCCTCCTGCAAGCTTTTAAGAACCCAGACGCCACTCACCAAAGTAGGATGCAGAACATTTTCTTCTTAAGCTTTGTTATGCCAATTGACATAGATGTACCCTGAAAGCATGGTCCCCAGACCCCTACCCCTTCTACTCTGTTTCTCAAAGTGTTTGATCATATTCAGGAAACTTCTCAGCCTTGCTTTAGTCCAGTTGTGCTGCTTTCCCTGTAGTGTGTGCTGTCCTTCCCTTCACCTAAGATAATTCCTATCTACTATCTAGTTAGTAAATAACGCTCAACCTCCCTGCCCACCCTCCTAACCACCAAAGAATGTTCTCTTCTGTGTCCAAACCTTTTCTTGAGTTTTTATAATAGTGGTCTTATACAATATTTGTCCTTCTTTGACTGACTAAATTCACTCAGACTGATGACTTCCAGCTTCCTCCATGTTATGTTTTATGGCATCATCATTGTTCTTTATCATTGTGTAGTATTCCATTGTTTTGCTATAACATAATTTGTTTATCCATTTGTCTGTTGATGGGGACCTAGGTTGTTTCCATCTTTTTGGTATTCCGAACACTGCTGTGACGGCTCTTATTTCTCTAGGATATATTCTAAGGAGCAGAAGAGCTGGATCCTATGGTACTTCTATTTCTAGCTTTTTAAGGGAGCGCCAAATAGATTTCCAAAGTGGCTGTACCATTTTACATTCCCACCAACAGTGTATAAGTGTTCCAGTCTCTCCACAACCTCTCCAGCGTTTATTATTTTGTGTTTTTTGGATCAATGCTAGCCTTGTTGCGGTGAGATGATACCTCATTTTAGTTTTGATATGCATTTCTCTAATGGCTAATAATAGTGAGCATTTCTTCATGTGTCTATTAGCTGCCTGACTATCTTCTTTGGTGTAAGTGCCTGTTCATATCCTTTGCCCATTTTTTAATTGGTTTATATGTCTTCTTGTTTTTAAGGTTTTGCAGTATCTTGTAGATTTCGGAGATTAGATGCTGATCAGATTTGTCATAGCAAAAAATTTCTCCCAGTCTGTAGGTTGTCTTTAGACTCTTTTAGTGAAGTCTTTTGATGGCATAAGCGTTTGATTTTTAGGAGCTCCCAGTTATCTAGCCTCTCTTCTACTGCTTGTACATTGTTTCTTACAGTTTGTATTGTGTTTATGCCATGTATTAGGGCTCCTAGCATTGTCCCAATTTTTTCTTCCATGATCTTTATAGTTTTTTATTTTATATTTAAGTCTTAGATGCAGTTTAAGTTAGTTTTTGTGCATAGTGTGAGGTATGGGTCTTGTTTCAGTTTTTTGCTGATGGATAACCAGTTATGTCAGCACCGTTTGTTAAAGAGACTGTCTTTTCCCCAATTAATGGAATTTGGCCTTTGCCAAATATCAGCTGTGCATAGGTGGATGAATTTATGTCCAGATTCTCAATTCTGTTCCATTGGTCTATGTATCTGTTGTTGTACCAGTACCAGGCTGTTTTGACTACCAGGGTAGTACCATGAATGGGTGTTGGACTTTGTCAAATGTCTTTTCTGCATCGATTGATAAGATCATGTGGTTCTTGTCTTTTGTTTTATTTATGTGATGGACTGTATTGATTGTTTTTCTAATGCTGAACCATCCCTGCATACCTGGTATAAATCCCACTTGATTATGGTGAATTATTTTTTTTATATGTTGCTGAATTCTATTGGCTAGAATTTTGTTGAGGATTTTTGCATCACTGTTCATGAGGGATATTCTGTAATTTTTTTTTTTTTTTTGTCTTGTCTTTACTTGGTTTTGGTAGCAGGTTATGCTGGCTTCATAGAATGAGTTTGGGAGTATTCTGTCCTTTTCTATGCTCTTAAATACCTTTAGTAAAAATTTGGTAGAATTCTCCAGTGAAACCATCCAGGCCAGGGCTTTTTTTTGTCTGGAGTTTTTAAATTTTCTTTCCAATCTCTTCTCTTGTTATGGGTTTGTTTAGTTGTTCTACCTCTGTTTATGTTAGTTTAAGCAGGTAGTGAGTTTCTAGAAATTTTTCCATTTCTTCTAGGTTTTCAACTTTGTTAGAGTACAATTTCTCATAGTATTCTGTTATGATTCTTTTAATTTCAGTTGTATCTTTGTGATATCACCCATCTCATTTCTTATGTGGGTTATCTGCTTCCTCTCATGTTTCTCTTTTGTCAGTTTGGCCAATGGTTTATCAATTTTGTTGATCTTTTCAAAGAACTAGCTTTTGGTCTTGTTAACACTTTAAATTGTTTTTCTATTCTCTATTTCATTTAATTCTGCTCTAATTCTTATTATTTCCTTTATTCTGGTGCCTGAGGGCTTTTTTTTGCTGCTCTCTTTCTACTTGTTCCAGTTATACGGTTAATGTTTTGATTATGGCCCTTTCTTCTTTTTGGATGTGTGCATTTATTGCTATAAACTGACCTCTGTGGACTGCTTTTGCTGTGTCCCAAAGATTCTGGTAAGATGTATTTTCATTCTCATTTGATTCTATGAATTTCTTTATTCCAGCCTTAATTTCTTCTTTAACCAACTAGTTTTTGAGCAATGTGTTGTTCAGTTTCCACATGTTTGATTTTTTTTCCTTGCTTTTTCTGTTGTTGATTTCTAATTTTACGGCTTCATGGTCAGAAAAGATGCTTCGTATTATTTCAATGCTTTGGATTTTGTTAAGCCTTGTTTTATGGCCTAATATGTGTTCTATTCTGGAGAATGTTCCACGTGGGTTGGAAAAGAAAGTATACTTGGCTGCCATTGGGTGGAATGTTCAGTATATGTCTATGAGATCAATTTGATTGTAGCATTTAGCTCTTCCATGTCTTTGTTCAGCTTCTTTCTGGATGTTCTGTCCTTCACTGAAAGTGGTGTGTTGAAGTCTCCTACTAGTATTGTGCAGCTGTCTATGCCTCTTTTCAGTGCTATTAAAGTTTGTTTTGTGTATTTTGGAGCCCTGTCATTGGTCACACATAAATATATATTTTAGTTATGTCCTCTTCTGTGGGAATATATGCCACTTAAACATGGTTGCAGTATTGACAACTGCAGCCCCCACAGGCCTCTATGCTGCACGGCATGTTGAGACTTGTCCCCAACATGTTGAGACTTGTCATGACTTGTTTTTCCAAACCTATTGTCCCTTTACTGATAGGCTTGTTTACCTGAATTCCTTCTCCCTTGCCCGCACCCAAAGCCCATTGTTCTGTTATTTGCTTCACTGCTTGCTGTATTGACTATAAATAAACTCCTGGGACTGAAGCCAGAGTCGACTCCTCAGAGTGACCCTCCTGGCCCCACTTCTCTGTAAGAGTTGTGTTTCGTTACTCTCTCTGCCGTCCCAACAACTGTTGCCATTGCGACAAATGGTGCCTTCTGTGAGGGTGCTGTAGACCTCCTTACTCTCAATCCCTGGAGGTGGTAAGTACAGGATGCGTCCATTTCGGGCTGCTCTTACAGCCCGGAGAGTGGCAGGGTTTTTCCGCAGGCGGAACTTTCCAGGACATTCTCATCTCGGGCTGCTATAGCCCTGGGAGCAGTGGGGCTTTCTCGTACGCTCCCTCCAGGGATTTCAGGCTTCGGGCCAGGAGCTTTCCTATCATTTTTTTCTTCATTTTCCTATTTCTCCTTGCTATGGGGAATTCTCTTTCTCCTGAACAACATCAACACAAAACCCAGTTGTTGGGATTGTTAAAGGCCTCTAAGCTTAAGGTGTCAGAAGAAGCCCTTACCCAACTTCTGCTTTTAATTGAGTCTGCCTGTTCTTGGTATCCCTTGTGGGGAAACCTTGATGTAGAAGCATGGGAAATTATCGGTAACATCATTCATGACATGAACATCCCAGCTTCAGTTCTTATTGCTTGGCATCACTGCTGCCTCACTTTACAGCCCCTACAGGAAGCTCCTTCTGCTCCCTCCCTTAGTAAAGAAAATGTTTATGACCCTCCTCTTTCCATGCCTCCCAAGGCTGATTTCTCTCAACATGACTCTCTTATGGAAAGATGTTTACAGGATGGCTGTGAGAAAGAGGGGTTTTCTGCTTATCCTGTCATTTGGGATCAGAACCGCCCCGTCACGATGGCCTTGACTTTCAAGTTTTTAAAGAACTCTGTAAAAGCATGATAGAGAATGGTTTACAGTGTTCCTTTACAAAAGGAACTGTAGAAGCTATAGGACAAAACTATGAGATGACCCCCTGGGATTGGAATGTTTTAATGCGAACAGTCTTAACCCCTGCTCAGTTTAGCGTATGGAGTCAAGAATACAAGGAACATTGTAACCTTTATGCCATGGATGATCTTAACCATAATATCCCTGTTAGTCTTGACATGCTCCTGGGTGTTGGGAATCATTCCACTCCCCAGGCCCAGAGTCAGATGAATAGGCAAGCATTCAGTCAAGCCTCCGATGCTGCCACCAAAGCCTGGAGTAAAATCCCTGACTCCAGAACACCCACGGGCTCATTCGCCACTATTTGCCAAGTGGCAAACGAGACTTACATTGATTTTATCAACTGCCTCCAAACGGCCATTTCCTGACAGGTAGATAATCAACAAGCGGCTGAAGTTCTTTGTCTCCAGCTTGCTTATGAAAATGCTAATGCTGACTGTCGAGCAGTTTTAGCCCCCTTAAAGGCACAGAATCTTAATTTAGCTGAAATGATTAGAGCATGTCAAAATGTTGGCACAGAAACTCATAAAGCACAAGTATTAGCAGCAGCTCTCCATCCATTCACTGCCTCCTGTTTTGGGTGTGGTAAACTTGGACATTTTAAGAAGGACTGTCATAGTTTAAAAAACAAAAATGCTGACACTAAATTTCCAACCCGAAAGTGTCCCCGCTGTGGTAAAGGTGGTCATTGGGTTAAGCAGGGCGGATCTCAATTTAACAATCAAGGCAACCCTATGTCAGGAAACGGGAAGGGGGGGAGAGCTCTCACACCCCGAAAAATCCAGGGAGCCCCCGATTGTGGAGTGTGGAAACCACAGCATAGACTCCAAACAGCAATGTCAATAAGGGGAGTGCAGGATTAGATTTACCCTTGACAGAAGGTGTCATAATAGATGAGGCAGGAAATGTTTTTCTTATAGCAACACAGGTTTGGGGACCCCTGCCTCAAGGTTATTTAGGACTCCTAATGGGTCGCTCTAGTATTACATCTCAAGGTCTAACTGTTCATCCTGGTGTAATAGATTCCGATTATGAAGGTCAAATTAAAATCATGGTTTCCAGTCTCTCTTATTGGAACATTACTCCCTCTGATAAGATAGCACAGCTAATTTTACTTCCCTTTGTAGTCCCCTCTGCTCGCACTACCCCAAGACGGGCTGGGGGTTTCAGCAGTACAGATGCTTTTTTGGGTTACTAAGTTACAATCTTCCCGACCATATCTTACTCTTCAGGTCAATGATCTCATGTTTAAAGGGCTCGTGGATTCTGTGGCAGATGTAACTATCTTCTCCTCTGATTCCTGGCCCTCGTCTTGGCCAAAGAAGCAAACTGCTGAAACCTTCACAGGAGTTGGAGTAGCACAGTGTCCTTTTCAAAGTACACTTCCCATTGTTTGCTATAGCCCTGATGGACAGCCCGCTTCTATCTGTTTCTTTATCCTTCCTTTACCTACTATACTACGGGGATGAGAATGTTCAAATTGGCACCCCTCAGGATTTTTCATAGGGGCCACTGCTCAAACAGACCCTCTGCTAAAATTAACCTGGATACCTGGCCCTTCTGTTTGGGTTGAGCAGTGGCCCATTAAAGAAGAAAAATTAAAACACCTTTAAAAACTTCTCCAGGAACAGTTAGAGGCTGGACACATCTGGCCTTCCCGCAGCCCTTGGAATACACCTGTTTTCTGTGTCCCTAAAAAATCCAAAAAATGGAGGCTCCTTCATGACTTACGGGCTGTTAATCAACATCTTGTCCCTATGGGACCTCTCCAACCAGGAATTCCCAATCCAGCCTGTATTCCTCAAACTTATAATATTATTATTATTGATCTTAAAGATTGCTTTTTTACCATCCCACTCCATCCCGATGATTGTGCTAAATTTGCCTTCTCAGTTCCTTCTATGAATAATTGTCATCCTATGCAGCGTTATGAGTGGACTGTTCTCCCACAGGGCATGGTCAATAGTCTATCTGTCTGTCAATACTATGTTGATAAGTCTCTTAAGCCAGTCTGAAGGGCCTTTCCCTCATGTCTTATATATCATTACATGGATGACATTCTCCTAGCCCATCCCAAACCACAACAACTTGATTTGCTTCTTGTCTCTGTTCAACACACATTACAAGGTTTTGGCTTACAGGTAGCCCCTGAAAAGGTTCAGTATTTCACCCCGTGGCAGTATCTGGAATACTATCTTGACACCCATATCGTTTGCCTTAAAACACTGGAAATTATAATTCCCAAGGCTTTAACTCTAAATGACCTCCAAAATATCCTTGGTCATATTAATTGGCTGCGACCTTCACTAGGCATAACAACCTCTCAACTAGCCCACTTATTTGAGACCCTTAAGGGTTACCCTTCTCTAACCTCTATGAGGACACTTTCTCCCCAGGCACGCCATGAATTAACACTTGTTAACCAAGTCATTAAAGAAAAATTTTTGACTCATTTACAGATAAATCATCCCGTTTACCTTCTCCTATTAAATACTCCTCATAGTCTTACAGGCATGCTCTGTCAATTTACTCCTGACTTTGGAGCACCTGAGTGGCTTTTTCTTCCTTATCACCCTCCGCAACAATGGTTTACACAGTTCTCTCAGCGCATTAACTTATTAATGCAAGGACGCACCCGCACTCAACAGCTTTTGGGTTCTGACTCTCATTTTATATACTTTGGGGTAATGAAAACAGCTTTTGATCATGCTCTTCTTAATTCTGAAGAGCTCCAGATCGCTTTGGCTGATTTTACTGGGCAAGTAATTTATTCTTATCCTACTTCAAAGCCACTCTCTACCCTACAGCTTCTTCCTTTACAATTTTCTACTATGCTCTCTCCTTCACCCCTTGCTAACACTCCTACCACCTTTATAGATGGAACAGGAAAAACTGGAAAAGGAGCGGTCACTTGGCAAACAGATGGTGCCTTGTGTGAGGGGCTGTGACACTCCTGGTGTATTGACCCTTTAATCTTTATATAGTGTCCTTCCTTTTCCTTTGTGGTGGATTTTACTTTAAAGTCTATTTTGTCAGAGATTAATATTGCCACTCCTGCTCTTTTTTGAGTGTTGTTGTGTTTGAGTTTTGAGTGTTGCTTGATATTTTTTTCAATCCTTTGAGTTTTAGTTTGTTTGTGTCTTTAAGTCTAAGGTGTGTCTCTTGTAGGCAGCATATAGACGGATCGTGTTTTTTCATCCATTCTGCCACTTTCTGTCTCTTTATTGGTGCATTTAGTCCGTTTACATTCAGCATAATTATTGATAGGTATGAGTTTAGTACTGTCATTTTGATGTCTTTTTTTTGTATGTTGTTCATGGTTTCTTTGTTCCACTTAATTTTCAGTGCTGAGTCATTTGTCTTTATGCATTTTCTTGTCATCTTTTTCATTGTTGTTGATTTTGTGTTTCCTGAGTCTTTATATTTTTCTAGTTTTTTTATTTTGACTTGTAGTGTTGTTAGATTTCTTTGTGGTTACCTTAATATTTACCCCTGTTTGTCTAAGTTTATACCAGTCTTTTATTTCTTCATATAGCCTTGACTTCCTCTCCATATGAAAAATGTATGTCAACATTTTTTAAGTCCCTCTTTTTTATTTTAATGTTGTCATCTTTAATATTGTCATCTATTTCACTATTTTCAGTGTTTTAGCTTTGATTTACATTTATAACTTCCCTATCTGACTTGATATCTGGTTGCTCTCTCCTGTGTTCTAGTCTTGGGTTGTTATTTGATGTTACTGATTTTCTAACCAGAGTACTCCCTTTAGTATTTCTTGTAATTTTGGTTTGGTTTTTGCAAATTCCCTAAACTTCTGTTTATCTGGAAATGCCCTAATTTTGCCATTATATTTGAGAGACAGTTTTGCTGGATATACAACGCTTGGCTGGTAGGGTTTTTTTTTTGTTTTATTCTTCATGGCTTTAGGTATGTCATACCATTGCCTTCTTGCCTGAATGGTTTCTGCTGAGTAGTCCAAGCTTATTCTCATTCAGTCTCCTTTGTAGATGACTTTTCATTTATCCATATCCACTCTTAAAATTCTTTATCTTTGGTTTTGGCAAGTTTGATTATAATATGTCTCGGTGACTTTCTTCTGGGATCTACCTTATGTGGAGTTCAATGAGCATCTTGGATAGATATCTTGTCATTTTTTATGATATCAGGGAAGTTTTCTGCCAACAAATCTTCCATAATTCTCTCTGTATTTTCTGTTATCCCTGCCTGTTCTAGTAGTCCAATCACTCGTAGGTTATTCTTCTTGATAGAGTCCCACATAATTCTTAGAGTTTCTTCATTTTTTTAAAATCCTTTTGTCTGATTTTTCCTCGAATAAGTTTGCATCAAGTGCTTTATCTTCAATCTCACTAACTCTGACTTCTGTTGCCTCAATTCTGCTCCTGTGACTTTCTATTGAGTTGTCTAAATCTGAAATTTTATTGTTAATCTTCTGGATTTCTGATTACTGTCTCTCTATAGATTCTTGCAGCCTGTTAAATTTGTCATTATGTTTGTCTCTAATCTTTTTAATTTCCTCAATTGTATGTTCTGTGTTTTGCTTAATTTCCTTCCTAATTTCTTGAAGAATTCTATATATTAATCTTTTGTATTCTGTCTCTGGTAATTCCAAGAAATTTTCCTCCTCTGGAAAATTTCTAGATTTTTTATTTTGGGAGCTTGCTGAAGCCATCATAGATTGTCTCTTTATGTGATTTTATGTTGACTATTGTCTGTGAGACATCAGTAAGCTATTATATTTATTTATTTCATGTTCACTTACTGTGTCCTTGCTTCTTGTTTTGTTTTGGTATGCCCAAATAGGCTGCTCGTGTGAGCTAGTTTGATTATTGCCGCCTTTGAAGCTCTAATTCCTGTCACCAGGTGGTTAGATCTGTTACTAGGTATGTGAGCTCAGGAGTCTGCCCATGCCTCCTGTATGGATCCTGCTCAGGTTCCCAGGTAGATAGGCACCAAGTAGATGGTGTAGGCTCTCACAGTCCTAGAAGGCATCAGTGATTGCTGTAGGCACAGGCATCTGGCTGCAGCAGGGGACACACTCTGAGTAAGGCAGGAGCTGACAGCCATCCCCAGGTGTCCAGGTGGAAGGTATGTCCCTGTTCTCTAGAGCATGTAGGTGCCTGGGTTTTGCAGCTGGACTATGAACACCCAGTGCTGTTGGCTGTAAGGACTGGGGGGCACCTCTTATTCACAGGCCCCTATCACAGGTGGCTAGATGGTATGGGTGGAGCCACCAGTCCTCAGGCCCCTGATGTGGGTAGGTGAAGACCCTGCTTAATGGGCAGAGCGGTGTCAAATGTAAAGAACCTGCCATTTCACACCTGAAACAGTTGAAGTTAGAATTCTGGTATATAACCTATTGTACTATGGTAATGAGGGCCTACACTGTTCAGATGGGCCCCCACAAGTCTATGCAGGGGGAAAGGAACTCAAATTCCATGGATCCCTTAGGCCTGTGCCTTGGCAAAGGAGCTGTGCTTACACTGGGTTCTTGGTTTAGGGGAACTGGCAGTTTATTTTTTCCCCATTTGTTAATTTGTTCACTCTCTGAGACAGTGAGAATGGCTCCGGGCATGTGACGATTCCTACTTCCAGCACAGGGAACTCGGCAATTGCTGAAACTGGTCTGGGACCCAGAGCAGAGCAAGGAGCGGGGAGGTAAATGGGAGAGAAGTTTTTCCCTAAGGGGTGTTTTTTTGAACCGCTCAGTAGGCCATATGCAATTACTCATATCTTTTGGAGTTTGAGGACTGCTTTTCACTGGTTCTGCGTGGCTGCGATGACTCGCAGCAGCTGACTTTGTCCTGATGCGGAATACACCTCCTGAATGCCACCACTTGCCTGCCTCACTGCTCACAGCGGAGCTGATCAGGCCTGAAGGGATTAGGCTCTTGCCTTGACGGTCTGGCACCTCCTCACTGCTTCCAAACCATCTCTCCATCCCCCTGCCACTCTGTCCGGTTCCTCAACTCTGCCTTTGATGTTCAGGGCTCCCAGATTGCCATATATAATTGAATCACTTGTTTTTTCAGGTCTTTGTTGTAAGAGGGTCCATCAGAAGTGTCTGAGTACTCTGTCATCTTGGCCCTGCCTCCTGATTTCTTTCTTTTTGAAACTTAATTCATTCTACTGGCTACAGACCTAGTCCCTTATTCCTCCAATTGGAAAGTACTTTAAAGTAGCTACTCGTGATTTATTTTTAACACTGTGATTCTTTATTGAGAACCTATATCATAAAACAGGTCAGGAGCTGCCACCTCCCCCTAAGAATTTGGCAAAACAGAGTACTATTTTCCAGATTTTCTCTGAGTCACAAAAAGAACCCTAACAAGGGATGGCAGGGGTTTGGACAATGTTTTGCTTGGATCATTGTTTACCTTCATTGCGTTAGAGTTTGCTTGTGGGTGGCAGGTGGCCTAGTAGTCTAGTCTGTCTCTCAACCACATTATCCTGTCACAGAAGACTTTAATGCTGAAGATGAGCTCTGGTGACAGCCTTAATGGCTTTTACTGGTTGACTCATGCCTGAATTTTGTGGCTTATAGTGACCCAGAGCTCACTGATAATAGAATTACCTATTTAACGTTTCGAATGCCTAAATCTGGACAGTAAACTGCAGAAAAAGTTACTAAATATCACTCTTAACCAAATAGTCAAGCAAACATCTAAGAAAGATTCTCCTTAATCAAACAACCAGTTTTCAAACAAATACGTTGAATACAACTTGAGAAAATATGAGAAAGAGAACAAAAAAGAATAAGGAAAGACTCATTTTCCAAGAGCACTTACCACATAGATATTGAAGGGACATGGAGCACGAATGCATGGGTCCAGAAGATAGGACCTCTCTTTACCGGCTTCTGCTCTGCAGTCCAGGTCTCCTCAAGTTCTACTTTATTCACAGCTTCAGAAATCCCTGAAATGACTATGTCATTAATTGTTTTAGGGTAAAATCTCCAAGGTTAGTAATGCAAAAAGAAAAGTTTTATTCGGCATATGTTCAAAGAAGCAGAAGTAGGAAATGGATAACCACGCTGCTAGAGCCATGTCTGCATGGCTAATTCTAGGAATATTGCAGAATAGACAAAAGTGGAAAAATAGACAAGCATGCAGCTACAGCCATGTCTGCCCGAGTCCGCGGAATATTACAGAATAAGCAAGAGTGGAAAAACCTACAAACGTGCTGCCAGAACCGTGTCTGTCTGAGTCCTAAATAACTAATGTTATAAAAACATTATAGTGTGTAGAAGCCATGAGCTACCATTAGTAGACTGTTGAGGTTATATTTCCCTCAAGCACTGATGTGTAGAATTTGGAAAATACTTATTACAGATTGAATTGTGTCCCCTAAAATTGTGTGTCAACTTGGCTAGGCCATGATTCCCAGTATTGTGTGAGTGTCCTGCATTTTGTCATCTAATGTGATTTTCCTAAGTGTTGTAAATCCTGCCTCTAAGATGTTTATGAGTAAGATTAGACGCAGTTATGTTAATGAGGCAAGACTCAATGTACAAGATTAGGTTGTGTCTTAAGTCAATCTCTTTTGAGATATAAAAGAGAGAAGCAAACAGGCTTGGGGACCTCATATCACCAAGAAACAAGTCCTAAAAGAATAGTGCATCCTTTGGACCTGGGGTCCCCGCTCTGAGAACCTCCTTGAATGGGGAAGAATGATGACAAGGGCCTTCCCCCAGAGCTGACAGAGAAAGAAAGCCTTCCCCTGGAGCTGGCACCCTGAATTCAAACTTCTAGCCTCCTAGACTGTGAGAGGAATAATTTCTCTTTGTTAAAGCCATTCACTTGTGGTATTTATGTTACAGCAGGACTAGATAACTAAGACAATGCTCAAATGAAACACACACAGAGAAAAGATTTAAGAACATTATAGTGCAACACAGTTCCTGAACTATTGTAGGGTTCTCAACTTCAGCATTACTGATAATTTGACACAAATAATTTCATGTTGTGAGAGGTAGCCTGTGCATTGTTGAAAGTTTAACAGCATCCTGGCCTCTATCCACCAGATGCCAGTAATATCCAGCCCTTCCTTGTTACAACCAAAAATATCTCCAGGTATTGCCAAATGACCACTTGTGTCAATATCATCCTTTACTGAGAACCACTAGTCTACAGTAACCTTCATCATGACGAGGAAAATAAGCATGATATAATTATTAAAACAATACTGTAGCAGTATTAAAGTATCTTGGATCCACAGAGGATTTATATCTACTGGGAGAAATCAGAGAATTATATCAGTTGGAGATTCCGTGGCATTTGCACTAAAACTCAAAAAGCAGTGGGATTTGAAGGATGCATAATTAGTTCAGTTTTGGCTGCATTGCATTTTAAATGGCTAAAGATATCTATATACACTCGATTCCTTTAATTATTTGTTAAGTTGCTACCATATGCCAAAAATCCAGATAACCATACTCTGAATAAGAGAAGTGAACCCTACTTGAATCCAGTAGAACTAGTAATGTCCCACACAATTATTTTTAATGTTAAAAAGATAGATACCAAAGATCACAGGGCACGTTCACATTAAGTTCTCAGTAAAATAAATGTCAGCAAAGAGAAAAAAAAAAAAAAACAACTCTACTTTAGAGAATGCCTAATTATCTGTCTTCATTTAATGCAGATTAGACGTAGAGTAAATAATGAACTTCTCTCAGAAAAGTACTATTTTGAGTACAGTTCAAATTTAATCTACTTTTTGTGATTGGCTCATATTTCCAAAGTTGATGTTAAGTATTTAAAAAGAGAAGAAAAGGAAAAGAAAAGAAACAAAAGGAAACTGTTCAGACTGAGTATGTGGCACCAGTCATATTCTCTAAGGAATGAAATTATTTAACTCTTAACAATATTTATTTTTAATGCACCTGGAATATTCATCCTTTTAATTCAAAATTTTTGCAAATGTGTTTGTCTTACTTAGTTCATATTGTTTTGTGTTCATAATTCTTAGTGAAGAAGTAACATATTTAATTCATTATCATTAAAATACTGTAATTTAAAGCCAAATTGACATTTTCAGGGCTGAAATATGTATTTTTAAATAGTGGGTTCCAAAGAAAAAATAGAAAGAATAACCAATGATAAACATATACTGTCATTTCTATAACTTATTGTGAAGTATGCTTCCTTTTATTCTATGAAGAGTAAACTTACAATATATTTTAATTAAAATACAGAATTCTATATAAAAGCATAAAATATATATTTATTATATATTAATGTGCTTACATACTATATTATAATCTTTATATTAATATTGTGTTTATATAATTATATAATTACAACTACCAAGCTTAAAAGGCAGAAATTAAAAATGCTAAAGAACACTAACTACATAGGTGATTTTTGTCATAATAAAGCTATAATCTGAAGAAGATTAAGAGGTATTATTTACTTGTAGTGATTTATCTTTATAATTCAAAAGGCAATTACATTTTTACTGACACATGACTTGTATTATGCCAATATTTAGGACATCCTCCATAGAAGATAACTGAATATTTAACTGCAGAATTCACGAAGTCTCTAGTACTCTCCTTAAGGAGCCCTAGTAGTGCAGTGGTTAAGTGCTTAGCTGCTAACCAAAGGGTCAGTGGTTCAAACCCACCAGCCAATCCACAAGCGAAAGATGTGGCAGTCTGCTTCCCTAAAGATTACAGCCTTGGAAACCCTTTGGGACAGTTCTTATAGGATTGCTATGAGTCTGAATGGACTAGAAGGCAATGGGGTTCATGACACCTTACAGTTAGTCACAACGTATTTTGAAAAACTTAAATTCTATGTTTCTATCTCCTCTGTTATGGGAGCTTTTCACTTAGGAAGAGTTCTCAGACTGAGCTAGAATTCATTCCACTAGTGCCACTTTAGCATGGCGACGGAGACATTGCTCTATTTACTGAATGGTCCATAAAAAATGTTTCATTATTCAGATGCTGGATCACTTTCTGAGCTACACTTCATAGGACAACTTTGCTTCAGAGACAGATGTTAGATATTAATTACAATTCATTTTAACATCAAGTTTATAATGTTGTGATGAGCCGTATGATAAAATAGTATAATAAAACAATTTCTAACCTATATGATGTCCTTTAACTGTGTTTATTTGTGCATTTTCCACTGTTTAAAGCAAATCTATCATTGTGTCATCAGATAAAATCAAACAATAGCCTAGACATATATTATGTTACCATTTTTTCTGAGTAAACCAAAGTCACTTTAAATAAATCAATCAAAACCACTAAGATGTTTTTATATGGAGCTGCTAAAGCAAAGTTCTTTGTAGCAAATAAAATTGCCAGATGCTTTTGGCTAGTAACTGTTAAATACTTAATGATTCTTAAAAGCTTGAGTCTCCAGCTTTGGGTTGTTCTTACATCTCCAAAGTTTTATTTGCCCTTGAATCCACTCCATAAATGGTCTTAGAACAGGTTGATTTGCCCTTCTTGGTAATACTTCAAATGTTAGCTCCTGAAGCATATAAACACATGAGGTCACAGTGAAGAATTTAGGAAATACAATCTCAGCATCAAACCACAAATATTTTCTCTTACAAATAAAAATATATCAATCTGTATGTGTCACCTCATGTTTGATGTTGATTTGGTAATAGATAAAAGACACTTATCAATCTGTATGATCTTATAAACAGATATCAAATAATTAAAGTACAATAGAGTACTTTTGTTATTTTTTTCAAATGAACATTATGCACATCAAAATAAAGAGTGTTTATAAGTGTATACCCCTTATACCTAATTCTAATGATATAATTATTGTTATTGTTGTTAGGTGCCTTTGAGTCACTTCTGACTCATAGTGACCCTATGTACAACAGAATGAAATACTGCCCAGTCCTGCACCATCCTCACAATCATTGCTATTCTTGAGCCCATTGTTGTAGCCACTGTGTCATTCCATCTCATTGAGGGTTGTCATGGATTGAATTATGTTCCCCAAAACTATGTGTATCACTTTGGCTAGGCCATGATTCCCAGTATTGTGTGGTGGTCCACCATTTTGTCATCTGATGTGATTTTCCTACGTGCTGTAAATCCTACCTCTACGATGTTAGTGAAGTTGGATAGGCGGCAGTTATGTTAAGGAAGCAGGAGTCAATCTGCAAGACTGGATTGTGTCTTAAGCCTATCTCTTTTGAGATATAAAAGAGAGAAGCAAGCAGAAAGACAGGGGGACCTCATACTACCAAGAAAGCAGTGCCAGAAGCAGATCGCATCCTTTGGACCCAGGGCTCCTGCACAGAGAAACTCCTAGTACGGAGGAAGTTTGATGACAAAGACCTTTCTCAAGAACGAACAGAGAAAGCCTTCCTCTGGAGCAGATGCCCAGAATTTGGACTTCTAGCCTACTAGACTGTGAGAAAATAAATTTCTCTTTGTTACAGCCATCCACTGGTGGTATTTCTGTTATAGTAGCACTAGGTAACTAAGACAAAGGTCTCTTTTTCACTTACCATCTACTTTACCAAACATGATGTCCTTCTCCAGGTACTGGTCCCTTCTGATAAGGTGTCCAAAGTACATGAGACGAAGTCTCACCATCCTCACTTCTAAGGAATGTTCTGGCTATACTTTTTCCAAGACAGATTTGTTTATTCTTCTTGTTCTTCAGGATCTACTTAATATTCTTCACCAAAACCATAATTCGAAGGCATCAATTATTCTTCGGTCTTCCTTATTCGTTGTCCAGCTTTCCCATGCATATGAGGCAATTGAAAAACCATGACTTCAGTAGGTGCGTCTTAGTCCTCAAAGTGGCATCTTTGCTATTTAACACTTATTTTTTAAAAATTTTTTCCCATACAAAAATTTATACATATATTGTTATGTGACTCTAACTGCTATCCCCATACTGTGACAGCACACATCTCGTTTCCAGCCCTGATTCCCCATGTCCATTCAACCAGCTGCTAACCCTTTCTGCCTTCTCATCGAACCTCCGGAGAGCAGCTGCCTGTTTAGTCTCTTGTATCTACTTGAGCTAAGAGGCACACTCCTCAAGAGTATCACTTTATGTACCACTATCCAGTCCAATCCATCTGAAGAGTTGGCCTTGGAAATTGATTTAGATCTGGGCTGATAGAGAATCTAGAGACCATGATTTCTGGGGTACCTCCAATCTCAGCCAGACCATTAAGTCTGGTTTTCTTACTAGAGTTTGAGTTCTGCACTCCACCTTTCTCCTGCTCCATCCGGGACTCTTCTGTTGTGTTGCCTGTCAGGGCGGTCATTGCTGGTAGCCGAGCACCATCTAATTCTTCTGGTCTCAGGCTGATGAAGTCTCTGGTTTATGTGGCCCTTTCTGTCTCTTGGGCTAATACATTCCTTGTGTCTTTGGTGTTCTTCATTCTCCTTTAGTCCAGGTGGTTGGGACCAATTGATGCATCTTAGATGGCAGCTTGCAAGCTTTTAAGACCCCAGACACCACTCACCAAAGTAGGATGCAGAACATTTTCTTCTTAAGCTTTGTTATGCCAATTGACCTAGATGTACCCTGAAAGCATGGTCCCTAGACCCCTACCCCTGTTACTCTGTCCCTCAAAGTGTTTGATTGTATTCAGGAAACTTCTTAGTTTTGGTTTAGTCCAGTTGTGCTGACTTCCCCTGTAGTGAGTGCTGGCCTTCCTTTCACCTAAGATAATTCTTATCTACTATCTAGTTAGTAAATAACGCTCCCCTTCCCTCCCCACCCTTGTAACCATCAAAGAATGTATCCTTCTGTATTTAAACCTTTTCTCGAGTTCTTATAATAGTGGTCTTATACAATATGTGTCCTGTCACTGACTAAATTCACTCAGCATAACGGCCTCCAGCTTCCTCCATGTTACAAGATGTTTTTCACGGCTTCATCCTTGTTCTTTATCTTTGCGTAGTATACCATATTTGT
This sequence comes from Dugong dugon, assembly GCA_030035585.1. Lineage (NCBI taxonomy): Eukaryota > Metazoa > Chordata > Mammalia > Sirenia > Dugongidae > Dugong > Dugong dugon. The sequence continues at coordinate 39,005,183 of CM057479.1, forward strand.
CTCTCCATTCATCTGTTGATGGGCACCTAGGTTGTTTCCATCTTTTTGCTATTGTGAACAGTGCTGCGATGAACATGGGTGTGCATATATCTATTCATGTGACGGCTCTTATTTTTTCTAGGATATATTCCAAGGAGCAGGATAACTGGATAGTAAGGTACATCTATTTCTAGCTTTTTAAGGAAGCACCAAATCGAGTTCCAAAGTGGTTGTACCATTTTACGTTCCCACCAACAGTGTGTTAGTGTTCCAGTCTCTTCACAACCTCTCTAGCATTTATTATTTTGAGTTTTTGGAATAATTCTAGCCTTGTTGTTGTGAGAGGATATCTCATTGTAGTTTTGATCTGCTTTTCTCTAATGGCTAATGATCGTAAGCATTCCTTCATGTGTCTATTAGCCACCTAAATATATTCTTTGGCGAACTGTCTGTTCATATCGTTTGCCCAGTTTTTAACATTTCTTTTTGTTTTTGAGGTTTTGCAGTGTCTTGTAGATTTTAGAGATTAGACGCTGATCGGATTTGCCATAGCCAAAAATTTTTTCGCAGTCTATAGGTTGTCTTTTGACTCTTTTGGTGAAGTCTTTTGATGAGCATAAGTGTTTGATTTTTAGGAGCTCCCATTTATCTGGTCTCTATTCTGGTGCTAGTGCATTGTTAGGGCTCCTAGCATTTTCCCAATTTTTTATTCCATGATCTTTATTGTTTTTGATTTTATATTTAAGTCTTTGATACAGTTTGAGTTAGTTTTTGTGCATGGTGTGAGGTATGAGTCTTGTTTCAGTTTTTTTGCAGATGGATATCCAGTTATGCCAGCACCTTTTGTTAAAAAGACTCTTTTCCCCAGTTAATGGAATTTGGGCCTTTGTCAAATATCAGCTGCTCATAGTTGGATGAATTTGAGTCTGGATTCTCAATTCTGTTCCATTGGTCTATGTATTTGTTGTTGTACCAGTACCAGGCTGGTTTGACTACTGTGGTGGTATAATAGGTTCTAAAATCAGGTAGTGTGAGGCTGCCCACTTTGTTCTTCTTCTTGAGTAATGCCTTACTTATTCAGGGCCTCTTCTCTTTCCATGTGAAGTTGGTGATTTGTTTCTCCATCTTATTAAAAAATTCCTTTGGAATTTGGATCGGGATTGCATTGTATTTGTAGATCGCTTTGCGTAGAATTGACATTTTCACAATGTTGAGTCTACTTATCCATGAGCAAGGTATTTTTTTCCACTTATGCAGGCCTCTTTTAGTTTCTTGCAGTAGTGTCTTGTAGTTTTCATCATATAGGTCTTTTACATCTCTGGTTAGATTTATCCCTAAGTATTTTATCTTCTTGGGGGCTATTGTAAATGGTATTGATTTGGTGATTTCCTCTTTGAGGTTGGTGTAAAGGAATCCAACTAATTTTTGTATGTTTATCTTGTATCCTGAAGTTTTTCTGAAATCTTCTATTAGTTCCAGTAGTTTTCTTGTGGATTCTTTGGGGTTTTCTGTGTATAAGATAATATCATTTGCAAATAGAGATACTTTGAGTTCTCCTTACCAATTTGGATGCCCTTTATTTCTTTTTCTAGCCTAATTGCTCTGGCTAGGACCTCCAGCACAATGTTGAATAAGAGTGGTGATAAAGGGCATCCTTGTCTGCTTCCTGTACTCAGGGGGAATGTTTTCGAAGTCTCTCCATTTAGGATGATGTTGGCTGTTGGCTTTCTATAAATGCCCTTAATTAAATTGAGGAATTTCCCTTCTATTCCTATTTTGTTGAGAGTTTTTATCATGAATTGGTTTTGAACTTTGTCAAATGCCTTTTCCGCATCGATTGATAAGATCATGTGGTTCTTGCCTTTTGTTTTATTTATGTGATGGATTACATTGATTGATTTTTTAATGTTGAGCCATCCCTGCATACCTGGTATAAATCCCATTTGATCAAGGTGAATTTATTTATTTTTTTTTAATATTTTATTGTACTTCAGGTGAAGGCTTACAGAACAAATAGTCTCCCACAAAACAGCAGCACACATGCTGTTTTAAGACATTGGCCAACAACCCCACAACACAGCAACGCTCTAAATTCTCAACACCCTTTTCCTTTCCCTTGGTGAAAACACACACAGCCAAAGACACACTGCCTCAAAAACCTCCACATACTCAGTTCAGCGACACAGACCACACTCCCTCAACTGCGAAGCCAGTCCCACCCAAGACGAAGGCCCACAGAACAAAACAGTCTCTCACCCAACAGCCACCACAAATGTCCCACCACAATGGTCAACAATCCCACAACACACCAACAATATCCCCACTCAACCCTGCGCTCCCCACCACCAGCTCACCCAACCCCCCGCCCCCCGGCCCCCGCCACCGGACCCCTGTACCCCGTCAGTCCCATCCGGTTCTACTGGGCTGTCCACTCCCAGGCCAAACAATGAACCCCGGAGGTAACCCCACCACCCAGTCAAAAGGGCGTCCGGGTACCACACTCTCAAGGCCTCCCCAGTCTCTCCCAGGCCAGCAAATCTGCTCCCCTTCTTTGAGAGTTAGAACTATGCTCCACATCCCTCCCCAGCTCCGCCCAGAACCCTCCACCATGATCCCGGCCAGAGCAGCCAGCGGTGGCAGTCAGGCAGCATCCAGCTGTACCGGACTCAGTTGGGTGGAGGCCTTGCTAGCTGTGGACAATTAATCCTTTGGACTAATCCTTTCCTTGTATCCTGTTCTCTTAATTCTCCCTTGCTCCTGAAGGGATGAGACAACTGGAGTATCTTAGACGGCTGCTCACAGGCTTTTAAGACCCCAGACACTACTCACCAAGGTAAAATATGGAGCATTGTCTTTATAAGCTGTGTCATGTCAATTGAGCTAGATGTTCCCCGAGACCATGGTCCCAACAGCCCTCCACCCAGCAATTCAGTCCCTCAGGGAGTTTGGATGTGTCTATGGGGCTTACATGACCTTTCCTTGTACAGGTTGTGCTAGTTTCCCCTGTATTGTGTACTGTCTCACCCTTCGCCCAAGATACCACTTATCTATTGCCTATTTATTAACCTTCCACCCCTCCCATCCCTTGTAACCAACAATGATTGTTACATTTTGCGTGTGAACTTTTTCATGGGTTTTTACAATAGAGGTCTCATATAACATTTGTCCTTTTGTGATTGACTTATTTCACTCAGCATAATGTCTTCCAGTTTCATCCATGTTATGAGATGCTTCCCAGATTAATTGTTGTTCTTTCTCATTGCATAGTACTCCATTGTGTGTATGTACCATAGTTTGTTTATCCATTCATCAGTTGATGGGCATCTAGGTTGTTTCCATCGTTTTGCTATTGTGAACAATGCTGCCATGAACATAGGTGTGCATATGTCTGTTGGAGTGACAACTCTTATTTCTCTAGGATATATTTATAGCAGTGGGATTGCTGGATTGTATGGTATGTCTATTTCTAGCTTTATGAGGAAGCGCCATACCATTTTCCAAAACGGTTGTATCATTTTGCATTCCCACCAGCAGTGCATAAGAGTTCCCATCTCCCCGCAGCCTCTCCAACATTTATTATTTCCAGTGTTTTTGATTCGTGCCAGTAATACTGGGGTGAGATGGTATCTCACTGTGGTTTTAATTTGCATTTGTCTAATGGCTAGTGACCTCGAGCATTTCCTCATGTGTCTGTTGGCCATTTGAATGTCTTCTTTGGTGAAGTGTCTGTTCATTTCCTTTGCCCATTTTTTAATAGGATTATTTGTCTTTTTGTTATAGAGGTGTTGGATTTTCTTGCAGATTATGGAGATTAGACCTTTGTCTGACTTGTACTGTCCAAAAATTTTTTCCCAGTCTGTAGGTTCTCTTTCTACTCTTTTGGTAAATCTTTTGAAGAGCATACGTGTTTGATTTTTATAAGATCCCAGTTATCTAGCTTATCTGTTGGGTTTTGTGCATTGATGGTTATGATTTGTATCCTGTTAATGCCATGTATTAAGGCCTGAATTGTTGGTCCTATTTTTTCTTCTATGAACTTTATAGTTCTAGGCTTTATATTCAGGTCTTTGATCCATTTTGAAGTAGTTTTTGTATACGGCATGAGGTATGGGTCCTGTTTCATTTTTTTGCAGATGGATATCCAGTTTTGCCAGCACCATTTGTTAAAAAGACTGTCTTTTCTCCATTTGATGGACTTTGAGCCCTTGTCGAAGATCAGGTGACCGTAGGTGGATGGATTTACATCTGGCTTCTCAATTCTGTTCCATTGGTCAATGTCTCTGTCGTGTACCAGTACCAGGCTGTTTTGACTACTGTAGCTGTATAGTAGCTTCTGAAGTCAGGTAGTGTGAGTCCTCCAACTTTATTCTTCTTCTTCAGTAGTGCTTTACTTATTCGGGGCTTCTTCCCTTTCCATATAAAGTTAATGATTAGTTTTTCCATCTCTTTGAAGAATGTTGTTGGTATTTGGATCAGAATTGCATTGTATTTGTAAATTGCTTTGGGTCGAATTGTCATTTTCACAATGTTGAGTCTGCCTATCCATGAGCATGGTATGTTTTTCCATTTATGTAGATCCCTTTGGGTTTCATGCAGTAGTGTTTTATAGTTTTCATTGTAGAGGTCTTTTACATCCCTGGTCACATTTACTCCTAAGAATTTTATCTTTTTAGGAGCTATACAAAATGGTATTGTTTTCCTGATTTCCTTTTCATCGTTCTCCTTACTGGTGTATAGGAATCCAACTGATTTTTGAATGTTTCTCTTATATCCTGCTACTCTGCTGAATCTTTCTATTAATTCCAGTAGATTTCTTGTGGAGACTTTAGGGTTTTCTATGTATAGTATCATATCATCTGCAAACAGGGACAGTTTAACTTCTTCTTTACCAATTTGAATGCCCTTTATTTCTTTTTCTTGCCTTAATGCTCTAGCTAGAACTTCCAGCACAATGTTAAATAGGAGTGGTGATAAAGGGCATCCTTGTCTTGTTCCTGTTTTCAAGGGGAATGTTTTCAGCCTCTCTCCATTAAGAATGATGTTGGCCATTGGTTTTGCATAGATGCCCTTTATTATGTTGAGAAATTTCCCTTCTATACCTATTTTATTGAGAGCTTTAATCAGGAATCGGTGTTGGACTTTGTCAAATGCCTTTTCTGAGTCAATTGAGATGATCATGTAATTTTTTTCTTTCCTTTTATTTATGTGGTGGATTACATTGATTGATTTTCTAATGTTGAACCATCCTTGCATAACTGGTATGAATCCTACTTGGTCGTGGTGTATTATTTTTTTTTATATGATGCTGAATTCTATTGGCTAGAATTTTGTTCAGAATTTTTGCATCTATATTCATGAAAGATATTGGTCTGTAATTTTCTTTTTTTGTGAGGTCTTTGCCTGGATTTGGTATCAGCATTATGCTGGCTTTATAGAATGAATTTGGAAGTGTTGCTTCCTCTTCAATGCTCTGAAATAGTTTGAGTAGAACTGGTTCAAGCTTTCTGTAAATGTTTTGTAGAATTCTCCAGTGAAGCCATCTGGGCCAGGGCTTTATTTGGTTAGTAGTTTTTTTTATTACCTTTACAATCTTTTCTCTTGTTATAGGTCTGTTCAGATTTTGAACATCACTTTGTTGTAGTTTGGCTAGGCTGTGTGTTTCCAGAAATTTATCCATTTCCTCTAGGTTTTCAAATTTGTTGGAGTATAGTTTTTCATAATATTAAAATCCTTTTTATTTTAGTTGGGTCCGTTATAATGTCCCCCATTTTATTTCTTATTTGGGTTATTTGTGTCCTCTCCTGTTTTTCTTTTGTCAGTCTGGCCAGTGGTTTGTCAATTTTGTTGATTCTTTCAAAGAACCTACTTTTGGTTTTGTTGATTCTTTCTATTGTTTTTCTGTGCTCTATTTCATTTATTTCTGCTCTGATCTTTACTGTTTCCTTTCATCTGGTGGCTGTGGGCTTTTTTTGCTGTTTTCTTTCTAATTGTTTGAGTTGTGTAGTTAATGTTTTGATTTTGTCCCTTTCTTCTTTTTTGGTATGTACATCTATTGCTATAAATTGTCCTCTGAGGACTGCCTTTGCTGTGTCCCAAAGGTTGTGGTAGGATGTGTTTTCATTCTCATTGGTTTCTAGGAATTCTTTGATTCCATCTCTAATTTCTTCTCTTACCCACTGATGTGTAAGCAGGGTATTATTCAGTTTCCATGTAGTTGATCTTTTTTCCTTGCTCTTTCTAGTGTTAATTTCTACCTTGATGGCATTGTGGTCAGAGAAGATACTTTGAATTACCTCAATGTTTTGGATCTTGTTGAGGATTGCTCTGTGGCCTAAGATGTGGTCTATTCTGGAGAACATTCCATGTGAATTGGAAAAGAATGTGTAGTTTGCAGGAGTTGGATGGAGAGTTCTATATATGTCTATGAGGTCAAGTTGGCTGATTGTGTCCTTTAGGTCTTCTGTATGTTTGCTGAGTTTCTTCTTAGTTGTTCTGTTCTTTACTGAGAGTGGTGTGTTGAAGTCTCCTACTATTATTGTGGAGCTGTCAGTTTCTCTTTTCAGTGTTGTTAGAGTTTGTTTTATGTATTTTGGAGCCCTGTCATTGGGTGTGTAGATGTTTATTATGGTTATGTCTTCATGATGGATCATCCCCTTAATCATTAAATAGTGTCCTTCTTTGTCTTTTATGGTAGATTTTGTTTTAAAGTCTATTTTATCTGAGATTAGAATTGCCACTCTCACTCTATTTTTCATAGTTGATAGCTTGATATATTTTTTTCCAACCTTTGACTTTTAATAAATTCACATCTTTGTTTCTAAGGTGTGTCTCTTTGTAGACAGCATATTGATGGATCCTATTTTCTTATCCAGTCTGTAACTCTCCGCCTCTTTATGGGTGCATTGAATCCATTTACATTCAGTGTAATTATTGATAGATGTGAATTTGTTGCTGTCATTTGTGGTGCTTTTTTTTTGTGGTGCTGAAGTTTTCTTTGTTCTTCTTACTCCCTTGTGCTGAGTTATTTTTGTTTGTGGATATTTTTTTCATTTCTTTTGTTTTTGTAGGTTTTGTTTTTGCTGAGACTTTATGTTTTTCATCTTTATTTTTATGAGTGTGTTTGTTAACATTCTTTGTGATTACCAAGAATTTTACCCTTATCTTTCTAAGTTTGAAGCAGTCTACTATTACTTGTTATTGCCTTGCCTTCCTCTCCATTAGAAGGTTCTATACCTATGCCGTTTAGTCTCTTTTTTATTGTTTTGATGTTGTTGTCATTTATTGATTAACTGCTCTGATTCCCTGTTCTATTTCTTTTGGTTTTCGATACTCCTCGAGAGTTCATTTCCTAGATTGGTATCTGGCTCGTATGATCCTGAGTCCTAGGTTCTGCCTGTGGGCTGAAGCTGTTTGTCCGCAGATCGAAGAACTCCCTGTAATAATTTTTGTAAGTTTGGTTTCACTTTTATGTATTCCCTTAGTTTCTGTTTATCTGGAAATGATCCAATCTCACCATCAAATTTGAATGAGAGTTTTGCAGGATATATTATTCTTTGCTGACAATTTTTTTCTTTCAGGATTTTATATATGTCATCCCATTGCCTTCTTGCCTGGATGGTTTCTGCCGACTAATCTGGGATTAATCTTATCGTTTCTCCTCTCTATGTGACATCTTGTTTTTCAAGAACTGCTCTCAGTATTCTTTGTTTGTCTTTGTTTTTGGCGAGTGTGATTATGATATGCCTTGATGATTTTCTTTTGGGTGTCTCTTCTATATGGGGTTTGTTAAGCTTCTTTGATGGCCAGCTTTTCATCTTTCATGATATTTGGGAAGTTATCTGTCAGCAGGTCCTCAATGATCCTCTCTGTGTTTTCTGGTTTCTCTCCCTCTTCTGGAACTCAAATCACTCTTAAATTTTTGCTTTTAATTGTGTCCCACATAACTCTCAGGGTCTCTTCACTTTTCTTTGTTGTTTTTTTCTGGGTTTTCCTGAAACAGAGTTGTAGCCAAGTGTTTGTCTTCAGTTCCACCGATCCTGTCTTCCATGGTTTCAAATCTACTTCTCAGCCCTTCTATGACACCGTCCATTTCTGAAATCTTGTTGTTTATCTTTTGGATTTCTAATTGTTGTTTTTGTATAATTTCTAGTTGTGAATTTATTTTGGCATTTTGTTCCAGCATCATCTTCCTGAATTTTTCCAACTTTTTGTCAGTGTTTTCCATGAATTTGTCTATTTTTTCCTCATGTTGGTCAGCATTTTGCCTCAGTTCTTGGAAAATTCCAAGTATTAGAGATTTGAATTCCCTATCAGGTACTTCTAGTGCATTTTCTTCCACAGGCGAGTCATCTGGTGTTTTAATTTGGACACCTACTGGAACCATCCTGTCCTGTTTTTGTAAATGTTTTGATATTGTCTGCTGTTTTCAGGGCATTCAGTAGTTATTTCTCTCGTTTATTGATTGTAGATTTGTTTGTTTCCTCCCTTTTCTAAAAAAAAATATATTTGACTATGTCTGAGCAGGTGGACTGCGTGCTCTTTCTTGTTTGCTCATCTGTGTGCTCAATACTTTTCGCCTCCTTCTCCAACTGGCAGGTTCAGTCACTCAGATATGGTACAGCAGGTCAGGTCTAGCTGAAGAGGAGCCACTGGGACAGGTTGCTTGTTGCACTCACTACAGCCACCAAGGCGGGTCGGTAATCAGTGCATGGCAGGTTCCAGTAGGCCGTGCCTGCACTTCTTGGTGGTGTGATGTCAAGTGCATGGTGCAGGTAGGCAGGATGCAGTGGGGAGATGGTTATGTGTGGAGATAAGATAGATATGGGAGAGAGGAGAGAGGAACATGAGCCAAAAAATATACAAAGAAAGAAAAAAGAATGCTAGGGGAGCTTGCCATTGGAATGGAGAGATGAGAGACTATGAAATGGAGAAAAACAGAAAGGGGAAGAGGAAGAAAAGAAAAGAATGAACAAATAAAAATGAGAAAGGTTAAAGAACCGCAAAGTTCCCAGGGATCCCACCAATGCAGCTATGAGGTCTGGGGAAGTTGCTCTCAGGTGTCGCAGCCCAGCCTGGCCAGAGGGTGCAGAGGCATACAACGCCTGGTATTCAGGTATCAGAAAGAGAAGGAAGATACAGAGAGATGAGAAACTGAGCAATGAAGAAAGGCAGAGAGGGAAGAAGAGGGAAAAGAAAAGAAAACAAAACAAATACAAAAAAAAAAAAAGAACAAGAAAAGCCCCCCCAAAAAAGAAAAAAAAAAAACCAACACAAAAAATGTTCTCAGGGATCCCTCTGCACGTCTGTGGAAGCCAAAGGGGAGTCCTTGCTACGCAGCTCCGCCTGGCCAGAAAGGGCTCCCAACTCAAGAAAAGGAAAAGAAAACAAATAAACAATTGAAAACGAACAAACGAACAAAAGCCCCGGGATCCCACCAGCGTGGTAGCCCAGACCAGGAAGAAGCTCCACACTCGAACGGAACTCCGCAGCCCCTCAGGAAATAGTAAAGATGGAGCACGGAGCCAGGCACTTGAGCAAAAGGATGGGGAAGCAAGCAAGAAATCCAAAGAAGCAGAAGAAAAAAGAAAAAGCTACACCAGCAGCCAACAAATGGCACTCAGAGAGCCAGCTAGTGCGGGCTGGTGTTTCTGGACAGGAGACTGTGTCCGTGGGAAGCAGAGGAGGCTAAGTGTGGGTGAAGAAGGGTGGAGAGTGGGAAAGCGTATATCAGAAATTGATGGCACTCTGGAGCCCCTCAGGAAGAAGCAAAGTTGGCGCACGGAGCCAGGCACTCAAGTGAAAGGAGGGGGAGGTGGTGAGAGGCAAGTGATAAATCAAAAGAAGCAGAAAAAAAAAAAGCAACACTAGCAGCCAACAAATGGCACCCAGAGAGCCGCCTGCTTGGGTGTGTGGAATCCAAGCAGCCGGCACCTCCCGGCAAGAGACCGTGGCTGTGGGAAGCAGAGGAACAAATGAACAAAAGCCCAGGGATCCCACCAGCGTGGCAGCCCAGGCTGGGATGCAGCTGCACACTCAAATGGAGCCCCACAGCCCCTCAGGAAGAGGCAAAGAAGGTGCTCGGAGCCAGGCACTCAAGCAAAGGAGGGGGAGGCAGTGAGAGGCAAGTGAGAAATCAAAAGAAGCAAAAAAATATAGCAACACTAGCAGCCAACAAATGGCACCCAGAGAGCCGCCTGCTTGGGTGTGTGGAATCCAAGCAGCTGGCACTTCCCAGTCAAGAGACTGTGGCCACGGGAAGCAGAGGAGGCTGAGCTGGGGTGAAGAGGGGTGGGGGATGGGAAAGCACACATCACAAATTACCGGCTGTTTTGTCTCCCACTGGATGCTCTGTGATGCTGCTTTCTCGTACCCCCGTTTGCTGGTCTCTGATAGGAGTCCAAGATGGTGGATCTGTGTTGCGTTAGCTGATAGGGGACCTCTGTATGAATCTCTCCTTGCTCTCTGTTCTCTGTCAGTTTTCTCACTCCATTTGGTGTTTGGCTGAGTTCTTTATCTCTTCATTTGATGTTTTAGGGTTTCAGGATTGTTGTATTCTCTGTTCGGCTTAGTTTTTCAGATCTTTGCCGTGGAGGGACGGTGTGGTGCTTCTACCTAGAGCGCCATTTTGCCGGAACGGTGAATTTTTTTTTTTTTTTTTTATATATTACTGAATTCTATTAGCTAGAATTTTGTTGAGGATTTTTGCATCAATGTTCAAGAGAGACATTGGTCTGTAATTTTCTTTTTTTGTGGTGTCTTTACCTGGTTTTGGTAACAGGGTTATGCTGGCTTCATAGAATGAGTTTGGGAATGTTCCATCCTTTTCTATGCTCTGAAATACCTCTTGTAGTAGCAGTGTTAACTCTTCTCTGAATGTTTGGTAGAATTATCCAGTGAATCCATCAGGCCAGGGCTTTTTTTTGTTGGGAGTTTTTTAATTACCTTTTAATCTCTTCTTTTGTTATCGGTTTATTTAGTTGTTCTACCTGTGTTTGTGTTAGTTTAGGTAGGTAGTGAGTTTCTAGAAATTTGTTCATTTCCTCTAGATTTTCAAATTTGTTAGAGTACAGTTTTTCATAGTATTCTGTTATGATTCTTTTACTTTCAGTTGGGCCTGTTGTGATATTAACCATCTCATTTGTTATATGAGTTATGCTTCCTCTCCTGTTTCTCTTTTTTCAGTGTCCCAAAGGTTCTATTATAGGATGTGTTTTCATTCTTGTTTGAGTCTATGAATTTGTTTATTCCATCTTTAATTTCTTCTTTAATCCAGTAGTTTTTGAGCAAGGTGTTGTTCAGTTTCCATACATTTGATTTTTTTTTCCTTCCTTTTTCTGTTGTTGATTTCTACTTTTATGTCTTTATGGTCAGAAAAGATGCTTTGCAATATTTTGATGCTTTGGATTTTGTTAAGGCTTACCTTATGGCCTAATATGTGGTCTTTTCTGGAGAATGTTCCATGTGCATTGGAAAAGAAGTATACTTAGCTGCTTTTGGGTGGAGTGTTTGCTTTATGTGTATGAGATCAAGTTGTTTGATTGTAGCATTTAGCTCTTCCACGTCTTTGTTGAGCTTCTTTCTAGATGTTCTGTCTTTCACCAAAAGTGCTGTGTTGAAGTCTCCTGCTACTCTTGTGAAGCTGTCTATCTCTCTTTTCAGTGCTGTTAGAGTTTGTTTTATGTATTTTGAAGCCCTGTCTTTGGGTGCATAAATATTTATTATAGTTATGTCCTCCTGGTGTATTGACCCTTTAATCATTCTATAGTGTCCTTCCTTATCCTTTGTGGTGGATTTTACTTTAAATTCTATTTTGTCAGAGATTAATATTGCCACTCCTGCTCTTTTTTTTACTGTTGTTTGCTTGATATATTTTTTGCATCCTTTGAGTTTTGGTTTGTTTGTGTCTTTAAGTCTAAGGTGTATCTCTTGTAGGTAATGTATAGATGGACCATGTGTTTGTATCCAATCTGCCACTCTCTGTCTCTTTATTGGTGTATTCAGTCCATTTACATTCAGTGTAATTATTGATAGGTATGAGTTTAGTGCTGTCATTTTTATTTATTTGTTTTTGTTTGTTGTTCATGGTTTCTTTGTTCCACTTAATTTTCAATGCTGAGTCATTATTCTTTATTTTATTTTCATCTTTTTCACTGTCATTGATTTTGTGTGTCCTGGGTCTTTATATTTTTCTAGTTTTTTGTTTTGACTTGTAGGATTGTTAGTTTCCTTTGTTGTTACCTTAATATTTACCCCTATTTTTCTAAGTTTATACCATTCTTTTATTTCTTTATATTGCTTTGACTTCCCTCTCTGTCTACATTTTTTAAGTCCCTCTTTTTTGTTTTAATGTTGTCATCTTTTACATATTGACATCTTTTTCGCTATTATCAGTGTTTTAGCTTTGATTTACTTTTATGACTTTCCTATCTGGGCTGATATCTGGTTGCTCTGTCCTGTGTTCTAGTCTTGGGTTGTTATCTGATGTTACTGATTTTCTAATCACATGACTCCCTTTAGTATTTCTTGTAATTTTAGTTTGGTTTTTGCCAATTCCTTAAACTTCTGTTTATCTGGAAATGCCCTAATTTTGCCATCATATTTGAGAGACAGTTTTGCTGGATATATAATTCTTGGTTGGTAGTTTTTTCCTTCAAGGTTTCGTATATGTCATCCCATTGCCTTGTTGCTTGCGTGGTTTCTGCTGAGTAGTCTGAGCTTATTCTCATTGAGTCTCCTGTGTAGTTGACTTTTCGTTTATCCCTACCTGCTCTTAAAATTCTCTCTTTATCTTTGGTTTTGGCAAGTTTGATTATAATATGTCTTTGCGACTTTCTTTTGGGATCTACCTTATGTAGAGTTCAATGAGCATCTTGGATGGATATCTTGCCATATTTCAAAATATCAGAGAAGTTTTCTGCCAGCAAGTCTTCAGCAATTATCTCTGTATTTTCTGTTATCCCCTCCTGTTCCGGTACTCCAATCACTTGTAGATTATTCTTCTCAATAGAGTCCCACATAATTCTTAGAGTTTCTTCATTTTTTTTTAAATCCTTTTTTCTGATTTTTCCTCAAATAAGTTTTCATCAAGTGCTTTATCTTCAATTTCACTAATTCTGACTTCCTTTGCCTCAATTCTGCTCCTATGACTTTCTATTGAGTTGTCTAATTCTGAAATTTTATTGTTAATCTTCTGGATTTCTGATTGCTGTCTCTCTATGGATTATTGCAGCCTATTAAATTTGTCATTATGCTTCTCTCTAATCTTTTTAATTTCCTCTATTGTGTGTTCTGTGTTTTGTTTAATTTCCTTTCTAATTTCTTGTAGTGTTGTGTATATTAATCTTTTGTATTCTGCCTCTGGTAATTCCAAGAAATTTTCCTTTTCTGGAAAATTTCTAGATTATTTATTTTGGGAGCTTGCTGAAGCTGTCATGGATTGCCTTTTTATGTGAATTGATATTGACTGTTGTCTCTGAGCCATCAATAATTTATTGTATTTATTTATTTTATGTTTGCTTATTATTTCCTAGCTTTTTTTTGTTTCGTTTTTTGTTTTTGATATGCCCAAATAGGCTGCTCCTGTGAGGTAGTTTGTTTATTGGCATCTTTGAAGCTCTAATGTCCTGTCACCAGGTGGTTATATCTGTTACTAGGTATGTGAACTTATAGTCTGTCCACTCCTGTATGGATTCCGCTCAGGTGCCCAGGTAGATAGCCACCAAGTGTGTGGTGTAGGCTCTCAGTTACAGTCCTAGGCAGGTATGGATGATTGCTGTAGGCACAGGCATCTGGCTGCAGTTGAGGAACACACTTTTAGCAAGTCAGGGGGCTGATCGTCACCCTGTAGTGTCCAGAGGAAGGCATGTCCTTGTTCCCTAGAGCACATAAGTGGGTGGGTTTTGAAGCCAGACTATGATCACCTAATGCTGTTGGCCGTATGGACTGGGGGACACCTCTTATTCATGGCCCTTCTTGCAGGTGGTTAGATGGCATGGGTGGAGCCACCAGTCCTCAGGCCCCTGATGTGGGTAGATGAAGACCCTGATTAATAGAAGAGTATTTTCAAATATCAAGAACCTGCCACTTCACAGCTGATGCAGTTAAAGTTAACGTTCCAGTATGTACCCTGTTGTACTGCAGTAATGAGGGTCTACGTTTTTGAGATGGGCCCACACAAGTTTATGCAGGGGGAAAGGCACTCATATTCCATGGATCCCTTATGCCTGTGCCTATGCAAAGGAGGTGTGCCTATCCTGGGTTCCTAGCTTAGGGGGGCTGGCAGTTTATTTTTTCCCCTGTTTATTTGTTCACTCTCCAAGGCAGGGAGAATGGCTCTGTGTGTGTGACAGATCCTACTTCCAGTCCAGGGGACTCAGCAATTACTGAAGCTGTTCTGGGACCCAGTGCAGAGCAGGGAGCGGGGAGGTAAATGGGAGAGGAGTTTTTCTCTCTGGGATGTGTTTTTTATCTGCGCAGTAAGCCATACGCAGGTACTTAACTTTTATGGAGGGTTACTTCTCACTGTTTCTGCACAGCCATGTAGACTCTCTGGCTTGGGTTTCTCCCAGAGCCAAAAATGTGCCTCCTGAACTTGGCTGCTTGTTTGCCTTGCCGTTCCCCCGTGAGCTGTTCAGACCTGAAGAGCTCAGGCTCTTGCTGGGTCAGGTCTGGCAACTCCTCACTGCTTCTGAACCGTCTCTCCCTCCCCCTGCCCCTCAGTCAGTTCCTCATCTCTGCCTTTGATGGTCAGGACTCTCAGATTGCCATCTATAGTTGAATCACATGTTTTTTCGTGTCTTTGTTGTGAGAGGGTCCTCCAGAAGCATCTGACTACTCCGTCATCCTCGCCCTGCCTCCCCCTTTTTAACACTTTAAAGAGGTGTTTTGTGGCAGATTTTCCCAATGCAATACATCGTTTGATTTCTTGACTTCTCTTTTCATGGGTGTTAATTGTGGATCCAATTAAAATAAAATCCTTGATAGTGGAGGACAGTATAATGTTAATAATTTGATAATAATAAAAGCAATAGTGTAGTTGATATACAGTAGAACCCAGTTATTGAGTAGAGGTAGAAATGGAAATGTTGTCAGTAAGTACATATATAGATTCTAATAGCATCACCTCATATAAGGCTTTCTTGAAGGACCGTGAAATAAATGTGTATTATTGATAATTTCTGTGGTGTATTAAGCTATCTTATGGAAATTTTGCTCTTGATTTTTGGCACTTACGTGACCTTTCACCCTGTGTTCTTTGAAGAAAAACAACCTGGACTCCAGTCTAGAAAGGAAAACTGCCCAGGCCTGAGTTGAGTGACACTTCCTAGGTAGTCAAGGATTGGTTGGGCTGCAACCTAGCTAAGAGGATTTAAAAGGCTCCCTTCTCAGAGGTTTTTGGAGACTTCCTGGCCAACAAGAGCCTGGAGCAGAGGAAGTTCTTGTGATATGAGGCCCTGAGTTAAGAACCTCCCAGGCCCAGGCAAAAGAGCATTAACATTTTCAGCAGAGACAATGAACAGGCCCAGATAGCAGCAGAAACTTAAAAGTCAAACTCTGACCAAAAGCTGTAACACTCAAATAGCTGTAACAACCTTAGAGCTGCAACAGCACCAAAAGCAGTTTAGATCACCAGTGAGCCCAGAGGCGGCAGAAACCCAGCTGACCTGAGAGCAATAACACTCAGGGGTTGGGTGAAGAGAAATGGGTCTGCAGAGCAAAAGGGGGAGGGAGAGGAGAGGAGAGGCCCAGAGCACTCGGGCAGTGCCCTGTACAAGGGACCACTTGTTCCATCCCCCAGAGCAGGGCAGGGAGCCTGGTGAACCCCATTTAATTGTCATCCACAGAACAGCCCTGTTTCATGAGCTGTCCCAAGCCTGTTGGTCAAGAGTGAAGGGGGCAGAGCCAGCTAAGTGGAGCTACAGAGAGATAGAGGGAGTCTGACACATGAACCACGGTTGCCCTGCTGACTCTTGAGCCACAGCATGCCCACACAGTGACATAAGAGTGAACATCATTTTTTGGGAAGGGTGAGCAGGTCCTTTTTAATAGGGTCCTTTTCCTATGGTGCAAAGCAGGCCATGTGTAGAGTAGTCTCCATTCTGCCCAGATAGAGTGAGCATCAAAAGCAACTACCTCACCATGGAACTATTCCTGTTGTTGCTGTCTGTTTTCTGTAATACAAATGGCTTTCACTTTGCCAACACTGTGTAAGTGTCTTGTGTGTACTACTCAATAAGACCACATGGAGGGGTTACTGCTACTGGTCGGGGTCCTCATCCTAAGAGTCTTCTGGCTGCTTGGAATCTTGGCAATGACTTTGAGACAACCTGCATGTGTATGGCAATTTCTAATTGAATATAAAAATATTATCAATGTCAGATATTAGGAGGAGCACAAGGAAAGTTTGTAGACAGTACACTGTATTATCCCATAGCACAAAATCGTTAGATAGGTTTGCATTGAAAATTAAAGCATATCTTGGATCTACTATTCCTTAATTAATATAGACTGTCTCCCAAGCTACTTTCTGCTCTTGTTTTAACCAAAATTGGCCAAACAATGACTACTCTTATAAATCTGAGTTTTACCCCTTTCTTTGACAAAGTCACTATCATATGTTCCTCATCTCAATTATGTTTAAATACATCTCAAATGCGAGAACACATTCTTCCTTCCTATGTGCTGGGCCTGTGATGTCAACTGTTTCTTTATTCGTAGCTTATAATGTAGAATCAACTTTATTTTGAAATCACCATGTGGAATAGAAATCTTTTAAGTATTGATTGCCTCATTTGTCTAAGCTTTCAAACATATTAAATAGTTCAAAAAAGATTAAATAATAATGATATTTGGAATTTTAAAGCTAAAATGTCAACAGTCATTAGAAAGTCCTTGAGTGATAGAAATAATTTAATTAAAAAATACAAAAGATTTTCTTGCTATGTTTTGATTTTGTTCTAAATAATTACATTATTTGGGCCAAAAAGAAAAGGAACATTGGGGGAGTTTTGCTACCCACTGTCATCACTTTTCATTTTCAAGAAATTAAAATATTAATTTCTTATTCCTTGACATTAAAATGTCATTTTTAAAAATATCTCTGTTTGTTTCAAGAATAAATGTGTAAAGGAAATCATATTTATAGAAATTATGTGAGACAAAGCTACCTATAGTCTATGTCTATATCTATATATCTGTCTCAAGAACTTTCCAACACCCATAATGAGTATTTCTATTATAAATGACTCAAGGTTACAGTAAAAATTAAGGGGATTGAATTATTTGTTTGATATTATTTCTTTAATAAGAATGAAATATTAAGGATTTACCTGGCAGAACCTACCGAAGATGGTAGCTGAGTCAGATGCACCATACCATCCCTCTATGGCAAAGGCCTGAGTAACCAAGTGAAACAGATGCAGATAACAATCCTGGAACCCTGAACATCAAGAAATATAAAGAATTGAATCAAACACTGATTGGAAATAAAAATTGAATGCAGTGAAAGAAGAATGACAAGAAATGAAAGAGCTCTGCCAGATGAGAAGCACAGGAAAGAAACTCCATGGCATTTTTCCATAAGAGACAAACTATAAACACACCCAGAGAGAAGCAAGGAGAGTGAATAATAATCCTGTTATAGGAAGGAAAACTCAGAAAGGAGGGTGAGAATTCCAGGGATCCTGACATCCACAGAGCAAGGAGGGAGCCAGGATCCAGCATTAGTTATATGCACTAGTGGCAGTCTCTGACTTCCGGGGTGAGTGGAGCTGGTGAGGTGGTGGATAAGTGGAGTATTGGTAGGAGGTCCCCCCCGACTGAACTCTGAGTGACCCCTTCTCCTCACACTTGGTCGGGGGTTGGTCCCAACTGCTGGCTGTAGCAGGCAGGAAGTACCTGGGCACCCATTGTCTGCTAGCTGAAGGAGTGCATTCACCCTCCCCTGACTCTCCTGACCAGAAGCAGATGATGGTCTTCTACTGGAGACCATAATACAAGCCCCCCACCACCACCCCCCTCCCCACCTGAAGAGTGGCAATGAGTGTGCTCCTGAACCAGGATGCTGTTCAGCCCCCAATCAGGCAAGTGATGGTGACAGCGTGACCGTTCAGGAGCATGCCTTCTACCCACTTCCCCTCTTGGAAATGGCTAGTGTGCCCACCATTCACATCCTGCCCCTGACCCACCAAGAGGTGGTGACTGTGTGAATGTGCTCAATAGTCACCCACTAACTGCCCACACCATCAACCCACCACCTCCAACTTGAAGAGAGTCAATGACAGCACAGGAATGCACACAACCACCCACCATCCACCATCCTTCTACCTGGCTAGCAGTGTCATCTGTGAGCACCTGTACTCACTTGCCTGCCATACTCTCCCCTGCCTGGCAAATGGCAGTGACAATGAGAATGGGCACACACCTTCCTGCCACCAACACTCCTCCTCCTGACCTGAAGACTGATGACTATGTCCTTTGCTTGCCCACCACACCCACCACATCTACCACCTCATCCGCTTGGAAAGTACTACTGCCCACTTCTGCAGTTTTGGATTAATGACAGATAGTGAACAATGCCCACCTAGTCCACCCTTAGCTTCCCCACATGACCAGTGAATATAAACCCACTTTCTCACTCCCAGTTGCTGCCCTACCTACCTAGAGGCAGGTGGTGAGTGCTCCAGTGCTGCCAGACTAGTGACCACAGTAGCAATCTTGCCCTGCCTGGCTGGATACATCAGAACTAAATGAAACAAAACAAAAATACAGGATGAAGCAAACAAACATACATTCAATAAAACGTATACAATAATACCTTAATGCCAAGAGACAACAGACCATATCAAGTCCCATAAAGATGGCTCAAACAAATGACCAAAATAAAGGGCCAGAAAAACTTCCTGAGGAATAAATGGCAATGGAAATACCTGATAAGGAATTCAAAAACTTATATATAGGAGCCTCCAAGATACCAAGGAAAACACATAAAAAACCAAGGAAAGCACAGACAAAACTCTAGAAAGATTCAGGAGAGCAAAACGAGAACAAAATAAGACAATAAGAAATCATACAAAAACAGCAACTAGAAATTCAGAAGATTAACAATAAAATTTTAGAAATAGAAAACTAAGTGGAAAGATATAGGAGCAGAATTGAATCAACAAAAGATAGAATCAGTGAAATGGAGGACAAATCTCTTGATACTAATTTATTTGAGTGGCACTCAGAAAAAAGAATGAAGAAAAATGAAGAAAGTCTAAGAGTTATGTGGGACACTATCAAGAGGAATAACTTATGTGTGATAGGAATTCCGGGACAGGAGGAGACAAACAAAGCACAGAGAAATGTTTTGAAGATTTGTTGGCAGAAAACTTCCTTAATATCATGAAAGATGAGGTGAGATCCATTCAAGAAGCTCAACGAATCCCATACTGGATAGACCTCAAAAGAAAATCATCAAGACATATCTTAATCAAACTTTGCAAAACCAAGGACAAAGAAAGACTCCTGAGAGCAGCTCAGGAGAAGCAAACTGTCACCTACAAAGGGAAAACATAAGACTACACCCTTTTTTCTCTGCAGAAACCATGTTGGTAAGAAGGCAATGGAATGATGTATATAAAACCCTGAAAGAAAAAAAAAAATTGCTAGCCAAGAATTATATAGCCAGCAAAATTATCTCTCAAATATGATGTCAAAACTAAGACATTTCCAGATAAACAAAAATTAAGGAAATTTATAAAAAACAGACCAGCCTTACAAGAAATGTTAAAGGAAATTCCTCAGATAAAGAAGAAACAACATCAAACAACTTGAGATTAATACACATGACATCACCCAGATACCAACCAAGACAAAGAATTCTTAAAAATAAAATAAAGCAAACAAACCAAAAACAGGCAAACAGATACATCAACCTGTAAATGATGAAAACTTCAAAATAAAAATGAGGGATAACTGGTATAGTTATAGAACTTCCACATGGAGAGGAAGTCAAGGCAATATCAAGATATAACAGAGCGTTTTAAACTTAGAAAGATAGAGGTAAATTTCAGGGTAACCACAATGAAAGTTAATAAATCCACTCACCAAAATAAAAAAGAAGAAAACCATAAAGACTCAGTACACACAAAATCATCAGCAATGAAGTAAATGTAAAGAAAATCTATAAACAAAAAGTACCCACTACAGAAAACTAATTGGAACAAAAAATCCATCAGCACTGCAAAAAAAAAAAAAAAAAAAACACAATAAAATGACAGTAGTAAATTCATACCTATCGATTATTATATTGAATGTAAATGGGTTAAATTCACCAGTCAAGAGACAGAGAGTAACAGAATGGATAAAAAAAAAATGACCCATCAATATGTTGCCACCTTAGACACAAAAATAAAAATAAGCTAAAAATCAAAGGATGGAAAATAATATCAAGAAAACAGTAACCAAAAAGGAGCAGGAATGACGATATTAATCTCTGATAAAATAGACTTTAAGGCAAAATCCAACATAAGGAAGGGCACTATATAATAACAAAAGGGTCAATCCAAGAGAACATAACCATAATAAATATTTACACACCCATTGATAGAGCTCCGAAATACATAAAACAAACTCTAACAGTATTGAAAAGAGGAAGAGACAGTTCCACAATAATAGTAGGAAAGTTTCACACACCACTTTCCATGAAGGACAGAATAACTAGAAAGAAACTCAAGAAAGATATAGAAGATCTAAACATCACAATCAAGCAACTTGATCTCATAGGCCTATAAAGAATACGCCATCCAACACTCATGGATCATTCTCCAGAATAGACCACATTTTAGTCCACAAAGCAAGCCTCGATAAATTCAAAAATATTGAAATAATGCAAAGCATCTTCTCACATCACAATACAATAAAACTAGAAATCAATAACAGAAAGAACAAGCAAGAAATGATATACATGGAAACTGAACAAATCTTGCTTAAAAACCACTGGGCAATAGAAGAAATTAAATTTAAAGAAAAAATCTTAGAATGAAACCAGAAGGAAAACACAACATAACAAAACATTTGGAACACAGCAAAAGCATTGCTCGGAGGTCAATTTACAGCAATAAGCACATCAGAAAAAGAGAAAGGGTCAAAATGAATACCTTACCCTATAGCTTGAACAAACAGAAAAAGAGCAACAAATGAGGCCCACAGATGCCTGAAAGGAAATATAGAGATTATATTAGAAATCAATGAATCAGAAAACAGAAAAACAATAGAATCAACAAGAGCAAAAGTTGGTTCTTTAAAAAGATCAATAAGATTGACAAACCACTGGCCAAATTGACAAAATAAAAGAATAACATGTAAATAACTCCAATAAGAAATTAGATGGGTTACATTACAACAGAACCAACAGAAATAAAATGATTATAACAGAATGTTATGAAAAATTATACACCAACAAACTTGAAAACTTGAAGAAGTGGGCAAATTTCTAGAAACACACTATCTACCCAAGCTAACACAAACTGAGGTAGAAAATCTGAACAGATCCATAAAAAGATAAGAAATGAAAGATGTCATTAAAAAAAAAAAAAAAAAAAACTCCCACTTACCCCCAAAAAAGTCCTAGCCCAGACGCCTTCATTGGAGAATTCTACCAAACATTCAGAGAAGAGTTGACACCAACATTATTCCAGAACACAGAAAAGGAAGGAATACTCCTGAATTCATTCTATGATGCCAGCATAACCCTGATACCAAAACCAAGCCAAGCACACCACTAAGAAAGAAAATTACAGACCAATATCCCTTATGAATATAGATACAAAAATCATCAACAAAATGCTAGCCAATAGAATTCAACAGCATATCAAAAAATTAATACAACATGACCAAGTGGGTGGGATTCATACTAGGTATGCAAGATTGCTTCAACATTAGAAATTCAAGCAACAAAATCCACCACATAAATAAAACAAAGAACAAGCATCACATGATCATCTCAATTGATGCAGAAAAGTTTTTTGATATAGTCCAACAACCATTCTTGATAAAAACTCACAGTAAAATAGGATCAGAAGGAAATTCTTCAACATAATTAAGGGTTTATATGCAAAATCAATAGCCAACATTATTCTCAATGGAAAGCATTCCCTTGAGAACAGGAACCAGACAACTATGCCTTTATCACCACTATTATTCAATGTTGTACTGGAATTCCTAGATAGAGCAATAAGGCAAGAAAGTAAAATAAAGGGCATAGAAATTGGTAAGGAAGAAGTAAAACTATCTCTATCCACAGATGATATACATATACATAGGAAAATCTCAAAATTCCACAAGAAAGCTACTGGAATTAACAGAAGAATTCAGCAAAGTGGCAGGGTACAGGATCAGTATACAAAAATCACTTGTATTCCTCTACACCAACAAAGAGAATTCTGAAAAGGAAATAAGGAAAAACAATACAATTTACAATAGCCCTCAAAAAGATAAAATACTTAGGAATAAATCTAACTAGAGACATACAAGACTTATAAAAAGAAAACTAGTGCAAGAAACCAAGAGACCTACCTAAATGGAAAAACATACCATGTTCATGGATTGGAAGACATAACATTGTGAAAATGTCAATCCCATCCACAGTGATCTACAAATATGATGCAATCCCAATCCAAATTCCAACAACATTCTTTAATGAGATGGAAAAACTAATCATCAACTTTACTTGGAAAGGAAAGAGGCCCCAGATAAGCAAAGAAGAAGAACAACAAAGTTGGAGGTCTTACACCCTCTGATCTTAGAATCTACTATACAACTACAGTAGTCAAAACAGCCAGTTGCTGGAGAAACAACAGACACATAGACAACAGTAATAACAAATAATAATGTATAAGCGGATACATAGGTAGATATGCATGTTGAATAGGTGTGGGAGGGTGCAAGGAAGTACACCCATATGCATGTACAGGCTTGGCTATGGATATTCTACATATATATTAGTATGTGGTGTTTGTATATTCATATATATAATACACAGGAGTCACAGTTATGGAAACATTCTAGACATAACCAAACACCTCATGGAACTGTGTTACTGGGATTGAAGGCTAAGGACCATAGTCTTGGGGGCCATCTAGGTCAATTGGCATAACATAGGTCATAATGACAATGTTCTACATCCTACTTTGGTGAGTAGCATCTGGGATCTTAAAATCTTGGGGGCTGCCATCTGAAATAGAACTATTGGTCACTTTCGGTCTGGAGCAAATGAGAGAGAAGAAAACCAAAGACGCAAGGATACAATTATTCTGAAAGACTAGTGGAACACAGGAACCACAGCTTCCACTAACCTGAGATCAGAAGAACTAGATGGTGCCCAGATACTTCTACCAACTACTCTGAACAGGATCACAATAGAAGCTTCCAGTTATAGTGGGGGAAAAAATGTAGAACAAAATTCGAATTCATAAAAATGAACAGATTTACTGGTCTCAGAGAAACTGGAGGAATCTCCAAGACTATGGCCCTTGACACCTTACACTTAAAAAAAAAAAAATTATTGTGTTTTAGGTAAAAGTTTACAGCACAAATTGTTTTTCATTCAAAAATTTTATACACAAATTGTTTTATGACATTAGTTGCAATCCCCAAAATATGTCGGCACTCTCCCCCTTTCCCTTTCCAACCTGGGTTCTCAGTGTCCATTCATCCCATTTTCCTGTCCCTTCCTACCTTCTCATCTTTGTTTTTGGGCCATTTAGTTGCCCATTTGGTTTCGTCTACTTGATTGAACTAAGAAGCACGTTTCTCAAGTGTGTTATTGTTTGTATTATAGGCCTGTCTAACATTTGGCTGAAAAGTGGACTTTGAGAGTGGCTTCAGTTCTGAGTTAGCAGAGTGTCTGTAGGTGATAGTCTCTAGGGTTCTTCCAGTTACTGTTAGACAAGTAACTATGGTGTTTTTTGGTGAATATGAATTTTATTCTACATTTTTCTCCCGCTGTGGCTGGGGCACTTTATTGGTGATCCCTATCAGAGTGGTCTGTGGTAGTAACCAGGCACTATCTAGTTCTTCTGGATTCAAGCTGGTGGAAGCTGTGGTTCATGTGGTCCATCAGTCCTTAGGACTACTGTTTTCCCTGTGTCTTTGCTTTTCTTCATTCTTCTTTGCTACAAACGTGCTTGGAATAACCTTAGATGGCTGATCACAAGCTTTTAAGACCCGATCTTTTTGCCATGTGAATAATGCTGCAGTGAACATGGGTGTGCATATGTCAATTCATGTGATGGCTCATATTTCTCCAGGATATATTCCTAGGAGTGCGATTGCTGGATCATATAGTATTTCTATTTCTTTCTTTTTAAGGAGGTGCGATATCATTTTCCATAGTGATTTTACCACTTTACATTCCCACTGGCAGTGCATAAGAGTACCAATCTCCTGCAGCCTCTCCAACATTTGTGATTTCCTTTTATTTTTATTTTTTTTGTGATTAGTGCTAGTAATGTTGGTGTGAGATGGTATCTCATTGTAGTTTTGATTTGCATTTCTCTAATGACTGATGATCATAAGGATTTCCTCATGTGTCTGTTAGCCACCTAAATGTCTTCTTTGGTGAAGTGTCAGTTCATACACTTTGTCCATTTTTAATTGGATTATATGTCTTTTTGTTATTGAGATTTTGAAGTATTTTGTAGATTTTAGAGATTAGACATCTGTCCGATATGTTGTAGCCAGAAATTTCCTTTCCATATAAAGTTGCTGATTAGTTTTTCCATCTCGTTCAAGAATGCTGTTGGAATTTGGATCAGGATTGCATTTATCTGTAGATAGCTTTGGATAGAAATGACATTTTCACAGTGTTGAATATTTCTATCCATGAGCATCATATGTTTTTCCATTTATGTAGGTCTCTTTTGGTTTCTTGGCAATAGTCTTTTGTAGATTTTTTTGTATAGGTCTTTTACATCCCTTGTTAGATTTATTCCTAATTATTTTATGTTTTTAGAGCCTATTATAGATGGTATTGTTTTCCTGATTACCTTTTTGAAGTTCTTTTTGTTGGTGTATAGAAATCCAACTAATTTTTGTATGTTGGTCTTGTAACCTGCCACTCTGCCGAATCTTTCTATCAGTTCCAGTAGTTTTCTTGTGGAATCTCTGGGGTTCTCTATGTATAGAATCATATCATCTATGAATAGAGATAGTTCCACTTCTTCTTTTCCAATCTGGATGCGCTTGATTTCTTTTCCTTGTCTTATTGACTAGGACTTAAAACACTATATTGAACAGGACCTGTTGAAAACCCGTTGCCGTCGAGTCGATTCTGACTCATAGCAACCCTATAGTTACCCTATAGGACAGAGCAGAACTGCCCCATAGAGTTTCCAAGGAATTCCTGGTGTATTCTAACTGCCGACATTTTGGTTAGCAGCCGTAGCTCTTAACCACTATACCACCAGGGTTTCCTGTTGAATAGGAGTGGTGATAAAGGACATCCTTGTCTTGTTCCTGTTTTCAGGGGGAATCTTTTCAGCCTCTCTCCGTTAAGAATGATGTTGGCTGTTGGTTTTGTATAGATGACCTTGATTATGTTGAGGAATTTCCCTTCTATACCTATTTTATTAAGAGTTTTTTTCATGAATGAGTATTGAACTTTATCAAACGCTTTTCTGCATCAATTGGGATGATCATGTGATTCTTTTCATTTGTTTTATTTATGTGGTGGATTGCATTGATTGATTTTCTAATGTGTAAACATCCTTGCATACCAGTTATGAATCCCAGCTGGTCATGGTATATTATTTTTTTGATATGATGCTGAATTCTATTGGTTAGAATTTTGTTAAGAATTTTTGCATCTATATTCATGAGAGACATTGGTCTGTAATTTTCTTTTTTTGTGGTGTCTTTGCCTGACTTTGTTATCAGGGTTATGGTGGCATCCTGGAATGAATTCAGGAGTGTTCCTTCGTTTTCTATGCTGTGAAATAATTTGAGTAGTACTGGTGCGAGCGCTTCTATGAATGTTTGGTAGAATTCTCCAGTGAAGCTGTCAGGCCAGGGCTTTTTGTTATTGTTGTTGGGAGTTTTTTTTTTTTTTTAATTACCTCTTTAAACTCTTCTCTTCTTATGAGTCTGTCCAGATTTTCTACCTCAGCTTGTGTTAGTTTAGGCAGGTAATGTCTTTCTAGAAATCTGTCCATTTCCTCCAGGTTCTCAAATTTATTGGATTACAATTTTTCATTGTATTCTGTAACGATCCTTTTGTTTCTGTTGGGTCCTTTGTATTGTCCTCCATCTCAAGTCTTATTAGGCTTATTTGTTACTCTCCTTTCTTTCTTTTCATTTTGGTCAGTGGTTTGTCGATTTTGATCTTTTCAAAGAATCAACTTTTAGTCTTGTTGATTCTATTGTTTTTCTGTTCTCTATTTCATTTATTTCTGTTTAATCTTTATTATTTCCATTCGTCTGGTGGCTGTGGGCTTCTTTTGCTGTTAACTTTCTATTTGTTCAAGTTGTAGTGCTAACAATTTGATTTAGGCCCTTTCTTCTTTTTTGATAAGTGTATGTTTATTGCTATAAATTGACCTCTGAGCCTTGCCTTTGCTGTGTCCCAGAGATTTTGGTGTGATGTCTTTCCATTCTCATTTAATTCTAGGAATTTTTTTATTCCCTCTTTACATTCCTCTATTACCCAGTTGTTTTTAAGCAAAGTGTTACCCACTTTCCACATACTTGATTTTTTTCCTTGCTCTTGCTATTATTGATTTCTACTTTTATGACATTTTGATCTGAGAGAATGCTATGTATTATTTTGATGTTTTGGATTTTCCTGAGGTCTGCTTTGTGGCCTAAAATGTGGTCTATTCTGGAGAATGTTTCATGTGCATTGAAAAGTAATGTATACTTTGTTGCTATTGAGTGGAGTGTTCTATATATGTCTATGAGGCCGTGTTGGCTGATTGTGGCCTTTAGATTTTCTGTATCTTTGTTGAGTTTCTTTTTAGATATTCTATCCTTTACCAAAAGTGGTGTATTGAAATCTCCTACAATTATTGTGGAAGTGTCTTTTAATCTTTACAGTGCTGTTAGTTTGTTTTATGTGTTTTGGAATCTTGTCATTGAGTACATAGATATTTATTGAATTTACATCTTCTTGGTAGATTGTCCTTTTAATCATTACATAATGTCCTTCCTTGTCTTTTATGGTTGATTTTGCCTTAAGTCTATTTTATCTGAGATTAGTATTGCCACTCTGGCTCATTTTTTATTACAGTTTGCTTGAAATATTTTTTCCATCCTTTGATTTTCAATGTATTTATGCTTTGTGTCTAAGGTGTGTCTCTTGTAGACAGCCCTTTGATGGGTCATGCTTTTTATTCATCCTGCCACTCTCTGTGTCTTTACAGGTGGATTTAAGCCATTAACATTCAGTGTGATTATCAATAGTATGAGTTTATTGCTGTCATATTGTGCTTTTTTTTTGTGGTGCTGATGTTTTCATTGTCCTCTTTCCTGTGCTGAGTTTGTTTGTGGATTTTCTTTTCCTTTGCTATTATAGATTTTGTGTTTATGTAGACTATGTTTTTCTTCTTTTTT
Source organism: Dugong dugon (assembly GCA_030035585.1). Classification (NCBI taxonomy): domain Eukaryota; kingdom Metazoa; phylum Chordata; class Mammalia; order Sirenia; family Dugongidae; genus Dugong; species Dugong dugon. The sequence goes on from CM057479.1 coordinate 39,032,750, forward strand.
ATTCTGATGAGTAAGTTTGTTAAGTTTCTTTGTGATTACAAAATTTACCCTTATCTTCCTAAATTTGAACCAGTTTTTTATTACTTGATATCGCTTTGACTTCCTCTCCATTTGAAAGTTCTATATCTACTCCATTTATTCCCCCTATTATTGTTTTGATGTTGTTGTAATTTACAGACTGATATTTATGTTTCCCTGACTTAAGTCTTTGCTTTATTACTGAGAGTTCTTTACCAAGGTTGGTGTCTGGCTGATGCTGTCCTGTGTTTTAGTCTCCATTTGTTGTCTGATGTTGTTGTTTCCCTAACTGAAAGACTCCCTTTAATATTTCTTGTAAGTTTTATTTTTCAGATTCCCTTAATTTCTGTTTATCTGGAAATGTCCTAATTTTGCCATTGTATTTATGAGGGAGTTTTGCAGGATATATTATTCTCGGCTATTAGTTTTTTTCTTTCAAGGTTTTTCATATGTCATCCCATTGCCTACTTGCCTACATTGTTTCTGCTGAGTAATCAGAACTTAATCTTATTTTTTCCCCATTTTAAGTGCCTTCTCATTTTTCTTGAGCTGCTCTCAGAATTCTTTCTTTGTCTTTGGTTTTGGCAAGTGTGATTATGACATGTTTTCATGACAGTCTTTTGGGGTCTATCCTACATGGAATTTGTTGTTCATCTCGGATGGTCATTTTTTCATCTTTCATGATATTTGGGTAGCTTTCTGCCAGCAAATCTTCAACAATCTTTTCTGTGTTTCTATTTTGTTTCCCTGTTCTTTAACTTCTATCATATACAAATATTTGCTCTTGATTGTGTCCCACATAATTCTTAGGTTTTCTTCATTTTTCTTTGTTCTTTTCTCTGATTTTCCCTCAAATGTAGTGGCTTTTATAGTTTTGTCTTCAATCTTGCTGATTCTGTCTTCCATTGTTTCCAATTTGTTCCTAAATCCTTCTGTTGAGTTGTTCATTTCTGAAATTTTGTTGTTTAACTTTTGGATTTCTAGTTGCTGTTTTTTGTATGATTTCTAATTGTTTATTTATTGTGATGTTTTGTTCTTGTACTATTTTCCTAAATTCTTCTATTGCTTTGTCTGCATTTTCCTTGGTTTTTGGGTATGTTTTCATTGGTTTTGTCTGGGTTTTCCATGATTTTGTCTATTTTTTCCTTGTTTTTGTCTGAGTTTTCCTAGATCTCCTAATCTCTTGGATAGTCCTAAATATTAGACTTTTGAATTCCCTGTCTGGTAGTTCTCTGTCTTTTCTTCTACTGGAACATCTTCTGATTCTTTATTTTGGTCACTTGCTGGAGCTTGCTTTTTTAAATAGATTTTGATATTGTCTGCTCTCTCTGAGACATAAAGGTATTATTTTCTTTATTGATTGTATGTTTGTTTTGTCCTGATTCTTTGTATTGATATGTCAGGGTTGGTGTGCCAGTTGTTTCTGCTGCTTGTTCGTCTGTGGTCATGATAGCTCTCACCACTTTCTCCAGATGATAAGGGTAGCAGCAGGCAGGGTGAGCCCACTTTACTATACACTGGTTTAGTGAGTTGTCTAGAGTGGACTGGGTGTATGCAGTGTGCCTTCTGAGACTGGTCTAACATTGTGGGAGCATTCACTACCCCTTGGCATATAGCTGGGGCTTTCAGAAGAGGAGTGGTACAGGTGCAGGTCCCTTCATTCAGTAGCTGGTCAAATGCAGGGAGGGAAGAGACAGTGTGGTCCCATGAGGCCTAAGCCAGGGACAATCTAGCCATGGTGGCACACTGAGTGTGAGTGGGAACTGAGGGTGGGAAACCAGGCTAGGTGAGGGGAAAAAAGAAAAGAAAAAAATAGAAAGAAAAGAAAAAAATAGCGCAGCAGGAACCATTGGATGGGTGCAGGCTGGACCCGGTGTGTCATTGGGTGGATGCCTCATTAACCAAGGCTGCAGTGCATGGCGCAGCAAGAACGGTTAGAAGTGGAGTATGGGACTAGGTGGGAGGGAGAAAGAAAAAGAGAAATATAAACAAAATTAAAATAAATAAATAAAATGACGAGTTGGGAGCCAGCAGGTGGGATTGAGGGGTACCCAGGCTGGTGGTTGGTTGATAGCTCTCAATCCACAGCAGGCCTTGAGGGAAGGGGTAGAGGTGGTTTATGAGGCTAGATAGGAGGGAGAAAGAAAAGGAAGAAAGGGTTAAAAAAAAATAGCACAGCTAGTGCCATCACATGTGGGTTGGGCAGACCCTGGCTGGCAATGGGCAGTTATCTCTTTAGCCCAGGCAGCATGTTGTGATCCAGCATGAAGGGATAGTGGTGGAGTATGGGTTTAAGTCAGAGGGAGAATGAAAGGGGGGAAAGGGAAAAATGGTGCAGTGAGACATGGCAAGTGGGACCTTGTTGGACCCAGGCTAGTGGTGGGCTGGTAACCCTCTACACACAGTGGTGTGGTGAGACCCAATGGGAAAGGATAGAGGTTGCCTATGGGGCTAGGTCAAAGTGAGAAAGAAAAGGAAGAAAGTAAAAAATTGACACAACAGGAGCCAATGTGTGGGGGTGGGGTAGACCTGGGCTGGAGTCATGCAGGTGCCTCTCTAGCCAATGCAGCACAGCATGATCTGGCAGGAAAGGGTAGATATGAAGTAGGGATAGTTAGGAAGGAGAAAGGAAAGGAAAAAGGGGGAAAAAATGTGTGACAGGAGCTGGTAGGTGGGACAGGATGGACCAAAGTGGCTCAGCGTGCCTTTCAGGAGAGGTGGAGGAGGTGTACAGGGCAGAAGGGTGGAGAGTGAGAAAGCGTATTTCTCGGTACTGGGTGCCTTGTCTCCTGTTGGGAGCTCTCTGAAGTTGCCTTCCTGTAGTCCCTTCACTGATGGCTGTGGCCCAAGATGACGACGCTATTTTAGATGGTAAAGCACCTCCACTTCGTATCTCTCCTTGTTCTCTATTTTCCTTCAGTTTTTTCTACCATTCAGTGTTTGATCTATTCCTTTATCCTGTCATTTGATGCTTAAGGTTCCAGGATTGATGTTTGTGTCTGTTTTATCTAGTTTTTTGGGGGTCTTTGCTGTGGAAGGACAGCATGATACATATGTCTATGATGTCATGTTGGCTCCACCTCCCTAGACACGTTTCTAACATGGAACTGAAGCCATTCCTGGAAATAAACTTTTAGCCAAATTATAAATGGGTCTAAAAAATAAACAATAACACCCAGAAGGAAAGAGCCGCTTGCAACAATCATCTGCATGAGACCAAAAGGGCAACGTTTGCCCAAAAGCAAAGATGAGAAGGCAGGAGGTTGGCAGGAAAACTGGACAAATAAAGAATGCAGGGTGGTAATGGTGAGAGTGCTGACACATTGCTGAGATTGGAACCAATATCATGGAAAAATTTCTGTATAAACTATTGAATGGGAAACTAATTTACTATGTGAACTTTCACCTGAAACAAAATAGAAAAAAATTTTATATGGAAATGGGAAAGAAAAAAAAATTAACCTGGGCAGTTGTCATTAACATCATTGGCAAATTGTTTTCCAAAATAATCACACTGGTATATAATTTGGCTTTATTTTGTTAAGCTGTTAGGTGCCGTGAAGTCTATTCATTCCAACTCATAGTGACCCTGTGTACAACAGAATGAAACACTGGCTGGTCCTGTGCCATCTTCACAACCATTGTTATTCTTGAGCACATTGTTGCAGCCACTGTGTCAAACCATCTTGTCAAGAGTCTTCCTCTTTTTCACTGATCCTCTACTTTACCAAGCAAGATGTCCTTCTCCAGGGACTGGTCCTTCCTGATAACATGTACTTTGGATACATGAGATGAATCTTTTCTATTCCAGCTTCCAAGGAGCACTCTGACTGTATTTCTTCCAAGACAGACTTATTTGTTCTTCTGGCAGTCCATGCTATAGTCAGTATTCTTCACTAACACTATAATGCAAAGGCACCAATTCTTCTTTGGTCTTCCTTATTCATTGTCCAGCATTTGCATGCACATGAGGTGATTGAAAACACCATGAGTTGGGTCAGGCTCATCTTAGGCCTCCAAGTGATATCTTTGCTTTTTAATACTTTAAAGAGATCTTTTGCAGCTGATTTTCCCAATGCAATCCATCATTTGATTTCTTGACTGCTGCTTCCGTAGGTGTTGAGTGTGGATCCAAGTAAAATGAAATTCTTGAAAACATCAATCTTTTCTCCATTTATTAAGATTTTGCTTATTGGTCCAGTTATGAGGATTTTTGTTTTCTTTATATTGAGATGTAATCCATACTGAAGGTTGTGGTCTTTGATCTTCATCAGAAAGTGCTTTAAGTCCTCTTGGTTTTCAGCAAGCAAGGTTGTTTCATCTGCATATCACAGGTTGTTAATGAGTCTTCCTCCAAACCTGATACAGTGTTCTTCATATAGTCCAGCTGGTAGTCTCTGCTTTCAGTCAAGATTCATCAGCGATGATATCTCTTGTTCCAGGTCATCCTCTGAATCTGGCTTGAAATTCTGGTAGTTCCCTGTTGTTGTACTGCTGCAAACGCTTTTGAATGATCTTCAGTAAAATTTTACGTGCATGTGATATCAATGATATTTTTCAATAATTTCCATGTTCTATTGGATCATCTTTCTTTGGAATGAGCACAAATATGGATCTCTTCCAGTAGGTTGGCCAGGTAGCTGTCTCCCAAATTTCTTGGGATGGATGCATGAGCATAGATGCATGAGCTCATTCAGTGCATGAGCACTGCATTCGCTTGTTGAAACATCTCAGTTGGTAGTCTGTCAATTCCTGGAAGCTTGTTTTTCACCAATGCCTTCAGTGCAGCTTGGACTTCTTATATCAGTAGCATTGGTTCTTGATCCTATGCTACCTCCTTTATTTAATTTCACTAATATTAATCTTGTTTCTTCTCAGCCATTCATATAATTTTAAACCAACACTGTATTTTAGAGTTAGGGAATCTGAAATTCAGACTATTTAAGTGATTCGTCAAGGTTGCACAGCTTACAAATAGTAGAAGGAGCAAGGAATCCAGTCTAGTCTTATTTGCTTTGCTTTCCTTGACATAAAAATGTTTCCTTATCATTTGCTATTATAAATGGTCGAAGAAACCATAAACACATGTCCTACTCAAATTGAGTACAATAAAAGACACCTATGGTGTAGGTGGAAACTACAAAAAGAGAAACTAGGAATTTCATGATACAGACTCATTTGTTTCTTACCTGAATTTAATTAGACTCATCTTGTTTCCCGTTCTTCCAACATGCTGCTACATTTTTCACTAGATTTTTGTACCTAAGTCACAACGTTCATGATTCAGTTGAATAATCTTATATTAATTAGATTTCTTATTTTATTTTCATTTTTTGCAAGCAACAGAAACAGTATTAAGCAGTGGAGCTAAAGAGAGAACTGAAAATAAAAACTCTCAGTCCCCAAGCTTACCAGAGCACCTAGAATCTAAGAAGAGACTGGAATTAGGAAGTGGAAATTTCTCTCTGTCATTCTGTCTCCTCTATTTTTCTCTCTGCAGACTTGTTTTCTCTGCTTCCCTGGATTCATAAAGGAATATTACTCTTCAATAGCTTCTAAGGTTTGCTGTATTTCCAATGTTTCCATTAGTCAAAAACTAAATCTGAAAATTGTAGTTAAAAATTTCAGAGAGAATAATCCTGACCTCTCTAGCTTTTAGCCATGCTCAGGGTTAGGGCTGAGTGGTGAATTATACAATACCAACGTGGTCAACAGAGAGACATCCCCATGGATTAGTTTCCTAAAAAAGAAATTTATCAGTATTGGTCTAAATCTGAAAATTGTAGTTAAAAATTTCAGAGAGAATAATCCTGACCTCTCTAGTTTTTAGCCATGCTCAGGGTTAGGGCTGAGTGGTGAATTATACAATACCAACATGGTCAACAGAGAGCCATCCCCATGGATTAGTTTCCTAAAAAAGAAATTATCAGTATTGGTCTGGACCAATCTCTAATATATTTTAGACATTTTACCAGGTAACAGAGATGTAATGATAAATTAAACCACTGTTTTGATTTCAAAGGACTCAGCATCTGATTGTAGAATATATATATATTCCATATGTAATAAGATCACATATATACTGGAATTTTCTTTTGAAAAAAATTTTTTAATCTTTTTTATTGTATTTTAGGTGAAGGTTTACAGAACAGTTTCTTTTTTTATTGTACTTTAGATGAAGGTTTACAGAACAAATAGTTTCTCTTTAAACAGTCAGTACACATATTGTTTTATGACATTGGTTAACAACCCCATGACATGTCAACCATCTCCCCTCTTGAACTCTTTTTTTTTTTTTTTTTGGTGAAAATATACATAGCCAGAGATACACCATTTCAAAAATTTCTGCATGCACAGTTCAGTGACATCGATTACATTCTTCCAGTTGTGTTGCTATTCTCACTTTAGATGAAAGTTTACAGAACAAAATAGTTTCTCATTAAACAGTACACATGTTGACCTATGACAATGGTTAAAAACCACACTACATGTCAACACTGTCCTTACTCAACCTTGGGTTCCCTATCACCAGCTTTCCTGTCCCCTTCTGCCTCTTTTGAAAAATTTTGATACTTTTAAATTTTCTAATAATTTCAACTTCTCAGGATGGGATCAAATACTCAAGAGAGATTTTCGATGTCTCTCCAAAATTGACTCAATAAAATACACTGGGAATTTATTTACATTTTGTTAAGTTCATTATAGGATGTTTTTCTGTGTTTTATTGACTATGCAAAGATATTCAACTGTGTGGATCATAACAAATTATGGATAACACTGCAAAGAAGAGGAATTCAAAAACATTTAATTGTGCTCATGAGGAGCCTGTACACAGACCAAGAGACAGTTGTTAGAAAGAAGAAGGGAATACTGCACGGTTTAAAATCAGGAAGGTGTGCATCAGGATTGTATCCTTTCACCATACTTACTCAGTCTGTATACTGAATAAACAATCTGAGAAGCTGGACTATATGAAGAACACGGCATCAGGATTGGAGCAAGACTCATTAACAATTTACGATATACAGACGACACAACCTTGCTTGCTGAAAGCCAAGAGGACTTGAAGCACTTACTGATGAAGATCAAAGACGGCAGCCTTCATTATGGATTACACCTCAGCATAAAGAAAACAAAAATCCTCACAAGTAGACCAATAAGCAGCATCATGATAAACAGATGAAATATTGAAGTTGTCAAGGAATTCATTTTGCTTGGATCCACAATCAACACCCATGGAAGCAGCAGGCAAGAAATCGAATGACACACTATATTGGACAAATCTACTGCAAAAGAGGTCTTCAAAGTGTTAAAAAGCAAAGGTGTTGTTTGAGGACTAAAGTGTGCCTGATGAAAGCCGTGATATTTCAATCACCTCATATGCATGAGAAAGCTGGACAATGAATAAGGAAGACCAAAGAAGAATTGATGCCTTTAAATTATGGTGTTGGAGAAGAATATTGAAAAATATATCATGGACTACCAGAAGAATGAATAAGTCTGTTTTGGAAGAAGTACAGCCAGAATGCTCCTTAGAATTGACAATGGCAAGAATTCGTCTCACATACTTAGGACATGTTATCAGGAGGGACTAGTCCCTGGAGAAGGACATCATGCTTGATAAGGTAGCAGGGTCAGCGGAAAAGAAATGACTCTCAATGAGGTGGATTGACACAGTGGCTGCAACAACGGGCTCAAACATAGAAATGATTGTGAGGATGGTACAGGATGGGGTTGTGTTTCGTTCTGTTGTACATAGGTTCGTTATGGGTCTGAATCGACTTGATGACACCTAATAACAACAACTTCATTATATCTCTGTGTGATTATTTCATTTTTAATGACTTTATAGATTAATTTAAGAGCAGTAACTATGTGTTGTCATTATTTATAACACTGAAATTGCTAGCATATACTTAGGCAATGTGTGTGTGTACATGAAGTGAACTGAAGAGCAGTACAAACAAATTCAGCTGTTGCAAGGAAACTAACTCGTAGCAATAAATTTACTTTGGTAAATACTGATCCATGACTTGTGTTTTCTGTTTCTGTAATGGTAAAATTAAAGTCATTCTTTTTATTCTGGGATAAGGAAACCACTGGAAAGAATTCTTTAAGGTTAATTATGTGTGTAATAAGAATGTATAACCTAAAGACTTGGACTACTAGAATGTCTGCAAAGAATTTATTGTCTTAGGGTTTCCATTGAAAAGAATAAGCCTGCTGATTAGTTTACGAGCATAAAAGTAACTAAAATCTTCTATTATGTAAAATCTATAAAATGTGTCCAATGTGAGCAGAATATTGTAATGAAACATTACACAATGGATTTTATTTTGTTTTAGTATCAAGAATGCATTAAATGTCTCCACCTTTTCTCACTCCCTCTTTGATCTTCCCTGTTATTCTCCCCTCTTGCTTTGTTCCTTTCCTCCCTCTCTCCCTCTGTTTAAATAATTTGTCATTGATTAAAATTGTTTAGTATATTATCAGGGCAGGTGTTTTGAATATAATTCAAAAGTAACCATTGTAATTGCAGTTTATCTAAACTTGATATTCATGTGTAGACAGAGCACAAGCGCAAACAAATTATAAAAATTAAAATTTCTAAGATAAATGTTTAAAATGTTTTCAGTGAATCCCACTGTATTGATTATTGCTTTTTTATTATTGATAACAATTTGATAACTCCCTGCTTATATTATTTGTCTCTTCTGTAAAGAAAGTGTTTATATTTTCAATTAAAATGTTTCTGCTAAATTTCTTGTAGTTGTGATTGATCCTACCTGAAAAAGGTGAAGTTGTGATATGCTAACAGTATTGCCACCATGTGTCTGTCAGTTTGTCATACTGTGGAAATTCTGTGTGCTGTTATACTAGAAGCTACGCCACCAGTATTTCAAATACCAGCAGGATTACTCATCTCTAACAGGTTTCAGGGGAGTTTCTAGCCTAAGACAGGCTAGGAAGAAGGGCGTAGTGGTCTACTTCTGAAAAAAAATGGCCAGTGAAAACCTTACCAATAGCAGTGGAACATTGTCTGGTATAGTTACAGAAAATGATCCCCTCCTGTTGGAAGGCACTCAAAATATGACTGGGGAAAAGCTGCCTCCTCAAAGTATAGTCGACCTTAATGACGTGGAGTCAAGCTTTCAGGACCTTCCTTTGCTGAGGTGGCACGACTCAAAATGAGAAGACATTTGCAAACATCCATTAATAGTTGGATCGTGGAATGTATGAAGTGTTAATCTAGGAAAATTGGAAGTCATCACAAATGAAATGGAATACATAAAGATTGATATTGTAGACATTAGTGAGCTGAAATGGACTGGTATTGGCCATTTTGAATTGGACAATCATATGGCCTACTATATCAGAAATGACAAGTTGAAGAGGAATGCTGTAGCATTCATCATCAAAAAGAACATTTCAAGATCCATCCTGAAGTATAATGCTGTCAGTGGTAGGATAATTATCGACAATATCATAAACACCAGTAAAATTTTGCCGAAGACCATTCAAAATCTGTTGCAGCAGTATAACTATAGGAAACTGCCAGGAATTCAAGCCAGATTCAGAAGAGGACGTAGAAAAAGGGATATTGTTGCTGATGTCATATGGATCTTGGCTGAAAGCAGAAAATACCAGAAAGATGTTTACCTGTATTTTATTAACCATGCAAAGGCATTCAACTGTGTGGATCATAACAAATTATGGATAACATTGCGAAGAATGAGAATTCCAGAACACTTAATTATGCTCACGCAGAACCTGTACATAGACCAAGTGGCAGCTGTTTGAACAGAACAAGGAATACTGCGTGGTCCAAAATCAGCAAAGGTGTGCTTAGGGGTTGTATTCTTTCACCATACTTAATCTGTATTCTGAGCAAATAATCTGAGAAACTGGCATATATGAAGAAAAATGTGGCATCAGGATTGGTGGAAGACTCATTAACAACCTGCTATGTACAGATGACACAACATTGCTTGCTGAAAATGAATAGGTCTTGGAGGACTTAATGATGAAAATCAAAGAATACAGCCTGAAGTATGAATTGCACCTCAAAGTAAAGAAAACAAAAATCCTCACAACTGGACCAATAAGCAACATCATGATAAATGAAGAAAAGATTGAAGTTGTCAAGGATTTCATTTTACTTGTATCCACAATCAACACCCGTGGAAGCAGTAGTCAAGAAATTAGAGGGTGTATTGCATTGGACAAATATGCTGCAAAAGAACTCTTTAAACTGTTAAAAAGCAAAGAAGTCACTTTGAGGCCTAAGGCACGCCTGACCCAAGCCATGGTATTTTCAATTGCCTTATATGCATGCGAAGGCTGGACAACCTATAACGAAGACTGAAGAAGAATTGATGTCTTTCAATTATGGTGTTGGTGAAGAATACTGACTATATCATGAACTACCAGAAGAACGAACAAATCTGTCTCAGAAGAAGTACAGCCAGAATGCCCCTTAAAACCAAGGATGGCAAGATTGCATCTCACATAATTTGGACATGTTATCAGGAGGGACCAGTCCCTGGAGGAAGACATTATGCTTGGTAAAGTGGAGGGTAAGCAAAAAAGAGGAAGACCTTCAACGAGATGGGTTGACACAGTGGCTGCTACAATGAGCTCAAGCATAACATAGATTGTGAGGATGGTGCAGGACTGTTTTACATAGGATAGCTATGAGTCTGAGCTGAGTCAATGGTACTTAACAACAACAATGATGTTGCATTTGTTCAATGTGGCATGTATGCTTTGTGTGATATTTTATGTATACTTTACAAATTCATTAGGCAACTTATATCTGTCACTGTAGAAATGCATTCTTGGGTCATGTTACTTTGTAATTAGGACATGAATTGCAACAAACAGGCATACACTCTATACAAGATAGTTACAAACTAGAGAAATTTAATTGTGCTATAAAAAAAATTTTGAGGTTTTGTTTTCCCAGCCAGACAGGAATAACCACTAAATGATTCTGTAAAATATCAAATGTGCTTAGAAAGTAAAGCAATTAACCAAATTATTGCAATGTCAGAAAATCCTGTTGTTAATAGCAGATCATTGTATAGCCCTTTCAGGACCCTATTACTTTTTGCTTTTTAATTTTTTTTTTAATAATATTTGTTTTCAGTAATGGAAGAGATGAGGAATCAAGGAATCTTTCAGAATTTATTTTATGAAATATGGATTTTGATACATATTTTGTGAGTAACATATGTCCCAAAGAACACAACCAAGTATGACAAAATGATTTGTGGGATGAAACTTTCCCAATGATAATTGTGCTTTCCATTTTGTTACATTGGGCACCTCTGGTTTTCCAAAATATCACACAAACACACACACACACAAAACAGAAACAAACCCACCTGGCTCCCTAACTATCAGATAGGAAGATGTAAATATGCTTACAAAGGTGATCTAGCTGTCAAAAACCAAAAGAGACAAAAGTTTGACCCAATCACAGTTTCTGGATGCACTGTCTCATGTGAATTTCCACCAAAGAACATCTCTTTTATTTTTCACTGTTACACAAGCCCCCACTGGAAGGCAGCATATACTTTTAATGGGAAAAGTAGTCTCCCAAGAAATTTGAGAGCCCGAAAATGTTTGTGGGTGCATTCTGTCCCAATAGGTATGAAAGAGATATTAAATCTCTCTTTAATCATGTTAAAAATAATAAGAATACTAATTCGTCCCCTTTGTTTCTTTGTTTAATCTATACACCAGGTAGCAAACATGAAAAGTTTTTCAGATGTTTTTAAGTTGGCTATATTCTTCATCTACTTATTGGTGTTCCCGATTATTCATGCACACTAGAAGTTAATCTCAGCTGTGAAGTTCAATGATGACGTGCTGGCCTTCACTGTTACTTTTCAGACAAGTTTCTCTGCTGCTGAAATGCCTCTCCTTCCTGCAAATAAAATATGGGGTAGGAAAGAAGGTGAAATTTTAGTTTACTTAAGTTAGAACTCTGCTTGTTTTTCAATATCTGCCTCCCAATTTCTATGTATTGGAAAATTGTATTTGCTGCTCCTTCAGAAAGTCTTAAAACATGCTACTCCAATCAGCACTTCTATTTATGGATAAAGTAGTCTGAGAATAAACATCACCAAGGAAAATGTAAAAATGCTTAATATAAGATGTGAACAATGAAACTAATGCAGATGTAGCAATAAGAATATGTGTGTAGAAGAAGTCAAAATTGTTTTGAGAATAGATGCAAAGGAAAACAAAGAAAAACATTCTTTTAAAATGGTATTTCTGGAGTGGTGCTGTTATATAGAAACTACCCTTTACCTCTAAGAAAAGAATGGGACATTATTTCTGAAAGCAGTAAAAAAAAATTCCATTAATCCTTTATTTTCAGTTGGTAAAAGTACTTAACTAGATAAATTTCCTTTTTGTCTCAGTAATATTTTTATTTTTTTCATACAATTATTTTCTAAAGATGTGGCCTCCCTGATCAATATTTCAGAACTCTTTCAGATCTTCTATATGCTTTTATTAAAGACTGATTGGAAAACCATCCATTTTTAGGAATAATATAGTCTCAGTCTTAACCCATAACATGCTATATATCATCTCCACTCAGATACACATAGGATAGAAATTCAAGGTTAAATTTGTCTTGATATAAGGATACAGTGTTTTTCCTCAAAAGAAACAGAATGATAAAATGTAGAAAATAGCAATTTAAAATATTTTACTCATGCACAATTATTTCATAAAATAACCAAAGACAAGAAAACTCAAGTAGTAGAAAAGTTGGCATGTCAGTGGATTCCATGGAAATGAAAAATTGATTATAAACTTAATTTGACCTTCTTAAATCAGGGGAAAGATGCTTTCTCAATTCTGAACTAGAGATTACAACATGAAGTATTGTCTCCAGGTATATTTTCCCCTTGGAATAATTTTGCAATTCATTCTTTTGACCTGTAAAAATACCAGTAAAATACCCTCTAGATTTTTTTTGTGCTATCTAAACGAAGAGTGAAAACTCCCATTCGAATACTGTTAACAGTTCTTTTTCATATAGATGTAAAACTCAGCAGCATGATAAAACCTGACAGTGAAAATTAAAGCATATGGGGGCTTCCACATGTTCATTTATTTAATACATTATATTTATTGTTACTTGAGGTATAGACTTTGATTTAATGCAATCTAGAGAAGACTTATCACCTCATAAATGGTTAACATTTTGGTATGCCCACCCTACTTACTCATAGATCTGAATAAAATGTTGACAGTTTTGCCAGGCTTGTTAAAGTCAGTAGCAGTTCATCATTTATGCTCTTACCTGACAGGATTATTATGATATCACTACTAATACAGCAATTACTTGGTGTATATCTTTACAAAAGTCTATCAATCAATGAATTTCAACACAATGCATGCACTTTCTAGATAAATTTAACATAAAAACGAAGCTGCTTCAAGTTGAATATAGCTATATTCATATCATTTGTACTCTTCTTCATAGATTCCTTTGTTGATGAAGCCAGAAAACTTGTCTCCATTGCAGATTCCATGTAAGATCAATTAAAGTACTTTTGAAATCGGTGCTACTGATATTTCAAGAAGAAAGGCTCACAAAAGTTTAAACTATGGAATTAATTTCCTCAGTTAAGAGTCTGAACCTTAAAAGAGGTTGAAATCCTGCTTTAACTCCTGGGCTCCTTTCACTACATTATGCCTCCTCAGAAAATACAGCCAGGTTCTTGGCATTAGAATTACACTTCTTGCAATTTTTGTCTATTTGGGTTGAATTCACATCAATGATGAGTGACAGTAGTTTTCCTAGGCAATCAACTGTTGGGTGTGCAAAAGGAAAGACAGAAAAAATAGTACTATAAAGACATCGTAAAAGACAAATAGAAGCAAAGGAGCAGAGGTGTTTAACATTAGCAAACAACTGCAATTGACAGAGTCAATTGAAGTATGAAAATAAAATATAAAGAGGATTGTTTTTTAGCAAATATGTCATTCAGTTTCACTGTAAAGTATAAAAGACTTAAGTTAATTACAACAGTGTTCCCTACTGAAAAGAAAATCAAGCCTTTTTTAAAAAATCACAATGGTTCAATATTGATGTTTTCAGTCACTTTAATATGACTCACAACATGACTATGGACATACACATAGAGCAATGTATACTATATTACAGAGTAAGCATGAATTGACATACAACTTACTAAACATGATGTTTTATATAGACACACTTCTCACTTCCAACATTTCACCTACTGTCATTTTTAGTTGCCACTGAGTGGGCCCTTATGTATAATAAAATGAAGTGTAATAGAATTGCACAGTCCTGCACCATCTTCATGATTGTTGGTATTTTGAGTTCATTGTTGTAGCTATTTCATACATCCATCTCATTGAGGGTTTCCCTTGATTCACTGGCCCTCTATTTTACTACACAAGATGTGATTAATCTTTCTCACCTATACACAATTTGGAAATACTCTCAGTAACAGGACCAGAAGAAATATTTTTGTCCCATTTACTTATTTTTTCCTATGTTTCTTAGTCTGTATACTGGCCTGTCTTGGAACACTGATCTCTTTAATTCAGAGTTTCTGACTTCAGATAGAAAATATCTGCTCCTACATCTTAAATCTCCTAGGTTCATGTTTTGTCAGTAAATCCAAACCAAACCCATTGCCATTGAGTTGATTCCAACTTATAGTGAGTACACTTCCCCATAGGGTTTCGAAGGCTATAAATCTTTGAGAAGGCAGACTGCCACATCTTTCTTCTGTGGATCAGCTGGCAGGTTTGAACCACAGACCTTTCAGTCAGCAGCCAAGCTCTTTAACTACTGTGCCACCTAGACATCTTATTATTTGTCTTCCTAAGGCACTTTTGGCATCCTTTATTCTCTGGGAAATGCTGATGCTGTTGCTTATTACCATTGCTTTTGTGTCTGTCCCTGAACTGCTACTTTCATCCACTGGGTGCTCTGCTAACTTGATAAAATCATTGGCTTTCTTGGCCAGTAGAGAATCTTCCAGTATAAATTTAAACTGAAAACGTCCCCTTCCTCATTAGAGTCATGGGCACAAGAATCCTCATTATTTCTAGCTTACTCTTTTACAATTCCAAACACATTTTTATAAGGCTTACAAATGCTTCCTACATTTTACTAAGCTCAAATCACTTCTTGAGATTTTTAAATAAATAGGCAATTTATTTTAAAAAAATGAATTTAAAAACTCTTCCTTCCTCTGACAATTAAAGCTTTGTTATTAGGAAAAGTTAAAAAAGAAAATCTGGCTCATTTTTCGTTTAGAATAAATTCCATCCCAGGAGACACATCACCACCATACAGATTTCCTGATTTCTCTGTCAAGTCTGATATCCAGTTCAAAAAACAGAAACCCCAACAGAGTGCACAGCATAGATTTAAGCCTAAGTAACTTGCTTTCAGAGGTAATCTTTGTTCATGTGAATTGGATTTCTCGTTGTATATCTTTGGCTAAATTGTACAAATGTAAGAATATCAAATTTTGTATAGAGCTTATAATACTCATTGTGAAAAGCTGAACTGATAGCTAATTATATCTGAGTCTAGAGAAAATCTTGATTGTAGGCGGAGCCAGGTGATTCTGAAATTTTCTCAGAATTTGTCATCTGTAGGGTACAAAAACAATGCTAGTATTGGACACCTTCCTACTGTGCATGTCCATTCTTTTTTTTTTTATATATATATATTTTATTGTACTTCAGGTGAAAGCTTACAGAGCAAATAGTTTCTCATGAAATAGTAGTACACATGTTGTTTTTTGACATTGGTTAACAACCCCACAACGTATTAAGCCTCTAAATTCTCAACCTTTTTTTTTGATGAAAATTACAGATGGCCAAAGATACACCGTTTCAAAAAATTTCTACATTCACAGTTCAGTGACATTGACTACGCTCTTCCAACTGTGCTGTTATTCTCACTTAAGATGAAGGCTTACAGAACAAAATAGTTTTTCATTTAACAGTTACTACACATGTTGCCCTATGACAATGGTTAACAATCTCACAGCACATCAAGAATATCCTTACTCCACCTTGTGTTCCCTATCACGAGGGGGCTTCCTTGTCCCCTTCTGTCTTCTGGACCTTGTCAGTGGACTATTGTACCTCTTTAGTCTCATTTGTTTATTTATTTATTTATTTATATTTATTTTATTTAAACACCATTTCAAAACATTTTAATTACACATTTAAGTGATATTGACTATGCTCTTCCAATTGTGCTGCCATTCTCGCCCAAGATGAAGGCTTACAGGACAAAACAGCCTCCCATTTAATAGTTACTACAAATGTTGCCCTATAGCAGTGGTCAACAATCTCACAATACATCGACAGTGTCCTTATTCAATTTGTGTTCCTTATCATCAGTTTCCTACTCTCCCTCTGCCTTCTGGCCCTTGTCACCGGACTCCTGTACATCGTTAGTCCCATTTAGTTTTACTGGGGTGTCCATTCCCAGGCTTAACATCGAACCTTGAAGGTAACTTCCCCTCTGAGCTGAAAGGGTGTCTGGGGGCCACACTCTCGAGGTTTCTCTAGTATTCTTTAGGCCAGTATATCTGGTCTTCTTTTTTTTTTTTTTTTTTTTTGGGAGTTAAAATTATGCTCTACATCCTACTCCAGCTCTGCCCAGAACCCTCTGTTGTGATCCTGGTCAGAGGAGTCATTGGTGGTAGCCGGGCACCATCCAGCTGTACTGGGCTCAGTCCCGTGGAGGCCTTGGTAGCTGTGGACCATTAGTCCTTCGGACTAATCTTTTCCTTGTATCCTGTTCTCTTCGTTCTCCCTTGTTCCCGAAGGGATGAGATCAGTGGAGTATCTTAGATGGCCGCTCATAGGCTTTTAAGACCCCAGACACTACTCACCAAGGTAGAATGTAGAGCATTATCTTTATAAGTAGTGTCATGCCAATTGAGCTAGATGTTCCCCGAGATCATGGTCCCCAGAGCCCTCCGTCCAACAACTCAGTCCCTCGGGGGGTTTGGATGTGTCTATAGGGCCTCCATGACCTTTCCTTGTGCAGGTTGTGTTAGTTTCCCCTGTACTATGTACTATCTCATCTCTCACCCAAGTTACCACTTACCTATTACCTATTTAGTATCCCCCCCCCCCCCATCCCTGGTAACCAACAAGGATTGTTACATTTTGCATGTGAATTTTTTCACGGGTTTTTACAATAGAGGTCTCATACAATATTTGTCCTTTTGTGATTGACTTATTTCACTCAGCATGATGTCCTCCAGTTTCATCCATGTTATGAGATGCTTCACCGATTCATTGTTCTTTCTCGTTGCATAGTACTCCATTGTGTGTATGTACCATAGTTTGTGTATCCATTCGTCTGTTGATGGACATCGAGGTTGTTTCCATCGTTTTGCTATTGTGAATAATGCTGCCATGAACATAGGTGTGCATATCTCTATTCGAGTGATGACTCTTATTTCTCTAGGATATATTCCTAGGAGTGGGATTGCTGGATCGAATGGTACGTCTATTTCTAGCTTTCTGAGGAAACGCCATATCATTTTCCAAAATGGCTGTATCATTTTGCATTCCCACCAGCAGTGTATAAGAGTTCCCGTCTCCCCGCAGCCCCTCCAACATTTGTTATTTCCAGTGTTTTTGATTCGTGCCAGTAATGCCGGGGTGAGATGGTATCTCATTGTGGTTTTAATTTGCATTTCTCTAATGGCTAGTGATCGCGAGCATTTCCTCATGTGTCTGTTGGCCATTTGAATGTCTTCCTTGGTGAAGTGTCTGTTCATTTCCTTTGCCCATTTTTTGATAGGATTGGTTGTCTTTTTGTTGTAGAGGTGTTGGATTTTCTTGTAGATTATGGAGATTAGACCTTTGTCTGACTTGTACTGTCCAAAAATTTTTTCCCAGTCTGTAGGTTCTCTTTTAACTCTTTTGGTGAAATCTTTTGAAGAGCATAGATGTTTGATTTTTAGAAGATCCCAATTATCTAGTTTATTTGTTGGGTTTTTTGTGTTGATGTTTATGGTTTGTATCCTGTTAATGCCATGTATTAAGGTCTGAAGCGTTGGTCCTATTTTTTCTTCTATGAATTTTATAGTTTGAGGCTTTATATTCAGGTCTTTGATCCATTTTGAAGTAGTTTTTGTATATGGTGTGAGGTATGGGTCCTGTTTCATTTTTCTACAAATGGATATCCAGTTTTGCCAGCACCATTTGTTAAAAAGACTGTCTTTTCCCCATTTGATGTATTTTGGGCCCTTGTCGAAGATCAGGTGACCGTAGGTGGATGGATTTACATCTGGGTTCTCAATTCTGTTCCATTGGTCAATGTCTCTGTTGTTGTACCAGTACCAGGCTGTTTTGAGTACTGTAGCTGTATAGTAGGTTCTCAAGTCAGGTAGTGTGAGTCCTCCAACTTTATTCTTCTTCTTCAGTAGTGCTTTACTTATTCGGGGTTTCTTCCCTTCCCATATAAAGTTAATAATTAGTTTTTCCATCTCTTTGAAGAATGTTGTTGGTATTTGTATCGGAATTGCATTGTATTTGTAGATTGCTTTAGGTAGAATTGCCATTTTCACAATGTTGAGTCTGCCTATCCATGAGCATGGTATGTTTTTCCATTTATGTAGATCCCTTTGGGTTTCATGCAGCAGTGTTTTGTAGTTTTCTTTGTATAGGTCTTTTATATTCCTGGTCAGATTTATTCCTAAGTATTTTATCTTTTTAGGGGCTATTGAAAATGGTATTGATTTCCTGATCTCCTTTTCATCGTTCTCTTTACCGGTGTATAGGAATCCAACTGATTTTTGAATGTTTATCTTGTATCCTGCTACTCTGCTGAATCTTTCTATTACTTCCAGTAAATTTCTCGTGGAGTCTTTAGGGTTTTCTATGTATAGTATCATATCATCTGCAAACAGGGAGAGTTTAACTTCTTCATTACCAATTTGGAGGCCCTTTATTTCTTTCTCTTGCCTTACTGCTCTAGCTAGAACTTCCAGCACAATGTTAAATAGGAGTGGTGATAAAGGGCATCCTTGTCTTGTTCCTGTTTTCAGGGGGAATGTTTTCAGCCTTTCTCCATTAAGAATGATGTTGGCTGTTGGTTTTGCATAGATGCCCTTTATTATGTTGAGAAATTTCCCTTCTATACCTATTTTATTGAGAGCTTTTATCAGGAATGGGTGTTGGACTTTGTCAAATGCCTTTTCTGCATCAATTGAGATAATCATGTGATTTTTTTTCTTTCCTTTTATTTATGTGGTGGATTACGTTGATGGATTTTCTAATGTTAAACCATCCTTGCATACCTGGTATGAATCCTACTTGGTCGTGGTGTATTATTTTTTTGATATGATACTGAATTCTATTGGCTAGAATTTTGTTCATAATTTTTGCATCTATATTCATGAGAGATATTGGTCTGTAATTTTCTTTTTTTGTGATGTCTTTGCCTGGTTTTGGTATCAGCGTTATGCTGGCTTCATAGAATGAATTTGGAAGTGTTGCTTCCTCTTCTATGCTCTGAAATAACTTGAGTAGAACTGGTACGAGCTCTTCTGTAAATGTTTTGTAGAATTCTCCAGGGAAGCCATCTGGGCCAGGGCTTTTTTTGGTTGGGAGTTTTTTTATTACCTTTTCAATCTCTTCTCTTGTTATGGGTCTGTTCAGATTTTCAATATCACTTTGTTGTAGTTTGGGTAGGCCGTATGTTTCTAGAAATTTATCCATTTCCTCTAGGTGTTCAAATTTGTTGGAATATAGTTTTTCATAATATTCTCTTATAATCCTTTTTATTTCAGTTGGGTCTGTTGTAATGTCCTCCATTTCATTTCTTATTTGGGTTATTTGTGCCCTCTGCTGTTTTTCTTTTGTCAGTCTGGCCAGTGGTTTGTCGATTTTGTTGATTCTTTCAAACAACCAACTTTTGGTTTTGTTGATTCTTTCTATTGTTTTTTTGTTCTCTATTTCATTGATTTCTGCTCTGATCTTTACTATTTCCTTTCTTCCGGTGGTTGTAGGCTTTTTTTGTTGTTCTCTTTCTATTTGTTTGAGTTCTGTAGTTAATGTTTTGATTTTGTCCCTTTCTTCTTTTTTGATATGTGCATCTATTGCTATAAATTGTCCTCTGAGGACTGCCTTTGCTGTGTCCCAAAGGTTTTGGTATGATGTGTTTTCATTTTCATTTGATTCTAGGAATTTTTTAATTCCATCTCTGATTTCTTCTATTACCCATTGATGTGTAAGCAGGTTATTATTCAGTTTCCATGTGTTTGATTTTTTTTTCCTTGCTCTTTCTAGTGTTAATTTCTACCTTGATGGCATTGTGGTCAGAGAAGATACTGTGAATTATCTCAGCATTTTGGATCTTGTTGAGGATTGCTCTGTGGCCTAAGATGTGGTCTATTCTGGAGAACGTTCCATGTGCATTGGAAAAGAATGTGTACTTTGCAGCGGTTGGATGGATTGTTCTATATATGTCTATGAGGTCCAGTTGGCTGATTGTGTCCTTTAGGTCTTCTGTATCTTTGCTGAGTTTCTTTTTAGTTGTTCTGTCCTTTACTGAGAGTGGTGTGTTGAAGTCTCCTACTATTATTGTGGAACTGTCAATTTCTCTTTTCAGTGCTGTTAGAGTTTTTTTTATGTATTTTGGAGCC
This sequence comes from Dugong dugon, assembly GCA_030035585.1. Lineage (NCBI taxonomy): Eukaryota > Metazoa > Chordata > Mammalia > Sirenia > Dugongidae > Dugong > Dugong dugon. Next base: position 39,053,461 of record CM057479.1, read on the forward strand.
CTGTCATTGGGTGCATAGATATTTAGTATGGTTATGTCTTCATGATGGATCATCCCCTTAATCATTATATAGTGTCCTTCTTTGTCTTTTATGGTAGATTTTGTTTTAAAGTCTATTTTATCTGAGATTAGAATTGCCACTCCTGCTCTTTTTTGATAGTTGTTAGCTTGATATATTTTTTCCAACCTTTGATTTTTCATAAATTCACATCTTTGTTTCTAAGATGTGTCTCTTGTAGACAGCAAATAGATGGATCCTGTTTTCTTATCCATTCTGCCACTCTCCGTCGCTTTATGGGTGCATTGAGTCCATTTACGTTCATTGTAATTATTGATAGATGTGAGTTTGTTGCTGTCATTTTGTAGTGCTTTTTTTTGTGATGCTGAAGTTTTCTTTGTTCTTCTTACTCTCTTGGGCTGAGTTCCTTTTGTTTGTGGATTTTGTGTTCATTTCTTTTGTTTTTGTAGGTTTTGTTTTTGTTGAGACTTTATTTTTTTCGTCTTTATTTTTATCAGTTGGTTTGTTAACTTTTTTTGTGGTTACCATGAATTTTACCCTTATCTTTATAATTTTGAAGCAGTCTACCCTTACTTGGTATCGCCTTGCCTTCCTCTCCTTTAGAAGGTTCTATACCTATGCCGTTTGTTCCCTCTTTCATTGTTTTGATGATGTTGTCATCCTTTGATTGATTTCTCTGATTCCCTGTTGTATATCTTTTGTTTTTGGAAAGTCGTCTGTAGTTCAGTTCCTAGAATGGTATCTGGTTCATGTTAACCTGCGTCCTAGGTCCTAGGTCCTGCCTGGGGGCTTAAGCTGTTTGTCCTCAGATCGAAGAACTCCCTTTAATAATTCTTGTAAGTTTGGTTTGACTTTTGCATATTCCTTTAGTTTCTGTTTATCTGGAAATGACCTATTTTCACCATCAAATCTGAATGAGAGTTTTGCAGGATATATTATTCTTGGCTGACAATTTTTTTCTTTCAAGATTTTATATATGTCATCCCATTGCCTTCTTGCCTGCATGGTTTCTGCTGAATAATCTGAGCTTAGTCTTATTATTTCTCCTCTGTATGTGACTTCTTCTTTTTCACGAGCTGCTCTCAGGATTCTTTGTTTGTCTTTAGTTTTAGTGAGTGTGAATATGATATGTCTTGGTGATTTTCTTTTGGGGTCTCTTCTATATGGGGTTCGTTGAGCTTCTTGGATGACCAGCTTTTCATCTTTCATGATATTGGGAAAGTTTTCTGTCAGCAGTTCCTCAATGATCCTCTCTGTTTTTTCTGTTTTCTCCCCCTGTTCTGGTATGCCAATCACTCATAAGTTTTTGCTTTTAATTGTGTCCCACATAACTCTCAGGGTCTCTTCATTTTTCTTTGTTCTTTTTTCTGAGTTTTCCTGAAACAGAGTTGTATCCAAGTGTTTGTCTTCAGTTCCACTGATCCTGTCTTCCATGGTTTCAAATCTACTTCTCAGCCCTTCTATGACACCGTCCATTTCTGAAATCTTGTTGTTTATCTTTTGGATTTCTAATTGTTGTTTTTGTATAATTTCGAGTTGTGAATTTATTTTGGCATTTTGTTCTTGCATCATCTTCCTGAATTCTTCCAATTTTTTGTCTGTATTTTCCATAAATTTGTCTATTTTTTCCTCATGTTTGTCAGCTTTTTGCCTCAGTTCTTGGAAAATTCTGAGTATTAGTGATTTGAGTTCCATATCAGGTACTTCTAGTGCATTTTCTTCCACAGGAGAGTTATCTGGTATTTTAATTTGGACGCCTGTTGGAGCCATATTGTCTTGTTTTTGTAAATGTTTTGATATTGTTTGCTGTTTTCGGGGCATTCAGTAGATATTTCTCTCGTTTATTGATTGTAGTTTTTTTTTTTTTTTTTTTTTTTCGTTCTTGTGGTACAGCTGGGCAGATCTAGTTGAGGAGGAGCCACTGGGATGGGTTGCTTGTGGCACTCACCGCAGCCACCAGGACGGTTGGTAGTCAGTGCTGGTTAGGTTCCAATAGGGCATGCCTGCACCGCTTGGTGATGTGATGTCTAGTGCACGGTGCAGGTAGGTAGGGTGCAGCGGGAAGATGGTTATGTGTGAAGCTAAGCTGGATATGGGAGAGAGGAGAGAGGAGGAGGAGCAAAAAGCGTACAAACATAAAAGAATGCTAGGGGAGCTTGTCGTTGGAATGTACAGATGAGAGACTATGGGATGGAGGAAACCAGAAGGGGGAAGAGAAAGAAAAGGAAAGAATGACCAAATAAAAATCAGAAAAGTTAAAGAACTGCAAAGTTCCCAGGGATCCCACCGATGCAGCTATGAGGTCTGGGGGAGTCGGTCTCAATTTTCACAGCTCGGCCTGGCCAGAAGGTACAGAGGCATACATCTCCTGGTATTCAGGGATCAGAAAGAGAAGGAAGAGATAGAGAGACAAGAAATTAAGCAATGAAGAAAGACAAAAGAGAAAAAGAGGTAAAAGATGACAAAACTAATCAAAAAAGGAAGAAAAATAAAATTGAGAAAATAAAAAAAGGGCAACACCAGCAGTCAGTGCCTACAAATGGGACCCAGAGAGCCCGCACTCAGGGGCGCGAATTCCAAGAAGCCGGTAGTCTCAGGGTTAAGTGACCGTGGCCACAGGAAGCAGAGGGGCCAACGAACAAAGGCCCCAGGATCCCACCCGCGCGGGAGCCCAGACCTGGAAACAGCCACATGCCTGAACGCAGCCCTACAGCCCTGCAGGAGAGAGCAGAGACGGCACTCGGAACCAGGCACCCAGGGAAAAGGAGGGGGAGGCGGCAGAAAAAGGTTTGCTAGGTGTCAGCAAACGGCTCCCAGAAAGCCTCCAGCCCGGGCGCGCGGAATCCAAGCACCGGCGCCCCCCTGCTCAGGGACTCCGGCCACGGAAAGCAGAGGGGCGAACGAACAAAGGCCCCGGGATCCCACCCACGCGGGAGCCCAGACCTAGAGACAGCCACACGCCCGCACGCAGCCCTACAACCCAGCAGGAGAGAGCAGAGACGGCACTCAAAACCAGGCACCCAGGCAAAAGGAGGGGGAGGCGGCAGAGAAAGGTTCGCTAGCTGCCAGCAAACGGCTCCCAGAAAGCCGCCAGCCCAGGCGCGCGGAATCCAAGCACCAGCACCCCCCAGCCCAGGGACCCTGGCCACGGAAAGCAGGGGATCCCCAGCTGAGGTGGAGAGGGGTGGGTGGTGGGAGAGCGCGCACCGCAGTTTACCGGTCGTTCTGTCTCCGACCAGATGCTCTGCAAGGCTGCTCTCCCGTTTGCTGGTCTCCGATAGGAATCCAAGATGGTGGATCCGCGCTGCGTTAGCTGGTAAGGAATCTCTGCCTGAGTCTCTCCTCGCTCTCCGTTCTCTTTTAGTATTCTCACTCCGTTTGGTGTTTGGCTGAGTTCTTTATCTCTTCATTTGGTGTTCTAGGGTTTCAGGATTATTGATTCTCTGTTAGGCTTAGTTTTTTGGATCTTTGCTGTGGAGGGACAGCGTGGTGTTTCTGCCTAGAGCGCCATCTTGCCCCCCTCTGTGCATGTCCATTCTTAAAACTCAAGTTGAAATGAATGCCCTCACAAATACCCCTATTGTATAAATCTGTTGTATAAATTCATATGAAGCAAATCCAAGCAGTAGATTCTTTTCTAAATGATTCTGTGTGTGTGTGTGTGTGTGTGTGTGTGTGTGTGTGTGTCAATTTAGGCTATAAAATTGTAAACATAATACTTCTTTAGGATTCACTGCTTGTCAGACATTTGATCATTTAATCATTATATTACCACCTGAAGTAAGTACCATGACTACATTAATTTATTAATGAGAAAAGTGAGGCAATGTGAGGTTATGATCATGCCCAAAAGTACATAGGAAAAAAAGGAGGAGCCAAGATTTTTATTCTTAAGGCACTGCTCTTAAACATTGATCTAGGCTGATGTGGACAAAATTATATATGCAAATATAAGTATATACATATATATATATAGAGAGAGAGTCCTGATAATGATCAAAATTATATAGGTAAATCTAAATACATACATATACGTACATATATATATATATATATATATATATATATATATATATATATATATATATATATATAGGGTCACTATGAGTCGGAATTGACTCGACTGCAATGGGTTTTTGGTTTATATACATATATACAGAGAGAGAGAGAGCACTGGTGGTGCAGTGGTTAAAACCTTCAACTGTTAATCGCAATTCGACTGTTCGAACTCACCAGCTACTCTGCAGGAGAAATATGTGGCAGTCTGCTTTCATAAAGATTTATAGCCTTGGAAACCCTATGGGGCAGTTCTACTCTGTCCTATAGGGTTGCTATGAATTGGAATCGACTCCATGGCAGTGGGTTTGGGTATATATATATATATATATATATATATATATATATATATGTATTTTTTTTTTTTTTTACCACAGCATGGTGGTTAAATTTGTATACTTTAGTATACAATGCTGAAATTTGAATTGAATACCAACATTGCTACTTACAAGTTATCTATTATGAGCTAAATTACTTAACCTCTCTGAGCCTCAGTTTCCTTATCTCTAAAAAGACATAACAATAGGGTTATTGAGGGGATTAAGTGATTTAATATATGTAAAGTGCTTACAAAACTTGCGTGCATAGGTGTATTTACTTTTTGTTGTTGTTCATGTTAGTTACCATAGAACTAGCTCCGACTCATGGTGACCTTAACTTACATATATATATTTATACACAGACACACAAATACATACTTACTTCTATCTATACATTTATAGATACACATAGATATACAAATTTAGATCATTTTGAAGTTAAATTTACATTGTGTATTTATATGCACTATATATTGGAAACACAAACCCTGCTGCCTTCGAGTCGATTCCGACTCATAGCGACCCTATAGGGCAGAGTAGAACTGCCCCCATAGTGTTTCCAAGGAGTGCCTGGTGGATTCAAACCACTGACCTTCTGGTTAGCAGCCGTAGCTTTTAACCACTACGCCACCAGGGTTTCCATATATATATTGGAGGTTAGGCTTAAATTTGCTCTCTCCATCATTGTTTATGCAGTAGGAAGTATTCTTTGCTATGTCTGCAAAGAAAAATCTGACATCTTTCACTAGGGTGTTGTTGTTAGTGCTAACAAATAGTAGAAAATATGTTTTGTCATTAAACTGCACTGGCCAGTAATCAAATCAAGGAGCATCTGTGGTTTGCTCAGACTAAATGCCTCACCTTCGGAGGTTTATTTTCAATCTATAGGATTGATTTGCTTCTCATATTTTCTTTCCAAAAGTGAAAGATGAGAGTCAGCACTGAGATTCAGGATCTTCTGAGTTAGGTTTAATTATCTTCTGCATCATCACGGTACAATAAAATAATTAGCAGAATTATAATTTCTGTGACTCCTATGCAAACCCAAAGAAGCACTGCTTCTCCCTTTCTTACCAAAAGCTCAAAGTCTAAGAGATTAAATACAAAGAATTGACTATCTTTTTTTTGAACATTTTGTTATACTTCAGGTGAAAGTTTATATAATAAATTAGTTTTCCATTCAATAATTCATACACAAATTTTCAGTGACATTAATTGCAATCCCCTCAATGTGTCAGTACTCTCCCATTTCCACCCTGGGTTCCCCATTTCCATTCCTCAGGTTTCCCTGCTCCTTCCTGCCTTCTCTTCTTTGCTTTTGGGCAAATGTTGCCTTTTTGGTCTCATATAGTTGATTGTTCTAAAAAGCCCATTCCTCACAGGTGTTACTGTTTATTTTATAAGCCTGTCTATTATTTGGCTGATAGGTAATCTCTGGGAGTGGCTTCAGTTTTGACCACCTTTCTAAGAGACATCAAATGGGATAAATATTTAACTCATGCCAGAAAAGTAAGTGCAAATATCATTAAAAATATAAACACATTAAAATAAATATAAAATTCCTACCCAGTAGCACCCCAGGATTCACTATGGGGAGCAAAGTTATCCAATCTCAATGTTGTCATATATTTAAAGGGTCCCTCTACCCCCTCAATCAGTCAACCAACCAACTGATTGCCCTGGAGTCTATTCCAACTCATGGCAAACCCATGTGTGTCAGAGTAGAACTGTGCTCCATAGAGTTTTCAATGACTGATTTTTTGGAAGTAAATTACCAGGTCTTTCTTCAAGACACTTCGGGGTTGACTCAAACCTCCAACCTTTTAGTTAAGCCCTTGAGTAAACTGAGTTTGTCGTAAATTGAAGTATTACTCTTTGTGGAGAAGGTCATCACGTTTGGGTTACATTAGATTGCATATTTTATTTTCCTCTTTTCAATGTATGCTTTAATTTATTAAAATAGAAACTATCACAATTCATATTTTTCCTCTTTTTTTTAATTGCCAGCAAAAGTTTCAATTTCTATTTTATTCTCCGGGAGAAGATTCTCTTATAGAAAATTTCTCATGTTTTCTACATACATTAAAACCTATACCAATATTTTGCTTTAGGTTTACAATTTGACTTAAACCGTGAAGTTTAGTGGCTTCTTTTTTATCAAGTGGCTCTGCTTTCCTTACTTAAAAATTTTATAGTATGGTGAACAAAATTTGTTCTTAAGAGTAGTGTGGAAAAATCATCGACATTTAATTATGAAAGACTTTTTGAAAGTAGGTACTAATGTGTATTTAGCACCTGTTGTGTAGGGGTCCCTGTTATTTAGGAGCCATTTGTGCGAGGCCTTTATATGTACTATCTCATTTTAATCTCATGACCAGTTTTGTTCTCCAGGAATGCTACAATTCCGAGGTTATAAAAAGAGGAAGTTCAGCCCAGAAATAAATACAAAGGGAATATCTTTTCATATGCGTGTTCTCAAAATTGCTTAAAAAAAGATTCTAATGGATATCATTATATAAAATAATTTCATCTGTTAAGATCAAGTAAGCATAACTGTAATAGTTTTCATAAAACTAGTTTTTACAATGCCAGTAAATATATACAACGTTTTGCTTTTTGCTGTTTTTCCTCACTGTGTCTTATTTGAAAGAGACAATATTGTAGGTTTTAAGTAATACTGAAATGTTTTAACTATCTGTATGTCTTCTTTTTTTTTTCTGCATCAAGTATATCCTCTGCTCCTACAGGTGTTGTCCTTTAATTAAACCAGCTATAAACTAATTACTAGGTTATATTACTACAGTATCTTGTCTATAGATGCACAATTTACAGAGCAAAAAAAAAAAAAATCTCTTTATTTCAGCTGTGTTAAAAATCAATGAGCGCTGCCACAAGGACAATTTGATAGCAGTAATTGGTATCCATCGTGAAGACAGATGAAATTAAAGGAGAAACGGACTTTATATCTCCCCATATTACAGAGGTAACTCGGGGTATCCTAGAGGCTTGAAAGATTAAACGTGCCTCTTTGGAAACCTAAAGTATAGACGCAAAAATTAACAGAATGGTAAAGACACACTACATATTAGAACTCACTAATCAGTTTGTGGTGTGGTGTTAACAAATATCTTCAGAATACTAGAAAAAAGAACTAGCATGAAGGTTAGGAGGGATAGACTTCTCTTCTCACTTTATCTCTAGAACAAACAGTGCCTGAAACACTGAGGACATACAATCAATATGTATTGGATAAATGAAAGTTTTCCAAAGCAAACATACCTAGGGTTCAAATACAGCTTCTGTCTTTGGAAAAAGTCTGTGACCTTGGGAAAAAAATCAGCCTTTCTGAGCATAAAATTCTTAACCTATGATAACATCTACCTTACGGGAGTTGATTAAAAAACAAAGAACTAATATAGAGATGGAAGAAAGCCCTGGCAATCTACTTCTGAAAATCAACCAGTGAAAACTCTATGAATCACAAGGGTCTGATCCCATTATGCATGGGGTCAACATAAGTTAGGGGCCCACTTGACTTGATGGCAGCTAACAACAACAAAATAGAATATAGAGATACAGGTATGAATGTAGACATCATAGCATAGGCATCCAGTATAAGTTGCTTTATAACAATGATGATGGCAATTTTACATCCCTGATCCTTTAAACTGAATAAGATTATTAACTTTTGGAGCCCTGGTGACACAGTAGTTGAAAGCATGGCTACTAACCAAAAGGTCAGTAGTTCAAATCCACCAGCCACTCCTTGGAAACCCTATGAGGCAGTTCTACTCTATCCTATAGGATTGCTGTGAGTTGGAATCGACTTGATGGCAATGGAGGTTATTAACCTTTACACATGGATATAAAAATGAAGCAGCTTTTCAAATACTCATATGATAAATGATGCCTACACCTAATGACTGTTTAATTTTTCATGGGACATAGCTTTCTATGAATCATTTCATATTAAGTTTTTGCAGTCAAAAGTCAAATATGTAATATGATTCAGAGATTTAATTTTCTCCAGATACTAAATCTTTACTTAAGCTGCTAGGGAAGGGTTTAGAGGATATAACATTCAGTGAAGAAAAATTATTAAAGATTTTTCCTAAGAATTTTCCTTGATGAATTGTAAGCTGCTGATCTTTCAAAATAGAAGAATTTCAGAATTTCTAATTCCTTTTCATGAAATATTTTTCTTGTTTCTTTAAAAATACTTAGAGAATTCCTATTTTCTTCTGGAAAGCTCATGATGCACTTAATGTCAAATATTAAATCTCTTCTAATGAAATACAAAGTCTTCTATTCTAGTCTGTAAGTGTGTCTTAATAGATACTCCTGAGGCATATCTTTATATGCTCAATCCTGCCGTCCCTACCACTCTAAAGTCTCCACTTATTTAGTTCTTCCTTTGATACTTTAATAGACTATTACAAACTTTCTTATACAAACTTATCATTTAGGATAGGTACCTTACAAATTGTCCAAAACACTATCTCCTGGTTATTTTCTTAAAACTTCTAACCATATTATTAACACTCATCCACCAAACATTGTACTGCTTCTCTTTTTCTTAACAACCTTCACACAAAAGCACATTACTTTTTTGCAGGGTGACAAATGCAACCTCAGAATAAAAATTAATTTTCATTCAGAACAAACTTTCATAGAAAACTATTACATATATTTTTTAAAATACTATGATTCATTGTGGTAATGACAATAATATGATAGTAAGACATCATGGTTAAATCACTATGAGATTTAATGCTGGTCAGTAAAATTTGGAGCCAACAAAAGAACTTACAGCCTTGTGCTAAATGATCCTCCAAAGAGGTCTTTAGCAATAAAATTAATTTCAGTTTTTCTTCTCAGTCGCAGAAATCATGAATTAGCCACTAAAAAGAAAGTAGAATCTCCTCATACATTGCATTTGTATATTTTTGTTTTTCCATACAGTTTAGTGTATAAGCCTTCCTGAAATTTGTACATAGATGAGAACTTTAGTATTATTTATAATTTTTGAAACAACATCAAATGCCTTGTATATGATGGCACAAGTGTTTGAACTGAAGCTCATCACAAAATCTACCCTATCAGAATCTCAATACCTTTGCTTTTGTTGCACTATCAAAATGTATTAAAGAAAAAGTAAGTGAAAATGTAATTTAATTATTTATTCATTGTTTTTGACACATAAAATATGAAGACTGAAGATTTTCCTCTTATGGGAATATAAAAATAGGCAATTTCCTCATGTTCCTGTTCCTTTAATACAGAGCTTAGCATAGTACAAATAAGTGATCAATATTAATAATAATAATAATTGTCATTCTATAGTTTTGTTTCTCATGAATTAAAATATTTGATCTTTTATTAATTGTTAGTTTTATGCATGTATAATTGTCCAATATTTATGTTAAATAGATAAATGGACTATTGGAAAAACTATTCTGAAATATAGTTTTAGCTTTGCTATTTTGAAAACTTTTTTTTTGGTCAAGGAATTGCTATCTAATCTATGTAATAATTTTAGAGAACACTAAGATCATCTCTTTTTTTCAGTTCTAGAGGTAATTGGGTACACTATGAGATACTTTTAAACCCTTAAGAGATATATTCAAAACTGAACTTTTTTTCCTAACTCTGTAAGTGGGTACAATTTTTGGAAATTTAAATTGAAAATTTAAATGGATTTTCAATAGTGACTGTCATGAAATCTGTGTTGAACTCATTTTTAAAGATAATTTAAAGACAAATAAATGCAATAGTTTATAGCTTTTATTGGATTCTTATTAGTAAAAACTTCAACAGTCACAGAGTAAGAAACGTTGATGTATACTGCTTCCTTACTTCTCTACAGTTCTTTGTAACTACTTTCCATGAGTTAAATATCTTAGATCCATTTGTTCATACGTTGGCTTTGTCAGAGGGGAAGGGAGAAGCAATGAAAAACAATATGACTGTGGCTAAAAAGTTGCCAACTCAGAAATAAAAACTTTTCTAATAAAGACCACAGGCAGGAGGAATGGAGTAACAATGGATGTGAAGAGAGAAGAAACTGTGATGTACAAAGAAAATTTTGGAACTATGTGCTCAATCATTAAAGAAATAAATAATAATAAATAAAAATCTAAGACATAGATTACATACATAATATAGGTATCTGTTACCTAGAACTAATTGAAAATCTTTTTATGAGGGGTCACTACTTTATGTAATTCCCTCCATTCAATTTTCAAGACGAGGATTCAAATTCCTAAGGAAATATGAGTCTGTTCTTTTACTTTCACTGTCTGTTTTACGACACCTCCCAGAGGAACTGTTTCTCTTGAATCCTTGTTTCTCTGTAATCTTTGGTCTAGTATATTTTATTATTCCAGTTTTGCCCACTTAGTAGTTAAATATTGTCAGTGCTAGGAAAGGATAACTACAAAATGCACCTACGTTTTAACTCTCTGAAGCCTTCAGACAGAGTTTTATCCCAGCAGTGGGAGCACAGGTCCAAATTACTTATGTGCTATTATCTGAATGGAAGTAGTAGCTGCATTTTTGATCATTTTATTATGAAAGCATTATGAAAACAAATACTTGGAAGTGTCATATCATCGTCTGTTTTTCATACTTTAAAAAAGTGTCACCTATAAAACTCTCATAGTTTAAACTTAAAAAAAAAAATACTATTAAAGTCTCTAATCTCTATAAAATTCCTTAAAAAGTCAAAGAAAAAAATTGCACTGTACATTAAAACAAGTAAGGATGATTTTACTCAAAAGGAATAAAGGGAAAGTAAAGTAAGGAAAAGTATACAGGAAGGCCTGGAAAGGAACACCACAACGTTGTTGCTGTGTGTACCATGGGTCATGAAAAGATTTTAAAGGTTAATGTTAGCTAGTGGAAAAATACTAAAGTACTGAAGGTCTTTAAACCAAAAAAACAAACAAACCCATTGCTGTCAAGTCTATTTCAACTCATAGCAACCCTATAAGACAAAGTAGAACTGCCCCACAAGGTTTCCAAAGAGCAGCTGGTGGATTCAAACTGCTGACCTTTTCATTAGCAGCTGTAGCTCTTAACCACTGTGCCACCAGGGCTCCTTGAAGGTCTTTAGGGGAAGGTTAACCAATGGAGTGTGTTATCACATAGAGTTCTCTCCTGAGTTTACCGTTTAAGGTAGAAGGAAAATGTTCCATCTGAATTCTGTAACGACCAGGGAGAAAGGGAGGTCAGAAGCCTACAGTCAGGAAGAAGTCTGCCTAAAGTTTAGTCACTCTGAGGGGTTATGGTAATGTTGGCTTGGTCAGCCATTTTCCAGAACACAGAAAGTTGGCAGATTTTCAGGATCACAGGGTTTGGGTCAAATTCAACATTATCACAAGCGAAAAATTTCAGTTGATTTTGAACCCATTTCTTGAAAATATAAAAGTGCTCTATTTTCTATTTAGTCTGTGAGACTGACTGATTAAAACTGGACATTAAAGTTTACTAGCTGAAATTCAATTGAAATATTAAATTGGTGGATCAAATTGAAAATTAAATATCATGATTTATTAAGCACAACAAACAGTAAGTTTTCCATCTAGATCTATGCCTCTTTGTGAAGTATCTTTTACAGCTAAAGAAATCCCAAGTATAGGAATAAATTAACTTCAATTCAATGTAGTACCAAATGATGAAGAAAAATTTTAAAAAGTATGAAGTGATTTTTAGAAAAAGGTAAAATCATGACTTTCCTGCAGAAATAAAAACGAACATGTGTTAAATAATTTATTTTATTCATATGATATGAGGGAACCAGTCATATGTTATAACCATTTCAAAGGAAAAGTTAAAACAGCACAGATTTATATGAAGTAAAGGAATGTTGAATTGGCACAGGACCTGGCAACATTTCATTCTGTTGTACATAGGGTTACCATGAGTTGGAGCAGAGATGGGCTGGATCAGTAAGATCGTCTTTAGTCTTACGTCATTTTCAACAGCTATATTCTTCTGCTCCAGAGTGAGAAGAAGGAACTCCTGGGACAGCCGCTCCAGGTGCAACTGCAGCTCCCAGTTGGTGCAGCTGTGACTGCCCATATCCTCTGCCAAGGTTGTCACCCAGAGATCCCGGGGGTCACCTACAAGGCTCCACAAAGGAAGTGTTCCAGAAAAATACTTACCATAACAGTTTTATAGAATAGCTCAGGTCTCCAAAGTGACCTCATTATCTTCTCTCCCTGAGAGTCAGATCTATTTCATCAAATATTGCTTTGCAGAGCCAGTTTAGTGCCTTTGAGATGAAGGCTGGTCGTCAGATCACTTGCAAGAACTTTTAAATAAATGTGAATTTAGCCCAGTTCTGATCTATGATTTTTTCAATGTTGTTTCTTGATACCTTATTAACACTCAATCTAATTTTGATCTTGGTTAAAGAATGGCATTGCTAAATTTGTTCTTACTCTTTCTTACTGAAACAAAACAAACAAAATTATATCTGAATCTTAATCTGTTACACTATTGAAATCCAACAGATTTCTCACATACTTTAGACTTACAGTTTATGCCAGTTATTCTCAACCAGAGGCGACTTTGACACCAGGGAAGTTTGGCAATGTCTGGAGATATTTTGGGTAGCCACAACTGGGTGTGTGTGGCAAGGCGTGCTACTGTCACTTGGTGGTTAGAGGCCAGGGATGCTACTAAACATTTTACAATACACAAATCTGTCACCCAAAACAAACAAACAAACTAAGTTATCTGGCCCAAAATAATGCTGCTATTGAGAAACCCTGGCTTACTCACATTGCAAAATTATAAGGATACTAATAAAACCTATCCATCAAATTACTATTAGTGTACGTAACAGTACACAGGATATAAAAAGTTCTATAATGGTGCTTATTATCGTTATTGAAAGCAAGAGACACCCACAGAGCTTCTAGGCCTCCCCAGGAGGTCTTGATTTGATGGGTACATTTATATGCATTACAAGTAAGTGGAACAATTATGTCATTTTGCTTATGAGAAATTAAGTCTGGAGATATTTTGTGACTTGACCAACATCACAAAGCAATTAAATATTTGAGCCACGATTAACTTCTGTGTTTTTAATTCTTAAATTCAAAACATGCTTATTCAACCTTTTTAAATTTTGCAATAACCTAATATAACTTATTCAGATAATAATTAGTCTACATTATTGGGTGTGATGTGTTGTAGGGGAAAAACATCACAAAGTTTAGTAAAGCAAAATAAAGTTTTATTCAGCATATATTCAAAAAGGCAAAAGTGGGAAGCGGACAACCATGCTGCCAGAGCCATGTCTGCCCGAGTCCAAAGAAATATCACAGAACAGACAAAAGTGGGAAAACAGACAATCATGCTGCCACAGCCATGTTTGTCCAAGTCCAAAGAATATTACAGAATAGGCAAGAATAGGAAAACAAACAAGCTTGCTGCCACAGCCATGTCTGCCAAGTCCGAAGACCGTTATGGAATCATCAGTACATATTAACATTACAAATGGGTGCAATGATTGAACGCTTAGCCTTTTCAGATTGGCTAGAAACTGTGATCCTACACTTTGAATTGTCTGTCTTAGCAATCATTGGTACAGATTTCAGTAACGAGAGTCAGGAGGGTCTTCATTGGTCCAACAAATTTCTATTCACTAAATGCTAACAGAAAAAGAGTAGAAAGTCTTTTGTGTTCTGTTTGATTGGCTTTATGTGAAAGTTTCCCTAAAAGATATTTTCCAAGATTATCTTAGCTATTGTCTTTATATTTCAGGGCCCAGTTGATGTGTCCTTGTGAGTCTTTGTGAGCCCAGCTCCAGCTGGGTCACATTCTCTATGCTCAAGGAGAGGGAATAATAACTCCAGTATTATTTCCTAGATCAGATGACATTTTTGGATTGTTTTTATATTGTTTCTCTAAACATTTGCAATGTTGCAACTGACATCGTGAACTAAATTAATTTTAAGTTTTAACCACTAATATAAGTGCAAAATGTTCTTTTTTCTACTTTTTTTTTTTAAATGATAGAAATGAAACCTGTTAGTGTGCCCAGGACTGTATAAGCATACTGCACCTAAGTGAATGTAAGTTTACTTCCCGTATCTATTTCTTATATTGGAATATCTTTGATCTTTCACAGGAATCCTACCCACAAGCTTCTCTAACACACTTATTCTGTCTATGCAAAAAGCACGAGTCACTCTGAGTACATTCATTTGTTTAATTTAAAAGGATTGTAATGTTGAAATCTTAATGCATCTTACTTTAATGCCCACCCCTTTGTCCCATAAGCAAAACAAGGGCTTGAATGATCACATTCTGAACAGATGCAGAGCTAAATTATGGTGAGACAGGTTACTCTAAATAAGGATTAGAGGCTGCACCAACCATCTGTTAAAAACATTTCTCCTTTATGTATTCGTAACTCCCATGAAATGTGTTTGTAATGTGGAAGAATTTGAAAACATTAGCTATTCTCAGACACAATTCTGCCATTTTTTAAAAAAATATATGGAATTATAACTATTTCTAATATTTAAAAGCATAATTTTAAAAAGGTAAATTTTATGGTAAAATACTGTCATGGATTGAATTATGTCCCCCCAAAAATGTGTAGGTCATGATTCCCAGTATTGGATGATTGTGTAATCTGATGTGATTTCCTTATGTGTTGTAAACTCTATCACTATGATGAGGTTATACTGATGAGGTCTACATGACTGAATAGTGTCTTAATCCAATCTCTTTTGAGATATAAAAGAGAAAAGCAAACAGAGACACATGGGAACCTCACATCACCAAGAAAGCAGTGCCGGGAGCAGAACACGTCCTTTTGACCAACGAGCGGTTCCTGTGTTGAGATGCTCCCAGACCAGGGGAAGACTGATCATATTACAAGGACTTTCCTCCAGAGCCAACAGAGAGAGAAAGACTTCTCCTGGAGCTGATGCCCTGAATTTAGACTGGTAGCCTACAGGACTGTGAGAGAATAAACTTCTCTTTGTTAAAGCCATCCACTTGTGGTATTTCTGTTAGAGCAGCACTAGATGACTGAGACAAATACAATGGAATTGTTGTGGTAGGTTTTAAAAAATATATAGAAATATATTTCAACCTTTATTTTATTGACTTTAGTTTCTCTGGGCCTTTAATCCCTTTTGTCTTTAATTTCCTTGGAAAATGGAGTTAAGGGAGTAGAAAATGTGTGTACTAAAAAATCATAAATAATACATAGCTATTTGGTTTTGAAAAAAAAGAACTATAATGAGAGTCATTTTTTTAAATAAAATTTTCATAATTAAAATATTCTTAACAACTAAAAGTGTTCAGTATTTTTCCCTTAATCAAAAGTTAAAATCTGGTATATGACATATGTGCAGTGTTAAAAAAAATATACAATAGATTGAGGAGAAGCAGACCAAAAAAAGTATTCCTTGAAATAAAATCTGTAATTTTGAATCTATGTAGGATTTTCAAAACCACATTAAATTTTGTACGTGGTATTCTTTGACAAATGTTTACTTTGAGGTAAAAACTATTTCAGATTTGTGAGAGTTACTTTTACATCTGCTAAGAAGGTCACATTGCAAACATTCACAAAAATCTCAAGCCAATAAGCAGGTTTTTATGTATAATTCATTTTTGGTCTCCTATATTTCTATGTTTTATTCTAGGTCTTAAACATTTCAAATGATATTGTATAAAACACAATCAAATGAGTATTCAGAAATTGAGTAAGAGTATTTGTGACCCAAGATTTTCAAGATAATAAGAAGATCAATTTTTAATACAGTTGGTATCAACATCTCAGATTTGGTATCTAGAAAAGGCCCTGTTGGAGAAGAAAGTAAAACTTCTGGCTAAGGAGATGGTTCTGCATGACAATTGTCACTTTAAGACTCTTGTTAAATTATATGTGATAAATTCGTTCTCCTAATGAATATTCCATTAATTTAAAATATACAACAAATTAAAAATTTTAGAAATCTAAAATTAACCCATTCCAAGGAAGCAGGATAAAGTCATAAAGTCAGAAAAGCAGTAGTCTGGAAAATAAGCTATTCTTATATACTGAAGGGCCTAATTGCCACTGGAAAGAATTAAAAAGAAAAAGAAAAAAGAAATCTCCATTTAAACAACATGTTACTTTCTAGGACCCTAACACAATCAATTACATGTTTAGTGGAAATATTAAAAAAGTGTTTACTATAAATTTTTTTTTTTTTTTACCTGTAGTCAGCAAATTATTGACTACACTCGGTAAGTACAGCTCTTATCTATATGAACGTCTGAATGAATTTATTTAATTTTAAATTGCTGAGAACTGATTTAAGCAGCTTCTCAAAGAACAAAGATTTCCAAATATGCTGACATCCTTGAAAATTAGTCCACCTAATAAGTATCGGCAATAACAAAGAATACTGTTATATTATTGTTTTTTCTAGATGTGTCAATAAACAAAATCTCTTCTGTCTAGAGCAACTAGTCAAATATTCTTGCCCAAAATTTTTATGTTTTACTTTTCATTTTCCAACCAATTTACTTGAAGTTAATAGACAATGTAAGAAGGAGTTGCTTTTGTTGGTAGAACCATTGGTATTATAAAAACATGGTTATCAATGTACCCTAGACACTAATTGTGGAATCTGAGGGAAGCAGTGTTATAGCTCAAAGTTAATGTCTAAAAGATAAAATGTACTTAAGTTTAGTCACTTTGCTTACATAGTCATTGATTTGCTTTGCCAGTCTTGTCTAGTGTGCCGCAGCTGATAAACATTTTCTATCATTAGCCAATCAGAATGTAAGCATAGGCCCGAGAGCAGGGAGAAATATGTTCCCTCCAGTTCTAGTTGTCTCAATAGTCTTGATGTTCCTTTTTACTGAAAATATTTTGAACCACTTTATGAACATTGATTCACTTACTCATCATATTTTGCTTGCAAGATAATTTTTCTTTGACCATAGCTCTGCCTGCTTGTAAAGTTACTATTTAATATTTTAATGTTAGCAAGTTGAGCATCAGTTCTGAAGGAAACAGCAAAGGGCTGTGATCATAATATTTACTCACCTTCATGTCCAGCAGATTCCTTATGCAATGCATGCTGTTGGTGGGAAAAAAAAAAAGTTTCAGCTATAACAATTATATAAAAGTAAACGCTAAATTATGTAACACTCATTATAAACACACTGGAGGCCTGGAAAATAATCTATTAATGTTGGCTGGAGTGGTGTACTAACACATTATGGTAAGATAGAAAAAAATCAAAGCAGAATCTTGGAGACATAGTGCCTGAGTTGAAATTCTATCTCTGCCATGTGCTAATTTTGTGACCTTGGTCAAATTTCTTAATCTTCCATTTCTTGTGTTTCTCATTTGTAAAATAGAAATTAAAATAATACCTAGCTAATGAGATGACTGAAGGGATTAAATGAGATAACACATATAGAACAGATAGCACTCAGTCAGAGTAGTTTCAGGGAGAAATGGCCAGGCTTGTGTGAGGGGTCAAGGTTGAGGTGGATTTTAAGCAAGTGGCAAAAAATTCCATGCAAGATATGGTTTTTCCATCACATGGAAGGGGTTGAAAGATTATCCTGTCAGAAAACCTGTCTGAAAGTTGGAAATAAGGCCATAAAAACCCATAACCTATTGCCATTGAGTCAATTCTGACTCACAGCGACCCTATAGGACTGAGTAGAACTTCCCCAATAGGGTTTCCAAGGAGCGGCTGGTGGATTCTAACTGCCAATCTTTTGGTTAGCAACCGTAAGTCTTAACCACTGCACTACCACAGCTCTAAGGCCATAAAACTGAGTGATATGCCATATCAGGGCAGAGGTCACCCACTGTCCAGAGCCATAATATCTAGTAAGGTAGCAGTAGCCAGATAGGGTTATTGTGCACTTGTATTATAACTAGTCTGAATTGAGATGTGCTGTAAATTAAACTATACACTGGGTTGCTGAGATTTACAATGAAAAACAAACAAGATATTTTCTTAATTTGTTTATATTGATTAGATGTTGAAATGGCAATATTTCCAATAAATTGAGTTAAATGAAATAAATTACTAAAATTAATTTTATCTCTTTATTTTTATATGTTTACTAAAAAATTAAAATCCATGGGCAGCTTGCATTTTATTTCTACAGTATTGTACTGCCTTGGTGGCACAGTGTTTAAGAGCTTGGCTGCTATACAAACGGTCAGCAGTTTGAATCCACCAGCCTCTTCTTGGAAACCCTATGGGACAGTTCTACGCTGTCCTATAGGGTCACTGTAAGTTGGAATCAACTTGACAGCAACAGGTCTGGTTTGTGTTCGGTATACTGGTCTAAAGGAAAGAGCCCTGTTGGCACTGTAGTTAAGCACTCAGCTGCTAACCAAAATGTCAGCAGTTTGAACTCAGCAGCAGCTCCGGGGGGAGAAAGATGTGCCAGTCTGCTTCTGTAAAGATTACAGCCCTAGAAACATTATGAGGCAGTTCTACTCTGTCCTATAGGGTCACCATGAGTTAGAATTTGACTCAAGGATGACAATGAGTTTGGTTTGGTTTTGGTCTAAAGGAGCCCTTTATATGGTCTTATAGACATTAAACAATTTAAAGCTAACTCAGAAATGATATTCTAGCATTTCTTTGTTAAATTGTCTATAAATACCATAGCTTCTCAGATGCTCTTTGAACAGCCATAACTTCTTACTGACTCCAGTCTAATTTAATGGCATGTGTTCCTTTTACATTTTCTTAAGAGTTATAAGTTTACTTTTTAAAAATCATACATAATTTGAAAACAGGAAAAAGCTGAACTTGTTGAAGTTGTCATTAAAGAGCCCTTTGACTATATATAGTATGGGAAAGTAATTAACAGACCTGTGTTACTAACTGGACTCTACCATACTACTCAAGCTTTGTAGGTTACTTCACCTCTCTGAGCTGCTAAAAATTTCTTGGTAAAATACAATAATAATACCTACTTCAAAAGGTTGGACTTAAATATGATAATGCACTTTAAATTTCCACCACAGTGTCTGAAACTTATAATGACTTGGTAAATGGTAATTGTTATTGTTATCATTTATATTATTTTTCATTCTTGAATAAAAGAACAAGTCAGTAAATTAGTGTTCCATGAAGTTTTTCTGATGATGCATATAGAATAGCTAAGGGAAGGAAAAAGGAAATATCCGGAAAAGCAATCTGGAGTGTACACAGTGCAAAGGATTTGACAGTTGCTGATAGCAGTGAAAAGGAAAGGTAAGGATGAATTCCTTAGAAAGAACCAGTAAGATTTCATGAAACATTAAAAGTGAGGGCTAGAAAAGAGAGAGCAAATGTAAAAAAATGGGAATGCCATTTACAGAACCATAGAATTGTAAAATGGAAGACAGTTTGCTGAGAAGCATTCCTAAGCTTTGCTCATGCTGTCTTTGAAGTAAAGAGAAACCAAAATGATGTCTAAAGTCTTCCAGAAATTCCTGTAAACAATACAACTGGAGGCTTAGAACAGTTAGGTTTCTTTAGAAATTATCCACAATGGTTATCATAGCTGAAGCTCTGAATGTGAGTAACTTCAGAAAGCATGAGTTTAGTGCCATAGACAATACAGCCTTAGGAATGAGAATGAAGAGAAACCAGTATAAGATCCAGGTAAGAATAAACTAGAGAAATATCAGGAGAGAAAAAAGTGCATAATCAACTATTTTGCAGTTTTACTTGTCATTATTTATTATAATAATATGATCAGTTTCTGTTTGCTGCTATTTCCAGTATCTGAAATGTCTAACTTGCATGTTTTATAATTA
Source organism: Dugong dugon (assembly GCA_030035585.1). Taxonomy (NCBI): domain Eukaryota; kingdom Metazoa; phylum Chordata; class Mammalia; order Sirenia; family Dugongidae; genus Dugong; species Dugong dugon. The sequence continues at coordinate 39,073,660 of CM057479.1, forward strand.
ATGCAGTCTTCCTTACTTAAAAATAAATGCAGCTTGGCCATAAATATGAAGCCAGCAGTGCATTAGGTAGGCCAGCTTCTGAAATTATGAGTTGTCTATTAACCACAACAGAAATATTCAAATATATTTTGACAAATATTTTACATTTTTGAAATTAGGTAAAAATGTACTGTTTGCCTGTGTTTGAAGTTTTAGACTTTCTTTAAATTAGGGTTTTTTATCTTCAATTGTACATTATAAGAAAATAAAATATACCCAAATAAGACATTGATGTCAAACTAAGAGATATTTTAAACTACAAATTCATTAGCCTAATATTCATAGCACATTAATGTTTTCATATATAGACTTAAACAAAGTCTATCACATAAAGCTCAAGACTAAACATCTTAGCCACTAGTCTCAAATTTAGCATTTGCTATTAATAATGCAGATTAATAAGAACTTAATTTTCAACTGGAAAACAAGAAATAGGAAAATGCTAACATTAATGAAATAGAAATGTTTAAGAAATATTTGATAAGATTATCCCCTCCATATGACTCACTTTATTTTCAATTGCTTCTCATCTTCATTGTACTCCAAAAAATTAATACTACCCTTTTATTTGGCAATAATGGGCATCTACTTCTGTATATTCCATGCCAGAAATTTTGGCTGCTCTCCCTGAACTTTAATTAGAGTCTTCAAACCCTACTGAATAAAGAATTAACCTTAATCCTCTCCATTTGAATTATCTCAGAGAAGAATATTTTTCCCTTATGATTTGTAGTATAACCTGAAAAAACATACATTATGGAAATTATGATTGATGTTGAATCAAAAGTATAATTTATAGAATTCATTGTTTAATATCACACTGTAAAAAACATTCAAAATGGAAAAAACATACATTACCAAATTTTCTTTTGTAATCATTGTCTACAATCTAAAAGAATAATTTATAAGGATCAGCACAAAGCTGGTTCCTATGACGTGGAGGTTAAAGATGTCCCAAATGTCCAAATTTTCCAAGCTGCTGAGCCACTCCATCATCTCAAACATCAAATACTCCCTCTCTCCTCAGCACCTCCTCTCTTTTGAGTTTCCTAATTCTCTGCCACATCTCACAGAACTCAGGAACCTAACTGTATAAAGGAAATGGCTCACGCAATTGTTGAGGCTGACAAGTCCCAAATTCGTGGGTCAGACATAGGCTTCTCCCAACCCACATGGCTGCAGGAGCTGAAGAACCCAAACTGGCAGTTCAGACCACAGGCTGCTGGCTTACAAGGCTGCGGGAGCTGGTGAATCAGGTTACACAACAGGCATCTGGCCAAGGGGCTGTGGAGGCCTGTGAATTCCAGATCAGACATCAGGCCTCTGGGGAGTCAGTAGGTCACGAACCGGACGTGGGATCTAGATGTAGCGAGAGAGAGAGAGAGCCTCACCAGGGCACACACATATATCTTAGATGCAGGCCATACTCCAGGGAAGGGCATAACTTTAGTAAGGATGGGGCTTGAATCACACCCTCCTACAAGGCTGCAACCCAAGACACACCTTACACCAGTCTGCCTCATTAACATGTAGAGATTAGGATCCACAACATATAAAATGGAGGACAACTATACTATACTGGAAACCGTGGCCCAGCCAAGCTGACACAACCCCAACCATCACAGGTTCCACATACCTTATTTGCATAGTCCCACTCAATCATTGTGTGCGTGTCACAAAGACCATGGCTAGAAGGGCCATATTAAGTAATTCATTGCACTACAAGGATACAACCCTGCCACACACCTTCTCCAATTTTAAACCACACAGTATACACTTGTTCTGTTCAAACAACTGCCTTTTGATCCATGTACAGTTTTCACATTAGCACAATTAAGTTTTCTGGAATTCCCATTCTTTGTAATGTTATCCATAATTTCTTATGATCTACACGGTCCAATGCCTTCACATAGTTAAGAAAACACAAGTAAATAAACATCTTTCTGGTGTTTACTGCTTTCAGCCAAGATCCATCTAACATCAGCAATGATATTCCTCATTCTACATTCTCTGATGAATCTGGCTTGAACTTCTGGCAGTTTCCTCTTGATGTATGGCTGCAGCCATTTTTTAATTATCTTCAGCAAAATTTTGCTAGCATGTATTATCTTAGGGACATCCCTTTTATATTTTTTAGCTGAGTCAGTATTGTGACATCTATATGCTTCTTATATTTAAGATAATTCCTATCCCACAGTAGTATCACAGTATAACATATTTATATAGTTTTATGACGTTAACTAAATTTTCTTCCTTTTTATTTAACATGCTTTGTTATCTAACATTACACAATAGCCAAGGCAATAGATTCAAACATACCAACAATCATGAAGCTGGCACAGGATGGGCAATGTTCCAATCTGTACTGCGTAAGATCTTCAGGAGTCTCAGCTGACTTGATGGCAACTAACAACAACAGTGTTAGTGACCAACATGTCTTACATGAAAATCAAGTAATTATAAATTTTAAAGCATATTTAGTTTGGTTTCCTTGAAGCAACTAAATTGGTAAAACAAAATCAAAATTGCCAAATTTTACTGATGCTTGAGATCTATAGATTATTAAAGAAAAAATTGCCTTTAATCAATGAAAATGGACAATTAACTGATGTCCATTTGTAATATGGTAGAAGTACGTATTTTGTTCCCAAAGCTCACTGTGTTTTTAAAACTTCATGATATTTCTTGGTTCTATTAGAAGATAGAGAATTTGGTAAGACAGAAAGATTCATAAGTGCATTCCGTGAGACTTTATTATTTTCTTGGAGCCATGCTCTCACATTAGTAAAAGGTGTTTTCAACAAATAGCCACAGTAGTTTCTAAACAAAAGAAAAACATGATATCATGCTTGTCAGTGATGGATTAGCTATCCAATTCATGTTTACTGCACTAGGTATAGACCACAATGGGAATAGTGTAAAAGAACAGAAACATTAAACCCATTTTAAAAATAAATATATTTTGAATCCTGCGGTGTGATAGATCACTTTTGTACGTGCCCTTTCGAGCCATGGTTTTGTAACTTCCACCCAAGTGACTGGGCTGGGGAGTGACTGGAAGGGGTTTGGTTAATTTTGTCATCTTGATGGGCTTGAAATGAGCCACCCAAGAGGGGGGAAAAAAGAGAGAAACCACCACCACCAAGGAAGAAGAGCGGGCTCGGCCTTTGTACTTGGGATCCCTGTGCTGAGAAGTTCTTGGATCCAGGAGACAGAGAGAGAGAGAATGGTAACACTAAAGGTAGGTGAGAATCGTCCAGCAGAGACCCAGCAGCAGGAGATAACACAGTGGGCTTCCTAGCCCATGAAGAGAAAAAGCTGAGTGCCTTTGGGCAGAGTCCTAGGGCCAGGGAGAGGAGTGCCTGCGAGCAAGGTTGAGAAGAGGCTGTCCTAATGGAAGAACTGTATCCTTGAATGTTCCTGAGCCTGAATTGTAACCTGTTACTTCCCTAATAAACCCCATAATCGTGAGTATGGTCTGTGAGTTCTGTGTGGCAATTGTAATGAATTATCAAAACTAGCAGAGAAGTAAAGAGTGTTGTGGGACGGATGGTTGATGTCAGAATTGGTAAAGATGGTAAAGAGAGGATGCATGTCTGACCACAGCCTCATAGGAATCAGCCCTGAGCTGTTGTTGATCCTGAATCTCTTTCCCCTTGTGAAGTTAAAGGAGGTCAGACACTGCCCCCACATAATTTTCTACAATCCTTTAACCTTAATTATTCAATCTGTATGCTAAACAAATAATCTTAATAGCTAGACTATCTGAAGAAGAACATGGAATCAGAATTGGAGGAAAATTCACTAACAATCTACAATATGTGGATGACACAACCTTGCTTGACAAAAGTGAGAACAACTGGAAGCACTTACTGATGAAGGTGAGACTATAGCTTTCAGTATGGATTACACCCGAACATAAAGAAATGGAAATCCTCACAACTGCGCCAATAAAACAATCATAATAAGTGGAAAAGACATTGAAATTGTCAAGAATTTTATTCTACTTGGATCAACAATCAACATCCATGGAAGCAGCAGTCAAGAAATCAAATTGCATCAGACAAATCTGCAACTGATGAATAAGGTGCACCTGAACCAAGCCATGATATTTTTAACTGCCTCAGATGAATGCAAATGCTAGATAATGAAACAGAAAGACCAAAGAAGAATTGACAAACTTGAGTTTGATGTTAGCAAAGAATATTGAATATACCATGGACTGCCAAAAAAACAAAACAAATCTAAGGAAGTACAGCTAGAATGCTCCTTAGAAATGAGGACGGCAAGATTTCGTCTCGCTTACTTTGGACGTCATCAGTATGGAATAATCACTAGAGAAAGACATCATATTTGGCAAAGCAAAGGGTTAGTGAAAAAGAGGGAGACCCTCAGTGAGATGGATTGACAGAGTGGCTGCAATAATGGGCTCAAGCATACCAATCAATCATTGTGAGAATGACGCAGGACCCGGCAACATTTCTTTCTGTTTTACATAAGTTCCCTATGAGTCAGAGCCTACTAGTGGCAAATAATATCAACAACAACAAGATAATACAGTTTTTGTTGTCTATTTATTTGAAACATATTTCAGAAAGAATAATTAAGACTTAAAGCATTGATTTGTATAATAATGAATATCTCTGAAAAAAAAAGATTGAATTTACACTAGCATAGATATGCTATATATAGAAATTACTAGAAAGTGCTAAAATTAATAGACTTCTCCAGAGTCAAAAAAGGCTTAAAAAACAAGAAAAAAGTTGTTCACCATACTGTCCTATTCCTTTCTCAGATTCTTGCATGGCAGTTACTAAAGAGGAAGTGGCATCTGAAAAGGCTCCATCTGTTTCCAGGTTGGTTCCATTCTTGATGTGTAGTGAAAATGACATTTCTTTCTGGAAACCATATCAGTGAGATCTTACAATATCTGTCCTTTTGCGATCGACTTACTTCACTCAGCATTATGTTTTCAAGGTTCATTTACATTGTAGCATGTATTAGGCCTATCTCTATCTGTTAACTGTTAATTGCACCAGTATGGTAAATAATTAAAAGAAAAGAAAAACTAGATAATATCAGTTTAAAGGTAAATGATTTATGTTTTATAGATGACTTATTTGTAAAGGTCTTTCAGAATTATGGCCTTCCTACTAGAGTTGTCAGAGAAGTTAAAAATTTCATTAAAATGGTAGTAAAAAATTAACACACATTTTGTAAGGACTTTAAGAAGCTTTGATTTAAATTAAATCAAACTTTTGGTTTAAATTAAATTAAATCAGTGAATTTCAATCCATTCTTAGAGAAAAAAGATGAAATGATTTTAAAATATTTACTGTGTTTTTAATAGGAATGACATCAATTTCATTGTAGAATAATTATGGGATAGATAATTTTTGTTTAAGTGCACGTTTTAAGCCCTCAGGAAATTTTTGTAAAGTACTTTTTTTATTATATAGAAACGATGAAAGTATTTTTGTATGTAAAGAAAAGAAGAAAAGAAAAAGCTGAAGGTTCTTTCAAGAATGATGATAAGGAAATTCAATGGCACCTATAGTGAATAATTATGACACAAATGATTTTTTAATCAGTGTGGCATAATGATTTCACACTCATGATGACTTAGTTTAAGAATTGTAAGAATCCATTATTCCCATGGGAAGAAACATGAAGCAGCTGTCACTTTTTATCAGTAGTCCTTCTGTAAATGTATTAGTTAACATTCCATTCTCAGTAATTCTCAGTTTCAATTCACTTCTGTTAGAAATAGGCAGATTTAGGCGTACTATTCAAGAAGATGACAATAAACTTTCGTTTAAACACATACACATTTCTTTAAGCATTTCAGTCTCCAGAGTTTTTTAAAAAAAGTATTTGATTTTGTTTTTCATTTTCACAACTATAGTGTCATATTTTCAAAACCTAGTTTCCTTTCTGAGATGATAAATCTATGGTTGTGTAATCTTGCTGCTACAAAATTGGCTAAATTGTGTATACAATTGCTAAGTTTTAAGAAAAGATTTATGTGACAATCAATAGGCATTTTTTGAGATAACCCATATCTAACCCTACCTTTAATTAGATATTGAAAACAAGTGGGGTTTTCTTTCTAAAATCTGATCTTTGGCAGATGGAGATACTATATGAACAATCACCTCATCCAGATATGACTAAGATGTAATATTTTGTAAAAAGATATCCTCAAATTAATAAAATATTTAATAAATTATTAATTGATAATGTCATATTGAGTATTTTCCATGAAAATACTGAATACATTAGTTTTTTTATTCAATCATACAAATCTTGATAATTTTCAACAAACTAAATCCCTTCAGATATTTAACACTACAAAGTTTTAGATAATTTTTGAATATAAAAGAGCTATGAAATATAAGTTTATTAACGATTCATCTTTCTTAAGATTTCATATAGTGCTTTATAAATTATTGTGTAATTCAAAAGTATTAGGGATTTAAAAAAAGTATTCCACTTTAGAATTTAATCTCACATGGAGACAGAGGAGCCTCACCTTTGACCCAGTGGTTTGTTTCTGGGTGGAAGAATAAGAGCTGCAGCTGAAAATTTATCTTGGAAATACTGAGAATCAAAGATGAAAGTTTGTAATACTGGCATGCAATGATTCAAGGTGCCCTTGTGTCTTATGAACTCTTACAATAAGACTACACACACATCAGCATTTTTTTCCCATTAATATGTTTAATTTTTCATTGCGAGTGATTTGTAAGAGCAAAATTTTCTTTCTTCAATTCCCAAATATATATTGAACTGATTTTTGTTAGGAAGAGACTTTATTAAAATAAAGAGCAAACATAGACTTTTCTGAAATATTTACAATAATGCTTTCACTAAAATGTAAAACCATAGATTTTTATATAGAGGACTATATGGGCTAATGAGATAAAAATAACTAAATAGTTCATCTTTCTTAAATCTTGAAGTGGTCCTATAGGCAACTAACTAGGGTGTGCTGATGATTTGTCTTATGATCATATATATTTTTGTATGACAACGGTTGCCTGGGGTAGAGTAAAAGCTAAGTCATTTTCAGGGCACATATGCCCACCTTTCCTTCTTGTTTTAGAGGTGGGCTACTTAATTTAATTATACTATCTATCTGACCCTTAGGGCATTGTGGTATGTGACTCCCGACTTGGACTCAGTACCTCATCTTCTATGCTGTTAGTGCTCCCTGTCTTCAAATAATTTTTCTTCCAATTGACTCAGCAAAAATCTGACCTACAGTTCTTATTCTGAAATTCCAAGTATTTAGGAGAAAAGATCTTACTTATCTTAAATGTACAGGCACATATATATACAGAGTCATCTATGTATGTGTGCATACTTGTATATAATTTTAACCCCTCAGCAGCAGCTGAATGATTGAATGAATACACATAATCTAGTTTAATTTTTTATTATTTCACTGAATAAAAAGTGTATTCTTCAGTAAAAAACAAATGAGGGCAGAGCCAAGATGGCAGAATAGACAGATGCTTCCTGTCATCCCTCTTACAACAAAGACTGGAAAAAACAAGTGAATTGATTATATATGACAGCCTAGGAGCCCTGACCATCAAAGACAAAGAGTTGGACTTTGCAGCAGGGGGAAGGAGATACAGTTCAAAAGCAGTGAAGAAGTGCCAGTTGCGAGGTTGCCAGAACCCTGCTGGATGGGTCAGCTGCTGCACTTCGGCTGAGGGTGACCAGTAGCGTTCAGGATGCATCTCACCACGTCCTGGGGGGCTGGGCGGTGGCGAGTCTGGTGGAAGCAGCTCTGGACCTGCAAAAGTTAAGTCAAGTGTCTGAACTACCACTCAGGGCCTTATAACTCCTCTCCCACAGAGTTTCACAGTGGAGAAGCCCTTCCTTCCCCTCACTCAACCCCCACTCCACTCCTCTCCGACACCAGTCCAGCAGTATTCAATGACTGCCACACCCCCAAGCCAGAACTCAGAGCTATCCATGCCCATACCAGTCTCCAGGCTTTAAAAAACTCCATGCACCCAAGCCAGGAACTCAGGGAAGGTCAGGAGTCTCTGACCTTGCATCCAACCACTGGCATAAGGGGTCCACAGACTTGCAGCACCCTTCAGTCCTGCCTAGACCTGTGTGGGCTGATTCAACACAGCATGTCCTCATTAGCATAAAATAGCAAGGCATGCACCTGAGGCTCGTTTTCAGTTGCAGCACAGAAGGGAGAGCTGTAGATTTGTGATGTCTGACACTGCCCTGCCTCTTAAGCAGGGACCTCACCCACCCACACCAGGGGCCTGAGAGCTGATGGTACCACTTACTTCATCTAACCACTCACAACAGTGATCTAAGAATAAGTAGTGCCTCACAGTTCCTCCAGCCAACAACACTGGGTACCCAAGGACCGGCTGCCATACCATCTTCCACTACACACTCTAGAAGACAGGGACATGACCTCCATCTAGGCACCTGGTGGAAGTCATCAGCCCCTTGCCTTGCTCTGCAAATAGCCCCCTACTGCAGTCATATACTGGCACCTGCTCCAAACACAATTATGCAGCCCTGCCCATCTATAAATGTAGATGAGAGTCTACACAGTAGGTGACTGATGACGTGGACACCTGTGCCACACTTGCACAACAAATGTGAACAAATTAATGGGCTCACCTAGTAGCTTCTCTAACCACCTGGAGACAGGATGGGAGAGCTTTAAAGACACAAATAATCAAAATAGCTCACACTCCCAGCCTACTTCAGCATACCAAATCAAAACAAAACAAAAAGCTAGAACACAGTAAACAAACATATAATAAATAAATATAGGAGTTCCGGCAAGATGGCACTCTAGGCAGAAGCACCATGCCGTCCCACCACAGCAAAGTTCCGAAAAACTAAGCCAAACAGAGAACGCAACAATCCTGAAACCCTAGAACATCAAATGAAGAGATAAAGAACTCAGCCAAGCACCAAATGGAGTGAGAATACAGACAGAGAACGGAGAGCAAGGAGATATTCATGCAGAGGTCCCCTAACAGCTAATGCAGCGTGGATCCACTATCTTGGACTCCTATCAGAGACCAGCAAACGGGGGTACGAGAAAGCAGCCTCATGGAGCATCCAGTGGGAGACAAAACAGCTGGTAATTTGCAGTGTGCGCTTTCCCACCCCTCAACCCTCTTCACCCCGGCTCGGCCTCCTCTGCTTCCCGTGGCCACAGTCTCTTGACTGGGAAGCGCTGGCTGCTTAGATTCCACACACCCAAGCAGGCGGCTCTCTGGATGCCATTTGTTGACTGCTAGTGTTGCTTTTTTTTCTGCTTCTTTTGATTTCTCACTTGCCTCTCGCCACCTCCCCCTCCTTTTGCTCGAGTGCCTGGCTCCAAGCGCCATCTTTGCTTCCTCCTGAGGGGCTGCAAGGCTCCATCCGAGAGTGCAGCTGCTTCCCAGTCTGGGCTGCTGTAGTGGTGGGATCCCAGGGCTTTTGTTCATTTGTTCCTCTGCTTCCCGCGGCCACGGTCTCTTGACCAGGAAGTGCCGGCTGCTTGGATTCCACACAACCAAGCGGGCAGCTCTCTGGGTGCCATTTGTTGGCTGCTAGTGTTGCTTTTTTGTTTCTGCTTCTTTCAATTTCTTACTTGCCTCTCGCCACCTCCCCCTCCTTTCACTCAAGTGCCTGGCTCCGTGCGCCAGCTTTGCTTCTTCCTGAGGGGCTGCAGGGCTCCATTCGAGTGTGCAACTGCTTCCCAGTCTAGGCTGCTGCACTGGTGGGATCCCAGGGCTTTTATTAGTTTGTTCATTTTGAATTCTTTGTTTTTCTTTTCCTTTTCTTGAGTAGGGAGCCCTTTCTGGCCAGGCAGAGCTGCGTGGCAAGGAACTCTCCTTCAGCTTCCACAGACGTGCAGAGGGATCCCTGAGGACATTTCTTTTTTGGTTGGTCTTTTTTTGATTTCTTTTGTTTTCTTTTCCCTTTTCTTCCCTTTTTGTTTTTCTTCATTGCTCAGTTTCTCGTCTCTCTATATCTTCCTTCTATTTCTGATCCCTGAATACCAGGCATTGCATGCCTCTGTGCCTTCTGACCAGGCTGTGCTACGACATCTGAGACCAACTTCCCCAGACCTCATAGCTGCATCAGTGGGATCCCTGGGAACTTTGTGGTTCTTTAACCTTTCAGATTTTTATTTGTTCACTCTTTTCTTTTCTTCCTCTTCCGCTTTCTGTTTTTCTCCATTTCATAGTCTCTCATCTCTCCATTCCAACGGCAAGCTCCCCTAGCATTCTTTTTTGTTTGTATGTGTTTTGGCTCATGTTCCTCTCTCCTCTCTCCCATATCCAGCTTAGCTCCACACATAAGCCTCTCTCCACTGCATCCTGCCTACTTGCAACGTGTGCTTGACATCACACCTCAAGCAGTGCAGGAACGGCCTACTAGAAACTGCCCAGCACTGATTACTGACCTGCTCTGGTGGCTGTAGTGAGTGCCATAAACAAACCGTCCCTGTGGCTCCTCTTCAGCTATGCTGTACCATATCTGAGTGACTGAACCAGCCAGTTGGAGAAGGAGGTGAAAAGTATTGAGTGCACAGATGAGCAAACAACAAAGAGCACACAGTCTGCCTGCTCAGACATACTCAAATTTTTTTCTTTTCCAAAAAAGGGACGAAACAAACAAATCTACAATCAATAAATGAGAGAAATAACTACTGAATGCCCCGAAAACAGCAAACAATATCAAAACATTTATAAAAACAGGACAGGATGGTTCAAGTAGGCATCCAAATTAAAACACCTGATGTCTCTCCTGTGGAAGAAAATGCAATAGAACTACCTGATAGGGAGTTCAAATCTCTAATACTTGGAATTTTCCAAGAACTGAGGCAAAAACTGACAAGCATGAGAAAAAAATAGACAAATTCATGGAAAATACAGACAAAAAATTGGAAGAATTCAGGAAGATGATGCAGGAACAAAATGCCAAAATAAATTCAAGACTAGAAATTATACAAAAACAACAATTAGAAATCCAAAAGATAAAAAACAAGCTTTCAGAAATGGATGATGTCATAGAAGGGCTGAGAAGCAGATTTGAAACTGTGGAAGACAGGATCAGTAGAACTGAAGACAAACACTTGGATACAACTCTGTTTCAGGAAAACTCAGAAAAAAGAACAAAAAAAAAAAAAAATGAAGAGACCCTGAGAGTTATGTGGGACACAATAAAAAGCAAAAATTTATGAGTGATTGGCATTTCAGAATGGGGAGAAAACACAAAACACAGAGAGGATCATTGAGGAACTGCTGACAGAAAACTTCCCCAATATCATGAAACATGGAAAGCTGGCCATCCAAGAAGCTCAACGAACCCCATATAGAAGAGATCCCAAAAGAAAATCACCAAAGCATATCATATTCACAGTCACCAAAACCAAAGACAAACAAACAATACTGAGAGCAGCTCATGAAAAAGAAGAAGTCACATACAGAGGAGAAACAATAAGACTAAGCTCAGATTATTCGGCAGAAAACATGCAGGCAAGAAGACAATGGGATGACATATATAAAACCTTGAAAGAAAAAATCGTCAGCCAAGAATAATATATCCTGCAAAACTCTCATTCAAATTTGATGGTGAAATTGGGTCATTTCCAGATAAACAGAAACTAAGGAAATATGTAAAAGTCAAAAAAACTTACGAGAATTATTAAAGGGAGTTTTTCGATCTGAGGACAAACAGCTTCATCCCACAGGCAGAAATTAGGATGCAGGATCGTACGAGCCAGATACCAATCTAGGAAATGAACTCTCGAGGACTATCCAAAACCAAAAGAAATACAACAGGGATTCAGAGCAGTCAATCAATGGATGACAACAATTTCAAAACAATGAAAGAGGGAATAAACAGCATAGATATAGTTCCTTCTAATGAACAGGAAGGCAAGGCGATACCAAGTAATTGTAGACTGCTTCAAAATTAGAAAGTTAACTGTGAAATTCATGGTAACCACAAAGAAAGTTAACAAACAAATTCATAAAAATAAAGCCGAAAAACATAAAGTCTCAGCAAAAACAAAACCTACAATAACAAAAGAAATGGAAAAAAACTCCACAAAAAAAAGTAACTCAGCACAAGAGAGTAAGAAGAACAAAGAAAACTTCAGCACCACAAAAAAAAGCACTACAAAATGACAGCAACAAATTCACATCTATCAATAATTACACTGAATGTAAATGGACTCAATGCACCCATAAAGGGACAGAGAGTCACAGAATGGATAAGAAAACAGGATCCATCAATATGCTGTCTACAGGAGACACACCTTGGAAACAAAGATGTGAATTTATTAAAAGTCAAACGTTGGAAAAAAATATATCAAGCTATCAATTATGAAAAATAGAGTGAGAGTGGAAATTCTAATCAAAGATAAAATAGACTTTAAAACAAAATCTACCATAAAAGACAAAGAAGGACACTATATAATAATTAAGGGGAGGACCCATCATAAAGAGATAACCATAATAAACACGTATGCACCCAATGACAGGGCTCCAAAATACATACAACAAACTCTAACAACACTGAAAAGAGAAATTGGCAGCTCCACAATAATAGTAGGAGACTTCAACACACCACTCTCAGTAAAGGACAGAACAACTAAGAAGAAACTCAGCAAAGATACAGAAGACCGAAAGGGCACAATCAGCCAACGTGACCTCATAGACATATATAGAACACTCCATCCAACCGCTGCAAAGTACACATTCTTTTCAGAAGCACATGGAACTTTCTCCAGAAAAGACCACATCTTAGGCCACAGAGCAATCCTCAACAAGATCCAAAACGCTGAGATAATTCAAAGTATCTTCTCTGATCACAATGCAATCAAGGTAGAAATTAATAATAGAAAGAGCGAGGGAAAAAAACAACTACATGGAAACTGAATAATACCCTGCTTACACATCAGTGGGTAATAGAAGAAATCAGAGATGGAATCAAAAAATTCCTAGAATCAAATGAGAATGAAAACACATCCTACCACAACCTTTGGCAAACAGCAAAGGCAGTACTCAGAGGACAATTTATAGCAATAGATGCACATATCAAAAAAGAAGAAAGGGACAAAATCAACACATTAACTACACAACTCAAACAAATAGAAAGAGAACAGCAAAAAAATCCTACAACCACCGGAAGAAAGGAAATAGTAAAGATCAGAGCAGAAATCAATGAAATAGAGAACAGAAAAACAATAGAAAGAATCAACAAAACCAAAAGTTGGTTCTTTGAAAGAATCAACAAAATCGACAAACCACTGGCCAGACTGACAAAAGAAAAACAGGAGAGGACACAAATAACCCAAATAAGAAATGAAATGAGGGACACTACCACAGACCCAAATGAAATAAAAAGGATTCTAACAGAATATTATGAAAAACTGTACTCTAAAAAATTTGAAAACCTAGAGGAAATGGATAAATTTCTAGAAACACATGGCCTACGCAGATTACAACAAATTGACGTTGAAAATCGGAACAGACCCATAACAAGAGAAGAGATTGAAAAGGTAATAAAAAAACTCCCAACCAAAAAAAGCCCTGGCCCAGATGCCTTCACTAGAGAATTCTACAAAACATTTACAGAAGAGATTGTACCATTTCTACTCAAGCTATTTCAGAGCATAGAAGTGGAAGCAACACTTCCAAATTCATTCTATGAAGCCAGCATAATGCTGATACAAAAACCAGGCTAAGATGTCACAAAAAAAGAAAATTACAGACCAATATCTCTCATGAATATAGATGCAAAAATTCTGAACAAAATTCTAGCCAATAGACTTCAGCATCATATCAAAAAAATAATGCACCACAACCAAGTAGGATTCATACCAGGTATGCAAGGATGGTTCAACATTAGAAAATCAATCATCGTAATCCACCACATAAGTAAAAGGAAAGAAAAGAATCACATGATCATCTCAATTGACACAGAAAAGGCATTTGATGAAGTCCAACACACATTCCTGATAAAAACTCTCAAGAAAATTGGTATAGAAGGGAAATTTCTCAACATAATAAAGGGAATCTATGCAAAACCAACAGCCAACATCATTCTTAATGGAGAGAGGCTGAAAACATTCCCCTTGAAAACAGGAACAAGACAAGGATGCCATTTATCACCACTCCTATTTAACATTGTGCTGGAAGTTCTAGCTAGAGCAATAAGGTAAGAGAGAGAAATAAAGGGAATTCAAATTGGTAATGAAGAAGTTAAACTGTCCCTGTTTGTAGATGATATGATACTATACATAGAAAACCCTAAAGACTCCACAGGAAATCTACTGGAACTAGTAGAAAGATTCAGCAGTGTAGCAGGATACAAGATAAACATTCAAAAACCACTTGGATTCCTATACACCAGTAAGGAGAATGATGAAAAGGAAATCAATACCATTTTCAATAGCCCCTAAACAGATAAAATACTTAGGAATAGATCTGACCAGGGATGTAAAAGACCTATACAAAGAAAACTATAAAACACTACTGCATGAAACCCAAAGGGATCTACATAAATGGAAAAACATACCATGCTCAGGGATAAGCAGACTCAACATTGTGAAAATGTCAATTCTACCCAAAGCAATTTACAAATACAACGCATTCCCGATGCAAATACCAACAACATTCTTCAAAGAGATGGAAGAAATAATCATTAACTTTAGATGGAAAGGGATGAAGCCCCGAATAAATAAAGCACTACTGAAGAAGAAGAATAAAGTTGGAGGACTCACACTACTTGACTTGAGAACCTACTATACAGCTACAGTAGTCAAAACACCCTGGTACTGGTACAACAACAGATACATTGACCAATGGAACAGAATTGAGAACCCAGATGTAAAGCCATCAACGTACGGTCACCTGATCTTCGACAAGGGCCCAAAGTCCATCAAATGGGGAAAAGACAGTCTTTGTAACAAACGGTGCTGGCAAAACTGGATATCCATCTGCAAAAAAATGAAACAGGACCCATACCTCACATCGTATACAAAAACTACTTCAAAATGGATCAAAGAACTCAATATAAAGCCTAAAAGTATAAAGTTCATAGCAGAAAAAATAACACTTCAGGCCTTAATACATGGCATTAACAGGATATAAACCGTAACCATCTACACACAAATCAACAGATAAGCTAGATAACTGGGATCTTCTAAAAATCAAACACTTATGCTCTTCCAAAGATATCACCAAAAGAGTAAAAGGAGAACGTACAGACTGGGAAAAAAATTCTGGAGAATACCAGTCAGACAAAGGTCTAAATCTCCATAATCTACAAGAAAATTCAACACCTCTACAACAAAAAGACAAATAATCCTATTAAAAAATGGGCAAAAGAAATGAACAGACACTTCCCCAAAGAAGACATTCAAAAGGCCAACAGACACATGAGGAAATGGTCACGATCACTAGCCATTAGACAAATGCAAATTAAAACCGCAATGAAATCCCATCTCACCCCGGCATTACTGGCACGAATCAAAAACACTGGAAATAACAAATGTTGGAGGGGCTGCGGGGAGATGGGAACTCTTATGCACTGCTGGTGGGAATGCAAAATGATACAACTGTTCTGGAAAATGATATGGTGCTTCCTCAGAAAGCTAGAAATAGACATATCATTCGATCCAGCAATCCCACTCCTAGGAATATATCCTATAGAACTAAGAGTCGTCACTCGAATAGACATATGCACGCCTATGTTCATGGCAGCATTGTTCACAATAACAAAACGATGGAAACATCCTACATGCCCATCAACAGATGAATGGATAAAGAAACTATGGTACATACACACAATGGAGTACTCTACAACGAGAAAGAACAACAATGAATCTGTGAACCATCTCATAACATGGATGAAACTGGAGGACATTATGCTGAGTGAAATAAGTCAATCACAAAAGGACAAATATTGTATGAGACCTCTATTGTAAAAACCCATGAAAAAGTTCACACAAAAAATGTAACAATCTCTGTTGGTTACCAGGGATGGGAGGTGTGGGGAGGAAATTCTAAATAGGCAATAGATAGGTGGCATCTTGGGTGAAGGGTTAAACAGTATACAATACAGGGGAAACTAGCACAACCTGTACAAGGAAAGGTCATGGAAGCCCCATAGACACATCCAAACTCCCTGAGGGACTGAATTGCTGGGTGGAGGGCTGTGGGGACCATGGTCTCGGGGAACATCTAGCTCCATTGGCATGACACAGCTTATAAAGACAATGCTCTACATTCTACCTTGGTGAGTAGTGTCTGGGGTCTTAAAAGCCTGTGAGCGGCCGTCTAAGATATTCCATTGTTCTCATCCCTTCAGTAGCAAGGGAGAATGAAGAGAACAGGATACAAGGAAAAGATTAGTCCAAAGGACTAATTTTCCACAGCTACCAAGGCCACCACCGGACTGAGTCCAGTACAGCTAGATGGTGCCCAGCTACCACCACTGACCTCTCTGACCAGGATCACAACAGAGATTTCTGGCCAGAGCTGGAGAAGGATGTAGAGCATAATTCTAACTCACACAAAAAAAGCCCAGATTTACTGGCATAAAGGAGACTGGAGAAACGTCGAGAGTATGGCCCCTAGACACCCTTTTAGCTCAGTGGTGAAGTTACCTCCGAGGTTCACTGTTCAGCCTGGGAGTGGACAGCCCGGTAAAACCAAATGAGACTAACAAGCTGCAGGAGTCCAGTGACAAGTTCCAGAAGGCAGAAGGGGACAAGGAAGCTGGTAATAGGGAATACAAGGTTGAGTAAGGATATTGTTGATGTGTTGTGAGATTGTTAACCATTGTCATAAGGCAACATTTGTAGTACCTGTTAAATGAGAAACTACTTTGTTCTTCAAGCCTTCATCTTAAGTGAGAATAACAGCACAATTGGAAGAGCATAATCAGTGTCACTGAACTGTGAATGTAGAAAATTTTGAAACTGTGTATCTTTGGCTATGTGTATTTTCACCAAAAACAAAAAAAATGGTTGAGAATTTAGAGGGTTAATATGTTGTGGGGTTATTAACAAATGTCGTAAAACAACACGTGTACTACTGTTTCTTGAGAAACTATTTGTTCTGTAAGCCTTCACCTGAAGTACAATAAAATATTTTTAAAATATATATAAATAAATAAATATAATAACTTATTGATAGCTCGAGGACAACAGTCAATATTAAATCACATAAAGCAGGTTAAGATGGCTTCAGCAAGCTATCAAAATAAACAACCAGGGAACTTTCTGGAGGAAGACAAGACCATGGAATTACCTGATATAGAATTCAAAAAACTAACATACAGAGCTCTCAAGGGATCAGGAAGGAGATCATGCAAAACTCAGAACAAGCCAAGAAATACACAGACAAATCAATACAAGAATTCAGGAAAACAATACAGAACAAAATGGCAAATTTAACAGTCTACTAGAAACCATAGAGAGCAACTAGAAATCCAGAAGATTAACAATAAAATTTCAGAATTTGGTGGCACAATAGAACGTCATAGGAACAGAATTTAAGCAATGGAAGTCAGAATTAATGAGATTGAATATAAAGCCTTTGACAACAATTTGAGGAAAAATCAGGAAAAAAAAAGAATTAATAAAAATGAAGAAACTCAAAGGACTATGTGGGACACAATCAAGAGAAAAAAAAAAATGACAAGTGATTGGAGTACCAGAACAGGGAGGGATAACATAAAACACAGAGAGAATTGTTGAAGATTTACTGGCAGAAAACTTCCTTGCTATTGTGAAAGACGAGAAGATATCTATCCAGGAAGCTCAACCAACCCCACACAGGGTAGATCCCAAAAGAAATTCACCAACATATATTACAATCAAACTTTCCAAAACCAAAGATAAAGACAGAATCTTGAGAGTGACTAGGGCTAAACAGAAGTCACCTACAAAGGAGAATCAATAAGACTAAGCTCTGACTACTCAGGAGAAAGCATGCAGGCAAGAAGGCAATGGAATGACATATATAAAGCCTTGAAGGAAAAATTGCCAGCCAAGAATTATATATCAAGCAAAACTCTCTCAAATAGATGGCAAAATTAAGGCATTTCCAGATAAACAGAAGTTAAGGGAATTTGTGAAAAACAAACTAAAATTACAAGAAATATTAAAGAGAGTCCTTCAGTTAGAGAACCAACAATATCAGAAAATAGCCTAAGACTAGAATTAAGAGAGATCATCCAATTATCAGCCCAGATAGGGAAGTCACAAAAACAAATCAAAGCTAAAAGGCTGAAAATAGGGAAAGTGAGACATCAATATACAAATGATGACAAAGTCAAAACAAAAAAGAGGGAATAAACGGTGTAGTCATAGAACTTCTATATGGAGAGGAAGTTAAGGTGATATCAAGAAAAAAAGATTGGTTTAAAGTTAGAAAAATAAAAGTAAATGTTAAGGCAACCACAATGAAATCTAACAAACCTACTCATCAAAAGAAGAAAAACATAAATACTCAGCAAAAACAAAATCAACAATAATGAAAAAGATGAAAAGAAAATACATAAAACAAAAAATTACTCAGCACAGAAATTAGGTGGAACAAAAAAACTGTCAACACTACAAAAAAAATGAAAATGACAGTAGTGAACTCATACCTATAAATAATTACACTGAATGTAAGTGGAATTAATGAATCAATAAAGAGACAGAGAGTAACAAAATGGATTAAAAAAAACTCTCTCTATATATGCTGCCTACAAGAGATGTACCTTAGACTCAAAGATACAAACAGACTAAAACCCAAACATGGAAAAAATATATATCAAGCAACCAACAACCAAAAAAGAGCAGGAGTGATAATATTAATCTCTGACAAAATAGATTTTAAAGCAAAATCTACCACAAAGGGTAAGGGATGACACTATATAATGATTAAAGGGTCCATACACCAGGAGGACATAACCATAATAAATACATATGCACCCAATAACAGGGTTCCAAAATACCTAAAACAAATTCTAACACCATTGAAAAGAGAAATAGACAGCTTCACAATAATAGTAGGAGACTTCAACACATCACTTTCGGTGAAAGAATATCTAGAAAGAAACTCAATAAATACATGGAAGATCTAAATGCCACAATCAATCAACTTAATCTCATACACATATACAAAACACTCCACCCAACAGCAGCCAAGTAAACATTCTTTTCCAACTCACATGGAACATTCTCCAGAATAGACCACATTTTAGGCAACAAAGCAAGCCTTAACAGAATCCAAATCATTGAAATATTGCAAAACATCTTTTCTGAGCATAATGCCATAAAAGCAGAAATCAATAACAGGAACAGCAAAGAAAAAAAAATTAAATACATGGAAACTGAACAACACCTTGCTCAAAAAGGTTATAGAAAAAATCAAGGACAGAATAAAGAAATTTATAGAATCAAATGAGAATGAAAATATATCTTAACAGAACCTTTGGGGCATAGCAAAAGCAGTGCTTAGAATTCAATTATAGCAATAAATGCACACATCCAGAAAGAAGGAAAGGTTGAAATCAAAACATTAACCTTACAACTCTAACAAATAGAAAGAGAACAGCAAATGAAGCCCTCAGGTACCAGAAGAAAGGAAATAATAAAGATTAGAGTAGAAATAAATGAAATAGAGAATAGAAAAACAATGGAAAGAGTCAACAAGACCAAAGGCTGGTTCTTTGAAAAGATCAACAAATTGACAAACCATTGGCCAAACTGACAAAAGAAAACAGAAGAGGATGCAAATAACCTGAAAAAGAAATGAGATAGGCAATATCACAGCAGACCCAAATGAAATAAAAAGGATCATAACAGAATACTATGAAAAATTATACTCAAACAAATTTGAAAACCTAGAGAAAATGGACAAATTTCTAGAAATACACTACCTACTTAAACTGTCTTAGTCATCTAGTGTTGCTATAACAGAAATACCACAAGCATATGGCTTTAACAAAGAGAAATTTATTTCTTTATAATAAAGTAGGCTATAAGTGCGAATTCAGGGCATCAGCTCCAGGAGAAGGCTTTCTCTCTCTGTCGACCTTCTCATCAATCTTTCCCCAGACTAGGAGCTTCTCCGCACCGGGACCACATGTTCAAAGAATGCACTCTGCTCCTGGTACTTCTTTCTTGGTGGTATGAAATCCCTCATTCTCTACTTGCTTCCCTTTTGTTTTAGCTCTTGTAAGATGAAAGGTGGTGCAGGCCACACCCCAGGTAAACTCCTTTTACATTGGATCAGGGATCTGACCTTAGTAAGGGTGTTACAACCCCACCCTAATCCTCTTTAACATAAAATTATAATCACAAAATGGAAGATAACCACACAATATTGGGAATCCTGGCCCAACCAAATTGATGCACACATTTTTCAAGAGGGACATACTTCAATCCATGATACTAACACAAACCAAGGTAGAAAAACTAAATAAACCCATTACAAACAAAGAGATTGAAAATGTAATTAAAAAAAAAAAAAAAAAAAAAAAAAACCTCCCCCCGCCAAAAAAAGCTCTGACCTGGACGGCTTCACTGGAGAATTCTACCAACTTTCAGAGAAGAGTTAATAGCAGTACTACTAAAAGTATTTCAGAACATAGAAAAGGAAAGAATATTCCTGAACGCATTCTATGAAGTCAGCATAACCCTGATAGCAAAGCAAGATAAAGACACCCCAAAAAAAGAAAATTAAAGACCAATATCCCTCAAGAATGTATATGCAAAAATTCTCAACAAAATTCTAGCCAATAGAATTCAACAGCATATCAAAAAAATAATTCAACATGACCAAGAGGAATTCATACCAGGTATGCAGGGATGGTTCAACATTAGAAAATCAATCCATGTAATCCATCACATAAATAAAACAAAAGATAAAAACAACATGATCTTATAAATTGATGCAGAAAAGGCATTTGACAAAGTCCAATACCCATTCCTGATAAAAACTCTCAGCAAAACAGGAAAATAAGGGAAATTCCTTGACATAATAAAGGGCATTTATCCAAAGCCAATAGCCAACGTCATTCTAAAGAGAGAGAGATTGAAAGCATTCCCCTTGAGAACGGGAACAAGACAAGGATGCCATTTATTACCACTCTTATTCAACATTGTGCTGGAAGCGCTAGTCAGAGCAGTAAGGGAAAAAACAGAAACAAAGGGCATCCAAATTAGTAAGGAAGAAGTAAAAGTATCTCTATTCACAGATGATATGATCTTATACACAGAAAATCTCAAAGAATCCACAAGAAAACTAGTGAAAATAATATAAAATTTCAGCGAAGTACCAGTATGCAAGACAAAAATACAAAAATCAGTTGGATTCCTCCACACACACAAAGAAAACTTCAAAAAAGAAATCACCAAATCAATACCATTTACAATAGCCTCCAAGAAGATAAAGTACTTAGGAATAAATCTAACCATAGATGTTAAAGACCTATACAAAGAAAACTATAAAACACTACTGCAAGAAACCAAAAGAGACCTACATAAGCGGGAAAACATACCATGCTCATGGATAGGAATACTCAATATTATGAAAATGTCAATTCTACCCAAAGCAATCTAGAGATATAATGCAACCTCGATCTAAATTTCAACGGCATTTTTTAATGAGATGGAAAAACAAATAATGTACTTTATATGGAAAGGGAACAGGCCATGGATAAGTAAAGCATTACTGAAGAAGAAAGTGGGAGGCCTCAGACTACCTGATTTAGAACTTATTATACCACTACAGTAGTCAAAACAGCCTAGTACTGGTACAACAGATACATAGACCAATAGAAAAGAATTGAGAACCCAGACATAAATCTATCCACTTATGAGCCACTGATATTTGACAAAGGCCCAATGGGGAAAAGACAGTCTCTTTAACAAACAATGCTGGCATAACTGGTTATCCATCTGTAAAAAAATGAAACAGGACCCATACCTCACACCATACACAAAAACTAATGCAAAATGAATCAAAGACCTAATTATAAAATCTAAAACAATAAATAACATGGAATAAAAAATAGATATAAAGCTAGGAGCCCTAATACATGGCATAAATAGTATACAGACCTTAACTAACAATGCACAAACACTGGAAGAGAAACTAGATAAATGGGAACTCCTAAAAATCAAACATGTATGCTTATCAAAAGACTTCACCAAAAGAGTAAAAAGGCAACCTACAGACTGGGAAAAAAAGTTTGGCTATGACATATCTGATAAGGATCTAATCTCTAAAGTCTACAAGGTACTGCAAGATCTCAACAACTAAAAGACAAATAATCCAATTTAAAAAATGGGCAAACGATATGAACAGACACTTCAACAAAGAAGACATTCAGATGACTAACAGACACATGAGGAAACCCTCAAGATCATTAGCCATTAGAGAAATGCAAATTAAAGCTACAATGAGATACCATCTCACCCCAACAAGGCTGGCACTAATCCAAAAAACACAAAATAATAAATGTTGGAGAGGTTGTGGAGAGATTGGAACAGTTATGCACTGCTGGTGACAATGTAAAATGGTACAACCATTTTGGAAAATGTTTTGGCTCTTCCTTAAAAATCTAGAAACACAAATGCCATACTATCCAGCAATCCGACTTCTAGAAATATATCCTAGAGAAATAAGAACCATCACACAAATAGATATATGCACAACCATGTTCATGGAAGCATTTTTCACAATAGCAAAAACATAGAAACAATCTAGGTACCTATCAACAGACGAATGGATAAGCAAATTATGACACACACACGCAATGGAATACTATGCAATGATAAAGAAGGATGAATCCGTAAAACATCTCACAACATAGATGAATCTGGAAGGCATTATGCTGAGTGAAATTAGTCACAAAAGGACAAATATTGTATGAGACCACTGTTATAAGAATTCAAGAAAAGGTTTAAACACAGAAAAATGTATTCTTTGATGGTTACAAGGATGGGGAGTGAGGGGGAGGGGAATTTACTAACTAGATAGTAGACAAGGATCAACTTCGGTGAAGGGAAGTTCAATACACAATACAGGGGAAGTCAGCACAACTGGACCAAAGCAAAAGCTAAGAAACATTCTGAGGAACAGAGTAGCTGGTGCTGGGGCCTGGGGACCATAGTTTCACATGACATCTAGGTCAATTAGCATGACAAGTTTATTAAGAAAATGTTCTGCATCTCAGTTTGGTGAGTGGCATCTGGGGTCTTAAAACGTTTCAAGCGACTACCTAAAATGCATCAATCGGTTCCATCTCACTTGGAGTAAAGCAGAATGAAGGAAGCCAAAGACACAAGGAAAAGGTTTAATTACACAGGGAACCTGGGGTGGAAATGGGGAGTGTACTGTCACGTTGTGAGGCTTGCAACTAATATCATAAAACAATATGTGTATAAATTTTTGTATAAGAAATTAACTTGAGGAGGTAGGGCCAAGAAGTCAGAGTAGTCAGACGCTTCCAGTGGACCCTCTTACAACAAAGACCCCCCCCCCCAAAAAATGAAACAATTATATATGACAATCTAGGAGCCCTGAACATCTAAGGCAAAGTTGAGGAACCATAATGAGTGGCAGGGGGAGGGAGAGATGGTTATGAAGCAGAGAGGAATTGCTTGATCTGACCCTGAGAGAGCTTGGGCCCTTCAGGTCTGATCAGCTCATGAGTGAGCAGTGAGGCAGGCATGCAGCAGTGCTTCAGATGCGTGTTTTCCACACCAGGAGAGACTCAGTGACAGAGAGTCTACTAGGCTACCCAGAACCAGTGAGAAGCAGTCCCCCCTCGGCGAAAGATAAGTACTTGCGTATGGCCCACCACACAGATCAAAAACACCCCCCTTAGGGAAAAACCTCTCTCCCATTTACCTCCACACTCCCTGCTCTACACTAGGTCCTGGACCGGCTTCAGCAATTACCGAGTCTCCTGGGCCGGAAGTAGGATTGGTCACAAGCCCTGAGCCATTCTCCCGGCCTTGGAGAATGAACAAATTAATAAATGGGAAAAAAATAAACTGCCAACTCCCCTAAGCCAGGAACCCAGGGTAGGCACAGCTCCCTTGCCTATGCACAGGCATAAAGAATCCATGGACTTTGAGTGCCTTTCCCCCTGCAGAGACTTGTGTGGGCCTATCTCAACAGCATAGGTCCTCGTTACTGCAGTACAACTGATTATTTACCTGAAGTATAACTTCAACTGTTTCAGCTGTAAACTGGCAGGTTTGCAACATTTGACACTGCTCTGCCCATTAAGCAGGATCTTCACCTACCCACATCAGGGACCTGAGGACTGGTGGTTCCACCCACACCACCTAGCCACCTGCAAGGGGCGCAAGAGTAAGAGTCCTTACAGCCAACAGCTTTGGGTGCTCATAGACTGTCTGAAAAACCCACCCACCTACACGCTCTAGGGAACAGGGACATGGCTTACTTCTGTATACTTGGGGCAGCCATTACCCCCTGCCTTGCTCAGAGTATGTCCCCTTGCTGCAGAGAGATGCCTGTTCCTATACCAATCACCCATGCTTGACTAGGATTGTAGGTGAGAGCCTACACCACAGACTTGGTGGCTATCCACCTGGGCACCTGAGCTGAATCCATACAGGGGGAGTGGGCAGACTCTTGAGCTCACATACCTAGAAAAAGATCTAACCACCTGGTGACAGGATATTAGAGCTTCAAAGATGTCAATAATCAAACTATCTCATAAGAGTAGCCTATTTGGGCATATCAAAAGAAAACAAAATCTAGGACACAGTAAGCAAACATAAAAAATAAATGTAATAACTTATTGATGGCTCAGAGACAACAGTGAGTATCAAATCACATAAAGAGGCAATCCATGACGGCTTCAGCAAGCTCCCAAAATAAAGAATCTAGAAATTTTCCAGAGGAGGAAAACTTCTTGGAATTACTGGAGGAAGAATACAAAAGATTAATATACAGAACTCTTCAAGAAATTAGGAAGGACATTAAGCAAAACACAGAACGTGAAATAGAGGAAATTAAAAGATTAGAGAAGAGCATAATGACAAATTTAACAGACTGCAGGAATCCTTAGAGAGACAGCAATCAGAAATCAAGAAGATTAACAATAAAATTTTAGAATTAAACAACTCATTTGAAAGTCATAGGAGCAGATTTGAGGCAATGGAACTCAGAATTATTGAGACTGAAGATAAAACACTTGATGCAAACTTATTTGAGGAAAAATCAGACAAAGGGATTAAAAAAAAAAATGAAGAAACCCTAAGAATTATGTGGGAGTTTATCAAGAGGAATAACCTATGAGTGACTGGAATACCAGAACAGGGGAATAACAGAAAATACAGAAAGAATTGATGAAGATTTGTTGGCAGAAATCTTCCTTGATATCTTGAAAGATGAGAAGATATCTATTCAAGATGCTCATCAAACCCCACATAAGGTAGATCCCAAAAGAAATTCACCAAGACATATTATACTTAAGCTTGCCAAAGCAAAGATAAAGAGAATTTTAAAAGCAGCTAGGGATAAACGAAAAGTCATCTATAAAGGAGACTCAACGAGAATAAGCTCGGACTACTCAGCAGAAAACACGCAGGCAAGAAGGTAATGGGATGACATATATAAAGCCTTGAAGGAAAAAAACTGCCAGCCAAGAATTATAAATCCAGCAAAACTGTCTCTCAACTATGATGGTGAAATTAGGGCATTTCCAGATAAACAAAAGTTTAGGGAATTTGCAAAAATCAAACCAAAATTACAAGAAATACTAAAGGGAGTCCTCCAGTTAGAAAATCAGTAACATCAGATAAGAACCCAAGACTAGAACACAGGACAGAACAACCAGATATCAACCCAGATAGGGAAGTCATAAAAGTAAATCAAAGCTAAAACACTGAAAATAGGGAAACAGATGTCAATATGTAAAAGTTGACAACATTAAAACATAAAAGAGGGACTTAAAAAATGTATATACAGATTTTGCATATGGAAAGGAAGTTAAGGCACTATAAAGACATGAAAGACTGGTACAAACTTAGAAAAATAGGGGTAAATATTGAGGTAACCACAAAAGAAACTAACAATCCTACAAGTCAAAATAAAAAACTATAAAAATATAAAGACTCAGGAAACACAAAATCAACAACAATGAAAAAAGACGAAAAGAAAATACATAAACAAAAATGACTCAGTACAGAAAATTAAATGGAACAAAGAAACTGTCAACAACACACAAAAAAAGACATCAAAATGACAGTACTAAATTCATACCTATGATAATTACATTGAATATAAATGGATTAATACACCAATAAAGAGACAGACAGTGGCAGATTGGATAAAAAAAACACAATCCATCTATATGCTGTCTACAAGAGACACACCTTAGACTTAAAGACACAAACTACAACTCAAATGATGGAAAAAAATGGACTTTAAAGTAAAATCCACCACAAAGGATAAGGAAGGACACTGTACAATGATTAAGGGTATGATCTATCATGAAGACATATCCATAATAAACATCTACACACCCAAAGACAGGGCTCCAAAATACATAAAACAAACTAACAGCACTGAAAAGAGAGAGAGACAGCTCCACAATAGCAGTAGGAGACTTCAACACACCACTTTTGGTGAAGGACAGAACATCCAGAAAGAAGCTCAACAAAGACATGGAAGATCTAAATGCTACAATCAACCAACCTGATCTCTTAGACATAAACTGAACACTCCACCTAACAGCAGCCAAGTATACTTTCTTTTCCAACTCACATGGAGTATTCTCCAGAATAGACCACATACTAGGCCATAAAGCAAGCCTTAACAGAATCCAAAGCATCGAAATATTACAAAGCATTTTTTTGACCATAAAGCCATAAAAGTAGAAATCAATAACATAAAAAGAAAGGAAAAAAATCAAACACCTGGAAACTGAACAACACCTTGCTCAAAAACTACTGGGTTATAGAATAAATTATGGACGGAATAAAGAAATTCATAGAATCAAATGAGAATGCAAACACATCCTACCAGAACCTTTGAGACACAGCAAAAGCAGTGCTCAGAGGTCAGTTTATAGCAATAAATGCACACATCCAAAAAGAAGAAAGGGCCATAATCAAAACATTAACCCTATAACTGGAACAAGTAGAAAAAGAGCGGCAAAAGAAGCCCACTGGTGCCAGAAGGAAGGAAATAATAAGAATTAGAGCAGAATTAAATGAAATAGAGAATAGAAAAACAATTGAAAGCGTTAACAACGCCAAAAGCTGGTTCTTTGAAAAGATCTACAAAACTGATAAACCACTGGCCAAACTGACAAAAGAAAAACAACAGAGAAAGCAGATAACCAGTATAAGAAACGAGATGGGTGATATCACAACAGACACAACTGAGATTAAAAGAATCATAACAGTATGAATCAATCATAGTATGAAAAACTGTACTCTTGCAAATTTGAAAACCTAGAGGAAATGGACAAATTTCTAGAAACTCACTACCTACCTAAATTAATACAAACACAGGTAGAACCACTAAATAAACCCATAACAAAAGAAGAGATTGGAAAGGTAATTTAAAAACTATCACCAAAAAAAGGCCTGGCCCGGCTGGCTTCAATGGAGAATTCGACCAAACTTTCAGAGAAGAATTAACACCACTACTGTTAAAGTTATTTCAGAGATATAAAAGGATGGAACACTCCCAAACTCATTCTATGAAGCCAGCATAACCCTGATACCAAAACCAAGTAAAGACACCACTAAAAAAGAAAATTACAGACCCATATCCCTCATGAACATTGACACAAAAATCCTTAACAAAATTCTAGCCAATAGAATTCAGTAACATATCAAAAAAACAATTCACCATGATCAAGTGGGATTTATTACCAAGGATGGTTCAACATTAGAAAAAAATCAATGTAATCCATCACATAAATAAAACAAAAGACGAGAACCACATGATCTTATCAATTGGTGCAGAAAAGGCGTTTGACAAAGTCCAACACTCATTCATGATAAAAACTCTCAACAAAACAGGAACAGAAGAGAAATTCCTCAGTATAATTAAGGGCAATTATATAAAGCGAACAGTCAACATCAGCCTAAATGGAGAGACTTTGAAAACATTCCCCTTGAGAACGGGGACCAAACAAGGATGACTTTTATCACCACTCTCATTCAACATTGCACTGGAGGTCCTAGCCAGAGCAATTAGGCTAGAAAAGGAAAAAAAGGGCATCCAAATTGGTAGGGAAGAAGTCATAGTATCTCTATTTGCAGACGATATGCTCTATACACAGAAGACCCAAAGAAAACTACTGGAACTAGTAGAAGATTTCAGCAAAGTTTCAGGATACAAGATAAACATACAGAAATCAGTTGGATTCCTTTACACCAACAAAGAGAACCTCGAAGAGGAAATCACCAAATCAATACCATTTATAATAGCCCCCAAGAAGATAAAATACTTAGGAATAAATCTAATCAGAGATGTAAAAGACCTATACAATGAAAACTACAAGACACTACTGCAGGAAACCAAAAGAGACCTGCATAAGTGGAAAAACATACCTTGCCCATGGATAGGAAGACTCAACATTGTGAAAATGTGAATTCTACCCAAAGCAATCTACAAATACAATGCAATCCCGATCCAAATTCCAGCAGCATTTTTTAATGAAATGGAGAAACAAATCACCAACTTCATATGGAAAGTGAAGAGGCCCCGAATAAGTAAGCATTACTCAAGAAGAACAAAGTGGGAGGCCTCATACTACCTGATTTTAGAACCTATACTGCCACAGTAGTCAAAACAGCCTGGTACTGGTACAACAACAGATGCATAGACCAATGGAACAGAATTGAGAATCCAGACATAAATTCATCCACCTATGAGCAGGTGATATTTGACAAAGGCCCAAAGTCCATTAACTGGTGAAAAGACAGTCTCTTTAACAAATGGCGCTGCATAGCTGGATATTCACCATCAAAAACTGAAACAAGACCCATACCTCACACCATGCACAAAAACTAACTCAAAATGGATTAAAAACTTAAATACAAAATTGAAAATGATAAAGATCATGGATGAAAAAATAGGGACCATGCTAGGAGCCCTGATACATGGCATAAACACAATATGAACCATAAGTAACAATGTACAAGCACCAGAAGAGAGACTAGATAAACGGGACCTCCTAAAAATCAAACACTTATGTTCATCAGAAGACTTCACCAAAAGAGTAAAACACAACCTACAGACTGGGAAAAAAAATTTGGCTGTAACAAATCCAATCAGCATCTAATCTCTAAAATCTACAAGATACTGCAAAACCTCAACAACAAAAAGACAAATAACCCAATTAAAAAGTGAGCAAAGGATATGAACAGACACTTCGCCAGAGATATTCGGGCAGCTAACAGACACGTGAAGAAATGCTCACGATCATTAGCCATTAAAGAAATATAGATCAAAACTACAATGAAATATCATCTCACCCCAACAAGGCTAGCCTTAATCCAAAAAACACAAAATAATAAATGCTGGAGAGGTTGTGGAGAGACTGGAAAACTTATACACTGTTGGTGGGAATGTAAAATGGTAGAACCACTTTGGAAGTCGATTTGGCGCTTCCTTAAAAAGCTAGAAATAGAAGTAGCATACAATCCAGCTATTCCGCTCCTTGGAATATATCCTAGAGAAATAAGAGCCGTCACACGAATAGATATACACACACCCATAGTTACTGCAGCACTGTTCACAGTAGCAAAAAGATGGAAACAACCGAGGTGCCCATCAACGGATGAATGGATAAACAAATTGGAATGGAATAGTACGCAGGGATAAAGAACAACGACGAATCTGTGAAATATCTTATAACACGGAGGAATCTGCAAGGCATTATGCTGAGTGAATTTAATCAGTCACAAAAGGATAAATATTGTATAAGACCACTACTATAAGAACCCAAGAAAAGGTTTAAACATAGAAGACTACATTCTTTGATGGTTGCAAGGGTTGCGAGGGAGGGTGAGGATTATTCACTAACTAGATAGTAGACAAGTATTATCTTAGGCAAAGGGAAGGATAAAACACATGACAGGGGAAGTCAGCACAACCGGACTAAACCAAAGCTAAGAAGTTTCCTGAATACAATCAAACACTTTGAGAGACAGAGTAGCCAGGGGTAGGAATCTGGGGACCATGCTTTCAGGGGACATATATAGGTCTGTTGGCATAACAAAGCCTATTAAGAAAATTTTCTGCATCCTACTTCCATGAGTGGCATCTGGGGTCTTAAAAGCTAGGGAGCAGCCATCTAAGGTGCATCAATTAGTCCCAACCACCTGGAGTAAAGGAGAATGAAGAACACCAAAGACACAAGGAAAGTTTTAGACCAAGAGACAGAAAGGGGCACATAAATTAGAAACTTCATCAGCCTGAGACCAGAAGAACTGGATAGTGCCTGGCTACCACCAATGACTGCCCTGACAGGGAACACAACAGAGGGCCCCTGATGGAGCAGGAGCAAGGTGGGGTGCGTAACTCAAATTCTAGACCAGACTTAGTGGTCTGACTGAGACTGGAGGAACCCTGGAAACAACGGCCCCCAGATTCTCTATCAGCCCAGAACTAAAATAATTTCTGAGGCCAACTCTTCAGACAGGGATTAGATTGGACAGTAGGACATAATGTGATAGTCGTGAGGAGTGTGCTTCTTAGCTCAAGTAGATACAAGACACTAAAAGGGCAACTTCTGTCTGGAGGTGAGATGGGAAGGCAGAGAGGGTTAGAAGATGTTGAAATGGACATGGGGAATCAGGGGTGGAAAGGAGGAGTGTGATGTCACAGTATGGAGAGAGCAATTAGGGTCATATAAAAATGCATGTATAAATTTTTGTACGGGAGACTAACTTGAAATGTAAACTTCACTTTAACTAGAACAATAAAAAAGAAAAAAAGAAATAACTTGAGGTGTAAACTTTCACCTAATGCACAATTAAAAAAAAAAAAGATACACTAGAGATGAGGTTTAAGGGCGAGAAGGTAGGCTAGTGATTTGGATTTATTTTTGTTACTGACGTGTAAGGGAGCATGTTTACTTGTTTGTGGCAAGCAATCTGAGTGTTTTACAGATATCTACATTCTAAGTTGGCTTCAATAGCATCTATGTGAATCACTTTAAGAAAAGCTACATAAATATAAATCTTTTAAGAAACATTTCCTCTTTTCTTGACTAAGTTCCTTTCCTTTATCTCTAGATTCCATCCAACTTTCTTCTCCTGCCCTTTTCTATCACCCTGTTACTTAATTGTATTATGACAGGCACCTAACAACAACAGCAAATGAGGATTTCAGAAAATCTGATGCAAGTTTTGGTCAATGGTCAATGGTAGTGAAGGAAAAAGAACAGTTGGCTGACTTCAAAATGTCATTGCAATACCAAGTTAAGATTAATAAATAAATATTTTAGAATAATTGGTAAAAAACAATACAATAACATATAGCTTATGAAGTGTTGTTTAAAAGGGGTTTCCAGTTAATAAGATTATGCGTTATTTACTATAAATTTGGATATTGTTGCTTTTTTAAGTAAAGGATCTAGCTCAAGGCTGTGTATTTTGCCTTTTTTTTTTTTTTTTGCCTTCCTTTATAATCTTTATAGTTCCTGTGAATCTTCCCACCAATCTTGCTTATTTGAAAAGCAGTTGAAAAAAAAAAAATGGATGTGTTATAGATTTCAGATAATAGTATCCTTCATCTATTAGATTATTCCTGATTTCAATGTATGGAGATAGTTCATTCATTTAGCATTGGACTGGTTTCAGGTATTTTCCAATATATCATTCAGAAAAATAAAAACAATTCCCCTGGTAATGCATTCCTATAGTCACCACCCTTTTTATTCTCACCATACTTTCCCTGGTTCAGGTTTCCCCAATTAATTAATTATTCTATGTTTAAACTTCCTAAAAGGCCTTTATACCATCCTTCCTTTTTTCCTTTAAACTATTTCTATAAGCCACCAAAGACTAATCTACCTAAAATGCAGAATGTTGCCTCTCATCTATTCAGCAATATCTGAAGACTCAGCACAGACTATATAACATAGTGCATTAAAATTATGCTAGCTGCTATAAAGATAAACCATGAAATCTCAGTGGCTTGACAAAAAAGAATCTCAATAAGTGGCCTGACAAAATAAATTCAGAAATCCAGGATGACAAAAGTTCTCTAACTTCACAACTTGGTTCCCAAGGTCACCCTGGGCACCAACATCCATCTATCAAAGGGAGGATCAAACACTGTACATGAAGTTTTCATAGCTCAAGCCTTAATTTGCCGAATATAATCTCTATCCTCATTCCATTAGCCAGGCAACAAACACTAGCCCACGTTGTTGTTGTTGTTGTGTGCTGTCCAGTCAGTTCTGACTCATAGTGACGCTATAGGACAGAGTAGAACTGCCAGATAGGGTATCCTAGGCTGTAAATCTTTCCTGGAAGAGATCATCAGGTCTTCTTTCATGCTGAACTGCTGATGGGTTTGAAGCTCCGACCTTTTGGCTAGCAGCAGTGCGCGTTAAACATCGTGCTGCCAGGGTTCCTTCCACAAGCCCATATCTGCGTGCAAAAGAGACAGAGTTATGAAGTCCAGTGATGTGGAACACACAGTAGACAAAGGGGGTTGCTGAAAATCTAAGAAATCTAATATTTTGGACAGCCCCACCAGGATTTCACTTCAAACTGCCTTTACAATCTTAGCTTTTTATCCTTTCCCGTGTACCTTCCACCCCAACCAAATCATTGTTCTCAAAATACCCTATTATGTGCCTGGACTCACATTCTTTCCTTTACCTTAATTGTACTTGTCCACCTTTGTCAATCACATATGCCTTTGTCAATCAGAATTGCCAATCTCTACATTTAGTGAGTATTCTATATTCTCTGCAATGACATTCTATTCAATTTTTCCTATCAAAATACTTTTCCTATTTTTTGCCTTTTTTACAAATTTTAATATTAAAAAAAATCTTAATCTGTAGTTGTTTTTGTCTCTCTGTTTTGTTAACCAAATGCTAAGATTTGTACACTAAATACTTAGAACTATATTTTACTCACACTGAATTCCTCTGCCTGTTGATAATGGATTCAGCTATTCAGCAAAATTAGTGTACAGGACCTGGATTTGGTGGTAAATATACTGATCAATGAGATGTTGTTTACCTTTATTGATCTCATAGTTAACTGAGGAAATTAAGGCTAGAAATTAATATTAATATTACATTGCAAATCTTAGAATACTTAGGATATGGTATGGAGCTTCGAGTTGTGAATCTTTTGAAAATAAACCTAAGTTTATTGAAATTTCATTAAACTTCTACCTTTGATTTTGAATAGCAATAGTAATAATATCTTTCATATGTAAGAGATTCTACTATTATGTGTAAGTCAGTTTAAACAAGTTACCTTATTCAATCTTCAACAGACAAACATAGAAAACCTCCCAGGAAGGTGTCATATTGTCCTTTTGACAAACGAAGAAACTGAGTTTTAGAAATGCAACTTTTACATCAGTTAATCAGAGAATCCAGTTTTGTCCAATACCCATCTTATTCCAATGATAATGTTATGTTATGTAATGTCTCTTACTTCATTTCCTAGTTCAGTTCCTGAAACTCTGACAAAGATTTCTTTTAAAACAAAGTATTTTAAAAAGCATACTTTACACTTGACACAAACAGAATCAATTCTAATGATCCTCATCTGTTGGTGACAGTTCCATGACGTGATTGATGTAACTGGTGTCACTGAATTGTATGTGTGAAAAAGGTAGAATTGACCAATGTCATGTTATCTATATTTTTATAATAATAATAAAGATAAAGATAAGGACAAAACTATAATTGTAGCCTGGATGTCTTTGAGATGAGAGGTCCTGGAACTTTGTATGCTGAAGGTCAGAGAAGACAGGCCAAGTCTTGGCAGCATTTGAAGTAAGCAAAGTTCAATTTGATGCCTTCCTTTTGGAACTTTCTCCCAACATGTGATGCTTTATTAGTCTTTGGCTGGCACCACATAGGGCCTATTGCCAAAGACTCTTTCTGTACTATGTAACCAGGACTTTCTTCCTAAATTTGCCTTTACTTTTTTTTCACTTATGTGGGCAGTCCAGGAACCCTGGCGGCGCAGTGGTTAAGAGCTTGGCTGCTAACCAAAAAGTCGGGGGTTAGAATCCACCAGTCGCTCATTGGAAACCCTATAGCGCAGTTCTATTTTGTACTAGAGGGTTGCTATGAGTCAGAATTGACTCAAGGGCAATGAGTTTGGTTTATATGGGCAGTTCACTACATGTGTTATTTTAAATTTTTCTTAGGCTAGTTTAATGCCACATCTCAGTAAGTATGAACATGTTTAATAGGGAGAACTTCCTTTAAAAATTTAGATATTTAAAGGGTTGATTTGAAAATTGTGCAAGAATGTGATGTTCGGAGCACTAGACTATCTTTTTGGAACACTGCAAATCATACCACCTAAAAAGCTGCCTCTTCTTTGTACATGGCCCTGTCTAGAAAAAAAAAAAAGTAAGTTATTGATTTATATTTGCTTGTTTTAGTGAAGGAGCCCTGATGGCACAGTGGTTAAGAGCTTGGCTGCTAACCAAAAGTTGGCTGTTTGAACCCACCAGCCACTCCTTGGAAACCCTATGGAGCAGTTCTACTCTGTCCCATAGGGCCACTATGAGTTGGAATTGACTTGAGGGCAACGTATTTGGTGGCTTGGTATTTCAGTGAAATGATTTTTTTAAAAAAAAAACTATTGCAGTCCAGTCAACTATGACTCGTAAAGACCCTATGGGACAGAGTAGAACTGCCCCATAGGGTTTCCAAGGAGCAGATGGTGGATTTGAACTGTCAACCTTTTGGTTAGAAGCCTAATGCTTAACTTCTGTGCCACCAAGATTCCTATTTTAGTGAAGTCCTCATTTTTTCTTTTGTTGCATTTATGTCTTCATTTTTCTCATGTCTGTATTTTGTTTCTTTGTTTTTGCTATTTGTTAGTAGATTTCATTTTGGTTTTTACATTTTTTACGATTTAAACATTTTATTATAGAAGCTTATGTACCATAATAGCAGTGATTTTCAACTGAATTTCAACTTATCCCTGAATTACATAGAATATATATTAAGGTGTTTTTCTCTAGTGCTTGTATGATTTCCAAAATAAACTCAACCAATGACTTAGCCATAAATTTGATTATATACTCCAAAATAACATCTGCCCTTTTTTTCTTTTCTTAGTGCAAGAATTCTATTATAATGTATTATAAATGTGAACAACTTCTTAGTAATAAATTGTTCAATGCCTCAAAAATGGCACATTAACTATGATATTAACTATCATCTTTCTCCTGATAAAACTTGAATTTTTGTCTGAAGTTCAGGCCATGGAAGATCAAATGTTAATACCTATTTGAGAATATACTTAAATGTTCTTATTGAGTATTATGTTAGTTTAGGCGCTAATTTAATATGCTTCCATTATATCAAATATATAGCAGTCTTTGGAAAATAACTTTGAAGTATAAGGTAAATTTTCATTCAGAAAAAAATGATTAAAATAGTACTCTTTATATCTACCACTATAATCAGTAAGCTGTTTTATTAAAAAATTAAGAAAAAGTTACCAATTATTTTATAATTATAAAATAAAATATAATTTTATAGTTATAAAATAATAGAATATATAATTATAGTGTAAATCTTGTAGAAAAATTCATTTGGTTTTATTGAATGAGCTCATCACGTTTCATACATTGATTTTTATTTTAATGCTCTACCAAGTTACTTTTTTTTCAATGCAGCCATTAGTGGATAAAATTTATTTGATCTAGTTGACAGATCAAGGAAATAGAATTTAAACATTGTTTTAATTCTAAGAAATGAATAGAAACTTATATCTACTTCTTCTAGTATTTTGAATCCGTTATTTTCCCTCAAGTAACATTCAAATTTTCTAAGTTTCTTATAAAATTCGTCAGAGCAGGGCCTAATGATAATTATTTCCATACATCTTGTAATTTCAATGTAACACAGACAACTTGAGCTTTCTACATTTTTTGTATTGCTTAACTCCAAATTTTTTTCCATAATCCACATCACTTGATGTTAAAAAAGATAATAAATCAAGTTAAAAATTTTGTAAATGAATCACAGTTTTTATCATGGTTTTTGTATAACCAAAGATTCTTGGTTTCCATTTTGTTGTGCGACTTTCTGGAAGCTACTTTGCCAGAGATGGGAAGAGATATTCTATTTTCATAGGGGTGTTCTGCTACAATGTTCCTGTATTCTGCCTTAAAGCTCTATTATTCAACCAGGTAACCATCCTGGTCACTGATTACCTGAAATATCAACAAAAATTTATCTGGAACACCCCCATTAAGTTCACAGCACACTGAAAGAGTTATTTTTAGTGAAACACTACGTTTGAAAAAAATTTAGTTGGTATATATATCTAGTGATGTAACACTATAAACCAAAAACCAAACTCATTGTCATCAAGTTGATCCCAACTCATAGCGACCCCAGAGGACAGAGTAGAACTGCCTCATAAGGTTCCTAAGGAGCAGCTGGTGGATTCGAACTGCTGACCATTTGATTAGGAGCAGAACGTTTAACCACTGCGCCACCAGGGCTCCATGTAATACATATCACTTTATGTGTTCATACTTCATGGTTATGGGCACTATTTATTTTAAATTCCTCTGGTTTTCAAAATATTTGGTATTGTATAGTTGCATTACATTCAAATATACAATGGTGAACGTGCCTAAAGCCTGTCCCATCAAGCTTTTACTAAAGAGTATAATGAGAAATAAATTTGAGTGAACAAGTTATTACAATGTAGAGATATAATGTGGAAGTACTGGATGCTATGAGGACCCGCTGAGACATCAACTCTCCTTGATGTAGGAAGTCATTGAAGATTGCCTGATAGAAGCAATACTCAATTGCCAGATTTGAAAGATGAGGTGAGCCAAGCATGTGTGTGTCTGTGGAAGGTAAAATTTGCTGTGGGGTGGATGGACATAGGAGAGAAGTGTAAATGGGAAAGGAAGGAGAGTGTTTCAGGCAATAGAATTAGAAAGTGAATCAGCCAGAGGGCAAAAATAAATATAAAATTGATAGAAACTAAAAGTTATTTCAAATATGAGGTGAGATGTTTAGGAGAAGATAAAACTCGAATGATGGATACAGATGTTTAAATTTGATAGACTTAATAGATAATCATAGAGATAGAATGTGGAGACTTGATAGAGTGAAGAGTGAGGGTGTGACCCATGTTCATTGCAGCACTGTTCACGATAGCAAAAAAATGGAAAAAACCTAGGTTTCCATCAAGGGACGAATGGATAAAATGGTATATTCACTCAATGGAATACTACACAATAATAAAGAACAAAGATGAATCCGTGAAACATCTTACAATATGGATGAATCTGGGAGGCATTTTGCTGAGTGAATTTAGTCAATCACAAAAGGATACTTTATAAGACTAGTATTATAAGAACTCAAGAAAAGGTTTAAACACAGAAGAAAATATTCTTTGATGGTTACAAGAGTGGGGAGGGAGGGAGATGGTTATTCACTAACTAGATAGTAGACAAGAATTATCTTAGGTGAAGGGAAGGACAACACACACTACAGGGGAAGTCAGCACAACTGGACTAAACCAAAGCTAAGAAGTTTTCTGAATACCAACACTTCGAGGGACACAGTAGCAGGGGCAGGGGTCTGGGGACCATGCTTTCAGGGAACATCTAGGTCAATTGGCATAACAAAGTTTATTAAGAAAATGTTCTGCATCATACTTTCGTGAGTGGCATCTGGGGTCTTAAAAGCTAGCGAGCAGCCATCTAAGATGCATCAATTTGTCCCACCACACCTGGAGTGAAGAAGGATGAAGAACACCAAAGACATAAGGAAAATATTAGCCCAAGGGACAAAAGGGGCCGCATAAACCAGAGTCTCCATCAGCCTGAGATCAGAAGAACAAGATAGTGCCCGGCTACCACCAATGACCGCCCTGACAGGGAACACAACAGAGAGTCCCTGACAGAGTAGGAGAAATGTGGGGTACAGAACTCAAATTTTACTAAACAGGTTAAACCCCAGAGAGCATGGCCCCCAGACTCTCTGTCAACCCAGAACTAAAACAATTCCCTAGGCCAACTCTTCAGACAAAGATTAGAATGGACTATGGGACATAAAATGATACTCATGAAGAGTGTGCTTCTTAGCTCAAGTAGATACATGATACCTGTCTGGAGGTGAGATGAGAAGGCAGAGAGGATCAGGTGCTGGTTGAATGGACATGGGAAATCAGGGGTGGAAAGTAAAAGTGTGCTGTCACAGTATAGGGAGAGCAATTAGGACCACATAAAAATATATGTATAAATTTTTGTATGAGAAACTAACTTGAATTGTAAACTTTCACTTAAAGTACATTGATAAAATTTAAAAAATTTAAAAAAGAGTGAAAGTGTGAGAGAAAGTGACATATCAAGATGAGTCTTGGGTAGATGGCTCTGAGTGGATACTTTTTCATATACTGACATAGAAGGAAAGCAAGTTTTGTGGGGAGATAATAAGGATTTGGACATTTTGAGAGTATCCCTGTGGAAATAGAGTGTACTATCGGGCATTTCCATTTTAGAAAAAAAGGTTTAAAACCTAGAGACATCTTTTAGAGGTAGAGGTTTGTCAACAGGGCTGCTTTTGTACAGATTTTGATTGCATGCCATTCACACATCCTTTTTCTGGAAAGTATTTAAGCTGAAACAGCATTTCAAAATAATACTTATAATAGATATCAATCACCACTAAAACAAAGCACAAGCAATATGTTGATGAGTTTACAGTTTATGGTATATAGTGGACTGGAAAACAACATTTGTTCCAACTTTCTCTTCTACAGCATATATGATATGTCTGAGTAATCCATTCTGCTATTCTGCCATAGTCAGAATAAGTGAAACCTGGAAGCAAGGAGTGGAGCATGGGATGGCAACTCTCATGATTATACTGAATGACTCACTAATGAAATGTTTTTTCCTCATTTTCCAACTTTTAGCTTCGACCACTTTATTTATTTATTTTTTATTGTGCTTTAGGTGAAAGTTTACAGCTCAAGTTAGTCTCTTATACAAACATTTATACACACGTTGTTACGTGACCCTAGTTGTTATCCATATAAAGAGACAGCACACTCCCCCGTTCCACCCCGGATTTCCCGTGCCCGTTCAACCAACTCCTTTCCCTTTCTGCCTTCTCATCTCGCCTCTGGACAGGAGCTGCACATTTAATCTTATGTATCTACTTGAAGTAAGAAGCACACCCTTCATGAGTATCATTTTATGCCCCATAGTCCATTCTAATCTTTGTCTGAAAAGTTGGCCTTGGGAATTGTTTTAGTTCTGGGTTGACAAAGAGTCTGGGGGCCATGCTTTCTGGGGTTCCTCCAGTCTCAGACCATCAGGTATAATCTTTTTATTAGAATTTGAGTTCTGCACCCTACTTTTCTCCTGCTCCATCAGGCACTCTCTGTTATGTTCTCTGTCAGGGTGGTCATTGGTGGCAGCCGGGCACCATCTAGTTCTTCTGATCTCAGACTGATGGAGTCTCTGGCTTATGTGGACCCTTTTGTCCCTTGGGCTAATATTTTCCTTGTGTCTTTGGTGTTCTTCATTCTTGTTTGCTCCAGCTGGGTTGAGACCAGTTGATGCATCTTAGATGGCCGCTTGCTAGCTTTTAACACCCCAGACAGCACTCACCAAAGTGGGATGCAGAACGTTTTCTTAATAAACTTTGTTATGCCAATTGACCAAGATGTCCCCCGAAACCATGGTCCCCAGATCTCTACCCCACTTATTCTGTCCCTTGAAGTGTTTGGTTGTATTCAGGAAACTTCTTAGCTTTTAGTTTAGTCCGGTTGTGCTGACTTTCCTTGTATTGTGTTGTCCTTCCCTTCACCTAAGATAATTCTTGTCTATTGTCTAGTTAGTGAATTCCCATCTCCTTCCTTACCACCCTTATAACCAACAAAGAATGTTTTCTTCTCTGTTTAAACCTTTTCTTGAGTTTTTATAATAGTGGTCTCATACAATATTTGTCTTTTGTGACTGACTAATTTCACTCAGAATAATGCTTTCCAGATTCATCCATGTTATGAGACGTTTCACAGATTCATTGTTGTTCTTTATTGTTGCATAGTGTTCCAATGTGTTAATATACCATAATTTGTTTATCCATTCATCCCTTGATGGGAACATAGGTTGTTTCAACTTTTTGCTATCGTGAACAGTGCTGCAATGAACATGGGTGTGCATATATTTACTTGTGTGATGACTCTTATTTCTCTAGGATATATTCCAAGGAGTTGGATTACTGGATAGTATGGTACACAAAACCTCTCTAAAGTGTTAAAAAACAAGGATGTCACTCTGAGGACTACGGTGTGCCTGACTCAAGCCTTAATATTTTCAATTGCCTCATATGCATGTGAAAGCTGGACAATGAATAAGGAAGACCAAAGATGAACTGATGTTTTTAAATTATGGTGTTGGCAAAGAATATTGAATAGACCATGGATTGTCAGACGAAAGAAAAAATCTGTCCTGGAAGAAGTACAGCAAGAATGCTTCTTAGAAGTGAGGATGGTGAGACTTTGTCTCATGT
Organism: Dugong dugon; assembly: GCA_030035585.1. Taxonomy (NCBI): domain Eukaryota; kingdom Metazoa; phylum Chordata; class Mammalia; order Sirenia; family Dugongidae; genus Dugong; species Dugong dugon. Next base: position 39,114,478 of record CM057479.1, read on the forward strand.
ACTTTGGACATGTTATCATAAGAGACAAGTTCCTGGAGAAGGACATCATGCTTGGTAGAGGTTCAACAAAAAAGAGGAAGTTCTTCAAGAGAGGGATTGACACAATGGCTTTAACAATGGGCTCAAAAATATCAACGATTGTGAGGATGATGCGGGACTGGGCATAGTTTCATTCTGTTGTATAGAGGATCACTATGAGTCAGAACTAAGTAGAGGGCACCTATCAATGACAACAACATGTTATGTTGAACTATGGGACACATACAGTGGTTTAAAAAGGGATGGAGATAGCACATAGTTATGTTGGATGCTGATCCTGGCTTTAGGGAAAGACATATATCTAAACAACTATTATGCAACTTGAAGAGTTTTAAGTGTCATAAAAAAAACTTCAGATATGACTTCCGGGCAACATGGCTCTATAGTCAGAAGCACCACACCATCCCTCTGAAGCAAAAATCAGAAAAACTAAGTCAAATAAAGTCACATATCAATCCTGAAACCTTACGCATCAAATGAAGAGATAAAGAACTGTGCCAAGCACCAAATGGAATAAGAAAGTGACCAAGATCAGAGAGCAAAGAGAGATACATGGAGAGGTTCTCTATCAGCTACTGCACCACGGATCCACCATCTTGGACTCCTAATGGAGATCAGTGATCAGGGGGTATGAGACAGCAGCTTCACAAAGCTTCCAGCAGGAGACAGAACAAGTGATAACCAGCGATATAAGCTTTCCCACACTCCACCCTTCTTAACCCCAACTTGGGCTCCTCTGCTTCCTGTAGCCACAGTCTCTTGGCCAGGAAGCACCCCAGTATTGCTTGGATTCCACCAACCCACAATGGCTGGTTCCCTGAGTGCCTTTTGTTGGCTGCTGGTGTTGCTTTTTTCTGCTTCTTCAGATTTTTGCCTTACCTCTCACCACCTCCCCCTCCTTTCTTTCAAGTACCTGGCTCTGAGAGCCATCTTTGCTTCCTCCTGAAAGGCTGCAAAACACCGCTTGACTGTGAAACTCCTTCCTGACCCATACTGCCATGCTGGTAGGACCCTCAGGGCTTGTTTGTTTCTTTGCTCTGATTTGTTCTGTTTTTATTTGTTTGTTTCTTTTCTTTTCTTTTCTTTTTTTCTCTCTGCTTGGGAGCCCCTTCTAGCCAGGCAGTACCATGCAGCTTTGAAGCTATTCCCTTACTCTGCACAGACAGACAGGGACTTCCCTGGGGGCATTTCTTTTTTCTTGTTTTTTCTTTGTTTTTGTTTCTTAGTTTTGTTTTATTCTCTTTCTTATTCTCTTTTTGTCTTTCTTCATTTCCAGTTTCTCGATTTATTCATTCTTTCTTTTACCCTTTTTCTTTTTTTCACTTTTGTTTTTCCACATTTCTAAGTCTTTCATCTCTCCACTCTAATAGCAAGCTCCCTTAGCACTCTTTTTTGTTTGTGTGTATGTTTTTTGGCTCCTGCTTCTCTCTCCTCTCTCTCGTCTTTCCCATACCAATCTTAGCTCCACACATAACAATCTACCCCGTCCTTCCTGCCTACCTGCACTGTGCACTGAACATCAAACTCCCAAGCAACACAGGAACAGCCTACTGGAACCTGCCCTGCACTGATTCCCAGTCAACACTGTCAGCCCTGGTACGTGCCACAAAAAACCTATCCCATCAACTCCCGTTCAGCTGGGTCTGCCCTGCTGTGCCATACCTGAGTGACTGACCCTGCCCATTGTAGAAGGAGGTGAAAAGTATTGTGCCCACAGACAAGCAAACAACAAAGAACACACAGCCCGCCTTCTCAGATGTAACTAAATAAAACAAAAAACCAGGAAAAACAAACAAATCTACAATCAGTAAATGAGCAAAATAACCACTGAATGCCCTGAAGACAGCATACAATATCAAAACATTGACAAAAACAGGACAGGATGGCTCCAGTAGGCATCCACAACAAAACACCAGATGACATTCCAGTAGAAAAAAGGCACTAGACCTACCTGGATAGGGAACTCAAATCTCTAATATAAAGAATTATCCAAGAGTTGAAGCAAAAAGCAGACAAAAATGACAAAAAACAGACAAATCCATGGAAAAGGCACACAAATTCACAAAAAATACAGACGAAAAAATTGGAAGAATTCAAGAAAATAATACAGGAACAAAGTGGTAAAATAAATTCATAACTAGAACTCATACAAAAACAACAATTAGAACTCCAAAAGATAAACAAGATTTCAGAAATGGACAGTGTCATAGAAGGGATAAGGAGCAGGTTTGAAATGATGGAAGATAGGATCAGTGAAATTGAAGGCAAACACTTGGACACAACTCTGTTTGAGGAAAAATCAGAAGAAAAAGAACATAGAAAAATGAAGAAACCCTGAGAATAATGTGGGATATAATCAAAAGCAAAAATCTGCAAGTGTTCTGAGTTCCAGAACAGGGGGAGAAAACAGAAAACACGAGAGAATCACTGAAGAATTGCTGACAGAAAACTTCCCCAATATCATGAAAGATGAAAAGCTGACCATCCAGGAAGGTCAATGAACCCCATATAGGATAGACCCCAAAAGAAAATCACCAAGGCATATCATAATCACACTCGCTAAAACCAAAGACAAAGAATCCTGAGAGCAGCTCAAGAAAACAAAAAGTCACATACAGACGAGAAACAATAAGACTAAGTTTGGATTATTCAGCAGATACTATGCAGACAAGAAGACAATGGGATGACATATATAAAACCTTGAAAGCAAAACACTGCCAGCCAAAAGTAATATATCCTGCAAAACTCTTTCAGATATGATGGTGTAATTAGGTCATTTCCAGATAAATAGAAGTTTAGGGACTATGTAAAACCAAACCAAATTTACAAGACTTAATAAAGGGAGTCCTTCAATCTGAGAACAAACAACATCAGACCGCAGGCTGAATATAGGACACAGGATTGTACTAGCCAGATACCAGCCTAGGAAATGAACTCTTAAGGACTATGCAAAACCAAAAGGATTACAACAGAGAACCAGAGAGGTTCATCTGTAAATGACAACAGCATTAGAACAATGAAAGAGGGAATAAACGGTGTAGGTATAGAACCTTCAAATGGAGAGGAAAGCAATACAATATCAAGTAATAATAGACTGGATCAAATCTAGGAAGATACGGGTAAATTCCAAGTTAACCACAAAGAAAGTTAACAAACTACTCATCAAAATAAAGAAGAAAAACATAAAGTCTCAGTAGAAACAAAACCTACAAAAACAAAAGAAATTAAAAAAAAATCCACAAACAAAAGGAACTCAGCACAGGAGAGTAAAAGAAACAAAGAAAACGTCAGCACCACAAAAAAAAAAGCACTGCAAAATGAAATCCCACTCCTAGGAATATATCCTAGAAAAATAAGAGCCATCACATGAATAGACATATGCAAACCCATATTCATTGAAGCACTGTTCACAATAGCAAAACTATGGAAACGACCTAGACGTCCATCAAAAGATGAATGGATAAACAAACTACGGTACACAAACACAATGGAGTATTATGCAAAGATGAAGAACAATGATGAAGCTGTGAAGCGTTTCATAACATAGATGGAACTAGAAGACATTATGCTGAGTGAAATAAGTCAATCACAAAAGGAAAAATATTGTATAAAATCGCTACTGTAAAAACTCATGGAAAAGTTTACACACAAAAAGAAACAATCTTTCTTTGTTACAAGGGATGGGAGCAGTGAGGGGAAACTAAATAGACAATAGATAAGTGATAACTTTGGTGAAGGGTATGACAGTACACAATACTGGGGAAGTCAGCACAACTTGTACAAGGAAAGGTAATGGAAGCTCCATAGAAACTTCCAAACTCACTGAAGGACTGAATTGCTGGGCAGAGGAATGTGGGGACCATGGTCTCAGGGAACATCTAGCTCAATTGGCATAACACAGTTTATAAAGACAATGTTCTACATTCTATCTTGGTGAGTAGCATCTGGGGTCTCAAAAGCCTATGAGAAGCAATCTAAGATACTCCACTCATCTCACCCCTTCTGGAGGAAGGGAGAATGAAGAGAACAAGATACAAGGAAAAGATTAGTCCTAAGGACTAATGGACCACAACTACCAAGGCCTCCACCAGACTGAGTCCAGTACAGCTAGATGATGCCCAGCTACCACCACTCACTGCTCTGACCGGGATCACAATAGAGGGTCCTGGACAAAGAAAGAAAAGGATGTAGAATAAAATTCTTACTCACAAAAAAAAAGACCAGATTTACTGGTCTGACCTACTGGAGAAACTCGAAGAGTGTGACCCCCAGATATCCTTTTAGCTCAGTGTGAAGTCACTCCCGAAGTTCACCATTCAGCCAGGGATTGGACAGCCTCATAAAACAAAACGGGGTTAATGAGGCACAGCAGTCCAGGGACTAGGACTAGAAGGTAGAAGGGGACAGGAAAGCTGGTGAGAGGGAACCCAAGTTTGAAAAGACACCGTGTTGACATGTCATGCGTTTGTTAACTATTGTCATAGGGCAATATGTGCACTAACCGTTTAATGAGAAACTATTTGTTCTGCAAACCTTCTTCTAAGGTACAAAAAGAAAAAAAAGAATTATCTATGTGAGTCAAATTGACAACAGCGACTCAAAAGTTTTGAGGGGAAGCTTAGGGGGCAGTGAATTGAAGATAATGGTGATGAAATAATTTGGAAAAGGATAGTGAGAATATCAGCACAACGGGAGGAATGTAATTGATGTCACTGAATTGTACATGTAGAAACTTTTGAAATGGTGTAAGTTTGTCTATGTATATTTTCACCAAAAAAAAAGGTCCTCCAAGGTCGAGATGGTAGAGTGTTGACATGTGGCAGGATTGTTAACCAATGTCATAAAACAATATGTGTACTGACTGTTTAATGAGAAACTGTTCTGTAAACCTTCATCTAAAGTACAATAAAAAAATTTTTTTTAAATCTTTCAATATTGCAACTGGAGGCTCGAATTTTTTCTTTAGTTCTTTCAGCTTGAGAAATGCTGCATGTGTTCTTCCATTTTTGGTTTTCTAATTCTATGTGTTTGTACATTTCATTATACTTTACTTTGTCTTCTGAAGCCACCCTTTGAAATATTCTGTTCATCTCTTACTTCATCATTTCTTCCACTCGCTTTAGCTACTCTACATTAAAGAAGAAGTAAGGGAGTCTTCTGACATCCATTTTGGATTTTTCTTTCTTTCCTGTCTTTTTAATGAGTTTTTGCTTTCATCATGTATTACATCTTTGATGGCATCCGACAGTTTGTTTGGTTTTTGGTCATTAATGTTCAGTGCAGCAAATCTGTTCTTGAGATGGTCTTTATATTCAGGTAGGATATATTCAAGGTTGTATTTTGGCTCTCATGTACTTGTTTTAATTTTCTTTAGCTTCAACTTAAACTTACATATCAACTTGAACTTGCACATGAGTAATTGATAATCTGTTCCACAGTTAGTCCCTGGCCTTCTTCTGACTGATGATATTGAGATTATCTATCATCTCTTTCCACAGATGTAGTCCACTTGATTCCTGTGTATTCCATCTGGCAAGGTCCATATATATAGTCGCCATTTATGTTGTTGAAAAAAGATATTTGCATGAATAAGTCATTGATCTTGGAAAATTCTATAATGCTATCTCTGGTGTCATTTCTATTACCAAGGCCATATTTTCCAACTACTGATCCTTGCTGTTTGTTTTCAGCTTAAACATTCCAATCACCAGTAATAGTCAATCCCGCATCTCGATTGCATGTTTGATCAATTTAATGCCACAGAGTTGGTAAAATTCTTCAATTTATTCATCTTTGGCATTAGTGGTTGGTTGTTCATAAGTTTTAGTAATAGTTGTTTTAACTGATCTTCTGTGTTGGTATGGATATTATCCTGTCACTGACAGCACTGTATTTCAGGAAAAATCTTGAAATGTTCTTTTTGATGATGAATGCAAAGTTTTTCTCTCCAATTTGTCATTCCTGGCATAGTAGACGAATATCAGTCGATTTCAGCTCACTAATTCCTAGGATAACAACATATATGCATTCCATTTCATTTTTGATGATTTCCAATTTTCCTAGATTCATACTTTGTACATTCCATGTTCTGATTATTAATACATATTTGCAGCTGTTTCCTCTCATTAATTATCTAACTAACTAATGGCATTATTTAGATTTGACCTTTGGACAAAGTTTGTAGTGAGAAGAAATGACATGTAAAGCTGGTCGGACCAAATTATGAAAGTCCTTGAGAGTCAATGAAAGAAGCTGAATTTTATTCTCTGGCTATTTGTCATTGAAGATTTATAAATGATATGGTCATTTTCCATTGGTGTGCTTATACAGTTCATAAGAGGGAGAAGACATCTATGGTAGGAGAGTGTGTTAAAGGAGGTGATGATGTTTCACTGTAGAATTTTTGCTTTCCATGTGGGAGATCCAGGTTAGATTTCTAACCAAATGCACCTCATATGCAGCCACCACCTATTTGTCAGTGGAGGCTTGGGTGTTGGTATTATACTGAACAGGTTTCAACGGAGCTGCCAAACTAAGTTGGACTAGGAAGAAATGCCTGATGGTTACTTCCCAAAATAATCCAGTGAAAACCTTATGGATCTCAATAGTCCAATATCCAACGATCATGAGGATGGCCATAGACTGGGCAGAGTTTTGCTTCATTGTGCATGGGGTTGTCATTAGTCAAGTCTGACTCAACAGTAGGTAACAACAACAGAGTGTTTTAGGAAGCTGTAATCTGGGCAGGAGTTAGCAAAAGCCTGGTCTAAATTAATCGTTTTACAATGGAGTAAAAGTGCAGATAGCAGAGCTGTTGCAAATTTAAAATTGATGTGATTAAGCAATTACACCATAGGTAAGCAAGTAGGATACAAAGATAATTCCAAAGATACTTGTCTAGATATGACTAAGGCAGGAGCACCATTCACATTACACAACTGAATAACACAGAAGGAGGAAACGATTTGAAAAGGAAGGAGGCTATACCCACTTTATGGGTGAGATTGTCTAAAAGGCATTAAACAGTGGATGCCAATTTGTCCTTACTTTTAATTTAATATTAGTGTTATGACTCTCATTCCATGTACAACAGTATTCAAAGGTTGAGTAGAACAGTAAGAAAAGAAAATTTGTGTATGGAAGAATTTCAAGCAAAAGTAACTCAGTTGGTGAGACATTTCTAAACATACCTCACAGGGTTTGTGTGAGGATCACTTGACACAATATGTGTGAGTGCTGTGTAAGCTGGAAGTTACAAAAATGGTACATTTGCTCAACAGGTATTTATTAAGTAGTTTTGTAGATCAAATTTTGTGCTGGGGCTAAGAATAAAAAAAACTGAGTAACATATGATTCTTTACACATGACTTTTTTTCATTCAAATAATAATTATTGTCCTATGTATGATATTTGAAATGTGTATAAAGGTGTAATCTAATTTCTAACTTTTGTTTTGAAATTCTTCCTAATGAAAGTAACATAAATAGAATATAAATGTCAATATTAATGCTATATGTCATTTATATCGCATGCGTTTTAAATAGATTTTTTGATAACATTGATGCTCACTCTTTTAATGACTCTTCAAATATGTCAGGGTCTTATCTGCTTAATTCTAATTTTGCATCATTTGATCAGAGTACCAGGAGACTGGCACATCTGTTATGTATTCTTTAAAATTTCTGTTAAAAGTATCACAACAAGACAAAAAGCAGATAAGCATTGGAAAATAAAGATAATAATCATATTCTGATACATAAAGGAAATTTCTGTTGTATACAGTACAGAAGGATTAATTTCAGAACAATAGTAAAGAGATAATGTTCACTTCATTTTTGAATCAGAATTATAGGCAGAAAGTGAAATGAGTGAGAAGAATCTACATATTCTCAGTGTAGCTCAGTACTTAGGATCACAGTATTTGGATGTAGTTTGGCTAGGTTTGAATCATAGCCCCTTTACTTTCCAGATTTATGGTCTTGGACTAATTACTTATCATCTCTAATTCTCAGTTTCCGTTGATAGAAAATGGAGATAATCACACCTATCTAATAGGAATTTTGTAAAAAGTAATTGAGATAACACATGTAAGGATCAGCCAATTGCCAGGCATACAGTATCCAATTAATACATATTAGCCGTTCAGAACATTTAAATTAATATAGCTACAGCACCTCTTCTCTCTTTTCCCTGTCCTACTCCTCCCTCACACTCTTCTTCCTACCTCTTCTTCATACTTTAGAAGCTAGGCATCCGCACTTACCAGAAACAGGGCAGGCACTAGCCTAATGCCATGATCCCATCCTCTGAGAGGCCAGGCTATACCTTCTCTTTCAACTACATCGTTACTGCCCCTTTCACAAAGGTTGCAAGGCCACAGCTTATGGGATATCTGGAGATAAAAAAAGGTATAAAGGTGGAAACAGGTTATTATACCAAAATAGTGTAGTTTTTGAAATGATTGAAGTAGTTCTTTGAACAGTGCTTGCATGTATGTGTACAGGTGGAAGGGAAGAGTATGTCGCAGGTCTTTATGTACTATAGCTATTCAAAGGGAATTTATATTGTGTGTAAATTATTCCTTTTGAAACCATTTTTAGGAATTTAATTCTTGAATTATTTTTTCAAATCAAATTGTGCACAGAACTCCTATCTATACAACAATGTTTTTAAGGGCTTGTAGTAAATGTACATGGCCTGGTTTCCCAGTGGTTAAAGTGTTCAGCTGCCAACCAAAAGGTCAGTGGTTCATGTGCGAGAAAGATGTGGCAGTCGGCTTCCATGAAGATCACAGCCTTGAAAACTGTAGGGGGCAGTTCTACTTTATCCTATAGGGTTACTATGAGTCGGAATCTACTCCATGGCAGTGGGTTTTTTTGGGTTTAGTAACGCACGAGGAGGCCTGATTACACAGTGGTTAAAGCACTTGGAAGTTAACCAAAAGGTTGGCGGACCAAACCTGTCAGCCACTCCGTGGTATTACAGCCTTGGAAAACGTATGGAGTTCTACTCTGTCCTATAGGGTCACTATGAGTCAGAATCAACTCAAAAGCAATAGATTTTTTTTTTTTTTTTCTGGTTAGTGAATGAACACTTCAGTTTGCCTCTGAGAAACATGCTTTAGAAAACCTTTGATACAGGGCATATATATATTCTTTTTCTGTGTTTCAGAGATAGGGGTAAAGTAGCAGGAAAGAATGCCCTTCAATTTGATGGAAGGCACTAGATGAATCTCTGCTGTTGTTGTTGTAGTTGGGTGGAGTCGAGTTGATTCCGACTCATAGTGATCTTATGTGAAAGAGTAGAACTATCCCATAGGGTTTTCAAGGCTGTAAATCTTTAAGGAAGCAGACTGCCACATCTTTCTTCCACAGAGTGACTGGAAGGTTCGAGCCACTGATCTTTAATTAGCAACCTAGTGTTTAACCACTGTGTCACTAGAGCTACAAAAATTAAACTAGGAGCTATGTCAACCTGCTCTCTGTTTTACATCTATATGGGAAAGTCTACCAGCGTTTATGTGGATGGTAAGTGGGGGGGTCAAGTGCAATAGGTAGATTCTGCTGTTGGTAAACACCCAGCATAGCAGATATTCCTTTGTTTAAGGATGAGTAAATAGGAAAAAAATCAACACGAGTTTTATAAAAATTCTGCACCATAAGAAACGAGAAAGTATTACCCTGAACAAGAATTGGAAGAAAAACTTACTTCTAAAAACTGCTTTCCAAAGCAAACAGAAAAGTATTCCTTCATGTTCATAATAAGTAATAGAAAACATGACCACTGTTACAATAATAATAATAGTGGGTAACATTTACATAGTATTTACTATGTGCCATTTTAGATATTTTTATTGTAATTATACATAAAACATATACATATAACAGTAATCAAGATCAGTATATGTATATAAAATTAAATACAGATCTTGATTATTTTTTATAAACTGAAAATTCTTCTGTAATCAGGACCCAGATAAACAAAACATGACAATACCCCGTAAGTCCCATTGTCCTCTGTTTCTCTCTCTACTTAACCTCGTCTTCCTACCAAGAAGCCACTATTCAATGGTGTAAATTAGTTTTGCCTGTTTTTGTTTGTATATCATCTTTTGAGGAGACCTGGTGGTGCAGTGGTTAAAAGCTGAGCTGCTAACCAAGGTTGGCAGTTAGAATCCACGAGCCACTCCTTGGAAACCATATAGGGCAGTTTTATTCTGTCCTGTAGGGTCACTATGTGTCTGAATCAACTCAACAGCAACAGGTTTGGTTTTTTGTATCATCTTTTGTAAAGTGTGAGTAAGTTCAAGTATTTTGCCCAATTTTTTTCCTCTTTGGTTGTATTTCTTATGTATTTGTATGAATTCTTTATGCATTCCAGATACAATTTTTTGTGTCTGTATTATGTGTATCCTTTCCCACACTGTAGATTAATTTTTCAATGCATTATCAGCTTCTTTTCAAAATCTTAATATATCTGATTCTTTTTTTCTTTTTGGTTGCACTGTGTATTTGTTTGTGTGTTTAAGAAATCTTTGCCTACTCTAAAGTCATGAAGATGTTCTTGTATGCGTTCCTCTAGAAAGTTTTATTTCTTTATATTTTACAAGTAGATCTGCAATATATTTAGGATTGCTTTGTGTTTATGGTGCTAGATATGGGTCAAGCTACTTTTTTTGTCCCAGTATGGCTATGCAGCTCATCTAACATTCATTGAAAAGATAAAAAATTTCACACAGGGTTTCAGTGTTGCCTTTGTAATAAGTCAGCTGATCATAAAAGCATATGTCTACGTCTGTATTCTATATTTTCCTCAATAGATCAATTTGCCTAACTATGCCCCATGCATTGTTTAACTACTTTCCAGATATTAAATAGCTTAATCCTCACAAAAACACAACATATAGGCACCATTAGTATCCCCACGTTATAGTTGAGGAACATGGGGCTGTGAGATGTTAAATAACTTGTCAAAAGTGACTTTGATGAGTCAATGGCGTATCTAATTATATAAGCTGAGGTGTGGGCTGAAATGGACAGAGGGTAAATTTAAAAAATGATTGAAGGGAAACCAAAACTCAATAGCAAAAGTAAATTACACACTTGGAGCCATCAAGTGTAGAGTTAACAGGACAGTAAACTCAGTGTTCTTTCAACTGTTCATGAATCTATACAATTTTTCCATCTCAAAGTATACATTGTCCCCATATTTTTAAATGCCAATTCATCTTCAAATATCATCTCCATGGAGAAATGAGAATGGCCCATACCATCAACCTCCACACAGAGGTCAAATAAGATAACGCCTATCATGACTTTTGATATTAGCAAAATCAGTTTTAATGGACTTAAGTTAGAGGATGAAGCCAGATTTCAAAATTGTAGGAGTTTATGAAAGGTAAGAAAATGGCAATATTGTAAGGTAACCAGCTATGAATAGCATGAGGGAGACTGTAGCTGCTAGAAGGATGGAAAGGAAGGGTAAAAGAAGAGTATATATATCTATATATACATATATATATATATATATATATATAATTTTTTGTATTGTTTTGTTTCTAAACACTTGGGGAGGAAAGGCAAGAATGTAGAAAAAGATAAAGCTATAGAGGATACACATGTTTGCAAATTTGATCTGCTTTCTGTGTTTGTGCAATCTGGGCAATATAGAAACAAACTAAGCCATAGGTCACTTAAATTCTCTACATTTAAAAGAGATAAACTTAATGAGAAAAAGAAAACAGAAATTAGTTTCTGAATTATTTAAAAATATCACAGGAGATGAAAACTGCTTAGTAGTTTCCACTGTGTAGATAATGTATCATGATCAATAAATAAATACTACCCTTACCTTAAGAGCAAATATAGGAATGCATTATTAAAGAAGAAGAAAATTGGTTGGTTTATTATGCTTGCAAATTTAATGGTATGTGTATGGTTTAGAAGCGATACTTAAATTTTAATAAAGCTCATTCAAATTGGGCCAAAGATGAATCAAAAATAAATTTTATATGTAGTTGTTCTTCAGAGAATTTATTAGTTTTAATCAGGGAAGTTTCTTTTGTTTTGCATACTGGAAAATCGTGTCATGCTTTGGATTCACAAAGAATTTGGTCTTTCTGACTGTCCCAGATGGAGGGAACATCCCTTTCTGGGAATAGAGGTTTAAATCCAGATTACCCAATGTCTTCGTTATGCAATGCTGCTATAACAGAAACACCACAAATGGGTGGCTAGAACAAACAAAAATGTATTTTGTCACAGTTTAGGAGGCTAGAAGTTCAAATACAGGGTGCCAGTTCTAGAGCAAGACTTTCTCTGTCACCTCTGGAGGAAGGTCCTTGTCTCTTTGTGGTTCTGCTCCTAGGCAATCTTCAAGTGGCTTGGCATCTCTCTTTCCTCATCTCTGCTTCCTAGATTGCTTGTTTGATCATTTTAGATCTCAAAAGAGACTGACTCAAGATACACTCTACACTAATCTTGCCTCATTAACATAACAAGGACAACCTCTTTCCAAATAGGATTATATCCACAGGCATAGAGGTTAGGATTATAACATGTATTTCGTGGGGGACACAATTCAATTCATAATATGCAATGATAGGTAAGAAAATACATTCCATTCACCTTCACTATTTATTTGAAATTATTAATTTTAATTTTGAAATATGTCAACTTATAAGAATTAACATAGTAAGTACCTAAGTATTCAACTAAGACAACAACCTGTGATATGCAGATGAAACAACCTTCCTTGATGAAAGCAAAGAGGCACCTAACAATAACAGCAACAAGTAGTCACCATCGAGATTAAATCAAGCATAGGTTTATTTCTCTATCTTATTAATTATATTGTGTTCTTTTTAAGAAATAAAAATTGCACATATAACCAAAGCCCCATTCTCATTCTTTTCTTTTTCTCCTTCTCCAGAAATTATGCTTCTTTTCTCCCTCCCCAGAAATTATGCTCAAATTTAAAGTTTGCATTATTCTCAGTCATTAACAGAAAAAAACCTGTATTTCTTTACAGGTAGTCCCCGACGCCTCCATTGTAAGTTGATTCTGACGGGTCAAAACCTTTTTTTTTTTTTTTAGTTTTAATTATTACTGCTTTTAATTATCATTATCTGTATAAATCCAATCTTTATTTGTCTTTGAGGGCTGGAAACACTACATATGAACTTACATTTTTATATTTAATACATACATACAGAAAAAAATACACAAATCATAAAAATTTAACCTGACAATGAAGGAGAGATGAAGGACGTTGGCATTATGTTAGGTGTGGTAATAACTTCACTTGTGGAAGGCAATGGATCATCTGGATTATCCCTAAGAATAGGAATGAGGGTTCTAGTCAGAAAATTAGTGAGAATTGTTTGTATGGTCCTTTTCTTCTTTTTCTTCACAATGTCGTAGTAACATCAAAGCTTGCTATCGACTTTTAACAAAACCATCAGTGTTTAAGTCCATGTTTTCAAGCAACTGAAGACCTTGATTTAATTTAGAGAAAACTTCAACTAATCATTTCACTGTAAATTTTTTTTTTTTTTATTGTACTTCAGGTGCAGGCTTACAGAACAAATAGTTTCTCATGAAACAGTGGTACACATGTTGTTTTATGACATTGGTTAACAACCCCACAACATATTAACCCTCTAACTTCTCAACCTTTTTTATTTTGGTGAAAATACACATAGCCAAAGATGCACAGTTTCAAAAATTTCTACATACACAATTCAGTGACATTGACTACGCTCTTCCTATTGTGCTGGTATTCTCACTTAAGATGAAGGCTTACAGAACAAAAGAATTTCTCATTTAACAGTTACTAAAACTGTTGCCCTATGACAATGGTTACCAATCTCACAACACATCAACAATATCCTTACTCAACCTTGGGTTCCCTATCACCAGCTTCCTTCTCCCCTTCTGCCTTCTGGCCCTTGTCATTGGACTCCTGTACCTCGTTAGTCTCATATGGTTTATGGGGCTGTCCACTACCAGGCTGAACGATGAACCTCAGAGGTAACTTCACCACTGAGCTGAAAGGGTGTCTGGGGGGCCATAATCTCGATGTTTCTCCAGTCTCCTTTAGGCCAGTAAATCTGGTCTTTTTTTGAGAGTTAGAATTATGCACTACATCCTTCTCCAGCTCTGTCCAGAACCCTCTGTCGTGATCCTGGTCAGAGCAGTCAGTGGTGGTAGCCAGGCACCATCCAGGTGTACTAGACTCAGTCCGGTGGAGGCGTTGCTAGCTGTGGACAATTAGTCCTTTGGACTAATCTTTTCCTTGTATCCTGTTCTCTTCATTCTACTTTACTCCCGAAGGGATGAGACCAGTGGAATATCTTAGATGGCCGCTCACAGGCTTTTAAGACCCCAGACACTACTCACCAAGGTAGAATTTAGAGCATTGTCTTTATAAGCTGTGTCATGCCAATGGAGCTAGATGTTCCCCGAGACCATGGTCCCCACAGCCCTCCGCCCAGCAATTCAGTCCCTCAGGGAGTTTGGATGTGTCTATGGGGCTTCCATGACCTTTCCTTGTACAAGTTGTGCTAGTTTCCCCTGTATTGTATACTGTTTAACCCTTCACCCAAGATGCCACCTATCTATTGCCTATTTAGAATTTCCTCCCCACACCTCCCATCCCTGGTAACCAACAGAGATTGTTACATTTTTTGTGTGAACTTTTTCATGGGTTTTTACAATAGAGGTCTCATACAATATTTGTCCTTTTGTGATTGACTTATTTCACTCAGCATAATGTCCTCCAGTTTCATCTATGTTATGAGATGCTTCACAGATGCATTGTTGTTCTTTCTCATTGCATAGTACTCCATTGTGTGTATGTACCATAGTTTCTTTATCCATTCATCTGTTGATGGGCATCTATGTTGTTTCCATCATTTTGCTATTGTGAACAATGCTGCCATGAACATAGGCGTGCATATGTCTATTCGAGTGACGACTCTTATTTCTGTAGGATATATTCCTAGGAATGGTATTGCTGGATCGAATGGTATGTCTATTTCTAGCTTTCTGAGGAAGCGCCATATCATTTTCCAAAATGGTTGTATCATTTTGCATTCCCACCAGCAGTGCATAAGAGTTCCCACCTCCCTGCGGCCCCTCCAACATTTGTTAATTCCAATGTTTTTGATTCGTGCCAGTAATGCCAGGGTGAGATGGTATCTCATTGTGGTTTTAATTTGCATTTCTCTAATGGCCAGTGATAGCGAGCATTTCCTCATGTGTCTGTTGGCCATTTGAATGTCTTCTTGGTGAAGTGTCTGTTCATTTCCTTTGCCCATTTTTTAATAGGATTATTTGTCTTTTTGTTGTAGAGGTGTTGGATTTTCTTGTAGATTATGGAGATTAGACCATAGTCTGATTTGTACTGTCCAAATTTTTTTTCCCAGTCTGTAGGTTATCTTTTTACTCTTTTGGTGAAGTCTTTTAAAGAGCATAGGTGTTTGATTTTTAGAAGATCCCAGTTCTCTAGCTTATCTGTTGGGGTTTGTGCATTGATGGTTATGGTTTGTATCCTGTTAATGCCATGTATTAAGGCCTGAAGTGTTGGTCCTATTTTTTCTTCTATGAACTTTATAGTTTTAAGCTTTATTTTCAGGTCTTTGATCCATTTTGAAGTAGTTATTGTATACGGTGTGAGTTAAGGGTCCTGTTTCATTTTTCTACAAATGGATATCCAGTTTTGCCAGCACCATTTGTTACAAAGACTGTCTTTTCCCCATTTGATGGACTTTGGGCCATTGTCGAAAATCAGGTGACCGTAGGTGGATAGATTTACATCTGGGTTCTCAATTCTGTTCCATTGGTCAATGTATCTGTCGTTGTACCTGTACTAGGCTGTTTTGACTTCTATAGCTGTATAGTAGGTTCTGAAGTCAGGTAGTGTGAGTCCTCCAACTTTATTCTTCTTCTTCAGGAGCGCTTTACTTATTCGGGGCTTCTTCCCTTTCCATATAAAGTTAATGATTAGTTTTTCCATCTCTTTGAAGAATGTTGTTGGTATTTGGATCGGGATTGCGTTGTATTTGTAAATTGCTTTGGATAGAATTGCCATTTTCACAATGTTGAGTCTGCCTATCCATGAACATGGTATGTTTTTCCATTTATGTAGATCCCTTTGGATTTCATGCAGCGGTGTTTTATAGTTTTCTTAGCATAGGTCTTTTACATCCCTGATCAGATTTATTCCAAAGTATTTTATATTTTTAGGGGCTATTGAAAGTGGTATTGTTTTCCTGATTTCCTTTTCATCGTTCTCCTTACTGGTGTATAGGAATCCAACTGATTTTTGAATGTTTATCTTGTATTCTGCTACTCTGTTGAATCTTTCTATTAGTTCCAGTAGATTTCTCATGGAGACTTTAGGGTTTTCTATGTATAGTATCATATCATCTGCAAACAGGGAGAGTTTAACTTCTTCATTACCAATTTGGATGTACTTTATTTCTTTTTCTTGTCTTATTGCTCTAGCTAGAACTTCCAGCACAATGTTAAATAGGAATGGTGATAAAGGGCATCCTTGTCTTGTTCCTGTTTTCAAGGGGAATGTTTTCAGCCTCTCTCCTTAAGAATGATGCTGGCTGTTTGTTTTGCATAGATGCCCCTTATTATGTTGAGAAATTTCCCTTCTATACCTATTTGATTGAGAGTTTTTATCAGGAATGGGTGTTGGACTTTGTCAAATGCCTTTCTGTGTCCATTGAAATGATCATGTGATTCTTTCTTTCCTTTTATTTATGTGGTGGATTACATTGATTGCTTTTCTAATGTTGAATCATCCTTGCATACCTGGTATGAATCCTACTTGGTCGTGGTGTATTATTTTTTTGATATGATGCTGAAGACTATTGGCTAGAATTTTGTTCAGAATTTTTGCATCTATATTCATGAGAGATATTGGTCTGTAATTTTCTTATTTTGTGACATCTTTGCCTGGTTTTGGTATCAGCATTATGCTGGCTTCATAGAATGAATTTGGAAGTGTTGCTTCCACTTCTATGCTCTGAAACAGCTTGAGTAGAACTGGTACAAGCTCTTCTGTAAATGTTTTGTAGAATTCTCCAGGGAAGCCATTTGGGCCAGGGCTTTTTTTGGTTGGGAGTTTTTTAATTACCTTTTCAATCTCTTCTCTTGTTATGGGTCTGTTCAGATTTTCAACATCAATTTGTTGTAGTTTGGCTAGGTGGTGTGTTTCTAGAAATTTATCCATTTCCTCTAGGTTTTCAAATTTGTTGGAATATAGTTTTTCATAATATTCTGTTATAATCCTTTTTATTTCAGTTGGGTCTGTTGTAATGTCCCCCATTACATTTCTTATTTGGGTTATTTGTTTCCGCTGCTGTTTTTCTTTTCTCAGTCTGGCCAGTGGTTTGTCGATTTTGTTGATTCTTTCAAAGAACCAACTTTTGGTTTTGTTGATTCTTTCTATTGTTTTTCTGTTCTCTATTTCATTTATTTCTGCTCTGATCTTTAGTATTTCCTTTCTTTTGGTGGCTGTGGGATTTTTTTTGCTGTTCTCTTTCTATTTGTTTGAGTTGCATAGTTAATGTTTTGATTTTGTCCCTTTCTTCTTTTTTGATATGTGCGTCTATTGCTATAAATTGTCCTCTGAGGACTACCTTTGCTGTGTACCAAATGTTTTGGTAGGATGTGTTTTCATTCTCATTTGGTTCTAGGAATTTTTGGATTCCATCTCTGATTTCTTCTATTACCCGCTGATGTGTAAGCAGGGTATTATTCAGTTTCCAAGCAGTTGATTTTTTTCCTTGCTCTTTCTAGTGTTAGTTTCTACCTTGATGGCATTGTGGTCAGAGAAGACACTTTGAAGTATCTTAGCGTTTTGGATCTTGTTGAGGACTGCTCTGTGGCCTAATATGTGGTCTATTCTGGAGAACGTTGCATGTGCATTGGAAAAGAATGTGTAGTTTGCAGCGGTTGGATGGAGTGTTCTATATATGTCTATGAGGTCCAGTTGGCTGATTGTTCTCTTTAGGTCTTCTGTATGTTTGCTGAGTTTCTTTTTAGTTGTTCTGTCCTTTACTGAGAGTGGTGTGTTGAAGTCTCCTACTATTATTGTGGAACTGTCAATTTCTCTTTTCATTATTGTTAGAGTTTGTTTTATGTATTTTGGAGCCCTGTCATTCAGTGCGTAGATGTTTATTATGGTTATGTCTTCATCATGGATCCTCCCCTTAATCATTACATAGTGTCCTTCTTTGTCTTTTATGGTAGATTTTGTTTTAAA
The DNA here is from genome assembly GCA_030035585.1 of Dugong dugon. Classification (NCBI taxonomy): domain Eukaryota; kingdom Metazoa; phylum Chordata; class Mammalia; order Sirenia; family Dugongidae; genus Dugong; species Dugong dugon. The sequence goes on from CM057479.1 coordinate 39,132,799, forward strand.
GTCTATTTTATCTTTGATTAGAATTGACACACCTGCTCTTTTTTGGTAGTTGTTAGCTTGATATATTTTTTTCCAACCTTTGACTTTTAATAAATTCACATATTTGTTTCCAAGTTTTGTCTCTTGTAGACAGCATATTGATGGATCCTGTTTTCTTATCCATTCTGTGACTCTCCATCTGTTTATAGGTGCATTGATTACATTTACATTCAGTATAATTATTGATAGATGTGAGTTTGTTGTGAGTTTGTAGTGCTTTTTTTGTGGTGCTGAAGATTTCTTTGTTCTTCTTACTCTCTTGTGCTGAGTTACTTTTGTTTGTGGATTTTTTTTTCATTTCTTTTGTTTTTGTAGGTTTTGTTTTTGCTGAGACTTTATGTTTTTATCTTTATTTTTATGAGTTAGTTTGTTAACTTTCTTTGTGGTTTCCATGATTTTTACCCTTATCTTTCTCAGTTTGAAGCAGTCCACCATTACTTGGTATTGTCTTGCCTTCCCCTCCATTAAAAGGTTCTATACCTATGCTGTTTATTCCCTCTTTCATTGTTTTGATGTTGTTGTCATCCATCGATTAACTGCTCTGAATCCTTGTTGTATTTCTTTTGGTTTTGGATAGTCCTCGAGAATTCATTTCCTAGATTGGTATCTGGCTCGTACGATCCTGCATCCTAGATTCTGCCTGTGAGCTGAAGCTGTTTGTCCTCAGATCAAAGAACACCCTTTAATAATTCTTGTAAGTTTTGTTTGACTTTTACATATTCCCTTAATTTCTGTTTATCTGGAAATTACCTAATTTCACCATCAAATTTGAACGAGAGTTTTGCAGGATAGATTATTCTTGCCTGGCAATTTTTCTCTTTCAAGGTTTTATATATGTCATCCCATTGCCTTGTTGCCTGCATGGTTTCTGGCGAATAATCTTAGCTTAGTCTTATTGTTTCTCCCCTGTATGTGACTTCTTGTTTTTCACGAGCTGCTCTCAGGATTCTTTGTTTGTCTTTGGTTTTGGTGAGTGTGAATATGATATGCCTTGGTGATTTTCTTTTGTGGTCTCTTCTATGTGGGGTTCTTTGAAGTTCCTGGATGGCCAGCTTTTCATCTTTCATGATATTGGGGAATTTTTCTGTCAGCAGTTCCTCAATGATCCTCTATGTGTTTTCTGTTTTCTCCCCCCTGTTCTGGAATGCCAATTGCTCGTAAATTTTTGCTTTTAATTGTGTCCCACATAACTCTCAGGGTCTCTTCATTTTTCTTTGTTCTTTTTTCTGAGTTTTCCTGGAACAGAGTTGTATCCAAGTGTTTGTCTTCAATTCCACTGATCCTGTCTTCCACGGTTTCAAATCTGCTTCTCAGCCCTTCTGTGACATCAACCATTTCTGAAATCTTTTTGTTTATCTTTTGGGTTTCTACTTGTTGTTTTTGTATAAAATGTAGTTGTGAATTTATTCTGGTGTTTTGTTCCTGCATAATCTTCCTGAATTCTTCCAACTTTTTGTCTGTATTTTCCATGAATTTGTCTATTTTTTCCTCATGTTTTTCAGCTTTTTCCTCAGTTCTTGGAAAATTCCGAGTATTGGAGATTTGAATTCCCTATCAGGTACTTCTAGTGTATTTTCTTCCACAGGAGAGTCATCTGGTGTTTTAAGTTGGACGCCTACTGGAACCATCCTGTCCTATTTTTGTAAATGTTTTGATATTGTCTGCTGTTTTCAGGGCATTCAGTAGTTATTTTTCTCGCTTATTGATTATAGATTTGTTTGTTTCGTCCCTTTTAAAAAAAAATTGACTATGTATAAGCAGGCGGATTGTGTGTTCTTTGTTGTTTGTTCGTCTGTGCGCGCAATACTTTTCACCTCCTTCTTCAACTGGCAGGTCAGTCACTCAGATGACACTCAGGTATAGCAGGGCAAGTCTAGCTGAAGAGGAGTCACTGGGACTGGTTGTTTGTGGCACTTACTACAGCCACTAGGGCAGGTCGGTAATCAGTGCTGGGCAGGTTCCAGTAAGCCGTGTCTGTACTACTTGGTGGTGTGATGTCAAGTACACGGTGCAGGTAGGCAGGATGTAGTGGAGAGATGCTTATGTGTAGATCTAAGATGGATATGTGAGAAAGGAGATACGAACAGGAGCCAAAAAAAATGCAAACAAACAAAAAATAATGCTAGTGGAGCTTGCTGTTGGAATGGAGAGATGAGAGACTATGAACTGGAGAAAAACAGAAAGGGGAAGAGGAAGAAAAGAATGAATTTAAAAAAAAAATAAAAAAAATAGAAAGTTTAAAGAACCGCAAATTTCCCAGGGATCCCACCAATGCATCTATGAGGTCTGGGGAAGTCGATCTCAGGAGTCACAGTACAGCCTGGCTAGAAGGCATAGAGGCATACAACACCTGGTATTCGGGGATCAGAAAGAGAAGGAAGATATAGAGAGAGGAGAAACTGAGCAATGAAGAAAGACAGAAAGGGAAAAAGAGGGAAAAGAAAACAAAACAAATAAAAAAAAGAACAAGAAAGCCCCTGAAAAAAAACAGAAAAAAAAAAAACAAACAATGAAAAAAGAAATGCTCTCAGGGATCCCTCTGCAAGTCTGTGGAAGCTAAAGGGGAGTTCCATGCCACGCAGCTCCGCCTGGACAGAAAGGGCTCCCAACTCAAGAAAAGGAAAAGAAAACAAACAAACAATTCAAAATGAACAAACGAACAAAAGCCCCGGGATCCACCAGCGCGGTATCCCAGACCGGGAAGCAGCTCCACACTTGAATGGAGCTCTGCAGCCCCTCAGGAAAAAGCAAAGATGGTGCACAGAGCCAGGCAGTCAAGCGAAAGGAGGAGGATGCGGCGAGAGGCAAGCAAGAAATCCAAAGATGCAGAAAAAAAAAAAAAAAAGCAACACAAGCAGCCAACAAATGGTACTCAGAGAGCCAGCTAGTGCGGGCTGGTGTTTCTGGACAAGAGACTGTGTCCATGGGAAGCAGAGGAGGCCAAGTGTGGGTGAAGAAGGGTGGAGAGTGGGAAATTATATATCACAAATTGCCGGCACTATGCAGCTCCTGAGGAAGAAGCAAAGGTGGCACACAGAACCAGGCACTTGAGTGAAAGGAGGGGGAGGTGGTGAGAGACATGTGAGAAATCAAAAGAAGCAGAAAAAAAAAGCAACACTAGCAGCCAACAAATGGCACCCAGAGAGCCACCCTCTTGGGTGTGTGGAATCCAAGCAGCCAGTGCTTCCTGGTCAAGAGACCGTGGCCGTGGGAAGCAGAGGAGGCCGAGCCAGGGCAAAGAGGGGTTGGGGTTGGGAAAGCGCACACTGCCAATTACCGGTTGTTTTGTCTCCTGCTGGATGCTCCATGAGGCTGCTTTCTCGTACCCCCGTTTGCTGGTCTCCGAGAGGAGTCCAAGATGGTGGATCCGTGCTGCGTTAGCTGGTAGGGGACCTCTGCATGAATCTCTCCTTGCTCTCCTTTCTCTGTCAGTTTTCTCGCTCCATTTGGTGCTTGGCTGAGTTCTTTATCTCTTCATTTGATGTTTTATTGTTTCAGGATTGTTGTATTCTCTGTTTGACTTATTTTTTCAGATCTTTGCTGTGGAGGGACAGAGTGGTACTTCTGCCTAAAGCGTCATTTTCTCACTGTAAATTTTTTTTGGCAACTTCTCTCCTTCCTCTTCTTCATTATTTCTTTCTTCACCAGCATTTCTTTCCTCTTCAAAATCCATTATGTCCTTATCTGTCTATTCCTCTTCTTTGTAATCTAGGAGCTGTTCCACATCAGCAATATCAAGTTCTAAGTTCAATCTCTTTCATCATATTATCCTGATCAAGAGCTTGGAACATGTTCACATAACTCAATAATTTTTTTCCAAATCACTTACTTGCATTTTCCTGTCACTTCCCCTCAGGAAGATGCAATGTTCTGGAAACACTGAAGAAAAACAAATGATTGTAAGTGTTATTTGTTGTAACTTGAATACTTCATAAGTCGGGGACCACCTGTATTCATATAACAATATATTGTTTGTTTTGAAATTTTATATGAATGGTTTCACACTATATAAAAACTTTTGTAAATATTTTTTCTTCCCACGTTCTGTATTTTAAGCTTTATTCATGTAGATACATGTAGATTTAGTTATTTACTGAGAAGTGTTTTATTCGTTGAATAAAATGCAATAAACCATAACGTGTTTGTTTCTAGATTTTCACCATTAAAAGGTGGTAAAACAGGAACCCTACTTGACCATGCAACTTTTTCTCATTGATAGAATCTCTCTAGAAAAGAAACTTAAAAAGGAAATTTAATCCCAGTGTGGTTGTCCAATTTATACTTTACCAGGAGTATGCAAACTATGATGTTTGCTGCACAACTTTTGGAACACTTAGTGTTATCAGATTCTAATTTTTGCTAATCTGATAATCGAGAAATGCCAAAGTGATGGTTGGTTTACCTTTTTCTGGCTAGTAATATCATTATCCATATTTTCACAGATTTGGGGGCCAATTGTTTTAGTTTGTCTGTTTATAGACTTTCCCATTTTTATCTTTTGAATTATTAGACTCGTCCTTATTGTTGCTTTAAGAATTATTACATAGGTTCGATGTCAAGTTTTATTTGTTTATTGAAATGTAAATATCTCTCCCGTTTGTGAGATGGTTTTTATTTTGTTTAACACATCTTTTACACTTAAAAAGTTTTTTTTAACATAATAAAATGTATAAAGATTTTCTGCATTCTTTTGCTTTGTATCCTAATTACATAATCTCTTTTTATAGGGTCATAACAGGACTTTGAACCTTAATTCTGTTCCAGTTTTCATTCCGGTTCACCAAAATTTTAAAAATTTAGTTCTGTTCCAGTTTCACTTCATTGACCATGACTGAACTGTTTGAAACCAATTTGAACTTGTTTTTTACTCTCTGGTCTCAAATTTATATTCTGCAAATGGATAATCTGGAGCAATTTCATCTGAATAAATATGGCTACTAAATTCTTTCCTTATATTGCAAGTAATATTGCATTTTTATGTTAACTCAAATTTAGCTCATCCCAAGATTTTGTAGTTTTGAAAGTAGCAGTATTAAACTATTTTTTCTACACATTCATTAATAATTAAATCTAAAATGACAATGATGTTCCATTTTAATCACTGTCTCAAAACATTTTAATACAAAAAAACATGGTGTAAAATATATGATTTTTTAATTCTATTTTTTAAATATATGAGAGTTCGTTGCAGCACTGAGTCACTTTAAAAATAGTATTGTGATAAAAACACTCCTAACATACTGTATAAATATTAAATTTAAGATTCAAAATACTATTTAGTCAGAAATTCTAAGCTTAATACTATAAAACACACTAAAAACAAACAATTTTGATGTAGGTGGCATTTCACTACTAACAATAGTAATGTAAATTGGTAAGAATTTATTCACAAAATGCTATAAATACAAAGTGTGCTATCATACCTAATACATCAAGACATAAAGGCAAAGCACAATAAAATATTTAATACTTTAATATATTCACCTCAATTCTAAACTGAAGAATTGCCATAACATTACATAAAATTACATAAAATTAACATTTTATTACAAAGATAGATTTAATTCATACACAATTATTCAGTTTATTTAGAAAACTCCATCACAATAAACCATAATAACACCTAATTAAAAGAATACCCTGTAGGACTTCTGGGCAACACGGCAGTATAGTCAGAAGCACCACACCATCCCTCCACAGCAACAATCAGAAAAACTAAGTCAAAGAGAGTCACAAGTCAATCCTGAAAACCTAAGCATCAAATGAAGAGATAAAGAACACAGCCAAGCACTGAATGGAGTAAGAAACTGACCAAGAAGAGAGAGCAAGAAGAGATACATGCAGAGATCCCCTATCAGCTACTGAAGCATGGATTCATGATCTTGGACTCCTATCAGAGATCAGTGAACGGGGGTATGAGAAAGCAACTTCAAGGAGCTTCCAGCAGGAGACAGAACAACCGGTAACCAACGATATACGCTTTCCCACCCCCACACTTCTTCACCCCAACTAGCCTCCTCTGCACAAGGACTTCCCTGGGGGGATTTCTTTTTTCTTGTTTTTTTTTTCTTTTCTTTTTTTGTTTTGTTTTTGATTTCTTTTCTTCTCTATCTTTTTCCATTTTTTTCTTTCTTCAATTCCAGTTTCTCGATTTATTCATTTTTTTCTTTTTTTCATTTTTGTTTTTCCACATTTCTCAGTCTCTCATCTCTCCACTCTAATAGCAAGCTCCCTTAGCACTCCATTTTGTCTGTGTGTGTATTTTTAGCTCCTGCTCCTCTCTCGTCTCTCTCACCTTTTCCATACCCATCTTAGCTCCACACATCACAACCTACCCTCTCCTTCCTGCCTACCTGCACTGTGCACTGAACATCACACTCTGAAGCAGCACAGGCATGGCATACCAGAACCTGCCCTGCACTTATTCCCAGTCTGCACTGTAGCCCTGGTATATGCCACAAACAAAACATCCCAGCAACTCCCCTTCAGCTGGGCCTGCCCTGCTGTACCATACCTGAGTGACTGACCCTGGTCATTGGAAAAGGGGTGAAAAGGAGAGTTCCCACAGAGGAGCAAAGAATGCACAGCCCGCTTACTCAGAAATAACCAGATAAAACAAAAAAGCAGGACAAAACAAACAAATCTACAATCAGTAAATGAACAAAATAACCACTGAATGCCCTGAAGACAGCAGACAATATCAAAACATTTACAAAAACAAAAACCACAGGATAGTTCCAAAAGGCTTCCAAAATAAAACACCAGATGACTTTCCAGTAGAAGAAAAGGCACTAGACCTAACTGATAGGGAATTCAAATCTCTAATGTTCAGAATTATCCAAGAGTTGAAGCAAAAAGCAGGCAAAAATGAGAAAAAAATAGACAAATCCATAGAAAAGGCACACAAATTCATGAAAATACAGACAAAAATTTGGAATAATTCAAGAAAATAATAAAGGAACAAAATGCTAAAATAAATTCACAACTAGAAATCATACAAAAACAACAATTAGAAATCCAAAAGATAGCAAGATTTCAGAAATGGACAGTGTCATAGAAGGGCTGAGGAGCAAATTTGAAATGATGGAAGACAGGATCAGCAAAATTGAAGACAAACAGTTTGCTACAACTCTGTTTGAGGAAAAATCAGGAAAAAGAATGAAGAAAAATGAAGAAACCCTGAGAATTAACTGGGATACAATTAAAAGCAAAAATCTGCAAGTGATCAGGGTACCAGAACAGAAGGAGAAAACAGAAAACAGAGAGGATCACTGAAGAATTGCTAACAGAAAAGTTCCCCAATATCATGAAAGATGAAAAGCTGACCATCCAAGAAGCTCAACGAACCCCTTATAGGATAGACCCCAAAAGAAAATCACCAAGGCATATCATAATCACACTTGCTAAAACCAAAGACAAAGAATCCTGACAGCAGCTCTAGAAAAACTGACAGTCATGTACAGAGGAGAAACCAAAAGCCTAAGTTCGTATTATTTGGCAGAAACAACAAAGGCAAGAAGGCAATGGGAGACATATATAAAATCTTGAAAGAAAAGAATTGCCAGCTAAGAATAACATACCCTGCAAAACTCTCGTTCAAATATAATGGTGAAATTTGGTCATTTCCAGATAAACAGAAATTAAGGGACTATGTAAAATCCAAAACAAATTTACAACACTTATTAAAGGGAGTACTTCAATCTGAGAAATAAACAACAGGCTGACTATAGGACAAGGATTATACTAGCCAGATACCATCTTATGAAATGAACTCTTAAGGACTACACAAAACCAAAAGAATTACAAAAGGGAACCAGAGAGCTTAATCTCTAAATGACAACAGCATCAGAACAATAAAAGAGGGAACTAATGGTGTAGGGATAGAACCTTCTAATGGAGAGGAAGACAAGGCGATACCAAGTAATAATAGACTGGTTCAAATCTAGGAAAATAAGGGTTAATTTTGAGGTAACCACAAAGAAAGTTAACAAACCTACTCACCAAAATAAAGAAGAAAAACACAAAGTATCAGTAAAAACAAAACCTACGACAACAAAAAAATGAAAGAAAAAAAAAATCCACAAACAAAAGGAACTCAGCACAGGAGAGTAAGAGGAGCAAAGAAAACATCCGCACCCCCACCCGAAAAAAAAACACTACAAAATGAAATCCCACTCCTAGGAATATATCCTAGAGAAGTAAGAGCTGTCACACAAATAGACATATGCATACCCATATTCATTGCAGCACTGTTCACAATAGCAAAAAGATGGAAACAACCTAGATGCCCAACGACAGATGAATGGATAAACAAACTATGGTACATACACACAATGGAGTATTATGCCAATATAAAGATCAATGATGAATCTGTGAAGCATCTCATAACATCGATGAAACTGGAGGATATTATGCTGAGTGAAATAAATCAATCACAAAAGGACAAATATTATATGAGACCTCTACTGTAAAAAGTCATGGAAAAGTTTACACACAAAAAGAAACAATCTTTGTTGGTTACATGGGATGGGAGAAGTCGGTGGGGGGGGATTAAATAGACAATAGATAAGTGGTAACTTTGGTGAAGGGTACAACAGTACACAATACTGGGGAAGTCAGCACAACTTGTACAAGGAAAGGTCATGGAAGCTCCATAGACACTTCCAAACTCCCTGAGGGACTGAATTGCTGGGCAGAGGGCCGTGGGGACTGTGGTCTTGGGAAACATCTATCTCAATGGGCATAACACAGTTTATAAAGACAATGTTCTACATTCTACAATGGTGAGTAGCATCTGAGGTCCTAAAAGCCTGTGAGCAGCCATCTAAGATACTCCACTGGTCTCGCCCCTTCAGGAGCAAGGGGGAATGAAGAGAACAAGATACAAGGAAAAGATTAGTCCTAAGGACTAATGGACCACAGCTACCAAGGCCTCCACCAGACTGAGTCCAGTACAGCTAGATGATGCCCAGCTACCACCACTCACTGCTCTGACCGGGATCACAATAGAGGGTCCTGGACAGAGCTGGAGAAGGATGTGTAACAAAATTGTAACTCACAAAAAATACCAGATTTACTGTCTGACAGACTGGAGAAACCTCGAGAGTATGGCCCCCGTATACCCTTTTAGCTCAGTGGTGAAGTCACTCCCGAAGTTCACCATTCAGCCAGGGATTGGACAGCCTCAGAAAACAAAAAAGGACTATTGAGGCACAGTAGTCCATGAACAAGGACTAGAAGGCTGGAGAAGAACAGGAAAGCTGGTGAGAGGGAACCAAAGGTTGAGAAGGGACCATGATGACATGTCTTGGGGTTGTTAACAATTGTCATAGGGCAATATGTGCACTAACTGTTTAATGAGAAACTATTTGTTCTGCAAACCTCATCTAAGGCAGACACACAAAAAAGAATTATCTATGTGAGATCTAATTGACAACAGCAACTGAAAAGTTTTGATGGAAAGCCTAGGGGACAGTGAGTTGAAGATAATGGTGATGTAATAATTTGGAAAAGGATAGTGAGAATAGCAGCACAATGGGAAGAAATTAATTGATGTCACTGAATTGTACATGTAGAAACTTTTGAAATGGTGTAACTTTGGCTATGTATATTTTCACCAAAACAAAAGGTCTTCCAAGGTCGAAAAGGGAGAGTGTTGACATGTGGCAGGGTTGTTAACCAATGTCATAAAACAATTTGTGTACTGACTGTTTAATGAGAAACTATTTGTTCTGTAAACCTTCATCTAAAGTATGATAAAAAAAATTATTAAAAATAAAAATAATATCCTCTAATTTTTTTTATTTAAGCTAGCCCTGTTGTCAGACAAGATGAATTTCAAACCTGAGAAAGCTCTTTCTACACTGACCTAAGTGCACTCAAAGCTACCATCGCAGTTTCTTATAATTAGGATATGTGAATGTTTTTCTTCCCAGAATTCAAGAATATTTAATTTTCTCTCAACTCTTTGTACACCATCAAAGCCTGTTAATATAAGTTCGATATTAACCATATCATCATTTGATCTCAGTTTAATTTTTTATTTCCTTTTGAAAAATAATTCCATCTCATTAACATCATCATTCAAAAGACTATTTTTGAATTGCTTTCCTTTGTTACACTTTCAGTATTGTTTTGTTTCAGATTTTCTATCATTTCCCAAATGCTTTTTAAATGTAATATGGCCTTCAGTTTAAGTTCAGAACTGATTAGAATTTGATAACGAAGATCTAGATAAACTGCTGCTAATATGCTATCATTTTCTATGAAAACTTTTCCCCTGACATCAAATTTTTCAATGTGTTTCCAAATGTATTATTAAGAGTTCTTAATTTTAGCTTAGTTTCTACCTACATGCCAAAAACATCACTCATGGTTAATTGTTCACTTTGCAATCTTACTGTAAAACCTTCCTTTAAAGGTTTTAAAGTTTCCAAAATTAATTTGAGATAGGCCCATTTGTCATTAGAAAATTAATATTTCATATTATTCTCAGCTAATACATCATAGAGATTTTTGCATACTAGTAAGTTTTCTAACATGATGTATATACAGTTCCATCTTTTTTGGACAATCCAGTACAGATATCCTTAAATTATTTTCTGAAAATTTCGTAGACAAAGTCAGAATACAAGGTATTCAAACAAGCTCACAACTTCCTCCTAAAAATTCTTCCAGTTCAGCACCCTTTATTGCATGTTTAATAACTAATTGAAGTGTGTGTGCAGCACACTTCATACCAATCCATCTTCTCTTATAAACCTTGTTACTTTCACCGTACTCTCTGATGGTTAATGTCTGCAAGTCAGAGTGCACTAAGTCAGAGTCTTCAAAATTGTCATTTTGCCCTGACATTTTGCCATTCCATTTCACTATCATTTCTGAGTAAATCAACAAATTTAATCATATTAGAGCCATTATCTGTGGTTACAGTATAAATCTCTTGTAAATCAATGTTGCACTTCTCCAAAATTTGATACACAATGTTCTTTATGTGTGTCTTTCAATTGTTTCATTCCCGGTGTCAACAGATGTATCTAACTATCTTGTGCAAGCTGAGTGTTAATTCCTAGAATTGACCAACTCAGTCTACTGGCATCATCCACTTTTAAAGAGAATATTAGTTTTTCTAGATTATTACTATTTTTGGAGCTGTTTTAAGGACAAGTGAAGTATCATTTTCCTAATATTATCTGAATTGATTGAAATTTCTTGACCAATTAAAGCAATAACTGGATTTAAAATTTCACCAAGTCCTGAATATTCAATTATCTCAAATGAATATCCGTTAACAGTAATTAATTCAACACATACGTCAACAATTTTGTTAATCTAATGTCACCTTAAGTCATTCTGGAACTATAAACTTATCTAATGTTTTTCCATTGTTTATACAGAACAACTCTGACACTTTTTAAATCTTTTTCGTCTTCTTGCTTTGCACTGCGTTATATCCATCTTTATGCTGACGCTTCAGGTGCCTCTCTGAATTTGCTGAATGTCTCTGTTGCAAGTTTTACATGCATTTTCATTTTCAATCTTTTCATATTTGAAAAATTCTTGACATAGATTTTCTGTGGTTCATTCCATACTAGAATTCAAGGGATAAAAAAAAAAAAAAATGAACATTAAAAAAAAAATTGCAATTGAGTCAATTCCGACTCATAGCTACCCTATAGGACGGTGTAGAACTGCCCCATAGGGTTTCCAAGGAGTGCCTGGTGGATTCAAACTGTCGACCTTTTGGTTAGCAGCTGTACTCTTAACCACTACACCACCAGGGTTTCCGATATTAACATTAGGGCATATTATATAGTCACTATATTACATTACAGTAAAAAACAAGTCTTAGACTTTGATAATATAAAGAGAATAGTGTGCATAAATACATTTGTAGGAATGAATTAGAGTCAGTATGCATTAAAATGCTTCTAGCAAGCTATCATCAGTATATTAGAAAAACTGGAATAACTTTGATTTTACATTCACAAAATTTGCCAGTTTGCATGAGGACACTTTCGACACGGTGTGGCTTTGTCTGTGTGTATTTTCACCAAGAAAAAGGTCCTCAAGGTCGAGAGGGGAGAGTGTTGACATGTCGTGGAGCTGTTGACCCATGTCATGGAACAGTATGTGTGCTGATTGTTCGGTGGGAGACTGTTCTGTGGACCTTCATCTAGAGTACAATAAAAAAAAAATTTAAAAAAATATAGAAAGATAGTGGAAAAGTATCTTTCTACAGAAGAAAAATAAACTAATTAAAACACTATGTTGAATTTAAGGTACAGAAGATATGACATCAGAAATAATTACTCACCATCCAGTGGAAAAAGATATTGAGGTATTGGGAGAGAAGTCATGCCTAGATATTAAATAGTCTCAAAGAAGCAAGGACTAAATAATTGCCAGATATCCTGGATACCATAGCAGTGTTCAAATTGTAATTATTTCAAATTGATTACCTAAAATTTTAGTTTCCTAAAAATTCATTTAGAAAAATATTTATGAAAAAATACTCTGAGGATATTTTAAACTCTTTTTATGAGTACATTTCAACTATATAGCAAAATGTTGATAACAAAGAATATGTAATATAAACCAACAATCCACTTCCCCACCAGCACTCCTTCTACTATAACATTCAAATAATTACCAGGCCCAAAAAACTTGATAAAAACAAACCTCCAACCCTTCATTATTTATATTTGATTCTCCCTCACAACACAGCACTGTGCACTGCATATAGTAGATATTTAAATGTTCCAGTGCAGTATTTTTATGAGGAATGAAAGACAAAGAGAAAGATTTTGTAACATAATAGATAACGTATAATGGCCTTGAAACTATTGCATATCAAAGTAGGGGAAAAAGATTCTGAGCTCACAGAGTGCACACTAAAACACTTATACAATATAAAACTTCAAAAAAATTTTAAAAATTAGAAAATAATGAAATTTATTATAACTTTGAAATGGAATGGAACCCAAAATGGAAAAAAAAAAAAAAAAACCTGAAATTTTCACCAGAATGATACCAAAACCCAAATGGAAAAAAAAAAATGTTTTTCTGAACCCAAACCAAAATCAAAAACTTTACTTTTTTTGCTTCGCTACTTTCAGTTGAATGATAATTTTTTTTTTAATTTTACTCTGCTTCATGTGAAAGTTTACAGTGCAAATTTGTCATTTAAAAACTTATACACAAATTGTTTTGTGAAATTGCTTGCAATTCCTGCAATGTGTCAGCACTCTCCCCCTTTCCTTGTACACCTCGAGTTCTCCGTGTCCATTTGTCCAGTTTTCGTGTCCCTTCCTGTTTTCTCGTCTTTGCTTTTGGGCAGTGTTGTCCATTTGGTCTCGTATATTTGATTCAACTGAAAAGCACATTCCTCAAGTGTGTTATTTTTTGTTTTAATCTTTGGCTGAAAGGTGGACGTCAGGAGTGGCTTCAATTCTGAGTTAGTAGAGTGTCTAGGTGCTATAGTCGGGTTCCTCCAGTCAGGCCAGTATAACTGAATTTTTTCTGTGAATTTGAATTTTGTTCTACTTTTTTCTCCTGCTGTGTTCGGGACTGTCTCTATTGTGATCCCTGTCAGAGAAGTCAGTGATGCAAGTGGGGGACCATCTAGTTCTTCAGGGCTCAGGATTCTGGGGGCTGTGGTTCTTGTGGTCTATTGGTCCTTTGGACTAATATTTTCCTTGTGTCTTTGGTTTTCTTCATTCTTCCTTGCTCCAGACGGGATGGAAACAATAGATTTATCTTAGATTGCTATTCCCAAGCTTTTAAGACCCCAGACACTGCTCACCAAAGTAGCATGTAGAACATTTTCCTATGAACTATGTTATGCCAGTTGACCCAGATGTCCCTCAAGATCATAGTTCAGAGCCCTCAGCCCAGTAAACACCTCGAGGTGTTTTAGTGTGTCTAGGAATCTTCTATGACTTTGCCTTGGTCAAAGAGCACTGACTTCCCCTATATTTTGTGCTGTCTTTCCCTTCACCAAAGTTAACACTTGTCTGCTACCTAGTTAAAGGAGCCCTGGTGGCTGTTTCTGCTGCTGCTGCAGCTGTCATTGTTGTTGCCAATCTGGTCCTGGGTCTGGGCTCTGGCTGCCTCTTTGACCCCACAAATGAGCAGGGAGCATGCTGCTCTCTCACCGCTATGATCAAGGACTTGAGTACATGGGTTTTCCCTGCCTGGTATACACTTGCTGCTTACACATATGAGCTATTGTGTCATTTTACTTAACTTAAAAAGTACAAGTTCAAAGATAAATTTATTAATAATTGACCATGGTGATAGCAGAGTGTGAAACCAAGTGCAAGGCCTTTCTTTTTTTTATTGTTGTAGTTTAAATGAAATTTACATTTCATGCAAGACCCTTCTGAGAATGGAGCCCCATACACGCATCACATGCCCATGAAGCCTGCCCTGCATGTTGAAAAAATTGTATTGCAGAATTTCATACTGATACAAATAAAGTAAAAGTTTGATACAGAAGAGGATATATACATAGTTTCAAAGTATCTCCCAACAAAAAATTTATTAATTACAAAGAGAAAGCATATATTTAGGGTGGAAAAACCTGACAGATACTAATTTAATCAGTCACCAAAGATAACGTCACTAGCATTGTGACAAGTTATAATCCTTTGTCACCTAAAACATGTAATGAGAAAATATCAGCATAATTTTTATAAGAGCTCTGTAGAAAATAACAACCAAAATTTAATGATAACGAAACATCAGAGAAGTCTAAACTAAGGGTCAGTGAACAAAACAATTAGCTTGTATCAATGTCTTGGAAGTCAAAGGAAGACTAAGGAACTCTTTCACATTGAAAGAGACTAAAAACATGTACCAAATAAATACAGTGCTTTCCTGGATTGGATCTTATTGCTCTAAAGTATATCATTGTGATAATTAGCAATACTTGAATAGAGCTTGAGATAAGATGACACTAATGTACTGTATCAATGCAACAATGGGTTCAAACATAGCAACGATTATGAGGATGGTCCAGCACCTGGCAGTGTTTGGTTCTGTTGTACATGGGGTCACTATAAGTTGCTGTGATGCTTGTTCTGTTCAAACAACTGCCTCTTGGTTTATGTACAGGTTCCACTTCTGCACAATTATGTATTCTGAAAATCCAATTCATTGCAGTGTTATCCATAATTTGTTATGAACCACACAGTCCAGTGCCTTTTCATAATCAACAAAGCACAGGTAAATTTTTTCTGACATTCTCTGCTTTCGCTCAATATCCTTCTGACATCAACAATGATATCCCTTGTTCCACATTCTTTTCTGCATCTGGTTTGAATTTCTGGAAGTTTCCTGTCAATGTACCACTGCAACTGCTTTAGAATTATCTTCAGCAAAATTTTATTTGCAAGTGATATTATTAATTATATTGTTAGATAATGTCCACATTCTGCTGCATCATTTTTCTTAGGAATGGGCACAAATATGGATCTCATCCAGTTGGTTTGCCACGTAGCTGTTTTCCAAATCTCTTGGCATAGTCGAGTGAGCACTTCCAGTATAGCATTAGTTTATTGAAACTTATAAAATGTTGAAAGTACCACATGTATAACAATGAAACAATCCTCAGTACTGTGCCATCTTCATATCTGAGTCCATTGTGGTGGCAATTTTGGCAATCCATCTTACTGAGGTTTCCCTTGCCTTCTCTGGCTTTCCTCTGTAACTTCTCGAGCAACAGCTCTCTCCTGATGAGACATCAAAAGTAAGCCAGTTGAATTCTTGGACAATACTCTGGAATCCATAGGGTTTTCATTGGCTAATTCTCAGAATTAGATCTCCAGACTTTTCCTCCTAGTCTCTCTTAGTTTGGAAGCTCTTCTGAAACCTGTCCACCATGGATAATTCTGCTGGTATTTGAAATACTAGTGGTGTATCTCCCAGCATCATAGCAATACACAAGTCACCACAGTATGACAAACTAACAGATAGGTGGTAGACTATTGCATTGTTGTTGTTATTATAAGGTGCTGTCGAGTCAGTTCTGACTCATAGCAACCTTGTATACAACAGAAGGACATTGCCTGATCCTGCACCATCCACACAATCATTGCTATGTTTGAGCTCAATATTGTAGTCACTGTATCAGTCCATCACATTGACAGTTTTCCTCTTTTTCATTGACCCTCTACTTTACCAAGCATGATGTTCTTGTCCAGTGACTGGTCCCTCCTGACAACATGTCCAAGGTATGTGAGATGAAGTCTTGCCATCCTTGTTTCCAAGGAGATTCTGGCTGTACTTCTTCCAAGACAGATTTGTTCATTCTTCTAGTAGTCCATGGTATATTCAGTATTCTTTGCCAACAACATAATTCAAAGGCATCAATTCTTTCATCTTCCTTATTCATTGTCCAGCTTTCGCATGCATATGAGGCAAATGAAAATACCTTTAGTATTGGTAAATGGCTTGAGTCAGGCACACCTATTGCATTAGTAATGTTTACTTTCTATTTTTGATCACTGTATTGTGGCTATGCAGTTTTGTAGAAGAATGTTCTTGTTTTTAGGAAATATATTCTAGCATATCTAAGAAAACAGTTTCTGGTAATTTATTCTCAAATGGTTCAGAACTAATAAATAGTTGATCTGGAATTTGAATCTATAAAGTCTTGAACACTAGAAATTCACTTACATCAGCTATATTTACTTATTTTAATTTCTTTTCCATAAACCTATGCAAAGGATCCCCCACGCATCTCAGTCTGTCATTCTGTAGGGGCTTGGGTGTTGCTGTGATGCTGAAAGCTATGCCACCAGTATTCAAATACTAGCAAGATCACGTATGGTGGACTGGTTTCAGTTGAGCTTCCGGACTAAGATAGACTAGGAAGAAGGATCTGGTGGTCTACTTCTGAAAAAAATTAGCCAGTGAAAACCTTATGAATAGTAGTGGAACATTGTCTGATATAGTTCCTGAAGATGAGGCTCTCAGGTTGGAAGGCGCTAAAAAGACAACTGGGGAAGAGTTGACTCCTCACAGTAGAGTCGACCTTAATGACATGGTTGGAGTCAAGCTTTTGGGACCTTCATTTGCTGACGTGGCATGACTCAAAATGAGAAGAAACAGCTGCAAATATCCATTAATAATCAGAACATGGACTGTATGAAGTCTAGGAAAATTGGAAATTGTCAAAAATGAAATGGAATGCAAAAACATCAATATCCTAAGCATTAGTGGACTGAGATAGACTGGTATTAGCTATTTTGAATCAGATAATCATTTAGTCTACTATGCTGAGAATGAAAGTTGAAGAGGAATGGCATCGCAGTCATCATCAAAAAGAACATTTCAGAATCTATCCTGAAGTACAATGTTGTCAGTGATAGGATAATATCCATACACCTACAAGGAAGACTGGTTAATACGAATACTATTCAAATTTACACACCAACCACTAAGGCCAAAGATGAAAAAATTGAAGATTTTTACCAACTTCTGCAGTCTGAAATTTGTCGAACATGGAATTAAAATGCGTTGATAATTACCGGCAATTGGAATGTGGAAGTTGGAAACAAAGAAGAAAGATTGGTAGTTGTAAAATATGGCCTTGGTGACAGAAATGATGATGGGGATTGCAGGAAAGAATTTTGCAAGACCAACAACTTCTTCATTTTAAATACCTTTTTTCAACAACTGTCTTAGTCATCTGGTGCTGCTCTAATAGAAATACCACAAGTGGGTGGCTTCAACGAAGAGTTTATTCTTTCACAGTCCAGTAGGCTACAAGTCCAAATTCAGGGCATCAGCTCCAGGAGAAGACTTTCTCTCTCTGTCGGCTCTGGAGGAAGTTCTCTGTCATCAATCTTCCCTTGGTCTGGAAGGTCCTTATGATACATCAGTCTTCCCTTGGTATGGGAGCATATCAGCACAGGAACCTCAGGTCCAAAGGACTCGCTCAACTTTCTGGGTGGTGTGAGGTTCCCAAGTGTCTCTGCTCACTTCTCTCCTTTATATCTCAAAAGAGATTGGATTAAGACACTATCTAATCTTGTAAACCTCATCAGCGTAACCTCATCACACTGATAGAATTTACAACAAATAAGGAGATCACATATAGCCTCATCATAGTGATAGAGTTTACAAAACTTAAGGAAATCACATCAGATTACACAATCATACAATACTGTGATTCATGACTCAGCCAAGCTGACAGATATTTTTGGGGGGACACAATTCCATCCATGACAACAACATAAATGGCAATTATACATGTGGAATTCACCAGATGGAATATACAGGAATCAAATCGACTACATCTATGGAGATGATGGAAAAGCTCAATATCATCAGTCAGAACAAGGCCAGGGGCCGACTGTAGAACAGACGATTAATTGCTCATATGGAAGTTCAAGTTGAAGCTGAAGAAAATTTGAAAACGTCCATAAGAACCAAAGTACAACCTTGAGTATATTCCACCTGAATTTAGAGGCCATGTCAAGGATAGATTTGACACATTGAACACTAGTGACCAAAGACCAGAAGAATTGTGGAATGACATCAAGCATATCATATATGAAGAAAGTAAGAGGTCATTAAAAAGACAAGAAAGAAAGAAAAGACCAAAATGAATGTCAGAAGAGACTCTGAAACTTGTTCTCGAACGTTGAGTAGCTAAAGCAAACGGAAGAAATGATGAAGTAAAAGAGCTGAAAAGATGATTTCAAAGGGCAGCTACAGAAGACAAATTGTTATAACAAAATATGCAAACACCAGGAGTTAGAAAACCCAAAGTGAAGAACACGCTTGGCACGTCTCAAGCTGAAAGAACTAAAAAAAAAAAACTCAAGCCTCGAGTTGGAATATTGAAGGATTCTACAGGGAGAATATCAAATGACACAGGAAGCATCAAAAGCAGATGGAAGGAATACACAGAGTCACTGTGCCAAAAATAATTGATCGATATTCAACGATTTCAGGAGGTAGCAGATGACCAAAAACGGATGGTACTGAAGGAAAAGGTACAAGCTGCACTGAAGTCATTGGCAAAATACAAGGCTCCTGGAATTGACAGAATACCCATTGAGAAGTTTCAACAAATGGGTGCAGCATTGGAAGTGCTCATTTTTCTATGCCAAGAAATTTGGAAGACAACCAACGTGGCCAACCAACTAGAAGACAACCACAACTGTACCCATTCCAAAGAAAGGTGATCCAACCAAATGATTAATTTATAGAACAATATCATTAGTATCATACACAAGTAAAATTTTGTAGAAGATCATTCAAAAGTGGTTGCAGTAGAACATCCACAGGGAACTGCCAGAAATTCAAGCTGGATTCAGAAGAGGGTTTGGAAAAAGGGATGTCATTGCTGATGTCAGATGGATCCTTGAGTGTGGGTAGAGCCAGTGAAGATGATGCAATATTACTAATCATTTGACTTTGAGTTAATCAAAGGGAGATTACCCTAGTTGGGCCTGATCTAATCAGATTAGCGCTTTAAAAGAAGTCAAGGCATGAGAGAAGACTCACAATGAAACACATTTACATACTTTGAGGAAGGTGGCATGTATTAAGGATCTGAGGGTGACTCTAGGGGCTAAGAGTATTCCCTGGCCACCAACTAGCAAGAAAATGCTGTTCTCAGTCATACAACCACAAAGAAATGAATTCTTCCAACAACCAATGAGCTTTGAGTTTCAGATGAGATTTTAGTCACAGTCACCACCTGGATTTCAACCTGGTGAGACCCTGAGTGGAAGACTCCATTATCCATATCTGGAATTTCCGACCCATGGAGATTGTTACATAATAAATTTGTGCTGTAGTAGAATTAATAATGATATATTCTACCAAAATCACTACCAACTTTGTTCTTTAATCATTCCTGTTATATCAAGTTACCAAAAACTTTCCTGAAATGTACAGGAAACACTGTTTTATCATTATTTTTTATATCTTTATTACATTTGTAGAGCTGAAGCACACTTGTCAAGCCTATTCTTCCTCTGATATATTAAAGGCATTTGGCATATAACCTAAATCTTATCTGAATGCTATGTTACAAGTCACATTTCAAATATTTCAAAGCACCCATTGCTTTATTTTTTCTAATCCTAATCTCTTTCAGATACAATTTTAGACTAAAAATTCTCAGTTTCTAAAACCAAATTAAATCTCTCTATGCTTCTTTTCTCAAAAGAGATTATAAGGCAGGTTATACAAAACATTACATGGAAGAAAATTGTATAAAATTACATATGCACACACACATATACATACAGGCACATAAACAAACACAGGCTTTTAAAAATGATGAAATTTAATTAAATCTATATTCTAGTTGACAGTAATATGTTGACTGTGTCCTGGTCTTGTTATTGTATTACAGCTATATAAGATGTCACCATTGTAGAAAACTGGGTGAAAGGTATTCAGGACTCTTTGTACTACTTTTGAAAACTTCTATATGTCTATAATTATTTCAAAATAAAAAGTTAAATAAATAAAAAGTTTTGTCTCATAGATTATGTTCAATAATCAGTATTGTTATTAAAAACCTTTAAGTCTATCTAGTGTCTCAATGGAAAAGTTTTTATTAAAAAATCAACTCTAGGAGGTGGGGCAAGATGGCGCTCTAGGCAGAAGCACCACACCATCCCCCACAGCAAAGATCTGAAAAACTAAGCCTAACAGAGAATCAACAATCCTGGAACCCTAGAACACCAAATGAAGAGATAAAGAACTCAGCCAAACACCAAACGGAGTGAGAATACTAAAAGAGAACGGAGAGCAAGGAGAGACTCATGCAGAGATTCCTTACCAGCTAATGCAGCGTGGATCCAAAATCTTAGATTCCTATAGGAGACCAGCGAACGGGAGAGCAGCCTTGCAGAGTGTCCAGTGGGAGACAGAACGACGGGTAAACTGCGGTGTGCACTTTCCCACCCCCCACCCATTCCCGCCTCGGCTGGGACTCCCCTGCTTTCCGTGGCCAGGGTCCCTGGGCTGGGGGGCACCGGTGCTTGGATTCTGCGTGCCTGGGCTGGAGGCTTTCTGAGAGCTGTTTGCTGGCTGCTGGGGAAGCTTTTCCTTCTGCCTCCCCCTTCTTTTGCCTGGGTGCCGGGTTCCGAGCTCCGTCTTTGCTCTCTCCTGCGGGGCTGTGGGGCTGCATTCGGGCGTGTGGCTGCTTCCAGGTCTGGGCTGCCACGCTGGTGAGATCCCGGGGCCTTTGTTCGTTTGCCCCTCTGCTTCCTGTGGCCACGGTCTCTTAACCCCAAGACTGCCGGCTGCATGGAATTTGCGCCCCTGAGTGGGGGCTCTCTGGGTTCCATTTGTTGGCACTGACTGCTGGTGTTGCTTTTTTTTTTTTTTTAATTTTATTTTTCTTCTTTTTTGATTAGTTTTGTCATATTTTCCCTCTTTTTCCCTTTTGTCTTTCTTCATTGCTTAATTTCTCGTCTCTCTATCTCTTCCTTCTCTTTCTGATCCCTGAATACCAGGCGATGTATGCCTCTGTACCTTCTGGCCAGGCTGTGCTGTGAAAACTGAGACCGAATCCCCCAGACCTCATAGCTGCATCGGTGGGATCCCTGGGAACTTTGCAGTTCTTTAACTTTTCTGATTTTTATTTGTTCATTCTTTCCTTTTCATTCTCTTCCCCCTTCTGGTTTCCTCCATCCCATAGTCTCTCATCTTTACATTCCAACGACAAGCTCCCCTAGCATTCTTTTATGTTTGTATGCTTTTTGCTCCTGCTCCTCTCTCCTCTCTCCCATATCCAGCTTAGCTTTACACATAACCATCCTCCCACTGCACCCTACCTGCCTGCACCGTGCACTTGACATCACACCACCAAGCTGTGCAGGCATGCCCTATTGGAACCTAACCAGCACTGACTAATGACCATCCTGGGGGCTGCGGTGAGTGCCACAAACAACCTGTCCCAGTGGCTCCTCTTCAGCTAGATCTGCCCAGCTGTACCACAAGGACGAAACAAACAAAAAAAAATCTACAATCAATAAATGAGAGAAATATCTATTGAATGCCATGAAAACAGCAAACAATATCAAAACATTTACAAAAACAAGACAAGATGGCTCCAATAGGCGTCCAAATTAAAACACCAGATAACTCTCCTGTGGAAGAAAATGCACTAGAAGTACCTGATACGGAACTCAAATCACTAATACTCGGAATTTTCCAAGAACTGAGGCAAAAAGCTGACAAACATGAGGAAAAAATAGACAAATTTATGGAAAATACAGACAAAAAATTGGAATAATTCAGGAAAATGATGCAGGAACAAAATGCCAAAATAAATTCACAACTCGAAATTATACAAAAACAACAATTAGAAATCCAAAAGATAAACAACAAGATTTCAGAAATGGACGGTGTCATAGAAGGGCTGAGAAGTAGATTTGAAACCGTGGAAGACAGGATCAGTGGAACTGAAGACAAACACTTGGATACAACTCTGTTTCAGGAAAACTCAGAAAAAAGAACAAAGAAAAAAGTAGAGACCCTGAGAGTTATGCGGGACACAAAAGCAAAAACTTATGAGGGATTGGCATACCAGAACAGGGGGAGAAAACAGAAAACACAGAGAGGATCATTGACGAACTCCTGACAGAAAACTTTCCCAATATCATGAAAAATGAAAAGTTGGCCATCCAAGAAGCTCAACGAACCCCATATAGAAGAGACCCCAAAAGAAAATCACCAAGACATATCATATTCACACTCACTAAAACTAAAGACAAACAAAGAATCCTGAGAGCAGCTCATGAAAAACAAGAAGTCACATACAGAGGAGAAATAATAAGACTAAGCTCAGATTATTCGGCAGAAACCATGCAGGCAAGAAGGCAATGGGATGACATATATAAAATCTTGAAAGAAAAAAATTTTCAGCCAAGAATAATATATCCTGCAAAGCTCTCATTCAAATTTGATGGTGAAATTAGGTCATTTCCAGATAAACAGAAACTAAAGGAATATGCAAAAGTCAAACCAAACTTACAAGAATTATTAAAGGGAGTTCTTCGATCTGAGGACAAACAGCTTCAGCCCTCAGGCAGGACCTAGGACCTACGACGCAAGTTCATATGAACCAGATACCAATCTAGGAACTGAACTACAGAGGACTTTCCAAAAACAAAAGAAATACAACAGGGAATCAGAGAAATCAATGAAAGGATGACAATAACATCAAAACAATGAAAGAGGGAACAAACGGCATAGGTATAGAACCTTCTAAAGGAGAGGAAGGCAAGGCGATACCAAGTAAGGGTAGACTGCTTCAAAATTATAAAGATAAGGGTAAAATTCATGGTAACACAAAGAAAGTTAACAAACCAACTCATAAAAATAAAGACGAAAAACATAAAGTCTCAACAAAAACAAAACCTACAAAAACAAAAGAAATGAACACAAAATACACAAACAAAAGTAACTCAGCACAAGAGAGTAAGAAGAACAAAGAAAACTTCAGCACCACAAAAAAAAGCACTACAAAATGACAGCAACAAACTTCCATCTATCAATAATTACACTGAACGTAAATGGACTCAATGCACCCATAAAGAGATGGAGAGTGGCAGAATGGATAAGAAAACAGGATCCATCAATTTGCTGTCTACAAGAGACACACCTTAGAAACAAAGATGTGAATTTATAAAAAATCAAAGGTTGGAAAAAAGTATATCAAGCTAACAACTATCAAAAAAGAGCAGGAGTGGCAATTCTAATCTCAGATAAAATAGACTTTAAAACAAAATCTACCATAAAAGACAAAGAAGGACACTATATAATGATTAAGGGGATGATCCATCATGAAGACATAACCATAATAAATATCTATGCACCCAATGACAGGGCTCCAAAATACATAAAAAAAAACTCTAACAACACTGAAAAGAGAAATTGACAGTTCCATAATAATAGTAGGAGACTTCAACACACCACTCTCATTAAAGGACAGAACAACTAAAAGAAACTCAGCATACATACAGAAGACCTAAAGGACACAATCAGCCAACTGGACCTCATACACATATATAGAACAATCCATCCAACCGCTACAAAGTACACATTCTTTTCCAATGCACATGGAACGTTCTCCAGAATAGACCACATCTTAGGCCACAGAGCAATCCTCAACAAGATCCAAAATGCTGAGATAATTCACAGTATCTTCTCTGACCACAATGCCATCAAGGTAGAAATTAACACTAGAAAGAGCAAGGAAAAAAAAATCAAACACATGGAAACTGAGTAATAATCTGCTTACAAATCAATGGGTAATGTGAGAAATCAGAGATGGAATTAAAAAAATCCTAGAATCAAATGAAAATGAAAACACATCCTACCAAAACCTTTGGGACACAGCAAAGGCAGTCCTCAGAGGACAATTTATAGCAATAGATGCACATATCAAAAAAGAAGAAAGGGACAAAATCAAAACATTAACTACAGAACTCAAACAAATAGAAAGAGAACAACAAAAAAAGCCTACAACCACCGGAAGAAAGGAAATAGTAAAGATCAGAGCAGAAATCAATGAAATAGAGAACAGAAAAACAATAGAAAGAATCAACAAAACCAAAAGTTGGTTCTTTGAAAGAATCAACAAAATCGACGAACCACTGGCCAGACTGACAAAAGAAAAACAGGAGAGGGCACAAATAACCCAAATAATAAATGAAATGGGGAACATTACAACAGACCCAACCAAAATAAAAAGGATTATAAAAGGATAATATGAAAAACTATATTCCAACAAATTTGAAAACCTAGAGGAAATGGATAAATTTCTAGAAACATACGGCCTATCCAAACTACAACAAAGTGATATTGAAAATCTGAACAGACCCATAACAGGAGAAGAGATTGAAAAGGTAATGAAAAAACTCCCAACCAAAAACAGCCCTGGCCCAGATGGCTTCACTGGAGAATGCTACAAAACATTTACAGAAGAGCTTGTACCAGTTTTACTCCAGCTATTTCAGAGCATAGAAGAGGAAGCAACACTTCCAAATTCATTCTATGAAGCCAGCATAACGCTAATACCAAAACCAGGCAAAGACATCACAAAAAAAGAAAATTACAGACCAATATCTCTCATGAATATAGACGCAAAAATTCTGAACAAAATTCTAGCCAATAGAATTCAGTATCATATCAAAAAAATAATACACCACGACCAAGTAGGATTCATACCAGGTATGCAAGGATGGTTTAACATTAGAAAATCCATCAACGTAATCCACCACGTAAATAAAAGGAAAGAAAAAAATCACATGATCATCTCAATTGACGCAGAAAAGGCATTTGACAATGTCCAACACCCATTCCTGATAAAAGCTCTCAATAAAATAGGTATAGAAGGGAAATTTCTCAACATAATAAAGGGCATCTATGCAAAACCAACAGCCAACATCATTCTTAATGGAGAGAGGCTGAAGACATTCCCCTTGAAAATAGGAACAAGACAAGGATGCCCTTTATCACCACTCCTATTTAACATTGTGCTGGAAGTTCTAGCTAGAGCAATAAGGCAACCGAAAGAAAGAAAGGGCATCCAAATTGGTAATGAAAAGTTAAACTCTCCCTGTTTGCAAATGATATGATACTATACATAGAAAACCCTAAAGACTCCATGAGAAATCTACTGGAATTAATAGAAAGATTCAGCAGAGTAGCAGGATACAAGACAAACATTCAAAAATGAGTTGGATTCCTATACACCAGTAAAGAGAATGATGAAAAGGAGATCAGGAAATCAATACCATTTTCAATAGCCCTTAGAAAGATAAAATACTTAGGAATAAATCTGACCAGGAATGTAAAGGACCTATACAAAGAAAAATACAACACACTGCTGCATAAAACCCAAAGGGATCAACATAAATGGAAAAACATACCATGCTCATGGATAGGCAGACTCAACATTATGAAAATGGCAATTCTACCTAAAGCAATTTACAAATACAATGCAATCCCGATAGAAATACCAACAACATTCTTCAAAGAGATGGAAAAAATAATTATTTACTTTATATGGAAAGGGAAGGAACACCGAATAAGTTAAGCACTACTGAAGAAGAAGAATAAAGTTGGAGGACTCACACTACCTGACTTGAGAACCTACTATACAGCTACAGTACTCAAAACAGCCTGGTACTGGTACAACAACAGAGACATTGATCAATGGAACAGAATTGAGAACTCAGATGTAAATCCATCCACCTATGGTCACCTGATCTTCGACAAGGGCCCAAAATACATCAAATGGGGAAAAGACAGTCTTTTTAACAAATGGTGCTTGCAAAACTGGATATCCATTTGTAGAAAAATGAAACAGGACCCATACCTCACACCATATACAAAAACTACTTCAAAATGGATCAAAGACCTGAATATATAGCCTCAAACTATAAAATTCATAGAAGAAAAAATGGGACCAACACTTCAGGCCTTAATACATGGCATTAACGGATACAAAGCATAAACATCAACACAAAAAAACCAACAGATAAACTAGATAACTGGAATCTTCTAAAAATCAAACATCTATGCTCTTCAGAAGACTTCACCAAAAGAGTCAAAAGAGAACCTACAGACTGGGAAAAAATTTTTGGACAGTACAAGTCAGACAAAGGTCTATTCTCCATAATCTACAAGAAAATCCAACACCTCTACAACAAATATACAAACAATCCTATCAAAAAATGGGCAAAGGAAATGAACAGACACTTCACCAAGGAAGACATTCAAATGGCCAACAGACACATGAAGAAATGCTCGCGATCACTAGCCATTAGAGAAATGCAAATTAAATCCACAATGAGATACCATCTCACCCCAGCATTACTGTTACGAATCAAAAATACTGGAAATAACAAATGTTGGAGGGGCTGCGGGGAGATGGGAACTCTTATACACTGCTGGTGGGAATGCAAAATGATACAACCATTTTGGAAAATGATATGGCGTTTCCTCAGAAAGCTAGAAATAGACATACCATTCGATCCAGCAATCCCACTCCTAGGAATATATCCTAGAGAAATAAGAGTCATCACTCGAATAGACATATGTACACCTATGTTCATGGCAGCATTGTTCACAATAGCAAAATGATGGAAATAACCTCGATGTCCATCAACAGATGAATGGATACACAAACTATGGTACATACACACAATGGAGTACTATGCAACGAGAAAGAACAACAATGAATCTGTGAACCATCTCATAACATGGATGAAACTGGAGGACATTATGCTGAGTGAAATAAGTCAATCATAAAAGGACAAATATTGTATGAGACCTCTATTGTAAAAACCCATGAAAAAATTCACATGCAAAATGTAACAATCCTTGTTGGTTACCAGGGATTGGAGGGGGGGGGGGAATACTAAATAGGCAATAGATAAGTGGTACCTTGGGTGAGAGGTGAGATAGTACACAGTACAGGGGAAACTAACACAACCTGCACAAGGAAAGGTCATGGAGCCCCTATAGACACATCCAAACCCCCCGAGGGCCTGAGTTGTTGGACGGAGGGCTCTGGGGACCATGGTCTTGGGGAACATCTAGCTCAATTGCCATGACACTACTTATAAATGTAATGCTCTACATTCTACCTTGGTGAATAGTGTCTGGGGTCTTAAAAGCCTATGAGCGGCCTTCTAAGATACTCCACTGGTCTTATCCCTTCGGGAACAAGGGAGAATGAAGAGAACAGGATACAACGAAAAGATTAGTCCAAAGGACTAATTGTCCACAGCTACCAAGGCCTCCACCGGACTGAGTCCAGTACAGCTAGATGGTGCCCGGCTACCACCACTGACTGCTCTGACCAGGATCACAACAGAGGGTTCTGGACAGAGCTGGAGAAGGATGTAGAGCATAATTTTAACTCCCCCCCCCCCAAAAAAAAATAAAAGACCAGATTTACTGGCCTAAAGGATACTGGAGAAACCTCAAGAGTGTGGCCCCCAGACACCCTTTCAGCTCAGAAGTGAAGTTACCTTCGAGGTTCGATGTTAAGCCTGGGAGTGAACAGCCCAGTAAAACTAAATGGGACTAACAAGGTACAGGAGTCCGGTGACAAAGGCCAGAAGGCAGAGGGGGAGTAGGAAACTGATGATAAGGAACACAAATTGAGTAAGGACACTGTCGATGTGTTGTGAGATTGTTGACCACTGTTATAGGGCAACATTTGTAGTAACTATTAAATGCTAGGCTGTTTTGTCCTGTAAGCCTTCATCTTGGGCGAGAATGGCAGCACAATTGGAAGAGCATAGTCAATATCACTTAAATGTGTAAGTAAAAAGTTTTGAAATGGTGTTAAAAAAAAAAACAAAAAACAAATGAGACTAATGAGGTACAGTAGTCCAGTGACAAGTTCCAGAAGGCAGAAGGGGACAAGGAAGCTGGTGATAGGGAATACAAGGTTGAGTAAGGATATTGTCGATGTGTTGTGAGATTGTTAACCATTGTCATAAGGCAACATGTGTAGTAACTGTTAAATGAGAAACTATTTTGTTCTTCAAGCCTTCATCTTAAGTGAGAATAACAGCACAGTTGGAAGAGCGTAGTCAATGTCACTGAACTGTGTATGTAGAAATTTTTGAAATGGTGTGTTTTTGGCTATCTGTATTTTCATCAAAAAAAAAGGTTGAGAATTTAGAGGCTTAATATGTTGTGGGGTTGTTAACCAATGTCATAAAACAACATGTGTACTACTGTTTCATGAGAAACTATTTGTTCTGTAAGCCTTCACTTGAAGTACAGTAAAATATAAAAAAACTCTAATTTTAAGGACTGCTTTGTTTTTTCAGTTTCTTCCAATTTAGCTATAGATTTTAAATGTGTGTGTATATATGTACCTATTCAAAGAAAGGTAAACTGACCTTTTTATACAGAGAGATTTTGAGGTTAAAAGGGGGATTATAAAAGCAAGTTAATGTTTACAAACAGAACTTCTTTCCATTAATAGAAATGGAGCTTTAATTATGTTTAATGCTACTAAATCAGTCTGTAAACTAATCAATTGATGGGAATACCCTTGAAATTTACTCTTTTATGTTATATTTATCTAATAACAATAGTACTTTAATTATCTGACAAGATGTGCCTTATCAATGTTGAAAAAGAATATTAATAATGTATTATTACCTCACTACATAAAGAGATTCCTTTTGGGTTCTCAGATTACTGATTATGAAGTTGATTTTAAGCATTAATAAACCATCTTTTTTCTAATGTCTGAATCTCTCTATAGTTAGTTAGAATTCCTGTTCTCAAGGAATTCATTCTTTCAGGTCATCAGTGTGCCATATAGTGCATCCTTAGTTTAATAGAGAAAGTCTACTCTAGCGTACCTAATGGTATCCCAGAGGCCAAAAGTTTTTGAGGTTTTTTTTTTTTTTTTGTCTAATT
Source organism: Dugong dugon (assembly GCA_030035585.1). NCBI lineage: Eukaryota > Metazoa > Chordata > Mammalia > Sirenia > Dugongidae > Dugong > Dugong dugon. The sequence goes on from CM057479.1 coordinate 39,162,277, forward strand.
AATTTAATGTTAGTCTGGAATCTAGAGAAAATGATGCAAAATCCAGATGGGAGTTTGTGTTATCGCATGTTTTGGAAGTAAAGCCATGAGGGGTCTCAAAGGAAATCAGTCATTACTTAGAGATCACAGGACTTGAAAGATACTAGTAGCCCAGTTTAGAACAGAAATGTAATGTGGAGGAGTGAATTAGAAAAACAACTCTTCAGAGCACAATGCCAGAACTAATACTCTGAGTTTATTACTTAATTAGAAACAAACAAACAAACCAAATGTTCCGTTGTATGCAATTGTAGTGATATTGATTAGGACGTCTAGATACTATTACTTCACAGTCATTTTTAAAGATTAAATTCTGTAGGTTCTTTTTTCCATTATTCCTCTGTTTTTAAAGTCTTATTCTTTACTTACTCTCCTCTATATTATTAGGGAGCCTTCATTATGTCTTTTAAAATCTCTGAACCTTTAAATTATTAATGTTTAAATATTAGCATTTTATCTATTTATTCAAGAAATATTCATTGAATGTCTACTATTTTTTGTAAACTATTGATAATTTTTTTTTTTTTTACAGCAGAAACACAAGATGAATAGAACTCAGCTGCTGCCATCAAATAAACTGTTCTGATTGGAAAGTCAGCTGTCTTTAAAACATATATATATATATTAATTATTATATATATATAATATATATATTAATATATATATTAATTAATATATATATATGTCAGTAAGAAAGTGTTGTTGTTGTTATAGTTGTTAGGTGCCATCCAGTCAATTTTTAACTCATAGCAACAGTATTTGACAGAATAAAATTGCCCATTTGGGTTTTCTAGGTTGTAATCTTTACCAAGGAGATATCCAGGTCTTTCTCCTGTGAAACTGCAGGGTGGGTTCAAACCAGCAACCTTTTGGTTAGCAGCTGAAGGATTTGTTCCTGTAGAAGGTGATTTTAGGGAGGATTCAAAGAATTAGTGGTTACTATGAATTGGTAATTGTCAAGAAGCTGAGGTAATTTTATGATGAATCTTGTCTAGGAAGCTAGAAAAACAGAAGGCTGAAGTTCTAACTGGTTAACCAAAAAATACCCAAACCCATTGCTGTCAAGTCGATTCTGACTCATAGTGACCCAACAGGATAGAGTAGAATTGCCCCAGCTCTTAACCACTGCTCCACCAAGGATACTCTAAATCGTTAAGGAAGAGCTAGGTCTTGGTATTTTTCGGATGAACCTAATCATCCTCACAGATCACTGATCTCAGATAAGGTTGCTATGTCATGGTGATGAAGTTAAGTCAAATACTAGCTATCTCCTTAATTATATCTGATACAGACCAAAAAAAAAGGTACATGTATAAATTATAAAAATTAGTAAACATGTCCTCCTGGATAATTTGAGTTATTGCTACTTCTTAACCAATTCTAATTAGGTAGGAGAAGGGCATGTTTACTAATTTGTATAATTTATACAAATACCTCATTTTTGTCAGTATCAGACACAATTATGGAGACAGGTAGTATTTGACTTAACTTCATCACCATGACATAGCAACCTTATCTGAGATCAGTGATCTGTGAGAATAGATTAGATTCATCAGAAGAACACCAAGACCTAGCTGTTCCTTCCACATAACATTCTAGCTGTCAGGGACTGCATATTTCATTTTAAATTTCCTGTTATTACCCTAATAGTTTTGAGTTAAGAAACTGAGTCTTCAAGAATTAATCAAATTTTACTTGTACTAGAAATAGGACAAACTTATACGGACATTCATTTTGAATGAATATAAAGTTTTGAAATAATTACAGATAGCCTGAACATTTATGATTCCATTATTCTTAGTCTTTAAAATGTATTAAACACACAGAAATACCAGAGATCCAAGATACATGCTACAGTAACTGATAGATTTTATAGGAGAATAAATTTCATAGCTTGATTGTAACCATGTGAGACCCAAAGTATATGACCCAACTCAACCACACCCAGCTTATGACCACAGAAACTGTGAAATAATAAACGTGTGCTGTTTTTTTTTTTAATTGTGTGTTTTCTAGAGCTTACTTTTCTTTCTTTTTTTTTTTTAATTTTAATTGTACTTCAGGTGAAGGCTTACAGAACAAATAGTTTCTCGTGAAATAGTACTACACATGTTGTTTTATGACATTGGTTAACAACCCAACAACATATCAACCCTCTAACTTCTCAACCTTTTTTTTTTTCTTTTTTTTTTTTTTGGTGAAAATACACATAGCCAAAGATACACAGTTTAAAATATTTCTACATGCACAGTTAATTGACATCGACTACGCTCTTCAAATTGTGCTGGTATTCTCACTTAACATGAAGGCTTACAGAACAAAAGAGTTTCTCATTTAACAGTTACTACAAATGTTGCCCTATGGCAATGGTTAACAATCACACAACACATCAACAATATCCTTACTCAACTTTGGGTTCTCTATCACCAGTTTCCTTGTCCCCTTTTGCCTTCTAGCCCTTGACACTGGACTCCTATACCTCGTTAGTCTCATTTGGTTTAACAGGGCTGTCCACTCCCAGGCGGAACAGTGAATCTCGGAGATAACTTCACCACTTAGCTAAAAGGGTGTCCAGGGGTCATACTCTTGAGGTTTCTCCAGTCCCCTTCAGGCCAGTAAATCTGGTCTATTTTTGTGAGTTAGAATTATGCTCTGCATCCTTCTCTAGCTCTGTCCAGAAACCTTGGTTGTGCTCCTGGTCAGAGCAGTCAGTGGTGGTAGCCGGGCACCATCTAGCTGTACTGGACTCAGTCCAGTGGAGGCCTTGGTAGCTGGGGACAATTAGTCCTTTGAACTAATCTTTTCGTTGTATCCTGTTCTCTTCATTCTCCCTTGCTCCCGAAGGGATGAGACCAGTGGAGTATCTTAGATGGCCGCTCACAGGCTTTTAAGACCCCAGACACTACTCATCAAGGTAGAATGTAGAGCATTGTCTTTATAAGCATTGTTATGCCAACTGAGCTAGATGTTCCCGGAGACCATGGTCCCCACAGCCCACCACTCAGCAATTCAGTCCCTCAGGGAGTTTGGATGTGTCTATGGGGCTTCCATGACTTTTCCTTGTACAAGTTGTGCTGGTTTCCCCTGTATTGTGTACTGTCTCACCCTTCACCCAAGATACCACTTATCTATTGCCTATTTACTATTTCCCACCCACCCCTCCCATCCCTGGTAACCAACAAAGATTGTTACATTTTGTGTATGAACTTTTTCATGGGTTTTTACATTAGAGGTCTCATACAATATTTGTCCTTTTGTGATTGACTTATTTCACTCAGCATAAGGTCGTCCAGTTTCATCCATGTTATGAGATGCTTCACAGATTCATTGTTGTTCTTTCTCGATACGTAGTACTCCATTGTATGTATGTACGATAGTTTGTTTATCCATTCATCTATTGATGGGCATCTAGGTTGTTTCCATCATTTTGCTATTGTGAACAATACTGCCGTGAACATAGGTGTGCATATGTCTATTCGAGTGACCACACTTAATTCTCTAGGATGTATTCCTAGGAGTGGGATTGCTGGATCAAATGGTATGTCTACTTCTAACTTTCTGAGGAGGGCCATATCATTTTCCAACATGGTTGTATCATTTTGCATTCCCACCAGTAGTGTATACGAGTTCCTCTAACCCCGCAGGCCCTCCAACATTTGCTATTTCCAGGATTTTTGATTCGTACCAGTAATGCTGGGGTGAGATAGTAACTCATTGTGTTTTTAATTTGCGTTTCTCTAATGGCTAGTGATCGCGAGCATTTCCTCATGTGTCTGTTGGCCATTTGAATGTCTTCTTTGGTGAAGTGTCTATTCATTTCCTTTGCCCAATTTTTAATAGGATTATTTGTCTTTTTGTTGTAGAGGTGTTGGATTTATTTGTAGATTATGGATGTTAGACCTTTGTCTGACTTGTACTGTCCAAAATTTTTTCCCAGTCTGTAGGTTCTCTTTTGACTCTTTTGGTGAAGTCTTTTGAAGAACATAGTTGTTTGGTTTTTAGTAGATCCCAGTTATCTAGCTTATCTGTTGGGGTTTGTGCATTGATGGTTATGGTTTGTATCCTGTTAATGCCATGTATTAAGGCCTGAAGTGTTGGTCCTATTTTTTCTTCTATGAACTTTATAGTTTTAGGCTTTATATTTAGGTCTTCGGTCCATTTTGAAGTAGTTTTTGTATAGGGTGTGAGGTATGGGTCCTGTTTCATTTTTTTGCAAATGGATATCCAGTTATGTCAGCACCATTTGTTACAAAGACTGTCTTTTCCCCATTTAATGGACTTTGGGCCCTTGTCGAAGATCAGGTGACCATAGGTGGATGGATTTACACCTGGGTTCTCAATTCTGTTCCATTGGTCAATGTATCTGTCATTGTATCAGTACCAGGCTCTTTTGACTACTGTAGCTGTATAGTAGGTTCTGAAGTCAGGTAGTGTGAGTCCTCCAACTTTATTCTTCTTCTTCAGGAGTGCTTTACTTATTCGGGGCTTCTTCCCATTCCATATATAGTTAATGATTAGTTTTTCCATCTCTTTGAAGAATGATGTTGGTATTTGGATCAGGATTGCATTGTATTAGTAAATTGCTTTGGGTAAAATCGTCATTTTCACAATGTTGAGTCTGCCTATCCGCAAGCATGGTATGTTTTTCCATTTATGGAGATCCCTTTGGGTTTCATGCAGTAGAGTTTTGTAGTTTTCTTTGTATAAGTCTTTTACATCCCTGGTCAGATTTATTCCTAAGTATTTTATCCTTTTAGGGGCTATTGAAAATGGTATTGATTTCCTGATTTCCTTTTCATCATTCTCCTTACTGGCATATAGGAATCCAATTAATTTTTGAATGTTTAACTTGTATCCTGCTACTCTGCTGAATCTTTCTATTAGTTCCAGAAGGTTTCTCGTGGAGTCGTTAGGATTTTCTATGTATAGTATCGTATCATCTGCAAACAGGGACAGTTTAACTTCTTCATTACCAATTTGGATGCCCTTTATTTCTTTCTGTTGCCTTATTGCTCTAGCTAGAACTTCCAGCACAATGTTAAATAGGAGTGGTGATAAAGGGCATCCTTGTCTTGTTCCTGTTTTCAAGCGGGATGTTTTCAGCCTCTCTCCATTAAGAATGATGTTGGCCATTGTTTTTGCATAGATGCTCTTTATAATGTTGAGAAATTTCCCTTCTACACCTATTTTATTGAGAGCTTTTATCAGGAATGGGTGTTGGACTTTTTCAAATGCCTTTTCTGTGTCAATTGACATGATCATGTGATTCTTTTCTTTCCTTTTATTTATGTGGTGGATTACATTGATTGATTTTCTGATGTTGAACCATCCTTGCATAACTGGTATGAATCCTACTTGGTTGTGGTGTATTATTTTTTGATATGATGCTGAAGTCTATTGGCTAGAATTTTGTTCAGAATTTTTGCATCTACATTCATGAGAGATATTGGTGTGTAATTTTCTTTTTTTGTGACGTCTTTGACTGGTTTTGGTATCAGCATTATGCTGGCTTCATAGAATGAATTTGGAAATGTTGCTTCCACTTCTATGCTTTGAAACAGCTTGAGTAGTACTGGTACAATGTCTTCTGTAAATGTTTTGTAGAATTCTCCAGTGAAGCCATCTGGGCCAGGGCTTTTTTTGGTTGGGAGTTTTTTTATTACCTTTTCAATCTCTTCTCTTGCTATGGGTCTGATCAGATTTTCAACATCACTTTGTTATACTTGGGGTAGGCCGTGTGTTTCTAGAAATTTATCCATTTCTTCTAGGTTTTCAAATTTGTTGGAGTATAGTTTTTCATAATATTCTGTTATAATCCTTTTTATTTTGGTTGGGTCTGTTGTAATGTCCCCCTTTTTATTTCTTGTTTGGCTTATTTTTGTCCTCTCCTGTTTTTCTTTTGTCAGTCTGGCCAGTGGTTTGTCGATTTTGTTGATTCTTTCAAAGAACTAACTTTTGGTTTTGTTGATTCTTTCTATTGTTTTTCTGTTCTCTATTTCATTTATTTCTGCTCTGATCTTTACTATTTCCTTTCTTCCGGTGGTTGTGGGCTTTTTTTGCTGTTTTCTTTCTATTTGTTTGAGTTGTGTAGTTAATGTGTTGATTTTGTCCCTTTCTTCTTTTTTGATATGTGCATCTATTGCTATAAATTGTCCTCTGAGGACTGCCTTTGCTGTGTCCCAAAGGTTGTGGTAGGATGTGTTTTCATTCTCATTTGATTCTAGGAATTTTTTGATTCCATCTCTGAGTTCTTCTATTACCCACTGGTGTGTAAGCAGGGTATTATTCAGTTTCCATGTGTTTGATTTTTTTTCCTTGCTCTTTCTAGTGTTAATTTCTACATTAATGGCATTGTGGTCAGAGAAGATACTTTCAAGTATCTCAGCGTTTTGGATCTTGTTGAGCATTGCTCTGTGGTCTAAGATGTGGTCTATTCTGGAGAACGTTCTACGTGCATTGGAAAAGAATGTGTACTTTCAGTGGTTGGAAGGAGTGTTCTATATATTTCTCCAAGGTCAGGTTGGCTGAGTGTGGTGCCCTTTAGGTCTTCTGTATCTTTCCTGAGTTTCTTCTTAGTTGTTCTGTCTTTTACTGAGAGTGGTGTGTTGAAGTCTCCTATTATTGTGGAACTGTCAATTTCTCTTTTCATTGTTATTAGAGTTTGTTTTATGTATTTTGGAGCCCTGTCATTGGGTGTGTAGATGTTTATTATGGTTATGTCTTCATCATGGATCCTCCCCTTAATCATTATATAGTGTCCTTTTTTGTCTTTTATGGTAGATTATGTTTTAAAGTCTATTTTATCTGAGAGTAGAATTGCCACTCCTGCTCTTTTTTGATAGTTGTTAGCTTGATACATTTTTTTCCAACTTTTGACTTTTAATAAATTCACGTATTTGTTTCTAAGGTGTGTCTCTTTTAGACAGCATATTGATGGATCCTGTTTTCTTATCCATTCTGTCACTCTCCATCTCTTTATGGGTGCATTGTATCCATTTACATTCAGTGTAATTATTGATAGATGTGAGTTCGTTGCTGTCACTTTGTAGTGCTTTTTTTTGTGGTGCTGAAGATTTCTTTGTTCTTCTTACTCTCTTGTGCTGAGTTACTTTTGTTTGTGAATTTTTTTTTCATTTCTTTTGTTTTTGTAGGTTTTGTTTTTGCTGAGACTTTATCTTTTTCCTCTTTATTTTTATGAGTATGTTTGTTAAGTTTCTTTGTGGTTGTCATGAATTTTACCCTTATCTTTCTAAGTTTGAAGCAGTCTACCATTAGTTGGTATTTCCTTGCCTTCCTCTCAATTAGAAGGTTCTATACCTTTGCCGTTTATTCGCTCTTTTATTGTTTTGATGTTGTTGTCATTTATTGATGAACTGCTCTGAGTCCCTGTTGTATTTCTTTTGGTTTTGGATAGTCCTTGAGAGTTCATTTCCTAGATTAGTATATGACTGGTACAATCCTATGTCCTAGGTTCTGCCTCTGAGCTGAAAGTGTTTGTCCTCAGATCAAAGAACTCCCTTTAATAATTCTTGCAAGTTTGGTTTGACTTTTATATATTCCCTTAACTTCTGTTTATCTGGAAATGACCTAATTTCATCATCAAATTTGAAGAAGTGTTTTGCAGGATATATTATTCTTGGCTGACACTTTTTTTCTTTCAAGATTTTTTATATGTCATCCTATTGCCTTCTTGCCTGCATGTTTCTGCCGAATAATCTGAGCTTAGTCTTATTGTTTTTCCTCTGTATGTGACTTCTTGTTTTTCACAAGCTGCTCTCAGGATTCTTTGTTTGTCTTTGGTTTTGGTGAGTGTGAATATGATTTGCCTTGGTGATTTTATTTTGGGGTCTCTTCTATATGGGGTTTGTTGAGCTTCTTGGATGGCCAGCTTTTCATCTTTCATGATATTGGCGAAGTTTTTTGTCAGCAGTTCCTCAAGGATCCTCTCTGTGTTTTCTGTTTTCTCCCCCTATTCTGGAAATCCAATCACTCTAAAATTTTTGCTTTTGATTGTGTCCCACATAACTCTCAGTTTATCTTCATTTTTCTTTGGTCTTTTTTCCGAGTTTTCCTCCAACAGAGTTGTATCCAAGTGTTTGTCTTCAATTCCACTGAGTCTGTCTTCAAATCTGCTTCTCAGCCCTTCTATGACACCGTCTGTTTCTGATGTCTTGTCGTTTATCTTTTGGATTTTTGATTGTTGTGTTTGTATAATTTCTAGTTGTGAATTTATTTTGGCATTTTGTTCCTGCTTTATCTTCCTTAATTCTTCTAATTTTTTGTCAGTATTTTCCATGAATTTATCTATTTTTTCCTCATGTTTGTAGCTTTTTGCCTCAGTTCTTGGAGAATTCTTAGTATTATAGATTTGAACTCCCTATCAGGTAGTTCTATTGCATTTTCTTCCACAGGAGAGTCATCTGGTGTTTTATTTTGGATGCGTACTGGAACCATCCTGTCCTGTTTTTGTAAATTTTTTGATTTTTTCTGCTGTTTTTGGGGCATTCAGTAGTTATTTTTATCATTATTGATTATAGATTTGGTTGTTTTGTCCCTTTTTTAAAAAAAAAATTTGACCCTGTCTGAGCAGGCAGACTGTTTGTTCTTTGTTGTTTGCTCATCTGTGTGCTAAATAATTTTTGCCTCCCAACTGGCAGGGTAAGTCACTCACATATGGTACGGCAGGGCAGGTCTAGCTGAAGAGGAGTCACTGGGACGGGTTTTTTGTGGCACTTAGTACAGCCACCAGAGTGGGTCGTTAATCAGTGCAGGGCAGGTTCCAGTAGGCCGTGCAAGTGCTACTTGGTGGTGTGATGTCAAGCGCACAGAGCAGGTAGGCAGGATGCAGCGGGGAGATTGTTATGTGTGCAGCGGTTGTTTTCTCTCCCAGTGTACACTGCATGAGGCTGCTTTCTCTTACTTCCTGTTTGCTGATCTCTGATAGGAGTCAAAGATGGTGGATCCGAGCTGCGTTAGCTGGTTGGGGACCTCTGAATGAATGTCTCCTCGATCTCCGTTCTTTGTCAGTTTTCTCACTGCTTTTAGTGCTTGGCTGAGTTCTTTATCTCTTCATTTGATGTTTTAGGGTTTCAGGATTGTTGTATTCTCTGTTTGGCTTAGTTTTTCGGATCTTTGCTGTGGAGGGACGGTGTGGTGCTTCTGCCTAGAGCGCCATTTTGCCAGAACGCCTGTGTGCTGTTTTAATCTTCTACATTTGTGGCAATTTGTGATAGATCACTAGCACAGTGAACAAGCAAAAAAGACAAAACATAAATTACTATCAAGAAAGCAAGAGAGGACATCACTATTGATATCCAGGCATTAAAAAGATAACAATTAATTACAATTAACAACTATATGCCCATAAATTTGACAACTCAGATAAAACTAACCAAGTCTTTGAAAGGCACAAACTATTAAAATCCACCCAAGAAGCAACAAATAACCTGAATAGGCCTATATTACTAAAGAAATTAAGTTTATACTTAAAAGCCTCCAGGCCTATATGGTTTTACTGGCAAATTCTGCCAAACATTTAAGGAGAAAATAATACAAGTTCTATACAATATCTTCCAGAAAATAAAGAAGTAGAGGATATTTTATAACTCATTCTATAAGGCCAAAGTTTCCCTAACATCAACACCAGAAAAAGACATCACGAGAAGGGAAAAAGCAAAAAACAAACAACAACAAAACAAAAATCAAGAACAATGGCAACAACAACAACAGGAACAAAAAATAATAACAACAACAAAACTATAGATTAAAATCCTTCATGAACATAGATGCAAAGATCTTTAGAAAATATTAGCAAGTGAAACCCGTAAATACAGCAATATATATGTAAAATAATTATACATCCCAATCGTCTTACTTAACTGGTGCTGCTGTAACAGAATTCCACAAGTGGGCAGCTTTAAAGAACAAAAAAGTTACTTCCTGACAGTTCTGGAACCTAAAAGTCCAAATCAGGGCTTTAGCCATGTAGATTCTTTCTGTGAGCCTCTTTCTTATTTTCTGGTGTCTGCCAGTGATCCTTGACATTTCTTGAAATTCCTTGGCATCTGTCTCCCTTCTGTATGTGTCTCTGTGTCTACTCTGCTATTTTTATATCTCAGATGTGATTAGATTTAGGACCCACCCTACTGAGTATGATCTAGTTAACATAATAAAGAAAACCTTATTTCCAAATGGGATCATGTATACCTACGTAGGAGCTAGGATTTCAGTACAGATTTTTGCAATAACAATTCAATCCTTAAACACCAACCAAGTGGGGCTTAAGCTAAGAATTCAAACCTGGCTAATGTTTAAAAAATCAAACAATGTAATTCATCATGTTTAAAGACTAAATAAGAAAATTCACGCAATCATCTCAATAGATGTAGAAAGAGCATTTGACACCCACTATGATAAACACTCTCCATAAACTAGGGATAGAAGGGAATTTTATCAATGGAATCCAGTTTCTTATTCCATTCTGTGCTTGGTTGAGTTCTTTATTTCTTCATTTGACACTTATGATTCCAAGATTGATGTTTGTCTCTGTTTTATTTATTTTTGGGGGTCTTTGCTCTGGAGGGACTGTATGATGCTTCTGTCTGTAGTGACATGTTGGCTCACCTATCTCACAGGAGTCTTGACATGATTAAATAAAATACTCTGCCTCTATTACCATACTAGCTAACATTTGGTGAGTGTGTACTATGTGCCCATGACGCTTTACTTCCATGTATTTGCATATATTTAATCTGTAAGCAATAGAATATATTTACAGGGGATAACAACAACAACAACAATATAATATCTACTGCATAAATGGAAGCTATAGTCAGTTATGATTTACCTATGGTAAACTAAACTGTTTCTAAATTAACTCTGTTTAAAAGAATTGTATATTTTTTTTAAATAAATGAGATTATTAGAAATCAATGTATACATATATGTATTAGAATGCACCTATTTCTTGGAGTTGCATACTCACTACTAGTTAATATTGTTCCTATTCACCAGTATGGCCTATAGCTAGTAATTAAAAGACATTAAGCAAAATATAAAGTGGTTAACATTCAAGAAAAGCTAATATATGGTTAATGATGAATAAATGTGGATTATAAAACAATTTGGATTTTAATATAGAATAGAATAAAAGACCATGAAATTAAAAATAATGAATGGATATTTTTGCAACCTTATTTATTTTGAATAATATAAAGGCAAAAATTAAAATAATCTTCATATTTCCAGAAGATAACACTAGATTAAGTCAATAAAAAAATGACACAAACTTAAATTAACTCTTGAATATGTAAAATTCTCAATGAAAATTCTCTGAAAGGTAAATATGATACACTTTCTGGATGTTTAGTTAAATTTATACAATTCATAGGAGGGCATGGGATTTGAAGCAGTTAAATTATAGCAGGTCCTGCTGATTATCTGAAGGTCCCTGGGTGGCTCAAATGGTTTTCATTTGTCTACTAACCTCAAGGTTGACGATTAGAACCTATCCAGTGGCACAGCTAAAGAAATGCCTGGAAATCTGGTTTCATAAAGATTACAGCCAAGAAAAACCTATTGAGCAGCTCTACTCTGTAACATATGGGGTCACCATAAGTCAGAATTGACTTAACTGCAATGGGTTAAGTTTTTTTTTTTTTGGTTTGTTGGTTGCCTACCTAACAGTCCTAAAATGTCATTACCCAAAATCCTTAGTGTGGGGCTTAAGGCAGTTTCTAGGAGTAATTTTCCTTTCTAAGTAAAAGAACAATGAAAGAAAGTCCCTATTCCTTCCAAGTCTAGCCCATCTACATTATACATGGGAATGCAGTTGTATGAGAACATGTTGATGCCAAGGGCTGTAATGATGAAACAAGAAGTCTGCATGCAAAATGTCTTATAGTATAGACAACAAAGATGTAAAAGAAAAAGAAAATCATATAAAGTCCAGACCAGGGCCATCAATAATCTATTGAATTATTGAAAATACTTGAAAGAGCCTAGGTTCTTAGTCATTGTGCCGAAACGCTTGAAACTGTCATGAAAAGACTACGTCTGTCTTCTCATTATGTGAGATGATTAAACATCTTTATAATTTGTGCCATTATTAGTCAGTCATTCTGTTACTTGAAACTGAAAGTGCCCCGACTGATAGACAGGTGATAAAGAAAATATTTAGGAAATGGCTTGATTTGGATGCATATGAACTTGGCCTTTTGAATTTTAGCAACAAGAACATAGAACTATTATTTGATAGAGAGGATATCGACTGATAGTAAATATCCATCATACTGTTTTTGGCCACTGACCTATGCTGTCTAATATTCTAGCAAGTTTATATCTTGTTCAGTAACAAATATAGGTGATCTATCCTTAGTTTAAATGTTTTATTTTTTAAAAGTAGACTCTTGGAGGCTGTGCCAAGATGGCAGAGTAGTCAGACAGCTTCCTATATCCCTCTTACAATAAAGACCTGGAAAAACAAGTGATTTGATTGTATATGAATAGCTAGGACCCTTGAACAAGGCAAAGTTGAGGAATAAGACTGAGTGACAGGGGGACAGGGAGACGGTTCAGAAGAAGCGAGGATCTCCAGTGTGGCAGCAGAGGCAGGACTGCAGCTCTTCAGCTGCTCTGGGCCCCCAGTAAAGCAGGCAAATGGTTGCGCATGCACTCTGGAGGCAGTTTCCACATCGAGAGAGATCCTGCAACAGAGATTCTGCTTGGACACTCTGAACCAGTGAAAATCAGCTTCAAAGTGGCTAAAGATAAGTACATGCATGTGACCTTTCATGGGGATTTAAAAAAAAAAAGACCGTTTGGGAAAAACCTCTCTCCCTTTTACCTCCTCCCTCCCCACTCTGCATCAGGGGTCCATTGAGCTGGAAGTAGATCCCAAAATGTGCCCTGACCCATTCTCCTGGCTTTGGAGAAGGAACAAATAAGCTACTTGCTCCCCTAAGCCAGGAACTCAGGGTTGGCACAGCTCATTTGCTAGGCACAGGGATAAGTGGTCCACAGACTTTGAGTGCCTTGCACCCATGTATAGACTTGTGGGGACCCACCTCAACAGTGTTAGCCCTCACTACCACAGTACAACACAGTAAACATCTGAAGTTTAACTTCAACTGTTTCAGCTGTGAAGTGGCAGATTTGTGACCCCAGACACAGCCCTGTCCCTTAAGCAGGTACCTTTACCTATCCACACCAGGGGCTTAAGAACTGGTGGTGTCACGTATGCCACCTAGTCACCTGCTACAAGAGTCCAAGAAAAAGTGGTGCCCTAGAGTCTTTACAGCCAACAGAGTGGGTTGCTTATAGTCTGGCTGCAAAACTCACCTATCTATTCACCTTAGGGAATAGGGATATGCTTTCCTTTCAGACTCTCAGGGGCAGCCGTCAGACCCCTGCCTGGCTCAGATTGTGACCCCCTACCACAGCCAGATATCAGTGCCTACACCAATCACCCATGCCTAAGACTGAAGGTGAAAGCCTGCACCACACACTTGGTGACCAACTGCCTGGAAACCGGAGCTGAATCCATACAGGAAAATTTAATTGACTCCTGTGTGAACATACTTAGTTACAAAACTAATTACCTGGTGACAGGACAGTAGAGCTTCAAAGGCACCAACAACCAAACTAGCACACATGAGCAGCCTATTTGGGCATATAAAAAAAAAAAACAAAACAATAAGCTAGGACACACTAAACAAATATAAAATAAAATTATAATAACTTATCGATGGCTCAGAGACAACAGTCAATATCAAATCACATAAAGAGGCAGTCCATGATGGCTTCAGCAAGCTCCCAAAATAAAGAATCAATAAATTCTCTGGAGGAAGCAAATTTCCTGGAATTACCAGAGGCAGAATACAAAAGATTAATATACAAGACTCTTCTAGAAATTAGAAATGAAATTCCACAAAATGTAGAAACTACCAAGGAACATACAGACAAAGTAGTAGCAGAACTTAAAAAAGTTATTCAAGACAAATTTAATAGGATGCAAGAATCCATAGAGAGACAGCAATCAGAAATCCAGAAGATTAACTATAAAATTTCAGAATTAGACAACTCAATAGAAAGTCATAAGAGCAGAATTGAGGCAGTAGAAATTAGTAACATTGACGCTAAAGCACTTGACACCAAGATATCTGAGGAAAAATCAGATAAAAGAATTGAAAAAAATGAAGAAATGCTAAGAGTCATGAGGGACTCTATCAAGAAAAATAACCTACGAGTGATTGGAGTACAAGAATGGGGGCAGATAAAAGAAAATATAGAGAAAATTACTGAATATTTGTTGACAGAAAACTTCCCTGATATCATGAAAGATGAGAACATACCTATCCAAGATGCTCATCAAACCCCACATAAGGTAGATCCCAAAAGAAAGTCACCAAGACATATTATAATCAAACTTACCAAAACCAAAGATAAAGAGAGAATTTTAAGAGAGGCTAAGGATAAAAGAAAAGTCATCTACAAAGAAAAGTCAATTAGAATAAGCTCGGATTACTCCGCAAAAACCATGCAAGCAAGAAGGCAGTGGAATGACATATATAAAGCCTTGAAGGAAAACAACTGCCAGGCAAGAATTATATATCCAGCAAAACTCTCTCAAATATGATAGCAAGATTAGGGCATTTCCAGATAAACATGAGTTTAGGGAATCTGCAAAAGCCAGACTAAAATTACAAGAAATACTAAAGGGAGTCCTATGGTTAGATAATCAAAACATCAGATAACAATGCAAGACTAGAACACAGGACAGAGCAACCAGATATTGACTCAGATTCAGATACTGAAAATACATCAAAGCTAAAACATTGAAAATCAGGAACAGACATATCAATATGTAAAAAAGGAGAACATAAAAAAAAAAAAAAAAAAAAAGAGAGGGACTTAAAAAATCCAGACATTGATTTTTCATATGTAGGGGAAGTCAAGGCAATATAAAATAATAAAAGACTGCTATACACTTAGAAAAATAGGGGTAAATATTAAGGTAACCATAAAGGAATCTAGCAATCCTACAAATCAAAATAAAAAAGTAGGAAAACATAAAGACCCAGCAAACAAAATCTACAACAATGAAACAGATGGAAAAAAAAAAATACATAACGAAAAATGACTCAGCACAGAAAATTAAGGGGAACAAAGAAACTGAACAACACACAAAAAGAGACATCAGGATGATAGCACAAAACTCATACCTATCAATAATTACGCTGAATGTAAATGGACTTAATGCACCAATAAAGAGACAGAGAGTGGAAGACTGGATAAAAAAGTATGATCCATCTATATGCTGCCTACAAGCGATGCACCTTAGACTTAAAGACACAAACAGGCTAAAACTCAAAGGATGGAAAATATATATCAAAAAAATAACCCTCAAAAAATAGCAGGAGTAGCAATATTAATCTCTGACAGAATAGACTTTCTGGTAAAATCCACCACAAAGGATAAGGAAGGGCACTATATAATGATTAAAGGGTCAATATACCAGGAGGACATAACTCTAATAAAAATTTATGCACTCAACAACAGGGATCCAAAATATAAAACAAACTCTAACAGCATTGAAAAGAGAGATAGACAGCTCCACAATAGTAGTAGGACAATTCAACACACCACCTTCTGTGAAGGACAGAACATCCAGAAAGAAGCTCAACAAAAACATGGAAGAGCTAAATGCTACAAGCAACCAACTTGATCTCGTAGATATATATTGAACACTGCACCCAACAGCAGCCAAGTATACTTTCTTTTGCAATGCACATGGAACATTCTCCAGAATAGACCACGTATTAGGCCATAAAGCAAGCCTTAACAAAATCCAAAACATTGAAATATTACAAAGCATCTTTTCTGACCATAAAGCCATAAAAGTGGAAATCAACAACAGAAAAAGTAAGGGAAAAAAAATCAAACTCATGGAAACTGAACAACACTTTGCTCAAAAACTACTGAGTTATAGAAGAAATTAAGGATGGAATAAATAAATTCATAGAATCAAACGAGAATGAAGGCTCTAGGCAGAAGCACCATGCCGTCCCTCCACAGCAAAGATCTGAAAAACTAAGCCAAACAAAGAATACAGCAATCCTGAAATCCTAAACATCAAACGAAGAGATAAAGAACTCAGCCAAGCACCAAATGGAATAAGAAACTGACAGAGAAAGGAGAGCCAGGAGACATACATGAAGAGATCCCCAATCAGCTAATGCAGCACTGATCTGCCATCTTGGACTCCTATCAGCGACCAGCAAATAGGGGGTACGTGAAATGAGCTTCACGGAGCTTCCAGCAGGAGAAAGAACAACCGGTAAATAGCGATATATGCTTTCCCACTTTCCCACCCCCCCACCCTTCTTCACCCCTACTCCGCTTCCTCTGCTTCCCGTGGCCACAGTCTCTTGGTTGGAAAGCACTGGCTGCTTGGATTCTACCCGCCCACTCTGGCCACCTCCCTGAGTGCCATTTGTTAGCTGCTGGGGTTGCTTTTTCCGCTTCTTTTGATTTCTTCCTTACCTCTCACCACCTCCCTCTCCTTTTGCTCAAATAACTGGCCCTGGGCGCCATCGTTGCTTATTCCTGATGGGTAGTGGAGCTCCATTAAAGTTTGGAACTCCTTCCCAGAGTTCCACACTCAAAGCCTGCTCTGGCCAGGTGGTACTGCACAGCTTGGGACCTACCCCCTCAGCTTGGGCAGACGCACAGAGGGATCCCTGAGAACATTTCTTTTTTCTTGTTTTTTTTTTTTCTTTCTGTTTTTTAGGGGGGTTTTCTGGTTCTTTTTTCTTTAATTTGTTTTGTTTGCTTTTCCCTCTTTTTCATTTTTGTCTTTCTTCATTACTCAGTATCTCATCTCTCTATACTTTCCTTCTCTTCCTGTCCCCTGGATACCTGGCACTGAATACCTCTACACCTCCTAGACAGGCTGTACTTCAACACCTGGGAACACTTTCCCCAGACCTTGTAGCAGCACCAGTGGGATCCCAGGGAGCTTTGCTGTTCTTTTTCCTTTCTAATTTTTACTTATTCATTCTTTTCTTTTCTTTATTCTTCTTCCCCTTTCTGTTTTTCTCCATTTCATAGTCTCTCATCTCTCCACTCCAATGGCAAGAGCCCCTAGCACCCTCTTCTGTTTGTTTGTATGTTTTTGGCCCCTGTTCCTCTCTCCTCCCCCCCCATACCCATCTTAGATCCACACATCATAATCTCCCCACTCTATCCTGCCTACCTGCACTGTGCACTTAACATCACACCACCAAGCAACACAGGCAAAGCCTTCTGGGACCTGCCCTGCACTGATTACCAAACTGCCCTGGTGGCTGTAGTAAGTGCCACAAGCAACACATCCCAGCAACTCCTCTTCAGTTATACCTACCCTGATGTACCATATCTGAGCGACTGACCCTGCCAATTTGAGAAGGAGGTGAAAGGTATCATGACCACAGATGAGCAAACAACAAAGAACACAAGTCAGCCTGCTCAGACATAGCCAAATTTAAAAAAAAAAAAATAACAAATCTACAATCAATAAATGAGAAAAATAACTACTGAATGCCCTGAAGACAGCAGACAATATCAAAACATTTACAAAAACAGGACAGGATGGTTCCAGTAGACATCCAAAATAAGACAGCAGATGACTTTCCAGTAGAAGAAAAGGCATGAGAACTACCTGATAGGGAATTCAAATCTCTAATACTCAGAACTATCCAAGAGCTGAAGCAAAAAGCAAATAAAAATGAGGGAAAAATAGACAAATTCATGGAAAAGGCAGACAAAAAAATGAAAGAATTCAGGAAAATAATGCAGGAAAAAATGCCAAAATAAATTCACAACTAGAAATTATACAAAAAGAAAAATTAGAAATCCAAAAGATAAACAACAAGCTTTCAGAAATGGACAGTGTCATAGAAGGGTTGAAACGGTGGAAGACAGAATCAGCGGAATTGTAAACAAAAACTTGGATACAACTCTGTTTGAGGAAAAATCAGAAAAAAAAATAAAGAAAAATGAAGAGGCCCAGAGAATTAGGTGGGCTACAATCAAAAGCAAAAAATCTGTGAGTGATCGGAGTTCCAGAACAGGGGAGAAGACAGAAAACACAGAGAGGATCATTGAAGAATTGCTGACAGAAAACTTCCCCAAAACCATGAAAGCTAAAAAGCTGACCATCCAAGAAGCTCAACGAACCCCATATAGGATAGACCCCAAAAGAAAATCACCAAAGCATATCATAATCACACTTGCTAAAACCAAAGACAAACAAAGAATCCTGAGAGCAGCTCAAGAAAAACAAAAAGTTACATACAGAGGAGAAATAATAAGACTCAGGTCAGATTACTCAGCAGAAACCATGCAGGCAAGAAGGAAATGGGATGACATATATAAAACCTTGAAAGAAAAAAATTGCCAGCCAAAAATAATATATCCTGCAAAAATCTCATTCAAATATGATGGTGAAATTAGTTCATTTCTAGATAAACAGAAATTAAGGGAATATGTAAAAACCAAACCAAACTTAAGAAACTTATTAAAGGAAGTCCTTCAATCTGAGAACAAACAATATCAGACCACAAGCTGAATAAAGGACAAAGGATTGTACTAGCCAGATACCAACCTAGGAAATGAACTCTTAAGGACTATGCAAAACCAAAAGAATTGCAAAAGGGAACCAGAGAGGTTAATCTGTAAAGGACAATAACATCAGAACAATAAAAGGGTAAATGTTGTAGATATAGAAACTTCTAATGGAGAGGAAGTCAAGCAATACCAAGTAATAATAGACTGGATCAAATCTAGGAAGATAACAGGTAAATTTCAAGGTAACCACAAAGAAAGTTAACAAGGCTACTCATCAAAATAAAGAAGAAAAACATAAAGTCTCAGTAAAAACAAAACCACAAAAACAAAAGAAATGAAAAAAAATTCCATAAAACAAAGGAACTAAGCACAGGAGAGGAAGAGGAAGAAAACTGGAGGAAATAAGTCAATCACAGAAGGACAAATATTATATGAGACCTGTACTGTATAACTCATGTAAAAGTTTACAAACAAAAAGAAACAATCTTTTTTGGCTATGAGGGTTGGGAGGAGTGTGGGGAAATAATAGGTAAGTGGTAACTTTAGTGAAGGCTAAGACAGTACACATTGCTGGGGAAGCCACAAAACTTGTACAAGGAAAGGTCATGGAAGCAACATAGATACTTCCAAACTCCCTGAGGTGATGAATTGCTGGGCGAAGGGCTGTGGGCACCATTGTCTCAGGGAACATCTAGCTCAATTGGCATAACACAGTTTATAATGTTCTACATTCTACCTTGGTGAGTAGAGTCTGGGGTCTCAAAAGCCTGTGAGCAGCCATCTAAGATACTCCACTGTTCTCACCCCTTCGGGAGCAAGGGAGAATGAAGAGAACAAGGTATAAGGCAAAGAATAGTCCAAAAGACTAATGCACCACAGCTGCCACGGCCTCCACCAGGCTGAGTCCAGTATAGATAGATGGTGACCAGCTACCACCACTGACTGCTCTGACCGGAATCAAAATAGAGGGTCCTGGACAGAGCTGGAAAAGGATGTAGAACAAAATTCTAACTCACAAAAAAAAAAAACCATATTTATTGGCCTGACTGACTGGAGAAACCCCGAGATTTGGGCCCCAAGACACCCTTTTAGCTGAGTGGTGAAGCCCCTCCCAAAGTTCACCGTTCAGCTGGGGATTGGACAGCCTCATAAAACAAAACAGGAATAATGAGGCACAGCAGTCCAGGGACAAGTACTAGAAGGCAGGAGGGGATAGGAAAGCTGGTGATAGGGAACCCAATGTTGAGAAGAAACAGTGTTGACATGTCATGGTTGTTGACCATTGTCATAAGGCAATATGTGTACTATTAAATGAGAAACTATTTGTTCTGCAAAACTTCATCTAAGGTATAAAAAAAAAAAAGAATTATCTATGTGAAATCAAATTGACAACATCAACTCAAAAGGTATGATGGGAAGCCTAAGGGACAGTGAGTTGAAGATAATGGTGATGGAATAATTTGGTAAAGGATAGTGAGAATAGCAGCACAACTGGAGGAATGTAATCAATGTCACTGAATTGTACATGTAGAAACTTTCAGAATGGTGTACCTTCGGCTATGTATATTTTCACTAAAAAAAATCCTCAAGGTCGAGAAGGGAGAGTGTTGACAAGTCGTGGGGTTGTTAACCAATGTCATAAAACAATGTGTGTGCTGACTGTTTAATGAGAAACTATCTGTTCTGTAAACCTTCATCTAAACTACAACAAAAAAAAATTTTAAAAAAGAGAATAAAAACACCAGAACCTTTGGGACATAGCAAAAGCAGTGCTCAGAGGTCAGCTTATAGCAATAAATGCACACATGCAAAAAGAAGAAAGGGCCATAATCAACACATTAACCCTACAACTGGAACAAGTAGAATGAGAGCAGCAAAAGAAGCCATCAGGCACCAGAAGAAAGGAAATAATAAGAATTAGAGCAGAATTAAATGCAATAGAGAATAGAAAAACAATTGAAAGAGTTAACAAGTCCAAATTTTGTTCTTTGAAAAGATCAACAAAATTGATAAACCATTGGCCACACTGACAAAAGAAAAACAGGGTGGAAGCAGATATACCGTATAAGAAATGAGATGGGTGATCAATAACAAACTCAACAGAAATTAAAAGAATCATAACAGATTACAATGAAAAATTGTATGCTGACAAATTTGAAAACCTAGAAAAAATGGACAAATTTCTAGAAAGTCACTTCCTACCTAAATTAACACAAAGAGAGGTAGAACAACTAAATAAACCCACAACAAAAGAAGAGATTGAAAAGGTTATTAAAATCTGTCAACAAAAAAAAAAGCCCTGGCCCAGATGGCTTCACTGCAGAAGCCTACCAAACTTTCAGAGAAGAGATAACACCACTTCTACTAAAGGTATTTCAGAGCATAGAAAAAGATGGAATACTCACAAACTAATTCTATGAAGCCAGCATAATCCTGATACCAAAACCAGGTAAAAACACCACAAAAAAAGAAAATGACCACCAATATCCCTCATGAACATTGACACAAAAATCCTCAACAAAAAAATCCTCTATTCTATTTAGAGGGTTAATACGTTGTGGGGTTGTTAACCAACGTCATAAAACAACATGTGTACTACTGTTTCATGAGAAACTATTTGTTCTGTAAGCCTTCACCTGAAGTACAATAAAATATAAAAAATAAAAAATAAATAAATATTAAAAAAAACCTCTATTCTAGCCAATAGAATTTAGCAACATGTCAAAAAAATAACTCACCATGACCAAGTGGGATTTATACCAGGTATGCAGGGATGGTTCCACATTAGAAAAACAATCAATGTAATCCATCACATAAATAAAACAAAAGACAAGAACCACATGATCTTATCAATCGATACAGAAAAGGTATTTGACAAATTCCAACACCCATTCATGATAAAAACGCTCAGTAAAATAGGAATAGAAGAGAAATTCCTCAATATAATTAAGGGTATTTATACAAAGCCAACAGCCAACATCATCCTAAATGGAGAGACTTTGAAAGCATTCACCTTGAGAACAGGAACAAGACAAAGATGCCCTTTATCACCACTATTATTCAGTACTGTGCTGGAGGTCCTAGCCAGAGCAATAAGGCTAGTAAAAGAAATAAAGCTCATCCAAATCGATAGGAAGAAGTCAAAGTATCTCTATTTGCAGATAAAATGATTTTATACATAGATAACCCCAAAGAACCCACAAGAAAAGTACTAGAACTAATAGAAGGTTTCAGCAAAGTTTCAGGATACAAGAAAAAACATATAAAAATCAGATGTAATTCCTTACACCAATGAAGAGAACCTTGAAGAGGAAATCACCAAATCAGTACCATTTACAATAGCCTCCAAGAAGATAAAATACTTAGGAACGAAACTAACCAGAGACGTAAAAGATCTATACACAGAAATCTGCAAGACACTAAAAGAGACCTACAAAGTGGGAAAACATACCTTGCTCATGGATAGGTAGACTCAACATAGCGAAAATGTCAGTTCTACCCAAGGCAATCTACAGATACAGTACAATCCTGATCCAAATTCCACCAGTATTTTTTAATGAGATGGAGAAACAAATCACCGACTTCATATGGAAACAGAAGAGGCCCCGAATAAATAAAGCATTACTCAAGACGAAGGCCTTACACTACTGATTTTTGACGTATTATGCTGCCACAGTAGTCAAAACAGCCTGGTACTGGTACAACAACAGATACATAGACCAGTGGAACAGAGTTGAGAATCCAGATATAAGCTCATCAACCTATGAGCAGCTAATATTTACCAAAGGTCCAAAGTCTGTTAATTGGGGAAAAGACAGTCTCTTTAACAAATGGTGCTGGTATAACTGGCTATCAATCTGCAAAAAACTGAAACAAGACCCATACCTCACACCATGCACAAAAACAAACTCAAAATGGATCAAAGACTTAAATATAAAATCGAAAGAGTTAAAGATCATGGAAGAAAAAATAGGGACAACGCTAGAAGCCATAATATATGGCATAAACACAATACGAACCATAAGTAACAGTGCATAAGCACCAGAAGACAGACTAGATAACTGGGAGCCCCTAAAATGAAACACTTATGCTCATCAAAAGACTTCATGAAAAGAGTAAAAAGACAACCTACAGATTGGGAAAAAAAATTTTGGCTACGACAAATCCAATCAGCATCTAATCTCTAAAATCTACAAGATACTGCAAAACCTCAACAGCAAAAAGACAAGCAACCCAATTAAAAAAGGGGCAAAAGATATGAACAGGCACTTCACCAAAGAAGATATTCAGGTGGCTAACAGACACATGAAGAAATGCTCACGATCATTAACCATTAGAGAAATGCAGATCAAAACTACAATGAGATATGATCTCACCCCAACAAGGCTAGCCTTAATCCAAAAAACACAAAATAATAAATGCTAAAGAGGTTGTGGAGAGACTGGAACACTTACACACTGCTGGTGGGAATGTAAAATGGTACAACCACTTTTGAAATCAATTTGGTGCTTCCTTAAAAAGCTAGAAAGAGAAGTACCATGCGATCCAGCTATCCCGCTCCTTGGAATATATCCTAGAGAAATAAGAGCCATCACACGACTAGATATATGCACACCCATGTTCATTTCAGCAATGTTCACAATAGCAAAAAGGTGGAAACAACCAAGGTGCCCATCAATGGAAGAATGGATAAACAAATATGGTATATCTACACAATGGAATATTATGCAATGATAAAGAACAACGATGAAGCTGTGAAATATTGTATAACATGGTGGAAGCTGGAACTTATTTTGCTGAGTGAATTTAGTCAGTCACAGGACAAATACTGTATAAGACGACTATTATAAGCACTCAAGAAAAGGTTTAAACACAGAAGAAAACATTCTTTGATGGTTACTGGGGTGGGGAGGGAGGGTAAGTGTTATTCACTAACTTGATAGTAGATAAGAATCATCTTCAGCCAAGGGAAGGATAGCACACTCTACAGGGGAAGTCAGCACAACTGGACTAAACCAAAGCTAAGAAGATTCCTGAATACAGTCAAATACTTTGAGAGACAGAGTAGCAGGGGTAGGGGTCTGGGGACCATGTTTTCAGGGGACATCTATGTCAACTGGTATAACAAAGCTTATTAAGAAAATGTTCTGCATCCTACTTTGGTGAGTGGCGTTTGGGGTCTTAAAAGCTTGTAAGCGGCCATCTAAAGATGTATTAATTTGTTCCAACCATCTGCAGTAAAGGAGAATGAAGAACACCAAAGACACAAGGAAAGTATTAGCCCAAGAGACAGAATGGGCCACATAAACCAGAGACTTCATCACCCTGAGACCAGAAGAACTAGATGGTGCCTGGCTACCACCAATGACCGCCCTGACGGGGAACACGACAGAGAGTCCCTGATGGAGCAGCAGAAGGATGGGTTGTGGAACTCAAATTCAAGTAAGAAGACCAGACTTAATGATCTGACTGCGACTGGAGGTTCCCCTGGAAAGCATGGCCCCTAGACTCCCTATCAGCCCAGAACAAAACCAATTTCCTAGGCCAACTCTTCAGACAGGGATTAGACTGGATTGTGGGACATAAAGTGATACTCGTGAAGAGTGTGCCTCTTAGTCAAGTAGACAAAAGAGACCAAAGGATCAGCTTCTATCCAGAGGTGAGAGGGGAAGGAAGAGAGAGTTAGGAGCTGGTTGAATGTTCATGGAGAATCAGGGGCAGAAAGAGGAGTGTGCTGTAGCAGAATGGGGTGAGCAATTAGGGTCACATAACAACGTATGTATAAAATTTTGTATGGGAGACTAACTTGAAATGTAAATTTTATTTAACTTCAACAATACAAAAAGGAGACTCTTAAGAATCAAATAAAAACAACAAATTATTTTTAGTAAAAACCACATTTGTATCATTTTTATACATCTGGATGTTGTCTATACATAGAAAAGTGTGCTTATAAATATTTGATATAGTTTAAACTAAACTTAGAGTAAGTTCATTTTTATTGTTTTTTTACAATAAAGTTTAAGGATTTAGGTTATCTACTATCTCCTTTCTTCCACCATTCTGTTTTCCAGATTCCTTGAGAAGCTCCAAAACCTAACCAAATCTGTTGCTGTCAAGTCGATTCTGACTCAGTGACCCCATAGGATAGAGTAGAACTGCCCCATAGGGTTTTCAATAAATAGCTGGTGGATTCAAACCACCTTCCTTTTGATTAGTGGTCAAGTTAATTATGTAATAATTATGGAATCAGATGTTTGGGGGTAATTGTTTGCCTGAAAGTATCCCCATTGCATTCTCTTAGGATATCGTATTTGTGATTTCTCCCCCTAGTTTCCAATTTCTAGTAAAAGATCAGAAAGTGGTCCCCATTCTGTGTAAGTGACTTTATCTTTACTTCTCTGTCTATATAAAATTCTGATTTGCCATCTGTGTCTCTGACCTAGAAACCCCACCTGGAATTAGAAATATTGCCCGTCAATCTGGACTATTATCCTTCCAACCCGCTCTTCTTGATACTGATAGTTTTGAGTTGCACATTCACTCCATGTCCCATTGCTGGGACCCAACTGTCACCAAAATCAACAACTCATTCCTATATACATCACTATCATTCCAGACTTGAATT
This sequence comes from Dugong dugon, assembly GCA_030035585.1. Classification (NCBI taxonomy): domain Eukaryota; kingdom Metazoa; phylum Chordata; class Mammalia; order Sirenia; family Dugongidae; genus Dugong; species Dugong dugon. The sequence goes on from CM057479.1 coordinate 39,187,550, forward strand.
CTTCTATTTCTGGCTAAGTGCTCTTTTTTCCCTCATTTTGTTTATAGTTGGCTGGAAAAGATTCAATGTAATTCGGTCATCTGAGTTCCTGTAGTTTTAACTTGATCTGGTGCCATAAGACAGGACAAGAAGCAGAAAAGAATACCATGAATCTGGTTTATTTTTATTGGTCTTAGCTGGTGAATTCTTGAAAATGTATTTTCATTATTAATTTTGCTTGAGAGATTTAAGCTAATAATTGGAAAGGCAAAACAACACCAAAATTTATTCATCTACTATACAAAGTTTAGTGACTTCCAATACCTTGCCAAAGAGTATATTAAATTCCTGCTAATACTGCATAACTCATTACTTCAAAGGACGTAATGATTTTGCATTCATATGAAATAGTAAAAACAAATTGAGGTCATCATTAAAATTGCTTGAACAATCCTACCTAGAATTCACTGTAAATAAGTAATTAAAACAAAAAGAATCAAAAGTCAAATTTCAGAATGTTGAAGTATGCATATTCTATTTAATTTTCAATTTTGACATGCAGTCAATGATTTAGGTATATGTATGTATATACACATCTTATAAATTATTTCATAGATTATTTTATTTCAATCTTTGACCATCATTTTTTGGAATATATATATATTCCTGAAAATTACAAAAGAATATATATATTCCTGAAAATTACCAAAAAATAGGTAAAAGATGGAAATAAAATAATCTATAAGAACCCCCCCCCCCCCAGGGCATCATATACAATTTATATGTAAATTTGGATAAAGTTTTTTAATAAATTATTTTAATACTTCACTAACAAATGCAGGTAGACTCATAGGCATCAGGTTAATGCTTTTAAACTATATTTTACTTTGCAGCCAATATTTCAGACATAGAAAATTGAATACAACAAGATATTAATAGAGCATTTCAATTTTGTGGGATCTTGAAGTTGATTCAATAATAACATCGAACATCATTTAACACATAAGTAAAAGAATTTTGAAAAATAAACATCCTCTGCCTAAAAAAAAATTAGGAATGAGAAGCTGTCACAGAAACTTGGTGTCTGAATCTAAGCAAACATATGCTATATCACACCTCGTCACAGTTCAAGTCTAGAAAATTTAGATAAACTGCATGCACAGGCTGTTGGGAGAAGACCAAGAAGCTTGTTGTACAACTTAACCAATTGTGGTATACTGGAAAGAACAACTTACCCAGTTCCTAGAAAAGTGATCAATAAATGAGAGTGATTCACTGTGATTATAAAATTACACAGAACTTGATGAGGTTTTCCCATCCATTATAAAGCAAATAAAAAAAAAAAATACAGGATTTTTGCTTTTGGATTATTAGGATTCTTTAATTTTCTAGATACTTTCCTTCACCATATTGTATCTTGAAGTGAAAAATAACGAATAAATTAGAATTCCTGTTGTTCTTGTTAGGTGCTGTCAAGTTGGCTCCAAATCATAGCAACATCATGTACAACAGAATGAAATGTTGCTCATTCCTGCACCATCTTCACAATCATTGCTATGTTTCAGCACATTGTTGGTACTACTGCGTCAATGTATCTCTTTGAGGATCTTCCTCTTTTTCACTGATCTCTAGTTACCAATCATGATATCCTTCTCCAAGGATTGGTCCCTCCTGATAACATGTCCGAAGTATGTAAGACAGTCTCTCCACCCTCACTTCTAAGGAGCATTCCAGCTGTACTTCTTTCAGGAAAGATTTGTTCGTTCTTCTGGCTGTCCATGGTATATTCAATATTCTCTGCCAACATCACAATTCAAATAGATCAGTTCTTCAGTCTTCCATTTTCATAGCTTTCTGCATGCATATGAGGTGATTGAAAATACCATGGTTTGGGTCTGGCCCATCTTAGTCATCAAAGTAACATCTTTGTTTTTTAACACTTTAGAGAGTTCTATTGCAGCAGATTTGCCCAATGCAATATGTCCTTTGATTTGACTACTGATTCCATGGGCACTGATTATTGATGCAAGAAGAATGAAATGCTTGACAACTTCATTTTTTTTTTTCTTTTTTGCTATTTGTCACGAGTTTATTGACCCAATTGCAAGGATTTGTGTTTTCTTTAAGATGAGGTATAATTCAAACTGAATACTGTGGTTTTTATCTTCGTCAGTAAATGCTTCAAGTCCTCTTCACTTTCAACAAGCAAGGTTATGTCATTTGTATATCACAAGTTGTTAGTCTTCCTCTAATCCTGATGCCTCAATCTTCTTCACATAGTCCAAATTTTTTAATTATTTTCTCAGCATACAGATTAAATAAGTATGGTGAAAGGATACAAACCTGACACACACCTTTTCCAGTTTTAAAACATGCAGTATCCTGTTGTTCTCTGTGAGTGACTGCTTCTTGATCTATGTACAAGTTCTGCATGAACACAATTAAGCATTCTGGAATTCTTAATTTTCAGAACATTATTCATAAGTTGTTATGATCCACAAGGTCTAATGCGTTGGGTTGTCAGTAAAACACAAGTAAACATCTTTCTGATATTCTCTGATTTCAGCCAATATCCATCTCACATAAACAATGATATCCTTCCTCTCATGTCTGCTGAATCCTGCTTGAATTTATGGCACTTCCATTATGATGTACAGCTGCAGCCATTTTGAATTATCTTCTGAAAAATTGGGTTTGCATGTGATATTAATAATATTGTTTAATAATGTCCACATTCCTGGTGTCTTGGGTCTTAAAAGCTTGCAAGTGGCCATCTAAGATGCATCAATTGGTCCCAACCACCTGGAGTAAAGGAGAATGAAGAACCCCAAAGACACAAGAAAAGTATTAGCCCAAGAGATAGAAAGGGCTACATAAACCAGAGACTTCATCAGCTTGAGACTGGAAGAACTAGATGGTGCCCAGCTACCACCAATGACCACCTTGACAGGGAACACAACAGAGAGTCCCTGATGGAGCAGGAGAAAAGAGGGGTGCAGAACTCAAATTCTAGTAAAAAGACCAGACTTAATGGTATGACTGAGACTGGAGGATCCCCAGAAAGCATGGCCCCCAGACTCTCTGTCAACCCAGAACTAAAACAGTTCCAAAGGCCAACTCTTCAGACAAAGATTGTACTGGACCATGGGACATAAAATGATACTCATGAAGAGTGTGCTTTTTAGGTCAAGTAGATACATGAGACTAAATGGGCAGCTTCTGTCTGGAGGTGAGATGAGAGAGAGGGCTAGGAGCTGGTTGAATGGACGTGGGAAATCATGGGTGGAAAGGAGGAGTGTGCTGTCACAGTACAGGGAGAGCAATTAGGGTCACATAACAATGTATGTATAAATTTTGTAGGAGAGACTAACATGAAATGTAAACTTTCACTTAAACTATAACAATAAAATAATAATTATAATAATATCTTCAACATTCCTTTGGATCACCTTTCTTTGGAATGGGCAGAAATATGAATTCCATCCAAACCATTGTCCAGGTAGCTGTCTTCCAAATTTCTTGGCATAGACGAGTGAGAGATTCCAGCATTGCATCAGTTTGATGAAGCATCTCAATTAGTGTTTCATCAAATCCTGGAATCTTACTTTTCATCGTGGCATTCAGTGCAGCTTGGACTTCTTCCTTTAGTACCATTGATTCTTGATCATATGCTACCCTGAAATGGTTGAACATTGGTACAGTGACTCTGTGTGTTCCTTCCATCTCCTTTTGATATTTCCTGCATCATTCAATGTTTTGCCCATAGAATCTTTCAATATTGTAACTTGAAGCTTGAATTATTTTTTTCTAGTTCTTTCAGCTTGAGAAGTGCTGAGCTTATTTTTACCCTTTTGGTTTTCTAACTCCAGATCTTTGCACATTTCATTAAAATACTTTGCTTCTTGGGATGCTCTTTGAAATTTTCTGTTCAGCTCTTTTACATCATCATTTCTTCTGTTTGCTTTAACTACTCTGTGCTCAAGAACAAATTTAAGTACCTCTTCTAACATTCATTTTGGTCTTTTCTTTCTTTTTAATGACCTTTTTCTTTCTTCATTTGTGATTTCCTTGATGCCATTCCACAACTCTTCTGGCCTTTGGTCATCAGTGTTCAGTGGGTCATATCTATTCCGGAGATGGTCTCTAAATGCAGGCAGGATGTATTCAATGTTGTACTTTGGTTCTCATGGGCTTGTTTTAATTTTCTTCATCTTCAGCTTGAATTTTCATATGAGCAATTGATGATCTGTTCCTCAGTCAGCCACTCTCCTTGTTCTGACTGATGATATTGAGCTTCTCCATTGTCTCTTTCCACATATATCAAACTGAAATATAACAAAGTAATGAGAATATTATTCATTATTTATCAAATAACCTTGAGATAATTATTATTATATAATAAATTACTATATTGGTTTATTTTTATTTTTTGAATAATTATCTCAATATTCTAGCAGGAATTGCTATTGTAAGAAAGATGAAATGTTATATTATTAACATAGTATTATTAGTACGATTTATATTGAATCTTCCAGTTTGTTTAATAAAGCTATTTCTAAGAGCATAGTTGATAAAGTATTCCATTTACTTGATAATCATAAGAATCTAAGCTATTTTTTCTCTCTCTTCTTTCCTTCCTTCCCTCCTTCTTCCTTCTTTCCCATCTTCCTTCTCTCCCTGCCTTCCTTCTTCCTTTCTTTCTTTTACTTCTTCTTTCTTCCCTCCCTCCTTCCCTCCTTTTGTTCCTTCTTACGTCCCTCCCTCCTTCTCTTCCTTCTTCCTTTCTTTCCTTCCTTCCTGTCTCCATCCCTTCTTTCCTTCCATCCTTCTTTCCTCTATTCTTTTCTTCTTCCCTTTATCTACAATCTCAGATTTTTTCCATGAATAATCTAATTGATACTAATCTTGTAAACAAATTCAAGGCCTGAGGAAATTAAAGAATTGCCTATTAAGGATAGCATTTCTTTGCACTAGGGGAATTATTACTAGAATATTCAAATATGTGCATTTGGAAAGAAAGTGAAACATATTCAGTCATTTATATTTAAATAGAATATGTGAAACATGATAGGTTTTTGGTGTTTATAATGTAATTTATAGTCTAGGTAAACATATAATTTCTTTCAACTTTAAAATCGTGGTTTTCTTAAAAGTTGGAATGCATAGTAGTATAGAAAAATTTATTATTTGAAGTAAAGTTTTTAAAATATTATAGATCTTAAAATACAGTGAAGACTTCACATTAAATTATATGTATATATATTTTCCTGAGTAAACTAAATCACCATAAACATTGAGGAAAAATGATTTTAAAATCATGTATTTCAGCACATGAAGTTGATTACTTGATTATCATGAATATTTCTGAAACAAAATGATGAAGTATATTTACACTTATTTAAGCAATGTTACAATTATTACAGTGGAGCCCTGGTGGTGCAGTGGTTAAAGTGCTCAACTGCTAACCAAAATGTCAATGGTTCAAACCCATCAGCTACTCTGTCCTATAGGGTCACTGTGAGTAGCAGTCTGTTTCCATAAGGATTTACAGTCTTAGAAATCCTATAGGCAGTTCTACTCTGTCCCGTAGGGTCGCTGAAGCAGAATTGACTCAATGACAGTGGAGTGGGATACAATTATTACATAATGTTTTGTGATATTTATTATATTTATTAAGCAAGAATGTATCATAATACAAGGAGACATGGAGGCAAATAAACTGTGATTTTAGCAATAGACTTAGGAATGCCAGAGAGCTGGACAGAAAGGGAATTTCACTACTCTGGTCTATACTCCAGCTATCTCAGCACATCTACCAAGTGATAAATTTAACCTGCCAAAGCTATAAGATTTTAAGGCTCTAAGGTTCTAGCTATAATACTTGCCTTCCTTCTACTTGCTATGACATAACAGCGTAGGCTCTGTCCTCAGTTAAAGATTTAATTCATGTCTCTCTAGATTTGGTGGTTATAACATGTCTCTGGTGTAACTTGAGGCACGCACATTCTGTCTTTCTCAAGGGCTTAGGTCATTTCTCAATACTTAAATAGCACTTAATGCCCTATTTGAATCAGATATATCTGAATCAGATCCTTATCTTCTGCTCAAACGGGTCACCAGATTGGACTGTCTGGATGCTTATGGAGGTGGGTATAATGTGAGATGGCATTTAATGTGGTAAAAGTTTAGCTTACTATAGTCATTGGATACAGAGGTGTAGTAGATTTGCAGCTGATCACAAAATTCCTTCCCTTCCCTGTATTCATGCCACTTGGCAATGGAAATATGCCACTTTTCCCATCAAGAGGTCTACTTTCTTTTTCTTTGAATCTGGGCTGTTTTGGTGTTTTCTTTCACCAAAAGAAAGCAGTGAAATTAATGTGATTTCTGAGCATGAAACCACCATATGTTGAAGAAGCTCCAGAGCAAGACCATGTTGAAAGAGAGGCACAGCCATACTAACTGTCCTGGTGAAGCCCAGCACCTAGCCCTCATCCTCAACTTAACTGCCAGCTGAATGCTTCTGTATGAATTAGCCCAGATCTAGCCCAGTCAACCCATAGAATAATAAGAGGCAATGATCAATTGTTATTTTAAGTCATCAAGTTTAGAGGTGGCTTGTTACTCAGCAGTAGATAAATGAGAAAACAGATCAGGCTGACTAAGATAAGTATCTAAGGTAGAGTAATGAAAGTGCCTAATTTAGAGTTTTGATCCAGTCAGGTAGAAAGGAAATGGAAACAGGAAATCCTGAGTTTGGTCAGATAGGAAGGTTCTATGTCTTCTTCTGAGTTCTTAGGTAGTACAAACAGTTAACATTAACTTTGGAGTCCACCAATAAACACCTCTGAAGAAAGACCTGGCAATCTACTTCTGCAAAATCAGTCACTGAAAACTCTTTGGAGTACAGTTCTACTCTGACACACATGGGGTAGCTGCCATGAATCAGAATCAAGTTGACAGCAACCAGTTTTGTCCTGTTAGTGATATATGTCTATAATGGGAAGATTTTGATATTTTTAGTAGACATGTGTTTCTTGGGCCTCAGGAGAGAAAAAACAAGATTTATACAAAATATTCCTATTCTAACCAGAAAGGCCAGAATTCAAGTCTCAGCTATAAAGGGGCCTGGGCTGCTGATACACTATTAGACCTACTAGACATGTGGTAAATTATATAACTCTAGTTTGAATTAATACAAATGGTAGAGAATGTTATATTGGGGGCTGGAATTTATCCAACATTTGTGAAATCAAAGAGAATTCAAGTAAGCGAATTCAGACACTGAATACTGGATTTATAGATCCTGATCTGAATTTCTACTAGAATGGGAAGCTGAGGCCATAGGCCTATATTTTAAATATTCAACAGTCCTCACAACAAGTTTAAACTTGAGGTGGCATCATTAGGGGGAGGGAGGACACAGTCAGAGGAAGCAAGACAGGTACAAGAGATATGCTCTACAATTTTCTAAATTTGTTTTATAAATTTGACATATATTGTCAAAACCCAGATACTGCTAACATGGCAAGACTTTACTATTAGTGATTTAAATATGAGAGTGATATGAGAGATGAACTTCTTTTTCTGGTTCATTGTCAATAAGCACAAATCACTCTAAATTGTAAAAAGCTATGAAGGATCATATTGTTGGAATTAACTACTTACAAAAGATCAAGATAAAATTTGAGAATATAGCATTAATTATTTTATTTGGTATACAAGTTAAATAATAAAAACAATAGTTGCTCTATTTGCTTTAAAATTTCACCTTCCATTCCTGCCAATATATAACTGTGAGATTAGTTTCTCTATTAGGGTTGTTACTAAAACAAATCATAGAAATAGTCTAGAAATACATTATCTTTGTTATCAATCTAACCTAGATCAAATAAATTAACAAGGCAAAAATAAAACTCCTTTGAAACATAAAACAACTTTTAATATTGATGTAAGCAATGTTTATTTGTGATTGTTAGGTGCTATCGAGTCGGTTCCAACTCATAGCGACCCCATGTACAACAGAATGAAATAGTCCAGTCCAGCACCATCCTCACAATCCTTGTTATGCTTCACTCCATTGTTTTAGCCACTGTGTCAGTCTAATTATCTAATTAACGGTCTTCTTCTTTTTCGCTGACACTCTACTCTACCAAGTGTGATGTCCTTCTCCAGGGACTGGTCCCTTCTGATAACATGTCCAAAGTATGTGAAGTCTCACCATCCATGCTTCTAAGGAGCCTTCTGGCTGTGCTTCTTCCAAGACAGGTTTGTTTGTTCTTCTGACAGTCCATGATGTATTCAATATTCTTCACCAACACCATAATTCAAAGGCATCAATTCTTCTTTGATCTTCCTTATTCATTGTATAGCTTTGGAATGCATATGAGATGATTGAAAATACCATGGCTTGGGTCAGGCCAGGCGCCCACTATCCTCAAAGTGACATCATTGCTTTTTCACACTTTAAAGAGGTCTTTTGCAGCAGATTTGCTCAATGCAATATGTCGTTTGATTTCTTGACTGCTGCTTCCATGGTGTTGATTGTGGATGCAAGTAAAATGAAATCCTTGACAACTTCAATATTTTCTTTATTGTTGGTCCAGTAGTGAGGATTTTTGTTTTCTTTAGTTGGAGGTGCAATCCAGACCGAAGGCTGTAGTTTTTGATCTTCATCAGTAACTGCTTCAAGTCCTTTTGGCTTTCACCAAGAGGTGTATCATCAGCATATCACAGATTGTTAAAGAGTCTTCCTCCAATCCTGATAACATGTTCTTCTTCATATAGTCCAGTTTCTCGGATTATTTGCTCAGCATACAGATTGAATAAGTATGGTGAAAGGATAAAACCCTGACACACAACTTTCCTGACTTAAAACCATGCAGTATCCCCTTGTTCTGTTCAAATTACTGCCTCTTGGTCTATGTACAGGCTCCTCATGATCACAATTAAGTGTACTGGAATTCCCATTCTTTGAAGTATTATCCATAATTTGTTATGATCCACACAATTGAATGCTTTTGCATAGTCAATAAAACACAAATAAACATCTTTCTGGTACTCTCTGCTTTCAGCCAAGATTCGTCTGACATCAGCAATGATATGTCTCATTCCACATCTTCTGAATGTGCTTGAACTTCTGGCAGTTCCCTGTCGATGTACTGCTGCAACTGCTTTTGAATGATTTTCTACAAATTTTTACTTGTGTGTGATATTAATGATACTGTTCAATAATTTCTGCATTCTGTTGAATTACCTTTCTTTGGAGTGGGCACAAATATGGATCTCTTCCAACTGATTGGCCAGGAAGCTGTCTTCCAAATTTCTTTACATAGACAAGTGAACACCTCCAGCAATGCATCTGTTTGTTGAAACATCTCCTTTGGTATTTCATCAATTCCTGGAGCCTTGTTTTTCGCCAAAGCCTTCAGTGCAGCTTGAACTTCTTCCTTCAGTACCACTGGTTCTTGATCATATACTACCTCCTGAAATGGCTGAACCTAGACCAATTCTTTTTGATACAGTGACTCTGTGTATTCCTTCTGTCTTCTTTTGACCCTTCCTATGTCGTTGAATATTTTCCCTGTAAGATCTTTCAATATTGCAACTTGAGGTTTGAATTTTTTCTGCAGTTGTTTCAGCTTGAGAGATGCCAACTGTATTTGTTTATACTGTCCATATATATGTCTAATATGGGAGTTGCTCTTTCACTGCTTTTTCTTTAGTTCTGAGTGATATAGTGATCCACAATATAAATCACCTATCTGCACACTTTGAATGAAAGAAGCTTAATTTTAAAGTGTTTTTCTTTTTTTAAATTTTATTTATTGAAATATAATTTTGTTTCTATTGACTCTACTAATAAAACATTCAGGCTTATATTTTTTGTGTTTCTTTTTTTTACTTTCTAACAATTCATATTTATTGTATTTATAAAATTATTGTTCTGCAACAGACAGAAAGTTAAAATAAAAATAAATACATAACAACAGCAATAAAAAAATATCAGCCCTTCAAATGATAGTTTGAGAAGCACTATATTAAGCTGTAGCATTCTATAGGTACAAAATAGAACTAAATTTACAGTAATGAACACCTAGTCTGAGTCTCCCAGCTATTAATTCAAATTTTTTCCCAGTTACTTGTGGGAAAGTTGCAGAATATCTCTCTTCTGCATAAATAAGTCTTCTAATTAATCAGGTTATATATTTTATCTTATACACACATTAAATTTTGATAGGATGGCTTTCTAGTGTTGTTAGATTGTTTCTTTTCTATTTCGTGATTTATGGGACTCTATAAATTGGCTTTATTGACCAATTTTCTCATATTTATTTGCCAACATTTTCTTTTTTATATTGTATTTTAGACGAAGGTTTATAGAACAAATTAACTTCTCATTAAAGAGTTAGTACATATATTGTTTTATGACATTGGTTAACAACCCCCAACATGTCAGTACTCTCTCTTCTCAACCTTGGGTTCCCTATTACCTGTTTTCCTGTCCCCTCCTGCCTTCTAGTCCTTGCCTCTGGGCTGGTGTGTTCCTTTAGTCTCATTTTGTCCTATGGGCCTGTCTTATCTTTGGCTACAGGTGAACCTCTGGAGTGACTTCATTACTGAGCTAAAAGGGTATCTAGGGACCACACTCTCAGAGTTTATACAGTTTTTGTCAGGCCAGTAGGTCTGGTCTTTTTTTGTGAGTTAGAATGTAGTTCTACATTCTTCTCCAGCTCTGTCTGGGACCCTCTATTGTGATCCCTGTCAGAGCAGACAGTGGTGGTAGCCGGGCACCATCTAGTTGTACTGGACTCTGTCTGGTGGAGGCCGTGGTAGTTGTGGTCTATTAGTCCTTTGGACTAATCTTTCCCTTGTGTCTTTAGTTTTCTTCATTCTCCCTTGTTCCTGAAGGGGTGAGACCAGTGGAGTATCTTAGATAGCTGCTCACAGGCTTTTAAGACCCCAGACGCTACTCACCAAAGTAGAATGTAGAACATTTTCTTTATGAACTATGTTATGCCAATTGAGCTAGATGTTCCCTGGGATCAAGGTCCCCTCAGCCCAGTAATTCAGTCCCTCACGGAGTTTGGATTTGTCCATGAAGCTTCCATGACATTACCCTGAACAAGTTGTGCTTGCTTCCCCAGTATTGTGTACTGTTTTACCCTTCACCAAAGTTACCACTTATCTATTATCTGTTTAGTGTTTTTCCATCCTCACCCCTCCCATCCCCTGTAACCATCAAAGATTGTTTCTTTTTGTGTGTAAATCTTTTCATGAGTTTTTAGAGTAGTGGTCTCATACAATAGTTGTCCTTTCGTGATTGACTTATTTCACTCAGCATAATGTCCTCCAGATTCATTCATGTTGTGAGATGTTTCATAGATTCATCATTGTTCTTCATCGTTACATAGTATTCTACTGAGTGTATGTACCATAGTTTGTTTATCCATTCATCTATTGATGGGCATCTAGGTGGTTTCCATCCTTTTGCTATTGTGAACAATGCTGCAGTGAACATGGGTGTGCATATGCTTATTTATGTAATGGCTCTTATTTCTCTAGGATATATTCCTAGGAGTGGGATTGCTGGATCATATAGTATTTCTATTTCTAGCTTTCTAAGGAAGTGACATATCATTTTCCAAAATAGTTGTATCATTTTACATTCCTACCAGAAGTGCATAAGAGTTCCAATCTCCTCGCAGCCTCTCCAACATTTGTTACTTTCTATTTTTTTGATTAGTGCCAGTGATGCCAGGGTGAGATGATATTTCCTTGTGGTTTGATTTGCATTTCCCTAATGGCTAGTGATCGCGAGAGTTACCTCATGTGTCTGCTAGCCACTTGAATATCTTCTTTGGTGAGGTGTCTGTTCATTTTCTTAGCCCATTTTTTAATTGGATTATTTGTCTTTTTTGTTGTAGAGGTGTTGAATTTTCCTGTAGATTGTAGAGATTACATCTTTGTCGGATTTGTAATAGCCAAAATTTTTTTCCAGTCCGTAGGTTCTCTTTTTACTCTTTTGGTGAAGCCTTTTGATGAACTAAGTGTTTAATTTTTAGAAGATCCCAGTTACCTAGCTTATCTTCTCGAGTTTGTATGTTGTTAGTTATGCTTTGTATTCTGTTAATGCTGTATATTCTAGTCTCTAGGTTTGATCCTATTTTTTCTTCTATAACCTTTATAGTTTTTGGTTTTATAGTTAGGTCTTTGATGTATTTTGACTGTTTTTGTGTATGACGTGAGGTATGGGTCCTGTTTCATTTTTTTGCAGATGGACATCCAGTTTTGCCGGCACCATTTGTTGAAAAGACTATCTTTTCCCCATTTGATGGACTTTGGGCCCTTGTGAAAGATCAGGTGACCATAGATGGATGGATTTACATCTGAACTCTCAATTCTGTTCCATTGGTCAATGTATCTGTCCTTGTAATAGTACCAGGCTGTTTTGACTACAGTAGCTGTATAGTAGGTTCTGAGGTCAGGTAGTGCGAGTCCTCCTACTTTATTCTTCTTCTTCAATAGTGCTTTACTTATCTGGGGCCTCTTCCCTTTCCATGTAAAGTTAATGATTGTTTTTTCCATCACTTTAAAGAATGTTGTTCGTACTTGGATTGCGATTTAATTGTATTTGTAGATTCCTTTGGGTAGAATTGCCATTTTCATAACTGCGAACATTTTCTTCTAATCTTAAACTAGAATTATAATGATCTCTATGATGTTTATTATGGATTAAATTGTATCCCCCTAAAAGGTGTATCAACTTGGCTAGGCCATAATTCCTAGTACTGTGTGTTTGTCCACCAGTTTATAATCTGATGTGATTATCCTATGTATTGTAAATCCTAACCTCTATGATGTTAATGAGGCAGGATTAGAGGCAGTTATGTTAATGTGGTAGGAATAGTCTACAGGACTTGATTGTATCTTGAATTAATCTCTTTTGAGATATAAGAGAGAAGCAAGTAGAGATGATAGGGACTTCATACCGCCAAGCAAGTTTAGATTATAGCTTCATATTTTCAAAATGGAAAACAATTCATTTTGCGCCGTGTATGCAAGAATATTTATTTCACTATTGATTTGAAATATCACATCTATAATATGTTTAATTCCCATAGAGAAATCAATACGATTGTGGTAACTCTCTGAGTGGTGTTTTTTGTTTTCTTTTTTTTTTAACTAAGTCAGAAAGAAATTTTAATTTTGCCCAACACTTCATGGGCTGTTTGATTTGGGATCAAAATTTAGGCTAATAATAAATTTTTATAAACACTCTGACAGCATTGAGCCATTTTTTTAATGACTTCCAGTGTTGGAGAATAGAGGCTTTGGATAGTATTCTTTCTTTGTAGATATACACTGCTTTTAAAATTTTTCTTCAATAATGTTTTAAGGATTCCTTCTTTTCTTTTTGTTGTTCATAAACTTTACCAAAATGTTTTTCAGTGATTTTTTTTCTTATTGTGCCATTGGCCCTTTCAAACAAAAATATTGATATTTCCTGCAGCTCAGAAACACTGTATACAATAATTATTTTGTTTACTTACTCCTTCAATGTTCACTTCTCTCCCTTTCTGGAACTTAAGTGGGAGAAAACTATTGCTCCTGTATCTATCTTCTATATGTCTAACTTTTTTCAAATTTATCACCTCTGTCTCTCTCTTCCTTTCTTACTCCCTACTTCCTCCCTCCCTGCCCTTTTCCATAGTGAGAGAGAATATGGCAATCATTTCCCCTAGGGAATTAATTTGGACATGTACATTGTATTATTCAACCATCACAGAATCTTTAAATTTTGACATTTTTATTGTTTCTCAAAATTATTTATTGTTTCCTTTTCATCAAAACCTGCTCTTCTTTTACTGAAGTTAAATATTTTCACAATTTCTTCTGCATTAACTGTATTAATTCTCTTTGCTAGTTTTTTGTCATTGCCTTTCATATTATTGGGTTTGCTCAAATAAATTGATGGTGTTTAGCTTTCTGTTCATACACAGATGAAATACTAATTGTTATAGCACATCCTTTAAGTCTGATTAAGTCTATCTCTCAACAGTCTCTATTTATATAAAAGGACTTACTGAAGGCCCTGAGTACATCAGGGAGCCTTGCCATCAAAATGAGTACCTTTTAAGATATGTAGGCAGAGACCAAATAGACATGTTATAAAATCCCTTATTTGAAAAAATAATGGCAAGTATTCCTCTAGGAGTAGAGGATTTAGTGAGTTACTCTCTCACTTTTCCTTTCTTTTTTTTTCTTATAGACCTGCTAAGCGGCCTAGAATGTCCTCAGATCCACTTTGCTTCTCTCTTTAGACACAGTATTGTCCTGGAGGCTTGTATAGACAACCCCTTCTCTCTGTTTACTTATTATTTATCATAGTAAATGTATAACTATGTGACAAATCTGAAAAAAAAGTCATCTGTAGAAGATAAATTTTCAATACTCAGATTGCTAGAGATATCAGATAACACTACAAGAGATGTCTTGTTTCTAGTGATATAAGAGCATGTAGTGGTTATCTATTACTGGGTAAAAAATTACCAGAGACATACCAAAACCCCATTGCCATTGAGTCTATTCTGACTCATAGTGACCCTATAAGACAGAAGAACTGCCCCATAGGGTTTCCAAGGAGTGACTGATGGATTTGAACTGTCGAAATTTGGTTAGCAGCTGTAACACTTAAACCACTGTGCCACCAGGGCTCCACCAGAGACATAGTGGCTTAAAAAAAAGCACATTTATTATTTCTCAGTTTCTGTAGATTATGAATATGAGCACAACTTAGCTGGAGCCTCTTCCCTAGGATATAACACAAGACTTCGATGAAGGTGTCAGTCATGGCTCCGATCTCATCTCAATGCTGAACTGGGGAAGAATTTGCTTCAAAACACATGTAGTTGTTATCATGATTCAGTCCCGTGTGGATTGTTGGACTGAAGGCTTCAGTTCCTTGAGGGCTATTGGTTGGACGCCTCCCTCAGTTATTTGCATGTGGGCCTCTCCAAAATGGCAACTTGCTTCATCAAAGCTAGCAAAGGATAAACTAACAAGATGGAAGTCATTTGCTTATGTAGTCTAAACATGAAAGTAACATCATATCACCTTTCCCATGTTCTATCCATTATAAGCAGGTCTCTGGACCACACTCAAAGGTACAGGATTACATGAGAATGTAAATATCAAGAGGTGGGATCATCGGAGGTCACCTTAGGTCTGTTTGTTAGAAGATCCATCTTTTCATGAGGTCCTTGGTAATTCAGAATCAATAAATTACAAGGGAAGAAATTGGTCCTGGAACAAACATAAGGTTATATCATTAAAGTTACTTTTAGAAAACATCTTATTCAGTGAGGCTTCTTGCAGTCCACTATATTGACAGAAATGTTAGTACTTCTCTGTTTTATTCAAGATAGAAATTGAGAAAAAAAAAATAACTGGTTGTCATAAGTCGATTTTGACTCATAACAACCCTATATGACAGAGTAGGACTGCCCTATAGGGTTTTCAAGGAGCAGCTGGTGGATTCAAACTGCTGAACTTTTGGTTTTTTTTATATAAATTCTTTTTATTGTCCTTTAGTTTTTTTTATATAAATTCTTTTTATTGTCCTTTAGAGGAAGGTTTACAGAACAAATAGTTTCTCATTAAACAGTCAGTACACATATTGTTTTATGGCATTGGTTAAAAACCCCATGACATGTCAACACTTTCCCTTCTTGAACTTGGAGTACTTTTTTATTTTTTTTGGTGAAAATATACATAGCCAAAGTTACACCATTTCAAAAGTTTTTACGTGTACAATTCAGTGACATCTATTACATTCTTCCAGTTGTGCTGCTATTCTCACTACCCTTTTCCAAATTATTCCATCACCATTATCTTCACTCACTGCCCCCTAGGCATCTCATCAAAACTTTTGAGTTGCTGTTGTCAATTTGATCTCACATAGATAATTCTTTTTTTTTTTTTTGTACCTTAGATTAATGTTTACAGAACAAATAGTTTCTCATTAAACAGTACACATATTGCCCTATGGCAATGGTTAACAACCCCACAACTTGTCAACTCTGTCTCTTCTCAACCTTAGGTTCCTTATCACCAGCTTTCCTGTCCACTCTTGCCTTCTAGTCCTCGTCCCAGTGCCTCATAAGTCTGTTTTTTTTATGGGGCTGTCCAATCTCTGGCTGAACGGTGAACCTCAGGAGTGACTTCACCACTGAGCTAAAAGGGTGTCCAGGGGCCATACTCTTGGGGGTTCTCCAGTCTGTCAAGCCAGTAAATCTGGTCATTTTTTGTGAGTTACAATTTTGTTCTACATCCTTCTTCAGCTCTGTCCAGGACCCTGTGTTGTGCTCTCGGTCAGAGCAGTCAGTTGTGTTAGCCGGGCACCATCTAGCTGTCTGGTGAAGGCCATGGTAACTGTGGTCCATTAGTCCTTTGGACTAATCTTTTCCTTGTATCCTGTTCTCTTCATTCTCCTTTGTTCCCGAAGGGGTGAGACCAGTGGAGTATCTTAGATGGCTGCTCACAGGCTTTTAAGACCCCAGATGCTACTCACCAACGTAGAATGTAGAACATTGTCTTTATAAACTGTGTTATGCCAGTTGAGCCGGATGTTCTCCAAGACCATGGTCCCCACAGCCCTCCACCCAGCAATTCAGTTCCTTAGGGAGTTTGGATGTGTCTATGGAGCTTCTATGACCTTTCCTTGTGCAAGTTGTGCTGGCTTCCTCAGTACTGTGTACTGTCTTACCCTTCACCAAAGTTACTACTTATCTATTGTCTATTTAGTTTCCCTCCCCATCCCTCCCATCCCTGGTAACCAACAAAGATTGTTTCTTTTTGTGTGTAAATTTTCCCATGAGTTTTTACAGTTAGAGTTCTCATACAATATTTGTGCTTTTGTGATTGACTTATTTCACTCAGCATAATGCCTTCCAGATTCATCCATGTTATGAGATGCTTCACAGATTCATCATTGTTCTTTATCGTTGCATAATACTCCATTGTGTATATGTACCAGTTTGTTTATCCATTCATCTGTTGCTGGGCATCTAGGTTGTTTCTATCGTTTTTCTATTGTGAACAATGGTGCCATGAACATAGGTGTGCATATGTCTATTCGAGTGACGGCTCTTATTTCTCTAGGATATATTCCTAGGAGTGGGATTGCTGGATCTTATGGTATTTCTATTTCTAGCTTCCTAAGGAAGCACCATATCATTTTCCAAAATGGTTGTATCGTTATGCATTGCCACCAGCAGTGTGTAAGAGTTCCGATCTCCCAGCAGCCCCTCCAAAATTTGTTATTTCCAGTGTTTTTGATTAGTGCCAGTAATGCCAGGGTCAGATGGTATCTCATTGTAGTTTTAATTTGCATTTCTCTAATTAAACTGCCAATCTTTTGGTTAGCAGCTGAGCTCTTAATCACTCCACCACCAAGCCTCCTACAATTAAGAAGCTACCTTTTATTACAATTCTGAAGAACCGAAAGAGGAGGAGGGTTGTATATGAGTATTCAGGCTTCCATCCTAAACCAGAGGCTTTATAGATATTCTAGAATTTTTTTCCAGTTATAAGTGTTTCTTTTAATCATGAAAAGCATTGCAAAAGAGCTAAATATTTTTAAATTGTCAAATTCATGATATTAAGTTTTTTAATTTAATTTTCCTTATATTAGTAAGAGTATCTCTTTCCATCTATGCAAGTCTTTTTGTCTCTCATGCAGTCATAACTGAAAGATTTTTATTTATATCTGCATTGATTTCTTGTTGAAATTATTTATTAAAATGTTATCTTTCCATCGCAGTTATGAGTAAAAAAATTTTATTATAGTCTCCTGCTGATTATCTTTGGAAACTATAATGTAAGAGAACAACTAATAAACTCTATCATCTTTATTCATTATAATAACTTCCCAATTATTTCTATGTGGTTTACAGTTGTAAATGCTATTATCTACAAATATTCATGTTTTCAATAATTTATTTCTTATTTTATTGATTAAATTTTTAATAAGTAAATTTATGAATAATAGCCCCTTAAATATGTTATAGAAGGGATGTCTTTGCTTAATGTAGAAGACTCTTCTTATTAAGAATTACTTATTTAGCAAATACTATGTGAAATAATTTTATTATTGTAAGTTAAGTATCTTCGATGGTATTCACATAAACTTGAAAGTAATTCTTAGCCCCAGTTTTCCTCCAAAATTCCCCTTGGAATTCTAAGGTCTCTTGACAAAACACATGGATATGCCACAAAACAGATTTGGTTTAGGAATTAAACAGCAGCAGGACCCATTTCTTAATTATATTCCGCTGATAGTTATGTCTATTTAAATCCCTATTAATTGCACAAATAAGTTCATATTTTATTTTGAAACTTGTTTTGTTTTTCAAATCAAGGATTTCATTAACTTTGGAAAACAAATTTTAGGTATTTCCACTCAAGCTACCATTTTACCAGAATCCTTCTTAGGATTAATTTACTTCTTATGTAGTTATAAATATATCTGATTATTTGTATATATGTTTTCCATACTAGATCCTCAATTCCTTGCAAGCTGAGTCCCAAAGTGCCAGAAGAGTGCCCTGCACATAGATGTTGCTCAATAAAAATTAGTGGAAAGAATAAATGAATTTAATTCAATGATCTTAGGTTATTGTATTGATGAATCTTTATAAATATAGAGTTCCAGTTTAGACCTACGTTATGTTTAATAGACCATGTTTTACTTTCTTTAAACCTTTCTACTCATTAACCTTTCTACTCATTCCATAAACCTGGTACTTAATTGCATATTACTGGCTTTCTAAAAAGAGCCCTGGCGGTTCAGTTGTTAAGAGCTTGGCTGCTAACCAGAAGGCTGGCAGTTCAAATCCACCAGGAGCTCCTTGGAAACCCTACGTAGCAGTTCTGCTCTGTCCTTTAGGGTCTCTATGAGTCGGAATTCTCTCAGTCGTGATAGGTTAATTGGTGGCTTTCTAAACAGTAAGATTAGATGGCCATTTGAACGAACTCTAGTTTTGTTTTGCTAAATATGACAGCTTTGAATGGATTTATACTTCCCTGGTTCACTTACACAATGGTGATACAATTTGGAAAGTGGTAATGTCCATTATAATAAACAAAATGAGAATTCAAAAGTCTAGAAGGCACAAGCTGATAATTATAACAATTTGTTTTTATTCATACAAATTATTTTTCCATTAGAAAATGTACTCCAGGAATTTGGTTTGGCTGTTACTGTAAATTTCCTTCTGATGTCATTAAAATTGACAAATATTTTGTCAAATGTTTAACAAAAATGTGTGGATATTTAGTTATGACTTGGGATAAATATTTTCTTGGCATCATATCAACACTGAGTCCTTATTTCAATTTAATTTACTTTTTCAATTAAAATATAAATTATATTTTCCATAAATTATTCTTTATCAAATATTCACTTAAAATCTATGTAAAAATATACAAAAATAAATATATTAAAAATACCACAGAATCAAAACAACAAAAAAGTCCTTCTATAAACACATAAGATTGTGCTTAAACTCAGGCTCAGTTTAAATCTAGTAACAGAAGAGTTGTAGAAAGTTTAAACTGTGATCTTTGGTCAAATTAAGTATATCTTTTCTGTCTACAATTTCTAATGTCTCTTTGCAGGTGTTCACCAAGCTTTCGATGACAGTGTGTGATGAAAATTTCGTGAAAAAATTGCCAAAAGCATTTTAAGTTGCTCATTTACATTTGAAAATCTATAAATATAGGTTTTAAGAAGCCAACTTTCTCATTATCTGCAAGCTGATTCATTAATCAATACAAATTTTTGAACCCTTGTTAGGCTCTTGCCATTCTCGAAGTGTATGACAATGTTGGGAACCCAAAGAGAGTAAGGCAGAGAAGTTACTGGAGAGGGAGGGACAGTTCATAGAGCTGGGAATAAGGTTTGAGTTGGATTATGTGATGTAGGAGGCAATAGTGAAATGAAATCCAGGAGGTAACATCTCACACTTCTTAGGAGCTCCCTTCTCAGTCAGACAGAGACTATGGTTAAATTCTAGTTTTGACATCAATTAGCTGTCAGAAGAAAGGTCTGGCTATCTACTTCCAAAAACTCAGCCATTGAAACCCTATAGAGCACAGTTCTACCTTAACACAGTTCGGGTCACTATGAGTCAGAAACAACTGGTTGGCCACTGCTATTTATTTATTTTTAATCTCTCTAATTTCCAGTTTCATTTTATGCAAAAGGGTAAGATTTCTTTTTTTTACTTTTGATAGTTCTAAAGTTTAAACATAGTATATATATTTGCATCATTATTTTCACAATGATGAGGCTAATCATGGCAATAGAAATGGCTATAATATTGTTATTAATGATTTTTCCACAGAGAGAAACTGGACATAGTTTTCTTTTTTTTTTCTTTTTTTTGAGGGGGTAGGGGAGGTATTCCATGTTACCCCTTATGTTAGTGTGAAAATAGACTCCAACACAGGATTCAAAGTGCGAGTATTTTATTAAGGGAGCTGTCTGTGAAATAAAATGGGAAGAGAACCTGGGAAGACTGGAAGAGTTCTCAAACAGCATGCAAACATCATCCCAAAGCAAGAAGATGGACTGCCATAAAGTCTAAGGCATTTTCAGGAGGCCTTCCTGGAATCTCAAACTCAAAGGAATTTCATGTTTTCTAAGAACAGGCAGCTTTAAGTATGCCTGTTATGCCCAAACCCAACATTGAGAATAGCTTGTGGAAGCCTAACAATGATGAACTTCAGAGTTTAGCAGCTGGTGTCCTTGGTCAATTGGACTCCCTCTAGTTAGAGGTCTCTGAGGTCCATTTCTTATGGGAGCTTCATATCCAGAAGCAGTGTGTTGGGTAAGTTCGAGTGCAGACAGAAAAGCTGCTCAGGTTCGGTTTAGGAAGAAATGGGGAAGTTGTGTGCTGGTTCATTGCAGATTCAGTATTCAAATCCCTGATTGTGTGAGTCCAAAGCTAATCCTATTTCCAATATATCACACTCCATTTTCAAGGAATTTATGATTTTATAGTATCTGATTAAAAAAATAAGTGTTTATATTATTTTTCTTTGCTATTTGAACTCCATAAAACCTATGCAGTTGGTGGTAGAGAGGTTGTCATTTGAGGAAACCGAGACTCAGCAAGCATTCCTAGGGCAAAGAGAAAGATATGGGACACTAGGGATTTGCCTTTCTTACTCCACACTGGTGATGTTTCAAGTGGGCAATTTTTATTTAGTGGTGCAGTACTCCAGAAAAGATCAGCAAGCGTGATGATAAGGATAAAATTTCAAAGATAGCCTCCAAGCAAAGGTTATAGTAGTTGTCATTTGAACTGGCAACGAGGTAAAGAAGAGAAAAAAGATTATGAAAGTTTTCAAAACTTGGTGGCTGGGATAATAAGCCACAAATAAGAGAAAAGCAAATGTTTGATAGGAATATGACCTTCAGTGTGGTCAATTTAAAAAATCATTATTTACAGGAGGATTTTATTCAAGCCTGCAGGAAAAAGTCCTTTTAAGCACATGTGTTATAGAAGCAAAAATAGAGCAGGTATGCAGGTACAGCTATCTCCTTCTACTATTTCAAAGCTTGTTAGTTCGTATTTGAAAAGCAAGATAAAAAGACATAAAAAGTTCCTATTGTTATGCAAATATATCATTTCAGCACATCTGATGTCAGCTTTGCAAATGAAAAGAACAATGGAGTTCTTCACAATCTTACCAGAATCATGTGGGAAATCAATTCTATAGGATACAGCCTTAGCTACAAGTTTATACATAATTATTGCAAGCAATAAAAATAGCAGTGATTACGAAGATCATTTATAGTGCTTTTTTCAAATCAGGTTCTGTTCACTGGATGAGAACAGAAGTTTATTTAGAATATCACAAGGACTAGACATCATTTAAATATAGCAGATACATCCACTGGGTCTTGATGTACAGACTTTCTCATGATTGCTATCAAGTTGACAAGCAAATACAAGGTTCACAAGTAAACGGTATTTTGGTTTCACATTTTCCATTAGAGAAATGACAGTAGGAAAGCTAATTTGGGAAATTTTAAACTTCCTCTCTAGGTTTCACAAATATGTTGTCCTCCCTATTTCTGAATTGAGTAATATAAGTAATAAAACACACTACACTCACATATTGTCTTGTTCTGTGGAGATTCTTGACAGCTGTTATGATTTTATTGAGTAATACATTATCAGTGTGATAGTGTATTTATGATGATGAATCACATTGCTACATAATTAGAGCAAGTGAGTCCTGATGATATATCAACTCAATAACCTGGTAGTAGGCAGAAGAATATTTTAGAAATTCTGAATCCACATGATTATTTTTAAAGTATACTGTATATACCATTTAAGTAAGGTATACTATAAAGTTTCAACATAAAACGTTTTATCCTATGCTCCCACTTTACAATTGAAATAATTCAGAGACTTAAAAAAAGAAGAAGAACACAATGTGTGGATAGGTTTAGTCCTGGCTTAAATATATTTCTGATTTTCTAAACCCAGATAATTATTTAAAACTCAGTTTTCCCACCTGTGAAATGGAAGTAATACTGGTCATCTCAGGGTGGTATTGTAAGAATAGAGTAGTTTAGGTGTTTGAGACGGCTTTTACAGTAAGAAGCAAAGGCAGCATAACAGTGCCTTTGGGTTATGGCATGGGTTAATTTCTGGCTCTAAAAGGTGCCAGCTCTGTCACCTTAAGCAAGTTAATTACATTTTCTGTGCCTCAGTTTCCTCATCTGTAAAATAGAGTTACCTCTTGGGATGTTTATGTTGTTTAGTGAGAAAACATTTGTAAATTTTTAAAAGCAATATCTGTGCAATGTAAGTGTTAAGTAAACAGATTATTTTAAGGTTGTGCCACATGGTATCTTGGTCATATATGTATTATCAACAATTACAATTAGAAACAAAGAATTTGGTTCATAGAAAATGTGGTTTGTTTGTAAACGTGGAAAAACAAATACAAAAATAAACTGAATATCCATGGTAGCATGAAGTGTGTATTAAAAATTACATTATATAATTTTTGTAAGGATTTTGAATTTTAAATCATGGCTCCAAAATAGGTTTACTTACATTTGCTTTAGGATCAAAAACTTTAATAATTTAATTTTTAATTTGACAAGGACTATCAGAGAAGATTAAATTTAGCTCATCTTTCTCTTTCTTCAGCGTCAGCCTGAATTTTTATTTCCTATCTTATGGAGGTCACAATCAGTAGGTAAATATTTCATTTCTGCAAATTGATAGTGATGCAATTGGGCTTTAGTAAATTTTTTGTTATGATCACTTTCAGTAAAGAATGAATATTTTAAAATTTCCGTAATTTCCATACAATATGAGTGCAATTTGGTCAGATACAGAAAAGATTCATTAAAGATGTAATGAGCTTTAGTAGCAGTATTTCTACTTTAGGTAGAAGACAATATTTTTAATACTTCTTTATTTGAAACATTTTCAACTGTTTAATATTTTTATTACTAATATGTATAGTGAACTAGAGTAGACTCTTGGTAAGTTTTCTAAGAATATGAATTTTAGAAGAAGTTATTTGAATCAAAGTGTGCTCACAAATGGGAAACTGAACGCCTGTAAACAAATAATTTTAATGGTACAGATACAGATGAATTGCTTAGGAATAACACATCACAGGCATGAGCTAGAAAGAGTAATTTTGAGTAAATGAATTATAAATTAGACTTAAGACTGTAAAGAAGTGTGATTCTGGAAACAAAATTTAGAGAATCATGAACTATAAAAAATTTCCATCCTATAGTTTGCATATCTTTATTGATTCAAATCATGTGCTATGTGCTATGGTTCTATGCTAGTTTGAACAGAAAGCAATTTACCATGAGAGCACGTACTTTGGACAAGTTACAAGAGGGACCAGTTCCTGGAGAAGGATATCATGCTTGGTAAAGTAGAGGGTCAGCAAAAAAGAGGAAGACCCTCAATGAGATAGACTGACACTGTGGCTGCAATAATGGGCTCAAACATAGCAAGGATTGTGAGGATAGCGAGGATAGTGCAGGATCGGGCAGTGTTTCATTCTGTTGTACATAGGGTCCTTAGGAGTTGTGATTAACTGGACAGCACCTAACAACAACAACAACAACAACAATGCCTAGGATATCAGTCTTCAAGTGCTTCATTTCATTTTTGACAACTTCCAATTTTTTGATTAATACTTTGTACATTCCAGAGGCAGAATCAAGATGGCAGAGTAGTCAGAAGGCTTCCTATATCCCTCTTACAACAAAGACCTTGAAAACCAAGTGATATAATTGTATATGAATATCTAGGAGCCCTGAACAAGGCAAAGTTGAGGAACTGGACTGAGTGGCGAAAGGAGGAGACAGTTCTGAAGAAGTGAGGAGTTCCAGAAAGGACTCGGCTAGAGCCTCACCTCTTCAGCCCTAACCAGCTACCTGGTATGCAGTGAAGCAGGCATACAGCTCCACGTGTGCATTCAGGAAGCAGTTTCCACATCGAGAGAGATCTGGCAACAGACATTCTGCTTGGACACTCCAAACCAGTGAAAAGCAGCTCCCAAGTGGCTAAAGATAAGTATATGCGTGTGGCCTTTTGCAGGGATTTAAAAAAAAAAAAAAAAAATTGGGAAAAATATCTCTCCCTTTCACCTCCTCCCTCCCTGCTCTGCACCAGTCCAACCAGCTTCTGAAGACTCTGAGTCCCCTGGGCCAGAAGTAGATCCCATAAGGCACCCTGACCCATTCTCCTGGCCTTGGAGAGGGAACAAATAAGCTACTGGCTCCCCTAAGCAAGGAACTCAGAGTTGGCACAGCTTCTTTTCTAGGCACAGTCATAAGGGGTCCACAGACTTTGAGCACCTTCTACCCCTGTATAGACTTCTGTGGACCCATCTGAACAACGTAAGCCCTCACTACCACAGTATAACAAGGTAAACACCTGAAGTCTAACTTAAACTGTTTCAGCTGTGAAGTGGTGGATTTGTGACGCTTGACACAGCCCTGCCCTTCAAGCTGGCACCTTTACAGGTCCGCACCAGGGGCTTGGGGACCGAAGACTCCACCTATGCCACCTAGTCACCTGCTACAGGGGTCCAAGAATAAGTGGTACCCCCGAGTCTTTACAGCCAACTGAGTAGGGGGTTCACAGTCCGACTGCAAAACTCACCTACCTACTCACTCTAGGGAATAGGGATAAGCTTTCCTTTTAGACACTTAGGGGCAGCTGTCAGGCCCCTGCCTTGCTCAGCGTGTGACCCCCTACTTCAGCCAGATACATGTGTCTACACCAATCACCCATGCCTCTCTAAGACTGTAGGTGAGACCCTGCACCACACACTTGGTAATCGACTGCCTGGACACCTGAGCTGATCCTTACAGTAAAATTTAACAGACTGTTGTGTGCACATACATAGTTACAGAACTAACTATCTGATGACAGGACATTAGAGCTTCAAAGATGCCAATAATCAAACTAGCACACATGAGCCACCTATTTGGGCATATCATAACAGAACAAAACAAGAAGCTAGGACACACTAAACAAATATAAAATAAAATTATAATAACTTATTGATGGCTCAGAGACAACAGTCAATATCAAATCACATAAATAGGCAGTCCATGAAGGCTTCAGCAAGCTCCCAAAATAAAGAATCAATAAATTCTCTGGAGGAAGTGAATTTCTTGGAATTACCAGAGGCAGAATACAAAAGACTAATATACAGAACTCTTCTAGAAATTAGAAAGAAAATTCTCAAAGTATAAAGACAGCCAAAGAACATACAGACAAAATAGTAGCGGAACTTAAATAAGTTATTCAAGAGCATAATGACAAATTTAAGAGATTACAAGAATCCATAGACAGACAGCAATTAGAAATCCAGAAGACTAACAATAAAATTTCAGAATTAGACAACTCAATAGAAAGTCATAAGAGCAGAACTGAGGCAGTAGAAGTCAGAATTAGTGACAGTAAATATAAAGCACTTTAAACCAACTTATATGAGAAAAATCAGATAAAAGAATTAAAAGAATGAAGAAACTCTAAGAGTTATGTGGGACTCTATCAAGAGAAATAACCTATGAGTGTTTGGAGTACCAGCACAGGGGCAGATAACAGAAAATACAGAGAAAATTGTTGAAGATTTGTTGGCAAAAAAACTTCCCTGATATCATGAAAGATGGGAAGATATCCATCCAAGATGCTGATCGAACCCCACATAAGGTAAACCTCAAAAAAAAGTCACCAAAACATATTATAATCAAACTTACCAAAAACCAAATATAAAGAGAGAATTTTAAGAGCACCTAAGGATAAAAGAAAAGTCATCTACAAAGGAGATTCAGTTAGAACAAGCTCGGACTACTCAGCAGAAACTATGCAGGTAAGAAAACCATGGGATGACATAAATAAAGCCTTGAAGGAAAACAATTGCCAGCCAAGAATTATATATCCAGGAAAACTGTCTCTCAAATATGACAGTGAAATTAGGGCATTTCCAGATAAACAGAAGTTTAGAGAATTTGCAAAAACCAAATCCAAATTACAAGAAATACTAAAAGGAGTCCTACTGTTAGAAAATCAATAAAATCAGGTAACAACATCAGATTAGAACACAGGACAGAGCAACCAGATATTCACTCAGATAGGGAAGTTGAAAATACATCAAAGCTATAATACTGAAGATAGAGATACAGAGATATCAATATGTAAAGAAGGAAAATATTAAAACAAAAAAAGGGGGCTTAAAAAATACAGACCTAGATTTTTCATATGGAGTGGAAGTCTAGGCGATATAAAGAAATAAAAGACTGGTATAAACTTAGAAAAATAAGGGTAAACATTAAGGTATCCACAAAGGAAACTAACAATACTGAAAATCAATATAAAAAAACTAGAAAAATATAAAGACTCAGCAAACACACACACACAAAAATGAAAAAGATGAAATGAAATACATAAAGAAAATATCAAGAGGAACAAAAAAACTGTGAACAACACACAAAAAGAGACATCAGGAGGACAGAACTAAATTCATACCTATATACAATTATGCAGAATGTAAACAGACTAAATGCACCAATAAAGAGACAGAGACTGGCAGATTGGATAAAAAAGCATGATCCATCTATATGCTGCCTACAAAAGACGCACCTTAGACTTAAAGACACAAACAGACTAAAACTCAAAGGATAGAAAAAAATATATCAAGCAAACAACACTCTAAAAAGAGCAAAAGTGGCAATATTAATCTCTGACAAAATAGGTT
Organism: Dugong dugon; assembly: GCA_030035585.1. Lineage (NCBI taxonomy): Eukaryota > Metazoa > Chordata > Mammalia > Sirenia > Dugongidae > Dugong > Dugong dugon. The sequence continues at coordinate 39,214,862 of CM057479.1, forward strand.
TTAAAGTAAAATCCACCACAAAGGATAAGGAAAGGCACTATGGAATGATTAAAGGGTCAATACACCAGGAGGACATAACTATAATAAACATTTACTCACCCAACAACAGGGCTTCAAAATACATAAAACAATCTCTAACAGGACTGAAAACAGAGATACATAGCTCCACAATAGTGGTAGGAGACTTCAAAACACCACTTTTGGTGAAGGTCAGAACATCCAGAAAGAAGATCAAGAAAGACACAGGAGAGCTAAATGCTACAATCAATCAAATAAATCCCCTAGACATATACAGAACATTGCACCCAACAGCAGCCAAGTACACTTTCTTTTCCAACTCACATGGAACATTCTGCAGAATAGACCACATATTAAGCTATAACGCAAGCCTTAACAAAATCCAAAACATCGAAATATTACAAAGCATCTTTTCTGACCATAAAGCCATAAAAGTAGAAATGAAAAACAGAAAAAGCAAGGAAAAAAATCAAACACATGGAAACTGAACAACACCTGTTGAAAACCTACTGCGTTATAGAAGAAATTAAGGATGGAATAAGAAAATTCATAGAATCCAATGAGAATGAAAACATATCCTACCAAAACTTTTGGGACTCAGCATAAGCAGTGCTCAGAGGTCAGCTTATAGCAACAAATGCACACATTCAAAAAGAAGAAAGGGCCATAATCAAAACATAAACCCTATAACAGAAACAAGTAGAAAGAGAGGAGCAAAAGAAGCCCACAGGCACCAGAATGAAGGAAATAATAAGAATTAGAGCAGAATTAGATGAAATAGAGAATAGAAAAACAATTGAAAGTGTTAACAAGACCAAAAGCTAGTTCTTTGAAAGGATAAACAAAACTGATAAACCGTTGGCCAAACTGACAAAAGAAAACAGGAGAGGAAGCAGATAACCCATATAAGAAATGAGATGGGTGATACCAAAACAGACCCAACTGAAATCAAAAGAATCGTAACAGAATATTGTGAAAAATTGTCTTCTGGCAAATTTGAAAACATAGAGGAAATGGACAAATTTCCAGAAACTCACTACCTACCTAAACTAGCACAAACACACGTAGAACAACTAAATAAACCCATAACAAAGGAAGAGATTGAAAAGATTATTAAAAAAACTCCCAGCAAAAACAAACAAACAAACAAACAAACAAAAAGCCCTGGCCTAGATGGCTTCACTGGAAAATTCTACCACACTTTCAGATAAGAGATAATACCACTTCTGCTAAAGGTATTTCAGAGCATAGAAAAGGAAGGAATACTCCCAAACTCATTCTATGAAGCCACCATAACCCTGATACCAAAACCAGGTAAAGACACTACAAAAAAAGAAAATTATAGACCAATATCCCTCGTGAATATTGATGCAAATTCCTAAACAAAAGTCTAGCCAATATAATTCAGCAAAATATCAAAAAAAAATTCACTATGACCAAGTGGGATTTATACCAGGTATGCAGGGATGGTTCAACATTAGAAAAACAATCAATGTAATCCATCACATAAATCAAACAAAAGACAAGAACCACATGATCTTATCAATGGATGCAGAAAAGGCATTCGACAAAGTCCAACACCCATTCATGATAAAAACACACAACAAAATAAGAATAGAAGGGAAATTCCTCAATATAAATAAGGGCATTTATACAAAGCCAACAGCCAACATCATCCTAAATGGAGAGACTTTGAAAGCATTCCCCTTGAGAACGGGAATCAGACAAGGATGCCCTCTATCACTATTCTTATTCAACATTGTTCTGGAGGTCTTAGTTAGAGCAGTTAGGCTAGAAAAAGAAATAAAGGGCATCCAAATTGGTAGGGAAGAAGGCAAATTACCTCTATTTGCAGATGATCTGATCTGATCTTATACACAGAAAACCCCAAAGAATCCACAAGAAAACTACTGGAACTAAGAGAAGAATTTCAGCAAAGTTTCAGGATACAAGATACACATACAAAATATCAGTTGGATTCCTTTACACCAACGAAGAGAACCTTGAAGAGGAAATCACCAAATCAATAACATTTACAATAGCACCCAAGAAGATAAAATACACAGGAATAAATCTAGCAAGAGACGTAAAATATCTATACACAGAAAACTAAAAGACACTACTGCAAAAAACTAAAAGAGACCTGCATAAGTGGAAAAACATATTTTGCTCATGGATAGGTAGACCCAACATAGTGAAAAAGTCAATTCTACCCAAAGCAATCTACAGAGACAAGGCAATCCGGATCCAAATTTCACCGGCATTTTTTAATGAGATGGAGAAACAAATCACTAACTTCGTATGGAAAGAGAAGAGGCTCCGAATAAATGAAGCATTACTCAAGAAGAACAACAAAGTGGGAGGCTACACAATACTTGATTTTACAACCTATTATACCAACACGGTAGTCAAACTGCCTAGTATTGTTACAACAATAGATACATTGACCAATGGAACAGAGCTGAGAATCCAGACATAAGTTCATCCACCTATGAGCAGCTGATATTTCACAAAGGCCCAAAGTCCATTAATTGGATAAAAGACTGTCTTTTTAACAAAAGGTGCTGGCATAACTGGATATCCATCTGCAAAAAACTGAAACAAGACCCATACCTCACATCATGCACAAAAACTAACTCAAAATGAATCAAAGACTTAAATATAAAATAGAAAACGATAAAGATCATGGAAGAAAAAATAGGGACTACACTAGGAGCCCTAATACATGGCATAAACACAATACGATCCATAAGTAACAATGCACAAGCACCAGAAAAGAGACTAGATAAATGGGAGCTCCTAAAAATCAACACTTATGCTCATCAAAAGTCTTCACCAAAAGCGTAAAAAGACAACCTACAGACTGGGGAAAAAATTTTGGCTACTACAAATCAGGTCAGCGTCTAATCTCTAAAATCTACAAGATACTGGAAAACCTCAACAACAAAAAGAAAAATAAACCTATTAAAAAATGGACAAAGCATATGAACAGGCATTTCAACAAAGAAGGTTTTCAGGCAGCTAACAGACACATGAAGAAATGCTCATAATCATTAGCCATTAGAGAAATACAGATAAAAACTACAATGAGAGATCATCTCACCCCAACAAATCTAGCTTTAATACAAAAAACACAAAATAATAAATGCTGGATAGGTTGTAGAGAGACTGGGACACTTATACACTGTTGATGGAATGTAAAATGGTACAACCACTTTGGAAATTGGTTTGTCCCTTCTTTAAAAACCTAGAAAAAGAAGTGCCATACAATCCAGCTACCCTGCTCCTTGGAAAATATCCTAGAGAAATAAGAGCCATCACACGAATAGATATATGCACACTCATGTTCAATGCAGCACTGTTCACAATAGCAAAAAGATGGAAACAATCTAGGTGCCCATCAACGGAAGAATAGATAAACAAATTATGGTATATCCACACAATGGAATACTACACAATGATAAAGAACAATTATGAAGCTGTGAAACATCTTATAACATGGAGGAAACTGGAGGTCATTATGCTGAGTGAATTTAGTCAGTCACAGAAGGACAAATACTGTATAAGACCACTATTATAAGAACTCAAGAAAATGTTTAAACACAGAAGAAAACATTCTTCGATGGTTACGAGAGTGGGGAGGGAGGGTGAGGGTTATTTACTAACTAGATAGTAAACAAGAATCATCTTAGGCGAAAGGAAGGACAGCACATACCACAGGGGAAGTCAGCACACCTGGACTAAACCAAAGCTAAGAAGTTTCCTGAATAAAATCAAGTACTTTGAGAGACAGAGTAGCAGGGGTAGGGGTGTGGGAACCATGCATTCAGGGGACATTTAGGTCAATTGGCTTATCAAAGCTTACTAAGAAAATGCTCTGCATCCTACTTTGGTGAGTGGTGTCTGGAGTCTTAAAAGCTTTCAAGTAGCCATCTAAGATGCATCAATTGGTCCCAACCACCTGGAGTAAAGGAGAATGAAGAACACCAAAGACACAAGGAAAGTAGTAGCCCAAGAGACAGAAAGGGCCACATAAACAACAGAATTCATCAGCCTCAGACCAGAAGAACTAGATGGTTCCCAGCTACTACCAATGACCACCCTGATAGGGAACACCACAGAGTGTCCCTGATAGAGCAGCAGAAAGATGAGGTGAAGAACTCAAAATTTAGTAAGAAGACAAGACTTTATGGTCTGAATGAAATTGGATGAACCCTGGAAAGCATGGGCCCTGGATTCTCTACCAACCCAGAACTAAAACAATTTCTGAGGCCAACTCTTCAGACAGGGTTTGGACTGGACTGTGGGACATAAAGTGATACTTGTGAGGAGTGTTCTTCTTAGCTCACGTAGATACAAGAGACTAAATGGGCAGCTTCTATCTGGAGATGAGATGGGAAGGCAGAGAGTGTTAGGAACTTGTTGAATGTTTATGGGGAATCGGGGTGGAAAGCAGGTGTGTGGTGTCACAGAATGTGGTGAGTAGTTAGGGTTACATAACAATGTATGTATAAAATTTTGTATGGGAGACTAATATGAAATGTAAACTTCATTTAAAGTACAATAAAAAAAGAAAAAAAATTCTTTATACATTCCACATTCTGATTACTAATGGATGTTTTCAGGTGGTACTTCTCATTTTGAGTTGTACCACATCAGCAAATGAAGGCTGCAAGGGCTTTGCATTAGTTATTAAAGTCAACTCTACTTCAGGGAGACAGGTCTTCCCCAGTTATATTTTGAGTGTCTTTCAAACTTTGAGCTCATCTTACAACACTATATTGGATGTTTTGTTGCTATCCATAAAGTTTTCATTAGTTGATTTTTTTTAAAGTAGATTGCTGGGTCTTTCTTCCTATTATTATTCTGGAAGCTCTGGTAAAATCTGTTCACCATGGGTGATCCTGCTGCTATTTGAAATACTGGTGGTATATCTTCAAGCATCATAGCAATATGCAAGCCACCATAGTATGACAAACTGACACTGAATCTGTCAGTAATTGCATTTTACTTGGATCAATAATCAACACTCATGGAAGCAACAGTCAAGAAATCAAATGAAAAGAAGGAGGCGAAAAGTACTGTGCCCACAGACGAGTAAACAACAAAGAACGCAGCCTGCCTGCTCAGACATAGCCAAATTTAAAAAAAAAGTACAAAACAAACAAATCTACAATCAATAAATGAGAAAAATAACTACTGAATGCCCTGAAGACAGCAGACAATATCAAAACATTTACAAAAACAGGACAGGATGGTTCCAGTAGGCATCCAAAATAAAACACCAGCTGACTTTCCAGTAGATGAAAAGGCTCTAGAACTACTTGATAGGGAATTTAAATCTCTAATAGTCAGAATTATCCAAGAGTTGAAGCAAAAAATGAGGAAAAAATAGACAAATTCATGGAAAATACAGACAAAGAAATGTAAGAATTCAGGAAAATAATGCAGGAACAAAATACCAAAATAAATTCACAACTAGAAATTATACAAAAACAACAAATAGAAATCCAAAAGATAAACAACAAGCTTTCAGAAATGGACAGTGTCATAGAAGGTCTGAGGAGCAGATCTGAAATGATGGAAGATAGGATCAGCGAAACTGAAGACAAACAGTTGGCTACCACTCTGTTCCAGAAAAATCAGAAAAAAGAATGAAGAAAAATGAAGAGACCCTGAGAATTATGAGGGATACAATCAAAAGCAAAAATCTGCTAGTGATCAGAGTTTCAGAACAGGGGGAGAAAACAAAAGACACAGAGAGGACTATTGAAGAATTGCTGACAGAAAACTTCCCCAATACCATGAAAGATGAAAAGCTGACCATCCAAGAAGCTCAAGGAACCCCATATAGGATAGACCCCAAACGAAAATCAACTAGGCATGCCATAATCACACTTGCTAAAACCAAAGACAAAAAATCCTGAGAGCAGCTCAAGAAAAACAAAAAGTCACGTACAGAGTCACGTAAGACTCAGGTCAGATTACTCAGCAGAAACCATGCAGACAAGAAGGAAATGGGATGACATATATAAAACCTTTAAAGAAAAAGATTGCCAGCCAAGTATAATATATCATGCAAAACTCTTGTTCATATATGATAGTGAAATTAACTCATTTCCAGATAAACAGAAATTAAGGGACTATGTAAAAACCAAACCAAACTTACAAAACTTATTAAAGGAAGTTCTTTGATCTGAGAACAAACAATATCAGAGCACAGGATGAATAAAAGACACAGGATTGTACTAGCCAGATACAAGCCTAGTAAATGAACTCTTAAGGAGTATGCAAAACCAAAAGAATTACAAAAGGGAACCGGAGGGCTTAATCTGTAAATGACAGCAGCATCAGAACAATAAAAGAGGGGCAAAACCTTGTAGATATAGAAACTTCTAAAGGAGAGGAAGTCAAGCAATACCAAGTAATAATAGACTGGTTCAAATCTAGGAAGATAAGGGTAAATTTCATGGTAACCACAAAGAAAGTTAACAAACTTACTCATCAAAATAAAGAAGAAAAACAAAGTCTCAGTAAAAACAAAACCTACAAAAATAAAAGAAATGAAAAAAAATCCACAAACAAAAGGAACTCAGCACAGGAGAGTCAGAGGAACAAAACTGGAGGACATTATACTGAGTGAAATAAGTCAATCACAGAAGGACAAATATTGTATGAGAACTCTACTGTATAACTCATGTAAAACTTTACACACAAAAAGAAACAATCTTTGTTGGTTATGAGGGATGGGAGGAGTGGGGGGGGGGGGACTAAATAGATAAGTGGTAACTTTGGTGAAGGGTAAGACAGTACATATTACTGGGGAAGCCAGCACAACTTGTACAAGGAAAGGTCATGGAAGCTCCACAGACACTTCCAAACTCCCTGAGGGACAGAATTTCGAGTAGAGGGCTGTGGGGACCATGGTCTCGGGGAACATCTAGTTCCATGGGCATAACACAGTTTATAAAGACAATGTTCTACATTCTACCTTGGTGAGTAGCTTCTGGGGTCTTAAGCCTGTGAGCAGCTATCTAAGATACTCCACTGGTCTCACCACTTCAGGAGCAAGGGAGAATGAAGAGAAGAAGATACAAGGAAAAGATTAGTCCAAAGGACTAATGGACCACAGCTGCCAGGGCCTCCACCAGACTGAGTCCAGTACAGCTAGATGGTGCCCAGCTACCACCACTGACTGTTCTTACCTGGATCACAGTAGAGGGTCCTGGACACAGCTGGAAAAGAATGTATAACTGAATTCTAATTCACAAAAAAAGACCAGATTTACTGGCCTAACAGACTGGAGAAACCCCGAGAGTATGGCCCCCAGACACCCTTTTAGCTCAGTGGTGAAGCCCCTCCTGAAGTTCACCGTTCAGCTGGGGATTGGACAGCCTCATAAAACAAAACAGGACTAATGAGGCACAGCAGTCCAGGGACAAGGACTAGAAGGCAGGAGGGGACAGGAAAGCTGGTGATACGGAACCTGAGGTTGAGAAGGGACAGTGTTGGCATGTAATGGGGTTGTTAACCATTGTCATCGAGCAATATGTGTACTAGTTGTTTAATGAGAAACTATTCTTCAAACCTTCATCTAAGGTACAAAAAAAAAAAAAAAAAAAGAATTATCTATGTGAGATCAAATTGACAACAGCAACTCAAAAGGTCTGATGGGAAGCCTAGGGGACAGTGAGTTGAAGATAATGGTGATGGAATAATTTGGAAAAGGATAGTGAGAATAGCAGCACAACTGGAAGAACGTAATCGATGTCACTGAATTGCACATGTAAAAACTTTCAAAATGGTGTAACTTTGCCTATGTATATTTTCACTAAAAAAAAAAGATCCTCAAGGTCGAGAAGGGAGAGTGTTCACGTGTCATGGGGTTGTTAACCAATGTCATAAAACAATATGTGTACTGACTGTTTAATGAGAAACTATTTGTTCTGTAAAACTTCATCTAAAGTACAATAAAAAATTTAAAAAAAAAGAAATCAAATGACATATTGCACTGGGCAAATCTGATGCAAAAGATATCTTTAAACTTTTAAAAAGCAAAGCTATCACCTTGATGACTAAATTGCATCTGATACAAGCCATGGTCTGTTCAATTATCTCACATGAGTATGAAATCTGGACAATGAGAAAGGAAGACGGAAGAAATCTTGATATATTCAAATTGTCATGTTGGCAACAAATATTAAATATATCATGGACTTCCAGAGGAATGAACAATTCAGTATTATAAGAAATACAACTAAAATGCTACTTAGAAGTGAGGATGGCAAGGCTTGGTCTCACTTTAGATACATCATCAGGAAAGGCCAATTTCTCAGAAAGGATATCCTATTCAGTAGATAGTCAGTGTAAAGGAAGGAAATCTTCAGTGAGCTAGTTTGACAATACTTGCAAAAATGAACTCAAACATATCATCCCTCACGAAGGTGACATAGTACCAGTAAAGTTTTATTCTGTTCTGGTGGTGTAGTGTTTAAGCTCTCAGCTGCTATAGGAAAGGTCAGTGTTTGGAACTCACCAGCGACTCCTTGCAAGAAAGTTGTGGCAGTCTACTTCCATAAAGATTGTAGCCTTGGAAACACTATGGGGCAGTTCTACTCTTTCCTATAGGGTTGCTATGAGTCGGAATCCACTCGAGAGCAGTGAGTTTTTAATGTGCATACATAAGGTTGCTAGGAGTCGAAGCCTAACATCAACGTGATGATTTTGTATGTTAATAAGGGTAAAATGCTTAAGACAGTCCCTGAGACATAGTGAATGCTAAGCAAGTGTCTGCCATTATTATTTTGCTAATATTATTAGTAATAGAGAGTAATTAATTTCAGAGTATGGAACAGAAATAATAGGTAACAAAGTATAGTGCAGTGCAACTGATTCTGATCTATGCAAAAACAAAGCTGTACCCATCCAATATGGTAGGCGCTAGCAACTTGTAGCCATTTAAATGTAAATTAATTAAAATTATATAAAATTAAAATTCATTTCTTTACTTATACTAGCTCAATGGACACATTTCAAGTGCTCAGTAAACATATGTGGCTAGTGGCTACCATATTGGATAGTGCAGATACGGGACATCTCCATCATCACAGAATGTTCTATTGGTGATACCATTGGCTGTATCTGTCACAGTTCTGTTTGGAGCCTATTCCACTTATATTAACTCCCTGTATCTGGGCCTTTGTATAAACTCAAACAGATTTCTCTTCCTGAATACAATTACTCAACAGTCTATTTCTCAGATTTAGCTCCCATTCTATTTAATTTACTAGTACGGATCAGGGTTTCTCAACCTCGGCACTATTGATATTTTGGCTAGATACTATTTTTGCTCTGTGTGGCTGTGCTTTGTAGAATATTTAGCAGAATCCCTGACCTCTACCACTAGATGAAAGTGGCATCACAACCCAAGTTGTGAGAACAAAAATATCTCCAGACATTGCCAATGTGCCCTTTGGGGAAAGAGAACCACTGGTATAGATGGTATATGCATATCAGAACCTAAAAAAATGTTCCCTTGCGGCTTCTTTTTCTTATTTCCTTTATACCATCTCTCTCTGTCTTCCATGTTTTCTTTGATGTGGCCATTGATATTTTTACTCTTTTTTTTTTTTTCTCCTAGAAAATACACAACTTTTACATTTAGTATTATTGGCAATTTTTTTCTTCGATTAAGTGATTGAATTCAGAATAGACCTGTCATATCCAGAAAGCTATTTCCTGCCTATAAGATCTCAGTAATACTATCTTATAAATTTTTCCCTATAAATCTTACTGACACATGTTTTTCCCCCTCAGAACAATCACAGTCCAAGGTCTGTAGGTATTTTTCAAGGTGTGAAGGCAGTAGGGCCTACCATTATGCTTGGCACTTTTTAGCACTAAAAAATAAGTAATGAGTGAATAAATGAAATTTGTTGTTATTATTAGCTGCTATTGAGTTGGTTCTAACTCATAGTGACCCTATATACAACAGGGTCTTCCTAACAATCATTGCTATGTTTGAGCCCATTGTTGCAGCCACTGTGTCAATTTCTTTGAGAGTCTTCCTCTTTTTCGCTTACCCTCTACTTTACCAAGCATGATGTCCTTCTTGCCATCCTTGCTTCCAAGGAGATTCTGGCTGTACTTCTATCAAGACAGATTTGTTTGTTCTTCTGGCAGTCCATTGTATATTCAATATTCTTCACCAAGACCATAGTTCAAATGCATCAATTCTTCTTTGATCTTCTTTATTTATTGTTCACCTTTCACATTCATATGGGACGATTGAAAACACCATGGCTTGGGTCAGGCACACCTTAGGACTCAAGGTGACATCTTGCTTTTTAACACTTTAAAGAGGCCTTTTGCAGCAGATTTACTTAATGCAATGCATCCTTTGATTTCTTGACTGCTGCTTTCATGGATGTTAATTGTGGATCCAAGTAAAATTAAATTCTTGACTACTTCAATATTTTCTCTGTTTAACATGATGTTGCTTATTGGTCCAATTGTAAGGATTTTTGTTTTGTTTATGTTGAGGTGTAATCCATACTGAAGACATAAGCAACAGATAATATGAGACAGTTCAGAGGGGAATACTGTCAACATCCAGAAGAATCTGCAGTAGATGACTAAAGGGTGTCTTGGAGCAGTAAGTTCTAAACAAGTTGGTTATGTAACAGTTCTTTTCAACTCTAATTACACATTAGAATCAACTGGTGAGCTTAAAACTAATACCCAATCCTGAGTCCACTCCTAAAATTCTGATTAAATATATCTGGGATGGGGACCGGGAATAGAATTTTTTAGTTCCCTGTTGATCCTAAAATATTTCCAGGTTTGCTACCTCTATAATGTAGAAATCACCAGAGGGGCTCCAAAATCTTTAATTTATACCATGTGGATTAGCTACTGATTCAATGGACTCAAGGTGTGTACCTCATAAATTGTATTTTCTTAAAATCCTCTTATGGTTGCTATATGTAGTTGGGCATAAGAAGGACTCTCTTAGCAGACAAAATCAACCAAGAAGTACAACTTCTTTTTGTACTTACTTCTATGTCAGGTAGATCTAGAAGTGAGCAGGACCCTGGCAAATGGCAGACGGATGGGTAAGCTTGGATGATAGTAGAAGGGTGATCTATAGATGTGGCGAAAAGTAGAAGTCTGCCTTGGAGAACAGGTCCCAGGGCTAGAACTCCAGGCAAGAAAAATGGGCAGATATAGGATAGGGCCAGAGAGGAAGCTGGGAAATTGACAGTACTAGTTCTCAGTGTTCCAAACAAAAATATAAGTCAATGATTTGGTTATGAAAAATAAGGCAAGAAATGAATAGTATCAGATCTTAGTGTGCCTAGTAGATCCAAACAGAGCAGATCTGAAGCTGAGCCTTGGATTACTTTGATTGATATCATCCCTTGCTTGTAATTAGATTAAGCCCTAAGCCTTCAGGTAAAAGCTAAATTATCTTGGTTTAGGATATTGGAAGTCTTGGATAAAAGTGAATGGAGCAGGAAACCCTGAAATAATTTCCAGCTTTTGACTTTTACACCTCATCTATTTCTACACAGAATAAAACATGGGATTTCCCCACAATCCAGATGATTTTTTTATTTTGAAAATATAGTCTTACTTTTTTTTTTCATTTTTAATGTGAAGATTAAGCTATTATTAGTTCAGACAATATTTTCATATTTATTAAGATTATTTTGCTTATGAAGAGATCATAAGCTAATAAATAATATTTTAAAGTAGTTTTTATTTTCTTAAGTCGTCCAATGGAAATATTTAAAATCTATGAGCTTCTCATGAATTTTAGGTTAAGTAGATTTTGTGTTCTTTTTAGTTTTCCAAAGTAGCAATAAATATTTTCTCCCTTGAAAGTGGCTTTAGCTTTTGGGATTAAACAGTACATAAAAGATAGGCCAAAATACTTTTCAGAAAGGAGTCCTCACTTTTACTTAGTTAAGCCAACCATCTCACCAAAAACCTCCCTGGCCCTTGCTGGCCCTCTATTTCACCATACACGATGTCCTCTTCTAGCAGTTGATCCTTCCTGATGAAGTATCCAAAGCAAGCAAACAGAAAATTTTAGGTAGAGATCCATAGGCTATGCCACAGGTATTTCAAATACTAGCAAAGTAAATAACACATGGTGTACAGGTTTTAGTATAGCTTTAAAACTAAGACAGACTAGGAAGAAAGTCCTGTCAATCTGCTTTCAAAAATTAGCCAATGAAAACCGTATGGATCACAGCAGAAGATTGTCTAACTGGCTTGCTTTGAATATGCCATCAGGAGGGATCAATTATTAGAGAAGAACACAGTGATTGGTGAAGTAGAGGGCCAATGAGGGTATGAGAGACTCTTGATGAGATGTACTGACACAATAGCCACTACAATGGACTTAAACATGTGGGTGATTGTGAGGATGATGCAGGACTGGGCAGCATTTGTTCTGCTGTACATAAGGTCACCATGGGTCAGAGTGAAGTGGACAACAGCTAATAACAACCTTTTATGAACTTTTATTGCTTGTTTTTGCCTCAGGCAGCAAACTCTCTTGTTCAGATCCAGAGTGATCTCATATCTTCTTTTATGCTTTTTTCCCTATTAAAATACAAACAAAAGAAACAAACAATCTTTTATTAACTTTTCCCACTGGAGGTAGTTTATTATTCTTTTAGGAAAATGAGCATCAGTGGATTAACATATAAATATCATGCCTTTTACCTGTAAAAACAAAATAAATGGAAAGCTTTGTTTCAAAGAAAAGGAATTGCCAGCGCTAACACATTGATAGACAAATAATTCATATATGTGTATATGTGTGTAGTGGGAGACAGGTGTGGGTGTTCCTGTGAAATCAAATTAAGACTACTCCCCAAACAAAAGCCATTTAATCACTTCTTTTTTTTTTTTTTTTTTTTTTTGAGAGTCTGGAGGGGATTTGATTCTATCAGGAAAGGGAGGTAAGGGTTAGGGGGCTAAGTATGTAATATAAATGAGGATGGACTAAACTTGTGTTGAACACATCTGCTTCTTTTTCATATGAATTTTATCCCAAAGCAAGAGTCACTGCGTCATACTTATCCTGCACAAAGCAGTAAATTTGGTGAGAGATAGGTCACACATTTGCATTTTTTTCTGGTTATTTAACAATATTGCAGTACTATTATCCACAACTCACTCAAATTCCACTTTCTAGAACACATCTCTAAACTGCATTTAAGATTGTCATGTTTCTGAGGGTGGGAATATTATTGAAAATGATTAACTTCATTAATAGTGCTTTACCTCCAATTGAATTCATCATATTTTGTTGCTTATTTTCTGGCATGTAGCCCGTCCCCTGTGCTTTTAGAATGTTTCTGTTTTATTTGAACCCAATATTTTTTTTTTTGCTTTCATACTTCAACCTCATACAGTATGTATTTCTTTTTGTTTTTTAATTGTACTTTAGATGGAGGTTTACAGAACAAACTAGCTTCTTATGAAACAGTTTATATATATTTTTTATAACATTGGTTAACAACACCACGATGTGTCAATACTCTCCCTTCTTGACCTTGAGTTCCCTATTACCAGCTTTCCCGTCCCCTCCTGCCCTCTAGATCTTGCCCTGAGCTGGTGTGCCTCTTTAGTCTCGTTTTGTTTTATGGACCTGTCTAATCTTTGGCAGAAGGTTGAGCCTCAAGAGTGACTTAATTCATCATTGAGCTAAAATGGTGCCCAGGAGCCATATTCTTGGGGATACTCCAGTCTCTGTCAGGCCAGTAAGTCTGATCTTTTTTTGTGAGTTAGAATTTTGTTCTACATTTTTCTCCAGCTCTATCCAGGAACCTCTATTATGATCCCTGTCAGAGCAGTCGGTGGTGGTAGCCAGACACCATCTAGTTGTACTGCACTCAGCCTGGTGGAGGCCATGGTAGTTGTGGTCTATTAGTCCTTTAGACATCTTTCCCTTTTGTCTTTAGTATTCTTCACTCTTCCTTGCTCCCAAAGAGATGAGACCAGTGGAGTATATTAGATTCCCGCTCACAGGCTTTTAAGACCCCATAAACTACTCACTAAAGTAGAATGTAGAACATTTTCTTTACAAATTATGTTATGCCAATTGAGCTAGATGTTCCCTGAGACCATGGCCCCCACATCCCGCATCCCAGTAATTTGGTTCCTTAGGGAGTTTGAATGTGTCTATGGAGCTTCCATGACCTTTCCTGGAACCAGTTGTGTTGGCTTCCCCAGTATTGTGTACTGTCTTACCTTTCACCAAAGTTACCACTTATTATTATCTGTTTAGTGTTTTTCCATCCCCACCTTCCCCTCCCTTGTAACCATCAAAGATTATTTCTTTTTGTGTGTAAAGCTTTTCATAAGTTTTTATAGTAGTGGTCTCATTTAATATTTTCCTTTTGTGATTGACTTATTTCACTCAGCATAATGCCCTCCAGCTTCATCCATATCGTGAGATAATTCACAGATTCATCATTGTTCTTTATCATTGTGGAGTACTCCATTATGTGTATGTACCATAGTTTGTTTATCCATTCATCTGTTGATGGGAATCTAGGTGGTTTCCATCTTTTTGCTATTGTGAACAATGCTGCCATAAACATGGGTGTGTGTATGTCTATTCTTGTGATGGCTCTTATTTCTCTAGGATACATTCCTAGTGGTGGGATTGCTGGATCATATTTCTGCTTCTAGAACAGAAGAACCCCATCATTTTCCAAAGTGGTTGTACCATTTTGTGTTCCCACCAGCAGTGCATAAGAGTTCCAATCTCCCTGCAACCTCTCTAACATTTGTTATTTTCTGTTTTTTGATTTATGCCAGAAATTGCGGGGGTGAGATGATATCTTACTGTGGTTTTGATTTGCATTTCTCTAATATCTAGTGATCCTGAGCATTTACTCATGTGTCTGTTAACCACTTCAATATCTTCTGTGGTTAAGTGTCTGTTCATATCCTTTGCTCATTTTTTAATGGGATTTTTTTCTCTTTTTGTATTAAAAAAAAATTCCTCCTGGGATCCCACCAGTGTGGCTGCACAGACTGAGGATGTGGCTCTGAAGCAGCACTGTACAGCCCAGCTAGAAGGGGTGAAAATGTCACACAGTGCCAGGTATTCAGGATACATGAAAAGAAATTAAATAGAAAGAGATGAGAAACCATTGAATGAAGATAAATAGAAAGAAAAAAAGAAAGACAAAACAAAGACCCCAGGCAACCCACCAGAGTGGTGCCGCAGACCTGGGAAGCAGTTTCCCAGCCAAGCAGTGCTTCATAGCCTGTCAAGATGAAGCAACGATGGCACACAGAGTCAGGTTTTGGAGAGAAAAGTGGGGGAGGAGGTGAGATGCAGGGAAGAAACCAAAAGTAGCTGAAAAAATGAACACCAGCAACAAAGAAATGGCACTGAAGGAGCTGGCTGGTGTGGGCAGAGCAAATCATCATGGCACAGAGCCAGGATCTCCCCAAGCCACAGTCACTCATCCTGTTGGCAAATAGTGGATCAGCCTGATGGTGGGGGGTGGAGGTTGGGCAGGAGGAGGAAGAGTGAAGGGTGGGAAAATGTGTATCACCAGTTACCGGGTTCTCTATCTCCTGCCGGGAGCTCCATGAAGCTGCTTTCTTATACTCCCTGTCAGCCAATCTCTGACAGGAGTCTAAGATGATGAACCCGTGCTGTGTTAGCTGATAGGGGACCTCCACTCATATCTCTCCTGGCTCTCTGTTCTCTGTCAGTTTCTTATTCCATTCAGTCCTTGGTTGAGTTCTTCATCTCTTCATTTGATGCTTTGAGTTCCAGGACTGACGTTTGTCTCTGTTTTACTTAGTTTTTCGGGTCTTTGTTGTGGAGTGACGGTGTGGTACTTCCGTCTATAATGCCATGTTGGCTTTACCCCTCAATTATGTTTTTGAGAACAAAAGCAATATGGTTGTTAGTTGCAATAATTGTAATTTCTGATATAAAAATATTTTAAATTTGTATTGAACAAGACAAGGATGTGCTAATGTTATATTCTGCTGCTTGTGTTATGTGCATCTTCTTGTATGTCTGACCTCTGAGGCATTTGAAGTATAAAAAAATTACATATTATTATGCAAAAATTAATGATACCTGATATATATTTAGGATTTTATACTTTTTAAAGTCCTCTGCCATACATTATTTAACCTAATTATTAGACATTTACATGAATTAATTATGTAGATGAATGATTTTATACCAGTAAAGGACAGAATATCTAGAATGAAATTCAACAACGATATGGAAGATCTAAAGGCCACCCTTTGATTGACCTAATAGGCACATGCAGAACACTCCACCCAATAGCTGTAAAATACACATTCTCCTACAATGCACATGGAACTTTCTCCAGAACAGAACACATCTTAGGTCACAGAGCAATCCTCAGCAAAATCTCAAACACTGAGATAATAAAAAGAATCTTCTCTGATCACAATGTATTAAAAGTATAAATTAATAACTGGAAGAGCAAGGGAAAAAAATCAAATACATGGAAACTGAATAACACCTTGCTTAAAAACCACTGGATGATAGAAGAAATCAAAGATAGAATAAAAAAATACTTACGATCAAACAAGACTGAAAACATATTGTACCAAAACCTTTGGGACACAGCAAAGGCAGTGCTCAGAGGTCAATTTACAGCAAAAGATGCACACATCAAAAAAGAAGAAAGGGACAAAATCAAAACATTAGGTATGTAACTCGAACAAATAGTAAAAGAACAGCAAAAGAAGTCCACAGTCACCAGAAGAAAGGAAATAATAAAGATCAGAGCAGAAACAAATAGAAAAACAACAGAAAGAATCAACAAAATCAAAAGTTGATTCTTTGAAAGGAGCAACAAAATTGGCAAACCAGTGGATGAACTGACAAAAAAAATAGTGGACAAAAATTACCCAAATATGAAACCAAATGGGGTACATTAAAACATACCCAACTGAAATAAAAAGGATCATGACAGAATACTATGAAAATTATACTCTGACAAATTTGAAAACCTAGAGGAAATAGACAAATTCCTGGAAACACAATACCTACCTAAGTGAACACAAATTGAGGTAGAAAATCTGAACAGACCTATAACAAGAGAAGATATTGAAAACGTAATTAAAAAAAAAAAAAACAAACAAACTCCCAACAGAATAAAAGTCCTGGCTCAGATGGCTTCACTGGAGCATTCTACCAGACATTCAGAGAAGAGCTTACACCAGTAATACTCAAACAATTTCAGAACATAGAAAAGAAAGGGGTACTTCTGAATCCATTCTGTAAAGCCAGCATAACCCTGATAACAAAACCAGGCAAAGACAACACAAAAAATTACAGACCAATATCTCTCATGAATATAGATACAAAAATTCTCAACAAAATTCTAGCCAATAGAATTTAACATCATATCAAATAAATAATACACTCTAAGTAGGATTCATACCAGCTATGCAAGGATGGTTCAACATTAGAAAATCAATCAAGGTAATCCACCACATAAATAAAACAAAAAAGTCACATGATCATCTCAATTGTTGCAGAAAAGGCATTTGACAAAGTCTAACACCCATTCCTGATAAGAACTCTAAATAAAACTGGTATAAAAGGGAAATTGCATAACATAATCAAGGTCATCTATACAAAACCAACAACCAACATCATTCTTAACAGACAGAAGCTGAAAAAACTCCCCCTGAGAACAGGAAGAAGACAAGGATTCCCTTTATCATCACTCTTATTTAATATTGTGCTGGAAGTCCTGGCTAGAGCAATAAGGCAAGAAAAAGAAATAAAGGGCATCTAAATTGGTACGTAGGAAATAAAACTACCCTTATTTGCAGATGATATGATGCTATACATACAGAACCTAAAGGACTCCACAAGAAAACTACTGGAACTAACAGAAAGACTGCAGAGTTGCAGGATACAAGGTAAACATAAAAAAAGCAGGTGGATTCCTATATACCAATAAAGAGACTTACAAAAAAGAAATCACGAAAGCAATACCATTTATAATAGTCCCTAAACAAATAAAATACTTAGGAATAAATCTAACGAGGGATGTAAAAGACCTATACAAAGAAAACAACAAAACACTACTGCAAGAAGCCAAATGAGATCTAAATGGAAAGACATACTATGTTCATGGATAGGTAGACTCAACATTGTGAAAATGTCAATTTTGCCCAAAGCAATCTACAAATACAATGTTATTCTGATCAAAATACCAATAGTATTCTTTAACGAGATGGTAAAACTCTATATGGAAAGGAAAGAGGCCATGGATAAGTAAAACACTATTGAAAAAGAATAAAGTAGCAGGACTGACCTCAGAAGCTACTATATACAGCTACGGTAGTCAAAACAGCCTGATACTGGTACAATGATAGACACATTGACCAATGGAACAGAATTGAGAACCCAGATGTAAGTCCATCCACCTATGGTCACCTGATCTTTGACAAAGGCCCAAAGTTCATTAAATGGGGAAAAGACAATCTTTTTAACAAATGGTGCTGGCAAAACTGGACAAAATGAAACAGGACCCATACCTCACATCATACCCAAAAATGAATTCAAAATGGGTCAAAGGCCTAAAAAAAAACAAAAAAAATAAAGATCATAAAAGATAAAATAAGAGTCATAGCTAGAGGACAGCATAAATAGCATAAAAACCATAACTAAAAATAAACAAACAACAGAAAATAGCCTAGATAACTGGAATATTCTAAAAATTAAACACTTGTGTTCATCCAAAGACTTCACCAAAAGGGTAAAAAAGAGATCTTACAGGCTATGAAAAAATATTTGGCTATGAGAAATCCAACAAAAGCCTAATCTCTAAAATCTACAGGAAAATCCAACACCTCTACAATAAAAGTAAAAATAATCCAATTAAAATTGGACAAAAGATATGAACAGGCACTTCATCAAAGAAGACATTCATACAGTTAACAGACACATTTGGAAATGCTCACAATCACTAGCCATGAGAGAAATGTAAATCAAAACTACAATGAGATATCATCTCACTCTTACATCACTGGCATGAATCAAAAAACAAAATATAACAAATGTTGGAGAGGCTGTGGGGAGATTGGAACTCTTAAGCACTGGTGGTGGGAATGTAAAATGTCACAAATATTTTCTAAATTGATATGGCTCTTCCTTAAAAAGCTAGAAATAGAAATACCATTCAATCCAATAATCCCACTCTTAGGAATATATCCCAGAAAAATAAGACCAGTCACAAGAATAGACATAAGCACACCCATATTAATTTCAGCATTATTCACAATAGCAAAAAGATGGAAACAACTTAAGTGCTCATCAACAGGTGAATGGATTAACAAACTATGGTACCTACACACTATGGAATACTAGACAAAGATAAAGAATAATGATGAATCTGAGAAGCATCTCACAACATGGGTGAATCTGGAGGACATTATGCTGAATGAAATCAGTCAATCACAAAAGGACAAATATAGTATGAGGCCACTATTATGAAAACTCATGAAAAATTTTACACACAGAAAGAGGCAATCTTTGATGGTTACCTGGGAGGGGATGGGTGGGGAGAGAAAAACATTAACTAGATAATAGATAAGTAGTAACTTTGGTGAAGGTGAGACAGTACACAATACGGGAGAAGTCAGCACAACTTGACCAAGGCAAAGTCATGGAAGCTTCATAGACACATCTAAACTCCCTGAGGTACCAAATTTCTGGGCTGAGGGCTGAGGACCACGATCTCGGGAGATCTCTAGCTAAACTGGCATAACACAGTTTGTAAAGAAAATGTTCTACATACTATTTAGTCAGTATCCGCTGGGGTCTTAAAAGCTTGTGAGTGGCCATCTAAGATACTCCTTGGTCTCAGCCCATCTGGAGCAAGGGAGAATAAAGAAAACTAAAGACACAAGGGAAAGATTAGTCCGAAGGAGTAATAGACCACAACTACCACAGCCTACACCAGACTGAGTCCAGTACAACTAGCTGGTGCCCAGCTACCATCACCAACTGCTCTGACAGGAATTACAATAGAGGGTCCCAGAAAGAGCTGGACAAAAATGTAGAACAAAATTCCAACTCATAAAAAAAGACCAGACTTACTGGTCTAACAGAGACTAGAGAAACTCCAAGAGTATGGCCCCTGGACACTCTTTTAATTCAGTACTGAAGTCATTCCTGAGGTTCACCCTTCAGCCAAAATTAGACAGGCCCATCAAACAAAACAAGACTAAATGGGTACACCAGCTTAGGAACAAGGATAACAAAGCAGGAGGGGACAGGAAAGCTGGTAACAGGTAACTAAAGGTAGAGAAGGGTAGAGTAATGATATGTTGTGGAATTGGCAACCAATGTCACAAAACAATGTGTGTATTAATTGTTTAATAAGAAACAAATTTGCTCTGTAAACCTTCATCTAAAGTACAATTAAAAAATGAAGAAAAGTCACAAATCAAAACATTAAGCTTACAGCTTGAACAAATAGAAAGCAACGAAAGAAGCCCACAGTCATCAGAAAAAAAAAGGAAGAAAGACATTAGAGCAGAAAAAAATGAAACAGAAAAGAAAAACAACAAGAAGTATCAAGAAGAGTTTTTCTTTGAAATGATTGATAAAATCGACAATCCAGTGTCCAAACTGACAAAAGAAAAACAGGAGAAGATGAAAATAATCCAAATAAGAAATGAGACTGATAATGTTAAACAGACCAACAGGAATAAAAAAGATCATAAGATAATACTATGAAAACTGTACTACAACAAATTTGAAACATAGAGAAAATGGACAAATTTCTAGAAAAACACTACCTACCTAAACTAACACAACCTGAAAAAGAAAGTATGAACAGACCCAAAACAAAAGAAGAAATTGATGAGTTAATAAAACCTTCAACCAAAAAAAAATCCCTGACCCAGAGGGATTCACTTTAGAATTTTACCAAACGTTCATAGAAGCACTCACACCAATACTACTTAATCTATTTCAAAGCATACAAAAGGAAAGAATTATCCCAAACTTATTATCTGAAGCCAACATAACCCTGAAACAACAACCAGGCAAAGACACCACCAAAAAAGAAATTACAGGCCAATATTTCTCACGAATATAGACGTAAAATATTTCAAGAAAATTTTAGCCAATAGAATTCAACAACATATCAAAACATGATCAAATGGGATTCATACCAGGTATGTAAGGATGGTTCAACATTAGAAAATCAATCAATATAATCCACCACATTAAAAAAAAAAAATACAAAACTGCATGATCATTTCAAAGGACTCAGAAAAGGCATTTGATGAAGTCCAACAACCATTCCTGATAAAAACTCTCTGCAAAATAGGAATAGATGGGAAGTAAATAGGAAATTCAGAAATACAATAAAGGGCAATTACACAAAACCAACAACCAACATTATTCTCAATGGAGAGAGAATGAAAATATCCCCCTTGAAGATGGGAACTAGACAAGGATTCCCTTTATCTCCTATTCAACATTGCACTGGAAGACCTTCCTAGAGCAATTAGGCAAGAAAAGGAAATAAAGGTCATTCAAATTGACAAGGAAGAAGTAAAACTAACCCTACTTGCAGATAAGATCCTACACATAGAAAATACCAAAGACTCCCCAAGAAAGCTACTGGAACTAATAGAAAGTTACAGCAAAGTAGCAGGATACAAGATCAACATAAAATAAAATACTTAGGAATAAATCTAACCAGAGACATGAAAGTCTTATACAAAGAAAACTACATAACACTACTACAAGAAACAAAAAAAGGTCTATACAAATGGAAATAAATATACCATACTTATGGATAGGAAGGCTTAACATTTTGAAAGTGTCAATACTACCCAAAGAGATCTATACATATAGTGCAAACCCTATCCAAATTCCAACAGCATTCTCTTATGAGATGAAAACACCGATCACAGACTTTACATGGAAAGGAAAGAGGTCATGGATAAGCAAAGCATTATTGAACAAGAAGAACAAAGTAAGAATCCTCATACTTCCTGATCTCAGACTCTAGTATACAACCACGGTAGTAAAAATATCCTGGCACTGGTACAATGACAGACACATAAAACAAGGGAAGAGAATTGAGAACCCAGATGTAAATCCATCCACCTATGGATAGCTGATCTTCAACAAAGGACTGGAGACCATTAAATGGGGGAGAGACAAATGATGCTAGCAAAAATGGTTATCTTTCTGTAGAAAAATGAAAGAGGACCCATACCTTAAACCATACACAAAAACTAACTGAAAATGTATCAAAGACCTAAATGTAAAACCTACAAGTATTAAAATCATAGAAGAAAAAGTAGGGACACTCCTACAGGCCCTAATACATGTTATAAATAGAATACCAACAATATCTAAAAATGCACAAACAGCAGAAGATAAACTACATTAATGGGACTTCCTAAAAATTAAACATTTACTCTCATCAAAAGACATCTCCAAAACAGTAAGAAGAGAACCTGTAGACTGGGATAAAATTTTCATCTATGATATATCCAACAAGGGGTTAATCTCTAAAATATAGAGAAAACTTCAACACCTCAACAGCAAAAAGACAAACAATCCAATTAAGAATGGGAAAAGGATATGAACAGATGTTTCTCCAAAGAAGACAAATTCACAAAGAAACGCTCATGATCATCAGCCATTAGAGAGACATAAAATAAAACTACAATGAGATAACATCTCGCCCCGATATCAGTGACATTAATAAAAAATAAATAAATAAAAACAGAAAATAACAAATGCTGGCAAAGTATTGGGAAGACTGGAACTCTTATACACTGCTGGTGGGAATGTAAAATGGCACAAACACTATGGAAAATGATATGGTGCTTCCTTAAAAAAAACTAGAAATAGAAATACCATATGCTCCAGCAATCCCATTCCTAGGTATACACCCTAGAGGAATAAGAGCCATGACTTGAATAGACATATGCACACCCATGTTAATTGCAGCTTTATTCACAATAGCAAAAAGATGGAAACAACCTAAGTGCCAGTCAATGGATGAATGGATAAACTGATACATTCACACAATGGAATACTATGCAAGGATAAAAAATAACAATGAATCATTGAAACATCTAATAACATGGATGAATTTGGAGGACATTATGCTTAGTGAAATAAGTCAATCAAAAAAGGACAAATATTGTATGAGACCACTATTGTAAAAAAACAGGAAAAGGTTTACACACAGAAAAAAACGTTCTTTGATGGTTAATAGGGAAGGGGGGGGGAGAGGTAAATTTCTAAATAAATAGAAGATACGTGGTAACATTGGTGAAGGTAAAGACAATACAATATATGGGAGAAATAAGCACAACATGACAAAGGAAAAGGAAGACACTGAAAGAAATATAAAAACAACGGGCAACTATGGCAATTACTATAACATTGGCAATCTTGCAACAACAACATTATTAACAATAATTTATGAAAGAATACATGGGTAGCTAGGTATGCTAAAGAGGCATGAGAAGGTGTAAGGGAGCGCACCCACCTACAGATATAGGTTAGGTTGTGGATATCTCTAGGTACGTATTTCTAGATGTTGCATGTATGCTGATATACTCAATAGAACACACAAGGGACACAGTCGTGAAAACTTCTTATGCACTATCCAACACTGACAGGACGAAGCTACTAAGCTTGAAGGCTAAGAACCATAGACTCAGTGGACATCTATGCTAATTGGCATAAAATAATGCTTAAAAGTATGGCAATACTGCATCTCACATACTTTGGACATGTTATCATGAGGGATCAGTCCCTGGAGAAGGACATCATGCCTGGTAAAGCATAGGGTAAGAAAAAGAGGAAGACCCTCAGTGAGATGGACTGACACAGTGGCTGCAACAAGGGGCCCAAGCATAGCAAAGAATGTGAGGATGGCACAGGACTGGGCAGTGTTTTGTTCTGTTGTGCTTAGGGTTGCTGTGAGTTGGAACCGATCTAATGGCACCTAACAACAACAACTACAACAATGTTTAAAAACCATGTTCTGCATCCTACTTTGATGAATACTGTCTGGGGTCTTAAAAGCTTGCGAGTAGCCATCTAAGATACAATTAGTGGTCTCTTCCTGTCCAGAGTAAAGGAGAGTGAAGAAAACCAAAGACTCAAAGGAGCAATTAATTTGAAAGACTAATGAACCACAGGAACCACAGCCTACATGACCCCTAGACCAGACGAACTAGATGGTGCCTGGCTACAACTACTGACCACTCTGACCAAGATCATAATAGAGGATCCTGGACAGAAGGGGAAAACATATAGAACAAAAATTCAAATTCATAAAGAAATACCTGACTTAGTGTCCCGGTAGAGACTAGAGGAATCCCCGGGAATGATACCTCTCTGACTTGAAACTGCAGCCATTCCTGGAAACCACCTTCCAGCCAAGCAATATACAGGAAAATAAACAATAACACCAGAAAAGAACATGCACCATAGAACAAATAATTATACGAGACAGAAAGGGAAACATTTGCCCAAAAGTAAAGATGAGAAGGCAAGAAGGAGTAGGAAAACCAGATAAAAGGAAACAGGGAACCCAGGGCAGAAATGAGAATGTTGACACAGTGCTGGGATTGCAATCAATGTCATGGAACACTTTGTGTACGATTTGTTGAATGGGAAACTAATTTGCCGTGTAAACTTCCACCTAAAACACAGTAAAACCTTTTTTTTTTTTAAAGAAATTACATGAAAAACATGTTATGCCACTAAACACCCACTAAACCAAACCTATGGTAATTAAAAATGTTGACAATATCAAATATTAGCAAGAATTTTAAAGACAGAGGCATTCATACACTGCTACTGGGCATGTAAAATGGTACAACTCTTTCGGAAAATTGTTTGAAGATGTATTATAAAGTGAAACAAATATCTAGCTTTTTGATTCCTAAGCACTTACCTAAAAGAAATGATAACACGTGTCTACAACTCTACACAAACGTGTGTACATAAGTATCCATAGCGTATTTACTCATAGTCAGAAACTAGAAGCAAACCAAATATCTATAAGTAAGTGAATGGATAAACATATTGTGCTGTATTTACATAATGTAATGCTACTCAGCAACAAAAATAAATGAATTTATGATGCATGCAATGGCATAGATGGATCTCAGAACATTATGCTGAGCCTAAGAAGCCAGACACAACTGAGTACAAACTGCATGACTCCACCTACAAAAAAATCTGGAATAGGCAAAATTAATCTACAACAACAGAAACAGATTAATGACTACCTGGGACAAGAAGTGGGGAAGATTGATTGCAAAGGGGCACACTGGAACATTTGGGAGTGATAATAGTATTCTGATCTTGATTGTGGTCTTGGTGACACAGACTTCTGCTTCCATTAAAACACTTCAATCTATATTCAAATATCGATGTGTTTTATTGTGAGTAAATTGTACACGAAGAGAGTAATTTAAAGAGTAAAAATTATGTCAGCACATAAAGAACACAAAAGAAAAACTTTTAACAAAATAAAACATACATTTTTAATTATTTTGGAAATTTATTTCATTACACTTTTGATTAAATGTTTTCTCTTTATTTTTTAACCTAACTCTTCACTAAGAAACTTGTGGAGATAACCTTCTCCAGCTTATATAAATGCAACTGAAGCTTAACAATGACTATCACAACAGACATTGAAAATCTGAGAATGAATCAATCTTTTATTTGGTGATATATTTTACAACCCTCATGTGTTGGAGAACGTTAGCCTCAAGGCTGTCCTGTGTGGGTATATCATTCAAGGTCAATTCAAGTTGTATACAAACACAATGGCACTGTTTCTTCAAATATACATATAGATATTCCTTGTGCAGTTACACTCATAGCCGGAGAAAGCTGGATACAAAGACACAGATAAAAACAACTGAATCATTTGGGATGCTTTTCTCATTATTAAACTTACAAAGCGTATCTTAAAAAAATAATATTATATATGTCTGTATTTCAATCCTCAGAAATTTCCCCTTTCATTTTAAGGCAAGCACATATTTTATAAACAACTCTTTGTTAGTAGCTTTGCTTCTCTACATCTGAGCAGAATGATTTTGCTTTAATTTTCATTCGATAAATATTATTAAGCAACTTTATGAGTAAGGCACAAATTCAAACAACCAGAAAATTTTAAATGACTGTAAAGTATTTCGGTTTGTCAGTGACTGTTTCCTAGTATCTTACAACCATACTATTGATGTTAAAAAAGTACTGTTTTACTTGTCTGATGTGAACTAGCCACATGTCATTCCACAAGTATTTTATGGGTACCTCAGATGTGTCACATATGGTTCTAAACACTAACGATAGAGAAATCAATGAACAAAATTCAAGAGTCCTTAAATTCATGTAGTATATGTTATGATCGAATAAGATAAATAATAAACAAAATAAATAAGTAAATAGTATAATAAATTCAAAGGTGGAAACCTCTCCCATCTTTAATTTAAATCCATCCTATTTTTATCAAGATGTCCAGTCTTAAATATTAATATGACCACATCATTCTTGACCTAAAACCCCTCCAATAACCATTCCAAACATGGTTATATAACAAATCATCCTGAAATTGGTTGCTTCCTTTTAATTACACACCTCAGGTTCTAAAGTTAGAGCTACTAAATCAGAAATTCTGGAGGTGGGCCCTAGCACCCTCTTGTTGTTGTTGTTAGGTGCCTTCAAGTTGCTTCGGACTCATTGACCTTATGTAGAACAGAACAAAATGTTGCCGAATCCTGCACCATCCTCACAAATGTTGTCCTGCTTGGGCCCATTGTTGCAGTCACTGTGTCAGTCCATCCCTTGAGGGTCTTTCTGTTTTTTGCTGACCCTCTGTTTTATCAAATGTGATGTCTTTCTCCAAGGATTGGTCCCTCCTTATAACATGTTCTAAGTAAGTGAAACGAAGTCTCGCCATCCTCGCTTCTAAGGAGCATTTTTTCTGTACTTTTTCTAATAGAGATTTGTTTGTTTTTCTGACAGTCCATGGTATATTTAATGTTCTTTGCCAGAACCACAATTCAAATATATCAATTCTTCAGTCTTCCTTATTCATTGTCTAGCTTTCACATGCATATGAGGCAGCTGAAAATACCATGGCTTGAGTCAGGCACACCTTAGTCTTCAAAGTGACATCTTTGCTTTTTAAAACTTTAAAAGAGTTCTTTTGCAGCAAATTTGCCCAGTGCAATATGTCATTTTGATTTCTTGACTGCTGCTTCCATGGGTGTTGACTGTGGGCCCAAGTAAAATGAAATCACTGACAAGTTCAACATTTTCTCCATGTATCATGATGTTACTTATTGGTCCTGTTGTGAGGATTTCCTTTTTCTTTATATTGAGATGTAATCCATACTGAAAGCTGTAGTCTTTGATCTTCATCAGTAAGTGCTTCAGGTACTCTTCACTTTCGGCACCCTCTAGTATAATAACCTCCTCTGGGAATTCTGATATAACTTGCCCACAGTTTTTCAGCTGAAACAACTGGAGAGAATGAAATATAAATTTACAGGATATGCAAAACACTCAATCTTCATATCTGACTTTCTCCACCCTTTTCTTAACATTCAGTTAAATCCATATTAACTACAATTCCTCAAACACTGTGATGAATTTTCATGCCTTATTCATGCTTCATTTCATTTCCTAGTGCTATCTTCTCACTGCCTTCTTACTTCTTTTTTTTTTTCCTGAGAAATCATTTATCTCACTTTGTTATGAATTGAATTGCGTCTCCCAGAACGATAAATTGAAATTCTAAGGCCTGTACTTCTGAAGGCGACCTTGTTTGGGAATGAGGTTTTCTTAAGTTAATAAGGTCATACTAGAATAGTGTGAGTCATAAACCTAGTCCTTTCTGAAAGTTAGGCTATAAAGGGGAGTACAGACACAGAGAGACACATTCACAGTGGGAGGATGCCATGTGAACAATGAAGCAGATGCATCTACAAGCTCAGGAAAGCCAAGGATTTCTGGCAGCTACTAGAAGGCGAAACAAAGGACCTTGCCCAAGAATCAATGCGCTGAATTTGAAATTCTAGCCTCCAAAACTGTGAGAAAATAAATTTCTGTTCTTTGAAGCCACCCACACTCTAGGAAACTAACACACACTTCAGTACTCACCTCGGAAATCATCTCCTTCAGGAAGCATTTTCTGTATCATCAGGTAGTGCTAAGTTTTCTCTGTTGTGCACATATTTATGTGTTTAAAAAATAAAATAAAATAACTCCATGCCTTGTACCTAAACCTTGTCCAAAAGCTTTCAGAAAAATATTCTTCTAGGATAATTATAAAATTATTGTTATTAGCTACCAATGAGTGGACCCTCAACTCATGGTAACCTCATGCAAAATGGAACAAAATAATGCTTGGTCCTGCACCATCCCCATGATTGGTAGTACAGATCAGACCTTTGTGATCCATAGGATTTTTACTGGCTGATTTTTGGAGTAAGCCTTTCTTCCTATTCTGTCATAGTCTGGATGCTTCACTGAAACCTGCTCAACACCATAGCAACACACAAGCCTACACTGACAGACGGTGGCTGCACATGAGGTGCATTGGCCAGGAACTGAACCTGGGTCTCCCACAGCAGAGATGAGAATTCTACCCCTGAACCACCACTGCTCACAGTTGTAAAGTACCCCATGTTAATGGTCAAAATTTCAAAGAAAACAACATAGAACATTAATCCTATACACAGGAGTCATTAATTCATTTATTACTATGTGTGCTGGGCTTGAGCTGAAGTGTATGGTGACCTTTTTTCTCAAACTGACTAGACTGGAAGGAATCTAAAGTAAACTGGATGAAGACTGGCAAAACTGACCAGGTGAAAAAGAGTTGAAAGAATGGTTCATAAAAGATTAACACAAAAAATATGATTTGTAAAGTCTTGCAATCTATGGAATCCAAAGAGTTTGGTATATCAGTGGATGAAGTCTAGATAGTTTGCATTGCTCCAATTCAGGTAGGCAGCAAGCTGCCCATTCATAGAAGGATCAGCATAGTGGCTCAGAATTCAAAGAACCAAATCTATTTGGGACTGGAAATCTGTCCATCATTATTTATGGTATGAGGGATATATCAAATGTGGGATGCAGTCCTGAAAGTCAGAAACGTAAAAAAAAAAACAAAAAAAAATTGTTTGTGTAGGTTAGCTGAAGCAGATGAAACAGGTCTTCTGAGAGAATTAGCTAAAAGAGAATTAAGAAAATATTTGATTCCGAATGGTAAGTGAGTTCCTTGGCATCACACTCTGGGCACAGGGACTCTTGACAGTAAGATTTATCACAATAACTGGCTTAAGATAAAAATAGAGAAGAAAAACCCCACCAATATCAGGAATTAAATAGGAAACATCACTACAGATTCTGCAGCCAAAAAAAAAAAACATAATAGAGGAATATTATTAACTTTATGCTCTTATATTCAAAAACTTAGAAGAAATAAACCAAGTCCTTTAAAACAACAACCAATATTAAGTAGAAAATCTGAATAGCTCTACAACCATTAAGTAAATTGAATTTATAATTAACAAGCTCTCAAAATATGTATTTTTACTAGAAAATTTTACTGAACACTTAAAGAAGAATTAGTACAAATTTTACACACTCTCCAAGAAACTAGAAAAGAAGAAAATACTTCTCAATTACTTTATGAGTTCAGTATTACCTAGAGTCAAACTCAGACCAAAGATAATAGGAAAAAAAATTACAACATAATATATCTCATGAAATCAAATGCTAACATCCTCAACAAATTATCAGCAAACTGAACCCAGCAATGCATAAAAATAATTATGCATCATGACTAACTGAGATGTATTCCAGGCATGCAAGGTTGTTTCAATATTTGAAAATAAATCAGTGTAATGCACCATATAATCAGGGTAAGGTAGAAATCATTACATTATATCAAATGATACAGAAAAATGCATTTGATAAAAATCCAACATCATTTGTGACAAAAACTCTCAGCAAGTTAGGAATAAAGAGAATTGTCTCAACTTGATTCAAAGTATCTAACAACATACAGCTGCTGTTATGCTCAATGGTGAAAGACTGAATGGCTTACCCCTAAGATCAGGAACCAAACAAGGATAACAAAATCATCAATCTTACTAAACATAATACTGAAAGTTCTAACCACTGTAATATGGCAAGAATAAATAAATGAAAGACAAAGACATACTGATTGGAAAGGAAGAAATAAAACTGTCCCTATTTCCATATGGCATAATTTTCTATATAGAAAATACCAAGGAATCTATAGAAAAAAAAATACTAAAACTATTAAGTGATTTCAGCAAGGCAGCAAGATACAAAGTCATTAAGCAACAATCAATTTAATTTCTATTTATTGACAATAAACATGCAAAAACTGATACTAAAAGTTTGCTATCCTTTGCAAACAACTGCTCAAAATTAAAGGATGTAAAATTAAAGGGTATATACACAGAACATGTACTAGATCTGTATGTTGAAAATTCCAAAATGCTGATGAAAGATATCAAAGACAATCTAAATAAATGTAGAATCATGCCATGTCTACATTGGAAGACTCAATATAGTAAAGATGTGAGTTGTCCCAAAATTGATTTATAGGTAGAATACAATTCCTATCAAAATCTCAGCAAATTATTTTGTAGATATAGACAAGCTTATTCTAAAATACATATGGAAAGGCACAAGACCAAGAATAACTAGCATTATCTTGAATTAAAGATAAATAATTAAAGTGGGAAGAATCAATCTATCCAAAATTCAATAGTCAAAAAAAATTAATAAAAAAACTAACTAAAAAATGGTCAATATACACATTCATTTTTCAAAAAAGATATGCTGATAGCAAATAATCACATAAAAAGATGTTCAACATCATTAGCCATTATGGGAATTCAAAATGAGACCACAATGAGATATCACTACACATCTATAAGAATGGATAAAATAAAAAATAATGACAACATCAAATGCTGGCAAGGATGTAGAGATATGGGATGATTCATATACTACTGATAGGAATGGAAAATGCTACAGCCACTTTGGAAAAAAGTTTGGCAGTGTCATAAAAGCTAAACATAGAACGTCCATATGACACAACAATTGCTGGGCATTTATTCTAGAGGAATAAAAACTTACTCACACAGAATCTTCCACACAAATGATTATAGCAACTTTATTTGAAATAGCCAAAAAGACCTTCACTCTCAGAGACATTCAACAAGTGAATGGCTAAACAAATTGTGTATATATATATATAGTGGGAAAAGACTGAGGAAGGTACAAACTACTGATGCACTCAGAGAAACCATTATAGTAACTCCCTTCTTTGCCTGTTGATTCAGAGGCATGAGGGGCCTAAAGTGGCTCTCAGGCAGTCTTAACTTCTAGTTCAATGGAAACATTATGGTGTTTCCTGGTAGAAGCATTCCTCCTTTTGGAACTAAGATCACTAGACCAGCAAAGCATAAAGCCACAGGAACAGCAGGCAAAGATTTTGTGAATGGATCACTGACAGTAATAGTGAGTGGTGTCACTCCCATTTCCACGCATTGATTTCCTGGAGCCATGAATCCTGGCCATGAGAGTAACAGCACCACATATCAGACCCTGATGAAGCGCATATTCATCCTGCTGTAGAACATTGCCCAAACCCTACAAGATATTACCAGCTAGGTGGCAATGTAAAGAATTCTTTGACAGGCCATTACACCATTCTCTCAAGGAAGCTGCTTCAGGATGATGAAAAACATGGTAAGACCAGTAAATTCCATGAGCATAAGTCTGTTACCACACTTCAATTGTTGTAAAGTGAGTTCCTTAATTGAGAGCAATACAGTATGGACTACCACATCAGTGGATAAGGCATCCATAGATGGTAGTTTTGACAGATGTATTGCATGCAGTAAAGGTAAGTCTGTATCAACAGTAAGTGTTTATTCCAGTAAAAAGAAAACACTATCCCTTTTTTGATGGAGAGTCCAATGTAATCAACATGCCACCATGTAGCTGGCTGATCACCCCAGGGAATGTTGCTGTATCAGTGGCTCACCTTTGGAGAAATTCAGGGCCTATGGGAAGTGTCAGATTCTCCTGCTGTGGAGAGGGAGATATGAGTCTCATGGGAAATTGGGATTGAGAACACACTCTGCTGGTGGGGTGAAGATAGGCCTTATGTCCAAGCCAGTTTCTAGCCAAGAAGCATCCAAGTTCAGATATCAGATAACTCAGACTGCTTGTCTCCAAAATATATTACATCCAATAAAACTACCACTTAAAGGATGAAGGTAAAATATAAATCATTCTGAAAAGTCGTCTGAAGATTTCTATTTAGCAGAGCTGAATGACTGAATTCTTTTTAATCCAGCTATTCCATACTCTGTTACACATACCACAGAATTTTCTGGGATATATATTTGCATAAGGGACCATGTAACATTTGTTTATTGAATATGTTTGTCATAGCTGAGAGTTGGAGAGAACCTGTTTTCACCTGTAGGAAAATGAATAAAATATTGCAGATTCACTGCTCTTAAATCCCATGTAATTAGAAACTACAAACAAGAAGTAACTAGAGCAAAAGATAGTTATTAAAACATAGTTTTACTAATCAAAACCAGGAAACAGAACAACGTACATAACACACTATTATTTATATTTATTTGATATTTTAGACAACAAGAAACATTATATAGCAATGTTTACAGAAATGTCATTATCTAAGGGCATACATCAAATAGATCAGAATATGTGCCAGTTGTGGAGTTTATGGATCATTGGCTGTTATCTAGGAAATGTGGTTTAAAGAGAGAAATAAAATATATTCACAGAACTATATATATAATTTTTCATACACAGATTTTGATAATTTGTCATCAACTGAGGAGTATGAAAAATTCAGCCCTATGAAACTGTCATCCAATCAATCAATCAATTAATTAAAAAATCCAAATTTGTTTTTAACTGGGTGAAAATTCCAACTGTATTATTTTTAACTTCCAAAAGAAAAAAAAAATCATTAGGAGGAACTAATTGTGACTTTTTAAAAACTGAATCATCAGTAAGAAAATCTTTACTTTTTTTAAATAAAAGATACCCACACTTAAATTAAGAGTAATCAGACTTTATTAGATCAGTTATTAGAATATTAACTGGCAAGTGATGTTGAAATGGAACTACTGCTTGATAATTTTGTTTTCTTAAATTTACTAGTTTTATAAACAGTGCTCAGATAATGTTAGTTTTGTACCTGTTAAATTACATGTGTCTGACAGCAATAGGTTTTTTTAGTAATATTATCCAGAGGAGCCCTGGTGGCACAGTGGTTAAGCACTCTGCTGCTATCTGAAAGGTTGGCAGTTCCAACCCACCAGCTGCTCTGCGGGAGAAAGATGTAGCAGTCTGCTTTCATAAAGATTTACAAGCTTGGAAGCCTTATGGAAAGTTCTACTCTGTCCTACAGGGTTACTATGAGTCAGGTTTGCTTTTGGAATGTTATCCAAATTACCCTATCTCTCCTTCAATTTCTCATCTAACTATTAAGAAAGTAAAAAGGAGATGGTGTAATGAGAATGTCTTTGGATTCAATAATGAAAAACCCAAACCAAACCCATTGCCATCAAGTCAATTCAGACTCATAGTGAAATTTTAACAATTGAATATTTATTGCTAAAAATTATTAATCCAAAATATTTTATTAATTTTTTCATAAATGCAGTGATTTAAATTTTTCGTGCTAACAGTATACACCCTTTCCTCACTTATAGACATGGTTAGATTCCAAAGACCAGGACATTAAGTGAAATTGGCATTATGCAAAAATGGAGGATGACCACATCAGATCACAAAATGGAGGATGACTACATCATTACATAACTGCCAAAGTACATCATTACATAATAGTCAAATCACCGAAAGTCATGTTCCAGCCAAGTTGACACATAACCTTAACCATCAAAGCTAGCATTTCTCTCACCTCACACCTCAGTGTTCATTTCTGCCAGATGTACATTGTTAATATGCACAATAGTTGGATAGTAGATTTTTTACAATTGTTGTAAATATGAAATATCAGGTAACGAGATATTCAATAAGTGAGGAGAGGGTGTATAAATCTTTTCTATAAAGTGTAAGTCAGAAGATACTTTTAGATCTTTAGTTTTGATTTGTTGTTTTGTTTTCACTTTTTTCTCTTTCTCCTCCTCTTCCCCCTCCCTCCCTTCCTCTCTTCCTCCCTCCTCTTCCTTCTGCTTCCTCTTTTTCTTCTTCCTTTTGTCCTTCTCTTTCTTCTTTTTCCTGCTACTCCTTCCCTCTTTCCCTCTCTCTTTCATGGCCTTCCTTCTTCTTCTTTCTCTTTTTTCTTTTTATAAAGGTAAATAAATCAAGTCTTAAACCCATTGATGTCAAGTCAATTCTGACTCATAGTGACCCTATAGAACAGAGTAGAACTGCCCCATATGGTTTCCAAGGCTATAATATTTAGGGAAGCAGACTGCCACATCTTTCTCCTGTAGAGGGGCTGGTGGGTTCAAATTAATGGTCTTTAGTTTACAGCTGGGAGCTTAACCACTGTGGCACCAGGGCTCTTTAAACATATCATATAGATGAGATATTAGCTGCTTGAAGTATTTTTGGAATTTTTCTATTTTCATATTTTTGTGAATTATTTGATTGGTTTTTTCATAGTAACTTTTTTAAAAAAATAGGTAAAAAAACAATAAATCAAGTTTTAGATCAAGCTCTCATTTATGATAATTCATCATAATTTTAAATTAGGCATCTGATTTTCTAGTGTGACCAAAATACTTCGCTACATTTTTTTTTGGACTAGAAATTAAGCTGAAGATACTAGAGTTACGTTAAAGTATTAGTTAAGTAGGTAACCCTTGGGGCTTGAAATAATGTGCCCATAGTATATGATGTATATAAAGCTTTGGACAACCAATCTATAGTGATAGCAAAACTGTCTATTAAAAAGTACATTATCTGTAATAATAAAATGGCTCATCAAACTACTAGCACACCATTAATATGCATTATTAAAGCATGACATTAATAACTTGAAAACAGCTGGTCTAAAAATAAGCATAAATAAAATATGAATTATTATTATGTATTATAAATTCTGCCCCAAAATTATTAATGGGAAAAGTAAAATTTTAACATTCTCTTTGAAAGGATTTGTTGAAGACTAAAACTAGATATTGTGTAGATTTATTTATAAACATTAGACAACTCTGAATCTTGAAAAACTTGTAGTATATGAACTTGACAAAAAAATAAAAATAGGTATTAGTTGAGCTTTGAAGCGTATGGATCACTTAAACTACTCATCAATCTATTGTCACAGTGAAACACTGTACAATATATATCATTTGCATAATTTTCCCTATTGTGTGAATCCTCAAGGTAAGTTACATTTTAAGGAGAGAGTCAGTGTTGTTGGGTTTTTTGCTTGCTGAAAGTTACATGAAAGATGAATATCAAAGTTTTTATTCATCTCACTTATTTATTTGTTTTCTTTGTAAAGTTTGCCTTTATGATTGGCAAGATAAAATGCAATACCAGGAAATATGTAGAAAGAAAATTAGAAAATGTCCTTTCATTTTATTGAGACAAAATAGCATTTACTGATTTTGGCTATACTAGTAATCTATTTTAAATTTGCTAATTCTTATTATGTATCTGTATGCTAAAAGCTAGCTGGGATAAGACATTTTAAAGAGATAAATATGTTCAAGTAACAATGAGCCAATATAAATGAGTGAATATTAAACCATGGAAAGAAAATACAGGCATGAAAAATTCTTGGAAGCTTGAAACTTGAGTTTGGCTCTCTTTCTTTCACTGTAAAATTTATAATTGCTCTGCCATCCAGAACTCTGTGGATGTCCATCCTTCTGAGGTACAGCTGTCATGGGACATTGGCTTTGCTAAAGCTCTGGGGTGAATATTGACCAAAAAACAAAAACAAAAAAACAAACCAGTTGCCATCAAATCTGTTTCAACTCCTAGCAACCCAGAGGACAGAGTAGAACTGCCGCATAGGGTTTCCAAAGCAGTAATCTTTATGGAAACAGATTGCCACATCTTTCTCCCTTGGAGCAGCTGGTTGGTTTGAATCACTGAACTTTCGGTTAGCAGCTGAGCCCTTAACCACTGCACAGCCAGGCTCCTTAGGATGAATAATGGATGTAACATATCCAAGAGAGATTTTGGCCCTCTGAGATCCATTGACTTCTATATGAAATGGCAACCCAATGATGCCAGGAGGAATGTGAATAAGTGGTTGGCCCTCCCAAACCCTGAGGCCTGAAGAGTGAGGAGACAGGTACAGGCTTCTCCTAGTGCCTTAGTGGGTGAATAGCATTCTGCTTGCTGCTGCACTCTATCCCACAAGGGTAGAGAATGCTTTTAGCGCCATCTCTTCACAGTTAGGTGCTGCAGCAAACAGATCTGAAAAACAAAACATGGTAACGTATTAAAATAATAACAAAAATCTTAAGGGTTCTGGGTAATAAGAGAGGAAGAACAGTTAAAAATTATATAGAGCAAGGAAAACAGAACTTTTGGACTTAACAGGTAGTACTTGAATGACAATAAAGAAAAAATAAATTAATAGACTCAAGTGCAGCAGACACACATGAAAAGCACTTATTTTTGAACTAAAAAACATAAAAATTATGATTTCCCAAATGAAAAATTTAGTAAATGAATTGATGAGGAGATAATCTCTGTTGAGATCAGAATTTCTCTCTAAAGTATCAAGTGGAAAGAAACATCACAAATCACAGAAGAAAAATAATTTGATAAGTCAGGGAAAAAAAACACAATACAAAAATATGGAAATGATATGAGAGTCAATTCACAGAGGAACAAACAAAACAGTTAATAAGCATACGAAAAGATACTCAAACTAATTAGTAGTTAAAAATGCAAATTAAAGTAACATTGACCAACCATTTTATACCCATAAGATACACTATTTAAAAAATAAGATAATATCTATTACAGATGAGGAAAAAAAAAAATATATATATCTTTTATATAACTAGTGGCTATTTAAATAGTTATATCAATTATAAAAGCAAAACAGTGACATATATTCAAAAATAAAAATATATATGGACTCTGAGCCAAAAATCCTACTACTGAGAATCTATCTCATAAAAATTAATCTCATAGAAATAATACATACATATATCTATAAAGTTATACATTGTAGCATTCTTCAGAAAAGCAAAGAATAAAACAATAAAATGAAACAACATGAAGATGCCTCGATCTGTCAATATTTTAGTGATTTATGACACATAACAGGAAATACTGTACAGCTAAGAAAAAAATATGAATTGGACCTATATCACTGGACTTGAAAATATTTCCATGAGGAATGAAAGTCTAAATAACATAAATTGACTTTATGAAACAAAAAGTGAATAAGCTATTCATAAATGCCTATGAGAATCTTAACAATTACAAATATTTAATGAGTGCTTAACATGAATTAAGAATTTCATTAGTTTATTTATATTAATTTATTTAATCCTTAAAAAATTCCATAGTGTATTTGAGCAAACTGAATGAAATTAAGATTTAGTAACTTACCCAATATTACTTAGCTGGTAAGGGGTAGAACAAGACTAAAAACTTACCCAACAATATGTTTCCATAAGTCATATCAAGCTATATTGAAATTCATCTTCACCATTTCATATACCTATATATGGTATATGTTTGTGAGTGAGAATGTGCTTATATTTTGCATAATTATATGAACATTGGGAAAGAGCCGAATCCAAGAGGTCTACATTGAATAAAAAATAATTAAATAAATTAGTAGCAAACGGAATCCAATATCATATTAACAAATAGAAATAATCATAAAGTTTTATATCAAGAAACATAGCTATTTCAATATTAGGAAAATCATTAATAGAATGTGTAATATCAATAGAGGTAAGAAATCCATTAATTAAATTTGTCATATTAAGACAGCTATATAAAAATCTCAAATAATTTCCATAAATGTAGAAGTCACTTGGCAAAATATAATACAATTGTATTAACAAAAAAGAAACAAATAAAAGGGGGAGTGTGGATATACAAGTACATCATAAGTAAATATAGCATAATTAAATGTATATTTAATTCAAAAACCTAATGAAATAAAATAAAAAGGACAAAGAAAAAAATATCGTCCCATTGCTGTCAAGTTGATTCCTACTCATAGGGATCCTATAGGACAGAGTAGAACTGTCCCATAGAGTTTCCAAAGAGCAGCTGGTGGATTTGAACTGCCGACTTTCTGGTTAGCAGCAAAGCTCTTAATCACTGTGCCACCACCTCTCCATTTATTAGGTAAAGTAGCAGGTTATAAATTGAACCTGGAAAATTAACAGCCTGAATGTATACAAAAAGAGACAGAAGATATACAAAAACCTAAGAAAACTTTTACAAGAAAAGTTAATTGTAGACCAATATGCTTTATGAACATAGACATGAAATCTTAACAAAATATTTGCACATTAAATTAAATTATAAAAATAATAATGTAGCATTATCAAGAGGTTTTATTTTTAGGACTACAGGCTTCTTTAACATTTGAAACGCAGTCAATGTTTTTTACCATATTAACAGAATAAATGAAAAAAAATTAGATAATCACAACAGATGCAGAAAAAAAATTGACAATACAGTAATCTCAGCAAAATAGGAATACCGAGGCTCTTCCTAAATCTGATAAAGGAATCTGTGAAAAACCTACACTAATATCCCATTCAGTAGTAAAAGATTGATTTCTTTCACACCAAGATCAGAGAAACGTCAAGGATATCCATTCTCACCATGCATCTTATTTTCAGATCTTTTCTACTTTAGGCACTTAAAGCCATAAATTCCTTTTGAGCACTACTTTAGCTGCATCCCATGCATTTTGATATGTTGTGTTTTTCATTTTCATTCCATTCAAAATACTTACAAATTTCCTTTGTGATTTCTTCATTGACCCATCATGAGTTATTTAGAAATGTATCGTTTAAACTCCACATATTTGTGAATTTCACAAATTTCCTTCTGTTGTTCATTTGAAATATGATTCAAATGGTGGTAACAGAACTTGTGTTAGCATGGGTTGAATCTTTTTAAATTAGTTGAGGCTTGTTTTTTGGCAGAACATATATTGTCTATCCTGGAGGATGTTCTATGGGCACTGGAGAAGAATGTGCTTCTGCTATTG
Source organism: Dugong dugon (assembly GCA_030035585.1). NCBI lineage: Eukaryota > Metazoa > Chordata > Mammalia > Sirenia > Dugongidae > Dugong > Dugong dugon. Next base: position 39,254,221 of record CM057479.1, read on the forward strand.
TTGGATGAAGTGTTCTGTAGATGTCTGTTAGGACTAGTTGGTTTATAGAGTTTTTTAAGCCTTCTGTTTCCTTGATGATTTTCTACCTAGTTATTTTAATCAATTATTGAGGGTGCAGTATTGAAGTCTCCATCTATTATTAATGAATTGTCTAGTTCTTTCTTCAATCTGTCAGGTTTTGCTTTATATATTGTGTGATTCTGTTGTGAGGTATGTAAATGTTTATATTTGCTCTATCTTTATGATGAATTGAAGCTGTCATAATTATAAAAGGACCCTCTTTGCCTCTAGTAAATTTTTTTCCCTTAAAGTCTATTTTCTCCGTATTAGTACAACCGCTCCAACACTCTTATGGTTACTATTTGCATCACTAGGGTTGGTGTCACCCAGTGCAGTAACTCGTGGTGTCTTGCCCCCTCCCCATGGACCTCCTCCAGTACCAGACCATAGAGAATCCTTAGTAATGTTTAGTATTAATTTTAACCATAGAATAATATGTGATATAGTTATAAATTGCTTAAATGTAATATTTCTTAGATTATACGAATTCTAACAATTGTTTTGTAAAATCTTTCTACATTGAACTACAATATTATTAGTAACTGAGCAGAAGCCTTTTTTGATTTTTCTCCTTCTTTTCTGTTAATTATTACTTAGTTCTCAAGAAAGTTATTGATCTAGGTTCACAAGTATTAATTACAATATTGTAGCTAAAACACCAGAAAATTGATAAAATTGGCAACTATAAAAACATCAGCAGCAATGAAAACAACAGTGCATGCTTGTAATGCATGTAGACAAAACCACATGATTTGAAGCATCTCTGTAATTGGGTAATAATGACAATTCTAAACAGAGTACATTAGAACATTCAAAAAGTAAATTAGCATGAAAGTGTAGCTGTGTAGTTATACTTATACATGTAAGCTAGGCTTATGAAAAATGTTTTTGTAGTTATGATTAACTACTGGGAATTTTAATAAAAAATAATAAATTTCCACTGAAACACTGCACAAAAAATTTAGACAGTTATTTTGGTGTCACCCCCTCTGACAGTGTCAGTCAGTACAGTCTGCATCCCCAGCACCCCAATAGTATCTTTTTTTATCCTTTTACTCGCAACTATTTGTGTTTTGAGTCAAGGTAGATTATAGACAGCATATAACTGCATCTTTTTTTTTTTTAATTCAGTCTGACAATCTGCATTTGATAGGAGTCTTCAATCCATTTGCATTTAATATTATTAATATGGTGGGATTTACATCTGCCATTTCATTTTTTTTCTTTAAATCTCATGAGTTATTTGATCCTCCTTTACTGCTTTATTTTGTGTAAGTAGATATTTTCTAGGGTACCAGTTTGTTTCCTTTATTGACTTTTTAAACACAGTTTTGAGTTTGGATGCAGTGGTTGCTTCAGGGATTACAAAATGAATGTTATTTATCAGAATCTACTTCAGAATAACACTAACTTAATTTCATGTCTCCATCCTCTGCACTTGTTTGTGCTATCATTATCATATGCATTTTCTATATGTGTTAAAGTTCAATAATAAAGATAATTATTACTTTACGCAATCTCATGTCTTTCAAAGAAGTTAAGAGAACAAAGGGGAAAATCATATTTACCTAATCTTCTATATGTATCTACATGCTATATGCTATATGTTTCTGGTATTCTTCATTTATGCCTATGGATTTTTAGTTATGGTATGGAGACATTTCCTTGATCCCAGATAGTTTTTGGATCAGATTTTTTGGTATCATTGTTAAAAGTTGTGTGTTTGAGATAATATATCACAGCAACTCTGGATTCTATCCCACCTCCCCATTTTGGTGGTAGTTGTTGTAGCTTTATTATTATTATTATTTGTATAATGATTTGCCTGGAATATGTATGTGGAGCATATTTCTCTTGTAGTTGGCAAATTCTAGTGCTTCTGATTAGATTTTTTTTTTTTTTTTAAATCCCTACCTTTATTTTTAAATTTGGTTTTTTAGGAGTCACTCTTGGGTCACCATAGCTTTATGGTCTGCCAATGTTTATTCAGAGGTTGTCCTTATACACCTTGAACAAATAAGGCTTCCATCTTTAGCTGATGAATCTGTGTATATTTTTAGAATGTTTCAAAGTTCAGGCAGTCTACAAGTCTTCAGTTTACTTTCTGTGTTCACAGCCCTCACATTCATTCAGGGAAGAGTAGCTTATAGGGCACTTCCAATGACTTCTGAGTGGGCACAGCCTTGCATATGCACACAGCCTTTCAGACTACCCAGGATAAGTGGGATCTTAGCTAAGCTCTCTTTGGCGATCTCATTCCCTAGATGTCTTTGTTAAATTTAAGGCTTGTTTACCATTTTGTTGCTTGCCACAGTTTGTGTCATGACCTCAGGCAAGCTGCAGTGTTAACATTTCCCTCTTTGTCACTGAGATCACTACTGTTCTCACTAACACTTCTGGACATGTAATATTCATGTTTTGTTTCAGGTAAAGTCAACCATCTTCAGCAAGGAGTCATAGCTACCATCCCCCAGGGCCTTCCTTGCCCTGCTCTCAGAACAGGAGAGGAGTGAAAATATAATCAGTTTATGGCTAAAATGTCACAGCCTCCCACTGCTCTTACCAAAATTAAGTAGCTTTTCTGAAATATTTGTGTCTGTGTGTGTATGCACTAGTGTGCCTTTGGTCAACTTTCAGAGTTTTAAGTGATTGTTTTTGACAATTTGTCAAGTTTTATGGATCCTTTTTGGTAAGAGGATTTGCCAAGTTTCTCAGCCTTTCATTAGCCCTGCTGGCAAGCCCTTTTGATACTATGTAAATGGGTCAGAGCAACACACTCAAGAGTGGTATCTGTTGCTTCTAACACCCAAATAAGCCCGTCAACTGGGGCTTTATAGCTCTTTTATAGTGATAGGAAGTGCTGATTTAGCAACTTATCCTTCACTGTGTAGAGGATATCTCAACATTTCATACTACCTGACACCTAGAAATTTCACTGACATGGCAAATTACTGATTTTAATGATAGTGGAAGGGTTGATCTCTCATTCTCTGACAGATAAGTCTTCGGCAATATGTTTTCAATATAGTGGACCAGCATGGTATTCTGTGAAACATCCAAATGATCAAAATCTCTGAGGACTATATATTATGGCAAAGAGCGAACGTGTTGACACAACCCTGTAGCAAGATAGGGAAGGTAAAACTGCTGTTTCTACCAGATTAAAGTGAATTGCTTCTGGTGTGATGTGCAACCTGGTACACAGAAAAAAAAAAAAAAGAAAAAATTTGTCAGTTCAATAGATGTGCCTCAGGTGCATGGAACTGTATTGATTTACTTAAAGAAAAATTCCATATCTAGAACAGGAGTTACAGTTGGAATCACTATCCATTATTTAAGTTTAAATAATTTTCATTCTCCTGTATCTATATGCTTTCTTCACAGGTCAAGCAGAAATTAAATGGACATGTGAAAAGAATCAACCCACCAAATATTGTAAATATTTGATGGCTAGATTCATCTCAAAAATTTCCCACTTATATGTGATATCACATGTTCTTTACTATTCTAGCAAGAGAAAACTTTGGTCCTTCTTATTGTGGTAGCTTTTATTTCACAGATTAGTAAATCAATGTGGAAATTCTGCCATTTATCAAATATTTTTATTATATTTAGTCAAGCACAGGCTGGGTCTAAAGACATACTGGGTCCGATATAAAATAAATTCAGGTCAAAATTTATCTCATGACCTTTACTAACTATCACTTTGACTGGAATATCACAGTGCTGTCTCCGAAACTCTGGACTTTTTTTTTTTTTTTGTCTGCGCGTAGAAAATTATCTCAGATTTTGAGGGAGATTTGGAGGAAATTTTACAATATTAAATATTTTTGAGAGTATTTCAAAGCTTTGCCCGTATTGTACCCAGCCATCCTTCAATCTAGGAGCTATGAGTCTGTGACCTGGCTAAAGTATGTGTCTGGCCATTAAAAACAATGAATTTCCATTTTAGTGACTCAATTAATGTTTCCATCAAACATGTCTAATGCTTTGAAAGCTGCCCAACTATTCTCTAGAAACATAAAAATCAATTAGCTACTGTCAAATACCTCTGAAGTCAAAACCTTCATATTGGCGTGTCATCTCCATTACAGTAATTGGGTGTACCATATCTCTGAAGATAAGTGCTGCTGCTTGGCTTCTGATATTCCAGGATACCATAAGTTCCATTGAAATTAGTGACCAGATTTCAATCTTGTTGTTTCCTTCCATCATTCTTGGCCTACTTAGTTCAGTCTCCATAGACCATCATAAGAATGCTGATAACTACCACAATATTAGCATTCAAGGAAAGATATGCTCTTCCTCAAGAAATACAGCTTATATTTATTTAGGAAAACAGCTACTTCAGGATGAAATATGAGCAGTTGTATTTTGTGACTCTCAGTAGTTTGTACAAAAGCAATTTTAATCTAGATGCAGACGTAGATATGTTACTTCTTTTTTTTTTTAATAGCTGTGAATAAGATCTGTGAGAAAAGTAAAGCCAAAACAGATGTTTTAAACAAGATTGGCATTTTTAGATTTTGTTGGCTTTTCTCCATAATTTTGGTATGTTTCAATATCTCTGTTAGTTTATTATGAGGTAAATTATCAATTTTATTTTTTATATAAATAATTCATTTCTTCCATAAAATTTATAGCTTTACAGTAATTCTTATTATTGATTAGGGCTTTTATTGTTATAATTAACATGCAGTCCCCTAAGCAGGAGCAGAAACTTACCCCAGATAGCTGTGAAAAAGGAGAGGACATATATCCCACTGAATGGCAATACAATAAACAAATGGTGATAAAATCTAAGAATATATATATATTGATGTATAATAATGTATACTTTTATTATTTAACAACACAAATGATTTTGTGCTTATATTCTTTTGTCATTAATCACTATTGTTCCTAAGGAAAAATTGTTAAAGTACTAGCTCTTTTTCTATCAAGATTATTTGCAACAAACTATGATCATCTAAAATCATGCTGTTCATGCATATATAAAAATATACTAAATTTTTATAATATAATAAATATATCATACCTAAAAAAATACATATTTTATATATTTTCAAACATTACTCTTTGATGTAGCTATGTGAAATAAGGAAGTTTGGCTAAGAAGATGATTTAGTCTGTTATATGGTAAAAAATGTGTTCATGAAGTCTATCATTATGTATTACTAACTCTTATATATATATGTATAATGTGTCAGTATATCTGTTGATAAGTCCATGTTACTTGTCAATGTATGTATCTTCATATATTACTAATTCATTAATTTCTGTTTATTTTTCTAGGGGAATAAATGCCTAGCTAAAAATTACTATCATGAGAGCTGGCAATCATTCAATGACTTGCTACTTATAGAAATTTTATGGAAGCAATCATAAGATTCATATATATAAGTAGAGGAAAACATGTATGTGTATACATAGAGGCAGAAGCAAGACTGAAAGTTGTTGTTGTTAGGTGCCATTGAATTGGCTTCAACTTACAGCCACACAGAACGAAATGCTGCCTGATCTTGTGCCATCCTCACGGTCATTGCTATGTTTGAGTCCATTGTTGCAACCACTGTGTCAATCCACCTCTTTGAAGGTCTTCCTCTTTTTTGCTGACCATCTACTTTACCAAGCATAACGTCCTTCTCCAGGGACTGGTCACTTCTGATAAGATGTCCAAAGTAAATAAGACAAAGTCTCACCATTCTTGCTTTTAAGGAGCAACGACACCAATAAGGACCAATGGTTTCTCCTGTGGCAGGGCTTTGCCAAAAACTTGTAAAGCAAGTTTGTGATTCTAAGCTGAAACAGCCCTCCTCTTAGGGAGATAGTCATTATTTAAATACGCTGTATTGTCAACAGTTTTCAAAAATTCCTCACTGTTATATCTTCCTCAGGATTTCTTGGGTGATACAAAGGATTAAGCACTCGTCTACTAGTCTAAAGTTTGGCAGTTCAAACCCACCAACTGTCACCTCGGAAGACAGACCTGGTGATCTGCTTCTGAAAGATCACAGCCTTGAAAACCCTATGGATATTGTTGATGTGTTGTGAGATTGTTAACCATTGTCATAGGGCAACATTTGTAGTAACTGTTTAATGAGAAACTACTTTGTTCTGTAAGCCTTCGTCTTAAGTGAGAATAACAGCACAATTCAAAGAGCATAGTCAATGTCACTGAACTGTGCATGTAGAAATTTTTGAAATGGTGTATCTTTGGCTATGTGTATTTTCACCAAAAAAAAAAAAAAAATGTTGAGAAGTTAGAGGGTTGATATGTTCTGGGGTTGTTAACCAACATCATAAAACAACATGTGTACTTCTGTTTCATGAGAAACTGTTCTGTGAGCCTTCATCTGAAGTACAATAAAATAAATAAATAAATAAAAATTAAAAAACCCTATGGAGCTGTTCCTCTGCAAGTATGGGTTCTCCATAAGTCAGAATCAACTCAATGGCAACTAACAACATCAACATATCTCTATTTTTTTAATACCAAAACTCCTTGAAAAAAGTTATCTCTATTAGCTACATCCATATCCTCACATCCTAATTTCTCTGGACCTATTTCAATTAGACTTTTGTCTCCATCATTCCATAGAATCAGCTTTTGTCACCAATGATCTCCATGTCTCTAAATCCATAGGTGAATATTTATTTATTTTTCATTTTACTTAAGTTCACTGCAGCATTTGATCTGCTTTTTAACATACTTCTGTGACACTGTATATTTATTGGTTTCTTCTTATCTCACTGCAGCTTTATTCCAGTCTCCTTTGCTGGATCCTTCTTTTCACAGTCTTTAGCTGTGAGATTACACTTGGCTCAGTCACTGCACCAATTCTTTTCTCTAAATATTTTATTCTGATAGATTATACTATTTAGTCCCAAGGCTTTAAATATCATCAAGAAAATAATTACCTTCAAATTTTTATCTCCCACCTGAGACCCTTCCCTGAACTTCAGATACTTCTTTATAATTAGAGGGCTTACTTAACAACTCCACTGAACATATAATAAACATCTCAACCTCAAACAGCTCTATCTCAATAAAAGTCTCCACAGTTAACACCTAGGTGTAATTCTTTATTTTTTTCTTTCACATTTCATATTGAATCCATCAGCAATCCCTGACAGTTTGTCAGTTCTACCTTCTAGGCATACCCTGAATACATCTTTTCTGATACCATCGTAATAAAAGATGACATCATTAGATGCTTGTTCTGCTGCAGTCAACTCGGAATTGTTTATTCTGATTCAATTTTTCTCTTACATCTATTGTCAAGTAATCTCCACTTTGATCTTTTGAAGTATAATTTATATCATGGTCCTCCCTGCTTAAGAGCATAATGCAGTAGCTTTCTATCACACAAAAAATAAAATTCAGAGGTTCTGCAAAATGGCGCTCTAGGCAGAAGCACCACGCCGTCCATCCACAGCATAGATCCAAAAACCTAAGCCCTAACAGAGACTGCAACAATCCTGAAACCCTAAATCATCAAATGAAGAGATAAAGAACTCAGCCAAGCACCAAATGGAGTGACAAAACTGACAGAGAACAGAGAGCAAGGAGAGATTCATGCAGAGGTCCCCTACCAGCTAACGCAGCACAGATCCACCATCTTGGACTCCTATTGGAGACCAGCAAACAGGGGGTATGAGAAAGCAGCCTCATGGAACATCCAGCAGGAAACAAAACAACCGGTAATTTGGGATATACGCTTGCTCACCCCCCCCCCCCCTTCACCCCAGCTCGGCCTCCTCTGCTTCCTGAGGCCACAATCTCTAGTCCAGGAAACACCGGCAGCTTGGATTCCACACACCAGAACAGGCTGGCTCTCTGAATGCCATTTGTTGGCTGCTGGTGTTGCTTTATTCCACTTCTTTTGATTTCTTCCTTACCTCTCACCACCTCCCCTTCCTTTCATTCAAATACCTGGCTCCGTGTGCCATCTTTGCTTCTTCCTGAGGAGCTGCAGAGCTCTGGAAATTTGTGATATATGCTTTCCCACACCCTACACTTCTTCACCCACACTCGGCCCCATTTGCTTCCCGCAGACACAGTCTCTTGTCCGAGAAACACCAGCCCGCACTAGCTGTCTTTCTGAGTGCCATTTGTTGGTTGCTAGTGTTGCTTTTTTTTCTGCTTCTTTTGATTTCTTCCTTACCGCTCGCCACCTCCCCCTCCTTTTTCTCAAATACCTGGCTCTGTGCGCCATCTTTTCTTCTTCCTGAGGGGCTGTGGAGCTCCGTTTGAGCGTGCAACTGCTGCCCGGTCTGAGCTGCTGTGCTGGTGGGATCCCAGGGCTTTTGTTTATTTCTTTGTTTTAAATTGTTTGTTTGTTTTATTTTCCTTTTCTTGAGTTTGGAGCCCTTTCTGGCCAGGCAGTGCTGCATGGCAAGGAGGATTCCCATTCGGTTTGCACCGACGTGCAGAGGAAACCCTGAGGGCATTTCTTTTTTTGTTGTTTTTTTTTTTCGTTTTTTGGGGGGCCTTTCTTGTTTTCTTTTTTTTTTAATTTGTTTTGTTTTCTTTTCCCTCTTTTTCCCTTTTAGACTTTCTTCATTGCTCGGTTTCTTGTTTCTCTATAACTTCCTTCTCTTTCTGTTCCCAGAATACCTCGCGTATACCTCTATGCCTTCTAGCCAGGCTGTACTGCAACACCTGAGAGCGACTACCCCCAAACCTCATAGCGGCACCAGTGGGATTCCTGGGAACTTTGCAGTTCTTCAACCTTTCTGATTTTTATTTATTCATTCTTTTCTTTTCTTCCTCTTCCTCTTTTTATTTTTCTCCATTTCATATTCTCATCTCTCCTCTCCAATGGCAAGCTCCCCTAGCATTCTTTTTTGTTTGTTAGTAGGTTTCTGGCTCCTGTGCCTCTCTCTTCTCTCCCATATCCATCTTAGCTCCACACATAACAATCTCCCTGCTGCATACTGCCAACCTGAACCTTGTACTTGACATCACACCACCAAGCTGCACAGGCACGGCCTACTGGAACCTTTCCTGCACTGATTACTGACCCACTCTGGTGGCTGTAGTAAGTGCCACAAACAACCCATCCCAGGAACTCCTCTTCAGCTAGACCTGCCTGCCATACCATATCTGAGTGACTGACCCTGCCAATTGGAGAAGGAAGTGAAAAGTATTGTGCCTACAGACAAGCAAACAACAAAGAAAACACAGTCCGCCTGCTCAGACATGGTCAAATTTTTTTAAAAAGGGGGATGAAACAAACAAACCTACAGTCAATAAACGAGAAAAATAACTACTGAATGCCCTGAAGACAGCAGACAATATCAAAACATTTACAAAAACAAGACAGGATGGTTCCAGTAGGCGTCCAAAATAAAATAACAGATGACTCTCCAGTGGAAGAAAATGCACTAGAACTACCTGATAGGGAATTCAAATCTCTAATACTTAGAATCCTCCAAGAGCTGAGACAAAAAGCGGCCAAAAATGAGGAAAAAATAGACAAATTCATGGAAAATAAAGACAAAAATTGGAAGAATTCAGGAAAATAATGCAGGAATAAAATGCCAAAATAAATTCACAACTAGAAATTATACAAAAACAACAATTACAAATCCAAAAGATAAACAACAAGATTTAAGAAATAGACGGTGTCATAGAAGGGGTGAGAAGCAGATTTGAAAGAGTGCAAGACAAGATGAGTGGAACTGAAGACAAACACCTGGATACAACTTTGTTTGAGGAAAACTAAGGAAAAAGAACAAAGAAAAAAGAAAAGACCCTGAGAGGTATGTGGGATACAATCAAAAGCAAAAATTTGTGAGTGATTGGAATAAAAGAACAGGGGGAGAAAACCAAAAACACAGAGAAGATCATTGATGAACTGCTGACGAAAACTTCCCCAATATCATGAAAGATGAAAAGCTGGCCATCCAAGAAGCTCAACGAATCCCATATAGGAGAGACTCCAAAAGAAAATCACCAAGACTTATCATAATCACACTCGCCAAAACCAAAGACTGACAAAGAATCCTGAGAGCAGCTCATGAAAAACAAGAAGTCACAAGCAGAGGAGAAACAATAAGACTAAGATCAGATTATTCGGCAGAAACAATGCAGGCAAGAAGGCAATGGGATGACATATATAAAATCTTGAAAGAAAAAATTGCGAGCCAATAAAAATATATCCTGCAAAACTCTCGTTCAAATTTGATGGTGAAATTAGGTCATTTCCAGATAAACAGAAATTAAGGGAATATGTAAAAGTCAAACCAAAATTACAAGAATTATTAAAGGGAGTTCTTCGATCTGAGGACAAACAGCTTCAGCCCACAGGCAGAAGCTAGGATGCAGGATCATACCAGTCAGATATCAATCTAGGAAATGAACTCTCGAAGACTATCCAAAACCAAAAGAAATACAACAAAGCTTCAGAGCAATTAATCAGTAAATGACAATAACATCAAAACAATAAAAGAGGGAATAAACAGCATAGGTATAGAACCTTCTAATGGAGAGGAAGGCAAGGCGATACCAAGTAATGGTAGACTGCTTCAAACTTAGAAAGATAAGGGTAAAATTCATGGTAACCACAAAGAACGTTAGCAAACATACTCATAAAAAAAAGAGGAAAAACATAAAGTCTCAGCAAAAACAAGCCCTACAAAAACAACAGAAATGAAAAAAAGTCCACAAACAAAAGTAACTCAGCACAAGAGAGAAAGAAGAACAAAGAAAACGTCATCACCACCAAAAAAAAGCACTACAATATGACAGCAACAAACTCACATCTATCAATAATTATACTACATGTAGCTGGACTCAATGCACCCATAAAGAGATGGAGAGTGACAGACTGGATAAGAAAACAGGATCCATCCATATGCTGTCTACAAGAGACACACCTTAGAAACAAAGATGTGAATTTATTAGAAGTCAAAGGTTGCAAAAAAATATATAAAGCTAACAACTACCAAAAAAGAGCGAGAGTGGCAATTCTAATCTCAGATAAAATAGACTTTAAAATGAAATCTACCATAAAAGACAAAGAAGGACACTATATAATGATTAAGGGGACAATCCATCATAAAGACATAACCATAATAAACATCTACGCACCCAATGACAGGGCTCCAAAATACATAAAACAAACTCTAACAACACTGAAAAGAGAAATTGACAGTTCCACAATAATAATAGGAAACTTCAACACACCACACTCAGTAAAGGATGGAACAACTAAGAAGAAACTCAGCAAAGCTACAGAAGACCTAAAGGGCACAATCAGCCAACTTGACCTCATAGACATATATAGAACACTCCATCCAACTGCTGCAAAGTACACATTCTTTCCAAAGCACATGGAACGTTCTCCAGAATAGACCACATCTTAGGCCACAGAGCAATACTCAACAAGATCCAAAACGTTGAGCTACTTCAAAGTATCTTCTCTGACCACGATGCCATCAAGGTAGAAATTAACAATAGAAAGAGCAAGGGAAAAAAATCAACTACATGGAAACTGAATAATACCCTGATTACACAACAGTGGGTAACAGCAGAAATCAGAGACGGAATCAAAAAATTCTTAGAATCAAATGAGAATGAAAACACATCCTACCAAAACCTTTGGGACAGAGCAAAAGCAGTCCTCAGAGGACAATTTATAGCAATAGATGCACAAATCAAAAAAGAAGAAAGGGACAAAATCAACACATTAACTACAGAACTCAAACAAATAGAAAGAGAACAACAAAAAAAGCCTACAACCACCGGAAGAAAGGAAATAGTAAAGATCAGAGCAGAAATAAATGAAATAGAGAACGGAAAAACAATAGAAAGAATCAACAAAACCAAAAGTTGGTTCTTCATAAGAATCAACAAAATCGACAAACCACTGGCCAGACAGACAAAAGAAAAACAGGAGAGGAAAAAAATAACCCAAATAAGAAATGAAATGGGCTACATTACAACAGACCCAACCAAAACAAAAAGAATTATAACAGAATATTATGAAAAAGTATACTCCAACAAATTTGAAAACCTAGAGGAAATGGATAAATTTCTAGAAACACACGGCCTACCCAAACTACAACAAATTGATCTTGAAAACCTTAACAAACCCATAATAAGATAAGAGATTGAAAAAGTAAAAAAAACTCCCAACTAAAACAAGCCCTGGCTCAGATGGCTTCACTGGAGAATTCTACAAAACAATTACTGAAGAGCTTGTACCAGTACTACTCAAGCTATATCAGAGTATAGAAGAGGAAGGAACACTTCCAAATTCATTCTATGAAGCCAGCATAATGCTGATACCAAAACCAGACACAAACATCACAAAAAAAGAAAATTACAGACCAATATCTCTCATGAATATAGATGCAAAAATTCTGAACAAAATTCTAGCCAGTAGAATTCAGCAGCATATCAAAAAATAATAAACCACGACCAAGAAGGATTCATACCAAGTATGCAAGGATGGTTCAACATTAGAAAATCAATCAACGTAATCCACCACATAAATAAAAGGAAAGAAAATAATCACATGATCATCTCAATTGACACAGAAAAGGCATCTGACAAAGTCCAACACTCATTCCTGATAAAAACTCTCAATAAAATGGGTATAGAAGGGAAATTTCTCAACATAATAAAGGGCATCTATGCAAAACCAACAGCCAACATCATTCTTAATGGAGAGAGGCTGAAAACATTCCCCTTGAAAACAGGAACAAGACAAGGATGCCCTTTATCACCACTCCTATTTAACATTGTGCTTCAAGTTCTAGCTAGAGCAATAAGGCAAGAAAAAGAAAGAAAGTGCATCCAAATTGGTAATGAAGAAGTTCAACTGTCCGTGTTTGCAGATCATATGATACTATACATAGAAAAACCTAAAGACTCCACGAGAAATCTACTGGAACTAACAGAAAGATTCCGCAGAGTAACAGGATACGAGCTAAACATTCAAAAATCAGTTGGATTCCTATACACTAATAAGGAGAACGATGAAAAGGAAACCAGGAAAACAATACCATTTTCAATAACCCCTAAAAAGATAAAATACTTTGGAATAAATATGACCAGGGATGTAAAAGACCTATGCTAAGAAAACTACAAAACACTCTGCAAGAAACCCAAAGGGATCTACCTAAATGGAAAAACATGCCATGTTCATGGATAGGCAAACTCAACATTGTGAAAATGAGAATTCTACCCAAAGCAATTTACAAATACAATGCAATCCCAATCCAAATACCAACAACATTCTTCAAAGAGATGGAAAAACTAATCATTAACTTTATATGGAAAGGGAAGAAGTCCCGAATAAGTAAAGCACTCCTGAAGAAGAAGAATAAAGTTGGAGGACTCACACTACCTGACTTCAGAACCTACTATACAGCTACAGTAGTCAAAAGAGCCTGGTACTGGTACAAAGACAGATACATTGACCAATGGAACAGAATTGAGAACCGAGATGTAAATCCATCCACCTACGGTCACCTGATCTTCGACAAGTTCCCAAAGTCCATCAAATGGGGAAAAGACAGTCTTTTTAACAAATGGTGCTGGCAAAACTGGATATCCATTTGCAAAAAAGTGAAACAGGACGCATACCTCATTCCGTATACAAAAACTACTTCAAAATGGATCAAAGATCTGAATATAAAGCCTAGAACTATAAAGTTCATAGAAGAAAAAATAGGACCAACACTTCAGGCCTTAATACATGGCATTAACAGGATACAAACCATAACCATCAATTCACAAACCCCAATAGATAAGCTAGATAACTGGGATCTTCTAAAAATCAAACCCCTATGGTCTTCAAAAGACTTCACCAAAAGAGTCAAAAAGAACCTACAGACTGGGAAAATATTTTTGGAAAGTACAAGTAAGACTAAGGTCTAATCTCTATAATCTACAAGAAAATCCAACACCTCCACAACAAAAAGACAAATAATCCTATTAAAAAATGGGCAAAGGGAAAGAACAGACACTTTACCAAAGAAGACATTCAAATGGCCAACAGACACATGAGGAAATGCTCGTGATCACTAGCCATTAGAGAAATGCAAATTAAAACCACAATGAGATACCATCTCACCCCGGCATTACTGGCATGAATCAAAAACACTGGAAATAACAAATGTTGGAGGGGCTGTGGGTAGATGGGAACGCTTATGCACTGCTGGTGGGGATATAAAATGATACAACCATTTTGGAAAATGATATGGCGCTTCCTCAGAAAGCTAGAAATAGACATACCATTTGATCCAGCAATCCCACTCCTAGGAATATATCCTAGAGAAATAAGTGTTGTCGCTCGAATAGACATATGCACACCTATGTTCACGGCAGCATTGTTCACAATAGCAAAATGATGGAAACAACCTAGATGCCCATCAACTGATGAATGGATAAACAAACTATGGTACATACACACAATGGAGTACTATACAATGAGAAAGAACAACAACGAATCTGTGAAGCATCTCCTAACATGGATGAAACTGGAGGACATTATGCTGAGTGAAATAAGTCAATCACAAAAGGACAAATATTGTAAGAGACCTCTATTGTAAAAACCCATGAAAAAGTTCACACACAAAATTTAACAATCTTTGTTAGTTACCATGGATGGGAGGGGTTGGGGAGAAATACTAAATAGGCAATAGATAAGTGGTATCTTGTGTGAAGGGTCAGACAGTGCACAATACAGGGGAAACTAGCAGAACCGGTACAAGGAAAGGTCATGGAAGCCCCATAGACACATTCAAACTCCTGGAGGGACTGAATTGTTGGGCAGAGGGCTGTGGGGACCATGGTCTCGGGAACAGCTGGCTCAACTGGCACAACACAGCTTATAAAGACAATGTTCTACATTCTACCTTGGTGAGTAGTGTCTGGGGTCTTAAAAGCCTGTGAGCGGCCATCTGAGATTCTCCACTGGTCTCATCCCTTTGGGAGTAAAGCTGAATGAAGATAACAGGATACATGGAAAAGATCAGTCCAAAGGACTAATTGTCCACAGCTACCAAGGCCTCCACCGGGCTGAGTCCAGTACAGCTAGATGGTGCCCGGCCACCACCACTGACTGCTCTGACCAGGATCACAACAGAGGGTTCTGGACAGAGCTGGAGAAGGATGTAGAACATAATTCTAACTCACAAAAGAAGACCAGATTTACTGGCATAAAGGAGACTGGAGAAACCCCGAGAGTATGGCCCCCAAACACCCTTTTAGCTCAGCGGTGAAGTTATCTCCGAGGTTCACCATTCAGCCTGAGAGTGGACAGCCCTGTCAAACCATATGAAACTAACGAGGTACAGTAGTACAGTGGCAAGGGACAGAAGGCAGAAGGGGATAGGGAAGTTGGTGATAGGGAACCCAAGGTTGGGTAAGGATATTGTTGGTGCGTTGTGGGATTGTTAACCATTGTCATAGTGCAAAATCTGTAGCAACTGTTAAATGAGAAACTATTTTGTTTTGTAAGCCTTCATCTTAAGTGATAATAACAGCACAATTGGAAGAGGGTAGTCAATGTCACTGAACTGTGCATGTAGAAAATTTCGAAATGGTATATCTTTGGCTATGTGTATTTTCACCAAAAAGAAAAAGGTTTAGAAGCTAGAGGGTTGACAAGTTGTGGAGTTGTTAACCAATGTCATAAAACAATATGTGTACTACTGTTTCATGAGAGATTATTTGTCCTTCACCTGAAGTACAGTAAAAAAATTTAAAAAAAAATTAAAGTACAATAATAAAATAAAATAAAATTCAATGATCATATATGGTCTACAAACACCTGGTTCTGCCTCTAGCTTTATTTTGTTCTTTGCTTTGACCTAGTTTTCCATAAATTCCTGAAATTTCTCAACACATCGAGCCTTTTATCAACTCAGGGCATGTGAATTTGCTGTTCATTTTTCCAAGGATGCTCATTTTTCAGTATTCATGACACTACCACAATTGATACAGTTCTTTTTTCAAATGCCACCTTTTTTTAGAGGCCTTCAATAATCACTTTTTAAAATTTCACAGCTGTACACATACACATGTACATACATACACATGTATCTTATCCCTCTTTACTATTCATTTTTCTACATAATAACACAGTGTATTTTATATATGCTTCTTGTTTGTGTTATTTTATTCATTAATCCATGAAGAGAATAATTTTTTGTGTAGTTTGTTCAATGCTATCCCAAATGTGTAGAGCAGTATCTGAAATATAATAAATATTCAATAAATAGATGTTGAGGATATTTATATAATATATGAATGTGACTTCTCCCTTTTATTTCTTACATAATTCTTTATTTTTTAATGTATTTTTTTTAATTTGAAATTATCTCACACTTTAAAAAGTTGCAAGTACAGTACAAAGAATATTTGTTTTCCTGAACCATTTAAGATTAATTTTTATTTATTGCTCCGCCACTCAAGAAGAATTTAGTATATATTTCATATAAGCTGTGGTGTTCTTCTTCATAGTCAAAATATAGCCAACAAAATTGGAAAATTATATTACTGATTTTTATTATAAAGTATATAATGATATAATATTACATGCACTCTTCACTCATCAACAGGGTTAGGTAACAAAGAGCAGGTTGTTATGTGAAAACTGGTGTCATGCAAAAATTGAGGATGCCACACCCAATCACAAAATATTATGTGAGACACATAGGTACCTCTGGACCTGAGAGCAGAAAACGTAGGTGGGCGTTAACATGTTCCACTGGTCATGAAAGGGTTACTGCCAGACGTAAATTGTTAATGGGCAAAATAGTAGATTTTTTACTATTGTCAGCAATGTGAAATGTCAGATAACAAGACAGTCAATAAGTGAGGAGTATATATACTGATATATTACGAACATCTAATACTCAGATTCATTTCAAGTTTCATTAGTGGTCCTGATTTTGTCCTTAATAGCTGAAGAATTCAGTTTAGAATCATGTGTTACACTTCTTTAAAGTGTGTCTTTCAGCCAGTTCTTGATATTCATCAGCCTTTATGCTATTAGAAGATTACAGATGAATTGTTTTATGGAATTCAACTTTTTTTCTGTTGTTCTTTAAGAATAGATTCATATAGTTCTTCTATAGAAGAAATACAACAGAAGTAATGCTGTGTTGTTTTTATTGCATCTTATCCTGTGGCATATGATTTAGATTTGTTTGATTACTGATGTTAAATTTAGTCACATGATTAACGTAGTGTCTGCTAGGCAGCTTCTCCTCTATAATGATACAATTTTTCCCTTTGTAATTAATAAAAAATTTGTGGTAAGGAACTTTGAGACTATTTAGATATTCCATTTCTTTCAAATTTTAATTGATATGTTTATTTACTTTTTTCATCATGGACTCAAAATTTCCTATTTCATTCCATGGGCTATAATCTATTCTAGTCATAATTTATTTTGATGTTGCAGATTTGGTCATTAGGAGCCTGTCAAGCAGACCTTTGTGTCTTTTTATATATACCCATTATATTTTGAGCTTTTCCTTAGATTCTGGTATAGGAAGATATTCCAAATTCATTTGCTACTTTAATTGCCCCATCCCTGGAATTTGCCATTTCTTCAATTAGGCTTGGTTCCTTTTAGTAGAAAACATTATTTAGAAACTAACATCTCGCACTAGACATATTCATTGCTATTGAGTTTTTGCTGCTTTCAGGCTCTGTCAGTGGAGAAATTTAAAGAATATATGTGCATATATGTATGTCCATATGTGTGTGTGTGTGTGTGCATGTGTACATGTGTATGGGAAGGGGAGTCAGTCTGCAGAGAATTCTCCTTTTAATACCAACAATGTACCAAAAGAGGAAGGTCCATAAAATTTTCTTTTAGATAAAAGCATTTAAATAAAAGTTGAGTAGATTAAAGATTAAAAAGGGAAGCTCTAAGGCAAATAAGAGAGCAAGTGGTATGTACATATAACCAAAACTGAAAACGTTGTTCATGAAAGATGGCATGTTGGTAAATATTGCCCTAGTTCATGCTTTTACCACCACCTTGAACTCTGTTTTTATACTATGTGTCCTTATTCATTCTGGTAATTAGTTTAGACCTTGCTCCCTTATATTGTCTATGCTTGTTTTTATATTCTATATTACCAGTGTCAGAGATGGAGTTTGTAATGATAGAGAGGTGCTGAGCATCTGTGTTTCTCCTAAAACTTCCATACAAAACAGACTATTTAAGATCAAATGTAAATGTCTGATAAATTAAAATTTCTTATGCAGGTATTAATGATGAGATATTTTGTATCCTTCAAGACTTTCATGCCGATGACAGGAGTGTCTCAGTGTTTGCTTTATGAATAACCTCTTACACCCTAGTAACTGGATGCTGTGCTTGGCATGGCTGCATCAGGTACTGGAAGACAAAGAGCTCAATCTCATATCAAACTAATCATTTTCATCTATAACTTTTAACATTATGCTAGTAGTATTGCACAATATATTGATTTATTTTTCTAAGAATAAAGTGCAGACACTAGATTGAAAGTATTCTGTTTAGAATTAGCAATCTGATTATATGGATGTTATAGTGTTTTGCTTTGTTTTCTTTCATGCATTTTGTGGTTGAAAATATTACACATCTAGAAATTGTTCTGCAATGATCCATGTAAAATATTTCAAAATAGATTCAAAGTGTAATTAATATAGTTTTTGCTTGGGACTGATTAATGTATTTTGCTTAGTTAAATGTGATTTATCATCTCTTATAAACTGAATCAAAATGGAAGCATAGATTTTTATATTGCAAATTTAAATACAATTTTTTAATCCATTACTATTCATACTTACTTTAAAAGCATTACTGTTTCTCTGATCTAAATATCACGTTGTTGGGACTTCCAGGCAACATGGCACTATAGACAGAAGCACCATGCTGTCCCTCCACAGCAAAGATCCAAAAAACTAAGTCAAACAGAGACACACGTCAATCCTGAAACCTTAAGCATCAAATGAAGAGATAAAGAACTCAGCCAAGCACTGAATGGAATAAGAAACTGACCGAGAAGAGAGAGCAAGGAGAGATACATGCAGAGGTCCCCTATCAGCTACCACAGCATGGACCCGCCATCTTTGACTCCTATCAGAGATCGGTGAACAGGGGGGATGAGAAAGCCGCTTCATGGAATTTCCAGCAGGAGACAGAAAAACCAGTAACCAGTGTTATACACTTTCCCACCCCCACCTTTCTTTACCCCCACTTGGCCTCCTCTGCTTCCTGTGGCCACAGTCCCTTGGTAAGGAAGCACCAGCTTCACCCCAGTGTCACTTGGATTCCACCCACCTGCTCTGGCCAACTCAGTGAGTACCATTTGTTGGCTGCTGGTGTTGCTTTTTTCCACTTCTTTAGATTTCTTCCTTACTTCTCACTACTTTCCCAAATACCTGGCTTCATGTGCCGTCTTTGCTTCTCCCTGAAAGATTGTGAATCACTGCTCAACTGTGAAACCGCTTCCCAGCCTGTGTCACCACACTGGTGGGACCCCTGGGGCTTTTTGCTCTGATTTGTTCTGTGTTGATTTGTTTCTTTGTTTATTTTCTTTTTCTTTTCTTGGCTTGGGAGCCCTTTCTAGCTGGGCAGTACTGTGTGGCTTAGCAGCTACTCCCTTACTCTGTGCAGATGCACAGTGACATCCCTGGGGGCATTTCTTTTTTCTCTCTCTCTTTTTTTTTTTTTTTTTTTGGTTCCTTTTTTTGTTTTCTTCTCTATCTTTTTCCCTTTTTGTCTTTCTTCATTTCCAGTTTTTCATTTCTCTATACTTACCTTCTTTTCCTGTCTCCTGAATACCCGGTACTGTGTGACACCTCTACCCCTTCTAGCCAGGCTGTCCTTCATAGCCTGGGAGCAACTTACCCAGTCCTATCAGCCACACCAGTGAGATCCCTGGGGGATTTTCTTTTTTTTTTTTTCATTAATTTTTATTTATTCATGTTTTTCTCTTACACTTTTTCTTTTTTTTCTCCATTTCTAAGTATCTAATCTCTCCACTCAAACAGCAAGCTCACTTAGCCCTCTTTTTAGTTTGTTTGTGTGTTTGTATGGTTTTGGCTCCTATTCCTCTCTCATCTCTCCCCTCTTTCCCATACCTATCTTAGCTCCACACATCACAATGTCCCCCATCCTTCCTGCCTACATGCAGCATGCACTAAACATTACATCCCCAAGAGACACAGATATGGCCTACTGTAACCTGCCCTGCACTGATTCCTGGCCTGCCCTTTTGGCTCTAGTATGTGCCACAAACAACCCAACCCAGCAACATCACTTCAGCTGGACCTGCCCTGCTGTACTATACCTGAGTGATTGACCCTGCCCATTGGAGTAGGAGGTGAAAAGAATCATGCCCACAGATGAGCAAACAACAAAGAATGCACAGCCTACCTTCTCAGACATAACCAAATAAAAAAAAAAAAAAAAAAAAAAAAGGATGAAACAAAGAAACCTACAACCAATAAATGAGGAAAATAATGACTAAATGTCCAAAATACAGCAGACAGTATCAAAACATAGACAAAAACAGGACAGGAAGGTTCCAGTAAGGGTCCAAAGTAAAACACCAGATGACTTTCCAGTAGAAGAAAAGACACTAAAACTACATGGTAGGGAATTCCAATCTCTAATATTCAGAATTATCCAAGAGTTGAAGAAAAAAAGCAGACAAAAATGAAGAAAAAATAAACAAATTCATGGAAAATACAGACAAAAAAACAGAAGAATTCGAGCAAACAATACAGGAACAAAATGCTAAAATAAATTCACAACTAGAAATCATACAAAAACAACAATTAGAAATCCAAAAGATAAACAACATGATTTCAGAAATGGGCAGTGTCATGGACGGGCTAAGGAGCAGGTTTAAAACGATGGAAGACAGGATCAATGAAATGGAAGACAAACACTTGGTTACAACTCTGAGGAAAAATCAGAAAAAACAGTGAAGAAAAATGAAGAAACCCTGAGAATATGTGAGGTACAATCAAAAGCAAAAATTTGTGAGTGACAGGAGTTCCAGGACAGGGAGAGAAAACAGAAAACACAGAAAGGATCACTGAAGAATTGCTGACAGAAAACTTCCCCAATATCTTAAAAGATGAAAAGCTGGCCATCCAAGAAGCTCAAAGAACACCAAATAGGATAGATCCCAAAAGAAAATCACCAACGCATATCATAATCACACTCGTTAAAACCAAAGACAAAGAATCCTGAGAGCAGCTCAAGAAAAAGAAAAAGTCACATACACAGGAGAAACAATAAGACTAAGCTCAGATTATTTGGTAGAAACCATGTGGGCAAGAAGACAATGGGATGACATTTGTAAAACCTTGAAAAAAAAAAATGCCAGCCAAGAATAATATAGCCTGCAAAATTCTAGTTCAAATATAATGATCATTTACAGATAAACAGAAATTAAAGGATTTTGTAAAAACCAAACCAAAACTTACAACAATTATTAAAGGGAGTCCTTCGATCTGAGAACAAACAACATTACACTATAGGCTGAATCTAAGACACAGGATTCTATTAGCCAGATACCAACCTAGGAAATGAACTCTCAAGGACTATCCAAAACCATAAGAATTACAACAGTGAACCAGAGAAGTTAATCTGTAAATGACATCAGCAACAGAAGAATAAAAGAGGAAATAAATGGTGTAGGTATAGAACCTTCTATTGGAGAGGAAGGCAAGGCAATACCAAGTAATAACAGGCTGGATCAAACCTAGGAAGATAACGGTAAATTTCAACGTAACCACAAAGAAAATTAACAAACCCATTTATCAAAATAAAGAAGAAAAACTTAGTCTCAGTAAAAAAAAACCTATAAAAACAAAAGACATGAAAAAAAAACCACAAACAAATGGAATTCAGCACAGGAGAGTAAGAGGAACAAAGAAAACATTACCACCAAAAAGAAAAACAAAAGCACTACAAAAGGACAGCAATAAACACATCTATCAATAATTACACTGAATGTAAATGGCTTAGATGCAATCATAAAGAGATGGAGAGAGTGACAGAATGGACTAAAAAAAAAACAACAGGATTCATCAATATGCTGTCTACAAGAGACACACCTTAGAAACAAAGATGTAAACTTATTAAAAATCAAAGGATGGAAAAAAATATATCAAGCACACAGCTACCAAAAAAAGAGCAAGAATGGCAAATCTAATCTCAGATAAAATAGACTTTAAAACGACATCCACCATAAAAGAGAAAGAAGGGCACTACATAATGATTAAGGGGACGATTCATCATGCAGACATAACCATAATAAACATCTACACACCCAATGACAGGGCTCTGAAATACATAAAACAAGCTCTAGCAGTACTGAAAGAGAAATTGACATTTCCACAATAATAGTAGGAGACTTCAACACACCACTCTCAGTAAAGGACAGAACGTCTAGAAAGAAACTTGTCAAAGCTGCAGAAGACCTAAAGGGCACAATCAGCCAACCTGACCTCATAGACATATATAGAACACTCCACGCAACAGCTGCAAAGTACATACTCTTTTCCAATACACATGGAATATTCTCCAGAATAGGCCACATCTTAGACCACAGAGGAACACTCAACTAGATCCAAAAAGTTTGAGATAATACAAAGTATTTTCTCTGACCACAACACCATAAAGGTAGAAATTAACAACAGGAAGCGCAAGGAAAAAAATCAATTACATAGGAACTGAATAAAACCCTGCTTACAAACCACTGGGTAATAGAAGAAATTAGAGATGGAATAAAAAAATCCTAGAATCAAGCAAGAATAAAAACACATCATACTAAAATCTTTGGGACACATCAAAGGCAGTCCTCAGAGGACAATTTATAGCAATAGATGCACAAATCAAAAAAGAAGAAAGGGACAAAATCAAAACATTAATGACACAACTTGAACAAATAGAAAGAGAACAGCAAAAATAAAGCCCACAGTCACCAGAAGAAAGGAAAAAATAAAGATCAGAGCAGAAATAAATGAAATAGAGACTAGAAAAACAATAGAAAGAATCAACAAAACCAAAAGTTGGTTCTTTTAAGGGACTGACAAAATCGACAAACCATTGGCCAGACTGACAAAAGCAAAATAGCAGAGCACAAAAATAACCCAAATAGTAAAAGAAATGGGGGACATTACAATAGACCCAACTGAAATAAAAAGGATCATAAAAGAGTATTATGAAAAACTATGCTCTAACAAATATGAAAACCTAGAGGAAATGGATAATTTTCTGGAAACACACTACCTACCCAAACTACCACAAAGTGAAGTTGAAAATTTGAAAAGACTGGTAACAAGAGAAGAGATTGAAAAGGTAATTAAAAAAAAAAAAAAAATAACCACTGAACAAAAAAAGTCCTGGCCCAGATGGCTTCACTGGAGAATTCTACCAAATATTCAGAGAAGAGCTTATACCAGTACTACTCAAACTATTTCAGAACATAGAAAATGAAGGAACACTTCTGAATTCATTCTATGAAGCCAGCATAACCCTGATACCAAAATCAGGCAAAGACGTCACAAAAAGAAAATTACAGACCAATATCTCTCATGAATATAGATGCAAATTTTCCAGCTAATAGAGTTCAACATCATATCAAAAAAATAATACACCACGACCAAGCAGGATTCATACTGGGTATGCAAAGATGGTTCAACATTAGAAAATCAATCAGTGTAATCCACCACGTAAGTAAAACTAAAGAATAGAATCACATGATCATCTCAATTGATGCAGAAAAGGTATTCTACAAGGTCCAACACCCATTCCCAATAAAAACTCTCAAGAAAATAGGTATAGAAGGGAAATTTCTCAACATAATAAAGGGCATCTATGCAAAACCAATGGCCAACATCATTCTTAATGGAGAGAGGCTGAAAACATTCCCCTTGAAAACAGGAACAAGACAAGGATGCCCTTCATCACCACTCCTATTTAGCATTGTGCTGGATGTTCTAGCCAGAGCAATAAGGCAAGAGAAAGAAATAAAGGGCATCCAAATGGTAATTAAGAAGTTAAACTGTCCCTGTTTGCTGATGATATGATACTATACATAGAAAACCTTAAAGACTCCAGGTGAAAACTACTGGAACAAATAGAAAGATTCAGCAGAGTAGCAGGATACAAGATAAACATACAAAAATCAGTTGGATTCCTCTACACCGATAAAGAGAACTACAAAAAGGAAATCAGGAAAACAATACCATTTATAACAGCCGCTGAAAATATAAAATACTTAGGAATAAATTTAACCAGGGATCTAAAAGGTGTATACAAAGAAAAGTACAAAACACCACTGCAAGCAACCAAAAACAACCTACATAAATGGAAAAAAATACAACGCTCATGGACAGGTAGACTCAACATTGTGAAAATGTCATTTCTACTCAAAGCAATCTACAAAAACAATGCAACCACAATCCAAATACCAACAGCATTCTTTCCAAGATGGAAAAACTAATTATTAACTTTATATGGACAATGACAAGGCCCCAGAAAAATAAAGTGCTGCTAAAGAAGAAAAATAAAGTAGGAAGACTTGTACTACCTTACTTCAGAACCTACTATACACTTACGGTGGTCAAATAGCCTGGTACTGGTACAGTGACAGACACATTGCCAATAATTCAGAACCCAGATGTAAATCCATTCACCTATCATTACCTGATCCTCAACAAAGGCCTAAAGTCCATCAAGTAGGAAAAAGACAGTCTTTTTAACAAATGGTGCTGGCCAAACTGGATGTCCATCCACAAAAAAAATAGAAAGAAAGAAAGAAACAGGACCCGTATCTCTCACTATACACAAAAACTAATTCAAAATGGATCAATGACCTATATATAAAACAAACATCAATAAAGATCATAGAATAAACAATAGGGTCAATGCTAGAGGCCCTAATTCACAGAATAAACAGGATAGAAACCGTAACTAACAATACACAAATATCAGAAGATAAGCTAGGTAATTAGGATCTTCCAAAAAGTGAACACTTATGTTCATCAAAAGATTTCAACAAAACAGTAAAAAGAGAAACTACAGAGTGTGAAAAAATTTTTTGGCTGTGACAAATCAGACAAAGGTCTAATCTCTAAAGTCTACAGGAATATCAAACACCTCTACAACAACAACAAAAAATCTAATTAAAAAATGGACAGAGAATACAAACAGACACTTCACCAAAGAAGACCTGCAGGCTGCAAACAGAAACATGAAGAAATGCACTCCATCACTAGCCATTAGAGAAATGCAAATCAAAACCACAATGAGATAACATCTCACCCTGACATTGCAAAAAAAAGTTGCTGTCTAGTCAATTCCAACTCATACTGACTCTATACGACAGAGTATAACTGCCCCATAGTGCTTCCAAGGGGTGACTGGTGGATTCAAACTGCTTACCTTTTGGATAGTAGCCAAACTCTTAACCTCTGTGCTACCAGGGCTCTCTGATATTATTGGCATGAATCAAAAAAAAAAAAAAAAAACAGAAAATAGCAAATGTTCGAGAGGCTCTGGGGAGATTGAGAATCTTATGGACTGCTGATAGGAATGCAAAATGGTACAACCATTTTAGGGAAAATTGATATGGTGCTTCCTTAAAAATCTAGAAACAAGGAGGCGGGGCAAGATGGCGCTCTAGGAAGAAGCACCATGCCATCCCTCCACAGCAAAGATCCGAAAAACTAAGCCTAACAGAGAATCAACAATCCTGAAACCCTAGAACACCAAATGAAGAGATAAAGAACTCAGTCAAACACCAAACGGAGTGAGAACACTAAAAGAGAATGGAGAGCGAGGAGAGACTCATGCAGAAATTCCTTACCAGCTAACGCAGCGCCGATCCACCATCTTGGATTCCTATCGGAGACCATCGAACGGGAGAGCAGCCTTGCAGAGCATCCACTGGGAGACAGAATGACCAGTAAACAGCGGTGCGTGCTTTCCCACCCCCCCCACCCCTCTCCGCCTCGGCTGGGGCTCCCCTGCTTTCCATGGCCAGGGTCCCTGGGCTGGGGGGTGCCGGTGCTTGGATTCCGCGCGTCCCCGGGCTGGCGGCTTTCTGAGAACTGTTTGCTGGCTGCTGGTGAAGCTTTTTCTGCTGCCTCCCCCGCCTTTTGCCTGGGTGCCTGGTTCCGAGTGCCGCCTTTGCTCTCTCCTGCGGGGATGTGGGGCTGTGTTTGAGCGTGTGGCTGCTTCCAGGTCTGGGCTGCCGCACTGGTGAGATCCCGGGGCCTTTGTTCGTTCGCCCCTCTGTTTCCCGTGGCCATGGTCTCTTAACCCCAAGACTGCCGGCTGCTTGGAATTCGCCCCCCTGAGTGGGGGCTATCTGGGTCCCATTTGTTGGCTGTTTGTGTTGCATTTTCTGCTTCTTCTGGTTTCTCGCTTGCCTCTCGCTGCCTCCCCCTCCTTTTGCTCAGGTGCCTGGTTCCGAGAGCCGTCTTTGGTCTCTCTTGCGGGGCTGTGGGACTGCATTCAGGCGTGTGGCTGCTTCCAGGTCTGGGCTGCCGTGCTGGCGAGATCCCGGGGCCCTTGTTCATTCGCCCCTCTCCTTCCCGTGGCCTAAGTCTCTTAACCCCGAGACTGCCGGCTGCTTGGAATTCGCGCCCCTGAGTGGGGGCTCTCTGGGTCCCATTTGTTGGCTGTTGGTGTGGCATTTTCTGCTTCTTCTGGTTTCTCGCTTACCTCTCGGTGCCTCCCCCTCCTTTTACTCGGGTGCCTGGTTCCAAGCGCCATCTTTGGTCTCTCTTGCGGGGCTGTGGTTTCTGCCGAATAATCTGAGCTTAGTCTTATTATTTCTCCTCTGTATGTGACTTCTTGTTTTTCATGAGCTGCTCTCAGGATTCTTTGTTTGTCTTTAGTTTTAGTGAGTGTGAATATGATATGTCTTGGTGATTTTCTTTTGGGGTCTCTTCTATATGGGGTTCGTTGAGCTTCTTGGATGGCCAGCTTTTCATTTTTCATGATATTGGGAAAGTTTTCTGTCAGCAGTTCGTCAATGATCCTCTCTGTGTTTTCTGTTTTCTCCCCCTGTTCTGGTATGCCAATCACTCGTAAGTTTTTGCTTTTAATTTTGTCCTTCCATGTGGCTGCTTACAGGTCTAGGATGCCGTGCTGGCGAGAACCCGGGGCCCTTGTTCGTTCGCCACTCTGCTTCCCGTGGCCACAGTCTCTTAACCCCGAGACTGCCGGCTGCTTGGAATTCGCACCCCTGAGTGGGGGCTCTCTGGGTCCCATTTGTTGGCACTCACTGCTGGTGTTGCTTTTTTTTTTTCCTTTTTTTTTTTTTAACTCTATTTTTCTTCTTTTTTGATTAGTTTTGTCATCTTTTCCCTCTTTGTCCCTTTTGTCTTTCTTCAGTGCTTAATTTCTCATCTCTCTATCTCTTCCCTCTCTTTCTGATCCCTGAATACCAGGTGATGTATACCTCTGTACCTTCTGGCCAGGCTGTGCTGTGAAAACTGAGACCGACTCCCCCAGACCTCATAGCTGCATCAGTGGGATCCCTGGGAACTTTGCAGTTCGTTAACTTTTCTGATTTTTATTTGTTCATTCTTTCCTTTTCTTCTTCTTCCCCCTTCTGGTTTCCTCCATCCCATAGTCTCTCATCTGAGCATTCCAACGACAAGCTCCCCTAGCATTCTTTTATGTTTGTATGCTTTTTGCTCCTGCTCCTCTCTCCTCTCTCCCATATCCAGCTTAGCTTCACACATAACCATCTTCCTGCTGCACCCTACCTACCTGCACAGTGCACTTGACATCACACCACCAAGCTGTGCAGGCACGCCCTATTGGAACCTGCCCAGCACTGACTACCGACCGTCCTGGTGGCTGCAGTGACTGCCACAAACAACCCGTCCCAGTGGCTCCTCTTCAGCTAGATCTGCCCACCTGTACCAAAAGGACAGAACAACAACAACAAAAAAATCTACAATCAATAAACGAGAGAAATATCTACTGAATGCCCCGAAAACAGCAAACAATATCAAAACATTTACAAAAACAGGACAAGATGGCTCCAATAGGTGTCCAAATTAAAACACCAGATAACTCTCCTGTGGAAGAAATTGCACTAGAAGTATCTGATAGGGAACTCAAATCACTAATACTCGGAATTTTCCAAGAACTGAGGCAAAAAGCTGACAAACATGAGGAAAAAATAGACAAATT
Organism: Dugong dugon; assembly: GCA_030035585.1. Lineage (NCBI taxonomy): Eukaryota > Metazoa > Chordata > Mammalia > Sirenia > Dugongidae > Dugong > Dugong dugon. Next base: position 39,282,480 of record CM057479.1, read on the forward strand.
TATGGAAAATACAGACAAAAAATTGGAAGAATTCAGGAAGATGATGCAGGAACAAAATGCCAAAATAAATTCACAACTCGAAATTCTACAAAAACAACAATTAGAAATCCAAAAGATAAACAACAAGATTTCAGAAATGGACGGTGTCATAGAAGGGCTAAGAAGTATATTTGAAACCATGGAAGACAGGATTAGTGGAACTGAAGACAAACACTTGGATACAACTCTGTTTCAGGAAAACTCAGAAAAAAGAAAAAAGAAAAATGAAGAGACACTGAGAGTTATGTGGGACACAATTAAAAGCAAAAACTTACGAGTGATTGGCATACCAGAACAGGGGGAGAAAACAGAAAACACAGAGAGGATCATTGACGAACTGCTGACAGAAAACTTTCCCAATATCATGAAAAATGAAAAGCTGGCCATCCAAGAAGCTCAACGAACCCCATATAGAAGAGACCCCAAAAGAAAATCACCAAGACATATCATATTCACACTCACTAAAACTAAAGACAAACAAAGAATCCTGAGAGCAGCTCATGAAAAACAAGAAGTCACATACAGAGGAGAAATAATAAGACTAAGCTCAGATTATTTGGCAGAAACCATGCAGGCAAGAAGGCAATGGGATGACATATATAAAATCTTGAAAGAAAAAAATTGTCAGCCAAGAATAATATATCCTGCAAAACTCTCATTCAAATTTGATGGTGAAATTAGGTAATTTTCAGATAAACAGAAACTAAAGGAATATACGAAAGTCAAACCAAACTTACAAGAATTATTAAAGGGAGTTCTTCGATCTGAGGACAAACAGCTTCAGCCCTCAGGCAGGACCTAGGAACTACGAAGCAAGTTCATATGAACCGGATACCATTCTAGGAACTGAACTACAGAGGACTTTCCAAAAACAAAAGAAATACAACAGGGAATCAGAGAAATCAATGAAAGGATGACAACAACATCAAAACAATGAAAGAGGGAACAAATGGCATAGGTATAGAACCTTCTAAAGGAGAGGAAGGCAAGGCGATACCAAGTAAAGGTAGACTGCTTCAAAATTATAAAGTTAAGGGTAAAATTCATGGTAACCACAAAGAAAGTTAACCAACCAACTCATAAAAATAAAGTCGAAAAACATAAAGTCTCAACAAAAACAAAACCTACAAAAACAAAAGAAATGAACACAAAATACACAAACAAAAGTAACCCAGCACAAGAGAGTAAGAAGAACAAAGAAAACTACAGCACCACAAAAAAAAGCACTACAAAATGACAGCAACAAACTTCCATCTATCAATAATTACACTGAACATAAATGGACTCAATGCACCCACAAAGAGATGGAGAGTGGCAGAATGGATAAGAAAACAGGATCCATCAATTTGCTGTCTACAAGAGACACACCTTAGAAACAAAGATGTGAATTTATTAAAAATCAAAGGTTGGAAAAAAATATATCAAGCTAACAACTATCAAAAAAGAGCAGGAGTGGCAATTCTAATCTCAGATAAAATAGACTTTAAAACAAAATCTACCATAAAAGACAAAGAAGGACACTATATAATGATTAAGGGGACGATCCATCATGAAGACATAACCATAATAAATATCTATGCACCCAATGACAGGGCTCCAAAATACATAAAAAAAAACTCTAACAGCACTGAAAAGAGAAATTGACAGTTCCACAATAATAGTAGGAGACTTCAACACACCACTCTCAGTAAAGGACAGAACAACTAAAAAGAAACTCAGCAAAGATACAGAAGACCTAAAGGACACAATCAGCCAACTGGACCTCATACACATATATAGAACAATCCATCCAACCACTGCAAAGTACACATTCTTTTCCAATGCACATGGAACGTTCTCCAGAATAGACCACATCTTAGGCCACAGAGCAATCCTCAACAAGATCCAAAATGCTGAGATAATTCACAGTATCTTCTCTGACCACAATGCCATCAAGGTAGAAATTAACACTAGAAAGAGCAAGGAAAAAAAATCATACACATGGAAACTGAATAATAATCTGCTTACACATCAATGGGTAATAGAAGAAATCATAGATGGAATTAAAAAATTCCTAGAATCAAATGAAAATGAAAACACATCATACCAAAACCTTTGGGACACAGCAAAGGCAGTCCTCAAAGGACAATTTATAGCAATAGATGCACATATCAAAAAAGAAGAAAGGGACAAAATCAAAACATTAACTACAGAACTCAAACAAATAGAAAGAGAACAACAAAAAAAGCCTACAACCACCGGAAGAAAGGAAATAGTAAAGATCAGAGCAGAAATAAATGAAATAGAGAACAGAAAAACAATAGAAAGAATCAACAAAACCAAAAGTTGGTTCTTTGAAAGAATCAACAAAATCGACAAACCACTGGCCAGAGTGACAAAAGAAAAACAGGAGAGGGCACAAATAACCCAAATAATAAACGAAATGGGGGACATTACAACAGACACAACCGAAATAAAAAGGATTATAACAGAATATTATGAAAAACTATATTCCAACAAATTTGAAAACCTAGAGGAAATGGATAAATTTCTAGAAACATACGGCCTACCCAAACTACAACAAAGTGATATTGAACATCTGAACAGACCCATAACAGGAGAAGAGATTGAAAAGGTAATAAAAAAACTCCCAACCAAAAAAGCCCTGGCCCAGATGGCTTCACTAGAGAATTCTACAAAACATTTATAGAAGAGCTTGTTCCAGTTCTACTCAAGCTATTTCAGAGCATAGAAGAGGAAACAACACTTCCAAATTCATTCTATGAAGCCAGCATAACGCTGATACCAAAAACTGGCAAAGACATCACAAAAAAAGAAAATTACAAACCAATATCTCTCATGAATATAGATGCAAAAATTCTGAATAAAATTCTAGCCAATAGAATTCAGTATCATATCAAAAATATAATACACCACGACCAAGTAGGATTCATACCAGGTATGCAAGGATGGTTTAACATTAGAAAATCCATCAACGTAATCCACCACATAAATAAAAGGAAAGAAAAAAATCACATGATCATCTCAATTGATGCAGAAAAGGCATCTGACAAAGTCCAACACCCATTCCTGATAAAAGCTCTCAATAAAATATGTATGGAAGGGAAATTTCTCAACATAATAATGGGAATCTATGCAAAACCAACAGCCAACATCATTCCTAATGGAGAGAAGCTGAAAACATTCCCCTTGAAAACAGGAACAAGACAAGGATGCCCTTTATCACCACTCCTATTTAACATTGTGCTGGAAGTTCTAGCTAGAGCAATAAGGCAAGAGAAAGAAATAAAGGGCATCAAAATTGGTAATGAAGAAGTTAAACTGTCCCTGTTTGCAGATGATATGATACTATACATAGAAAACCCTAAAGACTCCACGAGAAATTTACTGGAACTAATAGAAAGATTCAGCAGAATAGCAGGATACAAGATAAACATTCAAAAATCAGTTGGATTCCTATACACCAGTAAAGAGAATGATGAAAAGGAGATCAGGAAATAAATACCATTTTCAATATTCCCTAAAAAGATAAAATAATTAGGACTTAATCTGACCATGGATGTAAAAGACCTATAGAAAGAAAACTACAAAACACTGCTGCATGAAACCCAAAGTGATCTACATAAATGGAAAAACATACCATGCTCATGGATAGGCAGACTCAACATTGTGAAAATGGCAATTCTACCCAAAGCAATTTACAAATACAATGCAATCCTGATACAAATACCAACAACATTCTTCAAAGAGATGGAAAAACTAATTATTAACTTTATATGGAAAGGGAAGAAACCCCGAATAAGTAAAGCACTCCTGAAGAAGAAGAATAAAGTTGGAGGACTCACACTACCTGACTTGAGAAACTACTCTACAGCTACAGTAATCAAAATAGCCTGGTACTGGTACAATGACAGATACATTGACCAATGGAACAGAATTGAGAACACAGATGTAAATCCATCCACCTACGGTCACCTGATTTTCGACAATGGCCCAAAGTCCATCAAATGGGGAAAAGACAGTCTTTTTAACAAATGGTGCTGGCAAAACTGGATATCCATTTGCAAGAAAATGAAACAGGACCCATACCTCACACCGTATACAAAAACTATTTCAAAATGTATCAAAGACCTGAATATAAAGCCTAAAACTATAAAGTTCATAGAAGAAAAAATAGGACCAACACTTCAGGCCTTAATACATGGCATTAACAGGATACAAACCATAATCATCAATGCACAAAACTCAACAGATAAGCTAGATAACTGGGATCTTCTAAAAATTAAACACCTATGTGCTTCAAAAGACTTCACCAAAAGAGTCAAAAGAGAACCTACAGACTGGGGAAAATTTTTTGGACAGTATAAGTCAGACAAAGATCTAATCTCCATAATCTACAAGATAATCCAACACCTCTACAACAAAAAGACAAATTATCCTATTAAAAAATGAGTAAAGGAAATGAACAGGCACTTCACCAAAGAAGATATTCAAATGGCCAACAGACACATGAGGAAATTCTCGCGATCACTAGCCATTAGAGAAAGGCAAATTAAAACCACAATAAGATACCATCTCACCCCGACATTATTGGCACCAATCAAAAACACTGGAAATAACAATTGTTGGAGGGGCTGCGGGGGGGGGGGGGTGGTGGGAACTCTTGTGCACTGCTGGTGGGAATGCAAGATGATACAACCATTGTGGAAAATGATATGGCACTTCGTCAGAAAGCTAGAAATAGACATACGATTCGATCCAGCTATCCCACTCCTAGAGAAATAAGAGTCATCACTCGAATAGACATATGCACACCTATGTTCATGGCAGCTTTGTTCACAATAGCAAAACGATGGCAACAACCTAGATGCCCATCACCAGATGAATGGATAAACAAACTATGGTACATACACACAATGGAATACTATGCAACGAGAAAGAACAACAATGAATCTGTGAACCATCTCCTAACATGGATGAAACTAGAGGACATTATGCTGAGTGAAATAAGTCAATCACAAAAGGACAAATATTGTATGAGACGTCTACTGTAAAAACCCATGAAAAAGTTCATGCACAAAATGTAACAATCTTTGTTGGTTACCAGGCATGGGAGGGGTGGAGGGGAAATACTAAATAGGCAATAAATAGGTGGTATCTTGGGTGAAGGGGGAAACAGTACACAATACAGGGGAAACTAGCACAACCTGTACAAGGAAAGGTCACGGAAGCCCAATAGACACTTCCAAACTCTCTGGGCACTGAATTGCCTGGTGGAAGGCTGTGGGGACCATGGTCTCGGGGAACATCTAGCTCAGTTGGCATGGCACAGCTTATAAAGACAGTGCTCTACATTCTACCTTGGTGAGTAGTGTCTGGGGTCTTAAAAGCCTGTGAGCGGCCATCTAAGATACTCCACTGGTCTCACCCCTTTAGGAGCAAGGGAGAATGAAGAGAACAGGATACAAGGAAAAGATTAGTCCAAAGGACTAATTGTCCACAGCTACCAAGGCCTCCACCGGATTGAGTCCAGTACAGCTAGATGGTGCCCGGCTACCACCACTGACTTCTCTGATCAGAATCACAACAGAGGGTTCTGGACAGAGCTGGAAAAGGATGTAGAGCATAATTCTAACTCACAAAAAAAAAAAAAAAAAAATACCAGATTTACTGGCTTAAAGGAGACTGGAGAAACCTCGAGAATATGGCCCCCAGACACCCTTTTAGCTCAGTGGTGAAGTTACCTCCGAGGTTCCCTGTTCAGCCTGGGAGTGGACAGCACTGTAAAACCAAATGAGCCTAATGAGGTACAGGAGTCCTGTGACAAGGGCCAGAAGGCAGAAGGGGACAAGGAAGCTGGTGATAGGGAACACAAGGTTAAGTAAGGATATTGTTGATGTGTTGTGAGATTGTTAACCATTGTCATAGGGCAACATTTGTAGTAACTGTTAAAAGAGAAACTATTTTGCTCTCTAAGCCTTCATCTTAAGTGAGAATAACAGCACAATTGGAAGAGTGTAGTCAATGTCACTGAACTGTGTATGTAGAAGTTTTTGAAACGGTGTGTCTTTGGCTATGTGTATTTTCACCAAAAAAAAAAGAAAAAAAAAGGTTGAGAATTTAGAGGGTTAATATGTTGTGGGGTTGTTAACCAATGTCATAAAACAACATGTGTACTACTGTTTCATGAGAAACTATTTGTTCTGCAAGCCTTCACCTGAAGTACAATAAAATACAAAAAGAAAAAATAAACCCTATGTACAACAAAACACTGCAATTTACTGCACCATACTCACGATAGTTTCTATGCTTCAATCCACTGTTGCAGTCACTGTGTCAATCCATCTCTTTTATTTGCTTACTTTATTTATTTATTTTACTTTAGATGAAGGTTTAAAGAACAAACTAGCTTCTTGTTAAACAACTAGCACACATATTCTTTTGTGACGTTGGTTGCTAACCCTATGACGTGTCAACCCTCTCCCCTTCTTGACCTTGGGTTTCCTATTATCAGCTTTCTTGTCCCCTCCTGCCTTTTCATCCTTGCCCCTGGGCTGGTGTGCCATTTAGTCTCATTTTGTTTTATAGGCCTTTCTAATCTTTGACTGAAGGTGAAACTCAGGGGTGACTTCATTACTGAGATCAAAGGATGTCCAGGGGTCATCCTCTCAGTGTTTTTCCAGTCTTTGTCAGGCATGTAAGTCTGGTCTTTTGTATGTGTGTGTGTTAGAATTTTGTTCTACAATTTGCTCCAACTCTGTCCAGCACCCTCTATTGTGATCCCAGTCAGAGCAGTCAGTGGTAGCCAGGTACCATCTAGTTGTGCTGGATGCAGTCTGGTGGAGGCTGTTGTACATGTGACCCAATAGTCATTTGGACTAATCATTCCCTTGTGTCTTTGGTTTTCCTAATTCTATCTTGCTCCAGAAGGGGTGAGACCAATGAAGTATCTTAGATGGCCTCTCACAAGCTTTTAAGACCCCAAACGCTACTCACCAAAGTAGAATGTTGAATATTTTCTTTATAAACTATATTATGCCAGTTGAGCTAGATGTTCCCCTAGATCATGATCCCCACAGCCCTCAGCCCAGTAATTTGGTCTCTAGGGGAGTTTGGATGTGTCTATGCAGCTTCCATGACCTTGCCTTGGGCAAGTTGTGCTGACTTCCTCAGTATTGTGTACTGTCTTATCCTTTACCAAAGGTACCACTTACCTATTTTCTATTTAGTGTTTTTCCATCCCCATCTTTCCCCTCTGTAGTACCATCAAAGATTGTTTCTTTTTGTTTGGAAACCTTTTCATGAGTTTTTATAGTAGTGGTCTCATATAGTATTTGCCTTTTGTGATTGACTTATTTCACTTGGTATTATGCCCTTCAGATTCATCCATGTTGTGAGATGCTTTGTGGATTCATCATTGTTCTATATTGTTGCATAGTATTTCATTGTGTGCATGTACCATAATTTGTTTACCCATTCATCTGCTGATGAGCACTTAGGTTGTTTCCATCTTTTTGCTATTGTGAATAACGCTGCAGTGAACATGTGTGTGCATATGTCTATTCGTGTGACGGCTCTTATTTCCCTAGGATATATTTCTAGGAGTGGGATTGCTGAATCATATGGCATTGCTATTTCTACCTTTTTAAGGAAATGCCATATCGTTTACCAAAATTGTTGTACCATTTTGCATTCCCCCCTGCAGTGCATAAGAGTTCCAATCTCCCCACAGCTTCTCCAACATTTGTTATTTTCTGTTTTTCTGATTCATGCCAGTAATGTTGGGGTGAGATGGTATCTCATTGTGGTTTTGATTTGCATTTCTCTAATGGCTAGTGATCGAGAGCATTTCCTCATGTGTGTGTTAGTCGCTTGGATATCTTCTTTAGTGAAATGTCTGTTCATATCCTTTGTCCATTTTTTAATTGGATTATTTTTCTTTTGGTTTAGAAGTGTTGGATTTTTCTGTAGATTTTAGATATTAGTCTTTGTCGGATTCATCATAGCCAAATTTTTTTCCTAGTCTATAGATTCTTGTTTTACTTTTTTGGTAAAGTCTTTTTATGAGCATAAGTGTTTAATTGCTAATTAGAAAATCCCAGTTATTTAGCTTATTTTCTAGAGTTTGTGTGTTGTGAGTTATGTTTTTTATCTTTTTAATGCCATGAGTTATGGCCTGTAGAGTTGACCCTGTTTTTTTTTTTCCTGTGGTAGTTTTTGGCTTTATACTTAGGTCTTTGATCATTTTGAATTAATTTTTGTGTATGGTGTGAGGTATGGGTCTTGTTTCACTTTTTTGCAGATAAACATCCAGTTTTGCCAGCACCATTTGTTAAAAATACTGTCTTTTCCCGATTTGATGGACTTTGGGCCTTGTCAAAGATCAGGTGACAGTACCTGGATGGATTAACTTCTGGGTACTGAACTCTGTTCCATTGGTCAACGTGTCTGTCATTGTACCAGTAGCAGGCTGTTTTGGCTACAGTAGCTGTATAATAGGTTCTGAGGTCAGGTAGTGTGAATCCTCCTATTTTATTCTTCTTCAATAGTGCTTTACTTTTCTAGGGCCTCTTTCCTTTCTATATAAAGTTAATGATTAGTTTTCTCCATCTATTTAAAGAATGCTGTCGTTATTTGGATGGAGATTGTATTGTTTCAATCTATATGCATGGTATGTTTTTCCATTTATGTAGTTCTCTTTTTGGTTTCTTGCAGTAGTTTTTTGTAGTTTTCTTTGTATAGGTCTTTTACATCCCTGGTTAGGTTTATTCCTAAGTATTTTCAGTTTTTAAGGGCTGTTACAAATGGTATTGGTTTCCTGATTTCATTTTCTTTGTTCTCTATTGGTGTGTAGGAATCCAACAGATTTTTGTATGTTTATTTTATATACTGCTACTCTGCTGAATCTTTCTGTTGTTCCAGTAGTTTTCTCATAGATCTTTTGGGTTTTTTATGTATAATATCACATCATCTGAAAATAGGGATAGTTTTCCTTCTTCCTTACCAATTTGGATGCCCTTTATTTGTTTTTCTTGCCTTATTGCTCTACCTAGGATTTCCAGCACAATGTTAAATAGGAGTGGTGATAAAGTGCATCCTTGTCTTGTTTCTGTTCTCAAGGGGAATGTTTTCAGACTCTCTCCATTATGAATGATGTTGGCTGTTGGTTTTGTGTAGATAACTTTGATTATGTTGAGGAATTTCCCTTCTATACCTATTTTATTGAGAGTTTTTATCAGTAACAGGCATTGGACTTTGTCAAATGCCGTTTCTGCATCCATTGAGATGATCATATGATTCTTTTCCTTTATTTTATTCATGTGGTAGAAAACGTTGATTGATTTTCTAGTGTTGAGCCATCCTTGCATACCTGGTATGAATCTCACTTGGTCATGGTGTGTTAGTTTGTTGTTATGATGCTGAATTCTATTGGCTACAATTTTGTTGAGAATTTTTGCATCTATGTTCATGAGAGGTATTCATCTGTACTTTTCTTTTTTTGTGGTGTCTTTGCCTGGCTTTGGTATCAGGATTATGCTGCTTCCTAGAATGAATTTGGAAGCATACCTTCATTTTCTGTGTTTTGAAATAGTTTGAGAAGTATTAGTGTAAGCTCTTCCATCAATGTTTGGTAGAATTCTCCTGTGAAGCCATCTGGGCCAAAGGTTTTTTTCATTTGTAGTTTTTTTTAAACTTATCTTTCAATCTCTTCTCTTGTTATGGGTCTATTCAGATTTTGAAAATCACTTTGTGTTAGTTTGGGTAGGTAGAGTGTTTCTAGAAATTTGTCCTTTGCATTTAGGTTTCCAAACTTGTTGCAGTCTAGTTTTTCATAGTACTGTGTTATGATCCTTTTTCTTTAGTTGGGTCTGCTGTAATGTCCCCCATTTCATTTTTCATTTGGGTTATTTACATCCTCTCCTGTTTCTCTTTTGTCAGTTTGGCCAATGTTTTGTTGATTTTGTTGATCCTTTAAAAGAAACAACTTTTGGTTTTGTTGATTCTTTCTATTGTTTTTCTCTACTCTATATCATTTATTTCTGTTCCAATCTTTATTATTTCCTTTCTTCTGGTGGCTGTGAGCTTCCTTTGCTATTCTCTTTCTATATGTTTGAGTTGTGTAGCTAATGTTTTGATTTTGTCCCTTTCTTCTTCTTTGGTGTGAGCATCTATTGCTATAAATTTTCCCCTGAGTACTGCCTTTGCTGTGTCCCAAATGTTATGGCATGTTATGTTTTAATTCTTATTTGATTTTTGTCCTTGCTCTTCCTGTTTTTAATTTCTACTTTGATGGCATTGTGATCAGAGAAGATACTTTGTATTATCTCAATATTTTGGATTTTGTTGAGGGTTGATTTTGGTCTAAGATGTGGTCTATTCTGGAGAACATTCCACTGGTTTTGAAAAATCATGTGTACTTTGTAGCGATTAGGTGGAGTGTTCCATACATATCTGTGAGGTCAAATTGGCTGATTGTGGCCTTTAGATCTTGTATATCTTTGCTGAGTTTCTTTCCAGATGTTCCGACCATTACCAAGAGTGGTGTGTTGAAGTCTCCTACAATTATTGTGGAACTGTCAATTTCTCATTTCAGTGCTGTTAGAGTTTATTTTATATATTTTGGGGCCCTTTCATTGGGTGTCTAAATATTTATTATGGTTGTGTCTTCATGATGGATTGACCCTTTAATCATCATATAATGCCCTTCCTTTACTTTTATAGTGGATTTTGTTTTAAAATCTATTTTATCCAAGATTATTATTGCCACTGTTGCTCTGTTTTGGTAACTGTTTACTGGCTATATATTTTTCTCCTTTGAGTTGTAATAAATTTATGTCTTTGTTTCTAAGGCCTGTCTCTTGCAGACAACATAGTGATAGGTCCTGTTTTTTTAATCTATTCTGTCACTCTCTCTTTATGGGAGTATTTAGACCATTTATGTTCAATGTAACTATTAACAGAAGTGATTTTATTGCTGTTATTTTATAGTGCTTTTTTTTTGTATTGCAGACTTTTTCTTTGTTTCTTTTACTGTCCTGTGGTGCATTCCATTTTTTTGTGGATTTTTTTTTTTTCATTTCTTTCATTTTTGTGGATTTTGTGTTTACTGAGACTTCATGTTTTTCTCCTTTATTTTGATGGGTAGGTTTGTTAACTTTCTTTGTTGTTACCTTGAAATTCACCTCTATCTTCCTAACTTTTAACCAGTCTTTTATTACGTCATGTCACCTTGACTTCCTCTCCATTTGAAATTTCTTACCTACATTTTTTTCCATCTTTTATTGTTCTGAGGTTGTTGTCATTTACAGATTAACTTCTCTAGTTCCCTGTTGTTAATCTTTTAATTTTGTTTTATCCTTGAAAGTTCATTACCTAGGTTGGTATCTGGCTGATGTGATTTTCTGTCCTAGATTTAGGCTATTGTCTGATGTTGGTTCTCTAACCAAAGTACTCTCTTTAAGAATTCTTGTAAGTTAGGCTTAGTTTTTATATATTCCCTTAATTTCTGTTTTTCTGAAAATGTCCTAAGTTCACCATCATATTTGAGCAAGAGTTTTGCAGGGTATATTATTCCTGGTTGACAATTTTTTTCTATCAAGATTTTATATATGTTGTTCCATTGCCTTCTTCCCTGCATGGTTTCTGCCAAGTAATCAGAGCTTAGTTTTATTGCTTCCCCTTTGTATGTGACTTTTTGTTTCTCTCAAGCTGCTTTCAGGATTCTTTCTTTGTCTACTGTTTTAGCAAGTGTGATCATTATATGCCTTGATGATTTTCTTTTGTGGTCTATCCTATATGGGCATCTTTGAGCTTCTTGGATTGTTAGCTTTTCATCTTTCATAATACTAGGGGAGTTTTCTGTCAGCAATTTTTCAATGATCTTCTCTGTGTTATCTGTTTTCTCCCCCATTCTGGAACTCCAATCACTCATAGATTTTTGCTTTGGATTTTATTCTCCGTCATTCTCGGTGTTTCTTCATTTTTCTTCTTTTTTTCCTCAAATTAAGTGGTATCCAAATATTTGTGTTCAATTTCACTAATCCTGTCTTCCATTATTTCAAACTTGCTCCTCAGACCTTCTATGACACTCTCTATTTCTAAAATCTTGTTGTTTATCTTTTGGATTTCTAATTGCTGTTTTTGTATTATTTCTAATTGTAAATTTATTTTAACATTTTGTCTCTATTATTTTTCTGAATTCTTCCATTGTTTTGTCTGTCTTTTTCATGATTTTGTCTATTTTTTCCTCTTTTTTGTCTGTTTTTTCCTTCATCTCTTGGATAGCCTTGAATATTAGAGATTTGAATTCCCTGTCAGTTAGTTCCTGTACCTTTTCTTCTACTGAAAGATCTTCTGGTGTTTTATTTTGGATGCCTACTGGAATCATCCTATTCTTTTTTTTTTTTAAATATGTTTTGATATCGTGTGTTGTCTTCATGACATTCAGTAATTATTTTCTTCATTTATTGACTGTAAATTTGTTTGTTTCATCCTAATTTTTTGTTTTATTTAGTTATGTCTGAGTAGGCAGGCTGGGCATTCTTTGTTGTTTGCTTGTCTGTGCGTATGATACTTCTCACCACCTTGTCCAATGGGCAGGGCCAGTTGCTCAGGTATGGTATAGCAGGGCAGAGGGGGAGGGGATAAGATGGGTCATTTGTGGCACATACTAGGGCAGACAGGGTTGGGCGGGGGTAGTGCAAGGCAGGTTCTGGTAGACCATGCCTATGCCACTCAGGGGTGTGCTGTTCAGTGCACAGGGGAGGGTCAAGGATGTGATGTGTGTAGCTAAGTGGGTATGGGAAAGAAGAGAAAGATGAGGGAGAAAAAGAAGCCAAAAAATATATATACTGCTGAGGGAGACTGCCATTGGAGTGGTGCAGACCTGGGGAAGCTGTGTGCTGGTGGCTTTCTAGCCAAACAATGTTGCACAGGCCATCAAGAAGGGACAGATGTGGCATACACAGCTAGGTGGGCAGGAGAAAAGAAAGGGAGGAAGGGAGAGAGAGATAAGAAACTAGATTAAAAAAAAGGAGAGAAAGGCATACACAGACAGGTGGTGGGGAGAAAGGAAAGGAAGGAAGGTAGAAAGAAACAAGAAACAAAAAAAAAGATGGATGGGAAGAAGGCAGAGAGAGACAGGAAACTAAGAAAAAAGAAGAGAAAAAAATAAAGAAAAATTGCCCCAACAGAGGCCACCAGAAGTGAGTCCCCACCCGAGCAGTGCTGCACAGTCTGTCAAGAAGGAGCAGAGATGGCACACAGTGCCAAGTGTTCAGAAGTGTAAGGAGGGAAGGTAGAGAGAGACAAGAATCTGGAAAAGAAAACAGAAAAAAAAAAAAAAAAACCCAGGGAGCTCACTGGTGTGGTGGCACAGACTGGAGAAGAAGCTCCCTAACCTAGCAGCACTGCACAGCCCGTCTAGAAGGAGGACAGATGGCATACGGTGCCAGGTGTTCAGGATAAAGGAAAAGAAGGAGGGTAGAGAGAGAGAGAAGGATCTAGGAAATGGAGAAAAACAAAAAAGATAGAAAGAAAAAAAAATACCCCCAGGGAGCCTACCAGCTTGGCAGAGCAGACCAGAGAAGTGGCTCCCCAGCCGAGCAGCACTGCATAGCCTGTCAAGAAGGAACAGAGATTGCATACAGAGCCAGGTGTTTAAAGGAAAGTAAAGGAAGGAGATGAGAAAGAGAGAAGACACCAAAAAAGCTAAAAAACAACAACAACAGCACTAAAAAAGTGGCACTGAAGGAGCTGTCCATTGTGGGTGGGGCGAAACCAAGAGGCAAGGAACCAGTGTCTCCCACCTGAGTAACCTCAGCTCCTGGAAATTGACAGAGGCCAAGCAGAGGAAGAAGTGTGGGGAGTGGGAAAGCATGTATCAATGGTTATTGGGTGCTCTGTCTCCTGCTGGGAGCTCCACGAAGCTGCCTTCCTGTAGTCCCTGTCCACTACTCTTGGTGGCTAAGGCGTCCCTGATGGTGAATCCGTCCTGCATTAACTGACAGGGGACCTCTACTCTGTAGCTGTCCTCGCTCTCTGTTCTCTGTCAGTTTCTTATTCCATTTGGTGTTTGGTTGTGTTCTTTACCCCTTCATTTGATACTTAGGTTTCCAGGATTGATGTTCATCTCTGTTATTCTTAGTTTTTCAGGTCTTTGCTGTGGAGGGACGGCATGGTGCTTCTGTCTATAGCTCCATGTTTTTGTTTGCTTGTTTTAGAAGCTATTAATTAAGTGTACTAAATAAAACTCATCATCCTGCCAGATATTCTGCATTAACAAACACTTATCATTACTACAATATAACCAAGGAAGATATTACAAAAAATCGAAGGGTTAAACTGAGGAGAGGGTTTGAATTTAGTACTAAGTACTTTATGTTAGCTAAGCTCTTAAAAACTGTGCCACCAGGGCTCCATTTTATTTTAGTTGACAAACATCATGGATTTAGCCAAAAATATATAATTTTTAGAAATATTTAAGCTTGAATTTAGCCAAAATGCCAAAAGTAGATAAATTTCTAATAGTTTTTTTAAACATTCATGCACATGTATGAAAACTTATTAAAAGTAATTTAAGTGAAAATTCTTTAAAAGTAAACCATGACTAGTAGTTTATGATGTAACTGCTTTATTTCACTTAGTTTTCATGCTAAGCAGTCTTGATTTTCTCTTCCCTCCCACTGATGTTCAAAGGTCCTTTCATATCTTTGGATAAACCTGTCTACATTATGGCAACAGATATAAATTAATAAATAAATTTTGAAACTTCACCTAATTGCAATTGTTTACTTTAGCTAATTATAATTTATTATAAACAATAATTTACCATTATGTACCTGATCTTATTCTAGGCATTCAACATGGAGATGAATAAGACATGTTATCTGAATTACAGGTTCTCAGTTATAAGAAGAGATAAGCACATAAATAAATAAGATCATAAAAAAAAAAAAAACAGCTTGCAGTGATATATATGCTAGTACTGGTTAAAGCTCTATGGAGATATAGTATAGAAAATAATTCTGCACAGGTGAATACTTTTTTTAAAAAACTACAAAGGAAATACATGTATATATCTTTCAGTAAGTCTTTAATGCTTAGTTCTTAAAAAGATAAATGTTTTATTTTATTTAAAATTATAATGTGTTGGCAATTTTTCTTTCTCTCAGTTTCCCATACTGAAGGAAATCAGTCTGGCCTAATTACAGAGCCACAAGTATTAAATCATTGCTCTACAAGTTATAATTTGCCTAGTTGTTATCAAGAAAATCAATGTGCTTTTATGGATCAGCCCTGAGAAACTAAATTTATGTTATAGTAGTCAGGATCATAGGTAGTAAAATGTAGTGTTACAATCTTCTGGAAATAAGAAATGTCAATTATTTTAGAAGTATATTAAAAAGTGGGAAGTTCTTTGGCATGTGAAGAATCAGCAGACAGAAAGAAAATTTTAAAAGATAAATGGTAGGTTTTGATTTATTTTAACATACCAAAAATTTGTCTTTAATTTGAACGTTAATAAAATGATAGAAATTATTTGTACACTATGCTACAACTGATACGGCTCCTAACCAAAGGATCAGCAGTTTGAAACCACCAGCCGCTCCTTGGAAAACATATGAGGCAGTTCGACCATATCCGATAGAGTCACTATGAGTCAGAGTTGACTCGCTGACAATGGGTTTAGTTTTGGGTTTTTTTATATGGTGGTCCAGCATAGTGTGAGTTGATGAATCTTGTCTAACACCTGTCAGCTAGTGTATTGCTATCAATTTTGATGATTCTTTTTGAACTCGCAAGTTCTAATTCTTGCTTCAGACGGGTGTTTTTCTTGAAGACTAAGCAAAATACACTGAGAGGGCTTCCATCTTCTTCAACTAAAATTAGGCTTGTGTACAAAGTAGCCTTATCATACCAGCATCATTTGAGTACTTGACCCAAATCTTACCCCTCTTGCCTGCTGTAAATTGCCTTTGTCATGTCTATAATTGTTAACATGCAAGAGAAGAATGTACAATTGTAACTATATCAAGATTCCATTCGCCTTTACAATGGCTTCACATTCATGAAAACATTTTTTTATATATATTTACTCTAAGACTTTTATGATCTTTCTGTTTTTCTTCCCTTTATTCCACTCTTTCTTCCTTCTTTTCTTACAGAACAGTGCACATTCTGTACACTGGTTTTGATTCCCATTCTCTATAAATATTTACCAGCAGTCCCCAGGTTACAAATGAGATCCTTTCCTAACTGTGCCTTTAAATCTTTAAGCCTAATTTGTAGGTAAGTTGAAACAGGTGCATATAGTTCTTTTTTCTTTTTTTTAATTAATGTAATTAAATGAAGTTTCCATTTCAAGTTAGTCTCCCATACAGAATTTTTTTTTTTAACGTACATTGTTATGAGACCCCAACTGCTCACCCCATTCTGTGACAGCTCACTCCTCCCCTCCGCCCCTGATTCCCCATGAACGTTCAAACAGCTCCTAAATCTCTCTGCCTTCCCCTCTCACCTCTGGATAGAAGCCACCCCTTTGGTCTCATATCTATTTGTCTAAGAGGCACATTCTTCACGAGTATCACTTTATGTCCCACAGTCCAGTCCAATCCCTGTCTGAAGAGTTGGCCTCAGAAATTGTTTTAGTTCTGGGGTGATGGAGAGACCAGGGGCCATGCTTTCTGGGGCGCATCCAGTCTTAGTCAGACCATTAAGTCTGGTCTTGTTACTAGTATTTGAGTTCTGTATCCCATCATTCTACTGCTCCATGAGGGACCCTCTGTTCTCTCCCCTCTCAGGACGTTCATTGGTGGTAGCTGGGCACCATCTAGTTCTTCTGGTCCCAGGCTGATGAAGCCTCTAGTTTATGTGGCCCATTCGGTCTCTTGGACCTCATACAGTTCTTATATAGCCTTATTTAAGTTCAAGAAAGTGCTCAAAAACTTTTCAATTATTTATTTATTTTTAATTGTACTTTTGATGAAGGTTTATAGAAAAAACAGTGTTTCATTAAACAGTCAGTACACATATTGTTTTATGACATTGGTTAAGAACTGCAAGGCGTATCAACACTCTCCCTTCTCGATACTGAGGACTTTTTTATGGTGAAAATATACATAGCCAAATTTACACCATTTTGAAAGTTTCTACATGTACAATTCAGTGACATAGATTACATTCTTCCAGCAATGCTGCTATTATCACTATCCTTTTCCAAATTGTTCCATCACCATTATCTTCAACTCACTGTCTCCTAGGCTTCCAACCAAACCTTTTGAGTTGCTGTTGTCAATTTGATCTCACATAATTTTTTTTTAGTACCTTAGATGAAGGTTTGCAAAACAAATAGTTTCTCATTAAATAGTTAGTACAAATATTGCCCTATGACAATGGTTAACAACCCCATGACATGTCAACACTATCCCTTCTCAAACTTGGGTTCCTTATCACCAGATTTCCTATCCCCTCCTGACTTCTAGTCCTTGACCCTGGACTGCTGTGCCTCATTAGTCCTGTTTTGTTTTATGAGGCTGTCCAATCCCTGGCTGAACGGTGAACTTCGGGAGGGGCTTCGTCACTGAGCTAAAAGAGTGCCAGGGGGCCATACTCTCGGGGTTTCTCCAGTCTGTCAGTCCAGTAAATCTGGTCTTTCTTTGTGTGAGTTATAATTCTGTTCTACATCCTTTTCCAGCTCTATCCAGGACCCTCTATTGTGATCCCGGTCAGAGCAGTCAGCGGTGGTAATCAGGCACCTTCTAGCCGTACTGGACTCAGTCTAGTGGAGGCCATGGTAGCTGTGGTCCATCAGTCCTTTGGACTAATCTTTTCCTTGTGTCTTGTTCTCTTCATTCTCCCTTGGTCCTGAAGCAGTGAGAGCAATGGAGTATCTTAGCTGCTCACAGGCTTTTAAGACCCCAGATGCTACTCATCAAGGCAGAATGTAGAACATTGTCTTTATAAACTGTTATGCCTATTGAGCTAGGTGTTCCCCAAGACCATGATCCCCACAACCCTCCACCCAGCCATTCAGTCCCTCAGGGAGTTTGGAAGTGTCTTCAGAGCTTCCATGACCTTTCCTTCTACAAGTTGTGCTGGCTTCCCCAGTAATGTGTATCATTTACCAAAGTTACCACTTATCTGTTTAGTTCCCCCCACATCCCTCCTATCCCTCGTAACCAACGAAGATTGTTTCTTTTTGTGTGTAAACTTTTCCATGAGTTTTTACAGTAGAGGTCTCATACACTATTTGTCCTTTTGTGATTGACTTATTTCACTCAGCATGAAGTCCTCCAGTTTCATCCATGCTATGAGATGCTTCACAGATTCATCATTGTTCTTTATCTTCGTATCATACTCCATTGTGTGCATGTACCATAGTTTGTTTATCCATTCATCTGTTGACGGGCATCTAGGTTGTTTCCATCTTTTTACTATTGTGATCAGCACTGCAATGAATATGGGTGTGAATATGTCTATTAGTGTGAAGGCTGTTATTTCTTTATGATATATTCCTAGGAGTGGGATTGCATTTTGTAGTGCTTTTTTTTTGTGGTGCTGACTTTTTGTTCCTCTTATTCTCCTGTGCTGAGTTCCTTTTGTTTGTGGAATTTTTTTTTTTCTTTTGTTTTTGTAGGTTTTGTTTTTACTGAGACTTCAGGTTTTTCTTCTTTATTTTGATGAGTAGGCTTGTTCACTTTCTTTGCTGTTACCTTGAAATTTATCCTTATCTTCCTAGATTTGTACCAGTCTATTATTACTTGGTATTGCTTGACTTCCTCTCCATTAGAAGGTTCTATACCTACACCGTTTATTCCCTCTTTTATTCTTCTGATGCTGTTGTCATTTACAGATTAACCTCCCTGGTTCCCTTTTGTAATTATTTTGGTTTTGCATAGTCCTTAAGAGTTCATTTCCTAGGTTGGTATCTGGCTAGTACAATCCTGTGTCCTGCATTCAGCCTGTGGTCTGATATTGTTTGTTCTCAGATCAAAGGACTCCCTTTAATAGGTCTTGTAAGTTTGGTTTGGTTTTTACTGGGAAATGACCTAATTATTTGGAAATGAGCTAATTTCACCATCATATTTGAGCCAGAGTTTTGCAGGATATATTAGTCTTGGCTGGCAATTTGTTTCTTTCAAGGTTATATGTTATCCCATTGCCTGCCTGCCTGCATTGTTTCTGCCGAATAATCCAAGCTTAGTCTTATTGTTTCTCCTCTCTATGTGACTGTTTGTTTTTCTTGAGCTGCTCTCAGGATTCTTTGTCTTTGATTTTAGTGAGTGTGATTATGATATGTCTTGGTGATTTTCTTTTGGGGTCTATCTTATATGGGGTTCGTTGAGCTTCTTGGATGATCAGTTTTTCATCTTTCATGATATTGGGGAAGTTTTTTGTCAGCAATTCTTCAATGATCCTTTCTGTGTTTTCTGTTTTCTCCCCCTGCTCTGGAACTCTGATCACTCATAGAGTTTTGCTTTTGATTGTATCCCAGATAATTCTCAGGGTTCCTTCATTTTTCTTCATTCTTTTTTCTGATTTTTTCTCAAACAGAGTTGCAGCCAGGTTTTGCCTTCAATTTCACTGATCCTGTCTTCCATCATTTCAAACCTGCTCCTCACCCCTTCTATGACACTGTCCCTTTCTGAAATCTTGTTGTTTATCTTTTGGATTTCTAATTGTTGTTTTTGTATGATTTCTAGTTGTGAATTTATTTTATCATTTTGTTCCTGTATTATTTTCTTGAATTCTTCCATTTTTTTTGTCTGTATTTTCCATGAATTTGTCTGCCTTTTCCATGAATTTCTCTATTTTTTCCTCATTTTTGTCTGTTTTTTGCTTCAACTCTTGGATAATTCTGAATATTAGAGATTTGACTTCCCTATCAGTTAGGTCTAGTGCCTTTTCTTCTACTGGAAGGTCAGCTGGTATTTTATTTTGAATGCCTACTGGAACCATCCTATCTAGTTTTTGTAAATGTTTTGATATTGTGTGCTGCCTGCGGGGCATTCAGTGACTATTTACCTGGTTTATTGATTGTAGATTTGTTTGTTTCCTCCTGATTTTTTTATTTTATTTGGTTATGTCTGAGGAGGTGGGCTGTATATTCTTTGTTGTTTGCTCGTCTGTGGGCAGGGTCAGTCACTCAGGTATGGAAGAGCAGTGCAGGTCCAGCTGAAGGGGAGGTGCTAGGATAGGTTTTTAATGGCACGTACCAAGGCTGACAGTGTGGACCAGGAATCAGTGCAGAGCAGTTTCCAGTAGGCCGTGTCTGTGTTGCTTGGCAGTGTGATGTTCAGCACCACGGTGCAGGTAGACAGGAAGGAGGGAGTAGATTGTGATGTGTGGAGCTAAGATGGGTATGGGAAAGATGAGAGAGTGGATATAGGAACAGGAGTCAAAGACATACACACAAACAAAAAAGAGTGCTAAGGGAGGTTGCTATTGGAGTGGAGAGATGAGAGACTGAGAAATGGTTGAAAAAAAGAAAAAGGGTAAAAGACAAAAATGAATAATCAAGAGATTGGAAATGAAGAAAGACAAAAAGAGAATAAGAGAGAGATGAAAACTAAACAAAAAATGAGAAAAAACAAACAAAAAAAATGCCAAGAACAAAGAAATGCGTGCAGGGATGTCCCTGTGTATCTGTGCAGAGTAAGGGACTAGCTTCCAAGCCACGTGGTACTGCCTGGCTAGAAGGGGCTCTCAAGCTGAGAAAATAAAATGAAAACAAACAAATCAAAACAGAACAAATCAGAGCAAAGAAACAAACAAACAAAAAAGCCCCGGGAGTCCCACCTGCGTGGCGGCTCGGGCCAGGAAGCAGTTTCACAGTTGAGCGGTGTTTTGCAGCCTTTCAGGAAGAAGGAAAGATGGCACACAGAGTCAGGTATTTGAGCAAAAGGAGGGGGAGGTGGTGAGAGGTAAGGAAGAAATCTAAAGAAGCGGAAAAAAGCAACACCAGTAGCCAACAAATGGCACTCAGGGAGCTGGCCAGTGCGGGCGGGTGGAATCCAAGTGGCAGTGGGGGGAAGCTCATGCTTCCCGGCCAATAGACTGTGGCTGCAGGAAGCAGAGGAGGCTAAAAGGAAATGAACTTTTGGGGGTGGGAAACCCTATATCGTGGGTTACCGGTTGTTCTGTCTCCTGCTGGAAGCTCCATGAAGCTGCTTTCTCATACATCCTGTTAGCTGATCTCCAATAGGAGTCCAAGATGGCAGATCCATGCTGCGGTAGCTGATGGGGGACCTCTTCATGTATCTTTCCTTGTGCTCTGTTCTTGGTTAGTTTCTTATTCAATATGGTGCTTGGCTGAGTTCTTTATCTCTCCATTTGATGGTTAGGGTTTTAGGATTGACACGTGACTCTGCTTGACTTAGTTTTTCTGATCTTTGCTGCTGAGGAACGGCGTGCTGCTTCTGACTATAGTGCCATGTTGCCCTGAAGTCTGCCTTTTCAATTATTTAAAAGCTGCAAGTGCAGAAAGTGAAGGTGATTGTAATGAAAAATTTGTTGCAAAGTAGGGATTGGTTCAATCATTTCCAGAAGAGGGCAAATTTACATAACATTAAAGAGCAAGTACCAGTTTTCCATAAGTCAGATGTTCTTAAGCCAGAGACTGCCTGTAGTTATTTTCCTCTATTCCAGGGTTCAGAAAATATTTTCTGTAAATGGAGAGGAATTAAATATTTTAGGCTTTGTAGACCATATTGTCTCTGTAACAACTATTCAACTTTGCCTTTGTAGCACAAAACTAGCCACAGACAATAAGTAAATGGATGGGCATAGCTGTGATCCAAAAAATTTTTATTAAAAAAACAGATAAAAAACCATAATTTGGTGACTCATGCTCTATAGCATATGCTTTTTTAGAGGGACAGAAAAAAATGACTACTCTTTCAATATACTTGACTATTTTGTTGAAAACACTACTAGAAAACCAATCTTTTTTCCCCCAAGGAATAAAAGTATCTTTTTACAAGATCCTTTTTGATTCTCCATTAAAATAAACAATAGATAACAACAACAGCATAAATGAAGCCATACAAAAAAGAACAAAGTAATTCTAGTCTTAAGATTGTTGGATGCAAAGATACACGTATCATACAACATGAAGGAAAAAAAATGCACATGTCATTTACTTTTTTAGCTAGAAATAGTCTTAGTCTACCAACCAACTACTCTGATGACACCAATTATCTAATTAAAAATCATTACATTTTGAAAAATTGAATTAAGTATTGAAAAGATGTTCTATATAATCACACCCTAATTTTTCTTAATTTCCTTTGTTGTCTTACTTTTACATTGTTCACTTTAAATATTTGTCCCATCCTCTAACATTTATGTAGCAACTCAGTCTTCCAAGACCTGAAAGTTTTTTCTAAGTAAACATATATATATACTTACTTCTGCACATGTATGACTGCTGTCTGCTTTTATTCACTTTATTCCACTTTTCTATCTTTTTTTTACTGAATAGTGCACATAGTCATATTGCTTTATATTCCTATTTTCTGTCCATCAATATTTACTTATTTTCCTCTATTCCAAGGATCAGCAAATGTTTTTTATGAAGGGCCAGATAGTAAATATTTGTAATTCTTTATAAGTAATGTGTGTCTTAAGACAATAGGTGACTCCTACAGGGAAAAAGAAAAAAATGTACTTTACACTCTGAAATTAATTCCTCAAACCTAAAACACAAATACATTATACAAAACAAAGATTAATTATCATTATTGGAGTCGTATCTACCCTACCCATACTTGTTATTCTGCTTCCGGGATCACAAAATATTATAAATGTTACCGACTTAAAAAGATAAAAGAAAATAGTAGTTTATTTATGGCAAATGACTAAATTAGCTTACCTTAAATTAAACAAAAAGTTTCTTGACAATAGGCTATTTTTTTCCAAGTTTGTATTTCAAGTGCTTTATACATAGTTGTTGTTGTTAGGTTCCATCCAGTCAGCTTCCACTCGTAATTACCCTATGTACAGCAGAAGGAAACACTGCCTGGTCCTGAGCCATTTTCAAAATCGGTGCTATGTTTGACCCCATTATTGTAGCCACTGTGTCAATCCATCTTGTTGAGGGTCTTACTGTTTTTCACTGAACCAAGCATGATGTCTTTCTCCAGGAATTGGTCTCTCCTGATAACATGTCCAAAACATGTGAGACAAAGTCTTGACATCCTCTCTTCTAAGGAACATTCTGGCTGTACTACTTTCAAGATAGATTTCTTTTTTCTTTTGGCAGTCCGTGGTATATTCAATATTTTTCACCAACACACTAATTCAAAGGCATCAATTCTTTTTTGGTCTTCCTTATTCATTGTCTAGCTTTTGCTTTTATATATGAGGAGACTGAAAATACTATAGCTTGGGTCAGGCGCACACCAGTCCTCAAAGTGACATCTTTGTTTTTTAACACTTATAAGAGGTCTTTTGCAACAAATTTGCCTAATGCAATGCATCATTTGACTTCCTGACTGCTGCTTCCATGGGCGTTGATTATGGATCCAAGGGAAATGAAATCCTTTCTCCATTTATCATAATGTTGCTTTTTGGTCCAGTTGTGAGAATTTTTCTCTTCATTATGTTGAAGTGTAATCCATACTCAAGGTTTTAGTCTTTGATCTTCATCAGTAAGTACTTCAAGTCTTCTTTGCTTTCAGCAAGCAAGGTTGTGTCATCTGCATGTTGCAGGTTGTTAATGAGTCTTCCTTCTATCCTCATGCTGCATTCTTCTACATATAGTCCAGCTTTTAAGGTTATTTGCTCAGCATACGTATTTAATAAGTATAGTGAAAGAATACAACCTTGCTACACACCTTTCCTGACTTTAAACCATGCAGTATCCCCTTGTTCTGTTCAAATGAATGCCTCTTCACCTATGTACAGGTTCGACATGAGCACAATTAAATGTTCTGGAATTCCCATTTTTCACAATGTTATCCATAATTTGTTATGATCTTCACATTTGAAAGCCTTTGCATAGCCAATAAAACACAAATAAACATCTCTCTGGTATTCTCTGCTTTCATCCAAGATCCATCTGACACCAGTAATGATATTCCTTGTTCCATGTCCTTTTGTGAATCTGGCTTGCATTTCTGGCAGCTCCCTGTAAATGTACTGCTGCAACAATTTTTGAATTATCTTCAGCAAAATTTTACTTGTGTGTGATTATGAATGATATTGTTCGATAATTTCTGCATTCTGTTGGATCACCTTTCTTTGCAATGAGCACAAATATGGATCTCTTCCAGTCAGTTGGCCAGGAAGCTGTCTTCAAAATTTCTTGACATATAAAAGTAAGCATTTCCAGTGCTGCATCCGTTTTTTAACGCTCCATCCATTCCTGGAGCCTTGTTTTTTGCCAATGCTTTCAGTGCAGCTTGGAATTCTTCCTTCAATACCATCAGTTCTTCATTATATGCCATGTCCTGAAATGTCGACCAATTATATTTGATACAGCTACTCTGTGTCTTCCAACCTGTGGGGTTCATCTTCTGGCACTATATCAGACAATGTTCTGTTGCTATTCATGAGGTTCTTATTGGCCATTTTTTTCACAAGTAGATTGCCAGGTCCTTCCTCCTTGTTTGTATTAGTCTAGAAGCTCTGTTGGAACCTGTCCACCCTGGGTGACCCACTGGTATTTGCAATACCAGTGGCAGCAGCATCACAGCAACATGCAAGCTACGACAGTATGACAAACTGACAGTCAAGTGGTGGTTATACACATAATAGTACACCATAAATGTTTGTTGAAATAATAAGTAAACAATCTTATTAATTAAATCTTTACTAAATATGTATCTCCCTTGATGTTGTGGTTTGTGATTGTATAATTTAATTTGAAGACTTTTGTTTTCTTTCTTCACACTGTCTATAAATATATTGCATAAAAGAAAGCAATAATGTCACCTCCCCTTCTACATGACTTATATGTCCAGTTATTAATGAGCATGTGTTTCTTTGGAGTGTTCCTTTAAAGGACTAAAGAGAACTGTCTCCAGAGTTAATCAGTAAAATGCGTACACACTGTCTAGTAAGAGAGAAACTTTCAGAACAGTATATTGTATTCAAATTTTCATGTATCAATTATATGTAAAAGCAATCCAAAACCCTTTTAAAAATGGAAATCTTGAATTGAATAGAAATTAATTTTAGTCCAGAAGGGAAAAAACAGTGACATATCCTGCATAGACCAAAATGATGGCATACCCTAGAATAATTTATGATGGGGAGGAGTAAATAAAAAATTATAAAAGTATCAAAACGTTTCAGTTATGTATAATTGCCTATGATTTGATATATAGGCAATTATACAAAATATTATATATTTTATCCAATAAAATTAATATTAATAAACATTAAATAAACCTTTGAGAATTTTAAGTGAACCCTAATGTGTATATATTTAAGATCAGAACATCACTAACTTGAGTCATTCTTATTTCTGCTTCAAAGTGCTGCCTGTGCTCTTAGAAAAAGGCTCTTGATTGTTGTTTGGAAGGCTAGGGCTTTTTAATAAGAAATTTAGTATTCTAACAAGACATTTGTCTTTGTTTAAGGTCATCCTTACAACTTTGAAGAGAGAACATGCTGACAATTTATGAAGCAAATGTCGTCTAACTACCCATGGAATAGGGCAAACTTATATTACCTGTCAAACCTACACTGACAAATAGCAGGAAAGAAAACTGTACATAGAATGTATCCATACTCCTGTCATTTTTTTCCTCTATGAAGAATATGCCACTAAAGTGTTAGAAAGAATCAGGTTACTTCTCTGAATAGAAAATTAAAAACGATGACTAACAAAGAAAGATGTGTAGATCAACATTTCAATTTATTTGAAAAAATAACCACAGTCTAAATGCATATGAATTTGTTGTTAATCCAGTAACCCAATTGGGGGAAAAAAAAAAAAACACAAGAGGACAGCTTAAGTTCAGTATAAACAAGAATATTGTTGTCATGTTGTTAGGTACCTTTGAGTTGGTTTTGACTCATAGTGACCCCATGCACAACAGAACAAAACACTGCCCAGCCCTTTGCCAACCTTATAATCATTGCTATGTTTGAGCCCATGGTTGCAGCCAGTGTGTCAGTCCATCTTGTTGAGGGTCTTCCCCTTTTTTTGCTGACTCTCTACTTTACCAAGCATGGGTCCTTCTACAGGGATTAGTCCCTCCTGATTACATGCCAAAGTACGTAAGATGAAGTCTTGCCACCCTAACTTCTGAGGAACATTCTGGCTGTACTTCTTCCAACACTGATTTGTTTGTTCTTCTGGCAGTCCACAGTACCTTCAATATTCTTTGCCAACACCAAAATTCAAATGCACCAATTGTTTTTGGTCTTCCTTATTCATTGTCCAGCTATCCCATGCATATGAAGCTATTGAAAACACCATGGCTTGGGTCAGAAGCACCTTTGTCCTCAAAGTGACGTCTTTGCTTTTCAACACTTTAAAGAGGTCTTATGCAGCAGATTTGCCCAGTGCACTACGACGTTTGATTTCTTGACTGCTGCTTCCATGAACATTGATTGTGGAAAGAAGTAAAATGAAATCCTTTAATCTTTCCTCTATTTATCACGATGTTGTTTATTGGTCCAGGTGTGAGAATTTTTGTTTTCATTGGAGGTGTAATCCATACTGAAGGCTGTGGTCTTTGATCTTCATCAATAAGTGCTTCAAGTCCTCTTCACTTACAGCAAACAAGGTTGCGTCATACGCATATCGCAGGTTGTTAATAAGTCTTCCCCAAATCCTGATGCTGTGCTGTTCTTCATATAGTCCAGCTCCTTGGATTATTTTCTCAGCATGCAGATTGGATAAGTATGGTGAAAGAATACAACCCTGATGCACATCTTTCCTGATTTTAAACCAGGGAGTATCCCCTTGTTCTTTTTGATCTCTTGGTTGGTGTACAGATTCTGCATGAGCACAATTAAGTGTTGTGGAATTCCCATTCTTCACAATGTTATCCATAATTTGTAATGAACCACAAAGTCCAATGCCTTTGCACAGTCAGTAAAACACAGGTAAACATCTTTCTAGTATTCTCTACTTTCAGCCAACATCCATCTGACATTAGCAATTCCACATCTTCTTCTGAATCCATCTTGAATTTCTGGCACTTGCCTGTCGATGCAACTGATTTTGAATGATTTTCAGCAAAATTTTACTTGCATGGGATAGTAATAATATTATTAGATAATTTCTGCATTCTATTGGATCACCTTTCTTTGGAATGGGCACAAATATGGGTCTTTTCCAGTTGGTTGGTCAAGTAGCTGTCTTCCAAATTTCTTCACATAGATGAGTGAGCACCTCTAGTGTTGCATCCATTTTTGAAACATCTCAACTGGTATTTTGTCAATTTCTGGAGCCTTGCTTTTCACCAGTGTCTTCAGTGCAGCTTCAAAACCATCTTCCTTCAAAACCATCAGATCTTGATCATATGCTACCTCCTAAAATGGTTGAACGCTGACCAACACTTTTTGGTACAGTGGCTCTCTATTCCTTCTGTCTCCTTTTGATGCTTCTTGAATTGTTCAATAATTTGCCTATAAAATCCTTCAGTATTGTAATTCATGGCTTGAATTTTTTCTTCAGTTCTTTCAACTTGAGAAATGCCTAGTATGTTCTTCCCTTTTGGTTTCCTAACTTCAGATCTGTGCACATTTCATTATAGTACTTTACTTTTTCTTCTGGAGTAGCCTTTTGAAGTCTTCTAATCAGCTCTTTTCCTTCATCATTTCTTCCATTCACATTAGCTACTCTACATTCTAGAGCATGTTTCAGAGTCTCTTCTGACATCCCTTTTGGTCTTTTCTTTCTTTCCTGTCTTTTTAATTACATCTTGCTTTCTTCATGTATGATGTCCTTGATGTCATCCCACAACTGGTCTATTCTTCAGTTATTAGAGTTCAATGTGTCAAATCTATTCTTGAGATGATATCTAAATTTCGATGAGATATACTCAAGATTGTACTTTGGCTGTCATGGATTTGTTTTAATTTTCTTCGGCTTCAACTTGAATTTGCATATGAGAAATTGATGGTCTGTTCCACAGTTAGCTTCTGGCCTTGTTCAGACTGATGATATTGAGCTCCTCCATCATCTCTTTCCACAGATGTAGTTGATTTGATTCCTGTGTATTCCATCTGGCAAGGTCCACGCGTATAGTCACCATTTATGTCGTTGAAAAAAGGTATTTGCAATGAATAAGCTCTTGGTCTTACAAAATTCTATCATGCAATCTCTGCATCATTTCTATCACCAAAGCTATGTTTTCCAGCTACAGATCTTTCTTTGTTTCCAACTTTGGTATTTCAATTACCAGTAATAATCAATGCATCTTCATTGCATGTTTGATGAACTTCATATTTCATATGATGGTAAAAATCTTCAATTTCTACATCTTTGGCATTAATTGTTGGTATGTAAATTTGAATAATAGTCATGTTAACTGTTTTTCCTTGTAGGCGTATGAATGTTATCCTATTGCTGACAGCATCGTATGTACTTCATGACAGATCTTGAAATGTTCTTTTTGACAATGAATGTGATGCCATTCCTCTTTAATTTGTCATTCCTGGCAAAAAAAGAACATTGTAAGTTCCTAAAACAGTATCTGAATTGCTGTAAATGCACAAAAATATACATTTACTTTAATTGAACAGCTGAATCTGTTAAAAAACATGAAGGGCCATATCTTGTGTTAGAGTGTTTTCTTGTTACTGGAAGTATCTTCTTATTACCAGACATAGTAAAGAAAATTCTGAGTGACTGTCATTAAAGTATGAAGAATAAGGAATTCCTGAATTGAGTTTTAATTTGCACTAGATTGTCTTATCAGTCTTTTCCTATTCTAGGACTTTACAGTTTCAGTAAGATCTCAATAATTATGAATACATATGAGAATTCAGTCAGATGAAACATCATTCTCTGACTATATACGGTCATTTTATTTATGATGACAATGCCTATGCAGTTAAGTGTAACTTTCATATGCTAGTGGATAGTAAAGAATTTATAATTATGTTCACTTACAGATAAGAATAAAAAAAAAAAAAAACTTTTCAAGTTAGGAAAGTTTTTAGAAATCATCTATTCTAATCCTATAATTTTATAAATAAATGTAAAAAATGATACCCAGAAGGGGTGCACCTTGTTCAAGGCTTCTAGCTATATAACATTATAGAGACTGTATTACTGACTCCTGGATCAGTGTGCTTTCCATCTTAATACTATTTTCCTAATATATCTAACATACTTTGTATTGCCTGTTCTTAAGTGTGGAGTCCTGGTGGCACAGTGGTTAAGAGCTATGGCTGCTAACCAAAAGATCGGCAGCTCAAATCCACCAGCTGCTCCCTGGAATCACAATGGGGCAGTTCTACTCTGTCCTGTAGGGTCAATGTGAGTTGGAATTGACTCAACAGCAATGGTTTTTTATTAATTTTATTTTTTATTCTCAAGTGCAGTTTGGTTAATGCACTCGGCTGCAATCTGCATTTTTTATTTAAAATATTATATGCTATCACAAATATATTTTTATTTTGGTAGAATGAGGCAAGTGGTAATGTCTAATGAATAAGAAGAAATATTACTCAAAATTTTTAAAGATGGAAAACTAATAATCAAGAAATGACCCTGAGCTACTTCAATTCAGAAGCTCAAGAGGTAGACTTGCAGACTTAAAAAAAAAAAAAAAGTGAATAGGTTCAGCAATTTTGTAAGAATAAAAAACATTTGGTGATTACTTGGCAATGAGAGAGAAGATTAGCACCCATTAAAATCATGAGTGTGAAACGCAGTTCCAATAACTCAATGGATATTGCAATTAAGGCAAAGCATTTCACAATTCCTCAAAACCAAAATCATGAAAGACAGAAGAATTAGCACCCTGTTAAATTAAGTTTACTAAATATTTAGTTGTTAAGGTTGCCAGACAAAACACAGAAGGAATCTCTGATGTCTACTGCCTATTAAAACCATGCAAGGTTAACTATTTATTAATAAGACTTTACAAAAACTTACTGACGTTTGTTATAAGGGAAAGTGGCATTTCAAGGTTGTTACAGCTTGGAACTGTTTCAGCCACTTGGTCCCATCTGTAACTAATCTGAATTCCACACTGTCATTATCTTGACTACATTGCAGATGTCCTGATGATGTCTTAACCATCCCCAGTCAGAAAGATTTTTCTCTCAAACTTCATTTGTATTGTTGTAGGGTATGATTTTGTGTGTGTGTGTGTGTGTGTGTGTGTGTGTGTGTGTGTGTCTGTGCATGTCTGCGTGCTTGTGCATGTGTGGTTTATTGGTATACGGGAGAGTGATATGTCTGGAGCTGATTATCAATCACCAAAGGCAGTAATCTAACTAGTGGTCAAGTTGAGACTCATATGTGAAATCAAGAGGGTGAGGAACTGAAACAAACCAATGTTTGAAATCCTGGAGTAATAATCTAAATCAAGTTTGTGTGCTGATTTCCACAACTTTAATTCATTACTTCTGGATTACAGCACAGAGATTTGCTAAAGATTTCAAGACTGCATAGCTTCCCAACAGGTGTGTGACTGTCAATGCATTGTTAATGAATTACTATAAAAATTCTCAAAGCTGACAGACACTTCCTGCCGAATTCTGTTGACATCATCTCTTATTCCAGCGGCTATGGGTGTAAGAAGTTCCACCAATATTTCAATCATCTTTGCACAGGTGCGACCTCACCTCACAGTCTCACTGTATGCCTTTCACTTCTTGGCAGAGGTCTTCCCTCTAATGCTCTTGAGTGACATGGAAAACTACTGAGTGTTCATGGCATATGCAGTCTAGAAGTGGGGGCTGCAGATATCCGATGAAGCCATCTTTCACTAATGGGGAATGGAGGCCAATAGATAAGTAAATGCTACCCCCCTTTTGTACACTAGGTGGACAGTTTGTTACTGAGCCCCAGTGGCTCACATAGCAGTGGCCAACATGGTGAAATGCAGCTTTCCTTCTCTGATTGATTCCCCTGACCCTCATTGCTAACCTATAGTGTTACTTCCAAAATAAACTATCCTCTAGCAACCCTTTTTCTCTGACTCTAATTATGGGAATCTCAGTCTAATACACCCAAGATTTTAGCCCCCTCTGTCCTCTGTGTGGTTGGGTAGATCCTCAGTTATCTGGAGTCTCTTTGCCAACCACCTACAGGTGCTAGCAGACTCATCTATTTATCCATTGTGTTGTGCAGATATTGTAATTTTCTAAGCACATCATGGGGGTTTCAGAAGTACTACAGTAAACTATAAAAGCATGAAAACTTGCTATTTGACTATAAACCTCATAATTTACTAAGAACTAATAAAAATACTATTAATACAATTTCATTTTGGAAAACAAAATGCTCATTTATTACCCTATCCAATTACATTACTAATATAGAAGGTGATATGGCTAATAGAGTAAGACAAAAGGAAATGGAATGCCTAAGGAACATAGAGGAGCATAATGACAAAGCGTAAACGTGAATAATACGACAAACCATAAAGTCATCATGATTATATTTTGGATTTTAGCTGAAATGTGATTTGGTATTACCTATCATGTTAAAGAACTAGACAGTTTTTTTGAATTACGTTTTAAATACTAAAATGAAAACATGTACGTTTATTATGGGAAAAGTGTCAAACCATGGAACATAACCACATTACACACTGTCACTCTGCTTTCATTATTTATATGACCTCCTAATGGCTTAAGAAAGCAGCTTTCAAATACTTTAGAACCTCTACTGACACTCTGAAAATGGTGTCTTTCTTAGATACACATGAAATCCTATTGCATTGACTTCCAGTTTCTAAGTTTGTAGTACAATACTCTCACCGGGTCTTCATAAATAACAAGTGTCTATATACGTAGTTCCTCCTTTCAATACCTACTAAGCAATACTCAATAGACTTTAATTAAATGTTACTAAAATACATATTTTTGGTAAAAAAATACATATGGTATTCAATTTTTTTTTTCATTTTTCTCCATTATACTTGTTTGTGATCATTGTTTTTCCTTTTTGATCTATTTTATCTTATTCTGTCAACCTGCTTTTTGAACAAAGGTGACCCAAGCTGGTCATAATATTCAACATCTTAATACAAAGAAAAAATATTGAGTCTTTTTATTTGACTACCATATAATTTTATTATTTTGTTTTATATTAATTTTTTTTCTCAGAAACATTCCATTTTGTATGTGCTACATAAATACAAACTTAAATAGTCTATGTTTATTCCTAGTAAGGTTTTCTTCAGCCTCAATTTTTTATTTTTTGGTTTCTTTTTTAATTTTTGTTTTTGCTATTTGGTACCAAAGAGTATGCCAACTAGTAAGTAGTATGAAATTTTATACAACACTCAGATGTTAGCATGGCCAATCTCCTTTACTTTCTTCCTCAGATTAAATTAAAATCATATCAAGAAATCACTGGGCAGAGTAGCAGAAAGTATAATAGCTCTTTGTTTTATACCCTATCTGTTCCTCATTTACAATTTCTAAAATAATCTATAATCAATTTCCAAATAATCTACACATTCCAAAAGATGTTAACTTGGCTTCCATACACAAGCAGTGAGAGCTCTCATTTTTAATCCACACATTGCTGTTCTTATATCCAGCTATCAAAGTGTGATGCTGTTGAGCACTGAAATTCCATAGTCTGACTGCTGCAGTCAAGGTTTCAGTGTCATTCTGCCTTGCTTGATCTGTTCCAGAGGCTAAAGCTATCCATATAAGATTGGTTCCAATGGAAACATCCCTCTTTTAATGTTAGACTTGACTCACTATGTTCCTTGGGTTCATAGGAAGGCATTCCTTAGGTTCCAGTTCTTTCAAATGCATGATCCTCTAAGTCACCTGGCATCACATAAGTGTATGCAAGTTTGTTTAGCTGCTCCCTTTGCAAACTTGCAACAGTTATTATTTTTTAATGCTTTGGTATCCACTTAGGGATCAGGGACCTTTCTTGTTCTAGCCATGAAAATCAAAGGGCTCTTTCCTCTTCCTTCCCTTCCCAAAGCAGTAGGGATCAATTGAATTCTTCTTAGGGTCAAACAGTTTCAAAGATTCAAAAAGGGAGAAAAAGGTAATTTTTCAGCACCTCTTTTTTATGGGCAGAAAAATACAAACAGGTTTTAAGACATAAAGCAACCGTACAAGTCAGTGTAGAACTGCTCCATAGGGTTTCCAAGAAACAGCTGATGGATTCAAACTGTCAGCCTTTTGGTTAGCAGCCAAACACTTAACCAGTATACCACCAGGTCTCTACATAAAGATTAAGTGATATTTTACTATCTTTTTCTATTACATTACTTGTAAGTAGCTCATGATTGAAATTTACTAAAAGTTAAAAAAAAAAAGTACATACGGTTGCTATGAATTGAAATTGACTCAACTGCAACAGAAAAAAAAAAAAGTGATACTTCTGTTTTCCACTACAAGTTTTATTATTTTATTTTTCATTTAGATTTTCAATACATCTGGAAAAGATTTTTGTATGTGATGTGAGGTATCAAACATACCTTTCTTTCCTCATTACACTGCTTTGTTGTTGTCTTTGTCATAAATCATATGTATGGGAATGCTTCTGGAACTGTCTCTTCTATTCCATTGACCGCTTTGTCTCTCCTTAAACTAATACAAAATTGTATTAGATATTATAAAGTAATAATATTATTTATTTTAATATTAGAAAATATAATAAAATATTTTCACAATTTCACAATAAAGTAGAAATAATTATAATTCACAAAATATGAAAAATGCATTTGCTGTGTATTATTTTTAAGATAAATAATTATATAGACTACAATATAAATATGGGTTATTTTAAAAGTCATAAAAATGTAGACTGAAATATAGTTATTCTAAATAAAACTTTAAGTACAATGTTCTACTTTGAACTTAACGCTTTTAAGATGACTTTTATGTACTTCTGATATATTTTCATTCTTCTTTGAGCATTTTCTTGCTTTCAGTTATAAGATATTACAGGATCATACTGTACTTTCCCTGCCTCAGTCCTAGAGAGCCATTTATTCAAAGAGATCTGACCACTTTTAGTAGAGAATGAATTTGAAAACCATAATCTTATAATTTATTTTGTTTATTGCTGCTTGCTGCTCTGTGGCCTTTTCAAAGAGCAGAATGAGAACAAAAGTGTATGTGAGTGTACGTGTATACACCTATATGCATATATGAACAAATATATGTGTGTATGAATATGTATGGAACATACATGTATATTCATATGTAGAAAAATATGCATGATATTATACATCTACACTATGTGTATAAATATATATATACATTTAAGCTTTCCTTCTTTTCATATCTGAAAAGAACATCCTTACTCCAATGTTGAAAAATCTGTCTAGCACAGTCCTCAATATGTTTACTTATTTTCTGAATCCCCCTACTAGAAATAAATGTCCTGATACCTACAGCTACCACCCCATTCAGCTCCCTTCCTCACATGGGCTTGCCAATGTCTAATTAATGGCTTTAATTAAATTATTAGGGAAAGAAGTAAGGAAGAAAGGAAAGAGGGATCATATTTTTTTTTGAGCAAATTTTGGGAGACAAATCTAATTTTTCTTTATGACAGTCAATGACAGATGAAAAGATTAAAAAGAAAGAAGCTAATGTAATCTATTTTTATTTCATAAAATGGAATAAGGTCTTGCTTCTGGTCTTTATTGTGTACTATTACTATTGCTGCTGTTAAGGAGTGTCAGTGATTATCAATGGTCACATTTTAGTCTCGGTTATATCATAATTTTTTGAAGAATATCTGACAAATGTTAGCCTCCAAAACACAGTTTTTTGAAAGTAAGGATGTCTTTTATAAGATACCAAAATAAAGTTTGGAAAAATTGAAATCTATAGGTGATTTATTGTTATTTTCTTGCTTTATTCTTGTGTCAGCTGGACATAATTACTAATCCTATATACCACTAGACAATCTTGCATGTTTTACTTCCATCTTGTTTCAATTGATTTCTAAAATCAGCATCTTAGTCACCTATTCATAAAACTGACTTATTCACTCTTCAAAATAGGGTATTAAACAGACAGGATGTCTGACTTCAGAAAGCTTTTAGTTTTCTAAAGTTTTACAGGGAATGCATATTAGCTGTGTAACAAATAGACTTCAAAATGTATGGTTACTCAAACATAACATATTTTCTTTTTTCTCAAAAAAAAAAAAAATCTTCCAAGGTGACTATTATTGATCAGCAGGGGGACTCACCCCCTAACAGTTACTTAGACTGATATAACTCCCATTTTCAACATATGACTTCTGAGTTCATGACAGTAACCTCCATTGGATTAGCTGGAAGGTGGATAGAACGTAGAACATGTGTGTTAGGTTTCTATGGAACAGGAAACTATGTAAATGACTGCTCTCATTTGTCCTGCTCTCCTTCCCTTGTCTGGAACTCTATTATAAGGCCACATTTATCAGCAAGGGAAACCAGGAAATGTAGTTTTAATGCAAGTACAGGAAAAAAGGAGAAACAGATTCTGGTGAATAGCTAACAATATCTGCCACAACAGTGTATTAAAGGTATTAAAATCCGACCTGCCTGGTGGCACAGCGGTTAAGAGCTATGGCTGCTAACCAAAAGGTTGGCAGTTCAAATCCACCAACCGCTGCTTGGAAACCCGATGGGGCAGTTCTACCCTGTCCTATACAGTCACTATGAGTCGGAATCAACTTGATGGCAACGGTTTGGTTTTTTGGTTTTGAGAGTGGTTTAAGTAAGGAAGTGAGCCCATATATACCACCTGGTTGACATTCCATCAGTCCCTTACAAAACAACAGCAACAATAAAAACAACAATAATAAAAAGCCTTCTTCAAACTTTAGGATTTCATAGTACACTCTTTGGAAACTACTATATTAAAAATGTACACATTTATTGAGCAATCTCATTCTTGGAACTCTATGCTACAGAAATAAAGTCTATTTCAAAAACTATTGCATTACAAAAGTACTCATTGATTCAGCAATCCCATTCCTGGCATGCCACATTATAGAAATAAAAGCATATTTTGAAGACTATTGCATTCAACGTGTACTCATTGTCTCAGCAGTTGAATTCTTGGGACTCAATACCAAAAAAAAAAAAAAAATGTATAATATATATCATGGTGGAAAGTTCTGTTCACAGCCATTTGTTCTTCAGAGTATCTTCTGAAGCATTACTTGTAGTAGCAAAGGAAAAACAATACAAAGCAAAACAAAAACAGAACCAGAAGGAAAACGAAAGCCCCTCTGTAAGGAAGTAATCAGAGAAGGGTTGAATAGATATTTCAAGATCGTAGCATATTATACAACTGATCCTTAGGACTACTCCTAGTTGGAGTGTAGGGATTTCCACAATGCATTAATAAATGAGAACAACAACATACAGAAATTATATGTATCATCTCATTTTTCTAAAATAAGTAGAAAATAGCTAACTACTCCAAGTGCAGAAGGGCAAGTGTATGTTTGTGAAGTAACATAATACAGACATGATGAGAGATGTGCCTGTGTATAATCTCTGTGATTGTCGCTTGTCCTGATTAGAGTCAGGTGAGTGCTGGAACAAGTGGAAATGTTCCCATAAAATTCTATTTATAAATTTTATTTTTTGTTAATATCATCAATGCAGTCAGTGCTGGGAAGAAAGGAGAATAAGCCAGAGATATGATTTAAGTCCAACTCTTTTTATTCCCATTTCCTTGCAGAATTCGTTTTTCACTTGTTTGGAATCGGAAGTTCTAGCACTTCCTACAATAATACTTTCTTTGGGTCCAGTAGACTCCGTTTTTAAGGAACTGATCATTAAAAATAACAATAATAATAATGATTTGAGCCATACATGATTTTATAGGTTCAAATAATTAAAATGGTTTGCCTAAATGCAGGTGACTACGCCAAACAGCAGACAATTGTCTGAAATATGAGGCATATATTTGGAAGGTATTTCAGACATGGGTTTCAGTAATGGTTCATAACAGTAACTATTGTACCAATACTCTATTTACGGAAGCTTTTCAAGAGCGTAATGGACCCATGAGGAGATTTTAATTTATCACTATTTTGCAATACAAAAAGAATGATGTATATATGATTCTAAAATCTTAAATAATTCAGGTGAGTGTTCTGACTTTTATGATACTTTCTCATTTGAATGTTTTTAGTAAGGTTTTTTTTTATGTGTTTTGATTTCTTTCTACTCAATTGTAGCTTAAATTGAAACCAGACATGTACAACAATCTATACAATTCTGTGATAGATACATATGCTTTGAAAATTCAGCTCACTTTCAGAGAAGTCAACATTGTCTCTCTCTTTACCTACCTATGTTCCTAAATATGACAGATTTCTATTTATAATCCAGCAATCTCTACTGAATCAAGGACAATTTGATGATTGCATTGCTGCGTACTAGAGATTCTCTGGGAAATGGTCTCAAAAATTAACTCATTAGAACAACATTTTGAGTGTGATTTAAGGAGCCTGAGGGAAGGAATTTTTCTTTCTCCTGAAAAATATCAAAGGGATATTGCAGATATCTTTTCATTGCTTCTGTAAATCTAAATGCCATAACAATAGGTGAAAAAAAATTCCCAGCCAAAAAAAAAAAAAAAATGGAAACCATAATGGACTAGAATCACTCTAAGATGGATACTTTAGTTCTTTTTCTTTTCTTTTTTCTTTCTTTCTGACTTTCTTTCTCTCTCTCTCTCTTTCTTTCTCAGTTATAGTTGTAATCCTAGTTGGATAAAGGGCTTGAAATTTATGTGGTTAAAAGCATGTGAAATCCACATTTAGAGAACACCGTTAAACACCGAAAAAAAAGCATTTTGAAATTATCTTTATCCTAGTAGATGGCAATAACAAAGTAGGGAATTGTCTATCTGAGGTATAGCATTCCATTAGCAGTGGCAATGTACATTTGTCTTTGTGCTGTATATTTGGGTAGTGAAAAACAGCAGAAGAGCAACGTGAATCCAGCTTCACAGCCTCTGATAATGGAGAGGCCACCAGGTCATAATAAGAACGTAGCATAGATACAAAAACTGGTAATTCCAAATATTATAGACAAGACCTTCCCAATGTCATAATAGATTTCACGTTAGAGGCAGTAACTACAGGGGCACAGAACCATCACAATATAGGGTAGAGTAAAGAGAATAGGTATTAACGTTAAACAAATTGTGGGACAAAATACTTGCCATGATTTCTTATCAGGCCACGGTTGTTTGTTTAGTTGAAAATGAAGGATTGAAATACTTACTGCCTGTGGTTTTTAAGAATTAAATGAGTTAATTCATGATATTTCTTTACATGATACTACTCTAGTCAAGACTTCTTGAAGGCAGAAAAAGACTATAAGAGACAACTAAAAAAACAAAATTGTGTAGGGAGTAGTATGGTTTGCCTGCAAGTTAATTTTGCTCAGTCTGCAGACTCTTGGTCAAGAGAACTCATAGCTCTAATGCTACATGATCTTTGATCCTGCTCCCCTAAGAATGGTGCAACTGAACAGCAATGAAATACGCTTATGGGAGTGAAAGGAGTATAATCTAATCATAAGATAGGCAAAGATAATTCTTTAGAACTCAAACTTGTGTGAATATATATATGTATGTGTGTATATATATACATTTCTTTTTCTTATATATATTTTCATATACATATACATATATGAATATATGTGTGTGTATATATATATCAATAAGGACCTGACGAAGAGAAGGAGTCTGGCTTTTCTCTACAGTTTCTTTAATCAAGCTGCTGGTGGATGTTCATATCATAACCAATTAGATCCCATCTTCTATTTATAGAATAAACTTGGAGTAGAAAATGTTGATTCAGAGTCTGTTAGATAGCAAAACAAACAACAGGGGGACAAAGAAAAATGGAAAATGAAAGTTTATATGAAATAAAAGTGAAAATGTATATAATACTCATAACTAATGATCTGAAAACAATTCAAATACATAAGAACCTTAGATGAAAATTAAATAAGAGCAGATTTAAAACCTCAGTACAATACTACCCTTAAAAGACCTGCACTGAGAACACTATGTAAATGGTATTAATCTTTATTGTGTTCTTCTATATTACTGTAGACATCAAATTCAAAAAAATCCATTGCCATCAAGTCGATTCCAACTCATAGAGACCGTACAGGATGGAGCAAAACTGCCCCATAGGGTTTCCAAGAAGTGGCTGGTGGATTCAAACTGCCGACGTTTTGGTTAGCAGCCTGAGCTCTTAACCACTGCACCACCAAGGCTCCATTGTAGACATAGTCCCCTCAAATTGAATTTGAGAAGACAAGTTAAAAGGAATTAATTTAAAGAACAAATTTGTATTGAAAACACCATGTAGTTTCACATTTATATATACAATTTTTGTTGTATAAAATATTTCAAAAGATATCTTTTAAACTCTGGGAGAGTTATTAATAAAATGAAGATATCTGCCTTGAAAAAGTGAAATGTTTTCAATTAACTCAGTGATCCAGCACCTCTTTCCCAATTAAAATGTCAAGTTATGTTTCCTTAGATGGCTGTTAGCATGATTTTGAACTGATACAAGAGAAACTGAGAAATGAACAACAATGACAAAGATAAAGGATGAGGATTGCCTTTATTCTGTACACCCTATTAAATTACTGCTTGCAGTATGACTATAGAATCAGATAGAAAAAGATTTATTCAGGTTTATTTTATTCACCTGAAAAAATCTTTTAGGAAATGAAGGCTTTTAGGAAAAGTCCCAAGACTTTATTATTTCCCTCTCACTTCCCATGAAGGTTTTCTTTTTTGGAACGAAAATAAAACTCAACTCTTTCTGATTATAAGAAAAATTATAGACTTGAAATACACTTTTAGTTTTTTTTTTTCCCCCTGCTAGAATGTGTGAGCCTTACAAATGGGAAATGAGGTTGCAAATTTTGTAAACTAACGTCTGCCCATATTGAATCATGCTCATTTCCTGACTTCCAGAGGATTTGAGATGCATACTTATTACTAAGATTTGCCACACAGGATGACCTCATTAATGCTATCCACACAAAAATAGGTCCATAGCTTTGTTCTGATGTCAATAAATCCTTTTTGTCCAGCAAGGCTTGTAACATTGATGTCATCAGCTGTTCTTCCTCTTTTTTTACTGCAACTTTCATAAAATTGCCACATTATATTGATTTTATTCATAAAAGTAGTTTAATCAATTTTCCACTCATTCCCACTGTCTCTACCCTAGATCAAACATATTCTGCCATAATAGTGCATATTGTTCATGATTGAGAACTCTGAGATTGCTGTGTTTGAATCTCTCTTCTACCACTCAATAGGTTTTAGTATTGGAAAAATTCCTTTATTATTATGGGACATTATTTTCTCATATTAAAAGAAGGACAATAATTATACCTAGTACCCCTTGCTGTTGAGTTGATTCTGACTCATAGCACCCTATAGTACCTGGTAGGTAGTCTGAAACAAGTAAAACACTTTGAATACTGTCTTACATAAAGTGGCTTCATAATAAGTATTAGCTATTATTATTGTTCTTATTGTTATTGCCATGTTCTAGTATGATTTTCTGCCTCTAATTATTTTAACCACACCTCCAATGAGATCTTTTCCAACTATTACTTAAGTTTGCCTTTATCTTAATATTAACACTTAAATAAAATCCTCATTCCTTAGTTTAGCTTTTAAAGGTTTCTTTTTATCTCAGATTTATAGTTCTATATATTTTTTCATTTGTTTGCTGACCCATTCCTGCATAAAACTTTCTGTGTCAAATTTTCAGGGAACAAAATAAATTCTATTGCTCTTTTTCCCCTTTTCTATTTTCTAATCAAACCCTTTGCTGACTCAGAATTTCTCCTGCTTTTATATCGTACTAAAATCCCATGGACCTACTAAGATCTGAACAAATGTAATGTGCATCAGGTTCAGGATTTGTAATCAAGGGAAAATAACTCTGATATTCCAATCCTGTGAAATCTTATGCATATCACAAGTCTCCATATTGTTGTTATTTAGGGATAAATATTATTTGCTCTATAAGACTACAAACTCTTTAGATCCAAGGCCCATTAGTTTCTCTCAACTTATTTTTGAAGAGTCTATGTTAATCTTCTTACTGGCATTTATAAAATACAATTTTGTTGTTAATAGACCTATTTATTTTCCTCTTCCTTTTCCTGGAATGTAAGTTTCATAAGGATAAAAAAAATCCTGGCTATTTTGTTCACCAGTATTTTACATATGTTAAACATTATGCCTGACAAAAAATAGTTGCTAAAATATTAAAATAATTGAAGACCTATAATTAATTTTTACTAGAAAAATAATTTTGCACAATAGACCTCAGGAGTTTTTTTTGTCACTGTCAAAGTCACACTCTAGAGAATGGGTATCTGGTCCCCACCCCCACCCAACTACTGGCATGCCCATAGTTAGAGATTGTTTAAATTCCTAAAAAAAAGTTGAAGAATTTTCCTAGAGTTCCTAGTCTCTCCTTGAAGTTTGGTCTTTCAAAGTATTCCTGCAATTCTCACTGTTTTGATATTTCTTAATTTGAAATAATTTTACATTTACAGAGAGTTGCAAAGATATTAAAAACTCCTGTCCTGTTAGACCCTTGCCTAGCTTCTTCTAACTTTACCATGGAATATTCATAAAAACTAAAAATTTAACATTATACATTACTAAAAACTTACCCAATTATTTCACCAGTTTGTCCACTAACACCATTTTTCTGTTTCAGGATCGAATCCTGGATACATTACATTTAGTCATCATGTCTCCTTAATCTTCTCCAACCTGTGACAGTTCCTTAGCCTATTCTTGTTTTTCATGACCTTGAAACTTTCAAATAGTTCTAGCCATGTATTCTATGGAGCACCCCTCACGTGGGGTTCATCTAGTGTTTTCTCATGTTTAGAGTGGGGTTATAGATTTTGGGGAAAGATACCATAAATTGAACATGAAGACTTACTCTGAAGTGAAATCAAAAAATCTGTGCTCCAAATGAAAGGGTTCCAGAGAAGCAGAATATGCGACTTGGCCACATCAGTGAAGCAGCCACCAAACCTGCCAACAGGATGGTAGCTTCAGTGCAAATGGCAAAAACAGAAACCTGACAACTTTGGTGAGGGTTTAACTCAGAATACAAGTGCAGGATGAAATGAGAAACCACAAAGATAGTGTTAATTTTGAAAAATCCATTATCATTAAATCTACATAGAAGGAATTTTTATAATACCCTAAATGTAAGAACATTGTAAAACTTGATATGTTTCAAAAATGTGTAGTCAGATCTTTGCGCAAATTTCTGATATTCAATTCAAAAATTTATTAGGAAATTATTTAGTATTGTTATTAGTTGTCGTTGTTAGGTGCCGTAGAGTCAGCTCCGACTCATAGCGACAAAATGAAACACTGCCTGTTTCTGTGCAATCCTCACAATCCTCGTTATGCTTGAGCTGATTGCTGCAGCCACTGTGTCAATCCACCTAGTTGAGGGTCTTCATCATTTTTGCTTATCTTCTACTTTACCAAGCATTATGTCCTTCTCCAGGGACTGATCCCTCCTGATAACATATCCAAAGTATGAGACGTAGTCTCCTCATCCTTGCTTCTAAGGAGTATTCTGGTTGTACTTCTTCCAAGACAGATTTGTTCTCAAAGAATTGAGCAGTCCATAGTATATTCAATATTGTTCGCCAGCACCACTATTCAAAGGCATCAATTCTTTGGTCTTCCTTATTCATTGTCCAGCTTTTGCATGCATATGAGGAGATTGAGAACACCATGGTGAAGTCTGCTTTTCAACACTTTAAAGAGGTCTTGTGCAGCAGGTTTGCCCAATGCAATGCATCTTTTGATTTCTTGATTGCTGCCTTCATGGGTGTCGATTGCGGATCCAAATAACATGAAATCCTTGACAGCTTCAATCTTTTCTCCGTTTATCATGATGTTGCTTATTGGTCCTCTTGTGAGAATTTATTTATCATTATTTTTTCTTTTTTTATTGTACTTTAGATGAAGGTTTACAGAACTAGTAGTTTCTCATTAAACAGTACACATATTGTTCTATGACACTGGTTAACAACCCCATGACATGTCAACACTCTGCTCTCTCGACCTTGGGTTCCTCATTACCAGCATTCCGGTCCCCTCCCACCCTCCAATCCCTGTCCCTGGACTGTTGTGCCCCATTAGTCTCGTCTTGTTTTGAGGCTGTCCAGTCCCTGGCGGAAGGGTGAACCTCCAGAGTGACTTCATAATGTAGCCAAAAGGGTATCCGGGAACCACACTCTCAGGGTCTCTCCAGTCTCTATAAGGCCAGTAAGTCTGATCTTTTCTTAAAAAAAAAAAAATTGTACTTTATGTGAAAGTTTACGATTCAAATTAATGTCTCATACAAAAATTTATACATACATTATGTGACCATAATTGCTCTCCCTATGCTGTGACAGCACATTACTCCTTTCCACTCCTGATTTCCCACACCCATTCAACCAGCTCCTGACCCTCTCTGCCTTCTCATCTCAACGACCAGACAGGAGTTGCCCATTTAGTCTCATGTATCTACTTGAGCGAAGAAGCACACTCTTCACGAGTA
This sequence comes from Dugong dugon, assembly GCA_030035585.1. Taxonomy (NCBI): domain Eukaryota; kingdom Metazoa; phylum Chordata; class Mammalia; order Sirenia; family Dugongidae; genus Dugong; species Dugong dugon. The sequence goes on from CM057479.1 coordinate 39,326,239, forward strand.
TCATTTTATGTTCCATAGTACAGTTCAATCTTTGCCTGAAGTGTTGGCCTCAGGAATGGTTTTAGTTCTGGGTTGACAGAGAGTCCAGGGGCAATGCTTTCTGGGGTTCTTCCAGTCTCAGTCAAACATTAAGTCTGGTCTTTTTACTAGAATTTGAGTCCTGCATCCTACTTTTCTCATGCTCCATCAGGGACTCTCTGTTGTGTTCCCTGTCAGGGTGGTCATTGGTAGTAGCCAGGCACCATCTTGTTCTTCTGATCTCAGGCTAATGCAGTCTCTGGCTTATGTGGACCTTTCTGTCTCTTGGGCTAATACTTCCCTTGTGACTTTGGTGTTCTTCATTCTCCTTTATTCCAGGTGGGTTAGGACAAATTGATGCTTCTTAGATGGCCATGCGCTAGCTTTAAAGACCCCGGACACCACTCACCAAAGTAGGATGCAGAACATTTTCTTAATAAACCTTGTTATGCCAATTGACCTAGATGTCCCCTGAAACCATGGTCCCCAGACCCCCACCCCTGCTATTCTGTCCCTCTAAGTGCTTGGTTGTTTTCAGGAAACCTCTTAGCTTTGGTTTAATCCAGTTGTGCTGACTTCCCCTGTACTGTGTGCTGTCCTTCCCTTCACCTAAGATAATTCTTGTTTACTATCTAGTGAATAAATTTTCCCCCCTCCCCACCCTCATAACCATCAAAGAATGTTTTCTTCTGTGTTTAAGCCTTTTCTTGAGTTCTTATAACAGTGGTCTTCTACAGTAAGACCTTCCAGATGCCTCCATGTTATGTTTCACGGATTCATCCTTATTCTTTAACATTACATAGTATTCCATTGTGTGAATATACCATAATTTGTTTATCCATTCGTCCATGGATGGGCATCTAGGATGTTTCCACTTTATTGCTATTGTGAACAGTGCTGCAGTGAACATGAGTGTGCATATATCTATTCGTGTGATGGCTCTTATTTCACTAGGATATAATCCAAGGCATGGGATTGCTGAATCCTATGGCACTTCTATTTCCAGTTTTTTTAAGAAAGTGCCAAATAGATTTCCAAAGTGGCTGTACCATTTTACATTCCCACAAACAGTGTATAAGTGTTCCAGTCTCTCCACAACCTCTCCAACATTTATTATTTGGTGTTTTTTAGATTAATGCTAGCCTTGTTGGGGTGAGATGGTATCTCATTATAGTTTTGATTTGCACTTGTCTAATGGCTAATAATTGTGAGCATTTCTTCATGTATCTGTTAGCTTCCTGAATGTCTTCTTTGGCAAAAGGCCTGTTCATATCCTTTGCCTATTTTTTAATTGGGTTTTTTGTCTTTTTGTTGTTGAGGTTTGAAGTATCTTGTAGATTTTAGAGATTAGACACTGTTTGGATTTGTCACAGCCAAAAAAATCTTACCAGTCTGTAGACTATCTTTTTCCTCTTTTACTGAAGCCTTTTCATGAACATAAGTGTTTGATTTTTAGGAGCTCCCAGTTATCTAACTTCTCTTCTGGTGTTTGTGCATTGATACTTATAGTTTGTATTCTGTTTATGCCATGTATTAAGGCTCCTAGCATTGTCCCTATTTTTTCTTCCATGATCTTTATTGTTTTCAATTTATATTTAAGTCTTTGATCCCTTTTGAGTTAGTTTCTGTGCATGGTGTGAGGTATGGGTCTTGTTTCAGTTTTTTGCAGATGGATATCCAGTTATGCCAGCACCATTTGTTAAAGAGACTGTCTTTTTCTCAATTAATGGACTTTGGGCCTTTGTCAAATATCAGCTGCTCATAGGTGGATGAAATTATGTCTGGATTCTCAATTCTGTTCCACTGGTCTATGTATCTATAATTGTACCAGTACTAGGCTGTTTTGACTACAATGGCAGTATAATAGGTTCTAAAATCAGGTAGTGTGAGGCCTCTCACTTTATTCTTCTTCTCAAGTAATGCTTTACTTATCCAGGGCCTCTTCCCTTTCCATACAAAGTTGGTGAATTGTTTCTCCATCTCATTAAAAAATGCCATTGGAATTTGGATCGAGATTGCATTGTATCTGTAGATTGCTTTGGGTGGAGCTGACATTTTCACAATGCTGAGTCTTCCTATCCATGAACAAGGTATGTTTTTCCACTTATGCAGCTCTCTTTTGGTTTCTTGCAGTAGTGTCTTGTAGTTTTCATTGTATAGGTCTTTTACCTCTCTGGTTAGATTTATTCCTAAGTATTTTATCTTCTTGGGGACTACTGTAAATGATATTGATTTGGTGATTTCCTCTTCCAGGTTCTGTTTGTTGGTGTAAAGAAATCCAACTGCTTTTCATATGTTTATCTTGTATCCTGATACTTTGCTGAAATCTTCTATTAGTTCCGGTGGTTTTCTTGTGGATTCTTTGGGGTTTTCTGTGTACAAGATCATATCATCTGCAAATAGAGATATTTACTTTTTCCCTACCAATTTGGATGCCCATTATTTCTTTTCTTAGCCTAATTGCTCTGGCTGGGACCTCCAGTACAATGTTGAATAAGAGTGGTCATAAAGGGCATCCTTGTCTGGTTCCCCTTCTCAAGAAGAATGGTGGCAAAGTCTCTGCATTTAGGATGATGTTGGCTGTTGGCTTTGTATAAATGCTTTTAATTATATTGACTAATTTCTCTTCTATTCCTATTTTGTTGAGAGTTTTTAGCATGAATGGGTGTTGGACTTCGTCAAATGCCTTTTCTGCATTGACTGATAAGATCATGTGCTTCTTGTCTTTTGTTTTATTAATGTGATGAATTACATTGATTGTTTTTCCAATGTTGAACCCCACTTGATCTTGGTGAATTATTTTTTTGATATTTTGCTGAATTCTATTGGCTAGAATTTTGTTGAAGTTTTTTGCGTCAATATTCATGCGGGATATTGGTCTGTAATTTTCTTTTTTTTGTGGTGTCTTTAAATGGTTTTGGTATCAGGGTTATGCTGGCTTCATAGAATGAGTTTGGGAGTATTCCACCCTTTTCTTCTATGCTCTGAAATACCTTTAGTAGTAGTGGTGTTAGCTCTTCTCTGAAAGTTTGGTAGAATATTCAGTGAAACCATTCTGGCCAAGGATTTTTGTTGTTGTTGTTGGGAGTTTTTTATTTACCTTTTCAATTTCTTTTTTTTTAAATAGGTTTATTTAGTTGTTCTACCTCTGTTTGTGTTAATTTAGGTATGTAGTGAGTTTCCAGAAATTTGCCCATTTCCTTTAGGTTTACAAATTTGTTAGAGTACAATTTTTCATAGTATTCTGTTACAATTTTGTTAATTTCAGTTGTGTCTGTTGTGATATCACCCATCTCATTTCTTATTGGGTTATTTGCTTCCTCTCCTGTTTTTCTTTTGTCAGCTTGGCCAATGGTTTATCAGTTTTGTTGATCTTTTCAAATAACCATCTTTTGGTCTTGTTAACTCTTTCAATTTTTTCTCTATTCTCTATTTCATTTAATTCTTCTCTAATTCTTATTATTTCCTTTCTTCTGGCACCCGAGGGCTTCTTTTGTTGCTCTCTTTCTACTTTTTCGAGTTGTAGGGTTTATGTTTCAATTTTGGCCCTTTCTTCTGTTTGGATGTGTGCATTTATTGCTATAAACTGACCTCTGAGTGCTGCTTTTGCTGTGTCCCAAAGGTTCTGGTAGGATGTGTTTTCATTCTCACTTGATTCTACAAATTTCTTTATTGTATCCTTAATTTCTTCTATAATCCAGTAGTTTTTGAGCAAGGTGTTGTTCAGTTTCCATGTATTTGATTTTTTTTTTTTTTTTGCTTGCTTTTTCTGTTATTAATTTCTACTTTTATGGCTTTATGGTCAGAAAGATACTTTGCAATATTTCAATGCTTTGGATTCTGTTAAGCCTTGCTTCACATCCTAATATGTGTTCTATGCAGGAGAATGTTCCATGAGAGTTGGAAAAGAAAGTATACTTGGCTGGTGTTGGGTGGAGTGTTCAGTATGTGTGCATGAGATGAAGTTGGTTGATTGTAGCATTTTGATCTTCCATGTTTTTATTGAGCTTCTTTCTGGATGTTCTGTCCTTCACCAAAATTGATGTGTTGATGTCTGCTACTATGCTGTGGAGCTGCCTATCTCTCTTTTCAATGCCGTTAGAGTTTGTTTTATGTATTTCAAGCCCTGTCATTGGGTGCATAAATATTTATTAGAGTTATGTCCTCCTGGTATATTGACTTTTTAATTATTATATAGTGTCCTTCCTTATCCTTTGTGGTGGATTTTACTTTAAAGTCTATTTTGTCAGAGATTAATATTGCCCCCTTGCTCTTTTTTGAGTGTTATTTGTTTGATATATTTTCTTCCATCCTTTGAGTTTAAGTTTGTTTGTCTTTAAGTCTAAGGTGTGTCTCTTGTAGGCAGTATATAGACAGATTGTTTTTTTGTTTTTTTTTAATCCATTCTCCCACTCTCTGTCTCTTTTTTGGTGCATTTAGTCCATTTATATTCAATGTCATTATTGCTAGATATGAGTTTAGTTATGTCATGTTGATGTTTTTGTGTGTGTTATTGACAGTTTCTTTGTTCCACTTAACATTCTATGCTGAATTGTTTTTCTTTATGTATTTTCTTTTCATCTTTTTCATTGTTGTTGATTTTGTATTTGCTGAGTCTTTATATTGTTCTTGTTTTTTATTATGTTGTGTAGGATTGTTAGTTTCCTTTGTGGTTACCTTAATTTTTACCTCTATTTTTCTGAGTTTAAACCAGTCTTTTATTTCTTTATATAGCCTTGACTTCTTCTCCATATGAAAAATCCATGTCTACACTTTTTAGTCTCTCTTTTTTGTTTTAATGTAATCATTTTTACATATAGATATCTCTGTTTCCATATTTTCAGTGTTTTACCTTTGATTTATTTTTGTAACTTCCCTATCTCGGTTGATATTCGGTTGCTTTGTCCTGTGTTTTAGTATCGGGTTATTGTCTCATATTGTTGCTTCTCTAAGTGGAGGACTCCTTTTAATATTTCTTATAATTTTGGTTTGGTTTTTGAAAATTCCCTAAATTTCTGTTTATCGGGAAATGCCCTACTTTTGCCATCATATTTGAGAGACAGTTTTGCTGGATATTCTTGGTTGGCAATTTTTTTCATACAAGGATTTATATACGTCATCCCATTGCCTTCTTGCCTGCATGGTTTCGGCTGAGTAGCCCGAGCTTATTCTTATTGACTCTCCTTTGTAGATGACTTTTCGTTTATCCCTAGCCACTCTTAAAATTCTCTCTTTATCTTTGGTTTTGGTAAGTTTGATTATAATAAGTCTTGGTGACTTTCTTTTGCAATCTACCTTATGTGGGGTTCAATGAACATCTTGGATAGATATCTTCTCATCTTTCACGATAACAGGTAAGTTTTATGCCAACAAATCTTCAACAATTCTCTCTGTATTTTCTGTTATCTCCTCCATCTCCATTCTGGTACTCCAATCACTCGTAGGTTATTCTTCCTGATAGAGTCCCACATGATTCTTAGGGTTTCTTCTTTTTTTAAAATCCTTTTATCTGATTTTTCCTCAGATAAGTTGGTGTCAAGTGCTTTGTCTTCAGTCTCACTAATTCTGACTTCCATTGCCTCAATTCTCTTATAACTTTTATTGAGTTGTCTAATTCTGAAATTTTATTGTTAATCTTCTAGATTTCTGATTACTGTCTCTCTATGGATTCTTGCAGCTGGTTAAATTTGTCACTATGCTCTTCTCTAAACTTCTTAAGTTCTCTATTGCTAGGTCTGCATTTTGCCAGATCTCCCTCCTGATATCTTGAAGGGTTCTATATTAATCTTTTGTATTCTGTCTCCAGTAATTCCAAGAAATTCTCTTCCTTTGGAAAATTTCTTGATTCTTTATTTTGGGAGATTGCTGAAGCCATCATGGTCCGCCTCTTTATGTGATTTGATATTGACTGTTTTCTCTGAGTCAGCAATAAGTTATTGTATTTATTTATTTTATGTTTGCTTACTGTGTCCTAATTTCTTATTTGTTTTGTTTTGATACACCCAAATAGGCTGCTTGTGTGACCTAGACTTATCACTGGCACCCCTGAAGTTCCAATGTCTTGATGCCAGGTAGCCAGACCTGCCACTAAGTATGTGACCCCAGCAGTCTGCCTACTCCTCCTGTATGGATTCAACTCAGGTGTCCAGGTAGTCGCCACCAAGTGAGTGGTACAAGCTCTCATGTACAGTCCTAGAGGCATGGCTGATTAGTGTAGGCATAGGCATCTGGCTGCAGCAGGAGATAACATGCTGAGCAAGGCAGGGGCCTGATGGCTACCCCCGAGTGTCCAGGAGGAAGGCATGTCCTTGTTCCCTAGAGTGCACAGTTGGGTGGGTTTTGCAACCAGACTATGAGCACCCAGTGCTGTTGTTTGTAAGGACTGAGGGACACCACTTATTCTTGGGCCCCGTCTCAGGTGGCAAAGTGGCGTGGATGGCGCCACCTGTCCTCAGGCCCCTGACGTGGGTAAATGAAGACCCTGCTTAATGGGCAGAGCATTGTTAAATGTCAGGAACCTGTCACTTCACAGCTGAAACAGTTGAAGTTAGACTTCAGGTATATACCCTATTGTACGGTGGTAATGAAGGCCTATGCTTTGAAATGGGCCCACACAAGTCTCTGCAGGGGGAAAGGCACTCAAAGTCTGTGGATACCTTATGCCTGTGCCTAGGCAAAGGAGCTGTGCCTACCCTGAATTCCTGGCTTAGGGGAGCCAGCAGAATATTTTTTCCCCTGTTTGTTAATTTGGTCACTCACCAAGGCTGGGACAATGGCTCAGGGCATGTGATAGGTCTTACTTCCAGCCCCGGTAACTCAGCAGTTGCTGAAGCCGGTCCTGGACCTAGTGCAGAGCAGGGAGTGGGGAGGTAAATGAGATAGAGGTTTTTCCCAAAGGGGGCTATTTTTTGATCCACACAGTAAGCCAGATGCAAGTACTTATCTTTGCTGATCGAGGGTTGCTTCTCACTGGCTCTGGGTGGCCGAGTAGACTCTGTACCACTGGGTTTCTCTCAGCGTGGAAAATGGCTCCCAAGCACCACTGCTTGCCTGCCTCACTGCACACCAAGAGCTGAGCCTACCTGAAGGGCTCAGGCTCTCTCCAGGTCATGTCTGACAACTCCTCGCTACTCCTGAACCATCTCTCCCTACCCTGCCACTCAGTCCAATTCCTCAACTTTGCCTTTGATTTTCAGGGTCCTAGATTGTCATATATAATTGATTCACTTGTTTTTTGGGGTCTTTGTTGTAAGAGGGACCACTGGAAGCATCTGACTACTCCACCATCTTGGCCCCATCAGCTGTGAGAATTTTTGTTTTATTTATGCTGAGATGTAATCCATACTGAGTGCTGTGGTCTTTAATCTTCATCAGTAATTGCTTCAAGTCCTCTTCACTTTCAGCAAGAAAGGTTGTACGATCTGCGTAATGCAGGATGTTAATGAGTCTTCCACAAATCCTGATGCCCCGTTCTTCTTCCTATAGTCCAGCTTCTCAGGTTATTTATTCAGCGTACTGATTGATAAGGTATGGTGAAAGAATACTACCCTGATGCACACCTTTCCTGACTTTAAACCACACAATATCATCTTGTTCTGTTTGAATGACTGCCTCATGGTGGATGTACAGATTCCTCATAAGCACAATTAGGTGTTCTGGGATTCCCATTCTTCGTAAAGTTATTCGCAATTTGTTATGATCCAAACAGTCGAACGCCTTTGTAAAATCAATAAAACACAGGTCAACATCTTTCTGGTATTCTCTGACATCAGCAGCGATATTCCTGGTTCCATGTCCTCTTCTGAATTCAGCTTGAATTTCTGGCAGTTCCCTGTAATACACTGCTTCAGCCACTTTTGAATGATATGCAGCAAAATTCTACTTGTGTGTGATACTAATGATATTGTTTAATAATTTCCACATTCAATTGGATCACTTTTTTGGGGAATAGGCATAAATGTAGATCTCTTCCAGTCAGTTGGCCAGGAAGCTGTCTTCCAAATTTCTTGGCATAAATGAGTGAGCACCTCCCGCACTGCATCTGTTTATTGAAACTTCTAAATTCTAATACTAATTTTTTTTTATTTAGTATTAGTAAACATTATTTTTTTGCCACTTGTTAAATATCTCAGTGAATTTTTGTGTTGAAAGTGTTACAATAATTTCTTTAATACTCACTCAAGCTGCCAACATTGTTTCATTTATATGAATTGTATGTCAAATTAGAAAAAGACATGTCATATTAATTCAGAATTAATTTAATGAACAATATCATTAATATCACACACAAGTAAGATTTTGCTGAAGATCATTCAAAAGAGGTTGCAGCAGTATATTGACAGAGAACTGCCAGAAGTTGAAGGCAGGATTCAGAAGAGGACATGATATAAGAAATATCATTGCTGACAGCAGATGGATCCTGGCTGAAAGTAGAGAATACCAGAAAGATGTTTACCTGTGTTTTGTTGACTATGCAATGTAATTCAACTGTGTGGGTCATAACAAATTATGGATAATATTGTGAAAAATGGGAATTCCAGAACACTTTCTGAGAAACCTGGACATCAACCATGAGCCAGTCATTTGAACAGAATGAGATACTGTGTGGTTTAAAGTCAGGAAAGGTGTGCGTCAGGGTTGTATCCTTTCACCATACTTATTTGTTCAGTATGCTGAGCAAATAACCCAAGAAACTGGGTATATGAAGAAGAACACAGCATCAGGATTAGAAGATGCATTAGCAATCTATAACGTGCAAATGACACAACCTTCTTTGCTGAAAGTGAAGATGGCTTGAAGCACTTACTGATGAAGAGCAAAGACTACAGCCTTCAGTACAGATTGCGCTTCAACATAAAGAAAATAAAAATCATCTCAACAGAACCAGTAAGCAACATCATGATGAATGAAGTAAACATTGACATTGTCAGGGATTTAATTTTAATTGGATCCACAATTGACTTCCATGGAAGCAGCAGCCAAGAAATCAGACAAAGTATTGCACTGGACAGCTCTGCTGCAAAAGACCTCTTTAAAGTGTTGAAAAGCAAGGATGTCACTTTGAGGACTAAGATGTCCCTGACCAAAGTCCTGGTATTTTTTATCTCCTCATATGCATGCAAAAGCTGGACAATGAATAAGGAAAATCTAAAAACTGAAAACTTTGTATTATGTAGTGTTGTCAAAGAATATTGAAGGTACCATAGACTGCCAGAATAATGAATAAATCTACTTGGAAGAAGAACAGCCAGAATGTTCCTTAGAAACAAGCATGGCAAGGCTTTGTCTCACTTACTTTCAACATGTTATCAGGAGGCCAGCCCGTGGAGAAGGACATCATTCTTCGTAAAGTGGAGGGTCAACAAAAAAAGAGGAAGACCCTAAATAAGATGTATTGACACACTGGCTACAACAATGGGCTCAAGCATAGCAAAGATTGTGAACATGGTGCAGGACCAGGCAGTGTTTTGTTGTATTGTTTGTGGGGTTGCTATGAGTTGGAACCAACTTGATGACACCTAACAACAACAAAAACAACGTCCATCCATCTATCTATCTTCTATTATATGTTCTATCTTCTATTATTATTTAATAATAAATGGACTCTTAAAGCTTAGATTTACACAATTGAAGAAATTAAATCTAGAGTTGCAATATAAGAGATTCTGACTTTGTGACTAGGAATATTCACCTACAACAGTGATATGTAATAATCATCCTTCCTACTTCAAATTGCCTCTTCTGTAGACAAGGCTCAGCTGTCTAGATTTAGTATTTTAATAGCGATTAAAAAAAATATGACTAAAGACTAGAATTTTTCAGTTGCGTGAGTTCATTTAAATATAAACTATTTTGTAACTCCTGTTATTTTTGCATTCAGTTTTGAAAACATTGAAAAATTCAAATTTTTCAAATTTGAAAATGAATTTTTAAATTTATTGTTCAAGTTTACACATAAATCACTAAAGCTAAAGATGATGGAATTGAATGTTTTTACAAACTTTACAGTCTGTAATTGATCAAATATGCAATCAAGATGCATTGACAATTGTGGGTGATCAGAATGAGAAAGTTAGAAACAAAGAAGGATCAGTCCTTGGAAAATATGGCCTTGGTGACAGAAACAACACTAGAGATCACATGATAGAATTTTGCAAGATCAATGACTTATTTATTGGAAATACCTTTTTTCAACAACATTAACGGCAGCTGTACAACTGGACCATGCTAGACGGGAACACAGGAATCAAAACGACTACATCTGTGGAAAGAGACAATCGAGAAGCTTAATATCATCAGTCAAAACAAGGACAGGAGCCTACTGGGGAACAGACTATCAAAGCTCATATACAAGTTCAAGCTGAAGTTGAAGAAAACTGAAACGCATCTATGAGAGCCAAAGTACAACCTTGAGTATATCCCACTTGAATTTAGAGACCATTTCAACAACAGATTTAACACACTGAACACTAATTATCGAAGACTAGACAAACTGTGGGATGACATCAATGACATCCTACATGAAGAAAGGAAAAGACAAAAAGAAAAAAAAAGACCAAAATGGATGTCAGAAGACACTCTGAAACTTACTCTTGAACATAGAATAGCTAAAGTGAAAGAAAGAAATGATGAAGTAAAATAGCTGAACAGAAGATTTCAGAGGGTGACTTGAGAAGACAAATTAAAGTGTCATTATAAAATGTGCAAAGATCTGGACTTAGAAAACCAAAAAGCAACAGCATGCTCAGCATTTCTGAAGCTGCAAGAACTGAAGAAAAAATTCAAGACTGGAGTTGCAATGTTGAAGATTTCTGTGGGCAAAACATTGAAAAACACGTTAATATCATGCACAAGTAAAATTTTGCTGAAGATCATTCAAAAGTGCTTCCAGCAGTACATCCACAGGGAACTGCCAGAAATTCAACCTGGATTCAGAAGAGGGCATGGAATAAGTGATGTCATTGCTGACGTCAGTTACATCCTTGCTGAAAGCAGAGAATACCAGGAAGATGTTTATCTGTGTTTTATTCACTATGCAAAGGCATTTGGTTGAGTGGATCATAACAAATTATGGATAACATTGCAAAGAATGGGAATTCCAGAACACTAACAAGAACAACATATATGCATAAATATGTATATGAAACAGGTATTTAGATTAAAGACATTTTAATCCCCTTCTACTTAACAATCATAACTTTTTCTTTAAGGGAAAATGGTTGTGTTCTGAAAAATGCTTTACCCTTTTTTTTTTTTTTTTAATCCAATGTCCCACCTTGCCCTGATTTTCAATAATTTTTTCAAACCTGGGAACCCAGATGAGAGTAAGCACATTGAATAATGGATTCTAACCTTAGTAACTATCTTTTGTAATATAAATAAAAATGTACATACCCAACTGAATTTCTGGGTGGAGGGCTGTGGGGACCATGGTCTCAGGGAACATCTAGCTAAACTGGCATACCACAGTTTATAAAGACAATGTTCTACATTCTGCCTTGGTGAGTAGCGTCTGGGGTCTTAAAAGCCTGTGAGCAGCCGTCTAAGATACTCTACTGGTCTCATCTCTTCGGGAGCAAGGGAGAATGACGAGAACAGGAGACAAGGAAAAGATTAGTCTGAAGGACTAATGGACCATAGCTACCAAGGTGTCCACCAGCCTGAGTCCAGTACAGCTAGATGGTGCCTGGCTACCACCACTGAATGCTCTGACCGTAATCACAACAGAGGGTTCTGGACTGAGCAGCAAAAGGATGTAGAACAAAATTATAACTCATAAAAACAGACCAGATTTGCTGGCCTAAAGGAGACTGGAGAAACCCCAAGAGTGTGGCCCCGGGACACCGTTTTAGTTCAGTGGTGAAGTCACTTTTGAGGTTCACTGTTCAGCCGGGGAGTGGACATCCCCATAAAACCAAATGGGACTGATGGGGCACAGCAGTCCAGGGGCCAGGATTGGAAGGCAGAAGGGGCCAGGAAAGCTGGTCATAGGGAACCCAAGGTTGAGTAAGGATAGCGTTGATGTGTTGTGAGGTTGTTTACCATTGTCATAGGGCAACAAGTGTACTAACGGTTTAATGAGAAACTATTTTGTTCTGTAGACCTTCGTCTAAAGTGAGAATAGCAGCACAATTGGAAGAGTGTAGCTGATGTCACTGAACTGTACACGTAGAAATTTTTGAAATGGTGTATCTTTGGCTATGTATATTTTCACCAAAAAAAAAAAAATATGAGAGGGGAGAGGGTTGACATGTCGTGGGGCTGTTAACCAATGTCATAAAACAATATGTGTACTGACTGTTTAATGAGGAAATATTTGTTCTGTAAACCTTCGCCTAAAGTACAATATAAAAAATTTTAAATATATAGATATCACAATAAAAAAACTGTACAGTAATGAATGCAACAGTGCAAGGTGAGAGTAATACTGGCTGTGATAGTTAAGGTTATGTATCAGCTTGTCTGGGCCATGATTCTAAGTGGTTTGGCAATTATGTAATGATGTAATTTGGCAGTTATGTAATGATGCAATTTGGTAGTTAGGTAATGATTTAGTCATCCTCTGTTTTGTGATCTGATATGGTCATCCTTCATTTTTGCATAATGCCTATTTTAGTGTAACAACTTGGGCTTTATAACCTAACCATGTCTATAAGTGATATGTGATGTATATGTGATTCATTATTGGAAAAATTTTGGCTGGTTTTTCACCTAGAATGATTTCAACCACAAATGACAGAAAAGCCAATTAAAAGTGCCCCAAATAATTAAAGGTATATTATTTCAAAAAATGATAATTCCAGAGTGCTTAATTCAGGGTGATTTGACAAAGCAGTTCTCATAGTGTGGATCAGAGATACCTGGGGATCTTGGAAAAATGTTCAGGGGCCCATAGGATCAAAATTATTTTTATAGTAATAGTCAATATTATTGCTTATTTTGCTCTCTTTCTCTTAGGAGTTTACAGTGGACTTTTCCAAGGAAAAATAAGGAGCCCTCATTGCTCAGTGGTTAAGTACTTGGCTGCTAACCAAAGGGTTGGTGGTTGAAACTCACCAGCCACTTTGTAGTAGAAAGATGTGGCAATCTGCTTCTGTAGAGATTACAGCCTTGGAAACCCTGTGAAGCCGTTCTACCCTGTCCTATAAGGTTACTATGAGTCAGAATCGACAACAACGTGTAGGAGCCCTGGTTGTGAAGTAGTTAGGGTGCTTGGCTGCTAAATGAAAGGCCAGCAGTTGGAACCCACCAACAGCAATGCAGGAGTAAGATGTGGCAGTCTACTTTTGTAAAGATAACGGCCTTAGAAACCCTATGAGGCAGTTCTACCTTGCTTTATAGGGTCGCTGTGAGTCAGAATCAACTCAATGGCAATGGGGTTTTTTTTTTTTTTTTTTTGAGTTACTTTATCTGCGACACTGCAACAGACTGAATGCACAAAAACCTATGAGAATCCAGCTGTCTTCTTTTTAAGCCAAACATAGAAGAGATTTGCAAAATTGTAAAATAATGCTACCCCTCATGCAAATATTTTATTTTGAAAATATATATTTATAAAAACATATTATTCTTGATAACATGTAATGAATATATTATTTTCATTTTAAATGAATTAATAAATTGTATTTTTTTACTTCTTACTTTTAATTCATAATACAGTAAATATTGATAGATACAGTTCATATAAACAAAACCTTTGGAGTCCTCAATAATTTTTAATAGTGTAAAGCAGTTCTGAATCTTTAGAATTTGTGAGCCACTGGTCTAGTGGTATCGTTGATAACCAAGGTGCTTTTGGTCTCTAGTTATGCCAGTAACATAGACGTTAGTAATCTCCCCCCATCTAAGTTCCCTCCCCACAGCTAGAAGACTACTACAATAATCTCAGCTATCACCTGCAGTTTTGTGATGCAGCAAAGAAGACAGGCAATTACACCCAAGTGCCTTTTTTTTTTTTTTTTTTTTTTTTACTGGAGGCAAACCTTACTCAGGACTCCCAGTAGAATTCATCTCTTGTCCCATTGACTTGGAAAGGTCCATGTTAAACCAATCACTGTCAAAGAGAATAGTATGACTTTGATTGGCTGAGACCAGTTGTGGTCCATTCCTGGGGAGAAGGGGATGGGAGAGACCCTTGGCAAAATCTGAGGCCAAGTGAAGGGAAGGGATAGAGGGTGCACATTCAAAATATATGTTGTTGTTGTTAGCTGCCAGTCATCTCCCTAATCATGACAATCCCATGTACAAAAGAAAAAAAAAAACTACATAGGAACTCTAAAAGCAGGGGAAGAGTACTATCTTGAGGATGGACTTGGATAAAGTGACCATGTCATTCACATCTGTTGTGCTGAATTTATTTGCAAAAATTTGGCAAGTGTTGGACACTCTGACCACCTCACACGTATGTGGCTATGGTCCATATTGCAGAGATCCTTGGAATTTAAAGTAGAAATTTTTAATTTGCATTTAGAAAATAATTAATATAGTAAATATAACAGGCTTAGTGATTGAAGTGATTTGAAAAAAAGGTAACATGAGAAAACTAGTTTGGTGATAGACACTCAGATACAAGGAATTAAACCACTCAAACTTAGTAAAGCACTCAAAATAAAGGAAAGCCACAGATCTCAAAAAGCTATAAGTGTATTTATAAATGAATGTTTTATTAATTCCTTTAAAAAAGTGTATTTTCCACCATATTTAAAATCATATATATGAAAGTATGTACGAAGAGTAAAATATGAAAAATAGTAGCAACTTATTATGTTAGTAGGAAACCCTGGTGGCATACTGGTTAAGAGCTTCAGCTGCTAACCAAAAGGTCAGCAGTTTGAATCCACCAGGCTCTCTTTGGAAACCCTATGGGGTAGTTCTACTATGTCCTATAGGGTCGCTATGAGTCAGAATCAACTCAACGGCAACGGGTTTGGTTTATTATGTTAGTATTATAGTTGCTAGTTATGTTTGTTTTCCCACCACCCATCTGTGGTGTCTTGGGTGTTGCTCTGATACTGGAAGCTATGTCACTGATATTTTAAATATCAGCAGGGTCACCCATGACAGACAGGTTTCAGTGGAGCTTCCAGAACAAGACAGACTAGGAAGAAAAGCCTGGCCATCTAATCCTGAAAATAAGTCAATGAAAACCCTATGGAACAACAGAATATTGTTTGAGACTTTAACACACTTAGAACACATCATCAGGAGGGACTGATTGCTGTAGAGAGATAGCATGTTTAGTAAAGCAGAGGGCCAGCAAAGGGAAGGAAAACCCTCAATGAGATGGATACAATGGACTTAAACATACCAAGGATCATGAAGATGGCGCAGACCCAGCAGCATTTTATTCTGGTATGCTTGGGGTCTCCATGAGTCAGAGCTGATTTGACATCAACTAAGAACAATTTGTTTTACTTAAGTTTGATTCTGGACCTCTAAAAAGAAATGGATTTCATAAGGTGTTTTGTCTACTTTTCCTGGTCCTGGCCTGTATTTTTATGACTTCCTTCATATATGTTTCTGATCCTCATTTTCTAATTTTCTCATTATTAGCTTGAGAAAAAAATGACATTTGTGATTTTCAGAGATGTTAAACTTTACTTCAGTAGGTGTTCTATTTAATTATTGCAACAATTATAATGACTTAAATTGTAATTTTTTTAGCAAGATATTTAAAAATGTCATATGCTAAAGAAACGATATTCTAGATGTCTGTCACAAACTGATGTGCATTACCAGTTCACAATCGTTTAATTAGTTTATTCATTTTAAGTGTGGACATACCTTTGACATAGTAAGTAATAAAAATATTCTTGTAAATATTTGCTATTGTCCTGAAAAGTTTGTGGTCTAAATTTTATTTTAAGAATAAAGACTCAAAGTCATCTGTATTATTGTTAATGTTTTTGAAAAAATAAATTAAATATTTAGAAGCATATTTAATTTTACTTCAAATACATAAGGATATATATTTTCTATAAAATTTTGGCAGGTCAGGGCTGATTCTCCTATTTTCAAGTTGAGTGTAGGCATTATCAAAAATTCTTTATAAACCTTTTGTTTTGTAGATTTCACTTAGATAATACTGATATTATAATATACTAGATGAAATGTAAAAAAATTAATTAAATATCAATATTTATATTTGGTAATATTCCAGAATATCTCCAAACATAACTATACTTTTGTACATTTTTCAAAATAATCTTGTCTCATCATAACTTCAAACTTGTACCTTTTTTTTTAAATTCAATTGACCAGTGTTTTGATTGGAAACAACACATTTCATTTAAGATAAAAATACACCATCCAAATTATGTCCCTACACAAGAAAGTACATAACCAGATAAATCTATCATCGAATTGAAAATAATTATAAGAATGTAGTCAAATCAGCCAGCTCAGTTGTATCTGGTGATACGATTTATGGTTTTGCCTATAAATATGAACTTACAGTTTATGTTTAGTTGTGTTTTCCAGAACATCCCATGGGGAGATTGCTTTGCTGATTGAAAGTTAGTATCACCCACACCTCCAGGGAAATTAGTTCAGTGTGTCAATGTACTACAGTAAGATTAAAATGAAATTTCAGTTGTCTCATAATACTTTTTCATAATGATCTGACAATCTAGTTAATACCACCAACACATTTTCTCTTCTAAAAACCTAACAGGTGTTTGGTGAATTTTCTTCATCTGTTATAAATCAGTACTTATTGAAACTGGACATATTCCATTCAATAGAAAGACATTTTTTATGCTTGTAGATACTCTGCACCTACTCAAACAGTATCAGCTCCAAATCTGTCTTCTTCGTTGATACTGGCTGTTCTGTTCTTGAAACATGGCCCATCTGATTCACGTTATTGTCGGTATAGAGCAAATTTATTATACACATACTATTGCAACTGTGTCAAATTATCCAAATCTGTCTCTGTTGGCACAATGGCAGTTTTAGTGAGATTGAGAAGGAATAGGTTAACAGAATGATATCTCAATTCTCTAAAAAACTTTCATCAAAGTAAATTCTAACTATTTTAGCATTAGAAATAGTCCTGGAATGAAGATTTCATACTTAAATTTTTTCAGTTTTAAAAATAAAATAGATTTTAAGGGTCAGGAGACCATTGGAGAATGTACTCATTATGTATTTTGTGGATAAGCTGTGCCTCATTACCCTTAGGAAATCTATAGTAGGAAAGGCAAAGTTAACGCCATGAAAAGAAATTTGCGTTTTGCATCGTCCATGAAAATTTAAGTCAGTTGATATTGATTCCCATGAGAGAGGGAAAATGGAGTAAATGAAGCAGAATAAGAAGAGGAAAGAGTTCCTAGTTCCATTAGAAAAATGATATCCATAGCTAATATGTATATTTTTTCTTAGTAGGAAATTAAAAATAATGAAGTCCTGACTATCTTATAGCATTGTTGGAGTGATTATTTCCTTTCTTTTGGAAACTATGGGTATTGAAGGAAAACATTAAGTAGACATACTTTAATTTTTTTTTTGGAAGTCAAAATAGATAATTCTATTTTTCAATAATAAGTCACCTACTCAAAAGTGATAGGAAAAAAAATCGTTAAGGTTGTGTAGCAACTTTGTTGGGCCATGATTTTCAGTGGTTTAGCAGTTATGATGTTGTTTGGCAGTCTTGTGATGATGTGATCACTTCCATGATGAAATTTGGTATAAAATGATTAACTCCATAATGGAATCTGCTATGGGTAGTCAGTCAGTTGAAAGGCAGTTTCCTTGGAGGTGTAGCCTTCATTGAATATAAGTGGACTTTCTGGAAAGACTCACAGGCTTTTGCTCTCTCTAGATCCTGCATCTGACTCCTGTTCGTCTGACCTCTAGTTCTTGGGACTTGATCGGCAGCTTACCTTCCATTTTGCCTGACAATCTTGGGATTTGTTGGTCTTTGCAGCCTGTGAGCCAGTGCCCTGTTGTCTGCCCTGTCAATCTTGGGTTCTCCAGCCCCTGTGGCTGGGTGAATCAAGAGAAGACTGCAACCTGACCCATGGACTTAGGACATCCCAGCCTAAGACACCTGGCATACTCACAATCTAGATTATTATTTTCTTAATACAGGAATTTCATAATACAACCAGTAGAATTCCAGTTACAAGAAGATAATAGCATTGGCATAGTTTTTGAATTTCTCAAATTTCTTCTTGAAAACTAGACTAAGCAATTAGACAGGAAAAAAAAAAATAAGGATGAGATCATCAGCAAAAGGAGCTCATAGAAATTCCCTGGGAAGTCTAGAATATGGGTGGATGTTACTAAAACATCAACAACAGTAGGACTAACTCAGGATCAGCAGCTCTGTGGCAAGAATAGCTAGAAATTAGAGGTGATTGCTGAAAAGTTCAATTAAGCAAAGATTCCAGTATCACGGTCAAATACTCTAAAATTGAAAGGGCCTTGGCAGCCAACATGGTGGGATAAACAGAAGCACCATGCCATGCTTCTGCAGCAAAGACCAGAAGAGTAAAACAGACAAACATCAATCCTGGAACCCTAAACATCAAATGAAGGGTTAAAGAACTAGATCAAGCACCAGATACAAGAAGAAACTGACAGAGAACAAAAAACTATGCAGTGGAGGTCCCCTGCCAGCTAACGTGGCACGATTTCATAATCTTGGAGCATAGCCACCAATGACCCTGGGCAGGGAATATGAAAAGGCAACATCAGCTGGAGCTCCCAATAGGAGACAAAGCACCAATTCTGCACATCACATTCTCTCCTTTCCCTACTGCCTCTCTGCAAAGCGTGCCAGGTGCTGTGACCCGACCCATGCTGCATCTCCTGCCGTACCCTGCTGAGCACCATGCCCTGGAGGGGCAAAGACCAGACTTATGGGTCTGAAAGAGACTGGAGAAACCTCGAGAGTATGGCCTCCAGACACCCTTTTAATTCAGTATTGAAGACACTCCTGAGGCTCACCTTTCAGCTAAAAATTAGACAGGCCAATAAAACAAACTATAACGCATGCTGTTCAACCATGTATACAAGACTTAATGAGCATACCTGCCCAGGGGCAAGGACAAGAGGGCAGGAGGGGACAGGAAGGCTGGAAGAACGGAAAAGGGGAACCCAAGATCAAGAAGGGGAGAGTGTTGGCACATCACAGCATTGGCAACCAATATCATGAAACAATACTTGTATTACTTGTTTAATGAGAAACTAATTTGCTCTGCAAACTGTCACCTAAAACACAATACAAAAAATAGAAAGGATCCAATTATGAGTGGGTAAAATATGTTCAGTTGACTTTAGAATGATAGGTAATAGTGAGAGAAATCCCTCTATGGTATTTTTGAGGCTTAGTCAAACACTCACACACACACACAGACACAAATATACACAAAATGTGTGTTTTGCTGTTGTGGCCATGGATTGATAAAACTGTGCTGAAGTTGTCCAAGTCTTTGAAGATTTCAGAAATATTGAACAAATATTTCCTTCCAAAAAGTTAGAGCCTTATGTTGAGGGAAATCTCCTGGAGAATAAATCAAATTTTAACATGCCAGGATAACTAAGTGTAAGAAAGAGAAAGTTCATATGGTAAAGAACAGAAAGATATTAAGAGGAAGCAGATTCCAGAACATACGGTAGCAACAATATAGTGTTTGACTGAAGGTGAGAGTACCATTACAGAAGGCAAGACTGCTAAGACTTTAAGTAACAAGGCTGAAGACAGAATGTCTTCCTGTTACAGGTTTATCTCTGTGGGAAGGAGAGGGCACTACACAAGCAGGGCTTTAAAGCAGTAAGAGAAGAGGAAATCTTAAGTCTTCAGCATGAGAAAACTATCATGGCCTATAATCTCACTCTCTTCAGAAAATTTCTGAGGGAACAACAAACTCATTTAAACATATGCAAAGAAAGAATACAATCAAATGTCACATAAGGACTGTTATAAGAGAAAAAAAAAAGGAGCCCTGGTGGCTCAGTGGTTAAGAGTTTGGCTGCTAACCCAAAGGTTTGCAGTTTGAATCCACCAGCCCCTCCTTGGAAAACCTATGGGCAGTTCTACTGTGAACTATAGGGTGCTATGAGTAGGAATCGACTGGACGGCAGCAGGTTTATAAAAGAAAAAAGCTGACATGAACTAAATAATTTTGTTAGACGTATTGAAGATGTTCCTGTAAATAGTGGATGTAAAGCAAGTGATATTTTTTTATAACCTAATATTTCAAAATGAATGAAAAATAAATAAATAAAATCAAGCTTTGTAAAACAGCATAAATCATATGAACAGAATGAGGTCATCAGACAACAGATAAACATAAAATGAGAAAAATGGAAAACAAGAAAATATTAAAAAAGAAAAGTTCAGAAATGAAAACTAAATTAAAAGAAAGAGAAAATATAGACTACATAAAGCACTGTGAGAAAAATAGGGGATAGAATGGAGAAAAATAACGAATACTTAGAGACGTAGAGAAAGACAGGAAAAGGTTTCAAGAAAAAATAATATAAGATAGGAAAATTTACCCAGCATGTTTGATTGGAGCCCCTCTCCTTCAACAACGAATAACACCTCCGAAAATAAAACCACATACACACAAATATCAAGTGTAATAAATACATAGACCTAAATAGAGGAAACTTGCCTTTATTTCAGAAACATACTTATTGATAGGGCATACCAAGTGTACCACATAACCAACCTAGTATTGTCAACATTAAGACATACCCTAGTAAAATTATTAGAATTTACAAATAAGGTGAAGGGGGCTCCTTTGGGAATGCAAGCACAAATGCCAATTCTCTTACACTGGAAATAAAATTAGACTGACATAAAACTTCTCAAGAGTAACATTTCATTCCAACAACAATGGAGTAAAGAAAGAAAAATGAGCCAAGTATTTTCTATTCATCCAAACATTCTTTGAGTACAAAGGACAAAAACAGTGAAAAACATCTAAAATCTTGTCTAATACTAGTTGTAAGAGGTCTCCCTGAAAAATAAAGAATTTCAAAACAAGATATAACTGAAACGGTTTGACATCAGGTCTGAGGTGAACACTGAATATATTTCAATGTAAAACTAAGATTAAAATTGAAGATAATTGTGAGGAAACAGTATGTAGTATTAAATGATCCAGTAATGTAAAAAGAGTATAAATTATATGTATTTGGAGAAGCAAGTTAGAATGCAGTAAATGAATATCACTTTAAGGTGAAAAATTAAACAGTAGAAGTTAAATTATACTTAGTACGCTAAACAGAACAAAGAAAATCCCCTAATAAAAATAATATTGGTGATGAAAATTTGATAGTGAGAGTGAGGAAGGGGAAGAAGAATAAAAAGTTATTAACTAATTTTGTCATTCCTCATATTATGTAACACAGAATCTTTATTTACCAAATTCCAAAATATATACGAAAACAAACTAGAAATGGCAAAGAAACAAATCATACAGTAGAATATTTGGTACATATATGATATAATAAAATAGTATGATAAAATTAACAACACACATATCTGTTTTATCTATAATAATAAACATGCCAAAATATATTTTCAGGTTTGCTAAAAACATGCAATCCAAACATTTTCTGTAAAAAAAGAGAGAGAAATATCTAAAACAAAGTCATTCAGAGTATTTAAACGTGCAAGGATTAGTATAGATGTATCTGGCAAATACAAATGAAGAGAAAATAAGAGTCATAATCTTCATATTTAATAAAATGGAATTCATACCAAATAAATGTGATAAACAGACACACTCTACTACTAAAGTCTACAATTCTCATAAAGATATAAGAATTATTATTTGTACACAACAACATGGCAGCAACATTTCAAATGAAAAATTACAGCAGACAAAGGAATAGACAAAAATATCCTAAAAAAGGAATCTATATTACACTTTCTATTACAAAGTTTGGAGCCCTGGTGACGCAGTGGTTAAGAACTTGGCTACTAACCAAAAGGTCAACAGTTCAAATCTACCAGCTGCTTTTTGGAAACAACTGTGGGGCAGTTCTCTGTCATATAGGACTGCTATGAAGAGGCATCGACTCAATGACAACAGGTTCGGTTTTTGTTTTTTATTAGGAATGTTGATGTCACTAATATATAAAAAGCTCCTACAAAATTGTGAATATACATATACTTTACTTTCTGTAAGTCTAAAATTATTTTAATATAAAAAGTTATATACAAAATTTTTATGTTAGAGTTATATATATAATTTTTATATTAAAATAATTTGGGTTTTATAGAAAAGTTGCAAAACTAGCACACAGAATTTTTGTATTCCCTATATCCAGCTTCCCCTGATGATAATATTTTACATAACCATTTTACATAACATTAGTATAATGCTATAAATACATAGGTACTAATATTTTCTTATATTGTCAAAAAGAAACATTAGAATAATAAAACTAATAAACATGGCTAAAGATAGGTAGAGGGAATGAGTTGAGAAAGGAAGGGATAAAGATGAGAAGGAAGAAAAGAAAAACAAATGTGGCAGATGGTTGATAATTATAAAATCTGGGAGATGTATATATGAGAGTTAATAATACTATTTTCTCCACATTTGTGTATGTTTGAAAACTCTCATATAAAATGGTATAAACAATCAGCTCATTTCAAATTGATTTCAAACTGGTTATGGAAGGGGAATGGTTGGGGCTTTGGCATATGACATTGTCTGGTGACTTATGAGAGATTACAAAATCTCAGATGGTTCAATGTCACCACAATTGCTTCCCCTACAGTTGAGCCTGAGAGAAGCTGACATTCTAGATTCCCTAGGGGAGACTCTAGAAGAGACTCTGGAATGGGAAAGTTTTTAGGCCCATAACTCATTCCCTGGAGCATTACCAAACCATTCCAGTGCACATGACTTGTGATCCATCTTGGATGACTTTATGGTGCAAATGATTAAGTGCTTGACTACTAACCAATAGGTTGGTGGTTCAAACCCACCCAGAGTCACCTAAGAAGACAGGCTTGGCAATCTGCTTCCAAAAGCTCATAACCTTGAAAACTCTAAGGAGCAGTTCTACTCTGAACACATATGGTAACCATGGATTGGAATCTACTTGACTGCAGCTAACAACAACAACATGGCAATGAAAAGTTCAAAATCACTTCCATGTTGTTAAGAGTTAATAAAGAGTATAGGAAAAATATGAAGTAATTGATAATTATATCTGTTCTTAGGAATTAACTTTATCAAGACCACAGAGAATTTTGGTCACTACTTAGAGGAAAAAAAAAAACAAGTTGAGTTTCGTCTTCCTGTGATTGCTGGTTTCCCATTATTTACATTTAGTGACAGCCCAAGTCCTTTCTCTACAATTCACAATCTTTAGTATTTTAGACCCTACTGCTTGAGCCTATAACCCAGAGCATGAATTTTATACCTGAGGCAGAACTTCATTCGCCACAGGCAAATATTAAATGTTCCAATTTGATTCGGACTTTAAATAAATTTATTTATGATGTGTACAAGACATGATTTAGCTGCAAATATACATTTCTGTGGTTAGATATAATTCTCAATAATCATAGTACTAAAATATCTAATAATTCAACTACTAATTAAATTAAAAATATTCTGAACTACCATTTCTTTGATAGGAATAATGTAAATATATGTGCACAATTGTATAATAGTACCTATAGAAATTTAGCTAACATAAAAGTTGTACTGAAAATTATCAGATGAAGATGATTGCTAGTACTTGTAAAAATGCCTGTACATTTTCAGTGTTTCAGACATCTGCAGTTTAGAATATATATCTTTATTTATAACATAGTATTTTTGTCTTATTAGCAAAGCAATACAAATTTTCAGTAGAAAATTCAGTAACATAGGTTGGTATAAACAACAATGTTCACATTATCCATAATTTCATCTTCTAGAAGAGACTTTTACTAAATGTCTGAACTTTAGTAAATTAATGTCTATGAACCTCAGTCTACTTTGTTATCAAACGGAACTAATAATTGTGTGTCTATCTCATGGAATTGTTGGTATGATCAAATGAGATAACTCATGTGTACCACTTGACACAATGCATAAAAATATTACTAGTATTATCAATTTCCAATCTTTTCTTTGCTCTTAATTTAGTCAAGATTTTATAATGTTGGTATCATAACATGCATAATATTTTCTAATTGTGTTTAATCATCTAATAATATACTGTAATAGCTTATATCTATTTAAAAATACACTTAAGAATATAACTTTTTGACTTTATAAAATCCTGTTGTTGTTAGGTGCCATCAAGTTGGTTCTACACATAGAATATCTATGTAGAACAGAAAGAAACACTGCCCCATCCTTCTCCATCCTTACAATCTTTGTTATGCTTGAGCCCATTGTTGCAGCTACGGTGTCAATCCATTTCCCTAAAGAAGCCATTTCCTTCCCCTTTTTTTTTTTGCTAACCCTCTACTTTACCCAGCATAATGTCCTTCTCCAGGAACTGGTCCCTCCTGATAACATGTCCAAAGTACCTGAGACGAAGCCTCGCGATCCTTGCTTCTAAGGAGCATTATGGTTGTACTTCTTCCAAGACATACTTGTTCTTTTTTCTAGCAGTCCATATATGTTCAATGTTCTTCACCAACAATATAATTCAAAGGCATCAATTCTTCCTTGGTCTTCCTTATTCATTGTTCAGCTCATGCATGCATACGAGGCAACTGAAAGCACCATTACTTGGGTCAGGCACACTTTAGTCCCCAGAGTAATATCTTTGTTTTAACATTTTAAAGAGGTCTTTTGTAGCAGATTTATCCAATGCAATACAACCTTTGATTTGTTCACTGCTGGTTCAATGGGTGTTAATTGTGGATCCAAGTAAAATGAAATCCTTGACAACTTCAATCTTTTTTTAGTTTATCGTGATGTTGCTTATTGATTCAGATGTGAGGATTTTTGCTTGCTTTATGTTGAGAGGCAATCCATACTGAAGGTTGTAGTCTTTAGTCTTCCCTATCAGTAAGTGCTCCAAGCCCTCTTCACTTTCAGCAAGCAAAGTTGTCTCATCTGCTTATCGCAGGTTGTTATGCCTCTTCCTCCAATTCTGTTGCTGTGTTCTTTATATAATCCAGTTTCTCAGATTATTTGCTAAGCATACAGACTGAATAAGTATGGTGAAAGGGTATAACCCTGACACACACCTTTCCTGATTTAAACCACTCAGTATCCCCTTGTTTTGATAGAACGACTGCCTCTATGTCTATGTACAGACTCTTCATGGGCACAATTAAGTGTTCTGCAATTCTCATTCTTTATGATGTTACCCATAATGTGTTATGATCCACACAACTGAATGCCTTTGCATTGACAATAAAACACAGGTAAACATCTTTCTGGTATTCTCTGCTTTCAACCAAGATCCATCTGACATTGGCAATAATATCCCTGGTTCCATGCCCCCTTCTGAATCTGGATTGACCTTCTGGCAGTTCCCTGTAGATGCACTGCTACCACTGCTTTTCAATAATCTAAGTAATGTTTTACCTCTGTGTAATATTAACAATATTATTCGATAATTTCTTCATTCTGTTGGATCTCTTAAGAATGGACATGAATATGGATCTCTTCCAGTCAGTAGGCTTTTTACCAAATTTCTTTACATACGCGAGTGAGCACCTCCAGTGCTACATTCTTTTGCTGAAACATCTCAATTGTTAGTTGGTTAATTACTGGAGCCTTATTTTTTGCCATTCCCTTCATTGCAGCTTGGACTTCTTCCTTCAGTGTCTTAGATTATAGGTCATATGCTACCTCCAGAAATGTTTGAAAGTTCACTAATTCTTTTTGGTACTGTGTGTATCCTTCCATTTGCTTTTTATTATTATTATTATTATTATTATTATTATTGTACTTTAGTTGAAGGTTTACAGAACAAATAGTTTCTCATTAAACAGTCAGTACACATATTGTTTTATGACATTGGTAAACAACCCTACTACATGTCAACACTCTCCCTTCCTGACTTTTTTTTTTATGAAAATATACATCATTTCAAAAATTTCTACATGCATAATTCAGTAATATCAACTACCTTCTTCCAGTTGTGCTGCTATTCTCACTTTAGATGAAGGTTTGCAAAACAAAATAGTTTCTCATTAAACAGTTAGTACACATGTTGCCCTATGACAATGGTTAACAACCTTACTGCATGTCAACACTGTCCTTACTCAATCTTGGGTTCCCTATCACAAGCTTTCCTGTCCCCTTCTGCCTTCTAGTCCTTGTCCCTGGACTGTTGCACCTCATTAGCCCCGTTTTATTTCATGGGGCTGTCCAATCCCAGGCTGAATGGTGAACCTCAGAAGTGACTTCAAAACTGAGCTAGAAGGGTGCCTGGGGCCATACTGTTGGGGTTTCCCCAGTATCTTTCAGGCCAATAAATCTGGTCTTTTGTGTGTGTGTGTTAAAATTTTGTTCTACATCCTTCTCAAGCTCTGTCCAGAACGCTCTACTGTGATCCTAGTCAGAGCAGTCAATGGTGGTATCTGGGCACCATCTAGCTGTACTGGACTCAGTCTGGTGGAGGCCTTGGTAGCTGTGGTCCATTACTCCTTTGGACTAATCTTTTCCTAGTCTCCTGTTCTCTTCATTCTCCCTTGCTTCCAAAGGGGTGAGACAAGTGGAGTATCTTAGATGGCTGCTCACAGGCTTTTAAGATCCCAGATACTAGTCACCAAGGTAGAATGTAGAACATTGTCTTTATAAACTGTGTTATGCCAATTGAGCTAGATATTCCCCAAGACCATGGTCCCCACAGCCCTCTGCCCAGCAATTCAGCCCCTCAGGGAGTTTGGATGTGTCTATGGAGCTTCCATGACCTTTCCTTGTACAACTTGTGCTGGTTTCCCCACTATTGTGTACTGTCTCACCCTTCACCAAAGAAACCACTTATCTATTGTCTATTTAGTATTTCCCACCCACCCCTCCCATCCCTTGTAACCAACAAAGATTGTTACTTTTTGTGTGTAAACTTTTTCATGGGTTTTTACAGTAGAGGTCTCATACAATATTTGTCCTTTTGTGATTGACTTATTTCACTCAGCATAATATCCTCCAGTTTCATCCACGTTATGAGATGCTTCACATATTCATCACTGTTCTTTATCATTGTGTAGTACTCCATTGTGTGTCTGTACCATAATTTGTTTACCCATTCATCTGTTGATGGGCATCTAGGTTTTTGCTATTGTTAACAATGCTGCCATGAACATGGGCATGCATATGTCTATTAATGTGATGGCTCTTATTTCTCTAGGATATATTCCTAGGACTGGGATTGCTGGAGCATATGGTATTTCTATTTCTAGCTTTCTAAGGAAGCCCTATCATTTTCCAAAATGATTGTATCATTTTGCTTTCCCACCAGCAGTGCATAAAAGTTCTGATCTCCCTGCAGCCTCTCCAACATTTGTTAGTTCCAGTGTTTTTGATTCGTGCCAGTAATGCCGGGGTGAGATGGTATCTCATTGTGGTTTTAACTTGCATTTCACTAGTGGCTAGTAAACGCGAGCATTTCCTCATGTGTCTGTTGGTCGCTTTAAGGTCTTCTTTGGTGAAGTGTCTGTTCATTTCCTTTGCCACTTTTTAATAGGATTATTTGTCTTTTTGTTGTAGAGGTGTTGGATTTTCTTGTAGATTATGGAGATTAGAACTTTCTCTGACTTCTAATGTCCAAAATTTTTTTTCCCAGTCTGTAGGTTCTCTTTTTACTCTTTTGGTGAAGTCTTTTGAAGAGCATAGGTGTTTGATTTTTAGAAGATCCCAGTTATCTAGCTTATCTTCTGGAGTTTGTGTGTTGATGGTTATGGTTTGTATACTGTTAATGCCATGTATTAAGGCCTGAAGTGTTGGTCCTATTTTTTCTTCTATGAACTTAGTTCCAGTAGATTTCTCATGGAGTCTTCAGGGTTTTCTATGTATAGTATCATATCATCCGCAAACAGGGACAGTTTAACTTCTTCATTACCAATTTGGATGCCCTTTATTTCTTTTTCTTGCCTTATTGCTCTAGCTAGAACTTCCAGCACAATGTTAAATAGGAGAGGTGATAAAGGGCATCATTGTCTTGTTGTTCTTCTCAAGGGGAATGTTTTCAGCCTCTCTCCATTAAGAATGATATTGTCCGTTGGTTTTGTATAGATGCCCTTTATTATTTTGAGAAATTTCCCTTCTACACCTATTTTATTGAGAGCTTTTATCAGGAATGGATGTTGGACATTGTCGAATGCCTTTTCTGCATCAATTAAGATAATCATGTGATTCTTTTCTTTCCTTTCCTTTTATTTATGCAGTGGATTACATTGATTGATTTTCTAATGTTGAACCATCTTTGCATACCTGGTGTGAATCTTACTCGGTTGTGGTGTATTATTTTTTTGGTATGATGCTGAATTCAGTTGGCTAGAATTTTGTTGAGAATTTTTGCATCTATATTCATGAGAGATGTTGGTCTGTAATTTTCTTTTTTTGTGACCTCTTTGCCTGGTTTTGGTATTAGCATTATGCCAGCTTCATAGAATGAATTTGGAAGTGTTGCTTCCTTTTCTATGTTCTGAAAAAACTTGAGTAGTACTGGTACAAGCTCTTCTGTAAAATGTTTTGTAGAATTCTCCAGTGAAGCCATTTGGGCCAGGATTTTTTTTTTTGTTGGGAGTTTTTTTTATTACCTTTTCAATCTCTTCTCTTCTTATGAGTCTTTTCAGATTTTCAACATCACTTTGCTGTAGTTTGGGTAGGTAGTGTGTTTTTAGAAATTTATCCATTTCCTCTAGGTTTTCGAATTTGTAAGAGTATAGTTTCTCATAATATTCTGTTATAATGCTTTTTATTTCAGTTAGGTCTGATGTAATGTCACCCATTTCATTTCTCATGTGGGATATTTGTGTCCTCTCCTATTTTTCTTTTGTCCGTCTGGCCAGTTGTTTGTCAATTTTGTCGATTTCTTTCAAAGAACCAACTTTTGGTATTGTTGATTCTTTCTATTGTTTTTCTATTCTCTGTTTCATTTATTTCTTCTCTGACCTTTATTATTTTCTTTATTCTGGTTGCTGTGGGCTTTTTTTGCTGTTATCTTTCTATTTGTTTGAGTTCTTTAGTTAATGTTTTGATTTTGTCCCTTTCTTCTTTTTTGATGTGTGCATCTATTGCTCTAAATTGTCCTCTGAGGACTGCCTTTGCTGTGTCCCAAAGATTTTGGTATGATGTGTTTTCATTCTCGTTTGAGTCTAGGAATTTTTTGATTCCATCTCTGATTTCTTCTATTACCCATTGGTTTGTAAGCAGGGTGTTATTCAGTTTCCATGTAATTGATTTTTTCCTTGCTCTTTCTGTTGTTAATTTCTACCTTGATGGCATTTTTGTCAGAGAAGATACTTTTTAGTATCTCAGTGTTTTGGATCTTGTTGAGGATTGCTCTGTGGCCTAAGATGTGGTCTATTCTGGAGAACATTCCATGTGCTTTGGAAAAGAATGTGTACTTTGCAGCTTTTGGAAGGAGTGTTCTATGTATGTCTATGAGGTCAAGTTGGCTGATTGTGTCTTTGCTGAGTTTTTTTTTTTTTAGATATTCTGTCCTTTACTGACAGTGTGTTTTGAAATCTCCTACTATTATTGGGAACTATCAATTTCTCTTTTCAGTTTTGTTAGAGTTTTTTTTATGTATTTTGGAGCCCTGTCATTTGGTGTGTAAATGTTTATTATGGTTATATCTTCAAGATTGATTCTCCCCTTAATCATTATATAGTGTCCTTCTTTGACTTATATAGTGGATTTTGTTTTAAAGTCTATTTTATCTGAGATTAGTATTGCCCCTCCTGCTCTTTTTTGGTAGCTGTTTGCTTGATATATTTTTTCCAATCTTTGATTTTTAATAAATTCACATCTTTGTTTCTAAGGTGTGTCTCTTATAGACAGGATATTGATAGATTCTGTTTTTTAATCCATTCTGTCACTCTCCATCTTTTTATGGGTGCATTGAGTCTATTTACATTCAGTGTAATTATTGATAGATGTGAGTTTATTGCTGTCATTTTGTAGTTTTCTTTTTTTTTGGTGCTGACGTTTTCTCTGTTCTTCTTACTCTTCTGTGCTGAATTCCTTTTGTTTTTGGATTTTTTTTTTTATTTCTTCTGTTTTTATAGGTTTCGTTTTTACTGAGACTATATAATTTTTCCTCTTTGTTTTTATGAGTATGTTTGTTAACTTTCTTTGCGGAGAGATGAGAGATTATGAAATGGAGAAAAACAAAAGAGGAGGAAGAAGAAAAAAGAAAAGAAAAGAATGAATAAATAAAAATTAGAAAGAAAAAAGAACAGCAAAGCTCCCAGGGTTCCCACTGGTGTGGCTATGAGGTCTAGGGTAGTAGTTCTCAGGTTTTGAAGTACAACCTGGCTAGAAGGCATAGAGGTGTCACTGAGTCCCAAGTATTCAGAGGACATGAAGAGAAGGAATAGAGAGAGAGAGATGAGACAGTGAGTAATGAAGAAAGACAAAAAGGGAAAGAGAGAAAAGAAAACAAAACAAATTGTAAGAAAAGAAGAAGAAAAAAAAAAACTCAAAAAAAAGAAAAAAAAAAGCATGAGAAAAGAAATGCCCTCAGGGATACCTCTGTGAGTCTGCACAAGGTGACGGAGTAGGTCCCAAGTCACTCAGTACTGCCCAGCTAGAATTGGCTTCCAATTCAAGAAAAGAAAAAGAAAACAAACAAACAATTCAAAACAAACAAACAAAAAAATCCCCGGGATCCCACCAGCGTGGCAGCATGGACCGGGAAGCAGTTTCACATTCAAGCAGAGTTTCACAGCCTTTCAAGAAGAAGCAACAATGGCTCACGGAGCCAGGTGTTTGAGTGAAAGGTGGGGGAGATGTTGAGAGGTAAGGAAGAAATCAAAAGAAGAGGAAAAAAGCAACACTAGCAGCCAACAAGTGGCAGTCATGTAGTCAGCCATTGCAGGTGGGTGGAATCCAAGCAGCCGGTGCTTCCCGGCCAAAAGACTGTGGCTGTGGGAAGCAGAGGAGGCCGAGTGGGTGTGAAGAAGGGTGGGGGGTGGGAAAGCATGTATGCTGGTTACCAGTTTTTCTGTCTCCTGCTGGAAGCTCCGTGAAGCTGCTTTCTCGTACCCCCTTTTCACTGCTCTCTGATAGGAATCCAAGATGGTGGATCCATGCTGCATTAGCTGATAGGGAACCTCTGCATGTATGTCTCTTCTCTTTTTGTTCTCTGTCAGTTTCTTATTCCATATGGTGCTTGGCTGGGTTCTTTATCTCTTCATTTGATGCTTATGGTTTCAGGATTGCTGTTTTCTCTGTTTGGCTTAGTTTTTTTGGATCTTTGTTGTGGAGGGATGCGTGGTGCTTCTGCCTAGAGTGCCATGTTGCCAGAAGTCCTCCTTCCATTTGCTTTTGATGCTTCCTGTTTCTTTCAATGTTTTCCCTGTAAAATTCTTCAATGTTGCAACTTGAAACTTGAAAATTTTCTTCAGTTCCTTCAGCTTGAGAAATGCTGAGCATGCTCTTCCCTTTGGGTTTTTGAACTCCATGTCTATTCATTTCATTATTATAGTTTTCTTGTCCTGTTACCCTTTGAAATCTTCTGTTGAGCTCCTTTGCTTCATCATTTCTTCTTTTTGCTTTAACTACTCTAGGTTCAATAGTAAATTTCAGTGTCTCTTCTGACATCCATTTTGGTCTTTTCTTTCTTTTCTGTCTTTTGCTTTCTTCATATATGAAGTCCTTGATATCACTCCACAACTTATCTGGTCTTCAGTCATTTGTGTTCAATGTGTCAAATCTATTTTTGAGATGGTCTCTAAATTCAGGTGGGATATACTCAAGGTCATATTTTGGCTCTTGTGGACTTGCTTTAGTTTTCTTCACCTTCAACTTGAACTTGTATATGAATAATGCCAGTTCAGTAGTCAGCCCTTGGCCTTGTTCTGACTGATGATATTGATCTTCTCCATTTTCTCTTCCCATAGGTGTAGGTGATTAGATTTCTGTGTATTCCATCTAAAGAAATCCACGTGTATAATAGTTGTTTATGTTATTGAAAAAAATTTTGCAATGAATAAGTCGTTGGTCTTGCAAAATTCTATCCTGTGATCTCTGGCATTGTCTCTATCACCAAGGCCATATTTTCCAACTACCAATCCTTTGTTTCCAACTTTTGCATTGCATCACCAATAATTATAAATGCATCTTGATTGTACATTTGCTGAATTTCAGAATGCAGAGGTTGGTAATAATCTTCAATTTCCTCATCTTTGTCATTAGCAGTTGGTCCATAAATTTGAATAATTGTTGTATTAACTGATTTTCTTTGTAGGCGTTTGGATACTATCCTGTCACTGACTGCCTTGTACTTTAGGACTGACCTTAAAATGTTCTTTTTGACGATGATAGTGACACTATTCCTCTTCAATTTGTCTGTCCCCACGCATTTGTCAGTTTTTTGTACTGTGGTAGCTTGCATGTTGCTGTGATGCTGGAAGCTGTGACACTGGTATTTCAAATACTAGCAGGGTTACCCATGGTTGACAGGTTTCAGGGGAGCTTCCAGACTAAGACAGACAAGGAGGAAGGAACTGGCAGTCTACTTCTGAAAAATTGGCCAATGAAAATCTTATGAATAGCAGTGGAACATTGTCTGGTATAGTGCCAGAAGATGAGCCGCTCAGGTTGGAAGTCACTAAAAATAAAACTGGGGAAGAGCTGCCTCCTTAAAGTGGAATTGACCTTAATGATGAGTACCGAGCAAAGCTTTTGAGATTTTCATTTGTTGATGTAGCAGAACACAAAATGAGAAGAAACAGCTGCAAACATCCATTAATAATCAGAGTGTACAAAGCATGAATCCACTAAAATTTGAAATCATCAAAAATGAAATAGACTTCATACAGATCAATATCCTAGGCATTACTGAGCTGAAATTGACTGGTAATAGCCATTTTGAGTTTGATGATCATATGGTCTACTATGCCAGGAATGACAAATTAAAGAGGAATGGGATCACAGTCATCATCAAAAAACATACAAACAAAAAACATTTCAAGATGTCAAAAACCCTACTGTGTGGAAATACTTAATCAGATAATACTCTAGAGTAGTAAATTCAGATTTGCTACATATTTTTTCTAGTAAAAGTAATAATATAATGAATATCCTAAAACAAATATTTCTATGAGTTTTCTCTGATTATTTTCCTTAGAATAAATACATTCATATGCTATGGCTAGGCCAAAATTATAACATAATTTTTTAACCAAATATTCTTCCATAAAGTTTGCACCAATCTATTCTTACACTTGGAGACCCCTGTGTGATGCAAATGGTTATGCATTTAACTACTAACACAAAGCTTGGCAATTAGAACCCTCCCAGAGGCACCCTGAAAGAAAGGCCTGGTGATCTGCTTCTTAAAGTCACAACCATTGAAAACTCTAATGAGCACAGTTCTACTCTGCAACACGTGGAGTTGCCATCAGCTGGAACCAACTTGACCACAACTGGTTTTTTTATACTTACACTTAAAGTGTCATTCTTTTTTTTTTTTTTCTTTTCTTAATTTGTTGGTGAATTTTGATAAGTTGAGTATGATTTTATGTGTTTATTGTGATTGGTATTTCTTTTTAGTGGATTGATTGTGTAATATTTTGTGACTCTTCATAGGTTTATTTTAACTGTGAAATTCATGTTTAACTTTTATAAGTAAAAATTCATTTAGATCTTTTTTTTTCATTTATTTTTTTGTTGGTACTGGTTAGAATATACACAGTAAAACGTACATCAATTTAATAGTTTTTACCATCTATAATTCAGTGATATTGATTACGTTCTTCAAGATGTGCAACTATTCTTACTCTCCTTTTCTGAGTTGTTCCTCTCCCATTAATGTAAACTCACTGCCCCCTGAGGTTCGTATCTAATCTTTCAAGTTGCTGTTGTCAATTTAATCCCATGTAGATAGTTCTTAAAAGAGCATAACTCTCAAGGCAGACATTTTTTTAATACTAATTAAGCTGTTGTTTGGTTTTAGAAAGAGTTCAGGAGATATTTTTTGGTTTATGTTTGGAGATTATCTCAGAACAATAGTTTCAGGGATTCATCCAGCCTCTAAGTCTCCAGAAATTTTGGCATCCCTGAGAATTTAAAATTTCTTTCTGCATTTTCCTCCGTTTGATCAACATTCTTCTATAGAAACTTTCAACAAAATATTCAGTATTGGCTGTTGGTCACCATCCAGTTCTTCTGGTTTCATAGCAAAGGAGGCAGGCAGCTCATGTTCATGGAGGCAGTTAGCCACACATCCCATTTCCTCTTCTTATTCCCGACTTTCCCTCTTCCTCTGTTGTTCCAGGTGAATAGAGACCAATTATTTTTGCCTTGGATGGCCACTTGCAAGCATTTAAGACCCCAGGAACTACACAATGAACTAGGAGGTAGAACAGAAGCACTAGACATGTTAATAGGCCAATTAACTGGAGTGTCCCATGAAACCATAACCCTCATGCTCTAAACTAAGAAACCAAATCTGACAAGCAGCCTTAGCAACAACTTTGTTGTTGTTGTTGTTGTAAATATTTTGGAGTGCTGGTGGTGCAGTAGTTAAGAACTTGATTGCTAACCAAAAGTTCAGCAGTTTGAATCCACCAGTCACTCCTTGGAAACCCTCTGGGGAAGTTCTGCTCTGTCCTATAGGGTTGCTATGAGTCAGAATCGACTCAATGGCAATGAGTTTTCTTTCTTTTTTATTTTTTTGTTCTTGTTTTTTTCTTTTTTTGGTAAATATGTCTACCACATACTTTTTGCCATGTCAACTTTTTACAGATGTACAATTTATTGACGGCAGTCACAATAATCCACCTTACAACCCTATCCCTAATTGATGCTATTTTTTCCATCATTTAGATCTTAACCATAGTACTATTTGTTAATTATATGCCACTGACCATCATTTTGGAGATTTCTCATAAATTTTCAGAATAGAGAAACAGTACGTTAATTTTCCATTGTACATATTTAATCATCATTAGCACATAGAATTATCTTAATATATATGCTAAAGCTGTTAATGTAATGATTAAACTTAGTTAAGCATTTATTTTTTAATATGAAGTTAAAAGCCCTGATGGCACAGTGGTTAAGGGCTCGGCTGCTAACCAAAAGGTCAGCAGTTTGAATCCACCAGCCACTCCTTGGAAACCCTAAGGAGCAGTTCTACTCTGTCCTGTAGAGTCACTATGAGTCAGAATCGACTTGTCAGCAATAGCTTTGGTTTGTTTTTCTGTAAGCTTTTATTTTTTAATGTAATTTTTTTTACATCTTAGAAGAATGGAAAGTAGGCAAAATTTTACAGAAATTCAGATTCAGTAAACAGAAAGTTTGTGTGTGTGTGTGTTTGTGAAGGTAATGTTTGTTTTTTGACATCTTCATTAAGGACTGGGATGAAACTCCTAGAAACAAGAAATAGTTTGTTTCTGAAATGGATGCCCTTATGTTTCTGCCAAGGCAGGGGGATTTTGTAATTTTTTATGTTTGTTTTATTTTAAAGGAAATATATTTATTCAGACTTCTTTTCATTTTCTGAGTTTCAAACCAGACTTTTCTAGAGACAACGATTTTGCCTTGTGATTAGATCATCAAAAGAAGGATGTCTGCATTTTTAAAAAGGCTTTAAAGCTTTTGGATGTTGTTGTTGTTAGGTGCCATGGAGTCAGTTCTGACTCACAGAGACACTATGCAACACAGAACGAACTACTATGTGGTCCTGTGCCATGCTCACAGTCGTTGTTAACCTTGAGCCCATTGCTGCAGCCAATGTGTCTATCCATCTCATTGAGGGTCTTCCTCTTTTTCGCTGACCCTCTATTTTACCAAGCATGATGTCCTTCTCCAGGGACTGATCCCTCCTGATGACATGTCAAAAGTAAGACATAGTCTCACCATCCTTGCTTCTAAGGAGCATTCTGGTTGTACATCTTTCAAGACAGATTTGTTCGTTCTTTTGGCAGTCCATGGTGTATTCAATATTCTTCGCCAATGCCCCAATTCAAAAGTGTCAGTTCTTCTTTGGTCTTATTTATTGTTCAGCTTTCACATGCACGTGATGCAACTGAAAATACCATGGCTTGGATCAGACCCACCTTGGTCTTCAAGGTGGCATCTTGGCTTTTCAACAGTTTAAAGAGCTCTTTTGCAGCAGATTTGCCCATTGCAATATGTTTCTTGATTTTTTGACTGCTGCTTCCATGGGTGTCGATTGTGGATCCAGGTGAAATGAAATCCTTGACAGCTTCAATCTTTTCTCCATTTATCATGATATTGCTTATTGGTCCAGTTGTGAGGAGTTTTGTTTTCTTCATGTTGAAATGTAATCCAGGCTGTGGTCTTTGATCTTCATTAGTAAGTGTTTCAAGTCTTCTTCACTTTCAGCAAGCAATGTTGTATCATCTGCATAATACAGGTTGTAAATGAGTCTTCCTCCAATCCTGATGCCCTGTTCTTCTTCGTATAATCCACATTTTCAAATTATTTGCTCAGCATACAGATTGAATAGGTATGGTGAAAGATACAACCCTGACACACACCTTTCCTGACTTTAATACATGAAATATTCTTTTGTTCCTTCCAAACAACTGACTCTTGATCTATGTACGGGTTCCTCATCAGTACAATTAAGTGTTTTGGGATTCCCATTCTTCACAATGTTATCCAAAATTTGTTATTATCCACACAGTCAAATGCCTTTGCATAGTCAATAAAACACAGGTGTACATCTTTCTGGTATTCTCTGCTTTCAGCCAGGATCCATCTGACATGAGCAAGATATCCTTGGTTCCATGTCCTCTTCTGAATCCAGTCTGAATTTCTGGCAGTTCCCTGTTGACATATGCTGCAGCCTCTTTTGAATGATCTTCAGCAAAATTTTACTTGCGTATGATATGAATGACATTGTTTGATAATTTTAGCATTCGATTGGATCGCTTTTCTTGGGAATAGGCATAAATATGGATCTCTTCCAATTGGTAGGTCAGGTAGCTGTCTTCCAAGTTTTTTGGCATAGACAAGTGAGCAGTTCCAGGGCTGAATCCCTCTGTTGAAACATCTCAATTGATATTCTGCAGTCTGAAATTGACCAAACATGCAATCAGGATGCATTAATAATTACTGGTTATTGGAATGGGAAAGCTGGAAACAAAGAAGAAGGATCAGTAGTTAGAAAATATTGCCTTGTGATGAAAATGATGCTGGAGATTGCATAATAGACTTTTGAAAGACCAACAACTTCTTCATTGCAAATATCTTTTTTCAACAACATAAACGGCGACTATACACATGGACTTTGCCAGATGGAATACACAGGAATCAAATCGACTACATCTGTGGAAAGAGAAAATAGAAAACTCAATATCATTGGTCAGAACAAGGCCAGAAGCTAACTGTGTAACAGACCATTAATTGCTCCTATTAAAGTTCAAGTTAAAATTGATGAAAATTAGAAGTCTATGAAAGCCAAAATACAACCTTGAGTATATCCCACCTGAATTTAGAGACCATCTCAAGAATAGATTTGATGCGTTGAACACTGATGATTGAAGACCAAACGAGTTGTGGAATGACATCAAACACATCATACATGAAGAAAACAAGAGGTCATTAAAAATACAGGAAAGAAAGAAAAGACATAATGGATGTCAGGAAAGACTCTGAAACATGCTCTTGAATGCAGAGTAGCTAATGTGAATGGAAGAAAGTTAAAGTAAAAGAGTTGATTAGAAGACTTCAAAAGGCAACTCCAGAAGAGAAAGTAAAGTACTATAATGAAATGTGCACAGACCTGGAGTTAGAAAACCAAAAGAGAAGAACACACTCCTCATTTCTCAAGCTGAAAGAACTGAAGAAAAAATTCAATCCTCGAGTTGCAGTAGTGAAGGATTGTATGGGGAAAATATTAAATGACACAGGAAGCATCAAAAGAAGATGGAAAAAACACACAGAGTCATTATACCAAAAATAATTGGTCGACATTCAACCATTTCAAGAGGCAGCATATGATCAAGAAGCAGTGGTACTGAAGGAAGAAGTCCAAGCCGCACGATGGCATTGGGGAAAAACAAGGCTCCAGGAATTGACAGAATATCAATTGAGATGTTTCAACAAACGGATGCAGCGCTGGAAGTGCTCACTTGTCTATGCCAAGAAAGCTTTTGGGTATCAGCCATTTAATCTAAAATTAATTTAGCACTGAGAATCCTTTACAGTATTATTTCTGAAACGACTTCTTATAACAGTTGTAATTTTAAAAAGAAAGAGAAGGAGAGTTCTTGATTTCAAAAGGGTGCCCTAAGGATTTTGTAGGCTTATGTAAAGAGGTCAGTTATTTTATATCAAACCAGCTGAAACTCCCTAGGCATAGCACTTATAATTTTTATATGGATTGTATGCTATACAACTTACACAAAAATTATACTAAAACATAAGGAATAGTATGCAATATTTCTATATGGCAGGTCTCTGGAAATCAAGATGAAGAGGATACTTTCAATAAATATAAATATTTTTGATTGACCACTCTTTCATAGTGGGCATAGTCTGGAATTTGAGGATATATAATTTTCCCTTCATGAAACTCCCAGTTGGACAGATAACACATTTAATGCAAGTTCACTTTTTCAATAAATGAATTAAGACAGACTTTTCTTCGCTGCTTAGTCACTTCCTTCAAGATGCTTTGCCCCTTTCTCTAATCTTAGGATCTGTGCCCCTGTATGTCTTATATATTAGAGTGTATGTATGTACATATATGCATATGTATGTATATTCACACATACATAGATATATTCTCTCTCCGTACATATGATTTATGTATATTTATGTTTATGGTTTTATATATTATAGTGTATATATGTGTACACATATATGTATACACAGACATATATATATTCTCTCTTCATATCTATATGAAGTATCTGCATCTATGTATCTATTTATCTACCATCTATCTGTCTATCTGTCTGTCTGTCTATGTCTGCCCATCTGTTTCTCTCTCTATTTAGCAACAATTGTGAGCATGGCACAGAACCAGGCAGTGTTTCGTTCTGTTGTACATACATTCGCTATGAGTCTGAACCGACTCAACAGCATCTAACAACCTACCAATCTGTCTATCTACCTATCATCTATGTATCTATCTATCTGTCTTCCTAAATATATTAGCTTTCTACCTATAACCTCAAAATATCCATTGATAACTCAGTACTTTGTCCAAGAAGAGACTTAAGGAACATCTTCAGTATGACTGGGTTTGCTAAGAACTAAGCATTTTGTTAAACGAATGAAGAAAATGCTTTCTTTGTATTTACTGAACATGACTGAGTGTTCAGTATTATCTAAAACAGTATAGCAGGCAAGAGAAAAATCAGTATAATAAATGTTGATAACCAGAAACAATCCATAGCCTACAAAACTCAAAAGCTATATGAATACTTAGCAAGAAAATGTCCTCTGATGGATTGAACAAGAAGAGTAAACTATCAAAAGCAACACTGTTGATCATAAAGGCATCATATAAATTATGTGTTTTTGTCAATGAGATATGAAAAGTTGTCTCAAAGTCTCAGACATCCTTTGTTTGTGTTCACACATATACTTTTATTTGTAATGTAATAATTGCCAAAGTATGGACACCAGTGTAAGATGGAAAAAGTCATGTTGTAACTATGCTTCATGTATTTACTGAGAATGTGGTTTCTCCTCTTTAGTAAAGAATCCTGTAGTTCTGACAGAAGGTCTAATTGGCAAACATTACAGTTTTAATAACCTGGATAAAAGACAAACTTAAACTAATGTATAAATATATTTTTGACTCTTAAGTAGGAAATGGGCAATGGTATAGTCAATAAACAATTTCTGTCTTGTAAAAAATAAAACAAGCATTATGAGCATTTCAAGACACAGACAAGTAGGACAGAAATGAAGTCCTAGTTTTGAGAGTTAACCTGAGGAAACTAAAATTTTGATGCCTGAAGTGACACAAAAGGATACATCATCATACAAATACCTCTCAGAAACCTCAAAGCAGCTTTGTCAAAACAAGAATTATCTAGCAGAGTCCTAATTTCAAGAAACTTTTCAAAGAGTGCTTTACTTACAATTGGGAGATAACAAATTCTTTATTACATTTTATAGTGTCAGGAATTAATTTAATTAAGATAATAATTAATAACTTGGTTAAACCTGAATTTTTTTAAATATTATTTTAAATTATAACTTAATGGCTATTATATCCTATTTGAGGCATAGATTTAAAAGCATTTATTTATTATAAGTATAGTTTATCTGTCTTATATTTTTAATGAGTTTTTTTTTTTTTAAAGGAACAACTGTAATCATTCTTATTATGTGCTACTGTTGCTTTTTAAAAATCATTCAGACCTTTTCCCAGGAAATCCCAAATTGCCACAGTCATTAGATAAATATGTAAATTCAAGTATATTGAATTGGGAAATGAATCCAATGAATAAAATCCTTTCACATTATCAGAATTATCAGGTTCCTTGATCCTATCCGTAGGATCTAGTCTTCCTGCCTCTAAGAAAACTAGACTAATCCCTGCTGTACTATAACTTCACTTGTCTTCCTGGGGTTCCGAATACCAGTCAGTGGACTAGTCAGTGTTATGCAAAAGACTTCTCTGCCATAATGGAAATATTCTATATCTATACTCTCCAATATGGTAGTCACTAGCCACATGGGCCTTTGAGCACTTGGAATGTAATTAGCAGCACTAATGAACTAAACTGATGATTTTATTTAATTCTATTTAATTTAAATTTGAATAGCTCTCTTAGCCCTAATCCCCCTGAAAAGCAGATCCTGAGACAATGGCTTGCATACAACTGATTTATTTGGGAATGTGCTCCCAAGGAACAAAACAGGGGATGTGAAACAGGGAAGATGGAAAAGTTAATTTAAGAATGCAATATTAAACTAATGCTCAGTTTTCCAGAACTTCTGAGGAGCTTTATGAAATTCACTTGAAAACTATCTACCCAGAATATTAAAGAAAGAAGTGTTATCCCTGGGATCACATCCCCCGCTGACCCAAGGTCTCACAGGCATGAATATCTTCACAAATAGGGTTATGGACGCATGAGGTTTCAAGCAAGTTCTCAGGATATAATTGGCAGGAGCGTTAGAGAAAAATCCATAGTAAAGAGGAAAGTAAGGGATGTGTGGACATAAGACAGGCATTTGTTTTAAATTGGTGGAAGCCTGCATAGATGTGCTCCCCACAGCACTGAAATAATAGGAGTTAGTGAACTGGCTGAGAGGTTTGCATGGCAATAAGGATTAACTTTATAAGTAAGGAAATAAAATACTCACGGTCTCTGACCTTGCAAAGCTTATAATCAACTGGAGTAGATAAGACAATAAAAAGTAAACAAACAAATTAAAATATAATAAGAAATCGTGGTGAGTACTGTTAAGGGAATAAGCAGAGTGTATAGAAAGAGCACAGTAAGAAGAGAGTTAATTTTATAAAGTGATCAGTGAAAGCCTCTCTAAAGAAGAAACTTTTAAAGCTAAAACATGAAGGATGAGGCAAAAGCGAAGGAAAAGAACTGTACAATTGATCAAATACACATAGGTATATGAAGAGAACCATGATTTTAAAATGCCTCCTACAGCATTTTCTTAAAAAAAAGAAAGAAGTTTCCAGCCCACTGGGCAAACAAATGCTAAGTCATTATGGCCATCCTATCCATTTGACTAATAATGTTGCCACAGAAAATGACCCTTGGCAGATTTACACTATTGGTAAGTTTATGTCAATATTATGCTTTTCAATGGTAAACAATAACTGGGAAGTTACATTTTAAAAATGAAAATATATAATAAACCCATTACTGAAAAATACAAATAGTTGAAACCATAAATTTTGCTTTCAAAACTATTGCCAGATAACATCTTTCAAACGCTAAGTTGCTCACATGAAAGCAGGAAGGGAAGTAAGGCATTTTAAAGAAAGACATTCAACAAATTTAACCTGGATAGAAGATATACATGCAACTCGAGTGAGAGGGGTGTCTCATTTGATCATTGATGCATCAAAATTTGACAGATTTCAAATAGAATCTGATAGCACTGGAATAACATTACTGAATTTATGTGGCTAAATTAATTTGATTCTCATTGAGAATGCAGATGACCTTTATTTTCTAATATCAGAGTATGGAAGATTTAATGTATTCACTTGGGATAATTAAATTCAAGGTAGGAAACAAAATGCATGAGCAGATTAAGCAGATTAAGGACAACTTGCCAAGTAACAAATCATACTTTAACTTTTCAAGGTATGTTTTATCTGCCATCCCACCCCTACCCATGAAATGTTTTGTTAAAGGAAGAATTGCCTTTGAATGTACATACAATTAACAAATTAGCAAATATAATTTTGAAGCAAATGTATGTTTGCAATTTTAATTTGCATTTTCATTTTTATCCTGAAAAACCAAAAAACAAAACCCATTTTATCCTGAAGTGGTCACTTATAGACAAACACCATCACAGTGTAAAAAATCTGTATATTTATTTATATAATCCACATATCTCCATGAGGTAGGCACAATTCTTATCCTGGTTTTACTGAAGAGGAAACTTAAGTAACTTCTCTATATCATTCACCTCCTGGAACTAGAACAGTGTCTGACACAAAAAAAGAGTGGTTGACAAGAAAATGTTGACTAATCAACTCGCTTTTACATGTCTCACTGTCACATCTCTAAAGAGAAACTCTTGATTTTAGCTCCCACACCGCACATACAAAAAATCTTATTTCTTTCTGTTCTTCTTCAGGGAAAGACGTTGGAAAAGGTCAATATCATCAGTCAGAGCAAGGTCAGGGGCTGACTGTGGGATAGACCATAAATTGCTCATATGCAAGTTCAAATTGAAGCTGAAGAAAATTAAAGCAAGTACATGAGAGCCAGAGTATGACCTTGAATATATCCCACCTGAATTTAGAGACCATCGCAAGAATAGATTTGATGCGTTGAACACTAATGACTGAAGACAGGTAAGTTGTGGAATGATATCAAGGACATTATACATGAAGGAACAAAAGGTCATTAACAAGACAGGCAAGAAAGAAAAGACCAAAGTGGATGCCAGAAGAGACTCTGACAGTTGCTCTTGAAAGTCAAGTAGCTAAAGTGAAAGGAAGAAATGATGATGTAACATACCTGAACAGAAGATTCCAAAGGGCGGCTTGAGAAGACAAAGTAACGTAGGCATAGCCAAAAACAAGGCTCCAGGAATTGATGGAATATCAATTGAGATGTTACAATAAATGGATGAACTGCTCCCTCATCTATGCTTAGAAATTTGGAGGACAGCTACCTGGCCAACCAACTGGAACATATACATATTTGTGTCCATTCTAAGGAAAGCAGATCCAAGAGAATCGAAAATTCTTGAGCAATATCATTAATATCACACACAAGTAAAATTTTGCTGAAGATCATTCAAAATTGGCTGCAGTAATACATCAACAGGAAACTGCCAGAAATTGAAGATGGATTCAGAAATGGACTTGGATATCATTGCTAATGTCAGATGGATCTTGGCTGAAGAGAATACCAGAAAGATGTTTACCTGTGTTTTATTGACTGTGCAAAGGCATCCGATTGTGTGGCTCATAACAAGTTATGGATAACATTATGAAGTGTGGGAATTCCAGAACATTTAATTGTGCTCATGATGAAACTGTACATAGAT
This sequence comes from Dugong dugon, assembly GCA_030035585.1. NCBI lineage: Eukaryota > Metazoa > Chordata > Mammalia > Sirenia > Dugongidae > Dugong > Dugong dugon. Next base: position 39,370,059 of record CM057479.1, read on the forward strand.
CAAGAGGCAGATGTTTCAACAAAACAAGGGGTTACTGCATGGTTTAAAATCAGGAAAGATTTGTGTCAGGGTTCTATCCTTTCACCATACTTGTTCAATCTGTATGCTAAGCAAATAATCTGAAAAGGTGGACTATATGAAGAAGAATGCTGCATCAGGAATGAAAAAAGACTCATTAACAACCTGTGATCTGCAAATGACACCACATTGTTTGCTGAAAACAAAGAGGACTTCAAGAACTTATTGATGAAGATCAAAGACTACAGCCTTCGGTATAGATTACAGTTTAACATAAAAAAAAAAAATTCTTACAACTGAACCAATAAGCGACATCATGATAAATGGAGAAAAATTTGAAGTTGTCAAGGATTTCGTCTTATTGGATCTGTAATAAATGCCTATGGAAGCAGCAGTCAAGAAATCAAAGGATATATTGCATTGGGCACGTCATCAGGAGGGACCAGTCCCTAGAGAAGGACACCACGCTTGGTAAAGTAGAGGGTCAGTGAAAAAGAGGAAGATCCTCAATACGATGGACTGATACAGTGGCTGCAACAATGGGCTCAAACATAGCAGTGATTGTGAGGATGGGGCAAGACAGGACAGTGTTTCTTTTTGTTCAACCTACGGCCACTGCAAGTCAGAACCAACTTGACGACACCTAACAACAACAACATCTAAGTTGTAATTAATTCAGTAGTTTCCTCTAAAAAATATTTGACATTTCTTCTCTCTACCTTTTTTGCCACTATGGTCCAAGACAACATCTTCTGTCTCAAATAGCAACAATAGTCTTCTCAATGTATTCCTTCATCAAAGCTTCTGCTACTGTAAGTCTTCATACAGCTACCAGGGTATTTTTTCTTTAAAAACCTAGTAGATCTTATAAAATCTCAGCACTTGGAACTAAAATTTTACCATGGCCAACAGCTTACCCACAATTTCCACTTCAATGTCTAAGAATAATTTCAGTTTAACATTTATGAAACCTAAAACCTAAATGTTCCCTCAAAATCTGCTTAAATTTTTATTATTATGTCAGCTTATCACCTTCTCAGTAATTTTTTCCTTAATCACCACATTAAAAATTGTCATCATTCTCCATCCAAAGGGCTGTTTCCTGTACCCTTCTGCTGTTTTATTTTTATTTAAAGCATTTATCACCTATAAATACACTAAATACTTTTCTTATTTATTGTGTTTATTCTCTACTTTCTCTCACCTAAAATATGAACCCCATAGAGTATTTATCTCGGTGCGTGAAATGGTTCCTGGCACGTAATAGGCACTCCATAAATAATTTGTTGAATGATTTCATGGATCAATCATGAATTAATAAATGGCATATAAGAAAATAGATATTTGTGCTCTTTTTTCTTCTCTAAACTTATCGGGTGCTGTTATGGATTAAATAGTGTCACCAAAAATGTGTGCTGTGAATCCTAACCCCTATACTTGTGGAGGAGCCCTGGTGGCATAGTGGTTAAGAGCTCAGCTGCTAACCAAAAGGTTGGCAGTTCGAATCCATCAGCTGCTCCTTGGAAAACCTACAGGGCAGTTCTACTCTGTCTTACAGGGTCGCTACGAGTTGGAATCGATTTGATGGCAATGTGTTCGTTTTTATTATACTTGTGGATGTAATCCCTTTTGGAAATAGAGTTTTCATAATGTTAACGAGGCCGTATCTGTATACAGTGTATCTTAAACCAATCACTTTGAATAAAAAGAGCAGATTATGCACAGAAACAAGGAAATATTGATAGGTAAGTATAGATGCCAGGCCTTATGAAGATCCTCAAGGAACTGAGGAACAGAAGCTGAAAAATAACAAGGGCCTTCACCCAGAGCCTACAGAAAGAGAAAGCCTTCCGCTAAAAGCCAGAATTCACTTTTAGCCTTCTAAACTGTGAGAAAATAAATTTCTCTTTGTTAAAGCCACCCACTTGTAATTTTTCTGTTACAACAGCATTAAGAAACTATGAAGTGACATTTTACTTCTTATTCCCTATAATCACCCAGTAAGTTCCCTTAGCCTGGAACACTCTTCCCCATGGTTCCTCACGTGGCTGGATATTTTTCATCCCTCAGGACTCAATTTAGTGGTCATCACCTCAGAGAAATTTTCCTAGATCATCCTATTTAAAGTACCTTTTTAGTCACTACTACCAATCACCCCTAACCAGTGTTACATATTCAATAAGTATGCTGAGCAAATAATCTGAGAAGCTGGACTCGATGAAGAACAATGTGGCATCAGTGTTGGAGGAAGACAAATTAACAACCTGTGCTATGCATATGACACAACCTTCCTTGCTGAAAGCAAAAAGGACTTGAAGCACTTACTGATGAAGATCAAAGACTACAACCTTCAGTATGGATTACACCTCAACATAAAGAAAACAAAAATCCTCACAACCGGACCAATAAGCAACATCACGATAAACAGAGAAAAGATGGAAGTTGTCAAGGATTTCATTTTACTTTGATGCACAATCAATGCCCATGGAAGCAGCAGTCAGGAAATCAAATGATGTATTGCACTGGGCAAATCTTCTGCAAAAGATCTCTTTAAAGTTGTTAAAATGTAAAGATGTTAAACTTGAGGACTAAGGTGTACCTGACCCAAGTCATGGTATTTTCAATGGTCTCATATATGAATGCAAAAGCTGGACAATGAATAAGGAAGACTGAAGAAGAATTGATGCTTTTGAATTATGATGTTGGGAAAGAACATTGAATATACCACACACTGCCAGAAGAACGAACAAATCTGTCTCGAAAGAAGTAGAGCCAGAATGCTTCTTAGAAGCGAGGACGGCAAGACTTTGTCTCACATACTTTGGGCATGTTATCGGGAGGGATCAGTCCCTGGATAAGGACATCATGGTTGGTAAAGCAGAGGGTCAGTGAAAAAGAGGAAGACCCTCAACAAGATGGATTGACACATGGCTGCGACAATGGTCTCAAACGTTGCGACAATTGTGAAGATGGTGCAAGACTGAGCAGTGTTTCTTTCTGTTCTATATAAGGTTGCTATGAGTCAGAACTGACTACTTGGCACCTAACAACAACGATGTTAAAAACCTAAGTGCACAGAGAAACATTGGAAATTAGTGTAACAGAATATATTTATTGTGAGTAAACAGGATTAGAATTGGACAGCATCAAATCAAGGTGCTCCAATGAAGAGATCAGGAACACATGTTATATAGTTGGGATTCGGGCAGGGTAGTCTCCTGAAGGTCATTGTAAATTCCTTTCATGTTAGTTTTTTAGGGGATAGAGTCAGAGTATATGCAGGGCTTCAGGGTCAGTCAGTTATAAAAACAGATTCATTAAGGACATATATCCTAAAATACATCTTTCGGTCAGACCGTGGGTTTCTGGAAGCTAACTGCATACAGATAATTCTCCAAAAGAGCCCAATGCCTAAGGTAAAATATTCTCCACTAAACTGCTTGCTAAGCTATTGTTTGAATTGAAGTTCACTTTAGGAAAATCAGTTTCTTAAAGGCTTAAGGTTCAAAAGAACACCTAAGGATAACGGCCTTAGTAGATCACCACAACTCCATGGACCCCTGAAATCTGGATTCCAGGAGAATTAAAATGGTTTCTCATTAACATTCTACCTCTATCTTTCATGACACTCATTTGAATCTCTACCTTTTTATTTCTTCCTGTACCTGATTCTTATCTATTTTCTTAATGAACTAGGTGCTCCGTAAGGGTGCAAAGTTCTTATTTTATACCCAGTGCTCAACCTAGTGCCTGGAAAGTAATTGAAATGAAATTATTGGAGCTTTCAAATTTAATGTAGTTATCCCTGTATTATGGGATTATTGGAGGCATTGAAACAGCATTTATCTATGCTTATTTTTTCTGTATTTAACATATATTACTTATTTAGGGAGATATACCAGCATTTATAAAGAAACTATGGTATCAGTTAGAATTATTGTATCACTTCTTTTTTGCTAGAACTTCTTCAAACTATGTGCTATTTGGAAGACAAATAAAAAACAGGTATCTAGGCAGGTAGTTCCTAGGACACTGGGTTCAATTCACTTTTAGCCAGAAACCAATCATAATGATGCGGATTTCTTACCAGACCTCATTTTTCACAATGACTTTATCTTTTTCTTCTAGAAGTCATCAGTTGATAACATTTTAAAAGCACCTATCGTATTTTTATGTATTCCATTCATTTACTTCATTTGTAATAGTTTTCCTCAAACAAATTTGGCCTCTACTTTGGAAAAGAAGCTACAACTTCTGATTTGCCCTAAAATTCCCTCAGGACTATTTCACATCCACAAGGGCAGAGTTCTTAAAGGAGCCCTCCTACTTCTTTTCTCTTTCCTCTTTTAATCCTCCTCTTTCTCCTTATCTCCTTATCATAAGGTCTATTGTATGGGGCCCTTCTGGTGGTAGCAAAGGGAGAACTTATGCACCAGTATGTGAAGTGACATCCTCTTTGCAGAACCCAATCCATTTGCTAGGAAAAAAAACTCATATGTCTGAATAAATTTATTTCTCTCTTTTCTGATCTCCTTTGAAATTCTCGTCAGTAATTTCACTGTTCCTTGCAACTGTTTCTCATGATTCAATATAAAATTACTAATTTTTTAGTCTTTCACTAGTTTTCATAAAATCACTTTGCTTAACTATTAGATCTAGTGCTCATTCCACACTCTGTCTTCTTCAGGTGTCCAGTCTGATGCTCATACTTATTTCTCAGGCATATTTATTTAGAAGGTTCACTTCCACTTTGAATCAAATATGACAAGAACCTAATTCCTATTCAGTTTCATTTCACTGCGAAAGTACCAGAAGACAAAGTGGTTAAAATTACATCGTTAGCAGTTTACTCACTTTCCTACTATGTAAAAAGACAAACACTTTTGTGTATAACATGAGTTAAAAATACAAAATAATTTACTTAATTTGCTTGATATGGTAATATTGAAAACATAAAAGGATTAGCATTTAAGTTGGTTCTTTGAAAGGATCAACAAAATCAACAAACCATTGGCCAAACTGACAAAAGAAAAACAGGAGAGGAAGCAAATAATCCAAATAAAAGTGAAATAAAGGACATTATAACAGACCCAACTGAAATAAAAACAATCATAACAGAGTACTATGAAAAATTATGTTGTTTTGCTGTTGTTGTTAGGTTTTAACTCATAGCAATCCTATGTACAACAGAACAAAACACTGGTCCTGCACAATTCTCACAATTGTTGTTATGTTTGAGCCCGTGGTTGCAACCACTGTGTCGATTTATTGTGTTGAGGGTCTTTTTTCTCTGACCCTCTGCTTTACCAAGCATGATGGCCTTCTCCAGGGACTGATCGATCCTGATAACATGTCCAAAGTATGTAAGACTTGGTCTCACCATCCTTTCTTCTAAGAAGCATTCTGATTCTACTTTTCCCAAGACAGATCTGTTTGTTCTTTTGGCATGGTATATTCAATATTAATCGACAACACCATAATTCAAAGGTATCAATTCTTCTTTGATCTTCCTTATTCATTGTCCAGCTTTTGAATGCATATGAGGTGATTGAGAACACCATGGCTTGGGTCTGGCTCACCTTAGTCTTCACTGTGACTTTTTTGCCTTTTAACACTCCAAAAAGGTCTTTTGCAGCAGGTTTGCCCAGTGCAATGCATCGTTTGATTTCTTGACAGCTGTTTCCATGGGCTTTGATTGTGGATCCAAGTAAAATGAAATTCTTGACAACTTCAATCTTTTCTCCATTTATCATGATGTTGCTCATTGGTCCAGTTGAGAGGATTTTTATTTTCTTTACGTTGAGGTGTGATCCACTGAAGGCTGTGGTCTTTGATCTTCATTGGTAAGTGCTTCAATTCCTCTTCACTTTCAGCAAGCAAGGTTGTGTCATCTGCATAACTCAGATTGTTAATGAGTCTTCCTCCAATCCTGATGCTGTGTTCTTCTCCATATAGTCCAGCTTCTCAGATTATATGCTCAGCATACAGATAGAATAGGTATGGTGAAAGGATACAACCCTGACACACAACTTTCCTGACTTTCAACCATGCAGTATACCCTTGTTCTGTTTGAATGACTGCCTCTTGATCTATGTATAGGTTCCTCATGAGCACAATTAAGCGTTCTGGAATTCCCATTCTTTGCAATGTTATCCTTAATTTATTATGATCCACCCAGTTGAATGCCTTTACATAGTCTATAAAACACAAGTAAACATCTTTCTGGCATTCTCTGCTTTCAGCCATGATCCATCTGGCATCAGCAGTGATATTCCTTGTTCCACGTCCTCTTTGGAATGTGGCTTGAATTTCTGGCAGTTCCCTGTCCATGTACTGCTGCAACAGCTTTCAAACGATCTTCTGCAAAATTTTACTTGTCTGTGATAGTAATAATATTGTTTGATAATTTCTGCATTCAGTTGGAGCACCTATCTTAGGAATAGGTATAAATATGGATCTCTTCCAATCGGTTGGCCAGGTAGCTGTCTTCCAAATTTCTTAGCACAGATGAGTGGAACATCTCAATTGGTATTCCATCAATTCCTAGAGCCTCATTTTTTGCCAATGCCTTCAGTGTAGTTTGGACTTCTTCCTTCAGTACCATTGGTTCCTGATCATATGCTACTTCCTGAAATGGTTGAATGCTGACCAGTTCTCTCTTTTTGGTATAGTGACTCTGTGTATTCCATCCATCTGCTTTTGATGCTTCCTGTGTCATTTAATATTTTCCCCATAGAATCCTTCAGTATTGCTACTCAAGGTTTAAATGAAAAACTGTACTCCAACAAATCTAGAGGAAATGGACAAACATCTAGAAACACATTATTTACTTGTTATAATTGAATTGTGTCCCCCAAAAATGTGTGTCAACTTGACTAGGCCATGATTCCCAGTATTGTGTGAATATCCACCATCTTGTCAACTGATGTGATTTTCCTATGTGCTGTCAGTCCTACCCCTACAATGTAAAAGAGGTAGAATTAGAGGAAGTTATATTAGTATTATATTATATTAATATAATAAGTTATATTAATGAGTTATATTAATTATAATTAATGAGTTATATTAACAAGATTAGGTTGTATCTTGAGTCAGTCTCTTTTGAGATATAAAAGAGAAAAGCACTCAGAGAGACAGTGAGACCACATACCACCAAGAAACAAGAGCCAGGAGAATAGCAGTTCTTTGGACCTGGGGTCCCTGCACTGAGAAGCTCCAAGACTGGGGAAGATTGCTGACGAAGACCTTCCCCATGAGCCTACAGGGAAAGAAAGCCTTCCCCTGGAGCTGGCACCCTTACTTCAGACTTCTAGCCTCCTAGACTGTGAGAGAGTAAATTCCTCTTTGTTAAAGCCATCCACTTGGGATATTTCTGTTATAGCAGCACTAGATAACTAAAATACTGCCTAAACTAACACAAACTGAAGTAGAAGATCTGAACAGACCCATAGCAAGAGAAGAGATTGAAAAGGTGTTAAAAAACATTCCTAACCAAAAAAAAAAAGTCCTCGCCCAGATGGCTTCACTGGAGAATTGTTTGAGCCCTGGTGATACAGTGGTTAAGAGTTACAACTTCTAACCAAAAGTTCAGCAGTTCGAATCCACCAGCTTATTCTACTCTGTCCTATAGGATTGCTATGAGTTGGAATGGACTCAATGGCAGTGGGTTTTTGTTGTTGTTGTTTGGTTTGAGCTGCCAAAGTTGTGTTACTTTATTATGTACCAATAGAAAATAAAAAGTCACCATTTATGTTACTGAAAAAGGTATTTTCAATGAAGAAGTCGTTGGTCTTGCAAAATTCTATCATGTGATCTCTGGTGTCATTTCTATTACCAAGGGAATATTTGCCAACTACTAATCCTTATTTGCAACTTCCGAGTTCCAGTTGCTGGTAATTATCAATGCATTGATTGCTTGATTGCATGATTGATCAGTTTCAGACTACAGAAGTTGGTAAAAGTCTTAAATTTCTCCATCATTGGTCTTAGTGATTGGTGCTTAAATTTGAATAATAGTCACTTTAACTGTTCCTCCTTATAGGCATATGGGTATTATCCTATCATTGACAGCGTTGTACTTCAGGATAGATCTTGAAATGTTCTTTTTTGACAATGAACGTGATGCCATTCTTCTTCAGTTTGTCATTCCTGGCATAGTAGACCATATGATTGTCTAATTCAAAGTGGCCAATACCAGTTCATTTCAGCTCACTAATGCTTAGGATATCAATGTTTATGCATTTCATCTCATTTTGGACAACTTCCACTTTTACCAGAGTCATACTTTGTACTTTCCAAGTTCTGATTATTAGTGGATGTTTGTAGCTGTTTCTTTTTGTTTTGAGTAGTGCTACATCAGCAAATGAAGGTCCAGAAATCTTGACTCCACCCACATCATTAAGGTAGATTGTGAAGGCGGCTCTTTCCCAGTATTATTTTGAGTGTGTTCCCACCTGAGGGGCTCATCTTCCGGCACTATAGCAGACAATGTTCTGCTGTTATTCATAAGGTTTTAACTGGCCAATTTTTTCAGAAGTAGATGGCCAAGTCCTTATTACTAATCTGTCTTAGTCTGGAGGCTTTGCAGAAACCTGTCTACAAAATACAGGTAGCAACATGCAAGGCACCACAATATGACAAACTGACAGACACATGGCAGACCAACAACTTTTTCATTCCATACCTTTTTTCAACAACATAAACAGCAACTAAACACGTGAATGTCACCAGATGGAATACACAGGAATCATTTCAACTACATATGTGGAAAGACAATGGAAAAGCTCAATATCTTCAGTCAGAACAAGGTCAGGGGCTGACTATGGAACAGACTGTCAATTCCTCATACGCATGTTCAAGCTGAAGTTGAATAAAATTAGAACAAGTCCACAAGAACCAAAGTACAACCTTGAGTTATCCCATCTGAATTTAGAGACCATCTCAAGAATAGATTTATGCATTGAACAATAATGACCAAAGACCAGCTGAGCTGTGGAATGACATCAAGGACATCATACATGAAGAAAGCAAGAGGTCATTAAAAAGATAGGAAAGAAAGAAAAGATCAAAGTGGATGTCAGAAGAGATTCTGAAAGTTGCTTTTGAAAATAGAGTAGCTAAAGTGAGAGGAAGAAATGATGAAATAAAAGAGTTGAATAGAAGATTTCAAAGGGCAGCTCGAAAAGACAAAGTAAAGTATTATAACAAAATGTGCAAAGACCTGCAGATAGAAAATAAAAAGGGAAGAACATGCTCAGCATTTCTCAAGCTGAAAAAACTGAAGAAAAAATTCAATCCTCAAGTTGTAATATTGAAGAATTCTGTGGATAAAATATTAAATGACTCAGGAAACATTGAAAGCAAATGGAAGAAATAATACACAGAGTCAGTGTACCAAAAAGATAATTTGAAGCACTTACTGATGAAGATCAGTGCAATGGTACTGAAAGAAGTGTGTCCAAGCTGCTCTGAAGGCATTGGCAAAAAACAAGACTCCAGGAATTGACAGAATGCCAACTGAGACATTTCAACAAATGGATGCAGCACTGAAACTGCTCACTCGTCTATGCCAAGAAATTTGGAAGACAGCTACCTGGTCAATCAACTGGAAGAGATCCATATCTGTACCCATTCCAAAGAAAGATGATCGAACAAAATGCAGAAATTATCAAAAAATATCACTAATGTCACACACAAGTAAAATTTTGCTGAAGCTCATTCAAAAGCTGTTGCAGCAGTACATCAACAGGGAACTGCCAGAAATTCAAGCCACATTGAGAAGAGGGCATGGAATAAGGGATGTCATTGCTCAGGTCATATGGATCATGGCTGAAAGCAGACTACCAGAAAGATGTTAACCTACGTTTGATTGATTATGCAAAGGCATTTGACTGCATGGATCATAACAAATTATGGATAACATTGTGAAGAATGGAAATTCCAGAACACTTAATTGTGCTCATGAAGATCCTGTACTTAGACCAGGAAGCGGTTGTTCAAAAAAAACAAGAAGATACTGCATGGTTTAGAGTCAGGAAAGGTGTGCGTCAGGGTTGTATCCATTCACCATAGTTATTCAGTCTGTATACTGAGCAAATAATCTGAGAAGCTGCATTATATGAAGAATGCAGCATCAGTATTGGAGGAAGACTCATTAACAGTCTGCAATATGCAGATGATACAACTTGCTTGCTGAAAGTAAAGAGGATTTGAAGCACTTACTGATGAAGATCAAAGCCCACAGCCTTCAGTATGGATTACACCTCAACATAAAGAAAACAAAAATCCTCACAATTGGACCAATAAGCAACATCATGATAAATGGAGAAAACATTGACGTTGTCAAGGAGTTCATTTATTGGCTCCACAATCAAAGCCCATGGAAGCAGCAGTCAAGAAATCAAATGACACATTGCACTAGGTAAATTTGTTGCAAAAGTCTTCTTTAAAGTATTAAAAAGCAAATATGTCACATTAAAGAATAAGGTGTGTCTGACTCAAGCCACGGTGTTTTTAGTCATCTCATATGCATGTGAAAACTGGACAAGGAATTAGGAAGATGGAAGAAGAATTGACACCTTTGAATTATGGTGTTGTCGAAGAATATTGAATATACCATGGACTGCCATAAGAAAGAACAAATTTATCTTGGAAGTAGTGAAGCTAGGATGCTCATTAGAGGCAAAGATGGCAAGTTGTCGTCTCACTTATTTTGGACATGTTGTCAGGAGGGATCAGTCCCTGGAGAAGGACATCATGCTTGGTAAAGTAGAGGGTCAGAGAAAAAGAGGAAGACTCTCAATGAGATTTATTGACACAGTGGCTGCAATAATGGTCTCAAGCTTAACAACAATTGTGAGGATGGTGCAGGACCAGGCAGTGTTTTGTTCTGCGGTAGATAGAGTCACTATGAATCAGAACCAACTCGATGGCACCTAACAGCAAAAACAACAAATAGAAAATAACTACTTCTGAAAACAATACATGATTTTGTTTTTATAATTTTTTAAGTTTGAGGTCATCCTTGGGGCAAAAGACACGTGTCCCATTATGTCTTGGAAATAAAGTAAATAACATTGCCCTCTGAAAATAAAATTGTGAAATTAATAAGGATGTGCCTAACTTACCTTAAAACAATGGATCATAACCTTTTGGATATGATGTGAATTTAATAGAACTATAAATCCTTTTCTCAGAGAGAAAAAAATGAACTTGCATATAAAAGCACAAAAGTTTGTGTATAATATCAAGAAGATTGATATTAAGAATCTCTCTAAAATGACAACCCTATTATCTGTAAATTATCCTTGTTAAGTTATTTAATGTATGGACATAATTAGAAAAGATTAAATCATTATGAATATAGCAAAAGAAAAATCCAAATTTGTTGCTGACTCATAGCGACCCTGTAGGACAGAGTAGAACTGCCCCATAAGATTTCCAAACAGCGTCTGGTGGATTTGAGCTGCCAACCTTTTGGTTAGCAACAAAGCTCTTAACCACTGTGCCACTTAGAATAAAAGATAAGGAAATTCCACACACATTTTAAAGGGGAACAGAAGCAAACAGAGGCTGTGCCCACTCAGTCATTGTCCAGGGACAAGGGTTCCATTCGGGGTAATATAAGTATATGGCAAACCTTGCTGTGTTAATTATTTGCAACTATTAGAGCTTTTTTATGTTTGATTTGTTAAACGATTTCTCCTTTTTCTGATTGTAAGCTCAAAAAAAGACTTTGATTTTTCTTTTTCTAAGGTACCAGTACCAGTTGCCATTTAGTCAATTCTGACTCATTGTGACCCCATGTGGGTCAGAGTAGAAGTGTCCTCCGTGGGGTTTTCAATGCTGATTTTTCAGAAGTCACCAGGCCTTTCTTCCAAGGAGCCTCTGGGTAGGCTAGAACTTCCAATCTTTCGGTTAGCAGAAAAACCCATTAACTGTTTGCACCACCCAGGGACTCCTTTTTCAGTGTGGCTTATCTAAGAATTGAAGATTCTTCGGTGGTGCAAACAGTTTGCACTTGACAACTAACCTAAAAGTTGTTCAAACCAAGAAAGCAAGACCTGGTAATCTGCTTCTGTAAAGATTATAGCCTAGAATGTCCTGTTAGAGCAGTTTTACTCTATAATACATGGGTTGCCATGAGTAGGAATTGCCTTGATGATAATGAGTTTTTGGTTTATCTAAAAACTAAACTTGAGCTGGTCAGATCGTCTCAACTGTCCACTATTCCTGGCAGTGATATCTCATATCATAGCTTAACAAATTGCTCTTCTAGTTTTCTTCAAGTTCTTATTATCTTCACTAACAAAATTAACGTCACTCAGTCAAAACAACCCTTAGATAGTGAGAAGGCTGAGCTTCTTGGCCTGCAAGCTGAATGTCAATCTGGATAACTATTAATTCATTAAGGCACAAGTATGAGTGACCAGTGCAGTTCTTCTCCAGAGGACACCCTCACTATCTTTTGTGGACCTTAATTAAAATTGTATGAAATTTGTTTTTAAAATAATTTTATATGCTAAGTTTAAAAAAAAAAAAAAAGAACATTTGGATTTTTTATTTGGTGTTGAAGTTAAATTTCACTATAGCACAGTGCTCACGGCTAAGGTTAAAAAGACCAGGAACAAATTAGTGTTTAGAATGGTCAGCTTTCAGGGGATCACTCTCTCTCCTGTCCCTAATGCTCTTCTTTTCTTCCTGAACATTCTGCAAATATGAAAAGTAAGACTTATCTCAAACATCTTAAAAAATTATTTCAAATGCCTAACCAACCAATATCGACCTAATGTTAGGGCTTTGAGATATTTACTTTGTAATCTAAATTTTTCTGAGGATAAAATTCCAAGCAAGCTTGGACTATTTTGCATTATTACTAACACAGCATTATTTATATCAGTTATCTTTAAATGTGTATGTAACATAAGGATATAAAATATTCCACTCCTATAAAAAGATTTTCTATTATCTCTTGTGAATTGTCTTTAAGAGCAGTAATAGTCACAATAATGATTATTTTCCGTGATTTTTATATTCAAAATGCTAATGATATAAGTTCTTTTTTCAGATATATGCATCAGGAATATTTTCTCCTAGTCTAAATGCCTCTTTATTTTCTTTATGATGACTTGAAGAATAGAAGTTGTAAATTTTGATGATAACTAATTCATCTCTTTTTTTTAATCTTTACTGGTTCTTTTTTTTAATATTTACTGGTTCATGCTTTTTGTGTCTTACCTAAGAAATATTTGCCTAACTCAAAGTCACAAAGATTTTCTTCTTTTTTTTCCCCCTGGAACTTTGTTTTTGCCCTATCTATGTTTAGATATAGGATCAATTTTTATTTAGTTTTTTGTGTATGATGTCACGTAGGATTAATTTTCATTTTTTTCTCTTGTGTCTAAACAGTTTTTTCAGCACAAGAGTCTTAAAATGTTTGAAGAAAAAAAAAAAATTCCCTGAATTTATTTAGCAGCACATTCCTTTCCGGAAACAATGTTTCACAAATGCTTTGAATAACAGTAAAGTTAAATTCTAATAGATTTTATTCCGTGAATACAATTCAGTAGGGTTCAAAGAAATATAAAACTTAGTAGAGAATATTTTTGAAACGATGTATTTCCAAAAATGGGAGAAATTTTTATATATATATATATATTTTATTGTACTTCAGGTGAAGGCTTATAGAACAAATAGTTTTTCATGAAACAGTAGTACACATGATGTTTTATGACATTGGTAAACAACCCCACAACATATTAACCCTTTAAATCCTCAACCTTTTTTTTTTTTTCGTGAAAATACACATAGCCAAAGATACACTGCTTCAAAAATTTCTACATGCACAGGTCAGTGACATTGACTACGCTCTTCAAATTGTGCTGTTATTCTCACTCAAGATGAAGGCTTACAGAACAAAATAGTTTCTCATTTAACAGTTACTACAAATGTTGCCCTATGACAATGGTTAACAATCTCACAACCCATCAACAATATCATTACTCAACCTTGTGTTCCCTATCACCAGCTTCCTTGTCCCCTTCTGCCTTCTGGCCCTTGTCACTGGACTCCTGTACCTCGTTAGTCTCATTTGGTTTTACGGGGCTGTCCACTCCCAGGCTGAACAGTGAACCTCGAAGGTAACTTCACCACTGAGTTGAAAGGGTGTCTGGGAGCCATACTCTCGAGGTTTCTTAAGTCTCCTTTAGGCCAGTAAATCTGGTCTTTTTTGTGTGTGAATTAGAATTACGCTCTACATCCTTCTCCAGCTCTGTCCAGAAACCTCTGTTATGATCCTAGTCAGAGCAGTCACTGGTGGTAGCCAGGTACCATCTAGCTGTACTGGACTCGGTGTGGTGGAGGCCTTGGTAGCTGTGGACAGTTAGTCCTTTGGACTGATCTTTTCCTTGTATCCTGTTCTCTTCATTCTCCCTTGCTCCTGAAGGGATGAGACCAGTGGAGTATCTTAGATGGCCGCTCACAGGCTTTTAAGACCCCAAACACTACTCACCAAGGTAGAATGTAGAGCATTGTCTTTATAAGATGTGTCATGCCAATTGAGGTAGACGTTCCCCGAGACCATGGTCCCAAGAGCCCTCCGCCCAGCAAATCCGTCCCTCTGGGAGTTTGGATGTGTCTATGCGGCTTCCACGACTTTTCCTTATACAGGTTGTGCTAGTTTCCCCTGTATTGTGTACTGTCTCACCCTTCACCCAAGATACCACCTATCTATTGCCTATTTAGTATTTCCACCCCACCCATCCCATCCCTGGTAACCATCAAAGATTGTTACATTTTGTGTGTGAACTTCTTCATGGGTTTTTACAATAGAGGTCTCATACAATATTTGTCCCTTTGTGATTGACTTATTTTACTCAGCATAACGTCCTCCGGTTTCATCCATTATATGAGATGGTTCACAGATTCATTGTTGTTCTTTCTCATTGCATAGTACTCCATTGTGTGTATTTACCATAGTTTGTTTATCCATTCATCTGTTGATGGGTATCTAGGTTGTTTCAATCATTTTGCTATTGTGAACAATGCTGCCATGAACATAGGTGTGCATATGTCTATTCAAGTGACAACTCTTATTTCTCTAGGATATATTCCTAGGACTGGGATTGCTGGATCAAATGGTATGTCTATTTCTAGCTTTCTGAGGAAGCGCCATATCATTTTCCAAAATGGTTGTATCATTTTGCATTCCCACCAGCAGTACATAAGAGTTCCAATCTCCCTGCAGCCCCTCCAACATTTGTTATTTCCAGTGTTTTTGATTCATGCCAGTAATGCCGGGGTGAGATGGTATCTCGTTGTGGTTTTAATTTGTGTTTCTCTAATGACTAGTGATTGCGAGCATTTCCTCATATGTCTGTTGGCCATTTGAATATCTTCTTTGGTGAAGTGTCTGTTCATTTCCTTTGCCCATTTTTTAATAGGATTCTTTGTCTTTTTGTTGTAGAGGTGTTGGATTTTCTTGTAGATTATTGAGATCAGACCTTTGTCTGACTTGTACTTTCCAAATATTTTTTCCCAGTCTGTATGTTCTCTTTTTACTCTTTTGGTGAAGTCTTTTGAAGAGCATAGGTGTTTGATTTTTAGAAGATCCAGTTATCTAGCTTATCTGTTGGGCTTTGTGTGTTGATGCTTATGGTTTGTATCCTGTTAATGCCATGTATTAAGGCCTGAAGTGTTGGTCCTATTTTTTCTTCTATGAACTTTATAGTTTTAGGCTTTATATTCAGGTCTTTGATCCAGTTTGAAGTAGTTTTTGTATACGGTGTGAGGTATGGGGCCTGTTTCATTTTTTTGCACATAGATATCCAGTTTTGCCAGCACCATTTGTTACAAAGACTGTCTTTTCCCCATTTGATGGACTTTGGGCCCTTGTCAAAGATCAGGTGACTGTAGGTGGATGGATTTACATCTGGGTTCTCAATTCTGTTCCATTGGTCAATGCATCTGTTGTTGTACCAGTACCAGGCTGTTTTGACTACTGTAGCTGAATAGTAGGTTCTGAAGTCAGGTAGTGTGAGTCTTCCAACTTTATTCTTCTTCAGAAGTGCTTTACTTATTCGGGGCTTCTTCCCTTTCCATGTAAAGTTAATGATTAGTTTCTCTACCTCTTTGAAGAATGTTGTTGGTATTTGGATTGGGACTGCATAGTATTTGTAAATTGCTTTGGGTAGAATTGACATTTTCACAATGTTGAGTCTGCCTATTCCTGAGCATGGTATGTTTTTCCATTTATGTAGATCCCTTTGGGTTTCACGCAGTAGCGTTTTATAGTTTTCTTTGTATAGGTCTTTTACATCCCTGGGCGATTTATTCCTAAGTATTTTATCTTTTTAGGGGCTATTTAAAATGGTATTGTTTTCCTGATTTCGTTTTCATCGTTCTCCTTACTGGTGTATAGGAATCCAACTGATTTTTCAATGTTTATCGTGTATCCTGCTGCTCTGCTGAATCTTTCTATTAGTTCCAGTAAATTTCTCGTGGAGTCTTTAGGGTTTTCTATGTATAGTATCATATCATGTGCAAACAGGGAGAGTTGAACTTCTTCATTACCAATTTGGATGCCCTTTATTTCTTTTTCTTGCCTTAATGCTCCAGACAGAACTTCCAGCACAATGTTAAATAGGAGTGGTGATAAAGGGCATGCTTGTCTTGTTCCTGTTTTCAAGGGGAATGATTTCAGCCTCTCTCCATTAAGAATGATGTTGGCCATTGGTTTTGCATAGATGCCCTTTATTATGTTGAGAAATTTCCCGTCTATACCTGTTTGATTGAGAGTTTTTATCAGGAATGGGTGTTCGACTTTGTCAAATGCCTTTTCTGCATCAATTGAGATTATCATGTGATTCTTTTCTTTCCTTTTTTTTATGTGGTGGATTACGTTGATTGATTTTCTAATGTTGAACCATCCTTGCATACCTGGTATGACTCCTACTTGTTCGTGCTGGATTATTTTTTTGATATGATGCTGAATTCTATTGGGTAGACTTTTGTTCAGAATATTTGCATCTATATTCATGGGAGATATTGGTCTGTAACTTTCTTTTTTTGTGAGGTCTTTGCCTGGTTTTGGTATCAGCGTTATGCTGGCTTCATAGAATGAATCTGGAAGTGTTGCTTCCTCTTCTGTGCTCTGAAATAGCTTGAGTAGAACTGGTACAAGCTCTTCTGTAAATGTTTTGTAGAATTCTCCAGTGAAGCCATCTGGACCAGGGCTTTTTTTGGTTGGGATTTTTTTTATTAACTTTTCAATCTCTTCTGTTGTTACAGGTCTGTTCAGATTATCAACATCACTTCGTTGTAGTTTGGGTAGGCCATGTGTTTCTAGAAATTTATCCATTTCCTCTAGGTTTTCAAATTTGTTGGAGTATAGTTTTTCAAAATATTCTCTTATAATCCTTTTTATTTCGGTTGGGTCTGTTGTAATGTCCCCCATTCCATTTCTTATTTGGGTTATTTGTGTCCTCTCCTGTTTTTCTTTTGTCAGTCTGTCTAGTGGTTAGTCGATTTTGTTGATTCTTTCAAAGAACCAACTTTTGGTTTTGTTGATTCTTTCTATTGTTTTTCTGTTCTCTGTTTCATTTATTTCTACTCTGATGTTTACTATTTCCTTTCTTCTGGTGGTTGTGGGCTTTTTTTTGCTGTTCTCTTTCTGTTTGTTTGAGTTCTGTAGTTAATGTTTTGATTTTGTCCCTTTCTTCTTTTTTGATGTGTGCATCTATTGCTATAAATTGTCCTCTGAGGACTGCCTTTGCTCTGTCCCAAAGGTTTTGGTAGGTTGTGTTTTCATTCTTATTTCATTCTAGGAATTTTTGGATTCCATCTCTGATTTCTTGTATTACCCAGTGATGTGTAAGCAGGGTATTATTCAGTTTCCATGTAGTTGATTTTTTTTCCTTGCTCTTTCTATTGTTAATTTCTACCTTGATGACATTGTGGTCAGAGAAGATACTGTGAATTATCTCAGCATTTTGGGTCTTGTTGAGGATTGCTCTGTGGCCTAAGATGTGGGCTATTTTGGAGAAAGTTCCATGTGCATTGGAAAAGAATGTGTAGTTTGCAGCCGTTGGATGGAGTGTTCTATATATGTCTATGAGGTCAAGTTGGCTGATTGTGCCCTTTAGGTCTTCTGCATCTTTGCTGAGTTTCTTCTTAGTTGTTCTGTCCTTTACTGAGAGTGGTGTGTTGAAGTCTCCTACTATTATTGTGGAACTGTCAATTTCACTTTTCAGTGTTGTTAGAGTTTGTTTTATGTATTTTGGAGCCCTGTCATTGGGTGCGTAGATGTTTATTATGGTTATGTCTTCATCATGGATCGTCCCTTTAATCATTATATAGTGTCCTTCTTTGTCTTTTACAGTAGATTTTGTTTTAAAGTCTATTTTATCTGAGATTAGAATTGCCACTCCTGCTCTTTTTTGGTAGTTGTTAGCTTGATACATTTGTTTCCAACCTTAGACTTTTAATAAATTCACATCTTTCTTTCTAAGGTGTGTCTCTTGTAGACAGCATATTGATGGATCCTGTTTTCTTATCCATTCTGTCACTCTTCATCTCTTTATGCGTGCATTGAGTTCATTTACATTCAGTGTAATTATTGATAGATGTGAGTTTGTTGCTGTCATTTTATAGTGCTTTTTTTGTGGTGCTGAAGTTTTCTTTGTTGTTCTTACTCTCTTGTGTTGAGTTCCTTTTGTTTGTGGAGTTTTTTTTCATTTCTTTTGTTTTTGTAGGTTTTGTTTTTGCTGAGACTTTATGTTTTTCATCTTTATTTTTATGATTTGGTTTGTTAACTTTCTTTGTGGTTACCATGAATTTTACCCTTATCTTTCTAAGTTTGAAGCAGGCTACCATTACTTGGTATCATCTTGCCTTCCTCTCCATTAGAAGGTTCTGTACCTATGTCGTTTATTCCCTCTTTCATTGGTTTTCATGTTGTTGTCATCCTTCGATTGACTGCTCTGATTCCCTGTTGTATTTCTTTTGGTTTTGGATTGTCCTCGAGAGTTCATTTCTTAGATTGGTATCTGGCTCATACGATCCTGCTTCCTAGGTTCTGCCTGTGGGCTGAAGCTGTTTGTCCTTAGATTGAAGAGCTCCCTTTAATAATTCTTGTAAGTTTTGTTTGACTTTTAGATATTTCCTTAATTTCTGTTTATCTGGAAATGACCTAATTTCACCATCAAATTTGTACGAGAGTTTTGCAGGATATATTATTCTTGGCTGACCATTTTATTCTTTCAAGATTTTATATATGTAATCCCATTGCCTTCTTGCCTGCATGGTTTCTGCCGAATAATCTGAGGTTAGTCTTATTTTTTCTCCTCTGTATGGGACTTCTTGTTGTTCACAAGCTGCTCTCAGGATTCTTTGTTTGTCTTTGGTTTTGGAGAGTATGAATATGATATGCCCTGGTGATATTCTTTTGGGGTCTCTTCTATATGGGGTTCTTTGAGCTTCTTGGATGGGCAGCTTTTCATTTTTCATGATATTGGCAAAGTTTTCTGTCAGCAGTTCCTCAATGATTCTCTCTGTGTTTTCTGTTTTCTCCCCCTGTTCTGGAATGCCAATCACTCTTAAATTTTTGCTTTTAATTGTGTCCCACATAACTCTTAGGGTCTCTTCATTTCTCATTGTTCTTTTTTCTGAGTTTTCCTCAAACAGAGTTGTATCCAAGTGTTTGCCTTCAATTCCACTGATGCTGTCTTGCACAGTTTCAAATCTGCTTCTCAGCCCTTCTATGACATCATCCATTTCTGAAAGCTGGTTTTTTATATTTTGGATTTCTAATTGTTGTTTTTGTATAATTTCTAGTTGTGAATTTATTTTGGCGTTTTGTTCCTGCATCATCTTCCTGAATTCTTCCAGTGTTTTGTCTGTATTTTCCATGAATTTGTCTATTTTTTCCTCATGTTTGTTATCTTTTTCCCTCAGTTCTTGGAAAATTCTGAGTTTTATAGATTTGAATTCTCTATCAGGTACTTCTAGTGCATTTTCTTCCACAGGAGAGTCATCTGGTGTTTTAATTTGGGCGCCTACTGGAACTGTTTTTGTAAACGTTTTGATACTGTCTGCTGTTTTCGGGGCATTCAGTAGTTATTTCTCTCGTTTATTGATTGTAGATTTGTTTGTTTCGTCCCTTTTTTAAAAAGAAATTTGCCTATGTCTGAGCAGGCAGACTACATGCTGTTTGTTGCTTGCTCGTCTGTGCACTCAATGCTTTTTGCCTCCTTCTCCAACTGGCAGGTTCAGTCACTCAGATATGCTAGAGCAGGGCAGGTCTAGCTGACGAGGAGCCACTGGGACGGGTTGTTTGTGGCACTCACTACAGCCAAAATGGGAGAAATTTTGTTGTAGGTAATAGTGATGGTTAATTTTATGTATTAACCTGACTAGACTGTGGTGTACCATTGTTTGGTAAAATACTAGTCTAGGTGCTGTTATGAAGTAACTACATATGATTACTTCCGTTAGCCTTAAGTAAAGCAAATTGCCTTTCATAAAGTGAATAGGCCTCAACAAATCAGTTGACAGCCTGAAGAGTAAAAAGGAGTTTCCTTATGTTGTATTCTCTCTTCAGACTATATATTTTGATATATACATAGAGAGAGAGATATAGAATATAATAGATATTTTTCAGAACTCCCTCATTTTGTCTGACCTGCCAATGGTGAGCCACAAGTCTGCAGAAGTCTCTAGCTGATTGGGGGTATTTCCCTTCACCACTGTCCTTCAGGGAGGTCCCTGAAAGGGGCTGTAATGCTCCCGCTGTATGCTTTCCAGAGCTGCTTGTGTATTGTGCAGAACCATCTGTAAACCAGGCATGGGTTTTCTCTTCCTCAGTCAAATGATTGTAAAGAAATCTCTATGAGGCCATAGGTACAGATTGGGAGAGGGCAGATAATGTGACAGGAGTGGACACCATGGGCATTTGAGCCACTTCCTCATGCAACTTACTCGAACCTTCAGGTCCTGTTTGAGCCAAATCTTTTATACACCATTTCCATTTAATAATGGAGTGCTGCTGTGCACATCCAACTTTGTGGCTCTGTGGGTCAGACAACATACAGTTCATGATGGGCAGCTCAGGCTGCATGGTGACTTCACTATCTACTAAGGCCCAGTAACAAGCCAAAAGCTGTTTCTCAAAAGGAGAATAGTTACCTGCAGAGGACAGCAGTGCTTTCCTTCAAAATCCTAAGTGTCTGTGCTATGATTCACCAAAGGTTCCAAACAGCATCTCTATCTGCTACTGACAGTTCAAGTACCATTGGATCAGCCTGATCAAATTGCCAAAGTGGTAGAACTGCTTTTATGGCAGCCTGAACCTGTTGCAGAGCTTTCTCTAGACCTCACTCAAAACTAGCAGCTTTTCCAGTCACTTTATAAATAGGTCAGAGTAGCACACTCAAATTAGAGAAATGTTGCCTCCAGAATCCAAAGAGGTCCATCAGGTGTTGTGCCTCTTTTTCAGTTGTGGGAAGGACCAGATGCAATAACTTATTCTTCACTTTAGAAGGAAAATCTCATCATGCCCCACACCCTTGGACCCTGTAGAAATTTCACTGAGGTGGAAGGCACCTTAATTTTTGTCAGGTTAATTTTCCACTCTCTGACACACAAATGGAGCCCCGGTGAAGAAGTGGTTAAGCATTTGGCTGCTAACCAGAAAGTTGGCAGTTCAAATCCACAAGTCACTTGTTAGAAACCCTATGGGGCAGTTCTATTCTATCCTGCAGGGTCACTATGAGTCAGAATTGACTTAATGGGAATAGTTTTGGTTTGGTGGTTTACAATGAAAGTGTCTTACCATTTCATCATCTAGGGTCATTGATACTTCATCCTTACTAGGTCCAGTCAGCATAATGTCATCAATGTAATGGGCCAGTGTGATGTCTTGCAGAAGGGAAAGGCAATCAAGGTCCCTGCAGATGAAATTATGACATAGGGCTGCAGAGTTGATACACCCCTTGAGGTAGGACACTGAAGGTGTATTGCTGGCCTTACCAGCTGAAGGCAAACTGCTTCTGGTGGTTATTGAAACAGGTAAGAAAAAGGCTTTAACCAGATCAATAGCTGCATACCAGATACCAGGAGATATATTAATTTCCTCAATCAATGAAACCACATCTGGAACAGCACCTGCAACTGGAGTCATCACCTGGTTAAGTTTTCAATAATCCACTGTCATTCTCCAAGATCCATCCATTTTTTGCACAAGCCGTATAGGCGAGTTGAATGGTGACATGGTGAGAATGACCATCCCTGCATCCTTCAAGTCCTTAATGTTGGCACTAATCCCTGTAATCCCTTCGGGAATGCAGTGTTGCTTTTGGATTACTATTTTCCTAGGTGGTGGCAGTTCTAATGGCTTCCACTTGGCTTTTCCTACCATAACAACCCTTATTCCACTTGTCAGGGATCCAATGTGGGGGTTCTTCCAGTTACTGAGTATATCTGTTCTAATTATTCATCTGGAACTGGGGAAATCACTACAGGATGAGTCCTGGGACCCACTGGACCCACTGTGAGCCAAACCTGAGGTAAGACTCCATTAACAACCTGATTTGCATATTCCCCCACTCTGACTGGTAGGCCACAGTGACATTTTGGGTCTTTTGGAATTAGTGTCAGTTCAGAGCTTGTATCCAGTAATCCCTGAAAAATCTGATTATTTCCTTTCCCCCAATGAACAGTCATTCTTGCAAAAGGCCATAGAGCCCTTTGGGGAAGACAAGGAGAAAGATTAACGGTATAAATTTTTGACAGTGTAGTGGGGTCCTTCCTCAAGGGGAACCAGCCTTCTTCTCATTCAAGAGGTTGTTGGTCTTTAAACTGGCTCAAGTCTGGGATTTGATTGAGGGACCTTGATTCTTTCTTCTGGCAATTAGAGTTAGACTACCATTTGCTTGACTGAGAATTCTTCCACTTGTACAGATCAAGTAAATATTTAGTAAATTTTTTATCTATTCCACTCCTGGAGACATCATGACTAGGTAGCTAATGCCATAAGTCCATATGAGTCAGACTATTCTTATTATTTCTTTAACTCTGCTGTCCATTACAGTAATCACGCCTATCTTGTCTTTGTTGATTGAGTACCACCACTTTTCCCCTACCACCACGAGGTCTAATCACTCCATTGTAGTTATGTGTCTTAATTCAATTAGGACAGTTCCCACTGTCATATCTGACTTACATAAAATAGCAGTCACAGCAGTCTTTAAGGATACCGGGGCTCCCTTCACAAATTGTTTCCTCATCTTTGTGGTAAAAGCTGTGTCCTCTGGGCACTCTACGAGTGGGTCTGTTGGTCTAACCTGATAAATCTACTCTAACATGTCAATTTCCCTAAGCCTTTGGATTCCTTTTTCTACCTTACACCAAGGCAGGTCTGGCACTTCAGCCTTATTTATTGTCAGGCACTGCATAATCCATACTTCACCAACTCAGTGAAATAAACTGTTAGATCGTTTCCTAACTTCTTGAACTGAAACACTGAATAAAGAATCTGTGCTTAGTGGACACATATAAATAAACTCAGACTGATCCATCTTTATGTTCTTTGCACCATTGTCCCACATCCTTAACAGCCATTCCCACACATATTCCCTAGGTTTCTGTTTATACATATTAGAAAAGTCAAGCAGTTCTTTTGGAGTGTAACACACTCCTACTGGGTCACGCTTTGTGCTTCATCTTTTGGGGCTCACTGGGACTTATGTCTAGTTATAGCTCTAGAAGCAAAAATGAGTGGTGGGAATATGTTCTGATAACATTCAGCATTATCTTGTAAGGCATCTGCCTCAGGTGATACCCCAGGCAATGAATCAGACAGTCTCTTCAGACACAGATGAGTTAATCTCATCAGATGGGGCAGAGGGTCTGTAGTTTTACTGGGAAGGGTAGCTTAGCAGACAAAATTGAAGTAATATCTTCAGATGGGAGTGAAACGACTTGTTCTGTTGGCAGGGGTGAGTCAACAGAATTTAGCGGCACAGTGTCCCCAGCTACCTAATTATCCGCCCACATGTTCACATCCCAAGTTTCAGGATCCCACTTCTTCCCAATATATGCCCTCACTTTAACTTCAGACACCACTCAATGTTGGGAATTCCATTGGTGTTGTAATTCAAGCCACTCTTATGATAAGACCGGATTTGGTTTTTGGCAATATCACCTCTGTTATTACAAGAAATAAGGATTTCTTTCAAGTGCAAATAGAAACTTTGAGGTCATTTACACAGTGCTCGAGCTTTGACTCTGAAGACCTGAGCCCATCTCTTTCTTCCACCACTTTGTCTAGCAAAAGTAGGGCCAGCAAACCAGCTTCCTTATACTTCCTATTCTGACAAAATTGTAGAAAGGCATCAAACATGTGATAACCCAGAGCCTTGCTTCTCACCAATATTTGATCTATTAGTGGTGATATTTTGCATATTTCTATTGCCACCTCAGAAACCCTGGTGGTGTAGTGGTTAAGAGCTACAGCTGCTAACCAAAAAGGTCATCAGTTTGAATCTACCAGGCAGTCCTTGGAAACTCTATGAAGCAGTTCTACTCTGTCCTATAGGGTCACTATGAGTCTGAATTGACTCGATGGCAATAGATTTGGTTTGGTTTATTGTTACTTTATGTCATGGATTAGCAGTGCCCTCTTTACTGCTGAAAGTCGAGTCCTCAACATCTGTAAGGCTAACCAGACTTGAGAACCAATTTAGGAAACTCATCCTTACAATTTTGTTTCTCTAGAACCACTCTCAGTACTAAATGTCTTAGGCTAGGTTCTCTAGAAAAGCAGAACGAGTGAAGCGTATAAATACATACATAGAGATTTATGCCAAGAAAATAGCTCATGAAATTGTAGAGGCTGGAAAATCCCAAGTCCGTGGATCAGGCGGGAGGTTTCTCCTGACTCATGTAGTTGCAGGGGCTGGTGAACCTGAAGTTAGCAGGTAAGACAGTAGGCCTCTGATTCACAGGCTAAGGAGGCTGGCAAGTCCCAAGATTGGCAGGCAAGCTGCTAGCTCAAGTCTCAAGAATCAGAGATCAAATGAATAGGAGCCAGCTGCAGGATCCAGAGAAATCTAAAGCTAATAAGTTTTGCTAGAAAGTCCACCTATATTGAATGCAGGCCACACCTCCAAGGAAACTCCCTTTCAACTGATTGGTTACTCATAACAGATTTCATCATAGAGGTGATTGCATTGTATCAGATCTCATCATGTAGGTGATTACATGGTTACATAGCTAGCAAACTAAATCATGATTGCCAATCCACTGAGAATCATGGCCCATCTTAAGTTGACACACAATCCTAACCATCATAGTCCTGAAGGAAAAAATCCATGCTGCACTGAAGGCTTTGGTGAAAAACAAGTCCCCAGGAATTGACAGAACTCCAAGATATTTCAATAAACATATACTGCACTGGAAGTGGTCCCTCACCTATGCTAGAAATTTGGAAGTAGCTACCTGGCCAACTGGCTAGAAAACAAAACAAAAATCCCATTGCCATCAAGTAGATTCTGACTCATAATGACCCTATAGGACAAAGTAGAAATGCCCTATAGGGTTTTCAAGGAGCGGCTGATGGATTTGAACTGCCCACTTTTTGGTTAGCAGCCAAGTTCTTAACCACTGTACCACCAGGGCTATGAGATCTATATTTGTGCCCATTCCAAAGAAAGGTGATCCAACAGAATGTGGAAATTATCAAACAATATTATTAATATCACACGCAAGTAACATTTTGCTGAGGATAATTCAAAAACAGTTGCAGCAGTATGTGGACAGGGAACTACAGAAATTCAGACCGGATTCAGAAGAGGACATGGAATAAGTGATAACATTGCTAATGTCAGATGATCTTGGCTGAAATCAGAGAATGCCAGAAAGATGTTTACCTGTGTTTTATTGACTATGCAAAGGCATTCAACTGTATGGATCATAACAAATAGTGGATAACATTGCGAAGAATGGGAATTCTAGAACGCTTAATTGTGCTCATGTGGAAACTCTACATAGACCACGAGGCACTCATTGAAACAGAACAAGGGGTTACTGCATGGTTTAAAATCAGGAAAGGTTTGTGTCGGGGTTGTATCCTATTGCCGTACTTATTCAATCTGTATGCTAAGCAAATAATCCAAGAAGCTGGACTATGTGAAGAGGAACGCAGCATCAGAATTGGAGGAAGACTCATTAACAACCTGCTATACGCAGATGACATAACCTTGCTTACTGAAAGTGAAGAGGACTTGAAGCACTTCCTGATGAAGATCAAAGACTACTGCCTTCATTATGGATTACATTTTAATATAAAGAAAACAAAAATCCTCACAACTGGACCAATAAACTGCATTATTATAAATGGAGAAAATACTGAAGTTGTAAACTATTTCATTTTACTTGGATCTACAATCAATGCCCAAGGAAGCAGCAGTCAAGAAATCAAATGAACCAGGCTTAATGGTCTGACTAAGACCAGAGGAACCCCCACGCCATGGCACCCGTTCACTCCGTTAACCCAGGACTAAAACCATTCCCGAAGCCCACTCTTCAGACAAAGATTAGACTGGACTATAAAACTTAAAATAATACTTGTGAAGAGTGTGCTTTTTGGTTCAATCAGACACGTAGACCAAATGGGCAGATCCTGTCCAGAGGCAGGATGAGAAGGCAGGAAGTAACGGAAACTGATTAAACGGACATGAGAAACCCGGGGTGGAAAGGGAGAGTGTGCTGTCACGTTATAGGAATTGCAACTAATGTTGCATAACAATACGTGTATAAATTTTTGTATGAGAAATTAACTTGAGCTGTAAACTTGCACCTAAAGCACAATAAAAAAAGAAAAAAGAAAAGAAATCAAATAACTCATTGCATTAGGCACATCTGCTGCAAATGACCTCTTTAAAATGTTAAAAAGCCAAAGATATCACTATGAGGAATAAAGTGCACCTGACCCAAGCCATGGTATTGCCAATCACCTCATATGCATGTGGTAGCTGGACAATGAATAATAATTGACGCTTTTAAATTATGGTGTTGGCAAAAATATTGACTATACCATGAACTGCCAGAAAAACGAACAAATCTGTCGGATGGCGAGACTTTGTCTCAAGTACTTCGGATATGTGGTTAGGAGGGACTAGTCCTTGGGGAGGGACATCATGCTTGGTAAAGTAGAGGGTCGGTGAAAATAGGAAGACCCTCAATGAGATGGATTGACACAGTGGGTGAAACAATGGCTCAGACATGGCAATGATTGTGAGGATAGTGCAGGTATAAGCAGTGTTTAATTCTGGTTGTACTTATGGTTACTATGAGTTGGGACTGACTTGACATCACCTAAGAACAACAACGTAAGTGGAAGTATTCCAGGTCAATTAAACAGAAGACTAACTTTAATCATCAAAATAAAGAGTCACAGACATTCAATAAATTCCCAAACTTAAGCTATTTTACAGACCACAATCCTTGAATTAAGGAGAGTCTGGGTCCCTTTGAGCAAGGACCCCACTACACATGACACTGTCAAAATTTTATATTGTTAATCTTTCTCCCAGCCTTCCCCAATGGAATCTATTGTCTTTTACCAGAGTTACCGTTCATTGGGGGAAAAGAAATAATCAGATTTTTCAGGGATTACTGGACACTGGCTATAAACTGACTCTAATACCAGGAGAGCATAGATGCCACTGTGGTCCATCATTCGGCTGAGTTCTATCTCACAGTGGGTTCAGTGAGTCCCTGAACTCATTCTGTAGTGATTTCCAATGACCCAAAAATCTACAAGTTTTTGTGGGCCAGAACAAAAGAAGGCCATGTCACAGGTCCAGGCTGCCATGTAAGCTGTTCTCTCACTTGGGCTATATGATGTGGCAGATCCAATGGTGCATAAAACGTCAGTGACAGAGATGCTGTTTAGAGACTTTGGCAGCTTCCTACTGGTAAATCAGAAGACAGAACCTTAAGACTATGGAGCAAAGCCCTATTATCTTCTGAAGATAATCTCTCTCCTTTTGAGAAACAGCTTTTGACTTGCTGTGAAGACTTAGCAGAGAATGAAAGCTTAATCATTGGCCACCAAGTTACCATGTGACTTGAGCTGCCTGTCATTAACTGGGTGTTGTCTGACCCATAAAGTCATAAAGTTAGGCATGCTTGCTGAGGCTGAGGTGCACGTTGAGGGTAAAGGAATGTGGAGTGTGTAATAGAAGAAGGTAGTTATAGATACCAGCTGTGACCATGTGTCCAGATGCAGAAATGATAACTGAATTGTTATGAGTATTTCTACTTGTTTTGTTATGAATAGGTTTGTTTCAGTGTGTCTGTGTTTGTGTGTATCAAATATGTCTTATTCCCTCTGTTATCCCATTTGTTATTGTTGGTCGGTGCCATTGAGTCAGTTCCAACTCATAGTGGTCCTATGTACAACAGAAGGAAAGGACTCCCCAGTCCTTTATCCCATTACTTAACATAAAAGTGATTAGTGCATTTTTGGTTTACTCAGGATAGATGTACCATGGTAAGCAGAAGTATGCCTTTCTTATTTTCTTTATTTGTAAATTACACAGGGTTTAAGGAGATGTGTACGGAAGCTGAGCTGACAAATGGTGAAGTGTAATGTTTAATTTTATGTGTCAACTTGGCTAAGTTCTGGTGGCCAGTTGTTTGGTAAAATACTAGACTAGTTGCTATTATGAAGTAAT
This sequence comes from Dugong dugon, assembly GCA_030035585.1. Taxonomy (NCBI): domain Eukaryota; kingdom Metazoa; phylum Chordata; class Mammalia; order Sirenia; family Dugongidae; genus Dugong; species Dugong dugon. The sequence goes on from CM057479.1 coordinate 39,398,810, forward strand.
TACATGTGATTAAATCAGCTGGCCTTAAGTAAAACATTGGTTGGTTGGGCCTCACCTAATTAAAAAAAAAAGATTTCCCCTAGGGTATGTTCTGCCTCTGTAGCATAAATAGACATTGTTTCAGAATTCTCACTCTCTTCAATCTTCCTGTCACCTGACCTGTAGATTTTTGGACACAAGCCTGCTGGAATCTCCAGTGCCTTACCTACTGATTTTAGACTTGTCAGCCCCACAATCAATCATGTGAGCCAGTTCTTGAAGTAAATCTCTCTTTCTACATATATGTGTGTATAAAACAATCAGGAAGCAGTGAAGTGTCCTTCTAGTAAACATACTTCAATTTCCTCCGAAATAAGGAGATTTAATAGGGAAGTGCCTGAAAGTGACTATTATTAGCAAAGTAACCAGTGCATTTATTAATGATTTGTAAGTGAAATACTGTTGACTTTTACGAATAATGTCTAGATGTATTCCTACTAATAATCATACAGGTAGTGAAGCTGACATGCTAATTTGTTATCAAGAACTTCTTGCTCCTTTGATCCCATATTCTCTTTTTAGATACTAGTTACCATGATATACAATTTCTACATCAATATGAACATTCTTAGATCAGTATTTCTGTGAGAAGATATCTGGCCTTTATTTACTCATGAATGCTCTCTATTTCTCTCTCTCAAATTATATCATCTCCACAAATTTCAATCTCCTTTACCCCAGTAGAGTTATACACACCTATGCCATTCCTTCTTTAGGGAGTTAGAGATCTACTGCTCAAAAGATAGAGTTGTAAATTACAGAAATTATAAATTCATGGTGTATTCTAAATAGTTAGAAACACTAGCAGGCAAATTTTGATATAAAATTTAACTTTATACAATGTTACGAAAAATTTTAAGCAATGAACCTCTTTTGATATGTATATACTAATAATATGTTACATTAATTAATCACACATACATACATTGTTCATGTTTATTGTTACTAATAATATCTAGATATGGTAATTATTTTCCTTTAATAAAATTCTAGGCTCTGGATTTTTCTCTTTTCAAAATTGAAACTTACGTTGTATGAGGACACAAAGATGTCTCTCTTTATCTAGGGTTAATTACTTTAAAATCTGGTTTGTCAAACTACTAATGATAATTGGAATTTGTCTGGTAAATATAATAAAAAGATAATTTTATTATAAGTGCAGTAATATGAAAAACATAAGAAAATTGAGCTTTAACCTCAAAGGGGAAATCAATTTGTAATTACTAAATTCTGAATATTTTATCAGTTTTATATGTTCTTGACTTCTTCCTGAAATTTTTAATATTAGAGGACTCCAGACTATTTTTAATGGCTTTCCTTGAGGATAGCTTCATTTAAGGCTGTCCTGAAGAAAGATTGAGAATCATTAGACTTTATTTTTTGTGTTTTCCAATCTCTTTCTCTGTGTGCCCTGTCTGTCCACTCTGTCTCTTAATCTCTCTTTCTCTATTTTTCTTTCATTCTCTTCCCAAAGCATATTCAAGTTCAGACACCATCATGAGATATAATGAAGGTTTCATGCCACTCATAAGCTCTGTAAATGTAATGCCACCTCCATTCAGTAGGCTACAATCAGTGTTCATATATTCTAAACTGAAAATAAGGACATATAATTTGGCAAAGTTTTGGGGTGGTAAATTATATGTAGACAAAATAGACTAAATTTTAGATTTCGTAATGATGAAATTTCTTTGTCTTTTAAGGATCCCTGGGGACAATGCAGTAGAATTCATAAAATGAGAATAATGGTGAACTCTTTATTTTGTCACTGTATGGACTAAGAGAAATTATCTGGTGTCTAACACATGACAACTGTTCAATATATGGATATGTAAAGATTCAGATGCACCAGGCTTATTTTCTCTTCTCTTTCTGCTTGGGCAGTGTGGGGTGTGTGTGTGTGTGTGTCTGTGTGTGAAGAAACTTAGTTTTGGTTGGGGATTTTGATCAAGAAGTTGTTTCTGTCTTTAGGATTCCATCAGGATACATCCTCTTCAGCTGACACACCCTCTGAAAATAGTGTCCAAAAAAGATGTTCTGTCTTCATATATCTTTTTGTTTTATCAAGAATAGAATATTTTCCAGGTTCCATAGCTAATAATTGCAAAAGCAGGAATTAAAATCCAGATGATCTACCTCTAGAGACACTGTTTTTAACAAGCATGTCCTGAGATTAGTGTCTATGTTAGTGGCTCAATGGCAGATGATTACTCTCTGTGACACAAATCACAGATTTAGGCTCTTCAATGGCAGTCTGATTTGAGTTAGACAGATGTTAAAAATCCATTTCAATGATGAATTATTTTTGGAAAAGAAACTCATATAAACTTTAGTGTTAAAGAAGTACTTGAAAGTCCACCATCATCTCTGTGAGGATAGGATATGTGCTATTATTAAAACCTCCCGAATATGGAAGCATTACAAAGTAGGATCCATGGGAAATGTAATGTAATTAGTGGAGACAAAATTTTAGACTTATTGCCAAGCTGATATCTTAGTATATTTTAAAAAGTAAAATGGTAGTTTAAGTATTTGCATAAATACTTTTGCATTTTCTTAAGTGTGAGACTTTTCCTAACCTTTCAAATAAATGTTAACACATTTTGTTGAAAACTTAACAGAAAATTCAGTAAGTTTGATGAAGCAACTATCCCAAGCCAAAGGAAAGGAAAATAATAAAGCCTATCATAAAGACAGTAGAAGTTTAAGCTATATCAGTAATAGGACAAGGTTACTTTTTAATTAGTAAGTTGGATGTTCAACTAATGGAAAGAAATTAGAGTTTTCTTATTGTTTGCATTTTATTTAAAACATTGATACAGTTGAATTTTTGTAAAGAATAGTCTGTGATGACTGCGGCTATTACCTGTAGAGTGTAGCAGCATCCAGCTGAGAAGCATTACAGTTATTATTATTGCACTATACAGAAATTTTTGTGCATTTGACTTGTGAAGTTTTAAGTTTGTGCAAGTAAATATTACCTTTGATAAGTTAACATGGGTAATCTTTCAACGATACTAGACAATTTAGACTACAGATTAATGAAGCCAAAACAGCCCATAAACTAATTCTATTTAAAATAAAAGTCAGTTTTATCAGTTTGTAGAGACTTTATTGAGGCTTTCATGGCCCAGTTGTGGTCACTTTTGTCCCCTATTCTGAGTACTGCATGCCATGACTTATTGATTATAAAATAGTTTTAGTATTAGTTCTGAATGAATCTGAGAAAATGCATAGAGTATCATTTTGTCACAGACTTCCTCTCCAGGATGGAACTATTCTCTTTGAAATGCTGTTTTCCTCAAACCCAAGTTACAGCATAGTACTGAAATATACTAATTACACCTACATTTATATATATATATATATATTTTGTTTGTTTGTTTATTGTTGCAGTTTAAGTGAAAGTTTACATTTGAAGTTAGTCTCTTATACAAAAATTTATGCATACATTGTTATGTGACCCTAATTGCTCTCCCTATACTGTGACAGCACACTCCTCCTTTCCACCCTGGATTTCCCGTGTCCATTCGACCAGCTCCTAACCCTCCCTGACTTCTCATCTCATCTGGGGATGGAAGCTGCCCATTTAGTCTCACATACCTACTTGAGCTAAGAAGCACACTCTTCACAAGTATCATTTTATGTCCCACAGTCCAGCCCAATCTTTGTCTAAAGAGCTGGCCTCAGAAATTGTTTTAGTTCTGGGCTGATAGAGAATCCAGGGGCCACGCTTTCCAGGGTTCCTCCAGTCTCAGTCAGACCATTAAGTCTGGTCTTTTTACTAGAATTTGAGTTCTGTACCCCACCTTTTTCCTGCTGTATCAGAGACTCTCTGTTGTGTTTCTTGTCAAGGAGGACCTTGGCGGTAGCTGGGCACCATCCAGTTCTTCTGGTCTCAGGCTGATGAAACCTCTGGTTTATGTGGCCCTTTCTGTCTCTTGGGCTAATACTTTCCTTGGGTCTTTGGTGTTCTTCATTCTCCTTTACTCCAGGTGGTTGGGACAAGTTGATGCATCTTAGATGGCCGATTGCAAGCTCTTAGGACCCCAGATGTCACTCACCAAAGTAGGATGCAGAACATTTTCTTAATAAGCTTTGTTATGTCAATTGACCTAGATGTCCCCTGGAAGCATGATTCCCAGACCCCACCCCTGCTACTCTGTCCCTCAAAGTGTTTGATTGTAGTCAGGAAACTTCTTAGCTTTGGTTTCATCCAGTTGTGCTGACCTCCACTGTAGTATGTGCTGTCCTTCTCTTCACCTAATTCAATTCTTGTCAATTATCTAGTTAGTGAATAACCCTCACCCTCCCTCCCCACCCTTGTAACCATCAAAGAATGTTCTGTGTTTAAACCTTTTCTTGAGTTCTTATAATAGTGGTCTTATACAATATTTGTCCTTCTGTGACTGACTAAATTCACTCAGCATAATGCCCTCCTGTTATGTTTCATGTATTCATCATTGTTCTTTACTGTTGCATAGTATTCCATTGTGAGGCTATACCATAATCGGTTTATCCATTCATCCATTGATGGGCACTGAGGTTGTTTCCACATTTTTGCTATTGTGAACAGTGCTGAAATGAACATGGGAGTGCATATATCTATTCGTGTGACAGCTCTTATTTCTCTAGAATATATTCCAAGGAGTGGGATTGCTGGATCATATGGTACTGCTATTTCTAGCTTTTTAAGGAAGTGCAAAATTGATTTCCAAAGTGGTTGTACCATTTTACATTCACACCAACAGTGTATAAGTGTTGCAGTCTCTCCACAACCTCAAGCATTTATTATTTTGTGTTTTATGGATTAATGCTAGCCTTGTTGGGGTGAAATGATAATTCATTGTAGTTTTGATCTGCATTTCTCTAATGGCTAATGATCATGATCATTTCTTCATGTGTCTGTTAGCTGCCTGAACATCTTCTTTGGTGAAGTGCCTGTTCATATACTTTGCCCATTTTTTAATTGGGTTATTTTTCTTTTCGTTATTGAGGTTTTGCAGTATCTTGTGGATTTTAGAGATTAGATGCTGATCGTATTTGTCCTAGCCAAAAATTTTTTCCCAGTCTGTAGGTTGTCTTTTGACTCTTTTGGTGAAGTCTTTTGATGAGCATAAGTGTTTGATTTTTAGGAGTTCCCAGTTATCAACTTTGTCTTCTGGTTTTGTGCATTGTTAGTAGTGTTTTGTATTCTGTTTACATCATGTTTTGGGGCTCCTAGTGTTGTCTCTATTTTTTCTTCCATGATCTTTATCGTTTTCAATTTTATATTTAGGTCTTTGACCCATTTTGAGTTAGTTTTTGTATATTGTGTGAGGCATGGGTCTTATTTCAGTTTTTTGCAGATGGATATCCAGTTATGCCAGCACCATTTGTTAAAGAGACTATCTTTTCCCCAATTAATGGACTTTGGACCTTTGTCAAATATCAGCTGCTTGTAGGTGGATGAATTTATGTCTGGATTCTCAATTTCTGTTCCATTGGTCTATGTATCTGTTGTTGTACTAGTACCAGGCTGTTTTGACTACTGTGGCAGTATAATACGTTCTAAAATCAGGTAGTGTGAGGCCTCCTACTTTGTTCTTCTTCTTGAGTAACACTTTACCTATTCAGGGTTTCTTCCCTTTCCAAATGAAGTTGGTGATTTGTTTCTCCATCTCATTAAAAAATGCCAGCGGAATGTGGATCAGGATTGCATTGTATCTGTAGATACAATAGGGTAGAATTGACATTTTCACAATGCTGAGTCTTTCTATCCATGAGCAAGGTACGTTTTTCCACTTATGCAGGTCTCTTTAGGTTTCTTGCAGTAGTGTCTTGTAGTCTTCATTGTATAGGTATTTTACGTCTCTTGTTAGATTTATTCCTAAGTATTTTATCTTTTTGGAGGCTATTGGTAATGGTATTGATTGGGTGATTTCCTCTTCGAAGTTCTTTGTTGCTGTAGACAAATCCGATGGATTTTTGTGTGTTTATCTTGTATCATGATATTTTGCTAAAATCTTCTATTAGTTCCAGTAGTTTTCTTGTGGATTCTTTGGGGTTTTCTGTGTATAAGATCATAACATCTCCAAATATAGATATTTTGCCTTCTTCCCTACCAATTTGGATGCCCTTTATTTCTTTTTCTAGCCTAATTGCTCTAACTAGGACCTCCAGCACAATATTGACTAAGAGTGGTGATAAAGGGCATCCTTGCCTGATCACTTTCCCAAGGGGAATGCTTTCAAAGTCTCCCCATTTAGGGTGATGTTGGCTGTTGGTTTTGTATAAATTCCCTTAATTATATTGGGGAATTTCCCTTCTATTCCTATTTTGTTGAGAGTTTTTATCATGAATGGATGTTGGACTTTGTCAAATGCCTTTTCTGCATCAATTGATTAGATCATGTGGTTCTTGCCTTTTTTTTAAATTAATTTGATGGATTACATTGATTGTTTTTCTCATGTTGAACCATCCCTGCATACTTGGTATAAATCCCACTTGATCATGGTGAATTATTTTTTTGATATGTTGCTTAATTCTATTGGCCAGAATTTTGTTGAAGATTTTTGCATCAATGTTCATGAGGGATATTGGTCTGTAATTTTCTTTTTTTGTGGTTTCTTTATCTGGTTTTGATATCAGGGTTATACTGGCTTCATAGAATGAGTTTGGGAGTATTCCATCCTTTCCTATGCTCTGAAATACCTTTAATAGTAGTGGTGTTAACTCTTCTCTGAAAGTTTGGTAGAAATCACCAATGAAGCCGTCCGGGCCAGGGCTTTTTTGGTTGGGAGTTTTTTAATTACCTTTTTAATCTCTTCTTTTGTTGTGGTTTTATTTAGTTGTTCAACTCTGTTTTTGTTAGTTTAGGTAGGTAGTGAGTTTCTAGAAATTTGCCCATTTCCTCTAGGTTTCATACTTATATTTTTAAGAAGGTTGGATTGACTGGCTACTCAGGTGTTGCTGACATTGTCAAGGACTTTTTGAAACTAAACTTAAGGGTAGAATTATCTCATGGACCTTTAAAAAATTATAATGAGCAAATTAAAACTGTAACTGACAATATCCCAAACTAAATTCTGATATACAACCCCATCCACTGAAATAACCCTCAAATGGCTAAGAAGAGAAACCCTTAAGATAAAAATAAACCAAGAAATGTCAATATTAATTTTAATAGTAAGACAAAGGAGAGGGTGATATGTTACATTTAATTTGTAACAAAAGAGACTGTTTCGTGTGATTGTATGTGGATGAGCTCTGAGCCTTAGTTTCTTTTCCCTCCAAGAGTTGGTCCATGTATTATTACTCTCTTCAGTCTTCTGATAGCTCTAGCAGGGTGTCTGGACCTGGAGCCCACGGGTATGTGTCCCAATTTGTCATAGCCTAGGGACAGTTGTGCAATGCCTATAAGTCATCAGTAGTTCATAACAAATTTATTTTACCCTGTCAAAATGTTTAAACCACATGTTTTAGGGCATCAACTGAAAAATCTAGAAAATAGAAACCTAGAAAATGTTGAGTGAAGATGTCTATTTAACTTCATATTAATTCTGCTAATCTTGAAAAGCAGTTATACTTAATATACACTGAAGGGATATTGTGATGGTAAATTTTATGGTATTCAGTTGTTTGGAGAAACACTGGTCTAGATGGTGCTATGAAGGTATTTACAAGTGGTCAACATTTATAATTAGTTGACTTTAAGTGAAGCAGATTATTCTCCATAATGTATGTGGGCCTCATCCAATCTGTTGAAGGCCATAAGAGCAAAAATTGAGGTTTCCCAAAGGAGAAGGAATTCTACCTCAAGACTGTAAAATAGATCTCTTGACAGAGCTTCCAGCCTGCTGCCTGGCCAATGGATTTCGGACTTAAGCTTCTTGAGTTTCCAGCCTGCCATCTGACCTACAGATTTTGTTCTTGCCAGCTCACACATCCTGTGAATGAATTTCTTAAAGTTAATATTAGATCTCTTTCTTCCTCTCTCTCTCTCATATATATGTATATAGATAGATAGATAGATAGATAGATAGATAGATAGATGATATAGATGTTATTGCTAGAAATTTTATAAATCATTGGAAGTGTATTTATTGTTTATCTACTTCTTTTTACAGAGAGCAGTGGCAATTCAGTTCTAGAATTCTTATCTTTAATGTAGGAGACCAGGTTTGACTCCCAGCCAATACACCTCGTGGATAGCAACCACACATCTGTAAGTACTATAATGCTGAATGGGTTTCAGCAGAACTTCCAGACTAAGGCAAACTAGTAAGAAAGGCTTGGTGATCTACTTCATAAAATCAGTCAGTGAAAACCCTATGGATCACTAGGGTACAATGTAGTAGTGCATAGTGCCCCCATGAGTCAAGAGCAACTTGACGGCAGCTATCAATCACTTCCATCATCACCTCCTTCTTTTGAAGTGTTACATTTTTAAATTTATGGAAAGATTCTACCATAATTTATAGATACATTTTGACTGCATGGAACAATATTATATAACTCATTACTATCAGTGTCATTATTAAAAATGAAAAGCTTAAAATTTAAATGTGGCTCAGTGGTTAAGAGCTACAGCTGCTAAACAAAAGGTCAGCAGTTCAAATCCACTAGCTACTACTTGGAAACCCTATTGGGCAGTTCTACTCTGTCCTATAGGGTCGCTATGAGTTGGAACTGACTCAATGACGTCTAACAACAACAACTTTCATGAAGAAAATTTCTCCTGCAAAAGATAACACTTTAGCGTATTTGTATCATTTTCACATGTCCAAATGTGCATATTGGTTCTAACATAAATATATAAAGAATAAAGCTTACATTATCCTAAAATAATTATCAACGACATAGATATGTAGACCTTTTCTGAATCTTTCGATTAAAATCAATTAATAAATTTGGCAAATATACTTGTTTAGTAATTCATTTTGTTACAAACTTATGGTTTTTTTAGACATGCTTTCTCTTTCTATGTTAAAGCCCCTAGAATTCTTCCTCTCAGTCATACAGGTAAGAAACCTTGGAGTTATCTTCTGTATCTCACAGCTATCTCCCACACACAGGTGGGCAGCATGTTCTACTCCTACTTCTCTGATGTCTCTTGTATCCTTCCTTCCTTTCGTCTCTCCTGGTTCAGATCTTCACCATCATTATTCTGTACTATTAAATATTAAATAATCGTCTCCTCAGTGTCTTTCAAATGTTTTCCACCTTGATCAGAATTAGAAATGCATTCTATATTGTGACATGTAGTACGTATATACGTAATACACCAAACAATAAACATATTCTATTTTTATCTAGTCTAGTCTAGTTTATCCCATTCTAATGTTCTCTCTCATCTCTCCCCCTACCCCCACTCCAAAGCCAATAACAGATTTCACAGTACCAAGTGAGTTGTGTGACACAGTTTTAAAATCTCTGTTACCCAGAAATTTTACATCCCGTTTCTCTTTCCTTCAATATGTCCTTCATAATATTGACAGAATTGTTTTCACCATACATTTTAGGTTCTTTAGAATTCTATACATTCTTGGCCTGCATATATATTTTGGAATTATAGTAAAGATTCATTTAGTTACAAAAAAAATTATTGAGAATACCTGTGATCAGCTAAGTGTTCTCTCAATTATCAGTGTTCCAGAGATACAATGGGGATTAAAACAAGGTTGATCTAAACCCATAATCTACCGAGGAAGACTGATATTGAGCAAATAATCATACAAAAAATAATTAGGGGACTTGGGCACACATGGCTGTGGCAGCGTGCTTGTCCGTTTTCCCATTCTTGCCTATTCTGTAATATTCATTGGACTCGGGCAGACATGGCTCTGGCTGCATGGTTGTCTGTTTCCCACTTTTGTTCTTCTGAATATATGCCAAATAAAACTTTCTTTTTTCTTTACTAAACTTTGTGATGTTTTTCCCATACACCAGTTAATGGCGCTGTGAGCAGGATCTGAAGCTACGAATCCAGTCAACTTCGAAAAGGCCTGAACTGCAGAGCAGAAGCCGGCAAAGAAAGGTCCTATCTTCTGGACCCACTGGACCCAAGTGTTCCCACTCCATGTCCCCTTCGACATTGATGGGGTGAGTGCTCTCAGAAAACGAACCTTTGCTTATTCTTTTGTTCTCTTTCTCATGTTTTCTTAAGTTTTGTTTGGCATATTTGTTTGAAAAACCGGTTGATTGATTAAGGAGAATCTTTCTTAAATTTTTGCTTGATCGTTTGGTTAAGAGAGACATTTAGTAACTCTTTAGGTGAACGGCAGTTTAGGCCTGGATTTGGGTATTTGAAGAGGTAATTCAATTTTCAAAGAGCTTTGAGCCACTATAAGCCGCAAAAAAATTCGGGCACGGGTTGACCAGTAAAAGCCATTAGGGCGGTCGCCGGCACTCATCATGAGCGTTAAAGTCTCCCGTGACAGGATAAGGTGGTCACAAGACAGGCTAGAGCACTAGGCTGCCTGCCACTAGCAAGAAAAATCTCTCGTGCAAGGAAGGCAAACATTGGTCTAAGCAAAACACTGTCCAAACCCCGCGGTGTTCCTCATTAGGTTTCTTTTTTGTGGCTCAGAGAAAACCTGGAAAATAGTGTTCTGTTTGCCAAATTCGCAGGGAGAGGTGGCAGCTCTTGCCTGTTTTGCCGAATTCTCAGGATGAGGTGGCAGCTCCTGGCCTGTGTTTTGATATTTAAGGGGAAGTGGTAGCTCCGTACCTGTTTTTTCCATTGAATTGAGTTCATCTTACCAAAAATTGCTACATACACTTTTAGAAACTAGGATCCCCATATCCTTGTTTTGTGTGGTATTATCTGGTGAGTTTATGTGGTCTTTCTGTCTCCTTTTGTTCTAAGAGCTTGCTTTTGGTCTAGAGCATTATGTCTAAGTTTGTCTTGTATTAGTTTGGAGGCTATGGCTAAGAATTGCTGTTTTTTGTAAGGCTAGTCATAGAACCTCAGTTCTTTCTTCGTCCAGAAAAAACTGCATCTTGTGTCTGTCTTATGATTTAGATTTTTAATAGCTACTTGGAGAAACTTTGATATAAATTGGTCTATTTGAAAAGTACACTAAGATCTTTATGTTTTATACTATGTCAATCTTAACAGTCAAGCCTTTTTAAGTAACTTAAGCTAGATATTATACGAAACGTGTTTTATTTAAGGAAAAAGGGTAGTTTTGTCTTAAAGTAAAGTAGCAGTTCCATAACAGTAAAAAAGAAAGACATTAGCTATCTTTTGTCTTTCAAAATGCCTCCATCAATTTAAACATATGTAAATGTCTTCTGTGAGTCAAGAGAGTGAGGGCAGGGCAGGATCAGGCCTCCCCACCTCCCAGTCTCCAAGGTCCTGTAGCTCCAGGGATGCTTTTGAAAGACCCCTTTCCAGCTAGGTGGAGACTCTTTTAAGACAAAAGATAAGAAAAATTGCTGCTTTGCTATAGTTAATCAGAAACTGGGTAGATCCTAATCATAAAACTGTAAACAAGTTCTATTATAGGGGAACTTTAAGAAGTAAAAAAAAATAGAAATCTCAATGAGACACACCTGAAGTGGCCTGGAAAAAATGTTTCCAGCAGTAGCCAAACACTTAAGGTTATATCTATATCAATGAATTGGTCAAATAAGCAGAAAAGAGACTTTGTGATTTGCAAAGCCAATTATAAAATCTTTAAGGGCTAAAATTAGATTGAGGAAAATCTGAGAAGTAGTAAAAGCTGAATGAAATCTTAGAATGTTTAAATAGACTTTTCTTTCAACAACAGTTATGTTTTGTAGTATACAGGCTTAAAATAATTCCAAAGATATTTTATGTAGTTTATTGACGTTATTAAGTTAATAGATATTTGTCATAATTTAAGTTCATATACTTTGTCTTTTTATGCCACAAGAGGATATATAGATGTATATATTTACGTCTGCGAATAAGTGTTCATTTTTGCCATTTAAAGGGATACACTGTAAGAGATATACAACAAAGGCAACCTTTAAGAGGTTTATTGAAAAAGAAATTTATTTGATATGGTCAAGTTCCATCTGTCTGACTAAAGTTTAATGGTTTAATTTATGAGATTTTTAGGAGTTTTAATGTTAAGTGGCATCTAAAACAAAGAACTGGGTTTCTCGCAGTTAAAATAACAAAATTTTCTTTAATTTCTGAGTTAAAGGGTTAATTTATTGTTTGTGTAATCTGCCTGGAAGACAAAGGTTTGGCCTCTCATTAGAATAAGATTCCTGAGTCTGAATACTAAGCCTCATGGCTTTTAGAAAAGAAAGCTAAGGGTTTTACTTTAAGATCTTTGGTTAAATAAGTATTGTTTCACAGTGACCTATATTATTATCTCTTTATTGCTAACTTGGTCGCAATTTATCTTTTTAAATCTAGCATTATCAAAGCCAATGGTTTGACTAGAGAATTCACATCATTGACCTACAAAGTTTTTTTTTTTTTTTTTTTTTTGATTACTATTCAGGTATTTAGAGATTTGATAATCTTGGTATATTTTTGGTATATCCTGACTATATGTTATTTTGTCTCAAAATTTTTATGCATTATATCTGAAGCTCTTTGAATATGGTTAATGGCTATATTTAGAAATATTTTTATGTAAAGTTTTCTTTTTAACTGATTTAATTTAGCCTTTATGTTATGCTTACAATTAATTTCTATCAGGTCTTTTACTATTAAGATTATTATGTTTATGAATTAATAATGGCCACATTAAGTTTTGTCACCTGCAGATAAGTTTTTACTTTGCTGATTTGCGGAAAAAGTTTGACCAAAATACCTCAACAGAAAGATGGACTATATTGGACTTGCTAAAAAGACTGTGTCTAGACTGAATAAAATTTCCAGAGCTCCTATGCAGAAGCGACAAGTTTGCAGACTGTGGCTGATCCGGAATCACATGGAATAGAAATTCACTACATAAGACTGAGTAAACTAAAGGAAACTATGGTTTTTTTAGTATTGCTGATATTTTAAGGTCCTAATTTCTGGATATAAGAAATCATTCTCCTTTCTCCTAAATTAACTAACTAATGGGTTTAGATATTGTAACTCTTGAATTAGAAGTTCCTGTTGGTAAACTTAGCCAAGTTGTAGATATCATAACCAGAAAACTGTCTGAAATTTGAGCTATGATTTTACAAAATAGAACAGCATTAGATTTCCTGTTAGTCTCTTAAGAAATAGTTTGTGCCTGAATAGATAAATGTTGCTGTATTTATATTAATACTCAGTCTGAGGTTTTGCAGAATGTGGTTGCTGTTGAGGCACATGAAAAGCAGTTACTGATGCTGCTTATGTAGAGACAAACACCTCATGAGATTTGTTTCCTTGGTTCAAAGACCTTAGAGTCATGGTTTCATTGGTTATTTCAGACAATTGGCCTAATATAATTGTTAGTGTTTCTGTTTTATTTCCTAGTTTGCTGTATGGTGCCCGGGATCTTAAAAACCAGATGATGTCCAATTGCCATTTATTGAACATTTTTGATAAAAGATTCTATAACAAGATCATGATCCAAACAAAAGAATGATGAGAGTATTGTATATAATTCTCCTGGAATCCAGATTTCTGGCTTTCAGGGAGGTTGAGGCAACCCACACAGGCTATTGCCTTTGGGTGTACTTTTGAACCCTGTGAGCTTTGAGAAAGAACTGGTTCCTGACACCACTTTGAGTCAAACAATGGTCCGGATAAACTAGTAAGACCATTTTACTCTGGGTACTGAGCTTTTTTTATTTTGAAGAATTCAGTCTGTTTTAGGAAACTAACTTCAAAGATGAGACTGAGAGTTATGGTTAGGGTAAATTAGTAATTACTTTAATTACTATGTCGTATGAAATACCTGTGTATTTTTTGTAATCAAACTGTCACCCTCTTATGATGCAGAAAATTATATATTTTAAAGAAACCAGGTACTCAGAGGAGATTGACCTCATGGCTCAGACTCCGTTTTGTCTTTGGTTCCATTTCTGCTTCTGAGAAAGTGACTCATGACAATAGGTAAACCAAGGAGGGGCAGCTTGCCCTTGGGAAGAACACTTAGTTTGTTTTAAACAGACTAACTGAAGACTTCCTGCAGGAGAGGTCCATCCTTTATCATCTTGCTAATTATTAGTTCTCTAATGAAAACTTGTTTGTCACATGTAAATTTTTCTATACCTTCTGTTTTCTCTAGACAAACTTTGTGTGCTCTTTATGGATATATATATTTGTGTGATAGATCCAACTATACTAACTTAGATGATTCCTTTCCAACTGATAGTGAATTTGTGTGGGCAATCTCTTGTTTAGATTCCTGACAAATGCATAGACAATGCACTTTGGAAACTTTAGGATTATCTTTAAGTATTCGTAGTAACAATGCTAGTAAATACTGGAAAGGTAATGTTAAATTGTCACACATTGCAAAACGAGAATCAGAAGAAAGCCCATTGGTCCAGAATTCAGGGTGGGGTTGGTCATTTCTAAGAACTTTAATTCCTAGTTATGGTATATTTGAATTGGAGAAATCTTTAAGAAATATATCAATTACTATGGGACAAATAGCAGATGAAGTTACTGAGGGATGGAAGCACAACAGCAATCTGCCCTCATTGGCCAAGGTGGCATTAGACAACAGAATAGCCTTGGACTTCTTATTAGCCCAAGAAGGTGGAATCTGTGCAGTAGTAAATACCTCCTGTTGCATTTGGATAAATAACACAGGAGAAGTAGAATAGGGTATATATAGAATTAGACAACAAGCTACTTGGTTACAAACTGTAACACCCTTACAAACACCAGATCTATTTGGTTGGTTGCCATCAGGAATAAGTACATGGGCTAGATCACTACTGCAAGGAATGGTAATATTCTTAGTCTATATCCTGATAGTATTAGGTATAATAAGATTTATCCTCTATTGTCTTACACACCTAAAAGGCAAAAGAAGGCCTTGGACTGAAATGTTGATGTACATTGAGTCTGCTCACTCTGGCAATGCCATTGATGGGAACATCGCTCTTACTTAATAACCTGGTGAAGAACCAGATGGTATCCTGTGGAAAACCAGCACTGTGAGTTTAAAGAGCCTGCAATGGCTGCCATCTAGGAGCTCGACTAAGTCCAGGTATTGATCATTGATGTGTTATTTCCAATCTCCAATCAAAAGGAGGGACTGATTTAAGAAATAATATTGGAGTTATTATTCCCTCTCCTTGAGCATACAGAATGTGACCCAGCTGGAGCTGGGCTCACAGGGGCTCACAAGGATTCACAAAGATTCACAAGGACACATCAACTGGGCCCTGAGGTATAAAGACAATAGCTAAGATAATCTTGGAAAACATCTTAAGGAAGTTTTCACAAAAGTCCATCAAACAGAACACAAAAGACTTTTCACTCATATCTTTTTCTATTAACATTTAGTGAATAGGAATTTGTTGGGCCAATGAAGACCCTCCTGACTTTTGTTACTGAAACCCGTACCAATGATTGCTAAGAAAGATGATTCAAACTGTAAGATTACAATTTCTAGCCAATCAGTGAAAAAGTGACGCTTTCAATGATACTACCCATTTTGTGATGTTGATATATACTGATGATTCTGTAACCTTCCTTGGAGTCGGGCAGACATGGCTGTGGCAGCATGCTTGTCCGTTTTCCCATTCTTACCTATTCTGTAGTATTCTTTGGACTCAGGCAGACATGGCTCTAGCTGCATGGTTGTCCGCTTCCCACTCTTGTCCTTTTGAATATATGCCAAATAAAACTTTCTTTTTACTTAAAAAAAATAATAATAATAATTAGGATTTCAACCAGTGTTTGAAAAGAAAAGTATAAGATGTTAGAAGACAATATCATATCATATAGATATGAAATAGTCAGGCATTATGAATTGAATATTGTCCTCCAAAAACATATGTTGAAATCCTAAGCCCTGTGCTAGTGAACGAGACCTTGTTGGAGGAAATAGTTTTTTTTTCAGTAGCTGTTATCAGCTAAATTAACTAATCGTACTAGAGTAGGATGAGTTCTAATTCTAATTGATTCTGAGTGGGGTTTTATAAAAGAAAACAGACATGAAAACAGAGTCACCATAGGGAGAAGACAGCATGTGAGTATCTGTCTACAAGCCAAGGAAAGCCAAGAAAAACCAGGGTTGCCAGAAGCTGAAAGAGACAAGAAAGGATCTCCCATAGAGCTGACTGAGAGCAGAGCCCTGCCAATGCCCTGAATTTGTACTTCTAGCCTCTAGAACTGTGAGAAAATAAATTTCTACTATTTAGAGCTACACATTTTGTTATATTTTTTTAATGGCAGCCCTATGAAACTAAGATATTTGGGGTATGAAGATGGTCAAAAATGGCATTTATTGATTAAATAAATTAAATTCATCCCAAAGTTTTGTAATTTAAAACCACGATAAGCGTTTATTATCTCTTGCAGATTCTGTGGACCAGTGACTTAGCTGAATAATCTGGCCTCTCATGTGATTGTAGTCAAGATGTCACCTGGGGCTTCAGTCATCTGAAGACTACTGGGGATGAATAATCTGCTCCCAAAGCTAACAGGTCACATGGTCACATAGGTTTGTGCAGGTAGTTGGTGGAATGAAAGTCTAGAGGCAAGCCTCATGTGCCTCTCCATCATATCAGAGTAGGGTGGATCCTAACAGCTTCCCCTAAAGTGAGTGACCCAAGAGGTCAATGTGGAAGCCACAATGCATTTTGTGAGCTAGCTATGGAATCTACAAATTGTCACTTCTGCTGTACTCTCTTGCTCACAGAGATCAGCTGAGTCAGTGTTTTCAAGACTACACAAGGTTATGAATACTAGGAAGGGCGGATAATTGGGGGCCATCTTGGAGGCAGGCAACTATAGTCCAGCCTGTAGTCACCAGCAATTCGTGTCTCTCCTAAATGCAAAATATACCAATTCCTTCAAATCTACATTGATTATGTCTTGTGCATAAGGAATTCTCCAAATCTTGTGGCTTAAAACAACAACAAAAATATATTCTCTCTCAGCTTTTGTGGTCCAGGTATCTGAGAAAGCTTAGTTGGGTCGTTCTGGCTTTAGTTCTTTCAAGAAGATGTAGTCAAGAGCTAATATGGAACTATAGTTGTCTGATGGTTTCACTGGGGCTAGAGAATGTTCTGATCTCTTGACAGTTAAAGTAGATTGGTCATCTTCTCTCAGTCATTTCAAAAACAACTGGGTTCTCAACATTTATCTTTTCCCCCACTAGGATAGAATTTAAGAGAGTATAAATCTTGATTTCTACTTGACTCTTTTCCCTTCCTCAGCCTAGAGAATCTTTATTTTCTCTTATCTGTAGAGAAAGACTCCACCTTTCATGTATGTTTTCCTTTATTATTTTCTGTCTAGGCTTTGCAATTTAAAATTCAAAAACCATTAATAATTTGACAGTTTGACTTTATTGTAAGAGTCTTTCCTGTAGGCAAATGCTTTACTTTGAAAGGGGCAAGAGCCATATAATAAAAAGGAATTAAAGGAGAAAGAAGATGTCAGTTAACATAGCAAAACATTATCATCCATAGCAAAATATTATCACCCATATAATACTCTTTACAACTAGGAAAAAAATTTATGAAACAAAATAAAATTAATGTAAATCAATATAATATGACCTTATATCTTTGACAAAGTAATACAAAAAATTAATAACAAAATAACTCATTGCTGTCAAATCAATTCTTACTTATAGCAACCTTATAAAATACAGTAGAACTGCCCTATATGGTTTCCAAGGCTGTACTCATTTGTGAAGGAGACTGTCACATCTTTCTCCTCAGTGGCTGATGGAGTCAAAGCACCAAACGTTTGATTAGCAGTTGAGCACTTAACCACTGTGCCACTAGGGCTTCCTTGACAGAATAGAGGACTTGAATAATGCATTGATAGCTTAATTTGCAAAATATATAATGAAAGATTATTACTTCATATATGTTATTACTTAAATTTAAAATAACAGTAAAATTTATAAACTTAATTTAAAATTTTAACAAAATACCCTTCAAATAAAGGTGAGACAGTACACAATACAGGGGAAACTAGCACAATCTGTACAAGGAAAAGTCATGGAAGCCCCATAGACACATCCAAACTCCCTGGGGGACTGAGTTGCTGGGTGGAGGGCTCTGGGGACCATGGTCTCGGGGAACATCTAGCTCAATTGGCATGACACAGCTTATAAAGACAATGCTCTACATTCTACCTTGGTGAGTAGTGTTTGGGGTCTTAAAAGCCTGTGAGCGGCCATCTAAGATACTCCACTGGTCTCATCCCTTCGGGAGCAAGGGAGAATGAAGAGAACAGGATACAAGGAAAAGATTAGTCCAAAGGACTAATTGTCTACAGCTACCAAGGCCTCCACCAGACTGAGTCCAGTACAGCTAGATGGTGCCTGGCTACCACCACTGACTGCTCTGACCAGGATCACAGCAGAGGGTTCTGGACAGAGCTGGAGAAGGTTGTAGAGAGTAATTCTAACTCACAAAAAAAAAAAAAAAAAAGACCAGATTTACTAGCCTGAAGGAGACTGGAGAAACCCTGAGAGTATGGCCCCCAGACGCCCTTTTAGCTCAGTGGTAAAGTTACCTCCGAAGTTCACTGTGCAGCCTGGGAGTGGACAGCCCTGTAAAACCAAATGAGGCTAACGAGGTACAGGAGTCCAGTGACAAGGGCCAGAAGGCAGAAGGGGACAAGGAAGCTGGTGATAGGGAACACAAGATGGAGTAAGGATATTGTTGATGTGTTGTGAGATTGTTAACCATTGTCATAGGGCAACGTTTGTAGTAACTGTTAAATGAGAAACTATTTTGTTCTGTAAGTCTTCATCTTGAGTGAGAATAACAGCACAATTGGAAGAGTGTAGTCAATGTCACTGACCTGTACATGTAGAAATTTTTGAAGCAGTGTATCTTTGGCTATGTGTATTTTCACCAAAAAAAAAAAAAAAAAAAAAAAGTTGAGAATTTAGAGGCTTAATATGTTGTGGGGTTGTTATCCAATGTCATAAAACAACATGTGTACTACTGTTTCATGAGAAACTATTTGTTCTGTAAGCCTTCACCTGAAGTACAATAAAATATAAAAAAAAAAAAACCTTCAAATAAGCTGTATTAAATTCTAAGAGTTTTAATTACCTATATTACTATTACCAATAATCTCTGACCAGAATACAATAAAATTCAAAATTTTTAACATGATCAATAACATTGCTTTGGGGAAAACAAACAAATACCCTCTCGTCCCCCCCCCCCAAAAAAAAATAACTTGGGAATAAGGTATAAAACCAAAAAATCCAAATACAGATGTTGTAGGCAATTTAGAAATCTGCCCATTACAAGGCAAAAATATTTTTCAAATATCCCTTCATTCTCAAAACAAAGAAAATAACTGAAGCCTGGATAAACACCAATTAAAGTTTTGTTTTGTATAAAGGGTTAGACTGATATTTTATCAATTTTTTACAACAAATTATGAAATCAAAATAAGAATAATAATATCAAAGCACTAAATTAAGAAATGCATCCCAAAGGGAATTCTTTACTTGTATATGCTTTCCCTTTCCAAGCTTTCTAAAATATCTATTTGTCATGTGAAAGAAAAATTTTAAATAGATATGACTCAAAACTTAAAAAATTATTCTAAAAATTATTTTAGAAATGTGTTATAAATTTGTAGAACAATGCTGAGGCATTTTGGAAGAGGATATATAAATATTCCTTGATTGGGAAGACTAGTCTGCTATTTTTTTTTCTTTTTTTTTATTCTGATAAGTATATAAGTAACAAAACATTTGACATTTCAGCTTATAATCCTTAAAGGAAGCTGACAGCTCTCAACTCATGCCAAATAGACACAAGAAACACATAGTTACTGTAAAAAGGAGAAAAATAGGACAGATTAAAAAAGCAGAGCTTATCTGATTACTTATTTGCCTATTTTTCCTGCCTCCTTTTCTTTTATTCCCCTGCCTATGGTGACTAAAAGGAACATCTATTAAAAGTTCCTACCAGTAAAACACCACTGAGGTGAGTAGCTGCTAAGTCTGCTTTGCAATGGCAACTCTTCCAGAGGCAGACTTTTCCTTAATTACTGACAGAAGGAGCTTCTTAAGGCAGTGCAGATTCAGCTAGATATGGGACAGAGGAATTGGCAGCTGTGATTGAAAAAGTAAAATAGTAAAGACTAAAATACTGGCAATAAATACCTAAGTCAACTATGGCAATATTAATACTGTGTTTTCCTCATAACATGCACATTTAAGAACTGCAGCACAGGTCTTAAATAATGACCACACACTTAGTATGTATAGCAGTTGGTTATCACTAATACCATTTTATTGAGGGTACAAAATGAATAAATAGGCTTCAACATTGCAAAAGCATGTGGAGTTATCAGCTAAGCCAAAGCATCCTAATCATAGTGACTCTATTAAGGCCCTGCTGAAACAAATCTGAATTTAATTTAAACTCCACAGGAAAGGGTGCTCTTTGCTCTACAACTGCTGCTTTTGCTTCAATGCCAAGGAGTGGGGCTTTTTATCAGCCACTTGCTCTTCTACAAAACTGTCTAAGCTGAAATAGATATTTTGTCTTTTCATTTTTATAGTTTTTAACAGTCAAAGTTCCTGATCCACAACTGCTGCAGAGATATCTTGGGGAAAGAAAAAATGTAAAGCCTTCTTGGTATTTTGAATCAGCTTAAGCAGGATAGTAAGATGTATGAGTAAAAACCATTACTTAATACTTTATGCATTGGATAATGTGAGCAGATAGGGAGGCCAAAAGCCAACTTTGCTCCAAGCCTTGTGCAAACTGTTTTTGATTGACTAAATATTATTTCCAGTGGAATACTCCTTCTTTAATTATTTTCTACTCTGCATGACACAAACCATTTTTTGAGGGAGATTGCAGATGAAAGTTTGTTTCACTAAAAGATAATTTCTGTAACATCTCTTGAGCTTAAGATATTACATGTTGTTGTTGCTAGTTGCCTTCAAGTTGATTCCAACAGATGGTGACTGCCATGTGTGCAGAGCAAAGCTGCTCCATACGATTTTCAAGATCTGCTTTCAGAAGCCAATTGCCAGGCCTGTATTCCCAGGCACCTCTGAATGAGTTTGAACTGCTAACCTTTCGACCAATGTTCGATACCTTAACTGTTTGTACCACCCAGGGACTCTAGGATATTATTACTAAGAACACTAAATGTTATGCTTGTATGGGCTCAATCAAAGTGACATTAGAAAACAAAATTATTTTAACAAAGTCCTACTTGGTTAGTCTTCATTTCTATATTCTGGTCACTAGATCCATTTGCAATGAGGAAAAGGTTGGGAATTGGGGCCAGCTACATTGCATTGGAAATAGCCCTAGACTAGAAATCTGAAGGGTTGGCTCTTACTCCCAGTTCTATTACTTATAACTTATTCTCATTATACCTATACAGAATTTCCTTTATTTAGTTTTCTAACTGAAATACTGAAATACATATTTTAAACATGAATAACACATCATGAAATTTTATGAGTATTAAAGCCTTTTCCCTAGAGAAATTTTTCAAATTGCTTTGGTAGCTTTATCTTTCTTGTGTATTTTAGCTTCCATAGATATTCTGTACCAGGAGGTATGCAATATATTTTGAGTATTGAATGAATTAAATCTTGTCTTATTAAGGCCTTTAGGAGAATACAAAGTTGAGTAAAAACTAATACCAACCCAAATAACATTTTAATATAACATCGGGAATGAGAAGAAGAAGAAACTATCACGATCAGCTAATTTGTTCAGTTAGATTTTTTAAAAATGTTTAGGATTTTTTGAAAGAAATAAATTGTTTGGACTACAGTGAACATTCTACTAATAGATTATGGAGACTCTTCAATGAATATAATGACAAAGTTAGCTTTAGGTGAATAAGGGAAGACTGGAGATATTTTTAGTAGATGACTGTCATAGTCAATCTTCAAAGTTTCAAGAGTACATAACAAGGCAGCCAAAAAGCCAGTGATTAACATATTGCAATAGCTAGAAAAGAGGCAATAATGGACTGCATAAGGAGTTAAGACAATAACAAAAAATATTCTAGAGGTGATATGAGAGCTTGGGTACAAAACAAAAGATTCTTCTGAAAAAAGTGGGTATACAAATAAATAAGAATCTATTTGAGACTGCTCTTTGTAAAAAGATTATAGGAATAATAAACAAATAAACAACAAACAGATTTGCTACAGATTTTGTAGCTTGTTCATTTTGGAAGGTCAGGAGGAATGAGGTAGGGGGAGGATTTAAAAGATTAATATCCTACTTTGAGAAAACAGCAATACTCCTAGAAATGAAGAAATTTGGATTTTTGAAGCATTTGAGGAGGGAAGGTAATTCATTTAGCACTGAGAGTGTCCAATTGGCAGTGCCAGTGATTTCCAGTGAGGATTTCCATAAGGTTGTTTGAAATTTTGAAGTAGAACACAGAGATACTGATAAATGATTAACATCATTTGTCATAAAAATTCATCATTTATCAGTATCTTTGTGTTCTGGGTTTTAGAACCATTATTGTCAAAGGTACATTTACAGTTGTTTCTTAAGATATTTAAAAATCAAGACTATTGTAAGACAATTTTGAGAGGGAAACAGTAATTTTATCAACATGTTATTAATTCAGCAAAGGTAAATACGACAATTTGTGGTATGAGTGAGATTATAAAGGGAAACTTTCAATGACTGAAGTAGATACAACAAATAAGAGAAACTTGGTGAATGTAAATATGTGAAAAATTACCTCAGAATTTCAGGAGAAGATTATAGAAGACTGAGGAAAAAATACTTTCCATAGATAGTGAGAAAAACCTTACTTACTTTTGTTTTTGTTGTTTGTTTGTTTATTGTCAATTTATAACAAACAAACTGTTGGATGAAATTCAAGCTGGATTCAGAAGAGGACATGGAAAAAGGGATATCATTCCTGGTGTCAGATGGATCTTGGTTGAAAGCAGAGAATACCAGAAAGATGTTTACCTGTGTTTTATGGACTATGCAAAGGCATTCGACTGTACGGATCATAACAAATTATGGATAATATTGCAAAGAACGGGAATTCCAGAACACTTCATTGTGCTCATGAGGAACCTGTACTAAGACCAAGAGGCAGTCATTTGAGCAGAACAAGGGGATACTGTGGAGTTTAAAGTCAGGAAAGATGTGCATCAAGGTTGTATCCTTTCACTATGCTTATGCAATCTGTATGCTGAGCAAATACTCGGAGAAGCTGGACTATATGAGGAAGAACATGGCATCAGGATTGGAGGAAGATGCATTAACAACCTGTGATATGCAGATGACACAACAAGGGCTTGCTGAAAGTGAAGAGGACTTGAAGCACTTATTGATGAAGACTAAAGATCACATATAGTAAAATATAGTAAAAATGGCATGGAGGAGGCATCTGACCTCTAACTTCACAAGGGAGAAGGAGACTCAAGATCAGCAGTGCAAGGTTGATTCCTATGAAGCAGAGGTCATATATGCCTTCTCTCTCCTCCATCTTCACCAAGTCTGACACCAACCGCCCCTTCCATAGCTCTCTCTGCTTCTCTGCTGGCCTTGATAATTCATTGCAATGGTCACACAGAACTCACAGACAATACTTATGATTACGTGGTTTATTATAGAATTAACAATTACAATTCAGGCTCAGGAACACTCAGGATACAGTTCTTCCATCAGGACAGCCTCTTCTCAACTGTGCTTGCAGGCACACCTCTTCCTGGTCTTCTGCCTCTGCCCATAGACACTCAGATTTCTCTCTACATGGGCTGAGAAGCCCACTCTGCCATCTCCTGCTGGAAGGTCTCTCTTGCCACTGATTCTCACCATCTTCAGGGATACAGCTTGCTCTCCCTCAGTCCTCTGCTTCCAGGAGTTTCTCAGCACAGAGATTCTGGGTCCAAAGGACATGCTCCTCACTCCTGGCTATTCGTCCTTGGTGGTGGTGGGATCCTCTCTCTCTCGCCTCTGGGGTGTCTCATTTCAAACTCAGTGGGATGGCAAAACTGACCAATCCCTTAGGTGGGACACAATTACCCTATCACACAGTTCCACTCAATCACTTTCTCGTCAAGACCATGGCAAGAAAGGCCACATAAAAGTGTTCTGTTGCACGGCATATATGGATATTATATATACGCACATATATATGTATATATATATATATATGTGAAAGGAGCCCTGGTGGTGCAGTGCTAACCCAAAGGACCGCAGTTCTAACCCACCAGCTGCTGCACAGGAGAAAGGTGTGGCTGTCTGTTTCCATAAAGATTATAGCCGTGGAAACATTATGGGGCAGTTCTACCGTGTCCTATAGGATCGCTATGAGTTGGAAGTGACTGGATGGCCATGGATTTGGTATATGTATATGGAATCTTTATAAAATTTAATGGATTGAAAATGTACAAAGAGAAAACATGATTTCATTTTACAATAGCTCAGGGATACTCATTAAATAACCTTAACATGATTGGCCAGGCTCCAGGCCTGTCTCCAGACACTGGTTTAATTTGTCTGGCTTGAGGCACAGATATTAGCACTTCTAAAATCTCTCCAGAGACTTTTTGTGTAATTTGAGAACCACTGCAGGGGTTGAGAACCACTGCAGTCAATGGTACATTTATGGTTATTTCTTTAGATATTTAAAAATCAGGACTAGTATAAGACAATCTTACGAGGAAAACACTGAGTAATTTTATTCCTAAAGCATATTCACATCAGTCTTTTATAACCAAAAATCTTAACATTATAAAGGCTAAAGGATTATCTAGACGAATGATTTTTTTATACAAGAAGTCTGAAGCCTACAGACTAATCATAATCTTAGCTAGCATTTATGAATGCCTTCTGTGAGTCAGGGATTATTCTAAGCACTTTGCATATACAGTACTAATGGATGTAATATTCTCAATCAACCTATAGGAATATGCATTATACAGATAAAGAAACTGCGGCAGAGGAATACAGGGGTTACGTAACTCCCTTAAGGTTATGTATGCATTATGTGGCAGATGTAGAATTCTTTTCCAGGAGGTCCAGCTCCAGAACCCATCGTCTGAGTTATAGAGTTAATTTTTTCCATACCCTATGAGTCTCTTTCCCAGTTTTCCTTCTATTGTATGGTGCTAACACTTCTCTGAGGCGGAAATTCTAGAGGTGATGTAAGATTTTGTGTACAAAGAAAAAGGTGAGGAGACAAAGGAATAAATTTCTGACTTAGGTTAAAACCCAAACCCATTGCTATCCAGTCTATTTCAACTCATAGTGACTCTATAGGACAGAGTAGAACTGCCCCATAAGATTTCCAAGGCTATAGTCTTTATGGAAGCAGACTGCCACATCTTTTTCCTATGGAGAAAGGTTGCTTTTTATAAAAAAGAGAATCATAGGCATACATTACTACTAGAATATTTTAAATTGGTGAATAAGAGGACAGATTATCAATGAACTTTTACTTTAGAGTTAAAGATAAGGGATTCATTAAAATTAGAAAATGTGGATTTCATTTATAATCATATGACACAATTAAGCTATTTGCCAATAAATTTATTACTTTTTCAGTATCAATCATTGCATTTAAAAGAGTGCAATTGGTAATAATCTCAACATTCATGTAAAAACTGTTTTGGCTGGATAAGTAGTAACTGACAATGCATATACAATTATATGATGATATACTGATTCATTTGTTTGTGATAATCAAGGGAAGTGTAGACCCAACCTGCCTTATGAAGTATTATTGTACTCTAAGTACGTCACTAGCAACATAGTTACGGTGAATATTTTTCTGTTCTAATGTATGACTCAGATAAACCTGTAAGAAATCAATCCAATTTTAAAGATTAACTAGAACCGAACCAGTTGCTTATGAAGTCCTGATGGCACAATAGTTAAGTGCTCGGCTGCTAAGAGAAAGGTCGGTAGTTCGAATCCCCAGCTGCTCCACAGGAGAAAAGAGCTGGCAGTCTGCTCCGATAAAGATTACAGCCTAGAAAAGCCTATGGGGGCAGTTTTACTCTGTCATATAGCACAGTCAGAATCAACTCCAAGGCACATGACAGAGTTTTGTACAAAAAGTTTAAAATAAGTAGCAAATAATCTAGTCTGTAACATATGCTTTTGAAACAGATAAACATCTGTGCTTTTCAATTAACTAAGTAGCTATAGCTAGGTTTCATGTTTTTTGTTTTTTGTTTTTTACACCAGTAAGTCCAATAGAAAATGATAAACATGTCTATGAAAGTTTCTTAGATAATCTTATCTATGAAAGTTGTGGTTCTAACAGAACCACATCTATGATAAACATGTGTAAAAAGTAATTCCTTAGCATTTTTTTAGCTAATTAATGTTAAATGAGTAAGATATTTGCTTTATTAATTGAACTGATTAGTAATTTGTTTTTCTATTAGTCTTTTTTTTTTTTTTTAAGATATCCAGCAGAAAACACCCTTTCTGTTGGGAGAAACCTCCCATGCAGAAGCTTCACAGTTCACAGTGAACTGTGAAGGCTTGAGAAGATCATTGCCACACCTGCCTCTACTTCCACCCCTGCAAATGGAGGGAGTTGGATTACTGGAACTCTTAGGTTCTTTAAGGTCTCAATTCCTAAAGACAGAGCTGCAGAGAGAGAAAAAGGAAGAGAGTTGGTTTCTGGAGAGATCTGTGGGAGAGAACTGAAATGTGAGATGCTCAGTGAGGACAATGTAACCTGGGAAAAATGAAGGGGCATTTGGCTTGATGCTTCCTTCCCACTGCATGTTGCCATACACCTGCATCCTCAGCTGGCAGTCCTGCAAGTGTGTATTTACCAGCAACAGACTTCTTACTTGAAATTTACTTGCAATTCCAGCCCTATGTGAGCAGGTACTCACCACCAGTTGCCAGGGAGTTGGCTGTGACTTATGGCGACCTCACGTGTCAAAGTAGAACTGTTCTCCACAGGGTTATCAATGGCTGATTTTTCAGAAGTAGATCACCAGGACTTTCTCCTGAGGGACCTCTGGGTAGAATCTACCCACCAACTTTTAGGTTGGTAGCTGAGTGCTTAACCATTTGCACAACCCAGGGACTCCTGTACAGGTACTAGATGACAAACAACAACAAAAAACCAGAATGCATGTCCTTGCCCTTGAAGCTGTCACAGTACAGTTAGGGAAATATCAGTGTACCCAGTGAGTGACCAAAGAACAATGCAAGGCAGAGTGTAATCGTGTGACCACCTTATTCTGAGCCCTGACTATTCCCTGGACCAGCTTGCATTTAACCTTGAAACTTGTCAGTAAACACATATTTACATGACAGTCTCCTCCCATAAGTCCTCTTAAGGGCAGAGGCTCTATATTTTTATCTCTGCATTGCCCACACCAAGCACTGGATGTGGCTAATCACTAGGACTAAGTCAATGGTGAGCACTAAATGGATGATGGAATGGATGGGTGAGTGGTATGAGTTTGTTCAGGAAATGGAGTACTGTTTGTGAATTTCAGTAGCCTTAGAAGGTGTGTGGGGTGGGGTCAGAGGCAAGAACAAGTCTATTTCCACAGATGAGGTTCTACTTCTGCTTGCAACATGTTGATTGTTAGCCCAGAGTCACATGTGTCCTCATCAACTTGATTGGATTCAGGACCCTAACCTCCCTTTGGTCATTTGCTGAGGCAGCTGGTCCCAGGCCCAGGAGGTCTCATTCTTCTCTACCGCATTTCACTAAAGGCAGAGACAATGAGCTCTGGGATGCATTTCAAAGTAATTATTTTCTGATATTGAATTTTAATATTAAAAATTAACTCTAATTTTGTCTTTAAAATGTACGAAGAAAGCACACACACAAAAGCTATTTCTCGTAATTTAAAAAAAGAGAGAGAAGCTTCATGTCTTACCTCTTATCATAGAAGCTAAAGTAGGCAAATATCCCCATTTCCTCCTCATGGAAGGAAGAACCTAAGAATGTTGCTTTTGTTGTTAGATGCCATTAAGTAGGTTCCGACTCATAGCAACCTTGTGCACAAGAGAATGAAACACTGCCCAGTCCTGTGCCATCCTCACAATCGTTCCTATGTTTGAATCCATTATTGCAGCCACTGTGTCAGTCCATCTCCTTGAGGGTCATCCTCTTTTTGATGACCCTCTACTTTGCCAAGCACGATGCCGTTCTGCAAAGACTGGTCTCTTCTGATAACAAGTCCAAAGTAGATGAGACAAAGTCTTGCTATTCTCGCTTCTAAGGAGCATTCTGGCTGTGCTTCATCCAAGACAGATTTATTTGTTCTTCTGGCAGTCCATGGTATATTCAATATTCTTTGGCAACACACAATTCAAAGGCATCAATTCTTCTTCTTTCTTCCTTATTCATTGTCCAACTTTCACAGGCATACGAGGTGATTGAAAATACCATGGCTTGGGTCAGATGCACCCTAGTCCTCAAAGTGATATCCTTGCTTTTCAACACTTTAAAGAGGTCTTTTATAGCAGATTTTCCCAGTGCAATGCATCATCTGATTGCTTAATGGCTGCTCCCATGGGTGTTGATTGTGGATCCAAGTAAAATGAAATTCTTAACAACTTCAATCTTTTCTCTATTTATCATGACGTTGCTTATTGGTCCAGACGTGGAAATTTTTGTTTTCTTCAGTTTGAAGTGTAATCCATACTGAAGGCTGTAGTCTTTGATCCTCACCAGTAAGTGCTTCAAGTACTCTTCACTTCAGTAGGCAAACTGTGTCATGTGCATAATTCAGGTTGTTAATGAGTCTTCCTCCAGTCCTGATGCTGTGTTCTTCTTCATATAGTCCAGCTTCTCAGATTATTTGCTCAGCATACAGATTGAATAAGTATAGTTAATGGATACAACCCTGATGCACACCTTTCCTGTCTTTAAACCATTCAGTACCCTCTTTTTTCTGTTCGAACAACTGCCTCTTGATCTATGCACAGTTTCCTCATGAGCACAATCAAGTGTCCTGAAATTCCCATTCTTCGAGATTTCTTCCATAATTTGTTAGGATCCACACAGCAATGACATCAACAATGATATCCCTCATTCCATGTCCTCTTCTGAATCTGGCTTGAATGTACTGCTGCAACTGCTTTTCAATTATCTTCAGCAAAATTTTGCTTGCGTGTGATATTAATAATATTGTTCGATAATTTCCACATTCAGTTTGATCACCTTTCTTGAGAATAGGCATAAATATGGATCTCTTTCAGTTGGTAGGAGAGGTAGGTGTCTTCCAGATTTCCTGGCATAGACAAGCGAGCACTTCCAGCACTGCATCCATTTGTTGAAACATCTCAATTGGTGTGATGGTTAAGACTGTATGTCAACTTGTCTGGGCCATGATTCTCAGTGTTTTAATGTAATCACTCCCATGATTGAATATACTGTGAGTAGCCAATCAGATGAAAGGGAGTCTCCTTGGGGGTGTGGCCTGCATCTGTATATAAGCAGACTTTCTGGCTTTTTGCTGTCTCTGGATCCTGGGCCTGCTTCCTGTCGTCTCATCTCCCATTCTTGGGACTTGAGCTGTCAGTTTATCTGCCGAACCTGGGATTTGTCGATCTGCACAGCCTGTGAGTGGGAGCCCTGCTCTCCAACCTGCTGATCTTGGGCTTACCAGCTTCTGCAGCTGTGTGACTTGGGAGAGGCCTCTACCCTGATCCCTGGACTTGGGATGTTCTAGCCTCTACAGTCACGTGAGCTGTTTTCTTGATATAAACTCTCTCTATATATATATTTATACACTTTACTGGTTTTGCTTCTCTAGAGAACCCAGCCTAAGAAACATATGATCCAGCAATCCCACTGCTAAGAATATATCCTAGAAAAATAAGACCTGTCACACGAATAAACATATGCACACCCATATTCATTCAGCATGGTTCACAATAGCAAAAAGATGGAAATAACCTAGATGCCCACCAACAAATCAATGGATAAACTATGGTACATACACACAATGGAGTATTATGCAATGATAAAGAACAATGATGAATCTGTGAAGCACCTCATAACATGGATGAAACTAGAGGACATTATGCTGAGTGAAATAAGTCAATCACAAAAGAACAAATATTGTATGAGACCACTACTATAAAAACTCGTGAAAAAGTTTACATACAAAAAGAAACAATTTTTGTTGGTTATGAGGGATGGGAATGGGCAGGAGGAGCGTTGAGAAACTAACTGACAATAGATAAGTGGTAACTTTGGTGAAGGTTACGACAGTACACAATACTGGGGAAGCCAGCACAACTTGTACAAACAAGAAAAGGTCATGGAAACACCATAGACACATCCAAACTCCCTGAGGGACTGAATTGATGGGTGGAGGGCTGTGGGGACCATGGTCTTGGGGAACATCTAGCTTAATCGGCATAACACAGTTTATAAAGACAATGTTCTATATTCTACCTTGGTGAGTAGCATCTGGGGTCCATCTAATATACTCCACTGGTCTCACCTCTTCAGGAACAAGGGAGAATGAAGAGAACAGGATACAAGGAAAAGATTAGTCCAAAGGACTAATGGACCACAGCTACCAAGGCCTCCACCAGACTGAGTCCAGTACAGCTAGTTGGTGCCAGGCTACCACACTGACATCTCTGGCAAAGATCACAACAGAGAGTCCTAGACAGAGCTGGAGAAAGATTCAGAGCAAAATTCTAACTTGCAAGAAAACACCAGATTTACTGGCCTGACAGAGATTGGAGAAACCCCGAGAGTATGGCACCCAGACATTGTTTCAGCTCAGAGGTGAAGTCACTCCAGAAGTTCACTGTTTAGCTGGGGACAGGACAGCCCCTTGAAACAAAACAGGACTAATGAGGCACAGCAGTCCAGGGACAAGGACTAGAAGGCAGGAGGGGACAGGAAAGCTGGTGATAGGGAATCCAAGGTTGAAAAGGGACAGAGTTGACATGTCATGGGGTTGTTAACCACTGTCATAGGTTTGTTAACCACTGTCATAGGTTTGTTTAATGAGAAACTATTTGTTCTGTATACCTTAATCTAAAGAATGAAAAAAAGAAAGAATTATCTATGTGAGATCAAATTGACAACAGCAACTGAAAAGATTTGAAGGGAAGCCTAGGGGGCAGTGATTTGAAGATAATGATGATGGAATAATTTGGAAAGGGATAGTGAGAATAGCAGCACAACTGGAAGAATGTAATCAATGTCACTGAATTGTACATGGAGAAGTGTTTGAATTGGTGTATTTTTGGCTACGTATATTTTCACCAAAAAAATAAATAAAAGGTCCTCCAAGGTCGAGAAGGGGGAGTGTTGACATGTCGTGGGGTTGTTAAACAATGTCATAAAACAATATGTGTACTGACTGTTTAATGAGAAACTATTTGTTTTGTAAACCATCTAAAGTACAATAAATAAAATAAAATAAAAATGATGCATTGTACTGGGCAAATCCGCTACGAAAGATCTCTTTAAAAAAAAAATAAGAAGATCAAATAATTGTTACCTGTCTCTCTATTAAACTGTAAAGTCTCTGAAGACAAAGTATATGCTTATATGACTAACCAAGTGTTTAGAGACAAATAGTACTCAAAACAGGTTTATCTGATTGGATTGAATCTAGTTTAAATTGAATTATTATTGTTAATGTGAGTATAAACCAGTGAACACTTTCAGCACTCCATCCATTTGTTGAAGCATCTCAATTGGTGTTCCAACTGGAACTGACTGGAATCTACTGGAAGAGATTCATATTTATGCCTATTCCAAAGAAAGGTGATCCAACTGAATGCAGAAATTATCGAACAATGTTATTAATATCACACACAAGTAAAATTTTGCTGAAGATCATTCAACAGTGGTTGCAGCAGTACATAGACAGGGAACTGCCTGAAATTGAAGCTGGATTCAGAAGAGGACATGGAACTAGGTATATTGTTGCTGTTATCAGATGGATCCTGGCTGAAAACATAGACTATCAGACAGATGTTTACCTGTGTTTTATCGACTATGCAAAGGCACTTGACTGTGTGGACCATAACAAATTATGGATAACATTGTGAAGAATGGGAATTCCAGAATACTTAATTGTGCTCATAAGAAACCTGTATATAGATCAAGAGGCAGTCATTCGAACAGAACAAAGGTATATTGCGTGGTTAAAGTCAGGAAAGGTGTGCATCAGGGTTGTATCCTTTCATCATATCTATTCAATCCGTATGCTGAGCAAATAATCCAAGAAATTGGACTATATGAAGAAGAACAGGGCATCAGGATTGGAGGAAATCTCCTTAACCATATGTGAAACGCAGATGACATAATCTTGCTTGTTGAAAGCCAAGAAGACTTGAAGCACTTACTGATCAAGATCAAAGATCACAGCCTTCAGTATGGATTACACCTCAACATAAAGAAAACAAAAATCCTCACAACTGGACTGATAAGCAGCATCATGATAAATGGAGAAAAGTTAAATCTTTTAAATCTAAGTTTTCAAGGATTTCATTTCAAGTAAAATGCTTGGATCCACAATCAACACTCATGGAAGCAGCAAAGAAATCAAACAATTCATAGCATTGGGCAAATCTTCTGCAAAAGACCTCTTTGGAGTGATAAAAAGCAAAGATGTTACCTTGAAGACTAAAGTGGGCCTGATCCTAGCCATGCTGTTTTCAGTCACCTCATATGCTTGCAAAAGCTGGACAGTGAATAAGGAAGACTGAAGAAGGAATGACACCTTTGATTTGTGGTGTTGGTGAAGGATGTTGAATATTCTGTGGACTTCCAAAAGAACTAACAAATCTGTCTTGGAAGAAGTACAGTCAGAATACTTCTTAGAAGCAAGGATGGCAAGACTTTGGGCATGTTATCAGGAGAGAGAAGGACAGCATACTTGGTAAAGAGTCAGCAAAAACAAGGATGACCTTCAATGAGATGGATTGACACAGTGTCTGCAACAAGGGGCTCAAGCATAAGAACGATTGTGAGGATGGCACAGGACTGGGCAGTGTTTCGTTCTGTTGTGTAGGGTCACTATGAGTAGGAACTGACTTGACAGCACTTGAGAACAACAACAACAATATGAGTATGATATCATCTTCAAGAACAGAGGAAGAAGAGAACAAGTCCTTCTCAGGAACCTAACAAGTCTTCCGGTAGCACTAGCCTTCTAAACTGTTTCTTGAGGAGTGAGTAGGTAAATATGCTTGCCATGAAGATGGTGTTATAAGATGTTTGGGAATTTTCTCCCCTGTCTACTACTGCAAACACATAGCAATGGTTGATAAAGAGGTAAAGAATTAGAACAAGAAATTATAAACATGTAACTATACTTCAAAACAAGATGAATATGTCTGTTATTGAAAATGAAAAGTGTTGATCAAGGCAGAAAGCGTAGCCTGCTGATGCTTGGCTTCTGAAAATGGAAAGATGTAGCCAGGAGTGCAGAGGAACAGGGATTGAAATTTATGCATGCAATGGGTCTGAGTGTGTGTGTGGAGTGAGTGTTTGAGACAAAATGCCTGAAACAAAGAACTGGGGTGGGGTTCCCCACTTCATAATGCAATCCAAAAGAAAGTTCATATTAATGGCTTTTTTTATTTTATTTTTTTAAATATTTTATTGTACTTCAGGTGAAGGCTTACAGAACAAATAGTTTCTCATGAAACAGTAGTACACATGTTGTTTTATGACATTGGTTAACAACCCCACAACATATTAAGCCTCTAAATTTTCAACCTTTTTTTTTTTTTGATGAAAATACAGATAGCCAAAGATACACCGTTTCAAAAATTTCTACATACAAAGTTCAGTGACATTGACTACGCCCTTCCAACTGTGCTGTTATTCTCACTTAAGATGAAGGCTTACAGAACAAAATAGTTTCTCATTTAACAGCTACTACACATGTTGCCCTATGACAATGGTTAACAATCTCACAACACATCAAGAATATCTTTACTCCACCTTGTGTTCCCTATCACCAGGGGACTTCCTTGTCCCCTTCTGTCTTCTGGCCCTTGCCACTGGACTACTGTACCTCATTAGTCTCATTTGGTTTTCTTTTTTTTTTTTTTAACACCATTTCAAAACTTTTTACTGACACATTTAAGTGATATTGACTATGCTCTTCCAATTGTGCTGCCATTCTTGCCCAAGATGAAGGCTTACAGGACAAAACAGCCTCCCATTTAATAGTTACTACAAATGTTGCCCTATAACAGTGGTCAACAATCTCACAACACATCGACAGTGTCCTTACTCAATTTGTGTTCCTTATCATCAGTTTCCTACTCCCCCTCTGCCTTCTGGCCTTTGTCACCAGACTCCTGTACCTTGTTAGTCCCATTTAGTTTTACTGGGCTGTCCACTCCCAGGCTTAACATCGAACCTTGAAGGTAACTTCACCTCTGAGCTGAAAGGGTGTCTGGGGGCCACACACTTGAGGTTTCCCCAGTATTCTTTAGGCCAGTAAATCTGGTCTTTTTTGGGGGGGGAATTAAAATTATGCTCTACATCATTCTCCAGCTCTGTCCAGAACCCTCTGTTGTGATCCTGCTCAGAGCAGTCAGTGGTAGTAGCCGGGCACCATCTAGCTGTACTGGACTCAGTCCGGTGGAGGCCTTGGTAGCTGTGGACAATTAGTCCTTTGGACTAATCTTTTCGTTGTATCCTGTTCTCTTCATTCTCCGTTGCTCCCGAAGGGATGAGACCAGTGGAGTATCTTAGATGGCCGCTCATAGGCTTTTAAGACCCCAGACACTACTCACCAAAGTAGAATGTAGAGCATTGTCTTTATAAGCTGTGTCATGCCAATTGAGCTAGATGTTCCCCGAGACCATGGTCCCCAGAGCCCGCCGTCCAACAACTCAGTCCCTCGGGGGGGTTGGATGTGTCCATAGGGCCTCCATGACCTTTCCTTGTGCAGGTTGTGTTAGTTTCCCCTGTACTGTGTACTATCTCACCTCTCACCCAAGGTACCACTTATCTATTGCCTATTTAGTATTTCCCCCCCCTCCCCTCCAATCCCTGGTAACCAACAAGGATTGTTACATTTTGCATGTGAATTTTTTCATGGTTTTTTACAATAGAGGTCTCATACAATATTTATACTTTTGTGATTGACTTATTTCACTCAGCATTATGTCCTCCAGTTTCATCCATGTTATGAGATGGTTCATAGATTCATTGTTGTTCTTTCTCGTTGCATAGTACTCCATTGTGTGTATGTACCATAGTTTGTGTATCCATTCATCTGTTGATGGACATCGAGGTTGTTTCAATCGTTTTGCTATTGTGAACAATGCTGCCATGAACATAGGTGTGCATATGTCTATTCGAGTGATGACTCTTATTTCTCTAGGGTATATTCCTAGGAGTGGGATTGCTGGATCGAATGGTATGTCTATTTCTAGCTTTCTGAGGAAACGCCATATCATTTTCCAAAATGGTTGTATCATTTTGCATTCCCACCAGCAGTGTATAAGAGTTCCCATCTCCCCGCAGCCCCTCCAACATTTGTTATTTCCAGTATTTTTGATTTGTGCCAGTAATGCCAGGGTGAGATGGTATCTCATTGTGGTTTTAATTTGCATTACTCTAATGGCTAGTGATCGCGAGCATTTCCTCATGCGTCTGTTGGCCATTTGAATGTCTTCCTTGGTGAAGTGTCTGTTCATTTCCTTTGCCCATTTTTTGATAGGATTGTTTGTCTTTTTGTTGTAGAGGTGTTGGATTTTCTTGTAGATTATGGAGATTAGACCTTTGTCTGACTTTTACTGTCCAAAAATTTTTTCCCAGTCTGTAGGTTCTCTTTTGACTCTTTTGGTGAAGTCTTTTGAAGAGCATAGATGTTTGATTTTTAGAAGATCCCAGTTATCTAGTTTATCTGTTGATGTTTATGGTTTGTATCCTGTTAATGCCATGTATTAAGGCCTGAAGTGTTGGTCCTAATTTTTCTTCTATGAATTTTATAGTTTGAGGCTTTATATTCAGGTCTTTGATCCATTTTGAAGTAGTTTTTGTATATGGTGTGAGGTATGGGTCCTGTTTCATTTTTCTACAAATGGATATCCAGTTTTGCAAGCACCATTTGTTAAAAAGACTGTCTTTTCCCCATTTGATGTATTTTGGGCCTTTGTCGAAGATCAGGTGACCGTAGGTGGATGGATTTACATCTGGGTTCTCAATTCTGTTCCATTGGTCAATGTCTCTGTTGTTGTACCAGTACCAAGCTGTTTTGAGTACTGTAGCTGTATAGTAGGTTCTCAAGTCAGGTAGTGTGAGTCCTCCAACTTTATTCTTCTTCTTCAGTAGTGCTTTACTTATTCAGGGTTTCTTCCCTTTCCATATAAAGTTAATAATTACTTTTTCCATCTCTTTGAAGAACGTTGTTGGTATTTGTATCAGAATTGCATTGTATTTGTAAATTGCTTTAGGTAGAATTGCCATTTTCACAATGTTGAGTCTGCCTATCCATGAGCATGGTATGTTTTTCCATTTATGTAGATCACTTTGGGTTTCATGCAGCAGTGTTTTGTAGTTTTCTTTGTATAGGTCGTTTACATTCCTGGTCAGATTTATTCCCAAGTATTTTATCTTTTTAGGGGCTACTGAAAATGGTATTGATTTCCTGATCTCCTTTTCATCATTCTCTTTACTGGTGTATAGGAATCCAACTGATTTTTGAATATTTATCTTGTATCCTGCTACTCTGCTGAATCTTTCTATTAGTTCAGTAGATTTCTCGTGGAGTCTTTAGGGTTTTCTATGTATAGTATCATATCATCTGCAAACAGGGAGAGTTTAACTTCTTCTTTACCAATTTGGATGCCCTCTATTTCTTTCTCTTGCCTTATTGCTCTACCTAGAACTTCCAGCACAATGTTAAATAGGAGTGGTGATAAGGGGCATCCTTGTCTTGTTCCTGTTTTCAAGGGGAATGTGTTCAGCCTCTCTCTGTTAAGAATGATGTTGGCTGTCGGTTTTGCATAGATGCCCTTTATTATGTTGAGAAATTTCGCTTCTATACATATTTTATTGAGAGCTTTTATCAGGAATGGGTGTTGGACTTTGTCAAATGCCTTATCTGCATCAATTGAGATGATCATGTGATTTTTTTCTTTCCTTTTATTTATATGGTGGGTTACATTGATGGATTTTCTAATGTTAAACCATCCTTGCATACCTGGTATGAATCCTACTTGCTCGTGGTGTATTATTTTTTTGATATGATACTGAATTCTATTGGCTAGAATTTTGTTCAGAATTTTTGCATCTATATTCATGAGAGATATTGGCCTGTAATTTTCTTTTTTTGTGATGTCTTTGCCTGGTTTTGTTATCAGCTTTATGCTGGCTTCATAAAATGAATTTCGAAGTGTTGCTTCCTCTTGTATGCTCTGAAATAGCTTGAGTAAAACTGGTACAAGCTCTTCTGTAAATGTTTTGTAGAATTCTCCCGTGAAGCCATCTGGGCCAGGGCTTTTTTTGGTTGGGAGTTTTTTTATTACCTTTTCAATCTCTTCTCCTGTTATGGGTCTGTTCAGATTTTCAATATCGCTTTTTTGTTGTTTGGGTAGGCCATATGTTTCTAGAAATTTATCCATTTCCTCTAGGTTTTCAAATTTGTTGGAATATAGTTTTTCATAATATTCTGTTATAATCCTTTTTATTTCGGTTGGGTCTGTTGTAATGTCCCCCATTTCATTTCTATTTGGGTTATTCGTGCCCTCTGCTGTTTTTCTTTGTCAGTCTGGCCAGTGGTTTGTCGATTTTGTTGATTCTTTCCAAGAACCAACTTTTGGTTTTGTTGATTCTTTCAATTGTTTTTCTGTTCTCTATTTCATTTATTTCTGCTCTGATCTTTACTATTTCCTTTCTTCCAGTGGTTGTAGGCTTTTTTTGTTGTTCTCTTTCTATTTGAGTTCTGTAGTTAATGTTTTGATTTTGTCCCTTTCTTCTTTTTTGATATGTGCATCTATTGCTATAAATTGTCCTCTGAGGACTGCCTTTGCTGTGTCCCAAAGGTTTTGGTATGATGTGTTTTCATTTTCATTTCATTCTAGGAATTTTTTAATTCCATCTCTGATTTCTTCTATTACCCACTGATGTGTAAGCAGATTATTATTCAGTTTCCATGTGTTTGATTTCTTTTCCTTGCTCTTTCTAGTGTTAATTTCTACCTTGATGGGATTGTGGTCAGAGAAGATACTGTGAATTATCTCAGCATTTTGGATCTTGTTGAGGATTGCTCTGTGGCCTAAGATGTGGTCTATTCTGGAGAACGTTCCATGTGCATTGGAAAAGAATGTGTACTTTGCAGCGGTTGGATGGATTGTTCTATATATGTCTATGAGGTCCAGTTGGCTGATTGTGTCCTTTAGGTCTTCTGTATCTTTGCTGAGTTTCTTTTTAGTTGTTCTGTCCTTTACTGAGAGTGGTGTGTTGAAGTCTCCTACTATTATTGTGGAACTGTCAATTTCTCTTTTCATTATTGTTAGAGTTTGTTTTATGTATTTTGGAGCCCTGTCATTCAGTGCGTAGATGTTTATTACGGTTATGTCTTCATGATGGATCGTCCCCTTAATCATCGTATAGTGTCCTTCTTTGTCTTTTATGGTAGCTTTTGTTTTAAAGTCTATTTTATCTGAGATTAGAATTGCCACTCCTGCTCTTTTTTGATAGTTGTTTGCTTGATATATTTTTTTCCAACCTTTGATTTTTAATAAATTCACATCTTTGTTTCTAAGGTGTGTCTCTTGTAGACAGCAAATTGATGGATCCTGTTTTCTTATCCATTCTGCCACTCTCCGTCTCTTTATGGGTGCATTGAGTCCATTTATGTTCAGTGTAATTATTGATAGATGGAAGTTTGTTGCTGTCATTTTGTAGTGCTTTTTTTTGTGGTGCTGAAGTTTTCTTTGTTCTTCTTACTCTCTTGTGCTGAGTTACTTTTGTTTGTGGATTCTGTGTTCATTTCTTTTGTTTTTGTAGGTTTTGTTTTTGTTGAGACTTTATGTTTTTTGTCTTTATTTTTATGAGTTGGTTTGTTAACTTTCTTTGTGGTTACCATGAATTTTACCCTTATCTTTATAATTTTGAAGCAGTCTACCCTTACTTGGTATCGCCTTGCCTTCCTCTCCTTTAGAAGGTTCTATACCTATGCCGTTTGTTCCCTCTTTCATTGTTTTGATGTTGTTGTCATCCTTTCATTGATTTCTCTGATTCCCTGTTGTATTTTTTTGTTTTTGGAAAGTCCTCTGTAGTTCAGTTCCTAGAATGGTATCTGGTTCATATGAACCTGCATCGTAGGTCCTAGGTCCTGCCTGAGGGCTGAAGCTGTTTGTCCTCAGATCGAAGAACTCCCTTTAATAATTCTTGTAAGTTTGGTTTGACTTTTGCATATTCCTTTAGTTTCTGTTTATCTGGAAATGACCTAATTTCACCATCAAATTTGAATGAGAGTTTTGCAGGATATATTATTCTTGGCTGACAATTTTTTTCTTTCAAGATTTTATATATGTCATCCCATTGCCTTCTTGCCTGCATGGTTTCTGCCGAATAATCTGAGCTTAGTCTTATTGTTTCTCCTCTGTATGTGACTTCTTGTTTTTCATGAGCTGCTCTCAGGATTCTTTGTTTGTCTTTAGTTTAGCGAGTGTGAATATGATATGTCTTGGTGATTTTCTTTTGGGGTCTCTTCTGTATGGGGTTCATTGAGCTTCTTGGATAGCCAGTTTTTCATTTTTCATGATGTTGGGAAAGTTTTCTGTCAGGAGTTCGTCAATGATCCTCTCTGTGTTTTCTGTTTTCTCCCCCTGTTCTGGTATGCCAATCACTCATAAGTTTTCGCTTTTAATTGTGTCCCACATAACTCTCAGTGTCTCTTCATTTTTCTTTGTTCTTTTTTCTGGGTTTTCCTGAAGTGTTTGTCTTCAGTTCCACTGATCCTGTCTTCCATGGTTTCAAATCTACTTCTCAGCCCTTCTATGACACCATCCATTTCTGAAATCTTGTTGTTTATCTTTTGGATTTCTAATTGTTGTTTTTGTAGAATTTCGAGTTGTGAATTTATTTTGGCATTTTGTTCCTGCATTATCTTCCTGAATTCTTCCAATTTTTTGTCTGTAGTTTCCATAAATTTGTCTATTTTTTCCTGATGTTTGTCATCTTTTTGCCTCAGTTCTTGGAAAATTCCAAGTATTAGTGATTTGAGTTCCCTATCAGGTACTTCTAGTGCATTTTCTTCCACAGGAGAGTTATCTAGTGTTTTAATTTGGACGCCTATTGGAGCCATCTTGTCTTGTTTTTGTAAATGTTTTGATATTGTTTGCTGTTTTCAGGGGATTCAGTAGATATTTCTCTCGTTTATTGATTGTAGATTTTTTTTGTTTGTTTCATCCTTGTGGTACAGCTGGGCAGATTTAGCTGAAGAGGAGCCACTGGGACGGGTTGTTTGTGGCACTCACCGCAACCACCAGGACGGTCGGTAGTCAGTGCTGGGCAGGTTCCAATAGGGCGTGCCCGCACGGCTTGGTGGTTTTTATGTCAAGTGCACGGTGCAGGTAGGTAGGGTGCAGAGGGAAGATGGTTATGTGTGAAGCTAAGCTGGATATGGGAGAGAGTAGAGAGGAGCAGGAGCAAAAAGCATAGAAACATAAAAGAATGCTAGGGGAGCTTGTAGTTGGAATGTACAGATGAGAGACGCAGTTTACCATTGGTTCTGTCTCCCACTGGACACTCTGCGAGGCTGCTCTCCCGTTCGCGGGTCTCCGATAGGAATCCAAGATGGTGGATCCACGCTGCGTTAGCTGGTAAGGAATTTCTGCATGAGTCTCTCCTCACTCTCTGTTCTCTTTTAGTATTCTCACTCCGTTTGGTGTTTGGCTGAGTTCTTTATCTCTTCATTTGGTGTTCTAGGGTTTCAGGATTGTTGATTCTCTGTTAGGCTTAGTTTTTCGGATCTTTGCTGTGGAGGGACGGCGTGGTGCTTCTGCCTAGAGCGCCATCTTTCCCCGCCTCTCCATACTAATGGCTTTTGAGCAAGGATTTATTTGAAGCCTCATACATGGCAAAGCAGGACAACACAAGCAGAGTCATAAATAAATCCAGTCTTGGACTCGTTTGCTCACTGGATCTGATTTTTTCTCAATAACTCCATCAACCACAACAAAATGCTATAAATCTAATAAGTAAAAAAGGCAGAAATAAGAGAAGAATGGACATGAAAAGATACCAGCTACTTATTAAACAAATGAACAGTCAGTGACATTAAAATGCATGAGTGAGTATATACAAAAAAAACAAAACAAAAACCCATTGCTGTCAAGGCACTTCCGACTCACAGCGACCCTATAGGGTGTAGAACCGCCCCATAGAGTTTCCAAGGAGTGCCTGGTGGATTCAAACTCCTGACCTTTTTGTTAGCAGCTATAGCTCTTAACCACTGTGCCACCAGTGTGTGTACATATATATATATATATATATATATATATATATATATATGTATATATATATATATACACACACAATTATATATAGGTATTTATAAATATATTTGTATATATAATTATAGTATTAATTATATATTATATAATTATATATATATTTGTTGTTGTTGTTAGGTGCCATCGAGTCAGTTCCGACTCATAGCAACTCCATGTACAATAGAATGAGACACTGCCCTGTCCTGCGCCATACCCACAGTAGTTGTTATGCTTGAGCTCATTGTTGCAGCCACTGCGTGAATCCATCTCGTTAAGGGTCTTTGCACATATTGTTATAACACTTTACTTTGTCTTCTCGAGCCACCCTTTGAAATCTTCTCTTCAGTTCTTTATATATGTAATTTTATATATATGTTTATATATATATTAAATTCAGATTAGGAGATGTTGACTATGTTGGTAATATCCTATTCCTTAAAAAAAATTCTGAAGCATATTTTGCAAAATATCAGTGTTTATTAAATTAACGTTGTAGGGTCACAGATTTTTAAAAATATATTATCCCCTACATATTATGTATACTTAAAATCACAATTCCATATTCAAAAGAAAAATAATTAATGGAAAGAAAGCATATTGTTCATGATTTGAATAACTGCCCGTTTCTAAGACGATACATATACACATTTTTTTCAGGCTAATATAGCTTTGGTACCAAAACAGTCAGGGGCAGTCATTACATGCTAAGTAACTGGTGGTTTAACATATTCATTGGTACTTCTGGTATTTATGATGCCTATTATTTTATAGCATATAGTTTTTTGTGGTTTTTGGTGTTTTGTTTTAGATGGCATGTTAAACACGTGCGTGTTTATTGTATATTATATATATATTTTAATGTTTACTGTCCCTGAATGTTTTAGAACCAAAGCTATAGTAGTCTAGAA
The DNA here is from genome assembly GCA_030035585.1 of Dugong dugon. Lineage (NCBI taxonomy): Eukaryota > Metazoa > Chordata > Mammalia > Sirenia > Dugongidae > Dugong > Dugong dugon. Next base: position 39,441,268 of record CM057479.1, read on the forward strand.
AGTAGTCTAGTATTAGTCTAACAGTAGATGTCCCACTTTAGAAAGGCCAGTTACTCAAATCGCACAGACACACACACTCATATATACATAAATTAAAATACACATAAATATACACAAGTGTGTATTTATAAAATATCAATTTTTAATATTTAAAAATATAAGTATATATGGAGGTGAAAATATATGTTAATGTTGTTACCAAAAAAACCAAACCCGTTGCCATCAAGTCGATTCCTACTCATAGTGACCCTATAGGACAGAGTAGAGCTGCCCTACACAGTTTCCAAGGAGCATCTGGTAGGTTCAAACTGTCAACTTTTTGGTTAGCAGCCATAGCTCTTAACCACCACACTACCAGGGTTTCTGTTTTGTGTTATGTGTAGGTGTTGTCAAATTGGTTCCGACTCATAGTAACTCCACGTACAACAGAAGGAAACACTACCTGGTCTTGCATCATCCTCACAATTATTGCCATATTTGAGTCCATTGTTGCAGCCACAGTGTCAATCCATCTCACTGAGGGTCTTGCTCTTTTCCATAATCCACTGTGCCATCTCCTGCTGCCACGTCTCTGCTGCTAGGTCTCTCCTGCCACTGCTTCTCACCATCTTCAGGGTAACACACTTGCTCTCTCTTTCTGTCTCTCTCTCTCAGTTTCTTGCTTTCAGGAGCTTCTAGCACAGGGATCCCAGGTCCAAAGGACATGCTCTCAGCTCCCAGCTGTTCTTCATTGGTGGTAGCAGGATCCTCCTGTTTGCCTTGGAATTGGCTCTCTTTTAAGGCAAAACTAAGTCAATCTCCTTGGTAGGCCACAACAACCCTGTTACACAGTCCCACCCGATCACCTGATTGGGAGTTACAAGACCATGGCTAGAAAGGCCACACACAAAAGTAATTAACTGAATCGCAAATACCATCAGTTCTTGATCATATGCTACCTCCTGAAATGGTTGAATGTCAACCAATTCTTTTTGGTACACTGACTCTGTGTATTCCTTCCATCTTCTTTTGATGCTTCCTGCGTCTTTCAATATTTTGCCCATAAAATCCTTCAATATTACAACTCGAAGCTTGAACTTTTTCTTCAGTTATTTCAACTTGAGAAACGCTGAGTGTGTTCTTAACTTTTGGTTTTCTAACTCCATGTCTTTGCAAATTTCATTGTAATACTTTGTCTTCTTGAGCAGCCCTTTGAAATCTTTTGTTCAGCTCTTATTTTACTTCAGCATTTCTTCCATTCCTATGTTCAAGAGCAAGTTTCAAAGTCTCTTCTGACATTCATTTTGGACTTTTCTTTCTTTCCTGTCTTTCTAATGACCTCTTGCTTTCTTCATGTATGATGTCCTTAGTGTCATCACATAACCTGTAGTCTTCAGTCATTAGTGTTCAATGGGTCAAATCTATCTTAAAATGGTCTCTAAATTCAGATGCGATATACTCAAAGTTGTACTTTGCCTCTCAAAGACTTGTTATAATTTTCTTCAGCTTCAACTTGAACTTGCTTACAACCAATTAATGGTCTGTTCTGCACTCAGCCCCTGCCCTTGTTCTGACTCATAATATTGAGCTTCTCCATTGTCTCTTTCCACAGATGTACTCCTCTTGATTTCTGTGTATTTCATCCAGTGAGCTCCACATGTATAGTCACCATTTACGTTGTTGAAAAAAGATACTTGCAATAAATAAGTTATTGCTCTTGCAAAATTCTATCATGTAATCTCTGGCATGGTTTCTATCACTTGATCATCTTTTCCAACCACAGATCCTTCTTTTTTATTTCCAACTTTCACATTCCAATCCTAGTAATATCAGTGCATCTTGATTGTAGTTTGATCAATTTCAGACTACAGAAGTTGATAAAAATCTTCAATTTATTAATCTTTGGTAATACTGGTTGGTGCAAAAATTTGAATAATAGCCATATTAACTGATCTTCCTTGTAGGCATATGGATATTATACTATCAATGATAACTTTGTTCTTCAACTTAGATTTTTGAAATGTTCTTTTTGACAATGAGTGTGACACCATTCCTCTTCCCCACTTGTCTATCATTTTGTTGCACTATGATGGTTTGCATGTTGCTGAGATGCTGGAAGCTATGCCACCAGTGTTTCAAATACCAGAAAGGTCACCCACGGTGGACGGTTTTCATCAGAACTTCCAGACCAAGATAGATTAGGAAGAAGGACCTGGCAATCTACCTCCTAAAAAAAATGGCCATTGAAAACCATATGAATACCACAAATCATTGTCTGATATAGTGCTGGAAGATGAGCCTCTCAGGTTGGAAGGCACTAAAATATGACTGGGGAAAAGCTGTGTCCTCAAGTAGAGTCAACCTTAACGATGTGAATGTGGATAGAATAAATCTTTCAACACAGTCATTGGCTGATGTAGCATATAAATATAAATAAATATGGTATATACGTGTATATGTGTGTGTGTATATATATATATATATGTATATACTTAGAAAAAAAAAAAAACTATCACTGTTGAGTTGATTCCAACTCATAGAGAACCTATGGGACAGAGCAGAACTGCCCCATAGGATTTCCAAAGAGTCCCTGGTGGATTCAAACTGCAGACCTTTTGGTTAGCAGCCATACCTCTTAAAAATTGTGCCACCAGGACTCCACATGTATATGAAAGTTGGAAACAAAAAAGAAGGATCAGTAGTTGCAAAGATGGTCAAGTGATAAGAACCATGCTACAGACAGTGTGAGAGAATTTTGCAAGAGCAGTGACTTATTTATTGCAAATATCATACGTATATATATATATATATATATGAAAACAAACAAACCCATTGCCTTTAAGTGAACTCGACACATAGCAAACTTAGAGGACTGAGTAGAACTGCCCCATAGGGTTTCCAAGGAGCAGCTGATAGATTTGAACGACTGATTTTTTGGTTAGCAGCTGAGCTCTTAACCACTGCACCACCAGGACTCCATATATATATATCTCATCTATCTATCTATATATATCTATATCTATATATACATGGGGGGATGAAATTTGCTTGAACCGATCATACAAAAATCTACTTTTCCATTTATCTGTATGGATGTTACATCCTACTCTTGCTTGGGATTAGGATCTGTGGTGCAAACAGTTATACAATCAACTACTAGCTGAGAGGTTGGTGGTTCAAACCTACCCAGAGACACCTCAGAAGACAGGTCTATTGATCTGTTTCTGAAAGACCACAGCCTTGAAAATACTATGGAACACTGTGGAGCACTATTCTGCACATATGGGATCTCCATGAGTCAGAATCCACTATAAGTCAACTAACAACAACAACTCTTGCTTGGGGGATCTAATTTGCTTTGACAAGGAGAAGCAGCTTTGATTTCCAATCTAGATGGAGTGTGTCAAAGAAGGGGTTTCTGAACATATCATTCTAAATTTATCATAACTTTATAATTTTCAAAGAAACTGAAGTCTGAGTTCACTTTGCTGTCCACATCTGAAATTGATCCCTTAGTTACAGCCCTACAAACCATTGGTTTGTTTAAATTTTACCTAAACTCCACCCTTCTTCTAAGTCCTATAATAACTCCATAATTTCCTGCTTTTGGTGAGATTCCTCATGGTTGTTCTAGTGTGTGATTTTTCTCTTTGCAACGGGTCGATAAACTTGACTTTGTCAGACTACAGGCTTGTCCTGATGCTGGTAGGCTGGTTGGGCTAGATATAGATAGATAGATAGACAGACAGAGATGGATGATAGTTAGATAACAGATACCTCAGTCTCACTCACAACTCAGATAAAGACATCTTAAATAATATTTCATAAAATGGAATGACAAAAGTAGAAACAAATAATACATTATGGCATAGAAGGGTAGTTCAACTAAAACAAACTAACAATGAAATCACCATATTTTAACATCACCATATTTTAACATCACCATAGATTAAAAAAAAGAGGGATGATCTTAATAGATGCAGAAAAAAACTTAATATGATGCAATACTCACTCATGATAAAAAAACAATTCACAATATAAAAAATTCTTAACAAAATATAAATAGAATAGAATGTCATTAACATAAGAAAGGCCATCTAATTAATATATTCAACAAACACTAATAATAATGGAGATACTATAGAACAATTTCCATTAAATTTAGGAGCCAAACTTGGATGTCTTTTTTTGTTGTTTCTATTATATGTTGTCCTGAGCAGTGCAATAAGGCAATAAAAAAAGTAAAAATTAAAGACCGATAAAAAGAAAAGAAAAAAAAAATCTGATTTTTATATAATACAACGGTTTATATGGAAAAATACATATAAATCCTAGAGAAATTTTAGGAATAAATTACAGTATGATGAACAAGTGAACTGGATACAAGATTGACATTAAACTTTGATAGTTTTATATAACAGTGATTACCTTTTATAAAAAGTAATTGAAGATATATCATTAAACAGAATTTTAAAATCTTAAAGTATGTAAAATACATCTATCTAAGGATGAACAAGACTTCTATGGAGAAAATTACAAAAATATATAAAAGCATAAAATAAATGAACAAACCAAGATGTTGAAATCCCCCACATAAACTAGTCAGGAAATCTTCATAAAAATAAAAAATAAGTTGTTTATTTTTAATGATACTTAAAAAGCTAGTCCTAAACTTTATATGAAAAATGAATGGCCAAGTACATACAAAATGATTTTAAATAAGACATAGCACTTTCCCTATAAGATTTCAGAACATACTATAAAGCTTAGTAATTAAAACAGATGGCACAGTGGTTAAGACCTTGCCTGCTAGCTGAAAGGTCAGCAGTTCAAATCCACCAGCTGCACCTTGGAAACCCTATGGGACTGTTGTACTCTGTCCCATAGGGTCGCTGTGAGTTGGAATCGACTCGATGGCAATGGGTTTTATATTGGAATAAGCGTATGACAGAAGTAACTTTATAAATCAAAGAGAAAAGAATGGTCTATTTAATAGATGATCATAAAATAATTGACTACTATAACCAAAAAAAGATGATAATACTGACCTCTCTTAATATTTATCTGATTTCTGCTAATAAATACTGTATTTCACTTTCATCCTCCTTTGAAAATCGATGATAGTTGCAATGCATTCATTCCTCACGCAAACTTTCTAAGTCTTATGATATTTACAATGTGTCCCCCATGAACAAAGTAAAATGTATATTTTCTGGGACATCTATAGTCTATAGTTACTATACAGAAATTTTCTGAACTAGTCTTTGAGTTTTGAGAGGTGCCTGAGTTTCATTTTGCCAGAAGTCTCATCTCCAGATGGTAAGGTTGATCATAGGTCATTACTATATTTTGGATGAGGATTTTAGAACCTAATACAGTGACTGTTTATTGAATTAAGCCACAGTAATGTTTGCTCTCATAGAACATGGCATACAATGAATTTTTCAGAAGAATGCCCTGCAGTCTAGGCAAGTACAATTATTTGCACAATTTGGCACAAGTGTGGGTAAGAGAATCCATTGCTCTAATTTTCAAATTAAAGTACGTATCCTATTTCTAAATCAGCTTTAGTCTGCAACCTATAATTTGAATAGTAAAAAAAAAAGAATGTGCTCCACATCGTCTAAGAGTGGGAAGGAAGTAGAGCAGGTAAGAGGAGATGATTGTCTCTTAGGATTAAGCCTAGAACTCCTCAGACTGAGACTATATCTAAGGAGCCTGGTGGTGCAGTGGTTAGGGTCTCAGCTGCTAACCAAAAGACTGGTGATTTGAATCCACCATCCACTCTCCAGGAAAAGGATATGGCAGTCCACTTCTGTAAAGATTTATGGCCTTGGAAATCCTATGTGGCAGTTCTACTCGATCCTACAGGTCACTAAGAGGCAGAATCTACTCGACAGCAGTGGGTTTGATTTGATTTTTAGTTGGGACTATATCTTGAAGAACTGCAGGGTGAAGTGTTTGGATGCAGATCAGCAGCGATTCTGCCATCTGGAAGCTTTAATTCCCTGCAGCTAAACACTTTTAAAAAGCTGCTCATCTCTTACGGTAAATTTAGCATTTCTGCTGTCCTGGCAACTATGCACTTGGTGTTCAGGCTTCCTCTGGCTATTAAGTTATTCTTGTCAGATTACATCCTTTCCCAGACAGACTGGAGCCCGTGGAGTGAGGCTTGGTCTGGGTGCAGCATGCAGAGAGCCTGTGCCAAGATCAGATAAAGATGGGCAACTACACTCACAGGTTGCATTTCCTGGAGATGTGGGGAGCAAGTGAAAGGTAGCATCTTGGAGGAAAACCACAATTAAGAGCATAAAAACCTTACAACCAAGCTTTCTTGTACAAGGAAAGAAAGTGCAGAGGAACAGAGATTAAAAATCTAATATAGGGCAAAGAGATTAACACTGGGGGATATATGAAAAAGCTTTTAAGTTTTAAATACAGGAAGTGAGGCAAGCAAAACTTTTTCACTAAAAGAGTACCTTTCAGTGCTTTTATTGGGCACCTACGGCCTCAGGCATGGAGACAAAGGGGACTATGTAGAATAAAGACATTGTCTGGAAAATTCAGCCTTCAAGACACTTGACTTGAGCAAGATGTAAATAAGTGTCCACTTACTATGTCTTTCCTTTATTCTGCTTATGAAACTGTTATCTCTATAGTAGATACACAGATTTAAATACATAGATGTATATGTAGGATAATAATGACACATAAGTATATGATAATAATTAAATAAACAGGTATGGAATGAATTTCTAAAATATGGCCTCATAAAAGCCTTGACTTGAAAACATGGCTCACTTAGGGAGCCACACGAGGGAATGCTTTTCAGCTGTGAATAGGCAGTTAGAATCTGATTTTTTAAAAAATGAAATAACTACAACAGGAGGACTGAAAAGACTCCCAAAACTGCAGTATCTAGCATAGAGAATTGAACATAGTAAGTGTATAATGCAGAATTATTTATCTAATTAATTATTCATAAAAAGTGCTTTAAACTGGAGAAATTTTCAACTTTGTACACACAGTATTTTAATTGATTTGTTCCCCATGTCAGTCAGGATTCTTAACTGTAAGCATCAGATATCAGCTTTAGCAAATATAAGGAGAAAGGGAATTTAATAAAAGAAAATGAATGCTCATGTAATGGTTAAAATTTTGTGTCAACTTGACAGGGCCATGATTCTCAGTGTTTATATGTGATCACTCCCATGATGGGATCTGCTGTGAGTAGCCAATCAGTTGAAAGGAAGTTTCCTTGGTGGTGTGGGCTGTATCCGAATTTTTGTTCACTCTGGATCCTGTGGCTGCCTCCTGTTCATCTGACCTCTGGTTCTTGGGACTTGAGCTATCAGCTTATCTGCTAATCTTGGGATTCGTGGATCTTTACAGCCCTAGTCTCCAGTCTGCCGATCTTGGGTTCACCAACCCCTGCAGCTATGTGAATTGGGAGAAGCCTCTATCCTAACCCACAGACTTGGGACGTCCCAGCCTCTACAATCACGTGAGATGTTTTTTAATATAAATCTCTTTATATATTGATATGTTTTACTGGTTTTGCTTCTCTAGAAGACCCAGCCTAAGACAGCTCACAAAAACTTTGTTGCAACTCTGGAATCAAATTTGGAGGCTACATAGCCAAGAGCAACACCAGAAGTCATGTCATAAAACAAGTGCAGGAACACTCCTTTGCTAATGTCCCTAAGTACAGACACTGCAAAGTGTACCTCTGACACTACCAACTCTGGACACTGGAGATGTTAAAAAAAAAAAAAAAAAATGCTACTACTGCCACCTGCTAACCGAAAGGTCAGTGGTTTGAACTTACCCAGCAGCTCCATGGGAGAAAGACCTGGGGATCTGCTTTTGTAAAACTTACAGCAAAGAGAACCCTATGGAGCAGTTCTACTCTATCACATGGTGTTTCTATGAGTCAAAATCAACTCTATGGCACCCAACAACAACAGTACTGCCACCTGAATGGGTATGCAGTTGCTTTCCCTGATGCAACTTACAAGAGAATAGCTTCTGCAGTCACTGCATTTTGTATTTTCATCTGTGAGAGTTTCAAGTGATTTGAAAGGTTTAGGTCATAGCAAACATCCTAACCCTGGCAGGTCTAAGAAAGCAGATTACAAGCAAATTAATTTTCAGTGATGGGAAATGGGTTGTGCTTGATTGAGTTAATTCATAGTCAATGGCTCTAGAGTCTTTTAATTTAGCTATCTTAATACAGTGTAGCTAAGAGTCCTGATTTTTTAAATACATAATAAATAGATTTGGTATGAATTGAAACAAAGTAATAAGTATACTATGCAAGGACAGTAGATATGAGTATGTGGTGCTGGTATTCTGAAATTTTTAAATTCAGATAATTCAACTCAGATACAATCTTAGAAGGGAAATAATAATATGATCCTCAAAATTTTCATATGACAATCCACAATTAAGAAACTATTCCTTCTGCATGATTCATATGATTATTGAATTTCTCTAGCCTCTGTGTTGTAATATTTCACAAACAACTGGCCTAAAGCTTAAAGTCAGAGAGCTGCAGGTCACTCAATGACCCCTAAAATGAAAAGACCCACAAAATAGAAAAACTTTCCTTTCAAAAAGAAAAGTAACTGTAGTGGTATAATCTTCATTTATGCTTTTCAGTATGTAATATTTTATAATATGAAATAATATGGTATATATACTTATATTCTATATAATTATTATTTACATGATTAAATTCTATATACAGTATATCTACATAAATAAGATATAATTTGATGTGTACAATTGTGTAATATAATCTTATTATATAATTGAGTACAATAATAAAACCCAAAACACCAAACCCGTTGCTTTCCTGTCAATTCTGACTCATAACAACCCAGTAGGACAGAGTAGAACTGCCCCATAGGGTTTCCAATCTGTGTAGAAGCAGACTGCCACATCTTTCTTCTGGTGAGTGGCTGGTGGGTTCAAACCACCAACATTTTGATTAGCAGCTGAACACTTAACCACAGCACCACCAGGGCTCCTTAATGTAATAATAAAACCTGTTGCTGTTCAGTTGATTCCAACTCTTAGCAACCCTATAGGACAGACAGAACTGCAACATAGGGTTTCCAAGGAGTAACTGCTGGATTCGAACTTATGACCTTTTGGTTATCAGCCATATGCTTAACTACTGTGCCACCAGGGCCCCAATATAATAATTCAAAATAAATAAAACATAAAAATTTACTGTAGCCAACCGTGATGGTTAAGATTGTGTGTCAACTTGGCTGGGCCATGATTCTCAGTGTTTGTATGTGATCACTCCCATGACTGAATATGCTGTGAGTAGCCAATCAGTTGAAAGGTAGTTTCCTTGGGGGTTTGGCCTGCATCTGAATATAAGCCGATGTTCTGGCTTTTTGCTCACTGTGGATCATGCGGCTGCCTCCTGTTTATCTGACCTCTAGTTCTTGGGACTTGAGCTAGCAGCTTATCTGCTGATCCTGGGATTTATCAATCTTCACAGCCTGTGAGTGTAGTCCTGCTTTCCAACCTACCGATCTTGGATTTGCCAGTCCCTGCGGGATGTTCTAGCCTCTGTAATCATGTGAGGTGTTTCCTTGATATAAATCTCTCTCTATACATATATTTATACACTTTACTGCTTTTGCTTCTCTACAGAACCCAGCCTAAGACACCAACCAAGAATATATTTCCTTATTCCTAATATCAGACTATCCAAAAAAACCTACAAAAACAAAACAAACTAAAAAAAAAATCCACAAACAAAAAGAATTCAGCACAGGAGAGTGAGAGGAACAAACAAAACATCAGCACCACAAAAAAAGCACTACAAAATGACAGCAATAAACTCACACCTATTAGTAATTACACTGAATGTAAATGGCCTAAATGCACCCATAAAGACATGGAGAGTGACAGAATGGATAAACAAACAGGATCCATCAATATGCTGAACACGAGAGACACAGCTTAGAAACAAAGATGTAAGTTTATTAAAAAAATCAAAGGATAAAAAAAATATATATCAAATGAACAGCTATTAAAAAAGAGTAGGAGTGGCAATACTAATCTCAGATAAAATAGAAATTAAAACAAAATCCACCATAAAAGACAAAAAAGGACATTATATAATGATTAAGGGGGTGATCCATCATGAAGACATAATGACAATAAATATCTACACACTCAATGACAGGGCTCCGAAATACATAAAACAAACTCTAACAGCACTGAAAAGAGAAATTGACAGTTCCACAATAATAGTAGGAGACTTCAACACACCACTCTCAGTAAAGGACAGAACAACTAAGAAGAAACTCAGCAAAGCTACAGAAGACCTAAAGGGCACAATCAGCCAACTTGACCTCATAGACATATATAGAACGCTCCATCCAACCGCTGCAAAGTACACATTCTTTTCCAATGCACATGGAACATTCTCCAGAATAGACCACATCTTAGGCCACAGAGAAATCCTCAACAAGATCCAAAACTTTGAGATAATACAAAGTATCTTCTCTGATCACAATGCCATCAAGGTAGAAATTAACCACAGGAAGAGCAAAAAAAAAAAAAAAAAAAATCAAGTACATGGAAACTGAACAACACCCTGCTTACAAATCACTTGGTAAAAGAAGAAATCAGAGATGGAATAAAAAAAATTCCTAGAATCAAACAGGAATGAAAACACATCATACAAACACCTTTGGGACAGAGCAAAGACAGTCCTCAGGGGACAATTTATAGCAATAGATGCACAAATCAAAAATAAGAAAGGGACAAAATCAAAACATTAACTATGGAACTCCAACAAATAGAAAGAGAACAGCAAAAAAAAAAAAAAAAAAAAAAAAGCCCTCCACCACTGAAAGAAAGGAAATAATAAAGATCATAGCAGAAATAAATGAAATAGAGAATAGAAAGAATCAACAAAACTAAAAGATGGTTCTTTGAAAGGATGAAGAAAATCAACAAACCACTGGCCAAACTGACAAAAGAAAACAGGAGAGGACAGAAATAACCCAAATAAGAAATGAAATGGGGGATATTACAACAGACAAACTGAAATAAAAAGGATCATAACAGAGTATTATGAAAAACAATACCCCAACAAACTTGAAAACCTAGAGAAAATGGATCAATTTCTAGAAACACACTAACTACCCAAACTACCACAAAGTAATGTTGAAAATCTGAACAGAACCATAACAAGGCAAGAGATTTAAAAGGTAATTAAAAAAAACAAAACCAAAAAACTCCCAACAAAAAAAAAACCCTGGTCCAGATGGCTTCACTGGAGATTTCTACTAAACATTCAGAGAAGAGCTTATACCAGGAGTACTCTAACTATTTCAGAACATAGAAAAGGAAGGGATACTTCCAAATTCATTTTATGAAGCCAGCATAACCTTGATACAAAAAGCAGGCAAAGACATCACAAAAAAAGAAATTTACAGACCAATATCTCTCATGAATACAAATGCAAAAATTCCCAACAAAGTTCTAGCCAACAGAATTCAGCATCATATCAAACAAATAATACACCACGACCAAGTAGGATTCATACCAGGTATTCAAGGATGGTTCAACATTAGAAAAATCAGTGAATGTAATCCACCACATAAATAAAAGGAAAGAAAAGAATCAAATGATCATCTCAATTGACACAGAAAAGGCATTCAACAAAGTCCAACACCCATTCCTGATAAAAACTCTCAGTAAAATAAATATAGAAGGGAAATTTCTCAACATAATGAAGGGAATCTATGCAAAACAAATGGCCAACATCATTCTTAATGGAGAGAGACTGAAAACATTCCCAGTGAGAACAGGAACAAGTCAAGGATTCCCTTTATCTCCATTCCTATTAAAAGTTGTGCTGGAAGTCCTAGCTAGAGCAATAAGGTAAGAAAAAGAAATAAAGGGCATGCAAATTTGTAATGAAGAAGTAAAACTGTCCCTGTTTGCAGATGATATGATACTATAAATAGAAAACCATAAAGACTCCATGAGAAAACTACCAGAACTAACAGAAAGATTCAACAGAGTAGCAGGATACAAGATAAACATACAAAAATTGGTTGGATTCCTGTACACCAAGAAATGGAATGATGAAAAGGGTATTGGGAAAGCAACACCACTTATAATAGCCCCTAAAAAAATAAACTACTTAGCAATAAATCTAACCAGGGCTGTAAAAGACCTATACAAAGAAAACTACAATCACTACTGCAAGAAACCCAAAAGGATCTACATAAATGGAAAAACATACCATGCTCATGAATAGGTAGACTCAACATAGTGAAAATGACAATTATACCCAAAGCAATTTACAAATACAATGCAATCCCTATCCAAATACCAATAACATTCTTTAAAGAGATGGAAAAACTAATCAATAACTTTATAAGGAAAGGGAAGAAACCTTGGATAAGTACAGCTCTAATGAAGAAGAAGAATAAAGTAGGAGGTTCTGAGGTCACTAGGTACCTGACTTCAGAACCTACTATACAGCTATGGTAGTCAAAACATCCTGTTACTGGTACACCAACAGATACATTGACTAATGGAACAGAATTGAGAACCCAGTTGTAAATCCATTCACCTACAGTTAACTGATCCTTGACAAGGGCCAAAAATCCATTAAATGGGGAAAAGACATCCCTTTTAGCAAACGGTGCTGACAAAACTGGATGTCTATCAGCAAAAAAATGAAACAGGACCCATACATCACACCATATACAAAAACTAATTCAAAATGGATCAAAGACCTGAATATAAAGCCTAAAACTATAAGGTTCATAGAAGAAAAAATAGGATCAACACTAGAGGCCCTATGAATGGCATTAACAGGATACAAACCATAACCAACAACATACAAACCCCAAAAGATAAGCTAGATAACTGAGATCTTCTAAAAATTATACAATTATGCTCATCAAAAGGCTTCACCAAAAGAGTAAAAAGAGAACCTACAGAATGGGAAAAAATTTTTCGACATTACAAGTCAGACAAAGGGATAATCTCTAAAATCTATAAGAAAATCCAACACCTCTGCAACAAAAAGACAAACAATCCAATTAAAAGATGGGCAAAGGAAATGAACAGACACTTCACCAAAGAAGACATTCAGGCAGCCAACAGACACATGAGGAAATGCTCTTGATCACTAGCCATTAGAGAAATGTAAATTCAAACCACAATGAGATACCATCTCATCCCGGCATTACTGGCACGAATCAAAAAAACTGGAAATAACAAATTTTGGAGAGTCTGTGGGGCGATCAGAGCTCTTATGCACTGCTGGTGGGAATGCAAGATAATACAACCATTTTAGAAAGTGATATGGCACTTCTTAGAAAGCTAGAAATAAAAATACCATATGATCCAGCAATCCCACTCCTAGGAATATATCCTAGAGAAATAAGAGCTATCACAGGAATAGACTTATGCACACCCATAATCATTGGAGCACTGTTCATAATGGCAAAAAGATGGAAACAACCTAGATGCCCATCAACAGATGAATGGATAAACAAACTATGGCACATACACACAATGGAGTATTATGCAATGCTAAAGAACAATGATGAATCTGTGAAGCATCTCATAACATGGATGAAACTGAAAGACATTATGCTGACTGAAATAAGTCAATCACAAAAGGACAAATATTGTATGAGATCTCTACTGTAATATTCATGTAAAATTTTACACACAAAAAGAAACAATCTTTGTTGGTTATGAGGGATGGGAGGGGTGGGGGGGAACTAAATAGACAATAGATAAGTGGTAACTTGGGTGAAGGGGAAGACAGTACACAATGCTAAGGAAGCCAGCACAACTTGTACAAGGAAAAGTCATGGAAGCTCCATAGACACATCCAAACTCCCTGAGGGACTGAATTGCTGGGTGGAGGGCTGTGGGGACCATGGTCTCGGGGAATATCTAGCTCAATCAGCATAACACAGTTTATAAAGACAACGTTCTACATTCTACCTTGGTAAGTAGTGTCTGTGGTCTTAAAAGCCTCTGAGCAGCCATCTAAGATACTCCACTGATATCTCCCCTTCGGGAGCAAGGGAGAATGAAGAGAACAGGATACAAGGAAAAGAATAATCCAAAGGATTAATGGACCACAGCTACCACAGCCTCCACCAGACTGAGTCCAGTACAGCTAGATGGTGCCGGGCTACCAACACTGACTGCTCTGACCAGGATCACAGCAGAGGGTCCTGGGCAGAGCTGGAGAAGGATGTAGAACAAAATTCTAACTCACAAAAAAAGACCAGATTTACTGGCCTGACAGACTGGGGAAATCCCGAGAGTATGTCCACCAGACCCCTTTTAGCTCAGAGGTGAAGTCACTTCCGAGGTTCACCATTCAGCTGGGGATTGGACAGCCCCATAAACCAAAACAGGAGCAATGAGGCACAGCAGTCCAGGGACAAGGACTAAAAGGCAGAATGGGACAAGAAAGCTGGTGATAGGGAACCCAGGTTTGAGAAGGGACAGTGTCGATATGTCTTGTGGGGTAGTTAACCAGTGTCATAAGGCAATATATGTTCTCACTGTTTAATGAGAAACTATTCTGCAAACCTTCATCTAAGGTACAAGGAAAAAAAAAAAAAAGAATTATCTATGTGACATCAAATTGACAACAGCAACTCAAAAGGTTTGATGGGAAGCCTAAGAGGCAGTGAGTTGAAGATAATGGTGATGGAATAATTTGGAAAAGGATAGTGAGAATAGCAGCACAACCCGAAGAATGTAATCGATGTCACTGAATTGTACATGTAGAAATTTTTGAAAAGGTGTATCTTTGGCTATGTAAATTTTCACTAGAAAAAAAAAATTCCTCTAAAGTCGAGAACGGAGAGTGTTGACATGTCATGGGGTTGTTAACCAATGTCATAAAACAATATGTGTACTGACGGTTTAATGAGAAACTATTTGTTCTGTATCCTTCACCTAAAGTACAATTAAATAAATAAAAGAAATGGAAATATCCCCAAGCAGCTACAAGGGGTTTGAATATAATCAGCCGTGGGACCTACAGAGAAAGTAGAATCTGTGGGAAAACTGTATGTATTTTTATGTATTTATGATTCTTTCTCAAAATCAACCCCTTTCCTAAAATGTGTTTTTGCTGAGGAGTGATGTAACAATTAATAAGGTATATTTCTCATGTAGTTCATTGGATATTAATTTTCAGTTATTCACTCACTTAAGTTCTTGTTGTGTCTAACATGCATAAACCACTGTGTTAGTTACTGAACAAATCCTCCTCTGTCGAAATCACATTCTAGTGGACAACATAGATGAAAAAGAAATGAATAAATTAACTGCATAATTGTAAAATGGAATAAAATTTTCAAAAGAGACTTGCAGAACAGGATGAAAAGAGGAATATATTGCTTTGGAGGAGTTGGGCTGAGAAGCCTTCTCTGTGAAGGTATTAATGAAGATGGGACTGAACCTTGAGGAGAATCCAAAATTGAAACACTGTACAGGACAGAGAATATCCTGTGCAAAAAAAACCAAAAAAAAAACCATGCAGTGAAAAAGATCCTGGAGTATTTGATAAAGAAAATGTATCTAGAATGTATTAAGCAAGGGAAGAGGGCTAGAAATGAGGTTCACTAATTAATTGAGAGATTAATTCTTTAATTCACTGAATAGGGAGTCATTCCCCAGTAAATTAATTCTGGAAAAATATTTCTGGCTTTGAAAGACTTATCATCTGGTGAGAAAGAAAGATAGTAATCACATTGTCACACAAACAAATGTAAATACAACTGGTCCATGATGTGATCTGAAGGAAAGGCTGCTTTGGGGACTATAGTAGGAGCATTTAAGCTAGGAAGGTTAGGAGGTTAGGAAAGGCCCCTGGGAAAATGAAAATTGTGCTAAGATCTTAAAAACGACTGCAAATTATCTAGATCAATGGAAAAAATGATTTTTTTCCAGGCTGAAGGATATAGCTGTACAATGACTTTGTGGTGGGAGGAAGTATAGAAATCATGAGGAAGTGAAAAAAAAAAAAAAAAAGATCAGTGTGGGTAGAAAGCATAGAGAGAGGGGAGCTTGACTTGTGGTGAATGGGAATGTAAAGGGAGAGGCCAGATCATCATGACCTCCTAGACTATGATAAATATTTGCATTCTCATCATAAGCACAGTAGGTAGTCTTTGAACAGGAGAAGTTCACAAACCCTGATTAAAGTTTAATAAAGCTCAGAGTATAGCATGGAGAAGGAATGAGAGAAGTCCCGCACAGCTGCTGGTAGATCAGTAGAGAGTTATTGACACATGAAGACAATGGACTTGGAGAGAAGTGGTAAGATTCATGATGAATATATTTTGAGGGCAGATACAGTAGGCATAAAAGATGACATTATGATTATGACTTAAACTTGGGGAATAGCATATTAACTGAGATGTGGAATTTCAGTGACTAGACCCTATGTTTGAAAGGGGATATTAGAAGTTCAGTTTTGAATTGTCTGTGACACATGCACGTAGAGATGTCTCAGTTTACTTCTTCATTTCATTTATGTCTCTGAAGGTTACTCTCCCCCCGGTCCCAGAAAAACCTTTCCTGATGACTCTATCTAAACTCTCATATCCAATCTTTAGCACCTTGAATACATCATAGTGGCACTTCCTGACACCATGTTATAAATTTGTACCTTTATTGTAAGTTTCCTCCACTAGACTTTAAGCTCTGTGTGGGCAAGGAGCCCTGGTGGTGCAGTGGTTAAGAGTTTGGCTGCTAACCAAAAGGTTGGCAGTTGGAATCCAGAAGCCACTCTATCCTATAGGGTTGCTATGAGTCAGAATCAACTCAATGGAAACAGCTGTTTGTTTGTTTGGGTTTTTTTTTGGTAGGCAAGGGCATCGTCCTTTTTTATATAAAGCACCTAGACCTAATAGAATGATGGATATATGATGTGTAATAAAAAATTTGTGAATAAACAAATGGACGGATGGATGAGTAAATGTATGACAAGGAAGGACAATTGGATATATAAATCTAAGATTCATGTTGAGAGAGATATCTTCTCTGTGTCAGGTTAAAAGAAAAACCAACATGTACCGATAGAGCTATACCACCAAAGCCATTGATGCCTGTGCCTGGAGGTTACTTACATCAAAGTAAAAGAGAGGTAGGTTGTTACTGTACATAGGAATTAATTTCCCATGAAAAGAAATAATGGTTTAGTCCTAACTTAAATGGCATAATTATTTCTATAATTTAAGTTTATATATTTTTTTGTTAATATACATATACATTGGTCTAAAATCTAATGAGTCAAATGATCTTCTAGAACCCCAAACATTGAGTTTCTATTTAGGAAGGATATTATAATAGGAAAGGGATTCCTTGCTGCTATGAGGAACATAAAATGGAAAAAATAAAACATGATCCAAATACAAGACCAATGTTTTACCTAATGAACAATATAATGGTACTTTGTACAGATTTTTTTTGCCAAAATTATATCATTTAATTGTAAGAATGTTTATTTTGTTAAGGGTAATATTATTCATACAGGACATAAAAACAGGATAGCTATCTTCACAATGTTATTTAAAGATCATGTAACTGAAATAGCTCATCTCATCCAACCATGTTTTCATACAACGTACTCTAGGTCAGTTTTTCTTGAATCTAGATCTCCATGAAATCAGAATTATAACAAAATGCACTAAATGCTATAATTATGACAAAAAGCATCTGGGAAAACAAGAAGAGAGTACACTTGGCCCTACTTCGTGGATTTTGGGAGAAGAGACAATGCCATGCTGAGTCCTATGAGATCTACAGGAATCCACTGAACTGAAGTGTGCAAAGAGGGAACAAAAGAGAACAGAGAAAAGCTTGTGAAAAACTGTGGAGACATGCAAAACATGATGAATTCAGAAAATTTTCTCATATTTACCACAGTACAGGTATGTGGAATGGAATGGCCAGGTATGAGTCTAAACAGGGAGGAACCAGAGGGAGTACGGAACAGAGGGAAGAACTCGCCCCTGCGTGCAAGTCCAAGGCCAAGGCGGCGCCAGTGGTGTCACTAGGCGGTTGCGGAAGGTGGGGACTGCACCGTGTTACACTGTCAGAGGAGGTGACAAACTATGCAGAACTTGAGCTGCTCCAGAAATCCCGTGCCTCTTCATCTGTGTTTCGGCACTGCTCTCTGCTGCCCTGGCCCCACTGCAGCCCAGGCACCCCTGGAGCCCATCAGTCAGACTGCCCACCACCTGGGTGGGCTTGGCTTTTCCTTTTTGTCGCAGCTGTCAATGTCTATTCATCTTGAAATTTTTTGGGGGGGAGACGGCAACTTAGACATTGCCCCTGGACAATTGTTACCCTCACTACACTCCCGGCAAGAACTGTTTCGGGAGGCATGGGCATGTTCTGCTAAGCCCTACAGACTTTAAACCCGTTGAGGTCAAGTGAATTCCAATTCATAGTGATCCTACAAGACAGAGTAGAACTTCCCCATAGGGTTTCCAAGGCTGTAGTCTTTATGGAAACAGACTGCCATTATCTTTCTCTGACTGAGCTGCTGGTGGGTTCAAACCTCTGGCACTTCAGTTAATAGCAAAGCGCTTAAACCTTGAGCCACCAGGGCTCCTTCTATGGACTTTATGCTTTATGAAATGTGGTGCCATTTAAGGTTTTTAAATGGCCTGACAGCATTTGTAGTTTAGAAAGGTCATCTCTAATTTGATCTGAGGAAAGTTCTCTGGATGAGCAAAGAAAGATACTATTTAAAAATTCTCTTTAAATATTTCCATTCAAACACCTCTAATGGCAGAGGAAAGTGAATCATACCCTAGGATTTGGTGAAGGAATCTAGAATGTCCACTGGTTTTAAGGAGCAGTCAAGAGTTTAACTTTAAAAAAAAAAACAATTCAAGTAAATATTACATTCTACTCTTTAAAAGGAGACCTGGTGGCACAGTATTTAAGAGCTTGGCTGCTAACCAGAAAGGTTTGCAGTTCAAATCCACCAGCTACTCCTTGGAAACCCTAGGCGGCAGTTCTACTCTGTCCTATAGGGTCTCTACAACTCAGAACTAACTAGATAGCACCTAACAGCAACAACTGTTTAAAAAATATGTTTACAATTGTTCACTAAATGTAACACTTCATTCACGCCTATAAATTTTTTTTTGACAAAAGTAGAAAGAAAGCACCAGGAAAAAAAGCCTCAATTTCCCCCTCTTGGTACATTTCCCAGCTTAAGAAACAGGTCCACACATTTAACTTTACAAACAGAAAAAGAGGTGTGCTGAGAATCTTGGTAGAAAATTTCTGCATGAGGACAGGTAGACAAATGAAACAAAAGAATACATGACAAAGCAGAAACAACAAAAATACAAGTGGTTTTTGCTACTAAATTAAGATGGGAAAAATGGTATGAGAAAACTTGACCTGACTTGAATACTGTGTCTATAAATTCATATGCTTTATGAGAAAAATTATATTTTAGAGACATTTTCTTTAAAGTTCTTAATTTACTTGAAGTCATATTTTAAAAACTCACATGTAAAACTGTCTTTCTGCAGAATGTGTACTGCATTATAAAATTTTCTGGAATTTTTTAAAATTTAGTTTGTATTTCAAATAACTTTAAATTCTTAACTTGGAGAAGGTTGAAATCCCAGTATTTTACTCCAAATACTTAAATAAGGGGTGGCTTGCAAAAACCCTGTTATGATTCATTATACCAATTACATTACTCTTTCCTAATAAACAAAAGATATATTGAAATATAGTAATAGATGTAAAGCCTCATTTTTGTCATGCCCTTCTTCTAGACCTCTGGGAGTTTTCAGATCCTCAAAGATATTTATTCTAATGTCATACACTAGGTGATCTCTGAGGTCCCACCTAGGTCTAAAATCCTTGGATATCATATCTGTATATGTATTTAATGTGTTAAAATATATTTGGTTTGTCATCTGCTTGGCTGAGAAAGGAAGTCTCAGTATTGAGCTTTGTAAGTGAATGTTACTAAGTGTAAACTGATGCCTCCTCTGTCATCAAAACTTTTATTCTGATTTGGGGAATGCCATAACCTTTGCCCTCTAATTACCAAATGCTCTGCTTCCCACATAACTTATGCTCCCTTTTTTACAGATTCCTGCATGATATGCTTGCAGGCCCTATTGCAGAATTGCACCAGTTTGTGCACTAGCATTGTAGATTTGCAACACTGATATTCTGCAGAACAGTCTTCTCTTTCCATCTGGCTCACTGGAAATATTTTTCCCCTTCATATTTCCAGGTCCTCTTCTTGGGATCAGTTTATTTTTTTTTTTTTTTCCTTTCCTTTTACCACACCCTTCTTCACACCAGAGAAGACAAAATCTCATGGAAGAGTGCTTGTGTGCATCTGTGTGTGTGTGTAGCAGTGGGAGGGGTAGAGGTTATATGGCCAGCTGATTGTCAGCTACAGCTTCACATTGACCTTAAAAGCAACTTGTCTTTCAAGACCTCAGGCCACATTACATTATTTGACTTCACTCATTAATGTGAATTTTCTTTCCAGGGATCTGTTTTCTTTCCAGGGGTCCAGGTTCATTCAGAGACGCCCCCAGCTCAATTGCCTAAAAGAGAAAAAACTCAGATCTAGCAGGATGTGACAGTTCAATAAACAGGTAATTTTAGTATAAGATAACGAGCATTATGTCGAAGATATGTGTCAAAATATTATAGAAAATAAATACTAGCTATGAAACAGGGCTTCAAACAAATACGTTCCCGTTCGATCCTCTGATGAGAATTCACATTTCCACTTCAGATATACTGAATCAGAATCTACATTTCAACAAGATATATAAGAAGTTTCTGAGAATCTTGTTAAACTGTGGATGCTAATTCAGTATATCTGGGGTGGAAATGCAGGTTCTCAGCAGAGTGTCTAACTAGAATGAACTAGTTCAAAGCCCTGCTATGAAAACAAAGAAAGAAGAAATTAAAATTTCCTGGAAGAATTAGGATTTATTTATTACTTTTTTTTTTATTGTACTTCAGGTGAAGGCTTACAGAACAAATAGTTTCTAATGAAACAGTAGTACACATATTGTTTTATGACATTGGTTAACAAAACCACAACATTTCAACCCTCTCCCATCTCGAATTTTTTTTTTTTTTGGTGAAAATATATATAGCCAAAGATACACCATTTCAAAAGTTTCTACATGCACAGTTCAGTGACATCAACTACGCTCTTCCAATTGTGCTGCTATTCTCAATTTAAATGAAGGCTTACAGAACAAAATAGTTTCTCATTAAACAGTTACTACAAATGTTGCCCTATGACAATGGATAACAACCTCACAACACATCAACACTATCCTTACTCAGCCTTGGGTTCCCTATCACCAGCTTTCCTGTCGCCTTTTACCTTCTGGCCCTTGTCCCTGGACTGCTGTGCCTCATTAGTCCCATTTGGTTTTATGGGGCTGTCTACTATCTGGCTGAACGGTGAACCTCGGAAATGACTTCACCACTG
Organism: Dugong dugon; assembly: GCA_030035585.1. Lineage (NCBI taxonomy): Eukaryota > Metazoa > Chordata > Mammalia > Sirenia > Dugongidae > Dugong > Dugong dugon. The sequence goes on from CM057479.1 coordinate 39,462,791, forward strand.
AGCTAAAAGGGTGTCTGGGGACCATACTCTCAAGGTTTCCCCAGTCTCCTTTAGGCCAGGAAATCTGGTCTTCTTTTTTTTGTAAGTTAGAATTTTGTTCTACATCCTTCTACAGTTCTGTCCAGAACCTTCTGTTGTGATCCCCAGTCAGAGTATTCAGTGGTAGCATCTGGGCACCATCCATCTGTACTGGACTCAGTCTGGTGGAGGGCTTGGTAGCAGTGGACCATTAGTCCTTCGGACTAATGTTTTCCTTGTATCCTGTTCTCTTCATTCACCCTTGCTCCCGAAGGGATGAGACCAGTGGAGTATCTTAGATGGCTGCTCACAGCCTTTTAAGACCCCAGATGCTACTGACCAAAGTAGAATGTAGAACATTGTCTTTATAAACTGTGTTATGCCAATTGAGCTAGATGTTCCCCAAGACCATGGTCCCCAGAGCGCTCCACAGAGCAATTCAGTCCCTCAGGGAGTTTGGATGTGTCTATGGAGCTTCCATGACTTTTCCTTGTACAAGTTGTGCTAGTTTCCCCTGTATTGTGTACTTTCTCACCCTTCACCCAAGTTACCACTTATCTATTGCCTATTAAGTATTTCCCCCCCACTCCTCCCATCCCTGGTAACCAACAAAGATTGTTACATTTTGTGTGTGAACTTTTTCATGGGTTTTTACAATAGAGGTCTCATACAATATTTGTCCTTTTGTGATTGACTTATTTCAGTCCGCATAATGTCCTCCAGTTTCACCCATGTTATGAGATGCTTCACAGATTCATCATTGTTCTTTCTTGTTGCATAGTACTCCATTGTGTGTATGTACCATAGTTTGATTATCCGTTCATCTTTTGATGGGCATCTAGGTTGTTTCCATCATTTTGCTATTGTGAACAATGCTGCCACGAAAATAGGTGTGCATATGTCTATTTGAGTGATGACTCTTATTTCTCTAGGATATATTCCTAGGAGTGGGATTGCTGGATCGTATGGTATGTCTATTTCTAGCTTTCTGAGGAAGCGCCATATCATTTTCCAAAATGGTTGTATCATCTTGCATTCCTACCAACAGTGCATAAGAGTTCCGATCTCCCTGCAGCCTGTCTAACATTTGTTATTTCCAGAGTTTTTGATTCGTGCCAATAATGCCGGGGTGAGATGGTATCTCATTGTGGTTTTAATTTGCATTTCTCTAATGGCTAGTGATCGCGAGCATTACCTCATGTGTCTATCGGCCGCTTGAATGTCTTCTTTGGTGAAGTGTGTGTTCATTTTCTTTGCCATTTTTTAATAAGATTATTTGTCTTTTTGTTGTAGAGGTGTTGGATTTTCTTGTACATTATGGAGATTAGACCTTTGTCTGACTTGTACTGTACAAAAGTTTCTTCCCACTCTGGAGGTTCTCTTTTTACTCTTTTCGTGAAGTCTTTTGAAGAGCATAGGTGTTTTATTTTTAGAAGATCCCAGTTATCTAGCTTATCTTCCAGGGTTTGTGTGTTGATGGTTATGGTTTGTATCCTGTTAATGCCATTATTAAAGTCCATAGTGTTGGCCATATTTTTTCTTCTATGAACTTTGTAGTTTTAGGCTTTATATTTAGGTCTTTGATCCATTTTGAATTAGTTTTTGTATACGGCGTGAGGTATGAGTCCTGTTTCATTTTTTTGCAAATGGATATCCAGTTTTGCCAGCACCATTTGTTACAAAGACTGTCTTTTCCCCATTTGATGGACTTTGGGCCCTTGCCGAAGATCAGGTGACCGTACGTGGATGGATTTACATCTGGGTTCTCAATTGTGTTCCAATGGTCAAAGTATTTGTCGCTGTACTAGTACCAGGGTGTTTAGATTACTGTAGCTGTATAGTAGGTTCTGAAGTCAGGTAGTGTGAGTCCTCCAATGTTATTCTTCTTCTTCAGTAGTGCTTTACTAATTCAGAGCTTCTTCCCTTTCCATATAAAGTTAATGATTAGTTTTTCCATCTCTTTGAAAAATGTTGTTGGTATTTGGATCAGGATTGCTTTGTATTTGTAAATTGCTTTGGGAAGAATTGTCATTTTCACCATGTTGAGTCTACCCATCCATGAGCATGGTATGATTTTCCATTTATGTAGATCCCTTCGGGTTTCTTGCAGTAGTGTTTTGTAGTTTTCTTTGTATAGGTCTTTTACATCCCTGGTTAGATTTCTTCCTAAGTTTTTTTATTTTTTTAGGGGCTGTTATAAATGGTAATGTTTTCCTGATTTCCTTTTCATCGTTCTCCTTATCAGGGTATAGGAATTCAACTGATTTTTGTATGTTTATTTTGTATCGTGCTACTCTGCTGAATCTTTCTATTAGTTCCATTAGATTTCTCATGGAGTCTTTAGGGTTTTCTATGTATAGTATCATATCATCTGCAAACAGGGACAGTTGAACTTCTTCATTACCAATTTGGATGCCTTTTATTTCTTTTTCTTGCCTTATTGCTCTAGCTAGAACTTCCAGCACAATGTTAAATAGGAGTGGTGATAAAGGGCATGCTTGTCTTGTTCCTGTTTTCAAGGGGAATGTTTTCAGGCTCTGTCCATTAAGAATGATGTTGGCCATTGTTTTTGCATAGATGCCCTTTATTACGTTGAGAAATTTCCCTTCTATACCTATTTTCTTGAGAGTTTTTATCAGGAATGGGTGTTGGACTTTGTTGAATGCCTTTTCTGCATCAGTTGAGGTGATCATGTGATTCTTTTCTTTCCTTTTATTTTTGTGGTGGATTACGTTGATTGATTTTCTAATGTTGAACCATCCTTGCATACCTGGTAGGAATCCTACTTGGTTGTGATGTATTATTTTTTTGATATGATGCTGAATTCTATAGGCTAGGATTTTGTTGAGAATTTTTACATCTATATTCATGAGAGATATTGGTCTGTAATTTTCTTTTTTTGTGACCTCTTTGCCTGGTTTTGGTATTAGCATTACGCCAGCTTCATAGAATAAATTTGGAAGTGTTGTTTCCTTTTCTATGTTCTGAAACAGCTTGAGTAGTACTGGTACAAGCTCTTCTGTAAATGTTTTGTAGAATTCTCCAGTGAAGCCATCTGGGCCAGGGCTTTTTTTTTTGTTGGGAGTTTTTTATTACCTTTTCAATCTCTTCTCTTTTTATGAATCTGTTCAGATTTTCAACATCACTTTGTTGTAGTTTGGGTAGGTAGTGTGTTTTTAGAAATTTATCCATTTCCTCTAGGTTTTTGTATTTGTAGGAGTATAGTTTTTCATAATATTCTGTTATAATGCTTTTTATTTCAGTTAGGTCTGTTGTAATGTCACCCATTTCATTTCTTATGTGGGATATTTGTGTCCTCTCCTATTTTTCTTTTGTCTGTCTGGCCAGTTGTCAATTTTGTTGATTTCTTTCAAAGAACCAACTTTTGGTTTTGTTGATTCTTTCTATTGTTTTTCTGTTCTCTATTTCATTTATTTCTGCTCTGATCTTTACTGTTTCCTTTCTTCTGGTGGCTGTGGGCTTTTTTTTTTTGTTGTTGTTCTCTTTTATTTGTTTGAGTTGTATAGTTAACGTTTTGATTTTGTCCCTTTCTTCTTTTTGGCGTGTTCATGTATTGTTATAAATTGTCCTGTGTGGACTGCCTTTCCTGTGTCCCAAAGGTTTTGGTGTGATGTGTTTTCATTCTTATTTGATTCTAGGAATTTTTTGATGCCATCTCTGATTTCTTCTATTAACCAGTGGTTTGTAAGCAGGGTATTATTCAGTTTCCATGTAACTGATTTTTTTTCCTTGCTCTTTCTAGTGTTAACTTCTACCTTGATGGCATTGTGGTCAGAGAAGTTACTTTGAATTATCTCAACGTTTTGGATCTTGTTGAGGATTTCTCTGTGGCCTAAGATGTGGTCTATTCTGGAGAACGTTCCATGTGTACTGGAAAAGAATGTGTAGTTTGCAGCAGTTGGATGGAGTGTTCTATATATGTCTATGAGGTCAAGTTGGCTGATTGTGCCCTTTAGGTCTTCTGTATCTTTGCTGAGTTTCTTCTTAGTTGTTCTGTCCTTTACTGAGAGTGTTGTGTTGAAGTCTCCTGCTATTATTGTGGAAGTGTCAATTTCTCCTTTCAGTATTGTTAGAGTTTGTTTTATGAATTTTGGATCCCTGTCTTTGGGTTCGTAGATGTTTATTATGATTATGCCTTCATGATGGATCATCCCCTTAATCATTATATAGTGTCCTTCTTTGTCTTTTATGGTTGATTTTGTTTTAAAATCTATTTTATCTGAGATTAGTATTGCCACTCCTGTTTTAGGTCATTGTTAGCTTGTTCTATTGTTTCCAACCTTTGACTTTTAATAAATTCACATCTTTGTTTCTAAGGTGTGCCTCTTGTAGACAGCATATTGATGGATCCTGTTTTCTTATCCATTCTGTCACTCTCTGTGTCTTTATGGGTGCATTGAGTCCATTTACATTCAGTGTAATTGTTGATAGATGTGAGTTTGTTGCTGTCATTTTGTAGTTTTTTTTTTTTTTTTTTTTTTTTTGTGGTGCTGACGTTTTTGTTGTTCTTACTCTCCTGTGCTGAGTTACTTTTCTTGTGGGTTTTTTTTTTTTCATTTCTTTTGTTTTTGTAGGTTGTGTTTTTGCTGAGACTTTATTTTTTTCCCCTTTATTTTTATGTGTATGTTTATTAACTTTCTTTTTGGTACCATGAATTTCACCCTTATCTTTCTAAGTTTGAAGCAGTCTATTATTACTTGGTATTGCCTTGCCTTCCTCTCCATTAGAAGGTACTGTACCTACACCTTTTATTCCCTCTTTTATTGCTCTGATGTTGTTGTCATTTACTGATTAACTGCACTGATTCCCTGTTGTATTTCTTTTGGTTTTGGATAGTCCTTGAGAGTTCATTTCCTAGATTGCTATCTGGCTTGTATGATCCTGCATCCTAGATTCTGCCCCGTGAGCTGAAGTTGTTTGTTCTCAGATCACAGATCTCCCTTTAATAATTCTTGTAAGTTTGGTTTGGTTTTTACATATTTCCTTAATTTCTGTTTATCTGGATATGTTCTAATTTTGCCCTCATATTTGAACGAGCATTTTGCAGGTTATATTAATCTTGGTTGTCAATTTTTTCTTTCAAGGTTTTATATATGTCATCCCATTGCCTTCTTGCCTGCATGGTTTCTGCTGAATAATCTGAGCTTATTCTTATTGTTTCTCTTCTGTATGTGTCTTCTTGTTTTTTTACAAGCTGCTCTCAAGATTCTTTGTTTTTCTTTGGTTTTGGTGAGTGTGATTATTATATGCCTTGGTGATTTTATTTTGGTGTCCATCCTATATGGGGTTCATTGAACTTCTTGGAAGGCCAACTTTTCTTCTTTCATGATATTGGGGAAGTTTTCTGTCAGCAGTTCCTCAATGATTCTCTCTGTGTTTTCAGTCCCCCCCCCCCCCTTCTGGAACTCCAATTACTTGCAAATTTTTGCCTTTGATTATATCCCACATAACTCTCAGGATCTCTTCATTCTTCTTTGTTCTTTTTTATGAGTTTTCCTCAAGCAGAGTTGTATCCAAGTGTTCATCTTCAATTCCACTGATCCTGTCTTCCACCATTTCAAATCTGTTCCTCAGCCCTTCTATGACACTGTCCATTTCTGAAATCTTGTTGTTTATCTTTTGAATTTCTAATTGTTGTTTTGGTATAATTTCTAGTTGTGAATTTATTTTGGCGTTTTGTTGCTGCATTATTTTGCTGAATTCTTTCATGAGTTTGTCTATTTTTTCTTCATTTTTGTCTGCTTTTTGCTTCGACTGTTGGATAATTCTGAGTGTTACAGATTTGAATTCCCTATCTGGTAGTTCTAGTGCATTTTTTTCCACTGGAAAGTCATCTGGTGTTTTATTTTGGACACCTACTGGAACCATCCTGTCCTGTTTTTGTAAATGTGTACATGTTGTCTACTGTCTTAGGGGAATTAAGTAGTTATTTTTCTTGTTTATCGATTGTAGATTTGTTTGTTTCATCCTTTTTTTTAAAATTTGGCTCTGTCTGAGCAGGCGGGCTGTGTGTTCTTTGTTGTTTGCTCATTTGTGGCCATGATATTTTTCACCTCCTTCTCCAATTGGCAGAGTCAGTCACTCAGATATGGTACAGCAGCTCAGGTCTAGTTGAAGAGGAGTTACTGGGACAGGTTGTTTGTGGCACTCACTACAGCTACCAGAGCGGGTTGGTAATCAGTGCAGGGCAGGTTCCATTAGGCCGTGCCTGTGCTTCTTGGTGGTGTGATGTTAAGTGCACGGCGCAGGTAGGCAGGATGTAGGGGAGAGATTGCTATGTGTGGAGCTAAGATGGATATGGAAGAGAGGAGAGAGGAACAGGAGCCAAAAACCTACAAACAAACAAAAAAGAGTGCTAGGAGAGCTTGCTGTTGGAATGGAGAAATGAGAGATTATGAAATGGAGAAAAACAAAAAGGGTAAGAGGAAGAAAAAAAGTAAAGAAAAGCAAGGAATAAATAAATAAAAATCAGAAAGAGAAAAAAACAGCAAATTCCCCTGGTATCCCACTGCTGCAGCTATGAGATCTGGGGAAGTTGTTCTCAGTTGTTGCAGTACAGCCTAGCTAGAAGGCATAGAGGTATTCAGGGAACAGAATGAGAAAGAAGGTATAGAGAGACGAGAAACTGATTAATGAAGAAAGACAAAAAGGGAAAAAGACGGAAAAGAAAACAAACCAAATTAAAAAAAAAAGAAAAGAACAAGAAAAACTCCCCAAAAAACAGGGGGAAAAAAAAAAAAAAAAACGCAAAAAGGCAATGCCCCTAGGGATCCCTCTGCAAGTCTGTGCAAGCCGTAGGGATAGGTTCCAAGATGCACAGCACCACGTGGCCAGAACGGGCTCCCAACTCCTGAAAAGGAAAAGAAAACAAACAAACAATTCAAAACAAACAAACACACAAAAGCCCCATGATCCCACCAGCATGGCAGCCCAGACTGGGAAGCATTTCCACACTGGAGCAGAGCTCCACAGCCCCGCAGGAAGAAGCAAAGATGGCTCACGGAGCCAGGTATTTGTGCGAAAGGAGGGGGAGGTGGTGAGAGGTAAGGAAGAAATCAAAAGAAGCAGAAAAAAAAGCAACACCAGCAGCCAATAAGTGGCACTCAGAGAGCCAGCTATTGGGGGTGGATGTAATCCAAGCAGCCGATGTTTCCCGGACAAGAGACTGTGGTTGTGGGAAGCAGAGGAGCCTGAGTGGGGGTGAAGAATGGTGTGGTGTGGGGAAGCGTCTATCACAAATTACCAGAACTATGCAGCCCCTCAGGAAGAAGCAAAGATGGCACACGGAGCCAGGTATTTTAGCAAAAGAAGGGGGAGGTGGTGAGAGGTAAGGAAGAAATCAAAACAAGCAGAAAAAAAAGCAACACCAGCAGCCAACAAATGGCACTCAGAGAACTGGCCAGTTTGGGTGGGTGGAATCCAAGCAGCCAGTGCTTCCCGGACAAGAGACTGTGGCCAGGGGAAGCAGAGGAGGCCGAGTTGGGGTGAAGAAGGGTGGGGGGTGGGAAAGCGTATATTGCCAGTGACTGGTTGTTCTGTCTCCTGCTGGAAACTCTGTGAAGCTTCTTTCTCATATCCTCTATTCGCTGGTCTCTGATAGGAGTCCAAGATGGTGGATCCGTGCTGTGTTAGCTGATAGGGGACCTCTGAATGAATATCTCCTCGCTCTGCATTCTCTGTCAGTTTTCTCACTCCATTTGGTGCTTGGCTGAGTTCTTTATCTCTTCATTTAATGTTTTAAGATTTCAGGATTGCTGTTTTCTCTGTTTGGCTTGGTTTTTTGGATCTTTCCTGTGGAGGGATGGTGTGATGCTTTTGCCTAGAGTGACATTTTGCCAGAAGTCCCTAGGATTTATTTTTAAGATATTTTTGCCATTTGACATTTTAAAAATAAAAAAGTGAAAGGGAAAAAAGGAATATTAGGCAAAGAGAACAGCAAAAGTGAAGACATGGTGACATGAATGTTTAGAGAAATGGTTCACAAAAATTGTGGTCTCCCAGACCAAAAGCATCAATAACACACAGGAATATATTAGAAATGGAAATCAGTGAGCCTTGCTCATATCTATTGAATCAGAAACTAGTAATCTGTGCTTTAATATGGCCCTCATATGATTCTGAAGCATGCTGAAATTTGAGAACTGCAGAGCAAGTCTGAAAAAAAAGTAACTATTTGGTATGATTCAAATGTAGGCTATAAGAGTGTGCAGTGAAAACAGATTAGGCTATTACACAGTAGGCTTTCGTGAGATATTCAAGTCTTAAGCATGGAATTGACATGTCCATACGGTTTTTTAAAAGATCTCTCTGATAGCATACTAATATTTAATTAGGTTGATAAAGAGACTGACAAAGAAACTATCCCATAGGGAATAAATAAATTTTGAACCTCAGTAGTGGAAGGAAGGATGGAGGGTAGGGAATAGATATGAAAAATTGAAGATGTAGAATTTTCCAGATAGCTTGTATGTCTTTCAACATAATTTTCTACAGACAAAACTTTAAGTCAAAAAATAAAATATAGGAAATTTTAAGCACCTGAGTATGTTGATCAGGGGAAGGGGGGTGGACGGCAAGGTGGCCTGAAGAGGCTATGTGCTACCCCACAAAACAGAACTGATCTTTCTTCTAGTTATAATAATGTATAAGATAGCCTATTTAGAGAAAACAAAGCAGAGTCTCTGTTTTGTAGTCTTTGTCTTTTTCCAGTCTGGACTGGTAGAATAGGGACATACCTCTCTGTGGTGTCATATCTTATTCTCTACCCATGTAATTTCTAAATGGAATGTCATTGTTTTCTTTTAGTGGAAACTAACATTCATTCATCTGCTTAACCAAGAAATATAAAGTACTTAAACATGCTCCCCAAGTGCAGTAATGTAAGTGCCACCTGGCAAGATGAGGTAAGTGAAAAAAAGAAAATAAAGTGATCAATAACCCTTTTGTCCAATGGACTATTGTGCCATTGCAAGGTCTCTTTGCAAAACTGTCATTTTTTGGTCACAATTTTATTGCAAACAAAACTAATCAGTCTCTTACTGAAACGCATTTTCATTTTTTCTTGCAATATAAGTCATTGAGAAAACATTTTGGTGCCATCAGTAGTCTGACAGTATAATCTAAGGGCATATTTGTTTTTCGTAAGTATGACCACTCCTACCATAAGAAGACTGAGATTTTATTGACTTTTTCCTGTACATTATACATATATTTTCTCACATAAAGGAACTTAGGAAAACTCTTTAAATGTGTTTGCCTCAGCTGGAAGTTACGTTATTTTTACCCTTCCTCTTCCATTCTTATCTGCAATGTGAATAAGATGGCTGGAGCTCCAGCAGCTATCTGTTAAATGAAACCACAATGAAGATAAGAGCCAAGTGTTATGGATGGAAAAAAGTAAAGATAAAAATTGTCTGTCCCCTGATCATATGGAGCTTCCTTACAGCCTTGGATTGTCTAGACCTAAACATTTCTAAGAGAGAACAATTTTGCTTAAACTACTGTTATTGGAGTTTTCTACTGCATACAGTCAAATGATCCTGTGATACATTTAATTATCCGTTCTATTTCTGGGCGATTAATTTGTTTCCACTCTTTTTTTTCTCATTAAAATCATAATCAGTAGGATATTCTTGTAACTAAATACTATACAATGCATTATTTTTTCATTAAATATTATAAACATATTTCTATACCATTGCTTATTATTCCACACTATTTTTTTCAGCATCATGGATTTACTGTGAATTATTAAACCAATCACTTATTGTAGAATAATTATGTTTTGTCTTTTTTTTTTTTTTCTATTGTAAACAACAGGACATCAAACTCCCATAATTTCAAACCCTAGTCAGCATTATGGACTATTAAAAAATATAATAATAATAAATTATTTGAACAAAATCAAAATCAATTCATCCAAATAGAGTTTTAATTTTGGCACCTTTTCTCTGCAATAAATCCATCAAGAATGACATGTTTATGGAGGGTTCTCTAAAGTCAATGTAAATCAAGGTCAGTGAGAGTACTAGGCCCAAGTAATTCCCAGTCATGATTAAGTGTTATGAAGTCAGAATCATAATTATGATTGAGTTCATTCTGCTCTTATAAAACTCCACAAAACACAGAAGAAGCAGGAATGCATATTAAGTGGGAATGTTGAAACAGAAAATTGTTATCTCATATGCCATTGCTTAGCACTAGACATATTGAGTCTTTTGTTTGTTTTGAAAGTTTGAATGTAATGAACAAATCATTTTGCTTATCCTTCTCAATTTCAGATTCTTCCATCACCATATTTGTTGCCTTACACCCTTAATGTGATTTTCCAAAGAGAAAATTGACAAGCAAGCAGAACAAACAATTGCTTGAAATTTTGTCAAACAACTCCAGAAAGCAGAAAAATTTTCCCAAAACTTCAAAAATGTAAATTTCTTTTGGAATAGCAATATATTTGTTGTTGTTATGTTGAGTTTATTTAATAAAGTAATACCTTTTGTCTGTACTAGGATTCCTTTTTTCCTGTCATCATTAAACTTCTGCTTAGTGTGCAGGTCCAGCTAAACTCCAACACCTTTCATTAAAGGCATTCTAACCACTCCAATTAAGAAACAAAATGCACCTTCCTCCTATAGCATCATGAACGAATACCACTTATATATTTTTATTGTTGTTAGATGCCATCAAGTCAGTTCTGACACATAGTGACCAAAGTAAAACAGAACGAAACACTTCCCAGTCCTGTGCCATCTTCACAATCTTTGCTATGCTTAAGTCCATTGTTGCAGTCACTGTGTCAATCTATCTTGTCGAGGGTCTTCCTCTTTTTTGTTGGCTCTATTTTACCAAGCATGATCACATTCTCCAGGGACAGGTCCCTCCTGATAACATGCCAAAAGTACGTGAGAGAAGTCTCGCCATCCTTGCTTGTAAGGAGCATTCTGGCTGTACTTCATCCAAGACAGATTTGTTCGTTCTTCTGGAAGTCCATGGAATATTCAACATTCTTTGTCAACACCATAATTCAAAGACTTCAATTCTTCAGTCTTCCTTATTCATTGTCCAGCTTTCACATGCATATAAGGTGATTGAAAATATCATGGCTTGGGTCAGGTGGACCTTGGTCCTCAAGGTGATATCCTTGCCTTTCAATACTTTAAAGAAGTCTTTTGCAGCAGATTTGCCTAATGCAAATTTCTTGACTGCTGCTTCCATGGGTGTTGATTGTGGATCCAAGTAAAGAGAAATCCCTGACAATTTCAATCGTTTCTCCATTTATCAGGATGTTGCTTACAGGTCCAGTTGTGAGGATTTTTGTTGTCTTTATGTTGAGGTGCAATCCATACTGATTTTCATCAGTAAGTGCTTCAAGTCCTATTCACTTTCAGCAAGCAAAGTTGTGTCATCTGCATATCACAGGTTGTTAATGAGTCTTCCTCCAATCCTGACACTGCATTCTTCTTCATATAGTCTATTATTTGCTCAGCATACAAATTGAATAAGTATGATGAAAAGATACAACCCCGACACACACCTTTCCTGACTTTGAACCACTCAGTGTCCTCCTGTTCTATTCAAATGACTGCCTCTTGGCCGACATACAGGTTCCTCATGACCACAATTAAGTGTTCTGAAATTCTTACATAATCATACATTAACTCATATCACTTATTTGGTCATCAGACTCCACTGATGCAGACCATTTTGTGTGTGGATATCTTGTATCATCGTTAAATCTTGCATTGCTGCTTAACATTAGGTTTTGATCCTAAATGTTGTTCCATTGGATTTCAAGCATTCAGGGTAAGTCTTGAGGACCTGTGAAGTGTATCTGTATGATTATTCAGAGTTTATCAGGGATATACTTTTTCTAAGGTCTTTCAGATTTAAATAGAACCACATCTTTTAATGCCTTGCTCTCTCCCTTCAATCCATTAACTCGATTTTTAATAATTTATTTAATCATGGTTCCTCAATCAGACATTAAATTCCATGAAGCTGCTGATTTTTTTTTTCTGTTTTGTTCTTTATCTTAAACCTAGTAACTAGCTTAGTACATGGTACAAAGCAGGAGATGAGGATATGTTTAAAAAAATAAAACATAAATGATTTGAAGAATAAGGGACAAAACTGGAGCAAGCTAATGCAAAAAGGAGAGATATAAAAGTCAAAGGAGACAATATCTATCTTTACGTCTACCTTAGTAGAAGATAATCAGCACTGGGTTTCCCACAGAGACCTGAAAATATTTTGTGTTTGTATTTTTGAGGTTCAAGAGTCAGAATCCACAGGAAGGCAAATGACAACAATTTCATCCTAAACTAGAGTGTTCATGGAAACACAGCCACATATCTTTTTTTCCTTCCACTGAAAGTATACTAGTTGTTGTGAGTCAACTCCAACTCATGGCAACCCCATGTGTGTCAGAGTACAGTTGTGCGCTATAGGGTTTTCAATGGCTGATTTTCAGAAACACATTGCTAGGACTTTCTTCTGAGGTGCTTCTGAGTGGATTCAAACTGTCAACCTTTTGGTTAGCAGCCAAGTACATTAACTGTTGGCACCTCCCAGGGACTTCAATCAAGGTATAAAAAAGCAAAAAACCAAACCTATTGCCATTGAGTGAATTCCAGCTCATAGCAACACTGCAGGACAGAGTAGAACTGCCCCATAGGGTTTCCAAGGATTAGCTGGTGGATTAGAACTGACCATTTGATTAGCAGCCAACCCAGCTCTTAACCACTGAGCAACCAGGGCTCAAAAATCAAAGTTTAGGTTTCTTAAAATGGAACCCCGTTTGATTTTCTGTTTTATTCAGATACAGGGCCATATATAGAGCTATATTCACAGAAGATTATCAGTAATTGTTTATTGTTATTGTTGTTAGGTTCCATTGAGTTGGTTCCAACTCATAATGACCCTGTGCACAACAGAACAAAATACTACCTGGACCTGCACCACCCTCACAATCTTTCTTATGTTTCAGCCCATCATTGCAGTCACTGTGTCAATCCATCTCACTGAGGGTTTTCACCTTTTTCACTGACCATCTATTTTATCAAGCATGATGTCCTTCTCCAGGGACAGGTCCCTCCTGATAACACGTCCAAAGTATGTGAGATGAATTCTCACCATCCTTGCTTCTAAGGAGCATTCTGGCTGTACTTCCTCCAAGACAGATTTGTTCATTCTTCTGGAAGTCCAGGGTATATTCAATATCCTTCTCAAAACCATAATTCAAAGGAGTCTATTATTCTTTGGTCTTCCTTACTCATTGTCCAGCTTTCGCATGCATAAGAGTAGATTGAAAATACCATGGCTTGGGTCAGGAGCACCTTAGTCCTCAAAGTGACATCTTTGCTTTCTAGCACTTTAAAGAGTTTTTTGTGGCAGATTTGCCTGATGCAATATGTCCTCTGATTTCTTAACTGCTGCTTCCATGGGCATTGATTGTGGATCCAAGTAAAATGAAATCCTCGACAACTTCGATCTTTACATAATGTCACTTATTGGCCCAGTTGTGAGGATTTTTGTTTTCTTTATGTTGAGGTATAACTCATACTGAAGGCTGTAGTCTTTAATCTTCATCAGTAAGTGCTTCAAGTCTTCTTCGCGGTCATTAAGCAAGATTGGGTCATCTGCATATCACAGGTTGTTAATACATCTTCTTCCAATCCTGATGCTCCATTCTTCTTCATATAGCCCAGTTTCTCAGATTATTTGCTCAGCATATAGATTGAGTTAGTATGGTGAAAGGATTCAAACCTGAAGGACACCTTTCCTAATTTTAAACCACGCAGTATCATCTTGTCTGTTTGAATCACTGCCTCTTGTTCAGTGTACAGGTTCCTCATTAGCACAATTAAGTGATCTGGAATTCCCATTCTTTGCAATGTTATCCATAATTTGTTATGATCCACACTGTCAAATCCCTTGGCATAGTCAATGTAAACATCTTTCTGGTATTCTCTACTTTCAGCCATTGTCCATCTGACACAGCAATGTTATCCCTTGTTCCATGTCCTCTTCTGAATCAGGCTTGAATTTCTGGCAGTTCCCTGTCAATATAGTAATGCAATAGATTTTGAATGGTCTTCAGCAAAATTGGACTTGTGGGTAATATTATATTGTTCTATAATTTCTGCATTCTGTTGGATCATATTTCTTTTGAATGGGCACAAATATGGATCTTTTCCAGTCTTTTGGCCAAGAAGCCTTCTTCCAAATTTCTTGACATAGACAAGTGAGCACCCCAGCACTGCACTGGTTTGTTGAAACATCTCAATTTGAATTCCATCCATTCCTGGAGCCTTGTTTTTCGTCATTCTTTTCAGTGCAGCATAGACTTCCTTCTTCATTACCATCGGTTCTTGGTCGCATGCTACCTCCTGAAATGGATGAACATTGACCAATTCTTTTTGGTACACTGACTCTGTGTATTCCTTCTGTCTTCATTTTTTTCTTCTCTCTCTTTTTTTTTTTTTGTCTTTTCCTTCCCTTCCATCTTCTTTTCATGCTTCCCACATCTTTCAATATTTTGTCCATAGAATCCCTCAATATTGCAGCTTGAAGCTTGAATTTATTCTTTGATTCCTTCAGCTTGAGAAATGCTGAGCGTGTTCTTCCCTTTTGGTTTTCTAACTCCAGGTCTTTGCACATTCCATTATAATACTTTGCTCTGTCTTCTCCAGCCGTCCTCTGAAATAGTTTTTCAGCTCTTTTACGTTATCATTTCTTGGATTAAGCTACTCAGTGTTCAAGAGCAAGTTACAGAGTCTCTTCTGACCTCCATTTTGGTCTTCTCTTTCTTTCTTGTCTTTTTAATGAACTTTTGCTTTCTTTGTGCATGATGTCCTTGATCTTATTCCTCAACTCTTCTGGTCTTCAGTCATTAGTGTTCAATGTGTCTAATGAATTCTTGAGATGGTCTCTAAATTCAGGTGGGATATACTCAAGGTCATATTTTGGCTCTCAAGGACTTGCTCTAATTTTCTTCAGCTCCAGTTTGAACTTGCATATAAGCAATTGATGGTCTGTCCTGCAGAAGACACTTGGCCTTTTTCTAACTGATGATATTGAGCTTCTCCATGGTATCTTCCCAGAGATGAAGTCGAATTGACTCCTGTGTATTTCAGTTTGTGAGGTGTACATGTATAATTGTCATTTATGTTGTGGAAAAAAGGCATTTGCAATGAAGAAGTTGTTGGTCTTGCAAAATTCTATCATGTGATTTCCGACGTTATTTCTGTCACCAAGACCATGTTTTCATATTAATTCTTCTTTATTTTCAACTTTCAAATTCCAACCACTGGTAACTATCAATGAATCTTGATTTCAGATTTGATTAATTTTAGACTGCAGAAGGTGGTAAATATCTTTAATTTCCTCATCTTTGGCCTTAGCGGTTAGTGTGTAAATATGAGAAACAATCATATTAACTGGTCTTCCTTGTAAGCATATGGATATTTTCCTATAACTGACAGCATTGTAGTACAAGATAGATATTGAAATGTTCTTTTTGTGGATGAATGTAATGCCATTCCACTTCAATTTGTCATTCCCAACATAGTAGACCCTATGATTATTTGACTCAAAATAGTCAACACCAACTCATTTCAGCTCACTAATGCCTAGGATGTCAGAAGAGACTCTGAAACTTGCTCTTGAACTTTGAGTAGCTAAAGCAAAAGGAAGAAATGATGAACTAAAAGAGCTGAACAGAAGCTTTCAAAGAGTAACTTGAGAAGACAAAGTGTTATAATGACATGTGCAAAGACCTGGAGTTAGAAAACCAAAAGGGAAAAACAAGCTAAAAGAACTGAAGAAAAAAATCAAGCCTCAAGTTGCAATACTTAAGGATTCTACAGGAAAATATTAAAAGACACAGGAAGCACCAAAAGAAGATGGAAGGAATACACAAAGTCACTATACCAAAAAGAATTGGTTTATGTTAAACCATTTCAGAAGGTAGCAAGTGATCAAGAATCAATGGTAATGAAGGAAGAAGTCCAAGTTGCACTGAAGGCACTGGCAAAAAACAAGACTCCAGGAATTGCCAGAATATCAATTGGGATGTTTCAACAAACAGATGCAGTGCTGAAGATGCTCACTTGTCTATGCCAAGAAACTCAGAAGACAGCTAGCTGGCCAACCAATTGGAAGAAATCCATATTTGTGCCTATTCCCAAGAAAGGTGATCCAATCGAATGCGGAAATTATCAAACAATATCATTAATATCACATGCAAGTAAAATTTTGCTGAAGATCGCTCAAATGTGGCTGCAGCAGTACATCAACAGAGAACTGCCAGAAATTCAAGCCAGATTTAGAAGAGGACATGGAACCAGGGATATCATTGCTGACGTCAGATGGATCCTGGCTGAAAAAAGAGAATATCAGAAAGATATTTTTTTTTTTTTTTTTAATATATATTTTATTGTACTTCAGGTGAAAGCTTACAGAGCAAATAGTTTCTCATGAAATAGTAGTACACATGTTGTTTTTTGACATTGGTTAACAACCCCACAACGTATTAAGCCTCTAAATTCTCAACCTTTTTTTTTTGATGAAAATTACAGATGGCCAAAGATACACCGTTTCAAAAATTTCTACATTCACAGTTCAGTGACATTGACTACGCTCTTCCAACTGTGCTGTTATTCTCACTTAAGATGAAGGCTTACAGAAAAAATAGTTTTTCATTTAAGAGTTACTACACATGTTGCCCTACGATAATGGTTAACAATCTCACAGCACATCAAGAATATCCTTACTCCACCTTGTGTTCCCTATCACCAGGGGGCTTCCTTGTCCCCTTCTGTCTTCTGGACCTTGTCAGTGGACTATTGTACCTCTTTAGTCTCATTTGTTTATTTATTTATTTATTTATTTATTTATTTTTATTTTATTTAAACACCATTTCAAAACTTTTTACTTACACATTTAAGTGATATTGACTATGCTCTTCCAATTGTGCTGCCATTCTCGCCCAAGATGAAGGCTTACAGGACAAAACAGCCTCCCATTTAATAGTTACTACAAATGTTGCCCTATAGCAGTGGTCAACAATCTCACAATACATCGACAGTGTCCTTATTCAATTTGTGTTCCTTATCATCAGTTTCCTACTCTCCCTCTGCCTTCTGGCCCTTGTCACCGGACTCCTGTACATCGTTAGTCCCATTTAGTTTTACTGGGGTGTCCATTCCCAGGCTTAAGATCGAACCTTGAAGGTAACTTCCCCTCTGAGCTGAAAGGGTGTCTGGGGGCCACACTCTCGAGGTTTCTCTAGTATTCTTTAGGCCAGTATATCTGGTCTTCTTTTTTTTTTTTTTTTTTTTGGGGAGTTAAAATTATACTCTACATCCTACTCCAGCTCTGCCCAGAACCCTCTGTTGTGATCCTGGTCAGAGGAGTCATTGGTGGTAGCCGGGCACCATCCAGCTGTACTGGGCTCAGTCCCGTGGAGGCCTTGGTAGCTGTGGACCATTAGTCCTTCGGACTAATCTTTTCCTTGTATCCTGTTCTCTTCGTTCTCCCTTGTTCCCGAAGGGATGAGATCAGTGGAGTATCTTAGATGGCCGCTCATAGGCTTTTAAGACCCCAGACACTACTCACCAAGGTAGAATGTAGAGCATTATCTTTATAAGTAGTGTCATGCCAATTGAGCTAGATGTTCCCCGAGATCATGGTCCCCAGAGCCCTCCGTCCAACAACTCAGTCCCTCGGGGGGTTTGGATGTGTCTATAGGGCCTCCATGACCTTTATCAGAAAGATATTTACCTGTGTTTTATTGACTATGCAAAAGCATTTGACTGTGTGGGTCATAAAAAATTCTGGATAATAATGCCAAGAATGCAAATTCCAGAACACTTAATTGTGCTCATGAAGAACCTGTACTTTAATCAAGAGGCAGTTGTTCGAACAGAACAAGGGGATACTGTGTGGTTTAAAGTCAGGAAAGGTGTGAGTCAGGGTTGTATACTTTCATCATACCTATTCAATCTGTATGCTGAACAAATAACCTGAGAATCTGGACTATGTGAAGAAGAATGTGGCATCAGGATAGGAGGAAGACTCATTAACAACCTGCATTATCCTCACAACTGGACAAATAAGCAACATCATGATAAACGGAGAAAAGACTGACATTTTCAAGGATTTCATTTTACTTGGATTCGTGATCAACACCCATGGAAGCAGCAGTCAAGAAATCAAAAGATGCATTGCATTGGGAAAATCTGCTGCAAAAGACCTCCTTGGAATGTTAAAAAGCAAAGAAGTCACCTTGAAGACTAAGGTGTACCTGACCCATGCCATGGTGTTTTCAATTGTCTCATATGTATGTGATAGCTGGATGATGAATAAGTAAGACTGAAGAAGAAATGATGCCTTTGAATTGTGGTGTTGGCAAAGAATATTGACTATAACATGGACTGCTGAAAGAACAAACAAATCTGTCTTGGAAGAAGTATATCCAGAATGCTCTTTACAGGCAAGGATGGCGAGACTACGTCTCACATTCTTTGGACATGTTATTAGGAGGGATCAGTCCCTGGAGAAGGACATCGCTCTTGGTAGGATAGAGGCTGGTGAAGGAGAGGAAGACCCTCAATGACACAGATTGACACAGTGACTGCAACAATGGGTTTAAGCACAGCAAGAATAGTGAGGATGGCACAGGACCGGATAGTGTTTTTTCTGTTGTACGTAGGATAGCTAAGAGTTAGAATCAACTCAACGGCACCTAATAACAACAACAATGCCTAGAATATCGATCTATAGTCAGTCCATTTCATTTCTGACATTTTCCAATTTTCTGAGACATTCCTTTTATTAATGGATGTTTGCAGCTCTTCTCATTTTGAGTCGTGCCACATCAGCAAATGAAGGTGCTGAATGCTTGACTCTATCCATGTCATTAAGGTCGACTCTAGTTTGAAGAGGCAGCTTTTCCATTGTCATCTTTTGAGTGCCTTCCAACCTAAGGGGCTCATCTTCTGGCACTATACCAGATAATATTCCACTGCGATTCATAAGGTTTTCACCAGCCAGTTTTTTCAGAAGTAAATCGCCAGATCTTTCTTCCTAGTCTATCTTAGCCTGGAAACTCTGTTGAAACCTGTCCACCATAGGTGACCATGTTGGTATTTTTAATACTGGTGGCATAGTTTCCAGCGTCACAGTAACATGCAAGCCACTGCAGTACAAGTTGACAGGCGATGGGTAAAATATTTATTTAATAAATAAACTTTCTTTTCTATTGAAGTAGTAAATGTAGTATCTGTCATAACATTACTATTGGTTACTCTGTCTATGCATATACTTTCTAGTGCTCTTAACATCTTTACTTTTTTTAATTTTTATTTATTTTTTATTGTACCTCAGGTGAAGGCTTACAGAACAAATAGTTTCTCATGAAACAGTAGTACACATGTTGTTTTATCACATTGGTTAACAACCCCACAACATGTCAACCCTCTAACTTCTCGACCTTTTTTTTTGGTGAAAATACACGTAGCCAAAGATACACCATTTCAAAAATTTCTGCATGCACAGTTCAGTGACATTGACTACGCTCTTCCAATTGTGCTGTTATTCTCACTTAAAATGAAGGCTTACACTACAAAATAGTTTCTTATTTAACAGTTACTACAAATGTTGCCCTATGACAATGGTTAACAATCTCACAACACATCAACAATATCCTTACTCAAACCTGGGTTCCCTATCACCAGCTTTCTTGTCCCCTTCTGTCTTCTGGCCCTTGTCCCTGGACTACTGTACCTCATTAGTCTCATTTGGTTTTACGGGGCTGTCCACTCCCAGACTGAACAGTGAACCTCAGAGATAACTTCACCACTGAGCTAAAAGGGTGTCTGGGGCCATACTCTTGAGGTTTCTTCAGTCTCCTTTAGGCCAGTAAATCTGGTCTTTTTTTTGTGAGTTATAATTATATTCAACATCCTTCTCCAGCAGTGTCCAGAACCCTCTGTTGTGATCCTGGTCAGAGCAGTCAGTGGTGGTAGCCGGGCACCATCTAGCTGTACTGGATGCAGTCTGGTGGAGGACTTGGTAGCTGTGGACAATTAGTCCTTTGGACTAATCTTTTCCTTGTATCCTGTTCTCTTCATTTTCCCTTGCTCCCGAAGGGATGAGACCAGTGGAGTATCTTAGATGGCCGCTCACAGGCTTTTAAGACCCCAGACACTACTCACCAAGGTAGAATGTAGAGCATTGTCTTTATAAGCTGTGTCATGCCAATTGAGTTAGATGTTCCCTGAGACCATGGTCCCCATAGCCCTCCGCCCAGCAATTCAGTCCCTCAGGGAGTTTGGATGTGTCTATGGGGCTTCCATGACCTTTCCTTGTACAAGTTGTGCTAGTTTCCCCTGTATTGTGTACTGTCTCACCCTTCTCCCAAGATACCACTCATCTATTGCATATTTAGTATTCCCCCCCCCCCCACCCCGTCCATCCCTGGTAACCAACAAAGATTGTTACATTTTGTGTGTGAACTTTTTCATGGGTTTTTACAATAGAGGTTTCATACAATATTTGTCCCTTTGTGATTGACTTATTTCACTCAGCATAATGTCCTCCAGTTTCGTCTATGTTATTAGATGGTTCACACTTTCATTGTTGTTCTCTCTCATTGCATAGTACTCCATTGTGTGTATGTACCATAGTTTGTTTATCCATTCATCTGTTGATGGGCATCTAGGTTGTTTCCATCGTTTTGCTACTGTGAACAACGCTGCCACGAACATAGCTGTGCATATGTCTGAGTGAAGACTCTTATTTCGCTAGGATATATTCCTAGGAGTGGGATTGCTGGATCGAATGGTATGTCTATTTCTAGCTTTCTGAGGAAGCGCCATATCATTTTCCAAAATTGTTGTATCATTTTGCATTCCCACCAGCAGTCTATAAGTGTTCCAATCTCCCCGCAGCCCATCCAACATTTGTTATTTCCAGTGTTTTTGATTCGTGCAAGTAATGCCGGGCGAGATGGTATTTCCTTGTGGTTTTAATTTGCATTTCTCTAATGGCTAGTGATCGTGAGCATCTCCTCATGTAGCTGTAGGTCATTTGGATATCTTCTTTGGTGAAGTGTCTGTTCATTTGCTTTGCCCATTTTTTAATAGGATTATTTGTCTTTTTGTTGTAGAGGTGTTGGATTTTCTTGTAGATTATGGAGATTAGACCTTTGTCTGACTTGTACTGTCCCAAAATTTTTTCCCAGTCTTTGAAGAGCATAGGTATTTGATTTTTAGAAGATTCCCAGTTATCTAGCTTATCTTTTGGGGTTTGTGCATTGATGGTTATGGTTTGTATCCTGTTAATGCCGTGTATTAAGGCTTGAAGTGTTGGTCCTATTTTTTCTTCTATGAACTTCATAGTTTTGGGCTTTATATTCAGGTCTTTGATCCATTTTGAAGTAGTTTTTGTATACAGCATGAGATATGGGGCCTGTTTCATTTTTTTGCAGATAAATATCCAGTTTTGCCAGCACCATTTGTTACAAAGACTTTCTTTTCTCCATTTGATGGACTTTGGGCCCTTGTCGAAGATCAGGTGACCGTAGGTGGATTGATTTACATCTGGGTTCTCAATTCTGTTCCATTGGTCAATGTGTCTGTCACTGTACCAGTACCAGGCTGTTTTGACTACTGTAGCTGTATAGTAGGCTCTGAAATCAGGTAGTGTGACTCCTCCAACTGTATTCTTCTTCAGTAGTGCTTTGCTTATTCAGGGCTTCTTCCCTTTCCACATAAAGTTAATGATTAGTTTTTCCATCTCTTTGAAGAATGTTGTTGGTATTTGGATTGGGATTGCATTGTATTTGTAAATTGCTTTGGGTAGAATTGTCATTTTCACAATGTTGAGTCTGCCTATCAATGAGCATGGTATGTTTTTCCATTTATGTAGATCTCTTTGGGTTTCATGCAGTGGTGTTTTGTAGTTTTCTTTGTATAGGTCATTTACATCCCTGGTTAGATTTATTCATAAGTATTTTATCTTTTTAGGGGCTATTGAAAATGGTATTGTTTTCCTGATTTCCTTTTCATCGTTCTCCTTATTGATGTATAGGAATCCAGCTGATTTTTTAATGTTTATCTTATATCCTGCTACGCTGCTGAATCTTTCTATTAGTTCCAGTAGATTTCTCACGGAGTCTTTAGGGTTTTCTATGTATAGTATCATATCATGTGCAAACAGGGAGAGTTGAACTTCTTCATTACCAATTTTGATGCCCTTTATTTCTTTTTCTTGCCTTATTGCTCTAGCTAGAACTTCCAGCACAATGTTAAGTAGGAGTGATGATAAAGGGCATCCTTGTCTTCTTCCTGTTTTCAAGGTGAATGTTTTCAGCCTCTCTCCTTTAAGAATGATGTTGGCCGTTGATTTTGCATAGATGCCCTTTATTACGTTGAGAAATTTCCCTTCTGTACCTATTTTATTGAGAGATTTTATCAGTTACGTGTGTTGGACTTTGTCAAATGCCTTTTCTGTGTCAATTGAGATGACCATGTGATTCTTTTATTTCCTTTTATTTATGTAGTGGATTACGTTGATTGATTTTCTAATGTTGAACCATCCTTGCATACCTGGTATGAATCCTACTTGGTTGTGGTGGATTATTTTTTTGATACGATGCTGAATTCTATTGGCTAGAATTTTGTTAAGAATTTTTGCACCTATATTCATGAGAGATATTGGTCTGTAATTTTCATTTCTTGTGACTTCTTTGGTTTTCGTATCAGCATTATGCTGGCTACATAAAATGAATTTGGAAGTGTTGCTTCCTCTTCTATGCTCTGAAATAGCTTGAGTAGTACTGGAACAAGCTGTTTTGTAAATGTTTGTAAAATTCTCCAGTGAAGCCATCTGGGCGAGGACTTTTTTGGGTTTTCTTGTTATGGGTCTGTTCAGATTTCCAAGATCACTTTGTTGTAGTTTGGGTAGTCTGTGTCTTTCTAGAAATTTATCCATTTCCTCTAGGTTTTCAAATTTGTTGGTGAATAGTTTTTCATACTATTCTGTTATAATCCTTTTTATTTCAGTTGGATCTGTTGTAATGTCCCCCATTTCATTTCTTATTTGGGTTATTTGTGTCCTCTCCTGCTTTTCTTTTGTCAGTCTGGCAAGTGGTTTGTCAATTTTGTTGATTCTTTCAAAGAACCAACTTTTGGTTTTGTTGATTCTTTCTATTGTTTTTCTATTTCATTTATTTCTGCTCTGATCTTTACTATTTCATTTATTCCGGTGGTTGTGCACGCTTTTTTTGCCGTTCTCTTTCTGTTTGTTTGAGTTCTGTAGTTAATTCTTTGATTTTGTCCCTTTCTTCTTTTTTGATATGTGCATCTATTGCTATAAATTTTCCTCTGAGGACTGCCTTTGCTGTGTCCCAAAGGTTTTGGTATGATTTGTTTTCTTTCTCATTGGATTCTAGGAATTTTTTGATTCCATCTCTGATTTCTTCTATTACCCACTGATGTGTAAGCAGGGTTATTATTCAGTTTCCATGTAATTGATTTTTTTTCCTTTCTCTTTCTGTTGTTAATTTCTACCTTGATGACATTATGGTCAGAGAAGATATTTTGAATTATCTTAATGTTTTGGATCTTGTTGAGGATTGCTCTGTGGCCTAAGATGTGGTCTATTCTGGAGAAAGTTCCATGTGCTTCTGAAAAAAAATGTGTACTTTGCAGTGGTTGGATGGAGTGTTCTATATATGTCTATGAGGTCAATTTTGCTGATTGTGCCCTTTAGGTCTTCTGTATCTTTGCTGAGTTTCTTCTTAGTTGTTCTGTCCTTTACTGAGAGTGGTGTGTTGAAGTCTCCTACTATTATTGTGGAACTGTCAATTTCTCTTTTCAGTGTTGTTAGTGTTTGTTGTATGTATTATGGAGCCCTGTCATTGGGTGCATCGATGTTTATTATCATTATACCTTTATGATGGATCATCCCCTTAATCATTATATAGTGTCCTTCTTTGTCTTTTGTGGTAGATTTTGTTTTAAAGTCTATTTTATCTGAGATTAGAATTGTCACTCCTGCTCTTTTTTGGTAGTTGTTAGCTTGATATATTTTTTTGCAACCTTTGACTTTTAATAAATTCACATGTTTGTTTCTAAGGTGTGTCTCTTGTAGACAGCATATTGATGGATCCTGTTTTCTTAACCACTCTGTCACTCTCCATCTCTTTATGGGTGCATTTAGTCCATTTACATTCAGTGTAATTATTGATAGCTGTGAGTTTGTTGCTGTCATTTTGTAGTGCTTTTTTTTGTGGTGCTCAAGGTTTCTTTGTTCTTCTTTCTGTCTTGTGCTGAGTTACTTTTTTGTGTGGATTTTTTTTCATTTCTTTTGTTTTTGTAGGTTTTGGTTTTGCTGAGACTTTATGTTTTTCCTCTTTTTTTAACGAGTATGTTTGTTAACTTTCTTTGTGGTCACCCTGAATTTTAGCCTTATCTTTCTTAGTTTGAAGCAGTCTACCATTACTTGGTATTGCCTTGCCTTCCTCTCCATTAGAAGGTTCTATACCTATGCCGTTTATTCCCTCTCTTATTGTTTTGTTGTTGTTGTCATATACTGATTAACTGCTCTGATTCCCCCTTGTATTTCTTTTGGTTTTGGATAGTGTTTGAGAGTTCATTTCCTAGATTGGTATCTGGCTGGTATGATCCTGCGTCCTAGATTCTGCCAGTGAACTGAGCCTGTTTGTCCTCAGATCGAAGAATTCCCTTTAATAATTCTTGTAGGTTTGGTTTGACTTTTACATATTCCCTTAATTTCTGTTTACCTGGAAATCACTGAATTTCACCATCAAATTTGAACAACAGTTTTGCAGGATATATTATTTTTGGCTGACATTTTTTTTCTTTCAAGATTCTTTTCAAGATATGTCATCCCATTGCCTTCTTGCCTGTATGGTTTCTGCTGAATAATCTGAGATTAGTCTTATTGTTTCTCCTCTGTATGTGACTTCTTATTTTTCACAATCTGCTCTCAAGATTCTTTCTTTTGGCGAGTATGATTATGATATGCCTTGGTGGTTTTCTTTTGGGTTCTGTTCTATATGGGGTTCCTTGAGCTTCTTGGATGGTTAACATCTTTACTTTCAAATAATAAAATAATATTTTTCAAAAATAAAACAAATTTTGATATTTTGCCACTTTTTCACTGTATTTGTACTAATGTCTTTTTATGTGCCTTGTTTTTGAAAATACAGAGGGCAATCCTGGAGTGAATGATATACCCTTAATTATCATTTATAATTTAAAATTGGTTAATGATGAATGACAAGGTATCTTTTTTAGGGTTAATTTTATTGCCACTGTGCTCTGCCCAGCAACTCAATACTAGTTGTGATAATTAATTTATGAAACATATTTATCTATTATAATTTTTTAAATCCTATATTACCTTGTTCTCCCTGTCTTTACGAACACAAATCTGAAAAGATAAAAGAAATGATCATTATTAGTGGAAAAATGGATATATAAAATCTTCTATTAGCTTCTGACATGTTCTCACAGAATTGATGATTACTTATCCACATAGCTTTGGTAGTATTTTCTATTGCAGTTCTAAGTTGTAGCATATTATTCTTTCATTAACATCTAGGTATTCTTTGCTTCATATCACACCCTAACACGAGCTAGCAAACTCTTATAACTCTGAGTGTCTTCAATACATATTTGGGAGTTCTTATAAAAACTGAACCTGCGATGTAAACCTAATAAGCACCAGATTGTAACCCAAAGAGGAAAAGGATTTCACTATCACTTTACTTTCCTAGAAGGGTTTCTAAATGTGTTTACTCTGGGTAGCACTTTTACAAGTACTGCATTAAACTTCTTATGGAAATAGTTGATGTCTTAGGCTAGCTTCTCTAGAGAAGCAAAACCAGTAAAGGGTATAAATATATAGATAGAGAGAGAGAAGGAGAGAGAGATTTATATCAAGGGAATGGCTCATGAAGTTGTAGATGCTGGAATGTCCCAAGTCCATGGGTCAGGATAGAGACTTCTCCTGATTCACGTAGCTGCAGGGGCTGGTGAACTCCTGATCAGCAGGTCAGACAGGGCTCTTGCCCACAGACTGTGAAGATCCATGAATCCCAAGACTGACTGGCAAGCAAGATGGCAGGTAAGGTGCTATCTGAAGTCCCATGAACCAGAGGTCAGATGAACAGGAGCCACCTGCAGGATCCAGAGTGAGTAAAAGCCCAGGAGTCTTGTCAGAAAGTCCACTTTTTATTCAGTGCAGGTCACGCCCCCAAGGAAACTCCCTTTCAACTGATTGGCTAATAACAGCAGATCTCATTATGGAGGTGATCACATATCAAATCTCATCATGGAAGTGGTCACATCATCATACGACTGCCAAACTACATTATAACTGCCAAACCGCTGAGAATCATGGCCCAGCCAAGTTGACACATAAGTTTAATGATCACAGTTGGCTATTGAAAATAGAAAATACCAACTGATGTGTTACAGTTCTCAGAAACTATTTGTAAACCTCTCTTGGGGTTTAACAAGTACTAGAATAATAAAAATAAATCAGTTTTTTATTATTTCTGTGTATTTACATATTACTGGGATATAATACACTAGCAACAATAAAAGTTACTCGGAATTTTGTGATTCAGCTTTGCCATATGAACCAAAATAATAATGGCAATGAAACACATACAGACCTAACTACTAGAGAAACAATGAAAAAGGAACCGATGTAAAATCACTATAACTCTTAAGATCTTTAGCAGCATTTTAATGCAGTATTATGAATGAGTATGTTACTTTAGATATTAACATATTTTAAATATGTCTTCACAATAGTGTAGCCAAACACAAGGTGGGAAAATGAAACAATAGTAAGACAATAAAATAAGAAAAATGATTTCCTTCACAGTATTTTGATTTTTTTCATACATGATAAAATCAAAGTGTACATCCATCAAATTTTATATACCAAATTTGGAGTGAATTATTTCTCCAAATGTCTCAAAAGTGAAGTAGGGATTTAAGACTTCTTGATAAATTTGAGCTGAGCTAAATAGTGCTGATGGGTATAGAAATTTTATTGAGGAACATTTCATTTGAAGCTGACCATATTTTTTTTTTTTAAAAAGCAAACTAAAATCTAAATAAGTATCTTCTTAAAGTACTAAAGAGAAAGAACCCATACATTACTAGAAATATATTGGGAAATGTGAGGTACAAAGTATAACTCCCATTCAGAAGCAATCTCCACTTGAATTAGTGGAATCAAATTCAGTGTAGTATTTAACCTGGACACTGGAGCTAACTAACTTGGTTCAAATTCTGCTTCTGTTGCAAATGCCAGAATAACCTTCAACTGTTTAAAGCTCAGTTTCCTTTTCTGTAATAGGAGGAAAATTATTAAAAAACAAACAATCAGCAAAAAAGAAAGAAAAAAAAAGCCACCCTTTAGATTTCATACTCATTAAGCAAATATTGATTGAGCACCTGTATACTGTCAGAAACTGTTCAAATCACTGAGGATACAGCTGAGAACAAGATGCCTGCCCTCTGGCAGCTTGCATGGGCTGTTGTAATTATTAAGAGTTGATTGGGCTAATGCACCAGAAATCTAGTAATTACTTTTTAAAAGAGAGCTTCTATAATAAAGATTAAGGTAATTCATATTAATGTATTTTTAGTAAATACTTAACATTAAATCCCTTTTTCATCATGATACAGTGTAGTTTGATATGATGCAGTGGAAGGGATCCACACTTAATACTTCAGAATAACCAATTTTATCATAATTCCTGACTATAATATATACATTGTTGTGCTGTCTTTAAGTGTTGTGGAGTTGATTTCAATTCACAGTGACCATATGTGACAGAGTAGAACTGCCATAGGCTATAAATCTTTACAGATTGCCATTTCTCCCGTACAGCCACTGGGTGGGTTCTAACAGACAACCCTTCCGTTGGTAGTCAAGAACTTCACCATGGTGCCACCAGGACATGTGTAATGACAAACCAAAAAAAAGAGATTATGGAGGAAAAATCATCAGGTTCTACCCCACCAACCCCACTTCCTTTGGGTGGATTCAAGTTCACAGTGACCCCATAGGGCTTCCAAGGCTGTAAATCTCTACTGAAGCAGAATAACACATCTTCGTCTTGCACTGATAGTTTCAAACTGCCGACTTTTAGGTTAGCAGTCGAGCACTTCAACCACTGTGCCACCAGGGCTCCTTCAGGTTCTATCAGTGCATATAAAAAGGAACCCAGAATAGACAAGAAGATCAGAGAAGCTTTCTGACAAGTGACACCTGAGCAAAATAGTACAAATGAATTAAAAAAAAAAAATTGTAGCATATTTTACAAATCTAGTTGATTCTGACTCATAGTGACCTTATAGGACAGAGTAGAACTGCCCTATAGGGTTTCCAAGGAGCGGCTGGTGAATTTGAACTGCCAACTTTTGAGTAGCAGCCAAGTTCTAACCACTGCACCACCAGTGGTTAAGTAGCTGAATATTCAAGTAGGTGTGGTGCTGGCTGTGGAAGGAATTTTCCTGACAGAGGAAGGAGCACATATTCAGTGATGGAACAGCATATGATAAGTTTTAAGAACCAAAACAAAGTGCCACTGGGCTAAAAAAGAAAACCAAAACTCGTTGCAGTGGAGTAGATTCCAGCTCATACTGGGCTAGAGTTTAGCAAACAAAGGTGAAGAAGCTCAAGAAGAAGGCAGAGACCAGTTTACACAAAGCTTTATAGATCATGCTAAGCAATGATACATTGTGAACAGGAAGAATGACATTACAAGATTTTTAAAGAACATGTTGCCTGTAATGTTGGGCATGGATTGGAGGAGGAACAGAGTGGATGGAGGAGATCTCTTGCAGGTCATGGCATAATTTGACCGAGGGAAAGTGGTCTATTGGAGTATCCTGTACACATTCTTTAGAAAAGATTTGCTAGTTCCAGCACAAGGGTATCAGAGTTAAATGGGGAAAAAATACCTGATACCTGACAGTTTCCAAATTTCCTTTTGAAATAGCTTACATTAACAGCAATTTACACACAATAAAGTTCTCTTATAGATGTTCTTGTGTTTGTTCATGGGTGCTTCTTTTAACTATCAGAACCACCTTATGAGAAAAGAAGGTAGATATTTTGCTGTTTTAACAAGTCAGTGGAGTTTCAAAAGTCAAATTCCTCGCCAAAGGCCACATAAATGGTAAATGGCCAAATGAGCCCTTTTGAACACTTAGTTCCACTTCTTTCTCCTTCTACTGCATTGCACCCACAGAAGTTAAGCCCTTATATGAAATTATGTTGACTTTACATTTGTCAGAGTAGAGTGGGGCTCCATAGGGTTTTCAATAGCTGAAATTTCATAAGTATATCAGCAGGCCTTTCTTCTGAGGCACCCATGGGTGAACTCAAACCTCCAACCTTTTGATTGGCAGCCAAGCATATTAACTGTTTGTACCACACACCTGGGTTGCCATGAGTCAGAATTAATTTGATGGTAACTGGTTTTACTGATTTCTATATAAAACTATATAAAAAATTATACTCACTCTAAGACAATTAACACTTTTCTGCACATCCTCACACCTAGCCACAATTATCAACTCTTCTTCCTTCAATTTCTTTACAGTCATACTCTGATGACTACTTAACAATAATTACAACAATAGTGAGGACAACAAAATCCAGAATACTATGTTAGGCCATATGATAATTCAATTTCTCCTCTTCGGCATATATTGACTAGTAATTTTGATTCTACATGGTCAACAACTTACAAGCATACTTGTAGCTTGAGCAAGTGTACTTTACAGTCCATAAACATATTTTGGACAAACATGATCTGGTGCTAGTCCCAGGGAAATGACGGGAGGCAAACACCACTCAGCATCATTTAAGAGTTATTTTCTTCATTAAATTTCCTTCTAAAAGTGGTCAGTAATCTTAATTTTTAAATGCCTAGAAAAGGCTCAAGGCTGCTATCAGGTATGGAATTATACAATCTTAAGTTTAAATTCATTAAATAGCTATGTGGAAAAGGGAACAAGTTGTGTGCAATAACCTAAAATTGCTGACACAGCATTCATAATAAGTTCCTTCCCAGAGGTTTTATTGCAGTTATATAAGAAATCATTTGCTTGTGAAGTTCAAAGAATCTTTCTGAATAGATTTTTGGGGGGGGTTACACTTTTGAGAGATACAGCAGGCAAGTATAAGATACTGCTTACAATATTTTAAGCAATGAACATTTGGGCAAATGTAAATTCTGAGTTAACTGGCTTTTTCTTATTTACTCAAAATTCAAGCCTTTAAAAAGCTTCCTAAGGTAAAAATCATTTAAAGCTTCGTTAAAAAACAAAACAAAACAAACAAACGAAGAAAAAACCAATTTCTATCATCACTGAGAACAGAGGCCTAAGCCCTATTTCTTATCATTCCAGCTATAATTGTCTTTTTCCTAACATTTTAATGGAAGTATACAGAAAATATTCTTCAGTAAAATTGCCTTGTAATGCTTGGAATTTGGATAAAATTAAATTTTACAGGTTTCTTTAAACTTGTGTCATATTCATCTTCTTTCTTCATAATTTATTCAGTCTTGCCAGTAAGCTCTTTGCTATTTGGCCTCTCTAGAAAGGTTTTAGTTGTAAAAAAATGGAAAAATTCTCAAACTAAGCATATGGAATTCAAAAGAAAAGCATCTTGGAAAATTAGCATTATATCATGCATTATTGTAAAAGTGTTCTTAGAAATGGCCTTCCTCCTAGAAAGAAGAAAACAGGTATTAAATGTTTAGAGTCTGGGAAATTAAGTTTTGGCAGACAACAAAAAGAAGAAAAAATAAATTCTAGATTTAGACATGGAACCTGTATTTGATGAACCTGGCAATAACCAGTTATTTCAATGTTTTCTGTTTATATTTCACACATTTTACAAATTATATATTTAACAGAAATAGATCTGTTGTTTTACTAAGGAAAACAAAATAATTAAAATAGAAAACAAATTACTTTACTAAGTAACAATTATTTTAAATTAAACAAGTATACATGATGATATTATGGGGTATCATCTATTTTACAATATGCTAATTTATCATCTAAATTGACCAACCGGCATATCTTAAAACACACACACACACACAGTTGTACTACCTCCCTCCTTTTTTAAAGGTGATTAAGTTGCACTCCTACTGAGACTGCTACTTTTCTCAAACACATTATGGGGTAGGAGAAGAGTTCTTGCAATTATGAATCTTTTTAGTTTCACTCATTTGGCACAGAATGAGATTTTTTTTTTTCATCCAAATAAATATATGCAATTTGGAAAAGTGATATGGCATAAAATTGATCCAGATTTTCAAATCTCACAGTTAAGTATTAACGTGTCTTCATTCTAAATTAAAGTTTTGTGTTTTAAAATATTCATGCAAAATTTCACATGTGGTATTGCAAAAAGCTTAAAGGTCTGCAATTTTTTTCCAAATTAGAGATTAGCCTAAGGCTAAATTTTACAATTTTTTTCCTACATAAGGCCATAACACACTTTGTAAGTTGCATGATTGTATAATAGTGTCAACTTTAGAACAAGAAATTTTAATTTGAAATCAATGACACCTAAAGCTAGAATAAGCTCTTGTATTAACATCTTCATTTTAA
This sequence comes from Dugong dugon, assembly GCA_030035585.1. Taxonomy (NCBI): domain Eukaryota; kingdom Metazoa; phylum Chordata; class Mammalia; order Sirenia; family Dugongidae; genus Dugong; species Dugong dugon. The sequence continues at coordinate 39,494,521 of CM057479.1, forward strand.
AGTCAATTGCATAACTTTACCCTGTTTTAAGAGAGCTGAGTTACATCAAATGGTTTTCAGATTCCAATCATATTTTAAGTAATTCTACAATTCCAATAAAATGTATTTGTCTTAAACTCTTCGTGTCCAAAATTATATAAAGCATCACCATGGTAACATCATTCTAAAGAAAAGATAGTTTAAAGCTTAGGAAGTCTTTAACAGTAAAAGTCAGAGACCAATAATTCTAGTCTTCCTGCTCCAAGAATTTCAAATATATTTCCATGAATGTTTAAACATATTAAATCTTGGGTTACAAAATATTAGGAAAAGTGCACTTACTTGTGAGTAAAATTACTTGCCTCATCCCAGCAATATGTGTAAAACATACGATACTATCATCATTGTTGAATACTTCTGAAATTAATATAAATATATCTTTAAGTATCATCAAATTTGTGTTTATACATACATTCATTGCTCAGTCTTACTTTACATTTGTCTAAAGGTTTTGAAATACTCAAATAATTTTAATATATCTTACAAATATTTCTTATAGTAGTTGATTTTATGTAAAGAAGACTAGACACCATATTGTTGTGCTACCTTTTTTAAAAAAGAAATTATTGTGCTTTAGCTGAAAGTTTACAGTTCAAGTTGAAGTCTCATTCAAAAATTTATACACATGTTGTTTTGTAACATTGGTTACAATCTCCACAATGTGACAGCATGCTCCCCCTTTCCGCTCCCTGTTCCCTGTGTCCATTTTGTCCAGATCCTGTCCATTCCTGACTTCTTGTCTTGCTTTTGGACAGGAGTTGCCTATTTGGCCTCCTATACTTGATTAAAATAAAAAGCACATTCCTCACATGTGTTATAGTTAGTTTCATAGGTCTATCTAATCCTTTTCTAAAAAGTGAGCTTTGAGAGTGATTTCAGCTCTGAGTTATCAGAGTGTCCAGGGGACATAGTTTCGGCCTTCTCCTGGAGCTGGCGCTTTGAATTCGGACTTCTAACTTCCTAGAGTATGAACAAAAGAGTTGAACAGAAGACTTCAAAGGGCTACTCGAGAAGACAAAGTAAAGTATTATAATGACATGTGCAAAGACCTGGAGATAGAAAACCAGAAAGGAAGAACACACTTGGCATTTCTCAAGCTGAAAGAACTGAAGGAAAAAATAAAAGCCTAGAGTTGCAAAATTGAAGAATTCCATGGGGAAAATATTAAATGACACAGGAAGCATCAAAAGAAGATGGAAAGAATACACACAGTCACTATACCAAAAAGAATTTGTCGAAGTCAACCATTTCAGGAAGTAGCATATGACCAGGAACCGATGGTACTGAAGTCCAAGCTGCACCGAGGGCATTAGTGGAAAACAAGGCTCCAGAAATTGAAGAAATATCAATTGAGATATTTCAACAAATGGATGCAGTACTGGAAGTGCTCATTGGTCTATGTCAAAAAATATGGACAACAGCTACCAGGGCAACTGACTGGAAGAGATACATATTTATGTCCACTCCAAAGAAAAGTTATCCAACCGAATGTAGAAATTATGGAACAATACAGTTAATACCACACTCAAGTAAAATTTTGCTGACAATCCTTCAAAAGCAGCTGCAGCAGTGTATTGACAGGGAACTGCCAGAAATTCAGGCCAGATCCAGAAGAGGATGTGGAACCAGAGACATCATTGCTGATGTCAGATGGATCCTGGCTGAAAGCATAGAATACCAGAAAGCTGTTTACCTGTGTTTTATTGACTGTGCAAAGGCATTGGACAGTGCAGATCATAACATATTATGGATAACATTGCAAAGAATGGGAATTCCAGAACATTTAATTGTGATCATAAGGAACCTGTACATAGATCAAGAGACAGTCATTCGAACAGATCAAGGGGATAATGCATGGTTTAAAGTCAGGAAAGCTGTGTGTCAGGGTTATATCCTTTCACCATACCTATTCCATCTGTATGCTGAGCAAATAATAGGAGAAGCTGGGCTATATGAAGAAGAAGACATCATCAAGATTGGAGGAAGACTCATTAACAACATGCCTTATGCAGATGACATGATCTTGCTTTCTGAAAGTGAAGAGGACTTGAAGCACTTACTGATAAAGATCAAAGACCACAGCCTTCAATATGGATTGCATCTCAGCATAAAGAAAACAAAAATCCAATAAGCAACATCATAATAAATGGAGAAAAGATTGACGTTTTCAAGGATTTCATGTTATTTGGATCCACAATCAACACCCATGGAAGGAGCAGTCAAAAAATCAAAAGACGCGTTGCACTGGGGGAATCTTCTGCAAAAGACCTCTTTAAAGTGTTGAAAAGCAAAGATGTGACCTTGAAGACTAAGGTGCACCCGACCCAAGCCATGGTGTTTTCAATCACCTCATATGCATGTGAAAGCTGGACGATGAATAAGGAAGATCGAAGAAGAACTGATGCCTTTGAATTGTAACGTTAATGAAGAATATTGAATACACCTTGGACTGCCAAAAGAAGGAACAAATTTATCTTGGAAGAAGTGTGACCAGAATGCTCCTTGGAAGCAAAGATGGTGAGACTACGTCTCACATACTTTGGACATGTTGTCAGGAGAGATATATCCCTGGAGAAGGACATCATACTTGATAAAGTAAAGGGTCAGCAAAAAAGAGGAAGACCCTCAAAGAAATGGATTGACAACAAGGCTGCAACAATGGGCTTAAGCATAACAACAATTGTGAGGATGGTGCAGGACTGGGCAGTGTTTCATTCTGTTGTACATAGGGTCACTGTGAGCTCGAATCGGCGTGACGGCACCTAAAAACAACAACAACAGACTGTGAGAGAATAAATTTATCTTTGTTAATGCTATTCACTTGTGATATTTCTGTCGTAGCAGCACCATCTTTTTGCTATTGTGAGTTGTGCTGCAAAGAACATGGGCATGGGTATGTCTATTTGTGTGACAGCACCTGTTTCTCTAGGGTATATTCCTAGGACTGGGATTGCTGGATCTTATGATTCAGCTTTTTAAGGAGATGCCATATCATTTTCCAAAGTAATTGTATCATTTTACATTCCCACCCTCAGTGCATAAAAATTCCAGTCTCCCTGCAATCTCTCCAATATTTGTTATTTTCTGTTTTGTTTTTTTTTTTTGATTTGTGCCCATAATCTCAGGGTAAGATGGTATCTCATAGTAGTTTTGATTTGCATTTCTCTAATGGCTAATGATCACTAGCATTTCCTCATGTGTCTGTTAGCTGCCTGAATATCTTCTTTGGTGAAGCATGTGTTCATATCCTTTGCCCATTTTTTGATTGGATTATTTGTCTTTTTATTACTGAGGAGTTATTTTGTAGATTTTTCTACTATTATGGCATTATGATCAGAGAAGATGCTTTGTATTATTTCTATGTTTTGGATTCTGTTAAGGCTTTCTTTGTGGCCTAAAATGTGTTATTTCAGGAGAATGTTCCATGTGTGTTGGAAAAGACTATTCTTTGCTGCTGTTGGGTGAAGTGTTCTGTATATGTTTATGAGATCGAGTTGGTTGACTGTGGCATTTAGATCTGTGTCTTCATTGAGTTTCTCTCTAGATGTTTTGTCCTTCACCCAAAGTGATGTGTTGAAGTCTCCTACTATTACTGTAGAACTTCTATTTCTCTTTTCAACACTGTTAAAGTTTGTTTTATGTATTTGGAATTTCTGTCATTGGATGCATATGTATTTATTATGGTTATGTCCTCCTAGTATATTGACATTTTAATCATTATATAGTGTCCTTCCTTATCCTTTATAGTGGATTTTCCTTTGAAGTGTATTTTATTAGAGATTAATATTACCACTCCTGCTCTTTTTAGGTTATTTGCTTGATATATTTTTTTCATCAGTTGAGTTTTAGTTTGTTTATGTCTTAGTCTCTAAGGTGTGTCTCTTTTAGACAGCATATAGATGGATCGTGTTTTTTATTCATTCTCACTCTCTGTCTCTTTACTGGTACATTTAGACCATTTGCATTGAGTATAATTATTGACAGGCATGAGTTTACTGCTGCCTTTTTTTGTGGTGTTGACAATTTCTTTGTTGCACTTAATTTTTTGTGCTGAGATCCTTTTATTTATGAATTTTCATTTTTTTATATATTGTTGATTTTGTGCTTGCTGAGTCTTTACATTTTTCTTCTCTTTTATTTTAATGGGTAGGTTTGTTAGCTTCCTTTGTTGTTACCTTGAAGTTTACCTTTAATTTTTTCAAGTTTAAACCAGTCTTTTATTTCTTGGTATTGACTTGACTTCCTCTCCATATGGAAGTTCTTTGACTACAGCATTTATTCCCAGTTTTATGTGTTGACGTTGTCATCAATTACATATTGACATCTCTGGTTCCCTTTTTTCTGTGTTTCATTCTGTTGTACATAGGATAGCTATGAGTTGGAATCGACTTGACGGCACCTAACAACAACAACAACATGAGTCTTCAGTAAACTGGCTGCCTTGAACTATCTCACCAGAAATCTTTGGAAGTATAAATGCATTGTCATAACCTCTCAACAGACCTGTGTTAATTCTTTATTTTTTTAATTTTTATTTGTTTTCTGGTAGTGAAAAAATTTATATTGCAACATCTTAGCTAATGCATTATTATTATCAAAGATCTAAAATGCAGATTAATTTCCTTGAATATCTCTGAAGTGTAGAATTACGGACATTTACATACCGATAATATTTACATACCCGTGTAGAGAAAACTTATTTTCTAAAATTGTAACAACTTTGCAGAATAAGGCACTAGATTTCGTTTAGACTGTTGATAAGAACATAAGCAAAGAACCTACATTATGTGAAATTTATTTAGAATATTAATACTTTTAAGAATGTGTTCAACAAAGTTCTACTAACATATTTTCTTGTAATAACAATTCCATTGGGTTGAGCATTGTGTTTTCATTGATAGTTAACGTGCTTAAAGATAAAAGTAATATATAAATGCCATTACTGTAAAGTACATGCTTTCAAGCAAATCAGTTAACATTTATAAAACTTATCTGAAAGTTCTTTAGGTTTGGGGATGATACTATGCTTTCCTTGAGTATGGAATGAGAACACATCTAAAATTAAAAAATAAAAATTCTGGTATTTCTCTAAGTGGGCATGATTCTCAGATTACTTCATTCAGAAAAGGTATTTAGGAAAACAATAACCTAAATTTGTAAAGGAGGTAATCTTTTAAATTATACTACTAGACAAAACAAACAAACAAAACCCATTGCTGTTGAGTAAGTTCTGACTCACAGAGACCCTATAGGACAGACTAGAACTGTCCCATAGGGTTTCCAAAGAGCAGTTGGTGGATTCGAACTGATGACGTTTTGGTTAGCATCTGAGCTCTTAACCACTGCACCACCAGGGGGCTCCACTAGACAAAAATGCATGTAGCTATACTTCGTAATCTGCTATAATTTTGTAGCTAAAGCAACCTAATTTATAATTAGCATATGTTGGAAACTTAATAAAACAAAATCTACAGTAGATTTTGCACATGATCATAATAATTTAATCCAGGAATATTTCCAGCATTTTTTCTCCTCATTTGAAAATAGGCAAGAGAGAAAGAGTAGATAATCAAGGCAACACAAAAGTTGTTTAAGTAAGGCTATTATATTCGACCTCTTCAGTCTAGGATGATAAAGACCAGGGAAATTTAAAATAAAATTACACACAAAAACATAACACAGCAAATAAAGCAATGGTATGATTTGGATTTGTTTACCAAATCTCTGATCTCGAGAACTGCAAAGATTCCCCTAAATGTGAGTGATTTTACAAGGGAAAAATAAAATAAAGTAAGTTTTTGTTTGTTTTATTTTTATAGAAAAAGTAACTTTTTTTGTGGAATACACTTTTTATGCCTAAAACAGTTTTGAAACACTATGTTGTAAAAATCAGGATGCAAATTGCCTCTGGTGGAATTGAAGAATTTTCAAAACAGAACTTAATTTATTTTACTCTTCACTGTAAAATTTTTCCACAAAACATTCATAGGAAAAGTGAAGTGAGGTTAAATCCAGCAACATTATATATAACATATAAATTGTCATGATTTACTCATTTAGAAAATTAAAATACATAATGTCTAAAAAATTATTACATCCTTATTAGTTTCTTGTTTAAAAAAAGGAAAAAATATTAAACAAGGCTTGATCTACAGGAGTCAAATGAAATGAATAATTTACGCCATTTTTCACATCATGCACTTATTCAACAGATTTATACTGAGGACCTGCTATGTATTGCATACTGCAATTCACTATGGAAAAAAAAAAATCACAGATCAGTCTCCTCAAGGAATTCATAATGTGAAATTCTCTTTGCCTCAATTACTTAATTATGTTGTGTAAACACTTTTACTCTCAATGATCTAGAAAAGTGCCTTAAGAGTTGAGTTTGCATTGTATATGTAGCTACAGTTTCCATGGCTTTCTTTTTCCAGGTGTCTAAATTCCTCCCTGCTAGTATTTAGGCATCTAGGGCAGCAAATCTCTTCAGTCCACAAGGGAACAACTTGGAGTGTTATTGCTGCAGTTCATTAAGTGGTGCCCTATTGGTTTAGAGTTAATAGGCTTTCTAAGCAACTAAGTTACTCCTAGTGAGGAACTATGCCCATAGAAATGTTTACACTGGATAATGAGGTTGACTGTTAAAAGGTCAATTCATCTTCTACTTACCGGCAAAAGGAACTACTAAGTTTAAATTCAAACTAGTAAATTGTGGAATTGCCTTCATTCAATCAGGACTCTAAGATTGCTAAAATATGTAGATATTGACTATTTGCAAGCTTATTATTTACATTGGTGATCATGTTGCTGCTGTTGTGTACTGTTGAGTAGATTCAGACTCACATTGGCTGTATAGGACAGAGCAGAACTGCCTTATAAGGTCTACCAGGATGAAATATTCACAGGAGCAGATTGCGGTGTCTTTTCTCCCCCGGAGCCACTGGTGGGTTCGAACATCTAAACTTTAGGTTAGCAGCCAAGCACTTAACTATTGCACCACCATAGCTCCTGGCGATCATAGTATAAAGTATTAAAAATAACTGTCATTTTTTAAAAAACATAAAGTAAATGTTAATTCCTCAAAAGATTTGCATTACTTTAACTCTTCTTAATATTTATCCTAACAAAATTGTATTCTAGAAAATACAAGCCAAAAACGTAGTTAACAAGTGGACATAGTTTTCTACCAAGATAACATAAAAAGACAGAATGTATATAATATTGTTTTGCTTGGCAAATAACAGGCAGAGACACTATTACTTGCTCTAAAGCTTGCTTTATATATTTTTAGCCTATGTTTGATGATTCATCATTAATCATTTCTGCACATATAAAGCAAATTATCATTCTGTGTGTGTCTGAATTAATATAGGACTTGTTTCTGACTTATAAAATGTTTTATCAGTTTTCAGTTTGTATTGATTTTTTTATTTTTCCAGATGAAAGATTTACATTTGGCTTTTGAGGTAAAATATCTCGTTTCCTATAGAATTCACTTGACAATATTTGTTTTAAAGAGTGAAAGTTAAATATTACTTCAATATAATAAAGACTTTATAATTACTATCATCCATCTATTCATCCATATGCTCATTCAATCAATAAATATTTACTGAATACGTGCTATGTACCAGAAACTATTTTTGGCATTAGAGATCTAGTTGTCAACTTGAAAGATAGTTTCCTGCTACATCCTAATGGAAAACATGAGGTATAAAATAAATGAATACATGAATGAATTGGTTAATTAAGTAATAAACACACACCCAAAAAGCATAAAGAAAATAGAGTAATATGATTAAGAATCATGGCAAGTTAATGTTGGGTAGGCAAGGAAGATCTGTCTACAAATGTGATATTTGAACTGAGACCTTAATGACAAGGAAGATACAACTATGCTAAGACTTGAAGCAAGGGCATGGTAGGTGTGAGGCTTGGCAAGTCCAAAAGTCCGTAACTTATTTAAACAAGGTTGAGGCATTTCAGAAACAAAACATGTGAATTTTAGCTTTAAAATAGGAAAGGGAAGGGGCCAGTGTTATGAGATGGAGTTGGAAAGGATGGCAGAGGCAAATCGTGTAGAGCCTTGAAATTAAGGTAGTAGTTTGGATGCTATTTTAAATGCAAATAATAGTAACTCGAGGATTTTAACTGGGAAGCAGCATGATTTGGGTAGAGTTTTTAAAATGCTATTTTGACTTCTGGAGAATGCATAAAAACAGACAAAGGAATACAAGCAAGAAGGCTAGTTAAAGGCAGCAGTCAATGAGGGCATCTAAGATTTTAGATCAACCATCTGGATACATCTATTAAGATCAGCAGCATTTAAATAAATGCACTGATGGAATTTGAATGTTAACTTTACTGAAGTTTTGAGTAATTACATTTAAAAATAGTATAAATAAAAAGACAGAATAAGACCATCCTGTGTCAACAGGAGTTTAAAATAATAGAATGGTAATCTTTTACTAATTTTTATAACATAAAATCTTTGTGATTTGACAAAAAGTCTACATATACATTTTTTAAATTTCCGTTTTTAAATATTAATATATTGTAGATCCAGAAAAACAAATTTAGAACTCCCCAGCCTGGCATTTCTTTAACTGCTCTGATGGAGGTTATTGAGAAATGAAGTTTGGTTTCAAATATTCCACAAAGAAGTAGTAGTTCCCAATATCTAATGATATATCACATCATTCTCAGAAGATTTCGCTCTGCTAAAAGTTTTATAGGAAAATTACAAGCTGGGACCTAATGTCCTTTAAAGGTCATAGTTTGATCATCAGAGAGCACTAGTATTTGTAGCTATGCTGAGCCAAGGCTGTTGAAATGTTTTCTTCCTAGGAATATCCCCGATATCTTTGGAAATGTAGAGTGCAGTAGTGAACATACTAAGGTTAATATTCACAAGATTCAACTTAAAAGAAAAATGGTTTTGTACCATGTCAAATTTAAGAAGAGGGTTATCTAATTTTTGAGCAATATGAAAAGCTATATGTCTTTATCAACTTTATTCTTATAAAGCTCCAAAACACCCACATTTTTACAAGTCAATATTTTCTACTTTTTAAAAAAAATAATTTATTTAGTTTTAAAGTTAAATATTCAGAATTTGAATAAGTATTCACTTTGGCAATAGGAATTCCTTCTAAATTTTCAAAAAATTTTAAAGGGCCAATCCAGTAGTTCTTGATGATATATATTTGCATGCTACAGTGGCAGGTTTTATTCAACATGATTCCAAGTGAAAGTCGAGTTTGCTCTGTTGTTAATGAATTTTATTGAAGTTATAATTTTAAGTCAGTCAAGAATATTAACAAGTTTAAAATCAGGCTAATAGTGTTAGCTTTAAACCATAAACATTTTCATTATTTTTATATAATTCAGAGAAACAGCTGTGATTAATTGGGACACACACCGAGTACCTCAGGGCTAAACCAAAAAACCAAACATGTTGTCATCAAGTTGATTCTGGATAATAGCGACCCTTGAGGACAGAGTAGAACTGCTCCATAGGGTTTCCAAGGAACAATGGATGGATTTGAACGGCCAACCTTTTGGTTAACAGCCTAGCTCTTATCCACTGTGCCACCAGGGATCTACACAATAATAGTATCAGCCTTAACCCAAAGGCCAGTGCTTGAGAAGCAGACCGTGTATAACATCCTCTCACTGAGATGGATGGGCTGATTCCTGCTGCTTATATCTACAGGCTGGCTAAATAGAAGTGCATAGAGAAGAGAGAGAGATGAAGATAGCATGATGGCAGGATGTGTAGTAATAACAGTATGAACCTATGTTACAAGTAGCCTTATTCCCTAGGAGAAAGAAGACATCAAAGAAAACTGATTTCAAGTCCATTTCACTGGATGCAGTCATATCAAATGGCATGGTATGGGGATTAAGATAATACCTGGATGGTACTTCAGCTGGCATATTTCCTTTCAGATGTCTGGATTTTCCATCCTTGTATATTTATTCCTTTGGTTCAAGGCATTATCTCTTGTTGATATGAAAAGATCATTGGGGGGGTGATGAACTGTGCAGCCCAAAATTATTTTTGTCATATAATTTACTTAAATAGTTGCTTTCTACCGATGTTTGAATAAACAGCTGTATGTTAGAAAGAATGATAAATAAGCAGACATAACTTTGAATCTGTTCAACTTTTTACTGATTATAACATCCTGGGAAAGATTTTTTTTTTTCCTGAATTTAAGTTCCTTGCTCTATAAACTAGAGACAGGATATTTCATTTATATGATGAGTGAGATGATTAAATGATATCACATGGAACTTGTCTCACACAGTAAGTATTCAAAATATATTAGTTGAATCTATTTGACAAATGCCAGAGAACAAACTTTATATGGTGATTACTGGTGATATTCAGAGCATGAAGCATTACTCTGGAAAGAAAAAAAAAAGATTGGAAAGATTCATGAAATGAAAGTGATGAAACAGAGTGGGTTTTGTGGATCATATAATATAAAATTTCTTGATATATAAATAGTAATGAATAAGCTCAAATTCATAGTTGTCTTGGGCAATGGAAATAAATCTTAATACATAAACTCAGGCATGAAAAATATTACATTTCCTCGTTTCCTTTAAATCCAATTTCACCTCTTACCTGGCATTCAGTATATTAAATATCAAATGCTTATTGGGGCCCTCTCCTAATCCTCAAGGATTGCACAAGAATTTTGGAGGCTTAAATTGTGCTCCTAAAAGAAGAAATTGGCTATCATCTTCCAATCTATTGTGATCACTGATGATGTCATCTTTTGACCAAGTTGGCTTGTTGCCTTAAGCAGTAGTTACTCTGCCTCTGTATCACCCTTGAAGCAGGGTGTGTAAGTTTTATATTACTGCTGTAAGTAAGCACCACGAACTTACTGGTACTAAGTGATGCTAACAAAGATAGATTTGTTACCTCACAATTATGTAAGTCAGAGGTCTGAGTTTGCATGGCATGTTTCTCTGCTCCAGGTTTCATAAGGCCAAAATCAAGGTGTCAGCTCTTATTAGGAGGGTCAGTGAAAAGTATTTTTCAAAGCACATGCTAGTTATTGGCAGAATCCAGTACCTAGAGCTTATAGAACTGAGGTCCAGTTTCCTTCCTTGTTGTCAGCTGGGAGTCTCTCTTAGTTCTTATAGTCCTCTTTCAGGTACATGCACATAGAACCAGAGCCAGCAAAGGCACATCAAATCGTTCTCACACTTGGAATCTTTCATTTTTGCTTTCCCTTTGTCTCCTTCTTCCTCCACATCTCTCTGAATCCAGCCAGAGAAAGTTCTTTGCTTTTAATATCTCATGTGATTAGATGGAGCCAACCCAGATAATCCAGGATAATTTCCCTATATTAAGGTAGGTAATAATTACATGTGCAAAGTCCCTTCCCGTAAGTATCTAGATTAGTATTTGATAATCAGAGGACTGGAATCTTCCTGGACATCTTTAGAATTCTGCCTATAACATATTTACCCAGGCACCTGCACAATTATTCCATTATGAGGTTTTGTCCTCTTCAAGGGCTCTTCAGGAGGTGAGATACCCTGCAATTCTGCAAACCATAGGCCTCTTTAATATTCCCAGTCTGTGGGAAATCTACCCTCTCTCTCTGTTTCCTTTCTGCTCTGAGTTACCAAACACAATCATCTCAATGAGATGAGGCTACCACAAATGAAAGTTACAGATGTGCCTTTTGTTGGTTTCTGTTTTATAAGTTCTGAAACCCCACAGCATCCCTTAGATTTGGGCAAGAAAATGCAAAAATCATGGCTGCATTCTTCTAATGTGAAAGTAGAAAGAGAACAAATAGAAGTTAATATCTCAAGAAATCATTTTACCTTATTGGAAAATTAGCTTTGTGGCATTATTAGGTTTTGTTGGAATTGTCCTGAAATGATTGCTCTATTAACAAAATGTTAAAGTAATTTAGGTAACAACTAGAAACAAAAAAGTAGGTAAATTCAAAAAAAGGTCTCAATAAGATTAAGGAAGGGTTAGAAGTCCCTCTTGTATTTTCACCACATATAACATAACAGGTTATATTTGCATATTTACTTTTCTGTCACACTAGGTATTTCACAGAAATAGCATTGTGTTTGGAGTTGAAAGATTTGGGTTTGATTTTTAACTCCTGCCACTTATCTTCAATATTCAAGTTAACTCCTGTTTTCAAGGAGGGTAGGAGTAAGGAAACAGACTGAGAGAGGCTGAGCATACAGCAAGCGTTCTAATTGCAAGCTCCTGATTTGCTCTCACTACCAACACTCTGCTGTATAATAAGATGAGAAAATAACATTATCCTACTGTTGGAGCCTGGAGAAGAGCCCAAGTAGAAGCGCGAGCCCAAATAAAGCTGTGAACCCAAGTTCCCTTATGGAAAGTATAGTAATGAGGTCTCTTAAGTAAGGAATTTGTATTTGTGGTGGACTTAGAATAAATAAAATCATGATGACTTATAAGAATGGTCTCTCTTCCAAAGCACCCTGAAGTTCAATATATATATGCCAAAACCATAAATAAATAAATAAATGAATAAAGGCCCACTGCCATCAAGCCAATTACAACTCATAGGACAGAGTAGAACTGCCCCATAGGGTTTCCAAGGAGCAGCTGGTGGATTCGAACTGCCGACCTTTTGGTTAGCAGCTGAGCTCTTAATCACTGGACCACCAGGGTTCCATATATGCCAAAGGCGGTTTTTAAAGGATGGTGAGCTGGAGCTGGTTTCAAAAAACATGAGTGAAAGCACTAAGAATGGAAAGGTGGCTTACTGAGGGCTGTCTGCTAACTGGGAGAAGCTAGCTGTCCCGTAGCCTTCCAGTTATTTGAAATCCAATGACTACACAATTCCCACTGGTAGTCTCTTTACATCATTATTCATCAAACTTTACTCAAGATATTGAGAACACTTTATTGTTTTTCCTTCCTCCAGTCTCACCACTCCTGAAAAATAAACAGTGAAGCCATAATGAGCTGGCCAAAATACAGGCATCAGCACCTCTCAATCTTACAATTATTATTTTTTCTAAGTAGCTATAATTATTATTTTTTCAAAATATGTTCAAAACACATTTTGAGATCCTGTTAGTATTGTTTCTCTCTCTACAATGTCCTAATTTTCTTCTCTGTTACACATTTCTTTATAATATTAAAGATTCAACTCAAAAGCCACCTCGTTTCTTTAAAGCTTTCTTTAAATTCTGTAGTCAAATTTAAGAGTTAAGTTCTCAAATGTTGCCACAAAACCATTTAACTGTTACATTATTTTGGCGAGGCTAGACAGAAATATGGGTTAGAGAAGCACATGGGTTTGCTTGGAGTCTTCAAAACACTTGGGAGCTAACTTGAACCTAGCCATTATAGGGTTTAGACATTCATAGATCTGCCTAATTTTTTTGAAAAACAAAAATAACACAAGATATTGACTTGATTTTCGCCAAATAGTGTATCTTTTTATAAATAGAGGAAAGGTCAGTTCTGCTTTGTTGGGTAGCACATATCCTCTTCAAGAAACCTTATCACCCCCATCAACATGCTTAGATGCTTACAACTTCCTATATTTGATTTTCTTTGGTTTAAAGTTTTGTCTCCAGCAAATTCTGTTGAAAGACATATAAGCTACCTGGAAAATTCTGCATCTTCAATTTCTGTTATTTAGCCCCTATCTTCTATCCATCCTGCCACTACTGTGGTTCAAGATTTATTCATTCCCTGTGGGTTGGTTTCTATGTCAGTCTCTTCACCAACCTGAATAAATCCCTATGATGCCATTAATTTTTTAAAAAGTGTTTTGGCTATGTCAATTGTATGCTTAAGACTTCAAATATCTCACAATTGCCTACTGTGTTATATCCAAACCTGTCTCAATACACACCCTTACAGCCTATATTTGAGCCATATCAAATAGTTATTTTTTTTCAGACTTGCTCCGCAGTTCTCAAAACTGAGCATGCTTCAGAATCATCTGGAGGTCATATTAAAGTACAACTTGTTATTGTGTGCAGTTGAATGATTCTGACTCATCGTGACCCTATTGGACAGAGTAGAACAGCCCTATAGGGTTTCCAAGGAGTGGCTAGTGTATTTGAACTGCCAATCTTTTGGTTAGCAGCCAAGCTCTTAACCATTGGGCCACCAAGGCTCTTTACTGAGCCACCACTTACAGCCAAGCTCTTAACCAATGAACCACCAGGATTCCCTAAGCACAGATTACTAGCACCCCACTACCAGAGTTTTTAATTTAACAGGTCTAGGTTAGGCCTAAGAATCTACATTTCTAACACATTCCTTTCTGATGCTGAATATCCTGGTCCAGAGAGAACAATTTGAGAACTTTTTCTCTAAACATTCATGTCTCCATGCTTTTGCTCTTACTCTTCTCTCTGCCTGGCATTATTTTCTTTCACTTCACTTTTTCACTTTTTTAAATGTCAAATGGCACTTTTTTTTGAGAAAAAGAAAAAGTCCTAAATCCTCTCCACAAATTTCGTTTCTGCTTTGTTTTCATTAAAAAAAAAAAATCTGTTTTTTAAAAATACTTTAACACATTCCTTTGTTGTAGTATTCATTATCTCATACTACAAATATTTGTTCATATAACTGTCACATCATGCTCAATTTGAACTTCCCTCTTTTAGGCAATTAAATTCCCAGAGCCTACCCTGTATCTGGCACAAAGTAGCCATTCTCTATAAGTTTATTAAATGTATGGATAAATTACTGAATGAGAAAATAAATTTTCCAATTTGAGGACAAGATAGAAGAAAAATTCTGATCCCAAAAATTGTTGGTTGGGTAGAAATGGCCTGATTATACCCCTAAGTCTTGGAAGTCAGAAAGATACTGGTAGAATCTGAGCCCACTGGGAAGGGACAGTTAAAAGAGAGTAGGAGAACAAAAAATGTTGGGCGACCCCATGTGTGCAGAGTAGAATCCCATGTGTGCACTCCATATGATTTTCAAGGCTGTGACTTTTGGGAAGAAGATTGCCAAGACTTTCTTCCAAGACACCTCTGGATGGGTTCAAACCACCAACTTTTTGGTTAGTAGTCAAATGCTTAACTCGCCATCCAGGCACTCCTAAAAACAGTGTAGGGGATGACTTAAGGCATACCTTGCACTATTTTTCAATAATGATTATCTATAGGAGCCTTGGTGGAGCAATCATTAAGTGCTCAGCTACTAACCAAAAGGTCAGCAGTTTGAACCCACCAGCTGCTATATGGGAGAAAGATGTGGCAGTCTGCTTTCCATAAAGATTACAGCCTTGGAAACCCTATGGGGCATTTCTACTCTGTCCTATAGGGTTGCTCTGAGTGGAAACTGACTGGAAGGTACAAAATAACAACAGCATGGTAGTTTAGGCAGTCACAGCATGCAAATATCTTTAAACTTAGCAAAAAGGTGAATGAGACTCTTCCCAGATCTGCCTTCTTATTCTGAGTTGGGATAACCCTGATATATTTGCTCATTAAATATACAGCTCTCACTATCTACCCCATTCCTCCACTCTGCTTGATTCTTTAAACAACTATAATTTAAGTGACTCAGGTCTGAAAGAGAAGACTTCAACTGTAATTATGTTCTAGGTGTATCATTTACATCAGATAAGTAAATTAGGTGTACTTGAAAACTGATAAGTTAGAGGAAGTTATTCTGTTGTTGATGAAGTTACTCTGGAAGACAAAAATAGATTTTTATTTATTCAAAAATTCAACTTGGAAAGATTGATTGTGCTTCATATCTAGAATATTTTAGCAATAAATAATAGAGAAATATTATCTTAGGTGTATGTCATTTTATTGCATTCAAATGATGTGACACCAAAACAATCATGGCATTGTCTTCTGTCACTGTTATCAGCTATTCTAATGTTTCTGCTCATAATACCATGGAGAGGAGTGTGTTCCACTTCCAACAGTAATCGCTTTGCAGACCACGGGACTTAGACAATCTTTTTTTTTTTTTTTCCCAGAAAATTATGGATTTCTTTTGCACACATTGATTACACAATAGATCAGCTCAGAAACAACTAGTCACTTAAAATTTCCTAGATCACAGCCAAAGTCTAGGTCATTTTCTGAGAATAAACTTTAAAAATATAAAATGGTGAAAATGGCCAGAATTATAACAAAATCTTCCTGCCCAAAACATCAGTTTAATATAATAGAGTTCTCTTTCTTATTTAAACATAATTCTCCCATGATTTCTCTCTCTATCTGTATCTGTCTCTATTATCTATCTACACACACATATATATATACATCTCACATATTCTTGTGATGAAACCAATCTTTTATCCACTTTTGATAGAAAGAACTAATATCTTCAAATATAACTTGTGCATTTTTCTAAAAAGACGTAAAATATTGAATGCATATGACTATAATAGTAATATGCAAGTGTGTGTGTTCATATGTGGGTTTAGGTAGAACAATGATAATTCACGAGCTCCATTAGAAGTGGCAAGGAAAAAGGGATTCAAAAAATAGTGGATTGAAATCTATCTTCTCCATTTACTTGCTGTGTGAATTTGGGAATGCTTCCTAAACTTTCTGCACATTCATTTCCTCATGTCTAAAATGGGGATAATAATACCTGCCTCGTATGCTTCATTTGAAGAAATAACTAGATAGTATAGAAAATGCATCTAAAATAAAAATTACTTAATAAATGGAAGCTTTATTATCTCATTACCGTTTTTCATTATTAATACACATCTTCCCTTGCAATCCCTCCAGCAACTAATATGTTAATTGGAGTTCACTTAATCAAACTATCTTCTAGCATTGGGGACTTGAGAGAAAGAATTGCAAGAAATAACATAGCAAATATAAAATATCAACTATGCTGAAAGTACCAATGTCAGGATTAAATGATCTCCTTGCTTTACTACTTCTATAGATTGAGAGAACTCATTGGAAAAAAAGTATTAAAAGTAACGAAAGATTAGAGATATCCCAAGGTGTGTCTCTTTTAGGGTAACTTCTGTAAGGACTCAGCCCTGGTGGCACAGTGGTTAAAATGATTGACTGCTAACTGAAGGTCAGTGGTTGCAAACCACCAGCAGCTCCACAGGAGAAAGATGTGGCAATCTACTTCAGTAGGAATTTACATCCCTGGAAACCCTATAGGGTCACTATAGGTCAGAATCCACTCAATGGCAGTGGTTGGTGGTGAGCTGTAAGGACAATTTGAGGGGCTTTATTTTATTAGGACAACAAATAAGCAAACAGGTAAGTAAGGAAATAAGTAAATAGCAGAGATCCACAAACATACAAACTCACCATGTGCTTTTAACTACATTCACAGTCAATCACCCCCTACTGACTTAGCTATTTCATTTCCCTTTGAGCCCATTGGGAAGGGACAATGAAAAAGAGTAGGTTTATTAGAGCCTGGAGTCATTTAAATAAAAGTCTAAAGAAAATGGTAGATGTTGAACTACAACGAAATTTACCATGGGGCATGTATCCACAGACACTTTTTCCTTTTTCATTCAATCTTTGTTCATGCTATTGTGAAGGTAGAATGATCATACAATGAATGCCACAGTATTCTTAAAGCTCACCTGAAACTTTCAAGAATAAGAAGTTACAACACTAACAGGAGTCACAAAGCTGATCTCATTAATCAGTTGAGATATAGTTTTATAATTTAGCTCCAGAAGAGATTCTTACAATAAGTACCTTTCTAAAATTTTAAGTCAGACTAAGGTAGTCTATGAATATTAATCGGAATTGCCTGTATATATATTTAGTTCATCTTTTACTCTCAAAATAAACATGGTGAATGGGATTTTTTAAAAGGCCTGTTTGCATATGGTAGGTTCCAGGACCAGTGTACAGACTTAATGGTGGATTATGCTTGAGAAACCAGTACTATACTTTTTTTCATTCATCTCCCTGTGAGATACTTTGTCTCTAGTTTGGCCAAAATACACTGAATTTTCTTATGAAAATGAAATTTTACTCACATTTATCAAAGTTTAAAATGATTTTAATCCACACAAAAAATAACCCTCTTGCAACGGAAACAATGAGTCTCCCTCACTTTTCATTCTCCATTCCCTGTTTCTTATGGCATAACTCAAAAAATCCTAAATTATCCTCTAGGTATGAGAATTAACAATGTTTTATTTTTATTTTAGTTTAGTTTCAATACCTCAATTATTTTCTCTAGATTTATGCCATTTCTAAAATACTTATTGGTTGTTTCCTATCTGAAGAAAAATCAGGATGTTGCAGGCTATATCCCTCTAGTCTTTTTACTTATTTTTTGTTACCATACGACTTAAATACCATAAAATTCACGTTTGAAGTATACATTTCAATATTTATTTTTAGTATATTAACAGAGTTGTTCAAGAATTACTATTACAAACTCATCAGTACATTGGTACATGTATATTATTGTACAATTAAATGAATACTTTCTTTTATAATGATCGGCACAAAACTGGTTCTTATGGGGTGGAGGTTAAAGATGTCCCAAATGTCCAACTTTTCCAAACTGCTGTACCACTCCATATCCCTAACATAAACTACTCCCCCTCCCCTCAGAACTCCCCTCCCATCTTTGGGTTCCATATTCCCTGGAAAGTCTCACAGAACTCACTAACTGTATCTAGGAAATGTCTCACAGGGTTGTGGAGTCTGGCAAATCCCAAATCCGTGTTCAGGTGTAACCTTCTTCTGACTCATACTGCTGCAGGGTCTGATGAACTCAAACCAGCACGTCAGACCACAGGCTGTTGGCTCACTAGGCTGAGGAAGCTGGCAAACCAGTCAGAAGACAGGTTGCCAGCCCATGGGACTGTGGAGGCCAGCAAATCCCAGAATCTACAGGTTAGATGGCAAGCCTTTGGCTCAGGTCCTGAGAACCATAGGATAGACAATCATGAAACGGACGTGGGATCCACATGCAGAGAGAGCCCCACCAAGGATCCCACGTATATACCTTGGATGCAGTCCACACCCAAGGGAAGGGTGTAACTTGAGGAAAGGTGAGACTTGAGTCATCTCCTCCTGCAAGGCTGAGACTCAAGATACACCCCACATCAGTCCTGCCTCATTAACATGTAGAGGTTACAATATATAGCATATAAAATGGAGGACAACCATGCAATACTGGGAACCATGGCCTAGCCAAGTTGACACATAACCCCAACCATCACAGGTTCCATGTACCTTATTTGCATAATCCCACTCAATCATTGTGTGTGAGTCACAAAGACCATGGATAGAAGGCAATATTAAGTAATTCATTGCACCACAATAACCTTAAGTCTTTTATAAAAGCTAAGAAGCAGAGCAAATATATATTTTATAGAGTTTTTATATTAACATTCATACATACCATTCTTGGTTTTTCATTTTTTCCTATGGATTTGATTTACTATCAGTTATTATTTCTTTATTTCAGTATTGCTTCATTCCTAACTTCTCCTATTATCAAACATATTTCTAGAAGTTATTGGTCCAACAATATAATTTTACAGATATTATTTTATGTAACTGCTTTTAAAGTCAGATAAGACAAGAAAGGAGAAGAAATATGATTTTACTGTGTTTTATACTTACATACATGGTTACCTTTACCAATACTGTTTCTTTTTGTGTGGATTTGAATTATTGTCAAATAAGTAGCTTAGCTTCAGTCTAAAGAACATTGCATGGAGGACACCTAAGAGTATAGTACTCTATATTAGGGTTAGCAAGTAAGACATGACTTAATCAGTGGATGGAACAGCATTTACTCAGAGGAAAGATTAGCTTCAATAGTGGGTATCAGTCCCACAAGGCAGTGGGTCACTCACAGCAGCCAACATCAGATGGTGGGCTGCATGCATCCTTCTCACACTGCAGATGAAGGACCTGTTCCCGCCCTGCTGGGAACAGATATAGTAATGGGGTTGGCCAGGTGCCTTGTGAAGCAAACATGCAAGCATAAGAAAGAAGTACACATTGGGCCTGTTAACAGGGAGATATCATCAAACAAGGCAGAACATCTTGTACAAACTGTACTATCTCCCTATAAGAAGACGTTCTGGGTCCGGGCCCTTGATTGGGCAGCCCGGAAGAGGGTCAGAGGGTCACATGATGACTACATTCCCCAACAGTTTGCTTTAGTATTTCTTCTAATGCAAGTCTACTAGCAACAAATCTTCTCAATTTTCTGGGTATGCCATTATTTCACCTTCATTATCGAAAGACAGTTTTGCTAGCTATAGGATTCTCAGTTGATGGTTTTTGTTTTGTTTTGTTTTTTTCTTTCAACATTTTGAATAAGTCATTTTGTAGCCCTCTGGCCTGCATTGTTTCTGATGAAAAATTAGCTGTTAACTTTAATGAGTTTCCTTTGTATATGATGAAATATTTTTCTTATTGCTGCTGTCAAGATTTTGTATATCTTTGTATTCATGCAACAGGGAGTTCATTGAACTATTTAAATGTGTACATTATTATTTTTAATCAAATGTGGGATCTTTTAGCCATTTCTTTGAATATTTTTTGTTCCTTACTTTCTCTCCTCTTCTTCTAGTATTACCATTGTTTATATTTGGCTTCCTTAATGGCACCTCACATTTCTCTGAGACTCTGTTCATTTTTCTCTGTTGTTTTTTCTTTCTGTATTTCAGATTGCATAATCTCTGTTGATTTGTCTTCATTTACACTGATTCTTTCTTCCACCAGCTCGAATATGTTAATAAACTTCTCTAGTGAATTTTTCATTTTAATTATTTCGCTTTTCAACTCCAAAATTTTCATTTTTAATAATTTGTATCTCTTTGTTTTTATTTTCTGTTTGATTAATCATTGTCATTATATCTTCTGTAAATTCTTTACACATGGTTTCCTTTACTTTTTAAACATATCTGTAATTGGTGCTTTGAAGTCTTTGTTTTTGCTAATTTCAACATTTGGGACTTCTCAAAGGAAATTTCTATTATCTGTTTTGTTTTGTTTTCTTTTTTCCTTGCATGGATCACACATTCCTGCTTCTTTATATATATCATAACTAATTTTACTGAAATCAGAACAATTTTTATAACATTTTCTAACAATTCTGGATAATGATCTCCCTTAAGGATTATTTTTATTGTTGTTTGTTAATGTCTTTATTTGTTTAGTGACTTGAGCAGACTAATTTTTGAAGTATATCCCACCTCTCCCCAGTGTGTACCTTCCAATGTTCCTGTTTAGACTTTTTTCCCTTTCAATCTGTCTTTATGTCATTTCTCCTGGGTCAACGTAGTTTAGTAGTCAGCCATTTATTGTTCAGAGGTTGTGTTTTTGCCTCCTTAGCCAGTAAGTCTTTCACTTTTTATTATTGGATCTGTGTGTGATTTAGAGATTCCTTTCACTGTTCAGAGAATTTATGAGTTTTCCACTTGTTCAGCCTGGGACTACTATCTCAAAAGTTCCATCTCTTGTCATTCCACAGAGTGAATAGCATTAGGCATACATAGTCTTCTGGATCACCAGAGATAACTATGATTTTAGCATGGCTCTCTGTGATCGTCTCTTTCCCTGATATCACTGTTAAGCTTCTGGCTAGTCCATTTCTACTGGTTTAAATCCAAGCTCTTACCTTCTAATGATTGCTTCCTGAATGCTATATTGTTTTCAACAATTTCTCTTGTCATAAATTCCTCCATATTCTGAGTCAAATAAAGTCAGGTCCTTCAAGCAAGGTTAGACAGCTTCCAGTTTTAGAAGCTTGTTTCACCCTCTCCCCCTACTTCTTCACATGCCTCCCCGACCTCGGCCAGCCAGAACCTCTACATTGAGGAGACATCAGGGATTCCCTTCACTGGCTACCCTGTGTTGTGAATATTCTTCATGGAGTGGAAGCTTTGAAGATGGATTATGGGGGAAACTGACATGTCCCATTGATGACTACTATGTACACAGTAAAATTTCCACAATACAGACCTTGGGAAGATGATATGTCTACACTCATCAACTCTAAATTCCACAATATTAGCTCTTCTACAGTGCAGAGCTATGAAGAAGTGGGAGACTGCACTAGCTGTCCCACTCAAATTTTCTTTTCAGAGCTGTAGTTGAGGATAGAGAAATGGGTGCCACCACCTGACTGCCACCATCCACCCAGTATAAATCTTCATGGCGTGGAACTGTTGGTGAAGGGATCTGCCACCATTCACTCGTTGCTTAATCTAAGAAGAGCTTCTCCACATTGGGGTTTGATGGGGGCTGCTACTTTGTTGCTGAGCCTGCCGAAATAGCTCTTCCGTAGCACTGTTCTTCATGGTGGATGGGTGTAATCCTTAACTCAGATTCTATAACTTTCCATTGTTCTTATTTGGTTTCCTTATATTTTGCTAAATAAATACTTCCTCAAGTTATTTTAAGCCCTTTGGTCAATTTCCAGAAACTTTAAATGCGTATCTTTACTAATTTTGAATAGTTTAATTATTGTCTCTTGGAAGAGAGGTTTCACTGAGCTCCCCACATTCCCATTCTAAGAGTCTCTATTTTTTTATTAGCCATAATTATTCTTTGACATCTGCTACTCTTGATATCATATTTCCTGCTTATGTTTAAATTAATATAACCAGTAATGTCAAACTTTTGATTTTTGAGTTTCCAAATATCATTTTTAAATAATGTTTGTTACTGCTATACCTACACAGCTTGGAAAAAAAAGGCGAGTTGTCCCATAAAGCAAATTATCATATATATGCTTAAATAATAGAGTAATATTAAGCCTAATTCATCACAGAAAACAGTACAAAGGGAGTATTTCATATTTTGTAGAAAATTTCCCCCTCAGTATAGCTTAACAATATGAGATCTTTTTCAGTGTTATTAATTTATAAGATAGACAGGTAGGTAGGTAGATAGAGGGATGGACGGACAGATAGATAGGCAGAAAGACAGACAGAGACAGACAGACAGACAGAGAGATAGATGATAGATAGATGGATAGATAGATAGATAGATAGATATTCTGGGCAAATAGAATCCTTCCTCATTCATCAGACCTCTCAGATCTAATCTATTCTTCTCTTTCCCTCTGTGTCAGCAACACTGGCATCTTTGCTGTTTTTAAAGTACCCCAGCCACACTCTCACCTCAGCATCTCTTTGAACTTGCTATTCCTTTTATCTAGAAAACTTTCATTTCAAATGTTCACGTCTTTATTCCTGTTAAAAGCTTACTGCCTTAGTCATCTAGTGCCACTATAACAGAAATATCACAAGTGGATGGCTTTAACAAACAGAAATTTATTTTCTTACAGTCTAGTAGGCTAGAAGTCCAAATTCAGGGCATCACCTGCAGGGGAAGGCTTTCTCTCTCTGTCAGCTCTGGAGGAAGGTCGTTGTTATTAATCTTCCCCTGGACTAGGAGCTTCTCAGCACAGGAACCTTGGGTCCAAATGACACACTTTGCACCTGGCACTGCTTTCTTAATGGTATGATGTCCCCTCGTTTCTCTGCTCACTTCTCTGTCTTATATCTCAAAAGAGATTGGCTTAAGAAACAACCGAATCTTGTAGATTGAGTCCTTCCTTATTAACACAACTGTCACTAATCCCACTTCATTAACACTGTAGAAGTAGGATTTACAACACATAGGAAAGTCACATCAAATGACAAAATGGTGGACAATCACACAATACTGTGAATCATGGCCTAGGCAAGATGACACATATTTTGGGGAACACAATTCAATGCATAACCCTCACATTCTCAGTTCTTATCAAATATAACTTTCTCTGTAAGGCTTTTTTTGAAAACAATATTTAAAATCGTAACACACCAGTGACAACCCTAAATTCTGATATTTCATTCCTGCTTCATTTCTGATCATGTCTCTTATCAACTTCTAACATCTCTCCTATTCGTAGCAGTTTTGTTTTGTACTAGAATGTATTCTACCTGAGGGCAGGAACTTTTGTCTTTCTGTTCACTAAAGTATCCTCAGCCCACAGAAGAATATCTGGAACATAGAAAAATCCTCAATAAATATTCCTTGAATAAATAAATGATAAATATGTATGTCCCCATAAAATATATCACTGGGTATGGAACAAAATTCCATCATTCCTTTTTTTTTTTAAAGAAAGAGCTGAAAACATCAATTTCATGAAAAGTTTAAGAATGGATTATACGCAACTAATTCCAGTAAAGCATTGCTAATATCTTATTGATTTTCTAAATGAGGACAACCATTTAATTTACTCATATGGGTGACTCTAAAAGAATAGAGTTGAGCTTTTAACTGACATAAAGCTTTGTGATTTGACCCTTGTCTACCAATTCAGTATCATTTCTTGCTGTTCCCTAACTCATATTTCACATGAGAACAACTCAAAACTGCATATAGTCCCTTCAATAAACACACTGTTTTCAATTTCTGTGTCATTATAAACTTCTTTAAAATCATGAACTATACCACCAGAAAACTAGCTCTAAGGCACCATTACTAAAGCAAATATTCGTGTACGTACTTGCTTAAGAAATATAAATGTGGAGACTTCCAAGCAACATGGTGACATAGACAGAAGCACCACACCATCCTTCCACATCAAAGATCCAAAAAATAAGTCAAACAGAGATAAACATCAATCTTGAAATCCAAAGCATCAAATGAAGATATAAAGAACTCAGCCAAGCACAGAATGGAATAAGAACCTGACAGAGAAAAGAGAGCAGGGAGAGAAATGTGCAGAGGTCTCCTACCAGCTAACACAGCATGGATTTGCCATCTTTGACTCCTGTCAGAGATCGGAAAACAGGGTGTAGAGGAAAGCAGCTTCACGGAGCTCCCAGCAGGAGACAGAGCATCTGGTGACCAGCAATATACACTCTCCCCCCCCAACCCTTCTTCACACCCACATGGCCTCCTCTGCCTCCTGCGGCCACAGTCTTTAGGCTGGGAGGCACTGGCTTCAGCCTTGTGCTGCTTGGATTCTACTCACCCACACTGGTGGCTCCCTGAGTGTCACTTTTTGCTGGTGTTGCCTTCATCTGCTTCTTTTGGTTTCCTCCACAAGTCTCACCACCTCCCTCTCCTTTCTCCCAAAACCTGGCTCTGTGTGCCAGCTTTGCTTCTTGAAGGGCTGTGAAATGCTGCTTGACTGTGGAAATGCTTCCCGGCCCTCAGTGACATGCTGGTAGGATCCCCCAGGTTTTTTTTTGTTTATTTTGATTTGTTTGTTTTCTTTTTCTTTTCTCAGTTTGGGAGCCCTTTCTAGCTGGGCAACTTGGGAGTTACTTCCTCAGTCTGTGCAGGCATGTGGTGGGATCCCTGGGGATATTTATTTTTCTTTTTTGTTTTGTTTTGTTATATATAGAGAGATTTATGTCAAGGAAACGGCTCACATGGGTGTAGAGGCTGGAACATCCCAAGTCTGTGGGTCAGGATAAAGACTTCTCTTGATTCACGTAGCCACAGGGGTTGGTGAATCCAGGATTGGCAGGTCAGAAAATATGGCTCTTGCTCACAGGCTGTGAAGATCAGCAAATCCCAAGATCAGCAGGCAAGACGGTAGGTAAACTGTTAGCTCAAGTCCCAAGAACTGGCAGTCAGAAGAACAGGAGCCATTTGCAGGATCCAGAACAAGCAAAAGCCCACAAGCCTTGCCAGAATATCCATTTACATTTGATGTAGACCACACACCCAAGGAAATTCCCTTTCAACTGATTGTCTACTCACAGCAGATTCCATCATGGAAGTGATCACTTTATATCAAATCTCATCATGGAAGTGATGACAACATCGTACGACTGCCAAACTACTGAGAATCATGGCCCAGACAAGTTAACACCCAATCTCGACCATCACACCACACATTATACATTTCCACTAGTAGTAAATGAAATTTCCATTTGCTTCAAATTCTCACCAACACTTGGTATGGTTAGTATGGTTAGTCTTTTTAATTTTAGATATTCTAGTGGGTGTGTTGTGCTATCTCATCATTATCTACATTTTGATTTACTAAAAACTAACCAAGTAGAACATATTTTCATGTACTTACTAGCCATTCAAATATAATTTTTGATGAAATTTCTGTCCAAACCTTTAGCCCATTTTTTACTAGGATGTTTGCTTTCTATTATTGAATTACAAAAGTCCTTTATATATTCTGGGCACAGGTACTTTGTCAGCTATATTGTTTTGCAAATTTTTTTCTCCCAGTTGCTTTTCATTTTCATAGTAGTGTATTACAAAAAAACAAAATTTTTAAATTTTGGTAGTCCAATTTATCGCTTTTTTCTTTTATGTTTCATACTTTCTATGTCCCATATCTTTGGAAAACCCAAGGCACTAATATTGTTGCCAAAGTGTTCTTCTAAATCTTTTTTGTGTTTAGATATATAACTCCATTTGAGTATAATTTTGTACACTGTATGATGTTAGGAGTAAGCTTTTTTTGTTTGTTTGTTTTGTTCTGTTTCTTTTAAATTGTGGCTATGCAATTTTTCTGCACTGTTTGGCAAGAAGATTATCCTTTTCTGATTGAACTGCCTTGGCACTTTTGTGAACAATTGACCATATATATGTGGTTCAATATCAGGGCTTTCTACTCTGTTCCATTGATGTATTTCTCTTTCTTTACACCAACATGAGATTGGCTTGATTACTGTAGCTTTACAGTCAGTAAGTCTTACAATCAGGTAGTGTATGTCCTCAGCATCTGCTTTTCTTTTCAAAGAAATTTTGGCTATTCTAAGTCCTTTGAATTTCCATATAAATTTTAGAATCATACAAAAATAAAGTCTGATGGGATTTTGATAAGGATTCATTGAATCAATGGATTTATTTGGGCATACTGAGTAGTCTTTCTACCTGTTAAGGATTGAATTGTGTCCCCCAAAAATAAGTGTTATAAATCCTAACCCCTATACCTGTGGTTATAATCCTATTTGTGAATAGGTTTTCTTTGTCCTGTTAATGAGACAGTATTAGTGTTGGGTGTGTCTTAAGTCAATTTATTATGAGATATAAAAAGAGCAGCTTGAGCTAGCAAGGAGGCAAACAAGCCAGCAGAGATGAGGGAAGATAAATACTAAGCCACCTGAAGATTGCTGAGGAACAGAAGCTCAAAAGAGACAAGGACCTTCCTCTGGAGCCAACAGAGAGAGAAAACCTCCCCCTACACCTGGCACCCTGAATTCAGACTTCTAGAAACTAAATTTCTGTTTGTTGAAACCACTCACTTGTAGTATTTATGTTATAGCAGCACTAGATAACCAAGACACTACCCATGAACAAGATATAGCTTACCATTTAGTTAGATCTTTTAAAATTTTTTCTTAGCAATGTTCTATAATTTTCAGCATATAGGTATTTTATATCTTTTGTCAGATTTATCTCTCTGCCAACTGCACTACTAAAGTGGCATGGTAGGCAAATTTCACTTCTATCATTAACTGCATGGTGAGAATCAATATGAATCCAATTGCACATGGAAATGGATCCAGACTTCACCTCCCCACTGTTCCATCCCTCACTGTCAGCCAACCACATGACACTTCCTCATCTTGGCTGCTCAAGGCCAGATCACCTCATTCCCGGCCACCATGAGCCAGGTCAAAACACAAATTAGAAGAATTCTGTTGTTCTTTATGGACTGCCTGTGCAGACTTTCTCTGTCATCCAGCCATCCAGAGCTAAGTCTTCACAAATCGACTGCCTTTGCAGCTTTACCCTGACCACCAGCCACTCAGAACTAGGTCTTCACAAGTTATGACTCTGTCCTTCCAAATGCCTGCACACCCTCCTCTAAATTAGCCATGCCAGTCTCAGTCAGAGCCTCATTGCCCTTTGTGTGTGTTTTTAACTCTCCAGAATGGCTCACAAAATTCATTGAGACTACCTATACTTAGAGTTACCCATTTATTATAAGCAAAAAACAGACAAATGAAGAGATACTTCAGGTGCATTCTGGTGGAGGTCTGGGCAAGAGGACTCCACTGTCCCCAGAGACATGCCATCCTCTGCCGTTCATGAATGTTCTTGCCCATCC
The DNA here is from genome assembly GCA_030035585.1 of Dugong dugon. Classification (NCBI taxonomy): domain Eukaryota; kingdom Metazoa; phylum Chordata; class Mammalia; order Sirenia; family Dugongidae; genus Dugong; species Dugong dugon. The sequence goes on from CM057479.1 coordinate 39,522,584, forward strand.
AGGAAGTCCCACTGCTTTGCTGTTCAGAGCCTTTTGTAACAAATACATATGATTGAAGCTACAATGTACAGTCATGATCAACTGAATCAATGAATATGCATGATTGTATCATGTTCCACTCTCTTCCTGAAGCTAGCTGACAGGTGGTTCTGTGTAGTTCTCACTCATTTTCACAAATTCTAAGGTGCTATCCAGAAGTTTTACAGAATAAAGTCATCGCAATTGCTGGGGAATTCCAAGGGTTAGTTTCAAGAGGTGTAGAAAAAGGCTGAAGTGTGGTCTTTGTCCCACAATCCCTAAGTAATTCATGTTTTTGATACTATTATACATAATATTTTCAAATTTTCAATTTCCAGTTTTTCATTTCTAAGATACAGAACAAGTCATGCAATCTCTGGCATCCTTTCTATCACCAAGGCCATATTTTCCAACTACTAATCCTTCTTCTTTGTTTCCAACTTTCACATTCCAATCACCGGTAATTATCAAAGCATCTTGATTGAATGTTTGATCAAGTTCAGACTGCAGAAGTTGGTAAAAACCTTAAATTTCTTCACCTTTGGTATTAGTGCATAATTGGTGCATAAATTTGAATAAGAGTCATAATAACTGGTCTTCCCTCTAGGTGTGTGGATATTATCCTATCACTGGCAGCATTGTACTTCAGAATAGACATTGAAATGCTCTTTTCAGGATGAATGTGATGCTATTCTCTTTATCATTCTTGGCTTAGAAGACTATATATGATAGTCTGATTGAAAAATGGCCAATACTAGTCCACTTCAGCTCATTAATGCCTAGCACATCTATATCTATGCATTCCATTTCATTTCTGATGAATAACAATTTTCCTACATTCATACTTGTACATTCTAGGTTCCAATTATTAATGGATGTTTACAGCTGTTTCTTCTCATTTTGAGTTGTGCCCCATCAGCAAATGAAGGTCCTGAAACTGATAGAAATGACGCTGGAGATCACATGACAGAATTTTGCAAGACCAATGATTATTCATTGCAAATTCATTCTTTCAACAATATAAACAGAGACTATACATGTGAACCCCACCGATGGAATACACAGGAATGAAATTGACTACATCTGTAGAAAGAAAGGATGAAGAAGCTCAATAACACCAGTCAGAGTAAAGCCCAGATTTGACTGAAGAACAGGCCATCAATTGCACATATGCAAATTCAAGTTGAAGTTGAAGAAAATTAAAACAAGTCCAGGAGAGCCAAAATACAACTTTGAGTATATCCTACCTGAATTTAGAGACCTCCTCAAGAATATATTTGATGCATTGAACATTAATGACTGAACCAGACAAGTTGCGGGATGTCAGCAAGGACGTTACACATGAAGAAAAGAAGAGGTCATTAAAAAGACAGGAAAGAAAGAAACGACCAAAATGGATATCACAAAAGACTTTAACTTGCTGTTGAATGCAGAGAAGCTAAAGCAAATGGAAGAAGTGAGGAAAAAAAACAGTTGAACAAAATATTTCAAAGAGCAGCTCGACAAGACAAAGTAAAGTATTATAATGAAATGTACAAAGACCTGGAGTTAGAAAACCAAAAGGGAAGAACATGCTCAGCATTGCTCAAGCTGAAAGAACTGAAGAAAAATTCAAGCCTCGAGTTGCAATATTGAAGGATTCTATGGATAAAAAATTTAAGAACACAGGAAGCATCAACAAGAAGATAGAAGGAATGTACAGTCACTGTACCAAAAAGAATTGGTTGACTTTCAACCATTTCTGGAGGTAGCATATGGTCAAGAACCGATGGTATTGAAGGAAGAAGTCCAAGCTGCACTGAAAGCATTGGGGAAAAACAAGATTCCAGGAATTGATGGAATACCAGTCGAGATGTTTTAACAAATGGATGCAGCACTAGAAAAGCTCACTCGTCTATGCCAAGAAATTTGGAAGACAGCTATCTGGCCACTTGTCTGGAAGAGATCATAGTTGTGCCCATACCAAAGAAAGTTGAATGAAAACAATGCAGAAATTATTGAATAATATCATTAACATCACACGCAAGTAAAATTTTGCTGAAGATAATTAAAAAATGGATGCAAAGGTATATCTACAGGGAACTGCCATAAAGTCAAGCTGGATTCAGTAGAGGACATGGGACGAAGGATATCTTTGCTGATGTCAGATGGATCCTGGCTGAAAGCAAAGATTTCCAGAAAGATGTTTAGCTTTGTTTTATTGACTATGCAAAGACATTCGACTCTGTGGCTCCTAACAAATTATGGATAACATTGCAAAGAATGGACATTCTAGAACACTTAATTATGCTCTTGAAAAACCTGTACATAGGCCAAGAGGCAGTTGTTCAAACAGAACAAGGGGATACTAAAATCAGGAAAGATGTGTGACAGGGTTGTATTTGTTCACTATACTTATTCAATCTGTATGCTGAGCAAATAATCTGAGAAGCTGAACTATATGAAGAAGGATGCGGCATCAGGATTAGAGGAAGACTCATTAACAACCTGAGATATGCAAGTGACATAACCTTGCTTGCGGAAAGCGAAGAGGACTTGAAGATCAAAGACTATGGCCTTCATATGGATTATACCTCAAGATAAAGAAATAAAATTCTCATAACTGGACCAATAAGCAACATCATGATAAACAGAGAAAAGATTGAACTTGTCAAGGATTTCATTTTCCTTGGATCCACAATCAGTGCCCTTGGAAGTAGCTGTTAAGAAATTAAACAATGTATTGCATTGGGCAAATCTGCTGCAAAAGACTCTTTAAAGTGTTAAAAAGCAAAGATATCACTTTGAGGATTAAGGTGTGCCTGATCCAAGCCATGCTATTTTCAACCACCTCATATGTATGCAAAAACTGAACAATTAATACAGAAGACCAAAGAAGAATTGATGTCTTTGAATTATGGTGTTGGGGAAGATATTGCTTATACCATAGACTGCCAGGAGAATGAACAAATCTGTCTTGGAAGAAGTACAGCCAGAATGCTCCTCAGAAGCAAGGATGGTGAGACTTCGTCTTGTGTACTTTGGACATGTTATCAGGAGGGACCAATCCCTAAAGAAGGAAATCATGCTTGGTAAAGAAGAGGTTCAGCGCAAAAGAGGAAGACCATCAATGAGATGGCTGATACAGTGGCTGCAACAATGGGCTCAAATATAGCCGTGATTGTGAGGATGGTGCATGACCAGGCAGTGTTTCATTCTGTTGTATATTGGGTCCATATGCATCAGAACCAACTTGATGGCACCTGACAACAACAACAACAAGTACAAAAATACAATTGAGTCTTTTATACTGATCTTGTATCTTGAAACATTGCTAAATTCACTTATTATTTCTATAAATTTTTCTTGTGGATTTCCTTAGATTTTCTACATAATTTTTGTCATGTACTAATGAAGAAGTTTGCTTCTTCTTTAACAATACAGATGCCTTAAATTTCTGTTTCTAAAGTTATGGCACCGGCTAATATTGTTTATTAGAAGTAGTGAGATTGAATATTTTTGCTTTGTTCACAATCTTTAAAAGCAAAGCATTCATTCTTTTACCATTAATACGCAGTTTGATGAAGTTTTTTTTTTTTTGTAGATGCCCTTTATTAGATTGAGAAAGTTTCCAATTATTTCTAATTGCTGTGAATTTTTACTGTAAATGAATGTTGAATTTTCTCAAATGCATTTTCTGAGTCTATTGTAAATCTCATGTGTTTTTTTTAGTTTTGTCTGCTGATATGTCAAATTACATTAACTGATGTTTATATGTTGAGCCAACTATGCATTTCTGGAATGAACCCCTCTTGATTATGATGCATTATTCCCTTTATATATTGTTACAACTGAGAAGTGAATTACCATAAGATAGCATAATAAGAGCTAAAAAGGTAAATGAAGTTATATTAAAATCTCAAATTTAAAATTATATATAATTTGGAGTCCTTCTGATGCGGTGGTTAAGAGCTCAACTGCTAACCAAAATGTCAGCAGTCTGAAGCCACAAGCTTCTCCTTAGAAACTGTACGGGGCAGTTCTATTCTGTCCTATAGGGTCGCTATGAGTCAGAACTGAGACGATGGCAACAGGTTTGGGGTGTGTGTGTCTGTGTGTGTGTGTGTGTGTGTGTGTGTGTGTGTGTGTGTAAAATTTAATAAATAAATAATCTTTAAAATGCCATATTATTATCCTGAAGGTGTTTGAAATTACAAGTGTTAACTCTTCTGCAAATAAAATATAGTGATAATAAATAGGGCCTTCTCGTTGTCGTTAGGTGTCTTCGAGTCAGGTACTACTCATAGCACCCCTCTGTACAACAAAACAAAACACTGCCCGGTCCTGCACCATCCTCACAATCTTTGTTATGCTTCAGTCCATTGTTGCAGCCACTGTGTCAATCCATCTTGTTGAGGGTCTTTCTGTTTTTCCCTGACCCTCTACTTTACCAAGAATGATGTCCTTCTCCAGGAACCAATCTCTCCTGATAACATGCCCAAAGTATGTGAGACGTAGTCTAGCCATCCTTGCTTCTAAGGAGCATTCTGGTTGTACTTCTTCCAAAACAGATTTGCTCATTCTTTGGGCAGTCCGTGGTATATTCAATATTCTTTGCCAACACCACAATTCAAAGACATCAATTCTTCAGTCTTCCTTATTCATTGTCCAACTTTCGCACGCATATGAGGTGACTGAAAACACCATGGCATGGATCAGGTGCACCTTAGTCTTCAATGTGACATCTTTGCTTCTTAACACTCTAAAGAAGTCTTTTTGCAGCAGATTTACCCAATGCAGTGTGTCATTTGATTTCTTGACTGCTGCTTCCATGAGTGTTGATTGTGGATCCAAGTCAATAAATAAATAAAAAGAGCCTTAGAACTTTTAATCAGTTCTGTAGGTATTATGGATTGAATTGTGTCCCCGAACAATGTGCATCAACTTGACTAGACCATGATTTCCAGTACTGTGTGGCTGTCCACCATTTTGTGATTTAATGTGATTTTTTTATGTGTTGTAAATCCTACCTCTATAATGTTAATGGAGCCATGTGGCACTGTGGTTAAGAGCACAGCTGCTAACCAAAAGGTCAGCAGTTCAAATCCACCAGGTGCTCCTTGGAAACCCTACTGGGTAGTTCTACTCTGTCCTATAGAGTAACTATGAGTAAGAATCAACTTGACGTCAACGGATATGGGTATGACGTTACTAAGGCAAGATTAGAGGCAGTTATGTTAATGAGGCAGGCTCAATCTACAGGATTAGGTTGTATGTTGAGTCAATCCCTTCTGAAGATATAAAAAAGAAAAGCAAGCAGAGAGAGGGGAGGCCTCAGTACTACCAACAAGCAGAGTCAGGAGTGCATGCTTCCTTTGGACCCAGAGTCTCTGTGCTGAGAAGCTCCTAGACCAGGGGCAGACTGATGACAAAAACCTTCCCTCAGAACTGACAAAGAGAGTGAGAGAAAGTCTTTCCTTGGAGCTGGCACTCTGTATTTGGACTTCTAGCTTCCTAAATTGTTTGTTAAAGCTATATACTTGTGGTACTTCTGTTATAGCAGCACAACTACTCATTGCCATCGAGTTGATTTCGACTCATTGCGCCCTTGTAGGATAGAGTAGAATTGCCCCATAAGGTTTCCAAGGAGCGGCTAGTGGACTTGAACTGCCGACCTTTTTGTTAGCAGTCAAAGCTTTTAACCACTGTGCCACCAGGGCTCCATAGCAGCACTAAATAACTAAAATAATAGGGTACAAATGCACATGCTGTAGCATTACACTTCACCATTGCTGCATGTATGGTCAACTTTGTGTTATTCTATAGAGATATTTTGATAGGGAGTTGTATTTGGTGGCTAAAAGTCCTGATAAAATAATTATTTAGATTAATTCATATTTAAATACTGAGATATAGGCTATTTCAAACAATCCTATTTGAAATAATATAATAATATAATAAAATAAGAAACCATTTACTAAAAATGCTTGAGGCAATAATTAAAGTGAAGAATAAAAGACCTAAAGATCACCATATGCATCTTCTCATGATCTAGAGTGAGGGGAGAAAAAGTTATGTTTCCATAATAAGTGTCAGTAATAAAAAGAGTGTTTTTGTGGTTTGTTTTGGGTGTTAAAATTTCTCTCTCTCTCTCTCTTATTATTTGCACTCAATTACATATCTCTAAACATTTCACTGAAAATCCTGCCTCTAATCACCCCCTTTATACTCTGAGCAACTAAACACCTGCATTGTGAAAACAAAAACTTTGTTCTTACTACTTGGTTAGTTTCTCCAGTGAAGCCAATAGCCATGCAGTAACCCAGCAGCTTCTGTGGTTATTGTTAAGTCATCTGTAGACAGTCTCTCCACAGGGGCTGCCTTATCCCTGGAAGCCCCTTGCCTCTGCCATTTACTTCTACTGATTTTACTGCCAAGATCATTGCTCTGAAAAGAGAATAACCACTATGTGCAGCATGTTCTTTTTATGCAGACTGACAGGGCTTTGCTTTAATCTCCTGTGTGTCTCACAACAATGGCTTTTATAACAGTTTTTGCTGACTGTCAGACACTACCCACGATTCAGTGAGAGGGAAAAGGATTTAGAGTTATTTACATCTAGTTGACAAGGAAGCTATTGAAAATAAAATATACATATGGAAAAATGGCAGTGTATGCTCTGTGAGTGTGTGTGTGTGTGTGTGTGTGTGTGTGTATGCTTTAGAATTGGTATTCTGAAAGATTTTTTTCCTTGAAAAAATGTACACATACAGATTTTTTTTCAGTATTTAAGGAGTAAAAATGCAATACACCTCACAGAGAGGAAAGGACAGGTTCTAAATTAAACTAATACTGGATATTTTTAAGAAAATTATCTCTTTTGTCTTAATTTAAAGAAATCTTCCTTCTAGGCCTGATTCCACCAGCCATGTTTTCTCTTCTTTCTTATTACAAAACAAGCTGAGAAAGCAATCCTCTTACATAGGCAGAACTGGATAATGGGAAACCTAAAAAAAAAAACCTATTGCTGTTGATTCCTACTCATGGTGACTGTGTTAGTTATCTAATGTTGCTGTAACAGAAATACCCTAAGTGGACGGCTTTATCAAAGAGAAATTTATTCTCTTACACTTATAGGAGGCTAGAAATCCGAATCCAGGGGTCCAGGTCCAGGGGAAGGCTTTCTCTTTCTGTTGGCTCTGGGAGAAGTTCCTTGTCATTAATCTTCCCCAGGACTAGGAGCTTTTCAGTACAGGGACTCCAGGTCCAAAGGACATGTGCTCTTGGCTCTGCTTTCTTTGTGGTATGACTCCATATCTCTCTACTTGCTTTTCTTTTTATATCTGAAAAGTGATTGGCTTAAGACACAACCGAATCTTGTAGATTGAGTCCTGCCTTATCAACATAACCGCCACTAATATTAACATCATAGAGGTAGAATTTGCAACATATAGGAAAATCACATCAGATGATAAAATAAATGGTGGACAATCACACAATACTGGGAATCATGGACTAGACAAGTTGATACACATTTTGGGGAGGGGACACAATTCAATCTATAACAGTGACCACATGTGTTACTAAGTAAAATTGCTCCATATGGTTTTCTTGACTGTAATCTTTACAGTTCACCAGGCCTTTCTTCCACAGAGTCACCGGGTGGGCTCAAACTGCTAACCTATAGGTTAGTAGTCAAGCGCAAACTATTTGTGACACCCAGAACCTTGGATAAAGGGAAAACACAGAAAAACTTTTTAGTATGGTACATATCATAGTACGTCATAATTTTCTATTTACATATTTTTCAAAATCACCAGTTTTTTAAAGGACCAGTTTTCAATGGCTTATGAATCTAGCTGGCCTAATCATACTTTCTAATACCTGATAGACACTCACATGATATTTGTTGATTGAGACTAGTACTGTAGCCTGGCACTACGACTCATGAGAATATACCACTTGACTTCCAGTATTGGTTAACAGTGCTGGTATAACAGAAATACCACAAGTGGGTGACTTTAACAAAAAGAAATTTATTCTCTCGCAGTTTAGGAAGCTAGAAGTCCAAATTCAGGGCACGAGCTCCAGGGGAAGGCTTTCCCTGTCAGCTCTAGGTGAAAGTTCTTGTCATCAGTATTCTCCTGGGTCTAGGAGTATCTCAGCTCAGGGACCCCAGGTCCAAAGAACATGCTCCACTCTCAGCTCTTCTTCCTTGGTGGTAGGAGGTCCCTCTGCTCTCTGCTCACTTCTCTATTTTGTACATAAAAAGATATTGACTCAAGATACAACCTAATCCTGTAGATTGTGTCCTTCCTCATTAACATAATTGCCTCTAATCCTGTCTCATTAATATCATAGAAGTTAGGATGATTTACAACACATAATATAATTACATTAAATTACAAAAAGGAGCACAACAACACAATATTGGGATTCACGGCCTTGCCAAGTTGACACACATTTTTGGAGGACACAATTCAATCCATAACACCCCCTGTACCTTAATTTCTTCAGTACAATGTGAGTTTGTATTAGATTAGAGACTACAAATTCCATGTCATCATTTTTTTTCTGCATAGTGTTACAATGGAGTACTTATTTATTTATTTTTTTATTTTCATTTTTTATTGTACTTCAGGTGAAGGCTTACAGAACAAATAGTTTCTCATGAAACAGTAGTACACATGCTGTTTTATAACACTGGTTAACAACCCCACAACATATCAACCCTCTAACTTCTCAACATCTTTTTCTTTTTTTAGTGAAAATACACGTAGTCAAAGATACACCATTTCAAAAATTTCTACATGCACAGTTAAGTGACATTGACTACGCTCTTCAAATTGTGCTGTTATTCTCGCTTAAGATGAAGGCTTACATAACAAAATAGTTTCTCATTTACCAGTTACTAAAAATGTTGCCCTATGACAATGGTTAACAATCTCACAACACATCAACAATATCCTTACTCAACCTTGTGTTCCCTATCACCAGCTTCCTTATGCCCTTCTGCTTTCTGGCCCTTGTCACTGGACTCCTGTACCTCGTTAGTCTCATTTGGTTTTACGGGGCTGTCCACTCCCAGACTGAACAGTGAACCTGGGAGGTAAATTCACCACTGAGCTAAAAGGGTGTCTAGGGGCCATACTCTCAGCGTTTCTCCAGTCTCTTTTAGGCCAGTAAATCTGGTCTTTTTTTTTGTGAATTAGAATTATGCTCTACATCCTTCTCCAGCTCTGTCCAGAAACCTTTGCTGTGATCTCGGTCAGAGCAGTCAGTGGTGGTAGCCGGGCACCATCTAGCTGTACTGGACTCTGTCCAGTGGAGGCCTTGGTAGCTGTGGACAATTAGTCCTTTGGACTAATCTTTTCCTTGTATCCTATTCTCTTCATTCTTCCTTGCTCCTAAAGGGGTGAGACCAGTGGAGTATCTTAGATGGCCGCTCACAGGCTTTTAAGACCCCAGACATTACTCACCAAGGTAGAATGTAGAGCATTGTCTTTATAAGATGTGTCATGCCAATTGAGCTAGATGTTCCCCGAGACCATGGTCCCCACAGCCCTACGCCCAGCAATTCAGTCCCTCAGGGAGTTTGGATGTATCTGTGGGGCTTCCATGACCTTTCCTAGTACAAGTTGTGCTAGTTTCTCCTGTATTGTGTACTGTCTCACGCTTCACCCAGGATACCACTTATCTATTGCCTATTTTGTGTTTTCCCCCCAACCCGTCCATCCCTGGTAACCAACAAAGATTGTTACAATTTGTGTGTGAACTTTGTCACGGGTTTTTACAATAGAGGTCTCATGCAATATTTGTCCTTTTGTGATTGACTTATTTCATTCAGCATAGTGTCCTCCAGTTTCATCCATGTTAGGAGATGCTTCACAGATTCATTGTTGTTCTTTCTCGTTGCATAGTACTCCACTGTGTGTATGGACCATAGTTTGTTTATCCATTCATCTGTTGATGGACATCTAGGTTGTTTCCATCGTTTTGCTATTGTGAACAAAGCTGCCATGAACATAGGTGTGCATATGTCTATTCGAGTAACGACACTTATTTCTCTAGGATATATTCCTAGGAATGGGATTGCTGGATCGAATGGTATGTCTATTTCTAGCTTTCTGAGAAAGCGCCATATCATTTTCCAAAATGGTTGTATCATTTTGCATTCCCACCAACAGTGCATAAGACTTCCCATCTCCCCACAGCCCCTCCAGCATTTGTTATTTCCAGTGTTTTTGATTCGTGCCAGTAATGCCTGGGTGAGATGGTATCTCATTGTGGTTTTAGTTTGCATTTCTCTAATGGCTAGTGATCGCCAGCATTTCCTCATGTGTCTATTGGCCATTTGAATGTCTTCTTTGGTAAAGTGTCTGTTCATTTTCTTTGCCTATTTTTTAATAGGATTCTTTGTCTTTTTGTTGTAGAGGTGTTGGATTTTCTTGTAGATTATGGAGATTAGACCTTTGTCTGAGTTGTACTGTTCAAAAATTTTTTCCCAGTCTGTAGGTTCTCTTTTTAATCTTTTGATAAAGTCTTTTGAAGAGCATAGGTGTCTGATTTTTAGAAGATCCCAGTTATCTAGCTTATCTATTGGGTTTTGTGCATTGATGGTTTTGGTCTGTATCCTGTTAATGCCATGTATTAAGGCCTGAAGTGTTGGTCCTATTTTTTCTTCTACGAACTTCATAGTTTTAGGCTTTATATTCAGGTTTTGATCCATTTTGAATTAGTTTTTGTATACGGCATGAGGTATGGCTCCTGTTTCATTTTTTTGCAGATGGATATCCAGTTTTGACAGCACCATTTGTTGAAAAGACTGTCTTTTCCCCCTTTAATGGAATTTCGGCCCTTGTCGAAGATCAGGTGACCATAAGTGGATGGATTTACATCTGGGTTCTTAATTCTGTTCCATTGGTCAATGTGTCTGTCGTTGTACCAGTACCAGTCTGTTTTGACTACTGTAGCTGTAGAGTAGGTTCTCAAGTCAGGTAGTGTGAGTCCTCCAACTTTATTCTTCTTCAGGAGTGCTTTACTTATTCGGGGCTTCTTCCCTTTCCATATAAGGTTAATGATTAGGTTTTCCATCTCTTTGAAGAATGTTGTTGGTATTTGGATCCGGATTGCAATGTATTTGGAAATTGCTTTGGGTAGAATTGACATTTTCACAATGTTGAGTCTGCCTATCCATGAGCATGGTATGTTTTTCCATTTATGTAGATCCCTTGGGGTTTCATGCAGTAGTGTTTTGTAGTTTTCTTTGTATAGGTCTTTTACATCCCTGGTCAGATTTATTCCTAAGTATTTTATATTTTTAGGGGTTATTGAAAATGGTATTGTTTTCCTGATTTCCTTTTCATTGTTATCCTTATTGGCATATAGGAATCCAACTGATTTTAGTATGTTTATCTTGTATCCTGCTACTCTGCTGAATCTTTCTATTACTTCCAGTAGATTTCTTGTGGAGTCTTTAGGGTTTTCTATGTATAGCATCATATCATCTGCAAACAGGGAGAGTTGAACTTCTTCATTACCAATTTGGATGCCCTTTATTTCTTTTTCTTGCCTTATTGCTCCAGATAGAACTTCCAGCACAATGTTAAATAGGAGTAGTGATAAATGGCATCCTTGTCTTGTTCCTGTTTTCAAGGGGAATGTTTTCAGCCTCTCTCCTTTAATAATGATGTTGGCCATTGGTTTTGCATAGATGCCCTTTATTATGTTGAGAAATTTCCCTTCTATACATATTTGATTGAGAGTTTTTATCAGGAATGGGTGTTGGACTTTGTCAAATGCCTTTTCTGCGTCAATTGAGATGATCATGTCATTCTTTTATTTCCTTTTATTTATGTTGTGGATTACATTGATTGATTTTCTAATGTTGAACCATCCTTGCATACCTGGTATGAATCCTACTTGGTCATGGTGTATTATTTTTTTGATATGATGCTGAATTTTATCGACTAGAATTTTGTTCAGAATTTTTGCATCTATATTCATGAGAGATATTGGTCTGTAATTTTCTTTTTTTGTGACATCTTTTCCTGGTTTTGGTATCATTGTTATGCTGGCTTCATAGAATGAATTTGGAAGTGTTGCTTCCTCTTCTATGCTCTGAGATAGCTTGAGTAGTACTGGTACAAACTCTTCTGTAAATGTTTTGTAGAATTCTCCAGTGAAGCCATCTGGGCCAGGGCTTTTTTTGGTTGGGAGTTTTTTTATTGCCTTTTTAATCTCTTCTCTTGTTATGGGTCTGTTCAGATTTTCAACATCACTTTGTTGTAGTTTGAATAGGCTTTGTGTTTCTAGAAATTTATCCATTTCCTCTAGGTTTTCAAATTTGTTGGAGTATAGTTTTTCATAATATTCTGTAGTAATCCTTTTTATTTCAGTTGGGTCTGTTGTAATGTCCCCCATTTCATTTCTTATTTGGGTTTTTTGTGTCCTTTCCTGTTTTTCTTTTGTCAGTCTGGCCAGTGTTTTGTCGATTTTGTTGATTCTTTCAAAGAACTAACTTTTGGTTTTGTTGATTCTTTCTATTGGTTTTCTGTTCTCTATTTCATTTATTTCTGCTCTGATCTTTAGTATTTCCTTTCTTCTGGTGGTTGGGGGCTTTTTTTGCTGTTTTCTTTCTATTTGTTTGAGTTCTGTAGTTAATGTGTTGATTTTGTCCCCTTCTTCTTTTTTGATATGTGCATCTATTGCTATAAATTGTTCTCTGAGGACTGCCTTTGCTGTGTCCCAAAGTTTTCTTATGATGTGTTTTCATTCTCATTTGATTCTAGGATTTTTTTGATTCCGTCTCTGATTTCTTCTATTACCCACTGATTTGTAAGCATAGTATTATTCAGTTTCCATGTAGTTCATTTTTTTACCTTGCTCTTTGTATTGTCAATTTCTACCTTGATCGCATTGTGGTCAGAGAAGATACTTTGATTATCTCAATGTTTTGGATCTTGTTGAGGATTGCTCTGTGGCCTAAGATGTGGTCTATCCTGGAGAACGTTCCATGTACATTGGAATAGAATGTATACTTTGCAGCAGTTGGATGAAGTGTTCTATATATGTCTAGGAGAACAAGTTGCCTGATCTTGCCCTTTAGGTCTTCTGTATATTTGATGAGTTTCTTCTTAGTTGTTTTGTCCTTTAGTGAGAGTGGTGTGTTGAAGTCTCCTACTCGTTTGTGGAACTGTCAATTTCTCTTTTAAGTGTTGTTAAGAGTTTGTTTTATGTATTTTGGAGCCCTGTCATTGGGTGTGTAGATGTTTATTATGTATGCCTTCATGATGGATCATCCCCTTAATCATTATATAGTGTCCTTCTTTGTCTTTTGTGGTAGATTTCATTTTAAACTCTATTTTATCTGAGATTAGAATTGTCACTCCTGCTCTTTTTTGGTAGTTGTTAGCTTGATATAATTTTTTGCAACCTTTGACTTTTAGTAAATTCACATGTTTGTTTCTAAGGTGTGTCTCTTTTAGACAGCATATTGATAGGTGCTGTTTTCTTATCCATTCTGTCACTCTCCATCTCTTTATGGGTGCATTGAGTCCATTTACATTCAGCATACTTATTGATAGATGTGGGTGTGCTGTTGTCATTTTGTAGTGTTTTTTTTTTTTTTTTGTGGTGCTGACATTTCTTTGTTCTTTTTACTCTCTTATCCTGAGTAATTTTATTTGTGGATTATTTTTTCACTTCTTTTGTTTTTGTAGGTTTTGTTTTTGATGAGACTTTATGTTTTTCCTCTTTTTTTTAAATGAGTATATTTGTTAACTTTCTTTGTGGTTACCATAAATTTTAACCTTACCTTTCTAAGTTTGAAGCAGTCTACCATTACTCAGTATTGCCTTGCCTTCCTCTCCATTAGAAGGTTGCATACCTATGCCATTTATTCCCTCTTGCATTGTTTTGATGTTGTTGTCATTTACTGATTATCTGCTCTGATGCCCTGTTGTATTTTTTTGGGTTTGGATAGTCCTCGAGAGTTCATTTCTTAGATTGGTATCTGGCTTTTACGATCCTGCGTCCTATGTTCTGCCTGTGAGCTGAAGCTGTTTGTCTTCAGATTGAAGAACTCACTTTAATAATTCTTGTAAGTTTGGTTTGACTTTTGCATATTCCCTTAGTTTCTGTTTATCTGGAAATGACCTAATTTCACCATCAAATTTGAACGAGAGTTTTGCAGGATATACTATTCTTGGCTGACAATTTTTTTCTTCCATGATTTTATATATGTCATCCCATTGCCTTCTTGCCTGCATGGTTTCTGCCGAATAATCAGAGCTTAGTCTTATTGTTTCTCCTCTGTATGTGACTTCTTGTTTTTCGTGGGCCACTCTCAGAATTCTTTGTTTGTATTTGGTTTTGGCGAGTGTGAATATGATATGTCTTGGTGATTTTCTTTCGGAGTCTCTTCTATATGGGGTTCTTTGAGCTTCTTGGTTGTACAGCAGTTCATCTTTTATGATATTGGGGAAGTTTTCTGTCAGCAGTTCTTCAATGATCCTCTCTGTATTTTCAGTTTCTCCCCCTGTTCTGGAATTCCAATCACTCGTAGATTTTTGCTTTTGATTGTGTCTTTCATAACTCTCAGGGTCTCTTCATTCTTCTTTGTTCTTTTTTCTGAGTTTTCCTCAAACAAAGTTGTATCCAAATGTTTGTCTTCAATTCCACTGATCCTGTCTTCCACCGTTTCAAATTTTCTTCTCAGCCCTTCTATTACAACGTCCGTTTCTGAAGTCTTGTTGTTTATCTTTTGGATTTCTAATTGTTGTCTCTGTATAATTTCTAGTTGTGAACTTATTTTGGCATTTTGTTCCTGAATTATTTTCCTGAATTCTTCTAATTTTTTGTCCATATTTTCCATGAATTTGTCTATTTTTTCTGCATGTTTGTCAGCTTTTTGCCTCAGTTCTTGGAGAATTCTGAGTATTAGAGATTTGAATTCCCTATCAGGTAGTTCTAGTGGATTTTCTTTCAGAGGAGAGTCATCTGATGTTTTATTTTTGACACCTACTGGAACCATCCTGTCCTGTTTTTGTAAATGTTTTGTTATTGTCTGCTGTCTTCGGGGCATTCAGTAGTTATTTTTCTCATTTATTGATTGTAGATTTGTTTGTTCCAGCCCTTTTTAAAAAAAAAAAATTGACTATGTCTGAGCAGGCAGACTTTGTGTTCTTTGTTGTTTGCTCATCTTTGGGCACAATACTTTTCACCTCCTTCTTCAACTGGCAGGATTTCTCACTCAGCTATAGTATGGCAGGGCAGCTCTAGCTGAAGAGGAGTTACTGGAATGTGTTTTTTGTGGCACTTACTACAGCCACTATAGCTGGTTGGTAATCAGTACAGGGCAGGTTCCAGTAGGCCGTGCCTGTGCTGCTTGGTGGTGTGATGTCAAGTGCATGGTGCAGGTAGGCAGGATGCAGCGGGGAGATTGTTATGTGTGTAGCTCAGATGGATATGAGAGAGAAGAGAGAGAAACAGGAGCCAAAAACATACAAACAAAGAAAAAAGAATGCTAGAGGAGCTTGCTGTTGGAGTGGAGAGATGAGAGACTATGAAATGGAGAAAAACAGAACAGGGAGGAAGAAGAAAAAAGAATTAATAAATAAGACTCAGAAAGGTTAAAGAACCACAACTCTCCCAGGGATCCCACCGGTGCAGCTATGAGGCTGGGGGAGTTGCTCTCAGGTGTTGCAGTACAGCCTGGCTAGAAGGTGTAGAGGTATACAATGGTACGTATTCAGGAAACAGAAAGAGAAGGAAGATATAGAGAGACGAAAAACTGATCAATGAAGAAAGAGAAAAAGGGAAAAAGGGAAAAGAAAACAAAACAAACTTAAAAAAAAACAAGAAAGGCCCTCAAAAAGACAGAAAAAAGAAAAAAAACCAATGAGAAAAGAAATGCCCTCGGGGATCCCTCTGCACGTCTGTGGAAGCTGAAGGGGCATCTCCCTGCCACACAGCTCAGCCTGGCCAGAAAGGGCTCACAACTCAAGAAAAGAAAAAGAAAACAAACCAACAATTCAAAACAAACAAATGAACAAAAGCCCTGGGATCCCACCAGCGCTACAGTCCAAAATGGGAAGCAACTCCACACTCGAACGGAGCTCTGCAGCTCCTCAGGAATAAGCAAAGATGGCACACGGAGCCAGGTATTTGAGCGAAGGGAGGGTGAGGTGGCAAGAGGCAAGTAAGAAATCAAAAGAAACAGAAAAAAAAAAAAAAAGCAACACTAGCAGCCAACAAATGGCACTCAGAGAGCCAGCTAGTGCAGGCTGGTGTTTCTGGACAAGAGACTGTGTCCATGGGAAGCAGAGTGGGTCGAGTGTGGGTGAAGAAGGGTAGAGAGTGGGAAAGCATATATCACAAATTACCGGAGCTCTGCAGCCCCTCAGTAAGAAGCAAAGATGGCTCATGGAGTGAGGTACTTGAGCTAAAGGAGGGGGAGCTGTGGAGAGGCAAGGAAGAAATAAAAAGAAGCGGAAATAAAAAGAAGCGGAAAAAAGGCAACACCAGCAGCCAACAAATGGCACTCGGACAGCCACTCGTGCTGGTGTGTGGAATCCAAGCAGCTGCTGTTTCCCGGTCAAGAGACTGTGGCCACGGGAAGCAGAGGAGGTCGGGGTGAAGAAGGGTGAGGGGTGGGAAAGTGTATGTCACCAATTGCCGGTTGTTTTGTCTCTCGCTGGAAGCTCTGTGAGGCTGCTTTTTCATACCCCCTGTTTGCTGGTCTCCAGTAGGAGTCCAAGATGGCAGATCCATGCTGTGTTAGCTGGTAGGGGACCTCTGCATGAATCTCTCCTCGCTCTCCATTCTCTGTCAGTTTTCTCACTCCGTTTGGTGCTTGGCTGAGTTTTTTATCTCTTCATTTGATGTTTTAGGGTTTCAGGATTGTTGTATTCTCTCTTCAGCTTAGTTTTTCAGATCTTTGCTGTGGAGGGATGGCATGGTGCTTCTGCCTAGAGTGTCATTTTGACGGAACTCCTGGAGTACAGTTTAAAAAAAAAAAAAAAGATAACATAAAATCCAATATGAAGGATGATTCATATCTCTTTCTACAGAACAAACCACTCATAGCATAGTGAATTAGAACAAAGTCTATTATCTCTTATGATTCTGCAGTTAATAGGTGCATTTTCTCTCCACATGGTCTTAGATGAGAGGCCAGGATAGCTGAAGTAATATGGAGGTGAAAGGGAGTTCAGATGTCTTGGTTTTTCTATACATGGACCTCTTTACTTAGAAGTTTTGGCTGCCTTATATCATGGTGTTGAGGTTCCAAAAGGAAGCATAGCCAGAAAACAAGCCCCAGTGTGCAAGTGCTTATCATTTATTGTGATTCCACTTGCATCACACTTGCAAATATCCCATTGACCACAGCTAGTCTCATAGCAAATTTTAGAATCACTGTGGCAGGGAATTTTACAATAGCATGAATAACAGAAAGCGTGATTAATTTAGGGCCTCCAAAGTGACAGTCTACAGAAAATCTTTCAGAAAATTGGAATTTTTGCTTAAAGTACATAGAAGCTACTTCCTTTAAATGGGCCGTGCATTCTCCAAAATTCCACTGTTCTCATCCAACTCACTTCATTAGTGTATATATATATATATACAAGTGTATATATATATATACACTTCCTTGACCGAGTAGGCATTTAACTTGCCTGTCCCTGTACTAAATGATTACTAATGCCTCTAGTTGTTTGATTCTGAGAATATATTAGAATAATTTTGTTAAGGCCTGGAGTACATGCTGTTAAAATTACCTTTTAAAAAATTTGACATGTAATTTTCTCAGATACTTTATAGTCTCTAATGCTTATCTTTATCAAAACATTTGTAATACTAATATGAGATAATTATAGCCTCAAAAGAGCTCAATTGCTTTGAGTCTTACCCAGGGAATTACTTGTACATATCCCAAAACAATATTTTTTTTCTGGCTTTCATAATTTTTAGTAACTTATTCATCTGAGTATGCCAATAAGATAAAATAAAATATAAAGCTCAATGGAAGATGTATATTTTCCAAAGTGTAGAATTTGCAAGCATATTCCAGTATTTAATTTACTTAATCTTTATTTTTTGGCATATAGCCAACTATGCATAACCCCATACTTTGTGAGAAAAACTATGTATACTGGCATTAAAATCATTACATAAGTTAAAATTATTTCACCTACAAGTAACTGAAAATCATGAATCAAGTTGGCTTAAAAATGTAATAATCTATTATTTCACTTGACGTGAAGTTTAGGGTTACAGCTTTACTCTGAAGCTGTCTCATTTGGTGATTCAATGATGTCATCAAAAGTACAGACTTCATTTTTCTCTTCTGTTTCTACTCTGCTATTTTTTTTTTTTTTTTGGCTTTGTCTCTTAGACAAACTTCCCCAGCAACTTGCTAATCAATTTCCCAAAAGCTGCATTGTATCAGCACTCGCCTCCATTCCTTTCTCACTCCAGGTTCCCTGTGTCCATTTGTTCAGTTTTCCTGTCCCCTCCTGCCTTCTCGTCTTTACTTTGGGCAGGTGTTGCCCATTTGGTCTTGTATACTTGATTGAACTAAGAAACACATTCCTCACCTGTGTTACTGTTGGTTTTCTAGGCCTGTCTAATCTTTGGCTGAAAAGTGAACTTTGGGAGCGGCTTCAGTTATGAGTTAGCAGGGTGTCTGGAGGCCATAGTTCCAGGGGTTCCTCCAGTCTCTGTCAGACTAGTAAGTCAGGTCTTTGTGTGTGTGTGTGTGTGTGTGTGTGTGTGTGTGTGTGTGTGTGTTTGTGTGAATTTGAATTGTGTTCTACATTTTTCTCCTGCTCTGTCCAGGACTCTCTGTTGTGATCCCTGTAAGAGCAGTCGGTGGTGGTAGCCAGGCATCATCAAGTTCTTCTGGGCTCAGGCTGGTGGAGGCTGAGGTTCATGTCATCCACTAGACTTTTGAACTAGTATTGTCCTTGTGTCTTTTGTTTTCTTCATTCTCCGTTGCTCCAGATGGGATGGGACCAATAGATATATCTTAGATGGCTGCTCGCAGGATTTAAGATCCCAGTCGCCACTCGCCAAAGTATGATGTAGAATATTTTCTTTATAAACTGTGTTATGCAAATTGACCTAGATGTCCCCTAAGACCATGGACTTCAGCCGTCAGCCCCAGTAATTCGCTCCCTCAAGTGTATGGGTGTGTCCAAGAAACTTCTATGACTTTGCCTTGGTCAAAATGTGCTGACTTACCTTATATTATGTGTTGTATTACCCTTCACCAAAGTTAACACATGTCTACTATCTACTTAGTGATTTCCCCTCACTCATAAACATCAAAGATTTGTTTTTCTATGTATAAACCTTTTCTTGGGTTTTTACATTCGTGGTCTCATACACTATTTGTGCTTTTGTGGTTGACCTATTTCACTCAGCATAATGCCTTACAGATTCATCCATGTTGTGAGCTGTTTTGTAGATTCAACATTATTCTTTATATTTGTGTAATATTCCATTGTGTGTACATACAATGATTTGTTTATTTATCTGTTGATGAGCACTTAGGTTGTTTCCATCTTTTTGCTATTGTGAATAATGTTGCAATGAACAAGAGTGTGTGTATGCTATTAGTGTGACTGCTCTCATTTCTCTAGGATATATTCCTAGTAGTGGGATTGTTGGATCCTATGGTATTACTATTTCTAGGAGGTGCCATATCATTTTCCATAGAGGTTATACCATTTTACATTCCCACCAGCTGTACATACGAGTTCCAATCTTCCCGCAAACTTTCCAACATTTTCTTTTTTTTTTTAGTTCTAGTAATGTCAAGGTAAGATGGTATCTTATTATAGTTTTGATTTGTATTTCTCTAATAGCTAATGATCATAAGCGTTTCCCCAAGTATCTGTTACCCGCATAAATGCCTTTTTTGGTGAAGTGTCAGTTCATATCCTCATTTTTTTATTAGATTATTTGTATTTTTGTTCTGAAAGTGTTGAAGTATTCCATACATTCTAGAGATTAGACCCTTCTCCTATACATCATAGCCAGAATTTTTTTCAGTCTGTAGATTCTGTTTTTACTCTCTTGATGAAGTCTTTTTATCAGCATAAGTGTTTAATTTTTAGGTGCTTCCAGTTACATAGTTCATCTTCGTGTTTGTGCATTGTTAGTTATGGTTTATATTATATTTATTCCATGTATTAGGTCCCCTAGAGTTGTCTCTATTTTTCTTTCATGATCTTTATCATTTTAGGTTTTATATTTAGGTCTTTGATCCATTTTGAGTTAGTTGTGTATGGTGTGAGGTGTGGATCTTGTTTCACTTTTTTTACAGATGGTCAACCAGTTTTGTCAGCACCATTTGTTAGAAACATTGTCTTTACCCTATTTAATGGACTTTGGGTCTCTGTTGAAGATCAGGAGACTGTAGATGGATGGATTTACATCTGGGTTCTCAATTCTGTTCCATTGGTCAATGTGTCTGTCATTGTACCAGTACCAGGCTGTTTTGACTACCATGGCTGTATAGTAGGTTCTGAGGCCAGGTAGTGTGAGACCTCCTACAAAGTGATTATATTTTTATTAAAATAATGTATGCTTCTAGTTTTATAAGTTAAATAATACTTTTAGGCTTGTAACTGCCACTTATCAGTTTGTCATACTGTGGTGGTTGTGTGTTGCTGTGATGCTGGAAACTATGCCACCATTATTTCAAATACCAACAGGGTCATCCATGGTGAAGAAGTTTCAGCAGTGCTTCCAGGCTAAGACAGACTAGAAAGAAAGACATGGTGGTCTACTTCTGAAAAATTGGTTGGTGAAAAACTTATGAATAGCAGAGGAACATTGGCTGATATGGTATGAACCAAGAAGTGTTTTGTTCTATTTACATATGGTGGCTATGAGTCAGAGCCAATTCCACTGCCCTTAGCGACAACAGGCTTATAAAGAAAAACAGGGGAGGCAGGGCCATGATGGTGAAGTAGTCAAACAGCTTCATATATCCCTCTTACAACAAAGACCTGGAAAAACAAGTGATCTAATTGTATATGAATATCTATGAGCTCTGAACAAGGCAAAGTTGAGGAATTGGACTGAGTGGCGGGGGGAGAGGGAGACAGTCTGGAAGAAGCGAGGAGTGCCAGACCAGACTTGGCAGGAGCCGCAGCTCTTCAGCCCAGACAAGCTCTGGGTGTGCAGTGAAGTGGGCATACAGCTCCGTACTTGCTCGGGAGGCAGTTTCCACATCAAGAGAGATCCGGCAGCACAGATTCTGCTTGGACATTCTAAACCAGTGAAAAGCACCTTCCAAAAGGCTAAAGATAAGTACATGCATGTAGCCTTTTGCAGGGATTTAAAAAAAAAAAAAAACCATTTGGGAAGAATATCTCTCCCTTTTACCTCCTCCCTCCCTGCTCTGCACAGGTCAGCTGGCTTCTGAAATCTCTGAGTCCCCTGGGCTAGAAGTAGATCCCATAAGGCACCCTGACCCATTCTCCTGGCCTTGGAAAGGGAAAAAATTAAAAACAGGGGAAAAAATAAGCTACTGGCTCCCCTAAGCCAGGAACTCAGGGTTGGCACAGCTCCTTTGCCTAGGCACAGGCATAATGGGTCCCCAGATTTTGAGTGCCTTCCACCCCTGTATAGACTTATGTGGACCCATCTCAACAGTGTAAGCCCTCACTACCACAGTACAACAGGGTAAACACCTAAAGCCTAACTTCAACTGTTTCAGTTGTGAAGTGGCAGATTTGTGATGCTTGACACAGCTCTGCCCTTTAAGCAGACACCTTACTGGTCTGCATCAGGGGCTTGAGGACTGGTGGCTCCACCCATGCAACCTATTACAGGGGTCCAAGGATAAGTGGTGCCCCCAAGCCTTTACAGCCAACAGAGTAGGGTGCTCATAATCTGGCTTCAAAACTCACCTGCTTACTCGCTCTAGGGAACAAAGGCAGCCATCAGCATCCTGCCTTGCTCAGAGCATGACCCCCTACTGCAGCCAGATATCTGTGTCTACAACAATCACCATGCCTCTTTAAGACTGTAAATGAGAGCCTGCACCACACACTTGGTGATCAACTGCCTGGACACCTGAGCTGAATCCATACAGGAAAATTTAATGGACTCCTGTGTGCACATACTTAGTTACACAACTAAATACCTGGACGTTAGAGCTTCAAAGGTGCCAATAATCAAACTAGCACACACGAGCAGCCTATTTGGGCATATCAAAACAAAACAAGAAGCTAGGACTTAGTAAACAAATATAAAATAAAATTATAATAACTTATTGATGACTTGGAGACAACTGTCAATATCAAGTCACATAAACAGGCAGTCCAAGATGTCTTCAGCAAGCTCCAAAAACAAAGAATCAATAAATTCTCTGGAGAAAGAGAATTTCTTGGAATTATCAGAGGCAGAATACAAAAGATTAATATACAGAGCTCTTCAAAAAATTTGGCAAAATGCAGAGAAAGCCAAAGAAGACACAGACAAAGTAGTAGCAGAACCTAAAAAAGTTATTCAAGAGCATAATTACAAGTTAAATAGGCTGCAAGAATCCATAGAGAGATAGCAATCAGACATCTGGAAGACTAACAATAAAATTTCAGAATTAGACAACTCAATAGAAAGTCATAGGAGCAGAATTGAGGTAGTAGAAGTCAGAACTAGTGACACTTAAGATAAAGCACTTGATGCTAACTTATCTGAGGAAAAATCAGATAAAAAGAATTGAAAAGAATGAAGAAACTCTAAGTTACATAGGACTCTATCGAGAAATAACCTATGAGTGATTGGAGTACCAGAATGGGGGAGGGGAGATAACATAAAATACAAAGAGAATTGTTGAAGATTTGTTGACAGAAAACTTCCCTGATATCATGAAAGATGAGAAAATATCTATCCAAGATGTTAATCAATCCCCACGTAAGGTAGATCCCAAAAGAAAGTCACCAAAACATATTATAATCAAACATGACAAAACCAAAGATAAAGAGAGAATTTTAAGGGTGCCTAGAGATAAAAGAAAAGGCATCTACAGAGGAGAGTCAGTTAGAATAAGCTTGGACTAAGCAGAAGCAAGGCAAGAAAGCAAAGGGATGACATATATAAAGCCTTGAAGGAAAACAACTGCCAGCCAAGAATTATATATACAGTAAAACTGTCTCTCAAATATGATGGCAAACTAAGGGCATTTCCAGATAAACAGAAGTTTAGGGAATTTGCAAAAACCAAACAAAAATTACAAGAAATACTAAAGGGAGTCTTCCGGTTAGAAAATCAATAACATCAGATAACAACCCAAGACTAGAACACAGGACAGAACAACCAGATATCAACCAAGATAGGGAAGTCATGAAAATACATCAAAGCTAAAACATTGAAAATAAGGAAACAGAAATATCAGTATATAAATAATGACGACATTAAAACAAAAAAGAGGGACTTAAAAAATGCAGACATGGATTTTTCATATGGAGGCGAAGTCAAGGTGATATAAAGAAATAAAAGACCGGTATAAATTTAGAAAAATAGGGGTAAATATTAAGGTAATCACACAGGAAACTAATAATCCTACAAATCAACATAAAAACCTAGAAAAATATAAAGACTCACAAACACAAAATCAACAACAATCAAAAAGATGAAAAGAAAATGCATAAAGAAAAATGACTCAGCACAGAAAATTAAAGGGAACAAAGAAACTGTGAACAACACACACAAAAAACATATCAAAATGACAGCACTAAACTAATAACTATCAATAATTACCCTGAGTGTGAACGGACTAAATGCACCAATAAAGAGACAGAGAGTGGCAGATTGGTTAAAAAAGCATGATCTGGCTATATGCTGCCACCTTAGACTTAAAGACACAAAAAAGCTAAAACTCAAAGGATGGGAAAAAATATATCAAACAAACAACACTCAAAAAAGAACAGGAGTGGCAATACAAATCTCTGACAAAATAGACTTTAAAGTAAAATCTACCACAAAGGATAAGGAAGGACACTATATAATGATTAAAGGGTCAACACACCAGGAGGACATAACTGTAATAAATATTTACACACCCAACAACAGGGCTCCAAAATACATACAACAAACTAACAGCACTGAAAACAGGGATAGACAGCTCCACAATAGTAGTAGGAGACTTCAACATGCCACTTTCAGTGAAGGACAGAATATCCAGATAGAACCTCAACAAAGACAAGGAAGAGCCAAATGCTACAATCAACCAACTTGAACTCATAGACATATACCAAACACTGCACCCAAGAGCAGCCAAGTATACTTTCTTTTCCAATGCACATGGAACATTCTCCAGAATAGACACCATGTTAAGCCATAATGAAAGCCTTAACAAAATCCAAAACTTTGAAATATTGCAAACATCTTTTCTGACCATAAAGCCATAAAAGTAGAAATCAACAACACACAAAGCAAGAAAAATAATCAAACACATGGAAACTGAACAACACCATGCTCAAAAACTGGTAGGTTATAGAAGAAATTAAGGATGGAATAAAGAAAATCATAGAATCAAACAAGAATGAAAATAAATCCTACCAGAACCTTTGGGACACAGCAAAAGCACTACTCAGAGGTCAGCTTACAGCAATAAATGCACACAGCCAAAAAGAAGAATGCGCTATAATCAAAACAACCCTACAACTGGAACAAGTAGAAAAAGAGCAGCAAAAGGAGCACTCAAGCACCAGAAGGATGGAAATAATAAGAATTAAAACAGAATTAAATGAAATAGAGAGTAGAAAAATAATTAAAAGAGTTACGTCCAAAATCTTGTTCTCTGAAAAGATAAACATAATTGATAAACCACTGGCCAAACTGACAAAAGACAAACAGGAGAGGAAGCAGATAACCTGTGTAAGCAATGAGATGGGTGATATCACAACAGACACAACTGAAATTAAAAGAATCATAACAGAATACTAAAAAGAATTGTACTCTAACAAATTTGAAAACCTAGAGGAGATGGATAAATTTCTAGAAACTCACTACCTACCTAAACTAACACAAAAGTAGAACAACTAAGTAAACCCACAACAAAGAAGAGATTGAAAAAGTTATTAAAAAACTCCCAACAAAATAAAGCCCTGTCCTGGATGGCTTCACTGAAGAATTCTACCAAACTTTCTGAGAAGAGTTAACACCACTTCTACTAAAGGTATTTCAGAGCATAGAAAAGGACATAATACTCCCAAACTCATTCTATGAAGCCAGCATAACCCTGATACCAAAACCAGGTAAAGACATGACAAAAAAAGAAAATTACAGACCAATATCCCTCATAAACATTGACAAAAAGATCCTTAACAAAATTCTAGCCAATAGAATTCAGCAATATATCAAAAATTAATTCACCATGATCAGGTGGGATTTATACTTGGTATACAGGGATGGTTCAACATTCGAAAAACAATCAATGTAATTCATCAAATAAATAAAACAAAAGACAAGAACCACTTGATCTTATCAATTGATGCAGAAAAGGCATTCGACAAAGTCCAACACTCATTCATGATAAAAACTCTCAGCAAAATAAGAATAAAAGGGAAATTCCTGATTATAATTAAGGGCATTTATGCAAAGCCAACATGTTCCTAAATGGAGAGACTTTGAAATTATTCCCCTTGAGAACGGGAACCAGACAAGGATGCCCTCTATCGCCACTCTTATTCAACATTGTGCTGGAGGTCCTAGCCAGAGCAGTTAGGCTAGAAAGAGAAATAAAGGGCATCCAAATACGTAGAGAAGAAGTCAAAGTATCTCTACTTGCAGATGATATGATCTTCTACAAATAAAACCCAAAAGAATCCACAAGAAAACTACTAGAACTAATAGAAGATTTCAGCAAAGTTTCAGGATACAAGATAAACATACAAAAGTCAGTTGGATTCCTTTACACGAACAAAGAGAACCTCGAGGAGGAAATCACCAAATCAATACAATTTACAATAGCCCCCAAGAAGATAAAATACTTAGGAATAAATCTAACCAGAGATGTAAGATATCTATACAGAGAAAAGTACAAGACACTACTGCAAGAAATGAAAAGAGACCTGCATAAGTGGAAAAACATACCTTGCTCATGGATAGGTAGACTCAAAATAGTGAAAATATCAGTTCTACCCAAAACGATCTAAAAATACATGCAATCCTGGTCCAAATTCCATTGGCATTTTTTAATGAGATGGAGAAACAAATCACCAACTTCATATGGAATGGGAAGAGGCCCTGAATAAATAAAGCATTACTGAAGAAGAAGAACAAAGTGGGAGGCCTCACACCACCTGATTTTAGAATCTATTATACCGACACAGTGGTCAAAACAGCCTGGTATTGGTACAACAACAGATACATAGACCAATGGAAGAGAGTTGAGAATCCAGACATAAATGCATCCACCTATGAGCAGGTGATATTTTACAAAGGCCCAAAGTCCATTAATTGGGGAAAAGACAGTCTCTTTAGCAAATGATACTGGCATAACTGGATATCCATCTGCAAAAAACTGAAAGAAGACCCATACCTCACTCCATGCATAAAAACTAATTCAAACTGGATCAAAGACTTAAATATAAAATCAAAAACGATAAAGATCATGGAATGAAAAATAGGGACAATGCTCAGAGCCCTAATACATAGCATAAACACAATACGAACCATAAGTAACAATGACAAGCACCAGAAGAGAGACTAGATAAACGGGCGCTCCTAAAAATCAAACACTTATGTTCATCAAAAGACTTCACAAAAAGAATAAAAAGACAACCTACAGACTGGGAAAATATTTTTGGCTATGACAAATCCAATCAGAATCTAATCTCTAAAATCTACAAGGTACTGCAAAACCTCAACAACAAAAAGACAAATTACCCAATTAAAAATGGGCAAAGGATATGAACATGCACTTCACCAAAGAAGACATTCAGGTGGCTAACAGACACATAAAGAAATGCTCACGATCATTAGCCATTAGAGAAATGCAGGTCAAAACTACAATGAGATATTACTTCACCCCAACAAGGCTAGCACTAATCCAAAAAACACGAAATAAATGCTGGAGAGGTTGTGGAGAGACTGGAACACTTATACACTATTGGTGGGAACGTAAAATGGTACAACCACTTTGGAAATCTATTTGGTGCTTCCTTAAAAAGTTAGAAATATAAGCACCATACAGTACAGCTATCCCGCTCCTTGGAATATATCCTAGAGAAATAAGAGCCTTCACATGAATAGATATGTGCACACCCATGTTCATTGCAGAACTGTTTACAATAGCAAAAAGACAGAAACAAACTAGATGCCCATCAACGGATGAAGGGGTAAGCAAATTTTGATATATCCGCACAACAGAATACTACACAATAATAAAGAACAATGATGAAGCTGTGAAACATAACATGGAGGAAGCTGGAACTTACTATGCTAAGTGAATTTAGTCAGTCACAGAAGGACAAATACTGTATAAGACCACTATTATAAGAACTCAAGAAAAGGTTTAAATACAGAAGAAAACATTCTTTGATTGTTACTAGGGTGGAGAGGGAGGGTGAGGGTTATTTACTAACTAGATAGTAGATAATAATTATCTTAGGTGAAGGGAAGGACAACATACACTACAGAGGAAGTCAGCACAACTGGATTAAACCAAACCTAAGAAATTTCCTGAATACAATCAAACACTTTGAGAGACAGAGTAGCAGTGGTAGGGGTCAGGGGACCATGCTTTCAGGGGACGTCTAGGTCAATTGGCATAACAAAGCTTATTAAGGAAATGTTCTGCATACTACTTTGGTGAGTGGCGTCTGGGGTCTTAAAAGCTTGCAAGCGGCCATCTAAGTTGCATCAATTGGTCCCAACCACCTGGAGTAAAGGAGAATGAACAACACCAAAGACACAAGGAAAGCATTAACCCAAGAGACAGAAAGGGCCACCTAAACCAGAGACTTCATCAGCCTGAGACCAGAAGAACTAGATGGTGCCTGGCTACCACCAATGACCGCCCTGACAGGGAACACAACAGAGAGTCCCTGATGGAGCATGAGAAAGGTGGGGTGCAGAACTCAAATTCTAATAAGAAGACCAGACTTAATGGTCTGACTGAGACTGGAGAATCCTGGAAATCATGGCCCCTGGAGTCTCTATCAGCCCATAACTAAAACAATTTCTGAGGCCAACTCTTCAGACAGGGATTGGACTGGACCATGGGGCATAAAGTGATATTCTTGAGGAGTGTGCCTCTTAGCTCAACTAGATACAAGAGACCAAAGGGGCAGCTTTTGTCTGGGGGTGAGATGGGAATGCGGTGAGGGTTAGGAGCTGGTTGAATGGACATGGGGAATCAGTGGTGGAAAGAAGGAGTGTGCTGTCACAGTATGAGGTGAGCAATTAGGGTTACATAACAATGTATGCATAAATTTTTGTATTGGAGACTAACTTGAAATGTAAACTTCATTTAAACTACAACAATAATAAAAAAGAAAGAAGCTAAAAAAAGAAAAATAACAGTTCTCTGTACCGTCTCTCCCCATTTTGGATTATTGTTACACAAAATTAACTACTTTCAACTCTTAACCATTTCTTCTGTATTAACCTCCGTATTTTTATGTAACTTGCTTATGAATGTATTTCTTATTTTTTCAGATTTTAAATTATCTTGTAGATGTGAAAGTTACTATAGAAGATAATAATTTAATACACTTATACCTATTTCACCTACTCCCGTCATCACATGTAATATCATATCCTACTCCCGTCATCACATGTAATATCATATGTCCCCTCCTATCCTCCCAGTCTATTCATAAAATCTTTTTTGTTGAATCAAAATTCCGTGTGTTTATTATTATGACTCTTTAAATATTATTCATACCTGAGGCACTTAGGTTACTGAGATTATATTTCCCTTTATTAGATAACTTTTAGTTTTACCTAGAAAAGTTTAATAATTGCATCCTTTTTTTCATTTTTTTAATATTTGTATTTCTAGGTATTTATTACTAACTCATTGCTGGTCTTTCAGCTTAACTGAAATATATCTTACATACATTCAAATATATTCAGAAGAAACAAAGATTAAAAAAAAGTATCTCAATATTTTTTAGATTTTTTCCTATCCTTAGAGGGATCATTTAGGCAATATTATCTCTCATGTGAAGAAGCTCACAAGATCGCTTCATTTTCACTTCAGTTTTTTTTTTTTTTTTTTTTTCCCCAAGGGATGTTCACAAAGATGAACATGAGGAAGGCATTTTTCCTTTCCTCAGTGTTCACAGTTCCCATCACCTCCTTTTGTCATCAAACCCGGAAAGCTGACGTCCGGGTGGGCAGTCCCAGCAGCTACCTTGCCCTTTGGCATCACCTCAAGGGCATGGCAAGGCAGAAGGGGGGTGCAAGTTGAGTACTGTCACCTTCAGGGGCCGGGGTCTCCCACTACTGGTGCTACTTACTCTCTTAGACAATCTTGATACTTTCATGTTCCTTAAAGGGTTTCTTCTATTTTCTATTCTCTAGTGACCTGATTCCCATATTCTAGTTTCATTTCATGCAGAAGAGTTAAGCTACATTATGTAATGTCTTTTATTTCCGAATGACTCATAGTCTGGGAGACACATCTTACCTAAGCTATGTTTACTCTAAGAAGCCATTGATTGTATGATGTTCCATTATATTATTTACTCCTAATGAAAAAGGCTATCAGTTAAAATTTGAAGACACGTCTTACTTTCAGAGATGTTAAAACAGGGTAAAAATATTAATTTTGGTAACAATAAAATATTGTAAATGGTTTGTTCAGCTATTTTTCAAATAAAAAATCTACTCTAAGGTAGATTCTGGTATTGGCTAAGACAAGCAATTGTTTATACTACAGTATAATTGAGTAATAGTAAAATTTTAAGTGTTCTTTTATATTGAATTTAGCTTATATCTAGAGTTTACTGAGGCCTTTAATTTAACTTTATACTAAGAAAGGTGATATAGAGAAAAGCATTAAAACTCCTACTTCACTGATCAAAATAATTTTATGCCATATCGTTTTCATGAATGGGTTGTTTCTCTAGAAAACCCTGACTGATACAGATACTTAATTCAGTTATCAACAAAAAGTAGAATCAAGGCTATTATACATTCATAAAAACAATTCCACTTTAATAACAAAAGATGTGGATTCTTATGAAACTCTAATAGAAATCTTTTTTTTTTAATCTTGGTAAAATATCCAGACTGGAGACAGTACAAGATGGCAGCTTAGACACATCATGTTGTCTGCTTACAGCAAAGACCCAAGAAACCAAGTGAAACAGATACAGATGACAGTCTTGGAGCCCTGAGCAGACAACAGTAGAATGAAGAATTAGATCAAACACTGAATTAAAGGAGAAACTGAATGAAAACAGCAAACCAGGAGATTTACAGACTGTAGGCAACTTGCCAGCCAGCTTGTTGCAGTGTGACTGCCTTGAGACAGAGCAGGTAGCATTTTAAGGTGAGGAGCACAGGAAAGCAACTTCATGGAATTCCCAATAGGAGACACAGATACTGTGTAGACAAACCAAAGTGAAGCAAGGTAAGCAAAACACGAACAGGATATAAGGAAGGGAAGTGCAGAAAGGTAGGCGAGGGCTCCAAGGATCCTGGCAACCACAGAGCAGGAAGAGAGCCAGAAACTGGCGACAGGACTACTCATCATCAGTGGTCTCTGATCATTTTGGTAGTTGGCACTAGTAAAGCAGTGGATCTATAGATTGGCAGCTGGAGATCCCACACCCAACTGGACTCTGGGAAACCCCTTCTGTCTTAGGTTAGGTTCTCTAGAGAAGCAAAAGCAGTAAAGCATATAAATATATAAAGAGAGAGATTTATATCAAGGAAACAGCTCATGTGATTATAGAGGCTAGAGTGTCCCAAGTCCATGGATCAGGGTAGAGACCTTTCCCAATTCATGTTGCTGCAGAAGCTGGCAAGCCCAAGATTGGCAGGTCAGAGAGCAGGGCTCCCACTCACAGGCTGTGAAGGTAGACAAATTCCAAGATCAGCAGGCAAGACCGCAAGGTTTATCCTGATTCATATAGCTGCAGGAGCTGGTGAAACCAAGATTGGCAGGTCAGAGATTAGGGCTCCGCTCACAGGTTGTGAAGTTCGAAGAATCCCAAATTCAGCAGATAAGCTGACAGTTCAAGTCCCAAGAACCAGAGCTGAGACGACAGGAGGCAGCCATAGGATCCAGAGTGAGCAAACAGCCAAAATGTCTGCATATATGCAGATGCTGGCAACACCCCCAAGGAAAGTCCCTTTCATGACAGGCTACTCACAGCATATTCCATCATGGGAGTGATCACATATAATCACTGAGAATCATGGCCCAGCCAAGCCGACATGCAATCTTAACCATCACAGTCCAGCCCTTGTCAACTTGGCACATGTACACATTTCTTTAAACCATACATAATCCCTGAATAAAGACAATTAGAAGGTCATACTTACGCCTAACGTGATACAACTAACACATACAATCAAAAACACACTAGCCCCGTTTACATCTTATATTTTATAAGTGAAGGAAATAAAAATATTTGATGCACACATACAAAGCAGAAATATTCATAACAATTACAGTCCCTATATCTGCAACTTGTCACATGGCTGTAACTGGTACTTAGAACTACCTTCCTCTACTACCCATTCCGTATTCCCTTTGCCCTCAACAAGCACCTCTGCTGGTCGTGGCTCTTTGCCTGGTGGAGTGACCCAAACCTTCATTCCTGAAGGGTTTTGGTCATTAGTATTCATGTCGGAATTAGGTTGCTGTAGTTTTCCATTGACTTTAATCACAGGGCATGGTAGTGCTGAGACGCCCTAAGGAATCTCCTACATTCCAGACATACTCTTCTTTACCTCCATTGTATAATATCAATCTGATTTCCTCTCAGTAGTCAGGATTAATCACACCAGCCAGTATGGTAACTCACTTCTTTGCCTGTTGATCCATAGGCATAGGAGCCCAAAGTGGTCAGGTGGGATTCTTAACTTCCAGTTCAGTGGAATCAGTGATGTGTCTCCAGGTGGGTGCATTCCTCCCTTTGGAACTAAGACCTCTAGACCAGCAGAGAATAAGGACATGGGGACAGGAAGCAAAAATCTTGCAAGTGGGTCACTAGAGGTAATAGTGTGTGGTGTCACTGCCGTTTCCACTCCTTGATTCCTGGACCCATGAATCCTGGCTATAGGAGAAACAGCACCAAACAGCCTCCAGAAAAACATTGCCCCAGCCCTGCAAGGTATTGCCACCTAGCTGGCACCATAATTGTGTCTTTAGAAGGCCATTCCATTGTTCTATCAAGCCAGCTGCTTCAGGATGATGGGGAACATGGTAAGACCAGTGAATTCCATAATCGTGGGTCCACTGCTGCACTTCATTTGCTGTGAAGTAAGTCCCTTGATCTGAGGCAATGCTGTGTGGGATACCATGATGGTGGATAAAGCATTCTGTAAGTACACGGATGGTAGTTTTGGCAGAAGCATTGCATTCAGGGAAGGAAAATCCATATCCAGAGTAAGTGTCTATTCCAGTAAGGATAAAACGCTACCCTTTCCATGATGAAGTGGTACAATGTAATCAACTTGCCACCAGGTTGCTGGCTGATCACCTCGAGGGATGGTGCCGTATCGGGGACTCAGTGTTGGTCTCTGCTGCTGGCAGAATAGGCACTCAGCAGTGGCTGTAGCCAAGTCAGCCTTGATGCATGGAAGTCCATGCAGCTGGACCCATGCATAACCTCCATACCTGCCACTATGGCCACTTTGTTCATGAGCCCATTGAGCACTGCTGGGAGTAGCTGGGGAAAGAGGATGACTGGTCTCCACAGAACGTATCATCTTATCCACTGGATTGTTAAAATCATCCTCTGCTGATGTCACCCTTTGGTGAGCATTCACATGAGACAAAAATATCCTCACTTCTTTGGCCCATTCAGAGAGTTCTATCCATATACCTCTTCCCTATAAATCCTTGTCCCCAAGTTTCCAATCATGTTCCTTCCAAGTACCTGACCATCAAGCCAAACCATTGGCCACAACCCATGAATCAGTATATAGACACACATCTGGCCATTTCTCCTTCCAAGCAAAGTGAACAACCAGGTACACTGCTTGAAGTTCTGCCCATTGAGAGGATTTCGATTCACCACTGTCCTTCAGGGAGGTCCCAAAAAGGGGCTGTAGTGCTGCTGCGGTCCACTTTCAAGTGGTGCCTACATATCATGCAGAACCATCTGTACACTAGGGACGAGTTTTCTCTTCTTCAGCCAACTCATCATAAAGAACTCCCCATCAGGCTATAGGTGGAGATTGGGAGATGGAAGGTAATGTGACAGGAGTGGAGACCATGGGCATTTGGGCCACTCTCTCATACAACTTATTTGTGCCTTTGGGTCCTGCTCGGGTCCCATCTCGTATATACCACTTCCGTTTAAGGATGAGGTGTTGCTGTGTATGTCCAACTTTATGACTTTGTGGGTCAAACAAGACCCAGTTCATGATAGGCAGCTCAGGCTGCATGGTGACTTGGTGTCCCCTGGTTGAGCATTCAGTTACTGGGCTAAAGCCCAATAACAAGCCAAAAGTTGTTTCTCAAAAAGAGAGTAGTTATCTGCAGAGGATGGCAGTTTTGCTCCAAAACCCTAAGGGTCTACACTGTGACTCAACAATAGGGGCCTGCCAAAGACTCCAAACAGAATCTCTATTTGCCACTGACCCTTCAAGCACCATTGGATCCATTGGATCATATGGTCCAAGTGGCAGAATGGCTTGCACACCTGCCTGAACCTGTTGCAGAGCCTTTTCTTGTACTGGTCCCCACTCAAAACTAGCAGCTTTTCATGACACTTGATAAATAGGCCAGAGTGGTACACCCAAATGAAGAATATGTTGCCTCCAAAATCCAAAGAAGCCTACTAGGCATTGTGCTTCCTTTTTACTTGTGGGAGTAGCCAGATGCTATAACTTATCCTTCACTTTAGAAGGAATGTTTCAACATGCCCCAGATGACTGGACCCCTAGAAATTTCACAGAAGTGGAAGGTCCCTGAATTTTATCAATTAGTCCAGGGTCATTGACACGTCTTCCTTACTAGGTCCACTCAGCGTAGTGTCATCAATGTAATGGACCAGTGTGATGTCTTGTGGATGGAAAAGGTGATCAAGGTCCCTGTCGACTAAATTATGACATAGAGCTGGAGAGTTGAGGTAGCCCTGAGGTAGGAAAATGAAAGTGTACTGCTGGCCTTGCCAGCTGAAGGCAAACTGCTTCTGGTGGTCCTTTGAAACAGGTATGGAGAAAAAGGCATTAGCCAGATCACTAGCTGCATACCAGGTACCAGGAGATGTATTAATTTACTCAAGCAGTGAAACTGCATCTGGAACAGCAGCTGCAATTGGAGTCACCACCTAGTTAAATTTTCAATAATCTACTGTCATTCTCCAAGATCCATCTGTTTTTTTCATAAGCCAAATAGGCGAGTTGAATGCGGATGTGGTGGGAATCACCACCCCTGAGTCCTTCAAGTACTTGTTGGTGACAGTAATCTCTGCAATCCCTCCAGGAATGCAGTATTGCTTTTGGTTTTACTGTTTTCCTAGGTAGAGGCAGTTCTAATGGCTTCCACTTGGCTTTTCCTACCATAATAGCTCTTACTCTATTTGTCAGGAATCCAATGTGGGGGTTCTTCCAGTTGCTGAGTATATCTATTCCAATTATGCATTCTGGAACTGGGGAAATCACTACAGGTTGGGTTCAGGGATCCCCTGGACCTACTGTGAGACAGACATGAGCCCAGACTCCATTAACAACCTGACCTCCATAGGCCCCACACTGACTGGTGGGCCACAGTAATGTTTTGGGTCTCCTGGAATTAGTGTCAGCTCAGAGCCAGTATCCAGTAATCCCCCAAAAGTCTATTATTTCCTTTTCCTCAATGAACAGTCACTCACGTAAAAGGCCATAGATACCTTTGGAAAAGGCTGAGAGAAAGATTAACAGTAAAAATTTTTGGCAGTGAATTTGATCCTTCCTCAAGGGGACCCAGCGTCCCCTTCATTCAAGGGATTGTGGGCCTTCAAACTCACTCAAATTTGGGAATTGATTGAGGGACCATGACTCTATTCTGGAGATTCAAGTTAGACTACTGTTCACCTGACCTAGAATTCATCCCTTTGTACAGATCCAATAAAAATTTAGTAGATTTCCTATCTATTTCACTCTTAGGGACACCATGATTAAGTAGTCAATGCCATAAGTCCATACGAGTCAGACTATTCTGATTACTGCTTTGACCCCTCTGTCCATGACTATAACCACACCCACCTTGTCTTTGTTGAGTGAGTGTAGCCGCTTGACCCCTACAACCACAGGATCCAATCAGCCCCATTGTAGTTAGGAGTCTTAACTCAGGGCAGTTCCCACTGTCAAATCTGACTTACATAAAATAATAATCACAGCAGCCTTCAAGAATGCCAGAGCTCCCTTCACAAATTTGTTCCTCACAGTTGTTGTAAAAGGTGTGTCCTCTGGGCACTCCATGTGTGGGTCTGTGGGTCTAACTTGATAAATCCACTCTAGCATGCCAATTTCCCTAAGCCTTTGTACACCTTCTTCTACAGTATACCAAGGCTGGTCTGGTACTTCAACTTGATTTAGTGTAGGCCACCTTTTAATCCATGCTTCAGCAACTCAACCAAATAAACTATTAGATCCTTTCCTAACTTCTTGAGCTGAAACACTACATGAACAATCTGTGCTTAGTGGATCCGTATCAATAAACTCAGACTGATCCATCTTTATGTTCCTTGCACCATTATCCCACACCATTAATAGCCGTTCTCACGCATATTCCCCAGGTTTATGTTTGTACATGTTAGATAAGTCAAGTAGTTCATTTGGAGTGTAGCATACCTCCTCCTGGGTCATACTTTGTACTTCACCTTTTGGTGCTTATTTGGACTTAAGCATAGTTACAAGTTTAGAAGCCAGAACCGGTAGTGTGGAATTGTTTTCAGAACATTCAGCATTGTTTTGTAAAGCATCTTCCTCAGGCAATGCCCCATGAAATGACTTAGGCAGAGGCTCTTTAGAGGCAGCTGGGATAGACCTAATCTCATTAGATGGGAGTAGAGGGACTGATTATTTTTCTGGGCAGGGTGGTTTACCAGACAAACCTGAAGCAATGTCTTCATATGGTACTGACTGTGTTGGCAGAAGTGATTCAATGGAATTTATGGGCTCAGTCTCCCCAGCTTCCTGATTATCTGCCCATATGTCCCCATCCCAAGTCTCAGGATCCCATCTCTTCCCAATCAATGCCCTTACTTTAACTTGAGACACCTCTCTATGTTGGCAATGGAGCTGGCATTGTAATTTAGCCACTCTTACAATAAGACTCTGGGTTTGGTTTTAAGCTGTTTCAACTCTGTTACTACAAGAAATAAGGCTTTGTTTCAAGGCACAAGTGGAAGCCTTGAGGTCATGTATGCAGCACTTGAGCTTTGACTCTGAAGCCCTAAGTACATCTCTTTCTTTCACCAATTTGTTTAGTTAAAGTCGGACAAACCAACCAGCTTCCTTATACTTCTCATTCTGACAAAGCTGTAGAAAGATATCACACATGTGTTCACACTGAGCCTCTCCTTTCACAAATACCTGATCTATTGGTGGTGATATTTTGCGTATTTGTATCACCACATCACGCCATGGACTACTAGTGCCTTCTTTACTGTTGGAAGCAGAGTCATTGACATCTTTAAGACTAACCAGACTTGAGAACAAATTTAGAAAACTCATCCTTACAATTTTGTTTCTCTAGAATTACTCCTGCTACCAAATGTCTTAGGCTGGGTTCTCTAGAGAAGCAAAACCAGTAAAGTGTATAAATATATAGAAGGAGAGATTTATATCAAGGAAACAGCTCACACGATTGTAGAGGCTAGAACATCCCAAGTCCATGGATCAGGATATAGGCCTCTTCCAATCACAGAGCCACAGAAGCTGGCGATCCCAAGATTGGCTGGTGGGAGAGCAAGGCTCTCACCCACAGGCTGTGAAGGTTGACGAATTCTAAGATTGGCAGGCAAGACCACAAGGTTTCTCCTGATTCATGTAGCTTCAGGGACCGGTGAACCCAAGATCAGTAGGTCAGAAAGCAGGGCTTCACTCACAGGCTGTGAAGATTTACGAATCCCAAGTTCAGCAGATAAGCTCAAGTCCCAAGAATCGGAGGTGAGACGACAGGAGGAAGCCATAGGATCCAGAGTGAACAAACAGCCAGAAGGTCTGCTTATATTCATATGCAGGCCACACCCCCAAGTAAACTCCCTTTCATCTGATTGGGTACCCACAGTATATTCGATTATGGGCGTGATCTCATATAAACACTGAGAATCATGGCCCAGCCAAGTTGACACAGTCTTAACCATCACACATTCCCACCTCACGTTTGTTCTGGGCCAGGCCCTAATTGCCAGCTGAAGCCTATGGGCAGTGCTCCAGCATAGATGCTAGTGACCAGAGAAGCACACTCATCCTGCCCTCCCAGTGAGCAATAGTAACACCTCCAGCTCTGCCTACCCATCAATCAGTGGTATAAGAAACCTCTCCCCTCTGCCATGCCTGTGACTGGTGATACCCACTCTGCCCATCCATACACAGGCAGCACCTCCCCTGGCAGCCTACATGCCAAGTTGTAGTGGCATGCCTTGCTGCACTACCAAACTGGTGACTCATGGAGTGCACCCACCGACCTGCCAACCAAGTCACTCCCACCTACCCATTGATTCGTGGTGTGCCCCCCCGTGCTGACAGACCAGTGACTGGCAGTATGCTCCAGCCCCACCCAGCACCCACCCTGCTTCCTGACCTGCCCAGAGTTGGTGGTGTTCACTCTTCCACCACCAGACCAGCAACAAATGGTGTGTGCCCACCTCACCCTACCACACCCCTGCCACTCCACCCACCCAGCTACCAGTAGCAAGCACTCTCACCCCTCTGCCTGGTGACCAGTGGTACAAGTTCCCATTCAACCCACCCAGCTACCTGTGACCCATCCCTCCCTGCCCCAACTACCTGGCTACCAGCAAAACACCCTTCATGTCCATAATCCAGCAAAATCCAAAAATATGCCTTGCACCCCCACCTAGTGACCAGTCAGACAGGCACATCACCTTATCAGCAATGCCCATAACATACTGACAAGTGCCATCTGCACCTTTGCCAAATGACAGGAAGAAGATCCTAGTGTCCTCATCCAATATCTACCCAGGTGCAATGTCACACGTCCCACACTTAGACAGTTCCTACAGGTTGAGTGCACATCAATTGAAACTTCTTGATACCCCACCACCTACTGAGATGAGAATCTGTGTACACTTGGAGGGCCTATCACATCCTTTTGGGTAGCACGGCTATGGAGATGTTCTACCCTGACCTCCAGAAGATGCTCTAACTGCTAGTCAACCAGAAGGACCCCATTGTCTACAAGGCTGTGGAGGTACCCTGACCACCCAACACTTGTGGGCCAACATCAGGGGAAGAACCTGTTCTCCCATGTCCACTCAATCCTATAATGAAAGACATATGAGCCTAACCTAACATGGGTGTCACAACTAGTCAACCAATACCACTAAAGTCACACATAGACTAATACCACAAGCAACAAGAATTAAAATGATACAAAGGAAAAAAGACATTCTAAAGAGAAAGAGAAGAAACAAAGCTCCTGATTGCGTTAGTCATCTAGTGTTGCTATAACAGAAATAACACAAGTGGATTGCTTTAACAAAGAGAAATTTATTTTCTCACAGTATAGTAAGATGGAAGTCCAAATTCAGGACATCATCTCCAGGGGAAGGCTTTCTCTGTTGGCTCTGGTGGAAGGCCCTTGTCATCTTCCCATGGACTGGGAGCTTCTCCACCCAGGAAACCAAGGTCCAAAGGATGGGCTCTGCTCCTGGCACTGCTTTCTTGGTGTTATGAGGTCTCCTTATCTCTCTGTTCACATCTCTCTTTTGTATCTCAAGAGGTTGCCTCAAGACACAATCCAATCCTGTAGATTGAGTTCTGCCTCACTAACAAATCTGCTGCTCATCCTCCCTCATTAACATCATAGAGGCAGGATTTACAACATACAGGAAAATCACACAATACAGGGAATCATGGACAAGTCAAACTGATAAACACATTTTGTAAGGCACATATTCAATCCATGGCACTGATATATCAAAACAAACAAACCAAAAAAAAAAAAAAAAAAAAATCAAGCCAAAACAAGCAAAAAATACAATCAATAAAGAAATATATAAATAAATGAATTAGCACATTAATGAATCAGAGACAACAAACAATAACAAATCATATGAAGAAATAGGGTAAGATGGCACAAAGTAGTGAATAAAATAAAGGGTCAAAAAACCTTCCTCAGTGTCTTAGTCATCTAGTGCTGTTATAACAGAAATACTACAAGTGGATGGTTTTAACAAAGAGAAGTTTATTGTCTCACAGTCCAGCAGGCTACAAATCCAAATTCAGGGCATTGGCTCTAGGAGAAGGTTTTCTCTCTCTGTCGGGTCTGGAGGAAGGTTCTTGTGATGCATCAGTCTTCCTCTGGTCTAGGTGCATCTCAGTGCAGGAACCTCAGGTCCAAAGGATGCACTCTGCTCCCAGCACTGCTTTCTTGGTGGCATGAGGTTCCCATGTGCCTCTGCTCACTTCTCTTTTTTATATCTCAAAAGAGATTGGCTTAAGACATTATCCAATCTTGTATATCTCATCAGTATAACTGCCACTAATCCATCTTATTGGATCATAGTGATTTAATTTACAACACATAAAAAAATCACAACAGATTACAAAATGGTACACAATTATACAATACTGGGAATCATGACCCAGCCAAGCTGACAGATATTATTGGGGGACATAATTCAGTCCACGACACTGAGGAAGAAAAGATAATGGAACTACCTGATAAGAAATTCAGAAGACTTATATTTAGGCTCATTAAAAGAGGTCAAAAGCCCAGGTGGTTTGGCTGCTAACCAAAACAGCAGTGGTTCAAACCAATCTGCCACTCTGTGGGAGAAAGATGTAGCAGTTTGCTTCTGTAAAGATTTACAGCCTTGGACTCCCTACAAGGTACTTTACTCTGTAAATTGACTTAATGGTAATGGGTTTGTTTGGGTTTTTTAAAGAGATCAAGGAAAACAGAAAAAAACCCTAGAAGTGTTCAAGAAAACAACACAAGAAGAAAATGACAAACTAAATAGACAAATAGAAACTGTACAAAAACAACAACTAAATATCCAGAGATTACCAATAAAATTTCAGAAATAGATAAGTCAGTGGAAGGACCTAGAAGCAGAAATGAATCAGTGGAAGAAAGAATCAGTGAAATAGAGGACAAATCCCTTGCTAGCAATTTGTTTGAGGAACAATCAGATAAAAGCATGAAGAAAAAGAAAAAAAAAAAGAAGCCTAAGAGTTATGTGGGACAACATTAAGAGGAATAATTTATGAGTAATAGGAATTCCAGAAAAGGAAGAGATAAGAAAGTATAGAGAGAATTTTTAAGGATATATTGGCAGAAAACTTTCCAAATATCATGAAAGACAATAAGGTTTTCATCCAAGAAGCTCAATAAACCTCATATGGTATAGAATCCAATGGAAATTCACCAGGGCATATCATGATCCAACTTTCCAAAACCAAAGACAAAGAAAGAATCCTAAGAACAACTCATGAAAAATGAAATATTACTTACAAAGTGGCACCAATAACACAAAGAACAGATTTCTCATCAGCAACCAAGCAGGTAAGAAGACAGTGAGATGACATATATAAAATCTTGAAAGAACAGAATTGCTAACCCAGAATCATACAGCCAGCAAAACTGTATTTCCAAAATGATGGCAAAACTAGGATACTCTCAGATAAGCAGAAATAAAAAGAATGTGAAAAAACTCAACAAGCTTTACAAAAAAAATATTAAAGGGAGTCCTATGGGTAGAGAACTAAAGACATCAGACAATAACCTAAGATAAAGACACACAACAGAATCACCCAGATAACAACCCAGATAAATATTCCACAAAAATAAAATAAAGCTGCAAAACTGATTACAGGGAAGCAGAGATGTTAAGCTGTAAACAATGACAACATCAAAACAAAAAAGGGGGAACAAGTGGTGTAGTTATAGAATTTCCATATGGACAGGAAGTCAAAACAATTTCAAGGTATAGCAATTTGTTTTAAACTTAAGAGGATAAAGGTAAATTTCAGGGTAACCACAAAGAAAATAAATACATCTACTAACCAAAATGAAGAAAATAAAAAAAGACTCAGTAAACAAAAAAGCAATAACAGATGATGGGAAAATCCACATACAAAAGGAACTCAACATAGAAAATTAAGAGGAACAAAGAAACCATTAACACCACACATACAAAAAAAGTATACCAATATGATAGCAGTGAATTCACACCTATCTATGATCACACAGAATGTAAATGGTTTAAATCCATCAGGCAAGAAGCAGAAAGTGGCAGAATGGATTAAAAAAAAAAAAAAGACCTATCCATATGTTGCCTGCAAGAGACATACCTTAGACACAAAGAGATAAATAGGTTAAAAATCAAAGGCTGGAAAAATATATATCAAGCAAACAGTAAGTGAACGAGAGCAGGAGCTGCAATAACAATTTCTGTTAAAATAGACTTTAAGTCAAAATCATTTCTAAAAGACAAAGAAGGGCATTATATAATGAGTAAA
This sequence comes from Dugong dugon, assembly GCA_030035585.1. Classification (NCBI taxonomy): domain Eukaryota; kingdom Metazoa; phylum Chordata; class Mammalia; order Sirenia; family Dugongidae; genus Dugong; species Dugong dugon. Next base: position 39,564,431 of record CM057479.1, read on the forward strand.
GGGTCAATTCACCAAGAAGTCATAACAATGAATATTTAGGCACCCAATTACAGAGCTCTGAAATACATAAAAAAAACTAACAGAATCAAAAAAGAAAAGACATTTCTACAATAATAGTAGAGTTTAACACACCACTTTCAAACATGGACAGAACAACTAGAAAGAAACTCAACACAGATACAGCAGATCTAATAACATAATCAACCAACTCGAACTCAAACACATATACAGAAAAAAACACCCAACAGCAGCACAGTATATATTCTTCTCCAAAATATTTGAATCATTCTCCAGAATAGAACATATTTTGGACCACAAAGGAAGCCTCAATAAATTAAAAAACATAGACGTAGTACAAAGCATCTTCTCTGACCATAATGGTATAAAACTAGAAATTAATAACAGAAAGAGTGAGGAAAAAATTAAATACATGGAAATTGAATAACACCTTACTTAAAAATTATTGGGTCATAGAAGACATTAAAAATAAAATTAAAAAAAAATTCTTAGAATGAAAACACAACATGCCAAAACCTTCAGGTCACAACAAAAACAATACTCAGAGGAAAATTTATAGCAATAAAAGTGCACATCAAAAAAGAAGAAAGGTGACTTCCAGGCAACATAGCACTACAGACAGAAGCACCACGCAGTCCCTCCACAGCAAAGATCAGAAAAACTAAGTCAAACAGAGTCACACGTCAATCCTGAAACCCTAAGCATCAAATGAAGAGATAAAGAATTCAGCCAAGCACAGAATGGAATAAGAAACTGACAGAGAACAGAGAGTGACGAGAGATACATGCAGAGGTCTCCTATCAGCTACCACAGCACGGATCTGCCATATTGGACCCCTGTCGGAGATCAGCAAACAGGGAATACGAGAAAGCAGCTTCACGGAACTTGCAGCAGGAGACAGAACAACCAGTAACCAGAGATATATGCTTTCCCAACCCCTACCCTTCTTCACCCCCACTTGGCCTCCTCTGCTTCTCACAGCCACAGTCTCTTAGCCAAGAAGCACCAGTTTCACCCTGGTGTCGCTAGGATTCCACCCACAAACACTGGCCGGCTCCCTGAGTGCCATTTGTCGGCTGTTGGTGTTGCTCTTTTCCACTTCTTCAGATTTCTTCTTTAGCTCTCACTACCTCCCCCTCCTTTCTGTCAAATACCTGGCTCCGTGTACCATCTTTACTTCTTTCTGAAAGGCTGTGAAACACCGTTCAGCTGTGAAACTGCCTCACAGCCCGAGCCACCACACTGGTGGGACACCTGAGGCTTTTTGTTTGTTTGCTCTGATTTGTTCTACTTTGATTTGTTTCTTTCTTTCTTTTTCTTTTCTTGGTTTTGGAACCCCTTCTAGTCAGGCAGTACTGCACGCCTTAGAAGCTACTCTCCTACACTGTGCAGATGTACAGGGACATCACTGGAGGCATTTCTTTTATTGTGTTGTTTGTTTGTTTGTTTTGTTTTCTTCTCTCTCTTATTCCCTTTTTGTCTTTCTTCATTTTCAGTTTCTCAATTTACTTATTTTTTTGTTAATCCTTTTTTTTTTATTTTTGTTTTTCCCCATTTATCAGTCTCTCATCTCTCAACTCCAATAGCAAGCTCCCTTAGCACTCTTTTTTGTTTGTGTTTATGTTTTTAGCCCCTGTTGCTCTCTGCTATCTCTCATCTTTCCCATATCCATCTTAGCTCCACACATCACAATCTCCCTGCTTTGTGTTGCCTTCTTGCACCATGAACTCAACATATTAGAATCCCAAGCAGCACAGACACGGCCTACTGGAACCTGCCCTGCACTGATTCCCACACTGCACCGTCAGCCCTATTACCTGCCACAAACAACCCATCCCAGCAACTCCCCTTCAACTGGACTTGCCCTGTTATGCCATACCTGAGTGACTGACCCTGTGCCTTAGAGAAGGAGGTGAAAAGTATCATGCCCACAGATGAGCAAACAACAAAGAACACGCAGCCCACCTGCTCAGACATAATCAAATAAAACAAAAAAACAGGATGAAGCAAAAAAATCTACAATCAATAAATGAGGAAAATAACTACTGAATGCCCAGAAGACAGCAGCCAATATCAAAACATATACAAAAACATTACAGGATGATTACAGTAGTGGTCCAAAATAAAACACCAGATGACTTTCCAGTAGAAGTAAAGGCACTAGAACTACCTGATAGGGAATTTAAATCTTTAATATCCAGAATTATCCAAGAGTCTAAGCAAAAAGCAGACAAAAATGAGGAAAAAATAGACAAATTCATGAAAAGGCAGAAAAATTCATAAAAATACAGACCAAAAAATAGAAGAATTTAAGAAAATAATACAGGAAAAAAAATGCTAAAATAAATTCACAGCTAGAAATCATACAAAAACAACAATTAGAAATCCAAAAGATAAACAACAAGATTTCCGAAACTGACAGTGTCATAGAAAGGCTGAGGAGCAGATTTGAAAAAATGGAAGATAGGATGAGCAAATTGAAGACAAACACTTGGCTACAACTCTGAGGAAAAATCAGAAAAAAGAATGAAGAAAACTGTAGAAACCCTGAGAATTATGTAGGATACAATAAAAAGCAAAAATCTGTGAGTAATCAGAGTTGAAGAACAGGAGGAGAAAACTGAAAACACAGAGAGGATGATTGAAGAATTGCTGACAGAAAACTTCCCCAATATCATGAAAGATGAAAACCTGACCATCCATGAAGTTCAATGAACCCCATATAGGATAGACCCCAAAAGAAAATCACCAAGGCATATCATGATCAAACTTGCTAAAACCAAAGACAAAAAAAGAGTCCTGAGAGAAGCTCAAGAAAAAAAAAATGCCACATACATAGGAGAAACAATAAGACTAAGCTCAGAGTATTCGGCAGAAACCATGCAAGTAAAAAGGCAATGGGATGACATATATAAAGCCTTGAAAGAAAAAATATTGTCAGCCAAGAATAATATATCCTGCAAAACTCTTGTTCAAATATGATGGAGAAATTAGGTCATTTCCAGATAAACAGAAATTAAGGGACTATGTGAAAACCAAACCAAACTTACAAGCCTTATTAAAGGGATTCCTTCCATCTGAGAATGAACAACATCAGACCACAGGCTGAATATAGAACACAGGATTGTACTAGCCAGACACCAACCTAAGAAATGAACTCTTAAGGCCCACTCAAAACCAAAAGAGTTACAACAGGAAACCAGAGAGGTTAATTTGTAAATGACAACAGCATCAGAACAACAAAAGAGGGAATAAATGGTGTAGGGATAGAATCTTCTAATGGAGTGAAAGGCAAGGCGATACCAAGTAATAGTAGACTGGTTCAAAGCTAGGAAGATAATGGTAAATTTCAAGGTAACCACAAAAAATGTTAGCAAACCTATTCATCAAAATAAAGAAGAAAAACATAAAGTCTCAGTAAAAAACAAAACCTACACAAACAAAGGAAATGAAAATAATCCACAAATAAAAGGAACTCAGCACAGGAGAGTAAGAGGAACAAAGAAAATGTCAGCACCACAAAAAAAGCTCTACAAAATGACAGCAATAAAATCACACCTATCAATAATTACACTGAATGTAAATGGCCTAAATGCACCAATAAAGAGATGGTGAGTGACGGAATGGATAAAAAAACAAGATCCATCCATAGGCAGTCTACAAGAGACACACCTTAGAAACAAAGATGTAAATTTATTAAAAACCAAAGGAAGGAAAGAAGTATATCAAGCAAACAGCTAGCAAAAAAGAGCAGGAGTGGCAATATTAATCTCAGATAAAATAGACTTAAAACAAAATCCACCATAAAAGACAAAGAAGGACACTATATAATGATTAAGGGGGTGATCCATCATGAAAACATAACCATAATAAACATCTATGCACCCAATGGCAAGGCTCCAAAATACATAAAACAAACTCTAACAGCACTGAAAAGAGAAATTGTCAGTTACACAATAATAGTAGGAGACTTCAACACACCACTCTCGGTAAAGGACAGAACATCTAGAAAGAAACTCAACAAAGATACAGAAGACTAAAGGGAAAATCAACCAACCTGACCTCATAGACATATATAGAACACTGCACCCAACAGCTGCAAAATACACATTCTTTTCCAATGCATATGGAACATTCTCCAGAATAGACCACATCTTAGGCCACAGAGTGATCCTCAACAAGATCCAAAATGGTGAGATAATACAAAGTATGTTCTCTGACCATAACGCCATCAAAGTAGAAATTCATAACAGGAAGACCAAGGGAAAAAAATCAAGTATCTGGAAACTGAATAACACCCCATGTCTTAGTCATCTGGTGCTGCTCTAACAGAAATACCACAAGTGGATGGCGTTAACAAGAGAAATTTATTCTCTCACAGTCCAGTAGGCTACAAGTCCAAATTCAGGGCATCAGCTCCAAGGGAAGGCTTCAAGTCCAAATTCAGGGCATCAGATGCAGGGGAAGGCTTTTCTATCAGCTCTGGAGGAAGGTACGTGTCATCAATCTTCCCTTGGTCTGGGAGCATCTCAGTGCTGGAACCTCAGGTCCAAAGGACCTGCTACGTTCCCAGCGCTGCTTTCTTGGTGGTGTGAGGTTCCCAGCACTCTGCTTGCTTCCCTTTCTTTTTATCTCTTGAGAGATAAAAGCTGTTGCAGGCCACGACCCAGGGAAACTCCCGTTACATTGAATCAGGGATGTGACCTGTGTCAGGGTGGTGTTACAATCCCACACTAATCCTCTTTAATATAAAATTACAATCACAAAATAGAGAACAACCACACAACACTGGGAATCATAGCCTGGCCAAACTGATATACACATTTTTGGGGGGACACTATTCAATCTATGACACTATGACTTCTATCACTGGGTAATAGAAGAAATCAGAGATGGAATCAAAAATTTCCTGGAATCAAACAAGGATGAAAACACATTATACCAACACCTTTGGGACACAGTAAAGGCCATCCACAGAGGACAGTTTATAGCAATAGATGCACACATAAAAAAAGAATAAAGGGACAAAATCAACACATTAACCACACAACTCAAACAAATAGAACAGCAAAAAAAAAAAAAAAAAAAGGCTTCCGCCACTAGAAGAAAGGAAATTATAAAGATCAGAGCAGAAATATATGAAACAGAAAGTAGAAAAACAATACAAAGAGTCAACAAAACCAAAAGTTGGTTCTTTGAAAAGATCAATAAAATCGACAAACCACTGGCCAGACTGACAAAAGAAAAACAGGAGAGGATGCGAACCCAAATAAGAAGTGAAGTGGGGTACATTGCAATAGGCCTAACTCAAATAAAAAGGATTCTAAGAGAGTATTATGAAAAACTATACTCCTACAAATTTGAAAACCAAGAGGAAATGGATACATTTCTAGAAACACACTACCTACCCAAACTACAACAAAGTGATGTTAAAAATCTGAACAGACCCATAACAAGAGAAGAGGTTGAAAAGGTAATAAAAAAAAAAACTCCCAACCAAAAAAGCCCTGGCCCAGATGGCTTCAATAGAGAATTCCACCAAACATTCAGAGAAGAGGTTATCCCAGTACTACTCAAAATATCTCAGAACATAGAAAAGGAAGGGACACTTCCAAATTAATTTCATGAAGCCAGGATAACCATGATACCAAAACCAGGCAAAGACACCACGAAAAGGGAAAATTACAGACCAGTATCTCTCATGAATATAGATGCAAAAATTCTTAACAAAATTTCAGCCAATAGAATTCAGCATCATATGAAAAAAATAACACACTACGACCAAGTTGGATTCATATCAGGTATGCAAGGATGTTTAAGCATTAGAAAATCTATCAAAATAATCTATCACAAAAATAAAAGGAAAGAAAAGAATCACATGATCATCTCAACTGACACAGAAAAGGCATTTGACAAAGTTCAAGCATTCCTGATAAAAACTCTCAATAAAATAGGTATAGATGGGAAAGTTCTCAACATAATAAAGGGTATCTATGTAAAACCAATGGCCAACTTCATTCTTAATGGAGAGAGGCTAAAAACATTCCCCTTGAGAACAGGAAAAAGACAAGGATGCCCTTTATCACCACTCCTATTTAACATTGTGCTGGAAGTTCTAGCTAAAGCAATAAGGCAAGAAAAAGAAATAAAGGGCATCCAATCTGGTAATGAAGAAGTTAAAATGTCCCTGTTTGCAGCTGTTATGATAGTATACATAGAAAACCCTAAAGATTCTGTGAGAAAACTACTGAAACTAATAGAAAGATTCAGCAGATTAGCAGGATACAAGATAAACATATAAAAATCAGTTGGATACCTATACAACAATAAAGAGAATGATGAAAAGGAAATCAGGAAAGCAATACCATTTACAATAGCCCTTAAAAAAATAAAATACTTAGGAATAAATCTGACCAGGGATGTAAAAGACCTGTACAAAGAAAACTACAAAACACCTCTGCAAGAAACCCAAAGGGATCTACATAAATGGAAAAACATACCATGCTCATGGATAGGTAGACTCAACATAGTGAAAATGACAATTCTACCCAAAGCAATTAACAAATACAATGCAATCCCGATCCAAATACTAACAACATTCTTCATAGAAATGGGAAAACTAGTCATTAACTTTATATGGAAAGGGAAAAGGCCCGAATAAGTAAAGCACTCCTGAACAGGAAGAATAAAGTTGGAGGACTCACACTACCTGACTTCAGAACCTACTATACAGCTATAGTAGTCAAAACAGGCTGGTACTGGTACAATGACAGATACATTGACCAATAGAACAGAATTGAGAACCCACATGTAAATCCATCCACCTACGGTCACCTGATCTTCAACAAGGGCCCAAAGTCCATCAAAAGGGGAAAAGACAGTCTTTTTAACAAATGGTGCTGGCAAAACTGGATATCCATCTGCAAAAAAATGAAACAGGACCCATAACTCACACCGTATACAAAAACTACTTCAAAATGGATCAAAGACCTGAATATAAAGCCTAAAACTGTAAAGTTCATAGAAGAAAAAATAGGACCAACACTTCAGACCTTAATACATGGCATTAACAAGATACAAACCATCACAATCAATGCACAAAACCCAATAGATAAGCTAGATAACTGGGATCTTCTAAAAATCAAACACCTACGCTCTTCAAAAGACTTCAACTAAAGAGTAAAAAGAGAACCTACAGACTGGGAAAAAATATTTGGACAGTACAAGTCAGACAAAGGTCTAATCTCCATAATCTACAAGAAAATCCAACACCTCTACAACAAAAAGACAAATAATCCTATTAAAAAATGGGCAAAGGAAATGAACAGACACTTTACCAAAGAAGACATCCAAGCAGCCAACAGACACATGATGAGACACTCATGATCACTAACCTTTAGAGAAATGCAAATTAAAACTACAATGAGATACCATCTCACTCTGGCATTACTGGCACAAATCAAAGATACTCGAAATAACAAACGTTGGAGGGGCTGAGGGGAGATTGGAACTGTTATTCACTGCTGGTGGGAATGCAAAATGATACATCCATTTTGGAAAATGATATGGCACTTCCTTAGAAAGCTAGAAAGAGAAATACTATTTGATCCAGCAATCCCACTCCTAGGAATATATCCTAGAGAAATAAGAGCTGTCACTCGAAAAGACATATGGACACCCACGTTCATGGCAGCATTTTTCACAATAGCAAAAAGATGGAAACAACCTAGATGCCCATCAACAGATGAATGGATAAACAAACTATGGTACATACACACAATGGAGTATTATGCAACAATAAAGAACAATGATGAATCTGTGAAGCATCTCATAACATGGATGAAACTGGAGGACATTATGCTGAGTGAAATAAGTCAATGACAAAAGGACAAATATTGCATGAGACTTCTACTGTAAAAACTCCTGTAAAGGTTTATATACAAAAAGAAACAGTCTTTGTTGGTTACGAGGGATGAGAGGGGTAAGGGTGAAGTAAATAGATAAGTGATAACTTTGGTGAAGGGTAAGACAGTACACATTACTGGGGAAGCCAGCACAACTTTTACAAGGAAAGGTCATGGAAGCTCCATAGACACTTCCAAACTCCCTGAGAGACTGAATCACTGGGCGGAGGGCTGTGGGGACCATGGTCTCATGGAACATCTAGCTTAGTTGGCATAACACAGTTTATAAAGACAATGTTCTACATTCTATCTTGGTAAGTAGTGTCTGGGGTCTTAAAATCCTGTGAGCAGCCATCTAAGATATTCCACTGGTCTCACCCCTTTGGGAGCAAGGGAGAATGAAGAGAACAAGATAAAAGGAAAAGATCAGTCCAAAGGATTAATGGACCACAGCTATCAAGGACTTCACCAGACTGAGTCCAGTACAGCTAGATGGTGCCCGGCTATCACCACTGACTACTCTGACCAGGATCACAATAGAGGGTCCTGGACAGAGCTGGAAAAGGATGTAGAACACAATTCTAACTCACAAACAAAGACCAGATTTACTGGCCTGACAGACTGGAGAAACCCGGAGAATATAGCCCCTGGATACCCTTTTAGCTCAGTGGTGAAGCCCCTCCTGAAGTTCACCATTCAGCCGGGGATTGGACAGCCTCATAAAACAAAATGAGACTAATGAGTCACAGCAGTCCAGGGACGAGGACTAGAAGGCAAGAAGGGGACAAGAAAGCTGGTGATAGGGAACCCAAGTTTGAGAAGGGACAGTGTTGACATGTCATGGGGTTGTTAACCATTGTCATAGGGCAATATGTGTACTGTTTAATGAGAAACTATTTGTTCTGCAAAACTTCATCTAAGGTACAAAAAAAAAAAAAAGAGTCATCTATGTGAGATCAAATTGACAACAGCAACTCAAAAGATTTGATGGAAAGCCTAGCGGACAGTGAGTTGAAGATAATGGTGATGGAACAATTTGGAAAAGGACAGTGAGAATAGCAGCACAACTGGAAGAATGTAATCGATGTCACTGAATTGTACATGTAGAAACTTTCAAAATGGTGTAACTTCGGCTATTCATATTTTCACCAAAAAAAAAAAAGCGTCCTCAAAGTCGACAAGGGAGAGTGTTGACATGTCATGGGGTTGTTAACCAATGTCATAAAACAATATGTGTACTGACTGTTTAATGACAAACTATTTGTTCTGTAAAACTTCATCTAAAGTACAATAAAAAAATTCAGAAAAAAAATCAGTTGAGTTCCTATTAGTATATAGAACCCCGAAAATACCGTTTACAATACTCCCCCAAAGGATAAAATTAGTGCCATTATATGCCGTTGAGTAAGTTCCAACTCATAGCAACCCTATGTACAATAGACCAAACACGGCCCAGTCCTGTGCCATCCTTACAATCTTGGCTATGTTTGAAACCTTTTTTGCAGCCACTGGGTCAATCCATCTCATTTAGGGTCTTCCTCTTTTGCACTTTACCAAGCGTGATGTCCTTCTGCAGGGACTGGTCCCTCCTGATAGCATGTTCAAAGTATGTTGAGATGAAGTCTTGCCATCCTTGCTTAAAAGGTGCATTCTGGCTGTGCTTTTTCCAGGACAGATTTGCTCATTCTTCTCACACTCCGTGGTGTATTCAATATTCTTAGCCAACACCATAATTCAAATGCATCCATTCTTTTTGATCTTCTATATTCGTTGTCCAGCATTCACGTGCATATGAGGTAATTGAAAATACCATGGCTTGGGTCAGGCACAACCTAAGTGTCCGTCAATGGAAGAATGGATTAAACACATACACACACACACACACACACACACACACACACACACACAGCAAGGCTCTTTGATGGTTACCAGGGATGAGAGGAGGAGGGAGGAGTAATCACTTCCTAGATAGTGCTGTTGTTAGGTGCTGATTCTGTTGTTGTTAGGTCAGTTCCGACTCTCAGCAACCCTATGTACCACATAACGAAACACTGCCTGGGCTTGCACCAATCTCACATTCATTGTTATGCTTGAACCCATTGTTGCAGCCACTGTGTCAATTCATTTCATTGAGGAGCTTCCTCTTTTCTGCTGACCCAGCACTTTACCAAGCATGATGTCCTTCTCCAGGGTCTGATCTTTCCTGACAACATGTCCAAAGTATGTAAGACGTAGTCTCGCCATCCTTGCTTCTAAGAAGCATACGGGTTGTACTTCTTCCAAGACAGATTTGCTCATTCTTTTGGTAGTCTATGATATATTCAATATTCTTCACCACACCACAATTCAAAGGTGTTAAATCTTCTTCAGTCTTCCTTATTCATTGTCCAGCTTTTGCATGCACATGATGCAACTGAAAATACCATGCATGGCTTGGGTCAGGAGCACCTTAGTTTTCAAGGTGACATGTTTTCTTTTCAACACTTTAAAGAGATCTTTTGCAGCAGATTTGCCTGATGTAATGTGTCTTTTGATTTCTTGACTGCTGTTTCCATGCATGTTGACTGTGGATCCAAGTAAAATGAAATCCTTGACAGCTTCAATCTTTTCTCCATTTATAATGCTGTTGCTTATTGCTCCAGTTGTGAGGATTTTTGTTTTCTTTATGTTGAGGTGTAATTCATACTGAAGATTATGTTCTTTGATCTTCACCAGTAAGTGCTTCAATTCCTCTTCATTTTCAGCAAGCAAGGTTGTGTCATCTGCATAAGAAAGGTTGTTAATGAGGCTTCCTCCAATCCTGATGCCCCATTCTTCTTCATATAGTCTAGCTTCTCTGATTATTTGCTCAGTGTACAGATTGAATAGGTATGGTGAAAGGATGCAACCCTGACACACACCTTTCCTGACTTTAAACGACTCAGTATCCCCTTGTTTTGATAGAATGACTGTCTCTAGGCCTATGTACAGACTCTTCATGGGCACAATTAAGTGTTCTGCAATTCCCATTCTTTGCAGTGTTATCCATAATTTGTTATGATCCACACAGTCCAGTGCCTTTGCATAGTCAATAAAACACAGGTAAAAATCTTTCTGTTATTCTCTGCTTTCAGCCAGGATCCATCTGACATCAGCAATAATATCCCTGGTTCCACGTTCTCTTCTGAATCCGGCCTGAATTTCTAACAATTCCCTGTTGATACACTGCTGCAGCTGCTTTTGAATGATCTTCAGCAAAATTTTACTTGCGTGTGATATTAATGATATTGTTTGATAATTTCTAGATAGCAGACACCTGTTATTTCTAGTAATTGGAAAGGCAATACACAATATGGGGGAAGCCAGCACAACTTGACCATGGTAAATAAAGACACTGAGAGGTACCCAAGAACAAGAAAAGTTACGGTAAATGTTATAACATATATAATTTTACAACCAAAAATAAATGCAGTTACAGAGTAGATATGTATGCTATGTATGTATAGCAAGGTATACATAAGTACACACACATGCATATATAAGAATATTTGTAAGCATGAGTATATACATGTCTGAGTGTGCTACCTATATATTCATATATGTAATAAAACACATAGGGGACACAGTTACAGAGACCACATAGACATATCCAAACACCTCCTGGGATTGGTTTACAGAGTGAAAGGGCTTGGGACCATAGTCTCATGGGCCTACCCAATGAATTGGCATAACAGAGTTCATAAAGATAATGTTCTATATCCTAGTTTGGTGAGTAGTATCTGGGATCTTACTGTCGTCAGTACTCAGAAGAATCATCCATTTACACACTTAAACTAGTTACGATTGTACACATTATTTGTTATTTAGCACCTAAAGTATCTAGTACCACAAAAAAAATAAAGGTTCAATTTGGCATGTAACAATTTCAAATTGAACTACTATACTAAAAAAAGTACAGGTTTTAATAAATACAGCAAGAACAGATTTATACATGCATACCAGCATTTTAATAACTATTCAGAGCATCACAATTTGTAGTAAAAAGAAAACAAAAATCTGGAAGCAGTCCACAAGTCCTTTGGGAGAAGAATGGATAAAAATAATAAAAGTAGAATTTTACGAAGTGATGGAAATGAATGACCTACAACAACCAGTAGCAACTTGGTTACATTTTAGAAAACATTGTTGTGAAAAAAATAAGAAAAAGAAGACAACATACAGAATTTTGCCTTTTGTAAAAAAATCCAAAAGAAAAAATATATATACATATATTAGTTCTGTCTTATATATAATATACAGTAATAATAATATATACTAAAACTATAAAAATGAAAAAAAAATCATCAACACAAAATTGAGGGTAATAGTTTTCTCTAGGCATAAGGCCTGGAAAATGTGATGTAGATAAACAAATAAGCCATACAAGTTACTTATGCTGCTGTATACAGTAGGGTGGTTTTTTATATTCACTAAAGTATTATGCTTTGTAACCTACATAGTTTACATAGTTTTGAGTCTTTCAAATGTTATGTTACAATAAAATAGACAAATAAACAGTATCTGCTACTAAGGGGAGTGCTGCTTATCCTTGTATCAGAATTTCAAACTGATGACTAATGATGAAGTCCAAGCAATAGGTACATATGATGAGTCCGTATATTGCTTAAACATTTTAATTACTTGTCAACATTTGACAACACATTTTACAAATGTTTTCAAATGTAAGTTTTATTGATTGATTTTTACAACCATCCTCTGTTTTAGAAACTGGGATTCTGAGATCTTAACAGGTTTAGTAGTTGGTCCAAATTGCAGAAGTATGTCTAGGGTCATTATTTACTGATTCTCTGCTCAAAGTTCTGACAGTTATGCTACTTACTGTCTCCTCAATTAATTTATTAGTTTCTCAAGGGCATGGCAATAAGAACTTATACCCTGTGGTTTGTGTTAGCCGTACCTGATGGCAAACATTTAGGTAGTTTCTGTTGATGCTGATACTATTTGAAGACCACCACACAACATCGTGTTCATCTCATGTGATCTCCTGAAAAGAGCACAGCCTTTAAAAAGATGAATCTGCTGCTTGCCCTACTAGCAGGCTTTCTAGCCTCTCTAAGCATCAATTTCTTCAGCTGTAAGATGGTGAATAATAACTATTTTTCTTTGTTGATGTGAAGATTAGAGATTATGTACTCAAGGGGTCTTATTTAGTGGCTAAAACTTAAAGGTACTTACACGACAGCTATTGCTATATCATTATGTAAATAATTCTGTTACTATTCAGACTACATGGGCCTACCATATCCTTTTTTAACAACATAATCCTACGAGAGTCAGCTTCCTTTTATTTCCTTTGATTATTGCTACTTCTTCCCATTTGCATAACTATTCACAGTAGTTCTCAATTTTTATTGTCGATCATTATCAACTGAGGAGAATTTTAAAAAATACAAAGCACAGCCCCATTTCCTGACACTCTTAATTCATTGACCAGAGTGGGATACTCTCACAGATATTGTTAACACTACCCCAAATTGTTCTAAAGTGTAGCTGAGGTGGCAAATCACTAGGTTACAGAGTAGAATACCATCATTTTGATACATCAAAAAAATCTCAAAATAAAGCATGCAGGTCTTTTGCCTTTAAGAAATTTATTTCTATCCTGAGGTTCACCTTTCAACCAAAGATAAGACAGGCCCATAAAATAAAACAGGACGAAAGGGGCACACCAACCAAGAGGCAAGGACTAGAAGGCAGGAGGGGACAGGAAAGTTGGTAATAGGGAACCCAAGGTCGAGAAGGTAAGAGTGTTGACATGTCATGGGGTTGGTAACCAATGTCACAAAACAATATGTGTACTAATTGTTTAGAGAGAAGACAGCTTGTTCTGTAAGCTTTATCTAAAGTACAATAATAAAAAAAGTAAAAAAAAAAAAAAAAAAAGATTTATTTCTAGAGGAGTCACAAGAAGGTTGAAACAAAAATAACAGACAAGGACATTAAAAAGTTAACAAACACTTGCAAAATTTCCTTTATTATTTTTCCCTGTTTAGCAGTTTCTGGATTCCTTTTCTATTCAGTCAATAAATTTATTCAACAAATAAATAATAAGCACCTAGAATGCACCATTTGCTGAGCAAATAAACTGAGAAGCTGGATTATATGAAAAACAATGTGGCATCAGGATTGGGGAAAGACTCATTAACAACCTGCGATATGCAGATGATACAACTTTGCTTGCTGAAGGTGAAGAGGACTTGAAGTGCTTACTGATGAAGATCAAAGACTACAGCCTCCAGTGTAGCTTACACCATAACATAAAGAAAAGAAAAACTCTCACAACTGAACCCATAGGCAACATTATGATAAACGGAGAAAATACTGAAGTTTTCAAGGATTTCTTTTACTTGGGTTAACAATCAACCCCCATGGCAGCAGCAGTAAAGAAATGAAAACATATAGTGTATTGGGCAAATCTCCTGCAAAAGACCTCTTTAAAATGTTAAAAAGCATAGATGTCACTTTGAGGACTAAGGTGTGCCTGGCGCACACCATGGTATTTTCAATCACCTCATATGCATGCAAAAGCTGGACAATGAATAAGGAAAGCCAAAGGAGAATTGATGCATTTGAATTATGGTGTTGGCAAAGAATACTAAAAATGCCATGGAAGACCAGAAGAAAGAACAAATTTGTCTTGGAAGAAGTACAGCCAGAATGTTCCTTAGAAACTAGGATGGCGAGACCTTGTCTCATGTACTTTGGACGTGTTATCAGGAGGGACCATTCCCTGGAGAAGAACATCATTATTGGTAAAGTAGAGGTTCAGCAAAAAAGAGGAAGACCTTCAACGAGATGAACTGACACAGAGACTGCAACAATTGTGTGGATTGCACAGGACAGGGCAGTGTTTCATTCTGTAGCATATAGGTTCGCTATGGGTTGGAATCAACTTGATGGCACCTAACAATAACAACATGCACTGTTTTAGGCACTGAAGATTGGCATGAACTAAACAGTCAAAACTGCCTGGGCTCATGAAGTTTTCCTTCTAAAGGAGTTTCCATTAAGTTGTGTGGATGCTCAGCTAAGTTTGGGACTAAATTCAATGGAATTCCCTTAGTCCTGACTACAGCTCTGTCATCAATTTCCTCCTTTCATATTGGTTACCACATCCTCTACCATTCTGGAGAAAGGTTCAGCCCAAATTCCCTTGTCCCATCTCCAGTAGCCTGCTCATGTTATTCCCCTACCCTCTACTACTTCTACTCCTCACTTATCGACTATCTCATTGTCCAACATTTCTCATTTATGAGAATAGTAAAAAATCTACTATCCGAATATTTTGTGCATTAATGACATATATCTGGCAGTAACAAATGCCAGTGTGTGAGGGAAGAGTAATGGCTGTGATGGTTAAGGTTATGTGTCAACTTGGCTGGACCATGATTCTCAGTGATTTGACAATTATGTTAATGAGATTATTTGTCATTTAGGTAATGATGCAATTTGGCAATTATGTAGTGATATAGTCATCCTCCATTTTGTGATCTGATGTAGTCATCCTTCATTTTCACTTAAGACTCATTTTTACATAATGACCTGGTCCTTGGAACCTAACCATGCCAATAAGTAAGGAGTGGGAGTATTCCCAAAAGTCTTCTTTCTTTTTTTACCTAGATGCCATTGTCTTATATTACGTTTAAAAGGCTATTTTGAAGCTTACTTTTACTCTTCAGTATAATTTGATTTATCACCTTTTTTCTAAGCCAATATTTTCCAAAATATGTTCAGTGGAATACTTAATTCCACAGCCTATTAGTATCTACTTTGTGAAGTAAGCTACACTTGATCAAATAATTTGGGAAAACACTATGTTAAGCATTGTTGTTATTGTTGTTGTCAGGTGCCATCAAGTCATTTTTGACTCACAGTTGACCCTATGTTCAACAGAATGAAACACCGCCCAGTCCTACACCATCCTCACAATTGTTGCTATGTTTGTGCCCATTGTTGGTGCCACTGTGTCAATCCATCCCCTTGTGTTTGTCCAGTGCCGTCAAGTCGATTCCAATTCATAGTGACCCGATAGGGTTTTCAAGGTTGTAAATCTTTAAATCTCTACAGAAGTAGACTGCCCCATCATTCTCCCGTGGAGCTGAAGGTGGTTTCAAACTGTTGACCTTTCAATTAGCAGTCGATCGCTTTAACCACTGCACCACCAGTGCTCCTGAATGTTAAGCATAAAGTTTTACTGAAGGAATCTTCATAGTCTGCTGTATATTGATAAACACTGTGAATTTCTAAAAGGAAGATATACCATGTAGCTATCCCCAGACTTGACTAATTGTCCCTCATTTGAATCTAAGATTGTTTTGTTTACTCAAGGTCATACAATTATTAAATTATAGGTGTGTAGTTTAAACTTAAGTCTACCTGACTCCATAGTATGATATTATTTCATAACATCTTGTCATCTTCTATAAAGATTCTCTTCCCACTTTTTGTAACTCTGTAAGTCAAAGTCAATATTCAGAGTCCAAATAATTACAGTATTCCTAATAGATTGCAAGTAACGTGAAAGCTGGGATAGTGATTGTCTGGATTGATGTTATCCCCAGCACTTAACAGGGCCTATCATTTAAAAAACTCAAATTGGTGAGTGCATGGTTGAAACACACATGCACACTCACACACAGAGACCACAGAGACATATATATGTTGTTGTTAGCTGCCGTAAGGTCGATTTGAACTCATGGAAACCTCATGTGTTACAAAGTAGAACTGCTCCATAAGATTTTCTTGGCTATAAAATTAATAGAACCAAATCACCAGGGCTTCTCTTCCACAGTAGCAATGGGTGGGTTTGAACTGCCAACCCTTAGGTTAGCAGTCAAGTGCAAATCATTTGCACCACCTAGGGACATATATATGTATATATGTACATGTGTATATATATATATATGTACACATATATATACATATATAGATACATGAATAATCTAATAATAAGTTAAATTCTGTAAGTATTGCTCAAATTTTTATTAGGAACACACTTTAGATACCCTATCTTATACCTTCTTCATCCCCTAAACTGCCTTCTCTATCAGTGATCTTCTTAAATTTAGTTTATAATACTAAAATAAGTTAACCGAAACATACACATATTATTTGTACCAAAGAAAGAAAAAGACCATATATTCCTAATAATAAACCTTGGCCCTAATGAAAAAGCTTCAGAAAGTCAAATGTTCTCTGAAAAATTCTTTCAAACAAAGAGCTTGTAATATCTTTTTTTTTCCCTTCTTCATAGATTCTACCCTCTTCACTGTATGTATTCATAGGTTTGAGATGGGGAATAAATGTCATTAACAGCAAGTAACCATTCTTATAAAAAATTACTACACTATATTCCTCCCTGTTCAACAACATTTTGCAGTTTTTATTCAACAAATATAGATAAAGGCAAAGAAGAAGTAAAAATTAATTAGCCCTGTCTGTATTATACAGATAATGGAGAGTCACTAAAGTTTTTAGAGTGGAAACTGATTACATTAAAGATGTACTATGGGAAGATTAATCTAGAATTCTGAGTGTATGGAATAAATTGATACTTTGAGGAGTGAGAATCAGTTAATAGAGATCTGTCAGGAAGTAATTTTGCATCAATACCAGAGTGCCCCAATATCTACATGCATACTGAATGGGAAGGATTAATTGATGTTGATTAAACATAAAAATTTAGAAGGCATAGACCAAAGTAAAGGAGAGAATGGATCATAGAAAAAATAGGAAACTGGGTAAAATTTTCTATGATCTGATTTGAAATAACTTCTTCTACCTTGTTCTTCTTCTCCTCTCCTCAAAGCTGGTGCTAAATCACATGCTGTTGTTGCACCATGTCATGAACTTTTCATTTCTGAAGCTGTGTAGTTGAAACACGGCCTACACTTTGAAATTCATAGATTTTCTGCATTCCACCAGATCATTCTTTCTCTGAGTAACACTAAATAGACTATTAAGTTACTATGTGTAGACATTGTACTCGGTTTTGTGGCTAACATATTAGGGGGGAAACAAACTAAAAAAGAAATGATCCTAGAAAACCATGGCCAATGATATGACAAATGTTTGTAAACATATAGTGCCAGAATACCTATTTCTGTCAAGTGGGCAAGTACCAGTGAGGCTGAGACAAAATAAAACAACATAAAGGTCTTGTTTCCAATGAAGTTAAATTTTATCCTTCTAGTTGTATTTTTCCAAATTTGTCTGATAATAAAAATCACTAGGGCTAATTGAGAAAAATAGACTTTTTCAAGACTATTTGAAGATTCTGTGTTGATAAGTGTTTAAAACATTTTAAACAATGGAAGATACATAAACAAATTTGGATATTAGAAAATAATTTTAGATGACACATAGGGGAAGAATTGAGGAGTGTTGACTAGCAGAGGATGGAACTCTTGGGAGAAATAATTTTGGCATTATTTAGTGTTGTAGGAATAGAAATAAAGAGGAAGAAATTTGAGGGTAGTTTAAATGTCTCCTGCTCATTGATGCTTTCATAGTTCATTTTTACATAGAAGGTTTTTTTTCTCTCTCTCCTTCTATCTTTCAAACCACTATATCTTGCTTATGTAGCATAAAACTTATTGTAGTGAATGATAATTATTTGTTTACATTTAATGTAGCTGCCCTCCAGGCATACATACACACACACAAACACAAGTGTGTATGTCTAGAGGGTGGTGATATTAAATATTAAACAAATAATTATAATGTGTCTGTATAAATAATTATAATATATCATAATTATCATAATAATAAATGATCATTTATACATTATATATACATACGTGTGTGCATGTCTTTATATGTATGTGTCTATGAATAAATACGTGTGTACATATATGCTTCAAAACTAACTTGACAGCACAAAAAAAAACATATACGCATCAAAATTAAATTACAGCACCAAAAAAAATATGCATATATATAAATATAAATACATATATAGAGAGAGAAGAGTGTGTATGTATGTATTAGTTTGTACATTTTTTTGTGTATGCAGGATTAGCTTATCCAGAAATTAAGACTTTTATGGAATTATTTCTCAAATAGTACTGAATATTTGAATAAACCAAATCTATATGATTATAAAGATAACTATTAAAAGGAAACTTTCATTAAAGGATAGCTCTGTCTAATAGGCTAGAATTCAACTTCAGGCTGAGTAACTAACCATTCCTTTTAACAATTTTACTATTTTTTCCCAAGTATAAAATTAATAAGGATTACCTGCCTCAAAAGGGTGTTGTGAGGACTAACTAATTGACATTTTAAAGTATTTTGAAGATGGGAAGTACTATAAATGCTTCAGGGAATGTTTTTAAAAGCACAATGGAATAAAACCTTTGAACCATAACATTAGAAAAGTTAGTATGTCTCTTAGGTTGGCACTCTTCTATTGATAAAGAATTCTATGGGACATTAACTCCACAACATTCTTTATTTTTCTTGCCTCTTTTCTACTTTTTTCTTTGGTAGCTAATATACGCCTAGTGAATCAATTCAACAAGTAAGATTCAGTTATACTGTATGTTGAAATAGATGTTACTCATAAAGAAATGCAAGGAAGATTATAAACTGATCTTCAATCACACTAGGAAAATTTAGTCTCTTCAAAGAAGTATCATGTTCAGAAATTACTAGAACTATTTTAAAATTCACTTTATAGGTAGAAATTCAAGGGTATAGTTATAGTTGCCTAGAAGTAAATGTTCACTTTTGTGTAAGAATATAATTTATTTACTTTCTAAAAACACAAATATCAGAACTAGACCAAAACTTCAGTTGTAAAAACAACTGTGAGACAGGGCCAAGATGGCAAAGTAGTCAGATGCTTCGGTGGTCCCTCTTACAACAAAGACCCAAAAAAACTCAAGTGAATCAATTATATATGACAATCTAGGAGCCCTTAATATCAAAGGCAGAGTTGAGGAATCAGACTCAGTAGCAGGAGGAGGGAGAGATGGTTCAGAAGTAGTGAGGATTTGCCAGACCTGACCTGGCGAGAGCCTGAGCCCTTCAGGCCAGATCAGCTCACGGTGAGCTGTAACATAGGCAAGCAGCAGTGCTTGGGAAGTGTTTTACACACCAGGAGAAACCCAGTGGCACAGAGTGTACTTGGCTAACCAGAACCAGTGAGAAGCAGCCCTCAATTCTGAAAGATAAGTACTTGTGTCTGGCCTACCATGCAGATCAAAAACACCCCCCTTTGGGAAAAACCTCTCCCCCATTTACCTCCCCACTCCCTGCTCTGCACTGGGTCTGGGACAGCTTCAGCAATTGCTGAGTCCCCTGGGCTGGAAGTAGGGCCCATCACGTGGTCTGAGCCATTCTCCCAGCCTTGGAGAGAGAACAAATTAAGAAATGGGAAAAAATCTGCCAGATACCCTAAGCCAGGAACTCAGGGTAGGCACAGTACCTTTGCCCAGGCACAGCTCCTTTGTCTAGGCACAGGCAAAAGGACTCCACAGACACTGAGTGCCTTTACCCCTGCAGAGACTTGTGTACCCATTTCCACAGCATAGGCCCTCATTACCACAGTACAACAGGGTATATACCTGAAGTCTAACTTCAACTGTTTCAGCCATGAAGTGGCAAGTTTGTGACATTTCACACTGCTCTGCCCATTAAGCAAGATCTTCACCTACCCACATCAGGGGCCTGAGGACTGGTGGCTCCACCCATGCCACCTACCACCTGCAACAGAGGCCCAAAAATAAGTGGTGTCTCCCAGTCCTCACAGCCAACAGCATTAGGTGTTAATAGTCTTGCTGCAAAACCCACTCACCTATGCACTGTACAGAACAGGGTCACACTTTCCTCCCAGACACTAGGGGGTAGTAGTTGGCCCCCTGCCTTGCTCATTATTTGACCCCCTGCTGCAGCCAGATGCCTGTGCCTACACTAAACACCCAAGCCTGTCTAGGACTGTAGGTGAGAGCCAGCACCACATACTTTGTGGCTGACTACCAGGATACCAGAGCTGAATCCATACAGGAGGAGTGGGTTGACTCTTGGTCTCTCTTACTTAGAGGCAGGTCAGGCCACCTGGTGGCAAGACTTTGGAGCTTCAGGGGTGCCGGTGATCAGGCTAACCCAAATAAGCAGCCTATTTGAGCATATCAAAACAAAACAAAACAAGAAGCTAGCACACAGTAAGCAAACGTAAATCAAATAAATATAATAACTAATCGATGGCTTGGAGACAGCAGTCAATATCAAATTGAATAAACAGGCAGAACATGATGGCTTCAGCAAGCTCCCAAAATAAACAATCAAATTTTCTGGAGGAAGAGAATTTCTTGGAATTATTAGAGGCAGAATACAAAAGATTAATATATAGAACTCTTCCAGAGATCAGGAAGGAAATTAGGCAAAACGCAGACCAAGCAATGTAGAAATTTAAGAAGATTAGAGAAAAGCATAATGACAAATTTAACAGGCTGCCAGAATCCATAGAGAGACAGCCATCAGAAATCCAGAAGATTAACAATAAAATTTCAGAATTAGACAATTCAATAGAAAGCCATAGGAGCAGAACTGAGGCAATGGAAGTCAGAATTAGTAAGACTGAAGATAAAGCACCTGATACCAATGTATTTGAGGAAAAGTCAGATAAGAGGATATAAAAAAAATGAAGAAATTAATAACAGAAATAGCAAGGAAAAAAATCAAACACATGGAAACTGAACAACACCTTACTCAAAAACTACTGCATTATACAAGAAATTAAGGATGGAAGAAAGAAATTCATAGAGGCAAACAAGAATTAAAACACATCCTACCAGAACCTTTGGGACACAGCAAAAGCAGTGCTCAGAGGTCAGTTTATAGCAATAAATGTACACATCTAAAAAGAAGACAGGGCCAAAATCAAAACATTAACCCTACAACTCGAACAAATAGAGAGCAGCAAAAGAAGGCCTCAGGTGCCAAAAGAAAGGAAATAATAAGAATTAGAGCAGAATTAAATGAAACAGAGAATAGAAAAACAATCAAAAGAGTCAACAAGATCAAAAGCTGGTTCTTTGTAAAGATTAACAAAATTGATAAACCATTGGCCAAACTGACAAAAGAAAAACGGGAGAGGAAGCAAATAATCCATATAAGAAATGAGATGAGTGATGTCACAACAGACACAACTGAAATTAAAAGAATCATAACAGAATACTATGAAAAATTATACTGTAACAATTTGAAAACCTAGAGGAAATGGACAAATTTCTAGAAACTCACTACCTACCTAAACTAACACAAACAGAGGTAGAACAGCTAAATAAACCCATAACAAAAGAAGAGATTGAAAAGGTAATTAAAAACTCTCAACAAAAAACAGTCCTGGCCTGGTGGCTTCACTGGAGAATTCTACCAAACTTTCAGAGAAGAGTTAACACCACTACTACTAAAGGGATTTCAGAACAAAGAAAATGATGGAATACTCCCAAACTCATTCTGTGAAGCCAGCTTAACCTTCATACCAAAACCAGGTAAAGATGCCACAAAAAAAGAAATTACAGACCAATATCCCTTGTGAATATCGATGCAAAAATCCTCAACAAAATTCTAGCCAATAGAATTCATCAACATATCAAAAAATAATTCACCATGATAAAGTGGGATTTATAGCAGGTATGCAGGGATGGTTCATCATTAGAAAAACAATCAGTGTAATTCATCACATTAAGAAAACAAAAAACAAGAACCACATGATCTTATCAATCGATGCAGAAAAGGCATTTGACAAAGTCCAACACCCATTCATGATAAAAACTCTCAAGAAAATAGGAATAGAAGGGAAATTCCTAAACATCAATTAAGGGCATTTATACAAAGCCAACAGCCAACATGACCCTAAACGGAGAGAGTTTGAAAGCATTCCCCTTGAGAACAGGAACCAGATGAGCATGCCCTTTCTCACACTAGTCTTATTCAACACTGTGCTGGAGGTCCTAGCCAGAGTAATTAGTCTAGGAAAAGAGATAAAGGGCATCCAGATTGGTAAGGAAGAAGTCAAAGTATCTCTATTTGCAGATGATATGATCTTATATACAGAAAACCCCAGAGAATCCATAAAAAAAAAACTACTGGAACTAATAGATGATATCAGCAAAGTTCCAGGATACAAGATAAACATACAAAAATCAGTTGGATTCCTTTGCACCAACAAAGAGAACTTCAAAGACGAAATCAACAAATCAATACTATTTACAACAGCCCCAAGAAAATAAAATACTTAGGAATAAATCTAACCAGAGATGTAAAAGACCTATACAATGAAAACTACAAGGCACTACTGCAAGAAACCAAGAGACCTGCATAAGTGGAAAAACATACCGTGCTCATGGATAGGAAGTCTCAACATTGTGAAAATGTCAATTCTATTCAAAACGATCTACAGATAAAATGCAATCCCGATCCAAATTCCACTGTCATTTTTTTTTATGAGATGGAGAAACAAATCACCAACTTCACATGGAAAGGGAAGAGGCCCCAGATAAGTAAAGCATTACTCAAGAAGAAGTACCAAGTGGGAGGCCTCAAACTACCTGATTTTAGAAACTATTATACTGCCATGGTAGTCAAAACAGCCTGGAACAGGTACAACAATAGACAAATAGACCAATGGAACAGAATTGAGAATCCAGACATAAATTCATCCACTTATGAGCAGCTGATATTCAACAAAGGCCCAAAGTCTATTAACTGTGGAAGAGACATTCTCTTTAACAAATGGTGCTATTCGTAACTAGATATCCATCTGCAAAAAATTGAAAAAAGACCCATACCTCACACCATGCACAAAAGTTAACTCAAAATGGATGAAAAACCTAAATATAAAATTGAAAACGATAAAGATCATGGTAGAAAAAAAAGAGACAACACTAGGAGCCCTAATATATGGCATAAACAGAATATGAACCATAAGTAACAATGCACAAACACCAGAAGAGAACCTGGATAACTGGGAGCTCCCAAAAATCAAACACTTATGCTTATTGAAAGAGTTCACCAAAAGAGTAAAACAACAACCTACAGACTGGGAAAGAAATGTTGGCTACAACAAATCTGAGCAGCAACTAATCTTTAATATTTACAATATACTGCAAAACCTCAACAACAAAAAGACAAATAACCCAATTAAAAAATGGGCAAAGGACATGAACAGGCAGTTTGCCAAAGAAGACATTCAGGTGGCTAACAAACACATGAAGAAATGCTCAAGATCATTCGCCACTAGAGAAATGCAAATCAAAACTACAATGGGATACCATCTCACCCCGACAAGCCTAGCATTAATCCAAAACCATGAAATAATAAATGTTGGAGAGGTTGTGGAGAGACAAGAACACTTATACACTGTTGGTGGGAATGTAAAATGGACAACCACTTTGGAAACTGATTTGGCGCTTCCTTAAAAAGCTAGAAATAGAAGTACCATATGATCCAGCAATCCTGCTCCTCGGATAACATACTACAGAAATAAGAGCCATCACATGAACAGATATATGCACACCCATGTTCATTGCAGCATTGTTCACAATAGCAAAAAGATGGAAACAACCTAGGTACCCATCAATTGATGAATGGATAAACAAATTATGATATATTCACACAATGGAATACTACGCAATGATAAAGAACAAGGATGAATCTGTGAAACACCTTATAACATGAGGAATCTGGAAGGCATTATGCTGAGTGTATTTAGTCAGTCACAAAAGGACAAATTTTGTATAAGACCACTATTGTAAGAATTCAAGAAAAGATTTAACAGAATAAAATATTCTTAGACAGTTACGAGGGTGGGGAGTGAGTGAGAGGGTTATTCACTAACTAAACAGCAGACAAGAACTATCTTAGGTGAAGGGAAGGACAGCACACACTACAGGGGAAATCAGCACAACTAGATAAACCAAAGCTAAGAAATTTCCTGTACACAACCAAACACTTTGAGTGACAGAGTAGCAGGGGTGGTGGTCTGGGGACCATGCTTTCAGGGGACATCTAGGCCAATTGGCATAACAAATTTTATTAAGAAAATGTTCTGTATCCTACTTTGGTGAGTGGTGTCTGGGGTCTTCAAAGCTAGCGAGTGGCCATTTAAGATGCATCAGTTGGTCCGAACACACCTGGAGTAAAGGAGAATGAACACCAAAGTCACTAGGAAAGCATTAGCCCAAGAGACAGAAAGGGCCACATAAACTGGAGAATGCAACAGCCTGAGACCAGAAGAACTAGATTGTGCCCTGCTACCACCAATGACCCCCGTGATAGGGAAAACAACAGAAAGTCCCTGTTGGAGCAGGAGAAAAGTGGGGTGCAGAACTCAAATTCTATTTAAAATACCAGACTTAAAGGTCTGAGACTGGAGGAACCCCAGAGGGCATGGCCCCCGGACTCTCTGTCAACCAAGAACTAAAACCATTCTCAAGGACAACTCTCCAGTCAAAAGTTATACTGAACTATGGGACATAAAATGATACTCTTGAAGAGAGGGCTTCTTAGCTCAACTAGATATACGACACTAAATGGGCAGCTCCTATCTGGAGGTGAGATGAGAAGGCAGAGATGGTCAGGAGTTGGTTGAATGGACACAGGGCATCAGGGATGGAAAGGAGGAGTGTGCTGTCACAGTATAGGGAGAGCAATTAGGGTCACATAACAATGTATGTACAAATTCTTGTATAAGAGACTAACTTGAATTGTAAACTTTCACTTAAAGTACAATAAAATAAAAGTAAAAAACAAAAAAGAAATGATAATAAAAAAGGCTGGATGCATCTGACTGAGACTGGAGGAACCCTGGAAAGCATGGGCCCTTGGATTCTCTATCAGCCCAGAACTAAAACAATTTCTGAACCCACCTCTTCAGACAAAGATTGGACTGGACAGTGGGACATAAAATGACACTCGTGAAGAGTGTGCTTCTTAGCTCAAGTAGATACATAAGACTAAATGGGGAGCTTCTTGTCTGGAGGTGAGATGAGAAGGTAGAGGGGGTTAAGAGCCATTTAAATGGACATGGGAAATTGGGGTGGAAAGGAGGAGTGTGCTGTCACAGTATAGGGACAGCAATTAGGGTCACATAACAATGTATGCATAAAATTTTTCTATAAAAAACTAACTTCAAATGTAAACTTTCACTTAAACTACAATAACACAACTTAAGAGCAGAAAAGTCCTGCAGACACTATGTTAACTAAGTGGTCATGGTTAACATCACCAGTAATAAGACATGTCAACATCATGAACCCCCTGATACTATGCTGCACTGAGGACACTATATCATTTCTGTGTGGTATTCTTGCTAAAATGCATAATCGTATTCCAAATGTGTGAAAACACCAGACAAATCCAAATTAAGGGATAGCCTACAAAATGATCAGTACTCTTCAACAGGGTCAACATCATAAAAGACAAGGAACGACCACAGATCGGAGGAGACTAGCAGAAATACAACTAAATCAATTTCCCAGTTTAGACCAAAAACCCATTGCTGTCGAGTGGATTCAGATTCATAGCAATCGTATAGGACAGAGTAGCACTGCCGCATAGGGTTTCCAAGGCTTAAATCTTTACAGAAGCAAACTCACATCTTTTTCCTGTGGAGCAACTCATAGATTCAAACTGTTGACTTTCCATTTAGCAGATGCGTGCTTTAACGACTGTACCACCAGGGCTCCTATAGTTTAGACAGTAGGTGGAAAATAAGGGTATCTTCATGAGGTTAATTGCTTTTGTTTTAAAATCAAACTATATTTGACCCTAAACCGTGAAGTCATTCAGCATACTCATTTTAAGCTTTTTGGAATCATGATGCTATCCCTGTGTTTTGAGGATTTATGAGTATATGAAAGTGGAACAGAAGTTAAATACTAAGTTCAGTGTTGTATGAGTTTTGTTGTCCCCTCTTTTAGTGGGGAGAACAAATGATCACAAGGTCACCTAAGACCTTATGGGCCAAGAGGGAGACCTCTACCCTCAGGTTAGGCTCAGGGAGTCCCCTCCTTGGCAAGAGAGTTTGCTGCTATGAGTAGGAATCCACTCGACAGCACACAACAACATTCACTCACAGAAAATTTAAGGCCCCTGGGAGAACCACCTAGTTCTACTTCCTCCATATCACAGCTGCGCTACACGAGGACGGGCTGGTTCACTCATCCCAGAACTCTGCTGCCTCCTCAGGATGCCTGTCAGCTAAGGGGGCCTATGACAAAAGTTTGGAAGCTGCAAGGATCATACTGTGCTGTCCATCCACATTCAACAAGCAATAAAGATAGTATTACACTAAATTGAAATGTTTCTTTTAAATCACACACACAAAAAATACCTTTTCTTTCAAAGCTCTCCTCTCTGACAAAGCAAACAAGAGCCAGGAACTTTGTTACTTCTTTTAAATAAAGAACTGTTGTATTAATCAGCTTTTTTTTTTTTTTTTTTAAAAAAAAAAGTCTGGACGCATTAAAAAAAAAAAAAAATCACTTGTTTTCTTTGAAATGCCAAAGGAAATATTCAAAACTCTGAGAACTTATTTCCTCTAGCCATTCTTTATTTTTTCTTATTCTGCTTTAGGTGAAAGTTTACAGCTCAAGTTAATTTCTCATACAAAAATTTATACGCATATTGTTATGAGACACTAGTTGCAACCTTTATAATGTGACAGCACACTCTCCCTTTCCACCCCGGGTTTCCCGCGTCCATCCAACCAACTCCTATCCCTTTCTGCCTTCTCATCCTGCCTTCAGACAGGAGCTGCCCATTTAGTCTCATGCATCTGCTTGAACTAAGAAGCACACTCCTCACGAGTATTATTTTATGTTTTATAGTCCCGTCTAATCTTTGAAAAGTTGGCTTCGGAAATGATTTCAGTTCTGGGTTAACAGAGTGTCTGGGGGCCGTGTCTCCAAGAGCTCCTCCAATCTCAGTCAGACCACTAAGTCTGGTCTTTTTACGTGAATTTGAGTTCTGCACCACACATTTCTCCTGCTCCATCAGGGACTCTTTGTTATATTCCTTGTCGGGGCAGTCATTGGTGGTAGCTGAGTGTCATCTGGTTCTTCTGGTCTCAGGCTGATGGAGTCTCTGGTTTATATGGCACTTTTTGTCTCTTGAGCTAATATTTTCCTTGTGTCTTTGGTGTTCTTCATTCTCTTTTGCTCCAGGTGGGTTGGGACAAATTGATGTATCTTAGATGGCCGCTCACTAGCTTTTGAGACCCCAGATGTCATTCACCAAACTGGGTTGCAGAACATTTTCTTAATAAACTTTGTTACGCCAATTGACCTAGATGTCCTCCAAAACCATGACCCCCAAACCCAAGCCCCTGCTACTCTGTCCCTCAAAGTGTTTGGTTGTGTTCAGGAAACTTCTTAGCTTTTTGTTTAGTCCAGCTGTGCTGACATCCCCTGTATTGTGTGTTGTCCTTCCCTTCATCTGAGATTATTCTTGTCTACTATCTAGTTAGTGAATTTCCATTGCCTCAATTCTGCTCCTATGACTTTCTATTGAGTTGTCTTATTCTAAAATTTTATTGTTAATCTTTAGATTTCTATTTGCTGTCTCTCTGATTCTTGCAGCCTGCTAAATTTGACATTTTCTCTTGTATAACCCTCTTAAATTCCTCTATTGTTTTGTCTGTGTGTTCCTTGGCTTGGCCTGCATTTTGTGTGTTCTCTTTCCTGATTTCTTGAAGAGCTCTGTATATTAATCTTTTGAATTCTACTCCAGTAATTCCAAGACCTTCTCTTCCTCCAGGAAGTTTCCTGGTTCTTTGTTTTGATTGCTTGGTGAAGTCATCATTGTCTGTCTCTTTATGTGATTTGATATTGACTATTGTCTCTGAGCCATCAATAAGTTATTATATTCGTTTATTTTATGTTTGCTTACTGTGTCCAGGCTTCTTGTTTTGTTTTGTTTTAATATGCCCATATAGGCTGGTTGTGTCAGCTACTTTGATTTTTGGCATCTTTGAAGTTCTCATGTCCTGTCACCAATTGGTATGTGAGTCCAGGAGTCCATTTATTTTTCTTGTGTGGATTCAGTTTAGGTGTGCAGGTCATCAGTCACCAAATGTGTGGTGCAGGTTCTCACCTACAGTCCTAGATGGGCAGGGCTACATGAGGAGGTTAGTGGAGCAGGCACAGGTATCTGGCTTCAGTAGGAGGTTGTGTGCTGAGCAAGGTAGAGGGCTGACGGCTGTCCCTGAGTTCCTAGGTGGAAGACATGTCCCTGTTCCCTGGAGAGTGTAGGTGGGTGGGTTTTGCAGCCAGACTTTGGTCACCCAATGCTGTTGCCTGTAATTACTGGGAGCCACTAATTCTTCTCAGATCCCTGTCATGGGTGGCTAGGTGGAGTGGGTGGAGCCACTAGTTATCAGACCCCTGATATGGGTAGGTGAGGACCGTGCTTATTGGGCAGGGCAGTGTCAAATGTCATGAATCTCCCACTCCCTCTTAACAGTTGCAGTTGAAAATAGGCCTCAGGTATGTATCCTGTTATACTGTGCTAATGAGGGCCTACACTGTTGAAATGGGCCCACACAGGTCTAGGTAGGGATGAAAGGCATTCAGTCTTTGGACCACTTATCCTGTGCCTAGGCAAAGGGGCTGTTTCTGCCCTGAGGTCCCAGCTTAAGGGAACCGCCAGATTATTTTTTCCTGTTTGTTATTTGTTAATTTGTCCCCTCTCTAAAGCCAGGAGAATGGCTCGGGGTATGCAACAGGTTCCTCTTCCAACCCAGGGGGCATGACAATCACTGAAGCTGGCCCAGGACTGGAGCAAAGTGGGAAGGGGGCAGATGAAGGGGAGATAGGTGCTTCCCAGAGGAGGAAAATTTATTTTGATCCCACTCTGTTGGTTAGATACTTGTACTTAACTTTCGCAGATCCAGTGCCACTTACCCCTGGCTTTGGAGATTTGTGCAGAGTCTCCATCACTCAGTTTCTACCGATGTGGAAAACACATCCCATGGCACTACTGCTTGCCTTAGCTCATGCACGTGGGCCGATCCAGTCTGCAAGGTGCCGACCAGGTCAGGTTTGGCAAATCCTCACTGTTTCTGAACTGTCTCTCCCTCCCCCTGCCACTCCAGTCCAACTCCTCAATTTTGTCTTTGTTGTTCAGGCTCCTAGATTGTCATATATAATCAATTCACTTGTTTTTTCAGGTCTTTGTTGTAGGAGGGACTGCAGGAAGTGTCTGACTACTCTGCCATCTTGGCCCTGCCTCCCCTCTAGCCATTCTTATTGAAGATATTTACACATTTGCACACCCCATTTTATAAATCAAAATATATATGAATGTAGGTTAAAAGGAAAGAACAACATGTCAGACAATTTTTGTGAGTAAAATTTTCTTAAAATGTAGTGTAATGACAGATTTTACATGTGCTTTAATAAAGCTGAGATACCTCTTCATTACATGTTCTGTAACTTGGGATATTGGCTCACAAGTCTGACTTCTCAATCTTTATTAAAAACAAACAAACAAAATCTGAGTTTGGAAAAGAAAGTAAAAATTCTGTGTAGAACTAAGTAGCATATATCATTAATTCACTAGTTCTTGCAAGAAAGACCATGTTGAAATTTAAATATTAAGTTTTCAACCTGAATAAGGCCATACCTACTTCTTACATATATTATTATAAATGATTAAAATATAATATCAGAAAGCCCTAACCTAAAATTTGTTTACTTATTTTACACATTTAATAAATTGGTTTAATTTTAAATATATTTTAACATTATACATTGAAAGTATCTTCTATTTTTAATGATCACCCAAATGTTCATTACTCAGTAAATACCATGAAATGAGGAAGGCACTGGAGTGAGTATATTAGAGTAATATGACCATATCCCTGCCCTTTGACAAAATTAAAAAGACAAAATCAACAGATGTGTGTGTGGAAATGTTAAATAATTAAGTGATAAACTATGTGTTGGTAACTCTACCACAGAGTGTGGTGCAGAAAAATCAGGAATAGGCTTTGCAGATAAAATGGAGTTTTGAACAATTACTATAATTTGTATGGGCTGATAAAAAAGAAATGGATGTTTCAAGAGGCTTTAAGAGCCTAGAGAGCAGTCAGGATACAGGAGTCCCTAGTTGCTGCAAACAGTTAAGAGCTTGGCTACTAACCAAATCCACCCATAAGGTGCCTTGGAAGAAAGGCCTGGTGATCAGTTTCTGAAGGGAGCACAGTTCTACCACGCACACACAATTTGCCATGTGTGTGGGAATTGACTCAGCTACTGGTTTGGTTTTTGGTTTTAGTCATAATATATAAGGAATCACATATAATAGCCATAAGTGGATTTGAATTAGATAGACAAGTGTAGATTCTGGAAGATTTGACAAATAGGATACAAGTCTGTTGAGAATTAGTCTGTGTTAATCACCACTGTATTCACAGCTGCCAGAATAAATTTCCCCTATAGTGGGAGCTCAATAAATATTTCTTGAATCAGTAAATAAACGAAAGATGGATTTGTAACTTGAAGTGGGAAGCAGTATGGATCAATTGTAGCTCTTTGAGTAGCAGAGTGACAGGATGAAATGTGTTTAGAAAGCTTATTTTGGCAGTGGTTATGTGAGATGACATTAAAGGAATAATTATATGGCACGGTGGATGAAACCATTTCCATTGGATGTTGCTGTTTGACTCAGTCATGTTTTGAACATCTCATCATCTAGGCTTTCAAATACAAAAAAAAAAAAAAAAATCCAACATTGCAAATACTATCAATTGAATCAATCTGACATTTATGCCTTATGATATCTTGCTGAGCTATCATGACATTTGCATTATACATAAGTAGCGAACCAAAAAAGAAAGGCTTTGTATCCGCTACATTTGGCAGCAAAGCTCTAGAAACCAAATCTGTTCTACACTTATATTAAAGTTGACAAGAGTGTGCCTGTGCCTGCAGAAAATGAAGGGCCAAAGAAAAAAACAAACAAAACTTAAAAAAAACAAAACAATATGAATAACAAACCTTAAATACTCTGCCCCTTCATTGTAAATATGCTTGTCAACATAGAGCCCATTTTGAAAGAATCAACGAAGATAATTAACATTCAAATCTTTTGTTTTGATAAAGATTGAAAAGTAAAATATTTAAAATAAAAGACTAAGATAATAGAGAGTTAATGTCTTCTTATTTCTCATTTTATCTTTCCTGGCACCAAACAGGTTCAGTGTTCTGATAATCTAGATGTCCTGATTTTATTATCATTATTATTATTTCAAGTACCGGTATTATTATATTGGCAGTAATTTGTATTTTTTGTTGTTGTTTATTTTTTATTGTACTTCAGGTGAAGGCTTACGGATCAAATAGTTTCTCATGAAACAGTAGTACACATATTGTTTTATGACATTGGTTAACAACCCCATGACATGTCAACCCTCCCCCTTCTCAACCCTCTTTGTTTTTCGTGAAAATACACATAGCCAAAGATACACCATTTCAAAAATTTCTACATGCACAGTTCAGTGACATTGACTACGCTCTTCCAATTGTGCTGTTATCTTCACTTAAGATGAAGGCTTACAGAACAAAATAGTTTCTTATTTACCAGTTACTACAAATGTTGCCCTATGACAATGGTTAAAAATCTCACAACACATCAACAATATCCTTACTCAACCTTGGGTTCCCTATCACCAGCTTCCTTGTCCCCTTCTGTCTTCTGACCCTTGTCACTGGACTACTGTACCTCGTTAGTCTCATCTGGTTTTACGGGTCTGTCCACTCCCAGACTGAATGGTGAACCTCACAGATAACTTCACCACTGAGCTAAAAGGGTGTCTGGGGGCCATACTCTTGGGGATTCTCCAGTCTCCTTTAGGCCAGTAAATCTGGTCTTTTTTTTGGGTGGGGGGGAGTTAGAATTATGCTCTACATCCTTCTCCAGCTCTTTCCAGAACCCTCTGTTGTGATCCTGGTCAGAGCAGTCAGCGGTGATAGCCGGGCACCATCTAGCTGTACTGGACTCAGTCCGGTGGAGGCCTTGGTAACTGTGGACTGTTAGTCCTTCAGACTAATCTTTTCCTTGTATCCTGTTCTCTTCATTCTCCCTTGCTCCCGAAGGGATGAGACCAGTGGAGTATCTTAAATGGCCACTCACAGGCTTTTAAGACCCCAGACACTACTCACCAAGGTAGAATGTAAAGCATTGTCTTTATAAGCTGTGTCATGCCAACTGAGCTAGATGTTCCCCGAGACGATGGTTCCCACAGCCCTCCGCCCACCAATTCAGTCCCTCAGGGAGTTTGGATGTGTCTATGGAGTTTCCATGACTTTTCCTTGTACAAGTTGTGCTAGTTTCCCCTGTATTGTGTACTGGCTCACCCTTCTCCCAAGATACCACTTATCTATTGCCTATTTAGTATTTCTCCCCCACCCCTCCCATCCCTGGTAACCAACAAAGATAGTTACATTTTGTGTGTGAACTTATTCATGGGTTTTTACAATAGAGGTCTCATACAATATTTGTCCTTTTGTGATTGACTTATTTTACTCAACAATGTCCTCCAGCATCATCCATGTTATGAGATGCTTCACAGATTCATTGTTGTTCTTTCTCATTGCATAGTACTCCATTGTGTGTAGGTACCATAGTTTGTTTATCCATTCATATGTTGATGGGCATCTAAGTTGTTTCCATCATTTTGCTATTGTGAACAATGCTGCCATGAACATAGGTGTGCATATGACTATTTGAATGACAACACTTATTTCTCTAAGATATATTCCTAGGAGAGGAATTGCTGGATCAAATGTTATGTCTATTTCTAGCTTTCTGAGGAAATGCCATATCATTTCCCAAAATGGTTGTATCATTTTGCATTCCCACCAGCAGTACATAAGAGTTCTGATCTCCCCACAGCCCCTCCAGCATTTGTTATTTCCAGTGTTTTTGATTTGTGCCAGTAATACCGGGGTGAGATGGTATATCACTGTGGTTTTAATTTGCATTTCTCTAATGGCTAGTGATCCCGAGCATTTCCTCATGTGTCTGATGGCCATTTGGATGTCTTCTTTGGTGAAGTGTCTGTTCATTTCTTTTGCCCATTTTTTAATAGGATTATTTGTCTTTTTATTGTAGAGGTGTTGGATTTTCTTGTAGATTATGGAGATTACACTTTTGTTTGACTTGTACTGTCCAAATTTTTTTTTTAGTCTGTAGGTTCTCCTTTTACTCTTTTGGTGAAGTCTTTTGATGAGCATAGGTTTTTGATTTTTAGAAGATCCCAGTTATCTAGCTTATCTATTGGGGTTTGTGCATTGATGGTTATGGTTTGTATACTGTTAATGCCGTGTATTAAGGCCTGAAGTGTTGGTGCTATTTTTTCTTCTATGAACTTTATAGTTTCAGGCTTTATATTCAGGTTTTTGATCCATTTTGAAGTAGATATGTATAGGGCATGAGGTATGGGTCCTCTTTCATTTTTTTGCAGATGGATATCCAGTTTTGCCAGCACCATTTGTTACAAAGACTGTCTTTTCCCCATTTGATGGACTTTGGGCCCTTGTCGAAGATCAGGTGACCGTAGGTGGATGGATTTACATGTGGGTTCTCAATTCTGTTCCTTTGGTCAATGTATTTGTCGTTGTACCAGTACCAGATTGATTTGACTACTGTAGCTGTATAGTAGATTCTGAAGTCAGGTAGTGTGAGTCCTCCAACTTTATTCTTCTTCTTCAGTAGTGCTTTACTTATCTGGAGCTTCTTCCCTTTCCATACAAAGTTAATGATTAGTTTTTTCATCTCTTTGAAGAATGTTGTTGGTATTTGGATTGGGATTGTGTTGTATTTGTAAATTGCTTTGGGTAGAATTGACATTTTCACAATGTTGAATCTGCCTATCCATGAGCATGGTATGTTTTTCCATTTATGTAGATCCCTTGGGGTTTCATGCAGTAGTGTTTTGTAGTTTTCTTTGTATAGGTTTTTTACTTCCCTGGTCAGATTTATTCCTAAGTATTTTATCTTTTAAGGGCTATTGAAAATGGTATTGTTTACCTGATTTCCTTTTCAGCATTCTCCTTACTGGTGTATAGGAATCCAACTGATTTTTGAATGTTTATCCTGTATCCTGCTACTCTGCTGAATCTTTCTATTAGTTCCAGTAGATTTCTCATGGAGTCTTTAGGGTTTTCTATGTATAGTATCATATCATCTGCAAACAGGGACAGTTGAACTTCTTCATTACCAATTTGGATGCCTTTTATTTCTTTTTCTTGCCTTATTGCTCTAGCTAGAACTTCCAGCACAATGTTAAATAGGAGTGGTGATAAAGGGCATGCTTGTCTTGTTCCTGTTTTCAAGGGGAATGTTTTCAGGCTCTGTCCATTAAGAATGATGTTGGCCATTGGTTTTGCATAGATGCCCTTTATTATGTAGAGAAATTTCCCTTCTGTACCTATTTGATTGAGAGTTTTTATCAGGAATGGGTGTTGGACTTTGTCAAATGCCTTTTCTGTGTCAGTTGAGATGATCATGTGATTCTTTCCTTTCCTTTTATTTATGTGGTGGATTACGTTGATTGATTTTCAAATGTTGAACCATCCTTGCACACCTGGTATGAATCCTACTTGGTCGTGGTGTATTATTTTTTTGATACGATGCTGAATTCTATTGGCTAGAATTTTGTTCAGAATTTTTGCATTTATATTCATGAGAGATATTGGTCTGTAATTTTCTTTTTTTGTGACATCTTTGCCTGGTATTGGTATCAGGGTTATGCTGGCTTCATAGAATGAATTTGGAAGTGTTGCTTCCTCTTCTATGCTCTGAAATAGCTTGAGTAGTACTGGTACAAGCTCTTCTGTAAATGTTTTGTAGATTTCTCCAGTGAAGCCATCTGGGCCAGGGCTTTTTTTTATTGGGATTTTTTAAATTACCTTTTCAATCTCTTCTCTTGTTATGGGTCTGTTCAGATTTTCAACATCACTTTGTTGTAGTTCGGGTAGGCCATGTGTGTCTAGAAATTTATCCATTTCCTCTATGTTTTCAAACTTGTTGGAGTATAGTTTTTCATAATATTCTGTCATAATCCTTTTTGTTTCAGTTGGGTCTGTTGTAATGTCCCCCATTTCATTTCTTATTTGGGTTATTTGTGTCCTCTCCTGTTTTTCTTTTGTCAGTCTGGCCAGTGGTTTCTCGATTTTGTTGATTCTCTCAAAGAACCAACTTTTGGTTTTGTTGATTCTTTCTACTGTTTTTCTGTTCTCTATTTCATTTATTTCCACTCTGATGTTTACTATTTCCTTTCTTCCAGTGGTTGTGGGCTTTTTTTGCTGTTCTCTTTCTATTTGTTTGAGTTCTGTAGTTAATATTTTGATTTTTCCCTTTCTTCTTTTTTGATATGTGCATCTATTGCTATAAATTGTCCTCTGAGGACTGCCTTTGCTGTGTTCCAAAAGATTTGGTATGATGTGTTTTCATTCTCATTTAGTTCTATGAATGTTGTTATTCCCTCTCTGATTTCTACTATTATCCAGTGATGTGTAAGCAGGGTATTATTCAGTTTCCATGTAATTGATCTTTTTTCCTTGCTCTTTCTAGTGTTAATTTCTACCTTGATGGCCTTGTGGTCAGAGAAGATACTTTGAATTATCTTAATGTTTTGGATCTTGTTGAGGATTGCTCTGTGGCCTAAGATGTGGTCTATTCTGGAGAAAGTTCCATGTGCTTTGGAAAAGAATGTGTACTTTGCAGTGGTTGGATGGAGGGTTCTATATATGTCTCTGAGGTCCAGTTGGCTGATTGTGCCCTTTCGACCTTCTGTATCTTTGCTGACTTTCTTCTTAGTTGTTCTGTCCTTTACTGAGAGTGGTGTGTTGAAGTCTCCTACTATTATTGTGGAACTGTCAATTTCTCTTTTCAGTGTTATTAGAGTTTGTTTTATGTATTTTGGAGCCCTGTCATTGGGTGCGTAGATGTTTATTACGGTTATGTCTTCATCATGGATCCTCCCCTTAATCACTATATAGTGTCCTTCTTTGTCTTTTATGGTAGATTTTGTTTTAAAGTCGATTTTATCTGAGATTAGAATTGCCACTCCTGCTCTTTTTTTGGTAGTTGTTAGCTTAATATATGTTTTTCCAACATTTGACTTTTAATAAATTCACATCTTTGTTTCTAAGGTGTGTCTCTTGTAGACAACACATTGATGGATACCGTGTTCTTATCCATTCTGTCACTCTCAACCTCTTTATGGGTGCATTGAGTCCATTTACATTCAGCATAATTATTGATAGCTGTGAGTTTGTTGCTGTCATTTTGTAGTGCTTTTTTTGTGGTGCTCAAGGTTTCTTTGTTCTTCTTACTCTCTTGTGCTGAGTTACTTTTGTTTGTGGACTTTTTTTCATTTCTTTTGTTTTTGTGGAGACTTTATGCTTTTCATCTTTATTTTTATGAGTTGCTTTGTTAACTTTCTTTGTGGTTACCATGAATTTTACCCTTATCTGTCTATGTTTGAAGCAGTCTACCATTACTTGGTACCGCCTTGCCTTCCTCTCCATTAGAAGGTTCTATACCTATGCCATTTATCCCCTCTTTTATTGTTTTGGTGTTGTTGTCATCCATCGATTAACTGCTCTGAATCCCTGTTGTATTTCTTTTGGTTTTGGATAGTCCTCGAGAGTTCATTTCCTAGATTCATATCTGGCTCGTACGGTCCTGTGTCCTAGGTTCTGCCTGTGAGATGAAGCTGTTTGTCCTCAGATTAAAGAACACCCTTTAATAATTCTTGTAAGTTTGGTTTGACTTTTACATATTCCCTTAATTTCTGTTTATCTGGAAATGACCTAATTTCACCATCAAATTTGAACGAGAGTTTTGCAGGATATATTATTCTTGGCTGACAATCTTTTTCTTTCAAGATTTTATATATGTCATCCCATTGCCTTCTTGCCTGCATGGTTTCTCCCAAATAATCTGAGCTTAGTCTTATTGTTTCTCCTCTGTATGTGACTTCTTGTTTTTCACGAGCTGCTCTCAGGATTCTTTGTTTGTCTTTAGTTTTGAAGAGTGTGAATGTGATATGCCTTGGTGATTTTCTTTTGGGGTATCTTCTATATTGTGTTCGTTGAGCTTCTTGGATGGCCAGCTTTTCATCTTTCATGATATTGGGGTAGTTTTCTGTCAGCAGTTTCTCAATGATCCTCTCTGTGTTTTCTATTTCCTCCCCCTGTTTTGGAATTCCAATCACTCGAAAATTTTAGCTTTTGATTATATCCCACATAACTCTCAGGGTCTCTGCATTTTTCTTTGTTCTTTTTTCTATGTTGTCCTCAAACAGAGTTGTGTCCAAGTGTTTGTCTTCAGTTCCATTGATCCTGTCTTCTACGCTTTCAAATCTGCTCTCAACCCTTCTATGACATCATCCATTTCTGAAAACTTGTTGTTTATCTTTTGGATTTCTAA
The DNA here is from genome assembly GCA_030035585.1 of Dugong dugon. Lineage (NCBI taxonomy): Eukaryota > Metazoa > Chordata > Mammalia > Sirenia > Dugongidae > Dugong > Dugong dugon. The sequence goes on from CM057479.1 coordinate 39,602,842, forward strand.
TGGTTGTTTTTGTATAATTTCTAGTTGTGAATTTATTTTGTCATTTTATTCCTGCATCATCTTCCTGAAGTTTTCTAATTTTTTTGTCTGTATTTTCTATGAATTTGTATATTTTTTCCTCGTGTTTGTTGGCCTTTTGCCTCAGTTCTTTGAGAATTACGAGTATTAGAGTTTTGAATTCCCTATCAGGTAGTTCTAGTGCATTTTCTTCCAGAGGCGAGTCATGTGGTGTTTTATTTTGGACACCTACTGGAACCATCCTGTCCTGTGTTTGTAAATGTTTTGATTTTTTTCTGTTGTTTTCGGGGCATTCAGTAGTTATTTTTCTTGTTTATTGATTGTAGGTGTGTTTATTTCATCACTTTTTTTAAAAAAAATTTGACTATCTCTGTGCAGGCGGACTGTGTGTTCTTTGTTGTTTGCTTGTCTGTGTGCTCAATACTTTTCGCCTCCTTCTCCAACTGGCAGGGTCAGTCACTCAGATATGGTACAGCAGGGCAGAGCTAGCTGAAGAGGAGTCACTGGGACAGGTTGTTTGTGGCACTTACTACAGCCACTAGGGCAGGTTGGTAATCAGTGCAGGGCAGGTTCCAGTAAGCCATGCCTGTACAGCTTGGTCGTGTGATGTCAAGCGCACGGTGCAGGTAGGCAGGATGCAGCAAGGAGATTGTTATGTGTGGAGCTAAAATGGATATGGGAGAGAGGAGAGAGGAACAGGAGCCAAAAACATCCAAACAAACAAAAAGAATGCTAGGGGAGATTGCATTTGGAATGGAGAGATGAGAGACTATGAAATGGAGAAAAACAGAAAAGGGAAGAGGAAGAAAAGAAAAGAATGAATAAATAAAACTCAGAAAGGTTAAAGAACCACAAAGTTCCCAGGGATCCCACCGATGCAGCTATGAGTTCTGGTGAAGTTGCTCTCAGGTGTTGCAGTACAGCCTGGCTAGAAGGCGTAGAGGTATACAAAGCCTAGTATTTAGGGATCAGAAAAAGAAGGAAGATATAGAGAGAGGAGAAACTGAGCAATGATGAAAGACAAAAAGGGAAAAGAAAACAAAATAAATAAATAAATAAATAAATAAATAAATACAAGAAAGGCCCCACATAAAAAACAGGCAAAAAAAAAAAAAAAAAAAAACCCAACAGAAAAAGAAATGCTCTCAGGGATCCCTTTGCACATCTGTGGAAGCTGAAGGGGAGTTCCTTGCCACGCAGCTCCGCCTGGCCAGAAAGGGCTCCCAACTCAAGAAAAGGAAAAGAAAACAAACAAACAATTCAAAATGAACAAACTAACAAAAGCTCCGGGATCCCACCAGCGCAGTAGCCCAGACCAGGAAGCAGTTCCACACTCAAATGGAGCTCCGTAGCCCCTCAGGAAGAAGCAAAGTTGGCGCACAGATCCAGGCACTCGAGCGAAAGGAGGGGGAGGTTGTGAGAGGCAAGCAAGAAATAAAAAGAAGCAGGAAAAAAAAAAAAAAAAAAAGCAACACCAGCAGCCAACAAATGGCATTCAGAGAGCCAGCTATTGCAGGGTGGTGTTTCTGGACAAGAGGCTGTGTCCGCGGGAAGCAGAGGAGGCTGAGTGTTGGTGAAGAAGGGTAGAGAGTGGGAAAGCATATATCACAAATTACCAGTGCTCTGAAGCCCCTCAGGAAGAAGCAAAGGTGGCACACGGAGCCAGGCACTCAAGTGAAAGGAGGGGGAGGTGGCAATGACATGTGAGAAATCAAAAGAAGCAGAAAAAAAAAGCAACACTAGTAGCCAACAAATGGCACCCAGAGAGCCACCTGCTTGGGTTTGTGGAATCCAAGCAGTCGGCGCTTCCCTGTCAAGAGACCGTGGCCGGGGGAAGCAGAGGAGGCAGAGCCGGGGTGAAGAGGGTGGGGGGTGGGAAAGCACACACCCAAATTACCAGTTGTTTTGTCTCCTGCTGGACGCCCATGAGGCTGCTTTCTAGTACCCCCATTTGCTGCTCTCCTATAGGAGTCCAAGATGGTGGATCCACGCTGTGTTAGCTGGTAGTGGACCTCTGCATGAATCTCTCCTCACTCTCCATTCTCTGTCAGTTTTCTCACTCCATTTGGTGCTTGGCTGAGTTCTTTGTCTCTTCATTTGATGTTTTAGGGTTTCAGGATTGTTGTATTCTCTGTTTGGCTTAGTTTTTCAGATCTTTGCTGTGGAGGGACAGCGTAGTGCTTCTGCCTAGAGTGCCATTTTGCCAGAACTCCTCTGCTGATTCTATTTTTAAAATATATTCAGAATCCGACAACTTCTCACAAATTACATCTCCATAGTCTGGTCTAAGTCTTCTTCATCTCTCATTCAGACAGTTGGAAGAGCCTCCTAACATGTTGCCATGCTTCTACCCTTTTAAAGGATTTACTCAAAGCAAACTTTCTCCTAGCTCTCTGCCTCATCACCTGTTGCTCTTCCCCCTCATTCATTCTTCTCCAGCCATTTGGCCTCTCTGCACTTCATTGATCTAGAGTATTTTTAATGTAGGTCTCTGCATGACTCATTCTCTTATTCTCTTCAAGTTTCTGCTAACTTGCTATCTTATTACTGTGACATTTCTTGCCAATCATATATAAAATTAAAACCCCTCACCATCTTGGCACTATTTCCTCTTACAGAGAGCAGGGATAGAATCCTTTTCCCAATTATTTACTCTTGCTCTGTGTTAGAGGATATATACCTTTACATGATCACCTTCTGCCATGTGATTTACAGTACCACCCTGTGGGAGCAATATACTTTCCTGCACCATTGACAACAGGCTTCATCTTGTGACTTGTTTGGCCAATGAAATGACAACAGAAGTGACAGTATTCCAGTTAGAGTAGAGGTTGTTACAGCCATATTATTTTTTTTTCCAGTCTCTTGAACTATTGAGTCTGCCATGAGAATGCTCTGTCCCAGAATGAAGTTGCTTCTTTAGCCTGGATTTAAGAATGCAAAAACAAAAACAAAAAACACTTAGAGCAGAGTCACAGCCAGTTAAAGCTGACTGTCTGGACATATTGTATATTTCTTATTTATGTATATCTTTGTTTTCTTCCTCATAGAGCACAACTTCCATGAAGGCAAGGACTTGATCTGTTGTTTTTTGTTTTTGTTTTTCCCTGTTGCATCCCCAGGACCTAAAATAGTGTCTGGCCTATAATGAGTACTCAGTAAATGTTTCCACAATGTATAAATAAATGAACAAATGAGTAAGTGGATATGCTTCTTTGACAGACTAATAGACAATTATTACAAAATGTATAGCAAATACTAAACTTTCAAATACTTAGCTAGTAATTACTAGAAGTACTGTGTCTTTTAAATTTGGATAGTTTTTGTGGTGTGAAGATGAGAGTTTTGCACATAGTATGTGCTTAATACAAATTTTCAAAACATAATTAAATTGGTATTTACCATAAGCTGCTGCCAGAGGATAAGGAATATCAAAAATTTCTGATTTATTAATGGCTTTCTAAAATAGTGTGAAGTTTAAATCTCTTTGCAGATTGTGAAAGATATACTTTAATTGACTCAAGCTATCTACTAATTATTTGAATTATAATAAGTCCCCTGAAGGCTCATATCAAAAAGATTATGAACTCTTAGTCTTATTAGACATTAACAATTAAGATTAGATTTAATTCAATATGTCATAAAAATGTACTGAGTACTTATTATGTTCAGGCGCCATACAAGCAGTTGTGGGGAAAAAATTAAAAGTTAATAGATGCACGTATACTATTACTACATTGTATAGGCTAGTTGAAAGACTTAGGGAAAAAAGTGAAAAATATCATTATCTCTGCACTAATATATGCAGTGAATTGTTATTATTTTGCTTCTTGACAAAGATGAGAAAAGAAACTGTACAAGAACTTTTGATATTTTTTGTATGATATTTTCATTATGCTGGCATTTTTATTTACAGACTTCCGAGAGAGTTAATCGTTAATTCATTCAACATATACTCATTGGCTATCAAGTTCAAGAAAATCTGCTGGGATCTACATATTAAGATGATACAGAAAGTGTTCCTCCTCTCAAGAAGCTTCCAAACAGCTACGTTCCATTAACAAACTGTTAGAAAGTAATGAAAAAGTCCTGTTAGAAAAATAGTCATGAAACTATAAATCACCTAATTCCAGGCTAAGGAGAATGAATGTTATTGTCTTCTAATGAAGAGGAAGGAGCAGAGCTGTAAAGCTGTGTGCCTGAGAGATTGACTCCCTGAAGGCCACCAGGCAGGCCCTGAAATGGCCAAATTGTCCAGTATAGTTACTGCTAACCCATAGTAGCCTAGATTGTTTGCCACAGTGTGTCATATAAATACTTTCATTTTCTAAATGTGCTATAATGTGAAAAAGTTTGGGAAATGCTGATTTAGAGAGTTTTATTCTGTCATCAGAATAATTAAATGTTTTGACAGAAAGTTGCATCATATAGTTTAGCTATCTTAGAAATGTCACTTAAATTTGTTGAAAAATAATATGGTAGATACAGGAGAGAGACAACACTGGAAAAGGCAAAACACTAGCGAGGATCTCTCTATGTCTCTGGACTTAAATTTTTGAATTCATGGTACTTGCTTTCTGTCTCTCCATATTTTTTCTCTGACTCCAAAATTTTTATTTTGAATTTTAGGTTACTCTGAGTCTTTTTGTGTCCTTTTAAAATTAACATACACCTATATTGAACATTTATCATGGAAGCATTAGTTATTTATAAGCAATGCATTCCCATTGTATTCTAAAGTCCCTAGCTCTTTTACTCTTTCAGCACTCTTTCAGAGATAAGTTGTATATATATCTTTATATAGGAAACCCTGGTGGAGTAGTGGTTAAGTGCTATGGCTGCTAACCAAAGGGTCGGCAGTTTGAATCCTCCCGATGCTCCTTGGAAACTATGGGGCAGTTCAACTCTGTCCTATAGGGTCACTATGAGTTGGAATCAACTCGGTGGCAAAGAGTTTGGTTTTTTGGTCATATATATAAAGCTGGATTGCAAAATCCAATTTCAGAAGTGTTCCATTAAACAAAGTTAAACCGTTTTACTCATTCCTACATAGTTTTTCAAAATCAGTAATATCCTAATACGACTATAATATTTTATGTTCTAAATAGTACTCAGTGGTTTTCAAATGTATTTAACCATATATACCTTTTTGGCTGTCCCGTGAAGTCTGGATCATTTCACAGAAGTAATGTTCAGTGAAACACTGTATGAGAAACATGAATATTGAGTTGTCTAAAAATTGTAAAATTTTCAAGTCACAATATTAATGTCAAGATTCAATGCAATCTAAGCAAAATCTAAGGTTTTATTTGTCTAATAAAACTTATTAAGCTAAATCTAAAAGGCTATTTAGAAACACAAAGGGCCAACAGTAGCCATGGTACATCTGTTATTTATTGCTGTAAGACAAACTGCCTAAAAATGTGTGGGCTTAAAAGAAAATTTATTATTTTACAATTCTGTGGTTCAGCAATTTGGGCTGAGATTATTGGAAAGTCCTTCAGCTGGTCTTGCCTTAATTCACTTATGATGTGAGAGTACACTGGTGGCTTAGCAGAGGCTAAATGGTCCAGGAGGGTATTAGTCTCTTGAGTGGTTGGTACTGGTGGTTGACTGGGCCTCTTTCTCTATGTGATGTCTCAACCTTCAGCAGTCTAGCTCAGACTTCTTTACCTGGCACTCTTAGGGCAGCAAGAGAGTAAGAGTGAAAGCTACAATGCCTCATGAGGCCTAGGCTCAGAAGTCACACTGACTGTCTTCTTTCACATTCTCTTTATAAAAGCAAGTCATGAGGTCAACCCAGATTTAAACAGAAGGGAAATATACTGCATACCATTATGGAAAAAGCTGAAAAGAATCTGTGGCTATGTTTAACCCATGAGAAAAAGAATTAAGAATGAAATGTTTGGAGGACTATAGTAAGAGCCTTTCTTTCTTTTTTTTTTTTTTACATAAGGCTACAGTAATTAACAGATTATGTATTGACTAGAGGATAAATAAATGGACTTATAGAAGAGAGTAGAAAGTACAAAAAGAGATCTACACTTGATTTATAACAAAGGTGAGTGCAGTGGAGAAAATTAGAGTGTCTAGGTTTGTCTTGGTTTTAACTTTTATAGAATTTTTATTAGGTATTTTGGCAGTTATTTTCTTAAGGACTTTAAATAATTTCTGTTTGTCTTTTCTATTCAATATATTCCCTAAGCTATGTTTATGTATGATTTGCTTTAGATTTTTCACTTTTGGGGTTAAGAGCAAATACCAAATCTGGGACAATCTTAGCTTTAAACTAAATTAGAACAGTAGTAAATTATTACCTTTGAATAGAAGAGTAATCCATAAGTCCACAATAATATTAAATACATAGACATACAGATACATGAGAAAGAAGAGACGGCTCTTGCTTAGAGGGAATAGCTTGCAACCAACATAGTATATTTGGGCAAAAGCATCAGTAGGTGCTGAATTTATGAGGGCAAAGGTTAGAATTTTCATGGGTAGCAGGATATTTTATGATCACAAATTGTATCCCCACAGATAACTTATTAGTTGCAAGGTGAAAAACTAGTAACTATATGATGGAGAAACCAGATAACAAATGGACAAGTTGATCAAAATTAATTTAATTGATGAAGAGCAGATGGACATCGTGGGCCTTCAGATATAATACTCTGAGAAGGACACAAGATCAGGTGGATATTATTCTGACCAAAATATGTAACCTAAATCTAATTATGAGTAATTATCAGAGAAACTCAACTTGAGGGACATTCTATATTCTTCAAAATTATCAGTGCATAAATGTTTGTATGAGAGACTAACTTGAATTGTAAACTTTCACTTAAAGCACAATAAAAAAAAACAATGTAATGAAAGATAAAGAAAGGCTGAAAGATGAAAGAAAAATAAGAAACATGACAAATAAATGTGATACATAATCCTAAACTGGTCCTACACTCATGGGAAAAACATTATACAAAACATATTGTTGAGACAAGGAAAGAAATTTGAATATGCACTATAAATTAGATAAAACTACTGTATTAGTTTTAAATATCCTGTTTGTTTTTTTAAAAAATATCCTTGCTTTTAGGAAATACACACTGAAGAATCTAGGGGTCAAGAAGCATGATATGTACAGCTGCAATGCTTACCTGAGGGTCTTCTTAGACTCAAATAGACATTCATACTCAAAATACTCTCATATACACATGGTACCACTCTACTGAGAAGTATACAGGGCAGGAACCACAGTTTGCCAGCAAGGGAGTGTCAGTCATTGCTATTTTCCAGGAGTCCTTTCTGCAGTCCAACATCTCAAAGCTAGGGGACAAGATCCAGATCAAAAGGATGCAGGAGCTGATATGGCTCAAAAGTCTCAAGCCCCACATGGACCAATATCTCTTGTAACAGCTCCATAAACAATGCTTCATGGGTCCCTGGAAAGGACATGCCAGTCACAAAAGTTAATAACTTCAGGAGAGTCCAAGAGGTAGTTTCCTATCAAGTATTCATGCAGTTTGCCAATTAAAGGTTATTTTTACCATAAGCAGTTAGTAACGTAGGTGATGTTACAACATTTATCAGGTTAATCAGTGGAACAGAGCTAGAGAGTTAAACAAAGATCAAATTCTCATGCACATAGGAGAAAGGGTTTTGGTAACTCTTTGATTACAGTTATCAATTCTCAAGTGGTTCATCAAAAAAATAATAATTTGTGTGTTCCTGTGTGTGTATGTACAAGGATAGGCAACAAGAAAACAAATGTGGCAAATAACAATTAATGAATCATGATGTGGTACAATAGATCACTTTTATGGGGTCTTTCTAGCTGTGGTCTTGTAACTCTCACTTAAGTGACTGGGCAGGGCTGTATGATAGGGTAATTGTGATCCACCAAAGGGATTGGTCAGTTTTGCTGTCCTGCTGGGCTTGAAATGAGCCACCCCAGAAGCGGAAAAGAGAGGATCTCACCACCACCAAGGAAGAACAGCCAGGAGCCAGCACATCCTTTGGACCCGTGATCGCTACACTGAGAAGCTCCTGGAAAGAGAAGACAGAGAAAAAGAGAGCTTTAACATTGAGGGCAGCAAGACCCAGTGGCAGAGAGTCAGCAGCAGAGACTTGGCAGCACGATACTGCATTGTGGGCTTCCTGGCTCACGGAGAGAGAAAGCTGAGCGCCTCTAGGCAGAGGCAGAGGGCCAGGGAGAGGCGTGCCTATAAGCATGGCTGGGAAGAGGCTCTCCTAGTGGAAGAACTGCATCCTGAGTGTTCCTGAACCTGGATTGTGACCTGTTACTTCCCTAATAAACCCCAAAACCATAAGTATGTCTGTGAGTTCTGTGTGGTCCTTGCAATGAATTATTGGCACCTAGCAGAGAAGTAGAGAGTGCCATTTGAGGGACTGCTGGTGTCACGATTGGTAAAGATGGTGGAGAGAGGCCATGTCTGGCCTCTGCCTCATAGGAATCAGCGTTGGGCTGTTGATCTTGATTCTCCTTCCCTGTTGTGAAATTAGAGGAGGTCAGACACCATCTCCATTCTTTTTTACACATAATAAAGGGTCTATTGGACTTATCTGTACTATTATTGGAAACTTTCTGTAAGTTTGATAATATTTCTAAAGACTTATAAAATGGAATATACTAGTAAAAATTGTATATACATTAATGTTTGATACAATGCAACTTTCTTTTTGAAACTCATTTTTGAAAGTTTCATTTCCAAACAACCCAGATGCAATATGTAAATTTTCAGGGAAAAAAATTAATCTCTTTTACTTCCATATTACCTATGCAATGTGTACTTTCCCTGGTTATATAAAACCTTTGCATTTTAAAAAAATCACTGATAAAAGAGAAATTATAATCTCTAGCTTAAACTATGTAAAATGATGGCATTTGAAGAATGGTAACGTGCTTTAAAATGATGTTTCTTTTTTCTCTACTATGGTTTAAACTAGGTAAATAAGAGCCAAATTTAATTATGAAGATGATAAACTTAAGATTTATTCTTGTCTTTCCTAATTGGTGCAGAAAGATGCATTTAAGTTTTGCTGCCTGCATTCTACCAATTATCTGGAATTCTAGACACTTTCATAGAGTTCAAAAGTGCAGTCCACTTTATTTCTCATCCATGAAAATCTGGATTGCCCTTAAAGCTATTAAAGGAAATGATAATGAAAGCCTACATTCAAGTAGTGAGGCTCATCAGCAGTGGGTAGTAATGAAATCAGATGAACTCCTTTTACCATTATTGTTCCTGTATACTCTTTACTAATCAAATGTAATGAAAATACAGTGTAGCAAGAAATAAACGTAAAAAAAAAAAAAAATCAATGTTTTAAATTCATTTTATACTGTCCAAGTATTTAATGAACTCACTTAAAGATTTTGATTATGGATGATGCATTATGGACATATATCTAAAGACAATTAAACTTTATATTTTCATAACACTCTAGACTTTGACTTTGAAAGAGTTCATTAGAAATTTGTTCAGTAAACATTTCTTAAGAATCCATTACATTTCAGAGAGTAAGAAATTATTAAGGAGACATCAATAATCTTTTTGAGGAAGGCGTTTCTACTCTAATTTTATAGGTTAGTAAAGCTAAGGTGGATATAAAAGTATAACCAGGTAAGAAAAGAAATATTTTTTAATATATCAAATACTTCCATTTTCAATTTTTATGCATATGTATTTTTCTTCTATTTTAGCAACACAGGACTATATACTAGTGTTGTGTAATATAACACATGATAATACTTAGATGATTTTTGCAAGTATAGAAAAATCACCCTACACCAACTCTTTCAGTAGTACCTCCTTCTTATATATTTATGTGGTCTGGCCTTTGTTCAATGAAATAAGGATACACATTTTTAGTCATTGTTAAGTGAGTCAGTTATAGACTCTGTTTTATTACATTATGTTCAAATGTATTTCAATTTAATAAACAGCATGACTTTACTGAAAATGATTATTTTGGTTACAGTCAGGACTATATCATAATAATGTAATCACAGTAATGAAAACATATTTCTATAAATTATCAACAAATTACTATATTAAGTGTCATTCCTTGTTTTCCTCACAGGAATCTTGTATTGTAGATATTATCATCCCCATGTTAGAGGAGAGGAAACAGGCTTGTGACCAGCTTAGAAACATACACTTAGGAGGAAATAAATAATGAAATGAATTATTATATCTAAAGTTTCTAAGTATAGTACTCTTTCCACTTCACCAAAGCAAATTTTGCACCCCCTAAAAAAAAAATTCATGTAAGAAGTTGAGAAATTAGCTGGCTTGCTTTCTTGGCTTGAGTTCTTTAGCAAAGAACAAGAATGTTCAAGGATTTAAGTCATGAAAAATTTGACTTTTATCACCCCATTGGGAGATTGCAGGGCTCTTAAATTGTTAAAGGCTTTGCTTGTAACAATTGTGCTGCTGTCTTTAAGTGCTTCTAAGAACTGAAGGAGAACAAGTGGCCAGATCTCAGAGAAAGCTGGATTTTCCTAGATAAGAGTGGCTGAACTGTATCCTACAACTATACAGGTCAGGCCCAAAAGTAAGGACTGTTGTCATTGCTGGAGACTGACCAATAAAGACTTTGAAAATTATAGAGTACTGAAAATACTTTTTCCCAAGCTTGGAATGGGGAGGAAGTGCATACCCTGAGCAACAGAACCACCTAAACTCCAACAGACCACATAGACTCAGTCAATAAGTAGCTCAGCACTATTGTAAACTAAAGACCAAAGTTCTTTACCAAATTCTCCACTTTGAAAAAGCCCTGATGCCTTTGGGAGCACAAGTTCTTCAGAAAATAGAGTCTGAAAAAGGCTTAAATTCAATGGCTTTATTGTAAAATGTGATCCAGAAAGCCGGAGTGAGGAAGAGAAGTAATGTAGGAAAGGAGGAGGGAGTGTCATCACAAAGATGCATAATAGAGTCCTCAAAGACCTTATGAAGAGTTATGAAATGCACCGCAGGACAGAACCTCAGGGAAAAAAAGAAGAAAATCATACACTATTGGTCAAAGTTTGTCCCTGTGGAGCATTTATTATTATTATTAGGTGCTGTTGAGTCAGCTCTGACTCATAACAACCCTACGCACAACAGAATGAAATACTGCCCAGTCCTGCACCATCATCATGATCATTGTTATGCTTGAGCCCATTGTTGCAGCTGCTGTGTCAATCCATCTAGTTGAGTATCTTCCTCTTTTTCAGTGACCCTCTACTTTACCAAGCATGACGTCCTTCTCCAGGGACTGACCCTTCCTGATAATTTGTCCAACGTATATGAGATGAAGTTTAGCCATACTTTCTTCTAAGGAGCATTCTGGCTGTACTTCTTCCAAGACACATTTGTTCATTTTTTCGGCAGTTCATAGTATACTCAATATTCTTCACCAACACTATGATTCAAAAGTGTCAATTCTTCTTCAGACTTCCTCTTTGTTGTCCAGCTTTCACATGCATATGAGCCGATTGAAAACACCATGGCTTGGGTCAGGCACAGCTTAGTCATTAAAGTGATATCTTTGCTTTTTAATACTTTAAAGAGGTCTTTTGCAGCAGATTTGCCCAATGCAATGCATTGTTTGATTTCTTAACGGCTGCTTCACGGATATTGATTGTGGATCCAAGTAAAATGAAATCATTGACAACTTCAAACTTTTCTCTGTTTATCATGATGCTGCTTATTGGTCCAGTTGTAAGGAATTTTGTTTTCATTATGTTGAGGTGTAATCCTTACTAAAGGCTGTGGACTTTGATCTTCATCAGTAAGTGCTTCAAATCCTCCTCGCTTTCAGCAAACAAAGGTTGTTATTGAGTCTTCCTCCAATCTCAATGCCCCATACTTCTTCATATAGTCCAGCTTTTCAGATTATTTGCTCGGCACACATATTGAATAAGTATGGTGAAAGGATACAATCCTGACACACACCTTTCCTTACTTTAAACCATGCAGTATCCCCTTGTTCTGTCCAAACAACTACCTCTTGATCTATGTACAGTTTCCTTATGAGCACAATTAAAAGTTCTAGAATTCTCATTCTTCACAATATTACCCATAATTTGTTAAGATCCATACAGTCTAATGCTTTGCATAGTTAATAAAACACAGGTAAATATCTTCTTGGGATTCTCTGCTTTCATCCAGGATCCATCTAACATCAGCAACGATATTCCTGTTTCCACATCCTTTTCTGAATCCAGTTTGAATTTCTGGCAGTTCCCTGTTGATGTACTGCTGCAACTGCTTTTTTTTTTTTTTAATCTTCAATATTTTATCAGTTTAGCACCACATATAGGGAGAAACAATGATGCCCCTTAAACATAAGCATTTAACAAATAAATGAAAATGTATCACAGGATGTTCAGATATATATGAGATTTTTTTTATATAGGGTTCATGAACCTGTTTAAAGGCAGCCCTTCTTTAAGCCAGGAAACAGAAATAAATGAGCTCCTAACCTTCCTTCCAAACCTATAATTATTTTTTAAATGTGCTTTAAGTGAAAGTTTACAATTTAATTTAGTCTCTCACACAAAAATTTACACATACATTGTTATGTGACCCTAGTTGCTCTCCCTATACTGTGACAGCACACCACTCCTTTCCACCCCGGATTTCCCGTGTCCATTCAGCTAGCTCCAGACCCTCTCTGCCTTCTCATCTTGCCTCCAGATAGGAGCTGTCCATTTAGTCTCATGTATCTACTTGAGCTCAAAAGTACATTTTTCAAGAATATCATTTTATGTCCCATAGTCCAGTCTAATCTTTGAAGAGTTGGCTTTGAGAATGGTTTTAGTTTTGGGCTAACAGACAGTCTGGGGCCCATGTCTTCTGGGGTCTCTCCAGTCTCAATCAAACCATTAAGTCTGGTCTTTTTACTAGAATTTAAGTTCTGCACCCAACTTTTCTCCTGCTCTATCAAGGACTCTCTACTGTGTTCCTGGTCAGGGCAGTTATTGATAGTAGCCAGCATCACCTAGTTCTTTTGGTCTCAGGCTGATGAAGTCTCTGGTTTATGTGGCCCTTTCTGTCTCTTAGGCTAATACTTTCCTTTTGTCTTTGCTCCAGGTGCATTGGGAATAATTGATGCATCTTAGATGGCCTCTCGTTAGCTTTTAAGACCCCATACACCACTCACCAAAGTGGGATGCAGAACATTTTCTTAACTTTGTTATGACAATTGACTTAGGTGTCCCCTGAAACCTTGGTCCCCAGACCCCTACCCCTGCTACTCTGTCCCTCGAAGTGTTTGATTGTATTCAGGAAACCTCCTAGCTTTGGTTTAGTCCAGGTGTACTGACTTCCCCCTGTAGTGTGTGTTGTCCTTCTCTTCACCTAGGATAATTCTTGTCTACTATCTAGTTAGTGAATACCCCTCTTCCTTCCTCCACTCCCCATCAGAGAACGTTTTCTTCTGTGTTTAAACCTTTTCTTGAGTTCTTATAACGGTGATGTTATACAATATTTGTCCTTTTGCGATTGACTAAATTCACTCAGCATAATGTCTTCCAGATTCCTCCATGTTATGTTTCATGGATTCATTGTTGTTCTTTAACACTGTGTAGTATTCCATTGTGTGAATATACCACAATTTGTTCATCTATTTTTCTGCTGATGGGCACATAGATTGTTTCCATCTTTTTTGCTATCATGAACAGTGCTGCAATGAACATGGGTGTTGTCATGGTTTTGAATTATGTCCCCCCAAAAATGTGTGTATCAATTTGGCTGGGCCTTGATTCCCAGAATTGTGTGGTTGGCCTCCATTTTGTGATTGTAATTTTATGTTAAAGAGGCTTAGGGTGGGATTGTAACACCACCTTTACCCAGGTCACATCCCTGATCCAATGTAAAGGGAGTTTCCCTGGGGTGTGGTCTGCACCACATTTTATCTCTCAAGAGATAAAAGGAAAGGGAAGGAAGTAGAGAGTTGGGGACTTCATACCATCAACAAAGCAGTGCTGGGAGCAGAGCACATCCTTTGAACCGAGGTCCCTGCGCCAAGAAGCTCCTAGTCCAGGGGAAGACCGACGAGAAGGCCGAGACAGAGAAAGCCTTCCCCTGGAGCTGACACCCTGAATTTGGACTTTTAGCCTACTTTGACTGTGAGGAAATAAACTTCTCTTCGTTAAAACCATCCACTTGTGGTATTTTTGTTACAGCAGCACTAGATGACTAAGACAAGTGTGCATATATCTATGCATGTGACACCTTTTATTTCTCTAGGATATATTCCAAGGAGCGGGATTGCTGGATTGTACGGTACTTCTATTTCTAGCTTCTTAAGGAACCACAAAATCGACTTCCAAAGTGGTTATACCATTCTACATTCACACCAACAGTGCATAAAAGTTGTTATCTCACCACAAGCTCTCCAACATTTATTATTTTGTGTTTTATGGATTAGTGCCAGCCTTGTTGGGGTGAGATGGTATCTCTTTACAGTTTTGATTTGCATTTCTATAATGGCTAATTACCGTGAGCATTTCCTCATTTGTCTGTTAACCCCCTGAATGTCTTCTTTGGTGAAGTGCCTGTTCATATCTTTTACTCAGTTTTTAACTGGGTTATTTCTCTTTTTGTTGCTGAGGTTTTGCAGGATCTTGTAGATTTTAGAGAATAGACGCTGATCGGATTTGATGTAGCCAAAATTTTTTTCCCAGTCGGTAGGTTGTCTTTTTACTTTTTTGGTGAAGTCTTAGGATGAGCATAAGTGTTTGATGACTTTTAGAAGCTCTCAGTTATCTAGCTTCTCTTCTGGTGTATGTGCATTGTTAGTAATGTTTTATATTCTGTTTATGCAATGTATTAGGACTCCTAGAGTTGTCCTTATTTTTTCTTCCAGGATCTTTATTGTTTTAGATTTTATATTTAGATCTTTGATCCATTTTAAGCTAGTTTTTGTGCACAGGGTGAGGCATAGATCTTGTTTCAGTTTTTTGCAGATGGATATCCAGTTATGCCAGCACAATTTGTTAAAGAGACTGTCTTTTCCCCAGTTAGCAGACATTGGGCCTTTGTCAGATATCAGCTGCTCACAGGTGGATGAATTTACGTCTGGACTCTCAATTCTGTTCCATTGATCTATGTATCTGTTGTTGTACCAATACCAGGCTGTTTTGACTACCATGGTGGTATAACAGTTTCTAAAATCAGGTCATGTGAGGCCTACCATTTTGTTCTTCTTCTTGAGTAATGCTTTACTTATCTGGGGACTCTTCCCTTTCCATATGAAGTTGGTGATTTCTTTCCCCATCTCATTAAAAAATGCCTTTGGAATTTGGATTGGGATTGCATTGAATCTGTAGATCGCTTTAGGTAGAATTGACATTTTCACAATATTGAGTCCTCCTATCCATGAGCAAGTAAGTTTTTTCACTTATGCAGATCTCTTTCGGTTTCTTGCAGTAGTGTCTTGTAGTTTTCATTGTATAGGTCTTTTACATTTCTGGTTAGATTTATTCCTAAGTATTTTATCTTATTGGGGGCTATTGTAAATGCTGTTGATTTGGTGATTTCCTCTTTGAAGTTCTTTTTGTTGGTGTAAAGGAATCCAACCGATTTTTGTATGTTTATCTTGTATCCTGATACTTTGCTGAAAACTTCTATTAATTCCAGTAGTTTTCTTGTGGATTCTTTGGGGTTTTCTGAGTATAAGATCATATCATCGCAAATAGAGATAATTTTACTTCTTCTTACCAATTTGGATGCCCTTTATTTCTTTTTCTAGCCTAATTACTCTGGCTAGGACCTCCAGCACAATGTTGAATAAGACTAGTGATAAAGGGCATGCTTGTCTGGTTCCTGTCCTGAAGGGGAATGCTTTCAGACTCTCTCAATTTAGGTTGATGTTGGCTGTTGGCTTTGTATAAATACCCTAATTATGTTGAGGAATTTCCCTTCTATTCCTATTTTGCTGAGAGTTTTTATCATGAATGGGTGATGGACTTTGTCAAATGCCTTTTCTACATCATTTGATTATATCTTGTGGTTCTTGTGTTTTGTTTTATTAATGTGATGGATTAGATTGATTGTTTTTCTAATGTTGAACCATCTCTGCATACCTGGTATAAATCCTACTTGATCATGGTGAATTTTTTTTTTATTAAAGAAAAACTTTAACTATCACATATAAATCTGCTTTCCTGGTAAATACAAGACTTCTGAAATTATGTGGTCTCTGAATTACAGAGATTTTCTTTTTTGTACTGGGCAGGGCATTTAAGTAATCTCTTGATGTTTCTGTAAGAAGCCTAGATCAACTACAGATAAGAAAGGTATTGGAAAGTAGCTGGCGTTCTCTCTGAACTTCTTCTGGTTGCCTTACCATTGTATAATATGCATATTTTCACTGGGCTGGTTTTCCCACAGGTAAGGGTGGAGCTGCTGGATTCAGTTTAAACTGTTTGATTAAGCCTTGCTCAACAGCCATGCAAATTTTTGTCCAGCTCTAGGGGTCAGATGCAGTTCCAGCAGTGACATCCCACAAAGAATTTAAAGGGACAGCAAGGGCAGATGATCTCCTATTTCCCAAATGTTTGGTTGTATTCAACTCCCCATCCACCTGGCTCTCCAATATTGTGGGGTTTATTCTTTGTACTCCTATTACTAGTATACAGAGAACAGCTATTTCCTTAAGCACTAAGAGCCAAGGCATTGCTGGCTTTCTCTGCTGAGGAAGTATGGAATAAATTCAAAATCTCCTTACAGGCAAATATATTAAACCACTAGAGGAGATGTTGAAGGATCCAAGAAGTGGTTCCATAAGGCATCTATCGTCAGTTACTGGTGAGTCAATTCCAACTCGTGGGGACTCCATGTATGTCAGCATAGAACTATGCCCTATAGGGTATTCTTTTTATTTTTTTATTTTTCATCGTACTTCAGGTGACGGCTTACAGAACAAATAGTTTCTCCTGAAACAGAAATACACATGTTGTTTTATGACATTGGTTAACAACCCCACAACATATCAACCCTTTAACTTCTTAACCTTTTTTTTTTTTGGTGAAAATACACATAGCCAAAGACACGACATTTCAAAAATTTCTACATGCACAGTTCAGTGACATTGACTACGATCATTGAATTGTGCTGTTATTCTCACTTAAGATGAAGGTTTACAGAACAAAATAGTTTCTCATTTAACAGTTACTACAAATGTTGCCCCATGACAATGGTTAACAATCTCACAACACATTAATAAAATCCTTACTCAACATTGGGTTCCCTATCACCAGCCTCCTTGTCCCCTTCTGCTTTCTGGCCATTGTCACTGGACCCTTGTACCTCGTTAGTCTCATTTGGTTTTACGGGGCTGTCCACTCCCAGGCTGAACACAGAACCCTGGACGTAACTTAACCACTGAGCTAAAAGTGTGTCTGGGGGCCATACTCTCGGGATTTCTCCAGTCTCCTTTAGGCCAGTAAATCTGGTCTTTTTCTTTTTTGATTTAGGATTATGCTCCACATCCTTCTCCAGCTCTGTCCAGAACCCTCTATTGTGATTCTGGTCAGGGCAGTCAGTGGTGGTAGCTGGGCACCATCTAGCTGTACCGGACTCAGTCCGGTGGAGGCCTTGGTAGCTGTGGAAAATTAGTCCTTCGGACTAATCTTTTCCTTGTATCCTGTTCTTTTCATTCTCCCTTGCTCCAAAAGGGGTGAGACCAGTGGAGTATCTTAGATGGCCGCTCACAGGCTTTTAAGACCTCAGACACGACTCACAAAGGTAGAATGTAGAGCATTGTCTTTATAAGCTGTGTCATGCCAATTGAGTTAGATATTCCCCGAGACCATGGTCCCCACAGCCCTCCCCCCAGCAATTCAGTCCCTCAGGGAGTTTGGATGTGTCTATGGAGTTTCCATGACCTTTCCTTGTACAAGTTGTGCTGGTTTCCCCTATATTGTGTACTGTCTCACCCTTCACCCAAGATACCACTTATCTATTGTCTGTTTAGTATTGTCCCCACACCCCTCACATCCCTGGTAACCAACAAAGATTCTTACATTTTGTGTGTGAACTTTTTCACGGGTTTTTACAATAGAGGTCTCATACAATATTTGTCCTTTTGTGATTGACTTGTTTCAGTCAGCATAATGTCCTCCAGTCTCATCCATGTTATGAGATGCTTCACAGATTCATCATTGTTCTTTATCATTGCATAGTACTCCATTGTGTGTATGTACCATAGTTTGTTTATCCATTCATCTGTTGATGGGCATCTAGGTTGTTTCCATCGTTTTGCTATTGTGAACAATGCTGCCGTGAACATAGGAGTGTATATGTCTGTTCGAGTGATGACTCTTATTCCTCTAGGATATATTCCTAGGAGTGGAATTGCTGGATCAAATGGTATGTCTATTTCTAGCTTTCTGAGGAAGCGCCATATCATTTTCCAAAATGGTTGTATCATTTTGCATTCCCATCAGCAGTGCATAAGAGTTCCCATCTCCCGGCAGCCCCTCCAACATTTGTTATTGCCAGTGTTTTTGATTCATGCCAGTAATGCTGAGGTGAGATGGTATCTCATTCTGGTTTTAATTTGCATTTCTCTAATGACTAGTGATTGCGAGCATTTCCTCATGTGTCTGTTGGCCATTTGAAATGTCTTCTTTGGTGAAGTGTCTGTTCATTTCTTTTGCCCATTTTTTAATAGGATTATTTGTCTTTTTCTTGTAGAGGTGTTGGATTTTCTTGTAGATTATGGAGATTAGACCTTTGTCTGACTTGTACTGTCCAAATATTTTTTCCCAGTCTGTAGGTTCTCTTTTTACTCTTTAGTTGAAGTCTTTTGAAGACCGTAGGTGTTTGATTTTTAGAAGATCCCAGTTATCTAGCTTATCTATTGGGTTTTGTGCGTTGATTGTGATGGTTTGTATCTTGTTAATGCCATGTATTAAGGTCTGAAATGTTGGTCCTATTTTTTCTTCGATGAACATTATAGTTTTAGGCTTTATATTCAGGTCTTTGATCCATTTTGAAGTAGTTTTTGTATATGGTGTGAGTTATGGGTCCTGTTTCATTTTTTTGCAGACGGATATCCAGTTTTCCCAGCACCATTTGTTAAAAAGACTGTCTTTTCCCCTTTTGATGGACTTTGGGCCCTTGTTGAAGATCAGGTGACCATAGGTGGATGGATTTACATGTGGGTTCTCAATTCTGTTCCATTGGTCCATGTATCTGTCATTGTACCAGTACCAGCCTGTTTTGACTACTGTAGCTGTATAGTAGGTTCCGAAGTCAGGTAGTGTGAGTCCTCTAACTTTATTCTTCTTGTTCAGGAGTGCTTCGGGCCTTTTCCCTTTCCATATAAAGTTAATGACTAGTTTTCCCATTTCTATGAAGAATGTTGTTAGTATTTGGATCGGGATTGCATTGTATTTGTAAATTGCTTTTGGTATGATTGTCATTTCCACAATGTTGAGTCTGCCTATCCATGAGCATGGTATGTTTTTCCATTTATGTAGATCCCTTTGGGTTTCATGCAGTAGTTTTTTGTAGTTTTCTTTGTATAGGTCTTTTATATTCTTGGTCAAATTTATTCCTAAGTATTTTATCTTTTTAGGGGCTATTGAAAATAGTATTGTTTTCCTGATTTCCTTTTCATCAATCTCCTTATTGGTGTATAGGAATCCAACTGACTTTTGAATGTTTATCATGTATCCTGCTACTGTGCTGAATCTTTCTATTAGTTCTAGTAGATTTCTTGTGGAGTCGTTAGGGTTTTCTATGAATAGTATCGTATCATCTGCAAAAAGGGAGAGTTGAACTTCTTCATTACCAATTTGGATGCCCTTTATTTCTTTTTTTTGCTTTATTACTCTAGCTAGAACTTCCAGCACAATGTTAAATAGGAGTGGTGATAAAGGGCATCCTTGTCTTGTTCCTGTTGTCAAGGGGAATGTTTTCAGCCTCTCTCCATTAGAGATGATGTTGGCCGTTGGTTTTGCATAGATGCCCTTTATTATGTTGAGAAATTTCCCTTCTATACCTATTTTATTGAGAGTTTTTATCAGGAATGTGTGTTGGACTTTGTCAAATGCCTTTTCTGTGTCAATTGAGATGATCATGTGATTTTTTTCTTTCCTTTTATTTATGTGGTGGATTACATTGATGGATTTTCTTATGTGAACCATCCTTGCATACCTGATATGAATCCTACTTGGTCGTGGTGTATTATTTTTTTGATATGATGCTGAATTCTATTGGCTAGAATTTTGTTCAGAATTTTTGCATCTATATTCATAAGAGATATTGGTCTGTAATTTTCTTTTTTTGTGATATTTTTTCCTGGTTTTGGTATCAGTGTTATGGTGGCTTCATAGAATGAATTTGGAAGTGTTGCTTCCTCTTCTATGCTCTGAAATAGCTTGAGTAGTACTGGTACAAGCTCTTCTGTAAATGTTTTGTAGAATTCTCCAGGGAAGCCATCTGGACCAGCGCTTTTTTTGGTTGGGAGTTTTTTATTACCTTTTCAATCTCTTCTCTTGTTATCGGTCTGTTCAAATTTTCATCATCACTTTGTTGTAGTTTGGGTAAGCTGTGTGTTTCTAGAAATTTATCCATTTCCTCTAGGTTTTCAAATTTGTTGGAGTATAGTTTTTCATAATATTCTGTTATAATCCTTTTTATTTCAGTTGGGTCTGTTGTAATGTCCCCCATTTGATTTCTTATTTGGGTTTTTTGTGTCCTCTCCTGTTTTTCTTTTGTCAGTCTGGCCAGTGGTTTGTCGATTTTGTTGATTCTTTCAAAGAACCAACTTTTGGTTTTGTTGATTCTTTCTATTGTTTTTCTGTTGTCTATTTCATTTATTTCTGCTCTGATCTTTACTATTTCCTTTCTTCCGGTGGCTGTGGGCTTTTTTTTCTGTTCTCTTTCTATTTGTTTGAGTTCTGTAGTTAATGTTTTGATTTTGTCCCTTTTTTTTTGATATGTGCATCTATTTCTATAAATTGTCCTCTGAGGACTTCCTTTGCTGTGTCCCAAAGGTTTTGGTATGATGTGTTTTCATTCTCATTTGAGTCTAGGAATTTTTGGATTCCATCTCTGATTTCTTCTATTACCCACTGATGTGCAAGTATGGTGTTATTCAGTTTCCATGTAATTGATTTTTTTTCCTTGCTCTTTCTATTGTTAATTTCTATCTTGATGGCATTGTGGTCAGAGAAGATGCTTTGAATTATTTCAACGTTTTGGATGTTTTTTAGGATTGCTCTGTGGCCTAAGATGTGGTCTATTCTGGAGAATGTTCCATATGCATTGGAAAAGAATGTGTACTTTGCAGTAGTTGGATGGAGTGTTCTATATATGTCTATGAGGTCAAGTTGTCTGATTGTGCCCTTTAGTTCTTATGTATCTTTGCTGAGTTTCTTCTTAGTTTTTCTGTCCTTTACTGAGAGTGGTGTGTTGAAGTCTCCTACTATTATTGTGGAACTGTCAATTTCTCTTTTCAGTGTTGTTAGAGTTTGTTTTATGTATTTTGGAGTCCTGTCATTGGGTGCGTAGATGTTTATTATGGTTATGTCTTCATCATGGATCCTCCCCTTAATCATTATATAGTGTCCTTCTTTGTCTTTTATGGTAGATTTCGTTTTAAAGCCCATTTTATCTGAGATTAGAATTGCCACTCCTGCTCTTTTTTGGTAGTTGTTAGCTTGATATATTTTTTTCCAACCTTTGACTTTTACTAAATTCACACCTTTGTTTCTACGGTGTGTCTCTTGTAGACAGCATATTGATGGATCCTGTTTTTTATCCTTTCTGTCACTCTCCATCTCTTTATGGGTGTGTTGAGTCCATTTACATTTATTGTAATTATTGATAGCTGTGAGTTTGTTGCTGTCATTTTGTAGTGTTTTTTTTTTTTGTGTGTGGTGCTGACGTTTTCTTTCTTCTTCTTACTCTCTTGTGGTGAGTTACTTTTGTTTGTGGTGTTTTTTTTTCATTTCTTTTGTTTTTGTCGAGACATTATGTTTTTCCTCTTTTTTTTTTTTGGGTATGTTTGTTAACCCTCTTTGTGGTTACCATGAATTTTACTCTTATCTTTCTAAGTTTGAAGCAGTCTACCATTACTTGATATCACCTTACCTTCCTCTCCGTTAGAAGGTTCTATGTCTATGACGTTTATTCTCCCTTTTATTGCTTGGATGTTGTTGTCATGTACTGATTAACTGCTCTGATATCCTGTTGCATTTCTTTTGGTTTTGGATAGTCCTTGAGAGCTCATTTCCTAGATTGGTATCTGGCTGGTACAGTCCTGAGTCCTAGGTTCTGTCTGTGTGCTGAAGTTGTTTGTCCTCAGATTGGAGAACTCGCCTTCATGATTCTTGTAAGTTTGGTTTGACTTTTACATATTCCCTTAATTTCTGTTTATCTGGAAATGACCTAATTTCAACATCAAATTTGAGCAAGAGTTTTGCAGGATATACTCTTCTTGGCTGGAAATTTTTTCTTTCAAGGTTTTATATATGTCATCCCATTACCTTCTTGCCTGCATGGTTTCTGCCGAATAATCTGAGCTTAGTCTTATTGTTTCTCATCTGTATGTGACTTTTTGTTTTTCAGAAGCTGCTCTCAGGATTCTTTGTTTGTCTTTGGTTTAGGCGAGTGTCAATACGATATGCCTTGGTGATTTTCTTTTGGGGTCTCTTCTATATGGTGTTCGTTGAGCTTCTTGGATGGCCAGATTTTCATCTTTCATGATATTGGGGAAGTTTTCTGTCAGAAGTTCCTTAACGATCCTCTCTGTTTTTCTGTTTTCTCTCTCTGTTGTGGAATTCCAGTCACTTGCAGATTTTTGCTTTTGATTGTGTCCCACATAACTCTCAGGGTCTCTTCATTTTTCTTTGTTCTTTTTACTGAGTTTTCCTGCAACAGAGTTGTATCGAAGTGTTTGTCTTCAATTCCACTGACCCTGTCTTCCACCATTTCAAATCTGCTTCTCAACCCTTCTATGACACCATCCATTTCTGAAATCTTATTGTTTATCTTTTGGATTTCTAATTGTTGTCTTTGTATAATTTCTAGTTGTGAATTTATTTTGCATTTTGTTGCTGCATTATTTTCCTGAATTTTTCCATTTTTTTTGTCTGTATTTTCCATGAATTTGTCTATTTTTTCCACATGTTTGTCAGCTTTTTGCCTCAGTTCTTGGATAATTGTGAATATTAGAGATTTGAATTCCCTTTCAGGTAGTTCTAGTGTCTTTTCTTCCACTGGAGAGTCATCTGGTGTTTTATTTTGGATGCCTTCTGGAACCTTCCTGTCCTGTTTTTATAAATGTTTTGATATTCTCTGCTGTCTTGGGGGAATTAAGTAGTTATTTTTCTCATTTATTGATTGTAGCTTTGTTTGTTTTGTCCCTTTTTTAAAAAAAATTTGACTATTTCTGAGAAGACAGAGTGTGTGTTCTTTGTTCTTTGCTCATCTGTGGGCACAATACTTTTCACCTCCTTCTTCAAGTGGCAGGGTCACTCACTCAGATATGGTACAGCAGGTCAGGTCTAGCTGAAGAGGATTTACTGGGACGGGTTGTTTGTGGCACTTACTACAGCCACCAGAGCAGGTCGGTAATCAGTGCAG
Organism: Dugong dugon; assembly: GCA_030035585.1. Classification (NCBI taxonomy): domain Eukaryota; kingdom Metazoa; phylum Chordata; class Mammalia; order Sirenia; family Dugongidae; genus Dugong; species Dugong dugon. Next base: position 39,626,472 of record CM057479.1, read on the forward strand.
GACAGGTTCCAGTAGGCCGTGCCTGTGCTGCTTGGTGGTGTGATGTCAAGCGCACAGTGCAGGTAGGCAGGATGCAGCAGGGAAATTTTTATGTTTGGAGCTAAGATGGATATGGGAGAGAGGAGAGAGGAACAGGAGCCAAAAACATACAAACAAACAATAAAGAATGCTAGGGGAGCTTGCCGTTGGAGTGGAGAAATGAGAGACTATTAAATGGAGAAAAACAGAAAGCAGAGGAGGAAGAGTAAAAGAATGAATAAATAAGAATTGAAAACTTTAAAGAACCACAAAGTTCTCAAGGATCCCGCAGGTGCAGCTATGAGGTCTGGGGAAGTCGCTCTCAGATGTTGTAGTACAGGCTGGCTAGAAGGCGTAGAGGTATACAACGCCAGGTATTCAGGGAACTGAAAGAGATGGAATATATAGAGATGAGTAACTGAGCAATGAAGAAAGACAAAAAGGGAAAAAGAAAACAAAACAAATTAAAAAAAAAAATTCAAACATAAAGGCCCCTAAAGAAACATAAAAAAAAAAAAAAAAAAAAACTTAAAAAGAAATGCTCTCAGGGATCCCTCTGGACGTCTGTGGAAGCCAAAGGGGAGTCTCTCTGCCACACAGCTCAGCCTGGCCAGACAGGGCTCCCAACTCAAGAAAAGGAAAAGAAAACAAACAAACAATTGAAACCAAACAAACGAACAAAAGCTCCGGGATCCCACCAGTGAGGCAGTCCGGACCTGGAAGCAGCTCCACACTCGAAAGGAGCTCTGCAGTCCCTCAGAAAGAAGCAAAGATGGCACACGGAGCCAGGTATTTGAGCGAAGGGAGGGGGAGGTGGCGAGAGGCAAGTAAGAAATCAAAAGAAGCAGAAAAATAAGCAACACTAGCAGTCAACAAATGGCACTCAGAGAGCCAGCTAGTAAGGGCTGGTGTTTCTGGACCAGAGACTGTGTCTGTGGGGAGCAGAGGGGGCCGAGTGTGAGTGAAGAAGGGTAGAGAGTGGGAAAGCGTATATCACAAATTACCGGAGCTCTGTAGCCCCTCAGGAAGAAGCAAAGATGGTGCATGGAGCGAGGTTCTTGAGCGAAAGTAGGGGAAGTGGGGAGAGGCAAGGAAGAAATAAAAAGAAGCAGAAAAAAAGCAACACCATCAGCCAACAAATGGCACTCAGAGAGCCACCTGTTCAGGTGTGTGGAATCCAAGCAGCTGCTGTTTCCCAGTCAAGAGACTGTGGCCGTGGGAAGCAGAGGAGGCCAAGTCGAGGTGAAGAAGGGTGGGGGGTGGGAAAGCATATATTGCCAATTACCATTTTTTTTTGTCTCCTGCTGGAAGCTCCTTGAGGCTGCTTTCTCGTACCCCGTGTTTGCTGGTGTTCGATAGGAGTCCAAGATGACAGATCCATTCTGCGTTAGCTGGTAGGGGACCTCTGCATGAATCTCTCCTCGATCTCCATTCTCTGTCAGTTTTCTCACTCCATTTGGTGCTTGGCTGAGTTCTTTATCTCTTCATTTGATGTTTTAGGGTTTCAGAATTGTTGTATTCTCTGTTTGACTTAGTTTTTTGGATCATTGCTGTGAAGGGATGGCGTGGTGCTTCTGCCTAGAGCACCTTTTTGCTGGAACTTCTGAATTATTTTTTTGATATGTTGCTGATTTCTATTGGTTAGAATTTTGTTGAGGATTTTTGTGTCAATATTCGTGAGGTATATCAGTCTGTAATTTTCTTTATTTGTGGTGTCTTTAACTGGTTTTGGTATGAAGGTTATGCTGGCTTCATAGAATGAGTCTTGGACTAGTCTATCCTTTTCTATGCTCTGAAATAACTTTAGTAGTAGTTATGTTAACTCTTCTCTGAAAGTTCAGTATAGAATTCTCCAGTGAAACTGTCAGGACCAGGGCTTTTTTTTTGGGGGGGGGGGAGTTTTTTAATTACCTTTTCAATCTCTTCTTTTCTTATAGTTTATTTAGTTGTTGTGTCTCTCTGTGTTATTTTAGGTAGGTACTGAGTTTCTAAAAATTTGTCCATTTCTTCTAGGTTTTCAAATGTGTTAGAGGACAATTTTTCATAGTTTTCTGTTATGATTCTTTTAATTTCAGTTGGGTCTGATGTGGTATCACGCATCTCATTTCTTATATGGGTTATTTCCTCCTCTTCTATTTTTCTTTCATCAGTTTGGACAATGGTTTACCGATTTTGTTGGTCTTTTCAAGGAACCAGGTTTTGATCTTGTGAACTCTTTCAATTGTTTTTCTATTCTCTATTTCATTTAATTCTGCTCTACAACTTATTTCCTTTCTTCTGGCACCTGAGTGCTTCATTTCCTGCTCTGTTTCTACTTGTTCCAACAGTAGGGTTAATGTTTTGATTATTCCCCTTTCTTCTTTTTGGATGTGTGCAATTATTGCTATAAACTGACCTCTGAGCTCTGCTTTTGCTTTGTCCCAAAGGTTTTGCTAGGATATGTTTTCATTCTCATTGGATTCTATAAATTTTTTCATTCCATCCTTAATTTCTTCTATAACAAAGTAGTTTTGCAACAAGGTGTTTTCAGTTTCCATGTTTTTTCCTTGCTTTTTCTGTTATTCATTTCTACTTTTATGGCTTTACGGTCAGTAAAGATGCTTTGCAGTATTTTGATGCTTGGATTTGGTTAAGGCTTGCTTTATGGCCTAATATGTAGTCTATTCTGAAGAATGTTCCATGTGCGTTGGAAAAGAAATTATACTTGGCTGCTGTTGGGTGGAGTGTTCACTATATGTCCATGAGCTCAAGTTGGTTGACTGTGGCACTTAGATCTTCCATGTGTTCACTGAGCTTCTTTCTGGATGTTTTGTCCTTCAACAAAATTGGTGTGTTGAATTCTCCTACTATTATTGTGGAGCTGTCTATCTCTCCTTTCAGTGCTATTAGAGTTTGTTTTATGTATTTTGGAGCCCTGTCATTGGGTGTATAAATATTTATTATAGTTATGCCCTCCTGGTGTATTGACCCTTTAATCATTATATAGTGTCCTTCCTTATCCTTTGCGATGTATTTTACTTTAAAGTCTACTTTGTCAGAGATTAATATTGCCACTCCTGATCTTTTTTGAGTGTTGTTTGCTTGATATATTTTTTTTCCATCCTTTGAGTTTTAATTTGTTTGTGTTTTTAAGTCTAAGGTGTGTCTCTTGTAGGCAGCATATACACGGATCTTTTTTTCCCATTCTTCTATGCTCTGTCTCTGTATTGTTGCATTTAGTCCCTTTACATTCAGTGTAATTATTAATAGGTATGAGTTTAGTGCTGTCATTTTGATGTCTTTTTTCGTTGTTGACAGTTTTGTTGTTCCACTTAATTTTCTGTGCTGAGTTTTTCTTTATGTATTTTTTTTCATCTTTTTCACTTTTGTTGATTTTCTATTGTTGAGTCTTTATAGTTTTCTTGTTTTTTATTTTGACATGTGGGATTGTTAGTTTCCTTTGTGGTTACCTTAATATTTCCCTTATTTTTCTAAGTTTAATCCAGTCTTTTATTTCTTTATATTGCCTTGACTTCCTCTCTGTATGAAAAATATATGTCTACATTTTTTAGTCCCTCTTTTTTATTTTAATGTCATCTTTTACATATTGACATCTCTGTTTCCCTATTTTCAGTGTTTTATCTTTGATTTATTTTTGTCACTTCCCAATCTGGGTTGATATCTAGTTGCCCTGTCCCATGTTCTAGTCTTGATTTGTTATCTGATGTTATTGATTTTCTAACCAGAGAACTCCCTTTAGTATTTCTTGTAATTTTGGTTTGGTTTTTGCAATATCCCTAGCTGTCTGTTTATCTGGAAATGCCCTAATTTCACCATCATATTTGAGAGACAGTTTTGCTGGATATATAATTCTTGGCTGGTAATTTTTTTTTCTTCAAGGCATTATATATGTCATCCCATTGCCCTCTTGCCTGCATGGTGTCTGCTGAATAGATCAAGCTTAGTCCTATTGACTCTCCTTTGTAGATGACTTTTTGTTCATCCCTAGCCTCTCTTAAATTTCTCTCTTCATCTTTGGTTTTGGCAAGTTTGATTATAATATGTCTTGGTGATTTTCTTTTGAGATCTACCTTATGTGGGTTCAACGAGCATCTTGGATAGATATCTTCTCATCTTTCACAATATCATAGAAGTTTTCTACCAACAAATCTTCAACAGTTCTCTAGGTATTTTCTGTTATCCCCCCAGTTCTGGTACTCCAGTCACTCGTAGGTTATTCCTCTTGATAGAATCGCACATAATTCTTAGGGTTTCTTCATTTTTTAAATCCTTTTATCTTATTTTTCCTCAAATAAGTTGGTGTCAAGTGCTTTATCTTCTATCTCAAGTGTTCTGACTTCCATTGCCTCAATTCTGCTCCTATGGCTTTCTATTGAGTTGTCTAATTCTGAAATTTTATTGTTAATCTTCTGGATTTCTGATTGCTGTCTCTCTATGGATTCTTGCAGCCTGTTAAATTTGTCACTATGCTCTTCTCTAATCTTCTTAAGTTCCGCTATTGCTAGGTCTGCATTTTGCAAGATCTCCTTCCTGATCTCTGGAAGAGTTCTGTATATTAATCTTTTGTATTCTGCCTCGGGTAATTCCAAGAAATTCTCTTCATCCAGAAAATTCCTTGATTCTTTACTTTGGGAGCTTGCTGAAGCCATCATGGATTGCCTCTTTATGTGATTTGATATTGACTGTTGTCTCTGAGCCATAAATAAGTTATTATATTTATTTATTTTATGATTGCTTATTATGTCCGAGCTTCTTGTTTTGTTTTGTTTTGATATGCCCAAATAGGCTGCTTGTGTGAGCTCATCCAATCATCAACACCCCTGAAGCTCCAACATCCTGCCACCTGGTGGCCAGACCTGCCACTAAGTATGTAAGCTCAGGAGTCCACCCACTTCTATATGGATTCTGCTCAGGTGTCCAGGTAGTCAGTCACCAAGTGTGTGGTGCAGGCTGTCACCTACAGTCCTAGGCAGGCATGGTGATTGGTGTAGGCACAAGCATCTGGATGCAGCAGGGGGTCTCACACTGAGCAAGGTAGGGTCCAATGGTCACACCCGAGTATCAGGGAGGAAAGCATGTCCCTGTTCCCTAGGGTGCTTAGGTGGATAGGTTTTGCAGCCTGACTATGAGCACCCAATACTTTTGGCTGTAAGGATTTATTCTTGGGCCCTTGTCACAGGTAGTTAGGTGGTGTGGGTGGAGCCACCAGTCCTCAGGCCCCTGATATGGGTAGGTGAAGACCTTGCTTAATAGGTAGAGCAGTGTCAAATGGCAGGAACCTGCCACTTCACAGCTGAAACAGTTGAATTTAGAATTCAGGTATATACCCTGTTGTACTGTTGTAGTGAGGGCTTACACTGTTGAAATGGGCCCACACAAGTCTCTGCAGGGGAAAGGCACTCAAATTCTGTGGACCCCTCATGCCTGTGTATAGGCCAAGGAGCTGGGCCCACCGTCAATTCCTGGCTTAGGGGTGCCGGCAGATTATATTTTCCCATTTGTAATTTGGTCACTCTCCAAGGCCAGGAAAATGGGTCAGGGCACATGATGGGTCCTACATCTGGCCCAGGGAATTGGCCATTTCTAAAGCCAGTCCCAGACCCAGTGCAGAGCAGGGATCAGGGAAGTAAATGGGAGAGAAATTTTTCCCAAAGCAGGGTGTTTTTGATCTGTGCAGTAGGCCAGATGCAAGTACTTCTCTTTCACTGATCGAGGGCTGCCTCTCACTGGTTCTGGATGTGCTGCTGGGTTTATTTATTTATTTATTTATTTATTTATTTCCACCCCTCCTGGGGTGGAAAATGCCTCTTGTGCGTCGCTACTTGTCTGCATCATTATGCACCATGACCTGATCCAGCCTGAAGGGCTCAGGCTCTCACTGGGTCAGGTCTGACAACTCCTCATTGCTTCTGAACTGTCTCTTCCTGCCCCTGCCACTGAGTCCGATTCCTCATCTTTGCTTTTGATGTTCAGGGTTCCTATATTTTTCATATATAATTGATTCATTTGTTTTTTCAGGTATTTGTTGTAAGAGGGACCATCTAAGTACTCTGCCGTCTTGGCCCCACCTCCAATATTTTAATATAAAATAATGGTATCTGTCATCTGAGATAGTGAACATAGAGAAAAATTAATTCATACCAGAATTAATACAAATTAACGATAAAAGTCACTTGCATATAACATATGCAGATGACACAAACTTGCTTGCTGAAAGCCAAGAGGACTTGAAGCCCTTACTGATGCAGGCTGAAAACTATAGCTTTCAATATGGCTTTCACCTCAACATAATGAAAACGAAAATCCTCATAACTGGACCTATAAGTAACATCATGATAAATGGAGAAAATATTGAGATTGTCAAGGATTTCATTTTACTTGGATCCACAATCAATGCCCAAGGAGGTAGCAGTCAAGAAATAAAATGACGTATTACATTGGGCAAATCTGTTGCAAAAGACCTCTTTAAAGTGTTAAAAAGCAAAGGTGTCACATTAAAGACTAAGGTGTGCCTCACCCAAGCCATGGTTATTTTTAATTGCCTCATATGTGTGGGAATGCTGGACAATGAACAGGATGCCCGAAGAATTGATGCCTTTGAATTGTGGTGTTGGCAAAGAATACTGAATATACCATGGACTGCCAGAAGAACAAACAAATCTTCTTGGAAGAAGTATAGCCAGACTGCTCCTTAGAAGTGAGGATGGTGAGACTTTGTCTCATGTTCTTTGGACATGTTATCAGGTAGAACCATTCCCTGAAGGACATCATGCTTGTAAAGTAGACAGTCCATAAAAAAGAGGAAAACCCTCAACGAGATGGATTGACACAGTGGCTGTAACATTAGGCTCAAGTGTAGCAATGACTCTGAGGATGGCACACGACCAGGCAGTGTTTCATTCTGTTGTACCTAGGGTTGCTATTAGTTGGAACTGACTCGATGACCTCTAACAAAAACAACAATAGTAAAAAGTTTTCTATATATGATAGTCTATAATATATAAATCTAAAATACTTTGCAAAGAAAATAACATATACAAAGCTATAAAACATTATTAAAGAACATAAAACAAACCTGAACAAAAGAAGAAATACAGCATGTGGCTGATAGATTTCGCTATTCCATATTTATTATGTAAGTTTAAGACAGTTAAAATAAGAATCTTTTTAGATTTGGCTTTGTTATTTTTTAACTTAATGAGTTGGTAAATCAGACTGATATGGAATAATAGATGTATAAGAATAGCCAATAATGTTAAAAAGGAAGACTATATACTTATTATATATTACAATTCATTTAAATAGTTCATAGTTAAAGCAGATGATTTAATAGCTACAGTGCAGAACCTATTTAAAAAGACTGGAATCTTCAAAATCATGGCATTGCAATGAGAACGTTTGTGAATGTATTTTATGTAACAGTTGACATTCATAGCTCATACATCTGAAATCATAAAGCTTCAACACTAAGAATTGCTTTATCAACTTCCAAATTACATATGTGCCCTTTTGATAGTCCTCTAATGGGAAACTAAAGAAAATGGGAAACTTCCATTTCTTGCATATTTGGAGACTACACGTGAAAAAGAAAGTCACTAGCATATAAATCCATATCAGGCCAAGTCACCTTGACAATGTAAAACTTCAACATTGAATCACGGACCTTAGGTACTATGGTCTATGCAAAAATTCAAGGTTAGTGAAACAAATTTTATAGTGCAGTCTCTTGAATAATTAAATGGTAAATAATTATTTTAGGTTGGATTTCCACAAAAGGTGACAAGGCTTTAAATGTAAGTATTGATTTGGGAGCTGAGAGCAGTGGTGGTACAGTGGTAGAATTCTCACGTGAGAAACCTGGCTCCATTCCTGGTCAATACATCTCATGCACCACAACCACCTGTCTGCAGTGGGAGTTTGCATGTTGCTATGATGCTAGATAGGTTTCAGTGGAAATTCCAGACAAAGACAGACTAGGAAGAAAGGACTAAAGATCTACTTCAGGAAAAAAAAAAAAACAGCCAATGAAAATCTTGTGGGGGTCAGATCCTCGAGTGATCATGGGGATGGTGCAGGACTGAGCAACGTTTGTTCTGTTGTGCGTGGGGTCACCATGAGTCAGGGTTTGACAGCAACTAAAAACAAAAACAATTGATTTGACTTGACAGCAACTAAAAACAAAAACAATTGATTTGGAAAGTAACTCCTGGAAACACTGGTAAGGTAGTGGGGAAATGAGATAGAGAAGTCAAGGAAACCAGTACAGGATAGTTAATAAGCAGATTACTGCTGTGAGCAACCAGTATTCAATCTCACCGGGGACTTCTTGAAAAATGAATATAATCTGGCTCTGAGTTGTTCCACTGAGGGCAATGAACCTGAAGAATTTATCAACTAACTTTCATCTGTCACTTTTGAGCGATACTCCCAGAGAAGGTAACTCCCTGGCATCCCTGGTTTGCTCTACGCATGGGCAAATAAAGTTATTGATGCTCGCAGTAGAAGCCCCAGACATGTAAGGGGATATGGTCTTACACGACACGTAAAAGAACAGCGACTACTAGGGAATATGCATGAGTCACTGATATCATCTGGTATTCACACTTTGTAAGACTACTTTGCTGACGATATTTAGAATTCAAAAAATGCATTCATATCCAGTCATTTTCACAGTGCCCAAAAGATAGAATCAAGAACATTCCCACCAAAGGGAGCAGCTTCCTTGAATTTGAGAAAAAGGTGCAGCACATAGAAATTTAGACTTTGTGCTAGATACGACGTTTCAAATTAGTGTTAGAAATATTTCATTATTTTTAAAAGAATGCTAAGAGGATTAAAACAAACCATAGCTGTTGCTGTAGAGTTGATTTTGACTCATAGACCCTATAGGACAGAGTAGAACTGCCCCACAGAGTTTCCAAGGAGCGCCTGGTGGATTTGAACTGCTGATCTTTTGGTTAGCAGCAGTAGCACTTAACCACTAGTTCACCAGGGTTTCTGCTAAGAGGGAGTAGGTAATAATAATAATTATTATAAAAACCCCTTGCGTTCAATTCAATTCCAGCTCATAGCGACCCTATAGGACAGAGTAGGAAACGCCGTAGGGTTTCCAAGGAGCAGCTGGTGGATTTGAATTGCCAGCCCTTTGATGAGCAGCCAAGCTCTTCACCATATCATCACTAGGGCTCCAGGTAATAATAGAGATAATTACTTTTATTGCTGATCAAATCCATTTCCCTTAGTCTTGTAAAATTATTCCATCTTCTTTTCCATTTTATTCTTATGCAGCTCAAGAAGTGGTGCACGAAGCTCAAGTGGGGAAGCAGGTGATTATGTGATCTCAGCATGGCCATCAACATCTCATGACCCATACTATGTTTGCTTTGAGAATGAGCATAGGACTCAATTCAAGTCAATGAAAATTAATATTAGTAATTCTGTTTAAACTGCAGAAAGAAAAACGTCTTCTACACTAGATTTGAACACAGGAGCTGGAAAGTTAAGCTTCGTTAACCAAATTTTTACATAAGCCTGAAAGTGAAGCCTAGGCAAAACTAAGAGATGGAAAAAAGTACCAGGATCTGATGACATTGTTTGAATTCTAAGATGAAGTACAAACCGAGGTCAGACCTACCACTGAAATTTTTAGTGACATAAGCTAATAATGTTCTTTTTATTGCTAAACAGTTTGAATTGGGTTTTAAAAGAGTCCTGTTTATAACATTACTATATGGGATAAAATGATATTAGATCCATTCTTAGCACAATATATTTCTAATTCTCCAGTTTCTAAATTGCAGATTAAATGATAAATCTCAAACAACCAAAAAAAAAAAAAAAAGTACATCAAATAAATCAAAAAAAGGACTAGAAAAATATACAGGAATATTTCTATAATTAGAATTACTGTAAATCCATTCATTCCCTGACTCTAAGGACAAATATTACATTTTAACAAATACTATGTATTTGTTAAACTTCCAAAGATGCTATGAATAACTCTGAAAGACCAGTAACAACTGATGAAAATATTTAGAAGGAAAATTTGCTAATTTCACTAGGAAAAAAAGCTTTTATAAATCAACAAAAATAGACTGGTAGCATAGTGGTTAAGAGTTCAGCTGTTAACCAAATCGTCAACAGTTCACACCCACCATGCACTCCTTGGAAACCCTATGGGGCAGTTCTACTCTGCCCTGTAGGGTCACTATGATTCAGAATTGACTTGACAGCAATAGGTTGTTTTTTTATAAACATAAAAATGAGAGATTTGTATAAAATGAAACAATGGCAGATATAATATAAATATATTATAAATAGATGTAAACTTAAGTAATAATCCTCTAAATTAAAAAAATTATGATTTTTTTAATCTATTAGATTTGTGAAGAGTAAAAAATGCACAAACATACAATTGTGACAAGGATTTGATGAATAAAATAATCTCACTTCTAGAGGAGGTATAATTTTCTATAGCCATTTTGAACAATTTAGCAACATATATTTCAAAATATAAAATCCTTATAATCTAAGTAGCATGTCTATATTTAAAAAATTATATGGAAGTACTTGCAATAATTAAAATATATTTGTTTCAATATTGTTGATAAAAACAAAATTGTTAAACAACAATTAAATGCTTAGGCATAAGTAAAGTTTACCAGAAATAGGAAGTAAAATATAAAACAGTAGCAAGGCATTATGCTTAGTGTGGAATACTTGTACCAGAAAGCAATATACACTTCCATGTAAATAAGAAAATGTAAAAATAAAAACAAAAGACAAATGACACTGGTTGTGAAAAATCTGGGAACATATTATAGTTTTGTGTGTTGTGAAATTATAGCATAATTTCCTGTTGCTACTAGCCTGTATTAACTATAATAACCAGAAATAAATTAACTAATTAAAAAATAAAGGGAATTTGAGCACATTAATCTATGCCAACATAATTTCTTTTCACAAAAAGAACAGACACTTTGATGTTTCAATTGAAGTTACTTGTCCTAGTGAAAGCACTATACCTATAGTCCAACAGAAATTAAAACAAAACGTTTTATTGAAGGAATAATTTCATTTTACAAAATGGAGAAACACATGGCATTCAAACAGACTGCAGCATGTGTTCTTCCTTGCAGGGAAAAAACAACAGAGTTTTTAACAGTCAGAATAAACAAAGGCAAACTGTTTCACATCAAAAAGGGCACAGAGGAAAGGAGAAACTTACAAGGAGTTGTCAAACTACAAACTTTTTTAACATCAATTTCTAGCCTTACACAAATCTCTTATTCCTGATACAGTTTGACTAACGTAAAATTTCTAAAGTGAGATGTATAATCATTCTTGATGTGAAGATTTAGTGATGGATTATAGGCTGAGTCAAATCTAGTTGGAGTCCTTGAAATGTAAACTCGACAATTTAGTTAGGAAAGAGTGATGATTAAATTAGCTCTAAACCTGAAACCTTTTGAAATGTAAACATTGCCCATCCAGTTAAAAGGAAGTGAGTTAGGACCTAGGCATCCACTGGGTGAATTCCCTGAAAGCAGTAAAGATAGAAAATTTATTTACATAAGTTAAAGCCCAAATCTCTGCAGTCTTTGTTACAGATGTTAAGAATTTTACAACTGCCATCTGCCTCCTTGTTTTAACAAGCTTAGTCTACCTAGTTTCAAATTTACAAAGAACTAGCAGAAACACAGTGAAAAAAATCCCAGTGAGCAAAGATTTAATCTGGGAGTCAGAATGTGGAGCTAAGAATTGATATATACCTAATCTTGGCTATAAAGTTATTTACAGGTTCTAACTTAATTTAACATATCAGTTCTATCATCTAACCTAAGGTTGACCAAGGTGCCTTCTTTTGGGCCAGCTGCGTAAACTTTCTTAACAGGAACCAAACAAATCCTTATCTAGGTTAGAAATTCTGAGTTCTGTCTTCTTTGTTTTTCAAGCAGTAAAACTTTTACAGAAGCCTGAATGATTTCTTTAGAGTAATAGAAATGAAAACCTTAGCTTAATTCAGAATAGAGTTTTTAATTTGGGTCTAAAGTCACCCAATTCAGGTACGCCAGAACTTCAGTTTCTACCATTCACATCCACATACTTAATGTAACTAGTTGTACAGTGACTAACTGCCATTCTTCCAAAATTATAAGCTCCTTGAGAGCATGGATCATACTATGAATATATGTACATATAAAACCTCTAATCAAGTATTTGACACATATAAACAGTAAATAATTTCATTAAAGATTATTTTAAAGAAATGTCATTTTGAAGATTTGATAGCTATTTAATAATTATATACTACATAATGTTTTTATTTTATGAGCTAATTCACAAACATACTTTAAAAAGATAAATAGCACTAAAAGTTTATAAGAAAAACAAGATTCTGCTATTCCATTTCTCACTCAGTCCTGCCCTTAAAGGCAATTACTTTCGTCATATTTATATGATCTTTTTTGTATTTATCTTTATTTATAAAGAAGTCTTCCACAAAAATTTCTTTATCTATTTAAAAATTGTATTAATGTTGCATTTTGATCAATTAAGATTTATCTTACACCAGTCATATATATTCCCTCATGTCATCTTCCTAATGTGTGTGTGTATGTTTGTGGGTGTGTGTCTGTGTGTTTTCCTCGGCTGAGCGAATTAATGAACCATGTTGTTGTTGTTTTTCCTATGACAAATTGGGTTTTCTGGTATCAATAACTCCTGTAGACCTTATTTACTCAGCATTCTATGTACTCATATAGATGTATTTCCACATATTTAACCAGATTTATAACTTGAGTAAGCCCCAAACCCATTGCCATCAAGTCAATACCAACTCATAGCAACCCTATAGGACAGAGTAGAACTGCCTCATAGGGTTTCCAAGAAGTGGTTGGTTGATTGGTACTGCCAACCTTTTGGTTAGCTGCCTAGCTCTTAACCACTGCACCACCAGAGCTCTAATTTGAGTAACTTGTAATTCATTTATTTAAAAAGTATTTATTAAGTGATCACTGTTGCCAAATGACCATGTGTATTTTTCTTCCTAAAAATTTTCCTCATGAAGCCCTTCATCAACTTTTCTGAAACGGACTAACTGCTTTGGAGTCATTCTACACACTTGCTATCTAAGATTGCTCTTTACATTTTACTGGGTTTGATTCTCATTTTTCTATGTTTATTTATTTTTTTTCCTCTTTCTCAGTTGCCTCTTTCACTTTTCTGGAAGTCACCCTTTAATATTTTCCTAAGGAAAAATGACTAGGGCATAAATATATTTACATCTATCTAAATGTATAATCTAGAATGAACTTTTCATCTTCACTGTATCCAATTCCTACTCACTCTTTAGATTCCAGAACAAAGCTCAAAAAACTTTGAGATTTATCACAACCTTACTTATCTCATTTTTCTCTAATCTCCTGTAAGACTATCTGCATCACTCATCAGCTAAGAATTGTTAGTTTTGGATATTAGTCATGGCCCTGATAATTTGGACAAATTGTAGCTTCTCTCAGACTGTTTCCTGACTTATCATGCAATAACATTTTGAAGTATTAAGTTGATTGTTACAGTGTTAGGGTGGCTATTCTTTCCTCTCTGCTCAGGTTGAGGTCCAATATGTTTTGCTTCATCTTTAAACTGGAAGTCATCACACTGTTCCCCTACTGGCCTTTAGGGGTCATTGGTCCTCAGAAGCTTACAGGCAATCAGCAATTGTGAAGAAGCATCCTTGCTCAGGTCCAAGGGTGATGCCAGGTAGTGAAAAACTGAGATTACCATCATATTGGTGGATAAATTCTATAGCGTACAGAAGGCTTCCTCAAACAGTGGCTTTATAACTGACTATGGTGAATTCAGGAGCACTGGTGGGGCAGTGGTTAAGAACTAGGCTGCTAACCAAAAGGTCGATGGTTTGAACTCACCTGCCACTGCATGGGAGAAAGATGTGGCAGTCTTCTTCCATAAAGATTCCAGCCTTGGAAACCAATTGGGGTAGTTCTACTCTGTCCTATAGGATTACTATGAGTCAGAATCGACTCTATGGCAGTGAGCTTTGTTCTGGGTTTATGGTGAATTCAAACTGCAGTCTTTTTAAGAGCGCAACAGCCTGATGATTGCCTACATACAGAAATCAGATGGCCTTTCTTGGGCATCAGCAACCTCTACTTCCCACAAGGCTGACTCACACTGGTCCTTTAAACTCTCCACAGGTCTAACAACTTCCAGTCCTCAGGCAAGTCCTGACTTATCTCAGGATGAATGATGACTTTGGCTGTCTAAAGTATCCACAGCCCAATCACTTTTCTTTTTCTATCCTATCGCTATGGCACTTCCTTCTTAAACTTTATACCCAAGAGTACAAAAGCCTCATTTTGCTCTCTTTTACAACAAGAGAAGCTGATTTCTCGTCAGAAAAAATAAAAAAAAGACTAAGAACATATAAGGATAAAAGCCTCGTCAGCCTTCTCTATCCATTCCCAAAAGACTTGACAGAGGGACCCTGCTTTCAAACACAACTTTGTCTACTTCAATCTGAAAAAACAAGTCAGGTAGTACTACTGGGCCTTTGTTTTTAATTTATTATTATTCCCCATTTCACACGTTCATTTGAGTGAATAGGAGCATGTATGCTTGAAAAAGAAGACTATGAAGCATAAAAGCAAGGAATTTCATGTACCGAAATACTGGCACAGAATTATAATAAAGAAACCAAAGTTTCTAACATTTATATAGAACAAGGTATGACATTTTGAAAGAGTTTATGGCACAGTAAACTCAAAGCAACCCAAGAACCTCTGTAAATATTTGAAAATACCCCATGAGTTCAAAATGTTCTCTCTACTTAATCATATGTAACATGAAATGCACACATGTAAAGCAATTAAGTAGGAGTCTCTGAATGGTGCAAACGGTTAAGCGCTCAAATACTAACAGAAAGGTTGGCATTCCAAATCATCCTAGAGACACTTTGGAAGGCAGGTGTGGTGACCTGCTTCCAAAGGTCACAGCCTTGAAAACTCTATGGACTAGTTCCTATTCTCTACACCTGAGGTCGTCATTAGTTGGAATTGACTCAACAGCAACTAACAACAATAAAACAATAACTACAAAAACAACAAAAGTGCTGTCATATTGAATGTAAATATATTTAAAATGAAGCCAATACACACTCGCCACCATATCTAAAATATTTATATGTTAAGAAGTTACCTATTCAACTCAATTTTGAATTGACAGTTCAATGTACTTTTCTTTAAAATGTTCACTCAGTCATCTAAGTTGTCCATTTGAAACTGTGAGTAACGTATGTCATCACAGCACACTGCAAAATAATAAGTTTGGTGCTAAAGCACAAGAAAAATATTGCACTGAAAAAATTCATTCATGAACACATCCATTCATCATATATTCATTAATCATCTACTTTTGTTAGGTATTGTGTTTAATAATGCTGCACTGAAGACACTGGCAAAAAACAAGGCTCCAGGAATTGATGGAATACCTACTGAGATGTTTCAACAAATGGAGGCAACGCTGGAAGCACTCACTTGTCTATGTCAAGAAATCTGGAAAACAGCTACCTGGCCAATTGACTGGAAGAGATCTATATTTGTGCCCATTCCAGAATAGGTGAGCCAACAGAATGTAGAAATGATCAAACAATATCATTAATATTACACACAAGTAAAATTTTGCTGAAGATGATTAAAAAATGGTTGCAGCCTTACATCAACAGGGAACTGTCAGAAATTTAAGCTGGATTCAGAAGAGGATGTGGAACAAGGAATATCATTGCTGATGTCGGATGGATCTTGGCTGAAAGCAGAGAATACCAAAAATATGTTTACCTGTGTTTAATTGAATACAAAAATGCTTTCGACTGTGTGGATCTTAACAAAATATGGATAATATTGCAAAGAATGGGAAATCAAGAACACTTAATTGTGCTCATGAGGTACCTGTACTTAGACCAGGAGGTAGTCATTCAAACAGAACAAGGGGATACTCATGGTTTAAAATCAGAAAAGGTGTAGGTCAGTGTTGTATCCTTTCACCATACTTATGTATGCTGGGCAAAATAATCTGAGAAAATGGATTATATATTAAGAAAAACACATCAGAATTAGACAAAGACTCATTAACAACCTGGGAAATGCAGATGACACAACTTTGCCTGCTGAAAGTGAAGAGGACGTGAAGCACTTATTGATGAAGATCAAAGACTACAGTCTCAGTACGGATTACATCTCAACATAAAGAAAACAAAAATTCTCACAACTGGACCAAATAAGCAACACCACAATAAATGGAGAAAATATTGAATTTGTCTAGGATTTAATTTTACTTGGATTCACAGTCAATGTCTTCATAGAAGTCAAGAAATCAAATGACACATTATACTGGACGATCTACTCTAAAAGACCTCTTTAAAGTGTTGAAAAGCAAAGGTGTCACTTTGAGGACTAAGATGAACCTGATCCAAGCCATGGCATTTTCAAATGCTTTATATGCACGTGAAAGCTGGACAATGAATAAGGAAGACCGAAGAGGAATAGATGCATTTGAATTATGGTGTTGGTGAAGAATATTGAATATATCATGGACTGCCAAAAGAATGAACAAATCTGTCTTGGAAGAAGTACAGCCAAAATGCTCCTTAGAAGCAAGGATGGTGAGACTTTGTCTCAGGTACCTTGGATATGTTATCAGGAGGGACCAGTTCCTACAGAAAGACATCATGCTTGTTAATATAGAGGGTCGGAAAAAAAGAAAGAAGACCCTTAATGAGATGGATTGATGCAGTGGCTGCAACAATGGGCTCAAACACAGCAACAATTGTGAGGATAATGCAGGCCCAGGCAGCGTTTTGTTTTATATAATGTCAGTATGCTTCAGAGCCCACTGGACAACACCTAACAACATTGTGTTTAAAATTGTTAGCCAAATTTGTTTTGACTCTTATAGGAGTTTAAGGAGCCCTGATGGCACAGTGGTTAAAGCTCTCAGCTGCTAACCAAAAGTTCAACAGTTCAAACCCACCAGTGACTCCACAGGACAAAGATATGGTGGTCTGCTTCTATAAAGTTTACAGTCTTGGATATCCTTTGGGGCAGTTCTACTTCATCCTGTAGGGTCGCTATTGTTATCGAACCCCAGAAGGTGGGTGCTTGTCTGGCATCCTCAGACTTACCAAGTATCTGGACACTGGCCTTTAGGAAAGAGAAAGTAACTTTATTGCAGTGCATAGGGCCAGGAGCTGAAAGGAAGTTCCTCAGATACTGCTCCTTGAGCTATGGGGAAGCAGGGCTTATATGTTATTTGGGCAGCAAGATGGTGGCTGCACAGGCATACCGGGAGGGAAAATTCTAGAAGGTGGTCAGGAAAGAGGAGATGACATGGTTCTTATTGGACTTCTGGCTTCGGAATAGGGTCCAAGTTATGACTTTCCTTCTCATTCATTCCACATTTTGCTGTGTCTGCTGTTGAAGTCAATTAGTGGTCACAGCTGCCCTTGTGTGCATGCAGGGCAAGCCAAATCTGGCCTGAGCTAGTTTAAGGACTAATGGAAATTTACTAGCATTCATAGGGTCAGGTTACAATCCCCTACTGAGTTGTAGAAATTCCTTTATCTTAAGGGATGAGGGTCAGTGACTCATCTGGCGATGTCCTGCTTACATGGGGCAGAGTTTTAGGGATCTAGGAACAGGCAAGGAATGATTAGCTCCTGGAGGTAGCAGGTAAAGAAGACTTAAAACAAAAGAAACAAGGGAAAGATTAGTCCACAAGTACCACAGCGTCCACCGGACTGAGTCCTGCACAGCTTGTCCAAGGACACATCCAAACTCCCTGAGGGACCAAATTACTGGGCTGAGGGCTGTAGGGACCATGGTCTCAGGGAACATCTAGCTCAACTGGCGTAACATAAATATATGCCAGGCAGTCAGCTAAGTGGTTTTCAGTTTATCTTAGCAACCTGGAAGCAAAGTTCCTTGACCCAAAATCAAAAGCTAGCAGAGCCAAGATTTGAACCGAGGCAGACAGTCTCCAGGACCCCTCTGTTATACTGCCAGCAGAAGCTTTACTAGCTTTCTCCTGCTGCCAGGCCCCTTCATACACTCAGAGGTTTTCGCTTCAATCCAATTAACAACCTCCCAGTAAACACTGTATATACGCTGATGTCTTCCAACTTAGCACCAGTTCTACTCACCAACTTCTGCCACCTTGCTCCACACCTAAGATTTAAGAAGGTAAAGAGAATGGCCAATCTTAGGTGCTAAGAGAAGCAAAAGAAATTGCCTGGTGTAAGCAGAACACACCAATAACCACTGAAATGCAAGTTGGCCTTACCCCCCTGGCCCAGGAGACTGAAATAGAAATGGAGAAGGGAATGGGGATCCAGGATGCAAAAGTGTTTAAGCTAAAGTTAAACTGTTACCTAAGATACTTGGAAACACTAAGTTCTTGGACTACTTAAGGATCATCTGAAGTACTACATCCCCAGACTGCCTTAAGAAAAGTTCTCCAATACAGCATTTCATAGGGGCTCAATTGAAGCCTGCGTCTAGGGGCCACCTGGACTCTCAACAGGGCAATGTAGCAGCTTGATCCAGGGCAGGCTGGTCTCTTAGAATACAAATATTCACCCACATTGCCCACATTAGCTTAGGTTTATAATTAGACCTTTTAAGCACACAGTCAATGCAGTAGTTACTGTGGTCTCCAGGGTGCATGTAGCTTCCACTGAATTCCTAAATGTCCTGACTTTGGATACAAAGGCTCCTCTGTTATCACTTTCTCAAATCTAGGAATAATTTCATTGAGGAGAGTTTTGCTTACCTCGGATGCCTTTTCCATCTGGAAGGGGAAGACTGCTACCCATCCTGTAAAGGTATCTACTTGAAACCTCCTGTAGCCGTTAGCACAACTGCTAAGTCCACTTGCCAGTCTTCTCCGGGTCCATTCCCACAGGCTTGTACACCAGGCACAGGAGGTGGTGGGCCTGTTTTTGGATTGTTCTTTGCACAGGTGCCACATTGTTGTACTACTTTATGGATAGTCTTTCATAGATTATGCTCTTTAATCAGTTTGGCTAGCCAGTAAAACATAGCATCCTGACCAAAATATGTGTGCTTTCTCATCCGCTGCTTTTATTATCAGGTACATCAGGCATTCTGGTATTAACACCTGTCCTTGGAAATTGTACATCCACCATCTTCTGCTCTCTTATTAAGGTAAAAGCCCCATTCACAAGCTCTGTTTGTCACTGGGGGTTTTCTGGTAGCTTCTGGCATCTGATGCAGTGTATAACTGCCACCTCTTTTGACCATAGTACATTATTCAAAGAAACGCATCTCTAGTAGGCTTTCTTTCCTCCAGTCCCACCAGTCAAGATGCTTTTTGCTGTCGTGGGCCTGCCGGGGTTTGGGGTGAGGTAAGGATGGTGACCATCTCACCAAGCTCTGAAGCTGTGTGCCACTGTGCCACCTCTGCCTGTGTTTGGCAGCTCTCCACCCTGCCAATGAAGCCCACCAATGGCTGGGACTGCAGACTTGTCCCTGCCTGGGCTGGCTGGAGGGTCCCCTGTGCATCTGAGATAGCAGCAGAGGCCATGTTCTCCAGCTCTCTGATCTATTGTGTAAGCTGTCCTCCCACCATTATTGCAACCCAGGGTTCCTCAAGGGTTGCAGGGGAACCCCTGGGCCCCATCAGTCCAAGTCATTGGATAACAGCTGTAGGAGCTGTGTTATGGGTTTCTTGCTCAGACTGGATTGGCCTCAAGGAACACCCTCATTTCCAGTGGCCTTGTTGTTTGCAGTAGGCACACTGTCTGCAGCCTAGATTTAGGGGGCCTTGGGTTGGCCACCAGCCCTTTTGCAGCCCACGAGGACTTACCCTGCACAAGGTCTGCCTAGGCAGCAGGTTACATCTGATTGCTGCTGCCAGGAACGTGGCCTTTTTCCTTGTACCTGGTCCTGATTATTGAAGACCTTAAAGGTAATCTCAACAAGTTGTTAAGTATTCTTTCCTAGACCTCCTTCTAACTTTTGAAGTTTCCACCTGATGTCAGGGACACTGTGGCTGATGAGGGTAATATTTATTAACCAGCCATTCTTTGGGTCTTCAGGGTTTATATCAGTAACTGCCAGTATACACTTCATACACTGGTTCTAGGAAGCTGGAGGGATTTTCCTTGGGGCCTTGTTGTACATCCTGAACTTTCCTAAGGCTCTTCTGGTTTGTGGGCCTGTGACCCTAATACTCCACAGCATGTTTTCTCCTTTTCAAAATGGGCAACTGAGAGCTTGACATAACTAACACCATGATGAACCTGTAAGTTTCTTGTTTTTTCCTTCTGTGCATTCTCCCCTTTTACATACCTTTGTTAATGGTTTGGTTTTGTGCATACCTTTGTTAATGACTTTGTTTTATGACTTAGGATCCCCCACAAGAAGATGTGGGATGTCAGATTTCAGAGATGTGTATCTTTAGCCTGATAAGGAAATGTCTGGTTCCTTATCTCTTTAGTATGATAGAGTCTCTTGTAATTACCTTGGAATGAATAACAACACTTCTAACCATTGTAAAAATCATATATAAGCTCTAATGTAAAAATGCCCTTTGGGACTCCCTAAGGACAGCCTGCATCACTGTTAGTTCCCCGGTGGTGTATACCTCCTAAATTAAAACTTTCTCACTCTTTCTGATTTGGAGTATGTTTCATTGGCTCTACTGCTCCAGGGCACGGACCCTATTCAGGTAACAGGTTCCTTGATGTAAACCAACTATCAAAACAGGTTTTTTTTTTAATAATGTTCTACCTGTCCTGCCCCCAGTTGTTATCTGTAGCAGGTACACTCTGGGCTGCCAAGAGTCTAATACAATTTTGAAGGTGGAGGTTATGCAACCTGTTGGCCTCTTGGCCTGCCTTTTCTTCCATTCCTCTGTAGTTAGGTGGAGGATGTAGTTAGGTGAAGAATGGTGTATGGTCTCTGATAAACCCTCTAGACTGGCTGTTGTGATCCAGTCAGTAGGCATTTGTCTCAGCGGAAATTGCCCTGAGGGGACTTGGGTGGATCCTTGGCCAAACTGCACCCTTCTACAGGTGTGTGCTGGGAGACTATTCCCTGGGCAGGACCAGGAGTTTCTGACTCATGAGAAGTCAGTGAGCAATTCGCCAGAGGAGTGGCAGAGGGTTCAGCCAAAAGGGTAGTGGCTAGAGGCCGGGAAGCAGGCTTACACCTCCAGGTGGAAGACTTATGGATAAATGCAAATCTGGGTGGGGCTCAGGTTTCCACCTAAGCCCCCACTCTATACACATTGCTACAGGCTTGAAAGAAAAAGCCTGTGTTCATCCCAGGCAAATCCTAGTTCCCCTTTTAGCATATCCAATGAAGGATTGGCTGAAGGCAGAGTTACATGTTCTCTGCAGTACATTCAGATTAACAGCATAATCCTAAACACATAACCCTTTTTAAAACATTCCAGATTTGTTTTCTCTTCACACCTTCTCTTCCCATTTATATGCATATGGCCTTGGGCCTCTGGCTGGGTGGAACCAGAAGACACTGGCTTCCTATCAATCATCCCGTTTATCTGGCCTGGTTTTTGCCCCAGGCTTCTCCAGGAGGGGCTTTTCTCCCCTTCCTTTTTCCTCTGCACCATTAGCTTACACTGTTTTTGTAGGTTTTTATTTTGCCAGAGAGCCATCTCTCTCTTTTATCATGGTTAAGACTCACACTCACACACAAACACACACACTCAGAAATAGAACCAGAACCAGAACTTAAAGTCAACAATAAACTAGGTTTCCCGTTCTCTGTCATCAGCTAGGGGGAGTGGTGGGGCAAGATAAGGTATCTTAGTAGAGCTTCAAGCTCTTCTAACCGGGATGTCTTAGTCCTCCTACTTCAATCCTGCAAATACCTCCCCACCTCAGAACCAGAACTGCGATCAACCAGAAACTAAGGTACCTGTTCTCTGCCGTTGGAAAGGGGGAGTGGTGGAGTAATAAGCAAAATCTTAGCACGGCTTCAATACTCCCAATGAGGATGTCTTACTCCTATCTGAATCCTCCAGATACCTTCTCACCTCTAATCACGAGCACTTAACAGTTAACAAGAGAAATTTCTAGGCCACTTCCTAATAAACGTCTGTACCAAAGTAAGTGTCTAATTCTTTTTTTTTTTTGGAAATCTCTGAATATGCTTTTATTCTTTTTTTTTTGTAGTTGCTACTTTTTATTTTTATTTTTATTTTTTTTAAATATTTTATTGTAATTCAGGTGAAGGCTTACAGAACAAAGCGTTTCTCATGAAACAGTAGTACACATGTTGTTTTACGACATTGGTTAACAACTCCACAACATATTAACCCTCTAACTTCTCAACCTTTTTTTTTTGGTGAAGATATACATAGCGAAAGATACACCGTTTCAAAAATCTCTACATACACATTTCTGTGACATTGACTACGCTATTCTAATTCTGCTGTTATTCTCACTTAAGATGAAGGCTTACAAAACAAAATAGTTTCTTATTTAACAGTTACTACAAATGTTGCCCTATGACAATAGTTAACAATCTCACAACACATCAACAATATCCTTACTCAACCTTGGGTTCCCTATCACCAGCTTCCTTGTCCCCTTCTGCCTTCTGGCCCTTGTCACTGGACTACTGAACCTCATTACTCCCATTTGGTTTTACGGGGCTGTCCACTCCCAGGCTGAACAGTGAAACTCGGAGGTAGCTTCACCACTGAGCTAAAAGGGTGTCTGGGGGCCATACTCTCGATGTTTCTCCAGTCTCCTTTAGGCCAGTAAGTCTGGTCTTTTCTTTGTGAGATAGAATTTTGTTCTACATCCTTCTCCAGCTCTGTCCAGAACCCTGTGTTGTGATCCTGGTCAGACCAGTCAGAGGTGGTAGTCGGGCACCATCTAGCTGTACTGGACTCAGTCCGGTGAAGGCCTTTGTAGCTGTGGACAATTAGTCCTTTGGACTAATCTATTCCTTGTATCCTGTTCTCTTCATTCTCCCTTGCTCCCGAAGGGATGAGACCAGTGGAGTATCCTAGATGGCCGCTCACAGGCTTTTAAGACCCCAGACACTACTCACCAAGGTAGAATGTAGAGCATTGTCTTTATAAGTAGTGTCATGCCAATTGAGCTAGGTGTTCCCCGAGACCATGGTCTCCACAGCCCTCTGCCCAGCAATTCAGTCCCTCAGGGAGTTTGGATGTGTCTATGGGGCTTCCATGACCTTTCCTTGTACAAGTTATGCTAGTTTCCCCTGTATTGTGTACTGTCTCACCCTTCTCCCAAGATACCACTTATCTATTGCATATTTAGTATTCCCCCTCCCCACCCATCTCATCCCTTGTAACCAACAAAGATTGTTACATTTTGTGTGTGAACTTTTTCATGGGTTTTTACAATAGAGGTCTCATACAATATTTGTTCTTTCGTGATTGACTGATTTCACTCAGCATAATGTCCTCCAGTTTTATCCCTGTTATGAGATCGTTCACAGATTCATCGTTGATCTTTCTCATTGCATAGTACTCCATTGTGTGTATGTACCATAGTTTGTTTATCCGTTCATCTGTTGATGGGCATCTAGGTTGTTTCCATCATTTTGCTATTGGGAACAATGCTGCCATGAACATAGGTTTGCATATGTCTAGTCGAGTGACGACTCTTATTTCTCTAGGATATATCCCTAGGAGTGGGATTGCTGGATCGAATGGTATGTCTATTTCTAGCTTTCTGAGGAAGTGCCATATCATTTTCCAAAATGGTTGTATCATTTTGCATTCCCACCTGCAGTGCATAAGAGTTCCGATCTCCCCGCAGACCCTCCAACATTTGTTGTTTCCAGTGTTTTTGATTCGTGCCAGTAATGCGGGGGTGAGATGGTATCTCATTGTGGTTTTAATTTGCATTTCTCTAATGGCTAGTGATCGCGAGCATTTCCTCATGTGTCTGTTGGCCATTTGAATGTCTTCTTTGGTGAAGTGACAGTTCATTTCGTTGACCAATTTTTTAATAGGATTATTTGTTTTTTTGTTGTAGAGGTGTTGGATTTTCTTGGAGATTATGGAGATTAGACTTTTTTGTGACTTTTACTGTCCAAAAATTTTTTCCCAGTCTGTAGGTTCTCTTTTTACTCTTTTGGTGAAGTCCTTTAAAGAGCATAGGTGTTTGATTTTTACAAGATCCCAGTTATCTAGCTTATCTGTTGGGGTTTCTGCATTGATAGTTATGGTTTGTATCCTGTTAATGTCATGTATTAAGGCCTGAAGTGTTGGTCCTATTTTTTTCTATGAACTTTATAGTTTTAGGCTTTATATTCAGGTCTTTGATCCATTTTGAAGTAGTTTTTGTATACGGTGTGAGGTATGGGTCCTGTTTCATTTTTTTGCAAATGGATATCCAGTTTTGCCAGCACCATTTTTTAAAAAGACTGTCTTTTCCCCATTTGATGGACTTTGGGCCCTTGTTGAAGATCAGGTGACCATAAGTGGATGGATTTAAATCTGGGTTCTCAATTCTGTTCTGTTGGTCAATGTATCTGTCATCGTACCACTACCAGGCTGTTTTGACTAGTGTAGCTCTATAGTAGGTTCTGAAGTCAGGTAGTGTGAGTCCTCCAACTTTATTCTTCTTCTTCAGTACTGCTTTACTTATTCGGGGCTTCTTTCCTTTCCATATAAAGTTAATGATTAGTTTTTCCATCTCTTTGAAGATTGTTGTTGGTATTTGGATCGGGATTGCATTGTATTTGTAATTGCTTTGGGCAGAATTGCCATTTTCACAATGTTGAGTCTGCCTATCCATCAGCATGGTATGTTTTTCCATTTATGTAGATCCTTTTGGGTTTCATGCAGTAGAGTTTTGTAGTTTACTTTGTATAAGTCTTTTACATCCCTAGTCAGATTTATTCCTAAGTATTTTATCTTTTTAGGGGCTATTGTAAATGGTATTCTTTTCCTGATTTCCTTTTCATCGTTCTCCTTATTGGTGTATAGGTATCCAACTGACTTTTGAATATTTATCTTGTATCCTGTTACTCTGCTGAATCTTTCTATTAGTTCCAGTAGATTTCTCGTGGAGTCTTTAGGGTTTTCTACGTATAGTAACATATCATCTGCAAACAGGGAGAGTTTAACTTCTTCATTACCAGTTTGGATGCCTTTTATTTCTTTTTCTTGCCTTATTGCTCTAGCTAGAACTTCCAGCACAATGTTAAATAGGAGGGTTGATAAAGGGCATCCTTGTCTTGTTCCTGTTTTCAAGGGGAATGTTTTCAGCCTCTCTCCATTAAGAATGAGGTTGGCCATTGGTTTTGCATAGATGCCCTTTATTATGTTGAGAAATTTCCCTTCCGTATCTATTTTATTGAGAGTTTTTATCATGAATGCGTGTTGGACTTTGTCAAATGCCTTTTCTGTGTCAATTGAGACGATCATGTGATTCTTGTCTTTCCTTTTATTTATGTGGTGGATTACGTTGATTGATTTTCTAATGTTGAACTATCCTTGCATACCTGGTATGAATCCTACTTGGTATATTATTTTTTTGATATGATGCTCAATTCTATTGGCTAGAATTTTGTCAGAAATTTTGCATCTATATTCATGTGAGATATTGGTCTGTAATTTTCTATTTTTGTGACATCTTTGCCTGGTTTTGGTATCAGTGTTATGCTGGCTTCATAGAATTAATTTGGAAGTGTTGCTTACACTTCTATGCTCTGAAATAGCTTGAGTAGTACTGGTAGAAGCTCTTCTGGAAATGTTTTGTAGAATTCTCCAGTGAAGCCTTCTGGGCCAGGGCTTTTTTTGATTGGGAGTTTTTTTATTACCTTTTCAATCTCTTCTCTTCTTATGAGTCTGTTCAGATTTTCAACATCACTTTATTGTAATTCGGGTAGGCCGTGTGTTTCTAGAAATTTGTCCATTTCCTCTAGGTTTTCAAATTTGTTGGAGTATAGTTTTTCATAATATTCTGTTATAATCCTTTTTATTTCATTTGCGTCTGTTGTAATGTCCCCCATTTCATTTCTTATTTGGCTTATTTGTGTCCTCTCCTGTTTTTCTTTCGTCAGTCTGGCCAGTGGTTTGTCGTTTTTGTTGATTCTTTCAAAGAACCAACTTTTGGTTTTGTTGATTCTTTCTATTGTTTTTCTGTTCTCTATTTCATTCATTTCTGCTCTGATCTTTACTATTTCCTTTCTTCTGGTGGCTGTGGGCTTTTTTTTGCTGTTCTCTTTCTATTTGTTTGAGTTCTGTAGTTATTGTTTTGATTTTGTCCTATTATTCTTTTTTGATATGTGCATCTATTGCTATAAATTGTCCTCTGAGGACTGCCTTTGCTGTGTCCCAAAGGTTTTGGTATGATGTGTTTTCATTCTCATTTATTTCTATGAATGTTGTTATTCCCTCTCTGATTTCTACTATTACCCAGTGATGTGTAAGCAGGGTCTTATTCAGTTTCCATCTAGTTTATTTATTTATTTTTCCTTTCTCTTTCTGTTGTTAATTTCTACCTTGATGGCATTGTGGCCAGAGAAGATACTTTGATTATCACAATATTTTGGATCTTGTTGAGGATTGCTCTGTGGCTTAAGATGTGGTCTATTCTGGAGAACTTTCCATGTGCTTTGGAAAAGAATGTGTAGTTTGAAGCAGTTGGATGGAGTGTTCTGTATATGTCTATGAGGTCAAGTTGGCTGATTGTGCCCTTTAGGTCTTCTGTATCTTTGCTGAGTTTCTTCTTAGTTGTTCTGTCCTTTACTGAGAGTGGTGTGTTGAAGTCTCCTACTATTATTGTGGAACTGTCAATTTCTCTTTTCAGTGTTGTTAGAGTTTGTTTTATGTATTTTGGAGCCCTGTCATTGGGTGCGTAGATGTTTATTATGGTTATGTCTTCATCATGGATCCTCCCCTTAATCATTATATAGTGTCCTTCTTTGTCTTTTATGGTAGATTTTGTTTTAAAGTTGATTTTATCTGAGATTAGAATTGCCACTCCTGCTCTTTTTTGTAGTTGTTAGCTTGATATATTTTTTTCCAACCTTTGACTTTTAATAAATTCACATCTTTGTTTCTAAGGTGTGTCTCTTGTAGACAGAATACTGATGGATCCTGTTTTCTTATCCATTCTATCACTATCCATCTCTTTATGGGTGCATTGAGTCCATTTAAATTCATTGTAATTATTGATAGATGTGAGTGTGTTGCTGTCATTTTGTAGTGCTCAAGGTTTCTTTGTTCTTCTTACCCTCTTGTGCTGAGTTAATTTTGTTTGTGGATTTTTTTTTTTTAATTTCTTTTGTTTTTGTAGGTTTTGTTTTTGGCGAGACATTATGTTTTTCTTCTTTATTTTTATGAGTTGCTTTGTTAACTTTCTTTGTGGTTACCATGAATTTTACCCTTATCTGTCTATGTTTGAAGCAGTCTACCATTACTTAGTATCGCCTTGCCTTCCTCTCCATTAGAAGGTTCTATACCTATGCCATTTATTCCCTCTTTTATTGTTTTGATGTTGTTGTAATTTTTTGATTAACTGCTCTGATTCCCTGTTGTATTTCTTTTGGTTTTGGATAGTCCTCGAGAGTTCATTTCCTAGATTGGTATCTGGCTGGTACGATCCTGTGTCCTAGGTTCTGCCTGTGAGCTGAATCTGTTTGTCCTCAGGTCGAAGAACTCCCTTTAATAATTCTTGTAAGTTTGGTTTGACTTTTACATATTCCCTTAATTACTGTTTATCTGGAAATGACCTAATTTCAACATCAAATTTTAATGAGAGTTTGGCAGGATATATTATTCTTTGCTGACAATTTTTTTCTTTCAAGATTTTATATGTCATCCCATTGCCTTCTTGCCTGCATGGTTTCTGCCAAATTATCTGAGCTTAGTCTTATTGTTTCTCCTCTGTATGTGACTTCTTGTTTTTTGATGATCTCTTTTCAGGATTCTTTGTTTGTCTTTGGTTTTGGCGAGTGTGAATATGATATGCCTTGGTGATTTTCTTTTGGGGTCTCTTCTATATGGGGTTCGTTGAGCTACTTGGGTGGCCAGTTTATCATCTTTCATGATATTGGGGAAGTTGTCTGTCAGTGGTTCCTCAATGATCCTGTCTGTGTTTTCTGTTTTTTCCCCCTGTTCTGGAATGCCAGTAACTCTTAAATTGTAGCTTTTAATTGTGTCCCACATAACTCTCAAGGTCTCTTCATTTTTCTTTGTTCTTTTTTCTGAGTTATCCTCAAACAGAGTTGTATCCAAGTGTTTGCCTTCAGTTCCACTGATCCTGTCTTCCCCGCTTTCAAATCTGCTTCTTAGCCCTTCTATGATATCTGAAATCTTGTTGTTTATCTTGTGGATTTCTAATTGTTGTTTTTGTATAATTTCTGGTTGTTTATTTATTTTGGCATTTTGTTCCTGCATCATCTTCCTGAAGTCTTCCCAATTTTGTCTGGTTTTTTTCCATGAATTTGTCTATTTTTTCCTCATGTTTGTCAGCTTTTTGCCTCAGTTCTTAGAGACTTCCGGGTATTAGTGATTTTAATTCCCTATCAGGTCGTTCTAGTGCATTTTCTTCCAGAGGAGACTCATCTGGTGTTTTATTTTGGAAGCCTACTGAAACCATCCTGTCCTGCTTTTGTAAATGTTTTGATATTGTCTGCTGTTTTGGGAGCATTCAGTAGTTATTTTTCTAATTTGTTGATTGTAGATTTGTTTGTTTCGTCCCTTTTTTTAAAAAAAAAATTGACTATATCTGAGCAGGTGGACTGTGTTTTGTTTGTTGTTTGCTCATTTGTGAACTCAATAGTTTTCACCTCCTTCTCCAATTGGCAGGATCAGTCACTCAGATATGGTACAGCAGTGCAGGTCTAGCTGAAGAGGAGTTACTGAGACGGGTTGTTTGTGGCACTTACTACAGCCACCAGGTTGGGTCAGTAATCAGTGCAGGGTAGGTTCCAGTAGGCCATGCCTGTACTGCTTGGTGGTGTGATGTCAAGCGCATGGTCCAGGTAGGCAGGATGCAGTGAGTAGATTGTTATGTGTGGAGCTCAGATGGATATGGGAGAGAGGAGAGAGGAACAGGAGCCAGAAATATACAAACAAACAAAAAAGAATGCTAACAGAGCTTGCCGTTGGTGTGGAGAGATGAGAAAATTATGAAATGGAGAAAAACAGAAAGGAGAATAGGAAGAAAAGAATGAATAAATAAAAATCAGAAATGTTAAAGAACTGCAAAGTTCCCAGGGATCCCACAGATGCAGCTATGAGGTCTTGGGAAGTTGTTCACAGGTGTTGCAGTACAACCTGGCTAGAAGGCGTAGAGGTATACAAAGCCTGGTATTCAGGGATCAAAAAGAGAAGATATAGAGAGACAAGAAACTGAGCAATGAAGAAAGACAAAAAGGATAAAGAGGGAAAAGAGTACAAAACAAATCAAAAAAAGAAAGAAAACAAGAAAGACCCCCCAAAAAAACAGAAAAAAAAAAAAACAACGAAATAAGAAATGCTCTTAGGGATCGCCCTGCACGTCTGTGGGAGCTGAAGGGGAGTTCCTTGCCACGCAGCTCCGCCTGGCCAGAAAGGGCTCCCAACTCAAGAAATGGAAAGGAAAACAAACAAACAATTCAAAATGAACAAATGAACAAAAGCCTCGGGATCCCACCAGCACTGTAGCCCAGACCGGAAGCAGCTCTACACTCAAATGGAGCCTGGCAGCCCCTCAGGAAGAAGCAAAGATAGCACACGGAGTCAGGCACTCGAGCGAAAGGACGGGGAGGCGGCGAGAGGCAAGCAAGAAATCCAAAGAAGCAGAGAGAAAAAAAAAAAAAAGCAACACCAGCAGCTAACAAATGGCACTCAGAGAGCCAGCTATTGCGGGCTGGTGTTTCTGGACAAGAGGCTGTTTCCGTGGGAAGCAGAGGAGGCCAAGTGTGGGTGAAGAAGTGTAGAGAGTGTGAAAGCGTATATCACAAATTGCGGGCACTCTGGAGCCCCTCAGGAAGAAGCAAAGATGGTGTATGGATCCAGGCACTTGAGTGAAATGAGGGAGAGGTGGCAAGAGGCAAGTGAGAAATCAAAAGAAGCAGAAAAAAAAAAGCAACACTAGCAGCCAACAACTGGCACCCAGAGAGCCGCCCGCTTGGCTGTGTGGAATCCAAGCAGCGTCACTTCCTGGTGAAGAGACCGTGGCCGCAGAAAGCAGAAGAATAAACAATCAAAAGCCCCGGGATCCCACCAGCAGGGTAACCCAGACCGGGAAGCAGCTCCACACTCGAATGGAGCTCCGCAGTCCCTCAGGAAGAAGCAAAGGTGGTGCACAGAGCCAGGCACTGGAGCAAAAGGAGGGGGAGGCAGCGAGAGGCAAGCAAGACATCAAAAGGAGCAGGAAAAGAAAAAAGCAACACCAGCAGCCAACAAATGGCACTCAGAGAGCTAGCTAGTGTGGGCTGGTGTTTCTGGACAAGAGACTGTGTCCGCAGGAAGCAGAGGAGGCCGAGTGTGAGTGAAGAAGGGTAGAGAGTGTGAAAGCATATATCAGAAATTACTAGCGCTCTGCAGTCCCTCACGAAGAAGCAAATGTGGTGCAAGGAGACAGGCACTCGAGTGAAAGGAGGGGGAGGTGGTGAGAGACATGTGAGAAATCAAAAGAAGCAGAAAAAAAAAGCAACACTAGCAGCCAACAAATGGTACCCAGAAAGCCGCCCGCTTGGGTGTGTGGAATCCAAGCAGATTTCGCTTCCCGGTGAAGAGACCATGGCTATGGGAAGCAGACGAGGCCAAGCCAGGGCAAAGAGGGGTGGGGGTGGGAAAGCGCACACCACAAATTACCGGTTGTTTTGTCTCCCGCTGGACGCTCCATGAGACTGCTTTCTTGTACTCCCGTTTGCTGGTCTCCGATAGGAGTCCAAAATGGTGGATCCGCGCTGCGTTAGCTGGTAGGGGACCTCTGCATGAATCTCTCCTCGATCTCCATTCTCTGTCAGTTTTCTCACTCCATTTGGTGCTTGGCTGAGTTCTTTATCTCTTCATTTGATGTTTTAGGGTTTCAGGATTGTTGTATTCTCTGTTCGGCTTAGTTTTTCGGATCTTTGCGGTGGAGGGATGGCATGATGCTTCTGCCTAGAGTGCCATTTTGCCCTGGTTTGTTGATTTTACTGAACCTTTCTAAGAATCAGCTTCTAGTCTTGTTGATTCTTTCTATTGTTTCCTTGTTCTCTATTTCATTTACTTATGCTCTTATCTTCATTATTTCCTTTCTTCTGGTGCTACTTTTATCGCATTGTGTTTGGATAAAATTGTTGTTGTTAGGTGCCGTTGAGGCAGGTCCAACTCATAGGGACCCTATGTACAACAGAACAAAACACTGGTGAGTCCTCACAATAATTGTTATGCTTGAGCCCATAGTCGCAGCCACTGTGTCATTCCATCTCATTGAATGTCTTCCTCTTTTTCACTGAAACTCGACTTTACCAAGCATGATGTCCTTCTCCAGGGACTGATCCCTCTTGATAATACGTCCAAAGTATGTGGGATGTAGTCTTGCCATTCTTGCTTCTATGGAGCATTCTGGTTGTACTTCTTCCAAGACAGATTTTTTTGTTCTTTTGGCAGTCAATGGTATATTCAATATTCTTCACCAACACTACAATTCAAAGGTGTCAATTCTTCTTCAGTCTTACTTATTCATCGTCCAGCTTTCACATGCATAAGAGACAACTGAAAACACCATGGCTTGTGTCAGGCGCACCTTACTCTTCAAGGTGACATCTTTGTTTTTTAATACTTTGAAAATGCTTAGTATTATTTTGATTTTTTAAAAATTTATTGGGTCCTGTTTTGTGGTCTATGATGTGGTCTATTTTGCAGAATGTATCTTGTGCATTGGAAAAGAATATGCACTTTGCTGCTGTTAAGTGGAGTGTTCTGTATGTTTTTTTGAGGTAGAGTTGATTTTTTTGTGGTATTTAGATCTTCTCTATCTTTGTTGGATTTCTTTCTAGTTGTTGTCCTTCACTAAAGGTGGCTTGTTAAAGTATCCTGCTATTACTGTGGAATTGTCTATTTCTATTTTCAATGTTGTTAGAGTTTGTTTTATGTATTTTGGAGCCCTGTCATTGGATGCGTATATAGTTATTTTGGTTATGTCTTCTTAGTGTATTGATCCTTTAAATATTATATAATGTCCTTCCTTGACTTTTTTGGTGTATTTTGCCTTAAAGTCTGTTTTATCATTAATATTGTCATTCCTGTTCTTTTCGTTATTGTTTGCTTGATATATTTTTTCCAGTCTTTGATTTTTAGTTTATTTATATCTTTGTGCTTAAGGTGTGTCTCTTGTAGACAGCATATTGATGGGTTGTATGTGTGTGTGTGTATTTTTTTTTTTAATCCATTCTGCAACTCTTTGTCTCTTTACTGGTGCATTTAATTCATTTACATTCAGTGAAATTATAATAGGTACGAGTTCACTGCTGACATTTCATTATGCATATTTTTTTTGTGTGTGTGGTTTTGACAGATTCTTTGTTCCACTTAATTTTTGTGCTGAGTTCTTTTCGTTTGTGGATTTTTTCATTTCTTTCATTGCTGTTGATTTTGTGTTTACAGAGTCTTTAGTGTTTTCTTCTTTTTCATTTTAATGAGTGGTTTATTAATGTTATTTATGGTTACCCTAAGATTCACCTTTGTTTTCCTAAGTTTAAAGCAGTCTTTTTTTTCTTGATATTGCCTTGACATCCTCTCCATATGGAAGTTCTATAACTACTTTATTTATTTTCCCTTTTTTGTTTACAGATTGCCATCATTTACAGATTGAAGTCTCTATTTCCCTGTTTTCATCCTTTAGCATTATTTTGTTTTTAAAATACTTTGTCTGGGTTGGTATCTATGTGATACTTTTACGTGTCTTAATCTCAGGCTATTGTCTTATTTTGTTGGTCCTTTGTCCATAAGACTTATTTTAATATTTCTTGTAATGTTTGCCTGTTTTTTTTTTTTTTTTTTTTAAATTCCTTTAATTTCTATTTATCTGGAAGTGTCCTAATTTTGCCATTGTATTTGAGGGACAGTTTTAATGGATATATAACTCTTGTTTGATAATTTTTTTTAATCAAGGTTTTATATATTTCATCACATTGCCTTCTTGCCTGCATAGTTTCTGCTGAGAAGTCAGAGTTTATTCTTACTGGCTCCCCTTTGTAGATTCTCTTTCATTTTTCCTTAGCTGCTCTCAGGAGCCTTTCTTAGTCTTTGGTTTTAGAGAATTTGATTTAATATGTCTTGGTGATTTTACTTTGGCATCTATCCTGTATGGGATTTGCTGTGCTTCATGGATGGATATCTTCTCATCTTTCACGATATTAGGGAAGCTTCTTGCCAGCAAATCTTCAAATATTCTCTCCGTGCTTTTTATTGTCTCTTCCTGTTCTAGGATTTCGATCACACGTACATTATTCCTCTCAACAGTGTCCCACATAACTCCTAGGCTTTCTTCATTTTTCTTTACTCTTTTTTCTCACTGTTCCTCAAACAAGTTAATGTCAAGGTATTTTTCTTCCTTTTCACTGATTCAGTCTTCCATTGCTTCAAGTCTACCTCTATGTCCTTCCTTTGTGTTGTCTATTTCTAAGATTTTATTGTTAATCTTCCAGATTTCTGATTGCTGTTTTTGTAGTTTCTGAATGTATATTTTGTCATTTTGTTCTTGTATTGTTTTTCTAAATTCTTGTAGTGTTTTGTCTGTGCTTTCCTTGGTTTTGTCTATGAATTCCTTGTTTTGTCTGTGTTTTCCTTGGTCTCTTTCTTGATCTCTTGGAGGACTCTATGGCTGCATATATAAGTCTTTTGAATTCCTTATTCTGTAGTTTGATTACCTCTTCTACCTCAGTGGGGTTTTCTGGTTCTTCATTTTTGTCCTTTGCTTGAGTCATCTTGCCTTGCTTCTTTAGGTGATTTGGTATTGTCTGTTGTCTCTGAGGCTTTAAATTGTTATATTTATTTATTAATTGTATATTTGTTTGCTGCATCCTGATTTTTGTTTTGTTTTGTTTTGTTTTACTATATCCAGGCAGGCAGTGCCAGCATGCTACTCTGATTGGTAGTCTGGCCACACTTCAACACTTGCCACCTGTCTCCAGGTGTGTGTGAAGCAGCTGGATGTGTGAGCCCGGGGCCTTTGTTCACTGGCCTTGCTGGGTGGCTGATAATAGTCCGAGCAGGGACTGGCTGCCATCTGCCATTGGTCTAGTGGTGCAGTAGTGGGAGGTGATCCAAGCAGAGTGGGTGGGATAGAAGGTGTTGTGTGTGTGTTGTGTAACCAGAGGGGTGGTATTGCCATTCACCGGGTGGGGGGTGGGGAGTAAGTGGCAGATGGGAGCATGTGTGGTTTTGCTGGCTCTGCCTCATGTTGAGCAGGGGGAGGGAACAGCGGCTAGCAGGCATATGTGCATTTGTGCTGCTGGTGCTTCTCGCCGGGTGGGGGGGGGGCAGGCGGGAGCAGCGGCCAAGCATCCATAGGGTCATACCTGCACCTCTCATCAGGCATGGGGTAGAGGGGAAAGAGTGGTGGGCACATGCATGGAATTGCCACCAGCACCTCTCACCAACCTGTTGGAGAGGGAGGAAGCAGCGGGTATGCATGCACATGGCCATGATGCCCACATCTTTCACTGGGCAGGGGAAAGTGAGAAAGAGTGGCAGGCACATGTATGCACTATCACAGCACCAGCAACCCTTGCCAGGCAAAGGGAGTAGGGGGAGCAGTGGGCAGATGCACACAGTGTCATGCTGCTCAGGCCTCTCACTGGATAGGGTGAGGGGAGAGGGAGCAGTGGGTGGGCACACCAGCAGTTGCACTTCCATTGCCCATTGCTGAGCCCAGCACTGGCTTAGGGTGGACTCATGCACATGCATGTCCAGAATCCACCACTCTGTGAGCCCTGGGGAGGGGTGTCAGTGGTAGGCAGGTGTGTGCAAGGGAGGGCTTCTACCTCCATTCATCACGTGGGCAAAGGGTGTGGTAGATGAGGCTGGAGAGGTTGTGGAAGTTTGTGTTATGGTCCCTGGTCAGATGGGGTGTCCTGGGTATGGTGCCCTTGCTGCTTCTGATCAAGTAGGTGGGGCAGGGGGAGTGCGCCCCTCCAGTTAGCAGATGTGGGTGCCCAGACACTTCATGTCTACTGCAGCCAGCAGTCAAGACCTGCTCTTGACAAAGTGTGAGGGGGTGACATCCAGGGTCCATTCAGGTGGGAGATCTCCTGCCACCAGTCTGCATCTTCACTGTTTCATGTGCACCACTCATACCTGAGATCAGAGACCTCAGCTTGTGGGTATCTGATTCTGGATCTCAGCTCTCTCCTCACTCTTGCTTCTCTCTGAGTATGTCTATATACTTTCTCTGTCTCTTAGGGACTGTCATAGGGTTGCCTCTGTGTGTTCCTCCCATGGGGTTGCTTCCGGATTTGTCTTAAAATGGCCACATTGAGCTAGGGCAGTTGGTAGAGCCCCTCCATTTCATATTACTCCTCACTGCATTTGTTCAATTTTTCCCTCCACTTGGTGTTCAATTCTTTATCCTTCCTTTTTGATGTTCAGGTTCCAAGATTGTAGTCTGCATTTGTTTCACTTACTTCTTTGGGTCTTTGCTATTAGGGTACAGTAATGTGTGTCTGACTAATCTGCCTTCTTGTCTGTGCCCCTAAAAATCCCCTATTTCAGTATCTTAGGATCCCCTTCCTCATGAATTCTTATAGTACATATAAGCCAGTGCCTGCAATTCATTTGGTGTATAAGACATTTCCTCCAGGAGCAGAAACTTTACTACTTCCAGCCTGCATTGTGCTAAGACTTTACCCAGTCAAATCTAGAGGCAATAAAGTGTGGCATGGGTGAATAATAAGAAAAAGAATCTTCAAAAGAGCTCATTGCATGGTCATGCAAATGGAGGTTGTGGCCTTCTGATAAGTGGGAGGGTGCTCCTTACGCTGACTTGCAAGGTACAGGGATATTTGGTAGTTTAAGATTCTTGGAATCATACATTCAAATGTTCTCACTCCAGATCTTAGGATGTGCTATTTTTCTATCATAGTCCTGATTCTGACATCAGAGACCTGTTGAGGTTCTGCCCTTAGTCTTATTTGCAGTTATGTCACCTGTTACAATTAAATCCTCATTGTAGATGATGGGAGTCTTCAAAAAACTCTCTTTCAAAGGATATTTTTGTTGGTACAGAATTCTGGTTGACAGTATTTTCTTTTTTATTTCTGCATTTTCTAAATGTCACTTTAAAGTCTTCTAGTTTGAGTTGTGTCTGAAGAGAAGCCTGATATAATTCTTATCTTTGTTTCTCTATATGAGATCAGGTAAGGACAGAAAAGGCCTTCAATGACAAATAATGTCTGTTAAAAATTTTATCTAGAAGAAGAATGGTGCAATTGTTTGCTTTCTCCTAATCTGTCCACTTGTAGCTGTCTTTCAGATCAGCCAATTAGAACTAGAATCCTGGGAATGGGTGGTAAGAGACCAGGTCAACTGTCAGATGGCCTCATCCCATAAGCGCTGCCTAGGAACCAAAAATCACTGGACATACATCATCAAGCTGTGACCAAGCCCATTTCTGAAGTGAGAAGTCCATCAGCCACTTCCATGCAAGAATCCTACCCCAACCTTTTTTTGAATATATATGAAGTTAATGGATATGTACGACTTCCCCTTTCCCACGTGATATAAAACGGCACCCCCAGTCCTTTGGAAAGAGAGTGCTTTTGGGGAGGATCCCTCATTCTCTCCTTACTCGCCGCTGGTAATAAACTATCCCTTGCTTTAAATCCGCTTGACTCTTAAGTTTTTCTTAAGGAGAGTTAATGAGAGTGCAAGCGGCAAAACCATTGCATTCAATAACAAATTTCATGGCACCCCAGATGGAATCCTCCTTGGGGTCCCCCCCGACTTAACTATCAGAATAGATAGACCTTTCCTTGATGGGCTTGTGGCCATCTTAACTCTTTTTTTCAGTGTCCCTCAGGCTTAGTAAGTTCAAACTCTGAGAGTTTACTTTCAATTTGGCTCGAGAGAAAGGTATAGAATTTTTGTGTGTGCGTGTGTGTTTTTCCTATATTGTCTGTTTCTGGTTGGTGCACCCTGAATCTAGGACGTTGGCATAGACATCTCTATTCAGACTGAGATATTGAAACCCTTCCAGCCTGGCCTGGCTCTGAGGAGTGGACGTGGAATTCTCCGATCGGCACCCGATTGAGACAGTGAGGTTAGAAATCCCTCCATCTGGTTTTGAGAATAGAGGGTATCTGGAAGATTGAAGTGGAGGCTGAATCCCACTAAGATCATCTTTGTTCCCCTTTTCCTCTCTGGCTTGTCTGGTGTGTGCGCTCTGTCTGTCTTATGTGTATGGTATATTGAAATTGATTGGTGGAAAGAAATTCAGGTTAAATAAGAACATACCTAAACATTCTGGGAGTTTATTGATTGGGCTAAAGAAAGAGATACATGAGGAGAGCAGATTTTCAATCTAGACTGGGATTTGGATGACAATACAGGGAACGCTCTGGATGGAGTGTTAAGATTTCAAAAATAGGGTTTCTCCAGAAGCTGGGAAAACTCTAGGCTGCAGCATGAGAGACAATAAATTCCTATTGGACTAGGAAGAAAAAGCTGTTGGGTACTAACCATCCATAAAAATGAAAAGCTAAGTTCTTGGGAACAGTTAATTGGACTGAATGGGAAATCAGGAAGGCATACCAGGAAATTCACCCTTAGGGTGCATTCTTAAACATTGGCAACTTTTTCCTTATGATCAATTAAAGAAAAAGAAACTTATAGTTTTCTGTAACACTGCCTGGCCTCAGTATACTCTCACTGACAAGGAGAAGTGGCCTTTGTATGGGTGTCTGAATTTTAATACTGTTTTACAGCTGGATTTATTTTGTAAGAGGATGAAATCCCCTATGCACAAGTCTTTATGGCCCTCTACCAGAATAAGGGGCAACAAACAAAATGCAAATCAACCCGCGCACCTCTACCTACTGAAGTTCAATCTAAAAAGCCTCCAAAGGAATCTAGGGAACCAGATCTTTTGGAGGATCCCCTCTTGAATCGAGGTCTGGTGCTGACCTCACCAACGTCTCTGCCTGAATCTCCAGCGTACCTCCCTCCCAGCTCCCCTTCCCCCACTGTTTCTGATCCCACCCTCAACATTTCTTCTGCCCCTCCTTTCCTTACTCCTCATTCAGGACCCATAGCCTCTTTGATGACGGGTCCCAGCAAGCTTCCCTCTACCCCTGTGGTTCTTCGTCCCCATAAGCTTTATCCTCCTCTCCCAGATTCTAAGAAGACCTCAGGGGGGTGATACTCTCTGCCACAGGTGGTAGATGGATGGGGTGAGGTGGTCTGGGTACAAGTTCCCTTTTCTGTTTCAGATTTAAGTGTGTGTAAAGAGAAACGGGGTAAGTTTTCAGAAGACCCAGAGAAATTTAGAGAAGAATTTGTTAAGCTTGGTCTTAACTTTGTTTCTCAGTTAGCAGGATGTAATAGTAGTTCTGACCACCTGCTGTTCTACTGATGAGAAGAATAGAATACCAGCTAAGGCAAGAGAGCATACTGACAGCTTTGTCCCCACCAACCCCAAGCACAATGTTTTGAAGCCAGGGGATGAGGCATTTCCTGGAACCGATCCACAGTGGGATTACTAGGACTGACTGGATTGGGCAAAAATGAAACATTTTATAACCTGTGTAGTTGAGGGAATGAAAAAGTGTGTCCATAAACCAGTTAACTATTTAAAGCTCAAAGAAATAACCCGAGGAAAAGGTAAGAACCCTGCAGCCTTCTTTGATTGGCTGACAGAGAACTTTAAGAAATTTACCAACATAGATCCAGAGGCATCAGAGGCCACCCCTCTGCTGGGTCTGCATTTTGTAACCCAGAGTGCCCCAGACATTAGAAGGAAACTTCAAAAGTTAGAGGCTGGCCCCCAAACTCCATTGTCCAAATTAGTGGAGGAAGCCTTTAAGGATTTTTTTAACAACAGAGATAAGGTGGAAGAAGATAGAAAGGATAGGAGGATGGAAAGTAAGTCCCAGTTGTTGGCCGCAGTTATTCAGGGGCCACCTCCAAGTAACCCCCGGGGGCCCGGGCCACCACAGGTAAGCAGCCGACATGACAGAACTTGGAACTGCCCTTTAAGACCACCAGCAAAGCTGGGGCCCCAACAGTGTGCATATTGCACAAAAGAGGGACACTAGAAACAGGAGTGCCCAGATTATCCTCAATTGGGAAGGCTGGGACGTTACCCCAATCATGACACCAACTGCCACAGCTTTCTGAGTGACCAGGCCCAGAAGACCACCTGACTCCTGCGAAACAATGACAGCCAATCTCCATCACCCTTGCAGAACCTCAGGTTACTTTAAAAGTGGGAGGTAAGAAAACTGAATTTTTACTTGATACAGGAGCTGCCTACTCTGTCTTAAACAAACCTATTGGCAGACTCTCTAATCAAGATTATGTGATAACAGGAGTCTCGGGGAAGTCCCAGACTAAGAAGTTTAACGTCCCTTTATCTTGTGAGGTAGGTACATGCATCCTATCTCACTCTTTCCTATACGTGCCCATTGTACCCGAGAGTCCTGTCTCTTTACTTAGTAGGGATTTATTAACCAAATTAGGGGCTTCTGTTTTTCTCTCAGAGGATCAAGTCACTGTAAAAATAGGTAGAAGTCAAGGGGCAGGACTCCTAGCATTCCTTGATACAGGGGGTTCTACACAAAGGACATCTAATATCCCTCAGTATATTTTAACCAAAGTGAACTCATTAGCTCGGAATGTAAACCAACCAGGAAGGGCCAACAGCGCTAATCCTGTTGGCTTGAACTAAAACCTGGAGCTACTCTCCCTTGGCACAAGTAATATCCACTTATGCCAGAGGTGAGAGCTGAGATTAAACCAGTGTTAGAAAACCTCCACAGACAAGGACTTATTAAGCCTTACCAGTTCCCTTGCAACACCCCCATTTACCTGTCAGGAAGCCTAATGGCGAATACCACTTTGTGCAAGATTTAAGAACAATGAACAAGGTTGTAGTAACAATTCACCCACTGGTCCCCAACCTGTTTACTCTGCTTACCCAGGTACCCACTGCTGCCACCTACTTTACTGTACTATATTTAAAGGATGCTTCCTTTTGTGTACCCCTGCACCCCGACTCCCAACAATTATTTGCTTTTGAATGGGAGGACCCAGATACTAGAGCAAGAACACAGTTTAAATATACAGTCCTTCCCCAACGTTTCAAAAACTCTCCCCATCTGTTTGGTTCAACCTTAGCTGACCTTAGAGATTTAAAGCTGAAAAAAAGGAATATTAGTCCAATATGTAGATGACTTATTGATAGCTAGTGAAGACCAAGATAGCTCAGACAAGAATTCTATAGAGACCCTGAATCATTTCGCAAGCTGAGGTTACAGGGTTTCTTCTGAAAAGGCCCAGATTACACAAAAAGAAGTGAAGTACTTAGGGTTTCAGCTTTCTCCTGGTGTCTGACAACTACTGCCTAGCCATAACTTTCCTTCCAGCTCCCGCCACGTGGAAACAACTATGAGGCTTCATAGGTAATGCCAGATTTTGTAGAATCTGGATACCCAACTTTGGCTAATAGCAAAACCTTTGTATGAATCTCTCTAAAAAGGGAAGAAAGCCAGATCTTAGAATGGGCTCAAGAATGCCAAACAGCTTTGGAAACCAGGGTACAGCCCCTGCATTAGGCCTTCCAGATGTAACGTAACGTTTCAGACTACACTTTCATGAGAGAGAGGGACAGGCCTTGGGAGTACTCACCCAACAGACTGTCCCTCTTACTAGGCCAGTCACCTATTTCTGTAAACAATTAGACCCAGTAGCACAAGATTGGCCGGGCTGCTTGGGAGCAGTCGTGGCCCCTGCAATCCTAGTAAAAGAAGCATCCAAATTTATTTTAGGACAACCTATGGAGGTATTGACACGCCATCAAGTTCAGACTGATTCAGAAGTTAAAGGAGGGAATTGGCTTTCAGGAGGCAGGATAAATCAATATGAGGCCATATTATTAGATTCTCCTGAAGTGACTTTAAAGGTTTGTCAAGTTTTAAATCCTGCCACACTCTTACCTGCTACGACCTCCAAAGACCACAAGCTAGCTTATAACTGTACTGAAACAATAGACCAAGTTTATTCCAGCAGGCCTGATTTGAAAGACAGTCTTTTAGAGAATGCAGATGAGGATTGGTTCAGTGATGGAAGTAGTTTTGTAGAACGAGGTATTCGCAAAGCAGGATATGCACAGTGAGTTTACATGACATTATAGAAGCCCGGCATTTACTTCCCCAAACCTCTGCACAAAAAGCAGAGCCTGTCACCCTCACTTGAGCACTACAATTAGCAAAAGACAAGAAAATTAACATATATACAGATTTTAAATTCTCCTTCTCCATCATCCACACTCATGGGGCTATTTGGAAAGAAAAAGGGCTTTTAAACTCAAAGGACTGGCCCATTAAATATGGTAGTCTCATTTTGGAACTTCTAGAGGCAGCACAACAACCTGCTGAAGTGGCTGTTATACACTGTAGGGGACATTAAAAAGAGAATATCCCAGTTTCATGGGGTAACAGCAAAGCAGATACTGTAGCTAAGAAAGCAGCTCAGGTACAGTCCCCAGTAACTCAGACGGCTCTAATTCCTGACATTAGCCTTTCAACCCTTAAACCCCAGTACAACTCAGAAGGTATTCAGGATGCAGAAACTCAGAGATTTAAGAAACAGATCGATGGTTGGTGTCAGAATGGAAATAAAAAGCTCTATGTCCCTGGCAGCCAACTCTGAAAAGTGGTTAAGGTGGCCCATGAGGCCAGTCATTATGGTCAAGAGATGTTACATCTTCATCTTAAAACTCTAATATAGGGAAGGAACTTGAAAAAGGTAATACAACAGGTTTCTGAAAGCTTCCAGATATGTTTAAGAAACAATCCAAATACTCACCATATACCTCCTCCCTTGATAAAACTTGTACATGGGGGAAAATACTCAGGGGAGGATTGGCAGATAGATTTTACAGTGATATCTCCATGCCAAGGATTCAAATACCTGTTGGTTTTTGGAGACATCTTAACAGGATGGGTAGAGGCCTTTCCTGCCAAGACTGAGAAAGCTATCGAAGTATGCAAATGGATTCTAAAAGAAATCATACCCAGGTTCTGCCTGCCTTGGTCCCTCCAGAGTGACAATGGCCCTGCCTTTATGGCTAAGATAACTCAGAGTTTATCCCAACCCTTAAACATCACATATAGGCTCCACTCAGAGTGGAGAACTCAGTCCTCAGGAAAGGTTGAGAGAATGAACCAAACTCTAAAAAAGACCTTTGCAAAATTATGCCAAGAAACTCAAGAAATCTGGATTAAAATGTTACCCATTGCTCTGATTAAGGTATGGGCTGCCCCCAGAGAAGCTCTAAAAAGCCCATTCGAACTGACTTATGGAAGAACTTTTCTCAAGTTAAATGATCTTTTAGATCAAGAGACACAACAAACATTAAAATATATCATTAATCTGGGAGAAGTACAGAAAGCACTCCAAGAATATGGCAACCAGATACTCTTCAAACCTACAAAAGGCGACTTGCTCAATTTCCAGCCAGGAGACTTAGTACTTTTAAAGACTTGGCAAGAAGAGAGCCCAGGAGACCAACTGACTGAAAAATTGGTGGGCCCATACCAAGTATTGTTAACAACCCCCTCTGCCCTCAGATTAGAAGTAGTTACTCAGTGGCTCCATTACTCCTTGGTCAAGCCTTTTTCTCCACCTGGACATCCTGAAAAACTCCCTACAAGGCAAGACTCCAACACCTGTGAACCGGTTGAAGGCCTCAAGTGGCTGTTTGAAAAACAGAACAAGGATCCGTAGATAAGTATCATGAAAATAAATGTAGAAGAAATATTGGGAGTTGATTTCACCCTGGCCGTTCTCTTAATCTTTATGTTAGCTGCAGCCTGTTTGATTTCCCTTTTTGGACCAACTTATGCACCTTAGTATATGCTTTAATGAGTCGGTGCTGACACTAGGTGTGGTAAAAATCACCACCTAGTCTTACCATGGGAAGTCCTAGTTGGAAACTCCTTACCCTTCTTAACATGGCCACAGCAAGCTTAGCTGTTCCATTAACCCATTCAGCTTTAACATCCAGTAATGCCAACTATTTAATTAATGCTTCCCAAGCCATTGCTTCAGGAAACAATTTAACACATTGATGGATCTGTTATCAGACCCCAACTTTTGAACAGGGAGCCCAGATCCCTTGGGTACTGTCCACCCCCATACACAATATTAACCTGATAGCCTTTGGAACAGCTTTCAGGACAAAGAAACCCCTTCCTATATCTTCATTTCAAGTATCTACCATATCTGTACTTTGTGAAAGTAACTCCTGCTTCCAAATTTGGGACTTGTTAATGTGGACCAGTTTTGTTCCCAAACTAGTACAGGCCCTCTCAAGTGTCCTGGGAATTTTTTTCCCGTCACACAACGATTTAACAGCCTCTGAGAGGCAACAACTCAGTGCCTCCAAAGGATAAATGAGGATTTTACTAATTTC
This sequence comes from Dugong dugon, assembly GCA_030035585.1. Lineage (NCBI taxonomy): Eukaryota > Metazoa > Chordata > Mammalia > Sirenia > Dugongidae > Dugong > Dugong dugon. The sequence goes on from CM057479.1 coordinate 39,670,153, forward strand.
AGGAATAAAGTCAATAAAATCCAGAACAAAAACAAAATATACGCATTATGAACCTACCCTGGTTGCAACCCACTGAATGTAGTTGATGTTACACTATCACCACTTCAAGAGTCCTGGCTAAAACCGATCCTTAATCATACTAGTTTGTTTAACAGTTTGACAGGTATTAACTAGGTATGTCTCCCAAAAGGACTGATGTTCCTTTATGGCATCAAGCTGTTACATGAAAATAAAATATGTACCACTGGGTTTGCTCATCTCAACTCAGACCTCATTCAAATATATAGAGCCCCTAATTGGGTAGAAAGAGGAATAGGGCTAATAATAGCAGGGATAGCAGTCCTCATTGGAACCATCGCAGGAACCACAGCCAGGTTCCTGTATCAGGGATCAGGAATATCAAACATCACTGCAATCATGAAGGCAGTTGCCCAAGATTCAGGGGAAGGAATTAGAGCACTCAACCTAGCCCTAAATTCACTGGCCAAAGTAGTCTTAGATCATCGAATTGTTCTGGACTTCCTTCTGACTGAGCAGGGGGGAGTCTGTGCAGTCACCAACACTAGTGTTGTACCTATGTCAATACTACAGGACAGGTAGAATTTAGAGCAAAAAGTCTACTTGACCAGGCTGAGTGGTTTCATAAGTTTAACCAGGGATCAGGAGCCCAAGACATATGGTAAGCAGTAAAAAATGTGCTTCCCTCTGTCACATGGTTCCTACCTCTCCTGGGAGCCTTATTTGTTGTTTTACTATTGCTCCTATTCAGTCCCTGTTTATTCAACTTGTTGGTCAAGTTCATTACTTCTGGACTTCAAAAGTTTCACCTTCAGATGACGGTTGCTCAAGGACTCGAACTCATTCCACGCCAAGATCAAGAGGAAGCAGAGCCACCCTATAAAGGGCCTTTTGAGATGCATAGAAAATACAATAGTTTATCTCAGGCAGCAAGAGAATTCCACTTCTCTAATCAATAGAAACCTGCATCCCTTATCAGCAGGAAGCAGCTTCAGAAGAAGAGACCTCCGTCCCTAAACCCCTCAAGAATGAGGAGTGTAAATCTCTCAGGGGGGAGTTGAGACCAGCTAAGGAGAGGAAAGGCCTTAAATGACAAGTTATGTTGGTTAAAAATTTTGTCTAGAAGAATGATGTAAATGTTGTTTGCTTCCTTCTAATCTGTCCGCTTGTAGCTGTCTTTCAGATCAACCAGTTAGAATCCTGGGCATGCGCAGTAAGAGACCAGGTTGACTGTCAGATGGCCTCATCACATAAGTGTTGCCTAGGAACCAAAATCACCAGACATATGTCATCGAGGGGTGACCAAGCCCATTTCTGAAGCGAGAAGTCCATCAGCCACTTCCATACCAGAATCCTACCCTGACCCCTCTTTTGAATATGTATGAGGTTAATGGATATGTATGACTTCCCCTTTCCCGCGTGATATAAAACTGCACTCCCAGCCCTTTCTTTGGAGAAACAGTGCTTTCGGGAGGATCCCCCCTCCTCTCCTTACTTGCTGCGAATAATAAACTATGCCTTGCTTTAAATCCACTTGACTCTTAGTTATTCTTAATGAGAGTACAAGCGGTGAACCCATTGCATTTGGTAACATATATACAATGTCTTTTTTTCTCTAGCTGCATTTAAGGATTTTTTCTTTTTATTGTTGTTCACTTTTTTCTTTTAAGATGCCAACATCATATACGGTACAGTAGAGAATGAAGTAAATAGTTATTTTTGTTGTTCTTGTTGTTGTTTACTGTTTTGGATAATCATGCTTTGCTTTCTTCTAGGGATTTAGTGTGAGGTTTATCTTAATCTATTCAGGAGCTAAGATGGATTTGAGATTTATAGTTTTTATGGCCAAACCAGTTCTCCACAATCAAATTTCTTTAGTGGCATCTTGTGTTTAGGATAGGGGTTGGTAAGCCCAAGGTTATTTCCTCTAAGTCTGCTCAACTCAACGTTTTTCTTTGTACTGTGGCTCACAGAGAATATCTGCCTTTTGAAGATTCCCTCCTGTATTTGATGATTATTTTCAAACAGAGAACATTAGCCTGGTAGTGAGGGTGGCGTTATGTGATATTTTCATTCAGGCTGGGTCTTAGGCATTCCTCTTCTAAAAAGAAAATTCAGTTTTTAAAAAAGTGCTGTTTTTCCATGTGACCTTATGATTTGGCAGATATCCTTGAGCATTTACAATGTTCTTTCCTCTTATTCAGCTGGAATGCTGGGCTTAGCACATATTTCTGTCATTCTCTTGTTGATAGAGATTTTTCTTGGTCTTTTCTACGATCTCCAGTGGGTTTCCACTAGTACACTAAAGGCAACAATTCTTGCCCTTTTCCCCAAGTAGTACAGCTTTTTTTCCCCCCAATACCAGAGATAAAAAAGATTGGTTCAGCTGCTGCTGCTATTTATCTTCAGGCCAACACCACAAGAAATACTATCTCAGGATTCTACGTAATCACAATTCTTATAACATATTTTTTATTATCATTTTTATTTCATTTAAAAATTCTTGTTCATATGTTTGATTTGAGAAAATCAGAATATACATAAACTTCACAATTTGAGAATCTCATCACAGCCTATGAGCATTTTATTTTGTTTGTGAGATAATCAAAATTCCATAGAAGCATGATCCATTTCTTTAATGGGAGATGTATCCAAATGTATCTGTGAAATCCTTCTGCTCCTCAGGAACAAATCCACTCAAGCATTTGATTCCATTTATATAACTGTTTATATAGCCTAGATCTTATTCAGAGTCTAGAGGTAAACCGGTGTTTGCATCATCATTGGAATTTCTATGAGCAGTTTTAATCTAAGATTTTATTTGTTACCCAAAACTCCTTTCCTTATTTTAATTCACAGTTTCTGGCCTTTGGTGCTTATTGTGTAATATCTCTTCATATTTTTCCTCTCATGAAACAGATTTCATTAACTACAAGTATATACTTAAAGAGCAACTATGTTTTATTCATTTCCTTGTGAAACTCAGTTAAACATAATTATCATCTGTAATTATATTTCCTCATCTACATGATTATTTTATACCCTCAGGACTTATTGATCTGTCTTAGTCCATCTGGTATTATTGAATGTCTCATTATATATTAAATAATACTAATCTCATCAAAATACATTAGTGTGATATTATAATATCTGATACTATGAATCACAAGTTATTTTCTTAGTAGTTATTTTTAATAGTAGACATGAGTGTAATTTCATTATGTGAATGCACATAGCTAATAGAAATATAACTTGATAAAGTATAATACATAGACTACATTGTAATGTTAATCATTTTTAGACTTGTGCCACAGTCTAATATGTTCATTATCCTGGGTGAATATACATTCAAGAGGTTTCATCAGAGTTAAATTTCAGAAAGAAATACAATTATTAATTAACAATGCTAAATACAGCATCAAAGTTCTAAATTACTTGCTAAAATGACAAAACCAAACATTTCAGTTTATGTATTCACTCTTAATTCCTAATTAATGTATGTAAAAATTAAAGAAGTTACAACGTTTAACACCACATCCATATTTATAAATAACTCTCTTCCTTTACTACTCCAGATTTTACTAGCTGCTATACAAATATCTAAAAGTATTGGAAGAGATTCCTTCTCTTCCCATTTTGTTGTCAGTAGATCACTCTTGTTTTCATTCTATATTTTGTTCATCTCATATATAATAAACATTTAAAAATATTTTTGGAAAATTGTCACTGGGCACACATGTATAATAAAGAAATAATTAATGTATACTATTTTGAGAGCTATATAAATAATGTAGGTATTATTCTGTGAATGTGGTTTAGCTGTCTACCATGTATGACAAGCCATGCTAGAGAGTGGGAATAGGTCTTAGGCTGTGTTCTGTAGAGAAGCAAAACCAGTAAGGCATATAAATATATAAAGAGAGAGATTTGTATCAAGGAAATGGCTCACGTGGTTGTAGAAACTGGAACGTCCCAAGACCGTGGGTCAAGATATAGGCTTCTCCTGATTCATGTAGCTGCAGGGGCTGGTGAACCCAAGGTCAGCAGATTAGAGAACAGGGCTGTTGCTCACAGACTGCGAAGATCGAGGAATCCTAAAATCGGCAGGCAATACCACAGATAAGCTTCTAGCTCAACTACTAAGAACCAGAGGTCAGATGAACAGGAGCCAGCTGCAGGATCCAGAGCAAGCAAAAGCCCATGAGCCTTGCCAGAATGTCCACTTATATTCCATGCAGGCCATATGCCCAAGGAAACTCCCTTTCAAATGATTGACTGCTCACTGTAGATCTCATCATAGAGGTGATCACAACATCATACAACTGCCAAACCACTGAGTATCATGATCCAGCCAAGTTGACACACAACCCTCACAGTCCACCACTTGTCAACTTGGCAACATCTCCCTAAACCATACATGATCTCTGACTAAAGACAATTATAAAGTCATGCTTGAGCCTAACATGATACAACAAACACACATACAACCAAAAATGCACTAGCTCTGTTTACGTCTTATATTTTATAAGTGAAGAAAACAAAAATATGTAATGCACACACACAAACAATTACAGTCCTCACCTCTGCAACTGGTCACGTGGTCATAACTGGTATTTAGAACTACCTTTTTCCACCACCCATTCCATATTCCTGTTTGTACTTATTAGAAAAGTCAAGAAGTTCTTTTGGAGTGTTGCATGCCTCCTCCTGGTTCACACTTTGTATTTCACCTTTTGGGGCTCACTGGGATTTAAGTCTGGTTATAGGTCTAGAAGCCAAAATCTGTAGTAGGGAAGTGTTTTGAGAACACTCAGGATTGTAAAACACCTGCCTCAGACGATACCCCACACAATGACTCAGGCAAAGGCTGTTTTAGACACACCTGGGTTAATCTCATTAGATTGAGGTGGAAGGACTAATGATTTTTACTGGGGAGGGTGGTTTAGCAAATATGGTTTAATCTCTTCTGATGGGAGTGAGAAGGCTGGTTCTGTTGGCAGGAGTGATTGAATGGAATTTAGGGGCTCAATATCTCCAGCTTCCTGATTATCTGCTCATATGTCCCCGTGCCAAGTTTCAGGATCCTATTTCTTCCCAATTAATGCCCTCACTTTAACTTTAGACACCTCTCAAGGTTGGCGATAGAGCTGGCGTGTGTTGCAATTCAGCCACCCTTACAATAAGACTCTGGGTTTGGTTTTTGGCAATATCAGCTCTGTTACTACAAGAAATCAGGCTTTCTTTCAAGGCACAAGTGGAAACTTTGAGGTCTTTATGCCATGCTTGAGCTTTGACTCTGAAGCCCTGAGTTCATCTCTTTCGTTCACCAGTTTGTCTGGCAAAAGTAGGGCCAACAAACCAGCTTCCTTATACTTCTCGTTATGACAAAATGAGATACTAAAAAAGGTATCACACATGCAATCACCCAGAGCCTCACCTTTCACAAATATTTGATCTATTGGTGGTTATTTTGCATATTTGTATTACCACCTCACGCCATGGATTAGCAGAGTCATCGGCATCTTTAAGACTAACCAGACTTGAGAATCAATTTAGAAAATTCATCCTTACAATTTTGTTTCTCTAGAAACACTCTTAGTACCAAATGTCTTAGGCTGGGTTCTCTATAGAAGCAAAATCAGTAAAAACATACATATATATGCATAGTGAGAAATTATGTCAAGGAAAATCACTCACGTGATTGTTGAGGCTGGAATGTCCCAAGTCCACGGGTCAGGATACAGGCTTCTCCTGACTCATATAGCTGCATGAGCTGGTGAACCCAAGATTGGCAGATCAGAGAGCAGTGCTGTTGCTCACAGGCTGCAAAGATTGAGAAATCCCAAGATTGGCAGGCAAGACCACAGGTAAGCTGCTAGTTCAAGTCCCAAGAACCAGAGGTCAGACAAACAAGAGTGAGCTGCAGGATCCAGAGTGAACAAAAGCCCACGAGCCTTGCCAAAAAGTCCATTCATATTTTACGCAGGCCACTTGCCCAAGGAATCTTCCTTTCACCTTATTGACTATTCACAAATGGTCTCATCATGGAGGTAATCACATTATATCAAATCTCATTGTGGAAGTGATCACAATATCATATGACTGCCAAAACAGTGCAAATTATGACCCACCCAAGTTGACACACAACCTTAACCATCACAGAATACAAAGATGATTGCTGTTAAGTTTTCTTTTCAAGGACCTCAGTGCTAAAGAGAGCTGTAAACATTCTCTCTATTAAGAAAATATGAACTACCATAAAACTGAACTTATTGAAAAAAAGTCTCTTGTTGTTATTTTTATTAGCATTTGAGTGCTACACTATATCCACTTTTTCCAATTAAAAAGAAAAGAACTTGATATAAATTTGCCATAATGCACTGGAGCAAAGAGATGCAAAGCTACTTTAAAAAGCTCAAATACCTCCCAAGTAACTTAAATGTCACAGACTTTTTAAGGACTCTCTAGGAAGAACATATTTATAAATAGTTAGAGGAAGATGGTCTACCATTAAACTAGAATTGTAAAATTGGCATAAGTAACACTGTTATGTTTAATTTAGTCAGCTTGGCTAAGCTATGCTGAGTAGTCTGGTCAAGCACTAGTCAAAACTACCTTCCATGGATTTACAGAATGCCTTGTCTACCATGCTGGTATTCCACACAGCATTTCCTCTGATCAAGGAACCTTTTTCACAGCAAATAAAGTGTCATAATGGACCCATGATCATGGAATTCATTGGTCTTACCATGTCATCCTGAAGCAGTTGGCTTGATATGATGTAATGACCTTTTGAAGACTCATTTATGGCACCAGCCATATGACAATACCTTGAAGGACTAGGGCAATGTTGTCTAGGAGGCTGTATATGCTCTAAATCAGCATTCAATATATGATCACTTTCTCCAATAGCCAAGATTCACAGGAGTAGAAATGGAAGTAGCATCACCCACTACTACCCCCAGGGATTCACTTGCAAAATTTTTGCTTCTTGTCCCCATGACCCTGTTCTCTGCTGGTATGGAGGTCTTAGTTCCAAAAGGAGGAATGCTCCCAACAGGAAACACAACAAAGATTGCATTAAACTAGAAGCTAAGACTGCCTTCCAGCCATTTGAAGAACCTCATGCCTCTGAATCATCAGACAAAAAAAGGGGTTACTCTACTGGCTGGTATGATTGATCCTGGTTACCAAAGGGAAACTTGACGTTCCTATACAGTGGAGGTAAGGAAGAGTATGTTTGAAATACAGATGATCCCTTAGGGCGTCTCTTAGTACTACCATGCCCAGTAATAAAAGTCAGTGGAAAATTGCAACAACTCAATTAAGTGAGGACTACTTATGGTCCAGACACTTCAGAAATAAAGGCTTGGTTCACCCCACCTGACAAACATGTCCAGCTAAAGTATTTGCTGAGAGCAAATAGGATATGGAATACATAGTAAAAGGTAATTATAAATACCATGTACAACCATGTGACTAGTTGCAGAAATGATTACTGTAATCATTTTGTGTATTTCTTTTTTGTTATAAACATGTATGGTTATATAATACATGTATATATTTATGAATATGAATGTTATATATAGAGAGAGCAAATGTCATATCCTTTACTTAACATATAACATAAGATGTATTAACTTCAAATCATAGTATTTAAGTTAAAGAATATTAAGGAGAAGAGTGAACATCACGCAAAACTACACATCTTTTATGGGAAAGGGGTTAGTGTATTTTCAGTTGTACACAGAATAGTTGTATCATGTTAGGCAGAAGTATAATTTTATTATTGTCTTTAGTCAGAAATTAAGTATGGTGTAAGGAGATGTGTATGGGTGCTAAGCTGACAAGTGGTAGACTGTGATAGTTCATTTTACGCGTCAGCTTGGCTAGGCTATGGTGACTAGTGGTTTGGTCAAACACTAGTCTAGATGTTGCTATGAAATATTTACATGTGATTAACATTTAAATCAGTTGGTCTTCAGTAAAACAGACTATCCATAATGTCAGTGGGCCTCATCCAATCAGTTAAAGGCTCCAGGAGCAAAACCAAATGTTTACTGAGGCAGGATTCTGCCTCCAGATTATAAATAGAAATTCTGACAGAATTTTTCTTGCTTCCCCACAGCCTGACCTGCCAAGTTGGGGTACAAAAATGCCAAAATTTCCACCCTATTGCCTGACCAATATATCTTGGACTTGCTGGTCTCCATGATTATGTGAACCAATTCACATACATACATACATATATGTATAGACACACACATATATAAACTGGTTCTGTTTCTCTAGGGAACCCTGACTAAGACAAGCACCTATCCCAACAATATGAAGGGATAGGGTGTCCTGCAAGTAACTAAAAGTATCACATTCCACTGAAATGACTATGATCATTCCTTAATGTGGAGTTTGACACTGATTCTGTTATAAATTTAATCTATCTAATCTCATTTGATCTTACTCCATGGTTACCAATTTTAGCTATTCCAAACAAAATAACATACACACTAATCATTGAAAACGTCACCAAGAGAATGTGGTTTAATTTACAAAATATCAATATTAGTCTCTGAACACTCAGGAATAGACTTTTAAAAAATTTAAACTGACTAAGACTTTGTCAGATTCCATTTATTGTCTCAACCTTGATTTTATAGTTTCTTATGAACCTGAAAGTTTACATATGAACAGATGGACAATATGAGACATCAGTAACATGGCAGATGTACAGAAAACTGTAAGAAGGTAACCTGGATCTGACTGGGGAAGATATGGTACTCTAACCATTTTATACATACAAAGATCCTACTTTTATATTCATGACATTTCTTGTAGAGGAGGAGAAAGAAATTTTGGGGGGCGTGAGATCTTAAATCTTGAAACAAAATAAAAGCTCTAACTTTGGCTATAACTGTATATCTGCATTTAGCTATAATCTCACTGAATTCACATTTGTAATTCTCAAAACTGAGAATTCTCAAATAGTGAGTGTTTGCAGGAATAGGGAGGTGTTGTTGACTTTATTTCCTTGAGATGAATCTTCGTTACCTACATGTATCTTCATTACTATTTATGTGTCCTGTGGATCACCCACTCAGAAATGGTGACTAGACCTCTTGGGGTCACCTACATTTTTGCCCAAATTTCCATCAACATAATTCACCAGACTAACTTGCCACCCTTGCTTTTTACCTGTCAGCTATAGGTTCTGCTCTGACATTTATCCCCTGGGCCTCTTCTGGTGGCTGTTCTTTTTCGATTCCTTGCTTGAAGTTTCTTCTATGCTCTACTAGCCTATGAGAAATACTGTAAATGTCACAGAGAAAATAGCTAAGTCATTTATCCACCTTCATTATATAACAAGATTACCAGTTCTAGTATAAAAATATATCATTCCAAGCATTGATTTTATTCCTTAGAAGTGTAGGAACTGAGAACAAGTAAACTCCTGAGATTTAGTTCCTTCCCTAGTAAAATAGGATAAATAATAATTTTTTTCTAAATAATCTGCCACATTAATGTGTCACCATAAATATAGCTTTATCCTTAGAAAATATAAAAAGCCTTGTTCAATATCAGGAACAAAGTGAGCCAATAGTAAATTTACACCAAGCCACTTAAAAAAAAATTCCATCATCAGGATGTTTTCTGTACTTTTGGTTATTGGTCATAAAGTGGAAAGTGTTCCTATATAATCGACTTTTGAAATAAGGTATTTTACAGGTAATATACAAGGCAGTTAATTTATATTCCATCTACTTCCAAAAAGGAAGTGAATAGATAAGCCATAAAATGTAATACAATAAGATCAGATACTATTAGTAAAAATAAAAGGCAACTTGTAAGGAGGAGGAATGAAAATATATCAAAGTATTTTGATAGCAGAATTATATAACAATTAAGTACAAAAGTAAGCTCCAATTTGTATAGTAAAAAATTGTCACCATGAAGTATTGACTCTATTTTTTAATGAATATCAATAGTTATTTGTAAAAAAAAAAAATTAAATATCACCTAGATGTTAATCAAATGTATTTATTTCACAAGGATTTCAGTTATATGTAATAAGATGCTCTGTTGAACTTATTTATGAAGTTGCTAGTAGTTTGTACAAGTGAAGTCTCAGGAGATACTATAGTGTAGGGTGCACTAGCCATAGTATTTCAACTGCCTCATATACTTGCAAAAGCTGGACAATCATTAAAGAAGATTAATGAAGAGTTGATGGCTTTGAATTATCATGTTGGCAAAGAATATTGAGTATACCACGGACTGCCAGAAGAATGAACAAATCTGCCCTGGAAGAAGTACAGCCAGAATGCTCCTTAGAAGTGAGAACCTCAAGATTTTGTCTCAGGTACTTTGGATAAGTTATCAGGAGGGACCATCCCTGAAGAAGAACATCATACTTGGTAAAGTAGAAGGTCGTCAAAAAAGAAGAATACCTGAACAAGATGGATTGACACAGTGGCTGCAACAACGAGCTCAAATATACCAACAACTATTGTGAATGTGGTGCATGATCAGGCAATGTTTCCTTCTGTTGTACGTAAGGTCACTATGGGTTGAAAACAACTCAATGGCACCTAAAACATAACAATAACAGAGTGGTTAAGCCATGAGATTTGTAGCCAAACTTCCTAGCTTGGAAAGCCAGTTCTGTCCCTCATTATCTGTGCAAACATGAGAAGTTATTGTTACTCTATGTCTCAGTTTTCTCATCTGCAATGACCGTAAGAAAGCCAACATTGCAGTGCTGTTTTGAGGAATAAATGCCAAGTGCTTAGAGCCATGCCTTTATGTAGTCACTGTTCAATGTAAGTTTTGGGACTTTGTTTTGTTTTTAATTAAATAAAATTATCCTGGAGCAGATTTATTTTAGAAAAGATCTCAATTTATGTTCTTCAGTAAAGCAAATGTATATTGATTACCCACCCAATGTTCTGAGGAAAAAAAAAAAAAAACTTGTGAGATCATCTTAAATCCGGATGCAGATGCAGCAGACTATGTATTATGTGTGTAAGTGATATAAGATACATGTATCATCTTGATTTTGCTTCAGAAGAAAGAGGAGAAATTTTTTCACAGTAAAGAGAGATGACCCATGTATCTGTATGGGCATTTGCATGTGTGCACGTGTGTATGTGTGATGTGTAGAGGTTAGTGAGATGGTAGAGTGTATAGTGACCTCTCCCCTTTTTGCTCTTTCACATGCCATTTTTAAAACTGAGTTATTGAGACCATGCTTACTGTAAATGTACTATGGACTAAAGTGACAGCCTTATCCATCCTATCATGTCTATTCTTGGTTGTGATCCTGGGCACCCAAGATACTGGAATTAATTTAAGAAAGCTCAGAAGAGCTGTCACATTAGTAGTGCTCTGGACTGGAGAGTCCAGAGCTGGCTACACTTTTGTATCACTTGGGGACTGTGATGGTTAAGATTGTGTGTCACCGTGGCTGAGCCATGATTCTCTGTGTTTTGGCAGTTATATAATGTTGTGATCACTTCCATGTTGAGATTTGATATATGAATCACTCTCATGATGGGATCTGCTATGAGCAGCCAATCATTGAAAAGGAATATCCTTGGGTGTATGGCCTGCATCAAATATAAGTGGACATTCTGGCAAGGCTTGTGGGGGGGGGGGGATTGCTCACTCTGGATCTTGCAGCTGGCTCCTGTTTATCTGCCCTCCAGTTCTTGGGAGCATACCTGTGGTCTTGCCTGCCAATCTTGGGATTCATCGATTCATCAGTCTTTGCAGCCTGTGATCAATATCCCTGCTGTCTGAACTGCTAATCTAGCATTCACCAACGCTTGTGGCTATGTTAATAAGGAGAAGCCTCTATCCTAACCCACGGACTCAGGACATTCTAGCTTCTATGACTGCATGAGTCATTTCCTTGATGTAAATATATATATATATAGCTTTACTGATTTTGCTTCTCTCGAGAACTCAGCTTAAGACATGCAGTTTTTATCAATTAGATGTTACTATACCACTCAAAATTTGGACTTAATTTGTCTAGAGTCAGATAGAGTCATTTCTATGTTCAAATTCCTGGGTACAGTCGTGGTGACTACACTTCTCTGGATGTCTCAGCACAAGGTTAGAAGGAATGGGCTCTTTCAACTTTCGACTTTCAACAATGGAAACCTAAAATTATTACTTTGGACTGAGTAAGTGAATACCAGAAATCTTTGTGAATATCTACTATGCCATAGAATAACTATCTGTACTCTCATTAATGTAAAATTGAGAGATTCATTGAAAAAAAAAAATAGAATCAGCTCGAGTAGTGGATAGACTGAAATCCCTGTAGTGGAATCCAGTAATCCAAAATGTTAACTCACCAGTAATGTTTTATAAGAGGGGAGCAAAGGATATGAAACATATTACTTGATAGGTATTTGCAAGCTTAGTTCATCAAAAGACGTTACTCGATTGGTAATAGATGATTTTAAGGTAGGACTTCCTGTGACAGGAACTCGTAAGACAGGTGACATACATTGAATTATGTCCCCCCAAAAATGTGTGTATCAATTTGACTGGGTCATGATTCCCAGTATTGTATGATTGAGTACCGTTTTGTAATCTGCTGTGATTTCCTTATGTGTTGTAAACTCTATCACTATGATGTAATAAGATGGATTACTAGAAGTTATACTGATGAGGTCTACAAGATTAGATAGTGTCTTAAGCCAATCTTTTTTGAGATATAAAAGAGAGAACCGAGTAGAGAGACATGGGAACCTCATACCACCAAGAAAGCAGTGCTGGAGCAGAACACATCCTTTGGACCTGAGGTTCCTGTGCCGAGAAGCCCCCAGACCAAGGGAAGATTGATGACATGGACCTTCCTCCATAACTGACAGAGAAAGTGTTCCCCTGGAGCTGATACCCTTAATTAAGACTTGTAGCCTACTGGACAGTGAGAAAATAAACTTCTCTTGTTAAAGCCATCCACTTGTCGTATTTCTGTTACAGCAGCACTAGATGATTAAGACAGGACTTCCTGTAATATAAGCTCATAAGGCAATTGGCTTAGAAAGATATCTATCTATCTTTCTTAGATTGGTTACAATGTGGTAATTACAAGGGTACATTAAGGGAGGGGGTACAGTTTAGTTACATGATTACTATGCACTCCTCTCTTAGAAACAACCTGGAAAATGGCTGCCACTAGTGTGAAAATGGAACTAGCAAATAAGGAATCACACTCAATCCTCAAACTGGACATTTCAGATCTTATCAGGCACCTCAATTTTTTTTAAATTCCCTTACACATTCTGTCCTTTCTACCAAGGACTTCAAGAGAAATCTTTTGATCAGTTCACTAACCACTATTCTGAAAGAAGGCTTTCTTCTGCATGGACTTTGAGCATACGTTTCTTCTATATGGCTGCTTATTTAATTAGTCTTTAAGATGTCAGGTGCTATGCACGTGAAAAGTTGTTATTATTATTGTTAGGTGCCATCAACTTGTTAGTGACTCCACACACAACAGAAAAAAACCCTGCCCTGTACTTCTTTCAAGAGTGATTTGTTCACTCTTCAGGCAGTCCATGGCACATTCAATATTCTTTGCCAACACCCTAATAAAAAGGTGTAAATTCTTCTTTGGTTTTCCTTATTCACCATCCAACCATCAAATGTATATGAGGCAACTTAAAATATTATAGTCCAGGTGAAGTGCATGTCAGTCCTCAGTGTGGTATCCTTAATTTTTAACATTTCAAAAAGATATTTTGCAACAGATTTGTTCAAATGCAACATGCTGTTTGATCTCCTAGCTGCTGCTTCCAGGGGCGTCTACCATGGAGTTAAGAAAAATGAAATCAAACTATAAATAGCAACCAAACATTGTGAAAAGGTAGCTGGGCAGTATTTGACATCTTCACAATGCTATAGATTTAGCCTCTTGATTTTGTGGTTTTATTACTTAAGGGTTAGTACAGAATAGGCCACATTAGAGGAATAACCTGACATCTGATGTCTTACTCAAGGAGTGGACTCAAGTCTGTCTGAAATATAAGTACTGTCAGTGTAAGTTATTCTTTTCATAGGCATTAAATGGGTCTTTTGGGTAACATTTGTCAAAAGTTTCACAAAACATTTAAAAGTCTCTATGATTATTACAATGAGTATTATTAATCCAGTTGACAATACAGACTTAATCCATGATTCAATGCCTGAGGGTAGCCAGCTGAAAATATCTAGAAAAGGGGAGAGTGAGGGTTAAGTTATATGAAGTCAAGCAGCCTTCTGACAAATTAGTTTAATATCTTGTTCCACCTCCCCTGAGGTGTTAATCCAGGTGCAGCAAGAGGTGTTAGCTAAAGCACAGACCCTTTCTTGCTGGGCTAACAGGAAATCTATGGAAATTCAATCATCCAAAACTACTTTTACAAGTGAGTTCAGTTATTTCTCTTGAGCAGTATAGCATTGGCAACATCATCTGCTATTCCTTCCATGGTTCTGGAGATGTTATGGATGGCATGTTCTAAATATCCTACTCCATATCAAGGGAAGAATATCCACAAAAAACTATAATCTAAACCAGGGAACTCCTTTAAGGGGTTCCCTCCATCTCTCCTGTGCTCATCTCTGGACTGTTTGTCTCTCCTCCTTTCTAATAATTTCAGGTGGTCAGTCCAGTGTAAACTCTCATAAGAATGTATGTCTAAAAGGATTACCATATTGTTTAAGGTACATTGGTCTGTCATATTCCAACCATCCAGATATGATAAAGCCCACATATAGGACTCATTGTTTAGGTTCGAACTGGTAAAAATTAGGTATTTTGGATCCTCCACATAAATATACATATTCATATGGGGCATGTATTTACCAGGGATAGGGATAGTTTGATTTGTCTGTTCAAGCCAATTCTCTGTCAAAGAGTTGTTGCAAATAAACAGTCATCCTGACCTAAGCTATTTCCACATTTGAAGACAAAAGACCTTTTTTTCCTTTAGACATGCTGTTAAATTTCCTGAAAAAGCCAAGTTCTAATATCTGGGAGGGGCATTATATGAAATTAAGGGCTGATTTTTACAATCTGAAGAGGAGATCCAGTGTATTTTGGAACACTCTTTAACTATAATCCCAGTCAGATTGACACATGGGACTTGGGGTTGAGTTGGTATCTCAGGAAGATGCCACAGTCTGACGTTTATGGCTCACCTAGAGGTAATATTAAAAATGATGGTAGCAGGGGGAACAAAGTTATAACTCAGTATGAGAGTACATAATTCATCTGAGTTCTCATGTGCAGTTTTGGGTAAAGGATGACAGATCCAGCATTCAATCAGATTTGTGGATTGTGCAACTGTCTGAGTGAGTTTAACAAAGGCATCTTCATACCAACAATTAACAGGAGCTGTGATGAACAGTAATATGGGCAGAAAGTTTAAGAAGGACTTCATAGTGGAGATACACAGCCCAAAAGAAATAAACAAGGGCTACTAGCATACAAATAATAATGATGACAAAATATTCTCTAAAACTGGTGCTATAAAAGAGGTTTGGATTTTCAGGGGAAGAACAACACATTAAAACAAGGAATAGTAACCCACAGTTGGACTCCAATGACAATAAAAAGGATTAGGATAATTGAAAAACAAATTGTTAGTACCTCTACAGCTAAAATTTTTTATCCTAAAAATTCAAGTTTATACATACAAAAAGCTATTTCAAAAACAATGGCAAGTTATAAATTTAAATTAAGCAAATTTAGATGATTTAAAACCGTCAAAATACCCATAACTAAAAACTATGATCCCAGTGACTAAGAAAAATACAAAAAAAGTTAAAGCTCTCGTTTAAACAACTTATTTCAAAGACAACAACTGGAATAATATAATCACCAAAACTACCTGGATATAATTCCATGATCATGCATAACAGCTGTCTTATATTGAATTATGTCCCCCCAAACAATGTGCGTATTAGTTTGGCTGGTCCATGATTCCCAGTATTGTGTAATTTTCCTATATATTGTAAATCTTGCCTCTATGACATTGAGGGAGGATGGGTGGCAGTTGTGTTAGTGAGGCAGGACTCAATCTACAAGATTGGATTGTGTCTTGAGGCAGTCTCTTGAGATATAAAAGAGAGAAGCAGAGAGACAGGCGGACCTCATAGCACCAAGAAAGCTGTGCTGGGAGCAGAGCAAGTCCTTTGGACCCTGGGTCCCTTTGCAGAGAAGCTCCTAGTCCAGGGAAGATTGATGAGAAGACTAACAGATAGAGGAAGTTTTCCCCTGGATCTGAAGCCTGAATTTGGACTTTTAGCCTACTTTACTGTGAGGAAATAAATTCTTCTTTGTTACAGTCATCCACTTGAAGTATTTCTGTTATAGCAGCACTAGATGACTAAGACAATAGCTAATAATACAAAGATATCAAAAATGATAAAGAAGAAAGCAGCCAGTCCAACTTTTACTGCAGGCTGTATAGGCAGTTTCAGGTTAGGTCTGAAGATCTTGGGAAATCAGTCTATCCAGCATCATCTGCTTCTCTTTCCTGGTGACATATGAATTTGAATTTCAAACCTTTATGAGGCTCAGCCGTCCATTCAGGAGTCAGGGCTTTCTTCAGCTGGGATAAATGAATCCAAGCTTTAACTCCCTGTAATTTAGTGGCATAGGATTAATGAGAAGGATCAAATAAGGTCTTTTACCTCAAAGTTCAAGAGAATCTTTTAATTGGTCATCTTTTCCAGTAAACATGATCTCCAGGTTGAACATTATGTAATTTAAATATTTCTTGCGTTTGATTATCAAAAGCTTCCTTAACTTGTGTACAGTATTCTTTAGAATATTGGATCAAAGATTTACAATATTGAAACAAATCAGATTGAACTAAATTTGAATCAAGGCATGTTGCCCAATAAGGGAGGGTAATTGGCTGTCCAGTGATAATTTCGTAAGTAGTCAATTTGTGAGGCCAAAATGGAGTAGTTCTTAAATTTAAAAGGACTAGAGGTTGCACCTTAGTCCAAGGCAATTGAACAGTTTTTACTATGCCATTAATTCTTCCAATTAGACCAGAGGATTGAGGGTGATAAGGACAAGGGACTCTTTAAAAAATAGGGAAGATTTTACATATTTTCTCAGTTATTTGCCCATTGAAATGGATGCCTCAATCACTACAAAGGACACTTGGGGTTCCCCAAGTGGGGGTAATATCCTCAAGAAATTTCATAGCCACAAATGTAGCAGTAGCTCAATGATTGGAAAATGCTTCTACCCAATAAGAAAAATCTACAAATCATTACTAAATACAAACTTTTAACCACTTGAGGGAGGGGAGTTGGATAAAATCAATCTGCCATTCAAGCATTGGTCCTGATGGCATAGAAAATTTTCAGGTGGAGCTTTATAAGGTTTACCTGATTTAAACTGAGAGGAAATAAAACATTGGGAAGTCATTTGTTCAGCAGTTTCATAAAATGCCCCCGCCAATATTTCCTTAAAATTTATATCATCTTATCTCTTTCCGAAAGTGTATTCATGTACAATACTTCCAGTACAGGGGCTTGCAGGGATTTGGGGAGAACTAAGTTCTTGTTGGGTCCCAACCATATCCCAGAGGTGGGGCACTGGGAGTGACTATGTTTCTTTCATTTCTCAATCTCCTCATGTAGGGATGATTTTTGATGTTCAAATAAATCCTTTAAGGCAATTCCTCCAGGCCTAGGGGGATTCTCTACAAGCATGTTAAAATATTGTTCATTACCTGAAACAGTCCCCCAATGTAAGGAACCATACATAACTACTAAAAGTTTATAAGGAGTATTAACAGAATTGAAACAAGGTGGGGAGGGTGGTGATCTTTAAAACCCTGAGAAAAAAACATGGTCTACAGTGACAGAAAAATCTCACCATCAATGGGCTTCTAAAGCCCTGATTAGTTCATCTGTCATTATTCCTATATTAATATGCCAGTGATTTATAACCATAAGAACATGTAAGCATTCTGGCAAAATTGGATTTTTATTAGGCCCGATCCAGAGTCCAGTGATTGGAGCCTGATGACAGCTGGCCTGTTTCCATTCTCTGATTTCCTCAGGAGGGGTTAATTGTTGGTGTTTAAAAACTGATTCTGAAATTTCTTTCAGGTCAAATTTTGGTGGATGACATTTTACAGGTGCCATATGTACAGGTACCCTAACTTTTATTATTATCTATTCACTCTTTTTCATTATGATCACGAGTGGAATTATCATGGCTATGAATGAGGGCGGCATCTTTAAAGGGTGATTGGGAAGCGGTTTGTTTAGCTGTTCTGTCAGCTAAGTCATTGCCTTTAAATCGCTGTGTTCGTGGAGCTTCTCTGCTTTGGTGGTCCTGGATTTTTATTACAGTAATCTCAGAGGGGAGCAAAAGGGCTCCTAAGAGGTCTGCTACTAAGGACCCATTTTTAATTTGAGACCCAGAAGAAATTGGGAACCCCCTTTTTTTCCATAACATACTAAAATCATGAGCAACTCCAAGACACACCTAAAGTCTAAAAATGATCACTGACCATCCAGACACTGGCTTGCAAGCCTTCGTGAGTGCAATTAGTTCAGCTTGTTGAGCTGAAGTGACTTCAGGAAAGGCGCCACTTTTAAGCATCTTTGTTGAGCTAGTCATAGCATATTCTCTCTGGTCATGAGAGTTTGTAGGTTCAGACTTTAAAATATGAACTAAATCAGGATTCGATAAAGGGCTTTCTTGTGAATCTGGTCTAGGAGACAAAGTTGTTCAGTAAGATTTAAGCAATCATAGGGTAAGTGGTCATCATTATTAGGTAAAGGTAACAATGTAGCTGGATTCAGATGGGTTGTAGTATGTAACTGAATATTAGAAGTGGCCACAAGGAGAACTTCATAAGAAGTCAGCCTGCTGGCCAACAGGTACTGAGTAAGCTCTGAATTTAAAATGGCTGACACCACATGAAGGATATAGACATCAAGAAACATTCTTAAAACTATACCTGCTGTGGTCTCAACTATTCTAGTGGTTGCAGTGACTGCTCTAAGGCAAGGGGGATAGCCCTTTGTGATGGGGTCCAGCTGGACACTTTAATAATCAATGGGTGTCTGTTGTCCTCTCTGTTTTTCACTAAGGCAAGGGGGATAGCCCCTTGTGATGGGGTCCAGCTGGACACTTTAATAATCAATGGGTGTCTGTTGTCCTCTCTGTTTTTCAGTGAGGACTCCTAGAGAATTCCCAGAAATCTCTTGGGCACAAAGTAAAAAGTCTAAATGATAATTAGGAAATCCTAGAGCAGGAGTGTTAATGCTTCTTTTAGTTGAGTGATGGCCTTCTGGCCATCCTAAGGGAGCTGGAAGGGTTCAAACACTAAACTCTTTAGATAATGGTAAAGAGGTTGATCCAGCAAAGAATAATTACATATACAAGTTCTTCAAGAGCTGCAGAATCCTAGAAACCCTCTTAACTGTTTCTTGGTGTTAGGGATAGGATAAATTAATACGGTATCTTTTCTTTTGGGATTTATAGTGACCTCTTTTGCTGAAATTATATGTACCAAGTACTTAAAGGTTAGGTTAACTAATTTTTCTCTGGAGGCTTTGTGACCTGCTCTGGCCAAATGTTTAAAAACAGGATATGGTTGGTAAGACATGCCTCTAGAGAGTTGCAGAAGACTAGTAGATCTTCCACATATTGTAATGATGTACCCCCCGAGTGAACTCTAACGTCTGCAAATCTGCATGTAAAATCTGAGAAAAATAGGTGGGGGATTCATTAAAACCTTGGGGCATGACTGTCCAGGTAAATTATTATCCACCCCCCCCCAAGTGAAGACATACAAATATTGACAGTCCAGATGGACTTGAATGCTTTTTAAAAAGCACTGCAAAGATCAACTACTGTAAAATGAGTCACTTTCAGGGGGACATTAGAGACGAGCAGGTGAGGGTTAGGAATAATGAGGAATCTTGGAATGACTATATGATTAATAGCATGCAAATCTTGTACAAATCTCTAGCTCCTATCGTTGGGTTTCTTAGCAGAGAAAACTAGAGTGTTGCAAGGACAGGTGCAAGGGATTATTAAGCCTTTAGCCCAAAACTCTTGAATTATAGGAACAAGTCCTTCCTTAGCTTCTCACTTTAAAGATACTGAGAAATTTTAGGTAAGGGTTTAGAGGTATCTATTTGAATTTTTGTTGTTTCAGCTGATTGGATCCGACCAGCATTGGTAGAAGTAATGGCCCATAAACTTTCAGGTACAGAAGAAAGACATTGGATAAAGTCCAGGAAGGACTGTCTTGTGGTGGTAAGCTGAGTGCTTGAAAACAGCAACAGGATTCTTTACAGAAAGCATTTTCTATTGTAGATTCTGTTGATTGGCTTCACTTAAATCTAATAGCGTTTCTACTGTTTCTGAAAATTTTATTTTGCTATTCCATTTGGATAAAAGAACTCTTCCTAGTAAATTTACTGGAGTATCTAAGATCAGTAAAAATGGGTGCTTGTCTTCTATAGGACCTAAAGAGACAGAAACAGGCTGGGAATTGATTAAAATATGTTCTTGATTAGTAAACCCCGTGACTAGTGAGGTTTTACTACTATGGGGAAAGGGCTTTTGTGAATTTGTGGGGTTTATTGCAGATAAGGTTGAACCAGTGTCAATTAAAATTTATGTGGTTCTCCATTTATTTGAACAGTAGCTTATCCTTGAGAGTGCCACCATAGGAAAGGTCCCTGATTTGTCCCCTGAGCCCTTTCATTCTAACTTCTTCTGGGCTACATTTGGTGTTAGGTTGACTAATTTATTTTTTTAAACATTCCCTTTTAAACTAACCAGGCTTTTCACGGTAGTAACAAACAAGTGGCAAGTTACTGAGACCAATCTTTGCCATATGTTGTGGGAACCTCTTCTGTGTGGGGAAATTATTTTGAGACTGGGTCTGTAGCTGCTGTAATTGCAAGGACATAAGTTGAATTTTTTTAGCTTTAGTTCTCTGTTCAGCTTCCCTAGCCTACTGTTTAAGAGTTTGAGACAACTTGTAGGCTAGAGTGGCTACATATGACGTGTTTTCATTTTCCTAATCTAGATTGACTAGATCAGTGGGCTCCGAACGGAGGCCACAGACAAAAAGGGAATTGAAAGCAATACAAGGTCAGACTCTTCTAGCTTTAAACTGGAGAGTTCTTGATAAAGTTCAGTCAAATGGTTCCTATAATAATAAATGGTTTAATTGTTCCCTTTGTTTGCAACCCTGAACCTTGGTCAAATGTATTTTTAAGGAGAAAACTTTCAGATAGCTTCAATAAGGTTTGTGACAATATCTCTGGTCTATGGTATTTTTTCCATGCTAGGAACATTAGGCCAGATGGTTAGAGATTAAGTAGTTTTCTTTCTTTTCTGTTTTCTTTCTTTTTTATAATGCACTTTAGACGAAGGTTTCCAGAACAAATAGTTTCTCATTAAACAGTTAGAACACATATTGTTTTATGACAATGGTTAACAACCCCACAACATTTCAACACTGTCCCTTCTCAAACTTGGGGTCCCTAATACCAGCTTTCCTGTCCCCTCCTGCCTTCTAGTCCTTGTCCCTGGACTGTTGTGCTCCATTAGTCTCATTTTGTTTTATGGGGCTGTCTAATCTATGGCTGAACAGTGGAAGTTGGGAGTGTCTTCATTACTGAACTAAAAGGGTGTCTGGGGGTCATACTCTCTGGGTTTCACAAGTCTCTGTCAGGCCAGTAAGTCTGGTCTTTTTTGTGAGTTAGAATTTTGCTCTACATTTTCTCCAGCTCTGTCTGGGATACTCTGTTGTGATCCCTGTCAGAGCAGTCAGTGGTGGAAGGCAGGCACCATCTAGTTGTATCGGACTCAGTCTGGTGGAGGCCGTGGTAGTTGTGGTCCATTAGTCCTTTGGACTCATCCTTCCTTTGTATCTTGTTTTCTTCATTCTTCCTTGCTCCAGAAGGGGTGAGATCAGTGGAGGCTCTTAGATGGCTGGTCACAGGCTTTTAAGACTCCAGACACTACTCACCAAGGTAGAATGTAGAACATTTTCTTTATAAACTGTGTTATGACAGTTGAGCTAGATGTTCCCTGAGATCATAGTCCCCACAGCCCTCCACCCAGCAATTCAGTCCCTCAGGGAGTTTGGATGTGTCTATGGAGTTTCCATGACCTTTCCGTGTACAAGTTGTGCTGGCTTCCACAGTATTGTGTGCTGTCTTACCCTTCAAAATGACACTGCTTATCTATTTAGTATTTCCCCTCTACCCCTCCTATCCCTCAAAACCAACAAATATTGTTCCTTTTTCTGTGTAAACCTTTTCATGAGTTTTAGAGTAGTGGTCTCAAAAAATATTTGTCCTTTTGTGATTGACTTATTTCATTCAGCATAGTGCTCTCCAGTTTCATCCATGTTATGCGATGCTTCATAGAGTCATCATTTTTCTTTATCATTGAATAATACTCCATTATGTGTATGTACCATAGTTTGTTTATCCATTCATCTGTTGATGGGAATCTAAGTTGTTTCCATCTTCTAGCTATTGTGAACAATGCTGCAATGAACATGGGTGTGTATATGTCTATTTGTGTGACGGCTCTTATTTCTCTAGGATGTATTCCTAGGAGAGGGATCGCTGGATCGTATGGTATTTCTATTTCTACCTTTCTAAGGAAGCACCATATCATTTTCCAAAATGGTTATATCATTTTGCATTCCCACCAGCAGTGCATAAGAGTTCTGATCTCCCCTCAGCCTCCCCAACATTTGTTATTTCCAGTGTTTTTGATTCGTGCCAGTAATTCCGGAGTGAGATGGTATTTGATTGCGGTTTTAATTTGCATTTCTCTAATAGCTAGTCATCAAGAGCATTTCTTCATGTGTCTGTTGGCCACTTGAATGTCTCTTTGATGAAGTGTCTGTTCATTTCTTTTGCCCATTTTTAATTAGATTATTTGTTTTTTTGTTATACAGGTAGTAGATTTTCTTGCAGATTTTAGAGATTAGGCCTTTGTCTGTCTTGTAATGTCCAAGAATTTTTTCCCAGGCTGTGTGTTCTGTTTTTACCCTTTTGATGAAGTCTTTTGATGAGCACAAGTGTTTAATTTTTAGAAGATCCCAGTTATCTAGCTTATCTTCTGGAGTTTGTGTGTTGTTGGTTATGGTTTGTATTCTGTTAATGCTTCTAGCACTGATTCGATTTTTTCTTCTGTGAACTTTATAGTTTTTGGCTTTATATTCAGGTCTTCGATCCATTTTGAATTAGTTTTTGGAAATAGTGGAAAGTATGGGTCCTGTTTCTTTTTTTTACAGATGGACATCCAGTTTTGCTTGCACCATTTGTTAGAAAGACTGTCTGTTCCCCCCATTTGATGGATTTTGGGCCCTTGTCGAAGACCAGGTGCCCACAAGTGGATGGATTTACATCTGGGTTCTCAATGCTGTTCCATTTGTCAATGTATCTGTTGTTTTACCAGTGCAGACTGTTTTGACTACCATAGCTGTATAGCAGGTTGTGAGGTTAGGTAACGTGAGTCCTCCTAGTTTATTCTTCTTCTCTAATAGTGCTTCATTCATGCGGGGCTTCTTCCCTTTCCAAATAAAGTTAATGATTACTTTTTTGATCTCTTTAAAGAATGCTGTTGGTATCTGGATAGGAATTTCATTTTATTTGTAAATTGCTTTAGGTAGAACTGTCTTTTTCACAATGTTGAGTATGCTTTCCATGAGAATGATATGTTTTTCCATTTATGTAGATCTCTTTGGATTTCTTGCAGTGCTATTTTGTAGTTTTCTTTATACATGTCTTGTACATACTTGTTTAGATTTATTACTATTTCATTTTTTTAGGGGCTATTATAAATGATATTCTTTTCCTGATTTAATTTTCATCATTCAACTGATTCTTGTATGTTTATCTTGTATCCTACTACTCTGCTGAATCTTTCTATTATTTCCAGTAGATTTCTCATGAGTCTTCAGGGTTTTCTATGTATAGTATCATATAATCCACAAACAGGGAGTTTAACTTCTTCATTACCAGTTCGGATATCCTTTATTTCTTTTTCTTGCCTTATTGCTCTGGCTTGGACTTCCAGCACAATGTTAAATAGGAGTGGTGATAAAGGGCATCCTTGTCTTGTTTCAGTTCTCAAGCAGAATGTTTTCAGGTTCTCTCTATTAAAAATGATGGTGGCTGCTGGTTTTGTATAGATGCCCTTCATTATATTGAGGAATTTCCCTTCTATACTTATTTTATTTAGAGTTTTTGTCAGGAATGGGTGTTTGACTTTGCCAAATGCCTTTCAGCATCAGTTGAGATGGTCATGTGATTCTTTACTTTTATTTATATGGTGGATTACATTGATTGATTTTTTAATGTTGAACCATCCTTGCATACCTGGTATGAATCCTACTTGGTTGTGGTGTATTTTTTTGTTGTTGTTGTTATGATGCTGAATTAGAATGGTGAGTTTTTTTGAGAATTTTTGCATCTATATTTATGAGAGATATTGATCTGTAGTTTTCTTTTTTGTGGTGGTTTTGACTGGTTTTGGTATCAGGGTTATGCTGGCTTCACAGAATGAATTCGGAAGTGTTGCTTCCTCTTCTATGCTCTGGAATAGCTTGAGTAGTACTGGTACAAGCTCTTATCTGAATGTTTGGTATAATTCTCCAGTGACGCCATCTGGGCTAGGGTTTTTTGTTTAATTGGGAATTTTTTTTAGTACCTTTTCAATCTCTTTTCTTGTTATGGGTCTGTTCTGATTTTCAACATCATTTTGTGTTAATTTGGGTAGGTAGTGTGTTTCTAGAAATTTATCGATTTCCTTTAGGTTTTAAATTTGTTGGAGTATAGTTTTTTCATAATAGTCTGTTAGGATCCTTTTTATTTCAGTTAGATCTGTTGCAATATTCCCGATTTCATTTCTTATTTGAGTTTTTTTGTGTCCTCTCCTGTTTTTCTTTTGTCAGTCTGGCCAGTGGTTTGTTGATTTTGTTGATCCTTTCAAAGAACCAACTTTTGGTTTTGCTGGTTCTTTCTATTCTCTATGTCATTTATTTCTGCTCTGACTTTTATTATTTCCTTTCTTCTAGCGGTTTGATTTTTTCTGCCGGTCTCTTTCTATTTGTTGTAGTTGTGTAGTTAGTGTTTTGATGTCCCTTTCTTCTTTTTTGATGTGTGCATCTATTGTTATAAATTCTCCTCAGAGGACTGTCTTGCTGTGTCCGAAAGGTTTTGATATGATGTGTTTTCATTCTAATTTGACTTTAGGAAGTTTTTGATTCCATCTCTGATTTCTTCTATTACCCAGTGGTTTGTAAAGCAGAGTGTTATTCAGTTTCCATGTAATTGATTTTTTTTCCTTGCTCATCCTGTTGTTAATTTCTACCTTGATGGCATTGAGGTCAGAGAAGATACTTTGTAGTATCTCAATGGTTTGTATCTTGTTGAGGGTTGCTCTGTGGCCTAAGATGTTGTATATTCTAGAGAACGTTCTATGTGCACTGGAAAAGAATGTGTAGTTTGCAGCTATTGGGTGGAGTGTTCTATATATGTCTATGAGGTCAAGTTGGCTGATTGTGCCTTTTAGGTCTTCTGTATCTTTGTTGAGTTTCTTTCTAGATATTCTGTCTTTTACCAAGAGTGGTGTGTTGCACTCTCTTACTATTACTGTGGAACTGTCAATTTCTCTTTGCAGTGCTGTTAGTATTTTATGTATTTTGCAGTACTGTCATTGGGTGCATGGATGTTTATTATGGTTATGTATTCATGATGAATCATTCCGTTAATCATTATATACTATCCTTCTTTGTCTTTTATGGTGGATTTTGTTTTAAAGTCTATTTTATCTGAGATTAGTATTGTCATTCATGCTCTTTTTTGGTAGCTGTTTGCTTGATATATTTTTTCCACCCTTTGATTTTTAATAAATTTAGGTCTTTATTTCTAAGATTTGACTCTTGTAGATGGTATAGTGATGGATCCTGTTTTTTTTTTTTTTTTAATCCATTTTGTCACTCTCTGTCTCTTTATGGGTGCATTTAGGCCATTTACATTCAGAGTAATTATTGACTTGTTTGAGTTTATTACTGTCATTTTGTAATGCTTTTTTGTGGTGTTGACGTTTTCTTCGTTCCTCTTACTCTCCTGTGTTGAATTATTTTTGTTTGTGAATTTTTTTTATTTCTTTTGTTTTTGTAGGTTTTGTTTTTACTGAGATTTTATGTTTTTCTTCTTTATTTTGATAAGTAGGTTTGTTAACATTCTTTGTGATTACCTTGAAGTTTACACTTGTTTTCCTAGGTTTGAACCAGTCTATTATTACTCGGTATCCCCTTGCCTTCCTCTCCATTAGAAGGCTCTATTCCTACACTGTTTCTTCCCTCTTTTACTGTTCTGATTTTAATGTCATTTTCAGAGTAACGTCTCTCATTACCTATTGTAATTCTTTTGGTTTTGGAGAGTACTTGAGAGTTCATTTCCTAGATTGGTATCTGCTGGTACAACCCTGTGTCCTAGATTCAGCCTATGGTCTGATGTTGTTTGTTCTGAGATAGAAGGACTCCCTTTAATAAATCCTGTAAGTTTGGTTTGGTTTTTAACATAGTCTCTTAATTTCTGTTTATCTGGAGATGACCTAATTTCACCATCATATTTGAACAAGAGTTTTGCAGGATATATTATTCTTGGCTGGCAATTTTTTTTTCTTTCAAGGTTTTATGTATGTTATCCTATTGCCTTCTTGCCTGCATGGTTTCTGCTGAATAATTTGAGCTTAGTCTTATTGTTTCTCATCTGTATGTGACTTTTTGTTTTTCTCGAGCTGCTCTCAGAATTGTTTGTTTTCGGTTTTAGTGTGCATGGTTATGATATGCCTTGGTGCTTTTCTTTTGGGGTCTATCCTATATGGGGTTCGTTGAGTTTCTTGGATGGTCAGCTTTTCATCTTTCATGATATTGGGGTAATTTTCTGTCAGCAGTTCTTCAGTGATCCTCTGTGTTTTCTGTTTTCTCCCCCTGTTCTGGAACTCCGATCACATGCAAATTGTTTCTTTTGATTGTATCCCACATAATTCTCAGAATTTATACATTTTTCTCCATTCTTTTTTTGATTTTTCCTCAGAGTTGTATCTAAGTGTTTGTCTCCAATTTCACTAATCCTGTCTTCCATTGTTTGAAACCTGCTCCTCAGCTGTTCTATGACACTGTCCATTTCTGAAATCTTGTTGTTTATCCTTTGGATTTCTAATTGCTGTTTTTGTGTGATTTCTAGTTGTGAATTTATTGTCACTTTTTGTTCCTGCATTATTTTCCTGAATTATTCCATTTTTTGGTCTGGATTTTCCATGAATTTGTCTGCCTTTTCCATGATTTTGTCTATTATTTCATTATTTTTGTCTCATTTTTGCTTCAACTCTTGGATAGCTCTGAATATTAGAGATCTGAATTCCCTATCAAGGAAGTGTCTTTTCTTCTATTGGAAAGCCATCTGTTTTTGTTTTATTGAATGCTTACTGGAACCATCTTGTCCTGTTTTTGTATATGTTTTGATATCGTCTGCTATCTTGGGACATTCAGTAGTTATTTTCCTCATTTATTGATTGTAGATTTGTTTGTTTCATTCTGCTTTTTTATTTTATTTGGTTATGTTTGAGTAGGCTTGCTGTGCCTTCTTTGTTGTTTGCTCATTTGTGGGCATGATACTTTTTGCCTCCTTCTCCAATCGGCAGGGTTAGTTGCTCAAGTGTGGTACAGCAGGGCAGGTCCAGCTGAAGGGGAGTTGCTGGGATGGGTTATTTGTGGCACATGTTAGAGAAGACAGGACAGGTTGGGAATCAGTGTTGGGAAGGTTCTGGTAGGCCATGCCTCTGCTGCTTGGGGTGTGATGTTCAGCACATCGTGCAGGTGGGCAGGAAAGAGGGGGAGACTTGATGTGTGGAGCTAAGATGGGTATGGGGAAGAGGAGAGAGAGGAGAGAGAAACGTGAGCCAAAAAGATACAAACAAAGAAAAAAAAGAGTGCTAAAGGAACTTGCTATTGGAGTGGAGAGATGAGAGACTGAAAAATAGAGAAAAACAAAAAGAAACAAAATTAAAGAGGGTAAAATTTAAAAAAAACGAATAAATAAAAATTAGAAGAAAAGAAAGAAATGAAAAAAACCCAGGGATCCCACCAGTGTGGCTGCAAGAACTGGGAAACGTGGTCCCAGGCTGTGAAGTATACCTGGGTTACAAGGGGTAGAGGTCTCACCCAGAGCCAGGTATTCAGAGGATAGGAAGTGACGGGAAGAATAGAGAGATGAGATACTGAGAAATGAAGAAAGATAACAAGGGGAAAGGAGAGAAAAGAAAACAAGCAAAAGAAAACCAAAGAGAAAACAAGAAAAAACGAATGTTCTCACAGATCCCACTGCATGGCTTCGCAGACTGAGGGAGTAACTCCCAAGCCGTGCAGTACTGCCCAGATAGAGGAGACTCCCAAGCCGAGAAAAGAAAAAGAAAACAAAGAAACAACAACAAAAAAAGCCCCAGGGATTCCAGCAGCATGGTGGCATGTACCGTGAAGCACTTCCACGGTCAAGCAGCGTTTCACAGAATTTCATGAAGAAGCAAAGATGGCACAGGGAGCCAGGTATTTCAGAGAAAAGGAGGAGGAGGTGGTGAGAGGTATGGAAAAAAACAAAAAAAGGGGGGAAAAAGCAGTGCCCGCAACCAACAAATGGCACTCAGGGAGCTGGCCAGTGAAGGCGAGTAGAATCCAAGTGGCACAGGGGTGACGCTTGTGCTTCCCAGCCAAGAGACTGTGGCTGCAGGAAGCAGAGGAGGTCCAGTGGGGGTGAAGAAGGGTAATGGTGGGAAAGTATATATTGCTGGTTGCCAATTGCTCTGTCTTCTGCTGGGAGCTTGTAGGAGTTTTCTAACACACCTTCTCCATCCACTTTTGAATATCACCTGGCCCTATTAGTGAATTTATTAAATTATATAAGTCAGCCAGGCCAGGTTCATAGGTATCAGCCAAGATTCTTAATTCTTGAGTGAATTTGTGAGGCTCTTCAAGAGGGTTAGGAAATTCCTTAACAGTAGCAGAAAGTTCTGCTTTTGACCAGGGGGCAAAAGTAATTTGTTGTGGCTTTTGAGCCTCTTCAGGATATTTAACTTTAAAAACATTTCTCAAATAGGTTTTATATCTTCTAGAGATTCCTTGAAATAATACGGAGGTTCAGTAAGGGGGTTTTCAGCGAAGTAGGTATGTAAAGGGAGGTACAGAGGAGTAACTGCTGGAAGGACATAGGGAACGGAGAGGAACAGGGCATCAGATGCTGTGGTTGGACTAGAGATGCTAGGGACATCATCATTTTGGGAAAGGGAGGCATTTTGTGAGAGCCATTTTTGGAAAGGGAGCCATTTTGGGGAAGGGAGTAATGTTGGGAAAAGGAGCTATTTTGAGAAAAGGTGTCATTTTGGAAAAGTGAAGGTATAGGGTCTGTTTCCAGAGAGATAGTCATTGAAGTTATAGAGCTCTGTCACAGTAATTTTTTAATTTGTTTAGCTTGTTTCAAAATAGTCTCCTGCTAGGAGGCGAATTTATCATTATGATTTCTTTTTGAAGCTTCCAGGATCAATTACAAAATGCTTCCCATTGCTTTGGGTTTATTCATAAGCCCTTAGCCTCCAACTTGCTGTGCAGAAAGTCTAACTTAGTTACCTCAAATGACCCCCACAATATCCATTGGTTCTTCAATTTCCCTTTGTAGGCACACATCATTGGCTTAAATGCAAGACTGAACTGGGGCCATAATGCTTAGTCATATAATCAGCAGGAATTCTCTTAGGGAACCCTGCTTCAGCCTTGAATGTGACATTCCCCATCTCACAGAGAAACGTGCAAGTATTGAAGATCTAAATGCATGCAAAAACCTTATGGTGCACCAGAAAAAAAAGGAGTTAAGTAAAATAGATTGGTCATGAGATGGCAGTCCCACCAAACATAATTTGGTAATGAACCCAGCGAGATCCTCAGGAAATAAGCAGAAAATGAAAGCATAAAGAAAAGATAGCCAATAAATCTCTCAAAAAGCCATCTTCACAATAAGTGTAGATTTCGATTTGAGAGGCTTACCTCCAGAGAACCTGGAGAATTTGAGGTAACCATTCTGGGCACAAGGGGCCCTTGTTGGTACTAAGGCCAGCCAGTTCTGTGACTTGTCATGAACACAGAAGATAATAATCCTTTAGAATACTGCCAACTATGCCATTAAATGTCATACTATAACCATATGTAATCTGATTAATGTAAAATTGAAAGATTTATTGAAAAAACTAGAATCAGCTCTAACAGCTCTTAAATCCATGTATGGAATTCTGTAATCCAAAATGGCAACTCACCAGCGATATTTTATAAGAGAGAAACAAAGGATATGAAACACATTACTTGAATGGTTTTTACAAACTTAAGATCATCGAAAGACATTACTTGATTGGTAGTAGATCACTATAAGGTGAGATTTCTTGTAACAGAAACCCATAAGGCAGGACTTCCTGTGGTGGGAACTCATAAGGCAGGATTTCTAATGCAAGCTCGTAAGGTGATTGGTTTAAAAGGATATACGTATCTCCCTTAGATTGGTTACACTGTGGTAATTACTTTGGTGTGTGTGGGGGCGGGGGAGTGGCAGCATAGTTAACCATCATCATTACCGAACATTCCTCTCTTAGAAACAACAGGGAAGATGGCTGCCACTAGGGTGAAAACGGAACCAGCAAACAAGAAATCACACTCAATCTTCAAACTCAATTTTTTGTTTAATTCTCTTACACAGATAAAAAAATCTCAAACGACATTGCTCAAAACAGTGATAATTAAATGATATAGACCTTATTTTATAACTCAAAGTTGTGAAGTACGAAATATCAGACTCAACTATGTATGCTCTTTTGTGTGAAAATTGACGATTATAATTGTGACTGAGTTATCAGAATAATTGCTCAAAATCTCTCTTTTTTTTTTTTTTTATTACAGTGATAGAACCAATGCTTCTCTATACCTATTCACTATAGCAAGTGTAATGACAAATACAAATTGAAAATAAGAGGCTTTAATTTTACCTGTTGAAATTGGGGAGAAGACTAGCTTCTTCCCTTGTTCTTTCATAATTCAATTTAGGTAACTTGTAATGATAAATTCTTTATCTGTCTCTTTCAAAAGTATGTAAATCTAAGGTGCTAACTCAGGGAACTGGCAGCCTCTTTTTTAAAGCATAGCTTCAGGTAATTCTCCCCTGCCTTCCTGGAAGGAGATTAGCATAGTCCCAAGTGGCCCAGGCCAAATTGCAAAATCTATCTTGGCCATAAAGATACTAGAAAATTAGCTTGAAAACATTCAGTTTTAGCTTGAAAACATGAATGGAATGATTTGTATCTACTTAGTTATATAAAGAGTAATTTTTTTTTTCCTGTTTGGGCAATCACTTTACCGGATTCTCTGTGATGCATCACGTTCTGGCTTAATGTTGACTCAGTAATAAAATTTTTCTTTCTCTTTTATTTTCATTGAGAGATTTTCTGGATTGGGAGTAGACTTTTTTTTTAATTATAATTCCCCAACACAAGCACTTTGTTATTTTATTTAGCAGTGCTAAACAACCAAAGAGCCCTGGTTAAAGTGGTTAAAGCAGCTCAGCTGTTAACTGAAAGGTTGGAGGTTGGAATTCACCAGTCACTTGTGGGAGAAAGATGTGGCAGTCTACTTCCTTAAAGATTTACATACTGGCAGCAGTTCTACCCTGTTTTATGAGTCGGACTTGATGGCAATTTTTTTTTTAATAATAACTTCAAGTTATTATTTCATATGTACCTTATAAACACCTGACTTTTTTTTAAAAGAGTGTGTATTTCTATTTGTTGAAATTTACAACTACATTGTAAGAAGAGAGGCAATTAAGACTAGCAGGACTCTGAAATCTGACTCCTTAGGTAAGCAAAGTGAAACTTAACAATGACCAATCAAGAGTTACCAAACTGGCCAAAACCACACTTCCTGACCCCAATAAGCTTAAGCACCAGTTCCAGTCAATCAGGTTTAAACTTGCTTTGATTCCGTGTTTATTTTATAAAAGCTTTCTTCACTTATTTTTCTTTGGAGCTCCCAGCCATTTTCTGCTTGGTTGCTGCCCCATTCATGAATTGTTGTTGTGTTTGAACAAACAAAAATTTATTTTCAGCTTGATATTTCTTTTAACCAACCAGGTATCAAGGATGATGTACTTTTTATGCATAAGCTAGGTTTCCACCTGTTCCCTCCATACGATTATCGTAATTCAGAGTCAATTTCGGTTATAAATCACAAATTGAGATATTCCTTACAGAGGTTACTGGAGACATAAACGTTTCCCTGATCACTCAATAAAACAAACTAAACAGTTGTCATCAAGTCAATTCCAATTAATGGTAGCCCCATGTCACTCAATGGAGTTATATAGAAACAATATCTACCAGAGATTCTTGAGATCAAGGAGAACCCCATACTCCTATGCTAGAAGATCCAAACCTTACAAAAGGATGATTATAGATTAGGTATTTTTTTGTTTATTTGTCACTTACCTTGTTCCCAGGCAAAAAAAAAAAAAAAAAAGCTCCCTTAACAGCCTAGTCAGACTCTCTCTCTGGGTGGCACATGACTATTACTAAGCAAATTCTTCAACAATTCCCGATGTATATTTACGATTACTTGAGAACTGAGGTTTTCTGTGAAAATTCTGACTTCAAAAACATCCTCTCACATGTCTATGAATTTGCTTGATTTGGAAGATAAGACCACCAAGTATATTTTATTCTTGATAATCTTTGATCGGAGCTATAAAATTCTATAGTTCTTGGGGGACAATTTGTTAAATTCCTAATGTAATCCAGGTACTGAGCTAAGTGTTTTACATATTGTCTTAGTTATCTAATGCTGCTATAACAGAAGTACCACAAGTGGATGGCTTTAACATAGAGAAATGTATTCTCTCACAGTTCAGGGGGCTAGAAATCCAAGTTCAGGATGTCAGCTCCAAGGGAAGTCTTTCTCTCTGTTTGCTCTGGGGGAAGGTCCTTATCATCAATCTTCCCTTGGGGCTAGGAGTTTCTCAGTGTAGGGACCCTGGGTCCAAAAGATGCACTATTCTCCTGGCTCTTCTTTCTTGGTGGTATGAGTTCTCCTCTCTGCTCAATTCTCTCCTTTATAGCTCAAAATAGGTTTACTAAAGATACAGTCTAATCATGTAGGTTGAGTCCTTCTTCATTAACATACCTGTCTCTAATCCAGACTCGTTAACATCATAGAAGTAACATTTACACCACATAGGAAGATCATATGAGATCACAAAATGATGGACAATCACACAATACTGAGAATCATGGCCTAGCCAAGTTGACACACATTTTTGGGAGACACAGTTTAATCTATAACACACATGTTATTTAACTATAAAAGTAAACCCAAGAGTTACGTTTTGATACACAATGTTATAGATGAGAAAACTCAAGATTTAAGTATTTTATGAAAGGTTACATTGACAAATAAATGGCAGAATTAGGATTAAAAACCTGGGGGATCCTTCCAAAATGCTTCTTCTTTCTCTCAACCTTAAAATGCATTCTACATTTTAATCCTATATTACAGATGTCAAAAAAAAGAAACATAATATTTTATATATGTGTGTGTATGTGTGTGCACGTGCATACGTGCCGGTGTGTGTGTTACATATATGGATAAAAAAAAATCACAAAAACTGACCACAATAATTTAGTTTTCCCCAGAATGTTTTTATATTAATTTGAAAACAAAAACATATTTTTAGTCATCCTGTGACTCCTAACTTGATGTGAAATACAAAAATGAAATAATGTTCCTTGACTGATAATAATAAATCTCCAGTGGTAAAGGATAGAATGTATAGTAAAACTGCATAGGGGATCATATCATATTTATTTTTATGTAATTTAAAGGGCTTAGCTATTTACCCAATTCCAAATGGGTTTTGAACTAAGAAAGAGGTGCTGATTGAATTATTTTCCCTTATACAGTAAGTAAGCTTAAGTAAGTATCAAATGTCAAAGCTATATTACACAGGTTTTAGGAAAGGAAAAGGAGCTATTATAATAATTTGGAAAAGGAAGAATTCTCTCAGAGGTAGATACTGCAAGATATCTACATATCTTGAAATTCTAATGACTAGAAAAATTATCTTTAAGTGGAAAAATATAATTTGGATTCTAATGTGGATTGTCATAGAAAAATAACTTTAAAGTAAGTTACACAGTGTTATGATTTTTTGATCTTTTTATACCTTTTATTATTGTGTTTGCCATTCATGGTCAATTAGGTTTGGGTTCAGTTCAAATCATTAATTCTTTAAACAACACTCAAACTAAGAAAACAAGCTGTTTATTTGTATTTTATCTAGTAATTTATCATAGTAATTGCCAACTATCAGCTCTGCAATTCCTTATAAACAATGTTTAATTAAAAAATTATCATAAACAATTGTAAGATGTATAATAAATTATTACTCAATGACTCCAAAAAGCTAAAACTACTTATATTTAGAAGCAAGTAAAAAATATATATACATATGTGTAGGCTCAGGATATTAGAAAATAACTTAAAGGGCACCAAATCACAGTCTATAAGGCTCTTATTCATCTTATTCAGGTTGTCTTTTATATGAACCCTGCTATCATTTGGGAAATGCAGGTAAGAAAGTAAAAAGAGATATAGATGAATCTATCTCTAACTCTACCAATTGAAAAAAGCCACAAGTGATATGTGTTGCTTATCTTTAAATGATTTTCCCTTATACACTTCAGGATACACACACCCACACCCACACCCACACACACACACACTCCCTACTGGGTCCAATTTTTTAAAATAAACAAAGCATCTGTACTCTACACTTAACCTCTACTTTAAAGACTGTAAAGAGAATGTGCTGGCAAAATATGGGGGGAAAATACAAATTAGAGAATGAAATAAAGACATTACATGCAAAAGTAAGGCCAAATTTTTTCTAGAAATAAAGAGGAAATTCTAGAAATGAAAATGCGATTTGTTTTGCATTGATTATTCAAGGACAAAATATAATTAATACAACTGGTAATTCTCTTCAAGTCCATAACTAGAGACATTACATTGTATGGGCTAGCTCACAAAAGTAGCTGATGCTCTAACATATAGGTGCTTGAGTTGATGGACTGTTGAGGCAAATATATACTCAGAATTTCAAAAATGGTTGGAATATCCTTTGTACAATAAAGAGAGAAAGCTATGGGAAAATGGAATGTTAGATAGAAAATATCATGTGTACTCTGCCCACTCTACCCTTTGTATTTCCTTGCAAAGCTTTAAACAGCTCCCCTCTTTCCATAATATTAGAAATGAATATTTAAAGGGGGATTTCTAAAGCCCAGGAGAATTTGGTGGGACAATGGTTCACTGAGGTTAGGAGGCAGTAACACAAGCCTGGCCTAAGGCTTAAGGCTTTAAACTTTACGTGAAATAGGAAAAAATGGGGCTTATTTTCTCAATAGGTAGCATAACAGTTATGTTAATCAAGGTTCAGGTAGGATCCTAAAAGTAAAAACTTTCAGCTTAGAGACCTTAAATTACTAAATATGAAATTGATAAATAACTATTTATTTATTGCATCAAGAATTTTGCAGTCTTAGCAAACAGAAGCCTTCTCAGGCCAGAAGCACACAGAATCATAGCTCCTAAATTACTTCACAGAAATGAATCAGCTTACGTATTCAAAATTCTTTAATAAAGAAGAGGCAAGGAAGTTTTGAGAAAGGAAACCACAATGACACCACTGATGACTATGAATTTTCTTATATTTTTCCCCAAAGGGTCTTACTATTGTTTACAGAGAAATGAAAACGAGAAATACTTAATCTCTAAGGGCAATTTTGGATACTGTCCCTGATTAACTAAGCTAACACCTGAGGACTGAATACTAATCAGAGTTGGGACTTTGAAGCATAGTTTCAAAAGTCATTTCACTTTGAGCTGAACTTAAAATTGGCCCAAAGATGCTATTTGACCAGTTACTGAATATAGAGTTGGAATGGCCATCCTCAGAAACTGGAAGAAACCCCTGGTGGGCTTTTTGACCTATTGAGAAAGGACTGTTATAGAACAAATTGAGCCTAATGGCAATCACTTGAACATCCCTTCTTACCAAAATATCAAAAACAAGTAATTCTGTATCAGTCTGGTTAGCATAAAAGACTCTGGTGGTCTTGGAGTTTAAGTTAATCAGCTCCAAACTTAGAATCTGATATGCAGCTATTTATCTATATAATTCAATTATCTCTATTATGTTGAACAAAAAACAACAACAGTATTTCACTTTCAAATGGCATAGACATTAGTACTTTATTACTATCCTGTCTAAGATATTAATGGCTTCCCATTATTGTTAGTCCCTGGGTGACTCTCCATATTTTGTTGGTTTATTTAATCTTTATTACACCTCTGAAAATTACACTCCTTTAAACTCTTTTGACTTTTGTGCCTAAACATTAAGTGATGCCATAAACAGTACCAGAAATGTCCTCACAAAATATACCCTAAAAATTGAGTTCTGGGATTAAATTGCTCATATATCTGAAAAGCATGCAAGTAACCTCTTAGCTGGAAGTAATGGAATGCTAGTAATCCAAGGCATGCAATGACATCGTGATTACTCAAATTATCCCCAGTAGTGGAATTGGATGAAATTCCAATTGGGGAGGGAGTGAAAGGGTGAAAAGAAGGCCTTGAGAGATCAGGTGGTACTTTCTTGCTTTGGTCACCGTTGCAGGTATCACTACAAGATCAGCAGTATACTCGTATAGTCCTAACAATGCCAACTGTTCTGCTCTCTGTCAGAAATGGTCTGGAAGGATCTTGATCATATTGATATTCCAAAGAACATCATGTTGTTCTAATAATGGATGATATTAACCTATTTAAATGGGTGGACAGAAAATAGCAAACATCTTAAATTCCTTCATAAGACGCATACATGTACGTCAAAGGGTGGGAGATAATCCCTGCAAAATTAGGAACCTATCATCACACCAAAGTTCCAAAAGATTTAGTGGTTTGGAGTATGTCAGTACATCCCCTTGAAAGTGATAAATACATTGCTGCCCATTCCAATACACACTATCAAGAACGAAGTATAATGTTGGTATCCCTTGATGTCAGAGGCAGCCCACACTTTGTCTGGGTGTGCTGCCCAGATCATTTATTAGGTAATTTGTAAGGTTTCCAGTTTAGAATGGAATTTTCAGAAAATTTGGACAGTTTTCCAAGCCGCTTTAACAATTGGGTCTAAATAATTCAAAATATTCAATGGATCTTGAAGTGTCTATGGCAGAAAATGTTGCTATTTGGAGTTTCCAGCAATCCACAATCAGAGCATTGTAGTGGTGATTTCTAGGGTTTGGAGCAACTCTTTTTCTGCTAACAACTACTCTTCATTTGAAAAATCAGTTCATGGACTGTTACAGATACCTAGTAAGTCTAGTCTCCTGAAACACCAAGTTCTGGAATACTAAGGAATTCTATTCCTTAAGCTGCTTCTCATAAACTGGATATTACCTGATTCCTCAAATTATAAAGTTTAGATGTATAAAATAACATTACATTATTAAATGAAAATTATATATTTGAGATTGGGCCCAAGAAGACTTGGAAAGTACAAATAAATAACACAAGCAAGTGGCTCAGACTCCAGTAAAATCTATCCTAAATGGTTTCTCTGTCTGAAAATACTTCAGTATGAAACAATTTTAGACTTATCAAATACCTTGATTCAATGCCTTGTTTCCTGTACAATGTTACCTCTAACAAAAGAAATAAGTTTATGATAAATGAATGCATCAGTTTTCTCATCTCTACAGAATTCATGATAAAAAAATGGAATGACCTACTAACACTCATTTGTAACACCATCTGGAATATATTATATCTTAAATGTTGATCTTATATCTTATGAGACATAGTGTATCATTTAAAACAATGGCCAATATATGATGCTGTCTCTCATAGACCAAGAATACACATAAGTACAGGAACAAAGGACTGGAGATGGGAGTGACCTTTCTCAATAATACATCTAAAAACACTCATGAAATTTTTGTTTTCCATTCCCACATACTTGGTTCTGGTGGGATTGCAAATCCTAGTATCTATGGGAGAAATGTTCCACAATGGCACACACTCCATTTACCTGGAACCTGAGACTGACTTTTCTACATTTGGCACTCCTCATATCACTGAATGACCAGCAGAAAAAAATGGGTTACTATGTTGCCTGGAGTAAATGATTCTAATTTATTCAAAGTAAAGGGCATGGATAGTGTCTTAGGCTAGGTTCTTGACAGAGGAAAACCAGTAAAGTGTATAAATATACATAGAGATTTATGTAAATGAAACAGCTCACACAATTGTAGAGGATGAAATGTCCCAAGCCCATGGATTTGGACAGAGACTTCTGACTCACGTAGCTGCAGGGGCTGGCATACCCAAGATCGGCAGGTCTTAATGCAGGCCTCATGCTCACAGGCTGCGAATGTCGATGAATCCCAAGACTGGCTGGCAAGACCACAAGGCTTCTCCTAATTAACTTAGCTGATGGGCTGGCAAACCTAAGATTGGCAGGTTGGAAAGCAGGGCCCTGTTCACAGGCTGTGAAGATCAACGAATCCCAAGATTGGCAGATAAGCTGATAGGTCAAGTCCCAAGAACCGGAGGTCAGACTAACAGGAGGCAGCCACAGGATCCAGAGCAAGCAAAAAGCCAGAACATCTGCTTATACTCAGATGCAGGCCACAGCCCCCATGAAACTCCCTTTCAACTGGTTCGCTACTCACAGAAGATTCAATCATGGGAGTGATCACATATAAACACTAAGAATCATGGCCCAGCCTACGTGACACACAATTTTAACCATCACAGTCCATCCCTTGTCAATTTTGCACAAGTACACACATCTCCTTAAACCATACATAATCTCAGAATAAATACAATTATAAAGTCATACTTGCACCTAACATGACACAACTAATACATGTACAATCAAAAATGCACTAGCCCTATTTACATCTTATGTTTTATAAGTGAAGGAAACAAAAATATATGATGCACACATACAAAGCAGAAATATTCATAACAATTACAGGCCCCATTTCTACAAGTGGTCACGTGGCCATAACTGGTATTTAGAACTATCTTCTTCCACCACCCATTCCATATTCCCTTTGCCCTCATCAAGCACCTAAGCAGGTCATGGTTTTTGCCTGGTGAGGTGACCCAAACCTTCATTCCTAAAGGGTCCGGATCATTAGTAGTCATGTCAGAATTGGGTTGCTGTAGTTTTCCATTGACTTTAATCACAGGACATGGTAGTACTAAGAGATGCCCTCAGGGATCTCCTGCATTCCATACATACTCTTCTTTACCACCATTATGTAATAACAATACAATTTGCATTTGGTAATCAGGATCAATCACACCAGCCAGTATGGTAACTCCCTTCTTTGCCTGTTGATCCAGAGGCATAAGGAACCCCAAGGGGTCAGGTGGCATTCTTAGCTTCCAGTTCAATGGAATCAGTGATGTGTCTCCAGGTGGGAGCATTCCTCCCTTTGGAACTAAGACCTTTAGACCCCCATAAGGTCATGGGGACAGGAAGCAAAAATCTTGTAAGGGGGTCACTAGAGGTAATAGAGACTGGTGCCACTCCTATTTCCATCCATTGATTCCTGGACCCATGAACCCCGCCTAGGGGAGAAACAGCACCATATATTGGATGCTTGTTTACAGCGTATACAATCTCCTGGAGAACATTGCCCCAACCCTGCAATGTATTGCTACCTAGCTGGTGCTGTAATTGTGTCTTTAAAAGGCCATTCCATTTTTCTAACAAGTTAGCTGCTTCAGGATGATGGGGAACATGGTAAGACCAGTGAATTCCATGAGCGTGGACCTAATGCTGCACTTCATTTCCTGTGAAGTGAGTCCCTTGATCCGAGGAAATGCTGTGTGGAATACAATGACAGTGGATAGGGCATTCTGTAAGTCCACGGATGGTAGTTTTGAGAGAAGTATAGCATGCAGAGAAGGCAAATCCATACCCAGAGTAAGTGTCTATTCCAGTAAGGACAAACGCTGCCTTTTCCATAATGGAAGTGGTCCAATGTAATCAACTTGCCACCAGGTTGCTGGCTGATCACCTCGAGGGATGGTGTCATACTGGGGACTCAGTGTTGGTCTCTGCTGCTGGTAGACTGGGCACTCAGCATTGACTGTAGCCAAGTCAGCCTTGGTGAATAGAAGTCCATGTTGCAGGGCCCATGAATAACCTCCATCCCTGTCACCATGGCCACTTTATTTATGAGTCCATTGAGCAATGACATGAGTAGCTGTGGAAAGAGAATGACTGGTTTCCATAGAACACGTCGTCCTATCCACTTGATTGTTAAAATTATCCTCTGCTTATGCCACCCTTTGGTAAGCAGTCACATGAGATACAAATATCTTCACTTCTTTGGCCTATTAAGAAAGGTCTATCCACATACCTCCTCCTCATGAATCCTTGTCTCCAATTTTCCAATCACGTTCCTTTCAAGTCTCTGACCATCCAGCCAAACCATTGGCCACAGCCCATGAATCAATACATAATCACACATCTGGCCACTTCTTCTTTGAAGCAAAGTTAACAACCAGGTGCACTGCTCAAAGTTCTGCATATTTAGACAATTTCCATTCACCATTGTCCTTCAGGGAGGTCCCAGAAAGGAGCTGTAGTGCTGAAGCTGTCCACATTCGAGTGGTGCCTGCATACCACAAAGAACCATCTGTAAACTAGGCATGAATTTTCTCTTCTTCAGTCAACTGATCATAAGGAACTCCCCATGAGGCCATAGGTGCATACTGGGAGATGGAAGGTAATGTGATAGGAGTGGAGACCATGGGCATTTGGGACACTTCTTCATGCAACTTACTTGTGTCTTCAGATCTTGCTCAGGCCCGATCTCAAATATACCACTTCCATTTAATGATGGAGTGCTGCTGTGCACGTCCCACTTTATGACTCTGTTGGTCAGACAACACCCAGTTTCGATGGGCAGCTCAGGCTGCATGGTGACTTGGTGTCCCATGGTTAAGCGTTTAGTCTCTACTAAGGCCCAGTAACAAGCCAAAAGTTGTTTTCTCAAAAGAACAGTAGTTATCTGCAGAGGATGACAGAGCTTTGCTCCAAAATCCTAAGGGTCTGCACTGTGATTCACCAATAGGGGCTTGTCAAGGACTCCAAACAGCATCTCTATCTGCCACTGACACTTCAAGCACCATTGGATTGGCTGAATTATATTGGCCTACCACCTGGATCAAAAACACACCCCTTAGGGGAAAAAAACTGTCTCCCATTTACCTTCCTGCTCTCTGCTTTGCACTGGGTTCAAGACAGCTTCAGGGATTGCCGAGTCCCCTGGGCAGGAAATAGGACCCGTCACGTGCCCTAAGTCATTTTATCGTCTTTAGAGTGGGAACAAATTAACAAACAGGAGAAAAATAATCTACCGTCTCCCCTAAGCCAGGAAATCAGGGTAGGCACAGCTTCTTTCCCTAGGCACAGACATAAGGGATCCAAGGTCTTTGAGTGCTTTTCCCCCTGCAGAGACTTGTGTGTTCCCATTTAACAGCATAGACCGTCATTACCGCAGTACAACAGGTATATACCTGAAGTCTGACTTCAACTGTTTCAGCTGTGAAATGGTAGGTTTGTGACATTTGACATTGCTCTGCCCATTAAGCAGGGTCTTCAACTACCCACATCAGGGGCCTGAGGACTGGTGGCTCCACCCACACCACCTAGCCACCCGCAATAGGGGACCAAGGATAAGAGATACCTCCCAGTCCTTACAGCCAACAACACTGGATGCTCATAGTCCAGCTGCAAAACCAACCGACCTACGTGCTCTAGGGAACAGGGAGAAGATTTCCTCCCAGACACTTGGGGGTGGTTGTCAACCCCCTGCCTTGCTAAGTGTGTTTCTCCCTGATGCAGCCAGATTCCTATGCCTAAGCCAATCACACATACCTGTCTAGGACTGTAGGTGAGAGCCTGCACTACACACTTGGTGGCTAACTAGCTGGACACCTGAGCTGAATCCATACAGGAGGAGTGGGCAGACTCCTGGGCTCACATACTTAGTTGCAGTTCTGGCCACCTGATGGCAGGATGTTGGAACTTCAGGGGTACTGGTGATGAATCAAGATCACACAAGCAGCCTATTAGGGCATATCAAAACAAAACCAAACAAGAAGCTAGGACACAGTAAACAAACATAAAATAAAAAAAATATAATAAGTTACTGATGGCTTGGAGAAAACAGTCAATACAAATCATATAAAGAGTCAGACCATGATGACTTCAGCAAACTCCCAAACTAAAGAATCTAGAAATTTTACAGAGGAAGAAAATTTGTTGGAATTACCAGAGGCAGAACACAAAAGATTTATATATAGAACTCTTCAAGAGATCAGGAAGGGAAGTAGGAAAAAAACAGACCTTACAATAGAGGAACTTAAAAAAACTAGAGAAGAGCATAATGACAAATTTAACAGGCTGCAAGAATCCATAGAGAGACAGCAACCAAAAATTCAGAAGATTAACAATAAAATTTCAGAATTAGACAATTCAATAGAAAGTCATAAGAGCAGAATTGAGGCAATGGAAGTCAGAATTGGTGAGACTGCATAACATGGATGAAACTGGAGGACATTATGCTGAGTGAAATAAGTCAGTCACAAAAGGACAAATATCGCATGAGACCGCTACTGTAAAAACTCATGAGAAAGTTTATACACAAAAAGTAACAATCTTTGTTGGTTACAAGGGATGGGAGGGGTTGGGGGGAATACTAAATAGACAATAGATAAGTGTTACTTTGGTGAAGGCTAAGATAGTACACAATACTGCTGAAGCCAACACAACTTGTACAAGAAAAGTTCAGGTAAGCTCCATAGACACATTCAAACTCCCTGAGGGACTGAATTGCTGGGTGGAGAACTGTGGGGACCATGGTCTCTGGGAACATCTAACACAACAGGCATAACACAGTTTATAAAGACAATAGTCTACATTCTACCTTGGTGAGTAGCATCTGGGGTCTTAAAAGCCTGTGAGCAGCCATCTAAGATACTCCACTGGTCTCACCACTTCGGGAGCAAGGGAGAGTGAAGAGAACAGGATATAAGGAAAAGGTTAGTCCAAAGGACTAATGGACTGCAGCTACCAAGGCCTCCACCAGACTGAGTCCAGTACAGCTTGATGGTACCTGGATACCACCACTGACTGCTCTGACCAGGATCACAGCAGAGGGTCCTGGACAGAGCTGGAGAAGAATGTAGAATAAAATTCTAACACACACAAAAAAGACCAGATTTGCAGGCCTGACAGAGACTGGAGAAACCCTGAGAGTATGGCTCCCAGAGACCCTTTTAGCTCAGAGGTGAAGTCACTCCCAATGTTCACTGTTCAGCTGGGGATTGGACAGTCCCATAACACAAAAAGGGACTAAAGAGGCACAGCAGTCCAGGGACAAGGACTAGAAAGAAGGAGGGGACAGGAAAGTTGGTGATAAGGAACCCAGGGTTAAGAAAAGACAGTGTCGACATGTTGTAGGTTTGTTAACCATAGTCATAGGGCAATATGTGTACTGTTTAATGAGAAACTATATGTTCTGT
Source organism: Dugong dugon (assembly GCA_030035585.1). Classification (NCBI taxonomy): domain Eukaryota; kingdom Metazoa; phylum Chordata; class Mammalia; order Sirenia; family Dugongidae; genus Dugong; species Dugong dugon. Next base: position 39,713,955 of record CM057479.1, read on the forward strand.
AAACCTTCATCTAAAGTACAAAAAAAAAAAAAAAAGAATTGTCTATGTGAGATCAAATTGACAACAGCTACTCAGCTACTCAAAAGGTTTGATGGGAAGCCTAGGGGACAGTGAACTGAAGACAATGGTGATGGAATTATTTGGAAAAGTATACTGAGAATAACAGCACAACTGGAAGAATGTAATTGATGTCACTGAATTGTACATGTAGAAATTTTTGAAATGGTGTATCTTTGGCTATGTATATTTTCACCGAAAAAAAAAAAAAGGTCCTCCAAGTTCGAGAAGGGAGAATTTTGACATGTCATGGGGTTGTTAACCAATGCCATAAAACAATATGAGTACTGACTGTTTAATAAGACACTATTTGTTCTGTAAACCTTCACCTAAAGTACGAAAAAAAAAAAAAAAAAAGAACAGGTGAGATTGAACATAAAGTTCTTGACACCAACTTATTTGAGGAAAAATCAGATAAAAGGTTAAAAAATGAAGAAAGCCTAAGAATTATGTGGGACTCTATCAAAAGGAATAACCTACGAGTGACTGGAGTACCAGAACAGAGGAGGATAATAGAAGATACAGAAAGAATTGTTGAAGATTTGTTGGCAGAAAATTCCCCTGATATCGTCAAAGATGAGAAGATATCTATCCAAGAAGATCATGGAACAGCACATAATGTAAATTTCAAAAGAAAGTTACCAAGGCATAGTAAAATCCAACTTGCCAAAACCAAAGATAAAGAGAAAATTTTAAGAGTGGCTAGGGATAAACAAAAAGTCATCTACAAACGACAGTCAATCAGAATAAGCTCGGACTACTCAGCAGAATCCATGCAGGTAAGAAGGCAATGGGATGACATATAGAAAGCCTTGAAGGAAAAAAAATTGCCAGCCAAGAATTATACATACAGGAAAACAGTCTCTCAAATATGATGGCGAAATTAGGGCATTTTTAGATAAACAGAAGTTTAGGGAATTTGCAAAAGCCAAACCAAAATTACACGAAATACTAAAGGTAGTCCTCTAGTTAGAAAATCAATAACATCACATAACAACCCAAGACTAGAACACAAGATAGAGCAACCAGATATCAACCCAGATAGGAAAGTCACAAAAATAAAACAAAGATAAAACACTGAAAATAGGGAACCAGAGATGTCAATATGTAAAAGACGACAACATTAAAACAAACAGAGGGACTAAGAATGTAGACATAGATTTTTCATACGGAGAGGAAGTCAATAAAGAAATAAAAGACTGCTTAAACTTAGAAAAATAGAGGTAAATATTAAGGCAACCACAAAAGAAACTAACAATCTTACAAGTCAAAATAAAACTAGAAAAATATGAAGACTCAGCAAACATAAACACAATATCAATGAAAAATATGAAAAGAAAATACATAAAGAAAAATGACTCAGCACAGAAAATTAAGCGTAACAAAGAAACGGTCAACTATACACAAAAAAAGACATAAAAATGGCAGCACTAAACTCATACCTATCAATAATTACGTTGAATGTAAATGGACTAAATGCACTAATAAAGAGGCAGAGAGTGGCAGATTGGATAAAAAAAAAAAAAAAAAAAACACGATCCACTTATATGCTGCCTACAAGAGACACACCATAGAGTTAAAGACACAAACAAACACTCAAAGGATGGAAAAAAATATATATCAAGCAAACAACCTCAGAAAAAGAGCAAGAATGGCAATATTAATTTGACAAAATAGACTTTAAAGTAAAAACCACCACAAAGGATAAGAAAGGACACTATGTAATGATTAAAGGGTCAATACATAAGGAGGACATAACTATAATAAATATTTACACAATGACAAGCCTCCAAAATACGTAAAGCAAACTCTAACAGCACTGAAGAGAGATAGAGGGCTGCAGAATAGTGGTAGGAGACTTCAACACACCACTTTCAATGAAGGACAGAACATCCAGAAAGAAGCTCAACAAAGACACAGAAGCTCTAAATGCTACAATCAACCAACTTGATTTCATAGACATATAGAAAAAAGATGGAAACAACCTATGTGCCCATCAACAGAAGAATGGGCAAAGAAATTATGATAAACACAATGGAATACTACGCAATGATAAAAAACAACTAAGAAGCCGTGAAACGTAACATGGAGGAATATGGAGGGCATTATGCTGAGTGAATTTAGTCAGTCACAGAAGGACAAATATTTTATAAGACCACTATTAGAAGAACTCAAGAAATGGTTTAAACACAGAAGAAAACATTCTTTGATGGTTACGATGGTGGGGAGGGAGAGTGCGTGTTATTCAGTCACTAGATAGTAGACAAGAATTATCTTAGGTGAAGGGAAGGACAGCACAAACTACAGGGGAAGTCAGCACAATGGGATTAAACCAAAGTTAAAAAGTTTCCTGAATACAATCAAACACTTCTAGAGGCAGAGTAGCAGGGGCAGGGGCCTGGGGACCATGCTTTCAGGGGACATCTAGGTCGATTGGTATTACAAAATTTATTAAGAAAATATTCTGCATCCTATTTTAGTGAGTGGCCTCTGGGGTCTGAAAAGCTAGCAAGCAGCCATCTAAGATGCATCAGTTGGTCCCATCCACCTGGAGTAAAGGAGAATGAATAACACCAAAGACACAAGGAAATTGTTAGCCCAAGAGACAGAAAGGGCCACATAGACCAGAGACTTCATCAGCCTGAGACCAGAAGAACTGGATGGTGTCTAGCTACCGCCAATGACTTCCCTGACAGGGAACACAACAGAGAGTCCCTGATGGAGCGGGGGAAGGGTGGAATGCACAACGCAAATTCTAGTGAAAAGACCAGACTTAATGGTCTGACTGAGATTGGAGGAACTCCAGAAAGCATGGCCCTTGACTCTCTGTCAACCCAGAACTAAAATAATTCCCAAGGCCAACTCTTCAGACAGGGATTGGACTGAACTGTGGGACATAAAATGATATTCATGAAGAGTGTGCTTCTTAGCTCAAGTAGATATATAAGACTAAATTGACTGATTCTGTCCCGAGGTGAGATGAGAGGGCAGAAAGGATTAGGAGCTGGTTGAATGCACATGAGAAATCAGGGGTGGAAAGGAGGAGTGTGCTGTCACAGTATAATGAGAGCAATTAAGGTCACATAACAATATATGTATTAATCTTTGTAAGAGAGACTAACTTGTAAATTTTCACTTAAACTACAACAATAAATTACGACAGAGGGCTGGAGAGTTATAGCCCTGAGGTAGGCAAGTACAAGAGTATTACTGGCCTTACTAGGTGAAGGCAAACTGCTTTTGATGGTCCTTTGAAACTGGTGTGGAGAAAAAGGGATAGACAGATCAATAGCTGCATACCAGGTACCAGGAGATATATTAATTTTCTAAAGCAATGAAACTACATCTGGAACAGCAGCTGCAATTAGAGTCACTACCTGGTTAAGTTTTCGATAATCTACTGCCATTCTCCAAGATCCATCTGTTTTTTGTACAGGCCAAATAGATGAGTTGAATTGGGATGTGGTGGGAATCACTACCCCTGCATCCTTCAAGTCTTTAATGGTGGCAGTAATCTCTGCAATCTCTCCAGGAATGCTGTATTGCTTTTGGTTTACTATTTTCCTAGGTAGGGACACTTCTAATGGCTTCCACTTGGCTTTTCCTACCATAATAGCCCTTACTCTACTTGTCAGGGATCCAATGTGAGGGTTCTGCCAGTTGCTGAGTATATCTCTTCCAACTATGCATTCTTGAACTGGGGAAATCACTACAGGATGTGTTTGTGGACCCACTGGTCCTTCTGTGAGATAGACATGAGCCAAGACTCCACTAATGACCTGACCTCCATATGCCCTAACTCTGACTGGTGGGCAAATGTGAAGTTTTGGGTCTCCTGGAATTAGTGTCAGTTCAGAGCCAGTATCCAGTAATCCCCCAAAAGTCTATTATTTCCTTTTCCCCAATAAACAGTCACTCTCACAAAAGGCCTTAGATTTGGGGAAAGCTGGGAGAAAGCTTAACAGTAAAAATTTTTGTCAGCTATTGGAGTCCTTCCTCAAGGGGAACTAGCCTCCAGTTCATTCAAGGGGTTGTGGGTCTTTAAACTCTCTCAAATCTGGGAATTGATTGAGGTACTATAAGTCTCTTTTCTGGTGATTTGAGTTAGACTGCTGTTCACCTGACTTAGAATTCATCCATTTGTACAGATCAAGTAAATAGTAGATTTCCTATCTACTTCACTCCTAGGGACACCATGACTAAGTAACCAAAACCATAAGTCCATATGAGTCAGACTATTCTGATTACTGCTTTGACTCCACTGTCCACCCACTTTGTCTATGTTGATTGAGTGCAGCCACTTGGCCCCTACTACCACGGGTCCAATCAGCTGCACTGAAGTTAGGTATCTTAATTCAGTTAGGGCAGTTCCCACTGTCAAATCTGACTTACATAAAATAGCAATCATAGCAGTCTTCAAGGATGCTGGAGCTTCCTTCACGGATTTGTTCCTCACAGTTGTGGTAAAACATGTGTTCTCTGGGCACTCTATTTGTGGGTCTGTGGATCTAACCTGGTAAGTCCACTCTAGTATGCCAATTTTCCTAAGCCTTTGGATACCTTCTTGTAGAGTATACCAAGGCAGGTCTGGTACCTCAACTTGATTTAGTGTAGATAGGTTCGTAATCTGTACTTCAGCAAAAAAACCAAATAAACTATTAGATCCTTTCCTAACTTCTTGAGCTGAAACAGTGAATGAACAATCTATGCTTAGTGGACCTGTATCAATAAACTCAGACTTATCCATCTTCATGTTCCTTGCACCATTATCCCACACCCTTAATAGCCATTCCCACACATATTCCCCAGGTTTCTTCTTGTACATATTAGAAAAGTAAAGCAGTTGTTTTGGAGTGTGGTTTACCTCCTCCTGGGTCACATTTTGTACTTCACCTTTTGGGGCTCGCTGGGACTTAAAGTCTAGTTATAGTTCTAGAAGCCAAAATCGGTAGTGTGGAATTGTTTTGAGAACATTCAGCATTGTCTTGTAAAGCATCTGCCTCAGGTGATGTCTTATGCAATAACTCAGGCAAGGGCTTTTTACAGCCAGCTGGGCTAGGGCCAATCTCATTAGACTGGAGTGGAGGGGGTAATGGTTTTTCTGGACAGGTTGGTTTAGCAGACAAACATGAAGTAATCTCTTCAGACGGGTGGTTCTGATGGCAGGAGAGTTTCAACGGAATTTAGGGGCTCAGTGTCCGCAGCTTCCTGATTATCTGCCCATATGTTCCCATTCTAAGTTTCAGGATCCCACTGCTTCCCAATCAGTGCCCTTACTTTGACTTCAGGCACGTCTCTACGTTGGCAACTGAACTGACATTGTAATTCAGCCACTCTTCCAATAAGACTCTGGGTTTGGTTTTTTGGCAATATCAGCTCTGTTACTACAAGAAATAAGGCTTTCTTTCAAAGCGCAAGTGGAAGACTTGAGGTCGTGTATGCGGCACTTGAGCCTTGACTCTGAAGCCCTGAGCTCATCTTTCTTTCACCTGCTTGTCTAGCAAAAGTAGGACTAATCAACCAGCTTCCTTATACTTCTCATTCTAGCAAAACTGTAGAAAGATATCACAAATGTGTTTACCCTGAGCCTCGCCTTTCATCAATAACTGACCTACTGGTGGTGATATTTTGTGTATTTGTATCACCACCTCAAGTCATATATTAGCAGTTCCCTCTTTACTACTGTAAGCAGAGTCATCAACATCTTTAAGATTAACCAGACTTGAGAACCAGTTTAGAAAACTCATCCTTACAATTTCGTTTTTCTAGAATCACTCTCGGTACCAAACGTCTTAGGCTGGGTTTTCTAGAGAACAAAAACCAGTAAAGTATATAAATATATACACAGAGAGATTTATATCAATGAAACAGCTCATGTGATTGTAGAGTCTGGAACGTCCCAAGTCCATGGATTAGGATAGAGGCTTCTCCTGATTCACATAGCCACAGGGGCTGACAAACCCAAGATTGGCAGGTCTTAAAGCAGGCCTCATGCTCACAGGCTGTGAATATTGACAAACCCCAAGATTGACAGGCAAGACTGCAAGGCTTCTCCTGATTCACGAAGCTACAGAGGCTGATGAATGCAAGATTAGCAGGTTGGAAAGCAGGGCTCCACTCACAGGCTTTGAAGATCAGCGAATCCCAAGATCAACAGATAAGCTGATAGCTCAAGTCCCAAGAACCAGAGGTCAGATGGACAGGAGGCAGCCGCAGGATCCGGAGTGAGCAAAAAGTCAGAACGTCTGCTTATATTTGAATGCAGGCCACACCCCCAAGGAAACTCCTTTTCAACTGATTGGCTACTCACAGCAGATTCAATCATGGGAGTGATCACATATAAACAATGAAAATCATGGCCCAGCCAAGTTGACACAAATTTTAACCATCACAGATGGATACTCAGTAGCTAAAGTGGAAAATTGTATTATTTTATATAGACCTCCCCCCGCCCTGCCCCATATCTATTTTCTGGTCTTCTTTTCCCTGCTTTTTTCCTCAGGAAAGCTAACTCCTGTGGGATAGTCATTCATTCTCCCTTGCTCTCTTTTGATTTACCAATGGGAGGCATTGACAGGAGATCAGCAGGTTGAGGGAAAGGGAGTTATGAGTATTTTCCTCTCTTTACATCCCTGTCTTGCCACTCTTCTGGCAGGATTTCATTCTTCTATGAGTTTAGCTTCTGTTTCATGATCCTTCATTCCTATCTTCCATTCTCTCAGAGCTTTGTACTACTGTTCCTTCTTTTCGCATTTTCAAGCCTACAATAGTAATAACTTCCCTCTGTAAGTACACTTTGAGGTTTTTCACCATTCCTTGTTGATTACATTAAACCTGCCCACACCTCTGAAAATTACCCCTTCATTAAATTAAATTCTCTTCAGACAGCCCTTTTGGTTTTACCGTCGATTTCTCCTGGACTCTTACTCTTTGTAACCTAAAACTTTGAAAGCCACTGCCCTTGATAATTCAGTAGGAATAATTTATGAGAATAAAGTCTTGGACATATTGAGGTATTACTTCTGAAGTAAAGGAAACTTTGCTACACTTTGCCCTGTTTTTAATTATGAAGGAGGTATAATGTTTGCTTGGACTCTTGATTTTGCAGTATATCTATCTCCACACTCACATATTTCTAAAAATATGTTACTTTCACATGGTCTTGAACAAGAAAAAGTACTTCAGCCAGTACCACTTTCAATTTGATTTTTGCTGCTGCTGTTCTCTGTTGTGTTAACTTACTTAATTGCTATGTCCATAGAGTTTTTAAAAAGGTCTATAGGAAAAACACAAAGGTGGCTCATGCTTTACTAGTACATATTCAATGAATAAATATTTCCTGTACAAGATTCTGGCTTCCCACTTTTTTTTTTTTAAGAAACTAGTTGCTTCACTATGAGACACTATATAAACTGTGTTTTAGCTAATCTACCTAGTCCTAGAGCCATCCATACTTAGCAGCATACCGTTATAAACTGAACATGATATTTATGGCTGCTGGCCTTCAAAGATTGCCAGGACACAAATAAGCAGAACAGTAGGTCTCTCATATCTGCTAGTTTGTTTAGAGTGCTGCTACCAAACAATAAGCTTGAATCTGTATTATTTATGACTCTGTGTAATAAGTCTAAACAAACTGGAAATAGAGTCTTGATAACCTATACAGAGTATATTGGATCTGTCCATAAGCATTCCGTGTAGTACAAGTATGACTGCTAGTCATAGTTACTCTTCAGAATGTACACAGAGCCTAAAATTAATGCTTGCCAGAGGGCTCTACTAGAGAAGAGGCCATTAATCAAGTGGATATAATGATCTACTTCAAAATATCAATTATCTTCTTTCTTCATGCAATCTGAAATTTTCTTAATACACTCCGAAACAGAGTCACCATGATAGTAGTAACGGAATCTATGATACACAATTCATATGGCTTTTTTTTTTTTAATCACAGACTTCCTGGCTTATGCCACTGCATAGTGTAAGATTTACCAACATTTTACCGAGTTCCAATTATGCCATCATATCTTAAGAGGAACAGCCAGTTTCTTTTTGTCATGTTGGTTATTACGTTGAATGTCTTGTATCACGGAGGAAATAGTTATAGGTCTTTATAAAAAGCAGACTTATTCTATTTCGGTAGTCTTTATCTGTCATTATATCTCTTCCATCAACAAAGAGAAATCAATACAATATTACTGCCAAATAAGATACACCACTTACATTGAAGTAAATGTGCCTATGAGCTGATACTTATGGGATACTCTGGCCTTATCCTATACCTTAGCATTTAAAGTGTATGGCTATTTAGAATGTAGGATTAACCTATTTAATATTAGAACACGATCTTTTTAGTTACTAGCACTATCTTTGAGGGTGGAAGATATGCTCTGAATCAAAGACTAATATAAAGTACCATCTTTCCCATAGTCATATAAATAAGTTTGGGAACCATGGAAAGAGTAGTGATATACCTCACACTTATCTCTAATATTTTCTCAATAAATTAGCTTCCTTCTTCTCTGCTTTGTGTTCTGGTCCTCTGGAAGCTTTAGCAACCAATGGAGAAATATTTCCACTCAAGTTCCTGGAAATGATTCCAATATATTGGATGTTAAATCTTCTTATTGGGAATTTTAAACTCCTTACACCATTAGGGAAATAGTGGAGAAGGAAATGTTGGATATTGGCTAACATGTTAAACAGGGTAAGTACTACAGAATGAGGACTATTGCACATAAACATGGAAACTATGATATTTGCTGTGTGGCAACACTAAACACCCTTAAAACTCATACACACAGCAATAATTGCTCAAATCATGTTTATTAATTTTACATATATTAACTTATGAGTTATATTTGGATTTCTTCTATTTATAACTTCTGAAAACATATTGAATTTGTTTAATTTTTATCAGACCAAGTAAGTATTTTTTAGGTTCCTCTCATTAAGTTTTTCCATGGTGTTTTGATGGTTCATTATTTGAGTGATGTCTGTGGTTTTCATTATGCAACACCCTAGGATTTTAAACCTACTGTCTCCTCTGTTGCTATCTAGACTGTATGGCATCATCTAGTCAGGGTGAATTGGTTCCTGTGCTCTCCTAGATGTAGCCTCTGAATGAAATCTATTCACATCAGTTAGTTCCATCAAGTTCCTGGTTTTCTTCTGCTTTGGTTAGATGAAAACTTTTGAAAGCTATAATTACTTTGTGTGTGGCAATATAATGAGATCAAACCAACAGTATTCCCTCCATAAATTTATTCTTTATGGAAAATATTTATATAAAAATCACCAAAGTGGGAAAAATTATCTTAAGAAATACTCACCTTCTAGATGTATTATTTGTGATTTATATTTAGAGCTACTATTAGTTAAAATTAGACTCTTTTAAAGTTCAGGACATACTTGGAAACTATGGTAGAAAATGAAGTCAGCTTTACACAATAATGTTTTGGAATATTTTATTGTAGTTACATGTTTATAGGGAGTCCCTGGGCGGTGCAAAAGTTTAATGTACTCGCTGCTGGCTGAAAGCTTGGGGGTTCAAGTACACCCAGAGGCATCTTGGAAGAAAGGTCTGTTGATCTACTTCCAAAAAAGTCAGCCATTGAAAATCCTATGGAGCACAGTTCTACTGACACGCATAGGGTCTCCATGAGTCAGAACCCACTCAATGGTAGCTGGTAACTGGTAACATGTCTATAGAAATGGAGGTAAAATAAGAACCCAGTGTTTCTTGTGTATCAGTAAAGGTTCCCAAGAGAAACAGAACTAGTATAATACATATATATTATATTTTAAGGAAATTGATTTACTTTAAGGAAATGGATCAGATGACTGGAAGAGCTGACAGGTTCAAAATCTGTAGGTAAGGCCAGCAGACTGGGAACTCAGGCAGTGTTTCTAAGTTAAAATCATGAAGCAGAATTCCTTTTTTTTTGAGAACCTTTGTTTTTACTTTTAAATTTTCCAATTTACTGGATGAGGGATATTCAATTTATCAAGATCAATCTCTACTTAAAGTCAACCGAATGTGAATTATATCATATCTACAAAATATCTTCACAGCAACATCTAGACTAGTGTTTGATCAAACGAATGAGCATTATAACCTAGCTGAATTGATGCATAAACTTAACCATCAATACGGGAAGATTCATGAACAAATACAAGGTATAGAAAGTAATTCTAAATGTAGATGGTCAAAGAATTTATAAACTGACCAGTCTATGACTGTCCATCTCTGATATCAAGAGCAGAGGTTTAAAATTATGAAGTCCCCAAGCCAATTCAGGCAGAGAAAGGTGAGGCAGCTCAGGAGGCTGAAGAGATGTTTCAGAGCGACATTTCTCTGCTTCAGAAATCACTGAATGGGGCCTGACACTAAATTCAACATTCATTTTTGGTGAATAAAAAACAAGACGGCCTAGTTACAGTAGGTTAATTAGAATCTGACTAAAAAATCTCATATGATGCTATGTATTGTTTTTTTTCCTAAATGAGCATTCCAAGTCTACAGAGATCAATCCTTGAGAAAGATATGAATTGAGTGCCAACATATGAAAGAAATGGCAGGGCTATATACATTATTCTCATTTGTAAGTACATATCCAATTTATGAGCATTGGGATCAAGTTAGATAATATTTTCTTTCTAAAATTGGTAGAGAAAATGGGAAATATAAAATGTTCTATGAGCAATTAGTTGTTATCAGTGACTCCAGATGGCATAATATTAGTCACAGGAAAATCTAACTAATGGGGAATTCTTATCGTATCTTCAGTCCTCTGTTTGATATATCCTTGACTTTCAAAAACGAACTATAATTTTACTAGCCTAAATGACAAAGTGGAACAAAGTAATAAGAAAAAATGTTCAAATCTATAGTACGTCTGAATACTCTTTGTAATTATAGAAAAGGATATTCATATGGTTCTACAAAATTATCCATTGGTTCTTAGTTTACTTTTACCTCAGAAATGCCATCTCATTAATTTGTATACCATCTTCTATTTACACTGTATAGTGACAAAAAAAGTTAAAATAAGCCAAATAATGGTAGATTCCAATTCAACACTTTGTTTAGTGAATTATTCTATTACCTAATTGACTCCATTGCTATAAAATTATTTCTCCATAGATTGACCGTTTTTATTTTTAAAATTAACAACAATACTTCTTCAGGCACCTGCTTTGGTTGCTAAAAAGGATTCTCCATTTCTTTCCTCACTCAATTTCTTTTTGTTAATACTCCCCAGGCACAAAACCTGTGCACTATTATCATGTCATTCACACTTGACTCTTCCCTGGCTGTACAAATATATTTCCTTAAGTGCTATCAATTTGTATTCTCAAGAAGAAATTTCCAACCAAAAAGTGGCTATTTTCAGACTCTTGATTTTGGAATCCATCACTTTGACAGATTCTTTTCAAAGCAATCTACTTCTTTCTCACTTAGGAATTTTAAGTCTCTAAAGATGTTCCTTAATGATAAAATTACAATTACGCATATATAAAGTATGCTTTTTTCTTCAGAATTAAAAAAAAAATGTGTTACGTATGCTTCCTAGGTCCTGTCATTCTAGTGACAATGTCAATCACAAAGCAACTTTTCTGTGGCTCTACCTTATCCACTTCGTGGGAAAACCAGCTCCTTGAAGTTCCTTCCAGATAGTTCCGTCAATCTGCAAGGGTTGGGTTTCAATAATGAGTCTTCTAACACATGTGAATGCTATTTAAATATTCTCTTGCTCCTGTTAAAATTACGAAGTCTCTGATATCAACTAATACTAAAAGTAGAAGGTAGCATGTCAAGCTACCCTGGAGGCACCACTGAATTGATGCTACTGCTGCTGCAATCATCTATGCCAAATTTGCAGATGCCCAAGGTTTAAAGCAGTGGGTTTTACAGGAGGCATATCAGTTTTCAATGTTAAGCAGGCCAAAACATAGCCTAATCACAGTCTCTGCTATCATTGCAATGACCACCATCATACTGTATCAACTCGCTACCACCTTGATGTCATTGTTCACACTAGGACTAACACTACTCACCTTGCACTGCTGCTATTGCACAGGCATTGTACAGAAATAGTTCCTTTGAAGTTTACAAACTTTTTGCAGAGTTTTTATTTGTTTATTTTTCAGTTTTCTTACCACTACACCCTCTTCAACCTTCTTAGGGCATAATTATACATAAGCAGAACCAGTGTACATTACAAAGCTCATTTATGATTTTTGGAATAATCCCAACTTTCCAATACTTGTGCATTTTAACAAAAAAAACAACTTTGAGATCTTTCCTAGCAGAGTCCTTGTAACATGTGGAAACAAATCTGGTCATACATCCCATCCAGAATTTCTGCTTGCTACACTGAATGAAATTCAGGATCAAGCTGGAAAATTTACTCTATAACATATAGGTTGTTCCATAACCTACACCAGCACCACCCCTCAACACACTGTCATGGATTGAATTATATCTCCCAAAAGATGTGTGTATCAATTTGGCTGGGCTATGATTCCTGATATCGTGTGGTTGTCCTCCATTTTGTGATTGTAATTTTATGTTAAAGAGGATTAGGATGGGATTGTATAACATCGTTACTAAGGTCACATCCCTGACCCCAGGTAAACGGAGTTTCCCTAGGTTGTGGCCTGCACCACCTTTTATCTTACAAGAGACAAAAGGAAAGGGAAGCAAACAGAGAATGGGAGTCCTCATACCACCAAGAAAGCAGTGCTGGGATCAGAGCGCGTCCTTTGGGCCCCGCGTTCTTGCGTAGAGAAGCTCCTAGTCCAGGGAAAGATTGAGGACAGGGACTTTCCTCCAGAGCCAAAGAGAAAGCATTCCCCTGGAGTTGATGCCCTAAATTTGGACTTTAGCCTACTAGACTGTGAGAAAATAAACTTCTCTTTGTTAAAGCCATCCACTTGCGGTATTTCTGTTAGAGCAGCAGTAGATGACTAAAACACACACAGACTGAACTGGACCATTTTTTCTAATCAGGGTTTTGATCTTGAGATTTATAAGACTTCGAGTTCCATGTAGAGACAACAAGTTTAATATTTGGGAGATAATTTTGTGTCATAAACCTCAAGAATATTTTTATGATTTTTATTATATTGAAAGTCTCCATTTGTTTATAATATTAAGTAATAATTAAGTACTGTATGTCTCACAGAAGAAGACCATCATGTTAAGGTTCATCTTTGGGTACATTATGTGGAATCCTATTGTCTTCTGTGGCTGACTTCACAAAAAATCCCCCCCACCCCACCTGAAAATAACATAAGAGTGGATCACTAACACTATTAAAGAACAAAATCTTAAAACAAATATATACTTTTTTCCTCTACCGAATTATAAACCTACTTCATATTATCATTTATTTAGATGATCCAGAATGGAAATTTGCTACTCAAAATCCTACAGCATCATTAAGAAGCTGGTTGCAAATATAGAATCTTGAATCTCACCACAGAAATCAGAATCTGCATTTTAACAAAATCTCCAGGTGATTTTTGTGCATTTTACAGTTTGAGAAACATTGCAGTAATCATACACAGGGTATTATTTAGTCATTCTAAATTCAAGATTTTCTGCTTTAACCAATATATTTTCAGCTCTGTTTCCAAATTACTTCATTCATAAGCATCTTTATCTTCTACCCTTCACTACACTCTCAGAGCTTTTCACATATAACTGAAATAGATGGACTTGTTAAGAAGAAATGCTAATTATAAAAAAAAACAACATTATTTTAATTTAAATATGCAGAGCGTCATGATGAACTTATATTTTACATAGTACCAGCCAGGTAATTTCATTCTTCATTTCACTATTAGTACTTTCCAGTTTTCTTCTTTTTCTTAAGTAATTTTACATATAAGATGTGCTAAATATTATTTACCAAAAGTCTTTAATCCAAACCTCCAATAATAAAATGATCGATGTAATCTATCCCATGTGTGTTAAAATCTGTACTCATTGTACTATTAAACGTTTTGATTGTTTTTGTTTTTAAAGTGATTTAGTTCCTTGGACCTGCAACACTCCAAGCGTTCTTAGTAATGGATGTACATTAGAATCACCGAAGGAAAGTTGTTCTAATTGTTCCTAACTCTCTTTTACATTGGATCCCTGGTGGCACAGTGGTTAAGAGCTTGGCTACTAACCAAAAGGTCAGCAGTCTGAATCCACCAGTTGCTCCTTGGAAACACTATGAGGCAGTTCTATTCTGTCGTATAGGTTTGCTGTAAGTCAGGAACAATTCGATGGCAATGGGTTTGGTTTTAATACTGGCCCTTTACATCCAGAGATTATAATTAGAACTGGGTAGTTCCCTAGGCATAAACATTTAAAACAAAGGAAGGAGGGAAGTAATGAAAGAAGGAATGAAGGAAGGGAGGGAGGGAGGAAAGAAGGAAAGTAACAATCCAGGTAATGCTAAAGTGAAAGTCAGTTAAGAACCACTACACCACATAAGGAACTTGAAGAGGTCAATTCTTCCTCTCTTGCAAGTGCTACTCTTTACCATCAGCAATGTTTCAACTTTGCCTCAAACTCACTGAAGTTCACTCCCTAGATAGGAGTTAAACAAAGACTGTTTAAAGTAGCTCAATGATCTCTATTCATATGCTTTGTGACTGATTCCGATGCCAAGTCTTCAGCCTCTCTTCCCTGAATTTTGTGCTCTAAACCACACAAGACCCTCCTACCCTTTATTAGCTGCCTGCCTCATTCATTACACTTATCTGCAGCTTGGAACTCCACGTATTACCTATTTTCCCCCACGATTATGTTCACCCCTCACACGTCTGTCAGTTTGTCGTACTGCGGGGGCTTGAGTATTGCTGTGATGCTGGAAGCTATGCCACCAGTATTCAAATAAGAGCAGGGTCCCTCATGGCAGACAGGTTTCAGCTGAGCTTCTAGACTAGGAAAGACTAGGAGGAAGAACCCAGCAGTCTATGTCTGAAAAGAATTAGCCAGTGAAACCTTATGAATAGCAGTGGAACCTTGTTTGTTATAGTGCCTGAAGATGAGCCCCACAGTTTGGAAGGCACTCAAAAAATGACTGGAGAAGGGCTCCCTCCTCAAAGTAGAGTTGACCTTAATGACGTGGATGGAATCAAGCTTTCAGGACCTTTATTTGCTGATGTGGAACAACTCAAAATGTGAAGAAACAGCTGCAAACATCCATTAACAATAAGATCCATTAATAATAGAAATTATAATAATAGTGTACGAAGTATGCATCCAGGAAAATTGGAAATCATCAAAAATGAAATGTAATGCATAATCTTCCATATCCTAGGTATTAGTGAGCTGAAATGGACTGGTATTGACCATTTTGAATTGGACAATCATATGGTATACTATGCTGGGAATGAGAACTTGAAGAGGAATGGTATTGCATTCATAGTCAAAAAGGACATTTCAAGATCTATCCTGAAGTACAACACTGTCAGTGATAGAATAATATCCATACACCTACAAGGAAGACCAGTTAATGTGACTATTCAAATTTATGCACCAAACACTAAGGCAAATGGAGAAATTGAAGATTTTTACCAGATTTTGCAGTCTTAAATTCATCAAACATGGAATCAAGATGCATTGATGATTACTGGTGATAGGAATGAGAAAGTTGGAAACAAGGAAGAAGGATCAGTAGTTGGAAAATACGGCCTTGGTGAAAGAAACGATGCTGGAGATCAACGACTTCTTCATTGCAAATACCTTTTTAAGGTAACTTATAATAACGGTGACTACACACATGAACTTTTCTACATAAAATACACAGGAATCAAAATGATTACGTCTGTGGAAAGAGACAATGCAAAAGCTCAATATCATCAGTCAGAACAAGGCCAGAAGCTGACTGCAGAACAGACCATCCATTGCTCATATGCAAGTTCAAGTTAAAGTTGAAGAAAAGTAGAACAAATCCACTAGAGCCAAAGTATGACCTTGAGTATATCCCACCTGAATTTAGAGACCATCTCAAGAATAAATTTGATGCATTTAACATTAATGACCGAAGACCATATGAATTGTGGAATGACATCAAAGACATCATACAGGAAGAAAGCAAGGGGTTATTACAAAGACAGAAAAGACCCAAATGGATGTCAGAAGAAACTCTGAAACTTGCTCTTGAATGTCGAGTAGCTACAGAAAACAGACGAAATGATGAAGTAAAAGAGCTGAACAGAAGATTTGAAAGAGCGTCACGAGAAGACAAAGTAAAGTATTATAATGACATGTGCAAAGACCTGGAGTTAGAAAACCAAAAGGGAAGAACATGCTTGGCATTTCTCAAGCTGAAATAATTGAAGAGAAAATTCAAGCCTCCAGTTGAAATATTAAAAGATTCTATGGGCAAAATACTGAATGACTTAGGAAACATCAAAAGAAGGTGGAAGGAATACACACAGTTACAACACAAAAAAAGAATTGGTCGATGTTCAGCCATTTCAGGAGGTAGCATATGATCCAGAATCCATGGTACTGAAGGAAGAAGTCCAAGCTGCCCTGAAGACATTGGCAAAAAACAAGGCTCCAGGAATTGACAAAATATCAATTGAGATGTTTCAACAAACCAATGCAGCACTGCAAGTGTTCACTCATGTATGCCAAGAAATTTGGAAGACAGCTACCTGGCCAACGAACTAGAAGAGATCTATATTTATGCCTATTCCCAAGAAAGGTGATCTGACGGAACATGGAAATTATTGAACGATATCATTAATATTACACGCAAGTAAAATTTTTCTGAAAATCACTCAAAAGTGGTTGCAGCAGTACATCGACAGGGAACTGCCAGAAATTCAAGCCAGATTCAGAAGACGACATGGAACCAGGGATATCATTGCTAATGTCAGATGGATCCTGGCAGAAAGCAGAGAATACCAGAAAGATGTTTACCTGTGTTTTATTGACTATGCATTGGCGTTGGACTGTGTGTATCATAACAAACTATGGATAACATTGCAAAGAATGAGAATTCCAGAATACTAAACTGTGCTCATGAGGAACCTGTACATAGATCAAGAGGCAGTTGATAAATTAATTCATCAAATCTCAACTGATTCCAGTGTGTTTGGCATAAACGGTTAAGTGCTCAACTACTAGCAAAAAGCTGGCAGTTCAAACCCACCCAGAGGCTCCTCTGAAGGCAGGCCTAGTGATCTGTTTCTGAAAGGTCACGGCCTTGAAAACCCTATGGAGCAGTTCTACTCTGCACACATAAGGTAGTCATTGTTAGTTGTATGGACTTAGAAAAGTTCATTATTTCTTTGAGCCTCACTTTATCATCTACTATATTGGGATAATCATAACTACAATGAAGGGATGCTATGGAGGTTAATCTAGTTCCCATTATTTTACATTCCGTGGAAACATTTCCCAAAACATACAGGGACTCAAGTAAGATTTCTACATTTTTCCAAGTGAAAACTAAAGCAAACTTCACAATTACCATATATTACCATATAAGAAAATACATACTCTATAGTAACAAAAAATAATATAAACTCATTATAAAAATGGAATAATAAAGTTACAATATAATTAACATGTAAAAAATTTACGTAGTGTGTTTTTCCTTTTAATATGGACTTCTCAGTATTTTGTCATGGACAGAAAACAGTATGCATGCAGAACAGTAAGCCATAGAGCAGATTGCAAAACCTATCAGTTCTTTTCCTCCATTATAATAGCACAATTATCTAGAAAATTTCAAGAGAAAAATTATCTTATTCTGTAAAAAATTAAAATTTCCCTACTCACTGTTTAGAGAAGTACAGATATAAATATTTATTGTTGTTCTTATTACATTCTTACACCAACTATTGAGACACAAGGGTGAGTCCTTTATTAATATTCACACAGTCTCTTCAAATAATTTTTATTTAACAAAATAAGATTAGTTTTTGAATTGCTATCATATGCAGTATAAGGAAAACAATAAGAGTGGAAATCATGACATCCATGGGATTTCAGCGGGATTTTGAAATTTGGTGATTATTATTCTTAAATGAAAATATTAACTACCAAAGTATAAAATGACATTTTTCTATAATTTTAAAATCTCTTTGAATATAATGCATACATTCTTCTAAATCATCTAAACAGAAACACTTTGAATACTTCAAGGAATGACTTTCCTGATCTCATCACTAGTTTAGAGCCCTCTCAATTGGATCATCATTATTTTTGCTGCTAGTGTTTTTATTTATGAGATTACCAACTGTTCAATGTTGTAATTCAAAACTGCATTCTCATTTTCATCAAATAAACACTGCATATTTTCTAACAGACTGTGTTCCCTTGAGTAACACCATAATGTACATCCTTTGATGCATTTATGTCCCTGCTTGTCAATTACCTGAGTAGAAGCTATTATTCTTTGAAACATCTTTATCTCTATGACCGGAGCTTTTCTGGTATATTCCCTGTAAAAATGTCAACAAGAAAAGGTAGGGAATTTTTTTAGAATATTTTCTGGAATTACTATTTTGTTATCTGGTATACATTTCAATCAGGTTTTCATCATGTAGTGTTGTTAAGCCATCAAAACATCAGGAGTTCACACACATATGCAAAAGGAAATTTTCAGAGTACACATTTCTTTTTCTATATCAGTAAAGCATTTTTTTAAACAAATGAAAATAAATCCTAACTTTTTTTATGTAGACAGTACTTTGTAACTGCAGTCGTGTCACATAAAATATTGTCTTTTTTATTAAAAAAAAGACAAAATTATGAAAAGTACTCAATTTACAAACGCCTACCTCACATGAACGTTGTCCCAAAACTCTAGGTCATTTGTTTAGTATTTGGGATACTTTTTGCCATAGCAACAATGTTTGAGATGGTAGACCAACATGCAGAGTCTAATGAAAACCCAAGTTGGCCTAAGGTTTAGTATGTGTTAAGCAGGAAATTAATAGGACATAGTATTGTCAATACTATATGAATATATATAAAATAAAATATATAAAGATTATTAAATGACTATATAAATTTAATAAACCCACTGTTATCAAGTCGATTCATACTCATAGTGACCTCATAGGGTTTCTGAGGCTGTAAATCTCCGTGGAAGCAGACTGCCACATCTTTCTACGCTGAGCCACTGATGGTTTCAAACCACCAACTTTTCAGTTAGCAGTAATACAACTAATATTTTTAAATGCTTCTTGAACTCTGATTCCCAAGGAGAAATGTGTATTAATAGTTGAAAGAAGAGATACAACCGTGGAGTTAATTCTAGGTTTGCGATCTTGTAAGTTTTTTCTGACTGATGCCACTGGTTCTTATTAATGCCCCTCTTTTTTCTGACATAAAGGTTGTACTAGCAATATTCTTACAACTATTCATTTGCGACTACGCTTTTTTAGTAACCTGTAGTAAATTAAAAAAGGGGAAAATGTAGGAAGGTTTTTTCCTTTCCCTAAAAATACTGAATAAATAGAAAAGGAGAGAGGAGGGATGAAAAAGCTGAAATATTTGTTTATGCAGATATGTACATAGATTTCCTGAGTTATAATAAACGGTGAAAGTATAAAGAATAGGGAAAAGCATTATAGATTTCCCCTCACATGAAATGTATATATATAGTAGTAAACTAAAGATAGACCTAATATATGGGTAGCCTTCATAGTACAAACTTTAGAAGAAAATAGAGAACTCAAAGACCAATCCATAATATGTGCGAGACAATCAAAAGTAAATACTTATTCTTAACTTTTTAATTGTAAAACAATAGCATATATTTAATTACTTAAATGAAACTATATCAAAATATTGTCTATACTACTGATGCAAATCTTTTTTTTTTGGCCTGGTGATTATAAATCACTGGGGAAATACTTTTCAGAAAAATAATTTTGGTTAGGTTAGACATAGATATATTATCATTTATAACTAGGGTTAAAAAATGTATGTTGTATTTTATTATTATCCAATAGGATTGCCCAGATTCAAATTCTCACAAAATCCATTAATATCTGTTTGATATTATGTAAGTTAATTAACACCTTATGGCTCTGTTTTTATTTTCATCTTAATACTAAAATGGGAAACGTTATAATATACAATGCATAGGGTTTTGTAAGGATCAAATGAATTATTACATAAAGATTGCTTAGAAAGATACCTGGCACATAGCAAGAGCTCAATAAGTGTTAGTTATTATAAGTTATTATTATATAATGTTGTTATGTTGTTAGGTTCCTTTAAGTCAGTTCTGACTCATAGCTACCCTATGTACAACAGAATGAAACACTGCCCAATCCTGTGCCATCCTCACAATCATTGCTATGTTTGAGCCCATTGTTGCAGACACTGTATCAACGGATCTCTTTAAGGGTCTTCCTCTTTTTCGCTGACCCTCTCTACTTTACTAAGCATGATGTTCTTCCCTGGGGACTAGTCCTTCTTGATAACATGTCCAAAGTACATAAGACAAAGTTTCACCATCCTCACTTCTAAGGAGTATTCTGGCTGTACTTCTTCCAAGACAGATTTATTCTTTCTTCAGGCAGTCCATGGCATATTCAATATTCTTCACCAATACCGTAATTCAAAGACATTAATTCTTCTTCAGCCTTCTTTATTCATTGTCCAGCTATCGTATGCATATGAGGCAAATGAAAATACCATGGCTTGGGTCAGTCACATCTTAGTCCTCAAAGTGACACCTTTGCTTTTTAACACTTAAAAAGATTTATGTTATATATTAGTTCCTGTAAAATTAGAAAAAACTATACTTTGACTGATAAGTGGCATATTGTATTACTATGACAAAATTTGCTTTCATGATATAGACAAAAGTATCACTCAATAAACTTGTTAAAATATGTATGCAAATAGTATATAAAAGCACCCTAAGCTAAAATTTTCAAAGATCCCATAAATATTATTATGTTTGCCTCATCTTTACATTTGTATACACTGCATAATTGTTATGATAGCATCCCTATATATTTGCCACATACTCTTTCATAGAATATGAAAGCACTCATAAGTTACTACACAATTTTCATACCTTTTTTTTTTTTGTATACTGCTTGAGGTGAAAGTTTACAGATCCAGTTAATTTTTCATAGAAAAACATATACGCATATTGTTATGTGACATTAGTTGCGATCCCTACAATGTGACAGCACACTCCTTTCCATCCTGGGTTTCTGGTATCCTTTCAACCAGATTCTGGCTCTTCCTGCATTCTCATTCTGCCCCGGGACGGGACCCACCTACTTAATCTCGTGTATCTGATTGAACTGAGAAGCACACTCTTCATGAGTATTATTTTACATTTTATACTCTAGTCTAATCTTTGTCTGAAGAGTGGGATTTGGGAATGGTATTAGTTCTGGGTTAACAGAGAGTCCAGAGGCCATAGTTTCGGGGGTACCTCCAGTCTCAGTCAGACCATTAAGTTTAGTCTTTTTACATGAACTTGAGTTCTGTTCCGTACTTTTCTCTCACTCACCCAGGGACTCTCTGCTGTCTTCCCTGTCAGGGCGGTCATTGGTAGTAGCCGGGCACCATCTAGTTCTTCTGGTCTCAGGCTGATGGAGTCTCTGGTTTATGTAACTCTTTCTGTCTCTTGGACTAATATTTTTCTTGTGTCTTTGGTGTTCTTGATTCTCCTTTGCTTCAAGTGGGTTGGGAACAATTGATGCATCTTAGATGGCCGCTTACAAGATTTTAAGACCTCAGATGCCACTCACCAAAGTGGGATGCAGAATATTCTCTTAATAAACTTTGTTATACCAGTTGATCTAGATGTCCCCCAAAACTATGGTCCCCAGGCCCCAGCCCCAGCTACTTTGTCCCTCAAAGTGTTTAGTTGTGTTCAGGAAACTCCTTACCTTTTGCTTTGATCCAGTTGTGCTGACTTTCCCTGTATTGTGTGTTGTCCCTCTGTTCACCTAAGATGGTTTTGTTTGCTATCTAGTTAGTGAATTCTCCTCCCTTCACACCCTTGTAACCATCAAAGAATGGTTTCTTCTGTGTTTAAACCTTTTCCTGAGTTCTTATATTAGTGATCTCATACAATATTTGTCCTTTTGCGACTGACTACTTTCAATCAGTCTAATGCCCTGCAGACTTATCCATGTTGTGAGATGTTTCCAGGATTCAACATTTTTCTTTATCATTGCATAGTAGTCTGTTGTGTGTATGTACCATAATTTGTTTATCCATTTGTTGATGGGCACCTAGGTTGTTTCCATCTTTTTGCTATTATTAACAGTGCTACAACAAACGTATGTGTGCATATATCTATTCTTATGAAGGCTGTTATGTCTGTAGGACATATTCCAAGGAGTGGGATTGCTGGATAGTATGGTACTTCTATTTCTAGCTTTTTAAGGAAGTGTCAAATCGTTTTCCAAAGTGGTTGCACCATTTTGCATTTCCACCAACAATGTAAAAGTGTTCCAGTCTCTCAGCAACCTCTCCAACATTTATTACTTTGTGTTTTTTGGATTAGTGCCTGCTTTGTTGGGGTGAGATGGTATCTCATTGTAATTTTGATTTGCATTTCTCTAATGGCTAATGATCGTGAGCATTTCCTCATGTAGCTGTTACCTGCCTGAATGTCTTCTTTGCTAAAGTGTCTGTTCATATTCTTTGTCCATTTTTAATTGGGTTTGTCTTTTTGTTGTTGAGGTTTTGCAATATCTTGTAGATTTTAGACATTCGACACTTATCAGAAATGTCATAGCCAAAAAGTTTTTCCCAGTCTGTAGGTTGTTTTTTCATTCTTCTGGTGAAGTTTTTTGATGAGGGTGTTTAGGAGCTCCCAGTTATCTAGTTTCTTTTCTGGTGTTTGTGCATTGTTACTTAAGATTTGTATTCTGTTTATGCCATGTATTAGGGCTCCTAGCATTGTCCCTATTTTTTCTTCCATGAACTTTATGGTTTTTTATTTATATTTAGGACTTTGATCCATTTTGAGTTAGTTTTTGCACATGGAGTGAGGTATGGGTCTTGTTTCATTTTTTTGCAGATGAATATCCAGTTATGCCAGCACTATTTGTTAAAGAGACTGTCTTTTCCCCAGTTAATGGACTTTGGGCCTTTGTCAAATATCAGCTGCTCATAGGTGGGTGAATTTACTACTGAGTTTTCAATTCTGTTCCATTAGTCTATGCATCTGTTGCTGTACCAGTACCAGGCTGCTTTGACTACCATGGTGGTATAGCAGGCACTAAAATCAGGTAGTGTGAGACCTCCCACTTAACCAGGGCCTCTTCCCTTTCCACATGAAATTGGTGATTTTTTTCTGTATCTCATTAAAAAATGCCATTGGAATTTGCTTCAGGAGTGCATTGAATCTGTAGATCACTTTAGGTAGAATTGACATTTTTCACAATGTTTAGTCTTCTTATCCATGAGCATGTAGGTTTTTCCACTTATGTAGGTCTCTTTTGGTTTCTTGCAGTAATGCCTTGTAGTTTTCTTTGTATAGGTCTTTTATATCTCTGGTTAGGTTTATTCCTAAGTATTTTATCTTCTTGCAGGCTATTGTAAATGATACTGATTTGGTGATTTCCTTTCCAAAGTTCTTTTTGTTGGTGTATAGGAATCAAACTGATTTTTCTATGTTTATCTTGTAGCCTGAAACTTTGCAGAAATTTTCTATTAGTTCCAGTAGTTTTCTTGAGGATTCTTTGGGGTTTTCTGTGTATAAGATCATATAATCTGCAAGTAGAGATACTTTTACTTCTTACGAATTTGGTTGCTCTTTATTTCTTTTTCTAACCTAATTGCTCTAGCTAGGACCTCTAGCACAATGTAGAATAAGAGTGTTTTTAAGGGCATCCATGTCTGGTTCCCTTTCTCAAGGGGAAAGCTTTCATAGGCTCTCTGTTTAGGACGATGTTGGCTGTTGGCTTTGTATAAATTTCCTTTATCATGTCAAGGAATTTCCCTTCTATTCCTAATTTTGCTGAGAGTTTTTTTATGATGAATGGATGTTGGACTTTGTCAAATGCCTTTTCTGCATCAATTGATAAAATCTTGTAGTTCTTTTCTTTTGTTTTATAACGTGATGATTTATATTGATTGTTTTTCTAATGTTGAACTATCCTTGCATACCTGGTATGATCCCCACTTGGTCATGATGAATTATTTTTTGATATATTGTTGAATTCTATAGGTTAGAATTTTGTTGAGGATTTTTACATCTATTTCAATCACGGATATTGGTCTGTAATATTCTTTTTTTGTGGTGTCATTACCTGACTTTTGTATGAGGGTTATGCTGGCTTCATAGAATGAGTTTGGGAGTATTCCATACTTTTCTATTCTCTGAAATACCTTTAGTAGTAGTGATGTTAACTCTTCTGTGAAATTTTGGTAGAATTTTCCAGTGAAGCCTTTAGGGCCAGAGTTGTTTTTTTTGTTAGGAGTTTGTTTTTGTTTTTTGTTTTTTTTAATTACCTCTTCAATCTCTTTTGTTATAAGTATATTTAGTTTTTCTACCTTGGATTATGTTAGTTTTGATAGTGTATTTCTAGAAATTTGTCCACTTCCTCTAGATTTTAAACTTTGTTGGAGTATGATCTTTTGTAGCATTCTCTTATGATCCTTTTTATTTCAGTTGGGTCTGTTGTGATATCGCACATTTGGGTTATTTGCTTCCTCTTCAGTTTTTCTTTTTCGGTTTGCCAATGGTTTATGGTTTGTTGACCTTTTTAAAAGAACCCACTTTTGGTCTTGTTAACTCTTTCAATTGTTTTTGTATTCTGTATTTCATTTATTTCTACTCTAATTTTTATTGTTTCCTTTTTCCTGGTGCCTGAGGGCTCCTTTTTCTGCTCTCTTTCTATTTTTTGAGTTGTAGTGTTAATATTTTGATTTTGGTCCTTCCTTCTTTTTGGATGTGTGCATTTATTGCTATAAACTGATCTCTGAGCATTGCTGTTGCTGTGTTCCAAACGTTCTGGTAAGATGTATTTTCATTCTCATTAGATTCTATGAATTTCTTTATTCTGTCTTTAATTTCTTGTATTACCCAGTAGTTTTTTAGCAAGGTGTTGTTCAGTTTTCACATATTTGATTTTTTTTCCTTACTTTTTCTGTTATTGATTTCTACTTTTAGGGCTTTATGGTCAGAAAAGATGCTGTGTAATATTTTGTTAATTCAGATTCTGTTAAGGCTTACTTTGTGGACTATTCTGGAGAATGTTCCAGGTGCATGGGAAAAGAAAGTGTACTAGGCTGCTGTTAGGTGGAGTGTTCTGTGTATGTCTATAAGGTCAGGTTGGTTGATTGTGGCATTTAGCTCTTCCCTGTCTTCACTGAGTTTCTTTCTATATATTCTGTCCTTCACCAAAAGTGGTGTGTTGAAGTCTCCTACTAGTATTGTGGATCTGTGTATCTCTCTTTTCAATGCTGTTAGAGCTTGTTTTATGTATTTTGGAGCCCTGTCATTGGGTGCATATATGTTCATTATGGTTATGTCCTCCTGGTGTATTGACACTTTAATCATTTTATACTGTCCTTCCTTATCCTTTTTGGTGAATTTTGCTTTAAAGTCTTCTTTGTCAGAGATTAATATTGTCACTCCTGCTCTTTTTTGAGTGTTGTTTTCTTGATATATTTTTTCCACCGTTAGAGTTTTAGTTTGTTTGTGTCTTTAAGTCTAAAGTGTGTCTCTTGTAGGCAGCATATAGATGGATCATGTTTTTTTATCCATTCTGACACTCTTTGTCTCTTTATTGATACATTTAGTCCATTTGCTTTCAGTGTAATTATTAATAGATATGCGTTAATGCTGTTATTTTGATGTATTTTTTGTATGTTGTTGAGTTTCTTTGTTTCACTTGATTTTCTGTGCTGAGTCATTTTTCTTTATATATTTTCTTTTCATCTTTTTCATTATTGTTGATTTTGTGTTACTCCATCTTTACGTTTTTCTTCTTCCTTATTTTGATGGATAGATTTGTTAGTTTCCTTTGTGGTTACCTTAAAATTTACTTCTATTTTTCTAAGTATAAACCAATCTTTTATTTCTTGATGTCACCTTAGCTTCCTCTCCTTATGAAAGTTCTGTGAATACGCTATTTAGTCTCTTTTCTGTTTTAACATTGTCATCATTTACATATTGACATCTTTGGGTTTCCTTATTTTCAGTCTTTTAGCTTTGACTTGTTTTTGTGACTTCACTATCTGGAATGACATCTGGTTGTTCTGTCCTGTGTTCTAGTCTTTGGTTGTTATCTGATGTTATTGATATTCTAACCAGAGGCCTCTCTTTAGTATTTCTTTTAGTTTATGTTTGTTTTTGCAAATTTCTTAAACTTCTGTTTATCTGGAAATGCTTATATTTCACCATCATATTTGAGGCAGTTTTGCTGGTTATATAATTCTTGGCTGGCAATTTTTTTTTCCTTCAAGGCTTTATATTTGTCATCCCATTGCCTTCTTGCCTGCATGGTTTCTGCTGAGTAGTTCGAGTTTAGTCTCATTGACTCTCTTTTGTAAATGACTTTTTGTTTATGCTTAGCTGGTTTTAAAATTCTCTGTTTATCTTTAGTTTTGGAAAGTTTGATTATAATATGTCTTGATGACTTTCTTTTGGGATCTACTCTGCGGGCTTTGATGAGCTTCTTGAATAGATCTCTCTCATCTTTTACAATATCAGGGAAGTTTTCTGCCAGCAAATCTTCAACAATTCTCTCTGTGTTTTCTATTATTGCCCCCTGTTCTGATACTCCAATCACTGGTAGGTTTTTTCTCTTAATAGTGTCCCAGATCATTCTTAGAGTTTCTCCATTTGTTTAAATTCTTTTATCTGATTTTTCCTCAAATGAATTGGTGTCAAGGGCTTTATCTTCAATTTCACTAATTTTGACTTCCATTCCCTCAATTCTGTTCACTGTTTCTATTGAGTTGTCTAATTCTGAAATTTTATTGTTGTTTATTATGGTATTTATTATTTGTTGTTGATCTTTTGGATTTTTATTTGCTGTCTCGCTATGATTTCTAGCAGCCTGTTAAATTTGTCATTCTCTTCTAATATTGTTTTCCTGAGTTCCTCTATTGTTTTGTCTGTGTGTTCCTTGGCTTTATCTGAGTGTTCCTGGTTTCCTTCATGATATCTTGAAGAGCTCTGTGTATTAATCTGTTGAATTTTAATTCCAGTAATTCCAAGATTTTATCTTCCTCTGGAAAGTTTCCTGGTTCTTTGTTTTGGTCACTTGCTGGAGCTGTCTTAACCTGCTTCTTTATGTGATTTGACATTGACAGTTGTCTCTATGTCATCAATAAATTATTATATTTATTCATTATGTATTTGTTTAGTGTGTCCTAGCTTTTTCTTTATTTTGTTTTGATGTCCTCAGATAGGCTGGGCATGTAAGCTACATTTGTTATTGTTGTCTTTGAAGCTCTCACATCCTGTCACTAGGTGGTTAGAGCTGCTACTAGGTGTGTAAGCCCAAGAGTTTGTTCACTTTTCTTGTGCAGATTCAGCTTAGGTGTCCAAGTCACCAAGTGTGTGTTGCAGACTCTCACCTACAGTCCTAGACTGGCAAGGTGACATAGGGGTAATTGGAACAACCACAGGTATCTGGCTGCAGTAGGGGACTATGTGCTGAGCAAGGTAGCAGGCTGACAGCTGCCCCTGAGTGCCTAGGTGGAAGGCATGTCCCTGTCCCTTAGAGGGCATAAGTAGATGGGTTTTGCAGCCAGACTTTGGGCACCCAATGCTGTTGTCTGTAAGGACTGGGAGCCACCACAAATTCTCAGACCCCTCTCATGGGTGGCTAGGTGGAATAGGTGAAACCACCAGTCTCCAGACCCCTTATGTGGGTCGGTGAGCACTGTGCTTAAGGGGAAAGGTGGTGTCAAATGTCACAAATCTGCAACTCCCCCTTCCCACTGCAGGTGAAGATAGGCTTCAGGTATATACCCTGTTGTTCTATGCTAAGGAGGACCTTTGCTATTGAATTGGCCCACACATGTCTAGACAGGGGTGAAGGGTGCCTAGGCAAAGGGGCAGTGTCTGCCCTGAGTTCCAGCTTAGGGGATGTGGTAATGTTTTGAAGCTGTGAGACTAAGTTCCTGAGTTCTGGGCTGTCTTAGTTATCTAGTACTGCTCTAACAGAAATACCACAGGTGGATGGCTTTAACAAACAGAAATTTATTCTCTCATAATCTAGTAGGCTCCAAGTCCAAATTCAAGGCATCAGCTCCAGGGGGAGTCTTTCTCTGTCTGCTCTGGAGAAAGTTCCTTGTCATCATCTTCCCTTGGTCAAGGAGCTTCTCAGGTGTAAGGACCTTGTGTCCAAAAGACATGCTCTGCTTCTGGTGCTGCTTTCTTGGTGGTATGAGGTCCCCATGGATCTCTGCTCGCTTCTCTTTTTTATATCTCAAAAGAGATTGGCTTAAGACACTATCTAATCTTGTAGATCTCATCAATATAACGGCTACTAATGTGTTGTAGGCTTTACAACACATAAGGAAATCATATCAGATGACAAAATGGTAGACAATCATACAATAGTTGGAATCATGACCTAGCCAGGTTGACAGATATTTTTGGAAGACACAATTCATTCCATGACACCAGCTTAGGATACTTGGCAGGTTCCCCCCCCCCCCCCCAAAGCTGGAAGACTGGTTTGGGCACAATAACTCCTATTTCTGACTTAGGGGGTGTGGAAATTGTTAAATACTGCTGGACTGGTGTCAAGGTGGAGGGTGGAGGAGCGTCGGTGAAGGCAAAGAGATGCTTCTCTGCTATAAAAGTTCCTATAAGGAGGGGTTATTTGGATCTCGTGCAGTAGGTTAGATGCTTGCACTTAAATTTTTGCAGATCCAGCACTGCTTCTCCTTAGCTCCAGAGGTTTTTGCAGACTCTCCACCACCCAGTCTGTCCCAACGTGGTGAAATGCATCCCGAGAACTACTGCTCACCTCAGCCTGCATGTGCCACCCAACCCAGCCTGCAGGGTGCTGACTGCCTGAAGACTGGCGATTCTTCACTGCTTCTGCATTGTCTCTCTCTCCCCCTGCCACTCAGTCGGACTCCTCAACTTTGTCTTTGATGATCAGGGCTCCTACATTGTCACATATAATCAATTCACTCGTTTTTTTTGGGGGGTCTTTGTTGTAAGAGGTACCACAGGAAGCATCTGACTATTTTGCCATCTAGACCCCACCTCTCATAGTTTTTTTTTTTTTTTAAGTTTGATGCTATTCCATAGAGTTGATGATTATAATTATTTTCATATCACAGAAGGCTTGTGTTGTTTTCATTATTTCACACTGATGAGTCATACGTCTATGAACGTTGATACCTACTCCTGCTTCAGTGGTCAGGTAGATTAGGAGGGTCTGTCTGAGAATGTGACATTTTGGCTGAGGCCTGATTAACAAGGCATCTAAAGATGGATGAAGATCACTACAGGCAGTGGAAATAACTCCATCAAAAGCCTTAAGTTGGGAGCCATATCTGAGAGTCCTTAGGAATGTCATAAAGTTGTGTAGGACCAGATCATAATGAGCTTTGTAAGTGATGATAAGGAGTTTAAAATTATGCTTAATGTTACAAGGAATCATAGAAGATTTTAAGTAGGTCAGGGGTGGTCTGAGTAATATTTTAAAAATACTTTTCTGGTATTGGGCTGAGAGTGGATTGTATAGGATAAAAGTTAAAACTGATAGACCAATTATGAAGCTAATGTTATAGTCTTCACAAGAAATGATTGTATTTGGGGCTAGAATTGCTGTATTTGTGATAGAAATTAACTGATGTGGAATATGTGTGGAGTGAAGGAAGGAAAAGAATCGAAAAAAACACAGAATTTTAAGTAAGTGAATGAGAGATGATATGATGCCTTTTATTTGATGGAGAAGACTAAAGAAAGATCAGGTCTGGGGAGGAAGACAAAAATTTCTGTGTTGGAAAGTTTGAAAGCTTGAAATGCATATTAGACATGCCTATGAATGTCAGGGATAGAAATACAGATTTGTGCATGACCATCAGGTAAAAGATTTAAAGCTATGGAAATGAATGAAATCAACTAGGCATTAAGTCCAAAATAAGTTCCCTGGATACTCCAGTACTTATAGGTCAATCAGAAGAGGAGGACAAGCAAAAGATTCTGAGAAGGAGCAGCCAGGAAATTAGTAGGTAAACAAGGAGAAACAAGTACCACAGAAATCATGGGAGGGGGATGGGAAGTCAGGTATCACAATGTGACTACCTGTGTCTCATATTATTAAGAGGTAAAGAAAATAATATAAAAGAAGTTAGCATCAGAGGAGGTGGAGCCAACATCACATTATAGACAGAAGCACCATGCTTTCCCTCCACAGCAAAGACCCAAAAAACTAAGTAAAACAAAGACAAATGTCAATCCTGGATCCCTAAGCATTAAATGAAGAGATAAAGAACTCAACCAAGCACCAAAAAGAATAAGAAACTGACAGAGAACAGAGAGCAAGGATAGTTATGAGGAGAGGCCCTATCAGCTAATGCAGTATGGATGCACCATCTTGGACTCCTGTCGGAGATCAGCTGAGAAGGAGAAGGAGTATGGGAAAGCAGATTCACGGATATCCCAGCAGGAAACAAAGCACCCAGTAACCAGTGAGACATGTTATCCCACCTCCCACCCTGCCTCCCCTGCTTGACCTTCACCACCTCCCAGCTCACCAATCCATTGCTTCCCTGTGGGTCGATTCACTGCTTCTCTTTGGGTTCATTCCCAGCTTCCTGGAGGGCAGACACACTGCTTCCCAGTGGGCTGATTTGCTGTTTTCCAGAGGGCTGATTCCCACCTTCCTGGTGGACCAATTCACAGCTTCCCAGAGGGCCACAACCATGGCACTGTAGGAGCTGGTTCTGTGTCATGCGGAGTCACCCTGCCCACACTGACCAGCTTACTCACTGCCATTTCTTTGTAGCTGGTGTTGCTTTTTTCAGCCTCTTTTCGTTTCTCCCCTGCTTTTCACCTCCTCCCCCTCCTTTCTCTTGAACACTTGACTCTGTGTGCCGTGTTTGTTTCTTCTTGACAGACTAATCAGCTGGAGAACTGCTGCCCTAGTCCACACGTCCATGCTGGTGGGCTCCCTAATAGCTTTTTCTTTTTTCATTTTCTGTTTCTTTTTTACTTTCTATCTTTCTTCTTTTCTCAGATTTTTGTCTCTTTCTACTTACTTTCTTTTCCTGTCTCCTGAATACTTGGCACTATGCGTAATCTCCACCCCTTCTAGCTGCGCTGTACTGCGCAGCTTGGGATCCACTTGCTTGGTCTGCACAGCTGCACCAGTGGGATCCCTGGGGTCATTTTTTGAATTTTTATTTATTTTCTTTTTGTTTTTCTTCATTTCTTGGTTTCTTGTCTCTCTACTCAATGGAAAGCTCCCTTAGCACTTCTTTTTATTTTTTGATGCTGTTTCTCTTCTCTTTCTCTTATTTTCTGTACCCAACCTAGTACCACACATCACAACCTCCCACT
The DNA here is from genome assembly GCA_030035585.1 of Dugong dugon. Classification (NCBI taxonomy): domain Eukaryota; kingdom Metazoa; phylum Chordata; class Mammalia; order Sirenia; family Dugongidae; genus Dugong; species Dugong dugon. Next base: position 39,745,514 of record CM057479.1, read on the forward strand.
CCTTCCCTCCTGCATATCTGTAACTGTATGCTGAATATAGCCATCCCAAGCAGCACAAGCATGACCTACTGGAACTTGCTCTGCACTGACCACCAACTCACACTGTCAGCCCCAGTACATGCCATAAACAACCCATTCCAGTCCCTCCCCTTCAGAGACCTACCCTGGTGCACCATAGTTGAGTTGAAGCTAAAAGCAGACAAAAATGAGGAAAAGTCAGACAAATTCATGAAAAATACAGAAAAAAAAAATAGAAGAATTGAGGAAAATAATACAGGAACAAAATGCTAAAATAAATTCACAACTGGTGGTATGAAGTTCCCATGTCTCTCTGTTTGCTTCTCTCTTTTATATCTCAAAAGAGATTGGCTTAAGAGACTACCTAATCTTGTAGACCTCATCAATATAACTGCCACTAATCCTTTTTATTACATCATAGTGATAGCATTTACAACACATAGGGAAATCACATCAGAAGATAAAATGGTAGACAATCATACAATACTGGGAATAATGAAGAAGTAAAACTGTGCTTATTTTCAGATGATATGATACTACAGGTAGAAAACCCAAAAGACTCAACAAGGAAACTACTGAAACTACTAGAAATCATACAAAAGCAATAATGAGAAATCCAAAAGATAAACAGCAAGATTTCAGAAATGGACAATGTCATACAAGGGTTAAGGAGCAGGTTTGAAACAATGGATGACAGGATCAGCAAAATTGAAGAAAAAATCTTGTATACAAATTTACTTGAGGAAAAATCAGAACAAAAAAAAAAAAAAAGAATAATTAAGAAATCCTGAGAATGATGAGGGATACAATCAAAAGAAAAAATTTTCAAGTGATCAGAGTTTCAGAACAGGGTGAGAAAATGGAAAACACAGAGAGGATCATTGAAAAGTGTTCTCTTTAAGACCTGCAGATAGTGTGAAGGAAACCTAGAGGAAGTGGATAAATTGCTAGAAACACACTACCTATACAAACTATCACAAATGGATGTTGAAAACATGAACAGACCCATAATAAGAAAAGAGATTGAAAAGCGAATAAAAACAACTCCCAACAAAAAAAAGCCCTGGTCCCAACAGCTGCACTGGAGAACTGTACAAAACATTCAGAGAAAAAGTTACATCAGTACTACTCAAATTGTTTCAGAACATAGAAAAGGAAGGGATACTTCCAAATCATTCTATCAAACCAGCATAACCCTGATACCAAAACCAGGAAAAGACTCCACAGAAAAAGAAAATTACAGACCAGTATCTCGCATGAATACAGATGCAAAAAACTGCAACAAAACTTTAGCCAATAGAATTTAGCATCATATCAAGAAAATAATACACCACAACCAAGTAGGATTCATACTAGATATGCAAGGATTGTTCAAAATTAGAAAATCAAAGTAATCCACCACATAAATAAAAGAAAAGAAAAGAATCACATGATCATCTCAATTTATGCAGAAAAGGCATTTGACAAAGTCTAACACCCATTCCTAATAAAAACTCTCAATAATATAGGTATCAAAGGGAAATTCCTCAACATAATAAAGGGCATCTATACAAAACCAACAGCCAACATCATTCTTAATGGAGAGATACAGAAAACATTACCCTTGAGAACTAGAATAAGACAAGGATGTCCTTTATCACCACACCTATTTAACATTGTGCTAGATGTTCTAGCTAGAGCAATAAGGCAAGAAAAAGAAATAAAGGGCATCCAAATTGGTAACTGTCATGGATTGAATTGGGTCTCCTAAAAATATCTGTCAACTTGGCTGCCTCATGATTCCCAGTATTGTATGATTGCATACCATTTTATCTTCTGATGTGATTTTCCTAAGTGTTGTAAATGCTATCACAATGATGTAATAAAATTGATTAACGGCAGTTATATTGATGAGGTCTACAAGGTTAGGTAGTATCTTAAGCCAATCTCTTTTGAGATATAAAAGAGAGAAGTGAGCAGAGAGACATGGTAAATTCATACCACCAAGAAAACAGTGCCGGGAGCAGAGTGCATCCTTTGGAACTGAGGTTCCTGTGCAGAGAAGCTCCCAGACCAAGCGGAGATTGATGACACTGACCTTCCTCCAGAGCTGACAGAGAAAGTGTTCCCTTGGAGCTGACACCCTGAATTTGGACTTGTAGTCTACTGGCCTGTGAAAGAATAAACTACTCTTTGTTAAAGCCACCCACTTGTGGTATTTCTGTTACAGCAGCACTAGATGACTAAGACAGTAATGAAGAAGTAAAACTGTCTCTATTGGCAGATGATATGATATTACATATAGAAAACCCAAAAAACTCAAAGAGAAAACTATTGGAACTAATAGAAAGATTCAGCAGCGTAGCAGGATACAAGCTAAACATACAAAAATCACTTGGATTCCTATACACCAACAAACAGAAAGATGGAAAGGAAATTAGGAAAACAATACCGTTTATAATAGCTCCTAAAACAATGAAATATTTAGGAATAAATCTAACCAGGTATGTAAAACAACTATACAAAGAAAACTACAAAACACTACTACAAGAAACCCAAAGGGATCTACATAAATGGAAAAACATACCATGCTCATGGATAGGTAGACTCAACTTGTGAAAATGACAATTCTACCCAAAGCGATCTACAAATACAATGCAATCTCGAGCCATGTACCAATAATATTCTTTAAAGTGATGGAAAAAACAAGCATTAACTTTATATGGAAAGGGAAGAGGCCCGGAAAAGTATAGTATTATTGAAGAAGAGTAAAGGAGGAGGACTCACACTACCTGACCTCAAAAACTATTATATAGCTACAGGAGTCACAACATCCTGGTACTGGTACAACAGATACATTGACCAATGGAACAGAACTGAGAACCCAGATGTAAATCCATCCACCTACTGGCACTTGATCTTCAACAAAAGCCCAAAATCCATCAGATAGGGATAAGACAGTCTTTTTAACAAATGGTGCTGGCAAAATTGGATGTCCACCTGCAAAAAAAATGAAACAGAACCCATACCTCGCACCGTATACAAAAACTCATTCAAAATGGATCAAAGGCATAAATATAAAACCACAAACCATAAAGATCAAAGAAGAAAAAATAGGATCAATGCTAGAGACCCTAATACACAGCATTAACAATATGCAACCATAACTAACAACATACAAACTCCAGAACATAAGCTAGATAACTGGGATCTTCTAAAAAATTAAACACTTATGCTTATCCAAAGACTTCAGCAAAAGAGTAAAAAGAGAACTCAGAGACTGGGAAAAAAATTTTTTTTTGGCGATTACAAATCCAGTAAAGTTCGAATCTCTAAATGCTACAGGAAAATCCCAACACCTCTACAAGAAAAAGACAAATAATCCAATTAAAAAATGGGCAAAGGAAATGAACAGATACTTCACCAAAGAAGACATTCAAGCAGCTAACAGACACATGAGGAAATGCTCGCCATCACTAGCTATTAGAGAAATGCAAATCAAAACCATGATGAGATACCATCTCACCCTAGTATTACTGGCACGAATCAAAAAAAAGAAAATTATCAAATGTTGGAGAGGCTGCGGAGGGATTGGCACTCTTATGCACTGCTGGTGGGAGTGCAAAATGGTACAACCACTTTGGAAAATGATATGACACTTCCTTAGAAAGCTAGAAGTAGAAATGCCATATAATACAGCAATCCCATTCCTAGGAATATAACCTAGAGAAATAAGAGCGATTTACACAAACAGACATATGCACACCCATGTTCATTGCAGCATTGTTCACAATAGCAAAAAGATGGAAACAACCTAGATACTCATCAACAGATGTATGGATAAACTATGGCACAGACACACAAAGCAATACTACACAAGGAAAAGGAACAATGCTGAATCTATGAAACATCTCACAACATGAATGAATCTGGAGGGCATTGTGCTGAGTGAAATAAGTCAATCACAAAAGGACAAATACTGTATGAGACCACTACTATAAAAACTCACGAAAAGTTTTACACACAAAAAGAAATAATCTTTGATGGTTATGAGGGAGTGGCGAGTTGGAGATGGAAAAACACTAAATAGATAATAGGTAAGTGGTAACTTTGGTGATGGGTAAGACAGTACCCAATACTGGGGAAGTCAGCACAAATTATTCAGGGTAAGGTCATGGAAGCTTCAGGGACAAATCCAAACTCCCTGAGGGACCTAATTACTGTGGGGACCATGATCTCAGGAAACATCTAGCTCAATTGGCATAACATAGTTTATAAAGAAAATATTCTAGATTCTACTTTGGTGAGAAGCATGTGGGGTCTTAAAAGCATGTGAGCAGCCATCTAACATACTCCAGTGTTCTCACCCCTTCAGGAGAAAGGGAAAATGAAGAAAACTAAAGACACAAGGAAAAGATTAGTCCAAAGGACTAATAGACCACAACTACCACCTCCTCCACCAGAATGAGTCCAGTAAAACTAGATGGTGCCTGGCTACCACCACTGACTGCTCTGACAGGGATCACAATAGAATGTCCTGGACAGAGCTGGAGAAAAACGTAGAACAAATTCTAACTCAAGAAAAGACCAGAATTAATGGCCTGACAGAGACTGGAGAAACCCTGAGAGTATGGCCCCCATAAACCCTCTTAGCTCAGTAATGATGTCACTCCAGAGGTTCAACTTTTAGCCAAAGATTAGACATACCTATAGGACAAAATGAGACTAAAGAGGCACACCAGCCCAGGGACAAGGACTAGAAAGCAGGAGGGGACAGGAAAGCTGTTAATAGGGAACCCAAGGTCTAGAAGGGAGAGTACTGGCATGTCATAGGGTCGTTAACCAATGTCATGAAACAGTATATGTACTAACTGTTTAATGAGAAGCTAGCTTGTTTTGTAACCTTCATCTAAAGTACAATTTAAATTTTAATTTTTTGTGTTGAAAAAAAGTTAGCATCAAATATGATGCTATCAAGATCACTAGTGAAGGAGTCCCTGGGTGGTATAAACAGGTAACACTCGGCTGCTAACCAAAAGGTTGTAGGTTCTAGTTGCTTTGAAAGAAAGCCTGGAAATCTGTTTATGAAAACCCTACGGAGTACAGTTTTCTGACACACATGGAGTTGCCATGAGTTGGAGTGAACTTGATAGCAACTAGAAAGAAAAAAAAAAAAAAAAAGCAACATGAACAATATTAGTGAAGTTTAGGGGCATTAAGCAAAGAACTAAATGATTATAGAATGCCAGAGAAGGTAGCTCTGCTTGTGGGACAACAACTTGAGCCTTCTGAGAAGCATACAATGTAACTGAAAATTCCTTTATTTGACCTCTTAAATATTCACATTGGATTACAATAATACTAGATTCTTTCATTCCATTTGTTAGTATAAGAGATGCCCCAGAAGAGCTTCCAGAAAAATGACACTCTAGGCAGAAGCACCACGCCATCCCTCCACAGCAAAGACTGGAAAAACTAAGCCAAACAGAGAAAACAGTAATCCTGAAACCCTAAAACATCAAATGAAGAGATAAAGGACTCAGCCAAGCACCAAATGGAGTGAGAAAACTGACAGAGAGTGGAGAGCAAGGAGAGATTCATACAGAGGTCCCCTATCAGCTAACGCAGTGCAGATCCGCCATCTTGGACTCCTATCAGAGACCACCAAATAGGGGGTAAGAGAAAGCAGCTTCATGAAGCTTCCAGCGGGAGACAAAACAACAAGTAATTTGCGATATATGCTTTCCCACCCCCCACACTTCTTCACCCCTACTCGGCCTCCTCTGCATCCCATGGCCACAGTCTCTTGTCCGGGAAGGACTGGCTGCTTGAAGTCCACCCTCCTGAATTGGCCGGCTCTCCGAGTGCCATTTGTTGGCTGTTGGTGTTGCTTTTTTCAGCTTCTTTTGATTTCTTCCTTACCTCTCACCACCACCCTCTCTTTTTGTTCAAATACCTGGCTCCGTGCACAAACTTTGCTTCTTCCTGAGGGGCTGCTGAGCTCCTTTTAAGGGTGGAACTGCTTCCTGGTCAGGACTGTCATACTGGTGGGATCCGGGCTTTTGTTTGTTTGTCTTGAATTATTTGTTTGTTTTCTTTTCCTTTTCTTGAGTTGGTAGCCCGTTCTGCCTGGGTAGTGCTGAGCAGCTTGGGACCTAACCCCTCTGCTTGTGCAGATGCACAGAGGGATCCCTGAGGACACTTCTTTTTTCCTGTTTTTTTTTTTTTTGTTTGTTTTGGTGCTTTTACTGTTCTTTTTTTTTTTTTTTTAATTGTTTTGTTTTGTTTTCCTCTTTTTCCATTTTTGTCTTTCTTCATAACCCAGTTTCTCCTCTGTCTATACTTTCCTTCTCTTCCTGTTCCCTGAATACCTGGCACTGAATAACTCTATGCCTTCTAGCCAGGCTGTACTGCAATACCTGAGAACAACTTTCCCAAGACCTCCTAACCACACCAGTGGGATCTCTGGGAGCTTTGCTGTTCTTTTTCTTTTCTGATTTTTATTTATTCATTCATTTCTTCTTTTTTTTCTTCCCCTTTTTGTTTTTCTCCATTTCATAGTCTCTCGTCTCTCCACTCCAATGGCAAGCTCCCCTAGCACTCTTTTTTATTTGTATGTTTTTGGCCCCTGTTCCTCTCTCCTCTCTCCCATATCCATCTTACCTCCACACATAATAATCTACCCCCTACATACTGCCTACCTGCACTGTGTGCTTCACATCACACCACCAAGCAGTACAGGCACAGCCTACCAGAACCTGCCCTGCACTGATTACCTACCCACCCTAGTGGCTGTAGTAAGTGCCACAAACAACCCATCCCAGTAACTCCTCTTCAGCTAAACCTATCCTGCTGTACTATATCTGAGTGACTGACCCTGCCATTTGGAGAAGGAGTGACAATTATCATGCCCAAAATTAGCAAACAACAAAGAACACACAACCCGTTGGCTAAGACATAGCCAAATAAAAAAAAGAGGACAAAACAAACAAATCTACAATCAATAAAAGAGAAAAATAACTACTGAATATCCCTAAGACAGCAGACAATATCAAAACATTTGCAAAAACAAGACAAGATGGTTCCAGTAGGCAACCAAAATAAAACACCAGATGACTTTCCAGTGGAAGAAAGGCACTAGAACTACCTGATAGGGAATTCAAATCTCTAATACTCAGAGTTCTCCAAGAGTTGAAGCAAAAAGCAGACAAAAATGAGGAAAAATAGACAACTTCATGGAAAAGGCAGACAAATTTATGGAAAATACAGACAAAAAATTGAAGAATTCAGGAAAATAATGCAGGAAGAAAACGCCAAAGTAACTTCACAACTAGAAATTATACAAAAACAAAAATTAGAAATCCAAAAGATAAACAAAAATTTTAAGAAATGGACAGTGTCATAGACAAGCTAAGGAGCAGATCTGAAATGGTTAAAGACAGGATCAGTGGAATTGAAGACAAAAACTTGGTTAGAACTCTGTTTGAGGAAAACTCAAAAAAGAACAAAGAAAAATGAAAAGACCCTGAGAGGTATATGGGATACAATCAAAAAGAACAATTATCTAGTGATTGGAGTTCCAGAACAGGGGGAGAAAACAGAAAACACAGAGAGGATCACTGAAGAACTGCTGACAGAAAACTACCCCAATATCATGAAAGATGAAAAGCTGGCCATCCAAGAAGCTCAATGAACCCCATATAAGATAGACCCCAAAAGAAAATCAGGAAGGCATATCATAATCACACTCGCCAAAACCAAAGACAAACAAAGAATCCTGAGAGCAGCTCATGAAAAAAAGAAGTCACTAACAGAGAAGAAACAATAAGACTAGGCTCAGAATATTTGGCAGAAACCATGCAGGCAAGAAGGCAATGGGATAACATTTATAAAACCTTCAAAGAAAAAAATTGCGAGCCAAGAATAATATATCTTGCAAAACTCTTGTTCAAATAGGATCGTGAAATAAGGCCATTTCCAGACAAACAAAAATTAAGGGACTATGTAAAAACCAAACCAAACAGTACTTCGATCTGAGAACAAACAATATCAGACCACAGGCAGAATACAGTACATAGGATTGTACTAGACAGATACCAATCTAGGAAATGAACTCTCAAGGACTATCCAAAACCAAAAGAAATGCAACAGGAAATCAGAGCAGTTGATCTGTAAATGACAACAACATCATAACAATAAAAGAGGGAATAAACAGTGTAGGTATAGAACCTTCTAATGGAGAGGAAGGCAAGGTGATACCAAGTAATAATAAACTTCTTCAAACTTAGAAAGATAAGGGTAAATATCATGATAATCACAAAGAAAGTTAAAAAACATACTCACAAAAATAAAGAGGAAAAACATAAAGTCTCAGCAAAAACAAAACCTACAAAAAAAAAAGAAATGAAAAAATCCACGAAAAAAAGTAATTCAGCACAGGACAGTAAGAAGAACAAAGAAAAAATCATCACCACAAAAAAACCACTACAAAATGACAGCAACAAACTCACATCTATCAATAATTACACTGAGTGTAAATGGCCTAAATGCACCCAAGAAGAGACAGAGAGTGACAGAATGCATACAGCAGGATCCATCAATATGCTGTCTAAAAGAGACACAGCTTAGAAACAAAGACATGAATTTATTAAAAGTCAAAGGTTGGAAAAAAGTATATCAAGCTAACAATTACCAAAAAAGAGCAGGAGTGGCAATTCTAATCTCAGATAAAATAGACTTTAAAACAAAATCTACCATAAAAGACAAAGAAGGTCACTATATAATGATTAAGGAGATGATACATCATGAAGACATAACCATAATAAACATCTACGCACCCAATGACAGTGATCTAAAATACATAAAACAAACTCTAACAACACTGAAAAGAGAAATTGACAGTTCCACAATAATAGTAGGAGACTTCAACACACCACTCTCAGTAAAGGACAGAACAGCTAAGAAGAAACTCAGCAAAGATACAGAAGACCTAAAGGGCACAATCACCCAACTTGACCTCATAGACATATATGGAACACTCCATCCAACTGTTGCAAAGTACACATTCTCTTCCAATGCACATGGAATGTTCTCCAGAATAGACCATATCTTAGGCCACAGAGCAATCATCAACAAGATCGAAAACACTGAGATAATTCAAAGTGTCTTCTCCGACCACAATGCCATCAAGGTAGAAGTTAACAAGAGAAAGAGCAAGGAAAAAAACCAATTACATGGAAACTGAATAATACCCTGCTTACACAGCACTGCATAATAGAAGAAATCAGAGATGGAATCAAAAAATTTCTAGAATCAAATGAGAATGAAAGCACATCATATCAAAACCTTTGGGAGACAGAAAAGGCAGTCCTCAGAGGACAATTTATAGCAATAGACGCACACATCAAAAAAGAAGAAAGGGACAAAATCAAAACATTAACTACACAACTCAAACAAATAGAAAGAAAACAGCAAAAAAAGCCCACAACCACCGGAAGAAAGGAAATTGTAAAGATCAGAGCAGAAATAAATGAAATAGAGAACAGAAAAACAATAGAAAGAATCAACAAAACCAAAAGTTGGTTCTTTGAAAGAATCAACAAAATCGACAAACCACTGGCCAGACTGACAAAAGAAAAACAAAAGAGGATGCAAATAACACAAATAAGGAATGAAATGGGCAACATTACAACTGACCCAACTGAAATAAAAAGGATTATAACAGAATATTATGAAAAACTATACTCCAACAAATTTCAAAACCTAAAGGAAATGGATAAATTTCTAGAAACACACTACCAAACAAAACTACAATAAAGTGATGTTTAAAATCTGAACAGACCCATAACAAGAGAAGAGATTGAAAAGATAATTAAAAAAACCCACCCAAAAAAAGCCCTGGCCCAGATAGCTTCACTGGAGAATTCTACAAAACATTCATAGAAGACTTTGCACCAGTACTACTCAAACTATTTCAGAGCATAGAAAAGGATGCAATACTTCCAAATTATTTCTATGAAGTCAGCATAACGTTGATACCAAAACTAGGCAAAGACATCAAAAAATGGAAAATTACAGACCAATATCTCTCATGAATATAGATGCAAAAATTCTCAACAAAATTCTAGCCAATAGAATTCAGCATCATATCAAAAAAATAAAACACCACGACCAAATAAGATTCATATCAGCTATGCAAGGATGGTTTAGCATTAAAAAATCAGTCAACGTAATCCACCACATAAATAAAAGAAATAAAAGAATCACATGATCATCTCAATTGATACAGAAAAGGCATTTGACAAAGTCCAACACCCATTCCTGATAAAAACTCTCAATAAAATAGGTATAGAAGGTGTCATGGTTTGAATTATGTCCCCCCAAAAGTGTGTGTATCAATTTGGCTGGGCCATTATTCCAAGAATTGTGTGGTTGGCCTCCATTTTGTGATTGTAATTTTATGTTAAAGAGGATTAGGGTGGGATTGTAACACCACCTTTACCCAGGTTACATCCAATGTAAAGGGAGTTTCCCTGGGGTGTGGCCTGCACTACCTTTTATCTCAAGAGATAAAAGGAAAGGGAGGCAAGCAGAGAAATCAGGACCTCATACCATCAAGAAAGCAGTGCCGGGAGCAGAGTGCATCCTTTGGGCCGGGGTCCCTTCGTCAAGAAGCTCCTAGTGTGGTAGAACACTGATGAGAAGGCTGAGACAGAGAAAGCCTTCCCCTGGAGCTGACACCCTGAATTTGCACTTTTAGCCTACTTTACTGTAAGGAAATAAACTTCTCTTTGTTAAAACCATCCACTTGTGGTATTTCTGTTATAGCAGCACTAGATAACTAAGACAGAAGGGAAATTTCTCAGCATAATAAAGGGCATCTATGCAAAACCAATGGCCAATATAATTCTTAATGGAGAGAGGTAGAAAACATTCACTTGAGAACAAGAACAAGACAAGGATGCCCTTTATCACCACTCTTATTTAACATTGTGCTGGAAGTTCTAGCTAGAGCAATAAGGCAAGAAAAAGAAATAAAGGGCATCCAAATTGGTAACAAAGAAGTTAAACTGTCCCTGTTTGCAGATGACGTGATACTATACACAGAAAACCCTAAAAATTCCACAAGAAATCTATTGGAACTAATAGAAAGATTCAGCAGAATAGCTGGATACAAGATCAACATACAAAAATCAGCTGGATTCCTATACACCAGTAAGGAGAATGATGAAAAGGAAATCAGTAAAACAATACCATTTTCAATAGCCCCTAAAAAGATAAAATACTTAGGAATAAATCTGACCAGGGATGTAAAAGACCTGTACAAGGAAAACTACAGAACACTACTGCAAGAAACCCAAAAGGATCTGCATAAATGGAAAAACATACCATGCTCCTGGATAGGTAGACTCATCATTGTGAAAATGACAATTCTACCCAAAGCAATTTACAAATATAATGCAATCCCAATCCAAATACCAACAACATTCTTCAAAGAGATGGAAAAACTAATCATTAACTTTATAGGGAAAGGGAAGAAGCCCTGAATAAGTAAAGCACTACTGAAGAAGGAGAATAAAGTTGGAGGACTCGCACTACCTGACCTCAGAATCTACTACACAGCTACAGTAGTCAAAACAGCCTGGTACTGGTACAATGACAGACACATTGACCAATAGAACAGAATTGAGAACCCAGATGCAAATCCATCCACTTATGATCACCTGATCTTCCACAAGGGCGCAAAGTCTATCAAATGGGGAAAAGACGGTCTTTTTACTAAATGGTGCTGGCAAAACTGGTTACCCATCTGCAAAAAAAATGAAACAAGATCCATACCTCACACCGTATACAAAAACAAATGCAAAATTGATCAAACAACTAAATATAAAGTCAAAAACTATAAAGCTCATAGAAGAAAAAATAGGACCAATGCCACAGGCCCTACTACACAGCATTAACAGGATACAAACCATAACCATCAACACACAAACCCCAGAAGATAAGCTAGATTACTGGGATCTTGTAAAAATCAAACAGCTATGCTCTTCAAAAGACTTCACCAAAAGAGTAAAAAGAGAATGTACAGACTGGGAAAAAATTTTTGGACAGTACAAGTCAGACAAAATTCTAATCTCCATAATTTACAAGAAAATCCAACACCTCTACAACAAAAAGACAAGTAATGCTATTAAAAAATGGGCAAAGGAAATGAACAGACACTTCACCAAAGAAGACATTCAAATGGCCAACAGACACATCGAGGAAATGTTCGCGATCACTAGCCATTAGAGAAATGCAAATTAAAACCACAGTAAGATACCATCTCACCCCGGCATTACTGGCATGAATCAAAAATACTGGAAATAACAAATGTTGGAGGGACTGCGGGGAGATTGGAAACTCTTATGCACTGCTGGTGGGAAAGCAAAATGATACAGCCATTTTGGAAAATGATATAGCGTTTCCTTAGAAAACTAGAAATAGAAATACCATATGATCCAGCAATCCCACTCTTAGGAATATATCCTAGAGAAATGAGAGTCGTCACTTGAGTAGACATATGTACACCTATGATCATGGCAGCATTGTTCACAATAGCAAAAAGACGGAAATAACCTAGATACCCATCAACAGATGAATGGATAAACAAACTATGGTACATACACACAATGGAGTACTATGCAACGAGAAAGAACAACAATGAATCTGTGAAGCATCTCATAACATAGATGAAACTGGAGGACATTATGCTGAGTGAAATAAATCAATCACAAAAGGACAAATATTGTATGAGACCTCTATTGTAAAAACCCAGGAAAAAGTTCACACACAAAAAGTAACAATCTTTGTTGGTTACTAGGCATGGGAAGCAATAGATAAGTGGTATCTTGGGTGAAGGGTGAGACAGTACACAATACTTGGGAAACCAGCACATCTTGTACAAGGAAAGGTCATGGAAGCTCCATAGACACATCCAAACTCCCTGAGGGTCTGAATTGCTGGGCGGAGGGCTGTGGGGACCATGGTCTCGGGGAAACATCTAGCTCAATTGGCATAACACAGTTTATAAAGACAATGTTGTACATTCTACCTTGGTGAGTACCATCTGGGGTCTTAAAAGCCTGTGAGCAGCCATCTAAGATATTCCACTGGTCTCATCCCTTCGGGAGCAAGGGAGTGTGAAGAAAACAGGATACAAGGGAAAGATTAGTCCAAAGGACTAATGGACCACAGCCAACAAGGCCTCCAGTGGACTGAGTCCAGTACAGCTAGATGGTGTCAGGCTGCCACCACTGGCTGCTCTGACCGGGATCACAGCAGAGGGTTCTGGACAGAGCTGGAGAAGGATGTAGAACAAAATTCTAACGCACACAAAAAAAGACCAGATTTACTCGCCTAAAGGAGACTGGAGAAACCTTGAGAGTATGGCCCCCAGACACCCTTTTAGCTCAGTGTTGAAGTCACTTCTGAGGTTCACCATTCAGCTAGGGAGTGGACAGCCTCATAAAGCCAAATGGGACTAATGAGGCACAGCAGTCCAGGGACAAGGGCTAGAATGCAGAAGGGGACAGGAAAGCTGGTGATAGGGAACCCAAGTTTGAGTAAGGACATTGTTGATGTGTTGTGAGGTTGTTAACGATTGTTATAGGGCAACACGTGTAACTGTTTAATGAGAAACTATTTTGATCTGTAAACCTTCATCTCAAGTGAGAATAGCAGCACAATCAGAAGAGCGTAGTCAATGTCATTGAATTGTGCAAGTAGAAATTTTTGAAATGGTGTATCTTTGGCTATGTATATTTACACCAAAAAAAAAAAAAGTCGAGAAGGGAGAGGGTTGACATGTTGTGGGGTTGTTAACCAACGTCCTAAAACAGTATGTGTATTACTGTTTAATGAGAAACTATTTGTTCTGTAAACCTTCACCTGAAGTACAATTAAAAATAAATTAATTAATTAAAAAAAAAAAAGCAATGCCCTAGTTTGTAGAAAGTTGGGATTCAGTCATATCTGAGTGTGTCTGGTAAATACTGAATATTGGTGTGGGCTTTGAAAATGGTGATTTTCCAGAATTTGCTGAATTTTCTTTTTTTTTTTTTTAAGTCTTTGTTTTTGCTAAAGGACTAAAGTAAATTATCTTATGGTTGTATATAGCTGGAGGAACAGACAGGGTTGCCCACTTTTTTATCTCTTTCTGAATTATTCTGTATAACAATATAACACTCTCTTTAAATCAAGTATTGTGTTGTTGAATAGAATTTTCCTACTGAGAGTTTTTTTTTTTTAGTTTAAATTTGTTAGACTGTCAATTTCCTATATAATTGTTACTGGAAATATTTTAATAGTATTATCCATACTTCCTCAAAATTAACATGTACAAAACTGTACTGAGCAGTTGTTTCCTTATAAATCTATTTCTTATTCCCATTCTCTATTTTCATCTACACAGCTTCTCAAATCAAGAACAAGACATCAAATTTAGGTATTCCCTAAATCAATCACTAAGTCATGTCTTCTTTATTTCCTAAAATGTTCCCAAATCAAACCATTTTGCCTTATCATCTAGTCACAAATTTATTTTAGGCTATCTTCATTTCTTTGAGTTTCCTGAGTCCCCTCCTTGTAACCTTGCTGTTCTGTAATTTGTTATCTACCCTATAATCAGAATGTTACAAAATAAAAATCTGATAAGAGTACTTTTAGTAAAATCTTTCAAGGTCTCCTCGTTTTTCTTTGCCTAATGTCTTTTAGGATAGAGCCGTACTTACTGGAGTATTCAGAAACTACGGAAATGAGTCATATTAAATTGTGCTCAACAGTGATCCCAAAATTTAAATTCGTAGGCTTAAAATAATTTATAACCAAAACCTTAAGCAAATGAATAAATATTAATTTTGCTACTCCTTTCAAATATTATGATCTAATGATATGCTGTTTTTGTCAGGTGCCATCAAGTAGATTCTGACTCATAACAACTCTATGTACAACAGAACAAAACACTGCCCGGTCCTGTCCCATCCTCACAATCTCGTTATGCTTGAGCCTATTGTTGCAACCACTGTGTCAGTCCATCTCCTTGAGAGTCTTCCTCTTTTTCACTGACCCTCTACTTTACCAAGCATGATGTCCTTCTCCAGGGACTGATCCTTCTTGATAACATGTCGAAAGTATGTGAGACTAAGTTTCACCATCCTTGTTTCTAAGGAGCATGCTGTCTGTACTTCTTCCAAGACAGATTTGTTTGTTCTTTTGGCAGTCAATAGTATATTCAATATTCATCACCAACACCACAATTCAAAGGCGTCAATTCTTCTTCAGTCTTCTTATTCATCATCTAGCTTTCACATGCATAAGAGGCAATTGAAAACACCATGGCCTGGGTCAGTCACACCTTAGTCTTCAAGATGACACCTTTGATTTTTAACACTTTAAAGAGATCTTTTGCAGTAGATTTGCCCAATGCAAGCATTGTTGCATAACTTCCAGCATCACAGCAACACGCAAGCCCCCACAGTATGACAAACTGACAGATGTTTGGGGGATCTAATGATATATAATGAAACATTTTCAGTACTCTGGATTCCTTGCTTATTCTCACCTAGAGTCTTCACACATGCTATTCTACTAAGTAAATGAACCATCTCTATCTTTCCAATATATAAATACTACTCATGATCAATTCTCAAACTAGATATCATCTCTTCTAGGGTAATATCCCTGCCCGGAGACTCCAGCAAGTCAAGGTGAAATTTCTGGGTAAAAAATCTCTCAGCACAATAAATATCCTCCGTTATAGCCCTTATCTCCTTTTATTACAATTTCCCATTTGTGTTTCTTGATCTTCCAGTGGACTCAAAACAATCTTTTTCCCCAGTGTATCTCCAGCACTGAGGGTATTGCTAGCATGCAGTAGGCACTCAAATGTATCTGTTGAATGAATGAATGTTGCAAGAATATTTTATATTTTGACTACTGCATTTTTATATCAGCACTTAAAAATACTATTCTTGTTTAATTAAGGGCAATACCTTCTTTTTATTATCATATTGATGTTTTCATGTTTTCTTTTTACTCATCCTTGAGCTTGACTTAAATCCCTATAATTAAATTTTCTCAATTTTGTAAAAAAACTAATTTTAAAACTTCCTTATAAACCTTGTTTCAATATTACATTTTTGCAGGGCCTTTGTTGTGGAACTCTCCAAAAGTCAAGTTGGTCCTCAACTCCTCAATCAGAGTCTGAAAGATAATAGATGCCTCCTCTGAGATCTGAAGGTTGAAGGCAGTTAAGTATATGAAATTAATACCACATTGTGTTGTTCACAGCTGTCAATCAGCTAATGCTTATTCTCATAGTAGGACCCATCTGCTCAAATGTCATATCAAAGAGAAACTCAGCCAGTACATGGGAATCTGGGCAATAATTCTCTTAAGTATAGATATTTGTTTCTGATTTAGTAAAAAGTTTGAAGTGTGCTAGAAACGATTTATGATGATCCTTGCGTTGCCTGACTACAACTGCTTTTCAAGACTTTTACTGGGTAAAGCAATGTTAGCTAGAGTTAGATATATTTGTTCCTCTATGTTCTAGAGCAATCTGTCCAATGGACAATCTATATTGATATGTCTATTCATACCCAAGAAAATGTCATAATTGTTGAGGTAACAATTTTTAGAGAGTGGAAGACAAATAATACATATTTTCTGCCACCAATTAACTGTGTAAGTGTTGGTCCATCACTCTATGTCACAATATTTTCAGGAGATAGTCCTTCAAACTTTAGCCTCGATATCTCTTCTCATGGGAAGGTATCCCTTTAGGAACCTCCAGAAAGCCTGGGTTAATTGACCCAGCTCAGCGCTACCAAATCAAAATAAACATTTTCTGTGTTAACCGTTATCACCCTTACATATTGTTAATGCTGTCTTCTTTTCGTCTTAACTAGACTTCAAACACAATCCGTTTTGCCATTGTACCCCTATCTCCCAGCACATTGCTAGCATGTATTGAGTACTGGTTGCATTTGTTTTATCAACAAGAAAGAATAAATGCTTCAGTAAAATTTTCAATTGGACTGTTGTGATTTTCATTTTATGGTATTCTCACTCTAGTCTTTAAAAAACATTATTGTAGTTGTTAGGTTCCAATTCATAGTGACCCTATCTAAAACAGAACGAAACACTGCCTGGTCCTCTGCCATCCTCACAATCATTGCTATGTTTGAGTCTATTTTTGCAGCAAATGTGTCAATCTATCTCTTTGAGGGTTTTCCTCTTTGTCTCTGACCCTCTACTTTACCAAGCATGATGTCCTTCTTCAGGGACTGGTCCCTCCTGATAACATGTCCAACATAAGTGAGACAAAGTCTTACCATCCTTGTTTCAAAACAGCATTCTGGATGTTCTTCTTACAAGACTGATTTGTTCATTCTTCTGGCAGTTCATGGCATATTCAATATTTTTCATCAATACCATAATTCAAAGGCATCAATTCTTCTTCAGTCTCCCTTATTCATTGTCAAGCTTTCACATGCATATGAGACAATTAAAGTATATTAATCTTGTTTAATTGAAGAAATACTTCTGATTACCTGATTAACTCATTAATATTTGCCATTTATTTATCTTTAAAGCTTGATTTGAAGGTTCTTAGTGATATTTTTTATATTTCATGAAGGATTATATTTAAAAACCCTTCCACAAACATATCTACCTCATTGTATTTCACCATGTCTAGCATATATGTTCGTTAAACTGTACGTGCTTCTATTATTCCAAATAAGTAATATTAATAGATTTTACATTCAAAAACATTCTGTAACATGATTCTTTTCCTTTTAGACTTGTAATGGACATTTTAAAGGAAATCTGGAAAAGTGGTTTTATAACCCCCATGATCACTCAAGAGATGCATTCTTTCTTTTTTTGTCTTTCAACTCATCCTCATATTATACGGAGGAGTATCCCCTTCATCATAAGAAACATATGAAAAATAAATATGATGAAGTTCCATTCAGCCTGATACTTTGTTTTGCAATACTCTCTTAAACATGAAATTGATAGGTGATGCTGAATATTTATCTATGTTCTCCTGCATCGATCTTTCATGTTTTTGCTTGATTATTTTTCCTCACATTTGAAATTTAAGAAGACAACATTAATATAATAGTCTCTTGACATTCAGGGAGCATGTCTGAGAATCTTACATCTTTAAGTATGTAATGCCAGCATACTATATAATTTCATCCTATTAGAAAAGGTGTATGCAATGTAAATGGCAATAAAAATTACCCTGAGGTACAGATACTGAAGCCATAGCTCAATCATTGCCATAAATTCCATCCCCACAGCAGTTCCCCATCTTCATAAATCAGTACAACGACAAATTACTACATGATCCCTTAAGCTCACTTGTGACTAGTCAAATTCATGAATACTAAATTTGCAAATGCTAAGAGTCTACAGTACCAAACCATTTGTACAATCAATACTTTTTAAGATTTTATTCATTCTTCTTCCCCTTCCATTTCCAGTCAGGTAACAATAGTTCAGCTATATGTCATATTATCATAAAAAGCAACCAGCTATTTTTACAGAATGAGTCATCCTCACACTCCTAAATAAAATGCATGTGTTTTTAAAGGCCAGAGATTCTAGATTGCACGATTTATGTACAAGGCAACATGATGGAATTTGTAAACCTTGACCAGAAATGAAATCATCTGATTGAAAGTGACTTTCAAAATAGATTCTCACCATTCTCCATCCTCAAGTAACAGTTTCTAAAAAACATCTTTGCCATATCTATTCAATATCATAATTTAATTTAAAATGCATATTTGTCTGGCATATCTACCTTACAGCAAATTATTTTCTTTGGAGGTAAAAAATAAATGAAATAAATAACTTCATAAGGAATATATATCTGAACAATGACACAATTCATCCTTGTATGTCACCAGTGAAAGCATCTGTCACATTTCCTCATCATTTATAGCAAGCATTTAAAATTCTAAATACAGTTCATCTGCTTTCCTTGGTGTAATGTGCTAAATAGGACTGCTGTTAAGACTTATATAAAACTGAGCTTGAGTATCATATGTACAATCTTATATTGAATGATAATAAGATTGTAAATACATAGCCTCTAAATATCAAGTGAAGCTGAGGGCAGAAACTCAATTTTCAGATCAGACAAATAGAAACAGGTAAGATATGGAGGTCAGATAGATAGCTGTGCTCAAAGAACATCCTAAATGTATAAGGGAAATGTAAAGTGAACAATATCAGTTTCTTTTAGCCATTTTGACCTGGTTTCACCTTGTAAAAATCCTCTCCCAATTTCTAATTCTGAACAGATAATAGATTGACATCAAGTCTATGAAAAATAACTTTATTATTGGGATACCAAATACCAAATAATGTCAATGTCAGTGGTTGCTAGCACTGGAAGTGATTAGGAGGAAACAAGACACCAAGACAGGAAGTTTATTTCATGGTTGCTGAAAAAGTAAATTTAAAATTTAAAGCTGAGGTTGGAATTAATTATAAAAATAAAACAGAGGTAAATGGCAAAAGGTAAAGTCTCAAGAAAAAAATTAAGAAGGATTTCAGGCTCTGGGCACAACTTCATAACCTAGGATCCATAGTCCCCTGTGAAAAACATGGATGGGCTTCAGAATATCTGGAAATCATCTAAAATTGTGTGCAAAATTATATGTGTGTGGACATATATTAGCAGTTCTTAAGGAGAGAGTGCAATGGATTCATAGAATGCATTACTTTACCAAATGCTTCTGTAATCCAAAATAGATAAAAAATCACCTGCACGGCCCAGACAGGCAGGAGAATAATTTGAAAATACAAGCAAGGGTAAGCGACCAAGGATTTAAATCAAATACAAAAGAATAAAAAGCTTCTTAGCAAAGAGACAAAAGACAACATCTCAGAGTCTCATATTAACTGGAGATACATGAAATGCTACATTTAGGATACACATGTTGATTACAAAGTTTGGATAATTAGGCTGTGATATTACTTTAAGCATTCTCTTTAAAACCTTTTCATGACCGATGTGATATACAGTTATCTACCAACATTTCTGCCTCTTAGGTTCATTGGCAAGCTGCTTTCCCACTGACAGTGCATGCTAGTGCAAGACAGAAGCCTTTATGACTGTTTGAAAAAGTGGCTGTGTGCCACAAATTACTGTTTCTACAAGGTGTTATATGAGATGTGTTCATTTTTGTTATGAAAAATGGAAATTTTGAAAATTTTTTGGGGGACACATATGTCCCAGGGGACTCAGGGGGACTATGGGGGTAGAATTAGTAGAACAACCTATGTCTCTCTAGACTCTAAGTGTAGGCTTGTGGGAGGAGAAAAGGAAAAAAACCCATATTACCTACCAAAAACTCAACAACACTCAATGATTCAGCATGCTTCTATTAATGAAAATTCATGATATCAACAAAAATTCAAAGCCGTAAATAATTTGGTTTTGAAAGTGTTATCAATGTAGGTGGACAAATGCTCCTAGATTTGCTTCTCCTCAGAATAAGGTAGAAGTCTCTTGGCGGGGGGGGGTAGCCAACTCTAGCTAGAAGATTGAAGTTTCAACCCCATCCTGAGGTACCTCAGAAAGCAAGCCTGCTTCTGAAAGGCTGCAGCCTGGAGAACTCTATGGAGCAGTTCTACTCTGGAAACAAGTGCTCACTATGAGTTGGAATCAACTTGGTATCAATTAACAACAACAGCCAGAATGAGGTAGATGGCTGGAAGTCTTTGTAACTAATGTCCAAAGTATAGACAGTCTTAAAACAAACAGCTCTCACAGACTAGTGAAGATCCATGCTGGATCAAAGGAAAGAAATTTTACCTAGACTTGGCTAAAACAATCTTGATGTCCCATTAGTCAAACATTTTTTCATAAACATATACTTACAAACATAGATTAAAAGGTAGTATTTCTCTATTACTGTCTTAGTCATCTAGTGCTGCTATAACAGAAATACCACAAGTAGATAGCTTCAACAAAGAGAAATTTATTCTCTCACAGTCCAGTAGGCTACAAGTCCAAATTCAGGGCATCAGCTCCAAGGGAATGCTTTCTATGTTGGCTCTGGAGGAAGGTCCACATCTTCAATCTTCCCTTGGTCTGGGAGCTTCTCTGCACAGGAAACTTATGTCCAAAGGACGCACTCTGCTCCCGCCAATGCCTTCTTGGTGGTATGAGGTTCCCATGTGTCTCTGCTCACTTCTCTCTTTTATATCACAAAAGAGACTGGCTTAAGACACTATCCAATCTTGTATACCTCATCAGCATAACTGTCGCTAATCCATCTTATTAGATCATAGTGATTGAGTTTACAACACATAAGAAAATCACATCAGATTACAAAATGGTACACAATCATACAACACTGGGAATCATGACTCAGCCAAGTTGACAGATATTTTGGGGGGACACAATTCAATCCATGACATTCCACCCTTTGGCCCCCCAAAATTCATATCCTCGCAACATGCAAAACATATTCATCTCGTCATATCACAGCAAAAGTCTAAACTCCAAGTCCAAAATCCAAAAATTCCTCTTCATCTGTGAAATCTAGAATTCAAATTATTTGCTTCCAAAGGTACAATGGCAGAATAGGCACAAGCTAGACATTTCCATGACAAATTGGAGAAATTGGAGGGAAAGAAGGCATAACAGGCACCAAACAAGTTAGCATTATCCCTCAAGGCTTTGAAAATAATCTTCTGTTCTCTGAGACAATTTACACAATAGCCCTTCCCTCTAGACTCTAGGTATTGGCCACAGTCTCAAGATTCTGAGAGGAGGTCCCTTGGCCCTGGGCTTCAGCTCTACTTCTAGGCCTACTGGGAAAGTAACTCTGCTCCCTCAGCTTTAGGCACACCGTTCTCCTAGTCCATTGGAGTGACAACTCCACCCTTAGAAACACCAGAGACCATGGCTCCACCCTATGAAACCCTGAGGTCATGGCCATACCTTTTGAGACTGAGGCAGCTCAGCTTCTTGTGTTCCTTGTTTCTTCAGCTTCTGCTTTTTGTGGCCTCTCGGCCCTTGGGCCTCATGTCCACATCTGCCCTGCTGGGGTAATTGTTCCAAAACTCAGTAGCTCCACCGATAAGTGCCTGGAGGCACCCCACTCTGCCAGGAAGCCTCCTGCTCACAGGCACTCAGCTTCCTCACTCTGTGGTCAGCAAGCCTAACTCCACTGATAAGTGTCCTGGTTCACCTCACTCTTCCAGGAAGCCTCCTGCGCACAGGCACTCAGCTCACTTGCTCCTTAGGTCGGCAAGCCTAGCTCCACTATAAATTCCCAGGGGCATCCCACTCTGCCAGGAAGCCTCTGGCGCACAGGCACTCAGCTCTCTCACTCTGTGGGTCAGCTCCAGCTCCGTCTCCCTCTGGTCTCTTCATTCTGCTGCTGCTGGTTCTCTGCTGCCGCCGCTTCTCTGCCACTGCAGGTTTTTTGCTGCTACTGTCCTCTGCTGTTTCCCCTCCTCTATCCATTCACAGTTTCAAAACTGCTTCCATATTCTAGGTATCTGTTAGAGCAGCACCCCACTCCTGGTACCAAATTCTGTCTTAGTCATCTAGTGCTGCTTTAACAGAAATACCACAAGTGGATAGCTTCAACAAAGAGTTTACTTTATCACAATCCAGTAGGCTGCAAGTCCAAATTCAGGATGTCAACTCCAAGGGAATGCTTTCTCTGTCAGCTCTGGAGGAAGGTCCGTGTCATAAATCTTCCCTTCGTCTGGGAGCTTCTCTGCACAGGAACCTCAGCTCCAAAGGATGCACTCTGCTCCCAGCACTGCCTTCTTGATTCACTGAAAGAGCAGTTTTTAAAAAGTGACAGATAAGGCAACTACAAAAACTACTATAGTAAAAGGAAGAGTAAGATAAGGACAGATAAAAATACTGTGTACTTTCAAGGTGGAGAGCCTTATTTCTAGGTGCAATTTTAGAACAGCTTCTGGAGGACTTGGCATTTGAAATTAAATTTGAAGGATACATGTACAGAAGGGCAGAGAATCAACCTGAGGCTGATGTGGTGTCAGAAAACCTTTAGATATTATATTTTTGAATAGGTCTTGTATGAAAATTACTCTGAAAAAATATGGTAAATTCATTTATTTAATATATCGCAAGTAATGATAGTTGCTTTAAAAGCTTTCCATAATATACTTAATTACCAGTCTGCAATATTTGTGGAAACCTGTTAACCAAAAGGAACCCATTAAAATTAATTTCCTTTCAATTCTTTAGGTGACTGAAACTGATCTTTTAGTGGAAATAACATTTTAAGATAATGTTAATCTGAACTTTATCTTCATCAAAAATGAGAGCTTATCAAACATTTCTCTTCAATTAGGCATATTCATTGTGACAAAATCATTAGAAAAACATATAAAACATTTTTATTTAGTATAAAAATAGAAGGACTTGGGTGATAACTTAGGGTCTTATTCTTAGCTAAAAAGCAAAAGAAGACAATAATATCGAAAGACCAGAATCCTAAAGTGAAAACTAACCCTAAGATGGCAGAGAAGGAGGAAATGTACTGATGATTTCCTTCTCCAATCATGTAATAATAAATAAGAGATTTATATCAAGGAAATGGCTCATGCATTTGTGGAGGCTGGAACATCCCAAATCCATATGTCAGGCTACAGGCTTCTCATGATTCATGTAGCTACAGGGGCTGGCAAACCCAAAATTAGCAGGTCAGACAGCAGGGCTCTTGCTCACAGGCTGTGAAAACTGACAAATCCCAAGGTCAGCTGGTAAGACTGCAGGCAAGCTGCTAGCTCAAGTCCCAAGAATTGGAGATCCAGAGAGAGCAAAAGTCCATGAGCCTTGCCAGAGAGTCCACTTATATTTGATGCAGGCCACACCCCCAAGGAATTTCTCTTTCAACTGACTGGCTACTCGCAACAGATCTCATCATGGAGGTGATCACATTAAATCAAATCTCATCATTGAAGTGATCACATCATCATATGACTGCCAAATTATATCATAACTGCCAAACCACTGAGAGTCATGGCCCAGTCAAGTTGACACAATTTTAATGATCACACTTTGGATCCTGCATCTGCTTGGTCATCATTTTACCTATGGTTCATGGAACTTGAGCCAGCTGCCTGTCATATTGCTGCCAATCTTGGAACTCATCAGCCTCTGCAGCCTTTCAGACAGTGGACTGCCATCTTACCTGCTCATCTGGGATTTGTCAGCATCCAAAGCCTTTGAGCCAGTTGTCTGCTGCCTGACCTGACAATCTTGTGTCCATCATCCTTTGCAGCTATGTCAGTCAGGAGAAGCCTCCAGTTTGGTGCCTGACCAAAGGACTTGTGACTTGCCAGCATTTACAACCTCATGAGCCATTTCCTTGAGATAAATCTCTCTCTCGCACTCTTTCTCTAAATATATACACTTCTTAATTTCTACTTGATACTTATGGGAAACAACAGATGTTAATAATTCTAGAAAAAATTATGCATATTATTCAAAGATAATATAAGTCGCCATGACTAAACCTTTTTAATTCTCCTGGAATCAAGATTTTTGGGTTCATGGAATTGGGATTATCCATTCAGGTCATTTGCCCTTAGGTGTTCTTTTGAACCTTGAGCCTGTAAGGAACTGGTTTCCTGGAGTCACCTTTAGGTCAAACCTAGTAAGAAGATAATTGGGGATAGTTTTGCCTTCGGCATTGAGTTCTTTCGAAAAATTATCTATGCGTAGCCAGCTTCAAGAAGCAGGAATTCCAGGGTCTGACTAGAGGCTGTGTTTTAGGACGAGTGGCTTGTCCTTGGTGACTCTGTAACTGACCTACCTTGAAACTCTGCCCTTCACTGTGCTTTGATGTTATTTCCTGCGAAATTAACATAATAATGACCTATATAACCCACCTTCACTGTCCCTTCTCTGGTGCACTGTTTCCACACTTTGATACTTTAGGTTGACTCTGCCTGACTGAATCATATCTACTCATAATAAGTATATTCTGTTACACTAGTTTTTGGTGTTTCTCTGCACATTTAGGTTTTTGACAATCATTACAAGAATTAAAATAATATATCTGAGATAAACTAGGGGGAGGAAAACGGATCAAGGGATAGTTAACCAAAAATAAAAACAAACTTGTTGCCATCAATTCCAACTCATAGTGACCTTATATGACAGAGCAGAGCAGAGCAGAGCAGAACTGTCCCACAGGGTTTCCAAGCAGTGGCTAGTGGATTAGAATTATGACCTTTCAAGTTAATAGCCTGAGACTTTAGCACTGCACCGCCAGAGCCCCAAGGGATAGCTAGTAGTTCCTAAATTCCTTATTAAGAAGAATCAATGAATATTATCTAAACCAAGAAGTAGATTCTATAAGCAAATGACTTACAGTTACAATGGTTACAGCCAAAAGAACTATAAACAGTCATGGTTAACAACAGTCACCCCTTGGAGGTGGTACTGGGGATATGAAAAGAAAAAGGCCGAGATAATTTTATTTTAGATACATAAAGCAGATTCTAGAAGTGAAATTGGTTAGCCTGGGCACAGAGATGACAAGATGCTGCACAGCCCAGTCAGAACTATGCCTGCTAATGAGAACGCATGCTTGGAATCTTACAGAAGCTGGATCCCATTGGTATTTGGTTTAATTTTCTACTCCCACCTGTGGCTAATAGAAACAAAGGCAGAAGGTGACACAATTATTATTTCATTCCATCAATTTTTTTTTCCTTCATTCAGTTTCCTTTATTACAAACATTTTACGTTAGTATGGTACTTTTTTATAATTAATGAAACAATATTGATATATTATTAACTGAAGTTCATAATTTATTCAGATTACCTTAATTTTTACCTAATATCCATTTTCTGTTCCAAATATCATGCATGATACCATAGTACATTTAGTTGTCGCATCTCCTTAGGCTCCTCTTGGCTGTGACAATTTCTCAGAATTTCCTTGTTTTTGGTGAGTTTGGCAGTCTTGAGGAGTACTGGTCAGGTATTTTGAACAATGTCCCTCCGCTGGAATTTATCTGATGTTTTTCTTATAATTAGACTGGGGTTATGGGTTTTGGAAAAGAAAACCGCGAAGGTTAAGTGGCATTTTCATCAGATCATATTAAGGATCTATATATTAACATGATTTATGTATGTTGATGTTGATCTTGAATACCTAGCTGAGTTTGTAAGGTTTCTCTACTCTAAAGTTATCCCTCCGCCCACCTTTTTTTTATCCTGAACTTTTTTGAGTTATGGAGTGATGCTTTTTCTCCATGAGGGCTGAATATCTACATAAATTATTTATAGTTATTCTGCATGGGAGATTTGTGTCTTTTCCTCGATTTATTAGTTTAGTCAATCATTTACTTATATCAGTATAGACTCATGGATATTTATTTTATACTTTGTATTTAATCCAATACTACTTTATTTTATTGTTCAAATTGTTCCAGGTTTGGACATTGGGAGCTTTTTCAGCTGGCTCCTTGCCCCTTTGAAATACCCCAACTGTGGGTTTTGGGGGGCTTTTTAAGAGCAGTTTCTTAGTTCTGGCACTACAAAATGTTCCAAATTCATTTTGTACATTTTCTGCCCCCGTTCTAAAATAAGGCATTTATCCAAGATGCCCCGGTTCCTTTAATTGGAAAGTAGAATTAGAAACCAAGATCTGAGCACTAGATATGCTCATTGTTACTGGAGCATCATTTCTTTTAGGGCCTTTCAACTGACAGAGTAAAGAAATACATGTGTATATACTAACCTTTCCTATAAAGAAGACCAGTTAATGTGACTATTATTCAAATTTATACTCCAAACACTAAGGCCAAAGATGAAGAAATTGAAGATTTTTACCAACTTCTGCAGTCTGAAATTGATCAAACATGCAATCAAGAAGCATTTATAATTATTGGTGATTGGAATGGAAAATTGGAAGCAAAGAGAAAGGATCCATAATTAGAAAATATGTCCTTGGTCATAGAAACAACACAGGAGAACACATGATAGACTTCGGCAAGACCAATGACTTCTTCATTGCAAGTACATTTTTTCAAGAACGTAAATGGTGACTGTAATGTGGACCTTGCAGATGGAATACACAGGAATCAAATATCCACATTTGTGGATAGTGACAATGGAGAAGCTCAATACCATCAGTCAGAAAAAGGCCAGGGGCCTACTGTGTAACAGACCATCAATTTCCCATATGCAAGCTCAAGTTGAAGCTGAAGAAAATTAAAACAAGTCCACAAGAGTCAAAATACAACCTTGATTATATCCCACCTGAATTTGGAGGCCATCTCAAGAATAGATTTGATGCATTGAAGCTCAATGAACAAAGACCAGACAGGTTGTCAGATGACATCAAGGGCATCATATATGAAGAAAGCAAAAGATCACTAGAAAGACAGGAAAGAAAGAAAAATCCAAAATGGATGTCAGAAGAGACTCTGAAACTTTCACTTGAACATAGAGCAGCTGAAGCGAATGGAAGAAATAATGCTGTAAAAGGGCTGAACAAAACATTTCAAAGCATGGCTAGAGAAGACAAAGTAAAGTATTATAATGACACGTGCAAAGACCTGGAATTAAAAAAACAAAATAGAAGAACACACACAGCATTTCTCAAGCTGAAAGAACTAAAGAAAAAAGTCAAACCTAGAGTTGCAATATTAAAAGATTCAACAGGCAAAATATTGAACAATTCGGGAAGCATCAAAAGAAGATGGAAGGAATACACACAGTTACTATACCAAAAAGAATTGGTCAACGTTCAACCATTTCAGGAGGTAGTATATGATCAAGAATCGTTGGTATTAGGTAAGAGGTCAAAGCTGCACTGAAGGCATGGACAAAAAACAACATTTCAGGAATTGATGGAATACTGTCTTAATCAACTAGTGCTGCTCTTACAGAAATACCACAAGTGGATGGCTTTAACAAAGAGAAGCTTATTCTCTCACAGTCCAGTAGGCTACAAGTCCAAATTCAGGGCGTCAGCTCCAGGGGAACGCTTTCCCTGTCGGCTCTGGAGGAAGGTCCATATCATCAATCTTCCAGTGGTCTGGGAGCTTCTCTACGAAGGAACCTCAGGTCCAAAGAACAGGCTCTGCTCCTGGCACTGCTTTCTTGATGGTATAAGGTACCCATGTGTCTCTGCTCGCTTCTGTCTTTTATATCTCAGAAGAGACTGGCTTAAGACACTATCCAATACTATATACCTCATCAACATAACTGCTGCTAATCAATTTCATTGCATCATAGTGATTAAATTTACTACACATGAGGAAATCACATCAGATTACAGAATGGTACACAATCATACAACACTAGGAGTCATGACCCAGCCAAATTGATATACACATTTTTTAAAAAATTTTTATTGTACTTTAGGAGAAGGTTTACAGAACAAATAGTTTCTCATTAAACAGTCAGCACACACCATGTTTTATGACATTGGTTAACAACCTCACGACATGTCAACATGCTCCCTTCTCGGCATTAGAGGACTACTTTTTTTTTGGGTGAAAATATACATAGCCAAAGATACACCATTTCAAAAATTTCTGCATGTAAAATTCACTTACGTCGATTACGTTCTTCTAGTTGTGCTGCTATTCTCACTTTAGATGTAGGTTTATAAAACAAAATAGTTTCTCATTAAACAGTTAGTACACATATTGCCCTATGACAATAATGAATAATAGTGTGAAGTAAGGGTCCTGTTTCATTTTTTTGCAGATGGATATCCAGTTTTGTCAGCACCATTTGTTACAAAGACTGTCTTTTCCCCATTTGATGGACTTTGGGCCCTTGTCAAAGATCAGGTGACCATATGTGGATAGATTTACATTTGAGTTCTCAATTCTGTTCCATTGGTCAATATATCTGTCATTGTACCAGGTCCAGGCTGTTTTGACTACCGGAAACGTATAGTAGTTTCTGAGGTCAGGTAGTGTGAGTCCTCCTACTTTATTCTTCTTCTTCGACAATGCTTTGCTTATTCAGGGCTTCTTCCCTTTCCATATAAAGTTAATGATTAGTTTTTCATCTCTTTGAAGAATGTTGTTGGTATTTGGATAGAGATTGCATTGTATTTGTAAATTGCTTTGGATAGAATTTTCATTTTCACAATGTTAAGTCTAATAATCCATGAGCATGGAATGTTTTTCCATTTATGTAGATCCCTTTGGGTTTCTTGCAGTAGTGTTTTGTAGTTTCCTTTGTATGGGTCTTTTATATCCCTGGTTAGATTTATTCCTAAGTATTTTATTTTTTTAGGGGCTATTATAAATGGTATTGTTTTCCTGATTTCCCTTTCATCGTCCTCTTTATTGGTGTATAGGAATCCAACTGATTTTTGAATGTTTATCTTGTATCCTGCTACTCTGCTGAATCTATTAGTTCCAGTAGATCTCTCGTGGAGTCTTTAGGCTTTTCTATGTATAGTATCATATCATCTGCAAACAGGGACAGCTTAAATTCTTCATTACCAATTTGGATGTCCTTTATTTCTTTTTCTTGCCTTACTGCTCTAGCTAGAACTTCCAGCACAATGTTAAATAGGAGTGGTGATAAAGGGCATCATTGTCTTGTTCCTGTTCTCAAGGAGAATGTTTTCAGCTTCTCTCCATTAAGAATGATGCTGGCTGTTGGTTTTGCATAGATGCCCTTTATTATGTTGAGAAATTTCCCTTCTATACCTATTGTATTGAGAGGTTTTATCTGAAATGGGTGTTGGACTTTGTCAAATGCCTTTTCGGTATCAATTGAGATGATCATGTGATTCTTTACTTGCCTTTTATTTATGTGGTGGATTACTTTGACTTTCTAATGTTGAACCAGCATTGCATATCTGGTATGAATCCTACTTGGTTTTGGTTTATTATTTTTTTGATATGATGCTGAATTCTATTGACTAAGATTTTGTTGAGAATTTTTGCATCTATATTCATGAGAGATATTGGTCTGTAATTTTCTTTTTTTGTGGCATTTTTGCCTGGTTTTGGTATCAGGGTTATGCTAGCTTCATAGCATGAATTCAGAAGTGTTTCTCTCTTTTCTATGCTCTGAAATAGCTTGAGTAGTCCTGGTACCAGCTCTTCTGTGAATGTTTGGTAGAATTCTCCAGTGAAGCCATCTGGGCCAGGGCTTTTTTTTTGTTGGGAGTCTTTTTTATTGCCTTTTCAATCTCTTCTCTTGTTATGGGTCTGTTCAGATTTTCAACATCACTTTGTTTTAGTTTGGATAGGTAATGTGTTTCTTGAAATTTACTTCCTCTAGGTTTTCAAATTTGTTGGAGTATAGTTTTTCATAATATTCTGTTATGATCCTTTTTATTTTAGTTGGGTCTGTTGTAATGTCCCCCATTTCATTTCTAATTTGGGTTATTTGAGTCCTCTCCTGGTTTTTTTTTTTTTTTTTTTTTTTTTTTGTCAGTCTGGCCAGTGGTTTCTTGATTCTTTCAAAGAACCAACTTTTAGTTTTGTTGATTCTTTCTATTGTTTTTCTATTCTGTACTTCATTTATTTCTGGTCTGATCTTTATTCTTTCCTTTCTCCTGGTGGCTTTGAGTTTTTTTTTTTTTTTTTTTTTTTTTGCTATTCTCTTTTTATTTGTTTGAGTTGTATAGTTAATGTTTTGATTTTGTCCCTTTCTTCTTTTTTGATGTGTGCATCTATTGCTATAAATTTTCTTCTAAGGACTGCCTTTGCTGTGTCCCAAAGGTTTTGGTATGATGTGTTTTCATTCTCTTTTGATTCTATGAAAAGTTTTTTTATATATATTTTATTGTACTTCAGGTGAAGGCTTACATAACAAATAGTTGCTCATGAAACAGTAGTACACATGTTGTTTTATGACATTGGTTAACAACCCCAAAACATATTAACCCTCTAAATTCTCAACCTTTTTTATTTTTTTGGTGAAAATACACACAAAGATACACTGTTTCAAAAATTTCTACATACACAGTTCAGTGACATTGACTATGCTCTTCCAATTGTGCTGTTATTCCCACTTAAGATGAAGGCTTACAGAAAAAAATAGTTTCTCATTTAACAATTACTACAAATGTTGCCCTATAACAATGGTTAACAATCTCACAACACATCAATAATATCCTTACTCAACCTTGGGTTCCCTATCACCAGCTTCCTTGTCCCCTTCTGCCTTCTGGCCCTTGTCACTGGACTCCTGTACCTCATTAGTCTCATTTGGTTTTAAGGGACTGTCCACTCCCAGGCTGAACAGTGAACCTCGGAGGTAACTTCACCACTGGGCTAACAGGGTGTCTGGGGGCCATACTCTCAAGGTTTCTCCAGTCTCCTTTAGGCCAGTAAATCTGGTCTTTTTTTGGGGAGTTAGAATTATGTTCTACATCCTTCTCCAGCTCTGTCCAGAACCCTCTGTTGTGATCTTGGCCAGAGCAGTCAGTGGTGGTAGCCGGGCACCATCTAACTGTACTGAACTCAGTCTGGTAGAGGCCTTGGTAGCTGTGTCCATTAGTCCTTTGGAGTAATCGTTTTCTTGTATCCTGTTCTCTTCATTCTCCCTTGCTCCCAAATGGTTGAGACTAGTGGAGTACTTTAGAAGGCTGCTCACAGGCTTTTAAGACCCCAGACGTTACTCACCAAGGTAGAATGTAGAACTCTGTCTTTATAAACTGTGTTATGCCAATTGAGCTAGATGTTCCTCTAGACCATGGTCCCCACAACCTTCCACCCAGCAATTCAGTCCCTCAGGGAGTTTGTATGTGTCTATGGAGCTTCCATAACATTTCCTTGTACAAGTTGTGCTGGTTTCCCAAGTATTGTGTACTGTCCCATCCTTCACCAAATGTACCACATATCTACTGCCTATTAAGTATTCTTCCCACCCCTTCCATCCCTTGTAACCAACAAAGATTGTTACTTTTTGTGTGTAAACTTTTTCATGAGTTTTTACAATAGAGGTCTCATACAATATTTGTCCTTTTGTGATTGACTTATTTCACTCAGTATAATGTCCTCCAGTTTCATCCATGTTATGAGATGCTTCACAGATTCATAATTGTTCTTTACCATTGCGTAGTACTCCATTGTGTGTATGTACCATAGTTTGTTTATCCATTCATCTGTTGATGGGCATCTAGGTTGTTTCCATCTTTTTGCTATTGTGAACATTGCTGCCATGAACATCGGTGTGCATATGTCTATTTGAGTGATGGCTCTTATTTCTCTAGGATAAATTCCTAGGAGTGGG
Organism: Dugong dugon; assembly: GCA_030035585.1. Lineage (NCBI taxonomy): Eukaryota > Metazoa > Chordata > Mammalia > Sirenia > Dugongidae > Dugong > Dugong dugon. Next base: position 39,777,804 of record CM057479.1, read on the forward strand.
ATTGTTGGATCGTATGATATTTCTATTTCTAGCTTTCTAAGGAAGCGCCGTATCAATTTCCAAAATGGTTGTATCATTTTGCATTACCAACAGCAGTGAATAAGAGTTCCAATCTCGAAGGGGCGTGGCCAACACGGCAGTGAAGTCAGAGGCTTCCTATATCCCTCTTACAACAAAGACCTGGAAAAACAAGTGATTTGATTGTATATGAATATCTAGGCGCCCTGAAAAAGGTAAAGCTGAGGAATTGGACTGAGTGGCTGGGGACAGGGAGATGGTTTGGAAGAAACAAAGAACACCAGAGTGGCGGTGGCGAAACTGCAGCTCTGCAGCCATGCTGGGTCCGCAGTGAAGCAGGCAAACAGCTGTGCTGTGTGAGCGCTTCTAAAACAGTTTCCACATGGAGAGAGACCCAGCAGCAGAGATTCTGCTTGGACAGTTGGAGCCAGTGAAAAGCAGCTCCCAAGGGGCTAAAAATAAGCACATGTGTGAGGCCTTTCACGGGGATTAAAAAAAAAAAAAAAAGCCCATTTGGGAAAAACCTCTCTCCCTTTTACCTCCTCCCTCTTTGCTCTGCACTGGGAGTCCGCTGGGCAGGAAGTAGATCCCATAAGGCACCCTGACCAATTCTCCTAGCCTTGGAGTGGGAAAAAATAAGCTACTGGCTCCCCTAAGCCAGGAACACAGGGTCAGCACAGCTCCTTTGCTAGGCACAGGCATAAGGAGTCTGCAGACTCTGAGTGCATACACCCCTGTATAGACTTGTAGGGACCCATCTCAATAGCATTAACCCTCACTACCACAGTACAACAGGGCAAACATCTGAAGTTTAACTTCAACTTCTTCAGCTGTGAATGGGCAGATTTGTGACCTTTGAAACAGCCCTGCCCCTTAAATAGTCACTTTTATCGGTTGGCAACAGGGGCTTGAAGACTGGTGAAGTCACCTAAACCTCCTAGTCACCTGCTACAGTAGTCCAAGAAAAAGTGATGCCCTCGAGTCTTTGCAGCCAACCGGTGCTCATAGTCAGGCTGCAAAACTCACCTACTTACTCACCCTAGAGAATAGGGACATGCTCTCCTTTCAGACTCTCAGGGGCAGCTGTCAGCTCCCTGACTGGTTCAGCACATGATCCCCTACCACAGACAGAGTCCAATGCCTGCACCAATCACCCATGCCTCTCTAGGACTGTGGGTGAAAGCCTGCACAACACAGTTGGTAACTGACTGCCTGGACACCTGAGCTGAACCCGTAACAGAAAATTTAACGGACTTCTGCATGCACATACTTAGTTACAGAACTAACTACCTGGTGACAGGATGTTAGAGATTCAAAGGTTTCAAAAATCAAACTAGTGCACATGAGCAGCCTATTGGGGCATATCAAAATAAAATAAAACAAGAATCCAGGACTCACTAAACAAATATAAAATAAAATTATAATAACTTATTGAAGGCTCAGAGACAACAGTCAATATCAAATCACAAAAATAGGCAGTCCATGATGGCTTCAGCAAGCTCCCAAAATAAGGAATCAGTAAATTCTCTGGAGGGAGAGAATTTTTTGGAATTATCAGAGGCAGAATCTAAAATATTAATATACAGAACTCTTCTAGAAATTAGAAAGAAATTTCTACAGAATGAATAAACATCCAGTGAACATACAGATAAAGTAGTAGTGGAACTTAAAAAAAGTTATTAAAGAACATAATCACAAATTTAATAGGCTACAAGAATCCATAGAGAGACGGCAATCAGAAATCCAGAAGATTAACAATAAAATTTCAGAATTAGACAAATCAATGGAAAGTCATAGGAGCAGAATTGAGGCAGTAGAAGTTAGAATTACCGACACTGAAGATACAGCTCTTGATGCCAACTTATATGAGGAAAAACCAGATAAAAGAATTGAAAAGAATGAAGAAACTCTAAGAGTCGTGTGGGACTCTATCAAGAGATATAACCTATGAGTGATTGGAGTACCAGAACAGGGGAGCATAACAAAAAATACAGAGAAAATTGTTGAATATTTGTTGACAGAAAACTTCCCTGATATCATGAAAGATGAGAAGATATCTATCCAAGATTCTCATTGAAACCCACATAAAGTAGATCCCAAAAGAAACTCACCAAGACATATTATAATCAAACTTAGCCAAAACCAAAGGTAAAGAGAGAATTTTAAGAGCATTTAGGGATAAAAGCAAAGTCATGTACAAAGGAGAGTCAATTAGAATAAACTCAGAGTACTCAGCAGAAACCATGCAGGCTAGAAGGCAATGGAATGACATATATAAAGCCTTGAAGGAAAATAACTGTTAGCCAAGAATTATATATACAGCAAAACTGTCTCTCAAATATGACGGTGAAATTAGGGCATTTCCAGATAAACAGACATTCAGGGAATTTGCAAAATCAAAAACAAAATTACAAGAAATACTAAAGGGAGTCCTACAGTTAGATAATCAATAGCACCAGATAACAACGCAACATAGGACAGAGCAACCAGATATTGACTCAGGTAAGGAAATTGAAAATACATCAAAGCTAAAACATTGAAAATAGGGAAACATATCAGTATGTAAAAAAGGACGACATTAAAACAAAAAAGAGGGACTTAAAAAATGGAGACATTGATTTTTCATATGGAGGGGAAGTTAAGGCAATATAAAGTAATAAAAAACTAGTATAAACTTAGAAAAATAGGGGTAAATATTAAGGTAACCACAAAGGAATCTAACAATCCTACAAATCAAAATAAAAAAGTAGAAAAATGTAAAGACCTAGCAAACACTAATTCTACAACCATGAAAAAGATGAAAAAAAGAAAAAAAGAAAGAAAAGTGACTCAGCACAGAAAATTGAGGGGAACAAAGAAACTGTGAACAACATACAAAAAGAGATATCAGGATAACGTACTAAATGGATACCTATCAATAATTACTCTGAATGTAAATGGACTTAATGCACCAATAAAGAGACGGACAGTGGCAGATTGGATAAAAGTACATGATCCATCTATATGCTGCCTACAAGAGATGTTCCTTAGACTTAAAGACACAAACAGGCTAAAACTCAAAGGATGGAAAAACATATCAAACAACACTCAAGAAAGAGCCAGAATGGCAATATTAATCTCTGACGAAATAGACTTTAAAGTAAAATCTACACAAAGGACAAGGAAGGACACTACATAATGATTAAAGGGTCAGTACACCAGGAGGAAATAACTATAATAAATATTTAAGCACCCAACAACAGGGCTCCAAAATACATAAAACAAACTATAACAGCTCTGAAGAGAGAGATAGCTCCATAAGAGTAGTAGGAGACGTCAACACGCCAGTTTTGGTGAAGGACAGAACATCCAGAAAGAAGCTCAACAAAGAATCAAAAAAGCTAAAAGCTACAATCAACCAACTTGATCTCATAGACATATAGCAAACACTGCACCCAACGTCAGTCAATAATACTTTCTTTTCCAATGCACATGGAACGTTCTCCACAATAGACCACATATTAGGCCATAAAGCAAGCCTTAACAAAATCAAAAACATCAAAATATTACAAAGCATCTTTTCTGACCATAAAGCCATAAAAGTGGAAATCAACAACACAAAAAGCAAGGAAAAAAAGTCAAACACATGGAAACTGAACAACACCTTGCTCAAAAACTACTGGGTTATCGAAGATGTTAAGGATGTAATAGAGAATTTCATAGACTCAAATGAGAATGAAAACAAATCCTACCAGAACCTTTGGGACACAGCAAAAGCAGTGCTCGGAGGTCAGTTTATAGCAATAAATGCACATACCCAAAAAGAAGAAAGGTCATAATCAAAGCATTAACTCTACAACTGGAACAAGTAGAAAGAGAGTAGCAAAACAATACCACAGGTGCCAGAAGGAAGGAAATAATAAGAATTAGAGCAGAATTAAATGAAATAGAGAATAGAAAAACAATTGAAAGAGTTAACAAGCCAAAAGCTGGCTAATTGAAAAGATCAACAAAATTGATAAACCATTGGCCAAAATGACAAAAGAAAAACAGGAGAGGAAGCAGATAACCCGTATAAGAAATGAGAAGGGTGATATCACAAAAGATCCAACTGAAATTATAAGAATCATAACAGATTACTATTAAAAATTGTACTCTGACAAATTTGAAAACCTAGAAGAAATGGAAAAATTTCTAAAAACTACCTACCTACTGAAATTAACACGAACAGAGGTAGAACAACTAAATAAACCCATAACAAAAGAAGAGATTGAAAGTGTTATTAAAAAAACTTCCAACAAAAAAAAGCCCTGGCCCGGAAGGCTTCACTGGAGAATTCTACCAAACTTTCAGAGAAGAGGTAACACCACTTCTACTAAAGCTATTTCAGAGCATAGAAAAGAATGGTATACTCCCAAACTTATTCTATGAAGCCAACATAACCCTGATACCAAAACCAGCTAAAGACACCACAAAAAAATAAAATTACACACAGATATCCCTCATGAACATTGACTCAAAAATCCTCAACAAAATTGTAGAAAATAGAATTCAGCAACATATAAAAAAAAAATAGTTCACCACGACTAAGTGGGATTTATACCAGGTATGCAAGGATGGTTCAACATTAGAAAAATAATCGATGTAATTCTTCACATAAATAAAACAAAAGTTAAGAACCACATGATCTTATAAATCGGCACAGAAAAGGCATTCAACAAAGTCCAACACCCATTCATGATAAAAACTCTCCATAAAATAGGAATAGAAGGGAAATTCCTCAGTGTAATTAAGGGCACTGATACAAAACAAACAGCCAACATCATCCTAAATAGAGACTTTGAAAGCATTCCCCTTGAGAACAGGAACCAGACAAGGAAGCCCTCTATCACCACTCTTATTCAGCATTGTGCTGGAGGTCCAAGCCAGAGAAATTAGGCTAGAAAACGAAATAAAGGACATCCAAATTGGTAGGGAAGAAGTCAAAGTATCTCTATTTGCAGATGATATGATCTTATACACAGAAACCCCCAAAGAATCCACAATAAAACTACTGAAACTAATATAAGATTAAAGCAAAGTTTCAGGATACAAGATAAACATACAAAAATCATTGGATTCCTTTACACCAACAAAGACCACCTCGAAGAGAAAATCACCCAATTAATACTATTTACAACAGACCCTAAGAAGATAAAATACTCAGGAATAAATCTAACCAGAGACATAGAAGGTCCATACAGAGAAAACTACAAGACATTACTGCAAGAAACTAATAGAGATCTCCATAAGTGGAAAAATACACCTTGCTCATGGATAGGTAGACACAACGTAGAGAAAATGTCAATTCTACCCAAAGCAATCTACAGATACAATGCAATCCTGATCCAAATTCCACCACCATTTTTTAATAAGATGGAGAAACAAATCACCAACTTCATATGGAAAGGGAAGCGGCCCTGAATAAATAAAGCATTACTCAAGAAGAACAAAGTGGGAGGCCTTACACTACCTGATTTTAGGACATATTATACTGCCAAGGTAGTCAAAACAGCCTGGAACTGATAAGACAACAGATACATAGACCAATGGAACAGAGTTGAGAATCCAGATATAAGCTGATCCACCTATGAGCAGCTAGTATTTGACAAAGGACCAAAGTCCATTAATTGGGGAAAAGACAGTCTCTTTAACAAATGGTGCTGGCATAACTGGATATCCATCTGCAAAAAACTGAAACAAGACCTCACACTATGCACAAAAACTAACTCAAAATGGATCAAAGAGAAATATAAAATAGAAAACAATGAAGATCATGGAAGAAAAAATAGGGACAACACTGGGAGCCCTATACGTGGCATAAATAGAATACAAACCATAAGTAACACTGCACAGGCCCCTGAAGAGAGATTAGATAAATGGGAGCTCCTAAAAATCAAACACTTATGCTCATCAGAAGACTTCACCAAGAGTAAAAAGACAACCTACAGAATGGGAAAAAATTTTTAGCTACGACAAATCCGATCAGCATTTAATCTCTGAAATCTACAAGATACTCCAAAATCTCAACAGCAAAAAGACAAATAACCCAATTAAAAAATGGGCAAAGGATATGAACAGGCACTTCACCAAAGAAGATATTCAGGCAGCTAACAGACACATGAAGAAATGCTCACGATCATTAGTCATCAGAGAAATGCAGATCAAAACTACAATGAGATCATCTCACCCCAACAAAGCTAGCATTAATCCAAAAACACAAAATAACAAATGCTGGAGAGGTTGCGGAGAGACTGGAACACTTATACACTGTTGGTGGGAATGTAAAATGGTACAACCACTTTGGAAATCTATTTGGGGCTTCCTTAAAAAGCTAGAAATATATGTACCATACTATCCAGCTATCCCGCTCCTTGGAATATATCCTAGAGAAAAAAGAGCCATCACACGAATAGATAGATATATGCACACCCATGTTTATTGCAGCACTGTTCACAATAGCAAAAAGATAGAAGCAACCTAGATGCCCATCAACGGATAAACAAATTATGGTATATCCACACAATGGAATATTACACAATGATAAAGAACAATGATGAAGCTGGAAATTATTATGCTGAATGAATTTAGTCAGTCACAGAAGGACAAATACTGTATAAGACCACTATTATAAGAACTCAAGAAAAGGTTTAAACACAGAAGAAAACATTCTTTGATGGTTACGGGGGTGGGGAGGGAGGGTGAGGGTTATTCACTAAGTAGATAGTAGATAAGAATCATCTTAAGTGAAGTGAAGGACAGCACACACTACAGGGGAAGTCAGCACAACTAGACTAAACCAAAGCTAAGAAGTTTCCTGAATACAATCAAATACTTTGAGAGACAGAGTAGCAGGGATAGGGGGTCTGGGGACCATGTTTTCAGGGGACATCTAGGTCAATTGGCATAACAAAGCTTATTAAAAAAATGTTCTGCATCCTACTTTGGTGAGTGGCGTCTGGGGTCTTAAAAGCTTGCAAGTGGCCATCTAAGATGCATCCATTGGTCCCAACCACTTGGAGTAAAGGAGAACGAAGAACACCAAAGACACAAGGAAAGTATTAGCCCAAGAGACAGAATGGGCCCCATAAACCAGAGACTTCATCAGCCTGAGACCAGAAGAACTAGATGGTGCCCTGCTACCACCAATGAACGTCGCGACAGGGAACACAACAGAGGGTCCCTGATGGAGCAGTAGAAGGACGGGGTGCAGAACTCAAATTCTAGTAAGAAGACCAGACTTAATGAGACTGGAGATACCCCTGAAAGCATGACCCCTGAACTTCTAACAGCCCAGAACTGAAATGATTTCGGAAGCCAACTCTTCAGACAGGGATTGGACTGGACTGTGGGACATAAAGGGATATTCGTGAAGAATGTACTTCTTAGTCAAGTAGATACAAGAGACCAAAGGGGCAGCTTCTTTCCAGAGGTGAGATGGGCAGGCAGAGAGAGTTAGAAGCTGGTTGAATGGTCATGGGGAATCAGGGGTGGAAAGGAGGAGTGTGCTGTTGCCCAGTGGAGAGAGCAATTAGGGTCTCATAACAATGCACGTAAAAAAAAAATTTTATGGGAGACTAACTTGAAATGTAAACTTCATTTAATTACAACAAGAAAAAAAAGCATTAAGCTTCTAATCATGGGTGGTGGGGGGGGGGGAGAGTTCCGTTCTCCCCACAGCCTCCCCAACACTAGTTCTTTCCACTGTTTTTGATTCATGCCAGTAATGCTGGAGTGAGATGGTATCTCATTTTAATTTGCATTTCTCTAATGGCTATTGATCGCGAGCATTTCCTCAAGTGTCTGTTGGCCTCTTGAATGTCTTCTTTGGTGAAGTGTCTGTTATTTTCCTTTGCTATTTTTTTAGTAGGATTATTTGTCTTTTTGTTTTCCAGGTCTGTAGGTTCTGTTTTTACTCTTTTGGTGAAGTCTTTTGAAGAGCATAGGTGTTTGATTTTTAGAAGATCCCAGTTATCTGGCTTATCTTCTGGGGTTTTTGTGTCGATGGTTATGGTTTATATCCTGTTAACGCCATGTATTAGAGCTTCTAGCGTTGGTCTTATTTTTTCTTCTATGAACTTTATAGTTTTTGGCTTTATATTTAGGTCTTTGATTAATTTTTGAATTAGTTTTTGTATATCATGTGAGGTATGGGTCCTGTTTCATTTTTTTGCAGATAAATATACAGTTTTGCCAGCACCATTTGTTAAAAAGACTGTCTTTTCCCCCTTTGATGGAATTTTGGCCCTTGTCAAAGATCGGGTGACCGTAGGTGGATGGATTTACATCTGGGTTCTCAATTCTGTTCCATTGGTCAATGTATCTGTCATTATACCAGTATCAGGCTGTTTTTACTATCGCAGCTGTATAGCAGGTTCTGAGGTCAGGTAGTGTGAGTCCTCCAACTTTATTCTTCTTCTTCAATAGTTTTCACTTATTTGGGGGCTCTTCCCTTTCTATATAAAGTTAATGATTAGTTTTTCCACCTCTTTGTTGAATGTTGTTGGTATTTGGATCGGGAATGCATTATATTTGTAAATTGCTTTCTGTAGAATTGTCATTTTCACAATGTTGAATCTACCTATCCATGAGCATGGAATGTGTTTCCATTTATGTAGGTAGATCCCTTTGTGTTTCTTGCAGTAGTGTTTTTTAGTTTTCTTTGTATAGGTCTTTTACATCCCTTATTAGTTTTATTCCTAAGTATTTTATTTTTCTTAGGGGCTATTATAAATTGTATTCATTTCCTGATTTTGTTTTCATCGTTCTCTTTCTCGGTGTATAGGAATCCAACAGATTTTTGTATGTTGACCGTGTATCCTGCTACTCTGCTGAATTTTTCTATTAGTTCCAGTAGATTTCTCATGGAGTCTTTAGCGTTTCTATGTAGAGTATCATATCATCCATGAACAGGGACCGTTTAACTTCTTCATTAGCAATTTGGATGCCCTTTATTTCTTTTTCTTGCCTTATTGCTCTAGCTAGAACTTCCAGCACAATGTTAAATAGGAGTGGTGATAAAGGGTATCCTTGTATTGTTCCTGTTCTCAAGGGGAATGTCTTCAGCCTCTCTCCATGAAGAATGATGTTGGCCGTTGGTTTTGCATAGATGCCCTTTATTATGTGGAGAAATTTCCCTTCTATACCTATTTTATTGAGAGTTTTTATCAGGAATGCGTGTTGGACTTTGTTGAAAGCCTTTTCTGTGTCAATTGACATGATCATATGATTCTTTTCTTTCCTTCTATTTATGTGGCAGATTACTTTGATTGATTTTCTAATGTTTAACCATCCTTGCATACTTGGTATGAATCCTACTTGGTGGTGGTTTGTTTTGTTTTTTGTTTTTTTGATATGATGCTCAATTCGATTGACTAGAATTTTGTTGAGAATTTTTGCATCTATATTCATGAGAGATATTGGTCTGTAATTTTCTTTTTATGTGGCATCTATGCCTGGTTTTAGTATCAGAGTTATGCTGTCTTCCTAGAAGGAATTCAGAACCTTTGCTTCCTTTTCTATGCTCTGAAAAAGTTTAAGTAGTACTGGTACAAATTCTTCTCTGAATGTTTTGTAGAATTCTCCAGTGAAGCCATCTGAGCCAGGGCTTTTTTTGTTGGGAGTTTTTTTTTTTTTTAATTACTTTTTCAATCTCTTCTCTTGTTATGGGTCTGTTCAGATTTTCAACATCACTTTGTTGTAGTTTGGGTAGGTAGAGTGTTTCTAGAAATTTATCCATTTCCTCTAGGTTTTCAAATTTGTTAGTTTTTTATAATATTCTGTTATGATCTTTTTTATTTCAGTTGGGTCTGTTGTAGTGCCGCCCATTTCATTTCTTATTTGGGTTATTTCCATCCTCTCCTGTTTTTCTTTTGTCAGTCTGGCCAGTGGTTTGTCGATTTTGTTGATTCTTTCAAAGAACCATCTTCTGGTTTTGTTGATTCTTTCTATTGTTTTTCTATTCTCTATTTCATTTATTTCTGCTCTGATCTTGATTATTTCCTTTCTTCTGGTGGCCGGGGGCGTTTTTGCTGTTCTCTTTCTATTTGTTTGAGTTGTGTAGTTAATGTTTTAATTTTGTCCCTTTTTTCTTTTTTGATGTGTGCATCTATTGCTATAAATTGTCCTCTGAGGACTGCCTTTGCTGTGTCCCAAAGTTTTGGCATGATGTGTTTTCATTCTCATTTGATTCAAGGAATTTTTCATTCCATCTCTTATTTCTTTTATTACCCAGTGATGTGTAAGCACAGTGTTATTCAGTTTCCATGTAACTGATTTGTTTTCCTTGCTCTTTCTGTTGTTAATTTCCACCTTGATGGAATTGTGGTCAGAGACAATACTTTGTATTATCTCAACGTTTTGAATCTTGTTGAGGATTGCTTTGTGGCCTGAGATGTGGTCTATTCTGGAGAACATTCCAGGTGTGTTGGAAAAGAATGTGTACTTTCCAGCTGTTAGATGGAATGTTCTATGTATGTCTATGAGGACAAGTTGGTTGACTGTGCCCTTTAGGTCTTCTGTATCTTTGCTGAGTTTCTTTTTAGATGTTCTGTCCATTACTGAGAGTGGTGTGTTGAAGTTTCCTACTATTATTGTGGAAATGTCAATTTCTCTTACCAGTATTGTTAGAGTTTGTTTTGTAACTATTTTGGAGTCCTGTCAATGAGTGTGTAGATTTTCATTATGGTTATGCCTTTGTGACGGATCATCCCCTTATTAATTATACAGTGTCCTTCTTTGTCTTTTATGGTGGATTTTGTTTTAAAGTCTATTTTATCTGAGATTAGAATTGTAACTTCTGCTCTTTTTTGGTAGTTGTTATCTTGATATAATTTTTTTCTAACCTTTGATTTTTAATAAATTCATGTCTTTGTTTCTAAGGTGTGTCTCTTGTAGACAGCATATCGATGGATCCTATTTTTTTATCCTTTGTGTCACGCTCCGTCTCTTTATGGGTGCATTGTGTCCATTTACATTTAGTGTAATTGTTGATAGATGTGAGTTTATTGCTGACATTTTGGAGTGCTTTTTTTTTTTTTTTGTCATGTTGACATTTTCTTTGTTCTTACTCTCCTGTGCTGAATTCCTTTTGTTTGTGGATTTTTTTTCTTCTTGCCTGCACGGTTTCTGCTAAATAATCTGAGTTTAGTCTTATTGTTTCTTCTCTCTATGTGACTTCATGTTTTTCTCAAGCTGTTCTCAGGATTTTTTGTCTTTGGTTTTGGCAAGTGTGATTATGATATGCCTTGATGATTTTCTTTTGGGGTCTCTCCTATATGGGGTTCGTTGAGCTTCTTGGATGGCTAGCTTTTCATCTTTCATGATATTGGGGAAGTTTTCTGTCAGCAGTTCTTCAATGATCCTCTCTGGGATTTCTGTTTTCTCCCCCTGTTCTGGAACTCTGATCACTCAAAAATTTTTGCTTTTGATTGTATCCCACATAGCTCTCAGGATGTCTTCATTTTTCCTTGTTCTTTTTTCTGAGTTTTCCTCAAACAGCGTTGTATCCAAGTGTTTGCCTTCAATTCTGCTGATCCTGTCTTCCACCTTTCTGGATATGTTCCTCAGCACTTCTATGACACTGTCCATTTCTGAAATCTTGTTGTTTATCTTTTGGATTCCTAATTGTTGTTTTTGCATAATTTCTAGTTGTGAATTTATTTTGGCATTTTGTTCCTGCATTATTTTCCTGAATTCTTCCATTTTTTAGTCTGTATTTTCCATGAATTTGTCTATTTTTTCCTCATTTTTGCCTGCTTTTTGCTTCAACTTGTATAATTCTGAGTATTAGAGATTTGAATTCCCTATCTGGTAGTTCTAGTGCCTTTTCTTCCAGTGGAAAGTCATCTGGTGGTTTATTTTGGATGCCTACTGGAACCATCCTGTCCTGTTTTTGTAAATGTATTGATATTGTATGCTGTCTTCTAGACATTGAGTAGTTATTTTTCTTGTTTATTTATTGTAGATTTTTTTGTTTCATCCTTTTTTTTTTTTTAAATTTGACTATGTCTAAGTAGGCGGGTTGTGTGTTCTTTATTGTTTGCTAATCTGTGGGCACTATACTTTTCTGCTCCTTCTCCAAATGACAGGGTCAGTAGCTCAGATATGGTACTGCATGGCAGCTCTAGCTGAAAACGAGTTGCTGGGATGGGTTGTTTGTAGCATTTACTACAGCCACCAGAGCAGGTCGGTAATCAGTGCCAGGTAGATTCCAGTAGGCTATGCCTGTGCTGCTTGGTGGTGTGATGTTAAGTGCATGGTGCAAGAAGGAGGTGGGATATTGTGATGTGTGGACCTAAGATGGGTATGGGAGAGAGGAGAGAGGAAGAGGAGCCAAAAACATACAAACAAAAAAGGGTGCTAGGGGAGCTTTTCGTTGGAGAGGAGAGATGAGAGACTATGAAATGGTGAAAAACAAAAAAAAAGGGTGCAAGAAGAAAACAAGAAAGAAATGAATAAATGAAAATTACAAAGAAAAAGAACAGCAAAGATCCCAGGGATCCCATCGGTGCAGCTACAAGGTCTGGGGATGTTGTTCCCAGTGTTGATGTACAGCCTGGCTAGGAAGCATAGAGGTATTCAGCACCAGGTATTCAGGGAACAGGAAGAGAACGAAGGTATAGAGAGATGATAAACTCAGTAATGAAGACGGACAAAAAGGGAAAAAGAGGGAAAATAAAACAAAACAAGTTTAAAAAAACAAGAAAAAACTCCAAAAACACAGGAAAAAAAAAAAACATGAAAAAGAAATGCCCTCTGGGATCCCTCTGTGCTTTTGTGCAAGTTGAGGGGGTCTGTCCCAAGCCGCGCAGCACTGCCTGGCCAGAACGGGCCCCTAACTCAAGAAAAGAAAAAGAAAACAAACAAACAATTCAAAACAAACAAACAAGCAAAAGCCCCAGGATCCCACTAGCATGGCAGCAAGGACCAGGAAGAAGTTCCACACTCAAGTGGAGCTCCAGAGACCCTCAGGAAAAAGCAAAGATGGCTCATGGAGCCAGGTATTTGAGCGGAAGGAGGGGGAGGTGGTGAGAGGTAAGGAAGAAATCAAAAGAAGCAGAAAACAGCAACACCAGCAGCCAACAAATGGCACTCAGGGAGTAGGCCAGTGCAGGCAGGTGGAATCCAAGAAGCTGGTGCTTCCTGCTCAAGAGACTGTGACCACAGGAAGCAGAGGAGGCCAAGTAGGGGTGATGAAGGGTGGGTGGTGGGAAAGTGTATATCACCAGTTACCAGTTGTTGTGTCTTCTCTTATTTGCTGGTCTCTAATAGGAGTCCAAGATGGTGGATCTGTGCTGCATTAGCTGATAGGGGACCTCTCCATGTGTGTCGCCTTGCTCTCTGTTCTCTGTCAGTTTCTTATTCCATTTGGTGCTTGGCTGAGTTCTTTATCTCTTCATTTGATGTTCAGGGTTTCAGGATTGCTTTTTTCTCTGTTTGGTTTAGTTTTTCAGATCTTTCCTGTAGGGATAGTGTGGTGCCTCTGCCTAGAGCACCATGTTGCTGGAAGTCCACACAATTTATTTTTGAAAAATAGAGTTGTCTGTCCTTATATCTCAACATAATTATAATAAAAAAATGAACGTTTAAAAAATTATACTCTCTCAAAGTGGCCAGGGAGGGGCAAGATGGCGCTCTAGGCAGAAACACCACACCGTCCCTCCACAGCAAAGATCCGAAAAACTAAGCCTAACAGAGAATCAACAATCCTGAAACCCTAGAACACCAAATGAAGAGATAAAGAACTCAGCCAAACACCAAGCGGAGTGAGAATACTAAAAGAGAACGGAGAGCGAGGAGAGACTCAGGCAGAGATTCCTTACCAGCTAACGCAGCGCGGATCCACCATCTTGGATTCCTATCGGAGACCAGCAAATGGGAGAGCAGCCTTGCAGAGCATCTGGTCGGAGACAGAACGACCGGTAAACTGCGGTGCGTGCTCTCCCACCACCCACCCCTCTCCGCCTCAGCTGGGGATCCCCTGCTTTCCGTGGCCAGGGTCCCTGGGCTGGGGGGTGCTGGTGCTTGGATTCCGCGCGCTTGGGCTGGCGGCTTTCTGGGAGCCGTTTGCTGGCAGCTAGCGAACCTTTCTCTGCCGCCTCCCCCTCCTTTTGCCTGGGTGCCTGGTTCCGAGTGCTGTCTCTGCTCTCTCCTGCGGGGCTGTAGGGCTGCGTGCGGGCGTGTGGCTGTTTCTAGGTCTGGGCCCCCACGTGGGTGGGATCCCGGGGCCTTTGTTCGTTCGCCCCTCTGCTTTCCGTGGCCGGAGTCCCTGAGCAGGGGGGCGCCGGTGCTTGGATTCCGCGCGCCCGGGCGGGGGGCTTTCTGGGAGCTGTTTTCCGGCCGCTAGCGAGCCTTTTTCTGCCGCCTCCCCCTCCTTTTGCCTGGGTGCCTGGTTCCGAGTGCCGTCTCTGCTCTCTCCTGCGGGGCTGTAGGGCTGCATTTGGGCGTGTGGCTGTTTCCAGGTCTGGGCTCCCGCGCGGGTGGGATCCTGGGGCCTTTGTTCGTTGGCCCCTCTGCTTCCCGTGGCCACGGTCACTTAAACCCGAGACTACCGACTTCTTGGAATTCGCGCCCCTGAGTGGGGGCTCTCTGGGTCCCATTTGTAGGCACTGACTGCTGGTGTTGCCCTTTTTTTTTTTTTTCTCTCAATTTTATTTTTCTTCCTTTTTTGATTAGTTTTGTCATCTTTTACCTCTTTTTCTCTTTTGTCTTTCTTCATTGCTTAATTTCTTGTCTCTCTATCTCTTCCTTCTCTTTCTGATCCCTGAATTCCAGGCGATGTATGCCTCTGTACCTTCTGGCCAGGCTGAGCTGTGAAAATTGAGACCGACTCCCCCAGACCTCATAGCTGCATCGGTGGGATACCTGGGAACTTTGCAGTTCTTTAACTTTTCTGATTTTTATTTGGTCATTCTTTCCTTTTCTTTCTCTTCCCCCTTCTGGTTTCCTCCATCCTATAGTCTCTCATCTGTACATTCCAATGACAAGCTCCCCTAGCATTCTTTTATGTTTGTACGCTTTTTGCTCCTCCTCCTCTCTCCTCTCTCCCATATCCAGCTTAGCTTCACACATAACCATCTTCCTGCTGCACCCTACCTACCTGCACCGTGCACTAGACATCACATTACCAAGCGGTGCAGGCACGCCCTATTGGAACCTGCCCAGCACTGACTACCGACCGTCCTGGTGGCTGCGGTGAGTGCCACAAGCAACCCATCCCAGTGGCTCCTCCTCAACTAGATCTGCCCAGCTGTACCACAAGAACAAAAAAAAAAAAAAAATCTACAATCAATAAACGAGAGAAATATCTACTGAATGCCCCGAAAACAGCAAACAATATCAAAACATTTACAAAAACAAGACAAGATGGCTCCAATAGGCGTCCAAATTAAAACACCTGATAACTCTCCTGTGGAAGAAAATGCACTAGAAGTACCTCATACGGAACTCAAATCACTAATACTCGGAATTTTCCAAGAACTGAGGCAAAAAGCTGACAAACATGAGGAAAAAATAGACAAATTTATGGAAAATACAGACAAAAAATTGGAAGAATTCAGGAAGATGATGCAAGAACAAAATGCCAAAATAAATTCACAACTCGAAATTATACAAAAACAACAATTAGAAATCCAAAAGATAAACAACAAGATTTCAGAAATGGACGGTGTCATAGAAGGGCTGAGAAGTAGATTTGAAACCATGGAAGATAGGATCAGTGGAACTGAAGACAAACACTTGGATACAACTCTGTTTCAGGAAAACTCAGAAAAAAGAACAAAGAAAAATGAAGAGACCCTGAGAGTTATGTGGGACACAATTAAAAGCAAAAACTTACGAGTGATTGGCATACCAGAACAGGGGGAGAAAACAGAAAACACAGAGAGGATCATTGAGGAACTGCTGACAGAAACTTTCCCAATATCATGAAAGATGAAAAGCTGGTCATCCAAGAAGCTCAACGAACCCCATATAGAAGAGACCCCAAAAGAAAATCACCAAGACATATCATATTCACACTCGCTAAAACTAAAGACAAACAAAGAATCCTGAGAGCAGCTCGTGAAAAACAAGAAGTCACATACAGAGGGGAAACAATAAGACTAAGCTCAGATTATTCAGCAGAAACCATGCAGGCAAGAAGGCAATGGGATGACATATATAAAATCTTGAAAGAAAAAAATTGTCAGCCAAGAATAATATATCCTGCAAAACTCTCATTCAGATTTGATGGTGAAATTAGGTCATTTCCAGATAAACAGAAACTAAAGGAATATGCAAAAGTCAAACCAAACTTACAAGAATTATTAAAGGGAGTTCTTCGATCTGAGGACAAACAGCTTAAGCCCTCAGGCAGGACCTAGGACCTAGGACGCAGGTTTACATGAACCAGATACCATTCTAGGAACTGAACTACAGACGATTTTCCAAAAACAAAAGATATACAACAGGGAATCAGAGAAATCAATCAAAGGATGACAACAACATCAAAACAATGAAAGAGGGAACAAACGGCATAGGTATAGAACCTTCTAAAGGAGAAGAAGGGAAGGCGATACCAAGTAATGGTAGACTGCTTCAAAATTAAAAAGATAAGGGTAAAATTCATGGTAACCACAAAAAAAGTTAACAAACCAACTCATAAAAATAAAGACGAAAAACATAAAGTCTCAACAAAAACAAAACCTACAAAAACAAAAGAAATGAACACAAAATCCACAAACAAAAGGAACTCAGCACAAGAGAGTAAGAAGAACAAAGAAAACTTCAGCATCACAAAGAAAAGCACTACAAAATGACAGCAACAAATTCACATCTATCAATAATTACACTGAACGTAAATGGACTCAATGCACCCATAAAGCGACGGAGAGTGGCAGAATGGATAAGAAAACAGGATCCATCTATTTGCTGTCTACAAGAGACACATCTTAGAAACAAAGATATGAATTTATTAAAAATCAAAGGTTGGAAAAAAATATATCAAGCTAACAACTATCAAAAAAGAGCAGGAGTGGCAATTCTAATCTCAGATAAAATAGACTTTAAAACAAAAGCTACCATAAAAGACAAAGAAGGACACTATATAATGATTAAGGGGATGATCCATCATGAAGACATAACCATAATAAATATCTATGCACCCAATGACAGGGCTCCAAAATACATAAAAAAAACTCTAACAGCACTGAAAAGAGAAATTGACAGTTCCACAATAATAGTAGGAGACTTCAACACACCACTCTCAGTAAAGGACAGAACAACTAAAAAGAAACTCAGCAAAGATACAGAAGACCTAAAGGACACAATCAGCCAACTGGACCTCATAGACATATATAGAACAATCCATCCAACCGCTGCAAAGTACACATTCTTTTCCAATGCACATGGAACGTTCTCCAGAATAGACCACATCTTAGGCCACAGAGCAATCCTCAACAAGATCCAAAATGCTGAGATAATTCACAGTATCTTCTCTGACCACAATGCCATCAAGGTAGAAATTAACACTAGAAAGAGCAAGGAAAAAAAATCAAACACATGGAAACTGAATAATAATCTGCTTACACATCAATGGGTAATAGAAGAAATCAGAGATGGAATTAAAAAATTCCTAGAATCAAATGAAAATGAAAACACATATACCAAAACCTTTGGGACACAGCAAAGGCAGTCCTCAGAGGACAATTTATAGCAATAGATGCACATATCAAAAAAGAAGAAAGGGACAAAATCAAAACATTAACTACAGAACTCAAACAAATAGAAAGAGAACAACAAAATAAGCCTACAACCACCGGAAGAAAGGAAATAGTAAAGATCAGAGCAGAAATCAATGAAATAGAGAACTGAAAAACAATAGAAAGAATCAACAAAACCAAAAGTTGGTTCTTTGAAAGAATCAACATAATTGACAAACCACTGGCCAGACTGACAAAGGAAAAACAGCAGAGGGCACAAATAACCCAAATAAGAAATGAAATGGGGAACATTACAACAGACCCAACTGAAATAAAAAGGATTATAACAGAATATTATGAAAAACTATATTCCAACAAATTTGAAAACCTAGAGGAAATGGATAAATTTCTAGAAACATACGGCCTACCCAAACTACAACAAAGTGATATTGAAAATCTGAACAGACCCATAACAAGAGAAGAGATTGAAAAGGTAATAAAAAAACTCCCAACCAATAAAAGCCCTGGCCCAGATGGCTTCACTGGAGAATTCTACAAAACATTTACAGAAGAGCTCGTACCAGTTCTACTCAAGTTATTTCAGAGCATAGAAGAGGAAGCAACACTTCCAAATTCATTCTATGAAGCCAGCATAATGCTGATACCAAAACCAGGCAAAGACATCACAAAAAAAGAAAATTACAGACCAATATCTCTCATGAATATAGATGCAAAAATTCTGAACAAAATTCTAGCCAATAGAATTCAGTATCATATCAAAAAAATAATACACCACGACCAAGTAGGATTCATACCAGGTATGCAAGGATGGTTCAACATTAGAAAATCCATCAACGTAATCCACCACATAAATAAAAGGAAAGAAAAAAATCACATGTTTATCTCAATTGATGCAGAAAAGGCATTTGACAAAGTCCAACACCGATTCCTGATAAAAGCTCTCAATCAAATAGGTATAGAAGGGAAATTTCTCAACATAATAAAGGGCATCTATGCAAAACCAACAGCCAACATCATTCTTAATGGAGAAAGGCTGAAAACATTCCCCCTGAAAACAGGAACAAGACAAGGATGCCCTTTATCACCACTCCTATTTAACATTGTGCTGGAAGTTCTAGCTAGAGCAGTAAGGCAAGAAAAAGAAATAAAGGGCATCCAAATTGGTAATGAAGAAGTTAAACTCTCCCTGTTTTCAGATGATATGATACTATACATAGAAAACCCTAAAGACTCCATGAGAAATTTACTGGAAGTAATAGAAAGATTCAGCAGAGTAGCAGGATACAAGATAAACATTCAAAAATCAGTTGGATTCCTATACACCGGTAAAGAGAACGATGAAACGGAGATCAGGAAATCAATACCATTTTCAATAGCCCCTAAAAAGATAAAATACTTAGGAATAAATCTGACCAGGAATATAAAAGACCTATACAAAGAAAACTACAAAACACTGCTGCATGAAACCCAAAGGGATCTACATAAATGGAAAAACATACCATGCTCATGGATAGGCAGACTCAACATTGTGAAAATGGCAATTCTACCTAAAGCAATCTACAAATACAATGCAATTCCGATACAAATACCAACAACATTCTTCAAAGAGATGGAAAAACTAATTATTAACTTTATATGGAAAGGGAAGAAACCTCGAATAAGTAAAGCACTACTGAAGAAGAAGAATAAAGTTGGAGGACTCACACTACCTGACTTGAGAACCTACTATACAGCTACAGTACTCAAAACAGCCTGGTACTGGTACAACAACAGAGACATTGACCAATGGAACAGAATTGAGAACTCAGATGTAAATCCATCCACCTACGGTCACCTGATTTTTGACAAGGGCCCAAAATACATCAAATGGGGAAAAGACAGTCTTTTTAACAAATGGTGCTGGCAAAACTGGATATCCATTTGTAGAAAAATGAAACAGGACCCATACCTCACACCATATACAAAAACTACTTCAAAATGGATCAAAGACCTGAATATAAAGCCTCAAAGTATAAAATTCATAGAAGAAAAAATAGGACCAACACTTCAGACCTTAATACATGGCATTAACAGGATACAAACCATAAACATCAACACAAAAAATCCAACAGATAAACTAGATAATTGGGATCTTCTAAAAATCAAACATCTATGCTCTTCAAAAGATTTCACCAAAAGAGTTAAAAGAGAACCTACAGACTGGGAAAAAATTTTTGGACAGTACAAGTCAGACAAAGGTCTAATCTCCATAATCTACAAGAAAATCCAACACCTCTACAACAAAAAGACAACCAATCCTATCAAAAAATGGGCAAAGGAAATGAACAGACACTTCACCAAGGAAGACATTCAAATGGCCAACAGACACATGAGGAAATGCTCGCGATCACTAGCCATTAGAAAAATGCAAATTAAAACCACAATGAGATACCATCTCACCCCGGCATTACTGGCACGAATCAAAAACACTGGAAATAACAAATGTTGGAGGGGCTGCGGGGAGACGGGAACTCTTATACACTGCTGGTGGGAATGCAAAATGATACAGCCATTTTGGAAAATGATATGGCGTTTCCTCAGAAAGCTAGAAATAGACGTACCATTCGATCCAGCAATCCCACTCCTAGGAATATATCCTAGAGAAATAAGAGTCATCACTCGAATAGACATATGCACACCTATGTTCATGGCAGCATTATTCACAATAGCAAAACGATGGAAACAACCTCGATGTCCATCAACAGACGAATGGATACACAAACTATGGTACATACACACAGTGGAGTACTATGCAACGAGAAAGAACAATGAATCGGTGAACCATCTCATAACATGGATGAAACTGGAGGACATCATGCTGAGTGAAATAAGTCAATCACAAAAGGACAAATATTGTATGAGACCTCTATTGTAAAAACCCATGAAAAAATTCACATGCAAAATGTAACAATCCTTGTTGGTTACCAGGGATGGGGGGGGGTGATACTAAATAGGTAATAGGTAAGTGGTAACTTGGGTGAGAGATGAGATAGTACATAGTACAGGGGAAACTAACACAACCTGCACAAGGAAAGGTCATGGAGGCCCTATAGACACATCCAAACCCCCCGAGGGACTGAGTTGTTGGACGGAGGGCTCTGGGGACCATGATCTCGGGGAACATCTAGCTCAATTGGCATGACACTACTTATAAAGATAATGCTCTACATTCTACCTTGGTGAGTAGTGTCTGGGGTCTTAAAAGCCTATGAGCGGCCATCTAAGATACTCCACTGATCTCATCCCTTCGGGAACAAGGGAGAACGAAGAGAACATGATACAAGGAAAAGATTAGTCCGAAGGACTAATGGTCCACAGCTACCAAGGCCTCCATGGGACTGAGCCCAGTACAGCTGGATGGTGCCCGGCTACCACCAATGACTCCTCTGACCAGGATCACAACAGAGGGTTCTGGGCAGAGCTGGAGTAGGATGTAGAGCATAATTTTAACTCCCAAAAAAAAAAAAAAAAAAAAAAGAAAACCAGATATACTGGCCTAAAGAATACTAGAGAAACCTCGAGAGTGTGGCCCCCAGACACCCTTTCAGCTCAGAGGGGAAGTTACCTTCAAGGTTTGATGTTAAGCCTGGGAATGGACACCCCAGTAAAACTAAATGGGACTAACGATGTACAGGAGTCCGGTGACAAGGGCGAGAAGAGAGAGGGAGAGTAGGAAACTGATGATAAGGAACACAAATTGAATAAGGACACTGTCGATGTATTGTGAGATTGTTGACCACTGCTATAGGGCAACATTTGTAGTAACTATTAAATGGGAGGCTGTTTTGTCCTGTAAGCCTTCATCTTGGGCGAGAATGGCAGCACAATTGGAAGAGCATAGTCAATATCACTTAAATGTGTAAGTAAAAAGTTTTGAAATGGTGTTTAAATAAAATAAAAATAAATAAATAAATAAATAAACAAATGAGACTAAAGAGGTACAATAGTCCACTGACAAGGTCCAGAAGACAGAAGGGGACAAGGAAGCCCCCTGGTGATAGGGAACACAAGGTGGAGTAAGGATATTCTTGATGTGCTGTGAGATTGTTAACCATTGTCATAGGGCAACATGTGTAGTAACTGTTAAATGAGAAACTATTTTGTTCTGTAAGCCTTCATCTTAAGTGAGAATAACAGCACAGTTGGAAGAGCGTAGTCAATGTCACTGAACTGTGAATGTAGAAAATTTTGAAACGGTGTATCTTTGGCCATCTGTAATTTTCATCAAAAAAAAAGGTTGAGAATTTAGAGGCTTAATACGTTGTGGGGTTGTTAACCAATGTCAAAAAAAACAACATGTGTACTACTATTTCATGAGAAACTATTTGCTCTGTAAGCTTTCACCTGAAGTACAATAAAATATATATATATAAAAAAATTATACTCTCAAACTTAAAATAAATTCTGATGCTATTTGAGTCTAAATTTTGTAGTTAGCATTGTTTGAAACTATTTGAATACATCTTTATCAAGTGCAATCACTGAAGAAAATTGTCACTATTGAAGTACTATGAATTTAATTTTGGAATTATTTTTTATCTCTTATTTTCTGCTTATATTCATTCATCAAGAGCAAACCATTCCAAAAATGATGTAACTAATGGAAATAAAATATTGACTGTTTTAAATAGGAAATGAACTATTCATTTTCCCTTTGCCTTATCATCAGAATTAATAAGAAGATGCGAATCATGTAGACAGGAAATTGTGAATATATTTAAAACTGTATACCTAATCTCTTTGTCTGTAATAATTCATGAGATAGCAAGCCAACATAAGGTGATTGGTTAATTTGATCTCATGTAGTTGATGAAACTATGAGAAGATTGGCTTATTTCCGAGTCTATGAAATAAGACAAAGCTCACTTATCACTAGGGTATTGGTTCCCTCATAAAACAACTTATTTATATCTTATCACTCACCCTCTGCCATTACCTAGTAGTCATTTGATAATTGTTTTTAAAATATCAGAATCCAGTGTTTTTCTGCCATTAAAGTCCCTTAACTTGTGTTAGCTGGTATCTGTTTTAAATTGCTATTGACACCAAAAAGAGTGGTTTTTACATAGGAAAATAAACCAAGTCTAATTTGAGAGGTTCTCATGGAAGAACTCACTAGGTACATTTGGATAGCTTAATATTTATTCATGATCCTTAATGAATAGCTTGACTCACTAGCTTAAATTCAAGTAATATTGAAACATCCAGATTTAAAGATGATTTCAAAATATCATCCAAATGGTTAATATCATAAATGTTGGGAGTTATTGATTTTACTATTTTTTTAAGTTTCAATGAACACCTGACACAAAATATCACATTATTAGAGTTTTCTCATAAAGTAGAAAGTAAAATAAGACACAAATCTGAAATAAAATAAGATTAGTACTTTGTTCTAGAAAAAATACGAAATAACACTTGCAGAATTATAGAAATTAATCATATCACATAAATAAAATTGAAATGACTTAAGAAAGGGTAATGAATTTTATTAAATTGTATAATTAGACATAGCAAATGTGTTCATTCATCCTTTCAATGAGAAGCCAAATCTTTTCAGGTAGGAAAAAAAAACCTGATGGAAATTTAACATAGAGGAGGAGAAATTTTATTTGAAAAATCACGTGTTTTTCTAAAGGTGCTGTAAATAATTACTTGCCATTTGGAGAAAGAAATTGCATAGTTTAAAAATTATGAGAGTGAAAGAATTAAATAGGGAATTACAATACCTCAATATAACTTTCTAATAATAAAACTCCTTAAGTAGAATTAGACTTGTAGCTGTTAAGCAAATCAAGCTTTATATTTGTTCTAATAATAATTCTAGTGCATAAATGCCTTAATAATTTTAGGGCAATTTTAGTGCATAATCTCCTTTGACTTGTATCCTATCCTGTTGTCTTGCTGCCCAGTGATACTTTAACAAAAATTCCATAAGTGGGTGACTTTAAAGTACAAATATTAATTTCTCATAGTTCAGGAGAATAGAAGTTAAAATTCCAGTCATGGCTGGGGGGTGGAGAGGTTCTTCTTTGTCTATTTTAGCATCTAGTAGCTGGGAATCCTGGGAGTTCCTGGACTTGTAGATGCATCTGCCATGTATGTCTTTGTTCATATGGAATCTTCCCTCAGTGTGAGTCTCTGTCTATTCTGCTATTTTTATAACTAAGAAATGATTAGGTTTAGGAGTTACCCTACAATGGCATGGCTCATTAACATTACAAGAGAAAAGCTGCTATTGTCACACAGGATCATATTTACAGGCACAATATTTGAATTTCAACACATATTTTAGGGTTACACAATTCAATGCATAACACCTGTGAACTAAGTTTAGTTACTCTCATATAATAGATGAGAAAACTGAAGACCAGATGAACAACTAGAGATGGAGTGAGGGTTCAAAAACAAATCTTTTGACTTCAGATTCACAAGATAGCCTCCAAACTGGAAGACTTAATTTCATTTATATTTGTCAGTATGTTTCCCTGCTAGATTTGTTGTGACCAGAAGGAAATATAAAGTGGGCTTCAAGGGATACTGATTGTGTTGTATTATGTCGTATTCTTACCTGGGTGCTAAGTGCCCAATGTGTTAGGTAAAAATTCATCTATCTTACCACTATTATAAGAACTCAAGAAAAGGTTTAAACACAGAAGAAAACATTCTTTGATGGTTACGGGGGTGGGGAGGGAGGGTGAGGGTTATTCACTAAGTAGATAGTAGATAAGAATCATCTTAAGTGAAGTGAAGGACAGCACACACTACAGGGGAAGTCAGCACAACTAGACTAAACCAAAGCTAAGAAGTTTCCTGAATACAATCAAATACTTTGAGAGACAGAGTAGCAGGGATAGGGGGTCTGGGGACCATGTTTTCAGGGGACATCTAGGTCAATTGGCATAACAAAGCTTATTAAAAAAATGTTCTGCATCCTACTTTGGTGAGTGGCGTCTGGGGTCTTAAAAGCTTGCAAGTGGCCATCTAAGATGCATCCATTGGTCCCAACCACTTGGAGTAAAGGAGAACGAAGAACACCAAAGACACAAGGAAAGTATTAGCCCAAGAGACAGAATGGGCCCCATAAACCAGAGACTTCATCAGCCTGAGACCAGAAGAACTAGATGGTGCCCTGCTACCACCAATGAACGTCGCGACAGGGAACACAACAGAGGGTCCCTGATGGAGCAGTAGAAGGACGGGGTGCAGAACTCAAATTCTAGTAAGAAGACCAGATTTAATGGTCTGAAACTAGAGGCGCCCTGGAAAGCATGGCCCCTGGACTCTCTATCAGCCCAGAACTAAAACAGGCCAACCCTTCAGACAGGGATTGGACTGGACTGTGGGACATAAAGTGATACTCTTGAAGAGTGTGCCTCTTAGTCAAGTAGATACAAGAGACCAAAGGGGCAGCTTCTGTCCAGAGGTGGGATGGGAAGGCAGAGAGTGTTAGGAGCTCACTGAATGGTCATGGGGAATCAGGGGCAGAAAGGAGGAGTGTGCTGTAGTAGAATGGGGTGAGCAATTAGGGTCTCATAACAATGTATGTAAAAAAATAAGTTTGTATGGGAGATAACTTGAAATGTTAACTTCATTTAATTACAACAATAAAAAAAGGAAAAAAATATTCATCTATCTTTACACAGATAATATGTACACTTTTCTGTAATTATATCACACTTCAAAACAGAAAAAAACAAAAATAAAATGGTATTCTTCTAATCAAAACCCTCCAAGACTGCCCTTTTCACTCAGAGTAAAGTCAAAGAATTTACCTTTCCTAATGAGAGCTTGTGGTGAAGTGGTTAAGACCTCAGGGCGCTAACCAAAAGGTCAGCAGTTCGAATCCACCAGCCTCTTTGGAAACCCTATGTGGAAGTTCTACTCTGTCCAATAGGGTAGCTATGAGTAGGAATCAACTCAATGGCCCACAACAACAGAGAGACCTTACATGATCTAGCATTTACCCCACTTTTCCCAACACATCTCACTTGCTTTATTTTTCCCATTCCCTGCTTTATTTTTCTTCATATTGCTCTTCACAATCTAATATAGCATATATTTTACTCACGTTTATTATTCTTTTCTTTAATTTACATCTTCCCACTAGAATAGAAGCAGCATGAAACAAGGAACGTTTATGTGTTTTCTTTACTTTTGTATACCCAGTGCCTGGCACATAGTAAATTCTCAACAGATATTTATTTACTTAGTGAATGGATGGATGAATCATTCAATCAATGGAAAAAATATACAAAGTGTCTACATTTTCCTTTATAGTTCTACTATACCCTATTCAAACTTTTGTGAAATCAACTTGCACATTTCATTGCACTGTTGTATTTAAAATTTTATTAAGATTGTATATTCATATGTCATTGTAACAACCAATACAGACAAACAGTATGTGAACTGTACCCAGTTTCTCGAAGATAATATTTTTGCAAAACAATGGTGCAGTATCACAACCAAGATATTTAAATTGGTACAATCTACTGATCTTATTCAGATTTCCCTACTTTTACTTATACTCATTTAAATACATGTATGTATTTTGTTCTACTCAATTTTATCACACGTGTACATTCTTGTATCCCCCACCATAGTCAAGATACTGGATACTTCCATCAACGCAAGTGTTCTTCACATTACTCTTTCTTTATAGACTATTTTTTAGAGTAGCTTTTGGTTTATAGAAAAAATTGTGTAGAAAGTACAGAGACTTTTCAATACCCTCCCTCTCCTCTCTGTACACTGTTTCTTCTATTATTAACACCTATAATTTGTGTGGTACATTTGTTACTATTGATAAACTAATATTGATACACTATTATTAATGAAAGTCCATAGTTTTCAATAGGGTTCATAATTTGGTTGTGCAGTCCTGTGTGTTTTGACAAATGCATAATATCATGGGTTCACCGTTACAGTGTCATACAGAATAGTTCACTGCTCTAAAACTGATCTATGCTGTACATATCCATCCCTCCTTCCTCCCCCTGAATCACTGACAAGTGATCTTTTTACTGTCTCCATAATTTACCTTTTGCAGAACGTCTTATAGTTGGAATCATACAATATGTAGCTTTGTCAGACTGGCTTCTTTCACTTAGCAATATGCATTTAAGTTTCCTCCATCTCTATTTATAGCTTGGTAGCTCATTTCTTTTTATTGTTGAATAACACTCCATTGTGTGGATATACCATGGTTTGTCTATTCATTCACCTATTGAAGAATATCTCGTTAGTTTCCGTTTTTGACAATTATGAATAAAAAGCTGCTATAAGTATTTACATGCAGTTTTTTTTTTTTTTTTTTTTTTTAAGATTGCACTTCTATAACCACACTCTACTCTTTCCCAGCTCCTCTCCACCCTGTCCCTAACCCCTGGTAACCACTAATTTGTTCTCCATTTGTAAAATTTTGTCATTTCAAAAGTATTATATAAATGAAACCATACAATATGTAACCTTTAGGAATTGGCTTCTTTTATTTATCATAATTCCCTGGAGATTCATCCAAGTTACAGTATGTATCAATAGTAGTTCCTCTTTATTGCTGAATAGTATTCCATTGTTTGGGTGTACGAGACTTTGTTCAACTTTTTTATCTTTGAAGGACATCTGAGCTGTATCTTACTTTTGGCTATTAGGAATAAAACTGCTATGAACATTGGTGTACAGATTTTTGTATGAACACAAGTTTTTATTTCTCTGTGATATGTTCTCAGGAGGGCAATTGTTGGGTTATATGGCAGTTGCAAGTTTAGTTTTATAAACTGTTTTACATTTTCATTGGCATTGTGTGAGGGATCCATTTCCTCCAGATCCTTACCAGTACTTGGTATTATCACTTAAAAAAAATTAGTCAATTTGATTGGTGTGAAGACTCTTTTTGTTTATAAGATGATCTCTCGCTCTCTAAAGAGCTCTATACTGGAAAGCCAAAACTTGTTTTATTTATTTTTGTATGTCCAGTAGCATACAAACAGGCACATAATGGGTCCTCAATAAATATTTGTTGGATGAATGAATAAATAAAATAATCAATTAAGAAATAACTTTCTATACTCTACAATTTAAACTCCAAATATTTAGATATTCTCATAACACAAAACAACTGAGTGCTAAAAAATAAAATCTGCACTATACATTGAACAGGTTATCATATGAATATAACTACAATGAGATATGTC
Organism: Dugong dugon; assembly: GCA_030035585.1. Classification (NCBI taxonomy): domain Eukaryota; kingdom Metazoa; phylum Chordata; class Mammalia; order Sirenia; family Dugongidae; genus Dugong; species Dugong dugon. The sequence goes on from CM057479.1 coordinate 39,805,777, forward strand.
CATTATATTAATTAAATTCCATGACACATTGTTTGAAATTATGGTGTTAGCTGATCAAATCCCAGAGGACATACATTGCATTAGGTATGTGGTTAAAAAAAAAAAAAAAAAAGCCTTTGAAAACTTACTGATACTATTTTACAAAGAAAAGATTATCCCAGGGTAATCATTGTATTATTTCACAAAAAAATTCTTGATTGAAACTGAACTTACTATTAATAAATATTTTTGGACAAGACAACATTTTGCAATGAGTAATTATAACAACATTAAACTTTGTTAGAAATAATAACATATACACTTCATGTCACAGAACAGGTTAGCAATTATATTATCAGACTAAATTACTATAGGCTCTGTACATAAGAAATTTCTCACCATTAGGTGAGAAAACAGAATTTTACATTTAGTATTCATTTTGGAACTTTTATTATCTGAAAATACGAATTGGCATTGAGTAGGCAGTGAGCAAGCTGAATTTGAGGTTCATTTCTTTCTAATTTAAGGGAGATGAAATACGAAAGGCTCAAAATGAAATTACTTCATCAGAATTCGCATTTGATTTTCATCTGTTCAGCTACCCAGCTGTATCAGTGCTCAACTGACTATACTTCCAGCTGTATTATACAAGAAATTTATTCAAGAGGGAATACTTGCATTATATATTACACTGAGTAGGGAGCTAATTAAAAGAAGCTCACAGGTGGAGTTTTAGAAGACTTTGATCTTAATTGTAAGAGGCTAAAAATGTTTGTTGTTTGAATTTTTTTTTCCCTTATACTCTGAATCTGGAGTCTTCCCTTGTAATAAAATTTGTAAGAACGTTCATGAATGAAATGAGTGAATCCTTATCTTTTACTCCCTTCTTTCTGTTAGAATCTAATAAACATTATAGGTATATAATTTCTTATATTTCAAGGGAATCTTCTTGCCCAAGAATAATTCTAAGAGGCAGTACTGCATTCTTTGGGAAGATACTTTTATTTAATTTTAAAAAATTTTTTCCCATACAAAAATTTATACATACATTGTTATGTGACTCTAATTGCTCTCCCCATACTGCGACAGCACACTACTACTTTCCACCCCTCATTCCCCATGTCCATTCAACCAGCTCCTACCCTCTCTGCCTTCCCATCTTACCTCAGGACAGAAGCTGTCAGTTTAGTCTCTTGTACCTACTGGAGCTAAGAGGCACATTCCTCACAAGTATCAATTTATGTCCCACAGTCCAGTCCAATTCCTGTCTGAAGAGTTGGCCTCAGAAATTGTTTTAGCTCTGGGCTGACAGAGAATCCAGGGGCCATGCTTTCAGGGGCGCCTCCAGTCTCAGTCAGACCATTAAGCCTGGTCTTCTTACTAGAATTTGACTTCTGCACCCCACCTTTCTCCTTTTCCATCCGGGACTCTATGTTGTGTTCCCTGTCAGGGTAGTCATTGGTGGTAGCCAGGCACCATCTAACTCTTCTGGTCTCAGGCTGATGAAGTCTCTGGTTTATGTGGCCCATTCTGTCTCCTGGGTTAATACTTTCCTTGTGTCTTTGGCGTTCTTCATTCTCCTTTACTCCAAGTGGTTGGGACCAATTGATGCATCTTAGATGGCCACTTGCAAGCTTTTAAGACCCCAGACGCCACTCACCAAAGTAGGATGCAGAACATTTTCTTAATAAGCTTTGTTATGCCAATTGACCTAGATGTCCCCTGAAAACATGGTCCCCAGACCCCCTATCCCTTCTACTCTGTCTCTCAAAGTATTTGATTGTATTCAGGAAACTTCTTAGCTTTGGTTTAGTCCAGTTGTGCTGACTTCCCCTGTAGTCTGTGCTGTCTTTCCCTTCATCTAAGACAGTTCTTATCTATTTAGTTAATGAATAACCCTCACCCTCCTTCTCCACCCTCATAACCATCAAAGAATGTTGTCTTCTGTGTTTAAACCTTTTCTTGAGTTCTTATAATAGTGGTCTTATACAGTATTTGTTCTTCTGTGACTGACTAAATTCACTCAGCATAATGCCCTACAGCTTTCTCCATGTTATGTTTCATTGCTTCATAGTTGTTCTTTATCGTTGCATGGTATTCCATTGTGTGGATACACCATAATTTGTTTATTCATTCTTCCACTGATGGGCATTTAGAAGATCCCAGTAATCTAGCTTACCTTCTGGGGTTTTTTCTGTTGTTGGTTTGTATACTGTTAATGCCGTGCATTAGGGCCTCTCCCGTTGATCCTATTTTTTCTTCTATGAACTTTATAGTCTTTGGCTTTATATTTACTTCCTTGATCCAAATTGAATTAGTTTTTGTGTATTGTGTGAGATATGGGTCCTGTTTCATTTTATTTGCAGATAGACCTCCAAATCTCCCAGCACCATTTGTTAAAAAGAAAATCTTTTCCCCATTTGATAGACTTTGGGCCCCTGCCAAAGATAAAGGGATCATAGGCAGGTGGAATTACATCTGGGTTCTCAATTCTGTTCCGTTGGTCAATATATCTATCGTTGTACCAGTGCCAGGTTGTTTTGACTACTGTAGCTGTATAGTGGGTTTTGAAGTCAGGTACTGCGAGTCCTCTTATTCTTTTTCTTCAGTAGAGCTTAACTTATCCACCACTTCTTACCTTTCCATGTAAAGTTAATGATTAGTTTTTCCCTCACTTTAAGGAATGTAGTTGGTATTTGGATGGGGATTACATTGTATTTTTAAATTGCTTTGGATAGAATTGTCATTTTCACTATGTTGAGACTGCCTATCTATGAGCATGGTATGTTTTTCCATTTAGGTAGATCCCTTTGGCTTTCTTGCAGTAGTATTTTATAGTTTTGTTTGTATAGATCTTTTACATCCCTGGTTAGATTTATTCCTAATTTTTTCTTTTTTTACGGTCTATTGTAAATGGTATTGCTTTCCTGATTTCCTTTTCATCGTTCTCTTTATTGGTGTATACGAATCCAACTGATTTTTGTGTGTTTATTGTGTATCCTGCTGCTCTGCTGAACTTTCTATTAGTTCCAGTAGTTTTCTCATGGAGTCTTTAGGGTTTTCTATGTATACTATCATATCATCTGCAAACAGGGATAGTTTAAGTTCTTCATTACCAATTTGGATGCCCTTTATTTCTTTTCCTTGCCTTATTGCTCTAGCTAGAACTTCCAGCACAATGTTAAATAGGAGTGGAGATAAAGGGTATCCTTGTCTTGTTCCTGTTCTCAAGAGGGATGTTTTCAGGCTCTCTCCATTAAGAATGATGTTGGCCGTTGGTTCTGCATAGATGTCCTTTATTGTGTTGAGAAATTTCCATTCTATACCTATTTTATTGAGAGTTTTTATCAGGAATTGGTGTTAGACTTCGTCAAATGATTTTTCTGTGTCAATTAAGATGATCATGTGATTCTTTTCTTTCCTTTTATTTATGTGGTGGATTATGTTAATTGATTTTCTAATGTTGAACCATCCTTGCACAGCTGGTATGAATCCTACTTGGTCGTGGTGTATTATTTTTTTGATATGATGCTGAATTCTATTGGCTAGAATTTTGTTCAGAATTTTTAATTCTATGTTCATGAGAGATATTGGTCAGCGATTTTCCTTTTTTGTGGTGTCTTTGCCTGGTTTTAGTACCAAGATTATGCTGGCTTCATAAAATGAATTCAGAAATATCCCTTCTTTGTCTATGTTCTGAAATATTTTGAGTAGTACTGGTGTAACCTATTGTCTGAATGTTTGGTAGAATTCTCCAGTGAAGCAATCTGGGCCAGGGCTTTTTTTGGTTGGGATTTTTTTTATTACCTTTTCAGTCTCTTAACTTGTTATGGGTCTGTTCATATTTTCAGTATCATTTTGTGTTAGTTTGGGTAGGAAGTGTGTTTCTAGAAATTTATCCATTTCCTCTGGGTTTTCAAATTGGTTGGAATATAGTTTTTTATAATAATCTGTTATACTCCTTTTTATTTCAGTTGGGTCTGTTGTAATGTCCCCCATTTCATTTCTTCTTTGGGTTATTTGTGTCCTCTCCTGTTTTCTTTTGTCAGTCTGGCCAGAGGTTTGTTGATTTTGCTGATCCTTTCAAAGAACCTACTTTTTTTTTTTTTTTAACTTTTTAAAAAAATTTTTACTATTTGATTGTACTTCAGGTGAAGGTTTACATAAAAAAATAGTTTGTCATTAAACAGTAGTACACATATTGTTTTATGACATTGGATAACAACCCCACGACATGTCAACCCTCTCCCTTCTTGACCTTTCTTTTTTTTCTTGGAGAAAATATACATACCCAACGATACAACATTTCAAAAATTTCTACATGCACAGTTCAGTGACATCAATTACATTCTTCCAGTTTTGCTGCTATTCTCACTTTAGATGAAGGTTTACAGAACAAAATAGTTTCTCATTAAACAGTACACATGTTGCCTTATGACAATGGTTAACAACCCCACTACATATCAACACTGTCCTTACTCACCTTTGGGTTCCTTATCACCAGCTTCATGTCCCCTTCTGCCTTCTAGTACTTTTCCCTGGACTGCTGTGCCTCATTAGTCCTGTTTTGTTTTATAGGGCTGTCCAATTCCCGGCTGAATGGTGAACCTCGGAAGTGACTTCACCACTGAGATAAAAGGGTGTCTGGGGGCCATACTTTCAGAGTTTCTCCAGTCTCTTTTAGGCAAGTAAATCAGGTCTCTTTTTGTTTTAGAATTTTGTTCTACATCCTTCTCCAGCTCTGTCCAGAACCCTCGATTGTGATCCTGGTCAGAGCAGTCAGTGGCAATAGCCAGGCACCATCTAGCTGTACTGGACTCAGTCTGGTGGAGGCTGTGGTAGTTGTGGTCCATTAGTCCTTTGGACTAATTTTTCCCTTGCGTCTGTAGTTTTCTTCATTTTCCCTTGCCCCTGAAGGGGTGAGACCAGTGGAGTATCTTAGATAGCTTCTCACAGGCTTTTAAGACACCACACCACTCACCAATGTAGGTAGAACATTTTCTTTATAAACTTTGTCATGCCAATTGAGCTAAATATTCCTTGAGACCAAGGTCTCCATATCTCTCAGTTAATGAATTCGGTCCCTAAAGAAGTTTGTATTTGTCCATGGAGCTTCCATAACGTTACTCTGAACAAGCTGTGCTGGCTTCCCTAGTATTGTATACTGTCTTACCCTTCACCATAGTTACTATGTATCTATTACCTATTTAGTGGTTTTCCACCTCCACCCCTAACATGCTTCTTAAACATAAAAGATTGTTAGTTTTTATGTGTAAACTTTTTAATGAGTTTTCATAATGGTGGCCTCATACAATATTTGTTCTATTGTGATTGACTTATTTCACTCACCATAATACCCTCCATATTCATCCATGTTGTGAAATGCTTTGTAGATTCATTGTTGTTCTTTATAGTTGCATAGTATTCCACTGTGTGTATGTACCAGTTTGTTTTTTCATTCATCTCTTGATGGGCATCTAGGTTGTTTCCATCTTTTTGCTATTGTGAACAATACTGCAGTGAACATGGATGTGCACATGTCAATTTGTGTGACAGCTCTTATTTAACTAGGGTATGTTCCTAGGAGTTGGATTGCTGGATGATATGGTATTTCTATTTCTAGCTTTCTAAGGAAGCATCATATCATTTTCCAAAATGGCTGTACCATTTTGCATACCCACTAGAAGTGCATAAGAGTTCTAATCTCCCCACAGACTCTCCAACGTTTTTTATTTTCTGTTTTTTTTTTTTTTGGATTCGTGCCAGTAATGCCGGAGTGAGGTGGTATCTCATTGTGGTTTTGAGTTGCATTTCGTTAGTAGCTAGTGAGCGCGAGCATTTCCTCATGTGTCTGTTAGCTGCTTGAATGTCTTTGGTGAAGTGTCTGTTCATTTCCTTTGCCCATTTTTTAATCTGATTATTTGTCTTTTTCTTGTTGAGGTGTTGGATTTTTCTGTAGAGTTTAGAGATTAGAACTTGGTTAGATTTGCAATAGTTAAAAATTTTTTCCCAGTCTGTAGGTTCTCTTTTTACTCTTTTGGTGAAGTCTTTTGATGAGCATAAGTGTTTAATTTTTAGAAGATCCCAGTTATCTAGCTTATCTTCTGGAGAAAAACAGGAGAAAAAGCAAATAACCCAAATAAGAAATGAGATAGGCGATATCACAACAGATCCAACTGAAATTAAAAGTATCATAACAGAATACTATGGAAAATTGTACTGTAACAAAGTTGAAAGTATAGAGGAAATGGACAAAATTCTAGAAACACACTATGTACCTAAACTAACATAGAGGTAGAACAGCTAAATAAACATGTAACAAAAGAAGAGATTGAAAAGGTAATTAAAAAACTCCCAACAACAACAACAACAAAAAAGCCCTGGCACTGATGCTTTCACTTGAGAACTCTATCAAACTTTCAGAGAAGAGTTAACCCTACTACTCCTACAGGTATTTCAGAGTATAGAAAAGGATGGAATGCTCCCAAACTCATTCTATAAAGTCATCATAACCCTGAAACTAAAACCAGGTAAAGACACCACAGAAAAAGAAAATTACAGACCTATATCCCTCATGAACATAGACATAAAAATCCACAAGATTCTAGCCAATAGATGTCAAAAATATATCAAAAAAAAATAACTCAACATGAAAAAGTGAGATTCAACATTAGAGAAATAATCAATGTAATCCATCACATAAATAAAACAAAAGACAAGAACCACAAGATCTTATCAATTGATGCAAAAAAGGGCATTTGACAAAATCCAACACCCATTTATCATAAAAACTCTCATCAAAATAGAAATAGAAGGGAAAATCCTCAACATAATAAAGGACATTTGTACTAAGCCAACAGCCAACATCATTCAAAATGAAGAGAGTCTGAAAGTGTTCCCCCTGAGATCGGGAACCAGACAAGTATGCTCGTTATCACCACTCTTATTCAACATTGTGCTAGAGTTCCTAGCCAAAGAAATTAGGCTATAAAAAGAAATAAAGAGCACCCAAACTAGTAAGGAAGAAGCAAAGTATCTCTATTTGCAGATGGTATGATCTTATACAGAAAGAAAAAAACAAAAACAAAAACAAAGAATCCACAAGAAAACCACTGGAACAAAAAGATGTCAGCAAAGTATCAGGATACAAACAAACATACAAAAATCACTTGGATTCCTCTACAGCAACAAAGAACTTCAAAGAGGAAACCACCAAATCAATATCATTTACAATAGCCGCCATGAAGATAAAATACTTAGGAATAAATCTAACCAGAGACCTAAAAGATATATACAATGAAAACTACAAGACACTATTGCCAGAAACCAAAAGAGACCTGCATAAGTGGAAAAACATACTTTCTTCATGGATACGAAGATTCAGCATTGTTAAAATGTCAATTCTATCCAAAGTGATCTACAGATACAATGCAATCTCAATCCAAATTCCAATGGTATTTTTTAATGAGATGGAGAAACAAAGCACCAACTTCTTATGGAAAGGAGAAACAACCACTTTGGAAATCGATTTGGTGCTTCCTTAAAAAGCTAGAAATAGAGGTACCATATGATCCATCAATTCCACTCCTTGGAACATATCCTAGAGAAATAAGAGCCATCACACAAATAGATATATGCACACCCATCCAGGTTCATTGCAGCACTGTTCACAGTAACAAAAAATGGAAACAACCTAGGTGCCCATCAACAGATGAATGGATAAATGAATCTTGGTATATTCACACAGTGGAATACTTTGCAACGATAAAGAATAACACTAAATCCATGAAACATCTCATAAAATGGAGGAATCTGGAAGGCATTGTGCTGAGTGAAATTAGTGAGTTTCAAAAGGATAAAAATTTTATAAGACTATTATTATAAGAAATGAAGCAAAGGTTTAAACACAGAAGAAAACATTCTTTGATTGTTATGAGTGTGGGGAGGGAGGGAGAGGGCAATTTACTAACTATATAGTAGACAATAATTATCTTACGTGAAAGGAAGGACAATACACTCTACAGGGGAAGTCAGCACAAGTGGACTAAACCAAAAGCTAAGAAGTTTCCTGAATACAACCAAACACTTTAAGGTACAGAGTAGCAGGGGCGGGAGTCTGGGGACTATGGTTTCAGAGGTTATCTAGGTCAATTGGCATAAAAAAATTTGTTAAGAAAATGTTCTGTATCCCACATTAGTGAGTCACATCTGGGGTCTTAAAAGCTAGGGAGCAGCCATCTAAGATGCATCAATTGGTCCCAACCCACCTAGAGCAAATGAGAATGAAGAACTCCAAAGACACAAGGAAAATATTAGCCCAAGAGACAAAAGGGCCACATAAACCAGAGATGCTACCAACCTGAGACCAGAACAATGAGATGGTGCCCGGCTACCACCAATGATCACTCTGACAGGGAACACAACAGAAAGTCTCTGATGGAGCAGGAGAAAAGTGGGGTGCAGAACTCAAATTCTAGTAAAAAGACCAGACTTAATGGTCTCACTGAGACTGGAGGGACACCAGAAGACATGGCCCCTGGGCTCTGTTAGCTCAAAACTAAAACCATTCTCAGAGCCAACTCTTCAGGCAAAGATTAGACTGGACTATAAGATACAAAATGATACTCGTGAAGAGCGTGCTTTTTATCTCAAGTAGATACATGAGGCTAAATGGGCAGCTCCTGTCCAGAGGTGAAATGAGAGGGCATAAAGGGATAGGAGCTTGTTGAATGAACATGGGAAATCAGAGGTGGAAAGGAGGAATGAGCTGTCACACTGTGGGGAGTGCAACTAGGGTCACATAGCAGTGTGTGTGTAAAGTTTTGTATGAGCTACTAACTTGAATTGTAAATTTTCATTTAAAGCACAATAAAAAATAACTAATAATAAAATAGAACAATTATGAAAATATAATGTAATAAAAGTTATGTGAATGTGGGAAAAAAGTGAAAAGGACAAAATCAAAATATTAGCTACACAACTTGAACAAATAGAAAGAGTACAGAAAAAGAAGCCCATAGCTACCAGAAGAAAGGAAATAATAAAGATCGTAGCAGAGACAAATGAGATAGAAAATACAAAAACAATAGAGAGAATTAATAAGATCAAAATTTTGTTCTTTGAAAGGATCAGAAAAATCGACAAACAATGGGCTGAACTGACGAAAGAAAAACAGGAGAGGACTCAAGTAATCCAAATAAGAAAAGAAATGTGGGACATTACAACAGACCAATTGAAATAAAAAGGATCATAACACAATACTATGAAAAACTATACTCCAACAAACTTGAAAACCTAGAGGAAATGGATAAATTTCTAGAAACACATTACCTGCCCAAACTAACACAAACTGAAGTTGAAAAAATGAACAGACCCAAAACAAGAGAAGAGACTGAAAAGGTGAACCTCAGAAGAGACTTCATTACTGAACTAAAAGGGAGTCTGGGGGCCATACTCTCTGGGTTTCTCCAGTCTCTGTCAGGCCAGTAAGTCTGGTATGTTTTTGTAAGTTAGGATTTTGTTCTACATTTTTCTCCAGCTCTGTCTGGACCCTCTGTTGTGATCCCTGTCAGAGCATTCAGTGGTGGTAGCCAGGCACCATCTAGTTGTCATGGACTCAGTCTGGCGGAGGCCATGGTAGTTGTGGTCTGTTAGTCCTTTGGACTAATCTTTCCCTTGTATCTTGTTTTGTTCATTCTCCCTTGCTCCCAAAAAGGTGAGACATGTGGAGTATCTTACATGGCTGCTCACAGGCTTTTAAGACCCCTGAACTATGCACAAAGGTAGAATGTAGAACATTTTCTTTATAAACTGTGTTATGCCAATTGAGATAGATGGTCCCCGAGACAATGGTCCCCACAGCCCTCTGCCCACTAATTTAGTCCCTCAGGGGGTTTGGATGTGTCTATGGAGCTTACATGACTGGCAAGGATAGTTTTGAATTCATTCTATGAAGCCAGGATAACCCTGATACCAAAACCAGGCAAGACACCATAAAAAAAGAAAATTACAGACCAATATCTTTCATGAATATAGATTCAAAAGTTCTCAACAAAATTCTAGCCAATAGAATTCAGCATCATATAAAAAAAAATACACCCCAACTAAGTGGGATTCATACCAAGTATGCAAGGGTGGTTCAATCAACATTATAAAATCAATCAATGTAATCCACCAGAAGAGAAAATAAAATAAAAGAATCATATCTTAATCTCAGTCGACACAGAAAAGGCATTCGACAAAGTCTAACACCGATTTCTGAAAAAAAAAAACTCACAATAAAATAGGTATAGAAGGAAAAATCCTCTACATGATAAAGGACATCTATACAAAACCAACAACCAACATCATTCTTAATGGAGAGAACCTGAAAACATTCCCCTTGAGAACAGGAACAAGACAAGGATGCCCTTTATTACCACTCCTATTTAACATTGTACTGGAAGTCCTAGTTAGTGCAATAAGGCAAGAAAAAGAAATAAAAGGCATCCAAATTGATAAGTAAGAAGTAAAGCTGTCTCTATTTGCGGATGATAAAATATTATACATAGAAAACCCAAAAGACTCCACAAGAAAACTACTGGAACTAATAGAAAGATTCAGCAGAGTAGCAAGATACAATACAAACATACAAAAATCAGCTGGATTCCTATACACCAATAAAGAGAACTACAAAAAGGGAAGCAGGAAAACAATACCATTTATAATAGCCCTGTCATGGATTGAATTGTGTCTCCCAAAAAATGTGTGTAGCAACTTGGCTAGGTCATGATTCACAGCATTGTGAATCAGATTGTGTAATCTGATGTGATTTCCTTATGTGCTGTAAATTCTATCACTGTGATGAGGTTATACTGATGAGGTTGACAAGATTTGATAGTGTCTTAATGCAATCTCTTTTGGATATAAAAGAGAGAAGCAAGCAGAGACACAGGGGAACCTCATACCACCAAGAAACCAGTGCTGGGAGCAAAGCGTGTCCTTTGGACCTGAGGTTCCTGTGCGGAGATGCTCCCAGACCAAGGGAAGACTGATGCATCACAAGGGCTTTCCTCCAGAGCCAAAAGCCTTCTCCTGGAGCTGAAGCCCTGAATTTGGACTTGTAGTCTACTGGACTATGAGAGAATAAATTTCTCTTGTTAAAAGCCATCTACTCACGGTATTTCTGTTACAGCAGTGATAGATGACTGAGACAAACCCCTAAAAAAATAAAATACTTATGAATAAATCTAACCAGACCTATACAAAGAAAACTGCAAAACACTACTACAAGAAACCAAAAGAGACTTAAATAAATGGGAAAACATACCATTCTCATGGATAGGTAGACTCAACATGGTAAAAACCTCAATTCTACCCAAAGCAATCTACAGATACAATGAAATCCACATCCAAATACCAACATCATTCTTTAAAGAGATGGAAAAGCTAATCATTAACTCATGAAAAGGTTTACACACATAAAGAAACAATTTTTGAGAGTTACGAAGGAGAGGAGGGGTGAGAGGGAAAACTACTGAAGAGGAAAGAGGCCCCGGATAAGTAAAGCACTGTGGAAGAAGAAGAATAAAGTAGGAGGACTTGCAATACCTGCCCTCAGAACCTACTGTAGAGCTACGGTAGTCAAAACAGCCTGGTACTGGTACAACAGACATATTGACCAATATAATAGAATTGAGAACCCAGATGTAAGTCCATCCACCTATGGTCACCTGATCTTTGATAAAGTCCTTTAAATGGGGAAAAGATAGTCTTTAACAAATGGTGCTGGCAAAACTGGATGTCCTCCTGCAAAAAAATGGTATACATCCCATACCTCACACCATACACAAAATCTAATTTGGAATGAAGGAAACACCTAAATATAAACCAAAAGCAGTAAAAATCATCGAAGAAAAAATGGGGTCAACACCAGAGGCCTTAATACATAACATAAGTAGGATACACACCATAACTAACAAAACACAAACACGAGAAGATAAGCTAGATAACTGGGATCTTCTAAAAATTAAACACTTATGCTCATCAAAAGACTTCACCAAAAGAGTAAAAAGAGAACCTACAGACCAGGAAAAAAAATTTACTATAACAAATCTGACAAAGGTCTAATCTCTAAAATCTACAGGAAAATCCAACACCTCTACAGCAAAAAGACAAATAATCCAATTAAAAAATGGGCAAAGGATATGAACCGACCCTTCACCAAAGCAGATATTCAAATGGATAACAGATACATGAGGAAATGCTCACAATCACTAGCCATTAGAGAAATACAAATCAAAACTACAATGAGATGCTATCTCACCTGACATTACTGGCATGAATAAAAAAAAAAACAAAACAGAAAATAACAAATGTTAGAGAGGCTACAGGGAGATTGGAACTCCTATGCACTGCTGGTGGGAATGCAAAGTGGTACAATCATTTTGGAAAAGATATGGCAGTTCCTTAAAAAGCTAGAAATAGAAATACCATATGATCCAGCAATCCCACTCGTAAGAATATATCCTAGAGAAATAAGAGCTGTCACATGAATAGACATATGTACACCCATATTCACTGCAGCATTGTTCACAATAGCAAAAAGATGTAAATAACCTAGGTGCCCATCAACAGATGAATGCATAAACAAACGATTGTACATACACACAATGGAATACTATGCAAGGATAAAGAACAACGGTGAATCTGCGAAGCATCTCATAACATGGATGAAACTGGAGGACATTATGCTGAGTGAAATAAGTCAATCACAAAAGGACAAATATTGTATGAGATCACTACTATAATTCATGTAAAGGTTTACACACATAAAGAAACAATCTTTGGTGGTTACAAGGGAGAGGAGGGGTGAGACGGAAAAATATTAAATAGACAATAGATAAGTGGTAAATTTGGTGAAGGGTAAGACAGTGTACAGTACTGGAGAAGCCAGCACAACTTCTCCAAGACAAGATCATGGAAGCTTCAGAAAGATATCCAAACTCCCTGAGGAACTGAATTACTGGGCTGGGGGCTGTGGGGACCATGATCTCAAGAAACAACTAGCTCAATTGGCATAACATAGTTTATAAAGAAAATGTTCTACATTCCACTTTGGTGGGTAGCATGTGGGGTCTTAAAAGCTTGTGACTAGCCATCTAGGATACTCCACTGGTCTCACCCTGTCTGGAGCAAGGGAGAAAGAAGAAAACCAAAGACACAAGGGAAAGATTATACAAAGGACTAATGGACCACAACTACCACAGCCTCCATCAGACTTGAGTCTAGCACAAATAAATGGTGCCTGGCTACCACCACCAACTGCCCTGAGCCCTGACAGGGATCACAGTAGAAGGTCCCAGACAGAGCTGGAGAAAAATGTAGAACAAAATTCTAACTCACACACACAAAAAAACAGACTTATTGGTCTGACAGAGAGTGGAGAAACTCTGAGAGTATGGCCCCCGTACACAATTATAGCTCAGTACTGAAGTCTCTTCTGAGGTTCACCCTTCAGCCAAAGATTAGACAGGCCCATAAAACAAAATGAGACTAAATGAGCACACCATCCCAGGGGCAAGGAAGAGAAGGCAGGAGGAGACATGAAAGCTGGTAATGGGGAACCGAAAGTCGAGAAGGGGAGATTATTGACTTGTCGTGGGGTTGGCAACCAATGTCACAAAACAATATGTGTATTAATTGTTTAATGAAAAACTTGTTTGCTCTGTAAAACCTCATGTAAAGTACATTTAAAGAAAAAGAAAAGAAATACAAATGAACTTTGAGGTAATGACCTAAAATACTGGAAGACTATGCTAGAAGTTCCATTAAACATACGAAGTCCTACTAAAATGCCCATGTATGGGTAATGTAATTATTGATTTTTGATTGTTCTATTTTGTTTCATGTTTTGGGGAGCATGAATCTCTGACATAATATAGCCTGTGGAGTTTAATCAAAATTAAAATGCTGTCTTGGTAAATACATAAACTATTTACCTAGTTTTTTCAATACTTCTCTAGCCAATATGAAAGACACATATTTTATCTTTTTCAATATCAGAGATTATATCTTACCTTAATTTTAATATCTTAATTCAATATTAGAGATTCAGTTTCATACCAACTGAAAGCACTGGAACATATCTTTAATACTTGTTTCATAAATCTATGAAAAAGTGAAGAAATACAACTGTATTCTTTGATTTATAAATTTATATATTATTGTACTTAATAATTCATCTAATCTAAGAGCAGGAGAATTTAAGATTGCAAATTTTTGGTATCCCTTAAATGGAATTTTCTCTCAAAAGAGGCCTATGGCTTTTATTTGCTATAGAGTACATTCAAAGGACTTTGTTTACTTCTTAATTATTTTCCCAATTTAGATGATTCAAAATGCCTGACTCTTTAGATGTAATTCAACTTAGCAGATGATTTTTAAATGTCTACCATTTGCCACCCCTTGTACTAGGAAGTGGATAAAAGAAATGAGTACTTAATATATAGTATATCTTAATATCTTTAGTTAAAGGAGTTCTCTTGAAAATGTATTTAATATTAAACCACAATTATATAATTGCAGAAATAAATGTATATGTAATGTGTACATTCATAGACATGCATGTATATATACATGAGTAAAAAAGTAGAAAGACATAGTAAAAAACGTAGAAGAATGTTGATGCATAGTAAGCCATCAATATATGAAAGTTATATCATTATTTTTCTATAAGCTTATGTCTATGTATAGCTATATCTACATCAATAACTCTGAGTGTGTGTGTGTGCGTGTATGTGTGTATATGAAGAGAGAGGGAAAGAACAAAATATTAATCATGGTTATCTGTGGGTGGAAAATTTATGGATGCATGGTGTTTTATTTATTTGTTGTTTACATTGGGCATCATTGATAATTTAGGCTTAGTTGTAGATGTTACTGGTCTCTTTCTTACTTGCAGTTTCTTGCATCTTGTGTCTTAAGATCTTGAAGTCTGTGTCCTTTTACTCATTTCTTTAATGTTGGAGAGTGGTAAATTAACTGAGAACATGCATGCCCAGTAATATTTTTAATCCTACTTCTCCCTTGAGTGCTTGTTTTCCTTGATATATAATTCTGGGCTCAAAATTACTTTCTAATGTCTTTGAAATCCTTATTGCATTTTTCTGTGTTCCTTTATTACTGTTCATGAGAAGTCTTGCTAATCTGATACCTCTTCTTCTGAATGGAACTTTTAGAATTCTCTTTTACCTTGAAGATTTGTGATTTCAAGAAGATGGGTCCAAGCCTGATGTCTTAATTAGTAAATTCTGTTTAATCCTCCTTTCAAACTAAAGTCTTATGTTTATTTTCAACTCAGAAATATTTTCTATAATTTCTTTATTTCTTTTCCTCTGTTGTCTCAGCTCTCTTCCTCTGTAATTTTTTTACTAGGCACATAGTAAAGTGTCCATATTTGTTCCTCATTTCTCTTAAAATTTATTTACTCTCTCTTTGTATTTTTACAAAGAAAATTTCGAGATATTTTGAAAAGATGTATTTTTGAGAAATGTAGACTTTTTTCTCAAAAATCTCTGTTCTCTTACAAATTCATTAATTCAGTCTTATTTGTGTCCCTGCTATTAAAGACTTTTCCCCTTTGGATACAAAAATTTCAATTTCCAAGCACTCTAGTTTTTGTTTTTAAACAGAAGAGACCTCTTATTATCATTTGATTATTTTTTATACATTCAATATCCTCTATCTTCCAAAAACCAAACCAAACCTGTTGCCCTCGAGTCAATTCTGACTCATAGCAAACCTATAGCACAGAGTAGAAATGTCCCATAGGTTTCCAAGGAGTGGTTGGTGGATTCAAACTGCCAACCTTTTGGTTAGCAGCTGAGTTCTTAACCACTGCACCACCAGGGCTCTTCCTCTACCTTAGACTCTTACTAAATAATTACACTTGATTTTTTTAAAACTCTTCTCTATTTCTCTTTCCTTGGGCTCGCTTCTATTATTTGGTGAGTTTACTGCTTGCTTGTCCTTGTTATGTTGTGTTCATCAAATATCTGGTGATTTCTGGTATGTATATACATATATACATCTATATATGTGTCTATAATATATGTATGTATAGACATATTTACAGTTTATTATTTCACCTTAATATATATACCATAAAAATGTATTATATATTATTATATATAATTATGGAGACGTGGTGGTGCAGTGGTTAAGAGCTTAGCTTGGAATCCATCAGCTGCTCTTTGGAAACCCTGTGGTGTAGTTCTACTCTGTCCTATAGGGTCGCTATGAGTCAGAATCAACTTGACAGCAATAAGTTTAGTATGGCTTTATATATAATTATGTATATTTGTATTATGTTATGTTTTAGTTGGGAAAGGAAACAGAGAAGTATGGATAGCTGGAATACATGTTGTCATCAAATGAAAATCACAGTATCTCTGGTAGTAAATGGAGTTTTCCATTACAGGAGCATACAGGAGTGGCAATAGTATTCCATGGTGGGGATGTGAGGTGAAGTGGCAGCGTATATGTGTAGCTTGCTTTCTGGTTGTCTAAGCCCCTAACTGTCCAGCTTGTCATATAGAATCTGGGGCATTCCTCTCTTTTAAAATCCCCAATATCTGTTTTGGAAACTTCCTATGTTAGAACCTCTTATTCATCCTAAGAGCAAAAATCCAAGAAAATTGTATTTTGCCCTTCCCATTCCCTGTCTCATTGTCTTTGTGAAGATGAAAATAAGTTAGACTTTAAGAGCAGAGTGCTTTTTCTTGCTTTGGCAGGTAAGGTCAGTACTTTCGCCTGAAAATAACCACTTTCACTATAAGGTACTCAGCATATATGGGTAGTCTGTTGTCCACCAGAGCCAGCTCTTCTAGAGGCAGTACTTTAAATATCTTGAATATTCCAGGGTCCCCATTTTGCTCATTGTATTTGTTATTTCTGGGCCTAGAATTTCTCCTGAGCACTGAGAAGGATGAAATGAAATCTATTATATTTTCCTTCTACTAGAGATCTAGGCTGTGATCTTAGAACCCTGATTTCTCCTTCTATCTCAAACTAATGTTTTCTCTCTTGCAGGCATACGTCAAAATGGTTGTTATACTTATGGCACTCATGGTTTTATAACTTTGAAGGACTCTATTTAAAAATGTTTTCTGCAATCTCGATGGGGATTGATATTTGCGCTCAGCCTACCGTCTTGATCCAATCTCTAGGCTTCCAATTTCAAAGCAACTGTTACTAGCCACATTTTTTTTATTTCTCTGCCTAAAATTGTCCTGTGGGCTTTAGAAACTCTGCATGTGTTTTGCAACTACAAATGCCAAAAAACTCATTTGAGGCTAAGGCTAACAATGTAACTTGATTCGAAGCAGAATGATATGGCAGTAACATCCATACGTCTAGAAATATTTCAGATCTCAGAAGTTTCAAAGAAGTATCAGTGGTGAATGTGTTTGGGGTTTATTGAAAGGACTGGGACTCAAGCTTTTATGAGTTACTTTAAATTAGATTAAGCATGGATCAATAACATTTTACTTACTTAATCATTTAATTCAACATTGAAATTCTTACCACCATTTTATTACTCATATTAAAATAATTTTTGTTATTGCATAAAAGCCGTGCTATACAGAAGTTTTCATCTTCATATTCTGCCTTCTTTGTTTATGCAGTAAATCCCATCCTCTACTCAGCTGCCCTCCACTATATCTCTCCAAGAGAAAATACCAGTGTGGTTATCTAATATAGGAGATTTAGACTATATGGTTTTTAAAAAGTAGATTATTGGCCTAGATTATGTCCAGTCGATCTAATGTCTCAGGTAAATACTTTTATGGAGATAGTGCCTTTCTTGGCAGCCATGATAATTCCACTCACAGATTCAAATATAAAATAACAAAGGTTAGGAATAAGGCATATTGCTGCAAAGCAATTCCATTTGACAAAGATTATAGAGAACTTAGTGTGTATGAGGTGCAATACTTAATGTATTGCTACTTTCTAGACATTTATAAGTCTTAGAAAGAAAATTACACAACAATAGGAAGAAAAGGTATAAAAACAAAGTGAAGGAAACAATTTTGATCTGGTACATCCAGCAGGCATTGCAGTTAAGTTGACATTTGCAAGGATATGAATTCCATTCTAGGATGAGCACAGACATAGAATCATGTTATTGCATAACATGGTTTGAAATCGTCACTTATTTGCAAAAGTGTACGAACCATGGAGGCTTCTTGTGAATATAAAAAAACTGGGAAGACATCACCAAGGGTCCTGAACAATACATTAATGACTCTGTGTTTTAACTTATTTCAAATGGAGAGTTAACCAAGTCTCTTGACAATTACAGGGGTACAAAAGAGAAAGAACTTTAAGAGTAGGGTGAGGACAGAATCAAGATAGGGGACAGGAGTGGGACCAATGGAGCTAAGGAGGTAGATGAGGATATTTAGTATTCTAGAGGAGAAAATATATGAAATAAGGCATTGTCAGTAAGAATGAAACTTCTGTATAGAGGTGAACATTGAAGTAGATGCAAAAGCTCAGTAGCATGAGGGTAATTCAAAAAGACAGCAAGATAAGAGACAGAAACTTGTCTAAAGTCCATTCTTTTAAGTGTAGGGTAAAAGAAGAGAAAGTATCAAAAGATACAGAGCAGAAATATTTAACATTAAGATTGCCACAAGACCCTCAAACTAGCAACCTCAGAGTCAAATGCAGTAGAGAAGCTTGTGGGGATGACTCCTAAGAGAGAGGTCTGTGACTGATAAGTTAATTTTAGTGAGCAATGTGGAGAGAAGACACATTAGATGACAGAGCGGTTTTTAAAATAGTGTAGAAGATAACGTATGCTTTCAAGACATTGGACACAAAAAGGCAAAAAAGAGGACAGCACAATCAAGGGCTGAACTTGCTGGATTCTTGGAACCCAAGTGGAAGGAGTCACTAGAGAAAAAGTGAGAAAACAAAGGTATAAAAAGGATTAAGGAAAATCCTGGAGTCCAAAGGAGAGGATGAAAATAGTAGTTCAGATAGCTAAGTACTTTTTTTCTGAAATTAGAGAGTGTAAAATAATTGAAGATATGCAGAAATTTGAAGGAAAAAGGAGAAATTTGAAAGATTTCTCATTGCATAGTCTCTATCACTCTAGTTATGTAGCAAACAAATGACATAGGATGAAAGTGAGGGTTTTATTTATTCCTTATTAAATCTCTCTTGAGAGTTTATATAAAGTAAGCATAGAACTGGCTGTTGGGGATTTGTTGAAAATTAAATATATATAATTTGTATTCCAGCACATAAACCAGATTAAGAGATAAGAAAACAAATAAAGACTACCATTATAAACAGAGATAATGTGCTTTGAAATAAATATATCATAGGCTGCAATAGAGAAAGACAAGTGAGAAAGGGAACCAGGCTTTAGAACCAGTGTATAGGAAATTCCTTTGTGAGTAGCTGAAATTTAAAAAACAGACTTGAAGCATTATATGAAACTATTCAAGTAAAAATGGAAGGACATCCCAGGTGAAGGTACTGCATAATAAAAACGACTCTTTCCAGTAGAAAAAGGCACAGCATGCTGGAAGAACTGAAATGATTTGATTAAGATGGAAATAAGTGAGCAAGTGAGAATGTGACAAGACATGAAACTGGATCAGATCATGCATAAACTTCTGTAAGGTAATAGCACTTGACTTTTGCTCTGAGTACAATAAGAAGCATTGTAGCATCCTAAATAATGCCCAGATATGATCTGATTTATAGTCCAAGATCACTTGGGACACTATATGAAGAATCGTTTTAAAAAGACATAAGAGGAAGTAGGGAGAAGCTGTTAAGATTCCATTACAGGAATTTGGATAAGCAATGAGGGTTTTGGGGGCCAGGATGGTGATAGTAGATATGAAGAAAAATTAACAGATTTGAAATGTATTTTCAAGTTAGAAATGATAGTCTTTGCAAAGATGATTGATATGGGGATAAGGGAATGAAGCAATCAATAATGAATTTTAGGTTTTGGCAATTAACTATTTGGATGATTGCATTTAAAACTTAATTGTTTGCATTTATAGAGATGGGAAAGATTATGGGTTAAGGAACAAGTTTACTGGGGATACAGGTTTTTAGAGTGAAATTAAGGTAATAAGATCAGTTTTAAAATTGAGTAAAGTATAAAAAGGATAATGAAATTGGATATCAAGAATGTCAAATGAAAGCCACGTGGTGCACCCAGAAGGTTCCCTCTTCCTTAGCAGCAGCTACTTCCCTGGACCCTGGACTGCCGCCTTCTGCACCAGGGGCCTGGTTCACAACTCTCGGACCCAAAAGCCTAGGTCCCCTCTTCCTGGAGCTCTGTTTTCTGGCTCTCAGACCTAGGCACCCCAACTCTTGGCTTCCAGGACCCAGGTGTCCTAGGTCCCTGCCTCCTAGATCCAGGTGTCCTGGATCTGTGCTACCTGGACCTAGCCTTCTGCAGACCTCTGTCACTTGGACCTAAGACCTCAGGTCCCAGCCTGAAGAGCTCCTGTATTTCCAACAGCCAGGGCCGAGAAGACCAGGCCCTGTCATTCCCAGCTTTTGGGTGCCTGACACTTCGCTTCCCAATCTGGTGGAGGAGAGGAACCCCGGGGCCCAGCCAAGGGATCCTAGACACTCCAGCTTCCAAGAGCCAAAGAACCTGGGGCTGTGAACTGCCAGCTCGAAGGAAACCATCTTCTCCAAAGTTAGAGCCTGAAGGTGGTGTTACTCAACTCTCAGTTCTAAGGAAGCTAGGCATCCTGAGAAAGAAGCCTAAAGGCTCCCAGCTTCTAGGCACCAAGGAACCCTGGTGCTTCCCATCATGGTGGCCGATCCTCCCAGGAACGACTCCTTCGCAGCGGCAGCAGAGGCTTCACAAACAGTGCCTCGTCGTTGGTCCCTCTGGAGGACCAAGATGAGGCAGCCAGAGGCTGCTGCTGTTCCTGGGAGAAAGCGTGCCACTGTCTTTGCTCCAACCTGCTAGTGCTGGTGATGGCGGTGGCTGTGGCGGTGGGCATGGTGCTGGGCCTGGGGGTGCCAGGGGCCAGCAGCGTGCTCACAACGGGCCCTGAACACTTGGCAGCCTTTGCCTTCCCGGATGAGCTGCTGCTGCGCCTGCTGAGGATGATCATCCTACCTTTGGTGATGTGCCCTTTATCACCACTCATATTTAACATTGTGCTGGAAGTCCTAGGTAGAGCAATAAGGCAAGAAAAAGAAATAAAGGACATCCAAATTGGTAAGAAAGAAGTAAAACTGTCCCTATTTGCAGATGATATAATACTATACATAGAGAACCCAAAAGACTCCACAAGAAAATTACTGGAACTAATAGAAATATTCAACAGAGTAGCAGGATATAAGATAAACATACAAAAATCAGTTGGATGCCCATACACCAATAAACAGAACTAGGAAAAGGAAATCAGGAAAGCAATACTGTTCATAATAGCCTCCCCCAAAAATAAAATACTTAGGAATAAATCTAACCAAGGATGTAAAAGACCTATACCAAGAAAACTACTTGTGAAAATGTCAATTCTACCCAAAGCAATCTACAAATACAATGCAATCCAGATCCAAATACCAACAGCATTCTTTAAAGAGATGTAAAAACTACTCATTAACTTTGTATGGAAAGAGGCCCCAGATAAGTAAAGCACTGTTGAAGAAAAAGAATAAAGTAGGAGGACTCACACTACCTGACTCAGAACCTACTATACAGCTACAGTAGTCAAAACAGCCTGGTACTGGTACAACAACAAGACATATTGACCAGTGGAATAGAATTGAGAACCCAAATGTAAATCCATCCACCTATGGTCACCTAATCTTCAACAAAGGCCCAAGGTTCAAAATGGGGAAAAGAAAATCTTTTTCACAAATGGTGCTGGCAAAACTGGATGTTCATCTGTAAAAAAATGAAACAAGACCCTCCCTTCACATCATACACAATAACTAACTCAAAAATCTATCAAAGATCTAAATGTAAAACAAAAAACTATACAGATCATAGAAGAAAAAATAGGATCAACGTTAGAGGTCCTAATACACAGCATAAATAGAATACAAACTGTAACTAGGAATACACATACACCAGAAGATAAGCTAGATAACTGGAATCTTCTGAAAATTAAATGCGCTCATCGAAAGACTTCATCAAAAGAGTACAAACAGAACCTACAGACTGGGGAAAAAATTTTGACTATCACAAATCTGACAAAGTTCTAATCTCTAAAATCTATAGGAAGATCCAACACTTTATCTGCAACAAAAAGACAGATAATCCAATTAAAAAACAGGCAAAAGATATGAGCAGACACTTCAACAAAGAAGACATTCAGGTGGCTAACAGACACATGAGGAAATGCTCATTATCACCAGCCATTAGAGAAATGCAAATCCAAACTACAATGTGATACCATCTCACCCCAGCATTACTGGTGCAAATCAAAAAAATAGAAAATAACAAAAGTTGGAGAGGCTGCAGGGAGACTAAAACCCTTATGCACTGCTGATGGGAATGAAAAGTGGCACAACCACTTTGGAAAATGATATGGAGCTTCCTTAAAAAGCTAGAAATAGAAATACCAAAAAACTAAAAAACAAACAAACAAATGCATTGACGTCGAGTCAATTCCAACTCATAGTGATCCTATAGGACAGAGTAGACTGCCCCATGGAGTTTCCAAGGAGCACCTGGTGAATCTGAACTGTCAAACTTTTGGTTAGCAGCCATAGCACTCAACCACTACACCACCAGGGTTTCCAGAAATATCATGTGATCCAGCAATTCCACTCCTAGGAATATATCCTAGAGAAATAAGGGGCCTCACATGAATAGACATATGCACACCCATGTTCATTGCAGCATTATTCACAGTAGCAAAAATATGGAAACAACCTAAGTTCCCATCAATAGATAAATGGATAAACAAACTGTGGTACATACACACAATGGAATGCTATGCAACAATAAACAATGATGATGAATCTGCAAAACATCTCACAACATGGATGAATCTGGAGGGCTTATGCTGAGTGAAATATGTCAATCACTAACAGACAAATACTGTAGGAGACCACTATTATGAAAATTCATGAAAAGGTTTACACACAGAAAGAAACAGTCTATGATGTTTACTAGGGAGGGGAGCCCTGATGGCACAGTGGTTAAGGGCTTGGCTGCTAATCAAAAGATCACTAATTCGAATCCACCAGACACTCCTTGGAAACCCTATGGAGCAGTCCTACTCTGTCCTGTAAGGTCGCTGAGTCAGAACAGACTAGATGGCAATGAGTTTTTCATTTAGGGAGGAGAGAGGTCGGGAGGGAAACACACTAACTAGACAGTAGATTAGTGGTAACTTTGGCGAAGGGTAAGACAGTACACAATACTGGGAAAGTCTGCACAACTTGACCAAGGCAAGATCATGGAAGCTTCATAGACACATTTAAACTCCCTCAGGGACCAAATTGCTAGGCTGAGGGCTGGGAACCATGGTCTCAGGAGACATCTAGCTCAATTAGCATAACACAGTTTATAAAGAAAATGTTCTACATCCTATTTTGGTGAGTAGCATCTAGGGTCTTAAAAGTTTGCAAGTGGCCAGTCATCTAAGATATTCCACTGGTCCCAACAAGTCTGGAGAAAGGGAGAATGAGGAAAACCAAAGACCAAGGGAAAGCTTATACAAAGGACTAATGGACTACAACTACCACAGCCTCCACCAGACTGAGGCCAGCACAACTAGATGGTTCCTGGCTACCACCACCGACTTCTCTGACAGGGATCATAATAGACGGTCCTGGACAGAGTTGGAGAAAAATGTAGGACAAAATTCTACCTCATAGAAAAGGACCAGCCTTAATGGTCTGACAGAGACTAGAGAAACCCCAAGAGTATGGCCCTTGGGCACCCTTTTAACTCAGTATTGAAGTCACTTCTGTGGTTCATCCTTCAGCCAAAGATTAGACAGGCACATCAAAAAAAAAAGTGTTACAACTAGTCTCCCTTAATCATTAATCTTCTTCCCTGAGGGTCTTATATCTTTCTTTCTGTCTATTTAAATTCAACATATTTTAAAATCTAAGGAAAAAAAAGGCATCAGCTTTTCTATATCATATATGTTTCTTTATATGCATTTTTGTATGTAGATAGTATTATATATTATTCTATCTGTATATCTATACACTGTTAACTCATCCATTCATTCATATCTGTACTCCACTTTATCTACCTAAAAAGATTACCAACTAGAACTGATAATTGATTGTTGTCGTATTCTGCTTCTGCACTCAATGCTAGGCAATAAGTCATGCTAATGGGCTATACTTTGGGGATTATTTGGTTCAAATACTTCATTTGGTAGATGAAGAAAGCAAAACTAAAAATAATTCGCTAATAGTCTTATAACTACGGACCTGTTGTTTCCTTAAACTATTTTAAGCAACTTTGGAGCCAAAGTTACTCTTAGAAATGTATAATTCTCTTAGAAGAGTTATGTTTGAGAAGAGCCTTGAATTGTAAGTAAAAATTCAGTAAGTAGTTACTGAATAAAATATAATATTGTAACTAAAGGTATTTAATTTTTTATTCTGTTAACAGGTTTGGCTTTGGCTTTAACTGATAGTTTATATTATAGGTAGTAGAAACCAAATTAGACATTGTGGATTTATCTGTATACTAAATTCAGAGAGGCTAAATTGGGTTTTCACAGTAGTCCTTTATTAGGCCAAATATTACTCTGATTTAATGTTTCAGAAAGAACATAATTGAGCATTTAATGGTTCTGAGTACAAATCCTGTTTCTGCCACTTGTTCACTACATGTTAACAAAACTTTGTCTGACTTAGTTTACCCATCAACAATGTGAACATAATAATGCCTCTTTTAAAGATTTTTGTGCAGAGTGAATGAGATAAATATTGTAGAGTGACATAAATAAATAGTGTTTATTATAACTATAGCTACTAATTCTCTACCTCTTACTACTACAGCACCAATAACTTACTAAATAGGCAGACAAAGAAATAAATAGCTTATATTAAACAAATTTTCTCCTGGAACACATTTTAAAAATGTTGGTTGAGCACAGCTAAGGGAAATCCTTGCATTCAAGCCTAACACATTTGGATTTTTCCCCTGTAGACATTAATGGTCCACATCAGATTTTTATAAATTGAATGATTTTATGAATTTAATATTTTAAAAAATGTATCTAATGTTACTAAAAAAAACTGAGCATAGATTCAGAAAGACTGATTAAGAAAATTTTGGCACAATATAGGAGTGATTTAACTAAACGAAAATGTACTAAGAGAAAGGAGTAGCTATAAAAACTGAAAAGAATATAATTAGAAAATAGTTGAATGATAATTGTAGGAAAAAAGTAGTTAGAAGTGTCTGTTAAAGCAGTAAATCTTCAAAATCTAGTAGTATACTATAGATATAAATATTTAATTAGCTTTTACATACCTTATTCACATCATCAAATTAAAAGAAGGAGCAGTTGTGACTTCTTAGTTATTTTATCTTTCACTGTAATTGATGTAGGTCTTGCCTGTTTTCCAAGAACTTGATAGTTGGGAAATGCCAAACTTGTTGCTTCACAGTATTCTATACAGGTACAAGTCAATTGTAAGTAATTCTGAAAGAAGAAACTACTTTTTCAAATATTATCTATTGAAAACCTAAAACAAAAGCAAAAGCAGAAATGAGGGAGAAATGCTGCCACATTATAGCAATGTCACCCTTAAAACAGTCCCTGAGAGTAGGGTGTAACTGAATATGGCACCCCTTTTTCTTAACTCCTCATGGGGACCCATAATGGTAAGAAACAATATGATGGTCAAGGATGCATTAATTTCCTTAAAGAACTCATAAACTATGTTACCATAAGTTTATGTGTTTCATGATGCTGCAAAAATTCTGCATTTTCATCAGGATCAAAGCAGTTTATAAAACAAATGAGCAATACAATTACTCCAACTCATGGAAAAGGTTAGCACTACAACACAGAAATTAACTCTGCTCTCATAAATATTTTAGTCAGACTACATTTATTCTCTTCACCTATTCAGTGTTCTTTCAGAGCTAACCTAAAGCAGTTTATACTCATGTTCTTTTGCTACGCCTCAATGAAGATAAAAAAATTGCTATTCTCTATTCACTAGTTAAAAAATGCACTGAGACACTTTACATATACTTTTAATATTAAGTTTCATAATTTTATCTCTAATATTTCATAATGTCTTTTATTGTATCCTGCTTTAAAAATCTTTGCCTATTACAGGTGAATTTTCCAAGAACTCACCTTTTACTAAGTATTAGATTCAACATACATATTCATTTAAGGGATTACACAAAGTTTATTCATGGGCGAATTTGGTTCAATAAGCATAGGAAAACTATCTGAATATTTACTTTATGTTACGTGACATTCAAAGGACAAAACAGCATCGTTTTAATGGCACAGAATAAATAGCATGAATACAAAGCCTTTCAATTAGAATGGCACACGGAAACATTTTATCCAAAGAAAATTCTTATATTAGAGAGTGAAAATTCATAGAGAATATAAATGTGCTTTCTGACACTATCTGAAATAAAGAAAAAGAAGCAAAGTTATTCCAAAGTAGGGCTAGAGCATTACTAGAAAAATAATTTTATTTTTATTAATAAGAAATACTTTACTTAGAGGCAAGCTGACTGCAATAAGCTAGGAAAAGTCTGCTGAGTGTATAAACCAAAACCCGTTGCCATCAAGTCAATTCTGACTAATAGCAACCCTATAGGACAGGGTAGAATGGCCCCATAGAGTTTCCAAGGCTGTAATCTACAGGAACAGACTGTCACGTCTTTCTCCCGCAAAGCAGCTGGTGAGTTCAAACCACCAACTTTTGAGTGCTTAACCACTGCACCACCAGGGCTCTTACTAAGTGTAAGGTTTGTCCAAAACTAAATATGTATTCTTATTTTTATTCTCTGAATAAATTTACAATTTTAGGTATTTTCTTCTCAAGACAAAACACTATTGTGTGTAAGGAAGATGTCTTTCTCTTTTATGCCATCCCCTTACAATGACTAAGTATTTAAACAAACAATACTTACATTGTTCTTTAATCCTACTCAAAATAACCCTATATCTTCCAATTTAATTGTTACTATGATGAAGATAAAATCCACAAAGAAGATGAAGAATTGATGAAGAATAATTAATACTTTCCAACTAGACTGCCAGAAGAATGAACATATCTATCTTGGAGGAAGTACAGTAAGAATGCTCCTTAGAAGCCAGGATGGAGAGACTTTGTCTTGCTTACTTTCAACTAGTTATGAGAAAAGATCAATCATTAGAAATGGACATCATATTTGCTAAAGCAGAGGGCCAACAAAAAAGAAGGAACCCCTCAGTGAGATGGTTGACACAATAGCTGAATCAATGGACTTAAACATATCAATGATCATGAAGGTGGCACAGGATTGGGCAAAGTTTCTTTCTCTTATAAATAAGATAGCCATTGGTAGGAGCCAACCTGACACCAACTAACAACAACATGATGAGAATGAAGATAGTGTTTATAACTATAATTTGGAGCATACTTACTACATATGCAAAATACATTTTGGCAATAACTTCGTGAGCCTCTTTTTAAATCACCATTTTAAAGAAGAAGGTGAGCAATAGAAATGTTATATTATAGATCTCAAAATTGGAACTGAATCTGACTAATTCCAAAGAGCATACATAGAACAGCACATCATGTTGACAAGGTGTGTAACTGTGATAAAAAATGGAAAAGATGTCATAGCCTAGAGAATGAAAGTGGTGACTAAGTTTTAAATAGGAGAAAACAAACTGAAATAAAATAAGGAATCCCCCATATCTTATGCAGGCAACCACTTTTCCTAACATTCAGTTAAATGTACTTTGTATTCTACTGAAAAAGAAATTCTGAATCAGAATCTGTATACATCATGACTGAGAAATCACTTGTAAATTTCAAAGACAAGTGTGGTATTCATTAAAGTTCAAAATGTCTTGCATTTTAACAATACAATATGTAAAAGACAAATTATGCCAATAATCTGTCCCTTCAGCTCATTTCACAGCAGTTGCCTGCTTGAACTCTTAAATTGTCAATAGCATTTTTTAAAGAGGAAATCATTTCTTTGTGAAATTTTTTCACACAGCATACCCTGTTTAACTAAGGTGAATTTTCATTATTGCATGTATGCATAATAACTACTAACAGTTACCTCTACTATTATGATAACAGCTAACAATTCTCACCATCATTATAATAACTAGTAATAGTTTTCACAGTGCTAGCCAATGTGCTTAATGCTATGCATACATCTATATATGTGAAATAAACCAAAAGAAAGAAGTTATTCTAAAGTAGGACTAGCTCAGGCAAATTTCTCCGAGTTACTTTTTCTATTACTCATGACACAAAAAAGGTTATGTCAGCAAATGATCTAATTACCAGGATATTTGACTATGTAACTTTGGTGATGAATATTCCTAGTACTCTTTTATTTCCTGTATATACAGTAAATTCTTGTTGCACAGAAATAGTCTTATAATAATTATTTTTTCATATTCCTCAGCTCATAGTAAAAATTTGTGTTTATTGAAGGAATATTTATTGAATGAATGACTCAACAATAGGTTAATTTGATATTAGAATTGAAGATTAGTATTAAGGATGCTTAATTTGTAATCAAAATCCCTGAATGTGAGTCCCTTCCCACCCAACTGAGCTTGGAGAAATCACATAAACTCTCTGTTCTCAAATCCTACATCTCAAGGCTGCTGTGAGCATAAAAGGAGACAATGCATGCAAAATTACTTTACTAACTTTGAATATTATGATTTTCTAGTGCTTATTGATTTTGGTAAGGTCCCTGGGTGGTGCAAATGGTTTTCCCTTGGCTACCAATCCAAAGGATAGTGGTTCAAACCCACCTGGTTGTCCGCAGAAGAAAGGCAGTTGGCTGCAGAAGAAAGGCTATGGAGCTGTTCTACAACACATGCAACACATGGAGTTGCCATGAGTCAGAATCAACTGGATGGCAACAGGTTTGTTTTGTACTAATTTTGGTAATACACAGAAATGACTGAAGCTGTTAAATCAGATATTATTATTCTTGATGAATTACCGTCCCATTTTCCCAGTGCATATATGACAGAGATAGCATGGTAAAATAGAAAACAAAATTAATGTAATTTATGCCTTTATGTATCTTTATGAATATGCTTTATCTTTACAGACATCCTTATTCTCTCTGAAACTTACATTCTTCTTTTATAAAATAAGATTGTAATACTAGAACATTTCTATATTTTTCAAGTTCTTCTAGGTTCTTGAGAATATTTTAATGGTCGTAGCAATATTGAAAGATATATTCATTTTATAAATGTGCATACATATTGTGAATACATAATACTGAGAAGCTTTTTGGTAACTAATGAACAAATACATCCAGATTATTTTTCTCTTTCAAAACATTTCCCATTAGACCACACATTTCTTTGACTGTTATCACAATGACCCAATGCTCTCACCTTTTACTACAGGATATTCAGATATTACTCATGTGATACACACTTCAGTGTTTATTGTAGTCAGGCTACAACAGACATTGTCTTCCTCATCTTCCAATGCCCCTCTTGTGAGAACCCATGTTCTCAGTGTCAGGGAAGGTTTTGCTTCTTATGAACATTTGGTATTAATTTTTAAGATAGTGGCACTGAATCTTACATCTATTAGTCATGTGTTTCCATTTCCTTTGCCTGCAGAGAATATCAGAGCCAAATACATACTCTTCTTACAATAAATATGCAAGACCTTATTATGCGTATTATTGTAAAACAAATCATTTTTCTTGGTTTCTACTTTTTTTCTTTCTTTTTCTGTCTCCATTGCTTTCTCTTTTCTCTTTTCTCTTTCTGCATGTGTGCATATGTGAGTAGACATAGTTAATTCTTGTCCTTAATTTCTATTTCCTATTTGCTGTTTATCTTTATATGTGTGTGTATGTATGTTTGTGTGTGTGTGACAGAGAGAGATAGAACATGGTAAATTATCTGTTATGACATTCCTTCTCGATTTACATAAACCACAAATTAAAATCAATGTTAGTTACAATTTAGTCATCCTTAATTTTAGATCAAAAGCAAAGTAGTTGTGCTTGACTATTGATTTTATTAGACTGTTTTATCTTATAACAGCTCATCTGCATCACATATGGAACACCTTATATGTTTACTTTTAGATTCTACATCAACCCAAAGAAATATCCTTTGTCCAAATTATTATCATCTAGAAAAATTATGAATTCCAAGGGATTCTTATGGCTATAATAAAATAAATTTAAGTATACAAATAATAAAGCATATTTATGGCAATAATAATTCTAAGAAATAATTTTTTTTAATTACACAAGTTTGCTTAATTTTTATTAAAATGGGAGAATAGGCCATTAAATGCATAAAATGGTTAAGGTAAGGGCAGAAATCTGATTTAGGAAACAGTATAGAAGTTAGACTTTTCTGAATATACCGTTTTGTAGATTTGACATTGGCAGCATGAAAAGTTTTACACAATTATAAAACAAAACTGAGTTAAAAAAAAAAAAAATCCCTGAAAACCATGAACAAAGTAGAACAAATAAGTTTGAGTTGGTAAACAAAGCAGAAAGGAAATATTTTAAGTGGACTTAAAACACAATAATTTGATTATACATCCCTATTGGAAAAAAAATAGCTGGGTAAAAGAAACAGCTTTTAGTAGTATTGTCAGAAATAATTGACATCTTTATTATAAAATAAATACATGAAATATATTAATGTTTAGGAACTAAGATTTTTTTAGTATAAGAGAAAAATTAGAACATAGTACATAAAAGATAAGTAAGACCCCCACAATCTTAAGTTTAAACTGGAAATATTAGTATAATTCTTAATATATTTTATCTCTTAAAATGTATATATTGTATGGCTCTGTTCACTGAAAAATATCTGGATGGAGCTTGAAGACACTGTGCTGAGTAAAAGAAGCCAATGACGAAAGGACAAGTATTGTATGATCTCACTTATATAAAAAGACAAGAAAAGGTAAATGTATAGAGACAAAGTTTATTAACGGTTACCAGAGGCGGAAAGGAGGAGGAAAACAGGGTTAACGGTGATGGAAAAATTGTATTGATTAAGGATATTGCACAGCTGATTATTGTAACTGCTGTCAATAAGTTGTACACCTGTACACAGGAAAGAGCAAAGATGGCGCTTGGAGCCAGGCACTCGAGCAAAAGGAGGGGGAGGCGATGAGAGGCAAGTGAGAATCAAAAGAAGCAGAAGAAAAAAAGCCACACTAGCAGCCAACAAATGGCACCCAGTGAGCCGCCCGCTTGGGTGTGTGGAATCCAAGCAGCTGGCACTTCCCAGTCAAGAGATTGTGGCCATGGGAAGCAGAGGAGCCCGAGCCGGGGCAAAGAGGAGTGGGGGGTGGGAAAGCACACACCACAAATTACCGGCTGTTTTGTCTCCCACTGGATGCTCCGTGAGGCTGCTTTCTCATACCCCCGTTTGCTGGTCTCCGATAGGAGTCCAAGATGGTGGATCCGCACTGCGTTATCTGGTAGGGGACCTCTACATGAATCTCTCCTCGCTCTGTGTTCTCTTTCAGTATTCTCACTCCATTTGGTGCTCGGCTGAATTCTTTATCTCTTCATTTGATGTTCTAGGGTTTCAGGATTGTTGCATTCTCTGTTTGGCTTAGTTTTTTGGATCTTTGCTATGGAGGGACGGCGTGGTGCTTATGCCTAGTGCGCCATCTTGCCGGAACCTCGGCCCTTTCTTCTTTTTGGTTGTGCGCATTTATTGCTATAAACTGATCTCTGTGCACTGCTTTGCTGTACCACAAAGGTTCTGGTAGGATGTGTTTTCTTTCTCATATGATTGTCTGAAATTCTTGTTTCCATCCTTATTTCTTCTATAACCCAGTAGTTTTTGAGCGAGGTGTTCAGTTTCTATGTTTAATTTTTTTCCTTGCATTTTCTGTTATTGATTTCTATTTTATGGGTTTATGGTCAGAAAAGATGCTTTGTAATATTTTGATATTTATGATGTTGTTAAGGCTAGCTTTAAGGCCTAATATGTGATCTATTCTGGAGAATGTTCCATTTGCGTTGGAAAAAAAAGTATACCTGGCTGCCGTTGGGTGGAGTGTTTGGTATATGTGTGAGATCAAGTTGGTTGATTGTAGCATTTAGATCTTCCGTGTCTTTGTTGAGCTTCTTTCTAGATATTTTCTTCTTCACTGAAAGTGGCATGTTGAAGTCTCCTACTACTATTGTGGAGCTGTCTATCTCACTTTTCACTGCTGTTAAAGTTTGTTTTATGTATTTTGGAGCCCTGTTGTTGGGTTGTAAATATTTATTATAGTTATGTCCTCCTGGTGTTTTGACCCTTTAAACATTATATTGTTTCCTTCCTTATCCTTTGTGGTGGGTTTTATTTTAAAGTCTATTTTGTCAGTGATTAATAGTGCTACTCCTGCTCTTTTTTGAGTGTTGTTTGCTTTATATATTTTTTTCCATCCTTTGAGTTTTAGTTTGTTTGTGTTTTTTAGTCTAAGGTGTGTCTCTTCTAGGCAACTTATAGACAGATCATGTTTTTTTATCCAATGTGCAATAGTGTGTCTCTTTATTGATGCATTTAGTCCATTTACATTCAGCATAATTATTGATAGATATGAGTTTAGTGCTGTCATTTTAATGTATTTTTTGTGTTTTGTTACAGTTTCTTTGTTCCACTTAATTTTCTATGCTGAGTCATTTTTATTCATGTAGTTTCTTTTCATCTTTTTCATTGCTGTTGATTTTGTTTTTTCTGAGTCTTTATATTTTTCTAGTTTTTTATTTTGTCTTACAGGATTGTTAGTTTCCTTTGTGGTTACCTTAATATTTACCACACTTTTTCTAAGTTTATACCAGTCTTTTATTTCTTTATATTGCCTTGACTTACTCTCCATATGAAAAATATATGTCTACATTTTTTAAGTCCCTCTTTTTGTTTTAATATTTTCATCATTTACATATTGACATCTGTTTCCTCATTTTCAGTGTTTTATCTTTGATTTACTTTTGTGACTTCCCTGTCTGGGCTGATATCTGGTTGCTCTGTCCTGTGTTCTAGTCTTGGGTTGTTATCTGATGTTATGGATTTTCTAACCAGAGGACTCCCTTTAGAATTTATTGTGATTTTGATTTGGTTTTTTGGAAATTCCCAATCTTCTGTTTATCTGGAAATGCCCTAATTTTGTCATCATATTTGAGAGACAGTTTTGCTGGATATATAATTCTTGGCTGGCAGTTTTTTTCCTTCATCACCATTATATTTGAGAGACATTTTTGCTGTATATATAATTCTTAGCTGGCAGTTTTTTTTTTTTTTTTTCATTCAAAGCTTTCTATATGTAATTCCATTGCCTTTTTGCCTGCATGGTTTCTGCTGAGTCATCTGAGCATATTTTGATTGACTGTCCATTGTAGATGACTTTTCTTTTATCCCTAGATGCTCGTAAAATTATCTCTTTACCTTTGACTTGGCAAGTTTGATTATAATATGTCTTAGTGACTTTCTTTTGGGATCTATCTTATTTGGGGTTTGATGAGCATCTTGGATAGATATCTTCTCATATTTCATGATATCAGGGAACTTTTCTGCAAATAAATCTTCAACAGCTCTCTCTGTTTTTTCTGTTACCCCCCCCCCCCATTCTGGTATTCCAGCCCCTCATAGATTATTCCTCTTGATAGAATCTCACAAATTCTTATTGTTTTTTTCATTTTTTAAATCCTTTTGTCTGATTTTTCCTCAGATAAGTTGGTGTCAAGTGTTTTATTGTCAATCGCACTTATTCTGAATTCCATTGCCTCATTTCTGCTTCTATAACTTTTTATTGAGTTGTCTAATTCTGAAATTTTACTGTTAATCTTCTGGATTTCTAATTGTTGTCTCTCTATGGATTCTTGAAGCCTGTTAAATTTGTCATTATGCTCTTCTGTAATCTTTTTAAGTTCCTCTATTGCATGTTCTGCGTTTTGCATAATTTCTTTCCTGATGTCTTGAGGAGTTATGTATTTCAATCTTTTGTATTCTGCCTATGGTAGTTCAAAGAAATTTTCTTCATCAAGAAAATTTCTAGGACTTCTGGCAACATGGCGCTCTAGGCAGAAGCACCATGCAGTCCCTCCACAGCAAAGATCTGAAAAGCTATGCCAAACAGAGAAAACAGCAATCCTGAAACCCTAAACATCAAATGAGGAGATAAAGAACTCAGCCAAGCACCAAATGGAATAAGAAACTGACAGGGAACAAAGAGCAAGGAGACCTACATGCAGAGGTCCCCTATCAGATAATGCCACACTGATCTGCCATCTTGGACTCCTATCAGAGACCAGCAAATAGGGGGTATGAGAAAGCAGCTTCATGGAGCTTCCAGCAGGAGACAGAACAACTGGTAACTGGCAATCTGTGCTTTCCCACCCCTTACCCTTCTTCACCACCACTCAGCCTCCTCTGCTTTCCACAGCCACAGTCTCTTGGCCGGGAAGCACTGGCTTCATGGATTCCACCCGCTCACACTGGCCGCCTCCCTGAGTGCCGTTTGTCAGCTGCTGGTGTTGCTTTTTTCTGCTTCTATTGATTTCTTCCTTACCTCTCAACATCTCCTCCTTCTTTCACTCAAATACCTGACTCCATGTGCCATCTTTGCTTCTTCCTGAGGGGCTGTGCAGCTCCGTTCGAGAGTGGAACTTCTTCCTGGTCCGTGCTGCCATGCTGGTCAGATCCTGGGGCTTTTTTCTTTCTTTGTTTGTTTACTTTGAAATGTTCATTTTTTTCTTTTTGTTTTCTCAAGTTGGGAGCCCTTTCTTGTGAGGCAGTGCTGTGCAGCTTGGGACCTACCCTCTCAGCTTGGGCATATGCACAGAGGGATCTCTGCGGACATTTCTTTTTTCTGGTTTTTTTTTTCCTTTCTGTTTTTTGGGGGGCTTTTCTAGTTTTTTAAAATTTATTTCGTTTTCTTTTCCCTCTTTTTCCCTTTTGTCTTTCTTCAATACTCAGTTTCTCGTCTCTCTATACCTTCCTTCTCTTCCTGTCCCCTGAATACCTGGCACTGAATACCTCTACACCTCTTAGCCAGGCTGTACTTCAACACCTGGTAACAACATCCCCAGACCTCATAGCTGCACCATTGGGATCCTTGGGAGCTTTGCTGTTCTTCTTTTTTTTTTTCCTCTAATTTATATTTATTCATCTTTTCTTTTTTTTCTTCTTTTTTCCCCTTTTTTCTCCATTTCATAGTCTCTCATCTCTCCACTCCAACGGCAAGCTCCCCAGCACTCTTTTTTGTTTGTATTTTTTGACTCCTATTCCTCTCTCCTCTCTACCATACCCATCTAAGCTCCACACATCACAATCTCCCCACCCCCCATCCTGCCAATCAGTACTGTGTGCTTCATGTCACACCACCAAGCAGCACAGGCACAGCCTACCAGGACCTGCCCTGCACTGATTACTGGCCTGCCCTGGTGGCTGTAGTAAGTGCCACAAACAACCCATCCCAGCAACTCATCTTCAGCTTGACCTGCCCTGCTGTACCATATCTGAGCTTCTGACTCTGCCATTGGAGATGGAGGCAAAAAGTATCGTGCCCACAGATGAGTAAACAACAAAAAACACACAGCCTGGCTGCTCAGACATAGCTAAAAATTGTTTAAAAGGACAAAACAAACAAATCTATAATCAATAAATGAGAAAAATCACTACTTAATGCCCTGAAGACAGCAGACAATACCAAAACATTTACAAAAACAGGACAGGATGGCTCCAGTAGGCGTCCAAAATAAAACACCAGATGACTTTCCAGTATAAGAAAAGGTACTGCAACTACCTGATAATGAATTCAAATCTCTAATACTCAGAATTATCCAAGAGTTGAAGCAAAAAGCAGACAAAAATGAGGAAAACGTAGACAAATTCATGGAAAATACAAACGAAAAATAGAAGAATTCAGGAAAATAATGCAGGAACAAAATGCCAAAATAAATTCACAACTAGAAATTACACAAAACAACAGTTAGAAATCCAAAAGGTAAACAACAAGATTTCTGAAATGGGCAGTGTCATAGAAGGGCTGAGGAGTAGATTTGAAACAGTGGAAGACAAGATCAGAGAAATTGAATACAAAAACATGGATACAACTCTTTTGGAGGAAAACTCAGAAAAAAGAACAAAGTAAAATGAAAAGACCCTGAGAATTATGTGGGATACAATCAAAAGCAAAAATTTACACATGATCAGAGTTCCAGAACAGGGGGAGAAAACAGAAAACACAGGGAGGATCATTGAAGAACTGCTGACAGAAACCTTCCCCAATGTCATGAAAGATGAAAAGGTGGCCATTCATGAAGCTCAACGAACCCCATAGAGGATAGACCTCAAACGAAAATCACCAAGGCATATCATAATCATACTCGCCAAAACCAGCGACAAAGAATCCTGAGAGCAGCTCATGAAAAACAAGAAGTCACATAGAGAGGAGAAACAATAAGACTAAGCTCAGATTATTTGGCAGAAACCCTGCAGGCAAGAATGCAATGGGATGACAGATATAAAACCTTGAAAGAAAAAAATTGTCAGCCAAGAATAATATATCCTGCAAAACTCTCATTCAAATATGATGGTGAAATTAGGACATTTCCAGATAAACAGAAATTAAGGGAATATGTAAAAATTAAACCAGATTTAAAAGACTTATTAAAGGGAGACCTTTGATCTGAGAACAAACACCATCAGATCACAGGCAGAATCTAGGATGCAGGATCGTACCAGCCAGATACCAATCTAGGAAATGAACTCTCAAGGACTATCCAAAAAGAAAAGATATACAACAGGGAATGAGAGCAGTTAATCTGTAAATGACAAAAACATTAGAACAATAAAAGAGGAGAAATATGGTGAAGGTATAGAACCTTCTAATGAAGAGGAAGGCAAGGCAATAATAGACTGCTTCAAACTTAGAAATATAAGGGTAAATTTCACAGTAACCACAAAGAAAGTTAACAAACGTACTTGTAAACATAAAGAGGAAATACATAAAGTCTCAATAAAAACAAAACCTACAAAAACAAAAGAAATGAAAAAAATCCACAAACAAAAGTAATTCAGCATAGGAGAGTAAGAAGAACAAAGAAAACTTATGAATCTGTGAAGCATCTCATAACATGGATGAAACTGGAAGACATTATGCTGAGTGAAATAAGTCAATCACAAAAGGACAAATATTGTATGAGACCTCTATTGTAAAAACTCATGAAAAAGTTTACACGCAAAAAGTAACAATCTTTGCTGGTTATGAGGGATAGGGGGGTGGGGGGAAATACTAAATAGGCAACAGATAAGTGGTATCTTTGGTGAAGTGTGAGAGTACACAATACTGGTGAAACCAGCACAACTTGTACAAGAAAAGGTCAAGGAAGCTCCCTAGACACATCCAAACTCCCTGAGGGACTGAATTGCTGGGCGGAGGGCTGTGGGGACCATGGTCTCAGGGAACATCTAGCTCATTTGGCATGACACAGCTTATAAAGACAATGCTCTACATTCTACCTTGGTGAGTAGCATCTGGGTCTTAAAAGTCTGTGAGCAGTCATCTAAGATACTCCAATGGTCTCACCCCTTCAGGAGCAAGGGAGAATGAAGAGAACATGATACAAGGAAAAGATTAGTCCAAAGGACTAATGGACCACAGCTACCAAGGCCTCCACCAGACTAAGTCCAGTACAGCCAAATGGTGCCCGGCTAGAACTGCTGACTGCTCTGACTGGGATCACACCAGAGAGTTCTGGACAGAGCTGGAAAAGGATGTAGAACAAAATTCTAACACACGGGAAAAAGACCAGTTTTACTGGCCTGAAAAGAGTCTGGAGAAACCCTAAGCATATGGTCCCCAGACACCCTTTTAGCTCAGTGATGAAGTCACTTCTGAGCTTCACTGTTTAGCTGGGGATTTGACAACCCCATAAAACAAAGTGGGACTAATGAGGCGCAGCAAACAAGGGACAAGGAGTAGAAGACAGAAGGGGATGGGAAAGTTGGTGATAGGGAACCCAAGGTTGAGTAAGGACAGTGTTGACATGTAGCAGGTTTGTTAACCATTGTCATAGGGCAACATGTGTACTGTTTAAAGAAAAACTATTTTGTTCTGTAAACCTTCATTTAAAGTGAGAATAGCAGCACAACTGGAAGAATGTAATTGATGTCACTTGAACTGTGCATGTAGAAATTTTTGAAATGGTGTATCTTTGGCTATGTATATTTTCGCCAAAAAAAAAGGTCGAGAACCGAGAGGGTTGACATGTCTTGGGGTTGTTAACCAATGTCATAAAACAGTATGTGTACTGACTGTTTAATGAGAAGCTATTTGTTCTGTAAACCTTCACTTAAAGTACAATTTTAAAAAATTGGAAATAAAAAAAGGAAATTTCTAGATTCTTTATTTTGGGAGCATGCTGAATCCATAATGGTCTGCCTCTGTGATTTGATATTGACTGTTGTCTCCTAGCCATCAATAAGTTATTTATTTATTTTATGTTTGCTTACTCTGTCCTAGCTTCTTGTTTTGTCTTGTTTTGATATGCTGAAATAGGCTGCTTGTTTGAGCTAGTTCACTCACCAGTGCCCCTGAAGCTCCAATGTCTTGCTACCAGGTGTCCAGAACTGCCATTAAGTATGTGAGCCCAGGAGTCCACCCACTCCTCTTGTATGGGTTCAGCTCAGGTGTCCAGGTAGTTGGCCACCAAGTGTGTGGTTTAGGCTCTCACCTACAGTCCTATACAGACATGGTTGATTGGTGTAGGAACAGGCATCCAGCTGCAGTAGGGTAACACACGCTGTGCAAGGCAGTGTGCTGACGGCTGCCTCCGAATGCCCAGGAGGAAAACATGTCCTTGTTTCCTAGAGCATGTAGGTGGGTGAGTTTTGCAGCCAGACTATGAGCACCCAATGCTGTTGGCTGTAAGGACTGGGGGGTTTCTCTTATTCCTGGACCCCTATCGCAGGTGGCTAGTTAGTGTGGGAAGAGCCACCAGTCCTCAGATCCCTGATGTCGGTAGGTGAAGACCATCCTTAATCAGCAGAGCAGTGTCAAATGTCATGAACCAGCCACTTCACAGCTGAAAGTTAGACTTTAGGTATATACCCTGTTGTGTTGCGTTAATGAGGGCCTACACTGTTGAAATGGGTCCACACAAGTCTCTGCAGGGAGAAAGGTATTCAAAGTCCACGAATCTGTTATGCCTGTGCCTTGGCAAAGGAGCTGTGCCTACCCTGAGATCCTGGTTTAGGGGAGCTGGCAGATTATTTTTCCCCATTTGTTAATTTGTTTCCTCTCCAGGGCCAGGAGAATGACTTTGGGTGTGTGACGAATCCTGCTTCTGGCTCAGAGGACTCTGCAATCCCTGAAGCCATCCTGAACCCAGTGCAGAGCAGGGAGTAGGGACGTTTTTTCCTAAACAGGGTGTTTTTGATCCACGTGGTAGGCCAGATGCAAATACTTATCTTCCGCTGATCGAAAGCTACTTCTCACTGGTTCTGGATGACTGAGTAGACTCTGTGTCATTGGTCTCTCCCGATGTGGAAAATGCCTTCCAAACGCCTCTGCTTGCCTGCCTGCCTGCTCACTCCTGAGCTTATCTGGGCTGAAAGACTGCTCTTGCTGGGTCAGTTCTGGCAACTCCTCACTGCTCCAGAACCATCTCTCTCTCCCCCTGCCACTCAGTCTGATTCCTCAACTTTGCCTTTGATGTTCAGGGCCCCTAGATTGTCATATATAATTAATTTACCTGTTTTTTTTTGGTCTTTGTTGTAAGAGGGACAACCAGAAGTGTCTGACTACTCCACCGTCTTGGCCCCACCTCCAATTATTCTTGATTTGAGTGAGAAAAGGGCAGATCTGTATACCTGCTGATGCAAGGAGGGATCAACAGCTCCTAGGTAAACTGGTGAAGCATGTTGTGAAAGATCTGTAAGTTTCCAGAGGACTTGTGTTCAGAAAATATCAAAATTAAATTAAATCAAGGAGGCTTATTATTATTATTACCATTAATTAAGGTATCACACACTGTCTTTGATGAAAACATGTCTAGAATCATCTTATTTCTTAAACATTAGAAATTTTTATATTTATATTTTACTTATGCTTGAAGTTAGTGGCTACACTTAAATTACTTTTTCTATGCAATAGAACATACTATAATTCAGACTGTTTCCACATTTTGAAAAAATTGAGAACAGAATTTGTTAAAAAGAACTTTAAGACTTGCCAGCAGATGTTTCACCATTGTGATTCTTAACAAATGAATAAAATGCTCCAAGTTATATCCAATGTCCAAAACTTTTTCTGTGGAAATGTAAAGGAATCCACATATATCTTCTCTAGCCTGTAAAAACATTGATTTATACACTATCTATCAGAAAAGTTTCATATCCTTCTTTATTTCCAAGTCTTTATACTCCTATTTGCTTTTACTTATTATTTTTGTTTTCAAAACTCATGTCTTTCTATATTTTCTTTTTATATTATTACATCAGTATACATTATTTTCCAATTCTTATCATCATTTTACCTCATCTGCCTTTCCTTTTATATTAACTTCACTTTTGTTGTTGATGATAGGTTCTGTTACCTAATCATAAAATGTAGAAAACAATGTTAATTATGAAAAAAAAAAACTTTTATTAAATCCAATATTTGAAGGAAAGGATTCAGATTCTTTTAAACTATATTTGTACGACCATAATTAATTCACCATAATGCATTTATAGAATATTTACCAATGACAAGGCTTAAGCTACTTCCTGAGAAATATAAATAAAAACACCTGTTTCTTACCCTCAAAGAGCCCAAAGTCTAACAGGAAATCAAACCAAAACAACACAAAACAAAAACTGAGAGTTTTCTGATTGCCATATATAAAATATCTATCCCTACCACCAGATTTATCCCCTTAATTTCATTGCAGTTATTTTTCTCTGAAATTACATCATTTATATGCTAGATATTTTATTATTTATCTTCTCTATTAGAATGAAAGCAATACAAAGCCAGGGATTTTATAACTACCTGTATCCTCACAACCCATGAGAATGCCCTGATATCAGTAAAATTTAATTGAATAAATAAGAACTCTATTGTGAGTATATTTAGGAAAGAATAAAGTTTGAAAGTAGGGTGGGATTTATCTAGAGAATAAGTAGCTAAGTTATTGCAGAAAGTAGGAGAAGAATAAGCCTAATTTAGAGGTGACAGAATAAGAGACCATCATGAGGGAGGAAGGTTAATAGTGAAAGTCTAGGTGGAGAAGCTGACATGAATGACACTGTATGTCTTGCTAAGGGGAGTTGATTGTTATTCTGAAAGCAATAGAAAGCTATTGAAGGATTTTAAACATGGAAGGAAGCAAAATTATTCATTTAATCTTTTAGAGGAATTACTCTGGAAATAAAGGAGAGAATGTATTTAAAGTAGAATGATCATGCATACCAGTTTGCCTAAGAGAGTTCAAGTTTATCATGTTGCCTCAGGACAATCAATAATAACTTCCATTTCATTATCAAAAGTGTCTAAGAGTAAAAATGCATAAGAATAAAATAAAGTAAAAGTGGTGTATTTGGAGGAGGGGAGGGTAAGTCCAGAAGTAGAAAGGTCAGTAAGAAGTTCAATGCTCAAATCCAGGTAAATAATGAAAAGTGACTGAATCATGACATCAAGTGGGATGAAACAGAGCATGACACATTTGGTGTCATAAAATAATTACTATAATTTCTACATGTCTAGAGAATAATGCATTAGGAGGGAAAGAAGTAAGAATGAGGCTGCTGAGGTAGGCAGGGACGAGGTCAGTAGGTCACTGGAGGTCTTATAAGCTAAATTAAAGCATTGAATTTTAGTCTAAAGAAAATGTAAAACAACTGAGTACGTTGAGAAATAGAGACATGGTTATATGTGTATTTTAAATGGAACCCTGGCTTCAGTGCAGAGAATAGATTTCTGGGAATAAGACCATAGTTTTTGTTAGTTGCCATCAAGTCAATTCTGATTCATGGAGACCTCATGAGTGCACAGTAGAACTGTTCCATAGGGTTTTCAAGGCTGTGATTTTTTGAAAGTAGATCACCAGGCCTCTTTTCCACCGTACTTCTGGGTGTGTTTTAACCATCAGCCTTTCAGTTAGCAGTCAAGTGCTTGCTCATTTGTGCCACTCAGGGACTCCTGGGAGTAAGACTATAGACAAGGAAGCTAGACAAAAGCTTTATGTTGTAAAATGTTGTAGTAATGCAGAATAAAGAATAATAGACTAAAGTAGAAACAATGGAGACAAAGACAGGTAGATTTATACAAGAGATTCTTAAATGGTAGGAAAAAATGGGACGTATGATCAACTGGAAATGGGGAGTAAGGGGAGTAGAAGGAATCAATAGTGATTCTCCAAATTCTATCTCAATTAAGTGGTGTTTCACTGAGCCACTCATTGACATGGAAAACCCAATGGGATGAACAGATTTCAGAGGTTGGTGATGATGTCTGCCTTTAATATATGGTATTTTAGATGTTTATAAGACACATGGAGCCCTGGTGGCACAGTAGTTAATAACTCAGCTGCTAACATTGGAAACCCTATGGCACAGTTCTACTCTGTCCTATAGGGTTGCTATAGGGTCACCATGAGTTGGAATCAACTCTAGGGGAACGGGTTTGGGCTTTTTTTGTTGTTGTTGTTAGAAGACACATGAGTGTGTGTATATATAGATAGATAGATAGATAGATATGGAAAGTAAATGGATATAGAAGAACAGAATTCAGGACAAAAGTAATGGATAAACATATAGATTTTTTAGTTATCAGCATATAGATCAAAGCAGAAGTTATGTGAGTAAATAGAATTGCTAAGGAATGTTTTTCGACTGGCACATAATCAATCAGTGATAACTATCACTGCGATGACCATGTTAAGAAGAAAAATTTAATTTGGAACACATTAAGTTCTTTTATTAAATTTCATCTTTATATAAGGTATTCCAAACTAACTGAATTCCAGCAATCCAGTTAAAGACCACTTCATCTGTACCTACAAAGCACTATTGTCTCCTAACCAGTGTGCTACATATTTTCCAGATACAGCAAAATTTGAATGGGTAATCATGAACCTCTTTTATTATGAAATATTTTTTTCCAGGGCTCTGAAAATAAAATGAAATTATCGAATAGGAACAAACATCTGTTTATATAGACATGATTTTAGATAAAGGGTTTCTTATCATCTATTCCAGTTAACAGTTAAATTTCAGCTATATATTTACCAAAACTGTCACCCAAAGTTTATATCCTAATATGTATTTTGCAACCATAAAATAACTACTTATTTAAAT
The DNA here is from genome assembly GCA_030035585.1 of Dugong dugon. Classification (NCBI taxonomy): domain Eukaryota; kingdom Metazoa; phylum Chordata; class Mammalia; order Sirenia; family Dugongidae; genus Dugong; species Dugong dugon. The sequence goes on from CM057479.1 coordinate 39,849,279, forward strand.
GAAATTTTATCTAAGTAAAACTGACCAAACAGATTTGGGAAAGAAGAATAATGATTACATTTGATGCATTATAAATAATTCAGTCTTCAAAGCTAAGACATGAATTATTTTAACCTGACGAATACGGCTTAAAAATTTGGAACGTGAGTTTTGAAATTTTGAAACTCATTGCACCATTCAGAATAAAGGCTGTTTTGAAGCCCTGGAGGTTTTTATTGTTTTTAATGAACATCCAAAACCTTACTTTATTTTTTTTAAATTTTTTTTATCGTTGTAATTAAATGAAGTTTACATTTCAAGATAGACTCCCATACAGAAATTTTTTTTTTACATACTTTGTTATGAGACCCCAACCGCTCACCCCATTCTGCAATAGCACACTCCTCCCTTCTACCCCTGATTCTCCATGAACATTCAACCTCTCCTAACTCTCTCTGCCTTCCCATCTCACCTCTGGGCAGAAGCCACCCCTTGGTCTCTTGTGTCTACTTGACTAAGAGGCACATTCTTCAAAAGTACCACTTTATGTCCCACAGTCCAGTCCAATCCCTGTCTGAAGAGTTGCCCTGGGAAATTGTTTTAGCTCTGGGGTGATAGAGAGACCAGGGGCCATGCTTTCCAGGGCACCTCCAGTCTCAGTCAGACCATTAAGCCTGGTCTTCTTACTAGAATTTGAGTTCTGCATCCCATCGTTCTACTGCTCCGTCAGGGACCCTCTGTTGTGTTCCCTGTCAGGACGTTCATTGGTGGTAGCAGGGCACCATCTAGTTCTTCTAGTCTCAGGCTGATGAAGTCTCTGGTTTATGGGGCCCATTCTGTCTCTTGGGCTAATACTTTCCTTGTGTCTTTGGTGTTCTTCGTTCTCCTTTACTCCAAGTGGTTGGGACCAATGGATGCATCTTAGATGGCCACTTGCAAGCTTTTAAGACCCCAGACACCACTCACCAAAGTAAGATGCAGAACATTTTCTTAATAAGCTTTGTTATGCCAATTGACCTAGATATCCACTGAAAGCATGGTCCCCAGACCCCAAATCCCTGCCCCTGCTACTCTGTCTCTCAAAGTATTTGATTGTATTGAGGAAACTTCTTAGCTTTGGTTTAGTCCAATTGTGCTGGTTTCCCCTGTAGTGTGTGCTGTCCTTCCCTTCACCTAAGAGGATTCTTATCTACTATCTACTTAGTGAATAACACTCACCCTTCCTCCCCACCCCTGTAACCATCAAAGAATGTTTTCTTCTGTGTTTAAACCTTTTCTTGAGTTCTTCTGATAATGGTCTTATACAGTATTTGTCCTCCTGTGACTGACTAAATTCACTCAGCATAATAAGTTCCAGCTTCGACCAAGTTATACGATGTTTCACAGTTTCATCATTGTTCTTTATCATCGTGTAATAATCCATTGTGTGGATATAGCATAGTTTGTTTATCCATTCTTCCATTGATGGGCATTTAGGTTTTCTTCCATCTTTTTGCTATTGTGAACAGTGCTGCGATGAACATGCGTGTGCATGTATCTATTCATGTGACGGCTCTTGTTTCTGTAGGATATATTCCAAGGAGCAGGATATCTGGATCATATGGTACTTCTATTTCTAGCTTTTTAAAGAAGGGCCAAACCGATTTCCAAAGTGGTTGTATCATTTTACATTCCCACCAACAGTGTATAAGTGTTCCATTCTCTCCACAACCTCTCCAGCATTTGTTATTTTGTGTTTTTTGGATTAATGCCAGCCTTGTTGGGGTGAGATGATATCTCATTGTAGTTTTGACCTGCATTTCTCTAATGGCTAATGATCATGAGCATTTCTTCATGTGTCTGTTAGCTCCCTGAATATCTTCTTTGGTGAAGTGCTTGTTCATATCCTTTGCCCATTTTTTAATTGGGTTATTTGTCTTTTTGTTGTTGAGGTTTTTCAGTATCTTGTAGATTTTAGAGATTAAATGCTGATCGGACTTGTAGCTAAAATTTTTTTTCCCGGTCTGTAGGTTGTCTTTTTACTCTTTTGGTGAAGTAAAACCTTACTTTATATTCTTACTCTTCAACTGTGCCATGAACTATGTCAGCATAAGAGAGGTTATACATCATAAGAAGAGGAAAGAACATGAGTATGCCTCAGACCGATGCAAGAAAGTAATTCTTTTAGTTCAAAACAGTGAAATTAATCTACATTTCCAGGAGCATGTTTGTGTTAAACATTAAGGATCAATAACCCAGGAAAGATGACATTGTGTTTGATTATGGAGGGCCTCAAATATATTTGGCCTTTATCCTGTTAATTTTGGAGAGTTGTTCAAAGCTTTGTTGTTACTCAACAAAGGTTCAGTGGACAATTGGTAGAAAATTCTACCAACTGGTTAGAAAATAATTGATGGAGGGTAGGATGGCATATAGAAAAAACAAATTTGATCATATATTGAAATTAGGAAGCAAGAGGATGGGTATAGTGAGTTATACTTGATTATAATTATATTTGAAATTGTCATAATAAAATCTTACAAGTGTATATTTAAAAATGACTCTTAGACATTAAATGGGATTAAATAAATAAATAATTCATCAGCCATTAATAAGTTGGGAAAATACTATATTAGAATATTTGATAAAATAATTAAAAGAACCCAAAACAAAACAAAACAGCAAAAAGGTATGGTTAAAGAGAGAGGGATAGATGAAGAAACACAGTATACAGAAAAGGTGTTACAAGATGGCACTTAAGATGTAATTTCAAAGGGCAAAGAAGGGAGAGAAAAGCTGAGAAGAGAACAAAGTATGACAGGGTAGTCGTACGTTTACAGCAAAATTGGTCTGGATATAGCCTAAAGAAGGAGTCTGATGGCAGGAATCTGAGACAAGAAAACCATCTAGGAGGCAATTACAATAACCTAGACAAGTGATGATAAGAGCTGAATAAGATGAAAGTATGGAAAGAAAAAGATTAATATAAGCCAGTTTATTAAAATTTATTAGAAAGAATACATTCTAAAAATCGAATTATTCCCCTTTGCATGTACAACAACTGTAAAATTTGAAAGACCATTGGAGGTCATTTAAACAAGTAAGTATTTAAGGAAGAGCTGCTACATGGTAGTACAGCATGAACAACTCCTCTGATAGGAAGATCACTAATTCCTTTGGTTATTCATTCCTTTTTTGGGCTTTCTTCCTCAGAACTAAGAAAACTCCCCTCAGTCCTAGTTCTTTTCTGAGAAATCACAGAATAAACACAAACTTTTTCTACATGACTGTCCTTCAAATATATTTGAACAGATTTTATGTCCTGTAGTTAGCTTCACTCTATAATAAACCTCTCCAGTTGCAGTTTTTTATTTTTGTTGAACATTTTATGGTTTAACAACGGATACTGAAAAATTCAAACATGATATGATTTTAAGTGCTGAAAATAGCATCTAAGCAAAAAAAAAATTCTCCTTATGCTTCTGTGACTATCGTAAACTGTAACTTGGGTGGCACAAACAGTTTGTACTTGACTGCTAACTGAAAAGTTGGGGGTTTGAACATACCCAGCAGCACTGTAGAAGAAAAGCCTGGTGATCTGCTTCTGTAAAGAATACAGCCAAGAAAATCCCATGGAGTAGTTCTACTCTGTAACACATGGGGTTGCCATGAGTCAGAATCAACTAAACTGTGAGGGTTTGTCCATATGTGCTGTGAATTGGCTTGCATTTATGTCATAATATTTCATATTTTACAGCTATATGTATTTCATATTCCATGCAAAGAGTTTTAGAAAATGTAACTTCATCAAGGATACCTTAACTAAAACATAATACTGTAACATGGTATCATTGCATTATTTACAAAAAATGTAACAAATATATTATCATTTTCAATCATACTATACCCCATGTCATAAAATACAAATAATTTTTCCTATTGCAATTCATTAAGAGAACAATCACAAAGTCATAAAAACTAGAAGTGAGTATTCTTGAGATGATCTCTAAATTCAAGTGGAATATACTCAAAATTGTGCTTTGGCTCTTGTGGACTTGTTCTAATTTTCTTCAGCTTCAACTTGAACCTGCATATGAGCAATTAATAGTCTGTTCCACAGGCCCCTGGCCTTGTTCTGATTTATGATATTGAGCTTTTCCATCATCTCTTTTCACCGATGTAGTTGATTTGATTCCTGTGTATTCCATCTGACGAGGTCCATTTGTATAGTTGCCATTTATACTGCTGAAAAAAGGTATTTGCTCTGAAGAAGTCGTTGCTCTTTCAAAATTCTGTCATGTGATCTCCAGCATGATTCTTATAATCAAGGTCATATTTTCCAACTACAGATCCTTCTTCTTTGTTTCCCACTTTCACATTCCAATCGCCAGTAATTATCAATGCGTATTGATTGCATGTTTGATAAATTTCAGACTGCAGAAGCTGGTAAAAATCTTCAATTTCTTCATCTTAGTTGTTGGTGCATAAATTTGAACAATAGTCATATTAACTAGTCTTCCCTGAAGGCATATGGATATTATTATTGACAGCGTTTTACTTCAAGATAGATCTTGAAATGTTCTTTTTAACGATGAATGCAACAATATTCCTCTTCAAATATTTAGAGACCATTTTGAGAATAAATTTGGCTCATTGAACACTAACGACTGAAGACCAGACGAGTTGTGGAATGATACCAAGGACATTATACATGAAGAAAGAAAGAGGTCATTAAAAAGACAGGAAAAAAGAAAAGACCCGAATGGATGTCAGAAGAGGGTCTCCCTCTTTTTCGCTGACCCTCTACTTTACCAAGTATGATGTCCTTCTCCAGGGACTGGTCCCTCATGATAACATGTTCAAAGTATGTGGGATAAAGTCTCACCATCCTTGCTTATAATGAGCATTCTGGCTTTACTTCTTCCAAGACAGTTTTGTTCATTTTTCTGGCAGTCCATGGTATACTCAGTATTCTGTGATAACACCATAATAATTCAAAGGCATGAATTCTTCTTTGGTCTTCCTTATTCATTATCCAGCTTTCACATGCATATAAGGAGATTGAAAACACCATGTCTTGGGTCAGGCACACCTTTGTCCTCAAAGTGACATCTTTGCTTTTTAACACTTTAAAGAGGTCTTTTGCAGCAGATTTGCTCAATGTAATGCATAGTTTGTTTTCTTGACTGCTGCTTCCATGGGTGTTGATTGTGAATCCAAGTAAAATGAAATCCTTGACAACTTCAGTCTTTTCTCCATTTATCATGATGTTGCTTATTCCTCCAGTTGAGTGGGCTTTTGTTTTCTTTATTCATAGGTGTAATACATACTGAAGGCCGTGGTGTTTGATCTTCATCAGTAAGTGCTTCAAGTCCTCTTAACTTTCAGTTAAGCAAGTTTGTATTATCTGCATGTCAACGCTTGTTGATGAGTCTTCCTCCAATCCTGATATCATAGGATATATTATTTAGATAACCTATCTTCTCAGATTATTTGCTCACTATACAGATTGAATAAGCATGGTGAAAGATACAACCCTGGTGCACAACTTTCTTGACTTTAAAGCACGCAGTTTCCCCTTGTTCTATTCAAATGACTGCCACTTGGTCTTTGTAAAGGTTCCTCATGAATACAATTAAGTTTTTTGGAATTCCCATTCTTCGCAATGTTATCCATAATTTGTTATAATCCACACAGTCGAATGCCTTTGCAGTCAATAAAACACAGGCAAACATCCATTTGGTGGTCTCTACTTTCAGCCATGATCCATCTAACGTTAGCAATATATCTCTTGTTCCATGTCCTTTTCTGAATCTGGATAGAATTTCTGGCAGTTCTCTGTCAATGTGCTGCTGCAACAGCTTTTGAATAATCTTCAGCAAAATTTTCCTTGTGTGTGATGTTAATGATATTGTTTGATAATTTCCACATTCTGTTGGATTATTTTTCTTTGGAATGGACACAAATATAGATCTCTTTCAGTTGATTGACCAGGTAGCTGTCTTCCAAATTTCTTGGCATAGACGAGTGAGCACCTCCAGTGCTGTATCCGTTTGTTGAAACATCTTAATTGGTATTCGGTCAACTCCTGGTGACTTTTTTTTTTTTTTTTTGCTAATGCCTTCAGTGTGGCTTGGACCTCATCCTCCAGTACCTTCAGTTCTTGATCATATGCTGCCTCCTGAAATAATTGAATGTTGACCACTTCTTTTTGGTAGAGTGACTCTGTGTATTCCTTCCATTTTCTTTTGTTGCTTCCAGCATCGTTTAATAATTTCACTGCAGAATCCTTCAAAATTGCAACTCAAGCCTTGAATTTTTTCTTCAGTTCTTTCAGCTTGAGAAATGCTGAGCATGTTCTTCCCATTTGGTTTTCTCTCTCCAGGTCTTTGCACATTTCATTACAATACTTCACTTTGTCTTCTTGAGTCGCCCTTTGAAATCTTCTATTCAGCTATTTTTCTTCATCATTTCTTCCATTTCATAAGCTACTCTCCAATCAAGATCAAGTTTCAGGGTCTATTTTGACATCCTTTTTGGTTTCTTGGTGTCTTGTGTTTTTAATGACCACTTGATTTCTTCATGTATGATGTCCTTCCACAACTCATAATTTTGTCAAATCTACTCTTGAGATGATCTTTAAATTTAGGTGGGATATACTCAAGGTTGTACTTTGTCTCTTGTGGACTTGTTCTAATATTATTAAACTTCAACTTGAACTTGCAGAAGATCAATTGATGATCTGTTCCACAGTCAACTCCTGGCCTTGTTCTGACTGATGATATTGAGCTTTTCCATTATGTCTTTCCACAGATTTGATTTCTGTGTATTCCATCTGGAAACGTCCACTTGTATAGTTGCCATTTATGTTGTTGAAAAAAGGTATTTATAATGAAGAAGTCGTTGGTCTTGCAAAATTCCATTATGTGCTCTCTGGTGTTGTTTCTATTGCCAAATCCATATTGTCTAACTTCCAATCCTTCTTCTTTGTTTCAGGCTTTCTCATTCCAATCGCCAGTAATTATCAATGTGTCTTGCTTGCATGTTTGATCAATTTCAGTTTGCAGAAGGTGGTAAAAATATTCAATTTCTTCATCTTTGACCTTAGTGGTTGGTGCGTAAATTTGAATAATTAACTGGTCTTCCTTGAAGGCATATAGATACTATCCTAACACTGACAGTGTTGTACTCCAGGATAGACCTTGAAATGTTCTTTTTGATGATGAACGTGATACCATTCCTCTTCAATTCATCATTCCTGGCATAGTAGTCTATATGGTTGTCTGATTCAAAATAGCCGATACCAGTCCATTTCAGCTCACTAATGCCTAGGATACAGATCTTTATGCTTTCCATTTCATTTTTGATGATTCCAATTTTCCTTGCTTCATACTTCATAAATTCCACCTTCCTGTTATTAATGGATGTTTCCAGCTGTTTCTCCTCATTTTGAGTCGTGTCACATCAACAAATGAAGGTCCTGAAAACTTGACTCCATCCACTTCATTAAGCCTGACTCTACATTGAGGAGGCAGCTCTTCCCCAGTTGTATTCTGAGTGCCTTTCATCCTGAGGGGCTCATCTTCTGGCACTATATCAGACAATGTTCTGCTGCTACTCATAAGGTTTTCACTGGCCAGTTTTTCCAGAAGTAAACTGCTAGGCCCTTCTTCCTAGTCTGTCTTAGTCTGGTAGCTCCACTGAAACTTGTCCACCAAGGGTGACCTTGCTAGTATTTGAAATACCAGTGGCAAAGCTTCCAGTATCACCGCAACAGACAAACCTCTACAGTACAACAAACTGAGAGACACGTGGTGTCTGTTTCACTTTGGTAAATGACATTTTAGCCAAGCAAATTTAATTATCTATGTTTCTATGTGTTCTTATTATTTCATCAATGAAAAATTCATTTTTAAGTTTATGTATTATGAGCCCCATTCTGGTACTTAATCTTCTACTATCTCCTCCCATTCTTTTCCCCCCTCTGCATTAGGATATCTCTAATATGACTATGAGCTTGGAGACTGAAAAAAGGAAAAGATGTCTCCTCCTCTTACTTCACTACTCAGCTTCTACTCCACATGAACAGAATCCCTTTTAAGATTCTTATCAGCTAAAAAGCATTGTAAGTAATCATGTGACTGCATTGCCTCAACACTAGCGATTATTAAATTTAGCCATGTCGAGTATTCATCCATAAATCTTAAATGCACTGTTTGATTTTTAGACAAATAAGTAATGGACTGACATAAATCAGCAGTACTTTTCTGAAAGACATTTCCACAAGTGACCTGAAAAAAATTTTCCATAGTCATATACATTTGTGAAAACACACAGAGCTCCTACTTCTTGGAGATTGAGTGCATATTAGCACAGTAGCATGCCAACAGATTAAACAGTATGAGAAATCCTTATGTAAAGAAAGCCATTTAATTCTTCATATTTTAGTATTTTCTTAACATGTTGGAACATAGAACTCCATTTGATTATTGCATGTTCCTGTTTATGTGTGTGTGTGTGTGTGTGTGTGTGTGTGTGTGTGTGTGTGTGTGTAAGATTTGTGGGTTTGTTTGCATGATAGTTTTGTCTACATTTTTGTTTTATTTTTCTCCAACCTAATAATACCAGTTTGGGAACACTGAAATGACATTTTTGTCCACTATTGACATCACAGTGAAACATAATCATAGGTATGTAGGCAAAGTTAAATAATAACTCTTACTGACATTTTAAGAGTTTACCTTGCTTGGTTTACCATTTGTCTATGCAGCTCATTATTATTCTCCCTCCTGACAATATCTATATGGTATCTGTTGTGCTGTTGTTGTGTGCCATTGAGTCAATTCCGACTCATAGTGACCCTATATGACAGAGTAGAACGCCCTATAGGGTTTCAAAGGAGTGGCTGGTAGATTCAAACTGCTGACCTTTCAGTTAGGAGCCTGAGCTCTTAACCACTTTGCCACTAGGGCTCCATATGGTATCTAGCCCCTGAGAAAAATTTAATTCTTTCACAGCTACATTTATTTCAATGTAGGCATCTTACTTAAAACCAGGAAAATTCAAGCATCATTGTTGAAAAGTGATCTTCTAATCATTTCTAATTTATTTAAGCCTAAATCTATTATTTTAAACACTTTTGATGGAAATATGTGTAAACTATATTAAATACTTCCCTTTTTTTCCTAACTAAGGACACAGACACTCCTTTCATTCATAGCCACTTGTTAGACATTATTATAACACAGCAGTATCCTCAGGGATATGCATACATATGTACTATTACAACCAGTTGCCTTTGAGTTAACTCCAACACATGAGAATCCCATGTGTGTCAGAGTAGAACTGTGCTCCACAGGGTTTTCAGTGGATGATTTATAGGAAGTAGATCACCACACCTTTTTTCTGAGGTGTCTCTAGGTGGATTCTAACCTCCAAACTTGCAGTTAGCAGTTGAGCGCTTTAATCGTTTTCACCATCCAGATAGTCCCCTTAGGATAATAATTATATGGAGCACTTGGTTACTTATGCCTTTATAAATAATTGCATTTCCTTCTTTTTTAAAAAACTTATTTGCAGTTAAATGCAACTTAGAATGATAAAGAAAAAAATCTTTAAATAAATGAGGTTTTTTTTGTTTTTCACTAGTTTTACTCCAGCCACAGGAGCAGATGGGAGGGGGAGGTTGGATAGACCAGTACCAGAAGTGAGCTTGTTAGATGTTTGTGTAAAATAAGATTGAAAAGACTTGGAATGAGGACTTCAAAATCTCTCCTATGTGCAGGCAATATAAAAACATTTAATAACCAATATGGTGTGGGCACTAGCTAATGAGCATGAATACCTGGCACAGCATTGAAGTAGGGTTCTGGGGCTCTTTGTCTATGTCCTTGGGCAGCAGCATTATTAGAAGGACTAATTTACCTGGAATACAGGCCAAGGAAGCTGTAGCTGTCAGGGGTGTTTGAGCTATTTATCTATCAGTTTGGAAGTCTTTCAATAAATTAACAGCTACTATTCTCAAACTGGAATCCCAGGATGGTGCAAATGGTTAACACACTTGCCTGCTAACTGAAAGGTTGGACATTAGAGTCTACCCAGAGTTGCCACAGATGAAAGGCTTGAAGATCTACTTCCAAAAACGAGCCATTGAAAACCCTATGGAGCAGAGTTCTACTCTGACACACATGGGCTCGCCATTAAACAAAGTCGTCTCCATGGCAACTGGTCAAGTTCGATTTTTTTTTTTTTTTTAATAGTCAAACCAGTATGTAGTGTATCAGCTGAATATCAGGCCTGCTTTTATGAACATAAACATGGAGTACGAAGTTAGTGTCATCTGTTTTGATTATTCAGCGGCTAATTTATATATATATGAATGATATTATATTTATCCATAACCTATTGCCCTTGAGTCTATTTTGACTCATGGTGACCCCATATGTTACAAAATAGAACTACTCCTTAGGGTTTTCTTGGTTGTAATCTTAATGGAATCAGATCACCAAGCATTTCTTCCATGGTGCTGCTGGGTTAGTTCAAACCACAAACCTTTAGGGTAGTAGTTAAGTGCAAACTGTTTTGCCACCCAAGGGCCTGTGTATATACATCTATATCTATATCCATATCCACATCTGTGTCTATATGTTATTTCTCAGCTGGCTTTCAGATTAATTTTGAATAGCAGAAGGTATTGAATAAGTGGCCATCAGATATTTCATGCATTTCTAATACTCTTTTATTATTAAGTTTACAATAATGTATTTCTGAAAGACACTTTCTTATTTAATAATTACATTATTGAGAAAATATTATTATATATAGGTTACCTTTGAGGAAAAAATGCCTTTATCATTATCTGAATAATTGTTTGTATTAAGGATTTTCAAAATACAACCTAATATAACACAAATTACAGACATTACCATTATAGATAAATAACTCTTCACAAATGTTCTTAGTCCAGGGAGAAAACTTATGATAATTAGGTAATCATTATTGCTGATTACTCAGATGAATATTTTCCACATGGTCAAAGAGGCCACAGTTTTGAGGTATGAAAGGTGAATACTTCAGACTGTTGCCTTTCCTGTAGCCTTTAAGGAAAGTTGACACTTCATATCCTGAAGAGAAAGAATAACTTTATAAAGGTGCTGTAGTTTCAAAAAGTAAATTGGTTTTCAGTAGATTACCTTATTTTCTTATGGATTTTGGCATCATACTTCCAAAATTATAACCAGATTAATAAATGACACACAGTAGAAGAACTTGCTATACTTAGGAAGTAACTTGCTTTCAAACTTGAAGTTAATAAAAGAAAAGCAAATCACCCTGAGTAATTCAATTAACTATACTCATTGGTATGGCTATAAATAAATTATCATGATCATAATAAATAATTTTCTTGTTAGCTTTAGTCCTGTTCTTACTATATGGGAGTGTTTACATGTACAAGGATAAAACAGTTCTGAAAAACTACTTTACCATATTTTACGAATACTAAAAATCTTAGATCATCCATATGACTGTAAAATTAATCAAGCCTCATACATAGTAGTTATCTTGATATCTTGAAATAGAACTGTTGTGTTAACTTTTGAACAACAGTATAAAAAGAATTCTTTTTGAACTGTATGTATACATATTCATCACAAACCTACAACCTGAACATTATCCTTCTCTAAACTTAAATTCTTATTTATTCACAGTAAATGTTTAGTTAAATATTAAATTTCATTTAATATTTTTTAACAAATGGTGACATTTGCTAATACAAATAAAAATTCCTGTGTTCAACTTCTACTTTCTAATAAATATGACCCATGACATTTGATTGTTGTTGTTAGATGCCGTTGAGTCAATTCCAACATATAGCGACCCTATGTACAACAGAATGAAACACTGCCCTGTGCTGTGTCATCTTCACAATTGTTGTTATGCTTGAGCCCATTGTTGAAGCCACTGTGCCAATCCATGCACTTGAGGGAATTCCTCTTTTTCAATGATCTTCTACTTCACCAAGCAAGATATCCTTTTCCAGGGACTAGTCCCTCCTGACAACATATCCAAAGTTTGTGAGACATAGCCTCACCATCCTTGCTTCTAAGGAGCATTCTGGCTCTATTTCTTCCAAGACAGATTTGTTCGTTCTTTTGGCAGTCCATGGTATATTCAATATTCTTCACCAACACCATAATTCAAAGTTATCAATTCTTCTTCGTTCTTCCTTATTCATTGACCAGCTTTTGCATGCATATGAGGCAATTCAAAACACCATGGCTTGGGTCAGGTGCACCTTAGTCTTCGTGGTGACATCTTTGTTTTCTAATACTTTAATACTTTTGCAGCGGATTTGCCCAATGCAATGACATTAGATAGTAACACTATTTAATGATTTCATTTTTTAAATTAAGAATTACTCTATGAAATTAAAAGTATTTGATTCTTTCCCCTACAATTGATTTGAGGCACCTAGCTCACTAAGGTCTTAAAAAAATCAGTCAAGCCAAATTAGCCTAATTGAAGAATGAATGCCTATGAGAGGTCTTACTAGATTAATGTAAAGTCGAGAGTCAGTTTGTAGTACTATGGTAGGTTTTGTGTTGCTACGATGCTGGAAGTTATACCACCAATATTTCCAATACCAGCAGGGTCACCCATGGGGGACAGGTTTCAGTGGAGCTTCCAGACTAAGACACATAAGGAAGAAAAAATTGACCAATGGAAAACTTATGAATATCAGTGGAACAATGTGTGGTATAGTGCCTGAAGAAGAGCCTCTCAGGTTGGAAGATACTTTCAGTACTACTGGGGAAGAGCTGCCTCCTCAAAGTAGAGTTGACCTTAATGACAAGCTTTCGGGACCTTCATTTGTTGATGTGGCACTACTCAAAATGAGAAGAAACAGCTGTTAACATTCATTAGTAATCAGAACATGGAAAGTATGAAGTATAAACCTAGGAAAACTGGAAGTCATCAAAAATGAAATGCCCCACAAAAAGATTGATGTTCTAGGCACTAGTGAGCTTAAAATGGACTGATATTTGCCATTTTGAATCAATGGTCTACTATGCAAGGAATGACAAAATGAAGAGGAAATAGCATGGCATTGTTTGTCAAAAACAACATTTCAAGATCTATCCTAAAGTACAACGCTGTCAGTGGTAGGATAATGTTCATATGCATACAAAGAAGATAAGTTAATACAACTAATATTCAAATTTACACTCCAAATATAATGCCAAAGATGAGGAAGTCGAAGATTTTTACCAACTTCTGCAGTTTGAAATTGATCAAACATGCAATCAAGATGCATTAATAATTACTGGTGATTGGAATGTGAAAGTTGGAAGCAAAGAAAGATTGGTAGTTGAAAAATACAGCCTTGGTGATAGAAATGATGCTGGAGATCTCATGATAGAATTTTGCAAGACCATCAACTTCTTCTTCATTACAAATACCTTTTTTCAACAACATAAACGGCAACTATATACGTGGTCCTCACCAGATGGAATACACAAGAATCATATCGACTACATCTGTGGAAAGTGGCGATGGAAAAGCTCAATATTATCAGTCAGAACAAGGCCAGAGGTTTACTGAGGAACAGACCATCAATTGCTCTTATGTAAGTTCAAGTTTAAGCTGAAGAAAATAAGAACAAATTCACGAGAGCTGAAATATGATCTTGAATATATCTCACTTGAATTTAGAGATCATCTGAAGAATAGATTTGAGGCACTAATGACCAAAGACAAGACAAGTCATGGAATGACATCAAGGACATCATACAGGAAGAAAGCAAGAAGTCATTAAAAAGACAGGAAAGAAAGAAAAGACCCAAATGGATGTCAGAAGAGACTCTGAAACTTTCTCTTAAACATGGAGTAGCTAAAGCGAATGGAAAAAATGATGAAGAACTGATCAGAAGATTTCAAAGGGCAGCTCAAGAAGACAAAGTAAAGTATTACAATGAAATGTGCAAAGATCTGGAGTTAGAAAGCCAAAAGGGAAGAACATGCTAGGCATTTCTCAAGCTGAAAGAACTAAAGAAAATATTCAAGCCTTGAGTTGCAATAGTGAAGGATTCTATAGGCAAAATACTGAGCGAAGCAGGAAGCATCAAAAGAAGATGGAAGGAATACACAGAGTCACTGTACCAAAAAGAAGTGGTCGACATTCAGTCATTTCAGGAGGTAGTCTATCATCGTAAATGATGGTATTGAAAGAAGAAGTCCAAGCTGCACTGAAGGCATTGTCAAAAAAGAAGGCTCCAGGAATTGACGGAACATAAACTGAGATAATTCAACAAACAAATGCAGCGCTGGAAGTGCTCACTTGTCTAAACCAAGAAATTTAGAAGACAGCTACCACTCCATCCCACCAGAAGAGATCCATGTTTGTGACCATTCCAAAGAAAGATTATCCAACAGAATGCAGAAATTATCTAACAATATCAGTAATATCACTCGCAAATAAAACTTTACTGAAGATAATTTAAAAATGTTTGCAGCAGTACATCAACAGGGAACTGCTAGAAATTCAAGCCCGATTCAGAAAAGGACTTTGGAACATTGTTTGTCAGATGGATCTTGGCTGAAAGCAGAAAATACCAGATAGATATTTACCCATGTTTTACTGACTATACAAAGGCATTCAACTGTGTGAATCATAATGAATTATGGATTTGCGAAGAATAGCAATTCCAGAACACTTAATTGTGCTCATGTGGAACCTGTATATAGACCAAGAGGTAGTCATTTGAACTGAACAAAGGGATACTGTGTGGTTTAAAGTCAAGGAAGGTGTTAGTTAGGGTGATATCCTTTCACCATACTTATTCAATCTGTACGCTGGGCAAATAATCTGAGAAACTGGACTATGTGAAGAAGAACAGGGCATCAGGGTTGGAGGAAGACTCATTAATAACCTGCGATATGCAGAGGACACAACCTTGTTTGCTGAAAGTGAAGAGGACTTGAACCACTTACTGATGAAGATCAAAGACCATAGCCTTCAGTATGTATTGCACCCCAACATAAAACAAAAGTCTTTACAACTGGACCAATAAGCAGCATCATGATAAATGGAGAAAACACTGACGTTATCAAGGATTTCATTTTACTTGAATCCACAGTCAATGCCCATGGAAGCACAGTCAGGAAATCAAATGACGTATGCATTGGGCATACATGCTGCAAACTACCTCTTCAGTGTTAAAAAACAAAGAGGTCACTTTTAGGAGTAAGGTCCGCCTGAGCCAGGTCATGATATTTTCAATTGCCTTATATGCATGCGAAAGCTGGACAATGAATAATGAAGATCAAAGAAGAATTAACATCTTCAAATTATAGTGTTGGCAAAAAACATTGAATACACCCATGGACTACGAGAAGAACAAACAGATCTATCTTGGAAGAAGTAGAGCCAGATGGTCCTTAAAACAAGGATGGCGAATCTTCCTCTCAGGACAAGTTACCATGAGGGACAAGTCCCTAGAGAAGGACATCATGCTTAGTAAAGTAGAGGGTCAGTGAAAAAGAGGAAGACCCTCAAAGCAATGGATTGACACAGTGGCTACAACAAAGACTCAAGCATTAAAACTATTGTGAAGATGGTGTAGGACCGTGCAATGGTTCGTTCTGTCGGACATAGGGTCGCTATGAGTAGGAATTGACTCAAAGGCACCTAACAACAACAACAACAGGTAGAATATCTCATTTGTGTGCCTCAAAACTCTCTGGCTATTTCAATGAAATATTTGATATTAAATAAAATATATAAAGGAAGTAAAATGTTAAAATCCATTTCCATAGTGCCTGACAAAAAACTAACTAGAAGACAGTCTTTCAATTCTTGGGCCAATTTATTTCCTATAAACTTAGTCCTAATTTTATCTTTACATCTCTCAAAAGCCAAAACAAATTGAAGATACTTAAGTTGTTTAATTATCATCATATAAATTTTTAAAAGCATATTTTCTGGAGTGACAACCTTTTGTCCCAATATCATGATCTAAGTCATTTTTAAACATAGTTTGTCATATAAAAGAAAATGACTCCTCTAATGGACAATATTTTTGACAGGTTTTACAAAAGTTACAAAAATATTCAAAGAAAAATTCTTAGATCATCTTTCCAAAAAAATCTGTTTGTATCAGGAAATAAGTTACCAAAGATTTTCCCTGGGACATAAAATGATACAGATAGATATGTTGTTTTCTAAGGATGAAACTAAAAAAAACTAACAAGCAGTTGCTGTCAAGTCAATTCTGACTCATGGAGACCCCATGTATGTCAGAGTAGAACTGTGCTCATAGGTTTTTTAGTGGCAAATTTATCTAAAGTAGATTGCCAAATCTTTTTTCCAAGGCACCCCTGGGTGGACTCCAACCTCCAACTTTTCAGTTACCAGACTTGCAAGTTAACTGTTTGACCACCCAGTAACTTGAATAATTAGGAGAGAAATTTTAAGAACTTAGAGGATGTAATTTTTGACATGCCACAACCTATTACTCAAATATCAAATATGAACTTTTGGCACATTCTAATTTCATGAATGAATCCTGACAATATCAGCTTTATTTTGCCAGCAAATTTTAATTAATTGATTCTCACTCTGCTACTCACACAACAACTAAAACAGAAGTTGTTTTCTTGGTTCTAAACAGAAATACAATGGAAAAAAGGGGTGTGAGGGTGAGCAGAACTAGATTTAGAAACAATGTCACCACCACAGCTAGGCCAGTAGAGATAGGAAAATATGTTACAGAGCAGTTTGGCATTGGAGCTCATTAGCATTATACAAGGCTTCCACAGAGAAATAATGGAACAAAATAATACATTGCTGTATATGAGAAATTGCATAATTTCCATTAAAACAACCTGGTTAAAGTCGGATTTGATGGAGTATAAACCAAAAAAAAAAAAAAAGCCCATTGTCATTGAGTCGATTCCGACTCATTGTGACCCTATAGGACAGAGTAGAATTGCCCCATAGAGTTTCCAGGGAGCACCTGGTGGATTCCAGTTACTGACCTTTTGGTTAGCAGCTGTAGCTCTTAACCACTATGCCACAAAAAATTCCAAGAGAAAAGCGATATTTTGTATTTTCTTCACTCATACGTCCTAAATCGAACAAAATGTACACAAAGCACCAAATAAATCTTGTAGCTGGCACTTTACCTATAAAAAAAAACTCAACAAATTAGTAAGAGAAAGAATCAGTTTACATATGCTACCCTATCTGTGATGAGGCTGTATTGTATAGTGTGAAGGACAAGGTCTTTTTTGTCAGACAGATCTAGGGACATCCTGGTTATGCAGAATTCAAGGCAAATTAAGCTTCACTGAAGCTGAGTATAGAAGTCAATTTTAGATTAAATTTAAGCTTCCTACCACCACTGTTGCTGTTAGGTGCCATCGAGTCAGTTGCAACTCATAGTGACCCTGTGTACAACAGAACAAAACACTGCCCAGACTTGTGCCATCCTCACAATTGTTGTTATGCTTAAGCCTATTGTTGCAGCTACTGTGTCAATCCATCTTGTTGACGATATTCCTCTTTTTTGCCAACCCTCTACATTACCAAGCATGATATCCCTCTCCAGGAACTGATCCCTCCTGATAACATGTCCATATCATGTGAAACATAATCTCGCCATCTTTGTTTCTAAACAGCATTCGGGTTGTACTTCTTTCAAGACAGATGTGCTTTTTGAGGTCCATGGTATATTCAATATTCTTCTCTTATCACCACAAATCAAAGTCATCAATTCCTTTTCACACACACACACACACAGATGGAGGGAGTGTCCTGCTCGCTTTCCAGGCATTTTCTGTGGTCCAGGTGCACTTTTGCCCTTGGTTCTGCAAATAAATTCTCTAATTCTCTGCTTTTAATACATTTCTGCTTCTTGCAGGACATGGCTCTAATTCACATCTTCAGTTTTCTCATGTGTACAGAAGTGATAATGATACTTACTATCTTGTAGGGCCATTTTAAAATGAAAATAAGATACTCTACACAAAGGAGCCAGTAGAAATCAATGTAATTAGAAGATACTTAATAAATATTAGCCATTATTTTCTACTTAGTACCACCTCCTGGAAGGAGGTAAAATCCTGTGAAATCAGAATTTAACTCAAGGAATTTTTTTTAAGCCTGGAAGGAGTCTTAGAGCTATGAGTCTGAGGCTGGAGATAATCTCTTATTTATCTAGTGTTACTAGAAAGTAATCAAATAAAATTTCATTAAATAATATTTTGTAACTCAATCTTATCCTCATTCAAAGAAAAGCCCAGTTAAGTAAGTATACATTATTTGTGAAAGGACTTGCATATTTACATACTTAGATTTAAAATTAAAAAATAAATAAATAAACAATGTTGGCAAGGATGTGGGGAAGTTGGAACCTCAGTTCATTGTTGCTAGGAATGCAAAATAGCACAGCTGTTGTGGAAAATAGCATGTCTTATCCTCAAAAAACTAAAAATACAACTACCGTACGACCCAGTAATTCCATTCCTGGGTACATATCCAAAAGACTTGAAAGCAGTGATGTGAACAGATATTTGTATGCCAATGCTTATTACAGCTTTATTCACAATAGCCAAAAGGTGGAAACAACATAAATGCCCATCAGTGGATGAATGGATAAACAAAATGTTGTATGTACATACAATGGAATACTACCCAGCCAGAAAGAGAAATGAAGTCTTGATACATGCGACAACAAGGATGGAGCTTGAAGACACTATGCTGAGTGAAATAAGTCAATCACAAAAGGACAAATATATAACTTCACTTATACAGAGACAAGAATAGGCAAAAATATAGAGACCAGAGTTTATTAGTGGTTACTGGGGGTAGCAGGGTGGAAGACAGTGGGTGTTATTGCTTATGGTGCGCTGAGTTCTGGTTACAGTGATAGAAAAATGTCATTGATTAAGAGTAGGGTTGCACAGCAATTAATGTAATTGCTGTCAATAAGCTGTGCATCTGTAAAAAATTGAATTGTCATAAGTTGTGTGATAGATATATTCACAATAATAATAAAAAAAGCAGCTGCTGAGGCTGCTTATGTTCAACCAAACACTTCATAGGATTTGGTTTCTTGATTTGGGAGTTTCAGGTCATGGTTTCATGGGTCATCCCAGTTAATAGGTCTAAATACTGTTTAGTGTTTCTGTTCTATCTCCCAGTTCATTGAGTAGTGATGGTGTCTTAAAGCTTCCAAGTGACCATTCAAGGCACAGCTATTGCTCTCTTATTTGCCTAGAGCAAGAAAGGAAGGAGAGTCAGGAATAGGAGGAAGAAATGGAATGTCAGTCTACTTGCACCCATGAACAACTATCTCCTTTACCGTGAGAACAGAACTGGGTGGTACGTGGCTACCATTGCTGAAGGTTTTGATCAAAGACTTTCTAGAAGAATTGTGATCAAGAGGGAGAAAATGCAGACAGAATATCTTTCTTTTCTTTTTTTTTAATTGTTCTTTAAGCTAAAGTTTACAATGCAAGTTAGTCTTTCATATAAAAATTTATATATACATTGTTATGTGACCATTGTTGCTCTCCCTATACTGTGACAGCACACTCCTCCTTTCCACCCCAGATTTCCCATGTCCATTCAGCCAGCTCCTGACCCTCTCCGTCTTCTCATCTCGACTCTGGACAGAAGCGGCCAATTTAGTTTCATATATCTATTTGAGCCAGGAAGCTCACTCTTCTCGAGTATCAATTTATGTCCCATACTCCAGTCTAATCCTTCTCTGAAGAGTTGGCCTCTGGAATGGTTTTAGTTTTGGACTAACAGAGAGTTTGGGGGTCATGTCTTCTGGGGCCCCTCCAGTCTCAATCAAACCATTAAGTCTGGTCTTCTTACTAGAATTTGAGTTCTGCACCCCGCTTTTCTCCTGAACCATCAGGGACTGTCTGTTGTGTTCACTGTTAGGGCTGTCTTTGGAGGTAGCCATGCACCATCTAGTCCTTCTGGCTTCAGGCTGATGAAATGCCTGGTTTATGTGGCCTTTTCTGTCTCTTGGGCTAATACTTTCCTAGTGTCTATGGCATTCTTCATTCTCCGTTACTCCAGGTGGATTGGGACAAATAGATGCATCTTAGATGGCCACTCGCTAGGTTTTAAGACCCCAGAAGCCGCTCACCAAAGGGGGATGCCAAACATTTTCTTAATGAACTTCATTATGCCAATTGACCTAGCTGTCCCCTGAAAGCATGGTCCCCAGATCCCTGCCCCTGCTACTATATCTCTGGAAATGTTTTATTGTATTCAGGAAACTTCTTAGCTTTGGTTTAGTCCAGTTGTGCTGACTTCTCCTGTAGTATGTATTGTCCCTCCCTTCACCTAAGATAATTCTTGTCTACTATCTAGCGAGCGAATACAGCTTTCCCTTACTCCCCACCCTAGTAACCATCAAAGAATGCTTTATTCTGTGTTTAAACCTTTCCTTGAGTTCTTATAATAGTAGCCTTTACACTATTTGTCCTTTTGCAACTGATTAAATTCACTCAACATGATGCCTTCCAGATTCTTCCGTGTTACGTTTCACGGATTCGTTGTTTTTTATTGTTGCATAGTATTCCATTGTGTGAATATACCATAATTTGTTTATCCATTCATCCATTGATGGGCACCTAGATTGTTTCCATCTATTTTGCTATCGAGAACAGTGCTGCAGTGAACATAGGTGTGCATATATCTATTCAAGTGTTGGCTCATATTTCTCTAGGATATATTCCAAGGAACAGGATTGCTGGATTGTATGGTACTTCTATTTCTAGCTTTTAAAGGAAGTGCCAAATTGATTTCCAAAGTAGTTCTACCATTTTACATTCCCAACAACAGTGTATAAGTGTTCCAGTCTCTCCACGACCTCTCCAACATTTATTATTTTGTGTTTTTTGGATTAATGCTAGCTTTGTTGGGATGAGATGGTATCTCATTGTAGTTTTGATTTGCATTTCTTTAATGACTAATGATCGTGAGCATTTTCTCATATGCCTTTTAGCTGCCTGAATGTCTTCTTTGGCCAAGTGTCTGTTCATATCCTTTACCCATTTTTTAATTGGGTTATTTGTCTTAGCGTTGTTGAGGTTTTGCAGTATCTTGTAGATTTTAGAGATTAGACGCTGATTGGATTTGTCATAGCCAAATTTTTTTTCCCAATCTGTAAGTTGTCTTTTTACTCTTTTGGTGAAGTCTTTTGATGAGCACAAGTGTTTGATTTTTAGGAGCTCCCAGTTATCTAGTTTCTCTTCTGGTGTTTGTGCATTGTTACTTATGGTTTGTATCCGATTTATGCTATGTATTAGGGCTCCTAGCATTGTCCCTATTTTTAATTCCATGATCTTTATCTTTTTTGATTTTATATTTAGATATTTGATCCATTTTGAGTTAGTTTTTGTGCATGGTGTGAAGTATGGGTCTTGTTTCAGTTTTTTGCAGATGGATATCAAATTATGCCAGCACCGTTTGTTAAAGAGACTGCCTTTTCCCCAATTAACAGACTTTGGGCCTTTGTCAAATATCAGCTGTCATAAGTGGATGAATTTACTTCTGAGTTCTCAACTCTGTTCCATTGGTCTATGCATCTGTTGTTGTACCAGTAGCAGGCTGTTCTGACCACCACGACGGTATAATAGGTTCTAAAATAAGGTAGTGTGAGACCTCCCACTTTGTTCTTCTTCATTAATGCTTTACTTATCTGGGGACTCTTCCCTTTCCATATGAAGTTGGTGATTTGTTTCTCCATCTCATTAAAAAATGCCACTGGAATTTGGATCTGGATTGCAATGTATCTATAGATGGCTTTGGGTAGAATAGACTTTTTCACAATATTGAGTCTTCCTATCCATGAACAAGGTATGTTTTTCCGCTTATGCAGGTCTCTTTTGGTTTCTTGCAGTAGTGTCTTGTAGTTTTCATTGTATAGGTCTTTTATGTCTCTGGTTAGATTTAGTCCTAAGTATTTTATCTTCTTAGGGGCTATTGTAAATGGTATTGATTTGGTGCTTTCCTCTTCGAAGTTCTCGTTGTTGGTGTAGAGGAATCCAACTGATTGTTTTATGTTTATCTTGTATCCTGATACTTTGCTGAAATCTGTTAGTTTCAGTAGTTTTCTTTTGGATTCTTTGGGCTTTTCTGTATATAAGATTATATCATCTGCAAATAGAGATACTTTGACTTCTTCCTTACCAGTTTGGATGCACTTTATTTCTTTTTCAAGTCTAATTGGTCTGGCTAGGACCTCCAGCACAATGTTGAATAAAAGTAGTGATAAAGGGTATGCTTGTCTGGTTCCCGTTCTGAAGGGGAATGCTTTCAGACTCTCTCAATTTAGGATGATGTAGGCTGTTGGCTTTGTATAAATGCCCTTAATTATGATGAGGAATTTCCCTTCTTATTCCTATTTTGCTGAAAGTTTTTACTGTGAATGTGTGTTGGACTTTGTCAAATGCCTTTTCTGCATCAATTGATGAGATCATGTGGTACTTGTCTTTTGTTTTATTAATGTAATGGATTACATTGTTTATTTTTCTAATATTGAAAAATCCCTGCATACCTGGTATAAATCCTAGTTGATCATGGTGAATTATTTTTTTGACATGTTGCTGAATTTTACTGGCTAGAATTTGTTGAGGATTTTTACATCAGTGTTCATGAGGGACTTTGATTTGTAATTTTCTTTTTTTGTGGTGTCTTTGCCTGGTTTTGGTATCAGGGATGTGCTGTCTTCTTAGAATGAGTTTGGGTGTATTCCGTCATTTTCTATGCTCTGAAATAGCTTTAGTAGTAGTAGTAGTGTTAACTTTTCTCTGAAAGTTTGGTAGAATTCTCCAGGGAAACTGTCCAGGCTAGGGCTTTTTTTATTGGGAGTTTAAATTACCTTTCAATCTCATCTTTTGATATAGGTATATTTAGTTTTTCTACTTCTGTTTGTGTTAGTTTAGGTAGGTAGTGAGTTTCTAGAAATTTTCCCATTTATTCTAGGTTTTCAAATTTGTTACAGTACAATTTTTCATAGTATTCTCCTATGATTCTTTTAATTTCATTTGAGTCTGTTGCAATATCACCCATCTCATTTCTTATTTGGGGTATTTGCTTCCTCTCCTGTTTTTCTTTTGTCCGTTTGGTCAATGATTGATCAATTTTGTTGATCTTTTCAAAAAACCAGCTTTTTGTCTTGTTAACTTTTTCTATTCTCTATTTCATATAATTCTGCTCTGATTCTTATTATTTCTTTTCTTCTGGCACCCGAGGGCTTCTTTTGCTGCTCTCTTTCTACTTGTTCCAGTTGGAGGGTTAATGTTTTGATTTTGGCCTTTTCTTCTTTTTGTATGTGTGTATTTATTGCTATAAACTGACCTCTGAGTACTGATTTTGCTGTGTCCCAAAGGTTCTGGCAGGATGTGTTTTCATTCTCACTTGATTCTATGAATTTCTTTATTCCATCCTTAATTTCTTCTGTAACCTAGTAGTTTTTGAGCAAGATGTTGTTCATTTTCCATGAGTTTGATCTTTTTTCCGTTTTTTTTTTTTTCTTTCTGTTATTGATTTCTACTTTAATGTCTTCATGGTCAGAAAAGATGCTTTGTAATATTTTGATTTTTTGGATTCTGTTATGGCTTGCTTTATGGCCTAATATGTGGTCTATTCTAGAGAACGTTCCATGTGTGTTGGAAAAGAAAGTATACTTGGCTGATGTTGGGTGGAGTCTTCTACATATTTCCATGAGATCAAGTTTGTTGCTTGTGGCATTTAGATCTTCTGTGTCTTTACTGAGCATCTTTCTGGATGTTCTGTCCTTCACTGAAAGTGGCATGTTGAAGTCGCTACTGTTATTGTGGAGCCGTCTATAACTCTTTTCAATCCTGTTAGAGTTGACTTTATGTATTTTGGAGCCTTGTCATTGGGTGGGTAAACATTTATTATGGTTATTTCCTCCTTGTGTATTGACTCTTTAATCATTATATAGTGTCTTCCTTATCTTTTGTGGTGGATTTCACTTTAAAGTCTATTTTGTCATAGATTAATTTTGCCACTCCTGCTCTTTTTAAGTGTTGTTTGCTTGATTTTTTTTTTTCCATTCTTAGAATTTTAGTTTTTTCGTGTCTTTAAGTGTAAGCTGTGTCTCTTGTAGGCAGCATATAGATGGATCATGTTTTTTTATCCATTCTGCCACTCTCTGTTTCTTTACTGGTGCATTTAGTCCATTTACATTCAGCATAATTATTAATAGGTATGAGTTTAGTGCTGTCATTTCGATGTCTTTTTCTGTGTGTTGTTGCCATTTTCTTTGTTCCACTTAATTTTCTGTGCTGAGTTGTTCTTCTTCACGTATTTTCTTTTCATCATTTTCATTGTTGTTGATTATGTATTTGCTGAGTCTTTATATTTTTCTTTTTTTTATTTTGATGTGTAGGATTGTTAATTTCCTTTGTGGTTACCTTAATATTTACCCCGATATTTAAAGTTTAAACCAGTCTTTTATTTCTTTATATCACTTGATTTCCTCTCCATAAGAAAAATCTGTGTCTATATTTTTTAGTCCCTCTTTTTTGATTTAATGTTGTCATCTTTTACATATTGCCATCTCTGTTTCCCTATTTTCATTGTTTTAGCTTTGGTTTATTTTTGTGACTTCCTACCTGGGTTGGTATGTGATTGTTCTGCCCTGTGTTCTAGTCTTAGGTTGTTTCTAATGCTATTGATTGTCTAACCAGAGGACTTCCTGTAGTATTTTTTGTAATTTTGGTTTGGTTGTTGCTAATTCCCTAAACTTCTGTTTATCTTGAAATGCCCTAATTTTGACATCATACTTCAGAGACAGTTTTGCTGGATATATAATTCTTGGCTGGCAATTTTTTTCCTTCAGGGCTTTGTATATGCCATCTCATTGCATTCTTGTCTGCATGGTTCTGCTGAGTAGTCCAAGCTTAGTCTTATTGACTCTCCTTTGGAGATGACTTTTTGTTTATCCCTAACCATTGTTTGATTTCACAACTGCTGCTTCCATGGGTGTTGATTGTGGATCAAAGTAAAATGAAATCCTTGGCAACTACAATCATTTCTCTGTTTATCATGACATTGTTTGTTCTTCCAGTTGTGAGGATTTTTGTTTTTTTTTTATGTTGAGATGTAATTCATATTGAAAGCTGTGGTCTTTGATTTTCATCAGTAAGTTCTTCAAGTCCTCTTCACTTTCAGCAAGCAAGACTGTGTCACCTGCATAATGCAAGTTGTTAATGAGTTGTCCCGTTCTTCTTTGTATAGTCCAGCCTGTCGATTGTTTGTTCAGCATACAGATTGAATAAGCATGGTGAAAGGATACAACCCTGACGTACACCTTTCCTGACTTTAAACCACGTAGCATCTCCTTGTTCTGTTCGAATGACTGCCTCTTGACCTATCTATAGGCTCCTCATAAGCCCAATTAAGTATTCTGGAATTCCCATTCTTCACAACGTTATCTATAGTTTGTTATGATCCAAACAGTAGAATGCCTTTGTATAGTCAATAAAACACAGGTAAGCATATGCCTGGTATTCTCTGCTTTCAGGTATGATCCATCTGACATCAACAGTGATATCCCTGGTTCCACATTCTTTTCTGAATCCAGCTTGAATTTCTGGCAGTTCCCTGTTGATGTACTAGTGCAATCAGTTTTTGAATGATCTTCAGCAAAATTTTACTTGGGTG
Source organism: Dugong dugon (assembly GCA_030035585.1). NCBI lineage: Eukaryota > Metazoa > Chordata > Mammalia > Sirenia > Dugongidae > Dugong > Dugong dugon. Next base: position 39,874,956 of record CM057479.1, read on the forward strand.
TGATATTAAGGATATCGTTTGATAATTTCCACATTTGATTGGATCAACTTTCTTGGGAATAGGCACAAATATGGATCTCTTCCAGTCAGTTGGCCAGGTAGCTCTCTTCCAAATTTCTTGGCATAGACAAGTGAGCACTTCCAGCACTGCATCCCTTTGTTAAAACATCTCAGTTGGTATTCTGTCTGTTCCTGGAGCCTTGTTTTACTCCAGTGTCTTCAATACAGCTTGGACTTCTTCCTTCAGCACCATTGGTTCTTTATCATATGCTACCTCCTGAAATGATTGAACATCGACTAATTCTTTTTGGTACAATGACTGTGTGTATTCCTTCCATCATCTTTTGATGCTTCCTGTATCTTTCAGTATTTTGCCCATAGAATCCTTCAATATTGCAACTCTAGGCTTGATTTTTTTCTTCAAATCTTTCACCTTGAGAAATACCGAGTATGTTCTTCACTTTTGATTTTCTAACTCCAGGTGTTTGCACATTTCATTCTAACACTTTACTTCTCGAGCCATCTTTGAAATCTTCTGCTCAGCTCTTTAACTTCATTATTTCTTCTGCTCACTTTAGCTACTCGATGTTCAAGAGCAAGTTTCAGAGTCTCTTCTGACATTCATTTGGGTCTTTTCTTTCTTTCCTGTCTTTTTAATGACCTCTTGCTTTCTCCATGTACGATGTTCTTGACTTCATGTCACAACTCATCTGTTCTTCGGCCTTGTTCTGACTGATGATATTGAACTTTTCCATTGTCTCTTTCCACAGATGGAAGGTAATGTGACAGGAGTGGAGGCCATGGGCATTTGGGCGACTTCCTCATGCAACTTACTTGTGCCGTCGGGTCCTGCTCAGGCCCGATTACAAATATACCACTTGCATTTAATGATGGAGTGCTGATGTGCACATCTAACTTTATGGTTCTGTGGGTCAGACAACATCCAGTTCATGATGGGCAGCTCAGGCCTCATGGTGACTTGGTGTCCCATGGTTAAGCATTCAGTCTCTACTAAGGCCCAGTAACAAGCCAAAAGTTTCTCAAAGGAGAGTAGTTATCTGCAGAGGATGGCAGAGCTTTGCTCCAAAGCCTAAGGGTCTGCACTGTGATTCACCAATAGGGGCCTGCCAAAGACTTCAAACAGCATCTCTATCTGCCACTGACAGTTCAAGCACCATTTGATCAGCTGGATCATATGGTCCAAGTGCCAGAGCAGCTTGCACAGCAGTCTGAACCTCTTGCAGAGCCTTCTCTTGTTTTGGTCCCCACTCAAAACTAGCAGCTTTTCGAGTCACTTGAAAAATAGGCTAGAGTACCACACCCAAATGAGGAATATGTTGCCTCCAAAATCCAAAGAGGCCCACTAGATGTTGTGCCTCCTTTTTAGTTGTGGGAGCAGCAAGATGCAGTAACTTATCCTTCACTTTAGAAGGAATGTCTCGACATGCCCCACACCACTGGACCCCTAGAAATTTCACTGAACTGGAAGGTGCCTGAATTTTTGTGGGATTAATCTCCCACCCTCTAGCACGCAAATGTTTTACCAATAAGTCCAGAGTCATTGACACTTCTTCCTTACTAGGTCCAATCAGCATAATGTCATCAATGTAATGGACTAGTGTGATGTCTTGTGGAAGGGAAAAGTGATCAAGGTCCCTGTGGGCTAATTTATGACATAGGGCTGGAGAGTTAATGTAGCCCTGAGGTAGGCAAGTGAAGGTGTATTGTTGGCTTTGCCAGCTGAAGGTCAACTGCTTCTGGTGGTCCTTTGAAATGGGTATGAAGAAAAAGGCATAAGCCAGATCAATAGCTGCATACCAGTTACCAGGAGATATATTAATTTGCTCAAGTAGTGAAATTACATCTGGAACAGCAGCTGCAATTGGAGTCACCATCAGGTAAAGTTTTCAAAAATTCACTATCATTCTTCAAGATCCATCTATTTTTTGCACAGGCCAAATAGTCGAGTTGAATGGGGATGTGGTGGGAATCACCACCCCTGCATCCTTCAAGTCCTTGATGGTGGCAGTAATCTCTGCAATCCCACCAGGAATGTGGTATTGCTTTTGGTTTACTATTTTCCTAGGTAGGGCCAGTTCTAATGGCTTCCACTTGGTTTTTCTTACCATAATACCCTTACTCTATTTGTCAGGGATCCAATGTGGGGGTTCTTCCAGCTGCTGAGTATATGTATTCCAATTATGCATGCTAGAAATGGGGAAATCACTACAGGATGGGTTGGGGGATGCACTGGACCTACTGTGATACAGACATGAGCCAAGACTCCATTAATAACCTGACCTCCATACGCCCTCCACTCTGACTGGTGGGCCACAGTGACATTTTGGGTCTCCTGGAATTAGTGTCAGCTCAGAGCCAGTATCCAGTAATCCCTGAAAAGTCTGATTATTTCCTTTTCCCCAGTGAACAGTCACTCTCGTAAAAGGCCATAGATCCCTTTGGGGAAGGCTGGGAGAAAGATTAATAGTAAAAATTTTCGGCAGTATATTGGAATCCTTCCTCGAGGGGACCCAGCCTCCCCTTCATTCAAGAGGTTGTGGGTCTTTAAACTCGCTCAAATCTGGAAATTGATTGAGGGACCGTGACTCCCTATTCTGGCGATTTGAGTTAGACCACTGTTCACCAGACCTAGAATTCATCCATTTGTATAGATCAAGTAAATATTTAGTAGATTTCCTATCTATTTCACTCCCAGGGACACCATGACTAAGTAGCGAACACCATAAGTCCATATGAGTCAGACTATTCTGATTACTGCTTTGACTCCTCTGTCCATTACCGTAACAATGCCCACCTTGTCTTTGTCGATTGAGTGCAGCCACTTGGCCCCTACTACCAGGGGGTCCAATCATCCCCATTGTAGCTAGGTGTCTTAATTCAGTTAGGTCAGTTCCCACTGTCAAATCTGACTTACATAAAATAGCAATCACAGCAGTCTTCAAGGATACTAGCACTCCCTTCACAAATTTCTTCCTCATAGTTGTGGTAAAAGGTGTGTCCTCTGGACACTCCATGTGTGGGTCGGGGGATCTAACTTGACAAATCCACTGTACCATGACAATTTCCCTAAGCCTTTGGATACCTTCTTCTACAGTATATCAAGGCAGGTTTGGTACTTCAACTTAATTTAGTGTCGGCCACCTCATGATCCATGCTTCAGCAACCCAACCAAATAAAGTATTATATCCTTTCCTAACTTCTCTAGATGAAGCATTGAAGGAACAGTGTGCTCAGTGGACCCATATCAATAAACTCAGACTGAACCATTTTTATGTTCCTTGCACCATTATTCCACACCCCTAATAGCCATTCCCAAACATATTCCCCAGGTTTCTGTTTGCACATATTAGAAAACTCAAGTAGTTCTTTTGGAGAGTAACGTACCTCCTCCTGGGTCACAATTTGTACTTCACCTTTTGGGGCTAGCTGGGACTTAAGCCTAGTTATAGGTCTAGAAGCCAGAATCGGTAGTGTGGAATTGTTCTGAGAACATTCAGCATTATCTTGTAAAGCATCTGCCTCAGGCGATGCTCCAGGCAATGACTCAGGCAAGTGCTCTTTAGAGGCAGCTGGGCTAGGGCTAATCTGATGGTAGTGGAGGGGCTAATGGTTTTTCTGGGCAGTGTGGTTTAGCAGACAAACATGAAGTAATCTCTTCAGATGGGACTGGTTCTGCTGGCAGAAGTGATTCAAAGGAATTACAGGCTCAGTGTCCCCAGCTTCCTGATTACCTGCCCATATGTCCCCATCCCAAGTCTCAGGATCCCATCTCTTCCCAATCAATGCCCTTGCTTTAACTTCAGACACCTCTGGAGGTTTGCAATTGAGCTGGCATTGTAATTCAGCCACTCTTACAATAAGACTCTGGGTTTGGTTTTCAGCAATTTCAGCTTTGTTACTACAAGAAATAAGGCTTTCTTTCAGAGAACAAGTGGAAGACTTAAGGTCATTTACGCAGCACTTGAACCTTGACTCTGAAGCACTGAGTGCATCTCTTTCCTTCATCAGTTTGTCTAGTGAAAGTAGGACAAACCAACCAGCTTCCTGATACTTCTCATTCTGACAAAGCTGTAGAAAGATATCACATGTGTCTTCACCCTGAGCCTCACCTTTCACCAATACCTGACCGGTGGTGATATTTTGCATATTTGTATCACCACCTCACTCCATGGTCTAGCAGTGAGCTTTTTACTGCTGGAAGCAGAGTCATCAACGTCTTTATGACTAACCAGACTTGAGAACCAATTTAGAAAACTCATCCTTACAATTTTGTTTCTCTAGAATCACTCCTGGTACCAAATGTCTCAGGCTGGGTTCTCTAGAGAAGCAAAAGCAAAACCTGCTAAGTGTATAAATATATATATAGAGAGAGATTATATCAAGGAAACAGCTCACGGAATTGTAGAGGCTAAAACATCCCAAGTCACACAGCCTCAGAAGCTGGCAAGCCCATGAACAGCAGGTCGGAGAGCAGGGCTCCCACTCACAGGCTGTGTAGATAGATGAATCCCAGGTTCGGCAGATAAGCTGACAGCTCAAGTCCCAAGAACGGGAGATGAGACAACAGGAAGCAGCTGCAGGATCCAGAGAGAGCAAAAACCCAAAAGTCTGCTTATATTCAGATGTGGGCCACACCCCCAAGGAGACTCCTTTTCATCTGATTGGCTACTCACAGTATATTCAATCATGGGAGTGATTACATTAAAACACTGTGAATCATGGCCCAGCCAAGTTGACACACAATCTTAACCATCACAAATGCCATATTCAAATGCTTGTATAATTATAAAGAAATAATTTCATGCTTTATTGAGCATATTATCATACCAAACTTCCTTATGTTCAATTGAGACATTCTATTTATTCACTATAAACCTGTCCTACTATTTAATTACCCATATTTCTACATGGAGCATTCATATTGTTAAAAGAAATTATGGTCTGAAAAAATGAATTAATATCTAATAAAGTTATATTTTCCAAAGATAATTCTCTCTATTATGATCATTTTTATCTCTTTCACAATCTCCTATCCCCTCATTTGTCTTTTATTTCTTTCCCTAACAATACTTATCAAAAAACTTAAATGACAAAAACTTAACATTAAGAATAATGTAGAACTTTCATAGTTGATTTACAAGTGTCTGGTAAAGAAATAGTAAACTATTTAATTTTTTTATAAAAAAGTTAAATCTAAAAGGAAGAAAATAAATTGTATCTTTTCTACAGTCGATTTCTGAATGATGATAATAAAGGCCAGGTGCATATTTGAAACCAGAGAAATATCAAATGGAAAATGACTTACAAAATTCTTTTGTTAATTTTTTCTGGTCATTTTAATGCTGAAGAGACTGTCAGTGACTTCAACAGAATCTAGGTGTCAGAAGCTGCTGGTCTGCTGAATTCTTTAACATACTTATGAGGAACTTCCTATCATTTGTAATTTGTATCTTTAATCTGAAAAAGAGTAAGATATGCTGGGATGATTAATTATACCATAATTATGATGGTTGGACATTTGTCATTTCCCAGTAGTCATATATTTTAACTAAGATAGGACATGTATGCCACATACTTAGTGTAAACCATTAGTAAATTGAAGTAATCTGCACCTAAGAGAATGTGTTAAGGAATTTTAAAGAAATCACAGTCAATTTTGAGGCTTTGAGGCTTTGACAGTGACATTTGGAGTCCTGATGGCACAGTAGTTAAGAGCTACAGCTGCTAGCCAAAAGGTTGGCAACTCAAATCCACCAGAAGTTCCTTGGAAACCTTATGGGGCAGTTATACTCTGTCATAAAGTGTCTCTATGAGTCAGAATCAGCGCGATAGCAGCTGTGGTCAATGAGTATTTTCTAATTTGCTAGTCAACCTGTAGATTAAATTATGCTAAAATCTAAGTATCATTTTTGAATTACTATAAAATTAAATCCAAAGGCTTATGCTAGTATAATATTTAAAATAAGGTCTTTATAATTTTAGCATAAAATAAACAAAATAATTTAAATTACATAGCTTTATATGATTTTACAAATTAGGATTCTCCACAACACACCGATCTTTAAACTGATGAAGTTTACAGTCATTAACTCCAGCTGAAATGCCCATTGCTTAAACTTGGTAAGCAGATATTTACAAATGTTTTTATATACTACCATAAAGTACTTTTCTAATTTTCACTATCTGTAAGTTTATTTTTCAGTTCAATTTATTTTCTGTAAGTACTAGACTTAAAACAGTCTTGAATACACCTTTAATGTGAGATTTTAATGTACTATTTGATTATTTTCACTTGCTATATTTAGGAAACAAAATGATTCATATAGGGGTTTGCCATATCACATATAAAGAAATATCACTGTTTTTAGATACATTCAAGTTCAAAATTACAAGATAGTTAATGTTAATGAACTTTTTTTAGGGTAGTAAATTTAAACTAAAATATGTAAGCATGTACGAAATAGCCTGTTTTTGTTTGTTTGTATTCAATCACCTTTTAGAAAGCGTAAGGTTTATATAAATGGGGGCTAGCATAAGAGTCTGGATATAAATGACCAGTAAAATGGATATAATTAATATGAAAGTTTTCTGAGGGTTATTCAAATAAATGATAATTTATCTGTTAAACAACGATTGACAGTGGTATACATGGTTCATTCTTGTGGTAAAATAGGAAAAAACTCTAGGAGTAAATTACTGACGCTAGTTTTAAATCAAGGAGCTCTGGCGGTGCAATGGTTAAGTGCTTGGCTGCTAAACAAAAGGTCAACAGTTAGAGCCCACTAGCCACTCCAACGAAGAAAGATGTGGCAGATTGTTTCCTTAAAGATTACAGACTTGGAAACCCTATGAGACAGTTCTACTCTGTCCTATAGGGTCACTATGAGTCAGAACTGCTTTCATGGCAATGGGTTTTTTTGGAATCTTTACAGAAGCCAACTGTCACATCTTTCCCCCAGAGGAGCCTCTGATGGGTTTCAACCACTGATCTTTTGGTTAGCAGTAGAGCCCTTAACCACTGTGCTACCAGGGCTCGTTAAACTGTTATTAGGTTCTCAAAATGTCAAGGATTATAACAAAAGATAACAAAAAACAGCAAAAAACCTGAAATGGCTTATCTACATAGTCTTTTTTTATTTCCATATTTCTATGTCTCAGTTCTAAATAGTCTGTAAAGTACTTTGTTTTAGAATTTTGTTATTATCTAAGAACATAAGAGCCTGGGTTATAAATGATTTGCACATGTTAAAAAAAATCTGATTTGGAAATGTTGGAAACCAAACCTTGAACCGGAATTGATTGGCTACCAAACTTTCTGTTGTGAGAAGCACAATGTAATTGTCAAATAGAGTAGGTGAATTTATCTTGCTTAATTTGGCTTCGAGCCTTTAAGTGAAAATAGACAGAAAAATAAAAATGAAAGAGGGAGAAAGAAATGTACAACACGAGCACCACTATAGGGCAATATAATTAAAAAGCATGTAGTTCTTGGAGAACAATCTGCCTCACCAGAACTTTATATCCATGGCTGCTTGCAGAAGCACCAGGGAAGGAAAGACTCAGTGGATGCCAACAGCAGCCATGCTTTTCACACACTGCCTGTTAAAGCACCACGAAGAATTGCATTATTTGTCATTTTCCATTATGTCAATCTCATATTTTCACATAGAGCTTCATTTGGCCCATGCCAATAAAATTTCTCATTGTTGGTTTTCGTATAATGTGCTTTATCATGAAATTCAGCAGGGCTTAGGGATTAAAAAACCAGCTTTTTAAGTCAGAGAGCCAAGACCAGGACCTAAATTCTGCCACACTAGCAAACATGGGATTTAGTTAAAATGTTTGAGACTCTGTTACCACATCTAAAAAAGGGTTGCAATTTTACTTACCTTAAATAGTTGTTATATTAACTGCAATGATACTTGTAAGTGTTAGCCTAGTACACCGTGTGAGAATCATAAATCTACTCCACACATACTGGAAATTAGAATATTCCTACAGTTTATTATAAAACTCTGAACTAAGTTGTCTACATTTATTATCCTTAGATGTGTAACTAAATAATAGTCAATTAAACTGCTGGTGATTAATCTTTGCAAACCACTTGCTATTAAGGGGAAATACAGTCTGGGCCAGATTCTCATGCTTACACAAGCTTTGATACATGCACATATGTACAGACTGTAATTTAATGGGCAGTAGGAATGACCTCTATGAGTTGAATCAACTCGACAGCAACAGGTTGGTTTTTTTGTTTTTTTTGTTTTTGGAAGAATGATCTTTACCAAAAACAATGAATTGTTTTTATAGGAAAGGAATTTAATATGAAAATGTACTGATACTACAACCATCTTGAGATGAGGATAAATGACAAAGATTGAAAAGTAATATTTTTTAGCACTTTGAAATCCTCCAAAGAAGAATAAATAAATGTGACATGGTTGGTTGTCATTTTAAACATTAGGTAGGTTTTTCTTTTACCATCTTTTTATTGTCCTTGTTTCTGTTGAAATTCATCACTTTCTAACACCTCATTAACTGTGTGTGCGTGAAGGGCATGGCCAGAAAATGGAATGTGTGCAGGTGTATATCAAATTTCAAACTCTGGTGTTGTCTTTTATGCATTGTTCTTACTTCAACATATTTTCAAAATTTTGGGTTTACATTATATTGCATTATATCAAAATAAGTAATAAGAAACAATGGATTGCTCTCTTGCTTTGTTTTTTAACAAATTATTAAAATTTATGATTTATTATCATTAGATACATAAATCTTTAACTTAACTTCTACTTTTAGTAATCTCTCTGGTAAGCTGTGGTCCATAATATATTTCTTAATGTTATTACTTTGTTAGTTCTTTTACTTGTACTTGACCACAAGGACTGTTTTTGCCAATAGATTATGTGTAGGAATTTTCTGTAAACAAAATGAACTAAATCTTTAACTTCAAAGTTTCCATGGAAATATATCTGAATCATGTAAAAAGATAATTAAGTTATCAAATATACAGTTTGGGTAAATATTTATAGAAATTAACATTAGTAAAAAAATTTTCAACCTTTTCTGAAAACATTTTATTAAACTATGTACCTCAGAATGGAAGTTCCATTTGCTAAGCCTCAGACAAGCCCTATTAGTTTACTTCCCAGACTTTGATAACCTGAATTATTCTAATAAAAAAAAAAAAAAAAAAAAGGAGGAAGACATAACAAAGTTGCTGGTGGAAATAAAAACAAAACAAACAATTATTTTGATGGTTATGTGGGTTTTTAAAATTTATAATTCACAAAAGTTTGAGGAACTGAGTGACTGTTGTTGTACCAAAACCCCTCTAATCCCTTTATTTGTGTAAACAAGATTTATTAGCTCTAGTAGTCTACAAACGTAAAAAGTAAGAATATAATTGATCTGGAATTTTACATCATTTTAGCAATGACATATACACCCACAGGCTCTAGAGTTATTTTTTTAAAATCCTATTAATATAATGAGGAGATGCATCCTTAATACAATTTTACTTATTCTTTAGAAACTTTGTAATATACTTAAGATATTTTGAGAAATGTTTTATTAATAGTTCTTAAATTTTTTTCCCAATTGCAAGAAACATGTAACACTTAGAGACTTAAAGTAATAAATAAAAATAAATCTGCTTATACAATTTTAATGCTTAAATCTATGATAGGTTCATCATCAAAAAAACAAAGAGTATCCAGGTGTAAAAAGTAGATTACACGTGGTTAAAATTAACATGGCAGAAGGTGGGGCAACTGGAAATACAAATTCAATGAGAAACAGGAGGAAAATTAACTACTGATAAAGAACAACTGGTTTATGCTTTTTCTTTAAATTGATAGTTGATGTAGGAAAACAAATCATTATTAAAAAATTTGTTAATTTGTATAGTTAATTGTTTGTAGTAATGTTTTCCGTATGTGGAAACTATCGAATCTGCGACTATTTAATGTCGTTCACAAATTTTTAGATTTCTACTTAAAAGAGTTAGAAGTAATACTTGATTTTCCAAATTCTTTTTAGGGAAGACTTGGACAGTTTGTTCTCTTCTACTTGACAACTGTGGTTCAGTGGAAAGGCTTCGTCAAACAATTTTTTTTAAAATATATTCTATTGTACTTCAGGTGAAGGCTTACAGAACAAATAGTTTCTCATTAAACAGTAGTACACATGTTGTTTTATGACATTGGTTAACAACCCCACAACATATTAACCCTCTAACTTCTCAACCATTTTTTTTTTTTTTAGAGAAAATACACATAGCCAAAGATACACCATTTCAAAAATTTCTACATACACATTTCCGTGACATTGACTACGCTCTACCAATTGTGCTGTTATTCCCACTTAAGATGAAGGCTTACAGAACAAAATAGTTTCTCATTTAACAGCTACTACAAATGTTGCCCTATGACAATGGTAAACAATCTCACAACACATCAACAATATCCTTACTCAACCTTGGGTTCCCTATCACCAGCTTCCTTGTCCCCTTCTGCATTCTGGCCCTTGTCACTGGACTCCTATACCTCGTTAGTCTCATTTGGTTTTACAGGGCTGTCCACTCCCAGGCTGAACAGTGAACCTGGGAGGTAACTTCACCACTGAGCTAAAAGGGTGTCTGGGGGCCATACTCTCGAGGTTTCTCCAGTCTCCTTTAGGCCAGTAAATCTGATTTTTTTTGTGAGTTAGAATTATGCTCTACATCCTTCTCCAGCTCTGTCCAGAACCCTCTGTTGTGATCCTGGTCAGAGCAGTCCGTGGTGGTAGCCGGGCACCATCTAGATGTACTGGACTCAGTCCGGTGGAGGCCTTGGTAGCTGCAGACAATTAGTCCTTTGGACTAATCTTTTCCTTGTATCCTGTTCTCTTCATTCTCCCTTTGGAGACCAGTGGAGTATCTTAGACGGCCGCTCACAGGCTATTAAGACCCCAGACACTACTCACCAAGGTAGAATGTAGAGCATTGTCTTTATAAGCTGTGTCATGCCAATTGAGCTAGATATTCCCCGAGACCATGGTCCCCACAGCCCTCCGCCCAGCAATTCAGTCCCTCAGGGAGTTTGGATGTGTCTATGGGGCTTCCATGACCTTTCCTTGTACAGGTTGTGCTAGTTTCCCCTGTATTGTGTACTGTCTCACCCTTCACCTAAGATACCACTTATCTATTGCCTATTCAGTATTCCCCCCACCACCCCTCCCATCCCTGGTAACCAACAAAGATTGTTACATTTTGTGTGTGAACTTTTTCATGGGTTTTTACAATAGAGGTCTCATACAATATTTGTCCTTTTGTGATGGACTTATTTCACTCAGCATAATGTCCTCCAGTTCCATCCATGTTATGAGATGGCTCACAGATTCATTGTTGTTCTTTCTCGTTGCATAGTACTCCATTGTGTGTATGTACCATAGTTTGTGTATCCATTCATCTGTTGATGGACAACGAGGTTGTTTCCATCGTTTTGCTATTGTGAACAATGCTGCCATGAACATATGTGTGCATATGTCTATTCGAGTGACGACTCTTATTTCTCTAGGATATATTCCTAGGAGTGGGATTGCTGGATCGAATGGTATGTCTATTTCCAGCTTTCTGAGGAAGCGCCATATCATTTTCAAAAATGGTTGTATCATTTAGCACTCCCAACAGCAGTGCATAAGAATACCCATCTCCCCGCAGCGTCTCCAACATTTGTTATTTCCAGAGTTTTTAATTCGTGCCAGTAATGCCAGGGTAAGATGGTATCTCACTGTGGTTTTAATCTGCATTTCTCTAAAGGCTAGTGATCGTGAGCATTTCCTCATGTGTCTGTTGGTGATTTGTATGTCTTCTTTGGTGAAGTGTCTGTTCATTTCCTTTGCCCATTTTTAAATAGGATTATTTGTCTTTTTGTTGTAGAGGTGTTGGATTTCCTTGTACGTTATGGAGATTAGACCTTTGTCTGACTTGTACTGTCCAAAAATTTTTTCTCAGTCTGTAGGTTCTCTTTTTACTCTTTTGGTGAAGTCTTTTGAAGAGCATAGGTGTTTGATTTTTAGAAGATCCCAGTTATCTAGCTTATCTGTTGGGGTTTGTGCATTGATGGTTATGGTTTGTATCCTGTTAATGCCATGTATTAAGGCCTGAAGTGTTGGACCTATTTTTTCTTCTATGAACTTTATAGTTTGAGGCTTTATATTCAGGTCTTTGATCCATTTTTAAGTAGTTTTTGTATACAGCGTGAGTTATGGGTCCTGTTTCATTTTTTTGCAAATGGATATCTAGTTTTGCCAGCACCATTTTTTAAAAAGACTGTCTTTTCCCCATTTGATGGACTTTGGGCCCTTGTCGAAGATCAGGTGACCGTAGGTGGATGGATTTACATCTGGGTTCTCAATTCTGTTCCATTGGTCAATGTATCTGTCGTTGTACCAGTACCAGGCTGTTTTGACTAGTGTAGCTGTATAGTAGGTTCTGAAGTCAGGTAGTGTGAATCCTCCAACTTTATTCTTCTTCTTCAGTAGTGCTTTACTTATTCGGGGCTTCTTCCCTTTCCATATAAAATTAATGATTAGTTTTTCCATCTGTTTGAAGAATGTTGTAGGTATTTCGATCGGGATTGCATTGTATTTGTAAATTGCTTTGGGTAGAATTGACATTATCATAATGTTGAGTCTGCCTATCCATGAGCACGGTATATTTTTCCATTTGTGTAGATCCCTTTGGGTTTCATGCAGTAGTGTTTTGTAGTTTTCTTTGTATAGGTCTTTTACATCCCTGGTCAGATTTATTCCTAAGTATTTTATCTTTTTAGGGGCTATTGAAAATGGTACTGTTTTCCTGATTTCCTTTTCATTGTTCTCCTTACTGGTGTATAGGAATCCAACTGATTTTTGGATGTTTATCTTGTATCCTGCTACTCTGCTGAATCTTTCTATCAGTTCCAGTAGATTTCTTGTGCAGTCTTTAGGGTTTTCTATGTATAGTATCATATCATCTGCAAACAGGGACAGTTTACCTTCTTCATTCCCAGTTGGGATGCCCTTTATTTCTTATTCTTGCCTTATTGCTCTAGCTAGAACTTCCAGCACAATGTTAAAGGGGAGTGGGGCATCCTTGCCTTGTTCCTGTTTTCAAGGGGAATGTTTCCAGCCTCTCTCCATTAAGAATGATGTTGGCTGTTGGTTTTGCATAGACACCCTTTATTATGTTGAGAAATTTCCCTTCTATGCCTATTTTATCAAGAATTTTTATCAGGAATGGGTGTTGGACTTTGCCAAATGCCTTTTCTGCATCAATTTAGAAGATCATGTGATTTTTTTCTTTGCTTTTATTTATGTGGTGAGTTACGTTGATTGATTTTCTAATGTTGAACCATCTTTGCATACCTGGTATGAATCCTACTTGGTCGTGGTGTATTATTTTTTTGATATGATGCTGAATTGTATTGGCTAGAATTTTGTTCAGAATTTTTGCATCTATATTCCTGAGAGATATTGGTCTGTAATATTGTTTTTTTGTGACATCTTTGCCTGGTTTTTGTATCAGTTTTATTCTGGCTTCATAGAATTAAATTGTAAGTGTTGCTTCCGCTTCTATGCTCTGAAATAGCTTGAGTAGAACTTGTACAAGCTCTTCTGTAAATGATCTGTCGAATTCTCCAGTGAAGCCATCTGGGCCAGGACTTTTTTTGGTTGGGATTTTTTTTTATTACCTCTTCAATCTGTTCTCTTGTTATGGGTCTGTTCAGATTTACAACATCACTTTGTTGTAGTTTGGGTAGGTCATGTGATTCTAGAAACTTATCCATTTCCTCTAGGTTTTCAAATTTGTTGGAGTATCGTTTTTCATAATATTCTTTTATAATCCCTTTTATTTTTGTTGGGTCTGTTGTAATGTCCCCCATTTCATTTCTTATTTGGGTTATTTGTGTCCTCCTCCTGTTTTTCTTTTGTCAGTCTGGCCAGTGGTTTGTCGATTTTGTTGATTCTTTCAAAAAACCAACTTTTGGTTTTGTTGAATCTTTCTATTGTTTTTATGTTCTCTATTTCATTTATTTCTGCTCTGATCTTTACTGTTTCCTTTCTTCTGGTGGTTGTGGGCTTTTTTTTTTTTTTTGGATGTTCTCTTTCTATTTGTTGGAGTTCTGTAGTTAATGTGTTGATTTTGTTCCTTTCTTCTTTATTGATATGTGCAACTATTGCTATAAATTGTCCTCTGAGGACTGCCTTTGCTGTGCCCCAAAGGTTTTGGTAGGATGTGTTTTCATTCTCATTTGAGTCTAGGAATTTTTGGATTCCATCTCTGATTTCTTCTATTACCCACTGATGTGCAAGTATGGTGTTATTCAGTTTCCATGTAATTGATTTTTTTTCCTTGCTCTTTCTAGTATTAATTTCTAACTTGATGGCATTGTGGTCAGAGAAGATGCTTTGAATTATTTCAGCATTTTGGATCTTGTTGAGGATTGCTCTGTGGCCTAAGATGTGGTCTATTCTGGAGAACGTTCCATGTGCATTGCAAAAGAATGAGTACTTTGCAGCGGTTGGATGGAGTGTTCTATATATGTCTATGAGTTCAAGTTGGCTGATTGTGCCCTTTAGGTCTTCTGTATCTTTGCTGAGTTTCTTCTTAGTTGTTCTGTCCTTTACTGAGAGTGGTGTGTTGAAGTCTCCTACTATTATTGTGGAACTGTCAATTTCTCTTTTCAGTGTTGTTAGAGTTTGTTTTATGTATTTTAGATCACTGTCATTGGGTGTGTAGATGTTTATTATCTTTAGGTCTTCATGATGGATCATCCCCTTAATCATTATATAGTGACCTTCTTTGTCTTTTATGGTAGATTTTGTTTTAAAGTCTATTTTATCTGAGATTAGAATTGCCACTCCTGCTCTTTTTTGGTAGCTGTTAGCTTGATATATTTTTTTCCAACCTTCAACTTTTAATAAATTCACATCTTTGTTTCTAACGTTTGTCTCTTGTAGACAGCATATTGATGGATCCTGTTTTCTTATCCATTCTGTCACTCTCCATCTCTTTATGGGTGCATTGAGTCCATTTACATTCAGTGTAATTATTGATAGACGTGAGTGTGTTGCTATCATTTTGTAGTGCTTTTTTTGTGGTGCTTAAGTTTTCTTTGTTCTTCTTACTCTCTTGTTCTGAGTTACTTTTGTTTATGGATTTTTTTTCCTTTTTTTTGTTTTTGTAAGTTTTGTTTTTGCTGAGACTTTATGTTTTTCGTCTTTATTTTTATGAGTTGGTTTGTTAACTTTCTTTGTGGTTACCATGAATTTTACCCTTATCTTTCTAAGTCTGAGGTAGTCTACCATTACTTCGTATCACCTTGCCTTCCTCTCCATTAGAAGGTCCTATACCTATATCATTTATTCCCTCTTTTATTGTTTTGATGTTGTTGTCATTTATTGATTAACTGCTCTGATTCCCTGTTGTATTTATTTTGGTTTTGGATAGTCCTAGAGAGTTCATTTCCTAGATTGGTATCTTGCTCGTACGATCCTGCATCTGAGGTTCTGCCTGTGAGCTGAAGCTGTCTGTCTTCAGGTCAAAGAACTTGCTTTAATAATTCTTGTAAGTTTGGTTTGACTTTTAGATAATCCCTTAATTTCTGTTTATCTGGAAATGACCAATTTCACCATCAAATTTGAACGAGAGTTTTGCAGGATATTTTATTCTTGGCTGACAATTTTTTTCCTTCAAGATTTTATATATGTCATCCCATTGCCTTCTTGCCTGCATGGCTTCTGCTGAATAATCTGAGCTTACTCTTATTGTTTCTCCTCTGTATGTGACTTCTTGTTTTTCATGAGCTGCTCTCAGGATTCTTTGTTTGTCTTTCGTTCTGGCAAGTGTGAATATGATATGCCTTGGTGATTTTCTTTTGGGGTCTCTTATATATGGGGTTTGTTGAGCTTCTTGGATAGCCAGAGTTTCATCTTTTATGATATTGGGGAAGTTTTCTGTCAGCAGTTCCTCAATGATCCTCTCTGTGTTTTCTGTTTTCTTCCCTTGTTCTTGATTTCCAATCACTCGTAAATTTTTGCTTGTAATTGTGTCCCACATAACTCTCAGGCTGTCTTCATTTTTCTTTGTTCTTTTTTTCTTAGTTTTCCTGAAACAGAGTTGTATCCAAGTGTTTGTCTTCAATTCCACTGATCCTGTCTTCCATGGTTTCAAATCTGCTTCTCAGCCCTTCTATGACATCATCCATTTCTGAAATCTTGTTGTTTATCTTTTGGATTTCTAATTGTTGTTTTTGTATAATTTCTAGTTGTAAATTTATTTTGGCATTTTGTTCCTGCATCATCTTCCTGAATTCTTCCAATTTTTTGTCTGTATTTTCCATGAATTTGTCTATTTTTTCCACATGTTTGTCAGCTTTTTGCCTCAGTTCTTGGAGAATTCTGAGTATTAGAGATTCGAATTCTCTATTAGGTAGTTCTAGTGCATTTTCTTCCACAAGAGAGTCATCTGGTTTTTTATTTTGGACATCTACTGGAACCATCCTGTCCTGTTTTTGTAAATGTTTTGATATTGTCTGCTGTTTTAGGGGCATTCAGTAGTTTTTTTTTGTCGTTTATTGATTGTACTTTTGTTTGTTTTGTCCCTTTTTAAAAAATGTTTTGACTATGTCTGAGCAGGCAGACTGTTCTTTGTTGTTTGCTTATCTGTGTGCTCAATACTTTTCACCACCTTCTCCAACTGGCAGGGTCAGTCACTCAGATATGGTACAGCAGGGCAGGTCTAGCTGAAGATGAGTTTCTGGGATGGGTTGTTTGTGGCACTTACTACAGCCACCATGGCAGGTCGGTAATCAGTGCAGGGCAGGTTCCAGTAGGCCGTGCCTGTGCTGCTTGGTGGTGTGATGTCAAGCACACTGTGTAGGTAGGCAAGATTCAGCGGCGAGATTGTCATGTGTGGAGCTAAGATGGTTATGGGAGAGAGGAGAGAGGAACAGGAGCCAAAAACGTACAAACAAAAAAGAATGCTAGGGGAGCTTGCTGTTGGAGTGGAGAGATGAGAGACTATGAAATGGAGAAAAACAGAAACGGGAGGAGGAAGAAAAGAAAAGAATGAATAAATAAAAATCAGAAAGGTCAAAGAACTGGAAAGTCCCCAGGGATCCCACCAGTGCAGCTGTGAGGTCTGGGGAAGTCCCTCTCAGTTGTTGCAGTACAGCTTGGCTTGAAGGTGTAGAGGTATACAATGCCTGGTATTCAGGGATCAGAATGAAAAGGAAGATTTAGAGAGATGAGAGGCTGAGCAATGAAGAAAGACAAAAAGGGAAGAAGAGGGAAAATAAAACAAAACAAATTTAAAAAAAGAAAAAAGAACAGGAAAGGACCCCTAAAAAAACAGAAAAAAAAAACCCCAACAAAATAGAAACTCCTCAGGGATCTCTCTGCACGTCTGTGGAAGCTGAAGGGTAGTTCCTTGCCACACAGCTCCGCCTGGCCAGAAAGGGCTCCCAACTCTAGAAAAGGAAAAGAAAACAAACAATTCAAAATGAACAAACGAACAAAAGCCCCGGGATCCCACCAGAGCGGTAGCCCAGACCGGGAAGCAGCTCCACACTCCAATGGAGCTCCTCAGCCCCTCAGGAAGAAGCAAAGATGGCGCACGGAGCCAGGCACTCAAGGGAAAGGAAGGGGAGGCAGCAAGAGGCAACAAGAAATCAAAAGAAGCAGGGGGGAAAAAAAAGCAACATCAGCAGCCAACAAATGGGTCAAATGATTTTTAAAAGAATAATTCTTTTAATTTGGGGGTAAGAGAAGTGATGGATAGATTAATGACTGTTGCTCTCCAAAAGTTCTATTATCCCCTTCTCAAAAAGGAGTCATCTGTGATATCATTCCTGAAGCCCACTCTTCAGACAAAGATTAGACTGGACTATAAAACAAACAAAGAATATACACATGAGGAATGTTCTTCTTAGTTCAATCAGATATGCGAGACCAAATGGCCAGCTTCTCTCAAAAAGCAGGATGAGAAGGCAGAAAGGGGCAGGAATGTGATGAATGATCACAGAGAACCTTGATGGAAAGGGTGAGGATGCTGTCACATTGTGGGGATTTTAACCAATGTGACAAAACAATATGTGTATAGATTTTTGAAGAGAAATTAACTTGAGCTGTAAACTTTCAGCTAAAGCACAATTAAAAAAAAAAAAAAGTGAAGATAGAAGTCTCTCCCTTCATAGAGCTAAGGGCCCACAGGAGTTCATATTTTCACTTCTACATTTGCTAACAGGCTGTAAAAGACATGTAACCTCAATTATAAAACGGAGAAAAAAATTATCTATCTTGCAGGTTGGCTTTATAATCAATAAATGTTATTATTGTGGTTAAAAAAAGTCATCTCTTCATAATTCTACATGTCTAGGTTTCTGCAGAGCTTAAAATAGAAGCTCTCTGAAGGCAGAGTCTCCTCTCCCAGAAACCATAAGAAGTGAGAGTGGACAGGGTTTAGCGGACAGCAGAAAGGAGAGAGAGTTTTGCCCCCTAATATGTGAAGAAGGTAAGTGTCAGCAGCTCCTTGTTTGATCAGACCACGCTTTGTTTCAGTGCACTGGGGAGGTAACAAGACCTCAGAATGCAGGGAAATCTGACATATCTAAGGAAGACAGACCTTAGCCACAGGACTGTCCTAAGATTGCAACAAACTAATAGATACTCTTCAACTAAAGGGGCCTGAATTGCTGGAAGAACAGTACTCCCTGTAGACCCATAAGAAGAGTAGAAGCTCAGAGGTTGTACTTCACCAGACTTCAAGAATTTAAGTTAGCCCTGGGAAGCAAGAGAAGCGGCAGCAATAGTAGAAGGTGAATTTCCTACCAACCCAGCAAATTAAACAATGAAAGTTTGTATTTAAGTTGCTAAAATAGGAAATACAGAATGCATATGTGTGTGATATTTCTTGTAGTCCACTGTGCACACTAAATATCATGTGTTACATGAACATAATCAATGTAATATCAATTCAAGAATTTAATAATTCAAATTTCTTCCATTCCTCAATAGAAAATATTACTTTTAAAAACCATCATCAGTGATAAATGAAAGTGGCCAGAAATTTTTTTGTTAAGGATGTATTGATGTCACATAATATCTCTACTACAGGCAGTCTCCAGGTTATGAACTAGATCCCTTCCAGAGTGTGTCTTTAAGAATTTGTAGGAAAACAAGAAGCTAAGACACAGTAAGCAAAAATAAAATAAATAAATAAATTATTGATGGCTCTGAGACAACAGTCAATATTAAATCACATAAAGAGGCAGACCACTATGGCTTCAACAAATCTCAAAATAAAAAATCAAAAAATTTTCCAGAGGAAGAGAATTTCTTGGAATTACCAGAGGCAGAACACAAAAGATTAATATACAGAACTCTCCAAGAGATCAGAAAGGAGATCCAACAAAATGCAGACATAGCAATAGAGAAACTTAAGAAGATTAGAGAAGAGCATAACAACAAATTTAACAGGCTGCAAGAATCCACAGAGAGACTGCAATCAGAAATCCAGAAGAATAACAATAAAATTTCAGAATTAGACTACTCAATAGAAAGTCATAGGAGCAGAATTGAGGCAATGGAAGTCAGCATTAGTGAGGTTGAAGACAAAGGACTTGACACCTTCTTATTTGAAGAAAAATCAGATAGAAGGATTTTAAAAAATGAAGAAATCCTAAGAATTATGTGGGATTCTATCAAGAGGAATAACCTAAGAGAGATGGGAGTCCAAGAATGAGGGGGATAAAAGAAAATACAGAGAGAATTGTTGAAGATTTGTTGGCAGAAAACTTCCCTGATATCATGAAAGTTGAGAAGATATCTATCCAACATGCTCATCAAACCACACATAAGGTATATCCCAAAGGGAAGTCACTAAGACATATTATAATCAAACTTGGTAAAACCAAAGATAAAGAGAGAATTTTAAGAGCTGATATGGATAAACGTAAAGTCATCTACAAAGGAGAGTCAATAAGACTAAGCTTGGACTACTCAGCAGAAACAATGCAGGCAAAAAGGCAATGGGATGACATATATAAAGCCTTGAAGGAGAAAAACTGCCAGCTAAGAATTATATGTCCAGCAAAAATGTCTCTCAAATATGGCAAAATTAGGGCATTTCCAGATAAACAGAAGTTCAGGAAATTTAAAAACCAAACCAAAATTACAGGAAATATTAAAGGGAGTCCTCCAGTTAGAAAATCAATAACACCAGATAACAATCGAAGACTAGAACACAGGACAGAACAACCAGATATCAACCCAGATAGGGAACTCACAAAAATAAATCAAAGCTAAAACACTGAAAATAGGGAAACAGAGATGTCAATATGTAAAAGATGACAACATTAAACCAAAAATAGGGATTAAAAAAATGCATACATAGTTTTTTCATATCGAGAGGAAGTCAAGACAATATAAAGAAATGAAAGATTGGTTTAAACTTAGAAAAATAGGGGTAAATATTAAGGTAACCACAAAGGAAACTAACAATCCTACACATCAAAATAAATAACAGGAAAAATATAAAGACTCAGCAAATACAAAATCAACAACAATGGAAAAGATGAAAAGAAAATACATAAAGAAAAAACAACTCAGCACAAAAAATTAAGTGAAACAAAGACACTTTCAACAACACACAAAAAAAGCCATCGAAATGACAGCATTAAACTTTTGCCTATCAATAACTATGCTGAATGTAAATGGATAAATGCACCAATAAAGACACAGAGAAAGGCAGAATGGATTAAAAAAAAAAAAATCCATCCACTGCCTACAAGAGACACACCTTAGACTGAAAGATGCAAACAAACTAAAACTCAAAGGATGGAAAAAAATATATCAAGCAAACAACACTCAAAAACGAGCAGGAGTGGCAAAATTAATCTCTGACAAAATAGATCCTAAAGTAAAATCCACCACAAAGGATAAGGAAGGACACTATATAATGATTAAAGGGTCAATACACCAGAAGGACATAAGTATAATAAATATTTATGCACCCAATGACAGGGCTTCAAAATACATAAAACAAACCCTAACAGCATTGAAAAGAGAGATATACAGCTCCACAATACTAGTAGGAGACTTCAACACACCAGTTTCGATGAAAGAACATCCAGAAAGAAGCTTAAAAAAGACACGGAAGATCTAAATTCTACAATCAACCAACATGATCTCATGGACATATACTGAACACGTGACCCAACAGCAGCCAAGTATACTTTCTTTTCCAACGCACATGGAACATTCTCTAGACTAGACCACGTATTAGGCCATAAAGCAAGTCTTAACATAATCCAAAGCATTGAAATATAACAAAGCATCTTTTCTGACCATAAAGCATAAAAGTAGAAATCAATAACAGAAAAAGCAAGGAAAAAACAAATCAAACACATGGAAACTGAATAACACCTTGCTATAAACCACCGGATTATACAAGAAATTCAAGGTAGAATGAAGAAATTCATAAAATCAAAAGAGAATGAAAACACGTCCTGCCAGAATCTTTGGGACACAGCAAAACCAGTTCTCAGAGGTCAGTTTATAGCAATAAATGCACACATCCTAAAAAAAGAAAGGGCCAAAATCAAAACATTAACCCTACGACTGGAACAAGTAGAAAGAGAGCAGCAAAAGAAGCCCTCAGGCACCAGAAGAAAGTAAATAATAAGAATTAAATGAAATAGAGAATAGAAAAACAATTGAAAGAGTTAACATGTCCAACAGCTAGCTCTTTGAAAAGATCAGCAAAATTTATCAGAAGAAACTGACAAAAGAAAAACAGGAGAGGAAGCAAATAACTCATAAAAAATGAGATGGGCGATATCACAACAGACCCAACAAATTAAAAGAATCATAACAGAATACTATGCAAAATCATACTCTAACAAATTTTAAAGCATAGAGGAAATGGACAAATTTCTAGAAACACACTACTACCTAAACTAACACAAACAGAGGTAGAACAACTAAATAAAACCATAACAAAAGAAGAGATTGAAAAAGTAATTAAAAAACTCACAACAACAACAAAAAAAACCCTGGTCCGGACGGTTTCACTGCAGAATTCTACCAAATTTTCAGAGAAGAGTTAACACCACTACTACTAAAGGTAATTCAGAGCATAGAGAAGGATGGAATACTCCCAAACTCATTCTATGAAGACAGCATATCCCTGATATCAAAACCAGGTAAAGATACCATACAAAAAAAGAAAATTAGAGACCAATTTCCTTCATGATCATTGATGCAAAAATCCTCAACAAAATTCTAGCCAATACAATTCAGCAACACATCAAAAAAGGCACTCCACCAAAGAAGACATTCAGGCAGCTAACAGACACTTGAAGAAATGCTCATGGTCATTAGCCATTAGAGAAATGCAGATCAAAACTACAATGAGATACCATCTCACCCCACAAGTCTAACATTAATCCAAAAAATACAAAATAATAAATGTTGGAGAGGTTGTGGAGAGACTGGAACACTTATACATTGTTGGTGTGAATGTAAAATGGTACAACCACTTTGGAAATCAATTTGGCACGTCCTCAAAAAGCTGGAAATAGAAGTACCATGCAATCCAACAATCCCACTCCTTGGCACGTATCCTAGAGAAATAAGAGCCATCACTCGAATAGTTATATACACAACCATGTTCATCACAGCACTGTTCATGATAGCAAAAAGATGGAAACAACCTAGGTGTCCATCAACAGATGAATGGATAAACAAATTATGGTATATTTACACAATGGAATACTACACAATGATAAAGAACAATGATGAATCCGTGAAACATAACATGGAGGAATATGGAAGGCATTATGCTAAGTGAATTTAGTCAGTCACAAAAGGTCAAATATTGTATAACACCACTATCATAAGAACACAAGAAATGGTTTAAACGCAGAAGAAAACATTCTTTGATGGTTACAAGGGTGGGAAGGGAGGGAGGGAGTTATTCACTAACTAGATAGTAAATGAGAATTACCTTAGGTGAAGGGGTGGACAGCATACACTACAGGGGAAATCAGCACAACTGGACGAAACCAAAGCTAAAAAGTTTCCTGAAAACGACAAAACACTTGGAGGGACGGAGTAGCAGTGGCAGGGGTCTGGGGACCACGGTTGTAGGGGATATCTAGGTCAATTGGCATAACAAATTTTATTAAGAAAATGTTCTGAATCTTAGTTTGGTGAGTGGCATCTGGGCTGTTAAAAGCTAACGAGCAGCCATCTAAGACGCATCAATTGGTCCCAACCACCTGGAGTAAAGAAGAATGAAGAACATCAAGTCATAAGGAAAGTATTAGCCCAAGAGACAGAAAGGGCCACATAAACCAGAGACTTCATCATCCTGAGACCAAAGGAACTAGATGGTATCTGGCTACCACCGATAACTGCCCTGACAGGGAACACAACAGAGATTCCCTGATAGAGCAGGAGAAAAGTGAGTGCAGAACTCAAATTCTAGTAAGAAGACCAGACTTGATGGTCTGACTGAGACTGGAGGAATCCCAGAAAGCATGGCCCCCAGACTCTCTGTCAATGCAGAATTAAAACCATTCCCAGGCCAACTCTTCAGACAAAGATTGGATTGGACTATGGGATATAAAATAATACTCGTGAAGAGTGTGCTTCTTGGCTCTAGTTGATAGATCAGACTAAATGGGCAGCTCCTGTCCGGAGCTGAGATGAGAAGGCAGAGGGGGTCAGGAGCTGGTTGAATGGACACGGGAACTCAGGGGTGGATAGGAGGAGTTTGCTGTCATAGTACAGGGAGAGCAATTAGAGTCACATAACAATGTATGCATAAATTTTTGTATGAGACGCTAACTTGAATTGTAAACTTTCACTTAAAGTACAACAACAACAACAAAAAGCTTATATCCAAGCCTATGTTCAACCACATATCTCTGGACTGTGATAAGAGAAAGGAATAAAGATATTTCTTTGAACTACTTTAAAAAAAAAAAAAAAAGAATTTTTAAGTAAGTTGGAACAGGTGTATACAGTTCTTATTTAGTCTTACATTAGTGCAAGAAGGAGCCCTGGTGATGTAGTGGTTAAGAGCTATGACTGCTAACCAAAAGGTCGGCAGTTCGAATTCACCAGCGGCTCCTTGGAAACCCTATGGGGCAGTTCTACTCTGTCCTATAGGATCGTTATGAGTTGGATTCGACACAGTGGCAATGGGGTTTTTAAGGACTCCACTGCAAGAAAATTCTCAAAGCCTTCTCAATGATTTAAAAGCTATAGGTGCAGCAAGTGAAGTTGATTATGATGAAGAATTTGTTGTGAGTAGGGACTTGTTCAATTGTTTCTAAGTGAGGGCAAATTTACACTGCATAAAAGGGCAAGTACATTTTGTCTGTAAGTCCGGTGTTCCTAACCTGGTGAATTGCCTGTATTTGATGAGTGTAACAAGTAAAAAAAATTTGTACCTCTGCCCCCCCGAAGAGTTCCTTCAAAGTTTATTGATACAAGAAAAGAATTGCCTATTCAGTCATGTATTTGGAGAACAAGAGAAACCATTTTTGGAAATAGCTTGAGTCACTATGAACTGACATTTTATTAAGTCTAATTTTTCTCAATCTATCCCATCCACCATCCCTCTTCCATCTATATGCAGAGCTAGTTGTCGTATTTACTGGCCCATTTCTTTGTAGACTTCAGTGACCTAAAAACTTATATAGTCTTGGACTTAATTGTATCTTGTAAAGGTAGCTTATCTGAAATGACTATGAATCAAATAACAGTATATAAATGTGTGTGTATATTTCACATATGCACGTTTATATATATATACACACATACATTTATACACGCATATTACACACATGTGTGTAATATGTAAATATTTTTAAATAAATGAAAATAGGAAATGGAAATGAGGCATATTTCTGTGCTATTTTAAATGACATTAAGTTATTTGAAATGTATCTGTCAGTTTCTCGTACTGTAGTGGCTTATGTGTTGCTGTGACTCTGGAAGTTTTACCACCAGTATGTCAAATACCAGCAGGGACACCCTTGGTGGACAGGTTTCAGAGGAGCTTCCAGACTAAGAAAGACTAGGAAGAATGACCTAGCAGTCTACTTCTGAAAAAAAATTGTCCAAAGAAAACCTTATGAATAGCAGGGGAACATTGTCTGATATAGTTCCTGAAGATGAGCCCCTCAGGTTGAAAAGCACTCAAAATACAACTGGATAACGGCTGACTCCTCAAAGTAGAGTCGGCCTTAATGACGTGGATGGAGTCAAGCTTTTGGGACCTTCATTTACTTATGTGGCATGACTCAAAATTATAACAACTACAAACATCCATTAATACTCAGAACGTGGAATGTACAAGGTATAAACCTAGGAAAATTGTAAGTCATCAAAAATGAAATGGAATGCATAAACATCAATATCCTAGGCATTAGTGAAGTGAAATGGACTGGCATTAGCCATTTTGATCAGACAGTCACATGGTCTACTATGCCTGGAAAAACAAATGGAAGAGGAATGACTTTGCATTTGTCAAAAATAACATTTTAAGGTCTATCTGGAAGTACAGTGATAGGATAATATCCATACACCTACAAGGAAGACCAGTTAATACCAGTTTTTCAAATTCACACACCAACCACTAAGGCCAAAGATGAAGAAATTGAAGTTCTTTACCAACTTTTGTAGTCTGAAATTGATCAAACATGCAATCAAGATACATTAATAATTACTGCCAATTGGAATGTGAAAGGTGGAAACAAAGAAGAAGGATTGGTAGTTGGAAAATATGGCCTTGGTGATAGAAACGATGCTGGAGATCGCATGGTAGGATTTTGCAAGACAAACGATTTCTTCATTGCAAATACATTTTCTCAACAACAGAAATGGCAACTATACACATGGACCTCGTCAGGTGGAATACATAGGAATCAAATCAACTACATCTGTGGAAAGAAAAGATGGAAAATCTCAATATCATCAATCAGACTGTGGAACAGACCATCATTGCTCATATGCAAGTTGAAGTTGAAGTTGAAGAAAATCAGAACAAGTCCAGGAGAGCCAAAGTATGACATTGAGTATATCCTTCATGAATTTAGAGACCATGTCAAGAATAGATTTGAAGATTGAACAATAATGACCGAAGAACGCACCAGTTGTGGAATGACATCAATGACATCATACAGGAAGAAAGCAAGAGGCCAATAAAAAGACAGGAAAAAAAGCAAAGACCAAAATGGATGTCAGAAGAGACTCTGAAACTTGCTCTTCAATGTAGAGTAGCTAAAAAGCAAAAGGAAGAAATAATGAAGTAAAAGAGTTGAACAGAAGATTTCAAAGGACACCTTGGGAAAACAAGAAAAGCATTAAAAAGAAAAATGCAAAGACCTAAATATAGAAAACCAAAAGGGAAAAACAAGCTTGGCATTTCTCAAGCTGAAGAACCGAAGAAAAAAATTCAATCCTCAAGTTGCATACTGAAGGATTCTACAGGGAAAATACTAAATGACCCAGGAAGCACCAAAAGAAGATGGAAGGAATATACACAGTCACTGTACCAAAAATGGTTAGTCATTGTTCAACCATTTCAGGAGGTAGCATATGATCAAGAACCAATGGTACTGAAAGAAGAAGTCCAAGCTGCACAGAATGCATTGGTGAAAAGTAAGGCTCCAGGAACTGACAGAATACCAACTGAGATGTTTCAACAAATGGATGTAGTACTAGAAATGCTCACTTGTCTATGCTAAGAAGTTTGGAAGACAGCTACCTGGTCAACCAACTGGAAGAGATCCATATTTGTACCCATTCCAAAGAAAGGTGATTTAACAAAATGTGGAAATTATTGAATAACATCATTAATATCATGCACAAGGAAAATTTTTCTGAAGATCATTCGAAAGCAGTTACGGAAGTGGGGTCAAGATGGCGGAGTAGTCAGAAGGCTTGCTATGTCCCTCTTACAACAGAGACCTGAAAAAACAAGTGAATTGATTGTATATGAATATCTAGGAGCCCTGAACAAGGCAAAGTTGAGGAATCGGACTGAGTGAAAGGAGGAGAGAGATGGTTAAGAAGCAGCTAGGAGTTGCCTGACCTCACCTGGTGGGAGATGCAGCCCTTCGGCCCGGATCGGCTCAGGGTGCACAGTAAGGCAGACATACAGCTCCGATCGCTTGCTCAGGAGGCACTTTCCACATTGAGAGAGATCCAGCAGCAGAGATTCTACTTGGACACTATGAAGCAGTGAAAAGCAGCACCCAAGTGGCTAACAAGAAGTACTTGTGTGTGGTCTTTCGCAGGGATTTAAAAAAAAAAAAAACCCATTGGAGATATACTTCTCTACCACTTACCTCCTCACTCTCCTCTGGGCACTGGGTCCGGCTGGTTTCAGCAATATGTGAGTCCCCTGGGCCAGAAGTAGATCCCATAAAGTGCCCTGACCCATTCTCCTGGCCTTGGAGAGGGAACAAATTAACAAACAGGGAAAAAATAAGCTACCGGCCCCCCTAAGCCAGGAACTCAGGGTTGGCACAGCTCCTTAACCTAGGCAGAAACATAAGGGATCTGCAGACTTTGAGTGCTTTCCATCCCTGTATAGACTTGTGTGGACCTATCTCAACAGTGTAAGCCCTCACCACCACAATATAACAGGGTAAATACTTGAAGCCTAACTTCAACTGTTTAGCTGTGAAGTGGCAGGTTTGTGACGCTTGACACTGCTCTGTCCTTTAAGCAGGTGCCTTACCTGTTTGCTTGAGGAGTGGTGGCTCCACTCATGCCACCTAGCCACCTGCTACAGGGGGCCAAGAATAAGTGGTGCCCCCCAGTCCTTACAGCCAACAGAGTAGGGTGCTCATAGTCCAGCTGCAAAAATCATCTACCTACTCACTCTAGGGAACAAGGACACGCTTTCCTTTCAGAACTCAAGGCGAGGCATCAGCCCACTGCTTTGATCAGCGCATGACCCCCTACTGCAGCCAGATACCTGTGCCTACACCAGTCATTCATGCTTCTTTAAGACTGTAGGTGAGAGCCTGCACCACACACTTGGTGACTGACTGCCTGAACACCTGAGATGAATCCATGCAAGAAAATTTAACAGATTTCTGGGCACACATACATAGTTTCAGACCTACCTACCTAGTGACAGGACTTTAGAGCTTCAAAGGTGCCAATAATCAAACTAGTGTACACGAGCAGCATATTTGGGCATATTAAAAAAAAAAAATACAAGAAGCTAGGCCACACTAAACAAATAAGAAATAAAATTATAATAACTTATTGATGGCTCAGAGACAACAGTCAATATCAAATCACATAAAGAGGCAGTCCATGGTGGCTTCAGAAAGCTCCCAAAATAAAGAATTGATAAATTTTCCAGAGGAAGAGGATTTCTTGGAATTACCAGAGGCAAATACTAAAGATTAATATACAGAACTCTTCAAGAAATTAGAAAGGAAATAAGGTGTAACACAGAGAAATACAAAGAACATACAGACAAAGCAGTAGTGGAACTTAAAAAGGTTATTCAAGAACATAATGACAAATTCAATAGGCTGCAAGAGTCCATAGAGAGATAGCAATCAGAAATCCAGAAGATTAACAATACAATTTCAGAATTAGACAACTCAATAGAATGTTATAGGAGTAGAACTGAGGCAGTAGAAATTACAATTAATGACAGTGAATGTAACACACTTGACACCAACTTATTTGAGGAAAAATCAGATAAAACAATTTAAAAAAAATGAAAAAACTCTAAGAAGTATGTGGGACTCTATCAAGAGAAATAACCTACAAGTGATTGGAGTACCAGAAGGGGGGTGGGACAGAAAATACAGAGAGAATTGTTGAAGATTTGTTGATAGAAAACTTCCCTGTCATCATGAAATATAAGAAGATATCTATCCAAGATGTTCTTCAAACCCCCCATAAGGTAGACCCAAAAGAAAGTCATCAAGACATATAATAATCAAATTTGCCAAAACCAAAAAGATACAGAGAGAATTTTAAGAGCAGCTAAGGATAAAAGAATAGTCTTCTACAAAGGAGAGTCAATTAGAATAAGCTCAGACTACTCAGTAGAAATCATGCAGGCAAGAAGGCAATGGGATGACATATATAAAGCCTTGAAGGAAAAAAAAAAAAAAAAAAACTGCCAGCCAAGAATTATATATCCAGCAAAACTATCTCTCAAATATGAAGGCAAAATTAGGGCATTTCCAGATAAACAGAAATTTAGGGAATTTGCAAAAACAAACCAAAATTACAAGAAATACAAAAGGGAGTCCTCCGGTTAGAAAATCAATAACATCAGATAAAAACACAAGATGAGAACACAGGACAGAGGAACCAGATATCGACTCAAATACGGAAGTCAAAAATACATCTAAGTTAAACACTGAAAATAGGGAAACAGATGTTAATATGTAAAAAAGGAGAACATTAAAACAAAAAAGATGGACTTAAAAAAATGCAGACATAAATTTTTCATAAGGAGGGGAAGTCAAGGCAATATAAAGAAATAAAAGACTGGTATAAACTTAAAAAAATAGGGGTAAATATTAAGATAACCACAAAGGAAACTAACAATCCTACAGATAAAAATAAAAAACTAGAAAAATATAAAGACTCAGTAAACACAAAATCAACAACAATGAAAAAGATGAAAATGAAATACATAAAGAAAAAATGACTCAGCACAAAAAATTAAGGGGAACAAAGAAACTGAACAACACAAACAAAAAGACACAAAATGACAGCACTAAACTCATACCTATCAATAATTATGCTGAATGTAAATGGACTAAATGCACCAATAAAGAGATAGAGAGTGGTAGATTGGATAAAAAAGCATGATCCGTCCATATACTACCTACAAGAGACACACCTTAGACTTAAAGACACAAACAAACTAAACCTCAAAGGGTGGAAAAAAATATATCAAGCAAACAACGCTCAAAAAAGAACAGGAGTGGCAATATTAATCTCTGACACAACATACTTTAACATAAAAATCACCAGAAAGGATAAGGAACGACACTATGTAAAGATTAAAGGGTCAACATACCAGGAGGACATAACTATAATAAATATTTATGCAGCCAACAACAGAGCTCCAAAATACATAAAACTAACTCTAACAGCATAGAAAAAAGAGATAGACAGTTCCACAAGAGTAGTAGGAGACTTCAACACGCTACTTTCGGTGAAGGACAGAACATCCAGAAAGAAGATCAACAAAGACACGGAAGAGCTAAATACTGCAATCAACCAACTTGATCTCATAGACATACACTGAACACTCTACCACATACACACACAAAAATTACAGACCATTATCCCTCATGAGCATTGACGCAAAAATCGTCAACAAAATTCTAGCCAATAGAATTCAGCAACATATCAAAAAAATAATTCACCATGATCAAGTGGGATTTATACCAGGTATGCAGGGATGGTTCAACATTAGAAAAACAATGTAACCCATCACATAAATAATACAAAAGACAAGAACCACATGATCTTATCAATCGGTGCAGAAAACGCATTTGAAAAAGTCCAACACCTGTCCATGATAAAAACTCTCAACAAAATAGGAATAGAAGAGAGCTTCCTCAACATAATTAAGGCCATTTATACAAATCCAACAGCCAGCATCATCCTAAATGGAGAGACTTTGAAAGTATTCCCCTTGAGAATGGGAACTAGACAAGGATACCCTTTATTACCACTCTTAGTCAACATTTTGCTGGAGGTCCTAGCCAGAGAAATTATGCTAAAAAGAAAAAAAAGAGATAAAGGGCATCCAAATTGGTATGGAAGATGTCAAAGTACCTCTAGTTGCAGATGATATGATCTTCTACACAGAAAGCCCCAAAGAATCCACAAGAAAACTACTGGAACTAAAAGAAGAAATCAGCAAAATTTCAGGATACAAGATAAACACAAAAATCAGTTGGATTCCTTTATGCCAACAAAGAGAACCTCAAAGAGGAAATCACCAAATCAATACTATTTACAATAGTCCCCATGAAGATAAAATACTTAGGAATAAATCTAATCAGAGATGTAAAATATCTATACACAGAAAACTACAAGACACTACTGCAAGAAACTAAGAGACCTGCATAAGTGAAAAACATACCTTGCTCATGGATAGGTAGACTCAACATTGTGAAAATGTCAATTCTACCCAAAGCGATCTTCAGATACAATACAATCCCGATCCAAATTCCAATGGCATTTTTTAATGACATGGAGAAACAAATCACCAACTTCATATGGAAAAGGAAGAGGCCTCAAATAAATAAAGCACTACTCAAGAAGAAGAACAGTGTGGGAGGCCTCACACTACCTGATTTTAGAACCTACTATATCACCACGGTAGTCAAAACAACCTGGTACTGGTACAACAACAGATACATAGACCAATCTAGACATAGATTCATCCACTGATGAGCAGCTGATATTTGACAAAGGCCCAAAGTCCGTTAACTGGGGGAAAGACATTCTCTTTAACAAATGGTGCTGGCATAACTGGATATCCATCTGCAAAAATCTGAAACAAGGAGATCAGCAAACAGGAGGTACAAGAAAGCAGCTTCACAGAACTTCCAGCAGGACACAGAACAACCGGTAACCCACAATATAGGATTTCCCACCCCCCACCATTCTTCACACCCACTTAGCCTACTCTTCTTCCTGCAGCCACAGTCTATTGGCCAGAAAGCACAAGCTTCCCCCCAGTGACACTTGGATTCCACCCGCCTGCACTGGCCAGCTCCCTGAGTGCCATTTATTGGCTGCTAGTGTTGCTTTTTTCCACTTCTTTAGATTTCTTCCTTACCTGTCAACACCTCTCCTTTCTCTCAAATACCTGGCTCTGTGCGCCATCTTTGCTTCTTCCTGAAAGGCTGCAAAACACCGCTCGACTGTGAAACTGCTTCCCAGCCAGAGCCACCACTGTGGTGGGACTCCCGGGGCTTTTTTGTTTGTTTGTTTGTTTGCCCTGAATTGTTCTGTTTTGATTTGTTTGTTTGTTTTCTTTTTCTTTTCTAGGCTTGGGAGCCCCTTCTAGCCAGGCAGTGCCAGATGGCTTGGAAGCTAGTCCCTTACTCTGTGCATATGCACAGGGACATCGCTGGGGCAATTTCATTTTTCTTGTTTTTTTTTTTTTCTTTTTAGTTTTTTTTTTCATTTCTTTGTTTAGTTTTTTTCTCTCTCTTATTCCCTTTTTATCTTTCTTTATTTCCAGTTTCTCGATTTATTCATTTTTTCTTTTAACCTTTTACTTTTTTTTATTTTTGTTTTTCCCCATTTCTCTGTCTCTCATCTCTCCACTCCAATAGCAAGCTCGCTTAGCACTCTTCTTTGTTTGTGTGTATATTTTTGCCTTTTCCTTTCTCCTTTCTTTCATCTTTCCCAAACTCATCTCAGATCCACACATCACAATCTCCCCCCTTCTTCCTACCTAACTGCACAATGCACTGAACATCACACTGTTAAGTAACACAGGCACGACCTACTGGAACCTGCCCTGCACTGATTCCTGGTCCGCACTATCAGCCCTGGTATGTGCACAAAAACTATCCCAGCAACTCCCCTTCAGCTGGACCTGCCCTACTCTACCATACCTGAGTGACTGACCCTGCCCATTGGAGAAGAGGTGAAAAGTATTACACCCACAGACAAGCAAACAACAAAGAACACATAGCCTGCCAGCTCACACATAACCAAATAAAACAAAAAAGCAGGACAAAACAAACAAATCTATAATCAATAAATGAGGAAAATAACCACTGAATGTGCCAAAGACAACAGACAATATCAAAACATTTACAAAAACAGGACAGGATGGTTCCAGTAGGCAACCAAAATAAAACACCAGATGACCTTCCAGTAGAAGAAAAAGCATTAGACCTAACTGATAAGGAATTCAAATCTCTAATATTCAGAATTATCCAAGAGTTGAAGAAAAAAAAACGGACAAAAATGAGGAAAAAATAGACAAATGCATGGAAAAGCAGACAAATTCATGGAAAATACAGACAAAAAATGAAGAATTCAAGAAAATAATACAGGAAAAAAAAGCTAAAATAAATTCACAACTAGAAATCATGCAAAAACAACAATTAGAAACCCAAAAGATAAACAACAAAATTTCAGAAATGGACAGTGTCATAAAAGGGCCAAGGAGCAGGTTTGAAATGATGGAAGATAGGATCAGAGAAACTGAAGAAAAACTCTTGGATACAACTCTGAGGAAAAATCAGAAGAAAGAACAAAGAAAAATGAAGAAACACTGAGAATTATGTGGGATAAAATCAAAAGCAAAAATCTGCAAGTGATCGGAGTTCCAGAAGAGGGGGAAAAAACAGAAACCACAGAGAGGATCATTGAAGAATTGCTGACAAAAAACTTCCCCAATATCATGAAAGATGAAAAGCTGACCATCCAAGAAGCTCAACGAAATCCATATAGGACAGATCCCAAAAGAAAATCACCAAAGCATATCATAATCACAATCGATAAAACCAAAGACAAACAATAAGACTAAGCTCGGATTATTTGGCAGAAACCATGCAGGCAAGAAGGCAATGGGATGACATACATAAAACCTTGAAAGAAAAAAATTGCCAGCCAAGAATAATATATCCTGCAAAACTCTTGTTCAAATATGGTGGTGAAATTAGGTCATTTCCAGATAAACAGAGATTAAGGAACTATGTAAAAACCAAACAAAACTTACAAGACTTATTAAAGGAAGTCATTCGATCTGAGAACAAACAATATCAGACCACAGGCTGAATATAGGACACAGGATTGTGTCCTATAGCCAGATAGTACCTCGGAAATAAACTCTTAAGGACTATGCAAAAGAAAAGAATTACTAAAGGGAACCAGGGAGGTTAATCTCTAAATGACAACAGCATCAGAACAATAAAAGAGGGAATAAATGGTGTAGGTATAGAACCTTCAAATGGAGAGGAAGTCAATTGATATCAAGTAATAATAGAGTGGTTAAAATCTAGGAAGAGAGGGTAAATTTCAAGGTAACCAAAAAGAAAGTTAACAAACCTACTCATCACAATAAAGAAGAAAACCCTAAAGTCTCAGTGAAAATAAAACCTAGAAAAACATAAGAAATGAGAAAAATCCACAAACAAAAGGAACTCAGCACAGGAGAGTAAAAGGAACAAAGAAAACGTCAGCACCACAAAAAAAAAAAAAAAAAAAAAAAAAGCACTACAGAATGCAATCCCACTCCTAGGAATATATCCTAGAGAAATAAGAGCTGTCACACTAACAGACATATGCACACCCATATTCATTGCAGCACTGTTCACAACAGCAAAAAGATGGAAACAACCTAGATGTCCATCGACAGATGAATGGATAAGCAAACTATGGTACATATACAAAATGGAGTATTATACAAAGTTAAAGAACAGTGATGAATCTGTGAAGCATCTCATAACATGGATGAAACTGGAGGACATTATGCTGAGTGAAATAAGTCAATCACAGAAGGACAAATACCATTTGAGGCCTCTACTGTATAACTCATGGAAAAGTTTACACACAAAAAAGAAACAATCTTTGTTGGTTACGAGGGATTGGAGGGGCGGGGGGAACTAAATTAATAAGTGATAACTTTGGTGAAGGCTAAGACAGTAGACATTACTGGGGAAGCCAGCACAACTTCTACAAGGAAAGGTCATGGAAGCCACATAGATACTTCCAAACTCCCTGAGGAACTGAATTGCTGGGTGGTGGGGCTGTGGGGACCATGGTCTCGGGGAACATCTAGCTCAATTGGCATAACACAGTTTATAAACGCAATGTTCTACATTGGTGAGTATCCTCTTGGGTCTTAAAAGCCTGTTAGCAGCCATCTAAAATAATCCACTGGTTTCACCCTTCTGAAGCAAAGGAGAATGAAGGTAACAGGCTACAAGGAAAAGGTTAGTCCAAAGGACTAATGGACCACAGCTACCTTGGCCTCCACCAGACTGAATCAAGTACAACTAGATGGTGTCCGCCTACCACCACTGACTTCTCTGACCAGGATCACAATAGAGGGTCCTGGACAGAGCTGGAAAAGGATGTAGAACAGAATTCTAACTCACAAAAAAAAAAAAAAAAAAGGCCAGATTTACTGGCCTGACAGACTGGAGAAACCCTGATAGTATGGCCCCCAGACACCCTTTTAGCTGAGTGGTGAAGCCCCTCACGAAGTTCACTGTTCAGTTGGGGATTGGACAGCCTCATAAAACAAAACAGAACTAATTAGGCACAGCAGTCCAGGGACAAGGACTAGAAGGCAGGAGGGGACAGGAAATCTGGTAATACGGAACCTAAGGTTGAGAAGGGACAGTGTTGACATGTCATGGGGTTGTTACCCATTTTTATAGGGCAATATGTGTACTGTTTAATGAGAAACTATATGTTCCGCAAATCTCATCTAAGGTCCAAAAATAAAATAATCATCTACGTGAGATCAAATTGACAACAGCACCTCAAAAGGTTTGATGGGAAGCCTAGGGGACAATGAGTTGAAGATAATGTTGATGGAATAATTTGGAAAAGGATAGTGAGAGTAGCAGCACAACTGGAAGAATGTAATGGATGTCACTGAATTGTACATGTAGAAACGTTAAAAACGGTATAAATTTGGCTATATATATTTTCACCAAAAAAAGTTCCTCAAGGTAGAGAAGGGAGAGTGTTGACATGTCTTGGGGTTGTAAACCAATGTCATAAAACAGTCTGTGTACTGACTGTTTAATGACAAACGATTTGTTCTATAAACCTTCATCTAAAGTACAATAAAAAAATTTTTTAAAAATCTGAAACAAGACCAATACCTCACACCATGCACAAAAACTAACTCAAAAATGGATCAAAGACTTAAATATAAAATAGAAAACAATAAAGATCATGGAAGAAAAAATAGGGACAACACTAGGAGCCCTAATACATGGAATAAACACAATACGAACCTAAGTAACAATGCACAAGTACCAGAAGAGAGATCAGATAAATTGGAGCGCCTAAAAATCAAACACTTATGCTCATCAAAAGACTTCACCAAAAGAGTCAAAAGACAACCTACAGACTGGGAGAAAATTTTTGGCTATGTCAAATCTGATCAGCGTCTAATCTCTAAAATCTACACAATACTGCAAAACCTCCACAACAAAAAGACAAATATTCCAATTGAAAAATGAGCAAAGGATATGAACAGGCACTTCAGCAAAGAAGATATTCAGGTGGCTAACAGTCACATGAAGAAATGCTCACAATCATTAGCCATTAGACAAATGAAAATCAAAACTATAGTGAGATATCATCTCACCTCAACAAGGCTAGTATTAATCGAAAAAACACAAAATAATAAATGCTGGAGAAGTTGTGGAGAGACTGGAATACTTATACACTGTTGATGGGAATGTAAAATGGTACAAACACTTTGGAAATCGATTTGACACTTCCCTAAAAAGCTAGAAATAGAAGTACCATACGATCCAGCTATCCCGCTCCTTGGAATATATCCTAGAGAAATAAGAACCATCACACGAATAGTTATATGCACACCCATGTTCTTTTCAGCACTGTTCACAATAGCAAAAAGACGGAAAAAACCTAGATGCCCATCAATAGACGAATGATCAAACAAATTATGGTATATCCACACAATGGAATACTATGCAAATGGTAAGAACAATGATGAAACTGAGAAACATAACATGGAGGAAGCTGGAACTCATTATGCTGAGTGAATTTAGTCAGTCACATAAGGACAAATATTGTATAAGACCACTATTATAATAACTTAAAAAAAGTTTAAATACAGAAGAAAACATTTTTTTGATGGCTACGAGTGTGGGGAGGGTGGGTGAGGGTTATTTACTAACTTAGTGGATAAGAATTATCTTAGGTGAAAAGAAGGACAGCACACATTACAGAGGAAGTCAGTACAACTGGACTAAATGAAAGCTAAGAAGTTTCCTGAATACAATCTAACAATTTGAGGGACAGAGTAGCAGGGGTAGGGGTCTGGGGACCATGCTTTCAGGGGACGTCACTGTCAATTGGCATAACAAAGCTTATTAATAAAAGTTCTGCATTCTACTTTGATGAGTGGCATCTGGGATCTTAAAAGCTTGCAAGTGGCCATTTAAGATGCATCAATTGGTCCCAACCAGCTGGAGGAAAGGACAATGAAGAATACTAAGACAAAAGGAAAGTATTAGCCCAAGAGATAGAAAGGGCCACGTAAACCAAAACTTCATTAGCCTGAGACCAGAAGAACTAGATGGTGGCCGGCTACCACCAATGACCACCCTGACAGGGAACATAGCAGAGAGTCCCGGATGGAGCAGGAGAAAGGTGGGGTGCAGAACTCAAATTCTAGTAAGAAGACCAGACTTAATGGTCTGACTGAGACTGGAGGAACCCAGGAAAGCATGTCCCCTGGATTCTCGATCATCCAGAATTAAAACAATTTATGAGGACAGCTATTCAGACAGGGATTGGACTTGACTGTGGGACATAAAGTGATACTTCTGAGGAGTGTCTCTCTTAGCTCAACTAGATACAAAAGACTAAAAGGGCAGTTTCTGTCCAAAGGTGAGATGGGAAGGCAGAGAGGATTAGGAGCTGGTTGAATGGACACGAAGAATCAGGGGTGGAAAGGAGGAGTGTTGTCACAGTATGCAGCGAGCAATTAGAGTCACATAACAATGTATGTATAAATTTTTGTAAGGGAAAAAATTTAAAACATTAAAAAAAAAATCTGTTGCACCAGTACATTGACAGTAAACTGCCAGAAATTGAAGCTGGTCTCAGAAGAGGACTTAGAACAAGGAGCATCATTGCTGATGTCAGGTGGATCATGGCTGAAAGAGAGAATACCAGAAAGATTTTTTGTCTGTGTTTTATTGACTATGCAAAGACATTCAATTATGTGAATTATAACAAATTATGGATAATATTGCAAAGAATGGAAATTCCAGAACAGTTAATTGTGCTCATAAGGAACCTGTACTTAGACCAAGAGGCAGTTGTTCAAACAGAACATGGGGATACTGGGTGGTTTAATTTTAAGAAAGGTGTACGTCAGGGTTGTATCTTTTCACCACACTTACTCAATCTGTATGCTGAGCAAATAATCTGAGAAGCTGGACTATGTGAAGAAAGGGGTGTCCGGATTGGAGGAAGACTCATTAACAACCTGCAATATGCAGATGACATAACCTTGCTTGCTGAAAGTAAAGAGGACTTGAAATACTTACTGATGAATATCAAAGCCCACAGTACTTGGTATGGACTACACCTCAATATAAAGTAAACAAAAATCCTCACAACTGGACCGATAAGCAGCATCGTGATAAATGGAGAAAATATTGACATTGTCAAGGATTTCATTTTACTCGGATCCACAATCAATGACCATGGAAGCAGCAGTCAAGAAAATCATGGACACATTGCACTGGGTAAATCTGCTGCAAAAGAATTCTTTCAAGTATTAAAAAGCAAAGATGTCACCTTAAGGACTAAGGTGTCCCTGTCCTAAGCCATGGAGTTATCAATATCCTCATACACATATAAAAGCTGGACAATGAATAAGGAAGACTGAAGAAGAATAGGCCCCTTTGAATTATAGTGTTGGTGAAGAATATTGAATATACCATGGACTACCAGAAGAACAAACAGGTCTGTCTTGGAAGAAGTACAGCTAGAATGCTCACTGGGAGAACAAATGACAAGACTTCATCTCATATACTTTGAACATGTTGTCAGGAGGCACCAGTCCCTGGAGAAGGACATTATGCTTTGTAAAGTAGAGGACCAGCAAAAAAGAGAAAGACTCTGCAAGATGAATTGACACAGATGCTGCAACAATGAGCTCAAGTATAACAATGATTGTGAGGATGGCACAGGACTGGGCAGTGTTTTATTCTGTTGTACATAGGGTCGATATGAGTCAGAACTGACTCAATGGCGCCTAACAACAACAAAGTTTTCTGAAAAACCCTAAAATTTGCAAGTCATCGTGCTGCTTTGCCATCACAAGTGCAGGAATAGGTTGGGGATAGTGTTACAGAACATCCCCTGTTTATGGTAGATAAGTTTCATTTATTTTTTTCATAAACACCAAGCAAAATAATTTAAAACATATTAGAAGGAATTATCTCAAATGTATTGAAAAACTCATTACTAGTATTGGTTCAGTCTAGATGTCTGACCTTGGTTGCACATTCCTCTGGAATTCAGTTGAATCTTCTGTTTATATTGACACTTGCATAGCTTGGGCATTTTCCTGAAGAAGAAGATATTTCTGAAATTATTAAGAAAAAAATTAATAGGTTGAAATATTTCACAATTTTTGAAATATCTAGTTTCTCCCTACTTGCATGAAAGGTAGTTTGTAGGAGTGGTGGTGGAGGGGAGTCAATTTGGCCAGTGGTTTGTCATTTTTTGGTTTTGTTGATTCTTTCTACTATTTTTCTAGTCTCTATTTCATTATTTCTGCCCTGATCTTTATTATTTCCTTTCTTCTAGTGGTTGTGGACTTCTTTTGCCCTTCTCTTTGTATTTGTTTGAGTTGTATAGCTAATGTTCTGATTTTGCCCCTTTCTTCTTTTTTGATGTGTGTGTCTATTGCTATAGATGACCTCTGAGCACTATCTTTGCTGTGTCCCAAAGGTTTTGGTATGATGTGTTTTCATTCTCGTTTGATTTCAGGAATTTTTTATACCATCTTTGATTGCTTCTATTACCCAGTGGTTTTTAAGCAGGGTGTTAGTCAGTTTCCATGTATTTGATTTTTTTTACTCGCTCTTCCTGTTATCAGTTTCTACTTTTATGGCATTGTCATCAGAGAAGATACTTTGTATTATCTCAATGTTTTGGATTTTGTGGAGGGTTGCTTTGTAGCCTAAGAAATGTTCTTTGCTGAAAAATGTTCCATGTGTGTTGGAAAAAAAAAAAAAAAAAGTATACTTTGCTGATGTTTGAAGGAGTGTTCTATATATGTCTATCAGTAAAAGTTGGTTGATTGTGACCTTTAGATATTCTGTATCTTTGTTGAGTTTCTTTCTATATGTTCCATCCTTTACCAAAAATAGTGTATTGAAGTCACCTACTGTTATTGTGGAACTATTACTTTCTCTTTTCAGTGCTGTTAGAGTTTGTTTTATGTATTTTTGAGCCCTGTCATTGGGTGCTATGTCCTCATGGTGAATTGTAACTTTAATCATTATATAATGTCTTTCCTCATCTTTTATGGTGGATTTTGTTTTAAAGTCAATTTTATGCTCTTTTTTGATTGCTGTTTGCTTGATGTATTTTTTCCATCTTTGATATATTTATGTCTTTGTTTCTAAGATGTGTCTCTTGAAAACAGCATATTGATGGGTCCTGTTTTTTTTTTTTTTTTTTCTTTTTTTTTTTTTTTGTTTTCGTTTTTGTTTTTTTTTAATCCATTCTGTCACTCTCTGTCTCCTTCTGGGTGGATTTAAGCCATTTACGTTCAGTGTAATTATCAATAGGTGTGAGTTTATTGCTGTCATTTGGTAGTGTTTTTCTTTTGCGATGCTGACTTTTATTCCCCTGTCCCGAATCTTTTTTGTTTGTAGATTTTTTTCATTTCTTTAGTTTTTGTAGATTTTGTGTTGACTGAGATTTTATGTTTTTCTTATTTTGATGAGTAAGTTTGTTAAATTTCTTTGTGGTTACCTTGAAATTACCCCTATCTTCCTATGTTTAAACCAGTCTTTTAACTTGATA
Organism: Dugong dugon; assembly: GCA_030035585.1. NCBI lineage: Eukaryota > Metazoa > Chordata > Mammalia > Sirenia > Dugongidae > Dugong > Dugong dugon. The sequence goes on from CM057479.1 coordinate 39,915,812, forward strand.
TCTCCTTAACGTCCTCTCCATTTGGAAATTCTATACCTACACCACTTATTTTCTTTTTTATTTGTCTGATGTTGTAGTCATTTACAGATTGACCTCTCTGGTTCCTTGTTGTAAATACTTTAGTTTTGTTTTATCCTTGAGAGTCATTACTTAGGTTTGCAACTGGCTGATGGTATCCTGTGTCCTAGATTCAGGTTGCTGCCTGATGTTGGTGATTCTCTAATGAAAAGACATCCTTTAATAATTCTTCTAAGTTTGGTTTGCTTCTTACATAGTCCCTGAATTTCTGTTTATGTGGAAATGTCCTAATTTTTCCATCATATTTGAGAGGATTTTCAAGATATATTATTCTTGGTGGCAATTTTTTTCTTTCAAGGTTTTATATATATCATCCCTTTGCCTTTTTGCCTGTGTGATTTCTGCAGAGTAATCAGAGATTAGTCTTTTTTCCCTTTTGTATGTAACTTTTCCTTTTTCTCAAGTTGCTCTCAGAATTCTTTGTCTCTGGTTTTGGTGAATACGATTATGATATGTCTGGCTGACTTTTGGGATCTATCCTATGTTGGGTTCATTGAGCCTGTTGGATGGTCATCTTTTCATCTTTCATTTTATTAGGGAAGTTATCTGTCAGCAAATCTTCATTGATCCTCTATGTGTTTTCCATTTTCTCCCTGCTCTAGAACTCTGATCATGTGAAAATTTTTGCTTTTGATTTTACCTCACTTCATTCTCAGTTTTTCTTCATTCTTTTCTCTGATTTTTCCTCAAATGAAGTTGTATCCAAGGATGTGTCTTCAATTTCTCTCACCCTGTCTTCTATTGTTTCAAATTTGCTCCTAAAACCTTCTATTGCACTATGCATTTCTGAAATCTTGTTTTTATCTTTTGGATTTCTAATTATTGTTTTTTTAGGGTTTCTAGTTGTTTATTTATTTTAACATTTTGTTCCTGTATTATTTTCCTGAATTCTTCCATTGCTTCATCTGTTTTCCCTGATTTTGTCTCTTTTTTCCTTATTTATGTCTGTGTTTTCTTTCATCTCTTTCTTAATCCCTTTAACAGCCCTTAATATTAGATTTTGACTTCCCTATCAGGTAGTTTTCATGGCTTTTCTTCTACCAGAAGGTCATCTGGTGTTTTACTTTGGTTGCTTTCTGGATCCATCTGTCCTTTTTTTTTTTTTTTTTTAATGATTTGATATCTGCTGTCTGTGAGGCATTCAGGAGTTATTTTCTACTTTTATGGATTGTAGATTTGTTTGTTTCTTCCTGCTTTTTTGTTTCATTTGATTGTGACTGGGCAGGAGGGCTGAGCATGTTTTGTTACTTCTCGTCTCTGGGCATGATACTTCTCACCACCTTGTCCAGGTGGGCAGAGCTGGTCAATGAGCTATGGTGCAGCAGGGAAGGTCTACCAAGGGGGGATAAATGGGGTGAGTTGTCTGTGTCATGAACTGAGGACACAAGGTGGGGCTGAGAGTTATTGCGGGGCAGGGTCCAGGGGCCCTGGGTCTTTGCCAGTGTCATTCAGTGGAGTGGTATTCTACACGTGGTGCAGATAGTCAGGAGGGAAGTGAGAGGTTGTTGTGTGAAGCTAAGTAGTTGAGAGAAAGAAGAGAGAGAAACAGAAGGAAAAAAAATAAGGAAAAAAATGTAAAATAATGGCAGCCCAGTAGGAGTCTATGGATGGGGACAGAAGAGATCCAGGAAGGCTGTGTGCCAGCGGCTCTTTAGCTGAACAATGCAGCTAAGCCTATTAAGAAGGGATGTGGGTGGCACACTTGGCTAGATGGTCAGGAGAAAGGAAAGAAATAAATGGAAAGAGAGAGAAGAAAAAGAAAGAAAACAACAGCAACAAAAATAAATATGATGCTGGAGGAGCTGGCTGCTGGGGGTGTGGCAGAATCAGAGTGGCTGTGAGTTGGTGTCTTTCTAGCTAGGTGGTGCAGCACAGCCCTTCAGGAAGGGGCAGATCCAGCACAGGGCCTACATGGGAGGAAGAAGGAAAGCAGATAAAGGGAAAGATACAGAAAAATAAATACGATGCTGAGCCAGCTGGCCTATGGGGGCAGTGCAGACCCTGGAAGGCATATTGCCAGAGGCATGTGCCAGTGTAGCACAGTCCATCGAGAAGAGGGCAGTGTTGCTTGGGGCTAGGTGTGCAGAAGAAAGAAAAGGAAGGAAGGGAGACAGAGAGAAGAAACAACAACAAAAACAAACAAATGGCACTGGGGGAGTTGGTCAGTGATGTCTTGTACACCAGGGAGGCTGTGTTCCAGTAGCTCTCTAGCCGAGCCGTGCAGTACAGCACTTTGAGAATGGGTGGGGGTGGTCCACAGGGCTAGGTGGGCTGTAGAAAGGAAAGTAAGGAAGGGAGAGAGAGAAGAAACAGAAAACAAAACAAAACAAACAAACTAAAAAAATATGGCACTGAGCGAACTGGCTGGTAGGGGCAGCGTAGACCTAGGAAGGTCATCTACCAATGGCTCTCTAGCTGAACTGTGCAGTACAACCCTTTGATAAGGGGTGGGGGTGGATCATGGGGCTAGGTGAGCATGAAATAGGAAAAGAGGGAAGGGAGAAAGAGAGAAGAAACAAACAAACAAGCAAAAACTACAACAACAGCAAAATATGGCGTTGAGGGGGCCAGCCGGGGGGGCAACATGGACCCCCGGAGGCCGTGTGCCAGTGGCTTTGTAGCCAATCAGTGCAGCACAGCCTGTTGAGAAGGAGCAGGAATGGCACATGGGGCTAGGTGAGTGGAAGAAAGGAAAGAAAAGGAAAGGATAGAGAAGGAAGAAACAAACAAAATATAGCTCTGAAGAAGCCAGTCAGTGGGGTTGGTACCCACCCAGGGAGGCAGTGGCTCTCTAGCTGAGCCATGCAACATGGCCCGTTGAGAAGGCACTGGGGCAGTGCATGGCACTTGGTGGGCAGGATAAAAGAAAGGAAGGGAGGAAGACAGAGAATAAATAACAGCAAAAAACAAACAAATATGGCACTGAGGGAGCCAGCTGATGGGGAGACACAGACCGGGGAGGTTGTGTGCTTTTGGCTCCCTAGCTGAGCAGTGCAGCACGGCCCTTCAAGAAGGGGCAGAGAGAGTACACGGGGATAACTGGGCAGGAAAAAGGAAAAGAAGGAAGGGAGAGAGAGAGAGAAGAAATTTTAAAAAACCCCAAAATAAAAAACATGGTGCTGGAGGAACAAGCCTTTGGGGACAGAGTGGACCTAGGCAGCAATGAGCTGGTGTCTCTCTAGCCAAGCAACCTTGGCCCATTGGACAGAGGTGGAGGCCAAGTAGAGGGAAGAAGGGTGGGGAGTTGGGAAATCCTGTATCCCTGGTTACCGGGTGCTCTGTCTTCTGTTGGGAGCTCCGTGAACTCGCCTTCCCGCACTCCCTGTCCACGTTCCCTGGTGGCTGTCATCCAAGGTGGTGAATCTGTGCCACATTAGCTGGTAGGGGACCTCCACTCTGTAGCTCTCCTCATTCTCTGTTCTCTGTCAGTTTCCTATTCCATTCTGCATTTGATCAAGTTCTTTATCCCTTCATTAGACACTTAGGGTTCCATGCTTGACTTTTGTATCTGTTTTACTTATTTTTTTGGGTCTTTGCTGCAGAGGGATGGCATGGTGCTTCTGTCTATAGCACCATATTGGCTCCATCCCCCTTTGCCCATTTTTTTAATTGGATTATTTGTCTTTTTGTTGTTGAGGTGTTGAAGTATTTTGTAGATTTCAGAGATTAGAATTTTCTCAGATATGTCATACACAAAAAACTTTTCCCAGTCTGTAGGTTCCCTTTTTGTTCTTTTGGTCAATTCTTTTGATAAGCATAAGTATTTAATTTTATGAGCTCCCAGTTATTTAGTTTCTCTTCTGGAGTTTGTGAATTGTTAGTTATGGTGTTTATACTATTTATGCTATGTATTAGGGCCCCTAGTGTTGTCCTTGTTTTTTTCTTCCATGATCTTTATTGGTTTAGGTCTTCGATGCAGTTCTAGGTTGTTTTTGTATATGGTGCGAGGTATGGAACTTGTTTCATTTTTTTACAGGTGAACATCCAGTTATGCTAGCACCATTTGTTAAAGGGAATTTCTTTTCCCCATTTAATGGACTTTTGCCCTTTGTCAAATATCAGCTGCTCATAGATGGATGGATTTATGTCTGGGTTCTCAATTCTGCTCCACTGGTCTACACATCAGTTGTTGTACCAGTACCAGGCTGTTTTGACTACACTGACTGTATAATAGTTTCTAAGATTAGGTTGTGTGAGACTCCCACTATGTTTTTCTTTTGCAGTAATGCTTTACTTATCTGGAGACTCTTTCCTTTTCATATAAAGTTTGTGATTTGTGTCTCCATCTCATTAAAGAATGCTACTAGAATTTGGATCACGGTTGCCTTGTATTTGTAGATCGCTTTGGGTAGTATTGACATTATCACAATGCTGCATCTTCTTACCCATGACCATAGCATGTTTTCCACTTACGTAGTTCTCTTTTGGTTTCTTGAAGTAGTATTTTGTAGTTTTACTTGTATAGGTCTTTTACTTCCCTGGTTAGATTTATTCTTAAGTTTGTTTTTGTTTTTTGTTTTTTTAAATGGGCTATTATAAATGGTGGAGTCCTGGTGGCAGAGTGGTTAAGCATTTGGCTGCTAACCAAAAAGTTCAGCAGTTCGAATCCACCAGCCACTCCTTAGAAACCCAGTGGGGCAGTTTTACTCTGTCCAATAGGGTAGCTATGAGTTGGAATTGACTCTACTGCAAAGGATTTTTTTAAAAATTATTATGAATGCTATTGCTTTCCTGATTTCCTTTTTGTAGTTATTTTTATGAGTATATAGGATCCAACTGATTTTTTTATGTTAATATTGTATCTGGCTACTTTGCTGAAATCTTCTATTAGTTCCAGTTACTTTCCTGTGGATTCTTTGGGATTTTCTGTGTATAAGATCATATCATCTGCTTAATTTTCTGTGCTGAGTTCTTTTTGTTTATGAATTTTCTTTTCATTTCTTCCATTAGCATTGATTTTGTTTTTGCTGAGTCTATGTTTTTCTTCTTTTTTATTTTGATGGGTAGGTTTCTTAGCTTCGTTTGTGGTTACCTTGAAATGTACCTTTATTTTTCTAAGTTTAAACCAGTCTTTTATTTCATGATATCACCTTTACTTCTTCTCCACCTGGAAGTTCTATAACTGCACTGATTATTCCCTCCTTGTTGTTTTGATCTTGTTGTTATGTACCTATTGACATCTCTGGTTCCTTATTTTCAATTTTTAGTTTTGTTTCATTTTTTAAAATTCCCTATCTGTGCTGGTATCTGGTTGATCTGTCCTGCGTTTTAGTCTTGGATTGTTGTTTGATGTTGTTGGTTCTCTAACTGTAGGATTCCCTTTAATATTTCTTATAATTTTTGTCTGGTTTTTACATATTAATTTCTGTTTATCTGCAAATAATCTAATTTCACCATGTTATTTGACAGACTATTTTACTGGATATGTAAATCTTGGCTACCATTTTTTTTTTCCTTTGAGGCTTTATATATATCATCCCATTGTCTTCTTGCTTGCATGGTTTCTGCTGAGTAATCAGAGTTTAGTCTTATTAGTTCCTTTGTAGGTGACGCTTCCTTTATCACTATCCACTCTCTGGATTCTTTCTTTGTCTTTGGTTTTCTCAAGTTTGATTATGATATGTCTTGGTGACTTCTTTTGGAATCTATCCAGTATGGGGTTTGTGGAGCTTCATGGATAGATATCTTCTTGTCTTTCACAATATTAGGGAAGGTTTCTGCCATAAAATCTTCAAAAACTCTCTCTGTGTTTTCTGTTATCCCCCCTCCTCTGGAACTCTTATCACTCATGGGTTTTTCCACTTGATAGTATCCCACATAATTTTTAGGCTTTCTTCATTATTTTTTTTTCCTCAAACAAATTGATGTCAAGGTATTTATCTTCAATCTCACTAATTCTAACTTTCATTGTCTCAGTTCTGCTGCAATGACCTTTTATTGAGTTGTCTAAGTCAGAAATTTTATTGTTAATCTTTTGAATTTCTAGTTGTTGCTTTTCATGGGTTCTAGTAGTCTATTTATTCTGTCATTTTATTCTTGTATTGTTTTCCTGAAATTTTCCATTACTTTCTGTGTGTTCCTTGGTTTTGTCTATGTTTTCCCTGATCTCCTTATCTTTTTTTTTTTTTAATTGTACTTTAGGTGAGGGTTTACAGAACAAATAGTTTCGCATTGAACAGTCAGTACACATATTGTTTTATGACATTGGTTAACAACCCCACGACATGTCAACTCTCTCCCTTCTCGACCTTTTTTTCTTTTTTTTGGTGAAAATATACACAGCCAAAAATACACCATTTCAAAAATTTCTACATGCACAGTTCAGTGGTATTGATTATGTTATTCAGGTGTGCTGCTATTCTCACTTTAAATGAAGGTTTACAGAACAAAATAGTTTCTCATTAAACAGTTAGTATACATGTTGCCCTATGCAAATTGTTAACATCCCCACTACATGTCAACACTGTCCTTACTCAACCTTGTGTTCCCTATCACCAGCTTTCCTGTCCCCTTCTGCCTTCTAGTCCTTGTCCCTGGTCTGCTGTGCCTCATTAGTCCTATTTTGTTTCATGGTGCTGTCCACTCCCTGGCTGAACAGAAAACCTCAGAAGTGACTTCACAACTGAGCTTAAAGGGTATCAGGGGACCATACTCTTAGGGTGTCTCCAGTCTCTTTCAGGCCAGTAAATCTGGTCTGTTTTTGTGTGTTAGAATTTTGTTCTACATCCTTCTCCAGCTCTGTCCAGAACTCTCTGCTGTAATCCAGGTCAGAGCAGCCAGTGGTGGTAGCCAGGCACCATCTAGCTGTACTGGACTCAGTATGGTAGAGGCCGTGGTAGCTGTGGTCCTCTAGGCCTTTGGACTAATCTTTTCCTTGTATCCTGTTCTCTTCATTCTCCCTTGCTCCTAAAGGGGTGATACCAGTGGGGTATCTTAGATGGCTGCTCACAGGTTTTTAAGACCCCAGGTGCTACTCACCAAGGTAGAATGTAGAACATTATCTTTATAAACTGTGTTATGCCAATTGAGCTAGATATTCCCCGAGATCATGGTACCCACAGCCCTCTGCATAGCAATTCAGTCCCTCAAGGAGTTTGGACATGTCTATGGAGCTTCCATGACCTTTCCTTGTACAAGTTGTGCTGGTTTCCCCAGTATTGTGAACTGTCTCAATCGTCACCAAAGATACCACTTATCTATTGCCTATTTAGTAATTCTCCCCACCCCTCGAATCCCTCATAACCAACAAAGATTGTTAATTTTGTGTATAAACATTTTCATGAGTTTTTACAATAGAGGTCTCATACAATATTTGTCCTTTTGTGGTTGACTTATTTCACTCAGCATAATGTCGTCCAGTTTCATCCATGAGATACTTCACAGATTCATCATTCTTTATTGTTGCATAATATGCCATTGTGTGTATGTACCATAGTTTATTTATCCATTCATCTGTTGATGGGCATGTAGGTTGTTTCAATCTTTTTGCTATTGTGAACCATGCTGACATGAACATGGGTGTGCATATGTCTATTCGAGTGACAGCTCTTATTTCTCTAGGATGTGTTCCTAGGAGTGGGATTGCTGGATCGTATGGTATTTCTATTTCTAGGTTTCTAAGGAAGCACCATATCATTTTCCAAAATGGTTGTATCATTTAGCATTCCCACCAGCAGTGCATAAGGGTTCCGATCTCCCCGAAGCCCCTCCAACATTTGTATTTCCAGTGTTTCTGATTCGTGCCAGTAATGATGGTATCTCATTGTGGTTTTAATTTGCATTTCTCTAATGCCTAGTGATGGTGAACATTTCCTCATGTGTCTGTTGGCCACATGAATGTCTTCTTTGGTGAAGTGTCTGTTCATTTCCTTTGCCCATTCTCTAATAGGATTATTTGTCTTTTTGTTGTAGAGGTGTTGGATTTTCTTGTAGATTATGGAGATTAAACCTTTGTCTGACTTGTACCGTCCAAAAAATTTTTCCCAGTCTGTAGGTTCTCTTTTTACTCTTTTGGTGAAATCTTTTGAAGAGCATAGGTGTTTTATTTTTAGAAGATCCCAGTTATCTAGTATATCTTCTGGGGTTTGTGTGTTGATGGTTTTGGTTTGTATCCTGTTAATACCTTGTATTATGGCCTGTAGTGTTGGTCCTATTTTTTCTTCTATGGACTTTATAATTATTGACTTTCTCTTTAGGTCTTTGGTCCATTTTGAATTAGTTTTTGCATAATTGTGTAAGGTATGGATCCTGTTTCATTTTTTTGCATATGGATACCCAGTTTTTCCAGCATCATTTGTTACAAAGACCGTCTTTTCCCCATCTGATGGACTTTGGGCCCTTTTCGAAGATCAGGTCAGCACAGATGGATTTACATCTGTGTTCTCATTTCTGTTCCATTGGTTGATGCATCTGTCATTGTACCAGTACCAGGCTGTTTTGACTACCGTAGCTGTATAGTAGGTTCTGAGGTCAGGTAGTGTGAGTCCTCCAACTTTATTGTACTTCTTCAATAGTTCTTTACTTATTTGGGGCTTCTTCTCATTCCATATAAAGTTAATGATTATTTTTTCCATCTCTTTGAAGAATGTTGTTGGTATTTGGATGGGGATTGCATTGTGTTTATAAATTGCTTTGGGTAGTATTGCCATTTTCACAATGTTGAGTTTGCCTATCCATAGGCATGGAATGTATTTCCATTTATGTAGAGCCCTTTGGGTTTCTTGCAGTCGTGTTTTGTATTTTTCTTTGTGTAGGTTTTTTATATCCCTGGTCAGATTTATTCTTAAGTATTTTATTTTTTTAGGGGCTATTGTAAATGGTACTGTTTTCCTGATTTCCTTTTCATCATTCTCTTTATTGTTGTATAGGTATCCAACCGATTTTTATATGTTTATCTTGTATCCTGCTAATCTGCTGAATCTTTCTATTAGTTTCAGTAGTTTTCTCATGGAGTCTTTAGGGTTTTATATGTATACTATCATATCAGCTGCAAACAGGGACAGTTTAACTTCTTCATTACCAGATTGGATGCCCTTTATTTCTTTTTCTTGCCTTATTGCTTTATCTAGGACTTCCAGCACAATGTTAAATAGGAGTGGAGATAAAGGGCATCCTTGTCTTTTTCCTGTTCTCAAGGGGAATGTTTTTAGCCTCTCTCCATTAGGAATGATGTTGGCTGTTGATTTTGCATAGATGCCCTTTATTATGTTGAGAAATTTCCCTTCTATACCCACTGTATTGAGATTTTTTATCAGGAATGGGTGTTGGACTTTGTCAGACACCTTTTCTGCATCAACTGGGATGATCATGTGATTTTTTCTTTCCTTTTATTTATGTGGTGGATTACGTTGATTGATTTTCCAATGTTGAACCATGCTTGTATACTTAGTATGAATCCTACTTGGTTGTGGTGTATTTTTTTTTTCTTATATTATGCTGAATTCTAAAGGCTAGAATTTTGTCGAGAATTTTTGCATCTATATTCATGAGTGATATTGGTCTGTAATTTTTTTTTGTGACATCTTTGCCTGGTTTTGCTATTAGGGTTATGCTGGCTTCATAGAATGAATTTGCAAGTGTTTCTTCCTTTTCTATGCCCTGAAATAGTTTGAGTAGTACTGGTACAAGCTCTTCTCTGAATGTTTTGTAGAATTCTACAGTGAAGTCATCTGGGCCAGGGCTTTTTTTTGTTGGGATTTTTTTTTTATTACCTTTTAATCTCTTCTCTTGTTATGGGTCTGTTCAGATTTTCAACATCACTTTGTTGTAGTTTGGGTAGGTAGTGTGTTTCTAGAAATTTATGCATTTCTTCTAGGTTTTCAATTTTGTTGGAGTATAGTTTTTCACAGTATTCTGTTATGATCCTTTTTGTTTCAGTTGGGTCTGTTGTAGTGCCACCCATTTCATTTCTTATTTGGGTTATTTGTTGATTCTTTCTATTGTTTTTCTATTCTCTATTTCATTTATTTCTGCTCTGATCTTTATTATTTCCTTTCTTCTGGTCGCTGTGGGCTTTTTTTTGCTGTTCTCTTTTTGTTTGAGTTGTGTCATTAATGTTCTGATTTTGTCCTTTTCTTCTTTTTTGATGTCTGCATCTATTGCTATAAATTTTCTGATGGTTGCCTTTGCTGTGTCCCAAAGGTTTTGGTATGATGTGTTTTCATTCTCATTTGATTCTAGGAAGTTTTTTATTCCATCTCTGATTTCTTCTATTACCCAGTGGTTTGTAAGCAGGGTGTTATTCAGTTTCCTTGTAATTTTTTTTTCCTTGCTCTTTCTGTTGTTAATTTCTACTTTGATGGCAGTGTGGTCAGAGAAGATACTTTCTATTATGTCAACATTTTGCATCTTGTTGAGGATTGCTCTGTGGCCTGAGATGTGGTCTATTCTGGAGAACATTCCATGTGCATTGAAATAGAATGTGTACTTTACAGCTGTTGGATGGAGTGTTCTATATACGTCTATGATGTCAAGTTGGCTGACTGTGCCCTTTAGGTCTTCTGTATCTTTGCTGAGTTTCTTTTTAGATGTTTTGTCTTTTATTGAGAGTGGTGTGTTGAAATCTCCTACTCTTATTGTGGAACTCTCAGTTTCTCTTTTCAGTACTGTTAGAGTTTGTTTTATGTATTTTGGAGCCCTGTCATTGGGTGCATAGATGTTTATTATGGTTATGTCTTCATAATGGATCATCCTCTTAATCATTATATAGTGTCCTTCTTTGTGTTTTATGATGGATTTTGTTTTAAAGTCTATTTTATCTGAGATTAGTATTGCCACTCCTGCTTTTTTTTGGTAGCTGTTAGCTTGATATATTTTTTCCAACCTTTGATTTTTGATAAGTTTACATCTTTGTTTCTAAGGTGTGTCTCTTGTGGACAGCATATTGATGGATCCTTTTTTTTTCAATCCATTCTGTCACTCTCCGTCTCTTTATGGGTGCATTTAGGCCATTTACATTCAGTGTTATTATTGATAGGTGTGAGTTTATTGCAGTCATTTTGTAGTGCTTTTTTTTGTAGTGCCGACTTTTTTTGTTCTTCTTTCTCTCCTGTGCTGAACTCCTCTTGTTTGTGGATTTTTTTTTCATTTCTTTTGTTTTTGTAGGTTTTGTTTTTATGGAGACTTAATGTTTTTCCTCTTTATTTTTATGAGTATGTTGGTTAACATGTTTGTGGTTACCATGAAATTTACCCTTATCTTTCTAAGTTTGAAGCAGTCTATTATTACTTGGTATCGCCTTGCCTTCCTCACCATTAGAAGGATCTGTATCTACACCATTTATTCCCTCTTTTATTGTTCTGAGCTTGTTTTCATTTACAGTTTAAGTACTCTGATTCTCTTTTGTATTTCTTTTGGTTTTGGATAGTCCTTGGGAGTTCGTTTCCTAGGTTGGTATCTTGCTGGTATGATCCTGCATCCTAGATTTGGCCTGTGAGCTGAAGTTGCTTGTTCTCAGATCAGAGGACTCCCTTTAATAATTCTTGTAGGTTTTGTTCTCTTTTTACATATTCCCTTAACTTCAGTTTATCTGGAAATGTCCTAATTTCACCACCATAATTGAATGAGAGTTTTGCAGGATCTGTTACTCTCCTCTGGCAACTTTTTTCTTTCAAGTTTTTATATATGTCATCCTATTGTCTTCTTGCCTGCATGGTTTCTGCTGAACAATCTGAGCTTAGTCTTATTGTTTCTCTTCTGTATGTGACTTCTTGTTTTTCAAGAGCTTCTCTCAGGATTCTTAGTGTTTGGTTTTAGCGAATGTGATTATGATATGCCTTGGTGATTTTTTTTTTTTTTTTTTTGGAGTCTCTCTTATATGGTGTTCATTGATCTTCTTGGATTGTTACCTTTTCCTCTTTCATGATATTGGGGAAGTTTTCTGTCAGCAGTTCTTTAATGATCTTCTCTGTGTTTTCTGTTTTCTCCCCCTGTTCTGGAACTCCAATCACTCACAGATTTTTGCTTTGGATTCTATCCCACATAACTCTCAGGGTCTCTTCATTTTTGTTTGTTCTTTTTTCTGAGTTTTCCTCAAACAGAGTTGTATCCAAGTGTTTGTCTTCAATTCCACTGATCCTGTCTTCCACCGTTTCAAATCTGCTCCTCAGTCCTTCTATGACACTGTCCATTTCTGAAATCTTGTTGTTTATCTTTTGGATTTCTAATTGTTGTTTTTGTATAATTTCTAGTTGTGAATTTATTTTGGCCTTTTTTTCCTGCATTATTTTCCTGAATTCTTCCAATTTTTTCTCTGTATTTTCAATGAGTTTGTCTATTTTTTCCTCATTTTTGTCTGCTTTTTGCTTCAACTCTTAGATAATTCTGAGTATTAGAGATTTGAATTCCTTATCAGGTAGTTCTAGTGCATTTTCTTCCACTGGAGAGTCATCTGGTGTTTTATTTTGGATGCCTACTGTAACCATCCTGTCCTGTTTTTGTAAATGTTTTGATATTGTCTGCTGTTTTGGGGACATTCAGTAGTTATTTTTCTCATTTATTGATTGTAGATTTGTTTGTTTTGTCCTGTTCTTTTTTTTTTTTAATTTGGCTATGTCTAAGCAAACAGGCAGGCTGTGTGTTCTTTGTTGTTTGGTCATCTGTGGGCACAATGCTTTTTTTCCTCTTTCTCCAATTGGCATGGTCAGTTGCTCAGATATGGTACAGCAGGACAGGACTAGCTGAAGAGGAGTTTCTGGGATGGGTTGTTTGTGGCACTTACTACAGACTCCCGGTGGGTCAGTAATCAATGCAGGGCAGGTTCTTTTAGGCGCTGTCTGTGCTGCCTCAAGGTGTGATGTTAAGTGCATGGTGCAGGTAGGCAGGATGGAGGGCAGAGATTGTGATGTGTGGAGCTAAGTTGGGTATGGGAGAGAAGAGAGAGGAACAAGAGCCAAAAACATGCAAACAAATAAAAAAGAGTACTAGGGGAGCTTGTTGTTGGAGTGGAGATTTGAGAGACTATGAAATGGAGAAAAACAAAAAGGAGAAGAAGAACAAAACACAAGAATGAATAAATAAAAATTAGAAAGAATAAAGAACATTAAAGTTCCCAGGGATCCCACCGGTACAACTACAAGGTCTGGGGAAGTTGTTCCCAGGTATTGAAGTACAGCCTGGCTAGGAGGAGTAGATGTATTCAATCCCAGGTATTCAGGGGACAGGAAGAGAAGGAAGGTATACAGAGACAAGAAACAGAGTAATGAAGAAAGACAAAAAGGGAAAAAGTGGGAAAAGAAAACAAAAAAAATGTAAAAAAAGAAGAAGAAATACCCCCGAAAACCAGAAAAAAAAAAAAACCCATGGGAAAATAAATGCCCTCAGAGATCCCTCCGCACTTCTCTGCAAGCTGAGGTGGTAGGTCCCAAGCCACGTAGCACTGCCTGGCCAGAAAGGGCTCCCAACTCGAGAAAAGAAAAGGAAAACAAACCAACAATTCAAAACAAACGAAAAGCCCCAGGATCCCACCAGCATGGCAACATGGACCGGGAAGCAGTTGCACACTCGAACAGAGCTCCACAACCCCTTAGGATGAAGCAAAGATGGCACATGGAGCCAGGTATTTGAGTGAAAGGAGGGGGAGGTGGTGACAGGTAAGGAAGAATCAAAAGAAGTGGAAAAAACCAACACCAGCAGCCAACAAATGGCACTCAGGGAGATGGCCAATGCTGGCAGGTGGAATCTAAGCAGCCGGTGCTTCCCGGCCAAGAGACTGTGGTCACAAGAAGCAGAGGATGTTGAGTGGGGGTGAAGAAGGGTAGGGGATGGGAAAGCGTATATCACCAGTTACTGGTTGTTCTGTCTCCTGCTGGAAGCTCCATAAGGCTACTTTCTTATACCTCCTATTTGCTGGTCCTTGACAGGAGTCCAAGATGGTGGACCCATGCTCCGTTAGCTGATAGGTGACCTCTCCATGTATGTCTCCTCTTTCTCTCTGTCCTTATTTCAGTTTCTTATTCCATTTGGTGCTTGGCTGAGTTCCTTATCTCTTCATTTGATATTTAGGGTTTCAGGATTGCTGTTTTCTCTGTTTCCCTTAGTTTTTTGGATCTTTGCTATGGAGGGATGGCATGGTGCTTCTGCCTAAAGCACCATGTTGCCGGAAGTCTCCTGATCTCCTTCTTGATCTCTTAGAGAGCTCTGTATATTAGTCTTTTGAATTCTTTATCAGGTAGTTTAATTGCCTTATCTTCCTCTGGAAGGGTTTCTAATTCTTTAATTTTGTCTCTTGCTGGAGCCATCTTGTCCTGTTTCTTTATGTTATTTGATACTGACTGCTATCTCTGATGCATCAATAAATTATTATATTCATTTATCGTGTTTTTTTTTTTTTCCTGCCTTTTGAATTTTTGTTTTCTTTTGTTTTGATATATACATATAGGCTGGGCATTTGTACTACTCTGATGATTAATCTGGTCACATTGACGCTCTCATCTCCTGCCTCCAGGTGGGCAGAGCAGCTACTAGGTGTGTAAGCCTAGGACTCTGTTCACTGTTCTTGCGGAGCTGCTAAGGATATAGGTGGTGTTTTTGGTGAGGTGATTTATCTATCCTGCTGTTTACCTGGCTGTTGGTGCAGTGGGTGTTCTTCCTGGTCATTGGGTTGTGTGTTTTGTGTGTGTTCTGCCACTTGCTCGATGGTCAAGATGACAGTGCCCAGATTGTCAGTCACTGAGTGTGTGGTGTGGAGACTATCACCTACAGTCCTGGGAAGGCAGGGCTGTGTGGTAGTGTTTGGAGCAGGCACAGGTCTCTGGTTGCAGTAGGAAGCAATGCGGGGAGCAAGACAGGGGCCTGTCAGCTGCCCCTGGGTGCTCAGGTGGAGGGCATTCCCCTGTCTTGTATAGCATATAGTGGGAGGTATAGTGCAGCTGGTCCTTGGGTGCCCAGTGCTGTTGGCTGGAGGGATTAGGGGGCACCACTGGTTCTCAAGCCCCCGTCATGGGTGGCTAGATGGAGTGGGTGGTACCACTGGACCTCAAGCCCTTGGTAATGCGGCAGTGTCAAACATCACAGCTCTGCAGCTCCCACTTGGCTGCTGTGGGTGAAAATGGGCCTCTGCTGAGAACGCTGCCCACTTTGTCCTAATGAGAACGTGCTGTCCAGCTTGGGCAGAAAAGCACTTGTGCAGGTGATTGGCAGGGATGAAGAGTGCTGCAAGTTTATAGATCTCCTATGCCAGTGGCTGGGCTAAGGAATAGCAGCCTCGGTCCAGGTGACGATATGCAAGCTTAGAGGGTGTGGTGATGTGGAATGACACAGATCTGCAGCTCCCACTTTGCTGCTGCCAGTGAAAAAGGGTTTCGGGTGGGAAATCTTCCTGCCTTATGTCAATGTGTACATGCTGTGCCGAGTCAACCAGTACACTCAGATCACTGGTGTGGGTGATCTGAGGGGGTGGATGTTGCTGCAAGCCCGTGGAGTCCCTGTGCCAGTGACTGGGAGAAAGGGCAGGCACCTCTTAACCAGGGCTGTGAGTTCCTCACTTAGGGGGCATGGTCTTATTGAAAGCCATTGGACTGGTGTTGGAGCAGGGAGTGGAGTGGATGAAGGAGAGGGGGTGCTCCTAGGCCCATTGTGCTCTGGTGGGGTGAGAGACTCTTGTACTTGTGGTAAGTTGGGAGTGTACACTTAACTTTTACAGGTCTGGTATCACTCCGGTCTGATTCTGATGGTGCTTGTAGAGTCCTTTCTGCTTAGCTGCACCACAAGTGATAGGTTTTGGCTTCGGATGCTTCTGCTTGGATCAATATGCCTGTGCTGTGTAGGTTTGGCTAGCAGGACACCAGTGATCTGGAGATCTGAAATTCCCCCATTAGCACTGTTTTTTTAATTGTCCTCTCTTTCCACCTGTTGCTTAGTTCAATTCTTCAGCTTTGTCTTTGATGCTTAGGGTTCCTAGATTGTCATATATATATCTGATTCACTTGTTTTCTTCTGGTCTTTGTTATAAGAGGGACGACATGAAATATCTGACTATTCCACCATCTTGACGCTGCCCTATGAGTTGATTTTTTATTACAAAATCAGTTTAGAAAAGAAGTAAAATAAGCTAGTGTTTCTCAAATGTGGTTCATGGACCACCTACCTCAGTTATCTAGGAAGCATTATTTTAATGTAAAATTCAAAGTGAAGCCCCAGACACACTGCACTGCAATCAATGGGAATGGACCCCAGGAGACTGAATTTAAGCTACCCACCTTTATTATGATAGTAAAGTTGAAGGGGAGTCCCTGGACAGTGCAAACAGTTAACGTGCTTCACTGCTAAACAAAACGTTGGTGATTTGAGTCCACTTTGAGACACCTCAGAAGAAAGTCCTGGTGATCTTCTTCCAAAAAATCAGGCACTGAAAACTTTATGGAGCGCAGTTTTACTCTGATACACATAGGATCATCAGGAGTCATAACCAAATCTACAACATTTTTTTTTTTAAGTTGGAGGACCACTGCAGTTAAGAATTTTGCTGGTGAAAACCAGTTGGAGTTGGACAACCTAGCTATTGCTTCAGTATTTCCCTAGAAATTTTGCAATAGAGCTAGAAGTAATAGTTTATTCCCACTCTTTCACAAAGTCTAAAGTTACCTCTTCAACAATTGCATGATGTTTTAGACAGTAGGAAAAGGGAGAAATATTCATGGGAAAGAAAGAGAACTATTAGAATGGAGAAAAAGTAGGAATATGAAGTAAGTGGAGGGAAAGAGGAAGAGATGGAGGAAAACAAACATGAAAAAGGACAAGAGTAAACAAAGGGAAAAATACAAGAAGAAAAAATTAAGAGTGTCAAGAAACAAGACAGGATGTAGTAACAAAAGCATAATGTTTGGGAAGACTTACACTCATGTAAAAGAGAGAAATTGTGTTAAATCTGCTAAAAACAATCAGTCTCTATTTTCATTTACCATTAATGCACTAGGCCTCATTTTTCACACATTGTTTCACAAAGAAACAGATGCACTTTCACGCTTTTCTCCAATTTTAGTGTTATTGATGAAGCAGATGCTGGAACTCATCCAGAGAAATGCTGTGACAGGCTATTTCACCAGCTAGTCGCATGTGGCTAGTGGCTACCATATTGTACAGTGAGCTTTATCATGTTAATTAATTTAAAAGAATTAAATTGGTGCCTCTATTGATTTTTTTTTTTATGTTGTACTAAATATTTAGCAGTACATAGTACAACTGCGGAGCAAAAAATAAACTGATAAGACTCCCCATAATGTACACTTACCTGAGACCATATCCAGTTTCTGTGTTGATAAAACAGTTATTAGCAGAATAACTGTTGTCTTAGGCTGGGTTATCTAGAGAAGCAAAACCAGTAAAGTGTATAAATATGTATAGAGAGATATTTATATCAAGGACATGGCTCATGTGGTTGTAGAGGCTGGAATGTCCCAAGTTTTTGGGGTCAGGAGAGAGGTTTCTCCTGATTCATATAGCCGCAGGTGCTGGTGAACCAAAAATCGGCAGCAAGGCTCTTGCTCACAACCTGCAGAGACTGATGAATCCCAAGATAGACAGGCAAGACCACAGGTAAGCTGTTAGCTCAAGTTCCAAGAACCAGAGGTCAGACCAACAGGAGCCAGGTGCAGGATTCTGAGCCAGCAAAAAAGCCCCTGAGCCTTGACAGAATGTCCACTTATATTCAATGCAGGCCATATGCCAAGGGAAACTTCCTTTCAACTGATTGGCTGCTCACAGCAGATCTCATCATGAAGCTGATCACAGTATATCAAATCGCATCGTGGAAGTGATCACAACATCATACAACTGCCAAACCACTGAGAATCATGGTCCAGACAAGTTGACACACAACCTTAACCATCACAACTATTATAAACAATGGTAAAAAAAAACAGTGAGAATGGTTTCTAATCTACTCAGTTTTATCTTTGCAATCTGGAAGGAAAGAAAAATCATGCCTTTAAGTTCCAGTCTCTGTCAAGTGTTAATTAATTTTTATTATTCATAGATTGTCATTATTGATCATGGATATCATATGTTTAAAAGCATCTGTTTGTGTTGTCTTGCAATCACGTTTCATAAACAGAATTATAAAGATAAGGTTTTTAGTAACTTGCAATAAAAACCAAAATACATAAAAGTAAAAAGGTAAGAAAACAACACAGATAAAGCAGCAAATCAAAACAAAATGAGTCAATAACTCAATCAGTCTTATACATCAAGAAAGCAGGATAAATACTTTTCTTGTTCTCTTGTAAGTGAAATTAGAGTAGAAAGTAAAATATGTGTATATTGGGTATAAAGAGCAAGGAGATACATAAGTGGATTCTTTAATTTAGTAAGATAATTGTATCGAACTAAATATTATCTAAAATTCCATCTACCTCTGAAAATTCATGATTCTGTGAAATAGTGAATCAAATATATATCTGTATATATTGTTGTTGTGAGATGCTGTCAAGTTAGTTCCAACTCATAGAGACCCTGTGTACAGCAGGACAAAATACTGCCTTGTACTGCACCATGGTCACAATCATTGCTATGTTTGAGCCCATAGTTGCAGCCACTGTGTCAATCCATCTCTTTGAAAGTCTTCCCCTTTTTGCTCACCCGCTACTTTACCAAGCATGATGTCCTTCTCCAGCTACTGATTCCTGCTAATAACATGCCCAAAGTATGTAAGACAAAGTCCACCATCCTCGCTTCTAAGGAGCATCCTGGCTGTACTTCTTCCAAGACAGATTTGTTTGTTCTTCTGGCAGTCCACGGTATATTCAATATTCTTCACCAACACTAATTCAAAGGCATCAATTCTTTTTCAGTCTTCCTTATTCATTGTCCAGCTTTCACATGCATATGAGACCACTGAAAATACAATGGCTTGGATCAGGAACACCTTAGTCCTCAAAGTAACATCTTTGCTTCTTAACACCTGAAAGAGGTCTTTTGCAGTATATTTGCCCAAAGCAATGCATTGTTTGATTTCTTGACTGCTGCTTCCATGGGCATTGATTGTGGATCCAAGTAAAATTAAATCCTTGACAACTTACGTGTTTTGTCCGTTTATCATGATATTGCTTATTTGTCCAACTGTGAGGAATTTTGTTTTCTTTATATTGAGGTGTAATCCATACTGAAGGCTGTAGTCTTTGATATTCTTTAGAAAACAAATTCATTTTATCTCTACAAGTATCTATTTTGCATTTGGGTAGCTTTTCAAAAAATTTGTCTCCACAAGCTAGAATTATGGGGTAAGATAAAAAGACACATTTATTCGAGACTAATACAAATGTCCTCAGTAGGCTCAAAAGATGATTTGGAGTATTGCTAAATAGATTTGACAAGCAATTCATTTAAATAATGTCAGTGGCTATTTGCTCATTTTCAAAAATCTTACTTTTTTCTCCTTATAAAAATAATCAATATAAACTAACAAACAAAATAGAAGCTTATTCAGTGTACAGAAAAACATTACCTATAATCATTCCTTCTAAAAAGGAAGAAACTTGTAAATAGTTTGCCATATGTTCTATTTCTGCTTGATAAGAAACTTGCTTTTTTCACTTGACAGTAGGAATGGACATTTTTTAAAGTCTATAATAACACTGTTCAATAAAGTATTCTGCAATGACAGAAATGTTCTGTATCTGTGCTGTACTATACAGTAGTCAATAGCAACTTGGGGCTATTAAGCACTTAAAATTGGCTAGTATGGCTCAGGAACTGAGCTTTTAATTTTATTTAATTGTTATCAATTTAAACTATAAGAATCACATGTGGCTAGTGGGTACTATAGAGTGAATAGTGAAACCTATATATATATAAAATCTTATTATTTTAGAAAAGCTAAAGAGTAGCCTCCACTGATACTTGTTTATGTAGTGTTAAAAATTTAATAATACAAACAATGCAGCAGTGAATATATTGTACCAATAATTTAGCAAACTGAAAAAAAAATATTTCTATGGTATAAATTTGTATAGTGTATTTCTTAGATCAAAATTTGTATGTAATTTCAATTTGATACTAGCTCTTGTAGAGTCAAATCTAACTCAAGGTATCAGAGTATCAGAGTATAACTGTGCTCCATGGAGTTTTCAATAGCTGGAACCTTCAAACTTTTGGTTAGCTCCTGAGCTCGTTAACCATTTACATCACTTAGGGACTCTGACAATTTATACCTGTGCCTACTCTGGTCGAGTAGATTCCGACTCATAGCAACAGAATATAGGACTGAGTAGGACATAGAACTGCCCCATAGGTTTTCCAAGGAGCGGCTGGTAGATTTGAACTGCCAATCTTTTGGTTAGCAGCTGCAAATTTTATCTTTTATAAAAAGTTTTCACTTTTCAAATTGCCCATAAAATTAACAGTGTACTCCTCCACTTACCTTCATTGACTGTTTTATAATCTCTGCTAAGTGAAGTGGAAAAAAGTTCTAATAAGATTTTTTGCATTGTTAATAAGATTAACTAATTCTTTGCATGTTTTTAACCACTTGTATATTCTCTTATTTTCCTATTTATGCTTTCTTCACATTTTTCCATTGGGCTATTGCTTAAACTTGTGTAGGCAAAAAAGCTGGAAGAATTAAAAATATGACTCTTCATCTTGCAAAATATGACATTTTCATCTTGTGTGTGAAGTATGTAAATAATGAAAGTGTTAGTTGTAGTCAATTTAAATCAGGTAATTAAGTTAATTAAATTTTATGCATGAAAGTTTTTAGATTACTGAAGTCTCCAAAAAAAATACAGATGCAAAATACAACAACAAGAGAAAAAGTTCTACCTCCTGATGGAATAGAAATGGTGAAAGTGATTCAATGAGGGGAAATAGATTAATAAAACTGTCCATTCATGGTAACTCAGGAAATTTCCACATTACAGATTCTTTTGTTTTCCATATACATGCCTGAAAAGGCATTCGTTTTTATATATCAATAATCTTTGAAGCCATGCTTGGTGGGGAGCACAGGTGTAGCTGTTTGTCCTTACTCCACTCATTGAAGAGTAGAAATAATAAATAATAACAAAATAATCCTTAACTAAAATTTATGGCAACTTTAATTTATCATTGGTGCTGGATTTTTATCTTATATTAACTCCTAACAAGTAAAATATATTAATTCTTACAACCTAAGGACTATACATGAAAACAAATAAATTCAATATCACCATTTACTGGACATTAATGAAATACTAGATTATTAAGTGCAGTAGCTAAAAAGTCCAACTGAATTGTCTGACTTCTCATTCTAAGCCAGTGATCCAATGTATGTCTAAAAGTGGGAAGAAGTTTAATTTTGTTTTTAAGTACTATGTTTATGAATTTTGTCATCTTCAAATATCTAAAGTATTTGACATTGTATATGTCATAATATAACACATACAAATATTTATTTCAGTGCCATTATATATTGGAGGAATTTACATGTTTGTCTCACATGTACCACTGGTTACTTGATCAATTGTCAGTGCCTAGCAGAGTCCTGATACAAAGGAACCATCTTATAAATGTAAATCAAAATAATATATTAAATGTTCATCCATGTTAATTTAGCTTTTGATAAGATAGAATTAATTAATAAATCAAATACATAGAACATGGAGTCTATACATTATTATTTTATTATAATTATATAATTTAAAGTTCTTGACAAAATTATGTAAATAATTGTGATAAGTCTAATCTTTATATTTTATTTCATATCTTGATGAATACCACACTCAAGTCTGAAATCTGAGAGGTGCCTTAGATTCTTTTCTTTTTGCAACAGCTGTATTGAGATATAATTCACATCTTCTACAATTCACCCACTTAATGCGTGAAATTCAATGGTTTTTAGTATATTCACAGAGTTGTATAACTATCAAAATAAATGTTAGAACATTTATACCACCCTAAAAAGGAAGGCTGTATCATTTAGCTATCTCCCCACAATTAGCTTTGTCTCCCCTAGCCTTAAAAACCAAAAAACCCCTTTGTTGTCAAGTCGATTCCAATTCATAGCAACTCTGTAGGACAGAGTAGAATTGCCTCATAGTGTTTCCAAGGCTGTAATCTTTATGGAGGCCGACTGCCACATTTTTCTCCTGCGGAGCAGCTCGTAGGTTCAAGTCATTGACCTTTCATTAGCAGCAGAGCATTTAACCACTGTGTCACCAGGGCTTCTTCCCTAGCTTTAGGCAACCACTAATCTACTTTCTATCTTTATATATTTGTCCATTATGGACTTTTCAAATACATAGAATCATATAATAGGTGGTCTTTAATGATGGGCTTCTTTCACTTAACTTGTTTTCAAGGTTCATCCATGTAGTACCATGAATCTGTAAGTACTTCACTCATTTTTATGGCTGAATAATACTCCATTGTATGGATATGCAACAATTTTTTTAATTCATTCATCAGTTGATGGATATTGTGTTGTTTCCACCTTTTGGCTATTATGGATAACTATGCTGCTATGAACATTTATGTTCATTTTTTTTGTGTGGATATTTGTTTCATTTCTCTTGACTAAGAGTGGAATCTCTGGGTTAAATTGTACATCTGTGTTTAGCATTTTGAAGAACTTCTTGGCTGTTTTCCAAAGTGGCTGCACCATTTTACATTTCCACTAGCAGTATATGAGGTTTGCCAAAATGATTTTTACCTGTCTTTTTTATTATAGTCCTCTTAGTGGATGTGAAGTGGTATCTCATTTTGATTTTGATTTGCATTTCCCTGATGATTAATGATGTCCAGTATCTTTTCATGTGCTTCTTGGCCATTTGTATATTTCCTTTGCTGAAATGTATATTCAGATCCTTTTCCTAGTTTTAATTGAATTATTTCTTATTTTATCATTGAGTTGAAAAAGTGCTTTATGTATTCTAGATACAAATTCCTTATCAGATATAAAACTTCTTGCAAATGTTTTTTCCCATTCTGTAAGTTTGTCTTTTTTCATAATACTCTTTAAATCACGCCTTGATTCTATTGCTCTTTTTCCAGTTTGTATAATACCCTAGGTGATCCTGATTGATCTTTCCATATTCCCCACCACTTCACCCAAGATGCAAGCCTCAGGTTAGGAATCACTTACATACTATGTAGTTGTGTGCCCTCAAGTTGATTCTGACTCATAGCGACCCTATTGGACAGAATAGAAGTTCCCCATAGGGTTTCCTAAGCAGTAATCTTTATGGGAGCAGATCACCAGGTCTTTTCTCCCTTCAAGTGACTGGTTGGTTTGAACCACTGACCTTTTGGTTAGCAGCTGAGCAGTTAACCATCGCGCTACCAGGGCACTTTGATATATTTTTATACAGTACATATTTAGCATATTCAAAATCATACTAAACAAAAGCCATATTTTCTTATAAATTTTCTAATACTTCCTCTCCTGTTTTTTTTTCACTCAGTTTATACCAACCTATTTAAGATTTTATAGTCAGGTGCTTATAGTCACTTTCTTACTTGGTGTTTCTGCTCTAAAATATACTACAAACAACTAGTACTTTTACTCTTTTGAAAACCCCCATACTACCAGAATTACACCTTTAATTAAATTATCTAATGCCTAGTCTATAATGTGTATTGTAAGCTACCTGAAATTTTAGATACTGTGCAAGCTGGCCCATCATACTATTCCTGCCACTTCACATAAACCTACTTCAACCCAATCTTTATTTTTATTTCCCCTCAAACTCAGTTATAACTAAAGTTTAGTTATGTTCTTCCTACTCCCTCAACACCCTTTTCCCATCATAGAAAATTACAAAATTACTGGATCTTAAAAGTCATCTATACCAGCCCTGTACTTGGTAAGAAATATTTTTCTGTATTATTGCTAATAGAAAATTATAGAAGCAGTCAGCTGCTACCCGAAAGGTCAGTGGTTCGAACCCATCAGAAGCTCTTCAAAGGAAAAGACCTGTTGACCTGCTCTCGTAAAGATTACAGCCTTGGAAACTCTATGGGGCAGTTCTACTCTGCCCTATCAGGTCACTATGAGTCATAATTGACTTGTAAGCAATGAGTTGGGTTTTTACCTAAATTGTCGGCGTGGAGGAGACAATAACCAATTCCACAACTCTTACAGAGAAGTGGGCCCAGGAGGGTCACTCTGAGGAGTCGAACCCCGGCTCCAGTCCCAGGAGTTTATTTATAGTCAATACAGCAAGCAGTGAAGCAAATAACAGAACATTGGCCTTGGGTGAGTAACAAGTTTCAGGCAAGGGAAAAGAAATTCAGGTGCACAAGCCAATCAGTAACAGGACAATAGGTTTGGGAGAACAAGTCGTGCCTAATCTCTTTCTTATCGCTGACAAGTCTCCAACATGTTGTATACAGCATAGAGGCCTGTGGGGGCTGCAGTTGTCAATAGTGCAGCCATGTTTAAATGGCATATGTCCCCACACTAAATAACATTCAAAATATTGGTCAGCAATGAGATAAGGAGCTTGTGCTAAAATGTAAATCAATTTACTGTTTTCTTCATGGGAAAAGTTTTCTTAAAAACAAACAAAACAAGTAAATTTACAGTTTGCTTAGGGATTTAATCAATTTGCATTCTGATACAAGTTGTGATGGTTAAGATTGTGTGTCACCTTGGCTGGGCCATGATTCTCAGTGTTTTGGTAGTCATATAATGTTGTGATCACTTCTCTGCTGAGATTTGATATGTGATCACCCCCATGATGGGATCCACTGTGAGTGGCCAATCAGTTGAAAGAGGGTTACCTTGGGCGTGTGGCCTGCATTGAATATAAGCAGACATTCTGGAAATGCTTGGGGGCTTTTTGCTCACTCTGGATCCTGCAGCTGGCTCGTGTTTGTCTGACCTCTGGTTCTTGGGACTTGAACTAGCAGCTTACCTGTGGTCTTGCCTGCCGATCTTGGGATTCATCAATCTTCACGGGCTGTGAGCAAGGGCCCTGTTCTTTGACACGTTGATCTTAGGTTAGCCAGCTGCCTTGGCTACATGAATCAGGAGAAGACTTTATCCTGACCCATGGACTTGGGATTTTCCAGCCTCTACAACCTCATGGGCCATTTCCTTGATATAAATCTCTCTCTATATATATTTATACACTTTACTGGTTTTGCTTCTCTAGAGAACCCAGCCTATGACATAAGTCTTTTCTCATCACTGACCTATAACAAACAGTGCCCAGGAAGGTAACTGTCAAGTACCATACATTGGTTTACAATATTATTTAAATACTTTGTTCTTCAAAGGTTTTTTGTTAGCTGCCATGGAGTTTGTCCCTGACTCATGGAAGCCTCATGTTCGCTGGAATGAAACATTGCCTGGTCCTGCACCATCTCCATGATTGGTTGGTGATTGGACCATTGTGATCCATAGAATTTTTTCACTGGCTGATTTTTGGAAGTAGATCATGAGGCCTTTCTTCCTAGTCCATCTTAGTCTGGAAGCTCCAATGAAACCTGTTCAGCATTATAGCAACAGGAAAGTCTCCACTGACTGTTAGGTGGTGGCTGTGTATGAGGTTTATTGTCCAGGAATCAAACCTGGGTCTTCCTCATGTAAGGCAAGAATTCTGCCACTGAACCACCAATGCCTCCATGTATAATATGCTTGCTTATTCAAAAAATAATCTTTTAAAGAATGGGAAAGAAAGTGATAAAATTGGCTATTGCTGGTGAATAGGATGGGAAGGTAGTTTTTACCAATTGTTCTTTTGTACTTCTGCATTTTAATATTTTAAATGAATTGATAATAAAATTATAAATTAAAATAAAACATAATGTCAATGAATTATATATAATACTGCAAATATAGAGTGGTCAGTGTTCATTAAAGAATATATAATTTTCAAGTTGTCAGCTTTATATCATTATGTTATAGTGATTAAATAGGTAGAATGTGGATCAGAAAACTGGATTCTTATCCCAGCTTCATCACTTCCTAAATATGTGACACTTGAAAGCTTCTTAACCTCTATGAGAATTAGTTTTCTCATATCTAATTAGGAATTGTAACAGGGTCATAAAATTCCAAAGAGTATTAAATAAAATAAGGCATGCCAAGGACTTAGCACAATGCCTGACATAAGCTAAGTGCTGAATAAATGTTAGATAAGAGTTTGGCTGCTAACCAAAACGTTGGTAGTTCAAATCCACCAGGCACTCCTTGTAAAACCTATGGGGCAGTTCAACCCCTATCCTGTACTGTGACTATGAGTCAGAATCGACTTGACTGCAGTGGTTTTTTTTTTTTTTTTTTAGTTTTATTATAAATCTGATAGAGAAGCCTTAAATTGTATTGGTTTTCAGTTTTCTTATGAAAAGTACTGTTTCACTATAATGACTTTTATAATAAAATAAGACACCCAGTTTATTTTCAGCTTCCCTGAAGCCAAGTGTCCCACATTATTAATTTTTTTTAACCAATAACCAGTTGCTGTCTAGTTGATTTTGATTCATGATGAACCCATGTGTGTCAGAGTAGAACTGTTCTCCATGAGGTTTTTAATAGCTCTGATTTTTCTAAAGTAGACTACCAGACTTTTCTTCCAAGGCACCTCTGATTGGATTCAAATCATCAACATTTAGTTAGTATACAAGTGTTTATAAATGGGTTTTTATATTTTTCCTGAAAATTTTCACATTATTCTGAGACTTTTGTTTTTGTTTTTTCTGAGTTTTTTTTTTCTATCTTCACTCACTAATAACTTTTCCTTTATTCTAATTTCACCATTCTGCTAGAAGAGCTGCGAGTAGACCAGAGACCATGGCAAAACACTTGTAGAAAATTCAGATGTCCGGGGATAGGAGTTGCATCTAAGCAGAACAATAAAGTATTTGAAACACCAGATTAGGAGAAGTCTGAGCTAGAAGACTAATTATTAATTAAATGCAAAGTGAAGAGGTAAACTAATGAGGGAAAGTGATTCACAACAGTTAAAAGCAGTCAGAGTGTTATGCCCAGGTGAATAATTCTTCCAGAACCCAAGAGTGTCTTCATACCCTTGGTATTTCTGTTAGGCTCTGCTCTCCTTTGTCACTGCATAAAAGGTGTTTGCAACTAAAATAATGGGAATTTATATGAACATAAAAATATCAGACCAATTCCCATTTGCTTTATAAAATGACTTGATTTCCAACAGATAACTGTCTTAGTTATCTAGTGCTGCTATAACAGAAATACCACAGGTTGATGACTTTAACAAGCAGATTTATTCTCTCACAGTCTAGAAGGCTAGAAGTCTAAATTCAGGGTGCCTGCTCCAGGGTAAGGCTTTCTTTCTCTGTCAGCTCTGGAGGAAGGTCTTTGTCATCAATCTCTCCCTGGTCTAGGAGCTTCTCAGCACAGGCGCCCCAGGATGTGTTCTGCTCCCAGCCCTTCTTTCCTGGTAACATGAGGTCCCTATCCTCTCTGCTCATTTCTCTCATTTATATCTCAAAAGAGATTGACTCAAGATGCAGCCTAATCCTGTATATTGCGTTCTGCCTCATTAACACAACCTCGTTAACATCATGCAAATGAAAAGTCAAAACCCATTGCCGTTAAGTCAATTATTCCAACTCATATCAACCCTATAGGACAGAGTAGAACTTCCACATAGTGTTTCCAAGGATCAGCTGGTGGATTTGAACTACTGACCTTTTAATTATCAGCCAAGCTCTTAAGAACCAGGGCTCCATTAACATCATAGAGATTAGGATTTACAATACATAAAATAATTACATCACATCAGAAAATGGTAGATAACTACATAGTATTTGGAATCATGGCCTAGCCAAGTGGATACACATTTTGGAGGGGACAAAACTCAATCCCTAACAGTCACAGTGAGAGTACTTTCTCTGAAATCCAAAATTATTTTATTTGTTCCACATGTTTTGTTTCAGGCTATATATTCGAAGTACAGAACAAAACGACCACATGTACACTTTCTTCAGTTTGTATATAAACAAGAGCCCTTGGATTTCTAGGAGACAATGTGGTGTTATAAATATGCTAATTATTTATGGAAACAAAATCACTGCAGAACAGTAATATGCCATAAAGTTATCAAAGATAGACTCAGAACAAGGTCTCCATTTAGAATGAAGAACTATTAAGGTCACTTAAAACTTAACTTTAGGAGGTCCAGCAAAATGGCACTCTAGGCAGAAGCACCACACTGTCCCTCCACAGCAAAGATCCGAAAACCTAAGCCCAATAGAGAATACAACAATCCTGAAACCCTAAAACATCAAATGAAGAGATAAAGAACTCAGCCAAGCACCAAATGGAGTGAGAAAACTGACAGAGAAAGGAGAGCGAGGAGAGATTCATGCAGAGGTCCCTTACCAGCTAACGCAGTGTGGATCCACCATCTTGGACTCCTATCAGAGACCAGCAAACAGGGGTGTGAGAGAGCAGCCTCACGGAGTGTCCAGCGGGAGACAAAACAACCAGTAATTTCTGGTGTGCGCTTTTCCACCCCCACCCCTCTTCGCCCTGGCTCCTCTGCTTCCCGCGGCCACAGTCTCTTGACCAGGAACCGCTGGTTGCTTGGATTCCACACACCCAAGCAGGCGGCTCTCTGGGTGCCATTTGTTGGCTGCTGGTGTTGCTTTTTTTTCTGCTTCTTTTGATTTCTCACTTGCCTCTCGCCACCTCACCCTCCTTTCACTCGAGTGCCTGGCTCCGTGCGTGAACTTTGCTTCTTCCTGAGGGGCTGCAGAGTGCCAGCAATTTGTGATATACGCTTTCCCACTCTCTAAGTTTCTTCACCCACACTTGGCTTCCTCTGCTTCCTGCAGACACAGCCTCTTGTCCAGAAACACCAGCCCGCACTAGCTCACTCTCTGAATGCCATTTGTTGGCTGCTGGTGTTGCTTTTTTTTATTCTTTTTTCTGCTTCTTTGGATTTCTTGCTTGCCTCTCACTGTCTCCCCCTCTTTCACTCGAGTGCCTGGCTCCGTGCGCCATCTTTGCTTCTTCCTGAGGGGCTGCGGAGCTCCATTCAAGTGTGGAGCTGCTTCCCAGTCTGGGCTACTGCGCTGGTGGGATCCCAGGGCTTTTGTTCGTTTGTTCGTTTTGAATTGTTTGTTTGTTTTCTTTTCCGTTTCTTGAGTTGGGAGCCCTTTCTGGCCAGGTGGAGCTGCGTGGCAAGGAACACACCTTCAGCTTCTACAGACGTGCAGAGGGATCCCTGAGAGCATTTCTTTTTTTCTTGGTTTTTTTTTCCTGTTTTTTTGGAGGGCCTTTCTTTTTCTTTTCTTTTTTTAATTTGTTTCATTTTCTTTTCCCTCTTTTTCCCTTTTTGTCTTTCTTCATTGCTCAGTTTCTCATCTCTCTATATCTTTCTTCTCTTTCTGATCCCTGAATACCAGGCATTGTATACTTCTAAGCCTTCTAGCCAGGCTGTACTGCAACACCTGACAGCGAGTTCCCTAGACCTCATAGCTGCATCGGTGGGATCCCTAGGAACTTTGAGGTTCTTTAAACTTTCTGATTTTTATTTATTCATTCTTTTCTTTTCTTCCTCTTCCCCTTTCTGTTTTTCTCCCTTTCATAGTCTCTCATCTCTCCATTCCAACAGCAAGCACCCCTAGCATTCTTTTTTGTTTGCTTGTATGTTTTTGGCTCCTGTTCCTCTCTACTCTCTCCCATAACCATCTTAGCTCCACACATAACAATCTCCCTGTTGCATCCTGCCTACATGCATCGTGCACTTGACATCACACCAACAAACAGCATAGGCACAGCCTACTGGAACATGCCCTGCACTGATTACTGACCCGCTCTGGTGGCTGTAGTAAGTGTCACAAACAACCAGTGTCAGTTACTCCTCTACAGCTAGACCTGCCCTGCTGTACCATATCTGAGTGACAGACCCTGCCAGCTGGAGAAGGAGGCAAAAAGTATTGAGCGCACAGATGAGCAAACAACAAAGAACAGACAGTCTGCCTGCTCAGACATAGTCAACTTTTTTTTAAAAAAAAAGGATGAAGCAAACAAATCTACAATCAATAAATGAGAAAAATAACTACTGAATTCCCCCAAAACAGCAGACAATATCAAAACATTTACAAAAACAGGACAGGATGGTTCCAGTAGGCATCCAAAATAAAACACCAGATGACTCTCCTGTGGAAGAAAATGTCCTAAAACTACCTGATAGGGAATTCAAATATCTAACACTCGGAATTCTCCAAGAACTGAGGCAAAAAGCTGACAAACATGAGGAAAAAATAGACAAATTCATGAAAAATATAGACAAAAAATTGGAAGAATTCAGGAAGATGATTCAGGAACAAAATGCCAAAATAAATTCACAACTAGAAATTATACAAAAAAATAATTAGAAATCCAAAAGATAAACAACAAGATTTCAGAAATGGATGATGTCATAAAAGGGCTAAGAAGCAGATTTGAAATGGTGGAAGACAGGATCAGTGAAATTGAAGACAAACACTTGGATACAACTCTGCTTCACAAAAACTCAGAAAAAAAGAACAAAGAAAAATGAAGAGACCCTGAGAGTTATGTGGGACACAATTAAAACTACAATTTACTAGTGATTGGAATTCCAGAACAGGGGAAGAAAACAGAAAACACAGAGAGGATCATTGAGGAACTGCTGACATAAAACTACCCCAATACCATGAAAGATGAAAAGCTAGCCATTGAAGAAGCTCAACGAACCCCATACAGAAGAGACCTCAAAAGAAAATCACCAAGGCATATCATATTCACACTTGCCAAAACCAAAGACAAACAAAGAATCCCGAGAGCAGCTCATGAAAAACAAGAAGTCACATACAGAGGAGAAAAATTAAGACTAAGCTCAGATTATTCAGTAGTAACCATGCAGGCAAGAAGGCAATGGGATGACATATATAAAATCTTGAAAGAAAATAATTGTCAGTCAAGAATAATATATCCTGCAAAACTCTCAATCAAATTTGACGGTAAAATTAGGACATTTCCAGATGAACAGCAATTTAGGGAATATGTAAAAGTCAAACCAAACTTGCAAGAATAATTAAAGGGAGTTCATCGATCTGAGGTCAAACAGCTTCAGCTCACAGGCAGAACCTAGGGCGCAGGATCGTACGAGCCAGATACCAATCTAGGAAACGAACTCTCGAGGACTATCCAAAGCCAAAGGAAATACAACAGGGAATCAGAGCAGTTAATCAATAAATGACAACAACATCAAAACAATAAAAGAGGGAATAAACAGCATAGGTATAAAACCTTCTAATGGAGAGGAATGCAAGGCGATACCAAGTACTGGTAGACTGCTTCAAACTTAGAAAGATAAGGGTAAAACTCATGGTAACCACAAAGAAAATTAACAAACCAACTCATAAAAAGAAAGATGAAAAATATATAAAACAAAACCTATAAAAACAAAAGAAACAAAAAAAAACACAAACAAAACTAACTCAGCACAAGACAGTAAGAAGAACAAAGAGAACTTCAGCACCACAAAAAAAGCACTACAAAATGACAGCAACAAACTCACATCTATCAATAATTACACTGAATGTAAATGGACTCAATGCACCCATAAAGAGACGGAGAGTGACAGAATGGATAAGAAAACAGGATCCATCAATATGCTGTTTACAAGAGACACACCTTAGAAACAAAGATGTGAGTTTATTAAAAGTCAAAGGTTGGAAAAAGATATATCAAGCTAACAACAACCAAAAAAGAGCAGGAGTGGCAATTCTACTCTCAGATAAAACAGACTTTAAAACAAAATCCACCATAAAAGACAAAGAAGGACACTATATAATGATTAAGGGGACAATCCATCATGAAGACATAACCATAATAAACATCTACGCACCTAATGACAGGGCTCCAAAATACATAAAACAAACCCTAACAACACTGAAAAGAGAAATTGACAGTTCCACAATAATAGTACGAGACCTCAACACACCACTGTCAGTAAAGGACAGAACAACTAAGAAGAAACTCAGCAAAGATACAGAAAACTGAAAGGGCATAATCAGCCAACTTGACCTCATAGACATATATAGAACACTCCATCCAACCGCTGCAAAGTACACATTCTTTTCCAATGCACATGGAACGTTCTCCAGAACAGACCACATCTTATGCCACAGAGCAATCCTCAACAAGATCCAAAATGTTAAGATAATTCAAAGTACCTTCTCTGACCACAATGCCATCAAGGTAGAAAATAACAATAGAAAGAGCAAAGAAATAAAATCAACTACATGGAAACTGAATAATACCCTGCTTACACATCACTGGGTAATAGAAGAAATCAGAGATGGAATCAAATAATTCCTAGAATGAAATGAGAATGAAAACACATCATACCAAAACCTTTGAGACACAGCAAAGGCAGTCCTCAGAGGACAATTTATAGCAATAGATGCACATATCAAACAAGAAGAAACGGACAAAATCAAAACATTAACTATACAACTCAAACAAATAGAAAGAGAACAGCAAAAAAAGCCCACAGCCACTGGAAGAAAGGAAATAGTAAAGATCAGAGCAGAAATCAATGAAATAGAGAACAGAAAAACAATAGAAAGAATCAACAAAACCAAAAGTTGGTTCTTTGAAAGAATCAACAAAATCGACAAAGCACTGGCCAGACTGACAAAAGAAAAACAGGAGGGGACACAAATAACCGAAATAAGAAATGAAATGGGGGACATTACAATGGACCCAACTGAAATAAAAAGGATTGTAACAGAATATTATGAAAAACTATACTCTAACAAATTTTGAAACCTAGAGGAAATGGATGAATTTCTAGACACACATGGCCTACCCAAACTACAACAAAGTGATGTTGAAAATCTGAACAGACCCATAACAAGAGAAGAGATTGAAAAGGAAATTAAAAAAACTCCCAACCAAAAGAAGCCCTGGCCCAGATGGCTTCACTGGACAATACTACAAAACATTTACAGAAGATCTTCTACCAGTACTACTCAAGCTATTTCAGAGCATAGAAGAGGAAGCAACACTTCCAATTTCATTCTATGAAGCCAGCATAACACTGATACCAACACCAGGCAAAGATGTCACAAAAAAAAGAAAATTACAGACAAATATCTCTCATGAATAGAGATGCAAAAATTCTGAACAAAATTCTAGCCAATAGACTTCAGAATCATATCAAAAAAATAATACACCACGACCATGTAGGATTCATACCAGTTATGCAAGCATGGTTCAACATTAGAAAATCAATCAATGTAATCCACCACATAAATAAAAGGAAAGAAAAGAATCACATGATCCTCTCAATTGCTGCAGAAAAGGCATATGACAAAGGCCAACACCCATTCCTTATAAGAACTCTCAATAAAATAGGCATAGAAGGGAAATTTCTCAACATACTAATGTGCATTATCCAAAACCAATGGCCAACATCATTTTTAATGGAGATAGGCTGAAAACATTCCCCTTGAAAATAGGAACCAGACAAGGATGCCCTTTATCACCACTCCTCTTTAAGGTTGTGCTGGAAGTTCTAGCTAGAGCAATAAGACAAGAAAAAGAAATAAAGGGCATCCAAATTGGTAATGAAGAAGTTAAACTGTCCCTGTTTCCAGATGATATGATACTATACATAGAAAACCCTAAAGACTGCACAAGAAATCTACTGGAACTAATAGAAAGATTCAGCAGAGTAGCATGATACAAGATAAACATCCAAAAATCAGTTGGATTCCTATACACCAGTAAGGAGAATGATGAAAAGGAAATCAGGAAAACAATACCATTTTCAATAGCACTTAAATAGATAAAATAAGTAGGAATAAATCTCACCAGCATTGTAAAAGACCTATAGAAAGAAAACTACAAAACACTACTGCTAGAAACCCAAAGGGATTTACATGAATGGAAAAAAAAAGCATGCACATGGATAGGCAGACTCAACTTTGTGAAAACGTCAATTCTACCCGAAGCAATTTACAAATACAACGCAAACCCGATCCAAATACCAACAACATTCTTCAGAGATGGAAAAACTAATCATTAACTTTATATGGAAAGGGAAGAATCCCTGAATAAGTAAAGCACTACTGAAGATGAAGAATAAAGTTGGAAGACTCACACTACCTGACTTCAGAACCTACTATACAGTTACAGTAGTCAAAACAGCCTGGTAGTGGTACAACGACAGATACATTGACCAATGGAACATAACTGAGAACCCAGATGTAAATCCACCCACCTACAGTCACCTGATCTTCGACAAGGGACGAAAGTCCATCAAATGGGGAAAAGACAGTCTTTTTTAACAAACGGTGCTGGTAAAACTGAATATACATTCGCGAAAAAATGAAACAGGACCCATACCTCACACCATATGCAAAAACTACTTCAAAATGGATCAAAGACCTGAATATAAAGCCTAAAACTACAAACTTCATAGAAGAAAAAATAGGACCAACACTTCTGGCCTTAATACATGGCATTAACAGGATAGAAACCATAACCATCAATGTACAAACCCCAACAGATAAGCTAGATAACTGGGATCTTCTAAAAATCAAACACTTATGCTCTTCAAAAGACTTCACCAAAAGAGTCAAAAGAAAACCTACAGACTGGGAAAAAATTTTTGGATAGTACAAGTCAGACAAAGGTCTAATCTTCATAATCTACAAGGAAATCCAACACCTCTAAAACAAAAAGACAAATAATCGTGTTAAAAAATGGGCAAAGAAATGAACAGACTCTTCACCAAAGAAGAGATTCAAATGGCCAACAGACACATGAGGAAATGTTCGCGATCACTAGCCATTAGAGAAATGCAAATTCAAACCACAATGGGATACCGTCTCAAGCCGGCATTACTGGCATGAATGAAAAACACTGGAAATAACAAAAGTTGGAGGGGCTTCGAGGAGATGGAAACTCCTATGCACTGGTAGTGGGAATGCAAAATGATACAACCATTTTGGAAAATGATATGGTGCTTCCTCAGAAAGCTAGAAATAGACATACCATTCAATCCAGCAATCCCACTCCTAGGAATATATCCTAGAGAAATAAGAGTCGTCACTCGAACAGACATATGCACACCCAGGTTCATGGCAGCATTGTTCACAATAGCAAAATGATAGAAACAACCTAGATGCCCATCAACAGATGAATGGATAAATAAACTATTGTACATACACACAATGGAGTACTATGCAATGAGAAAGAACAACAATGAATCTGTGAAGCATCTCATAACATGGATGAAACTGGAGGACATTATGCTGAGTGAAAGAAGTCAATCACAAAAGGACAAATATTGTATGAGACTCTATTGTAAAAACCCATGAAAAAGTTCACACACAAAATGTAACAATCTTTGTTGGTTACCAGGGATGGGAGGGGTTGGGGGGAAATACTAAATAGGCAATAGATAAGTGGTATCTTGGGTGAACGGTGAGACCTTACACAATACAGGGAAAACTAACACAACCTGTACAAGGAAAGGTCATGGAAGCCCCATAGACACATCCAAACTCTGAGGGACTGAATTGCTTGCGGAGGGCTGTGGGGACTGCGGTCTCGGGAGAACATCTAGCTCAATTGGCATGACACAGCTTATAAAGACAATGCGCTACATTCTACCTTAGTGAGTAGTGTCTGGGGTCTTAAAAGCCTGTGAGTGGCCATCTAAGATACTCCACTGGTCTCATCCCCTCGGGAGCAAGGGAGAATGAAGAGAACAGGATACAAGGAAAAGATTAGTCTGAAGGACTAATTGTCCACAGCTACCAAGGCCTCCACTGGACTGAGTCCAGTCCAGCTAGATGGTGCCTGGCTACCACCACTGACTGCTCTGATCAGGTCCAGAACCCTCTGTTGTGATCCTGATCAGAGCATAATTCTAACTCACAAAAAATACGATCAGATTTACTGGCCTAAAGGAGACTTGAGAAACCTCGAGAGTATGGCTCCCAGACACCCTTTCAACTCAGTGGTGAAGTTACCTCCGAGGTTCACTGTTCAGCCTGGGAGTGGACAGCCCCATAAAACCGAATGAGACTAATGAGGTACAGGAGTCCAGTGACAAGGGCCAGAAGGCAGAAGGGGACAAGGAAGCTGGTGATAGGGAACCCAAGGTTGAGTAAGGATATTGATGTGTTGTGAGATTGTTAACCATTGTCATAGGGCAACATTTGTAGTAGCTGTTAAATGAGAAACTATTTTGTTCTGTAAGCCTTCATCTTAAGTGAGAATAACAGCACGATTGGAGAAGCGTAGTCAATGTCACTGAACTGTGCCTGTAGAAATTTTTGAAATGGTGTATCTTTGGCTATGTGTATTTTCACCAAAAAAAAAAAAAGAAAGTTTGAGAAGTTAGATTGTTAATATGTTGTGTGATTGTTCACCAATGTCATAAAACAACATGTGTACTACTGTTTCATGAGAAACTATTTGTTATGTAAGCTTTCACCTGAAGTACAATAAAATATTTAAAAAATAAAATAAAGAGGAAAAACATAAATTCTCAGTAAAAACAAAACCTACAAAAACAAAAGAAATGAAAAAAAATTCACAAAAACGAATTCAGCACAAGAGGATAAGAGGAACAAAGAAAAAGTCAGCACCACATAAAAAGCACTAAAAAATGACAGAAATAAACTCACACCTATCAATAATTACACTGAATGTAAATGGCCAAAATGAACCCATAAAGAGTCAAAGAGTGACAGAATGGATAAAAAAAAGAAAAGAGGATCCATTAATATGCTGTCTACAAGAGACACACCTTAGAAACAAAAATGTAACTTTATTAAAAATCAGAGAATGGAAAAAAATATATGAAGCAAACAACTATCAAAAAGGAGCCGGAGTGGCAATACTAATCTCAGATAAAATAGACTTTAAAACAAAATCCACCCTAAAAGACAAAGAAGGATACTACATAATGATTAAGGGGACTGTCCATCATGAAGAAATAAATATACTAAACATCTATGCACCCAATGACAAGGCTCCAAAATACATAAAACAAACTCTAACAGCAATGAAAAGAGAAATTGACAGTGACACAGTAAGAGCTGGAGACTTCAACACACCACTCTTGGTGAAGCACAGTGCATCTAAAAGGACCCCACTCTCAGTGAAGGACAGAACATCTAAAAAGAAACTCAAAAAAGATATGGAAGACGTAAAAGGCACAAGCAGCTAACTTGACCTCTTAGAGATATATAGAACACTCCACCCTACAGCTGTAAAATACATATTCTTTCCAATGCACATGGAACGTTCTCCAGAATAGACCATATCTTAGGCCACAGAGAAATCCTCAACAAGATTCAAAATGTTGAGATAATACAAAATATCTTCTCTGATCACACCGCCATCAAGGTAGAAATTAACAACAGAAAGAGCAAGGAAAAAAATCAATTACATGGAAACTGAATAACACCCTCCTTACAAACCACTTGGAAATAGAAGAAATCAGAAATGGAATCAAAAGAGAATGAAAACACATCATACCAAAACCTTTGGGACACAGCGAAGGCAGTCCTCAGTGGACAGTTTATAGCAATAGACACACTCATAAAAAAAGAAGAAAAGGACAAAAACAAACATTAACCACACAACTCAGAGAACAGCAAAAAAAGCCCACAGCCACCAGAAGAAAGGAAATAATAAAGATAAAAGCAGAAATAAATGAAATAGAGAATAGAAAAACAATAGAAAGAATCAACAAAATCGACAAAGCACTGGCCAGAATGACAAGAGAAAAACAAGAGAGGACAAAAATAACCCAAATAAGAAATGAAACGGAGGACACTACAACAGACCCAACTGAAATAAAGGATCATAACAGAGTATTATGAAAAACCATACTCCAAAAATTTCAAAACCTAGAGGAAATGGATACATTTCTAGAAACACACTACCTACCTAAAGTATCACAAAGTGATGTTGAAAATCTAAACGGACCATAACAAGAGAAGAGATTGAAAGGGTAATTAAAAAAACTCCCAACAAAAAAAAGCCCTGGCCCGGATGGCTTCACTGGAGAATTCTACAAAACATTCACAGAAGAGCTTGTACCAGTACTGCTCAAGCTATTTTAGAACATAGAATAAGAAGCGACACTTCCAAATTCATTCTATGAAGACAGCATAACCCTGATACCAAAACTGGGCAAAGACACCGAAAAAAAAAAAAGACACACCGATATCTGTCATGAATATAAATGCAAAAATTCTCAACAAAATTCTAGCCAATAGAATTCAGCGTCATATAAAAAAAAATACACTAGAACCAAGTAAGACTCATACCAGGTATGCAAGGATGTTTCAAAATTAGAAAATCAAACAATGTAATCCACCCCGTAAATAAAAGGAAAGAAAAGAATCACATAATCGCCTCAATTGATGCAGAAAGGGCATTTGACAAAGTCCAGCACACATTCCCGATAAAAACTCACAATAAAATAGGTATAGAAGGGAAATTTCCCAACATAATAAAGGGCATATGCAAAACCAACAGCCAACATCATTCTTAATGGAGAGAGACTGAAAACACTCCTGTTGAGAATAGGAACAAGACAAGGATTCCCTTTATCTCCACTCTTATTTAACATTGTGCTGGAAGTTCTAGCTAGAGTAATAAGGCAAGAAAAAGAATTAAAGTGCATCCAAACTGGTAATGAAGAATTTAAGCTGTTTCTGTTTGCAGATGATACGATACTATACATAAAGAACCCTAAAAACTCCACGAGACAACTACTGGAACTAGTAGAAAGATTCAGCAGAGTAGCAGGATATGAGATAAACTTAGAAAAATCAGTTGGATTCCTCCACACCAGTGAAGAGAATGATGATAAGGACATCAGGAAAACAAAACCATTTATAATACCTCCTAAAAATATAAAATACTTAGGAGTAAATCTAACCAGGGATGTAAAAGACCTATACAAAGAAAAGTACAAAACACCACTGCAAGCCACCCAAAGGGATCTACATAACTGGAAAAACACACCATGCTCATGGATAGGTAGACTCAAGATAGTGAAAATGACAATTCTACCCAAAACAATTTACAAATACACTGCAATCCCGATCCAAATACCAACAACATTCTTTAAAGAGATGGAAAAACTAATCATTAACTTTATATGGAAAGCAAAGAAGCCCCAAATAATAAGCACCATTGATGAATAAGAATAAAGTAGGAGGACTCACACTACCTGAACTCAGAACCTATTATAAAGTTACAGGAGTCAAAACAGCTTGGTACTGGTACAACAAAAGACACATTGATCAATGGAACAGAATTGAGAACCCGGATGAAAATCCATCCACCCACGGTCACCTGATTTTCGACAGGGGCCCAAAGTCCATCAAATAAGCAGAAGACAGTCCTTTTAATAAATGGAGCTGGAAAAACTGGATATCCATCTGCAAAGAAACAAAACAGGACCCTTACCTCACACCATATACAAAAAATAATTCAAAATGGATCCAAGACCTAAATATAAAGCCAAAAGCTATAAAGTTCATAGAAGAATAAATAGGATCAATGCTAGAGCCCTAGTACACAGTATTAAACAGGATACAAACCATAAGCAACAACACACAAACTCCAGAAAATAAGCTAGATAACTGGAATCTTCTAAAAATCAAACACCTATGCTCTTCAAAAGACTTCACCAAAAGAGTAAAAAGAGAACCTACAGACTGAGTAAAAAATTTTGGACATTACAAGTCAGACAAAGTTCTAATCTCGAAAATCCATGAGCAAATCCAACACCTCTACAACAAAAAGACAAATAATCCAATTAAAAATGGTTAAAGGGAATGAACAGACACTTCACAAAACAACACATTCAAGAGGCCAACAGACACAGGAGGAAATGCTCACGATCACTAGCCATTAGAGAAATGCAAATTAAAACCACAATGAGATACTGTCTCACCCCAGCATTACTGACACTAATCAGAAACACTGGAAATAGCCAGTATTGGTGGGGCTGCGGGGAGATCGGAAGTCTTATGCACTACTGGTGGGAATGCTAAATGATACAACTATTTTGGAAAGTAATATGGTGCTTCCTTAGAAAGGTAGAAATAAAAATACCATAGGTTCGAGCAATCCCACTCCTAGGAATATATCCTAGAGAAATAAGAGCCGTCACTCGAATAGACATATGCACACCCATGTTCATGGCAGCATTGTTCACAATAGCAAAAAGATGGAAACAACCTAGATGCTTATCAACAGATGAATGGATAAATAAACTATGGACGTATACACAATGAAGTATTATGCAACAATGGAGAACAATGATAAATCTGTGAAGCATCTCATAACATGGATGAAACTAGAGAACTTTATGCTGAGTGAAATAAGTCAATCACAAAAAGACAAATATTGTATGAGTACTTTACTGTAAAAAACTCATGAAAAAACTTACACATAAAAAGTAACAATCTTTGTTGGTTACAAGGGATGTGAGGGGTGGGGAGGAAATACTAAATAGTCAATAGATAAGTGGTAACTTTGGTGAAGGGTAAGACAGTACAATTTGTACAAAGAAATGTCATGGAAGCTCCATAGACGCATCCAAACTCCCTGAGGGACTGAATTGCTGGGTGGAGGCCTGTGGGGACCATGCTCATGGGTAACATCTAGCTCAATTGACATAACACAGTTTATGAAGACAATGTTCTGCATGGTAAGTAGCATCTGGGGTCTTAAAAGCCTGTGAGCAGCCATCTAAGATACTCCACTAATCTCACCCCTTCGGGAGCAAGAGAGAATGAAGAGAACAGGATACAAGAAAAGATTAACCCAAAGGACTAATGGACCATGGCTACCAAGGCCTCCACCAGACTGAGTCCAGTATAGCTAGATGGTACTTGCCTACCACCACTGACTGCTCTGACTGGGATCACAACTGAGGGTTCTGGACAGAGCTGGGGAAGAATTCTCACACACAGGTCTCGACTTCTGGCAACATGGCACTCTAGGCAGAAGCACCACACTGTCCCTCCACGGCAAAGATCCAAAAAACTAAGCCAGAGAAAACAGCAATCCTGAAATCCTAAACATCAAGTGAAGAGATAAAGAACTCAGCCAAGCACTAAATGGAATAAGAAACTGACAGAGAACAGAGAATGAGGAGACATATATGGAGAGGTCCCCTATGAGCCAGTGCAGCACAGATTTGCCATCTTGGACTCCTATCAGACACCAGTGAATAGGGGGTATGAGAAAGCAGCTTCACAGAGCTTCCAGCAGGAGACAGAACAATGGGTAAACAGTGATATACGCTTTCCCACCCTCCACCCTTCTTCACCCCCACTCAGCCTCCTATGCTTCGTGCCGCCACAGTCTCTTGGCCGGGAAGCACCAGCTACTTGGATTCCACCCACCAGCAATGGCCAACTCCCTGAGTGCCATTTGTTTGCCGCTGGTGCTGCTTTTTTCCACTTCTTTTGATTTCCTCCTTATCTCTCACCACCTCCCCCTCCTTTTGCTCAAATACCTGGCTCCATCTTTGCTTCTTCCTGAGAAGCTGTGGATCTCCCTTCGAGTGTGGAAGAGCTTCTATGTCCATGCTGCCATGCTGGTGGGATCACAGGGCTTTTTTTTTTTGTTTGTTTGTTTTCTTTATCTTTTCTCGAGTTGGGAGCCTGTTTTGGCCAGGCAGTGCTGTGCAGCTTGGTATCTACCCCTCAGCTTGTACAGATGTGCAGAGGAATCCCTGAGGGCATTTATTTTTTTGTGTTTTCTTGGGGATTTTTCTTGTTCTTTTTTTAAATTTGTTTTGTTTTCTTTTCCCTCTTTTTCTGTTTTTGTCTTTATTACTCAGTTTCTCATCTCTCTATACCTTCTTTCTCTTCCTGTCCCCTGGATACCTGGCACTGACTCCTAGCCATGCTGTACTTCAACGCCTGGAAACAACTTCCCCAGATGTCATAGCCACAGCAGTGGGATCCCTGGAAGTTTTGCTGTTCTTTTCTCTTTCTAATTTTTTTGTTCATTCTTTTCTTTTTTTCTTCTTCTTCCCCTTTTTGTTTTTCTCCATTTCATAGTATCTCGTCTCTCCACTCAGACAAGCTCCCCTAGTACTCTTTTTTGTTTGTATGTTTTTGGCTCCTGTTCCTCTCTCCTCACTCCCATACCCATCTTAGCTCCACACATCACAATCTTCCCCCTCCATCCTGCCTACCTGCACCGTGCACTTAACATCACACCACCAAGCAGCACAGGCACAGCCTACCAGAACCTGCCCTGCACTGATTACCGACCTGCCCTGGTGGCTGTAGTAAGTGCCACAAACAACCCATACTAGCAACTCTTCTTCAGCTAGGCCTACCCTGCTGTACCATATCTGAGCAACTGATCCTGCTAATTGGAGAAGGAGGCAAAAAGTATCATGCCCACAAACAAGCAAACAACGTAGAACACACAGCCCGCCTGCTCAGGTATAGCAAAATTTTTTAAAAATAGGACAAAACAAACAAATCTACAGTCAATAAATGAGAAAAACAAGTACAGAATGCCCCAAAGACAGCAGACAATATCAAAACATTTACAAAGACAGGACAGGATGGTTCCAGTAGGCATCCAAAATAAAACACCAGATGACTTTCTAGTAGAAGAAAAGGCACTAGAAGTACCTGATAGGGAATTTAAATCTCTAGTACTAAGAATTATCCTAGAGTTGAAGCAAAAAACAGACAAAAATGAGGAAAAAATAGTCAAATTCATGCAAAAGGCAGAGAAATTCATGGAAAATATAAACAAAAAAATTGAAGAATTCATGAAAATAATGCAGGAACAAAATCCCAAAATAAATTTACAGCTAGAAATCGTACAAAAACAACAATTAGAAATCCAAAAGATAAACAACAAGATTTCACAAATGGACAGCGTCATGGAAGGGCTGAGGAGTAGATTGGAAATGGTGGGAGACAGGATCAGTGGAATTGAAGACAAACACTTGGATACAACTCTGTTTGAAGAAAAATCAGAAAAAAGAACAAAGAAAAATGAAGAGACCTTGAGAATTATGTGGGATACAATCAAAAGAAAAAATCTGCAAGTGATCGGAGTTCCAGAACAGGAACAGAAAACAGAAAACACAGAGAGGATCATTGAAGAATTGCTGACAGAAAACTTCCCCAATATCATGAAAGGTGAAAAGCTGACCATCCAAGAAGCTCAACGAACTCCATAAAGGATAGATCCAAAAAGAAAATCACCAAGGCATATCTAATCACACTCACTAAAACCAAAGACAAAGAATCCTGTGAGCAGTCAAGAAATACAGAAAGTCACATACAGAGGAGAAACAATAGACTAAGCTTGGATTATTCAGCAGAAACCATGCAGGCAAGAAGGCAGTGGGATGACATATATAAAACCTTGAAAGAAAAAAATTGCCAGCCAAGAATAATGTATCCTGCAAAACTCTAGTTCAAATATGATGGTGAAATTAGGTCATTTCCAGATAAACAGAAATTAAGAGACTACGTAAAAACCAAACCAAACTTCAGAGACTTATTAAAGCAAGTCCTTCTGTCTGAAAACAAACAATATCAGACCACAGGCTGAATATAGGACAGAGGATTGTACTAGCCAGATATCAACCTAGGAAATGAATTCTTAAGGATTATGCAAAACCAAAAGAATTACAAAAGGGAACCAGAGAGGTTAATCTGTAAATGACAACAGCATCAGAACAATAAAAGAGGGAAAAAATGGTGTAGATATAGAACCTTCTAATGGAGAGGAAGTCAAGCGATACCAAATAATAATAGACTGGTTCAAATCTAGGAAGATAAGGGTAAATTTCACGGTAACCACAAAGAAAGTTAACAAACCTACTTATCAAAATAAAGAAGAAAAACATAACGTCTCAGTAAAAACAAAACCTACAAAAACAAAAGAAAAAAAATCCACAAACAAAAGGAACTCAGCGCAGGAGAGTCAGAGGAACAAAGCTGGAGGACATTATGCTGATTAAAATAAGTCAATCACAAAAGGACAAATATTGTATGAGACCTCTACTGTATAACTCATGCAAAAGTTTACACACAAAAAGAAACAATCTTTGTTGGTTACGAGGAATGGGAGGAGTGAGGGGGCACTAAATAGATAAGTGGTAACCTTGGT
Source organism: Dugong dugon (assembly GCA_030035585.1). NCBI lineage: Eukaryota > Metazoa > Chordata > Mammalia > Sirenia > Dugongidae > Dugong > Dugong dugon. The sequence continues at coordinate 39,959,964 of CM057479.1, forward strand.
GAAGGGTAAGACAGTACACATTACCGGGGAAGCCAGCACAACTTGTGCAAGGAAAGGTTATGGAAGCTCCATAGACACTTCCAATCTCCCTGAGGGACTGAATTGCTGGGCAGAGGGCTGCGGGAACCATGGTCTCAAGGAACATCTAGCTAAATTGGCATAACACAGTTTATAAAGACAATGTTCTCCATTCTACCTTGGGGAGTAGCATTTGGGGTCTTAAAAGCCTGTAAGCAGCCATCTAAGATACTTCACTGCTCTCACCCCTTCGGGAGTAAGGGACAACGAAGAGAACAAGATACAAGGCAAAGATTAGTCCAAAGGACCACAGCTACCATGGCCTCCACCAGACTGAGTCCGGTACAGCTAGACTGTGCCCGTGCCCGGCTACCACCACTGACTGCTCTGACCGGGATCCCAGCAGAGGGTCCTGGACAGAGCTGGAAAAGGATGTAGAACAGAATTCTAACTCACAAAAAAAGATCAGATTTGCTGGCCTGACAGACTGGAGAAACCCCGAGAGTATGGGCCCTGGACATCCTTTTAGCTGAATGGTGAAGCCCCTCCCAAAGTTCACCGTTCAGCCCGGGATTGGACAGCCTCTTAAAAACAAAACAGGACTAATGAGGCACAGCAGTCCAGGGACAAGGACTAGAAGGCAGGAGGGGACAGGAAAGCTGGTGATAGGGAACCCAAGTTTGCGAAGGGGCAGTGTTGACATGTCATGGGGTTGTTAACCATTGTCATAGGGCAATATGTGTACTAACTGTTTAATGAGAAACTATTTGTTCTGCAAACCTTCATCTAAGGTACCAAAAAAAAAAAAAGAATTATCTATGTGAGATCAGATTGACAACAGCAACTCAAATGGTTTGATGGAAAGCCTAGATGACAGTGAGTTGAAGATAATGGTGGTGGAATAATTTGGAAAAGGATAGTGAGAATAGCAGTACAACTGGAAAAACGTAATTGATGTCACTGAATTGTACATGTAGAAACTTTCAAAATGGTGTAACTTTGGCTATGTATATTTTCACCAAAAAAAAGTTCCTCAAGGTCAAGAAGGGAGGGTGTTGACATGTCGTGGCATTGTTAACCAATGTCATAAGACAATATGTGTACTGATTGTTTAATGAGAAATTAGTTGTTCTGTAAACCTTCATCTTAAATACATCAAAAAAATTAAAAGAAAAAATTCTCACACCCAAAAAAATGACCAGATTTACTGTCCTGACAGAGACTGGAGAAACCCTGGGAGTATGGCCCCCAGACACCCTTTTAGCTCCCTGTTGAAGTCTCTCCTGAGGTTCACCGTTCAGCCAGAGATTGGACAGCCCCATAAAACAGAACGGGACTAACGAGGCACGGCAGTCCAGGGACAAGTACTAGAAGGAAGGAGGGGATAGGAAATCTGGTGATAGGGAATCCAAGGTTCAGAAGGGACAGTGTTGACATGTCGTGGGATTGTTAACCATTGTCATAGGGCAATATGTAAACTATTTAATGATAAACTATTCTGTTCTGTAAACCTTCATCTAAAGTACAAAAGAAAAAAAAATTATCTATGTGAGATCAAACAGACAACAGCAACTCAAATGTTTGATGGGAAGCCTAGGGGACAGTGAGTTGAAGAAAAATGGTGGTGGAATACTTTGGAAAGGATAGTGAGAATAGCAGCACAACTGGAAGAATGTAATCTATGTTACTGAATTTTACATGTAGAAATTTTTGAAATGATGTGTCTTTGGCTATGTATATTTTCACCAAAAAAGAAAAAAGATCCTCCACCATAGATAAGGGAGAGTATGGACATGCTGTAGGTTTGTTAACCAATGTAATGAAACAGTATGCATACTGACTGTGTAATGAGAATTATTTTTTCTGTAAACCTTCACCTAAAGTAGAATTTTAAAAAACTTAAAAAATAATCCATTCTTGAAATAGTCTCTAAATTTAGGTGGGATATACTCAAGGTCGTACTTTGGCTCTCATGGACTTTTTCAAATTATCTTGAGCTTCAACTTGAACTTGCATGTGAGCAAATGATGGTCCATTCTGTAGTTGTCCCCTGGCCTTGTTCTGACTGATAATATCGAACTTTTCCATCGTCTCTTTCCACAGATGTAGTCAGTTTGATTCCTGTGTATTTCATCTGGTGAGGTCCACTTGTATAGTAGCTGTTTATTTGGCTAGTCATAAATACTGTAAAATATTTTTTCTCAGAAATTTGAATGCATTGCTCCATTGTATTTTAATACCTATTGTTTCTGGGAAGTTAAATTCTATTTTAATATTCAATAAAAATTTTACACTTTTTCCATTCTTCTACTAAGTCTATAGTGATCTGTTTATTTACTTCACTACTTACAAGTGTTTTCATACCTCTCATCTGATGTTGTCTCTTCTTTTCTGCTTGTTCTTACATACTTACACATTTTAAATTTCTTTACTGTTTTAGAGTGGGAAAAAGTATTTGTGTTCAATTCCTCTGTTTAATCAGCTATTTTAGATACTAGTTTGAGACATTTGGCCTAACTGGTTCCTATCGGATGCTATCATAATTTTATTTATCTTACCATTTTTCACACAAATTTCTTATGAGGGAAGGAGATTCAGAAATCTTTTCTGGAGGATGAAATTTCAATGCTTCAGGTGTGTCAGTACCGTCACTTGAGAGTGTTTAATTTCTTTATTTCTTCCTTTATATCCTGTTCACTTTCTCATACTTCTTAATTTTTTTCTTTCTTTCTCTGTTTCTGTTTTTCATTTTGAGTGTATTTCCTTTTCAAACAAGAATAATCAGGGTCTGGAGAAGAGAACCTTATAAACCTAGGAACAGACTCTGACACACTCTGAAGAGAACACATTTCTTCTGACATTCCCAGTAGTTATCCCTACTAAAATAGCTATGTTTTTGAATTTCAGTTTGATTTGTAATGTAAGAAATTCAACAGAAAGAGATTTTACAGATGTTCATTCTGATTCTGAGAGAGGAAACAATGATTTTTTTCCTTTTTTGAAAAGCATAATTTGCAATGCTTGATATGGTTAGTCCACGCTCCCAATATCCATGTTAAGTCGAATAATGCTGTGGCTCCCCCAAATGAAACAGTAGATATTAAAGAAATATTGTATGTAACTTTGTACTTTTTCAGGACTATAAATATATATATAGATATATACATATTTTAATACATACCCTGAAGGTGACCATATAATGAGAAGGAAATAAGGCACAGATATTTTTCCTTTGGTGCCAAAAACTATTGGGGATGGTGTTGGGGCGAGTAGAGGTGAAAGTAAGCCATAAAATATTCAAATGTACAAAGTTTAGAGTTATTTATATCTACATTATGAACATTAAATTGATAACAAGTTTTCAGAAGTTAACACTATGTTATTTGGTATGGATCGTCACCTATTCTAGGAATAATTAGACTTGAATCCTTGGTCTATTTTTCATGAATTATTTGGATAGTTGAATGGAAAATCCCTAATCCATAGTAGAGCGTGAGTTCCTCTTATATGCAATATATTCTGAATGGTCAGAAACCATACTATGTTCATGTATGATCAATATGTGGCATGTTTTGAGATTTCAGAAATGACTCTTATTTATTAAACTTTGGTATTCAGTGTCCCTTCACCTTAATGGGCCATGCTTTAGTTGCATTTATGTTATTTTCAGCTGTAATTTCCTCAGGTAAGTTTTTTTTTAATTTTTATTTTTAACATTTTATTGTACTTTAGGTGAGTTTTTACAAGAAATTATTTTCTATTCAATAATTCAAATACAAATTGTTCCATTACATTAGTTGCAGTCACCTCAAAGTGTCAACACTTTCCCCATTTCCACCGAGTTCCCTGTTTCTATTTGTCTGATTTCCCTGTCCCTCTCTTCCTTCTTATCTTTGCTTTTGGGCAAATACTACCATTTTGGTCTCATATGATTGGTTGTTCTAAGAACATTCTTCACAGGTGTTATTTTTTATTTTACTGGTTAGTGGATTATTTATTTGGCTGAGTGTCTTCAGTTAGTAGGTTGTCTTACAGCAATAGTTTTGGGGGTTCCTCCAGTCTCTATCAGACCAGTAAGTGTGGTCTTTTTTATGAATTTGAATTTTGTTCTACATTTTCCACTCATTCTAACTGGAACTCTCTACTGTGATCTTGTTCAGAGCAGTCTGTAGTGGTAGCTGGGCATCATCTAGTTCTTCTGCTCTAAGATTAGAGGAGGCTGTGGTTCATGTTGACCGTTAGTCCTTTGGACTAATTGCTTCCTTGAGTCTTTGGCTTTCTTTATTCTTCTTTTCTCCAGAGGGGAAGAGGCCAATAGTTGTATCTTAGATGGCCACTCACAAACTTTTAAGACCCCAGTCACTCAGGTAAGGTTTTTTTTTTTTTCCTTGTAGCTTAATTTCATCACAAAATAATTTCAATTTATGTGCCCCATAGCAGTCATATTATTCCATTTTTACAGCTTGTTTTGTCAAAGAGTTAAATTAAGATATGAAACTATTTGATCCAAACCATGCAGTGAATTAGACCAGGTCTAAATCTCTGACTCACATTCCTGCTCCATTTTATCTAACCATTCAATAGTTGAATACTTTAAACTTTTTTTTACATTCCGTTCTTTATCACGGCATCCTACTACTTATCTTCTCCAAACATTATCTCTTCCTTACCATTAAATGCTGTAGATAATTACTACTATCTACCAAAGCTGTGTTTTACTGTTTTTCAAGTGGATTTCATTTGTGAGTTATATTTGATTTTCACTGTTATGACCTTGTCTTTTTTACCACAAATATTTATACATGCCATAGGTCATTCTATACTCATTCTCACAAAGTATATTGCTGTATTTCTAACTTCTTTCTATTGTTAAGGACATTTATAAATGTCCTCAACAGTAATGATTAAACGATATAAAATATTGAAATAAAAAACTTATATAAATGTTATGGATTCAATTGGGTCCCCCCAGAAATGTGTGTATCAATTTGGCTGGGCCATGATTCCCAGTATTGTATGATTGTGTACCATTTTTTAATCTGATGTGATTTCCTTATGTGTTGTAAACTCTATCACTATGATGTAATAAAATAGATTAGCAGCAGTTATAGTGACGAGGTCTACAAGATTAGATAGTGTCTTAATCCAATCTCTTTTGAGATATAAAAGAGAGAAGTGAGCAGAGACACAAGGGAACCCCATACCGACAAGAAAGCAGTGCCTGGAGCAGGTCGCATCCTTTGGACCTGAGGTTCCTGTGCACAGAAACTCCCAGACCAAGAGAAGATTAATGGCACAGACCTTCCTCCAGAGCCTACAGAGAAAGTGATCCCTTGGAGCTGACATCCTGAATTTGGACTTGTAGCCTACTGGACTGTGAGAGAATAAACTTCTCTTTGTTAAAGCCATCCACTTGTCGTATTTCTGTTATAGCAGCACTAGATCACTAAGACAATAAATAAACCCTTTCATCTTCAGAATTTGCAAGTAGAAAGAAGATGTAGAAGCTTATTTTAACCTACACATATTGCATATCTCAATGTTTTCCATTTTAGATTTATATTAAGTAAACTATATAACCTTTCTTCTTATTTTTTAATGTATGCACTTGCTAAACCCTAAAAGTTAGAACATATAGACATAGCATAATTCAATAAAATGAAGGCAAGAATCAAAGAGCTTAGAATAACTTAAGTTTATCCAGCACCATTTTACCCTAATTAACAGGCAAACCTACAGCAACATGAGTCATATAAAACATAGCTTAACTGTTATTGTTGTAAATAATTCTCTTTGATGCAGAAGAATTAAATTTATGAAAAATTCTTGCAGAGTAGTCGAGAAAGTGTGTGTCCCTTCTTTTTGATGCTAATATTTCCTATTATCAATTTAACTTTTTTGCTGGGATTTCAAGGCCATCTTTAATTCTTTCCCATCTTCTTAAACAATTGTCTCACCACCCTCCTAATATGTACTCTCTAATCTTTCAAGGCCAGTTTCTAGACCCCCAATACACTGTAGTGAATTGTTACTGTGTCTGTTGAGTCAGTTCTGACTAGTACTTATTGTTTCCTCTCAATTTGAGAATTTCGCTTTCCACCTGTTCAAGCTGTCAATCACATGGTTTTGATTTCCTCTAAAATGGGCTGAACACTTGACAAAAATTAGCCAGTCAATAAATCCTACCCACTTAGTCAGACTGATTGGTTCAGGGATAGTTAATTGACCCAAGTGTAGTTAATCAGTCATCTCCCAAAACTTAGCTGGTGCTCTCAGAAATTATGTGTTCTCTTTTCTGAGATCTTTAGCCATAAGGATAATAAAAGCCTTGAGATATTGATGGCTTCGTTTTTCTACCATGCAGAGAAAGCCTGATTGAAAAGAGCTAAAAAAAATAGAAAAGCAAAACAGAGATGCTGAGAGAGAGAGAAAAAAACAAACCGATGGTATTATTTGAATCCCTGGATCTTCCTGAACACATTTCTGTTGTGGGAACTGTGATGGTTAAGGTTGCGTGTCACCTTGGCTGGGCCATGATTCTCAGTGGTTTAGCACTGAGTGTAATGATGCAATTTGACAGTTAGGCAATGATGTAATCAACTTCGTGATGAGATCTACAAGCCGCCAGTCAGTTGAAAGGGAGTTTCCTCGGGGGTGTGTCTGCCTCCAGTATATAAATAAATGTTCTAGCGAGGCTGTCACTCTGGATCCTGTGTCTGGCTCATCATCATCTGACCTCTAGTACTTGGGACTTGAGCTAGCAGCTTATCTGCCGATCTTGGGATTCCTTGGCCCTCACAGCCTATGAGCCAGCAGCCTGCTGTCTGACCTGCTGATCTTGGGTTTGTCAGCCTCTGCAGTAACGTGAGTCAGGAGAAACCGCCAACCTGATGTCTGACTCATGCACTTGGGGCTTGCCAGGCTCTACAACCACATGAGCCATTTCCTTGAGCTAAATCTCTCTATCTATCTACACTTAACTGGATTTGCTTCTCTAGAGAACCCAACCTAAGACAAGAACAAATAAATTCATACATATTATTGTGGGCATAAGCAAGTTTGAGTTGGTGTTCTGTTACATAACAACCAAAAAGTGCTAACAAATACAGAATGTTTATTTACACGTATACTTAGAGTAAACACAGGTCTTGTTTTGCCTGGGAAAGTCCCAGTTAATAACTACTGTCTTAGCATCTCATCCCATTTAGCACTTATCCCATATTTGCCTTTCTTTAATGCATTAATGTTATTAATAGTTGACTAACATACATCCAGAAGAATTTGGAAGACCTCCATTTTTAACTTCCAGCTTCTGCTGTGGACTATTGTGGACTGATGTAGTAAGGGAGGCCTGGTGGTGCAGTGATTAAGAGTTCAGCTGTTAACCAAAAGGTTGGCAGTACTAATCTACCAGCTACTCCTTGGAAACCCTATGGGACAGTTCTACTCTGTCCTATAGGGTCTCTATGAGTCAGAATTGACTCGATGGCAATGGATTTGGTTTGGTTTTCATTTTGATCTAGTGAGTATGAATTGCCTGTACAGTGAACAGAGTTCTCACTTTAACACCCACTTGAACCTGAAGGACCAATACCAGTAACTTTTTTCAATTTTCCTTTGTTTTCTAGATTCTATTAAACTAAAACTGTACTTTCAAGTTCAGAGTATATACTTGCTGATAAAGTGAATTGTCTGAAAATGCAAATGATTATAGCTATCTACTCCTATGGTCTCAAGAGGTAGTAGGAAATGCATTCCATACTGTCTATTCACATAATAGCCAATTGTGCTATGGCTCATGTTATGGCCTGAGAAGTGCATAAAACTCCAGATGCCATTGGGAAAATTGGTAAATTATATCTTAAGGGTACATTAAATATGTTCTGGAAAAGAGTCTCAGCAGTTGAGCTATAGAGAGTATAAAGAGCTATCTGAACATTCTTAATATGATGTTTTATCACCTCTTGGTATCTATGATTATTTTACTGCTATGGAAAACATTTTTTATTTTGAAAGAAATAGCATTGGGTTCAAAATACTCAAAGTGCTCGTTCACTGAAAAATTAAGTATACTAAAATTTTATTCTATGATATTGCATCTTTTAAATTTGGCAAACATTCAATAGAATAATGTGTGAAGAAAACTTAAGTGACAAGCTTTGTCTTGAAAAAAATATTTATTGAAGAAAGTTACTCTGAATAGAGACAAAAATACAGTGCCTGTGAAATATTTGTGTTGAAATATACATTTCAATACCAAAAATAGAAAAATGCAGTATATCCATTTAGTGATTAGATCTGAGTTTACTAGGTTCCTTAGAACCTATACTGAGTATTTTATTAACTAAAAATATGATTCTCTACAGAAAACAGTCAATGAATGGTGTCAGCAGTTTCAATTTAGAATATAAAATGCCCCACTGAAAAAGATTTTATGAAAATTAAAATAATGAGATCATTTTTAAAAATATGTTTTTCAAAAAAGTACCAGTGTCATAGCATCATAGACTTACGTATCTTAAAAACTGAATAAAGAACATAAATGTGTACTATGAATAATTATTTTGCATGTGTGTGTGTGTCTTGCCAGTGTTCTGTGAATCAATACAAATATTTTTTCCTTAGTTTTCTTTAATGATAGTAGATATAACTGTAATGGCTATAACTGTCTCATTTTTTGGGGGGAATTATGTTTGAATAGAAGTGTCTTGTATTTTCTTCAATATGATAAAAATAATTTGTTATTCAATGAATTAAAATTTCAAAAAAACTATATAATTTAAATAATTTTAGCTGCCCCATTCTTGCCTCTTTCACTCGAAAAAAGTTCTTGAACAAATGAAATTTTCACCCTGCAGACACTGGGTGTTGCTTTTGTTTCTTTCCTTTCCAGAAGGGTCTTGTCTGTGGAAATGTTACCCATACTGGTATTGTGAGTGATTTAAAAAACAAACAAACCTTCATAGATCCTCATGGTGTCCAAATTATTTGAAATATTTTTATACTACTTCAATATTCAAGGAAATCATTTTAATACTTTCCTAATGTTGCCAATCTTCCTTCTCTATTTTCCTCCCTTTCTTTAGTTTTCTTATTTCCCTGGACATGTATGAAATTCCTACTATGTCATTGAAAAAGAGGAAGATCCTCAACAAGATGGATTGACACAGTGCCTGCAACAATGGGCTCAGGTATAACAATTGTGAGGATGACGCAGGACTCAGCAGTGTTTCATTCTGTTGTACCTAGGGTCGCTGTGAATCGAGACTGATTCAATGGCACCTGACAACAACAACATGTCAGATCCACTAGGGAGTCAAAAAGTTAATATCATTTTTTTTTTAATATGGAGAAACTCAAATAATAAAGATGAGCATGTAAGTGAAATTTGAAAATAATTTGAAGATGACGGTAACTTTTTATCAAGCATTAGGGGAGCTATATGGCACTATTGTGTCTAGAATTTGATATGAGCTCTGAAGCCCGTAAAGATAAATATATATTATAAATCCAGTTTTACAGATTGGAGTTGTCTGAGTCCTCTTAGTTTGTGAGTAGGAGAATTGAGCTATGAGTTTAAAAATGTCTAATTCCGAGGACCATGCACTACTATAAAACTTGATCTCTGGGGTGGGTAAGTCTAAAACTGATTTGGGAAGCTAATTAAGCTTCCAGAGATGTTTTATTTGAGCTAAAATATAAAGAATAACTAGAAACTTAATAGTAAAAGACAAAAGGCACAAAGAAAGAACATATTAGGTTGTGGTGGGAGTATGCAGAGTGTCAAAGATTGGTATTTACTTAAACAAAACAATATATTTTTTCTCCATATTTCCCTTCCCCAAATCACTGCCACTTACTACCACCCTCCACACTACCAATACAAGAAGCTGTACCGTTTTATGCTTACAGACTTGGGGGAAGGGTAGCAGAGACAAAATAACTCAAATATTTCATCTTGGCTTCTTACCTCTAAAAATGTAAATTCTGGAGACAAAAGAGTTAAGAACCAGGATTTTTAAGAGGATGGCTTCACCCATCAGAGTTGGAAAACTAGAAAAATGTTGGTGGAAAAGGAGAGACAAAGAGGAAGCCTTAGAAAGAAAGGAGTTGGTTTTTCTCAAAAGAAGAAGCCCTGAGTCTTGCCTTCCTAAGGAGACAAGATTCTCAAAGAGAGTTCAAGAAGTTGAGCAGTTTATTGCTGTGTTTGGAATGTGGCCTAGGACAATCTTACAGACATTTTCCCTGTTCTAGAGTAACAGTTCTCAAGCATAGCAAGCAGAGACTGACCACACCTCATCTGACCAAAAGGAAGGAATAAAGGAAAACTTGGTGGAGATTTTCCTTAATCCATGAAACAGGAGCAAGACTGACGTCTTAAATGATGGATGTCATCTGTTGCCAGATGGGGCCACCTCCCAATGCCTTCATACTATGACAGCCCTGAGAATTTAGAGTTAGCACTGGAAAAGGCAGACCAGATAATGTTGAGATTACCCTTTTCACCTGATAGCCAAAGTAATTGCTCAAAATAGAAATTAAACTGACTTAGAGACAATACATTTATATATTTGTACACAAATTTGTGGACAGGGTTTATGTGAAAAGTAAAATACATGCTATATTCAAAATTATGGCCAGAGCATAATATTTGCGAAGGAATAACAGGCAGGGAGGCTAAAGAAAAGGTAAACGTGTGTCAAATTTAGAAGGGTCTTACATGTTCTGCTAAATATTTAGAATTTAGGTAGGGAAATTAATGATATCTTGAATATTTTTAAGTAACAGAATGACATTATCAGATTACTGTACTGTTGTATGTATCATTACATTATATGTAACTACTGCCATACAATTTTTACTAATGCTTTATATGTACGGTAGAATCATCTCAGTTTTAATGACAATTATATTTTTATCTCTTTGAGATACATAAGAAAATTATCCTTTTCTTCCTATTATCTCCCCTATTCCTCATCTCTTACCTAAAAATAAAAAAAGAAATAAATCCCTAAGGAAACAAGTTTAGACTGGTTGGCTGCACCATGGGATCCCAATACTCTTCTGCAGTACAATGTGAACTTTCTAGCCATGCTCTTGTAACTCCCACCTGAGTGATTGGGTGAAACTCTGCAAATAAGGCAATTGTGACTACCAAAGGGATTGGTCAGTTTTGCCATCCCGCTGGGCTTGAGATGAGAGAGGAGGTGGAGAAGAGAGGATCCACCAACACCAAGGATGGAGAGACCGGCAGGAGATACCAGCAGGAGAGAGTCTAGTGAGCTTCCCAGCTCATGGAGCAAAAAAGCTGAGTGCTTTTGGGCAGGAGACTTGCTGGCAGAGAAGGACGACTCCAGGCACTCATTGGCAGAGCTAAAAGAGCTTTGTAACATTTGCCTGAGCAGGGCAGAGGCTGAGGGCCAAGGGAGAGCCCTGCCTGCGAGCACAGCTCGTAAGTGGCTGCCCTGATGGAAGAACTATATACTGAGCATTTCTCTACCTGAATTGTAACCTGTTATTTCCCTAATAAATCCCATGATTTTGAGTATGGTCTGTGAGTTCTATGTGGCCATTGCATGGAATTGTCGAATCCAGCAGAGAAGTAGACAGTGCCATGGGAGGGACAGTTGGTGTCAGAATTGGTAAAGATGGCAGACAGAGGAGACATTTCTGACTTCTGCCTCATAGAAATCAGTCTTGGGTTGTTGATTTTGATTCTCCTTCCACCTCGTGAAGTTAGAGGCAGTCAGATGCCATCCCCACACTCTTACTACGTCTTAATTTTAATATTTACCTACCTCCCTATTTCTTGACTTCACTGCCCGTATCCACCCAGGATCCAATAGTCAAGGGTACATTATTCCTTCTCTACTTTTCACTATCAAAATAATAAAACTAAAGGAGTGGAATTCAAACCTATGGGAAATTATTGTATAAAATGATAAAGAATATAAATATAATCCAGTTAAGAAAATTCATACTTCTGATGTGCTTTCCAAAAAAAAAAAAAAAAAGCATTTAGTTCCCACTTACCAGGAAATTAAAAAAAAAAAAAAAGTAGACTAAAGAGATATACATTACTCCACTGGGATTAATTTCTGGTTTATTATGGGTGAGAGTAGAGTGGGGGAATGGTAGATTCCTTTGATGGAAAGTAAAACTCTTGTCACTGGTATAGGTAGGCATTGGTATAAATAAGAACAATTCAGATACCATCCCTGTCTCCTCATTTCTATGAAAGAAAAAGGAATATTTTGCCATTCCAAGTTTTAGTACCATGCTGAACATGGTAGGACTTCAATAAATACTTTTTGATTGCTGAATAACACTGCAGGAATAAAATACTAGATGATAAAAATAAACAGACTAGTAATTAACTTTTCTTTATGACAACATTATCTTCTATGATTTACAGCAGAGACTAAAAGCCACCGATTCACAGGCTGTATCTCCAAAATAATCAACATTGATGCTAAAGGCTATAATTTCAAACATCTAGAAGGCAAATACATGTATAGAAAGAGTGGTAGGGCACTAAAATAACTTTTCAGTGATTAATGTCACACTACCCAACTGTTTGCTTTAAAAAAATATTGTTTATATTTCATATATTTGAAGAAGCAAAACTAAAACAGTCTACTCATTTAGTCCATTGTCTTGGTTTTGCATGACAAGGTGCTAAAACAAATACAGATATATTTGGACAACCCAGTTCAATAAGGCTGGAGTAGTAGGCTGGAAGGGCACTTAACCTGAAACCTCTGGAACGCATTCTAACTGTGTGTCTGACTAACTGGGAATCAGCAAGAACTCAATCCAGCAAAGCAACATGAAAAACCTTACTACAAAATGAGTGTGAAGGGCAGTGATAGCAAGTAAGAGTACAGGGATGTAAGAAATTAAGCAACCCAAAAATTAACTGGGAGTGTCTGGGAGAAATGAACATTTACTTCTTCCACGTAATGAGCCCTACTCTCCCTCTCTCAGGCAGGTTACCAGGGAGAGCTGTCCCAGGAAATCATAGAACTACCTTTTTCACTGGGAAGAAGAAAATTCCTTGTATCCTCTCCTATAATTTATATGCCTAATGTCCTTTGGCATATAATATCTCTCTTGATCTTCACAGACCCGTTAAGAAAAGTAGTTACATATTTACATTCTTTCCAAAAACTGAGCTAAATCATCACAATTTTCTCCAAAACTTTGACTATTCTTTATAAGAAAATAATCTCAAATAATCATTATTTACCATTTATGAGTTTCAGTATCTGCTTTTCCATATGTTCTAACCCTTTAGCCATTTGTGTCCTCAACCCATGGTGTTTCTGCTCTGCCATAACAATTTGTATTTATGCCCATGTGTCATCACTGTCTACTCTAATTAGACTTTTGATTTTTTTTGATGTCACTTCATCATTTTTTCCCTTTACTACTATTCTCCATATCCTTTTAAAATGTTATTTATTAGCTATCTAGATATTTTTACCACATGAAAGAATAAGAAAAAGTAATGTATAGCACTAACTACTTATGATACTATATACTTCCTTAAATTGTTTTAAGCAGATTATAATCTTATTTATACTCAGTTTTGTCTTCTCTGTATTACTTTAGACATTTCTAATTGTTTATCTTTTTAATTATATTATTTTGTAGGTTATTGTTATGGATTGAATTTTGTCTCCCAGAAATATGTGTTGTAAATCTTAACCCCTGCACCTGTGGTTATAATCCCATTTAGGAATGGATTTTATTTGTTATGCTAATAAGGCAGTATTAGCGTAGAATGTGTCTTAAATTAATCGCCTTTGACATGTAAAAAAGTTGATTAAACAAGCAAGCACACACTGAGGGGAAGATAGATGCCATATGATCGCTAAGGAACCTAGGAACAGAAACTGAAATGAAACAGGGACCTTCCCCAGAGCCGACAGAGACAGCCTTCCCCTAGAGCCAGCACCCTGATTTTGGACTTCTGGCCTCCTAAACTGTGAGAAAATAAATTTCCTTTTGTTAAAGCCACCCACTTGTGGTATTTCTGCTGTAGCAATACTAGATAACTAAAACAGTTACTGAGATATTCTCTCATTGCTAAGAAATGTTTTTGTGTCAACTTTGAAAAATTTGTTTAAAAATAGTGATGAAAATACATATTTTTTTTTTTCTTTTGGCTACATTTGTGGACCGTATCAATAAATGAGAAATTATTAGTTCAAAAACAAAATAAAACACATCAATTTATAAAGCCTTTTTAGTGGAAAGAATATTTCTTTCCCACAGGACTTGTGTTATTTTTATGTTTTCTATTTTAATAAGTGTTTATGCTTTCATTTTCATTTAAAAAGTAGTACAGCTCATGTTTTAATATCTAAGCAATCATCATCAAAACTATCCATACTATTTTAATTATGAATCAGATCACATCACTCCTGTGTTATCCATTATAATTAGAAAAACACATTCTCATTTCTGCAACCTGAGACAGTGGGCCTGTGCCTACTTTCTCTTAGCATCCTTCACCAGACATTTGTTCCGGCCTTTTTTCTCACCTCAAGAACTACATGCTTGTTCCCAGTCTCAGAGTTACCACAAGTGCTGTTCCAGGCTACTCCAAGATTTTTGCATAATTGCCTCCTTCCAGTTATTAGTTTCTCAGTTCAAGTGCCACATCCTTCTGATAGTCTCTCCTGTAAGGATCAGCTCTACGTTCTTTGGCAGGGCTAGGAAATACTTAGACTCTATGCCATCTTTCACCTTCTCCATCTCTTCATTGCTGTAGTCTTATTTACTCAAGGGTTAGAGGGGAAAAAAATCCTTGTAGCAAGATTTCTGGGTCACCATCTTGCTATCTCAGGCTCAGATAAGATGTTTTATAGCATAAAAAGGGAAAAACAATGGACATAGCTTAAATTTCCATTAAGAGAGAAATAAGTAAAACTGATTATATGGTCACTAAATATCAAAATTTTAAAGACGGTAAAAAGAATAATTATCATATTGCAAAGAAAAAGCCAGGGCACAATACAATGATTCTAGTCCCTATGAACAGCATGCAAAATGAAAAAATCAATGTCTCTCTCTCTCTCTCTCTCTTTTCCTCCCACCCCCACCCCATGTGTATATCTCTCTCTGACTACCTATAATAGATTAATGGAAAAATACATTAAAAAGTTAATTGTGATTTTCTCTGGAATGAAGGATTATAGATTTTCTTATGTTTTATTACCTTTTTGTTCAATTTCTATTATGAGCATGTGATATGTTTAATATATAAATGTTTAGACTTCCAAAATATATTTCAACTATTATTTATATATCTACATCCATCTAATAGGTTTTCCTGTGTATATGTACTTACTCAAAGTTAAATATTTTCCTTCAAGAATTTATTCAAATATGTGGTTTAATTCCTGTATACCTATTATTTGCAGTATATATTCTTTGCTATATTTCTAAAGATCTTTAGATACTACTAATTTTTTTTACACATGGAAAATAATAACAATTCATGTTATTTGCTTCATATTATTACAATACATTCTCAGGAGTGGTATTGCTAGATCAAAGATTATATAAATGCTATGGCCCTTAATAGACAGTGATCACCTGCATGTTTTCTTCATCAGATGGACTTGTGTTCTCTTCCAACTTCAATTTGTAGCCAGCTCTGACTTGTTATGACAATGATTGACATCTTCACAATCTCTTCTTTACCACAACACTCTTTTGAGTGAGAATTTTCTTTCCTGGAAAAATTTTAAAGCGTCATTTTTTCTATGAAGTATAGTACATGGTGCCCCTGCTTTGTTCTTCATTTCTTATTTTGCATAAACTATCAACCACATTTGATTATACATAGAGTTCTTAAGTAAAATGTTTTCCTAGCCCATATTTTAATGCCTTCAATTTTATCTTCCACTTTGCCATCATCTTCACTTATCTTCACTTGTAAATTACTACAAATGTGTTATTTTTACATAGTTTCTAATGACTGTTCAAAATCTCTGTTTTCTTGCTTTGTATTTTTCTTTTTATAAAAATCAGTAATTGAGATTGGAGAATTTATATTTGATCTGTCTTTGTGGGCACTCTTTTTTTTTTTTGCTAAATTTATTAGTTTACTCTCACATTCTAATTGACTTGTTCATTAGATATATATTAAATTCCCATGTGCCATTCACTGTGCTAGTTCTGACCTCATTACAGTCTATGTTCATTCCTTTTTCTACTTTAGTTTTGATCTGAACATTAAAAATTTTCTTTGAATTATTCAACTTTTCCCAGAATACTCAGTTTTACCTATTTCTTTTATTTAGCAAATTATTTTCAGACTATATGTTAATCTTCTCTCTGTTTTCTTCTATACCGAGTATGTTAATTGTTGAGTGGCTTGTGACTAATAGCTGTTCCATGTGTTTTAGAGCAGAACTATGCTCCATAGGTTTCAAGGCTGTGATCTTTTGGAAGAAGATCGCTAGGCCTGTCTTCTGAAGTTCCTCTGAAGGGTTCAAACCACCAACCTTTCAGGTAGTAGTCAAGTGCTTAACCATTCGTGCCACCCAGGAACTCCATTATATTGAGTATGTTGTTGTTGTTGAGTGCTATCAAGTTGACTTCAACTCATAGAGACCCCATGTGACATAGTGGAACTGCCTCATGGGGTTTTCTTAGCTGTGTAATTTTTACAGAAGCAGACTGCCAGGTCTTTCTCCCCTGGAACTGCTGGGTGAGTTCAAATGACCAACCTTTCAATTAGCAGCCAAGTGCTTAACTGTTGCACCACCAAGGCTCCTATATTGAATATACATAAACCATATTAAATATGCCTGAGAGTATCATACTTACTGTTCTTTCACTCTATTTGTAAATATTTATAAATGTTGACATTTTAGGACCATCATCAACAAGATGGATTTTTTTTTCTGAAAAAAAAATTAGGTTTGCTGAAAAGTAAGGAAGAACAGAATTTATAAATGTTCATAGGTGAGCTTGGGAATTACCATCTCTAAGAAAAAATAAAAATGGATTTCCTTGGTAAGTGTATTATACAGTTCCTTATTATCATAATTTAGACTATACTATGTCTAAGCAGCACAATTTTTTCTCAGAGGACTTATGGTGATAGCACAGAACAATTTATGGTTTGGCAAAATAGTTATATAAAGGTGAGCAAAGTCACACTCTTTGCATTTATATGTAGTTTCTAAACTCCCCACTAGTCTTCTGCTTCTAATTTCAGTAGGTATACAATGTAGAAATAAAACTAGTTTAGCCAAAACTAACAAGTTTCCTGAATACAACCCAAAACTTTGAGGGACAGAGTAGCAGGGGGAAGGGTCTGGGGACGATGCTTTCTGGGGACATCTAGGTCAATTGGTATAACATTTATTAAGAAAATGTTCTGGATCTTACTTTGGTGAGTGGCGTCTGGGGTCTTGAAAGTTAGTGAGCAGCCATCTAAGATGCATGAATTGGTCCCAACTCACCTGGAGTAAAGGAGAATGAAGAACACCAAAGTCACAAGGAAACTATTAGTCCAAGAGACAGAAAGGGCCACATAAACCAGAGATTGCATCAGTCTGAGACCAGAAGAACTAGATGGTGCCCAGCTACCACCAATGACCACTCTGACAAGGAACACTACAGAGAGTCCCGAATGGAGCAGGAGAAAGGTGGGGTGCTGAACTCAAATTCTAGTAAGAAGACCAGACTTAATGGTCTGACTGAGACTAGAGGAACCCCAGAAAGCATGTCCTCTGGATTCTCTATCAGCCAGAACTAAAACAATTTCCGAGGCCAACTCTTCAGACAGGGATTGGACTGGACTGTGGGACATAAAGTGATACTCGTGAGGAGTGTCCCTCTTAGCTCAACTAGATACAAAAGCCTAAAAGGGCAGTTTCTGTCCAGAGGTGAGATGGGAAGGCAGAGAGGATTAGGAGCTGGTTGAATGGACACGGAGAATCAGGGGTGGAAAGGAGGAGTGTTATCACAGTATGGGGAGAGCAATTAGAGTCACAAAACAATGTATGTCTAAATTTTTGTACGAGAGACTAACTTGAATTGTAAACTTTCACTTAAAGTACAACAATAAAATTAAAAAAAATTGGAGAAACTAGTTTTGTACACTTACCCAGGCATTCCATCAAGCATTCTGTAAGGTAGGTAGGTAAGGCTTTCTCCATTTTCCGTCTATAAATAAATTCAATGGTATACATGCACATGCACAAATACATATGAAATATCTGAGTATAAAATAATATACAATTTTGTATGGCTATGGAATAGAAGAGAAATTGATCGTTCCAGAAAAATGTGAATTTATTGAAAAAAAAACTAAAAATTATGTGTATGCTACTTTCAATAACAATATTATCTTATTTGTCAACCATAATTTTTTCCGAATCCTAAAAGGATATTTTAGCTTATTAGAATATCTAAATCAAAGTGTGTCAAAGATGTTAAGAAATATTTACTGTGGAACAAAATTTAACTTAAAAGTATGATTTTATAAAGTGCTCCAATATCTAATTTTTTAAAGAAATAGATTTCTAGTTTTATTTACTTATTTATATCTCATATTCTAAATTTAGAAAAACTAAGAATAATATAATGGAAAAAGAAACTAACCTTTCCTAATGTCTCCTCTGAGAGACACTGATTTGGTAAAATTTTGGTTAGAAGACAGAGAAATGAGAGGGAAAGAAAAATGAAAAGAAGAATCCATGATTAAATTATCCTGAAAACAAACACATATTAGAGATAGAAAACAGAAAATTCAAAGCCTCCAGAAATCCTACAGTTTTAAAAAAGTGTTTAACCTTTAAAAACCAATTTCTTTCTTTCTTAGAAAAAGAAACAATAACGAGGAATATACACATCAGCCCATTGCACACGGAGCCCTAACCAAACCAGTTGCCATCCGGTCAATTGCGACTTGTGGAGACTTCAGATGTTGCAGAGCAGAATTGCACTTCATACGGTTTTCAAGGCTGTGACCTTTTGGAAGCAGATACCCCAAACTCTGAGTGAGTTCAAACTGCCAATCTTTTCGTTAGAAATCAAGCACTTAACCGTTTGTGACACCAGGGAGTCCAATGGAGTATCAAAGACTAATAACCTGTATTCTGTTATAATAAAAGCAAGAAGATTTATAGAAGGTTTGAAAACAGTCTGGACTGGGAACACTGTTTGATCTTACAGAGTGAACAAACGCTTCCAAAATGATAAGCTGTGGAGATCTTTTAAAGAGTGGGAACAAAGAACCGGAGGTGCACCATTTTGACTGGACATTACAAACATAGATTAACACAAGGCTGGTTTACTATAAATGGCGGTCTTGGGGGGAGGGGGGTTACAGGATATTTCTCTCTTAGAAACAGGTTGCTCAAGTGAAATTTTCTTGTCAGTGATTGCCTAGGAGACCCAAATAAGAGTCAGGATCAAGACCTTCTGCCTGAGTTACTGTTTCAAGAAAGGTCTTTGTAGCTCCTGGGAAGTAGTTTGTCCTTATTTTCTCAGCTTAACCACAGAGAGAAGGGGAGGTGGGGGAAAACTTTCTTTAGTTTATATTTAGTTACAGGCCTTAAAGAATGAGTCAGGGATTTGCATGTATCAAAAGAAAGGCAAGATGCAGTAGGGCCCCAAACCATTTTTACCTTAGTCAAGTACCTAAGTTTACTTGCTCTTACTGGAGAGAATAATAGACTTTAACTCAAAATAGTCTAATAGATTGACACATTACTCTGAGATGAGAAGGCTGTAGTTTTCTTTCCGTAGAATGAGAAAGTAGTATATTTTGTACAGTATGTTTATGATAATTAGGAAAATAATTCTCTGAGCTTCTATGTAATCGTAACTTAAAGGAAAACATTAATTGTCAGGATAATCAAATTGAACTGTGAAGATAGTCTGTGTAATTCAGGAAATAAAAGTAGGAATATCAGAAAATAGGTTATCTTGCCTTCCCCAAAATGGTACAACCAATATCTAGGGAGACTAAATGAATTTTAAGAAGAGACCTGTACCAACCACTACTAATTATATTCTTTGGAACACTAGTCACATTGGATGATAGAAGGTGTTATTATTGAAAATCGATATTATAGACACATATATTTGGAAATCACTTGTATAAACAAAGTGATAGATTTCAATACTTCATAATTTCACAGTTCGTTTCACATGCTAATGTGTATCTTTTATTTGCCTTGAGGAGTTTTACGTATAGACTTTCTCAGTTTTTTCCAGGATCATCTCATGAAACAAGTATTCTTAGGAAACTTTGTTTTTCAATTGAGCAGCAATATTAGGCTAGACAATTATATTTTAGAATAAAAAATTTAAAAAAACACATTTTATTACAGAGTGAAAAAAATGGGGCAGTATAGTCTTTGCTTTATACATTTTTAAAAAATATATACCTTATATATGTAATTCAGCCCTGTGAGATATTTCATTGCAGATAAGAAGGAATAATATAATCAATGATTAGAAGTTATTTTTATCATAAAACCTGACATCATTCATACATGGGAGATATTGAAATATCCTCCAAGGGATATTTATTTGGAAACTCAATTTTTTTTATTAATATTAATAAGTAACGTAATTATTACCCAGTGTTCCATGACAGGGCTGTTTACACAATACTTGTGAAATTTTATTATCATCATCTCTGACCTATCTGTATTTGAAGTAAGCATTTACTACATATATCAGTACAAAATCGAGTCTCTTATGGGATGAAACATTGCTAATATAATATTGAGAGGAAATAAATTGCATATAAAAAAAACAGGAGTCTATTTCTGGAAATTTCAATTAATTTTCCTTTTTTTCATTAAAATTTCTTCAGATTTTTCTATTTTTATTGTATAAATGGTCATAATCCAGCAGGTATAGATTGGGCATTGCAGTGCAATTGGTATATTTATATTGGAATAAATTAGCTACGGAATAAATTAACTACACGACACATAAAAATATGTGTTAACATTCTGAGGACTGGCTATAAAATAGGTCTAATTTAAAGTTAAGGTTGTCCACTCATGCATTTTAGCAGTACTCCTAGTACTTAATAAAATTAAATATAAGATTTCTACCTCGCCTATAGAAGTGTTTTGAATTCTTCCTGGCTAGTAGCAAATCTGTTAAGGATAATCAGAGTAGTTTTGTCTGTAAACTGCTTATTTTAGCAGATGAAGATGCTGAGGCTCTGAGAAGTTTATGAAACAACCCAGACTGGACCAGCATCTTTTGACTCTCAGTGCATTTTGTCCCACACTACATTATTCCTTATTGAAGTTGGATAAAATGTTTTAATATCTTTTTTCTCACACTTCTCTGATGATTTTTCTAACTTCAACTTGGGATTGTCTACTCCCTTTGAATTCAGATGATCACGTTCTCTGTTTTTTGCTATCATCCAGACCAGTCCTAACAGATCTCCTTAAAGCTTCCTCTTACTCTCCAAAGTGTTAAATATTGATCTCTCCCAGAGGTCTATCCTTAGCTCACTGTTTTTCTTATGTTATATGCCATTCAAGGGTGATTTTATTAAAATACATGATTTTAATCAACAACTTGTAGAGTGGATAAGAGATTGGCTCTGGAGCCAGAATGACCTGGGTTTGAATATTTAACTTCACCATTTCTAGTTGCATATGTTTTACTATACAACTAGAAGTGGTCAAGGATTTCCTTTTACTTGGATCCACTATCAGTGCCTATGGAAGCAGCAGTCAAGAAATCAAAGGACATATTGCACTGGGCAAATGTGCTGCAAAAGACCTCTTTAAAGTGTTAAAAAGCAAAGACATCAGTTTGAGGACTAAGGTGCACCTGACCCAAGCCATGGTATTTTCAATCACCTCACATGCATGCGAAAGCTGAGCAATGAATAAGGAAGACCAAAGAAGGATTGGCACCTTTGAATTACGGTGTTGGCGAAGAATACTGAATATACCATAGACTGCCAGAAGTATGAACAAATTTGTCTTGGAAGAAGTACAGCCAGAATGCTCCTCAGCACCGAGGACAGCGAAACTTCACCTCACATAGTTTGGACATGTTATCAGGAGGGGCCAGTCTCTGGAGAAGGACATCGTGCTTGGCAGAGGGTCAGTGAAAAAGAGGAAGACCCTAGATGAGAAGGATTGACACAGTGGCTGCAACAATGGGCTCAAGCATAACAATGATTGTGAGGATGTAGTAGGACCTGGCAATGTTTCTTTCTGTTGTACATAGGGTCTATTTAGTTGGAACCAACTTGCCAGCACCTAATAACAGCAACACTTCAGTAAGATTCTTAACCATGTTCTACTCAATCCCTTCCTCCAGTGCACATCAAAAGAAAAAAAATGATAATTGTGCCAAATACCAGTGGATTAATCTCTCCAGAAACTTCTCTTCTATAGTCTGGAATTCCTTATTTCCCCGCTTCATCATCCCAGTAACTCAGTTGAGGTCACCACCATCTTCTCAGTTATCCAAGCCACATTAAAAAAATAAAAATAAAAGTCCCGGGGACATTTGTTTAGCTCCCATGAGTTTAGTGTTATTCTCCAGATTAAAGCTGGACTCCACTGCTGCTGTTCTTTTTCATACTCTGCGTTTGGCAGTTGATCATGTTTGCTTTGTACTTCTTTAAGCTACCAGAGCTCTCATTTCTGCAAAGTAAAATATGGAACAACTATGTCAAAATGGTTTCAAAAAACTCAAAATACTCAGACATTATCAATCTAGAACAGTAGACTCTATTATCAAACACAGTAATAAATTATTCTGATAGTTTACAGTGCTAAAACCTAAGTACACATTTTTGAGATCTCTAATAAGAAGAAAGTAGGCTGCTGTAATCATGTGATTCAGAGAGATCAGTACGTATAACAACTGGTTAATGCCTCCCTGTGGAATTAGAAAAGTACCAGAACCTGTCCAGCAGTCTTCAAGCTCAGAAGAATAGTTTTTATGAAGCCACCAAAAGAGGATTTATCATTCATAAGCAGTCTAAAAAGTCAGACTTATAGTCTTCTTTACATATTCAGAGCAACTCCTTGAAACTCAAGCCAGAAGTGTAAATATAAATATCTGAAATGAGTGTCATAAAACTTATTATTTGCATTCTTGGTATGGACAATTCATGAATGATTTGGAAGGTCTATGACATGGTAATTTGCAACTTTGCAGTGGCAAAAATTTCAATTATACACATGCTGGGAACCTTGTACGTGAAAGGAAGGCTCTTATCTAGGAAATGAGCCTAGCTTGTTATGCAACATCAACAGCTCAATGCAATTCCCCCCTCCTCCCTTGTGCCTGCTCCCTGAATAACCATGAAGTGGATCTGATGGATGTCACATAATTTTTTACTTATAGTTTGTATGTATAAAATTTGGAAATTTGAATACTGGAAATGGATTTACAAATTGTTACCTCCTATTAAAAGTAGGGCATAAGGAGCCCTGGTGGTGCGGTAATTAAGGACCTGGCTGCTAACTGAAAGGTCAGAGGTTGGAGCTCACAGGGTCTCCGATGGAGACAGATGTGGCTGTCTGCTTCCATAAAGATTACAATCTTGGAAACACCATGGGGAAGTTCTACTCTGTCCTTCAGTTTCTCTGTAAGTTGGAATCGACTCGATGGCAACTTTTTTTTTTTTTTTAATTAAAGGTAGTAATTAAATAAACCTTTCCCTAAAAACAAACAAACAAACAAAAAAATGTGTTGCAATAGAAAAACTGTAGTTTTATGGCCAGTCAAAAACAAGATCAATGTTGAGAGGAAAGTAACTTTGCTTAATTATCCATTGCGGAAAAAGAATACTATGTTAATAATATTTTCTTGATAGCTTCTTAAAGACAGCCTAAGCATATCATTATAAAATGAAAATATCAAATAAAACTGTAATGTGGTAACCCAAATAATTTACAAGTGTATACATTTTTTTTATGATAAAAAGCAAAGACATCACTTTGAGGACTAAGATGCACCTGACCCAAGCCATGGTATTTTCAATTGCCTCATATACGTGCGGAAGTTGGACAATGAATAAAGAAGACTGAAGAACTGATGCTTTTGAATTATGGTGTTGGTGAAGAATACTGACTATACCATGAACTGTCAGAAGAACGAAAAAATCTGTTTTGGAAGAAGTACAGCCTCAGTGCTCCTTAGAAGTCATAAGAAGTGTGGATACTTCCTTTCATGTACTTCGGACATGTTGTTAGGAGGAACCAGTCTCTGGAGAAGGACATCATGCTTGGTAAAATAGAGGGTCAGAGAAAGAGAGGAAGACCTTCAACGAGATGGATTGACACAGTGCCTGCAATGATGGGCTCAAGCATAGCAGTGATTGTGAGGATGGCTCAGCAACGGACAATGTTTCGTTCTGTTGTACATGCGGTCACTTAACCAGAACCAATTCAATGGCACCCATCAACATTTTTCCATGCAGTATTGGTTATAAAATATATAAAGGGAACAGAAAGAAGAATGTAATAACTAGTGACATTTTTGTGTGCCAACATTAACACTAAAAAATAGTCAATCAAAAACAGTTTTGGGAGTCTCTCTGTATATATAACTATTGAAACATCTAGAATGATGGTCATCAAATATTAATAGTAATTTCTGCATGGTGTGATTTGGGCTAATTTTTTACTTTTCTCTTTGTAATTTTTTGCTATGATTCATTTAAAAATGACAATTACTGTATTTTACTTAAATAAGAATTAAAAATAACAAAAAACTTTCAAAAACCTTTAAGATAATATACTAGTTATTCTAATGATTTGTTTTTTATTGTGGACTTCTTTTTTATTCTTCTCTAAATATAATAGAGAGCCCAGATTTCAAGTAATTGCATTGAATGTATAATACTTTTATGCTGAATAGGGCTGGAGAAAAAAATGCTCAATTTCTACTGCCATGAATCTCCTTTTTTAACATACCGTCTCGAGATAAGGAACCCTCGTGGCACAGTTTTTAAGAGTGCAGCTACTAAACAAAAGGTCAGGAGTTCCAATCCACCAGCCGCTCCTTGGAAACCCTATGGGGCAGTTCTATTCTGCTGTTTATGCTCGCCATGAGTTGGAATCAACTCAACAGCTATGGGCTTGGTTTGGGCTTTGTTCTCAAGATAAAGCTAGAACTACAATGTAATCACAACAATTGGTTCACCTTTCACCCTAGTGCTGCAGCGGTTAAGCGTTTGGCTGCTAACCGAAATGTTGGCCACTCGAACCTGCCAGCCATTTTATGAAAGAAAGATGTGGCAGTCTGCTTTCATGAAGATTACAGCCTTGGAAACCCTATGGGGAGGTTCTACTCTGTCCCATGGGGTCACTTTGAGTTGAAATCGACTCAACAGCAACACATTTTATCATCTTTTGGTAGATAGAAAGCAAATTTATCTAAGCAGAAGATATATTTTAAAATAAAATTTCTTGTTAGTGATAAGAATAATTAATAAAAGTGAATCCAATTTATTGATCACTTAGTGTGCCATCCATATGTTAACTCATAGGTCAGTATATATACATTTTATATTTGAAGAAAGTAAGGTAAGAGGAATAAGTAACTTGGCAAATGTACACAACTACTAAGTGATATAATAATCAGATGTAAATCTATATCCATCCAAGTCCTGCATGTATTATTATTTTAGTACTATTTTCTGAAATTAGAACAATAATTGCTAAACTGTATTTTACTGTGTACTAGACTTTAAGTTATTCCAAATACTGTCTATTTAAATTCATGAAAAATAACAGATAGATACTATTAGTATCCCCTTTTTACAGGTGAAAATAATTAAGTCATTTTTCCAAAGCCATACAGCTAGTATAACCAAGTATTTTTTGCTTACCTCCTACACTATACCTGTCTTTAGAAGCACTCACCACAGGTACAACAGGACTATAAACATTTCTCAAACTTCTTTGCCAAACAGTTCTTGTTAGAGGAGCTTTTGTTTTGTTAAAATGAAACAACTCCCCTGAAGCTTGGACAAGGCTCCCACACTTCCAGGCATGTCATCCTTACATATACCGCTGCAAAACCAACCTCATTAATCTCTCAGAAATGCCCCTCCTTGTTGTCCCTAGGATCTTGCTCACTTTGAAGTAACAGATGATAGATGTTTAACCAAAAAGTTTCTTTTTCCCAAGACCTTATCTCTAGACTTTGTGTATTCCACGTGACTTGATCTTCTGCAAGACTTCATAACCTTCAAAGAACAAGCTGTACATTCTTGCTTTGATGAGATTGTAAACGACAAATAAGCAAAAAACCACTCTGCCATAACCGCAGCAATCTCTCTACCACTGACTTCCTATTTCCAAGAATCTCTCTCTCTTCTCTCTCTTTCTTAATAAACAGTTGATCTCTTTAATTGTCACAGTCTTATTGTTTTTAACAGTCTGATCCAAAACCCAAAAGAGAAGTCATAATTCCTTGGTGGCAACTGTGGGCAGGTGCATGAGTATCTTCAGATAGTAGATGTGGGGATTTGCCTGCAGTGGTCAGGCATCTTCCTGAACAGAGTTATAAACATAGCTCTAGAAATGCGTATTATTAGTGTTTCTTCTCTAAATTTATTACTTATAGATTAAAATATTATCCATATCAAAACACCACTAATGACAACAGCATCTAACAGTTCTGAGTATCAGTTCAGGTGATAACCGGGTCTAGTGTGGCCTTGTGTTTGAGAAAACATGCCAAGTGTTTCCAAAGAAATAATGTATTTATTGGGGTCATTGTTGCGATAGTAGTTATGGCAGTGATTGAGGGTTTGTGGAGAATCCACTATATAAATACAGAGTTAAGTAGACAGTTGCCAAATTTTTCATTTTATAGCATTGCTCCAGCAAGGAATTTTTGTTCCTTTTAAGGAAGAGTCTAATATACAAGTTAACAATATTCAAAGAGGTAAAATATATTTCTGAATCCCATTTTAAAACAATTTACACCTATTAGGCTGTGTTGGACTGGAAAAGCAAGCATCCATGTTTTCCGTGTGTCGAAATCAAATGTTTCCTACATTTTGATGTCTCAGATCAGCCACCATTTACCACATGCATGGGTAATTAAATGCAGAAGTCCATCAGTGCTAATGGAACTAATACCAATTTCTGTCTCATCTATAATATACATCTTTTAAAATAGATTTAAAAAAAGGGAAATGGAGTGGCCCAGGAATGCCCGTGAAATATAATGACAACTAGAGGAAATATTTTATCTTTTGCTACTCTCAGTTCAAGCAAGTGCATGCTAGCTCATCAAATCAGAATAGTTTGTACCGAACAGTTGAGGTTTTAATTCCTTCTCTGACACTTTCTAGCTATCTGACTTTAACCATCAGCTTCTTTTTCTTTAAAATAGGGATAAAAATGCAAGCATTGTCATGAAAGTTAAATAAGACCAAATAATTTCTCCTAACAAATATTGATCGAATATTCGTTGCAAGGCACTCTTCTAGTTGTTGAAGATACAGCAGTGCACAAACAAGACAAAAATCTCAGCTTTCAAGAAGCTCACACACTGGGGGTGGAAGACAAATAATATATCAATAATAAACAAACAAAAAAATTACCATTGAGTCAATTCCAACTCATGGCGACTCCGTGTATTACAAAGTAGAGCTGCTCCATAGGGTTTTTTTTGCTGTAATCTTTACAAAAACAGATTGCCAAGCCTTTCTTCCACAGTGCCATTGGGTGGGTTCAAACTGCCAGTCTTCAGATTAGCGGTTAAGTGAAAATCGTTTGCACCATCCAGGGACCTAAATGCAGCAATACATAATGAAAATGCATAGTGTGTTTGACAGTGTTAAGTAAGCACTAAAAATGAACCATGGAAGATGAAGAGGTAGTTCTGGGGTGTGGTCACAGATGATCTCACTGAGAAGTTGACACTGGGTAAAGACCTGAAAGAAATGAGTGAATGAGTTGTGCTGCTACATGAAGAACACGATGTGCAGGCACAGAGAACTTAAAGCTATGTAGAGATCCTCCATATATTTGGTGTTCAATAATTGTTCTGTTCTAGCTATCCCCACACTTGGGATAAGCTTACAAATGGAACTGAAAATAAATATCCCATAGACTCCCTCTCCCTTGGGTGTAATATGGATCAGCATGTACGAACCTCCTTTGGCAGTTCATCTAAGCCTGTCACTCCACTTCTGACAATTGTTTATTTAGATAATATATTCAGTCATGCTATAGTTAAGTTCCTCTATCTGAAGAAGCAGCTGATTTGTTTAACAATCTTCTGCAAATAAATATTTAGAACCTACCACATTGCAGACATTGTGCTAGGAAGCTGGGAATACAACAGATATTTTAATGCAGCAACAAAGACAGACATCAAAAAATCACTTACACAAATGATTTTTAATTACATTTGTGATTTTTGCCACAAAGTGAAAGAAGAGATTCTTTGAGTTTATACAAAGTCATTTCATTGAAGCTGATGATGGTATCAGAGATACGAGAAAGTGGAATTTAAGGGAAAATAAAAATGACTAGGTTTTAGCCATGTAAAAGGAGAGAGACATTCGTACAAAGGTAAGAGTTTATGAAAATGTCTCAGATGAGAAGAACTGTGGAATTAGTAGTAGCACAAAGAAGATCAGTGTAATTGAAGCAGGGAGTGTGAAGGGGAAAGCAGTATAAGGTAAACGTGGAAAACTAAGTCTGTATCGATCATAAAGGCCCTTGTTGAGAATTTATTTTTACCGTAAGAGTAAATAGTAGTCATTGATGGTTAAGCATGGTGTTGATGTATTGCATTTGTGTTTTTATTAAAAAACCCTCTGACTTCTATAAAGAGAATGGATGGCGTGGAAAAAGTAAGAATTGATAAAGGTAGAGTAAGTAATTAGTAGGCTCTCGTGGTGTTCTAGATGAGACATAAGAATGTAGCTGTTGCTGTTGCTGTCAAGTTGATTCTGATTCATGGTGACCCCATGTGTGCAGCGTAGAATTGTTCCACAGGGTTTTCAAGGTTGCAGATCACCAGGCACGGCACCAGATTAAAGCATGTGAGGGACCTAAACACTGGTAATCTGTGGTGCCCTCTTCTCTGCTTACTCACTCATTCGAACAGGATGTGTGAGTTATATATATATACATGTGTGTATATATATGCATGTGTGTATATATACGTGTGTGTGTATATATATATGCATCTGTACATACACATATACATATATACATAGTGGTTAAGAGCTCAGCTGCTAACCAAAAGGTCAACAATTGGAATCTACCAGCCACTCCTTGGAAACTCTATGGGGCAGTTCTACTCTGTCCTGTAGGGTCACTTTGAGTTGGAATTGACTTGATAGCAATGGGTTTGGTGTATATATATGTATATGTATGTATAGATATACGTGTGTGTGTGTGTCTTAGCTATACATCATGTAATTTCTTTATAAATGTGACTATAATGTTAGTGATTAAATGCAAAAGTGGCATATGCTATTTTAGCGGAATGAGATGAATTGGATTATAAAATTTTTAGTGGGTGAGTTAGACTTGACAGCCCACCCTCAACTCTTGTTTATTAGAAATAGTATACTCCCAAGAGATCTGCCAAGATAAGGAGTTTCAATTACAGGGAGGGGACCTTGGAGACAGATAGATGTCATAGCTTAAAAAACTTTGTGCCCTGTGTGAACTTTATTTCTGGCTGGCACATTCTCACACACTGGAGCTGGTATCAATTTTATTTAGTGCCCTGCCTGTTCCCTTGTAATGCAGCACTCACTTTTCTTGTGTCCTGTCTGGTGGTTATCTACAGGACTTTATTTTGGACAACCAGTGCACCTGTTTTGTTGATGCCCTAAGCACATGCTTAACTTGATTATTGGGTAATAATCTTTTGGTTAGTAGTCCACTTGCACCACCCAGGAACAATTAGCCATAACAATAGCTTGTGCTATTTTGGTGGGAGGACAGATGAAGAAAAGGAGATGGAGTCAAGAGACACTTAGGACCCAGAATGGTTAGGACATGGTAACACATCAAATCTGTCAATAAAGGAGAAACTACTGTAAAGATGACTATAAAATTTTTGAAATCAACATCTCAGTGAATGGTGGTATTATATTCTTAAATACAAAAAGAACAAATGAGAAACTAGTTTGGAAATGAAAATGGAATATGGGAGGTTGCAGAATCATGAGTTTATGTTTTGAAAAGTTCACGTTTGAATTACTTATGAGATGCCCAAGGAATCACTATAAAGGAAACAGTTGGAAACATGGGTTTGAAAGTCATGGTAGGATGTCGGCAGTAGCTTAAAGCTTTTGAAATTTGAGGTAATAAACAAGAAAACCAATGTAATCAAGGATCAGTCAGGTTTCAGCTAAGGGCAACAAAACAGGGTGAGAGAACTTTTAGGGGGGAAGTTGAAGATCAGGACATTTAATTACCATGGAGCTGGAATCTCTGAAGGTTCTGGGAATGATTAGAATGGAGTGGAGAAGTAAAGATTTGTGACAGGGAAAAGGAAGTAGAGGTGTTTTGAGGGAGCCTAGAGCTGTGTTGCTAACCAAAAAATCAGCAGTTTGAATCCCCCAGCCGATCCTTGGAAACCCTATGGGGCAGTTCTACTCTGTCTTATAGGGTCACTATGAGTCAGAATCAACTGGACGGTAACGGTTTTGGTTTGATTTTAAGGTTAATTTAGGAGCCCTGGTGGCACAGTGCTTAAAGCACTGGCTGCTAACCTAAAGATCACCTGTTTGAACCCACCAGCCTCCCCAAAGGAGAAAGATAAGGCAGTCTACTTCTGTAAACATTACAGCCTTGGCAAGGTCATGGAAGCTCCATAAACACATCCAAACTCCTTGAGGGAAGGAATTGCTCGGCTGAGGGTTATTGGGACCATGGTCTCCAGCAATATCTAGCTCAAATGGCATAATATAGTTTATTAAGAAAATGTTCCACATTCTAGCTTGGTGAGTAGCGTCTGGGGTCTTAAAAGCCTGTGAGCAGCCATCTAAGGTACTCCATTGGTCTCACTCCTTCAGAAGCAAGGGAGAATGAAGAAAACAAGATACAAGGGAAAGATTAGTCTGAAGGACTAATGGACCACAACTACCACGGCCTCCGCCAGACTAAGTCCAGTAAGACTAGATGGTGTGCAGCTACCACCACTGACTACTCTGACAAGGATCGCAGCAGAAGGTCCTGGAGAGAGCTGGAGAAAAACATAGAACAAAATCCTAACCCACAAAAATAGACCAGACTTACTGGCCTGACAGAGACTGAAGAAACCCCCAGAGTATGGCCCCCAGACACCCTTTTAGCTCCATAATGAAGTCACTCCCGAGGTTCACCCTCCAGCCAAAGATTAGACAGGCCCATAAAACAAAACGAGATTAATGGAGCACAACAGCCCAGGACAAGGACTGAAATGAAGGAGGGACAGGAAAGCTGGCAATAGGGAACCCAAGGTCGAGAAAGGAGAGCGTTGACATGTTGTAGGGTTGTTAACCAGTGTCATAAAACAATATGTGTACTAACTGTTTAATGAGAAACGATTTGTTCTGTAAACCTTCATCTAAAGTACAAAATAAAAAAATTAAAATAGATAAATAAATTGCAGCCTTGGAAACTTTCTGGGGCAGTTCTATTCTGTTCTGTAGGAGAGCTATGAGTCAGAATCAACTTGACTACAGCTACAACTACATATTTCTATTCTCAACCATTGCAGTTGATTTTAGAAACAATCTTTCTTCCAAATTCTTGAGTTTTGACTTAATACAACCTCTATGTACTTATTATAAGCTTCATACTTCATTTAAATAAATCAGATGAAATTATATTTTAAACTTGATAAATGCTATTAAATCTTATTATACTTCTGGATAATTATTTTTTTCTCAAATAATTGTCACAGATTGTGGTTGTGACTTTCTGCATATTGTATTACATTCATATATTTCAACTGTGAACTTCCTCTAAGTGAGCTACTATTTTTTTTTCTAAACTCAATACTTAGAAATGAGAAACCAGTCGATGTTAAGTACAAAGTCCACAATGATAATGAGATTAAAGGGCAGTAGCGTGTTCTTTTGCCTGGTTAACCTATTTTATTGAAATCTTGTTTTTTTAAGTAAAATGATGTTAGCAAATGGTTACAATATACTGCTAGTATTTATATAAAATGTAAACCATTATTCATATCCACAGTAAACTGAGAGTTACATCAAGAGACTTAAAATATTTACTAAAGTTACATAAAAGACAATGGATAATACAACATGACATATGGGAGAAATCTTAACTGGGCATACAACAAGAACACAAATGAGGAATAAACTGTGAAAGATCTGTGCAATTCTGGAATAATCACATAATCGAAAGGCTGATAATTGCAAGTCTACATAATATGAAAAATGAATGAACTTATATTCAGCTAGCCAGGGAATTTCCAGGATTATTGAAAAAGCCTAGGAATGTGACAAGGTGATAGATAGACAAGAGTAGACAAAATAATTATATAAAAAAACACATTCAAACAATTTCTCCAAGCTTTAATTGGGCCCAAAATAGAAAGTACAACAATTTCATTAAGAAATTATATAAGGTGAAAAAAATATTGAAATTTTGAGAAGAGACAAAAGATGTATTTTAGATGAGAGAAAATTTTAAAAAAAACCAAAAACATGGGAATAAGCAACTGGAAACAATAGTAGTCAATAACCATATAAGCAATAACCATAAGATACTACAAATGTTCTTAGGAGACATTGTAAGAAGATTTGTTTATGGATTAGCTGGTTAATTCAAACTCTAGGATCTAAGACTGATATCTTGAAAAGTAAACCATATCACCTCCCAATAAAATAACTTTTTTTATTTCCCCTAAATCTATGTAGCTTATATTAAGTTTGCAACATGCATCTATAAAAAAACTGTAATGATTGCAACACTCCAATCTCTTCTTCCATCTTTTAAACTGCTCAAAAGATTAATCTCAACATTTTTCACCCAGTGGAACCAAAAGATCTCCCAGGGAGAGAGTCCTCTGTGTGCACAGCATGTAACTGCTCTCACATCTTTGATTTAAGTAAAAAATATTAATTTCAGTTTAACACGTTTAAATGTTCCCTTCAAAGAGCATGATACTGATTAGCCTGTCCTTTCTCAAATCTATGCAAGAAAAGGCTATTTGTCTTTTTTACTTATTAAACATTGTCTTAGTCATCTAGTGCTGCTCTAACAGAAATACCACAAGTGGATGGCTTTAATAAAGGGAAATTTATTCTCTCACAGTCCAATAGGCTACAAGCTCAAATTCAGGGAGTCGGCTCCAGGGGAATGCTTTCTCTGTTGGCTCTAGAGGAAGGTACATGTCATCAATCTTCCCTTGGTCTGGGAGCTTCTTTGCACAGGAACCTCAGGTCCAAAGGACACGCTCTGCTCCCGGCACTGCTTTCTTGACGGTATGAAGTTCCCATGTGTCTCTGCTCACTTCTCTCTTTTGTATCTCAAAAGAGATTGGCTTAAGACACTATCCAATCTTGTAAACCTCATCAGTATAACTGCCACTAATCCATCTTATTAGATCATAGTGATTGAGTTTACAACACATAAAGAAATTACATCAGATTACGAAATGGTACACAATCATACAATACTGGGAATCATGACCCAGCCAAGTTGATACACACATTTTTTGGGGGACACAATTCAATCCATGACATAACACCCTTTGGCCCCCCAAAAATCACATCTTTTCAACATGCAAAACATACTTACTCCATTATATTATAGCAAAAGTCTTAACTCCAAGTCCAAATTACAAAAATTCCTCTTCATCTGTGAAATCTAGAATACAAGTTATCTGCTTCCAGTGGTACAATGGCAGAACAGGCACAAGCTAGACATTTCCATTACAAATGAGAGAAAGTGGAGAAGAAGGGATAATAGGAACCAAGCAAGTCAGCAGAACACGTTACATTAGCCCTCAAGGCTTTGAAAATAATCTTCTGTTCTCTGAGACAATTTACACAATAGCCCTGCCCTCCAGACTCTAGGTATTGGCCACAGTCTCTGGATTCTGAGTGGAGACCCCTCAGCCCTGGGCTTCAGCTCTGCCTTCCAGGCCCACTGGGGTAGCAACTCTGCTCCCTCAGCATCAGGTGCTCAATTCTCCCAGTCCATCGGAGTGACAACTCCACCGTTAGAAACACCAGAGACCGTGGTTCCACCCTTTGAAACCCCTGAGGTCATGGCTGTACCTCTTGAGACTGAGACAGCTAGGCATCTTGTGTTCCTTGTTTCTTCAGCTTCTGCTTCCTGTGGTTTCTGGGCCCTCAGGCCTCATGCCTGCATCTGCCCTGTTGGGACAAGTGTTCCAAAGCTCTGTAGCTCCACTGATAAGTGCCCAGACACACACTTCTCCACCAGGAAGCCTTCTTCGTACCAGCAATCGGCTCTCTTGCTCCATGGGTCAGCTCCAGTGCTGTTTGGCACTGGTCTCTTGGGTCTTCTGCTGCTGGTTTTCTGCTGCTGTTGGTCCTCTGCTGGTGCTGCTCCTTCATCCATTCACAGTTTGAAAACCACTTCCACAATTTAGGTATTTGTTAGAGCAGCACCCCACACTCTTTGTACCAAATTCTGTCTTAGTCATCTAGTGTTGCTCTAACAGAAATACCACAAGTGGATGCCTTTAACAAAGAAAAATTTATTCTGTCACAGTCCAATAGACTACAAGTCCAAATTCAGGGCATTAGCTCAAGGGTGACACTTTCTCTGTCGGCTCTGGGGGAAGGTCCATGTCATCAATCTTCTCTTGGTCTGGGAGCTTCTCTGCACAGGAACCTCAGGTCCAAAGGACATGCTCTGCTCCTGACACTGCTTTCTTGATGATATAAGATTCCCATGTGTCTCTGTTCACTTCTCTCTTTCATATCTCAAAAGAGATTGGCTTAAGACACTATCCAATCTTGTAAATCTCATCAGTGTAACTGTCACTAATCCATTTTGTTAGATCACAGTGACTGAGTTTATAACACATAAGGAAATTACATCAGATTACGAAATGGTACACCATCATACAATACTGGGAATCATGACCCAGCCAAGCTGATACACAGATTTTTGGGGGGACACAATTCAATCCATGACAAACATCATTCCTATTTTCATTTTTTTCTAATCTATCACCCAACCGACCACTATTTCTATTTTTGTCAAATAAAAATTCACCGTTAGAATGACTAATTATTAAAAGGAAATACTTGAGGTATGACTTTTACTTTCATCTTATATATGAGGGACAAATTTGGAGGAAAACAGAAATGTTCACAATATTTATATAACTCAGGGTTGTTTTTAAGATAATTTTCTCTTTTATTTTTATGTTCTTTTTAATCTCTTTGAGCCTTAAATTACTTTGGGGGTGATTGACTGATTGACAGACAAATACACAATAAATTAATTTGCTAATAGAAGTATCTTGCCTAATATATAAAATAACACTACTTTTACTATATAAATCTCAGTGAAATTAATACAAGGAAGACAGTAAACATTATCAGTGCCTATAATGAGGCAAAAGACATAAAGGAGAAGTTGAGGGAAAAGACTATTAAGTCACAGATTTGGTAGTTTATCTTCAAAAATGGCTTCCATCCATAATTTCCTCCTTGCATGTGCCATTACTCCATGAAGAAAAAAACCCATTGCAGTGGAGTCGATTCCAACACATAGCGACCCTATAGAACAGAGTAGAACCACCCCACAGGTTTTCCAAGGAGTTCCTGGTGGATTTGAACTGCCGACCTTTTGGTTAGCAGACATAGTTCTTAACCACTATGCCACCAGGGTTTCTCCTCCATGGAGAAATTCTGTTACTTCACTTCTGTGAATCTGAGTCAGACTGTAACTGTTTTTACCAGTTGTATCACTTCCTGTCTCTTTGAGCTCTGAGCTACCACCTAAGAAGTCTAAGCAACTCAACTGTAGAGAAAGGCCATGTTGATGATTACAGAGAAATCAGACATGACTGAAGATATCATCTTGGATTTCCAGTCAATCAAGCCTTCAAATGGCCCCAGCTCTAGCCTACATTTGACTGTCAGTACATGACATACCCCAAGGTAGCCTCAAAGGACAAAAATTGTTATTTTAAGCTACAAAACTTTTCAGTGATTTGTTACACAACAACAGATGGCCAAAAAAAGGTAACAATGTTTGCCTTTGGGACCGAAACCAAGAAATGTAGAAAGGAGGTGGAACATAGACGCCGTGGTGAGCAGAAAGCAAAAATTGGAAAAGAGGAGGGTCACTGTAGTACCTGTAGAAAGATAGTCATAAAAAAGAAGCTGCAGACTATTAAAATTACTTGTGTCCCAACGAGCCATACTATTCTTCTCCTTTCTTTTCCTATATTCTCTTACCTCCCTGTGCATCTTACCTTCGTTTGCAATAAAGCCTATTACCTGAGTCAGTATCTTGCAACCTGCAAGAATCTAACAGCCTAAACATAGATTCAAAATTGATCCATTAGCTAAGAAGAAAAATCAGATTTGACTGCCAAAGCTGTTGCAGTAATGAGTCTCTTGATTCCTCTTGGAAATGTCCAAAATCAAATGTCTAGGAAGCTTGGACGTAACTCTAACTTATTCTCCATATGCCCAACTCCCATTTCCCTGCAGTCCATGGCAGTCCACATCCCACAGTCATCCTAGTTATTATCAGAGTTCAATAAGTGAAATAAGTAAACACAATTTCAGTATTTTATTAGATAGCTAAATTCACTAAATTTAATGTGACATTGGCAGATTATATTTAGAAGATCTGATAGCAGACTTAATAATAAGAAATGTACCAAATATAAAAAAAAATTCTATTCACATATTAACCCTAAAGTATATTTACAGAAACCTAGATTAGGGATCTACTGTATTTTGTTACATAAATTAATACTAAAAATTGATTTCTCAGGTATTCATATGCATTCTTCTGCGTTGATAGTCATGGTACCAGAGGAATGTACAAAACATGTAATGAATAAAACTCAGCAGTGGGAGTTAATATGCTTGAAATTTGTTTCAAACTATTAAAGTTTAAAGTAATGATAAATAATAGCAGCATTTTCAGTGTCAAACAAAACGTGAATTTTCGATTAAGTATGAGATCAAATTTTTTTAACATATGACAATCCTATTATTATTTTATAAGAACATTTTGTTGTATAATTAAATGACCAAAAAAACTTTTGTTTATTTAGAATACATTTTCCCCTTTATTGCTATCTGAACAGGAAGAAAACTTTGTCATAAATCTAAGTGAAATATTTTTGAAATTTAATGAAATCACATTTTTCACCCCCAAACTAATAACACAAAGCTAATTTTTAACGAAGAAGACAAAACAGGAGATAGATGTGAATACAAGAATATTCAGAATAGATCATAAGCATTCACAAAAACAGTGTCGATAAATATAAAAAACTTCCGAACATAGAAATTCTATGGCATGACAAAGTCAATCATCTTATTTCTATATTTATTATGCCTCTTATGAGTAAGACATCATTGTGGGAAGACTCAAAGAACTGTAAAACAATTTTTACCAAAAGCTTTTAATCTGGTAGTAGATAAAAGACATAAACATTTGAATAATTATATTTAGATACAAATATCAGATAATAGGTTAATTTTTTCATTGATCATGATGTGATGGTTACTTTTATGCTTCAAGTAGATTAGGCTATGATTCCCAGTAGTTTGACTAAAAGCTCCTCTTATTACTGTCACGGAGTAGTTCCATGCGATTAAGTCTGTTGGTCTTGGGTAGAGCAGATTACCTTCCATAACGTAATCTAACGTAAGGTAGCAGTCCCTGGGTGCTGCAAATGATTAACACACTAGGCTGTCAACTGAAAGATTTGTGATTTGAGTCCAGCCAGAGGAGCATGGGAAAAAAGACCTGGTGATCTACATCTGGTAATATCAGCCAATGAAAACCCTGTTGAGCACAGTTCTACTCTAACACACATAGGGTTGCCATGAGTCTGAATCAACTTGAAGGAAACTGGTTAATGTAATTTAATGATTTTCTTATGTAATCTAATGTAATGTAATCAATCCACCAGATGAAAAGGGAGTTTCCCTAGGGTGTTGTCTTGGTCATCTGGTGCTGCTGTAACAGAAATACCAAAAGCAGATGGCTTTAACCAACAGAAATTGATTTCTTCACAGTAAAGTAGGCTAAGAGTCCACATTCAGGGCGTCAGCTCCAGGGGAAGGCTTTCTCTCTCTGTCCGCCTTCTCATCAATCTTCCCCCAGACTAGGAGCTTCTCCATGTGAGGACCCTGGATCCAAAGGACATGCTCTTCTCCCAGCACTGCTTTCTTGGTGATATGAGGTCCCCCCCTCTACTTGCTTCCCTTTCCTTCTGTCTCTTGAGAGATAAAAGGTGGTGCAGGCCAGACCCTAGGGAAACTCCGTTTACACTGAATAAGGGATGTGACTTGGGTAAGGGTGGTGTTACAATCCCACTCTAATCCTCTTTAACATAACATTACAATCACAAAATGGAGGCTAACCACACAACACTTGGAATCATGGTCTAGCCAAATTGATACATACATTTTTTGGGGGATACAATTCAGTCCATAATAGGTATGTTTTGCCTCTAGACTGTAAATAGATACTTTGGCAGAACTCTCACTCTCACTTCTTCACTACATTCTTCCTTTTGCCTGACCTAGGGATCTTGGAACATAAACCTGTAGATGTCACCAGCCTGTCACTTGACCTATAGTTCTTGAACTTGTTAGCCCCTCACAATTGTGTAAGCCAATTCAACATGATCATCTCAATCGATGCAGGAGAGGCATTTGATAAAGTCCAACACCATTCCTGATAAAAATTCTCAATAAAATAGGAATAGAGGGGAAGTCCTCAACATAATAAAGGGCATCTATACAAAATCAACAGCCAATATTCTCAATGGAGAGAGACAGAAAGCATTCCCCCTAATAAGGGGAAAAAGACAAGGATGCCCTTTATTATCACTCCCATTTAACATTGTGCTGGAGGTCCTAGCTAGAGCAAGGGGCATCCATATTGGAAAGGAAGAAGTAAAACTAATCATATTCACAGATCACAGTTAATATACATACAGAATGCTAAAGACTGCACAAGAAATCTACTGAAACTAATAGAAAGATTAAACAGAGAAGCAGGATATAAGATTAACATACAAAAATCAATTTGATTCCTATACACGAATAAACAGAACTTCATAAAGGAAATCAAGAAAACAATACCATTTATAATAGCTCCTAAAAAAATAAAGTACTTAGGAATAAATCTAACCAAGGATGTAAAAGACCTATACAAAGAAAACTACAAAACTGTATTGCAAGAAACCAAAAGAGACCTACATAAATGGAAAAATATACCATGCTCATGGATAAAGAGACTCAACATTGTGCAAATATCAAGCCATCAAAAGCAATCTACAGATATAATGCAATCACGATTCAAATATCAACAACATTCTTTATTGACATAGAAAAACTAATCACCAAATTTATATGGAAAGGAAAAAGGCCCCAGATAAGCAAAGCATTATTGAAGAAAAAGAACATAATAGGAGGTCCCACACTATCTAATCTCAGAACTGACTGTACAGCCACAATAGTCAAAACAGCCTGGTAGTGGCACAACAACAGACACATACACCAATGGAACAGAATCAAAAGCCTATATGCAAATCCATCCACCTGTAGTCAGTTGATTTTTGACAAAGGACCAAAGTCCATTAAATAGGAAAAGACAGTCTTTTTAACAAACTGTGCTGGCAAAACTGGAAGTCCATTAGTAAAAAAATGAAACAGGACCCATACCTCACACCATACACAAAAATAACTGAAAATGAATCAAAGATCTAAATATAAAACCAAAAAAGATAAATATCACAAAAGTAAAAAGAAAGACAACACTAGGGGCCCTAATACATTGCATAAATTCAATCCAAATCATAACTAAAAATGCACAAACAACAGAAGATAAACCAGGTAACTGGGAACTCCTGAAAATTAAACACTTATGCTTATCAAAAGACATCATCAAAAGAGTAGCAAGAGAACCTACAGACTGGGGAAAAAAAGATTGGCTATGACATATCTGACAAGGGTTTAATCTCTAAAATCTGTAGAATACTTCAACACCTCAATAACAAGAAGACAAATAATTCAATTTAAAAATGGCAAAAGTTATGAACAGACACTTCACCAAAGGCAGCTAACAGACATGAGGAAATGCTCACAATCATTAGCCATTAGATAAATGCAAATTAAAACTACAATGAGAGTGGAGCCAACATGGTAATATAGACAGAAGAACGATGCCATCCCTCTGCAGCAAAGACCTGTAAAAGTAAAACAGATAGAAACATCAATCCTGGAACCCTAAGTACCAAATGAAGGAATAAAGAACTCAGTCAAGCACCAAATGGAGTAAGAAACTGATAGAGAACATAGATCAAGGAGAGCTATGGAGTGGAGGTCCCATACCAGCTAATGTGGCCAAATTTGCCATCTTGGGCTATAGCCACCAAAGAACTCAGACAGGGAGTACAGGAAGGCAACTCCATGGAGCTCCCAGAAGGAGACAGAGCACCTGGTAACCAAGGATACACACTTTCCACCCCTCCCCCCATCTTTCTTCCTTCTGTGCAGCCTCTGCTGCTTGCCACCACTGGGCCAGGTTTACTTGGATGGAAAGACAATAGCTCACTGCTATGTAGGCTTGCCCCACCCCAACTGACCAGCCCTTTTGGCACCATTTTTTGTTTGGTTTGTATTTTTGTTTGTTTGGTTTTTGATATTATTTTTTTGCTTTTTAA
The DNA here is from genome assembly GCA_030035585.1 of Dugong dugon. Classification (NCBI taxonomy): domain Eukaryota; kingdom Metazoa; phylum Chordata; class Mammalia; order Sirenia; family Dugongidae; genus Dugong; species Dugong dugon. The sequence continues at coordinate 40,000,869 of CM057479.1, forward strand.
TATTGCTTCTCTCACTCTCCCTTCCTTTCATATCTCCTGCCTAACTAGCCCCATGTGCCATCCCCTCTCCTTCTTGACAGGCTGTGATTTGGGTTGTTTGCTTTGTTCTTTTTGTTTGTTTATTTGTTTTTTAATATTTTTTGTTGTTGTTGCTTTTCTTACTCTCCCTCCTTTCCTTTTCTTTCTCTCACCCAGCTAGCTCTGTGTGCCATCTTCTACCCTTCTTGATGGGTTGATTTTTTGGTTTGTTTTCTTTGTTCTTTTTTTCTTTTCCCCCTATTTCTTCTCTCTCTCTCCTTTCCTTTCTTTCCTTTCTCCCAATCACCGAGCCCTTTGCACTACTCCGCCCCCTCTGGAGGGGCTGTGCTGCACAGCTCTGTTGGAGAGTCACTGCACATGGCCTCTCCAGGTCTGCACCACCATCACTGACCAGCTCCCTCAGCACCATTTTATTTATTTTTACATTTTTTCTTTTTTTAATCTTTTTTTGATATTGTTTCTTCTCTCTTTCTCTTTCTCTCTCCCTTCTTTTTTTCTCCCATCCACCCAGCCCCATGCACCACCCCCAACTTCTTGGTGGACTGTATTGTACCACTTAGCTGTAGAGTCTCTGGCTCACAGCCTCCCCAGGTTTGTGCTGCCCCCAGAAGCCAGCTCTCTCAGCCCCATATTTTTTATTTTTATCTTCTTCTTTTTTGAACCTAGGCCCTGTACTGTCTCCATCCTTCCTGTCAGGCTGTGCTTTGTCAACCAGCAAGAGACACATCAGCTCTCTGTTATCTCAATTCTGGCCTGCCCCCAATAGCCAGCACCCCACAATGATATTTTTTGTTGTTGTCTTTATTTTTTTAATTATTTAGTATTTATTTATTTGATTGTTGATTTGGTCTCTCTTTCCTCTATTTCCTTTCCTTTCTCCCACCCACGTATCCCCCTGTGAAACCCACACCACTTTTCAACAGGCCGAGCCACACTGCTCAGCTAGAGAAGTGGTTCTACCCTACTCCCACCAACCGAATCCTACCTTGCTTTCACTTTATTTACTCTTTTCTTTATTTTATTTTTACCTCATTTTTGCCTTTTTTTCTCTCTTCTTTCTCTTCTTTCACCCACCCACTTAGCTCTGCACATCACATCCTCTCCTTTCCCTCTTGCCTATCTGCACAGTGTGCTGAGTGCCGCTTCCTGAAGCAGTACCCCCAGCCCTGCCCCTTCACCCCCAGTTCCTACTGGAAACTACACATCATGGCCCCTCCACTCCTGCTGGACCTACCCTGCTGCATCAAAGCTCAGTGACTAGCCTGGCCCACCTGAACAAGGTGGTGAGAAGTACTGTGCCCACTGGCGAGCAAGCAACAAAATACATCCAGTCCTCTTGCCCAGACATAATCAAATAAAAGTAAAAACCAGGATGAGACAATCAAATCTACAATCAATAAGCTAAGAAAATAATTCAATTCCTGAATTTCCCAGAGACAGCAGACAATATCAAAACATATAAAAAACAGGATAGGATGGCTCCAGAAAGAGATCAAAATAAAACACCAGATGACTTTCTGCTAAAAGAAAAGTTACCGGAACTACTTGACAGGGAATTCAGAATTTTAATATTCCGGGTTCTAAAACAGATGAAGGAAAATTCAAACAAAAATAAGGAAAAAATAGACAAAATCATGGAAAATACAGATAAAACAATGGAAGAAATCAGGAAAATAATACAGGAACAAAATAAATAAACAACTAGAAATCATACAAAAACAGCAAGTATAATTTCCAAAAAATAAACAAGATTTCAGAAATGGATAATGCAATAGAAGGTTTTAGGAGCAAATTTGAAACAATGGAAGACAGGGTCAGCAAAAATGAAGACAAATCCTTGGTTTCCACTTTGTTTCAGGAAAAATCAGAGAAAAGAATGAAGAGAAATGAAGAAACGCTGCTAACAATGTGGTATACAATCAAATGCAAAAATTTGCATGTGATTGGAGTTCCAGAACAGGGTGAGAAAATGGAAAACACAGAGAGGATCACTGAAGATTTGTTGACAGAAAACTTCACTAATATCACGAAAGACAAAAAGCTGATCATCAAAAAGCTCAACAAACCCATATAGGATAGACCCCAAAAGAAAAACACCAAAGCATATCATAATTACACTCACTAAAACCAAAGACAAAGAAAGAATCCTAAGATCAGGTTGAGAAAAACAAAGACTCACATACGAAGTGGAAACAATAAGACTAAGCTCTGGTTACTTGGCAGAAACCATGCAAGAAAGAAGGCAATGGGATGATATATATAAAATCTTGAAAGAAAAAAAAAAAAACTGCAAACCAAAAATAATATATCCTGCAAAACTCTTGCTCAAATACTACAGCACAATTAGGACATTTTCAGGTCAATAGAAATAAAGAGAATATGTAAAAACCAAACCAAACTTACAAGAATTATTAGAGGGAGTCCTTCAGTCAGAGAACCAACAACTTCAAAAAACATCCTGAATCTAGTACATAAGACAGCATCAGCCAGATACTAACCTACATAATGAACTTTCAAGGATAAAACAAGGAAGTCAAGGCGTTATCAAGTAATAAAAGACTGATTTAAACTTAGGAAGATATGGATAAATGTCAAGGTAACCACAAAGAAAGTTAACAAACTTACTCATCAAATAAAGAAAAACATAGTCTCAGTAAACACAAAATGACAAAAATCTACAAAAATGACAGACACACACACACACACAAAAAACAAAAAAACACAAACAAAAGGAATTTAGCACAGAAGAATAAAGGAACATGGAAAATGTCCAGACCACAAAAAAACAGTACAAAATGACAGCAATAAACTCACACCTATCAATAATCACACTGAATGTAAATGGCTTAAATGAAAAGAAACAGAGAGTGACATGATGGATTAAAAAAAGGATCTATCAATATGCTGTCTACAAGAGACACACCTTAGAAACAAAGAAATAAGTTTATTAAAAAATAAAAGGATGGAAAAAATATATCAAGCAAACAGCTATCGAAAAAGAGTAGGAGTGGCAATCTCAGATAAAATACACTTTAAAACAAAATCCATCAAAGAAGGACATTGTGTAATGATTAAAGGGACAATCCACCATGAGGACATAACCATAATAAATATCTATGCACCCAATGACAGGGCTCCAAAATACATAAAACAAACTCTAACAGCACTGAAAACAGAAATTGATAGTTCCACAATAACAGTAGGAGACTTCAACATATGACTCTCAGTAAAAGTACAGAACATTTAGAAAGAAGCTCAACAAAGATAGAGAAGATCTAAAGGCCACAATCAACCAACTTGACCTCATTTTCATGTACAGAACACTCCACCCAACAAGAGCAAAGCACACATTCTTTTCCAAAGCACATGGAATGCTCTCCAGAATAAACCACAACTTGGGCCACAAAGCAACCCTTAACAAAATCCAGAACATTGAGATAATATAAAATATCTTCTCTTATCACACCATAAAAGTAGAAATCATTGACAGGAAGAGCAAGGAAAAAAATATCAAATACATGGAAACTAAATAACAATCTGCTTAAAAACCCCTGGGTAATAAATCAATGATGGAATAAAAAAATTCATAGAATCAAACAAGAATGAAAGCACATCATGCCAAAACCTTTGGGACATAGCAAAGGTAAAGTTCAGAGGCCAATTTATAGCAAAAGATTCACATAGCAAAAAAGAAGAAAGGGACAGAATCAAAACATTAGCTACACAACTTGAACAAATAGAAAGAAAACAGTAAAAGAAGCCCATGGCCACCAGAAGAAAGGAAATAATAAAGATCTGAGCAGAAATAAATGAAATACAGAATAGAAAAACAATAGAATTAAGAAAAACGAAAGTTGGTTCTTTGAAAGGATCAACAAAATCGACAAACCATTGGCCAAACTGACAAAAGAAAAACAGGAGAAGATGTGAATAACCCAAATAAGAATAAAATGGGAGACATTAAAACAGACTCTACTGAAATAAAAAGGATCATAACAGAGTACTATGAAAAACTGTACTCCAACAAATTTGAAAACCTAGAGGAGACTGACAAATTTCTAGAAACAGAGTACCTACCAAAACTAACAGAAACTGAAGTTGAAAAATCTGAACAGATCCATAACAAGAGAAGAGATTGAAAGATTAAAAAAAAAAAAAAAAACTGCCAACAAAAAAAAAAACCCTGGCTCTGGCTCAGATGGTTTCAGTGGAGAATTCTACCAAACATTCAGGGAAGAGTTTACACCAGTACTGTTCAAATTATTTCAGAATATAGAAATGGAAAGGATACTTCCAAATTCATTCTATGAAGCCAGAATAACCCTGACACGGAAACCAGGCAAAGACACCAAAAAAAAGGAAAGAAAATTACAAACAAGTATCTCTCATGAATATAGATATAAAAAGGCTCAAAAAATTCTAGCCAATAGATTTCAGTATCATATCAAAAAATAATACACCCCAATCAAGTGGGATTCATACCAGGTATTCAAGGATGGTTCAACATCAGAAAATCAACCAACATAATCCACTGCATAAATAAAATAAAATAAAATAATCACATGGTCATCTCAACGGACACATAAAAGGCATTCTATAAAGTCCAAAACATTCCTGAGAACAACTCTCAATAAAATAGGTATAGACGGGAAAATCTTCAACATAATGAAAGACATCTATAGACAACAAACAGCCAACATCATTCGTAATGGAGAGAGGCTGAAAACAATACCCCTGAGAAAAGGAACAAGACAAGGATGCCCTTTATTACCACTCCTACTTAACATTGGGCTGGAAATCCTAGCTAGAGCAATAACGCAAGAAAAAGAAATAAAGGGCATCTAAATTGGTAAGGAAGAACTAAAACTGTCTCTACTTGCAGATGATGATATACTATACATAGAAAACCCACAAGACTCCACGAGAAAGCTACTGAAACTAATAGATTCAGCAGAGTAGCAGGATGAGAGATAAACATACAAAAATCAGTTGGATTCCTATACACCAAAAAAGAGAATGATGAAAAGGGAATCAGTAAACCAACATCATTTATAAAAGATCCTGAAAAAATTAAATACTTAAGAATAAATCTAACCAGGATGTAAAAGACCTATACAATGAAAACTACAGAACACTACTTCAAGAAACCAAAAGAAACATACATAAATGAAAAAAACATGCCATGCTCATGGAGAGGTACACTTAACATTGTGAAAATGTCAATTCTACTCAAAGCAATATACAAATACTATGTAATCCCAATCCAAATACCAACAACATTCTTTAAAGAGATGGAAAAACTAATCATTAACTTTATACGGAAAGGGACAAGGTCCTGGGTAAGAAAAGCAGTATTCAAGAAGAAGAATAAAATAGGAGGACTCACACTACCTGACCTCAGAACCTACTACACAGCTACAGTAGTCAAAACAGCCTGGTACTGCTACAATGACAGACACATTGACCAATGGAACAGAATTGAGACCCCAGATGTGAATTTATTCACCTACGGTCACATGATCTTTGGCAAAGGCCCAAAGCCCATCAAATAGGGAAAAGACAGTCTTTTTAACAAATAGTGCTGGCAAAACTGGATATCCGTCGCAAAAAAATGAAACAAGACCCATAACACACCATACACAAAAACTAATTCAAAACAGATCAAAGACCTCAATATAAAAACAAAAACTATAAAGATCATAGAAGAAAAAATAAGGTCAACCCTAGAGGCCCTAATACACAGCATTAAAAGGATACAAACAATAACTAACAATACACAAACACCAGAAGATAAGCTAGATAACTAGGATATTCTAAAAATTAAACACTTATGCTCATCAAAAGACTTCACCAAAAGACTAGAAAGAGAACACACAGACTGGGAAAAATTTTGGTTATGACAAATCCGGCAAACGTCTTATCTCTAAAATCGACAGGAGAATTCACCACCTCTACAACAAAAAGACAATCCAATTAAAAAATAGGCAAAGTATGTGAATAAACCTTCACCAAAGAAGACATTCAGGTACCTAACAGAAACATGAGAAAATACTTGTGATCACTAGCCATTAGAGAAATGCAAATCAAAAGCACAGTGAGATACCATCTCGCCCCAACAAGAGTGGCACTAATCCAAAAAACACAATATAACCAATGTTGAAGAGGCTGCAGGGAGATTACGCACTGCTACTGGGAATGCAAAATGGTACAACCACTCTGGAAAATGATATGTCACTTCCTTAAAATGCTAGAAATAGAAATACTATATGATCCAGCAATCCTACTCCTAGGAATATATCCTTGAGAAATAAGAACCATCACACGTATAGACACATGCATGCCCATGTTCATTGCAGTATTGTTCCCAATAGCAAAAAGATGGAAACTATCTACTGTAAAAACTCATGAAAAAGTTTATACACAAAAAGAAACAATCTTTGATGGTTACAAGAGAGGGAAGGGAGGAAAAAACACTAAATAGATAAGAGGTAAAGGTAAAACAGTACACAATACGGGGGAAGCCAGCACAATTTGTCCAATGCAAGGTCACATCCAAACTCTCTGAGGGACCAGATTATTGGGTTGAGGTCTGTGGGGACCATGGTCTCAGGGAACATCTAGCTCAATTAGCATAACATAGTTTATAACGAAAATGTTCCACATTCTACTTTGGTGAGTAGCGTCTGGGGTCTTAAGAGCTTGTGAGTGGCCATCTAAGATACTCTACTGGTCTTACCCCATCTGGAGTAAGGGAGAATGAAGAAAACCAAAGACTCAAGGGAAAGATTAGTCCAAAGAACTAATGAACCACAACTACTAGTCTCCACCAGACTGAGTCCAGCATAACTAGATAGTGCTCGGCTACTGCCACCAACTGTTCCGACAGGAATCACATTAGAGGGTCCTAGATGGAGTTGGAGAAAAATGTAGAAGAAAATTCTAACTCGTAAAAAAAAAACCAAAAATAACTCCAGACTTACTGGTCTGACAGAGACTGGAGAAACTCCAAGAGTACGGCCCCTGGGCACAATTACAGCTCAGTAATGAAGTCACTCCAGAGGTTCATCCTTCAGCCAAAGATTAGAGAGGCCCATGAAACAAAACTGGATTAAATGGGCAAACCAGACCAGGGACAGGGACAAGAAGGTAGGAGGGGACAGGAAAGCTGGCAAGGGGAACCCAAGGTCGAGAATGGGAGAGTGTTCGACATGTCGTGGGGTTGGCAACAAAACAATATGTGTATTAAATGTTTAATGAGAAACTAGTTTGCTTTGTAAACCTTCATCTAACGTACAATAAAAATAAAAGAGTAATGTTCAAGGCAGAAGTTTTTTAGTAGTTAAGACGTCAGAAGATATTTTAAATTTAAGGCTTAAAGATTCTTCAGGGCAGTGGGTTCAGGGGTTCATCTAACCTTCATGGCTCCAGGAAGTCTGGAGTCCATGAGAATTTGAAATTATGTTCTGCATTTTGCCCTGTTGATCAGGATTCTTCTACAGAATATTTGATCAAAATGTTCAGTAGTGGTAGCTGAGTACCATCCAGTCCTTCTGGTCTCTTGGCAAAGGAGACAGTTGTTCAGGGAGGCAAGTAGCCGCACTTCTATATCCGCCTTCCTATTCCTGACTCTCCTTCTTCCTCGGTTGTTGCACGTGAATAGAGACAACTGTTGTGCTTTGGATGGCTGCTTGCAAGATTTTAAGAGCCTGGGCACTATGCAAGGAAATAAGAGGTAGTGCAGAAGCACTAGACATGTTATTAGGCCAGTTAAAATGGGTGTTTCATGAAGCCATGACCACCCTTTTGTTGTTGTTGTTGTAAACATATCTATCATACAACTTTTGCCAATTCAACTTTTTACAGGTGTACAACTTATTGAAAGCAATAATAATAATTGGCTGTGCAACCCTATCCTTAATAAACACTTTAATTCCATCACCACTAACCCCTCCTTTCCCCTTCCCTCCTACCTCTAGTAACAACCAATAAACTTTGTTCTCTATTAAAAAAAAAAAAAAACTGCAACGAGATACCATCTCTCCCCAACATTACTGGCATGAATCAAAAAAACAGAAAAATAACAAATGTAAGAGAGGTTTTAGGGAGACTGAAACACTTATGCACCACTGGTGAGAATGTAAAATGTTACAACCACCATGGAAAACCATACAACATCTCCTTAAAAAGCTGGAAATAGAAATGCTATATGATCAAGCAATCCCACTCCTAGGAATATGTCCTAGAGAAATAAGAGCTGTCACAGGAATAGACATATGCTCACCCTTCTTCACTGATACATTGTTCACAATAGGAAAAAGATGGAAACAACCTAGGTGCCCATCAACAAATGAATGTATAAACAAATTATGGTACATACACACAATGGAATACTATGCAACAGTAAAAAAACAATGATGAATCTGCAAAATATCTCACAACATGGATGAATCTGGACGGCATTATGCTGAGTGAAATAAGTCAATCACAAAAGGACAATTATTGTATGGGACTACTATTATAAAAGCCCAATAAAAGGTTTACACACTAAAAAAAAAAAAAAAAAAAAAAAAAAAAAAAAAACTTTAATGGTTATGAGGGAGGGGAGTGCTAGGAATGTGAAATCACTAGCTAGATAGTAGACAAGTGTTAACTTTGGTGAAAGGAAAGAACACACAATATAGGAAAAGCCTGCACTACTTGACCAAGGCAAAGCATAGAAGCTTCCTGGACATACCCAAACACCTTGAGGGGCAGAGTTACTGAGGCTGAGGACTGAGGATCATGATCTCAGGGGACATCTAAATCAATTGGCATAACAGAGTTCATAAAGAAAGTGTTCTACATCCTGCTTTGGCGAGTAGTGTCTGGGATCTTAAAAGCTTGTGAGCAGCCATCTAAATACAGCTATTGTCCCATCCTGTTCATAGCAAAGGAGAATGAGGAAAACAAAAGACACAAGGGAAATATCAGTCCAAAGGACGAATGAACCACATGAACCACAGCCTCCACCTGCCTAAGCCTAGAAGAAATAAATGATGCCTGCCTACCATCACCTATTACTCTAATAGGGATCACAACAGATGGTTCCAGATGGAGAGGGGAAACAATTTAGAACAAAATTCAAATTTACAAAAAAAGACCAGACTTACTGGTCAGACAGAGACTGGAGGGACCCCGGAAACTATGGTGCCTGGACACCCTGCTGACTCAGTACCAAAGCCACTCTCGAAATTCATCTTTCAGCCACAGATTAGACAGGCCAATAAAACAAAGAATAACACACATGAGGAAATGCTTCTTAGTTCAGTCAAGTATAGGAGACCTAATGGGCAACTCTCGCTCAAAAGCAAAGACAAGATGGCAGGAAGGGACAAGAAACATGGAGGAATGGATGTGGGGAGCCCCAGGTGTAAAGGAAAAGGTGGAGAGTGCTGACACATTGTGGGGATTATAACCAATGTCACAAAAACAATTTGTCTATGAATTTTTGAATGAGAAACTAATTTGCACTGTAAACTTTCACCTAAAACACAAAAAAAGAAAAAAATCAATTTTATTTCTATACACTAGTGCTAAACTACTTGAAAATTAAATTAAGAAAACAATCCATTTACAGTATCATCAAAAGAAAAAAAATACTTGGGACTAAAATTAGTGAAAGAAACACAAGATTTGTACATTGAAAACTACAAAACATTGAAAGAAGTTAAAGAAGATCTAAATAAATGAAAAGACATCACATGTTCATGAATTGAAAGACACTGTAGAGTTGCTATGAGTTGGGACTGACTAGAACACACACAACAAGAACAACAACATAGTTAAGATGGCAGTGCTACCCAAACTGAGCTACATACAGATCAACCCATTTCCTAACAAAATCCAACCTACAATTTTTGAAGAAATTGACAAGCTGATCTTAAATTTCGTAGAGAAATGTAATGGAACTAGAATAACCGAAACAATCTTGAAAAAGAAGAACAAAGTTGGAAGACACATGCTTCCTGATTTCAAAACTTACTACAAAATTATAGTATCTAAAACAGTATGGTACTGATGAAAGAATAGACATATTAACCAAAGGAATAGGATTGAGAGTCTAGAAATAAATCTATACAACTATGGTCAGTTGATTTTTAACAAATTCCCAGACAATTCGATGTGGACAGTAAGAGTAAAATTATAAAATTTTGGAAGAAAATACAAGAGTAAACCTTTATGACCTTAGATTAGGCAGTTTCTTAGACACAACATTAAAAGTAAAAGTGACAAAATAAAAAAAAAATTGTGCTTCAACAAAATTAAAAATTTTTGTGTGTCAGAGAACACCACCAAGAATATAAGTAAAACAACCCATAGAATAGGAGAACATACTTGGAAATAATATATCTGATAAGGAACTCTATTCAGAATATATAAAAACTCTTATGATGCAATAAGAAAAACAAAAAACAAACCTGTTGCTGTTGGGTAGATTCCGACTCATAGCAACCCTATAGGATAGAGTAGAACTGTCCCATAGGGTTTCCAAGGAGTGGCTGGTGGATTTGAACTGCTGACTTTTTGGTTTGCAGCAGTAGCTCTTACCCACTATGCCACCAGGGCCCCACTAATAAAAGAAAATGCTATTTAAATATGCACCAAGGCTTTGGATAGACTTTCTCCAAAGAAGATGTGTGAATGGAGAATAAGCTTTATGAAAAGATGTTCAACATCATTTATAATCAGGAACATGCAAATAAAAACCACAGTGAGATACTACTTCACACCTACTAAATAGTTGGCATTGAGCTGATTCCTACTCATGGCAACCCCATGTGTGTTAGAGTAGAACTGTGCTCCATAGGGTTTTCAATGGCTGATTTTTTGGAAGTAGATTGCCAGGTCTTTCTTGCAAGGTGCCTCTGAATAAACTCAAACCTCCAATCTTTTGTTTGGCAATCGAGCACATTAAACATTTCCACCACCCGAAGACTTCCTCACACCCACTAGGATGGCTATAATAAAAAAGACAGACAATAACAAGTGTTAGTGAGGATATGGAGAAATTGGAAAACTCACATATTTCTTGTGGGAATATAAAATGGTGCAACCACTTTGGAAAACAGTTTGGAAGTTCCTTAAAATGCTAAATACAGAGTTACATATAAGCCACCAATTCCATTACTAGATATATATGCAAAGGAAATGAAAACATATATCCACACCAAAATCTGTACACAAATATTTGTAGTAGCATTATTTATAGTTGCCAAAATATAGACCTAATCCAAATGCCTGTCAAATGAAGAATGGATAAACAAAATGTGCATCTATTCATAAAAGAGAATATTATTCAACCTTAAAAAATCAATTACTACATGAATGAACCTTAAAAACATTATACTAAGTGAAAGAATCCGGTCACAAAAGACCACATACTATAGTATTATTCCATTTATATGAGATATCAGAACAGGGAAATCTGTAGAGACAGAAAGTAAATTAGTTGTTGCCAGGGCCTGGAAGGAAAGAATGAGATGTGACTGCTAATGGGTAAGAAGCGTTTTAGGCGTAATGAAGATATTTTAAAATCAGGTAGTGGTGATGGTTACACAACTTCATGAAACTAAAAGCCACAGATTTGTACACTTTAATATTATGGCATGTTAATTATATTTCAATAAAGTGGTTATAACATTTATTAAAATTGCTAATAAATGATATAAATTGAATATCAATACACTTAAATTCACCCTTTTTTTTTTTTCACTCACCCAAGTCTACCCAGTAAGAAATACACAAACATAGTCTGACTGAGAAAATATGTGATTTATTGTGCCTAGGCATAAGCAAATAATGGTTATTCAAGGGAAGAATAATTTACACAGTGGTATCTTTTTTTTTTTTTTTTTTTAACTCTATCTCAGGCTCTGGGGTCCTCTCAGATTTTGCTGACACAGGACTTCTCTTTCAGTCTTTTCTCCCTGCTCCATCCAGCTTCTGCACAGGCTCTCCACACTGAAGAATTGGGTCTCCTTTCTATAGTCACCCTGGGGCATGATGGGACATATTTACTACCCAGGAACTAAAAGAACCTCAGAAGTGCAAGCTAGATCTTTTCTTTGTTCACAGCTTCCAATCCCTGATATTGAGACTACACCGAAAATTGGTTTCTTCTCAAAATTACCAATGGTGAGGGAGTCAGGAATTGTTCATTCCTTTTTTTTTTTCCTTTTCACCTCAAAGTATAAACTGCCCTCCTCTCCACTCTGCGTGTTTAAGCACTGGGATTGGAGAAATGGGCATTAGATTGTCCTTTTCTATTTTTTGTCTTGTCTTCTTCTCCTGTCAATTTTCTGGACTCAGAAAAAGTAAGACTTACATCTTTCTTTCTTCCTATCTTATTCACCTCTTCTTTTATTGCAGTCACAGTACTAAGCCTTAATGGAGGATTAGACACTGGAAGAAGGAAGGCAATTCCTGTTCTTTGGCCTCAAAAACTCATAGTCTAGTTGGAAGACGTAAATGGTCAATTTCAATATAGTAACATACAAAGTAATATAATAAATGCTGTAGTAAGATGGAGAGAGAACTAATTTCACTTTGAGGAGTTAGGAAATCATGTTCATTAATTTGACACTGAAGTTTAAATATCAAATAATAAGTCATTTGTTGAGACAATGAGGCAGAAAGAAGAATTATTTTACAGAGAGGGGGAGGAAGAAATAAAATGAGTGTGGGAATTTAGGTTAAAATTAAACCTCCTTATCAAAATTAGATATGTCTTTCCATACATTCATTTTTTATTATGTTCCCTAGTAGAGCTTTACAAATATTTTGTTCTCATCCCCCCACCCAGTTGTAGATTGTATGATGGCAAACTGTCTGGATTTTATTTAAGGATAGTCATTGAAAAAGTGTCATCAAGAAAATGAAATGTTAAGATTTGTGTTTTAGATTTATATCAAATTATGTGACAATTGGAACAGCTTGGAAGAGATTAGGTTATAAGCAAGAATGAATGCTTAGGAGACTCTGAAAAATGTCCTAGTTGGAAGTAATGAGGATCTGAAAAAGAATAGAGAGGAAATAACAGACTAAAGATGGATTTAAAATATAAAATACATAAGATTTTTTGACTCATGGATTAGCTTATTTTGGATTACTGCAAAGTAAGTCTCCTTGGTGTCCTTTTCACCAATTTTATCTTCTTAATACTTAAATCAGATTGGTAACATCGATGCTTGTGAATCACTAGAGAAGGTAGTGAATGAATAGATATAAACATAGACACAGACATAGATATATTAATAACAAATGCATGCTTTGAAACAGCACCACTAGTCACTACTTAGGGACCATGAAGATAGACAAGAATATGCCTCAGATACCACTCCCTACACATATGCAGGGCTACACAGTCAGAAAAGATGAGTCACTAAGGAATTTTTTTTTTTTAAACTTATAATCAGTGTGCTTTCTAGAGGTGTTTATCGTTTAGACATAGACATCCTAGTAACTTCAACTTGTCTGCAGGTGGGATTTAAAATTTGTTGAGATCCCTCTAGATGTGAGATGCTTTTCATACGTGAATTTATTTAATTGTTTCTAAAACTGAGAGGAAGAAACTGAAAGCCAGAGAAGTTAAGTAAATTATCCAAGATGACAACACCAATAAGGTTAGAGCCAGCCATAAAATTCAACTTTTTTACTTTTTTAATGTGACACCTAAATTTTTTTTTTAATTGTTACTTCAGGTGAAGGTTTACAGAACAAATAGTTTCTCATTAAACAGTAGTACACATATTGTTTTATGACATTGGTTAACAAACCCATGACATGTCAACCCCCTCCCTTCTCGACCTTTTTTTTTTTTTTTGGTGAAAATATACCTAACCAAAGATACACCATTTCAAAAATTTCTACATGCACAGTTCAGTGACATCCACTACGCTCTTCCAATTGTGCTGCTATTCTCATGTTAGATGAAAAAAATAGTTTACAGAACAAAATAGTTTCTCATTAAACAGTTAGTACACATGTTGCCCTATGACAATCGACAATGGTTAACAACCTCACAACACGTCAATACTGTCCTTACTCAACCTTGGGTTCCTTATCACCAGCTTTCCTGTCCCCTTCTGCCTTCTAGCCCTTGTCTCTGGGCTGCTGCATGTCATTAGTCCCGTTTTGTTTTATGGGGCTTTCCAATCCCTGGCTGAACTGTGAACCTCAGAAGTGACTTCACCACTGAGCTAAAAGGGTGTCTGGGGGCCATACTCTCAGGGTTTCTCCAGTCTCCTTTAGGCCAGTAAATCTGGTCTTTTTTGTGTGTGTTAGAATTTTGTTCTACATCCTTCTCCAGCTCTGTCCAGAACCCTTTGTTGTGATCCCGGTCAGAGCAATTAGTGGTGGTAGCCAGGCACCATCTAGCTGTACTGGACTCAGTCTGGTGGAGGCCTTGGTAGCTGTGGTCCATTAGTCCTTTGGACTAATCTTTTCCTTGTATACTGTTCTCTTCATTCTCCCTTGCTCCCGAAGGGATGAGAGCAGTGGAGTATCTTAGATGGCTGCTCACAGGCTTTTAAGACCCCAGACGCTACTCACCAAGGTAGAATGTAGAACATTGTCTTATAAACTGTGCGATGCCAGTTGAGCTAGATGTTCCCTGAGACCAAGGTCCCCACAGCCCTCTGTCCACCAATTCAGTCCCTCAGGGAGTTTGGGTGTGTCTATGGAGCTTCCATGACCTTTTCTTATACAAGTTGTGCTGGTTTCCCCAGTATTGTGTACTGTCTCACCTTTCAACAAAGATACCACTTATCTATTGCCTATTTAGTATTTCCCGCCACCCCTCCCATCCCTGATAACCAGCAAAGACTGTTACTTTTTGTGGGTAAACCTTTTCATGGGTTTTTACAATAGTGGTCCATACAATATTTGTCCTTTTGTGATTGACTTATTTCACTCAGCATAATGTCCTCCAGTTTCATCCATGTTATGAGATGGTTCATAGATTCATTGTTGTTCTTTCTCGTTGCATAGTACTCCATTGTGTGTATGTACCATAGTTTGTGTATCCATTCATCTGTTGATGGACAACGAGGTTGTTTCCATCGTTTTGCTATTGTGAACAATGCTGCCATGAACATAGGTGTGCATATGTCTATTCGAGTGACGACTCTTATTTCTCTAGGATATATTCCTAGGAGTGGGATTGCTGGATCATATGGTATTTCTATTTCTAGCACCATATCATTTTCCAAAATGGTTGTATCATTTTGCATTCCCATCAGCAGTGCATAAGAGTTCCAATCTCCCCGCAGCCCCTCCAACATTTGTTATTTGCAGTGGTTCTGATTCATGCCAGTAATGTCGTGGTGAGATGGTATCTCGTGGTTTTAATTTGAATTTCTCTAATGGCCAGCGATCAGGAGCATTTCCTCATGTGTCTGTTGGCCGCTTGAATGTCTTCTTTGGTGAAGGGTCTGTTCATTTCCTTTGCCCATTTTCTAATAGGATTATTTGCCTTTTTGTTGTAGAGCTGTTGGATTTTCTTGTAGATTTTGGAGATTAGAACTTTGACTGATTTGTACTGTCCAAAATTTTTTTTCCCAGTCTGTAGGTTCTCTTTTTACTCTTTTGGTGAAGTCTTTTGAAGAGCATAACAGTTTGATTTTCAGAAGATCCCAGTTATCTAGCTTATCTTCTGGGGTTTGTGGGTTGATTGTTAGGGTTTGTATCCTGTTAATGCTGTGTATTAGGGCCTGTAGCATTGGTCCTAAATTTTCTTCTATGAACTTTATAGTTTTTGGCTTTATATTTAAGTCTTTGATCCATTTTGAATTAGTTTTTGTATATGGTGTGAGATAGGGGTCCTCTTTCATTTTTTTGCAGATGAATATCCAGTTTTTCCAGCACCATTTATTAAAAAGACTGTCCCCCATTTGACAAACTTTGGGCACTTGTTGAAGATCAGGTCACCATAGGTGAATGGATTTACATCTGGGTTCTCAATTCTGTTCCATTGGTCAATGTATCTGTCATTGTACTAGTACCAGGCTGTTTTGACTACCGCAGCTGTATAATAGGTTTTGAGGTCAGGTAGTGTCAGTCCTCCAACTTTATTCTTCTTCAGTAGTACTTTACTTATTCAGGGCTTCTTCCCTTTCTATATAAAGTGAATGATTAGTTTTTCCATCTCTTTGAAGAATGTTGTTGGTATTTGGATTGGAATTGCATTGTATTTGTAAATTGCTTTGGGTAGAATTGTCATTTTCACAATGTTGAGTCTACCTGTCTATGACCATAGTATGTTTTTCCATTTATGTAGATCCCTTTGGGTTTCTTGCAGTAATGTTTTGTAGTTTTATTTGTATAGGCCT
This sequence comes from Dugong dugon, assembly GCA_030035585.1. Classification (NCBI taxonomy): domain Eukaryota; kingdom Metazoa; phylum Chordata; class Mammalia; order Sirenia; family Dugongidae; genus Dugong; species Dugong dugon. Next base: position 40,017,275 of record CM057479.1, read on the forward strand.
TTTACATGCCTGGTTAGATTTATTCCTAAGTATTTTCTTTTTTTAGGGGCTATTATAAATGATATTCTTTTCTTGATTTCGTTTTCATCATTCTCTTTATTGGTGTATAGAAATCCAACTGATTTTTGTATGTTTATCTTGTATCCTGCTACTCTGCTGAATTTTTCTATTAGTTCCAGTAGATTTCTCATGGAGTCTTTAGGGTTTTCTATGTATAGTATCATATCAACCACAAACAGGGACAGTTTAACGTCTTCATTACCAATTTGGATGCCCTTTATTTTTTTTTTCTTGCCTTATTGCTCTAGCTAGAACTTCCAGCACAATGTTAAATAGGAGTGGTAAGAAAGGGCATCCTTGTCTTGTTCCTGTTCTCAAGGGCAATGTTTTCAGCCTCTCTCCATTAAGAATGATGTTGGCTGTTGGTTTTGCATAGATGTTCTTTATTATGTTGAGAAATTTCCCTTCTATATCTATTTTATTGAGAGTTTTTATCAGGAATGGGTGTTGGATTTTGTCAAATGCCTTTTCGGAGTCACTTGAGAAGATCATGTGGTTCTTTTCTTTCCTTTTATTTATGTGGTGGATTACGTTGATTGATTTTCTAATGTTGAACCATCCTTGCATAGCTTGTATGAATCCTACTTGGTCGTGGTGTACTATTTTTTGATATGATGCTGAATTCTATTGCCTAGAATTTTGTTGAAAATTTTTGCATCTATATTCATGAGAGATATTGGTTTGTAATTTTCATTTTTTTTTTTGTGGCGTCTTTGCCTGGTTTTGGTATCAGCGTTATGCTGGCTTCATAGAATGAATTTGGAAGTGTTGCTTCCTATTCTATGCGCTGAAATAGCTTGAGTAGTACTGGTACAACCTCTTCTGTGAATGTTTGGTAGAATTCCCCAGTGAAGCCATCTGGGCCAGGGCTTTTTTTGTTGCGAGTTTTTTTTATTACCTTTTCAATCTCTTCTCTTACTATGGGTCTGTTCAGATTTTCAACATCACTTTGTGGTAGTATGGGCAGGTAGTGTATTTCTAGAAATTTATCCATTTCCTCTAGGTTTTCAAATTTGTTGGAGTATAGTTTTTCATAATTTTCTGTTATGATCCTTTTTATTTTAGTTGGGCCTGTAGTAATGTCACCCATTTAATTTCTTATTTGGTTTATTTGAGTCCTCTCCTGGTTTTCTTTTGTCAGTCTGGACAGTGGTTTGTCGATTTTGTTGATTCTTTCAAAGAACCAACTTTCAGTTTTGTTGATTCTTTCTATTGTTTTTCTGTCCTCTATTTTCATTTATTTCTGCTCTGGTCTTTATTATTTCCTTTCTTCCGGTGGTTGTGGGCTTTTTTTTTTTTTTTTTTTTTTTGCTGTTCTCTTTCTATTTGTTTGAGTTGTGTAGTTAATGCTTTGATTTTGTCCCTTTCTTCTTGTTTGATATGTGCATCTATTGCTATAAATTGTCCTCTGAGGACTGCCTTTACTGTGTCCAAAAGGTTTTGGTATGATGCCTTTTCATTCTCATTTGATTCTAGGAATTTTTTGATTCCATCTCTGATTCTTGTATTACCCAGTGATGTGTAAGCTGGGTATTATTCAGTTTCCATGTAATTGATTTTTTTTCCTTGCTCTTTCTATCGTTAATTTCTACCTTGATGGCACTGTGGTTAGAGAAGATACTTTATATTATCTCAGTGTTTTGGATCTTGTTGAGGATTTCTCTGTGGCCTAAGATGTGGTCTATTCTGGAGAATGTTCCATGTGCATTGGAAAAGAATGTGTACTTTGTAGCTGTTGGATGGAGTGTTCTATATATGTGTATGAGGACAAGTTTGCTGATTGTGCCCTTTAGGTCTTCTGTATCTTTGCTGGGTTTCTTCTTAGTTGTTCTGTCCTTTACTGAGAGTGGTGTGTTGAAGCCTCCTACTATTATTGCGGAACTGTCGATTTCTCTTTTCAGAGTTGTTAGAGTTTGTTTTATGTATTTTGGAGCTGTGTCATTGGGTGAGCAGATGTTTATTATGGTTATGTCTTCATGATGGATCGTCCCCTTAATCATTATATAGTGTCCTTCCTTGTCTTTTATGGTGAATTTTGGTTTAAAGTCTATTTTATCTGAGATTAGTATTGCCACTCCTGCTCTTTTTGGTAGTTGTTAGCTTGATATATTTTTTTCCAACCTTTGACTTTTCATAAATTCACATCTTTGTTTCTAAGGTTTGTCTCTTGTAGACAGCATATTGATGGATCCTGTTTTCTTATCCATTCTGTCACTCTCCATCTCTTTATGGGTGCATTGAGTCCATTTACATTCAGTGTAATTATTGATGTATGTGAGTTTGTTGTTGTTATTTTATAGTCCTTTTTTTTCGTTGTGCTGACGTTTTCTTTGTTGTTCTTACTGTCCTGTGGTGAATTACTTTTGTTTGTGGATTTTTTTTTTTCATTTTCATTGTTTTTGTAAGTTTTGTTTTTGCTGAGACTTTATGTTTTTCCTCTTTATATTTATGAGTATGTTTGTTAAATTTCTTTGTAGTTAGCATGAAATTTACCCTTATGTTTCTAAGTTTTTATGTTTCTAAGTAGTCTATTATTACTTGGTATTGCCTTGCCTTCCTCTCTATTAGAAGGTTCTGTACCTACACTGTTTATTCCCTCTTTTATTTTTTTGATGTTTTTGTCATTTACAGATTAACTGCTCTGATTTCCTGTTGTATTTCTTTTGGTTTTGGATAATCCTTGAGAGTTCATTTCCTAGATTGGTATCTGGCTGGTACGTTCCTGCATCCTAGATTCAGCCTGTGAGCTGAAGTTGTTTGTTCTCAGTTCTAAGAACTCCGTTTAGTAATTATTGTAAGTTTGGTTTGGTTTTTACATATTCCCTTAATTTATGTTTACTGGAAATGTTCTAACTTCACCATCATATTTGAATGAGAGTTTTGCAGGATATATTATTCTTGGCTGGCAATTTTTTTCTTTCAAGGTTTTATATATGTCATCCCATTGCCTTCTTGCCTACATCGTTTCTGCCAAATAGTCTGAGCTTAGTCCTACTGTTTCTCCTCTGTATGTGACTTCTTGTTTTTCATGAGCTGCTCTCAGGATTCTTTGTTTGTCTTTGGTTTTGGTGAGTGTGATTATGATATGCCTTGGTGATTTTCTTTTGGGGTCTCTCCTATATGAGGTTCGTTGAGCTTCCTGGATGGCCAGCTTTTCATCTTTAATGATACTGGGGAAGTTTTCTGTCAGCAGTTTTTCAATGATCTTCTCTGTGTTTTCTGTTTTCTCCCCCTGTTCTGGAACTCCTATCACTTGTAAATTTTTGCTTTTTATTGTATCCCACATAACTCTCAGGGTCTTTTCATTTTTCTTTGTTCTTTTTTCTGAGTTTTCCTCAAACAGTGTTGTATTCATGTGTTTGTCTTCAATTCCACTGATCCTGTCTTCCACCATTTCAAATCTGCTCCTCAGCTCTTCTATAACACTTTCCTTTCCTGAAATCTTGTTTTTTATGTTTTAGATTTCTAATTGTTGTTTTTATATAATTTCTAGTTGTGAATTTATTTTGGTATTTTGTTCCTGCATTATTTTCCTTATTTCTTCCTTTTTTTTTTTTTTTTTTTTTGCCTGTATTTTCCATGAATTTGTTTGCCTTTTCCATGAGTTTGTCTATTTTTTCCTCATTTTTATCGCTTTTTCCTTCAGCTCTTGGATAATTCTGAGTATCAGAGATTTGAATTCCATATCAGGTAGTTATAGTTCCTTTTCTTCCACTGGAAAGTCATCTGGTGTTTTATTTTGGACACCTACTGAAACCATCCTGTCCTGTTTTTGTAAATGTTTAGATATTGTCTGCTGTCTTAGGGGAATTCAGTAGTTATTGATTGTAGATTTGTTTCATCCTTTTTTTTTTAATTTGGCTATGTCTGTGCAGGCAGGCTGTGTGTTCTTTGTTGTTTGCTCTTCTGTGGGAAGGATACTTTTCACCTCCTTCTCCAATTGGCAGAGTTAGTTGCTCAGGTATGGTACAGCAGGGCAGGTCTAGCTGAAGAGGAGTCACTGGGATGGGTTGTTTGTGGCATTAACTACAGCCACCAGGTCATGTCGATAATCAGTGCAGGGCAGGTTCTGGGTAGGCTGTGGCTGTGCTGCTTGGTGGTGTGATGTTAAGTGCACAGTGCAGGTAGGCAGGATGGAAGGGGGAAATTATGATGTGTGGAGCTAAAATGGATATGGGAGAGAGGAGATAGGAACAGTAGCCAAGAACAGACAAACAAACAAAAAAGAGTGCTAGGGGAGTTTGCCACTGGAGTGGTGAGAAGAGAGACTATGAAATGGAGAAAAACAAAAAGGGGAAGAAGAAGAAAAAAGGAAAGGAAAGAATGAATAAATAAAAATTAGAAAGAAAAAAGAACAGCAAAGCTGCCAGGGGTCCCACCGGTGCAGCTAAAAGGTCTGGAAAACTTGTTCTCAGGTGATGCAGTACAGCCTGGCTAGAAGGTGTAGTGGTGTTCAGCGCCAAGTATTCAGGGAACAGGAAGAGAGGGAAGGTATAGAGAGACGAGAAACTGAGCAATGAAGAAAGGGAAAAAGAGGGAAAAGAAAACAGAACAAATTAAAAAAAGAAAAAGAGCAAGGAAAGCTCCCCAAAAAACAGAAAAAAAAAAAAAACAAGAAAAAAGAAATGCCGCAGGGATCCCTCTGCCTGTCTGCTTAAGCCGAGGGCTTAGGTCCCAAGCCGCGCTGCACCATCTGGCCAGAATGGGCTCCCAACTCGAGAAAAGGAAAAGAAAAAAAACAAATAATTGAAAACAAACAAACAAAAGCCCCGGGATCCCACCAGCATGGCAGCCCAGACCGGGAAGCAGTTCCACACTCAAACGGAGTTCTGCAGCCCCTCAGGAAGAAGCAAATGTGGCACACGGACCCAGGTATTTTGAGCAAAAGGTGGGGGAGGTGGTGCGAGGTAAGGAAGTAATCAAAAGAAGCAGAAAAAAGCAACACCAGCAGTCAACAAATGGCACTCAGGGAGCCTGCCAGTTCGGGCAGGTGGAATCCAAGCAGCCAGTGCTTCCCAGCCCAGAGACTGTGGCCGCGGGAAGCAGAGGAGGCCGAGTCGGGGTGAAGAAGGGTGGGGGGTGGGAAAGCATATATCGAAAATTACCAGTTGTTTTGTCTCCTGCTGGAACCTCTGTGAAGCTGTTTCTTGTACCCCCTATTTGCTGGTCTCTGATAGGTGTCCAAGATGACAGATCCTTGCTGCCTTTGCTGATGGGGACCTCTGCAAGAATCTCTCCTCACTCTCCGTTCTCAGTCAGTTTTCTCACTCTATTTGGTACTTGGCTGAGTTCTTTATCTCTTCATTTGATGTTTTAGGGTTTCAGGATTTCTGTTTTCTCTGTTTGGCTTAGTTTTTCGTATCTTTGCTGTGGAGGGATGGCATGGTGCTTCTGCTTAGAGTGCCATTTTACCCTCCAGCTGTGACTCCTAAATTTTTAAAAAATGTTCGTATGTGACTCACATTTGGGGGCCACATTATATTTCTTTTGGACAGCACAGCTATAGATATGATTGTGTCTGGATATGGGGCCTAAGATTCTTGCAACTGGAAAGAATATGGGTCTATGTACATTGAAGAGTCAGGCAATTAGCCGGCACTAGTCCTTGGACTTCTTATAAAGGTGATAAAGTTCTTAGTCGTATATGAGAGTTTTAGTCAAAATTTTTGTTCTCTGGAGTGAAAACATTCTTTGAAAATATTATACAGATCATATAGGGTCCTATAGGCAGAGGTGAATATTTGATTTTTTTTTTCTTTTAAGTGCAACGTAAGGCCATAGTCAGTTTTTATGTAGGAGAATAATATAATCTGATTTATACTGAGACAGTAGAGTAGCCTTCTGTTACAATGGTTAAATATTCCCAGATTCAAACCCTAGTTCCTCATATTACTTGGATGGTATTTTTAATGTGAGTTAACATTTCTTCGAGGGTGTTGGTTCTTCAAAGATAAAATTCTCGCCTTCCATGTGGAGACCCAGTTTGGATTCCCAGCCCTTGCACCTCATGTGAAGCCAAGACCTGTCTGTCAGCTGAGATTTGTATGTTGCTATGATGCTGAACAGGTTTCAGTGAAGCTTCCATACTAAGACAGACTAGGATGAAAGGCCTGGTGATCTACTTCAGAAAATCAACTAGCGAAAACCCTATGGATCACATTAGTCCGATTCGCAACTGAACATGGGGATGGCACAGGACTGGGCAGAGTTTTGTTCTGTTGTGCATGGGGTCGCCATGAGCCAGGGGCCAACGTCATGGTAGCTAATAACAACATTACTTCATCTGTTACATAATGCACTCTCCCTCTCTAAGATCATAGACAGAACTGATTTCACACGCTATAATTTTGTTTGTGCAAACTTACGTCTCTGTTCTATATTCTATTTATTCATGATCTCACCTTTATTTCTCATCCCTAGTCCCTTTCTTTTCTACAATCAGGCAACTGCTCTCATGTATCTAAGTCCAGCCACTTTAGCTACCTCAAATTTATTTATGTGATTCTGTGAAAAATACAGATATTTTGCACAAGTGTTTAAAAAACATTTACATAAAATATTGAACAATGGATATTCTTTTTTCTTCTTCTTTTTAAAATTATTTAACATGTCATAATATGTAGAATCCCACGTTGTAATATGTTGACTCTTGTTTGGGTTTTTAAATTGCTGTGTAGTTTTCTACCGTGTGCGTACAATACATTTGGCTCATTCCTTTCACTAGTGATGGATATTGTAATAGTTTGATTAAGGTCTAACTTTAATTTAAGCCAAATGGATAAAGAAAATAATGTTCTTTCTCATTCAGATAAGGCAGCCATTATACGAAAATGTCACAAATGGAAATAAAATTCAGCATACTTTACAGCTGTCTCCCATTTACCCAAGGTATAAAGAAAGGGGAGTTTTCCACTCTGAAGAAGAAAGGGAGTCTGCTACCAAAGGGAAGAGTTTTTTTCAGAAGTCCAACAAAGATTTTGCATATAGGTAAATTGTATGAGTGTGGCAGACAGACTTCAAGTTGGCCACTCTAACCCTCACCTTCTGGTGTTTTTGCAATCATTTCCCCTTGAGTGTGGGCAGAATGTGTAGTGTGCTCTAACCAATAGAATATGGCAAAGTTACAGGATTTGACTCCTCTGAAGATTATGTTACAATAGGACTCCATCCTACTAGCTGACTTGCTCTAGAGATTCTCTATGCTACCTTGATGAAGTAAGTTGTCCACATGGCAAGGAACTCCTTTAGAAGCTGAAGGCTGCCTCTCAGAGGTAAGAATGACCCCCAGCTAACAAGAAGCTGGAGCCTCAATCCTACAGATGCAAGGAAATAAATTCTGCAAACAACCTAATGAGTTTGTAATGAGATTCTTCTGTAGTTCAGTTTCCATATGAGAACACAACCTGGCTGACACCTTCACTACAGCCTGTAAGACCCTAAGCAGGGGACTCAGCTAAGCTATGCCTAGACTCCTGACCCTTGGAAACTGTGAGATAATAAATCCCTGTTGTTTCAATCTGCTAAATTTGTAGTAATTTGTTATGCAGCAGTAGAAAACTAACATGGGAGGGAAGATGTTTTTATAACCTGTAGATCCCAAGGTAAGGCAGTCATTCCTTGCCCAGACAAGAGAAAGTTAATATGTTTGTTACAGGTATTACCTAGTGAAATAGTAGTGGTACAGAGTAAAGACATGTCTGCTCAGGTTGTTCTGGAAATACAAGTACAGATAACTCATTTTTATATAGACAGCTAACTAAGTACACATAATCTATCATTCCTTCTTAAAATTTATACCTAAAGGCCATTCACATTGTTACATATGAAAGACAGCATGGAAAACTAAATTAAATTGCTGTATTAATAACCACACTGCACCAGTTAGCTTTATATTTAAGGGTAACATGTTTTAACTGGAGCCCTGGTGACACACTGGTTAAGAGCTCAGCTACTAAACAGAAGGTCGGCAGTTCAAATCCACCAGCTGCTCCTTGGAAACGCTATGGGGCAGTTCTACTCTGTCTTATAGGGTCTCTATGAGTTGGAATCAACTCGACGGCAACAAGTTCGTTAATATGTTTTAACTAAGAGTTCAGACTAGGGACCAAAATTTCTTTTTAGGAAGTTACTTAGGCCCCATAAAAGGTAATATCATTACTACCCCTACTAGAGCAGGTTAGCTCCACTTCTTCACTACCATAGGCAATGTCTATGCCTGTTACTCAAAAGATACCAGAAAGACACATCTAGTCAAACAAATATTGCTGTTCTGTGAAAATGATTATGCTCAAGAGAACAACATCATAGCCTAGCTCTAAGATCTAAGCCAACTTCCAGCTGACAACAGTTAATGACTAGTTTTTTTAAAAAAAAATTTTTTTCTCAGCAACAAGTAGTGAATATCCTTGTACATACCCCTTGTTGCACCTGTGTGAAAGCATCTCAAGGGTGGAACTCTGGATCAAAGGGAATATGCAGATTTAATTTCACTGAATACTACATGATTTCCTTCCAAAATTGACTATTTATTCCAAAAAAATGATTTATTAATCCCATCTACACTGCCTTGGCTTCTGCATTCAGTTTTAAATTTACAATAATTTTTCTAATTCCCCTCAATTGCTATAATATTTCTTGGAAGTAAATTAAATAATTATTTTCCCTGGTCATTAAGAGTCACGTATTGTCTTAAATATTCCATTAAAACAACAAGCTAATCTATGATTTCTAGAAAAAAAAAAGTCAATTCACAGATAATTAGCTGATTAAATAAATCCCAAACAACCTAAATGTAAACAAAACAAATAAACAACAACAAAAAGACCAGTGAAAACTAGTCTAGGCCATACTTTGACAGTCTTCCTGAATGAATGATCCAGGATAACTTACTCATCTTACTAAACAGAATAGGCCAAAATGTTTTTTTCTCGTGTATATAAAGCTAAGCTTAGGAAAAGAAATTTGGATTCATTTAGAAAAATAAAAGGGTTACATACTTTTTATATACTTAAATACATTGTGTTTTCTGCCATCTAAATTTACATACTCAGAAATAGTTAAATCTTTTGACAACTGTTATAACTTAAATCTAATAAACATTGAAGAAAATACTGTATGCAATTTACAATATCACAAAAAACTCATTTACTTTTTTAAGATCACCTGTTTTAATTATCTTTGTTACACACATATATATATTTAATAACCAGTTTATATTCATGGCTGATTCTTAACAAGGGGAAATAAACTGTTAGAACCTGTTATTGTAAAACTTGAATACAGACCCCATTAATATAAAAAATTAGTATTCATGTCATTTTACATTTGTTACAATCTTTAGATAGATGTTAAACATAAATTATATTTTATAGCATGTAAGAAGTTAGTGAAGAGGTAGAATTGTAAGGGCTGTGAAACTTGAGTCCAGATGTTAATTTCCCTTTGAAAACTGGTATTGACGGTGATCTTCATAACCAGGAGATTTCTATTGGTTGATCCAAAGTAACATTATTTGTTGTCAGATAAATTTCTAGTATCTAAACAATAAATAAATAAATGAAAAGTTACTTAATTGCTTAATCAGAACCACATTTCTTTTAATGAAGATTATCTCCGTAAACAAATGTTTTTAAATAAACCTTGTTTATCTTATTCATGTAGATGAATTTTTATTCTGGAAGTTCACAGCCATTTGAGTAATAATCTCACCCAACCCAGCCATTTTACAGATGATGACAATAAATCCCAGAGAGGTGGAGTGGCTTGTCAAAAGACAGTGAAAACTGAGACTATTAACCAATGGTCTTGATTTCTATTACTTTACTATTTCCACATAACTTCTTGAAATACAAAGTTATTTATAATTGCTCTATATGGTTCTCAACGCTCCTCTGCCCCCAAAGTTTAGCCAGTTGTTTACAAGCAAAATTTAAATTTAGAAATACAATGTTTTCTTCTACATCAATCCCAAACGGATTTAGGTTCCTGAATTTATTGTCAATGTTTTTAATTCCATGTGTTATTTTCTTTCACTGAAATAATCTAAATAGACCATGTGAGGGCTAATCCTAGAGATGACCAAGTAAACACCTATATTCAAACAATTATCTGTCATACTTTTGTGATATGATGGTTTTGCAAAACCTTGTTATTGTTGCTTCTTCTTCAACACACCTACATGACTCTCTGTGTATTTACTTGGAAAATTTGGATTCAGTCACAAAATATACAAGAGAAGAGGAAGAGAACCAACATTCTTCTATTTCCCACCACATACCAGACACTGTCCTAGGGGCTTTATAAAATTTATTCATCACAAAAGCACAACTTTAGGGTTTATTTGTCACACTTTATAGTAGAGGAGTTTAAACAAAAGAGTTAAATGATTTGCTTAATACCTATTAGCTAGAATTGAAACTAATCCATCCTACACCAATACCTAAGCTAGTTCCTTTATATCAAGAGTTAACAGTAGCAAGTATATTTCATAGCTCTTAACACATTTTACAAAGATCAACTAGGTAAAATTGTGTTGTAAGAAAGTTTTAAAATTCTTATGGTTGGAGCAATTAAATCAACTTTGCTATACCTATGGAGAAGGGCAAACAGACTAGATAAAGAAATTAACCACTCTCTCTTTTTCCCTCATATCTGTAAAGGCTGGGAAAACAGTAGGCATTAATAAATATTTGTTGAAGCTAAATGTACTTAGAAGTAATTTCTCCACTGTTACTGACAGCAGCATATATTTTCTTTTGGAATCTCTAAGGTAATAAAACATTAAAAAAAATCTGAATACTTAAAATTCTTTTCAAATGTGTTTGAGAGCTGGAGAAAATATTTTTATTTTTAAATAGTGTGTTTTTGTGCCAAGTATTTGCTCAAAATTAGCTTGAAATAATATTCAACAAGTTAAAATATTTTTGACATTATTCAGATGATTTTATTTACTTTATTATTTTCAGAGTAAAAGTTGTTTAAGTTTTTTTCACCATTATAATAATAAGAAAGAGCAAGGAAATACATAAACATAGCATACATTTTTTATCTGATTAAACACTGGACAGTGAGACAAAACCATGTTCTAATTTGGTTGACAATCATTGGCTATTTATACTTAGACATTAATTTCCCTTTTCCAGCACTTCATTTTCTGGGCTTTCACATAAAACCACCAGACTAAATCAGTGATTCTCTTACTTTAGAATTTTATAAACCAGTAAAATTTTAAAAAGGAAAAAAAGAAGTGGGTGTGAAGCACTAGGTTATCAAATATTTTACCTAGGAAGGACATTACAAATACTACACTAATTTCCCAATCTTGTCAAAATTTCAAGAAATAGGAGGTATTTTAATGCTAAAATATTAAGAAAGACATGATTTTACATGAAAAGACAATTACCATTTGCCTACAGAATAGCAGTGTTAGTATGACAAGTGTTAAGTTTTAAGTGAATGAAATGGCCTCTACTGTCCTCCCAAAGTCTAATATCTTATGAAATCTATGAGAACTTAAACTTGTGTCCAAGATACACAAACTGAAATAAATTGGCTATTTTTCAAATGTTAAGTTTTCATCTAACATGATTGTCTGTTTAATAGTCTTTTTTTACCCAACCTTAAACATAAATGTGTACATGCAAACTCAAAGACAGTTTGAGCTATGCAGATACAATCTTAAACTTGGATCAAAGACTTGTAACGGCTGTTTTCTAGAAGATATGTTATTTAAAAGCTGCCTTTATAAGCCTAGATTCACAGAATTTAGAACTGAGAGGAGCTTAAGGGATTGTTTGCTTACATATTTGTATTTAATTGGAGAGAAAAAGGAGGCCTAAATTCTATTTGTTTTAAGTAAAAAACTAATTACTGGCAGCAGTCAACTTTACCACAAGAATTCAGGCTCCTTGTTAGTGTCCCATATCTGTATCCTACATGGACAGTTTTATCAATTTTGCAAGGACTTTCAAATATATTTCATCAAAGACATAATAAATGTTTAAAAATGTGGACTTTTTAGTTTTGAGAAATGATTTCTGAGGCACTTTACATATAGGGATAATAGTTACTATAGAAGCTTAATATAATTTTTAATTTTTTGAGATAATTATAAAATAGATGCCATTGGATTGATTTTTATGACTTTATTAAAGATGGAAGTTCAATGAAAATAAATAAATATCATAGTTAACCCATAATTATGTTTCTTCAGAGCTGAAAAATATAAGAAGTTTATTTAAATGTTTTAACTAGTTCTATTTAACAAAATATTTTTATATGTCACTTACCTCCTTGTCTGACGTGCTGTTAAATGTAAGTAATTTTTTATTTCCTTTATACGTGAGAGAAACTTCTTTGACAGAATCCTTTCCTTTTCCCCATACCCTGATGAGTCCAAGCCTCATTTCATTTGTATTCACATAACCATTTTTCAATATAGTGCTTGTCAAGCTGGTCTATAAAGAAAAAGAAAAAGAAATAATGTATATCTTTCTTTTTCAAAAACAACTGAATCTTTTTAAAAAATAGACTGGCCCAAAGCAAAAAGGTATTTAATAATATAGCAAATTGTTCATATATTTGAAATGCGGTATTTTATATAATAAACATGCAATAAAACTTCAAATATTATTTTACACAATTGTATGTAAATGATCTCATATGAATACACACCTTGTTTAAATTAAATTGTACCATGAAATACAGTTGTCTTTCATAGGTATCTGCAGAGGGAAAAAAAGCAGTACATTTTTATTTCAAAACAACAATAGTAAATACAAGGGTATTTTGCTTCTTTTGCCGAGTATAAATGATATAAAATACCATAAACATATACCTAAAATTTTCCTAAGGGTATTTAACTTGTTGAAACAGTGCAAGGAGCACTGAAGTAGTAAGGATGAGTCACCAGAGAGGGTTCTAGAAGGATGAGGTATGTTAGTGTATGCGTGTGTGTGTGTGGGGGGATAAATCTAAAGCAGTGACATGTTTAAAATCACCTTAAATGCAGCTCTGAGAAGGTGAAAAGAAGTGAAAGAATAAACAGAATTTCCTGGTAATAGTGGTAGACACTTCCCTTGCCACCTCAATGACCGACAAGAAAATAACATTTATAAAACAAAAGGAACACCATAGCAACTTACACTTGAGTCACTTGAAAAAATATTCAATTGTTAGAGATGGTTACAAGTCAAATTGATAAAAGACAGGGTTTATATTCATTTCTTTACCTAAAATATGTTGTTGTTAGGTGCCATAGAGTCAATTTCGATTCACAGTGATCTCATGTGACAGAGTAAAATTGTCCCATACTGTTTTTCTAGGCTGCAATCTTTACAGGAGCTGATTGCCAGGTCTTTCTCTTGTGGAGCCGCTGGGTGGGTTTCAACTGCCAACATTTCGGTTAGCAGCTGAGCACTTAAGCACTGCTCCGCCAGGGCTTCTTACTGAAAATATACTCTTGCCATATTTAAAATCACTTTTAATAAAACACCCACAACTAAAACTTATTGAGTGCTTTACTCAGTTCATCGAATTCTGAGTACTTCACCACAGCTACTCTAAGAGTTATGTATTACTATTATTTCCCCCTGCCCAGGTTTCCCTGACTTCTTAGATTTTGTTCACATGTAAAAACAAACAAGAACTCATCAAACAGAAACAGAAAGGTAGAGTTAAATTAATGATTGAAACAAGTATTGGAATACCACTGAAATAGGCAATAACTTTTTTGATTTCCTTCTCCACTTATACATATCAGCACTATATTAGTTAATTGAGAAATTTCTTAATTTGCAATTAATTTTATCTATAGTAAGATTAAATTATATTCTGCCTAAAACTTTTTTCTCTCTCTAATACATGCAACAGCTTATTTAAGATGTGTCATGAGGCAAAATATATTAGTCTTAATTTTTAAATATGCATTTTAAATTAAGTTTTTAAGAGTAATTTTCAAACAAATATAGAAATCTGAAGTAAAGTTAAACAAAGGTGACAGCCATTAGGAGAATATGGGCAGTTTTTTTTTGTTTTTTGGTAGTTGTTTAAATGAATAAGATAAAGAGCAAATACGATTTTAGTCCAGCACACAGATAGATCTATTTCATTAAGATAAGTATGAAAAATGAATATTTAAACTTTACTAAGTTAGAATGGTCAAAATCAATGCACCCAAGGTTTATCATAATTTTATTTTGATTCTTTTCGAGAGGAAGAATTTATTAGCAAATAATAATATATCATAAAATTTGAATGTATTTGTTTAAAAGGAGAAAATCATTTAAAATGGGTACTCATCGACTAGACTGAGGTCCTAACCGTGAGAAAATGGCTTTGAAGATTCTGATTTAATAAGTCCAAAGATTTTAAGCATTTGTTGTGTATTGCCGTTTCTGTTTACTCAGAAAATTTCATGGGTTATTTGAAATATAATTGGTCAGAACAATTTTGTCTACCTGCATGAAGAGAGTATAGAGAAATATCTGAATTTTGTTCAGTTCATTTTCAGTGATTAAAAACAATAAAAACAACAAAACCTGTCATGGTAAGGACCTTAGAAGTTCTTTCATCTGCTTTTAGTTTGATAGGAAGAAATGGAAAAAAAAAAATCTAAATCTAGGGAGATTTGACTCCCTAGCTATTAGATGTCAATAATTTAATTTGCTAAATTGTGAGATTCAAAGACACCCTGAATGCAAATTATGCATACCTCAACTTTACACCCCAGGGAAACTGTAGGCAAATTCAACGTGCCTGTTGCTAGTCCCTGGTGTGAAAGCAGGGCTGCAAACCTTGGTGTGGTCCCCCAGTTAATGTATTAATGAAAGTCAGGACTCTAAAACTCTACCATTTCAACTGATAGCAACTGGTTTCTTCATCTTCTAAATCACAAGGTTTTAGAGAGTTTTGTTTCGTTTTCAGGGTCTTGTTTATTAGCATACAATTCTTATATCAACTTTCTGATATAACTTATTTACTAACAGAATTTTATTTCTTATAGTTGTGGAATATTAGCTATGATTTATCTGAAAAGGTGAAAGGTATGTGTCTTTGCTGTTAATGAAAAAATCTATCACCTGTGGATCTCATTTGAAATTGCAGTGAACTGCCCCATGAGAACTTCAACACCACATAGATGTTAGTTTTTATAACGAAGGTTTGTGTTAAAGAGAATGTTCTGAGCTTTCATCTAGTAAATTTGGGACTGTTGATAGCAATCAGTACACCGGATCCTCTACCCGTGTTTATTGGTAAAATGGAAACATTTTACACAAAGGCAGATTCCCCTGAATCCAGTGGAATTTGGAGGAGCCCCAGAATCTGCATTTTTAACTAACTACCCCTGTTGATTCTGATGCTGACGGTCAACATAGTAAACACTGCTAGAAAATGGGCAATTCAGTCTGGTTTTCAGGGGCCATCAAGGAGGAGTAAACATAGATCAACTTTTATGGATGTCTTCTCGTATAAAATACATACTGAATTAAAATAATTTAATAACCATAAACATAAAGACTAAAATTTGTGTCTGGTTTCTGAACTATCTCCTTGTTTTAAAGGTATCTCTTATACATTAATATGTATACATGAAAAATTGTTGTTAGGCTCATTTGACCTTATACGTATTGAGAGTCTGTTATGTGAAAAGCACAGTCAGAGTACGAAGATGTTCAATATACAGTTACTGTGTACACAAATCTCTTAGTTATCTAGACATTTTGTTATAAGGGTTAACTATATTTAGGATAAGAGTAAAGTCTTTTAAAGCTTTGCAACTGTTTTTTTTTTAAGTTGATTCAACTAATTATTAAACTCTCTTAGCTTTAAATAATACTTATAAATTTTTATTCAGTTTGCAAAGTACAAGAGTAGTAACAGAAAAGAAATGTTAGAGAAACAGTAGGTCATCAATTACATTCATCTATTAAATGAAACACTCACCTATAGTGTCTCCATCATCCCAAAACAGAGATCCTTGTGCCATATGATTATCATCCGCAGCAACAATGAGGCTCATGTAATTTTGTCGACTATAAGGAAGGAATATAGTTTTACCCATGTTTGTAGAATAGCATATGTCTAGTGATGATATGACACCCATATATGTATAGAAAAAAAACCCAAAAAAACCCACAACTAAGTATACTAATGAAAGAAAATGCAAACTGTTTTAGACAAAGGTAAATAAAGGACTTTCTTTTTTCAATGAGTTAATGAGAATGATATAAATCATAAAATCCTTCATATTTAATAGAAGATATTGTGCATGACTTTTGGTCTCAAGAGTTCATCTACTGTTACAAATCAAAAGTGACCATATTTATAATAAAACAGTTTGAAGTCTATGGATATACTTATTTGTTCTTCTCTTTGGTGATACTCTCCTTGACCATTAAACAACAAACTATTTTAATAGCATATTTTGTATCTCTTATGACTTAAGCCTTTCTCACATTTCTATACGTAAATTAATCGCTGAATTATCATTTTAATTGTTAATGAGAGTGCTTAGAGTAGCCAGTAAATTTTAAGTCCACTTCTAGGAATGGACAATGCCTCCCAACCTTGTGTCTATAGAGGCCCATCCTTGAATAAAAGCACCTGCTTCCAGGCTCATTGTATAGCAATTTGTGGAGAGCAACTTGGTTTGACAGACTCATATTGCTAAGGAAGAGTTTCTCAAACTATGTTTAGCTATATGCCTTTTCCAATCACAAATACTAAAGGATGTACTCTCATAGACCTCTCCTAAGACATTCAGAAAAATGATAGAGTTCGAATCTCCATAGTAATTTTGTATTTTCCAGATGGAAGATATTCACATATCTTAGCATACAGGTACTATATATATGTATGTGTGTGTGTGTGTGTGTGTGTGTGTGTGTGTGTGTGTGTGTGTGTGTGTATATATATATATATACTTATATATGTATGTATATATATACATACTTATATATGTATGTATGTATATATATGTATGTAGATGTATACACACACACACACACACACACACACTACACACACACACACACATATATATATATATATATACACACATATGGAGGTCTGATGGTGCAGTGGTTAAGAACTTGGCTGCTAAGCAAAAGGTCTGCAGTTTGAATCTACCAGTCACTCCTTGGAAACCCTATGAGGCAGTTCTACTCTGTCCTATAAGGTCGCCATGAGTCGGAATTGACAAGACACCAACAGGTTTATATATACACACACACACACACACACATACATATACACATATATAATACATAACACATATATGTACTATATCTGTGTACATACACGTATGTATATATTTCAGCTCACACCCACTGTGGTAAAAGAGGTATATATCTTATTAGTAACAAAAACATGGTTTCACCCACAATTCTCCAATATACATTAAACCTTGAGATAATAAAGAATTTCAAAACTTACATTCTACCCTGTTCTTACTCATAAATCCTGTATCTTATTTACTGTCTCCCATACATGCACACATAGAATGGCCTTTCTCCTCCTCTGTCATAAAAATAGTAAAAATTCTTCAAGGTACAACTTTGACTAGTCTCCTCTATGAAGCCCTCACTATCATGTAGGATAACTTTTTTTTCCTCTTTGACATCAGGATAGAATATCATTATAAATGGAGCTTGGTGTTTCCAGGAGATGGCAATAGTCTATTCATGTCAACTGGAGCTGTCAACATGTAGAATTTCAGGAGAGTGAATACAGCATGAGAAAAGAAGAGGAACAAAGGCTGAGTCTTCTATAATCTGAATATCTAAGCCAGATATTAAGGCACTATAAATAGAGATTCTATGAATGACATAAGAGACTCATTCTTGCGTCGATTACAGGAGACAATGTGGACCCATAGCTCCTGGTAAGATAAACATACTGCTGAGTGAGAGGGAGAGAATATCAGGTGAGGGGCCTTTGACAAACAAAAGAAGGTCTTGGCCAGAATACCAGTTATAAATTGGGATGGATAGAAAATTTAGGTCAACCTATATCCTATTAGAAGGCAAGGTTGCTAAGAAACAGGTTTGGTTTCACCGTGGACAGTAGGGAACTTAGCAGTTCGACAAGGTAGTGATCTTGTCAATGGATAGCTATATTTTTATGGGTCATTGTTAGCTACCGTCCAGTGGATTCTGACCCATGGTGACCCCAAGTGTACAGAGTAGAACTACTCCATAGGATTTTCAAGGTGCTTTTGCGGGGGTTCAAACTGCAAAGCTTTTGGCTAGTAGTCAAGCACTTAATCTTTTGCACCACCCAGGGACTCCTTCCATGGACCATAGTGAGTCTGAAAATATCTCATGGGATGGACAGAGGAAGGCAGAGAAGGGGAAATAGATGGAAAGGAAGGTCCTCCACAACAACATTAGCTTATAGTTTATAAAAAGTCTTATAAGGTCAAAAATAATATTTTTATGTATTAAATAAAAATTCTTGTCACAATGTAAAAGATGGAAAAAAAGTGAGGACTTAGCTGAGGTCATTATTCAAAATAAAAGACCTTCATTTGCCAGTATCTCTGCATGTTGTATACAGTTTCCATTTATATTTTGATTCTGGGACACTTTACTATTTTAGAGAGGGTATCTTCTAGGATAAAAATTTTCCGTAAGTCTTCTGCATTTCTGCATGTCTTGTAAGCAGAAACACATGCAGCTTCTCTTTTGAACTATCTTTTCAAAGATGTTTTTAAAGCAAACATCATGGGAGGACGGCAAAGCAGATGGCAGGTTTTTGTTTTTTTTTTTTTTTTACTGTCCAGTATAATAAAGTCTTCCATCAAAGCACAGAGGACTGATAGGTTTGCTTGCAGTCCATTATAAAAGACTTGGGGTACCTCAGCTGTGACTCCAATCCACTGCACGTGCAGCATCCATATAGGTCATTCTGTGTGACCCCCACGGAACTTGCTGACAAGGAAAATTGAAGCAAGCATGAAGCTCATGCTTCTTTCTGTGCCATGAGTAATAAAATTCAGCATCCACAATACTGTGGCATGGCTAAGCTGTTAGCTTGCAAGCAAAGTCTCAGGCCCTTCCCAGTTCTTAACAATTCTACCATGATGCATCTCCAAGTTTAAATCCCAATTCTGTAATACTTCACTTACCTGAAAAATGTGTTTTGAGCAGGGTCTTGGCATGGTAGAATGTGGCCACCACGAACATGCAGGTTTATTTTATCAAAAGGAGCATCAAATATATGCAATTGTTTTCTCACTCCAATATCTTGGCCCTGGAAATGACAGGGTTCAGAGGAAGAACAAGAGCAGCAGGAGTGGAATCATCAGCAACATTAGTACACTCATTTACTTGAGGGGGTACAATTATAAAATCAAATAATTCTGTTTCCCATTTAAATATTAATAAAAACTCAAACATTTGGTTAGGAAATCACGTTTAAAGCACAGAGTTTGTATTTAATTTTAAGCTATCTTTAAAAGTAACTTACAGCTACTTGTTTTTGTGGAGTTCACATGCAGAAAATTTGTAGATTGTGGAAAGGTCACAAAAAATGATCTCTGACATGTCATGTACACTATTTTTAAAAGAACTGCATCCCTCTTAATGATCATTTTGCATTTTCAATAAAGAGCGATGACCTTTTTGTGTGTATGATGTGCACTTTTCACGTTTATTTACTAAAATAAATCAATGACTACGTAACTGACAATAGCAGAATAAATTAGCTCTGTCACTGTGTATTAATTTGGTTCAGCTTAATTAGCAAGAAATATCTTGATCGTTTTAAAAGTAAAATAATCCAAATACATCATTAATGAAAAGGCTATGATCAAATTGTTACCATTTCTATTTAATAAATTCCCCAGAATTTCCTAAATACTTACTGTATGATAATCGAACCATCGAGCATTAGGGATATAGCCTTCTACAGTATTAACATTCTGGAATTTAAAGATAGAGTAATTAAAAAATATACGTAAAGCAAAGAAAAATACTTTTTGTGAAAAATATTATGTTCAGTACTTACAGGTTCCAATACAGGAGTAACCATAAATGCTGAACCCCACAAGAACTGCTTGTATACATCCCAGGTTGGCTTTTCATCAAAGAACCTTGATAAAATAATTGCAAATAATTAAATTAAATCAAAGAAGCTTTCTCTTCTGAATACCAAAATTTTTCAAATTGCATTTTGTACTATGGATTTTGGTGTAAAAAATAAAAATCAAATTATAAAAATTCAGACAATTCTATCACCTGGAATTCAATGTACAGTACAAGACATCTTGAGTAAATCTAGACTATGACTAAGTTTCCTGACAAAATGCAGAGAATTATAATGGACTTGTGATGCCAACTGAATGAGAAATCTCCTTGGAAGAGAACTCATGGAAGTACAGGTATTAGTTTTGCCTAATATATGATAAACAAACTAAGTGGCAAAATTATAAACTCCTTGGAAGAGAATCATGAGACAAATATGCTATAAGAATCTTGATTTGGTAACTTTAAAAAGAGTTTGTTTATCCTATTTAAAGTAAGGCTTACTAAATAGCAGATTTTAATGCCCTTATACATTTTTAGGAGCCCTGGTGGCACAGTGGTTAAGAGCTCAGCTGCTCACCAAAAGGCCTGCAGTTCAAATCCACCAGCCTGTCCTTGGAAACGCAATGGGGGCAGTTTTACTCTGTCCTATAGGGTCGCTGTGATTTGGAACCGACTTGAAGGCACCTAATAACAACGACAACATGCATTTTTACATATGCTAATAAATTTCTGAATTTGAAGTAAAAATGTTTGGAAGCAATAAAAGCTGGTTTTTTTCTTGTTTGAGAATGTTGTTGTTGTTAGTTGCCACTGAGTTGGCTCTAACTTGTAGCGAGTTTATGTATAACAGAAGGAAATGTTGCCTCATTCAATTACCCTGGTAATCTAGGGTACAGAAGAAGCTAAGTATACTATGATTATTTTATTAAGGATTTATTTGTGATTTTTTTTAATTTGATTTTTTGTTTGTTTTGGTAACATCCACGGAAGGAATGTGCTGGTATATGCCTTAAAGACAACCCAGGCAAAAAATTTTTCCAAATATTGCCTATTGAGTAGAAATTTCAGTATTTGATTATAAACAGGTTTGAGCTTTATGGAGTGAATCTTAAAAAAAATTCCTAAGGAGAATGTTGGGACTGTTCTAGGGTATCCTATTAGCTCACCTCCAAGAAGTGGGATGCCCCTCTTCAGTTAGGCATCTATCTATGGTAGATTTACTTAACTACCGTAAAATTCAATGAATTTGATTATAATATAGGGATCACATTACTTATCTCTGAGGATTTTTGAAATGATTCAATGTAATAATACATGCAGTGCATCTGGAGCAATACTTGATACACTGTAGTTGTTCTCATATAAGAATTATTGCCTCTCAAAAACTGATTAATGTATTTCATTCTAAAATAGTATCTTTGTTAGTCTGCTTAGTGATAGAGATATGTATGCAAATGCTTCATTAACTCAAAACATATGCTAAAATCATAATGTACAGATTCCCAATCTAAAATGTTTTATATACTGCACTGTAAGAGATTATTGAGTGAATTAAATGAAAAGTATCTCTTTGTGGTAGGAAGAAAAAAAACCAAAATTTTGCACTTACTCATGCAAAAGGGGTCTAATAACAGTGCCACCATGAGCATGAATTTCATGCATCTGTGTATAGAAATATGGCAATAAATTGTATCTAATATTTAGAATATTCTTTGACAATTCAGCGAAAGTTTCATTCCAGGAAGCAGGATCTTGCCTCTAAAATAGAGCAAAATAAGAAGTACATTAATAGTCATGAGTTCTTGTCCATTTCATTTTAAATCACAATATTCAAGTACACATTTGGAGAATAAAATGTAAAAATATTAATGCACTGCCATGTGCTATGTAATTTCTTCCCAAAATGAACATGCAATAATATTTCTCTCTTCATCATATAACAGAAACACAGAAAGAGAGAGTGGGAGAGGGGGAGTGCACATAATGGTAATCTTTTAATAAACAAAATGTAAAAATGATTCTGTCAATTTGTATATTTCTTTTAATTAAGCCCATAGCTTGATAAAATTTAGGTGAAATATGTGAAAAGCAGTTTATTTTTTAATAAATTACATAAATACACTTTCAAATACAGTGATAGATGTGGGGTGAGAAATCTATCGTTGTTGTTAGGTGCTGTCAAGTTGGTTCCAACTCACACAAACCTACGTACAACAGAATGAAACACTTCCCTGTCCTGCACCATCCTCACAATCGTTGCTATGCTTGAGTCTATCATTGCAGCCACTGTGTCAGTCCATCTCATTGAGGGTCTTCCTCTTTTTCTCTGACTCTCTACTTTACCAAGCATGATGTCCTTATCCAGGGTATGGTCCTTCCTGATAACATGTCCAAAGTACGTGAGACGAAGTCTCGCCATCCTTGCTTCTAAGGAGCATTCTGGTTGTACTTCTTCCAAGATGGATTTGTTCATTATTCTGGCAGTCCATGGTATATTCAATATTCTTCCCTAACACCATAATTCAAAGGCATCAATTCTTCTGTGGTCTTCCTTATTCATTGTCCAGCTTTCACATGCATATGAGGCAACTGAAAATACCATGGCTTGAGTCAGGCCCACCTTAATCCTGAAAGTGACATCTTTGCTTTTTAACACTTTAAAGAGATATTTTGCAGCAGATTTACCAAATGCAATGCATCATTTGATTTCTTGACTGCTGCTTCCACGGGTATTGATTGTGGATTCAGGTAAAATGAAATCCTTGACAATTTCAATATTTTCTCCATTTATTATGATGTTGCATATGGGCCTAGTTGTGAGGATTTTTGTTTTCTTTATGTTGAGGTGCAATCCATACTGAAGACTACTGTAGTCTTTGATCTTCATCAATAAGTGCTTCAAGTTGTCTTTGTTTTCAGCAAACAAGGTTGTCATCTGCATACTGCAGGTTGTTAATGAATCTTCTTCCAATCCTGATGCCGTGTTCTTCTTCATATAGTCCGGCTTTTCAGATTATTTGCTCAGCACACAGATTGAATAAGTATGGTGAAAGGATAAAACCCTGACATACACCCTTCCTAATTTTAAGCCATACAGTATCCCATTGTTCTGTCTGAACAGCTTATTCTATTAGAATAATAGAGAATATCAGAATAACAGAAAAATCTCTTAGAAGAATAAAAAACATGGCACACAAAAGTAGACAGAAATAACCAGAGACATGTAGAGCCCATCACGATGATCCTGGACATTATGTGTCCTCATGAGAAATGGATAGATTATAGAACTAAATAAATACCAGTATTAATAGCATAATAGTAGTACTAGTATTAAAAGTATCAAGGAAAAATCATATAGAAGGACCTAACACTGGATTAAAGAAAGGAACATGCCTGAGTCCCCTTTGGAATACAAACTCCAGGTGTAAAGGCTGAAATTGATAGTAGAAAGATTAAAAGCCTGTAAAAAATAATAATTGTTGCAAAAACAACTTAGAAAAATAATAGATAAGGGCAGTGGTAATTATTTTATATTTTCATTTGTACCAGAGAAACACACAAAGCTACTGTAGTCCATAATGACAGAAGGCAATGCTTTCAATGTTTTTTGTTGGTATAGAAATGACTGGTGCCTTTTAGATCTGTCATATCTATGGAGATTCCAAGTTTTCTTTAAATTTTGGGAATAAGAAAGCTTGAAATGTCATTGATGATTGAATGTTATTGCTGGTTTATGTATTGTTGAAGCAGGTAAAATCTTGAAAGTAAAATAGGTCCAAGAACTACTAACTTATGTTTAATCCTATTGCTATTACCTTCAACTTTAAGTAAGAAGATTTAAAGACCGTATTAGTTGCTTACAGACTCTGTTAAAATAATTTCCATTTTAACATGTTGAAATATAGGCACTTAATTCTAAACCAGACATCCCAAAGTTTGATTTTCTTAATCCACATTTAAAGTAAATTGAAGTTTCTTTCTGTGGATTTTTTATTTAGAAATACCTTCTCTGTTTTTCTCTACTTCTCTATTCCATCCTTCCTCAAAAACTCCAACCACCTTTCCATCTTGGGTTCTTTTGCTTGCCTCCCTTCATCTGGAATTCTCCTACATATGTTTATACGGGTTGCTTTTTTTCACTCAAGGTCTTTGCTTATATGTCGCTTCATACAAGAGGACCTCCCTAAGCACCCATCTAAAATAGAATCCTCATTAATTGCTATCCCTTTATCGTACTTTTTTTCCCTTTATACACATTTATTTGTACCTGACTGCTTTTATTGATTCATGCCCCACAATGCCAGAATTATAATCATCTAAATTGCATTTCTGACAGCAAGCTTTCCCATTAAAACATTTATATGTCTACTGTTATTTCTTCACAAAATGCCCAATTTACCGATTTCATGCAGTGATACTAGTATTTTAGATGACTTTTAACTTCCAAATGTTTGTTTGGAGCTCATTTCTTGTTTGTTTTGCACCAGTAGAGAAAACATTGCAGAAGTAGATTTATTTTTTACCCTGGATACTCCAAAATTTTATAGAACAGCAATAAGTATGTCACCTAACCAAGCCATCTACTTTAAATTATGAAGAAGAGTACCCAGGTCAGAAAATTCTCAAATCGGTGAGCTCAGATGTCTCAGCAAATATAAAGATAAGGGGTTTGAAGCATGTATCTAGAAGTCAGTCAGGAAGGGTGTATGTTATTAAAAAACTTCTAAGGTTGATGGGGGGAAATGACTGAAAGTAAATGTAATTACATACTTTAGTATTTGCAATGTTGTGATTTCTTGAGTATGGATAAAATGCTCCAAGTTGCATCCAGCGGGCACAGAGTTGATATTCCGAATTATTGAAAAAGCCACAGATATCTGCACCAGTCTAAAACAAATTGTTATATTTAATTAGTTTTAAATAGTTTGTTTCAAATATTTATAAAATATGAAGATAAAGGGAATAGAGCTACTTACAAATGACATTCCAAAGAGACTAAATTCCATCATACCTAAAGTAAATTAGGAAAAATAATCGAAGAAAATTGTCATTTCATATACTTTGACATTTTTTATTTCTATTTATGAAGATGCTTTATTTCTAATATTAACCTCTAACTCAAATATTTTTGAGATTAGTATGCTTCTTTCATTTCTTCTTATAATATTCATACCTTTTTACTGTATAGTGTTGATGATGTTATAAAAATAGGACACTATAAAGTTTCTTGACACTTTCAATATGACATATTTAGAGCACAAATCTGTTTTGAACACATTTTAGTGGTTTTTCTGGTTTCATATTTTCAAAATAAAGAGGCTGTCTCTGCAGTTATGTAACCATAGATCTCTTCAGTTGAAACAAATTGAATTATTCTTATTAACTAAAATTCTTTGAGGAATGATCACTTCATTTAAATAGAATGCTCATGATTTCTCAGCTCTTCTTTTAAAGGAACAGTTCTAAACCTTGATTGTTTTCTTTGAATCTATTTATCAATAACAAAAAAATTTTTAAGACTAGACATGGAAAAAAGTAGCCATTTCCCCTTTAAAATGATAATGTCTTATTTCCTATTTGTTAAACCATGGTCAAAAGTCTATTTCAAAATTTGATTTAAAATGCTTCATTCATTAGCATGTATCTGTGATTATTATTCTCTAGAATCTAGAATTTCTATTTCTCTTTCTTATTTCTAGATATTATCTTTTGCAACTCCTGCCTTTTCCAACCAGGAAACTGAAATCAAAAGGGATAAAATTATATTTTCAAAATGAGCTAGCTAGATATCATTAATTACTACACGTCACATCTGATCCTGCTTCCTGACCCACTGCTTCTCCGTGATGCTGTGCTGTCATAAAAGAGGCCAAAAGCATAGTTCTGAGATAGACTTATCAGGTATATGAACTAGCACCAGCCAAGGTGAACACCTTATAGAAAACTCAGAAGAATAATGATAAAGATTGTGACTGTCACATACCAATGATCGATTTTTCCATATTGTCCCACCGTGCATAGTTGTCTCCAAGCCAGTGCCCTGACCATTGTCCAGCAGTAGGATATGTGGAGCGGGAAATAACGATCCCTCTTTTTCCAGTTGCCTTCTGCAATGCACTAATATAGGAGAAGAAGGATCAATGAGTTTGTACAAGAGGTATTTCCTTCAAATATTTATACTTATGACCACATCAAAAACACTGTTTGATTATGGTGTCTATGTTGTCTCATTACAGTTAGTTCCTTTAAGTGTGTCATCTCTCAGTATACTATAAAATCCTTGTAGGCACGAAGGGCATCATTTTTCCATTCCAACATTTATCAGAGTGACATGCAAATGTTAAATATCTTGTAAATATTTGTTTAGGTCCCTGGGAGGTGCAAATGGTTTGCACTCAACAACTAATGTAAAAAGTTGTCAGTTCAAACCCACTCAACAGTGCTGTGGAAAAAAGGCCTGGCAATATGCTTCTGTAAAGTTTAAAGCCAAGAAACTTCTATGGAGCAGTTCTATCCTGTAACACGTGGAAGTCACCATGAGTCGGAATTGACTCAACAGCTATGGGTTTGCTGCTTTTTTTTTAATATATGTTCAATAACTACAAGTCAATTCTTGATTTTATCAAATCAACAAACAAATCATATGTGAGTTTTTTTAATGAACTTGTTGTATTTTACTTAAATGTGTTATTTTAATAAAGGCCTCCCATTGCCGTTCAGTTGATTCTGACTCATAGCGACCTTATAAGGCAGAGTAGAAATGCCCCATAGTTATTTGCTCCAAATCCTTCTCAATTATAACTTTGTCAACAGTTAATCTATATGTTATGCCACAGAGAATTTCTGCTATAATACTCCCTGTTTCAGAGAGTAGTTTAAAGAAAGCAAGTATTTTCTGGATCTTAAAAATAATTAAAAATAAAAATAGTTGTTGTATTTCAAACATAGAATCTATCTCAAGCCAGATCTCATCAGCAGAATGGATTGTATGAATTGAGTCATCTTTTTTTTTTCTTTTTAACACTCCTCAGTCTTCAAAGTGACTTTAAAGTCTTAATTATACATTTAAAAACATATTCTCATGCTAAGAATAACACATTATTTTCTATCATGTGCCTCTCTCTCTTTTTTTCTGACTATAGGCCCTCCTGATAGCACTATGAAAAAACAGAAAATATTCTACCATAAATTAATTGGAAATAAAAAGTTTATTTTTATATTATTATTTTTATATAATTTGTATATGAATAACTACAAAATTATATAAGAAGATACTTAAAATAACTAATCAGACTTAACAGCTCACTAACATGCAATCAACAGTATCTAATAATTTCCTTGTTACAGCATGAGCCATATAGTTTGCACTGATTTGTTCATAAATAAAGTTCATATATAAAGTTCTTGATATTTCTAAGGTTGAGGATCATGTCTCATTTTTTTTTTGTATGCTTTATATGTAATAAACTGGTTGGCATGTAATAGGAACTCAAGAAACTTTTGAATTAATGAATAACTCAAATAAAAACCATTGCTGAGTCAATTCTGACTCATAGCAACCTCAAAGGACAGGGTAGAACTGCCTAGACTGTAATTTTTACAGAAAACTAAAAATGTATCAAAAAGATATAACATATTGCACCATCAACTTTGACAACAGAGAGCATATTGTATTTGTTAACTTAGAATTACAAAACTATATGTTCTAGGCAGAGGCATCACGCCATCCCTCCACAGCAAAGATCTGAAAAACTAAGACAAACAGAGAATACAACAATCCTGAAACCCTAAAACATCAAATGAAGAGATAAAGAACTCAGCCAAGCACCAAATGGAGTGAGAAAACTGACAGAGAAAGGAGAGCAAGAGGAGATTCATGCAGAGGTCCACTACCAGCTAACGCAGCGTGGCTCCACCATCTTGGACTCCTATCGGAGACCAGCAAACGGGGGTACGAGAAAACAGCCTCACGGAGTGTCCAGCGGGAGACAAAACAACCGGTAATTTGCGGTGTGTGCTTTCCCACCACCCACCCCTCTTTGCCCCAGCTCGGCCTCCTCTGCTTCCTGCGGCCACGGTCTCTTGACCAGGAATCGCCAGCTGCTTGGATTCCACACACCCAAGTGGGCGGCTGTCTGGGTGCCATTTGTTGGCTGCTAGTGTTGCTTTTTTTTCCTGCTTCTTTTGATTTCTCACCTGCCTCTTGCCAACTCCCCCTCCTTTCACTCGAGTGCCTGGCTCCGTGTGCCATCTTTGCTTCTTCTTGAGGGGTTCCACAGTGCTGGCAATTTGTGATATACATTTTCTCACTCTCTACCCTTCTTCACCCACACTCAGCTTCCTCTGCTTCCCGCAGACACAGTCTCTTGTCCAGAAACACCAGCCCGCACTGGCTGGCTCTCTGAGTGTCATTTGTTTGATGCTGGTGTTGTTGTTTTTTTTTTTTTTTCTGCTTCTTTGGATTTCTTGTTTGCCTCTCACTGCAACTCTTTCCTTTCGCTCGAGTGCCTAGCTCCGTGAGTCATCTTTGCTTCTTCCTGAGGGGCTGCGGAGCTCCATTCGAGTGTGGAGCTGCTTCCCAGTCTGGGCTACTGTGCTGGTTCCTCTGTTTGTTTTGAATTGTTTATTTGTTTTCTTTTCCTTTTCTTGAGTTGGGAGCCCTTTCTGGCCAGGTGGAGCTGCGTGGCAAGGAGCTCCCCTTCAGCTTCCACAGACGTGCAGAGGGATCCCTGAGTGCATTTCTTTTTATGTTGTTGTTTTTTTTTAAATTTGTTTTGTTGTCTTTTCCCTCTTTCCCCTTTTTGTATTTCCTCATTGCTCAGTTTCTCATCTCTTTATATCTTCCTTCTCTTTCTGATCCCTGAATACCAGGCGTTGTATACCTCTACAACTTCTAGCCAGGCTGTACTGTGACACCTGAGAGTGACTTCCCCAGACATCATAGCTGCATCAGTGGGATCCCTAGGAACTTTGCACTTCTTTAACCTTTCTGATTTTTATTTATTCATTCTTTCTTTTCTTCCCCTTCCCCTTTCTGTTTTTCTCCATTTCATAGTCTCTCATCTCTCCACTCTAACGGCAAGCTCCCCTAGCATTCTCTTTTGTTTGTATGATTTTGGCTTCTGTTCCTCTCTCCTCTCTCCCATATCCATCTTAGCTCCACACGTAACAATCTCCCTGCTGCATCCTGCCTACCTGCACCGTGCACTTGACATCACACCACCAACCAGTGCAGTCACGGCCTACTGGAACCTGCCCTGCACTGATTACCAACCCACCATGGTGGCTGTAGTAAGTGCCACAAACAACCCATCCCAGTGCCTCCTCTTCAGCTACACCTGCCCTGCTATACCATATCTGAGTGACTGACCCTGCCATTTGGAGAAGGACGTGAAAAGTATTGACTGCACAGATGAGCAAATAACATAGAACACACAGTCCACCTGCTTAGATATAGTCAATTTTTTTTTAAAAAAGGGATGACAAACAAATCTACAATCAATAAATGAGACAAATAATTTCTGAATGCCCCCAAAACAGCAGACAATATCAAAATATTTACAAAAACAGGACAGGATGGTTCCAGTAGGTGTCCAAATTAAAACACCAGATGACTCTCCTGTGGAAGAAAATGCACTAGAAGTACCTGATAGGGAATTCAAATCTCTAATACTCGGAATTTTCCAAGAACTGAGGCAAAAAGCTGACAAACATGAGGAAAAAATAGACAAATTCATGGAAAATACAGACAAAAAATTGGAAGAATTCAGGAAGATGATGCAGGAACAAAATTCCAAAATAAATTCACAACTAGAAATTATGCAAAAACAACAATTACAAATCCAAAAGACAAACAACAAGATTTCAGAGATGGATGATATCATAGAAGGCCTGAGAAGCAGATTTGAAACTGTGGAAAACAGGATCAGTGGAACTGAAGACAAACACTTAGATACAACTTTGTTTCAGGAAAACTCAGAAAAAAAGAACAAAGAAAAATGAAGATACCCTAAGAGTTTTGTGGGACAAAATTAAAAGCAAAAATTTACGAGTGATTGGCATTCCAGAACAGGGGGAGAAAACAGAAAACACAGATAGGATCATTGAGGAACGGATGACAGACAACTTCCCCAATATCATGAAAGCTGAAAAGCTGGCATCCAAGAAGCTCAAAAAACCCCATATGGGAGAGACCCCAAAAGAAAATCACCAAGGCATATCATATTCACAAGCACCAAAACCAAAGACAAACAAATAATACTGAGAGGAGCTCATGAAAAATAAGAAGTCACATACAGAGGAGAAACAATAAGACTAAGCTCAGATTATTCAGCACAAACAGTGTAAGCAAGAAAGCAATGGGATGACATGTATAAAATCTTGAAATTAAATAATTGTCAGCTGAGAATAATACATCCTGCAAACCTCTCATTCAAATTTGATGGTAAAATTAGGTCATTTCCAGATAAACAGAAATTAAGGGAATATGTAAAAGTCAAAATAAATTTACAAGAATTATTAAAGCGAGTTCTTCGTTCTGAGGACAAACAGCTTCAGCTCACAGGCAGAACATAGGAGTCAGGATCGTATGAGCCAGATACAATCTAGGAAATGAACTCTCGAGGACTATCCAAAACCAAAAGAAATACAACAGGGAATCAGAGTAGTTAATCAATGGATGACAACAACATCAAAACAACGAAAGAGGGGAATAAACGGCATAGTTATAGAACCTTCTAATGGAGAGGAAGGCAAGGTGATACCAAGTAATGGTAGACTGCTTCAAACAGAAAGATAAGGGTAAAATTCATGGTAACCACAAAGAAAGTTAACAAACCAACTCATAAAAATACTGACGAAAAACATAAAGTCTCGGTAAAAATAAAACCTACAAAAGCAAAAGAAATGAACACAAAATCCACAAATAAAAGTAACTCAGCACAAGAGAGTAAGAAGAAAAAAGAAAACTTCAGCACCACAGAAAAAAGCACTACAAAATGACAGCAACAAACTCACATCTATCAATAATTACACTGAATGTAAATGGACTCAAAGCACTCATAAAAAGATGGAGAGTAACAGAATGGATAAGAAAACAGGATCCATCATTATGCATTCTACAAGAGACACACCATAGAAAACAAGATGTGACTTTATTAAAAGTCAAAGGTTGGAAAAAAATATATCAAGCTAACAACTACCAAAAAAGAGCAGGAGTGGCAATTCTAATCTCAGATAAAATAGACTTTAAAACAAAATCTATCATAAGAGACAAAGAAGGACACTATATAATGATGAAGGGGACGATCCATGCTGAAGACATAACCATAATAAACAACTACGCACCCAATGACAGGGCTCCAAAATATATAAAACAAACTCTAACAACACTGAAAAGAGAAATCGACAGTTCCACAATAATAGTAGGAGACTTCAACACACCACTCTCAGTAAAGGACAGAACAACTAAGAAGAAACTCAGCAAAGATACGGAATACGTAAAGGTCACAATCAGCCAACTTGACCTCATAGACATGTATAGAACACTCCATCCAACCACTGCAAGGTACACATTCTTTTCCAATGCACATGGAACATTCTCCAGAATAAACCACATCTTAGGCCACAGAGCAATCCTCAACAAGATCAAAAACGTTCAGATAATTCAAAGTATCTTCTCTGACCACAGTGCCATCACGGTAGAAATTAACAACAGAAAGAGCAAGGAAAAAATATCAGCTACATGGAAAATGAATGATACCCTGCTTACACATCACTGGGTAATATAAGAAATCAGAGATGGAATCAAATAATTCCTAGAATGAAATGAGAATGAAAACACATCCTACCAAAACCTTTGGGACACAGCAAAGGCAGTCCTCAGAGGACAATTTATAGCAATAGATACACATATTAAAAAAGAAGAAAGGCACAAAATCAAAACATTAACTATAGAACTCAAACAAATAGAAAGAGAACAGCAAAAAAAGCCCACAACCACCGGAAGAAAGGAAATAGTAAAGATCAGAGCAGAAATAAATGAAATAGAGAACAGAAATACAATAGAAAGAATCAACAAAACCAAAAGTTGGTTCTTTGAAAGAATCAACAAAATCGACAAACCACTGGCCAGACTGACAAAAGAAAAACAGGCGAGGACACAAATAACCCAAATAAAAAATGAGATGGGGGACATTACAACAGACCCAACTGAAATAAAAAGGATTATAACAGAATATTATGAAAAACTGTACTCCAACAAACTTGAAAACCTAGAGGAAATGGATAAATTTCTAGAAACACATGGCCTACCCAAACTACAACAAAGTGATGTTGAAAATCTGAACAGACCCATAACAAGAGAAGAGATTCAAAAGTTAATTTAAAAACTCCCAACCAAAAAAAGCCCTGGCCCAGATGGCTTCACTGGAGAATTCTACAAACATTTACAGAAGAGCTTGTACCAGTTCTACTCAAGCTATTTCAGAGCATAGAAGAGGAAGCAACACTTCCAAATTCATTCTATGAAGCCAGCATAATGCTAATACCAAAACCAGTCAAAGACGTCACAAAAAAAAAAAAATTACAGACCAGTATCTCTCATGAATATAGATGCAAAAATATTGAACAAAATTCTAGCCAATAGCATTCAGCATCATATCAAAAAAATAATACACCACGACCAAGTAGGATTCATACCAGGTATGCAAGGATGGTTCAACATTAGAAAATCAATCAACGTAATCCACCACATAACTGAAAGGAAAGAAAAGAATCACATGATCATCTCAATTGACAAAGAAAAGGCATTTGACAAAGTCCAACACCCATTCCTGATAAAAACGCTCAATCAAATAGGTATAGAAGGGAAATTTCTCAACATAATAAAAGGCATCTATGCAAAACCAATGGCCAACATCATTCTTAATGGAGAGAGGCTGAAAACATTCCCCTTGAAAACAGGAACAATACAAGGATGCCCTTTCTCACCACTCCTCTTTAACATTGTGCTGGAAGTTCTAGCTAGAGCAATAAGGGAAGAAAAAGAAATAAAGGGCATACAAATTGGTAATGAAGAAGTTAAACTGTCCCTGTTTGCAGATGATATGATACTATACATAGAAAATCCTAAAGACTTCACGAGAAATCTACTGGAACTAATAGAAAAATTCAGCAGAGTAGCAGGATACAAGATAAACATTCAAAAAGCAGTTGGATTGCTATACACCAATAAGGAGAACGATGAAAAGGAAATCAGGAAAACAGTACCATTTTCAATACCCCTAAAAAGATAAAATGGTTAGGAATAAATCTGACCAGGGATGTAAAAGACCTATACAAAGAAAACTACAAAACACTACTGCATGAAACCCAAAGGGATCTACATAAATGGAAAATCATACAGTGCTCATGGATAGGCAGACTCAACAATGTGAAAATGTCAATTCTACCCAACGCAATTTACAAATACATTGCAATCCTGATCCAAATACCAACAACATTCTTCAAAGAGATGGAAAAACTAATCATTAACTTTATACAGAACAGGAAGAAGACCCGAATAAATAAAGCACTACTGAAGAAGAATAACGTTGGAGGACTCACTCTACCTGACCTCAGAACCTGTTATACAGCTACAGTAGTCAAAACACCCTGGTACTGGTACAACGACAGATACATTGACCAATGGAACAGAATTGAGAACCCAGATGTAAATCCATCCACCTACGGTCACCTGATCTTCGACAAGGGCCCAAAGTCCATCAAATGGGGAAAAGACAGTCTTTTTAACAAATGGTGCTGGCAATACTGGATATCCATTTGCAAAAAAATGAAACAGGACCCATACCTCACACCGTATACAAAAACTACTTCAAAATGGATCAAAGACCTGAATATAAAGCCTAAAACTATAAAGTTCATAGAAGAAAAAATAGGACCAATACTACAGGCCTTAATACATGGCATTAACAGGATACAAACCATAACCATCAATGCACAAAACCTAACAGATAAGCTAGATAACTAGGCTCTTCTAAAAATCAAACACCTATGCTCTTTAAAAGACTTCACCAAAAGAGTCAAAAGAGAACCTACAGACTGGGAAAAAATTTTTGGACAGTACAAGTCAGACAAAGGTCTAATCTCTATAATCTACAAGAAAATCCAACACCTCTACAACAAAAAGACAAATAATCCTATTAAAAAATGGGCAAAGGAAATGAACAGACACTTCACCAAAGAAGACATTCAAATGGCCCACAGACACATGAGGAAATGCTCGTGATCACTAGCCATTAGAGAAATGTAAATTAAAACCACAATGAGATACCATCTCACCCCGGCATTACTGGAACGAATTAAAAACTCTGGAAATAACAAATGTTGGAGGGGCTGCGGGGAGATCAGAACTCTTATGCACTGCTGGTGGGAATGCAAAATGATACAACCATTTTGGAAAATGATATGGCGCTTCCTCTGAAAGCTAGAAATAGACATACCATTCGATCCAGCAATCCCACTCCTAGGAATATATCCTAGAGAAATAAGAGTCGTCACTCCAATAGACATATGTACACCTATGTTCATGGCAGCATTGTTCACAATAGCAAAATGATGGAAACAACGTAGGTGCCCATCAACAGATGAATGGATAAACAAACTATGGTATATACACACAATGGAGTACTATGCATCGAGAAAGAACATCAATGAATCTGTGAACCATCTCATAACATGGATAAAACTGGAGCACATTATGCTAAGTGAAAGAAGTCAATCACAAAAGGACAAATATTGTATGAGACCTCTATTGTAAAAACCCATGAAAAAGTTCACACACAAAATGTAACAATCTTTGTTGGTTACCAGGGATGGGAGTGGTGGGGGGAGGGAATACTAAATAGGCAATAGATAAGTGGTATCTTCGGTGAACGGTGAGACCTTACACAATACAGGGGAAACTAGCACATCCTGTACAAGGAAAGGTCATGGAAGCCCCATAGACACATCCAAACTCCCTGAGGGACTGAATTGCTGGGCGGAGGGCTGTGGGGACCATGGTCTCGGGGAACATCTAGCTCAATTGGCATGACACAGCTTATAAAGACAATGCTCTACATTCTACCTTGGTGAGTAGTGTCTGTGGTCTTAAAAGCCTGTGAGAGGCCATCTAAGATACTCCACTGGTCTCATCCCTTTGGGAGCAAGGGAGAATGAAGAGAACAGGATACAAGGAAAAGATTAGTCCGAAGGACTAATTGTCCACAGCTACCAAGGCCTCCACCGGACTGAATCCAGTACACCTAGATGGTGCCTGGCTACCACCACTGACTGCTCTGATCAGGATCACAACAGAGGGTTCTGGACAGAGCTGGAGAAGGATGCAGAGCATAATTCTAACTCACACACAAAAAAAAGACCAGATTTACTGGCCTAAAGGAGACTGGAGAAACCCCGAGAGTATGGCCCCCAGACACCCTTTTAGCTCAGTGGTGAAGTTACCTCCCAGGTTCACTGTTCAGCCTGGGAGTGGACAGCCCTGTAAAACGAAATGAGACTAACAAGGTACAGGAGTCCAGTGACAAGGGCCAGAAGGCAGAAGTGGACAAGGAAGCTGGCGATAGGGAACCCAAGGTTGAGTAAGGATATTGTTGATGTGTTGTGAGATTGTTAACCATTGTCATAGGGAAACATCTGTAGTAACTGTTAAATGAGAAACTATTTTCTTCTGTAAGTCTTCATCTTAAGTGAGAATAACAGCACAATTGGAAGAGCGTAGTCAATGTCACGGAATTGTGTATGTAGAAATTTTTGAAACAGTGTCTCTTTGGCTATGTGTATTTTCACCAAAAAAAAAAAAAAGGTTGAGAAGTTAGAGGGTTAATATGTTGTGGGGTTTTTAACCAATATGATAACAGAATATGTGTACTACTGTTTCATGAGAGACTATTTGTTCTGTAAGCCTTCACCTGAAGTACAATAAAATTAAAAAAAAAAAAGAAAAAAACTGTATGTGATGTCTCTTTTAAAAAAAAGATTATATAAGAGAACCATCCCCATTGCTCACTTTCTCTAACAAATGTAACGTAGCTAATTCATTTAACAATATCAACATATTTAATATGCATCATAAGTATTTGTGGACATTTAACAAAGAATAAATGTCTGTATAGAGAATAAAATAATTGATGATCAAGCTAAAAACCTGTATGAAAATGTATATCCTGGGTGTGATTGATTCACAAATAAAATTATCCTTATTTGAATAATAGGAAACTTATTTACAAAGGTAGGGTTGTCCCAAATTTTTAATATGTTCACATACAAGACATACATATTCCTGTGGATTTCTTTTGTTCTATGTCCTAGTTTTGTAAAAAGTTTTTAGTGAGGCTTTAAATTCATAACTGAACATATGCCTTGCCAGGTTTATGATTGTGAATAATTCTGCATAAATTATTTTTCACAATAATTATCTCCTAAGAGAAATCTAATCTATCTTATCAAAAGAATTTTCTTTGTAATCCTTCACATAGAATATTTCCTTTTGGAGAAATCACTTGCCACCATTAATGATATAATCTTAAATCATTTCAGTATAAGTATTTTTAAAATATCTGAATTGAAATAGTTTTGTTACAATTAACCTAAATTTTTGAGAAACTCCAAGGCAATTTTCTCTGTTACCTGTTGACTTTGAATTTTAATGTGTTACAGGGGTCTTTTTATTCTATGTTTATTGTTGCCTACATGAACATTTTCTTGGAAAGTCTTATAAAATTATTAAAATAGCTTCAATTATTGGGAAAAATTCTTAGAGAAAAATGATTTTTTGAAAACTATACACATGTATTGCCAAAGTGAAACATGTAAAATTAGAAGGTTAAATTGAAAATTTTTAAATTATATTTTAAAGCTTTCAACAATAAATGAATATATTTATTTTATTAGTGTTTATTGAAAGATTTTTTTTCAAATTAATTCACTTAATTACTATTTTTAATTATTGCTCACATCAGTTGCTAAACATACTCCAGGCATGACTATCTCCTGATTGGGTGGTTTTAAATTCTTTCAAAATATTGACTGATACTACTTTGAGCAAATAAAGTTATTTCAGGATTGCTTTTCTCAATATTATGATAAAAATCTCTTTGGAATCCTAAGATACTTTATCAAATTATTTTTCAGAAAGTAAAACATATGGCATTATATATTTAATCTCCATTAAAAATATTAACTTTCCCTTTTCACATCCTAAGTAGACTCATCATAAGATCAGAAAATGGAATTCTAATTTTAATTTTAGGGTTGGATAAGAGGCATTATGTAAGTTGAACCATTTCATTACTTTTGAATTAATAATAAATAAATTTGAAATGTCCTTTCGGGAGAAGATAATATGAAAATCTAAATCATGGAAATGGTTTTATTGATTCAAATCTCCATTTTTTTTTTAAGTTGAAAGATTGCATCAATGCCAATTGTATTAATATCAACTAGGTCATATTCACAAAATAATGTCTAGAAGATGCGTTCAGTATCTGCTCAGGTAACTAACCAGCTAATTAACAGAAAGCCACAACTGAGGATTATTACAGCAATCAAGGAATCTTCCAATTAGTTTAAAGGTGAGGTATCTCGTGTTTATTTTTACCTAAATCAGTCTTCTTTTTCTTAAAAAAAAAAGAAAAGAAAAATTGAAGGAAGACACTTCCTACAGTACAGAATTCTTCCACTTTGAAAAGGAAATATTATTGTTTCAGGAACATACATTAAACATGGAAAAGCGATACAATTTTTCGAGTTGTTAACAAGCCTAGTCTATAAGAATATCTGAGAAAATAATTTATGTTACTTGACTTTCTTATACCATTCCAAATTATGATTACAGAAATTTTGGACATTAGTAAAAAATTATATAATAAAACACAACTTGAACACCCAAAGAGAGTCAAGGATTTGATTTCCCTGAGTCTTGTCAACTGAAAAATAAGAAGAAATCTCTAAAGTCCTTCAAGGTTTTGTTGAAGATGAAAATATAGAATATATGGTTATATATCCTTTGAGTATTTGTCTGACGTTTGAGTACAGAATTTGAGGGAAATTCTGAAATAAATTTTCCCCTACATTTGAAACATAAACTTTTTTCTAGTACAATGCTGAATTTTAATTAATAATAGAAAAGATCACTTGACAAATGAAAAGGAAACTGATGGACTTAATGTATAAAATTTTCCCATTCTTCACTGGTAGTCATGGTTTCTTCTCTAAATCTATTTGCAATTTCTCAAGATGATTATTTATGCCCTGTTTCTGAATCCATACATTCTATTATTTTTGTTTGTTTTTCCTGGTCAGTGAAGAGTACAGAAGCAAGAAATTAACTGAATATCAAATGCGTAGCAGTTTTTAAAGACAGAAAATGAGTCATAGAAAAGAAAAGAAAAATGAAATGCTAACTTCTGGAAAAGCTGAGGAGAAAAATTGTTTTTAATTCTTTCCATTTTTTTCCAAAAATAAACAAAAATCTTTATTCTCCATAATTTACTTAAATGTAAAACACAATTTCTTTATAAAACCCAAAAACTCATTGCCATTGAGTTAATTCTGACTCATAGCGAACCTATAAGACAGAGGAGAACTACCCTATAGGCTTTCCAAGGTGCGGCTGGTAGATTCGAACTGCCAACCTTTTGGTTAGCAGCCAAATGTTTAATCATTGCACCATGAAGGCTCCAGTAATTCATTTGTAGTGCTTTTTGTATTTGTTATGATCCCTGGGTGACACAAACATTTTGCACTCAGTTACTAACCTAAAAGTTGGTGCTTAGAACCCACCCTGTGGCATAACTGAAGAAAGGCCTAGTGATCTGTTTCCATAAAGATTACGGTCAAGAAAGCTCTGTGGAGCTCAATTCTACTCTGTAACACATGGGGTCTCCATAAGTCATAATCAAGTAGATGGCAAAGGGTTTGATTTGGGTTAGGTTAAAGTCTGTAAATAAATATTGAAAATATTGAATCTCTATAGTTTTCTGAAAGAGAGTTCAACCCCTTTTATTCTTGTAACTGAAAAAAATTAAAACATGCGAAGCCAGGTGGCAACATGGCACTATACCACCGTTTCTCCACAGCAAAGATCAGAAAAACTAAGTCAGAGACACGCTTCAATCCTGAAACCCTAAGAATCAAATGAAGAGGTACAGAACTCAGCCAAGCACCGAATGGAATAAAAAACTGACCGAGAACAGAGAGTAAGGAGAGATACATGCAGATGTCCCCTATCAGCTAATGCAGCATGGATCCACCATCCTGGACTCCTATTGGAGATCAGCACACAGGGGGTAAGAGAAAGCACCTTCACAGAGCTACCAGCAGTAGAATGAACAGCAGGTAACCATTGATATACGCTTTCCCAACCCCCACCCTTCTTCACCCCCACTCGGCCTCCCCTGATTACTGCAGCCAAAGTCTCTTGGCCAGGAAGCACCAACTTCACCCCGGAGCCACTTGGATTCCACCTGTCCACACTGGCTGGCTACCTGAGTGCCACTTGTTGGCAGCTGGTGTTGCTTTTTTCTGCTTCTTTAGATTTCTTCTCACTACCTCCTCCTCCTCTCTCTCAAATGCCTGGCTCTGTGTGCCACCTTTGCTTCTTCCTAAAAGGCTGTGAAACACTACTGGACTGTGAAACTGATTCCCGGCCCATGCCACCATGCTGGTGGGACCAGCGAGGCTTTTTTTTTTCCTTTGGTTCTTTTGCTCTGATTTTTTTCTTTTTCTTTTCTTGCCTTGAAAACCCCTTCTAGGCAGGCAGTACTGCGTGGCTTGGGAGCTACTCCCTTACTTTTCACACAGGCACAGTGGCATCCCTGGGGGCATTTTTTTTTCTTTAGGTTTTCCTTTGCTTTGTTCTGTTTTCTTATCTCTTTTTTTCCCCTTTTTGTCTTTCTTCATTTCTCAGTTTCTTGTCTCTCTATACTTACCTTTTCTTCTGGTCTCCTGAATACTTGGCGCTGGGTGACACCTCTACACTTTCTAGCCAGGCTGTACTTCACCACCTGGGAGCAACTTCCCCAGTCCTTGTAGACACACCAGTGGGATCCCTGGGAGCTCTTTTTATTCTAATTTTTATTTATTCATTTCTTTTCTTTTACCCTTTTTTCCTTTTTGTTTTTCTCCATTTCTCAATCTCTCACCTCTCCACTCCAACAGCAAGCTCCCTTAGCACTTTTTTATTTGTGTGTGTGTATGTTTTTGGCTCCTGTTCCTCTCTTCTCTTTCCCATACCCATCTTACCTCCACACATCACAATCTCCCCCTTTCCTTCCTGCCTACCTGCACTGTGCCCTGAAAATCATACCCCCAAGCAACACAGGCACAGACTACTGGAACCTACCCTGCACTGATTCTCAGCCCATCCTGTCAGCCTAGTATGTGCCACAAACAACCCATCCCAGTAATTCCCCTTCAACCAGACCTACCCTACTGTACCATACCTGAGCAACTGACCCTGCCCATTGGAAAAAAAAGCAAAAAATATCATGCCTACAGATGAGCAAACAACAAAGAACACACAGCCAGCCAGTTCAGACATAACCAAATAAAACAAAAAAGCAGGATGAAACAAACAAATGTACAATCAATAAATAAGGGAAATACCCACTGAATGCCCTGAAAAAGGAGACAATATCAAAACATTTACAAAAACAGCACAGGATGGTTACAGTAGGCGTCCAAAATAAAACACAAGACAACTTTCCAGTAGGAGAAAAGGCACTAGAACTACCTGATATGGAATTCAAGCCTCTAATATTCAGAATTATCCAAGAGTTGAAGCAAAAAACAGACAAAAATTAAGAAAAAATAGACAAATTCATGGAAAAGGCAGACAAATTCATGGAAACTATCAACAAAATAATGGAAGAATTCAAGAAAATAATACAGGAACAAAATGCCAAAATAAATTTGCAACTAGAAATCATATAAAACCAACAATTAGAAATCCAAAAGATAAACAACAAGATATCAGAAATGGACAGTGTCATAGAAGGGATGAAGAGTAGGTTTGAAATGATGGAAGACAGGATCAGTGAAATTGAAGACAAACAGTTGGATACAACTCTGAAGAAAAATCAGAAAAAAGAAAGAACAAAAATGAAGAAATTCTGAGAATTATGTGAGATACAATCAAAAGCAAAAATCTGCAAGTGATTGGAGTTCCAGAACAGTGAGAGAAAACAAAAAACACAGAGAGGATCATCGAAGAACTGCTGACAGAAAACTTCCCCAATATAATGAAAGATGAAAAGCTGACCATCCAAGAAGCTCAACAAACCCCATATAGGATAGACCTCAAAAGAAAATCATCAAGGCATATCATAATCACACTCATTAAAACCAAAGACAAACAAAGAATCCTGAGAGCAGCTCGAGAAAAACAAAAACCCAAATACAGAGAAGAAACAGTAAGACTGAGCTCGGATTATTCAGCATAAACCATGCAGGCAAGAAGGCAATGTGATGACATATATAAAACCTTGAAAGAAAAAAATTGCCAGCCAAGAATAATATACTCTGCAAAACTCTCATTCAAATATGATGGGGGAAATTAGGACATTTCCAGATAAATAGAAATTAAGCGACTATGTAAAAACCAAACCAAACTTACAAGAATTATTAAAGGGAGTCCTTCGATCTGAGAACAAACAACATCGGACCACAGGCTGAATGTAGGACACAGGGTTGTACTAGCCAGATACCAACCTAGGAAATGAACTCTCAAAGGCTATCCAAAATCAAAAGAATTACAACAGGGAACCAGAGAGTTTAATCTGTAAATGAAAACAGCATCAGAACAATAAAAGAGGGAATAAACAGTATAGGTATAGAATCTTCTAATGGAGAGGAAGGCAAGGTGATAACAAGTAATAATAGACTAGATCAAACCTAGGAAAACAAGGGTAAATTTCAAGGTAACCACAAAGAAAGGTAACAAACTTACTCAGCAAAATAAGAAGAAAATCATAAAGTCTCAGGAAAAAAAAAACCTACAAAAGCAAAAGAAATGAAAAAAAAATCCACAGACAAAAGGAATTCAGCACAGGAGAGTAAGAGGAACAAAGAGAACGTCAGCACCACAAAAAAAAAAAAAAAAAAAAAAAAAAGCACTACAAAATGACAGCAATAAACTCATACCTATCAATAAGTACACTGAATGTAAATGGCCTAAATGCACCCATAAAGAGATGGAGAGTGACAGAATGGATTTAAAAAAAAAAAGGGTCCATCAATATGCTGTCTACAAGAGACACGCCTCAGAAACAAAGACGCAAATTTATTAAAAATCAAAGGATGGGAAAAAAAGGATGAAGCAAACAGCTATCAAAAAAGAGCGAGAGTACCAATACGAATCTCAGATAAAATAGACTTTAAAATAAAATTCACCATAAAAGACAAAGGACTCTATATAACGATTAAGGGGACGATCCATCATGAAGACATAACCATATGTGATGGTTAAAATTGTGCGTCAACTTGGCTGGGCCATGATTCTCAGTGTTTTAATGTAGTCACTCCCATGATTGAATATACAGTGAGTAGCCAATCAAATGAAAGGGAGTATCCTTGGGGGTATGGCCCACATCCGAAGATATGCAGATATTCTGGCTTTTTGCTCTCTCTGGGTCCTGCGGCTGCTTCTTGTCGTCTTATCTCCTGTTCTTGGGACTTGATCTGTCAGCTTATCTGTGGAACCTAGGATTTGTCAACCTTCACAGCCTGTGAGCAGGAGCCCTGCTCTCCGACCTGCTGATCTTGGGCTTGCCAGCTTCTGCAGCTGTGCGACTTGGGAGAGGCCTTTACCCTGATCCAAGGACTTGGGGCTTTCTAGCCTCTACAATCGTGTGAGCTGTTTCCTTGATATAAACTCTCTCTCTCTCTCTCTCTCTCTCTCTCTCTCTCTCTCTATATATATATATATATATATATATATATATATATACACACTTTATTGGTTTTGCTTCTCTAGAGGACCCAGCCTAAGACACCATAATAAACATCTATGCTCCCAAAGACAGGGCACCCAAATATATAAAAGAAACTCTTTAACAGCACTGAAAAGAGAAATTGACAGTTCCACAATAATAGTAGGAGACTTCAACACACTGCTCTCAGTAAAGGACAGAATATCTAGGAAGAAACTCAACAAAGATACAGAACACCAAAAGGGCATAATCAGCCAACTTGACCTCATAGACATATACAGAATACTCCACCCTACAGATGAAAAGTACACATTCTTTTCCAATGCACGTAGAATGTTCTCCAGAATAGGCCACATCTTAGGCCATACAGTAATCCTCAACAAGATCCAAAATGCTGAGATAATACAAAGTATCTTCTCTGACCACAATGCCTTCAAGGTAGAAATTAAAGACAGGAAAAGCAAGGAAAAAAAATTAAACTACATAGAAACGGAATAACACTCTGCTTACAAACCAATGGGTAATAGAAGAAATCAGAGATGGAATCAAAAGATTCCTAGAATCA
This sequence comes from Dugong dugon, assembly GCA_030035585.1. Lineage (NCBI taxonomy): Eukaryota > Metazoa > Chordata > Mammalia > Sirenia > Dugongidae > Dugong > Dugong dugon. The sequence continues at coordinate 40,060,918 of CM057479.1, forward strand.
AACGAGAATGAAAACAACATCATACCAAAACCTTTGGGACACAGCAAAGGGAGTCCTCAGAGGACAATTTAAAGCAATAGATGCATACATCAAAAAAGAAGGGACAAAATCAAAACATTAACTGCAGAGCTCCAACAAATAGAAAGAGAACAGCAAAAAAAGTACACAGCCACTAGAAGAAAGGAAATAATAAAGACCAGAGCAGAAATAAATGAAATAGAGAATAGAAAAACTATAGAAAAAATCAACAAAACCAAAAACTTGGTTCTTTGAAAGGATCAACAAAATCAACAAACCACTGGACAGACTGTCAAAAGAAAACCAGGAGAGGACCCAAATAACCCAAATAAGAAATGAAATGGGGGATATTACAACAGAACCAACTGAAATAAAAAGGATCATAACAGAGTATTATGAAAAACTATACTCCAACAAATTTGAAAACCTAGAGGAAATGGATAATTATCTAGAAACACTACCCACCCAATCTACCACAAAGTGATGTTGAAAATCTGAACAGACCCATAAAAAGAGAAGAGAATGAAAAGGTAATTAAAAAAACTCCCAACAACAACAACAAAAAAGCCCTGGCCTAGATGGCTTCACTGGAGAATTCTACCAAACATTCAGAGAGGAGCTTGTATCAGTACAACTCAAACTATTTCAGAACATAGAAAAGGAAGTGACACTCCTTAATTCATTCTATGAAGCCAGCATAATCCTCATACCCAAACCAGGCAAAGATGCCACAAAAAAAGAAAATTACAGACCAGTATCTCTCATGAATATAGATGCAAAAATTCTCAACAAAATTCTAGCCAATATAATTCAGCATCACATCAAAAAAATAATACATCATGATCAACTAAGATACATACCAGATATGCAAGGTTGATTCAGCATTAGAATATCAATCAACGTAATCAACCAAAGAAAACAATTCATCATCTCAATTGATCTAGAAAAGACCATCGACAAAGTCCAACACCCATTCTTGATAAAACCTCTCAATAAAATAGGTGTGAAATAGGTATAAAAGGGAAATTTCTCAACATAATAAAGGGCATCGATGCAAAACCAATGGCCAATAACATTCCCCTTGTGAACAGGAACAAGACAAGGATGCCCTTTATCTCCACTCCTATTTATCATTGTGCTGGAAGTCCAGCTAGAGCAATAGGGCAAGAAAAAGAAATAAAGGGCATTCGAATTGGTAATGAAGAAGTTAAACTGTCCCTGTATGCAGATGATATGATACTATACATAGAAAACCCTAAAGACTCAATGATAAAAGTAGCAGAACTAATAGAAAGTTTCAGCATAGTAGCAGGGTACAAGATAAACATATAAAAATCAGTTGGATTCCTCTACATTGATAAATTGAAAAATGAAAAGGAAATCAGGAAAACAATACCGTTTATAATAGCCCCTAAAAAAATAAAAAACTTAAGAATAAATCTAACCAGGGTTGTAAAAGATCTGTACAAAGAAAAGTACAAAACGCTACTGCAAGAAACCCAAAGAGATCTACATAAATGGAAAAACATACCATGCTCATGGATAGGTAGTCTCAACATTATGAAAATGACAATTCTACCCAAAGCAATTTACAAATACAATGCAATCCCTATCCAAATACCAACAACATTCTTTAAAGAGATAGAAAAAACTAATCATTCACTTTATATGGAAAGGAAAGAAGCCCAGAATAAGTAAAGAACTGTTGAAGAAGGATAACAAAGTAAGAGGACTCACACTGTCTGACCTCAGAACCTACTATGTAACTATGGTAGTCAAAACAGACTGGTACTGGTACAATGACAGATACATTGACCAATGGAACAGAATTGAGAACCCAGATGTAAATCCATCCACCTATGGTCACTTGATCTTTGACAAGGGCACAAAGTCTGTCAAATGGTGAACAGATAGTCTTTTTAACAAATGATGCTGGTTGTCCACCTTCAAAAAAATGAAACAAGACACACACCTTACACCATACACAAAAACTAATTCAAAATGGATCAAAGACCTAAATATAAAGCTAAAAACTAGAAAGTTCATAGAAGAAGAAACAGGATCAACCCTAGAGGCCCTAACGCATGGCATTAACAGGATACAAACTATAACCAACAACACACAAACTCCAGAAGATAAGCTAGATAACTGGGATCTTCTAAAAATTAAACCCTTATGCTCCTCAAAAGACTTCATCAAAAGGGTAAAAAGAGAACCTACAGACTGGGAAAAAATTTTTGGGCATTACAAGTCAGACAAAGGTCTAATCTCTAAAATCTACAGAAAAATCCAACAACTCTACAACAAAAACCTGAATAAACCAATTTAAAAATGGGCAAAAGAAATGAACAGACACTTCACCAAAGAAGACATTCAAGTGGCCAACAGACAAATGAGGAAATGCTCGTGATCACTAGTCATTAGAGAAATGCAAATTAAAACCACAATGAGATACCATCTCACCCTGGCATTATTGGCACGACTCAAAAAAAACTGGAAATAACAAATGTCGGAGAGGCTGCAGGGAGATCAGAACTCTTTTGCACTGAGCATGTGAATGCATCATGATACAACCATTTTGGAAGATGATATGGCTCTTCCTTAGAAAGCTAGAAATAGAAATACCGTATTATCCAGCAATCCCACTCCTAGGAATACATCCCAGAGAAATAAAAGCCGTCACAGGAATAGACATATGCACACGCATGTTCATTGCAGCATTGTTCACAATGGCAAAAAGAGGGAAACAACCTAGATGCCTGTCAACAGATGAATGGATAAACTACGGTACATACACACAATGGGGTATTACACAACGATAAAGAACAATGATGAATCTGTGAAGCATCTCATAATACGGATGAAACTGGAGGACATTATGCTGAGTGAAATAAGTCAATCACATAAGGCCAAATACTGTATGAGACCACTACTATAAAAACTCATGAAAAGGTTCGTACACTAAAAGAAACAATCTTTGATGGTTATGAGGGCTAGGAGGGGTGGGGGGGAATACTAAATAGACAATAGATAAATGGTAATTTTGGTGAAGGGTAAGACAGTACACAATACTGGGGAAACCAGCACAACTTGTACAAGGAAAGGTCAGGGAAACTCCATAGACATATCCCAACTCCCTGAGGGACTGAATTGCTGGGCAGAGGGCTGTGGGGACCATGGTCTTGGGGAACATCTAGTTCAATTGGCATAATATAGTTTATAAAGAAAATGTTCTACATTCTACCTTGGTGAGTAGCATTTGGGGTCTTAAAAGCCTGTAAGCAGCCATCTGAGATATTCCACTGGTTTCACCCCTTTGGGAGCAAGGGAGAATGAAGAAAACCAAAGACCCAAGGGAATGATTAGTCCAAAGGTCTAACCGACCAGGACTACCACGGCCTCCACCAGACTGATTCCACTACAACTAGATGGTGCCTGGCTACCACCACGGATTGCTCTGACCAGGATCACCATAGAGGGTCCCGAACAGAGCTGGAGAAAAATGTAGAACAAAATTCGAACTCAGAAAAAAAGACCTGACTTACTGGCCTGACAGAGACTGGAGAAACCCCAAGAGTATCGCCCTCAGACACTCTTTTGGCTCAGTAATGAAGTCACTCCTGAAGTTCGCCGCTCAGTCAAAGATCAGACAGCCCCATAAAACAAACAGACTAATTGGGCACAACAGTCCAAGTTCAAGGACTAGAAGGCAGGAGGGGACAGGAAAGCTAGTAATAGGGAACCCAAAGTTGACAAGGGACAGTGCTACATGTTGTGGGTTTGTTAACCACTGTCATAAAACAATATGTGTGCTAACTGTTTAGTGAGAAACTATTTGTTCTGTAAACCTTCATCTAAAGTACAATTTAAAAAAAAAAAGAAACATGCAAAGCCTATAGTCAAGTGTAATCAGGTTCTTTAATTCAATATTTAAAAGTGATGAATCTAGATAACTTAAATAACAATTGTAATTAGATCTTTTACTAAAAAAAATAAAAGGAGCAAAGTTAAACTATTAAATAAATGTGTTTTGGTCTTATAGCAAATGATATTCTATAAAAGGGTTTTCTGGTTTCTTCCTCATAATTTTATTTAAGAGTGGGAAACCCATTGCTGTCTAGTTGATTCCTACTCATCGCAACTTTATAGAAGAGTAGAACTGCCCCATAGGGTTTCCAAGGAGCGGCTGGTCAGTTGCAACTAAACCATTGCACCACCAGGGCTCCTTAAGAGTGGAAATGGAGCTTAAATATTCTAAATACCATTGTATATCAACTACTCAAAAATTTACCCAAATCTTTCTTGAACAGATTTACAAAACTTTGACAGTTCCAGCGGAACATAGTTGGTTCATTTAAATTTCCTAAATATCCACAATGTGTCAGAAACCATGCTAGGCTCAGTAATGTACTCTAGAATTTTAATTTATGCCTTCTGTGGAAAGAATCTTTTCTTTCAGTTTCCCTTAAACTATACACTTTCATCTTAAGACATGCATAATTTTGCCAGTGGGGTCATCAGTAAATTCTTCATATTTTTGTTCTTTTAATATCTATAGATTTATGTTAAAATGTTGTTGTTGTTGGGTGCCGTCAAATCGGTTCCCAACAATAGCAACCCTTGGTGCAACTGTATAAAACACTGCCTAGTCCTGTGCCATCCTCACAACCGTTGCTATGTTTGAGTCCATTGTTGCAGCCACTATATCAATCCATTTCATTGAAGGTCTTCCTATTTTTTGCTGACCCTCCACCATACGAAGCATATTGTCTTTCTCCAGGAACTGGTCCCTCCTTATAATATATCCACAGTACATGAGAGGAAGTCTGGCAACCTTTGCTTCCAAGTGGCACTCTGGCTGTATTTCTTCCAATACAGAATTATTTGTTATTCTAGCAGTCCATGGTATATTCAATATTCTTCACCAAAATCATAATTCAAAGGCATCAATTCTTCTCTGATCTTCTTTATTCGTTGTGTTGTCCACTTTTCAAATGCATATGTAGCGACTGAAAATACCATGGCTTGGGTCAGGTGCATCTTAGTTCTCAAGGTGATATCTTTTGCTTTTTAACACGTCAAAGCGGTCTTTTGTAGCAGATTGCCCAATGCAAAATGTCATTTGATTTCTTGACTGTTGCTTCCATGGGTGTTTGATTGTGGATCCAAGTAAAAATGAAATCCTTGACAACTTCAATATTTTCTCCGTTTATCAGGATGTTGCTTATTGGTCCACTTGTGAGGATTTTTGTTTTCTTTATGCCAAGGTGTAATCCGTTCTGAAGACTGTGGCCTTCGATCTTCATCAGTAAGTTCTTCAAGTCCTTTTCATTTTCAGCAAGCAAGGTTGTGCCATCTGTATACAGCAGGCTGTTAAATAGTCTTCCTCTAGTCTTGATGCCACATTTTTCTTCACATAGTACAGTTTCTTGGCATACAGATTGAGTAAGTATGGTGAAAGGATACGATCCTGATGCACAGCTTTCCTGACTTTAAACCATGCAGTGTCCTCTTGTTTTGTTTCAACGACTGCCTCTTGGTCTATGTACAGGTTCTTCATGGGCATAATTAAGTGTTCTGGAATTTCCATTCTTTGCAATGTTATCCATAATTTGTTATTAGCAACACAGTCAAATGTCTTTGTATAGTCAATAAAACACAGGTAAACTTCTTTCTGGTATTCTCTGCTTTCAGTCAAGATCCATCTGACATCAGCAATGATACTTCCTCTTCGAAATCTAGCTTGAATTTCTTGAAGTTCCCTGTCATTGTACTGCTGCAACTATTTTTGAATTACCTTCAGCAAAATTTTACTTGTGTGTGATACTAATGATATTGTTTGATAATTTTTGCATTCTATTGTATCACCTTTCTTTGGAATGGGCACAAATATTGATCTCTTCCATTTGGTTGGTAGCTGTCTTCCAAATTTTTTGGCATAGATAAGTGAACATCTCCAGGGCAACATCCATTTGCTGAAATATCTCAATCAATTGGTATTCCATCAATTCCTGGAGCCTTGTTTTTTTGCCAATGCCTTCAGTGCATCTTGTACTTCTTCCTTTAGTACTGTCAGTTCTTCATCATATGCTACCTCTTGCAATAGTTGAACGTTGATGATTTATTTTTGGTAGGGTGACTCTGTGTATTCCTTCCACCTTCTTTCATTGCTTCCTGCATGTTTCAATATTTTGCCCATAGAATCCTTCAAAATTGCTACTGGAGGCTTGAATATTTTTTCTTCAGTTCTTTCAGCTTGAGAAATGTCTAACATGTTCTTGACTTTTGGTTTTCTAACTCCATGCCTTTGCACATTTCATTATAATACTTTACTTTGTCTTCTTGAGCCGCCCTTTGTAATCATCTGTTGAGCTCTTTTACTTCATCATTTCTTCCATTTGCTTTAGCTACTTGACACTCAAGAGCAAATTTCAGAGTCTCTTCTGACACGCATTTTCATCTTTTCTTTCTTTCCTGTCTGTTTAATGACCTTTTGGTTTCTTCCTGTATGATGTCTTTGATGTCATACCACAGTTGGTCTTGTCTTCAATCATCATTTTTCAATGTCTCAAATTCTTAAGATGGTCTCCAAATTCAGGTGAGATATACTCAAGGTCGTATTTTGGTTCTCTTGGATTTATTTTACCTTTCTTCAGCTTCACCTTGAACTTGCATAGGAACAATTGATGGTCTGTTTCTCAGTCAGCCCCTGGCCTTGTTCTGACTGATGATATTGAGCTTTTCTATCTTCACTTTCAACAGATATAGTCGATTTGATGCCTGTGTTTTCTGTCCGGTGAGGTCCATGCGTGTAGTCATCTTTTATGTTGTTGAAAAAAGGAATTTGCAATGAAGAAGTCCTTGGTCTTGGTGAATTCTATCATGAGATCTCTGTTATTGTTTCTATCACCGTGCCATATTTTCCAACTACCAATCCTTCTTCATTTCCAACTTTTGCATTCCAATCACCAGTAATTATCTATGCATCTTGATTGCATGTTTAATCAATTTCACACTGCAGAAGTGGGTGAAAATCTTCAATTTCCTCATCTTTGGCATTAGTATTTGGTGCATACATTTTAATAATAGTCCTATTAACTAGTCTTGCTTGTAGGCGTATTGTTACTATCCTATCACTGACAGTGTTGTACTCCAAGATAGATCTTCAAATATTCTTTTTGATAATGAATGCGATGTCTTTGCTCTTCAATTTCTCATTCCACACATAGTAGACCATACAATTATGTGATTCAAAATGGCTATTTCAGCTCACTAATGCCTAAGATATCAGTCGTTATGTGATCCATTTCATTTTTGATGACTTCCAATTTTCCTAGATTCATAATTTGTACATTCCACTTTCTGATTACTAATGGATGTTTGCAGCTGTTTCTTCTCGTTTTGAGTCATGCCACATCAGTAAATGAAGGTCTGGCAAGCTTTACTCCATCCATGTCATTAAGGTTGACTCTAATTTGAGGAGGCAGCCCTTCCTCCATTGTATTTTGAATGACTTCCAACCTAAAGGGCTCATTTTCTGGCAGAAAATGTTCAGTTGCTATTCATAAGGCTTTCACTGGCCAATTTTTTTTAAAAGTAGACTGCCAGGTCCTTGTTCCTAGTGTTTCTTAGTCAGGAAGCTCTGCTGAAACATGTCTACCATGGATGACCTAGCTAGTATTTGAAACACCAGTGGCATAGATTCCAGTATCACAGCAACATGCAAGCTACCACAGTAAGACAAACTGACAGATGTTAGGGGAAAGTGAGGTTAGCTGAGAATAATTTTGTCCCAATATTATGTTCCACTGAATTTAATCGAAAGTAACTTTTATCCCAATATTAAAGGAGTTTTGAATACCAGTTAGCTCACTGCAAAGAATAAAATGTCCTAGTAGTCCTACATGATTTTCGTGTCCCTACTTTGGGATTCAGGGAACAAGTCAGTGGTCAAATGTTCATGTAATAATTTCTTAATTAATTCACCAAACATTTTTCGAGTGCTTATTCTCCAATGAGTAAGAATTAGGTGCTAGAAATAGACAAACAAGCTTCACTAAGTGAAAAGTTTTATCCATACTCTTCATTTCAAAATGCTTTTCATTCTTTTATCAATTTCTGTCATATGACAGAGCAGTGGTTTTCAACTCTGGCTACCCATTAGAATCTCCTGTGGAATTTTAAAAAATCCAGAAGCTTATGAGAGATTCAAGACCAATTAAATCAGCACTTATTAAAAGTCCTGAAGTGATTATAGTTTGCAGTCAAGAGCCAGTGATCTAGAGCTGTTACACTGTCTAATTTGATGGCCAGTAGCTACATGGGACTAATTAAATTTAAATTATAATTAATTAAATTCAATAAAATTCACATTTCTTTCCTGAGTCACACTAGCCAGTTGGTCAATAACTACTTTACCATACTGGACAGCCCAGAATATTTTGGAACATTTCTATCATTGCAGAAACTTTTATTAGATGGTGCTGATAAAGCCTTGAGACTCAAAGAATGATCTGTGCAACAGCAGCAGCCTCACATGTTATTGCTGTTGTTAGGTGAAGTTGAGTCTGTTCCAACTCTTAGTGACCCTATGTACAACAGAGCAAAACACTGCCCAGTCCTGTGCCATCCTCATGATTGTTATAATGCTTGAGCCTATTGTTGCAGCCACTATTTCAATCCATCTCCCTGAAGGTCTTCCTCTTTTTTGCTGACTCTCTACTTTACCAAGGACGATGTCCTTCTCCAGGGACTGGTCCCTCCTGATAACATGTCCAAAGCATGTGAGACGAAGTCTCGTCATCGTTGCTTCTAAGGAGCATTCTGGCTGTATTTCTTTCAAGACAGATTCATTTGTTCCTTGGCAGGTATGTATTCCATGGTATATTGTTTTTTGTTTTGCTTTTTTAGCCTCATATTGAAGCTTGTTTAAAAGGTAGATGATTTCGATGAAGCTTAAAGTTTTCAGAAGCTCAACATCTTTCATAGATGCTCTAATTTGCTCATAATTGATTTAAATAATGTATTTAGCCAAGCTTAAATGTCTTAAAGATATCAAATTATATGTTATTTCCTCATGTATATACTCATTCATTCATTCAACACTGTTAATTGAACACCTACTGTTTGCCATGCACTGTGCTACTAAGAGCTGCGTAAACTGAGGGGAACAAAATAAACATGGGCCAGGATTCTTTTTGGAATGAGATACAAATTAGGAAGGACAACAACAAAATATAGATAGAAGATATAAATAGGTAGATAGATAAGGAAATAAATACTTAGATAAATAAAATTATTCTAAGTGCTGTGAAAGAGTAAGTAAGATACAGAGAACAACTGGGAAGGAAAAGACTACCTTATAACAATAGGAAAAGACTCTTAAAGGAGGTAACATTAAATCTAAGATCTGAAGGACAAGAAGGAGTCAGAAGATAAAAATTATGAACATTACATACTCATAAGTAGGTTTTGCTTGTGACCATCCATATAGATTGTGAACATCATAATGCAAAACAGATGATCCATCGCTAAGAATCTGCTCAGTTTCCATACACATAGTTCTGAAATGTAATCCATCTGTTCTTTTTGTGAGTTCTGTGAGAAGTAACAAAAATATTAATATATCATAAAGTGCCTTGTATTGAAATGTGTATTTCATAACTATATATATATATTTTGTAAAGACAATAACAGTTATTTTAAAACAGTTCTTAATTTTTATCATTTGTATACTTTTTCTATGATAATTATAAATGAAAAAACTAGTCTGCCATTGTGACTAATGAAAAATATTAGAAAAATTTTATTATATTCAGTTACAAACATGAATTAATAAAAAACCTGAAAATATTCCTAAATGCCCACCTTGTTATGCATTTAGATGGAAACTTCTGATTAAGTAGATATCTAATAAAAAATTCATTTGGTGACTAAAAGTCCTGGGGTTAAGAGTCAGGTAAATACAAGTACCCTATCTTTTGATGCCCATTTTCTTAGTTTAAGATTTTTTTTAAGAACTTTGTCATCGCCTTAGATAGAAGTTTACTGTCTACACAGGAGAATGATGATGAGTGCTGAAGGAATGGCCCTTTTGCTCCTAGGTCAGGGACTGGCAGATAAGTATTGATATTATTCTTTCAGTTTATTTCAGTTTAAAAAGCAAAACAAAACTTAAAAAAGTTTTTTTTTAATCTTAAAGAGTAATTTGAATTTTAAATCTGGGAAGATTTTTTAGAAAGCCAAATTTAGGGTTTTCAAACTAATTTAGAAATGTATTTATATAGGTAAAGCAAAGTTCTTGACTTTTCTTCTCAAAATATTGTTAAATAATATTGGTAACTGGTGTAGGGTATGTTTATAGATTAGTAATAAGACTTGGCAATGTGAATCCTATCCACTGTATCTTTAGATGTTATATATAACCTAATGAATAAATAATAATAACATAAAAGGCATAGCAATAACCTGGGAAATAAGGTGGATAATTTAGTTCTCTATTTCTGCATTGATTAGTAGTTGTTCCGTTTACAAAACTTGATGGTTCATTCATATCCTTAAAAAGAGAGAAAGAGAGAGAAAGGATAAGCATAAAACAAACTCAGAACCTATATTCTGGAGGGAAAAAAAATAATTCAAAGAACCAGTAAATTAAGGCAGCATATTCGGATAATAGTATATTTACTCACTATTCTAAAAACCAAAAATATAAGGACATTTGATGATACTAAAGAATTTAGTTAAGTTCATTGTTCCTTAACTTTTTTACATCCATGCTTCCTTTTGAGAAACGTAAAATATCCTATTTTTTTCTGAGGTATGAATTTTACATATAAAAGTGTGTTGTTTTTGTTCCCCAAACATGAGATTAAGTTATAACAGTGTAAGCTTTATATTCTTTGTTACATTGGTTACAGAATTTGTTTATTTATTTTTTGATCTTCATAATCTTTCTCTCTAAAGAAATAAATTTTAGACCACATTTTCCTATGCAGCCGTGAAGAAAAGTAAAGGAAATAAGTAAATCTGAGAAAATATTGCATACTTTCATACATTTTTACCGCACTACCTCCTTCCTCTCCACCCCTGCCCCTGAGACTGGTATCAATTACTTTTCTTTTTAAAACCACAAGATATAGTTACCACAAATACAGAACACTTCAAAGAAGAGCTCTATGGGGCACAGGTCTCAGGATCTCTGTGGCCATATATGAAGGGGCTAACATTTAAATACATAAATTAGCTACCATTAAATATAAATTCCTCTAAATGGGAACAGGTTCACTTCTCTGGATCCAGAGATCATTCTCAGGGGTATACTTAGTATAACCCATTAAAGTACGTAATCTTGTACATCAAACAGACCTATATGTACCAATAATTCTAAAAATCTATGCCTTATTCAACTGTATATCCTCAAGGCTTGCACATAGGAGCATGCCAATGGAGGTTTCTTCGATTAACAGATAAATGAATGAATGTTGTTGTTAGCTGCCATCGAGACAGCCCCTGACTCATGGTAACCCCATGTGTTACAGAGTAGAACTGCTCCATAGAACTTTCTTGGCTGTAATCTTTACAAAAGCAAACCACAGGCCTTTCTTCCTGGGAGTTGCTGGGTGAGTTAGAACACCCAACCTTTCTGTAAGCAGCTGATCTCAAATTGCTTGCGCCACCCAGGCTCTATATTGCAAAATCAACAGACAAACAAATGCTACCTCTAACACTTAGAGATATATCATGTAAAATATTCTATATTAAATATTTTCTTGTGTGGAAAAGAGCCTTCTTTTTATGCTATTTTGAAATTATTTTATCAAGAACCTTACTGCCCAAACTTTAAAGTTGCCCCTAGAAGAAGGACATTGTTTGACATGTTTCTTTGCTAAATTTGTAAGACATTATGATCTCTTACACAAAAGATTAAACAGTTGTATGAGTGTGAGGATTTATTCCTACATTGAATGGAAATAAAATAAATGTTTATAAGTATTTATGAATAGCTAGAAAAAAAGGCTATTTGGTTCCTTGGTCAAGTTAGAATTGTCCAGGAAGTAACATCTATATACATAAATTGAATTGTTACTGTATTTCAGCAGTCTTTTGCATAAGAAAGTTCTATGGAAAAAAAGAGTGGGCTAATTTTCATGAAGAATACTTTGTTGACATTATTATAGTCTAGTAAGGGCTTTGCCTAAACATTACATAATAAAAAACTTAAAAGAAAAATTTCTTAGAGCTTACTTACAATCCACAAGCCATCAAATTTCATGTGGTCATTGTAGAAATCCATAATTTCTGTTGCCCACCACTCCGCTGTGGAATTCCTGAAGAAATCTGGAAAAGCTACATGTGCTCTGGAAGCCTGTAAAAACAAAATTCAAACTCACATATTGAAAGTGCTAAGAGAGATCATATAGATCTATATCAGAAAATTATCTGTCAGATTCACAGATTGTGCAGTAGTGATGATGAAGACAGCTTTAATTACATGAATATATGTGATCTTTTTCCAGCCACCCAGTTTCTGTGGGAAAGAAAACAGAGAGACAAGATACAGACATAGATGGAATGAGAATAGTGCAACCTGGGATCCTAGGTAGATGACAAAGAAAGAATTTCAAAGCACAAAGGGATATAATTTCAGTGCTTCACAAAGAGATACGAAAGTTTTTGTCTCTGTATTGGTAGAGCCCTACGATGCATGCTTATCTTTGTGGGGTATTAGGCAAAGAGGAAGGGTAAGCTTATAGTTTAGCATGCTTCTTTGATCAAAGTTTGTCTACTTAGTGAACCAATAAAACGTCCTACTATCTCCACAAACTGTTTCTCTTTCTCTCTCAAATCTAACCCACCACCCAAGCAGAGAAGAGGTGTTTTAATGCTCCTCTCCCTACCAAGAAAATTCTCTACTCGCCAGTCTGTGCATAGAAATTGCAAGGTGAGAGTCACGGTGCATTAGTAGAGGACTGATCCTGTGCAACTAAATCAAGTGGCAATGCCTAAAATCCTGGCATAGCCTAACTACTTTCCTTCAGACTTTACTATTATGCAGTAACTTCCAGAACAATCTCCTTCATAAACAGGATACAATGCACAGAGAGAAAATAGAGAATATAGAGATTTACAAAACCTATGATAGTGGGTAGTTTTCAATTTGAAAGAGACTTAATTTTATCATCTTGCCAAATAATTACATTTTACTCATAAGGAGAGGAGGCCTAGTGTGGTTACACTGATCCTATGCTAGGATCTCACCCAGATCACAGGAGAATTAATAACAAAGGTAACACCAACTTTATTTACACTTCTACTTTTCTGTTCTTTCCATAATTTATTCATTTGCTTATTTTATTCCATTAGATGGCTGCTTTTGTCCATTTAACCCAAATCACTGGTTGATGAAACACTCTTTGCACACTTTTGTGGAAGAGAATTCCAAGGGACTCTACATAAGTAAATTGAGGATGCCTACAACATCTAAATGGAGAGGCCATATATTCCCCTTCAGTGCTACCACCACTACCCAAGTGTAGTGTGTAGCCCTCAGATCAAGAGAAAACTGCCTTTTTCTTCAACAATGTCATTCAGTATTCCTTTTAGTCTATTTTAAAAATGATTTGGTTAGATTTAAACAAGTATGATCCTCTGATATTTTACACTTACTTGGATTGGAAGATCAAGGTCCACACATGTGGTCCTCCACACATTGAATTCATATATTTAATTAGGCATCCATCATATAGTAGGTTATATTAATCTCTCTGAACGTACATTTCTTTTTCTATTTAATGATTATTTTGTGATATAATTAAATTAATGTTTGGTTGGATCAAAAGAAATAAAACATAAAATTGCTTAACAGAGTAACTGACTAATTTTGATATTCAGGAAAAATCAAGTAAATTTGATCTAAATATGCTCAGATAAAGGATATTAGAAAATAAGCCTTCCAGTATTTTAAGGAAAGTATTAGTCAAATTGAATTATTAGTCAAAGGGATTAACTGCTAAATCCAATTGCTACATTTCTTTCTGTTATAGAGCTAATCAATGTAAAACTTACATTAACAGCTTCATCTTCAGTTAGACTTTCATCTATTGTAATATTAGGCAGGTCTGGCCAAACCTGCAAAGAGAGAAGAAATGGGAAAAGAGATCAAAATAAATTCAGTATGATATGACTGTGATGTTAAAGAAGTATAATACGGTTTTTGAAGCATATTATAGACTCAAGATGCCCAATTCAATATTTTTTTTCAGAGTGCTATTTGGTATGTGTCTCTTTGTAAAGTATTCCATTTTATATATTAGTGTATTTTTTAGTATGGCATTAAAAAAAGAGGATTTCTGACTTTTATGCTAGATTGTGATTTTGAAAATAATACATATAACCAAAATGTCTGGGCAAGAATTAATATAAAAAAGATGCACTAAACATAATTTTAATGTGACACATTAAAATTGTTTTTAGAATTGCTCCATATTAAAAACTAAAATAAATAAATACTTTTCTTTGAAAGGAGTTAAAGATCTGATTTAGATGATGTCATGCTGAGGCGTATATCCCCTTAGTTTTCACAGTTAGTACCAACCTCCTCCCTCCGCTCCCATGTTTTCTTCTACCCCAATCACAAACACACAGTCCAAATTCAGTCATTCTGAAAGTTATGGGAATTTGAATCTATGATGAAGTCAGAAATTCCCTTGTTAAAATTTAAATAATCCATAAAGGACTAATTAGTTATGAGGGATTAATTAGTGATAAGGACCAATGCTTTCAGGGAAAGAAACAGAGGGTAGAAATCTGAGAAAATGTATAGGAATGTGGAGTGAGGAGGAAGTTGAAAGGGAACTCAATCCACCTGTATGGCCCATATGTTGTACTCTTTGATTTAATTTTCTTAAAATATTACAACTTCAATAATTTCTCCATAAAAAAAAAAGTTGCAGTCAAGTCTATTCCAAATCACAGTGATCCTACAGGATAGAGTAGAACTGCCCCATAGCGTTTCCAAGGACCACCTGATAGATTTGAACTGCCGACCTTTTGGTTAGCAGCCATAGCTCTTAACCGCTTTGCCACCAGGGCTCCAATTTCTCCATTGGTGCTGTTGTTAGGTACTGCCGAGTCGGTTCTGACTCACAGTGACCCTATGTACTACAGAAACACTGCCTGGTCCTGCGCGGTGCTCACAATCATTGTTATGCCTTAGCCCATTGTTGCAGCCACTGGGTCAATCCATCTCTTTAAGGGTCTGCCTCTTTTTCACTGATCCTCTACTTTACCAAGCATTTTCCAGGGACTCATCCCTTCTGACACGTCCCAAGTATGTAAGATGTAGTCTCACCATCCTTGCTTCTAAGGAGCATTCTGGTCGTACTTCTGCCAAGACAGATTTGTTCATTCTTTTGGCAGTTTATGGTATATTCAGTATTCCTTGCCAACACCAGAATTCAAAGGCATAATTTCTTTGGTCTTCCTTATACATTGTCCAGCTTTTGCATGCGTATGATGCGATTGAAAATACCATGGCTTGGGTCAGGTGCACCTTAGTCTTCAAGGTGACATCTTTTTCCTTGTACTTTATTATTTTTTTTATTTGTACTTTAGATGAAAGTTTGCAGAACAAATAGTTTCTCATTAAACAATTAGTACACATATTGTTTTATGACAATCGTTAACAACCACACTACATGTCCCCACTGTCCCTTCTCAACCTTGGGTTTCCTATTACCAGCTTTCCTGTCCCCTCCTGCCTTCTAGTCCTTGTCCCTGAATGGTTGTGCCCCATTAGTCTCGTTTTGTTTTATGGGGCTGTCTAATCTTTGGCTGAAGGGTGAACCTAGGGAGTGACTTCATTACTGACCTAAAAGGGTGTCCAGGGGCCATACTCTCAGGGTTTCTCCAGTCTGTCAGGCTAGTAAATCTGGTCATTTTTAGTGAGTTAGAATTTTGTTCTACATTTTTTCACCAGCTCTATCTGGGACGCTGTGTTGTGATCACTGTCAGAGCAGTTAGTTGTGGTAGACAGGCACCGTCTAGTTGTAGTGGACTCAGTCTGGTGGAGGCCGTGGTAGTTGTGGTCCATTAGTCCTTTGGACTAATCCCTTGTATCTTGTTTTCTTCATTCTCTCTTGCTCCCGAAGGGGTGAGAACAGTGGAATTTTTTAGATGGCTGCTCATATGCTCTTAAGACCTCAGATACTACTCACCAAGGTAGAATGTAGAACATTTTCTTTATAAACTGTGTTATGCCAATTGAGCCAGATGTTCCCCGAGACCTTGGTTGACACAACCCTCCACCCAGCAATTTGGTCCCTAAGGGAGTTTGAATGTGTCTATATAGCTTCCATGAGCTTGCATTGCACAAGTTTTGCTGGCTTCCCCAGTATTGTGTACTGTCTTATCCTTCACCAAAGTTACCAATTATCTATTGCCTATTTAGTATTTCCCCCCAACCTCTCCCATCCCTCATAACCAACAAAGATTATTTATTTTTGTGTATAAACCTTTTCATGTGTTTTTACAGTAGTTGTCTCATACATTTCTTCTTTTGTGATTGACTTATTTCACTTAGCGTAATGTCCTCCAGTTTTATCCATGTTATGAGATCCGTCACAGATTCATTATTGTTCTTTATCGTTGCATAAAACTCCACTGTATGTATATACCATAGTTTGTTTATCCATTCATCTGCTGATGGACATCTAGGTTGTTTCCATCTTTTTGCTGTTGTGAACAATGCTGTACTGGACATGGCTATGCGTAGGTCTGTTTGTGTGACGACTCTAATTTCTCTAGGATATATTCTTAAGAGTGGGATTGCTGGATCCTATGGTATTTCTATTTCTAGCTTTCTAAAGAAGCACCGTATCATTTTCCAAAATGGTTGTATCATTTTGCATTCCTACCAGCAGTACATAAGAATTCCGATCCCCCGCAGCCTCCCAACATTTGTTATTTACAGTGTTTTTGATTCGTGCCAGTAATGCGGGGTTGAGATGATACTTCATTGTGGTTTTAATTTGCATTTCTCTAATGTTTAGTGATCGCCAGCATTTCCTCATCTGTCTGTTGGCTGCTTGAATGTCTTCTTTGGTGAAGTGTCTGTTCATTTCTTTTGTCCATTTTTTAATAGGATTATTTGTCTTTTTGTTGTAGAGGTGTTGGATTTTCTTGCAGATTTTAGAGATTAGACCTTTGACTTGTAATGTCCAAAAAATTTTTTCTCAGTGTTCTCAGGTTCTTTTTTTACTCTTTTGGTGAAGTTTTTTGATGTGCATAAGTGTTTAATTTTTAGAAGATCCAAGTTACCTAGCATATCTTCTGCAGTTTGTGTGTTTTTGGTTATAGTTTGTATCCTGTTAATGCCATGTATTAGGGCCTCTAGCATTGATCCTATTTTTTCTTCTATGAACTATAGTTTTTGGCTTTATATTTAGCTCTTTGGTCATTTTGAATTAGTTTTTGTATATTGTGTGAGGTATGATTCCTGTTTCATTTTTTTGCAGATGGACATCCAGTTTTGCCAGCACTATTTGTTAAAAAGACTGTCTGTTCCCCATTTGATGGACTTTGGACCCTTGTTGAAGATCAGGTGGTGGTAGGTGGATGGATTTACATCTGGGTTCTCAATTCTGTTCCATTGGTCAATGTATCTGTCGTTGTACCAGTACCAGGCTGTTTTGACTACTGCAGCTGTATAGTAGGTTCTGAGGTCAGGCTGTGTGAGTCCTCCTACTTTATTCTCCTTCTTCAATAGTTCTTTACTTATCTGGGACTTCTTCATTTTCCATATAAAGTGAATGATTAGTTTTTTTCATCTCTTTAAAGAATGTTGTTGGTATTTGGATCAGGATTGCATTGTATTTGTAAATTGCTTTGGATAGAATTGTCATTTTCACAATGCTGAGTCTACCTATTCATGAGCATGGTATGTTTTTCCATTTATGTAGGTCTCTTTTGATTTCTTGCAGTAGTGTTTTGTAGTTTTCTTTGTATCAATCATTTAAATCCCTGCTTAGATTTATTCCTAAGTATTTCATTTTTTTAGGGGATATCATAAATGGTATTGTTTTCCTGATTTCCTTTTCATCGTTCCCTTTCTTGGTGTAGAGGAATCCAACTGATTTTTGTATGTTTATCTTGTATTCTGCTACTCTGCTGAAACTTTCTATTAGTTCCAGTAGTTTTCTTGTTGAGTCTTTAGTGTTTTCTATGTATAGTATCATATCGTCCACAAACAAGGACAGTTTAACTTCTTCATTACCAGTTTGGATGCCCTTTATTTCTTTTTCTTGCCGTATTACTCTAGCTAGGACTTCCAGCACAATGTTAAATAGAAGTGGTGATAAAGGACATCCTTGTCTTGCATCTTTTCTTAAGGGGAATGGTTTCAGCCTCTCTCCATGAAGAATGATGTTGGCCGTTGGTTTTGCATAGATGCCCTTTATTATGTTGAGAAATTTCCCTTCTATACTTAATTTATTGAGAGTTTTTATCAGGAATGGATGTTGGACTTTGAAAGCCTTTTCTCTGTCAATTGAGATCACGTAATTCTTTTCTTTCCTTTTATTTATATGGTTGATTACAATGATTAATTTTCTAATGTTGAACCATCCTTTCATAACTGTTAGGAATCCTGCGTGGTCATGGTGTATTATGTTTTTGATATGATGCTGAATTCTATTGGCTAGAATTTTGTTGAGAATGTTGCATCTATATTCATGAGAGATATTAGTCTGTAATTTTCTTTTTTGTGGCATCTTTTTCTAGTTTTGTTATCAGGGCTATGCTGGCTTCTTAGAATGAATTCAGAAGGTCACTTCCTTCTCTATGTTCTGAAATAGTTTGAGTAGTACTGGTATAAGCTCCTCTCTGAACATTTGGTAGAATTCTCCAGTGACACCATCTAGGCCAGGGCTTTTTTTGGTGGGAGTTTTTTTTTTTTTTTTTTTTTTTTAATTACTTTTTCATTCTCTTCTCTTTTTATGGGTCTGTTCAGATTTTCAACATCACTTTGTGGTAGACTGGGTAGGTTGTGTGTTTCTAGATATTCACCCATTTCCTCTAGGTTTTCAAATTTGTTAGAGTATAATTTTTCTTAATACTCTTTTATAATCCTTTTTATTTCAGTCGAGTCTGTTGTAATGTCCCCCATTTCATTTCTTGTTTGGGTTATTTGTGTCCTCTCCTGTTTTTCTTTTGTGAGTCTGGCCAGTGGTTTGTCAGTTTTGTTGATCCTTTCAAACAACCAAGTTTTGGTTTCATTGATTCTTTCTATTATTTTTTTAGTCTCTGTTTCATTTATTTCTGCTCTTGTCTTTATTATTTCCTTTCTTCTAGTGGCTGTGTGCTTTTTTTTGCTGTTCTCTTTCTATTCTTTGTAGTTCTCCAGCTAATGTTTTGATTTTTTCCCCTTCTGTTTTGATGTGTTCATCTATTGCTATAAGTTGTCCTCTGAGGACTGCCTTTGCTGTTTTGGTATGATGTGTTTTCATTCTCGTTTGATTCTAGGAATTTTTTGATTCCATCTCTGATTTCTTCTATTACCCAGTGGTTTGTAAGCAGGGTGTTATTCAGTTTCCATGTAATTGATTTTTTTTTCCTTGCTCTTTCTGTTGTTAATTTCTTCCTTGATGGCATTGTGGTCAGAGAAGATACTTTGTATTATCTCACCAGTTTGGATCTTGTTGAGGATTGCTCTGTGGCCTAAGATGTGTTCTATTCTGGAGAACATTCCATGTGCATTGGAAAAGAATGTGTACCTAGCAGCTGTTGAATGGAGTGTTCTATATATGTCTGTGAGGTCGAGTTGGCTGATTGTGCTCTTTAGGTCTTCTGTATCTTTGCTGAGTTTCTTTTTAGATGTTCTGTCCTTTACTAAGAGTTGTATGCTGAAGTCTCCTACTATTATTTTGGAACTGTCAGTTTCTCTTTTCAGTGCTGTTGAGAGTTTGTTTTATGTATTTAAGAGCCCTGTCATTGGGTGTGTAGATGTTTATTATGGTTATGTCTTCATGATGGATCATCCCCTTAATCATTATATAGTGTCCTTCTTTGTCTTTTATGGTGGATTTTGTTTTAAAGTCTATTTTATCTGAGATTAGTGTCACCACAACTGCTCTTTTTGGTAGCTGTTAGCTTCATATATTTTTCTCCATCCTTTGATTTTTAATAACTTTATGTCTTTGTTTCTAAGGTGTGTCTCTTGTAGACAGCATATTGATGGATTCTGTTTTTTTGTTTATCCATTCTGTGACTCTCCATCTCTTTATGGGTGCATTTAGGCCATTTACATTTAGTGCAATTATTGATAGGTGTTAGTTTATCGCTGACATTTTGTAGTGATTTTTGTCATGGTGCTGAAGTTTTCTTTGTTCCTTTTACTCTCCTGTGCTAAATTCCTTTTGTCTGTGGATTTTTTTTTTTTCATTTCTTTTGTTTGTGTAGGTTTTGTTTTTACTGAGACTTTATGTTTTTCTTCTTTATTTTGATGAGTAGGTTTGTTAACTTTCTTTGTGATTACCTTGAAGTTTACCCTTATCTTCCTATGTTTGAACCAGTCTATTATTACCTGTTATCACTTGCCTTCATCTCCATTAGAAGATTCTATACCTACAATGTTTATTCCCTCTTTTATTGTTCTGATGTTTTTGTTATTTACAGATTAACCTCTCTGGTTTTCTGTTGTAATTCTCTTGGTTTTGTATAGTCCTTGAGAGTTCATTTCCTAGGTAAGTATCTGGCTGGTACAATTTTCATCCTAAATTCAGCACGTGGTCTGATGTTGCTTGTTCTCAGATCAAAGAACTCCCTTTAATAATTATTGTAGGTTTGGTTTGGTTTTTACATAGTCCCTATGTAAAATGACCTAATTTCACCTTCATATTTGAATGAGAGTTTTGCAGGATACATTATTCTTGGCTGGTAATTCTTTTTCTTTCAAGGTTTTATATGTCATCCCATTGCCTTCTTGCCTACATGGTTTCTGCAGAATAATCCAAACTTAGTCTTATTGTTTCTCCTCTGTACATGACTTTTTGTTTTTCTTGAGCTGCTCTCAGGATTCTTTCTTTGTCTTTGGTTTCAGTGAGTGTGATTATGATATGCCGTGGTGATTTTCTTTTGGAATCGATTCTATACGGGGTTCTTTGAACTTCTCAGATGGTCAGCTTTTCATTTTTCATGATACTGGGGAAGTTTTCTGTCAGCAGTTCTTCAATGATCCTCTCTGTTTTCTGTTTTCTCCTCCTGTTCTGGAACTCTGATCACTCGAAACTTTTTGCTTTTGATTGTATCCAACATAATTCTCAGGGTTTCTTCATTTTTCTTTGTTCTTTTTCTGAGTTTTCCTTGAACAGAGTTGTATCCAAGTGTTTGTCTTCATTTCACTGATCCTGTTTTCCATTGTTTCAATCCTGCTCCTCAGTCCTTCTGTGACACTGTCCATTTTTGAAATCTTGTTGTTTACCTTTCGGATTCCTAATTTTTTTCTATGATGTCTATTTGTGAATTTATTTTAGCATTTTGTTCCTGTATTATATCCCTGAATTCTTCTTTGTTTTATCTGTATTTTCCACGAATTTGTCTGCCTTTTCCATGAATTTGTCTATTTTTTCCTCATTTTTGTCTGCTGTTTGCTTCAACTCTTGGATAGCTCTGAATATCAGAGATTTGAATTCCCTGTCAGGTAGTTCTAGTGCTTTTTGTTCTACTGGAAAGTCATGTGGTGTTTTATTTTGGATGCCCACCGGAACCATCCTGTTCTGTTTCTTTAATGTGTTTTGATATTGTCTGCTATCTTCAGGACAATTTGTAGTTATCTTCCTTATTTATTGATTTTAGATTTGCTCTTTTTATCTTACTTTTTTGTTTTATTTGGTTAAAAGCAGGCGGGCTCTGTATTCCTTGTTGTTTGCTCAGCTGTTGGCATGATACTTTTCACCTCCTTCTCCAATGGGTAGGGTCAGTCATTCAGGTAAGGTACAGCTGGGCAGGTCCAGGTGATGGGGAGTTGCTTGGATGGGCTGCTTGTGGCATGTACTAGGGCCAACAGGGCAGTCAGGGAATAAGTGCAGGACAGGTTCTAGTAGGCCACACCTCTGATGCTCAGGGGTGTGACGTACAATGCATGGTGCAGGTAGGCAGGAAGCTGGGAGGAGATTGTGATGTGTGGAGCTAAGATGGGCATGGGAAAGGAGAGAGAGGAGAGACGAACAGGAGCCAAAAACATGTAAACAAACAAACAAAAAAGATTGCTAAGGGAGCTTGCCATTGGAGTGGATAGATGAAAGTCTGAGAAATGGAGAAAAACAAAAGAAAAGGGATAGAACAAAAGAAATGAACAAACAATAATAAGGAAAAAGAAAAGAAAAGAAAAGCCCCCAGGGATTCTATCAGTGAGGATGTGAGGACTGGGGACATTTCTCCCAGGCCGTGAAGTACAGCCTGCCTAGAAGGGTTCAGGTGTCACACAGTGTCAGTTATTCAGGAGACAGGAAGAGAAGGTAAGTATATAAAGATGAGAAACTGAGAAATGAAGAAAGACAAAAAGGCAAAAAAGAGAGAAAAGAAAACAAAAGAAAGAAAATCTACAATAAAACAGTTAAAAAAAAGAAACAAACAAAAAAAGAAAAAAGAAATTCTCTCAGGGATCCCACTGTGCAGCTTGCAGACTGAGGAAGTGGCTCCCCAGCCGCACAGTACTTCTCAGCTAGAAGGGGCTCCCAAGTCAACAAAAGAAAACAAACAAACAAATCGAAACAGAAAAAAATCAAAAGAAAGAAACAAACAAAAAAGCCCCAGGGATCCCACCAGCATGGTGGCATGGACTAGAAAGAAGTTCCACAGTCGAAAAGCGTTTCACAGCCTTTCAGAAAGAAGCAAAGATGGCACACAGAGCCAGGTATTTTAGAGAAAGGAGGGGCAGGTTGTGAGAGGTATGGAAGAAACCAAAAGAAGAAGAAAAAAGCAATGCTCACAACCAAAAAATGGCACTCAGGGAGCTGGCCAGTGCAGGCAGGTGGAATCCTAGCTGGTGCTTCCCAGCCATGAGACTGTGGCCACAGGAAGCAAAGGAGGCTGAGTGGGGGTGAAGAAGAATAGGGGGTTGGAAAGCATGTATCACTGATTACCAGTTGTTCTGTCTCCTGTTGGGAGCTCCGTGAAGCTGCTTTCCCATACTCCCTGTTCACGGATCTCTGACAGGAGTCCAAGATGGCAGATCCATGCTGCATTCTCTGATAAGGGACCTCTGCATGTATCTCTCCTCACTCTCTGTTCTCTGTCAGTTTCTTATTCCATTCAGTGTTTCGCTGAGTTTTTTGTCTCTTCATTTGATGCTTAGGGTTTCAGGATTTACATTTGTCTCTGTTTGACTTAGTTTTTTGAATCTTTGCTGTGGAGGGACAGTGTGGTGCTTCTGTCTATAGTGCCATGTTGCCCAGAAGTCTCAAGGTGGCATCCTTGTTTTTCAACTCTTTAAAGAGGTCTTTTGCAGCAGATCTGCCAGTACAATGCATGTTTTGATTTCCTGACTGCTGCTTTCATGGGTGTTTATTGTTGATCCAAGTAAAATAAAATCCTTGGAAACTTCAGGCTTTTCTCCATTTATCATGATGGGGCTCATTGGTCCAGTTGTGAGCATTTTTGTTTTCTTTATGTTAAGGTGTAATCAATACTAAAGGTTGTAGTTCTTGATCTTCATCAGTAAGTGCTTCAAGTCCTCTTCACTTTCAGCAAGCAAGGTTGTGTCACCTGCATAATGCACATTGTTAATGAGTCTTCCTCCAATCCTGATGCCCTATTCTTCTTCATATAGTCCATCTTTTTGGATTATTTTCTCAGCATATAGACTGAATAGGTATGGTGAAAGGATACAACCCTGACACACACCCTTCCTGACTTTAAACCACGCACCATCACCTTGTTTTGTTCAAACAACTGCATCTTGATCTATGTACAGGATTCTCACGAGCACAATTAAGTGTTCTGGAATTTTCATTCTTTGCAATGTTATCCATAATTTGTTACAATCCACACAGTTGAATACCTTTGCATAGTCAATGAAACACATGCAAACATCTTTCTGGTATTCTCTGCTTTCAGCCAGGATCCTTCTGATGTCAGCAATGATATCACTGGTTCCACGTCCGGTTCTGAATCCGGCCTCAATTGCTGGCACTTCCCTGTCGACATACTGCTGAAGCTGCTTTTAAATGATGTCCAGAAAAATTTTAGTTACCTGTGATATTAATGATTTTGTTAGATAATTTCCACATTCGATTGGACAACCTTTATTGGGAATAGGCATAAATATGGATCTCTTCCAGTCTGTTGGCTAGGTAGCTGTCTTCCAAATTTCTTGGCATAGACTAGTGACCATTTCCAGTGCTGCACCCATTTGTTGAAATATCTCAATTGGTATTCCATCAATTTCTGGAGCTTTGTTTTTCACCAATGCTTTCAGTGCAGCTTGGACTTCTTCCTTCAGTATCATTGGTTCCTGATCATATGCTACCTCTTTTAATGGCTGAATGTTGACCGATTCTTTTTGGTATAATGATTCTGTGTATTCTTTCTAACTTTTTTTGATGTTTCCTGCCTCGTTTAATATTTTCCATATATAAGCTTTCACTACTGCATCTCAAGGTTTGAGTTTTTTCCTCAGTTCTTTCAGCTTGAGAAATGCTGAGTGTGTTCCCTTTTGGTTTTCTATCTCCAGCTCTTTGCACATGTCATTTATACCTTGTCTTTTTGAGCTGCCCTTTGAAATCTTCTGTTCAGTTCTTTTACTTCATCATTTCTTCCTTTAGCTTTAGCTACTCAACGTTCAAGAGCAAGTTTCAGAGTCTTTTCTGACATCTGTTTTGGTGTTTTCTTTCCTTCCTGTCTTTTTAGTGACCTTTTGATTTCTTCATGTAAGATGTCCTTGATGTCATTCCACAACTTGTCTGGTCTTCTGTCATTAGTTTTCAATGTGTCAAATCTGTTCTTGAGATAGTCTCTAAATTCAGGTGGGATATCCTCAATGTAGTACTTTGGCTTTAGTGGATGTTTTAATTTTCTTCAGTTTCAGCTTGAACTGGCATATGAATAATTGATGGTCCATTCCTCAGTTGGGGTTGTTCTGACGGATGATATTGAGCTTTTCCATCATCTCTTTCCACAGATGTAGTTGATTTGATTCCTTTGTATTCCCTCTGGCGAGGTCCATGTGTATGTTAGTAAAGAAAGGCATTTGCAATGAAAAGTCGCTGGTCTTGCAAAATTCTATCATGGGATCTCCGACATTGTTTCTATCACCAAGGCCACATTTTCCAACTACTGAACCTTCTTTGTTTCCAACTTTTGCATTCAAATCACCAGTAGTTATCAATGCATTCTGATGGCATTTTTGATCAATTTCAGACTTCAAAAGCTGGTAAAAATCTTCAATTTCTTTATCTTTGGCCTTAGTGGTTGGTATGTAAATTTGAAAAATAGTCATATTAACTGGTCTTCCTTATAGGTGTATGAATATTGTCCTATCACTGATGGTGTCATATTTCAGGATAGATCTTGAAATGTTCTTTTTGAGGATGAATGCAACACCATTCCTTTTCTAGTTGTCATTCCGGCATAGTAGACCATATAATTGTCCAATTAAAAATGGCCAGTACCAGTCCATTTCAGCTCACTAATTCCTAGGATACTGATGTTTATGCATTCTGTTTCATTTTTGACAATTTCTAATTTTCCTAGATTCATATTCCGTACATTCCAAGTTCCAACTATTAATGTATGTTTGCAGCTGTTTCTTCTCTTTTTGAGTCATGCCATATCAGCAAATCGAGGCCCCGATAGCTTGACTCCATCCACATCATTAAGGTCGACTTACTTTGAGGAGGTAGCTCTTCCCCAGTCGTCAAAATTTTGAGTGCCTTCCAACCTGGGGCGTTCATCTTCCAGCACTATATGAGACAATGTTCCACTGCTATTCATAAGGTTTTCACTGGCTAATTCTTTTCAGAAGTAGACTGCTGGCTCCTTCTTCTTAGTCTGTCTTAGTCTGGAACTCAGCTGAAACCTGTCACCATGGGTAACCCTGCTGGTATCTGCTGGTATCTGAATACCAGTGGCATAGCTTCCAGCATCACAGCAACACACAAGCCCCCACAGTATGACAAACAGACACCTGGGGGAATTTCTCCATAGGACTTCTTAAATTTTATATATTTTTAACTTTTTACTTTGAAATATTTTTAGACTTGGAGAAAGCTATGAAAACTATATCTAGTATTTGTGTACACACTTTACGCAGCTTCCCCTAATGTTAACATCTTACATGACCATAGTACAATTACCAAAATGAATAAATTAATGTTCATACATTATTATTAATTAATTTGCATATGATATTTTATTTTCACCAATTTTATCACTAATGTCCTATTTTTGGTCCAGGATCCAATCAAGGATCCCACATTGCGTCTAATTACATTTTCTCTTACGGGATTTTTTTATTCTAGTTATGACCATTAATATGTTTCTCTTGATTGTTTCATATGAAAGTAAAATTAGAATATTTTCTTTAATATATTAATATATTCAGGTTTGAATAGATTGCTTATATGAAATATGGTGAATTATATTCCTTATTAAAGTCAGGAACAGCTAACAAAAATATTGTTGTTTTTATTAATGAGGTATTTCTAAGAGAAATACAAACACTTAAAATTTTTTTATAGTAAAGGAAAATGTGTAGCCATTTTAATAATGGTGATTTTATAATAAATCTCGAAAAAGGGATCAAGAAATTCAATAGAAGAGAATTTAATGGTGAAACAGATAGTATGTTGACATTTAACTTGTGTTAATTTTTTCTTTGTTTCTAATAATTTAACTTATTATAATTTGATAATAATAATTCAAGTAGTATACATTATTTTATTTACTAATAAGTAACTCATTACATTTCTTATATATCTATTTCCCTCTGAGTGTAGTTTGATAATAATATTTTAATTAAATAGAAACTTTCAATGAAATAACATTTTTAAACTTATTTTATAATGAAATATTCAAGGCATGAACTTAGTACCTTTGCCCAACAAATATCACTGGTGTTAGGCCATTTGACAAAGACATCTTTCTGCACTCCTCTTTGAAATGCTGGGTAAGGCTTTGTTTCATTTCCAGAAATTGCTGGATCCTAAAATTGAAACAAAATACAAACCATGTAAATGTGAAATAAAAGTATAGTCACCAGGGTAGTCATCATGAAACATTATGGTTTTTTTATTATTAAATTTCATAATATTATGCTGTCATATAGACTGACGAATTGCATGAAAATCAATGTTCTAGTTAGATTTCGTCTACTTTCTTGTGGAAGGAAATTCTAAGGACTCATGAAAATACATCAACTATGATTTCAAGCAAGATTACTAGAGTTGTTTGTTTTGTTTTTACTTGTTCAGTGAGGTTTCTTCCTGCCTAATATACTTCCTTTAAGTTATTGATAAAATATTTTCTCCACTCCATCACTAACTTCAGGGCAATTTTTAAAATATGACAAACATAAGAAGCAATCCTTGAGAATAGTATAGAAATAAAAAATCCTCCAATACTTTGTGATGGCGTCTATAAATTGAGGTCAGTTTTCAGGCAGCTTGGATGATTAATAGAGAACAGCTTGCCTTTAATTCACCATATTTTGCCTTAGATTTCCAAGGATATATCTAAGGTACAACGACAACCTGTGGCAGCCTACATATAAAGAATAAGTGTTAAAGGAAAAAAGTTATAGATCTGGGAGTAGGATACGAGTTACATACTTTATATTTTAAAATGCCATTTTTCTCTCATTCTAGCATAGAAATCTTAATAAAACCAAAATAATAAGACAGATAAAATATAAAATACAAATACTGACCAGGATAATAATGTATCTCATTCCTTCTCCTCTTATTTTGTCAACAAACTGAGGAAGTTCACGGAAATCATCACCAATTGTAAAGTCTAGTTGCCTTTCCATGTAATCAATGTCTGTGTATTGAACATCCTGAAATACATGAGAATTGTGGCAGTGTGGTAAGAATCACAAAATAGTGAGTGTATCACATTCTTTTGTAATTATGAAAGTTATAGCAATATTAAAGTTTCAATGTCTCTTCACTCAATCCTAAAGAGTTACTCAAGTGATGTAGTGTTCAAGGAATAAAAATAGCATGTAAAAGACTCAAAACATTCTAAGAACAAGTTTATATAAATGTTCTGTTTTGTTGACATTTCATTTTGTAATTTTGATTTAGAAGTAAAAATTCTTCCAAATCAGTGTGTTTAGTTATGTAATTTCCAAAGGACACAGAATAAAATGGTTTATGATCCTATGAAATTATGTTAAATGGAAAATTGTAAATTTGTACCCTGTACTCAGAAAGAGGTGTTGCTCTATTTCTGGGAACAGTAAAGCAAATATAGGATAACTGTAGATTATTACTAATACTGACAAAAAGGAGAACTAATTATTAGTAAATTCATCAATTATTGTCAAATACTTTTGGTATTATCCACCAAAGCCTTGCTTGGAATAAAAGCCCAAGGTTAAATAAGTGAAGTATTGGTTACAGATAAAACAAAAAAAAAAAACTGAATTGGTTGCCATTGAGTTGATTCCGACTCATAGTGATCTCATAGGTCTCTATTAGTAGAACTGCCCCATATGGTTTTCAAGGAGTGGCTGATGGATTCGAACTGCTGGCCTTTTGGCTAGAAGCCGAGCTCTTAACTGCTGTGCCTCCAGGGCTCTTTGGTTACAGACAGATATTTAAAGTATGTTTAAACTAACATGTGCTTGAATTTTATCATGAAGTCTTCAATTTAGACCTAAATAAAAATCTGTTAATTATTTTCTGTTAATAGACATTGGCTCAATTTCTTCTCTACATGTTACAAAAACATGGATGATATATTGCTGTTGTGTGCTGTCAAGTCAATTCTGACTCATAGTGACCCTACATGACAGAGTAGAACTGCCCCACAGAGTTTTCTTGGCTGCAATCCTTACAGAAGCAGATCTCCAGGTCTTTCTCCCACAAAGCCTCTGGGTGGGTTCGAATCTTTCAGTTAGCAATCTAGTGCTTAACCATTGTGCCACCAGGGCTCCTTATGGCTGGTATAGTCGACCACATAATAAGAAACCTTCCTTTTATCATAAATTTCTACTTGCGTATTTCTACATCATCAAGCTACACTATTAATTCTTCCCTTAATTATAAATTCAGGAAGCATATATGGGGTTATGTTACAGGGAAAATTGTCGTATAGTGAGGTCCTTCTGATTTTGCTTGGAATGAGCTCCTATATATCAAGTATTCTAGGCTTCCATATTTAAGTATAACCAGGAGTTCCTGGTATTCCTTAATCTTGCTAAAAACTGATATATGGGGGCTGAGTATTTGCAGATACCTATGAATATTTAGTCTCTTGAACACTGAGGGGAAAGGACGCTGCATAATTCCTTTCATTTTGTATTCTAGCATTACGGCTTTCATTACTGTTGTTGGTATTGGGTGCAGTCAAGTTGATTTCAACTCATAGAGATCCCATGTGACAGAGTAGAAGTGCTCCATAGGGTTTTCTAGGCTGTAATATTTACTGGAGGAGATCACCAGGTCTCTAACCTCCTCCCCTAGCCGCTGGGTGGGATCGAACCACAACCTTTCGGTTTAACCATTGTGCCACCAGGGATCCTTACAACTATCATCTATTCCAGGGCAAAATCATCCAGTTTCACTTCCAACTCATTCTCTGTAATTCAACACGTCAATTGATGAAACTGATTCCTGTGCACTGTTACTCTAACCTAAATAGAACAGGCATGCATAATGTGTGATTCCCTATGCAAACAAAGTTTGTGAGAGAAAAGCAAGTGTACAGGGACTGGTTTAGTATTACTCATGCTCATGGAACTCAGCAGAAAGAAGAAAAAAAAAGAGTATTATCCCTTCACCAATCTCATAAAACCATTTTATAATGATCTCCTATCCAATTCATGAGTGGTATTAAAAACAAACAAGCACTGATTATTACCAAATACTTAAAATAATTTTGAAGTATGTAAGTGTTTAAATATTCTGCTTTTATAGATAGTATACTTAACATTGTCTTAAAAACAGATATACATACATAAGGGATCTTGGCAGTTATCATTTCATCATACAGTTGCTGAACCTCTGAAGTATTTCTGTACCCATAACGACATAGCTGGAATCCCAAAGCCCAGTAAGGGGGCATGACTGGTCGGCCAATTACCTTTGAAAAAAAAGAATTTTGTTATTTATGAACTAAGATAATTATATTATTATATTGTATATATACGTAAACCTTGTTTTAAAAATAAATGTGCAATCATACTTCATGGTATTGCTTTGTTGCAACTTCTGGAGCTGGGCCCAAAAACATGTAAAAGTCCAAGATTCCTCCAACTGTGCGGTAAGTTAGAGCAGGAGTTGGCTGAAATGTAACATCTGGAAATCCAAATTATGATTACATTTTATGCATGAGATATTCATTTATTTTAAAAATTACATAAAATAGAAGCAATTCAGCAAGTTTTACCCATTGCGTTGCTGTTGAGTAAGAGAACTCCATGAGCATTGCCCTCTTCTTCCAGAGCCATGTAATAGGGATGAAATCCATAGGAATTAAGTTTATACTGAAATAAATAAAGTTTGAAACATAACATATATTTAAATAATAATATGTGAATGCAGTCATTTTTAAACTCATTATAAGATTGAATCTTGGGTTTTAAATGTTCCTGTTTTGCACATTCAAACTATGAGTGAATTGAAATAAATAAATATATTTCCTAGGGAAATCATTGCTCTATTGTTTGAATTTTGAATGCGTTAGAGCATGCAAATGATTACACAAATGTGTAACAATCACAAAAACTGCCATGTTCACTGATGAAAAACACTGTTGGTATTAGCTTACTGTTTTCTTTTCCACATGGTACATGTCTTAACTCATTTACAAACCGGCACTTCTTTTTCAATAACAGAATGTCCTAAAAATGATTAAGGTGATAAACGTACTCAAACTACCCATAAAATCACATCTTAAGTTTATATATTTTATTTTGTAAAGCTTTTAATTTCATCATCAGCTACATCATCATTTTTCAAAATAGAAAACCTCTGCTCCAAGTCCTGAAATGACTTACTGAAGGTCACTAGACTTATCCTGATGACCCCAAAACAAACTGACATATTTTAGCCCACACTTGAGTTCCAGTAATTGATGAGCATGTTAAAGAAATTTTATATATTGAGAACCAAGGTTATTTTAACCTAATAATAACAATACTAATTTTAAAAGGATCTTTAAGAAGTAAATTTTGATAAAATATATTCTTTCACCATGGTGTAAATGAAAAAGAGCCTTCAGTAATCTAAATTTGAACTAGTATGATAAAAAAATTTGTTCGAGCACTTATCACAATTAAAAAATGATTGTAATAGTACACACATTTATAATCTATTGAATATATCCTTTATGTACACATCACATGTACAAAATGGAAATGAGCTAGTTTTTTGTTAAAATGAACTTTTACAAGTTATGTTTGAAACAATTATGGTTAATATTGTTTGTTATACACTGCATTAAATATTCATGAAATATATTCCATTATCAAGACAAAACTTTGGGAAAAGTGTCATAAGCATATAAAAACATTTTCTAAAGAAGTAGCAGTATGGCCTTATAAAAATGCAGGACTGCAGCTGTGGGTGATAAAGGACAAAGTTAGGATCAAATCATTATCTAAGAAGTTGAGAAAATTTCAAGGAGAACCCTAGACATTTATTTTCTGAATGCTCAGACTGAAGGTGGGCTTGACAGGGAATACTGAATTAGCATGTTCTTTGTATGCAGTTGAGAGAGTTAAGAAGTTGGGTCACAACCTCGTTTCTCACTATAGTCAAGCAAGTTGCTATCCATCCACTTCTCTACTTTTATCTGTAGTTTATGTTGACTTTATTTCCCCCACTAGAGAATCATCACGACAGCAGCTCTGGAGATGGCTATGCTTTCTAAAGCCCCTTTGTCATATTTCATTTCTGAAGTACAGATCTACAAAGAACTGATTTGTAACCTAATCATGGTGTTAACAGTTTCTTCATCGGGTAGTTAAATGTTGATAACTTACACCAGGTGGTTGGTCTCTCGTAAACATTCCCCAAGTATGCCAGTTTAGATCTCGCTTAAATGCTGTGTGTTCCACCTCTCCAAATCCATATACATATTCTGAAGGCAGACGAGTAGATATTTGAATGAACTGGTCATTAAAAGCAAATCCGGGCAGATGAGAATCCCAACTAGAAACAAAAGAAACAATTCTATTCTTGTAAAAATATATACAAAATTGTACGACAAGTAATAATTGTAATTCTTTCTTAGATGATCTAAAATTCAATACATATATATGTATTGAATGACCATAAATATACACACTTTATTGTACCCAAGTGCCAAATGGAAATAATTACATTAATACACTTTTTTTGTTTGTTTTTTGGCTAAGTTAATGTATATGTAAAATAGCTTTATATACTCATCATTATTAACATGGAAAATCATAACACATATAATTGTACATGATTATCTTTAGACTTGTATTATTTTTAACAATTATATATACTTATATATGACTCAGTAACATATGACCAAGAAATGGAAAGTTCTCAGTTTTTTCAATGTTTGGAGGTAACAACAGTAAATGTTTTCTATATAGAGAATATAAATCAAGCTTAAAATATAAAATTTTGGCATAATAAATATTTTAATCCCTAACTCTCCCCAATCATTACTCTAATTATTACAGTCAATTGTTTTCTTCTCCTTTTATTTTATATTTATGAAAATCAGTGCTTATGAGGAAATCTAGAAAAATTGTGTTATGGAGAATTTACTGTTTTTCTAGTAATTTACAAGAATATAAGGGAAGAGGAAAAGAAAGCAATTATAGCAGCGAGAGGAAGTGTAAGTATTCAAAAAAAGTTTGGGACACATTAAAATTTTTATATTAAAAAAAATTAAACTATTTATTAGAGAAGAATGGTTCCCAAATAAATAATGTTTTTGCACCAGGAACTTTTTACAGAATGGCTTAGCTTTTCATCCTTTCAAAGAAAAATATTGTCATAACAACAAAATTATTTTAAGAAATAGACATAATTTTCATTATTTTATCCATCTTGACAATATTATCCTCTAAAGGATGGCACCACAAGCTTAAATTACATAGAAGTATCTTTTATTATAGTATGGGTTTTCAGAGCTTTTGACTAAAGGCATGAAGTTTTTTAAACTAAATCTGTTTATTACAAAATAAAAATGTATCTAGAAACATGTCTTAATTTCCTTTCATTAATAAGTGGTAGAAATAGTATTAACTTTATCAGACTCCAGTTGCAATAAACTCCAATTTTCAACAATTCTAAGAAAATGTTTACATAACTCACTTTCTAATCACTTTTTTTTGCCCACACTCATCATGCTTTTCAAGAGGAGTATTGGTTTTGGTTCTCAGCTTGGTTAGAAGAATGAGTCTGATATTTAATAATGAAATCAATCACATCCAACATGTTAATGAAATTTTAGATAAATCCTTTATGATGATCCCTGGGTGTGTTAATTGTTTAGCTTAGAAACATTAAAATAGGCCAAGCTATTTAATACAACTAAGACTATTTTTGGTGTGATACTATTCTAGAATAGTGAAGATTGTGAGATAATCGTATTACCTTCCTTATCCTAAAATAAAATCATAGCAGCCCTCATATCAAATAAGTCAATCACTTACATAACTCTACCAGTGCTTCTCCGACGAATCTGGATGCCGAAAGGGTTTTCCTTGATTTCAACATCATAGAGTCTATTTTCGTAAGTGCTTGTTGGAGCAGTTGGAATGTTTAATGGCACTGGAACTTCGTATCTCTTATTTTGGGGATCATAAATCTATTGCAGAAAAATAATGAAACTAGATATCCTTTACTCTTACTGTTGACATTATTTAAGTAATCATTAATAATGGAAATAATAGTTCAAACAAGAATACTTACATTTGTTTCTCATATAATTCCTAACTCTAAATCTATGGCTAATACAAAAAACCTGTTGTCGTTAAGTCTCTTCTGACTCAGAGCAATCCTGCAGGAGAGAGCAGAACTGCCCCACAGGGTTTCCAAGGAGGAGTTGGTGGATTCAAACTGCCAGGCTTTTGGTTAGCAGGCATACCTCTTACCCAGTGCACCACCAGGGCTCCGTAGCCAATACAGCTATGTAAAATTCCATATACATGTATATGATGGGATCAAATTGAGAATTGAGTTTTTGTACTTTTTTTTTTTTTGATGATTTGTATTTCTTTTCTATACAATGAAACATCTGGAAAAATGAAACTTTTAGAGCTGAAAATTCTATTATAGGAATATATCAAAATTATTTATTCTATCACGGTTAGAAACTGAAGCTGTCCCAATATGTTTTTGTCATATGTATAATCCTGCAGTGAGTGTTATTGCTCATTAATGTTTATTCATGTCTTTGGTTATTTTCTCAGTACACCTTTTAGAAATACGATTGCTATGGCATACTGTATGAACATTTTTAAGGTTCTTGATATCTACTGGCCAATTGCTTTACATATTATTATACTAATTTATATTCTCACAAAAACAGGTACTCTGATGCTGATTTATGCACACATTAAAAGTATCTATTTTTAATTGCAATTTAATTTCCTTGTTAGTGAGGCTTCACCTATTTTTACATGATTGACATTTATATTCCTTTAAAATTTTTTCCTTTGATTTTAAATGAATGTAAATATTTTAGCATTTTTATTTTTAATTTCAGTTTCTTCCTTTAAATGTTGGCTTATGAGGTCTTAGTATATTTCTTGATTTTGTGATAGAAAATGTTTTGTTTATTTTTTGTCATATTTTTGTCAGATATTTACCCACTTTTTTGTTTTCTGTTTACAGTATTTTTTTAATTGGAAGTATGTTTAACTTTTATTAAGAAAATATATTGTTCTTTACTAATGGATTTTATGCCTTTGTATTTGTGGTTTGAAAGCTTTGACTGGACAAACAAAAAATAAATATGTAGCTAATTGTTTTTCTACCTTTTTATTTGATTTATTTTTCACATGCAACTCATTCTAACTTTTATTTCAACATATGATTTGAGGCAAGCCATTTTTCCTCATGGATAATAAAATAATCAATTTATCATTAATTTGTGAAGTTTGCTTTGTTTTGCATGAAAGTTTTATACATGATATATTTTTGTATCCCATGTGTTTTTATGACACCCTGTTATAATAAACTGTCAGACAATTCTACCTCCAGAAGTGTCTTAATTATGCAAATTGTTATCACTCCCTTTTAAGTTTTAAACATTTGCATATATTTGTCTTTCTAGTTGTACTTAAAGCTTATATTATAAAGTCTCAAAATAAATTCTAAGATTTGTAGCAAAAATACTTTAAAGGCATAAACTGAGCAAAATAATTTAACTCGAAAAATAAAATTTAGTCTTATTCAGGATTTTCTTTAGGACTTATTTCATATATCTATGAACATTTTTTAACAGACTTTTTTACTCATATAGACAGTCTACTTATTCCTATTATTTTTTAATTGTTTTTGTTGCTTACTTGATTGTGTTTTCATTTGCTTTTGGTAATGCAATTGGCCAACTTTTCAGCTTCTAATTGGTGAATGACCATGTACAGAAAAAAAGGGTTTAGAGACACTTTATTTTTTGGGCAGTCATTTTGCTTATCTTTTTTATTATTTCTAATACAATTCTTAATGGATTCCCTTGGAGTTCTTAAATAAAATATTTATTAACTGCAAATGTTGAGAAAGTTATATATTTTTTCGTATATCATTGCATTGACCAGAAAAATCAGAACACTATTTAAAAATCGTGGAACTACACCCACTCCTTACTTATCAGCATGGTTAGGTTCCAAAGACCAGATCGTTATGTGAAAATTGATGTTATGTGAAAATGGAGGATGACCACATCAGGTCACAAAATGAAGGATGACATTATTATGTAACTGCCAAATTACATCATTACGTAACTGCCAAGCCACTGAGAATCACGGCCTAGTCAAGCTGGCATATAATCTTAACCATCACAACCAGTGTTACCCTCACCTCACATCTCAGCATTCGTTACTGCCAGAGGTACATTATTAATGTGCAAAATTGTCAGATATTAGATTTTTTACTGTTGTCATAAATGTGAAATGCCAGATAACGAGATAGTCTATGAGTGAGGAGTAGGTGAAAAACATTCTGTTTGATTCATTTTAATCGGATAGCAACATAGTTCAGTTTTCCGTCACTTGCTAATTCTTTATAGCAAGAATTTAAATATTTTTAAATTGCTATTTATTTAATTACTCATAAAATTAGTAAACATGAAAAGCTACATTTGTCAAGCACCTAATTATGAGCTATGTTAAAAAAAAGTTTTTATAGAATGTCATCAAACCAATTACTAAGCCTAACCGTCTATATTGTAATTCCAAGCACCTAATATATTAAAAAAATATCTCTTGTCTCAAAATATGAGTCAAGTATTGATACAGTGTATATTAATCTTACCTTAAATTGCAGCATATCATCTTTGTGATATTTCACTTCCACACGAAGAGTTGAGATAGGCACAGAGGGTAGCGTTATTCGAGCCCGAGCAACATTTAACTGGAGGTCAGCTGTTACACCCACTGATGAGTAACTGGTTGAGCTAACTAAGTAAGGGTTGTATTCTCTAGGAAAGTAACACTCAGGTGATCTGGATGTAAAAATCTAAAAAACAAAATACATGTTGACTGTCAGATATGCAAGCATTGTAATATTTGACTCTAAACAAATAAGGCAGATCTATTTTTAGGCTGTAATAATGGGCTCAAACACAGCAATGATTGTGAGGATGGCAGAGGACTGGTTAACATTTTGTCCTGTTATACTTATGGTTACTAGGAGTTAGAGCCAACTCAATGACTAACAGCATCAACAACAACAATGAATAATTTCCGAATTTTATTGTTTAATAGTAAAATGGAATTGCACTGACAACACAGTATACCTATTGTGCAATCTGAGACAACTTGAACTAAAATGTTTATAGAATATTTGTATTTTGTCTATAGGCCAGTAAAGCAGATGCATCAAATGCATAGCTTTTCACCTCAGGAAATAACATTGAATTGTGTTGTCTTTGCAAAAATTAAGTATATTACTAATAATATTGGATTCGTTGTTTGTTTTTACTCTTCAGATTGACTGTTTTTGTATGTGAAAATGGAACTACAACAACCCTCAGAAGGGCAGGTGCTTACAGTTCTTTTCTTTCACTTGTAATTGAAACTCTCTTTCATGATGAGTCCTTATACTGGTCGATTACAGGAAATGCGGTCAAGGATCACAGCTGATTGGTTTATAAAGGGGCGGAAGCTAGGACCTAAGAGAGAGAATGATTGTCTGTGGCACTGAGGGATATTTGCCTTACTATAATCCACTGCCCTCATCTTCTTTATTTAGTTAATTAGTGTGTTGTTGGGAGCAGCAATGTGCTCATCTAAAACATTTCTGAGACTCTTTTGTAGAAGCTATGTATGATCCCTGAAGGCTCCTTAACAGAAAGGTGTATAAGCTTATTAAATTGAGATGTCTTTTCTCCTTCCACCATTCTTGTTCTACGTGTCCAGAATGCCAATATAATGGTTGAACCCATAATACAACTTTGAGGATGAAAATCAAATGGAGGATCCGGGGACCTTAATGGACATTGAGTATATTAGGACTGGGATTATTTTTTTTTGAGAGAAATATAAATCCTGTTTTGTTTAAGCTACTAAGATACTAAGTCTTTCATACTTTTATCTTAAAGTGATCTTTAACTGAAATGCATAGTACAGCACTCATTCCAAATTCAATGCATAAAATGCATGGCAATAGAACCAAAAATACAACTGACTTTAGAAAATTGTAAAGCTTGTCTATGACTCCTCCATAGATATTCTTCACTATAGTATCATTTCCCCTTTCTCATTACCATTTTTCTCAGTTATTTTTCTTGTTGATAGTTTCCATTGGCAATGCTATCTATTGTAATTAGGATGAAAATAATCTGGTTAATTAATTTAGAGAAACATTATAAAGATCTATAAGCTAATATTTGTTCACCCAAGTAATAGTAGTTGATTAAATTTATAATGAATCTTTGAGTAGTTTATTATTATTCTCAAATCTGCCCGTCTCCAAATCCATCTACAGATTTTAGCAGTACAAATGTTACATTTAGATACCGGTTCTGAAGTTTGAGACCCACTGTCTCAGATGTCATTTGACCAGTAGGACCCTCAGAGTTCATGTGACCTGCCATCAGCTCTAAGTACAAATGTGAAATTAGGTGAATACTGTCATGATTTAGAAGAATCAGAAAGGTGCTAAAAATTTGGACATAAGACTGTTTTCTTAAATTATTAGTGATTTGTAGAACATCACTAATTATTTGTTAAATTCAAATTTGGGAAAATATATCTTTTCTTTCTTTATTGTTTGATTTCCCATGAAAGTGGGCAAATTAAAAGTCCATAGATAGAGTGACCAAAACCAGAGTAACTACACAATCCAGCCCTTATATTTCCCTCACTCCTTAGATATCTTAAATTCCCTCTTACCAAGTTTACTTTTTTGGTTGATCATTATAATCATTCCCTTTCATATAACCGTAATTCTCATGCCCCTTGCTTGCATTTTTACATTCAGTTGGCAAAAATACAATCCTAGAAAAAAAATTCTCTATTTTCTAAATGTCTGCAACTATGTGGTTGAATGTGGCTTGGAAAATACATACAACCATGCTGAGTGCTCTCCCTTTATATAATCATGAACGTCAAAAGAGGGCCTAATGGTGCAGTCTTACTGTATTTCCTAGTTAATTCACTATCACACATGGCCCTACATGACATTTTCATTTCTTCTCACACCTCCAGCAAGTCTCTCCTGATACTAATTGTCATCTAATAGTTTCCCTTGTTATTTCAATACGAAAAAGACAGCAATCAGAACTAAACACCACATCTACCCACCTTTCTGCTTCTTTACCTCCTCACATAAGATATGTACTCTCTGTGCTTCTATTTAAGGTGATCCATTTCATTTGTGTTCCAATCCTATGCCTTTTTGCCTACAAGAAAATCTCTCTTGCAATCCTTTCTACTCTCTCTCGCATCACTAATATTTTACTCATTATAAATTATTCTTAACAGCATAAAATCATTTTGCTATTTCTCTCAGTTAAAAAAAGAAAGAAATTCTAACCTCACTAACTTCTTCAATTACTGCCCTATTTCTCTGCTTTCTTTACAGCAAAACATAAAAGAATTCACTATACTACCTATCTCCAATTGGTCCCTTGATTCACACTTGAACTCACTCTAACCAGGATTTTACCTCTAGCACTCCATAAATACCTTTCTTGTCAAAGTTTCAAAAATTTTCCATGTTGCCAAAGCTAAATGTCAGTTTTCAGTCCTCAACTTACTGACTTATAAGCATAATTTGTACAGTTGATTATTTCTACCTTCTTGAAATGCTTTGGTCATTTAACTTCCAGGACCCAAAATTCCTTTTTGTTTTCAACCAAATTCTTTGCCATTCTTTCTAAATCTCTTTTCTTGTTCCTCCTCATTTCCCTGACAATAAAAGTTAGCATTATCTAGTGTTTAACCTTTGAAACTCTTTCTTTTTCTATCCCAGCTCATTCCCTTGATGGTATCATCCCATCACATGACTTTAGAAACTATAATCTAAATTGTAAATCTTACTTGGGATATAAAATTCTGAATTTCTTTAACTTAAATACAACTCACCACTGGACAACTGGACAACTGCTCTTGGATTTCTACTGAGCTTCTCAACCTTAATTTGTCTAAAATGTAGCTCTTCCCCTCTAAGCTTGCTTTTCTCACAGTCTTCCCAATGTTTGGTAATATAAACTCCTTTCTTCTATTTGTTCAAACTAAAAAACTTAAAGTCATTCTTTATTCTTATCTTTCTTTTATATTCTACATGCAATGAAAGAACAAACCTACTGGCTTTATTTTTAAAATATGGACAAAAGACAACCACTCCTTACTAGTTTACTATCACCACTCTGGCCCAATTTGTGTGATATTTTGCCTTGATTATTGCAACAACCTCTTACCAGGCTTCCCTGCCTTGGTCCTCTAACCACCTGTTATCAACATAGCAGCCATTATAATCCCATTAAAATGAAGCCCAGTGATGGCTGTTCAAAACTCTTCATTAGCATCCTATTTCAGAGTAAAAATCATAATCCTAAAAAGGGCCTAAGAATCTACATTACCTGTTTCTATGTGTCTATGACATCATTTCATGTTGTTCTTCCCCTCACTCATTCTGTTTTAGACACAGTGGCCTCCTTGCTGCTTGTGAACTATGCTAGGTACATTCTTACTTCAAGCTCACTTCAGGTTGATCTTTTTATTTCTGGAGAATCACTCCCTTTCTTCCTTTCTTTCAGATTTTTTAACAAATGTCACCTTCTTAAAGAAAGCTTCCTTATCCATTCTTTAAAATTACACAATTGGCATTCCCCTGTTGCTTTTCCTGCTTTGTTTTTCTCTGTAGTACTTATGTAACATAATACAGCACTTTTCTATTATTTGTTTCTTTTTACATACTAGAATATAAGCTCCGTCAGGGCAGGGGAATTTATTTTGTTTACCTAAAACAGTCCCTAGAACA
Organism: Dugong dugon; assembly: GCA_030035585.1. NCBI lineage: Eukaryota > Metazoa > Chordata > Mammalia > Sirenia > Dugongidae > Dugong > Dugong dugon. The sequence continues at coordinate 40,101,792 of CM057479.1, forward strand.
TAGAAGGGCTCAATAAATATTTGTTAAATGAAGCAATGAATAAAGAGTGTGTTCTAAGGAAACACAAGTATATATATAAGCACTTTAAATCAACAAATTTAATGGCTTCTTATGCTTGAAATAATTTGACCTAAGAATCTGTAACATTATTTTCACGTTTCCACCTTTAGAAAATATTTGTGCTTTAATAAAATTAATTAACACTCATCCTTTACATTGGTTTTGATAGCAGAAGTAAGTAAGCATGCTCTGAATACAATGGGGATTTGACTGGAGATCTGCATGTTAAAGGGAAGATACTGGAGAAATGGAAAAATAATGTACTATTTCACCTTCATTGATCTCAAAATTTTCTCAGCTCCTCATTTCTTTTCTTTAACTCTTCCTTAATCTTTCCTAATGGTAAATATTATGCCGCTTTATCAAGCAATGGAAAGGAATGGGTGCAATTTTTCTACATCTCTGAAAGAAATACAGATATTTCTGGGAAGCTATTGGCAGTTGACTCTTCCCTGTAGAAAAACACATGCATTTCCTCCCTTGGTTATATGAAATAGATTTTTTTGATGACAAAACCCAATGATGATGCAAAAGGCCTAGGATTTGAAAAACAAGCACAGCAATAGGAGACTCTTCCCATATCTCTTTTCTGTAACATTGGTTAAAACATCTTCCATCCAGAGCCATCACTGTTCTGTTTAAAGAATGGCCAAAATAGGTGATGAGAAATTATACCACTTAGGGGAAGAGATCTAGCCCGTCACCCAACTTCAGAAGTTTTAGTACCTTGAAATAATGCTTTTGAAAGACTGTTCCCTACTGACATAATATCTTACCCAATTGAGCTAGTCAGGCACTGTCAACATTTAATAAGTGCAACAAATAGAGTACTATTTTCTTAAAATAAAGGCACATTTTCCAATGTGTGCATGGAAAGCAATTTACACACCCATTTAGTATGACACTTGTTAAGCTGTATCTTTGAAGTAATAATTAAGATAAAAATAAATTGTCTATCAGAGGTGCTAATTTCAAATTGCAAACACGTCACAAGACGAATTTACTTGATATGCTGTCAAATTAAAATTATAATATGTAAAGTTTACACTGAAATGCTTATGCGAAAGTCATCAGAGTCATATTTAAAATTCTTATTACCTCTTCCCATAAACAGCCACGTTGTATGCACTTTTCTTTCGTTGGAGTGTCTGCATCTGGATAACAAGTAAACTTTTCATTTTCTGAGAAAAATTGATTCCATTGAACTTCAAAGCTTTTTCCAAGATTAAGCGTGAGATTTTCAATTAGAAGAATCTTTGAAAACAAAAATATCATTAGACTATCTCTGGCCATTGGACAATTTTTAAAATACTTAACATTTTATGAAATGCAGCAACCACAGCATTTCTCAAATCAAATCATTAACAGTTTGATATAATACCTGAATAACTGTATTCAAGTGGAATATAAAAAAATAGAAGAATTGGAACTGAGTGGAAAAAAGAAAAAAAAAATCTTGTTGCTGAAATTCTAAAAGCTCACATCAGGAAAGCCTTGAGAGCTATAGTAGAATACTGATGCAAAGCATTATCTTTGCATCTAGACATTAGTTCAGTTCTTAGTTCTGACATTCAATGCTCATGTGTCTTTGGGCACATTGTATATCTTGTATTATTCTCAATCTCCCTCCCTTTAAGAGAGGATAATGACTTCTACTGAAAGAGGATGATACGCAAAATGAATGAGATGTGAAATTTCAAACACCTAACACAACACTTTAGAGATACTGTGAATCAAATATATATTTACTCAAGGTATATACAAGATAGAAAAATTGACCAGTTTGGTTAATATGGAGGCTCTCAAAGCTGGAGGAAGGGCATACATATTTATTTCCTACTTTTCTCTAATTTTATTCACTGCTTATAATGTTTGAGGGACAAGTTGGAGGAGAAATAATATGACATGTAAAAAAAAGGAAAAAAAATAGGAGGAGAGTTATGAATATATATTCTAATACAAAATTATATCTATTATTGGGATATTGCAATGTTAAGTTTAGTTATTGCTTATATATCTTCGAAATAATGGGGGCAAGATTTAATCCAAAGCAGACTTTCCTCTGGATAGCTTGCTTTTGGATATCCTTCAACTTTACTTATAAGAAAATTTATATAAAGATCACCCTAAGCACAGCAGGATTAGAAAGGTATATCTATTAGTGTCTCTGTATATATTAAGATAGGCATAAAAATAAACGGAAACAAATTGAGCTTACACACATAACCATAAAAAATAATTTTGTATTGTGTCCTCTTGATAATCTTTTTTATATTCATAAAGTTCTAAAAGCCTGGTTTATATTTATATTGATTTCTTCTTACAGTGTTAGGGATTTATAAATTATAGTCTGTTTACTAAATAAAAAGAGTTAAGTACTATGTATTTTTCTGAAATTTGCTAAGTGAAAAACAGTAAGACAGAGAGCTTAACAGTAGGACAGAGTTAGGAAAAAATATTATAAGGCAATACTCCTTATCTCAAATAATTTAGAATTTATTTATGCTAATATTACTAACCATTTAGTTTTACATGAATGGTAGAAAAGTAAATGTCAATAAAAGCAGTTTTCCTGATTTGAATTATTATTGTCTAACATTTGAAATACATTAATTTGTTACCCGAAACAACACTATGATTTAACTATTATATTTTACAGATGAGGAAGTGGAGATTCTGAGAGATCAGTTTAGTGCATTTAAATGCTTAGACAGCAAGACTGGAATTAGAGTCCACATCTGAGAATCCTTTTCCTTCTCTACTACATCTGTTAAACAGACAAGATAAGGAAGGCATTCTACTGGAAAGAAAGCGTGTAAACAAAAATATGAAGTCAGAAATGTGCAAGACATATTCTGAGGACGCTGAGCACTCATATAAGGGGGAGCAGGGAGAATGGCCAAATAAATGGATTAAATTAATGTTTTAAAACCTTAGTGAGAAAACAAAACATTTGGAATCTATATTGTATGCAATAGAATAGCAAATTAGAATTCAGAGTAGGAGAATGCTATGAAAAAAAATTAGGAAGACAACTATAAGTGATTTCCAAGATAAAATGAAATAGAGAACGAGCAGTGGCAAGGATATCCCTTAATGCTGATATCTAATTGTAAATAGGAATAGCATAAAATGGAATATTGGCTGCAAAATGGATAAAAAGAAAGAATAGGAATATATGTCATGAAGGAAGAAAATATCACAAGACCAAGTACTTGAATGGTTATATAATGTTAAATGTGGGACTATAAATCAGTTGTAATATTTTAAAACATTTAATTTACCTGGTTGGAAGCATCATAAGTAAAATTTTTATGAGGAGTCGGTGTTTGATTATTTTCTGCCACTTTAACTTCTGAAACAGAGTCTGTCAACCCAAGGACTTTTATAGTCTCAAATGCTAAAGTGGTTCCTTCCTGGTATGATGAATGTGTGCATGTAATTTTTAAAGTATTCTGAAAAAAAAAAAATCATGTGTTAAGTAGGAAGTCTTTGGACACAAACCTGAAATAACAATAGAGGTGTGAAAGAGGAACAAAATCAATTATCTACCTTCCGTTATCACAGTTCTCTCCATCTAAGTAGCATATATAAAAATACTCCTTGGTAATTGTTTTCAAGCTTTTTTTTTTTTGGTATACTTGCTATAAAATTTATTTTTAGAAATAAATTATTCTTGATGCAACTCATATATACCTTTTTGGTTCTAGCCCTAATATTGATGAAGAATAACTTAGCTTTGGCAAAAAGGAATACTTGAAGAAATCCAACATTGGTTATTAATTATTCAAAACATTTAGCCTTGTGTATAGTTTTTTCATCTTCACCCCAAATCCATACCAGTTATTGCAGTGACTGATACATTAAGAGATTTTTAAATATGTTGAAATTATTTTTCTAAGGCATGTAGCTTAAAACAAGGTATAGTACTTGAAGAAGTCTAGATACTTTTGTGCATCAGTGTCATGATCACAAACTCATCTATTATATTTAAATATAAAATTTTATGGTAATTTATTTACAATTTAACAATTTAAATTTACCAATTTACTGTAATAATTTTTTTCACTGCTTTCCACTGAAATATGGAGGAATAAGTAAACACCATTCTAAAAAAATCCATCATAAAAAATAACCTAGACATTACCAAAATATATATTAAACTATGTGTCCAAGGAGAATGCTTACATTAGAAACCGAAAATGTGTATAATATATAGTTGTCATTTTGTATGGTATCTGAAAAAGAAAAAAATAAAATTATCAGACCAAAATGTACAGTCAGACCATTTTTTATAGGTTTGCAATATTTAAGGAATTTGAAAAAATTAAATATTATTTATTAATGAAGCACATTAGACAAGATTTTCCCTTTAAATTAAGTTTTTAAATTGTCTCTAAACAAAATAAATCTTGGTATTTTCACTTCCCTGTAAGAATATCTAATTAATTCACAGTTGCTTAGCTTTTATTTTTCAAAGACTGTAAAACTATTTCTGAAAATTCAGAGAAAACAATACTAGTAAAATGTATATAGAAAAGGAAATTTATTATTTCGAATATTTTCTCCCTACTAAACCACAAAACCATTACTCACTTGGGAAGGCTTGGCCCACCACAATTGTATTTTGCATATATTTTATTTTATTATTTGAGGGGGAAAAAAATGATGCAGCTGGAGACATGATAAAGATTGAAATAAAGTTTGAGGAAGGAAATGAAGAAAAAAATTTCCTGCATCTTGTATGTAATAAAACTTTCTTTTTTATCAATATATCTCTTTTACAGAGAAGATTAGGACAAAATTAATTTGGAGAGAATGGAGTAAAAAAATATAGTGAGAACCCTAAAATGTATATACAGTAAACGCATTGTCGCCAAGTAGATTCCAACTCATAGCAACCGTATCACCCTATAGGGTTTTCAAGGAGCAGTTGGTGAATTCAAACTGCCAGCTTTTTGTTTAGCAGTCAAACACTTAACCACTGAGCCACTAGGGCTCCTTATATGTAATACTTTCAATAATTTTAATTTACTTAGAATTTAAATCCTAGGAAAATAAAATTAGAATCAGAATCCTAACTAAAGGTAATGTATTGTGTGTTTGCAAGCTTGTTTACAAATCCATTACTCAGAAAATTCTGATTTTCTTTAACTTTTTTAAAGCACAGACTATATAGATATCATATTAGATAACAGATTAAGCCATATCTCCTATGTATTCTTAACCATGTGCTTACATGAAAGTAGATTATCAACATAAATTTTTACAGGTAGAAAGAAAGGGATATTTAAGGAATATTATTATAATTGGAGAAATAAGAGTAATGTTAAAATCTGGTACCACATGCCACCAATAGAGGAATTATTTCAACAATACTCTTTGATTGATAACTGCAAATAATTTAGGCTTTGCCAGAATTCACTTTTAGGGAAGTTCTATGTTGCAAGTGCTTGGAGCCTCTTCTCATGGGAGAGCTCACCCTAGTGTCCTTAGGCCTTAGGATGTTTGAGAATGAGTAGGGGAGTTGGTGTGCTGCAGGAGAGTGAGAAAAGGAGAGCAGTAGGGGATTGTGTGTGTGTGTGTGTGTGTGTGTGTAGATGCGTGTGTGTGTGTGTGTGCATGTGCATGTGTTCACATGCACAAGCACACAGATCTTGATGGAATTGAGTAAGAAGAAAAACCATTAGGGGGTTTTCAGTAGTGGTGTGATGGTTTGAATCACCTTTCACAGTAATCACTCCGGTTGCTGTACTGCAAATAGAATATAAAGGGGGTTGTCAATAACTATAGACCTACATAGACCGGTTAGGGAGTTATTGTAGTAATTTTAAAGAAAGATAGTGGGGATAGTGATGGTGCTGGTGAGAGGATTCAGATCAATGTAGAACCTAGAGAAATTCCTGGGTTGTGAGGGGGAAGAGTCAACTCCAAGGTTTTTGGCATCTGTAGAAATGAAGCTACCATCAATTGACAAGGGGAAGACTGTAGGTGGAGCAGACATAGGGTGATGAGATTATGAGTTATATTTTTGTAAGATATATTTTAAATATTTATTAGACATACAAATGGATATGTAAAGTAGACCAAGTTTTGATCTAGAGATATAAGTTTGCGAGTTAGGTAAATGGCACAAAAGACTACACTCATTAAAGGAAACAGTGCAAACAGAGAAGAGAACAGAGGACATTTAGGACAAATGACTGTGAATACTACCTCTTATTTCACAGCTTGCATCAAGAGAATTCTGCCAGTGAATAAATTGTTCTACAGAACAAGTTTAATATTGAATACATTGATGTAACACGATAAATACATATTATTGATTAAGTTGTAGGACAGAATTGTTGAATCCCTCTGGGAGTTTTTTAAGTAACTATATTTTTATAGATAGATAAGAGTAAAAAAAATTTCTTTTCACAGATTCTATATTTTAAGATTATAGAAGAGCACATCAAAAATAAACTACTTCAGATATTTGGATATTGAATACACATTTAAATGCGTACAATAAATACATCTGAGAATTTGTGAATTAAAATAATGAACAAAACCATACATCATACATTTTGTACACACATGAAGAGCTCATACCCATGAGCTGTTTGTAATAAAGAAATAGGATAAAAGTTTTAACAAATTTATGAGGAAACCTATAAAAGATTAAAACTAAACAGATTAATTTACTACGCTATAATTAAGCATTTAAATAAAATGGCTCATTTTTTATTCACTCTGTGTAATGAACTTCCAGATAAGGGGTTCATGAAATAAAATTAAAAAACGTTTAACAATGGAAATAATTGTGAGCTATTTATGTGGTAACATTTTGCCTCAGATGATTTGACATTCATAAACTGAAGCTTTAAATGTTGGTTTATTTTGTTTATAGTAATAAAATTTTAATTTTAACCACTGTAGTCATTAAACACAGCTGAAAATATGATGTAATTTGTACATCTGGGAGATTATTGACTATTTTAATTTAAATAATAATAATAGATAAAGAGATCTACATTTGGAAAAGACTCTTACAACAAGTCAATACACAAAATTAGATATTGCAATCAAGTATACAGGGCTGCTATGAGTCAGAATTGACTTAATGACAACTTTTTTTTTAATATGTAAATAACAATGTAAAATTTATAAAATAATCTAAAAGCCTAAGACAGGCTAAAAAAAACAAGGAGTTAAAAACTTCTGAGATTTTTAAAATAGATGCAATTTTATACCAACAAATGAAGGCAAAATTTCCCATCATCAGAATGAACATTTAAATGCATTGCAATTTGAGACTTACCTTTAGTTTCTCCATCATCCCAGAAAAAGTCTCCTTTTGCTGTGTTATTTTCATTTAATGCAATTATAAGTCCTAAGGGGTTCTTACGGCTGTTAAGTAACATTGGGTGCATATATGATTAAAAATAAATTGATAATAGTGAAATATCTTATAAGCAAACCCATTTCACCCTAACAGTTTTGTAGGAGTTCTGCATTCTCATAAGAACATTAGTATGAATAAAATTAATGTGTATGCTTACTAATAATTTTTCAATGAGAAAAAATAATTTATATAGTTAAAAAATAAAAAGAATAAATGTACTAAATACAACAGTGACTTTCACTGAGGCTGAGACTACTGAAAAATTGAACTGGTATGATAATATTTCAATTTAAACAAGAAAAATTAAATATATCTTACCAATGCTCATTTCAACCTATATTTACTACATATAAATTAACCCTAAATTTCTGTGTATCAAGTCTATATGTTATTAAAACATTTGCACAAGAACAATTAAATACAATGTATTTAAAAAAAAATTGGGAGGAGGGTTTCTAGCAACCTTATAAATGAATCTAATAGTATCAGGAAAAATAAGACATATTTTTATTAATTAGATAAACTATGGAGAAGGACATTTATGCTTGGTAAAGTAGGTGGTCAACAAAAAAGAGGAAGCCCCTCAATGAGGGGGACTGACACAGTGGCTGCAACAATGGGCTCAAGCATAACAATGATTGTGAGAATGGCGTGGGACCAGGCAGGGTTTCATTCTGTTGCACATTGGGTTGCTATGAATTGGAACTGACTCAACAGCACCTGACAACAACAACAGAATAGGTTTTTAATCCTAAAATAGTATGCATGAGACTATACAGTCTGGTCAACTGCTCTATATAGAATATATTCCTTTAGGAATGCAGTTACCAGAGTGTACTTTTTTCATGTTCAGTACAGCTCTAGAATATAATCAGTTTTTGGAGAATATAGTCATGGAACAGCTACATTTTGAGAATAATCAATTCTAGAGTGCCGAAGTAATTACATTGCTAACACTCATCCATTCACTCATTCATTTGTTTTATAGACAAATATTTCTAGAAAATAGAGGATCTGCTATGAATCAGGCACTATTATAAATTTGGGGGATACAGCAGTGAGAAGTTAAGTGCCTGCCTTTCTGGAGTTTATAGTCTAGGGGAGTAGATATACCAGATACAAGAAAAAGTAAATTATCTAATTTCTGATATTCTTAAAGTCAAGGATAAAATACATAAGACTAACAGATAGTAACTATCTTTTGGGCTGTTTCAGAATATGGGAAAACAGGTGCATTCACTGCCTTTTCACCTATAATGAATGTTGTTAGATGGAGCATTAATTTTCAAGTTTCTTTTTTTTTCTAAATATTTCTGAGCTGGAGTCTTGCTGAAAAACTTCTTTCCTGCCTTTACATAAATGGAAATATCCACTTCATTTATTAACTTAAAAACTAAAACATTTTAAGCAGAAAAATTTGTTTGGATTATACAGTGAGAATCAAAATATGAAGAAATTGACACATGGATTTATTGATTATGTAACAAATTTTAATATTTCATATTTTTATTAAGAATCAGAGATTATTTTTAATTTCAAATATCCTATAGATAATATTTGTAAATTTTACCACAGGAAATAAAATTCCAGTCTAATTAAATTCATTTTTTAAATCAAGAGATTTGTAACACTACACAAAATTTGACACTTTTTATAACAACGATGGTTATAGTTAAGAATTCTCCCATGTGTTAAATATCTTCTGATGAAAAAACTAAGTATTAATTTATGAATGTTAGCAAAAATATAAAATATTATCAAAATTAAATTATTTTTCAGATTTGAATTAGTGGTTTTTCATTCTACCTTGCAGTTGTAGTTACACTAGGTTGTTGAATGGGGATAATATAACCTCCTCTAAGATGTAATCCTATTTTGTCTGCTGGAAGATACATATCAACCCGTTGTTTTCTCCATGGTCTTTTTGCACCCTAATATTTGGAAAATAAAAATATTGTTTATTATTAATGAAGACTTCAAACCTCATTTTACAAAAATTATAATTTATACCTGGAAACAATTATTATTATGAGCATTCATGCCATCTAAAAGAATATTAATAACTGTTTTCTAACTTTTAAAGAAATCTTTTTTTTCAGTTTACTTACCATAGCAAGGAGAGAAGTAACTCCTCTTTATTAAAAAAAAAAAAATACAAAAAGAGAAATCCATTTTCTTTCTACAATAATGAGTAATATCCTTAATTAGTTCCACTTTTTTTTTTTTTTTTTTTTGCTTTGGTTTAAAGTTAACTCTATCTTTAAGAAAGGTTTTTTGAGGGTGTTTTAAATCATTGTTTCTATATAAGTAAAGGATCTGCTTAAAGCAAATATGTGATATGCAAAATAACACCTTTTAAAATAAATACTTCTCAAAAGCTCTTGGTTGAACAAAAAATGGATTGTGGATGTGAATGCTACTATGCGGCCTTTTCAATGCTGAAATTAAAAAACTTTTCCAAATGTTTGATTATTCCCTATAAAAACAAATTCTTATGATTAGCTAAATACTTAATTCTTTTGGCAATAAGATAAATATATAATATAAAAAAAAAATTAATGCAAGTTAGCACTCTTTCCTAAAATTACTGCTGATTTTTTATTTCCCCAATTTTAAAATGAAGAATACAATCCTTAATACTAACAAATATAATTTCATATTAAAGTCTAGCTTATGTGCAACAAATAGTAGACTTACATAAATTTTTATATATTCTTGAATATGAAAGTATTCCTTTTTATAATAATGATAGAAATCCTGAAAATATATATACTTATGTATTTTGAGTTGTTTCTATGTACAGATGTTTAAAAATATAATTCTTTTTGTGTGTGTGCTTTTTTATTTTTTTATTGTACTTTAGATGAAGGTTTACTGAGCAAATAGTTTCTCATTAAACAGTACACATATTGTTTTATGACAATGGTTAACAACCTCACAACATGTCAACACTGTCCCTTTAAAAATATAATTCTTATTAACCCATTATTATATTAGTGTTACTTACAGTTTCATAATCATACCAAGTAGCATCAGGGATATATGCACTCACTGTATCTGCTCCCTAATATGAAAGCAAGAAAAAATATAGTTATTTAATTTCAATTTTTAGCAGGAGAGAATCATTGTCAAAGGAAAGAAAAAACCCTTGTCTGTACTGTTATACTCCAGTATTTCTGATATGTAGTAATCAAAAGGTTACTTCACTAGTTTTAGATAATGTCATAACGCAATACATGCCAAAAGCAAACAGGCAAAGATGAAAATAATGTAGGTGCAATTAAAAAAATGCATTTATATTGTTATAAACTACACGGTAATTGTGAATGGAAACATATTTATTTCTTTATCTCTCCATGGACACACAACCTTTTAAAAATAGATAATAAATCATTTTACCATTTTTTCATCATTTTCATATTATCAGTAACTATCTGGTTTTCAAGTTTCCTTTGTTTACAATTTAGCAAAATTGTAATGTCTACATGTGCTTAAACGAGAGCTCACTGTTATTTTTATAAGATTTCATTTTGAGTGAATAAATAAAGCTTCCATTTTCAAAACAATACTAATTTTATACAATTCTCTTGTCCCAGTTAGATATTAAATATTTGATAAGCACAGATGTATTTAATATTTTCATAATTATCTGAAAAATTTTCTACATTTAGAATTCAATTAGACATCAGCTTGGAAAAGACTACCAAATAATATCTCTTACAAAGATGTTTTGTAATTTAATTTGAATTTGGTTATACATAGTTCCCTCTAAGCAATAAATTTATTAAACATGCAAAACCTACCTGTTTTAAGACAGGAGTAATAAGTAATGAGGGGCCCCATAAGAACTGAGTGTCCTCAATCCAACTATTCTCATCCTCATAAAACCTAAGAACAATGACAATATGTAGCATATAAAAATTTAAAAAAATAAGTTCATTCAAATCCTTGTTTAGGTTCTTTTCAGTTTTTCTTTTGGATTAATTTTTAGCTTTAACCTTTACTAGTTTAATACGGCATTTGAATTCATTGTGCTATGTCTTTAACAGTTCATGTGGCACTCAGGAAGGAAATGAGAGGAGGGAAGGAGAAAAGAAGAAATGACGGAAGGAAGGCAGGAAGCAGGGGAGAAAGGAAGGAGGGAAGGAGGGAAAAAGGGAGGGTGGGTGGGAACATAATTTAGAAGGTAGTTAAGTTACTGAATATTTTACTCACTCGTGAAGAATTGGTCTTGCTACTGTTTCTCCAAACTGATGGGCTTTGTAAAACAGAGTATAGAGGAAAGGTAGTAACGTATAGCGAATAGTCAGATAGTGCTTTGATGAGTTAACCAAAAGAGAGTCCTGTCCAAAAAATGCAGGATCCTGGTGCTGGATGATAAAAAAAAGAAATTGAAATAAGAAAGGTAAAATATGATTGAAAATTAAAAGTGAAGCATTATAATCTATTTTAAAAAGCAAATTGTAAAAACTTCAGTTTGTTTTTAAAAAGTTGAAATTTCCTCTGTTTCATAATTAAAGTTCTTGGATATTTCTAGTTTTCACTTGAATATGTGTTTTAATTAAACTTTATATTGTAATGGACATTTCTCATTTACATATACATACTTAGAAAAGATAATAATATTTGAACGAAATAGAGTTTTCACATATATTAACTGTGATAGAATGAATTATTGCTTCCAATTCTTCACCTTTCGTTGTATCCACACTCTTTGCCATGGAACTTTTCAGGACTTACCACTAAAGGTGGAATGTTCTTCCTAAATCCCTTGTCTTTGTGGTCATCCATGTGACATACTCTGGCCAATGTGATGTCAGTACATGTGACACCTTCAAGCAAGGGCTTGAAATGTGCTTGTGTGAACAGTTTCTGTCTTGTGCCTTGCCATTGTCATTAGAAGAATATGCCCAGGTTGTCTGCAGGCCCAGAGAAACAGGGAGCAGAGCTACCCGGCCGGCCTGCAGACTTGCAACTTGAAGTACAGCCTCCCTGCTGAGCCTGGCCTGGATCAGCTTGACCTCCTCAGCGAATGTGCAGTGAGTGATGTGAGCACTACTGCTCAAATATCCTGCTAACGGTAACAAATTTAACTGAGGGTCCCCACTCTTGCCGCCCTGCGTCCACCACCTGAGGTTACACATTCCTCTTGCTGCTCCTAGTCAGTGAATAAGCAGGGTGGGAGTAGTCTGAAGGCCCATTCCTGGGAGATGCAAGACTCCTCCAATGTGTGACATAGTCCTTCAATGTGTGACATAGTCCTTCAATGTGTGACATAGCTTCCAGGATTCCCCCACTGGCCTGACTGAAACTTTGTAAGAACTGAGCCACAGTTCAAGACTCTCACTACCAGACCTCTTTCCTTCCCTGTCTTCTTCTTCTTTCTTTTTTTTAACCAGGTTCAGACCTGCACTGTGGTCTAAAGTTTCTCCATGCACTCTCCTATTCCTGTCCCTTTACCCTCCCCAGGCATTTCCCCAATAAATCCTTTGCATGTTCCCAAACAGAAACAAATTAATTGTGTCTCAGTGTTTGTTTCTTGGAAGATACAAATTAACACTCTGTAATGCAATCGTATCAGGATTGCTTGTCATAACTTTTTTCTAGAAAATACCATTTAGGTTTATTAGGAAGTGAATAATTTCTGATTTGTACCATTTAATTCTGTTTGATCATGCTTCCTTCCTGATGAGTTCTGAGTGGTTATGCCTCTTCTCAAACAGAATTAAAGCCCTATACGCAACCAATATATGAACAGTAGAAGATTTCTCAATCATCATGCACTTAATTGACTTACTGGGTTAACCGAATTTTACAATTCCCTCTGGAAAAAAATGCTGAAGCGAGCTGGTGGAATAGCTCTATATGTCCTTGAATTTCTGTTTCCACCAGTGCATATACATGTTTTAAAAGTGATAGTTTTACTTATTCCCAATCTAGGTTATGCCAGTTTTATTAATTATAAAAGGACTCTGGACTCAAATCGCTTTTCAAGTGTCTTTCATTTCTTATTTTTCTTTTATGAAACAAAAACAGAAAATCCTTGATAATATAACATTTTTACGAAAGAAAAATTACCTGGAACTTATACAGGTAGAATTCAACTCAAACAAAAAGCACTGGGTCTAATTTAAAATACTAATAATTTAACATACATGAATATGCTTTAGGCTTAAATAAAATATTTATGTTGTGACTACGTTATTTCATATTTCCTTATTTGACCTTTTTTTTGGGAAATACAAAATATTTGTACATCTTGACAAGAGGACTGCTGGCTATTCTTTAAGAATTATGCTGCAATCTTTCAGACCATGTCTTCTGCAGATTTAAGCTTCAGTACATTGCCAATAATATGGGTATATAGTATTTCAAAACATGGAGAACAAAAGTTAAGTCACTTACTTCGTATGTTTCAGCATTATGGTTTCTGGAAAATGGATAAAATGCCCCGAGTTGCATCCATCTTCTGCAAAGCTCTTCTGTGGTGTTACCTGCAAACCCACAGATATCTGCTCCTACCTAAATAACAAATATATCTATGATTTCAAATGGAAAGATTCTCAAATTTTACCAGAGTATCACATTTTATGCCCTAACTGATTAATCTACATTATTGATAATCTTTTTGTTTTATTGTTTTTATATATACTCTCTTCACTAGTTCCTTTATTTTCTATTTTTGATCCGTTCTTGACTCTAATTGCATTGTTTTACACTCTTCTGTTCATTGTCTCTTCATACATTTTCTTACTTTGTTGTCTTTATTTTTCATTTATATTGACCTTTGATTTAATCATTGTTAATTCCATATATAAAAGGGAAAATTATTGTATAAAATGTGTTGCTCCTCAATCCAAAAACACGTATCCCTTAATATGATTTTTCACATTCATAACAAAATATTTCACATGCAAAAAATTGAAAGAGTAATACAGTAAACAACTGTGTATTCAAACTGAACTTAAAAAAGTAATTATTAATTACAAATAAAATTGAAGCTTTGTTCAATCTGTACCCATATCAGATTGCATTTATCATCCTCCAAGGACCTCCAGAAATAACCACTATTCTAAATTTAGTGTTTACTATTTACATGCATTTATTTTGCATTATTTAAGCATATATCTATACATCTAAACAATATATTGTATTGTTTCACATGTTTATTAGCTTTACATAAATCGCATGTTGTATGCATTTCACTGCATTTTGCTTTTATCTTTAAGCATTATTTCTGTAAGATTAAATACTTTAATAAAGCTGAAGTTCTCTATTATATAGGCTACCACTGTGTAAACATAATCACCATTTACTTATTCATTCTCCTATTGATGAATATTTAGGCTACATACAATTTAATACTACTATGAAAAATACTTCCATGAAATTTATATTCAGGTTTTCTTAGAAATATGTAAATACTTACTCTTATTGTATGGTATATATACATAAGATTATTTTTTCTGGTTTATTGGAAATGCAAATTATGCAATCAAAATTGGTTGTAACCATTTATAAGCACAATGACGGTACATCAAAGTTATCATTGCTCCATTTTCATGCCAGTAATTGGTGTTTTAGACTTTTAATTTTTACTACTTATCTATGTGCAATATATATCCCTGAGGTTTTCACTTGTATTTCCTTGATTACTAGGAAAGTTGATACACTTTTCAATTTTTATTGAGTCCATATGGTTTTCTCCTTGTATAGAATTGCCTATTCATTTCCTTGACTAATTTCTAGTTTTCTGCAGATTTTATAAGCTACTTTTAATTGAATATTGTTTATTGGATATATCCACTGAAAATATCATATCCCAGTATGTGGTTTGCTTTTTTTAAAAAAAAAAAATTTCTGTTTGATGAGCAGGTATTTTTATTTTAGTGAAATTTGCATACATTTCCATTAGATTTGTGCTTTCTGTGTAAGAAATGATTCCATATGTCAAGGTGATGAAGTTACCCTCTTACATTTTCTTCTAGAATATTTAAAGTTTATTTTTCAAACAAAGATCTTTGATCCATCTGGAATTGATTATTTTTTGTATGGGGGTGACACATGAATCCATTTTATTTTTTTTAAATAATTGGTTGTCCATACGAAGAGTTGATACTGTCCTCACTGATCTACAGTGACCACACTGCCATTAAACAAATTTCCATATACACATGGGCCTATTTTGGAGCTCTCTTTTTGCCATATTAGTCTATTTACATATTCACAGTCCAGTATCTCTGTGTTAATTACTATACCTTTATGTGATACGGTAAATACTCACATTCTTTTCTTCTATAAATTTTATTGTTTTCTGCCTGAAGTTTAGGATAATTTTTTATGTTTCACAAAAACTCTCTTATGGCTTATATTGGAATTCTACTAAATTTGGATCACAGTCTGGGGAGAATAAATATTCCCAGTATACTGAGCCTCCCTCTCCATGAAGATGATATAGCTTTAATTTATTTCAGTCTCAATTAAAATTTTCCCCCAAAATGTCCTACTTACGTTCTTAATACTTACTTTTGAATATTACTTATTAATTCGTTGTTATGATAAATATCACCTTATATTAAAATAGATTCTAATATTGATTATTATTGTCTTATATTTTGGTCAAAACTTGCCATATTTTTCTCTACTTTGTTAAATTTTTCAAAGAACGATATTTGCCTTATGACTTTGCTAATTTACTTCTCTAAAAACTACTTTCATTGCATTAATTTCTCCTCTTATTTTCATAAGCTTTGATGTGAAGAACAATTGTTTGTTTTCAGTCCTATTTTTTTTATTTCTATTCAGATTTTTTCAACTCATGTACAATTAGAAAACCTTTTTTTTAATTTTCAAATGTAAGATTTTTGTGTTTTTCTTTTTTTTTCAGTTTTTGCATATGAAAGAAACAATAAATGAATAATTATAATTTTCTAATATAGTCCAGTCTTTTTGTTATGTAGTTACCCCCGTTAGTCTTGAATATCAGCATTGCATAATTCTTTTTTATTTGCTATAAACAGACTTGCTAGATTTCTGATGTTTAGAATTGTCTAGTATAAATTTTCTTTTAAAATTTTTAACTTTTCTCTGCCCTTATATTTTATCATTAAGTGAAGGAATTTTTTTTTTTTTTTTTTTTACTTCAACTGACAATCTAGTGCTTCAAATACATTTTGTCTGTTGACATTAATTTTTTTTTAAACTAATCTATTTGGAATTTTCTCTATCATCTTATTTCTGTTTATATTTATTATATAAGCTTTTCTAGGCTTTGTTTATTTGTATATTCATTTCCTTACTTATGTTGGTGTGATTGAATTTTTTCAATCCTATTTGCTCGTTGTAATGGTTTGAATGTTATTGCTAGGTGCCGTCGAGTAGAACTCATGGCAACCCCATGTGACAGAGTAGAACTTCCCTATGGGATTTGTTGGCTGTAGTCTTTATGGGAGGTGAATGCCAGGTCTTTCTCCTGTGGAGCGAGTGGGTGAGTTTGAACCTTGAAACTTTCAGTTACCAGCCGAGAGCTTAAATGTTTGTGCCACTGGGACTCCTTGAATGCTATAGATATCATCAATATTCTTATTTTTCTCCTAAATTCCATAAGAATTTAGAATGAGTTTTTTTTTCCCATAGCATGCCTTTTAATCACTTTACCAAAAATTATTAAGATGATAATGTTTAAATGTAGTGTAATATGGAGTTTATAAATAACATTGTTTTGAAAGGCTTACCAAAGGTATTCCAAACAAACTGAACTCCAGCATTCCTGTGATAGACCATTCCATTTGTTCCCATGTAGCAAAATTGTCTCCTAACCAATGTGCAGCATGCCTTCCAGTTCCAGCGAAAGTTGACCGGGTGAGGATGAAGCTTCTCTTATTAAGAAAAACTTTTTGTACAGCTCTAAAAATAATAACAAATTATTAAATAAGATATAGTTAAAAATTAATTGGTATTTATATAATCAAAAGCTTAATTTAAGATGCATATATTGTAATTCCCATAGCCAAGTCATAATGTTTGCAATTATTTAAATAAAATTTCATATCAGTTTTCTATTAGCTTAAATGCATTTTGATCAAACACAGAGGAAGGAAAGATTTTAGAAATGATTCAGACCTTGAATGACTTCCTTTACTGAATTGTGCCCCTCTCTCTGAAAATGCAGAAGTTCTAACTCCTTTAGCCATAAATATGACCCGATTTTCAAATAGGAGGTTTTCTTTTTTTGTTAATGAGGTCATAGCTGTGGAGGGTAGATGCTAAACCTAATTATTCAGATGTGTCTTATATAAAAAGAGCAGAATACATATAGACACATGCATACAGGGAAGATAGACACCATGGGAGGATTATCTACAAGCAAAGGAACTTCAAGGATTTCTGGCAGTCACCAAAAACTAGGATAAGTTCTCACAGAAATACTCGACATAGCTGAGACTGATTGTGACTTTTAGCCTTCAGAACAAAATAAATCTCTGTTCTTTAAAGCCATCAACTTTGTGGTATCTTGTTATGGTAGCTCTAGGTAAATAAGACATTTATCAAAATAAATTATCATCTGCTTTTGGCATCTACATAGGGTCGCTACAAGTTAAAATCTACTTGACATCAATGAGTTTGGTTTTATTTGGCATCCACTCAACATTTGTGTATAAAATATATGTTTTAAACTCACTGAAATCCTTTCATAAGTATAAAATTTAGTAATCAAAAATTGAACTCAATACACATTTTTGCACTGTTATTACTCTAATTATGTCTTAACATCTGCATTCTCAAATATCACCAAGCAATGTTGCCATCAAACTTACATACTTAAGAAGCACGTTTTTGTTTCTAGAAGTCAGACACCATCCACAACTGCTAGCATTATTCCTCTCACCTCTACTGGTGCTTTTGCCGTATTTATCATCTTTATCATATTGTACCATAGAGTGTTGTTTTCTTTTTTCTGGAATTTATTGACTTAAATATCGCATTATATAACGCTTTATTGAGTTTAAAGTGAACCAAGTTAACTTTATCAAGATAGTGTATAAAACTTTTCCTATCATGGTGTGATTTTAGACAAGACAAGCATGAGATTGGATTTAAACTTGATCATAGTTTTTTGATTATGAGAAAAATACAAATTCATTGAGACTAAAATCTGGATTTTATTGACTCTTAAGTTATATGATCTTATAAATTTTCTTTTAGATCCTGGTGTTGCAAACCATTAAGCACTCAGCTGTTAACCAAAAGGTTGGATGGTCAAGTCCACCCAGAACTGCCTTGGAAGAAAGGCCTGATGATCCACTTCCAACAAATCATCCACTGAAAATCCTATGGAGTACAGTTCTACTCTGATGCACATGTTGTTGGCATGAGTCAGAATGGACTCGACAGAAACTGGTACTGGTACTGGTATACAGTGCTTGGAAAATTGTAGGTAACCAACATATAATTGTCCCCTTCCTTTGTTTGCATCATGTTCTTTTTATATATATATATATATATATACAAGTAACTGTGTATTAGAAAATATACTTGGGCAATACCACTTAAAAAACTAAACTTTAATTGAAAACCTTTTTTTTTTTAGAAAAATAAACACATATTCTAGGTACAACATTTTCCCTGGCCAGTTGTGAAGTTCATGTTTACAACACAACTATATTCAGATATGCAAAACTGTATCAAATTTTGGAGGAGAATTTATATCTAGGAATTTAAAAAGAACCACAGTACCTATACCATGTAGTTTTTGATAACCAAGTTTCAAATTCATCAATATTAGAAAAAGAGCTGACACTTTGAAAGCCCACAAATTTTAGCATGAAACTATACTATGATCTTTTTTTTTTTTTTTCCCAGCTTTCTTCCTCTGGCTGTTTTCCATGCATGTTGATAGATTATCACAAAATAGTTCTAGAAAGTAATTAAGAAAGTAGTTTCTAAATCAAATTGTACTTACTTCTCTGTAGCTATAGACATACTGTATCCATAGAGGCTGTGAACATCATATTGCCTTCCCCAGGATTGCATAGAATCCATGCAAATTGTTTTGGAATAATGGAGTTTGTCAAGAATATCTTAGAGAAAATATATAAAAATGTTTCTTAAGAGATTTGTGTTATTTTAAACTTTACATTCCTTTCTATTGTATGCTGTATAATACCATATTTAATAAAAAATAATGAAAATAAGAAATTTAATTCAATTAAGTTTAAATTAGGGCCTCCATGCTCTGCTCTTATTGAACTTGGAATAATTATTAGACTTACATTTTTCTTAATAAAATCTCTGCTTCTACCTACAATAATAAATAAATTCACAGAACAAATAGCCTTTAACACATGGATATAAATATACACATCTATATTACATTATAGAGTCCTGGTGGCACAGTGGTTAAGCCTTGGGCTGCCAACGAAAAGGTTGGCAGTTCTAATCCACCAGCTACTCCTTGGGAGCACTATGGGCAGTTCTACTCTGTCCTATAAGGTCTCTATGAGTCGGAATCGACATGATGGCAGAGGGATTTTTTTTTTTAGGTAAAATTGAGGCCCTGGCAGCACCAGTGGTTAAGTGTTCCACCGCTAACCAAAACGTCGGCAGTTCAAATCCATTAGCTGCTCCTTGGCAACCCTATGGGGCAGTTCTACGCTATCCTATAACGTTGCTCTGAGTCAGAATTGACTTGACAGCAATAGGATTTTGTTTTACTGTATAATTAAAGGCTAATTTCAAAACTTTATAATAAATTAGGTTATTGAAATGAATCTAATTGTAGACATACCAAACCCTTTGTCATCAAGTCAATTCCACCTCATAGCGACCCTATAGGACAGAGTAGAACTGCCCCACAGGGTTTCCAAGGAACAGCTGGCAGATTCAAACTGTTAAACTTTTGATTAGCAGCCGTAGCTCTAAACTACTGCATCACCATGGTAGACCTCTTATGCTGTTGTTGTTAGGTGCTGTCACGTCAGGTGCAACTCATAGTGACCTTATATATAACAGAACAAAACATTGCCTAGTCTTGCATCATCCTCACAATCATTGCTATGTTTGAGCCTGTTGTTGCAGCCACTGTGTCAGTCCATCTCACTGAGAGTCTCCCTCTTTTTTTGCTGACCCTCTACTTTACCAAGCATGATGTCCTTCTCTAACAATTGGTCCCTCTTGATGATGTGTCCAAAGTAAGCAAGATGAAGTCTCGCCATCCTCACTTCTATGGAGTATTCTGGCTGTTCTTCCTCTAAGACTGATTTGTTCATTCTTCTGACAGTCTATGGTATATTCAATATTCTTCACCAACACCGCAATTCAAATATGTCCATTATTTTGACTGCTTTTTTCATTGTCCAGTTTTTGCAAACATACGAGGTGATTAAAAATGCCATGGCTTGGGTCAGGCACACTTTTGTCATCAAAGTGACATCTGTGCTTTTAAGAATTTTGCCTTGTCTTCTAGTGCCACCATTTAAAATCTTCTGCTCAGTTCTGTTATTTCCTCATTTTTTCCATTTCTTCAGCTACTCTGTGGTTAAGAGCAAGTTTCAGAGTCTCTTCTGGTATTCATTTTGGTACTTTTCTTCTTTCCTGTGCTTTTAATAATCTTTCACTTTTTTCACGTCTGATGCCCCTGATGTCATCCTACAACTCTTCTGCTCTTTGGTCATTAGTGTTCAGTGTGTAAAATCTATTCTTGAAATGTCTCTACATTCGTGCTGCATGTATTCAAGGTTGTATTTGAACTCTCATGGACTTGCTTTGATTTTCTGCAGCTTCAGTTTGAACTGTATATGAGCAATTCATGGTCTGTTCCACAGTTGGCTCCTGGCTGCATCTTAACTGATAATACTGAGCTTCTCCACCTTCTCTTTCCACAGATGTAGTCAGTTTGATTGCTGTGTAATCCTTCCTGCGAGGTCTATGTGTGTAATCATCAATTGTGTTATTAAGTTATTATTATTATTATTATTACTGTGTTATTAGGTTTTCATGCTGTTATGTTATCTGCATATCACAGGTTGTTAACGTTGTCTTCCTCCAATCTTGATCCAAAATTCTAACATGGACAATTCTATCATATGATCCTGGTGTCGTTTCTATCATCAAGGTCATATTTTCCAACTGCTGATCCTTATTCTGTTTCCTACTTTTGCATTCCGAACACCAGTAATTATCAATATATCTTGATTGCACATTCCATCAATTTCTGACTGCAGCAGGTCATAAAAGTCATCCATTTCTTCATCTTTGGTGTTTGTGGTTGGTGTGTAAATTTGAATAATAGTCATATTGACAGTTGTTACTTGTAGGTGCATGGATATTAACCTATCAGTGCTGTCCTTCAGGATAGATTTCTAAAGGTTCTCTTTAATGATGAGTGAAACACTATTTCTCTTCAATATGTCATTGCTGGCATAGTAGACCACATGATTTTCAAATCCAAAATGACCAATACCAGACAATTTCAGCTCACTAATGCCTAAGACATCAATCTTCAAGCTTTCCATTTCATTGTTAATGACTTACAATTTTCCTTGATTCATACTTCATACATTCCATCTTCTGATTACTAATAGATGTTTGCAACTATTACTTCTCATTTTGAGTGGTGCCACATCAGCAGATAAGGGTTCTGAAGGCCTTACTGCATCTACGTCATTAACTCTACTTTGAGGCAACAGCTCTTCCCCAGTCGTTATTTTGAGGGCCTCCCAACCTGAGGGGCTCATTTTCCAGCACTATAATGGACAATATTCTGTTGTTATCCATCAGGTTTCCTTTGACTAACTTTTGGAAATAGATCACCAGGCCTTTCTTTCTAGTCTGTCTTAATTTTGAAGCTCTGCTGAAATCTGTCCACCATGGGTGACCATGTGGGTATGTGAAATACTGGTAGCATAACTTCCAGCATCACAGCAACACACAAGCCACCATAGTATGACAAATTGACAGAAGGTTGGTGGTCATCCTTCTGTATGGATTATAGCTGAATGTGAAGAAAGTGAAAATCCTCAAAGCTGGACTGATAAACAACATCATGATAAATGAAGAAGAAATCAATATTGTCCATGACTTTATTCTTCTTGGATCAACAATCAACATCCATCAAAGCAGCAATCCAGAAATCAAATGACATATTGCATTGGGCAAACCTGCGACTAAAGACCTCCTTAAAGTTTTAAAAAGCAAAGATGTCACTTTGATGACTATGGTGTGCTCCACTGTAAGCCATGGTCTTTTCAATCACCTCATATGCATGTGAAAGCTGGACAATGAAAAAGGAAGATAGAAGGATAGATGCATTCAAATTGTGGTATTGGTGAAGAATGTTGAATATACTGTGGACTACCAGCAACCAAATCAGTCTTAGAAATAAAACAATCATAATGTTTTTAACAATGATTGTGAGGATGGCACAGGACCAGGCAGTGTTTCGTTCTGCTGTACATAGGGTCACTATGAGTTGCAACCAACTCGACAGCACCTAAAAGCAACAACAACAACAATATTCCTTAGGAGTGAGGATGGTGAGGCTCTAGCTAGCTTGCTTTGGACACCTCATCAGGAAAGACAAATAGCTAGAAAAGGATACAATATTCAGTAGAGTTGAATATCAGCAAAATGGAGGAAACCCTCAATGAGACAGACTGTCAAAACAGCTGCAACAATAGGCTTAAACATACCAACATCATGAAGATGGTGCATGACTAGGCAATGGTTCATTCACTTATATATAAGGTTGTCATTAGTCAGAGCTGATTCCATGCTAACTAACAACAACAACGAATATAATTGAATACACCATATGAAAATTAAAAATCATGCTCCTTCTCCTAGAATCTAGGCATGAATATTTTGGATGAATACAAAAAGTCATTGATTTCAGAGACTCCAAATTATGCTAAAGTTTGTGATTCAGAAGTAGAGTTTACCAGTCAATAATGAAAATTTGTCTCAATGTTAACTAGATAATAAAATTTAAGTTACCAGGAGTAAAAGGTGGATAATTCCATTTGTTGTCCTCACAGCCTTTCAAAGAACCTTGAACAAAGCTGGAAACCTCATTCATATCCTGAATAGTTACAAAATGAACAGATGTTTTTAAATAATTATAAAGCATGTAAGCCAAAACTCTCCAATTATTTGAAAAATGTTTTATCTAAGGCAATCAAGGTGTTCTGTCAGTCCTAGAAGACAAATACAAGCTACTAACCTAAAAACAAACAAACTTACTTAACTACACTCACTATTTGATACTATCTTCAGGTATGGATAAGTCATCATACTAACAAAGATAATATTATTTGTTTTGCATAAATGTACATACCAGATAACAGAGAAAACTTGCAGAGGGTTGGGGGATTATAAACAACCAAAAATGTACTTTCCGTTACCTAATTTTAATTTTACATAGAAAATATCAATTGTTGTTGCTGTTGTTAGATGCCATTGAGTCCATTTTGATTCACAGTGACCTTACGTACAACAGAAAAAAACACAGCCCTATCCTGTGCCACGCTCACCATCATTGTTACATTTGAGTCCATAGATGCAGCCACTGTGTCAATCCATCTCGTTGAGGGTCTTCCTTTTTTTCTCTGACCATCTACTTTACAAGCATGATGTCCTTCTCCAGGGACTAGTCGCTCCTGATAACACGTCCAAAGTACGTGATACAAAGTCTCACCATCATCGCTTCCAAGGAGCACTCTGGCTGTATTTCTTCTGAGACAGACTTGTTCGTTCTTCTAGCAGTTCGTGATATATTCAATATTCTTTGTCAACACCATAATTCAAAGGCATCAGTTCTTCTTTGGTGTTCCTTATTCATTGTCCAGCTTTCACATGTATATGAGGCGAATGAAAATATCATCGCTTGGGTCAGGCACACCTTAGTCCTCAAAGTGACATCATTACTTTTTAACACTTTTAAGAAGAGGTCTTTTGCAGCAGATTTGCCCAATGAAATACGTCTTTTGATTTCCTGACTGCTGCTTCCATAGGCACTGATTGTGGATCCAAGTAAAATGAAATCTTTGACAACTTCAATGTATTCTCCACTCATCATGATGTTGCTTACTGATCCATTAGTAGGATTTTTATTTTATGTTGAGGTATATAACTCATACTGAAGTCTCTAGTCTTTGTTTGTCATCAGTAAGTGCTTTAAATCCTCTATGCTTTCAGCAAGAAAGGTTGTGTCATCTGCTTATTGCAGGCTGTTAATGAGTCTTCCTCTAATCCTGATGCCACATTCTTCTTCACATCGCCCAGCTTCTCCGATTATCTGCTCAGCATACAGATTGAATAAGTATGGTGAAGGGAAGCAACCCTGACACACACCATTCTTGATTTCAAACCATGCAGTATCCCTTAGCTCTGTTTGAACAACTGCCTCTTGGTCTATGTACAGGTTCTGCATGAGCACAATTAAGTGTTCTAAAATTCCCATTCTTTACAGTGTTATCCATAATTTGTTATGATCTACACAGTCGAATGCTTTGCATAGTCGATAAAACACAGATAAACATCTTTCTGGTATTCTCTGCTTTCAGTCAAGATCCATCTGACATCAGCAATGATAGCCCTCTTTCTATGTCCTCTTCTGAATCCGGCTTGAATTTCTGGCAGTTCCTTGTCAATGTACTCCTGTATCTGCTTTTGAATGATCTTCAGCAAAATTTTATTTGCATGTGATATTAATGATATTGTTAAATAATTTCCGCATTCTACTGGATCACTTTTCTTTAGAATGAGCACAAATATGGATCTCTTCCAGTGGGTTGTCCAGGTAGCTGTCTTCCAAATTTCTTGGCATAGACGACTGAGCACCTCCAGTGCTGCATCTGTTTGTTGAAACATCTCAGTTGGCATTTCCTCAATTTCCGGAGCCTTGTTGTTCACTAACGCATTCAGTGCAGCTTGGACCACTTCCTTCAGTACTATCAGTTGTTAATCCTATGCTACCTCCTTAAATGGTTGAACTCAACAAATTCATTTTGGTACAGTGACTTTGTGTATTCCTTCTATCTTTTCTTGGTGCTTCCTTTGTCATTCAATATTTTTCCCATAGAATCCTTCAATATTGCAACTCGAGGCTTGAATTTTTCCTTCAGTTCTTTCAGATTGAGAAATGCTAAGTGTGTTCTTCCCTTTTGGTTTTGTAGCTCCAGGTCTTTGCCTATGTCATTGTAATATTTTACCTTGTCTCCTCAAGCTGCCCTTTGAAATCTTCTGTTCACTTCTTTTCATCATTTCTTCAATTCGCTTTAGCTACTCGATGTTCAAAAGCAAGTTTCAGAGTCTCTTCTGACATCCGTTTTGGTCTTTTCTTTCTTTCCTGTCTTTTTAATGACCTTTTGCTTTCTTCATATATAATGTCCTTAATGTCTTATCAAAATTCTTCTTGTCTTCAGTCATTAGTTTTCAATGCATCATATCTATTCTTGAGACAGTCTTCAAATTCAGGTGGAATATACTCGAGATTGTATTTTGGCTCTCATAGACTTGTTTTAATTTTCTTCAGCTTCACCTTGAAATTGCATATGAACAATTGATGATCTGTTCTGCAGTCACACCTTGCCTTTTTTCTGACTGATGATATTGAGCTTTTCCATTGACTCTTTCCACAGATATAGTCGATTTCATTCCTGTGTTTTCCATCTGGTGAGGTCCACGTGTATCGTCGCTGTTTATGTTGTAGAAAAAGTTATTTGCAATGATGAAGTTGTTCGTCTTGCAAAATTCTATTATGAGATCTATTGCCAAGGCCATATTGTCCAACTACCAATCCTTATTCATTTTCAACTTTTGCATTCCAATCACCAGTAATTATCAATACATCTTGATTGCATGTTTGATCAATTTCAGACTGCAAAAGTTGGTAAAAATCTTCAATTTTCTCATCTTTGGCATTAGTGCTTGGTGCCTAAACTTTGATAATAGTCCTATTAATTGGTATTCCTTGTAGGTGTATGGATATTATCCTATCACTGACAGCATTGTACTTCAGGATAGATCTTGTAATGTTCTTTTTGACAATGAACGCTATGCCACTCCTCTTCAATTTGTCATTCCTGTCATAGTAGACTATAGTAGTAGGCATTCTGATTCAAAATGGCCAATACCAGTCAATTTCAGCTCACTAACATGTAGGATATAGATCTTTATGTGTTACATTTCATTTTTGACAACTTCCAATTTTCCTAGATGTATACTTTGTACATTCCACTTTGCAATTATTAATGGACATTTGTAGCTGTTTCTTCTATTTTTAGTTGTACCACATCAGCAAATGAAGATCCTTAGATCCTGACTCCATCCACGTGCTTAAGGTCCACTTCACTTTGTGGAAGCAGCTCTTTCACAGTTGTCTTTTAGTGTCTTCCAACCTGAGGGGGTCATCTTCAGGCACTATATCAGACAATGTTCCTCTGCTATTTAGAAAGTTTTCACTGGCTCATTTTTTCAGAAGTTGACTTGCAAGTCCTTTTTCCTAATTTGTCTTAGTCTGGAAGCTCTGCTGAAACCTGTCCACCAAGGGTGGTACTTGAAATACTGGTGACAAAGCTTCCAGTATCACATTAAGACACAAGCCACCACAGTATGATAAACTGACAGATGTGTTGTAGAAAACATCAATTACATTGTATGTATCAAGAAACTAAATTTTACAGTTTTATCAGTCTTCTTACTGTGAGTCTATCATTGTACACATTTTTAGCACATTTATTCATTCAGTATATTTTGTCCATTTCAGCTGGCATTTATCTAGTTTCTGTGGTATTCTAGGGAGTCCCTGGTTAATGCTCGACTACCAGCTGAAATGTTGGCCTTCTATACCCATCTCAAAGCACCTTCTGAAAACAGGGCTGGCCATCTGCTTCCAAAAGGTCTCAACCTTGAATTTCTATGGAACAGTTCTATTCTTCACTCATGGGTTTGCCATGAGTTGGTATCAAGTCATGGCAACTAACAACAACAACATGGTGTTCTGAGCACACTGCTAGCAGCTATGCACAGCACTGTGCATAGCCCATATCTCCTGTATGCTCATGAAAAAAAGACAGATAACATTTTAGTATTCTAATTCAAAAAGTTATGGCCCCACAGAGTGCCTGAGATAGTCTCAGCTATTCTATTGCTTACCAAAAAGAAAATTTCTAAAGGGAAGAGGCTTATTCAGGTTCATATCACTGCAATTACTTGAATATAGTAGAATGAAATGTATTATTATGGATTCAGTTGTGTCCCTGAAAAAGATATGTTGAAGTCCTAACGTCTGTATCTCTGAACGTGATCTTGTTTAGGGAAATAGGATTTTTCTTTGTAAATGTTACCAGTTAACAAAGTCATAATGGAGTAGGGTAAGTCCTAATCTCTTTTTAGTGGTGTCTTATAAAAGGGGAGAACAGACACAGAAACAAAGTCACACACAAGGGAAAGGTGCCATGTGAAGATGCATCAACAAGCAGCAAAGGAGCACCAAGGATTGCTGGAATCCACTAGAAGCTAGGAGAGAGGCATGGAACAGTTCCTCTCTCAGAACTCTCAGAAGGAATTGATAGGGCCGATACCCTGATTTGGATTTCTAGCCTCTAGAACTGTGAGACCATAAATTTCTACTCTTTAAAGCTACCACCTTTGTGGTACTTCATCCTGGCAGCTCTAAGAAACCAAGATATATATGTTTCTGGAATTACAATGCTATAGGCTTATTTATAAATCTGGATGAACTGTTTTCTAAAGATCAATTATTAGTCATAAACATGCAACACCTTAGTTATAGAAACAGACTTAATTCTGTAAAGGCTTATTGTATTACTAGAGCAAAAAAGAAAAAAATCAGTCTGCATTTTTTTAGCTTGTATTCTTTTCTAACCCAAGAATATGACAGGTATGATATTTGTAAGTTCTAGAAATATTATAGAGATTTTTTTGTTGTTGTTGAATACCAGAAAAAATGTATCTTGTTATTTCATAATATTTCATGCCTAAATAATTTTATGCTCACTAGCCAAAATCACTGGTTTGAAATTGTTACTTACAATCCAAAGTCCGTCATAGTTCACTTCTTGATGGAAACGACTGCATTCATCTGCCCACCAATCTACGCATTGTGGACTAGTGAAATCAGGGTATACTGTTAGTCCTGGCCATACCTAAAATAATAAATTGTTCGCATATATTAATAAATAAATGACAAAGAAATGAAATATAAACATAACTCAGCTGAGCAGAATAGTAAAAAGTATTAAATTTATAATATTGTATTTCAAGTATGTGTGACTTATGCGCCATCTGTATTCACAATAAAATCTGGCCTACATTAAAATGCATTTAAAGGAGAACAGATAAGAAAAAGAGTATGAGATCATGAAACATTTAGGTAGGGAAAAAGATTAAAATATGGGATTAGGCTGCTATTTTGACTGCAACTAAATTATTTCTAAGCTTGTGGTAGGTTAGATTAAAGAAAAAAATTAAATATATTCCTTGTGTGATTAAAAAAAAAAATCACATTAGTTCCTCTCCAAAGATATCTGCTTCCAAGAAATTTGATGAGAAAACCTCCTGGTATATTTCTTTTTTATTTAATAAACTTGAATATAACACTTATATGCTGGGCACAGTTCTAAGCATTTTACAATACATCATTTAGTTTTTGTTATTATTTTAGGAGTTGGGTACTACTGTGATCACTATTTTACAGATGAGGTAGGTACTATTATTAAACCTAGTTTATAGATGAGAAAAAAAGAAAAATAAGTTGCTCAAGGTCATGTTACTAATAAGTGGCACATTAGGAATTCAAACTCACGCAGTCATACCTGAGTCCATGCTATTAAACACTATAAGTTCCTGTCTCTGTATTATTTATGCTTTTTCAACTTTTTTACAGTAATTTACTTATTACTTACAATAACTATGTTAAGCAAGAAGAATTCAATTCCAGATAAATTGGGATAAATGACATTGTTTTTATTTCCAAATGACATATGTTGGCTGTCTAATCTGTCCATATCCAACAGAGCAGGTCCTAACAAAATGTATAGTGTGGGCTATTAATAGACATTATAGAGAGGAAGAAGTCCCTGAGTGGTGCAAACAGTTAAATATCTCGATTGCTAACTGAAAGGTTGGAAGTTTGAGTCCATCCAGAAGCACCTCGGAAGAAAGACCTGACAATCTACTTCTGAAAAACCAGCCATTGAAAACTCTATAAAACACAGTGCTATTCTAATAAACATTGGGTCACCATGAGTTGGACTCAACTTACTAGCAGCTGATTATAGGGAAGAAAATCTAGACATTATTGCAATTTTTGATATGTCTTACAAAGTTGCCTTTAAGAAAATATTTATCCTGGTTAAATATAAGCATTTGGGAGCCAAGAAATTTTCCTGACTCTGCTGCTCATTAGCGTTGTGATCTTGGTCACTTCACCTTTCTTAAGATTTACTTTTCTTGTCTGTTAAGTAAAAATTTTAATCATAGACATCTCATCATTTTGTTTTGGGGATTAAAGGTAAAGCATATAACTTAGTGCCCAGTATATAAGTATTCAGTTTATATTTACAATTATTTTCCATCAACTTTCTGCAAAGACTTCTAGATTATTATGTAATAATGTAGATTATCATATTGCGTTAGCTTTCTTTTTAATTGTCATGGCAGTGAAAATTTTCTAGTGTCTGTTTACTCTTTGTATAACTAACCTCTAATAAAAACTGTTTTAGAGGTTCTTGAACTGCTTCTTCTGTCTAATATTTCTCTCCCCAATCAAAATCAAATCTAGAGTTGTAAGCAAACACATGCACATATTTACAAGAACTCTGTGGCAGAATAGAAAATGTGAGCAACATAACTTTGATGAATATTATAATTTACCTCTCCGATAATTGGTGTAGTCCCATCTGACTCATTGACCCACACATGTTGTGCAGTGCCCCTGTCATAGGTTTCATATGCTGTTCCATCGGCACGTTTTCCTGTGGAAATTGCAGGGTCCTAATAACAAAAAGAAGAAACTATGGAAGATCTATTAACTTATTAAATGTGTACTACTAAAAATATATTAATATATAATCAACCATTACCAGGATGATGACATATTTCTGTCCATGATCATGCAAATCTTGAACAAATTCAGGGAGCCCTTTAAATGCAACTGCATCATAAGTAAAGTCTTTCTTGTCTTCCATATAGTCAATATCAGTGACCTGTGTATCCTAAAAATTAGTACAGTATATTTCAATAAATAGCATTGAAAGAACTCGGTAATCACTTCAATCTTTAAGTCCAATTAATTTGTATTATAAATACAATAAGTAAAAGAGAAATGAACTTGGATTCCTTGTATTCCACAAAAGAAGCAATGGTATTATTTACAAAATTGGTTTTTCTAATTTCTAAGTACAAAAGCATTAAATGATTGTTCATATGGTGTTCACTGATGATCACTAAACATGCATTATGCTTTGTTTATATGTATATGGATATATGTACATACATACATATATGTATATATATATATATATATATATATATATATATATATATATATATATATATATATATGCTTCATTTTGTAGAAAACCAAAACCCACACATTTCTGAAAAATACTAACAACATACATAGTGGATATTCCTGACAATTTCCTACATTTATTATCATGTGACAATATTTAACACGATATATATCTCCACAGCCACTTCATTTCACTTACATATGGTATGCCAGCATCCCGGTTTCTTTTCACCACTTCTTTAACTACATCTAGTGAACTATAATTCCAGCGACTCAGTTGGAATCCAAGAGTCCAGTATGCCGGCATTGCTGGTAGTCCAATGAGCTTGAGGTAATTAGTTTCAATAAAGAAAAATATATTTAGTATTTGAAACTAATATTCATATGCTTCCTATTCTATCTCTAATAATCTTTTAAGTTTAACTACATATTTTACAAACAGATAATGATACTTGTATTCTAAAATACTTTCTAGATTTCTATTAAGAATTTTATTATGAAAAACTTAAGAATTTTCTGCTTTGTCATTTTTTTGTTTGTGTTATGCTAAAAAAATTAGGAAGTGCATCACTCAAGAAAGTAACATTTGCCAAGATATATTTTTGCCATCATAGAGACGTAATCCAGGATAAAAAGAAAATTGTTCTGTCACACCACTCCACAGCAAAAAATAACAATAATAAGCATAAAGGAATCATGTAAAAAAGATGTTTAAAATACCTAATTTCTATTATTTTCCAATTTTGCACTAATTTCTCCCCGATTTACAAAATGTTAATAAAATATGTAAACTACAAGGCTCTCATCTAGTCATTCCATGTAGCTTATGCAGAGCCATTGCTTCTTTCCTGCCACTGCAGCCAAGTGGAGCTCCTTCTCCCACTCCTGTGGTGACCCTCAAGAGCTAAGTGCACAACAGAAAAGAGCATGAGATGCCTTCCAGTAATAAGAGTCTCATGAAAACAGCAAAGCACATGATTTTGCACATGGGGATATGAGCATAACTGATATTAGATTTTTTTCACTAATAACTGAGTATAGGGTTACATTAAGACAAGTAAATTTATTTGTCATACTGGGTTTTCTTTGAGGTAGTCTCTTATGTGTTGTTCTGGATCCAAGCTTTCTCCATCATCTATGTCCAAAAAACTACTATGTAAATATTAAAAAGACAGTGTATCATGTTGTGTTAATTCTATTCTATTCAAAGTATTAAACTTATTTTTAAAATAATTTGGTTTTAAATAAAGCACTCAAAAAATCAGTAATTTTCATACTATATTCCTAAGTGCCTTATGTTCTCTGAAGTTCTCTAACGATTTGGACATTTGAATGACATTTATACACATATAATTAAATGTATAACTTATTTTCCATAGAGTAAATATGTGAAATACATATTTTATATACTATTTAAGCTTATATAATGTTTATTTCTCTGTGTGTATATACGTAGATATGTGTGTGTATATACAGGGCCCTGTTGGTGCAGTGGTTAAGAGCTATGGCATGCTATGGCTGCTAATCAAAAAGTTAGCCACTGCTGGGAAACCCTATGGAGCAGCAATTCTACTCTGTCCTATAGGGTCGCTATAGTTGGAATTTACTCAACAGCAGCAGTTTATATATGTATACATATTTTTGTCTTTTGGACTAATAAAAATATCTAACAAGCTAATGAAAATATCTGTCCATTCAAACACTTATGGGTTCCAGCTTTAACATATTGGCTGTTATTAATGTGTTAGCTTATGCACAGAAGATAATTTGATTTCTTCAAACAAAATAGTTTCTTCTGTCTACTTTCAACATAATTTGAGCCTCTTTTAATTGTAGCCTTGATTAATAGTGCTACATTCTGCACCAATATTTTCTTTTATTGCTTAAATTCAAGCTTGTGCAAGTCTACCCCTTAAATGTTTTAAGCAAGTGCACTACTCTCCTGGATATGCTGCATTCAGGAGACAAGCCTAAATCAAGCTCATCTACTGCTAACCACAGATTTTCTCAGCATATAATAAGACAGGCATCCCAACTAATATTTGACAAATCAAATTTAAAAAATGTGTTGTTCTTTTGTTTTTCTGGTTTGAGACCCATGTACAAAGTCTATATATAGGCCAGGTCAGCACTGTCATTATGATTTCATATTGTTATTATTGTTAGTTGCCATGGAGTTGATTCTAACTCATGACGACCCCACGTGTGCAGAGTAGAACGCTCCATAGGGTTTTCAAAGCTACGACTTTTTGGAAGCCAATCACCAGGCTTATCTTCCAAGGCACCTCTGAGAAAGTTGGACCCACCAATCTTTTGCTTGTAGTCGAGTGTTTAACCATTTGTGCCACGCAGAGACTCATTTCATATTATAGACACTGTACACTTTGTGTGCTTCTTTTTTTGACAATCACATATATAAACAGCAGTTTAGAAGTTTTTAGACATTGTAAGTGATTAAAATGTATAAAATGCCAGCTACACATATATCAGCTATTTGGATCTTAATTGAATAAAGTTTTACTTCTAGTAATAATCAAAAATTACTTCTCCTTTGAGAATTTTTTTGGAAATGGGAATTATATGTCAAAAGATATAACAAGAAAACAAGATTTTTTAAATAAGCGTGATCCTTGAATGTTATACCAATAAAAATAATTTCCTTTTCCGTGATTACACCAGGAATCCTATATGCCAATAGTTTTAGTAGCGTAGTGACTTGGAAGGACTTTTAGAATCAGGGTCAAGACAAACCCTGGCTTCTTCACATATCTAAGACCCATCTTGGGCCCAGGTACAAGAACATCTTATTTAATAAGTATGTGACAGTTACTTAGATAGATATTTTAAGACCCAAGTCTTCAGTTTATGTTCTAAACTGTGACCTCTTTAGGCCTGAGTATTGGAGTCAATTTTCCTGGAGTTTTCTTAGGGTGTATTTACAGAGAGTTTCACTGGTCTTCCTTATAACTCAGTAGCCTTTAGGGTTTTGCCTATGCTCATCTTAAAGATAAGATACCTCCCTTCACTTTATCCCAGCAAAGTAGGTCATGAATAAGTAAAGATTTTATACGCAGCATCTCAAAGATTTCCAACTCCTGAACTCAGCTGCCTAGAAGCAAGAAACTATTTTGAAATCATAAATATAAACATTTAAATATATATAGGCATCCCTGTGTAGAAAAAAAAAATTACTGAGTTCTGAATAATGGTAAAATTTTAAAATACACATAAAAGGCCCCAGATACCTAAAGTAAAGTCAGCTAAATAAGTAGACACGTTAGAAGAAAGAAAAGTAGGGCATAAAAGAATTTAATAAAATAGATATGAAACACACCTCTTGATACTGTTGGACTACTTGTTCTGGCGTATCACCCAGAAAAATGTAAAAATCCAGAATGCCACCAGTAACTCTGTAAGTTACTATTGGAGTAGGTTGGATGAAAATTTCTACAAAATAAAAACCGGAAAAGCATATGTAAATAATAAAAAAGGTAATAAAATAATTTCAATATCTTATTTAAAGTACTTTGTGTTAACCATATTATTTTCAAACTATTTTTAAAGATTTAAGAGGAAATAAAATATCGAAGGTGGGAAGAACATAAGGAAAAAGTACAATGCCACCATGCATGAGGCTAATGATAGGATATTCAAGATGTTCCCATTTACAGATATTGGTCAAAGCTCTCCTAAAAACTGCATAGTAAGGGGTAGTCGATTAGTCCTCATATAACAAAAATATTTCTTTTTAAAATTGTACAACAATTAGATATTTTAATTGAAGAGTCTTTGTGCTCTTAGAAACATTAATTTCTAAGAAAAAAACTATTCAGAAAGGTTTTTAATTAACTTTTCTATATGTACAACTCCCTGGGAGATGCAAATTATTAAGCACTAGGCTACTAACCAAAAGGTTGGCAGTTTGAATCCACCCAGGGACACCTCAGAAGAAAGGCCTGGTGATCTACTTCCAAAAAACCAGCCATTGAAAATACAATGGAGCACAGTACTATTCTAAAACATATGGAGTCACCATGAGTCGGAATTGACTTGATGGCAACATTTTTTTGAGGGGGGGATATGTTGTTGTTAGGTGCAGTCACTTTGGTTCCGACTTATAGCGACCATATCTCCAACAGAACAAAACACTGCCCAGTCTTGAGTCATTCTCACTATTATTTCTGTGTTTGAGCCCATTGTTGCAGCCACTGTATCAATTCATCTTGTTGAAGGCCTTCCTCTTTTTCTCCGGCCCTTTACTTTACCAACCATGATGTCCTTCTCCAGGGACTTTTCCTTCCTGATAACACATCCAAAGTACATGAGACAAAGTCTCATCATCCTTTCTTCTAAGGAGCATTCTGGCTGTACTTCTTCCAAGATAGATTTGTTCATTCGGGCAGTGAACGGTAAATACCATGGCTTGGGACAGGCACACCTTAGTTCTCAAGATGACATCTTTGCTTTTTAACATTAAAGAGGTCTTCTGCAGCATATTTTCCTAGAGAACCATGTAAAATACTATTCTTGCTGGAACATTATTAATTTTTGTAGCTTTTTATGATTGCTGATTTACCTATTAAGCCAAACCAAAAAACCAAACCAGTTGCCATTGAGTCTATTTTGATTCATGGCGACCTCACATGTGCAAAGTAGAACTGCACTCCATAGGGTTTTCAAGGCTGTGATTTTTCTTCTGAGGTGACTCTGGGTAGGTATAAACCACCAACCTTCCAGTTAGTAATCAAGCGCTTAACTGACTGCACCACCCAGGGATTCCTACTTATTGAGCACAGATATTTAAAACAAAGATTCTGTATTACTTAAATTATGATATGCTGAAAAAATTACTCTTTCTTCTTTCCATTCCCATACAGACCTTTCTGTTTGTTTTTGTTTTGTTTTTTTACTTGCAGTGACAAATGAGGCTGTGGGAATGGGAATATTCATTTGCATGTATATGTTTCGATGTTTCAATGTTGCTCAGAAGAGAGAAGAAAGGGACTGAATGTCATAGTATAGCATTATATGCATAGTCATACTAACTTCAAAAAACCTGCTTATAATAAATTCACATACTAAAATCCTCGGCAATAAAGTTTACTCAAATATACAGCATTTATGATTGGAATAAGGAGAGCAGTTAAACCATTTCAAGTAAAACCTTATTTAAACACATTATCAGATGAATCATTCTTACCCATTGCATTGCTGTTCATTAAGAAAACACCAAATGACTTTCCAGAAGTATCTTCTATACACATAAAGAATGTTTGATGGCCATATAAATTATTATTATTCTACAAGAAAAAAATTGAAAATTAAAATTTCAAGTATATTTAAAATAAAAAAGAGCATGCATAGGGAACCTCATACCATCAAGAAAGCAGTGCCGGGAGCAGAGCGTGTCCTTCGGACCGGGGTTCCTGTGCAGAGAAGCTCCTAGTCCGGGGGAACATTGAAGAGAAGGCCGACAGAGAGAAAAAGCCTTCCTCCGGAGCTGACGCCCTGAATTTGGACTTTCAGCCTACTTTGACTATGAGGAAATAAACTTTTCTTCATTAAAACCACCCACTTGTGGTATTTCTGTTGTAGCAACAGTAGATGACTAAGACAATCTGGTACTGAGAGTGGGGTGCTGCTCTAACAGATACCTAAAATGTGGAAGCGGTTTTAAAAGTATGAATGGATAGACATGTGGCAGTAAGAGAAGACCACCAGCAGCAGAGAACCCACAGCAGCAGAGAAGCGGCAGCAGCAGAGAACCAACAGCAGCAGAACCAGGAGACTGGTGAAAGACGGTGCTGGAGCTGACCCATGGAGCGACAGAGCTGATTGCCCGTGTTCAGGAGGCTTCTTGGCGGAGTGGGGTGCCTCCGGGCACTTATACTGGTGGAGCTACAAAGCTTTGGAACACTTGCCCCAGCAGGGCAGATGCGGGCATGAGGCCCGAGGGCCAAGAGGCCATAGGAAACAGAAACAGAAGCTGAGGAGACAAGGAACACAAGAAGCCGAGCTGCCTCAGTCTCAAAAGATCGGTTCGCTATGCTAGCAAACAATAATCTGCAGATTGTCGACATCAGTTAAGAGTGACGAAGGTATATACAGGTGTGAAGGGAGAGTGGAGGCTCAGGGAGAAATTGACTTCCGTGATATCATTGTGATCGTTAATGTGCCACCAGCAATCACAATGCCTCAGAAATCCTTTAATGCCACAGCAGAGAGAGGCGAAGAGATGACCTTATCCTGCAGGGCCTCTGGCTCTCCAGAACCCACCATCAGCTGGTACAGGAATGACAAGCTCCTTGAAGAAAATGAAAACTACCTTTTAAAAGGAAGCAATACAGGACTTACTGTCAGGAAAATTATCAGTAGTGATGGGGGCCCTTATGTCTGTAGGGCCACAGATAAGGCAGGAGAAGATGAAAAACATGCCCTTCTCCAAGTTTTTGTACAGCCTCACATAATACTGCTTAAAAATGAGACTACACATGAGAATGGTCAAGTCACACTCATTTGTGAAGCAGAAGGGGAGCCTATTCCAAAAATCACTTGGAAAAGAGCCAAGGATGACATCACGTTTTCTGAAGGAGATAAGAGCCCAGACGGCCATATCAGTGTCCGAGGGCAGCACGGAAGCTTGTCACTGCACATTATGGATGTGAAGTTGTCAGACTCGGGGAGGTATGACTTCGAAGCCACGAGTAGAATTGGCAGACACCAAAAGAGCATGTACCTTGATATTGAATATGCTCCCAAGTTTATATCAAACCAAACCATTTATTACTTTTGGGAAGGAAATCCAATCAATATAAGCTGTGATGTGAAATCTAATCCATCGGCATCAATCCACTGGAGAAGAGATAAATTAATATTACCAGCTAAGAACACCACTAATTTAAAGACATACAGAACAGGAAGAAAGATGATATTGGAGATTGCACCTATATCTAACAATGACTTCAGGCGATGTAACTGCACAGCCACTAATGATACAGGAACCAGATTTCAAGAATATGTTCTTGCTTTGGCTGATGTGCCGTCCAGTCCCTATAGAGTGAGGATTATAGAGTTGTCACAGACCATGACCAAAGTTTCCTTTAACAAACCAGATTCCCATGGAGGTGTGCCTATTCATCACTATCAAGTGGATGTCAAAGAAGTGGCATCAGAAACCTGGAAAATAGTACACTCCCATGGAGTTCAAACAATGGTTGTTTTGGACAACCTGGAACCAAATACAGCATATGAAATCAGGGTTGCAGCTGTAAATGGAAGAGGGCAAGGCGACTACAGTAAAATAGAAATCTTCCGAACACTACCAGTTTGTGAACCAAGTCCTCCATCAATCCATGGACAGCCAAGCAGCGGGAAGAGCTTTAAACTCAGCATCACCAAACAGGATGATGGAGGGGCCCCTATTTTGGAATATATGGTAAAATATAGAAGTAAAGATAAGGAAGACCAGTGGCTAGAGAAAAAAGTACAGGGAAATAAAGATCATATTATTTTGGAGCATCTACAGTGGACAACGGGGTATGAGATGCAAATAACAGCTGCCAACAGATTGGGATATTCAGAACCAACAGTCTATGAGTTCAACATGCTGCCAAAGCCGAACATTATTAAAGAAAAATTCTGTGAAGTGAATAAAAGCGGAAATGAAAGCCAGTCATGGCAGCTGAATGCTGCTGGGTTTTCTTTTATTATAGCCATAAGTTTGTCTTGCATGTTTTAGTTATTGTTGCATCATATCGTATTTCCTTCATTTTAGTAATGACAAAGCTAAGCTAAAAATGAATCAAAGATTTCCTAAGTTCCAACTAATTAAGTATGTAATTTCACCCATGAAACATTAACCTTTTTCCCATCTCCCAAACTGTCAACCTTTTAAGTGGAAACTTTGTCAGAAAACCAGTGAAGCAGTTTGAATTAGGACTGTTTCTTACAATTACCAGTTCACTTCATAACTTGCACCATTCTAAAATCTCCTTTAATTCACAACTTGACCTAGTTAAAAACCATGTCACATGTACTAGGAGGTTAAGAATTCGCTACATCTAATTTTCTTTGGTTCGAGTATTTTGCAATTATAACTCAACATCTATGTCCATACATTGTGTAAATAATAATTTCAGTATGAAGAGTTGTGAGTTATTTCTGTTTTTTTTTTAACTGTTAATCTTTTAAATGTCAGTTTCTGACTTTAGGAACTTTGATTACATTTTACAGTGTGTACCATTTATATAAAACATAAAAGTTAAACTGTTTATTATTTTGATGTGTATCCCTATTCTGCTGCCTATTTTCCATTTGTTGACGTAAAATATCACAAGGGATAAATTTAAAAATAATAATTTAGATATCCCCCTTTTTAATTATGTGAAAATATATCTTTGTGAGTTTGGAATATGTTTACAAACTCCACCTCATTTACTGGATTCAGATTGTGTTTTCTGCTGGCAATAAACCCTGATGTTTGAATAAAAAAAAAAAAAAGACTATGCATGTCAAATGACCTTTAAAAATTCCAATTTGTTTCTGTAATTTACTTATTCATATGTTTATACTAATTTTCTCCACTAAATGTACCATTTAAAACATTGTAGCACAAAAAGCATCTAACTTATTATTCTATTAATATACTATTAATATTGTATAAACATATAATATAAATATTATACTATAAATAGATTATTTTCCTTTATGTTTTCTTATGATTAAATGAATTTTAATAAGACTATTTATGATAGGGCAATGGCATGGTCATCCATTTTCCCCCATGTAAGTTCAAGGCACTGCAGGGAATTCTAAGATGATACCCATACTGGTGGGACTTCTTTACAGAAAGTTTGTTAAGAGCTGATGAGGAATCTCAATGGTAGAAGAAAACTGGAAAGGCACTAATGAAGTGAAAAGAAAAAGATCTTCTGATTGATTGGATATGGAAGGTTAAAGTAAATAATGTATGAAAAATAGCTTTGAGGTTCTCAGTCTGGTGTTTAATAAGATAGTGATGCTGTAAACAGATATCGACAGAAGTTATTACTAGCTCTATTCCAAAGGAGGACATTTAATACAACACACTTATTCATTTAGGGAAATAAAATAGCTAACATTGGTATTAAAAAAACATAAATATTTGATGCAAATAAATCATGAATCAATAAAAAAAGATCTTTAAAAAGAAAAGGTATGATCTTTGTTCTAAAGAATCTGACTTTCTAGAAGGAGAGACAAATATATACGTATATACAAATAATGCACTGTGATAATCATCATATTAAACATGAATAAAAAGTTAGAATGTAAAAACTGATTCTGTATTGGAGAGTTTGGCAGAAATCCTTATGAGGTGAAATTTTAAATAAATCCTTAGTGACATGCTGTATGAGTGATAAAGAGCCTCAAGTTTCAGTACTTACAAAGATAACCAACACCCTGTGCAAAGATGTGAAGTTATGGAAGATTATTATAAGTTATGAAACAGTAAAAAAGTGGGTAGAGATGCTATGAGGTGATGTCCAATAGATAGGCAGACACTAGATCATATAGACCCAGGTAGCTCATGGTAAGAGTTTTGAATTTATATGAGTGCAATGGCTAGCCATTAATGAATTAAAGTATAAGGGTGATTTGATCTGAAAAGGTAATGATTAAACCATAAATTAGAAAGTTAAAAGAAAACCTTCGTAAACTGGAAATACTGTTCAAATATTCACAAAATCTTTTGGTCACTGATTGTCTTAACATAGGATTTAGCTAGCAATCATCAAGCCCAAGGTAAACAAGCTTCTGGATTAGGTATCATTGATGTCCAAATAGTTTAATTGATAATTTCAAATAATTAATGGTTTCAGATGCATTAAAATTATCATTTTGTCCGATATAATGATTTTATTTAAAATAAGAAAAATAGTTCCTTACATCAACAGGACTTGTATCCCGGGTAAAGATTGGCCATGTTTTCCAGTTCAAATCATGACGAAATCTTTTATGATTATGTTCCCCAATACCGTAAATATATTCACTGGGAAGTCTTGTTGAGATTTGTAAATATTGGTCAGCATACACCAGTGGACCAATACTGCTGTCAAACCTGAACCACAAAATATATAAATGACCTAGAAACATATATAAAATGTTCTACCAAATACAGGTTTATGTTAGCATCACCCAGAGTATTTCATTTTAAAGATGTCGGTCTTCAGCTGTTGGTCTCAGGAATACATGAATTACATCAAAAATCAGAACTAGTTAATTACATCCCAAGAATTTGCCTCATCATCATAAATACAGATCTTCACTTGTATTCTCTCCTTTAATCTCCCTCACAAACATAGTATATAACTACTAATATTGATCCCATTTCAGAGATGACACAGATGAGAAAATTAATTCGTATTTTCTAAGGTCACAAACTGGTAGATGGCACATCCATGCTTCAAACCCAGTTTTGCCTTGCTCCAAGGACTCATTTCTAAAATACAGTGTTATACTGCCTTCTACATCTATGATATTTATGCTAAAAGTTAAGTTTAATATCACTTTTCCATAAAGAAAAAGATTGTATATTTTATGCTGATCAAATATATACTCCACGAAATGTTAAATGGCATTTAATATTTTTATGATTTAATGATTGAACACAAAGTCAACTGCAAAAGTATTTATCTTGAAAATATTCACACAAAATTACTAAATGTTTTGCACAAATACCTCCCTTATCATGAATATATTCATAGTGAAGATATCCAGACTATATTCAATTTAATAGATATAAGAAAATTATTTTAATATTAATAATAAGAAGAATAATACTAATAATATTAGGAACTATATTAATAATATTAGGAACTATTTCATCCTACAAATTAGCAACAGATTTGGATCAATAATGGAGAAAGGACACAACAGGACATAAAGTATTACTAATGGACTTCTAGGTATTTAAAAATATAAGCAAGGTTATAATTTTATTAAAATAGTGACTATCCAATTTTCTAACCAACACTGTCAGATACTTTGATAACAACTGGCACCAAAGGAAAGGAATTCATCTCGTGGGTGGTACATCAACATACAAGGTAGGTGACAGCTGTGCAACTGCTTGTGTTGAAATTTGAACCGTAAGAATAAAGTCAGGAAATGCTTAAAATGGAGAGACTTTAGGGTGAACATTCAAGGATGACAGAAAGGAAGTACAATCGCTTTGAGAAATATCCTGGAGATATAATCGTAGGAACATTTCTCAAATATATTTGAAAAACTGAAGTTAAGTTTATTAGGAGATATGGCATTATCTGTGTCTAACAAAGTCAATAACACTAAGAGAGTCAGATAATTTTATACTACAAGAACTTGACCCATATACCTATATCTACTATAAATATATAAATAGCTTGCATACATATATATTTTTAATCCCAGTGTGAAAGAGAAAATTTAATTTAGACATTCACTGGCATTTTAATAGGCAAGTGTTTTCTTTGAATATCATTTTCATCTGCCTCATTGACTTAGGAGCCACAGACCAAAACCACTCTGATTCATAGAAAATGTAAGATCAGGATAATATAAAGATTGTATAATGCATAATTTTGGAGTACACTTTCATGAAAAGCTGCAGGAGGTCCTAGTGTGTGTGTGTGTGTGTGTGTGTGTAAACAGATTTTATTAAAGCTCAATTATGTTGTTAAAAAAATTAGAAAAAGGAAGACTCAAAACTGGCTGTCAGTATATACATTGTTCTAATATTTTCAGCCTTAATTTGTATATTCTTATTCACATTCAAGCATCCTAATCCACAGGAAACAAAATCCCTTTATCAGGATAATCTGCTTTGGGAGGATAGTTATTCTTTCTGAAAATGTGTTGAAATTAAGACTTTCCCAATGAGATAATAAGAGAATAAACTTAAAACTTTATTTAAACTTACATAAACGTAAAATAAGATAGCTACTTACAAAACTTTTCCATTGCTTTTTCTAATAACTTTGATGCTAAATGGCATTTCCTTAACAATCACATCATACAATGTTTCAGAAGTTGCAGGCCCAGTAAAATCTTTTACATACTGATGAGGAACTTCATATCTACTCTTATTTAGATCAGTAATCTGCAAAGATATAAACAAAGTAACATTACGTGTTTCAAATCTATTATTTAAATTTCTAATTTGGAGTTAAGTACTAAATGCAAGTTCTAAATAGAAAAGCGTATGTTTAGTAATTTTACAAATGAGCTATTAATCTACTCACATCCTTAATTTTAACATTGTTTAATGGCTATTGCTATGGATTGAATTGTGTTGGAATCTTAACTCCTATTTGTGGGTGTAATCCAATCTGGAAACAGGGTTTTCTTTGTTGCGTTAATGAAGACATGTCAGTGTAGGGTGTGTCCCAAATTTAATGGCTTCTGATATAAAGAACAGCATAGACACAGAGAATCCCTGGGTGGCACAAAAAGTTAAGAGCTCTGCTACTAGACAAAAGGTTGGTGGTTGCAATACTGCAGAAGTCAGCACAACTTGACCAAGGCAAGGTCATGGAAGCTTCATAGACACATCCAGACTTCCTGAGGGACCGAATTACTGGGCTGAGGGCTGGGGACTATGGTCTCGGGAGACATCTAACTCAACCGGCTTAACATAATTTATAAAGAAATATTCTACATCCTACTTTGGTGTGTAGCGTCTGGGGTCTTAAGAGCTTGTGAGTGGCCATGTAAGATACTCGACTGGTCTCAACCTGTCTGGAGCAAGGGAGAATGAGGAAAAACAAAGATACAAGGGAAAGATTAGTCCAAAGGACTAATAGATCGCAACTACTGCAGCTGCCACAAGACTCAGTCCAGCAGAACTAGATGGTGTCTGGCTACCACCATTGACTGCTCTGACAGGAATCACAATAGAAGGTCCCAGACAGAACTGGAGAAAAATGTAGAACAAAACTACAACTCACAAAAAAGACCAGACTTATTGGTCTGACAGAGACTGGAGAAACCTTGAGAGTATGGCCCTCAGACACATTTTTAACTCAGTACTGAAGTCACTCCTAAGGTTAACCCTGCAGCCAGAGGTTCGACAGGCCCATAAGACAAAACGAGACTAAATGGGCACACCAACTCAGGGGCAAGGACAAGAAGGCAGGAAGGGACAGGAAAGCTGGTAACGGGGAACCCAAGGTCAAGAAGGGAAGAGTGTTGACATGCTGCAGGATTGGCAACCAATGTCACAAAACAATATGTGTATTGATTGTTTAATGAGAAACTAATTTTCTCTGTAAACCTTCATCTAAAGTACAATTTAAAAAATGAAAAAAAGACAGAAAAAGAAAAAAAACTGGTGGTTCAAACCCACCCAGGAGCACCTTGAAAAACAGGCCTGGCATTCTGCTTCTGAAGCAGAAACCTTGAAAACACTATGTATCGGTTCTACTCTGCACACGTGGGGTCACCAGGAGTCAGAGTCAACTAGATGGCAACGAACAATACACACAGAGGCAAGTAAGCACAGATGGGGGATGATGGATACTGCATGAAGTTCATCAAGAAATCAAAGAGGAACTATCATTCCTATGTCGCATTTGAGTAATCAGGCTCAGAGAAGTAATTGGTCCAATCAGTCATTTTCACTGGAATAAATACTATTACTCAAGAGAGAAAATGACTTAATATGATGAAGGGATTAATCATGAAATTCCTCTAATTTTTAAATCTTCTTTAGAAATCTCAAAAGCCAAACCTTGAACCGGAAACGATTAGACGTCTGATTTTCAGTTGTAAAGAGGACACTGTTAAGGTCATTTCCAAATAGGGTAGGTGAAGATATCCTGTTTAATTGGGCTTCAACTCCTTAAAGAAAAAAATAGCTGGCATGAGTGACTTTACTGGTTATAAAGATTAATAA
This sequence comes from Dugong dugon, assembly GCA_030035585.1. Taxonomy (NCBI): domain Eukaryota; kingdom Metazoa; phylum Chordata; class Mammalia; order Sirenia; family Dugongidae; genus Dugong; species Dugong dugon. Next base: position 40,146,687 of record CM057479.1, read on the forward strand.
TCATTAAATCTTTTTCACATATTTTTATAATTTCATTTCCTTTTTCACAAATAATGAGTGTTTTTTTTTTTCTTAATTTAGTAGATAACAATCATGCAAGAAAGAAATCCTTAATATAATCAATGGGAACATTTTTGTGTACATACTTCTCATTTGCTTCTATTTAAGACGTATTTGCCAAAAAAATTAAAACGTATTTTCTTTGTTCCACTTATATCATACTGAATCATAACCATAGAGCACATCTTACCTGTACTTATTGTTTTTAATCCCTGAGCATTATATCCGTGGTTTTCTGCAAAGAAGCACCATGGAGTAACAGAGTTATTCCATGGCCTCCAGCAGCAGCCTCTCTGAGCACAAATTGCCTGTTAAAACATTTTTAAAAGGAAGCATATATTATTACTGTTATCAGATGTATCAATCTCTACTTTTTAATCATTCATTCATTCCAGTGAATGATTATTTTAAAAATATGCTTCTTTCTTCATAATATATAATATGCTGAAAAATTTCCTATTCTTTTGTTCCTTTCACTTGGAAGAAATACAAATATTTAATTCACTGAATTAATTACACCTTATCAGAGATTGATGCCCTGAGTTGTGATTTGTCAAATTCACATACACATTATCACAAGTTCATGTATTTGAAAGGTTCCTGGCCTCTGGGTAATTATAATCTATTGTCATGAAGTTGATGCAAAAGAAATGAAGTATTTATTATGTGCCAATTATGTATCAAGCTGCAGATGATGCTGTAAAGATGAAAATATGGCCCTAAATTCAAGCTCACATAAAATGTTTAAGATACTTATTTCCAACCAAGTGTGAGTTAAAGATCTAATTATTTAAACTTGTTTATGTGCCAGGTGCCATATTTAATGAATATGGAAAAATTATGAATTCTCTGTAATTTTATAATCTATAAAGATTATGTAAAATCTTTATGGCATAAAAATTATATAAAAATATAAAAAGTTGAGCAACATAGAGATGTTGTGTGTTAATGCTGAAAGAATAGAAAATCCTGTTAATATTTTACATTTAACAGTTTATAATTTGAATATCTGTACGGTATGGATGTATATTTACTTGTTAATTTGATTTGAATTGATGTACAGAAAAGCAAACTCAATAACTTCTATTTGTTCTCATTTGTTTATACAGAACTACAGTAAGATGATCAGTGCAGCCTAATTTATGGCTAGATCTTAAAAATATAGAGCTGATCCAATATTGAACAATCACCTTAATATGATTATAATATTATATGATATTTAATATTCATAAAAATATTAAAAAGTGTTTGTGCAGACCTGTGTTGGAAATAGTTCTGGAATGCAGTTTATTCTCTCATTTATAGTCTCACTTAGCTCACTTGGACATTTTATAGTGGTGGTAGCAGGAGTTGAAACAGAACCACCAGTTTCTGGAAAAAAAAAAAAGCTATTAAAATAAAACTTGGTATTAATTATTTTCTGATTCTTCAAGCAATGAATATATTATACTGAAAGAATACATGGATTTATATATAATGAATATAAAAATTTTGGACTAAAAAAGACTAACAAATTCAAGCCCTAGTCATGAAAAGGAAAAGATCTAAATGATATTTAAAAATTGACAGTGAGCCCCTGCTGACTGTTTCTCCAGAAAATCAAAATATATTCACAGGTCTTGAGGTAGATTCAAAAGGACACAAAGTGAATATTCACACTTCACACCTATTTATAATTTGTGTTTTATAAAGGAAAAAAGAAGATGGAGAACATGGGATAGCACAGGGTGTATAGAAGGAGACAAGAAAGTAGGGAAAAAATAAAAGTAGGAGAAAACAAATATTTTGAAGGGAAGAATTTGTTAGGAAGAGGAAACAAAGCAGGGAATAGTAAAGAAAAATAAATCTCAACTCTATATGAAGAGAAGCTTTTGAATAATCAGATATGGGTAAGATTCACAATGTACTGAGCTCTCAATTACTGGAAGAAGTTAAAACAAAAGACTGACAGCAATTGAAAATGCTAACAAACATGCAGGGTTAGACTAGAAAATAATTTATAATATCCATTGCAATTCAGATTTAGTTCAGAGAGAGGATGATGAAGAAAGAGAAAGTAGATTAGATGGTCCAGAGCAGAATGTTTTCATTCTAAATGAGAGATACTACAAATAATAAGTAAACACATCAAGCCTTGCTTCACCTTCCCCCATATGTCTTTGTCAAAAAAAAACCTACTTATTTTTTTAAAAAATAATAATAATAATAAAATCGAGCCTAAAACAAAGGTGATATTCCCAGAAATCTCTCACCTCCTTTGCAAGTGTCTGAAGGCCAGAGCAGAAACCTCTCTCCCCTCTAATGAGAAACACCTCACTGGTAACAGCAGACTATTATTTCACCTAAAATTAACACCTTGATGTCTTTGCCTTTTTGTTGTTTCTCAAGCAACATACCCTAAGAAAGGTCACTGTGTCCAAATAAATAAATTCCTTAATTACCAAATATTTCATTGAAATATTTGAAGACTATTAGATGGAAAAAAGTTGCAGCAATTGTGTAACTTACCCTAGATGTTTCTTCACATGTTTCATTTCATATAGGCTACGTTTTTTTAAATCCATAACTATTATGGGGTAACTTCTGTTAATTTTACTATAATGTTTAAGTGTTTTCAATGTATCTTACCTTCAACAGCTAAAACAGCAACTAGGGCAATAGCTATTACAGTAACTACAGCAAAGAGGATAATCAGAAAGATTTCTAATGAAGAGAATTTCTTCCTTGCCATCTAAAAGAAAGAAAGTAGTATGTGTTTAAAATATAAAATATATAACTGCATATAATTATCACCATCTAACATCTGTATCTATATCTATATATATAAAACATTTCTATACATATGGAGCCCTGGTGGTACAATGAGTAAGCACTTAGCTGCTAACTGAAAGTTTGGCAGTTCCTCAGGAGAAAGAACTGGAAATCTGTTTCCGTAAAGATTATAGCCTAGAAAACCCTATAGGGCAGTTTTACTCTGTCACATGGGGTCGCTATGAGTCGAAAATTGACTTGATGGCACCTAACAACAACATGTGTATATAAAGAGTAAAGTATTTTCTCAAAGTCGAAAATTCCAGTTCTTCCTAATCTAACTCTAGTCTTTCCAATTTCAACATTGCTTTTTTGTAAGAAGATTGTGGAAAAGAATATAAATATATATATATATGTTTTGGGGTATAGTATATATTTTGAAGTTGCTTTTTTCTTTTAAAGATTAGAACTATATGATCTCCAACTTCCTCCTTGCGTGTTTTATAACAAATAAAATATATCAAACTCTCCTATCGAAGATACATATTTATTTCTGACTAACATGCATTTAGGAGCCCTAGTGGCACAGTGGTAACCAAAGGTCGGCAATTCCAATCCACCAGCCACTCCTTGGAAACCCTACGAGGCAGTTCTACTCTGTTCTATAGGGTCGCTATGCGTCAGAATCGACTTGACGACAATGGGTTTGGTTTGGTTTAACATGCGTTTAAGGTTGCATACAGAGTAACTAAATGTAGATTGGGAATGGCCTTTCTCAAGTAATGTATCTTAAAGCATATTTATTCAATTTAATTTTGATCATATATCTCTTATCTCTCCGAATCTTCAAGTTTTCATGAATTTTTGCATTCCATTATTTTTATATAAATCTTAATTCAGTGATGAGCAGAAAGAACTAGACTTCCTAGCCACCAGTGTTAATGTCCAAAGAAACTAACAAATAATTTCTGAATAAGTGGCATACACTGCAGAAATTTCTTGTCAATAAGACAAATTACTTCCCTATACAGAAATACATTTTCCTACAGTAACAATTAAAAAATAAAAACCAAACCCTTTGCTGTCGAGTCGATTCTGACTCATTGCAATACTACAGGACAGAGTAGAACTGCCCCATAGGGTTTCCAAGGAGTGGCTCGTGGATTTGAACTGCTAACCTTTTGTTTAGCAGCCAAATGCTGAACCACTGTGCCACCAGGTCTACTTAATTGTAACTTTCAGTTTATGAACTTCAATCACTTTTCTTATTTTATCCCTGAGTAAAACCTCATTTCAATATCAACGACATTATATTATTTTGAGACTTTACTGCCTCCACACCAAAGAAGTCATTTATCAGACATGTTTCCCCCTCCTTCCCCCCTCCAACCCCACCAATGATTTATGTGATCTGTGCTCTTTCCTTCCTGTTTCTGAAGTTGGTTTCATGTATTCCTTACCTGCTGCCTATTTCATTGTTTTAGTTTCTTGGTATCTTTTCTTTCTCTAGTGTAGTGCCTGGTGTTGTTATATATTAATCCATTTGTCCTCTTCCTAACAATTCCATATTTTCAAGTGATTTCTCCATTGTCAATTGATCAAGTCTAAATTAATTAACTCTAAATTGATCAACTCAGAATTCAAGTCTTTCTATGCTACTTGTTACAAAATTCTGCTTATTGTCATTTTGCCATCTCATATTCAAGCTTTAAGTAAACCAGTTTGCCTCACAACCATGGTCTAAAACTTGCTAATAATAGTACTAGAACCTATCCTCATTATGCAAATACTTTTCTTGTTTGACCCTATGAAGCTTGGAAAGAGTCTACTGTTGATCCTCACCGAAAAGACTAAAACTTAACGAAAGTTATTCTCTTACTCTATTTTTCAGTATTGTCATGAATACATGTAATATAAAGGTTACTTGGAGTCATGGATTGAATTATGTCTCCCAAAAAATGTGTGTGTCAATTTGGCTAGGCCATGATTACTGGTATCATGTGATTTTCCTGTAGTTGTAAATCCTGACTCTATGGTGTTAATGAGGGAGGATGGGTGGCAGTTGTGCTAGTAAGGCAGGACTCAATCTATAAAATTGGATTGTGTCCTGAGGAAATATCTTGAGATATAAAAGAAAGAAGTGAGCAGAGAGACAGAGGGACCTCATGCCACCAAGAAAGCAGTGCCAGGAGCAGAGCGTGTCCTTTGGACCCGGGGTCCCTGCAAGGAGAAGCTCCTAGTCCAGGAATATTGATGAGAAGGCTGACAGAGAGAGAAAGCTTTCCCCTGGAGCTGATGCCCTGAATTTGGACTTTTAGCCTAATTTACCGTGAAGAAATAAATTTCTCTTTGTTAAAGCCATCCACTTGTGGTAGTTCTGTTGTAACAGCACTAGATGACCAAGGCACTTGGCATTTCCATTTCAGCCTAGGTAACTTAAACATCATCCAGAAATGTGTTTATCTGATAAACTAAGTTTGTGTTAGTCCCTTGGGGGCGCAAATGGTGCAAACTCCATGTACTACAGTTCTACTCTATATACATGGGGTTGCCATAAGTTAGAAAGAACTTGATGGCAACTAACAAGTTTGAGTTTCAAACAGTTGGTACATGATTGAATTTTGCACAAAAACCTATAAGTCAGTTGACCACATAGAAATTACATATGTCATCTCCAGTGGATCTATATTAAAACAATTGCTAAGTTTTCATAAATCCAAATACTCTTAATCACTAAATAAATAAATTAGTTTTTTTTAAATGTCTCTAAACACTAAATTCATTACTGATTCCAAGCCCAGCCCAAACTCTTAGCTCCACCAGAAATGTTCTTCGCATCACCATTCCTTCATTTAAATCCCTTCAGTTTTTCGAGATCCAGCTCAGAATTTGGTTTTCCATGAAGATTTTCCCCTCTGGAAAGACCTGGATTCTCCCCTGGCTCTCTCACTATTTTCTGGACCTAGAAACAGATCCTTAATCTCTCTGAACTCTATGTTTTTATCTATAAAATGATGAGACTAAAATACTGTAAATGATCTCAAAACCTCTGCTTTAAGTCTTTGATTTAAAAAAAAAAATCATCCAGTGACCAAACTAAGTAATTTCTCAATGGATGAATGTGTTCTAATTTGGAAAGTGAACCACGCTTTGATAAACACGAGAAATCAGTCAGCTACATAATGAAGCTGTTCATTTCCTGTGATCACAATAATGGCTCCCACTGAACCAAACTTACTATATATGTCACGCACCTTGCTAAGTGGTTTAGATACATCCTAAAATTTAATCCTTGAACTAATCCTTATAAAAAAGAAGCCTCTTTTCACATTCAACTGAAACCTCTAAAATGTTGAGAGACTTGCCCAATGTCACATGGCTCTGGAATTTGACTTAAAATCAGTTAGGTCTCCCCTTTTCTCACCATTCTGCTATTTCCCGGTAAAACTGATTTACGTTTAATAGTGTGCTTTCTACTATTTCCAATGTTCTGTATAATAGTATAATTATAAATTAAAAAAAACATAAAACTACTTCATCTGGAAGGACATATTTTGATTCACCTACCCATGGTGATGGATATACAATTTGCCTGTATAGAAATCATTACATCATAAGAATAGTCATTTTGCTCAATAACCTAAAATAACATTCTTGGTCATTCCTACTCCTTAGCAAGGTTAATCTCTTTACTAGTTTTCTTAAGCTTACCCACCCATCTCATCAGTTCCTTTAGTTATTTGTGCTTTTCCTCTCCTATTTAATGCTGTTGACCACCATCTTAACCCTATATTTCCTTATTTTGACTTACATAATTTTATTAATACTAATTATTGCTCCTTAATTATTGTTGTTTCCATTAATTCCTTCCTTGAAACACTTCTTACTTTGCATTTTTCTCCCTAGAAAAACTAACCATCTCCAGTGATTTTTAACTGCCATCCCTATTCTAATGTATTTCTGATTTGCATCTTTAGCTATTCTATTTTTCCTGATCTCCAAGGAGATATGAATCTGGAATTTCCACGGTGTTTTAATAATTTTCTAGTTTTAACTTTTTTTTTTTTTGCCTCTCAGACCAGTTCCCCCTTGTACCTATGTTAGTTCATATAGTCAACTGTCCCAAATAAGATTGTCCCAAGCTTTCTACCACAGCCAATCATTCAACAAGTCCTCCAAAATATTTCCAAATTATATCTTCCATCAGCTGCTCCTTGGAAACCCTATGGGGCAGTTCTACACTGTCCTGTAGGGTTGCTATGGGTCGGAATCAATTTGACGGCAATGGGTTTCCTATCCTCACCACTACAGCATCTTTTCTGGATAACGTATCTCCTTCATCCATGTTGTTCAATCTTTCAATAATCTTTCCCCATCTATACTCTTCTAAGTGAGTTCTAATTTATGCGCCGTTAAAATCTCACGTCCTCTGTGAGTCTTTCCGAGACTCCTGGATGCGGTTAATCTATCTTTTCCCCATATTATCATAGCACATAGCATATGCTATTGCAATTATTTATCGATATGGCTATTGCTTCCACTAGACTGGTACATTCTTAAATAGTAAAAAACATGATAATAGTTCAAAGCCTAACACCAAGTAAGCCTGAGCTTATTTCTTTAATAATATACCTTATGAATGAACATTTGAAGAGTAGCATTCAATTTTAGCATATGTTTTCCTGTTACAGATATGTAAGCTGTTTATTGCATTTGTGATCTTCAGAGAACCTAAATATGAAATAAACTTAACTGAAGCAAAAGGTGATACATGAAACTGCTTAGGAAAAGAAATCCAGTTGCTCAATGTTATGTGAAGAATGACATGGTCTCATTTAGTCTTTAACTTCAAATAAATGTAATTCTCACTCAAAGCTAGATCCTACTTTGGTATCAAGAAGTCAGTAAAAGAATTGTACTTTTCCTTTTGTTAAGTGAAGCCTAAAATTAAAATAATAATAATATTCACATTGTCATGAAGCGAACTTTCTTTTACCTAGAAAAATAAGAACAAAATTAATGTACCAATATTGAATTACTCATATAAGTACTCGTAAACAATTAGTGCTAAATGTATTCATATGTTGTAGATGGTAATTACAAAGATCATATTTGAATCATAGTAATTTTAAGCAAAGTAATTTTTTTGGAAATTGTATATTGATGCCCTGTCTCTGAATATTTATCTTCAAACTAAGTTAATGGTTTATTAGATGGTTGTTTAATGACTGATCTTTAAAACATTTGCTACAAATGATTAAATGTTTTATAATTGCAGTATTCTACTATAACTATACAGATATGTTAAAATAAAATATATTCATACTTATAGTATTACTCTATAATTCAAAATATTTTTAAATCTGTATTTTCTTCTATATAAAGCCAGTAAACTAAATCTGATATAATTTCAACTAAGTCTGACAATAATTATAATGAAGAACCAGGCAAAGAAAATATTTTCATATTTTAAAACAAATAGAAACGTTTTCTCCTGTTTTAGTACAAGTGACCATGTATTTAAGATGGCAATGAAAATATATTCTCTTGGCTATTTTAAACAAGGAGCCCTGGTGGTGTAGTGGTTAAGAGCTTAGCTGCTAACCAGAAAGTTGGCAGTTCAAAGCCACCAGCTGCTCCTTGGAAATCATATGGGGCAGCTATACTCTGTCCTATAGGGTTGCTATGTGTCAGAACTAATTTGATGGCACCTAACAGCAACAACAAATTTTTAACAAGTTCAGGTAGACATGAATATTACTAACATGAATTAATGGAAAACATAATTACTTTGAAACTTGAGAAAGTAACAATAAACTATGAGCCACAAAAACAAGACTTACCTTATTTCATAGCCTGTTCTGTTTGCTAGATAGTGGCACACTTGAGTAAGGCTGCCAAAGTAATGATCAGGGAAAACTGCCAGCTATATATTGAGCTACTTATAAAGTTTTATTGCGCCTTCACCAGCTTATCAGTATTTAATAAACTTTTGTACAACATGTAATTGTAAAAACCCCGAACTCTGAAAATAGTTTGCATAAATATTTCTAGTGGGGAATCCAAGTTAATTAACACGTTTGCTCTCAGACAGTTTTTCATTTCTGGAAGCTATGAACTGTCTGAAGAATATAAATATGTTCTTCAATTGTTTTTTCTCTTTTCAAAAATCTTTTTCTTTTGTTACTTGGATATTGGCTTACTACTGTTTTAATTCATTTTGTAAGACTTAATTTCTCATTGGAAAATAAAAAAAATTAGAAAGTTGGACTGAATATATTTGCAGGAGCTAACAATTAAAATATATTTCATCAAATGCAGTGATTAGATAAAAGTTATCTGCTCTGTCTTATTACTGACCTTCAGGTTAAAGAACTCAACAAATCAGTAAAAATAAAATGTAAAAGTAAGAGATATATCAACAGTTAATTCAGAAATAAAACCATCATTTTATTTGTCTACTTATTACTTATAGCTCTAATTTAATTATTTATCAAAAATCATGTTGTAAGTATTCACCATTTCATGTAGTAAAAATAAATTATCAATCACACTACTAGTTTAAACTAGTATAGTGTTTAAGGGTAAAGGATTTGGAATGAGACCATGGTACAAGTGCAAGCTATACAACATATATCTGAGAAACCCTGGACAGATTTCTTAACATCTTTAAGCCTAAGTTTCTTTATCTACAAAATAGAAATAAAATATCTACCCGTAGGGTCATTGTGAGAATTATATGAGCTAGCATACTCTATTATTATCTTTATTGCGGCTCTACTATCACAAAGAGAGTTCAAATTGACTCTTAAGTGGTCAGTAACTAAGAGCTCTACATAATCTGGGCACTCTCTTTTTAAAGGAATATATATTAAAATAATGTGGTCAGATAGAGTAGGAAAATTAGTTTTTTGAGGCAACCTGAATATAAGTTTAAAGAGAAACTAGTGAAGAAGTGTATACTTGGATTATGACAACAAGGGGAGATAGAAAGGGAAACTTCCAGTATATAAAGAACATCAATATGGAAATAAGATTAAAATCACTCTAGAATGGGCCTAACAGGTAGACGTAAGTCTAATGTATTAGAAATTATGAGTGATTCACTCTCTGTTCACGGTACACAGTTATATATGTAGAAAATCCCAGAGCATCCACCAAAAAAATCCTAGAATAAAGATGTGAGTTTATCAAGTTCACAGGCTATAAAGTCAATGTACAAAAGTCAATCATGTCCCTAAAGTGATACACGTGAAGAGTACGCCTCTTGGCTCAAGCAGATACAAGGGACTAAATGGGCAGCTTCTGTCCGGAGGTGAGATGGGAAGGCAGAGAGGGTTAGCAGCTGGTTGAATGGACTTGGGGAATCAGGGGTGGAAAGGAGGAGTGTGCTGTCACAGTATGGGGATAGCAATTAAAGTCATATAACAATGTACGTATAAATTTTTGTATGGGAAAAAATAAAATAAAGTAAAAAAAAAATGTCAATCATGTCCCTCTAGAGCAGCAATGACCAACTGGAACAAATATATGTGTGTGTGTGTGTGTGTGTGTGTGTGTGTGTGTGTGTGTGTGTGTGTGCATGTGTACAACAGCACCAAAAAATGAGCTTGAGGTATAAATCATGGATTAGAAGCCTGAATAGTGTTGTGCTAAGCAGCCTATTTTCCTCAGTTTGATCTACAGATTCAGTGAAATCACAGTCAAAATCCCAGCAAGCTTTTTAGTACATATAAACAGTTTCTAAATATATCGTATTTATAGAAACTTTATTCATACTTGCCCCAAACTAGAAACAGTAGTTTTCTTTTTAACACTTGGCTTATCCAAAAATGGCATAATATTTAGGAATAAGAAGTTATGAACTACTGATTATGTAACAACATAGATGAATCTTAAATTTCAGGTTAGTTGTTGGCCCTGCAGTTTCGGTTCTCTGAGAGGTTCAAGCAAAGTAGTTAGTCTGCACTTTGCCCACATTTTATTTTGTTGTAAGTGTGGCAGCAACACTCTTTTGAGTTTCTCTATCTCTGAGCTGAAACTGAAAGTTTCTGTTTAAGTTTTAATTAGCTATTCTTTAGACATTCTTTCATGTATATACATATTTTAAGTAATACTTTTTGTCCTCTCCATTTAAGAAGCTCTGTCTCCCTGTGTGGTGCCGTGAGCTGGTCTTTACCTTGAGCAGTTTCTTTTCTTCCATTCTTTCCACATCTCCTCTCACCCCATTTCTGGTTCCATCCATGAACCTCAACCAATAGGGGAGTAATGTATTCATGAATTGCTTAGGAGGTAAATTCAGAAAAAATCCACAATATAAAGTTACTGAATTCTAAAATTATAAAAGCAAATATTTTATATATGATATTTTATATATGTATATATATACATAGAAAAAGAAGGCATTCTAACCTAAAATGTATTGTTTTATTTAAAAGCAGATTTAATAAAATTTTGATTAATATAAAGCTATACACAAATTATAAAACTGAATAAACCTAAACAAAAAATGAAAATTGAATTAGGCAATAGGTTCAAAATGTTGTAAACATCAAGAGTGAAACTGAGCAATAACTATTTATTGACATCTTTGGTAACCAGGAGAACAGCTTAGTGCTCAACTACTCCTTTTATGGACTCTGATGTACTTTATAACTTGCATTTCAGAATTTCAAACATATGGTGGTTAAATCATGTATATCAAATATATACTTCAGGTTAAAAATTATATGATTCCCTTTGCTGTTTTCATGTGTTGCTGGGCACCAGAATGCCGCAGAGGAAAAGATGGAAAAAAAAAAAAAGAAAAAAAAGGATTGACACAGTAATGATGCAGATACACTGCAGAACATGAAATTACCAAAAAATTTCCTATTTTTTTCAGAGGGCTTTGAAAAATCTAGAGAGACAATGTTTACATGGGAAGTGTAGAAGAAAGGTTGGAAGGAGGCACTAGGAGTTGTTGAATTTGTTTTGGTTGCTAAACCTAGAAGCCAGAAGCAGATGTTGTTATTAGGCACCATTGAGTTGGTTCCAACCCATAGCAAATATAACAGAATGAAATGTAGTCAGTCCTACACTATCCTCACAATTGTTGTTATGTTTGAGCCCACTTGTCTTAATTATTTAGTGCTGCTATAACAGAAATACCAAAAATAGGTGGCTTTAACAAGCAGAATTTTATTCTCTCACAGTTTGTTGTTGCTGTTAGGTGCCATTGAGTAGGTTCTGATTCATAGCAACTGCATGTACAACAGAAAGAAACAGTACCCGGTCCTGAGCCATCCTCACAATGGTTGTTAAACTTGAGCCCATTGTTGCAGCCACTGTGCCAGTCCATCTCCTTGAGGGTCTTCCTCTTTTTCGCTGACCTTCCACTTTACCAAGCATGATGTCCTTCTTCAGGGAGAAATCCCTCCTGATAACATGTCCAGAGTATGTGAGACGAAGTCTTGCCATCCTTGCTTCCAAGGAGCATTCTGGCTGTACTTCTTCCAACACAGATTTGTTCATTGTTCTGGCAGTTCATGATATATTCAATATTCTTCATCAACACCATAATTCAAAGGCATCAATTTTTCTTTGGTCTTCTTTATTCATTGTCCACCTTTCACATGTACATGAGGCAACTGAAAATACCCTCGCTTGGGTCAGGCGCACCTTAGTCCTTAAAGTGACATCTGTGCTTTCTAACACTTTAAAGAGGTCTTTTGAAGCAGATTTGCTCAGTGCAATGCATGTTTTGATTTCTTGACTGCTGAGTCCATGGATGGTGATTGTGGATCCTTGGCAACTTCAATATTTTCTCCGTTTATCATGATGTTGCTTACTGGTCTAGTTGTGAGAATTTTTGCTTTATCTTGAAGTGTAATCCATAATGAAGGCTGTGGTCTTTGATCTTCATCAGTAAGTGCTTCACTTTCAGCCAGTAAGGTTGTGTCATCTGCCTATCACACTAATCCTGATGTCATGTTCTTCTTCATACAGTCCAGCCTGTCAGACTGTTTGCTCAGTATACAGGTTGAATAACTATGGTGAAATGATGCAACCCTGATGAACACTCAGACAGTATTCCACTGCTATTCATAAAGTTTTCACTGGCTAATTTTTTTCAGAAGTAGACCACCTGGTCCTTCTTCCTAGTCTGTCTTAGTTGGGAAGCTCAGATGAAACCAGTTCACCATGAGTAACCCTGCTGGTATTTGAAGTACCAACCGCATAGCTTCCAGCATCACAGCTACACACAAGCCACCACAGTATGACAAATTCAGGGCACCAGCTCCAGAGGAAGGCTTTCTCTCTCTGTTGGTTCTGGCAGAAGGTCCTTTTCATCAATCTTCTTCTGGTCTAGGAGTTTCTCAGTGCAGCAACCCTGGGTCCAAAGGATGCAGTCCGCTCCTGGGGCTTCTTTCTCGGTGGCATGAGGTCCCTCTCCTCTCTGCTCGATTCTCTCTTTTATATCTCAAAAGAGATTGACTCAAAATACAACCTAATCCTATAGATTGACTCCTGCCTCATTAACATAACTGCCTCTAATCCTGCCTCATTAACATCATAGATTTTATAAGGTTAGGATTTACAACACGTGGGAAAATTACTTCAGATCAAAAAATGGTGGACAACTACACAATACTGGAAATCTTGGCTTAGCCAAGTTGACAAACATTTTCTTAGGGACACAATTCAATCCATAACACCACTGCTGCAGCCACTGTGTCAATTCATCTCATTGTGAGTTTCCCTTTTTTCTGCTGACCTCTATTTTACCAAGCATGATGTGCTTCAGTGACTGGTCTCTCCTGATGATGTGTCTAAAGTAAGGGAGCCAATGTCTCATCATCTTTGCCTCTGAGGAGCATTCTGGCTGTACCTCCTCTAGGACAGATTTGTTTGTTCTTCTGGCAGTCCATGGTATGTTCAATATTCTTCACCAATACCACAATTCAAATGTGTCAATTCTTCTTCAGCCTTCCTTTTTTATTGTCCAGATTTTACATGCATATGAAACTATGAAAAAGACCATGGCTTGGGTCAGGCACACCTTAATCATCAAAGTGACATCCTTGATTTTTAACATTTTAGAACATCTTTTGCAGAAGATTTTCCCAATGTAATATGTCCTTTCATTTCTTGCTGCTGCTTCCATGGGCATTGATTGTTGATCTGAGAAGAAAGAAATCCTTGACAATTTCGAATTCTTCATCATTTATCATGATGTTGTTTATTGGTCCAGTTGTAAGGATTTTCATTTTCTCTATGTTCAGGTGTAGTCCATGCTGAAGGCTGCAGTCTTTCACCTTCATCAGTAAGTGCTTCAACTTGTCTTCACTTTCATCAAGCAAAGTTGTGTCATCTGCATATTTCAGGTTGTTAATGAGTCTCCCTCCAATCCTATACTGTGTCTTCTTCGTGTAGCCCAGCTTCTCAGATTATTTGTTCAGCATATAGATTGAATAAGTAAGGTGAAAGAATACAAGCCTGTTGCACACCTTTTCCATTTTTAAACTACACAATATTACTTTGTTCTATTTAAATGACTGCCTGTTGATTCATGTACACGTTCCACATGTGCATAATTAAGTGTTCTGGAATTCCATTCTTAGAAATATTATCCATGATTTGTTATGATCCACACAGTCTAATGCCTTCACAGTCAATAAAACACAGATAAACAGATATAGTAGATACAAATACAAAGAGAGAAGTCAAGGCTCTGCCTAAGGACCTACAAGAAGCACTGGATGCAAAAGGATTCAAAAAAGAAGAAGAGGAGTTAGGGGCCAACATCATTAGAAAGACCACAAGATGGAGGGCTATATATAAAGAGCATCCAGAAAATAAGACATATGGAAGTGTTGGGATTACATTTTTACCATTCACTAATAAATAGCACATCTTTATCCATCTCAGACTGTCTCTAGTTCTGACCATTTTTACAAGCTTCAGGCCCAAGCCCTTGTGGCACAACGCTTAACACTCAGTTGCTAACTGAAAAGTTGGCAGTTCAAACCCACCAACTGCTCCAAGGAAGAAGACTTGACAATCTGCTCCCATAAGGATTACAGCCTGGGAAACTCTATGGGGCAGTTCCACTCTGTCCTATAGGGTTGCTGTGCGTCTGAATCGACTTGAAGGCACATAACAACAACAAAGCTAACATGTATTTTCCAGATACCTCATCTTTAGTAGGTCTAAAACTGAACGAATTGCCATGTGTATCAAGACCAGTCTTTATGTATTTCAGTTAATAGTGCCACTTTCTCCCCAGTCACTGAGGGTTCAAAATTTTCAACTCCGCTTTTTTTTCCCCCAGTATCCTATGTAGACACTTAATTCTGCAAGTGCTCTCTCGATATCTTATATGTAACCCTCTCGACTACTTTTACTGCTACTGCTGTAATTCAGACATTTATGAATTCAAGCCTACATTATAGTAATTGTTTTCTAACTGGTCTTCGAAACTACAATTATTCTAATTTTCTCTCCCCTAAAGTAAATATCTATCTCACTCCCCCATCCAAAAATACAGCTTATTATATTCCAGTGCACATCTGAGTATTCCAATGGCCTAGCCTGCCTAAAGATAAAGATCCAAACTTTTTAATCTTATATTTAAAACCCTCCATAGATTTTATATTTTTGCAATAAAATAAAATAAAAACTTTGCACTTTTTGGATATTTTATGTTTGCTATTTCATCTCATATCAGAAGATCGATCTATTTTCTTGCCATACCAGTCTGGAATCTCCTTACACTTTCCTAAGCTAATACACTTGCTTATTTAGACCAGACACTGAATTGCCCTTTCTCAAAAAAACTGTATCCATATTTCAAGGCCCAGTTTACATTTCTCTTCTCCCAAACGTACTCTCCTCCAATCCTTCTCCTCTCTCTCAACAGGATTAATTTCTCCCTCTCCTTACTTCATAACAATGTATTTCATACTTATGTTACTGTACTATCTTAGTTTATCTCATATTAAAGCTATCCATGCCCTGTAAGTGTTCCCAATCTTACACAGACAATAAAAACAGTATGAATAGCTTTAATATGAGACAAACAAATTCAGCACAGTAGTAGAAGTATAAAAAACATTCTTCTGGAGGGATAAAGGGAGAAATTAATTCCTCTCATTTAGTGAATTCAGTGTTTCTTCAAACAATGATCTGTATGGGACAGGATACAGCAGCCAAAGACCACCAGGAGCATGACAGTTGTCAAGCAAGGAAGAGTGGGGTGTCTTATTAAGTGGCAGTTGGGAGGAGTTTATTATAGGATTTGAGCTCATGCTGGGTGACTCTAAAGAGGGACTAGAGAAGTGGGAGAAGCTCTGTCTGGATTGAATAATGTCAAGAAGTGGGGGCCATTCAGCAACTGGATTTCTGTAAGAGGACTTGAAGTACTTACTGACAAAGATCAAAGACCACCACCTTTCGTATGGATTGTACCTCAACATAAAGAAAACAAAAATATTCACAACTGGACCAATAAGTAACATGATGATAAATGCAGAGAACATTGAAGTGGTGAAGGATTTTATTTTACTTGGATCCACAATCAGCGTCCACGGACACAGCAGTCAGAAATCAAACAACATATTGCACTGGATAAATCTGCTGCAAAAGACCTCTTTAAAGTGTTGAAAAGCAAAGATGTCATTTTGAGGACTAAGACATGTCTGACCCAAGCCTTAGTATTTTCAGTTGCCTCATATACATGTGAAAGCTTGCCAATGAATAATTAAGACTGAAGAAGAACTGATGCCTTTAATTACAGTGTTAGCGAAGAATACTGAATATATCATGTACTGCCAGATGTACGAAAAAGTCTGTATTGGCAGAAGTACAGCCAGAGTGCTCCTTGGAAATGAGAATGGTGAGATTTTCTCTCATATACTTTGGGTATGTTATCAGGAGGGACCAGTCCTTGGAGAAGGACATCATGTTTGGTAAGGTAGAGTCAGCGAAAAAGAGGAAGGCCCTCAAGGAGAAGAACTGATACAGTGGCTGCAACAATGGGCTGAAACATAGCAACGATTATGAGGATGGCACAGGACCTGGCAGTGTTTCCTTCTATTGTGCAGGGGTCGCTATGAGTGGGAACTGACTTGACGACACCTAACAACAAGAAGAACAACAACCCTTTCTTAAGAGGTGAGAGGAACAAAGAGGAGCTGGAGACGTCACTGATAATTAAGCAACAATACACCCAAAAGTTTTTGCAACAGTTTGGCCTCACTGATTATCACAGTCTGATCACCAGCAGAGTTGATTTTTTATTTTATCTCTCTCTCTTTTTTCCTTTTAGTAATAGATTTCCCTAAATTTAACTGGGTATATAGCTATCAATCTACAGATTATATTTTCCAACCTCTCAGGCTGCTAATGTTATCTATGTAACTAAATTCTAGTCACAGGATAAGATCAGAATTCATACATGCAATTTCTGCATTACATTTTTAAGAAAAAACTGCTTGACTTTCACATCCTCTATTTAATTCTCACTATGAGTCAAAAACAGATGTGATTCTCTTAATCAGCTTTGAGCATGTTGATAAAGGCAACAACACCCTAGGGAGTAGTAGAATGACAAGTTAGAAGTGTCTTAAATTCATGGATCATCTTTTGGATCAGTGCTAACTATTCAGTCCAGATTATTCGTCTTCCTCTGAATTATTAAATGAGAAAGTAATCATCTATCTTCTTTCAGACATCAAACATTTGGGTCTCTATTAAAGCAGTTTGTTCCATACTCATTTAATGCAAATGGTGAGAACAGATATTGACTAGTGAATTATGAATTCTAATGATGCAAATTTAAGTGTGTCTTCTATGGATCAATCAGTTTGCCAAGTGGATTACATGCATTATCTATTACCTCCTTTAGCCTTCCATTATGTAGCTTGCCAAATATTTTCACAAATTAGGAAATTACATGCATATATACACTGCATAAATCTACATGATAAACAGATATACATTTGTAAGTATATGTATACATATTAACTATGTGTGTATATACACTATATGTGTATAATATCTATTTTCTATCTATATACCTGTATACCAAAAACCCATTGTTAGCAAGTTAATTCTGACTCATAGCAACTGCACAGAACAGAGTAGAAGTGCCCCGTAGGGTTCCCAATGGTATATATCTTTATGGGAGGAGACTGCCACATCTTTCTCCCATAGAGCAGCTGGTGGGTTTAAACAGCCAACCTTTCAGTTAGCAGCTGAGCACTTAACTACTACGACACCAAACCAAAACAAACAAACAAACTCATTGCTATTGAGTCGATTCCAACTCATACCAAGCCTACAGAGTAGAACTGCCCCATAGGGTTTACAAGGAAGGGCGAGTGGACTTGAACCGCCAGCCTTTTGGTTAGCAGCCTAATGCTTAACTACTGCACCACCAAGGCTCCATATATATGTATACATACGTATGTTAGTTGATTATGGATTTCCTTATTTATGAGAAACAGTACCATATGTTTTTCATATATTTTGCCCCTTAGGCTTCAATTAATAAGAAATAAAATCATAAGATGATTTTGACCAGAGAAGACTAATAGTATCACTATAAATGATTGTAGACAAATTCATTGAAATCATTGATTGCAGATGAAAAGGGCCGCACTCTTGCTTTGTTATTTGATAGAAAAAGTTTCATTTGTTTTTGTTACATCTGCATTCTTGAAATGTGACCTGTAAACTTACATGGAGAAGGGATGGTTCATTTCAAATCTAAATTCCTGGCAAATTTCTAATAAAAGTTAATTTTCAAAGCCTGTCATTTAATCCTCACTGGAACAAACAGAAAAAAAAAAAAAAATACCACCTAGTAAATTTGATCATATGATATGTAAAAAATATTTTTGTTTTGTCTTTACAATACTATCAGTGCTTTGTAGTTCACCTAAAATGCAGCAACTACTAACAATGAATGTCAGAGAACATATCTTATAATTATCATTCTAAATATTATAAATATCATCAAAGGCACATCTGGCTCCTTAAAACAATATAAAATTTTCAACTTGTAATTAATTTTCTTTATATTATTTCTATTTTGATTCTAAGGAATTTATTACAGGAGGAAAACACTTTTGGGGTATGAAATATTAATTCATAATTGGAAATACCCAATTAAATAAAAAGACTAAGGAGTTCAAAGTGAATAGACCAGGATTTTTGCACAATGGTTATTTAATGTATACATTCCTGAAATAGAAGTTTCATAATTAAAAGTAATTAAAAATAAAAATAAAGTCACTAGAAGCTGCTTTAAAATTAACCTGATTCCATTGGTACTGTGAGATTTATCTTCTTTTAATTTAAAATATTTACTAGAAAATTTAAAGCCATGTCTCCTTGACAAATAAGCTAAGATCTTGGAAACCAGCTTAAAAACTTGCTTTCTAATTTTCTCAGAGATGATTTCTATTGTTGTGTTAGTAAAACTGGTAAACGTACATAGGATTCCATTTTTAGCGAATTTTCAGTTCTAATTCTGCAAAAGCTTTAGCAATGATAGTAGGTTCCTAATGAAACAAGAACCAAATACTCCAGTTACTCATTAGTACTTCACCCCATAAACTAATTCCTAGAATATCCATGAATTAAACTGGCATTTGTCAAAAGTAAATTTTAAATCCGTTTAAAAATAAAGTATTTGAAAATAATGAAGTGCTCCCCAGGAGTGAGCATTTCCAATGTGTGATCTTTCTAAGCCTTCAGTCAAGATTAAGTCAAACATATTCCAAGGTTCATTTTGGTAGTCATCCATGTCAACAATGTTTCATGCAACATACATTTTTAGAAGGATAATATAGGCTGATAAGGCTCATTGAATTCATATATTTTCCAATGTAATGAACCACCATTGAATCAATAAGTCTTAAGGCCCATATTCACCATATTTTGAGATTTTTATAACCATTCTAACCTATTAATATGCTATCAAATGCCAACTCTGCATTAAGGAAGTTAAAAAGATGAATGGTACTCCCATTTCTGTAATCGTTACCTCATAAAGTATGGACCTTGTATTGGGTGCAAAAGGCACGAGTTATGAAACTCTTTATGATTCAGTAGGAAAATTCAATCAAAATGAAAAATGGCCATAGTAAACCCATGTTATTTATTAATTTCCTTGATGTTTTCAGAATATACAAAAGAAGGGTTATTGTACTAAAATCATGATTATCTTCCACAGGATCTGAGAATCTATGACTATAATATAAAGCCAGATTAACAGTTTGGGTTAACTTTAGGCTTGAAATATATTACTGAATTTATATTAAAAGAAATCCTAATCCTGGAAAAGTCAATGTGTCCCTTATCACACATAATAACCAAAAATCAAACCCAATGTCATCGAGTCAATTCCAATACATAACAAACCTATAAGACAGAGTAGAACTGTCCCTTAGGGTTTCCAAGGAATGGCTGTCCCACTCTTTCCCAGCTAAACAAGGAAAAGATCTCAGAAAATATCTAATGCATCATTTTGGAGAGCCACTAGGATGCTAGCACAAAACTGAAAGCGGGTTGCACCAAGACACATTTAAGAGCAAATAATATTTTAGCTTCTTCCACTAACACTGAGTAGCTAAATAATTTCTGCTTTTTGATAGGTTAATTTTAGCAACATGAGTTCTCAAAAAAAAAGAAAGAAAGAAAAAGTCCATTTTACTCCTATGTCACAATGTGGTTACCTATGGATTCTGCATAAGATTTCAAAAGCTGGAAACAGAGCAATGCTACCATCTTTACAACAACAACAAAAGCTGGACAATCAGCAAAAAATACAACCTTTTGTGAACCTGTCAGGTAGCTGAAGTCACAGGGAAACCAAATAACTTGAAAGATAAGGAAAGCTAGAGGAATCTAAGGAAATCCAGTGTGGGGTTAACATTATCCAAGGATTTGGTCTTTGCCCTTGGTTGCAAAGAGATAACCTCTAAAACCTTGGAATTTCCCCAGGGATAGAAGTGTCTTTTATTTATGAAGGCTCTCAATCTTGGCTTATGCATCTCTTCATTTGTACCCTTTTTGCTATAATAAAATTATAATCTTAAGTATAGTGCTTTCCTGAGTTCTGTGAGTTGTTCTAGTGAATTATCAAACTGTAGGGTGTAGTGGAATCCAGCAGTTCAGAAGTGAGGGGAAGCCTAGGGACTCTTGAACTTATGGCTAGTATCCTGAGGGGGTAGTCTGAACCCCCAACCAGCAGATCAGAAGTGAGAGTGTTGTGGGGACCTCCAAGCTTGAAGCTGGAATCTAGGTCTTGGTCAGACTTGGCAGACTGGAGGGCCGTGCTGGTTAACTTGAGATCTCACCAAACTCAGGGTGGTTAGGGCCAGAGTAAGAAATATTACATGTACAGTTGAATTGGAATCAAATTCCTTCAAATTAGTTGGTGTCCGAGAAGTGAAATAGGTTGCAATGGGAATAGATTGATTTGATTGACACAACACAACGGGACACAAACACTTGCTTACCTGGAGCAGACGCATATCAAATACTATGCCAGCTTGTAAGGAGAATTCAGCTAAAATTTGTAATGAATTGCTAAAGGCCCAGAATAAGATATTATCAGAGGACAGAAAGCCTGGGATCCAAAGACACAAGGTGAATTTTCACCACTCACAAGCTCTTCTTATATGTAAGATTGGGGATTGGCAGAGTCCTGAGAAATTCTTTCCCTGTGGGGAAGGTTTAATGGAGAGGAATGGCTGCCACTGCAAGAAAGACACAATGACCACCCTCTCCCCTAGTTCTACCACAAAAGTCTTAAGACTCGGAGGCGGGGCAAGATGGCGCTCTAGGCAGAAGCACCACGCCGTCCCTCCACAGCAAAGATCCGAAAAACTAAGCCTAACAGAGAATCAACAATCCTGAAAACCTAGAACATCAAATGAAGAGATAAAGAACTCAGCCAAACACCAAACGGACTGAGAATACTAAAAGAGAACAGAGAGCGAGGAGAGACTCATGCAGAGATTCCTTACCAGCTAACGCAGCGCAGATCCACCATCTTGGATTCCTATCAGAGACCAGTGAACAGGAGAGCAACCTCACAGAGCGTCCAGTGGGAGACAGAACGACCGGTAAATTGTGGTGCGCACTTTCCCACCCCCCACCCCTCTCCGCCTCGGCTGGGGCTCCCCTGCTTTCCGTGGACAGGGTCCCTGAGCTGGGGGACTCCGATGTTTGGATTCCGCGCACCCGGACTGGCGGCTTTCTGAGAGCCGTTTGTTGGCTGCTGGCGAAGCTTTTTCTGCCGCCTCCCCCTCCTTTTGCCTGGGTGCCTGGTTCCGAGCGCCATCTTTGCTCTCTCCTGCGGGGCTGTGGGGCTGCGTTCGGGCGTGTGGCTGCTTCCAGGTCTGGGCTGCCGTGCTGGTGAGATGCCGGGGCCTTTGTTTGTTCGCCCCTCTGCTTCCCGTGGCCACGGTCTCTTAACCCCA
This sequence comes from Dugong dugon, assembly GCA_030035585.1. Classification (NCBI taxonomy): domain Eukaryota; kingdom Metazoa; phylum Chordata; class Mammalia; order Sirenia; family Dugongidae; genus Dugong; species Dugong dugon. The sequence continues at coordinate 40,168,973 of CM057479.1, forward strand.
AGACTGCCAGCTGCTTGGAATTCGCGCCCGAGTGGGGGCTCTCTGGGTCGCATTTGTTGGCTGTTGGTGTGGCATTTTCTGCTTCTTCTGGTTTCTCGCTTGCCTCTCGCTGCCTCCCCCTCCTTTTGCTCGGGTGCCTGGTTCCGAGCGCCGTCTTTGGTCTCTCCGGCGGGGCTGTGGGGCTGTGTTCAGGCGTGTGGCTGCTTCCAGGTCTGGGCTGCCGAGCTGGCGAGATCTGGGGCCCTTGTTCATTTGCCCCTCTGCTTCCCGTGGCCACGGTCTCCTAACCCCGAGACTGCCGGCTGCTTGGAATTCGCGCCCCTGAGTGGGGGGTCTCTGGGTCCCATTTGTTGGCACTGACTGCTGGTGTAGCTTTTTTTTTTTTCTTTTTTAATTTTATTTTTCTTCTTTTTTGATTAGTTTTCTCTTCTTTTCCCTCTTCCCCTTTTGTCTTTCTTCATTGCTTAATTTCTCGTCTCTCTATCTCTTCCTTCTCTTTCTGATCCCTGAATACCAGGCGATGTAGGCCTCTGTACCTTCTGGCCAGGCTGTGCTGAGAAAACTGAGACCAACTCCCCCAGACCTCATAGCTGCATTGGTGGGATCTCTGGGAACTTTGCAGTTCTTTAACTTTTCTGATTTTTATTGGTTCATTCTTTCCTTTTCTTTCTCTTCCGCCTTTTGGTTTCCTCCATCACATAGTATCTCATCTGTACATTCCAACGACAAGCTCCCCTAGCATTCTTTTATGTTTCTACGCTTTTTGCTCCTGCTCCTCTCTCCTCTCTCCCATATCCAGCTTAGCTTCACACATAACCATCTCCCCGCTGCACCCTACCTAACTGCACCATGCACTTGAAATCACACCACCAAGCTGTGCAGGCACGCTCTATTGGAACCTGCCCAGCACTGACTACCAAGCGTTCTGGTGGCTGTGGTGAGTGCCACAAACAACCCGTCTCAGTAGCTCCTCTTCAGCTAGATCTGCCCAGCTGTACCACAAGGAAGAAAAAAAAAAAAAAAAACTACAATCAATAAACAAGAGAAATATCTACTGAATGCCCCGAAAACAGCAAACAATATCAAAACATTTACAAAAACAAGACAAGATGGCTCCAATAGGCATCCAAATTAAAACACCAGATAACTCTCCTGTGGAAGAAAATGCACTAGAAGTACCTGATAGGGAACTCAAATCAATAATACTCGGAATTTTCCAAGAACTGAGGCAAAAAGCTGACAAACATGAGGAAAAAATAGACAAATTTATGGAAAATACAGACAAAAAATTGGAAGAAGTCAGGAAGATGATGCAGGAACAAAATGCCAAAATAAATTCACAACTCGAAATTATACAAAAACAACAATTAGAAATCCAAAAGATAAACAACAAGATTTCAGAAATGGACGGTGTCATAGAAGGGCTGAGAAGTACATCTGAAACCATGGAAGACAGGATCAGTGGAACTGAAGACAAACACTTGGATACAACTCTGTTTCAGGAAAACTCAGAAAAAAGAACAAAGAAAAATGAAGAGACCCTGAGAGTTATGTGGGACACAATTAAAAGCAAAAACTTATGAGTGATTGGCATCCCAGAACAGGGGGAGAAAACAGAAAACACAGAGAGGATCATTGAGGAACTGCTGACAGAAAACTTTCCCAATATCATGAAAGATGAAAAGCTGGCCATCCAAGAAGCTCAAAGAACCCCATATAGAAGAGACCCCAAAAGAAAATCACCAAGGCATATCATATTGACACTCACTAAAACTACAGACAAACAAAAAATCCTGAGAGCAGCTCGTGAAAAACAAGAAGTCACATACAGAGGAGAAACAATAAGACTAAGCTCAGATTATTCGGCAGAAACCATGCAGGCAAGAAGGCAATGGGATGACATATATAAAATCTTGAAAGAAAAAAATTGTCAGCCAACAATAATATATCCTGCAAAACTCTCATTCAAATTGATGGTAAAATTAGGTCATTTCCAGATAAACAGAAACTACAGGAATATGCAAAACTCAAACCAAACTTACAAGAATTATTAAAGGGAGTTCTTCGATCTGAGGACAAACAGCTTCAGCCCTCAGGCAGGACCTAGGACCTAGGCCGCAGGTTCACATGAACCAGATACCATTCTAGGAACTGAACTACAGAGGACTTTCCAAAAACAAAAGAAATACAACAGGGAATCAGAGAAATCAATCAAAGGGTGACAACAACATCAAAACAATGAAAGAGGGAACAAACGGCATAGGTATAGAACCTTCTAAAGGAGAGGAAGGCAAGGCGATACCAAGTAAGGGTAGACTGCTTCAAAATTATAAAGATAAGGGTAAAATTCATGGTAACCACAAAGAAAGTTAACAAACCAACTCATAAAAATAAAGACAAAAAACATAAAGTCTCAACAAAAACAAAACCTACAAAAACAAAAGAAATGAACACAAAATCCATAAACAAAAGTAACTCAGCACAAGAGAGTAAGAAGAACAAAGAAAACTTCAGCACCACAAAAAAAAGCACTACAAAATGACAGCAACAAACTTCCATCTATCAATAATTACACTGAACGTAAATGGACTCAATGCACCCATAAAGAGATGGAGAGTGGCAGAATGGATAAGAAAACAGGATCCATCGATATGCTGTCTACAAGAGACACACCTTAGAAACAAAGATGTCAATTTATTAAAAATCAAAGGTTGGAAAAAAATATATCAAGCTAACAACTATCAAAAAAGAGCAGGAGTGGCAATTCTAATCTCAGATAAAATAGACTTTAAAACAAAATCTACCATAAAAGACAAAGAAGGACACTATATAATGATTAAGGGGATGATCCATCATGAAGACATAACCATAATAAATATCTATGCACCCTATGACAGGGCTCCAAAATACATAAAAAAATCTCTAACAGCACTGAAAAGAGAAATTGACAGTTCCACAATAATAGTAGGAGACTTCAACACACCACTCTCAGTAAAGGACAGAACAACTAAAAAGAAACTCAGCAAAGATACAGAAGACCTAAAGGACACAATCAGCCAACTGGACCTCATAGACATATATAGAACAATCCATCCAACCGCTGCAAAGTACACATTCTTTTCCAATGCACATGGAACGTTCTCCAGAATAGACCACATCTTAGGCCACAGAGCAATCCTCAACAAGATCCAAAATGCTGAGATAATTCACAGTATCTTCTCTGACCACAATCCCATCAAGGTAGAAATTAACACTAGAAAGAGCAAGGAAAAGAAATCAAACACATGGAAACTGAATAATAATCTGCTTACACATCAGTGGGTAATAGAAGAAATCAGAGATGGAATTAAAAAATTCCTAGAATCAAATGAAAATGAAAACACATCATACCAAAACCTTTGGGACACAGCAAAGGCAGTCCTCAGAGGACAATTTATAGCAATAGATGCACATATCAAAAAAGAAGAAAGGGACAAAATCAAAACATTAACTACAGAACTCAAACAAATAGAAAGAGAACAACAAAAAAAGCCTACAACCACCGGAAGAAAGGAAATAGTAAAAATCAGAGCAGAAATAAATGAAATAGAGAACAGAAAAACAATAGAAAGAATCAACAAAACTAAAAGTTGGTTCTTTGAAAGAATCAACAAAATCGACAAACCACTGGCCAGAATGACAAAAGAAAAACAGCAGAGGGCACAAATAACCCGAATAAGAAATGAAATGGGGGAAATTAAAACAGACCCAACCGAAATAAAAAGGATTATAACAGAATATTATGAAAAACTATATTCCAACAAATTTGAAAACCTAGAGGAAATGGATAAATTTCTAGAAACATACGGCCTACCCAAACTACAACAAAGTGATATTGAAAATCTGAACAGACCCATAACAGAAGAAGAGATTGAAAAGGTAATAAAAAAACTCCCAACCAATAAAAGCCCTGGCCCAGATGGCTTCACTGGAGAATTCTACAAAACATTTACAGAAGAGCTTGTACCAGTTTTACTCAAGCTATTTCAGAGCATACAAGAGGAAGCAACACTTCCAAATTCATTCTATGAAGCCAGCATAACGCTGATACCAAAACCAGGCAAAGACATCACAAAAAAAGAAAATTACAGACCAATATCTCTCATGAATATAGATGCAAAAATTCTGAACAAAATTCTAGCCAATACAATTCAGTATCATATCAAAAAAATAATACACCACGACCAAGTAGGATTCATACCCGGTATGCAAGGATGGTTTAACATTAGAAAATCCATCAACGTAATCCACCACATAAATAAAAGGAAAGAAAAAAATCACATGATCATCTCAATTGATGCAGAAAAGGCATTTGACAAAGTCCAACACCCATTCCTGATAAAAGCTCTCAATAAAATAGGTATAGAAGGGAAATTTCTCAACATAATAAAGGGCATCTATGCAAAACCAACAGCCAACATCATTCTTAATGGAGAGAGGCTGAAAACTTTCCCCTTGAAAACAGGAACAAGACAAGGATGCACTTTATCACCACTCCTATTTAACATCGTGCTGGAAGTTCTAGCTAGAGCAATAAGGCAAGAGAAAGAAATAAAGGGCATCCAAATTGGTAATGAAGAAGTTAAACTGTCCCTGTTTACAGATGATATGATACTATACATAGAAAACCCTAAAGACTCCACGAGAAATCTACTGGAACTAATAGAAAGATTCAGCAGAGTAGCAGGATACAAGATAAACATTCAAAAATCAGTTGGATTCCTATACACCAGTAAAGAGAACGATGAAAAGGAGATCAGGAAATCAATACCATTTTCAATAGCCCCTAAAAAGATAAAATACTTAGGAATAAATCTGACCAGGAATGTAAAGGACCTATACAAATAAAACTACAAAACACTGCTGCATGAAACCCAAAGGGATCTACATAAATGGATAAACATACCATGCTCATGGATAGGCAGACTCAACATTGTGAAAATGGCAATTCTACCTAAAGCAATTTACAAATACAATGCAATCCCGATCCAAATACCAACAACATTCTTCAAAGAGATGGAAAAACTAATTATTAACTTTATATGGAAAGAGAAGAAACCCCGAATAAGTAAAGCACTACTGAAGAAGAAGAATAAAGTTGGAGGACTCACACTACCTGACATGAGAACCTACTATACAGCTACAGTACTCAAAACAGTCTGGTACTGGTACAACAACAGAGACATTGACCAATGGAACAAAATTGAGAACCCAGATGTAAATCCATCCACCTACAGTCACCTGATCTTAGACAAGAGCCCAAAATACATCAAATGGGGAAAAGACAGTCTTTTTAACAAATGGTGCTGGCAAAACTGGATATCCATTTGTAGAAAAATGAAACAGGTCCCATACCTCACACCATATACAAAAACTACTTCAAAATGGTTCAAAGACCTGAATATAAAGCCTCAAACTATAAAATTCATAGAAGAAAAAATAGGACCAACACTTCAGGCCTTAATACATGGCATTAACAGGATACAAACCATAAACATCAACACAAAAAACCCAACAGATAAACTAGATAACTGGGGTCTTCTAAAAATCAAACATCTATGCTCTTCAAAAGACTTCACCAAAAGAGTCAAAAGAGAACCTACAGACTGGGAAAAAATTTTTGGACACAAGTCAGACAAATGTTTAATCTCCATAATCTACAAGAAAATCCAACACCTCTACAACAAAAAGACAAACAATCCTATCAAAAAATGGGCAAAGGAAATGAACAGACACTTCACCAAGGAAGACATTCAAATGGCCAACAGACACATGAGGAAATGCTCGCGATCACTAGTCATTAGAGAAATGCAAATTAAAACCACAATGAGATACCATCTCACCCCGGCGTTACTGGCACGAATCAAAAATACTGGAAATAACAAATGTTGGAGGGGCTGCGGGGAGATGGGAACTCTTATACACTGCTGGTGGGAATGCAAAATGATACAACCATTTTGGAAAATGATATGGCGTTTCCTCAGAAAGCTAGAAATAGAGATACCATTCGATCCAGCAATCCCACTCCTTGGAATATATCCTAGAGAAATAAGAGTCATCACTCGAATAGACATATGCATACCTACGTTCATGGCAGCATTGTTCACAATAGCAAAACGATGGAAACAACCTCGTTGTCCATCAACAGATGAATGGATACACAAACTATGGTACATACACACAATGGAGTACTATGCAACGAGAAAGAACAACAATGAATCTGTGAACCATCTCATAACATGGATGAAACTGGAGGACATTATGCTGAGTGAAATAAGTCAATCACAAAAGGACAAATATTGTATGAGACCTCTATTGTAAAAACCCATGAAAAAATTCACATGCAAAATGTAACAATCCTTGTTGGTTACCAGGGATGGGGAGGGGGGAATACTAAATAGGCAATAGATAAGTGGTACCTTGGGTGAGAGGTGAGATAGTACACAGTACAGGGGAAACTAACACAACCTGCACAAAGAAAGGTCATGGAGGCCCTATAGACACATCCAAACCCCCCGAGGGACTGAGTTGTTGGACGGAGGGCTCTGGGGACCGTGGTCTCGGGGAACATCTAGCTCAATTGGCATGACACTACTTATAAAGATAATGCTCTACATTGTACCTTGGTGAGTAGTGTCTGGGGTCTTAAAAGCCTGTGAGCGGCCATCGAAGATACTACACTGGTCTCATTCTTTCGGGAGCAAGGGAGAATGAAGAGAACAGGATACAACGAAAAGATTAGTCCAAAGGACTAATTAGTCCAAGACCTCCACCGGACTGAGTCCAGTACAGCTAGATGGTGCCCGGCTACCACCACTGACTGCTCTGACCAGGATCACAACAGAGGGTTCTGGACAGAGCTGGAGAAGGATGGAGAGCATAATTCTAACTCACAAAAAAAAAAAAAAAAACAACCAGATTTACTGGCCTAAAGGAGACTGGAGACACCGCAAGAGTATGGCCCCCAGACACCCTTTCAGCTCAGAGGTGAAGTTACCTTCGAGATTCACTGTTCAGCCTGGGAGTGGACAGCCCAGTAAAACTAAATGAGACTAACGAGGTACAGTAGTCCAGTGACAAGGGCCAGAAGGCAGAGGGGGAATAGGAAGCTGATGATAAGGAACACAAGTTGAGTAAGGATACTGTTGATGTGTTGTGAGATTGTTAACCATTGTTATAGGGCAACATTTGTAGTAACTGTTAAATGGGAGGCTATTTTGTCCTGTAAGCCTTCATCTTGGGTGAGAATGGCAGCACAATTGGAAGAGCATAGTCAATGTCACTTAAATGTGTACGTAAAAAGTTTTGAAATGGTGTATCTTTGGCTATGTGTATTTTCACCAAAAAAAAAAAAAAAAAAAAGCTGAGAATTTAGAGGGTTAAAATGTTGTGGGGTTCTTAACCAAAGTCATAAAACAGCATGTGTACTACTGTTGCATGATAAACTGTTTGTTCTGTAAGCCTTCACCTGAAGTACAATAAAATATTAAAAAAAAAAAAAAAAAGTCTTAAGACACCAGAAAAGGACAGTAAATCCTGGTGCTCTTAGGGCACAAGTAAAGAAATATTGAAGCTGGGAGAAGAAAACAGTTCTACTTTTGGGTGGAGGGGCAAGAATGTGTCCTGGATCCAAACCATTAGAGAAGTCACCCTACAGCTGGGGCCTAGGGCAGTGTCACCGAGAATGTCAACGCTCAATAGCCAGGGACACAACACCCACCTAAAATTAAGGCTGAACCAGAAAAACAGAGAACACCCTTCTCCTGTGTACAGGGTTTAATTAAAAAACCCATTGCCATCTAGTCAATTCCAAATCATAGTGATCCTATAAGACGGAGTAGTACTGCCCTATAGAGTTTCTAAGGAGCGACTGGTGGATTTGAACTGCTGACCTTTTGGTTAGCAGCCAAGTTCTTAACCACTGCACCACCAGTATCCATCAAAAATCTATGTCAACATCGAACCTCAGAATGGGACTTTATTTGGAAATAACGTCTCTGAAGATACACCTTGTTAAGTTGAGGTCTTACTGAGTTAGGGTGGATTCTGAATCAAACATAACTGGTGTCCTTATAATAAGAGGGAAATTTAGACACAAAGAACACATTCATACAAGGAGAAGGCCATCTGAAGATGCTCACAGAAACTGAAGTTATGAAGCTACAAGCCAAGGAATACTAAGGATTGCTGGTTATCACCAGAAACTAGGATGTGGCAAACAAGTATTTTTTCCCTAGACATTTCAGAGGGACAACGATCTTGCTGACAATGTTATTTTAGATTCCTTCCTTCAAAAATTGACAGAATAAATGTTTGTTGCTTTAAGTCATCTAGTTTGTGGTCATTTGTTACAGCAGCCCAAGGAAATTCATACATTTTCCATCCTGGTGAACAATTATTAAAACACATGGAACAGAGTCTACTGTTTAGGGAGGGATCAAGAGTATGGATAGAGATCTTCTTCCTAGTTCATTGTGTAATGCCTGGGGTCTTAAAAGCTTGTAAGCAGCCATTCAGGCTACAACAATTGGTCCCTATTTGCCTTGAGAAACTGAAGAAGAAGAGTTGGGAATAGGAGGAGAAAATGGAATGTTTGGTTAACTGCCTCCATGAACAAATGCCTCCTTTGCCACGACACCAGAAGAACTGGATGGTGCCTGGCTACCATTACTGAATGTTTTGACCAAAGATTCTACAAAAGAATCCTGATCAAAGGGGAAAAATGCTGGCCATATTTTGAAATCTCATGGAATCTATACTTTCTGGAGCCATTGAGGCTGTAATAACCCTGAAACTATTGCCCTGAGATAATCTTTAAACCTTATATCTTAAACCAAAAATATCCCATGAAGTCTACTCAAAACCAAAAAATAGTTTAGCTTAACTAGTAAAGAATGTCTGCCCTTGAGCACTGGGCTCTTTAAGAGCTACATATATGGGAAAAATTGACAACAGAAACTCAAAATATTAGATAGGAAACTTAGGAGGCAATGCGTTTATGTTAATGGGTTAGGAATAACTCAGAAAAGAAGGGTGAGAATGATTGCACGACTCGAAGAAAGTAATCAGTGTCATGGAATTATGCATGTAGAAATTGTTAAACTGGTGTATATTCTCAACAACAACAAAAATAATGTAAGCTATTAAAAAACTGATGTATAAAAGATTAGAGAGTTTGTTCCACCGAATTCTGACTGGATTTTTTTTTTCATTTATATCGTTTGCATTCGTTCAAGAATACATCTCTAAAGAACTAGACTAGCAGAAATGAATTGTTCAAGGTTTTGATTATTTAAGTAATTGATAATTGTAATATTTCTTTAAGACAATGAATGTGAAATCATATGTAATTTAATGTTTGATTGTCTTTGTTTTTGCTATTTTTATAGTATTTGCGTCATCCATATGCATAACATGACTAGCACATAGGAAAATGAAAAAAACACTGCCATCTAGTCGATTCCAACTCATAGTGACCCCATAGGGTTTCCGGGGCTGTAAATCTCTACAGAAGCACTCTAACACATCTATCTCCTGAAGAGCTGCTGGTGGGTTTGAACCGATAACCTTTAGTTGGCAGTTGATTGCTTTAACCACTGCTCCACAAGGTCTTCTTTAGCACACAGAAAGAAATCAATAAATGTTAAAAAATTTTGTTTACCTTAATTAGCTTGGGTTGCAATACTGAAGGATTCTCTGGGAAAAATACTAAATGACACAGAAAGCATAAAAAGATGGAAGGAATACAGAGTCACTATACCAAAAAGAATTGGTCAACGTTCATCCATTTCAGGAACTGATGGTACTGAAGGAAGAAGTCCAAGCTGCACTGAAGGGAATGGCAAAAAACAAGGCTTCAAGAATTGGCAGAATACCAACTGAGATGTTTCAACAAATGGATGCAGTCCTGGAAGTGCACACTCGTCTATGCCAAGAAATTTGGAAGACAGCTACTTGGCCAACTGACTGGAAGAAACCCATATTTATGCCTAAATCCCAATAAAGGTGATCCAACTGAATGCAGAAATTATCAAACAATATCATTAATATTACATACAAGTAAAATTTTGTCATATGTAATATTAAGATCATTCAAAAGTGGCTGCAAAAGTACATCAACAGAGAACTGCCAGAAATTCAAGCAGGATTTAGAAGAGGATGTGGAATGAAGGATACCATTGCTGATGTCAGATGGATCATGGCTGAAAGCAGAGAATACCAGAAAGATATTTACCTATGTTCTATTGACTATGAAAAGGCATTTGACTTTGTGGATCGTAACAAATTATGGATAACATTGTGGAGAATGGGAATTACAGAACACTTAATTGTGCTCATGAGGAATCTGTACATAAACCAAGAGACAGTCATTCTAACATAACAAGGAGATACTGCATGGTTTAAAGTCAGGAAAGGTGTGCGTCAGGGTTATATCCTTTCACCATACCTATTCAACCTGCATGCTGGGCAAATAATCTGAGGAGATGGACTATATGAAGAAGAACAGGACATCAGGATTGGAGGAAGACTAGTTAACAACCTGCATTATGCAGATGACACAACCTTCCTTGTTGAAAGTGAGGAGGACTTGAAGCACTTACTGATGAAGATCAAAGACTACAGCCTTCAATATGGATTACATCTCAACATAAAACAAAAATCCTCACAACTGAACCAATAAGCAACATCATGATAAATGGAGAAAAGATTGAAGTTGTCAAGAATTTTATTTGACCTGGATCCACAATCAACACTCGCGGATGCAGCAGTCAAGAAATCAAAAGACGCATTGCATTGGGCAAATCTGCCGCAAAAGACCTCTTTAAAGTGTTGAAAAGCAAAGATGTCACCTTGAAGACTAAGGTGTGCCTGACCTAAGCCATAGTGTTTTCAATCGCCTCATATGCATGCGAAAGCTGGACGATGAATAAGGAAGACAGAAGAAGAATTGATGCCTTTGAATTGTGGTTTTGGTGAAGAATATTGAATACGCCACGGACTGCCAAAAGAATGAACACATCTGTCTTGGCAGAAGTACAACTAGAATCCTCCTTAGAAGCAAGGATAGCGAGACTACATCTCACATACTTTGGACGTGTTGTCAGAGGGACCAGTCCCTGGAGAAGGACATCATACTTGGTAAAGTAGAGGTTCAGAGAAAATCAGGAAGACCCTCAATGAGATGGATTGACCCAGTGGCTATAACAATGGTCTCAAGCATAACAAGGATTGTGAGGATGGCACAGGACCAGGCAGTGTTTTGTTCTGTTGTGCGTAGGGTGGCTATGAGTCAGTATCAACTCAACGACACCTAACAACAACAACGACAATTAGCTTATAAATTTTGGACAAGCTGCTACTTCTACAAAATGTGAATGTAAATATTTAGAAATAAGCTTACTTGAAACCTCACTAGATTTACAAAAATTATATTCCATATGGCACAGTGCTAATATTTACATCCTACCATTCTTAAGGCTCAGGTCTGATGCCCTATCATAAAGGTTTTTTTGAATTCTCCATACCACCTGTTTTACCTTAGCCACTAGTAATTTTTCTTATCTGAGAAACCGGAGACAGTAGGTAAAACCAAAAACTAACTGCCTTCGCGTCTATTTCGACTCACAGTGACAATACAGAACAAAGTAGAATTGTTCTGTAGGGTTTCCAAGGCTGTAAATCTTTACGGAAGCAGGCTGCCACATCTTTCTCCCAAGGAGTCACTGGTGGTTTCAAACTGCTGCCCTTTCAGTTAGAGGCTGAGTGCTTTAATCACTGCAAATCAGAGCTTCAAGTGGTAGATAAGTTAGATTATCTCTTATTTTTTCCTTTTCTAATTTTTAAATAAATATTTGTGCATATTTGACTACTGTCTTACTAAAAATTTTTCCCTATTCCTAATCACTTAGCATATGTCCTCGTACTTGTTAGCTCATGACCTATCAAAGAGTAAATATTCAGTAATACTGTGGAATGCCTTAGCAAGTAACCCTATTTGTTTAAATATAACTCTCAGTGAATAACTAAACAGATTTGAGAACTCACATAAACCAAAATACACAATAAAATATGTAACATTAGAAAGAGAAAAAACAAAAGAGAGATGGGGGAGATTAATAATAAAGGTAATTATAAGAACCATATTAGACTGATGAAACTAAGATAGATGATAACACAAAAATTGATGACATTGTGCCCTGAACATTTGAGGACGATGACCACAAAAGTTGTTCTTAGCTCTCTAGTAGCCCATGTCAAATGAAAATCAAGATCAACTATGAAATTCTTAGTGTTCATTAGATAAAATTAAGCCAGTTGTTTAGGAATCTTACACCAAGTCCTTTTATTGAGAGTGTATAGAACACAGGAAAGTAATCAACATCACATGACATTGTTACAGTATGTGAAGTAATGACTTTCGTTGGTTTGTCTTTTCTACTGCCCCTGAATATAGACTTACAGAAAATTGCCAAGGGATAGTTCAACTTAAGTAATTAAAAGAGGTCAACGGGATCACAACAGAGGGTCCTGGACAGAGCTGGAGAAGGATGTAGAACAAAATTCTAACTCACAAAAAAAGACCAGATTTACTGGCCTGACAGAGACTGGAGAAACCCCAGGAGTATGGCCCCCAGACACCCTTTTAGCTCAGGGATGAAGTCACTCCTGAGGTTCACCATTCAGCTAGGTATTGGACAGTCCCATAAAACAAAACAGGACTATTGAGGCACAGCAGTCCAGGGACAAGAACTAGTAGGCAGGAGGGGACAGGAAAGCTAGTGATAAGGAACCCAAGGTTGAGAAGGGACAGTGTTGACATGCTGTGGGATTGTTAACCATTGTCATAGGGCAATATGTGTACTAACTGTTTAATGAGAAAGTATTTGTTCTATAAACCTTCATTTAAAGTACAAAAAAAAAAAAGAATTATGTATGTGAGATCAAATTGACAACAGCAACTCAAAAGGTTTGATGGGAAGCCTAGGGGATAGTGAGTTGAAGATAATGGTGATGGAATAATTTGGAAAAGGGTAGTGAGAATAGCAGCACAACTGGAGGAATGTAATCAATGCCCCTGAATTGTACATGTAGAAATTTTTGAAATGGTGTAGCTTTGGCTATGTATATTTTCACCAAAAAAAAAAAAAAAAAAAAAAAAGGCCCTCCAAAGTCAAGAAGGGAGAATGTTGACATGCTGTGGGGTTGTTAACCAATGTCATAGAAAAATATGTGTACTGACTGTTTAATGACAAACTATTTGTTCCGTAAACCTTTATCTAGAGTACAATAAAAAAAATTAAGTTAATTTTTAAAAAAGGGGTCAAAATTATAGCATTTTAAGACTTAAATTTTTGCTTATCTAGTTTAATCCACTCTGACGCATCTATCAGTTTGTCATACTGTGGGGGCTTGTGTGTTGCTCTGATGCTGGAGGGCTTGTGTGTTGCTCTGATGCTGGAAGCTTTCCCACCGGTATTGAAATAGCAGCAGGGTCACCCATGGTGGACAGGTTTCAGCCTAAGACAGACAAGGAAGAAGGACTTGGCAATCTGCTTCTGAAATGAATTAGCCACTGAAAGCCTTATGAATACAGCTGAACACTGTCTGATATAGTGCCAGATGAGCCCCTCAGGTTGGAAGACAATCAAAAGAAGACTGGGGAAGAACTGTCTCCTCAAAGTAGAGTCAACCTTAATGATGCAGATGGAGTCAAGCTTTTGAAGACTTCCTTTGCTGATGTGACACACTCAAAATGAGAAGAAACAGCTGCAAACATCGATTAATAATCAGAATGTGAAATGTACGAAGTATAAATCTAGGAAAACTAGAAATCGTCAAAAATGAAAGAGACTGCATAAACATTGATATCCTAGGCATTAGTGAGCTGAAATGGACTGGTATTTGCCATTTTAAATCATACAATCATATAATCTACTATGGGCAGAATAACAACTCGAAGAGGAATGGCATTGCATTCATCATCAAAAAGAACATTTTAAGATCTATCCTGAAGTACAACGCTGTCAGTGATAGGATAATATTCATACACCTACAAGGAAGACCAGTTAATATGACTATTATTCAAATTATTATTATGCACTAACCACTAAGGCCAAAGATGAAGAAACTGAAGACTTTTACCAACTTTTGCAGTATGAGATTGATCAGCTAGGCAATCAGGATGCATTGATACTTACCGGTGTTTGGAATGCAAAAGTTGGAAACAAAGAAGGATCGGTAGTTGGAAAATATGGCCTTGGTGATAGAAACGATACCAGTGCTTGCATGATAGAATTTTTGCAAGACCGACAGCTTATTCATTGCAAATACTTTCTTTCGATAACATAAATGGAGACTACGCATGTAGACCTCGCCAGATGGAATACACAGGAATCATACTGACAACATCAGTGGAAAGAAACGACAGAAAAAGTCAATATCATCAGTCAGAACTAGGCCAAGGGTCGACTGAGGAACAATCAATTGCTCATATGCAAGTTCAAGTTGAAATGAAAGAAAATTAGAAAGAGTTCATGAGAGTCAAAGTACAACTCAGCGTATATCCCACCTGAATTTAGAGACCATCTCAAGAATAGATTTGACATGTTGAACACTAATGACTGAAGTCCAGACTAGTAGTGGAACGACATCAAGAACATCATACATGAAGACAGCAAGAGGTCTTTAAAAAGACAGGAAAGATAGAAAAGGCCAAAATGGATGTCAGAAGATACTCTGAAACTTGCTCTTGAACGTCGAGTAGCTAAAGCAAATGGAAGAAATGATGAAGCAAAAGAGCTGAACAGGATATTTCAATGGGCAGCTCGAGAAGACAAAGTGAAGTATTATAATGACACGTGCAGAAACCTGGATATAGAAAACCAAAAGGGAAGAACACACTTGGCATTTCTCAAGCATAAAGAACTGAAGAAAAAATTCAAGCCTCGAGTTGCAATATTGAAGGATTCTACAGGGAAAGTATAAAACGACGCAGGAAGCATCAAAAAAAAAAGATGGAAAGAATACACATTTCAGGAGGTAGCATATGATTAGGAATCAGTGGTATGAAGGACGAGTTCCATGCTGCATTGAAGGCATTGGTGAAAAACAAGGCTCTAGGAACTGAAGGATTATCAATTGAGATGTTGCAACAAATGGATGCAGCCCTAAAAGTGCTCACTGGTCTATGCCAAGAAATTTGGAAGATGGCTGTCTGGTCAACTGACTTGAAGAGATCTATTATTTATGCCTATTCCAAAGAAAAGTGATCCAACCAAATGAGGAAATTATTGAAAAATATCAATATCACATGCTGAAGATTATTCAAAAGTAGCTGCAGCAGTACCTAGACAAGGAAATGATAGAAATTCAAGCCAGATTCGGAAGAGGATGTGGAACCAAGGATATCATTGCTGACTTCGGATGGATCCTGGCTGAAAGCAGAGAATATCAGAAAGATGTTTACCTGTGTTTTATTGACTATGAAAAGGCATTTGATGGTGTGGATCATAACAAGTTTTGAATAACATTGCAAAGAATGGGAATTCCAGAACACTTAACTGTGCTCCTGAGGAACCTATACATAGATCAAGAGGCAGTTATTTGAACAGGAGAAGCGTATACTCTGTGGTTTAAAGGCCGGAAAGGTGTGCATCAGAGTTTTATTCTTTCACCATACTTATTCAACCTGTATGCTGAGCAAATAATCCGAGAAGCTGGACTATATGAAGAACAGGGCATTAGGACTGGCAAAGACTCAGTAATAACCTGCATTATGCAGATGATACAACCTTGCTTGCTGAAAGTGAAGAGGACTTGAAGCACTTACTGATGAAAATCAAAGACCACAGCCTTCGGTATGGATTACACTTCAACATAAAGAAAATAAGAATCCTCACAACTGGACCAATAAGCAACACCATGGTAAACTGAGAAAAGATTGCAGTTTTCAAGGATTTCATTTTACTTGGATCCACAATCAACACCCATGGAAGGAGCAGTCAAGAAATCAAGACTCATTACATTGGGCAAATTTGATGCAAAAGATCTCTTTAAAGTGTTAAAAACCAAAGATGTCAACTTAAAGACTACGGTGTGCCTGACCCAAGCCATGGTATTTTCAGTCACCTGATATGCATGCGAAAGCTGGATGATGAATAGGGAAGACCGAAAACAAACTGATGCCTTTGATTTGTGTTGGTGAAGGATATTGAATATACCATGGACTGCCAGAAGAGTAAACAAATCTGTCTTGGAAGAAGTACAATCAGATTGCTCCTTAGAAGCAAAGATGGTGAGACTATGTCTCATATATTTTGGACATGTTATCAGGTGGGATCAGTCCATGGAGAAGGACATCATACAAAAAAGAGGAAGACCCTCAATGAGATGGATTGGCCCAGTGGCTGCAACAACGGGCTCAAGCATAACAACAGTTGTGAGGATGGCTCAAGATCAGGCATTATTTCATTCTGTAGAACATCGGTTCCGTATGAGTCGGAATCAACTCAACAGCACCTAACAACAACAACAGTTTAATCTAAGTGTATGTTTTAGGATGATTAACATTCCAGTTTTCAATTTTTGATTCACCTACACTTTATTAATTTACCAATACCCCAAGCATCTTAATATTCCAATTCAGATTTCTGGACATCCACAGAAGAAAATATTCTAAAGATTACATAGGGCTGCTACCTAATGCTATTTTACAATAACTAATAATTTAATTGAGTAGCTTTATTATCTTTGTACACCCATGTTACTGCATTTGGATTGATTCCTGAATCTTGCCCATACTTTTAAATTAAAAAAATAGTGAAGAGTGGAAAAAGTGCAAGCTCTGATATTGACAAAAAGCATAGGTTCCATATTATTTGGACAACTGAGCCAATAAAATGGATATCCTTAGACGTGTTTAAAGCTGCAATATTGTCCTCAGTATGATGCTCAATGAATTTAAGCAAAACAATTGTGTTTTCAATTGTGAAGAAAAGATGTATAAAATCCCAGAAATAAATAATGTTGTATCAAAATTTCACAGTGTAATTTCAGATCATTTAATAATTTTAACTCTTTGGAGAAGAAAACATTAAAACCAGAAGACCAACTTCAGTAACATTATCAGGACTACATTTTAGTATTAAAATAGGCTACTCTCTATATTTAGCAGAATGGAGAAACTGAATATGCTCTCCAGAACATATCTCTGTATCATAATCTCTTAAACTGAAAATTTTGATAAATATTAACTGGCAATGACTCTGGCTTACATTCCCTGTGAGACACTCCTCAGTGATATTCTTTGTTGCATGTACTTGAAAGGTCAGTTGCACTGACAGTAGTTTTCACATCTTCTGGCAAAAGTAAAGGAAACTGATAAGGATATACCTGAGTGTCACTGTCTCCCCATATCTTGCTCACTAGTCTCAACAGTGTAGGATAAATAAGATTTAGTGACAAAAATTTAACCATGTAACTTGAGAAATTTCCAAGAGTACTGCCTGAATGTCTCCCTGTGTTTGTGTGTGCATGTATGTGTGTGTGTGAGTTCAAAATGAATGCAAGTACTTGGGATCTAAATCTATTCATTGGCCATTATCCTTTTCTTCTTATATAGATATTTTTTTCTCCTCCCTTAAAACAGAATTTTTGAAAAGGATTTCGGAAAATAAATTCATTAAAATACATATCTTCTAATCTGGGGTGAGAAGGATGCTTAGACTATTATACTGAGGCAAGTATGATCAACATGAGAAAAACTAATATTGAGAATTTGGGTTAAACTAGAAAATAATCATAGATACTAACAGAAATGATAAAACTTAAAAAAAAAAAAAAAAAAAAGATTAGTCCCCCAACCTTAAAATGATTTGTTCAATTTTAAAAACAATAGTTAATTATGAATGAAGTATTTGACCGTTGTGATGGTTAAGATTGTGTGTTAATTTGGATGGGCCATGATTCTCAATGTTTAAATGTGATCACTTCCATGATTGAATATACTGTGAGTAATCAATCATATGAAAGGGAGTTTCCTTGGGGGTGTGGCCTGCATCTGAATATAAGCAGACGTTCTGGCTTTTTGCTTTCTCTGGATCCTGTGGCTGAGTCCTGTCGTCTCATCTCCAATTCTTGGGACTTGGGCTGTCAGCTTATCTGCCGAATTTAGGATTCGTCGATCTTCACAGCCTGTGAGCAGAGCCCTGCTCTCTGACCTGTCAGTCTTGGGTTTGCCATGCCCTGCAGCTACGTGAATAAGGAGAAATCTTGCAGTCTTACCTGACAATCTTGGAATTCATCAACCTTCAAAGCCTGTGAGCGAGAGCCCTGCTCTCCAACCTGCCGATCTTGGGCTCGCCAACTTCTGTGTCTGTGTGACATGGGGGAGGCCTCTGCTCTGATCCATGGACTTGAAACATTCTAGCCTCTACAATCGTGTGAGCTGTTTCCTTGCTATAAATCTTGCTCTCTCTATATATTTATATGCTTTACTGGTTTTGCTTCTCTAGAGAACCCAGCCTAAGACATTTTGGTACTGAGAGTGGGGTGGTTCTAGAGAAACAAAATTGTAAGGATGAATTTTCAAAATTGGTTCTCAAGTCTGGTTAGTTGTAAAGATGTTGATGACTCTGCTTCCAGCAGTAAAGAGGGCACTGCTAGTCCATGGAGTGAGATGGCAACACAAATACACAAAATATCACCACCAGTAGATCAGGTATTTGTGAAAGGAGATGTTCAGGGTGAACACATGTATGATATCTTTCTACAGCTTTGTCAGAATGAGAAGTATAAGGAAGCTGGTAGGTTTGTCCTACTTTCAATAGACAAACTGGTGAAAGAAAGAGATGTACTCAGGCTTCAGAGTCAAAGCTAAAGTACCTCATACATGACCTCAAGGCTTCCATTTGTGCTTTGAAAGAAAGTCTTATTTCTTGTAGTAACAGAGCTGAAATTGCTAAAAACCAAACCCAGAGTCTTATTGTAAGAGTGGCTGAAATACAACATCAGTGCAATTACCAACCTTGAGAGGAGTCTGAAGTCAAAGTAAGGGCATTTATTGGGAAGAAATGGGATCCTGAAACTTGGGATGGGAACACATGGGCAGATAATCAGGAAGCTGGAGACACTGAGCCCATAAATTCCGTTAAATCAATCCTGCCAGCAGAACCAGTCCCATCTAAAGAGATTACTTCATGTTTGTCTACTAAACCACCCTGCCCAGAAAAACCATTAGCCCCTCCATTCCCATCTAATGAGATTAGCGCTAGCCCAGCTGCCTCTAAAGAGCCCTTGCCTGAGTCATTGCCTGGGGCATCACCTGAGGCAGATGCTTTACAAGACAATGCTGAATGTTCTCAAAACAATTCCACACTACCAATTCTGGCTTCTAGACCTGTAACTAGGCTTAAGCTCCACTGAGCCCCAGAAGATGAAGTACAAAGTATGACCCAGGAGGAGGTACACTACACTCCAAAACAACTACTTGACTTTTCCAATATGTACAGTCAGAAACCTGGGGAATATGTATGTGAATGACTCTTAAGGGTGTGGGATAATGGTGCAAGGAACATAAAGATGGATTAGTCTGAGTTTATTGATACGGGTCCACTAAGCACAGATTGTTCATTCAATGTTTCAGCTAGATAGGTTAGGAAAGGATCTAATAGTTTATTTGGTTGGGTTACTGAAGCATGGATTACTTGGTGGCTTACACTAAAAGAAGTTGAAGTAACAGACTTGCCTTGGTATACTGTAAAAAAAGGTATCCAAAGGCTTAGGGAAATTAGCATGCTAGAGTGAATATATCAAGTTAGACCCACAGATAAACACATGGAGTGCTCAGAGGACGCATCTTTTACCACAACTGTGAAGAACAAATTTGTGAAGGGAGCTCCAATATCCTTGAAGACTGCTGTTGTTGCTATTTTATGTTTAAGTCAAATTTGACAGTGGGAACTGCCCTAACTGAATTAAGATACCTAACTACAGTGGGGCTGATTGGAGCCTGTAGTATTAGGGGCCAAGTGACTTCACTCAACTGTCAAAGACAAGGTGAGAGTGGTTACAGTAATCAACAGAGGAGTCCAAGCAGCCAAGCAGTAATCAGAACAGTCCGACTCATATGGACTTATGGCTTTGGCTACTTAGTCAGGATGTCCCTAGGAGTAAAATAGATAAGAAATCTACTAAATTTTTACTTGATCTATACAACCGGATGTATTCTGGGTCAGGTGAACAGCAGTCTAACTCAAATCTCCAGAATAGAGAGTCACGAACCCTCAATCAATTCTCAGATTTGAGCCAGTTTAAAGACCCACGACCCCTTGAATGAAGGGGAGACTGGGTCCCCTTGAGGAAGGACTCCAATACATTGCCAAAAATTTTTACTGTTAATCTTTCTCCCAGCCTTCCCCAAAGGGATCTGTGGCCTTTTATAAGAGTGACTGTTCACTGGGGAAAAGGATACAATCAGATTTTTCGGGGATTACTGGATACTGGCTTGGAACTGACAGTCATTCCTGGAGACCCCAAACCCCACTGTGACCAACCAGTCATAGTTGAGGCACATGAAAGTCAGGTTATTAATGGAGTCTTGGCTCATGTCCATCTCACAGTAGGTCCAGTGGGTCCCCGAACCCACCCTGTATTGATTTCTCCAGTTCCAGAATGCATAATTGGAACAGATATACTCAGTAACTGGCAGAACCCCCACACTGGATCCGTGACAAATAGAGTAAGGGCTATTATGATTGGAAAACCCAAGTGGAAGCCATCAGAACTGCCCTTACCTAGGAAAATAGTAAACCAAAACCAATACTGCATTCCTGGAGGGATTGCAGAGATTACTGCCACCATCAAGGACTTCAAGGATGCAGGGGTGGTGATTCCCACCACATCTCCTTTCAACTCTCCTATTTGGCCTGTGCAAAAAACAGATGGATCTTGGAGAATGACAGTAGATTATCAAAAACTTAACCAGGTGGTGACTCCAATTGCAGCTGTGTTCCAGATGTAGTTTCACTGCTTGAACAAATTAATACATCTCCTGGTACCTGGAATGCAGCTGTTGATCTGGCTAATGCCTTTTTCTCCATACCTGTTTCAAAGGACCACCAGAAGCAGTTTTCCTTCAGCTGGCAAGGCCAGTAATGCACCTTCTCTTGCCTACCTCAAGGCTACATCAACTCTTCAGCCCTACGTCATAATTTAGTCCACAAGGACCTTCATCACCTTTCCCTTCCACATCACACTGGTACATTATATTGATGACATTATGCTGATTAGACCTAGTAAGGAAGAAGTGTCAATGACTGGACTTATTGGTAAAACATTTGCATGCTAGAGGGTGGGAAATTAATCCCAAAAAAATTCAGGCACCTTCCACTTCGGTGAAATTTCTAGGGGTCCAGTGGTGTGGGGCATGTCAAAACATTCCTTCTAAAGTGAAGGATAAGTTGTTGCATCTTGCTGCTCCCACAACTAAAAAAGGAGGCTTGCCTAGAGGGGCCTCTTTGGATTTTGGAGGCAACATATTCCTCATTTGGGTGTGCTACTCTGGCCTATTTATCAAGTGACTCGAAAAGCTGCTAGTTTGAGTTGGAACTAGAATAAGTGAAGGCTCTGCAACAGGTTCAGGCTGCTGTGCAAGTCGCTCTGCCACTTGGACCATATGATCTGGTTGATCCTATGGTGCTTGAAGTGTCAGTGGCAGATAGAGATGCTTCTTGGAGTCTTTGGCAGGCCCCTATTGGTGAATCACAGCACAGACCCTTAGGATTTTTGAGTAAAGCTCTGCCATCTTCTGCAGATAACTACTCTCCTTTTGAGAAACAACTTTTGGCTTGTTACTAGGCCTTAGCAGAGACCGAATGCTTAACCATGGGACATCAATTCACCATGTGGCCTGAGCTGCCCGTCATGAACTGGGTGTTGTCTGACCCACAGAGTCAAGAATTGGCTGTGCACAGCAGCACTCCGTCATTAAATGGAAGTGATATATTTGAGATCGGGCCTGAGCAGGACCCAAAGGCACAAGTTGCATGAGGAAGTGGCCCAAATGCCCATGGTCTCCACTCCTGTCACATTACCTTCCATCTCCCAATCTCCACCTATAGCCTGATGGGGAGTTCTTTATGATGAGTTGGCTGAAGAAGAGAAAACTCGTCCCTAGTGTACAGATGGTTCTGCATGATATGTAGGCACCACTCGAAAGTGGACTGCAGCAGCACTACAGCCCCTTTTTGGGATCTCCCTGAAGGACAGTGGTGAATTGAAATCCTCTCAATGGGCAGAACTTCAAGCAGTGTACCTGGTTGTTCACTTTGCTTGGAAGGAGAAATGGCCAGATGTGTGTCTATATACTGATTCATGGGCTGTGGCCAATGGTTTGGCTTGATGGTCAGGTACTTGGAAGGAACATGATTGGAAACTTGGGGACAAGGATTTATAAGGAAGAGGTATGTGGATAGAACTCTCTGAATGGGCCAAAGAAGTGAGGATATTTTTGTCTCATGTGAATGCTCACCAAAGGGTGACATCAGCAGAGGATGATTTTAACAATCAAGTGGATAGGATGATACGTTCTGTGGAGACCAGTCATCCTCTTTCCCCAGCTACTCCTGTCAGTGTTCAATGGGTTCATGTACAAAGTGGCCATGGTGGCAGGGATAGAGGTTATGCATGGGCCCAGCATCATGGACTTCCACTCACTAAGGCTGACTTGGCTACAGCCATGGCTTGGTGCCCAATCTGCCAGCAGCAGAGACCAACACTGAGTCCCTGATATGGCACCATCCCTCGATGTGATCAGCCAGCAACCTGGTGGCAAGTTGATTGCATTGGACCACTTCCATCATGGAAACAGCAGCATTTTGTCCTTACTGGAATAGACACTTACTCTGGATATGGATTCGCTTTCCCTGCACTCAATGCTTCTGCCAAAACTACCATCTGTGGACTTACAGAATGCCTTGTCCACTCTCATGGTATCCCACACAGCATTGCCTCAGATCAAGGGACTCACTTCACAGCAAATGAAGTGCAGAAGTGGGCCCATGCTCATGGAATTAACTGGTCTTACCATGTTCCCCATCGTCCTGAAGTAGCTGGCTTGATAGAATGATGGAATGGCCTTCTAAAGACACAGTTATGGTGCCAGCTAGGTGGCAATACCTTGCAGGGTTGAGGCAATGCTCTCCAGGAGGCTGTATATGCTCTAAACCAGTGTCCAATATATGGTGCTGTTTCTCCCATAGCCAGGATTCATGAGTCCAGGAATCAAGGAGTGGAAATAGGAGTGGTACCATTCACTATTACCCCTAGTGACGCACTTGCAAGATTTTTGCTTCCTGTTCCCTCAACCTTATGCACTGCAGGCCTAGAGGTCTTAGTTCCAAAAGGAGGAATGTGCCCACCTGGAGACACATCACTGATTCCATTGAACTGGAACTTAAGAATGCCACCTGGTCACTTTGGGCTCCTTATGCCTCTGGATCAACAGGCAAAGAAGGGAGTTACCATACTGGCTGGTGTGATTGATCCTGATTACCAAGAGGAAATTGGATTGATATTACATAATGGAGGTAAAGAAGAGTATGTCTGGAATGCAGGAGATTCCTTAGGGCATCTCTTAGTAATACCATGCCCTGTGATTAAAGTCAACGGAAAACTGTAGGAACC
Source organism: Dugong dugon (assembly GCA_030035585.1). Lineage (NCBI taxonomy): Eukaryota > Metazoa > Chordata > Mammalia > Sirenia > Dugongidae > Dugong > Dugong dugon. The sequence continues at coordinate 40,192,694 of CM057479.1, forward strand.
TAATTCTGACATGACTACTAATGACTCAGACCCTTCAGGAATGAAAGTTTGGGTCACCCCACCAGGCAAAGAACCATGACCAGCTGAGGTGCTTGCTGAGGGCAAAGGGAATACGGAATGGGTGGTAGAAGAAGGTAGTTCTAAATACCAGTTATGGCCACGTGACCAGTTGCAGAAATGGAGACTGTGACTGTTATGAGTATTTCTGCTTTGTATGTGTGCATCAAATATTTTTGTTTCCTTCACTTACAAAATATAAGATGTAAACAGGACTAGTGTGTTTTTGATTGTACACTTGTTAGTTGTATCATGTTAGGTGCAAACATGACTTTATAACTGTCTTCATTCAGAGATTAAGTATGGTTTAAGGAGATGTGCACATGTGCCAAATGGACAAGGGGTGGACTGTGATAGTTAAGATTGTGTGTCAACTTGGATGGGCCATGGTTCTCAGTGTTTGTATATGATCACTCCCATGGCTGAATATGCTGTGAGCAGCCAATCAGATGAAAGGGAGTTTCCTTGGGGGTGTGGCCTGCATCTGAACATAAGCAGACATTCTTGTTTTTTGCTCTCTCTGGATCCTACTGCTGCCTCCTGTCTTGGGACTTGGGCTGTCAGTTTATCTGCCAAACTTGGGATTTGTTGATCCTCACATCCTGTGAATGGAGCCCTCCTCTCTGACCTGCTGATCTTGGGTTCATCAGCCCCTGCAGCTACGTGAATCAGAAGAAAACTTGTGGTCTTGCCTGCTGATCCTGGAATTCATCAACCTTCCCAGTCTGTGAGTGGGAGCCCTGCTTTCTGATCTGCTGATCTTGGGCTCACCAGCTTCTGCAACAGTGTGACTTGGGAGAGGCCTTTACTCTGATCCATGGACTTGAGATGTTCTAGCTTCTACAATCACATGAGCTGTTTCCTTGATATAAATCTGTCTGTATATATTTATATGCTTTACTGGCTTTGCTTCTCTACAGAACTCAGCCTAAGACAACCATATAAACAAAAAAAAAGAAACCTGTTGCTGTCGAGTCAATTCTGACTCACAGCGACCCTAAAGGACACAGTAGAACTGCCCCATAGGGTTTCCAAGGAGCAGCTGGTGGACTCAAACTGCCGACCTCTTGGTTAGCAGTTAAGCTCTTAAACACTGCACCATCAGGACTCCACATCTCAAAGAAACAATGGCAAGCACTGGATTTAAACATGATCTGTGGCACAGATCAACTGCTAACTGAAAGGTCAGCAGTTGGAAACCACAAGTGGCTCTGCGGGAGAAAGATGTGGCTTTCCTGGAAACCCTACAGGTCACTATGAGATGGAATCGACATAATTGACAGCTGAATAAGAACCTATAGGAAGATGGAATGATCATCATACATAATTTTTTATTTAAAAAATTGGCAATACAAAACTTGATGAATTTATTTTCAATTAAAATGCAGGACTATGAAAATTTATACATTACTTTTTGCCTAAACTTTACATCTGACTTGGACATTTTAGTACGCACCATATTAAAAAGCGTATTAATAAAAAGTAATTTCTTTGTCTCTCAGGATTTCCTATACCAAATAGAGAAAATAATTCAGAAAAAAAATTTGTTGGAAAATATGCAGCAAACTGATCTACAAATGAAGTATTGCTTTCTGCCAGTGTGTTAGTTAAAATGGAGCAAATTTTCAATCACTGTTTCCAAGATAAGGGTTTTTTTAGGTTTTTAAAAAAAAAAAAATTTTTATTGTACTGTAGATGAAGGTTTACAGAACAAATAGTTTCTCATTAAACAGTACACATATTGTTTTATGACATTGATTAAGAACCCCACTACATGTCAACACTCTCCCCTCTTGACCTTGGAATACCCTTTTCCTGGCGAAAATATACATAGCTAAAGTTACACCATTTCTAAAGCTTCTACATGTACAATTCAGTGACATAGATTACATTCTTCCATTTTTGCTGCTATTCTCATTATCCTTTTCCAAATTATTCCATCAACATTATCTTCAACTCACTACCCCTTAAGCTTCCCATCAAACCTTTTGAGCTGCTATCGTCAATTTGATCTCACATAGATAGTTCCTTTCTTTTTTTTTTTTTTTGTATCTTAGATGAAAGTTTGCAAATAGTTACTCATTAAACAGTACACATATTGCCCTATGACAATGGTTAAAACCCCATGACATGTCAACACTGTCCCTTCTCAACTTTGGGTCCCCTATCACTGGCTTTCCTGTCCCTTCTAGTCCTTGTCCTTGGGCTTTGTGCCTCATTAGTCCTGTTTTGTTTTATGAGGCTGTCCAATCCCCGGCTGAACGGTGAACTTCAGGAGTGACTTCACCACTGAGCTAAAAGGGTGTCCGGGTACCATACTCTGTCAGGCCAGTAAATATGGTCTTTTTCTGTGAGTTAGAATTTTCTTCTACATCCTTTTACAGCTCTGTTCAGGACCCTCTATTGTGATCCTGGTCAGAGCAGTCAGTGGTGGGTGCCGGGCACCATCTACCTGTACTGAACTTAGTCTGGTGGAGGCCGTGGTAGCTGTGGTCCATTAGTCCTTTGGACTAATCTTTTCCTTGTATCTTGTTCCCTTCATTCTCCCTTGCTCCTGAAGGAGACCAGTGGAGTATCTTATCTGGCTGCTCACAGGCTTTTAAGACCCCAGACACTATTCACCAAGGTAGAATGTAAAACATTGTCTTTATAAACTGTGTTATGCCAACTGAGCTAGATGTTCCCCGAGACCATGGTCCCCACAGCCCTCCGCCCAGCAATTCAGTCCCTCAGGGAGTTTGGATGTGTCTATGGGGCTTCCATGACCTTTGCTTGTACAAGTTGTGCTGGCTTCCCTAGTATTGTGTACTGTCTCACCCTTCACCAAAGATACCACTTATCTATTGTCTATTTAGTATTTCCCCCCACCCCTCCCATCCCTGGTAACCAACAAAGATTGTTCCCTTTCGTGTGTAAACTTTTTCATGAGTTTTTACAATAGAGGTCTCATATAATATTTGTCCTTTTGAGATTGACTTATTTCACTCAGCATAATGTCCTCCAGTTTCATCCATGTTATGAAATGCTTCACAGATTCATCATTGTTCTTTATCTTTGCATAATACTCCATTGTGTGTATGTACCATAGTTTTTTTATCCATTCGTCTGTTGATGGGCATCTAGGTTGTTTCCATCTTTTTACTATTGTGAACAGTGCTGCAAAGAATATGGGTGTGCATATGTCTATTCGTGTGATGGCTCTTATTTCTCTAGGATGTATTCCTAGAAGTGGGATTGCATTTTGTAGTTCTTTTTTTCTGTGGTGTTGACATTTTCTTTGTTCCTCTTACTCTCCTGTGCTGAGTTCCTTTTGTTTTTGGTTTTTTTTTCATTTCTTTTGTTTTTGTAGGTTTTGTTTTTACTGAAACTTTATGTTTTTCTTCTTTATTTTGATGAGTTTGTTAGCTTTCTTTGTGGCTACCTTGAAATTTACCCTTATCTTCCTACATTTGAACCAGTCTATTATTACTTGGTATCGCCTTGCCTTCCTCTCCATTAGAAGGGTTCTATACCTACACTGTTTAGTCCCTCTTTTATTGTTCTGAAGCTGTTGTCATTTACAGATTAACCTCTCTTGTTCCCTGTTGTAATTATTTTGGTTTTGCATAGCCCTTAAGAGTTTATTTCCTAGGTTGGTATCTGGCTAGTACAATCCTGTATCTTATATTCAGCCTGTGGTCTGATGTTTGTTCCCAGATTGAAGGACTCCCTTTAATAAGTCTTGTAAGTTTGATTCGTTTTTTACACAATCCCTGAATTTCTGTTTATCCGGAAATGACCTAATTTCACCATAATATTAGAACAAGAGTTTTGCAGGATATATTATTCTTGGCTGGCAATTTTTTTCTTTCAGGGTTTTATATATGTAATCCCACTACCTCCTTGTCTACATGGTTCCTGCAAATAATCCAAGCTTAGTCTTATTGTGTCTCTTCTGTATGTGACGTTTCGTTTTTCTTGAGCTGTTCTCAAGATTCTTTGTCTTTGGTTTTAGGGAGTGTGATTATGATATGCCTTGGTGATTTCTTTTGGGGTCTATTCTATATGGGGTTCGTTGAGCTTCTTGGATGGTCAGCTTTTCATCTTTCATGATATTGGGGAAGTTTTCTGTCAGCAATTCTTCAATGATCTTCTCTGTGTTTTCTGTTTCCTCCCCTTTCTGGCACTCCGATCACTCGCAGATTTTTGCTTTTGATTGTATCCCACATAATTATCTTGGTCTCTTCATTTTTCTTTGTTCTTTTTTCTGCTTTTTCCTCAGAGTTGTATCCAAGTGTATCCTCAGCCCTTCTATGACACTGTCCATTTCTGAAATCTTGTTTTTTATGTTTTGGATTTCTAATTGTTGTTTTTGTATAATTTCTAGTTGTGAATTTATTTTACTATTTTGTTCCTGTATTATATTCTTGAATTCTTCCATTTTTTTTTGTCTGTATTTTCCATGAATTTGTCTATTATTTCCTCATTTTTCTCTAGTTTTTTGCTTCAACTCTTGGATAATTCTGAATATTAAAGATTTGAATTCCTTATCTGGTAGGTCTAGTGCCTTTTCTTCTACTGGAAAGTGATCTGGTGTTTTATCTTTGATGCCTACTGGAAACATCCTGTCCTGTTTTTGTAAATGTTTTTATACCGTCGGCTGTCTTCGGGGCATTCAGTGGTTATTTTCCTCATTTATTGACTGTAGATTTGTTTGTTTCATCCTCCTTTTTTGTTTTATTTGGTTATGTCTGAGCAGGCAGTCTGTGCATTCTTTGTTGTTTGCTCATCTGTGGGCACTTTTCACTTCCTTCTTCAATGGGCAGGGTCAGTCACTCAGGTATGGTACAGCAGGGCAGGTCCAGCTGAAGGAGAGTTTCTGTAATGGGTTGTTTGTGGCACATAGCAGGGCTGACAATGCAGACCAGGAATCAGTGCAGGGCAGGTTCCAGTAGGCCATGCCTGTGCTGCTTCAGAGTGTGATGTTCAGCTCACAGTGCAGGTAGGCAATAATAAGTGTGTAGATTCTGATGTGTGGAGCTAAGATGGGTATGGGAAAAAGGAGAGGAGAGAGGAACAGGAGCCAAAAACAAACAAACAAATAAACAAACAAAAAAGAGTGCTAAGGGAGCTTGCTGTTGGACTGGAGGGATGAAAGACTGAGAAATGGGGAAAAACAAAAATGAAAAAAAAGAAAAAGTGTAAAAGAAAAAAATGAATAAATCAAAAAACATGATATGAAGAAAGACAAAAAGAGAATTTGAGAGAGAAGAAAACACAGAAAAAGAAAAAAGAAATGCTCCCAGGGATGTCCCTGTGCATCTGCGCAGAGTAAGGGAGTAGCTTCCAACCCGTGTGGTACTGCCCAGCTAGAAGGGGCTCCCAAGCCAAGAAAAGAAAAAGAAAACAAACAAGCAAATCAAAAGAGAACAAATCACAGCAAACATACAAAAAAAAAAGCCTTGGGGTTGCCATCAGCATGGTGGCACAGGCTGGGAAGCAGTTTCATAGTCAAGCGGTATTTCGTAGCCTTTCAGGAAGAAGCAAAGATGGCACATGGAGCCAGATATTTCAGAGAAAGGAGGAGAAGGTTGTGAGAGGTAAGGAAGAAATCTAAAGAAATGGAAAAAAGCAACACCAGGAGGCAACATAATGCACTCTGGGAGCTTACCAGTGAGGGCGGGTGGAATCCAAGTGAAACCTGGGTGAAGCTGGTGCTTTCTGGCCAAGAGACTGTGGCTGCAGGAAGCAGAGGAGGCTAAGTGGGAATGAAGAAGGGTGGGAGGTGGGAAAGCATATATCGTTGGTTACCGATTGTTCTGTCTGCTGCTGGAAGCCCCATGAAGCTGCTTTCTTGTACCCCCTGTTTGCTGATCTCCAATAGGAGTCCAAGATGGGGGATCCGTGCTGCGGTAGCTGATAGGGAACCTCTGCATTTATCTCTCCTCACACTCTGTTCTTGGTCAGTTTCTTATTCCATTCAGTGCTTGGCTAACTTCTTTACCTCTTCATTTGAAGTTGGTTAGGGTTTCACGATTGACATGTGTAATCTGTTTGAATAGTTTTTCTGATCTTTGCTGCGGAGGCACTGCGTGGTGCTTCTCCAGATAAGGTTTTTAGAAGGCAACATTCATTTTCTGAAAGTGGACTCTTCTTCATATTTTTCATGATTGTGAAAGAGCAATCAAAGCTAGATTTTAAAAGCTAAAATGGTGAAAAATAATGTTCTATTGATTTTTAAAATTACTTTGAACATGTTACTTTTCAACATCCTATCCCTCAGAGAACTCATTCTTCAATTATCATCTTAATTCTGAAAACCACTGAATTTGTTTTTCCTAGTTTCATCTTCTCACATAAACTACCGATGCCTAACTTTCTACTGTATGTTTCTACTTAGATGTACTTCCATCCTTCAGAATCAAATTCAGCACCTCACAAATTCCTTCTAAAATGTTTCAAGATGTTTTCAGTGCTACCAGTTCTGCAGTCACCACCGTCACATTTCACCTTTCATGTTTCAATTCTTGAATTTAGCTTTTTGATCATCTCAGCCCTAAGGGTTTCCCCAGTCTCAGAACTTCTGTAGCATTTTTGAAGCATCTAATTTAACATTAGGCACATCCTGTTTTGTACCCTAATTATTTTAAGAGTGTGGAACTTAGCTATGGATATTATGTGCTAAATGTCTCACATAGATAATCTTTAATTCTTAACAAACATTGCTAAGTAGAATTTATTATTCCCATTTTACAGATGGTTCATTGAGATTGAGTATTAATATGTCTAGCTCAAAATGACACAGCAGACCTTGGATTCAACTCTACGCTGATTTATAATTTGAGAAGATTTCCACATTACATATTTTCTCCCAGTATATTAAGGGACATTTTATTTTTCTTTAAACTCTGCTCCACATTGAATGTAGAGCAGATACTTAATAAATAATTATTGTTTGACTTGTAAGTTAATGAGCATGAGTCTTGTAAAAATGAAACTATTCTATTTGATCATAGAGAAAGCAACACTAGCTTTCAAAGATAATAAAATCATTTTGCATATATGAGTATGTCCTGGGTTATTTATTTATAGTCACAATTAAAATCCACAGACTTATAGATAATATGCACAAAGTAATAAAACCTGGTATCCAAAGATGGGTTGCCAAATGTCAACATGTGAAAAGTACATGAAATATAATATTGCAGAGGAAGTTTAAAAAAAGACATCATTGATTAATTTTAAACTGTGTATAATGCTTCTTGCATAATACCATTAGTTAATATCATCACTTCGGGAAGCATCAAGCTCAGGAAACACTGAAGATTATTTAATATTGTGAATATTACACAATTAAATAGAGATTGGTTAAAAGAAAATCATAGTTTTAACTTTCCAAAACCCTTACTATTGGGAGAAAGTAGCCCTAGTGGCACAATGGTTAAGCACTTGGCTGCGAACTGAAAGGATGGTGGTTTGAACCCACCCAGCGGTTCCATGGAAGAAAGAACTATCTGCTTGCATAAAGATTACAGCCAAAAAAATCCTATGGGGCAGTTCTACTCTGTCCCATGGGATCACTGAGTCAGAATTGACTCAACAGCACCCCAAAAAGACAACTAGTGGGGGTAAGATCTTAAGAAATGGGAAAAAAAGACCTTCTCTCATCATAAAAGGAATTATATAGTGTCTTTTCCAGCTCATAGCAGCTATTTGGTTTGGACTTCTAGAGATGATTTACTGGACAAGCAGCAGTATCATGGATCTAGCATTTTTGGTAGCATTTTAAGTGGAAAATTTCTAGGGTTTTATCATGGCTGTGTTTTACCATAGCCTAGCATCTTTTGGTTTTCCATGCATTTCATGAACTTTCTATCAATACTGAGAGCTAAAGTCTTGACTCTTATATGACCAGAGTTATACAAAAATAGTTTAATGATCATAGTAAGCATTTTATATTCTGAATACAAACAATTAGGGAAACAAACTGCATGTGTAACCCAAGGAGGGGCTATGATTAGACATACAGGATCCAGGTGGAATTTCATCACTTTAGCGCTGCTAGTTTTAGGGACAGAGCATTAGACTTCAGAGAGGGCCACGGTTTGCCCTTAAGCTTAAGAATACCAGAAGGGGGAGGATCAGGGAGGAACTATAGCAGATGGGTTGTCCAAGGGACTGCCTCCTCTCATGCTCAAAATATTGGATAATAAAATATGATTCAATCCATATAATGATCAAGGAAACACTGTGTCGATGTTTCAAAATGTCTTCAGAATTAATAAAAAATGTTACATAATGTTCAATATTTATCATGTATTAATTTAAATTTACAAAATTTAAAAACTGGTAATCATTATGGGGACCTATTGTTCACAGCATTCAGTGAAACAGGACACTCTGTTCTCAGGCCATTTCCAGTGACTGACTCCAGTCACCTCAGCAATCTTAGTGTCTGAAAGCTCACTTAGAGACAATTAAGTTACAGTGAAGTGGAGGGACCATGAATGGCTTTGGCTTTTAACCTCCTAGGTCATCAGAAGCTCAGAGCATTATCATTGAATACAAACATCCCTGAGCTGAAGAGGAGGCATACAAATGATAAACACTCTGCTTCTGTATCAAGGTTTCAGGAACTTGGGGATGTCTTAGTTATTTGGTGCTGCTGTAACAGAAATTTCACAAGTTGGTGTCTTTAACAAACAGAAATTTATTCTCTCACAGTTGCAGAGGCTAGAAGTGTGAATTAAGGGTACCAGCTCCAGGGGAAGGCTTTCTCTCTCTGTTGGCTCTGGGTGAAGGTCCTTGTTATCAATCTTCCCCTGGTCTAGGAGCTTCTCAACACAGGGACCCCAGGTCCAAAGGGCACGCTGTACTCCTGGCTATTCTTGCTTGGTGGTAATGAGGTCCCTCTCCTCACTGCTCAATTCACTCTTTTATATCTCAGAAGAGATTGACTCAAGATACAGCCTAATCCTGTAGACTGAGTCCTCCCTCATTAACATAACTGCCTCTAATCCTGCCTCATTAACATTATAGAGGTAGGATTTACAACACATAGGATAATCACAGCAGATCACAAAACTGTAGACAACCACAGAATACTGGGAATCAAGCTGATACACATTTTTGAGGGACACAATTCAATCCATAGTGGGGGGGGTAACAGATCCATATAAAACCAATTTCACATCATTGCCACCTCTCTTCAGTTACTTCCCAATCTCCTGTCTTCCTTCATTTTTTCACCTCTAATTCCCACCCAAGGTATATAGTGCTGTTTCTTAAATCTCTAACACAGAATGTTTAATATTCAACCTCAGAATGTAGATGGCAATTTACAAATTTGTCTCTTGAGTTTGATCACTACCTCATTTGTGAATGGCAACTATATATCACATGTACTTATTATCTTTGTGTTTTTAAAGTGTTTTGTATATAGTAAGCATTCAGTGGAACTGTGTTGAAATCACATACATTTAAAATGTATCTATTAATTAATACTATTTCTTAAAATTTCCAAATTAACTTTAAATTGAAGAAATACAACAGCTAAAATGTAAAGTGACATCATCATAACCCATATGACACTGCAATCTAAACATCAGTTTACTTGGTTGTATCCTCAATTAGAATCTAAGCTATATGCAAGCACAGACATTGTGTCTCCCTTATTCTTTATGGTACTGCCCAGTAACAGAGTAAACTACATAAACATTTAAAATTAATGAATAAATCATTCTTATTCAATAGAGCAATCATACTTTCATCAAAGTGCAAATTTTAATGCAACATTTCAATTGAATCTTTTCTTCAGCTATAAAGGGAAGTGAAATACAAAATTAAAATTTTTTAATGTCATTTTTTATGGTAATTTTATCACAATCTTAGGAAAACAATCTCCTCATCCTGTTCTATTGGTATTACTAGTTGCTGCTGAGTTGATTCTGATTCATGGCAACCCCATGTGCTAGAGTAGAACTGCACTCTATAAGATATTCAAGACTGATTTTTTGGAAGCAGATTTCCAAGCCTTTCTTCCAAGGCACCTTTGGGTGGGTTCAAACTGACAACCTTTTTGTTATTAGTCAAGCATGTATCACTTTGTGCCACCCAGAGACTCCATCTTTTGGCATAAAAAACAAACTGACAAAACTTATTGCTGTCGAGTCAATTCCGACTAATAGAGATCCTATAGGACAGAGTAGAACTGCTCCATAGGGTTTCCAAGGAGCGGCAGGTGGATTTGAACTGCTGACCTTTTAGTTAGCAGGTGAGTTCTTAACCACTGCACCACCATATAGATACATTATTTTGGGGAGTTTAGAAATTTGAAGTATATAGAAGGAAGTATTATATATTTGTTATCTCTCACTTGATTTTGAACTGTTATTCAAGTTTTCTATTTAATTCCTAAAAATTAGAACAATTTTCACTCTTGCTAAAAAATAAAATATAAGAAAAAACAAAGAAAATGAAAGAAAAAGAGGCCCATATCACATTTCAATGGTTTTTTTCTATCTAATTAAATGATTCTCCTGTCAAATTATTTATCTAATTAAACCTTCAAATAATGAACTCTAACTCCTCTAAAAAGCCTTACGGCATAATATTTCACAAATTTTAGGCATGAAGCCCTTTATTTTCCTAAACCGCAGGTCAATTTATTTGCAAAAAGTCAGTATAGGTACTTGAATGTATTGGTACTTTCTTCTAAAAACACTCTTACTTTGCATGGAAAGCAAGCATCTGATATTGATCAGAAGCAATTGTTTAATCACACTGACAGATATATTAAGAATAACAAAAGGCTATGTAGTCTTTATGTCATTAAATTGTTGACTCCAGTCAGTATGGTACAATGGTAGAATGGAGAGTAAGGGATGAACATGCACCATGCTCTATGTATGGAGAAAGGTGTTACTTTTTCTTCTCTTAAATATTGAAGGAATAGAAACTCTAAGGACAATCATTGCATTAAGTCTAAAATCATTAACTAGAATCGAATTTAATTTTAACTGGCAGCATATTGTTTATAAGAATGAAATATATTGGATAAGTTAATGTGCTTTCTTCTTTGTTGATTTGGTTTTGTAAGAAAAAAATTCAAATATTGCTCATTATAATCAGAAAATTAAATGTGTCCAGAAAAAATACATAATTTTATTTTTATAACTGGTACACTATAATATACTTAAATGCTTTAAATTCACGCATTGTGATTTAAAAAAAACATAAAAAGACAGCTAATAATTAACTTACCACTAAGAAAGGCACAGACATAAAATGCAACTTGATTAACAACACAAAGTTCACTGTGATAAGAGGATCAAAGTACAAAACAATTTTTCTTCATTAAATTATCTATTTTATTGTAATTATATTTGATGAAAATATTTGAACAGAAAGTTCCAGATTTTAATCAACTATCATTATGCACATGCCTTTGAAATAAAATAGGAATATTTTAACCTACGTTTAATGTGTTCTAAAAATGCCTTCATTTATTCACTTAATTAATATTTTTTGAGAGCCTACTATTTGTAATGCACTCTTCAGGTACTGGAACTAGGAAAATAAAAAATAAAATCCCTGTCCTTACACACTGGAGTTTACATTTTAGTGGGAAGGTAACAAAAGTAAACAACAAACATGTGAAATATGTTTACTATATAGTATGTTAGAACATGATAAGAACTATGTGGGGAAATGAGTGGAAGGAAGATTGCATGTGCTAGGGGATAGCATTGTTGCAACGTTTTATGATTTTTTTAATTAACATAGAGAAAGATTGACTTTTGTATGTACACATTTATTACTTTTAACACACGTATGGATTCTTGCCCACAACCTATCAGTTTGTCCAATTGTCAGGTCCATCATCAAAGCATTTGCTGTGCTATTCATCAACATGTTCACCACTCAGTGGCCAGAATGGACTCTGAGCAGTCATGTATCCCATAGTTCAGTTCTCAAAGTCTTTGGTATGCTAATTAGAGTCAGATTAACACATGTGTATCCTGGGGGTTACTCTAAGGATCTATAAACATCACTGCATTATTGAGCTCATCCTTATCCACAATGTCCCTGATTCCCTGTAACTCCTCTTTGTATCTTTCTGTCAGAAAGCCAGGGTTTTTAGTCACCTCATTCTGTCACGTATTTCCACTGCATCCATGTCTGAATCTAAGCAGTAGGAGGACAGAGGGATTAAAAAAGCAATGATATTTATCCAGTTCTCTTGTGACTGGAGCCCTGGTGTCAGTGGTTAAGCACTTGGCTGCTAACCAAAAGATTGGTGGTTCAAATCCACCAGCTGCTCTGCTAGAGAAAGATGCAGCAGTTCGATTCCATAAAAGAGTCACAGCCTTTGAAATGCTTTGAAGCAGTTCTACTCTGTCTTATACTGTCACTATGAGTTGGAATTCAACTTGACAGCAATGGGTTTGGTTTTTTGGTTTGGTCTTTTGGCACTACAGCTCTTCTAATTTTTGAGTAATGTTCCTATCCCTTTCCCTTAGAGTTTTAAGTACCTGTAGGCCCCTGCTAAGGAGTCCTGGTGATGAAGTGGTTCAGCACTTGGCTGCTAACCGAAAGGTCAGTGGTTCAAACCCACCAGTCTCTACACAGACGAAAGATGTAGCAGTCCATTTCCTTAAAGATTACGGCTTTGAAAACCATATGAGGCAGTTCTACCCTATGTTATGGGGTCATTGTGAGTCGGAATTGACTTGATAGTGATCAGTAGGCTCCTGCTGCTGCCACTGTTACTGCTGCCACCTTTACCACAATAAGAAGGTTTGCAGATTGCAACATGAGAGAACAGAAAGAAGAAAGAAAAAGTAAAAGGGGGGATTTCCCTTATTCTCTTTGAGTGTTAGGTGTCTCTTCTTGCTCTGCAAACCAGAACTATAAGGATTCTCCTGGATCTCTCTCTGTCCAAGAGACAGAATCAGAAAATGACGGTGATAAAACCAATACTATTTTGAATGTATTTTGAGGTAGAGACAATACTGGATGTGTGAAAAGGAGAAAAGACATGTCCTAAACATCTAAAAGGATACTCCATTAGTATGGCATGTTTGGGCAGAGGGGATAAGGGAAGATTCGGAGTTCAGTTTTGGTAATATAAGGCTTGCCATATCTTTTAGATCTCCCAGTGGAAATGTTACAGAGGTAGTAAGGTGTATGAATCTGGACTTCAGGAGAAAGGTTTGAGTTAGAGATTTAAACTTGAGTGCCATCAGATGGTGATTAAAATCATGAAAATTAGATAAGATCACCGAGAAAAAAAAAAATGAATGGATAGAAAAGAAAAGGTCAAAGGATGGAGAACTGAACAACTTCAGCATTAAGAGGTCATGAGAAAGAGAACCCATCAAAGAAAACTGAGAAGGTTTGATCATGGATTTAGGGGAAAAAAATTAAAAGTGAGATGCTGTATAAGCCAAGTGAAAAAGTATATTAAGGAGGAAGGACTAAACAACTCTGTCAAATGTTGCTGATGGATCAAACAAAATGAAGACTGAGAAGAAATCACTAGCTTCAGTAATGTAGGTGCCACAGGTGCTTTTTACAAGAGGAGTATTTGTGGAGTAGTGTTGCTTAGTGTCTGATCATACTGAATTTAAAAGAAAATTGTGAAAGAAAATAAATGAAGATACAATACTAAATTATGAAAACCTTAATAGATACACCAATACTTTATTTAAAAGACATTTTTGAAGATAGTATCTGTGATGGTTAAGATTGTGGGTCAGCTTGGCTGGGCCATGATTCTCAGTGTTTATATGTGATCACCCCTATGATGGGATCTGCTGTGAGTAGCCAATCAGTTAAAAGGGAGTTTCCTTGGGCACATAAGCTGCATCCAAATATAAGTGGATGTTCTGGCTTTTGCTCTCTCTGGATCCTACCGCTGCCTCTTGTTCATCTGACCTCTGGTTCTTGGGACTTGAGCTAACATTTTACCTGCTGATCTTGGGATTTATTGATCTTCACAGCCTGTGAGCAAGAGTCTTGCTCTCTGACCTGTCGATCTTGGGTTCGCCAGCCCCTGCAGCTACATGAATCAGGAGAAGCCTCTATCCTGACTTGGGACATTCCAGCCTCTACAATGCATGACCTGTTTCCTTGAAATAAATCTACATATATATGCATATGTGTGTGTGTATATATATATATATATATATATATATATATATACACATATATATATGTATTTATACACTTTACTGGTTTGCTTTTCTAGAGAACCCAGCCTAAGACAGTATCTAAGTAAAAAAAAAAATTAAACAATTGAAACTTACTTTAAAAATTGTAATTATTTTGGATAAATTACTTCTGAATTATATTTCTTATCACATTCCTTTGTTACTCTTGTAGATGGCATATGAAAGTAATTTTTTTTAGAATTCAGAGTTAATTTTAGACTATAAATTATTATGTAAGGGCTGCAAAACGTGTGTTTTTCCCCCTTTTCTATCGTTACTAATGTTCTTCTCATCTGGCTTAATAGCATACTTATCCTTTGCAGTCAATTTTCTTCTATAATTTGTGGTGTTTAATTTGTTGTTGCATGAGAAATTACTTCTAATAAACTTCTTTAGCTATATTCCAAAAATATTTAAATAAAGACTTCAGTGCATCCTTGGAAACCCTAGGGGGCAGTTCTGCTCTGTCCTGTAGGGTCACTATGGGTCGGAATCAACTCTATGGCAGCAGGTTTATTTTTACTACCGCTTTCCAAATCATTCTGGAATAAGACCTATTATGAATAAAATAAGAAGATAATGAGTAAACTTTGCGTAAAGTCTACCTCATGTCCAAATACAGATTAAAAATTAAAGTATTGTAAAAAGAGGCTAGTGTTTGACTCTCTGTATGCCATGCCATGTTCATACACTTATTTAATTATCACAAAATCATATTTAATTATGTATTAGTATCTCTGAGTTGTATATAAATGAACTGAGACTTAAGAAGTGGGTTATATTACTTTCCTAAGATTACATGGGTACAACTTGAAGATCAGAGATTTAAAAACTTATAAAGTGAATGAGTATGTCCATAAAAATATCTGATAGGTCATGTGAAAATGTGGGAACTTAAATCAAACCTCTCTAACTTTCCTAGAAATATCGAAAGATTAAGAAGTCAATTGGGATAAAGTAAAACAACCAAAAAAGAATAGACCATAACTAGTTTCCTAGTATTTCTGGCCTTTCTCTGAATTTGGATAAAAACAATAAGGCTTCAAAAATCAACATTTATAAAAAAGCAAATAACTTTGAGATTTGACCAAAGATCAAGGTTAGACAACAGAGGAAAGAAAGAAAAAAATATGTAAGGAGACTTTGATACTGGCTTCAGAAAATTATTATAAGAGTTTTGACATAGTAGATGCTCAATAAATATCTGTTGCATGAAGATAAATGACTACTTGATCAACAGGATATTCAACGCATTCTGTGTGTTATAATATTTCAAGAATAGTGAGGTTCAATTGTTTGTTTTTCCATGTGTTCATTTCTAAAACCAACATAAACCTGGGGTGGCTAACATCACCCTATCTCATATCCAGGGCAACTGGCTATCCAGTCCAGCTGAATGAATCTTGATCTGGTAGACAAGTCATTCTGTTGAGCTATTAAGCATTTTGTAGACACTGAGTAAATTATTTGACATTGGTCTCAGTTTTCTCATCTATAAGTTCCATTTAAACTAAAGTTCTGTGATTCCATGAGATCTATTTTTCTCATTCAGAAAAATATTACTTTTCAAACCTTCCTATTCCTTCCTACAAAAATAAAATACTGGGTCTAAAATTAAGAAAGTCTTATTTGTGCATAATCTGTATTTATATACATTTCCTGAATTGCAATAAAAATAGTTATTCGGCTCTACCTGTCTGAAATAACCAAAACAATCTTAGGTATTAGCGCTCCCCTCTTCAATTCTTGGATTCTTATTTCCATGTCTCTTTTCTTTACACGGATAGAATTATCCTTTTTGGCTCACTAGTCCTTTTCTTTTGCCTCTGTTCTATCACCCTACTCATAATATGCCCAATGATGGCTACTAGCCATAATGTCAAGTTTTGCAGTTATGATGACTGAGGAGCACTAAAGGGAGTAGACATTGGATGATTGATATTGTTTGATTACATTATAAATTAGAAGGCCACAGATACTGGTCTGAGGTGACTTGGATAATAACAGAAATAATGATTTCACATGCAGATCAGATCTGTTGATGGAGACCAAATAATAAGAGGCTTTTAACCATACAGAACTATCTCTTGTCCCTAAAATATAACTCGAGAAATTATGAATGGAATCCAATTTTTCAAAAGAAGTAGTATATTCATTTTTTAAAATCGTCATTTTCTTGGTTTGAAGTTTGGCTTCAGGACACAAAAGAATGCAAGAAAAGAAACAATAAACAAAGCTGGATGAGGGGAATTGTAACTTTATATCTCTTTCTACATGTATTTTGTGGTGATAAATAACATTTAAATTATTTTCTACTTTAGGCAATAAATGTTTCCAATTAAATAAGATTAAATTTATTTTTAGTATCTTAATGGTTCATCAGCTACTTTGAGTTACAATAGGGATAAAACCCAAAAAAATCAGAGTTCCAGCAAAATATCACTCTAGGCAGAAGCACAACACTGTCCCTCCACAACCAAGATCCAAAAAACCAAGTCGAACAAAAAAAATACAACAATCCTGAAACCCTAAAACATCATATGAAGAGATAAAGAAAAAATCCAAGCACCAAATGGAGTGAGAAAACTGACAGAGAACAGAGAGCGAGGAGAGATTCATGCAGAGGTCCCCTACCAGCTAATGCAGAGCAGATCTGCCATCTTGGACTCCTATCGGACACCCGCAAACAGGGGGTATGAGAAAGCAGCCTCATGGAGCATCCAGCGGGGGACAAAACAACAATCTCTCATCTCTCCACTCCAACAGCAAGCTCCCCTAGCATTCTTTTTTGTTTGTATGTTTTTGGCTCCTATTCCTCTCTCCTCTCTCCCATATCCATCTTAGATCAACACATAACACCTCTGTGCTACATCCTAGCTACCTGAACCATGTGCTTGACATCACACCACCAAGCATCACAGGCATGGCTTACTGGAACCTGCCATGCACTGATTACTGACCAGCTCTGGTGGCTGTAGTAAGTGCCACAAACAACCCGTCCCAGTAACTCCTCTTCAGCTAGACCTGCCCTGCCATACCATATCTGAGTGATTGACCCTATCAATTGGAGAAGGAGGTGAAAAGTATTGTGCTCACAGACGAGCAAACAACAAAGAACACACAGTCCGCCTGCTCAGACATAGTCAAATTAAAAAAAAAAAAAAAAGGAATGAAACAAACAAAACTACAATCAATAAATGAGAAAAATAACTACTGAATGCCCCAAAGACAGCAGACAATATCAAAACATTTACAAAAACCAGACAGGATGGTTACAGTAGGCGTCCAAAATAAAACACCAGATGACTATCCAGTGGAAGAAAATGCACTAGAACTACCTGATAGGGAATTCAAATCTCTAATACTGAGAATTCTCCAAGAGCTGAGGCAAAAAGCTGACAAACATGAGGAAAAAATAGACAAATCCATGGAAAATACAGACAAAAAATTGGAAGAATTCAGGAAAATAATGCAGGAACAAAATGTCAAGATAAATTCACGACTAGAAATTATACAAAGACAACAATTAGAAATCCAAAAGATAAACAACAATATTTCAGAAATGGACAGTGTCATAGAAGGGCTGAGGAGCAGATTTGAAACAGTGGAAGACAGGATCAGTGGAATTGAAGACAAACACTTGGATACAATTCTGTTTGAGGAAAACTCAGAAAAAAGAACAAAGAAAATTGAAGAGACCCTGAGAGTTACGTGGGATACAATCAAAAGCAAAAATTTTCAAGTGATTGGAATTCCAGAACAGGGAGAGAAAACAGAAAACACAGAGAGGATCATTGAGGAACTTCTGACAGAAAACTTCCCCAATATCATAAAAGATGAAAAGCTGGCCATCCAAGAAGCTCAACGAACCCCATATAGAAGAGACCCCAAAAGAAAATCACCAAGACATATCATATTCACACTTGCCAAAACCAAAGACAAACAAAGAATCCGGAGAGCAGCTCACGAAAAACAAAAAGTCACATACAGAAGAGAAACAATAATACTAAGCTCAGATTATTCAGCCAAAACCATGCAGGCAAGAAGGCAATGGGATGACATACATAAAATCTTGAAAGAAAAAAATTGTCAGCCAAGAATAATATATCCTGCAAAACTCTCAATCAAATTTGATGGTGAAATTAGGTCATTTCCAGATAAACAGAAATTAAGGGACTATGTAAAAGTCAAACCAAACTTACAAGAATTATTAAAGGGAGTTCTTCGATTTGAGAACAAACAGCTTCAGCTCACAGGCATAACCTAGGATGCAGGATCGCAGCAGCCAGATACCAATCTAGGAAATGACCTCTCAAGGACTATCCAAAACCAAAAGAAATACAACAGGGAATCAGAGAAGTTAATCAGTAAATGACAACAACATCAAAACAATAAAAGAGGGATTAAATGGTATAGGTATACAACCTTCTAATGGAGAGGAAGGCAAGGCGATACCAAGTAATGGTAGACTGCTTCAAACTTAGAAAGATAAGGGTAAAATTCATGGTAACCACAAAGAAAGTTAAAAAACATACCCATAAAAACAAGAGGAAAAACATAAAGTCTCAGCAAAAACAAAACCTACGAAAACAAAAGAAATGAAAAAAAAATCCACAAACAAAAGTAACTCAACACAAGAGAGTAAGAAGAACAAAGAAAACTTCAGCAACACAAACAAAAGCACTACAAAATGACAGCAACAAACTCATATCTATCAGTAATTACACTGAATGTAAATAGAATCAATGCACCCATAAAGAGATGGAGAGTGACAGAATGGATAAGAAAACAGGATCCATCTATTTGCTGTCTACAAGAGACACACCTTAGAAACAAAGATGTGAATTTATTAATAGCCAAAGGTTGGAAAACAATATATCAAGCTAACAGCTACCAAAAAAACAGCAGGAGTGGCAATTCTAATCTCAGATAAAATAGACTTTAAAACAAAATCTACCATAAAAGACAAAGAAGGACACTATATAATGATTAAGGGGACGATCCATCATGAAGACATAACCATAATAAACATCTACACACCCAATGACCAGGCTCCAAAATATATAAAACAAACTCTAACAACACTGACAAGAGAAATTGACAGTTCCACAATAATGGTAGGAGACGTCAACACACCACTCTCAGTAAAGGACAGAACAACTAAGAAGAAACTCAGCAAAGATACGGAAGACCTAAAGGGCACAATCAGCCAACTTGACCTCATAGACATATATAGAACACTCCATCCAACTGCTGCAAACTACACATTCTTTTCCAATGTACGTGGAATGTTCTCCAGAATAGACCACATCTTATGCCACAGAGCAAACCTCAACAAGATCCAAAATGTTGAGATAATTCGAAGTGTCTTCTCTGACCACAATGCCATCAAGGTAGAAATTAACAATAGAAAGAGCAAGAAAAAAAAGTCAACTACATTAAAACTGAATAATACCCTGCTTACACATCCCTGGGTAATGGAAGAAATCAAAGATGGAATCAAAAAACTCCTAGCACCAAATGAGAATGAAAACAAATCCTACCAAAACCTTTGGGACACAGCAAAGACAATTTATAGCAATAGATGCACATATCAAAAAAGAAGAAAGGGACATAATCAAAACATTAATTACAGAACTCAAACAAATATAAAGAGAACAGCAAAAAAAGCCCACAACCACCGGAAGAAAGGAAATAGTAAAGATCTGAGCAGAAATAAATGAAATAGAGAACAGAAAAAGAATAGAAAGAATCAACAGAACCAAAAGTTGGTTCTTGGAAAGAATCAACAAAATTGACAAACCACTGGCCAGACTGACAAAAGAAAAACAGGAGAGGACACAAATAACCCAAATAAGAAATGAAATGGGGGACATTACAACAGACCCAACAAAAATAAAAGGGATTATAAAAGAATATTATGAAAAACCATACTCCAACAAATTTGAAAACCTAGAGGAAATGGATAAATTTCTAGAAACACACGGCCTACCCAAACTACAACAAAGTGATGTTGAAAATCTGAACAGACCCATAACAAGAGAAGAGATTCAAAAGTTAATTTAAAAACTCCCAACCAAAAAAAGCCCCGGCCAAGATGGCTTCACAGGAGAATTCTAAAAACCATTTACAGAAGAGCTTCTACCAGTACTACTCAAGCTATTTCAGAGCATAGAAGAGGAAGCAACACTTCCAAATTCATTCTATGAAGCCAGCATAACACTGATACCAAACCCAGGCAAAGATGTCACAAAAAAAGAAAATTACAGATCAAGATCTTTCATGAATAGAGATGCAAAAATTCTGAACAAAATTGTAGGCAATAGAATTCAGCATCATATCAAAAAAATAATACACCACGACCAATTAAGATTCATACCAGGTATGCAAGGATGGTTCAACATTAGAAAATCAATCAACGTAATCCACCACATAAATAAAGGGAAAGAAAAGAATCACGTGATCTTCTCAATTGACGCAGAAAAGGCATTTGACAAAGTCCAACACCCATTCCTGATAAAAACTCTTAATAAAATAGGTATAGAAGGGAAATTTCTCAACATAATAAATGGCATCTATGGAAAACCAACGGCCAGCATCATTCTTAATGGAGAGAGGCTGAAAACAGGAACAAGACAACGATTCCCTTTATCACCACTCCTCTTTAACATTGTGCTGGAAGTTCCAGCTAGAGCAATAAGGAAAGAAAAAGATATAAAGAGTATCCAAATTCGGAATGAAGAAGTTCAACTCTCCCTGTTTACAGAAGATATGATACTAAACATAGAAAACCCGAAATACTCCAGGAGAAATCTACTGGAACTAATAGAAAGACTTAGCAGAGTAGCAGGATACAAGATAAACATTCAAAAATCAGTTGGATTCCTATACACCAATAAGGAGAACGATGAAAAGGAAATCAGGAAAACAATACCATTTTCAATAGCCCCTAAAAAGATAAAATAGGAATAAATCTGACCAGGGATTTAAAAGACCTATACAAAGAAAACTACAAAACACTACTACTGCATGAAACCCAAAGGGATCTACATAAATGGAAAAACATACCATGCTCATGGATAGGCAGACTCAACATTGTGAAAATGGCAATTCTGCTCAAAGCAATTTACAAATACAATGCAATCCCGATCCAAATACCAACAACATTCTTCAAATAGATGGAAAAACTAATCATTAACTTTATATGGAAAGGAAAGAAGCCCCGAATAAGTAAAGCACTACTGAAAAAGAATAAAGTTGGAGGACTCACACTACCTGACTTTAGAACCTACTATACAGCTACAGTAGTCAAAACATCCTGGTACTGGTACGACAGATACATTGACCAATGGAACAGAACTGAGAACCCAGATGTAAATCCATCCACCTACGGTCACCTGATCTTTGACAAGGGCCCAAAGTCCATCAAATGGGGAAAAGACAGTCTTTTTAACAAATGGTGCTGGCAAAACTGGATATCCATCTGCAAAAAAATGGAACAGGACCCGTACCTCACACCATATGCAAAAACTACTTCAAAATGGATCAAAGACCTGAATATAAAGCCTAAAACTACAAAGTTCATAGAAGAAAAAATAGGACCAACACTTCAGGCCTTAATACATGGCATGAACAGCATACAAACCATAACCATCAATGCGCAAACCCCAACAGCTAAGCTAGATAACTGGGATCTTCTAAAAATCAAACACCTATGCTCTTCAAAAGACTTCACCAAAAGAGTCAAAAGAGAACCTACAGACTGGGAAAAAATTTTTGGACAGTACAAGTCAGACAAAGGTCTAATCTCCATAATCTACAAGAAAATCCAACACCTCTACAATAAAAAGACAAATAATCCTATTTAAAAATGGGCAAAAGAAATGAACAGACACTTCACCAAAGAAGAACTTCAAATGGCCAACAGACACATGAGCAAATGCTCGCGATCACCAGCCATTAGAGAAATGCAAATTAAAACCATAATGAGATACCATCTCACCCCAGCATTACTAGCACGAATCAAAAACACTGGAAATAGCAAATACTGGAGGGACTGTGGGGAGATTGGAACTCTTATGCACTGCTGGTGGGAATGCAAAGTGATACAATCATTTTGGAAAATGATATGGTACTTCCTTAGAATGCTAGAAATAGAAATACCATTTGATCCAGCAATCCTACTCCTAGGAATATATCCTAGAGGAATAAGAGTCGTCACTCGAATAGACATATGAACACCTATGTTCATGGCAGCATTGTTCACAATAGCAAAACAATGGAAACAACCTAGATGCCCATCAACAGATGAATGGATAAACAAACTATGGTACATACACACAATGGAGTACTATGCAACGAGAAAGAACATCAATGAATCTGTGAACCATCTCATAACATGGATGAAACTGGAGGACATTATGCTGAGTGAAAGAAGTCAATCACAAAAGGACAAATATTGTATGAGACCTCTATTGTAAAATCCCATGAAAAAGTTCACACACAAAATGTAACAATCTTTGTTGGTTACCGGGGGGGAAATACTAAATAGGCAACAGATAAGTAGTATCTTGGGTGAAGGGTGAGACAGTACACAATACAGGGGAAACTAGCACAACTTGTACAAGGAAAGGGCATGTAAGCCCCATAGACACATCCAAACTCCCTGAGGGACTGATTTCTGGGCAGAGGGCTGTGGGGACCGTGGTCTCGGGGAATATCTAGCTCAATTGGCATGACACAGCTTATAAGGACAATGCTCTACATTCCACCTTGGTGAGTAGTGTCTGGGTTCTTAAATGCCTGTGAGCAGCCATCTAAGATACTCCGCTAGTCTCATCCCTTCGGGAGCAAGGGAGAATGAAGAGAACAGGATTCAACGAAAAGATTAGTCCAAAGGACTAATTGTCCACAGCTACCAAGGCCTCCACTGAACTGACTCCCGTACAGCTAGATGGTGTCCGGCTACCACCACTGACTGCTCTGACTAGGATCACAACAGAGGGTTCTGGACAGAGCTGGAGAAGGATGTAGAGCATAATTCTAACTCACAAAAGAAAGACCAGATTTACTGACCTACAGGAGACTGGAGAAACCCCAAGATTATGGCCCCCAGACACCCTTTTAGCTCAGTGGTGAAGTTACCTCCGAGATTCACCGTTCAGCCTGGGAGTGGACAGTCCCATAAAACCAAATGAGACTAACGAGGTACAGTAGTCCAGTGACAAGGGCCAGAAGGCAGAAGCAGACAAGGAAGCTGGTGATAGGGAACCCAAGGTTGAGTAAGGATATTGTTGATTTGTTGTGAGATTGTTAACCATTGCCATAGGACAACAGTTGTAGTAACTGTTAAGTGAGAAACTATTTTGTTCTGTAAGCCTTCATCTTAAGTGAGAATAGCAGCACAACTGGAAGAGCGTAGTCATTGTCACTGAACTGTGCATGTAGAAATTTTTGAAATTGTGTCTCTTTGGCTATGTGTATTTTCACCAAAAAAAAGGTTGAAAAGTTAGAGGGTTGACCTGTTGTGGGGTTGTTAACCAATGTCATAAAACAACATGTGTGCTACTGTTTCATGAGAAACTATTTGTTCTGTAAACCTTCACCTGAAGTACAATTAAAAAAAAAAAGAAAACCCTATGGAGCAGTTCTCCTCTGTAACACATGAAGTCTCCTAAGTCATACATCAACAACAAAAGTAAAATCACAACAATCTGTAAATTCAAGTAATCAGACCAAGCAAGTTTCAGAGGCACTATACTAGATGAGAGCCCTGATGGCACAATAGTTTAAGAGCTCAGCTGCTAACCAGAAGGTGGGCAGTTTGAATCCACCAGCTGCTCTTTGGAAAAGCTATGGGGCAGTTCTACTCTGTCCTCTAGGGTGGCTATGAGTCAGAATCTATTGGATGGCAATGGTTTTGGTATACTAAGTCGAAGGAGCCCTGGTGGTACAGTGGTTAAGTGTTCAGCTGCTAACCAAAAGGTTGGCAGTTGGAACATACCAGCCATTCTGTGGGAGAAAGATCTGCTTCCATAAAGATTACAGCCTTGGAAACCCTATGGGTCAGTTCCACTCTGTCCTATAGGGTCACTATAAGTCAGAATCGACTCAAAGGGCAATGGGCTTATACTAGGTGGTACAAACAGTTAATGCGCTCAGCTGCTAACCGAAAGATTGGAGGTTCAACTCCAACCAAAGGTAATTTGGAAATAAGGCCTGGAAATCTACTTCAGAAAAACCAGCCACTGAAAACCCTGTGGAGCACTGTTCTGCTCTGAGACACATGGGGTCACCGTAAGTTGGAGTCAACTACACGGTAACTGTCTTTTTCTTTATACCAGCAGTTAGAAACATGTCAGAAAGGTGCGGCTCTAATGAAGTGTGACCTTGAATAAATCCTTTTGGTCTTTCATAGCTAGTACTTCATCTGTAAAGTAGACATAAATCCACCTGGCTAATCTACCTTTCATTGTTGTCATGAGATATATCAAAATACTTTGAAAAGTAATAATGTTAAGAAGGGCAAATGTAATAGTGGTGATAAAGTTGATAATAACTGTATTAACTAGAATCAAGTCAATTATCTGCTTTCGTATATGCCAAATATCAAGCATGTGATAAAATATCCCTGTAATTCTTTCAAAAAAACAAAAAACCAAACCCATTGCCCTCAAGTCAATTTTGAATAGCACCAAAAATTTACATGCTATTTGCTTGGAAGGAGCTCTGGTTGCACAGTGGTTAAAGCATTCACTGCTAATCAAAAGGTCAACAGTTCAAACCCACTAGCCTCTCCTCCCGAGAAAGATGCAGCAGTCTGCTTCCATACAGATTACAGCTTTAGAAACCCTATGGGGCAGTATTACTCTGTCCTATAGGGTCGCTAGGAGTGGGAATCGAATGGACTGCAATACTTTGTTTTTTAATTTGGAGGAAATCTTCTCTATTATTGCAACAACACTAACATTCAGATAACTTAATGCCAACAAGCCCAGGTGAATTGCTTTTGTAGTGTCATGAACTGACATTTTCTATTTTAAGATCACTAATAACAAACTATAGGGTCACTAAAAGTTGGAATTGACTTGATGGCAATGGATCAGGTTTTTTTGGTTTAATAACAAACTAATGTCAAGAAAAACCTAGACAAAAGAGAAAACTGTGAAGGCAAATGACTAAAAGTCATGAAAAACAGACATGAATAGAGAAAAGCACTCAAAACAAACAAAAATGCTCAGAACTCAAAGAAGTCATTTTAACCTTTGAAAATGTACACTTTTATAAAAAAATATAAAATCTATTATTTGAAATGTTTTGGCTATTTCAGGTCACAGTATAAAGTTGTCGTTCATTTAAGGAAAAATAATCCAAATCAACTTTCACGAAAATGATTTTAAGGAAATAAAAACAATTTAAAATAATAATATGTTAGGAGAGCTATTGTAGCAAATTTTTGAAGTAAAATAAAACACTTAGTATTGTGCAATGAAAATTGTTTCCAGAGAAGAAGGAATAAGGACAGAAGTTCACATTTACTAAGGCTTTATATAATACACTGAGCTATATTATTGTCTTATTATTTTATTTTATCCTCTTTAGGAAAAAATGAAATGTGCAGTTGTTCTGGAGTTACAGATGGGGAGAGGCAGGTTCAACGTACACCATCAGTGGAAGAGTTGGCGATTTCTATCTTCAAAGGCCATGCTCTTTAAACTGCATTTCAGACTATCACGTATTTTAAGCAGTAAATAAGATGTCCGTTCACAGTGTGAACATTGATAAGCTCCATGATGCTATCAGAATTACCTGGGTGAAGTCCCAGAGTTCAAGTCATGTTTATTTATAAGGATACACTAGCTAGATTGTGAGAGTATACACACAGGAAGCACATGTTATAACAGTGACTAGTTTCCAATGAGAGATTTTGTCAAGTAAGGCATATTTCACCCTTATTCGTGGAGATTAGAGTTGTGGACATTTTTTTTTTTAGTTAAGCAAAGACAACTAAGAATGCATGCAAATGATGAGATTTTTGCTTAGCTCGGGGTATTTGTCTATCCTAAGTATGTCTAAGACTCCCCACTTGCCTCCAGAAATTCTGTTATAAGCTGTATTTATGTAAGCCTGTGAATTTCTAAAAACTAGCTATAATGTTTATTTTGATGATAGATTCTTCCTAAGCAAGAGATGACTGTGGGTGTACTACTGTTGCACCTTTGAAGATTTTTCATAGTGAAGCATTTCCTAGAACTCTGACTAGAATTCTTTACCCTTTACCTTTAACCCTAACCATTAACTAAATCTTGCTTACAGAGATTGCACTAAAATGAACTGAAAAAAAGTATGGTTTGACCACTATATTGCTGCTACTTTTAAGGTCAGTCAAGGCTTATAAAGTATTACAGTGTTTCCCTGCTACGTATAACAGAGGGAAGATGGCTTTTTAAATTGCTTATCGAATACTGTTAAAAACAACAAAACAGAACATTTCTGGCCCTTAAAGCTAGTGTTCCAAATATGTGAAAAAATTATATTCAATAAATGCTGTTAGAACAAAATAGTAGTCATCTGGAGATATAATAACTGTAATGTTGGATTCCTACCTCACTTCTTGTTCCAAAATAAATGCTAAATTAAGAAAAAATTAAATGAAAAATGATGTTATAGAAGTACTAGAAGAAAACACAAATTCTTATATTAGTTTTTTTAAATAAACTCTGAGTAGGGGATGTATCTAAGTATGTTTCTCAATTTAGAAGCTAGCAAGAGAAACACTGATAAATCAAATACTCACATACACAGTAAGGTAAATGGTCCTTATGGACCCACACACCATAAACAAAGAGAAGAGTAAATGACAAGTTGAGAATATTTTTTGAATTCATATCAAAGACTAAAGTTTACTTTATGGAATTAACAAAAGCTCCTAAAAATCAATAAGAAATAAAACAATGACCCAATCAAAAATTGGCAAAATATATGAATTAACAGTACCCGGGGGGGGGGGGGCAAGTAACTCTTAGAAAATAAACATACTCAATCTACTTCTTAGTGGCACCAATGAGGACACTGAGGTTCAAAAAGATTAGGTTGTTTTGTCAGAGAAATACAGATTGTCACAGGCAGAAAAGATTAGCTCTGTTGCCTGTTTAATTTTAATAACCTCTTTACAACATCATAGAGTACATACTTAAACAGAATTTCTTTGATAGAAAAAAAAGATAAGTTATCACATAATAAATTTTCTTAAATTGTTTTTGATGAACATGAATTTTGTAGTTATACAACTTTAGAAAAAACTTTTAAGTACTTTGGGGATTTTCAGAATGTTGACTTTAGAGTTTCTTACTTACTGTTTATTGCCTTAAAGCAGTGAAAGCTAAAACATTTTAGCACTTATTTTTATGATATAGTTACCTCCCTTCCTTTAAAAAGTAGTGTTTAGTAAATTCACTTGAAAATAAAAATAAGTAGGATTTAAGTTTGTCTTGGATTCTTATAGGGGAGAGAAATGTGGGGGTAAGCTTCAGGATTAAAAAAAAAAAACCCCTGTTGTGGTCAAGTTGATTCTGACTCATAGCCATACATGGCACAGTGTGGATTGGAAATGAATAACCTAAACATATATGTTAATTTTGATCAAGAGCATATGTCCCATTCTTTAATTCCAGCTTGTTTTTGGAATGTTGGAAATAATGTCAATATTTATTTTTCCCAAAATTAAAATGTTGTATAATAAACATAATGTTTCAAAATGACTCTTGTTGGAGAAAATTGGCAATTAACAGCCACTTTGACGAAGAAACTGTACACTGATTCATACAAGTGGTTTTCTTGAAGAACACATACTTAGAGCATGAAAGTATAACACATCAGGTACCAGATCCAAATTCAAGTCTGCCAACTAGTTTGGTTGTTTAAAATTTTCCCTTTGGTTGTGACATTTGAAACTATCACCAGCACACTCAGTTTCTTCCTCTCGTTGCTGTCTAGTCGATTCTGACTCATAGCAATCTTATAGGACAGAGTAGAACTGCCCCATAGGGTTTCCAAGGAGAGCCTTGGGGATTCAAACTGCCAACCTATTGGTTAGCAGCCGTTGCTCTTAACCGCTAAGCCACCAAGGTTTCCACACATGTACACTCAATTAGTGAGTTTATTTTATCAAGGTCACCTTATGACACATTCTTACTTTTCAAAAGATCAGTTAGGTTTTCATCTACATAAACATTCCTCAGAAATCAAAGTTAGGTTATGCAAAGTTATCTGAATGAAGAGAGGAAAGAAAATGGAATACATGGCAGTGCCTACACTCCTACTAACTTAAAAAAAATAGAAGCCTCATTGATATATATGTAAAAAATAATAATTCAATAGCAGTATTAAAGATTAAAGTAGAAAAAACTCTTATAAAATAAACTTGTGGAGAATCCATTTACATAAAGTGTGGTTTAAGTAAAAGACGATGAAATGAAATAAATAGCTCTTCAGGGTGGTCAATAAACATTTGAGGACAAAGTAAATTCTTCAAATGCATTCCTCATTCCCAAAGGTTACCCCAAATTTGGAGGAATATATTTGAAAAAAGGTTACAAGATTTACTAAGCATTCTTGGTTAATGATTTAGAACATGTTTTTAACCACTGAACCTGTACTAAAGCTAGTTGCTGCCGAGCTGACTCTGACTTCAGGTGACCCCTTGTGTTTCAGATAAAACTGTACTCCACAGAGTTTTCAATGGCTGATGTTCCAGAAATAGATTGCCAGGCCTTTCTTCCATGGCACTGGGGACACAAACTTCCAACATTTTAGTTAGCAGCCTAGCGTGTTAACTGTTTGCACTACTTAGGGACTCCAACCTATACAATAACCAAAACCAAACTCAATGCCATTGAGTTGATTCCAATTCATAACAATCCTATAGGACAGAGTAAAACTGCCCTATAGGGTTTCAAAGGTTGAAAATCTTTACGGAAGCGGACTGCCACATCTTTTCCCTGCAGAAAAGTTGGTGGGTTTGAACCAGCAACCTTTCAGTTAGCAGCCGAGTGCTTAACCATTGTGCCACCAAGGCTCCTAACCTATATGCTAAACTAAAAAAATCCAAACCCGTTGTTGTGTCAAGTCCATTCTGGCTCGTAGCAACCCTATAGGACAGACTAAAACTGCCCTTTAGGATTTCTAAGGAGTGGCTGGTGGATTCAAACCGCCAACGTTTTGGTTAGCAGCCAAGCTCTTAACCACTGCGCCACCAGGACCCCAACATATACAATACCCATACCTGTTGCCGTAGAGCTGAATCCAACTCATAGCAACCCTATAAGGCAGAGTAGAACTGCTCCATAGGGTTTCCAAGGAGCAACTGGTGGATTTGAACTGCCCATCTTTTGGTTAACATCTGTAGCTCTTAACCACTGTGCCACCTGGGTTCCAACACATACAATAGTTGACAATAAAACATAGGTCAAGAATATCTAATGAATCAAAGCAAGTTCATGTTTCATTTTATTTGTTAAGGAAATTTAAACAAAATAAAGCCATTAATGGGCTGCTAGCAGTGTGATCTGGTTTTGAATAGGCTTCCTGGGTTAAGATATGTGTTTAGTAATGCTTGACAGGACTGTGCACCATCTACTACGTATTCAGTACACAACACCTAGGAACAACATGTCTTGAATGTTCTAATGACTGTGAAATCCAGGAGTTAAATAGTTTTCCTAAACAACAAGGTGGTAAGCTTCTGTAGTATTGGCAAAAGCTCTCATAAATTTCTCCAAATGTAATATAAAAGACATTCTGACTGATTTATAAAGATATTATCTAGAGTACTCCTCAGTTCCTTTGCCAAAATTGGTGGGACTGCCATATGTTCTCCAAGATTAGAATGACCACAATGTAATTATTGGATACTATGCCCTTCAGTCTAATGTCTTAACTCAAGATTGAAAAAAAGTGCATGTAAGAGCCTCATGAGAAATAATGTGTTTACACCACTCACAAGCAATCAGATTTTAAGGCATTAATACTATCAAATAGTCAAAATTCTAGAAATTGTCAACAGATGTTCCAAGACACCCTTTGAGTCTTTCTGCTAAAAAGTTTCTTTTAAATCAAACCTAGAATTTTTTTCAATTCTTCAAAGGGTAATGTTTCCTCAAAGCATTAATAACTACCACTTATTACATTACTATAAGTTTATAGAGACAAAACTCATCCAAAGGTACACTTAAAATGGATACATTTTATTACATGTAAATTACACTCTTAATGAGATTGATTTTTTTAAAAGTCTATATAGATTGTAGATGCATATGGATACTAACCTAAGACTCACTCGTATCTGATGCGCAAGGTCATCAAACCTCCCTGCTTCAGCTGTGAAGACTTTCACAAAGATGCCCATACCAAGCCAAACCACCATTAACGCTGTTTCAGTGCTTACCAAACTTGCCCAGTCATAAGAAGTTCTGCATACTTATTAAAGACAGGTCATGCCAATTCAAGACTTACCAAATCTGAATGTTTAAAAAACATTTCAGAGTTCCGGCAAAACGGCGCTCTAGACAGAAGCACCACGCCGTCCCTCGACAGCAAAGATCCGAGAACTAAGCCACAGAGAATACAACAATCCTGAAACCCTAAAATATCAAAGGAAGAGGTAAAGAACTCAGCCAAGCACCAAATGGAGTGAGAAAACTGACAGAGAACAGATAGCAAGGAGAGATTCATGCAGAGGTCCCCTACCAGCTAACACAGCACGGATCCACCATCTTGGACTCCTATCAGAGACCAGCAAATGGGGGTATGAGAAAGCAGCCTAATGGAATGTCCAGCGGGAGACAAAACAACCGGTAATTTGTGGGGTGTGCTTTCCCACCTCCACTCCTCTTTGCACCAGCTCGGCCTCCTCTGCTTCCCGTGGCCACGATCACTTGACCGGGAAGTGCCGGCTGCTTTGATTCCACACACAAGTGGGCGGCTCTCTGGGTGCCATTTCTTGGCTGTTGGTGTTGCTTTTTTCCACTTCTTTTGATTTCTTCCATGCCTCTCCCATCTCCCCCTCCTTTCGCTCAACTGCCTGGCTCTGTGAGCCATCTTTGCTTCTTCCTGAGCGGCTGCAGAGCTCCATTCGAGTATGGAGCTGCTTCCCGGTCTGGGCTACTGCGCTGGTGGGATCCCAGAGCTTTTCTTCGTTTGTTCGTTTTGAATAGTTTGTTTGTATTCTTTTCCTTTTCTTGAGTTGGGACCCCCTTCTGGCCAGGCGGAGCTGCGTGGCAAGGAACTCCCCTTCAGCTTCCACAGTGGAAGGGCTGCTGGGAGATTGGAACTCTTACGCACCGCTGGTGGGAATGCGAACTGATAAAAACCATTTTGGAAAATGATATGGTGCTTCCTCAGAAAACTAGAAATAGACATACAATTTGATCCAGCAATCCCAATCCTAGGAATATATTCTAGAGAAATAAGAGTCATCCCTCGAACAGACATATGTACACCTATGTTCATGGCAGCATTGTTCACAATAGCAAAACGATGGAAACAACCTAGATGCCCATCAACAGATGAATGGATAAACAAACTATGGTAAATACACACAATGGAGTACTATGCAATGAGAAAGAACAACAATGAATCTGTGAACCATCTCATAACATGGATGAAACTAGAGGACATTAAGCTGAATGAAATAAGTCGATCACAAAAGGACAAATATTGTATGAGACCTCTACTGTAAAATTCCATGAAAAAGTTCACACAGAAAATGTAACAATCTTTGTTGGTTACCAGGGATGGGAGGGGTGGGGGGGGGAAATACTAAATAGGCAATAGATAAGTGGTATCTTGGGTGAAGGGTGAGACAGTACACAATATAGGGGAAACTAGCACAAGTTGTACAAGGAAAGGGCATGGAAGCCCCCCAGACACATCCAAACTCCCTGAGGCAGTGAATTGCTGGGTGGAGGGCTGTGGGGACCATGGTCTCTGGGAACATCTAGCTCAATTGGCATGACACAGCTTATAAAGACAATGCTCTATATTCTACCTTGTTGAGTAGTGTCTGGGGTCTTAAAAGCCTGTGAGTGGCCATCTAAGATACTCCACTGGTCTCATCCCTTTGGGAGCAAGGGAGAATGAAGAGAACAGGATACAAGGAAAAATTAGTCCAAATGACTAATTGTCCACAGCTACCAAGGCCTCCACCAGACTGAGTCCAGTACAGCTGGATGGTGCCCGGCTACCACCACTGACTGCTCTGACCAGGATCACAACAGAGGGGTCTGGACAGAGCTGGAGAAGGATGGAGAGCATAATTCTAACTCACAAAAAAAAGACAAGATTTACTGGCCTAAAGGAGACTTGAGAAACCTCGAGAGTATGGCCCCCAGACACCCTTTTAGCTCAGTGGTGAAGCTACCTCCAAGGTTCACTGCTCATCCTGGGAGTGGACAGCCCCATAAAACCAAATGAGACTAACGAGGTACAGGAGTCCAGTGACAAGGGCCAGAATGCAGAAGGGGACAAGGTAGCTGATGATAGGGAACCCAAGGTTGAGTAAGGATATTGTTGATGTGTTATGGGATTGTTAACCATTGTCATAGGGCAACATCTGTAATAACTGTTAAATGAGAAACTATTTTGTTCTATAAGCCTTCATCGTAAGTGAGAATGCTAGCACAATTGGAAGAGCATAGTCAATGTCACTGAACTGTGCTTGTAGAAATTTTTGAAATGGTGTATTTTGGCTATGTGTATTTTCACCAAAAAAAAAAAAAAAGGTTGAGAAGTTAGAGGGTTAATATGTTGTGGGGTTGTTAACCAATGTCATAAAACAACATGTGTATACAGTTTCATGAGAAACTATTTGTTCTGTAGGCCTTCACCTGAAGTACAATAAAATATAAAAAAAAAAGACATTTCAGGTGATTGCTGGGATTGACATGTTTGAGAAACAGTGCTTTTGTTAACCCTGAATAATCATTCTTTTATCCAGTGACATTCTAAGTAAAGTTCTTCCAGCTCACATTTCTATTATCTTTTGAAATGTCCAAAGTTCTATGAAGCTCTGCTTTCTGGAATTCCAGATACAGTAGCATGCATTGATGACCTCGTAATCAGGGATTCAAACAAAGGATAAAAATAAGAAAACACTAAAGATCTCTTACTTTGGTTCATCACATCAGTAATGGAGAAAAAGAAAAGAAAAATATGTTATCGGTACTTCCAATGTCACCTTCCTAGGCTTAAAATAGCAGTGATACTTGCATTCCTCCATCCTAATTTATGATGTGCTTTGCTCAAAAATAAAGACAAACCTTCAATTATTTCAAGGAGATTGATTATCTACCATGTTTTGTCTTTTTTTTTTTTTTTCCCAAAAACAAAACAAAAACACCACCACAACCAAGCAAACAACGTTCTATTATATTTCACTATTCATTAGGAAAGGCAAAATTACAAATCTGAAAAAAAAAGGATTTTAGAATGTCAAACAGTTACTGATTTCTGAGTTCAAAGGAATCCATTATAATACCCACTTGTTTAAGTTACAAACACATATTGAGGTTAAATGTACAGTGAATAGAGATATGGCACAATGTGAGTGCAGTAATTTTTACCTAATTATTTTTGTCATCTTCACGAATTCCAAATTATCCAATCATTCTAATAATGGTTACAGAATGATGTCCAAACTGAGGAGAGATGCTGATAAATCCCTGAAATTTCTGGTGCCCAGAGTGGACATTACCAAGAAAGCAGCCTCCTGCTTGTTAGTGGCCAGGCTTACTTGTTTTACCCAAATCAGGTCCTCAAAGGAGTCACACAGGAACTACTAGGATGATAATCAAAACTGACTCCTGGGAGGCAGGACCAAGATTGCAGAGTAGTCAGCCGCTTCTGGTGGTCCCTCTTACAACAAACACCCGAAAAAACAAGTAAATCAATAATGTATGGCAATCTAGGAGCACTGAACATCAGAGGTAAAGTTGAGGAATCAGACTGAGTGGCAGGGGGAGGGAGAGACAGTTTAGAAGCAGCTAGAAGTTGTCAGACATGACCCAGTGGGAGCTGGCGCCCTGCAGGATGGATTGGCTGGCGTGCGTGGTGAAGAAAGCACTCGGGATGTGTTTTCCACGTTGGGAGAGAACGAGTGGTGGAGAGTCTTCTCAGGACTCCAGTGCCAGTGAAAAGCAGTGCCCAATTGGTAAAAGATAAGTACATGTGGTTAACCTACTGCACAGGTCAAAAAACACCCCATTTGGGAAGAACCTCTCTCCCACTTACCTGCTCCCTCCCCATCCTGCACCAGTTCTCTGGCCAGCTTCAGTGATTGTTGCATCCCCTGGGCAGGAAGTAGGACTGGTCACATGTCCTGAGCCATTCTCCCGGCCTTGGAAGGGAACAAATTAACAAACAGGAAAAAATAATCTGCCAGCTCCCCTAAGCTGAGAATTCAGGGCAGGCACAGCTCCCTTGCCACAGGCATAAGGGGTCCACAAACTCTGAATGCCTTTCACCCTTGCATAGACCTGTATGGGCCCATTTCAACAGTACAGGCCCACATTAGCAGAGTACAACAGGATAGATACCTAAAGCCTAACTTCACTTTATCAGCTATATGGCAGGTTCATGACATTTGATACTGTTCTGCTCATTAAGCGGGGTCGTCACCTACCCACACCAGGGGCCTGAGGACTGGAGGCTACCCTCACACCACCTAGCCACCTGCGTCAGGGATCCAAGAATAAGTGGTATCTCCCAGTCCTTACAGTCAACAGTACTGGGTGCTCATAGTCCAGCTGCAAAACCCACCTACCTGTGCACACTAGGGAGCAGGGAATCACTTTCCTCCCAGACACTCAGCAGCAACCATTAGCCCCCTGCCTTGCTCAGCATGTGACTACCTACTGCAGCCAGATACCTGTGCCTACTCCAAACACCCCTGCCTGTCTACAACTGTAGGTGAGATCCCAAACCACACACTTTGTGCTCAACTATCTGGACAGCTGAGCAGAATCCATACAAGAAAAGTAAATGGACTCCTGGGCTTACAGACCTAGTAACAGATCCAACCTCCTGGTGACAGGATGTTAGAGCTTCAAAGACATCAATAATCAAACTAACTCACAGGAGCAGCCTATTTGGGCATATCAAACAAAACAAGAAGCTAGGACACAGTAAGCAAATATAAAATACATAAATATAATAACTTATTGATGGCTTGGAGACAACAGTCAATATCAAATCACATAAAGAGTAGAACATGATGGTTTCAGCAAGCTCCCAAAGCAAAGACTCAAGAAATTTTCTGGAGGAAGAGAACTTCTTGGAATTACTGGAGGTAGAATACAGAAGATTAATATACAGAACTCATCAAGAGATCAGGAGGGAGTCCAGGCAAAAAGTAGGAAATGCCAAGGAACACACAGACAAAGTAATGGAGGAACTTAAGAAGATTAGAGAAAAGCACAATGACAAATTTAACAGGCTGCAAGAAGACATAGAGACAACAAACAGAAATCCAGAAGATTAACAATAAAATTTCAGAATTAGACAACTCAATAAAAGTCATAGGAGAAGAACTGAGGCAATGGAAGTCAGAATAAGTGGGACTGAAAATAAAGCACTTGACACCAATCTATTTAAGGAAAAATCAGATAAAAGAATTTTAAAAAATGAAGAAACCCTAAGAATTATGTTGGACTTTATTAAGAAGAATAACCTAAGAGTAATTGGAGTACCGCAACAAGGCGGGATAACAGAAAATACAGAGAGAATAGTTGAATATTTGTTGGCAGAAAACTTCGCTGATATCATGAAAGATGGAAACTTATCTAAGATCCTTATCGAACTCCACAGAAGGTAGACCCCAAAAGAAAGTCACCAAGACATATTATAATCAACTTGCCAAAACCAAAGATAAAGAGAATTTTAAGAGCAGCTAGGCATAAACGAAAAGTCATCTACAAAGGAGAGTCAAAAAGACTAAGCTCGGACTACTCAGCAGAAACCATTCAGTCAAGAAGGCAATGGGATGATATATATAAAGCCTTGAAGGAAAAAAATTTCCAGCCAAGAATTATATATCCAGCAAAACTGTCTCTCACATACGATGGCAAAAATTAGGGCATTTCCAGGTAAACAGAAGTTTAGGGAACTTGCAAAAACGAGACCAAAACTACAAGAAATACGAAAGGAAATCCTCTGGTTAGAAAATCAATAACATCAGATAACAACCCAAGACTACAACACAGGACAGAGAAACCAGACATAAACCCAGATAGGGAAGTCACAAAAATAAATCAAAGCTAAAATGCTGAAAATAAGGAAACACAGAAGTCAGTATGTAAAAGATGACAATATTAAAACAAAAAAGGGGGACTAAAAAATGTAGTCATAGATCTTTCATATGGAGAGGAAGTCAGGCAATATAAAGAAATAAAAGATTGGTTTAAACTTAGAAAGATAGGGGTAAATATTAAGGTAACCACAAAGGAAACTAACAATCCTACACATCAAAACAAAAAACGTAAAGATTAAATACAAAATCAACAGCAATGAAAAAGATGAAAAGAAGAACGACTCAGTATAGACAATTAACTGGAACAAAGAAACTGTAAACAACACACAAAAAAGACACCAAAATAACACTAAACACATACCTATCAATAATTTACACTGAATGTAAATGGACTAAATGCACCAATAAAGAGACAGAGTGGCAGATTGGATGAAAAAACAAGATCCATCCATATGCTGCCTACAAGAGACACACCTTAGACTTAAAGACACAAACTAAAACTCAAAGGATGGAAAAAAAATACATCAAGCAAACAACAATCAAAAAAAAGCAGGAGTAGCAATATTAATCTCCAACAAAAGAGACTTTAAAGTAAAATTCACCACAAAGGATAAGGAAGAACACTATATAATGATTAAACGGTCAATACACCAGGAGGACATTACCATAACAAATATCTAAGCACCAAATGACAGGGCTCCAAAATACATAAAACCAATTCTAACAGCATTGAGAAGAGAAACAG
Source organism: Dugong dugon (assembly GCA_030035585.1). Taxonomy (NCBI): domain Eukaryota; kingdom Metazoa; phylum Chordata; class Mammalia; order Sirenia; family Dugongidae; genus Dugong; species Dugong dugon. Next base: position 40,229,991 of record CM057479.1, read on the forward strand.
ACGGTTCCACAAGAATAGTAGAAGACTTCAACATACCACTTTCAGTGAAGGACAGAACATCCAGAAAGAAGCTCAGTAAAGACATGGCAGATCTAAATGCCACAATCAAGCAACTTGATCTCATAGACATATACAGAACACTCCACCCAACAGCAGCCAAGTACACTTTTTTTTTCCCAATGCACATGGAAAATTCTCCAGAATAGACCGTATTAGGCCATAAGGCAAGCCTTAACAGAATCCAAAGCATCAAAATACTATAAAGCATCTTTTCTGACAATAAAGCCATAAAAGTAGAAAACATTAACAGAAAAAGCAAGGAAAAAAAATCAAATACATGGAAACTGAACAACACCTTCCTCAAAAAATTTGGATTATAAAAGACATAAAGGATGCAATAAAGAAATTCATAGATTCAAATGAGAATGAAAACACATCCTACTAGAACCTTTGGGACACAGAAAAAGCAGTGCTCAGAAGTCAGTTTATAGCAATAAATGCACACATCCAGAAAGAAGAAAGGGCCACAATCAAAACATTAACCCTACAACTCTAACAAATAGAGAGCAGCAAAAGAAGCCCTTGGGCACCAAAAGAAAGCAAATAAGAATAATTACAGCAGAATTAGAAGAAATTAGCAGAAATAGAAAAACAACTGAAAGAGTTAACAAGACCAAAAGCCAGTTCTCTGAAAAGATTAACAAAAATCAATAAACCATTGGCCAAACTGACAAAGAAAAACAGTAGAGGAAGCAAATAACCCAAATAAGAAATGAGATGGACAGTATCACAACAGATCCAACTGAAATTAAAAGAATCATAACAGAATACTATCAAAAATTGCACTCTAACAAATTTGAAAACTGAGAGGAGACAGACAAATTTCTAGAAACCCACTATCTACCTCAACTAACCCAAACAGAGGTAGAACAACTAAATAAACACATAACAAAAGAAGAGATTCAAAAGGTAATTAAAAAACTCCCAACAAAAAAAAGTCCTGGCCCAGACGGTTTCACTGTAGAATTTTACCAAACTTTCAAAGAGTTAACACAATTACTACTAAAGGTATTTCAGAGCATAGAAAACGATGGAATACTCCCAAACTCATTCTATGAAGCTAGCATAACCCTGATACCAAAACCAGGTAAAGACACCACAAAAAAAGAAAATTACAGATCAATATCCCTCATGAACATAAACACAAAAATTCTCAACAAAATTCTAGCCAAAAGAATTCGACAACCTGTCACAAAAATAATTCACCATGACCAAGTGGGATTCACACCTGGTAGGCAATGATGCTTTAACATTAGAAAAACAATCAATGTAATCCATCACACAAATAAAACAAAAGACAAGAACCATGTGATCTTATCAATTGATGCAGAAAAGGCATTTGACAAAGTTTCATGATACACACTCTCAACAAAATTGGAATAGAAGGAAAATTCCTCAGCATAATAAATGGCATATATACAAAGCCATCAGCCAACATTATTCTAAATGGAGAGAGTCTGAAAGCATTCCCCTTGAGAATGAGAACTAGACAAGGATGCCCTTTATCACCACTCTTATTAAGTGTTGTGCTGGAGGACCTAGCCAGAGCAATTAGGCTAGAAAAAGAAATAAACCACATCCAGATTGGTAAGGAAGAAGTCAAAGTATCTCTATTTGTAGATGATATGATCTTATACACAGAAAACCCCAAAGAATCCAAAAGAAAACTAGTGGAACTAATAGAAGATTGCAGCAAAATATCAGGATAGGAGATAAACATAGAAAAATCAGTTGGATTCCTCTACACCAACAAAGAGAACTTCCAAGAGGAAATCACCAAATCAATACCATTTACAATAGCCCCCAAGAAGATAAAATACTTAAAAATAAATCTAACCAGAGATGTAAGAGATCTATACAAAGAAAACTACAAGACATCACTGCAAGAAACCAAAAGAGATCTATATAAGTGGAAAACATACCTTGATCATGGATAGGAAGACTCAACATTGTGAAAATGTCTATTCTACCCAAAGCAATCTACAGATACAATGAAATCCCAATCCAAATTCCAATGGCATGTTTTAACAAGATGGAAAAACAAATCACCAACTTCATCCGGGAAGGGAAGAGGCCCCAGATAAATAAAGCATTACTGAAGAAGAACAAAGTGGGAGGCCTCACACTACCTGATTTTAGAACCTATCATACTGCCATGATAGTCAAAACAGCCTGGTATGGTACAACAACAGTTACTCAACCAATGGAACAGAATTGAGAATCCAGATGTAAATTTATCCACCTATGAGCAGCTGATATTCAACAAAGGCCTAATATCCATTAATTGGGGAAAAGACAGTCTCTTTAACAGTTGGCAGAACTGGATATCCATCTGCAAAAAACTGAAACGACCCATACCTCACACCATACACAAATACTAACTCAAAATGGATCAAAGACTTAAACACAAAATCAAAAACAATAAAAATCATGGAAGAAAAAATAGGGACAATGCTAGGAGCCATAATACATGGCATAACAGAACACAAACCATAACTAACAATGCACAAGCACCAGAAGAGAAAGTAGATAACTGGAAGCTCCTAAAAATCAAACACTTATGCTTATCAAAAGACTTCACCAAAAGAGTAAAAACACAAACTACAGAGTGGGAAAATTTTTTTGGCTACAACAACTCCAATAAGGGTCTAATCTCTAAAACCTACAAGATATTGCAAAACCTTAGCAACAAAAAGACAAATAACCCGGTTAAAAACTGGGCAAAGGATATAGACAGGCACTTCACCAAAGAAGACATTCAGGCGGCTATCAGACACATGTGGAAATGCTCATGATCGTTAGCCATTAGAGAAATGCAAATCAAAACTACAGTGAGATATCATCTCACCCCAACAAGCCTAGCAATAATCCAAAAAACACAAAATAATAAATGTTGGAGAGGTTGTGGGGAGACTGGAATTACACTGCTGGTGGGAATGTAAAATGGTACAACCACTTTGGAAATCAATTTGGTGCTTCCTTGAAAAGCTAGAAATAGAAGTACCATATGATCCAGCAATTCCATTCCTTGAAATATATCCTAGAGAAATAAGAGCTGATAGATATATGCACACTTCCGTTCATTGCAGCACTGTTCACAGTAGCAAAAAGACGGAAACAACCTAGGTGCCCATCAGCGGACGAACAGATAAACAAATTATAGTACATTCACACAATGGAATACTTACAATGATAAATAATAATGATGAATCTGTGAAACATCTCATAACATGGATGAATCTGGAAGGCATTACGTTGAATTAAATTAATCAGTTGCAAATGGACAAATATTATACGAGACCACTATTATAAGAACTCAAGAAATAGTTTAAACACAGAAGAAAACATTCTTTGATGGTTACAAGGGTGGGGAAGGAAGGAGAAGGGTATTCACTAACTAGTTAGTAGACAAGAATAATCTTAGATGAAGGGAATATCAACACACAATACAGGGGGAGTCAGCACAAACCAAAGCTAAGAAGTTTCCTGAATACAGCCAAACGCTTCCAGGGACAGAGTAGCAGGGACAGGGTTCTCGGGACCATGCTTTCAGGGAACATCTAGGTCAATTGGCATAACAAAGTTTATTAAGAAAATATTCTGCATCCCACTTTGGTGAGCAGCGTCTGGGGTCTTAAAAGCTAGTGAACGGCCATCTAAGATATACCAATTTGTCCCAGCCTACCTGGAGCAAAGGAGAATGATGAACAGCAAAGACACAAGGAAAATAGCCCAAGAGGCAGAAAGGGCCACATAAACCAGAGACTCTATCAGCCTGAAATCTGAAGAACTAGATGGTGCCTAGCTACCACCAATGACCACCCTGACAGGGAAAACAATAGAGTTCCTGACAGAGCAGGAGAAAAGTAGGGTGCAGAACTCAAATTCTAGTAAAAAGACCAGACTTAATGGTCTGACTGAGACTGGAGGAACCCCAGAAGACACAGCCCCCATATTCTCCCTTAGCCCAGAACTGACACCATTCCTGAAGCTAACTCTTCAGACAGAGATCAGACTGGACTATGGGACATAAAATGATACCCATGAAGAGTGTGCTTCTTAGCTGAAATAAATACGTGACACTAAATGGGCAGCTCCTAGCCAGAGGCGAGATGAGAAGGCAAGAAAGGGACAGGAGCTGGTTGAATGGACACGGGAAATTCAGGGTGGAAAGGAGGAGTATGTTGTCACATTATAGGGAGAGCAGCTAGGGTCACATAGCAATGTGTGTATAAATTTTCGTATGAGAAACTGACTTGAACTGTAAACTTTCACTTAAAGCACAATTAAAAAAAAAAAAAAAGAACTGACTCCTGGACCCAACCCCAGAAACAATGGCTCCAAGTCTTAAAAGTGGTGTCCCAACAATCTGTATTTTAACTAGATTCTCAGGTAATTCAAGTGTTGAAATAATTTGGAGAACATTTGTACTTTAAGAACTCTGAAAATGATCAAAATAGGATTCATCCATTATAACTGAGGTCACAGGGGCTATGTCACAGCCCAGAAGTACAGACAGATTTATGTGACAATGTTATGTTTACTGTCTAAAAAACCATTTTTCCCAGAGTAAACAAATAATAACAGAATCATTAGAAAATTATTTTTGGCTGCTCTTTTCAAGGACTTACCAGTGCTGCCAACTGAAAGAAGTAGTAATTTTTCCTTGAATGTCATGGTTGCTAAAGCATAGTCACTTGTGATTTAAACACACACACACACACACACACACACACACACACACACACGGGGTCACCGTGAGTTGGAATCAACTCAACAGCGACTAACAACAACAACATATATATACATACATATAGGAAGTCTCTGGGTGGCATGAACAATTAAGCACTCAGCTGCTAACCAAGAAGTTGACTGAGTCCACCCACCCAGAGGCATCTCAGAAGAAAGGCCTGGTGATCTACTTCCAAAAAATCAGCCACTGAAAATTCTATGGAGCACAGTTCTACTCCGACACACATGGGGTTGCCATGAGTCAGAATCAGCTTCATGGCAACTAGTTTTTAATACATACATAAAAACCAAAACCAATCCCATTGTCATTTAGTCAGTTCTGTGTCATGGAGTAGGGTTTATACTCATCAACTAATTTGAAAAATTGGTGGTTCAAATCCACCCAGTGGCACCAAGAAAGAAAGGCCTGGCAATCTACTTCTGCAAAAATTATAGCCAAGAAAAACCCTATGAAGTTCTACTCTGTAACACATGGTGTGTGTCTCTGTCTATCTATCTATCTCCACACAGCTTTTAAAGAGTATTTCCTGGCTGTCAAAAATGAATTAGTAGTAAAGGGGAGAGAGTGTTGCATATGTAAGAAGCACAGTGATTTAAAATGTCTAACGTCATTGTCACAAATATCAGGTAAAGTGAGAAACAGATTAGGATAAATAAGTGGTACCAGAACACTGCTTTGCTGAAACTATTTTTATTCTTTACCTGTTTTCACAGAATATCCTTTTCTCTGTCTACCACCCTTCTCTTTATCTCTACTTTCTCCTCTCATTTCCTGATTCCTACTTTTCATCCAATGCTATACACTTTGCTCATTCTTGCATTTTCTAATCTGTACTTCATATGATCATTTTGTTTTCAGGTGAACAGTTTATCAAGTTTTAACAGTATGTAATTTAAATATTTTGGTAGATAAGTTTTGATATAAAATTGATTCCACCTAATAACAAACCACACTACTAATATTTTCCTAAGCTTGTTTAAAACTGATCTTTGCCCAGTACACAAATCCTATGATAATCAGTGCCATAATAATGATTAGATAGCACATCAAATTATGGGTCAACTATTTTCCACATGGCAGGAAACATGCTCTTACAAAGCATATGCATTAGTTAAAACAAAAAGACTTGGAATATAAAAATACGTTTAGATTGTATTTTATCTGTATATTAAAGTACCACTGGAGAGACAAATATTTCACATTTTTAATCTATTCTTTTTTCTGGTATTTTTAATAGTTTGGGGAATGCCTGATGAAATAAAGAGGAGCAACCAGAAATTGATGCCCTGTGAAGCCATTTACTAAAGGGCCACTTGATGGCTTGAAAGAGTCAAAGCATCTCATATGGAGACGTTTCCAAGAAGCACAGAGAGGGTCTCCTGGAATATTTATGTGGTGCCATTTTAAAATAGGCTAAATAATTTATTAATATGGCCTCTTTTCTTTCACATTTTGAAGACAGAATGGTTTTATAATTGAATAATCAGTTTAGCAAGGTGAATCCTTTAGATACAACAAAAAAACTTGAAGAGATGTAATTAAAATTATAACAAAGCACTGATTAAAAACTGAGCACATGGTCCAACATGAATGCTTTCACCACATATCTAAAATATAATCTTGGACACATTTACAGATTGAAGCTACCATTGCTTAGACAATATCATTTAAGAAAACTTCATAATTTTTATAATGATGCTTATTATTTTATTTTATTTTTAATCTGGGATAATGACTTTCAGCTGCATTTTTTTGTTATTAATAATTAAAAAATTACTTTTCAATTCACAAAGTTTTAAGTCTTTTGTTTGAATTTCCATATTCTATAAGTTTCCCTCAGAAATATACATATGCACATTATAAGCAGTAGGTATGTATGTGTGTATACATAGGGTTACATATATGCATGTAATAGGTACATACATATATGTGTATACATGTAAAATGTATGTATATGTGTGTGAGAGACAAGGATTTTGTTTTGGCTCCATATCCTAGTATAATGCAAGTTTTTAATAAACAGTTAATGATTGAATAAGTGAATTATATCACAAACATTAGCAATAAACTTTAACAGTAAAATTTTCACATATCCTTAAAAATAACTTTAACTATTCCACTTTGACGAAGTGGTTATTTATGTTTCAGCTATACTTAAATACAAACTTTTCCTGTGAGTCTTATTCCTCAGGCTTTGCCATTTTTTTGGAATGAGTTTTTGCATTTTTGTTTATACTCTACATTGAACACCTAGTTGTGCTTAAGAGGCATAATGAATTTCATTCTCCAATCAATTCAAACAGATACCTCCCTGTTATATACATTTTAATTCAAACATGTGTTTGATATATTTTTTTTTAGCTTCAGTTTAAAATAATGTGAGTGCTGTTTGCCACAGAAGTATCATACCCACTGAAATCTAGGTTCTATTACCTAAATGTATTTTCAATTCAGCACCCAATAAGTACTACTTAACTATCATATAATCTAAGTTGAAATACATAATAATAGGATTTTTCTCTTTTCTAACTTGTAGGCAATCTACCATGAACATCCATCCTTCATACTGCCCTTTATATGTTCTTGTACACAGGATGTAATAAGTAGACCGTATGATTATAAAATTCTTACTCAAGTAAAACTTTTGTCTTTTCATTTTAGTGTGTATAATGGTAATATAATATGAAACAAAAAATTATAGAAACTAATCAAATGTGATTAATTAAAAAAAAAAATTTTCACAAGCATTGTTCTAGGAACAAGGAATAACAAGTAAGACAAATATGATCCATGTTCTGTTCTAATGGAATTTAGAGTCTAGTAATAAGAAAGTAACTTTATTTATACAATAATTGAGGAAGAGCATTCCAAAACCAAGGCACTTAATATGATTAAAACTTCTGGCTAAGGTCTAGGCCAAATCTCTTCTTGTCCAAAGTGACTCTACTTTCTGTTTTTAAAGACAACTTCTGTCATACAATGTAGCTTGTCACCTCTGTAAAATTCCACTGTACAAGTAAATTCTACAAAAAAATGTGGTTTTTCCTACCCTATTCGCTAAAGAAAGAGCTTGAGGTTAGAAATAGCCGTTAAGAGGAGAAAAACTTCTACTTGTACAAGTTTTAAACCTGTGATTTGGGTGGCTAAGACAATTCTAAGAAGATACCCCCCTTTAACTCCCTCAAACATACATGTACTTTTCCATAACCTTGTTCAGCCTAAGCCCAAGGGGCACCTAACCCCTCCTTAAGACTTAGAATAAGCTAATGTTACAAAGTTACAGCCTTTCTGTATCGAAACCCCTTTTATCTCCTTGAGCGTTACAATACTTAGAATTTTCACTTGTAATCATCCTATTTCTTCAACAAATTGTTTACTTTTATATTTCAACAGAACTCACCACCGTAATGCTAAAATAACTCAGTTTAACACAGGCTGAAGGTGTCTAGACGCCAGGAAACATACAATTTAAGTGGTCTGCCAGAATCCGGTCACCTAGAGACATCCGTGCAAAGGTCAATCCCAGCAAACATAGTCAACTGAGAACCTGGCAGGTGCAATTTTACAATATTAACCAATCAAATGTACTCCAACTATACTTCCCTATTTGTGGTTTTTCCTTCATAAGCCTCTGAAACACTGCAGCTCAGGGGAGCACATTCATGGATTTCTCCAAGCATTGTATTTTCCTGTTTCAAAATGCCTTTTGCCATAATAAACTATTTTTAAATTTAAACAGACTTGTATTTTTTTTTTGGTCAGGCCTGGGGGTGGGTAATCCCCTCCCCCCAACTGGTATTATCACTGGTACTGCACCACCACTTACAGCGTTTTACTTCACCCTGCCCACATAGTCACTTTCATGAAATTTTTCTCAACTTATCCCACCTGAGAGCCATTTCCTTCTGGGATACTGACTGGTAGGTTTTATATATATATATATAAATGTATATATGTGTGTGTGTATTTTTTATTGTGCTTTAGGTGAAAGTTTACAGCTCAATTTAGTTTCTCATACAAAAATTTATACACACTTTGTTATGTGACCCTAGTTGCTCTCCCTATAATGTGACTGCACACTCTTCCTTTCCACCCTGGATTTCCTTTGTCCATTCAACCAGCTCCTGTCCCTTTCTGCCTTCTCATCTCGCCTCCGGACAGCAGCTGCCCATTTAGTCTCGTGAATCTATTTGATCTAAGAAGCACACTCTTCATAAGTATCATTTTATGTCTTATAGTCCAGTCTATTCTTTGTCTAAAGAGTTGGCTTTGGGAATGGTTTTAGTTCTGGGTTGACAGAGAGTCCGGGGGCCATGTCTTCTGAGTTCCCTCCAGTCTCAGTCAGACCATTAAGTCTGGTCTTTTTACAGTAATTTGAGTTCTGCACTCCACTTTTCTCCTGCTCCATCAGGGACTCTCTGTTGTGTTCCCCGTCAGGGCAGTCATTGGTGGTAGCCGGGCACTATCTAGTTCTTCTGGTCTCAGGCTGATGGAGTCTCTGGTTTAAGTGGCCCCTTTTGTCTCTTGGGCTAATATTTTCCTGTGTGTTTGGTGTTCTTCATCCTTCCTTACTACAGGTAGGTTGGGACCAATTGATGGATCTTAGATGGCCACTCTCTAGTTTATAAGACTCCAGATGCCACTCACCAAAGTAAGATGCAGGACATTTTCTTAATACACTTTGTTATACCAATTGTGATGAGTTATAATTTTAATTAAATCAATATTCAAGACTGTATAAACAATAGTGACCTTTAGAGTAAGCAGTATTTGATGATACTATTTCCTTTCTTATTATAACTTTTTTTTTCATGGAGTTAGTATTTACCATTATATTTTATTTTTATTTATTTATTTGAAACACATCACCAATTTCAATAATTATCAATACTTTGCCAGTCTTATTCACCTATTTCTTTTTTAAAAAAAAATTTTTTACTGTTCTTTAGATGAAGATTTACAGAACAAATAGTTTCTCATTAAACAGTCAGTATACATATTGTTTTATGACATTGGTTAACAACCCCACGACATGTCAACACTCTCCCTTCTCGACCTTGGAGGACCGTTTTTCTTGATGAAATTATACATAGCCAAAGTTACACCATTTCAAAAGTTTCTACATGTACAACTCAGTGACATCAATTACATTTTTCCAGCTGCGCTGCTATTCTCACTATCGTTTTCCAAATTATTCCCACACCATTATCTTCAACTCACTGTCTCCTAGCCTTCCCATCAAACCTCTTGAGTTGCTTTTGTCAATTTGGTCTCACATAGATAATTATTTTTCTTTTTTGCACCTTAGATGAAGGTTTTCAGAACAAATAGTTTCTCGTTAAACAGTTAGTACACATATTGCCCTATGAAAATGGTTAAGAATCCCAAGACATGTCAACACTGTCCCTTCCCAACCTTGAGTTCCCTATCACCAGCTTTCCTGTCCCCTCCTGCCTTCTGGTCCTTGTCCCCTGACTGCTGTGCCTCATTAGTGCCATTTTGTTTTATGAGGCTGCCCAATCCCCGGCTGAGTGGTGAACTTCAGGAGTGACTTCACCATGGAGCTAAAAGGGTGTCTGGGGGCCATACTCTCGAGGTTTCTCCAGTCTTTCAGGCCAATAAATCTGGTCTTTTTTTGTGAGTGAGAACTTTGTACTACATTCTTTTCCAGCTCTTTCCAGGACCCTCTATTGTGATTCCAGTTACAGCAGTCTGTGGTGGTAGCTGGGCACAATCTAGCCGTACTGGATTCAGTCTGGTGGAGACTGTGGTAGCTATGGTCCATTAGTCCTAATTAACTAATCTTTTCCCTGTATCTTATTCTCTTCATTCTCCCTTGCTCCCGAAGGGGTGAGACCAGTGGAGTATCTTAGATGGCTGCTCATAGGCTTTTAAGACCCCAGACGCTACTCACCAAGGTAGAATGCAGAACATTATCTTTATAAACTGTGTTATGCCTATTGAGCTAGATGTTCCCTGCGACCATGGTCCCCACAGTCCTCTGCCCAGCAATTCAGTCCCTCAGAGAGTTTGGAAGTGTCTATAGAGCTTCCATGATCTTTCCTTGTACAAGTTGTACTGGCTTCCCCAGTATTGTGTACTGTCTTACCCTTTACCAAAGTTACAACTTATCTATTGATTATTTAGTTCCCCCCACACCCCTCCCATCCCTCGTAACCAACAAAGACTGTATCTTTTTGTGTGTAAACATTTACATGAGATTTTACAGTTGAGATCTCATATAATCTTAGTCCTTTTGTGATTGACTTTTTTCACTCAGCATAATGTCCTCCAGTTTCATCCATGTTATGAGATGCTTCACAGATTCATCATTGTTCTTTATCTTTGCATAGTACTCCACTGGGTGTATATATCTTAGTTTGTTTATTCATTCATCTGTTGATGGGCCTCTAGGTTGTTTCCACCTTTTTGCTATTGTGAACAGTGCTGCAAAGAATATGGTGTGCATATGTCTACTTGTGTGACGGCTCTTATTTCTTTATGATATATTCCTAGGAGTGGAATTGCACTTTGTAGTGCTTTTTTTGTGGTGCTGACATTTTCTTTGTTCCTCTCCTCTCCTGTGAAGAGTCCCTTTTGTTTGTGGATTTTTTTTGTTTTCATTTTTTTTTTTTTTGTATGTTTTGTTTTTACTAAGACTTTATGTTTTTCTTCTTTATTTTGATGAGTAGGTTTGTTAACTTTCTTTGTGGTTACCTTGAAATTTACCCTTATCTTCCTAGGTTTGAACCAGTCTATTATTACTTCGTATAGTCTTGCCTTCCTCTCCATTAGAAAGTTCTATATCTACACTGTTTATGCCCTCTTTTATTTTTCTGATGTTGTTGTCATTTACAGATTAACCTCTCTGGTTCCCTGTTTCAATTCTTTTGGTTTTGCATAGTCCTTAAGGGTTCATTTCCTAGGTTGGTGTCTGGCTAGTACAATCCTGTGTCCTCAATTTAACCTGTGGTCTGATGTTCTTTGTTCTCAGATGGAAGGGCTCCCTTTAATAAGTCTTGTAAGTTTGGTTTGGTTTTTACATAGTCCCTGAATTTCTGTTTATCTGGAAATCACCTAATTTCACCATCATATTTGAACGAGAGTTTTGCAGGATATATTATTCTTGGCTGGCAATTTTTTTTTTCAAGGTTTTATATGTGTCATCCCATTGCCTTCTTGCCTGCATGCTTTCACCTGAATAAGCCGAGCTTAGTCTTATTTTTTCTCCTCTGAATGTGACTTTTTGTTTTTCTGAAGCTGCTCTCAGGATTCTTCGTTTGTCTTTGGTTTTAGCGAGTGTGATTATGATATGCCTTGGTGATTTTCTTTTGGGGTCTATCCTATATGGGGTTCGTTGAGCTTCTTGGATGGTCAGCTTTTCATCTTTCATGATATTGGGGAAGTTTTCTGTCAGCAGTTCTTTGGTGATCCTCTCTGTGTTTTCTGTTTTCTCTCACTGTTCTGGAACTCCAATCACTTGCAAATTTTTGCTTTTGATTGTATCCCACATAATTCTCTGAGTTTCTTTATTCTTTTTTCTGATTTTTCCTCAAACAGGGTTGTATCCAAGTGTTTGTCTTCAATGTCACTGATCCTATCTTCTATTGTTTCAAATCTTCTCCTCAGCCCTTCTATGACACTGTCCATTTCTGAAATCTTGTTGTTAATCTTTTGGATTTCTAATTGTTGTTTTTGTATGATTTCTAGTTGTGAATTTATTTTAGCATTTTTTTCCTGTATTATTTTCTTAAATACTTCCATTTTTTGTCTGTATTTTCCATGAATTTGCCTTCGTTTTGCATGAATTTGTCTATTTTTTCCTTATTTTTGCCTGCTTTTTGCTTCAACTTTTGGATAATTCTGAATATTAAAGATGTGAATTCCCCGTCAGTTAGGCCTAGTGCCTTTTCTTCTACTGGAAGGTGATCTGATGTTTTATTTTGGACACCTACTGGAACCTTCCTGTCCTGTTTTTGTAAATGTTTTGATACTGTCTGCTGTCTTCGGGGCATTCAGTAGTTATCTTCCTTGTTTATTAATTGTAGATTTGTTTGTTTCATTCTGCTTTTTTGTTTTATTTGGTTATGTCTGAGCAGGCCAGCTGTCCATTCTTTGTTATTTGCTTGTCAGTGCAAGACAGGTTCCAGTAGGCCATGCCTGTGCTGCTTGGGAGTTTGATGTTCTGAGCATGGTGCAGGTAGGCAGGAAGGATAGGGTAGATTGTGAAGTGTGGAACTAAGATGGGTATGGGAAAGAGGAGAGAGGAACAGGAGCCAAAAACATATACACAAACAAAAAAGAATGCTAAGGGAGCTTGCTATTGGTATGGAGAGATGAGAGACTGAAAAATGGGGAAAAACAAAAATAAAAAAAGGAAAAAGGATAAAGAAAAAAATGAATAAATCGAGAAACTTGAAATGAAAAAAAAAGACAAAAAGAGAATAAGAGAGAGAAGAAAACAAAACAAAGAAGCAAAAAAAAAAAAAAAACCTAAAACAAACCAAAAAAGAAGAAAAAAAAATGCCCCCAGGGATGTCCTTGTGCATCTGTGCAGAGTAAGCAAGTAGCTTCCAAGCCGTGTGGTACTGCCCAGCTAGAAGGGGCTCCCAAGCCAAGAAAAGAAAAAGGAAACAAACAAACAAAGCAAAACAGAACAAACCAGAGCAAACAAATGAACAATCAAAAAAGTCCCCGGGGTCCCACCAGCGTGGCGGCATGGGCCGGAAAGCAGTTTCACAGTTGAGCGGTATTTCACAGCCTTTCAGGAAGAAGCAAAGATGGTGCATGGAGTCAGATATTTGAGAGAAAGGAGGGGAAGATGGTGAGAGGTAAAGAAGAAATCTAAAGCAGAAAAAAGCAACACCAGCAGCCAACAAAAGTCACTCGGGGAGCCATCTAGTGCGGGCAGGTGAAATCCAAGCGACACTAGCGTGAAGCTGGTGTTTCCCTGCCAAGAGCCTGTGGCTTCAGGAAGCAGAGGAGGCTGAGTTGGGGTGAAGAAGGGTGGGGGGTGGGAAAGCATATATTGCTGGTTACCGGCTGTTCTGTGTCCTGCTGGAAAGTCCATGAAGCTGCTTTCTTGTACCCCCTGTTCACTGATCTCCGATAGGAGTCCATGATGGCAGATCCATGCTACAGTAGCTGATAGGGGACCTCTGCATGTATCTCTCCTAGCTCTCTGTTCTTGGTCAGTTTCTTATTCCATTCAGTGCTTGGCTAAGTTCTTTATATCTTCATTTGATGCTTAGGGTTTCAGGATTGATGTGTGGCTCTGTTTGACTTAGTTTTTCTGATCTTTTCTGCTTCTGACTATAGTGCTGTGTTGCCTGGAAGTCCTCAGTATTTATCTTTTTAAATAACATTTGCTTTATTTTACTATACCATCTGGTTAATTCTTCTCACACAATTTTCCACATGGTCAAAGGCATTCGTTTTTCTCTCAGTTCCATTTTATTCCAAAAGAATCCCCCCAGGAGTGGTTATGTGCCTGCCCCAGTCAGACCTAGGCATTCTTTGAGACTTGTAATTTCTTTTTACTATGACCTAATAAAACACTCTTGGTACACATACCACATTGACATAGAGTTGTTTAAATTAGCAAAGCATTCACCAAGTTTACCTGGAATGAAATAGTTGTAAATTGTACCTCTGTCTACCTGTCATCCATCCACCCACCCACCCACCCACCCACCTATCCATCCATCACTAGACTTGAGAAACCAGCTCAAATGAACTCCTTTGTAACCATTAGTAAGTACATTAACATCCAGAACGTTCATCATTTGTAAATTCTTGATAATCGACTGACTTAGAATCTTAGAAGGGTTACTTAACCTCTCCAGACTCATTTCCTTAGCTATAAAACACTGTGTTTTACTAGATGATCTCTAAAGGATCTTCCAGCTTTACCATTTTATAAGTCAGTGATTCTAAACATAGTCCACAATACATTCTGTGAAACAGGATGTTATGTGATTTGGTAATTTTGTGAACACCATATTATATACCGCTACATCCCATTCTCTGATCGGGATTTCTGAACTCTATTACAGTCATTCTCTGGGTAATGAACGAGATCTGTTCCTAAGTCTGTATGAGTTTACAGGTAACTAGGAACAGGTACATAGATTCTTATTTAGTGTCAGTTAGTCAAATATTTACCTTAGTATATAGGATATGTTTTACCTTTCTATGCATACAAAACTCTTAAGAAACACTTTCAAATACACTAAACATCTTAAACATAATAATGCGGTACATAAGGCATGCACTCGTTATTATGAACCATTGTACTTAAGTCAAATTTTTAATACAAGAGGCTTTACGGCTGTCCATTCTTAAGTACAAGTTGTCCATAACTCCGACATTTTTAACTCACGGACTTATAGTATAACCTCATGGGATCACGGGCATACAAGCAGTCGGACGTTGCTCGAATGGATGTTATTGGGTACATGAGTGTATCTCAAATTCCTGCTCTCAAAGCCTGGAGACCAGGCTATTGATCAATACTGACTGATCCCCTCACTGCACAACACTCCCCTATTCTTGCTAAATATGAATAGATGTATTAAATTCATTTCGAATAGTCCATCTCCTACTGCCCTGTTTTACTTTCGCTGTCACTCTGACTTTGTTCCCATTCCTCATAAACATTTATACTATGCTTTAAAGTCTCCCTTTCATGTTAATAAGACACATACATCCTCAATATACTAAAGCAACTAGCAAAACAGAAATCCTGGGTGAATCCCATTGCTGTGCCTAAAGCTGGATTACTGAGGGCTGCTGGAAAACTTCAGCAGCCCAGACTGGATCAGGACTGACACATACAGTTGTGCAAGTTGCTCATAGACAAATTCCAGAGTGTGCCAAGACACAGTCCCCCACACCCAACTCATGGCCATATTAAGAGGCTCACAGTAATGGGTGTAAATTCCATTATCCCCAAGTTTGTCATCCTTCTGTTTCCCAAATGAACTTTCTTACCTAACCTCTATACAATCCTAAAAAAAACAGGAAGATATTAAATGGTTTCAGATAGGGGAGTAATACAATCAGGTCTGCATTTTAGAAAACTCTCTCTAAATGTATGTAGAGGAATACACCGGAAGGTGTCAAGATTGAAGATTATTGTATAATTCAGGTGAAGGATAATGTTTGCCTGCATTTAGATAGTGACAGTGAACATGAAGGAAAAGGAGCCAGATCTAAAGTAGGGCACAGAGTCCTCTGCTACTAACTTTAAATGTGAAGGTTGTCCAAATCAAAAACCCACTGCGGACCAGTCCAGTTCGACTTATAGTGACCCTATAGGACAGAGTAGAAATGCTCCATTGGGTTTCCAAGGCTGTAAATCTTTACAGAATCAGACTGCCACATCTTTCTCCTCCTGAGCTGCTGGTAGGTTCAAACGGCTACCTTTCAGTTAACAGCTGAGAGCTTTAACCACCGCCCCATTGGGGCTCCTCATAAAGGTGGTAGGGTTAGAGAATTTATTCTTTACCCTTACATTCTGGCAGAGCACTGAGGAAAATTAAAGTTAACTAATAAAAAGTAAAAATACTTATTTTAGAAAGTGAACGCTGGTATGAACAAAGAAAATTAAATAAGGCAAGAGAGCATGGGGGTGCAAGCGTGAGAGCAGGGACAGTATAATTAAATTTCATGGTCAAATGAAGGCTCACTGAGAAGGTGAGATTTAAGCAACACCTAGAAGGTGGTAGGGGAGTGAGTCACGTGCATGTTTGGGGGCAAATACACCAAGCACAGGTACTAAGTGTAACAGAGAACCTAAAGTAGACGCTTACCAGGTGTGGAAGGAAAACCAGCACAGGGCAGCACTTCTGACCCACAAAAGGTGCTGTTGCTGCCTTTGTAGGTGATAGGCACACCGCTGGGGAGAGGAGCCTACACCATAGGTGTCTGCCCAGGGCCCAGTGCTTGATCGCCATGCGGTACCAATAAGTTTCCGCTTGGAGCTCAAGCCACTTCCAGGACCAGCAGCCTTACTCCTTGCAGTTTGGGAAAGATGATCTTGAGGTGAGTACGCCCCAGGCAAGCGTGAAGGGAAAGGGATCCACGTGAGATCTGAGACGGGGCTGTGGGTTTCACCTGAGGTCTGGGGTCTACCCATGACCTGTGTGGTCCTTGCTGTGCAGATTTATCTCAGGGTGGGAAGAGAGGCACAACCTCAGGAGGAGGCCAGTGCGGTTGGAGGAAAGCATGTGAAGTGAATTCAGAGGGCAAAAGAGGGGACAAGCCATGCAGCACCTTGTGGAACGTAGGATTTCTGGCTTTTCATTAGGTCCAGTGGGAACCATTGTAGAGTTTTGAGTGGAGAAGTAACAGGATCTGACTTCTCTTTAATAAGGATCATTGGCTGTTGGGTGGAGAATAAATGGTGGGGTATGGAGTATAGAAACATAACCAATTATTGCAAGAATGGAAGGAGATAGTTGATGGTGGTTCTGGCCAGGGTGGCAGTGATGAAGAAGGTAAGTGGATTCTGGGGATAGATAGATGGACAGACAGACATATATTATTTATTTATTTATCTCCAGAAAATATATATATTTTTTCATTTAATGGCAACCGTTTTTTGTGCTTCATTTTCTTCCCGTCCTTCTCCCTCATCTCCACATGGAGAAAATTCCAAGGTCTACCATAAGATTGTTGTTTTTAGGTGCCATGGAGTCCTTTCCCACTCATAATGAACAAAACACTACCCAGCCCTGCGCCATCCTGACAGTCATTGCTATGCTTGAGCCCAGTATTGCAGCCACTGTGTCAATCTATGTCGTTGAGAGTCCTGGTCGCTTCTGATAACTTGTCCAAAATACGTGAAACAAAATCTCCCTGTCCTCCCTTCTAAGGAGCATTCTGGCTGTACTTCTTCCAAAATACATTATTTTATTCTTCTAACAGTCCATAATATATTCAATATTCATTGCCAACACTTAAATTCTTCTTCAGTTTTATTAGTTGTCCAGATTTCCCATGCTTATGAGGCAATTGAAATACGATGGCTTGGATCAGATACACCTTAGTCCTTAAAGTGACATCTTTGCTTTTTAACACTTTTAGGAGGCCGTTTGCAGCAGATTTGCCCAATGCAATACATCATTTGATTTCCTGACTGCTGCTTCTATGGGTGTCGATTATAGACACAAACAAAATGAAATCCTTGACAATTTCAATATTTTCTCTGTTTGTCATGATGTTGCTTATTGGTCCAGTAGTGAGGATTTTTTTCTTTATGTGGAGGTGTAATCCATACCGAAGGCTGTGCTCTTTGATCTTCATGAGTAGGTGCTTCAAGTCCTCTTCACTTTCAGCAAGCTAAGTTGTGTCACCTGCATAACGCAGGTTGTTAATGAGTTTTCCTCCAATCCTGATGCCCAGTTCTTCATATAGTCCATCTTCTTATAGTATTTGTTCAGAATCCAGATGGAATAAGTATGGCAAAAGGGTACAACCCTTGTGCAGAACTTTCCTAATTTTAAACCACGCAGTATCCCCTTGTTCTATTCGAACAACTCTTTCTTGGTATTATGTACAGGTTCCTCATGGGCACAATTAAATGTTCTGGGATTCCCATTCTTCGCAGTGTTATCCATAATTTGTTATGATGCCCACAGTCAAATGCTTTTTCATGATCAATAAAACACAGGTAAATATCTTTCTTTTTTTTTCTAGTTTCAGCCAAGATTCATCTAAATACATTCCCTTTCCCACATAGTTTTGTTGTTTTTGTGACTGATGCTGTTACCCAAGCCAAATACAGTCAGTGCTCAGTTTTAAAGATTTTTACTTTCTTCTGACTTTGTTCTTCTCAATCACAACATCCAATTCCAAGGTCCCCAGAAACCAGCAGAGACATGGAACACATAAGGTCAAACATAGCAGGACCTGTGGCTCAGTTTAAGGATTTCTTCCTTCTATATTTGGTGTATTATTGAGTACAATGCTATCAGACGCTCTGGGAGCAGAAGCTGAAAAGCATAGCCATAAATCATTACTCTCTTTAATGATTTAGTGATTGCCATTTATTTTGAAATCACCAATAACATTAAAGGGGGACATGTGAGTTTTTATTTATCAAAAGTGGCCACGTATTTACAAATGACTGAGAAACACTGTATCAGAGGTTTATGCATTGTTTAATGCTGTTTGATCCTTCCATGCTAAGTAACACATTTATGTTGATACTGTACTAAAATTGCATTTTTTAAAACAATGCAAGTATCTCCAGTGATCTAGATTAAAGAAGAGTACTTTGCTAGTGGAGTGAGTGGCAAAGAAGGGAAGGAAAGAACTGGGGATTTGTTTTTTAAATTCTTTATTTTGAGAATATTGTAGATTGTTTCTTTATAAGTTTTGTCTAGTTTTCCTCAATGGTAGCCTCTTGCAAAACTATAGTACAATATCACAACCACAATATTGACATTGATAAGTCAAGATACAGAATATTTTTATCATAGCAAGATATATAACCTTTTACAGTGATACCCATTTTACTCCGAACCCCTACCCCTTCCTTAACTCCCTGAAAACACTCATCATTTCTCTGCTTCTACAGTTTTGTGTTTTTAAGAATGTTATATAAATATAATCAATAGTAAGTAACCTTTTGGAATTGGCTTACATCTCACTTAACACAATTCTCTGGAGATACATCAAAATTGTTGTGTGTATTGATCTTTGGTTTACTTTTATTTCTCAGTATGCTATGGGTATACCACACTTTGTTTAACCTTTCATTGGTTTAAAGAAATCTGGATAGTTTCCAGTTTTTAGTTATTACAAATAAAGCTGCTATAAATATTCACGTACAAGTTTTGTGTGAACATATGTCTTCATTTCTCTGGGAAATACCCAAGAGTACAATTGTTAGTTAAATGCTTAGTTTTATAAGAAACTGCCAAACTGTTTTCCAGAGTGATTTTACCATTTTATGTTCCCTCTAGCAATGTATGAGTAATCCGGTTTTTCTCCACATTCTCGTCAGTATTTAGTGTTGTCACTTTTTTTCTTTAAAAAGCTATTCTGGTAAGTAGTCTTGATATCTCTTTATGGTTTTCACTAAATCAAACCGAACTCATTGCCACTGAGTCAATTCCCACTCAGTGACCTTATAGGACAGAGTAGAACTGCCCTATAGGGTTTCCAAACAGCAGAATCCACCAAATTCTTAACTGGATTTTTTTTTTTTTTTTACTGTTAAATTTGGGGAGTTCTTTATGTATTCTAGATATTAGTCCTTTGTCAGATATGTGTTTCGCCAATATTTTCTTCTGCCCTGTAGCTTGTCTTTCCATTCTCCAAACGGGCTCTTCTGCGATTTTTAATTTTGGTGAAGTCCATTTTATCAGTTTTTCCTTTTAATAGATCATGCTTTTAATGTCAAATGTAAGATCAAATTTCTTAGCTGTAGATCACAAAGACTTTTTTACTGTCTTTTTTTTTTAAAAAAGAATATTTTTAGCTTTATGTTTTACATTTAAGTCTATAATCAATTTGGAGTTTTCATTGTTGTATAAAGTGTGAGACTTAGGTGGAGCATCATATTTTTTTTGCCCATAGATGCCCAGTTGCCTTGAACCATTTGTTGAAAATGCTATCCTTTCTCCAATGAATTGCTTTAGCAAATTTTTCAAAAATCAATTGGGCATAATTCTCTGGGTTTATTGTTTATTTCTGGCTTCTCTATACCATTACTATATTCATTATTATATAGTAATCAATACCAAACAGCTTTTATTGCTATAGGTATGTAATAAGTCTTATTACTGGTAGATGGATTTCTCCTACTACTTTATAAAGCTATTTTAGCTGTTCTAGTTCTTTTGATTTTCTATGTAAATTTTAAAATAATCTTCACATATTTTCCAAAAATCTTGCCGGCACATCAACAGGACTGTACTAAATCTGTTAATAGTAAACTTAGGGAAAACTTACATCTTTACTATGTTTAGTCTTCAAATCCATGAACAAAGTATGTTTCTCCACTTGCTTAGATCTTGTTTGACTTCTTTCATCAGTTTTATGCAGTTTAGCTACACATGTCTTGTGTGTGTGTTTTGTTGTTGTTGTTTCTAGACTCACACCTAAGTTTTTTTAAAATCTTTTTTTATTGTACTTTAGATGAAAGTTTACAGAACAAATAGTTTCCATTAAACAGTCAGTACACATATTGTTTTATGACATTGGTTAACCCCATGACATCTCAACACTCAGCTTCTCGACCTTGGAGGACCTTTTTTTTGGGTGAAAATATACATAGCCAAAGATACACCATTTCAAAAATTTCTACACGTATAATTCAGTGACATCGATTACATTTTTCCAGTTGTGCTGCTATTCTCACTGTCCTTTCCCAAATTATTCCATCCCCATTATCTCCTACTCACTGCCCCCAGGCATCTTATTAAAATTTTGAGTTGCTGTTGTCAATTTGATCTCACATAGATAATTTTGTGTGTGTGTGTGTGTGTGTGTGTGTGTGTGTGTGTGCTTTAGATGGAGGTTTACAGAACAGTTTCTCATTAAACAGTACATATATTGCCCTATGACAATGGTTAACAACTCCACGACGTATCAACACTGTCTCTTCTCAAACGGGTTCTCTATCACCAGCTTTCCTGTCACCTCCTGCCTTCTAGTCCTTGTCCCTGGACTGCTTTGCCTCATTAGTCCTGTTTTGTTCTATGGGACTGTCCAATCCCTGGCTGAAAGGTGAACCTCTGAAGTGACTTCACCACTGAGGTAAAAGGCTGTCTGGGGCCCATACTCTCGGGGTTTCTCCAGACTCTTTCAGGTCAGTAAATCTGGCCTTTTTTGTGTGTGTTAGAATTTTGATCTACATCCTTCTCAAGCTCTGTCCAGGACCCTCTGTTGTGATCCCAGTCAGAGCAGTCAGGCACCATCTAGTTGTACTAGACTCAGTCTGGTGGAGGCCATGGTAGTTGTGGTCCATTAGTCCTTTGGACTAATCTTTCTCTTGTATCTTGTTTTCTTCATTCTCCCATGCTCGGAAAGGGGTGAGACCAGTGGAGAATCTTAGATGGCTTCTCACAGGCTTTTAAGACCCCAGACGCTACTCACCAAGGTAGCATGTAGAACATTGTCTTTATACTGTGTTATGCCAATTGAGCTAGATGTTCCCCGAGACCATGGTCCCCCCAGCTCTCTTACCAGCAATTCAGTCCCTCTGGGAGTTTGGATGTGTCTATGGAGCTTCCATGGCCTTTCCTTGTACAAGTTGTGCTGGATTCCCCAATATTGTGTACCGTCTTACCCTTCACCAAAGTTACCACTTATCTACTGTCAATTTTCTTTCCCCCCTACCCCTCCCACCCTTCAAAACCAACAAAGATTGTTTCTTTTTGTGTGTAAACTTTTTCATGCATTTTTACAGCAGACGGTCTCCTACAATATTTGTCCTTTTGTGATTGACTAATTGCACTCAGCATAATGTCCCCCAGTTTCATCCATGGTATGAGATGCTTCACAGATTCATCACTGTTCTTTATCCTTGCATAATACTCCATTGTGTGTATGTACCATAGTTTGTTTATACATTAATCTGTTGATGGGCATCTAGGTTGTTTCCATCTTTTTGCTACTGTGAACAGTCCTGCAATGAACATGCGTGTGCATATGTCTATTCATGTGATGGCTCTTATTTCTCTAGGATGTATTCCTAGGAGTGGGATTGTTGGATCGTATGGTATTTCTATATTTAGCTTTCTAAGGAAGCACCATATCATTTTCCAAAATGGTTTTATCATTATGCAGTCCCACCAGCAGTGCGTAAGAGTTACGATCTCCTCTCGCAACCTTTCAACCTTTGCTATTTCTAGTGTTTTTGATTGGTGCCAGCAATGCTGGGGTGAGATGGTATCTCATTGTGGTTTTAATTTGCATTCTCTAATGGCTAGTGATCGCTATCATTTCCTCATGTGTCTTTTGGTCGCTTGAATGTCTTCTTTGGTGAAGAGTCTATTCATTTCCTTTGTTCATTTTTTAATTGGATTACTTGTCTTTTTGTTGTAGAGGTGTTGGAGTTTTTGTAGATTTTAGAGATTAGACCTTCGTCTGACTTTTAATGTCCAAAAATGTTTTCCCAGTCTATAGGCTCTCTTTTTACTCTTTTGGTGAAGTCTTTTGTTGGGTGTAAGTGTTTAATTTTCAGAAGATCCCAGTTATCTAGCTTATCCTCTGGAGTTTCTGTGTTGTTGGTTATGGTTTGTTTCCTGTTAATGTCGTGCATTAGGGTCTCTAGCATTGATCCTATTTTTTCTTCTGTGAAATTTATAGTTTTTGGCTATTTAGGTCTTTGATCCATTTTGAATTAGTTTTTGTATATGACGTGATGTATGGGTCCTGTTTCATTATTTTGCAGATGGACATCCAGTTTTGCCAGCACCATTTGTTACAAAGACTGTCTTTTCCCCATTTGGTGGACTTTGGGCTCTTGTCGAAGATCAGGTAACCATAGGTGGATGGATTTACATCTGGGTTCTCAATTCTGTTGAATTAGTCAAAGTATCTGTCATTGTATGAGCACCAGGCTGTTTTGACTACTGTAGCTGTAGAGATTAGACCTTTGTCTGACTTGTAATATCCAAAATTTTTTCCCAGGCTGTAGGTTCTGAGGTCAGGTAGTGCGAGTCCTCCTACTTTATTCTTTTTCTTCAATAGAGCTTTACTTATCTGGAGCTTCTTCCATTTCCATATAAAGTTAATGATTACTTTTTCCATCTCTTTAAGGAATGTTCTTGATATTTGGATCAGGATTGCATTGTATTTGTATATTGCTTTCAGTAAAATTGTCATTTTCGCAATGTTGAGTATACCTATCGATGAACGTAGTATGTTTTTTCATTTATGTAGATCCCTTTGAGTTTCTTCCAGTCATGTTTTGTAGTTTTCTTTGTATAGGTCTTTTCCATCCCTGGATAGATTTATCGGTAAGTATTTTATTTTTTTAGGGGCTATTGTAAATGGTATTGTTTTCCTGATTTCCTTTTCATCATTCTCTTTATTGGTGTATAAGAAGCCACCGATTTTTGTATGTTTGTCTTGTATCCTGCTACTCTGCTGAATCTTTCTATTAGTTCCAGTAGATTTTTCCTGGAGTCTTTAGGGTTTTCTATGTATAGTATCATACCATCCACAAACAGGGGCAGTTTAACATCTTTATTACCAATTTGGATGCCCTTTATTTATTTTTCTTGCCTTATTGCTCTAGCTAGGACTTCCAGCACAGTGTTAAATAGGAGTGGAGATAAAAGACATCCTTAACTTGTTCCTGTTCTCAAGGGGAATGTTTTCAGCCTCTCTCCATTAAGAATGATGTTGTCTGTTGGTTTTGCATAGATGTCCTTTATTATGTTGAGAAATTTCCCTTCTATACCTATTCTATTGAGAACTTTTATCAGGAATTGGTGTTGGACTTTGTCAAATTCCTTTTGTGTGTCAATTGAGATGATCATGTGAGTCTTTTCTTTCCTTTTATTTATATGGCAGATTATGTTGATAGATTATCTAATGATGAACCATCCTTGCGTACCTGTTATGAATCCTACTTGCTTGAGGTATTTTTTTTTTTTATATGATGCTGAATTCTATTGGCTAGAAGTTTGTTGAGAATTTTTGCATCTATATTCATGACAGATATTGGTCTGTAATTTTCTTTTTTTGTGACATTTTTGTCTGGTTTTGGTATCAGGGTTATGCTGGCTTCATAAAATGAATTTGGCAGTTTGCTTTCCTAATCTATGTTCTGAAATACTTTGAGGATTACTGGTATAAGCTTTTCTCTGAATGTTTTGTAAAATTCTCCAGTGAAGCCATCTGCATCAGGGCTTTATTTTTGTTGGAATTTTTTTTTTTATTACCTTTTCAGTCTCTTCTCTTGTTATGAATCTTCAACATATTTGATATGATTTTCAACATCACTTTGTTTTAGTTTGGGTAGGTACTGTGATTCTAGAAATTTTTCAAATTTGTTGGAGTATAGTTTTTCATAATACTCTTTTATAATCCTTTTTATTTCAGTTGAGTCTGCTGTAAAGTCCCCCATTTCCTTTCTTATTTGGGTTATTTGAATCCTCTCCTGTTTTTCTTTTGTCAGTCTGGCCAGTGGTTTGTCAATATTGTTGATCCTTTCAAAGAACCAATTTTGGTCTTGTTGATTCTTTCTGTCATTTTTCTCTTTTCTATTTCATTTATTTCTAATTTGCTCTTTATTATTTCCTTTCTTCTATTAGCTGTGGGCTTTTTTTACTGTTGTCTTTCTATTTGTCTGAGTTGTATAGTTAATGTTTTGATTTTTCCCTTTCTTCTTTTTTGATGTGTGCATCTATTTCTATAAATTGCCCTCTGAGGACTCCCTTTGCTGTGTCCCAAATGTTTTGGTATGATGTTTTTCATTCTTGTTTGATTCTAGGAATTTTTTGATTCCATCTTTGGTTTCTTCTATTACCCAGTAGTTTGTAAGCAGGGTGTTATTTATTTTCCATTTAATTGATACTTTCTTTGCTCTTCCTGTTGTTAATTTCTACTTTGATGGCATTCTGGTCAGAGAAGATACTCTGTATTATCTCAATGTTTTGTATCTTGTTAAGGATTGCTCTGTGGCATAAGATGTGGTCTGTTCTGGAGAACTTTCCATGTGCATTGGAAAAGAAGGTGTACTTTGCAGCTGTTGGGTGTAGTGTTTTATATATGTATATGAAGTCAAGTTGGGTGATTGTGCCCTTTAGGTCTTCTGTATCTTTGCTGGGTTTCTTTTTAGATGTTCTGTCCTTTACTGAAAGTTGTGTGTTGAACTCTCCTGCTATTATAGTGGAACTATCAATTTCTCTTTTCAGTGCTGTTAGGGTTTGTTTTATGTATTTTGGAGCCCTGTCATTGGGTGTGTAGATGTTTCTTATCATTATGTCTTCATGGTGGATAGTCCCATTAATCATTATATAATGTCTTTCTTTGTCTTTTACGGTGGATTTTGTTTTAAAGTCTATTTTATGTGAGATTAGTATTGTCACTCCTGCTCTTTTTTGGTAGCTTTTCCTTGACATATTTTTTTCCATCCTTTGATTTTTAGTAAATTTACGTCTTTGTTTCTAAGGAGTGTCTGTTGTAGACAGCATATTGTTGGATCCTTTTTTTTTTTTTTATCCATTCATTCTACATCTCTTTAAGGGTACATTTAGGCCATTTACATTCAGAGTAATTATTGATAGGTGTGAGTTTGTTGCTGTCATTTTGTAGTGCTTTTTTTTTCTGATACTGACGTTTTCTTTGTTCTTCTTACTCTCCTGTGCTGTTCCTTTTCTTTATGGATTTTTTTTTCATTTCTTTTGTTTCTGTAGGTTTGGTTTTTACTAAGACTTTATGTTTTTCTTCTTTATTTTGATTAGTAGGTTCGTTAACTTTCTTTGTGGTTACCTTGAAGTTTACCCTTACCTTATTAGGTTTAAACCAGTCTGTTGTTACTTGGTATTGCCTTGCCTTCCTCTACATTAGTGGGTTCTATACCTACTCTGTTTATTCCCTCTCTTATTGTTCTGATGCTGTTGTCATTTACAGATTAACCTCTCTGGTTCCCTTTTGTAATTCTTTTGGTTTTGGATAGTCCTTGAGAGTTCATTTCCTGGGTTGGTATCTGGGTAGTACAATCTTGCGTCATAGATTCAGCCTGTGGTCTGATGGTGTTTGTTCTCAGATCAAAGGAATCCCTTTAATAAGTCTTGTAAGTTTGGTTTGGTTTTTACATAGTCCCTGAATTTCTCTTTATCTGGAAATGACCTAATTTCACCATCAAATGTGAATGAGAGTTTTGCAGGATATATTATTCTTGGCTGGTAATTTTTTTCTTTCAAGGTTTTATATGTGTCATCCCATTGCCTTCTTGCCTGCATGGTTTCAGCCAAATAATCCGAGCTTAGTCTTATTGTTTCTCTCCTCTGTATGTGACTTTTTGTTTTTCTCGAGCTTCTCTCAGGATTCTTTTTGTTTGGTTTTAGGAGAGTGATTATGATTTGCCTGGATGATTTTCTTTTGGGGGTCTATCCTATATGACGTTTGTTGACCTTTGGATGGTCATCTTTTCATCTTTCATGATATTGGGGAAGTTTTCTGTCAGTAATTTTTCAATGATCCTCTTTTTTTTTCTGTTTTCTCCCTGTTTTGGAATTCTGATCATTCACATATTTTTGCTTGTATCTCACATAATTCTCAGGGTTTCTTCATTTTTCTTTGTTGTTTTTTCTGATTTTTCCTAAAACAGTGTTGTATCCAAGTGTTTGTCTTCAATTTCACTGATCCTGTCTTCCATCATTTCAAACCTGCTCCTCAGCCCTTCTATGACACTGTCTTTTTCTGAAATCTTGTTGTTTACATTTTGGATTTCTTATTATTGTTTTTGTATGATTTCTAGTTGTGAATTTATTTTAGCATTTTGTTCCTGTATTATGTTCTTGAATTCTTCCATTATTTTGTTGATAGTTTCCATGAATTTGTCTGCCTTTTCCATGAATTTGTCTATTTTTTTCCTCATTTTTGTCTGCTTTTTGCTTCAATTCTTGGATAGCTCTTAATATAGAGATTTGAATTACTATCAGGTAGTTCTAGTGCCTTTTCTTCTACTGGAAATTCATCTGATGTTTTACTTTGGATGCCTACTGGAACCATCCTGTCCTGTTTTTGTATTTGTTTTGATATTGTCTGCTGTCTTTGGGGCATTCAGTAGTTATCTTCCTTGTTTATTGATTGTAGATTTGTTTGTTGCCTCCTAACCTTTTGTTTTATTTGGTTACGTCTGTTCAGGCTAGCTGTGTTTTCTTTGTTGTTTGCTAGTCTGTGGGCATGACACTTTCCACCTCCTTCTCCAATGGGCAGGGTCAGTCACTTAGGTACGGTAGAGCAGGGCAGATCCAGCTGAAGGGAAGTTCCTGGGATATGTTGTTTGTGATATGTACTAGGGCTGATAGTGCAGGTTGGGAATCAGTGCAGGGCAGGTCCTAGTAGGCAGTTCCTGTGCTGTTTAGGAGTATGACTTTCAGTGCATGGTGCAGGTAGGCAGGAAGGGGGGGAGACTGTGATGTGTGGAGCTATGATGGGTATGGGAAAGAGTAGAGAGCAACATGAGCCAAAAACATATACACAAACAAACAAACAAAAAATAGTGCTAAGGGAGCTTGCTGTTGGAGTAAAGAGATGAGAGACAGAGAAATGGAGAAAAATAAAAATAAGAAAAATGTTAAAAGAAAAAAAACGAATAAATAAAAATTAGAGGAAAAAAAAAGAAAAGGCCCCCAGGATACCACCAGTGCCACTGCTAGGACTTGGTAAGTTGCTCCTAGATCATGAAGTACAGCCTGGCTAGAAGGGGTAGAGGTGTCACACAGAGCCAGCTATTCAGGATACAGAAAGGGAAGGGAAGTATAGAGAGAAGAGAAACTGGAAATGAAGAAAGACAAAAAGGGAAAAAGAGAGAGAACAAAACAAAGCATAGCAACCAAAAAAAAAGGAAAAAGAAATGACCCCAAAGATGTTACTGTGCATTTGCACAGAGTAAGGGAGTAGCTCCCAAGCCACACAGTACTGCCTGGCTAGAATGGGCTTCTAAGCCAAGAAAAGAAAAATAAAACAAACAAAAAAATCAGAACAAACAAAAAAGCCCTGGGGAACCCACCAGCATGGCGGCACGATCCGGGAAGCAGTTTCACAGTCAAGCAGTGTTTCATAGACTTTCAGGAAGAAGCAAAGATGGAACATGGAGCCACTTATTTGAGAGAAAGGAGGGGGAGGTTGTGAGAGGTAAGGAAGAAATCAAAAGAAGCAGAAAAAAGCAACACCAGCCGCCAAATAATGGCACTCAGTGAGCCGGCCAGTGTGAGTGGGTGGAACCAAAGTGACATCAGGGTGAAACTAGTGCTTCCCAGCCAAGAGACTGTGGCCGCAGGAAGCAGAGGAGGCTGAGTGTGGGTGAAAAGGGTGTGAGATGGGAAAGCATATATTGCTGGTTAATGATTGCTCTGTCTCCTGCTGGAAACTCTGTGAAGCTGCTTTCTGTACCCCCTGTTTGCTGATCTCCGATAATAGTCCAAGATGGTGGATCTGTCCTGTGTTAGCTGATAGGGGACCTCTGCATATCTCTCTCCTCACTGTCTGTTCTCAATCAGTTTCTTATTCTATTTGGTGCTTGACTGAGTTCTTTGTCTCTTCATTTGATGCTTAGGGTTTCAGGATAGATGTGTCTGTGTTTGACTTAGTTTTTCAGATCTTTGCTGTAGAATGATGGTGTAGTACTTCTGTCTATAGTGCCATGTTGCCTGGAAGTCACACCTAGGTATTTTTCAAGCAGTTTTAATTTTGGTGTTCACATGTTAATTGCTGGATATTTTTATGTTTATCTTGTATCCTCACCTTGCTGAACTCATTTATCAGTTCTAGCAGTTTTTATGTAAATTCTTTAGGATGAGACAGTTATGCTACTTGCAGACAGACAGTTTTAATTCTTTCTGAGATGTATGTCTTTTGTTTCCTTTTCTAGTGTTATTATACTGGTGAGAACTTCCAGCATCATATCCAGTAAGAATGGTGAAAGTGGACATCCTTGTCTTGTTCCCTCTCTGTAGGGGAAAGCATTCAGTGTTTCACCATTAAATATAATGTCAGCTGTAGGTTTTTTTGTAAATATTCTTAATCAAATTGAGGGGAGCTTCCTCTATTCCTATTTTTCTGAGAGTTTTTTTTTTTTTTAAATCATGAATGAATGTTGAATTTTGTCAAATCATTTTTCAGCATTAATTGATCTAATCATGTGGCTTACATAGTTTGGTTTTTAAACACTAAACCAGCCTGGCATACCTAGAGTAACCCCACTTGGTTATAATGTATAGTTCTCTTTATATATTGCTGAATTTTATTTGCTTATGTTTTCATAACGATTTTTGTTTTTACATTCATGATGGATATTAGTCTGTAGTTTTCTTTTTCTGTACAGATTATCTTTGTCTGATTTTGCTATCAGTGTAAAACTAGCTTCATAAAATGAATTGGTAAGTGTTTCCTCCTCTTCTGTTTTCTGGAAGAGATTATATAGAATTGGTGTTAAGTCTTCTTCAAACGTTTCAGAGAATTTTCCAGTGAGGCCACCTGAGTCTAGATATTTCTTTCTTTCTTTTTTTTTCTGGAAGTTTTTAATTATGAATTGAATTTCCTTAATAGTTACAAGGTTATTAAAAGTACATATTTTATATTGGAGGAGTTGTGGTACTTTGTGTTTTTGTGTTAAATTCCACTTTGTCAAATTTATGTGTGTAGAGTTGTCTATAAAAACAAACAAACCTGTTGTTGTCGAGTCAATTCCGACTCATAGTGAGCCTATATGACAGAGCAGAAATGCCACATAGAGTTTCCAAGGACTGCCTGGTGGATTTGAACTGCCAACCTTTTGGTTAGCAGCCATAGCACTTAACCACTAGCCACCAGGGTTTCCATAGCATTCCATTATTCCTTTTGATGTCTACAGAGTCTATAGTGATATCACCTGTTTTATTTCTGATATTGGTAATTTGTGTCTTCTCTCTTTTGTTCCTTGTAGGTTTTGCTATAAATTTGTCAATTTTATTCATCTTTCCAAAAAACTAGCTTTAAGTTTCACTCATTTTTCTTTTTTCTGTTTTCAATTTCATTTAATTTTCTTCTTTATTATTTCCTTCCTTCTACTTGCTTTGGGTTTATTCTTCCTTTTTTAGGTTTTTGAGATGACAGCTTAGATTATTTATTTAAAATTTTTTATCTTTTTTGATTTATGCACTTAGTGATGTTTCCCTCTCAGCATTGCTTTAGCTAGGTAACACAAATTTTGATATGTTCTGTTTTCATTTTCATTCACTTCAGTGCACTTTTTAATTTTTTTTTTTTTTTTGTTCCTTTGAGACCTACTCTTTGACCCATTATTTAATATATATTTTTAGCTTCCAAGTGTTTGAAGATTTCATGTTATCTTTCTGTTATTGATTTCTAGTTTTATTCCATTGTGGTTGGAGAACAAACTCTGTATGATTTCAATACTTTTAAATGTGTTGAATTTGTTTTATTGACCAGGGTATTGTCTAACTTAGTACATATTTTGTAAGCACTTGAAAAAAATGTGTATTTTGTTGTTGTTAGGTAGAGTGTTCTATAAATTTTAATCATATTTTGATGGTTGATGATGTTGAAATCTTCTATATCCTTGTTGATTTTTGCCTGGTTGTTTCATCAATTGTTGAGAGAAGGGTGGTAAAATCTCTAGAGCTGTGATACATCTTTTCCATCCTTTTGTTTTCAACCTGTCTATGCCATTGTATGGAGCCCTGGTGGCATGCTGGTTAAGAGCTTGGCTGCTAACCAAAAGGTCGGTGGTTCATATCCACCAGCTGCTCCTTGGAAACCCTATGGGGCAATTCTACTCTGTCCTGTGGGGTCATTGTAATAAGAATTGGAAACAAGCTTGTTTTGGTTTGGTTTTATGCCATTATATATGAAGTAAGTTTTTTATAGATAGTATATCATTTTTAAATCTAATCTGATATGTTTTTAAATCCAATCTGTTAATTTCTATCTTTTAATTGGTGTATTTAGGCCATTTACATTCAAAATAGTCATTGGTATGTTAGGGATTAAGTCTATCTTTTCTGTTATCTCTCTCTTTTTTTCATGTTTTGTTTTCTTTTTTCTGCTTTTCTGTCAGTTACTTGGACTTTTCTTTAGAATCTCACTTTGACTTACTTATAGTGTTTTTTTAGTGTATCTCTTTTTAAAGCTTTTTCAGTTGCTCTAGGTATTATATTATATATCTACATTCTTATTGCTGTCAACTGGAGTTGTCACCTTATCAGTTCCAATGAATTATAAAATACTTACCTCCTTGTATATACCTTTGTCCTCACCTTTTAAAATATGATTATTTTAAATATTTTCTCTAAATACACTTAAAATCATAGCAGACAGTGTTACAATTTTTGCTTTAACCGTCAAACATAATTTAGAAAAGTCAAGAGGAGAAAGAAAGCCTATTGTATTTACCCATATTTTTGCTTAGTGTTTCTTCTTTTTCTCTTTTGTCCTGTTGTTTCAAAATTCCTTATTTTATTACTTCATTTCTGTTTAGAGAGCTTAGTCTGTCTTTACCTTACTATGTCTTGATTTCCCCTTTATTTCTGAAAAATGTTCTTGTTGGGTATAAGATTCTAGAAGACAATTCCTTCCTATTGTGCCACTTCCTTTTGTACTATATGATTTCTGACAAGAAATCTGTCATTGGACTTGAGGCCCTGTGGAAACTTGTCATTTTTCTCTGGCTTCAAGATATTTTCTTTTTATTTTAGTTTTCCATTTAATTCTGATGTGTGTTGGTGTGGATTTTATTGAGCTTATCCTGTTTGTTGTGCACTCATCATCTTGAATCTGGGTCTCTTGTCAAATTTGGGAAGTTTTTTAGCAAGTATTTCTTTGAGTACTTTTTAAGCCCCACTACCTTTCTCCTCTTCCTCTGAGACTCCAGTGACATGAATATTAGAATTTTTTATTATAGTCCCATAGGTCCCTGAATTCCTGTTCATATTTTGTTAAATCTACTTGCTCTTTGATGTTCAGGTTAAATAATTTCTATTATTCTATCTCCCATTTCACTTATTCTTTCCTCTGACCTTTCCATTTTGTTATTGAGCCCATCCACTCAGCTTTTTTTCTTTTTTTTTTTGGTGGTTATATTTTTCAGTTCTAAAATGTCTATTTGGTGACTTCTATATCTTCTATTTCTTTGCTGAAGCTTTTTATTTCTTTGTTGAAGCTTTCTATTCTTTTTTTTTTTCATTTCTTTCAAATATGTTTGTGATTTCTTACTGAAGAATTTTTATCATGGCTGCTTTTAAAATCTTTGTCAGATAATTCTAACATTTCTGTAATCTCAGTGTTAGCCTCTATTGATTGTCTTTTTCTTTTCTCTCTCTCTCTCTTTTTCATTTAGCTTGAATGGATATCTTCCTGGCACTTGGTAAGATGACTGCTTTTTGACTGAAACCTGAACATCTCTATTTTATGTTATGAAACTCCAGATCTTATTTAAAACTTTTATTTTAATTGGCTTTTTATGTCTCCACTGAAACAGGGAAAGGGGGCAATACCAGGTGGAGGTAGAAGTCTGAGTTCCCTACTCAGCCTCCATTGATACAGTGGGGGATGACCTCCTTACTGCTGGGCAAGAGTAAAATTTCTGGTTCCTTACTTGGTCGTCATTGACGCCATGGCATGGTGACTGCATTTCTGTTGCATGATGGTTAGAGTCTTGACACACCAGCAGAGATGAGGATGGTTACTGCCAGGTGTCGGTGGAAGTTCAAGCTCCCTGTATCATCTCCACTGACAGCATCCTATTGAGACAACTTATTATAACCTCATGAAGGTGAAAGACTAGGTTCCCATCCCAACCTTTGCTATTGTGAAAGGGTGTATGGTCACTTTTTTTTTTTTTTTTTTTTGGTGATTTTTTTTACTGGAATAGTTATTGTCTAAAAGATTTTTGTTTAATTAAACTGTCACTTTCTAGCTATGTTTTTCTGTCAGCAAAAGTAAATTCATTATAGCCATGTGATACAAAGGGACTGCATATACATATGTAAAGTTCACCTAAGTAAGATATTATTTTATTATACTGAGTGGAGAGAACATGTGCACTAAATTGAATTGTAGTGAAGCTTACAACTCAAAATCCCCATTAATCCACAACTGTTGTCAGCTAGTACAAAGATTCCTGGGCAAGAGGGAGCATGAAAGGAATTAGAACCTAAGAAACCTAGTTACGTGGCACATATTTGACTATGGAAAAAATCATTTAAACTTTTCTAGTCCTGATTTTGTTCATATAAAGAACAAAAGGATTGGTTTGGCTAATCTCAATGATTTCTTCTATTAGTGTAATTCTACAATTCCATTACATGATTCTACACACAAGAAGAACTTAGTAACCCTTTTCCATTGATCTATACTCAGTGAAATGAAAAGAAACTTATTAATATTTAGTTGGATAAAGAGTAATGTTATTCAGAAATCTTTCAATACTAGCCAGTGACAGACTTTGAGGCTTCATTTTCAATGTAAATTACTCATAAAATATAAAATTGCTGAATAAGTGGTATAATCTGTTAGAACTAATCAAAAAAGTCTTGTTCTACATAACTACATCTTTTATTTAAAAAAAAAAAACTTACATCATCAACTAATAAAACCATTACCAATCCAATTAATACTAGTGTACAGAAACTAAAAAGTCCACTCTGTGGAAAGGACAAGTTCCACAGATGATCTTCACATGACAGAAACCAGTCTTCAATATCAATAAAATATAATCCATTTAAATTACATGAGCCAAGTGCTGAATTACTTATGTGGGCTTAACATTATTGCTAACTAGTAGTGTGACCTCAAGCAAGTCACATTTTCTCAGCTTCCTCAGTTATAAAATGATAGCAGCTTGACAAGTTTATCTCAAATGTTTATTTCAGTTTTAAATCTTTATTATTTTATAACTCAGATGTAGTTATAAAAAGTGATAGTTGTTTGTTGTAAATTACATTGGGTCAAACTCCATCACTAAAACAATGTGTTGGTCTTTCTTTATCAGAGCCATTACCGATTATATTTACCATAATTCTCCATCTTGATGCCCTTTCTGGCACCTTCACTTCTGAGTTCTTCCAAGCCCTCTACTCTGAACATTCACGACTCACATGAACAGTTACACCTTTGACCTGGTTATCACTTTGCACTGCTCTGTTTCCATAATGATAAACTCTGATTTATTTTCCTGCCATTCTCATATTCCCACTGTCTCAGCTGCCCCAAGTCCAATGAGTCCACATCCCCCCTCCTCATGATGTCCAGTTCTCAAGATTCTGTTTCAGAAAAATCACCTAACTGGTGATTGAATCCCCTAAAAAGTAAACAATCTCACAGAAGCCTTCAACTATAACAAGGAATTATTTATCCATAGTCAAATGTTCATCCCACTACTAAATCTATAAACATGGTCACATTTTTAATAACAAAGAAGAAAATCCTTCTTTCCATTCAGCTCCCACTTAAACATCTGTCATGGATTGAATTATGTCCCCCCAAAAATGTGTGTATCAATTTGGCTAGGCCATGATTCCTAGTACAGTGTGATTTTCCTGTATGTTGTAAATCCTGCCTCTATGATGTTAATGAAGGAGGATGGGTGGCAGTTGTGTTAGCAAGGCAGGACTGGATCTACAAGACTGGATTGTGTCCTGAGGCAATCTCTTGAGATATAAAAGACAGAAGTGAGCAGTGAGACAGGGGGGCCTCATACCTTCAAGAAAGCAGTGCCAGGAGCAGAGCGTGTCCTTTGGACCAGGGTCCCTGCACAGAGAAGCTCCTAGTCCAGGGGAACACTGAAGAGAAGAAGGCCGACAGAGAGAGAAAGCTTTCCCCTGGAGCTGACTCCCTGAATTTGGACTTTTAGCCTACTTTGACGGTGAGGAAATAAATTTCACTTCGTTAAAACCACCCACTTGTGGTATTTCTGTTATGGCAGCACTAGATGACTAAGACAACATCCATACTACATTGCTCCTTCATATATACTACCAAATTTCTTGAACATATTAGACTGTCACTCAGTGCTTCAGTTTCTTATGCATTACCATTAAGTCTTCGTATTGGATTTCTGCTCCCATCCCTCCCCTTATATTGAAATCTCAAAGGTCGGACAGTAAATGACTCATAAATGCCAAATGGAATAACCACTTTCTCTGTCTTTATCTGACAGTACTTTTTGGGTGTCTTACCATTATGAAAGGAGCCCTGATGGTATAGTTAACAGCGCCTGGCTGTTAACTGTAAGGTTGGCAGTTCAGAAGAGTCAGAATTGACTCGAAGACAATGAGTTTCCTTTTTTTTTGGGCGCCCTCATCCAGCACTAGGTGCTTCTCAGTATCAGGATATCCATTTTCTGCCCAATCACTAAATTCACATTTTGAGAATGCTATCCTTTCCCTTTTTTCTTGGTGTATTTAATATCTCTGGAGGATGTCGTTAAACATGACACTTGAATCACTACCTGTATACTGATCACTACCACATTTGTAACTTTGGACAAATTTATCAGAACTATATTTTCAATTGCTTATATGTCCTTCCCACCTAAATGTCCTACAGGACTCACAAACACAATACAACCAAACTAAACTGTCATTCCCAAATCTTCTCCTTCTATTATAATTCCTTTTATCTGTCATCTCCAACCACCAAGTTATCCTTTATGTTTCTCACTCTTTACTATAAAGTATCCAAAACAAATATTTTGAATGCACCATCTTAATATTTCAAATACTACTCTACATATATTATCATCCTAAAAAAAACGCAAAGCAACACGTAAACAAAAGAAAAAAACAAGCAAAACAAAACAAAAAATTAAATAAGAGGAGGTGGCCTTAGAGATACACGGTCTTGATAGAATGGTGTTAGGGAAGCCAGGTAGGAGGAATGTGGTTCAGACAGTTACTGTTATACAGAGTCCAGTGCTACAGAGAGGACAAATACATTAAAGAGAGTATATTTTACACTGGTTTTAAGAACTAGGTTATTAATCACATTTAGAAATAAATGGAGGATGAAGACAAAAAGGTAGTGAGTGCTGACTAGCCTATTTAAGACGTTTGGCTAATGATCACAGGGTTAAGGGAGCAGAAAGACACCGACTTAGGAGTCCACATAGTAGAATTATCCTTATGCATAGGAGGAGCCTATAATTACTAATAGCTTCCACTTTCAGTGTTTACTTTGTGCTAGGCCCTGTGCTAGGTCTTTTACATATTTTTTTTATTTAACAATTTTTACAAAAATCCTCTGCAATAGGCATTATTATATATTAAAGAGATTAAAAACTTAGCAAAGATTTCCTAAGTGGTGAAACAAGAAATAGTGGTATTTCTGTTATAATGGCACTAGATGACTAAGACAAGTCTCATGTATCTACTTGAGCTAAGAAGCACATTCTACACAAATATCATTTAATGTCCCATAGTCCGATCTAATTTTTGAGGCACCTATGGGAGCAATGACTGTCAAGTTCACGCATGGGTAGGGGCAGAATTCGCCTCAGAAAGTTAGTGCCTCTTTAAAATCTGTGCCATTGGCACTGTGCTTGCCTCACCTTACTTCTGGCCATGCCATTTGTAAAATGAAATGATATGCTATAAAGATCATACAAAAATAATACAGCATACAAATTGTAAACACCTACTAAAGCTGAAATAATATTATATTCTAACAGACCATAAGGCCATATTGTTTTATCATTAAATTGTACATAGTATCAGTTAATTTAAAATATTGATTAGCCAAGGTAAGAATATATAAATAAATCAAGGTGTAAATTGTGTATCCATTGAAAGTACATTTAAGTGATTTTAATCTTATTATATCATGTATAATACTAATCAAAATGATAAGGCACTGTCTTAGTTATCTAGTGCTGCTACAACAGAAATACCACAAGTGGATGGCTTTAACAAAAACAAATTTATTTCTTCACAGTAAAGTAGAGTAAAAGTCCAAATTCAGGGCATCATCTCCAGGGGAAGGCTTTCTCTCTCTGTCGGCCTTCTCATCAACATCCCCCACCCCCCATTCCAGACTAGGAGCTTCTCTGTGCAGGGACCCCGGTCCAAAAGTAGATGCCCTCTGCTCCAGGCACTGCTTTCTTGATGGTATGAGGTACCCCTCTTCTCTCTGCTCACTTCTGTCTTTTATATCTCAAGAGATTGCCTCAGGACCCAATCCAATCTTATAGATTGAGTCCTGCTTCACTAACATAACTGCTGCCCATCTCCCTCATTAACATCATAGAGGCAGGATTTAGAACATATAGGAAAATCACACAATACCAGGAATCATGGCCCAGCCAAACTGATACACACATTTTTTGGGGGAACATAATTCAATCCATGACAGGCACTAAACATAATTTTTTGCATGATCCGAATTATGTGAGTATACATCACTCTCTCTCTCTGTATATATATGTACATGTGCATTCAAAATGCTAGAAGGAAATAAATTAAAATACAAAATATTTAATTTTGGTTTATACTATCACTGGTTATCTTAACTTTCACTTTATATTTTTCTATATTTCTAACATTTTTCCCATAATCCTGGATTAAGAAGAAAAAAAACCTTAATTGTAAATGAATTTGTTTATTGAACGTCTGCTATGTTCCAGGAGTAAAGTATTTGGGAATCAGTGATAAATAAAACATAAGCCTTGCCTTCTTCAAATCCCACCATCTAACAAAAGAGCCAAATTACATGCTCACACACACAACACACACACATACACACACACACACAATTAGTTATGGTGTAATGTAAGTTCCAGCTTAAAAAAAAAAATCTATTCACTCACTAGCAAAATAGTAGTTTGTGTGCAGAAAATAAATTAGGTGTTGTCTTAGTCATCTAGTGCTGCCCTAACAGAAATACCACAAGTGGTATGGCTTTAACAAAGAGAAATTTATTTCCTCACCGTCAAAGTAGGCTAAAAGTCCAAATTCAGGGAGTCAGCTCCAGGGGAAGGCTTTCTCTCTCTGTCGGCCTTCTTCTCTTCAGTGTTCCCCTGGACTAGGAGCTTCTCTGTGCAGGGACCCTGGTCCAAAGGACACGCTCTGCTCCTGGCACTGCTTTCTTGAAGGTATGAGGCCCCCCTGTCTCACTGCTCACTTCTGTCTTTTATATCTCAAGAGATTGCCTCAGGACACAATCCAGTCTTGTAGATCCAGTCCTGCCTTGCTAACACAACTGCCACCCATCCTCCCTCATTAACATCATAGGGGTAGGTTTACAACATACAGGAAAATCACACAGTACCAGGAATCATGGCCTAGCCAAATTGATACGCGCATTTTTGGGGGGACATAATTCAAACAATGACAGGTTTATAGAACTGCTAAACCAAATACATGTTTCATTCTTTGTTTCTTCTAAGTCATTTTCCACTGGAAGCAACTAGAAGTAGAATTCACCCCCAGAAAATGATCAGTTGATGCGTAAACTTTAATGTGTGCAGCTTTGTGTGGCAATGAATGATCGATGAAAAAGGGAGTAGAAGACTGAACATTTAATTAATAACCACTGTGAAGTTATCTCTGTCCTTTGACAGGATATATTCTTTAGTTTCCTTCATTTTAATGCATGTTTTAAGACAAGTTATTAATACATTTTGACTTCTTTTGCTGAGCACAAATTCATATTTCTATATTACAGAGAAAAATATATCTTTTAGACTTTGAACATTGTATACTTTATTAATGAACTTAAGTTTA
The DNA here is from genome assembly GCA_030035585.1 of Dugong dugon. Classification (NCBI taxonomy): domain Eukaryota; kingdom Metazoa; phylum Chordata; class Mammalia; order Sirenia; family Dugongidae; genus Dugong; species Dugong dugon. Next base: position 40,269,216 of record CM057479.1, read on the forward strand.
AGTGAATATCTCCTGTTAATGCAGGTAAATAGCAATAATACATGTTTTCATTTTCTAAAAATTGCATTATTAATTTATCATTACTTTGATAGTATGATTAATCTCCTTTCTTTGACCTCAATAGTTACTAAGTTTTGTAATTGATATAATGCATTATATCGATTTTATACTTAATTTTTTATTGTTTTGTCAGCAACACTTATTCTTTTACCTTATTCCATATGTAGTCTCAAAGGGAACAATTCTTTGGTCTGATAGTCCTTTTATACTATTTAGTTACCAAATTTAATTATTCTCAAAAATTTCAACATGCAACAGTTGAAAGCTAGGTGCTTTTCTTTTCTCCCTCTCTTCCCTTCTCTCTTTCTTTGACCAAGATTAGCCAGAGTTACTTAAAAATTACGTTTCATAGAGTAAAGTATAAAACCCATTGCCAAGGTGGGGCCAAGATGTCAGGTAGTCAGATGCTTCCGGTGGACCCTCTTACAACAAAGACCCCAAAAAAACAAGTGATTTGATTATACTTGGCAATCTGGGAGCCCTGAACATCAAAGGCAGAGTTGAGGAACTGGACTGAGTGTCAGGGGGAGGGAGAGATGATTAGGAAGCAGTGAGGAGTTGCCAGACCTGACCCAGCGAGAGCCTGAGCCCTTCAAGCGTGAGTAGTTTGTGGGTGAGTGGTGAGGCGGGCAAGAAGTTGTCCTCAGGAGGCCTGTTTTTCGTACTGGAAGACTTCCAGAGCCAGAGAGTCTACACAGCCTCACAGAACCAGTGAGAAGCAGCCCACATCAGTGGAAGATAAACACTTGCCTACAGCTTACTGCACAGATCAGAAAAAAACCCCTTAGGGAAAAACCTCTCTGCCATTTACCTCCCTGCTTCCTACTCTGCACTGGGTCTGAGACTGGCTTCAGCAGTTGCCAAGTCCCCTGGGCCAGAAGTAGGATCCGTTACACGCCAGGAGCCATTCTCCATGCATTGGAGAGTGAACAAATTAACAATCAGGGAAAAACGTAAACTGTTGGCTCCCCTAAGCCAAGAACCGAGGGTAGGCACAGCTCCTTTGCCTAGGCATAAGGGACCCATGGACTTTAAATGCCTTTTCCACTGAATAGACTGGTGTGGGCCCATCTCAACAGCATAGGCACTCATTACCACAGTACAACAGGGTACATACTGGAACTCTAACTTCAACCATTTCAGCTGTGAAGTGGCTGGTTCTTGACGTGTTAACGCTGATCCACCCATTAAGCAGGGTCTTGACCTACCCTTATCAGGGGCCTGAGTACTGGTGGCTCCACATACACCACCTAACCACCTGTGAGAGGGGCCCATGAATAAGAAGTGCCCCCTAGTCATTATATCTAATAGCATTAGGAATTCATAGTCCAGCTGCAAATACCACCCACCTATGTGCTCTAGGGAACAGGGACACGCCTTCCTCCTAGACACTTAGGGGTGGCCATCAGCCCCCTACCTTGCTCAGAGTGTGTCCCCCTGTTGTAGCCAGATGCCTCTGCCTACACCCATCACCCATGCCTGTCTAGGACTGTAAGTGAGAGCCTACACCACACACTTGGTGGCTATCTACCTGGGCACCTGAGCTGAATCCGTACAGGAGGAGTGGGCAGCCTCCCGAGCTCACATATGTAGTTACAGATCTAACCACCTGGTGACAGGACATTAGAGCTTCAAAGTTGCCAATAATCAAACTAGCTCATATGAGCAGCCTATTTGGGCATATCAAAACAAAACAAGAAGCTAGGACACAGTAAGCAAACATAAAATAAATTAATATAATAACTTATTGAAGGCTCAGAGACAACAGTCAATATCAAATCACGTAAAGTGGCAATTTATGATGGCTTCAAAAGCTCCCAAAATAAAGAATCTAGAAATGTTCCAGAAGAGGAAAATTTTTTGGAATTATCAGAGCAAGAATACAAAAGATTAATATATAGAACGCTTCAATAAATTAGGAAGGAAATTAAGCAAAATGAAGAACACGAAATAGAGGAAATTAAAGGATTAGAGAAGAGCATAATGACAAATTTAACAGGCTGCAAGAATCTATAGAGAGACAGCAATCAGAAATCTGGAAGATAAACAAATAAAATTTCAGAATTAGACCACTCAATAGAAAGTCATAGGAGCAGAACTGAGGCAATGGAAGTCAGAATTAGTGGATTGAAGAAAAAGCACTTGACACCAACTTATTTGAGGAAAAATAAGACAAAAGGATTAAAAAAAATAAAGAAACCCTAAGAATTATGTGGGACTCTATAAAGAAGAATAACGTACAAGTGACTGGAGTACCAGACCAAGGAGGGACAACAGAAAATATAGAGAGAATTGTTGAAGATTTGTTATCAGAAAACTTCCTGATATCATGAAAGATGAGAAGATTTCTAACAAAGATGCTCATTGAATCCTATATGAGGTAGATCCCAGCAGAAAGTCACCAAGACATATTACAATCAAACTTGCCAAAACCAAAGTTAGAAGAGAGAATTTTAAGAGTTGCTAGGGATAAGCAAAAAGTCATCTACAAAGGAGAGTCAATAAGAATAAGCTCGGACTAATCAGCAGAAACAATGCAGGCAAGAAGGCAATGGAATGACACATACAAATCCTTGAGGTAAAAAAAATGCCAGCCAAGAATTATATATCCAGCAAAATTGTCTCTCAAATATGATGGCAAAATTAGGGCATTTCCAGATAAAAAGAAGATTAGGGAATTTGTAAAAACCAACACAAAATTACAAGAGAAACCAGATATCAACACAGACAGGGAAGTCACAAAAGTAAATGAAAGCTAAAACACTGAAAATAGGGAAACAGATGTCAGTATGTAAAAGATGACAATATTAAAACAAAAAAGAGAGACTTAAAATGTAGACATAGACTTTTCATATGGAGAGGAAGTCAAGGTGATATAAAGAAATACAAGACTGGTATAAACTTAGAAAAATAATGGTAAATATTAAGGTAACCACAAAGGAAACTAACAATCCTACAAATCAAAATTAAGAACTAGAAAGATATAAAGACTCAGCAAACACAAAATCAACAACAATGAAAAAGATGAAAAGAAAATACATAAAGAAAAACAACACAGCACAGAAAACTAAGTGGACCAAGGAAACTGTGAACAACACACACGAAAAGACATCAAAAAAACCCCACTAAACTCATACCTATCAATAATTACATTAAATATAAATGGACTAAATGTACCAATAAAGAGACAGAGAGTGGCAGATTGGATAAAAAACCATGATCTGTCTATATGCTGCCTACAAGAGACATACCTTAGACTTAAAGACACAAACTAAAACTCAAAGGATAGAAAAAATATATCAAGCAAACAACACTCAAAAAAGAGGAGGAGAGGCAATATTAATCTCTGACAAACATACTTTAAAGTAAAATCCACCACAAAGAATAAGGAAGGACATTATATAATAATTAAAAGGTCAACACACCAGGAGGACATAACTATAATAAATATTTACACACCCAAAGAGAGGGCTCCAAAATACATAAAACAAACTCTTTAAAAGCACTGAAAAGAGAGACAGCTCCACGATAGTAGTAGGAGACCAACACGCCACTTTCAGTGAAGGACAGAACATCCAGAAAGAAGCTCAGCAAAGACACAGAAGAGCTAGATGCTACAATCAACCAACTTGAGTCTCATAGAGATATACTGAACAGTCCACCCAACGGCAGCCAAGTATACTTTCTTTTCCAATGCACATGGAACATTCTCCAGAATAGACCACATATTAGGCCATAAAGCAAGCCTTAACAAAATCCAAAACATCGAAATATTACAAAGCATCTTTTCTGACCATAAAGCCATAAAAGTAGAAATCAACAGCAAAAAAACCAAACACATGGAAACTGAACAACACCTTGCTCAAAACCTACTGGGTTATAGAAGAAATTAAGGATGCAATAAAGAATTTCATAGAATCAAACGAGAATGAAAACACATCCTACCAGAACCTTTCGGACACAGCAAAAGCAGTGCTCAGAGGTCAGTTTACAGCAATGAGTGCACACGTCCAAAAAAGAAGAAAGGGCCAAAATGAAAACATCAACCCTACAACTGGAACAAGTAGAAAGAGAGCAGCAAAAGAAGCCCTCAGGCACCAAAAGAAAAGAAATAATATGAATTAGAGCAGAATTAAATGAAACAGAGAATAAAGAAACAATTGAAAGAGTTAACAACTTTCAAAAGCTGGTTCTTTGAAAAGACCAACAAAATTGATAAACCATTGGCCAAACTGACAATAGAAAAACAGGAGAGGAAGCAGATAACCTGTATAAGAAATGAGATGGGTGAGGTCATAACAGATCCAAGTGAAATTAAAAGAATCATAAGAGAATACTATGAAAAATTGTACTCTAACAAATTTGAAAACCTATCAGAAATGGACAAATTTCTAGAAACTCGCTACCTACCTAAACTAATGTGAACAGAGGTAAAACAACTAAATAAACCCATTACAAAAGAGGAGATTCAAAAGGTAATTAAAAAACTCCCAACAAAAATAAAAGCCCTGGCCCAGATGTCTTCACCGGAGAATTCTACCAAACTTTCAGAGAAGAGTTAACACCACTACTACTAAAGCTATTTCAGAGCATAGAAGAGGAAGAAATACTCCCAAACTCATTCTATGAAGCCAGCATAACCCTGATACCAAAACCATGTAAAGACACCACAAAAAAAGAAAATTACTGACCAATATTCCTCATGAATATTGATGCAAAAATCTTCAACAAAATTCTAGCCAGTAGAATTCAGCAGCATATCAAAAAAATAATTCACCACAATCAAGTGTGGTTTATACCAGGTATGCAGGGATGGTCCAACATCAGAAAAACAATGTAATCCATCACAGAAATAAAACAAAAGACAAGAACCACATGATTTATCAATCGATGTGGAAAAGGCATTTGACAAAGTCCAACACCCATTCATGATAAAAACTCTCAACAAAATAGGAATAGAAGGGAAATTCCTCAGTACAATTAAGGGCATTTATACAAAGTCAACAGGCAACATAATCCTAAATGGACAGACTTTGAAAGCATTCTCCTTGAGAATGGGAACCAGACAAGGATGCCCTTTATCACCACTATTATTCAACATTGTGCTGGAGGTACTAGCCAGAGCAATTAGGCTAGAAAAAGAAATAAAGGGCATCCAAATTGGTAGGGAAGAAGTCAAAGTATCTCTATTTGCAGATGATATGATCTTATACACAGAAAACCCCAAAGAATCCGTAAAAAAACTACTGGAACTAATAGAAGATATCAGCTAAGTTTCAGGATACAAGATAAACATACAAAAATCAGTTGGATTCCTCTACACCAACAAAGAGAAGCTCAAAGAGGAAATCACCAGATCAATGCCATTTACAATAGCCCCCAAGAAGATAAACTACTTAGCAATAAATCTAACCAGAGACATAAAAGATCTATACAGTGAAAACTACAAGATGCTACTGCAAGAAACCAAAAGAGACCAGTATAAGTGGAAAAACTTACCTTGCTCATTGATAGGTAGACTTAACATTGTGAAAATGTCAATTCTACCCAAAGCAATCTGCAGATAGAATGCAATCCCAATCCAAATTCCAGCAGCATTTTTTAATGAGATGGAGAAACAAATCACCAACTTCAGATGGAAAGGGAAGATGCCCTGAATAAGTAAAGCATTACTCAAGAAAATACCAAAGTGGGAGGCCTCACACTACCTGATTTTAGAACCTATCATAATGCCACAGTAGTCAAAATAGCCTGGTACTGGTAAAACAGCAGATACACAGACCAATGGAACAGAATTGAGAATTCAGACATAAATTCATCCACCTATGAGCAGCTGATGTTTGACAAAGGCCCATAGACTGTTAATTGGGGAAAAGACACTCTTTTTAACAAATGGTGCTAGCATAACCAGATAACCATCTGCAAAAAACTGAAACAAGACCCATATCTCACATCATGCACAAAAACTAACTAAATGGATCAAAGATTTAAATATAAAATCAAATATGATAAATATCATGGAAGAAAAAAAAGGGGCAACGCTAGGAGACTAATACATGGAATAAACACAATACGAGAAATAATTAACAATGCACAAGCACCAGAAGAGAGACCAGATAAATGGGAGCTCCTAAAAATCAAAAGATTTATGCTCATCAAAAGACTTCACCAAAAGAGTAAAAAGGCAACCTACAGATTGGGAAAATATTTTTGGCTACAACAAATCTTCCCTACTAGGAAGTAAAATGTGGAGGCAGAGCAGACTGGATTAATAATTCTAATCTTTATGCTCAAACTGATTTACAATACTCAGTCCCAGATTCCAAAGAAAACCTTTGGAAATTATCTCTCCTTTCTGTGTTCTGGCCTCCAAAATTATCCATGGCAGGCAGTTAGTGAGGGTGGATCTGGATTTTACTGACCTTAGGCCCTGGAGAACTTACTTCCTTATGGCTAGGTGTCTGAGATTTTATATTAACCATGCTAACTTTCTTATATAAAATTCTTGCACTTCTGTTTTTGGGAACCAAATAAGACAAGCATCTATTATGTCATCAAAGTTAATTTTCTTGTTTTTTTTTAAATCTCAGTAGAGCTGCTGAGAAGTCAGCCAGCTACTGCAGTCCTATTAGTGAGCTGGTTGTTGTTGATAGGTGCCATCCATTCAGTTTTGATTTATAGTGACCCCATGTACAACAGAACATCCTGTGCCATCCTCACAATTGTAGTTATGCTCGAGCCCATTGTTGCAGCCTATTAGTGAGCTTAAATGGCTTTTAATTAGTTTCAGTTTGATTTTTTTTATGTATTGATATTTTATGACTACTCAAAACTAAAAAAAGAGTCAGTTTTTACTCCTTGAAACTGAAACAAGTGTATTAAATTCAGATAACATATTTTCAAGTATTATTTATTATATTTCATTCCAAAGCAGATTTATGGTAGGACACAGGTTTACAGAAAATTATTCTATTGTGAATGCAGTTAAAAAGTTTACTACTTAAGACAGAAAGCACACTATAGATGAGCTATAATCTTTCCTTTGTTCATCTTGATCACTAACATTTAAGCACAGATTTATGGAAATAATTTTCTAGAGAACAATGGCCACCCAATTCTAAAGCCTTACCTCACCTCAGAATGTCTTCCTTGAGACTATCAGTTATGCCATCATCACATTTTAAGTTTAAATTGATTAGTTTTGGTATTCCAGGTTACAATGAAACCTCTGCAAGGTTTTGATTTGGTTGTATTCAATGTAGCAAGTCTTCAAACATTTCTTTCAAATAAATAATGGAAGGCAATTCCACTTACCCCAAACAAAAACTAAGAAGGAGTGAATTCCCTTTTCATACAAAAATCTATGGCAAAATTAGACACTGGAGAAGAGACAGACACTGCATGCAAGCATGAAACCAAAGATCAGAACATACTGACGTCTTTTTCCTATTTCAGTAGGCCAAAGACAAGTAATGATCTTGACATCCTCAAAGTTGTTTTGTTGCTGTTGCTGTTTTTTAATACGATATTCAGAAGGTCATAATTCAGTCTTCATCTTCACAGATTTCTACTCCTATTATTTAAAATAGGGTTGCATATGTTCATAGGAGAGTAAAACGTGTCCCTTAAAATGTATGTTCACCAATATACCATTTGAGGAAAAAATGAGGAATTTAGTTGTAACAAAATCTATTTATACAATTAATCTTTTGATGATGTAAAATGTATCAAAACTTCAAATGGAATATTTTTTAAATCAAGATTTTTAAGAAACGCACACTAATTATTTAGCTTTAGTAGAGCAGAGCTTCAATGTTAATAGTTTCTTAAAGCAATTGTGTTTTTATCATCTTAACAAATTGTAGCCTTTATGAAATATATGTTATATTTGAGAGAGTGGGATTAAATCATGTATTCTTTTAAATATTTGTTTTTACTTGTTTTGAGATTGAAATACATATGGGAAGATCACATAACAATTGTATAAGGGAATATTTTAGTTATAATTTTAAAGCATAAGGTACTAAATGGCATTCTTCTCTCAACAACATGATATATATATATACTTTTTCCTTTTTCCTAAGGGGTAAGCACTTTGCAACTGTATTTTGTCTTTCAGATTTTGTCATTAAGCATGTTAGTATGGTATTCATGTATTTTGAAGGGATATTCTATTTCTACATGAGTGCCTAATATTTATTCAGGAAATTTGCTAACAATGCATTGTCTGAGATTTAAAAATAAATTGTAAATCAGCACATTCTTATTTCTAGAAAAGATCTACACAAAAAGCATATGAATTACTACAATCTAGCATAGCCAAAAAATGGAAAAATTATAAAAGTGATTCACTCTGAATTCATCGTCTACAAGAGGATAGTACACTTGTGGAAGGATGGCTTTTGAGGGGCATGTTGATGGGGTTGCTGTATTCAGCCTGTGAACACATCAACTAGGTGGCATGGTCTCAGTTTTTAGAATGGCTAGAGGGAGACATGGAATATAGAAATTTCCTATCACTCCATTATATAATGGTTTAACAATTTCTGCTTGAGCTAGGACTCAAGATTGAGAAGAAAGCACAGGAAAGGAGCTAGAGAAAGGTCTTTAGGTGATACAGGATTGTATGTGCCGGTCTTAATAGAGCTAGGGCTTACTGAAATGTCTCTCTCTGTCTCTCTCTCTCTCTCCCTCCCTCACTTACTCTCACTCTACCTCTGTCTTTATCTCTTACTAATATATGCTTGAAACTTTCAAAGCTTATATATGTAGGAATAATACAAAAGATCACATACTTGAATAAAATTCAGCAGGCCCAGCAGCTGCAGTGTGCTACTACTGGTACCTACCACTATGAACAGCAGTGCTTGTGGCAGACAATTTCCCCACACTGTGCTCCAGTTCTACTCAACCTCCTGTCATTTTCATTGCTTTAGCTGTTGAATTTTTTATCTCATATCCTGCCATTGAACCTAGTTTCTGTTCTTTGAAATCCCTTCTAGGTATCTTTTTTTAAAATCTTACCAGAACCTAGATTCCTAGCGATGGCAGATTATACACATATCATTGATTTAAGGTTCATTGTAGCCTTGATTAGGTGGCATTCTTTAAAATCCCATTTTCTTAGATGTTCTTTGTCCTCTCCACCAGAATAGAGTCATTTAGACTAGAGAGACTAATTCATATTAACTAAAGTAACATGGTATTGATGTATAAGCCAGAATATTAATATCTTTATTTACAGTGACAAATATGCTGCAGATATTTGGATACTTACATATTTTTAACAGTGGCCTTTACTTCTGATGAATAACAAGGAAAGATAAAAATTGTGAACAGAATATTTTTTGGTGAGCAGAAGATCAACACAAAGGTAGTAGTAGCTGGATAATCGTAATGGATAATTTATTCTGTTTTATGACAAAATATTTGACCTTGCTGTTGCCTTATGAGGCACCTACACCTTTGGGACAGTGATGAAAAATTAGTGACACCTTCTTGCTCACTGACTTCCTTTAGCCAGTACTCGATTTTGACAGTTCTTTAGAGTGGTTATAATACACTTGATTAGGTTTCCACTTCCAAACATTGAAAGATTATTTCATTCAAGAAATATTTATTGAACACAAGACATGTGTGAAGGAAGGATCTAATCAGAGAAGACACCTCTTTAACAAGGTAGCTTGGTGTCTGTCCTCCTTGAACTTATTGTTTAGTGATGGAGTCACTAAAGACACAAATAATTAAATACTACTGCCTTAATCACTCTGCAGAAACATTAAATGGTGTTAGGACACTGCAGGACTGGAGGACCCAGTTTTCCGTGGGAAGTCAGGGAAGACTTCCTTGTGGAAGTGATTTTTAAGATAAGGCTTGAAGGATGAAGGACACAAAAAAGTAGAGGAAGAGATTTAGGCAGTGGAAACATGTAAGAAGGTCCTGAGGTGAGAAACTTGAGAATTTTAAAGAAATGAACCGAGAGCAGATATGCCTGGAGTTTAGTGAATTAGGGGTATAGAGACTGATGAAGAGGAGTTTGGGTCAAGGGTGGGGCTATCTAGATCCATGAGAGCATTCCTGTTTATATGAAAAAGGACTGTAGGAAACTATTGAACGGCTTTTAAGCAAGGAAGAGACTGATCAAAATTACCTTTTAAAGTTATCCCTTTGTTGTGGAAAAAGTGTTTATGGAGAGGGAGTCAAGAATGAATGTGGTTAGAATAATTTGTTATTGCCGTAGTTCGGGAAGAAATTATGGTGGTTTAAATAAGGCTTCCTAGAGATGAAGATTCTGCCTTGGATCCCTGAGGCTGTACCTAAATCATCTTGACCAAATGTCATTATGTAGGAAACTTTTCAACCTCATAAAAATCAAATAATTATGGTCATAAAAAAAGACTTTATCAAAAATGTAAAAAGACAACCTACATACAGATTGGGGAAAAAAATCTTTGGCAGCTACATATCTGATAAGAGTTTAACTCTAAAATATATAGAAAACTTCAACAACTCAACAACCAAAAGACAAACAAATAAATTAGAAAGTGGGAAAACGACATGAGCAGACACTTCACCAAAGACAGCATTTAAGCAGTCAACAAACACGTAAAAAGATGCTCACCATCATTAGCCGTTGTTGTTGTTGTGAGGTGCTATCCAGTCAGTTCCGACTCATAGCGAACCTATGTAAACAGAAAGTAACACTGCCTGGTCCTGTGCCAACCCCACAATCGTTATACTTAAGCCCATTGTTGCAGTCACTGTGTCAATCCATCTTCCTGAGGGTCTTCCTCTTTTCCGCTGACCTTCTACTTTACCGAGCATGATGTCCTTCTGCAGGGACTGATCCACCCTGATAACATGTAATGCAACGCAATTCCTCTTCAAGCTGTCATTTCTGGCATAGTAGACCATATGACTGTCCGATTCAAAGAGATGCAAATTAAAATGCAATGAGATACCATCTCATCTCTGCTAAAATGGCACTGATTAAAAAAAGAAAGAAAGAAAACAACAAATACTGGCGAGGATGTGGGGAGATTGGAACCTTTATCCACAGCTGGAGGGATTATAAAATGATTCAACCAGTATGGAAAATGGTATGGCACTTCCTCAAAAAACTAGAAACAGAACTACTTTATGATCCAGCAAGCCCACTCTGAGGTATATACACTAGAGATCTAATAGGAGAAACATGAGCAGACATAAGCACATCTATGTTCATTGCAGCACTATTCACAATAGCAAAAAGATGGAAACAACCTAAGTGCCATGAACAGATGAATGGATAAACAAAATTTGGTACATACACAGAATGGAATACTACACAGCTGTAAATATTAATGATGAGTCCTCAAAACATAATGTGGTTAAATCTGGAACATATTATACTGAGTTAAACAAGTCAATGACGAAAGGACAAATATTGTATGATATCACTTGTATAAAAATACAAGAATAGGTATACATACAGAAACCAGCGTTCATTGGTGGTTACCAAGTATGGGGTCTGGGGGAGAGGAGGAAATCACTCTCTAGATAGTAAACACTTTTTTTTAAAAAAGTGCTTTAGATGAAGGTTACAGAACAAATTATTTTCTCATTAAAAAATTAATACACACATTATTTTGTGACATTAATTGCCAACCCCATCACATGTCAACACTCTCCCCTTCTTGACCTTGGGTTCCCCATTACCAGCTTTCCTTTCCCCTCCTGCATTTTCATCCTTGCCCCTGGGCTGGTGTGCCCATTTAGTCTTGTGTTTTTTTTTTTTTTTTTTTGTTTTTTAATGGCCCTGTCTGATCTTTGGCTAAAGGGTAAACTTCAGGATTAACTTCAGTACTGAGTTAAAAGGTTGTCCAGGGGCCATACTCTCGGGTTTTCTCAAGTCTCCGTCAGACCAGTAAGTCTGGACTTTTTTTTGTTTGTTTGAGTTAGAATTTTATTCTACATTTTCACCAGCTTTGTCCAAGACCCTCTATTGTGATCCCTGTCAGAACAGTCAGTGGTGGTGGCTGGGCACCATATAGTTGTGCTGGACTCAGGCTGGTGGAGGCTGTGGTAGTTGTAGTCCATTAGTCCTTTGGACTAATCTTTCCCTTGTGTCTTTGGTTTTCTTCATTCTCCCTTGCTCCAGATGGGGTGAGACCAGTGGAGTATCTTAGATGGCTATTCACAAGCTTTTAAGACCACAGATGCTACTCATCAAAGTAGGATGTAGAACATTTTCTTTATAAATGATGTTATGCCAATTGAGCTCGATGTCGCCAGAGACCATGGTCCCCACAGCCCTCAGACCAGTAATTTGGTCCCTCAGGGAGTTTGGATGTGTCTATGAAGCGTCCATGACCTTGCCTTGGACAAGTTGTGCTGACTTCCCCAGTATTGTGTACAATTTTACCCTTCACCAAAGTTATCACTTATCTATTGTCTATTTAGTGTTTTTCCCTCCCCACCCCTCCCCTCCCTCAGCCATCTGTCTTAGTCATCTAGTGCTGCTATAACAGAGATATCACAAGTGGATGGCTTTAACAAAGAGAAATTTATCTCTCACTGTTTAGGAGGCTAGAAGTCCAAATTCAAGGTGCCAGCTCCAGGGGAAGGTTTTCTCTCTCTGATCTGTGGGAAGGTCCTTGTCATCAGTCTTCCTCTAGTCTAGGAGTTTCTCAGCGCAGGATCCCTGTGTCCAAAGGACACATTCTGCTTACAGCACTGGTTTCTTGGTGGTATGAGGTCCCCATGTCTCTCTGCTCGCTGTTCTCTTTTATATCTCAAAAGAGACTGACTTAAGACACAATCTAATCTTATAGATTAAGTCCAGCCTCATTAACATAACTGCCTCATTAACATCATTAAGGTAAGATTTATAACACATATGAAAGTCACATCATGTGACAAAATGGCTGACAATTACACAATGCTGGGAATTACAGACTAGCCAAGTTGACACATATTTTTGGGGGGACTTAATTCAATCCATGACACCATTAAAGATTGTTTCTTTTTGTGTGTAAACGTTTTTATGAGTTTTTATAATAGTGAGCTCATACAATATTTGTCCTTTTGTGATTGACTTACTTCACTCAGCATAATGCCTGCCAGATTCATCCATGTTGTGAGATGTTTCACAGATTCATTGTTGTTCTTCACTGTTGTGTAGTATTCCATTGTGTGTATGTACCATAGCTTCTTTACCCATTCATCTGCTGTTGATGGGCACTTAGGTTGTTTTCTAAGTGAACTCTCTTATTTTATTCTTCTTCAGTAGTGTTTTACTTATCTGGGGCTTATTCCCTTTTCATATAATGATTAGTTTTTCCATCTCCTTAAAGAATGCTGTTAGTATTTGGATCAGGATTGCATTATATTTGTAGATTGCTTTGGGCAGAATTGACATTTTTCACAATATTGAGTCTGTCTATCCCAAGAGAATGGTATGTTTTCCAATTAATGTAGGTCTCTTTTGGTTTCTTGTGGTAGTGTTTTGTAGTTTTTTTTTTGTATAGGTATTTTACATTTCTGGTTAGAATTATTACTAAGTATTTTTTCTTTATGGGCTATTATAAATGGTATTGTTTTCCTGATTTCCTTTTTGTAGTTCTCTTTATTGGTGTATAGGAACCCAGCTGATTTTTGTGTGTTTATCTTGTATCCTGCTACTCTGCTGAATCTAGTTTCCACTAGTTTTCTGGTGGAGTCTTTTGAGTTCTTTACATTAATATCATATCATCTGCGAATCAGGACAGTTTTAGTTCTTCCTTACCAATTTGGATGCCCTTTATTTCTTTTCCTTGCCTTATCGCTCTAGCTAGGACTTCCAGCACAATGCTAAGTAGGAGTGGTGATAAAGGGCATCCTTGTCTTGTTCCTGTTCTAAAGAACATGTTTTCAGCCTTTCTCCATTAAGAATGATGCTGGCTGTTGATTTTGTATAGATGCCCTTTATTATGTTGAAGAATTTCCCTTCTATACCTATTTTATTGAGAGTTTTTATCAGGAATGGGTGTTGAACTTTATCAAGTGCCTTTTCTGCATCAATTGAGATGACTCTGTGATTCTTTTGTTTTATTTATGTGGTGGATTATGTTGATGGATTTTCTAGTGTTGATCTATCCTTGCATACCTGGTATGAATCTCACTTGGTCAGGGTGTATTTTTTTTTTTAATATGATGCTGAATTCTATTGGCTAGAATTTTATTGAGAGTTTTTGCATTTACTTTCATGATAGATATTGGTTTGTAATTTTCTTTTTTGTGGTGTAGTTGCCTGGTTTTGGTATCAGGATCATGCTGCCTTCATAGAATAAATCCAGAAGTATCCCTTCCTTTTCTGTGTTCTGAAGTACTATGAGTAATACTGGTGCAAGCTCCTCTCTGAATGTTTGGTAGAATTCTCCAGTGAAGCCATCTGGGCCAAGGCATTTTTGGTTGGGAGTTTTTGTTTGTTTGTTTTACTTTTTCAATCTCTTCTTTTGTTACAGGTCTGTTCAGATTTTCAACTTCAGTTTATGTTAATTTAGGTAGGTAGTGTGTTTCTAGAAATTTGTCCTTTTCCTCTAGTTTTACAAATTTGTTTGAGTATAGTTTGTAGTACTCTGTTATTATTCTTTTTATTTCAGTTGGGTCAGTTGTAATGTCCCCCATTTCATTTCTTATTCAGGTTATTTGCATCCTCTCCTGTTTTTCTTTTGTCAATTTGGCCAATGGTTTGTTGATTTGGTTGATTCTTTCAAAGAATCAACTTTTGGTTTTGTTGATTCTTTCTATTGTTTTTCTATTCACTATTTCATTTATCTCTGCTCTGATCTGTATTATTTCCTTTCTTCTGGTGGCTCTGGATTTATTTTGCTCTTGTCTTTCTGTTTTTTCAAGTTGTGTAGCTTATGTTTTAATTTTGTCCCTTTCTTCTTTGTTGAGGTGTTCATCTATGGCTATAAATTGTCCTTTGAGGACTGCCTTTGCTGGGTCCCAAAGGTTTTGGTATGATGTGTTTTCATTCTCATTTGATTCTAGGAATTTTTTGATTCCATCTCTGATTTCTTCTATTATCCAGTGGTTTGTAAGCAGGGTGTTACTCAGTTTTCATGTATCTGACTTTTTTCCCTTGCTCTTCCTGTTATTAATTTCTACTCTTATAGTGTTGTGATCAGAGAAGATGCTTTGTATTGTCTCAGTACTTTGGATTTTATTGAGGGCTGCTTTGTGGCTTAAGATATGGTTTATTCTGGAGAATGTTCCATGTTCATTGGAAAAGAATGTGTACTTTGCTGCTGTTGGGTGGTGTGTTCTATGCATGTCTATGAGATCAAGTTGGTTGATTGTGGCCTTTAGATCTTCTGCATCTTTACTGAGTTTCTTTTTAGATGTTTTGTCTTTTACTGAGAGTGGTGTGTTGAAGTCTCCTACTATTATTGGGGAACTGTCAATTTATCTTTTCAGTGCTGTTAGACTTTGTTTTACTTATTTTGGAGCCCTGTCATTGGGTGAGTATATATTTATTATGGTTATGTCCTCATGGTGGATTGTCCTTTTAATCATTATATAATGTCCTTCCTTGTCTTTTATGGTTGATTTTGTTTTAAACTCTATTTTATCTGAGATTAGTATTGCCACTTCCACTCATTTTTGGTAGCTGTTTGCTTGATATATATTTTTTCCATTCTTTGATTTTTAATATATGTGTGTATTTGTTTCTAAGGTGTGTCTCTTGTAGACAGCATATTGATGGGTCCTGTCTTTTTTTTTTTTTTTTTTTAATCCATTCTGTATTGGAATCAACTCAATGGCAGCGGGTTCAATGGGTCAGTCTCTGTCTCTTTATGGGTGCATCCAAACCATTTACCTTCAGTGTGATTATTGATAGGTGTGAGTTTATTGATATAATTTTGTAATGCCTTTTTTTTTTTTTTTTGTAGTGCTAATGTTTTCTTTGTTCCTCTTACTCTCCTGTGCTGAATTCCTTTTTGTTTGTGATTTTTTTTTTCATTCTTTTGTTTTTGTAGATTTTGTTTACTGAGACTTTAAGTTTTTCTTCTTTATTTTGATGAGTAGTGTCATGGTTTGAATTATGTCCCCACAAAAATATGTATCGTTCTGGCTGGGCCATGATTCCTGGGACTGTGTGATTTTCCTATATGTTGCAAATCCTGCCTCTATGATGTTAATGAGGGAGGATGGGTGGCAGTTGTGTTAGTAAGGCAGGACTGGATCTACAAGACTGGATTGTGTCCTGAGGCACTCTCTTGAGATATAAAAGACAGAAGTGAGCAGAGAGACAGGGGGACCTCATACTATCAAGAAAGCAGTACCGGGAGCAGAGTGAGTCCTTTGGACTGGGGTCCTTGCGCCGAGAAGCTACTAGTCTCGTGAAACACTGAAGAGAAGAAGGCCGACAGAGAGAAGAAGCCTTCCCCTGGAGCTGACGCCCTGAATTTGGACTTTTAGCCTACTTTGATTGTGAGGGAATAAACTTCTCTTCATTAAAACCATCCACTTGTGGTATTTCTGTTATAGCAGCACTAGATGACTAAGACAAGTAGTTTTGTTAACTTTCTCTGTGATTACCTTGAAATTTACCCTTATCTTCCTAAGTCAAACGAGTCTTTTATTACTTGATATTGCCTTGACTTCCTCTCAGTCTGAAAGTTCTATACCTACACTACTTATTCCCTTTTTTATTGTTCTGACATTTTTATCATTTACAGACTGACCTCTCTGGTTCTCTGTTGTGTGTATGTATGGATATATGTATATAGGTATATGCATATGTGTGTGCATGTATATATATACATGTATGTGTGTACATGCATATATATTCATATATATAATAAAGCACATAGGGTACACAGTTATGGATACTTCATAGACATAACCAGACACCTTGCAGGATTGGTTTTCTGGGTTTGAAGGCTTAAGACCATAGTCTTGTGGAACAACTCAGTCAGTTGGCATAATATACTTCATAAAGTTTATGTTCTACATCCTAGTTTGGTGAGTAGTGTCTGGGGTCTTAAAAGCTTGTGGGTGGCCATCTAAGATACAATTATTGGTCTCTGTTCATCCAGAGCAAAAAAGAAAGAAGGAAACCAAAGACTCAGAGGGGAAAATAGTGTACAAGACTAGCTACAAGAACTGTGGCCTCATCTATCCTGAGAGCAGAAAATCTAGACGGTACCCAGCTATCACTACTGACCATTCTGATCAGGAACATAATAGATGGATTCTGACAGAATGGAAGAAAAATGTGGAACACACCTCAAATTCTTAAAAAGTCCAGACTTACTGGACCAGTTGAGACTAGAGGACTTCCTGAGAATATTGCCCTGAGATACTCTTAAAAACTTGAACTGAAACTATCCCCTGAGATCACCTTTTAGTTAAATAACAGATTGCCTTATAAAATAAAGAATATCACCTGTGATTTAAAAAAAAAAAAAAAATCATCTATCTAAGACCAAAGTGTCAACAATTACTCTAAAGCAAAGATGAGAAGGTAAGGGGGCAGAGAAACTAGATTACTGGAAACAGAACAACCAGAAAGGAAATAATGAGAATGTTGATACATTGTGAAAAGTGTAACCAATGTCACTGAACAATTTGTGTAGAAATTAAATTAAAAGGAACCTAATTTGATGGGTAAGATTTCACAGAAAACACAATACAGTAAGATATTAAAAAAGAAAGAAAGAAAGAAAAGAATCTCCTCCACAGAAGTAATTGCTTTGGCAACTCTGAAGATGGCTAGTCATATCCTTTTTGAACTGACTATGTTATACTAATGATTTTTACTTTCAGACAATAATCTTTTCTCTTTCCAAGTTTATGGACAGCAAAATACTGCTGTCACTTGTACAATTACTGTAGAGATCAATAATTATTTACTGAAATTAATAGAATATATGCAGAGTTCTGAGAGCAGTAACAGCAACCTGGAGGATTCTGGGAAAACCTGATTTCCAACTGTGCAACCACCATAATCCCAGCCATTCTCTCATACCAATGAAAATGGGGCCTTTTTTACCCTTCATAAAAGCATATCATCAGAACAATGAATATGAACCAATCTAGATATAGATAAAGATGGCAGGACAACCAAATTCCAGGAGCCAGAGTTTATTTCCATAATAAAAAAAATACTTAGATGAATGTTTTAAACCATGATGATATGAGATTTTTTTTTAATTTCAAAACAAGTGTTTAATGATTTCAGATGCAGTTGTTTGAACACGTCAGCAAATTTCCAAATCCAGAGCCTTTTAAAAAAAATTGCAATAGTTTGAATAATTATAACTGTATCATCAAGTGATTCTCCAGCTAAGGACTTTTAAGTGCAGAATTGTAGTTAATTTTTTCCTTCAAATAATTTCCATACTTTGCTATCCTGTGCACTTAATGGTTGATTTGAGCTAATGCAGACTGAAACAGAAATGAAGTATGAGCAGGATGCAGAGGTATGATGGCTTCTATGGTCTCCAGTTTTTCAGAAGTTTTTTGCTCACAGCTAATCCTGGTGGTGAATATGTCAGATTAGACACCACATGATTCTATGGCAGACAGTAATTTAACCTTTTCTTAATTCCTGTTGCATGTTTTGTTTTCACCGATAGTGTTTAATACTTTACAATAATGTAAATATGATTTTGCATGGATATTCCTGTTAATGCAATAATTCAAGCCAAACTCAGAAGAGGACACAGAACAAGGGATATCATTGCTGATACCAGATGGATCTTGGCTGAAAGCAAAGAGTACCAGAAAGATGTTTAACCCCACCAAAACCAAACCCACTGCTGTCGAGTCGAATCCGACACATGGCAAACCTATAGGCCAGAGTAGAACTGCCCCATAGGGTTTCCAAGGAGCAGCTGGTGGATTCCAACTGCTGTTTTGGTTAGCAGCTGAGCTCTTACCCACTCTACCAAGGCTCCTTAAAAAGATGTTTACCTGTGTTTTATTGACTGTGCAAAAGCATTCAACTGTGTGGATCATAACAAATTATGGATAACATTGCAAAGAATGGCAATTTGAGAACACTTACTGTGCTCATGCAGAATCTATACATAGACCAAGAGGCAGTTGTTTGAACAGGAGAAGTGTATACTCTGTGGTTTAAAGTCAGAAAAGGTGTACATCAGAGTTTTATTTTTTCACCGTACTTATTCAGCCTGTATGCTGAGCAAATAATCTGAGAAGTTGGACTATATGAAGAAGAACAGGGCATTAGGATTGGCAGAAGACTCATTAATAACCTGCATTATGCAGATGACACAACCTTGCTTGCTAAAAGTCAAGAGGACTTGAAGCACTTACTGATGAAGATCAAATACTACAGCCTTCAGGATGGACTTGGGACGTTTAAGCCTCTACAACTACGTGAGAATTTTCCTTGATATAAATCTCTCTATATAAATATATTTATACACTTCACTAGTTTTCCTTCTCTAGAGAACCCAGTCTAAGACAAACACTAATGATCGAAGACCAGATGTGTTGTGGAATGTCATCAAGGACATCATATATGAAGAAAGCAAGAGGTCATTAAAAAGACTGGAAAGAAAGAAAACACCAAAATGAGTGCCTGAAGAGACTCTGAAACTTGCTTTTGAACATAGAGTAGCTAAAGCAAATGAAGAAATGATGAAGTAAAAGAGCTGATCAGAAGATTTCAAAGGGCAACTTGAGAAGATAAAGTAAAGTATTATAATGACCTTGCAGAGACCTGGAGTCAGAAAACCAAGAGGGAAGAACACACTCGGCATTTCTCAAGCTAAAAAAACTGAAGAAAAAATTCAAGCCTTGAATTGCAATATCAAAGGATTCTATGGGGAAAATATTAAACAACACAGGAAGCATTAAAAGAAGATGGAAGGAATACACAGAGCCACTGTACCAAAAAGAATTGGTCAGTGTTCAGCCATTTCAGGAAGTAGCATGTGATCAAGAACCGATGGTAGTGAAAGAAGAGTCCAAGCTGTGCTGAAGGTGTTGGCAAAAAACAAGGTTCCACAAATTGATGGACTACTGATCGAAATGTTTCAACAAATGGAAACAGTGCTGGAAGTGCTCACTCATCTTTGCCAAGAAATTTGGAAGACAGCTACTTTGCCAACCGACTAGAAGAGATCCATATTTATGCCTATTCCAAAGAAAGGTGTTTCAACAGAATATGAAAATTATTAATATCATTAATATCACACACAAGTAAAATTTTGCTGAACATCATTTAAAAGCAGTTGCAGCAATACATTGACAGAGAACTCACAGAAATTCAAGCCAGATTCAGAAGAGGATGTGGAACCAGAGTATATCATTTCTGATGTCAGATAGATCCTGGCTGAAAACAGAGAATACCAGAGAGATATTTACCTGTGTTTTATTAACTATGAAAAGGCATTCGACTGTGTGGATCTTAACAAATTATGGATAACATTGTGAAGAATTGGAATTCCAGAACACTTAATTGGGCTCATGAGGAACCTGTACCTAGATCAATAGACAGTCATTCGAACAGAACAAGGGAATACTGTGTGGTTTAAAGTCAGAAAAGGTGCACGTCAGCATTGTATCCTTTCACCATACCTATTCAATCTGTATGCTAAGCAATAATCTGAGAAGCTGGACTGTATGAAGAAGAATGGAGCATTAGTATTGGAGGAAGATTCATTAACAGCCTACATTATGCAGATGACACAGCCTTGCTTGCTGAAAGTGAAGAGAAGTTGAAGCACTTACTGATGAAGATCAAAGACCACAGCCTTCAGTATGGATTAAATCCTTAAAACTGGACCAATAAGCAACATTATGATAAAAGTAGAAAATATTGAAGTTGTCAAGGATTTCATTTTACTTGCATCCACAATCGATGCCCATGGAAGCAGCAGTCAAGAAATCAAATGGTGTATTGCATTGAGATAATATGCTACCATAAGGTGGACTTAGGTGCACCTGATGTAAGACATGGGCTTTTCAACCGCCTCATACGCATGCAAAAATTAGACAATGAATAAGGAAACCCAAAGAAGAATTGATGCCTTTGAATTATGGTGTTGGCAAAGAATATTGAGTATACCCTGGACTGCCAGAATGAACAAATCTGTCTTGGAAGAAGTACAGCCAGAATTCTCTTCAGAAGCGAGGATGTCGAGACTTCGTCTTGCTAACTTTGGCTATGTTATCAGGAGGGACCAGTCCCTGGAGAAGGATATCATGCTTGGTAAAGTAGAGAGTCAGTGAAAAATACCCTCAACAAAATGGACTGACACAGTGGCTACAAGAATGAGCTCAAACATAGCAACATGGTAGCTATGGAACAGTACTGGGCAGTGTTTAATTCTGTTGTGCGTGGGGTCACTATGAGTTGCATTAGACTTGATGAGACCTAACAACAAAAACAACAACCCAGACAACTAATTGATAAATGGCTTTGCATCATTCCTAGAACACACCTGAAAGGTACCTTTGAAACATCATTTAAGAGGCATCATTATATTCATAAAATTATTGCTCCCTTATTGCCTATTTTATAGTAGATTTAAAATTTAAAGTGTTGGAATTAAATCCTTCATTCAAAAGAAGAAGATATAAAAATAAGGGAAAATTACTGGTGCAGAAACAGGACCAGTTTAACAGAGAAAAAGCAGACAGTAGTGTCACAAATAGAAAATAAAAGTTATTCGAATTAAGTCCTTAAAAATCACCTCTCTTTTTTTAATATTTTATTGTACTTCAGGGGAAGGCTTACAGAACAGTTTCTCATGTAACAGTAGTACACATGCTGTTTTATGACTTTGGTTAACAACCCTACAACATTTTAACCCTCTGAATTCTCACCTTTTTTTTTTTTTTTTTGGTGAAAATACACATAGCCAAAGATACACCATTTCAAAACTTTTTATGTACACATTTAAGTGACATTGACTATGCTCTTCCAATTGTGCTGCCATTCTCACCCAAGATGAAGGCTTACAGGACAAAATAGCCTCCCATTTAACAGTTACTACAAATGTTGCCCTATAACAATGGTTAACAATCTCACAACACATCAACAGTATCCTTACTCAACTTGAGTTCCTTATCATCAGCTTCCTACTCCCCCTCTGCCTTATGGCCCTTGTCACTGGACTCCTGTACCTCGTTAGTCTCATTTAGTTTTACTGGGTTGTCCACTCCCAGGCTGAACAGTGAACCTGGAAGGTAACTTCACCTCTGAGCTGAAAGGGTGTCTGGGGGCCATACTCTCGAGGTTTCTCCAGTCTCTTTTAGGCCAGTAAATCTGGTCTTTTTTTTTTTTTTTTTTTGTGAGTTATAATTATGCTCTCCATCCTTCTCCAGCTCTGTCCAGAGCCCTCTGTTGTGATCCTGGTCAGAGCAGTCAGTGGTGGTAGCCGGGCACCATCTAGCTGTACTGGACTCAGTCTGGTGGAGGTCTTGGTAGCTGTGGTCCATTAGTCCTTTGGACTAATCTTTTCCTTGTATCCTCTTCTCTTTGTTCTCCCTTGCTCCCAAAGGGATGAGACCAGTGGAGTATCTTAGATGGCCGCTCACAGGCTATTAAGACCCCAGACACTACTCACCAAGGTAGAATGTAGAGCATTATCTTTATAAGTAGTGTCATGCCAATTGAGCTAGATGTTCCCCAAGACCATGGTTCCCAGAGCCCTCCGTCCAACAACTCAGTCCCTCAGGGAGTTTGGATGTGTCCATGGGGCCTCCATGGCCTTTCCTTGAAAATCACCTCTCTTTAAGGAAGAAGCCTATAGAAGCTTATCCAGAGAACTTCCAAAGATATTTTAACATGGCACATACATAATTGAAGATTTTCCTTCTGTTCCTATTCTAACAATTTTTAAACTATGAAATGAATAGATACTCCACTCAGCACTGTGGCTGCATCTACAAAGAGAAAGCAAAGCAAAGAGTTGAGACTGTTATTTCAAATAACACCAGCAAAATTAAATTACCCTGTCAGTGAGGAAAAGTGAGAATGTTTTTAAACATCCACACTCTCATCCTTCACTTATCTATGTGAAGCCAATCTTAGTGGCATTTTGTCTGTCCAAGGGGCTGCAGTTAAAGGACAAAATCTCGTAATGGAATTCATGGCTTGGATTCTGGCACACTAGTCCTGAACGAAAACATTTCATTTGCTTAATAACATTCACTAGTTGGTGAATGTTTTAAACCTTATTTATTATTTTCTACTACTTAGCATGTCTAATAAATTAAGTATGTAAATACACATATATATACACATATATGTGTGTATATATATATATAATGCATGTATATGCATAAGGCCTCACAAAAGAGGGAAAATTTAACAAAAGATAATAAACAGAAGGGTAAGTGAAAAGTGAATTCAGCTCCAGTATTTTCTGTGCCACCCACCAACAGTATATGGAAGAATCTGAGTCTCAGGAGCTGTGAATTCTTTTCACACAGTTAAAGAATTCTAGGTAATATGTAGAAATATCCCATAATACTAGTTCAGGGAAAATTCGAATAAACTATGAAAGATTGTTCATAATTATGAAAGATATTTTGCTCATTTGTTTGACTTCTTTCTACCAATTTAAATGCACCCATCCTCCATCTCATGCGTGATACAATTAACTCTTAATCATTAATACATTAATGCGTATATAGTTCATTTCCTGTTTACACGAGCAGGAGCACATTAAATTCACCCTGATGTTTAAGGCACTTGTAGAATGAGCCTACCAAAAGAGTAAATATAAGCTACACAACTACAGTCAGAATAGCTTATCATTTGCATAAAAGCTAGAAACTTGCTGACACTTGTAAAATCAGGTAGCCTGGGTCATTTGACTGTGGAGAGCCCAAAGAAAGTATCCCATAGGATTGTGAATACTTGCTGTCCTTCTCTACCCTACAAATGCTCCACTTTCTTTTTAGTTCAGCCAGAATTACTTTCTATTATTTTGCTCTGGATAAAACATGTGGCTGGATCTAAAATATTTTACCATCCCGGAAAGGAAATTAAGGGCAACCCCTCATTTTTGGCACCTTAGTCTTTTCATTCTCTACCTTGAAAGGAATGGTTTAAAGTGAACAAAGGAGGTAACTCACATCATAATTGTACCTTTACAATATCCCAAGGCCTTTTCAGTATAGGAATCTAGTATTTTTTTAATCAAAATAGCAATGAATCTTTTTGCTAAATTCAACAGTTTTCATCCCCAAGATACCCATTTTTACTGTTCTGAATACTGTAGTTAGGAATGGATTGAACATAGGAAGCTACGTTGTTCATATGGACTTTTTTTATTGTACTTTAGATGAAGGTTTGCAGAACAAATAGTTTCTCATTAAACAGATAGTACACGTATTATTTTATGACAATGGTTAACAACCCAATGACTGGTCAACACTGTCCCTTCTCAACCTTGGGTGCCTTATTACCAGCTTTCCTGTCCCCTTCTTCCTTCTAGTCCTTGTCCCTGGACTGTGGTGCCCCATTAATCTCGTTTTGTTTTATGGGCCTGTCTAATTGTTGGCTGAAGGGTGAACCTCAGGAGTGACTTCATTACTGAGCTAAAAGGCTATCTGGAGGCCATACTTTCGGGGTTTATCCAGACTCTGTCAGGCCAGTAAGTCTGGTCATTTTTGTGAGTTACAATTTTGTTCTACATTTTTCTCCAGCTCTGTACAGGACCGTCTGTTGTAATCCCTGTCAGAGCAGTCAGTGGTAGTAGCTGGGCACCATCCAGTTGTACTGGACTCCGTCTGGTAGAGGCCGTGGTAGCTGTGGTCCATTAGTCCTTTGGACTAATCCCTCGTATCTTGTTTTCTTTATTCTCCCTTGTTCCCAAAGGAGTGACACCAGTGGAGTATCTTAGAGGGCTGCTCACAGGCTTTTAAGACCCCAGATGCTACTCACCAATTTAGAATGTAGAACATTGTCTTTATAAACTGTGTTATGCCAGTTGAGATAGATGTTCCCCGAGACCATGGTCCCCACAGCCCTCCACCCAGCAGTTCAGTCCCTCAGGGAGTTTGGATGTGTCTATGGAGATTCCATGACCTTTCCTTGTACAAGTTGTGCTGGCTTCCCCAGTATTATGTACTGTCTTACCTTTCACCAAAGTTGCCACTTATCATCTATTTAGTAATTCCCCCCCCACCCCTCCCATTCCTCATAACCAACAAAATTTGTTTCTTTTTGCGTGTAAACATTTTCATGAGTTTTTACAGTAGTGGTCTCATAAAATATTTGTCATTTTGTGATTGACTTATTTCACTCAGCATAATGTCTTCCAGTTTCATCCATGGTATGAGATGCTTCACAGATTCATCATTGTTCTTCATCCTTGCATAATACTCCATTGTGTGTATGTACCATAGTTTGTTTATCCATTCATCTGTTGATGGGCATCTAGGTTGTTTCCATCTTTCTGCTATTGTGAACCATACTGCAGTGAACATGGGTATGCATATGGCTATTCCTGTGAAGGCTCTAATTTCTCTAGGATATATTCCTAGGAGTGGAATTGCCGGATTGTATGGTATTTCCATTTCTAGCTTTCTAAGAAAGTGCCATATCATTTTCCAAAATGGTTGTATCATTTTGCATTCTCGCAAGCACTGCATAAGAGATCCAATCCCCCACAGCCTCTCCAACAATTGTTATTTCTATTTTTTTTTTGATTCATGCCAGTAATGCTGGGGTGAGATGGTATTTCACTGTGGTTTTAATTTGCATTTCTCTAATGGCTAGTGATCGCGAGCATTTCCTCATGTGTCTGTTGGCTGCTAAAATGTCTTCTTTGGTGAAGTATCTGTTCATTTCTTTTGACCATTTTTTAATTGGATGATATGTCTTTTTGTCGTAGAGGTGTTGGATTTTCTCGTAGATTTTAGAGGTTAGAGCTTTGTCTGAAGTGCAATGTCCAAAAATGTTTTCCCAGTCTGTAGATTCTCTTTTTACTCTTTTGGTGAAGTCTTTTGATAAGTGTTTAATTTTTAGAAGATTCCAGTTATCTAGCTTATCTTCTGGACTTTGTGTGTTGTTGGTTATAGTTTGGATCCTGTTAATGCCTATGTATTAGGACCTTTAGGATTGATCCTATTTTTCCTTCTATGAATTTTATAGTTTTTTTTTTTTTTTTGCTTTATATTTAGGTCTTTAATCCATTTTGAATTAGTTTTTGTGTACGGTGTGAGGTATAAGTCCTGTTTCATTTTTTTTTCAGATGGACATCCAGTTTTGCCAGCACTATTTGTTAAAAAAAACTGTTCCCCATTTGATGGACTTTGGGCCCTTGTCAAAGATCAGTTGTCTGTAGGTGGATGGATTTACATCTGGGTTCTCAATTCCGTTCCATTGGTCGCTTATTGTACCAGTACCAAGTTGTTTTGACTACCGTAGCAGCATAGTAGGTTCTGAGGTCAGATAGTGTGAGTCCTCCTACTTTATTCTTCTTCAGTAGAGCTTTACTTATCTGGGGCTTCTTCCCTTTCCACATAAAGTTAATGATTAGTTTTTCCATTTCTTTAAAAACTGTGGTGGGTATTTGGATTACGGTTGCATTGTATTTGTAAATTGTTTTGGGTAGAATTGTCATTTTCACAATGTTGAGTCTACCTATCCATGAGTGTGGTATGTTTTTCCATTTATGTAGAGCTCTTTTGGTTTCTTGCAGTAGTGTTTTGTAGATTTCTTTGTATAGGTCTTGTACATCACTGATTAGATTCATTCCTAAGTATTTTATTGTTTTAGGGGCTATTATAAATGGTATTGTTTTCCTAATTTCCTTTTCCTCATTCTCCTAATTGGTGTACAGAAATCCAACGGTGTTTTGTATATTTATCTTGTATCCTGTTACTCTGCTGAATCTTTCTATTAGTTCCAGTAGTTTTCTTGTGCAGTCTTTTGGGTTTTCTATGTATACTATCATATCGTCTGCAAATAGGGACAGTTTAACTTCTTCATTACCAATTTGGATGCCCTTTATTTCTTTTTCTTGCCTTATTGCTCTAGCTAGAACTTCCAGCACAATGTTAAATAGGAGTGGTGATAAAGGACCACTCCTGTTCTGTTCTCAAGGGGAATGTTTTCAGCTTTTCTCCATTAAGAATGACGTTAGCCATTGGTTTTTCATAGATGCCCTTTTTTATGTTGTGGAATTTCCCTTCTATACCTATTTTATTGAGAATTTTTATCAGGAATTGGTGTTGGTCTTTGTCAAATGCCTTTTGTGTGTCATTGAGATGATCATGTGATTCTTTTCTTTCCTTTTATTTATGTGGTGGATTACATAGATTGTTTTTCCAATATTAAACCATCCTTGCATACCTGGTATGAACCGTACTCGGTTGTGGTATATTATTTTTTTGATATGATGCTGAATTCTTTTGGCTAGAATTTTGTTCAGAATTGTTGCATCTATATTCATGACAGATACTGGTCAGTAATTTTCTTTTTTAGTGGCACCTTTGCCTGGTTTTGGTATCAGGGTAATGTTGGCTTCACAGAATGAATTTGGAAGTGTCTCTTCCTTTTCTAAATTCTGAAATAATTTGAGTAGTATTGGTATAAGCTTTTCTCCAAATGTTCGGTAGAATTCACAGTGAAGACATCTGGGCCAGGGCTATTTTTTGTTGGGAGTTTTTTTTATTATTACCTTTTAAATCTCTTCACTTGTTATGAGTTTGTTCAGATTTTCAGCATCACTTTGTGTTATTTTGGGTAGGTAGTGTGATTCTAAAAATTTATCCATTTCCTCTAGGTTTTCAAATTTGTTGGAGTATTTTTTTTATAATTCTCTGTTATGATCCTTTTTATATCAGTTGGGTTTGTTGTAATGTCCCCATTTCATTTCTTATTTGGGTTATTTGCATCCTATCCTGTTTTTCTTTTGTCAGTCTGGCCGGTGGTTTGTCGATTTTGTCAATCCTTTGAAAGAACCAACTTTTGGTTTTGTTGATTCTTTCTATTGTGTTTCTATTATCTATTTCATTTATTTCTGCTCTGATCTGTATTATTTCCTTTCTTTTGGTGGCTGGGGGCTTTTTTATATGTTCTTTTTCTATTTGTTCGAGGTGTGTAGTTAATGTTTTGATTTTGTCCCTTGCTTCTTTTTTGATATGTGAATCCATTGGTATAAATTGTCCTCTGAGGACTGCCTTTGTTGTTTCCCAAAGGTTTTGGTATGATGGGTTTTATTCTCGTTTGATTCTAAGAATTTTTTTATTCCATCTCTGATTTCTTCTATTACCCAGTGGTTTGTAAGCAAGGTGTTATTCAGTTTCCATGTAATTGATTTTTTTTTTTTTCCTTGCTCTTCCTGTCATTAATTTCTACCTTGCTGGCATTGTGGTCAGAGAAGATACTTTGTATTATCTCAGGGTTTTTGATCTTGCTGAGGGTTACCCTGTGGCCTAAGATTTTGTCTATTCTGGAGAATGTTCCAGGTGCTTTGGAAAACAATATGTACTTTGTAGCTGTTGGGTGGAGTGTTCTATATATGTCTATGAGGTCAAGTTTGCTGATTATGCCCTTTAGGTCATCTGAATCTTTGTTGAGTTTCCTTCTAGATGTTCTGTCCTTTACCAGGAATGTGTTTTGAAGTCTCCTGCTATTATTGTGGAACTGTCAATTTCTCTTTTCAGTGTTGTTACACAGTTTGTTTTATGTATTTTGGAGCTCTGTCATTGGGTGAGTAGATGTTTATTATAGTTATGTCTTCATGATGGATCTTCCTCTTAATCATTATATGGTATCCTTCTTTGTCTTTTATGGGAATTTTGTTTTAAACTCTATTTTATCTGAGATTAGTATTGCCACTCCTGCTCTTTTTTTTTTTTGGTAGCTGTTTGCTTGATGTATTTTTTTCCATGCTTTGATTTTTAATAAATTTACAGCTTTGTTTCTAAGGAGTGTCTCTGGTAGATGGCATATTGAGGAATCCTGTTTTTGTATCCATTCTCTCACTCTCTATCTATGGGTGCATTTATGCAATTTACATTCAGTATAATTATTGATAGGTGAGAGTTTATTGCTGTCGTTTTGTAGTACTTTTTGTGTGGTGCTGATGTTTTCTTTGTTCCTTTTACTCTTCTGTGCTGAATTCCTTTTGTTTGTGGATTTTTTTTTTCTTTCATTTCTTTTGTTTTTATAGGTTTTGTTTTTACTGAGACTTTATGTTTTGCTTCATTTAATGGGTAGGTCTGTTAACTTTATTTGTGGTTACCTTGAAATTTACCCTTATCTTCCTATGTTTGAACCAGTCTATTATTGCTTGGTATCACCTTGCCTTCCTCTCCATTAGAAAGTTCTACACCTACACCGTTTATTCCCTTTTATTGTTCTGATGTTGTTGTCATTTACAGATTAACCTCTCTGTTCCTTGTTGTAGTTCTTTTGGTTTTGGATAGTTCTTGAGAGTTCGTTTCCTAGGTTGGTGTCTGGCTAGTATGATCCTGCATCCTAGATTCAGCCTGTGGTGTGATGATGTTTGCTGGCAGATCTAAGGGCTCCCTTCAATAATTCTTGTAAATTTGGTTTGGTTTTTATGTAGTCCCTTAATTTCTGTTTATTTGGAAATGACCTAATTTCACCATCATATTTGAACGAGAGTTTTGCAGGATATACTATTCTTGGCTGGTAATTTTTTCCTTTCAAAGTTTTATATATCTCATCCCATTGCCTTCTTGCCTGCATGGTTTCTGCCAAATAATCCGAGATTAGTCTTATTGTTTCTCCTT
This sequence comes from Dugong dugon, assembly GCA_030035585.1. Classification (NCBI taxonomy): domain Eukaryota; kingdom Metazoa; phylum Chordata; class Mammalia; order Sirenia; family Dugongidae; genus Dugong; species Dugong dugon. The sequence continues at coordinate 40,299,003 of CM057479.1, forward strand.
TGTATGTGATTTTTTGTTTTTCTCAAGCTGCTCTCAGGATTCTTCGTCTTTGGTTTTAGGGAGAGTGATTATGATATGCTCAGGTGATTTTCTTTTGAGGTGTATCCTATAGGGGGTTCATTGAGCTTCTTGTTTGGTCAGATTTTCATCTTTCATGATATTGGGGAAGTTTTCTGTCAGTAGTTCTTCAATGATCCTCTCTGTGTTTTCTGTTTTCTCCCCCTGTTCTGGAACTCCAATCACTTTAAAATTTTTGCTTTTGATTGTATCCCACATAATTCTCAGTGTTTCTTCACTTTTCTTCATTCTTTTTTCTGCTTTTTCCTAAAACAGTGTTGTATGCAAGTGTTTGTCTTCAATTTTGCTGATCCTGTCTTACATAGTTTCAAACCTGCTCCTCAGCCCTTCTACGACACTATCCATTTCTGAAATCTTGTTGTTTATGTATTGAATTTCTAATTTTTTTTTCTGTATGATTTCTAGTTGTGAATTTATTTTGGCACTTTTTTCCTGTATTATTTTCCTGAATTCTTCCATTTTTTGTCCATATTTTCCATGAATTTGTCTGCCTTTCCCATGAATTTGTTTATTTTTTCCTAATTTTTGGCTGCTTTTTACTTCAACTCTTGGATAGCTCTGAATAATGGAGATTTTAACTCTCTATCACGTAGTTGTAGTGCCTTTCCTTCTACCGGGAAGTCATCTGGTGTTTTATTTTGAATACCTACTGGAACCATCTTGCCCTTTTTTTATATGTATTGATATTGTCTGCTGTCTTTGGGACATTTATTACTTATTTTCCTCGTTTATTGAGTGTAGATTTGTTTGTTTTGTCCTGCTTTTTAAATTTATTTGGTTATGTCTGAGCAGGTGGGCTGTGCATTCTTTGTTGTTTGCTCGTCTGTGGACATGATACTTTTCACCTCCTTCTCCAATAGACAGGGTCAGTCGCTTAGGTATGGTATAGCAGGGCAGGTCCAGCTGAAGAGGAGTACCTGGGATGGGTTGTTTGTGGCACATACTAGGGCCGACAGGGCAGGCCAGGAATCAGTGCAGGGCAGGTTTTGGGAGGACTTGCCTGTGCTGCTTAGGGATGTGATGCTCAAAACATGGTAAATGTATGCAAGAATAAGGGGGGATTGTGATGCGTGGTGCTTAGATGGATATGGGAAATAGGAGAGAGATGAGAGAGAAACAGGAACCAAAAACTTACTAAGAAACAAACAAGCAACAAAGAAGAGTGCCAAGGGAGTTTGCTATTGGAATGGAGAGATGAGAGACTGAGAAATGGAGAAGAAAAAAAAAGGTAAAAGAAAAAAATGAATATGTAAAAATTAGGAAAAAAACAAAAGAATAATGAATCCCCCAGGGATCCCACCATTGCAACTGTGAGGACTGGAGAAGTGGCTCCCAGGCCATGAAGTACAGCCTGGCTAGAAAGGGTGGAGGTGTCACACCACGCCAGGTATTCAGGAGACAGGAAGTGTAGTTAAGTATAGAAAGACGAGAAACTGAGAAATGAAAAATGACAAAAAGGGAAAAAGAGAGAAAAACAAACAAAAAAAACAAGAAAAAAGAAATGCCCCCAGGGATCACACTTCACCGCAGTGCAGTCTGAGGGAGTAGCTCCCAAGCTGTGCAGCTCTGCCTGGCTAGAAGGGGCTCCCAAGCCGAGGAAAGAAAAAGAAAACAAACAAACATACCAAAAGAAACAAACAAAAAAGGCCATGTATCCCACCAGCATGGCGGCACTGGCTGGGAAGCAGTTCCACAGTGAAGCAGCATTTCACAGCCTTTCAGGAAGAAGCAAAGCTGGAACACAGTGCCGGGTATTTGAGGGAAAGGAGGGGAAGGTGGTGAGAGGTATGGAAGAAACCGAAAGGAGTGGAGAAAAGCAACACCAGCAACCAACAAACGGCACTCATGGAGCCAGCCAGTGTGGGTGGGTGGAATCCAAGTGGCACCAGAAGCCAATTCTTTCCAGCCAAGAGACTGTGGCTACAAGAAGCAGAGGAGGCCGAGTAAGTGTGAAGAAGGGTGGGAGATGGGAAAGCATATATCACTGGTTACCGGTTGTTGTCTCCTGCTGGAAGTTCTGTGAAGCTGCTTTCCTGTACTCCCTGTTTTCCAATCTCTGACAGGAGTCCAATATGGCGGATCTGTGTTGCATTAGCTGATAGGGGACCTCTGCATGTATCTCTCCTTGCTGTCTATTCTTTGTCAGTTTCTTATTCCATTCTGTGCTTGGCTGAGTTCTTTATCTCTTCAGTTGACGCTTAGGGTTTCAGGATCAACATTTGTCTCTGTTTGACTTAGTTTTTCAGATGTTTGCTGTGGAGGGACAGCATGGTGCTTCTGTCTATAGCACTGTGTTGCCCAGAAGTTGAAGGCTGGATTTTTTACATTAGAATTCCATTATTACCTTTGTGCATTTTTCCCACTGATAAAGAACTTGACATTATAAAATTATAAAATCTCATTTCTGTGGGGATAAATTTCAAACTCCTTAGTAAACATTTAAGCCCTTTTCCCTGTGGTTCCAATTTGCCTCACTAATCCCATTTTTAACCACTCCCTCTAACTCACTGAACCTCTTCCATTTTCTTTACATTTTATGCCATTTTTTACCTTTATGACTTTGCCCAAATTATATAGAATCCTCTAAACTTGAATTGTTGCAGTAGGTCCCCTTGTACCATAGGGTCCCTATTTTGGACCCCAACTCAGAACATAAAAGAATAGAAATGTCACAAGCATATCCATCTGTAGAAAACAAACAAAAACCTCATTACTGTTGAGTTGATTCTGACTCATAGTGACCCTATACGACAGAGTAGAACTGCCCTGTAGTGTTTCCAAGGAATGGCTCGTGAGTTCAAATTGCCAACCTCTTGGTTAGCAGCTGAACACTTAACCACTGAGCCACCACAAACAATGCCTGACATCTTCAGCTTATACTCCAATTGGATAAGTCTTCGAAAACACTCTGCAGAGAAAAAGTGGGGAACCAAACAGGAGTGCCTCTCTTACTGGAACCGTCACAAAAAGTTTCTTTGCAACATGAAGCATATTCCTGATGATAATAATGACCACCTCATAGTGCCTTTCATTTATTGAACACTTAACTATGTAGCAGACATTGATCTAAATGTTTTACATACATTATTGCTATTTCCAATATCTTAACTAGTCTAAAATGAAACTCACGATTCCCCTTCTAAACATAGTCCCTTCCCACCCTCCAATCTTACTGTCTCAGTAAAAGTCACCGCCATCCATACAGTTAGTTCTTTAAGCCAGAACTTACATCCTTGATTCTTCCCTTTGCTTCGTTACCTGTATCTATGCAGTGACCTAACCTTGTCGTTCCTAACTTCAAAATATGCTTCATACTTATTTACTTACTTTCATCTTCATGCTACTACCCTAGTCCAGGCTACCATAATCTTTAGTCTGTAATATAGAAAAAACTTAAAAAATAACATTTAAAAACCTAATTAAATAAAATTTGATATCCTGAATTGGATCCTGGAACAGAGAAAAGATACTAGTAAAAAACTTCACCTGGGGAACAGTTGAAGAGTATGTAGGTGACTATCTGTACTGTCTTTACAACTTTTCTGTACATCTGACATTATTCCAAAATAAAAAGTTAAATAAATTTTAAACTTAATTTAACTTTTAAAAATATCTTAATTTTTTTTTAAATAACCCTGCTTCCTTAGCTGCCATCCTAGTCTCCTGAAGTCCATTCTCCACAGCTACAAGACTGATCTTTTAATAATGTAAATCTGACTATGTGACTTAGAGAGTTTAAGGGGTTCAGAAAGATTAAAATAATTTTTCAAAGATTATGCAAAGCATTAGATGGATCCTGAAAACATGCTTATGAAGTTTAGCCTTATCTCACATTCTAGAGTATAGTGGAGAACTGAAACTATTTTCAAAAATCTAAGAAAATGGAATCATATAAAATGCCTAATTAAAACCGGAAGGTGGGAAGTAAAGACAAAGAAAGGAACAAAGAACAAGAGCAATGAATAGAAAACAGTTACAAATATGGTAGATGTTAATTAAATTATATCAGTAGTCACTTTAAATATGAATGGTCTAAATATACAAATTAAAAGGCAGAGACTATCAGACTGTCAGTGAAAAAACAAAGCCCAACTATAGGTTGTCTACATGAAACACACTTTAAATATAAAGACAGAGATAGATTAAAAGTAAAGATATAGAAAAAGACATACAATGCTAACATTAATCAAAAGAATACTTGAGTAAATTTGGAAAGAAGGAAATGGTGGATGTGAATGACACTATAATGAAACTAATCCTAACACACATTTGTAGAACACTTCACTCAACTACAGCAGGATATAAATTCTTCTCCATTGCACAGGGATAATTCTCCAGGATAGACCATATGTTAGCTTACAAAACAAGCTCAATAAATTTATAAAGATCAAAATCATGCAGAGTATTTTCTTCAACCGTACTGGAATAAAACCAGAAATCAATAAGAGAAGGCAAATTGGAAATTCTACAAAAATGTGGGAATTAAACAATATATTATTAAACCATACTATTAAACAACAAATGGGTGAAGAAGAAATCATAAGGGAAATCAGAAAATACTTAGAGACCACTGAAAATGAAAGCACAACATAACAAAACCTGTGGGTATAGTGAAGGCAGTATTCAGAGGGAAGTTTATAGCTATTAACACCTACCTTAAGAGAGAATAAAGAGCCTAAATCAATAACCTAGCTTTGCACCTTGGGAAAGTAGGAATGAAAGAGCAAACAAAGCCCAAGCAACCAGAAGGAAGGAAATAATTAAGATGAGAGCAGAAATAAATGAAATAAAGAATAGAAAAACACTTGAGAGTATAAGCAAAACAAAGAATTGCTTTTCTTTCTAAAGATCAACAAAATTGGCAAATCTTCAGTACACTTACCAAAAAAAAAAAAAAAAAACAGAGAGAGAAGACATTAGTAACTAAAATCAGAAATGAAAGTGTCAACATTACTATTGACCTTGCAGAAGTAAAAAAGGAGTATAAGATAATACCATGAACAATTATGTGACAACAAACTAGATAACTTAGCTAAATTAGATAAATTTTTAAAAACATATAAATTACCTAAACTGACTCCAGAAGAAATAGAAATCCTAACACACCTATAACCAGGGAAGAGATTGAAACAATAATACAAAACCTCCAAACAAAAGAAAGTCCAGGACTGGATGGCTTAACTGGTGAATTCTACCAAATATTTAAAGAAGAATTCACACAAATTCTGCACAAACTCTTCCAAAAATTGGAAGAGGATAGAACACTGCCTAACTCATTTTATGAAGACTTCATTACCCTGATAGGAAAGTTTATCTTTAAATTCATAAGAAATTGCAAAAGACCTTGAATAGCCAAAACAGTTCTGATAAAAAGAACAAAGTAGGTAGACTCACACTTTAAAATGTACTACAAAACTTTTGTTGTTGTTGCTAGCTGTTGTCAGGTTTATTTCAACTCATGGGTACCCCCTCTGTGCAGAGTAGCACTGCTCCATAGGGCTTTCAGAGCTGTAACCTTTCAGAAGCAGATTTCCAGGCCTATCTTCTGAGGTGACTTCGGGTGAGTTCAAACACAGTAATAATAAATGCATAGTACTTGTATAAGGATGACCAGATAGACAAATGGAATCAAGTTGAGAACTAGAAATAAATCCAGAAATTGTGACCAATTGATTCTTTATAAAAATATCAAAGCTATTCAATGGGGAAGGAATAGTCTCTTCAACAAATGGTGCTTGAACAAATGGATTTCCACATGTATAAGACTGAAGCTAGATCCATACTTCACATCATAAACACAAATTAACCCCAAATGGATCAATGACCTAAATATAAGAGCTAAAAGCATAAAACTTTTAGAAGAAAACATAGAGGTAAAACTTCAAGACCTCCTTTTAGACAACTAATTTTTAGATATGACACCAAATGCACAAACAACAGAAATGATATATAAACTGGACTTGATAAAAAAAAAAAAAAAGTACATTAAGGGACATGATCAATAATGTGAAGAGGCAGCCTACAAAATGAGAGGAAATATTTGGAAACCATTTATCAGATAAGGGTTGAATATCCAGAATGTATAAAGAACTCATAAAATTGAACAACAAAAAGACTAACAGCTCAATTAAAAAATGGGGAAAAGATATGAATAGGTGTTTCCCCACAGAAGATATAAAAATGGCCAATAAGTACATGAAAAGATGCTCAACATCATTAGTCATCAGGAAACTGAAGATCAAAACCACTGTTACTGATTTCATACTGTGTCAGACCTCTTGCTAAGCACTTACATTCTTTCATTTAATGTAATCATTTCAGTAACTCTATGGAAGTACAAGTATATGTGTCCACTTTACAGATTAGGAAACTCATGCTCAGAGCAATGCTAGAACTTCTTGTCTTTCAGTAAATAGCACAGCCAGAGTTCAAACCCAAGGCTTACTATTTCCCAGATCCTATGCTTTTACTCAGGACCATGTAATATCTGACAAAGGATGACAACACTTACTTTATTCTACCTTATATATAGTCCATTCACTCAGGAAACTTTTATTGCTATACACAGGTAACAGGAACACAAAGTCAAAACATATCTCTATTTTCAAGGAAACTATACTCTAGTGGGAGCCCTGATGGAGCAGTAGTTAAGAGCTTGGCTGCTAACCAAAAGAACGGCAGTTCTAATACACCAGCCACTCCCTGGAAGCCCTATGGGACAGCTCTACCCTGTCCTACAGGTCGCTATGAGTCAGCAACTACTCAACAGCAATGGATTTGTGGGTTTATACTCTAGTTGGGGGAAACAAACAGGCAAATCAATGATTATAGTGCAATATAAGAAAGTGACTCATAGTGACTCATAGTGACCCTATAGACAGAGTAGAACTGCCGCATAGGGTTTCCAAGGCTGTAAATCTTTACGGACACAGACTGCCACAACTTTCTCCACAGAGCAGCTGGTGGGTTTGAATAGCTGACCTTTTGGTTAGCAGACAAGCAATTTAACCACTGCACTACCAGCACTCCCTGAGTGGGAATTGACTCAATGGCAGTGGGTTTGATTTTTTTTTTTTGGTATAAGAAAGTGTTGTCATGGAAGTACAAATGCAGTCCTTGGGTGCGATGGGGAGCATCAAAAGCAGACTGAGTAGGGGAATGGTCAGGGAATGCTTACAGGATGAGGTGGCCTTTGCACTGAATGTTTAAGGAGGAATAGATGTTGATTAGGGAAACAGCATGTATGAGGACTCAGAACATGATGGACTCAGGGAACATGAGTAATTTAGTCAGACTAGAGGAAAGGGGGCCATGCCGGCAAGTCAGAGGAAGCTGGAGAGGCAGATTGGGGCCAGGTCCTGAAGGGATTTTGAACCATGTTGAATTGTTTGGAATTTTAGCAGAGGGCAATGAGTAGCCACCACAAAAATTTGTACCAGAGAAATGACATAGTACTGCAGAGATCGTTTAGGGAGTGTATTGGTTTGAGGTATGGAGGATGGAAAGGTGGAAATTCGATTGGAAGGATGTGAGATTGCAGGCAGGGACAGCAAAGGGGAAGCTGCCATAATCCAGGTAAAAACAGAGAGCCAAAACTAAGGCCTCTGGAAGGGAAAATGAAAAGGAGAAAATGGATTCACAAGATTTGAACAGATTCGTTTTTGACTGCTGTAGGAACTGATCAGGGAGAGTTTATCACTGGTACTGTCTACTAAAATCAAACAAAAAGGAGCTCAGATGTGAAATTAAGCACAAAGAAACTTATTTAGAAAGAGAATCAAGAGACTTGAGGGAGATGAAAAAGAAGAGGCACATTCTTGCCTTTTTCTTTTCACCTTAGCCTTGTGTTTCCTTTCCCTCTCTGATCTTGCCTTCAGCCTCCATGACTTCAACAAACATTACACTGTGGCTAAAGGTCTCAGGGAGGTACTGAACTAAATATTATAATAGTACTGAAACTACAATGCAGTTTAACTCTAGAGTGTGGTCATTCTAAGCTGGGGCCTTTCATAAAAGAACCACTTCTTAGCTCTAGCATATTGGGTAGGAGGAAGGGTAAGGTCAAGGGAAGTTCAGTTCCTGCCTCCACAATACTCCTTGAAAATGTCTAAGAACTGCTTTAGAATAGTATCTAGGTCTTTCCAACGATATGTCACTATTAGTTTGAATCCAGGCCTGTTAAGTTGCTGTTTATAATAGATAATATAAAAGACCTTTTGTTTATAATTGATCTAAAAGAATATTCTCAAGTTATTAGTTCCCACTGTCAAAAGCTTTCAAGTTTTCTTTTGAGCAAAAATGAAGAAAAATGGCGTATACATTTACATCCATATTCCAATGTAAATTGCCATTTTATTAAAAATGGAGCTCATTATAGAGCAACCATAATTTAAATTTATGAGTAATCAACTAATACTTATTGTTGACAATTACTAAAAAAAAAAGTAATGAAAGAGGGCCTGTCACAACTGATTCCATGGATATTAAAAGTATAATAAAAGAATACTGTAAATAACAGTATGCCCTCAAATTTGACAACTTAGATGAAATGGACCAGTTTCTTGAAAGCTACAACCTACCAAAATTCACACAAGGAGAAATAGATCATCTGAATAGGCCTGTATCTATTAAAAAATTGAATCTACAATTAATAAATAACTTTCCAAAACAGAAATCAAGTGGCCCAGATGCTTTCACTGGTGAGTTCTACCAAACATTTACATAAAAATTACCACCAATCCTTCTCATACTCTTTTAAAAATAGAAGAGGAGGGATCACTTCCCAACTTATTCTATGAAGCCAGCATTACCCTAATACCTTACTAGGAAAGAAAATTACAGATTCTTTTCTCATGAACCTACACACAAAAATCTTCAACAAAATACTAGCAAATAGAATTGAACAATGTATAAAAATAATTATAAACCACAACCAAGTGGGATTTATCCCAGGCACGGAAGGCTGTTTCAACATTTGCAAATCAATTAATGTAATTTCTCATATCAACAGACTAAATAAGAAAAATCATATGATCATATCAATAGATGTAGATAAAATATTTGACAAAGTCCAATGCCCATTCATGATTAAAAAAAAAGAAAAAACTTAACAAATTAAGAATACAGTACAACTTCCTCAACTTGGTAAAGAACATCTACAAAATGCCTACAGCTAACATACTTCATGACGAGAAACTATATGCTTTTTCCAGAAGATCAGGGACAAGACAGAGCTATTCCCTCTCACCACTCCTATTCAACATCACACTGGTATCCCTATCTAATGCAATTAGACAAGAAAAGGAAATAAATGGTATATACATTGGGAAGGAAGAGATAAATCTGCCCTTGTTCACAGATAATATGTAGAAAATCCCAAAGAATCAACAACAAACTCCTGGAACTAATAAGCATTATGGCAACATAGCAGAATTCAAGGTTAATATACAAAAGTCAATCGCTCTTCTATATACCAGAAATGAACAAATGGAATTTGAATATCAAAACATAACCTCAACATTGTCACAAAAAAAAAAAAAAAAAAGAAATAGTAGGTAAAAATCTAACAAAACATGTACAAAATCCACAGGAGGAAAACTACAAAACTCTGATGAAAGAAATCAAAGAAAACCTAAATAAATGAATAGATGGCATATGTTCATGGATAGGAAGACTTAACATTATTAAAATTTCAATTCTTCTCAACTTGATCTATGTATTCAACACAATCTCAATCAAAATCCCAGAAAGATATTTTGTGCATATTGAAAATTGATTCTAAAGCTTATATGTAAAGGCAAAAGACTCAGGATAACCAACAAAATCTTAAAGAAGTATAGAAGCAGAGGACTGACACTACTTTAAGTCTTCCAATAAAGCTACAGCAATCAAGATAGTATGGTGTTGATGAGGGAACAGACAAATAGATCAATGAAAAAGAATAGAGAGACCATAAATGGACCCACTCATATATACAGTCAAGTGATCTTTGAAAAAGGAGCAAAGGGAATTCAATAGAGAAAAGATAGTCTTTTCAACAAATGGTACTGGAGTAACTGGACATCCACATGTAAGAAAATTAATCTAACACAGAGCTTATACTTCTCATTAAAAAATAGCTCAAAATGGATCATAGACCTAATGTAAGATTCAAAAATATACAATGTCTAGAAGGTGATGTAAGAGAAAATCTAGGTGAGCTTGGATTTGCCGATGACTTTTCAGATATACCACCAAAAGAATAATTTAGTAAAAAAAAGATAAGTTGGACTTCATTAAAATTAAAAAATTCTACTCTGCAAAATACATTATTAAGAGAATTAAATGACAAGCCACAGACTGTGAGAAGATATTTGAAAAACATATCTGATAAATGACTTGTATCCAAAATTTACAAAGAACTCTTAAAACCCAGCAATAATAAACCAAAAAACCCAATTACAAAATGGGAAAAAGATCTGAACAGAAACCTCACTATGAATATACACAGATAGCATAAAAACATATGAAAAAAATGTTCAACATCACATGTCATTAAGGAATTGCAAATCGAAACAATAATAAAATACAACTATGCATCTCTTTGGAAGAAATGATGACATAAAAGAGCTGAACAGAAGATATCAAAGGGCAGGTCGAGAAGACAAAGTAAAGAATTATAATGAAATATGAAAAGACCTGGAGTTAGAAAACCAAAAGGGAAGAACATGCTTGGCATTTCTCAAGCTGAAAGAATTGAAGAAAAAATACAAGTCTCCAGTTGCAATATTGAAGGATTCTATGGGCAAGATATGAACAATGAAGGAAGCATCAAAAGAAGATAGAAGGAATATACAGAGTCACTGTGACAAAAGAAATTCAACCATTTCAGGAGGTAGCATATGATCAAGAACCAATGTTACTGAAAGAAGTCCAACCTGCACTGAAGGTATTGGCAAAAAACAAGGCTCCAGGAATTGATGGACTACCAATTGAAATGTTTCAACAAACAGCTGCAATGCTTAAAGTGTTCAGTTGTCTATGCCAAGAAATTTGGAAGACAGCTACCTGGTCAATCGACTGGAAGCAATGCATATTTGTGCCCATTCCAAAGAAAGATGAACCAACACAAATGTAGAAATTATCGAACAGTATCATTGATATCACATGCAATTAAAGCATTGCTGAATATAATTCAAAAATGGTTGCAGCAGTACATCAGCAGGGAACTGCCAGAAATTCAAGCCAGATTCAGAAGAGGATGTGGAATGAAGGATATCATTGCTGATGTTAGATGGATCTTGGCTGAAAGCAGGGAATACAAGAAAGATGTTTACCTGTGTTTTATTGACTATGAAAAGGCATTTGACTTCGTGGATCGTAACAAATTATGGATAACATTGTGGAGAATGGGAATTACAGAACACTTAATTGTGCTCATGAGGAACCTGTACATAAATCAAGAGACAGTCATTCTAACATAACAAGGGAATAGTGCATGGTTTAAAGTCAGGAAATGTGTGAGTCAAGGTTGTATCCTTTCACCATACCTATTCAATCTGTATGCTGAGCAAATAATCCGAGAAGCTGGATTACATGAAGAAGAACGTAGCATCAGGATTGGAGGAAGACTCGTTAACAGCCTGTGATAGGCAGATGACACAACCTTGCTTGCTGAAAGTGAAGAGGACTTGAAGCACTTACTGATGAATATCAAAGACTACAACCTCACTATGGATTACACCTCAACATAAAGAAAACAAAAATCCTCACACCTGGATCAATAAGCAACATCATGATAAACAGACAAAACACTGAGGTTGTCAAGGATTTCGTGTTACTTGGATCCACAATTAACACATATGGAAGCAGCCGTCAAGAAATCAAAGGAAGTATTGCATTGGTAAATCTGCTGCAAAAGACTTCTTTAAAGTGTTAAAAAACAAAGATGTCACTTTGAGGACTAAGGTCCACCTGACCCAAGCCATGATATTGTCAATCACCTCATATGCATGGGAAAGCTGTACAATAAATAAAGAAGACCATGCATTTACATTATGGTAGTGGTGAAAAATATTGAATATGCCATGGACTGCCAGAAGAACAAAAAAAAAAATCTGTCTTGGATGAGGTACAGCCAGAATGCTCCTTAGAAGTGAGGATGGTGAGACTCCATCTCATGTACCTTGGACATGTTATCAGGAGGGACCAGTCCCTGGAGAAGGGCATCATTCTTGGTAGAGTAGAGGGTCAGCCAAAAAGAGGAAGACCCTCAGGGAGGTGGATTGACTCTGTTACTGCAACAATGGGCTCAAACATAGCAAAGATTGTGAAGATGGCGTAAGACCAGGCAGCGTTTCCTTCTGTTGTACATAGGGTGACTTACGGGTCAGAACTGATTTGATAGCAGCACCTAACCACAACAACAACGCACCTATTAGAATGGCTAAAATCCAAAACACTGACAACATGAAATGCTAGCAAGAATGTGGAGCAACAGGAACTCTCATTTATTGATGGTGGCCTTCAAAATAGTACAGCAACCACTTTGGAATACAATCTGGAAGTTATTTACAAAGCTAAACATTTGGTCCAGTAATTGCACTTCTAGGTATTTAGCCAAATGAGATGAAAATGTATATCCACATAAAAAACAAAAAAACCTTCATGCTGATATTTATAGCAGATTTATTCATACTTGGCAAAAGTTGGAAGTAGCCAAGCTGTCCTTCAGTTGGTGAATGCATAAACAAACTGTGGTTCAGCAATAAACAGAAATGACCTATCAAGCCACAAAGACATGAAGAAACCTTAAGTGCATATTGCTAAGTGAAAGAAGCCAGTCTAAAAAAGCCACTCTGTATGATTCCAACTACATGACATTCTATAAGAGCAAAACTATAGAGACACTAAAATATCAGTGGTGGCCAGGAATTCAGGGGAGTGGAGAGGGATGAATAGGTGGAGCACTGGGCCTTTCTAGAGCAGTGAAACTATTTTATATGATACTGTAAAGGTGGATACATGACATTCTGCACTTGTATAGGTACAAAACAAATTGTGAAACTTAATGTGGAGTTTAGTTAATAATAATGTTTAAATATTGATTTATTAATTGTAACAAATGTACATAGGAATGTAGATGTTAATAATAATGTTTCAGTATTGATTTATTAATTGTAACAAATGTACCATAGGAATGTAAGATGTTCATAATAGGAGAAATGACAGCATAGGGGCAGGGTATATGCGAACTTTGTACTTTCTGCACAATTTATCTATAAACCTAAATTGCTCTAAAAAATAAAGACTATTAAAAAGGGAAAAGAAAATCTAAAACCCTCTGGGGATTCTCAAGATATATTGTTATATCTGTACCCATCCTAGTATCAGGACAAAGATGGAGCAAATAGAAGCTCCCATATCTGAGTCACGTTTTCATAGAAAGAAGGAATGTAGCAATAAGATCTATTATCTGTGGTAAAAAGGATGAGATTACAGCTATAGTTGTCTTTTGCTATCCAGTCATCATTTCACCTGATAATAACAGGTAGCAGAGGAGGTATAAATCCCTGTAACACTCACTTAACAAAGATTCATAGTTGTTGGGTTTTGTTTTTAATGTTCATTTGTTTTTGGTGCTTTGGTATTTTAAGATAAGAACATAATCCATATTGAAATACTACTAAGAACAGAATCGGCACGCAATAGTGTTAGGAGATCCTCAACTATTTCAAACAATTATAATCACATTTCAATTTCAGAACTATAAAAAAATCAAACAAAAAAGCACATTATAATATGCAATGCAAATGTTTTGTTTCTTAGATGTCAGCAGTCTATAAAGCTCCAATAAAACTTAGAATTTGAATGTGAGCATTTTAAGGCATGGGGATTTTTTTTGGAAGTTATTAATTACCACTATATCTGCCCACAGTACATCATGTCTTACAAAGCTGGTTATTCAGAAAAATTGAGGTTGAAATGTTTACTGACTTCTACAAAGGATCAAGACATGAAACTCACTTCATCTCTCATTTTTATAGCTTTTGTAAGTTTGATACTAACCTTTTTTCTATATTGTCAGATGATATTTATTAATGGGAATAGTAATAAAGATGAATGGGATATTGGTATAAATTCATACACGTATATGAAAATTTTACCTAAAGGGCTCAATATATTAATAGTCCTAAATGATGATCTTCTTAGATTTTATATTATCATATTATATAGATTTTACTATTTTTATATTATTATATTTATTGACTGGCAAGATATTTCTTATGTTACATCTTCTAACACATACTGAACTACATGCCACTGATTTGCTTTGAATACAGTTTGAAATTCTGCAATCCACTTTGCACAATACTTTTGCACAAAAACTCCTAAAATATTGTATTATGTTCTAAATACACTAAAATATAAATATACAATTTAGGATTATGTTCTTTTTTCCTAATAGAATTAAAGTTCAAACACAAGTATATTGCAAAGATGACATAAAATGCCAAAAAATATTATACAATTTTAACACAAAGTTAAACATCCAGTGAGCCAGTGCCAAGCTTCCTGAAATCCAAAAAGCATTCTGAAATTTCATATAGATCTTCATAGTTTTAATGAAAATAAATGTCTGAAGGTTATATAAAATGTATGTCTGTGTTCTTATATCTGCCTTGAATGTTTCTTATTGAGCTAAACTCACCATCGTTTACACTCTGGTTGACTGATTTATTTTATCCTTCAGTAAAATAGAGTAGAATTTGATCATAGTAGTGTTTGAAGATTCAAACTTAAATAAGAACACAGGTGATTTATCTCCTATTTTTAATTTCTCATATTACCTAAATTAAAATGTGGTTAGCTATTGATTAAACTTTGCCTTTTTCAAGATAAAAATATGTTTTATGTATTCATTCATCTAACATCCACACAATCCTTCATTCATCTTTTTTTTTTTAACCTCACTTTGTTCCACAACAGGATCAGAAGCTGAAATAAAGGAATTGAGCTAGTCATATCCTGTCACTGCAAGTGTGAAATCATGTACATTTGACTGGTATAGAACAGATAAATCTATTTTAACTTTCTTTCTCTAAAGGCAAGTGGTATATACAATACCTGCACGTATGTCCTGTTTTATTTTAATGCACATTTGGCTAGATTAACATTCTAGTAGCATCGTCAGTAAAGTGGTAGAACTGTAGTTAAGCAATTGTAACAAAGAAGACATCAACCAAGCATAACAAAGTATTGCTGTTATTTGTAAACACTTAACCAACTGAATACAATCTTCACTAATATCCCATCTGTATACTACTGGGCATGTGTCTTTCCCTGCCTGCTCTGTCTGCTAACATATAACCAAGTTGTATAGCTCCTCCCTTTCTTTTTTCTTCCCCTGGTTTCTCCCCACAGACATACTCATAGTCCTCAGTTTCCTCAGTCTTATTTCTTTGAGGTCTGTGTGTAGATTCCTAATAAAGACATTGAAGAGAAAAGAAGTTATTACGTTCTCCAAATTGTCATACTTCTTACTACCTCTCTCACTCTCAAAACTCCATCCCTTTTCATTGTTTCTCTGGATTACCTACCAAAGGACTATCAACTTTTGCAAAAACCCATGGGTTGCATATGCTTTAAAACTCTGCTTATTCATATTTATTCAATAAATATTTATCTTGTTTCTATTGTGGCCAAGGCTCTATGTTAGAACTCATGGGAAGAAAGTTAGTTATGTGGCTATTCTAGAAACAGGGTAGACTCCATGAAACTCAGAAGTTTAATCAGAATATATAACCCATAGCTGTACAAAATATGACTCTGGGCTAGAAAAGATCTTGAAGACAGTCTGTGCTCTCAGGTACTTACAAGGTAATTGAAAAGCCAGAATTCTTGGCATAGATATAAAGTGACTGAAGGACACTTAAGGTAAAATATTCCAGCATACTCTAATCAACATAGTGTAAATAGTGTACATAATAAGTATTTGAGAGATTATTTAAATTTTAGTTTACTGTATCAGTAAAGGCCTACTAAATGAAGGGAATTTGAAGCTGAATTTTGATGCCTGTGAGGGATGTGGATTTTTTTCAGAAAATAGAAGGGTAACCACAGTGATTTGTACAAATATGGGAATGAACAAATGGCATACACTGAAAAAGAACACAATTTGCTTGGTTGCAGCTAAAGATTCTTGCTGAAAACAGTAGTTCTTAAAGTGAGGGCTGGTGAATGGGTTACAATTAGGACAGGCAGAGTGTAACTTTCCAGAATCAGCATCTCCACCATTCCTTCTTTAAGTTAGCATAAGGATTTACAGAAATGGCAAATTATATATTTGAAATAGGGTGGAAATAGTGACTAGAGCATCTCAAAACTGTCAGCCATGTTTCAATTAACATGAGAAGTGATTAAATGTTGAACTCAAGTCTGATTCATTTAACACATAAAACATTAGCAGCTGAAGGGTATATACTGTCCAGCATCCTACACTGTATCTTACCACATTTTGAACCTTAAATCTGAAACTTTTTGTTTCATTTGTGCAGTAATAATTACGCAATCTCTCACCTATTTCAAAAAGATGTTAGTAAATGAAATCCATATTAAAAGAAAAAGAAAAAAAAAAACCAAACTCATTGCCATCAAGTCAATTCCAACTCATAGCAACCCCATAGGACAGAGTAGAACTGCCCCATAGGGTTTCCAAGGAGCGGCTGATGGATTCGAACTGCCAACCTTTTGGTTAGCAGCTGAGCTCTTAACCACTGCATCACTAGGCCTCCAAATACATGTATAGGCATCCAGAATTCATTTAAGCGATATTCTGTTGTCGATTAACCATTTTTACAAAGAGAGAAAAGTATATGATCCAAGTCAATATTATACAGTTAAAATTCAAGTCATCACATAAAGAGACCAAAATCGCAGCTATTAAAAAAGTGTGTGAAACAACATTATCTGGAATATATACGTATCTCTGGAGTATATTACATAATAAATTACAAGAATTTTTTATAAATAATTATGATTTATTAAGTATTAATAATTGAATTGTGTCCTTCAAATGAATTCTATACAGCTCAAGAGAAACTGATATTAAAGTGGCCCATAAATTAACTAGCAGGTAATGAAGAGTTCTTATTGTGACAGAAAAAAAAAAAACAGAAAAACAATAAAAACTACTAATTAAAAAGAAAAAAGAGCAAAAATGGTCTTTGGAAAGGGAGGGTATTGTCATCCCATCTCACCTTCCTTTTTCATTAC
This sequence comes from Dugong dugon, assembly GCA_030035585.1. Taxonomy (NCBI): domain Eukaryota; kingdom Metazoa; phylum Chordata; class Mammalia; order Sirenia; family Dugongidae; genus Dugong; species Dugong dugon. Next base: position 40,316,334 of record CM057479.1, read on the forward strand.
CCTTCTTGTTGAGGAAGGTTTCCTCAAGGAAAAGTGAGAGATTCATGGGCCTGATTATTCCACAGACAGATTATTTATCCCTGGATTAACTTTTTCTATACCCACATGCCTCTATTGCCAGCTAGAAAAGGAAAACATCTAACTTAACTGTCATTAAAAACAGATTAACATATTTCAGTTTTGAATCCAAATCTGGTGAAGAAGAGCACCAGGTAGAAAAAAAAATCCCAACTCAATTTAATACATATAAAATGTCCAATTTTGATAGACTTTAAGGTTTTTTTTTTCTCTCAATTGCAAAATAATAGTTTACATATGTGACAGACTTGTTTTGATTATAAGAGTAGTTATCACAGGCCAAAACGAAAAAAAAAAAAAAGCCTTTTAAAACAAATTGTTTTACTAGAACCTGTGAAAAGATTCTTACCTAGAACTCCAAATGACAATAAAATCTGAATAATCAGAAAGCTTATTACATCATTAATAAGGGAAAACTGCAACTCCTGAAAGTGTGTGGATTCTACTAAGAGGAGGTGGTCCTAAAACAAATATTTTGCCTATGTGTTTTAATTTTTAGTAGACCAAGAGTTTGGATGACATGGCAAAGATAAAGGGCATTTCAGAGGAGGGAAAGCAAAACTTTGAAATTTTAAAGATGGTTTCCATGTTTAAAGCATTTGCTGAGTCTCTCTTGATTTCCAGTATTAATATTACAGGTTCTGACTCTTTTTACCAGGCTTATAATTGATTTCACAATGAGGTAAGACATGTTGAATTATTTTATCAGCCTAGGTACGAGGATGAGTGAATTGTACATTTTGTCATTGGGTGTGAGAACTCTCATCAGTCCCTGATCTTGCCTTGGCACCTAATTTGAGCTCAATGAACATGCCCTTAGTCACAAGAGTATCTTGACACCGAGTCAGAAAGCAGGACTATCAGGAAAAGTGGAAGGAATAAGGCCAGGAAGAGATGAGAGCTTCTTTCCATTCCTCCACACCATCAGATGACATCTTTGTTTCAGTATCTTTTTTCTTCAGAGCTAACCTTGTCAACCTCAGGTTAGGGAAGATATGCCCTTGTTTTAATGACACCAAAATTCATTATGTAGTTTTCCATAATCCAAATAAACTCTAAACATATAAATTCTTAGTAAAATGTGTCAGAAGAGCCAAAGTCCTGTATTTATATATAATACAATACTGGTAAAGTGGTGTCTTTCATCTTTAAGAGATCAACCTGCTAATTATAACATTTGAATTAAAATAAAATATTCACAATCGTTTTTATCTTATCATTAACACATTCTTTTTTATGAAACTTGTTTGATTTTGATAATACACTGCAAACTTTCAATTCACTCTTCTAGTCATCTTATAAACAAGTGCATGAAATGAATATTCTAAAGAAACATTTAATGAGGCTTGCTGTGTCTTTCTGTCACTGAGTGGTGATGAAGAAAGCCTTCTTTTTACGAATGTCCACCCATGTCTTACTGTTAAAAGATTCTGTTGGAGTTGGATCATACCATAAAGTTATTATAATGCCTGCATGGCTCTCTGTATTTGAAGTCAACCCCAAGTATTCTTTTCTATTAGAATTTAAAAATCTTGTGAAAAAATCATCTATATCAGTTCAATAGAGAGGAAAAATATATTTTATCAAAAATATACATATTGTTTTGGGGAGAAAATGTTATTAGAATTGAAGCATCTAGCCAAGCATTGCCTCTTCACAACTGGCAACCTTAGTGTATGCTTGCTTTCCTCATATGAAAATCTGCCCCTTCAATTCAGATTTCATATAAGATACTAAAAATGGTTATCTCTTTATTATTATACAGAATCAGCATCACCACCCTTATACATTTTAAATGAGAGATTATGTTAAAAGAAGTAAAATAGGATGATAAATATCTTAAACAGATCCTTCACTTCTTTTATTTTTTACCTGTAAGATTTCACTTTTTCTACATACCTAGACAAATTACTAAGGTCTTCTCTAACTAATAAAACTAACTGAAATAATTTTCACCTGTAAAGTTTATTCTATAAAGAGAAAATGAAAAAAAAAAGGAGTACTTGTTTTTCGTTTGAATTATGTTGCATATTTATAAGAGATTAATTTCTTTACTGTAAGGATATAGCTTAAATCACACTTTGCAATTTGTCGCCTATCATTTAAATAACAAAATGAAACAAACATAAGCTAAAAGAACTTTTAAATTCAGACAGATTAATTACAGTGTCACTTTTTACATGTGAATATTCCTAAAATGAAGACTCATAATTTCATCCAGCTTCACTTGGAAGGTGGATAGACAGAAGCAAGAAAAATGAATGAAAACTGATGATTGTAATACATATATAAAAATGCATAATTTACATATAATTCAGCATATATAAACTATATACATGTATATACAGTGTATATACATATATAATAGTGCTATATATATACACATGCACATGATTGCCCAACACGTGTTATTGCTCCTATTACTTTTAAAAGGCCTATAGTATATTAAACAGAACAATTAGATGGTTAATTTGGTGATACTTATTTATGTTCTTTTCACCTGAATTTTCACAGTAGAGGATTTTGAGCTAAGTATAAGTTATAAATTTCTAAGTTCAAATTAAACTAGCTCAAATCCCTTAAGATGAAGTGCCTTTTCATTACCATTTCCTTTCATATTATCTTGACTCATTATACTCTTATGTTTCCCATTTTGTGAAGTGTTTCTTTAACGTTTCTTATGCCATAGCCATTTCACAACAACACCATATTTATTGGCTTAAGATGACATAATCAAAAAGACAGCACTATATGGATAATGGATTTACACTGAGTAAACCAAAATACTGTGTGGCAATTGTTAAAGTCCTTTTCTTCTATAACTGCATCATCAGTTTTTAAAATCCTAAATACAAATACTTTTTTTTTTTTTGGATATCATGGGTTTAAATCCAAAAAACTTTCCAAACTCAGTCATTAAACTTTCCTTGTGATTCTCTCTGTCTACATTTTTATTAAAAATACAATGACAACCATCCTTACTTTTTAGTATTTTTGTAAATAACATAAAAGCTTCCATATAAATGATACTATGACATAAAACATATTAAAATTATTATGGACTTAAACTAATATTTCAGTTCCTGTTATTTCCCACTAACCATCTCATAGTTTAATGGACATTACAATGTTTTATGATTTCCAAATATTATTACTATAATGTTATGAAATAATAGCAAATACCTGTCAGATCTGGGTCTGCTTCTATCAAAATGACCATCACCCTGAAGTGAATTAGTGTTGTATCTTTTTCTTAAAAATAAACACAGTTTCACTGCACAAAAACAGAAAACAAATTCTAATCATAGTACCTATATCAATACTCATGATACTTTAAGAAAACATACCTGCTGTCATAAAGCAAAGCTAACTTAAGTAGTTCTAAAGCACAACTAAAACAAGGGGCCTAGCCAGGAGATAGAAAATACCACTGAAGCAAAAAATTATCTCCTTTAATACAAAATTCCATTCTCGTATAATAAATTTATTTTCACTAAATAAATAAATGTATTCCTCCTTCAAGGATGAAATCATGCCTACATTTAAGACAATATAGTCTTACTTTCTGTATTTAAATAAAATATAAACATAATTATCAAACTATATTGTAATTGGTTAATGTTTATGGACTTATTTTTCAAATGCCACAAGCACCAAGATTAGGGATTGTACTTTAACCTGATTTGTATAATATACCATATTATGAAGGTGTGCAGTGTTATCAAGGAAATGATTATCAGAAGTATCTAGCTTTGCACTTTGAGTTTTTACTATGCATACGCTTTCTACTATTCACAGAAATATTGGATTAGGAGTTAATGCAGACGTGATAGATCACTATTTTAGAAGGTGTACACTTAAGTAGCAGTACTTTCTGTGCCTTAAGAAAGAATCCAAGTAAAGGAGGGAGAGATGGTTAGGAAAAAGAAGGAAGATGAAATGAGTAGAAAAATGGTGACTTAAGGGAAGGTAGAAAGAAAAGGGGTGAGAGACAAAAAAAGAATGACACTGATTTAGTAGTGGGTCTGACCCTCTTGCATAAGAAGAGCTGCATTTCAATACTGTATGTGGAGATATAGTAAGTTTTTTCCATTAGCCTTTTTTCATCTGATTTCCAAAACATACTTTAAATAATTGAGGATAAAACTTCTAGATGCAACAAGTCAAATGCAAAGTATCCCTGAAAAGTTTCATTTTTATATTAATATACGTGTGTTTTGCATTTTTATGCACACCTATGTTGATATCCATGTATAATTCATCAAGAGATAAATATGTTCTTCTAGACATTCATGGGGCATTTTTAAAGTACAGTGCCTTAGTGGTATATCAGCCACACAGCTTTGGAAGCTGCTAGTCTTACTTTTTTGTGGGATAAAAATGTGATGTAAGGCATCAGTGAATTGTGGTGAATTACATTCAACCCATAATGATAATTTCTACTAAAAGGGCAGCTTGAGGAAGCACTAGCAGAAAATACTGGTTTTGCAGCACAAGTCCGCAGCTACAATTGCTGGAGCTCTGCTACCCTCTACTGGCCTAATGAGATAAATGCCTTCCTGAAAGCTCTCAAGTTGTTATCGGTATAGTTTCCTCCACAAACAAGATACTGGCACCTTAAGACTCCGATTTTCTTTGGTTTCACTCACATGTTAGTGAATCACAACTTAGGTTGTTGTCAAGTTAATTTTGCAACATTTTAATGTCACACAGAAAGAAAATCTCAATCCGCATCCTGTCTTAGCTCAAGCATAGCTGGGGCCAGTAAGTGAAGAAAGTGGTTGGAAGAAACAGTAGCCAAACGTAATGCAACTTTCACAGCAAACAGGATTCTGACAGTCAAGTTGACCCCAGGGCCTTTGATTTTGAATGGATAGTATATGTGGGTGTGTGATTTTAGTGCATTTTTTTTTTTTTTTTTAAAGAATAGCAATTTCCATTTCCTTTTCCTTGAGATCATTTACTATCTTAAGATGCATGGATCCTTGATTATCTAACTTTGTATTTCTTAGCAATCTAGTTACTTTATTTTCTCCCAGTTGCTTCCTGCCTCATTGGGGTACTAAGTTTGAAATTCATAATCCAAGAGAAAGACAAACTATAAAATCAGATAGTTTTAAGTCCCAATAGTATCCTGGTATGGATGTGGGTGGGAGTTATAAGATTTATCAACATCACAGTACATCAAACTTGTTAATAAACTAGTTTTCTGTATAACAAGAGAAAAGAAAGAATATTTTAAGAGGAGAACAAGAAAGGCATGGCATAGCTGGAATTTAAGGTCCAAGCTTTGTATCTTCTATATATAATGTATTATGTTTTTCAAAAACTTTTTATTAGGAAAGCTATACCAGACGCATAATCACTATACAATGATTAAGCATTACCTTTACAATTTATAATCACTGAAATTACAGAATAAATATATGCACATTTCTTTTGAATCTTTGTGTGTGAGAGAGAAAACATTAAAAGTGTTTCCTACAAAGCTGTTAGTGATATATACCCAGTTGCTTTTTTTATTTTTTAATATTATATGTATATATATATATATATGTAAGAAAGTGCAGATGTTCTCCAAGATATCTTGGCATCAGGATGAAATGTCACAAAGAGGGTGCTCATCCCTAGGTGTGTGCCCTCGGCTGTTAAACCACCGGGTCTCCACTTCAGTAGGATCCAGCCTAGCATGTGACTTTTCCCAGGATGGTAAGGAGAGATGCTGTGAGCTATACACTAAGGGTAAAGGGTAGGTGGAGCTATGAAGAGGAGAGGAATGGATCAAACCCAAACTAATTAGATTGGGTTGAATGGGAGTGGGGTGTGTGTGTGTTGTGTGTGTACCTGTGTATCTGCACCAGAAAAAAGAGGCTGCAGGTTTAGAGACCTCTGTGCAGGGATTTGCAGTCTGTGTGTGGGTACATGTGTGAGACAGGAGAGTGAGAACATTCGAGCAAGACCCACCCCCTCCCTCCCCGTCTTGCAGTTTCCAGGCATGCAGCAAACTGCATTGTTAATACATGTACAGAATCTGTGCCATGATGGGAAGAGGAAAGAAAGCCACAAATATCAGTTTGTTTTCTCCCCTCCCTTTCAAACAAAACTGCAACCAACAAAACAAAAATTACTGAAAAAAAAGACACATTGAATTTTACTTAATTAGGATCAATACAACGATCCCTAATATACCTTATACATGGCACAGTCAAAGTCTCAAGTTTCAGTATAAAAAATAATGATAACATTTGCTGGCAAAAGTCTGCGAAGGCACTTCATTGATTAATGATCTGAGTATGGCCCTTCCTCCACATCGCATTTGAGAGGGGGAGAGCATACATCTGTATTCTCTAGTATCATGCGGTTTCAGTTCCGTCCAGGGTAGGGAAGGTTATGAGGAAGGAGTTACTGGGGCAAGTGTAAAGGGAGAATGGGATATATCTCTTTTATTTTCCTTTTAATTTGGAAAGAAAAAAGCACTAATTTACTTTCCTTCTCTGTTAGAACCTATATGTTGTCTTTTCCAGGACTTCGAGGTAATCCGGCTTGGTTTGAAGTTTGGCCCTTAACTCGAGGTAATCACTTTTTTGGGTTTGGTGGTCTGTGAAGCCCTTTCCAGTGGAGAAGAGAAGGGTTTCTTTGAGCCTGGCATCCTGCTGTAAGTCTGGATATTGCATGCCAGGAGGGTGGACGTGCAGTTCCTTTAATTTGGGCACTGTGCCATACAGACAGTCCACAAATCCCACTGTGCAGGGGGCTGGTTGTGGCCTTTCTCGGTCTAGTAACATACTGCTACCACCACAGCCTCCCCCAGGAGGAAACAGCACCACCCCACCATTCTTCTCATGATGGCGGAATCCAGCCAAATCTCCCCTGCTTCCCCCAACCACCCCTGAAACCCCACCACCTGCTGGGTGATGAGGGTGAGGGTGAGGGTGATGGTGGTTCACCGTCACTATGGTGTTGAGCTGGGAGCTGGACACTGCCAGGGCCCACTCTTTCTCCTTTTCCAGCAAGGTCCGGTAGTTGGTGTGATTCTCCTTGGGTGTCTCAGCAAACTGCTCACTTCCTAGAAGAACCTCACCCATTCCTGGTGGTTGTGTCCCAGGACCTCCACGTTCTGCACCCCCTGGTTCTTGGACTGATGAAATGGCTACCTCCTCCTCCTCACGAGGCTTATAGATGGGGTTGTTGCACATCTGGGTGACTGGGTGGGGGATGTACTCATACACATGACCCACAGTAGGGGCCTTCTCTGGAGAGGAAAGAGTTGGTCGAACCCCGCTTCCACTTCCACCGCCACCACCTCCACCATCCTCAAAAAGCTGGTGGCATTGCATCTGGATTCCAGTTAGGTCCACACCTTCCTGCCGCTTGCTTCTAAAGGGCAGCTTCTTCCGGCGGCGTCGGAGCACATAGGCAAAAAGGCCTGCAGCAACAAAGACAGCTGAAAAGAACAGAACCAGCAAACTAAGAATCAACACAGAAAGTGGCACCGGGCCCCCAGGGGGAGAGAACTCATAAGGTGATGTGCTTGTTGGCCCCCCAGCAAGGTGAGAATCTCCAGGCTGGGCTGGGGATGCTCCAGCTGGTGCGACATGCAGCATTTCTGGGCAGAGAACTTCCATCTCGATGGTGCGCACATCACGGTGGGTGAGGTTCTCAGGGCTCCCACAAAGCACATCGCCTACCACACTGACTGAGCTGATGGTTTCAATCCACTGTTTGAAGGGGACCAGGTCACAGGTGCAATCCCAAGGATTCTCATTGAGGTCTATCTGGACAATGGCATTCAAATGCTCCAGGACACCAGCCACAGGAAGGTAGAGGAAGTAGTTCTTCCTCAGGTTAAGTCGGGCCAGTGATGTGCCTGCAAAGGCGTCTGTTGGCAGAGTCCTCAGCAAGTTGTTGTTGAGGAATAGTAGCTTCAAGTTGGGCATGAGGCTGAAAGCCGCAGGCTGAATTTCTCGGATGACATTGAACTCAAAATACAAGTAGTGCAAACTCTGTAGGCCTCGGAACATGCCTGGCGTCAGCTTCTCGATATCATTGCCATTGAGAAAAAGGCTCTTCAGGTTGGGCAGGTTAATGAAGGCCCCGTCCTGGACATAAGAAATACGATTGTTCCCCAGATGCAAGAGATCCAAAGAAGAGAAATTCCAAAAATCAGAACGGTATATTTTCTGAATCAGATTGCTACTGAGGTACAGTTTCTTGGCATTCAGTGGCCTTGGAAGAAGTTCAGAAATGTTATTAAATCCCCGCTCTTTGCAGTTGACTGTCAAGCCAAGGTCATTGATGTGCAAATTACAGGTGCACCCAGTAGGGCATATAATGGGAATGGGTGGTCTGGTCTGGTAAGGAGCAATGGGAGGCTGGTTTGGACCAGGATATAAAGCTTGGGATGTGGAGGGTGGTCTTGGTGTTCGGGGTTGTTTGGTGGGCTTAGGCTGTTTATTTGAGGACTTATATTCAACAGAAGAAGCAGTAAAATGGACAGAGGACAACATTGATGAAGGCTTAGTTGGCCACGCATTCTCCTTGCTTGATGACAAGTGGGGGATCCCCAAACTAGCCTCCACCTCAGAGTCAGACAATAAGGGACAGAGTTCTGTCTTCCTGATTTCCCGGAGGTCCTTTCCATGGAAATGAAAAGGGGTCTCACAGGTGATGTCTCCTACTAGGGCGGTGTAAGGAATGCGTTCCAGCCAACTCTTCAATTGTACAATCTCACATGTACAGTTCCAAGGATTTTCTTCCAGCTGGAGCTCCATCAGGCTTCTGCCAATGTGGTCTAGCATTCCTCGGTAAAAAAGAACCTTTAACCTGTTTCCACGTAGGTCCAAATGAGTTAAAGCGACGGCCTTAAATAAATTGGTTGGAAGCATGGGAATGAGATTATCATTTAAAATCAGAACCCTCAATTTACTTAGGTTCCGAAATGCCCCACTCTCAATACGTTTAATGACGTTGTAATCTGCTTGCAGATATTCCAAGCTTTCCAAGCCTAGAAAGGTATCATTTCTGAAGATATCTAGCTTGTTCTCATGTAGATATAGCCTTTTTAACATCTTAAGACCATTGAAAGCTCCTGTTTGAATGTCCTGCAATGCATTGTTCCCAAGGTTGATGGACACAGCATTATTCAAATGGAGAAAACTGTTGGTATACAATTTCCTCATTGAATTCCTCTGCAGATACAGTTTAAAAGGTCTTGACCAGAACTCTGTAATCTGACTAATATTTGTAAATCCTTTACTGTCACAATGTATATGAAAGAGGGTTTCTTTAACTTCACAGTAGCAGGGATCAAAACAGGGCTCATCTACTTCCTCTGAGTCCTCTATCAGGGGAATCGGGGTAGTCCATCCTAGAGCAATTGTGCTTAGAAGAATTATCCACAACATCATCCCTCTGTGAAGCATCTCAGCTACGGAAGGTTTCATCATTCGTTGTTGATTACAAAGCTGCAACAGAAATAAAGATGCAGATTTTTAGCTCTAGTCATATGCATGATTTTAATAAACTCCTACATGTGGGGCTTTTAACAGCGATATGGAAACTTCAGCAATTGTTGAACTGACAATCAAAATGAGCTAGCGACATGCTTAATGTTTAGAGTGTGTCCTATATTTTAAATTTAGGAGATCCTGAAATACTGAACCATGTGCTGTTGACATTTTCCTGAACCAAGCCATACTTGGTAAGGGGCATATCATAAGAACAAAAGCAGTCTGCATATGCTCTTCTAGAAAACAAGGGATCTGGTATACAGTGCTGCCTTTTAGGCACAGGCAGATTCAGTAATATTGGCAATACTTCATCTTTTACACCTTTTCACCTGTCAAAACTCACATTGACATCAGAGGTGCCCACTATAGATCTCACTGAAACTGTGATAGGTACAAAATATTCTTCAAACTATAGGTTTCTACCCATAAAAAAACATGGAATACTCCCAAAGTTATTAGTAAAAGAATATGATAAATTATGAGCCCATCACCCAATATCAGATGTTGAGATGTGTAAAATGATTGGGATCTCAGGAAAACCTAAGATTTCTCTTAAGAAATAATCACAAAATGGTTAATAACAGTATATGGTCTGTAACACACAATATCCCCAAGCTCTTTCATCCAAGCACAAATTATTGAAGTCTCTTTTAATTAAATAAATAACCTCTACATATTTGTCTCGTGTAACTCTGTAAAGGCTTTAAGAATGATTAGCCACTTTAAAGAACACGTCCATGCAATTGTCAGAGCTAAAGATAGTGACAGTTAAAGGATGCTGAGCCTGGGAGTGTCTGTATTAAAACACTTGCAAAGCTCAGCTTGAAATGTGTACCTGTGCTTTCAAGATCAACTGAGGAACCCTGTAAAAAGCTGGAAGGGCAGGTAGTTGGTTAGAGAAGTGGGTAGTTAAAGGAAAGGGAGGGTAAAAACCTTGGTTCTTACCTGCTGATAAATAAGAATATCACATGAAATACATTTCAAAGAAAGACACCATTCTTTTCCAATAATAAGAAACATTTGCAGTGCACTGTTCTAACATACAGAGCCTTCACCTCTGGCTCTGTTCTCTTTTTCCTTGCCTAATATCACCAGTATATGGGAATGCATACATAAATAAATTATAATAATGCAGTTTTATTAGATTGTCCTTCTTGAGTCACTGAAATATCAATCAAAATTGAATAGATGTTTTTAATCAATAAAAATAAACTAATTTTAGCATATCTCTTCTCCGCACGTATGGACACATACATAAAGGAAATATCTTGTCAACCCTCTAATTTAGAACACAGCGCTGTAATTTATAGGGAAAGTGAAACAATAAATCTTCATATTCAACTTGCATATAATGTACACAGCCATTAAGGAATCCGTGAGGAAGCAAAGAAAAATCTGCCTCAGGCATGCAATACTCAATTTTGGAAACAATTAAAAGAGAGAGAAGGCAGATGAAGCTATATTGCAGTATCAGTTAGTCTTCCCTGTCTCCCTGATAAAATATTAAAATCTACTTAAGTTCTTTCTTCACTATTTAAAAAAAAATTTTTTTTTCTTGTTTTTGAGATCCCTGAGGTTTAGACAAGAAAGGATCCAGATGTCTTTGACTTACCTATTTTGCAGGATTTTTTTTTTAGCACAATGAAAAAAAAAAAGCTTGAGTTTAAGGATTTTCTCTCTCCGCCCACCCCCCGCCCTTGCTGAAGCAAAACGGGTGAAAAAGGGGGTGGAAGGAGAGGAAGACTAAGAAGAAAATAAAAAGCAGCAAGCTCAAAACGTGCTGGGAATGCAATGGGCCCTTGAATGGGCTTCTTTAGGATGCAGAACTGCCGCTTGGCACAGTCAATGGAGGAGGGAGGAGAAGGGGCTGCTGCAGGCTTCCAGAGCCGCCGCCACCGCGGCTGCTCTCTCTGGGTACCAGCAGCACATCGTTGGGCACTAGGAGGAAGGGCGGGAGGAGGAAGACAGAGAAGGAGGAAGACTCAATCACAGTGCAGAATCTCGGACTTCTCTCGCGCTTTTTTTTTTTTTTTTTTTAAGTATGTGCTGTAACCCTGGATTCAGCTTTCCACGTCATGAAAATGAGCTCAAAGAAGAGGAACGCGCTTCTCATGGGGTCGGGAGCGAGCACTAGGAAGCCCTGACTATACGGTTTCTGTTTTGTGTGTGTGTGTGTGCGTGTGAGAGAGAGAGACGGGCGGGGGGGGGGGGGGGGATAGAAGTAAGTGGGGTGAGATGATAAATTGACAAAATATAAAAACAAGAAGGAGGAAGAGACTAACCAACAAGAAGCATTCCGTTGTGTTGGAGAAAGGAGGTGGTGGCGAAGTGTAGTTTTTGTTTGTTTGTTTGTTTGTTTTCTAAATAACTCAAGGAAACCATCCCTTGGATGGTTTGCGCCTGTAGTTCCCAAAGCTTCCGCGCTAAACATATGGGTTGGAAAGTGAGACTATCCTTCGAATTTTTCCTTTTCACAGCACAGACACTTCCCTCCAAAGACAGAGACGAGGGGAAATCCAGATCCTCAAAGCAGAAGAGCTGAATCTGGCTGATTCTGCCAGGGTGTCCCGAAAAGAGCTCAGGCAGCCTGAGCGACTTGGACCGGGTTTCTCCTGCATTTTGCTTCGATCCCTTTGCACCATGAGTCCTTTTGTTGTGCTGCAGCTAAAAGCCTTCGATTTCCCTTGGATTCAAGATTCAACAGCCCTGTGTTTGCTTCTAGATTTTTTTTTTTTTTTGAACAGATACAAGCCAATGCTCTGTGAAGAGAAGCAGATCACTTGGGTTACAATGGTACACTTCACGTTCTTCCATAGGGAAAGACCTCTCAGGACTAGGGGGCAGAATTTCAGGATTTGGAATTTTTTCCTCCAAATGTTTCAACGTGGTATTTTTTTGAGGGGGGTGGGGGGCGGAAGGGAGTAGTGGTGGGGATTGAGAGAAGATGTTGCTATGAACAAGGGCCACCAGACCATAGTTCACCCGGACCCTCCGAGAGGTATTTGTAAAAGCTCAACTGACTATTCCACAGTCCTACTTGGTGGGAGGGAATAAAGCTTTGTGGGGAAACTGGGGAGAGTCAAGTGTGCTGCAAATGAATCCAGTTAGCGGGGACTGTACTGTGCGTGGTCGATGCACCCTCCTCTCCCTCCTCTCTCCAACCCCTGCACGCCAATCCAGCACCAACTCACGGAGAAGGGGGAGGGGAGGGACTTCTCGCCGCTAAAGGGCTAGATTTAACATCAATTGACCAAAGGCTCAAAGATAGCTGGTAAAGACGCATTTCCCTTAAAGCACTTTTTGCAAAACCAAATTTTAAAAGAAAATCCCAGCTTACATGCCAATTTCTTACCACCCTAAAATATATACATCACCTAACTCAATAAAACGTTCCCTAGAAGTCAGACACAGGGCGAGTTGCATGATACTGTGCATTTAAAATGACCGCACATGTGTGCGCCTTTCCACAGTAGCTAAGATTGGAAGCGACGACCAGAGAACAAGTAACCAGGAGGACAGGACTCTCTAACATTCCACACCCTTAATATTCCAGGCCCACCCTATTTCTCAGCTAGGTCTCAGCTGAGAGGCAAATCAACACCGACAGCCTGAGCTCAAAACCAGAACAACCTCATCTCCTTCCCCAGCCGCCACCTCCCACCACCTCCCACCACCTCCTTCTGCCCCCAACGTGCATAAGCAGTGACTGCTTCAAGGATCTTATCGGAACCTCACGTTGCGGTAGAATCGATGGGTTACCGGGAGGCTGCGCCGAGCTTCCCGGTGATGGCAAATAGTCCTCTCAGCAATCAATCACTGTTCTCTCTTAAATTATAACCCCATAAATTCTGAACTCAGGCCATGTCCTGAAGGCTATTTCTCCCTTTTCTTTTCCTTTATCCCAGGATAGCGTATGTGAGAGGTAGGGAGGATCCCAAAAGTTGGATGGCGAAGGCCCCAGAACCCCGGTCTCTTCCGCGTCCTGCTGGGCGCGCGGAGCACCATTTGTTCAGAGAGGACAAGAAGTCTTTTCTCCCCAAGGTGCCTCATTCCCGCCTACCCCTCCCCACTGCCCGGTCTCAGAGCCCACTAATGTCTCCAGATCTAAGATTAAATATTCCAATATGGAAGCAAAACGATCACCCCTAGAACAAATAATTAAAATGCTGCATCACTGATTTTCTGAAAAGCCCTGAGCCTTCTACAGATCCTTTTTTTAACGTGCTGTCGCCAGCCTAAACGCACAATGGGTCTGCTTAGAATGGAAAATGATTAGAAGCTTAAGCTGTTTTCGTTCCATCTCTAGACAACACAAGCGAGCGGCCCATGCGCTGGGGGAGGGGTCCTTCGCTCCGCCACCTGGCCTATTTGTTGGAGTTGTTTAGGATTCCTTCCCCCCCAAAGTAGGTCCGAGGGTATGTTAGTCTCAGTACCCCTCTTCCCACCATCATCCTTATAGCTAACTGATCAATTCGAAAACACAACAGACCCCGGGCACCTGAGGGTACATCACGGCCAAAGTCTATATCCTTTACAATGCACATCCTACAAGCGAGAAATCCTGGTTTAAATTAGGCAAAGTAGGAAAGGATGGCGGCGAGTACCTAACGATGCAGAGCCCTCACGATCTCCGAGGTTTGCTCCGAGGAGCTTCCCAGCAGGAGATATAAACTCTCTGGGAGGCTGAATTGTATCCATCATGCAGTAAGTAGCCTTTCAGCTTCTCCTCCAGCCACCAACTTTCAGAAAGGCCACCAAATCACGCTTGTAATCCTTTTAAGTGTTTCCACCTTAGAGACTTGCAGGGAAATGGTCGCTGCATACCAATGGGAGAGCTGGGCGCGCACCTAGCGCGGCGATTTCAGTGACAAGGAGCTCACGACCACAGTTCCATATGTCCTCGATGGCAGGCAGGCACCGTAAGTGTACCAGGACTGGGCTCGTTTGATTTAAAATCTCAGTGCTTTCGGATTCAGCGGCGAGCTTCCTGGACTCCGAGAACCCAGGCTTCGTCTCTGAGGTTTCTCTCTTTTTGTCTTCCAGAAAGGTTGTCACTCACAGCGCAATCCCTGCCCAAGGCATCCTTCGATCCAAGGAGATAGGACAAGCCCTTGCTTTCCCTGCGTATCTGTGTTCTTGACCCTTTGAGTGCGTGGGAGTAGGGGTGGATGGTGTGTAAAAGGGAGAAGAACACGTTGGTGAGGGGCAGGAAGGGGTCAGGAAGGGGGCGACGAGACCCCAGATCCCAACATTGGCCAGACGGCGAAGGTGGGGGGTGGGGAGGAGGAAGGAGAGACTGAGGAAGAGAGACTCCAAATACAACAGTATGGCTGTACACACCAAATTCGACTTGATTTGGAGGTTGATCACAGGCAAAGCACGAAGGGTAAGCAATCTCGTTGGCGGAGAGTGAGTCCCCTGACAGCTCAAGGTGCAAGCACCCTCGCTTCGCGAGCGGGAGAGGGTGGGGTGCGGGGGAGGGGACCACGGAACGTTTCAGGCCAAGGAGACACTCGCGGCGGCGGCGGCGGCGGCATCTTTTGAGACTGACCTGCTTAAAAAGTGCCACTTTAATAACCAGGAAATTACTAAAATCGGATTACACATTACTTACCAATCTCTGCTTCTAAACTGGGAGCGCCAGGTCGAGTATTAGGAGACAATATTCAAAACGTCGGGCTGGAACCCGAAGGCAAACCCATCAACCGCCCCCAAACCGAGCACCGAGGGAGCCGCGCTCGGGAGCCCCCAGATCAGCCCAACGCCGGAGCCTCCGCCAGCGTGCCCCCCCACCCCCCGCCCCCCGGCCCCTCCTCCGCGCCAACTGTGTAAAAATCAGCAGCCGCAGTCCTCTCGCGGCGCATCGCAGGCAAATCCCTGTTTCGGAAGCAGGGAAGCAAGTGATATGTTTTCCCCCACCCCTCTCTCTTTCAGCTCTACAAAGAGAAACCCTGTAAAACTAAGTGACAGGAAGTCAGCATTCTGTATCTGTAGATTGATTTTAACTTTTATTTGCAAATGAGAGATGACTGGAAAATTACAGCTCGGGCCTGGCGGGGGGAGGGGCGGGAAGGGTGATCAAATTAAGAACATCTGAGCTGTACTGGTGGGTGGTATCTCTAAACGTCTCCAAAGAGCAGTTTCCAAGTGATGTTCAGCAGTCCTCCACCTTCATGATACACAGGTCACAATTTGAAAGTACAGGTATTTCCTCATCTGTTTACACTTGCTAAGAGGGAGGAAAACAAAACTGGAGGGAGAAGGGAGATGGGGTGAGGTGGCATTTGCAGGTGAGATGCTGCGTTCATTTCATGACAAAAAAGGACACTTGAACAATTACTGCACCTTTGTGAAAGTGTTATTACAGTATTGTATAGCCACTAGAGGCGACCATTACCCCCACTGCAGTCATATTAATGCAGTCACTTAATGCTCCATTCAATCTGCAGTGTAAACCAACGCAATTCTTTTTAATAGATCGCTTTCGTCAGCGACGACGTTGAAGAGAGAGCAGTCTTCCACTAACTCCCAAACTGAGTAGAAGGAGGTAGCCTGGGGAATCATTTCTGTATCTGTGTCATTCCTTCCTAAAATGAATGCAATAAATTGTCCAAGACAAGCAAAGTTGTGTGGCTATTATAACTGTGGGCATAAAATGAACTCGACTTTATTTTTAAAAGCTTTCAAAGGAACTCTAACTCACCTCTTGCAAAAAGAAAACAGCATCCTTTTTAAATCTATATCCGGAAACCTTTGAGAAACAGGCCTGGGGATATGATTTTTAAAAAAAGACGGCCTTTTTTTTTTTTTTTAGTGGATTTCCTATACCCTACAAGTTATACCATCGTTAGTCTATATTATATGCATGTGATATCACAAGTCTAATGTCCCTATTGTTTTTATTCAAAGAGAAGAGGATAGAACTGATCATAGAACCAATGGCCCATGGAATTTTTGGGATTTTATGTATATATTAACTGAATTCGGTATGGCAACTGCGTTGTTTATATATGAAGTATGAGTTTGCTAACATGCTTAGAATGTTTCAAGTTGTTCTACAAAATACTCAGTAATCTTTCAATTCTTTATATTAATGAGTTATCTATAGTGACCTAGAAAGTGATAAAAGCATCATGATATCAAAACCTATTTTTTGTAAAATATAGTATTTTAGATCTAGTAGCACTAATTCCAAACTTCTCTTCAGTATTTTCTAGGATAATAAATTCTCCCAAGTGAATTTTACATGTGTGAAGATATGGATGTGGAAAGAACATTTGTCATGAATTTTTCACTCACTAGGTCTAAGTTGCGTTTTAAAGAGATATACCCACAGGAAAGGCTGCCAAAGGTGTCCTTCCCTATAACAAATCAATCTGATTTTTAATAAACTGCATCAGTAGGCTGATGAGTCACAGAGCTTTCTCTGGCCTTTTCAGGTGGTTGCTCAACTAGAGGTGAATCACTCCAGGGCACACCATACTCTATGTGGGCAAGTGTGAAATTTCCCACATGCCCCTGAGCCTCAGGACTGGAGGATATTAGAGTAACCCTAAAAAAATCAAGCACCATCATTACTAAAAATAACAGAATCTCTTTAACCTTTTAGAAGTATTTTCTTTTGATTTGATTTTCAAGGTTATTTGTTGATGAGATAATTATGAATATATTTACTCTGAGCAGATGTTGGTATAGCCTGTTGGTACTATGGAGCTACTAAAAAAAGACCAAACCCATTGCCATCAAGTCGATTCTGACTCATAGGGACACTATAGGACAGAGTAGAACTTAGCCCCAGAGGGTTTCCAAGGCTGTAATCTTTAAGGAAGCAAACTGCCACATCTTTCTCCCACAGAGTGGCTGGTGGATTCGAACTGCCGATCTTTCAGTTAGCAAATGAGCATTTTAACCATTGCACCACTAGGGCTCCTTTATGGAGCTACAGAAGATTGAATGGCTAGAACAAGTTGTCAGTGTTAAAAGTGGTTACCTCCAACACAAATATTTCCAGCCAGATAAAAATTTTGTGGAAGCAAGTGATTACAGTGGACCTTTGCAAAGCTGTATGTAATTCTATTTCTGCCTACCTAGAAGAGATTCTATGTTGTGACTTATAGTGCTTTCTGCATGAAGTATTTACATGTCCATAGAAGTAATTTTATCAAACATCATTTACATTGTGAAAAATAAAAACTCTCATGAAAATATCTGTTCTTTATTAAAGATGTATGATGGAGAAAAGAGAAATTGAAATAGAATGTAGTTTTTAGTTCAAAATTTAAATATGTTTATATTGCTGACTGACATATTTTTAAGTTACAAACATATTATAATATCACATATTGTTGCTGTATTTGTCAGGTGCCGTCTAGTCAGTTCCAACTCATAGCTACCATATGTATAACAGAATGAAACACTGCCAGGTCCCAGATCATCTGGTGTGCTGTTGGAGCCCATTATCACAGCCACTGTGTCAGTCCAACTCGTTGCGGATCTTCCTTTTTTTGGCCAACCCTTTACTTTACCAAGCATGATGTCCTTCTCGAGGGACTAGTCCCTCCTGATAACATGTCTAAAATACATAAGATGAAGTCTCCCCATCCTCACTTCTAAGGAGCATTCTGGCTGTACTTCTTCTAAGACAGATTTGTTCAGTCTTCTGGTAGCCCATGGGATAGTCAATATTCTTCACCAACACCATAATTGGAGGCATCAATTCTTCTTCAGTCTTCCTTATTCATTGGCCGGCTTTCAGATGCATGGATCAGGTGCATCTTAGTCCTCAAAGTGACATCTTTGTTTTTAACACTTTAAAGAGGTCTTTTGCAGCAGAGTTGCCCAATTCAATACGTTGGTTTCTTGACCACTGCTTCTATGGGCATTGATTGTGGATCCAAGTAAAATGAAATCCTTGGCAACCTCAGGGTTTCTCCATTTATCATAATGTTGCTTATGGGTCCACTTGTGAGGATTTTTGTTTTCTTTATGTTGAGGTATAAGCCATACAGAAGGCTATGGTCTTTGATCTTCATCAATAAGTGCTTCAAGTCCTCTTCCCTCTCAGCAAGCAAGGCTGTGTCATCTGCATATAGCAAGTTGTTAATGAGTCTTCCTCCAATCCTGATATCCTGTTCTTCTTCATATAGTCCAGCTTCTCATATTATTTGTTCAGCATACACATTGAATACGTATGGTGGAAGGATACAACCCTGACTCACAGCTTTCCTGACTTTAAACCACACAGTATCCCCTTGTTCCGTTGGAAAGACTGCCTCTTGGCCTATGTACAGGTTCTTCAGGAGCACAATTAACTATTCTAGAATTCCCATTCTTTGCAATGTTATCCATAATTTGTTATGATCCACACAGTCGAACGCCTTTGCACAGTCAATAAAACACAGGTAAACATCTTTCTGATACTCTGCTTTCAGCCAAGATCCTCCTGATATCAGCAACGATATCCTCATTCCACATCCTATTCTGAATCCAGCCTGAATTTCTGGCAATTTTCTGTTGAGGTACTGCTGCAACTGTTTTTGAATTATCTTCAGCAAAGTTTTACTTGTGTATGATATTAATGATATTGTTCGATAATTTCTGCATTCTGTTCGATCACCTTTCTTTAGTATGGGCACAAATATGGCTCTCTTCCAGTCGGTTGGTCAGGAAGGTGTCTTCCAAATATATTGGCATAGACGGGGTAGCTCTTCCAGCATTGCATCTTTTTGTTGAAATATCTCAATTGGTATTCCATCAGTTCCTGGAGACTTGTGTTTCTCCAATGTCTTCAGTGCAGCTTGGACTTGTTCCTTCAGTACCATTGGTTCTTGATCATATGCTACCTCCTGAAGTGATTGAACATTGACCAATTCTTTTTTGTTCAGTGACTCTGTGTATTCCTTCCATCTTCTTTTGATGCTTCCTGCATTGTTCAATATTTTGCTAATAGAATCTTTCAATATTGCGACTCGAGCCTTAAATTTTTTCTTCAGTTCTTTCAGCTTGAGAATGGCCAAGTGTGTTCTTCCATTTTGGTCTTCTAACTCTAGGTCTTTGCACATGCCATTAAAATACTTTGCTTTGTCTTCTCAACCCACCCTTTGAAATCTTCCGTTCAGCTCTTTTAATTCATCATTTCTTCCCTTCGCTTTAACTACTTTTTGTACAAGAGCAGGTTTCAGAGTTTCTTCTGACATCCATTTTGGTTTTATCTTTCTTTCCCATCTTTTTAATGACCTTTTTCTTTCTTCGTGTATGATGTCCTTGATGTCATCCCACACCTCGTCTGATCTTTGGTCATTAGTGTTCAATGTGTCAATCTATTCTTGAGATGTTCTGTAAATTCAGATGAGATAAACTCGTACTCTGGCTCTTGTAGACTTGTTTTAATTTTCTTCACGTTCAACTTGAACTTACACATGAGCAACTGATAGTCTGTTCTGCAGTCAGCCCCTTGACCTTGTTCTGACTGATAATATTGAGCTTCTCCATCATCTCTTTCCGCAGATGTAGCCAAGTTGATTCCTGTGTATTCCATCCAGCAAAGTCTACATGTACAATCACTATTTATGTTATTGAAAAAAGGTATTTGCAGTGAATAAGTTGTTGATTTTACAAAATTCCTTCATGCAATCTCTGGCATCATTTCTATCACCAAGGTGATATTTTCCAACTACTAATCCTTCTTCCTTGTTTCCAACTTTCGTATTCCAATCACTAGTAATTATCAATGCATCTTGATTGCATGTTTGATCAATTTAAGACTGCAGATGTTGGTAAAAATCTTCAGTTTCTTCATCTTTGGCCTTAGTGGTTGGTGCATACATTTGAACAATAGTAGTATTAACTGGTCTTCCTTGTAGGTGTATGCATACTATCCTGTCACTGTCAGCGCTGTTCTTCGTGGTAGATCTTGAAATGCTCTTTTTGAGGATGAATGTGATGCCATCCCTCTTTAATTTGTCATTCCAGTCATAGTAGACCATATGATTGTCTGATTCAAAATAGCCAATACCAGTCTATTTCAGTGAACTAATGCCTAGGATATCTATCTTCAAGCATTCTATTTAATTTTTGACAACTTCCAATTTTCTTAGATTCAAACATGGTACATTCCACGTCCCGATTATTAATGGATGTTTGCAGCTGTTCTCATTTTGAATCATGCCACATCTGCTAATAAGGTCCCAGAAGCTTTATTCCATCCATGTTATTAAGGTCGACTATACTTTGAGGAGGCAGCTTTTCCCAGTGGTATTTTGAGTACCTTCCAAAGTGAGGGGCCATCTTTGGGCACTACATCAGATAATGTTCCCCTGCTATTCATAAGGTTTTCACTGGCCAATTTTTAAGAAGTAGATCACCAAGTCATTCTACCTAATCTTTCTTTGTCTGGAAGCTCTGCTGAAATCTGTCCATGGTGGGTGTCCCTGCTTTTATGGGAAATGCCAGTGGCATAACTTCCAGCATCACAGCAGTACGCAAGCCACCACAGTATGAGCAACTGACAGATGAGCGGTGGAATATCTCCTATAGTTTCCTTTTAATCACTGTATTCTTTTCTGAGAGGAACAATGTTATTAAAAATAATAAAACAAGCATATTTTTTCTAATCTACCATATATTTTACTCACTCTGATTGTTTAAATAAAATAAATAAGTAAATATTTTGAAAGTTTACCACAAATTAAAGTAGTACTACAGAGTCTAATGGAGCAATCACCCAAGAAAGTTTCAAACTCTAAACATAGTAATCTATGACTATACCTTTGTCATCTATATTGTTTTTCATTATTATACACACATTCATGAAGCCTACATCTTTTTATTTATTTGTCAATTCCAAATAATTTTTAGGCTAACAAACTATATGTTTGATAATCATCAAAAAGCTAACTGCATCCTCAATTGATTAACTTTTGATATACCACTGTCAAAACAACTGAAAGTATGATTATCCATTCATACAATTTTATAAGTGGGAATTTTGTCTGCAAAATAAATACATATAAAAATATGATGAAATACATTAAAAGTTTTTCATTTCATTCATATTTTGGGCCTGTTGTTATTTATTAAAAGAATTCACAAAGTTGAACAATTCAGACTGAAGTTTACAGGCTTACAGTAATGTTGATTTATATAGATCTTTCTATACCTCCATGAAAGAAACACCTTTTTTTTATTGTTGTGCTTTAAGTGAAAGTTTACAATTTAAGTTAGTCTCTCATACAAAAATTTATGCATACATTGTTACGTTACCCTAGTTGCTCTCCCTGTACTGTGACAGCACACTCCTCCTTTCCACCCCAGATTTTCCATGTCCATTCAACCAACTCCTGACCCTTTCCGCCTTCTCATCTTGCCTCTGGACAGGAGCTGCCCATTTAGTCTCATGTATCTACTTGAGCTAAGAAGCACATTCTTCACGAGTATCATTTTATGTCCCATAATGCAGTCTAATCTTTGTCTGAAGAGTTGGCCTCTGGAATAGTTTTAGTTTTGGGCTAACAGGGAGTCCGGAAGCCATGTCTTCTGGAGTCCCTCCAGTCTCAGTCAAACCATTAAGTCTGGTCTCTTTTACTGGAATTTGAGTTCTACACCACACTTTTCTCCTGCTCTGTCAGGGATTCTCTGTTGTGTTCCCTGTCACAGCAGTCATTAGTGGTAGCTGGGCACCATCTAGTTCTTCTGGTCTCAGGCTGATGAAGTCTCTGGTTTATGTGGCCATTGCTGGCTCTTGGGTTAATACTTTCTTGTGGCTATGGTGTTCTTCATTCTCCTTTACTCTATTTGGTTGGGACCAATTGATGCATCTTAGATGACAGCTTACTAGCTTTAAAGACCCCAGACACCACTCATCAAACATTTGAAAGAAACACTTTTGAGATATTTTATTTTATGTAGAAAATATTCCAAAGCAATTTGAATACATTTTTTTTGGTTTTTTTTTCTAAAGTATCTTGTAAAATTTAGTGAATCAGCATAGATTTATGGGTTATAGCTGCATTATCCTTACAACTAACAAGTTATAAATATGGATGAGTTACAATATATTCAGTTAGACATTGATCTTTTATATCCTCTTTCACTGAAACATTTCAAAGCACATTATAGACATCAGCTAAATAAAACCTCAGCTTATTTGTGAAATAAACAAGTTTTTTAATCTCAAAGGTTAAATGAGCTCTTTTTGGGCACTCAGAGTTAATCTATCCAATATGAACAAAGCTTCCAAATTTTTATTTGTAGACTTGGTTAAGCATAGAAAGTTATTTCCACCTTTTTAAGAGATTTTCCAAAATTATTTGATATTAGTAGGCTGTAGATGATAAAATTAAAATTACTGAGAGAAAAAAAAAAACTTAAATGATGAAGATAAGGGGAAATAAATCACATATACTTATTGATATGAATTGAATTGTTGAATTGAGTAATACATCAAAAATAAAGAATAGGCCTTACATGTAGTGGAAAAAGGCAAGCCTCATAAATCTTAACAATACAGAAAGTTTTTTTTTTTTTTAATATGAGAGGAAGAGAGAATGTAATGACAATAATTTTATAGAATCATAGAATCTTAGACGAAAAGAATAGTGTTGGTAGCAGCTAAAAATGTCAGAGAGTTTAAACAGTACAATTAAGTGTATATAAATCAAATTTAACCTGGTATTCTAATTTTCTAAAGCTTTTTGAGGACACTAACGTGAAATAAATATTTTTTAAATAAGGGATGATTTTAACATGAAGCCTGATGAAAAAGTCTACACCATCAACTATGGGACAGAATAAAAGACTTCAATATGATAATGGGCAGAAATTCACAGATAATGGGCATCTTGGTATAGCCTTACATTTTAAGCATGGAACAAGAATGTTATGAAACGATAGATACATATCTCAATATCAGCAATTCTAAAAGTAACTTAAATCCAAAAAATTAAAATTTCCTTGAATTAGCTCCTTTTTTTTCTTTTAATCTAAATCTCCCTTTACATTTTGATGGTGTTAAACAACTACTTTTTAGTGATTCCTATATCAGTAACCACGTTTTCTGATTAGTGAAATTGAATTTTTTCTCATTTGGTCATCTAAAGGTAAGTAATATGATTCCAGACGGAAGCCAATTTTTTTCCCATCATATCAGACAAACTACTCTTCATGCACAGAAGAATAGTCTGTATTTTAATTCCCCAAATGGTAGTGATTTAAAAAATTTCATGAGTGGGAAATATGTATTAGAAATGTTATTATTTAGAAAATATATTAAATAATATTAGTTTTAAAAAGTTAGACATGTATAACATGGCTAAGATACCACTCACTGGTTGTAAATTATGACAAAATTATCGAATAGTGTGGAACTCATGATGCTGTAAATTTACCAAAACAAAAAAAACTATAAAATATCTTCTAGAAAGTTTCACCAAAAGTATAAATATAGAACACTCGCATATATTTGAGTATACGTTTTAAAGTTGCACCCTTCATATTTTCAAAGGATAATTTGACCTAAAGCTAATTTTCTCACTTCTTGTTTTTGTTGGATATTTTCATTCAAAGGAGTAGTGGTCAAATGTTTGATGATATTATGGCAATGACAGAGTGTTTACCAACTCCCCTTGTCCCTCCCATTCTGAAACACTTTATGGCTGATTTTGTAATTTTTTTTCTCAAATGCTCTGAAAAATAGCCACAATATCCCTTAAAAAAACCCATTGCTTTCAAGTTTATTCCAATTCATGGTGACCCCATGTGTATTAGAATAGAACCGCTCCATAGGGTTTTCTTGACTGTAATCTTTATGAAGGCAGATTGCCAGGCCTTTCTTCCTCAGTACCTCTAGGTAGGTTCAAACCATCAACTTTAGGTTAGTAGTCTAGCACAAACCATTTGCACCACCCAGGAACCTAAAAAATCTCTATATACATACAAATGATACAGATGTGTATATCTCTGTATGTGTGTGGGTTGGGGGGATATAAAATTGGAAATACATGTATTCCTTATAAAACATTTGTTTGAATTGTTTTGTCTCTAAAATGGAGAGTCATATCTAGTTTCAGAGATTCTGTGGCATAACACAAACAAAATAGCTACCTATAAGATATTAAAACTGACGTATGTATTCTAAGTATCTTTTGATTGATATTGGATGATGATGTTCAAGTTAAATACTCCTGAAACACTCATGTCACAAAGGATCAGATAATCTTTAGGAACTGTTCTTTTTCTATTGACTTAAGCCAATGGCCTGGAAAATAACTCTATTGAGTTGGCTGACACCAACTCCCCATGTGCAAGAACTTTCTATCATTTAATGAAAGGTAGCATTTCTCTTACGCTAGTACTTTTAGTTAATATGCCAAAATATATTAGAATCCAAAGTATTCAAGTCTTGTGTACTTTTAATACTCCTTAGTGTCTTTGGTATGTTTTAATTCATGGAGCTCATCCAGATGGAATTAACCAATGGAAATGCAGTAGCCCATTGCTCATCTGGCTGGACTAGGTTCTTTCTATTATAGAAAATCTTAAGTTTTCACTTTATGAGGAATTGACACCAAAACAATCTAATTTCAGAAAAGAAAATTTTCCCCTAAGGATTATCAGTGTTATCCCATGGAAATTCAAAGACTGAAGCTTAGGTACAGCCAGACATCCTGGCAAATGTAATTGGAAATTAGGTCTCTCTCTGTCCAAATGGTCTCCCTGCCATCTCTCTTACCTCTCATCTGTTTGCCCTTTGTAGCGGTAAGAGTGATTCTTCAAGATACAAGTCTGATATATCTGCTAGAAGCCCTCCAGTGGCTTCCTATCTCTCCAGGTAAAAGCCAACAAAACTCTGTATGATCTTGCTGCTCTCTCTGTACCTGACCTCATACTCTATCATTTGCTCTCTTGCTTCCACTAGTCCAGGTATATCTCTTACGTTTCTGTTCCTTTAACTCACCAAGCACATGTGCCTATCTCAGGGCTTTTGCACATGCTGTGCACTCTGTCCAAAAGACCCTTTCCAAAAATAACGGCACGGTTACTATCTTTAGGGCGTTCCCGTTTCTGTTCAAATGACACATGATCAAATAGGCATCCCTGATCATACTACTCCCATTACTCTTAAACATCAAAACTTACTTTTTTTTCCTTCCTACAGTAATCACCACCTGATTATATATAATTTATTTGCTTTTGTCTACTAGTACCAGTTGTCCTTGAGTTGGTTCCAACTCCTGGCGATCCCATGTGTGTCAGAGTAGAATTCTATCCCACAAGGTTTTCAATGGCTGATTTTTCTGAAGTAGATTGCCAACCCCTTCTCGCTAGGTGCCTCTGGGTGAACTTGAATCTCCAACCTTTCAGTTAGCAGCCAAGCGTGTTAACCATTTGCGCTACCCAGGGACTCCTGCATTTATCTGCTTACAGTTTATCTCCAACTACAAGAATATAAGCATTGTGATAAAAGGGACTTTGTCATATACATTGTACTATCCTCGGCACCTCTAGAACAGTGCCCAGGGCATAAAAGTAATTCCGTAATTCCATACAGATGTATTAGAAAAATTAAGTGAATGAATGTTCTCTGTATTTTCTGCTTCCTTTTGAATCTGCACCATTTTATTTTTCCTTTTTTGCTAACAGCTTTGTCTTTATCAGATAGCACACAGTTCATAATAGCCACATGGCCTTTCAGCTGCAGTATTTTCCACCAACTGGCAACTTCTCTTTTTTACTTTAGCTCGTATTCCTGAAAATCTAATTGAGCAGGCTTATTTTCATTAATTTTTTTCCCCAGGAAAGCCACCTAAGTCATAGATTTCTAGCCAATCTCTGGATGAACTCCCTCTGGTCAAGTACATACTTCTGGTCTATTAAGACTGAGCCACAGCAGAACATGTTTGATTAGGTGTTAAGGGTTATGGGCAGGTAGCCAGGTAACATAAAACATGTCTAGTGCATAAAGCCATTGCAGCCACATCTGCACCAGTGCTCTTCATTGCCTACCTACAAGTCTGAAATAACTCCTCAATTCAGGGCATCCATCTTCTGCTTTCATGTCCCTTTCTGATCAAATGACTTCTCTGGTCTTTTTTTTGTTATACTCTGTTCATCAAAGATACAACTATTCTAAGAATTTCAATGATAAATATTTTAGATCCATGTCTCTACCTTCATCTTAAAGGCCCCAAAATTCCCCTGTAATCGCACTCCTTCAAGGCTCTTCCACTTGATTTCATTTCATTCACATCATCTGATATTCCTTCACACAGATTCTGTTTGGGACACACTCTAAAGTGATCCCCAGTGAGTCATGCCCTTGTATAATTCCCTCCACTTTAGTGTGAGTCTAGCCTATGACTCGCTTCCAAAGGCAAAGCAATTTTGCAGATGTGATTAAGGTCATAAATCAGTTGATTTTGAGTTAATCAAAAGGGAGATTATCCTGGGTGGGCCTACCTTAACCAAAAAAACAAACCCATTGCCATTGAATCGATTTCAACTCATAGCACCCTTTACGACAGAGTAAAACTGCCCATATGGTTTCCAAGACTGTAAATCTTTTTTTTTTTAATTTATTTTTTTAATTGTACTTCAAGTGAAGGCCTACAGAACAGATAGTTTCTCATGAAACAGTAGTACACGTGTTGTTTTATGACGTTAGTTAACAACCCCACAACATATCAACCCTCTAACTTCTCAACCTGTTTTTTTTTTTTTTTTTTTTTGGTGAAAATACACATAGCCAAAGATACACCATTTCAAAAATTTCTACATGCACAGTTCAGTGACACTGACTACGCTCTTCCAGTTGTGCGGTCATTCTCACTTAAGATGAAGGCTTACAGAACAAAATAATTTCTCATTTAACAGTTACTACAAATGTTACCCTATGACAATGGTTAACAATCTCACAACACATCAACAATATCCTTACTCAACCTTGGGTTCCCTATCACCAGCTTCCTTGTCCCCTTCTGCCTTCTGGCCCTTGTCACTGGACTCCTGTACCTCGTTAGTCTCATTTGGTTTTACGGGGCTGTCCACTCCCAGGCTGAAGAGTGAACCTCGGAGGTAACTTCACCACTGAGCTAAAAGAGTGTCGGGGGGCCATACTCTTGAGGTTTCTCCAGTCTCCTTTAGGCCAGTAAATCTGGTTCCAAGACTGTAAATCTTTAAAGAAGCAGACTGCCGTATCTGTCTCCTGCAGAGCTGCAGGTGGGTTCGAATCATTGACCTGTTGGTTAGCAGCCAAAGCTTAACAACTGTGCCACCAGAACCCCTGGACCAGCCTTAATCAGGTGAAAGTTCTTAAAAGAAGGACTGGTTCTTTGCCTGAAGTTAAGACTCATTCTCCTGTTGCTCTTGAAGAAGCAAGCTGCCATGGATTCTACAGCCACAAGAAAATGAATCTGCCAACAACTTGATTGAGCTTAGAAGCAGGTTCTTCCCCAGTCAAGGCTCCAGGTCAATCAACACCTTCATTGCAGCCTTGTGAGACCCTGAGCAGGGGACCCAGATAAGCCATGTCTGGACTACTGTCCTACCAAAACTGTGAGATAATAAATGTACTTTTTTATGAGCCACTAAGTTTGTGGTGATTTGTTATACAGTGACAGAAATTTAATACAGATCTTTCATCCTAGTTCATTGTATACCAAACAACTTGCCCTAGAGTTGATTCCAACTCATGGTGACCTCCTGTGTATCAGAGTAGAACTATGCTCCATAGGGTTCAATGACTGATTTTTTGGAAGTAGATTGCCAGGCCTTTCTTCTAAGGCACCTCTGGTGTACTCAAACTTCCCACCCTTCAGTTAGTGGCCAAGCTTGTTAAGCGTTTGCACCACTGAGTGATTCCACTCCTGTTCACTGTAAAGACAGATATTTGGAGTTTCAGTGGTCAAACAGTTGGTTGCTAACTGAAAGAGAAGTGGTTCATACCTACCAGTGGCTCTGAGGGAGAAAAGACCTGGTGATCTGCTACTGTAAACATTACAGCCTAGGAAACCCTGTGGGGCAGTTCTACAGTTCTACTCTGTCATATACGGTTGCTATGAATAGGAATCGACTCGACAGCACACACAAGATGTTACTTTAGATCTTTAGATCTCATGGTATGATTTTAACTTGGACATTTTGGCTTTCTTTGAATTTTACATGATAAATTGTGGAAAGAGATATAATTCATCCACTTCCTCAGTACCCTCCTATTTGGAAATTTACTGTTTTCCCTGGTCTCAGTGTTTTAAGATTAGCATTAGACGTTCTTTGAGGGGATAACACATGACCACAATGTATTTCTTCCTCCCCTAGCCACAAAATCATCTCTTTTGCATGTAACATCAACTCCTGTTGTCATTTTCAGGTTTTGGGTCTGATGAGCATAGACAATTGTTTAAGTATGAGATTTATACATTCACTCTTTTCATTAATGTCTCTTTTTTATCTGTTTATGAAAAAATACTTAATCTGTTCTCTTTTTCAATAGAGTCATTCTTTAAATTCTGAGGGAATTTTTACTTAAAGAATAATTTTGTAAGGCCGAAAACTTATAGTGTGAAAATATCCCCTAAATTATCTGTTTGGCACATCTGAATTTTCACGTACTATATTTTACTTGGTAAATGTCAGACATATCTGTGTTGGTTAGAATTTATTACTTTATTATTTATAAGTTTCCAAATGCTATTTTTACTATTTGCAATCTTAAACTATATATTTGAGTGCCCTGCCTTTCTGAGAAATTCTATGCAATACTAACCATAGTACAGCATATCAGTCATATAACTCAGCAATCAGTCATTTTCCTAAGTGCTAAGCAGCCAAAGGCATAGAAATAAACAGACATAAAGAGTTAACATTCTTTGTAATCCCATCAGCACATAAATTTGTAAAGCCTTTACAAACTCACAAAATTACTGTTTGAATATTTGGCACATGCTCTATTTAAAAGGAAAATATTGCTTTTCTTTTGACTATGTTTAATGGTATGTGTTTGAAAAGCCAATATATTCATTTATTATACACATGGAAATAAACAATTGTGATGAAATACTAATACCGATGACACAAATTTCTTCTATATTTTATCCTGCCAGAAATTCTCAAATACTGATTTGAAATTGAAGCAATTAGGAATTTCCATTTACCAAAGGGGCCCCACAGAGTATACAATCACGCTCTGATCCAAATTGACCTAGAAAAATATATAACCACTGTAGCTGGGTCTCTGATTCAAAAAGTTTAAAGTGGAATTTTAATTTTAAAGGAAAACTTAAATTAAAAAATTCTGATGCATAGGTATAGGGATTGAGGGGATAGGGATGCATGTTCATTCTGATCTGTAAGGAATAAAGACATACCCAATAATCACATTTCTAAATGCATATCACAGTAGATAAGCCTTAAAATGCTATATTCAATTAATTAATTAAGCTTATATCTCATTCAGGTATACAAATTATCCTCTTTAAGGGAAAGAATCTCAGGGAGACAGAGGTCCAAGGAGCTTTTCTTGAAATACTAAAATCATATGGCAACCCTATCACACAAGCTATAACTGAAACTGCTTTTCCTCCTTATCATATTCAAGTCAGTAGAATGCATTGATAAGGAACACATTAAACATTTCTAGAGGTAAGGTCTGCAATTTTTAAGAGGAGCAGAGTATGCTTAATGTGCTTTCATTATGTTAGTTCAGAGGCATAGCGTTTGGAAGGCTGCCTTTGAGTTAAATACCAAAATTCTGGAAACTTCTGATAGTAGCCCGTGTTAATTATTTACTTTCAAATGAGTCACTAAGAAGCAGAAAATTAATTTGCCATCTCTTGGTGTTTGTATATATGTAAAAGATCACATTTTTTTTAATGTGAAGTATGAAAGGAATAGAATATTTATAAGTAGCAGAATAAGGCTTTTTTGCGCTCTCTTGCCTTTTTAAAATGTACAGGAAATTGTAAATAAGAACATTATGCTTATTTAACAGAGAATTTGCTGACGTTTCTTGTTTTACCCACAGTTGGGTTGTTAAGTTTGCTGCAGCTGCCTCGAAGTGCCTCTAGATGGCGGCCTCGTGCCCGTTCTCCTCGCCCAGCGGCCGGCTAGTCGCCAGCTACTGGAGAGAATGAACCTGAAGCGGGAGGGTTTAACCCGCCGCGGCTTCGAGGTGGGTAGCTGAAGGACTCGGGGAGGCAGTTGCAACAGGGCATCACTCGCTGTCCAAGTATTTCCATTTCTGAGTGCAAAAGGAAGAACTTAAGCAGGAAGCACTTGGAGCGTAAATTGCTTTGTAGTACATATTTAAAAGCAGCATGGACCGCGGGCAGCCGAGCTGGTACGTGCAAAAGAAACTACGGAATGGGATTGTGCCGGGTAGGAACCCTCTCGTCCTTTGTGTACCACACGTTCTGTGTGTCCTGGATTGTGCCTTTGTGTATACACCCATTTCATTTCCACCAGGATCATGGGGGCTTAGGGTCACAATCTTTTTTTTTTTTCCACATGGTGTAGTAAAAGGCTTTACAGAAAATTGTTTATTGATAGAAATATGACCCAAGTCATGGTCTAAAGAAAAACATGGTAATGACACCAAAATACTTTTATTTTTCTTTCTTAGGGAGAAAAAGAAGAAAGAAAAAAAAAACCCTGAAAACCTGAACCATGTTCATGTAGTTTTAGCAGATACGACTTTAAAAAGACAATTACTAGAAAAAATATATATATACATATATTTTTTACTACTGTGGACTAGGTATTAAAACCTTTAACCTGTTGATGTGGACATAAACGCACATGTAAAATATGAAAAAGTTTCATGTGTCTGCCAGAAAGAACACTGTATAGCTATGAAAAGAGTAATCATGAAAAATACTTATCATGTATGTGTACATTTTGTGTGATATGTGCTATGTGAATGTATG
The DNA here is from genome assembly GCA_030035585.1 of Dugong dugon. Taxonomy (NCBI): domain Eukaryota; kingdom Metazoa; phylum Chordata; class Mammalia; order Sirenia; family Dugongidae; genus Dugong; species Dugong dugon. The sequence continues at coordinate 40,347,838 of CM057479.1, forward strand.
TTGTACGCATGTGTACAATAACATGTATATGTAACCTATTGATACAGAATTATTGCCCAGATACAAATATGCATGTGTTGGATATGGAAGGGTATTAACACATTCACATACAACATTTATATCTAGAGAACAGTATGCAGATCATCTATTGTCAAAAAGTAAATTCAATTTAAAGAATGTACTTGTTTCACAGTTATGCTTTAAATTTTGAGTTTCAGTCAGTTCATTTAGTTTTATTATGCTTTAAGTTCTGAAAAAAAATGGTTTGTTTTTGTATTTTGAAATATAAAATATTGGCTGAGGTGATTACATGGGAAGAGAATCTCCTGAGAGGATGATGCATAGATACGTAACTGTAGGTTCCTATAATTTGATGTTACTATAGCTGGAGTTCACAGGAGTTCTGAAATTCAAAAATTCAGAACTAGATTAGAAATAACTGAGGCTGAAGTTTTACTCTTTGACTATTTATAAACTTGTATGTATTCCTTTGTAATAGATATAGCCACGAAGCAGATACTGACTTTTGTGTTTTGTCATTGCACGTAAACAAATATAATAAAACTTAACATAAGAAATATAGTTGAGAAATATAACTGTGTAAAATAATATGCTAAATAAAGCCTGAGAAACAAAGAAAAGTTAGAAACAGCCCCTGCCCTCGAAGAGATGTCAGTCCAATGAATAAACCAGTTGGGCATAGATGTGAAAATGAATACACAGGGTAACACAAATAAAAGTAATTGTCATTAGAAAGGGTCACACAAAAGTTGTGTAGCTTTTAAATGGAGGGAAAGATTTGACTTAGGAGCATTAGGAAGAGCTTCAAATTGGAAGGACCTTCTCTCTAGGGATGGGTTGAAAGAATGATTTTGGTAGTTGGAGGTAGAGTGCTGGAGAAGAGATGCACTGCAGTCCACAGGAATGGTGGCAGGAAACTATTTTGTGTTGGACATTGCCTTTTCATTGGCCTCAGAGGTGAGCAGTAAGAGACAATATTATAAAAGTATATGGGGTATTATTGGGAATGGCTTTGAACATCAGGCTCAAAATTTTGGATAGCCTTCTTAGTTCATTCGCAGTACCACGAACCGTGAAGGCATTCGGTACTCTTTAAGAAACATTGAGTGTTTTTGCATCATAGAGAGAGCCAGTATGAAGGAAGTTTTGAGATAATTTTGTATTTTGTTTCTTGCCTATTTTCTCTATCAGAGTGTAAGTTCCAAGGCATGGCTGTCTTTTTCAACACTGTATCCTCAGAGCCTAGAATAGTGCCTGGCACATAAAAATAGTTTAAAAATATTAACCCAGTGAATGAATAAATGAGAATAAGTCTAGGATTCTATATCATTCATGTTTAGTTTTTGTAATAGTCATCAATGATTAATATCCTCAAAATTTCCCAAGTCTTTGGAGATATTGTTCCAGCTGATTCTCTTTATGGTTCGGTCAGTGTCAAGCAAGTTCCCTAGAATAGCCACTATAGATGTTTAATCTTATTCCACTTTTGACTTCTTACATGAATAGTCTTGCCTACATATTTCGAAAGGGTTATTAAAATAATTATAAACCATTTGATTATTCAGGCAGAATTTTCTTGTTCGTCTTCCACCCCCTACAGTAGACATAGTGAGTATATAACACTTGTTGAACAGATAGATGCAGGGAAATAATTGAAGAGTTTGAGGAATGCCTTTGCACCCTGTAGCATATGTTTACCTTCCTATAAAAAGCCTTTAAATATTTGATTGTCTGAGACTTAGTTTAGGTCAAACTCTCTAGAGTCTCTTCATAATTCTAGGGGTTTAAAGGGATCGTTTAAGAGATGATCCTTAGCTATTTGCTTCCACAGTGTTTAGAAAGACTGAGATAACATGTTTAGGGTCACACACCCCCATACACAGCAGTGGCCCTCTTCTCTGTCCCTGTGTAGTGATATCTATACTTTTTTTTTTTTTTAATGGACAGTGACAGACATACAAACTAGTGAAGAAAAATTTTTGTCTTTGGAAAGGATGATACTAAATGAAAAAAAAAACAGACCTTTTAAAGAAATTTATAATTTTTTTCACCCATTATAAACAAATGTATAACCAAAACCAAACCAAACCCTCACCGTCGAGTCGATTCTGACTCACAGAGACCCTATAGGACAGAGTAGAGATGCCTCGTAGGGTTTCCAAGGAGCGCCTGGTGGATTTGAACTGCTGACCTTTTGGTTAGTAGGGGAGCTCTTATAGTATCTTAAAAGTAGAAAGACCAAATAAACAATACCACTGAATCTTTAAAAATAAACAAGTACCTGGAGTTTACCCTGTTACCCAGGAGAGACCTTTTTTGTAATAATGATTTATATATCTTAATTTATTTTTATGTGACTCATCTAAAAAATATTCAGGGATGGAATTTCTCAGTTTAAAAATGTATGTTGACAGGGTTTATGTGTGTCAGTTAAACTGAGGATGCACGATTTCAGTTTCATTTTGAGCTAATCTTCACACAGTCAGACTTTTTCTCTCATCAGTGTCAATATGATAATTTCCATACCAGCCCTGGTCTCCATTCTGCTGGAGCTGGCTGTTGCTTTATTTTCAGCCTGTGTGAGGGGAAGTAGTAAGACACAGTGGCCAAACACTTTCACCTTATTCTAAGCCCTGGAGCATGACTTGGCCTAGAGACTAATGGATAAGGGAAGCATGCCTTGTTCGAATAATGCTGGATGTTTGGTTTTGGGGAAATATACTGCAGTGTGTACTGCAGGTTTTTCCCCCTAGTAGTCAACTTAAAGCTGTTGTGTTACTTAAAACAATCTAAATAGAATTTTCTTCATATAATGGAGCTGGTTCTGTCAAGATTCTCTTACGTTTTTATTCAGGGGAGCATGTAATTTTCTTTAATGAACACTTTGAAAGATACAAATGTAATGCCATGGAAAACATATTGTGGGTTTTCTTTATTCATTGAAAGGCTGGACCTTCAAAAAAGCACAGTTACAAAATACAGACAAATAATGGAAGTTTTTCCACTATTGGATTCCATGCTGTGTTCTCCCTTCTCAGGGTACAGAAATCTTCTCCCTGTGTGTTCTTATGTTGCTGTTTTCTGTAGTCAGTGTCACTGAACCAGTTTAACATGTTTTTCTTTAGCCTCTCCAACGATACTATAAACTCCTTAAAGGAAGAAGCAAGTTCCATGCTTTCTTTGACTCTCCCTACTATATATAACAAGCACACTACCAGCCACTTAGTAAGCACTTCAGTTTGTTTGTTTTTAACAGTTTAATAAAGATTAAATTCTTATTTCTTCCCACAAATTCAAATAAGTAGATGTAGTCATATAGCAGGGGCTTCTAAGGGGCAAAATGGAAATCTTTGAAGTAGCTCTATATATCAGTAATATTATACCTTGCACAATACAGCAGAAAGAGAAATTCCTTCTCATATAAACTATCTGAAATGAAATGTCTATTTAAAAATGATATTTGAAATATGAAGATATCTATAAAAGGCACAAGACTTGCCTTCATTTGGTAAAGCTATTTACATCTGTAATAGATACCTTCTAGCATATTTGTCTTCCTGGGGCGTTGTGTAACTGCAGGTAGAATATTCCAAAGTCAGAACTGCTGAAAGTGGGGGCACATCAGAAGAGTTCCTAGCAGCAAGAATTAACCTTAAGGAACCTTAGAGGCATTGACACGCTTTAGAACTATTCCTGAAAAAAAAAATCACTTTTTTTTTTATAATGAGTATATTTATGAGCATACCACAATCTGCCACCAAGATGTACAAAAATGAGAGTTAAGAGTATGCAAACTGCTATTTTAGCAAGTGCTAGGGGAAAATAACAAAGGATCTGTGGCTGTATTGTTAACAGGAGTGAAGAGGCTTCCCTTATATCTGTGGACCAAAGGCTAACAGAAGAGATCTTGGTACTAAGATGCCTTCTTTCCTGGTCTCAGGCTCATTAACGATGGAACTAGGAGCGAGAGGGTATAAAGCAGCAGCTGCAGCTGTGGGCATTCAGATCATTTGTCACCAGGAGTAGTGTTGGCAGCTCCGGAGTGCCAGCACAGAACACCAGAGAGCAAATGCCAACTGATTGTTGTTCCTTACCAGCTTGCTGGCTAGCTCCACCTCTTCTTCAGATCTCTGCTGAAATGTCACTTCCTCCAGGAAGCTTTGCCTGACCTCTCTAGAATGCATTTTGCACTTTTTTCTCTGCTATCATGGACCCACATTCTCATCCTTGCCACTACTTGAAGACATGCCTGCCATCCTGACTAAGCTAATGGCAGGAACTGTGCCTTGTCCAACATTTCCAACATTGCTCAATGCCTGTGTCTGGCAGACAGTAGGTTTGTAAATGTTTATGAACTATTGTCTGTTGATGAATGGTTTTATAACTATGGGTTTTGATGTCAGTAAGCCTTTCACTTGACTCTTAGTGTCACATACAAATTGAGAAGTAATTAAACTCTCAGCTTCAGTCCCCTTCTCTTCCATCTGGGACAGTTGTATACCTGCCTCTTGATGGTTGTCATTATGGTTAAAAAATAATTTTTTTGTTATTACTGTTACAGTGATAATATGAGCATTTAGTCATGGACCTTATATACATATATGTATATATACATATAAAAACTCAAAAGACAAAAAAAAAAAAAACTTGTATCAGTACAATAACCATCATGTTTTGCATGAAAAGAGGAGGTACAGACAGGCTGAGTTACTTACCCAAGGTCATGTGAAGAACAATGAAAAAATTGAAGGAGGACCTAAAAGAGTGCCCAGGATAAAGTAGATTTGTAATAAATGCTGGGATTTTGGTTATTGCAATTTCATTTTGGGAAAGCAGATTCCCATGTAAATGGGAAATTACCCTGCACAGTTAAAAACAGTTTGTTCCCTGATTTGAGAGCCTTCTGTTGCAGATATTTTATTTGTAAAATTCCATGGAAGCCAAATATGGGCAGGGCAAAACTTCTAATGTGTGCAATCCAAGAGAATCTTTATCTTTCAAAGAGCATTTTGCAGTGTTGAGTATGATAGATACTATTGAAACCCTTGCAAGAAAAATACTCTTGTTATAGATCTTGGAATACAAAAAAGCACATGCGAGCATGGTCTGTTTTAATGGTTAGCATTATTTGTTTTATTTATAAATTGAGATAGCCTACTGTATACAATGTTAAATTTTTCTCAGTATAAAACATGCACATGCCTTTTGAAGAAAGCATGTAAGATACAAACTGCAAAGAAGAAAACAAGAATCATCCATAATTATCCAACCTAGAGATTACTATTAATACTTTGGCATATTTCCTTCCCATGTTTTGACACTATTACATGTGCATGTTTGTTTACAGACATGCCTTTGCATACGCACGTATTTTAATATGAAATCATGCTATAAGTGTAATTTTACATCCCATTTTGTACCTATTATGTTATCATGTCATTAGCAGTTTTTTTTTAAAACTAGAATTTTTAATGCCTGCATAGTATTACACTGCACAGCCATATCCTAATTTTATTTAATAATGTTGCTATTTGTTTAATATTCTTCTAATTTTAGAAATTCTTCTATCGTTTCCAGTTTTGGCCTTGTAAAACAGGCTTGCTATGATGCTTTACATAACAGATGTACTTTGTAAACGATCATATTTTGATGACTAATTAACACTTAATAATAAGGTTTTTAAAGGTGGATGTGCATTTCTGCCTAGAAGTAAACAGACCAAAAGAAGCATTTTTAAAAAATGTTCGTGTTTATGGAAATCATAAGGAGGAAACAGAATTTCAGATGGAAGTGGATTAATATTTCTTTAGTGACCATCGTATACCTGAAAAAGTTAGCATTATAATCATCATTTTAAAGAGCTGAATGACGAAACCAGGCCACGTCAGGACACGATCAGGATTCAAATGCACGTCTTTTTCTTGGGCTCTTTATCTTTTCATCTCATCATGAGGTCTACACAGGCAGTTCAGACAGTGCCAAATGATCTTTAATTTCTTTGAGTCTCAGTTTCCTCATGAGTAAAATAGAAACAGTAGTACTCACTGCATATGATTTTTGTGATGATTAATTTGAATAATATATTGGGGATAAGATCCAAAGGAATTAGGGCTTAATATTAGAGGTTGATAGACCTGTCATAAAGTGTCCCCTCAAATTGAGAGAGCTCGAAATACTCTGGGAGTTGAGATACTGAGAGAAAGTTTATTAACCATTCAAATCCTCAGACCCTAATCTATCAACCTGTTGTTTGTTTTATAGTTAGCGGCATAGAGCTGGCCTGGACTGATGGTGACCCCATGCACAACAGGATTTGACTGCTGTGATTCCATAGGGTTTTCATTGACTGATTTTAGGAAATGGATCGCCAGGACTTTCTTACTAGTCTGTCTCAGTCTGGATACTCCGCTGAAATCTGTTCATCATCATAGCAACAAGCAAGCCTCCATGGACAGAGGAATGGTAGCTGCACTTGATGTGCACTGGCTGGGAATCAAACTAGTATCTCCTGCACAGAAGGTAAGAATTTCACCACCTACCTACCCTAATTTGGGAGCTCCTTATTCAGAATCTGAGGTGGGTCACTGTCCTTGTGTTTAGCAAGTTCCCTTGGTGATGTTGATGATATATTAAATGGAAACCACAGATATAGGTGACTAGGGAAGATGAAAAGTTAATATGAGGCAAGGAAACTTGGCAGTCATGGGATATTGGTTTAAAGTAGACTGAGCTACCTGTGGGAGAGCATGGCTGGAAAACTTTAGGATGTAAGAACAGCTCGGAGCTTAACAGTTTCATTTTCTCTTCTGAAGTCATTTGAAAGATGATATACATTAAAGGCCCTTGAAATCAAAAACAAAAATAATACTAAACTGACTGAACAGAAATGGTAGACAGTAAATGTTTGCTGAAGTATGATATACTTTTATAATGTTGTTAGGTGCCATTGAGTCGGTTCCGACTCATAGCGATCCTATGTACAATAGAACGAAACACTGCCTGGTCCTGCCCCATAAACAATCGTTATGCTTGAGCCTATTGTTGCAGCTGCTGTGTCAATCCACCTCCTTGAGGGTGTTCCTCTTTTTTGCTGACACTCTATCAAGCATGACATCCTTCTCCAGGGACTGGTCCATCCTGCTAACATGTCCAGAGTACATGAGACAAAGTCTCGCCATCCTTGCTTCTAAGGAGCATTCTGGCTGTACTTCTTCCAAGACAGAATTAGTAGATTGATTCTGAAAGTAAATGCACTGGATCACTGATGCTTGTATATCATAATCACCAGTAACTAGCTAAATTATAAACTCTGATTTAAATGTTTGATTTTTTTTTTTTTAAGAAAAATTATTGGTTGAATTTCTTAGGTAGGATTAATTGCTCACTTCTCTGCACTTCCATAGGATTTTTCCAGCCGTTCACACAGGATAACAGTTGAAATTGATATCGGCTGCTAGAGAAAGAGCTCCCAGAGTTCAGGAGTCCTGCTTCATTCAAGGAAGGTGCTCAAGACAAAGATTTTGAGTGAATTATTTTCCAAACCATATTGTCTTTATTTTTAATACTTGACAGAAGCATTTTGTAAGCTTCAAAAAGTTTGCTATGGTAAAAAGTCACCACTAATTCTTTCACTGATATGACACCAGAGGTTTTAGAACATTTTGGTTTTTTTTGGTATTGTAGGTATTTGATGTGACTTCCTAGAAAGTACACTAAAGAAAAACATTTCTATTATCTAAGACAAATGTATTCAAAAATCATATTCTTGTCAGGAGTTAGTATGCTTCCTGCCATTAATTTCTTTAAAATTAATACTAAGTGTATTAAATGCTTTGCAGTACTTTTAGCTACAGAAATATTTTAAGTGCTGCCAATTAATTTTTGGATCTGTTACTGAATTAATAAACTTAATGGAGGCTAGATATTCTGATTGATAGTTAAGTGGCATTCCTAGTTTAACAGAGGCATTTGCTAGTTAAGTATAACCTATAGTTTCTATATAGTTATTTTGTTTTTCTTTTAATTGGTCCTTAATAGGTAGTCTTAAAATATTAAGGCTAAGGACGGGCTTAAAAAGTTTTTTTCAGGATGAGAAGAGAATCTCCACAATTTTAAAGCACTTTCAAAGACGCTATTTCACAACTTTCTTTGCAAATTCAACCCCATGTTCAGTTACCAACATTGTTGTGAAATTCTTCCCTAAACCCTTTCCTAAATCCCTCCTGCTGCTATGTAAGCTCACATTTTCTTGCTTTCTCTTAGTGAAGACTGAGAAAAGATTGTTAAGCGTTGGGTTGCTAACCAAAAGGTCGGCAGTTCAAATCCACCAGGCGCTTATTGGAAACCCTATGGGGCAGTTCTACTCTGTCCTATAGGGTCGCAGTGAGTTGGAATCGACTTGATGACAATGGGTTTAGTTGTTTGTTAATACATGTCGTTTAGCTATTAGCAGGTTATTATTGAAATCTTCCTCAGCAAGTAGGGCAGACAAGTTATCAGTCTATTCTCTCCTCATGATTTCCTTCTGCAGGGTGAGTCCAGGACAGGGTGCTGCAGGCTCCACATCAAGTAGCTACACGAAAGACTTTTCCAGGCCTCTTTGCCTTCTTCTAGCTTTTAAAGTCATTTTCCCTGGCTTTGTGATTTATCTAACTCAGCCATTCTTTTTGAGCTCTCACTTCTTGACCTTCACCACTTGTTTTTTCACCTAAACAAGCATCTTTACAGAATCCTAAAGCATCTTCTCAGTATGATTTCATATGTGCATGACTTCATATGTAAATTTCAGAGACACCTATCATTATTGTCCTTTAGGCATGTTCTATTCATATGCAGAGCTTCTTACCAAAAATTAAGGGGATATATAAATAATGCAAAACAGTAAACCTTGCCTTTGAGGGATGCCCAGCCTGTTTGTAACCATAACAAGAACATCACCACCTATTTGCTGTCTATTGAATCCTGATAACAATCCTATTGATAGGTAATATGGATACCCTGGGATAAAAAAACAAAACAAGATTGTCTGACTGCACTGCTGATCATTTCATCTAGTTCCCGAGTACTGACCTTTGGTCAAAATAAGGACCTTTTCTATCTTTTAGTTTAGAAATCTAACCTGATACCAATTTAACCTCCTTAATTTACATCACCTTCAGTAATTTCACCATGGTTTTGTACCACCCAGTCTTAGTTACCAAGGTTTCTATTTTTTTTTTTTCCAAAATTCATCTCATTTTGTAAGATACTTTCTATTTTGGTGCATTTATGGATTTTTCAGATTAAAAAAAAAAAAAAGTTTCTAGGGTCTCACTGATTGCCACTCTGTAGGCAGACTCTTCTAGCCAGTGTCAGAGGAAGCTTATTATGTGGATATCTGGCATACAGGAAATTAGATTCATTATAGATTGGCTTTTTCATGAATTGCTTTGAAATTTGTACCCACTTATTAAGGTTGAGCACAAATCATTGTGATAAATTATTCCAAAGTATGCTTATAGTTTCAAAAGTTGATTTCAGAGACAATTGTCATATCTACCATTGCATTTTTAGAATACAGTTTTTTTGTTTGTTTTTTGTTTCAGCTTTGCAGATATATTTTTCAAAATGTTTCACTGTTTCATGTTTCTGGAAAATAAAAGTGGAAAGTGACCTTAGCCTTTGTCTGTCAGTGCTGCAAGATTTGGCAAATTACAAATGGCCAAAGAGATCATGTGTTGAGTTTGTGAGACATTGAAAACTTTATAAAAATACAGATACAACTCAGATACAGGGTAAAGAGATAAAGGGGGGATAAAAAAAGACTTTATAAAAAAGAAAATGTAACTGCCTGTACGATTTGATGATCCACATAAAATTGGAAAGATAAGAAAAATCTAAGTTTGTATAACCATTAGACTAGATATTGGAAAATGATGTTTTTGCAAATTACTCTGCTATATTTTTAACTTTCATTTGCCACTGATAAGTGTACTATAGAGCTTAAGAAATTTCTCTGTTTAATTTTGCGGAAAACACTACTTAAACGGATCGATTACTGATTTGGATTTTATTATAAAAAGGATTGTCAAGGAGGAAATTTCCTGTATAGCAGGTAGGGAATGAAGTGTTCCAAAGTGAGTGCTGTGCAACAGTTTCTTAAATCTGATAACAAATTAAATTATATCAAAATTAATTTGTTACAAAGATAAATGTGAAATGCAGGGGACTAATAGAAATAAAAGAATTTCAACCAATGGAAGTCCAAGAAATGTGTTTTGTTTCTGTTTTTTAAGGCTATGATGACACAGGTATCTTAACTGATGCCTGAGGCTTCATTTAGATAGAGCAGGCTGTTCACTGACTACCCAAAATGTCAGCAATGCATGCATGAAAGCTCATTTTTGTTTAAGTTGGAATTGACTCAACGGCAGTGGGTTTTTTTTTTTGTTTTTTTTTTTTGGTTTTTTGAAGTCTGAACAGAAAGCATCAAGTTATGTTGTGAAATATAAGAATAAAGGCCTGGGACAAATTCATAGAAATAGAAAGTAGAGTAGAGATTACCAGGGGCTGAGAGGAGATGGGATTAGGGAGTTATTGTTTAATGGATACAGGGTGTTTGTTTGGAATGATGAAAAAATTCTGGAAATAGATAGCAGAGTTCCTGAATGGTGCAAAAGTTAATGTGCTCACTGCTAACCAAAAGGTTGGTTGCTGAAGTCCACTCCGAGGTGCCTCAGAAGCAAGGCCTGGTGATCTACTTCCAAAAAATCAGCCATTGTAAACCTATGGAGCACAGTTCTACTCTGACACAAGTGGGATTGCTATGAGTGAGAATCAACTCAACTGGTTGCACAACATTGTGAATGTACTTAACATTGCTGAATTATACACTTAAAAATGATTAAATTGATAAACTTTATGTTTTATATATGATTTACCAAAATTTAAAAAAGAGAGAGAGAGAGAGAATAGGGACCAGGAAAATGACAGAATGGCTTTTACTCTTCCCCCAAATTCTGGTTGTTTTTTTTTTTTTTTTTTTGCATTTCTTTTTTTATTTTTGACATTTTATTCTGAAATAATTGTAGATGCACAGGAATTTGCAGTTAGTACGGAGAGATCTTCTGTATCCTTCATCCAGTTTCTCCCAGTGGATACATCTTGGATAATTATAGTACAATCTCAAAACCAGGAAACTGGCATTGGTACATTGTGTATGTAAATGTCCACATCATTTTATTACAGGTAACCACTTCTGTAATCAAGATAACTATTCCATCACCGCAAAGATCTCCCTGGTGCTACCACCTTATAACCACACATCCTCCCACCACTATCCCTAAACTCTGGCAACTCCTGGTCTGTTTTCCATCTCTACAATTTTGTCATTTTGAGAATGTTATATATAGAATCATATGACCTTTTTTTTTTTCTAAATCTCGTAGTACACTCCTTTCCACCTCAGATTTCCCGTGTCCATTCAGCCAGCTCCTGTACCTTTTTGCCTTTTCATCTTGCCTCTGGACAGGATCTGCCCATTTAGTCTCATGTATCTACTTGAGCTAAGAAGGACACTCTTCGTGAGTATTATTTTATGTCTTATAGTATGGTCTAATCTTCGTCTGAAGAGTTGGCTTTGGGCATGATTTCAGTTTTGGGCTAACAGAGAGTCCCGGGGCCGTGTATTCTGGGGTCCCTCCAGTGTCATTCAGAACATAAGTCTGGTGCTTTTACTAGAATTTGAGTTCTGCACCCCACTTTTCTCCTGCTCTGTCAGGGACTCTCTGTTGTGTTCCTTGTCATTGGTGGTAGCTGGGCACCGTCTAGTTCTTCTGATCTCATGCTGATGCAGTCTCTGGTTTATGTGGCACTTTATGTCTCTGGGGCTAGTCTTTTCCTTGAGTCTTTGGTATTCTTCATTCTCCCTTGCTCCAGGTGGGTTGGGACCAATTGATGAATCTCAGATGGCTGCTCTCTAGCTTTTAAGACCACAAATGCCACTCACCAAAGTGGGATGCAGAACATCTTCTTAATAAAGTTTGTTATGCCAATTGACCTAGATGTTCCCTGAAAGCATGGTCCCCAGACCCCTGCCCCTGCTACTCTATCCCTCAAAATGTTTGATTGTATCCAGGAAACTTCTTCGCTTTTGGTTTAGTCTAGTTGTGCTGACTTCCCTTGTAGTGTGTGTTGTCCTTCCCTTCACCTAAGATAATTCTTGTCTACTATCTAGTTAGTGAATACCCCTCTCCCTCCTTCGCCACCCTGTAACCATCAAAGAATGTTTTCTTCTGTGTTTAAATCTTTTCTTGAGTTCTTATAATAGTGGTTTTATACAGTATTTGTCCTTTTGCGACTGACTAAATTCACTCAGGATAATGCCTTCCAGATTTCTCCATGTTATAAGATCCTTCATAGATTCATCCTAGTTCTTTATCGTTGCATAGTATTCCATTGTGTGGGTATATCATAATTTGTTTATCTATTCCTCAGTCGATGGGCACCTACATTGTTTCCATCTTTTTGCAATTGCAAGCAGTGCTGCAATGAACGTGGGTGTGCATATATCTATTTGTGTGATGGCTCTTATTTCTCTAGGATATATTCCAAGGAGTGGGATAGCTGGATCTTATGGTACTTCTATTTCTAGCTTTTTAAGGAAGTGCCAAATCAATTTCCAAAGTGGTTGTACCATTTTACATTCCCACCAACAGTGTATAAGTCCTCCAGTCTCTCCACAACCTCTCGAACATTTATTATTTTGTGTTTTTTGGATTAATGCTAGCCTTGTTGGGGTCAGATGGTATCTCAATGTAGTTTTGATTTGTATTTCTCTAGTGGCTAATGATTGTGAGCATTTCCTCATGTGTCTGGTAGCCGCCTGAATGTCTTCTTTGGTGAAGTGACTGTTCATATCCTTTGCCCATTTTTTAATTGGGTTATTTGTCTTCTTGTTGTTGAGGTTTTGCAGTATCTTGTAGATTTTAGAGATTAGACCCTGATTGGATTTGTTGTAGCCCCCAAATTTTTTCCCAGTCTGTAGGTTATCTTTTGACTCTTTTGGTGAAGTCTTTTGATGAGCATAAGTGTTTGATTTTTAGGAGCTTCCATTTATCTACTTTCTCTTCTGGTGTTTGTACATTGTTACTTATGGTTTGTATTCTGTTTATGCCATGTAGTAGGGCTCCTAGCACTGTCCCTATTTTTTCTTCCATTATCTTTATTGTTTAATATTTTATGTTTAGGTCTTTTGTCCATTTTGAGTTAGTTTTTCTGCATGGTGTGAGGTGTAGGTCTTGTTTGAATTTTTTGCAGATGGATATCCAGTTTTGCCAGCATCATTTGTTAAAGAGACTGTCTTTTCCCCATTCCATGGACTTGGGCCTTTGTCAAATATCAGCTGCTCATAGGTGGATGAATTTACACCTGAATTCTCAATTCTGTTCCGTTGGTGTATGTATCTGTTGTTGTACCAGTCCCAGGCTGTTTTGACTACCGTGGCAGTATAATAGGTTCTAAAATCAGGTAGTGTGAGGCCTTCCACTTTGTTCTTCTTTTTGAGTAATGCTTACCTTATTCGGGGCCTCTTCCCTTTCCGTATGAAGTTGATGATTTGTTTCTCCATCTCCTTAAAAATTGCCGTTGGAATTTGGATCATGATTGCATTGTATCTGTAGATTGCTTTGGGTAGAGTTGACATTTTCACAATGTTGAGTCTTCCTATCCATGAGCAAGGTATGTTTTTCACTTATGTGGTATCTTGCAATAGTGTCTTGTAGTTTAGTCTTTTACATTTCTGGTTAGATTTATTCCTAAGTATTTTATCTTCTTGGAGGCTATTATAAATGGTATTGATCTGGTGATTTCCTCTTTGAAGTTCTTTTTGTTGGTGTAAAGGAATCCAACCAATTTTTTTTATGTTTATCTTGTATCCTGATACTTCGCTAAAATCTTCTCTTATTTCCAGTAGTTTTCTCGTGTCGTTGGTCTTTTCCCAAATCCGTATTTTATTACTTTATTTTTATTTCTACCCAAGCCCCTCCTCCATGTACTCTGCTTTTCTCCCCCATCCCACACCTGGATCAGGTTGGAATAAAGAGATCCGTAAGTGAAGAACTCCAGTATAAAGTTGAGAACACTGCATGAAAATAAAGTGATGTCATTGGGTTAGGGGAAGGTGCTGAAAGGGTTTATTTGCATTCCTGAATATATGCATCTGTACCTGCAAGAAGACTTTTGCCATCAGTCAACTTTTTATTATTTAGAGAACTTTGCTTTGTAGAGAGATTTGGCTGTAACCTCAGATTTGCTTCCCTGGAACACCTAGCTTTGTTCTTGGCTGCTGACAGTATGGTCTCCTTAGGAAGGATTCTGCTTAGATGCAGAGGAGGAAACTGTTTATGTGTATGTGTATGTGAATGAGTGTAAATCGGTCCAATTTCAAAGGCAAATATAAAGTGTTTGGGTTCACTGTTTCATGTACCATGCCTCCTTTTTCACCTTATTGAAAGAGATTTTTGTGATTTGACTGTGTACCTTTAATATATTTCAGTGCAGTACATGATCAAATATTTTTTATGAGGTGTTTCTTAGCTTCATACTTGACACTTAACCATCTGTATGTCCAAGCATTTTACTCTGGCTATATGCATTAGATAGTCAAATATTTGTTTTCCTTTCAGTGCTACCCACAAAGGACTATTATGTTTTTAACCTTCCCTGAAGCAGTTTTAACACTTCATAAAATGAAAATATAACCTACACAATGATCCTCCAACTCCTCCAGTGGGAGAAAATAACATATGCTGACGTTTTGGATTCCTGATCATTGGAGGTATTTATTCTTAAAATCTAGTTATTTAAAAACACCACAAAACAAATCATTTGAATAGCTACTAGTGTCTTTCATTTGGTTATTAAACTTAACATATAAAACTGCTATTATCGCTATAGTAGGGAGAGGCTGTTTTATATTACTTGTTCTTGATATATTCTTTCTAGGAATGCTTGCTCAAAATTAAAGCAGAAACAAGATAATAGGTGTTGATATAAGGATAGTAGCATAATGAAACCTATTTAATGTGAATATCATTGTTTCTTTTATCTGTAAGTGAAAAATATTAGCGCTATGAAATTTAAAAGGACGTTAAACGTATTACAATCCAGCATCCAAGGGAAGGCAGGTAGTGACATAGGGTGAAGCTGCTGAAAGAACTTGAGGCCGGATTGTTTAGCACCTTCTATGTCAGTTCAGAATTTGAACTTTTATTCATTGGGCAATGGAAGTTTACCTAAGCTTTCTGCATGGAATAATGGGACAATTGCTTTGTGTTTTAAAAAGATAACCCTGGCAGGACATAGGACTAAACTAAGAGATGGAGAGGAGCAGAAAGATTTAGAAAGGCATTTTGGAAGTAGATCAACAGAATGTGGTATTAAGGGGTGAGAGCAAATGAGGAGTTAAGGATGACTGAGATTTCTAGTTCATGTTATTGGGTAGCTAATGATGCTCAGTAGTAATAGGGAATAGCAACTAAGTTTTACTGAGGGAAGATTTAGGAGTTTAAGTAAGAACCAGGATAGTGGAGTAGAGATAATGAGTTTGGGGCTGGTCATGCTGAGTTTGTTATCTGTTGGATATACATGTAAAGCAGGGTTTCTCAACCTTGGTTATTGACATTTTGGGCCAGATAATTCTTTGTTGTTGGAGATTGACTCGTGTACTATTGGAGATACATATATATATGTATACATAATTCCTAGGCTCTTAGGTATGCCAGTAGCACCCCTGCCCCAAAAATTGGCAGAATTTTCCAAGTATACAAAATTGTCCCCGAATGAAAACCACTGATACAGAGTCAAAAAAGAAGGTTATGGATTTGTGTGTCTAGAATGTAAAAGCGGATGAAATTTGAGATCAATATTTAGATTCATCAGTAGTGGCAATTTAAGCAATGTGAGTAGATGAGATTGTGCAGGGGAAGAATGGAGATGATTAAACAGTTATCTAATTTCTTGCTGGAACAACTTCAGAGACTGAAAATTCCTAAACTAGAGATGGAGTGAGGAAGACCATTCTATTTTTGGATAATTTCAAATTTTATGTATTGTTATGTATTGAGCCAAATTCATCATATTGAGACAAAAATTAATCTTTCTGTAACTATCATTGGCCCTAATTTTGCTTTCATAGGACAAAATACGTCTATTAAGACAGATCAAATCATTTTTCCTAAATCCCTCCACATATTTTAATACAGTTATCATATTTCTAGAATTCATTCACTGGGCAAATCTGCAAAAGACCTCTTCAAAGTGCTAAAAAGAAATCAGTTTAAGTGCTAAAGTGCACCTGACCCAAGCCATAATGTTTTCAATTGCCTCATATGCATGTGAAAACTGGACAATGAATAAGGAAGACCAAAGAAGGATTGATGCCTTTGAATTATGGTGTTAGTGAAGAATATTGAAGATACAATGCAGTGCCAGAAAAATGAACAAATCTGTCTTGGAAGAAGTACAGCCAGAATGCTCCTTAGAAGCAAGGATGGTGAGACTTCATCTCACATATTTTGGACATGTTATCAGGAGGGACCAGTCCCTGGAGATGGACATCATGGTTGGTAAAGCAGAGGGTCAGCAAAAGAGGAAGACACTTGAGGAGATGGAGTGGCACAGGGGCTGCATCGATGGGCTCAAGCATAACAATTGTGAGGATGGCATAGGACCTGGCAGTGTTTCACTGTGTTGTACATAGGGTCACTATGCGCCAGAGCTGACCTGATGGCACTTAACAACACAGCAACAATATTTTCAACCCTCTTTCATATGCTGTATTTTGAGACTTTTTGCACCATAGCACTCCCTATCAGATGCTGGTCCATTTGAAATATCCTTCTTAAGGTATAGAGAACTGAACAAACTCAATATTTGTCCTGACCAGTTCAGAGGAAAACAAGCCTTTATATTCCTTGTTCTAGTCATAGTTTTTTTTTTGTTTTGTTTTTTTTTTACTAAAATATCTGATAACTGTATTAGCTTTTAATCAGCCACCTTATATCATTGTGTCCTTTTTTTATGTTTTTAGGTGAACTTTCTATTAAATCACATTCCATATCATCACTGATGTTGTTTTTAACTCAAATACGTAAATTTATATTCATCCCTTTAAAAGGGTACTATTTTCCCATTTAGCTTATCATTTCAACCTGCTTGATCCTTTTGGATTATGATTTCATCATCCAACATGTTTGTTATTTCTTCTAGTTTCATGCCATCTGCACAGCTGATCAGCATACACCACAGACACATTTCATCCAAGTCATTAATAAAAATGTGAACAGGTTAGATCTATAGATAATGGGATTTCATAGTGATATGGATTTTCTCTTCAGTGCTATTCCAGCGATTTATTACTTAAAAGTATATTTATTTTCTTAGAATGCTATAGAAATGAGATTCATATGGATAAACATTATGCTCAACCTTTTCCAGATGAAACCTTCAAATGTAATCCTTCTATAGGAAATGATAAGGTAAACTATATTCTATTTATAGGATGGAATATTCTCTGAGGGAAAAATGATTTTGCAGTAATGTTAAGAGACAAAAGAAGAATACAGATTTGAATATAAATATGTTGTTGTTGTTGTGTGTTGTTGAATCAATTCTGACTAAGAGTGACCCTATAGGACAGAGTAGAACTGCCCCATAGGGTTTCCTAGGCTGTAATCTTTATGGGAGCAGACTGCCAGATCGTTTCTCCTGCAGAGTGGCTGGTAGATTCAAACCATTGACCTTTCGGGTAGGAGCCAAGAGCTTAATCATGGCTCCACCAGGGTCTAAATATAGACCTAGGTATTGATATATATATATATAGATAGATCACCAAAATCTTAACTATGGTTGCCTCAAAAGTGGTAATTCTGATTGATGTTTTTTCTTACTACTATTTTGTACTCTCAAAATGTTTTACAATGGATTTTTTCACTTTTATATTAACATGTAGTTCTAAATTACATAATTTTGAATCAATAAAATGAAAAACAGAATCCTAGGGAAAATGCATGAATCCCTGGCAAAGAGAATTTGAGGAAGAACACTGACCTTTGGTGATAGGAGAAGCCTTAGAAGGGAGCCACCCATGGGTGTTCAGTATTCCCTGGAAAGAAAGGGAGCCAGAGTTGCTTCAGCTATTCTCCTCGCCAACACCCTGCCTTTCCTGAGGTAGCTCTTAAGAGATAACAGGTGTGCCCGGATAGCTGGAAGAATGTGTCAGATAGGGAAACTAACACCTCCCTGTCTTCCTTAACAGGGCTCCTTAAATGTCAAAAGAGGTAATAGTTGTGAAAATTTGTGTACATAAACCATAAAAGCACTATTCAAAGGTAAGTTATTGATGAATAGGAGTTGAAGTTGTAGTTCCTTTAATTTTAATGAATATTGTGTTTCATAAATACGTAGTAGAATGTTTAACCACTTTGCAGACTGAGTCCCTTGAAAGGCAGGGACCATGTCTTATTAATCTATGTATCTTCCAACATCTAACACATTAGCTTACACAGATGAGCAAATATCTTGTGCATGGCAAGAGGATGAATCACATTGCTGATAATATTTGTAAAATAGTAATGATTTTCATTAATATAAGAAATAAAGAATAATAAATAGTATTATTATAAATTAGCAAGTACTAAAGCAGTTATCCTTACATCTTCATGAAGCAGATAATTACTAAGTGATAAACAGGATTTAACTTCCTATTAGTTCTGCTTCCTAATTTTAGGCAGTCACTGAGATTTTGTACTTAGCCCTATTCTCTTTTGTACTGTTACATTTTTATTGTATTTGTTCACATGGTCTCAAATATCTGTTCTGTGATAAACCAAAAACCAAACCCATTGCCAGTGAGTTGATTCTGACTCATAGTGACCCTAGATGACAGAGCAGAACTGCCCCATAGGATTTCCAAGAAGTGACTTGTGGATTTGAACTGCCAACCTTTTGATTAGCAGCTGAGTTCTTCACCACTAGATGATGACTTTCAAATCAATCTTGTTTTTTTCCAGTCTTGTATTACCAACTCTTTGCTGAACATCTCTTCTGGCTATCTTGATAACTACTCAATTCAGCATACCTAAAACCTAACCTATGATCCATAGCCCTTTGCTGGCCGTCTGCCTTTAAAAATACACATGCACACACACCAATCTCTTTTAAGTTTCTTTTCTGTTAAAGGCACAAATCTTTTCTAGTCATCTATACTATGACCCTAGTTCTTCCCACCCCACCACCACCTTTTATCCCCACTGTAAAGCAATTTCCAAACCTTCATGATTCTCTTGTTGTTCTTAGCTGCTGTTGAGTTGATTCCAACTAATGGAGCCCCCATGTATTGCAGAGTAGAAGTGTAATCCATTAAGTTTTCAAGACTGTCACCTTTCAGAAGCAGATCACCAGGTCTGTCCTCTAATGTGCCTCTGGGTGGGTTCAAAACCACCAACCTTTCTCTAGTAGTTGAGTGCTTAACCATATGAGCCACTCAGGGACTCCTTAATGATTCTACCTCTAATGTTATCTCTAGAATTCATCTTCTTCTTTATTTAATTGTTAGACCATAGTTCAGATAGTCATGGTCACTCATCTTGACCATCATAATACTGTTTCTTTTAGCTGTCAAACCAGAGTAACCCTTGTTTTACTTCTCCTAAGTTGAAACTCCTTCAATGACTACCCTTTTAACTACTAATTTTACCTTTTCATTACCAGTAGAATATACGGTTGCCCACCAACATTTTCTGCCTTTCAGGTTCATTGGGAACCTACTTTTCCATTGGCAATACATGAAGCCACAAGGTAGAGATATTTATGAATGTTTGAAACAAAAAAAAAAATGGATGTGTGACACAAATTACTGTTTCTACAGGGTGTTGCATGAGGTACGTGCAGTTTTGGTAGGAAAAATAGAAATTTTGAAAAATTTTGTGGGGGATGTATGTGTCACAGTGGACTTGGGGGGACTTTGAGGGTAGAATTAGTGGGATAATTATGTCCCTCTGGACTCTAAAGTTAGGCTTGTGGGAGGGAGCAAGGAAAAAAATCTGTACTGCCTACCAAAAATTGAACAACACTCAGTGATTAAACATGCTTCTATTAATGAAAACAAATGGTATCAACAAAAAATTCAAAGCAGAAAATAATTGGGTCTTGAAAGGATTAAGGTCCCATGGCTATCATTTGAGAGGAATGGATGTGGGGAAATATTAATTTAATTATTCCAAATATTCCCAGCTTCAAACCGTTGATAGTGTGATTTTGTAATCTTGGAGTTCTGCACAAAACTGATATTTGACTTTCTTTTCAATATAACAATCACTCCATGAGTACTATACTCATTTAAAAAAGGGAGCAGGTATTCACATAAGGGGATTTGTATTAGGATCTTAAACTTTTGGGGACAGCTACTGTCATCACGCTAGAATCAAAAGTCTCCAGATAGCATGAAGAAATCCTTTGAGTGGTGTCAACTGGATGCAAACCTTTGCTGAGCTGTCTATGGCTCTGTTCAGGATGGTACTATGGAAAGCCACCTGGGTCTGCTTACCATTTCTTTACCTTCTCTCTACCCTCCCCTGACTTCCATCAAAAAGAAATGCAGAATCAAGTGGAATGATAGTAGAAATATTTTATGAAATAAGAACATATTAAAGAGAGTTTAGAAAAAAGGAAAGGATGCTCTTTCTTAGATAAGTGTAGCAAGAACATTCTATTCAAGGATAGCAGTAAGTTGGGGGGCTCCATAGCCAGAGCTGTAGGGTCGGGAAGGATGATTAGAGAAGAGTACCTAAACTGGTATGTAATAGGATGAAAGACTTAATTCCAGTTCATAAAGAAGGTTCTGAAACTGAAGAGTAGCAGAACAATAATTTTGCATTTTACCCAAAGACATTAATTTCATGTCACTTGTCACATGTCACATTTAAAGGGATAAAAGCATTTTGTGGATATCAAAGTTTTTTTTTTTTTCTTTTTTTTCTTTATCAAGTGTCACCAAAGAAAATGCTGGCAAAAGAAGAATTTTTTTTTTTTTCTTCTTGGTAATGAAGCCTGCAGAGCTTCAGAAAGAATTCAGGGATTAATATTTGAATCCAAATGACAGTCTTTAGGAGCCCAAAGTACTAATTCTATTAAAACATTTATCTATGCATTTCTAATTATTTTCAGGAAAAACTGGCTGAATAACACATTAAATGTAAAGGCATATTTTCTTCTTAAAAAAAAGTAAATGAAACCTACCAAAACATTTTCTTTAGAACCTGGGAGATGGATAAATCTTACTATTAAATATACTACTATTGCAAATGAAAAGTTGTTTTATAATGTTTATTGGAAACAGATATCAGTGTGGTAGATGATTCTGAGTACTCCATTTAGGAATTATCTTTGGGATTTTTCTAGATTTTTGTTGCTTCAGGTAGTACAAAAATCAAGATTCTTAGAATTAGAGGTTTTGGGTCTAGTATTTTCTAGCTGTTAGACTGTAGATAAATTATTTAACTTCTTTGTGCCTTAGTCTCCTCATCCTAGGGTTGTTCAGAGGTGAAATGCCTACCAGTAATTGGTATGCAGAGCTGTAGAGTTTTAAAATGATTGCTTTTTTACACCCCACTGCTTTAGTCTTTTGGCCTACTTCTCTGCTCTTTATGAACTAATACCTGTCAAGATATGAATGGAGAATGGTTTATTTCTATGCTCTTCAAAGTGTAATCTTCATATTTAAAGAAGACTATGTAGATTTAAAGCCACTCAAAATAATAGTCCACATTTACTTAGAAAACATGGTCCCCATGTGTTGGAACCATCTTGACGGCAACCAACAACTTAGAAAATTAAGTTCTTTCTCCCTCACACCATTTCTTCAGGAGTAGCCAACCTCAGATTGAAACAAACAAAATATTCCAGCCAGAAAAATTCAGAAAAGAGTTTTCATAACCCTGATGAAGTTCTCACTCAAGAAATTCTCTCTGCTCTGTGTTGGGTTAGCCATCAGAAGGAAACCTCAGTTATTCAGTTGCCTTTGTTGCCTAAAGCCCACTTATGAAATTCTGCAATTCAAAAAATATCCTGAGACAGAGAGGTGATTATTTTTTGGGGGGGTGGGGGTGGACATTTGTTAATTTTGTTTTAATTTTAATATTCCTGAAGATTTGGAGCCAATGCTAGAAGAGGATTGAGTTTTTATAGTGGAGACCATAAATTACCTCCTTAGATGACAAGTAGTAAGTGAAGAGGTGAACATTCAGATCAGGGATAGACAGGGTAAAAAGATGTGTCATATAGAAACACCAGAGACCACCTGAGTAGAAACCACCAAAGCCTGCTAACGCATTGGTGGAAATATATTAAATGACTTCTTCTTTTCCTTTTTCTTCTCCTTCTTCTTCTGCTTCAGTTGGCCTTGATTAGCATGAACGAAGCCAGAAATTTTGTAATTTACATGATTATATGAAGGTATTTCAAGCAGTATAATCTAATTTTGTATATAAAGGCATACTCCCACATGGCTCCAATGAGTGACAGTTGTGTTCCATTGATGAATGATTTCTATTTTCTCATGTAAAGTATTTCTCTTGTAGCCCTGTAATCAGTGAACACCCTTCCTCTCTAATGCCTGAGTCTATTATACTTTTTTTTAAAAAGTAGATTAAAAAAAATTCTGTAATTCTGTCCCACATCCTTTATTCTGCTTGGTATTCTGACTTTAAAAATGAACTATGGCGATGACTTTCTGAGCAGCATTGAGTGGATCCAAAAGGTAGGTTTCAGTAGCATTTTATTAATTTAGCAAAAAAATTCTACATATTTTGATCATTTAAAAATTATTTTAATTAGCCTGTTTTACAAAGTCATCACTGCTTTAAATTATATCATTGAACCCTATTTTAACTGGACATTCCAATTTTAATAACTTATATTCTCAAAGTGAAGTCCCTGGACCAGCAGCATTGGCATCACCTGGGAACTTGTTTGTAATGCAGCTTCTCAGGCCCCAGCTCAGACCTACTGAATCTGAACCTCTTGGGGAGAAGTCCAGCAGTCTGTTTTAACAAGCCCTCCTGATGATCCTGATGCAGTTAAAGCCTGAGAACCACTGGTTTATAGCATCAGATACATGCAATCTTGGTTGAAAATAACATGATTTTTAAAAATTACTGTTATTTGAATTTTTTTCAGTCAGTTTTCTGTCTCTTCCCATCATTTATTTTTGTTCCTCACACTGCTAGTAGTATCCAGAAGTGAACTTTTTAACAATGATTTTTCTCTGGTGGGTTTTCTTTTATTCCCTCCTTATTATGTTTTTTTTTTTTTCCAAAAGTGTAAGTGTAGGTTTGAATATCTGCTATGCCAGAGACTTTGGAAGAATCTCTGTATGTGACTTTGGGTAAGTGACATAATCTTTCTGAGTTAGTTTTATTATCTGCAAAATGGGTATAATAATAATATGGAGATTTGTTGTGAAGAGTCAGTGATATAATTTATGTAAATTACTTTGTGAAGTGCCTGGCACATAAAGAGATCCATTTTAATCTATTTGTCATCTGTCTGTCTTGATATGTGATAACATATGAAAGTAATTTCAATCTGTTAAATTAGTAATTCTTAGTATTATTGTCATAAAACACTAATAACATTAATATTCAGGGTCAACATAATTTAATATAATTGAAACATATTCCTTTATATTCATCTTACTAATGGTTTAGAATGTCTTAAAGGTAATTTTATATCAAGTTTTTGTTTTTGTTAGAGAGTCTGAACCTAGCTCTGATAGAGCTCATAAATCTTACCAATTCTTTTTAGTGTCTTCCCCTCCCTTAAGCCTTTGTCTCTCAGCTGGAGCATGGTGTGTACATGTATCCTAGTTTTTAAACTATTACCTCCATTTTCCCTTCTTTCACTCATTCTCTACTTTCCTTTCTTATCGGATGCCTCAGTAATTACAGCATCCTTAGTTCAGCTAAAATGGGCAAGTGTATCATGTTTAAACTGCAGAGCAGTACAGAGAACCAGAAGATCATGGGTTGTTTTTACTTTGTTTGATGAAAATTCTTCTGTTTGTACGTTGGCTGTGTGGAACAACATAAATGCCACTGAAATACAGTTAGCATTCTATTCCACCTATGGTTCTAAGTTAACTTTCTTAGGTTGGCAGCAAAATTTTAACAGCTTATTGATTGGACTTTCTGAAATGATCAGGTCAGAAAAGTTTCAAAAGAATAACTATTAGAGACAAGATGGAGAAAAAAACTCAGATGATGGAAATGGAAGAAAAATAAGTGTTTGTATTAAGTAATAATCAGACTAATTTTACAATGTTTACAGATATGAAGGGTATGCATTTTAGCCTCTTTTTCTTTAATAGCAGCTCCTTTCTGTCTTTGAACATAGGTAGGTGCCCTCTGTCTTATAATTTTTTAACTTGACTTGGTATCCCATTTCACTAAGACATTACTTACACCTCCTTGTTGTATCATTAGGTTATTTGGTGCTTTCTACTTCCATTTTCCATCTTCCTATGCCTTTTCTCAAGTTCATGCAATCTCATTTCTATCCCACCTCTCTCCTGACCACTGTTCTCATGAAAGGTCAGTACCCTGCATAGACAGAACTGATCTACTCAATATATCTCTTCCCCTTAGCAGTGCATTGGGTTATAAACTTAGTGCGAGATGGGACCACAGAGACCATTTAGTTGAAGCATTTATTTTACAGTTGAGGAACCTCAAACCTAGAGAGGCTAAGTGACCTTTTCAAGGTCCCTTAGTTGCATTAGTAACAGAGCCAAAGTCAGAACTCCTGTGCCCTAATTACTAATTCTGCACAGTCATAGGATTAAGTACTAACTATCAAGTTCCAGAGGTAGAAATAAACCAGGATCTTTTTCCTGTACTTGAATGAGTCTTCATTGATAATGGTAATAAGTGACATATGAATGCTTACTGTGTACCAAATGCTTACTGAATGCTAAGTGTCTTGCATGGATGAAATCATGTAAACCTCACAGCAATCCTATGAGGTCAGGGATGTAATTATCCCCATTTTATAGATGGAGAACATGAGGCAGATAATAAATAACTTGTCTAATATAAGACAGAGGCGCTCTTGTGGCAAAGTGGTTAAGAGCTCAGGCTGCTAACCAAAAGGTCAGCAGTTTGAATCCACCAGCTCCTCCTTGGAAACCTTATGGGGCAGTTCTACTCTGTCCTGTAGGGTCGCTATGAGTTGGAATCAACTCAACAGCTCACAACAACAACAAAATATCAGACAGAGTCATAGACTCACAGAGATGGCATAAACAACAAGAAGAAAAAACACACCAGTCCTCTTCAGTAAAGGAATCCTGTGGTCCCCAGGTGTAGTGTAAGACCCAAAATTAAAGTTCAATATTGTGTGCTGCCTTGACATCTCAAACTGGAAGTCCTTGAATGGCTTAGGGGCGTGTTTCCCTCACCATTCTGCTCCCGCAGGTAAGGTCTGCTAGTCAGATATTTTTCCAGTCTTGGGGACCAGGCACAGTTCCTGCTTATCCCTAAATAGCAGCTTCAGTTACCTGCCAGCCCATGGAATTATTCCAACAGGTCAATCATATCTGCCTGTGGGAACCACGGATCATGTCATCCTCTTTTTACTACAAAGCATGCCTCCATCCTCTTTTTACTACATAGCCTGCCTCCACAGCCCCTGGTTGTTCACTCTGTTCCCAAGTGCAGCCCCCATGTTCCCTGGCATGTTGTGTGGTGTCCTCCTGTGAGTCTACCAGACTAATGAGATGCTGGCCATCTCATCTGTCCAGTGTCGTGTGTCATGTGTTTGGCCATTCCCACAACTCTAGGACAGGAAAAGAAGAGAATAAAACATTAGGACACTGAGTATTTCTTCACCTGGTCAGAATAGGAAGGAGTTGGAGTGGGGAAAAAAAACACTGGCCTAGATCTCAGTAGATGATTCAGTCTGGCAAGGATCAGGTATGTGTCCTATGGCCTCAGAGATCTTTCTACTCTCCCACACTGCCTTATCATCATAACAATACCTACCTCATGCCTTTTGAGATAGTGCAAGTAAGTTTTCATTTTAAATTAATACTGAGTATCACTATATATTAGAGTCTATTATACAATGGTAAAAAATAACGGACATAGTCACAGAAACACTAAATGTAAAAGGAACAATCTAACCACTAATGTCCCACGAAGAAGCTTATATTTCTTCCTCACACCACACCAGTTTTCTGGATGCCCTGTACTCTTGCCCCACTAATCCAAACTCCTTCCTTGAGTCTACCAATCGTTATTCTTGAAAATGCTCTTTTTGCATTATATTCAGGCAAATCGACCCAAAACTAAAAATCCAACCCACTGCCATGGAGTCGATTCTGACTAGTATCGACCCTATAGGACAGAATAGAACTGCCCCAGAGGGTTTCCAAGGCCGCCACATCTTTTTCCCACAAAGCAACTGGTGGGTTCAAACTGTCAGTCCCTCAGGCAGCTGAGTACTTTAGCCACAGTGACACCAGGGCTCCTTCAAAACGATCCAGTATTTATACCAAAACATCTGGTAATTTTGACATGTGTGCCACTCATTTATTGGCTCATTAATACCACATTCGTTGAGCACCTATTATAAGTGAGAGACCTAGCTTAAACAGAGGACATAAAATGAGGAAGATATAGGAAAGACCAAAATGGATGTCAGAAGAGACTCTGAAAATTTCTTTTGAAAGTAGAGTAGCTAAAGCAAAAGGAAGAAATGATGAAGTAAAAGAATTGAATGGAAGATTTCAAAGGACGGTTCAAGAAGACAAAGTAAAGTAATAATGAAATGTGCAAAGACACAGAGACAGAAAACCAAAAGGTAAGAATACACTGGGCGTTTCTGAAGCTGAAGAACTGTAGAAAAGCTTCAAGTCTCAAGATGCAATATTGAAGGATTCTACAGGGAAAATACTAAACAACACAGGAAGCATCAAAAGAAGATTGAAGGAATACACTAAGTCACTATACCAAAAATAATTGGTCAACATTCAACCATTTCAGGAGGTAGCATATGAACAAGGACCAGTAGTACTGAAGGAAAAGGTCCAAGCCGCACTGAAAGCACTGGCAAAAAACAAGGCTCCAGGAACTGACCGAATACCAACTGAGATGTTTTAAAAAATGGATGCAGCACTGAAGTGCTCACTCGTCTATGCCAAAAAATTTGGAAGACAGCTGCCTGGCCAACTGACTGGAAGAGATCCATATTTGTACTCATTCCAAAGAAAAGTGATCCAAAGGAATGTGGAAATTATCTAACAATATCATAAATATCACACACAAGTAAAATTTTGCGGAAGATCGTTCAAAAGCGGCTGCAACAGTGCACCAACAGGGAACTGCCAGAAATTCAAGCCGGAGTCAGAAGAGGATGTGGAGAAAGGGATATCGTTGCTGATGTCAGATGGATCCTGGCTGAAAGCAGAGAATACCAGAAAGATGTTTGCCTGTATCTTATTGACTATGCAAAGGCATTTGACTGTGTGGATCATAATAAATTATGGATAACATTGTGGAGAGTGGGAATTTCAGAACACTTAATTGTGCTCATGAGGAACTTAGACCAAGAGGTAGTACGTTTGAACATAATAAGGGGGTACTGCGTGGTTTAAAGTCAAGAAAGGTATGCATCAGGATTGTATCTTTTCACCATACTGATTCAATCCGTATGCTGATCAAATAATCCTAGAAGCTGGACTATGTGAAGAAGAATGCGGCATCAGGATCAGAGGTAGATTCATTAACAACCTGCAATATGCAAATGACACAACTTTGCTAGCTGAAAGTGAAGAGGACTTGAAGCACCTATTGATGAAGAGTAAAGATTACAGCCTTCAGTTTGGATTGCACCTCAACATAAAGAAAACAAAAGTCCTCACAGCTAGATGAAGATCAAAGATCACGGCCTTCAGGATGGCTTACACCTCAACATAAAGAAAACAAAAATCATCACAACTAGACCAGCAAGCAACATCATGATAAAAAGAGAAAAGATTGAAGTTGTCAAGGATTTCATTTTACTTGAATCTGCAATCAACACCCGTGGAAGCAGCAGGCAAGAAATCAGACCCCACATTGCATTGGGCAAATCTGCTGAAAAAGATCTCTTTAAAATGCTAAAAAGCAAGGATGTCACTTTAAGGACTAAAGTGTGCCTGACCTGAGCCATGGTGTTTTCAGTTGCCTCATGTGCATATGAAAGCTGGACAGTGAATAAGGAAGACAAAAGAACTGATGTCTTTGAATTATGGTGTTGGTGAAGAATATTGAATATACCATGGACTGCCAGAACAATGAACAAATCTATCTTGGAAGAAGTACGACCAGAATGTTCCTTAGAAACAAGGATGGTGAGACTTCGTCTCACATACTTTGGACATGTTATCAGGAGGGACCAGTCCCTGTTGAAGGACATCATGCTTGGTAAAGTAGAGGGTCAGAGAAAAAGAGGAATACCCTCAATGAGATGGATTGATATGGTGGTTGCAACAATGGGCTCAAGCATAACAACGACCACGAGGATGGCGCAGGACCAGCAGTGTTTCATTTTTTTGTAGATAGGATCGCTATGAGTTGGAACTGACTCGACGGCACCTAACAACAGCAGCACAGTCCTTCAATTCTATCACAGGCTAATCAAGAAAATAGAGGCATAATAATAACAGTAATTGCTATCATTATTGCTATAAAATAATATTACAGGTCACATATTATATCCCAGGCATTTTACATATATTATACAGGGAGTCCAGGACTTACAGTGGGGTTCTGTTCCAAAGAGTCTGTTGTAAGTCGGTTCGGCAATAAGTTGAATATCTCTTTTTTTTTTGTTTGTTTAGTTTTCATTATTATTGCCTTTATTATCAGTATCCGTGCGAGAAAGATGTGGCAGTCTGCTTCCATAAAGATTTACAGCCTTGGAAACCCTCTGGGGCAATTCTACTCTGTCCTATAGGGTGACTGTGAGTTGGAATCGACTTAATGGCAGTGGGATTATCACTATCTTTACAAATCCGATCTTTGTCTTTAGGGGTTGGCATGAGAATGATAACATCAGCAAATTACGAACTGCAACATTTTATGTAGTGCATATTAGTAACAATAAGATGTACCAAAAAAAGGTGAATGGTTGTAAGTTTTGTTTGTCATAACTTGAATATGTGGTAAGTCAGACACTACCTGCAATTGTACTATAATATGTTATTTGTGTGCTTAGTCATCTACCAGGCAATCTGCTTTACATATGTTAGTTCATTAAATCCTGTGAGACATACCATTTTATACAATAGGAAGATGAGGCTCATGCAGGTAAATGATTTTTCTAAGGTTACATAGCTGTTAACTGGTAGAGTCAGGAATAAAACATGCATAATTTAACACTGAAGCCCATTCTTCTCCTCCTTTATTATTGTGCCTCTCTGATGTTATTGAAGCACAGCTGAGATTTTAATTAATTCAGCTTGGAGGATTTGGGGAAGATTTCACAATGATCTGGTTCAAATGATCCTGTTAGCTTCCTCTTTATTCACAGACATAAACATTGACCCTGGTAATTTCTGAACTTTCAAGAAGGACCCTGTGAGGGAATGTGGATCATTTACTGCAAATCTATCATTGTTAGTCTCAAAACAAACACAAAGTGCATTCATTCCTGGTAGTGGGTCAGCAAATGTCATCTTTGCATTGGAAAGTCAGTGGTCTTTTTACAGCTGACCTCACTAATCATGTCCATATAAATTTAACTTATATTGTAACTTTATTATTTTTTCTCAGTACACTTTACAGGAAGTATAAATTTTAAAATAAATGCCAAAGCATATCCTTAGGAAGCTCTGTTCTAAATCCTTCTTCCTAGCACAAGGGCTAGTCTTTGATTTCTCACCTTAGAACACCAGACTGGCTTCAGGGACCCATTCGCTCACATACAGTGATTTAAATCGATCATGAAGAAATTTAAATTAATGTGGTCTTCCAGTAGATTAAAAACGAAAGCCAAAAACTCAAACCTAAAGATTAATCATAAGTTATGTATATTGAGGAAAGACCAGATCGACACATTAATACGTCACAAAAGCTTTGTAGTGGTATTAAAATTGAAGGGCCAGGCTTCGTTCTAATTTTCAAAAAGTTGCTTAGTGTAAAATTTAATCTTTTAAAATATTTTTCCACTTTAATATAGATGCAAAATTAATTTTGTACTTAAATTTAATCCCTAATAACAATTTACAATGATCATTTTATAGAGTGGATATTTAATAACAGGAGATGACAGTTTTTTAAAACCTATTATTGTAGATATTTCTATGGAAATAAAATGCATTCACAAACATTTCATAGATTTTTTGAAATTTACTCTGACAGTAAAGAACAGGAAGATTACAAACCTGTTTTGGAAAAATATCTAAACAATA
Source organism: Dugong dugon (assembly GCA_030035585.1). Lineage (NCBI taxonomy): Eukaryota > Metazoa > Chordata > Mammalia > Sirenia > Dugongidae > Dugong > Dugong dugon. The sequence continues at coordinate 40,378,346 of CM057479.1, forward strand.
TTAAACAATTAGAAAGTAATTACTGTTGACATAAAATCAATGCTAAATGGCGTGGTAAAATTTATATGTAGCCAAAAGTGCAGAAAAGAAGAGATAATTAGGGAAAAATCGGCCTACTCACAGATAGAGGATGAACTAGTCTTGCATATGGGTGGTAATATGTAAGTGAAAAGACCTGAATTCTAAATTCATCCTCCACTTCAAGGCTATGTGACTTTGAGCAAGTCATTTAACCTTCTTAGGCCACCAATGGAAATAACACCCATCCTGTTTACTTTGCAAGGTTTTGTGAAAAAACAAATGAAAATAAGATAAAAGCTTATTTTCAAATAGAATGTAATATTAAAGTGATGGTAGTTTTTCTCCTATTTATATTAGGTTTTGGAGCCCTGGTGGTGCAGAGGTTAAGAGATCAGCTGCTAACCAAAAGGTCAGCAGTTCGAATCCACCAGCTACTCCTTGAAAACCCTATGGGGAAGTTCTACTCTGTCCTCTAGGGTTGCTATGACTCAGGATCGACTTGACGGCAATTTTTTTTTTTTTAATTAGATTTATGAAACCTAGAGTAATCGTTTGGAATCTGATCACAATTAATAACAACTACTCTTTTATTTGAATTTCAGAAAAATTAGTGGTTTAAAATGTGTCATATTTAATGCATTACTCCTGTATAGAAAAAGATCTATGATGGGTATTTGTTTGGACTCCCAATCTTACACAATCCGTTAGACCCGTTGAATCTGCTGCAAAAGATCTCCTTAAGGTAGTAAAAAGCAGTCATTTTAAGGACTGAGATGCACCTGATCTAAGCCACATGTTTTCAGTTGCTTCGTATGCATGTGAAAGCTAAACAGTGAATAAGGAAGACTGAAGAAGAATTGATGTCTTTGAATTATGATGTTGGCAAAGAATATTGAATATATCATAGACTGTCAGAAGAACGAACAAATCTGTCGTGGAAGAAGTACAGCCAGAATGCTCCTTAGAAGCAAGGATGGCGAGATTTAATCTCACATACTTTGGACACATTATCAGGAGGGGCCAGTCCCTGGATAGAGAGACATCATGCTTGGTAGAGTAGAGGGTCAGAGAAAAAGAGCAAGACCCTCAAGGAGATGGATTGACACAGTGGCTGCAACAATGGCCTCAAACATAACAATTGTAGGATGACACAGGACTGGGCAGTGTTTCATCCTGTTGTTCACAGGGTTGCTATGAATAAGAACCACCTGGAAAGCACCTAACAGCAACAACATATTCTTGTTATTCTGGTGTTTCAAGGTAGGAAAACTCAGACCTTATACGAGTAGAAAATGTTAAATTGGAACTTTTTCTTTTCTGTCTCAGTTTATGTTGAGGCATAAAGAAAAAATGATAAAGCATTCAAAGTGAATTGTGAAATAGAATATCATGGCCAAGAACCTTGTGACTTGCTCAAATGGTGAATAAGTGATATAAGGAAGATTCCTTTGGAAAGAGTTGTGTTACAAATTCAACTCTCCCTCTGAGTTGGAAGGATGTCTGCCTTTAACCTTAAGTCAGATGAGAAGAATTTCAAAGAGATCACTTAAACCTTGGTAACTGAGAGATTTATAGGGTTGATGCTTGAGTCAGTCCCAAGAAAGCTAAAGGGCCTAATGTCAACTGAGTCAACAAATTTTTTTCTGGAAAGGACCTACACTTGTTTTTGTGGGTTGCTTTCCCCCGCCAGTAGACTCTGGGATAGAAGTGAGCCAGCCTGTAAAACAATTTTGAATGTGTGTTCTTGGGATCAACACCTGTGGAAAGGAGGACTGAGGGAGAAGTTGAGCTGTGAAGTTGGATGGCTCTTTGAGTTGACCTGAGTTGGAACAAGGGTGGTGGTCCTTTATACCCCCATGTTAATCAGTCCTTCGATTCTGGCTGCCCATGGAGGAAAGGGTGACCATGATCAAGGAATCTCCAAAGAGAGCTGACACTAAGGGAATAAATCTTTCCTTCCTGAAGGGCAGTCTGGGCAGCCCATCACAGCATCCACCATATATTCCAAGTTCTAGAAGAGGAACTCACAAAGAGAATGTCAGCCAGGGGTCTTTGTAAAAGAGACCCTGTCTAAGAAAGTGGCCTTCCAGTCAGAGGGCAATCTAGCAGTAAGTGTAATGGGATGTATCATTGCAGGCTCAAGCTAAGGATGTATTTTAAGTAGCTAGCTGAAGGAAGAGCACTGCCAGAGCCAAGGGAATTGTGTCAGGAGGCCTAATAGGTAATTCACTCGAGCAGTGCTATCAAGTAGAAATATAATGTAAATCACCAGTGTAAGTTTAAATTTTCTAGTAGCCACATACAAAAAGGTAAAAAAAAAAAAAAAGGTGAAATTAATTTTAATAATATACTTAATAAATTATTCATCTTTTATAGTATAAAATATAATTTAAGATATTTAATACTATTTTTATTTCAACAGTATAATAAAAACTAAAAATTATTAATGAGATTATTTTACATTTTTTTCATACTCAGCCTTTGAAATCCAGTGTCTATTTTGCATTTACAATAACCACGTTTTAAGTGTTCAGTAGCCTCGAGTGGCTATCGTATTGGACAGTTGTTGTTGTTGTTATTGTGTGCCATCGGTTCCGATTACAGTGACCCTACGTGACAGAGTAGAACTGCTGCATTGAATTTTCTAGTGCTTAATCCTTTGAACCACCATGGCTCCTTTATTGAACAATACAGCCCTGGAAAACCCACAAAAATGTCCCCTGAGAAAAAAGTCAGATTTAAATATCTGCTAGACCCAGCGAATACCAATACAATTCATGATTTAAAAAAACAAAAACAAAAAAACCCTTTGCTGATGAGTTGATTCCAACTCATAGCAACCCTATAGGATAGAGTTTTGAGCTGCCCCACAGGGTTTCCAGGGAGCAGCTAGTGGATTAGAGCTGCTGACCTTTTGGTTAGCAGCTGAGCTCTTAACCACTGGCTCCATGATGGTGGCAATTAAATTGAACATTTTATGCTCTACCCCATCCCCAACTCTATGCCTGGAAGGGGTCAAAAATCACAGCCATTGAGGGAGAGAAGAAGCTGACTATGTCTCCTTGCCCAGAGGTAATCAGCCCTCACCATTTGAGGAAAGATGGAATTATATCTCCTTAAATGAAAGACAGTGTTTAATATGTTTGAAGTAAATGAAATGTTTAAATTACTGCAAATTGAAACCAGAAACACATCCTAAAAAGACTGTTTTTTTCCCAACAGTTTTAATGACATATGATACATCTAACCAACTGTACATATGTAAAGTATATAATTTATTAATTTTTTACATATGTGTATATCCATGAAATTATCACTACAATCACAGTAATGAACATATTCATTGTCTCTAAAAGTATTCTATATCTCTTTGTAATCTCAGCCTCCTGCCCCATCCCACCTCCTTGGTCCCAAGCAACCAATGTTGTGTTTTCTGTCACTCTAGTTTAGTTTGCATTTTCTACACTCTCTATAAATGAAATTATATAGTATGAACTATTTTTTTTTTTTGGACTAGTGTCTTTCACTCAGAATAACTATTTTCAGATATATCCATGTTGTTACACATACGATAGCTCATACCTTTTTATTACCGAGTAGCATTCCATTGTCTGGAATTTTTTTTATCCATTCACCTATTGAATTTGGATTGTTTGGATTGTTTCCAATCTATTGCAAATAAAATGGGTCTGAACACTAGTGTGTAAGCCATTGCATAGATATATGCTTTAATTTCTCTTAGGTAAATACCTAAGAGTGGAAAGGTTGAATCGTACAGTAAGTGTATGTTTAACTTTTTAAGAAACTGCCAAATGCCACCTTTACAAAGTGATCGTACCATTTTACATCCCACCAGCAATATATGAGACTCATATTTGCTCTACCTCATTCCTAACGCTTGGCATGGTCAATCTTTTTAATTTTAGTTATTCCAAAAGGTGTGTATAGTGGTATCGCATTACGTTTTAATTTGCATTTCTCTGATGACAAATGTTGAGCATCTTTTCGTGAACCTATCTAGTTCCACAGAGCCCTCGTAGCACAGTGGTTAAGTGCTCAGCTGCTAACTGAAAGGTCGGCAGTTCAAATCCACTAGCCGTTCTATGAGAGAATAATGTGGCAGTCTGCTTCCAAAAATATTTATAGCCTTGGAAACCCTATGGGGCAGTTCTACTCTGTTCTACAGGGTCACTATGAGTCAGAGTAGACTCAAAAGCAAAGGGGTTGGTGGTTTGGGTACTTAGTTCCATCCATATATATTCTTTGGCAAAGCGTCTTTTCATGAGTTTATTTGTAGTCTATATTTCTTCTGTGGTAAAGTATCTGCTCAAATCTTTTGCCATTTTTTAAAAAATTAGATGTGTTTTTTATTTTGTGTTTTATTTTGAGTGTTGAGAGTTCTTAACATATTCTGGATAAAAATCCTTTATCAGATATATTATTTACAAATATTTTCTCTCTGTTGCTTAACTTTTCATTCTCTTAATAGTGTCTTTTTAAGAGCAGAAGTTTTAATTTTGATAAAGTTAAAATTATCAATTTATTTCACTGATGGTTGTTTTGGTATTGTGTCTAAGAAATGTTTACTTAACTCAAGGTCATGAAGATTTTCTTCTTGTTTTTCTCTAGAAGTTTTATAGTTTTAGTTTTCATTTATTTCTTAATTGACTTTATCTTTTGCTGCCTTAATTTTAGCTATATTTTTACCTTGGTTAGACCATAACCTAACACTTCGCTACTTGAAATGTATTCTGCACACTAGCATCCCTTAGGAACTTGTTAGAAATGCACAATCTCAGGCCCCACTTCAGACCTGAATTAACATCTGCATTGTAATAAGATCCCCCAGATGATTCTCTACACATTTAAGTGTGAGAAGTGGAGTCTAAAAGATCCTTCCTTAGTCCTTAGGAGACAGATTCCTTCTGGCAGTAAGAAAGATGTGACATTTTCTTGTGCCTTTCCTTACTGCTACCTTTGTCTGGTGAATTTATTCTGTTTTCGGAATATCGTTTTATCCTTTTAGCATTGCTGATTCGGGTAAAATTTCAAAGAAGGTAAGGTTTATCTTTGCTCTCTTCTAGCTCCTTAATAATTTTTCTGTTTTACTCTAAGTACCCACCCCACTCCTCCACACAGCAGGGAGTGTAAAGTTGTAAAATTTAAATCTTCCTTTCCATTCTCAGTTGATATTACTCATCGTATTGCTTGTCATGCATGATGTAGCCACAATAGCTTCCTTTCTGTCAGTTGAATACACCATACTTTCCTGTCCTGGGACCTTTGCCTTTCTTCTTCCCTCTGCTTGGAATACACTGTTGCTGACCTCTCTGTATGTATATGTCAGGCCCTTCACTCCATCTGTAAGGCCCATCCTCTATGTAGACCAAGTACATTCTAAATATCAAGTTCATAGTTGATATTACTTTAAAGTACATACCATGATCTGAAAACACTAATTGTGGGTGAGAACCTTGTATATCTTGCTCACCTCTGAATCCTGTTACCTGGAACAGTGTTTGGTCTATGGAAGTAAGTCCTTCGTAATTATTTTTGAATAAATGAGTGAATAAATCTCCTTTTATTATGTTGTCCTTATTCAGTTCAGATTTAGCGAGCATGCATTTATGTTCCAAGCATTTTCCTAAGTGCTGGTGATAAAAAAAAAGCTGAAAAAAAGTACAGTCTCAGTTTTCAGGATATTCATGATCTAGAGGAGTCAGGCATGTATAATGACCAATTATAATAAAACAAGTAGGATTTTGATAGGAGGGGAGGCCATTGTAGGCTGAAAAAACCTGTGCAAAGAATAGTGTGAAAGAACCTGGTATGTTAGGGAGATGATGCAAGTCCTTGTGGGTCAAGCATAATTTTAGCCACTTTGAAATTACTCTAAAAACAGAATAAATTCACTGGACATAAGTAGAAACAAGGAAAGACAGAAGAAAATGCAACATCTTATGCATTACCAGAGGAATGTCTAAGAAAAGTTTAACGTTGCAACTCAAATTTGAACATGCATATGAATCACTTGGGGGATCTTTTTAAATGATGAATGACTGCTTGTGGTTCAAACATAGTTTGTGAGATTGTCTCATGATTTTGTGGCATTGTTCAACTCCACCACTCACTCCCCCCTAAATACAAATAAAGGAAAACAAAACCAAACAAAAAATATGCAAAAAAAAAAAAAGAATTTAAAAAGCAATTGTGAAAGACAAATGCACCAGGCAATTAATGATATGATTTGATTCAAGCTACTGCAATAGGGAGAACGTTCATTAATGAGGGATGTCTGAAAGAAGGAGGAAACATGGGGTTTTATAAAACAAAGGAGTCATTGAGGAAGGGTGGGGATGAGTCTTGTCTTGGAATACGTGAGGGCAGGGTGGTCTTTTACAGTTTCTTTTATACAGAAGAGTGACAGGATGTCTTAATCTTCTTTATTTTCCAGTAACACAGGGATCAGGTAAAGTTCAACATAATCACCATAAACTTCCTCTCCCTTGAAGAAGGCTTAGGAGTAAAATGTAGCCTTCCTATTTGCTGCCAAACTGGTTGCCAAAGAGTTGATTCTAACTCATGGATACCCAATGTATTTCAGAGTAGAAGTATACTCCGTAAGATTTCATGGCTGTGACCTTTTAGAAGCAGATTGCTAGGCCTTTCTTTTTTCCAAAGCACTTCTGTGTTTGAACCACCAAACTTTTGGTTAGTATCCCAGGTTAAACCTTTTCACTGCCCAGGGACTTGGGCTTTGACCCATTCAGTGATGAAGGAAATAATGAAAAGAGAAAAGGACTTTGAAAGTTATGACTTTAAATTTTTCCTTAGAAATATTTTCTCTTGGCAGATGAAGGAGAGACAGAGGGAGATGTTTCCTCTCTTTTTGTACTTAAAAATGTACTCACATACATGGGACTACCTGAAGAGAACATTGTAACTTAAATAATGGGAGACAGTGGGCAGGGAGATGATCAAAGCAAGGTCAATGAAAATGTAATAGCGAAGTTGGAGGGAGCTATAACAAAAGTAGAATGATTAAATTCTTGTGTCTGACATCTTTTGGATTGTAGCAAGAAAGGTATTTCAAAAGTTGTAGTCATTCTTATCAGAGCATTTGGAAAGAAAAAATACACAAAACACAGCCACTGGAAAGTGTCATTCAACTGAAATTTAAGCAAGATCAAAGAGAAAAGATGACAGCATGAGGAAATAATTGCTACTATGTGTGCACATGCCCATACATAAACTAACTTATTTAGTCTTTTCTGGATTATAGTTTATAAGACATTTTGACATTTGGAATTCATAAACCCTCAATACCACCAGGCAAATTTTCCTAAATTACCCTTCCTCCATGTGTTTTTTCATTTCTTTTTTTTCTTCTCCCTGCCATGTTGTCCTTAGTTTTTCTTTAAAATACTTTGACTAGCTACAGTTTCTTTAAGATTGCTCCTTTCATGAGACTCTTATATCACTTTGTAGAACTGGGCTTTAACAAAGATTAGGTTTCAGACTGACTTCACACAGAGGAATCTCTTTACCATCCTTCACCGAATGTAACCTTTAATAGGCCCCATCTCCATCTCTGTCTTCCCACTTACCCTTATCAGTGAAACTTGGGGCCCATCTGAGTTTAGGGTCACTTGAGCCAGGCAGTTAATAAATGAAGCAGTCTTCATGAGGAGCGTGGATACTTGAAAGTGTGAACCCTACAGAGAGTGAGCATTGAAGACAGCTTCTGGCTACCATTGTCATGTGTCGTGAGGGGATGTTGACTTTTGCTGCCAAGTATTCCAGTAATCTAGAAAGTCACATTTTAAATGAAATATCCCAAGTTAAAAATAATAGTAATAATAATAATGACTTCTGTTGTATTTATCTTCTTTTATATTTTTGTTTTCTTTTTGAATATATTAGATAACACGTACCTGGGAAAACTGGTTTGAAACTTACAGCCTGGATAATCAGAAATGTTTGATATTTTTCAAAAAGGATATTAAGTAAGAATGTGATAACTACGATTATAAATCTACTCAAATAGTTGGCTTTGGGATTTGATATGCCAATAATAGCGTTTTATTAAAAAGCCAGAATGTGGCTTTGAGAAACTGTTTAGCCTGGCAGATAAATGTTGCATAGAATCCCAAAATACTATCATTGTAAGATATTGAACTATAAAAGTTGTCTCACAATATGCCAGCTGTTGACTTGGGGAAGGATGTGGGTAAGATATTTCAGGCAATTAGTGTGTATTCTCAGTAGTAATGTCTCCCCTTTATATTATGTCCCAAACTTTCTAAATATCTTTTCCTTCTTTTTGCATGGAGATAGCCAATAAACTGAATTTAGGACCCAAACCAGGCATGTTTGCACAAGATTGTTTTAGAGGTGGTGGTACAGGTTGATTCCTGGTGTTTTACTATAACTCTTCATAATGACTTGACAGTCTTTCTAAGTCAGTGATTCTCAGCTTTCACTACAAACGAGAATCACCTGGGTAATTTAAAAAAATTCTGATGTCCAAGCTGCAGTCCATATCAATCAAACCTGTTGATAGGATATTGGAAGGATCCTGGCATCAGTACTTTTTTAAAGCTCTTTTTAGGTGATTCCAGGAAGCAGCCAAGGCAGAAAAAATATCAGTTCTAAGTCGTATTGACAACAAGTCTCCATTAAGGCAGGTGATTTTAAAAATCTTAAAGATCATAAGGACCAGGTAAAATTCATTCATTTAATCATTCTTTTAACAAACATGTATTGAATGCTTACTCTGTGCTAGATACTTTGTTTTGTGGGTCTAGGCACAAAAATGAATAAAATACTTTTTTATCAAGTGTACTTGTTAGTTGCCATCTAGTCAGTTCTGACTCATGACTACCCCATGTGTGCAGAGTAGAACTGCTCCGTAGGGTTTTCAAGGGTGTGACCCTTAAGAAGCAGATTTTCAGGCCTGTCTTCCTTTTCTGAGGCAACTCTGGCTGGATTCGAATCTTAAGCTTTAAGTTGATAGTCCAGCATTTAACCATTTGAGCCACCCAGGGACTCAAGGCCTTGTCAAGTGCACAGAATCTAATAATGAATGTCAGTTATTATGAATGAATAAATGAAGTAAAGTGTTAAAGTTGCTTTGGTAGAAGTATTCCTCTAATAATAGGGAAATGCCAGTTTGATCTGGAATTTAATTGAGTTGTAAGGTGGACAAATCATTTAGGAATTTTCCCTTGTGTGAGCCTTAACAAGGGATTGGTAGAATGGGATACTGGTCTTAGTGCAGTCAGCATGGGTGACGACAATCCATGCAGAGGGGTGAGCCACAAAATACACAAGTTGGTTATTCTCACTAAGATTTAGTGCATAAACAACTGTTGAAATTTTCTAGTTTTAGTCAATACTGTTAAATAATTTAACTTTAAAAATTTGATTGCACCTGTTGAGTAAAGTTCTCAAACTTTAATATACACCATAATCATCTGGAGGACTTGGTAAGTTATAGATTTCTGGGCCTCACCCCCCAGAGTTTCTAATTTGATAGGTCTGGGGAAGGATCCAAGGATTTGCATTTCTAACCAGTCCTAGATGATGCTAATGCTGCTGGTCCAGCAACCATACTTGGAGAACCATTGTACTTCTAGGATACCAGTTCAACTGTCAGACCAGAGCTCAGGTGAGGAAGTTTTAGTAAATCATTTCACCTTTTTGGATCCTCCTCATCTGTAAAATAAAGACGTTGAACTAGATAACATCTAAGACAAAGAAATGTGGGCACCCCAGATAGGCTAATAATAAGTACCCTCTCAAACTGAAAGCTCACTTGTTATTTATTTGTAGGAGAGGAAAAGTGTTTTATGAGAGAAAGGCAAGAGAGGGTACCAGTATTCAGTCTCTACTTTGACCCGAACAATTCAGTTCAATCCCTAAACTTTAATTCAAAATCAGCAAACAAAAGCCTTGAAGTTAGCCAGACTCACTATTCTCTGATGGTAGTTTAAAGACAATTTGTGTCTTCCAACCCTAGGTGTTGCTTTCCCTGAAAGGAGTTCTGGTATTATATATTAATGTGTATTTTCCTATCTTATTAAATGTCTGTGAGATATTAATACCCTAAGGGGTTTCTACTTCTTAGCTGCTGGCTGATTTACCTTTGAATCCAGTGTCTCTAAATCCCCAAACAACTTTAGCATTCTGTGGTCTGTTGGTCTCTATTGTAACCTTTTGCGACATTGGTAATAGGGGAACTCAAGTGGCTTTGAACTTCAGAGCATATAGTGATGGTTGAGCCAGTGGAGGGAGCTGTTTACTTGGGAATTGCTGACCTTTTTGGTATCCAGCAGACAAGAGCAGGCTTTTCATTGCTAGTGAGGAGCCTCATGCTGAAATATTTATTGGTCTGTGTCAGCATTTTAACTGAGGTGAACTGCTTATTTCGCTTTGAATTTGGAAAGAAAATTCCCTTATGGTATTGCCTCAAAGGATTATGCCTGTAATGGCCTTTGCGACTAAGTGGAAGGTTTTTAAGAGCTGGGAGTGAGAAAAAATTACCTGTAAAATGGGAGGAGAGAGAGGTTATTTGTTGAATGATGTGCACATTCCTTATTTTGAGGGTGCCAAGAAAGTATGGACCACTGCTGGTGCAGTGGTTAAGAGTTATAACCGCTAACCAGAAGGTTGGCAGTTCAAATCCACCAGTTGCTCCTTGGAAACCCTATGGGGCAGTTCTGCTCTGTTCTATAGGGTCACTATGAGTCAGAATTGACTCAACAGCAATGAGTTTGGGTTTTTTGGGTAAGAAGGTATAAGGAGCCCTAGTGGTGCAGTTGTTCAGCACTCCGCTGCTAATGGAAGGGTAGGTGGTTTGAACCCACCAGTCGCTCTAGGGGAGAAAGATGTGGCAGTCTGCTTCAGTAAAGATTCAGGTACAGCCTTAAAAATCCTAAGGGGAAGTTCTACTTTGTCCTATAGGGTCGGCTATGAGGTGAATGACTTGAAGAAAACAATTCTTTTTTTTTTTCTGGCATAAGAGTTTCTGGGTGGCACAAAAGGTTAACTTTGGCTTGACTACTAGCCAGTTGGTGGTGGTTCAAACCCATCCAGAGGTACCTCGAAAGACAGGCCTGTCAATCTGCTTCCAAAAGGCCACAAGCTTGGAAACCATGGATCAGTTCTACTCTGCACACGATTGCTCATGAGTTGGAATCGGGCAGAATAACCAGTAAGCACGGTATGCACCAGCTTGCATTGAGCAAGGTAAGCACAGCTTTATAGTATTTACTTGCTAATCTGTGGTGAGAAATTTAACATGGGTTTCATGTGGTGGGGGACAGGTAATATTGTGCACTGCAGGCTGGTGAGAAGGCACAATTGGGGCAATGCATACCTTGCTTACTGGGTAATCCAGCCCTGGTTGGAATCAATTGAACAGCAACTAACAACAAGAAGAAGAAGGTATAAATACCTTTGATAATAAAAGTAAGAAAAGAGCCCTTCTGCCTTAGTGCATACCTTTAAGGGTCACATTTTCTTTGGAGTTCCAGAGTTAATGTTTGTTGGTTTTTATTTTTTCCCATACAAAAATTTATACATACACTGTTACGTGACTGTAATTGCTCTCCCCATACTGTGACAGCACACTCCTCCTTTCCACCCCTGGTTCCCTGTGTCTATTCAGGCAGTTCCTAACCCTCTGTGCCTTCTCATCTCACCTCTGGACAGAAAATGCCCGTTTAGTCTCATGTATCTACTTAAGAAGCACACTCTTCACAAGTATCATTTTGTGTCCCACAGTCCAGTCCAATCTTTGTCTAAAGAGTTGACCTCAGAAATTGTTTTGGTTCTGGGCTAATAGAGAATCTGGGGGCAGTGCACTCCGGGTTTCCTACAGTCTCAGTAAGACCATCAGTCTGGTCTTCTACTAGAATTTGTGTTGTGTGCCTCACCTTCCTCCTGCTCCATCAGGGACTCTCTGTTGTGTTCCCTCTCAGGGCAGTCATTGGTAGCAGCCGGGCACCATCTAGTTCTTCTGGTCTCAGGCTGATGAAGTTCATGGTTTATGTGGCCCTTTCTGTCTCTTGGGCTAATACTTTCCTTGTGTCTTTGGTGTTCTTCATTCTCCTTTACTCCAGGTGATTGGGACCAATTGATGCATCTTAGATGGCCACTCATATGCTTTTAAGACCCCAGATGCTGCTCACCAAAGTAGGATGCAGAACATTTTCTTAATAAGCTTTGTTATGCCAGTTGACCTAGATGTCCCCTGAAAGCATGTTCCCTAGACCCCTACCCCTGCTACTCTGTCATTCAAACTGTTTGATTGTATTCTGGAAACTTCTTAGCTTTGGTTTAGTCCAGTTGTGCTGCCTTCCCCTGTAGTGTGTGTTGTCCTTCCCTTCACCTAACATAATTCTTATCTACTATCTAGTTAGTAAATAACCCTCACCCTCCCTCCCCACACTGGTAACCATCAAAGAATGTTTTATTCTGTGTTTAAACCTTTTCTTGAGTTCTTATAATAGTGGTCTTATACAATATTTGTCCTACTGTGATTGACTAAATTCACTCAGCATTAATGACTTCCAGCTTCCTCAATGTTATGTTTCATGGCTTCGTAGTTGTTCTTTATGGCTACGTAGTATTCCATTGTGTGAATATACCGTAATTTGTTTATCCATTCATCTGTTGATGGGCATCTAGGTTGTTTCCATTTTTTTTCCTATTGTAAACAGAGCTGCAATGAACATGGGTGTGCATATATCAATTCGTGTGATGGCTCTTATTTCTCTAGGATATATTCCAAGGAGTGGGATAGCTGGATCATGTGGTACATCTATTTCTAGCTTTTTGAGGAAGCACCAAATCAATTTCCAAAGTGGTTGTACCATTTTACATTGCCACCAACAGTGTATAAGTCTTCCAGTCTCTCTACAACCTCTCCAACATTTATTATTTTGTGTTTTTTTGGATTAATGCTAGCCTTGTTGGGGTGAGATGATATCTCATTGTAGTTTTGATCTGCATTTCTCTAATGGCTAATGATTGTGAGCATTTCTTCATGTGTCTGTTAGCTGCCTGAATATCTTCTTTGGTGAAGTGTCTGTTCATATACTTTGCCCATTTTTTAATTGAGTTATTTGTCTTTTTGCTGTTGAGGTTTTGCAGTATCTTGTAGATTTTGGAGATTAGACACGATTGGATTTGTCATAGCCAAAAATTTTTTCCCAGTCTGTAGGTTATTCTTTTGGTGAAGTCTTTTGATGAGCATAAGTGTTTGATTTTTTGGAGCTCGCATCTATCTAGTTTCTCTTCTGGCGCTTGTGCATTGTTACTTATGGTTCGTATTGTGTTTATGCCATGTATTATGGCTTCTAGCATTGTCCCTATTTTTTCTTCAATGATCTTTATCGTTTTTGATCTTATATTTAAGTCTTTGATCCATTTAGAATTAGTTTTTGTGCACAGTGTGAGGTATGGGTCTTGTTTCAGTTTTTTGCAGATGGATATCCAGTTCTGCCAGCATCATTTGTTAAAGAGACTGTCTTTTCCCCAGTTAATGGGTTTTGGGACTTTGGCAAATATCAGCTGCTCATAGGTGGATGAATTTATGTCTGGATTCTCAATTCTGTTCCACTGGTCTGTGTATCTCTTGCTGTACCAGTACCAGGCTGTTTTGACAACCAGGGCGGTATAATAGGATCTAAAATCGGGTAGGGTGAGGCCTCCCACTTTGCTTTTCTTCAGTAATGCTTCATTTATCCAGGGACTCTTCCCTTTCCATATGAAGTTGGTGATTTGTTTCTCCATCTCATTAACAAATGCCATTGGAATTTGGATCGGGATTGCACTGAATCTGTAGATCGCTTTAGGTAGAACCGACATTTTCACTATGCTGAGCCTACCTATCCATGAGCAAGGTATGTTTTTCCACTTATGCATGTCTCTTTTGGTTTCTTGCAGAAGGGTCATGTAGTTTTCTCTGTATATATCTTTTATGTCTCTGGTTAGATTTATTCCTAAGTATTTTATCTTCTTGTGAGCTATTGTAAATGGTATTGATTTGGTGATTTCCTCTTCGATGTTCTCTTTGTTGGTGTAAAGGAATCTGACTTATTTTTGTATGTTTGTCTAGTTATCCTGAAACTTTGCTGAAATCTTCTATTAGTTCCAGTAGTTTTCTTGTGGATTGTTTGGGGTTTTCTGTGTATAAGATCATATCATCTGCGAATAGAGATAGTTTGACTTCTTCCCTACCAATTTGGATTCCCTTTATTTATTTTCCTAGCCTAATTGCTCTGGCTAGGAACTCCAGCACAATGTTGAATAAGAGTGGTGATAGAAGGCATCCTTGTCTGGTTTCTGTTATCAATGGGAATGCTTTCAAAGTCTCTCCATTTAGGATGATGTTGGCTATTGGCTTTGTATAAATGCCCTTAATTATATTGAGGAATTTACCTTCTATTCCTGTTTTGTTGGAAGTTTTTATCGTGAATGGGTGTTGGACTTTGTCGAATGCCTTTTCTGCATTGATTGATATGATCATGTGGTTCTAGTCTTGGTTTTATTTATCTGATGGGTTACATTGATTGTTTTTCTAATGTTAGACCATCCCTGCATACCTGGTATAAATCCAACTTGATCATGATGAATTATTTTTTTGATATGTTGCTGAATTCTATTGGCTAGAATTTTGTTGAGGATTTTTGAGTTGATGTTCGTGAGTGATACTGGTGTGTAATTTTCTTTTTTTGTGGTGTCTTTACCTGGTTTTGGTACCAGGGTTATGCTGGCTTCATAGAATGAGTTTGGGAGTATTCCATCCTTTTCTATGCTCTGAAATACCTTTAGTAGTAGTGGTGTTAACTCTTCTCTGAAAGTTTGGTAGAATTCTCCAGTGAAGCCATCTGGGCAAGGGCTTTTTTCTCTTGTGACTTTTTAAATTACTTTTTCAATCTCTTATTTTGTTAAGGGTTTATTTAGTTGTTCTACCGCTGTTTGTGTTAGTTTAGGTAGGTAGTGAGTTTCTAGGAATTTGTCCATTTCCTGTCAGTTTTCAAATTTGTTAGAGTACAATTTTTCATAGCATTCTGATATGATTCTTTCAATTTCAGTTGGGTGTGTTGTGATATCACCCATCTCATTTCTTATACAGGTTATCTGCATCATCTCCTGCTTTTCTTTTGTCAGTTTGGCCAGTGGTTTATCAATTTCGTTGATCTTTTCAAAGAACCAGCTTTTGGTCTTGTTAATGCTTTCAATTGTTTTTCTGTTCTATATTTCATTTAATTCTGCTCTAATTCTTATTATTTCCCTTCTTCTGGCACCTGAGAGCTTCCTTTGCTGTTCTCTTTCTACTTGTTCCAGTTGTAGGGTTAATGTTTTTATTATGACCCTTTCTTCTTTTTGGATGTGTGCATTTATTGCTATAAAGTCACCTCTGAGCACTGCTTTTGCTGTGTCCCAAGGGTTTTGGTAGGATGTGTTTTCATTCTCATTTGATTCTATGAATTTCTTTATTCCACCCTTAATTTCTTCTAAAACCCAGTAGTTTTTTGAGCAAGATGTTGTTCAGTTTCCATGTATTTGATTTTTTTTTTCCTTGCTTTTTCTGTTGTTGGTTTCTACTTTTATGGCTTTATGGTTGGAAGTGATGTTTTGTAATATTTCAATGCTTTGGATTTTGTTATGGCTTGCTTTATGGCTTAATATGTGGTCTATTCTGGAGAATGTTCCATGTGCTTTGGGAAAGAAAGGATACTTGGCTGCTGTTGGGTGGAGTGTCCGGTATATGTCTATGAGTTCAAGTTGGTTGATGGTAGCATTTAGCTCTTCCGTGTGTTTGTTGAACTTCTTTCTCGATGTTCTGTCCTTCACTGAAAGTGGCGTGTCAAAGTCTCCTACTACTATTGTGGAGCTGTCTCTCTCTCTTTTCAGTGCTGTTATAGTTTATTTTATGTATTTTGGAACCCTGTCGTTGGGTGCGTAAATATTATAGTTATGTTCTTCTGGTGTATTGACCCTTTAATCGTTATATAGTGTCCTTCCTTATCCTTTGTGGTGAATTTTACTTTAAAGTCTATTTTGTCAGAGATTAAAATTGCCACTCCTGCTCTTTTTTGAGTGTTGTTTGCTTGATATATTTTTTCCGTCTTTGAGTTTTAGTTTGTTTGTGTCTTCAAGTCTAAGCTGTGTCTCTTATAGGCAGCATATAGATGGATTGTGGTTTTTTTTTTTTATCCAATCTGCCACTCTTTGTCTCTTTATTGGTGTATTTAGTCCATTTACATTCAGTGTAATGATTGATAGGTATGAGTTTAGTGCTGTCATTTTGATGTCTTTCTTTGTGTGTTGTTCACAGTTTCTTTGTTCCACTTAATTTTCTGTGCTGAGTTGTTTTTCTTTATGTATTTTCTTTTCATGTTCTTCATTGTTATTGATTTTGTGTTTACTGAGTCTTTATATTTTTCTTGTTTTTTATTTTTAACTGGTAGTATTGTTAGTTTCCTTTGTGGTTACGTTAATATTTACCCCTATTTTTCTAAGTTTGTACCAGTCTTTTTTTTTTTTTTTAATTGTACTTCAGGTGTAGGTTTACAGAACAAATACTTGTTCATTAAACTGTTAGTACACATATTGTTTTATGACAATGGTTAACAACCCCACAAGATGTCAACCCTCTCCCTTCTGGACCTTTTCTTTTTTTTTGGTGAAAATGTATGTAACCAAAGATACACCATTTCAAAAATTTATACATGCACAGTTAAGTGACATCAATTATGTTCTTCCAGCTGTGCTACTATTCTCACTTTACATGAAGGTTTACAGAACAAAACCGTTTCTCATTAAATGGTTAGTACACATTTTGCCCTATGACAATGGTTAACAACCCAACTACATGTCACGTCTGTCCTTACTCAACCTTGGGTTCCCTATCACCAGCTTTCTAGTCCCCTTCTGCCTTCTAGTCCTTGTCCCTGGACTGCTGTGCCTCATTAGTCCCGTTTTGTTTTATGGTGCTGTCCAAGCCCCGGCTGAATGGTAAACCTCGGAAGTGACTTCACCACTGAGCTAAAAGGGTGTCTGGGAGCCATACTCTCAGGGTTTCTCCAGTCTCTTTCAGACCAGTAAGTCTGGTCTTTTTTGTATGTGTTAGAATTTTTTTCAACATCATTCTCCAGCTCTGTCCAGAACCCTCTCTGTTGTGATCCCAGTCAGAGCAGTCAGTGGTCCTAGCCGGGCACCATCTAGCTGTACTGGACTCAGGCTGGTGGATGCGTTGGTAGCTTGTGGTCCGTTAGTCCTTTGGAATAATCTTTTCCTTGTATCCTGTTCTCTTCATTCTCCCTTGCTCCAGAAGGGGTGAGACCAGAGGAGAATCTTAGATGGCTGCTCACAGGCTTTTAAGACCCCAGACACTACTCACCAAGGTAGAATGTAGAAAATTGTCTTTATAAATTGTGTTATGCCAATTGAGCTAGAAGTTCCCTGAGACCATTGTCCCCACAGCCCTCCGCCCAGCAATTCAGTCCCTCAGGGAGTTTGGATGTGTCTATGGAGCTTCCATGACCTTTTCTTGTACAAGTTGTGCTGGTTTCCCCAGTATTGTGTACTGTCTCACCCTTCACCAAAGATACAACTTATCTATTGCCTATTTAGTATCCCCCCCACCCCTCCCATTGCTCGTAACCAACAAAGATTGTTACTTTTTGTGTGTGAACTTTTCCATGGGTTTTTACAATAGAGGTCTCATACAATATTTGTCCTTTTGTGATTGACTTATTTCACTCAGCATAATGTCCTCCAGTTTCATCCATGTTATGAGATACTTCACAGATTCATCATTGTTCTTTATCGTTGCATAGTAGTCCATTGTGTGTATGTACCATACTTTGTTTATCCCTTCATCTGTTGATGGGCGTCTAGGTTGTTTCTATCTAATGCTACCACGAACGAGGGTGTGTATATGTCTATTCGAGTGACAACTCTTATTTCTCCAGGATATATTCCTGTGAGTGAGATTGCTGGATCGTGTGGTATTTCGATTTCAAGCTTTCTAAGGAAGCGCCATATCATTTTCCAAAATGGTTGTATCATTTTGCAGTCCCACCAGCAGTGCATAAGAGTTCAAATCTCCCTGTAACCCCTCCAACATTTGCTATTTCCAGTGTTTTTGATTCGCACCAGTAATGCTGGGGTGAGAGGGTATCTTATCGGGGGGGGGGGTTAATTTGCATTTCTCTAATGGCTAGTGATCATGAGCATTTCCTCATGTGTCTGTTGGCTGCTTGAATGTCTTCTTTGGTAAAGTGTCTGTTCATTTCCTTTGCCCATTTTTTAATAGGATTATTTGTCTTCTTGTTGTAGAGGTGTTGGATTTTCTTGTAGTTTATGGAGATTAGACCTTTTTCTGACTTGTATTGTCCAAAATTTTTTTCCCAGTCTATAGGTTCTCTTTTTACTCTTTTGGTGAAGTCTTTTGAAGAGCATAGGTGTTTGATTTTTGGAAGATCCCAGTTATCTAGCTTATCTTCTGGGGTTTATGTGTTGATGGTTATGATATTAATGCCATGTATTAGGGCCTGTAGCATTGGTCCTATTTTTTCTTCTATGAACTTTATAGTTTTTGGCTTTATATTTAGGTCTTTTATCCATTTTTAATTAGTTTTTGTATATGGTGTGAGGTATGTGTCCTGTTCCTTTTTTTTTTTTTTGCAGATGGCTATCCAGTTTTGCCAGCACCATTTGTTAAAAAGACTGTTTTTTCCCCATGTGATGAACTTTGGGCCCTTGTTGAAGATCAGGTGCCTGTGCATGGATGGATTTACTTATGGATTCTCAATTCTGTTCCATTGGTCAATGTATCTGTTGTACCAGTACCAGGCTGTTTTGACTACCGTAGCTGTATAGTAGGTTCTGAAGTCAGGTAGTGTGAGTCCTCCAACTTTATTCTTCTTCTTTAGTAGTGTTTTACTGATTTGGAGCTTCTTCCCTTTCCATATAAAGTTAATGATTAGTTTTTCCATCTCTTTGAAGAATGTTGTTGGTATTTGGATTGGGATTGCATTGTATTTGTAAATTGCTTTGGGCAGAATTGCCATTTTCACAATGTTGAATCTACCTATCCATGAGCATGGTACGTTTTCCATTTATGTAGATCCCTGTGGGTTTCTTGCAGTAGTGTTTTGTTGTTTTCTTTGTATAGGTCTTTTACATCCCTGGTTAGATTTATTCTTAAGTATTTGATTATTTTAAGGGCTATTATAAATGGTATTGTTTTCCTGATTTTGTTTCATCGTTCTCTTTGTGATTTTTGTATGTTTATCTTATATCCTGCTACTCTGCTGAGTCTTTCCATTAGTTTAAGTAGATTTCTCATGGAATCTTTAGTGTTTTCTATGTATAATATGACATCATGCAGGGACAGTTTAACTTCTTCATTACCAATTTGGATGCCCTTTATTTCTTTTTCTTGCCTCATTGCTCTAGCTAGAACTTCCAGCACAATGTTAAATAGGAGTTTTGTTAAAGGGCATCCTTGTCTTGTTTCTGTTCTGAAGGGAAATCTTTTCAGCCTCTCTCTGTTAAGAATTATGTTGACTGTTGGTTTTGCACAGAAGCGCTTTATTATGTTGAAAAATTTTCCTTGTATATCTATTTGATTGAGAGTTTTTATCAGGAATGGGTGTTGGACTTTGTCAAATGCCTTTTCTGCATCAATTCAGACGATCATGTGATTCTTTTATTTATGTGGTGGATTATGTTGTTTGATTTTCTAATGTTGAACCATCCTTGCATACCTGGTATGAAACCTACTTGGTTGTGGTGTATTATGTTTTGATATGATGCTGAACTCTATTGGCTACAATTTTGTTGAGAAATTTTGTGTCTATATTCAGGAGAGATATTGGTCTATAATATTCTTTTTTGGAGAAGCCTTGCCTGTTTTCAGTATCAGGGTTATGCTGGCTTCATAGAATGAATTTGGAAGTGTTGCTTCCTTTTCTATGTTCTGAAATTGTTTGAGTAGTACTGGTATAAGCTCTTCTCTGAATGTTTGGTAGAATTCTCCATTGAACCAACTGGGCCAGGACTTTCTTTTGTTTGGAGCTTTTTTATTCTCTTCTCTTGTTATGGGTCTGTTCAGATATTCAACATCACTGTGTTGTAGTTTGGGTAGGTAGTGTGTTTCTAGAAATTTATCCATTTCCTCTAGGTTTTCAAATTTGTTGGAGTATAGTTTTTCATAATATTATGTTACGATCCTTTTTATTTCAGTTGGGTCTGTTGTAATGTTTCCCATTTCATTTCTTATTTTGGTTATTTGCGTCCTCTCCTGTTTTTCTTTGGTCAGTCTGGCCAGTGGTTTGTCAATTTTGTTGATTCTTTCAAAAAACCAAGTTTTGGTTTAGTTGATTCTTTCTATTGTTTTTCTATTCTCTAGTTCATTTATTTCTGCTCTAATCTTTTATTATTTCCTTTCTTCTGGTGGCTGTGGGCTTTTTTTTGCTGTTATCTTTCTATTTATTTGAGTTGTATAGCCAATGTTTTGATTTTGTCCCTTTCTTCTTTTTTGATGTGTGTCTTGATTTCCTCTCCATTTGAAAAATCTATGTCCACATTTATTAAGTCCCTCTTTTTTGTTTGAATGTTGTCATCTTTATGTACTGATATCTGTTTCCCTATTATCAATGTTTTGGCTTTGATGTATTTTTGGGACTTCCTTATTTCAGTCAATATCTGATTGCTCTGTCCTGTGCTCTAGTCCTGCATTGTTCTCTGATATTATTGATTTTCTAACCAGAGGACTTCCTTTAGTATTTCTTGTAATTTTGGTTTGGTTTTTCCAAATTCCCTAAACTTTTGTTTATCTGGAAATACCTTAATTTCGCCATTATATTTGAGAGACGTTTTTGCTGGATATATAATTCTTGGTAGGCATTATTTTTCTTTCAAGGCTTTGTATATGTCATCCCATTGCCTTCTTGCCTGCATGGTTTCTGCTGAGTAGTCCGAGCTTATTCTAATTGACTTTCCTTTGTATATGACTTTTCTTTTATCCCTAGCCACTCTTAAAATTCTCTATCTTTTGTTTTGGCAAGTTTGATTGTAATATGTCTTGCTGACTTTCCTTTGGGATCTACCTTATGTGGGGTTTGATGAAGATTTTAGATAGATATCTTCCCATCTTTCATGATACCAGGGAAGTTTTCTGTCAACAAATCTTCAACAATTCTCTCTGTATTTTCTGTTGTCTCCCCCCTTTCTGGTACTCGAATCACTCGTAGGTTATTTCTCTTGATAGAGTCCCACATAACTCTTAGCGTTTCTTCATTTCTTTAAGTTCTTTTATCTGATTTTTCCTGAAATAAGTTGGTGTCAAGTGCTTTATCTTCAAGGTCACTAATTATCACTTCTACTGCCTCAATTCTGCTCTTATGACTTTCTACTGAGTTGTTGAATTCTGAAATTTTATTGTTAATCTTCTGGATTTCTGACTGCTGTCTCTCTGTGGATTCTTGCAGCCTATTAAATTTGCCATTATGCTCTTGAATAACGTTTTTTAGGCTCTGCTTCTGCTTTGTCTGTATGTTCTTTGGCTGTCTCTCAGTTTTAATGAATTTCCTTCATAATGTCTTGAAGGGTGGTGTATATTAGTCTTTTGTATTCTGCCTATGGTAATTCCAAGAAATTCTCTTTCTCCATAAAATTTATTGATTCTTTATTTTGGGAGTTTGCTGAAGCCATCATGGTCTGCCTTTTTATGTGATTTGATATTGACTGTTGTCTCCCAGCCATCAATAAATTATTATAATTTTATTTTATATTTGTTTAGTGTGTCCTAGCTTCTTGTTTTTTGTTTTGATATGCCCAGATAAGCTGCTCTTGCACCCCAGTTTGATTATTGGTGCCTTTGAAACACTAACGTCCTGTCACCAGGTAGTTAGGTCTGTTACTAAGTATGTGTCCCCAGGAGTATGTTAAATTTTCCTGTATGGATTCAGCTAAGGTGTCAAGGTGGTCGGTCACCAAGTGTGTGGTGGAGGCTCTCACCTACAGTCTTAGAGAGGCATAGGTGACTGGCATAGGCACTGGTATCTGGCATAGGGGGTCATGTGCTGAGCAAGGCAGGGGGCTGACAGCTGCCCCTGAGTGTCTGAAAGAAAAGTGTGTCCCTATTCCCTAGAATGAGTAGGTAAGTGAGTTTTGCAGCCAGACTATGAGCACCCTATTCTGTTGGCTGTAAGGACTGGGGCCACCACTTATTCTTGGACCCCTGTAGCAGGTGGCTAGGTGGTGTGGGTGGAGCCACCAGTCCTCCAGCCCCTGATGTGGACAGGTGAGGTGCCTGCTTAAAGGGCAGAGCAGTGTCAAACATTTCAAACCTGCCACTTCACAGCTGAAAGAGTTGAAGTTAGACTTCAGGTATTTACCCTGTTTTACTATAGTAGTGAGGGCTTATGCTGTTGAGATGGGCCCACAAAAGTCTATGCAGGGTGCAAGACATTCAAAGTCTGTGGACCCCTTATGCCTGTGCCTAGGCAAAGGAACTGCCAACCCTGAGGTCCTGGCTTAAGGAAGCTGGTAGCTTATTTTTCCCATGTTTGTTAATTTGGTCCTTCTCCAAGGCCAGTAGAATGGGTCAGGGCACCTTATGGGATCTACTTCCTGCTCTGGGGACTCACATATCGCTGAAGCCAGCTGGGACCCAGTGCAGAGTTGGAAGGGAAGAGGTAAATGGGAGAGAGGTTTTTCCCAAATAGATTTTTTTTTTAAATCCCTGTGGTAGACCGCACGCAAGTACTTATCTTTAGCTGCTTGAATGCTGCTTTCACTGGTTCAGAGCGTCCAAGTAGACTCTTTCTTGCTGGATCTCTCTTGATGTGGAAAGTGCCTTCTGAATGAATGAGCACACACAAATGTTTGCCAACCTCACTGCGCACCCTGAACTGATCCAGGCTAAAGGGCTGCGGCTCCCGCCGGATCAGGTCAGGCAACTCTTTGCTGCTTCCAAACCATCTCTCTCTCCCCTGTCACTCAGGCTGATTCCTCAACTTTGCCTTGTTCAGGGCTCCTAGATATTCATATACAATTAATTCACTTGTTTTTTCAAGTCTTTGTTGTGAGAGGGACATAGAAAGCCGTCTGACTACTCTGCCGTCTTAACCCCACCTCTGTTTGTTGGTTTTAATAGAATGAGAAGATTTAAACTAATTAAATACAGAACTTTGGATTTTAGGGTGAATAGTACCACTATTCCCCCATGCGTCTGTCAGTTTGTCATACTGTGGGGACTTGCGTGTTGCTGTGATGCTGGATGTTATGCCACCTGTATTCAGATGCCAGCAGGATCACCCATCGTGGACAGGTTTCAGCTGAGCTTCCAGACTGAGGCAGACTAGGAAGAAGGACCTGGCAGTCTACTTCTGAAAAGAATTAGCTGGTGAAAACCTTATGAATAGCAGCGGAACATTGTCTGATATAGTGCCAAAAGATGAGCCCCCCAGGTGGGAAGGCACTCAAAAGACGACTGGAGAAGAACTGCCTCCTCAAAGTTGAGTCGACCTTAGTGACTTGGATGGAGTCAAGCTTTCAGGACCTTCATTTGCCTGTGTGGAAAGACTCAAAAGGAGAAGAAACAACTGCAAACATCCATTAATAAGCAGAATGTGGAATGTATGAAGTGTGAATCTAGGAAAACTGGAAATCGTCAAAAAGGAAGTGGAATGCATAAGCATCAATATTCCAGGCATTAGTGAGCTGAAATAGACGGGTATTGGCCATTTTGAATCAGACAATCACTTGGTCTACTATGCTGGTAATGACAACTTGAAGAGAAATGGCATTGCATACATCATCAAAAAGAACATGTCAACATCTGTCTTGAAGTACTACACTGTCAGTGATAGGATAATATCCATATGCTTACAAGGAAGATGATTTAATTTGACTCTTATTCAAATTTACGCACCAACCACTAAGGCCAACGGTGAAGAAATTAAAGATTTTTGTCACCTTCTGCAGTCTGATATTGATCGAACATGCAATCAGGATGCATTGATAATTATTGGTGATTGGAGTGCAAATGTTGGAAATGAAGAAGGATAGGTAGTTTGAAAATATGGCCTCGATGAAAGAAAGGATGCCGGAGATCGCATGATAGAATTTGTAAGACCAATGACTTCTTCGTTGCAAATACATTTTTCAGCAACATAAACAGTGACTATACATACACATGGACCTCACCAGATGGAATACACAGGAATCAAATTGACTACACCTGTGGAAAGCGACAATGGAAAAGCTCCATATCATCAGTCAGATCAAGGCCAGGGGCGGATGGCAGAATAGACAATCAATTACTCATATGCAAGTTCAAGTTGAAACTGACGAAAATTAGAACAAGTCCACAAGAGCTAAAGTACGACCGTGAGTATATCCCACTTGAATTTAGAGACTATCTCAAGAATAGATTTGATGCATTGAACACTAATGAACAAAGACCAGATGAGTTGTGGAATGACATCGAGGACATCATACATGAAGAAAGCAAGACGTCATTAAAAAGACAGGAAAGAAAGAAAAGACCTAAATGGATGTCAGAAGAGACTCTGAAACTTGCTCTTGAACATCAAGTAGCTAAAGCAAAAGGAAGAAATGATGAAGTAAAAGTGCTGAACAGAAGATTTCAAAGGGTGGCTCAAGAAGACAAAGTAAAGTACTGTAATGACGTACAAAGAGCTGGAGATAGAAAAGCAAAAGAGGAGAACACCCTCGGTATTTGTCAAGCTGAAAGAACTGACGAAAAAATTCAAGCCTCGAACTGCAATAGTGAAGCATTCTATGGGGAAAGTATTAAACGACGCAGGAAGCATCAAAAGAAGATGGAAGGAATACACAGAGTCATTATACCGAAAAGAATTGGTCGATGTTCGATCATTTCAAGAGGCAGCATGTGATCAGGAACCGACGGTACTGAAGGAAGAAGTCCAAGCTAGACTGAAGACATTGGCGAAAAACAAGGCTCTAGGAATTGATGGAATATCAGTTGAGATGTTTCAACAAATGGCAGTGCAGGAAGTGCTCACTCGTCTGTGCCAATAAATTTGGAAGATAGCTACCTGGCCAACCGACTGGCAGAGATCCATATTTTTGCCTATTCTACAGAAACGTGACCCAACCGAATGCAGAAATTATTGAACAATATCATCAGTATTACACACAAGTAAAATTTTTCTGAATATCATTCAAAAGTGGCTGCAGCAGTATGTTGACAGGAAACGCCAGAAATTCAGGCTGGATTCAGAAGAGGACGTGGAACCAGGGGTATCAGTGCTGATGTCAGATGGATCCTGGCTAAAAACAGAGAATAGCAGAAAGATGTTTACCTGTGTTTAATTGATTATGCAAAGGCATTCAACTGTGTGGATCATAACAAATTATAGATAACATTGTGAAGAATAGGAATTCCAGACTTAATTGTGCTCATGAGGATCCTGTACATAGATCAAGAAGCAGTTGTTTGGACAGAGCAAGAGGATACTGTGTGGTTTAAAGTCAGGAAAGGTGTGCGTCAAGGTTGCATCCTTTCACCATGCATATTCAATCTGTATGCTGAGCAAATAATCCAAGAAGCTGGACTGTATGAAGAAGATCAGGGCATCAGGACTGAAGGAAGACTCATTAACAACCTGCATTATGCAGCTGTGACAACCTTCCTTGCAGACAGTGAAGAGGACTTGAAGCACTTACTGATGAATGTCGAAGACCACAGCCTTCAGTATGGATTACACTTCAATGTAAAGAAAACACAAATTCTTACAACTGGACCAATAAGCAACATCATGGTAAATGGAGAAAAGATTGAAGTTGTCAAGGATTTCATTTTACTTGGATCCACAATCGGCACCCATGGAAGCAGCAGTCAAGAAATCAAAAGACGCATTGCACTGGGCAAATGTGCTGCAAAATACCTCTTTAAACTGTTGAAAAGCAAGGATATCACCTTGAAGCCTAAGGTGTGCCTGACCCAAGCCATAATATTTTCAATTGCATCATATGCATGCGAAAGCTGGACAATGAATAAGGAAGACTGAAGGAGAATTGACACCTTTGAATTGTGATGTTGGCGAGGAATATTGAGTGTATATGGACTGTCAAAAGAAGGAACAAATCTGTCTTGGAAGACATACAACCAGAATGCTACTTAGAAGCAAGGATAGTGAGACTACGTGTTACATAACTTTGGATGTGTTGTCAGGAGGGATCAGTCCCTGGAGAAGGACATCATGCTTGGTCAAGTAGAGAGTCAGCAAAAAAGGGGAAGACCTTCAGCGAGATGGATTGACACAGTGGCTGCAACAATGAGCTCAAGCGTAACAACGATTGTGAGCATGGCGCAGGATCGGGCAGTGTTTCATTCTGTGGCACATAGGATCCCTATGAGTTGGAACCGACCCGACGGCACCTAACAACAAGAGTACCACTAGTCTAATAGATGGCCAGGTATGTGAATATAAAAGAACATTTAATGATAGCTGATAAAAATTAACAATGAGGCTTACATAATATGAAGTTTATCTTCTAGGCTCAAAAGTTTGAAGTTCTGCTACATGAGTCTACCTTACTAATGATTTTTTTCCCTTTGTACCATTATTTGGTTCTTGTTAGTTCAGAATATCTGACAAATTTGTAAGTTTTCTCTATTTTGAATATTTATGAGATTACTTACAATGATAAATAAATCTTAATGTATAAGATTTTTCATAGTTTATTTATAGCCTCTCCTATTATGCAAGCTTGTATTATAGTAAAGATTTTATTGAAAATGATAATACAAGAGAACAAAGAAAAAACAGAATAGTTGTCAGGAGACCTAGGTTCTAGAGCTGGCTTCACCTTTTCTAGCCTTATGGTTTTGTAAAAACTATTTAACATTATTGTGCTTCAATCTCCTTCTATTTAAAATTATGAGGCATAACTTCTAGGCTTTTCCAGTTTACATATTTTATATTTAAAAAATGATTCTTGTTTATAGTTAGGCTACTTAATATTCCAAATTAAACTGAAAAACTGAGCATATTCTAAAATCACATTGATTCCAAAACAAATTTGTATGTGAAAAACATTCTAAACACCGTATGTTATGTAGTCAAGAAATGCATACACTTTAAGTTTTATTTTATAATTTTTGATCACTTAGTTATTTGAGAATATTAGTAGTGTAAACCAAAGAAAGCAAACCCATTGCTGTTGAGTCAATTCTTACTCATAGGACAAAGTAGAACTGCCCCATAAGGTTTCCAAGGAGGGCCTGGTAGATTTGACCTGCAAACCTTTTGGTTATCAGTCGATCTCAACCACTGTGTCACCAGGGCTCCATGTTAGTACTATAATTTTTATTAATGTATTTTATTTAGTTATTAGAAGTAACTAATTCCTCATTATTTCCATGTAATGTACTTTTATAATTTTTGTATTTGAAAAAAATAGCTATAATACCTAAAATCTTCCAGAAAAACTACATTCAAGTAGAATTAAAAAAAATTAACAGTCAAAAGTCAGTCTAGGTTCACACAATAACCTGTTGTCGTTGAGTTGATTTCAACTCATGTTGATCTATAAGACAGAGTAGAACTGCCACACAGAGTTTCCAAGGAGCAACAGGTAGATTTGAACTACCCACCTCTTGATTAGCAGCCTGAGCTCTAAACCACTGTGCTACATTATGCATTATGTAATGATAAATTTTATTTTTCAGAAAGAAAGCTGTAAATATGACTATAATGGAATTCAGTTTACTAATGTTGACTTAATATCAACCACAATTTTAGAAAGCTGACACCAGGTTTTAGAAATCCTACTAACACCTCTAAAATATTTCATCACTCTTCTTTAGACTAAGGTAGCCTTGTGAACTGCTTTTCAGTCTAATCGAGTAGGTTAAGCTCTGTAAATCCTTTGGCTGAGATTTTCTAATGGTAACTGGCAGTTCTATGTAATAAAAAAAAAAAAAAATCAAGTTCAGAAGCATTTGCAGGCCAATCTGTTTGGTTTTGTCAGGTTCACTGTCTTTATTAAAAGATTAGAAATATAGCATATGATTTGCCTCTCTTACCAAGGGGGAGACCACTTCATAATATACAGATTTGGATTTTGAATTGCATTTCAGGCAATCAGAGATGTTACTAAAGATTTTATTTTATGTGCAGGTAAATGTGTAGCTTTTCTTTACTTAGCTCACCTCCAGGAAACATTGATATGATTTCTTTAAAATCATATTATGAGAAAATAAGGGAGAATTATGGGCATAAGTATTTTTTATTGGTTACCATTAACTTGTATACAAAGGACCCTCAGAAAATGTAAGTTAAATTTATTTGACAACTTCTTTCTTATTTGTCTCCCCCTCCTTCTCTTTTTTTTTTTTTTTTAACATATCAAGGTTTTTGGAGTCAGGCGTAGAGTCCTCGAACTTCTTGTGTAAACACATTTCTAAGTCTGTTTGCCACTTATTGATCCATATTATATTTAACAATAAATTCAGAATCATAACTCTTAAAACTTCACCTTTGCAGCTTGTATCCAATTTTATTGTATCCTCTGCTGGCCTGAAATCACTACTGAGAGCCTGAATGTCACAAGGCAATGAGGATTGCCTGTTCGTTGCAGAGCTTAGTCAACTGTGTAATGAAGTCTTGTTTGTTTGCTTCCTTTTGTAAAGTACTTAGTGAATCTCAGCACATTTTCAGCTGCTTAGTGATATTGCTCATTTCATCACTTCTCCTAAACTTTTTGCATCATTTTATTAACCATTGCTGAAGTTTATTTCATTTTGTATACCTAGTAAGGCAGTGCCAAAGTAATTGGCTCTAGAACAGCTAATAGGCACTAAAACAGGATAATGACGCTACTACAAGAGAAAACATCAAAGACGCCAAGAAATTGGAAACTACTTTCACCATATTTCTTTACACATTTTTTCCTTTTAGATTTTAAGACTAAAATAAAAAAAAGAATGCATGGTTGGCATTCAAAAAAGCTAAATAAATCAATAAATTGATTACAAAGTAAAAAGTGTAAGTCACATTTCAGTATCATATCTTATGCCCACTTCTAATAGACTGGTTTGTATTCTTCACATCTTTTTCCCTGTTGGGGTTCAGGGACAAATTTAATTTGAATTAAGGATAAAGAAATAAAGTGTCATATATTACAAAGCTAAATTTGAGCAGCAAAATTCAAATAAGCATCATATGAATTTATAAATTAACATATTTTATGGTTTTTAGTTTTATATGAATGAGGCCCTACTTTTTAAAATCTGCATGTTATTCCCTAAGATAAACATATCCTATTTATTTAACTATTCCTCATTGATGGGTATTTAGTATTTTTCAGTTTTTTGATTTACTAAGAATTATGTGATTAACATCCATTAATTTTATTGCTTGGATATATTATTGTTGTCTAATTAAGAATACTCATTAGATGCAGGGATGATGAGACTTTGTCTCCTAGTCTTTGGACATGTTATCAGGAGGGACCAGTCCCTGGAGAAGGACATCATGCTTGGTAAAGTAGAGGGTCAGAGAAAAAGAGGAAGACCCTCAAGGAGATGGATTGACACAGTGGCTGCAGCCATAGGATGAAGCATAACAATGATTTTGAGGATAATTCAGGACCAGGAAGCATTTCATTCTGTTGTACATAGGATCACTACTAGTTGGAAATGACTTAATAACAATTAAGACTATTGTTGCTTTCATCTTTAGTAATTCTTCAGGTTCATGTTTTTTCCTTTATCTTTTTGAGGTAAATATTTTATTTCCATTCAACTTTTGTTTTTGTAATAAATATTTAAAACTAAATTTTTTCATTTGAGTACCATTTTGACTAGACTCATAGATTTTTGAGATAAAGTATTTTTTATTATCTTTCATTTCTAAATTGTCTGTTGTTCTGTTTTGGTTTCTTCATTAAGCCAGTGTTCTAAAATTTTGCAGTTTATTGTTCTTTTGAACACATTTTTTTTTGTCGTTATCAATTTCCATTAACTAATTTATAAGTGTGTTAATTTCTAGCTTTTTAAAAAAATTTTGCTCCAATAATATTCCCAGTATCATTTCTACCTTTCCTTGATGAAATATCTTGAGATTATCTTTGTGGGCTATACATGTTCATTTTTTCGTAAAGTTAGCATGAGTGTCTGAAAAAATGTGTATTTCACTATATTAGTTACAAAATATTTTGCTCACACATTTCAAGCTTAATATTTTTAACACTCAAATTTTTACTTGATAATAGTTTTGCCTGCCCTAAGAAGTCATCTTTTTATTTATAGGCTTCAAATTTATGAATCATATTTGTTTCAAAGATATAATTTTTTCTTCCTGAAATTATAAATATTTACAAATACATATAATGCCATATTTGTGATATAAAAATTCATGAGTGTTTTATGTTGGATATTTCTCATAGTATCTAGCTTTTATCAATGTGAGCTATCTTTTTCTTACTGAATATTTTTGCCTTGAATTATATTTTTGATATTAATATTAATATTTTTATTACTATTTTCTTAGTATATTTGTGCTTCCATTACATTTAGCCTTTTTAGAATTCTAATTTAAATATTTGTATACAGTATCTCAGCAATTTTTAAAAGTTCAATCGCTGTCCCTTTTTTTAAGTTCAACAAATATTAGTTATTTTAGAATGTACATACACCAAATATTTGAGCTACAGAGGGCTTTATGGCCTGAAAGAGCTCACAATCTACTGTTATTAATTTTTTGCCAAGTATTAATCAAATATATCTTCACTGAAAATAATTTGGCATCACTATTTCTAACAATTCAAGAATTGTAATTTCCCTTAAATATTTTTCTAAGAATTTACTGAGATGGTTTCAGAAATGTTTTGTAAGTCTATTGCCAGGTATTAGTCAGCAATCTTGGCTAAATGTATTAAAAACAGAATGTAGTTGTAAGCTTAAAAGACATTTTTGAAAGGATATTGGGTAGCTGAAAAAAATCATCAAATTAGACAATGGGGGGAGGAATAAGAGAGGTTAGACAGCAACCAGCCCCACAGCCAAAATCATTTTAGTAAAGTGTCATCCACTGCTGTTGCTGCTGATCATTGGATGCCACAGCTTTTACTGCTCTGCTACTGACAACACTGAAATCTGGATGTGGCTGCTGGGACCACGGACACTTCTGTCCTGGAAACTACTGAGACTTCCGGCAACCATAATGGATCCTCCACTGTCTGAATATGTACATCTGAGTGTTGTACTTAGGTCACTTGCTTATGCCCTAACAACAAGGGAGGCCTGGAAAGAATTTCTTTTGTCTTTGTCTGAACTCTTTGACTTATATCTAAAGGTAGGTTAAGATCCATAGAGTTCCAAAGATAGAAAAGAGTTCATGTTCAGGGCAACAACAAGGAAAATAATAACAACAATACAAATATCCACAATTACAGAGAAGAAATTAAAGAGATTGAAGAGTTAAGTTCTGTTCAACTTTTGGGTATAAATGGTTAATCTTGGATCACAAAAATCTCAAAGGGGCCACAAGGGCCATCTAACTCAGCTGCCTAATTTTCTGCTATGAGGCAACTGAGTCTCTGAGTGGTGACTTGCCCATTGAAAGCTAGCATGCATTAATTTACACACTTAGCAAATACTTACTGAACACATAATATGTATTGGATACAATCCCTACTGATGGAAAACAGTAATATTAATAATTTTAAAAGACACTCCTTGCCCTCAAATATCTTATATTCTAATGTGAGACTAACAAAAAACAAATAATCACATTAGAGAGCATGATATTTTCAGGCAATGATAATTTATGTGTTGGAGACTGAGTAGGCGTGGGCTAGGAATGAAAGTCAAGAAGGGAGGTAAGGGTCCACTGAGGAACTGGCTGTACAGTTGAACCTGAACAATAAAGTGGCAGTTTGCAAAGATCCAAGGAAAATACATCTCAAGCACAGCAAGCAGTGCATTCAAAGGTCCTGATGAATAAGCAAGTTTGGTGTGTTCCAAGTTAAGAAAGAAGTCTTGTATGGCTGGAGCATAAGGGAGCAAATAGGATAGTGATGTAAGGTGAGATTGAAAAGGTACAGTCTAGACTCTAGCTCATTTAGTACATTATAAGTCAAGGTTATAGATGAAACATCTAATATTAGTGTGGTTACCATTTGTTTGTGTGTATTTTTTTTCTGGAAATTTGCCTTTTTTTTTCTTTTGTTCAGTGTTCAACATTTTCACCTGAATGGTTTTTGTGTATGTTTGTGTGTGTGATTTTTCTTGATTTGTTCTTGCTTCTTTGTGGTACTTTTTAGTATAAGACTCTAATCTATATTCGATAGGTGATTTCTTACAGTATTTTTTGATTATTTTCCCTCTCCATCCTATCCATTCTTATATTCCAGAATATGTTAATGAACTGATACTAGAATTTATAGATCTATACACAATATCTCTTAATATTTCATTTTTACTTTAGAATAATATTTTTGTTTGGACTTTCAGTTTATTAATTGTGTAGATAACCCTTTCCCATTTACTCCTCAGTGTATATATTAAGTCCAGTGTTTTTTT
The DNA here is from genome assembly GCA_030035585.1 of Dugong dugon. NCBI lineage: Eukaryota > Metazoa > Chordata > Mammalia > Sirenia > Dugongidae > Dugong > Dugong dugon. The sequence goes on from CM057479.1 coordinate 40,410,975, forward strand.
GTTTTTTTTTTGTTTGTTTGTTTTGCTTTGTGTGGAGAAGGATGTATATTAGGATTCTGAGTTCCAAGACCTCTGATTTTTTAAAAATATTCCATTCTTTTCAAAATTTTTGTGTGGTAAAGTTTTATTATATCTCTTTTAGCTTTACTTATTTTACTACTTCAGTTACTTTCCTTAGCATTATTTCCTTGGACACAAGTTAGATTTGCCTCTTGGTTGTTGATGGAGGTTATTTTGATTTGCTTGTTGTTTTTACTTTGGTGATTCTCTTTAAGGTCCCTATTCTTCCTGAGCTGTTTGATGTCTCAAGATTTTCTAGTCCTTTTTAGGGGTAATATTCTAAATTGATTCATGTTGGTAGCTCATAGCTGGAGTGAATTTTCTCAGGCAAAGTGAGGGCCAGAGATGTTATTTATAACCAAACTGACTTTCAAGTCTATAATCTATAGACCAGAGGTATAACTAAGGCATGGCAAGTAAGGAGTCTGCCCTGGGTGCCACTTGAGGAGGGAAGCTAATGAGCAGTTTCTGTTGGCGACACAGTTTCCACTGCCAGCTGTGAGAGATCATTCAGCAATTTAAAACTAATTGTCATAGGTGCTATTTTCCATAGATAGGCCCCTGCTATAGACCATTATGAATAGGGAGAATCCCTGGTGATGAATGCAGAGTATGATTCCTGGAGACCTGGTTTCAGTGGTTGGGGATGATAAGTTACAGTCAGGCTTTCTTCAAGGAGTATAGGTAACTCATTTTCTGTGTATGACGGTCTATATCCCTCATAATAACTCATTACTATTTCTTAGGCACTGTCCAGATCCCCTGGTCTCAGTAATCACTCAAGAACCTTTAGTGTCAGAGCTTCTAGTGTAGCTTTAGCTATGGAGTACAGGGAATTCTAATTCCCTTTAATTAATTGCCTGAATTATATGATAGAAATATATTTTTAAAATAGAATTTTTAAGCAAGTGTTAGGGTAGAAGAAGGATGTTTTGAACATGCAACATCTCACCACTTTATCTCCCATCTTTCCTCACAGAGCTACTGGAGCATCTGTTCCAACAAAACATAGAGTAAGCCAAGAAATAGGAAGCCATGGATCCAACACAGAGAGAAGTTTGTAGAAAAATATATCGTTTAACTTTGTAAATTAACTTCTCTAAGCCCTGGTGGCGCAGTGGTTAAGAGCTTGGCTGCTAACCAAAAGGTCAGCAGTTGGATCCACAATCCACTTCTTGGAAACCCTATGGGACAGTTCTACTCTGTCCTATAGGGTCGCTACAAGTCAGAATCGACTCGATGGCAATGGGAGAAACACTTTATATATACTGTCATTTGTATCTCATAAAACTCCTGAAAAGGAGGATCTGAACCCAGGTAGAATGGCTTCAAAGTCTATTCTCATAAGTGCTATTATATGCTGCCTCTCCCTAAGCAATGCTGGGAAAGAAATTCCAGAATGATGGGGATGGGATGTTACAGGCTCACAGCTATGCAGCAGTCCTTGAAAGCTATGTGTCTCTCTAGATCTTTTGGGGACAAGGAAGGAACTGATCAAATATGTGATAATTTTGACCTCATAAATAACTTGGTTTCATATTTTACTTAAATTCAAGAAAGTATAAAAAAAATTTAATTGAGGTCTTCTATGATGCAGGAAAACTCATTATAAAGGAACAATGAAAACTAAACATATGAAAAAAGTAATAATTACAAACTCCAAGAAAAACACAGGGACTTTGAGGGGAGAGAAAAAAGGGAAATGTAATTAGAGTACTGTAACTGGCTCAAGAGTAACAATATTTAATTACTTATAATAATATGAGCGCTAAAGGCTGCTTTTAACATTAATGTGATATTGTATTAGAATTATAGGCTAAGTGTAAAGAGCTTAACCTTTATTAATCCTAATAGAAAGAAAATGCTAGTCTATTAATTTATAATTTCAGAGTTGGTAGTTAATATATAATATAGAAATTCAAAAGTAAATACCAGGAAGAAAGTTTAAAGATCTTCAAGCTCCCCTAATTGTGGAGAACAGAATTAAAAGGCAGTACCCTGTTTTTGGATCCCTGGTGGTGGGTTGCTAACCAAAAGGTCAGCAGTTCGAATTCACCAGCTGCTCCTTGGAAACCCTGTAGGGCAGTTCTACTCTGTCTTATAGGGTCGCTATGAGTTGGAATCAACTCAACTGCAATGGGTTTGGTTTTTTGGATTTTAGCCCGTTTTTAACAGTATTTAGCTTTCTTCCCTGTTTAATTTGACTTTTTAAATTATTGGCATACATTATTTGATAAAAATGATAAAATTTTTAAAACGTAAGCATAAAGCAGAGAAGAATTGGCTAATGGAAACTTCCTCACAAACCAGAGGAGGGAAAGAAAGGAGAGAAGGTCATCTTCAAAGTTATTTGGTAGACTCTACTATTAATTTGAGCTTAGAATTCAAAACTTTATTATAGCTAATTATTTAATTTTATGTCAGAGTTTTGATAAATTTTCTCCTCCGTAGATTTGTGCCAAATTTGTTCTGTGCTTCTATCTAAGTTAATCGTACCACTGCTTTACTCTTATGTCTCCTATCTGAATTATGATATCCATAATATACTAAGTCATCAAAATCAGAACCTTGGAGTCATCTTCTTTGTCATCTCCCTCCTTTTTCTCTACACAGGTCACAAAGCCCTGTCAATTCTATATAATGATATGTTCAACCTCTTCTTTTTATTCCCGTTACTATTGCCATCTTTTAAGTCTTCATTGTCTCCTGTCTGGCTTATTGTAAAAGCCTCTATACTGCAAACTCCACAGTTACCTTTTTTGTTTTTGTCAGATGCCTGATGCCTGTAGGATCAGCTCCGACTCATAGTGACCCTGTGTACAGCAAAACTCTGCCTTACCTGTGCCATCCTCACAATTGTTATGCTTGAGCCCATTGTTGCAGCCACTATATCAGTCCATCTTGTTGAGCGTCTTCCTCTTTTTTGCTGACTCTCTACTTTACCAAGCATGATGTCCTTCTCCAGAGACTGATCCCTCCAGATAACATGTCCAAAGTATGTGAGACTTAGTCTTGCCATCCATGCTTCTAAGGAGCATTCTGGTTGTACTTCTTCCAAGACAGATTTTGTTTGTTGTTCGGGCAGTCCATGGTATAGTTAATATTCTTTGCCAACACCACAATTCAAGGCGTCAATTCTTCTTTGGTCTTCCTTATTCTTCATCCAACTTTCCCATGCATATGAGGAGTTTGAAACCACCGTGGCTTGGGTCAGGTGGACCTTAGTCTTCAAGGTGACGCCTTTGCATTTTAACACTTTAAAGAGATCTTTTGCAGCAAATTTGCCCGGTGTAATGTGTCTTGATTTCTTGCCTTCTGCTTCTATGGGTGCTGATTGTGGATCCAAGTAAAATGAAATCCATGACAACTTCAATTTTTTTCTCTGTTTATCATGATATTGCTTATTGGTCCAGTTCTGAGGATTTTTGTTTTCTTTATGTTGAGATGTAATCCATCCTGAAGGCTGTGGTCTTTGATCTTTATCAGTAAGTGCTTCAAGTTCTCTTCACTTTCAGCAAGCAAAGTTGTGTCATATACTTATCACAGCTTGTTAATGAGTCTTCCTCCAATCCTGATGCCCATTCTTCTTCATATAGACCAGCTTCTTGGATTATTTGCTCAGCATACAGATTGAATATGTATGGTGAAAGGATGCAACTTTGACGCACACCTTTCCTTACTTTAAACCACGCAGTATCCTCTTGTTCTGTCCAAACAACTGCTTCTTGATCTATGTACAGGTTCCTCATGAGCACAGTTAAGTGTTCTAGAATGCCCATTCTCCACAGTGTTATCCATGATTTGTTATGATCCACACAGTCAAATGCCTTTGCACAATCAAACACAGGTAAGCATCTTTCTGATATTCTCTGCTTTCAGCTAGGATGCATCTGACATCAGCAATGATATCCCTGGTTCCACATCCTCTTTTGAATCCGGCTTGAATTTCTGGCAGTTCTCTGTCGATATACTGCTGTAGCTTCTTTTGAATAATCTTCAGCAACATTTTACTTGTGTGTGATAATGGTCAGTAATTTTCTCATTTGGTTGGATCACCTTTCTCTGGAATAGGCATAAGTATGGATCTCTTCTAGTTGGTTGGCCAGGTAGCTGTCTTCCAAGTTTCTTGGCATAGATAAGTGAGCACTTCCATCACTGCACCCATTTGTTGAAACATCTCAGCTGGTATTCTGTAAATTCCTAGAGCCTTGTTTTTCGCCAATGCCTTCAGTTCAGCTTGGACTTCTTCCTTCAGTACCATCAGTTCCTGATCATATGTGCCTCCGGAAATGAGCGAACATCAACCAGTTCTTCTTGGTATAGTGACTCTTCCTTCCATCTTTTTTTGATGCTTCCTGTGTCGTTTAATATTTTCCCCGTAGAATCCTTCAATATTGCAACTTGAGGCTTGAATTTTTTATTCAGTTCTTTCAGCTTGAGAAATACCGAGGGTGTTCTTCCCTTTTGGTTTCCTGTTTCCACGTCTTTGCATATGTCATCATAATACTTTGCTTTGTCTTTTTGAGCTGCCCTTTGAAATCTTCTGTTCAGCTCTTTTACTTCATCATTTCTTCCTTTCGTTTTAGCTACTCAGCTTTTATGAGCAAGTTTCAGAGTCTCTTCTGACATCCATTTTGGTCTTTCCTTTCTTTTTAATGACCTGTTGCTTTCTTCATGAATAATGTCCTTGATGTTATTCCACAACTCGTCTTGTCTTCAGTCATTAGTGTTCAATGCATCAAATCTATTCTTGAGATGGTCTCTAAATTCAGGTGGGATATACTCACTGTCATACTTTGGCTCTCATGGAATTGTTCTAATTTTCTTCAGTTTCAACTTGAACTTGCATCTGAACAGTTGATAATCTTTCTGTAGTCAGCCCCTGGCCTTGTTCTGACTGATGGTATTGAGTCTTTCCATTGTTTCTTTCCACAGACGTAATCGATTTGATTCCTGTATATTCCATCAGGCGAGGTCCAGATGTATAGTTGCCGTTTATGTTGGTGAAAAAAGGTGTTTGCAATGAAGAAGTTGTTGGTCTTGCAAAATTCTATCGTATGATCTTCAGCATTGTTTCTATCACCAAGGTCATATTTTCCAACTACCAATCTTTCTTCTTTGTTTCCAACTTTCACATTCCAATCACCATATTATCAATTGATTGCATGTTCAATCAATTTCAGACTGTAGAAGTTGGTAAAAATCTTAAGTTACTTCATCTTTGGCCTTAGTGGTTGGTAAGTAAATTTGAATAATAGTCATATTAATTGGTCTTTCTTGTAGGTATATGGATATTATCCTATCACTGACAACATTGTACTTCAGGATAGATCTTGAAATGTTCTTTTTGATGATAAGTGAAACACCATTCCTCTTCAAGTTGTCATTCCTGGCATACTAGACCATATGATTGTCCACTTCAAAATGGCCAATACCAGTCCATTTCAGCTCTTTTACTAATCTTCTATTATGAATAATTTCAAACACATATAAAAATAGAGAGAAAAATTATGTATCCCCACGGCATCTAATTTAAGTTACCAGAGTTAATTTTACTCTAAGTTAATATCAGTAAGCAGCCTGTGAGCTTTTTACTTTTCATTCACTGTTTCCCTATACTAGTTTTTGCAAATTTTCAGATCATGTAGATATTATGTGTTATATGGCTTCCTTATAAACATTACTAATTTTATGTACAGGTTATGTTTAATGCTCACTATGAATCCTTATCCTCATGATTCTTCAGCAATTTTAGTTGTTTGAAGCTTACTATTAGACACGTGCTCATAAGAACAACATTACCTGTTCAGAATAGTTTATAGTTTATATGCTTGAAAGTCAGTGCAGTTGTAAATAAAATATTTTGCTCACATTTTCTTTCTTTGAGTTTGATACATATATTGTTCCATTGTTTTTTGGCATGTTAAGGTTGAGTAGTCTGATAACATCCTGATTTTTTCCCTCTGTTTAAGTCACTTGGTCTTTTTGCCTACCAAAAAAAAACAAGAAGTCTCTTTCATTAAACTCCAGTACCTTTACTAATTATATGTCTTGTTTTGGCTCTTCTGGGTCAGTTTTCCCAGGTATGTGGTCTGTTTTTTCCATATTTTATTTCTAGAAAATCATTCTTAAATTATAGTTTTTAGTGTTCATTACATCTAAGTACTTTTTCTTTGACTTTTTGTCTAGATAGCTCCTGAGTACTTTGTATCTATTTATTATCTTCTTTTTGATTAAAATAATTTTCTCCTTTCCACCTACTATTTCTCTTAAGGCATAACCATTCCTTCTAATTTAGTTTTCATTTATGAAATGGTTTCTTTTCTTCTAATTATTTAAGTTATGTAAGATCTCTTTTTGCAATTTTCTTTTCTCCAGTTGCCTCATATGAGTTCTTATAATTCTAAAGTTTGTTGTCCTTTTTTTGTTGTGCCATTTTATTAAGTTTTTTAAGCTTGTCTCGCACTACTAAGTCACAGGTTTGTTTGTTTTTTTTCCTGGAGTGCCTTTATTTGTTGTAGTTAAGTTATTCTGCTCTTTATTCTCATTTGATTAATAATACATTTTCATGTGCTTTACTGCAATCCTTTTCTGTTTTTCATGTACAAATGAATTTAGTCTTCCTGTATGCTTAAAAAAAAGACAGGTCAAGATAGTTTTCCTAACTTTATGGCTCTAGGACTTCCTCTTCTGTTATTTTTACATGGTAAAAAATATAGCTATGTACTTTTTAAAATCTATTTCCCTTTCTGACTTCTGTCTGCACCTTCTCACTTTAGATTCTGTACCCTACAGTCCCATATCCTGGTGGCACAATGGTTAAGCCCTTGGCTGCTAATGAAAAAGTCAGTAGTTCGAACTCACCAGCTGCTCCCCAGGAGAAAAGTCCTGGCAATCTGTTCCCATAAAGATTACAGCCTCGGGAATCCTATGAGGCAGTTCTGTCTGTCTATGGGATCGCTATGAGTCAAAATCGACTTGATGGCACACAACAACAACACAGCTTCTCTCAGTGTCAGGCTTTTCCCTGGAAAAGACATCTGGTTAGTGGGTTTCAAGGGTCCATAGGGCCCAGTCTCTTTCCATACTAGCTTGTTGACAGTCTCCCTGTGGTGTTGGCAAAAAATATTGAATATACTGTAGACAGATCCATCCTAGAAGAAATATAAGCAGAATGTTCCTTTCAAGAGAGTATGGTGAGAGTTAGACTTGCTTACTTGGGGCAGGTCATCAGAATCAATCAATTGCTAGAAAAAGACATCATGTTTGGTAAAGTAGAAGGTCAGTGAACATGCGGGAGACATCAGCGAGCTGGGCTGACACAGTGGCTGCAGCAAGGGACTGAAATATACCAGAAATCATGATGATGGCATAGGATTAGACAATGTTTCACTCTGTTAGACATAAGGCCACTATGAGTCAGACTGACATGACAACTAACAATAACAACAATTACAATGCCTTTGAATGGAGCCTACAGAGCCCACACCCAGTTTTGGCTGTTGTACTCTGATTGGCTGGCCAGTTTTAAAGGAGTGTCTATCTATAAGTGACTTGAAATTTCTTTAGCTCTCAAAGGCTATCTAAATTCCTTTTGTCGTTCCTCTGCTTTCTCTTTCATAGCTATTAATTCCATAGTGACTGTTTTAAAAATTATTATTATTTTGTGTGCGCGTTTATAACAGTTTTATTGAGATACAATTTTTATCACAAACTTCGCCTCTTTTATACTGTATAATTCAGTGATTTTTATTATATTCATAGAGTTGTGCAACCATTACAATTATCTAATGTGAGAAAATTTTTATTACCCAAAGAGAAGCCCTATACTCATTAGCAGTCACTCTCCATTACCTCTTGCTCCTAGGCCCTTACAACTACGAATCTCTTTCTATATATTTGCCTATTCTGGACATTTCATAAAAATGAAAGCATATACAATATATGCTATTTTGTGACTGGCTTCTTTCACTTAGCTTTCAAGGTCTATCCATATTGTACCATTTTTACATTGCCAAATAATATTTCATTGTATGGATATATCACATTTTGTTTATCTGTTACATAGTTGATGAACATTTGGTTTGTTTCCACTTTTAGTCTATTATGAATAATGTTATGATCATTTGTGTACATGTTTTAGTGTGGACAAGTGTTTCATTTCCCTTGGGTATACAAATAGGAGTAGAATTTCTGTGTCAAACAATAGTTTCATACTTAAGATTTTCAAAAACTGGTGAAATGTTTTCCAAAGTGGCTGCACCATTTTACAACCCACCAGCAATGTTGAGGGTTCCAATTCTACACATCCTTATTAACACTCGTCGTTATTATTATTATTTTAATTTTAGACATTCTAGTGTGTGTGAAGTAGTAACTTACTGTAGTTATGATTGCATTTCTCTAATTGCTAATTATTTTGAGCATATTTTCATGTGCTTATTGACCATTTTATACTTTCCTGGGAGAAATGTCTATTCAAATCCTTTGTTCGTTTTTTCTTTGCAAATTCTTTAGGATTTTCTACATATGATTTCATATCATCTACAAAGAGATAGTTATGTCTCTTCTGTTTCAATCAGAATGCTTTTTATTTCTTTTCCTTTCCTAATTGTCCTCACTAGAATCCGTTGTAAAATATTTGATAGAAGTGGCAAGAGTGGTCATCCTTGCCTTGTTTCTTATTTTAGGTGAAAATCAGTCTTTCACCATTAAGTATGAGGGTTACTGTGCGGTTTTCATAGGTGTCCTGTATGAGTTTAAGGAAATTTCCTTCTATTTCTATTTTATTAAGTGAATTTTTGTCACTAAAAGATTTTGGATCTTGTCAAGTGCTCTTTCTGCATCTATTGAGATGATCATTCGGTTTTTGTACTTTATGTTAGTACGGTATAATACATTGATTTTCAGGTGTTAAACAATCCTGGCATTCCTGGGATAAATCCTACTTGGTCATGGTGTTTATTTCATATATTATTGGATTTGATTTGCTAGTATTTTGTTGAGAATATTTGATTCTATACTCATATGGAGTATGTCTATTCTTGTAATGTCTCTGCCTCATTTTGAATCAGGGCAAAACTTGCCTTGGAGAATGAGTTTGGAAGTTTTCCCTCTTCTAATTTTTGGAAGAGCGTGTTAAGGATTGATGTCAATTCTTTCAACGTTTAGTAAAATTCACCAGTGAAACCATTTGGGTCTAGACTTTTCTTTGTGGGAAGGTTTATAATTACTAATTAAATCTCTTCAGTTGTTAAAGGTCTATTCAAATTTTCTGTTTCTTCTTGAGTCAATTTCGGTAGTTTGTGTCTTTCTAGGAATTTGTTTATTACATCTAGGTTATCTAATGGGATGAAATACGGTTGTTCATAGTATTGCTTTATAACCCTTTCTATTTCTGTATTGTCAGCAGTAATAGCCCCTCTTCCCAATTCTAGTAATTTATTCATTTATTTTTTTAATCTTGGTAAATCTAGCTAAAGTTTGTCAGTTTTGTTCATCTTTTCAAGTAAGTAACTTGGTTTCACTGATTTTTCTCTATTGGTTTTCTATTTGCTGTTTCAATTATTTCTGCTCTAATCTCTATTATTACCTTCCTTCTGCTTCCTTTGCTCTTCTTTTTTTTTGAGATACAAAGTTAGGTTATTGATTTGAAATCTTCTTTTTTAACATAGTTGTTTACAGCTATAAATTTCTCTGTAAGCACAGCTTTAGCCGTATCCCATATTTTTTTAATTTTATGTCTTCATTTTCTAATTTGGCTTGTGATTTTTTTTCTTTAACCCATTGATTTGTTTAGGGTTTTGTTGTTTAATTTTCACATATTAGTGAATTTTTCAAATTTCTTTCTGTGAATATTTTTTAACTTAATCCCATTATTGCCAGAGAATATTCTTTATGTAATTTAAGTTTTTTCAAATTTACTGAGGCTTGTTTTGTGGCATAACATATGGTCTATCTTGGAGAATGTTTCATGTGCACTTGAGAAGAATGTGTTTTCTCTTATTGCTTAATGGCAAGTTCAACGGATGTCTGGTAGGACGAGTTTGTTTATACTGTTGTTCAAATATTCCATTTCCTTATTAAGTGTATACCTAATTTCTATCCATTATTGAAAGGGGGTCTTGAAATAGCCAACTATTTTTGTTGATTTGTCTGTTTCTCACTTTGTGTCAGTTTTTGCATCAAATACTTTAGAGATCTACAGGTTGGTACATATAGGCATACCTCATTTTGTTGTGCTTTGCTTTACTATGCTTCACAGATATTGTGTTTTTTAAAAATTGAAGGTTTGTGGCAACCCTATGTTGAGCAAGTCTATTGGCACCAATTTTCCAACAGCATGTGCTCACTTTGTGTCTCAAGCAAAGATGGATCTGGGCAAAGTAAATCGAAAACCTTCTGGAAAGGATTCACCATTCTAGATGCCATTAAGAACATTTGTGATTCATGGGAGAAGGTCAAAATATTAACATTAACAGGAGTTTGGAAGAAGCTGATTCCAACCCCCATGGATGACTTTGAGTGGTTCAAGACTTCGCTGCAGATGTGGTAGAAACAGCAAGAGAACCAGAATTAGAAGTAGAGCCTGGAGATGTGACTGAATTGCTGCGATCTCATGATACAACTTTAATGGATGAGGAATTTCCTCTTAGAGATGAGCAAAGAAAGTAGTTACTTGAGATGGAATCTACTCCTGGTGAAGATGCTGTGAACATTGTTGAAATGACGACAAAGGATTTAGAATATTACATAAACTTAGTTGATAAAGCAGTGGCAGGGTTTCAGAGGACTGACTTCAATTTAGAATGAAGTTTTTCTGTGGGTAAAATGCTATCAAACAACAGCAGATGCTACAGAGAATTATTTTGTGAAAGGAAGAGTCAATTGATGCCGCAAACTTCGTTGTTGTCTTATTTTAAGAAATTGCCACAGTCACCCTAATCTTCGGCAACCACCACTCTGATCAGGCAGCAGCCATCAACATTCAGGCAAGACCTTCCACAAGCAAAAAATTACAACTTGCTGAAGGCTCAGATAAAGGTTAACATTTTTTAGTAATAAAGTATTTTTTAATTAAGGGATGTACATTGTTCTTTTTTTTTTTTTTTTTTTTTGTAAACCCTAGTGGCATAGTGGTTAAGTGCTTACAGCTGCTAACCAGAAGGTCAACAGTTCGAATACAGCAGACGTTCCTTGGAGACCCTATGGAGAAGCTCTACTCTGTCCTATAGAGTCGCTATGAATTGGAATTGACTCAATGGCAAAGGGAAAACATTGTTTTTTTTAAGACATAATGCTATTGCGCACTTAATTAACTACAGTATTGAGTAAACAAAACTTCTATATGCACTGAGAAACCAAAAAATTCATGTGACTCACTTTATTGCAATATTTGCTTTATTGCCGTGGTCTGGAACCAAACCTGCAATATCTCCGATGTGTGGTTGTATTTGTTTATAATTATTATGTTTTCCTGATAGATTGCTCCTATATTATTATTATAAAATATTCTTTTTTGTCTCTTATAACAATTTATACCTTGAAGCCTATTTTGTCTGATATTAGTATAGCACTTTGAACTCTTTTCGATTACCAATTTCACTGTGTAACTTTTTCCATCTGTTAACTTTACAACTTCTTTGGAACTAAAGTATATTTCTTGTAGACGGCATAAAGCTGGATCATATGTATATGTTTTGTATTTATTCTGGCAATGTCTGCCTTTTATTTGGAATGTTTAGTCATTTACATGCGATATAATTACTGATAAGATAGGATTTATATTTGCCATTTTCCTGTTTGTTCTCTATATATCTTATGCCTTTTTTAAGTCCCTTTACGCCTTCTTTACTGACTTCTTTTGTCTTAAATATTTTCCACTATAGCGTTTTAATGATCTTATTGTTTCTCTTCCTAAATTTTTAGAGTTAGTAGTTACTTTGGGAATTTCAAATAACACGTTAACTAAAATAATGTAGTTTGGATTAATACTAGCTTTATTACATTAGTATACAAGAACTTGATTCCAGTATAGCTTAGCTCCTATCCTTTTTCCTTGTGCCATTATTGTCATAAAATTATATTTTTATGTATTATAAGCCCATTATCTTAGTTTGCTAGTACTGCTATCAGAAATACTACATGGAGATGACTTTAAAAACCAGAAATTTACTTGCTCACAGTTCTATAGGCAAATAGTCCAAATCAGGGTCTCAGCCCTGTCGATTCCTTCTACGAGCTACTCTTCTAGTTCCTCGTGCTGCTTCACAATCTTTGCTTTCCTCTGCTTGTGGATGATCTTCACATGGTGTCTCTCCCACTGCTGTGTGTGTCTCTGTATCTATTCTGTGCTTATTATAACTCAGAAGTGATTAGGTTTAGGAACTACCCAACTCTGGTATGGTGAGTCATTAACAACAAAAACGAAAAACCCTATTTTCATATCCACAGATAATAGGGGCCAGAACTTCAATACATCTTTTGGTGGGACACAAACTCATCAACAACTGTTTTATTATTATTGCTTTGTGGAGTTGTATTTTCAATTAGAATGGAGAAGAAAAGGTTTCCAAACAAAAAAATATTAATACTGTCTTTTATCTTTACTTGTGTAGTAAGCTTTAGTGCTGTATTTTATTCCTTCTTATGGAATTTAGTTCCTGTCTATTATCCTTTCTTACCTCCCTGAATGACTCCCTTTAGCATTTCTGGTAGGTAGGTTGGCTAGTGATAAATTCTCAACTTTATTTTTTTAATCTTAATTGGGAATGTCTTAATTTTTCCTTTATGTTTGAAGGACAGTTTTTGGCTGAATATATAATTCCTGGTTTACATTCTTTTTTTCTCAGCACTTTCAAGATGTCATCGCAGGGCCTCTGGACTTCATGGTTTTGGATGAGAAGTCAATTAATCTTATTGAAGATCACTTATATGCAATGAGTTCTTTCTTTCTGCCTGGTTTCAAGATCTCTGTCTTTGTCTTTCAGCAGTTTGACTATGATGTTTTGTCTTTCTCTCTCTCTGAGTTTCAATCATTGTATGAATCTCTCTCAGTTTATTTTACTTGGAGTTTGTTGAGCTTCTTAAATGTGTTGATTAATGTTTTCCGTCAAATTTAGGAAGTTTTTGGGTATTATTTTTTTCTGCCACTGTCTCTTTCTTCTCTTATTCTGAGACTCCCATTATGCATATACTGGTATCCTTTATGGTGTCCACAGGTCACTGTGGCTCTGTTAATTTTTAAAATTCTTTTCTTTTTTCTGTTCCTCAGACTGGATAAGAATCTCAATGACCTATCTTCAAGGCTGCTGATTCTTTCTTCTGCCAGCTCAAATTCTCAAATTTGCTGTTGAGCTAAAGTGAATTTTTTTTTATTTCACTTAGTCTTTAAGTTCAGAATTTGTGTGTGTGTGTGTGTGTACCCACTCCTCACTTATTGACATGGATAGGCTCCAAAGTCCAGGTTGTCATGGGAAAATTGGCATTATGTGAAAAGAGAGGATGACCACATCACATCACAAAATGGAGGATGGCTACATCATTACATAACTGCCAAACCACTGAGAATCATGACCCAGTCAAGTTGACACATACTCTTAACCATCACAGCCAGCGTTACTCTTGCCTCACACCTCGGCATTCATGACTGCCAGATGTACGTCATTAATACACAAAATAGTTGGATACTAGATTTTTACTATTATCATAAATGCAAAATATCAGATAATGAGATAGTTGATAAGTGAGGAGTAAGTGTATATATATATATACATAATTTTTATCTCATTATTAATATTCTGTTGTGGTGAGACACAATTTTAATATTTTAATTTAATTCTTTAGACATTATTTTATTTTGTTCTTTATGCATATTTATAACAGTTGATTTAAAGTATTGGTCTTAAGTCCAAAACTTTTCATCAGGGACAGTTTCTATTGATTTTTTTTATGGGTAATATTTACCTGTTTCTTTGCAAGTTGCATATTTTGTTGCTGCTGTTGTTGAAAAATAGACAATTTAGGTAATATGTGTTAACTCTAAAAATAAAATTATCTCCCCTCCTCAGAATATTTTTTTATTTTATTATCATTTTTTTTTAATTGTACTTCAGGTGAAGGCTTACAGAAAAAATAGTTTCTCGTGAAACATTAGTACACATGTTGTTTTATGACATTGGTTAACAACCCCACAACATATCAACCCTCTAACTTCTCAACCTTTTTTTTTTTTTGGTTAAAATACACATAGCCAAAGATACACCATTTCAAAAATTTCTACATGCACAGTTCAGTGACATTGACTACGCTCTTCCAATTGTGCTGTTATCCTCACTTAAGATGAAGGCTTACAGAACAAAATAGTTTCTCATTTAACAGTTACTACAAATGTTGCCCTATGACAATGGTTAACAATCTCACAACACATCAACAGTATCCTTACTCAACCTTGGGTTCCCTATCACCAGCTTCCTTGTCCCCTTCTGTCTTCTGGCCCTTGTCACTGGACTACTTTACCTCATTAGTCCCATTTGGTTTTACGGGGTTGTCCACTCCCAGGCTGAATGGTGAACCTCGGAGATAACTTCACCACTGAGCTAAAAGGGTGTCTGGGGGCCATACTCTCAAGGTTTCTCCAGTCTCCTTTAGGCCAGTAAATCTGGTCTTATTTTTGTGAGTTATAATTATGCTCTACATCCTTCTCCAGCTCTGTCCAGAACCCTCTGTTGTAATCCTGGTCAGAGCAGTCGGTGGTGGTAGCCGGGCACCATCTAGCTCTGGACTCAGTCCGGTGGAGGCCTTGGTAGCTGTGGACAATTAGTCCTTCGAACTAATCTTTTCCTTGTATCCTGTTCTCTTCATTCTCCCTTGCTCCCAAAGGGATGAGACCAGTGGACTATCTTAGATGTCCGCTCACAGGCTTTTAAGACCCCAGACACTACTCACCAAGGTAGAATGTAGAGCATTGTCTTTATAAGCTGTGTCATGCCAATTGAGCTAGATGTTCCCCGAGACCATGGTCCCCACAGCCCTCCGCCCAGTAATTCAGTCCCTTAGGGAGTTTGGATGTGTCTATGGGGCTTCCATGACCTTTCCTTGTACAAGTTGTGCTAGTTTCCCCTGTATTGTGTATTGTCTCACCCTTCACCCAAGATATCACTTATCTATTGCTTATTTAGTATTTCCCACCCACCCCTCCCATCCCTGGTTACCAACAAAGATTGCTACATTTTGTGTGTGAACTTTTCCATGGGTTTTTACAATAGAGGTCTCATACAATATTTGTCCTTTTGTGACTGACTTCTTTCACTCAGCATAATGTCCTCCAGTTTCATCCATGTTATGAGATGCTTCTCAGACTCATTGTTGTTCTTTGTCATTGCATAGTACTCCATTGTGTGTATGTACCATAGTTTGTTTATCCATTCATCTGTTGATGGGCATCTAGGTTGTTTCCATCGTTTTGCTATTGTGAACAATGCTGCCGTGAACATAGGTGTACATATGTCAATTCTAGTGACGACTCTTATTTCTCTAGGATATATTCCTAGGAGTAGGATTGCTGGATGGAATGGTATGTCTATTTCTAGCTTTCTGAGGAAGCGCAATATCATTTTCCAAATTGGTAGTATCATTTTGCATTCCCACCAGCAGTGCATAAGTGTTCCGATCTCCCCGCAGCTCCTCCAACATTTGTTATTTCCAGTGTTTTTGATTCGTGCCAGTAATGCCGGGGTGAGATGGTATCTCATTGTGGTTTTAATTTGCATTTCTCTAATGGCTAGTGATAATGAGCATTTACTCATGTGTCTGTTGGCCATTTGAATGTCTTCTTGGTGAAGTGTCTGTTCATTTCCTTTGCCGATTTTTTAATAGGATTATTTGTCTTTTTGTTGTAGAGGTGTTGGATTTTCTTGTAGATTATGGAGATTAGACATTTGTCTGACTTGTACTGTGCAAAAAATTTTTCCCAGTCTGTAGGTTCTCTTTTTACTCTTTTGGTGAATTCTTTCAAAGAGCATAGGTATTAGATTGTTAGAAGATCCCAGTTATCTAGCTTAACTGTTGGGGTTTGTGCATTGATGGTTATGGTTTGTATCCTGTTAATGTCATGTATTAAGGCCTGAAGTGTTGGTCCTATTTTTTCTTCTATGAACTTTATAGTTTTAGGCTTTATATTCAGGTCTTTGATCCATTTTGAAGTAGTTTTTGTATACGGTGTGAGGTATGGGTCCTGCTCATTTTTTTGCAGATGGATATCCAGTTTTGCCAGCTCCATTTGTTAAAAAGACTGTCTTTTCCCCATTTGATGGACTTGGGGCCCTTGTCGAAGATCAGGTGACTGTAGGTGGATGGATTTACATCTGGGTTCTCAATTCTGTTCCACTGGTCAATGTATCGGTCGTTGTACCAGTACCAGGCTGTTTTGACTCCTGTAGCAGTATAGTAGGTTCTGAAGTCAGGTAGTGTGAGTCCTCCAACTTTATTCTTCTTCTTCAGTAGTGCTTTACTTATTCGGGGCTTCTTCCCTTTCCATATAAAGTTAATGATTAGTTTTTCCATCTCTTTGAAGAATGTTGTTGGTATTTGGATCAGGATTGCATTGTATTTATAAATTACTTTGGGTAGAATAGTCATTTTCACAATGTTGAGTCTGCCTCTTCATGAACGTGGTATGTTTTTCCATTTATGTAGATCCCTTTGGGTTTCAAGCAGTAGTGTTTTGTAGTTTTCTTTGTATAGGTCTTTTACATCCCTGGTCAGATTTATTCCTAAGTATTTTATATTTTTAGGGGCTATTGAAAATGGTATTGTTTTCCTGTTTTCCTTTTCATCATTCTCCTACTGGTGTATAGGAATCCAACTGATTTTTGAACGTTTATCTTGTATCCTGCTACTCTGCTGAATCTTTCTATTAGTTCCAGTAGATTTCTTTTGGAGTCTTTAGGGTTTTCTATGTATAGTATCATATCATCTGCAAACAGGGACATTTGAACTTCTTCATTACCAATTTTGATGCCCTTTATTTCTTTTTCTTTCCTTATTGCTCTAGCTAGGACTTCCAGCATGATGTTAAATAGGAGTGGTTATAAAGGGCATCCTTGTTTTGTTCCTATTTTCAAGGGGGATGTTTTCAGCCTTTCTCCACTAAGAATGATGTTGGCCATTGGTTTTGCATAGACACCCTTTATTACGTTGAGAAATTTCCCTTCTATACCTATTTGATTGAGAGTTTTTATCAGGAATGGGTGTTGGACTTTGTCAAATGCCTTTTCTGTGTCAATAGAGATGATCATGTGATTCTTTCTTTCCTTTTATTTATGTGGTGGATTACGTTGATTGATTTTGTAGTGTTGAACCATCCTTGCATACCTGGTATGAATCCTAGTTGGTTTTGGTGTATTATTTTTTTGATATGATACTGAATTCTATTGGCTAGAATTTTGTTCAGAATTTTTGCATCTATATTCATGAGAGATATTGGTCTGTAATCTTCTTTGTGGCGTCTTTGCCTGGTTTTGGTATCAGCGTTATGCTGGCTTCATAGAATGAACTCAGAAGTATTGCTTCCTCTTCTATGCTCTGAAATAGCTTGAGTAGCACTAGTACAAGCTCTTCTGTAAATGTTTTGTAGAATTCTCCAGTGAAGCCATCTGGACGAGGGCTTTTTTTGGTTGGGAGTTTTTTTATTACCTTTTCAATCTCTTCTCTTCTCATGGGTCTGTTCAGATTTTCAACATCATTTTGTTGTAGTTTGGGTTGGCCGTGTGTTTCTAGAAATTTATCCATTTCTTCTAGGTTTTCAAATTTGTTGGAGTACAGTTTTTCATAATATTCTGTTATAATCCTTTTTATTTCAGTTGGGTCCGTTGTAATTTCCCTCATTTCATTTCTTATTTGGGTTATTTGTGTCCTCGCCTGTTTTTCTTTTGTCAGTCTGGCCAGTGGTTTGTCAATTTTGTTGATTCTTTCAAAGAACCAACTTTTGGTTTTGTTGATTCTTTCTATTGTTTTTCTGTTCTCTATTTCATTTATTTCTGCTCTGATCTTTACTATTTCTTTTCTTCCAGTGGTTGTTGGCTTTTTTTGCTGTTCTCTTTCGATTTCTTTGAGTTCTGTAGTTAATGTTTTGATTTTGTCCCTTTCTTCTTTTTTGATCTGTGCATCTATTGCTATAAATTGTCCTCTGAGGACTGCCTTTGCTGTGTCTCAAAGGTTTTGGTATGATGTGTTTTCATTCTCATTTGATTCTAGGAATTTTTGGATTCCATCTCTGATTTCTTCTATTACCCACTGATGTGTAAGCAGTGTATTATTCAGTTTCCATGTAGTTGATTTTTTTCCCTTGCTCTTTCTATTGTTAATTTCTACCTTGATTGCATTGTGGTCAGAGAAGATACTTTGAATTATCTCAACGTTTTGGTTCTTGTTGAGGATTGCTCTGTGGCCTAAGATGTGGTCTGTTCTGGAGAACGTTCCATGTGCATTGGAAAAAAAAGTGTACTTGAAGCGGTTGGATGGAGTGTTCTATATATGTGCATGAGGTCAATTTGGCTGATTGTGCCCTTTAGGTCTTCTGCATCTTTGCTGAGTTTCTTCTTGGTTGTTTTGTCCTTTACTGACAATGATGTGTTGAAGTCTCCTATTATTATTGTGGAACTGTCAATTTCTCTTTCAGTGTTGTTAGAGTTTTTTTTATGTACTTTGGAGCCCTGTCATTGGCTGTGTAGATGTTTATTATGGTTAAGGCTTCATGACGGATCATCCCCTTAATCATTATATAGTGTCCCTCTTTGTCTTTTATGGTAGATTTTGTTTTAAAGTCTGTTTTATCTGAGATTAGAATTGCCACTCCTGCTCTTTTTTGGTAGTGATTAGCTTGATATATTGTTTTCCAACCTTTGACTTTTAATAAATTCACATCTTTATTTCTAAGGTGTGTCTCTTGTAGACAGCATATTGATGGATCCTGTTTTCTTATCCATTCTGTCACTCTCCGTCTCTGTATGGGTGCATTGAGTGCATTTACATTCAGTGTAATTATTGATAGATGTGAGTTCATTGCTGTCATTTTGTAGTGCTTTTTTTTGTGGTGCTGAAGTTTTCTTTGTTCTTCTTACTTTCCTGTGCTGAGTTACTTTTGTTTCTGGAGTTTTTTTTCATTTCTTTTGTTTTCATAGGCTTTGTTTTTGCTGAGACTTTATGTTTCTCCTCTTTTTTTTTTTTTTTATGAGTATGTTTGTTAACTTTCTTTGTAGTTACCATGTATTTTACCTTTATCTTTCTAAGTTTGAAGCTGTATACCATTACTTGGTATCGCCTTGCCTTTCTCTCCATTAGAACGTTCTATACCTATGTCATTTATTCCCTCTTTTATTGTTTTGATGTTGTTGTCATTTACTGATTAACTGCTCTAATTCCCTGTTGTATTTCTTTTGGTTTTGGATAGTCCTCGAGAGTTCATTTCCTAGACTGGTATCTGGCTGGTACGATCCTGTGTCCTAGGTTCTGCCTGTGAGCTAAAGCTGTTTGTCCTCAGATCAAAGAACTCCGTTTAATAATTCTTGTAAGTTTGGTTTGACTTTTACATATTCCCTTAATTTCTGTTTATCTGGAAATGACCTAATTTCACCATCATATTTGAACGAGACTTTTGCAGGATATATTATTCTTGGCTGACAGTCTTTTTCTTTCAAGATTTTATATATGTCATCCCATTGCCTTCTTGCCTGCATGGTTTCTGCTGAATAATCTGAGCTTAGTCTTATTGTTTCTCCTCTGTATGTGACTTCCTGTTTTTCATGAGCTGCTCCCAGGATTCTTTGTTTGTCTTTGGTTTTTACATTTGTGAATATGATATGCCTTGGTGATTTTCTTTTGGGGTCTCTTCTATGTGGGGTTCGTTGAGCTTCTTGGATGGACAGCTTTTCATCTTTCATGATATTGGGGAAGTTTTCTGTCAGCAGTTCCTAAATGATCTTCTCTGTTTTCTGTTTTCTCCCCCTGTTCTGGAATTCCAATCACTCGTAAATTTTTGCTTTTGATTTTGTCCCACATAACTCTCAGGGTCTCTTCATTTTTCTTTGTCCTTTTTTCTGAGTTTTCCCGAAACAGAGTTGTATGCAAGTGTTTGTCTTCAGTTCCGCTGATCCTGTCTTCCACCGTTTCCAATCTGCTTCTCAGGCCTTCTATGACATCATCCATTTCTGAAAGCTTGCTGTTTATCTTTTGGGATTTCCAGTTGTTGTCTTTATATAATTTCTAGTTGTGAATTTATTTTTGCATTTTGTTCCTGTATCATCTTCCTGAGTTCTTCCAATTTTTTGTCTGTATTTTCCGTGAATTTGATTTTTTCCTCATGTTTGTCAGCTTTTTGCCTCAGTTCTTGGAGAATTCTTAGTATTAGGGATTTGAATTCCCTATCAGGTAGTTCTAGTGCATTTTCTTCCACAGGAGAGTCATCTGGTGTTTTATTTTGGATGCCTACTGGAACCATCCTGTCCTGTTTTTGTAAATGTTTTGATATTGTGTGCTGTTTTCGGGGTATTCAGTAGTTATTTTTCTCGTTTATTGATTGTAGATTTGTTTGTTTCATCCCTTTTTTAAAAAAAAAATTGACTATGTCTGAGCAGGCTGACTGTGTGTTCTTTGTTGTTTGCTCGTCTATGGGCACAATACTTTTCACCTCCTTCTCCAAGTGGCAGGGTCAGTCACTCAGATATGGTACTGCAGGGCAGGTCTAGCTGAAGAGGAGTTACTGGGATGGGTTGTTTGTGGCACTTACTACAGCCACCAGAGCGGGGTGGTAATCAGTGCAGGGCAAGTTCCAGTAGGCTGTGCCTGTGCTGCTTCGTGGTGTGATGTCAAGCGCATGGTGCAGGTAGGCATGATGTAGTGGGGAGATTTTAATGTGTGGAGCTAAGATGGATATGGGAGAGAGGAGAGAGGAACAAAAGCCGAAAACATACAAACAAACAAAAAAGACTGCTAGGGGAGCTTGCCTTTGGAGTGGAGAGATGAGAGACTATGAAATGGAGAAAAACAGAAAGGGGAAGAGGAAGAAAGGAAAAGAATGAATAAATAAATATCAGAAAGGTTAAGGACCCTGAAAGTTCCCAGGGATCGCACCGGTGCAGCTATGAGGTCTGGGGAAGTTGCTCTCAGGTGTTGCAGTACAGCCTGGCTAGAACACGTAGAGGTATACAATGCCAGGTATTCAGGGAATAGAAAGAGAAGGAAGATATAGAGTGACAAGAAACTGAGCAATGAAGAAAGACAAAAAGGGGAAAAGAAGGAATAGAAAACAAAACAAATTTAAAAAAAAACAACACCAAGAAAGTCCCCCCCAAAAAAACAGAAAAAAAAACAATGAAAAATGAAATGCTCTCAGGGATCTCTCTGCACGTCTGTGGAAGCCAAAGGGGAGTCTCCTTGCCATGCAGCTCCACCTGGCCAGAAAGGGCTCCCAACTCAAGAAAATGAAAAGAAAACAAAGAAACAATTCAAAACAAACAAAAGCCCCAGGATCCCACCAGTGTGGTAGCCCAGAGAGGGAAGCAGCTTCACACTTGAATGGAGCTCTGCAGCCCCTCAGGAAGAAGCAAAGATGGCACACGGAGCCAGGTACTCGAGCGAGAGGCGGTGGAGGTGGCGAGAGGCAAGTAAGAAATCAAAGTAGCAGGAAAAAAAAATCAACACTAGTAGCCAACAAATGGCACTCAGAGGGCTAGCTAGTGTGGGCTGGTGTTTCTCACAGACAAGAGATTGTGTCTGCGGGAAGCAGAGGGGGCTGAGTGTGGGTGAAGAAGGGTAGAGAGTGGGAAAGCATATATCACAAATTACTGGAGCTCTGCGGCCCCTCAGGAAGAAGCAAAGATGGCGCATGGAAAGAAGTACTCGAGCAAAAGGAGGGGGAGGTGGCGAGTGGCAAGGAAGAAATCAGAAGAAGCGGAGAAAAGCAACACCAGCAGCCAACAAATGGCACTCAGAGAGCTGCCTGTTCAGGTGGGTGGAATCCAAGCAGCCGGTGTTTCCTGGTCAAGATTGTGGCCGTGGGAAGCAGAGGAGGCTGAGTCAGGGTGAAGAGGGGTGGGGGGTGGGAAAGCGTATATCACAAATTACCGATTGTTTTGTCTCCCGCTGGACGCTCCATGAGGCTGCTTTCTCATACCCCCTGTTTGCTGGTCTCCGATAGGAGTCCAAGATGGTGGATCTGTGCTGCATTAGCTGGTAGGGGACCTCTCCTCTCCATGAATCTCTCCTCGCACTCCGTTGTCTGTCAGTTTTCTCACTCCATTTGGTGCTTGGCTGAGTTATCTCTTCATTTGATGTTTTAGGGTTTCAGGATTGTTGTATTCTCTGTTCGGCTTAATTTTTCAAATCTTTGCTGTGGAGGGACGGCGTGGTGCTTCTGCCTAGAGCACTATTTTGCCTGAACTCCCTCCCGTCCTCAGAATTTTGTTGTTGCTCTTGATGTTTGTGTACTTTGCTGGACTAATTTTATAAAGTCTATATTTTTGTTGTTGTTGTTGTTAGTGTGAGCACTGAAGTCTCTGCTCAGTTATCTTAGTGGTTAGGTAATATTTCCTTAAATATCCTGAACCAATAAGTCTCCCAGCCTTTGTCATGGGGCAATGTGTATGTATTGGGGTACTCTTTCAGTGCTTCAGTACTTCATAATTATGGCTAACTTCAGTACTTTATAATGATGGCTAAGCTTTCCTCCACTGCTTTTGCAGAACCTCAAATTCAGCCAAAGGTGAGAGTTTAGAGCCTGATAGGTTCTTCTGGGTAATACACACAGCCCAACACATGGGTGTGGCCTTGTAAATCTCCAGAAAGAAGTTCAGACTTTTCATAGCTCCCAGTGACATTTTGTTCTCTAGAATTTCCTTTTAAGTCTTTTGGCCAGTCTCTTGTTTGTCCAAGTTTGTATCACTTCCTCACATAGCTACAGTGTTAAGCAATTGCTATTGATTGTTTTGAACAAGTGCCTTAGGGATCAGGGTTTTTTTTTTTTTTTTACTGAGAGTGTTCTGAGTCAGGTTACATAAAGAAATGTCCTTTGAATGAAGTTTTTGCAGAGAGCCGCTAGACAGATCAAACAGAGTTGTCAGATAGGTCAAATTTTCTGGGATGCAGCTTTTTGTGTTCCTCCAAACTCATTCTGTCCCCCACCCCCAACCCCAGTGGCTGATAGACTTTTTTTTTTTTTTTTTTTTTTTACTGCTACTATGGTTGTTAGCCTGCTGGTTTTCAAAGATACCACAGAGCTGGGGAGAGAAGATTGGAAAAAGGGCAAGTGAAAATCTTACAAAGTTTGTTGTTTTTTCTGAGATGTTCCTATTTTTCTTGCATGAATACTTCTTAGTTTGTTGAAAGTCTGGTAAATTTTCAAAGTTTTGATTTTTACAATATTTGTCAGTATTCTCATTTCTCCTGTATTAAGAGTAGATTTTCAGAGGTCCTTTGCAATTTTGGAAGTGTTTTCACCATTTGGATCTTGTTCCTGTTAGTGCTTTTCCCCATTTTCTTGTGTTACGGGATGACCATTTTGTGGTAAGTATTGTCCATGGGTTTTGGTTTCCTATCATTCTTTCTAAGGATCCCTGATGGCACAGTGGTTAAGCACTTGGCTGTTAACCAAAAGGTTAGTGGCTTGAACCCACCAGCCTTTCTGTGGGAGAAACGTGGCAGTCTGCTTCTATAAAGTTTACTACCTTGGAAACCCCACAGGGAAGTTCTACTCTGTCCTTTAGGGTCACTATGAGTCGGAATCATCTCGATGGGATTTTTTTTTTTTAATGGGTTTATTGTTCTTTCTAGTTTATGGGAGCAATTACGAGAAATTTTTTAAAACTATGCTCCAGTGGAACCATCTTCTGAAAATTTTTTCCACAAATATTTTTAAAACATAGGCCTTCTGCCACTCCTCTGCTTTAGAACAAAACAAAACAAAAACAACCAAGTCTCTTCATTATCCCCTCAAAATATACTTCCCAATATTTAAAATTGCACTCAAGGCTATATAACAATAACTAACTTTATTTAACAAACTCAGATGTTAAGTTCTTGAAATGAAATAACCTAGTTTATCCTCACAGCAATCCTATGAGAATGGTGCTTTTAGATACATCTTCTATTTCTAAATGAGCAAATTTAAATGAGGAAACTGAGGCACAGACATATAAGTCGATTCTGACTCATGGTGACTCTATGTGTTACAGAATTCAACTGCTCCATAGGGTTTTCTTGGCTAATCTTAATGAAAGCAGACCGCCAGTCTTTTCTTCTGTGGTGTAGGTGGGTGGGTTCAAACCACCAACCTTTGCATTAGTAGTCAAGCACAAACCATTTGTGTCACTCAGGGACCCAAGACTGTAAAACTAATTATAAAGCTAGTAGGTTATAAAGCTAGTATTCAGTTCCAGAGATTCTGCCTTCAGAACCTGGGCCCTTAACGGCTATAGCTGTATTGCTTCAGTGCCTTCCTCCCCCTACCATGTAAATGTCTAGGTTAATTTTTACCACTCTTTTTCACACAAATTATGTGTTTGATTCCTTTTCTTTTCCAGAATCTTGTATCCCTCTTTCATTTTGTTTTGCCTGAGGTCTTTTCTGAAAATTCCTTTGTTTATCCCCATTTATACTCTTCTACCAAGTCTAACTTAAATATGACTTATTCTGTGGAACTTACCTCTGAATACCCTCATAAGAATTAATTAATCACTTCCTCTTTGATACTCCTTAAAAATTTACTTAAGCCTTGTGACATTTTTGCCTTACAGTTAGTTTTGTATATGTCTATCTCAAAGTCTCCTTGAGAGAAGGAACTGAGTCTATTCATCTTTTTTTTACATGAATGTGCTTAATATGTTCACTGACAAATATTAGACTCACTAAGTATTTTTTAGACTGGTATATTTTGGAAAAACTTAATTAATCTTAATCTTAGCATTTTTATATCTGGATCATATTTTTATTTTCCAACATTTCCTTAGAGAATTTTTTATTGCTCCTAGATAATAGCTATATTTTCACTGATATAAAACTTACCTTCAGTCACTTATCCTCATTAATAAACCCTTAGTAACACTTTAAGTTTGATTTTACTCAGTATGATGCATTTAAAAGACTATTTTAAATGTATGTAAATGTGAAAACTCATAAAAAATATAAATAGAAAAGAAAGTAAAAATTAAAAAGCAAGATTTTAATATATTTCAAATAGTTATAGTTTAGGAATCTAAGATGATTATAAAACTCTAACTTGAATGGTCTGTATTGTGAAGTTTTGCGTGTTTCTTCAACAGAAATCTTCAAACATTTGTTGGATGATCATCTCTTAGAAATATTAGAGAGAGAGAGTTTCTGCATTAGTCTGGAGGTTAGACTAAATGCCCATCAAGATTCCAATTCTCTGCTTCTGTGACTATATATCCTAGGAATTATGAAAAAGCTTTTAATAACCACTGCCAATTTATGCTATGCCAGTTTCTACATGGAATTAAGTTTTTTCATAAACATCTATTCACTTGAAGTATAAGCATTTCTGTTTTATCACAATATAGGCAATCCTTAAAAACTTTCAGCTCTTTTGCAAAATGTCTCATTAAAATGACAAGACTTATAATTAGAAATGGACAAGACCACTTAAAGTCTGTGTAACTTTGCAATTAGAACACAGAAACAAATAAACAATGGTATTCTTGAAAATATACTGATACAGTTTAAAACATGAAATTTTTAATAAATACAAATATTATATACATGTTAGCTTTGTTAAAAAGTTGAAAATTTGTTTTAGAAGGAGAACTAAGGAAGATTTGAATTAGGCTTCTCCGTTATGGAGAAAATAATAAAATTTACAAATTATATTAGTTTCCTAGGGCTGCCATAACAAATGATGACAAATGTTGTGGTTTAAAGCAACAGAAATTACTCTCTCACAGTTCTGGAGGCCAAAAGTTCAAAATCAAGGTAACGATGTGGCTGCTGTCTGTCCAGAAGCTCCAGAAGAAATTCTGTTCTCCTCTCTTCTGGCTTCTGGTGGCTTTTGGCATTCTTTGGCTTGTGGCTGAATCACTGCAATCTCTGCCTTTATCTTCACATGACCTTCTCTTCTTTGTGTCTTCCTTTCCTCTTTTGTCTGTCTCAAATCTCCCCCTGCCTTTTTCTTGTAAGGACACTTATCCTTGGGTTTAGAACCCACTGAAATAATCCAGGAAGATTCTTCATCTCAAGATCCTTAATTATATCCTCAAAGACCCCTTTTCCAAGTAAGCTAACATTCACAGGTTCAAGGATTTAGGATGTGGACATATCTTATTGGGGTGGAGGGGGTCACCCTTCAACACAATACACAAGCATCAGAGAGAACCATGAAATGATCACTTCCAAGTCAGAAAGATTTTCCAACCTGAGCCAAAAGGTAGATTGTAGGGTCAGTGGACATCATATATAATAATTCTATAGTTTTCCATGGGTTGCAGCATTCAGCCGTTACTTTGTGGCACAAAACACTAAAGTGCTAGGAAATACCATGTATGAATCAAAACAATTTTCACATCATATTGAGATCATTTCCCTGTTTACAAGTTGTATATGACTAATCTACTTTACAGAAAATACACATCCTAGCACAACAGACTGTATCCAGAAGAAGCCATAAATCAAGTATAAGTAAGCTGAAAGCTCTGCTCTAGTTCTAACATTTTAACTTCCTATCAGTTTTAGAATTTTTAGAAAATCAATATTATGTTTCAGTTATGGAGAAAAACTGACAGAATGGTATTTTATAAATCATAACTGGAATTAACAGGAAAAATGATCTTTTATCAGATAGCACTAAAAATTATAACCGTAAAATAAAACCTTATTCCTAAAAGAAAACCAGTTTTTAGAATCATTTAAGTAGGACTATGAAGCAAAAAATTGTCCAAAATGGTTCAATGAAAAAAAAAATCAAAGAGAGTGTTACCAAAATACAACTTCATGACTGTCATTTTCAAAGTTCATAATGAACTACTAAAATTTGAACTTTTCTTGCTAGATTGTTTTACCCTTAGACTATTTTTTGTCAGCTTTAGCAATGTGGAATATACTGAGTTGTAGTATTTCATGAATACCTTTTGTTGACTCAGGTGGAGACAGAACAGATTCACTGCATGTCTTTGGGGAATGAGATGGAAATCCTTTCATATTTTATTTCTGTCAGATATTCTTTAAGAGAATAAAAAATACCCTACAGGTTAAGAATTATATTTAGAAGAGTCTCGGAAGGATTTTATTACGTTATTGCAACCCTGTACTGGTTTCAGTGAAACTATCTTGAGAAACACAAACACTCATTTACAGATTGTGTCTTATTTTGGAGTAAAAATAGAGATATTTTTAGATATGACCAGAGTAGAGTGGCGTTGCCTGATACTTTCTTCAAAAAATTGACAGAAAATGTTTTACTTTATAACTATTTAGGCTAAATTTCAGAATTTTTCTTACTAACACAATTGTGTTAAACAATCCTCTATGCAAATCAAGGCATTTCTAGCACAAGAAAGGTACAAGCTTTGGATTCACAAAAGAATGCATACTTTGCATACATATAGTATAGATTCCCCTGAAGAAGTTAGGTTTGCTTTTGAAAAGTGCTATCAGTATTTATTTTACCACTTTACCATTTTAAAGCACTTATTTTACCGTTTGTTGTTGTTAGTTGCTGTCAGATCAGTTCTGATTCATGACGACTCCATGTGTGCAGAGTAGAACTGCTCTGTAAGGTTTACAAGGCTGTGACCTTTTGGAAGCAGATCTTGGGTGAGTTCAAACCGCCAACCTTTCAGCTAGTAGTCAAATGTGTAACTGTTTGCACCACGTAGGGAGTCATATTTTTAAGACTAGGAACTTAGATAGCATATACTCTGCAAGGAAGACGGGAATATTGCAGGCAATCCTCACTGTTCACCCCCTTTTATTTAGGTGTTTTACCCAATCTTAAATTCTGGATGACATTCCTTATCTCAGTTTACTCATTCATTTGGTGGTTTCCAAAAAGTATCATAATACATGCTTAAGAGACTTTCCCATGTATGTCTTTAGCAATTTCTTGATTATTATATTTATGGGTTTTAAGTTAATTCAACGAATCCAATGTTTCTAGAGCACTCACTCTTCTGCGGAATGCTCTGCTAGTGTGTGGGCAAACTGGAGAGGAGATGGTTCCCACTGATACTACCATTAGATTAGTGCAACAGGGGCCTCTTCCCTGTGCCCCACAAGTCAGAGGGATCCAATATTACAAATACACACATTTATTAAAGAACACATACAAGTTTCTTCTCAGCACAACCTGTAATCCTAAGTATCTGCTCTCATGACAAATACCATTGAAAACCTGTTGCTATGGAGTCAGTTCAACTGGTAGTGACCCTATAGGACAGACTAGAACTGCCACATAGGATTCGCAAGTCTGTAAATCTTTATGGAAGCAGACTGCCTCATCTTTCTCCTGCTGAGTGGCTGGTGGGTTTAAACCGCTGATCTTTTGTTTAGCAGCTGATTGCTTAACCACTGGGCCGCCAGTGTTCCAAATACTATTTAGGCCCCAGGAAAAGCTTTGCTACACATCTCAGCATATGTCCTTGAAACAAAAGATGACTACATCCAAATGCTTTAAAGCTTTGTGGGTTACACCATTGCCAATACCAGAGGGTGACATAGTTTCATAGTGAAGAGAAAATTTAAGAATTAGAAGCAATTAAAAAAAAAAAAGAATTAATTACATTTTAAAATCCTTTCAGCTAACTTAAATACTTTAGATTCTTACATGATGAAGTACTGATTCCCAGGAATGCTGAGTGTCCATTTTCTTGTATTTCTTTGTGTTCCAATTTGTTATCCTTGATGTTCTCAGAAAAAAGTACATTTTTGCAACTGTTACACAGTAATTGAGGAACATTTTTAAGTACTAAACCATTTATATTACTTTTAAATTTGAATAAATGTAGGTCTGTATATAATCTACACAAAGTATGATGAAAATTATTTGCATAGGTTACCAGATAGACATTGAATGATAGATCTGTGAACAGTTTGTTTTCACTTATAAAAATACTTAATAATTTTAATAAAAACTATAAAATTAAATTTAAAAATCATCTTTATATAATTTCATTTAAAATGTTGATATTCATTAATGATTATTTGAGTTTTGCCTTTTTTATTAATTAAAAAAAAAAAATCCCATTGCTGTTGAGTCAATTTCAACTCAGAGACCCTAAAGGACAGAGTAGACTGCCTCATAGAATTTCCAAGGAGTGGCTAGTGGATTCGAACTGCTGATCTTTTTGGTTAGCAGCTGAGCTCTTAACCACTGCACCATCAGATTATTTTGAATATTTTAGAACAATAAATATGTATGACAAATAACTATTTTAAAGTTTTTATATTTACTTTGAGTTACATTTTTGATAAAAATGTATCCAATTTTCATATACTTTAAATATAATTATATTTTATTTTTTATATCTAATTGTGTAAAAATCTTGATTGTTATCACAATAATTAGTGATCTTGCTTAAATAAAGCCAAAAAATATGTTTTATGAAGTAGATATGCAATAGTATATAAAAGATATATGTGTTTACATGTATATTTATGTTTCTTAACATCAGCAGCTCATCCATGTGTGTTTATATATAGACATGTTGCTCCATAACATCTATACATGTGCAGTGATAGCTAAATTTATTTATTTTTTATATTTTACCAATTTCCACTCATAAAAATAGTTGCTTAATCTATATATGTAGTATATACATATATATCTTTTAATAAATATATATATATGTCTTAATAAAAGTATATTTCCCAAAGTAGGATGCTAGAACATGTATTATTTTACAGTTTGTTAGCTTGATTTATAGCTTTTAAATATTAAAACATAAGATATTTAAGCCTATATTTATGCAAATGTACCAAGCTCTGCCAATGTCACGGGCAGGCTAGGTTTGCTCTTTTAAGAGATTACAAATCAGTCATTTGAAGAGAAAGATGTACGCTACTGACCCAACCGAGTGTTTCAAAATGCCCATTAGGTCTAGTCACAATAAAAAACAAACTAACATTACAAAATTTGTTATTTTCAATTAGTGCATTTCTTACATTGTAAGAATGAATAGCCACTGTGGAAAATTTGACAAATATAGGAAGGTATAAATTTAAAAAAATAAAAACACCGACAATCTTAACACCTTGAGATAACTACTGGTAATATTTTAGGTGAAGTTTTTTTAATCTTATTTATTTGTGCTTATATGCTATATAAAAGATTTTTAAAATAGTGACCTTTTAGTCTTGTTGTCTGACTATGAAAGCAAAACTTCATAATGGAAAAATGTACACATTAAAAAATTTAAGCATTGTCTAGAATTTTACAAGTCATAAATAATCTCAGTATTTTTGCCATATTTTAATATATGAATCTTGTATATGCATATGTATTTATATACTGAATCTTATGTAATTACTGAACATGACAGTTCTGAGATTCAAGAGGATGGGAAAAGAAGGATAAATAAATCAAAGATAATTTATTATTTCTCAATTAAAATCAAAGCAATGTAATGGGTCAAGTAATTCAATATGAGTGTTTGTTTGTGATTAAAATGACTTTTATGTTGCTCTGCAACCTAATAACTCTAAGAGGCAAACAAAACAAAACTTTGGTTTAATAATTCACTGAGCCTAGTAGCTCAACTGTATAGTTTAGATATGATTAGCCAGTGCCTGAAGAGAAAGCACTATTTCATGTTTTAAGCCTCTAGCAAGTCAGGGAAGATTCCATCAGCACTCTTGATGAAGGATGTGTACTCAAGAGATATTTCCTGGCCCAGGAAAGGGAGCAAAAAAGAAACAGCAGGATTAAGCCTCACCCTTTAGGCTGCAGAATTGATTTCTGACTCTAGGGTAAAAACAGAATGAGAATTTCTGATAATCCATTCACATCAACACTTTCCTCATCTTTAATTTTCAAATTATTATCTACCACTTGATTGGAGTACAGAGTCACCACATTTTTATTTTTAACCTAAGAGTTTTAGTAGTGCCACTATTTCTTAGCCCATAAGCATCTAAATGGAAACAGGTTGAATCTGCATAAAATTTCTGTTTTTTTTCTTTTGGAATAACAGTATTCCGTTGTCTTCTGCAGAGAAGAGATCTGAATCCAGCCTCTCAGAATTTTTATTTATCTTCATAATTCAGAAATGTACTTGGCTATATATGTGGTATCAGTCTCTTCATTGATTTTTTTTTTCCTTAGAATGTAGTGTAAGTTTGATCTGCATTCTCAGTTCTCTTTCCTCTAAAGATTTTTTTCCTTGTTATGATTTAGTTATGATGTAGATTATTGCTTCTGTTTCAGTTCATCTCATTTCCTTCTTAGAAATATTTCTTTGGAAATATATAATTATAATTTCTATAATTTTTCATTATCTATTATCAATATCTCACAGTGTTTAAGAGCTAACAGCTGATCATCAATTCGAATCCACCAGCCGCTCCTTGAAAACCCTGTGGAGGCAGTTCTACTCTGTCCTATAGGGTCACTGTGAGTCAGAATTGACTCGATGGCAGTGAGTTTTTTGGTTTTGATTATATTCTCCTTACATTAATTTTTTATTTGCATGTCTCCTCTGTATATAGGAAAGAGTCATATGTTATTCGTCCACATCTCTGACCTAGTTTGTACCTTTGTCAGTTTAGCCCCGAATTTCTCCAACTGCAGATTTAGTTCTGCACTTTTGGTCTTGATGTTCCTCTTTTTGTTGTCCATATTCCTTTATTTTTTAATTTGCTTTGTTTTTCACCTCAGATTTTTTTCTCTCTTCATCTCTCTTTTTCTATATTAACCTGCTCTCATTTTATTCCTCTTAAAAATCTATATAGAATGCCAAAGAATTCTCAATATTCTTCTATTACCTAAAGGAAAGCATTTTCAAGGGCCCCTACTTCCTTTGCACACTCATACTAATTTTCGAATTCCCTTGTTCATTAGTGTATTTTTATAGTATAATCTCTGTTTTTTGAGTTATTTGTTCTGCGTTTTTGTTATATCTGTTTACTTATCCTCAAACTATATTGCCCCATGTAGATTTACACTGTGCCAGAAAACAGGATTGGTGTCACTGTCGTCTTCCCTGCAAAGTATGCTAATCCAATCCCTTTCTCAAATTCAGTGCTTTTTGAAACCTGGTGCTTTCTGAACTACAGAACACAGACAATCAGTTGAATTACTGTTTTCTCAATTAGTCCAAGAAAGAGAGGAATTGTATACAATTAGTACCATTCTAAGTGCCTAGGATTTTCTTTGTTATATTCACTAAGTGCCTTAGGATATTAGGATTTGATTCTCTCATGGAACCTGGGATCATAAAGATTGAGTGAATTGAATTACGGAGTTTCTAATCCAATGTAAAAGATCTAACAAGACTTTCACTTGCTTAATAGAACTACACTAAGCTGAAAACCTTTACTTCATTGTCTATTGAGCAAAAGTGCAAATCATCTTGCTTTCTACTGGTAATAACAAAGATTAATAAGACATGGTCCCTGACACCAGAGATTTCACAGTCTGATGGAGGAGACAGAAACATTAGTAAATAATTACAACAGAGTGTGGTAATATGCTGATGGAAAACATGAACTCTTCCTTTTCCCAGAAACACCAACATTCCCGCCCTTCAGATGTTGACTCAAATATCACCTTGGCCTACCTACCTAATATTCCAACCTCACCCCCATCTCTACATTCCCTATCCCTTTTCTTTGTTTTTTCTTATCAAGTATCACTTTTTAGCCTATTATATGTTTTACTTATTTATTTTTTCTTCAGTTCTTTCAGCTTGAGAAATTCCGAGTGTGTTCTTCCCTTCTGGTTTTGTAACTCCACGTTTTTGCACATTTCATTATAATACTTTGTCTTCTCCAGCCGCCCTTTGAGATTTGTTCAGTTCTTTTACTTCATTGTTTCTTTGTTTTGCTTTAGCTACTCAACGATCAAGGCAAGTTTCAGAGTCTCTTCTGACATCCATTTTGGTCCTTTCTTTCTTTCCTGTCTTTTTAATGACCTCTTGCTTTCTTCATGTATGATGTCCTTGATGTCATTCAACAACTCATCTGGTCTTCAGTCATTAGTCTTCAACACATCAAATATATTCTTGAGATAGTCTCTAAATTCAGGTGGGATATACTCAAGATCATACTTTGGCTCTCGTGGACTTGTTCTAATTTTCTTCAGTTTCAGCTTGAACTTGCATATGAGCAATTGATGATCTGTTCCGCAGTCAGCCCCTGGCCTTATTATGACTGATAATATCGAGCTTTTCCATTGTCTCTTTCCATAGAAGTAGTCGATTTGATTCCTGTGTAGTCCATCTGGCGAGGTCCACATATATAGTCACCATTTATGTTGGTGAAAAAAGGTATTTGCAATGAAGAAGTCATTGGTCTTGCAAAATTTTATCATGCGATCTCCAGCATCCTTTCTATCACCAAGGTCATATTTTCCAAATACTGATCCTTTTTCTTTGTTTCCAACTTTTCCATTCCAAATACCAGTAATTATCAATGCAACCTGATTGTATGTTCAATCAATTTCAGACTGCAGAAGCTGGTAAAAATCTTCAGTTACTTCATCTTTGGCCTTAGTGGTTGGTGCATAAATTTGAATAATAATCGTATTAACTGGTCTTCCTTGTAGGTATATGGATATTATTCTATCACTGACAGCACTGTACTTCAGGATAGATCTTGAAATGTTCTTTTTGACAATAAATGCAACACCATTCCTTTTCAAGTTGTCATTTCCTGACATAGTAGACCATATGCTTATCTGACTCAAAATGGCCAATATCAGTCCATTTCAGCTTACCGATGCCTAGAATATTGACTTTTATGTGTTCCATTTCATTTTTGACTATTCCCAATTTTCCTAGATTCATACTTCATACATTCCACGTTCCTATTATTAATGGGTATTTGCAGCTGTTTCTTCTCATTTTGAGTAGTGCCACATCAGCAAATGAAGGTCCTGAAAGCTTGACTCTATCCACTTCATTAAGGTCAACTCTACTTTGAGGAGGCAGCTCTTCCCCAGTCATCTTTTGAGTGCCTTCCAACCTGGGGGGCTCATCTTTTGGCACTATATCAGACAATGTTCCACTGCTATTCATAAGGTTTTTTCTGGCTAATTCTTTTCAGAAGTAGACTGCCAGGCCCTTCTTCATAGTCTGTCTTAGTCTGGAAGCTCAGCTGAAATCTGTCCGCCATGGGAACAAATACACAGTGTCATTATACCAAAAGTAATGGATCGATATTCAGCCATTTCAAGAGGTAGCTCATGATCAGGAACCGATAGTACTGAAGGAAGAAGTCCAACCTACACTGAAGGTATTGAAACAAACAAGGTTCCAGGAATCAACAGAATATCAGTTGAGATGTTTCAACAAATGGTTGCAGTACTGGAAATGCTCACTTGTCTATGCCAAGAAATTTGGAAGACAGCTGCCTGGCCAACTGACTGAAAAAGATCCATATTTGTGCCCATTCCAAAGAAAGGTGATTCAACTGAACACGAAATTATCGAACAGTATTATCAAGATCACACGCAAGTAAAATTTTGCTGAAGATCATTAAAAAGTGGCTGCAGCAGTATATTGACAGGGAACTGCCAGAAATTCAGGACAGATTCAGAAGAGGACGTGGAACCAGGAATATCATTGTTGATGTCAGATGGATCCCGGCTGAAAGCAGAGAATACCAGAAAGATGTTTACCTGTGTTTTATTGACTCTGCAAAGGCATTCGACTGTGTAGATTACAACAAATTATGGATAACATTATGAAGAATGGGAATTCCAGAACACTTAGTTGTGCTCATGAGGAACCTGTGCATAGATCAAAAGGCAGTCGTCCAAACAGAAGAATGGGATACTGCATGGTTTAAAGTCAGGAAATGTGTGAGTCAAGGTTGTGTCCTTTCACCATACCTATTCAATCTATGCTTAGCAAATAATCTGAAAAGCTGGACTATATGAAGTTAGAACGGGACATCAGGATTGGAGGAAGACTCCTTAACAACCTGGGATATACAGATGACACACCTTGCTTGCTGAAAGTGAAGAGGACTTGAAGCACTTACTTATGAAGATCAAAGACCACAGCCTTCAGTATGGATTACACCTCAACATAAAGAAAACAAAAATCCTTACAACTGGACTAGTAAGCAACATCATGATAAATGGAGAAAATATTGAAGTTGTCAAGGATTTCATTTTACTTGGATCCACAGTCAGCACCCATAGAAGCATCTGTCATTGCATTGGGCAAATCTGCTGCAAAAGACCTCTGTAAAGTGTTGAAAACCAAAGACCTTGCCTTGAAGACAAAGGTGTGCCTGACTTAAGCCATAGTGTTTTCAATCACATCATATGCATGCAGAAGCTGGACAATGAATAAGGAAGACTAAAGAAGAGTTGACGCCTTTAAACTGTGGTGTTGGCGAAGAATATTGAATATACCATGGACTACTAGAAGAAGGAACAAATCTCTTGTGGAAGAAGTACAGCCAAAATACTCCCTGGAAGGAAGGATGGTGAGACTATGTCTCACATACTTTGGACATATTATCAGAAGAGATCAATCCCTGAAGGACATCATACTTGGTAATGTAGAGGGTCAGCAAAAAAGAGGAAGATCCTTAATGAGATGGATTAACACAGCGGCTGCAACAAAGGGCTCAAGCATAACAACAATTTTGAGAATGGCGCACGACCAGACAGTGTTTCGTTCTATTGTATACAGTGCCATATGAGTCGGAATCGACTTGACAGCACCTAACAATAGTTCTCAGTGGTGTATTTCTAAACTGGTCACTTCCCTGTCTCCCTCAGCTAGAAAAAGGAAAACCAAACAGTTCTTACAGTAGTTTAAGTATTATTCAATATATATTTCAAAAAGATTTTAAAGTTATACCAAAAAAAAAAAAAAAAAGGACTAATCAGAATCTCTTGCAACACAATGAGGGCATCAAATATATCTTGTTACTTTCTTTTAGTAGCATTAATCAGACATTTTGCAATGTCTACAGCTCTCTCTAGTGTTTGCTACATTATGTATTGGATTTCAAAGGACATTGAATATCATCCTGTTCATCTCCTTCATTTAGAGTTGCTAAGGCCTAGAGAGATTGAGCTATTTACTGCTATCTCACATGTAGTTAGTTGAGGATATGGACCTTCTGTCCCCTACCCAAGGACTTTTTGTACTAAACTACATTACCTTCTTCTGAGAGTAAGATCTTTGGCAGGTGTAGCACCTTTAGAATGGTTTGTTTCTCTTGGTTTCCAATTATTTTAGCATATCTTCTAAGAAGACTGAGTAGTATTTTCTAATAGCAATGCAGTGGCAAATACCAGTGAGCCTCATTTAGCTGGATGTCATAGGACTGGACTTACATCGGCAAATATTTAATCATCTGTCAGACTCTTGTTGGCGACTTTGAGCTAATCAATATCCAATCATGCATTTATGCCATCTGTATTCAGTTCAGCTTCAGGCATGGGGCTGATTCTATTTAGATTGGCTTTGAATCTATTTTCCTCTGCAATACTGTTATCTCTATTGTGTATTTCTTATTATTGTAAAAAAAAATTGTTGCCGTTGAGTCGTTTCTGTCTCATAAGGACCTTGTACTGTAGTTTTCTTAATTCTCTTTGTCTTCCTTTTAAGCTCCCTTTTTCAATATTGATTCAAGATGCCAAAAAATAATAAATCATTAAGTTTTTAAAAGAGAGAGTTTGATTATACCAACAAAGCAATAGTTTCAGAGATGTAAATCATCAATTAAGATTTAGGATTACAGGATTGAATGGAACAATGGGCACCTTCTAATCCAGGGGTTCTCAAAATTTGGGAACCCCTGGGGATCTCTGAGACTCTTTCAGTGGTTCTGTGAGTTCGAAACTACATTCTCAATAATGTTAAGATGTAACTTCCTTCCTTACCTTCATTCTCACATGAGTATACAGTGGAGTTTTCCAGAGGCTACATCATGTGTGATATTGCAATAGACTGGATGCAGAAGATATGAAAATCTAGCTGCTTTCTATTAAGCCAGCCATTAAACAAATTTGCAATAATATAAAACAATGCCACGTTTCTCAATAATACTTTTGTTATGGAAAGCATAGTTTTATTTATCTTCGTAAACAGGTTTTTTTTATGTTAAGGTGTAATGAGTTTACTTTTGTTATTTTGAAATGAATTTATAAATACATTAAAAAATTCTCACTTTTAATTTCTAATGCAGTAAGTATCAGTAGATACCACCCACTTAAAGGCCTGAGTGTGACTTCTGACTTTAGCATTTACAGGCTGTGTAGTTTCCCTGAAAAACTTACTGCTGTCAAGTTGGTTCTAACTCATAGCAACCCTGTAGCAACCTAGGGCAAGTTAATTAACCGTGCTAAATCTTCTGTACCCAAATAGAGGACTAAAATAGTGCTTACTAAGCAATAAATAAATGCTACTTACTATTAATAAGTAGGAGCCCTGGTGGAGCAATGTGTAGGGGCTTGGCTGCTAACTGAAAGGTTGGCAGTTTGAATCCACCTAGCAGCTCCGTGAGAGAAATAGCTGGTGTTATGGATTGAATTGTGTCCTCCCAAAAATATGTGTATCAGTTTGGCTGGGCCATGATTCCCAGTACTGTGTGATTGTCCACCATTTTGTCATCTGATGTGATTTTCTTCTGTGTTGTAAATCCTGCCTCTGTGATGTTAATGAGGGAGGATGGGCGGCAGTTGTGTTGATGAAGCAGGACTCAATCTATGGGATTGGACTGGGTCTTGAGCCAGTTTCTTTGGCGATACAAAAGAGAGAAGTGAGCAGAGAGACAGGGGGTCTCATACCACCAAGAAAGCAGTGTGAGGAGCAGAGAGCGTCCTTTGGACCCTGGGGTTCTTGCAGAGAAGCTCTTAGTCCATGGGAAGATTGATAAGAAGGACCTTCCTCCAGAGCCGACAGAGAGAGAAAGCCTTCCGCTGGAGCTGACACCTTGAATTTGGACTTCTAGACTACTTTACTGTGAGGAAATAAATTTCCCTTCGTTAAAGTCGTCTACTTGTGGTATTTCTGTTACAGCAGCACTGGATAGCTAAGACATCTGGCAACCTACCCTTGAAAGTTTACAGCCTAGAAAACTCTATGGTACAGTTCTATTCTGTCACATGGGGTTGCTGAACGAAAATCAACTTGATAGTACCTAACAACAACATGAAGGCTTTTACTTTAGAAATTGTGGAAGTGTTTTGTAAATGGTAAAGTTTTTAAAAATATTTAGCTGATTGATATTAGCATTCAGAAGTATATAGATGCCCCAAATGAAATCCAAAGAAGAAATAACTTTGGATTTGTGCCTAGAATAGCAGTGTTTTATCTCATGGCTCTGTACTTTTTAAGTTTCAATCCAGAGTTATGGAAAATAATATGCCTACCAGCATATTGAAGAAAATGATAGTATGTCTAATATGAAAGATCTGTTTAGTCACAGAATAATTCATAAATAAGCAAAGTAATCAAATATTGGTTCTTTTAATAAAATATCTGAGACAACTCTCCATACTTCCTTTAAAGATTTCCCTTTTTCCTGCTCTTTCAAGACTTCGGATTAGTAAATCTCAACTAAGTGTGATTAACTTTTCGGAATCTCTTTAAAGAGAGGAGTGTATCCCACAGTATCAACCTGCAGCAACTAATTGCAGCTTACAAAGTGATTAAAAGATAGGCTGTATTCAAAATCAGAAAT
This sequence comes from Dugong dugon, assembly GCA_030035585.1. Taxonomy (NCBI): domain Eukaryota; kingdom Metazoa; phylum Chordata; class Mammalia; order Sirenia; family Dugongidae; genus Dugong; species Dugong dugon. Next base: position 40,449,900 of record CM057479.1, read on the forward strand.
CTTGAATAAATAATTCAGGAGAACTTCTCTTAATAATGAGAATATGGAACATAGAAGAATATATTACCCATTCAGTGATAGAGAAGATCCTTTGCTTTGTGTGTATTTTCTGTATTATAGCTATTCTCTACATATGACTAAAGGATTTAGATTTTAATAAAAATATAAATAAATTTAAATACAATGACAGTAACAGTTTTGTAGCTTTATTAACTTTCATATAAAAGGCTCATATAAAACACCATTTGTTCTAGACCTCTCATCAAATAAGTCTGTGTCCTTCATCATATTCTTCAATATGGTGAAGGATAGAAGTAATCTATCCTCATAAGGTCTTTCTATTACATTTTGGACAGTGGCATGCTTTTTCCTGATGGCTTTTAGGAAGAGTTCAAGTCTAGGTAGGCATATGGCAAATTGGCTGACATTGGAATTAAATCCCTGATTCTATAACCGATCGTGCAAAGCCTTAACAAAGTTAAGATATGGCAGCCTGAAGCACACATTGTCTACAGAAATTTAAAGAAAGCAAACGCATGTGTAGCAAAGCTGTGAATATAACTGAAATTCTCTACAGAGAAAATGTAACAGCATAGTTTTTGCTGTATCTAATCTGTAATTTTTCTTCTGAGTCCTAACCTCTGTATAGAGTGTGTTTGTGTGTGTGTGTGTATGTGTAAGGGGGAAGGGAGTACCCTAATGATTCAGTCAAGAATAATTTAACCATTAAAAGGATAATTTAGTGTTAATTTGATCATTCGTTTTAAGTTTTTTAGAATAAAAATGTTCAGTTTCTCAAATAATCTCCTCAAGTCTCAAAACTCCACTATCCTCTATGAGCAAGAAGGGTGAGAATTTTGTGTCTTTGTGAATATGGGAGTAAAGGTGCTTTATGCTGGTTCTTGGGCATGTAATGCAGACACCTGCTGGTTTGCAGAGCAATATCCCTTTTCTGCTTGCTCCCAGCAAGTGCTGCAGGTGAATTCATGTTCTGCAATTTTGGTTTGGTCTGTTCTTTTTGATTTGCATGAATTTCAGCCATGTTCCTATTGCTGACTCACCTTCTCCTCAGCTCTCTCGAGCTTCCAATCCCTGAAATTCAGCCTGCTGGGCTGACAGAAGTCATCTCACCCAGTCACGACAGATGCCATGGTAGGTTGTCTAGCTCTCTGTTTACTTCTAATCAGTATTGTTGTTATCTGCAGTTGAGTCAGCCCAATTCATGGCAACCCCACGCAAAAAGGAATGAAACATTGTCCAATTCTGTGCCATGTCCATGATAGATTGCATATCAGTCCTTTGGAATCCATAGGATTTTCATTGGCTTCACATGGGGTGCATTGGCTGGGAATCAAACCGAGGTCGTCTCCCACATGGAAGATAAGAATTCCACCACTGCCTCGTACTTCTAATCTGTAACCAAAAAAAAAAAAACCCAAACCCGTTGCTGTCAAGTCAACTCCAACTCATAGCAATCCTATAAGACAAAGGAGAACTGCCCAATAGGATTTCCAAGGTAATATCGTTAATATCACATTCAAGTAAAATTTTACTGAAGATAATTCAGAAACAATTGCACCAGTATATCAAGAATGAACTGCCAGAAATTCAAGCCAGATTCAGAAGAAGATGTGGATTGAGGGATATCGTTGATGATGTCAGATGGATCTTGGTTGAAAGCAGAGAATACCAGAAAAATGTTTGCCTGTGTTTTATTGACTATGCAAAGGCATTTGACTGTGTGGATCATAACAAATTATGGATAACATAATGGGATGGGAATTCCAGAACATTTAATTGTGCTTACCCAGAAACTGTACTTAGAACAAGAGGCAGTCGTTCGAACAGAACAAGGGGTTGCTGCATGATTTAAAGCCAGGAAAGATGTGAGTCAGGGTTATATCCTTTCATCATGCTTATTCAATCTGTATGCTGAGCAAATAATCTGAGAAACTGGACTATATGAAGAAGACTGTGGCATCAGGATTGAAGGAAGACTCATTAACAACCTGAGCTATGCAGATAACACAACCTTGCTGCTGAAAGGGAAGAGGACTTGAAGCATTTACTAATGAAGATCAAAGACTATAGCCTCCAATATGGATTATACTGCAACGTAATGAAAACAAAAATCGTCACAAGTGGACCAATAAGCGACATCATGATAAACGGACAAAATACTGAAGTTGTCAAGGATTTTGTTTTACTTGGATCACAATCAATGCCCATTGAAGTAGCAGTCAAGAAATCAAATGATGTATTGCATTGGGCAAATTTGCTGCAAAAGATCTCTTCAAAGTGTTAAAAAGCAAAGATCTCACTTTGAGGAGTAAGGTGCATCTGACCCAAGTCATGTATTTTTAATCACCTCATATGCATGCAAAAGCTGGACAATAAATAAGGAAGATAAAAGTAGAATTGATGTCTTTCAATTACAGTGTTGGTAGAGAATATTGAACATACCATGGACTGCCAAAAGAATGAACAAATCTGTTTTGGAACAAGTACAGCCAGAATGCTCCTTAAAAGTGAGGATGATGAGACTTCTTCTCATTTACTTTGGACATGCTATCAGGAGAGACCAGCCCTTGGAGGACATCATGCTTGGTAAATTAAAGTATCAGTGAAAAAGAGGAAAACCCTCAACAAGATGGACTGACACAGTGGTTGCAACAATGAGTTCAAACATAGCAACAATTGTAAGGATGGTGCATTACTAGGCAGTGTTTCATTTTTTTGTACATAGGGTCGCTATGAGTCAGAACCTACTTGAAGTCACCTAACAATAACAATAGTCTTTACGGAAGCAGACTGCCACATTTTTCTCCCATGGAGTGAGTAGTGGGTTCAAACTGCCAACCTTTTGGTTAGCAGTTGAGCACTGTAACCATTGTGTAACCAGGGCTCTTTTTATTCTAATCCACACTGGAGTTAAAATCAAGTAGCAACGGCTAAATTTCAAATCCTTTCTCTCCTTGATCACGCTGTGCTATAGGATAGACTGCAAAGTTGACTCCTCCCAATGGTCAGAAGAGGTACCATATTTTTTTGGCAAATAATGTGCTCTCGGAGATAGCATACCCTCATGTATAAGGCGAGGAAATGATGAAGTTAAGTAAAACAGTTCTGGCATAGCATGCCCATGTGTATGCTGTGCATGTCTGTGACATTTCCAGAACTGAATTTTTGCCTCATTCACCAATCTTCCATATATACAGGTAAACCACATCATTCTGTTTATTTTCTTTCATTCTGTTCATTTTCTTTCATTCTGTTCATTTTCTTTAATCTCTTGCTTATATGTATAAAAAGAGTCTGAAAATGTTTCTTTTGATAATAATTGTGTAATAAAGATATAAGCTATGGTCAAGAAGTCAGGGATCGAGTTTGTTATCCCCTAGTAATCAGAAAATAAAAAATCATAACTGTGCATTTGTTTCTATTAAGTTGATAATTATCGTGCATTAGCTCAACAGTGAAAACCTTATCAGATTGTCTTAAGTGAAACTATTAGGTTATGTTAGGTCTGCTTATTTCACAGTTTAATTATGTCTTCTTAGTGACAAATGAAGTCAGCAACATGTAAAAAAATGGCATTGCACACTTATAAAAATAATGCACAGGGATGAAGCGTTGCCTGGTTGGCAACAAAATATGTAACGTGCACGTTATTTGCAAAAAAGTACTGTAATTGGGGGAGAAACCTCTTCTGTCAATGTCTTTTTCAGTAAAGTGATCCTCCTTTTTACAGTTTCTCCAGAACTAAAAGAGAATGCACTTTTCTTTTACTTTTTCTAAACCATATTCCCCTTCTACATGAGTTCAACTAAATCTTAATAGTGAACATAGAATTAGAAATTTTCAAGGCTGATGCTGCAGGCCGGGCCTCAGTGTGTTACATCAGAACAAAACTAATCTGATAAATTCTCTTTTAAGACAGTAGTCAGGCTTGAAAATTGAATATACTTGTATGTACACATGTAAGAAAAAAACATAGCAAAAAGAGAAAATGGAAATATCTCAATATTTTCAACCTCTGGATAGTGAAATAATGGGTCATTGTTATTTATACTATATACTTTGTTTTTATAGTTTGTATTACTTTTATGGTCAAGAAAAATGTAGTTAAATGTCTTTTTCTTCTTCTAAATAACCAGTAAAATTATTTTTCCGAGATAACTCCCTCCAAAAAACTAAATAAAATGAAGAATGGAACACAGGACAGATAAAACATTATGTGTATTATTTGGTCATAGTTGGAAAATTTATTTAGGATAAAACTGTAACTTATACATGACATTCATGAACATAATTATGCATGAGATATAAAACAAACACAAAAAAGTGCTATTTTTTTCTCTTTCTACATGTTAATGCCTGATTGAAGTAAAATACCAGTTAGCTGGCCTTATATAACAGTGAGATTGTTTATGTAAAGAAGATATAAGCAACTTATTTAAGTGGACCAAAAAAGGATGAAGTTTAATCAGAACACAACAGATTTTTTGAAGGGCAGCATCTTTCTAAAATCCTTTTTTAATCTCTAAAATAGAGAGAATGGACCAATGATCTCTGAGGTCTCTTTCTTCCAGTGTTGTCTGATAGCATGAAATCCGACTCCCTAATGAAGGATAATGCTGCACTGAATCAGGCTAAAGAGATTTACTGATACAAAATATGAGAAACCCCTATTAATCAGCAGAGTGAAGGATTCTATGATGGACTTATGGCTTATTTTTTTCAGAAGAACAAAAGCAAAGGAGAATTGCATGAGTAGAAATAATGATGCTGAGAAAGTATTGTCAACATGTGAAATCAAGTTTATGGTATTTTATTTTTAAGGTTAGATTACATTGCACATTTAGATGACATATAATTTTGCTTATATTTTGGGTTTAGGTTTTAAATATAATCAATGCTAGAAACAAAATTCTTTCACTTTTCCACATCTCTTACAGCATTCATTAGTGTCAACTAGGTGGGACTTGATAACAGTAATTAATTGCTGGTGATACTTTATTGAAGCCCTGGTGGTACAGTGGTTAAGAGCTACAGCTGCTAACCAAAAGGCTGGCATTTAAAAACCACCAGCCACTTCTTGGAAACCCTGTGGGGCAGTTCTACTCTGTCCTGTAGAGTTACTATAAATCAGAATCCACTGGACAGCAACAGGTTTGATTTTGGTTTGATGACACTTTATTAGGAAGCTCATTTTCTGGCTGACTCAACTTCTCAATCCCAGCCCAAAACCCAGAAAATGTGGAAAAATATCCCGAAGCCACTTCAAACCCATGTCCCAAGGGGCATACACTAAAATATACATGTTTTCTTATGTGTCTTAAAGCTCATTTGTTTTGATGAATGTTCTAAAATAGTCCACGATGCATTCAAGGTGTTCAGTTTTAAGTGAAGGGTTGTTGTTGTTAGGTGCCTTGGAGTTGATTCCAACTCACAGCAACCCTATAGGACAGAGTAGAACTGCCCCATAGAGTTTCCTAAGCTGTCGTCTTTACGGGAGCGGATCACCAGGTCTTTTCTCCTGCGAAGCCGCTGGTGGGTTTGAAACACCCACCTTGTGGTTAGCAGCTGAGCGTGCCTTTCCGTTAGCAGCTGAGCACTTAACCGTTGCCCCCCCGCCCCAGGGCTCCTAAGTGAGGGATAAACCCAAAAAACCTATTGCCCTTGCGTTGAAAGAAAATGTGGGTGAAGGAAAATTTTTTACAAGCAAGATTACATAATATGATAGACACATGAAAAGAGATAGCAAGCTCACAGTAAGGGAGGAGATATTGTTAGGTGCCGTCAAGTCGGTTCCCATAGCGATCCTATGAACAACAGAACAAAACACTGCCGGATCCTGCACCATCCTCACAATCATTGCTATGTTTGAGCCCATTGTTGCAGCTAAGGGAGGGGATAGACAACTGTATAAAGGAAACACAGGAGCTAACGCTTAATCACTTGAGGCCGCCTAGTGCAAGAAAATTATGCCAAATGAGGGAACTTTGTATTAAGTCCCAGTATCATCACTGAGTCTCATAATGATGAACTAAAGTCAATTATTTAAGAAACCAGGGAAGTTTATATTGTTTTTTAAAAAGGTTCCATCAATGATTATTAAACGAATACAGCTTTGGCTTTTATATGGATGTATTTCAATTGTTGGGAAAATACACATTCCTAAAACCAGCTCATCCGATTGTGACAAATTATAACTAAAGTTTATAGTGTTTTTGAAATGTCTTCCCTTTATTCTTCTTTCAGGGAGACCATCTATAATTTTCCATAGAGGCAGCTAATGTTGGTTTAAGGTCTTACTTTTATATTTAAAATCCTTTATTTTTTAGTTAAAGAACAGAAGATGTTAAGATTCTGAAAATACCTCTTTATATGGTGTTTGTTTTATGATCTAGAAAACTATTTTAAAATCCTACTGTTTGTAATCCCTTACTGATTCCTAGCTACTATAGGGTTTTCATCCACAGACAAGTAATGGTTATACGACAGTTTGTAATGATGTATTACAAAAAAATTTAATTGTTACACATTTTCTTATACATAGTTGAAATGATGAAATGAAAAAATAATTTAAAGGTTCTGCTTATTCCTTCTTCCCCCTTACGCAGAGAACTGTTAGGAACAGGTCTGAGTACCAAGAGGTGGCAGGAAACTTTTATATGAAGTTGCATGGAGGTAGATCTAGACATCTTTTTTTTTTTTTTTTTTTTTGAGTGATGCAGAAGTTTAAAGCTGATATAGATAACAACAATAATAATTAAAAGCAGTTCCATTGAACTAATTTCGACTCATGGTGACCCCATGTGTGTGACAGTAGAACTACACTCCATAAAGTTTTCAAAGGCTAATTTTTTAGAAGTATAGGTTTCCAGGCCTTTCTTCCTAGTTGCTTAGCAGTAGATTCAAACCAGCAACCTTTGGCTTAGTAGCCAAATGCTTAACCGTTTGCACCACCCATGGACTCCTATAGACAGTAAATAGTATTTAAACAAGAATCAAGGAATGGAGGTAAACATGGGCTATGGAACCAACAGAATTTGTTAGTGAGCATTAACGGAGCAGGTAAATGGGAAAAAAAAGTGTCTGAGGAATTCCCAAGGTAGCATGTAGACACCTGAAGCAATTTTGAGGGGCAGTTTATGGGATAGTTGGCATGAGTGTACTGAATATGTGTGAAGGGGCTGGGATAGAGTGAAAAGTTTCTTCTGAGAGCTGTACCTGGGAGTACCTAGAAAGATATACTTGGAAATAAAACAACTGCAATTTAAATTTTTAGAAGTTTTGCTTTGTGCTCACACACTTTCTGTGATACCTCTGAAAGTATTTCTAATACGCAATATAAAAACCCACTGCCTTCGAGTCAATTCCAACTCACAGCGACCCCTTAGGGTTTCCAAGGTTGTAATTCTTTATGGAAGCAGACTGCCACATCTTTCTCCTGTGGATCCACTGGTGGTTTCGAACCACCCACCTTTCAGTTAGCAGTCGATCGTTTCAACCACTGCACCACCAGGGCTCCTAATATGCAATATAGTTATATAATGTAGTACTCCTTGGTATTATTAATATAAATAAATATAATGATGTCCTCAAGTACTCTCTCCTATGGGTTAATATAGTAAGGCAGTTTGTCATGTCATAATTAAAAAGTCAAATCCTAATTACTGCAATAGACACCTATCTAATATTCATTGTCATAAGTACCATTTTATTATTATCTGGCAAATTCTGGAGTATGTTAAAAAGAGACCATTTTTAATATACAAATGATGACTTTTATTCCAAGAATTACATTCTTTCATATAGAATAATGCTGCGCTTCATTTTTAGAGCATTTTGATTGACCTAATATAATAACCTCACATGTATAGTCCTCTAGTAGCACAGTGGTTAAAGCACTCAGCTACTAACCGAAAGATTGGCAGTTTGAACCCACCAGCTGCTCCTTGGGAGAAAGATGTGGCAGTCTGCTTCTGTAAAGATCACAGCCTTGGAAACCCTGTTGGGAAAGTTCTACTCTGTTCTATAAAGTGATTATGAGTTGGAATCGATTCCATGGCAATGGGTGGGAATACAGCTGATCACTAACAGCTTAGTGTTTTGCTTTCCTGTTGGAGACTTGCTTTAGTTTCTGCTTTAAAGGTCATGATCTTTTATTCCTCTTTGGACCTTTTTTAATTAAACAACATTTCTTTTATTATAGATCTAATTATTTATGCATCTTTATTTTTCCTTTCATCTAATACAGATTATAAAGACATCAACAGTCCTTCACCTTCTAGTTTCTAAATCTGAAATTTTCCTTTTCTGTTTGGAACAGACTCATGTGCTCTAGATTTGAGTCCACAAGTTATCCTGTGTCAGATATTTCACCAGCACATTCTTGGTGGTGGGGGAAACTGAAGTTGGTTGCAAGAAACTACTAATACAAAGGTCATAACAAATACATTGAAAACTGTATTTTAATGGAGAACCTTCGCATTAATTTCAGAATGTCTGCATCCTTGTGATCTTGATGTCAGCTTCAAGCAAACACCCAAGCAGAGTAGATGTAAAAAATTTACTAAAAAAAATACCAAAAATTCTGTAAACAAATCTAACCCTCCCCTACCCCCTCAGCTTGCACAGAAGTGCAGAGAGATACCTGAGGAAATTTGTTTTTTCATGGGTTTTTTTTTTTTCTGTTTTTTGGGGGGCTTTTCTTGTTTTTTTTTTTTAAATTTGTTCTGTTTTTTTTTTTTTCCTGCTTTTTCCTTTTTTGTCTTTCTTCAGTACTGTTTCTCATTTCTCTATATCTTCCTTCTCTTCTTGTCCCCTGAATACCTGGCACTGAATACCTCTATGCCTTCTAGCTAGGCTGTACTGCAACACCTGGGAACAACTTCCGCAGAACTCGTAGCTGCACTGGTGGGATCCCTGGGAGCTTGGGTGTTCTTTATTCTTTCTAATTTTTATTTATTCATTCTTTTCTTTTCTTTTTTCCCTTCTTCTTCCCCTTTTTGTTTTTCTCCGTTTCATAGTCTCTCATCTCTCCACTCCACTCTTTTTTGATTCTTTCTATGTTTTGGCTCCTGTTCATCTCTCCTCTGTCCGATACCCACACCCATCTTAGCTCCACACATCACAATACCCCCCCTCCATCCTGCTTACCTGCACCCTGCACTTAACATCACACCACCAAGCAGCACAGACACAGCCTACCGGAACCTGCCCTGCACTGGTTACTGACCTGCCCTGGTGGCTGTAGTAAGTGCCACAAACAACCCATCCCAGCAAGTACTCTTCAACTAGACCCACCTTGCTATACCAAATCTGAGAGACTGACATGCCAATTGGAGAAAAAGGCGAAAAGTATCATGCCCACAGACAAGCAAACAACAAAAAACACACAGCCTGCCTGCTTAGACATAGCCAAATAAAAAAAACAGGGACAAAACAAACAAATCTACAATAAATAAACGAGGAAAATAACTACTGAATGCTCCGAAGACAGCAGACAATATCAAAACATTTACAAAAACAAGATAAGATGGTTCCAGTAGACATCCAAAATAAAACACCAGATGACTTTCCAGGGGAAGAAAAGGCACTAGAACTAACTGATAGGGAATTCATACCTCTAATACTCAGAATTCTCCAAGAGTTGAAGCAAAAAGCAGACAAAAATGAGGAAAAAATAGACAAATTCATGGAAAAAGCAAACAAATTCATGGAAAATACTGACAAAAAAATGAAAGAATTCAGGAAATTAACGCAGGAACAAAATGCCAAAATAAATTCACAACTAGAAATTATACAAAAACAACAATTAGAAATCCAAAAGATAAACAACAAGATTTCGGAAATGGACACTGTCATAGAAGGGCTGAGGAGCAGATTTGAAATGGCGGAAGACAGGATCAGCAGAATTGAAGACAAACACTTATATACAACTCTGTTTGAGGAAAACTCAAAAAAAAAAAAAAAAAAAAAGCAAAGAAAAATGAAGAGATCCTGAGAACTATGTGGGATACAATCAAAAGCAAAAATTTTCTAGTGATCAGAGTTCCAGAACAGGGGCAGAAAACAGAAAACACAGAGAGGGTCATTGAAGAACTGCTGACAGAAAACTTCCCCAATATCATGAAAGATGAAAAGCTGGCCATCCATGAAGCTCAACAAACCCCATATAGGATAGACTCCAAAAGAAAATCACCAAGGCATATCATAATCACACTTGCCAAAACCAAAGACAAAGAATCCTGAGAGCAGCTCATGAAAAACAAAAAGTCACATACAGAGGGGAAACAATAAGACTCAGCTCAGATTATTCAGCCAAAACCATGCAGGCAAGAAGGCAAGGGGATGACATATACAAAACATTGAAAGAAAAAAATTACCAGCCAAGAGTAACATATCCTACAAAACCCTGGTTCGAATATGATGGTGAAATTAGGACAATTCCAGATAAATAGAAATTAAGGGAAGATGTAAAAACCAAACCAAACGTACAAGAATTATTAAAGGAGTCCTTCGATCTGAGAACAAACAACTTCAGCTCACAGGCTGAACCTAGGATGCAGTATCGTACCAGCCAGATACCAATCTAGGAAATGAACACTCAAGGACTATCCAAAACCAAAAGAAATACAACAGGGAATCAGAGCAGTTAATCAGTAAATGACTGTGGGGATATGTGCCATTAAAATATGGATGTATAAAGGCCTCTATGCTGCACAACATGTTGAGAATTGTCCCCAACATGTTGAGACTTGTTACGACTTGTTTTTCCAAACCCGTTACTGATTGGCTTGTTTACCTGAATTCCTCCTCCCTTGCCTGAAACTTATAGTTATTCACCCAAAGCCCATTGTCCTGTTATTTGCTTCACTCTTTACTGTATTGACTATAAAATAAATTCCTGGGACTGAAGCCAAGGTTCGACTACTCAGAGTGACCCTCCTGGCCCCACTTCTCTGTAAGAGTTGTGGCATTGGTTACAGTCTCTGCTGCTGCAACACATGACAACAACATCAGAACAATAAAAGAGGAAATAAACGTTGTAGCTATAGAACCTTCTAATGGAGAGGAAGGCAAGGCGATAGCAAGTAATCATAGACTGCTTCGAACTTAGTAAGATAAGGGTAAATTTCATGATAACCACAAAGAAAGTTAACTAGTATACTCATAAAAATAAAGAGGAAAAATATAAAGTCTCAGTAAAAAAAAGAGAAATGAAAAAAAAGAATCCACAAACAAAAGAAATTCAGCACATGGGAGTCAGAAGAACAAAAAAAACATCAGCACCACAAAAAAAAAGCACTACAAAATGACAGCAGTAAACTCACGTCTATCAATAATTAATTACACTGAATGTAAATGGACTGAATGCACCCATAAAGAGGAGAGTGACAGAATGGATAAGAAAACAGGATCCATCACTATGCTGTCTACAAGAAACACTCCTTAGAAATAAAGACGTGAATTTATTAAAAGTCAAAAGTTGGAAAAAAATATATCAAGCTAAAAACTACCAAAAAAGAGCAGGAGTGGCAATACTAATCTCAGATAAAATAGACATTAAAACAAAATCCACCATAAAAGACAAAGAAGGACACTATATAATGATTAAGGGGATGATACATTATGAAGACATAACCATAGTAAACATCTACGCACCCAATGACAGGGCTCCAAAATACATAAGACAAACTCTAACAACACTGAAAAGAGAAATTGACAGTTCCACAATAATAGTAGGAGACTTCAACACACCCTCTCAGTAAAGGACAGAACAACTAAAAAGAAACTGAGCAAAGATACAGAAGAGCTAAAGGGCACAGTCATCCAACCTGTCCTCATAGACATATATAGAACACTCCATCCTACAGCTGCAAAGTACACATTCCTTTCCAATGCACATGGAACGTTCTCCAGAATAGACCACATCTTAGGCCACAGAGCAATCCTCAACAAGATCCAAAATGTTGAGATAATACAAAGTATCTTCTTTGACCACAATGCCATCAAGGTAGAAATTAGCAACAGAAAGAGCAAGGAAAAAAAATCAATTACATGCAAACTGAATAACACCCTGCTTACAAACCACTGGGTAATAGAAGAAATCAGAGATGGAATAAAGAAATTCCTAGAATCAAATGATAATGAAAACATATTATCTTAGGCTGGGTTCTCTAGAGAAGCAAAAAGAGTAAAGTGTATAAATATATACAGAGAGAGAGATTTATGTCAAGGAAACAGCTCACGCAATTGTAGAGGCTAGAACGTCCCAAGTCTGTGGATCAGGGTAAAGGCCTCTCCCGAGTCACACAGCTGCAGAAGCTGGCAAGCCCAGTATCAGCAGGTGGGAGAGCAGGGCTCCTGTTCACAGGCTGTGCAGATCGAAGAATCCCAGGTTCAGCAGATAAGCTGACAGCTCAGGCCCCAAGAACCAGAGATGAGATGACAGGAGGCAGCCGCAGGATCCAGAGAGAGCAAAAAGCCAGAATGTCACTTATATTAAGATGCAGGCCACAACCCCCTGGAGACTACCTTTCATTTGATTGGCTACTCATGGTATATTCAATCATGGGAGTGATTACATTACAGCACTGAGAATTCTGGCCCAGTCAAGTTGACACAAAATCTCAACCATAACACACATCATGCCAAAACCTTTGGGACACAGGAAAGACAGTCCTCAGAGGACAATTTATAGCGACAGATGCACACATCAAAAAAGAAGAAAGGAACACACCCAAAACATTAACTACACAACTCAAACAAATAGAAAGAGAACAGCAAAAAAGCCCACAGCCAGCAGATGAAAGGAAATAATAAAGATCAGAGCAGAAATAAAAGAAATAGAGAATACAAAACAATAGAAAGAATCAACAAAACCAAAAGTTGGTTCTTTGAAAGAATCAACAAAATCGACAAACCACTGGCCAGACTGACAAAAGAAAAACAGGAGAGGACAAAAATAACCCAAATAAGAAATGAAATAGGTGACATTACAACAGACGCAACTGAAATAAAAAGGATCATAACAGAATATTATGAAAAACTACACTGCAACAAATTTGAAAACCTAGAGGAAATGGATAAATTTCTAGAAACAGGCTACCTACCCAAACTACAATAAAGTGATGTTGAAAATCTAAACAGACCCATAACAAGAGAAGAGATTGAAAAGGTAATAAAAAAAACTTCCAACAACAAAAAAAGCCCTGGCCCAGATGGCTTCACTGTCGAATTATACAAAACATTCAGAGAAGAGCTTGTAGTACTACTACTCAAGCTATTTCAGAGCATAGAAAAGGAAGCAGAAGTTCTGAATTCATTCTATGAATCCAGCATAAACCTGATACCAAAACCAGGCAGAGATGCCACAAAAAAAGTAAATTACAGACCAATATCTCTCAAGAAAATAGATGCAAAAATTCTCAACAAAATTCTAGCCAATAGAATTCAACATCATATCAAAAAAACAACACACCACGACCAAGAAGGATTCATACCATTTGTGCAAGGAAGGTTCATTAGAAAATCAATCAATGTAATCCACCACATAAATAAAAGGAAAGAATAATCACACGATCATCTGAATTGAAGCAAAAAAGGCATTCAACAAAGTCCAACACCCATTCCTGATAAAAACTCTCAATAAAATAGGTGTGGAAGGGAAATTTCTCAACATATTAAAGGGCATCTATGCAAAACCAATGGCCAACATCATTCTAAATGGAGAGAGGCTGAAAACATTCCCTTTGAAAACAGGAACAAGGATGCCCTTTATTGCCACTCCTATTTTACATTGTGCTGGAAGTTCTAGCTAGAGCAATAAGGCAAGAAAAGGAAATAAAGGGCATCCAAATTGGTAACAAAGAAGTTAAACTGTCCCTGTTTGCAGATGATATGATACTATACATAGAAAACCCTAAATACTCCACGAGAAGTCTACTGGAATTAATAGAAAGATTCAGCAGAGTAGCAGAATACAAGATAAACATACAAAAATCTGTTGGTTTCCTATACACAAATAAAGAGAATGATGAAAAGAAAATCAGGAAAACAATAACATTTATAATAGCCCATGAAAATAATAAAATAGTTAGGAATAAATCTAACCAGGGATGTAAAAGTCCTATACAAAGAAAACTACAAAACACTACTGTAAGAAACCCAAAGGGATCTACATAAATGGAAAAACATACTATGGTCATGGATAGGTAGAATGAACATAATGAAAACGAAAATTCTACCCAAAGCAATTTACAAATACAGTGCAATCCTTATCCAAATACTATCAACATTATTCAAAGAGATGGAAAAACTAATCATTAAATTTATATGGAAGGGGAAGAAGCCCCAAATAAGTAAAGCACTACTGAAGAAGAAGAATGAAATTGGAGGGCTCACACTACCTGACTTCAGAACCTACTATACAGCTACAGTAGTCAAAATAGCCTGGTACTTGTACAACAACAGATACATTGACCAATGGAACAGAAATGAGAAACCAGATGTAAATCCATCCACCGACGGTCACCTGATCTTTAACAAGTGCCCAAAGTCCATCAAATTGGGAAAAGATAGTCTTTTTAACAAATGGTGCTGGCAAAACTGGATATCCATCTGCAAAAAAATGAAACAGGACCCATACTCACGCCATATAGAAAAACTAATTCAAAATGGATCAAAGACCTAAATATAAAGCCAAAAACTATAAAGTTCATAGTAGAAAAAATAAGAGCAACGCTACAGGCCCTAATACACAGCATTAACAAGATACAAACCATAACCAGCAACACACAAACCCTGGAAGATTAGCTAGATACCTGGGATCTTCTAAAAATCAAACAAAAAGACTTCACCAAAAGAATTTATCAAAAGAGTAAGAAGAGAACCTATAGAGTGGGAAAAATTTTTTGTACAGTACGAGTCAGACAAAGGTCTAATCTCCATAATCTACAAGAAAATCCAACACCTCTACAACAAAAAGACAAATCATCCTATTAAAAAATGGGCAAAGGAAATGAGCAGACACTTCACCAAAGAAGACATTCAAGCGACCAACAGACACATGAGGAAATGCTCGCGATCACTAGCCATTAGGGAACTGCAAATTAAAACCACAATGAGATACCACCTCACCCCGGCATTACTGGCACAAATCAAAAACACTGGAAATAACAAATGTTGGAGGGGCTGTGGGGAGATCGGAACTCTTATGCACTGCTGGTGGGAATGCAAAATGATACAACCATTTTGGAAAATGATATGGTACTTCCTTAGAAAGCTAGAAATAGAAATACCATTTGATCCAGCAATCCCACTCCTAGGAATATAACCTAGAGAAATAAGAGTCGTCACTCAAATAGACATATGCACACCTATGTTCATGGCAGCATTGTTCACAATAGCAAAACGATGGAAACAACCTAGATGCCCAACAACAGATGAATGGATAAAACTAAGGTACATACACACAGTGGGGTACTATGCAGCGAGAAAGAACAACGATGAATCTGTGAAGGATCTCATAACATGGATGAAAGTGGAGGACATTATGCTGAGTGAAATAAGTCAATCACAAAAGGACAAATATTGTATGACATGTCCATTGTAAAAACCTGTGAAGAAGTTTACACACAAGAAGTAACAATCTTTGTTGGTTACCAGAGATGGGAAGGGTGGGGGGGAAATACGAAATAGGCAATAGATAAGTGGTATCTTTGGTCAAGGGTGGGACAGTACACAATATTGGGGAAACCAGCACAACTTGTACAAGAAAAGGTCATGGAAGCTCCATAGACACATCCAAACTCCCTGAGGGACTGAATTGCTGGGGGGAGTGCTTGGGGGTCATGGTCTCGGGGAACATCTAGCTGAATTGGCAGAACACTGTTTATAAAGACAGTGTTCTACATTATTCCTTCGTGAGTAGCGTCTGGGGTCTTAAAAGCCTGTGAGCAGTCATCTAAGATACTCCACTGGTCTCAGTCCTTCAGGAGCAAGGGAGAATGAAGAGAAGAGGATACAAGGAAAAGATTAGTTCAAAGGACTAATGGACCACAAGGCCTCCACCGGACTGAGTCCAGTACAGCTAGATGCTGCCAAGCTACCATCACTGACTGCTCTGACCAGGATGACAACAGAGAGTTCTGGACAGAGCTGGAGAAGGATGTAGAACAAAATTTTAACTCCCCAAAAAAAGACCAGATTTACTAGCCTAAAGAAGACTGGAGAAACCCCGAGAGTATGGCCCCCAGACACACTTTTAGCTCAGTGGTGAAGTCATCACTGAGGTTCACTGTTCAGCCTGGGAGTGGACAGCCCATAAAACCAAATGGGACTAATGAGGTACAGCAGTCCAGGGACAAGGGCCAGAAGGCAGAAGGGGACAAGGAAGCTGGTGATAGGGAACCCAAGGTTGAGTAAGGATAGTGTTGATGTGCTGTGAGGTTGTTAAC
This sequence comes from Dugong dugon, assembly GCA_030035585.1. NCBI lineage: Eukaryota > Metazoa > Chordata > Mammalia > Sirenia > Dugongidae > Dugong > Dugong dugon. The sequence goes on from CM057479.1 coordinate 40,466,372, forward strand.
CATTGTCATAGGGTAACATGTGTACTAACTGTTTAATGAGAAACTATTTTGTTCTGTAAGCCTTCATCTAAAGTGAGAATAGCAGCACAATTGGAAGAGCGTAGTCAATGTCACTGAACTGTGCGTGTAGAAATTTTTGAAATGGTGTATCTTTGGCTATGTATATTTTCACCAAAAAAAAAAAAGTTGTGAAGGGAGAGGGTTGACATGTTGTGAGGTTGTTAACCAATGTCATAAAACAATATGTGTACTACTGTTTCATGAGAAACTATTTGTTCTGTAAGCCTTCACCTGAAGTATAATTAAAAAAAAAAAAAAAAAAAAGGATACAAGGAAAAGGTTAGTCCAAAGGACTAATGGACCACATCTGCCAAGGCCTCCACCAGACTGAGTCCAGTACAGCTAGATGGTGCCGGGCTACCACGGCTGACTGCTCTGATGGGGACCACAACAAAGGGTTCTGGACAGAGCTGTAGAGGGATGTAGAACAAAATTCTAACACACACAAAAAAGACCAGATTTACCGGCCTCAAAGAGACTGGAGAGACCCTGAGAGTATGGCCCCCAGACACCCTTTTAGTCCAGTGGTGAAGCCCCTCCCAAAATTCACTGTTCAGCTGGGGATTGGACAGCCCTAAAGAACAAAGTGGTACTAATCAGGCACAGCAGTCCAGGAACAAGGACTAGAAGACAGAAGGTGACAGGAAAGCTGGTGATAGGGAACCCAAGGTTGAGTAAGGACAGTATTAATGTGTAGTGGGGTTGTTAACTGTTTTCATAGGGCAGCATGTGTACTGTTTAATGAGAATCGATTTTGTTCTGTAAAACTTCATCTAAAGTGAGAATAGCAGCACAACTGGAAGACCGTGGTCGATATCTCTGAATTGTGCATGTAGAAATTTTTGAAATGATGTATCTTTGGCTAAGTATATTTTCACCAAAAAAAAAAAAAAAAAAAAAGGTCAAGAAGGGAGAGGGTTGACATGTCGTGGGGTTGTTAACCAGTGTCATAAAACAATATGTGTACTACTATTTAATGAGAAACTATTTGTTCTGTAAACCTTCACCTGAAATACCATAAAAAAAAAAAGGAAAAACAACAACAACAAAAGAAATGTTACTAAAGGAAACAGAATAGAAATTTATATACATATATATATTTATTATACTTTAGATAAAGGTTTACAGAACAAATAGTTTCTCATTAAACAGTCAATACACAATTGTTTTATGACATTGGATGACAACCCCATGACGTATCAACACTCTCCCTTCTCGAACTTGGAGGACCCTTTTTTTTTTTTTTGGTGAAAATATACATAGCCAAAGTTACACCATTCCAAGATTTTCTATATGTACAGTTCAGTGACATCAATTACAATCTTCCAGTTGTGCTGCTATTCTCACTATCCTTTTTCAAATTATTCCATCACCATTATCTTCAACTCACTGCCCCCTAGGCTTCCCATCAAAACTTTTGAGCTGCTGCTGACAATTTGATCACACATAGATACTTCTTTTCTTCTTTTTTTTGTACCTTAAATGAAGGGTTGCAGAACAAATAGTTTCTCATTAAACGGTTAGCACATATATTGCCCTATGACAATGGTTAAGAATCCCACAACATGTCAACACTGTCCCTTCTCAACCTTGGATTCCCTATCACCAGTTTTTGCGTCCCTCCTGCCTACTAGTCCTTGTCCCTTGACTGCTGTGCCTCATTAGTCCTGTTTTGTTTTATGAGGCTGTCCAATCCCTGGCTGAACGGTGAACGTCGGGAGTGACTTCACCACTGAGCTAGACAGGTGTCCAGGGGCCATACTCTTGGGTTTCTCCAGTCTGTCAGGCCAGGAAATCTGGTTTTTTTTTTTTTTAGTTAAAATTTTGTTCTACATCCTTTTTCAGCTCTGTGCAGGACCCTCTTTTGTGATCCCGGTTAGAGCAGTCTGTGGTGGTAGCCAGGCACCATCTAGCTGTACTGGACTCAGTCTGGTGGAGGCTGTGGTAGCTGTGGTCCATTAATCCTTTGGACTAATCTTTTCCTTGTATCTTATTCTCTTCATTCTCCCTTGCTCCCGAAGGACTGAGACCAGTGGAGTATCTTAGATGACTGCTCACAGGCTTTTAAGACCCCAGACGCTACTCACGAAGGAATAATGTAGAACACTGTCTTTATAAACAGTGTTCTGCCAATTCAGCTAGATGTTCCCCGAGACCATGACCCCCAAGCACTCCCCCCAGCAATTCAGTCCCTCAGGGAGTTTGGATGTGTCTATGGAGCTTCCATGACCTTTTCTTGTACAAGTTGTGCTGGCTTTTCCAGTATTGGGTACTGTCTTACCCTTCTCCAAAGTTACCACTTATCTATTGTCTGTTTAGTTCCCCCGTACCCCTCCCATCCCTCGTAACCAACAAAGATCGTTTCTTTTGTGTGTGTAAACTTTTACATGAGTTTTTACAGTAGAGGTCTCATACAATATTTGTCCATTTGTGATTGACCCATTTCACTCAGCATAATGTCCTACAGTTTCATCCATGTTATCAGATGATTCACAGAGTCATCATTGTTCTTTATCTTTGCATAATACTCCATTGTGTGTATGTACCATAGTTTGTTTATCCATTCATCTGTTGATGGGCATCTAGGTTGTTTCCTGCTATTGTGAACAGTGCTGCAATGAATATGGGTGTGCATATGTCTATTTGTGTGATGGCTCTTCTTTCTCTAGGATATATTCCTAGGAGTGGGATTGCTGGATCAAATGGTATTTCTATTTCTAGCTTTCTAAGGAAGTACCATATCATCTTCCAAAATGGGTGTATCATTTTGCATTCCCACCCAGCAGTGCATAAGAGTTCCGATCTCCCCACAGCCCCTCCAACATTTGTTATTTCCAGTGTTTTTGATTCGTGCCAGTAATGCCAGGGTGAGATGGTATCTCATTGTGGTTTTAATTTGCATTTCTCTAATGGCTAGTGATTGTGAGCATTTCCTCACGTGTCTGTTGGCCGCTTGAATGTCTTCTTTGGTGAAGTGTCTGTTCATTTCCTTTGCCCATTTTTTAATAGGATTATTTGTCTTTTTGTTTTAGAGGTATTGGATTTTATTATAGATTTTAGACATTAGACAGAGATTAGAACTTTGTCTGACTTGTAATGTTTAAAAATTTTTTCCCAGTCTGTAGGTTCTCTTTTTACTCTTTTGGTGATGTCTTTTGATGAGCATAAGTGTTTCATTTTCGGAAGATCCCAGTAATATAGCTTATCTTGTGGGGTCTGTGTGTTGTTGGTTATGGTGTGTATCCTGTTAATGCCATGCATTAGGGCCTGTAGCATTGGTCCTATTTTTTCTTCTATGAACTTTACAGTTCGTGATTTATATTTAGGTCTTTGATCCATTTTTAGTTAGTTTTTGTGTATGGTGTGAGTTATGGGTCCTGTTTCATTTTTTTGCAGATGGACATCCAATTTTTCCAGCACCATTTGTTAAAAAGACTATCTTTTTGCCATTTGATGGACTTTTGGCCCTTGTCGAAGATCAGGTGACTGTAGGTGGATGGATTTACATCTGGGTTCTCAGTTCTCTTCCATTAGTTTATGTATCCATCATTGTACCAGTACCAGGATGTTTTGACTACCGTAGCTGTAATAGTAGGTCCTTAAGTCAGGTAGTGTGAGTCTTCCTACTTTCTTCTTCTTCTTCAGTAGAGATTTATTTATCTGGGGCTTCTTCCCTTTCCATATAAAGTTAATGATTAGTTTTCCATCTCTTTAAAGAATGTGTTGGTATTTGGATCGGGATTGCATTGTGTTTGTAAATTGCTTTGGATCAAATTGTCATTTTCACTATGTTGAGTCTACCTATCCATGAGCATGGGATGTTTTTCCATTTATGTCGATACCTCTGGGTTTCTTGCAGTAGTATTTTGTAGTTTTCTTTGTATAGGTCTTTTACATCCCTGGTTAAATTTATTCCTATTTTATTTTTTAGGGGCTATTGTAAATGGTATTGCTTTCCTGATTTCCTTTTCATCATTCTCTTTATTGGTGTGTAGGAATCCAACTGATTTTTGTATGTTTATCTTGTATCCTGCTACTCTGTTGAATCTTTCTATTAGTTCCAGTAGATTCCTCATGGAGTCTTTAGGGTTTTCTATGTATAGTATCGTATCATCTGCAAACAGGGACAGTTTAACTTCTTCATTACCAATTTAGATGCCCTTTATTTCTTTTTCTTGCCTTATTGCTCTAGCTAGGACTTCCAGCACAGTGTTAAATAGGAGTGGTTATAAAGGGCATCCTTGTCTTGTTCCTGTTTTCAAGGGGGATGTTTTCAGCCTCTCTCCATTACGAATGATGTTGGCTGTTGGTTTTGCATAGATGCCCTTTATTACATTGAGAAATTTTCCTTCTATACTTATTTTATTGAGAGTTTTTTATCAGGAATGTGTGTTTCAGTTTGTCAAATGCTTTTTCTGCATCAGTTGAGATGATAATGTGATTGTTTTCTTTCCTTTTATTTATCTGGTGTATTACGTTGATTGATTTTCTAATGCTGAACCATCCTTGCATACCTGGTATGAATTGTACTTCCTCGTGGTGTGTTAATTTTTTGATATGATGCTGAATTCTATTGCCTAGAATTTTGTTGAGAATTTTTGTGTCTATATTCATGAGAGATATTGGTCTGTAATTTTCTTTTTTTGTTGTGTCTTTCACTGGTTTTGTATCAGGGTTTTGCTGGCTTCATAAAATGGATTTGGAAGTTTTGCTTCCTCTTCTATATTCTGTAATTGTTTGAGTAGTACTGGTATAAGCTATTCTCTGAATGTTTTGGTAGAATTCTCCATTGAAGCCATCTGGGCCAGGGCTTTTATTATTTGAGAGTTTTTTTTTTATTACCTTTTCAATCTCTTCTCTTGTTATGGGTCTGTTCAGATTTTCAACATCACTTTGTTGTAGTTTGGTTAGGTAGTGTTTTTCTAGAAATTTATCCATTTCCTCTAATTTTTCAAATTTGTTGGATATAGTTTTTCATAATACTTTGTTATAATCTTTTTTATTTCAGTTGGGTCTGTTATAATTTCCCCCATTTTGTTTCTTATTTGGGTTTTTTACATCCTCTGTTGTTTTTCTTTTGTCAATCTGTCTAATGGCTTGTCGATTTTGTTGATCCTTTCAAAGAACAAACTTTTGGTTTTCTTGATTATTTCTATTCTCTATTTCATTTTTAACTGCTCTGATGTTTATTATTTCCTTTCCTGCCCTACACTGATTTTTCCGCCCTGGTGGCTGTAGTAAGTGCTGCAAACAACCGGTCCCAGTAACTCCTCTTCAGCTAGACCTACCCTGCCATACCATATCTGAGTGACTGACCCTGCCAATTGGAGAAGGAGGTGAAAAGTATTGTGCCCACAGATGAGCAAACAACAAAGAACACATAGCCCACCTGTTTAGACATAGCCAAATTAAAAAAAAAAAAAAAAAAGGGACGAAACAAACAAATCTACAATCAATAAACGAGAAAAATAATTACTGAATGCCTCGAAGACAGTAGATAATATCAAAACATTTACAAAAACAGGACAGGATGGTTCTGGTAGGCATCCAAAATAAAACACCAGATGACTTTCCGGTAGAAGAAAAGGCACTAGAACTACCTGACAGGGAATTCAAATCTCTAATACTCAGAATTCTCCAAGAGCTGAAGCAGAAAGCAGACAAAAATGAGGAAAAAAATAGACAAATTCATGGAAAACACAAACAAAAAATTGGAAGAATTCAGGAACAAAATGCCAAAATAAATTCACAACTAGAAATTATAGAAAAACAACAATTAGAAATCCAAAAGATAAACAACAAGATTTCAGAAATGGATGGTGTCATAAAGGGCTAAGAAGCAGATTTGAAATGGTGGAAGACAGGATCAGTGGAATTGAAGACAAACACTTGGATACAACTCCGTTTGAGAAAAACTCAGAATAAAGAATAAAGAAAGATGAAGAGACCCTGAGAGTTGTGTGGGATACAACCAAATATCAATTAAAAAAAAAAATGACTGTAGTTCTAACAGATGTCACAATATAGAGTTAGAAAAATAGATGAATGAAAGCATTCAAAAACTTACCTTTGTATATTTGTGTATGTAGTGTATGACGGTTTTGAATTGATAAATAAATGAAGAAATATTTAATATGTGGTGTTGAAGAAAATGACTATTCTTTTGGGGAGAAAACTTTTGGGTTCCTATCTCAAACAATATCCCAAACAAAGCTTGGGCTAGATTAAAGATGTAAGCACTTAAAACAACTATAAAATATAGGAGAATAGTTTTAATAATGTCATGGAAAAATCTCCCTAAAAAAGATAGGAAAGTTAAAACCCTAAAGGACAAGTATTTAAATTTTCTTTAATAAAATTTAAAACTTAAAAATGGCAAAAGACATCATGACTACCATAAACATTAAGAGATAGAGTACAGAATCAGAAAATGTTTTCAAAACATATGATAGATAAGTTATTGACATTCTTAAAACAAAAAGCACTCCAACAAATCAGTCCACCAACATACCTCATTATTTTTTCATTGTCTCTCACGGGAAATTTACAGCATTTACAAATTTATGGCAGATTTAAACCTCTAGTAAGTTCACAAAGCAAATCTATAATTTCTGTCCATCTTTCCATCTGAACTCCAAGTTGGGATTTCTGGTCTTTATTTCCATTCTGATGACATAACTCTCTACTTCCTTCATTCTTCTCCTCATGCATGTGGTTCACAGCCCTATTTCTTCCCACTGTTATTTCCTCATATAAGAGTTGTTGTTATTGTTAGCTTCTGTCAGGTGTGTCCCTGACTCGTGGTAACCCCCAGCACAATGGGAAACCATTGAGATTCATAGATTTTTATTTGCTGGTTTTCAAAAGTAGCCAGTATTTCGAATACCATTTCAATCTGGAAGCTCCGGTGAAACCTGTTCAGCATAACAGCAACACACAAACCTTCAATGACAGACCAGTGATGACTGTGCTTGAGGTATATGGCTGGGAATGGAACCTGGGCCTTCCCTCTAGAAGGTGAAAATTCTACAACTCAACTACCACACACCACCTCCCACACCCCTATATTAAAGTAAGCTACTGCATTTTTTCTGGTGATTAGAGACTTTTATTACCTGCTAATGAGTAGACAAAAGGAGCCCTGGAGGCACAGTGGTTAAGCCCTTGGCTGCTAACAAAAAGGCTGACAGTTCAAACACATCCAGAAGTTCCTCCAGAGAAAGACCTGATGATCTGCTCCTATAAGACTACAGTCTAGAAAACCCATGGGACAGTTCTACTCTGTCACATGGGGTAATTATGAGTTGGAATCAACTTGACAACACCTAACAAAGAAAAACAATGAATAGACAAGTTACATTGTGGCTTATGCATTTTCCCTAGTTGTTCAAAGAATATTTTTTTAGTGGGTTTGAATATTCCGTAACAGAATCTGAAATGCAACCCCAGGTTTGACCAGTAATTAGTGGGTCATAGTTTATTTTACCAAACCCAGAGAGCCTAACTAATCCAGGAGCTTGTTGAGAGATTGCACTAGGGACTAGAATTACTTTTCACAAGGCTGTCTAGAGACTGGCTGTCAAAATAGCACATTGTCATTCATCTGACAGTTGATGAAGACTGTTTTGGGGGAAATTTGAGTCTCAGTTCAGTGGTGATTTTGGTTTTGGAGAAATTTGAATCTCTAGTATAGCTTGATGCTTCTATGTGGGTTTTTGACTACCCATCTGTCAGTTTAATGTACTGTGGTGGCTTGCGGGTTGCTATGGTGCTGGAAGCTATGCCACCGATATTTCAAATACCAGCTGCATCACCCATGGTGGATAGATTCCTGTAGAGCTTCCAGATTAAGACAGACTAGGAAGAAAGGCCTGGTGATCTACTTCTGAAAACTAGCCAATGAAAGCTCTATGATCACAACAGTGTATGGTCTAATATAGTGCTGGAAGATGAGCCTCTAAGTTGGAGCACTCAGAATGCACAGTGGCTGCAACAAAGGGTCAAGCATATCAATGATTGTGAAGATGGTGCTGGACCAGGCAACATTTTATTCTGTTGTTCATGTAGTGGCTATGAGTCAGATCCAACTAACAACAGCAACATGGGTTTTGATAACCCCTCTCCAGGAAGCAACAGCCTTATGGTTATCATAAAATTTGAAGTATCATAGAGATTGAAGCATTTTCAAGTGAATATTAATTAGGTTAGTTTTTTGCTTACTTTCTGGGAGAGCATGGCCAGCATACTCTGAAACACATAAGAAAAGCTACACATTCTTTTTGAGTTCACACCTGTATACCTTACAGAGCTCTTTGTGTCTCTCTTGTACCTTAAACCCACTCCTGAAACTCTGGAATCAACTACATTGAAGTATAATTATAAATATAATAAATATAAACATCTGTCTACCATACACACTCAACTATTCCCTATTTCTGACAGAAGGTTGCCTAGGACAGCGTGAATCTAGGCATTTGATGTTAATGATGCTGACATGACCCGCACTTGTAATTCTTTGGCACGCATCCAGACCATTTTGAAGCCTGTAATTAATATTTGGACAGATTTCTGCTGCTGTTGTCGTTGGATTCTCCTTTGGCCTTCTTATCTGGCCCTTTGCTTTAAAGCAAAGCATAGATGCTTGTCACAACCTGTAGTCCCTTTGCTTTTCCATGTGTGTCTGAGTGGAACTGTGCACCATAGAGTTTTTCTGGCTGTGACCTTTTGGAATCAGATTACCCGACTTTTCTTCTTAGGTGCCTCTGGGTGAGTTCAAACTGCCAGCCTTTAGGTTAGTAGCCCATCACTTACCCATTTGTATCACACAGGGACTTCCTTTAACTCCCTATATTTTTGTACTTAGGGATTTTACAACTCTGGGGGCCATAAAATTATTACTCATAAATTATTTAGAAGCTCTTTCTTTATAAATAGAGTTACTCTATAATCTCCTTTTATTCTTGTTTACAACTTCTTTCATGTGTCAAATGAAAATATTACAGTTCTAATTTTTTAATTAGATCCAGGTATGGGACCCAAAATGTTTTCTCCTTTCCTTTTTTTGCCTCGTCATTACCACAGAAGCTAAATCCATTAAAAAATACTGTCTTACTGGAGTTCTTCCTATTTTTCTCTTTTCTAAGCTTCTTGACTAGATAGTCTCAGAGATCTTTCAATCTAAGTTATTTTCCCTCTTTTCCTTTTGAGTGTGTGCTAAGAATATGCATTCTACACCTTTCTTAGAATTAGTTCTGTTTTTTTCTTTTCCATTTATACTCCTTTTGAAATATTTATGAAACACATATTTTGTTACATTCAATTTAAGCTTTGACTTTCTAATTTTCACTTTGGTAGTAGTTCTGTTATCCTCTTAGATACGTTGAAGGACTTTGGAGTGGGTGGAAAGCTAAGTAAATTAGAAAATGAAGTGTTTAACCAAAATTTTCACACTCCACTGCTCTTAATGTTAGTAGAAGAAAATAGAACATTGATTTCTTTCAGGAAAACATACATTTGTCAGAATATATAGTAGAATAAATTTGAATAAATAATCCATATAGAAAAGAGGATAGTGTTTCTCTGATGTTTCAGTGGATTAACAATTTTCTGTATTACAAGAGGCAGCAATATAAATTGGCTTCTCTGTAACGTTTTATTTGCTTTATTCCTGTAGATTGTACTTCCTCTTTGATTCTTGACATTAATCACATGCATCTGCCTTGAATAATGCTATAAAATTTTGTTCTTATAATACTTTTGAAAAATACCCTTACTTGCCTTAGTTATTTCTTTGAAACTTGATTTTCTTTTTAGTGTTGGTAAAACTATAGTATGTTTAAATAAGAGATTGTCTAATTCTGGATATTTAAAGTTATGACCAATTACTGTCCTATCAAAAAAAGGAATCTTTTTGTCTCTTTCTAAGTAAATGGAAGCAATGTGTTCTTCTGGATCTTCACTTGTCCAATCTCCTTTCAGATTACACTTTTGCTGGTGAACTTGCACTTGACATGAGTGTTGTTGTTATTTGTTTTATTTTGTTTTTCTTGGCTTTCTTTTTCAGCCATTACAACCAAGAAAATGAATGTTTCTTTAAAAAAAGTTGCAATATTTGCAGTTGCATAAAGCAGCTGCATCAAACAGGAGAAATTAGCACAAATGTTAGAGGACATACTTAGTATCTGAGAGGGATTGCCACCATTTTTCCCATTTTTCAGAACTTAGTGATTAATAAGAATTTAAGAAATATTTGAAGAATGAATGGATGAGATTAACTTTTCCCTAAATGAGCTCAGTGCCACGGGAGAGATAAATTGTTTGACAGGCAGAGAGTAGAATTTTCTGTGTCTGTTGTCTGCCTCCACACATCATCTGTGCTGGCATGTGATCCAATGGATCTTTCTCTTTCATTCACAGCCCTTTTCACAAGTTGTAATAACTTTATTTGTTGATTTGCTTATTTTGTGTCCACCACTTTACTGGAATATTATCTCCAGGAGAGCAAAAGGCCACCTCTACCATGTTCAAATTTTTAGCCTGTTAAATGTGAAGAGAAGGCATTCAGTTAAAATGTGTTGATAGAACGAATTAGCTTCCTCATGAGCCCATTATTATCATACCAGAATATGGAGAACGATTCTACCTTGGAAAACCTTCTTCTAGCCTGGTGCATCTCTCTGATGTGTGCACCAAACTTGCCATGAACATACATTACCATCAACTTCATAGTGGGTTTTCAGTGACAATTACCTTCAAAAAAACCTTGGAGATGTAATTATTAAGTTAATTATTTCCCTAAACATGTAGTATTCTTGGCAGTTGTAACTGACACTTTGATACTTCCAAAAACTAGTTATCTAAAAATCATTTGTCACTGACACTTTGTGAAATTTTGCATATAAGCCTGGATTCCTGTTATACACCCCAACAATTTAGGAATTCCTACATTGAGAGACCCTAACTTTTTCATTCTCATTGTAGTTTTCACAGGAAAGCAAAATGATAAAGGGACCTATTCTAGTTTTTTTCAGTGGGGGGCAGCAGAAGGGAGTAAGAGTAACTTTTAGAGGACAATATAGCTTAGACAAACAATCTCATGATTAATTGATTAACTGAGGTTTCGTCAAAGATGGGAGATTGCCTCTGTCAACTGCTATATACAGATGGTAGTTGTGTAGAGTAGCCAACAGTAAATGTAGAAATGGGAATAATAGGTGTAAGATTACAAAGTCAAATGGAGTATGTATATTGTCCAAATAACAGTGCTTTATACAATTATGAAGGAGCCCTGCTGGCACAATGATTAAGCACTCAGCTGTTAATCGAAAGGCTGGTAGTTTGAACCCAACAGCCACTCCATGGGAGAAAATACCTGGTGATTTGCTCCATAAAGATTAGCCTAGGAAACCCTACGGGGCAATTCTGCTTTGTCCTACAGGGCTGCTACGAGTTGGAATTGACTTGCTGGCACATAACAGCGTACAATTATGTAGAGTACACCATGTGGCTCTCAAAAGATTTCAGGCAGAGGAACACAGAAGAATAGCTGACACTGTGCTCACCTTGTTCTTGACTGAGCGATAACCTCTGCAGAGTCTCCGAGGCCTGGCTTCTTCTCTTTTCCTTCAGTGCCATGGCCTGCATTAAACTCCCATAATGCCTTTCTGAGACTTTTGTAACTTCCTACTCTTTTCTCTCCTGTTCTTCCTGCCTCTAGTTATTCCCCTTGTCAATCTTCTGCCATATTAGTTACTTTTTTGAAAAGGTAATTTACACTCCCCATTTAGCTTACTTTTGTCTAAAAGTTTAAATCAGAACTTCTTAGGCTGACAAATACACCTCTTCCCAGTCTGGTTGATTTGGACATCTCTCCAGCTCATGTAACTCTTTCCTGCCCTTTTTCTCCCTCTAAATTTTACACGATTAACACATTTATCACCAATTTACAAATACAATAGCTCTTTATCTTATACTGTGCCTTTTACCATGCTCTTTTTCTTTTCAGAGTCAATTCCTTTCTTCATTTGGCAAACTCAGCTTCTAAACACCACCTCAAATGTCATCTCTCCCGTGATGCTTCTTCTGATTCTTAGACAAAGATGGATATTCTCAAGCAGTAAGTTTAAACCTCTGTCACAGTAAGTACCCCTTATATTGTAACTCATCTTTTTATATGCCAATCTCCTCCACTAGTCTGAGAATGTATTGATAAATTATTACTGTCATCCACTTTATTTTTGCAAATCTGGCTTATTTGTTGATCTTCAAGAAACTTTTGTTGAATGAATAAATTACCTGGAGAGGCCAATTCCCTCATAAAATAAGTAAATAGAATTTTCTAGTCATGTTGAAATAATTATTTTGGAGAGAATGATCTAGATTATTCAAACCAAATTACATAATAAAATTGTTGAAACAAAAATTTTATTGCAAGCATAAGGAGAGTAGAGTCCTAGAAAAAGAAATGCACCAAAGTCTTGAAATAATTAGTTCCTGGTTTCAGAGTTTTACACTATTTTAGATAGAAACATTGGCTGATACTTACGTGTTGAGTGAATATTCTTCTAGCAGAAAGGTGCTAACTCACAAGGCTTTAGTTTCCACAGAAGTAACTGCTGCTAATAGGGTCTTCTAGGGCTAGTGTCTGAGAAATTTTAAGTGCGTAGATTCCAAGTGAATGTGGGTTAATTTGTTGCCCAAGGAGATTTTGTTGATCAATAAATGAAGAGGCTAACATCAGAAACCTGAGTATTAACAATATTTTTGGAGTAGGCAGAAGAAAACCATTCCCTGAACAAACTTATTTCAGGTTGGCTAGATTGATTGATTGATACACTCATGTAACTATTCATTTATTTATTTATTTTAACATTTATTTATCTTCTATTGTTTGCCTGGTTGTGCCTGGAATGGCATTATAGAAGCAAATTTATGTATGACCTTTCAACATCATATTTTTCTACTAAGGCATTATCATCATCATCACGTGAAAGTTGCCTTGATCTACACAGACCCAAGATATGCTATCTCTTTTCCTTGCTTGAGAGTTATACGGTTGGCATAAGGAATTTCCAGGTTGAGTCCAAAGCAAAACAACTAAGAGAGTTAGAATATTCCCTGTTTCCATTCCCATGTTCATAGGGGCCTCACGTTATTGGAAGAGTGTGCCTCAAGAAAGATTCTGGAAAGCTCGTAGTTCTCTAATTTAGATTTTCAACCTAAACTTCAATAATCCAGAGGATATTGGTTAAGTTGTACTTTCACACATGTATTTCCTAGGATAAATATGTGCATTCACATATGATTTGTTCTTTTAAAGCATTTTAATTTTGATTAGTAGGTATACTATTGTACATATATTAATTCTGTTTAATTTAGGACTAGGAAAATCTTAAAATAAGTTTCTTTAAAAGTAGTGATTCTATTCAATTAATGAAATTCCAGAGTGCAAACTCTGAGAGGATATTTATTAACGTGTATATATGTTTGTTTGGATTTGTCAGATGCTATAAATCAACCTAATATTATAACAATCATAATTAATAAGACATATTTCCACAGTTGGAGAATTTCTTAGAATCCCAGAAGCTTTCAGATGTTCAAAATTAGTGATAGTTTTTGGTATTTATTCACTAAAGACTCCACAGCGTCAAGGAAACAAATCTGTAATGAAGACTTTGATATAAAGGAAAACAATATAACATGACATGTTACAGTAATACAGAGAGAAAATGAAAAGTTAAAACAACAGCAAATATATTTGTATTATGCAAACAGAAAATACAACCTTGGAGTAACTATACTAAAAGCAAGTATTGCTACTGAATGTGCAACAATTCTTTTCAGTCCTATTGTACAGTTACTTCTGAAGTACCCTGTTATTTTACATGTTATATGTTTGTGTGGCAGTCAAAGCACTATAACATGATGTGACAGAAAATACATAGGAAAAATATGTTCACTTATGTGTCTCTGATGCTTGGTTTCAGTTTAAATCAGAACTTTGAATTATGAATGGAACTGACAGATGGAGGCAAGGGTAGGGCTGCCAGCTTATTGGCTTCTGTACCTTTGCAACACTTTTTTTTATTTATAATAAATTGATTCTATATACTGGACTTTCAGGCAACATGAAACTATAGACAGAAGCACCACGCCATCCCGCCACAGCAAAGCTCAGAAAAACTAAGTCAAACAGAGACTTCAATCCTGAAACCTTAAACATCAAATGAAGAAATAAAGAACTCAGCCAAGCACCAAATGGAATAAGAAACTGACAGAGAAGAGAGAGCAAGGAGAGATACATGCAGAGGTCCTCTATCAGCTACCACAGCACGGATTTGCCATCTTGGACTCTTATCGGAGATCAGCGAACAGCAGGTACAAGAAAGCAGCTTCATGGAGCTCCCAGCAGGAGACAGAACAACTGGTGACCAGCGATATATGCTTTCCCACCCCCCACCCTTATTCACCCCCACTCGGCCTCCTCTGCTTCCTGCAGTCACAGTCTCTTGGCTGGGAAACACCCCGGTGTCACTTGGATTCCACCCACCCACACTGGCCAGCTCCCTGAATGCCTTTTGTTGGCTGCTCGTGTTGCTTTTTTCTACTTCTTTAGTTTTCTTCCTTACCTCTCATGACCACTGCCACCTTTCTCTCAAGTACCTGACTCTGTGTGCCATCTTTGCTTCTTCCTGAAAGGCTGCGAAACACCACTCAACTGTAAAACTGCTTCCTGGCCCATGCTGCCACAGTGGTGTGATCCCCAGGGATTTGTTTGTTTATTTGTTCTGATTTGCTCTGTTTTCAGTTGTTTGTTTGTTTTCTTTTTCTTTTCTTGGTTTGGGAGCCCCTTCTAACCATGCAGTACTGCATGGCTTGGGAGGTTCTCCTTTACTCTGTGCAAATGCATAGTGACATCCCTGGGGGCATTTCTTTTTTCTTTTTCTATTTTTTTAGTTTTATTTGTTTCTTTGTTTTGTTTTTTTCTCTCTTTTTCCCTTTTTGTCTTTCTTCATTTCCAGTTTCTCATCTTTCTATACTTACCTTCTTTTCCTGTCTCCTGAATACCTGGTGCTGTGTGACACCTCTACCCCTTCTAGCCAGGCTGTAATTCATAGTCTGGTAGTAATTTCCCCAGTTCCACCAGCTGCACCAGTGGGATCCCTTAGGGCTTTTTTTTTTTTCCTCTAATTTTTCTTTATTCATTTTGTCTTTAACCTTTTTTCTCTTTGTTTTTCCCATTTCTCAGTCTCTCATCTCTCCACTATAACAGCAAGCTCCCTTAGCACTCTTTTGTTTATTTGTGTGTATGTTTTTGTCTCCTGTTCCTGTCTTCTCTAGCTCCTCTTTCACATACCCATCTTAGCTCCACACATCACAATCTCCCCCCTCCATCTTGCCTACCTGCACCGTGTGCTGAACATCACAATCCCAAGCAGCACAGGAATGGGCTACCGGAACATGCCCTGCACTGATTCCCAGCCTGCCCTGTTTGCCCGAGAACACGCCACAAACAACCCATCCCAGAAACTCCCCTACAGGTGGACCTGCCCTGCTGTACCATATCTGAGTGACTGACCCTGCCCATTGGAGAAGGAGGTGAAAAGTATCATGCCCACAACAAGCAAACAACAAAGAACACACAGCCTGCCTGCTCAGACATAACAAAAGAAAACAACAAAGGAGGACAAAACAAACAAATCTACAAGCAAAAAAAGAGGAAAATAACTACTGAAAGTCCCCAAGAGAGCAGACAATATCAAAACATATACAAAAACAGGACAGGATGGTTCCAATAGGCTTCCAAAATAAAACACCAGATAACTCGCCAGTAGACAAAAAGGCACTAGAACAACCTGATAGGGAATTCAAATCTCTAATACTCAGAATTATCCAAGAGTTGAAGCAAAAAGCACACAAAAGTAAGGAAAAAATAGACAAATTCATAGATAATACAGACAAAAAAATGGAAGAATTCAAGAAAATAATACAGGAACAAAATGAGAAAATAAATTCACAACTAGAAAATCATACAAAAACAACAATTAGAAATCCAAAAGATAAACAACAAGATTTCAGAAATGGACAGTGTCATAGAAGGGCTGATGAGCAGATATGAAATGATGGAAGACAGGATCAGTAAAACTGAAGAGAAATAGATACAACTCTGAGGAAAAATCAGAAAGAAGAACAAATAAAAATGAAGAAACCATGAGAATTATGTGGGATACAATCAAAAGCAGAAATCTGCACGTGATCGGAGTGCCAAAACAGGGTGAGAAAACAGAAAACACAGAGAGGATCACTGAAGAATTGCTGACAGAAGACTTCTCCAGTATCATGAAAGATGAAAAACTGACCATCCAAGAAGCTCAATGACCCAATATAGGATAGACCTCAAAAGAAAATCACCAAGGCATATCATAATTGCACTCATGACTCCTGAGAGCAGCTCAAGAAAAACAGTAAGTCACATACAGAGGAGAAACAGTAAGACTGAGCTCGAATTATTTGACAGAAACCATGCAGGCAAGAAGGCAATGGGATGACATATATAAAACCTTGAAAGAAAAGGATTGCCAGCCAAGAATAATACCTCCTGCAAAACTCTCATTCAAATATGATGGTGAAATTAGGTCAATTGCAGATAAACAGGAATTAAGGGACTATATAAAAACAAACCAAATTTACAAGACTTATTAAAGGGAATCCTTCCATCTGAGAACAAACAACATCAGACCACAGGCTGAATATAGGACACAGGATGGTACCAGCCAGATACCAACCTAGGAAATGAACTCTCAAAGACTATCCAAAACCAAAAGAATTACAACATGGAACCAGAGAGGTTAATCTGTAAATGACAACAGCATCAGAACAATAAAATAGGGAATAAACAGTGTAGGTATAGAACCTTCTAATGGAGAGGAAGGCAAGGCAATACCAAGTAATAATAGACTGCTTCAAACCTGGGAAGATACAGGAAAATTTAAAGGTAACCGCAAAGAAAGTTAACAAACCTACTCATCAAAATAAATAAGAAAGAAAAAAGTCTCCACAAACACAAAAGAAATGAAAAAAAAATCCACAACCACAAGGAATTCAGCACAGGAGAGTAAGACGAGAAAAGAAAACGTCAACACCACAAAAAAAAAAAAAAAAAAAAAAAAAAAAAAAAAAAAAAAAAAAAAAACTACAAAATGACAGCAATAAACTCATATCTATCAATAATTACACTGAATATAAATGGCCTAAATGCATCCATAAAGACACAGAGAGTGACAGAATGGATAAAAAATTAAAAAAAACAGGATCCATCAATATGCTGTCTACAAGTGACTCACCTTAGAAACAAAAATGTAAATTTATTAAAAATCAAAGGATAGAAAAAATATATTAAGCAAACAGCTACCAAAAAGAAGCAGGAGTGGCAATACTAATCTCAGATAACATAGACTTTAAAACAAAATCCACCATAAAAGACAAAGAAGAACAGTATATAATGATCAAGGCGATGATCCATCATGAAGACATAACCATAATAAACATCTATGCAGCAAATGATTGGGCTCCGAAATACATAAAACAAACTCTAACAGCCCTGAAAAGAGAAACTGACAGTTCCACAATAACCGTAGGAGAGTTCAATAAAATACTCTCAGTAAAGGACAGACAATCTAGAAAGAAACTCAACAAAGATACAGAAGACCAAAAGGGCACAATCAGCCAACTTGGCCTCATAGACATATATATAACACTACACACAATAGCTGTGGAGTGCACATTCTTTTCCAATTCAGACAGAACGTTCTCCAGAATAAACCACATCTTAGGCCACAGAGCAATCCTCAACAAGGTCTCAAACACTGAGATAGTACAAAGTATCTTCTCTGACCACAATGCCTTCAAGGTACAAATTAAAACAGGAGGAGCAAGGAAAAAAAAAATCAATTACATGGAAACCGAATAACACCCTGCTTACAAATCACTGGGTAATAGAAGAAATCAGAGATGGAATAAAAAAACTCCTAGAATCAAATGAGAGTTAAAACACATCATACTAAAACTTTAGGACACAGAAAAGGTAGTCCTCAGAGGACAATTTATAGCAATAGATGCACACATCAAAAAAGAAGAAAGGGACAAAATCAAAACATTAACTACACAACTCGAACAAATAGAAAGAGAACAGCAAAAAAAAAAAAAAAAAAAAAAAGCCCACAGCCACTAGAAGAAAGGAAATAATAAAGATCAGAGCACAAATAAATGAAATAGAGAATAGAAAAACAATAGAAAGAATCAGCAAAAGCAAAAGTTCGTCCTTTGAAAGGAACAACAAAATTGACAAACTGTTGGACAGACTGACAAAAGGAAAACAGGAGAGGACACAAATAACCCAAATAAGAAACAAAATGGGGGACATTACAACAGAACCAACTGAAATGAAAAGGATTATAACAGAGTATTATGAAAAACTGTACTCCAACAAATTTGCAAACTTAGAGGAAATGGATAAATTTCTAGAAAGACACTACTTACCCAAGCTACCACAAAGTGATGTTGAAAATCTGAGCAGACTCATAACAAGAGAAGAGATTGAAAAGGTAATAAAAAAAAATTCCCAACAGAAAAAATCGCTGACCCAGATGGCTTCACTGGAGAATTCTGCCAAACATTCAGAGAAGAGTTTACACCAGCACTACTCAAACTATTTCAGAACATAGAAAAAGAAGGGAAACTTCCGAATTCATTTTATGAAGCCACCTTAACCATGATACCAAAACCAGGGAAAGACTTCACAAAAAAGAAAATTAGAGACCAATAACTCTCATGAATATAGATGCAAAAATTCTCAACAAAATTCTAGCCAATAGAATTCACCATCGTATCAAAAAAATAGTACACCACGACCAAGTAGGATTCATACAGAGTATGCTAGGGTGGTTCAACATTAGAAAATCAATCAGTGTAATCCACCACATAAACAAAAGGAAAGAAAAGAATCATGTGATCATCTCAACTGACACAGAAAAGGCATTTGACAAAGTCCAACACCCATTCCTGATAAAAAATCTCAATAAAACAGGTATAGAAAGGAAATTTCTCAACATAATAAAGGGAATCTATGCAAAGCCAATGGCCAACATGATTCTTAATGGACAGAGGCTGAAAACATTCCTCTTTAGAACAGGAACAAGACAAGGAAGCCCTTTATCGCCACTCCTGTTTCACATTGTGTTGGAAGTCCTTGCTAGAGCAATAAGGCAAGAAAAAGAAATAAAGGGCATCCAAATTCGTAATGAAGAAGTTAAACTGTCCCTGTTTGTGGATGATATGATACTATACATAGAAAACCCTAAAGACTCCGTGAGAAAACTGCTGGAACTAATAGAAAGTTTCAGCAGAGCAGCAAGGTAGAAGATAAACATACAAAAATCGGTTTGATTCCTATACACCAATAGAATGATGAAAAGGAAATCAGGAAAACAATACCATTTATAATAGCCCCTAAAAAAATAAAATAGGTAGGAATAAATTTAACCAGGGATATAAAAGACCTATACAAAGAAAACTACAAAATACTACTGCAAGAAAGCCAGAGGTATCGACATAAATGGAAAAACATCCCATGCTCATGGATAGGTAGACTCAACATAGTGAAAATGACAATTCTACCCAAAGCAATTTACAAATACAATGCAATCCTGATCCAAATACTAGCAACATTCTTTAAAGAGATGGAAAAACTAGTCATTAACTTTATATGGAAAGGGTTGAAGCACCAGGTAAGTAAGGCACTATTAAAGAAGAATAAAGTAGGACTCATACTATCAAACCTCAGAACCTCCTATACAGCTACTAAACAGAATTGAGAACCCAGATGTACATCCATCCACCTACAGCCACCTGATGTTCAACAAGGGCCCAAAGTCCATCAAATGGGAAACAGACAGTCTTTTTAATAAATGGTGCTGGCAAAACTGGATGTCCATCTGCAAAAAAATGAAACAGGACCCATACCTCACACCATACCCAAAAACTAATTCAAAATTGATCAAAAACCTAAATATAAAGTCAAAAACTATAAAGTTCATAGAAGAAAAAAATAGGATCAACACCAGAGTCCCTAATACACAGTATTAACAGGATGCAAACCATAACCAACAACACACAAATTTCAGAAGATAAGCTAGATAACTTGGATCTTCTAAAAAGTAAACACTCATCAAAAGACTTCACTGAAGGAGTTAAAAGAGAACCTACAGACTGGGAAAATATTTTTGGACATTACAAGTCAGACAGAGGTCTAATCTCTAAAATCTGTAAGAAAATCCAACACCTCTACAACAAAAAGACAAATAATCCTGTTAAAAAATGGGCAAAGGAAATGAACAGACACTTCACCAAAGAAGACATTCAAGTGGCCAACAGATACATGAGGAAACTCTTGCGATCACTAGCCATTAGAGAAATGAAATTAAAACCAAAATGAGACATCATCTCACCCCAGCATTACTGGCATGAATCAAAAACACTGGAAATAACAAATGTTGAAGAGGGTGAAGGGAGATCACACGCAGTTCTTATGTACTGCTGCTGGTAATGTATAATGATACAATCATTTCGGAAAATAATATGGTGCTTCCTTAGAATGCTAGAAATAGAAATACCATACAATCCAGCAATCCCACTCCTAGGAATATATCCTAGAGAAATAAGAGCCATCACAAGAATAGACATATGCATACCCATGTTTGTTGCAGCATTGTTCACAATAGCAAAAAGACAGAAACAACCTAGATGCCCATCAACGAATGAGTGGATAAACAAACTGTGGTACATAAACACAGTGGAGTATTATGCAACAATAAAGAACAGTGATGAATCTGTGAAGCATCTCATAATATGGATGAAAATGGAGGAAGTTATGCTGAGTGAAATAAGTCAATCACAAAAGGACAAATATTGTATGAGATCTCTACTGGAAAAACTCATGACAAAGTTTACACACCAAAATAAACAATCTTTGTTGGTTACGAGGGATGGGAGGGGTTGGGGGGGAAACTAAATAGATAATGGATAAGTAGTAACTTTGGTGAAGTGTAAGACAGTACAGAATACTGGGGAAGCCAGCACAACTTGTTCAAGGAAAGGTCATGGAAGCTCCGTAGACACATCCAATCTCCCTGAGGGACTGAATTTCTGGGCGGAGGGCTGTGGGGACCATGGTCTCAGGGAACATCTAGCTCAATTTTCATAACACAGTTTATAAAGAAAATGTTCTACATTCTAACTTGGTGAGTAGCAACTGGGTCTTAAAAGGCTGTGAGCAGCCATCTAAGATACTCCACTGGTCTCACCTCTTTGGAAGCAAGGGAGAATGAAGAAAACAAGATACAATGAAAAGATTAGTCCAAAGGACTAATGGACCACAGCTACCAAGGCCTCCACCAGACTGAGTCCAGTACAACTAGATGATGTCCGGCCACCACCACTGACTGCTCTTACTGGGATCACAACAGAGGGTTCTGGACAGAGTTGGAGAAGGATGTAGAACAAAATACTAACACAAAAAGACCAGATTTACTGGCCTGGCAGAGACTGGAGAAACCCCGAGAGTATGGCCCCCGGACACCCTTTAGCTCAGTGGTGAAATCACTCCCGAGGTTCACTGATCAGCTGGGGTTTGGACAGCCCCATAAAGCAAAATAGGACTACTGAGGCACAGCAGTCCAGGGACAAGGACTAGAAGGCAGGAGGGAACAGGAAAGCTGGTGATAGGGAACCCAGGTTTGAGAAGGAAAAATGTTGACATGTCCTGGGGTTGTTAACCATTGTCATAAGGCAATATGTGTGCTAAGTGTTTAATGAGAAACTATTTGTTCTCTAAACCTTTGTCTAAAGTACCAAAAAAAAAAAAAAAAAAGAATTAATATGAGAGATCAAATTGACAATAGCAACTCAAAAGGTTTGATGGGAAGCCTAAGAGACAGTTAGTTGAAGATAATGGTGATGGAATTATTTGGAAAAGAATAGTGAGAATAGCAGCATAAATGGAAGAATGTAATTGATGTCACTGAATTGTACATGAAGAAATTTTTGAAATGGTGTATCTTTGGCTATGTATATTTTCACCAAAAAAAAAAAAAAATGGTCCTCCAAGGTTCAGAAGGGAGAGTGTTGACATGTGGGGTTGTTAACCAATGTCATAAAACAATATGTGTGCTGACTGTTTAATGAAAAACTATTTGTTCTGTAAACCTTCATCTAAAGTATAATAAAAAAAATTGTTTCTATATACTTATTTCTTTAAAATCAATGCAATTTAAAGAATCTTGCTTTCACGTATGTGTTTCCTAGTAAATCACATTTACTTTTATACAAAAAGCAATTTTTGAACATTGTTGGGAGACTGTCTCCTGACTCATTTAAGTTCTGTTTACCAGCTTCATCTTTCTGTAGTGTTCAGTGTGGGACTGCTTGACTCACAGAATCTGGGGAATCATAGGATGGCCTGCGGTGTTCCATCTTTTGAGAATGTATGAATATAATGTTAATGAAATGTACTCTATTTCAGTGAATGTAATCCAAGTGCTTTTTTTTAATTATTAAAGAGAGATGTTTTAAAGGCATTTTAAAAAAGATTTTGTATCTTTGAATTAAGTATTGTGTTTTGTAAAAGAGAAAATATTTACTTTGGAGTATCTTACTTTAACATAGTGATTTTCATAACTGAAAACATACAGATAATTTTTAATACTGCTAGTAATACCTGACTTTTTTCTTATTCAGCAGTGTCTTAGTTATCTATTACTGCTGTAACAGCAATACCACAAATGGATGACCTTAGCAAACAAATTTATTTTCTCACAGTTTGGAGGCTAGAAGTCCGAATTCAGGGCACCAGCTCCAGAGGAAGACTTTCTCTCTTTTGGCTCTAGGGGAAGGTCCTTGTCATTGATCTTACCCTGGTCTAGGAACTTCTTAGTTCAGGGACGCGATGTCCAAAGGACACACTCTACTCCTGCCTTTTCTTTCTTGGCTGTAGGAGGTCACTCTCCTCTCTGCTTGTTTCTCTCTTTTACATCTCAAAAGAGATTGACTCAAGATACAACTTAATCCTGTAGATTGTGTCCTGCCTCATTAACATAACTTCCTCTAATCCTGCCTCATTAACATCATAGGGGTTAGTATTTACAACACACAGGATAATTCCATCATATCACAAAATGAAGGACAACCACACGATACTGGGAATCACAGCCTAGCCAAGTTGCCACACATTTTTGGGAGACACAATTCAATCCATAACAAGAAGTGTCAGCAAAAGAATAAGTAAATCCAGTGCTAATGAAATGGAAATGATGCTGATATTGTTTTAAAGCAGGAATAATGAAGTAATGTAGCAAGGAGTGGAGGTTCCTTTATTATATGCTTTAGGGACACAATTCTGCTGTGACACAACCTTGCTGATCATAGACTTGGGACTGTAGGAACTGGAGATGAATGTTAGGTAAGTCTTTGTTTGATTAACTCTAGTGAAACTGAGCTCACTAATTTATGAGTTCTCAATTTCTCTTGAGAAGATGACAATTCAATTAGCAGAATATAGTATTAAAATGTGTCAAATGTGCCTGAGTTAGAGACCTGTAAAACTAATTTTGAACCTTAGCTAAGGAAATAATTTTAATTCAAGTCTGTAGAAATAACTGGGGCTGCTTACGTCCTGAGGTACTAATTTCAGTTAAATCAAATGTTTTCTATGTAAGTAAAAGATCTAATAATAAAACAAGAGATGATATCCCTTATTTTGTGAAAACGAATGAGCAAAGTTTCTCACCCTACTGCTCTGCATAAATTGTTAACATTTATTAAGTAACATCAGTATTACATGTTTCATCTGTTATGGGAGAGACATGCATTGAGATCCTTAGGTTCTGCCTTACCCAAGCTCTCATGTCTGTGCCTTTGTAGATCAGATGAAGAATGTTATTTGCTAATGTATGATTTTGAAAGGAAAATTTAAAAAAAGCCTCTCCTAGATATGAATGGTAGATTATCAGTGTATTTCTGTGGAGAGAAATGCCACGTTTTGACAGACTATGGAATTATGAAGGTAAATGAGATGCAGTAATTTATTGAAAATATTTTCTCACAGTTTCATTCTAAAATTTACTACCTTTTTTTAGGTCATTGATCTCTGAGATAGTTAGATAACAATCACTTTTGATAAAATCAGATTAGATTGACCTCAGTTTCTTAGTGAGGTAAAACAAAAGCAGTAAGAGAAATGCCAGAATAATTTTTTCATATTATCTTTTTCGGTTGGAAAATCTGTAAATTTTTATTTCTAAGCTTATTGAAGATGAGTTTCGGGTAAAGAAGAAGATTATTTGTTGTCCTGGGGCTGAAAGTTTTTAGGGAGAGGAATAGTTCTGTTAGGAAAAAATCTGATCAGCTATGTCATCAGTTTTTTATTCACCAACCAAAAAACCAAACCCACTGCCGCTGAGTCGATTTCGACTCATAGCGGCTCTATAGGACAGAGTAGAATTACCCCAAATGGTTTCCAAGGAGCAGCTGGTGGGTTTGAACTGCCAACCTTTTGGTTAGCAGCCAAGCTCTTAACCACTGCACCACCAGGGCTCCTTTTATTCACCAGTTACCCCAATTATAACAAATACTGGCTATTTAATGCATTTCATTATTCAATATTTCAGCATTTACAGCAGGTAAATTATGTGTCTGGCTCTCAGTTAAGCACATTCTGAAATACCCATTTATTTCCCTCAAGGATCTTAGATTCTAGAAATATAAGGACTATATGTTATAATAATAACAATATGTAATAATTGCCATATATATGATACAAACATTCTATGCATTTTAAATCTATTAAATACATGGAATACATTTTAATACATGTTTTGATATTTATACTTGTATACATTTTAACCCCACACATCCGTCAGTTTGTCATACTGTGGTGGCTTGCTTGTTACTGTGAGGCTGAAAGCTATACTACCAGTATTTAAAATACCAGGAGGGTCACCCATGGTGGACAGGTTTCAGCAGAGCTTCCCCACTAAGACAGACAAGGAAGGACCTGGCAGTCTACTTCTGAAAAAAATTGTCTGGTGAAAACCTTATGAATAGCAGTGGAACATTGTCTGTTATAGTGCTGAAAGATGAGCCCCTTCAGATTGGAAAGCATTCAAAAGACGATTTGGGAAGTGCTGCCTTGTCAAAGTGGAGTTGACCTTATTAATGTGGATGGAGTCAAACTTTCAAGACATTCATTTGCTGATGTGGCATGACTCAAAATGAGAAGAAACAGCTGGAAACAACCATTAATAATCAGAACATGGAATGTATGAAGTATGAATCTAGGAAAATTGGAAGTTGTCAAAAATGAAATGGACTGCATAAAGATCGATATCCTATGCATTAGTGAGCTGAAATAGATTAGTATTGGCCATTTTGAATCAGACAATCATATGGTCTACTATGCCGTGAATGACAAATTGAAGAGAAATGGCATTGCATTCATTGTCAAAAAGAATATTTCAAGGTCTAGACTGAAGTACAGTGCTGTCAGTGATAGGATAATATCCATACTCCTACAAGAAAGACCAGTTAATTCAAATGACTATTATTCAAATTTACACACCAACCACTAAGGCCAAAGTTGAAGAAACTGAAGATTTTTACCAACTTCTGGAGTCTGAAACAGATCAAACATACAATCAAGATGCATTGATAATTACTGGTGATTGGAACCAAAAGTTGGAAACGAAGAAGGATGATAGTTGGAAAATATGGCTTTTGTGATAGAAAAGATGCCAGAGATCACATGATAGAGTTTTGCAAGACCAACATCTTATACATTGTAAATATCTCTTTTCAACAACATAAATGGCGACTATACACATTGACCTCACCAAAGGAAGCAAATTGACTACATCTGTGTAAAGAGATGATGGAGAAGCTCAATATCATGAGTCAGAACAAGGCCAGGGGCCAGCTGCAAAGCAGACCATCAGTTGCTCCTATGCAAGTTCATGTTGAAACTGAAGAAAATTAGAGCAAGTCCCAGAAAACAGAAACAACTCATTGCAATCGAGTTGATTTCAACTCGTAGTGACCCTGTATGACAGAGTAGAGCTGTCCCATAGAGTTTCCATGGAGCAGCTGGTAGATTCGAACTGCTGACCTTGTGGTTAATAGCCAAGGTCTTAACCACTGTGAGAGCTAAAATATGACCTTGAGTATATTCCACCTGAATTTAGAGACCATCTCAAGAATAGATTTGATGCATTGGACACTAATGACCAAAGACAGACAAGTTGTGGAATGACATGAAGGTCATCATACATGAAGAAAGCAAAAGGTCATTAAAAAGACAGGAAAGAAAGAAAAGAACAAAATGGATGTCAGAAGAGACTCTGAAACTTGCTATTGAACATGTAGTAGCTAAAGCAAAAGGAAGAAATGATGAAGTAAAAGAGCAAAACAGATTTCAAAAGTCAGCTCGAGAAGAAAAAGTAAAGTATTATAATGAAATGTGCAAAGACCTAGAGTTAGAAAACCCAAATAGAAGAACATGCTTGACATTTCTCAAGCTGAAAGAACTGAAGAAAAAATTCAAGACTCAAATTGTCATATTGAAGGATTCTATGGGCAAAATATTGAATGACGCAGGAAGTATCAAAAGAAGATGGAAGGAATACAGAGTCACTGTACCAGAAAAAATTTGTCAATGTTCAACCATTTCAAGAGGTACCATATGTTTAAGAACCAAGGGTATTAAAGGAAAAAGCCCAAGCTACACTGAAGGCATTGGCAAAAAACAAGGCTCCAGGAAACGATGGAATACCAATTGAGATGTTTCAAAAAATTGATGCAGTGCTGGAAGTGCTCACTTGTCTATGTCAAATAAATTTGGAAGACAGTTTCCTGGACAACCAACTTGTTGCCCATTCCAAAGAAAGGTAATCCAACAAAATGTGGAAATCATCGAATGATATCATTAATAATCAAACACAAGTAAAATTTTGCTGAAGATCATTCAAAAGCAGTTTCAGCAGTACGTAAACAGGGAACTGCCAGAAGTTCAAGCCAGATTCAGAAGAGGAGGTGAAACAAGGGATATGATTGCTGATGTTAGATGAAACTTGCTTGAAAGCAGAGAATACCAGAAAGATGCTTACCTGTGTTTTATTAATTATGCAAAGACATTCAACTATGTGGATCATAACAAATTATGGATAACATT
Source organism: Dugong dugon (assembly GCA_030035585.1). Lineage (NCBI taxonomy): Eukaryota > Metazoa > Chordata > Mammalia > Sirenia > Dugongidae > Dugong > Dugong dugon. The sequence continues at coordinate 40,493,709 of CM057479.1, forward strand.
GCCGAAGAATTCCAGAACACTTAATTGTGCTCATACAGACCCTGTACTTAGAGTAAGAGGCATAAATTTGAACAGAACAAGGGGATTCTGCATAGTTTAAAGTCAGGAAAGGTGTCCATCGGGGTTATATCTTTTTGCCATACTTATTCAGTCTTTTTATGCTGAGCAAATAATCCGAGAAGATGGACTACATGAAGAAGAATGTAGCATCAGGTCTGGAGAAAGACTCATTAGCAATATGTAATATGTAGATGACACAATGTTGCTTGCTGAAAGTGCAGAGAACTTGAAACACTTACTGATGAAGACTGAAGATTACAGCTTGCACCTCAACATAATGAAACAAAAATCCTCACAAGTGGATCAGTAAGCAACATCGTGATAAAGGGAGCGAAGATTGAAGTAGTTAAGGATTTCATTTACTTGAATCCACAATCAATGCCCATTGAAGCAGCAGTCGAGAAATCAATCGATGTATTGCATTGGGCAAATCTGCTCCAAAATACTTCTTTAAAGTGTTAAAAAGCAAAGATCTCACTTTGAGGACTAAGGTGTGCCTGACCCAAGACATGGAACTCTCAATAGTCTCATGTGCATGTTAAAGCTGGACAATGAATAAGGAAGACCAAAGAAGAAATGATGTCTTTGAATTATGGTGTTGGTGAAGAATATTGAATATACCATGGACTGCCACAAGAATGAACAAATCTGTCTTGCAAGAAGTACAGCCAGAATGCTCCTTAGACACAAGGATGGCCAAGATGTTGTCTCATGTACTTTGTACAAGTTATTAGGAGGGACCAGTCCCTGGAGAAGGACATCAAACTTAGAAAGTAGAGGGTCAGCAAAAAAGAAGACCCTCAATGTGATGGATTGACACAGTGGCTGCAACAATGGTCTCAAGCTTAATGATTGTGAGGGTGGTGCAGTACTGGGCAGTGTTTCATTCTGTTGTGCCTGGGCTCGCTATGGGTCAGAGCCGACTCAGTGGCACCTAACAACAACAACATACTTTTTAAATATGATATAGTGCCTCACTTTTCTCTTCTGCAGAAAAAAATGATATCAATAATATCAAACTAATAGAATTGGCTTGAGATTAAAATGAGATAGTGAAAATGCTCATCACAGTATTTGCCTAATAAAGATCAACTGTTGTTTTAAGTTATCTGATAAATTAGTTTCCATCAATGTTTTGTAAATGTTGTTCTTATTTCTATGACTTCTAAATATTTTCATTAAAATCGTGCATACAATTTTTTAGTCAGTTAATTCCGTATTTTTTATTTCCTGCAACTATTCAAACCATTCCCTCAACCATACCTTTAATAAAAACACTACAATTCTCCTTCTTTTCTTTTTTGGCATGAAAAAAACCAGTAAGCCAGTTTCCGTTGTGTCTATTCTGACTCATGGCGACCCATTTGTGTCAGAGTAGAACTGTGCTTCATAGGGTTTTGAATGGCTGAGTTTTCACAAGTAGATTACCAGACTTTTCTTCTGAGGCATCTCTGGGTAAACTCCAACCTCCAACTTAGTAGTCGAGTGTGTAAACTCTTTGCACCACCCAGAGACTCCTTTGATGTAATAGAGACTGGATAATATAGGAAGAAAATGATATAACATTAAAAATAATCAAATATGATATCTTTCCACAGGAAGGAAGCATCTTGCAATAAAAACAATATTGACTGGAAATTGGAAACTAGGTTTCTACTAACTAGAAAAACAGTCTTGGGAAAGTCACTTCAGCATTGTACACCTCACTTTCATCTTCTGTAAAATAAGAGTGGATGGACCAGATGGTTTTCGAATGCTATGGTCCTAATAACCCTACAGTGTAATTGGAATGGACAAACAAATGCATTATAAAAACCTTAAAGAAAAATTTCCAAGCAACCTTAAGCTGGCATTTCATAATATAATGTGCATGGTACATACATAAGCCAAAAGATATCTTTGTTGAAATTAGATGATATATCTGAATTATACAAGCAAATAAACTTTGTGCTTTTTTTTGCCCTAATGCTTCACATCAAAAAAGAAAAAAAAAAAAAAATGAAAGAAACTAAGGATGGTCTACTTTCTAAAAGTACATGCATTCATCCTACAGATGAATAATGGTTTGTAATAGCTCTGGTAGCGCATCTACTCTGCTTTCAAAGCCATGTTCTGGTTCTCTTTAGAGAACAGTATTTTGGGATTTATCCCAGCTAATAATCAATGCAAGACCCTGTGGCAACAATTCAACGCAGATGCTTAGATGAATGGTGACCTTGTGGTATATGCAGATTTTCACTACCTCTGGTTTGGCTAGTAATAAATGTTTAGATAGTTTCAAACATTGGGGCTAACACAAATACAGGCAGTGACCCCAAGAGATGTCAGGAACTATAAATGCTAAAGACCTGGAAATGCGGTCATTGTTGCTGATCTGAGATAGTGTTCCAGCACAGTGAGTCCCAGAAACTGGCAGCCAGATATCAAAGTGAGAAAGATCAATTTTAATTTTTATGTGACTAGGGGGAAAAAAAAAAAAAAAACCTTTGCACAAGAACTACAGATGTATATAAGCAGGATGTTATGAGAAACGCATTTTCATAGCCTACGGGGATTTGTGATTTTATGTTAACTATTAACGTACTTCCATGATAGACTATACACCAGAAATGACCCTAGTTGAACATTACCCCGAGATCAAGAGCTTATATATTTATTAACAGTCTCAGTTTAATCTCATTGTATTACTCAATTTTTCTCACAAACAAATCTTCTCTCTGGATGCTGGCATGTAAAGCCTTGAGGACAGGGATCAGTGTTCTATGCTTCAATCATTGTGTAACCTCAGATGCCTAGCAGAGCAGTTAACACACGATAGGCCCATAGTAATAAAGTTTTATATTTTAAAAAGTGCTCTTAAACACATTTATGTATGCTTTCCTTACAACAACCTCAAAATGAAAACAAAACAGGTAATATTACCCAGTTTCACATGGGAAAGAACTGAAGTTCAGAGATTTTAACTGACTTGTCTGAAGTCGAAAGCTCATAAGTGACAGAGCTAGGACTTAAATCCTGTTCTTCTCATTTTAAACATAAAGCTTTTTCCATCATATCATCCTGACTTTCCAAAGCACATAGTATTTTCCTGTTTAAAGCAAATAGAGAAAGCTCCTATTCTCTTACCGTGAATACTAGTACTATGCTAGGTACTTGCATTTTTAATAGTTTATCCCCACCATTTTAAGAGGTGGATGTTATATCCTCATTTTAGGAGGTAAGTTAACCTGTGCTCAGAAACTGTAAGTGGTTTCCTCAGTGTGACACTGCAAATAAGTAGATGAACTGGAATGCAAGCCTGAGGCTAAATAAAAGTCTATCATACTATGCTAGGATTGGGAGTTAGGCTGTGTTGAAAATAAAAGTATATCATTCTTCTGAACACGTAGGTGGCAATATAGTTTGTCTTTGGAAAGCCTGCTTAAAAAGAATCCTAGCTTAATCTATGTTAGTTTCCTTTGACATTAACAAAAGAAAATTGTAGAAGGAGAAAATTGAAGAGAATTGTAGGAAATTAAGTATAAGGAAGACTTAACAACATGAAGAAATGATCTATCTTTCAGTGTTGTTGTTGGGTGCCATCGAGTGGATTCTGACTCATAGTGACCCCATGTAACAGGGTAAAACTGTTCTCATAGGGTTTTCTTGGCTGTAATCTTTATGGAAACAGATCGCCAGGTCTTTCTCCTGCAGAGCTGCTACATGGATTCCAGCCACCAAACTTAACAGTTAACAAATGAGTGCTTAACTGTTACACCACCAGGGCTCCTTTATCTTCCAATAATAATAGCAGAAAGTTATCTTACAAAATGTAGTTAGAGGAATAAGGAAGAAACTAACTTCTGATGGACAAGAAACAAGTTATTTCCTTCTCCAGAATAGGTATCTTTATTTGTAAAATGGGCTTAGCAATGTGAAGTTGCTTCTTGCATTAGCTAAGTGGAGAGGTGGGCATGGTTTTAGATATATTTGGCCTTTATGATATATTAACTCCATGTCTTTGAAATAAAACTAGCATAAGCCATTGGAGTATCTTCTTTGCTCTACCTAAAATAATCTTGTAATAACTGGGATATCCCTTAAGATATTAGACTTTGTTTATATAACTGATTCATCTTGAAAAGTAGCTACCTTGGGCTGTGTTCTCCAGGAGTGTCTCTCTTTTCTGACAAACTTCCAAAATACATGGACATTGCTTTGGACATAGAGGATGAGATAAACTTGCTTAGATACTCTCATATTTATTTATATATACTGTTCCATAAATTCATCAGAGAACATATCCTAATAATAACTCTGTATTAGAAGCTTAGTACTGACGGATAAAGCCTGGGACAATCTGTAAATCCAGAGTTACAGGCATCTCCTTTCTAGCTATAATGATATGCAAAATTCTGAAAGATAGCATGCTTTGTTTTCACCACCTTTCCTTTTGATGACTTTTCTCTTTCCTTACTGTACTCCTTCTTATGCCCTCTTGCCACCTCTCTACGTCTGATGTCCTTGGTTCTCTTTGTTCTTTCTCCATTGAGCCTATCACAATGTTACAACCATAAAGGGAATTTTAATTATGAAAGTCTTATGGAAGTCTTGATTCTGTTTTCCCCATTGAAGCCTAACGGATGTGTTTCTCTCCTACTGTAAACTAGCAATTGAAAAAAGTACTGGTGAAATAATTCATGCTAAGATCTTAATAGTTATTCTCAAGGATAATACCTGCAATTGAGCAGAGTACTGTTTCCTAAACCCCAACTAATAGTGAAATTTCTTATATTATCTATCATATATTGTGCTGTGGTAGTAGGTGCTTGAGGACAGGGAGGCATTCTAGGTATCCCTCAAACACACTGTGCTGGGCAATCACCTACTCCATCCTCTCCGTAAAGTAAACTTTCCCCCCAGCTCCAGAAATGTCCATTTGGAAGCCCAGCAGCTGTTGGCCTACCAGGAATGCTGCCAATTGGCTATAAGCCTGCAGAGCTCAGTGCCAGAATGTCATAGGATCCTCTCAGAGTTGTTTTGTAGAGTGTAGACTAAGATCACCTGCAATATCTGCTTTCCTCTACCTACAGAAATATGTCATGAGAATAAATGAGATAATTTAGGAGAAGCACTTTGAGATAGTAGGAAAAAAATATGTTCTGTTTATTCAAGTTATTGCCATTTTAAGTATTATTAATAAATGCTACGTTGAAGTTTTGCTAAGGTAGGGTCTGATACTTTACTAGTACTGTATTTGAACATAATTTCTGCAAAACTGGTTGTGGTTTGTGTCCAGGCTACCAGGATGGTGGGTTCTTTCACTTCATTGAATTCCAAGTGGTGGAATAGCTTCCCTTTCTGTTTGTAATGTAAACAATTTGCTTTACAAATAAAGGGCATTTTTCATAGTTGACATGTTGTAATTCCCAATAAAAATGTAAGCTGAATTGATGAATTCATTAGGAGGCAGATAGTAAGGTGGTACTCATTTATTTTCAAGGGATGAATGCAGCATGAAAGCCTAGTTTGTTTTTATTTTTATTGTTTTCCTTCTGCACAAAAGAAATGAAGAAATTCCAAATTGCCAAAGGGAAAAATAGGTTAATAGGAGACTGTGAATAGAGAAAAAAGAAAAACTTGTTATAGAAAAGATTGTATTAATTTAACTGCAATCTTGAATTTTTTGTGTGAGTACAGAAGGCAGATCTTTTTCTGCTCTGAGACATTCCTACCTTCAGTTTTCTCATATTAACTCTCCAGTTTCCCATATTGCCAGCGCCCTGCAGAGAGACACTACTCAAGGACAGTCAACCTCAGAGCATAAATACAGGGTCTAAACAGCAGGAGGTCTGAGACATTACTTTAGCCTTATGTCAGGCCAACTTTTTTTTTCCCTTTAATCTTTCTTTTCAATGGATCATTTGTATCTGACAGGGAACAGCCTGCCTCCTGGAACAGGAACATCCTTACTTACTCCTGAACCAGACCCTCCCTTCCGTAAGCCAGTCTTCCTCTCCAAGGACAAGTTAGGGACCCCGTTTCACATTTGACATTTCTGGACTTACAAAAGATAGAAAGTTTCTCTCTGTGTCTCCTGTGAAGAAATAGACTGGGTTCCACTAAATGTCACAATGTATCCCTTGTTTGAAATGTTAATACATTATAAAAAGAATTATAAGCCACCACAATAATGTCTTAGACAAATTTCGTACAACAGGACAAAAACATAATAAAAGTTCTGATATCATAATCCTTATACAGGCATATATCTCTGAATCTTCAACTATATGTATAGATCAAATGATACTTCCTCAAATATTAGGAAATTACATGTATTATTTTTATGAATAGTTATGAGAATACCATTTTCATGTCTGTATTCTAATAGCACTATCAATATAATGTATTCATATTATTAGAGTTAGAAATGCTAATTCAAATCTATATTACTTTACCAGAAAATATAAAAAGGATGCCAAAATCTGTTTTAAGAAAATGAACCTAAGACCACAGACATTTGTAGTACATATTTTCAAGTACTTGGCAAAAATAGAGAAAGAACATATATATTTTGTTAAAGGAGATGAGTACTTTTAAGTTGTGTGGGCAATTTATTATACTAAGCGATGGAATTTATTTCCCTTTATGCCTGAGATACTTTTTGACAGGAAATTATTCAGCTAGCAAACCATCAATTCTCTTAGTCCACTAGAATCGCTTGTATTGCAAGGTTCCCCAAAATTGGAACTTACTTCTTCATTTCTTCTAAATCTCTAGTTGTGGGCAGATGCTCATGGTAATGTTTCTGAATCTGAGCTGGGGAGGAGAGAAGGTTAAGTCAGGGATCTTCTATTATGGTCCTCCCTGTTGGAAATGACTGCAAACTGCAGAGGAAGAATATGAGGTAATCTTTCTCCAAGCCCCCTTTAAAGTAATAATGTTTCCAGTTAAGGAGCAGTAGCAGCTGCTGACCTATCTTCAAAATTTACATGTTTTCAGGATTTATTTTTGAATGATCTTTGATTTAGTATATTATTGCTGTTTCTGAGTAATGGTCCATGAAGATCTATGTATGTATCTATATCTTATATATATTTCACATACATACATATATAGATATTAATATATATTTAAAAGTAAGTTTGAATATTTGTCATTATTAAATATATTGTAATATTACTATCTATAATTGGACTTCGACCCAAACACAATACAATTTAGGGGCTTTTCTTTTCTTTTTTTTTTAGTAAGAAACATGTATTTAAAGAGTATTTTTATGACTATAGGGCCACTTCTATGTCAATGTAGGCTTTTCTCCTCAAAACCCTAGGGTGTGTATTGAAATCTTTGTTTATGTGAATGATGCCTCAATTTGTGTATAGTCAGTGGACCTAAAAAAGTTTTCTCTCTCACAACATGGAGCTCAGTGTTCCTGTAGGGAAAGAAGGAAGGAAAATAAAGCATAATTTCCACCTTTGTAAAATTGTTGTTTAATTAGAAATTCATTGATATGAAATTAAATCCAGTAGAAAAAGACTAAATGCTGAATAATTTCAAAAGAATAAAATGTAATTGGGAACTTTAGTAAATGATGATGTCATTTAAGAAAATGATACATCAGCAAGATGAAGAAGGATGTCTATATATGACTTTATAAAGAATGTTCCAGAAAGAAAGAACATTGATAGTGTAAGAAAGGAGCAATATGTGCAGAAGGGGTGATGAAAATACTGGCTTGACTGTAATTGTGTGTGTATTACAGATTAACTGCATATCCAGCCTTGGGTGGGAAGGATAAAATTAGATCCCAGACAGCCTTGATAAGCAGAGGAGTTTGCGCCTGAGGTACTGGGTGATAGGACGCCATTGCAGGTTATTGAGCAGGAGACAAAAGCCAAACTTTGAGATTAAACTAGTGATAAGAAGAATAGAAACTTTTGAGAAAGAAGATTCTGGAAAGGCAACCAGATTTCTGGTATTGAAAAGATAATGAATGGATTGATAACATGAGGAAATGGTAGGTCTATGAAACACTGGTGGCGTAGTGGTTAAGAGCTACTGCTGCTAACCAAAAGGTTAGCAAGCAGTTTGAATCCACCAGGCAGTCCTTGGAAACTATATGGGGCAGTTCTACTCTGTCCTATAGGGTTGCTATGAGTCGGAATCAACTCCACGGCAACAGATTTGGGTTCTTTATCACGTTTGGAAGGTTTTGTTACTGCAATAAAACTAGCAAATGTTGGAAGAGATAGAAAATTAAAAGCGTGTTTTTGTGTGGTTCTGTCCTTTGGTTTGTTTGAAATTGAAGGACTACTTAATGTGCTTAATGTAGGAATGAAACAAGTTGATGAAGACAGCCTGATGTAAATGCTAAAAAAGAGATGGGAAACTTGGGAGACTGGGTTTCCAATGAATGTGGAAATAGTTGAGTTTAGAATACTGATGGAAAGAGAGAGAACTGGGGAGAACAATGAGAAAACGGACTTAGGAACAGTGCTGTCTTGGCGCCTGTTAAATAAAAGCTCATAGTTATAATGATTACTGATTTTTTAACTGATAACGCAAACAGTAGAACATCTTGAATTGTTTTGTAAATTTTCAGTGATTAGATTGGCCTCAGGTTAGTTTTAGTGACTATCAATTTATGCTAATACTATGAGAATAGGTAGGTCATGTATGCATATCTGGAAACTTTTCAGCAATCAGAGTATATGAAAATAGAAATACCCCTTTTCCTAATAAGAATGGATAATAGAGTTTATGTTGTCATTGCCCATGACTAACCAGCATTAGAAACTAATAGAGTATAATTAATATAATTCTGAAGCCTTTTTCTTCTTCTTTGCTGAAAAAGCAATCTGTGAAATTTAAACTAACTTGCAGAAAACTTTTTGTGCTATGAATTTGGAGGAGCATCTTATTCTTTTGTAATAAACTTGAAAAATCTTAAAAAAGCTAGTTGCTAGTTTGATGTACCTGAGAAGAAAATTCAGAATACAATTGACTTGTATTATTTCTCTGTGTTGGGTTTCATCATAATTTATTTTGTTAAGACTTTGTTATTATTAATGTAAATAGCCTAATTTATTTTCTTAGGATGGGGGTTAATGTAGGATCAGAGCCAGGCTATTATCAGATTTATTTCTTATGTGAAATTCTTTTAAGAAAGAGAATCACTTATGAACAGTAGATGGATGCATTTCTAAACCCTGCTTTCTAAAAAATAATGTGATGTGTGCAATTTAAATATTTGTATAATTTAAGCATAATTTCTCTTAATAGTAGAGATACCTCCAGTTAATTATGTAGATGATCTTTGTTGTTAACATGTGTAAACAAATCTTAATTAATGACTTGCTGACATTCCATTTTTGTAGTTATTTTCCAAATTTTAGGTCTAACTTTCTTACTGATCAGGATAATTATGGAAAAGAAACATTAATTGAAGTGCTTTTCTACTTTTAAGAGACCATTCAGATAATTCCAAGACATGGGTGATTTCTGATACCTATAGGTTTACCTTATAAGTATCTGAACAATTCACAACTGGCTGTTAGTTTAATGACAAATTGAGAAAATTTTCATGGTCATTTGGATAATTGTAGTATTTTCTTAAACAATAAATCAAATATTGGAGGCAACATAGCAGCATGATCTAACATTTTAACAAGAAGGAAGTGGAATTTAATAAATAATGTTTTAGATTTGTACTATACAGTAAAATAAAATAACGTGTTCTTTATAATTTATAAAGGGCCAGGAAGTTATAATCTCTGCTAATTATATCAGTTGTTACTACATACCTAGCCACTAAAAGTAGTTTTATTTTGTATTATTTTAAAAAGATATAATCAAAAACAAAACAAGAGGAAAACAGAAATCTTAGTTCTATCCTTGAAGGTAATATTCACTTACTGAGTTTCAATTTATTGTCTTTGTTTCCTTGTTTTTCTGAACCCCAGTCCATAAAAGTAGCATAATTATGGGTTGGTTTCTCTATGCTTACAAATCATTGTTTCAATAAATTAGATAATAAATTTATCGGATGTGGAGGGAGGTGGTAATGATAGCAATTCTTGCATAATAAAAATTTAGAAAAAAATGGCAGTTTTAGTATAGCTGACAATGAGCATTTCATGATGAGGATGATAAAACTAATATCCATCACTTAGTGAGTGATTACTATATCCAGAAATCATGGTAAGTTTATTCATAAGTTTATATATATATATATGTATACACATGATATATATATGTATGTGTATATATGCATACATATACATATATACCTAGGTATATATATGCACATATATACATATATTATTATGTTTAATTTTTTCAACACTTGTGAGGGGTAATAGTTTACCCACTTACACTGAGAAAAATACCTTTGGGAAAGTTTGATAACTGCCTCCACAGTCACACAGCTACTAAATGTCAGCCACTTTCCAAATCTAGGTATGAATTATTTTAATAACCATGACTTAACCACTTTTCTAAAATGCCTTTTTGTGTCTGGTTCAGAATTAGGAAATAAATTGCCTAAGAGGGCAATATAAGTGGTCACCTAGTACGTTGTAACTTGCAAGAAAACAAAACAAATGAGCATATAAAGATATTACAGTAGCATGGAAATTTAAATCTGGAAACAGAATTTTGAATTCATATGGTCCAAGCTCTCTAGCTGAGGAAGCTGAGACTCAAAGTGGAAAAAGGCTGAATGGCATTACAGTTCAATCACCTCAAACTGGCATTTATCAGCTACTTTTATAATCTTAACACTGGTGACAGGCTAAGGTGTCCTGAGACCCATCCCTCTTTGCATTAGAGATTTTGCGAGGAAGAGGGACTATTACAATTTCAAATTCAGAAAACACTAATTGAGCATCTTCTCTTCAACTGATCCTGTGTTAGGTACTTCTACATATATTAACTCATTTCATCTTCATAACCACATGTGGAGCTATTGACATGCACAGTTACAGAGGGTTAATATTACCACAGTTACAGAGGGCTAATATTAACGTGCACAATTACAGAGGGTTAATATTAACATAGTTACAGAGGGCTAATATTAACGTGCACAGTTACAGAGGGTTAATATTAACATGCACAGTTACAGAGAGTTAATATTAGCAAGCACAGTTACAGAGAGATAAAATTAACATGCACAGTTATAGAGGGTTAATATTAACATGCAGTTACAGAGGAATAATATTATCTTAGTCATCTAGTGCTGCTATAACAGAGACACCACAACTGGATGGCTTCAACAAAGAGAAATTTATTTTCTCACAGTCTAGTAGGCTAGAAGTCCAAATTCAGGGTGTCAGCTCCAGGGGAAGGCTTTCTCTCTGTCAGCTCTGGAGGAAATTCCTTCTCATCAATCTTCCCCTAGACTAGGAGCTTCTCCCTGCAGGAACCCTGGGTCCAAAGGACTTGTTTTGCTCCCGGAGCTGCTTTCTTAGTGGTATGAGGTCCCCAACTCTCTGCTCGCTACCCTTTCCTTTTATCTCTTGTAAGATAAAAGGTGGTGCAGGACACACCCCAGGGAAACTTCCTGTACATTGGATCAGGGATGTGACCCAAGCGAGAGTCTTACATCCCACCCTAATCCTCTTCAACATAATCTAATCTTGCCTCATTAACCACAGGCAGAGATTAGGATTTACAACATATAGGGAAATTATATCAATCACAAAACGGAAGAGAACCACACAGTACTGGGAATCATGGCCTAACCAAGTTGACACATATTTTTAGGGAATACAATTCAATCCATGACAAATATTAACATGTAAGTTACAGAGGAATAATATTAACATGCAAAGTTACAGAATGTTAATATTAACATGTACAGTTACAGAGGGTTAATATTACAATGTAAGTTATAGAGTATTAACATTAACCTGTCAGAATGTTAAGCCTGTCAGAAAGCATATTCATTGTAGAATTATCCACTGATGCCACATTTGCAGTTAGAAATTTAATAATTGTCTTAATGGCAGTGTGGTGTGAAAACTAATGCTTTGATATGCAGAATTGCTTTAGTTAACTATGCCTTGGTATATCTAAGAATTTTTCAAGCAAAAGTTGTGTTTCTATCCCTGTACATGTTTTTATATTCCACAATATGAGTACTGTAATTTACAGGTGAATTCAGAGAGCTTCAAGGACACTTTTGATTACTCATTTTGGTGATTAAGGTTGTCTATCAATTTGGCTGGGCCATAATTCCCAGGGATTTGGCAGCTATGTAATGATGTAGCTTGGCAGTTATGTAATGAGGTAATCTGACAGTTATGTAATGATGTCGTCATCCTCCATGATGTGATCTGATGTGATCAGTCAATCAGTTGTAAGGGTAGTTTCCTCAGGCATGTGACCTGCATTCCATATATGTGTGGACTTTCTGGCAAAGTTTGCTTGCTTGCTCTGGATCCTGTATCTGGCTTGTCATCATCTGACCTCCGATTCATGGGACTTGAGCCAGTGGCCTGCTGTTCTGTCTCCTGATCTTGGATTCATCAACCTCTGCAGCCCGAGATCTAGTGGCTTACCGTCTGACCTACTGATCTTGGAATTCTTCATCCTCCACAGGCTGTGAGCCAGAGGCTGCTATCTCACCTGCTCATCTTGGGTATATCAGCCACTGCAGCTATGTTAGTCAGAAGAATCCTCCAGCCTGACACCCGACCCATGGACTAGGGACTTTCCAGCCTCTACAACTGCATGAACCATTTCCTTGAGATAAATGTCTCTATGTAAATATAGATGGATCAATGGATGGATGGACGGATGGACGGACGGATGGACGAACGTATACTCTTCACTGGTTTTGCTTCTCTAGAGAACCCAGCCAAGGACATTTGGTACCAGGAATGGTTCTAGAGAAACAAAATCATAAGGATGAGTTTTCTAAATTGGTTCTCAAGTCTGACTAGTTTTAAAGGTACTGATGACTCTGCCTCTAGTAGTAAAGAGAGCTCTGTTAATCCATGGCATGAGGTGGCAATAGAAGTATAGAAAATATTATCACCGATAGATCAAGTATTGGTGAGAAGTGAAGCTGTGGGTGATCACAGTGATCACATGTGTATATTTTACTACAATTTAGTCAGAATGATAAGTATAGGGAAGCTGGTTGGTTGGTCCTATTTTCACTAGACAAAGTGGTGAAAAAAAGACATGAGCTCAGGGGTTCAGAGTCACAGCTCAAGCACCACATAAAAGACCTCAAAGCTACCACTTGTGCCCTCAAAGAAAGCCTTATTTCTTATAGTAACAGAGCTAATATTGCCAAAAACCAAACAAAGAGTTGTATTGTAAGAGTGGCTGAATTACAATGCTAATTTAATGCCCAAACTTGATTGGTGTCTGAAGTTAAAGTGTGGGCATTAATTGGGAAGAGATGGGATCCTGAAAATTGCTATAGGGACATATGGGCAGATAATCAGGAAGCTGGGGACGTTGAGCGCCTAAATTCTATTGAGTCACCGTGCAATAGAACCAGCCCTCCTACTCCCATCTGAAGAGATTGTTCAGTCTTTGCCTGCTAAGACACCCTCCCCAGTAAAACCATCCATCCCTTCTACCCCTGTATAATAAGTTTAACCTATCTGTGTCTGAAGAGCCTTTGTCTGAGATATCGCCTGGGGCAGTGCCTGGGATAGCGCCAGTGGTAGATGCCTTACAAGACCTTTCTGAACGTTCCCAGGACCCACCTCCACCACTCATTTTTACTTCTAGACCTGTAAATAGTGAGCTCCAAAATGTGAAATACTAAGTGTGACCCAGAAGGAGGTACACTATACTCCAAGAGAACTGCTTGAGTTTTCTAATACGTACAAACCAAAACCTGGGGAATATGTGTGGGAATGGCTGTTAAGGATGTGGGATAATGGTGCAAGGAACGTAAACTTGGATCAGTCTGAGTTTATTGATATGGGCCTACTAAGCACAGATTCTTCATTCAGTGTTTCAGCTAAAGAGGTTAGGAAAGGATCTAATAGCTTATTTTGTTGGTTTGCTGAAGCATGGATTACACAGTGGCCAGACCTGCCTTGGTATACTGTTGAAGTACCAGACCTGCCTTGGTATACTGTTGAAGAAGGTATCCAAATGCTTAGGGAAATTGGCATGTTAGAGCAGATTTATCAGGTTAGACTCACAGACCCACACCATGGAGTGCCCAGAGAACACATCTTTTACCACAATGATGAGGAAAAAATTTGTGAAGGAGTATCTTTGAAAACTGCTGTGATTGTTGTTATTTTAAGTAAATCATATTTGACAGTGGGAACTGCCCTAACTGAATTAAGACATCTAACTACAATGGGGCTAATTGGACCCTGTGGTGGTAGGGGCCAAGTGATGGCACTCAATTCACAAAGACAAGATGGGCATGGTTATCGAAGCAGACAGTGGAGTCAAAGCAATAATTAGAATAGTCTGAGCCGTATGGACTTATGGCATTGGCTACTTAGTGATAGTGTCCCTAGGAATAAAATACATGGGAAATCTACTAAATATTTACTTGGTCTATAAAAGTGGAAGAATTCAGGGTCAAGTGTATGGTAGTCTAACTCGAATCACCAGAATAGACATTCATGGCCACTCAATCAATTCCCAGACTTGAGCCAGTTTATAGACCCACAACCCCTTGAAAGAAGAGGAGGCCGGGTCCCCTTGAGAAGGACCCTACTACAAGGTCAAAAATTTATCCTGTTTGTCTTTTTCTCAGCCTTCCCCAAATGGATCTATGGCCTTTTTCGACAGTGACTGTTCATTGGAGAAAAGGAAATAATCATATTTTTCGAGGATTACTGGATACTGGCTTTGAACTGACACTAATCCCAGGAGACCCAAAACATCACTGTGGCCCACCAGTCAGAGCGGGTGCATATGGAGGTCAGGTTATTAATGGAGTCTTATCTCATGCCATCTCACAGGAGGTCCAGTGGGTACCCAAAACCATCCTATACTGATTTCCCCTGTTCCAAAATGCATAATTGGAATAGATATCTCAGCAACTGGAAGAACCCCCATGTTTGATCCCTGACAAGTGGAGCAAAAGCTATTATGATAGGAAAAGCCCAGTGGAAGTCATTACAACTGCCCCTTTCTTACCTATGAAAATAGTAAACCAAAACCAATACCACAATCCTGGAGGGATTTCAGAGATCACTGCCACCATCAAGGACTTGAAGGATGCAGGGATGATGATTTCAACCACATCCCCCTTCAACTTGCCTGTTGAGCCTGTGCAAAAAACAGATGGCTCTTGGAGAATGACAGTGGATTATTGTAAACTTAACCAGGTGGTGATTCCAATTATAGCTGCTATTCCAGATGTGATTTCATAGCTTGAGCAAATTAATACATCTCCTGGTACATGATATGCAGCTATTGATCTGGCCAATGCCTTTTTATCAATTCCAGTTTTAAAGGAACACAGAAGCAGTTAGCCTTCAGCTGGCAAGGCCAGAAATATACCTTGACTGTCCTACCTTAGAGGTATATCAACTCTCCAGCCCTATGTCATAATTTAGTCTGCAGGGACATTGATCACTTTTCCCTTCCACAAGATGTCACACTGGTCCATTACACTGATGACATTATGCTGATTAGACCTAGTAAGGAAGAAGTATCAATGGCTCTGGACTTACTGGTAAAACACATTTTTGTGCTAGAGAGTGGGAAATTAATCCCACAATATTTCAGGAACCTTTCACCTCAGTGAAATTTCTAGGAGCCTAGTGGTGTGGGGCATTTTGAGAAATTCCTTCTAAAGTGAAGGATAAGTTGTTACATCTGGCCCATCCTACAACTAAAAAGGAGGTTCAACCCCTGTTAGACCTCTTTGGATTTGGAGGCAACATATGCCTCATTTGGGTGTGCTACTCTAGACTATTTATCAAGTGCTCAAAAAGCTACTAGTTTTGAGTGGGGCCCAGAAGAAGAAAAGGCTCTGCAACAGGTTTAGGCTGCCATAAAAGTGGCTCTGCCACTTAGGCCATATGATGCAGCTGATCCAATGGTGTTTGAAGTGTCAGAGGCAGATAGAGATGCTGTCTGGAGTCTTTGGCAGGCCCTTCTTGGTGAATCACAGTGCAGACCCTTAGGATTTTGGAGCAAAGCCCTGCCATCCTCTGTAGATAACTACCCTCCTTTTGAGAAACAGTTTTTGGCTTGTTACTGGGCCTTAGTAGAGACTGA
Source organism: Dugong dugon (assembly GCA_030035585.1). Classification (NCBI taxonomy): domain Eukaryota; kingdom Metazoa; phylum Chordata; class Mammalia; order Sirenia; family Dugongidae; genus Dugong; species Dugong dugon. Next base: position 40,509,969 of record CM057479.1, read on the forward strand.
ACACTTAACCATGGGACACCAAGTCACCATGTGGCCTGAGCTGCCCATCATGAACTGGGTGTTGTCCTATCCACACAGTCATGAAGTCGAACATGCACAGAAGCTCTCCATCACTAAATGGAAGTGATATATACGAGACTGGGCTCAAGCAGGACCTGAAGACACACGTAAGTTGCAAGAGAAAGTGACCCAAATGTCCATGGCCTCCACTCCTGTCACATTACCTGCCTTCTCCCAGTCTGCACTTATGGCCTCATGGGGAGTTCCTTATGATCAGTTGACTAAGCAAGAGAAGACTCATGCTTATTTTACAGATGGTTCTGCATGATATGCAGGGACCACTCGGAAGCGGACACTGGCAGCACTGCAGTCCTTTCTGGAACCTCACTGAAGGACAGTGGTGAAAGAAAATCTTCCCAATAGGCAGAAATTTGAGCTACACTTGGTTATTCACTTTTCTTGGAAGGAGAAATAGCCACATTTGCGATTATATACTGATTAATGGCTGTGGCCAATGGTTTGGCTGGATGGCCAGGGAATTAGAAAGAACGTGGTTGAAAAATTGGTGACAAGGAGGTATGGGGAAGAGGTATGAGGATAGACCTCTCTGAATGGGCCAAAGAAGTGAAGATATTTGTGTCTCTTGTGAATGCTCACCAAAGGGTGACTTTGGCAGAGGAGGATTTTAACAATCAAGTGGATAGGACGACCAGTCATCCTCTTTCCCCAGCCACTCCCATCATTGCCAGTGGGCTCATGAACCAAGTAGCCATGATGGCGGGGATGGAGGTTATGCATAGGCTCATCACCGTGGACTTCCACTCACCAAGGCTGACTTGGCTACAGCCACTGCTGAATGCCCAATCTGCCAACAGTAGAGACCAACACTGAGTCCCCAGTATGGCACCATTCATTGAAGTGATCAGCCAACAACCTCGTGGACTACCACCATCATAGAAAGGGCTGCATTTCATTCTTACTGGAACAGACACTTACTCTGAGTATGGATTTGCGTTCCTTCTACATAATGCCTCTGTCAAAACTACCATCTGTGGACTCACAGAATGTCTTATCCACCTTCATGTTATCCCACACAGCATCACCTTTGATCAAGGGATCACTTCACAGCAAATGAAGTACAGCAGTGGGCCCATGCTCATGGAATTAAACTGGTCTTACCATGTTCTCCATCATCCTAAAGTAGCTGGATTGATAGACAGTGGACTGGCCTTATAAAGACATAATTACAGTGCCAGCTAGGTGGCAACACTTTGCAGGGTTGAGACAGTTTTCTCCCAGAGGCTGTATATGCTCTAAACTAGTGTCCAGTATATCGTGAAGTTTCTCCAATAGCCAGGATTCATGGTTCCAGGAATCAAGGGGTAGAAATGGGAGTGGTACCGCTCACTATTACCCATAGTGGCCCACTCACAAATTTTTTGCTTCCTGTTCCCATGATACTATGCTCTGAGAGTCTAGAAATCTTAGTTCCAAAGGGAGTAGTGCTCCCCCCGGAGACACAACACAGATTCCCTTGAACTGGAAGTTAAGAATGCCACTGGACACTTTGGTTACCTCATGCCTCTGGATCAACAGGCAAAGAAGGGAGTTACCATAATGGCTAGTGTGATGGACCCTGACTACCAAGGGGAAATTGGATTGAAGTCTCATAATGGAGGTAAAAAAAAAAAAAAAAAAAAAAAAGAGTATGTCCGGAATACAGGAGATCCCTTAGGGTGTCTCTTAGTAGTACCGTGCCCTGTGATTAAAGTCAATGGAAAACTACAGCAACTCAATTCCAACGTGACTGGTAATGGCCCAGACCTTCAGGAATGAAGGTTTGGATCACTTCACCTGGCAAAGAACCACGACCAGCTGAGGTGCTTGCTGAGGGTAAAGGGAATACAGAATGAGTGGTGGAAAAAGGTAGCTCTAAATACCAGTTATGACCAAGTGCCCAGTTGCAGAAATGGGGACTGTAACTGTTATGAGTATTTCTTCTTTATATGTGTACATCAAATATTTTTCTTTTCTTCACATATAAAATATAAGATGTAAATGGCAATAGTGCCACTTCGGTTGTATGCATGTTAGCTGTATCACATTAAGTGCTAGTATGACTTTGTAATTCTCTTTATTTAGAGATTGTGTATGGTTTAAGAAGATGTGTGCAGGTGCCAAGTGTACAATTAGTGGACTGTGATGGTTAAGGTTTTGTGTCAACTTGGCTGGATCATGATTCTCAGTGGTTTGGCAGCTATGTAATGATGTAGTTTGGCAGTTATGTAATGATGTAGTCATGCTCCATGATGTGAACTGAAGTAATCAGCCAATCAGTTGTGAGGGGAGTTTCCTTACACATGTGGCCTGCATCCCATATATATATGGACGTTCTGGCAAAGCTCACTTGCTTGCTCTGGATCCTACATTCGACTCGTAATCTGACCTCCGGTTATTGGGACTTGAGCCAGAGGCCTGCCACACTGCCTGCTGATCTTGGGATTTGTCAGCCTCTGCAGCCTATCAGCCAACAGTCTGCCATCTTACATGCCAATCTTGGATTTGTCAGCCTCTGCAGTCCATGAGCCAGTAACCTCATGTCTGACCTGCCAGTCTTGGGTTTGTCCACCCCTGCAGCTACATGAATCCAAAGTCTCCAGCCTGACATCTGACCCATGGACTTGAGACTTTCCAATCTCTACAACTGCGTGAGCTATTTCCTTGAAATAAATCTCTCTCTCTCTCTATGTGTGTATATATATATATATATGCACTTCACTGTTTTTGCTTCTTTGGAGAGTGCAGCCTAAGACCACATTGTTTTTCCATGTTGACTCTAGAAATTAATCTCCATAGAAGAGGCAACCTAACTATATATAGTTATTAGAACAAAAAGTTTGAATAAATGTATATATGAACCAGAACCAAAGCTTGTTGACCATGGTTTCTGAAATTGTGGTTGACAGACCACCTGCAGACCCAGGATCTACTTAGGAAACCCTGGTGGCATAGTGGTTAAGAGCTATGCTTGCTAACCAAAAGGTTGGCAGTTCGGAATCCACCAGGCGCTCCTTGGAAACTCTATGAGGCAGTTCTACCCTGTCCTATAGGGTTGCTATGAGTTGGAATAGACTCAACAGCAATGGATTTGGGTTTTTTTTTAATCTACTTTTGACCAATTGAATCAGAATCTCCGAGTGCTTACACCATGAATCTGCATTTCTGATAAACCCCTGTGGTTTCTTTGCACAGTAAAGTTGAGAAGACTTGCTCTGTATTCTCAGGCTGAAGCTTTCCCACATTTCCACAATGGGTTAGATTAGCAGCTGTGTAATGTTTTTCTTTGTTTATTTCTACTATAATATAATGTGAGAGATTCCATCCCATATGAATCAGGAGGAAACTTGTTTTCAGAGGAAAAATCCTCGTTGTTGGAAGCAATTATTTTATCTTCATTTTCTGAAGAGAGTATATGTGTTTAGTTATTTGTGGATGTGGATGTGGATATGAAATAGGAAGACAAAATAAAGTGCTCCCCTCCACCCTACATGAAGAAAACCTTTGTGCAATCAAATTAGGGAGACGACTTCAAGGAGGGATGCCACATTCGTCTGCATTCTGTGCTTGTTTTTGCTTCCCCAGTCTACACAATCTGTCTTAGTGAATAATGAACGTCCTGTCCTCCTTTGTAATACAGTCTTTGAATTGCAGTCATGGAAATCTTCTTAAAAGGTCATCTTGTCCTTTCCCTTGACCTCCAAGCCTCATATATTTGAAATTCTATTTTTAAAAGATTTCCACAATTGCAATGTTCTGAAATCCCTTGGGGACCCATTTAGTGATGAGCAGTTTTTTCCAATATCAAAAGCCTTTTTCTTCTTTCCCTTGTTTTGCTATTAAAATTCATTTTTGTCTGTTGTTTTCAACTAAAATGGAAAGTAGCTGGTCACCACAATCTGTAGAACAACCTCTCATTGAAGACTACTATTAATAACCCCTCAACAAGTTCTTTTCTAGGCTAAATAATGTAAATCCGTTTAACCCTTCTTGGAATTCTCATTTTCTAACCTTTCAATTATTTTTCTTCCTGTCTCCTGTACTCTCTTCATCCTTCTAGGCAGCAGTTCTGGGGTGTGAAACTAGGCACAGTAGGATCTCACCAGTGCTGAGTACAGTGGGAGGATTACCTTGCTGTTCTTATGTACTCTACTCCTATTTATTCATCCTGTAGAAACCCTGAGAGGTGCAGATAAGATGTAAATGGGTGTCCTGATGCTCATGGTCTTGAATAATTTCATAGCACTTTCATAAAGGTATGGATGTTATTCCCAGGAACCTGGCTAGTTTGTATCACAGGTAATTACTTTCTGCCCATCTATAGCATTCTAAGTTTCAATTAGGTGAATTATTCTTCACTTCCACTGGTAAAGCCATTATTGAGAAAAGTTGTTTGAGCAGAACAGAACAGCTCTGCATTTCAACAGAGAATGAAGGGCTCACTTTAAATCCAGCCTATAGATAGGCTAGCATTCCTTAGAGTTATGAAAGATAGTATTACAGTATTGCTTTCCCAAGCTAATGCTCTTTATACGCTTATTTTTTTCTTTTGTATCTTTATCTGTCTTAGTTATCCTAAATCTTAACAAAAACATCTACCTTGATAATGACTTTTCATTCATAAAGTTCAGTAAGTAAAAAGGTGTTTAAAATAGAACATGGAAATTGGCAAAGCTATAAGTCAGATTTACATTTGTTTCGTCAGTCGTATTAAAAATGTGTAGAATTTGTTTTTGTCTTTGCTTGTTTGTTTTCTTGTTCCATATTTGTAAAAGGTAAAGAAATGCTATGTATTTGATATTTTATAGAAACATATTGAATGCTTATGTGTCAGTGCACTCAATCAGCTTAGTCTGCCATCAGAAGTTCTAATATAGGTTAGAGCAGCCCGGCTTTCTGAGTGTTCCATCTCTTCATCCCTAGTAGAATGGATTTTATGTTTTGCCTTTTCTTTAGGGAAAAAAAAAATGTTGCCTTTAGTGCTATCCCATTTTATTTGAAACTTAAGACTTCCTTTTGCATTTTCCTCTGTAAAATTTCCGGTCTTTGTTTTAACTCATTTGCCTCTGCATGCATTCCAGAGACTCTTGGGTAAAAGTGAAGACCAGAGGACCTCTGTGGCCAGTCCCATTGTGCAGGACAGTGACTTATCTCACATCCTTATCTTCTCATTCCTCAACTCTTTCCCTACTTTGCTACCCTGCTGAAGTCTTTTCACTCTCAAGTCCCCACTGTGTTCTGCATATGGGAATTTAGGGAAGTTTTACAAAGGCATTGCACATTTGTATCGCATCTTAGAAACATAAATGCCATCTTGCCATCCCCATGCCTTTAATAGAAACCTACTGCCTTTATGATACAATCTACACTCCTTAGTATGCACTTTGGAGTCCCTGGATGGTACAAATGGTTAATACATTAGGCTGCTAACTGAAGATTGGAGGGTCGAGTCCACCCAGAGGTACCGCAGAAGAAAGGCCTGGTGATCTACTTCCTAAAAATCATCCACTAAAACCCTATGGAGAACAGTTCTACTTTGACACACATGAGATTGCCATGAGTCAGAGTCAACTTGACAACTGGTTTTCTATTATATACTTTATAACTTGATCAGTGCTATGTTGAAATATTATTTGTTTCAGTTTATCTGCCCTCTTCCACATACCCCCCACCATCTATTATTTCTCAGATTATGCCTGTTGTTCCCCTTTTGCTAGTAAATGTGTACACGATTTTGATGAAAAACGTATATAAAAACTCTGCCTTTAAATTAAGCTGAAACATGTAATGTCTTTGTGAACCTTCTCAATGATTCCATCAGCAGAACATTGTTTCCTTCTTTATGTTTCCATGGTTTGCTATTGCATTTAACACTTTTATTATCATTTTTTGCTTAGTAATTATGAATCAGAACCGACTTGACAGAACCTAACATAAACAACAGCAACTGCCTTTTTTACCCAGGAACTGTGCTTTTAGATAACAGGGTTGTATATTCATTCATTCACTCAATGAATATTTTATAAAGATGTACTATAATTCAGATACTGTTCTGTGTGATGAAACACTAGTTAAGAAATCAACAAGAGCCATGTTCTCATGTTGTTTTATTCATTTTTTCTTCTTTCTCCTCCTCTTCCTCTTCTTCTTCTTTTCTGAGAGAAGGACACAGCAAATAAGTGGACAAATAACTTTATTTCATGTTGTGATTAAAAAATAAAATATTGATATAATTAAAAAGTAATGTGAGATTTGGCTTACATTAAGGTACATGCTCAGAGAAGGTATATCTGAAGAAGTGACCCTTAAACTGAGACCTGAATGACAAGAAAGTGTCAGCCAGAGGGAACATCATATGTCAAGGCCTAAACAGGAGGAACGAGCTTGGTGGTTTGAGGGACTAAAAGAGGGCAAATGTGACTAGAATATGGTAAAGATGGGAGAGCATAGTCAGAGATAAGATGTAAGAAGCCGTCAAGGGCCATATTAACTGTGTTGTTAATAGCGGTTCTTCAGTAGATGTTTTTATTAAATAATAGAAATTGGAACTGATGTTATTTTATTACGTCTTAATGGTGGTGTGAAGGCCATGGGCAAAAAAAGGAATGTATTGATAAATTTATATTCATAACCTTTATATAATTGAACCTAATAATGGTGAAAACACTTTTATATACAATATAAATATCTACATTAACAACAATCTACTTTTTGCAACATAAATATAAAAAATGTGTTTGGAAGCTATAAAAAATAAAAAAAAATTTACTGTAGACAGGTTAATTATGTACACTTCTCTTTTGTGATTCTAAGAGAAATTTATAAAGGAGAAAATAAAAAGACCTTTGATGTCAAAGGAAGAGCTCCATTAAAGATGAGGAAATGAATTGGATGACTTATTAATCTAAATTTTTCTTTCAATATATTCAACATGTATTAGACCATAAAGTTCCCTGGGTGGCACAAGAGGCTTGTGATAGGCTGCTAACCTAAAGACTGGAAATTTAAACCCACCCAGCGGCACCACAGATGAAATGCCTGGCGATCTGCTTCCGTAAAGATTACAGTCAAGAAAGCCCTATAGAACAGTTCTACTCCGTAACACACAGGTTCATCCATGATGAAGAATCGACCTGATGTTCGTGGATTTCTTTTTTGGTTGGTCTCCCCGAAAAAAGTCCATTTCCATCAAGTCAATTCCAACTCGTAGCGACCCTATAGGACAGAGTAGAACTGCCCCATAGGGTTTACAAGGAGCAGCTGGTGGATTCAAACCGTTAATCTTTTGGTTAGCAGCCAAGCTCTTAACCACTGCAGTTTATTGGACCATAATCTCTTAATGGACAGGAACTATACCTCTTTTGTTAGTTTTTATATAATACTTAAGTAATAGTCCTTATACAGATACTTAATTAAATAAAAATATATATCCCAAAATTATATTTTAAAAGTTCATCTTTATTTGCTTAAGAGTTAAAATGATTTTTAAAACTACAAACAATTGATTTATAACTTTTTCTGTATTAGCAACTTTCTGGCTATGCTAAATAATTTCTGTTATTTAAAAATGGATTTATGTCAACTCCAAAATAATTTTATGCATTTTTTCTTCATAAAAAATAACCACTGAGGACAGCCTATCATAGTTAATAAGCAAAAAATCACCAAAAAATATTCTAAAGACAGAAAAATTTCATGTTACAGGATTGTTTTCTCTCATGAAGCATTCGGCAGATGGTGGAGATCACTGTGATTCTTAATGAGTGGGAAGTAAGAACATCTCCACATTGTACCATGGACAAGTGTCAGCTAACAATTACATTTTTAGTGTAAAATTTGAAGAAGCCTAATATCCTATGTTTATTATGAAGTGTTTGTGCTCAAATAATCCCCTTTTTGAGGCTCTCAAGTGATGCCTGATCCATATCAGAGGCTGGGAATTCCTTACAATATTTCATTAGACTTGTCAACCAGATTTATTCATAAATGAGAATAAATGAACATGTTGGCATAAGTTATTGCGGTAATTTGTAAAACTGTTAATGAGATATTTTCAGAGCTCATAAAAGGGAAGAGTTATACCATTAAATTACTGCATAATAATTTTATTCTGATACACTAAGTGAGCCACCATTTTATCAAAAACGACATTCTGATACATCAGTGAACTGAAGATGAAGTTAAATGTTCCAGCAAAAGAGATCCGATTTTATTTAGACATAGTTAAGAATCACAAAGGAATATAGGATAAGAAAAAAAGTGATTATTTTGAATTAATTGGATAAGTTAACTATTTAGAAAATAATATGAATATTAGGAGACAAATCAATAATAAGAATTACCTGAAAATTATGAAAAAGATGCATCCAAACATTTCACAGTTTAAGAAATATATGATGTTACTGAATAAAGACTTATATATCAAATGTTTACAGGATGCTGAAGGAAAACACAAGTCTTAATAAGTGAGTCCACAGAGACAATCAAATAATCATGGATATTAAATTCAGGATCTGCTGTGTTATAAGGAAAGAGTTGAAAAGCACATGGACCCAGGAAAAAGAACAATGCCTGTGTATATCTGAGTTGGGGCAGTGTTTAAAAGTAAACTGTAATTTTTTTTTAAGCAGTTTTATGCATATGTACCCAAATAATGCCTGCGTTATACATTTTTTGCAAAGCACACAACCTCCCATGTATTGTCTTCATAAACGTGATATACTAATACTTTTTTACATGTTGCTGACTTCAATTTCAATTATTTTTTCTGTCCAACAGGTTTAATGTTACCAGGATAAAACCGATCTCATGAAAACTTCATTTAAGGTAAGTATTTTTCTAAACCAAGTGCAACCAATGGTAACCTGAATGGACTTGTGATGAAAATGGGATGCCATGTTGAAACCAAGGAGTATGAATGCACAAAGAGCTAGAAATTAGTAAGTAAGTGTCTTAGTTATCTAGTGCTGTTATAACAGAGATACCACAAGTGGATGGCTTTAACAAACAGAAATTTATTTTCTCATAGTCTAGGAAGCTAGAAGTCTAAATTCAGGGCACCAGCTCCAGGGGAAGCCTTTCTCTCTCTGTCACCTCTGGGCTAAGGTCCTTGTCATCAATCTTCCCTGGGTCTAGAGACTTCTCAGCACAACCCCCGGTCCAAACGATGAGCTCTGCTCCTGGCACTTCTTTCTTGGTGGCATGAGGTCCCTCTCTTCTGCTTGATTGTCTCTTTTAAATCTCAAAAAAGATTGACTGAAGATATAACCTAATCCCATGGATTGCATCCTGCCTCATTAATATAACTGCCTCTAGCCCTGTCTTACTAACGTCGTAGAGGTTAGAATTTACAACACACAGGTAATTATATGAGATGAGAAAATGGAGGACAACCACACAATACAGGGAAATCATGGCCTAGCCAAGTTGATACACATTTTGGGGGACACAATTCAATCCATAACAGTAAATAATGATCCTTGGCCTAAAACTACAAAAATAAGATGTTGTGACTTCAGCAAAATGGCACTGTAGGCAGAAGCACCATGCCGTCCCTCCACAGCAAAGATCTGAAAAACTAAGCTGAACAGAGAAAACAACAATCCTGAAACCCTAAAACATCAAATGAAGAGATAAAGAACTCAGCCAAGCACCAAATGGAGTGAGAAAACTGACAGAGAATGGAGAGCGAGGAGAGATACATGCAGAGGTCCCCTACCAGCTAACGCAGTGCAGATCCGCCATCTTGGACTCCTATTGGAGACCAGCAAACAGGGGTATGAGAAAGCAGCTTCACGGAGCTTCCAGTGGGAGAAAAAACAACCGGTAATTTGTGATATATGCTTTCCCACCCCCAACACTTCTTCACCCCCACTCGGCCTCCTCTCCTTCCAGCGGCCACAATCTCTTGTCCAGAAGCACTGGCTATTTGGATTCCACCCACCCAAATGGGCCAGCTCTCTGAGTGCCATTTGTTGGCTGCTGGTGTTGCTTTTTTCTGCTTCTTTTGATTTCTTCCTTACCTCTCACCACCTCCCCCTCCTTTCGCTCAAATACCTGGCTCTGTGTGCCATCTTTGCTTCTTCCTCAGGGGCTACAGAGCTCCGGTAATTTGTAATACACACTTTCCCACCAAATACCCTTCTTCACCCACACTCGGCCTCCTCTGCTTCACGCAGACACAGGCTCTTGTCTGGGAAGCACCGGCTGCTTGGATTCCACCAGCCTGCACTAGCTGGCTCTCTGAGTGCCATTTGTTGGCTGTTGGTGTTGCTTTTTTTCCACTTCTTTTGATTTCTTCCTTACCTCTCACCACCTCCCACTACTTTTGCTCAAATAGCTGGCTCCGTACACCATCTTTGCTTCTTCCTGAGGGGCTGTGGAGCTCTGTTCAAGTGTGGAGCTGCTTCCCGGTCTCAGCTGCCGAGCTGGTGGGATCCCGAGACTTTTGCTCGTTTGTTTGTTTTGAATTGTTTGTTTTCTTTTCCTTTTCTTGAGTTGGGAGCCAGTTCAGGGCAGGCAGTACTGCGTGGCTTGGAACCTACTCTCTCGGCTTGCACAGACTTGCAAAGGGATCCCTAAGGGCATTCCTTTTTTCATTTCTTTTTTCCTGTTTTTTGGGGGGCTTTCCTTGTTCTTTTTTTTTTTTTTTTAATTTGCTTTGTTTTCTTTTCCCTTTTTGTCTTTCTTCCTTACTCACTTTCTCCTGTCTCTATATCTTCCTTCTCTTTCTGTTCCCTGAACATCTGACATTGAAGACGTTTATGCCTCCTAGTCAGGCTGTACTGCAACACCTGAGAACAACTTCGCCAGACCTCATAACCCCACCAGTGGGATCCCTGGGAACTTTGCTGTTCTTTTCCCTTTATGATTTTTATTTATTCATTCTTTTATTTTTTTCTTCCTCTTCCCCTATTCGTTTTTCTCTATTTCATAGTCTCTCATCTCTCCACTCCAATGGCAAGCTCCCCTAGCATTCTTTTCTGTTTGTTTGTCTGTTTTTTGCTCCTGTTCCTCTCTCCTGTCTCCCATATCCATCTTAGTTCCACAAATAACAATCTCGCCACTACATCTTGCCTACTTGCACTGTGCACTTAACATCACATCACAAAGCAACACAGGCAAGGCCTACTGGAACCTGCCCGGCACTGATTGCCGACCCACCTTGGTGGCTGTAGTAAGTGCCGCAAACATCCCGTCCCAGTAACTCCTCTTCAGCTAGACCTACCCTGCCATACCATATCTGAGTGACTGACACTGCCAATTGGAGAAGGAGGCGAAAAGTATAGTGCCCACATACGAGCAAACAACAAAGAACACACAGTCCACCTGCTCAGACATAGCCAAATTTAAAAAAAAAAGGGATGAAACAAACAAATCTACAAACAATAAATGAGAAAAATAACTACTGAATGCCCCTAAGACAGCAGACAATATAAAAACATTTACAAAAACAGGACAGGATGGTTCCAGTAGGCATCCAAAATAAAACACCAGATGACTTTCCAGCGGAAGAAAAGGCACTAGAACTACCTGATAGGGAATTCAAATCTCTAATACTCAGAATTCTCCAAGAGCTGAAGCAAAAAAGCAGAAAAAATGAGGAAAAAATAGACAAATTAATGGAAAATACAGGCAAAAAATTGGAAGAATTCAGGAAAATAATGCAGGAACAAAATGCCAAAATAAATTCAGAACTAGAAAGTATACAAAGACAACAATTAGAAATCCAAAAGATAAACAAAAAGATTTCAGAAATGAATGGTGTCACAGAAGGGCTGAGAAGCAGATGTGAAACGGTAGAAGACAGGATCAGTGGAATTGAAGACAAACACTTGGATACAACTCTGTTTGAGGAAAACTCAGAAAAAAAGAACAAAGAAAAATGAAAAGACTCTGGGAGTTATGTCGGATAAAATCAAAAGCAAAAATTTTTGAGTGATTGGAGTTCCAGAACAGGGAAAGAAAACAGGAAACACAGAGAGGATCACTGAAGAACTGCTGACAGAAAACTTCCCCAATATCATGAAAGATGAAAAGCTCGCCATTCAAGAAGCTCAACGAACCCCATATAGGACAGACCTCAAAAGAAAATTACCAGGGCATATCATAATCACACTCGCCAAAACCAAAGACAAACAAAGAATCCTGAGAGCAGCTCATGAAAAACAAGAAGTCACGTACAGAGGAGAAACAATAAGACTAAGCTCAGATTAATTGGCAGAAACCATGCAGGCAAGAAGGCAATGGGTGACATATATAAAATCTTAAAAGAAAAAATTGCCAGCCAAAAATAATGTATCCTGAAAAACCCTCATTCAAATATGGTGGTAAAACTAGGCTTTTCCAGATAAAAAGAAATTAAGGGAATATGTAAAAGCCAAACCAAACTTACAGGAATTATTAAAGGGAATTCTTCTATCTGAGAAAAAACAACTTCAGCTCACAGACAGAATCTAGGATGAAGGATTGTACCAGCCAGATACCAATCTAGGAAATGAACTCTCAAGGACTATCCAAAACCAAAAGAAATACAACAGGAAATCAGAGCAGTTATTCATTAAATGACAACAACATCAAAACAATAAAAGAGGGAATAAATGGCATAGGTATAGAACCTTCTAATGGAGAGGAAGGCAAGGCAATACCAAGTAAGGTATACAGCTTCAAATTTAGAAAGATAAGGGTAAAATTCATGGTAACCACAAAGAAAGTTAACAAACCAACTCATAAAAATAAAGATGAAAAACATAAAGTCTCAGCAAAAACAAAACCTACAAAAAAAAAAAGAAATGAAAAAAAAAATCCACAAACAAAAGTAACTCATCACAAGAGAGTAAGAAGAACAAAGAAAACGTCAGCACCATAAAAAAAAGCACTACAAAATGACAGCAATGAACTCACATCTATCAATAATTACACTGAATGGAAATGGACTCAATGCACCCATAAAGAGATGGAGAGTGACAGAATGGATAAGAAAACAGGATCCATCAATATGCTGTCTACAGGAGACACACCTTAGAAATAAAGATGTGAATTTATTAAAAGCCAAAGGTTGGAAAACAATATATAAAGCTAACAACTACCAAAAAAGAGCAGGAGTGGAAATTCTAATCTCAGATAAAATAGACTTTAAAACAAAATCCACCATAAAAGACAAAGAAGGACACTATAAAATGATTAAGGGAATGATCTATCATGAAGACATAACCATAATAAACATCTATGCACCCAATGACAGGGCTCCAAAATACATAAAACAAACTCTAACGACACCAAAAAGAGAAACTGACAGTTCCACAATAACAGTAGTAGACTTCAATGCACCACTCTCAGTACAGGACAAAAAACCAATAAGAAACTCAGTGAAGATACAGAAGACCTAAAGGGCACAATCAGCCAAATTGACCTCATACACATATATAGAACACTTGATCCAACTGCTGCAAGGTACACATACTTTTCCAATACACATGGAATGTTCTCCAGAATAGACCACATCTTAGGCCACAGAGAAATCCTCAACAAGATCCAAAAAGTTGAGACAATTCAAAGTATCTTCTCTGACTACAATGCCATCAAGGTAGAAATTAACAACAAAAAGAGCAAGGAAAAAAAATCAATTACATGGAAACTGAATAATACACTGCTTACACATCACTGGGTAATAGAAGAAATCAGAGATGGAATAAAAAATTCCTAGAATCAAATGAGAATGAAAATACATCATACCAAAACCGCTGGGACACAGCAAAGGCAGTCCTCAGAGGACAATTTATAGCAATAGATGCACTCATCAAAAAAGAAGAAACGGACATAATCAAAGAAATAGAAAGAGAACAGCAAAACAAGCCCACAGCCACCAGAAAAAAGGAAATAGTAAATATCAGAGCAGAAAAAAATGAAATAGAGAACAGAAAAACAATAGAAAGAATCAACAAAACTAAAAGTTGCTTATTTGAAAGAATCAACAAAACTGACAAACCTCTGGCCAGGCAAACAAAAGAAAAACAGGAGAGGACACAAATAACCCAAATAAGAAATGAAATGGGGAACATTACAACAGACCCAACTGAAATAAAAAGGATTATAACAGAATATTATGACAAACTATACTTCAACAAATTTGAAAACCTAGAGATAATGGATAAATTTCTAGAAACACACTACCTACCCAAACTACAATAAAGTGATGCTGAAAATCTGAACAGACCCATAACAAGAGAAGAGATTGAAAAAGTAATAAAAAAAAACCTCCCAACCAAAGAAAGCCCTGGCCCAGATGGCTTTACTGGAGAATTCTACAAAACATTTACAGAAGAGCTTGTATCAGTTCTACTCAAGTTATTTCAGAGCATAGAGGAGGAAGCAACACTTCCAAATGCATTCTATAAAGCCAGCATAACGCTGATACCAAAACCAGGCAAAGACATCACAAAAAGGAAGATTACAGACCAATATCTCTCATGAATATAGATGCAAAAATTCTGAACAAAATTCTAGCCTATAGAATTCAGCATCATATCAAAAAAATAATACACCACGACCAAGTAGGATTCATACCAGGTATGCAAGGATGGTTCAACATTAGAAAATCAATCAACATAATCCACCACATAAATAAAAGGAAAAAAAAAATCACATGATCATCTCAATTGACACAGGAAAGGCACTTGACAAAGTCCAACAGCCATTCCTCATAAAAACTCTCAATCAAATAGGTATAGAAGGGAAATTTCTGAACATAATAAAGGGCATCTATGCAAACCCAACAGCCAACATCATTCTTAATGGAGAGAGGCTGAAAACGTTCCCCTTGAAAACAGGAACAAGACAAGGATGTCCTTTATCACCACTCCTATTTTACATTGTGCTGGAAGTTGTAGCTAGAGCAATAAGGCAAGAAAAAGAAATAAAGTGCATCCAAATTGGTAATGAAGAAGTTCAACTCTCCCTGTTTGCAGATGATATGATACTTTACCTAGATAACCCTAAAGACTCCACGAGAAATCCACTGAACTAATAGAAAGATTCAGCAGAGTAGCAGGATACAAGATAAACATTCAAAAATCAGTTGGATTCCTATACACCAGTAAGGAGAACAATGAAAAGGAAATCAGGAAATCAATACCATTTTCAATAGCCCCTAAAAAGATAAAATACTTAGGAATAAATCTGACCAGGAATGTAAAAGACCTATACAAAGAAAACTACAAAACACTGCTGCATGAAACCCAAAGGGATCTACATAAATGGAAAAACATACCATGCTCATGGATAGGCAGACTCAACATTGTGAAAATGGCAATTCTACCCAAAGCAATTTACAAGTACAACGCAATCCCGATCCAAATACCAGCAACATTCTTCAAAGAGATGGAAAAACTAATTATTAACTTTATATGGAAAGGGAAGAAGCCCCGAATAAGTAAAGCACTACTGAAGAAGAAGAATAAAGTTGGAGGACTCACACTACCTGACTTTAGAACCTACTATACAGCTACAGTAGTCAAAACAGCCTGGTACTGGTACAACAAGAGATACATTGACCAATGGAACAGAATTGAGAACCCAGATGTAAATCCATCCACCTATGGTCACCTGATCTTCGACAATGTCCCAAAGTCCATCAAATGAGGAAAAGACAGTCTTTTTAGCAAATGGTGCTGGCAAAACTGGATATCCATCTGCAAAAAAATGAAACAGGACTCATACCTCACACCATATACAGAAACTACTTCAAAATGGATCAAAGACCTGAATATAAAGCCTAAAATTACAAAGTTCATAGAAGAAAAATAGGACAAACACCACAGGGCTTAATACATGGCATTAACAGGATACAAACCATAACCATCAATGCACAAACCCCAACAGATAAGCTGGATAACCGGGATCTTCTAAAAATCAAACACATATGCTCTTCAAAAGACTTCACCAAAAGAGTCAAAGGAGAACCTACAGACTGGGAAAAAATTTTTGGGCAGTACAAGTCAGACAAAGGTCTAATCTCATAATCTACAAGAAAATCCAACACCTCTACAACAAAAAGACAATTAATCCTATTAAAAAATGGGCAAAGGAAATGAACAGACACTTTACCAAAGAAGAAATTTAAATGGCCGACAGACAGATGAGGAAATGCTCACGATCACTAGCCATTAGAGAAATGCAAATTAAAACCACAATGAGATATCACCTCCCTGGCATTACTGGCACGAATCCAAAACAGTGGAAATAACAAATGTTGGAGGGGCTGCGGGGAGATCAGAACCCTTATGCACTGCTGGTGGGAATGCAACATGATATAACCATTTTGGAAAATGATATGGTGCTTCCTCAGAAAGCTAGAAACAGACATACCATTCGATCCAGCAATCCCACTCCTAGGAATATATCCTAGAGAAATAAGAGTCATCACTCAAATGGACATACGCACACCTATGTTCATGGCAGCATTGTTCACAATAGCAAAATGATGGAAACAACCTAAATGCCCATCAACATATGAATGGATAAAGAAACTATGGTACATACACACAATGGAGTATTATGCAATGACAAAGAACAACAATGAGTCTGTGAAACATCTCATAACATGGATGAAACTGGAGGACATCATGCTGAATGAAATAAGTCAATCATGAAAGGACAAATACTGTATGAGACCTCTATTGTAAAAACCCATGAGAAAGTTCACACACAAAATGTAACAATCTTTGTTGGTTATCAGGGATGGGAGGGGTGGGGAGGGAAGTACTAAATAGGCAATAGATAAGTGGTATCTTGGGTGAAGGCTGAGGCAGTACACAATACAGGGGAAACCAGCACAAATTGTACACGGAAAGGTCATGGAAGCTCCATAGACACATCCAAACTCCCTGAGGGACTGAATTGCTGGGCGGTGGGCTGTTGGGACCATGGTCTCGGGGAACATCTAGCTCAATGGCATAACACAGTTTATAAAGACAATGTTCTACATTCTACCTTGGTGAGTAGTGTCTGGGGTCTTAAAAGCCTGTGAACAGCCATCTAAGATAACTCCACTAGTCTCACCCCTTCTGGAGCAAGGGAGAATGAAGAGAACAGGATACAAGTAAAAGATTAGTCCAAAGGACTAATGGACCACAGCTACCAAGGCCTCCACCAGACTGAGTCCAGTATACCTAGATGGTGCCTGGCTACCACCACTGACTGCTCTGACCAGGATCACAACAGAGGGTTCTGGACAGAGCTGGAGAAGGATTTAGAACAAAATTCTAACTCACAAAAAAAATAACAAGATTTACTGGCCTAAAGAGACTGGAGAAACCCCGAGAGTATGGCCTCAGAGAAGCTTTTAGCTCAGTGGTGAAGTCATCTCTGAGGTTCACCATTCAGCCTGGGAGTGGACAGCCCCATAAAACCAAATGGGACTAATGAGGTACAGCAGTCCAGGGACAAGGGCCAGAAGGCAGAAGGGGACAGGGAAGCTGGTGATAGGGAACCCAAGGTTGAGTAAGGATAGTGTTGATGTGTTGTGAGGTTGTTAACCATTGTCATAGGGCAACATGTGTACTAACTGTTTAATGAGAAACTATTTTGTTCTGTAAGCCTTCATCTAAAGTGAGAATAGCAGCACAATTGGAAGAGCGTAGTCAATGTCACTGAACTGTGCATGTAAAAATTTTTGAAATGGTGTATCTTCGGCTATGTATATTTTCACCAAAAAAAAGGTTGAGAAGGGAGAGGGTTGACATGTCATGGGGTTGTTAACCAACATCTTAAAACAACTGTTTCATGAGAAACTATTTGTTCTGTAAGCCTTCACCTGAAGTACAATAAAAAAAAAGAATAAGATGTTGTTTATATTTTATTGCTTTCATAAATCTTAAACTGAAACATAATATTTGATAACCAGTGTCTTTGAAATGAACAAATAAAATCACAGAAGAAATTGTATTTTCATCTTAAATTAAGCCATTTTATCATCCTCATCATTTTATCATTATCATCATCATCATCATGCATCTCCTGGAACCCTTCAAAATCTGATCCATCATCTCTATCATCATTGAAATATCTCAGAGCTGCCTGCAGATGCTCTTCAGTGACTCCTGAACTGATGTCATCACCATCTCTACCTTCAGCATCTTCATCTTTGTCTTCAGTGTTCTGCTGGTACACAATCTCAGCCTTTCTGAAGCCATTGTGAATGGTCTCTGGGGTTATTTTCCTCCAAGCAGAAGCCACTCACTTTCAGACTTCTATAAATGTCTCCTGCTTCAGTAGTCCTGATGATGTGAACTCATGAATCCTAGACTGCATCTGTTTACTTTCTTCTCATGAAAGCCTTGAACAGGTGGTTGACTGCTGTATCTAGTGACTTCAGCTTGAAGGTAAGGCCACCAGGTATGACTGCTCTCTGGGCACCAGTTGAGTTAATATAATTTTGAACATTGTTTTCTTTGTGAGCAGCAATGGCATCGAAAATTAGAGACTGCTTTGAAAGAATTCTCCCTGCCTGGGCAAATAACATTTATCTGTTCATACTTTCATAACATCAGAGTCCATCTTTTTTATCACAGTGAACAACAACACCAGCAGGCAGTTTTTCACAGGGCATGGTAAGTCTCGAGAAAATCACCATCAGCTTTAATTTCATCCCACTTGCAGTGCAACTGAGGACTACGGTGAAGCAAGCTCTCTTGTGCCCAGTGGTTGTAATGGCTACAGTTTTTGTACCTGTAGTGGCTACAGTGCTGCTGACCAGAATGTCAAAAGACATTGGAACCTCATCCATATTAGTTAAGTTCATTGCAGGGATACTGAGTTCAGAGATTTCTTTGGTGATGAATTAGTGGAAGTTGACCATGTTTTGCCCCCATTCATCCGGAAAATGCTGGCCTACCGTGGTTCTCATTCTCACAAAAAGGCCATTACTTTCCATGAATTTAGAAGTCCAGGTAAAACCTACCTTGAAATCTGAGATTCCGCTTTCATTTTCCAGAAGCTTAGTTTTGATTTGAATTGCAACATTAGAGGCAGCTTGATGTTGTTCCCTTTGGGAAATAATCCACTCTTTCAAAGTCATTCTCCAACTCAGGCCATTTCACTTTAGGCCTAAAGTGTGTGCATTTTCACGGATTCATTTTCTCCCACTCGTTTTTCTCCATTCATGAATGGATGAGTCTCCAACCTTGAACTCTCTTGCTGCTGCTCTGATGCTTGTTTCTTCTGCTCTCACAATGACTTTCAGTTTGAAGTCGGTGATGTAGGACTTGCATTTAATTTCTGCCATGAACCTAAAGTGTACTAAGATTTAGATTTATAAACTAAAAAAATATGCAAAATATAATCGATAACTGGTTCTAGTAAAGACATCCCAAAATTCAAAATGCGAGGTGTGCAAGAAGCAAGAGTTTTTTTACATGCTCACAAGGATCTGACTAAGGTGACTTATGATCATTGATTAAAGACATTGGTGCTACTAAGACATAGACTATGAAATAAGCAGACCTAACATAGCTTAATGATTTCACTTAAAATGATATGATAAGGTTTTTGAATTCAGCGTTGAGCAATTGTGTATTAATTTTGCTTTGTTTACTCCTGCAATTAAAAGCCACAGTCAGAAGATGACTGTGGTAATCATGTCAATGCAGATTGAATCACGATTCCTACTGATAGCTACTCAGTGCCATTTATGCTAGTGCACGCTTTGCTTTCTTTACACTTCCAATCGACAACACGTGATTTATGGACAGGCTTCAATAGGTTCAAGGCTCCAATTGATGACTCAGAAGCAATGGGGATATAATTATCAAATTAATAGAAACAACATACAGTTTCAATTGTTTATTTTCTGATTACTGGGATACTGCCAAACTCGATCCATGACTTCTTAACCATGGCTTATACCTTTATTATACAAATATGATCAAAAGTAATATTTTTTGAATGAAGATGAATAAGGCTAAAACTCACTTCTGGAAATGTCACAAGACATCCATGGTATATGCATGGATACACTATGCAAGAACTTTTTACATAATTTCATCATTTCCACATGTTATATGTGTGTGCACATTATTTACATGGGGATGCTATTTGCAAAAAAATATAGTAAGCACTGTAGCAGGAGAGGTCAGGTTCAGATTGGTGATGCTGGCAGATACTATTAGGCATTCTGTCAGCAGGTAGGAAAAATGGGCTGTTTGAATGGAAAATATCTTCACCTTAGTGAATGGAAGGGAGAACCTGTGATTTGCTAGACACCGACATCGGCAGCATAAGGTTTGTGAAGAAAGCAGCTCATTAAGTGTATATCCTTCAACCCTCAGTGTCACTTTTATGATATCTAGAAATCCAATACAACTTTTGTGATTCCTTTAGGAGCAGTAACTAGAGACTTAAGGTCTGCACACCTCAAGGCAATGCAGAAAATATTTGCAGTCTCTTTGCACAAGGGAAGGAGCTCTGGTGGTGCTGGTTAAGCACTCTACTGCCTTAAAACGTTGGCAGTTTAATCCCACCAGCAGCTCTTCGGGAGAAAGATGTGGCAGTCTGCTTCTGTAAAGATTAGGGCCTTGGAAACCTTATGGAGCAGTTCTAGTCTTCCCTGAAGAGTCATATGAGTGGGAATCAACTTGACAGCACTCAACAACAACATGCACAAGGGCTTAAATGTGGTGTCAAAACAGGAAAACCTGCATGTAGATAAGGTCTTCATAATACGTCGGTATAAGCATAGTTTATAAATATTCCTTCCTTTTAACTGTGGCTTTGTTTTGTCTCTTTTAATATACCTGAGCAAATGGACATCTTCCTAAAACTTCTCTTAACCTGAATTTTTATTTAGCATAGTAAGAAGATAATTACTGGCTCTCTATCCTAAAAATAAAATAAAAACTATGTCAGACCCGTTAAGACCTAGACTGGTCTAATCCCAAATCTCAGTGATTGGTGTCATCATCATCAACTTCATAAAGAAATAATGTCTATTGACTGCTTACTAGGTTAGTAGCTGAGAATGCACTCCTATATAAGAGGTTCCTTATCCTGTAGAATTTTATAGTTTAAGTAAGAAGATAGGAGAAACACATGAAAAAAATTTTTAAAAGGAGTTATAAACAAGTACATTAAAAAGCGTCATAATTCTTTAGAGAGGGAACAGGCAAGGAAGTGAGGTATATACTAGTTAAGGCTTTGTGAAGAAATACACCTTCCACGGAAGGCATAAAGAAAAGGTTGTCATAGTAACTTTAATACACTTTACAGTTATACAAAATTTTTGTATGTATTATTTACTTTGCTAGCTACAAGAACCATGTGAGAAAAGTAGCATGAACTTTATTAACTTGCTCATTTTTTAAGTTACTGAACCTCAAGAAATTCCATAGTAGAGTTGGTAGTCAAAATTGAGGCTTTCTGTTTTGTTGGTATAGTGTGCTATCCAGGAGCAGACTTAGATCATCAGGTAGGCTCTTTACGTGGAACTTTATTATCAACATATTGGAGGCAGTATAATGAAGTGCTTGGAACCTGGTGTTTAAATCCTGGCTTCATTCCATTTTAGTTATGTAACCCCTGACAAATTACTGTGCCTTGATTTCATTTGTAAATCGTGAAAATAATATTACTCACTCATTGAATTGTTTTGAAGATTAAATAAAATAATACCAGTAAAGTGCTTACACTAATATCAAACATATATTAGGCTAATAGTTTTTAAAAATTTCGATCTCAGACCTCTTTACAAACTTAAAAATAATTGTGCACTCTAAAGAAGTTTTTTATTTATGTGTGTTTACCTATCAATATTTACCATACAGGAATTTTAAAAATATTTACTAATTTAAAATTACAATAATAAACCCATTGCAAGTTGTAATAAATAATATATATTTTCTTAAAAATAGCCATTTTTTTCCAAACAAAAATATATAGTGGTAAGAGTGACATTGTTTTCCATTTTTGCATTTGTCTTTACTGTTTGGTTTATTAGAACAGAGGTGGATTCTCATATTTGTTTCTGCACAGAATCTGTTGTGATATGCTGTTTTTGTAGAAACATATGAGAAAAATCTAGTCTCACACAGATATGTAGTTAGGAAAAGGAGGAATTTTTTTAAAGGTTTTTCACATAATTGTGGATATTTTTCTTTGATACTTCACCAAAACTCGGTAAGTGACAATTTCTTGAAGATTAATTGCAATGTGGAATCTGAAATTTTAACAATATACTTTTGAACTCTATTACATTAATATTCATTATCCTACCATATACTTTGTTTGATCTTTTACTGATGCATAATTTTGTAACAGCATGTATTGGTTACTATAAAACTATTGATTAAGTGAATTAAGCCAATCTTCTAAATGCTGACACATCTCATTGTACAATATCAGAAAATTGCATTCATTAATATCACCACCAATCTCATTATAAATGTCTTTAGTTATTAGAAAGCTGTTAAGCTCATGGTGGCAAATGCAATTTTTCCATATTTATTATTTTTGCTAGAAATGTTAAAATTTTTAATTGGCAACATATAATATCAACTGTTTTCCTTCAAGCACAAGCTCCTTTTATACATTTTTAAGGATATCTCTGCCAAATACCCATGCGAGTAACCATGGTTTGTCTGTCAGTCATTCTTTCAAGTAAAAATGATATTTCATGTAAAAAACAGCTAGTTCAGCACTGAATTCAAATAATTGCACAACTGCTTTTTCTCAAGAAGCCATCATAATTTAGTATGCAGTAGAAGTGCTTTATGC
Source organism: Dugong dugon (assembly GCA_030035585.1). Taxonomy (NCBI): domain Eukaryota; kingdom Metazoa; phylum Chordata; class Mammalia; order Sirenia; family Dugongidae; genus Dugong; species Dugong dugon. Next base: position 40,532,790 of record CM057479.1, read on the forward strand.
AAACTTTTTATTTCATCACATAGAATAATAGAATATTAAAAAGATATAGACAAAGGCTGAGATTTAATAAAATTAATCATTTTTACTGCTGTGTGGATATTCCTAAGTAAATTTGGCTATCCACTTCCCCTGCCCCTTTTTTAACTGTCAGTGTGTGGTGATAAATAATTCCATGACTAGCAGTACAGTTTGGTAACTGCCTTCATTTGTGCTAACATACTAGTAGTTTTACCCACTATTACTTTTGCATCTTCAGTGAAAATGTCAGTACAGTGAAAGAGGCAAGTAACATTTTAGTATGGTAAAAATAGTTATGATTTCATGAACCCCATGCAAGTGTTTTAGGGTCCATAGATACACTTTGAGAACCACGGTACTAGGTTTTCATCATTGCTGTTATTGCTTTTAAGAAGGAATCACCAAGGTCTGTGCAAAGAATTAGTGGACTAGAAATTTTGAGCAGCAGATCCATGTAGGAAATAAAGTTGAAGAAGTTAAAGCCACATTGTTGAGATGTCTGTTGTATACATGACTTAGTATTAAAAAACAAAAACAAAACAAGTCCTGAAAATTTACAGGCATACTTCATTTTATTGTGCTTCACTTTATTGTGCATTGCAGGTATTGCTTTTTTACAAATTAAAGGTTTGTGGCAATCCTGCATAGAACAAGACTATCTGTGCCATTTTTCCAACAGCTTGTGCTCACTTCATGTCTCAGTGTCACATTTTGGTAATTCTTGCAATATTTCTAACATTTTCATTATCATTGTATCTGCTATGGTGATCTATGATCAGTGAACTTTGACGTAACTATTGTAATTGTTTTGGGTCTCCACAAACCATGCCCATATAAGACAGTAATCTTAATCGATAAACATTGTGTGTGTTCTGACTGCTCCACGGACAGGCCGTTCCCTGTCTCTCTCTGTCTTCACAGGCCTCCCTGTTCTCTGAGACATGACTATATTGAAATTAGGCCAGTCAATAACTCTACAGTGGCCTCTAAGTATTCAAGTGAAAGGAAGAGTCACACGTCCCTCACTTTAAATCAAAAGCTAGAAATTGTTAACCTTAGTGAGGAAGGAATGTCCAAAGCCGAGATAGGCAGAAGGCTAAGCCTCTTGCGACAAACAGCCAAGTTGTGAATACAAAAGAGAAGTTTTTGAAGGAAATTAAAAGTGCTACTCCAGTGAACACACAAATGATAAGAAAGAGAAATAGCCTTATTGCTGATATGGAGAAAAATTTAGTGGTATGGAATAGAAGAGCAAACCAGCCACAACGTTTCATTAAGCTAAGGCTTAATCCAGAACAAGGCCCTAACTCTCTTCAATTCTGTGAAGGCTGAGAGAGCTGAGGAAGCTGCAGAAGAAAAGTTTGAAGCAAGCAGAGGTTGGTTCATGAGGTTTAAGGAAAGAATCATCTCCATAACATAGAAGTGCAAGGTGAAGCAGCAAGTGCTGATGTAGAAGCTGCAGCCAGTTATCCAGAAGATCTTCCTAAGATAATTGATAAAAGTGGCTACACTAAACAACAAATTTTCAGTGTAGACGGAACAGCCTTATATTAGAAGACGCCATCTAGGACCTTCATAGATAGAGAGGAGAAGTCAATTCCTGGCTTCAAAACTTCAAAAGATAGGCTGACTTTCTTATTAGGGGCCAATGCAGCTAGTGACTTTAAGTTGAAGCAAATGCTCATTTACCATTCCAAAAATCCTAGGGCCACTCTGCCTGTGCTCTATAGATGGAACAAGAAAGCCTGGATGAAAGCACATTTGTTTACAATATGCTTTACCTAATATTTTAAGCCCAATGTTGAGACTTATTGCTCAGAAAAAAAGATTCCTGTCAAAATATTACTGCTCATTGACAATGCACCTGGTCATTGCAAGAGCTTTGTTAGAGATGTACAAGGAGATTAATGTTCTTTTCATGCCTGCTAACATAACATCGATTCTGCAGCCCATGGATCAAGGAGTAATTTTTACTTTCAAGTCTTATTATTTAAGAAATAATTTCATAAGCCTACAGTTGCCACAGATAGTGATTCCTCTGATGGATCTGGACACAGTGGTTAAGTGTTCAGCTGCTAACCGAAAGGTCAGCAGTTTAAATCCACCAGCCACTCCTTGGAAACCCTGTGGGGGTAGTTCTAGTCTGTCCTGTAGGGTCGCTATGAGTCAGAATCAATTTGACAGCAACGGGTGTTTTTTTCTGGAAAGGATTCACCATTCTAGATGATCTTAAAAACATTCATAATTCACAGGAGAAGGTCAAAATATCAACAATTACAGGAGTTTGAAAGAAGTTGGTTCCAACTCTCATGGATGAGTTTGAGGGGTTCGAGACTTCAGTGGAGGAGGTAACCACAGGTGTGGTGGAAATAGCAAGAGAACTAGTATTAGAAGTGGAGCCTGAATATATGACTGAATTCCTGCAATCTAATGATACAACTTTAATGGATGAGGAGTTCCTTCTTATGGATGAGCAAAGAAAGTGGTTTCTTGAGATGCAATCTACTCCTGATGAAGATGCTGAGAACATTGTTGAAATGACAATAAAGGATTTAGAATATTACATAAACTTAGTTGATAAAGTAGAGTTTGAGAGGATTGCTTCCAATTTTGAAAGAAGTTCTACTGTGGATAAAATGCTGTCAAACAGTATTGCATGCTACAGAGAAACCGTTTGTGAAAGGAAGAGTCAATCGATGGGGCAAACTTCGTTGTTGTCTTATTTTAAGAAATTGCCACAACCACCCCAAACTTCAGCGACCACCACCCTGATCAGTCAGCAGCCATAAACATCGAGGTAAGGCCCTCCACTAGCACAAAGATTATGACTCACTGAAGGCTCAGATTATGGTTAGCCTTTTATAGCAATAAAATATTTTTGAATTAAGGTATGTACATCATTTCTTTAGACATAATGCTACTGCATATTTAATAGACTACAATATAGTGTAAATATAACTTTTATATGCACAGGGAAACCAAAAGATTCATGTGACTCACTGTATTACAATATTCTTTTTATTGCAGTGGTCTGGAACTGAACCCTCAATATCTCCGAGGTATGCCTATACTTGTTTTTCAGGCTGTACCAAGATGCCCACATGAAGCATAAAGGATGATTCTATCCAACAAAAGTGCAACAGTTAAATGAGTATAGGCTGTATAGCTAAATAGTCCACACTGTGTTTGTGGATTTGAGTTATTCACTACTGTTCAAATATGTTACTTTTGTGTGTCTAGTTTTATCAAACCAGGTAAGTAAGTCCTTATATGGTATGTATCCACCACAGTATCTAACTCAAAGGACAAGGTAATTAAATACCTTTACTGAACAATTATTGACTACTACCCAAGCAATGGAGTCCCTGGGTGGTGCAAACGGTTAATGTGTTCAGCTGCTAACCAAAAGATAGGCAGTTTGCATCCACCCAGAGGCACCTGGGAAGAAAGGCTTGGAGATCTGAAAAACCAGCCATTGAAACCCCATGGAGTACAGTTCTACTCTGACACACATGGGGTTGGCATGAGTCGAAGTCCACTAGACAACAATTGTTAGTATGTTAGTCATATTTTATAGTCAAATTTTATTGTGTGCTACAGTAACATTGGCCCAGGAAGAGTGATTTTGCATTTAATAGGTGTAATTTTTGAAAGCTGTAACTAGGTGACATTTCTTTTATATGGTTTTAAAAGAGAAGTTGTATCTCATCCCTTGTATATGTTCTCTAGTTTTTGATTATATTTACCTGGAAAAGAAAATTCATTAAATTAATCACATTTAGGTTAATTGTACTTGAACATCTTTAAAATTTAGAATTAAATTGTTTACATAGTACTTGGTATTTTACAGTTAAATTTTTGACACAGTCTCTCATTCAATATTCTGTAGAATCCTGTGAAATCTGAGCTTTTATCCCCATTTAATGTCCTTCCTAAATGACTCTGAGGTTGCAAAACTAGCTAAGAAGAAGAATCAAGCCTTTAACCTAGATCTTTTGGTGTTTGTGTAGTCCGAAAACAAATATACCACAGTTACCTTCGTTTTGCAGTAGAAGGTATGCAATTTATCATACTGCTTTATATAACATAAAGTTAAAATTCTCCCTAGAATGATGAAATGACACTGTAAAACTACAGTAAAAATGCTTGCTTGTAGTTCAGCCTCTGTTTGCCAGCAGAGGTAGCTCTTAGGTTAGCGATTACCTTGAGATTACATTATTTTGAGAATATTAATCAACTGAATGGAAGCTACATTATGATGCAATTATGCAAAGTTAGATTTAAATTGAATAATAACTACTTGAGTGACTCACACATGTGTTAATCTCCACGTCATCAGAAATTATGCTCTTTGCAAAGATATCACTGTAGCAGAGCAGAAAGTGACATTCTAGAAATGAAAACAGTTTATAGCTTGCCAGGAGCCAAGAATTGTTAATTTAAACCATCAGAAAAAAAAAATGTGAGGCTTACTAGGAAGGATTTATAAAATCATACACTTACTCTAATCAATAGCATTTCTTTATCTTATTGAAAAAAGAAATGCAAATCAGGCCACATCTATTTAAACAAATGTAAAAACACAGGTCACAGGTAATTACAAGTATGAGAATAAATATTGTAGATATTTTTGAAATATAAAAAATCTATATCTTGTTAATAAACAGAATGGATAAAATTAAGTAGTGACATAGAATATAATATTTTATTTTATTTTTTTTGCATTGGTCCATGAATGTGTCCTGTTGGCACAATGGTAAAGAGATATGACTGCTAACCAAGAGGTTGACAGTCTGAACCCACCAGGCACTCCTCGGAAACCCTGTGGGGAAGTTCTGCTCTGTCCTGTAGGGTTGCTATGAGTCCGAATTGACTTGACAGCAACAGTTTTTGTTTTTTTTTATGGATGTGCCAAGTTTATTTCATAAAGAACAGTTGTAGAATTTAAATTCCCTTGTGGTAAATCAGATATGTAAAATTCATTTTACCAGATACTTCATTAAAATGGTCCTTTTAAGAACTGATATTATTTTAGAAGTTTTAAAATGTCAGAGAATACGAAATGGAACTTTTATAATACTGAAAGAAGAAAAATATCGTATGATTTCATGCAAACAAGCATTTAAAACCAAGAAGCATTCAAAGTACTGTTTTCAACCATCTTATCAGTATCAACATATTATCTGTAACAATGTTCTATATAAGTGGTCCGAAAATTTTTTTCTGTAAAGAGCCAGATAGTATATATTTTAGGTTTTGTGGGTCATATGGATTCTATCATAAGTATTCAACTTTGCCATTGAAGCATGAAAGCACCCATTGATCGTACATAAAGAAATGAGTGTGGCTTTGTTCCAATAAAACTTTATTTACAAAAATAGGAATTGGACCAGATTTAGCTCCCCAGGCTATAGTTTGCTGATCCCTGATCTATATTACACTATTACAGAAAAAGGTAAATGATTTTTAGACTGAATTTTTATTTCAACACTGGTTGTCAGTCTTTCATAGCATTTGTTGAAAACATGACATTTTTATGTTCCATTTACATATGTTGCAATTAAATTAATATGTTGCTATTATCTGTATTTTTACATATGAAGCCATAGATTATATATTGTATTTGGTTGTTGGTGGTATTCCAGTGTTCTTATTGTAGCATTTCCTTTTAAAAGTAAAATTTATTTTAAAGTATCACTCTGGGAAAAAAAAAAATAATATATCTACTATAGGCAAAGCTACTAGAAATGTCAGTTCTCTTTTTTATTTCCTTTTTTTTTTTTTTGGCAACAATGTTTACTTTTCCCACAGACTCATTTGAGACTATTTTTGCTAATGTTTATTTTTTTTTGTTATTTAATGCTATTATTTTCTAAATAATATATTAATATTTGTTTACAAGTTAAACAAGTAATAGAATTTTGGTGCTAAGCTCTTCTATAATAATTTGGATAAATTAGTTATTTTGAACATCAAAAAAGAGCTCTAAATCAGTCTTTATTTTATTGTTGTTATTTTTAATAAACTACTGTTTCATTCATTGTGCCTTTTTCAAGGGAGACATTCTGATTAAGCCATTCTTAACATTACCCAGCCAACTGACAGTAATGGCAATAGCTGACAGTGACAAATATTGGAAACCATAGTCCCAATAATGTCTAGCCAGTAGTGCTAGGAATAATAATACAAATAACAATCAGAAACAACAAAAATAATTACTTTTATAGTACCTGCTTTTTGAGTACCTTGCAAGTGAGGAAATGGATTCTTAGAAAAGTTCAGTCAGCCTACCAGAAGTATATGTTCAGTCAGTTTACAAAAAACATTTATTAAGCCTTTAGTTATGTTGGGCAGTAGCACACTGAAGTTATGTAATATGCCCCCAAACTGACAGTGACAGAGCAGGATTCAAAACACTATGTGCAACTCCAACAATAGCTGTCTTTCCTCTATAATGGACATCTTCTCAATGGGGAAAATGGATGGGTCTCTAAAATGAAAATTTGCCTAAGTTCCAAAACATCTGACCTTTGAATCTACCCACAAATCGCATTTGTTTGTAAGAGCTCAGGCTGCTAACCAAAAGGTGGGCAGTTCGAATCCACCAGCAGCTTTTTTGAAACTCTGTGGGCAGTTCGACTCTGTCCTACAGAGTCGCTATGAGTCGGAATTGACTTGATGGCACACAACGACAACAATAACTACCGCTTTAAACATATAGCTATTATGTTGCTATATTCACTGGTATTAAAGATATAAGGAAAATGCAAATTTTCATATACATTTGTAAGTACTTTAAAATATTGAAATGTATGAAACACTGTCTTTCAAAAGAAATGTTATTAAATTTAATATACTTAAGGATGTGTTTAATAAATACTTTAGAATCAACAAAATTAAAACTAAGTGACATATTTGTTACTAAATCTTTATGAGAAAATGTGTCATACAAGAATTTTTATATTTCTTGTAAAAAGTAATTGCTTATGCAGAATTTAATATATATGAAAAAGCATATGTTTTTCTGCCACAATTATTAGTTTACAACAAAAAATTTTAAATCCTGAAGTATTAAATAAATTGTGTATAAATTCAATTCACTGTGAATCTGATCAGTATAAATGCAAAAGAAAATTTTTAAAAAATTCAAATTTAACTTCTTGAAAACTGCCATTTGGCAAATGTTATCTTCAAATCCTTCAAAGGATTTACATAACTGTGCTAGAATTTTTCATAATCTTAACATATAATAATATTTTTCCTATACTAATAATTTAATCCTGATAGCAAAATTAATGCTTTTGATTAAGAAAAATAATGATGTCATTTGTTATCAGAGAACCTTAGGACCTCTATTTCTTTAGTGGAGAAAATAATGTCACAAATAATTTGAAAGAAAACTTAGATCACAATTGATTTTTCTGCCAAGAAATGCAAATAAAACATTTAAATTTTAGTTTCTTGATATTCATTCGAGGATATACATAAAGAATTTTTATACATTTAAGGTTATATAATTTTAATCTGAAGCTCTCAAGAAGCAAGCATGTTAACATAAGACATTTTGAGTAACATATCTTGACTTCAAGCTATGCATACTTAAGTGTATGTGACTTGTATCAATTAAACTAGAATCATTAGTTTTGGTCACATTCAAATATTATCAGGGACATACAAGAAGTTTGAATCCATCGGAGTGTTATGGTTTGTTTGTTATTATGGTTGATATGAGATAGAGTAAAATAGGATAAACTGGAGCCTAGAGCCAAACATTCTTCAAGAATCAACAGATTTAGCTGTATGCTGTAGGAGGAAGTCCAGGCCTAAAGATAGTACTCAGCACTTAAAAGCTCATTTCAAAATGAAACTGGGTTCTGGGATTTGGCTTCTCAATTTATACCCACAAAAAATTAGCATATGAGCTCTTAAGTTAATCTGTAAAGTGTGTATATGAAAGCAATATAACTAGACCAGCTTTTCTAACCTGTGTCTTATGTGCAGTATTTTATGGAACAGTTAACTGATGGAAAAATGAAGATAAAAAGATGAGCGAAAAGAAGACAGAAATGATGAAAGGGCAAAAAGTAAAAAGAAAGAAAAAATGAGGGAAGGAAGGAAGAAGTATACAAAAATCAATAATTACATTTAAAGGTTAAATAGTTCACTTCCCACCACCACATTTAGGGAACTTAGGGTGTGGCAGCTGAAGATCTATCATATTCACAGTTGCCTTAACATACCCTAGCACAGGGCCTGTCACAACAGTTATGTTGAATAATAAATGATTGATCAATATAGAATAATGGCCTTCCAAGAACTTCCCGAGTATTTTTTTTTTTAAATAAAAACTGAATAAACAAAACCAAACCTGTTGCCATCGAGTAGATTCCAACTCATAACGACCCCATAGGGTTTCCAAGGAGTGGCTGGTAGATTCAGCTGCCGACCTTTGGATTAGCAGCAAAGTTCTTAACCACTATACCACCAGGGCCCCCATATAAGCATTTTATAAATATTAATTTATTTAATCCTCCCAACAATCTTAATTAGGTGAGTACTATTATTATTCTTATTTTAAGATGAAGGAATTGGATTACAAAGAGTTTGGGTAACTTGCCCAAATTCAAATTCAGACAAACTCTCTCCAAAGCCTGTGCTCTTAATCACATTCTTAATGCTGCCTCGGATATATGGCCTTGAACTATATGCCATCCAATTTTTTATCAAGAGTCTGGTTGAGATTGTGTGTGTGTGTGTGCGTGTGTGTGTGTGTGTGTGTGTGTGTGTGAATGGAGACAAGGTGAGTGTTTGAAGGGTGTGGACTCTGCCCAGGTGATACAAACAGTTAAGTGTTTGACTACTCACTAAAAGGTTGAGGGTTGGAACCAACTCATAGGTGACTCAGAAGACAGGCCCAGTGGAACCTGCTTCCAAAAGGTCACAGCCATTTGAAAACCTGTGGCGACCAGCTTCATGAGTGGGGATCCACTGCACGGCAAGTAACAACAACAGAACATCTGTCAATACCAGTGTTTCTCAATCAACTCCACACCAATAGGTTTTAGCATATCTGCAGTAAACACTACACTTCCATGGGTGGGAAGTACTGAATATAAAGATGACAATCCCTTAGATAAGCATTTTAGACTTTCAGGGTGAAGAATGGATATAGTTAGAAGTCTTCCTCCCCATATCAGTTTCTTCCCAAGTGAAGCACTCTTCCCCTTTATTCTGATTTCCCTAACAGAAACACAAACCTGTTACCGTTGAGTTGATTCCACCTTAATGTAAATCTTTTTTTATATTCTAAATCTTATTCCTGGGTTAAATCATATGAATAACTTGGTTATTAGCACTCTTCAGAATTATTTTTATGATAATTCTGCACTGCCTCCTCATACTGACATATTAACAGAAATTTTGAGAAGTAATGATAGAAAACTCACCATTACATTTACTGCAGGGATGATGGTGAGGATGCATCATTACATCATTCAATGTCCTGTTTTTGAGAGAGATGTTTCAGTCCTCAGTGCCAACAAATAATTTTCTCAAATAATTGATATATTTATTTTTTGTAGATAATGTAAACTGTGGAGTGAATTGTGTTCCATTTTTTGCTTTGACCACCATGGTATTTAAAGCAAAATTGACAACTTTTTGTGTTTTTCAATAATTACATAGAAACCCTAATGACCTGCATAAATTTGGTCTAACTTTTTTCCAGTCTTTATCTGTGTTTTCCCTAAATCCTAATCTGTATTGAATGAATTGCATGCATTTGATAAAAAAACCAAACGCATTGTATTCAAGTTGATACTGACTCATAGCGACCCCATAGGATAGAGCAGAGCTGCCGCATAGGGTTTCCAAGGAGAGCCTGGTGGATTCGAAATGCCAACCTTTTGGTTAGCAGCAGTAGCTCTTAATCACTATACCACCAGGGTTTCCATGCATTTGATAAGTAGCCTTAATTTTTAAATGAAACTGTAAAATAAATAAACAGCATTTAAAGTACAGAAAGAATAAATACAGTAGTCAAAGCAGTCAGTCAAAGTCAGAAAAAGTAGAAATAGGATGCTTTAATGGAAAGGTGATACAGAATCCAGGAGCAGGCAATAACTGAAAGTCTAAGTTAGCAGTCAGGCAGTCAGCCTGAGAAAGTCTGGCAATAGCTCCTTAGATTGCAGTATGGGGCAGAATATCAAGACACGCACTCAAGCATGCTAGTACCCAGGTTTAGAGGACATAAGCTAAGAAAAGGTCTATATGAGAAACCTGTATTCATCTTTATAAGATCTGAATGCCATTTCTTTATCCTCTTAATGAATAATCTAGCCTATTAGATTTAAAGATGATCATGTTTTAGTAAAATTTGTTGTTGTAAAAATCAGCCATGCTCATTTAGAAAATTTGGAAACTTTGGAATTCTCAAGATTTCTTAAAAACCACTACAGTTACTCTTCTTGTATTTTACCATGTGTCTTTAAAGGAAAAGTATTAACTTGAAAATGCAACCTCAGAAAAACCAAAGAGCACACAATATAAAGTAAGAGATAAGGCAGCTCACAGAGAGACTGAAGCTGTGAACATACTACTGTATGGCAGATGCTGTGAGTTAATCAGTTTTGTAGGAGAAAAGAGTTAGTGGAATAGAAGTGAAATTTTTAGTTTTACTTGGTTTGAATGAACTTTACAATATTTCTTTATAATTAAAACTGAGCTACTTAGTCTATATGGTCATTACTACTACTACTACTTCAATTAATTTTTTTTTAAAAAAACATTTTACACAGATGTATACTACCATGGAAATTAAGTTGGTATAAATAGCATCAATTTTTGAATGGTTAGATATTATTATAATAAAGTTCTCAATATTTTTTAATCTTCTACAATATTTGCTATGTATTTCCAATATTAAAACTGAATGTGAATCCCAACACCTCTGAGATTCTGCCTTGACCTGCTTAAAGGGTACCGTCTTGTGTTACAATTTAACCTGATAAGAAAATTATTTATATTTTTGTCAATAAGTGGATATTTACATAATCACATTTAAAAAAGTAAGGTAGTATTTAGAATTTCTTATTTAACATTTGCTTTTGGTTTGTTTTTGGTTATATTTTTGCTGCTTTAAAATTTCTAGGTAGTGATTGGGGAGGCAAGTATCATAATTGTCCAATATTGTATGCAAATTGCAATACGTTCATAGATATTTGAGAATTTATATTATAGGCATCAGAAATCTAACCTACTAACATAAAACTGTGTATTTGTACTGACCGTTTTGACAGACATCTTTCTAAAATGAGAAACCACCACCCATAGTAAGTAGGTGATTCTGAATATAATTTATACTTATGTTAATGATTCAATGTCCTGTTTCTCTTCTTTTTTTTTAAAGAAAATATCTTCATATATATTCCAAAATATATCATATGCCACATCCTTTGATGTTTTGCTTCTATAATTTATTTCCTCCATTGGTAGAAGTGGCGATTTATCCTTATTCTTTTGTTCCTAAATATGATCATTCCTTCCTTTTGCTAATTAAATCCTTATGCTTACATCTCAACTATCCTGTAACTGTTGTTCCATCTCTACCCTCCTCATTTAATGCTAGATATCCCTCAACTGGCCTCATATTTCCTCCAAACAATTCATAGGGCTTTTCCTTATTGTCCTTTATTTTTATCTCCTCTGCCTGCTCTTATGTTGAAATTTGATGTCAGTAACAGAACCTGGGAAGAGATATTTTTATACAATATATTTATGCTACACAGCATTACAACTGCCAAATCAAAGTATTTCACAACAAATAGCACAAGCATAAAATGAACAGAGCTATCATCGAATTCATCTACATGCTCTTAGTGAGTGCAATTTTGAAATCACAAATTTTACATTGTGAGGGTCAGGGAAGTTAGAATACGAAGCTGAGACACATCTTAGCTATGTAAAAAAATAACCATCAAGAGATATATATTTCTTATGATTTGCAGCCTTATTTTAACTGTGTTTTGTAACTTTTTTTTTTAACAAATAGAGATTATGTTGCATTTGCCTTGAGATTTTCCCTTTTCTCATATTTAACCCTAGATATAACTTTTGTATTCTCACTTTCTGATGTTGCAATGTACTTTTTGTTCTTTGTCCAGCTTCCTGCATTTCTAATTGAGAACAGAATTTTTGGTAGTCTATTAACTTGCTGTGTAGTTCTTTGGGGAAGAATTATATGACCATTTCATGAAATTTATGTTCCAATTTGTTTATGGCACTGTGTATTCAGAGTCATGTTGTTGTTGGGTGCCATCAAGTCAGTTCTGACTCATAGCAACCCTATATACACCATAATGAAACACTACCCAGTCCTGTGCCATCCTCATAATCATTGTTATTCTTGTGCCCATTGTTGGGGCCACTGGGTCAGTCCTTCTCATTGAGGGTCTTCCTCTTTTCTGATGACCCTCTTCATTACCAAGCATGAAGTCCTTCTCCAGGGGTGATCCCTCCTGTACATGTCCAAAGTATGTGAGACAAAGTCTCCCCATCCTCACTTCTAAGGAGCATTCTGGCTGTACTTCTTCCAAGACAGATTTGTTTGTTCTTTTGGCAGTCCATAATATATTCAATATTCTTCACCAACATCATAATTCAAAGGCATCAATTTTTCTTCAGTATTCCTTATTCATTGTCCTGCTTTCTCATGTGCATAAGGTGATTGAAAATACCATAGCTTGTGTCAGGTGCACCTTAGTCTTTAAAGTGACATCTTTGCTTTTGAACACTTTAAAGAGGTCTTTTGCAGCAGATTTGCCCAATTCAGTGCATCTTTGATTTCTTGACTGCTGCTTCAATAGGTGTTGATTATGGATCCAAGTAAAATGAAATCCGTTATAACTTCAATCTTTTCTCCATTTATCATGATGTTGCCTATTGGTCCAGTTATGAAAATTTTTGTTTTCTTTATGTTGAGGTGTAATCCATACTGAAGGCTGTAGTCTTTGATCTTCATCAGTAAGTACTTCAAGTCCTCTTCACTTTCAGCAAGCAAGGTTGTGTCATATGCTTATCGCAGGTTGTTAATGAGTATTCCTTCAAACCTGATTCCCCATTCTTCTTCATATTGTCCAGGTTCTTGGAATGTTTGCTCAGCATACAGATTGAATAAGTACGGGGAAAAGATACAACCGTGAGGTACACCTTTCATGACATTAAACCACGCAGTATCCTCTTGTTCTGTTTGAATGACTACCTTGTTCTATGTACAGGTTCTTCATGAGCACAACAAAGAGTTATGGAATTACCATTCTTCACAATGTTATCCATAATTTGTTATAATCCACACAGTCGAGTGCCCTTGCATAGTCAATAAAACACAGGTAACCATCTTTCTGGTATTCTCTGCTTTCAGCCAGGATCCAGCTGACATCAACAATGATCTCCCTGGTTCCATATCCTCTTGTGAACCTGGCTTGAATTTTTGGCAGTTCCCTGTTGATGTACTATACAACTGCTTTTGAATGATCTTCAGCAAAAATGTACTTGCACGTGATATCAATGATATTGTTCAATAATTTTCACATTTGGTTGGATCAACTTCCTTTGGATAGGCATAAATATGGATCTCTTCCGGTTGGTGGGACAGGTAGCTGTCTTCCAAATTTCTTGGCATAGATGAGTGAGTACTTCCAGTGCTGCATCCATTTGTTGAAACATCTCAATGGGTATTCCATCAATTCCTAGAGCCTTGTTTTTTGCCGATGTCTTCAATGCAGGTTGGGCCTCTTCCTTCACTACCATCAGTTTTAATCATGTACTACCTCCAGAAATGGTTGAACATCGACCAGTTCTCTTGGTACAGTGACTCTGTGTATTCATTCCATTTGCTTTTGATGCTTCCTGTGTCGTTCAGTATTTTGCCCGTAGAACCCTTCGCTATTGCAACTCAAGGCTTGAATTTTTTTTTTCAGTTCTTTCAGCTTGAGAAATGCTGAGTGTGTTCTTCCCTTTTGGTTTTCCAACTCCAGGTCTTTGCACATGTCGTTATAGTACTTTACTTTGTCTTCTAGAGCCGTCCTTTGAAATCTTTTGTTCAGCTCTCTTACTTCATCTTTTCTCATTTTGTTTTAGCTACTCAACTTTCAATAGCAAGTTTCAGAGTCTCTTCTGACATCCATTTTGGTCCTTTCTTTCTTTCCTATATTTTTAATGACGTCTTGCTTTCTTTGTGTATGATGTTCTTGATGTCATTCCACAACTGTATGGTCTTCAGTCATTAGTATTAAATGCGCCAAATCTATTCTTGAGATGGTCTTTAAATTCAGGTGGGACATACTCAAGGTCATACTTTGGCTCTCATGGACTTGTTCTAATTGTCTTCAGTTTCAACTTGAATATGCATATGAGCAACTGATGTTCTGTTCCGCAGTAGGCAGCTGACTTTGTTATGACTGATGATATTGAACTTTTCCACTGTCTCTTTAAACAAGATGTAGTCGATTTGATTCCTGTGCATTCCAACCGGTGAAGTTCACATGTATAATCACTGCTTATGTTGTTGAAAAAAAGTATTTGCAGTGATACATTTGTTGGTCTTGCAAAATTATATCATGTGATCCCTGGCATTGCTTCTATCACCAAGGCCATATTTTCCAACTGTTGATTCTTCTTCTTGGTTTCCAACTTTCAAATTCCAATCACCAGTAATTATCAGTGCATCCTGATTGCATGTTCAATCAATTTCAGACTGCAGAAGTTGGTAAATTCTTCAATTTCCTCGTCTTTGGCCTTAGACCTATGTATCTCTTAGTTTGTCATACTGTGTGGCTTGTGTGTTGCAGTGATGCTGGAAGCTATGCTACTGGTATTCAAATACCAGCAGGGTCACCCATGGTGGACAGGTTTCAGATGAGCTTCCAGACTAAGACAAACTAGGAAGAAGGACCTGGCAGTCTCCTTCTGAAAAAAATTAGCCAGTGAAAACCTAATGAATAGAATTGGAACATTGTCAACATTGTCTGAGATAGTGCTGGAAGATGGGCCCCTCAGGTGGGAAGGCACTGAAAATATGACTGGGGAAGGGCTGCCTTCTCAAAGGAGAGTAGAGTTGACCTTAATGATGTGGATAGAGTCAAGCTGTCCGGTCCTTCATTTGCCACATGTGCTGATGTGGCACTACTCAAAATGAGAAGAAACAGTTGCAAACATCCATTAATAATCGGAACACTGAATGTGTCAAGTCTGAATTTAGGAAAATTGGAAATCATCAAAAATTAAATGGAATGCATAAACATCAATATCCTAATGTCTTAATTATCTAGTGCTGCTATAACAGAAATACCACAAGTGGATGGCTTTAACAAAGAGAATTTATTTCTTCACAGTAAAGTAGGCTAAAAGTCCAAATCCAGGGTGTCAACTTCAGGGGAAAGCTTTCTCTCTCTGTCAGCTCTGGAGGAAGGTCCTTATCCTCAATCTTACCCTGGACTAGGAGCGTTTCTGTGCAGGAACCCCTGGTTCCAAAGGATGTGTTCTTCTCCCTGCACTGCTTTCTTGATGGTGTGAGGTCCTCAATTCTCTACTTGCTTCCCTTTCCTTTTATCTCTTTTAAGATAAAAGGTGGTGCAGGCCACACCCCACGGAGACTCCGCGTACATTGAATCAGGGATGTGACTTTAGTAAGGGTGTTACAATCCCACCCTAATCTTCTTTAACATAAAATTATAATCACAAAATGGAGGACAACCACACAATACTGGGAATCATGGACCAGCCAAATTGATACACACATTTTTGGGGGGACATAATTCAATCCATGACACTTAAGCATTAGTGAGTTGAAATGGACTTGTAGTGGCCATTTTGAATTGGCCACTACAAGTACAATGCTATCAGTGATAGGATAATATCCATACGACTGCGGGGAAGACCAGTTAATATGACCATTATTCAAATTTATGCAGCAACCACTAAGGCCAAAGATGAGGAAACTGAAGATTTTTACCAAACTTCTAGAGTCTGAAATTGATTGAAAATGCAAATGCAGGGTCATAGAGGACAGATATTCCCGGGTGGTGCTACAGGAAAAATAACAGAACTGGAAAGTTGGGATGGAAGTTTTCTTTACATTAAGTTCTAGACATAGGGCATGTAGAATTATGTTGAGATATTCAACATCAATTTTGTGAAAGCTTTTGAAGATACGTAAAAATTCAGAAGTGAAGTCAGAGATAAATATAGTTTTAGTATGATATAGCCATTCAAGAGGATTAAATCAATAAGAGAAAAAACATACAGAAGAAATGCACTTTTTTGAGCTTTGGGGAATACTTAGAGTTGGGGGTTGGTGAGGGGAGAATATTAAGTAAAGAGTAGGAAACTTAATGACCAGTTTAGATGGAATTCTAAAAATATGCAATGTTAGGCAAAATGATCTTTTTCAAGAAGGAAGAGCTTATCAATGCTATCAAACAGTGTGGGAAGATTTCCAAGAACTAAAATCTGGAAAAGGACATTTGATTAGTCAATAGGAAAGTAATTTGAGATTTGAAGTGCATATTCATATATTTGTGATTGAATAAGCCAAACTGAAGTGATTAAGAAAAGGAAGAGGTTGTCATAAAATAAAAATTGTTGGCACAAAACACTAAATTTGGAATAAATTGAGAATTTTGTGAAGAAAAATTTTTATTCCTGCCTTTGAATGCTGAGTATCTCATCAGCCTCCTCACCTGAATTTATGACACACAGTGCTATTCTTTTATCTTCTGAGGTTTCAAACCAGCATATCTATTAAAGAACCAGATTTACAGGCTTGCATCCTGGCAGCAATGTAGTCTGGAGTCATACAGTGGGGAATTGTCTCCAATAAAGGAATTATGTTCAAAAGGTGCTGGACAGCTAAAAAATGCACAGCAGATGTCCACTGGATGATTATTCCTGTTTGGTTGGAGTATAAAGCCTATTTTGAGGAATGGTGGAAACTTAGAAAACTCAGCCAATCAACTGAAGAGAGTCTTACGTATCAGGCTAATGCATTGAGACTACCTGGCAAATGATGTGTTGTCATTACTGCATTGTTTTCAGAAGATTAACTTGGTAACACTATCTTGAGAAGAAATAAGAATAGAATCAATTAAACTAGTTAAGTGGTTTTACCAACAGTGAAGGCAAGAAGTCTTATGAACACTGCCTTTTCAGTCCTGGTGGCAGTAGGATTGAAAAGAAGTGGGGGACAGGATGATGATATACTGTGCAAATAGATTTTAAAGGACATGACAACTAATGTGAGAGACGGTGAAAATATAATCTAACATTTGAGAACATACATAAGAAGTATATGAAAAGAGAGGTGGGAAAGGTGAAGTAGACTTTTGATATGATAATGTTTATGGTTGGACATTCAAGTAGATATTCATTTTTGGGGAATAGCTATTGATGAGGAAGAAGCTAAGTGTTAACTAAGGCAAGCAGTTTAAAACATAAATGTTGTTGGAGTTGAAATTCACAAGAGACATACCTTTTCATCTGAGATCAAATGATAGAATGAGAGGTAAATGTGGAAACAGTAATTTACTGTTTGGAAAGATTTTACCTGAAGACGTTCACACTGGAAGTTGTTATTAAAGTGGTGTGAACTGAGGATTTTAAAAGAATATGTACATTGTGGTGTTCCTTAATCTTTTAAAAAATTTTTTTATTGTACTTTAGATGAAGGTTTACGAAACAAATAGTTTCTCATTAAACAGTTGGTACACATATTGTTTTATGACATTGGTTAACGACCCCACAACATGTCAACACTCTCACTTTGTGACCTTGGGTTCCCTATTACCAGCTTTCCTTACCCCTCCTGCCTTCTAGTTCTTGTCCCTGGGCTGTTGTGCCCCATTAGTCTCGTTTTCTTTTTTTGATTTTTTTTACTGTACTTTAGATAAAAGTTTACAGAACAAATAGTTTCTAATTAAATAGTCAGTACACATATTCTTTTATGAATTTGCTTAACAACCCCACGACGTGTCAACACTCTCCTTTCTCGACCTTGAGGACTTTTCTTTGGTGAAAATATACATAGCCAAAGTTACATCATTTTGAAAGTTACTCCATATACAGTGACATTGATTACATTCTTCCAGCTCTGCTGCTATATTCACTATCCTTTTCCAAATTGTTCCATCACCATTATCTTCAACTCACTGTCCCCTAGGCTTCCCATCAAAACTTTTGAGCTGCTGTTGTCAATTTGATCTCACATAGTTAATTCTTTATTTTCCTTTTTTTTTTTTTTTTTTTGGTACCTTAGATGAAGGTTTGCAGAACAAATAGTTTCTCATTAAACAGTTAGTGCACGTATTGCCCTATGACAATGGTTAACTACCCCATGGCATGTCAACATGTCCCTTCTCAAACTTGGGATCCCTATCACCAGCTTTCCTGTCCCCTCCGGCCTTCTAGTTCTTGTCCCTAGACGGCTGTGCCTCATTAGTCCTGTTTTCTTTTATGAGGCTGTCCAATCCACTGTTGAAAGGTGAACTTTGGGAGGGGCTTCATCACTGAGCTAAAAGTGTGTCCAGGGGCCATATTCTCTGGGTTTCTCCAGTCTGTCAGGCCAGTAAATCTGGTATTTTTTTTGTAGGTTAGAATTCTGTTCTACATCCTTTTCCAGCTCTGTCCAGGACCCTCTATTGTGATCCTGGTCAGAGCAGTCAGTGGTGGTAGCCGGGTACCATCTAGCTGAACTGGACTCAGTCTGGTGGAGGCTATGGTAGCTGTGGTCCATTCGTCATTTGGACTAATCTTTTTCTTGTATCTTGTTCTCTTCATTCTCCCTTGCTCCCAAAGGGGTGAGACCAGTGGAGTATCTTAGATGGCCACTCACAGGCTTTTAAGACCCCAGATGCTACTCACCAAGATAGAATGTAGAACTTTGTCTTTATAAACTGTGTTATGCCAATTGAGCTAGATGTTCCTGGATACCATGTCCCCACAGCCCTCCGCCCAGCAATTCAGTCCCTCAGGGAGTTTGGAAGTGTCTATGGAGCTTCCATGAGCTTGCCTTGCACAAGTTTTGCTGACTTCCCCAGTATTGTGTACTGTCTTACCCTTCACCAAAGTTACCACTCATCTATTTAGTTCCCCCCATCCCCCCCATCCTTTGTAACCAACAAAGATTGTTTCTTTTTGTGTGTAAACTTTTACATGAGTTATACAGTAGAGGTCTCATACAATATTTGTCCTTTTATGATTGATTTATTTCACTCAGCATAATGTCCTCCAGTTTCATCCATGTTATGAGATGCTTCACAGATTCATCATTGTTCTTTATCTTTGTATACTACTCCATTGAGTGTATCTACCATAGTTTGTTTATCCATTCATCTGTTGATGGGCATCTAGGTTGTTTCCACCTTTTTGCTATTGTGAACAGTGCTTCAGTGATACGGATATGCATATGTCTATTAGTGTGCAGGCTCTTATTTCTCTAGGATATATTCCTAGGAGGGGGAATGCATTTTGTAGTGCTTTTTTTTGTGGTGCTGATGCTTTCGTTGTTCCTGTTACTCTCCTGTGCTGAGTTCCTTTTGTTTGTGGATTTTTTTTCATTTCTTTTGCTTTTGTAGGTTTTGTTTTTACTGACACTTTATGTTTTTCTTCTTTATTTTGATTAGTAGGTTTGTTAACTTTCTTTGTGGTTACCTTGAAATTTACCCTTATCTTCCTAGATTTCTACCAGTCTATTATTACTTGGCATCCCTTTACATCCTCTCCATTAGAGGTTCTATACCTAGATCGTTTATTCCCTCTTTTATTCTTCAGATGCTGTTTTCATTTACAGAATTAACCTCTCAGATTTCCTGTTGTAATTCTTTTGGTTTTGCATACTCCTTAAGAGTTCATTTCCTAGGTTGGTATCTGGCTAGTACAATCCTGTGTCCTAGGTTCAGCCTGTGGTCTAATATAGTTTGTTCTCAGATCAAAGGACTTCCTTTAATAATTCTTGTAAGTTCGGTTTGGTTTTTACATAGTCCCTTCATTTCTGTTTATCTGGAAATGACCTAATTTCACCATCATATTTAAACGAGAGTTTTGCTGACTATATTATTCTTGGCTGGCAATTTTTTCCTTTCAAAGTTTCATACATGTCATCCCATTGCCTTCTTGCCTGCATAGTTTCTGCCAAATAATCTGAGCTTAGTCTTATTGTTTCTCCTCTGTATGTGACTTTTTGTTTTTCTCGAGCTGCTCTCAGGATTCTTTGTTTGTCTTTGCTTTTAGTGTGATTATGACATGCCTTGGTGATTTTCTTTTGTGGTCTATCCTGTATGGTGTTCTTTGAGATTCTTGGATCGTCAGCTTTTCATCTTTCATGATATAGGGAAAGTTTTCTGTCAGCAGTTCTTCAATGATCCTCTCTGTGTCTTCTGTTTTCTCCCCCTGTTCTGGAACTCTGATCACTTGAAGATTTTTGCTTTTGATTGTATCCCACATAATTCTCAGGGTTTCTTCATTTTTCTTTGTTCTTTTTTCTGATTTTTCCTCTAACAGATTTGTATCTGAATGTTTGTCTTCAATCTCGCTGATTCTGTCTTCCATCATTTCAAACCAGCTCCTCAGCCCTTCTATGACACTGTCCATTTCTGAAATCTTGTTGTTTAATCTTTTGGATTTCTAATTGTTGTTTTTGTATGATTTCTAGTTGTGAATTTATTTTAGTATTTTGTTCCTGTATTATTTTCTTGAATTCTTCCATTTTTTTGTCTGTATTTTCCATTAATTTGTCTATTTTTTCCTCATTTTTCTCTGTTTTTTGCTTTAACTCTTGGATAATTCTGAATATTAGAGATTTGAATTCCTTATCAGTTAGGTCTAGTGCCTTTTCTTCTACTGGAAGGTCATCTGGTGTTTTATTTTGGATGCTACTGGAACAATCCTGTCTTGTTTTTGTAAATGTTTTGATATTGTCTGCTGTCTTCAGGTCATTCAGTGGTTATTTTCCTTATTTCGTGACTGTAGATTTGTTTGTTTCAACCTGCTTTTTCGTTTTATTTCATTATGTCGGAGCAGGCGGGCTGTGCGTTCTTTGTTGTTTGCTCATCTGTGGGCATGATACTTTTCACCCCCTTCTCCAATGGGCAGGGTCAGTCACTCAGTTATGGTACAGCAGGGCAGGTCCAGCTGAAGGGGTGTTGCTGGGATAGTTTTTTTGTGGCATGTACCAGGGCTGACAGTGCAGACCAGGAATCAGTGCAGGGCAGGTTCCAGTAGGCTGTGCCTGTATTGCTTGGGAGTGTGATGTTCAGCACACAGTGCAGACTGGCAGGAAGGAGGAGTTGGATTGTAATGTGTGGAGCTAAGATGGGTATGGGAAACAACAGAGAAAGGAGAGAGGAACAGGAGCCAAAGAGATACACACAAACAAAAAAAAAGTGCTAAGGGTGTTTGCTATTAGAGTGGAGAGATGAGAGACTGAGAAACGGGAAAAACAAAAATAAAAAAAAGAAAAAGGGTAATAGAAAATAATGAATAAATCGAGAAACTGGAAATGAAGAAAGACAAAAAGGGAATAAGAGAGAGAAGAAAACTAAACAAAGAAATGAAAAACAAAAACAAAAACAAAAAACAAAAGAAATGCCCTCAGGGATGTCCCTGCGCATCTGCACAGAGTAAGGGACTAGCTTCCAAGCCACTCGGTCCTGCCTGGCTAGAAGGGGCTCCCAAGCTGAGAAAAGAAAAAGAAAACAAACAAACCAATCAAAGAAGAACAAATCAGAGCAAACAAACAAACAAAATAGCCCCTGGGCTCCCACCAGCTTGGTGGCATGGGCCGGGAAGCAGTTTCACAGTCGATGGGTGTTCTGTAGCCTTTCAGGAAGAAGCAAAGATGGGGTACGGAACCAGGTATTTGAGAAAAAGGAAGGGGAGGTGGTGAGAGGTAAGGAAGAAACCTAAAGAAGTGGAAAAAAGCAACACCAGCAGCCAACAAATGACACTCAGGTAGCTGGCCAGTGTGGGTGGGTGGAATCCAAGCAGCACTGGGGGAAAGCTCGTGCTTCCTGGCCAATAGACTGTGGCTGCAGGAAACAGAGGAGTCTAAATGGAGGTGAAGAAGGGTGGGGGGCGGGAAAGCCTATATTGTGGGTTGCCGGTTGTTCTGTCTCCTGCTGGAAGTTCTGTGAAGCTGCTTTCTCATACCTCCTGTTCGCTGATCTCCGATAGGAGTCCAAGATGTCAGATCTGTGCTGCAGTAGCTGATAGGGGACCTCTGCATGTATCTCTCTTCGCTGTCTGTTCTCGGTCAGTTTCTTATTCCATTTGGTGCTTGGCTGAGTTCTTTATCTCTTCATTTGATGGTTAGGGTTTCAGGATTGACGTGTGACTCTGTTTGACTTAGTTTTCTGATTTTTGCTGTGGAGGGACGGCATGGTGCTTCTGACTGTAGGGCCATGTTGCCCCTGTCTCGTTTTCTTTTATGGGGCTGTCTAATCTTTGGCTGAAGAGTGAACCTCGAGAGAGACTTCATTACTGAGCTAAAAGGGTGTCTGGGGACCATACTCTCAGGTTTTCTTCAGTCTCTGTCAGGCTAGTAAATCTGTTCTTGTTTTGTGAGTTAGAATTTTGTTCTACATTTTTCTCCAGCTCTGTCTGGGACCCTCTGTTGTGGTCCCTGTCAGAGAAGTCATTGGTGGTAGCTGGGCACCATCTAGCTTACTGGACTCAGTCTGGTGGAGGCCATGGTAGTTGTGGTCCATTAGTCGTTTAGACTAATCTTTCTTTAGTATCTTGTTTTCTTCATTCTCCCTTGCTCCCAAAGGAGTGAGAGCAGTGGAGTATCTTAGTGGCTGCTCACAGGCTTTTAAGACCCCAGATTCTTCCTACCAAAGTAGAATGTAGAATATTTTATTTATATAATGTGTTATGGCAATTGAGCTAGATGTTCACTGAGACCATGGTTCCCACTGCCCTCTGCCCAGCAGTTCAGTTCCTCAGGGATTTTGGATGTGTCTATGAAGCTTCCATGACCTTTCCTTGTGCAATTTCTACTGGTTTCCCCAGTATTGTGTCCTACTGTTTTACCCTTCACCAAAGTTGCCACTTATCTATTATCTATTTAGTGTTTCTTCTCTCCTACTCCACCCATCCCTGCTAACCATCAAAGCCTGTTTCTTTTTTTGTGTGTAAACCTTTTCATGATTTTTTACAGTAGTGGTATCATACTATATTTGTCCTTTTGTAATTGACTTATTTCACTCAGCATATTGTCCTCCAGTTTCATCCATTTTATAAGCTGCTTCGCAGAGTCATCATTGTTCTTTATCATTGCATGATACTCCATTATGTGTATGTACCATAATTCGTTTATCCATTAATCTGTTGATGGGCATCTAGGTTGTTTCCAACTTTTTGCTATTGTGAACAATGCTTCAGTGAACATTGGTGTGCATATGTCTATTCGTGTGACGGCTATTTTTTCTCTAGGATATATTCCTAGCAGTGGGATTGCTGAATCATATGGTATTTTTATTTCTAGCTTTCTAAGGTAGTGACATATTGTTTTCCAAAATGATTTATCATTTTGCTTTCCTACCAGCAGTGCGTAAGAGTTCCAATCTCCCCACAGACTCTCCAGCATTTGTTATTTCCAGTTTTTTTTTGATTTGTGCCAGTAATGCTGGGCTGAGATGGTATCTCATCTTTGTTTTGATTTGCATTCTTTTAATGGCTAGTGATTGCTAGCATTTCCTCATGTGTCTGTTAGCCGCTTGAATGTCTTCTTTGGTGAAGTGTCTGTTCATTTCCTTTGCCCATTTTTTAATTGGATTATTTGTCTTTTTGTTGTAAAGGTGTTAGATTTTCTTGTAGATTTTAGAGATTAGACCTTTGTCTGACTTGTAATGTCCAAAAATTTTTTCCCAGTCTGTAGGTTCTCTTTTTACACTTTTGGTGAAGTCTTTTGAGGAGCATAAGTTTTTAATTTTTAGAAGATCCCAGTTATCTAGCTTATCTTCTGGAGTTTGTATATTGTTAGGTATAGTCTCTATCCTGATAATGCCATGTATTAGGGCCTCTAGCATTGATCCTATTTTTTCTTCTATGAACTTTATGGTTTTTAGCTTTATAGTTAGGTCTTTGATCCATTTTGAATTGGTTTTTGTATATGGTGTGAGGTATTGGTCCTGTTTCATTTTTTTGCAGATGGACATCCAGTTTTGCCAGCACCATTTGTTAAAAAGACTGTCAGTTCCCCGTTTGATGGACTTTGGGCCCTTGTCAAAGATCCAGGTGACTGTAGGTGGATGGATTTACATCTGGGTTCTCAATTCTGTTCCATTGGTCAATGTATCTGTCGTTGTACCAGTACCAGGCTGTTTTGACTACCGTAGCTTTATGGTAGGTTCTGAGGTCAGGTAGTGTGAGTCCTCCTACTTTATTCTTCTTCTTCAATTGTGCTTTACATACCCAGGGCTTCTTCCCTTTCCATATAAAGTTAATCATTAGCTTTTCCATCTTTTAAAAAATGTTGTTGGTATTTGGATAGAGATTGCATTGTATTTGTAAATTGCTTTGGGTGGTGTTGACATTTTCACAATGTTGAGTCTACCTATCTGTGAGCATGGTATGTTTTTCCATTTATGTAGATCTCTTCTTTTCTGGCAGTAGTGTTTTGTAGTTTTCTTTGTAAAGGTCTTTTACATCCCTGGTTAGATACATTCCTAAGCATTTTGTTTTTTAGGGGCTATTATAAATGGTATCGTTTTCCTGATTTCTTTTTCATGGTTCTCTGTATTGCTGTATAGGAATCCAAGTCATTTTTATATGTTTATCTTGTTTTCTGCTACTCTGTTGAATCTTTCTATTAGTTCCAGTAATTTTCTCATGGATTCTTTAGGGTTTTCTATGTATAGTATCGTATCATCCCCCAACAGGGACAGTTTAACTTCTTCATTACCAATTTGGATGCCCTTTATTTCTTTTTCTTGCTTTATAGCTGTAGCTAGGACTTCCAGCACAATATTAAACAGGAGTGGAGATAAAGGGCATCCTGTTCTCAAGGGGAATGTCTTCAACCTGTCTGCATCAAGGATGATGTTGACCATTTGTTTTGCATGGATTCCCTTTATTATGATAAGAAATTTCCCTTCTATACCTATTTTATTGAGAGTTTTTATCAGGAATGGGTGTTGGACTTTGTCGAATGCCTTTTCTGCATCAATTGACATGATCATGTGATTCTATTCTTTCCTTGTATTTATGTTATGGATTGCATTGACTGATTGTCTAATGTCCAACCATCCTTGCATACGTGGTAGGAATCCTACTTGGTAGTGGCATATTTTTTTTTTTTTTTTTTTGATATGATGTTGAAGTATTTGGCTAGAATTTTGTTGAGAATTTTTGCATTTGTATTCACGAGAGATATTGGTCTGTAACTTTCTTTTCTTGT
Organism: Dugong dugon; assembly: GCA_030035585.1. NCBI lineage: Eukaryota > Metazoa > Chordata > Mammalia > Sirenia > Dugongidae > Dugong > Dugong dugon. The sequence goes on from CM057479.1 coordinate 40,558,255, forward strand.
GGCTTCTTTACCTGGTTTTGGTATGAGGGTTATGCTGGCTTCATAGAATGAATTTGCAAGTGTTGCTCCCTTTTCTGCATTCAGAAATAGTTTGAGTAGTACTGGTATATGCTCTCCTCTAAATGTTTGGAAGAATTCTGCAGTGAAGTTATCTGGCCAGGGCTTTTATTTGTTGGGGATTTTTTTTAAATTACTTTTTCAATCTCTTCTCTTGTTACGCATCTCTTCAGACTTTCAACATCACTTTGTGTTAGTTCGTTAGGTAGTTTCTAGAAATTTATTCATTTCCTCTAGGTTTTCAAATTTGTTGGAGTATAGTTTTTCATAATACTCAGCTATGGTCCTTTTTATTTCAGTTGCGTCTGCCATAATGTCTCTCATTTTATTTCTTATTTGGGTTATTCTTGTCCTCTCCTGTTTTTCTTTTGTCAGTCTGGCCAGTGGTTTGTCGATTTTGTTGTTCAAAGAACCAACTTTTGGTTTTGTTGATTCTTTCTATTGTGTTTCTGTTCTCTATTTCATTTATTTCTGCTCTGATCTTTATTATTTCCTTGCTTCTGGTGGCTGTGTGCTTTTTTTTACTATTCTCTTTCTATTTGTTTGAGTTGTGTAGTTAATGTTTTGATTTTGTCCCTTTCTTCTTTATTGATGTGTGCATCCATTGCAGTAAAATATCCTCTGAGGACTGCCTTTGCTGTGTTCCAAAGGTTTTAGTATGATGTGTTTTCATTCTAGTTTGATTTTAGGAAGTTTTTGATTCCATCTCTGATTTTTTCTATTACCGAGTGGTTTGTAAGGCGGGTGTTATTCAGTTTCCATTTAATTGATTTTTTTTCCTTGGCCTTCCTAATGTTAATTTCTACCTTGATGGCATTGTGATCAGAGAAGATACTTTGAATTATCTCAACGTTTTGGATCTTGCTGAGGATTGCTCTGTGGCCTAATATGTGGTCTACTCTGGAGAAAGTTCAATGTGTATTGCAAAAGAATGCACTTTGCAGCTGTTGGGTGTAGTGTTCTATATATATCTGTGAGGTAAAGTTGACTGATTGTGCCCTTTAGGTCTTCTGTATCTCTGTTGAGTTTCTTTGTAGATGTTCTGTCCTTTACCAAGAGTGGTGTGTTGAACTCTCCTACTATTATTGTGGAACTGTCAATTTCTATTTTCAGTGCTGTTAGAGTGTTTTATGTATTTGTGAGCCTTGTCATTGGTTGCACAGATGGTTATTATGGTTATGTCTTCATGATGGATCATCCTCTTATTATATAGTGTCCTTCTTTGTCTCTTATGGTGGATTTTGTTTTAAAGTCTATTTTATCTGAAATTAGTATTGCCACTCCTGCTTTTTATTTGGTAGCTGTTTGCTTCATATATTTTTTCCATCCTTTGATTTTTAATAAATTTACGTTTTTGTTTCTCAGGTGTGTCACTTGTGGACAGCATATTGATGGATCTTGTTTTTTTAATCCATTCTGTCACTCTCTGTCTCTTTACGGGTGCATTTAGGCCATTTACATTCAGTGTAAGTATTGATAGGTTTGAGTTTATTGCTGTCATTTTGCAGTGCTTTTTTTGTGGTGCTGATGATTTCTTTGCTCCTCTTACACTCTTGTGTTGAATTCCCTGTGTTTGTGGATTTTTTTTTTTCATTTCTTTTGTTTTTGTAGGTTTTGTTTTTTACTGAGACTTTACATTTTTCTTCTTTATTTTGATGAGTAGGTTTGTTAACTTTCTTTGCGGTTACCTTGAAATTTACCCTTATCTTCCTTGGTTTGAACCAGTCTATTATTACTTGATATCAACTTACCTTCCTTTCCATTAGACGGTTCTATGCCTGCTCCATTTATTTCCTCTATTATTGTTATCATGTTGTTGTCATTTATAGATTAACCTCTCTGGTTCCCTGTTGTAATTGTTTTGGTGTTGGACAGAACTTGAGAGTTCATTTCCTTTGTTGGTATCTAGATGGTACAATTCTGTGTCCTATATTCAGCTTGTGGTCTGATGTTGCTTTTTCTCAGATCGAAGGATTCCCTTTGATAGTTCTTGTAAGTTGGTTTGGTTTTTATATAGTCCCTTAATTTCCATTTATCTGGAAATGACATAATTTCATCATCCTATTTGTATGAGAGTTTTGCTGACTATATTATTCTTTGCTAGCAATTTTTTTCATTCAAGATTTTATATATGTCATCCCATTGCCTTCTTGCCTGCATGGTTTCTGCTGAATAATCTGAGCTTAGTCTTATTGTTTCTCCTCTATATGTGACTTTTTGTTTTTCTTGTGCTGCTCTCAGGACTCTTTGTCTGTCTTTGGTTTTAGCGAGTGTGATTATGATATGCCTTGGTGATTTTCTTTTGGGTTCATTCCTATATAGGGTTCTTTGAGCTTCTTGGATGGTCAGATTTTCATCTTTCATGATATTAAGGAAGTTTTCTGTTAGCAGTTCTTCAGTGATCCTCTCTGTGTTTTCTGTTTTCTGCCCCTGTTCTGGAACTCCAATGGCTCGCAGATTTTTGCTTTTCATCGTTTCCCACATAATTCTCATGATTTCGTCATTCTTTTTTCTGATTTTTCCTCAAACAGAGTTGTATCCAACTGTTTGTTTTCAATTTCGCTGATCCTGTCTTCTGTTTCAAACCTGCTCCTCAGCCCTTCTATGACACTGTCCATTTCTGAAATCTTGCTGTTTATCTTTTGGATTTCTAATTGTTGTTTTTATATGACTTCTAGTTGAGAATTTATTTTGGCATTTTGTTCCTGTATTATTTTCCTGAATTCTTCTATTTTTTTTTTTTTTATATTTTCCATAAATTTGTCTATTTTTTCCTCATTTCTGTCCACTTTTTGCTTCAACTCTTGGGTAGCTCTGAATATTAGAGATTTGTATTCCCTATCAGGTAGTTCCAATGCCTTTTCTTCTACTGGAAAGTCATCTTGTGTTTTATTTTAGACACCTACTGGAACCATCCTGTCCTTTTTCTTTTTTTTAAATACGTGTTGATATTGTCTGATGTTGTTGCTACATTCAGTAGTTATTTTCCTCATTTATTCATTGTAGATTTTGTTTTTGTCCTGCTTTTTTGTTTTATTTGGTTATATCAGAACTAGCAGTCGTTCTTTGTTGTTTGCTTATCTGCAGGCATGATATTTTTTGCTCCCTTGTCCAAAGGGCAGGGTTAGTTGCTCAGCTATGGTGCAGCAGGGCAGGCCCAGCTGAAGGGGTGTTGCTGGGATGGATTGTTTGTGGCAAGTACTAGGGCCAAAAGGGCAGGCAGAGAATCAGTGAAGGGCAGGTTCCAGGAGGCTGTGTGTGTGCTGCTCAGGGGTGTAATGTTCAGTGCATGTTGCAGGTAGGCAGGAAGGAGGGAGGAGATTGTGATGTGTGGAGCTAAGATGGTTATGGGAAAGAGGAGAGAGAAACAGGAGCCGAAAACAAACAAAGAAGAGTGCTAAGACAGCTTACCATTGGAGTGGAATGATGAGATACCTATAAATGGATAAAAACAAAAAGGAAAAAAAGAAAAAGTGTAAAATAAATAAATATTAAAAAAAAAAAAAAAAAAGATAAGCCCCTAGGAATTGCACTGGTGCAGTAGGAAAAACTGAGGAAATGACTCCCGAGCTGAAAGTATAGCCTAGTTAGAAGGGGTAGAGGTGTCACACAGCACCAATTATTCAGGAGACAGGACGCAAAGGTAAGTATAGAGAGATGAGAAACTGAGAAATGAAGAAAGACAAAAAGGGAAAAGAGAGGGGGGGGAAAAAAAGGAAACAAAAACAGAAAAATAACCAAAAAAAGAAAAAAGAAATGCCTCCAGGGATCCCACTGCATAGTTGCTAAGACTGAGGAAGTAGCTCCTAAGCTGCATAGTACAGCCTGGCTAGAAGAGGCTCAAAGCCAAGAAAATAAATCAAAACAAACATAAAAGCTCTGGGGATCCCACTAGTGTGGGGGCACATGGCAGAAAGCAATTCCAGAGCTGAACTGCATTTCACAGCCTTTCTGGAAGAAGCAAAGGTGGCACATGGAGCCGGGTATTTGAGAGAAAGGAAGGGGAGGTTGTGAGAGGTATGGAAGAAACCAAAAGAAGTGCAAAAAGCAATACCAGCAACAAACAAATAGCACTCAGTGTGGGCAAGTGGAATCTAGGAGGCAAGGCTGAAACCAGTGCCTCCCAGCCAAGAAACTGTGGCTGCAGGAAGCAGAAGAGGCTGAGTGGAGGTGAAGAAGTGTGGGGGCTGGGAAAGCATATATTGCTGGTTACTGGTTGTTGTGTCTCCTGCTGGGAGCTCCGTGAAGCTACTTTCTCATAATCCTGGTTTTCCAATCTCTGACAGGAGTCCAAGAGGGCGAATCTATGCTACGTTAGTTGTTAGGGACTTCTGCAGGTATCTCTCCTCGTTCTCTGTTCTCTGTCAGTTTCTTATTCCATTCGGTGCTTGATTGAGTTCTTGATTTCTTCATTTGATGTTTAAGGTTTCACGATTGACGTTTGTCTCTGTTTGACTTAGTTTTTCTGATCTTTGCTGTGGAGGGATGGTGTGGTGCTTCTGTCTATAGTGCCGTGTTGCCTGGAAGTCTATAGCTAGGGAATGAAAAAAAAAAAAAAAAGTGAACTAAGTAATGTTTTGTAATAGTGAGTTCCTAGTAAAACGTAAATGACATGAATTTTTAGGAGAAATTCTCTTCATGTATTCAAATTTTTAGTCAATGATTATTTATATCCTGGGAGCAGGGAAAGGGAAAACAGCTCTGAGGAAATGTGAGATGGGAGATGGATGCAGTGGTGGAAACAAAGGTTGTGATGAGTTCTGCAGTCAAGTGTCATTAGAGGTTAAAAATCTGAGTGAATTGAAGAGGTGGAGTAATTTGAATTCATACTGAGAATATAAAGAGCACATTTAGTGAGTCTGAAAGAAAGAAAAGATAAAGAGTTTATATTAGCAGATAAAAAGCACCTAATTCAAGATCTTGAAGGTAGAGAGGTTCTGTATTATGTCCATGCTGACAGGATTATAATCTGGGGCTAGAAGAATATAAGAGATATTAAGGAAAGAAGATACTAGATAGAAGATGGATTGCAATATGAATATTGGGATAGAAAGTATGATGGAGAACATGGAAAAAGAACAATAATCTAGGTGTTCATGTTGTTTCAACTGAACGGATCACATTTCTGAGGGATTCTATTGTTTTGTGAATGGGAAAGTGACAAAACCTCTAGAATAATCCTAATAGTCTTATTTGAATTTGAGGGCTTAGGGGTGAGGCTGACCTTTCAAAACTACAAGCACACAAATTCACGAGGTGTAGTAAGGTGTAGAATAGAATTTTGCAAACAGGGTGAAAGTAAAGAGTAATTGTTTTGCCTTTTGGGAACCCACTTCCCTCCCTTTTAGAAATGTTGTTTTTGTTATTAGGTGCCATTGAGTCAGTGCCCACTCATAGTGCCCTATGTACAAAAAAATGAAATACTGCCCAGTCCTGCTCCATCCTCACAGCCGTTGCTAGTTTGAGCCCATTGTTGCAGCCACTGGGTCAAACCATCTTGTTGAGAGTCTTCCTCTTTTTCGCTGGCACTCTATTTTACCAAGTATGATGTCCTTCTCCAGGGACTGGTGCCTCCTGATGACATGTTCAAAGTAACTAAGATAAAGTCTCAACATCCTCCCTTCTAAGGAACACTCTGGCTGTAAGGTAGATTTGTTTATTCTTCTGGCAGTCCATGGTATATTCAATATTCTTTGCCAACACCATAATTCAGTGGCATCAATTCTTCGGGCTTCCATATTCGTTGTCCAGGTTTTGCATGGGTATGACGAAATTGAAAATACCATGACTTGAGTTAGACACACCTTAGTCCTCAAAGTGACATCTTTGTTTTTAACACTTTAAACTTGTATTTTGCAACAGATTAGCCCAATGAACTACACCATTTGATTTCTTGACTGCTGCGTCCATGAGAGTTGATTGCGGATCCAAGTAAAATGAAATCCTTAACAAAGTCAATATTTTCTCCATTTATCATGATGTTGCTCATTGGTCCAGGTGTCAGGATTTTCATTTTCTTTATGTTGAGGTGTAATCCACACCGAAGTCTGTAGTCTTTGGTCTTCATCAGTAAGTGCTTCAAGTTCTCTTCACTCAGCAAAGAAAGTTGTATCATCTGCATATCACAGGTTGTTAATGGGTCTTCCTCCAGTCCTGATGCTGTGTCCTTCTTTTATAGTCCAGGTTCTCAGATTATTTGCTCAGCACACAAATTGAGTAAATATGGTGAAAGGATACAACCCTGATACACACCTTTTCTTATTTTAAATTACACAGTATTCCTTTGTTCTTTGCGAATGACTGCCTCTTAGTTTGTGTACAGTTTCCACATGAGCACAGTTAAAGTTTCTGGGATTCCCATTCTTTGCAATGTTATCCATAATTTGTTATGATCCACACAGTCGAATGTCTTTGCATAGTCAATAAAACACAGGTAAACATCTTTGTGGTATTCTCTGCTATCTGCCAAGATCCATCTGACAGCAGCAATGATCTCTCTTGTTCCATGCCCTCTTCTGAAGCCAGCTGGAATTTCTGGAATTTTCCTGTTGATGAACTTACAGATTCAGGACTCAAATGTGTCGACTTCTCAAGATGTGATCTCTCTTTCATAAGTGTCACACTACATTATATGACATACCACCGTTTCCCAGCTTCCTTCTCCTTTTTGTTCACAGCAACATAAGCTGCAAAACATTTGCATTCACTTTTCAAATCTTTTTCCTGTTAAGAGTTGACATGTTATACAGTTCTGGACAATATCTGCTAAAGAATTTCTGGGAAAGCTTTCCCTTCCTTGATAAAACATCCAGATACCATTGACAAGGGCTCATTCTCTTAATTCTTGCCCAGAATGATGACATGATGCCTTGATCTGAGGAAACCATCCTGTGACCAAGAGGAGAAGCCCTCATTAATCTCATGGATTCTGGTTCTGGAATTGTAAGCCATGAACCCATCATCAGCAGCTGTTTATCTTCAACCTTCTTGTAAAAAATTAACCCCTAACATTGAATTCCACTGAAGAAAACACCTGGAGATCTGCTTCCATTAAGAATGCAGCCAAGAAAACCCAATGGAGCAGTTCTACTCTGTAACACATGGGGTCACCATTAGTCAGAAATTACTTGATGACAAATGTCTTAGTTATTTAGTGCCACTATAACAAAAATACCACAAGTGGATGGCTTTAACAAACAGAAATTTATTCTCTCACAGTCCAGTCCAAATTCAGGGCAGCAACTCCAGGGGAAGGCTTTCTCTGTCTTTTGGCTCTGGGGGAAGGTCCTTGTCATTAATCTTCCCCTGGTCTAAGAGCTTCTCAGTGCAGGGATCACAGGTCCAAAGGATGCACTCTGCTCCTGGCTCTTTTGGCTTGTTGGTAATGAGATCCTCCTCCTCTCTGCTCAATTCTTTCTTTTATATCTCAAAAGAGGTTGACTCAAGGTACAACCTAATCTTGTATATTGAGTCCTGCCTAATTAACATAACTGCCCCTAATCCTCCTTCATTAACATCATAGAGGTTAGGATTTACAACACATAAGATAATCACATCAGATCACAAAATAGTGGACAATCACACAATTTTGGGAATCATGGCCTAGTCAAGTTGACACAAGTTTTTGGGGGACACAATTCAATCCATCATATTACACACTTTGGCCCTCAAAATTCATGTCCTTGCCACAAGTAAAACACGTTCACTCCATCATAGTATCCCAAAAGTCTTAAATCAACTCCTAGTTCAAATTCCATCCTGGGAAAAAATTCCTATTTATCTGTGAAATCTAGAATACAAGTTATCTCTTCCAAAGTACAGTGGTGGAACAAGCACAAGGTAAACATTTCCTTACAAATGAGAGAAATTGGAGGGAAAGAAGGGATAACATGCACCAAGTAAGTCAGCAGAACACATCCCATTAGCTCTCAAGGCTTGAAAATAATCTTCTGTTCTCTGAGACTATTTAGGTAATGGCCCTGCCCTCCAGATTCTGGATGTCGGCCATACTCTCTGGATTCTTGGTGGAGGCCCCTTTGTCTTGGGCTTCAGTTTAGCCTACCATGTCCACTGGGATGGCAGCTCTGCTTCTTTTATTTTGGGCAGCCTCATTCTCCTAGTCCGTCTGTGTGGTGACCCTACCCCTAGGCCCTGGCATGCCCCATTCTTTTGTCCCTTAGGCATGACAGTGCTGCCCCTTCAGCTTTGGGCAGCAGATCTGGTCTCATCCCACTGGCACTTGTGAAAGGCAGCCCCACACTTTGGACAGAGTTGGTGAAGATCTGACTCTTTGAAACCTGTGAGGCCTTGGCCCCACCCTTTAAGACCCAACAGACCGTGGTTCCACCCTTTGAGACCCCAGAGATTGTGGCCCCACCCTTTGAAACCAAGGCAGCTCTGCTTCCCGTGTTCCTTCTCTCTTTAGCTTCTGCATCCTTGTTCCTTGGCCCTGCAGCCCCTTGGGCCTCTTGGGCCAGCCGAGGGTCTGCCCTACTCAGGCAAGTATTATAAAGTTCTGTACCTCTACCAACAAGTGCCTGGAGGCACCCACTCCTCCAGTAAGCCTCAGCATGAAGACACTCAGCTCTCTAGCTCTGTAGGCTAGCAAGCATAGCTCTACCGATAAGTGCCCAGAGGCACCCTACTCCACCAGGAAGCCTCCTACCCAAAGGCACTCTGCACTCTTGCTCCTTGGGTCAGCTCCTGCATCATCTCACCATAATCTCCTGGTTCAGCTGCTGCTGTTTCTCATCATCTGCAGTTTTACACCTCTCCTCACTTCCTGTGAGCTCTCATCAGAATTGCCTTTGATGTCCATAATTCCACCAACAATTTCCTCAAGGCAATCTAGGCTTTTATTCTTAGGCACCTTAAAACTCTTCAGCTTTTACCCATTATTCAATTCCAAAACTGCTTCCACATTATAGGTATTTGTTAGAGCAGCACCTTACTCTCAGTACCAAATTCCATCTTAGTTATCTAGTGCTACTATAACAAATACCACGAGTGGATAGTTTTAACAAACAGAAATTTAATCTCTCAGTCTAGGAAGCTCGAAGTCCAAATTCAGGTTACCAACTCCAGAGGAAGGCTTTCTGTCTCTGTCAGCTCTGGTGGAAGGTCCTGTCATCATTCTTCCCCTGGCCTAGGATCTTCTCAGCGCAGGAACCCCAGGTCCAAAAGACATGCTCCACTTCTGGCTCTTTTTGCTTGGTGGTAATAAATTCCCAATCCTCTCTGCTTGATTCTCTCTTTTATATCCCAAAAGAGATTGACTCAAGGTACAATATAATCCCAGTAGGTTGAGTATGGCCTCATTAACATAACTGCCTCTAATCCTGCCTCATTAACATCATAGAAGTTAGGATTTACAACACATAGGATAATCACATCACATCACACAATGGTGGACAATCACACAATACTGGGAATCATGGCCTAGCCAAGTTGATACACATTTTTGGGGGCACTATTCAATCCAAAATACGTGACAGCAACTAACAACAACAATGTTATAGCTGCTGTATGTCTGGAATTCTCTTTCAGATGAAAACATGCCTGTTATAGACAGACATATAAATTCAAAATGGCACTTTATAAATTTATAATGAGAAACTTAACTATCAAGCCTATCAGAATACTTATTTCAAGATAATGAATTAATTTTAGCCCTATAAACAGGAATATCAAATTATAAACTGCCTAGTGAGTATAGATTCCCATCAAATGGATTTTATGGGAATACAATGTCTAACAACAGATTCAGATAACCTGATATATCATCACCATGCTACAGATAGCTTAGCCTATGGAGTAAAACACTTCAAGTTCCTTGGGTAGAGATATGTTTACTCTGAACAGTGCTAGAATGAGCCACCCCAACCCCAAACTTTGCCACTGTGATTCTTTGTTTTTTTAGCCTGTTTCCAGCACTTACCAACTGTGTAGTCTTGGTTAAATTCCTTCTCGTCTGTTATCAGTTCAAATATCTGTTTGGGGGAGTTAAATTAAAGATACTATAAAGTGATTGGACTAATGCATGGAAAATAGTAAGTGCTCAATAGTTTTATATTTATTTCATGCCTTGTCAATTTGCCTTCTTAAAGATATACACTATTCCTACATTGAGTTGATTCTGACTCATAGCGACCCTATGTACAACTGAACGAAACACTGCCTGATCCTGCACCATCATCCCAATCATTGCTATGCTTGAGCCCATTGCTGCAGCGACTGTGTCAGTCCATCTTGTTGAGGGACTTTCTCTATTATACTGACCTTCTACTTTACCAAACGTGATGTCTTTCTCTAGAGACTGATCTCTCCTGATAACATGTCCAAAAAACATGAGACAAAGTCTAGCCATCCTTGCTTTTAAGTAGCATTCTGGCTGTACTTCTTCCAAGACAAATTTATTCATTCTTCTAGTAGTCTATGGTGTATTCAATATTCTTGGCCGACACCATAATTCAAAGGCATTAATTCTTCTTTGGCCTTCCTCATTCATTGTCCAGATGTTACATGCATATAAGGAGTTTGAAAATATCATAGCTTCGGTCAGGCGAACCTTAGTCCTCAAAGTGACATCTTTGCATTTTAACACTTTAAAGAGGTCTTTTGCAGCAGATTTGCCAAATGTAACTTGTCGTTTGACTTCTTGACTGCTGCTTCCATGGGCGTTGATTGTAGATCCGGGTAAAATGAAATCCTTGACAGCTTCAATCTTCTCTCTGTTTATCATGATGTTGCTTATTGGTCCAGTTGTGAGGATTTTTGTTTTCTTTATGTTGAGGTGTAATCCATACTGAAGGCTGTGGTCTTTGATCTTCATCAGTAAGTGCTTCAAGTCATCTTCACTTTCAGCAAGGAAATGTGTCATCTGAATATCACAGGTTGTTAATGAGTCTTCTTCCAATGCTGATGCCCCATTCTTCTTCATATAGTCCAGCTTCTTGGATTATTTTCTTACCACACAGATGAAATAACTATGGTGAAAGGATATAACACTGATGCACACATTTCCTCACTTAAAACCACTCGGTATCCCCCTTGTTCTGTTCAGATGACTGCCTCTTGGTCTATGTGCAGGTTCCACATGAGCACAATTAAGTATTCTGGAATTCCCATTCTTCACAATGTTATCCATAATTTGTTATGATTCACACAGTCAAATGTCTTTGCATAGTCAATAAAACACAGGTAAACATTGCTCTGGTATTCTCTGCTTTCAGCCAAGATCCATGTGATATCAGCAATGATATCCCTCATTCTACATCCTCTTCTGAATCTGGCTTGAACTTTTGGAAGTTCTTTCTTGATGTACTGCTGGAACTGCTTTTGAATGATCTTCAGCAAAATTTTACTTGCACGTGATACTAATGATATTGTTCAATAATTCCCTGTTGGATCACCTTTCTTTGGAATAAGCATAAATATGGGTCTCTTCCAGTCAGTTGGCCACGAGGCTGTCTTCCAAATTTCTTAACATAGATGAGTGAGCACCGCCAGCGCTGCATCTGTTTATTGAAATATCTCATTTTGTATTCTGTCAATTCCTGGAGGCTTGTTTTTCACCGGTGCATTCAGTGCAGCTTGGACCTCTTCCTTCAATACCATTGGTTCTTGATCATATGGTACCTCCTGAAATGGTGGAACGCCAACCAATTCTTTTTCGTACAATGACTCTGTGTACGTCTTCCATCTTCTTTTGATGCGTGCTACGTTGTTCAATATTTTCCTGTAGAATCCTGAAATATTGCAACTCTGGGCCTGAATTTTTTCTTCCATTCTTTCAACTTGAGAAATGTCAATCTTGTTCTTCGCTTCTGGTTTTGTAACTCCACGTCTTTGTACATTTCATTATAATAATTTACTTTGTTCTCTCGAGCTGACCTTTGAAATCTTCTATTCAGCTGTTTAACTTCATCATTTTTTCCATTCTCTTTAGCTACTTAATGTTCAAGAGCAAGTTTCAGAGTTTCTTCTGACTTCCATTTTGCTCATTTCTTTCTTTCCTGTCTTTTTAATGACCTTTTGCTTTCTTCGTGTATGATGTATGTCTTTGATATCATTCCACAACTTGTCTGGTCTTTGGTCATTAGTGTTCTATGTGTCAAATCTGTTCTTGAGATGGCCTCTAAATTCAGGTGGGGTATGCTCAAGGTCATACTTTGGCTCTCATGGACTTGCTCTGATTTTCTTTAGCTTCAACTTAAACTCTCATGTGAGCAATTGATGATATGTTTCGGAGTCCTGTCCTGGCCTTGTTCTGACTGATGATATTGAGTTTCTCCGTTGTCTGTTTTCACATATGTAGTAAATTTGATTTCTGTGTATTCCATCTGGCGAGGTCCTCATGTACAGTAGCTGTTTATGTTGTTAATGATATATATTTGTAATGAAGAAATCATTGGTCTTGCACTATTCTATCTTGTGATCTCTGACATCATTTCTGTCACAAAGGCCACATTTTCCTACTACCAATACTTCTTTGCAACTTTTGCATTCCAATCGCCAATAATTATCAATACATCTTGATTGTATGTTTGATCAATTTCAGACTGCAAAAGTTGGTAAAATTTTTCAATTCCCTCATCTTTGGCATTAGTAGCTCATGGGTAAATTTGAATAATAGTCGTATTAACTGCACTAATTGTTGTTGTTGTAGTTAGGTGCCTTCGAGTCAGTTCCGACTCATAGAGACCCTATGCACAACAAAATGAAACCCTGCCTGGTCCTGTGCCATCCTCACAATTGTTGCTATGCTTGAGCCTATTGTTGCAGCCACTGTGTCAATCCATTTCTTTGAGGGTCTTCCTCTTTTTCTCTGCCCATCTACTTTACCAAGCATGATGTCCTTCTCCAGGGACTGATCCCTCCTGATAGCATGTCCAAAGTATTTGAGACATAATCTCACCATCCTTGCCACTAAGGAGGTTTCTGGTTGTACTTTTTCCAAGACAGATTTTTTCATTCTTTTGGCATTCCATAGTATATTCAATATTTTTTGCTAACACCACAATTCAAAGGCATCAATCTTCTTAAGTCTTCCTTATTAATTGTCCAGCTTTCGCAAACATATGAGACGATTGAAAACACCAAGGCTTGGGTCAGTCGCACGTTAGTTCTAAAGGTGACATCTTTTCTTTTCAATACTTTAAAGAGGTCTTTTGCAGCAGATTTGCCCAATGCTATGTGTCTTTTGATTTTTTGACTGCTGCTTCCATGGGTGTTGATTGTGTATCTAAGTAAAATGAATCCTCGATAACCTCAATCTTTTCTCCTTGTAGGCATATAGATATGATCCTATCTCTGACAGCATTATATTTCAGGATATATCTTGAAATATTCTTTTTGACAATGAATGTGACGCCACTCCTCTTCAGTTGGTCATTCCCATCACAGTAGGCCTTATGATTGTCCATTTCAAAATGGTCAATACTAGTTCATTTTATCTTGTTAATGTCTCAGATATCAATCTTTATGAGGTCCATTTCGTTTTTGACTATTTCGAATTTTCCTAGATTCATACTTTGTGCATTTCATGTTCCAATTATCAATGGACGTTTGCAGCTGTTGCTTCTCATTTTGAGTGTACCACATCTGCTGATGAAGGTCCTGAAAGCTGGACTCCATCCATGTCATTAAGGTTGACTTTACTTTGAGGAGGCAGCTCTTTCACAGTCATAATTTGAGTGCCTTCCAACATGAGGGGCCCATCTTCCAGCACTATACTAGACAATGTTCCACTGCTATTCATAAGGTTTTCAATGGCCAATTTTTTCAGAAGTAGACTGCCAGGTCCGTCTTCCTAGTTTGCTTAGTCTGTAAGTTGCGCTTAAACCTGTCCACCATTGGTGACCCTGATTGTATTTGAAATTCTGGTGGCATAGCTTACAGCATCACAGCAACATGCAAGCCACACAGTAAGACAAACTGACAGAGGTGTGAGTACATACCTTAACGTGTTGTTTCAAGTTAGAGTAATGTCTTAGGGACCTCGGATCCATTCTGTTTCTGTAATATATTTGCATATCTTTACTGTGATCAACTATGCATCAGTATAATTAAAAATTCTGATAATTAGAAAGGAATCTTTTTTCTTTACAACTATCCCTTAATTTAAAATATAGATTTATGTAATTTTTTAGAAAAAATGAATAAATTAACACTATTCATACACATGTATTCATATCTATTTCCTCATAAATTTTGATATGATCCAGTATAAATGGTCTGCCACTGGGGAGGGACTCCACGCTCAGGGTAGCTCAGGAGCTCTTTTCAGTGGCAAAGCAAATGCCAATGCTCACTATTCATAGCCTGTTGAGAAACACTTCCTGCCCAGAATTCTTTGCCTGTTGTCAAGTGTGGCTGTACTGCTCAGGAGTCCTGAAGTTACACTCGGTCAAATTCTGGGGTTTCTGAGTGCTTTCAAAAATCTCCCACAAAACTTTTAAGTGAAATAATGAGGTCAGTTAAGAATTTTGGGAGGCTTCTGGATGAAAAAAAAAAAAAAACAAAACTGGGAAAAGTTGTCACAATTTGAGCCAAAATGGTTTCCAGCTGCATTGGAAAAAGCTAGCAGATGACCAACCTCATGCTTCAAATTAATGAAAGCTCATTCAAAACAATGGGTGACAATCTGCCAACATTAAATAAAGAGCTAAACTGCAACCTCACAAAGATTTCACATTAAAAATAGCTAAAATTTTAAATGAAAAAGATGAAGAAGAATGAAAATGATGGCTGATAACTGATGCTAGCTGATGGTTGGGCATTGAAGGTGATTTTATTTTGTTTAGTTGTGAAACTTTATTCATATTTTCCCATAAATATTTTGTTTACTCTTCATATTAATGTTGAATGACTTGGCACACTTTTTTTTTCTTTGAACTACACCAGATTTTAACATAATCTTTTTTCTAGCACTTTAAACTCCTCTACCACTTCTCAGGAAGCCAGTCATCCCACTGGGGGGAAAAAAGCAGGGGGATGGGGTCATTTCATAATGGCAAGGAAATGTTGCAGTGTAACGTAAGTATTTCTGATAACTTTCATTATTTTAAATGGATCCTATTTAGTCAGTTTCTCAAAGTTGTGCTCATCAGTTATCTTTGGTAAAAGATATATGAGCATGTATAAAGATGCTAATGGTCATGACAGTGTTTGCTGCAACAACAAAAATAGCTACCAAACTTTTAACACTTACAATGATCCAGAAAATATACTAAGTAATTAACATTTATAATTTCAATTTATTTTAGGTAATTGTACTATCTTCATTTTCTGGATAAAATTGCAGCCTGTAACAATTAAGTTACTTAGAGCAATTTAGTCAGTAAACTAATTTAAACTCATGTGTTTTGGTTAAAGCTGTGCTTTTAACCAATAACAATACGCTTCATTAAATATACAAAATGAAGGAACAATTAAGTACACAAAGTAGGTTTTTAAAACTTTACTTTCTCTCGTTAATAGCAGAGATTGCAGTTAAATTATAATTAGAAAGGCTTTTCCCATTAGCCAATTTCATAATTCTGAAATTTGAATATGTTTTACGGGTATTGTATATTTTCTATAATTAAATACAGTTTATTTCACAGTTTGCTTCCCACCATTTTCTCACCACTTTCATTTAAGTAAGTTGTTCAGTCCCAGTTAAATATTAACAAGTGTGAGGTGATTTCAAATATTTTGTCTCATTTATTCTTCCCAATCTTGAGAAATAACTTTTATACTCCTCATTTTATACATGAGTATCTGCTTTTAGAATTTAATTATGTGTTCATGTGAAAACTTCACCATAACTTCCTGTGATAGCAATGATATTGGTATTAGAATTCAGGAGTCTGGCCTTAAGGACAACCTGGTAAAATGGATTGCTTTCCAAGTTATTACAGTATTACAGTAATATAAACAGTATTCCAAGTTATTATAGTATACAGTGTTACAGTAATACAGACAATATTATTATAGGTTTTGCTGCTGCAAAATGTGTATCTCTATCTCTCCAGTCTATGATAGCAGTTTTCTAACTACTTGGCACTCTATTGCTAAACCAATTGCCATAAACCGTATTTTTTTTTTCTTATGACTGCTTTCTATTTCCAAAACCAATACACGTATGCGTTACTCAGGATAACATAGGTCACACTGAAGAATCAAAAACAAAAAAAAAAATCACACAATACCAGAGCCTTTATACATAAATGTTTATTTCTCTCTGGGCAACATCTGATGGATCCCATGTGTCCCTGTAAGGCAGATCTCTTCTAAGCATTGATTCATGAACTTAGGCTCTTTCTATCTTTTAGCCATGCCCTTGGAATACAATGGCTTCCAAGGTCACCAAGGCAGCAGTGAGGCTGGAAGGCTCTGTGGGTGAGTTTTTTATGTCTCTTCTGTCCACATCCCACCGACAGCCACGTGGCCAACCTAATTGAATGGGTGACTAGTAAATGTAGAGGAGCACATGGAAATAATCTCTAACACTGAAAGATCAAAAGGACTTCAGTATCCGATGGAACCCATAATAAATTTGCACTATCAAAAAGATAGCCACAGCAGTCTTGGATCAGAAAATCTGTATGACCCATTCCATGACAGTGTATGTCAAAATATAAAATAATAATTATGTACTTCTATGCCACTAAGAAGCTATAGTCATGAGATTAACCCTTATTAAAGTGGTTTTATAAAATCATGATTTTATACCAACAAGAAGGAGGGTCAGTGTAGTGTAATAAAACAGGTATTAGAGAATTAGGGAAGGTTACATAGGTCCAGATTATATAGGTCCAGATCTGTGATCTAACCTGGCACATTATATAACCTTACCATGCCTCATTTTCCTCATGTGTACAATGACAAGGCAGGAAGTGGGGACAAGATGGCAGAGTAGTCAGATCCTTCTGGTGGAACCTCTTACAATAAAGACCTGAAGAAACAAGTGATTCGATTATATGTGGGAATCCGGGAGCCCTGAACATCAAAGGCAGAGTTGAGGTACTGGACTGAGTGGCAGGGAGAGGGAGAGACGATTTGGAAGCAGAAAGGAGTTGCCAGACCTGACCCAGTGAGAGCCTGAATCCTTCAGGCCTGAGCAACTCGTGGGTGAGCAGTGAGGCAGGCAAGCAGCTGTGCTCAGGAGGCATGTTTTCCACACTGGAAGAGACCCAGAACCAGAGGCTACACGGCTACCCAGAACCAGTGAGAATCAGCCCTCCACGAAAGATAAGTACTTGCATACGGCCTACCGCACAGATCAAAAACACCCCTGTAAGGAAAAACGTCTCTCCCATTTACCTCCCTGCCCCCTGCTCTGCACTGGGTCCTAGATAAGCTTCAGCAATTGCCAAGTCCCCTGGGCTGTAAGTAAGATCCATCACATGTCCGTAGCCATTCTCCCTGACTTGGAGAGTTAACAAATAGGGACAGATAAACTGCCAGCTTGTCTAAGCCCGGAACCCAGGGTAGGCAAAGCTCCTTTGCCTAGGCACAGGCATAAGGGATCCACGGACTTTGAGTGCCTTTTCCCCTGCATAAACTTGTGTGGGCCCATCTCAACAGCATAAGTCCTCATTACCACAGTACAACAGGGTATATACTGGAAGTCTAACTTCAACTGCTTCAGCTGTGAAGTGGCAGGTTCTTGACATTTGACACTGCTCTGCCCATTAAGCATGATCTTCACCTACCCACATCAGGGGCCTGAGGACTGGCGGCTCCACCCACACCACCTAGCCACCTACAATAGGGGCCCATGAATAAGAGGTGTCCCCCAGTCTTTACAGACAACAGCATTAGGTGCTCATAGTCCAGCTGAAAAACCCACCCACCTACGCACTCTAGGGAACATGGACACCCCTTCCTCCTGGACACTTGGGGGTGGCTGTCAGCCCCCTGCCTTGCTCAGAGTGTGTCATCCTGCTACAGCCAGATGTCTGTGCCTACACCAATCACTCATACCTATCTAAGACTGTAAGTGAGAGCCTACACCACACACTTGGTGGCTATCTATCTGGGCAACTGAGCTGAATCCATAGAGGAGGAGTGGGCGGACTCCTGAGCTCACAAACCTAGAAACAGATCTAACCACCTGGTGACAAGACATTAGAGCTTCAAAGGTGCCAATACTCAAACTAGCTCATATAAGCCGCTTATTTGGGCATATCAACAAAACAAGAAGATAGGACACAGTAAGCAAACATAAAATAAATAAATATAATAATTTGTTGATGGCTCGGAGACAACAATCAATATCAAATCACATAAAGAGGCAATGAATCATGGCTTCAGCAAGCTCCCAAAATAAAGAATCTAGAAATTTTAAAGACGGGGGAAATTTCTTGGAATTACTAGAGGCAGAATACAATAGATTAACATACAGAACTCTTCAAGAAATTAGGAAGGAAATTAAGCAAAATGCAGGACACGCAATAGAGGAAATTAAAAATATTAGAGAAGAGCATAATGACAAATTTAACAGGCTGCAAGAATCCATAGAGAGACAGCAATCAGAAATCCAGAAGATTAACAATAAAATTTTAGAATTAGATAACTCAATAGAAAGTCATATGAGCAGAACTGAGGTAATGTAAGTCAGAATTAGTGAGATTGAAGATAAAGCACTTGACACCAACTTATTTGAGGAAAAATAAGGCAAAAGGATTAAAAAAATGAAGAAACGCTAAGAATTATGTGAGATTATCAAGAGGAATAAGCTAGGAGTGATTGGAGTACCAGAAAAGGGGGGGATAACAGAAAACACAGAGAGAATTGTTGAAGATTTGTTGGCAGAAAACTTCCCTGATATAGTGAAAGATGAGAAGATATCTATCCAAGATGCTCATCGAAACCCACATAAGGTAGATCCCAAAAGAAAGTCACCAAGACATATTATAATCAAACTTGTCAAAACCAAAGATAAAGAGAGAAATTTAAGAGTGGTTAGGGATGAAAGAAAAGTCATCTAGAAAGGAGAGTCAATAAGAATAAGCTCAGACTACTCAGCAGAAACCATGCAGGCAAGAAGGCAATGGGATGACAAATATAAAGACTTGAAGGAAAAAACTGCCAGCCAAGAATTATATATCCAGCAAAACTGTCTCTCAAATATGATGGCAAAATCAGAGCATTTCCAGATAAACAGAAGTTTAGGGAATTTGCAAAAACCAAACCAAAATTACAAGAAATACTAAAGGGAGTCCTCCTGTTAGAAAAATCAATAACATCAGATAACAGCCCAAGACTAGAACACAGGACAGAGCATCCAGATATTAATCCAGATAGGGAAGTCACAAAAGTACATCAGAGCTAAAACACAGAAAGTAGGGAAACAGACGTCAATATCTAAAAGATGACAACATTAAAACAAAAAAAGAGGGACTTAAAAAATAGAGACAAAGATTTTTCATATAGAGAGGAAGTCAAAGTGATATAAAGAAATAAAAGGCTGGTATAAACTTAAAAAAATAGGGGTAAATATCAAGGTATCCACAAGGAAACTAACAATCCTACAAATCAAAATAAAAAACTAGAAAAATATAAAGACTCAGCAAACACAAAATCAACAACAATGAAAAAGATAAAAAGAAAACACATTTAAAAAAAAAAAAAAAAACCAGCACAGAAAATTAAGTGGAACAAAGAAACTTGTGAACAACACACAAAAAAGACATCAAAATGACAGCACTAAACTCTTACCTATCAATAATTACGCTGAATGTAAATGGACTAAATGCACCAATAAAGAGACAGAGAGTGGCAGATTGGATAAAAAAACACGATCCATCTATATGATGCCTACAAGAGACACACCTTAGACTTAAAGACACAAACAAACTAAAACACAAAGGATGGAAAAAAATATATCAAGAAAACAACACTCAAAAAAGAGCAGGAGTGGCAAAATTAATCTCTGACAAAACAGACTTTAAAGTAAAATCCACCACAAAGGATAAGCAAGGACACTATATAATGGTTCAGGGATCAATACACCAGGAGGACATAACTATAATAAATATTTATGCACCCAATGACAGGGCCCCAAAATACATAAAACAAACTCTAACAGCATGGAAAAGAGAGATAGACAGCTCCACAATAATAGTAGGAGACTTCAACACACCACTTTCAGTGAAGGACAGAACATCCAGAAAGAGGCCCAACAAACACACGGAAGAGCTAAATGCTACCATCAACCAACTTGATCTCATAGACGTATAGCGGATACTCCACCCAACGGCAGCCAAGTATACTTTCTTTCCTAATGCATGTGGAACATTCTACAGAATAGACCACATATTAGGCCATAAAGCAAGCCTTAACAAAATCCAAAGCATCTTTTCCGACCATAAAGCCAGAAAAGTAGAAATCAACAACAGAAAAAGCAAAGAAAAAAATCAAATACATGAAAACTGAACAACACCTTGCTCAAAAACTACTGGGTTTTAGAAGAAATTAAGGATGGAATAAAGAAATTCATAGAATCAAACGAGAATGAAAACACATCCTACCAGCACCTTTGGGAAACAGTAAAAGCAGTGCTCAGAGGAGAGTTTATAGCAATAAATGCACACATCCAAAAAGAAGAAAAGGCCAAAAGCAAAACGTTAACGCTACGACTGGAAGAAGTAGAAAGAAAGAAGCAAAAGAAGCCTTCAGGTGCCAGAAGAAAGGAAATAGTAAGCATTAGAGCAGAATTTAATGAAGTAGAGAATAGAAAAACAATTGAAAGAGTTAACAAGAACAAAAACTGGTTGTTTGAAAAGTTCAACAAAATTGATAAACCATTGGCCAAACTGACAAAAGAAAAACAGGAGAGGAAGCAGATAACCCATGTAAGAAATGAGATGGTTGATATCACAACAGACCCAACTGAAATTAAAAGAATCATAACAGAATACCATGAAAAATTGTACTGCAACAAATTTGAAAACCTAGAGGAAATGGACAAATTTCTAGAAACTCACTACCTACCTAAACTAACACAAACAGAGGAAGAAAAACTAAATAAACCCATAAAAAAATAAGAGATTGAAAAGGTAATTAAAAAACTCTCAACAAAAAAAAGTCCTGACCCGGGTGGCTTCACTGGAGAATTCTACCAAACTTTCAAAGAATTGTTAACACCACTACTGCTGAAGGTATTTCAGTGCATAGAAAGAGATGGAATATTCCCAAACTCATTCTATGAAGCCAGCATAACCCTGATACCAAAACCAGGTAAAGACACCACAAAAAAAGAAAATTATACACCAGTATCTCTCATGAACATTGACACAAAAATCCTCTACAAATTTCTAGCCAAAAGAATTCAGCAACGTATCAAAAAAATAATTCACCATGATCACGTGGGATTTATACCAGGTAGGCAGAGATGGTTCAACATTAGAAAAACAATCACGTAATCCATCACATAAATTAAACAAAAGACAAGAACCACACGATCTTATCAGCTGATGCAGAAAAGACATCATCTTAAATGGAGAGACTTTGAAAGCATTCCCCTTGAGAATGGGAACCAGACAAGGATGCCATTTATCACCACTCTTATTCAGCATTGTGCTGGAGGTCATAGCCAGAGCAATTAGGCTAGAAAAAGATATAAAGGGAATCCAAATTGGTAGGGAAGAAGTCAAAGTATCTCTATTTGCAGATAATATGATCTTACACACAGAAAACCCCAAAGAATCCACAAGAAAACTACTGGAACTGATAGAAGATTTCAGCAAAGTTTCAGGATACAAGTTAAACATATAAAAATCAGTTGGATTCCTTTACACCAAAAAAGAGATTCTCAAAGAGGAAATCACCAAATTAATAGCATTTATAATAGCCCCCAAGAAGATAAAATACTTAGGAAAAAAATTTAACCGGAGACGTAAAAGAGCTATACAACGAAAACTACAAGACACTACTGCAAGGAACCAAAAGAGACCTGTATATAAGTGGGAAAACATACCTTGCTCATGGATAGGTAGACTCAACATAGTGAAAATGTCAATCTTACCCAAAGCAATCTACAGATACAATACAATCCTGATCCAAATTCCACTGGCATTTTTTAATAAGATGGAGAAACAAATCTCCCACTTCATATGGAAAGGAAGAGGGTCTGAACAGTAAAACATTATTCAAGAAGAAGAACAAAGTGGGAGGCCTCACACTACCTGATTTTAGGGCATATTATACTGCCACAATAGTCAAAACAGCCTGGTACTGGTACAACAACAGATACATAAACCAATGGAACAGAATTGAGAATCTAGCCATAAATTCATCCACCTATGAGAAGCTGATATTTGCCAAAGGCCCAAAGTCCATTAACTGGGGAAAAGACAGTCTCTTTAATGAATGGTGCTGGCAGAACGGGATATCCATCTGCAAAAAACTGAAACAGTACCCTCACCCCATGCACAGAAACTAACTTAAAATGGATCAAAGACTTAAATACAAAATCGAAAATGATAAACAACATGGAATTAAAAATAGGGACAACACTAGGAGCCCTAATACATGGCGTAAACACAATACGAACCATAAGTAACTGCACAAGCACCAGAAGACAGACTAGACAAATGGGAGCTCCTAAAAATCAAATACTTACGCTCATCAAAAGACTTCACCAGAAGAGTCAAAAGACAACCTACAGACTGGGAGAAAATTTTTGACTATGACAAATATGATCAGCATCTAATCCTTAAAATCTGCAAGATACTGCAAAACCTCAACGACCTAAAGACAAATAACCCGATTAAAAAATGGGCAAAGGATATGAAGAGGCACTTCACCAAAGAAAATATTAAGGCAGCTAACAGACACATGAAGAAATGCTCATGATCATTAGCCATTAGAGAAATGCAGATCAAAACTACAATGTGATATCATCTCACCCCAACAAGGCTACCATTAATCCAAAAAATGCAAAATAATAAATGTTGGAGAGGTTGTGGAGAGACTGGAACACTTATACACTGTTGGTGGGAATGTAACATGATACAACCACTTTCGAAATCGATTTGGCACTTCCTTAAAAAGCTACAAATAGAAGTACCATAAGATCCAGATATCCCACTCTTTGGAATATATCCTAGAGAAATAAGAGCCATCACACAAATAGATATATGCACACCCACGTTCATTGCAGCACTGCTTGCAATTGCAAAAAGATGGAAACAATGTAGGTGTCCATTGACTAAGGAATAGACAAACAAATTATGATATATCCAAACAATGGAATACTACACAACGATAAAGAACAAGGATGAAGCCGTGAAACGTCTTATAACATGGAGGAAGCTTCAGTTCATTATGCTGAGTGAATTTAGAGTCACAGATGGACAAATATTGTATAAGACCACTATTATAAGAACTCAACAAAAGGTTTAAACACAGAAGAAAACATTCTTTGTTGGTTACGAGGGTGGGGAGGGAGGATGAGGGTTATTTACTAACTAGATAGTAGATAAGAATTATCTTAGGTGAATGGAAGGACAGCACACACTACAGAAGTCAGCACAACTGGACTAAACCAAAGCTAAGAAGTTTCCTGAATACAATCAAACACTTTAAGGGACAGAGTAGTAGGGGTAGGGGTCGGGGGACCGTGCTTTCAGAGGACATCTAAGTCAATTGGCATAACAAAGCTTATTAAGAAAATGTTCTGCATCCCACTTTGTCGAGTTGCATCTGGGTCTTAAAAGCTTGCCAGCAGCCATCTAAGATGCATCACTTGGTCCCAACTACCTGGGGTAAAGGAGAATTAAAAACACCAAACACATGAGGAAAATATTAGCCCAAGAGACAGAAAGGGCCACATAAACCAAAGACTTTATCAGCCTGAGACCAGAAGAACCAGATGGTGCCTGGCTACCACCAATGACTGCCCTGACAGGGAACACAGCAGAGAGTCCCTGACGGAGCAGGAGAAAGGTGGAGTACAGAACGTAAATTCTAGTAAGAAGACCAGACTTAATGGTCTGCCTGAGACTGGAGGAACCCCCAAAAGCATGGCCCCTGGATTCTCTATCAGCCCAGAACTAAAACAGTTTCCTAGGGCAGCTCTTCAGACAGGGATTGGACTGGACTGTGGGACATAAAATAGTACTCATGAGGAGTGTGCCTCTTAGCTGAAGTAGATACAAGACTAAATTGGCAGCTTCTGTTTGGAGGTGAGATGGGAAGGCAGAGAGGGTTAGGAGCTGGTTTAAAGGACAATGGGAACAGCGTGGAAAAGAGGAATGTGCTGTCACAGTATGGGGAGAGCAATTAGAGTCACATATCAATGTATGTATAAATTTTTGTACAGGACAAAAAAGTTTTATTACTTGAAAAACAAGGAAGGCAAGACTCAGAATTTCTAACCTAAATAAAGAATTGCTTGGTGATTGTACGAATGTTTAGACAGCTGGCCCCAGAGATGATGCCTTCATGGACCAGAGGTTAGAAAATAGAACTGATATGTTAAATGAAGTTAGAACCTATATAAAAATTATAGTCAGTATAGGTGAATATCAAGTCTTAGTTCCACATAGTGACTCCCAGATTATTTCTCACTCACTTGGATTTTTCCATGGTATTTCTGCTTGTTCTTTGGAAATTTGAAACTAGGTAGAGACTATTGTTATTGTTGTTGTCAGGTGCCACCAAGTCAGTTCCAACTCACAGCAACCCTGTTTACAACAGAACAAAACACTGCCTGGTCATGTGTCATTCTCAAAATCATTACTATATTTGACCCCATTGTTGCAGCCACCATGTCAATCCATATCATCAAGGGTCTTCCTCTTTTTTGCTGACCCTCTACCTTACCAAGTATGATGTCATTCTCCAGGGACTGGTCCCTCCTGATAACATGTCCAAAATACATTAGATGAAATCTTTCCATCCTCACCTCCAAAGAACACTCTGGCTGTATTTCTTCCAAGACATACTTGTTTATTCTTCTTCCAGTCCATAGTATATTCAATATTCTTCATCAATACCATATAAGTGTGTTAAAATAAGGAAGCAGATCACAGCTGTAAAAGTATTGACTGTCTCTAACACAAAGGGTGCAGTGATTTGGGCCTTACCTTATGTAAATAAACTTGCTATCTTAACTGCTTTTAGGGAATTCACCCAGTGAATACTTGCACCCTAACTCACTCCCTCTTAGCCAGATGGATGATGTTTACATTTCAAAAGGTTTTTCGATTTAGAGCTGATTTAATCTTCACTCTTTCCTGACTGAATGGTTGACTTTCATTTCAAGATTCCAGCTAGGTTTGACTCAGCCTGCAATCTGTCACTAAACCTCACATTAAGAATGTTTACACATCTCACTTTAGAAATATTGCCTTTTCAAATTGTATCAGGAGAAGAAATATGTGTTAGGTTAGAAATTGATGTTAAGATGTTTGTAGTTTGACAACCACTTGTAAATTTCTCCCTCCTTCTTCTGAACCCTCTTTGATGTGAAACTTTTTGCCTTTGTTTACTCTGCTTATTAAATACCCCGCTGTTTTCCCTGCAAGGCAGAACACAGGCTGCAGTCCAAAGGCTGCGTTTGTCTCCATTTCACAAAATGAAATTATTCCTTCAATAAATTTTTTATTTTAATTTTTATTGTAACATCAGTCTAGTGATTTCCCCGAGACATACATCATTAGGAAGGAAAGCAAGAAAAATTGGTCACAAAAGTATTAGAATCTTTGACAGCTCTGGAGTCCAATATAGATTCTTTCCTGGAAGCCTTTTCCACCCAAATTTTTTGTATATGAAAAAAAAAATGTTAATAATTGTGCCTTTCTTACTTTTCTATCCTATAAATTATTAACGAACTTTAAAAATATTTTAAACTGCAAAATAATTCCTGTTCTGTTAATTTCATTTCCACATAATTTTAATGTTTTTTAAATCAAATTTCAAGCTACTTGAAATCAAAGACATTGTTTTACTATTCCTCCTAAGCCCAAGTAAACTCAGATAGTTTTATGTCTAATAAAGTCTTCAATATATGTTAATCTTTTTTATTTTGTAAACACTAAAGTAAATGTAAGAGCCTTGGTGGCACAGTAATTAAACACTTGGCTGCTAACTGAAAAATCAGTGGTTTGAAATCACAAGCAGCTCCACGGGAGAAAGATGTGGCAGTCTGCTTCCATAAAGATTACAGCCTTGAAAACCCTATGAGGCAGTTCTACTCAGTCTTATAGGGTTGCTATGAGTCAGAACAACTCGATGGCTATGGGTAAGGTAAATGTAGGTAGAATTTAAAAAATATAAACACAACGATTATATTTTTGTTTGATTCATGGGCAAGAATGATATAACAAAGATTTTAAGTACTTTTTTATATAGTTTGAGTTACAAAAATGTTTAATAGTGAATAATTATGCATTTCATTAAAGAGAAAAAAGTGGAAAGACTGGAAAGGTAGGGATTATGTGGAGGTGTGTTATTTGAAAATATCGACAAAATTAAACAAGTACCTTTATATTTCATTACAACTCTTTGTGTAGAAAAACTTGTTTTCTCACAGCAACTTATTTTAAAATGAACCATGCCTTCAAATCAAGTTGGACTAATTATTGGTGATACAATTTTCCCCTCCCATCTACCTGCTCCATTGATTCAGGCTTTTCTACCAAATCTCAGTTTTATCACTGTTTTCTTCTGTCCTCTCCCTCTATCCCCATTCTTTGCTATCACTATGTTAAGTCATTGTACAAAAGAATGATCACATATGGACCACAGCTACCACAGCCTCCACCAGACTAAGTCCAGTACAGCTAGATGGTGCCCGGCTACCACCAATGACTGCTCTGACCGGGATCACAACAGAGGGTTCTGGACAGAGCTGGAGAAGGATGTAGAACAAAATTCTAACACACACAAAAAAAGACTAGATTTACTGGCCTAAAGGAGACTGGAGAAACCCCGAGAGTATGGCCCCCACACACCCTATTAGCTCAGTGGTGAAGTCACTTCCAAGGTTTATGGTTCAGCCGGGGATTGGACAGCCCCATAAAACAAAACGGGACTAATGAGGCACAACAGTCCAGGGACAAGGGCTAGAAGGCAGAAGAGGACAAGAAAGCTGGTGATAGGGAACCCAAGGTTGAATAAGGATATTGTTGATGTGCAGTGAGGTTGTTAAACATTGTCATAGGGCAACATGTTTACTAACTGTTTAATGAGAAACTATTTTGTTCTGTAAACCTTCAACTAAAGTGAGAATAGCAGCACAATTGGAAGAGCGTAGCTGATGTCACTGAACTGTGCATGTAGGAATTTTTGAAATGGTGTATCTTTGGCTATGTATATTTTCACCAAAAAAAAAAAAGGTCAAGAAGGGAGAGGGTTGACATGTTGTGGGGTTGTTAACCAATGTCGTAAAACAATATGTGTAGTGCCGTTTAATGATAAACTATTTGTTCTGTAAACCTTCACCTGAAGTACAATTAAAAAAAAAAAAATTGTCACAACTAAGTTTATCTAATCCAGTGCAGATTTAGATTGTAAATAAGAAATTGCTACAATTTGTAAACACTCCATAGTTCCAGAAATCCAGCCTTCCTTTATAAAATCCCACAGATAAGGCTACACAGTTTATTATTATCTATGATGTGCTAAGCCAGAATGTAATTACACATATTTTATACAACGGGAACTCCTAACAACCCAACCCACTAGTTATTTCCTAGTGGAAACATTTTAGTATGATATACATATAGCCATAATGTATACTGTTACGTATCTAGTAATTAATTTTTTAATGACTCTCTAAATATTTATGGTTATTGTTTCTTATGACACAAGTTTCTCTGTCCCCAAGAGCTATCTAATTGAGGCAGACATTTAAATAGAATCACTTCATTATGCTTGTTTTTCAGTTAACTTGGGAACAGTGTAATAACACGAGTAAGTTTTTTTTTTTTCCCCTAGAAATAAAAAAAGGAAATATTTTGAACATGTTTAAGCTATTTAGAGATTATATTTGGGAGACAATATGAACTGGCTAATTGATTATGGATAATGTATCAGTGCACTAGGAGAAAGAATTTATTATTGTGAGTCATTGGGTTTATTTTAATTTCTGAAGCAGATTTTCAAGTTGGAATTTATCAAATATTACATACATTGCAATAGCAGCAGCATTTTAAAAGAAGTCCCTAGATTCCCTATGGCAATGAAGTATCTATTCTAATAGTGGTCTTTTTTTTTTTTTTTTTTTTTTTACTCTATAAAGGTTGTTTAATTAATTATGGCCCCTTTTTATGGCTAAGAAGACTTAGGTGCACAGAAGTAGCACAGTGAATGACAAATAAGGATCTAAGTTGAATCCAAGCTGTAGGCAGCACCCCCAGCTGCGTCCGTCCCACCAATGACAAAGAAGCTCTGTCATGTTCTTAATTCAACAGATATTATTCAAATGAAAGCACCGAAAATTTGTCCAAAATTTTACCTGTAATTCCACAATAAATTTGTGAAGTCTGTTCTTCCTCCAATCTTGACGCCACATTCTTCACGTAGTGTGGCTTCTCGGATTATTTGTTCAGTATACAGATTAAATAAATTGCACGAAAAGACACAACTCTGCAGCATGCCTTTTCCAGTTTTAAACCATGCAGTATCCCCTTGTTCTGTCCAAACAACTGCCTCTTGATCCATGTACAAGTTCCACATGAGCACAATTAAGTGTTCTGAAATTTTCATTCTTCATAATTTTATCCATCATTTTTTATGATCCACATAGTTAAATGCCTTCAAGTAGTTAATAAAACGTAGGTAAACATCTTTCTGGTATTCTCTGCTTTTGGCTAACATCCATCTCACAATGGCAGTGATGTCCCTTGTTCTAGGTCCTCTTCTGAATACAGCTTGAACTTCTGGCAGTTCCTTGTTTTGGACATGTCATCAGGAAAGACCAATCACTGGAGAAGGACATCATGTTTGGTAAAATATAGGGTCTTGAAAATCTAAATGGCACACAAAGTAAGCATTTACTTCTTGCTCGCATGTTAGTCGATCATCTGGGGTGACTTTCCTCCATATGTCTTTCATCCTCCATGCAAGATGAGCAGGCTGCTACAGCATGTTCTACCTGTCGCGATGGCAAAAGTACAAGAGAGCTCTCCCAAATGTGCAAGCGAAAATGAAGCCCCTGCCTGGGGCAAGTCTGCTATTACCCCAGCAGTCAAACAAGTCACAAAGCACAGCCTAAAGCCTAGGGGGAGGAAGTATATTCTGCCTTTTGTGGTGACCAGTTGCGGTCAAGTCCATTCCAACTTGTGGCGACCCGATGTGTATTGGAGTAAAACTTACTCCATAGGGTTTTCAGTGGCTGATTTTTCGGAAGTAGATTGCCAGGCCTTTCTTGTAAGATGAGGAATGCTAAAGCTAAAAGGCTAAGGGGGTGGATACAATGAGATGTAAAGAACTGGAGCTAATAATTCGATCTACTACAGAATTTCAAGACATTTGATTTCAAAAAGTAAATTCTGAGGGATCGTAAAAACCAAACTATTCCAATAGTGCTCCTCATGTAAAGTTTTGCTTAGCACATGACCTCAATGACTTTGCTGAGTTTCCTTGCATGAATCAGTACTAATAGTGTTTCAATTCTCCTGTTAGAAAATAAGCAGTATTATGCCTTAATATATCAGAAACTAAATGGTAATTCTTCAGATAAAATCATAAAGCGGCAGAAAACATACTGATGTGCTCTTCTGAATGGCGTGGCTTCAGGTTTTTGCCTTCATACAATTATCACCTTTGATTGAAACCATAATTCCAATAGCTGGTTTTGATATAATCTGTAACTTTGTTCTTGGGTTTCCTCAGAACTATGAACTTTAAACTATCAGACTATACTGAAGCCTCCTGAGTATTCCAACTTATCAAAACACAAGGTAATTAAAAACGTTGAATTTGTAACCTTAAACACTTCAAAATATATGTATTTTCCAGGACTTGGTCAAAGGTCATTCCTTCTTTCTTATTTACTTTATCCCTGTAGGTGATCTGTCCAGTCCCATAGCTTCCAATATCATCTATAGTTAACACTTTGTCATCTTTATCTCTCGTCTCAGTTTCAAATTTATATACCTAAGTGCCTATTTGGTATTTCCACGTGGGTCTCAAAGGCAATTATCCTCCCATCTTCCTGCTCTCCTCCCATCCTCCTCCTCCAGTCTTCCTCATACCAATAAATAACATCACATCCATTCTGTTGTATAATCCAACCTAGGAATTATCATTAATTCTCTTGCTCTCAGCTCCCACATCTTACCCATCAGAAAATTTTGTTGTTTCTTTCCAAAATACATCTCATTTGTTTTGCCATTACCCTAGTTCAAGAAATCTTCTTCACTCATCTGGGCTAATGCAATAGTCTGTTTAATGGTGTGTCTGTGTCTACTTTTGCTCCCTTATTAACCATTCTCCACATAGAACAGTGTGATCATTTAAAACTCATGTCTTCTCTCCTTCAAAACCCTCCAATGGTTTCTCATTGCACTTAGAGTAAAATCCAATCTCTATACAAGTCTCTACATGATATGGTCTGTGCCTTCCTCTCCAGCTTTATTGCCTATCTCTCTCCCCTCCTCAGTGACTTTGTTCTAACCACACTGGGATACTCTAAGTTCCTGAAATACACCGAACTTACTTCTACATTTGAGGTTTTGCATATACTATACCCTCAGGTTGGTCTCTCTGCCCTTAGAGCTTCACATCCATGGCTCCTTCTTTTCATTCAGGTCTGAGCTCAAATGTCACTTCGCAGAGAGAATGTCCCTGTCAATCAATTTAAAGTATTACCGTAGTTCTCCTTATTTTATCACAGTTTTGTCTGGTGCATAGAACTCATCACTACCAAAATTTATTTTACTCGCATATTATTTTTTTCCTCTCCTCTAAAATATAAACTTAATTTTGAGCAGTGGTCTCCTCTGACCTTTTCATTACACTATCCTCAACCTCTAGAATGACTAGAACATAATAGATATTTACCCTGGGGTGAAACATAAAGAGAGAAAGAGTTAGGGAGAGAGAGGGAGAGATAGAGTTTATGTATAATTTGATACTAAAGTGATTGGCATCTAAATCTTGTTCTCCCAGAACTGAGTTTGAATAAACACTACTCTTATAGGATTCTCAGAGACAGAAAGATTCTATGAGCAAATGAACTCGGAAAATTATATTGGAGATTTTTAAAAAAGTTCTTTATCCTATTAAATATCCTGTTCTGTTTTCTGTAAGAACCTATTTAATTATGTATAACCAAGAGAATCCTGAAGTTAGTTGGCCTTGGAAAGATGTTTTTTTTTTTTTTTTCATTCTGACATATATTAAAACCTTTAGAAAAACTTGTCTAAATCAACTACACACACACACACACACTTTTTTTTTTTTTTTGAAGAAAAATTCATGATTTCACTTAGAAAAGAATTAAGGTAATAAAAGGGTAACATAGACCATCATCTTATTTCAATTGCTTAAAATATTGCCTCAATGAATAAGAAGGATGGACTTGTTTTTGAAAATATTATGAATAATTAGATATAGCTATATTAAGAGATACCCATTGTCATAGAGTCAATTCTGACTTACAGTGACCCTACTGGACAAAGTAGGACTGCCCCATAGGATTTCCAAGGAATGGCTGGTAGATTCGAGCTAACCACATTCTTTTTTTTTTTTTTCGTTTGGATTTTTATTCAATTGTTACAACAGCTGTGAGTTCAGCATGTTACTCCAAGTTACAAAAGAAAGGAAATGGGGTTGGACAGGTCCTTCACTAAATAAATAACAGAACAAGGATCTGAATCCTGGTGAATCTAATTCTGAAGTACGTGTTTTTAATGACTTTCTTATGTGCCTCTCACACTTAGGAAAATAAAGCAAATACACGTAATATATGAACTGTAAAATAACACCCATGGTAAAATGTACAATTATTAATTTATGAAAAATGCAGCATTGGCATAATTTCTATATTGTAAACTACATGTTGTGAATGGAAGCAGATGCCAACTCATAAAGAGTCAAGAACAGCCAGGGTGAGTTCAGACTGTGCTAATAGTAAACATAAGGATTAGGGGAAAGGTGGCAGTTAGAAGGGAAGAGTGGGCAAGAGAAAAGTCCCTGAAAAAAGGAAGGGCGTATCAGAAAAGGAGAGAGTGCTGTGGAGATAATAAATGTCCAGTACATAGGAGACTTCTAAAGTCCTTTTAGTCTACTGTGGCATCTCTGTGGATATTTGGGAAGCGCTAGCAATTTTCACATTATGTCTTCTGCTTAAATCCAATTAATGTCTCATATTTAAAATCCTGTGGAATCCTATCTCATCAAAACTTCCTCCGCTTATTACATTTTTTGGAGAAATGGTTCTTGCATTAAAAAAAAATTGTAATTGTGAAGTATAATATACATACAGAAAAATGCACAAAACATAGATACTACAACTCAATGAATTATCATAAGGTGAACATGTTGGTAAGCACTACTCAAATCAAGAAACAGAGTATTGCCAGCCCTACGCAGAATTCCCCTTTCTCCCCCAAATCATTTAATTTGTCATCCATCGTGTTTAGCTTCTTTCACTCAATGTAACGCTTGTGAGAGTCATCCATGTTGTTACCTATAGTTACAGTGTATTTCTGCAAGGCTATCCATTGCCTGTCTATACTTTTATTTATTTATTCTACTTTTGATGGCATTTTGATTGTTTTCAGTTTGGGGCAACTAGCAGTAATGCTGCTTTGAACATTCTTGTATATGTCTCTTGCATAGGTGTGCATATTTTTTCCCAGATATATATGAACTGCCAACATTTGGTTAGCAGCTGAACACTTAACCACTGCGCCACTTACTAAAGAAGATAGAAGACTACATAGCCTTCAGTATGGATTACACTTCAACAAAAAGAAAACAAAAATCCTCACAACTGGACCAATAAGCAACATCATGATAAATGGAGAAAAGATTGAAGTTGTCAAGGATTTCATTTTACTTGGATCCACAATCAACACCCAAGAAAGCAGCAGTCAAGAAGTCAAACGCTGCATTGCATTGGGCAAATCTGCCACAAAAGACCTCTTTAAAGTGTTCAAAAGTGAAGATGTCACTTTAAGGACTAAAGTGTGCCTGACCCAAGCCATGGTATTTTCATTTACTTCATATGCATGTGAAAGCTGGACAATGAATAAGGAAGATGGAAGGAGAATTGACGCCTTTGAATTATGGTGTTGGCAAATAATATTGAATATACCATGAACTGCCAAAAGAACTAACATATCTGCCATGGAAGAAGTACAGCCAGAATGGTCCTTAGAAGCAAGGATGGGGAGACTTCGTCTCACATACTTTGAACATGTTATCAGGAGGAATCAGTCCCTGGAGAAGGACATCATGTTTGGTAAAGCAGAGGGTCAGCGAAAAAGAGGAAGACCCTCAACGAGATGGGTTGACATAGTGACTGCAACAATGGGCTCAAGCATAACGATGATCATGATGATGGTGCGGGACTGGGCAATGTTTCGTTCTGTTGTACATAGGTTGCTGTGTGTAGGAACACATTCGAGGGCACCTAACAACAACAACATATTAAGAGAAAAGAAAAATGGATATATGCTAAAGAGAAAATTTAGTAAAGAACAAATACTCGAGTAGAAATTAACAAAACAACATCAAAAATAGAAAAATAAGAAAAAATATATACATTTAAGTAATGCCAGATTTAGAATAAAATTGAGAAAATATTAGAAGACAATAATGCAGTCAGAAAAAAGGAAAATAAACATAGAAAGTCTAAAATATACTAGGAATAATATAAACATGAGTATCATGGTTAGTTAGGGAAAGTGATGTAAAACCAGAAAATAATTTAAATCGAAGAAGAGATTAGAGAGACTAAATTGAGGGAAATAAGTCATAAAATATATATTTAACCATAATTGGGAGGGATAATTTTTAAAAACTGCTTTTAAAAACTTCTAATTTTACTGACATAGCGGTAATACTTCGAAAGTTTAAAGCAAAGTATGCGTATGTATATGCATGTATGCTTTGTTTTAAAGTTCAGGTGAAGAGCAAACACGTTATCTTAAAATGAAAATAAAGTTTGCCATAGATAGAGAATGTATTGTAACCCCCAAATGAACGTAAATTTTATATTTGGATTCTCAGGTCCCTTCATACCCATCCACAGTATCACTGTCATATTTTTAAACTTTATTCCTGGAGGCACTGCAGATATCATATCAATTAAGAAAGCCAAAGAATACCTCCAGGAATGACATGACAGCATTAGAATTATTATTTGGATAAATTATCAGTGTACACCAAGGATGCTAAAATTCACAGTAACCTTGCAGGGATGTGGCTACTTTTTAACTGTATGATCATCACTTGTTTCTCCACTGAAAACCTATTAACTATTTGTGTAATGGACTGGAGCCCATAATTTGGGCACACTACTTCCCCGTGTTGATGTCTGTTGAGGATTACACCTAATCAAAAAATAAGTTTTTCAATCAAACAATTTTAAAAAAACAAAAACTTTATTTAGTTATAACTCATTTAGAAATGGAAATGAGAGTTTCAATGTAGAGGTTTTTTTTTTTTTTTTGCTACAGATTCTTAATATTCAAAATGATATTAATATTCTGTAATATTTTAGTTATTTATTTTTTCTAGTTCAAAGAGGTTGGCCTAATCTTAGTGTTTACAGGAGAACTTTTCAATTGTAAATGTTAATTCTGCAAGACAACTAATAAAATAATTATAGTTTTGCTCTAAATACTCGTGGTTCCAGGATCTCTACTGTTTCATCTGCATGCCAGTCTCATGGTCAGTGTTGCTATTAAGAAAGAACTACACTTTCCTATTTCTCAGAATCCTAAATTGTCCACAGTTGCCCAAATGCCTGGAAATACACTATGTGTTCTTAAATTTAGGAGAGTTCTTTTCTGGGTTTTCATTATTGTCCTCCTAATGTAACTGGAGCTCAGTCGACTACATTACATGTTTAAGTGAGAAAAAACAGCTATTTTGAAAGTGCTGGAATTCTTCTAACTTATCATTGGAGAAGTACTTTGATACGAAACAAATCAGCCTAGAAATTATAAATGTGTTACACTGAAAAAATTCCACACATCAAAACACTACTTTCATTTTTGTAAGGTTCACATATAATCATATCCACATATAGTTGAGAGAACATGAAACCTGAACTCTCTTTATATCCTCCCTCTTCCAGTTACTGGTAGAGAGCATCTGGTCAAGCCATTTAATTTCTCTTAAATTTACCATATTTTTACACAAATAACAAGTGACTTCTGGGTTTGTTTGCCGGCCATACCCTGCCCTCAAAAGCCACCCTCACAAGCACCACCATGCCAATCCTCTTCCACTTGTTACCTTAAAAAAAAAAATTAGCATAGCACACTTACAAAGAATACCTCAGGGAGGGAGGGTGTGGCCCAGAAGGTGGGTGTTATTTGTGTAAAAATATGGTAGTTCTCCAACTAATAATGTGAGTCTAATAATACCTATGTATGAAACAGTGTTTTGTGTAAAGAAATACAAAGCATTATTGCTATCATTATAATTGTCATCTTCATTATAACCAATTTACATCATTATGACTACTATCAAATTTAATGCAGTCCATGCACGATTTCAGAACACCCCTACTCATACCCCAAAATACTGAATCTACTATTTATAAAGTTAGAAGGCAGAATTCAGAATTAATATGCCACTGAGTATCAAATATAATTTTGACTCCTTCTGATTTATACTATACTTATACCTACAAAAATATCTAAGTAGTTACTTCAGACAAATAGAAGATAAGAAAATATGAGTGGAATATATAAATTTTTAATTGAAGTGTTATGTGCTGTCAAGTTGATTCCGACTCATAACAACCCTATAGAATAAAGAAGCTTCCCCATACGTTTTCCAAGGCTGTAATCTTTATGGGACCATATCACCACATCTTTTCTCCCGAAGAGCAGCTTGTGGATTGGAACCACCAACTTTTAGGTTAGCAGCCAAGTGCTTAACCCTTGTGCCTCCGGGGCTCTTCTAGACTATTTAATCACAAAGTTGAAAAAAGAGTGTGGATAATCACAAATAAATTGATGCTTAGATTGAAATTTAATCCTTCTCAGATTATGTTTTAAGTTATGAAGTTATATCAGCGTAATACACAACAAAGAAATTACATTGTTAGAATTATAATAAAATAATACAGATGCAAATTCAATTTAATATGAACATATGAAAGTAGTTCTGATATGCAGTGCAGCTTAGGCCACTTGTGCTAGATGATGTCAATCTAATGTAAAACTAAATTATTAAGCAATCTAGAAATTGTCTAATTAAATACACAAATGCAGGTGTTCTTGGCAGATTCAATGATCAGCATTGTTGAAGGTAAACTGCCAAATCTAGGTAGCAAAACATAGGAAAAAGGCCCACACACCTGGCAAAAAAGCTATTTGAATCCTTTATAACTCTTTATCAGTTCAGTTTTTGCATTGTATATTTTCTGTGAACTTTGCATGGAGTTTTTGTGTGTGTGTATATCCATAAGAAACATAAAACATGCTAAAATATAAAATAATAAGTTTTGATTAGTGTGTGTATAAGTCATTCATTCATCCTTCTATTGATGCAGCCAAGATTTTCTGAGTATCTGTTTTCAGTGGCTATTGTAAATACACAACTAAATGTCACAGCTCAGTTTCTCACAGTTCAGAAGGCAAGCCAGACTTATAAACAATAATTAAATTATAGTATGATAAGTGTTAGCATATATACACACACAGAGGTATACAGTGTGTTGCAAAGAGTAGTTTAATTTAAATTTTGCAACATGTACAAGAAATGCTTTAGAGAAGAAAAATAATTTAAACAAGGTTTTGAAGCCTAAAAAGAGCATTGCTGTTGTTGGGTGCCGTCAAGTCGATTTTCTACTCATAGAAACTCCATGTGACAGAACAGAGCTGCCCCATAGGGTTTTCTTGGCTGCAGTCTTTACAGGGCAGATTGCCAGGTCTTCTCTCTTGCAGAACCACTGGGTGGGTTCCAACCACCTATCTTTCGATTAGCAGCGAGTGCTAATTGTTGTGCCACTAGCCAAGCACTTAAAACAGAGTTGTTAATTCCAGGAAGGAGAAAGATCATGTGCCACAGAGGAGAGGAGGATCATACTATACCTGAGATGAGTGAGGTGGGGCAAGATACATGGTTGGAGAAAAAGGCAGAGCTTAAATCATGGAATACTTTGTAATGTCATTTAAGGAGTTTGGAGTTTAGACTGTGGTTAATAAAGCAAACTTGATTGAGGAAATTTAAGCATTTTAATAATAAAATTGTATTTTTGTTTTTGAAAGTTCATATGACAACAGTAGGTCTAATGAACTGAGGGAGTGTAGACTAATGTCAGGGACACTAAGGAGGTGGTAACTGCATAGTTTTACAAGACATGATGAGGCGCTAAGTTAGTCAAAATAAAAAGGAAAGTGTTCTGCAAAAAAAATTGTTGTTGTCACTGTTCAGACTGGGAGTGGACAGCCCTGTAAAACCAAATGAGACTAAAGAGGTACAGGAGTCCAGTGACAAGGGCCAGAAGGAAGAAGGGGACGAGGAAGCTGGTGATAGGGAACCCAAGGTTGAGTAAGGATAGTGTTGATGTGTTGTGAGATTGTTAACCATTGTCATAGGGCAACATTTGTAGTAACTGTTAAATGAGAAACTATTTTGTTCTGTAAGCCTTCATCTTAAGTGAGAATAACAGCACAATTGTAAGAGCGCAGTCAATGTCACTGAACTGTGTACGTAGAAATTTTTGAAATGGTATATCTTTGGCTACGTGTATTTTCACCAAAAAAAAAAAGATTGAGAAGTTAGAGGGTTAATATGTTGTGGGGTTGTTAACCAATGTCATAAAACAACATGTACACTACTATTTCATGAGAAACTATTTGTTCTGTAAGCCTTCACCTGAAGTACAATAAAAGAGAAAAAATAGAAAAAAAAATTGTTGTTGTTAGTTGCCTTGGGGTCGATTCTGACTGATGGCGACTCCATGTATGCAGAACAGAACTGCTCCATAAGGTTTTTAAGGGTGTGACCCTTTGAAGCAGACCACCAGCCTGCCTTCTGAGGCTCCTCTAGGTAGGTTTGAACCACGAACAGTTCAGTTAGTAGTCCAGCACTTAACCATATAAGTGCCATTCAGGGACTTTAGAAAAAAAAATAATTGCTAGGATGTAATAACCTATTGGAGCCCTGGTGGTACAGTAGTTAAGATCTTGGCTGCTAACCAGAAGGTCAGCAGTTTGAATCCACCAGCTGCTCCTTGGAAACCCTATGGGGCAGTTCTACTCTATCATATAGGGTTGCTATGGTCCCAATCAACTCTACAGCAATAGGTTTTGTTTTTTTTGTTTTTGTTTTTTTTTTTAGTAACCTGTTAAATTTGAAGTAAAGACAGGAAGGAGAAAGAAGACCCCCAAATGGTTCTAAGATTTTGAGTTTGAATAGGAAGAGCATATCTAAATCAGAAAACTACTGAAAAGTGAAAGCGGGGGTTCTAAAATAATTAAAATTTTATAATGTTGACATTTATTACTCAATTTTCTGCTTTTTGTATTGATGAATACATACAATAATTTCATTAAGAATTATCTTTAAAGATAAAATTAGTTCTATAAATAAAAATGTTTACCTATGCAATCAAAGCAAAGCATAACTGTATTATGTGAACATTAACAATAATATAAACAGAATGATTATCTTTGAATCACATTCATGTAATTTAATCAGTTTCTTAGCCATATTTGTCTCTAAAACCATGTCACTAAAGTTTTTTTTTTTTTTTTAGATGTGTACAGATAAATTTTTCTTTTTAAGTAAAATTGCTTGCAATCTTCTTCAAAGTTTCATTTTAGGTTAATAGATATGAAACGCTTGACTGCTTCTATTGTTAAAGTTCTATAGGTGAAGATACTTTTAATTAAGAAAACACTCTGCAATTTTCCTAAGATACCTGCTAAGCTCAGAACTAATTCTGTTAAATGAATGATATTATTTTATTGAAACATGTAAAAATTTTATCCTAAGTGTTTTCACAGCACTACTTTTTTGCTTTTATTCAGACTTTCTTCAACAAATATTTTTACATAACAAAACTCATCAAATAAGGTGTCTCTATTTATGGTTCTTTTCAAAGTCTTGCCAAACTTAGATGCTGTAAAAAGCAAAGGCATTCTCAATTTCATTCTGTTCTGATATAAAATATAATTTTATTCAGTTTAAAAAAGGAGCATCTTCAAAAACTTTTCACAGAAGACAAGTTATTCTGTAGCTCAAGTGCAGATTTTCAAAAATAAATTATGTACATCATTTGAGCTCTGATTGTCTAATTTGTCAAGTTCCTTTGTGGTTTCTGTAGGGAGAAATTTTATTTTTCCAAATTTTGGTTTCAATAATTTCAGTTTTCTGAAAGAATCAAAATCTGATATATTTTTGACAATTTTATGAAATTTTCAACTAAAGATAAGTTGGAAGAAAAGTAAACAAAATTTAGAAAAACCTTTCACAGCATAGTTCAATATCATTGTAAGGCACTTAGACTGGTTTATGATGACGGTGTTTTTTAAGGGTTAAAACATTTCTATAATCCAACTAATTATGGGCAAAAGAGAGAAAGTGCACAATGCCTCTAAATGTGTGTGTGTGTGTGAGTGTGTGTGTATAGATCTGTTTAAACTGGGAAAATATTATAGATTATTTGGATGTAGTTATTAATTTTGTATGCATATAACGAATTCCAAACGTATTTTCTCTCCATACGTTTCATATATATATATATATGTATATATATATATATATATATATATACACACACACACACACATATGTACACTGTGTTAGTCATCTAGTGCTGCTATAACAGAAATACCACACATGGATGGCTTTAACAAAGAGAAATTTATTTCTTCACAGTAAAGTAAGCTACAAGTCCAAATTCAGGGCATCAGCTACAGGGGAAGCCTTTCTCTCTCTGTCACCCTTCTCATCAATCTTCCCCCGGAATAGGAGCTTCTCCGCACAGGGACCCCACGTCCAAAGGACACACTCTGCTCCTGGCACTGCTTTCCTGGTGGTATGAGGTCCCCCTGTCTCTCTGCTCACTTCTGTCTTTTATATCTCAAGAGATTGCCTCAGGACACAATGCAATCTTGTAGATTGAATCCTGCCTTACTAACATTAACTGCCACCCTTCCTTCCTCATTAACATCATAGAGGCAGGATTTACAACATATAGGAAAATCACACAATACCAGGAATCATGGCCCAGCCAAACTGACACACACATTTTTTGGGGGACATAATTCAACCCATGACATACACACACGTATATATATAAAACCAGGAACCAAACTTGTTGCCATAGAGTTGACTCCGACACATAGTGACCCTCCTATAGGACAGAGTAGAACTGCCCCATAGGGTTTCCAAGGAGTGGCTGGTGGATTCGAACTGATGACCTTTCGGTTAGCAGCCAAGCTCTTAACCACTGCACCGCCAGGGCTCTCTCTCTCTCTCTCTCTCTCTCTCTATATATATATATATATATATATATATATATCCTTTTTATTATAATGATATACACACAACAAAACCTACAACATTTCATCGATTTCTACATGTGTACTTCCATGGCATTGATTATATTCTTCAAGTTTTGCTACCATTCTTGCTATGTTTTTCCAAATTATCACACCACTGTTGGCATACATTCAGTGCACTCCAAGCAAAACCTCCTACTTTTCCCCTCCCTCCTCCCCCCGGTAAACACTAATTACTTATGATTTCTATAGATTTCCTTATTTCATATAAGTGATATCATACAGTATTTGTCCTTTTGTGCCTGACTTATTTTCTCAGAATAATGTCCTCTAGGTTCATCCACATTGTGGCATGCATCAGGACATCATTCCTGTTTATGGCTGAGTAATATTCCATTGTATATATATACCACATTTGGTTTATCCATTCTTCAGTTGATGAAAGTTTTGGTTGTTTCCACTTTTTGACTACTGTGAATAGTGTGGCAATAAACATTGGTGTACGTATGTCTGTTAGTGTTGCTGATTTCAGGTCTTTTGGGTATATACCTAAGAGTAGAATTGCTGTGTCATATGGTAGCTCTATGCTCACATTTTTGAGAAACCACCAAAATGTTTTCCACAGTGGTTGTACCAATTTACAATCCCACCAGCAGTGGATAAGCCTTCTTGTTTTTCTACAAACTTGCCAACACCCAATGTTTTCTGTTTTTTTTTTTGTTTGTTTGTTTGTTTTGTTTTGTTTTATCATTGCCATTCTAATGGAGAAGAGATCATATCCATTGCAGTTTTGATTTTCATCTTCCTAATGGCTAATGGCTCTGAATGTCTTTCCATGTGTTTGAATATTATCTTTGAATATTCTCTTTCGTGAAATATTTGTTCAAATACTTTGCCCATGTTTTGATTGGGTTGTTTGCCTTTTTGTTATTAAGTTGCATGAGTATTTTACAAGTTTTGAATATTAAACTTTTATCTGATATATGGTTCCTCAAAATTTTCTCCCACTCTGTAAGCTGTCTTTTCACTTTTTTGATAAAGGCTTTTGATGCACAGAAGTATTTAATTTTTTTGAAGTTCCATTTATCTATTCTGTTTTTTGCTGCCTGTATTTTTGTTGTAGTACCTGATAGACCATCACAAAAATGTAGGTCCCATAGATTTGTCCCTACATTTTCTTCTATGAATTTTATAGTTCTAGTTTTTCTCAGATTAAAGTCCTTCATCCATTTTGAAAAAGCTTTTGTCTCCATATATTTCTTAATTCAAAAAGAATATTCTTTATCATGACTTTATGATCCAAAAACATTTATCCCTTTACCTCCCAAAACCTTATCATTTCCATCTTCAAGGTTGAAATTTTAACTTATTTTAGAATCATATTCACAGTAATCTCAGATGTTTCACAATAGATGAAAATTAAACTATTATTAGAGTGAATTTAACTGAATTTCTATTTGAGACAACTGGTGAGACTAATTTAAACTACACATCATTTAAATGTTTGCAAAGTTCTTCTTTGGCACACTGAGCCAACCCATGAATAGTTGTTGTTATTATACTTTTGGTATATACACAAGAAAACCTGAAACTGAAAAAGAGTGAAATTAATTTAGAATAGTCATTTAATCTAAACAAAAATCAGATGTCACAGAGTGATATGCAAACCCACTTTCTATTTATTACATGAATTAAATCAAGATGTACTGGCTTTTTTTTTTTTTAAGTACTAGTTTTTTAAGTATAGGCTACTGCTCCTTTTACAGATTTATGACTTGGTTTTCATGTGGTCTGTGATATCACCAGCCCCACGTTTGGCAGATGATAAATGTCAACAGATGTTTTGTGGAAGTTATACGTTCATCATCAGCCTTTAATACTGGATTTAAACACATAATTCTTGGATTTTAAATTTTTCGTTCATTGCTGCCAAGAAGAGTTAATTGTAAAATACAAGCACCACCAATAAAGAAATAATAAGTTGTGGATACTCAGCATAATCTATATGACAAAAACCACTGTAGCAATGGTGTTGAGACTACTATACACTCTATAGGAAGGCCTCTCAACCTCTATTTCCTACATATATTTTATGTACACTTAACCTGTAACCCCATTTCACACGGCCTCAACTAAATGGAGGCTTAGCAATTTTGTGAAAGTTACAGGCTATGGTATTGGCTAGGCATAACTGGCTGGGACACCAAGAGGCCAGCAAGGGCAGCAGTGTCAAATATTTCTTCTACCACCACCTGAGACTAGAAGGAGGTCACTGTCTGTGCTGCATATGTCTGAGAGTACTTTCTTTTATTACACTTGTAATATCTTGTTTTGGTTACGTTGTCTCTGGAAAGGACTTCAGGGAAAGCGAGAAGTGTTATACCCAGTCATTTTTTCAGATTAATCACGTTAAAGTGAATATTCTATTCACTGCAGTTGGCTTTCAGTTGCTAGATAGAAGAAGATGGCAGCAGAAAGAAGAGGTTTACCAAACCCAGATTAGTTGAAATCAATTTATTAATAGTAAAACTATTTAAAAATACAATATGGAAATTTTGAAACAAGTACTAAACTAAATAGGGTGAAGGAATAACACAAATAAACTGGGGATGTCTCAAGTTAACCAGTAGACCATATCCAAGTTGAAGTCGTCATTGTTACTTAAAACTTTCTCTTCCTTCCCTAGATTAGTTAATGGACTAGTCACCCATATCTAGGGAAGCAAGAGAAAAATTTGAGTAATAATAATGACTTCAAGTTGGGCATTATTATATTCGGTAACTGTGGGATAGTCAGGTGACAATGTCCAGGAGATATTTGGAAATCTTGGTCTGGAGTACAGGAGAGTGGTAAAATATAGAAATACAAATATGGAAGTTTTCAGCATATGGGTGGTAGTTGAAACCATGTGAGATGAAAGAGATCATATAAGATATGTTGTTGTTGTTATTGTTAAGTGCAATTGAGTTGGCTCTGACTCATAGCGACCCTATGTATAACAGAATGAATACTTCCCAGTCCTGGCCATCCTCACAATCATTGTTATGCTTTAGCCCATTGTTGCAGCCATTATGTCAATCCATCTTGTTAAGGTTCTTCCTCTTTTTCACTGACCCTTTACTTTACCAAACATGATGTCCTTCTCCAGGGACTGATCCCTCCTGATAATATGTCCAAAGTACGTGAAACAAAGTCTCACCATCCTTGCTTCCAAGGAGCATTCTGGCTATACTTCTTCCAAGACAGATTTGTTCATTCTTTTGGCAGTCTATGGTACATTCAATTCTTCGCCAGCACCATAATGCAAAGGTACCAGTTCTTTGGTGGTCTTCCTTATTCATTGTCCAGCTTTCGCATGCATATGAGGCTATTGAAAAGACCATGTCTTATGTCAGTTGCACCTTAGTCCTCAAGGTGACATCTTTGCTTTTTAACACTTTAAAGAGGTCTTTTGCAGCATATTAGCCCAATGCAATACACCATTTGATTTCTTGACTGATGCTTCCATGGGCATTGATTGTGGATACAAGTAAAATGAAATTTTTGACAACTTCAGTCTTTTCTCCATTTATCATGAAATTGCTTATTACTCCAATTGTGAGGATTTTTGTTTTCTCTCTGTTAAGGTGCAATTCATACTGAAGCCTGTAGTCTTTAATCTTCGTCAGTTTTAAGTGCTTCAAGTCCCCTTTACTTTCAGCAAGCAAGGTTTTGTCATTCGAATATTGCAGGTTGTTAATGAGTCTTCCTCCAATCCTGATGCCACGTTCTTCTTCATATAGTTCAGATTCTCGGATTATTTTCTCACTATACAGATTGAATAAGTATGGTGAAAGTATACAGCCCTGAGGCACACCTTTCCTGACTTTAAATCACAAAGTATCTCCTTGTTTTGTTTGAACTAATGCCTCTTTGTCTACGTACAGGTTTCCCATGAACA
Source organism: Dugong dugon (assembly GCA_030035585.1). Classification (NCBI taxonomy): domain Eukaryota; kingdom Metazoa; phylum Chordata; class Mammalia; order Sirenia; family Dugongidae; genus Dugong; species Dugong dugon. Next base: position 40,602,892 of record CM057479.1, read on the forward strand.
CAATTAAATGTTCTGGAATTCCTGTTCCTCGCAATGTTATCTGTAGTTTCTTATGATCCACACAATCCAAAGCCTTTACATAGTCAATAAAATACAGGTAAATGTCTTTCTGGTATTCTCTTCTTTCAGCCAAGAACCATCTGACATCAGCAATGATATTGTTTGTTCCACGTCCTCTTCTGAATTCGGCCTGAACATCTGGCAGTTCTTTGATGATGTACTGCTGCAACTGCTTTTGAATGATCTTCACCAAAATTTTACTTGTGTGTGATATTAATGATATTGTCCAGTAATTTCCAGATTTTGTTGGATCACCTTTCTTTGGAATTGGCACAAATAGATATTTAGCCTTAATATTCGTTGATCATCTCCTTGGCAATTTCTGGGAATAGAACCAATGACCTTTTTCTGGAAAGACTGTAATGTCATTACTTTACTCTTAATGACTTGTGTATTAGTTTCCTGTGGCTGCTGTAACAAATTCCCACAATTTGATGGCTTAAAACAACAGAAATTTAGTTCTGTCAGAAGCTTGGAAGCCAGAAGTCCAAAATTAGTATCCTTGGGATGAAAGCAAGTTCAACAGGGCCACACTCCTTCATGAAGCTTTAGGGGCAAAATCTGTTCCTTGCCTCTTCCAATTTCTGGTGGTGACCAGCATTCCTTGACTTGTGGCCACATCTCTCCAATTTCTGCTTCCATCATCACATTGTCATCTCTTCTGTCTGTGTGATAAAATCTCTCTGTGCCTCTATTTTATAAGGATACATGGGATTGCATTTAGGGCTTACCCAGATAATCCAAGATAAACTCCCCATCTCAAGATCCTTAACATCTGCAAAGTCTTTTGTTGCCACATAAAGTGTAATGTTCACAGGTTTCAGGGATTAGGATGTGGATACCTTTTGAGGGGCTATTATCAGCCTACCACAGCATGTTATGTTTATAATCAGCATAAATGTATGCACTTTTCCTCCTATTTCTATCATTACCCCTGAGTTTTAGATATCCAGAACAACATAAATACATGATTTTCTAATGTCTAAATCTGCACTGGCCAGTAGAGTAGCCACTAGCTACCCACTGAACACTTGAAATATGGCTAGTCAGAACTGAGATATAGTGTAAGTGTAAAATATACACCACATTTGGGATGCTAGGTACATGAATAATAATGTAAAATATCTAATCAGTTTTTTAATTGATTACAAATTAAAATGGTAATATTTGGATATATTGTGTTAAATAAATATATTATTAAAATTAATTTTACCCATTTAAAAAATATTTTTCAGTATGATGACTAGAAAATTTTAAATTACACGTGCAGTTCACATTATATTTTTATTAAACAACACTGGTCTGGAATGTGTGTGAGCTTCAATCTCTTCATTTTACAGGGATATTGCTGTTTCCTTACAAATGAATAATTAAAATTCCTGAAATCTACACACCAAGTTATTTAAATGCTCAATTTTATTCTATAGATATACTTCGTCCCCTGGTGTTCCATATCCTTTAAAATTATTTACTACTTCTTTTCTCCATTTGAACACCAACAAACCAGCAGTACTTTATGTGAGATCATTGATCACTGTGTGCTCTTTCAGCCTCCACTAACTCCAAATATTCTAGGCACCTGAGAGACAAAGCCAACCACAAGGAGCCACAGGCACCTTCTCCAAGCCTTGATGAAGCAAGTGTCTCTTAAAGTCAGTGTGGCATGGTGAGTGCCAGGATGACTGATACACTTACAAATGAGGGAAGTAAGTCAATTTTGAGGTGTTTGACATTTCCTTTCAAAAGAGAACAGATTCTAATAGGTGAAGGGAGGCAAGAAACTAAGGGGAGAATATTTGTGATGGGGAGGGATCCAAAGAGAACTTGTGAGAAAGGAAAAGTCTGTCAGGAAAGGATGTTTGAGATTTGAGAGGAGAACCGTGTAGGTCTGAGGTAAGAGTGGGGAAGTGTAATCAGAGGAAACCTGATTGTCACTCCTGAAAATCTGACAGGTTCTTAGTAGTGAATGTCTATTGAGAAGGAGAAAGAGGAAGGACATTCATATTTATCAAGTCTCTACTATGTGCCAAGTACCTTCTTATATGTTATTCAAAATGCATGTTATTTTCATTTTTGCAGGCACAAAAAAAAGAACTTGAAGTTCAGAAAGATAAAATGTTTTACCCAAGATCACAGACCTACTAAGTTTCAAGGGCAATCTTAAAACCCATTGACTAGTGAGTAAGACTAAATTAAGAGTGAATCTGAGAGGATGCAAAACCTGGCAAGTGACTTAGGATAACATGAGAAGGAAGAATTGGGTCATTCTGATGACAGAAGTCTGAGTCTGATCAGGGTAGGAGATAGACCAGAGAAGTGCTTTAACTTAGAACCATTGTGCTAACTGAGGAAAAGCATCAAATCTAAAGACCGCAGAAGAAATGGGATATTGGCTTACCTTCTAATTAGTCAAGGTATTGAATTTGACTGGTTAATATTCTTAGTGAATGTAGACCTTTGGATTTTTAGGTACATGCTCATAAGAAATATAAGCATATTTAATCTTCACCTTCTCAAAGCTCTGAAGGAAACATAGTCAAAAATATTTCTATTCAAGTTTCAGTTAGTTTTTCTGTAAAAATTAGGACTTTAAAAGGGCTATAGCTATTATGTGATTTAAATTTACCTTCACATCACCTAAATTGCCAGAATTCCCAATTCTGAACTTCTCAAATCATACTATTTTCCTTAGAAATCATTTGATCTTTATTTTACCTGTAACATTCAAGAGCTCAACACTGTTTTCTCACATATTGGCATTGCCCCTAGCTTCAGTGGACTCCCCATCCAAGAGCTCTGGGACAAGTTACTTTATTGATGCCCTTCCCTTGGTACACTTCTGGCCTCTAATCATCTAATCATCCAGTGAATAAGTAGATGACAGAGTAACTTCTGTTAACAACAAAACAAAAGGCAAATCTTACACTTCAGCAGACTTGGTCCACCAGAAATTTACAAGATCCAAAAGAACTTTAATTCTGCTGCTCTGTGGCAGCCTCCTTTCATTAACTAGTCTGAGTTTTCCCTATGCTGATTTCTCACTACTCTACTTCTAGCTGTTAATTTTGCCCCTCATTTCACCAAAATCAAGCCACTTGGCCCAAATTCTCTTATTTCATCTTCTCATGTCAGTCGATCACTGCCTCTATACACAGATCCCTTCATCCTTTCCTGAAGTGTGAGGAAAAGAAAGACCTTTAAATGAACATCTTTATCTAACTGCTATCTTAAACCCCTTTATGTCTTAAGAAGGTAGTTGACATTTACTTATATTGTTTTTAATTTCTCCTTTTATATTGACTCTATATGACTGTTTATTAACATTTTTTAAGTTTTGGTAAATTAATAAGATAAATAACATTCATTAATTTTATTAAATGGACTTTCTTTTAATTATGAGATTGAATATTTCAATATGTTTACCAGTCATTTTGCTTCCTACAGAGTGAATTGTCTTTTAAAATATCATATTCTGTTTTGTATTGATTGATAAGTGTGTTTTGCAGTATTTATTAACTTATTTATGGATTAATATTGAGGATTTTTCTGTCAATTTGTGACAAATATTTTTCTCAGTTTCTTGCCTCTTAATAATGTCTAAAAAATTGTAAACATTTAAAAGGTTTAATTTTATATATCACATTGGTCACCATTTTCCTTTTGATGTCTTCAAATGCTTCTATATTAGAATGTCATTTGCTTTCTGTATTTCAGATTGTTGTTGTTGTGTGCCCTTGAGTCAATTCTGACTCATAGCAACACTTTATGACACAGTAGAAGTTCTCTACAGGGTTTCCCAGACTATAATCTTGGCACAGTAGTTGAAGAGCCTGGCTGTGAACCTAAATATCAGTGGCTTGAACCCACCAGCCACTCTGACAAAGATATGGCAGTCTGCTTCCATAAAGATTACAACCTTGAAAACCTGATAGGGCCAGGATGCTGTGTGGTATAGGGTCACCATGAGTCAGAATCCACTTCACCACAATGGGTTTGGCTTAGTAATCTTTACAGGAGCAGATTGACGGGTTTTTCCTCCCACGGAGCTGCTGGTGGGTTACAACAGCCAGTCTTTCAGTTAGCAGCCAAGTGCTTTAACCCTTGTACCACCGGAGCCCCTTATATTTCAGATTAATATATGTTTTTGTGGTTGTTAGGTGCTGTCAAGTCAGTTCAGACTCATAGCGACCCCAGGTATAACGGAACGAAACGTGGCCTGGTCTTATCCCATCCTCACAATAGTAGGTATGTCTGAACACATTGTTGCAGCCACTATGTTAGTCCATCTCATTGAGGGTCTTTCTTTTTTTCACTTACCCTCAGTTTACCAAGTATGTCCTTCTCCAGGAATTGGTCTCTCCTTATAACAAGTCCAAAGTATGTGAGATGAAAGTCTCGCTATCTTCTCCTCTGAGGAGCATTCTGGCTGTACTTCTCCCAAGACAGACTTATTCTTTCTTCTGGTAGTCCACAGTGTATTCAATATTCTTTGCCAACACCATAATTCAAAGGCAGCAATTCTTCTTTGGTCTTCCTTTTTCATTGTCCAGCTTTCGCATGCATATGAGGCGATTGAAAATACCATGGCACAGGTCAGGCTCACCTTAGTCCTCAAAGTGACATCTTTGCTTCTTAACACTTTAAAGAGGTCTTTTTACAGCAGATTTACCCAGTGAAATATGTCATTTGACTTTTTGACTGCTGTTTATATATACTTTTATATATTTTATATTTCTGTTTTGATTTTATTCCTTTAAAGTAATTCATGTGGGATTATTTTACCCCTTTCTTGTAATGTTACCATATTAGGTTACCAAACTAACCATCTTGAAATCATCTTTGAATTGTCCAGCTTAGTTCATACTCCATGTCATTTATTTAGAAGGTATAATTTTCCCAAATTTTGTCAGATTTACAACCTTAGTGATTCATTCTATTTGACAATAAGTGTAGTAAGGGTAAGAGTCATGTCATATTTATTTCCTCAGTATATAGTGTAATACTTGATGCATTATTTATTACTGTGTGTAATACATAATGGGCTTTCAATAAATGTTTCCTGAATTGAATTATAAAATTTGGTTATCACATTAAGTCAATGTCAGAGTAATGAATTTACTCATCTATTACTTTGTATGATCTTCCTTAAGCTATGGTTTTAACCAAGCCAACTCCTACATCATTCAATTGTCCTCATTTCTCATTTCTATATTCTTTCTTCTTTCTATCCAGCTTCAGAAGTTGTTTCCATAATCTCTACTTGTGTTTCTAGGATTCAGCTGCCAGATTTGAAAGGGCATGTATTTTTCCAGTGACTTCTATTTCTGACCACTTTGGATGACCACCCATCTTCAGTCCCTAAGACTCCTGTTCTACATAAGTTTTTCCATATAACTGGCCTCGTCCGTTCCTCAGTACAGCCGCCTTGACTCTCCAAAAACATCTCTTACACTTTGGACTTTCTTATGTTACATACAGTAAAAAGAATACAATTAAATAGCTGTTTGGTTGATATTTATTGACTATATTTTTTTCTAAGAATCATTTGAGTAGTGCTAACTCTGGTGAAAACAATAAGGGGTTCAGGTGATTTCTAATAGGAAATAACTAAGCCAGTTGGAAATAATTAAGCTGATAGCATTTGCTAAGGAAAGAAACACCATAGTTAATATATAAATCCAAAGAGAGAGAGGAAAAAAAAAAAAAGAGAGAGAATGGGAATGCAAGCAAAGCAGAGACATGTCACAGTATTATTTTTCTTAATATTGGAAAACAGCTTTCTTATGTAATCAGATAGTCAAACTTTCTGAGAAGATTTATGTTGAGTTTATAATTTAAAACTTCCTGAAGTAGGTATAGAGAATGGAGAGGAGGAAGTCAGAGATGAATGCGGCAAGAAACTGAACACTGAAGTAGTATCTAGATCTTGATAGAGTAAAATTAAGCACTTGATACAACCTCTTATAATTTTCCTTAAGAAATAGACTTGAAAAGTAGAAACAAGTATTCATGCTGTTTTAAGGCTACTGAGAAGAACACTGATGAATCAGAGAATAAAACTGTGAGAGTAAGCCATAAAACAAGATTTGTAGGAAGAACTGGGAGAGTGAGACTTCACTGTTTTGCCTAAGGCCACCTCTATTCATCTTCTTCCATGCACCAGGCAAATAAAAGCAGTGTAGAAGTATTTCCTGTCTTGTATAACCCCCATGAGTTCACATTTTTGTAGGGACTATGGTTAGTTATATTTTTATGTGTAGCAAGAAGGAAGTTACAGACTTATAGTGTCCCTCTATGGTTCGTTAAAAAATAACAGTAACCAGTATTTATTAAACACAGTGTGTCAGACGCTAAGCTAAACATCTCATTTTCTTTTCACAGAAACCCTGTGAGATAATACAAATCTTATACATATTTTAAAGATGAGGAGACCGAGGCTTAACGAAATTAAATAATGGCTGAGTGTCACACAAATATAAGTGCGTGAAAATTGAGCTCAGGCATCTGATCTCAGAGCCTAGCATAGGATAAAACCTTAATATTAAGTCACACAAGTAGCCCTGGTGGCGCAGTGGTTAAGCACTGGGCTGCCAACCGAAAGGTTGGAGGTTTGAACCCACCAGCTGCTCCACAGGAGAAAGGTGTGGCCATCTGGTTCAGTAAATATTACAGGCTTGGAAACTCCATGGGGAAATTCTGCTCTGTTCTATAGGGTCGCTATGACTCAGAATCGACTTGATGGCAATGGGTTTGGTTTGGTATGGGCTTAAGTCACACAAGATCCAGTTTCCAAAATTGTTTTTAGGTGCTATTGAGTCAGTTCTGACTCACAGTAACCCTATGTACAACAAAACGAAACACTGCCTGGTCCTGCACCATCCTCACAATCGTTGCTATGTTTGCATCCAAAATTAGCAACAACAGAATTACTGGATATGTTAAGAATATTTGTGTACATGAAAGACTTACTATCTTTATTTCATGGATATAATGGGCATATTTCCAAAATATATTACATATTTGTCTGCATTAGTAAGTGGCATATTAATAATAAGTTACACTTTTATTGGTGACTCGGGGTCATAACAATAGTTGGTGAACAAGATGAAAGTGATGTAGTTCATTGTATTAAATTTGAATGATAGAAGTCATGTCCTCTAACTGGATCTCATGAATAAATCCATAACCCCAAGGTCTTTCAATGGCCTTCTTTATTGTAAATGTAGGAATTAATAAGCAATGTGAAATGGATATCTTTGTGAAAATATTGAATTAATACTGAGATAGCTGTCTCTTCAGCTCTTTTTTAGACTTTAAGGGTCTTGAACTGAAATTAAGCTTCAACCTTGTCATTGTATCTTCTCTTTAACTGCACAGTGAAACAAAATCATCATAAAAATTTTAAGAATTTTTGCCTAAAAATATGTTTTGACAAATATTAACATGAACATACCTTTTTCTGTATCTTTAACTTTTGTGGTTCCAGGTTTTCAGAAGTGGTAATACTTGATAATTTCAAAGTTTGAAGTGGTAGATTATTGAAATATTATCTAGTGTTTGGGATTTTTGTTTGTTTGTTTGTTTTTGTTTTTGTTCTGTGGAGGTTTTGAATGAAAGAAAAGGCACTGGAATCTAAAGAATATTTGTACTAAAGGTGGGGCAGATTTATGGGGCTGGTGAGGTTTTAACACAAGGATAAGGGCAAGAGAGTTTATCAGAAAAATAAATTTACATATTGCTAGGGAGGAAATGCATAAAAAGGAAGTAGGCAATGAGAGGATGCTTTTGTCAGTCTATTTTGGTTATACCAATTTTGACATGTCAACTGGAAGTATCCTGTGTTTCCACTAACCTCTACTCCTTTGCTGCTGTTTCCAAATCCTCAAGTTGGCCTTATGGTTAAGGGTTGCTTCTGATGATCTGAGATTGGAGAAAAGGGCCAATTACATTCTCTCTCTGGGTACAGGAGCCCTGATGGTGCAGTGGTTAAGTGTTTGGCTGCTAACCAAAAGGTTGGCAGTTTGAATCCACCAGCCACTTCTTGGAAACACTATGGGGCAATTCTACTCTGTCCTACAGGGTCCCTATGAGTCAGTATCAACTCCATGCAATGGGTTTGGTTTGGTTTGTATTTGGGTATTATTCAATTTGAAAACAAAATCCTAGGAAAACCTTGCTTGATGTTTTAAAATAGCTACAGACTAACTTTGGCTACCACAATAAAAGAAATGTTTTATTTATTCAATAAATTAATATTATAAACTGTGATGATTATACCTAGATTTATTATAAATTTAAAAAATGTATATCATATTAGCAAAATGATTTTTATCTTATTTTTTTATTTACTATTTATTTATACTTCTTTTACCAATACTACAAGAAATTACATGTCGTTCTCATCAACGGAGAAGAAAACATATGTAATAGAGAAAATATTGAGTATGGTTTTCTAGCCTGAAATTTTATCTTGTTTTTATTTTTCTATAAAATATTGTCCTTTCATAACTGAAGTCGGATTAATGTAGAGGAAGATACATTTAGACACTTAGCAGTTGCCTATGTTAATCCACTCATTCCATAACATCAGGCACAAACACTTTCATCCAATTTGCTCCTGTAGTCATTTTCCTGTGCGGATACAGAACTGTGCATTTACCGTAAAGTGCTTCTGACGGTTTTAATCCTAAATCAGAAACAATGACAGTCTCAGCCTTTATTATCATACTGACAGGTTGCCAACTTCACTTCTGTGGAAGACATTTGAAATGGACATTCATTTTTCATTCACTAACTCATCGATGCATTGAATTACTTGAAAGACTTAGTAAGTGCCTGTTCTATGTAGGCACTGTTTACCTGACATAGATGGATTTAGAAGAGATCAAGACATGCTACATGCTCCTTCAAGCTGGATAAATTAAGTTCTTGGATAGTTTATTCTGTTATTTCTTTGATAATGTCCTTTTCTATTTATTTTTCATTCTTTCTTAGAGCTTAATTTAGTCAGATGTTGGACCTCCTGGCTCATTCTTCTAGATTTTTCATCTTTCCTCTATTTTGTCATTTTTTCTTACTGCAAAATATATAATAAATACAGAAATCTGTCTATATTTATATGTAGTTTAAATAATAATAATACAATTAATAATCTTTTACCAATCCCCCGGTTAAGAAACTGAATATTAAAAATAATTTAGAAGCTTTTGAAATTTTGTTTAAGAATTATACACACTCTAGATTAATGAAGAAGCCCTGGTGCCACTATGGTTAACAGTTCAGCTGCTAACCAAAAGGTCGGCCATTCAAATCCACCGGCTGCTCCTTGAAAACTCTATGGGGCAGTTCTACTCTGTCCTGTAGGGTCACTGTGAGTCAGAATCAACTCAGTGGCAACAGGTTTGGGTTTTTATGGGTTTTAGATTAAAGAAAGTTGCTTCTACTCTTAGTTTGTTCAGGTTTTTTCTTTAATTTTGAAGACCCTGTTCTTGAATGTATTTGCCAGTTCTGTTGATTTTTCTATGCTTTGTTTTTTATTCATTAACTTTCCCTTTATTTCATTATTTATGCACAAAATATAGTTCATGCCATATACTATTTTGTTTAACATCATTAGTAATTAGTATATCTTTAATGTGCTGAAATTGCTATTTTGAGCTATTTATGCTGTTTTCAGTAATTTTTTTTGCTATTCCAAAGAACAATGTGATATATAAGATCATAAACACCTTTTTGTTAATGCCTCCAATTATTTTCTAAAGATAACTAATCTTTCTCTCCTCTTTTTCTCTACCCAGTATTTATTATTCCTTGTCAAATTAATTGCTTCTTGGAAAGTTTGCACACTAATATCCATTAGCATCCTTAATATGTATTGATATTTGCTTTAGAAACATATGGAAATAGACTTATTTTAAAGTATAAATAGAATTAAGTAACCCTATATCCTTTTTGTACGTGTGTGTGATGTAGAACTTTTATTAAAAAATTTTTTCAAAGCCTTTTAGTTTTAGAATACTCTTAATGAAGAGAAAAACAGTGAATACAAAAATAATACATTTCCATAGAGATTTTGGTGCTATCCATGGAAGAAATAATTTAAGTGATTTAGCCCAATGTTACAAACTTTGAACTCCAGGTTTTCAATAAACTCATGCTTTTACTTTAATACATAAATGGGGATGGAAACATTTCTTGTTGTTAATACTTTCACTGAGATGAGTAAAGAAATATCATTGGGCAGAAGCAGAATGAGGCTCTACTCTGTACATTTACTAACCTCTCCCCTTCTGATTTTCAGCTTCTTGTCAAATTCTCTGTACTCTCCAGGGGCACTCTAGAAAATAGAAAATAATAGAATAGAAAACAATAGAAAAGCACATTTGGAATAACAAAACAACTCTTCTGGATTATAGTGACACAGGCCTTCAGTTTTGTATATTGGAAGAGTTGCTTAAAATGAGAGAATGTACTTTTATATTATGAAACCCTCAATTGTTTTTATTTGTGTAGTGTGAAGAAAAAGGGAGCTATGAGTCACTGGCTTTGCAGTTAGAAATATCTGAACTCAAATCTGTTTCTGCCACTTATTAACTTGGTGACATTGGGAAAGCTACTTAATATCCCCAAGCTTCAGGAAAATTTAATGGTAGGATGAATATATACACATATGTATATATATATATATATGTATATATATAATTTACTTCCAAACTGTTATTTATTACCTATGGAAATCTATTTTCACTGTTCAGATGATATGTGTGTTTACACTCACAATTTAACATAAGCACTATGTATACAGTAGGTATTTTTTTCTGAAGGAGAGAGCTAATTGAAGGGAGACTTGAACTGAAATTTCAGATCCATCAACTATTAGCTATATGACCTTGCACAAGTTACTTAATTGCTCTTTTGTTTTATCCACCACCCATCTGCTTTCTCTACTCAGACCGGTGGAAGAAATTACTTGGGCCAAACTAAGTGAGTTTTATTCCAGGAGCAGACTCTTCATCTCTTCCAGACATTTTATTACACCCTAGCTAACCATCTCATTGTGCACACTGCTAAGGTTGGGGAAAGGGTGTCAGATAGCAAAATCCTCTTTTTGTCTCTCACTGTCATTATTAGGAATGCAATGTATCCTTTACATTTTTACTAAACTACTAGTTATTTAAATTTCTTTCTTCTCTCTATCTGTCAATATTACTATAACAATATGATTTAAAAACAAAAAATTGTATACTGGTCTGGTTAGAACCTAAGCCAAACTACTTCTGCAAAGCATTGAGTGAACTAATCCTCCAGAGATATCTGTATTGAATCAGGAACTTCCTGGAGCTATGAATATTTTTTGTTTTGTTTCAGTAGAATATTTTGTCTGTTTTCTTTTTTCCCCCTTCATAATCTTTACTTGGGATACATTTACATTGAATTCACAATCAGGCTTACTGTGCTCTTGCCAACACAATAGTGAGGATGCAATAAATGTATAGCCAGCATATTGTCAATCCACATTTACAGTTATGCTTATGAATGTGGCATTTACATTCCTTAGAGATACTTGCCTATGTAATTGTTTATATTTCCATTGCTTTTCTGTAACGTCTTTTAATAGGAAGCCTAGAGCTGAAAATTTAACTCTGAATAATTTTTTTTCTAAAATGTCTGGAAATTAATAGTAAATCATTGCTATAAATCTGATAACTAAGAAAAAAATTTACCTAACCAAAAAAAAAAAAAAAAAAAAAAACCTTTGCCAACAAGTGGATGGGACATAGCCACTCTACAGGACAGAGTAGAACTGCCCCATAGGGTTTCCAAGGAATAACTGGTGAATTTGAACTGCTGACCTTTTGGTTGGCATCCGTAGCTCTTAACCACTATGCCACCAGGGTTTCCATAAGAAGTGTTAAATTAATGACTTTTTACCTTACAACACTTAATAAAAGAGTCATGTCTTGTTCCCAGTAAAATGACGTTTTTGCCACCCAAACATGAGATAAATAAGCCAAAATAAGTGCTATTTCAATGGTATGACTTCAGGCAAAGACACACACGATAATTAACACAACAGACAATCAGAAGTATGTCTCATTCTGATATTAAATACCTACCAGAAGGTTGATCATCTGACTTTCTATGACCTTCTAATGATGAATGCTTCACAACCCTCCTCCATCAGCCACCACCACTGTAAATACTTTTCTTCTGTCTTTAGTGAATTGCATTTTATGCACAAACTAAATTATTTACTTCCAAACTGTTATTTATTACTATGTAAATCATCCTCCTGTCTCAAATTGGTTTATTATATATACGATCGAATCTCCTGTTTCTGTGGTTCAGACTATCCATGATCAGTTTTCGTTTTTTGTTTTTGGAGTCAAAAACACTCAGTGTTAACTGAAAAATCTAAGATGTTTTAGCAAAATTGAATACAGTTCATCAGATAAATGATCAAAAAAACACCAAAATTCCCCATAATTCTTCATAATACTCAGATCAGTCTTAGCATTGGAACTCTCTGAAATTGTCTAAAGAATAGACACCTTACAGATATCATTAGAAGTAATTTTTTAAAAATGGAAAAAAAGCAAATGTAATACTATATAAGAGTTTAAAATTAGGTGTTTACTGTTGTGTTTTGTTTTTTTAAATTCTTCCTTCCTACAAGGCTGATATAATGATCCCTATATAGGGTCACTATAGGGTCTCTATGAGTCAGAATTGACTCGACAGCAGCAGTTTGCTTTTTTTTGTTTGGTATCCACCACTGGCTCCCTGGGAGAAAAGACCTGGCAATCTGCTCTCTTAAAGGTTACAGCCTAGAAAACCCTATGAGGCAATTCGAATCTCTCACATGGGGTTGTTATGAGTCAAAATGACTCGAGTGCATACAAAGACAACAACAATATCAATATGTGACTAATAAAATTACTAAATATGTAAAAGATTGAAATACAGTAGATAAGTTTTAGAATATGCTTTGAAATATCCCACACCCTGGGTTCAGGATTGGATCCTCAAGAGTAATATTTCAGTATATGATTCATAGAAAGCACAGTTAAATTCATGTAATTGTTTATGGAACTTGTCTTGTTCCTGTGTACTACACAGCATATCTCTTCTTTGTTGTTTCTATGATCACTCTTAGTAGACTTTACTTCTTAAAGATACATAAAATGAATTGGAGTTTTTATTTCCCTGTAGCTAAATAGTTACACAGGGCCAAACTGAAATATGGAAGAGCTTCAGTTGAGATAACAAATTTTAAGTCTAGGATTTATTTTCCTTGACCACAGTTAAACAATGCTGGTTTTATGGGTAATAAAAGCAATTTCAATAGATACTTGTTTCTTTGAAGTTCATTTTTCATTATTATTTTAATCAACTCTGGTAGAAAACACATTTCAGAAATAAAATGTGCCTTGAATTTATTATCCCCTCTTTATTACTAATTGTAGACATATTTCTTGAAATATAGTACATAAACATTCAAAACTATAGTGTTCACTAATGTATTTTATTTTTACAATGGTATAAATACTTTTATAAAGCATCACCAAAGATTAAATGTAAATGCATAAGTGAACTAATGTCATCCTGGCATACCATTACCATTTTCTAAACTTACTTGACATAACTTGTCATTCTATTTAAATGTGCTCAAAAATTATTATGCTTGATAAATAACATTTGTATTATTAGAATATATCAAAATGTGATAGTATAGGTTTCATTTGGCCACATCAGTTACAATGCTTATAATAACTTTATTTTACACAGATTTTTAGTGGGATTGGTTAATTCATTATGAACATACTTATTTCATTCACAAAATAAAGTCTAATGGATAAAATGATTGAAGTCATCAAAAATGACAAAAATTAGGTAAGAACAACTAATAAATACTTATTTAGTTTATAATGCACCACATATTTCTGATTTGTTCCATGTTTGTTGTTAAAAAGCTTTTGAGGTGACATAATTTAAAACATGCATACATAATCATAACAATATCACTATGTGAATAATAAAATCACTGAATATGTAAAGGATTGAAATACAGGAGATAAGTTTTGAACATATTTTAAAATATTTTACACCCTGGATTCAGGATTGGATCCTCAAGAGTAATATTTCAGTATCTGATTCGTAGAAACTTCATTTAAATTCATGCAACGATTTATGGAACTTGTCTTGTTCCTGTGTACTACATGGTATATCTCTTCTTTGTTGTTCCTGTGTTAGGTAGTAATAAACTTTTCTTAAAGATACATAAAATGAATTGGATTTTTAAGATAATTTTTGAGAGTCAGTTTTAAAAAGTCGACACATAACATAATTAATAGCTTAGGATATTACTTAACCCCCTATACTAGGGTTATATATTAGGCGTTATACTAGGGTAATGTGATAAAAAATGAGATATCGTATGAAAATTTCTCCCTGTAGGTTAAGTTATATTTGTAAGTGAATTTATAGAGAATTCCTGAACCTCTTTTTAAAAGAAATATACTTTCTAATATAAATTTCACAATACCCCATTTTTACTGCTTATTTTCTGTCACTGAGTATATTGAGAGTTCAATGATCAGAAGGATGGAATTGAATTAGCTTACAGACGCTACACTTAAGAAGATCATTCAGTAGGGTGAATAGTACCTGAGGTAGATATGCTGGATTCATAACCATACATCAACAGCAAGGGGGAAAATGTTCAGATTATGTATTCAACATGAAGAGACTGCCTTCTACAGTGGTCTGTCCATGTGGGTGACATGGCAAGATTAGGGCACAGATGGTTAGATTATAGCTTGAAGAATCACAAACATTTGAACATTGATTACTTATATACCAGATGATTAATATCCATGAATTAAAAAAGAAAAAAAAATCCCTTAGGCTCGGACATAAACTTGAGGGATAGCCTGAATCCTTGCTTTTGGAGAGGCTGATTTGTACTGGGGCAAAAATGGATGTCTGTGACAGTGTTTGGAAAGCGAGTTCAGTAAATGAAGTCCATAAAAAATACACCCAGGATAGACAAAGAAAGCCAGAAGTGATAAAAATTTTGCTTCAGCTTTTTGAAGTCAGATTGGATACAGACAAGATGGTGTTGGACTAGGACAAATAAATTCTCCAAATCCAGTCATGAGACCCCTAGAATCTTTCAAAAGTTTTAGATTATAAATCACAGTGAGAAATACATCACGCCCAAACATATATGTTGTTGTTGTTAGGTGTGGTGGAGTCAGTTCCAATTCATAGAGACCCTGTACAACAGAACAAAACACTGCCCTGTCCTATGCCATCCTCAAAATCATTGTTATGCTTGATCCCATGGTTGCAGCCACTGTGTCAATCCATCTTGTTGAAGGTCTTCCTCTTTTTCTCTGACCCTCTATTTTACCAAGCACGATGTCCTTCTACAGGGACTGATCCCTCCTGATAACACGTCCAAAGTACGTGAGAGGAAGCCTTGCCATTCTTGTTTCTAATGAGCATCCTAGCTGTAGTTCTTCCCAGTCAGATTTCTTCGTTCTTCTGACAGTGCATGTTATATTCAATATTATTCTCTAACACCATAATTGATAGGCGTCAATTCTGCTTCCATCTTCCTTATGCATTGTCCAGCTTTCACATACATATGAGGTGATTGAAAACACCATGGCTTGAGTCAGGCATACCTTAGCCCTTAAAGCACTATCTTTGCTTTTTAACACTTTAAAGAGGTCTTTTGCGGCAGGTTTGCCCAATGCAATGTGGGGTTTGATTTCTTGACTGCTGCTTTCTTGAGTGTTGATTGTGGATCTGAGTAAAATGAAATCCTTGACAACTTCATTCTTTTCTCTGTTTATCTGGTCCAGTTGTGAGGATTTTTGTTTTCTTTACGCTGAGGTGTAATCCATATTGAAGTCCGTGGTCTTTGATCTTCATCAGTAAGTGCTTCGAGTCCTCTTCACTTTCAGCAACCACGGTTGTGTCATTTGCATATGGCAGGTTATTAATGAGTCTTGCACCAATCCTGATGCCACGTTCTTCTTTGTATGATCCAGCTTCCAGATTATTGGTTAAGCATACAGATTAAATAAGTATGTTGAAAGGATACAACCCTGACATACACCTTTCTTGACTTTAAAACATGCAGTATCCCCTTGTTCTGTTCTAACGACTGCCTTTTGGTCTACATACAGGTTCCACACGAGCACGATTAAGTGTTCTGGAATTCTCTTTTTGCAATGTTATCCAAATTTGGTATGATCTACATAGTTGAATCTATAATGGCATAATCACTAAAACACAGATAAACATCTTTCTGGTATTCTCTGCTTTCAGCCATGATCTATCTGATATTAGCAACGATATCTCTTGTTCCATGTCCTCTTCTGAATCCGGCTTGAATTTCTGGCAGTCCCCTATTGATGTACTGCTGCAACTGCTTTTGAATGATCTTCAGCAAAATTGTAATTATGTGAGATATTAATTATATTGTTTGATAATTTCTGCATTCTTTTGGATCACCTTTCTTTGGAATGGGCACAAATATAGATCTCTTCCAGTTGGCTGGCCGCGTAGCTGTCTTCCAAATTTCTTGGCATAGATGAGTGAGCACCTCCAGCACTGCTTCCGTTTGTTGAAATATCTCAGTTGGTATTCTGTCAATTCCTGGAGCCCTGTTTTCTGCCAATGCTTTCAGTGCAGCTTGGACCTCTTCCTTCAGTACCATCAGTTCTTGATCATATGCTATCTCCTGAAATGGCTGAACATCAACCAATTCTTTTCTGTGCAGTCACTCTGTATTCCTTCCATCTTCTTTGATGGCTTCCTGTGTCATTTAATACTTACCCTGTAGAATCCTTCGAAATTGCAACTCAAGGCTTGAATTTTTTATTCAGTTCTTTCAGCTTGAGAAATGCCAAGTGTGTTCTTCCTCTTTGGTTTTCTATCTCCAGGCCTTCACACATTTCATTATAATGCTTTGCCTTCTTGAGTTGCCCTTTGAAATCTTCTATTCAGCAATTTTAGTTCATCATTTCTTCCTTTCTCTTTAGCTACTATACTTTCAAGAGCAACTTTCAGAGTATCTTCTGACATCCATTTTGATCATTTCTTTCTTTCTTGTCTTTTTAATGGCCTTTTGTTTTCTTCATGTATGATGTCCTTTAAGTCATTCCACAACTATTCTGGTCTTCAGCCATTTGAGTTCAATGCACCAAATCTATTCTTGAGATGGTCTCTAAATTTAGGTGGGATATTCTCAAGGTCATACTTTGGCTGTCATGGATTTCTTTTAATTTTCTTCAACTTCAACCTAAACTTCCATATGAGTAATTGATGGTCTATACCACCATCGGCCCCTGGCCTTGTTCTGATTGATGATACTGAGCTTTTTCATCAACTCTTTCCACAAATGTTGTTGATTTGATTTCTGTGTATTCCATCTGGGGAGGTCCATGTGTACAGTCACCATTTATGTTACTGAAAAAGATGTTTGCAGTGAAGAGGTCATTGCAGAACAGGCTGCATAAGCTCAATTATCACCATTGCTTCCCACCATTACTAGCCTCTGCTTTTCCTCACGACATTTTCTTTTTTGTTATTCTTTTTCCCTCCTCCTATTCCAGTAAGATTGACTAAAGTTTCTCCTTGGAGGGTGGCAGAACAAATTGATAACCCTCAAGGACTAGGATTAACTCATCTGAGACTTGACAGTTGTGACTAATGGTGCCAGATAACCTTCAAGGGTTGCCAGTACGAAGTTAGATCATCTGAGACATGAGAAACGTGACCACTGCGAAGAGAAACTGTAATCCTGTCCATATAAAAACTTTCAGCCAGTCTCCAGTAGAGGAGACAGGTCTTTTGGAGGAGCTGATTCCCCTCTGTCTTCTGTATATCAATATAGAACAAAATCCTCCTGCTGCTCACCTCACCCCTGTCTCAGTATTGGTTTTTGCGGCAGGCAGCTCAAATCCACAATTTGTGGTAAAACTTGGTCTTACAAAATTCTATCATGTGATCTCCAGCATCATTGCTATCCCCAGGCCATATTTTCCAACTACCAATCCTTCTTTGTTTCCAACTTTTGCATTCCAATCACCAGTAATTATCAATACATCTTGATTGTATGTTTTGTCAATTTCAGGCTGCAGAAGTTGGTAAAAATCTTCAGTTTCTTCATCTTTGGCCTTAGTGGTTGGTGCATAAATTTGAATAATAGTTGTATTAACCTGTCTTCCTTGTAGGCATATAGATATTTTCCTATCACTGACAGCATTATACTTCAGAATACATCTTGAAATGTTCTTTATGACAATGAATACAATGACATTCCTCTTCAATATTTCATCCCCGGCATAATAGACTATATGATTGTCTGATTCTAAATGGTCAATACTAGTCTATTTCAGGTCACTAAATGCCTAGGATATTGATGTTTATGCATTCCATTTCATTTTTGACAACTTCCAATTTTTTCTAGATTCATACTCTGTACATAGCATGTTCTGATTATTAATAGATGTTTGCAGCTGTTTCTTCTCATTTTGAGTCATACCACATCAGCAAATGAAGGTCCCAAAAACTTAACTCCATCCACATCATTAAGGTTGACTCTACTTTGAGGACACAGCTGTTCTCTAGTGGCATTTTGAGTGCCTTCCAACACGAGGAGCTTCTCTTCCGACACTATCAGACAATGTTCCACTGCTATTCATAAGGTTTTCACTGGCTAATTTTTTTAGAAGTAGACTGCCAAGTCCTTCTTCCTAGTCTGTCTTAGTCTGGAAGCTCTGTTGAAACCTGTCCACCAGAGGTGAACCTGCTTTTATTTGAAATACTGGCAGCAAAACTTCCAGTATCACAGCAACACACAAACCACCACAGTACGACCATCTGACAGACATGTGGCAGAAATACATATATATAATGTTGAATAAAAGAGGAAGTATCAGAGTACATTGCAGGTATTAATGTTAGAATTCTTCAGTGAATGTTTTTTCCTAATCTTGTGTGTGTATATGTATTTATATATACATGTACACACACATAACTAAGAGAAAATATTCACATTGTGTATGTGTTTATATATATATGTATATATATGGGTGTGTATATATATATATGTATATACATGCACACAGTTAGAGAAAATAGCCACTAAAAATTTCTACCCTTAATATCTGCAATGTACTCTGATATTTTTTCTTTCTTTCAACATTATTAAGTGTATGTTGAACATGATCCTGTTAACTGAGATATATAGGGTTTTGTCTTCTTTTTTTTTTTTTTTTTGTTTTACAAACTACAGTTTATGAAATGTGGTCTGAGCATCAGTCCACTGCTCAGAACAGAGGCTGTGTTAGGATGAGTCATAAGAAGGATTTCTGTTCTTTGGTATTTTTCAGGTCCTAGAATGAATCGGGATAACATTGGGAACCTTCTGTCAGCCCAGACTTTTAGAGGTTGACTACAGCTGAGGCGCTAAGGGGCATTTTGTGGTTGAATTCACTTGCTCAGAGTGAGTCTTAGTGAATATTCCCTCTTCCTCCTCTGGCCAAAAGTATGGTTCCTGAAAACTGATGCTTACTGATTCTTAATTTTGAAGTACTTGTTTCCTAGGAATTAGAGTAGATTAGCCGAAGAGATGCAGATGACACATCTAGGCAAGGGAAGCAGACATCATTCCCTGGGCTGACAGAAAGGACTCCTGCCCTGCCCATAGACAAAGAGAAAGAAAAGAAATGGGTTGGGGTATGGATGTAAAATATCACTGGCCATCACAGATTGGGATTTTTGTTCCTTTGTGGAATACTACAGTAATTTGACTAGGTAAAAAAATGACATGAGCAGAAGGCTAACACATGTTCAGTGCTCTATTCCTTCTCCTTATACACTAAGGAGAATTTTGTCTTTATCCACCCAGGTTTTTTATCTTTCTCTCTCTTTACCTACCACCAGGAACTCTTATCCCCCTCTTCCCATCATAAATAGAACTGCACACTCGAGAAAGCTGAAGAGTTACGTCTTCACCTGATTAGCTGCAGGCCATATCTAGATCAGAGTGATAGATGGACTTGCATTGGTGGTACTAGTGAAGGAAAATCATCTTTACTATCATCATTATCAGGCAGAGAAAGGGGAAAGGGGAAAGAAAATACAGGAGTCTTCACAAGATGGATTGGGAAAATATTTCAAGGTTTTTTTGAGAGGAAGAGAGATTTTTAAGAAGAAAATACCTGCTTATGAGAAGTATTAAAAAAAAACAAATTGCTACTGAGTTGATTCTGACTCATAGCAACCCTATAGGACAGGAACGAACTGCTGCATAGAGTTTCCAAGGAGTGCCCAATGGATTCAAACTGCTAACCTTTTGGTTAGCAGCCTGAGCTCTTAACAACTGCACCACCAAGGCTCCAATGAGAGGTATTGGGGGTAATTAAAAAAAAAGACAAAGGGGAATTTTAATAAGTGCTGCCTTACATTTTTTTGAAATAACCTATTGTTGTGTTCTTGAGAAATCACATTAAAGATTTAAATTACTTTCACTCATATTATTATTACCAAATTGTTGTATTGCTCTTGTTATTGTTGATGAAGTTATTATTTTATTATTTTGAAATAACTGCATACTAGAAAGAGTCACAAACAGAAAATAAAATTGTTAAAATCTCACATAATTATTTTTTTCAAATACATTATATATAACACTTGAGATTGTTCTTTAACCCATCTTTGAGTCTTAACCCACCTTTTGAAGTTGCTGAAAAAAGAGGGATTTAGAATACTAATAAACCTAAATATAGCAAAAGTATAAATACATGGGAGCAAAATCATCTTACAGAATAACATATTTTTAAACATGAGCAATTTAATTATTTTCTTTTTACATATGGAAGTCAAAGTTCTAAGGGCAGTATACACTGGTAAATGAGTTATTTATTTGAAATTTCCCAAGTGCTGCTTGTGTTGACTGTTTCAAGTCTGACAATGTCAGCAGAGCTTCTGTTTTAGTGAAATCTGACAACCACTCAGCAACCCTTCCTTTTTTATTTATTTTTTTATTTTACTTCAGGTGAAGGTTTACAGAACAAATACTTTCTCATTAAACAGTAGTACACATACTGTTTTATGACATTGGTTAACAACCCCACAACATGTCAACTCTCTCCCTTCTCGACCTTTTTTTTCGTGAAAATAAACATAGCCAAAGATACACCATTTCAAAAATTTCTACATGCACAGTTCAGTGACATTGACTACACTCTTCTGATTGTGCTGCTATTCTCACTTTAGATGAAGGTCTACAGATCAAAATAGATTCTCATTAAACAGTTAGTACACATGTTGCCCTATAACAATGGTTAACAACTTCACAACACATCAACACTGTCCTTACTCAACCTTGGGTTCACTATCACCAGCTTTCCTGTCCCCTTCTGCCTTCTGGCCCTTGTCCCTGGACTGCTGTGCCTCATTAATCCAATTTGGTTTTATGGGGCTGTCCACTCCCCGGCTGAACGGTGAACCTTAGATGTGACTTCACTACTGAGCTAAAAGCGTGTCTGGGGGCCATACTCTCGGGGTTTCTCCAGTCTCTTTTAGGCCAGTAAATCTGGTCTTTCTGTGTGTGTGTCAGAATTTTGTTCTACATCCTTCTCCAGCTCTGTCCAGAACCCTCTGTTGTGATCCCGGTCAGAGCAGTGAGAGGTGGTAGCTGGGCACCATCTAGCTGTACCGTACTCAGTCTGGTGGAGGCCTTAGTAGCTGTGGTCCATTAGTCCTTTGGACTAATCTTTTCATTGTATCCCGTTCTCTTCATGCTTCCTTGCTCCTGAAGGGATGAGACCAATGGAGTATCTTAAATGGCTGCTCACAGGCTTTTAAGACCCCAGGCGCTTCTCACCAAGGTAGAATGTAAAACATTGTCTTTATAAACTGTGTTATGCCAACTGAGCTAGATGTTCCCTGAGACCATGATCCCACAAACCCTCCGCCCAGCAATTCAGTCCCTCAGGGAGTTTGGATGTGTCTATGGAGCTTCCATGACCTTTCCTTGTAAAAGTTGTGCTGGTTTCCCCAATATTGTGTACTGTCTCACCCTTCTCCCAAGATACCACTTATCTATTGACTATTTAGTATTTCCCACCCACCCCTCCCATCCCTGGTAACCAACAAAGATTGATAATTTTTGTGTGTGAACTTTTTCATCGGTTTTTACAATAAAGGTCTCATACAATATTTGTTCTTTTGTAATTGACTTACTTCACTCAGCATAATGTCCTCCAGTTTCATCCATGTTATGAGATGCTTCACAGATTCATCATTGTTCTTTCTTGTTGCATAGTACCCAATTGTGTGTATGTACCATGGTTTTTTAATCCATTCATCTGTGGATAGGTATCTAGGTTGTTTCCATCTCTTTGCTATTGTGAACAATGCTGCTATGAACATAGGTGTGCATATCTCTGTTCGATTAACAACTCCTATTTCTCTAGGATATATTCCTAGGAGTGGGATTGCTGGATCCTATGGTAATTCAATTTCTACCTTTCTAAGGAAGTGCCATATCATTTCCAAAATAGTTGAATCATTTTGCATTCCCACCAGTAGTACATAAGAGTTCTGATCTCCCCG
The DNA here is from genome assembly GCA_030035585.1 of Dugong dugon. Lineage (NCBI taxonomy): Eukaryota > Metazoa > Chordata > Mammalia > Sirenia > Dugongidae > Dugong > Dugong dugon. Next base: position 40,625,593 of record CM057479.1, read on the forward strand.
CAGCCCCTCCAAAATTTGTTATTTCCAGTGTTTATGATTCGTGCCAGTAATGCCGGGGTGAGATGGTATCTTTTTGTGGTTTTAATTTGCAATTCTCTAACGGTTAGTGATCGTTAGCATTTCCTCATGTGTCTGTTGGTCGCTTGAATGTCTTCTTTGGTGAAGTGTCTGTTGATTTCCTTTGTCCATTTTTTAATAGGATTATTTGTCTTTTTGTTGTAGAGGTGTTGGATTTTCTTGTAGATTATGGAGATTAGACCTTTGTCTGATTGTACTATCCAAAATTTTTTTCCCAATCTGTAGGTTCTCTTTTTACCCTTTTGATGAAGACTTTTGAAAAGCATAGGTGTTTGATTTTTGGAAGATCACAGTTATCTAGCTTATCTTCTGGAGTTCACGTGTTGATGGTTATGGTTTGTATCCTGTTAATGCTGTGTATTAGGGCCTGTAGCGTTGGTCCTATTTTTTCTTCTATGAACTTTATAGTTTTTGGGTTTATTTTTAGATCTTTGATCCATTTTGAATCAGTTTTTGTGTATGGCATGAGGTATGGGTCCTATTTCATTTTTTGCCAAAGGATATCCAGTTTTGCCAGCACCATTTGTTAAAAAGACTGTCTTTTCCCCATTTGATGAACTTTGGGCTCTTGTCGAAGATCAGGTGACCATAGGTGGATGGATTTACATCTCTGTTCTCAATTCTATTCCATTGGTCAATGTATCTGTCATTGTACCAGTACCAGGCTGTTTTGACTACTGTAGCTGTATAGCAGGTTCTGAGGTCAGGTAGTGTGAGTCCTCCAACTTTACTCTTCTTCTTCAGTAGTGCTTTACTTATTCGGGGCTTCTTCCCTTTCCATATAAAATAAATGATTAGTTTTTCCATCTCCTTGAAGAATGTTGTTGTTATTTGGATTGGGATTGTGTTGTATTTGTAAATTGTTTTGGTTAGAATTGTCATTTTCACAATGTTGAGTCTACCTATCCATGAGCATGGTATGTTTTTCCATTTATGTAGATCCCTTTGGGTTTCTTGCAGTAGTGCTTTGTAGTTTTCTTTGTATAGGTCTTTTACAACCCTGGTCAGATTTATTCCTAAGTATTTAATACTTTTAGGGGCTATTGAAAATGGTATTGTTTTCCTGTTTTCCTTTTCATCATTCTCCTTACTGGTGTATAGGAATCCAACTGATTTTTGAATGTTTATCTTGTATCCTGCTACTCTGCTGAATCTTTCTATTAGTTCCAGTAGATTTCTCATGGAGTCTTTAGGGTTTTCTGTGTATAGTATGATATCATCTGCAGACAGGGACAGTTGAACTTCTTCATTACCAATTTGGATGCCCTTTATTTCTTTTTCTTGCCTTATTGCTCTAGCTAGAATTTCCAGCACAATGTTAAATAGGAGTGGTGATAAAGGGCAACCTTGTCTTGTTCCTGTTTTCAAGGGGAATGTTTTCAGCCTCTGTCCATTAAGAATGATGTTGGCCATTGGTTTTGCATAGATACCCTTTATTATGTAGAGAAATTTCCCTTCTATACCAATTTTCTTGAGAGTTTTTATCAGGAATGGGTGTTGGACTTTGCCAAATGCATTTTCTGCATCAATTGAGATGATCATGTGATTCTTTTCTTTCCTTTTATTTATGTGGTGGATTACATTGAATGATTTTCTAATGTTGAACCATCCTTGCATAACTGGTATCAATCCTACTTTGTCATGGTGTAGTATTTTTTTGATATGATGCTGAATTCTATTGGCTAGAATTTTGTTCAGAATTTTTGTGTCTATATTCATGAGAGATATTGGTCTGTAATTTTCTTTTTTTGTGATGTCTTTGCCAGGTTTTGGTATCAGCGTTGTCCTGGCTTCATAGAATGAGTTCGGAAGTGTTGCTTCCTTTTCTATGCTCTAAAATAGCTTGAATAGTACTGGCACAAACTCCTCTGTGAATGTTTTGTAGAATTCTCCAGTAAAGCCATCTGGTTCAGGGCTTTTTTTGGGGGGCGTTTTTTTTATTAACTTTTCAATCTCTTCTCTTGTTATAGGTCTGTTCAGATCTTGTACATAACGTTGTCATAGTTTGGGTAGGTAGTGTGTTTCTAGAAATTTATCCATTTCCTCTAGGTTTTCAAATTTGTTGGTGTATAATTTTTCATAATATTCTGTTATGATCCTTTTTATTTCAGTTGGATTTGTTGTAAGGTCACCCATTTCATTTCTTATTTGGGTTATTTGTGTCTTCTCCTGTTTTTCTTTTGTCAGTCTGGCCCGTGGTATGTCGATTTTGTTGATTCTTTCAAAGAACTAACTTTTGGTTTTGTTGATTCTTTCTATTGTTTTCCTGTTCTCTATTTCATTTATTTCTGCTCTGATCTTTACTATTTCCTTTCTTCCAGTGGCTGTGGGCTTTTTGTGCTGTTCTCTTTCTATTTGTTTGAGTATTGTAGTTAATCTTTTGATTTTATCCCTTTCTTCTTTTTTGATGTGTCCTCTGAGGACTGCCTTTGCTGTGTCCCAAGGTTTTGGTATGATGTGTTTTCATTTTCGTTTGATTCTAGGAATTTTTTGATTCCATCTCTGATTTCTTCTATTCCCCAGTGATGTGTAAGCAGGGTATTATTCAGTTTCCATGTAATTGATTTTTTTTCCTTGCTCTTTCTGCTGTTAATTTCTACCTTGATGGCATTGTGGTCAGAGAAGATACTTTGAATTATCTCAATGTTTTGGATCGTGTTGAGGATTGCTCTGCTGCCTAAGATGTGGTCTATTCTGGAGAATGTTCCATGTGCATTGGAAAAGAATGTGTATTTTGCAGCATTTGGATGGAGTGTTCTATACATGTCTATGAGGTCAAGTTGGCTGATTGTGCCCTTTAGGTCTTCTGTATCTTTGCTGAGTTTCTTCTTAGTTTTTCTGTCCTTTACTGAGAGTGGTGTGTTGAAGTCTCCTACTATTATTGTGGAACTGTCAGTTTCTCTTTTCAGTATTGTTAGTTTGTTTTATGTATTTTGGAGCACTGTCATTGGGTGCGTAGATGTTTATTATGGTTATGTCTTCATGATAGATTGTCCCCTTAATCATTATATAGTGTCCTTCTTTGTCTTTTATGGTGCATTTTTTTTTAAGTCTATTTTATCTGAGATTAATATTGCCACTCCTGCTCTTTTTTGGTAGTTGTTAGCTTGATATATATTTTTTCCAACCTTTAATAAATTCATGTCTTGGTTTTTAAGGTGTATCACTTGTAGACAGCATATTGATGGATCCTGTTTTCCTATCCATTCTGTCATTCTCCGTCACTTTATGGGTGGATTGAGTCCTTTAACATTCAGTGTAATTATTGATAGATGTGAGTTTGATGCTGTCATTTTGTAGTGCTTTTTTGTGGTGTTGACATTTTCTTTGTTCTTCTTACTCTCCTGTGCTGAATGACTTTTGTTTGTGGACTTTTTTCTTCATTTCTTTTGTTTTTGTACATTTGTTTTTGCTGAGACATTTTGCTTTTCTCCTTTATTTTTACAAGTATGTTTGTTAACTCTTTGTGGTTACCATGAAATTTACCTGTATCTTTCTAAGTTTGAAACAGTCTATTATTACTTGGTATTGCTTTGCCTTCCTCTCCATTAGAAGCTTCTATACCTACACCATTTATTCCCTCTCTTATTGTTCTGATGTTGTTGTCATTTACCGATTAACTGCTCTGATTCCCTGTTGTATTTCTTTCAGATTTGAATAGTCCTTGAGAGTTCATTTCCTAGATTTTTATCTGGCTGATATGATCCTGAATCCTAGATTCTGCCTGTGAGCTGAAGTTGTTTGTTCTCAGATCCTAGAATTTCCTTTAATACTTCTTGTAAGTTTGGTTTCGTCTTCACATATTCCCTTAATTTCTGTTTATCTGAAAATGTCCTAATTTCACCATCATATCTGAATGAGACTTTTGCAGGATATATTATTCTTGGCTGGCAATTTTTTTCTTTCAAGGTTTTATATATGTCATCCCATTGCCTTCTTGCCTGCATGGTTTCTGCTGAATAATCTGAGATTAGTCTTATTGTTTCTCCTCTGTATGTGACTTCTTGTTTTTCACAAGCTGCTCTCAGGATTCTTTGTTTCTCTTTGGTTTTGGCAAGTGTGATTATGATATGCCTTGGTGATTTTCTTTTGTGGTCTATCCTATATGGGGTTCGTTGACCTTCTTTGATGGTCAGCTTTTCATCTTTCATGATATTGGGGAAGTTTTCCGTCAGCAATTCTTCAAAGATCCTCTTTGTCTTCTGTTTTCTCCCCCTGTTCTGGTACTCTGATCACTTGCAGATTTTTGCTTTTGATTGTATCCCACATAATTCTCAGGGTCTCTTCTTTTTTCTTCATTCTTTTTTCTGATTTTTCCTCAAACAGAGTTGTATCCAAGTGTTTGTCTTCAATTCTACTGATCTTGTCATCCACTGTTTCAAACCTGCTCCTCGGGCCTTCTATGACACTGCCCATTTCTGAAATCTTGTTGTTTATCTTTTGGATTTCTAATTGTTGTTTTTGTATAATTTCTAGTTGTGAATTTATTTTGGCATTTTGTTCCTGCATTATTTTCCTGAATTCTTCCATTTTTTTGTCTGTATTTTCCATGAATTTCTCTATTTTTTCTTCATTTTCGTCTGCTTTTTGCTTCAACTCTTGGAGAATTCTGAGTATTAGAGATTTGAATTCCCTATCAGGTAGTTCTAGTGCCTTTTCTTCCTCTGGAAAGTCATCTGGTGTTTTATTTTGGATTCCTACTGGAAACATCCTGTCCTGTTTTTGTAAATGTTTTGATATTGTCTGCTGTCTTTGGGGCATTTATTAGTTATTTTTGTCATTTATTGATTATAGATTTGTTTGTTTCATCCTTTTTTTTTTTTTTTTTTAATTTGGCTATGTCTGAGCAGGCCGGCTGTGTGTTCTTTGTTGTTTGTTTGCCTGTGGGCATGATACTTTTCACCTCCTTCTCCAATTGCCAGGGTCAATTGCTCAGATATGGTACAGCAGGGCAGGTCTAGCTGAAGAGGAGTTGCTTGGATGGGTTGTTTGTGGCACTTACTACAGCTACGAGGGGGGTCGGTAATCTGTGTAGGTCAGTTTCCGGTAGGCCGTGCCTGTGCTGCTTGGTGGTGTGATGTTAAGCACATGGTGCAGGGAGGCAGAATGGAGGGAGGAGATTGTGATGTATGGAGCTAAGACGGGTATGGGAGAGAGGAGAGAGGAACCAAAAACATACAAATAAAAGAAGAGTGCTAAGGGAGCTTGCCGTTGGAGTGGAGAGATGAGAGGCTATGAAATGGAGAAAAACAAAAAGGGGAAGAAGAAGAAGAAAAAAAGAAAAGAGTGAATAAATAAAAATTAGAAAGATAAAAGAACAGCAAAGCTCCCAGGAATCCCACTGGTGTGGTACGAGGTTTGGGGAAGTTGTTCTCAGCTGTTGCAGTACAGCCTGGCTAGAAGGTGTGGTGGAATTAAATGCCATGTATTTAGTGGACAGGAAGAGAAGGAAGGTATAGAGAGACGAGAAACTGAGTAATGAAAAAAAGACAAAAAGGGAAAAAGAAAACAAAAAAAGTTTTTAAAAAAAGAACAAGAAAGGCCCAAAAAAAACAGGGGAAAAAAAAAAAAAAACAGAAAAGAAATGCTCTCAGGGATCCCTCTGCAGTCTGCACAAGCTGAGGTGGTAGGTCTCAAGCCGCATAACACTGCCTGGCCAGAACAGGCTCCCAACTCGAGAAAAGGAAAATAAAACACACAATTGAAAGCAAACAAAAAATAGCATTTTTAAAAAAGAGCCTGTCAGTTGAGAACTATTTGTATACTGTAATTTTACGCAAACTAGTATATCTTGTACTTTTTTTGCCAACTGCACCCTCCGCCTGTGAGGCATTTTTATTAAGAGCCGCTATGCCAATTTTTTTTTACACGTTACTGTAAAAATATATTAACATAGTGCATTTATGAAAATACCTCACAGAGGAGGGCATGGTTGGCAAACAATATAGAAGGCATGCATTATTTGTGCAAAAATACAGTATGTTTCAGATTAAATCCGTAGTCTATCTTTACTTTAATTTTCTAAATAACTAGAATTAACAATTAAGAATGTTGCAATTAGCAGTAGCAGATAATTTATAATTAACACTTAAGTAGAATTTAAATTCTTATATGTATTTAATGTGATTTGAAATAATCTTAAATTATTAGTACTATCTTAAAGAAATATAACAAAATATATATAAATCTATATAAATCCAGAAAGTATATTAAATATTTTTAATGCTTAATGCTTATTGGGAAGCTAATTTGTTAAAACATTAAGAAACTTTATATAATATATAACATTAAATATTAATATTTAACACTTCAATGTTATATGTTACATTCGCATATTAATGACAATTATTTTTCATTCCCTGATAATTCCAAAATCAATTTCTTATCTGAATCTGTTTCTGATATTTGCTTATTCTCTTCAGACTATGCTTTTTATTGCCTTTTAGTGTGGCTTCTAGATTTTTGTTGAAAGTCAGACATGTTGAAATCCAGACATAATGTATGGGGTAATAGGAAATGATGTAAATAGACCTTTAGTATGAAACTTTATGTTAATCTGGCTAGGACTCAGACTGCGTTTAATGTTTGCTGTGGCTGTATGTACCAGAGTCTTCAAATTCCTCTAGTGTCCTTACTTGTATCTTTTCTTTTGCCTTTGGGTTTTCCTAAGAACTCCTCTGTTATTGGAGTTTGTGCTTTGCAGCTCTTTTAACTATAACATCGTGTCGATGTGATGGAAAATGTGGGAGAGAGGAAGTATTCTAGCATCTTATTATTTAAGGTCAGTCTTTTACTGAACCTGTGTAACTGGCTGTGATTTCTACAAGCATTTCTTAGCTCCCCCAACTCCCATCCCTCTTAGGTGAGACAAGAAGGCTAGAGGGGCTGGAGTTAGATAAATGTTCTTCCCCTTACATGAAGTAAGGCTCTTATAAATTCTTCTACCCTGAAGAGAAAGCCTTTGTTATGGAGAACACTCTGGGTGTATATAAAAAAGTTTATTTTCCCCTCCCCCTGCCAGAGACCTGAGGAGATTTTCTTTTTACTTTATTAGAGACTCTGATGGGTTCTGATGGCAACGCCCACAAAAATGTGGGGTCTTCCTATGACTGCATCCCTCCAGAGTCCACATTCAGCCTCTAGTTACTTGTCAAAATTATCATTTAAGTACTTTTAACAGTTATAGCTCTAGCTGCTCTCCAGATCTCAGCTGTGATTCTCTGTATTCATTTGCCTCTTCAGATTTCAGGGTGGCATTTTCCCTGCAACCTTAATTCTCTTATATGTCCAAGAATAGTCATTGATTTTCAGTTTGTTCATTTTCTTTCATCTTTTTTTTTGTAATGATAGTAGTGAAAATTCCCTAGCTCTTTGCATGTCAGAGCTAAAACCAAAATTCTCCTTTTTTAAATTTTGTTTAGAGTTTTTTTGGTTTGTTGTTGTTGTTTTTATTTTTTGCCATGTAGAAGTTTTGGATGTTTATAAAATTCTCCAGCTAATCCTGAAACATTTTAATTATTGAGACTTCATAAAATATTTGAAAATGTAGTAGGGGCAGGCCTTCTTTGTACCACTTATCTATAGCCATATAGCAAATTACCCCAAAACACAATGGCTTAGAAGGATAATAAACATTTTTTGTCTACAGAGTTCTGTGGTCAGAAACTCAGGAGCAGCTTAGCTGACTTGGGGCTTCTTCTTAGATTTCAATCAAGATGTTGGCTAGTGCCACAGTCCTGTGAAGGCTTGACAGAGGCTGAAGAGTCTTTATTCAAGATGACTCTCTCACGTAAATTGAAAGTTGGTGTTGGCTGTTGCCAGTTGGCCTTGGGTCCTGTACCCCTCCACTGAGCCCCTTGGGAGTCTTCACAATATAGGGCTGACTTCCCTCAGAGAGAATGATCCAAGAAGCCACCAAAGAGGAAGTACTTTTGTGAGGTACCCTTGTGTAAGAAATGGCGTGAAGGCGGTGTCTGACCTCCTCTAACCCCAAAAGGGAGAAGGAGAACCAAGATCAACAGCCCAAGGGTGATTCCTATGAGGTAGAGGTCAGACACGCCTCCTCTCTTCGTCATCTTTACCAACTCTGACACCAACTGTCCCTCCCACAGCACTCTCTGCTTCTTTGCTGGGTTCAATAACTCACTGCAATGGCCACACAGAACTCAAAGACCATACTCATGGTTATGGGTTTTATTAGGGAAGTAACAGGTTACAGTTCAGACTCAGGAACACTAAGGATACATCAGTACAGCCTCTTCCCAACCATGTTCACAGGCATGCCTCTTTCAGGTCCTAGTCCTCTCCACAAAGGCACTCAGCTTTCTCTCTCCATGGGCGGGGAAGCCCACTGTGCCATCTCCTACTGCTACCGGGTCTCTGCTGCCACTTGTCTCCTGCCACTGCTTCTCATAGTCTTCAGGGTTACAGCTCTCTCTCTCTCTTTCTTTCTTGGTCTCCTGCTTCCAGGAGCTTCTCAGTGCAGGAATCCCAGGCCCAAAGGATGCACTCTCTTCTCCTGGCTGTTCTTCCTTGGTGGTGGCAGGGTACTATCTCTCTACTATGGAATTGACTCTCTTTTAAGGCTAAACTGACCAATCCCCTTGGTGGGCCACAGTTATCCCATCACACAGTCCTGCCCAGTCACCTGGATGGGAGTTACAAGACCATGGCTAGAAAGGCCATACACAAAAGTAATTAATGGCACTGCACCTCCGACATCATACAATATTATAACTACAATTTCCAATTGGCTACACAAGCCATCCCTATTCAGACTTCACAAGTGTATGAGTACCAAGATGTGAGGATCATCGAGGACCATTTTGAAGGCTGGCTACCTCATCCTTCTTTAATTGTCATTGTCAGTATTTTCCTAGTTTTTCTTGCTTATTTAATTTTTCATATGAACTTTAGGTTCAACTTGTCCAGGTTTATGTGTTTTGTGGTGGGGAGACAGTAGTATTAAATTTATAAATAAGCTAAGGGTGACCTGACATCGTTATAAAGTTGAGTCTTCTTATACAATAATTTGTTATGCCTTTCAATTTGTTCAAATGTACTTTTAGGTCCTTCATTAGTGTTTTAATGTTTTTTTTTTTTTTTTGTAGAGATAATCCAATCTATATGTATTGTTAAGTGTATTTTAGGCATTTTATCCCTTTTTTATGGCTATTTTAATAGGTTCTTCTCTTCCACTATACTTTCTACTAGTAATAATTTTGTATGACTATTGATTTCTGTCTGTTAATTTTGTAATCTACTAATTTACCACATTTATTATTTGTAGTAGTTGAGGAGTTTTTCTCTTATACTTTCCGGATATACAACTGTAGCATTTGCAAATAATGAGAGTATTATGTCCTCTATTTCAGTTTTTATACCTTTAATATCTTTGTCTTATTTAATTGCATTGGTTAATACCACCAGTTCAATGTAAAATTGTAATGGTTCTTGTAAGTGTTCTTACATCATATGAATCCCTGCTTTTGTGGCTGATCTAATGTTAAGAAATATCCACTGATTCTTATTTTACTCAATGTTTTTAGCAAGGTTAGCTATTGAATTTTTTCAAACTCTTTTTTACCTTTTATGGCTATAATGATTTTCCTTATTATATCTATTAACATGATCAATTACTTTAATAGACTTTGTAATACTGAATGAGTTTTGCATTACAGAAATAAACTGAACTTCATTATGCTAATAAACCTTTTAGTATGCTTCTGGAATTTATTTGGAAAATTTGCATTAATATTCATAAGTGAGATTGAGCTGTCATTTTCTTTTTTGTGCACACTGCAAGTTTTTACTTTTTCTGATAGACAAAATTTGAAAATTTTGGTGGCATCTATAATTTTGCAATATGTTGTTTTATGGTTATTTTCTTCTGTCCTATTTAACATTTTTTTGCCCAGTTCAAAGTTGCAAAGATATTCTTCTATGTTTTCTTTTAGAAGCTTTAAGTTTTAGTTTTAACATTTACTCTATGCTCCATCTCAAATTAATTTTTGTACAGAGGGCAGTAGGGTTTGAGGTTTTTTTTTTTTTTTTTAATACGCATATCTATTTTTCCAGCTCCATTTCTTGAAAGCATTTTACTTTCACTATGGAATTATCTTAGAGCCCTTCTCAAATTGCCTACCCTTATATATGCGGATCTATTTCTGGACTTGCTTTTTGGTTCAAATGGTCAATTTGTCGATACCTACATCAGTACTAAAATATATTCTTTACTATTAAATGTAACCTTTCAAGTCAGATAGTGTAAGTCATCCAACTTAGTTCTTACCGAAGATTGTTTCAGCTGTTCTAGGTCCTTTGCACTTCTATATAAATTTTTGAGTCATCTTTTTAATTGAAAAAAAAAAAAAATCCTACTGGAATTTAAAATGGAATTGTATTAAATGTATGGGTCAACTTGGGAAAATTAACACCTTAACAATATTGAGTCTTGAAATTTATGAATACAGTGTATCTTTCCATCTATTTAGGTCTTCTTTATTTTACTCAGCAATAATATGTAATTTTCATTATAGAAGCTTTGCCCAACTTTCATTACATTTATTCCTAAGTTTTTTCCTTATAGTTTTGCTGCAAATAGTTGACATTTTTAAAATATTTTATTTCCATTTTGTCTTGTTAATATAAAAACATACAATTTATTTTTAACTATTGACATTGTATCTTCTGACTTTGCTAAATTTACTTAGTTATTTTATATAATTTAAGATTTTCTACATATATGTCAAGTCATGTCTAAATAAAAACTGTTTTAATTCTTAATTCCAAATTTAATTACTTCTTTTCCTTGGCTGATTGCACTGGCTAGAACCTCCAGAACAATGTTGAACAGAAGAGGTGAGAGTGGATATTTTGCCTTGTTAATTATTTTCAGGAGAAGTACACAATATTTTATCAATAAATAGGATGCTAGAACATGGTGCTATAGACAGAAGCACCATGCCATCCCTCCACAGCAGAGACCAGAAAAACTAAGTGAAACAGAGACAAATGTCAATTCTGGAACACTAAATGTCAAATGAAGGAGAAAGAACTCAGCCAAGCACTGAATGGAATAAGAAACTGACAGAGAACAAAGAACAAGGAGAGCTATGGACTGGAGGTCCCCTATCAGCTAACATGGCAAGGATTCACCATCTTGGATTCCTCAGCCACTAAGAGTGGTGGACAGGGAGTATAGAAGGCAGCTTCACAAAGCTCCCAGCAGGAGACAGAGCAGCTGGTAACCATCAGTACATGCTTTCCCAACTCCTACCCTTCTTTCTCCCACTCAGACTCTGCTGCTTTCCAGCAGGCCACAGTTACTCAGCTGTGGAGACGCTGGCTCCTTGCCACTTGGATTTGCCCCACCCACACAGGCCAGCTCCTTCAGTAACATTTTTTTTGTTGCTCTTTTTGGCTTCTTTTGGTTTCTTCTCTATCTCTCATCTCCTTCCTTCACTTTCTCTTGAACACTTGGCTTGTGTGCCATTTCTGCTCCTTCTTCACAGGCTGTGAAGCACTGCTCAGCTGGGGAACCACTTCTGCAGTCAACATTGCCACGCCAGTGGACTCCCTGGGGGCATTTTTTGCCCTTCTTTTTTCCTTTTTCTTTTTCTTTGATTCTTGGTTTCTTGTCTTTATCTTCCTTCTTTTCCTATCTCCTGAATACCTGGTGCTGTGTGCCATCTCCACTCCTTCTAGATGGGCTGTGCAGCACCACTCAGACTGAGAGCCACTTCTTGGCACTGCCAAGCTAGTGGACTCCCTTGGGGATATTTTTTTCTTTTCTTGGTTACTTGTCTCTTTCTACCATACTTCGTTTCTTTTCTCCTGAACACCTGGTGCCATGTGCAATCTCTGCTCCCTCTAGATGGATTGTGCTGTGCCACTCAGCTGGGGAGCCACTTCCCCATTCTGTGCCACCAGACCAGTGGGCTCCCTCAGGGCTTTTTTGTTTTTTGTTTTTTTCTCTTCTTTTCTGTTCTTGGTTTCTTGTCTCTCTCTACCTTCCTTCCTTAGCCTTATCCTGAACACCTGGCACTGTGTGCCATCTCTCCTCCTTTGTTATGGTCTGTGCAGCATTGCTTAGCTAGGGAGCCACTTCCAGAGGCTCCCTGGGGGCATCTTTTTTTCTTTTTGGTTTCTTCTCTCTATCTTCCTTCTTTCTTTCCTCCTAACCACCTGGCATCTTTTTTTTTCCTTTTCTCTGTTTCTTATCTCTCTGTATATTCCTTCCATTCCTTTCTCCTGACCACTTGGCCGTATGTGCCTATATTTTATTTTTTTAATATAGTTTCTTATCTCTCTCTACTTTCCTTTCCTTTCTCCCACCCCCCTACTGCATGTGCTGTGCCTGTCCCTTTTTGATGGGCTGTGTCTCACCACCCAGCTAGAAAGCCACTGGCACATGGCTTTCCTGGGTCTGCAGCTCTCTAACAGCAGGCTGCCTCAGTTCTTTTTGGGTTTTTTTGCTCCTGTTCTCTCTCTTCTTTCTCTTCTTTTCCACAATCACTTTGCTCCACACATCACAACCTCTCCCCTCCCTCCTTCATATCTGCACTGTGAGGTGAGCATCACAACCCTGAGCAACACAGGCATGATCTACTGGAAACTACCCTGCACTTACTCCCGACCCTGCCCTGTCGGCTCCTGTATGTACCACAAACGACCCATCCCAGCTCATCCCTTTCTGCTGGACCTGCCCTGCTGCACCATAGCTGAGTGACTGATCCTGCCCATTGGACAACATGGTGAGAAGTATTGTGCTTACAGATGAGCAAACAACAAAGAGAACACTCAGCCTGCCTGCTCAGACATAATCAAATAAAAAAAAAAGTCAGGATGAAACAAACAAATCTACAGTCAATAAATGAAGAAAATAATTACTAAGTGACCCAAGGACAGTAAACAATATCAAAACATATATAAAAAAGGACAGTATGGTTCCACTAGGCATCCAAAGTAAAACACTAGATGACCTTCCAGAAGAATGAAAGCCACTAGAACTACCTGCTAGCAAATCCAAATCTCTAATATTCAAGGCTATTCAAGAGATCAAGGGAAAAAAAGACAAAAATGAGGAAAAATAGACAAAATCATGGAAAAGAAAGACAAAACAATGAAAGAATTCAGGAAAATAATACAAGAACAAAATGTCAACATAAATTCACAACTAGATATCATAAAAAACAGAAATTAGAAATCCAAAAGATAAAAAAACAAGATTTCAGAAATGGACACTGTCATAGAAGGTTTGAGGAGCAGGTTTGAAACAATGGAAGACAGGATCAGTGAAATTGAAGACAAATACTTGGATACCACTTTTTTGAGGAAAAATTAGAGAAAAGAACAAATAAAAATGAAGAAACCCTGAGAGCAAGGTGGAATACAATCAAAAGCAAAAGTTTTCAAGTGATCGGAGTAACAGAACAGGGGAAGAAAATGGAAAACACAGAATCATTGAAGAATAGCTGACAGAAAACTTCCCTAGTATCATGAATGATGAAAAACTGAGCATTCCAAAGCTCGATGTACCCCATATAGGATAGACCCCAAAATAAAATCACCTAGGCATATCATAATCACTCCTGCTAAAACCAAAGCCAAAAAAAAAATCCTGAGAGCAGCTTGAGAAAAATGAAAAGTCACGTAAGACTAAGCTCTGATTTCTAAGCAGAAACAATGCAGACAGGAAGGCAATGGGATGGTGTCATGGATTGAATTGTGTCCCCCAAAAATATGTGTATCAATTTAACTAGGCTACGATTCCCAGTATTGTGTGATTCTCCACCATTTTTTCATCTGGCATGATTTTCCTATGTGTTGGGAATCCTATTACTATGATGTTAATAAGACAGGATTACTGGCAGTTATGTTGATGAGATCTACAAGACTAGACTGTGTCTTGTGACAATCTCTTTTGAGATCTAAAAGAGAGAAGAGAGCAGAAGGACAGGGGGACTTCATACCACCAAGACAGTAGCGCTGGGAGCAGAATACATCCTTCAAATGTGGGGTTCCTGCACGGAGAAGCTCGTACTCCAGGGGAATATTGATGAGAAGGACCTACCTCCAGAGCCAAGAGAGAAAGCCTTCCCATGGAGCTGACACCCTGAATTTGGACTTCTAGACTACCAGACTGTGAGAAAATAAATTTCTTCTTGTTAAAGCCATCTACTTGTGGTATTTCTGTTATAATAGCAGTACTAGGTAACTAAGACAGATGGCATATTTTATAAAAACTTGAAAGAAAAGAATTTTCCAACCAAGAATAACATGTCCTGCAAAACTCTCACTCAAATAAGATGGTGAAATTAGGACATTTCCAGATAAACAGAAATTAAGGGAATATGTAAAAACGAAAACAAACTCACAAGAATTATTAAAGGGAATCCTTCAGTTAGAGAATCAACACCATCAGACAACAGCCTGAATCTAGGACGCAAGACTGCATCAGCCAGATACCAACCTAGGTAATGAACTCTCAAAGATAAATAAAAACTAAGAGATTTACAACAGGGAACCAGAGAGGTCAATCTGTAAATGACAACAAAGTCAGAACAATAAAAGAGGGAATAAACAATGTAGGTACAGAATTTTCAAGTGGAGATGAAGTCAAGGCGATACCAAGTAATAAAAGACTGGTTCAAACTTAGGAAGGTAAGGGTAAATTTCAAGGTAACTACAAAGTAAGGTAACAAACCTACTCATCAAAATAAAGAAGAAAAACACAAAGTCTCAGTAAACACAAAATCTACCAAAATAAGAGATGAAAAAAAAAAATCCACAAACAAAACTAATTCAGCACAGAAGAGTGAGAGGAACAAAGAAAATGTCAGCACCACACACACGAAAAAGCACTACAAAATGACAGCAATAAACTCACACCTATCAATAATTACACTGAACATAAATGGCCTAAATGCAGCCACAAAGAGGCAAAGAGTGAAAGAATAGATTTAAAAAAATAGGATCCATCAATATGCTGTCTACAAGAGGCACACCTTAGAAACAAAGACATAAATTTATTAAAAATCAAAGGATGGAAAAACTATATCAAGCAAACAGTTACCAAAATAGAGCAGGAGTGGCAATACTAATCCCAGATAAAATAGACTTTAAAACAAAATCCACCCTAAAAGACAAAGAATGACATTATATAATGATTAAAAGGACAATCCATCATGAAGACATAGCCATAATAAATATCTACACACCCAATGATAGGGTTCCAAAATACATAAAACAAACTCTAACAGCACTGAAATGAGAAACTGATAGTTCCACAATAATAGTAGGAGACTTCAATACACCACTCTTGGTAAAGGACAGAACATTTAGAAAAAAAATCTGACAAAGATATAGAGGATCTAAAGGCCACAATCATCCAACTTGACCACATAGACATATAGAACACTCCACCCAACAGTGCAAAGTACACATTCTTTTCCACCACACAGGGAACATTCTCCAGAATAGACCACATCTTAGGCCACAAAGCAACTCTCAACAAATCCAAAACATTGAGATAACACAAAGTATCTTCTCTGATCACAATGCCATCAAGGCAGAAATTAACAAGAATAGCAAGGGAAAAAAATCAAATACATGGAAACTGAATAACACCCTGCTTAAAAACCACTGGGTAATAGAACGAAATCAAAGATGGAATAAAACAATTCCTAGAATCAAACAAGAATGAAAATACATCATACCAAAATCTTTGGGACACAGTAAAGGCAGTGCTCAGAGGTCAATTTATAGCAATAGATGCACGCATCAAAAAAGAAAGGGGCAAAATCAAAACATTAGCAACACAACTTGAACAAATAGAAAGAAAACAGCAAAAAAAAAAAAAAAAAAAAAAAAAGCCCACAGCCACCAGAAGAAAGGAAATAATAAAGCTCAGAGCATACATAGATGAAATAGAGAATAGAGAAAACAATAGAAAGAATCACCAAATCAAAAGTTAGTGCTTTGAAAGGATCGACAAAATCAACAAATCATTGGCCAAATTGACAAAAGAAAAAGAGCAGAGAATGCAATAATCAAAATATGAAAAGAAATGCAGGACATTACAACAGACACAACTGAAAGAAGACTTTCAAACAGCTGACACACACATGAGGAAATGCTCATGATCACTAGCCATTACAGAAATGCAAATCAAAACACAACGAGATACCATCTCACCCCGGCATTACTGGCACAAATCAAAAAAATAGAAAATAACAAATGTTGGAGAGGCTGCAGGGAGTTTGGAACCTTATGCACTGCTGGTAGGAATGCAAAATGGTACAAACATTTTGGTGCTTCTTTAAAAAGTTAGAAATAGGAATACCATATGATCCAGCAATTCCACTCCTAAGATGATATCCTAGAGAAATAAGAGCCATCACAGAAATAGACATGTGCACATACACCCATGTTTGTTGCACCATTATTTACAACAGCAAAAAGATGGAAACAACCTAGATGCTCAACAACAGATGAATCGATAAACAAATTAAGTGCATACACACAATGGAATACTGTGCAATGATAAAGAACAGTGATGAATCTGCGAAACATCTCACAACATGAATGAATCTGCAGGGCATTATGCTGAATGAAACAATCACAAAAGGACAAATATTGTATGAGATCACTACTATAAACACTCATGAAAAGATTTACACACAAAAAGAAACAATCTTTGATGCTTATGGGGAGACAAAAACACTAAATATACAATAGATAAGGGGTAAATTTGGTGAAGAGTAAGACAGTACACAATACTGGGAAAGCCAGAACAACTTGATGAAGGCAAGGTCATGAAAGCTCCATAGACACATCCAAATTCCCTGAGGGACCAAATTACTGAGCTGAGTGCTGTGGGGACCACGGTCTTGGGGAACATCTAGCTCAATTGGCATATCATAGTTTATAAAGAAAATGTTCTACATTCTACTTTTGTGAGTAGCTTGTGGGTCTTAAAAGCTTGCGAGCAGCCATCTAAGATACTCCACTGCTGTCATCCCATCTGGAGCAAGGGATAATGAAGAAGATCAAAGACTCAAGGAAAAGATTAGGCCAAATGACTAATGGACCGCAACTACCACAGCTCCACCAGACTGAGTCCAGCACAACTAGATGATGCCCAGCTACCACTGACTGCTCTGACAGGGATCACAAAAGAGGGTCCCAGACAGGGCTGGAGAAAAATGTAGAACAAAATTCTACTCGAAAAATAAAATAAAATAAAACAAAAAGACCAGACTTACTGGTCTGACAGAGACTGGAGAAACCCCAAGAGTACGGCCCCCAGACACCCTTTTAGATCAGTAATGAAGTCACTTCTGAGGTTCACCCTTCAGCCAAATATCAGACAGGCCCATAAAACAAAACCAGACTAAATGGGCACACCAGCCCAGGGGCAAGGACGAGAAGGCAGGACGGGACAGGAAAACTATTAATGGGGAACCTAAGATTGAGAAGGGGAGAGTGTTGACATGTCGTGGGGTTGGCAACAAATGTCCCAAAACCATACACATATTAACTGCTTAATGAGAAGCTAGTGTGCTCTGTAAACCTTCATCTAAAGTACAACATAAAAAAAGAAAAATAAATAAATAAATATGATGTTTGCTGTATGTTTTCCATAGCTGCCCTTTATTAGATTGAAGAAGTTTCTGTTCCTAATTTGCCATAGTTTTTATTTTTTAACAATGAGTGAACATTAAATTATGTTAAGTGCCTTTACTTTTTCTATTTAGATCATCATTTGATTATTCTCTTTTATTCTGTCAAAGTAGTGAATTACACTAATTGTTTTTCAAATTCTAATCTAAAGTTGAATCTCTATATTAAACCCTGTATTTCATGATGCATTATCTATTTTACACATTGTTGTATATGAATTATTGAGGATTTTCCCACATATATCCATGAGAGATAATGACCTAAATAATCTTTGTAGAAATGCCCTTGTCAAGTTTTTGTATTCTGGCCCATAAAATAATTTGGGAAATTTTTCCTCTTCTATTTTCTAAAACAAAAAATTGTAATAATGATATTATTTTCTGCTTATATTTATCAGGAAAGCCACCAGGCCCTGGAGTTTATTTTTAGAAATGTTTTTCATTACAATTTCAATTTCTTTAACACGTATAGAAATTTTCAGATTTTCTTTTTTTCATATGTTAGTTTTTGAATGAGTTTGTTTTATCTAAGTTCTTGAATATACAGGAAAAATTATAAATGATATCTTATTATTCTATCAATGACTATAGAATATTCCTCTTTCCTTTCTGATATTATAATTCTCTCTCTTGCTCTCTTTTTTCCTCTCTCCCCTTCTTGCACATCAGCACTCCCTCTTCTTGTTCAGTTGTTCTATAGATTTACCAGATTTATTAAAACTTTTTAAGAAACAAACTTTTGACTTTATCACTTTTGTCTATTTTCTATTTCACTGATTCTTACTCGTACCTTTATATTTCCTGTATTATGTTGCTATTATCATTCAGTTCAACATATATGTTATTTCTGGTTTCTTCTTTGATTTACTCTTATTTAAAAGAGCGTTGCAGAAATTCAACCTATTTGAGGATTTTCTTTTTTTTAATTTTTTTATTGAGTTCTAATTTAATTCTGTTGTGATTAGAGAACACACTCTCTATCACATCAGTACTTTCGTATTTATTGAGACTCATTTTATGGTCCAGCATATGGTTGTTCTTTGTGGATGTTCTGTTTGCCCTGGAAAAGAATGTTTATTCTTCTGCTGTTGGGTGGAGAATTCTATACATGCTAACATTCTAGGTCAAAGTGGTTGGATAGTTTTCATCAAATTGTCTAAGCACTTTTTTGGGGTCTATGTTGTTACTTAAAGAAGGATCTTAAAATATTTAAGACTGTGGATTTGTCTATTTTTTCATTAAGTTCTGTCAATTTGTTTTTCATGTATTTTAAAGCTCCATAGTTATTTGTTAGACATTCAGGATATTTAGTATATTCTTGATGAACTGATCTTTTATCATTTTAAAATGTGTCTGTCTCCATTAACAATCCCTTTCTTGAAGAGTACTTTGATATTATTATAACATTCTTATGCTTAGTGTTTGAATAGCATATCTTTCTCCTCTTATTCTCTACCTATGTTTTATATTCACAGTCATATCTTGTAAACAATATATGTTGGATCTTGATTTTACCCAGTCTGACAGCCTTTGCCTTTTAATTATTTAGTCCACTTAAATTTAATATAATTATTTTATGAATGTTTAAATTTATCATCTAGTTATTTGTTTTCTACTTGTCTCATTGTATTTCATTGCTTTGTTCATCTTTTTGTAGTTACTTGATAATTTTTTGGAGTTAATCATTTTTGGAGTTAATTAATTTTGGATATATACACACACACACATATATATTCATTCCATATTTTCCTGTGGATTAAAATATACACTTTTAATTCATCACAATCTACTTTTAACTTGTTATTACATACATGATATTATATCTCATTGTCGTCAAGTCTGTTCCGACTCATAGCAACCCTAGAGGACAGAGCAGAACTGACCCATAGAGTTTCCAAGGAGTGGCTAGTGGATTCGACTGCAAATCAGCTAAGCCAACCTCTTAACCACTGTGCAACCAGGGCTCCATTTTATATTACATAGTTATTATATATGTTTTAAATCATAGGAAAATATAGAATGACTATATATCTATATATATGGCTATATATAAAACATATATTATATATAATTAAAACATGTATATATTAACTATATAATATAACTATATTAAATATATATATCCATTACATGTCTGTCAGTTTGTTGTACTGTGATGACTTGAGTGTTGCTGTGATGCTGGAATCTTTGCCACCAGTATTTCAAATATCTGCAGCTTCACTCTTGGTGGACAGGTTTCAGCAGAGCTTCCAGAGTAAGACAGACTAGGAAAAAGACCCAGCAGTCCACTTCTGAAAAAAATTGGTGAATGAAAATCTTATGAACGGCAATAGAACATTGTCCGATATACTGCCAGAACATGAGCCCCTCAGGTTAGAAGGCACTCAAAAGACGGCTGGGGAAGAGCTGCCTCCTCAAAGTAGAGTCATACTTAATGACATGGATAAAATCAAGCTTTCGAGACCTTCATTTGCTCATGTGGCATGACTCAAAATAAGAAGAAACAGCTGCAAACATCCATTAGTAATCAGAACATGGAATGTTAAAAGTCTGAATCTAGGAAAATTGGAAATCGTAAAAAATGTAATGGTATGTATAAAATAAAAATTGATATCCTAGGCATTAGTGAGCTTAATGGATTTATTGGCCATTGGAATCATATAATTATATGGTCTACTATGCCAGGAATGACAAATTGAAGAAGACTAGTATTGCATTCATCATCAAAAAGAACATTTCAACATTTATCCTAAAGTACAGTGCTGTCAGTGATAGGAAAATATCCATATGCCTACAAGGAAGACCAGTTAATAATAGGGACCATTTGAATAATACGACTATTTTTTCAAATTTACACACCACCTAACGCCAAAGATGAGGAAATTGAAGATTTTTACCAACTTTTGCAATCTGAAATTGATCAAACAAGCAATTGAGATGCATTGATAATTACTAGTGACAGGAATGCAAAAGTTGGAAATGAAGAAGAAGGAACAGTAGTTGGAAAATATGACCTAGGTGACAGAAACAATACCGGAGATCTCATGATAGAATTTTTCAAGACCAACGACTTCTTCCTTGCAAATACCTCATTTTACCAACATAAACGGCTACTATACACGTGGATCTTGCCAGATGGAATACATAGTAATCAAATCGACTACATCTGTGGAAAGAGACAATGGAAAAGCTCAATAGCATCATTCAGAACAAGGCCAGAGGCTGACTGCTGAATAGACCATCAGGTGCTCATATGCAAGTTCAAGATGAAGCTGAAGAAAATTAAAACAAGTCTAGGAGAGCCAAAATACAACCTTGAGTATATCCCACCTGAATTTAGAGACCGTCTCAAGAATAGATTTGATGCATTGAACACTAATGATGGAAGACCAGATGAATTGTGGAGAGACATCAAGGACATCATACATGAAGAAGGCAAGAGAGCATTAAAAAGACAAGAAAGAAGGAAAACACCAAAATAGAAGTCAGAAGAGACTCTGAAACTTGCTCTTGAACATTGCATAGTTAAAGTGAAAGGAAGAAATGAAGTAAAAGAACTGAACAGATTTCAAAGGGTGGCTCGAGAAGACAAAATAAAGTATGATAATGACTTGTGCAAAGACTTGGAGTTAGAAAACCAAAGGGGAAGCACACACTCAGCATTTCTCAAGCTTAAAGAACTGAAGAAAAAATTCAAGCCTCAAGTGACAATATTGAAGGATTCTATAAGGAAAATATGGAACAACCCAGGAAGCATCGAAAGAAAATGGTAAGAATATACAGAGTCATTGTACCAAAAAGAATTGGTCTATGTTCAATCATTTCAGGAGGTAGCATATGATCGAGAACCGAAGGTACTGAAGGAAGAAGTCCAAGCTGCATTGAAGGCATTGGTGAAAAACAAGGCTCCAAGAATTGATGAAATACCAATTGAGATGTTTCAACAAACAGAGGCATCACCGGAGGCATTCACCCATCTATGCCAAGAAATTTGGAAGACAGCTACCTGGCCAACCAAAGGCAAGAGATCCATATCTGTAATCATTCCAAAGAGAGGAGAGCCAAGAGAATGCAGAAATTTCAAACAATATCATTAATATCACACATAAGTAAAATTTTGCTGAAGATCATTCAAAAGCACTTGCTGCAGTACATTGAAGGAACTGTCTGATTCAGAAGAGGACGTGGAAAGAGGAATATCATTGCTGATGTTAGGTGGATCTTGGCTGAAAGCAGAGAATACCAGAAAGATGTTTACCTGTGTTTCATTGACTACGCAAAAGTACTTGACTGTGTGGATCATGTCAGATTATGGATAACATTGAGAATAGTGGGAATTCTAGAACACTTAATTGTGCTCATGAGGAACCTGTACATAGATCAAGAGGCAGTTGTTCAGACAGAACAAGAGGATATTGCCTGCTTTAAAGTCAGGAAAGGTGTGCTTCAGGGTTGTATTCTTTCACCATACCTATTCAATCCGTATGCTGAACAAATAATCCAAGAAGCTGGACTATATGAAGAAGAACAGGGCATCAGGATTGGAAGAAGACTCATTAACAACCTGCATTATGCTGATAACACAACCTTACTTGCTGAAAGTGAAGAGGACTTGAGCAACTTACTGATGAACATCGAAGACCACAGCCTTCAGTATGGATTATACCTCGGCATAAGGAAAACAAAAATCCTCACAACTGGACCAATAAACAACATCATGATAAATGGAGAAAAGATTGATGTTGTCAGGGATTCATTTTACTTGGATCCACAATCAACACTTATGAAAGCAGCAGTCAGGAAATCAAACAACGTATTATGTTGGGTAAATCCACTGCAAAAAGACCTCTTTAAAGTATTAAAAAGCAAAGATGTCACTTTGAGGACTAAGGTGTACCCTATCCAACCCATGATATTTTCGATCTCCTCATATGCATGTGAAAGCTGGATGATGATGAATAAGGAAGACCAAAGAATTAATGCCTTTGAATTATGGTGTTGACGAATAACATTGAATATACCATGGACTGCCAGAAGAATGAGCAAATCAGTCTTGGAAGAAGTGCAGCCAGAAAGCTCCTCAGAAGCTAGCATGCTGAGACTTTGTTTCATGTACTTTGGACATGTTTTCAGGAGGTACCAGTCCCTGTAGAAAGAGATCATGCTTGGTCGGTAGATGGTCAGCAAAAAAGAGGAAAACCCTTGATGAGATAGATTGACACAGTGACTGCAACAATGGCTCAAGAATAACAATGATTATGAGGATGGTGCATGACCAGACAGTGTTTTCTTCTGTTGTACATAGGGTTGCTATGAGTTGGAACCAACTAGATGGCTCCTAACAACAACAAATATATATATACAAATATATATATAAATATATATATATATATATATATACACACACACTCATTACTTATTTTCCTATGAATTAAAATAGGCACTTCTACTTCATCACAATCTGCTCTGAACTAGGTATTCTATACCTACATTTATAATGTAAGAATCGTACAAGAGTGATTAATGTTGTTGTCAGTCCCTGTGTAGTCTTTCCACCCAAACCTCCCCCTCACCTTACACATTGTTTTAGCAAAAAGGGCAACAAACTAGAAAATTTTAGAAGTCATTTTGGGACCTAAGTATTGAACGGGAGCTGTGTGCCTAGGTACAATGCAGTGAAAACCTTAGTTTCCTACAGAGGACCACTGAACAGGCAACAGCAGCAAGCAACTGATGCACATAACCTTTTCCTGAGCAGGCAAACAGAATGAACTTTGTCAAAGAAAAGTAGTACACTTTATGACCTAACTATATTCTAGCTGTCATAACTACTGAAGATAGTATGTATTCTCAGGACCTTTATTTTTCAGTTATTATTTTTTAAATTGTGAATATGCCTTTAGAAAGCCAAAAAAAAATAAAAGTAACAGCCACTAGCGTGCACACTAGTAAGATTTAACAAGTGCTAAGATTTTCCCATATTTACTTCAGATCTCTTTCTTTTTTTTTTTCTTTAAGAGATAATGCATTACAAATGTATCTAAAGCCAGTTCTCTCTCCATCCTATATAACTCCTCTTCCCACAAATAAATCCTTTCTGCAATTGAAGTGTATCTTTTTAGACCATGGTCAAGAAACAAGAAAAGTAGATTTGGTATCTTATTGACTGTGATAACTATTAGATCTAATTTGTTAACAGTGTGCTTCAATCTTTTACATACTTGCTAATTTTAAATATATTTAATCTATCAGTTTCTACACATGCATTAAAATCTTTTGATATGATTTTGTTCTATAAGTTTATTTTTCCACTTTTCTTCAGTATTTCATATATCTAAAACGGAGCTCTGGTGGTGCAATTGTTAAGAGCTCCACTGCTAACTGAAAGGTCAGCATTTCGAACCCACCAGCCACTCCATGGAAAAAAGATTTAGCAGTCTGCTTCCGTAAAGATTATAGCCTTGGAAAATCTAGGGGCAGTTCTACTCTGTCCTGCAGGGTTGCTACGAGTCAGAATTGACTCAATGGGAATGAGTTTGGCTTTTTTTATGGTGTGATGGTTAAGGTTATGTGTCAAGTTGGCTAGGCCACGATTCTCAGTGGTTTGGCAGATATTATGTAATCATCCTCCATTTTGTGATATGATGTGAGCAACCAATCAGTTGAAAGTTCTCTTAGTTATCTAGTGCTGCTGTAACAGAAATACCATAAGTGGATGGCTTTAATAAAGAGAAATGTGTTCTCTCACAGTCTAGGAGGCTAGAAGTCTGAATTCAAGGTGTCGGTTCCAGGGGAAACTTTCTGTCTCTGTCAGCTCTGGGAGAATGTCCTTGTCATCAATCTTACCCTGGTCTAGGAGCTTTTCAACACAGGGACCCCAGGTCCATAGGACTTGTGCTCCTGGCTGTTCTTGCTTGGTGGTAATGAGGTCGCCCTGTCTCTCTGCTCACTTCTGTCTTTTATAGCTCAAAAGAGATTGATTTAAGACACAACCTAATCTTGTAAATTAAGTCCTGCCTCATTAACATAACTGCCGCTAATCCCACCTCAGTAACATCATAGAGAGAGGATTTATAACACATAGGAAAATCACATCAGATGACAAAATGGTAGACAATCACACTATACTGGAAATCATGGACTAGCCAAGTTGACACACAGTTTGTTTGAGGGGACATGATTCAATCCATAGCAAAAGGTTAGTTTCTTTGGGGATGTGGCCTACACCCAATGTATATGGATGTTCTGGCAAAGCTTACTCTCTCTTGATCCTGCATTTGATCCTGTATTTGCCTAGTCACCCTCTGGCCTCCAGTTTTTGGTGTGTGAGCCAGCAGCCTGCTGTCTGATCTGCAGATTATAGACTCACCAGCTCCCTCAACTCCATAAGCCAGCAGCCTACCACCTGACCTGTAGATTTTGGGTTCATTAGTCCCTGCTA
Source organism: Dugong dugon (assembly GCA_030035585.1). Lineage (NCBI taxonomy): Eukaryota > Metazoa > Chordata > Mammalia > Sirenia > Dugongidae > Dugong > Dugong dugon. The sequence goes on from CM057479.1 coordinate 40,650,796, forward strand.
CCATGTGAATAAGGAGAAGTCTCCAGCCTACTGCTTGACTCATGGATTTGGGACTTTCCAGCCTCCAAAACTGAGTGAGCCATTTCCTTGAAATAAATCTGTATATATTTATATATATGTTTCACTGGTTTTGCCCCTCTAGAGAACCCAGCCTAAGACATTTGGTACTGAGAGTGGTTCTTGAGGAGAATATCTTAAGGATAACTTTTCTGAATTGCTTCTCAAGTCTGGTTAGTCTTATGCTGATGACTCCATCTCTAGTAGTAAAGAAGGCACTGGTAATCCATGGCATGAGGTGGTGATAGAAATATGTGAAATCTCACCACCATTGGATCAAATATTTTTGAAAGACAAGGCTCTGGGTAATTGCGTATTTGTATAGTCTTCTACAATTTTGGCTGAATCAGAAGTATAAGAAAGCTGAGTGTTTGGTCCTTCTTTTACTAGACAAAATGGTGAAAGAAAGAGCTGAGCTCAGAGGAAAGGGAAAACTTAAGAGTCACGGCTCAAGTGCCACAAAAAACCTGAATATTGTCACTTGTGCCCTGAAAGAAAGCTTTATTTCTGTAGTAACAGAGCTAGCTGATACTGCTGAAAACCAAATCCAGAGTCTTATGGTAAGAGTGACTGAATTACAATATTTATTGAATTCCCAACCTCAAATGGTGTCTGAAGTTAAAGTGAGGGCATTGATTGGGAAGAAATGTGATCCTGAAACGTGCAGTGGGGACATATGGGAAGATAATGAGGCATCTGGGTATATTGAGCCCCTAAATTCTGTTGAATCACTCCTGCCAACAGAACCAGCCATCTTACTCACATCTGAAAAGATTACTCCATCTTTGTCTGCCAAGCCACCCTCCTGAGTAAAACAATTATCCTTTCCACCTCATCTGATAAGATTATCCCAGCCGTGTCTGAAGAGTCTTTGACTGAAATATTACCTGGTTAGGCCCCTGGGGCATTGCCTGGGACGTTACCTGAGAAAAATGCCTTACAAGACATTACTGAAAGTCCCCAGAACCCACCCCTACCATCTATTTTTGCCTCTAGACCTATAAATAGACTTAAGCCCCAGTGAGCCCCCAGAGGTAAAGTACAAAGTATGAACCATGAGGAGATACACTACACTCCAAAAGAACTGGTTGATTTTTCTAATATACACAAACAGAAACCTTGGGAATATGTGTCGGAATGTATATTAAGGGTGTGGAATGATAGTACAAGGAACATAAAGTTAGATCAGTCTAAATTTATTGATATGGACCCACTAAGCCCAAATGCTTAATTCAATGTTTCAGCTTTAGAGGTTAAGAAAGGATCTAATAGTTTATTTGATCGTTTCCCTGAAGCATGGATTAAGCTTCGGCCTACACTAAATCAAGCTGAAATGCCAGAACTGCCTTGGTAGACTGTAGAAGAATGTGTCCAAAGGCTTAGTGAAACTGGCATATTAATGTGGATTTATCATATTGGACCCACAGACCCACCCATGGAGTGCCCAGAGGATATACTTTTCACCACAATGGTGAGGAACAAATTTGGGGAACATAGTATCCTTGAAGACTGCTGTGATTGCTATTTTATGTAAGTCATATTTGACAGTGGGAACTGCCCTAACTGAATTAAGACACCTAACTGCAATGGGGCTGATTGGATCCCTGGATGGTAGGGACCAAGTGGCAGCACTTCATCACCAAAGACAAGGTGGACATGGTTGCTATAATTGACAGGGAAGTCAAAGGACTAATCAGAATAGTCTGAGTTATATGGGATTAAGGCATTGGCTACTTAGTCATGGCATCCCTAGGAGTGAAATAGATGGGAAATCTACTGAATATTTACTTGATTGGTATAAGTGGAAGAATTGTAGGTCAAGTGAATGGCAGTCTAACTTGAATCACTAGAATAGAGAGTCACAGCCCCTCAATCAATTCCCAGACTTGAGCTAGTTTACAGATCCACAACTACTTGAATGAAGGGGAGGCCAGGTCCTCTTGAGGAAGGACCCCCTACACTGCCAAAAATTTATACTGTTAATATTTATCCCACCCCTCCTCAAAGGTTTCTATGACCTTTTTTGAGAGTAACTGTTCATCTGGGGGAAAAGGAAATAACCAGACATTTTGGTGATTACTGGATACTGGCTCTGAACTGACACTAATTCCAAGAGATCCAAAACATTACTGTGGCCCACTAGTGGGCTTAGGGGATAATGAAGGTCAGGTTATTAATGGAGTCTTAGCTTAAGTCCATCTCACAGTGAGTCAAGTGGGTCCCTGAACCCATTCTGTAGTGATCTCTCCAGTTCCAAAATGCATAATTGGAAAAAACATACTCAATAACTTGCAGAACCCTCACATTGAATCCCTGACATGTGTAATAAGGGCTATTATGGTAGGAAAAGCCAAGTGTAAGCCATTAGAACTGCCCCTACCTAGGAAAATAGTAAACCAAAAGCAATACCGCATTCCTGGAGGGACCATAGAGATTAGTGCCACCATCAAGGACTTGAAGGATGCAGGGATGGTGATTCCCACCACATCCCCATTCAACTTGTCTATCTGGTCTGTGCAAAAAACAGATGGATCTTGGGGAGTGACAGTGGATTACTGTAAATTTAACCAGATGGTGACTCCAGTTGCAGCTACTGTTCCAGATGTGGTTTCATTCCTTGAGAAAATTAATACATCTCCTGGTACCTTGTATGCAGCTATTGATCTGGCCAATGCCTTTTTCTTCACTCTGATCGCAAAGAACCACCAGAAGCAGCTGGCCTTCAGCTGGCAAGGCCAGCAATACAGCTTCTCTGTCCTATGTCAAGTATATTAACTCTCCAGCCCTATGTCATAATTTTGTCTGCAAGGACCTTGATTGCCTTTCCCTTCCGTAAGACATCACACTGGTGCATTGCATTGATGACATCATGCTAATTGGACCTAGTAAGAAACAAGTATCAATGACTAGACTATTAGTAAGACATTTGTGTGCTAAGAGGTGAGAAATTAATTCTACAAAAATTCAGGCGCATTCCACCTCAGTGAAATTTCTAGAGGTCTAGTGGTGTGGAGCATGTTGAGATGTTCCTTCTAAGGTGAAGAATAAGTTGTTACATCTCGCTCCTCCTACAACTAAAAATGAGGCACAACACCTATTGGGCCTTGTTATGAACTGAATTGTGTCCCCTAAAAATGTGCGTTAACTTGGCTAGGCCATGATTACCAGTATTGTGTGATTGTCCACCATTTTATTATTTGATGTGATTTTCTTATGTGTTGTAAATCCTGTCTCTGTGATGTTACTGAGGCAGGATTAGATGCAGTTATGTTAATGAAGCAGACTCAATCTACAAGATTAGGTTGTGTCTTAAGTCAATTTCTTTTGAGATATAAAAGAGAGAAGTGCACAAAGAGACATGAGGACCTCATACCACCAAGAAACAAAAGCCAGGAGAATAGCATGTCTTTTGGACCCAGAGTCCCTGTGCTGAGAAGTTCCTTGACTGGGGAAGATTGATGACATGGACCTTCTGCCAGGGTGAACTGAGGGAGAAAGCCTTTCCCTGGAGTTTACACCCTGATTTCAGACTTCTAGCCTCCTAGACTGAGAGAGAATAAATTCCTCTTTGATAAAGCCATCCACTTATGGTATTTCTGTTATAGCAGCACTAGATGACTAAGACAGGCCTCTTTGGATTTTAAAGATAACATATCCCTCATTTGGGTATGCTACTTTGGCCTATGTATCAGGTGACTTGAAAAGCTGCTAGTTTTGAGTGGGGCCTGGAACAAGAGAATGCTCTGTAACAGGCTTGGGCTGCCATGTAAGCCATTCTTCCACTGGCTGTACAGTTTTGCTGATCCAATGATGCCAAGTGTCAATGGAAGCTAGATATGCTGTTTGAAGTCTTTGGCAATCCCCTTTTGATGAATCACAGCATAGACCCTTAGGATTTTGGAACAAAGCTCTGCCATCCTCTGCAGATAACTACTCTCATTTTGAGAAACAGCTTTTGACTCATTACTGGGCCTTAGTGTAGAATGAATGCTTAACAATTAACCACCAAGTCACCATGCGACCTGAGCTGCCCAACCTGAAATGGATGTTGTCTGACCCACAGAGTAATAAAATTGGATGCGCACAGCAGCACCCATCATTAAATGGAAGTGGTGTGTACAAGATCGGGCTCAAACAGGACCTGAAGGCACAAGTAAGTTACATGAAGAAGTGGCCCAAATGCCTAGGATCCCCACTCCTGTAACATTAGCACCTTCTCTCCATCTGCACCTATGGCCTCATGGGGAGTTACTTACAATCAGTTGACTAAAGAAGAGAAAATTCATGCCTGATTTAAAGATGGTTCTGTGTGATACACAGGCACCACTCAAAAGTAGACATCAGCAGTGCTACAGCCCCTTTCTGGGATCTCCCTGAAGGGAAATCCTCCCAGTGGGCAGAACTTAGAGCAGTGTATCTGCTTGTTCATTGTTGTTGTAAGGAGAAATGACCAGATATGTGATTGTATACTAATTCATGGGCTGTGGCCAATGTTTTGGCTGGATGGTCAGGGAGTGGAAGGAACATGATTGGACAACTGGTGACAAGGTGATATAGGGAAGAGGCATGTGGACAGACCTCTATGAACGCGCCAAAGAAGTGAAGATATTTGTGGCTCATATGCATGCTCAACAAAGGGCGACCTTGGCAGAGGAGGATTTTAACAATCAAATTTATAGAATGACACATTCTGTGGATACCAGTCAGCCTCTTTCCCCTGCCACTTGTCATTGCCCAATGGGCTCATGAACAAAGTGGCCACAGTGCAGGGATGGAGGTTATGTATGAGCTCAGCAGCACGGATTTCCACTCACCATGTCCAACTTGGCTATGGCCACTGCTGAGCACCCAATCTGCCAGCAGCAGAGACTAACAGTAAGTCCCTAATGTGGCACCGTTCCTCAAGATTATCAGCCAGAAATCTAGTGGCATGTTGATTACACTGGACCACTTCCATCATGGAAAGAGCAGCATTTTTTTCTTACTGGAATAAACAATCTGAGTACAGATTTGCCTTCCTTGAACTCAATGCTTCTGACAAAACTACCATCCATGGACTCACAGAATGCCTTATCTACCATCATGTATCTCACACAGCATTGCCTTGGATCAGGGAACTCACTTTACAGCAAATGAAGTGCAGCAATGGGCCCATGCACATGAAATTCACTGGTCTTACCATATTCCCTGTCATCCTGAAGCAGCTGGCTTCATGGAATGATGGAATGGCCTTCTAATGACACCACTATGGGGCCAACTAGGTGGCAATACCTTGCAGGGTTGGGACAGTGTTCTCCAGGAGGATATATATGTTCTAAACCAGCATCCAATATATGGTTCTTTTTCTCCCATATCCAGGACTAATGGGTCCAGGAATCATGGGATGGAAATGGGAATGGCAGCACTCACTATTACCTCTAGTGACCCAGTCACAAAATTTTTGCCTCCTGTCCTCATGACACTACGTGCGTCTAGAGGTCTTAGTTCCAAAGGGAGGACTGTTTCCCCCAGGCAACATACACTATTTCCATTGAACTGGAAGTTAAGAATGCCACCTATCCACTTTGGGCTTCTCATGCCTCTGGATAAACAGGCAAAGAAGGGAGTTATCATATTAGCTGGTGTGACTGATCTTGGTTACCAAGGGGAAATGGATTAATATTACATAATGGAGGTAAAGAAGAGTATGTCTGGAATACAGAAAATCCTTTGGGACGTGCTTTAGTACTACCATGCTCTGTGATTACAATCAATGGAAAACTACAGCAACTCAATTCTGCCATGACTACTAATGGCCCAGACCCTTCAGAAATGAAAGTCTGGGTCACCCCACTAGGCAAAGAACCATGACCAGGTGAGGGACTTGCTGAATAAATCTTCCTTGCTTTGTTATATGTGTATGTGTGCATATATATATAAAAAAAAGACATATATATATACACACACACACACCAAAACAAACAACCCCATTGCCATCGAGTGGATTCTGAATCATAGTGACCCTATAGGACAGAGTAGAACTGACCCAAAGTGTTTCCAAGGAGCTGCTGGAAAGTACCGACCTTTTGATTAGCAGCTGAGATCTTAACTACTGTGCTACCAGGGTTCCTATAAATATATATTATATATATAAATACATATATTGAAATGTGTTTAAATGGGGCTAGTGCATTTTGGTTGTATGCATGTTGTATCATGTTAGGTGCAAGTATGACTTTATATTTGTCTTTATTTAGAAATTATGTATGGTTTAAGGAGATGTGTATAGGTGCCAAGTTGACAAAGGGTGTACTGTGATGGTTAAGGTCGTATGTCAACTTTGCTAGGCCATGATTCTCAGTGATTTGGCAGACATTATGTAATTATCCTCTATTTTGTGATCTGATGTGAGCAGTCAATCAGTTTAACGGGGAGTTTCCTTGTGGGTATGGCCCGCATCCAGTATATATGGATGTTCTGTCATAGCTCACTCTCTTTCAATCTTGCATTCGATCCTGCATTCACCTCGTCATCCCCAGACCTCCAGCTCTTGGGATGTAAGCCAGCAGCCTGCCACTTGAACTGATGATTTTGAGCCAGCAGCCTTTTTTCAGTGAAAAAGAGGAAGACTCTCAGTGAGATGGATTGACACCATGGCTGCAACAATGGGCTCAAACTTAGCAAAGATTGTGAGGATGTGAGGGTGGTGCAGGATCAGGCAGTATTTTGTTCCATTGTAGATAGCGTCACTATAAGTCAGAACCAACTCGACAACACCTCACAACAAGGTTAACGTATTAGACTATAGGAGATCAAAATAGTTGAATCTTTCTTTTTCCTTTTTTCATTATATGGTGACTTTTTAAATTCTTTAATTCAATATAGGGAAAGTTTTTAATTCGGCACTGCTAGTAACTTAGACAAATTACTTAATGTGTCTATATTGCAGTTGATTATATCTAATAGGTGTAATAATAATGTGACCTTTTAGTAAGGTGTTAATACATATAGAGTGTTCAGGAAAGTGCTTGGCAAGTGATTAACACTAATATATATTAGGGTGACAGGATGCTAGCTCTTATTTTTTTGTTATCTCAGAGTTTTAGCAGAGATCCCTAATGCCAAGGTTAATATTACAGGTACAAGTGACCGCTCATCACAAACTAAGGTGCCAACTCACCTAGCAGGACACGTTAAGAGATTATTTTACATCCTCAGCTAGCTTTTAAATTTTACTCACTTTGAAATTAAAAGGAGGAGAAAATTGAAAAAGCCCATCAGGAATGTCTTTGCAGAGAGTTATCAGGATGGCTGATAAATGCACTTTGCCATTTGTCATGGATTGAATTATGTCCCCAAAAATGTATGCATCAATTTGGCTGGGCCATAATTCCTGGTACTGTGTGATTTTCCTGTATGTTGTAAACCTGCCTCTATGATGTTAATGAGGGAGGATGGGTGGCAGTTGTGTTAGTAATGCAGGACCTGATCTACAAGACTGGATTGTGTCCTGAGGCAATCTCTTGAGATATAAAAGACAGAAGTGAGCAGTGAGATGGGGGACCTCATACCATCAAGAAAGCAGCGTCCTTTGGACAGGGGTCCCTGCACTGAGAAGCTCCTAGTCCAGGGGAATACTGATGAGAAGGCAAACAGAGAGAGAAAGTCTTCCCCTGGAGCTGACTCCCTGAATTTGTACTTTTAGCCTACTTTGACTGTGAGGCAATAAACTTCTCTTCGTTAAAACCATCCACTTGTGGTATTTCTGTTACAACAGCACTAGATGACTAAGAGACCATTCTTGTTCTGATTGTAACAACAGTTAGTGAGAAGATAATAAATTAGAGAGTGAAAATATACGTGTCACCCCAGGTTCCACATCACAGATCCTGGCCTAAGTTAGGTTAGAGTTGGCAGAAGTGAGAAGTTTAATTGCATGGAATTTTGGAGGTTTTAAATTGGGCTGAACTTTTCACTACGTGAGTGACAGAAAAACCTATAGAAAACTCCTCATTTGGAAGGCAGAAGGAAAAATCCAAAAAGAAGTATTTAGGGAGAGTCATGCAAAAGAATGAGGTTGCTTTCCTTCACCTTCAACTGAGTCCACTCATCAATATACCAGTGGCTTTATGGAGACTCACCTGACATCCTCTGTGGATCAAAATCCAGCACTAAAGACATGTCCCAGGTTCAATGACTCCTAGACAGGAAAATGGAGTGAGTCATGTTCTGCTAGGGTGAAATGACTACTTAGAGACAATTGCAACGCATTGAGAGTAATTAAAAATAGCAGACCCAGAGATGATATTTACTTGTGGATAATTTGGTTTTATAAGGACACAAGGGAGTAAATGTAATAGAATGTTAAGTGTGACTTTGTTGTCTAAGAGTTTTGTCAAAAGTCCCAAAAGTCAAATACCCTCATATCTTACAGGAGGTGGTAGAACACCTTTAAGGAAATGTGAAATAATAGACAGGACTTTGAAGAGGCTGTAGAGGCAGATGGTTTCTGTGAAAAGGGTTATCAGTTTGCTGTGTGCACTGCATCCCTCACATCTAGCCAAGAAACGAAGGTTCTAAGAAAGTCGTTTGGAGAGTTTTATATATGTCCTTCTATTTTGAGAGACTGAGTAGGCTAAAGGCAAGTATCTAGAACTTGCTGGATTCACTTGGTAGGCAGAGCATGCAATCGAGGTGCCACTGATATCCTCCTGCTCTTTCACATTTGTCAAAGCAAAGGTAGCATGCAGATAATATAAAAAGAATGCTGGCATCATGAGAGAAATTTCTTCTAGGGGTACTATTTGGATGGAAGAAGTCAACCCAAAAAGAAAGTGGATCTTCAGAAAAAAGAGAGCTGAGGGAGAAGTGGTAAGCAGCCAACTGGAAGAGTCAGCACCCATGTCGAGGGTCACATATGGTGAGAGCTCTCCAGTGATGATGGATCTTCAAAGAACCCAATAAGTGAAGTGTCCTACTGGAGAAAAAGGCAGCAAATGTGCATCTCCCACCCTGAGTGTCTGTGGAAGGTATTTTTTTCCATCCATTACCTCAGACAGAACAGGTTTTCTTGTCTTTTCCTTAAGCCTTCCTTTGGAATACTTTTGTTCCATTTTTCCTGAGGGGAACAGGAATTGCAGAATAAATTATGCAGGGTTTTTACTTCAAACTCCCCATCTTTCAAGGATCTCCAACCTTTTCTGCCTCCTGGAATCACAAACCCAGTTTCTGAGCCATTCGTGCCTGTATGCAGGACTGATTCTGCAGGGCTTCTGTAGTAATAACTTGAAATATTTCCCTTCCAGTTTTGGTTCCTCTTCATTTCTGGCACCTAGAAATTTTCTTTTCATTCTTCAGCTCATCTGTATGTTTTCATTTATTTTATATTTTATAATTCTGTTTTATCTTATCTAGCATCTAAGTCATTGCCATGAATTAGAATCAACAGCAGTTGGTTTGGTTCTGGTTTCAGCATTTAAATGTGTTTGTATTGGGAGAATAGACTGAGCAAATTCAGTCTGCCATTAGAACCAAGGGTCAAACCCAAAAAAAACCCCTTGCCATTGGGACTACTCTGACCCATAGAGGACAGAGTAGAACTGCCCCATAGGATTTCCAAAGAGTGGCTGGTGGATTTGAACTGCCAACATTTTGGTTAACAGCTGTATCACTTAACCACTGTGAAACCAGGGTTCCAGAACCAAGGATCAATAGATTAATTTCAGGAGAAAAACAAACCAAAAAAAAATGTACCTTGGGCAATGTCAACACTAGAAATAAGTTGAATGTAGTGGTGATTAATAAAATTTGAGTCCAATGAATAAGAATTGTTTAATTACACAAGTTAATATTATTCTCTATATTATATTCTCTATATATGTCCCAGGTTTATTTAAAGTCCATACCTATAAAATTTTAGTCCCCATCTCATGAAAACGTTAAGATATTGATATTAGTTATATTTCTTTTGTTATTGATCAGAATTAGCCAGCATTTAATTTATTTGTCTTTATCACTATTTCATATTTTCAAATAAATTGTGAGGAAGAGTGTAGTGCAGTGAATTACTTAATATGACCCTTCTAGCCATAGCTGTTGTGACTACCACACAATGATTGGGTGGGACTATGCCAATAAGGTTTTTGTGGCCCACCGAGGGAACTGGACAACTTACTGCTAATGCAAAAAGGGTATGGAAACTGAAATGGTTAAGGTTATGTGTCACCTTGGCTGGGCTATGATTTTCAGCTATCAAGTGTATGTGCCTGTCTCTGTAATTTCGAAAAGCCATTACCTTTCTTGGTGGGCGAGTGATCCCTTTTGCTACCACCAGAGAACATTAATAAATTAAATAATTACCCAAACCAAAAACAAAACCTGTTGCTATCAAGTTGATTCTCACTCATAGTGACCCCATAGAACAGACTAGAACTGCCCGGTAGGTTTTCCAAAGCTACAGGTCTTTATGGAAGCTGACTGCTACATCTTTTTCCTGCAGAATGGCTGGTTGGTTTGAACTGCTGACCTCTTGGTTAGCAGCCTAGTGCTTAACACCTGAGCCACCATGGTTCCTAATTAGATGATTAGGTTACTTGAATTAAAATAGCTACTTTCTGATTGTTTTATAGAGATTAAACACTCTTGCATAAATCTAATGTTCCCAAAATTCACAAAAAATAAGGAAAGTGAGCTTCTAACACCTTAAGGATGCTAGACATTTTTTTTTTAATTGAACTTTAAGTGAAATTTTATGGTTCAAGTCAATTTATCATATAAAAATTTATACACACATTGCTATGTGACCCTAGTTGCTCTCTCTGTAATGGACAGCACACCCCTCCTTTCCACTCTGGATTTCCCGTGTCCATTCAACTAGCTCCTGTTCTTTTTTGCCTTCTCATGTTGCCTCTGGACAGGAGCTGCCCATTTAGTCTCATGTATCTACTTGACCTAAGAAGCAATCTCTTTACGAGTAACATTTTCTGCCCCATAAACCCCTTGCCATCAAGTCGATTCCAATTCATAGTGACCCTATAGGACAGAGTAGAACTGCCCCATATGGTTTCCAAGGAGCACCTGGTGGATTTGAACTGCCAACCTTTCGGTTAGCAGCCCTAGCTCTTAACCACTATGCCACAGTGTTTACTTATGTCCCATAGTCCTGTCTAATCTTTGTCTGAATAGTTGTCTTTGGGAATCATTTCAGTTGTGGGCTAATGGAGAGTCCGGGGGGCATGTCTTCAGGGATCCCTCCAGTCTTAGACCAGTAAGTCTTTTTTTTTTTTTTTTTACTAGAATTTGAGATCTGCAAACCATTTTTCTCCTGCAACATCAGGGACTCTTTGTTGTATTCCCTGTCAGGGCAGTCATTAGAGGTAGACGGGTGCGATCTAGTTCTTCTGGACTCAGACTAATGAAGTCTCTGGTTTATGTGGCTCTTTCTGTCTCTTGGGCTAATACTTTCCTTGTGTCTATGGTGTTCTTCAATCCCCTTTACTCCAGGTGGGTTGGGACCAATTAATGTATCTTAGATGGCCTCTTGCTAGCTTTTTAAGACCCCAGAAGCCACTCACCAATGTGGGATGCAGAACATTTTCTTAATAAACTTTGTTATGCCAGTTGACCTAAATGTCCCCTGAAACCACAGTCCACAACCTCACACCTGCTACTCTGTCCCTCGAAGTGTTTTGTTGTATTCAGGAAACTTCTTCGCTTTTGGTTTAGTCTAGTTGTGGTGACTTCCCCTGTAGTGTGTGTTGTCCTTCCTGTCACCCAAGATAATTCTTATCTACTATCTCTTTAGTGAATACCCCTCTCCCTCCCTCCCCACCCTCGTAACCATCAAAGAATGTTTTCTTCTGTGTTTAAACCTTTTCTTGAGTTCTTATAGTAGTGGTCTCATACAATATTTGTCCTTTTGTGTCTGACTAATTTCACTCAGCATAATGCCTTCCAGATTCATCCATGTTATGAGACGTTTCACAGATTGATCATTGTTCTTTATCGATGCATAGTATTCCATTGTGTGAATATACCATAATTTGTTTATCCATTCGTCTTTTGATGAGCACCTAGGTTGTTTCCATCTTTTTGCTATTTTGAACTGTGCTGCAATGAACATGGGTACGCATATATCTATTCGTGTGATGGCTCTTACTTCTCTAGGATATATTCCAAGGAATGGGATTGCTAGATCATATGGTACTTCTTTTTTAGCTTTTTAAGGAAGCACCAAATCTATTTCCAAAGTGGTTGTATCGTTTTACATTCCCATCAACAGAGTATAAGTGTTCTAGTCTCTCCACAACCTCTCCAACATTTATTATTTTGTGTTTTTTGGATTAATGCTAGCCTTGTTGGGGTGAGATGGTATCTCATTGTAGCTTTGATTTGCACTTCTCTAATGGCTAATAATTGTCAGCATTTCCTCATGTATGTGTTAGGCACCTAAATATCTTCTTTGGTGAAGTGCCTGTTCATTTCCTTTATGCATTTTTTAATTGGGTTATTTGTCTTTTTGTTGTTAAGATTTTGCAGTATCCTGTAGATTTTAGAGATTAAACACTGATCAAATTTTCATAGTCAAAATTTTTTTCCCAGTCTGTAGGTTGTCTTTTGACTCTTTTGATGAGGATAAGTGTTTGATTTTTAGGAGCTCCAAGTTATCTCGTTTCTCTTCTGGTGTTTGTGCATTGTTAGTAATGTTTTGTCTTCTCTTTATGCCATGTATTAGGGCTCCTAGCTTTGTCCCTATTTTGTCTTCCAGATCTTTATCAGTTTAGATTTTATATTTAGGTCTTTGATCCATTTTGAGCTAGTTTTTGTGCATGGTGTGAGGTATGGGTCTTGTTTCATTTTTTTGCAGATGGATATCCAGTTATGCCAGCATCATTTGTTAAAGAGACTGTCTTTTCCCCGGTTAATGGACTTCAGGCCTTTGTCAAATATCAGCTGCTCATAGATGGATGAATTCACATCTGGATTCTCAATTCTGTCCAGTTGCTCTATGTATCTGTTGTTGTACCAGTACCAGGCTGTTTTGACTAGTGTGGCAGTATAATAGGTTCTAAAATCACATAGTGTGCGGCCTCCCACTTTGTTTTTCTTCAGTAATGCTTTACTTATCCAGGGCCTCTTCCCTTTCCATCTGAAGTTGGTGATTTCTTTCTCCATCTCATCAAAAAATGCCATTGCAAGTTGGATTGGGATTGCACTGTATCTGTAGATCGCTTTGGGTAGAATAGGCATTTTCACAATGTTGAGTCTTCCTATTCATGAGCAAGGTATATTTTTCCACTTATTTAGGTCTCTTTTGGTTTCTTGCAGTAGTATCTTGTAGTTTTCTTTGTATAGGGCTTTTACGTCTCTGGTTAGATTTATTCCTAAGTATTTTATCTTCTTGAGGGCTGTTGTAAACGGTATTGATTTTTTAATTTCCTCTTTGAAGTTCTCTTTATTGGTGTAGAGGAATCAACTGATTTTTGTATGTTTATCTTGTATCCTGATACTTTACTGAAATCTTGTTTTAGTTCCAGTAGTTTCCTTGTGGATTCTTTGGGGTTTTCTGTGTGTAAGATCATGTTATCTGCAAATAGAGATACTTTGACTTCTTCCTTACCAATTTGGATGCCCTTTATTTATTTTTCTAGCCTAAGTGCTCTGGCTAGGACCTCCAGTGCAATGTTGAATAAGAGGGGTGATAAAGGGAATCCTTGTCTGGTTCCCATTCTCAAGGTGGATGCTTTCAGACTCCACTCAGGATGATGTTAGCTGTTGGCCTTGTATAAATGCCCTTTGTTGTGTTGAAGGATTTCCCTTCTATTCCTATTTTGCCGAGAGTTTTTATCATGAATGGGTGTCAGACTTTTTCAAATGCCTTTTCAGCATCAGTTGATAAGAACATGTGGTTCTTGTCTTTTGTTTATTTATGTGATGGATTACATTGTTTGTTTTTCTAATATTGAACCATCCCTGTATGTCTAGTAAGCACCACACTTGCTCATGGTGAATTATTTTTTTGATATGTTGTTTAATTCTATTGGCTAAAATCTTGTTGAGGATTTTTGCATTTATGTTCATGAGAGATATTGGTCTGTAATTTTTTTTTTTTTTTTTGGTAGTGTCTTTACCTGGTTTTGGTATCAGGGTTATGATGGCTTTATAGAATGAGTTTGGGAGTATTCTACCATTTTCTATGGTCTGAAGTACCTTAAGTAATAGTGACGTTAACTCTTTTCTGAAAGTTTGGCAGAATTCTCAAGTGAAACTGTCCAGGCCAGGGCTTTTTTTTTTGTTGGGAATTTTTAAATTATTTTTTCAATCTGTTCTTTTGTTATCTGTTTAGCTATTCTACCTCTAGTTTCTGTTAGTTTAGGTAGGTAGTGTGTTTCTAGAAATTTGTCTATTCCCTCTAATCTGTTGTCATCAAGTCGATTCCAACTCATAGCGACCCTATAGGATGGAGTAGAACCTCCCCATAGAGTTTCCAAGCAGTGCCTGGTGGATTTGAACTGCCGACCTTTTGTTTAGCAGCCATAGCTCTTAACTACTACTCTACAAGGGTAGGGTTTTCAAATTTGTTACAGTACAATTTTTCATAGTATTCTGTTATGATTCTCTTAATTTCAGTTGTGTCTGTTGTGATATAGTCGATCTCATTTCTTATTCAGTTTATTTCCTTCCTCTCCTGTTTTCTTTTGTCAGTTTAGCCAATGGTTTATCAATTTTGTTGATCTTTTCAAAGAACCAGCTTTTGGTCTTATTAACTCTTTCAGGTGTTTTCTTGTTTTCTATTTCATGTAATTCTGCTCTAATTTTTATTATTTGCTTTCTTCTGGTGCCTGAGGGCTTCTTTTGCTGCTCTCTATTTGTTTAGTTGCAGGGTTAATGTTTTGATTTGGGCCCTTTCTTCTTTTTGGATGTGTGGTTTATTACTATAAATTGACCTTTGAGCACTGCTTTAGCTGTGTCCCAAAGGTTCTGGTAAGACATGTTTTCATTCTTATTTGAATCTGTTAATTTCTTTATTCTGTCCTTAATTTCTTCTATAACCCAGTAGTTTTTGAGCATTGTTATTCAGTTTCCATGTGTTTAATTTTTTTTCCCTTGCTTTTTCAGTTATTGATTTCCACTTTTGTGGCTTGTGGTGAGAAAACATGCTTTGTAATATTTTGATGCTTTGGATTCTGTTAAGGCTTCCTTTATGGCCTAGTAAGTGGTCTACTCTGGATAACATTCCATGTGCTTTGGAAAAGAAAGTATACTTGTCTGCTCTTGGGTAGAGTGTTCTGTATATGTATATGAGATCAAATTGGTTGATGGTTGTATTTAAATCTTCTGTGTTTTTGTTGAGCTTCTTTCTGGATGTTCTTTCCTTCACCAAAAGTGGTGTGTTGAAGTCTTCTATTATTATTGTGGAGCTGTCTAGCTCTCTTTTCGATGCTGTTAGAGTTTGTTTTATGCATTCTGGAGCCCTGTCTTTGGGTGCATAAATATTTATTATGGTTATATCCTCTTGGTGTATTGACCCTTTAATCATTATATAGTGTCCTTCCTTATCCTTTGTGGTTGATTTTACTTGAAAGTCTATTTTGTCAGAAATTAATGTTGCCACTCCTGCTCTTTTTTGATTGTTGTTTGATTGATATATTTCTTCCATCCTTTGAGTTTTAGTCTGCTTGTGGTTTAAGTCTAAGGTGTGTCTCTTGTAAGCAGCATATAGATGGATCATATTTTTTTATCCAATCTGCCACTCACTGTCACTTTATTGGTGCATTTAGTCCATTTACATTCAGCGTAATTACTGATAGGTATGCATTTAGTGCTGGCATTTTGATGTCTTTTTTTGTGTGTTGTTGACAGTTCCTTTGTTCCACTTAATTTTCTGTGTTGAGTCATTTTTCTTTATGTATTTTCTTTTCATCTTTTTCATTGTTGTTGATTTTTGTATTTGCTGAGTCTTTATGTTTTACTTGTTTTTTATCTTGGTGTGTAGGATTGTTAGTTTCCTTTGAGGTTACCTTAATATTTACCCCTATTTTTCTAAGTTTAAACCAATCTTTTATTTCTTTATATCACCTTGACTACCTCTCCATATGAAGGATCTATGACTACATTTTTTAGTCCCTCTTTTTTGTTTACTGTTGTCATCTTTTACATATTGACTTCTCTGTTTCCCTATTTTCAGCATTTTAGCTTTGATTTACTTTTGTGATGTCCCTATCTGGTTTGATATCTGGTTGCTCTGTCCTGTGTTCTAGTCTTGGGTTGTTATCTGATGTTATTGATTTTTTCTAACTGGAGGACTCCCTTTAGAATTTCTTGTAATTTTCATTTTGTTTTTGCAAATTCCCTGAACTTCTGTTTATCTGGAAATGCCCTAATTTTTCCATCATATTTGTCAGACAGTTTTTCTTCATATATAATTATTGGCTGGCAATTTTTCTCCTTTAAGACTGTATATATGTCATCTCATTGCCTTCTTGCCTGCATGGTTTTTGCTGAGTAGTCAGAGCTTTGTCTTATTGACTATCCTTTGTAGATAACTTTTTGTTTATTCCTAGCCACTCTTAAAATTCTCTTTTTATCTTTGGTTTTGGCAAGTTAGACTATAATACATCTTGGTGACTTTCTTTTGCTTTCTACCTTATGTGGGGTTTGATGAGCATCTTGGATAGATATCTTCTCATCTTTCATGATATCAAAGAAGTTTTCTGCCAACAAATCTTCAACAACTCTCTCTGTATTTTCTGTTATACCCCCTGTTCTGGTAGTCCAATTACTCGTAGGTTATTCCTCTTGGTAGAGTCCCACATAATTCTTAGGGTTTCTTCATTTCTTTAAATTCTTTTATCTAATTTTTCCTCAGATAAGTTGGTGTCAAGTGCTTTATCTTCAGTCTCACTAATTCTGACTTCCATTGCCTCTATTGTGCTCCTATGACTTTCTATTGAGTTGTTGAATTCTGAAATTTTATTGTGAATCTTCTGTATTTCTATTTGCTGTCTCTCTATGGATTCTTGCAGCCTGTTAAATTTGTCATGGTGCTCTTCTCTAATCTTCTTAAGTTCCTCTATTTCTTTGTCTCTGTGTTCCCTGGCTTGTTCTGTGTT
This sequence comes from Dugong dugon, assembly GCA_030035585.1. Classification (NCBI taxonomy): domain Eukaryota; kingdom Metazoa; phylum Chordata; class Mammalia; order Sirenia; family Dugongidae; genus Dugong; species Dugong dugon. Next base: position 40,667,943 of record CM057479.1, read on the forward strand.
TTGCCTAATCTCCTTCCTGATCTCTTAAAGAGTTCTGTTTATTAATTTTTTCTATTCTTCCTCTGGTAATTCCAAGAAGTTCTCTTCCTCTGGAAAATTTCTTGATTCTTTGTTTTGGGAGCTTGCTGAAGCCATCGTGGTCCACCTTTTTATGTGATTTGATATGGACTGTTATCTCTGAGACATCAATAATTTATTATATTTATTTTATATTTGCTTACTGTGTCCGAGCTTCTTGTTTTGTTTTGTTTTGAAGTGCCCAAATAGACTGCTCATGTGAGCTGGTTTGATTATTGGTCCCTTTGAAGCTCTAATGTCCTGTCACCAGGTGGTGAGATCTATTACTAGGTATGTGCACCCAGGAATCCATTTACTTTCCTTGTATGGATTCAGCTCAGGTATCCAGATGGTGCAGGCTCTCACCTACAGTCACAGGCTAGCATGTGTGATTGGAGTTGACACAGGCATTTGGCTGCAGTAGTGAGTCACACACTGAGCAAAGCAGGTGCTGACGGCTACCTCTGAATGTCTGAGAGGAAACCATGTCCCTCTTCCTTAGTGTGCATAGGTGGGTAGGTTTTTCAACTGGACTATTGGCACACAGTGCTGTTGGCTGTAAGGACTGGGAGTCACTGTTTATTCTTGGATCCCTGTTGCAGGTGGCTAAGTGGCATTGTGGAGTCACTAGTCCTCAGGCTCCTGATGTGGGTAGGGGAAGACCCTGCTTAATGGGCAAAGAAGTATTAAATGTCATGAACCTGCCACTCCACCATATAGCTGATACAGTGAATTTAGGCGTCAGGTATGTACCATGTTGTATTGTGCTAATGAGGACCTATGCTGTTGAAATGTGTCCACACATGTCTATGCAGGGGTGAAAGGCATTCAAAGTCCATGGACCCCTTATGCCTCTGCCTAGGCAAAGGAGCTGTGCCTGTCCTGAGTTCCCGGCTTAGGGGAGCTGGCAGATTCTTTTCTCCTGTTTGTTAATTTGTTCCCTCTCCAAGGCCGGGAGAATGGCTCAGGGTGCATGATGGGTCCTATTTCTGGCCCAGGGGACACCACAATCCTTGAAGCTGGCCAGGACCTTGTGACGAGCAGGGAGGGAGCAGGTAAAAGGAAGATTGGATCTTCCCAAATGGGGTGTTTTTTGATCCATCAGTGGTTAAACACATGTACTTATCTTTTGCCAATTGAGCTGGATTTTCACTGGCTCTGGAGGCCTGAGTAGACTCTGCCACTCAATCTCTCCCTACCTGGAAAACACTTTCCAAACGCCACTGCCTGCTTCACCACACATGCCAGCAAATCCGACCCGCCAGGTGCAGGCTCCTACTGGGTCAGGTCTGGCCATTCTTCACTGCTTCTGAACAGTCTTTCTCTCCCCCTGCCACTCAGTCCAATTTTTCAACTTTTCCTTTGATGTTCAGGGCTCCTAGATTGTCATATAAAATTAACTTGTTTTTTGGGTCTTTGTTGTAAGAGGGACCATGAAAGTGTCTGAGTACTCTGCCATCTTGGCCCAGCCTCAGGATGATACACATTTTTAAGAAAAAATTCTTTTTATGTAACTGCTAGCTCAGAAAAAATTTAAGAATCCGAGTTCAGGTAAATTAAAATTAATCTTTGGACTGAACAAGCTCATTAAAAATTTTGGGTTCAATGGAAAAACATCGCATGCCTATGGATAGGTAGACTCAACATAGTGAAAATGACAATTCTATCCAAAGCAATTTACAAATACAATGCAATTCTGATACAAATACCAACAACATTCCTTAAAGAGATGGAAAAACTAATCATTAACTTTATATGGAAAGGGAAGAATCCCTGGATAAGTGAAGCTCTATTGAAGAAGAAGAAGAAAGTAGGAGTACTCGCACTACCTGACTTCAGAACCTGCAGTACAGCTACAGTAGTCAAAACAGCCTAGTACTGGTACAGCAATAGATATGTTGACTGATTGAACAGAATTGAGAACCCAGATGTAAATTCATCCACCTACGGTTGCCTGATCTTCGACAAGGGCCCAAAGTCCATTAAATGGGGAAAAGACAGTATTTTTAAGAAATGGTGCTGGCAAAACTAGATTTCCATTTGCAAAAAAATGAAAGACAACCCATACCTCACACCATACACAAAAACTAATTCAAAATGGATCAAAGACCTAACTATAAAGCCAAAAACTGTAAAGTTCATAGAAGAAAAAATAGGATCAATGCTAGAGGCCCTAATGCATGGCATTAACAAGATATAAACCAAAACCAAAAAGATACAAACCCCAGAAGACAAGCTAGATTACTGGGATCTTCTAAAAATGAGACACTTATGCTTAAGACTTTACCAAAAGAGTAAAAACAGAACCTACAGACTGGGAAAAATTGTTTGGACATTACAAGTCAGACAAAGGTCTAATCTCTGAAATCTATAGGAAAATCCAACACCTCTACAACAAAAGACAAATAATACAATTAAAAATTGGGCAAAGGAAACGAGCAGACACTTCACCAAAGAAGACATTCGAGCACCCAACAGACCATGAGGAAATGCTCATGATCACTAGCCGTTAGAGAAATGCAAATTAAAACCACAATGAGCTACTGTCTCACTCCAGCATTACTGGCACTAATCAAAAACACTGGAAATAACAAATGTTGGAGAGGCGGCGGGGAGATCAGAACTCTTACGCACTGCTGGTGGGAATGCAAAATGATACAACCATTTTGGAAAATGATAGAGTGCTTCCTTAGAAAGCTAGAAATAGAAATACCATACTATCCAGTAACCCCACTCCTAGGAATATATCCTAGAGAAATAAGAGCCATCACACGAATAGGCATATGCACACCCATATTCATTGCAGCACTGTTCACAGTAGCAAGAAGATGGAAACAACCTAGATGTCCATCAACAGACGAAAGGGTAAACAAACTATGGTACATACACACAATGGAGTATTATGGCAACAGTAAAGAACAATGATGATTCTGTGAAGCATCTCATAACATGGATGAAACTGGAGGACATTATGCTGAGTGAAATAAGTCAATCACAAAAGGACAAATATTGTATAAGACCTCTACTGTAAAAGCTCATGTGAAAGTTTACACACAAAAAGTAACAATCTTTGTGGGTTACAAGGGATGAGACAGGTGAGGGGGAAACTGAATTGACAATAGATAGGTGGTAAGTTTGGTGAAATATAAGACAGTACACAATACTGGGGAAGCCAGCACAACTTGTATAAGGAAAGGTCATGGAAGCTCCATAGACACATCCAAACTCCCTGAGGGACTGAATTGCTGGGCAAAAGGCTGTGGGGACCATGGTCTTGGGGAACATCTAGCGCATTTGGCATAACACAGTTTATAAAGACAACGTTCTACATTCTACCTTGTTGAATAGCGTCTGGGGTCTTAAAAGCCTGCAAGCAGCCATCTAAGATACTCCACTGGTCTCACCCCTTCAGGAGCAAGGGAGAATTAAGAGAACAGGATACAAGGAAAAGATTAGGTCAAAGAACTAATGGATCACAGCTACCACTGCCTCCACCATACTGAGTCCAGTACAGCTAGATGGTGCCCGGCTACCACCACAGACTTCTCTGACTGGGATCACAATAGAGGGACCTGGACAGAGCTGGAAAAGGATGTAGAACAGAATTCTAACTCACAAAAAGAAAGACCAGATTTATTGGTGTGACTGACTGGAGAAACCCTGAGAGTATGGCCTCCAGACACCCTTTTAGCTCAGTGGTGAAGTCACTCCTGAAGTTCAGTGTTCAGCCGAGAATTGGACAGCTTCATAAACCAAAATGAGACTAATGAGGCACAGCAGTCCAGCGACAAGGACCTGTAGGCAGGAGGGGACGAGAAAGCTAGTGATAGGGAATCCAAGGTTGAGAAGGGACAGTGTTGACATGTCGTGGGGTTGTTAACCATTGTCATAGGGCAATATGTGTACTAACTGTTTAATGAGAAACTATATGTTCTGCAAACTTTCATCTAAGGTACAAGAAAAGAATAATCTATGTGAGATCAAATTGACAACAGCAACTCAAAAGGTTTGATGAGAAGCCTCTGGGGCAGTGAGTTGAAGATAATGGTGATGGAATAATTTGGAAAAGGATAGTGAGAATAGCAGCACAACTGGAAGAATGCAATTGATGTCACTGAATTGTGCATGTAGAAACTTTTGAAATGGTGTAACTTTGCCTATGTTTATTTTCACCAAAAAAACAAAAAAAAAAGGGTCCTCCAAGGTCGAGAAGGGAGAGTGTTGACATGTCGTGGGGTTGTTAACCAATGTCGTAAAACAATATGTGTACTGACGGTTAAATGAGAAACTATTTGTTCTGTAAACCTTCACCTAAAGTACAATAAAAATTTATATATTAAATTAAAAAATTTTGGTTTCAAAAGAGTAAATACTAGGTATATATCTTTGTCTTGGATTTATCAGTATGAGTACAATACAAAAAAAAAAGCAAAAAACCCATAGTCGTCGAGTCAATTCAGACGCAAAGCGACCGTATAGGACAGAGTAGAACTGCCCCATAGGATTTCCAAGGAGTGACTGGTGGATTCGAACTGCTGACCTTTTGGTTAGCAGCCATAGCTCTTAACCACTACTCCACCAGGGTTTCCAATGAGTATAATATAAGCATATATTTTACTTTTTAAAAGACTTGAGCTTCATAAAGAGATAAGTTAGTCTTAACTTCATAAATTTCTTATATTGGTTTACTGATCAAATAAGCTAATATTATCCTTATATAATATTTAAGACTATAAAAAATGTAAATTGCATTCAACTAAATTGAGTCATATTGATGGTAAACTTTTTTTATAATAGTAAAAATATTTTGTAGTAGGTCAGTATGTGGGCAAATCTGTTGGAAAAGACATCTTTGAAGTTCAGAAAGCAAAGATGTCACTTTGATGACTAAGGTGCACCTGTCCCAAGCTGAGGTCTTTTCAATTGCCTCATATGCATGAGAAAACTGGAAAATGAAAAAAGAAGAAAGAGGAAGAATTGATGCATTTGAATTGTGGTACTGGCAAAGCGTATTGAATATACCATGAACTGCCAGAAGAACGAACAAATGTCTTAAAAGAAATAAAACTGGAATACTCCTTAGAAGCTGGGATGGCAAAATGTTGTCTTGCTTGCTTTGGGCACATCATCAGGGAAGACCAGTGTCTTAGTCATCTAGTGCTGCCATAACAGAAATACCACAAGTGGATGGTTTTAACAAAGAGAAATTTATTTCCTCACAGTCAAAATAGGCTAAAAGTCCAAATTCAGGGCGTCAGCTCCAGGGGAAGCCTTTTTCTCTCTGTCGGCCTTCTTCTCTTCGGTGTTCCCCTGCAATAGGAACTTGTCTGCGCAGGGACCCTAGTCCAAAGGACGCGCTCTGCTCCTGGCATTGCTTTCTTGATGGTATGAGGTCCCCCCCCCCCACCCTGTCTCTCTGCTCACTTCTGTCTTTTATATCTCAAGGCATTGCCTCAGGATACAGTCCAATCTTATAGACTGAGTCCTGCCTTACTAACAAAACTGCCACCCATCCTCCCTCATTTAACATCATAGAGGCAGGATTAAGACATATAGGAAAATCACACAATGCCAGGAATCATGGCCCAGCCAAATTGATACACACATTTTTGGGGGGACATAATTCAATCCATAACAACCAGTCTCTAGAAAAGGACATCATGTTTGGTAGAGGATTAATGAAAACAAGGGAAAACCTCAATAAGATGAATGGCCACAATAGCCACAACAATGGGTTCAAACGTATCAAAGATCATGAAGATGGAGCAGGACTAGGCAATGTTTACTTCTGTTATACATGAGGTTGCCATGACTTGGAGGCAACCTGATGGCAACTAACAGAAACAAAAACAGCCTAACCCGATTTCCAAGATTTGTAGGTAACTTAAAACTATGGAATAATATCAAATTGAGTTAATTAATGAGTAATCATTGGGATCCTAGATAATTTCAAAGTATGATTGAATATTAAAGCAGTGATTACTAAGCATCATACTAAGTTTATAATGTTTTTCTTATTTTTATATACTATAAAATGGCTATATCTTTGGGTTGTGATAATGAATGAGTTCATGTTTGCAAGTCTAAAAGTTGTAAAAGTGACTTGTATGGCTGCAGCAAGTTACCTTTGCTGATCTGCTAAAATTATAATATATGACAAATAATTCTCAATTATTTTCTCAGTTGATTGTACAAAATAGAAGTTAACTACCTTGGTTAAAAGTTATTATTAATACAAGTGGTTGAGACTGTCCTGGCAACAATGGTGGCAGTAACATAAGAATGTGTAGACAGACACAGTAGTGAAATACGTTTTTGTTTATCAACATGGAAAGATGGTAGTTTTGTCTTAAAGTATCTGTGTTAATGAATGTCAAAGAGGATTGTGAAACAAAACTGGAATAGCTACAGAGATCTGTAGAAGATTTGCAGAAAGGGACTTTCTATTTGCCTTGGTAAAATATCTACATATACTAAAGTCTGAAAAGAATCGACGAAAATTTTGCCTAAGATGGCTTCATTTTAATGGGTTTGTTCATAAGAAAACAAACTTTCAAGCTTTTTACTGCCAAATGTTATATTTGACTAGCTATTAAAATGATAAATTGATCTTCAGGTTCTTAACATGAGGTAGTGAAAAATTGTTCTTTATCTTCTGTGTAATCTGTCCAGATATGAGGTTTCTGGTCTCTCCAGAATAATTTTCTCTGCTTTGTGTTTCCTTTCTCATATACTAAATAAAATAAAAACAACAATAACAATACACAAAAACACAAAGAACAAAGGTTTTCCTATCATGAAAGACTGTTTCCTTAAAATCATATTATCTTCTTCTATGTTTATTTTAAGATATTTCATCACTTTGAATAAATAGGTAACTGAATATAGTTTCTCAGGCACCCATGACCCTATCTTTATTAAATGACCAAATCTCCTTTGACAACGCTTTTGATTTTGCCTTCCCAGATATGAATCTAAATTAAAAAAATAAGATTTTCAAGTTATCTTTCACAGTGAAAATTATCTTTGAGATTTTCCAGACAGCCCCAGGATAATCACAAAGATTTGTTATTTTACCTTATAACAAGAGTGGTGGTGCTAGAAATAACTAAGTTTGTTTGACGTCCTCCATGTTTCTTAACTACTTCAACATTACTATAGAGTTACTTAAGAAGAACTGTCAAGTCAAAAGAGATTCTCCACCATCTCTAAGTTAAATCTGTAGGAAAAGTGTTATTAATTTTACTATTTCAGAAATTGTATTCTTTTTGAAAAGGCCCTAGAAATTTATTACTATCCCATTGTCCATAAAATACTATTGTCCTCAGGAGAGTTATTGATCAAATTCTTATGAAATAGTTACACAGTGTACCCTGATAGAGAATTTTAAGGAGACCTGGTTGCACAATGGTTAAGCTCTCAGCTGCTAACTGGAAGGTGTGCAGTTTGAACCCACCCAGCAGCTCCATGGGAGAAAGACCTGGCAATCTGCTCCCATAAAGATTACGGCCTAGAAAACCCTATGGGGCAGTTCTACTCTGTCCTACAGGGTCACTATGAGTTGGAATCAACTCGACAGCACCCAACAATATCAATAGAGAATTTTACTTTTCTATACTTTGATATTACTGGTTATTATAATAAATTAAGTCTCATTACCAAACAGGTTTCTGCTTCCTGATGCTGGCCATAAGACTCTGCTATAAGTTACAGACTAGGATTTTTCTCTTCAACTAAGGAAAGTCTTGGTTCTTCATGGAAAGGACCATACTAGATACCCTGAACTGTTCAATAGATCAATGAATATTCTCTTGGATAAAAACGTCTAAGCTAATACTGCTTAGAAAACTTTTAAGACTGTACTCATAGACTGAGTCAGAATTTTGTAAACTCTTTTCAGTCTAGAAGTGGAAATACTACATGAAAGTACACTGCTAACCTAAGAATCTGAGAAACAAGAATTAATAACATAGGACTGAATGAATGGATGAGGAATATTTTATTATTTGTTTGGAATGTTGTTAGCACTCTGTATAATTATATTCTTTTATTTCTCTATGAAAAGACCCATTCAATTTCTTCTTAACTTACCTCTAACCCACAATTTAATAGACCATACTTTTGGAAACTGAAATGAACCATTAATCTGATTCTCACTACCAGTAACCCATTGCAGGCGTGATGATTTTGACTGATGGCAATCCCATGTATGTCAGAGTAGAAGTATTCTCTGTAGGGTATTTAATTGCCAATTTTTTGGAAGTAGATTACCAGGACTTTCTTCTGAGGCACTTTTGGGTGGACTCAAACTACCAACCGTTTGAACATGTTAACTGTTTTCACCACCCAGAGACTTCCTGATTCTTCCTATCTTTTTAGAAGTTAGAAACACATATTTTTTACTGAGTCTCATTACCTTTCCTGGTAATACAGCTGTTCGCATAAGGGCAATAAGAATCTGTCCTACTTTTTACAAGGACTTTTTTGAACAAATAGACTATACACTTAAGGTCATAACTAGAGTGTCATATTTGAGAATAAATCTCATTTACTCAGGTAAGACAAGCCTACTATTAAGGAACAAGGATTGGCTTTATATGTAAAGCCAATGCTTACTTAGTGCTGCCCAAGAAAACTGCCTTGGCACTTGACTTAAAGAGTCCACGTCTCACAGGTGGTTAGGAAGGTCATTTCCTAGCAGGACAAAGTCTTCAGCAAAGTTGGGTAAGTCAGGAACAGAGTAAGCCCCACTAATTTATACTGCAGATGAAATCTGCTGAAGAGAACATTTTCGTATAAAAAATCAGAGAATACTGTGGATAATATATTGAATTTCAGATGCTTGAAAAATATTCATTTGGCTATATCTAGTAAGGGACCAGAAACCCTGGTGGCATAGTGGGTTTTTTTGTTTAGTAAGGCACCAAAAATATATATGGATCTCAAGAGAATGGTATAGCGTAAATAGACAGAAACTATAACAATCACAAATAATGATTAGAAGTATTCAGAGAGAGAGAAGAGGGACAAACCTGATGATAATACTGTTGTGGAAGCCCTCGATAGTATAAAATGCCGGGTTGAAGGTTGTTATGGATTAAATAATGTCCCCCCAAAAGATGTGCTGAAGTCCTAACTCCCTGTACCTGTAAATGTGACCTTGTTTGGAAAAGAGGTCTTTAAAGATGTTGTCAGTTGACATGAGGTCATACTTGAGTAGGGTTTTTCCTAATCCAGTATAAATGGTGTCCTGATAAAAGAAGAGACACAGAAAGACAGACAAGGGGAAGACTTCCATGTGAAAAGGGAGACAGAGATATTGTGATGTTGCAGCTACCAGTCAAGGAAAGCCCAGGACTACCAGAAGATGGGAGAGACAAAAAGAGATTTTCCCCTAGAGCCTTCAGAGAGAGCGAGGCCCTGCTGACACTCAGAATTCAGCCTTCTAGTCTCCTCTTGGAGTGCTGGTGGCACAGTGGTTAAGAGCTCAGCTGCTAACCAAAATGTCAGAAGTTTAAATCCACCAGTCGCTCCTTGGAAACCCTATGGGGCAGTTCTACCCATGCTGTAATGTTGCTGTGAGTCAGAGTTGACTTGATGGCAATGGCTGGTGTGGTTTGTCTCTAATAAATTGTTATTTTAAGTTACCCACTTTGTAGTACTTTGTTACAGCAGCTCTAGAAAACTAACACAGATGTCAACTGATATTAATTCTCCTCTTAAATTTGCCCATGAAATAATTCGCTTTCAGAAAAACATGAATGACAATGCAAAATGTATTGCAGATTTTTGAGACAATGGAGGTAACGGTTTATATTGCTTACAACTATGCAAACAATCTAAATATTCAACTTAAATATTTCTCTTCGGCCAAGGTGATGTTTGAAAATGCTGTCCGTCAAAAATAGTCTCTGAGTAGACTGTTGATTCCCACACATGGTGTTACTCCCAGACTACTGGTCTTGCTGAACTCTTCATTCTGGTATAGTTGGTGGGGTAATGGCATGGGAGTAGGGGACAGTGGGTAGTGGAGAGAGCAGAGAAGAAAACTGCCTCATTGTCTGCGAGTATAAGGTTAGAGTTTCCTGGAAAGAAATAGAATTTTCTACTCATAATCATACTGACAATATACTGATGCTGAGGCCAAAAAATGAGGATGAAGAAAATGGTCTTTTTCTTTCTGGGCTTTGGGAAGATGGGACCTGGATGATAACACAGCTAGTTTGCTTTAAGACAGCAAAAGACAACCTCAAGAAGATAGAATCTGTCTTCTGGAACCAGATGTTTTGCTTAAATGATGAAAGGCAAAATGAATAGATTTGGGAAATACGTGAGCATTACACTGCTTTTGTTAGCTGTCGTTGAGTGGGCCCGGTCCTGCACCGTTCCCACCATCGGATGCGGATTGTGATCCATAGGGTGGTGACTGCACATAAAGTACTTTGTCCAGTAATTGAATCTGGGTCTCTTACATGGGAGGCAAGAGTTCTACCACTGAACCACCAATGCCCTCACTCAGCATTACACAGGATTCCAAAAAAATTTGCAAAAGTAAAGCTGAGGAAACAGAATCCTTGCAGTTTAAATGAGATCATTTAAAAGGTTGCTTTATATGAATATCTGAGAAATTTTCATAACAATTATTAAGAAGAACTCTAATAAGAACTTGAATTTAACTTTTCCTGCTCATGTTCTATTACAAATAAGCCACTTGGCAGAGTATCTGGATGTGTTCCTTGCCACTGTTTATGATTATTATTATTACTACTATTATAATATAAAATTTTTATATTTGAGATTGTAGCATCCCCTAAGCTTCTTGGAAAAGACTGCATACCTTGTTTTGAAAAATGCAAGAAAACAATTTCAGATAGTATGATACATGCATTTTTTGATAATGTCCTTAGTTTGGTAGTCTGATTCATTCCTTTAATTAAAATATAATTACTTTTTGCTAAAATTTACCATTATTTTCCATGAGTCAAAATCTAAGAGATACAGAAGTGTTGCAATATGACCTGTTAAACATTATACAAAACAAGCGACCAAAGTTCAAAAAAAAAAAAAAGTTTGCTATTGAGTTGATTCCAATACATGATGACTCCCATGTGTGTCAGAGTAAAACTGCACTTTGTAGGGTTTTCAAGGCTGTACGCTTCTGAAAGCACATTGCCAGGCCTTTCTTCTTAGGTGTCTTTGGGTGAGATTGAACTACCAACTTTCAGTTAGTAGTCAAGTGCTTAAAAGTTTGTGACACCCAGGGATACTCAAAGCAAAAGGATCTTTATAGAGACTTTATAGGAATGGTATGCTTCCACTTATTTTAGTGATTTTGTTAAAGTTAAAACATGGAAAACAGCATCCCTGATAATGATTTCTACTTCAACTTATACTTTCCATCTACTTGTGAAATAGCAGTTTTACTGCATTAAAACACAATGCTGACTGGCATTGAATCTCTTTAAGAGATACCAGTTGAAAGGAAAGAAGTAAGAAGAGTAAGAAAGATGGAGTGATGCTAGGGAAAATTAAATGTTCATTTTACTCAAGGGCATGTCCAAAAGTGAAAGTGGTGGATAAAGAATGAAGAAGCATTGCAAATATCTGATAGTTTGATGCAGCTGAAAAAGTTTCAGTGATAAAATGTGCCTTTCTTCTGTTTCTTTGCATCTTCATCAGGTGTTTCCTCTGTAGTTTGCCTTGTCCTGCATTTGTAAAGGGAAATTGGGCCTTATCACTCACCCATTCACTCTCTCCTGCCTCATTAGAACTTTCAGAGGCAGCATTTGTTGTCATTGACAGACATACTATTGTCTTTCTTATCAGATCCTTTTGGCAATTCTTTTTTTTTTTTTAAATTCATAGTCTATCTGCTTTGGTAGCTTCCCTTTGTCTTCTCCTTGTAATAAGTTGCTGAACAGTATCTCTTTTTTCCTCTCTTCTTTCCCTTTGTTTTCTTCATCTTTTTACTGGCTTTTACTCAGTTTTGTACAGTTCTGTGCCAGGAATACCTCTGACTTAGATTTCTCTCTTCCTTGTCACACTTCTTGAATGTTTCATTGCTGGGAAAAAAAAATAACACTACCACTCAGAATTGCTTTTTTATTTTTTGCTCTTCAAGGCACCTAGTAAACATTTGAAAATATTTTTGGAATGTCTCATAGGATAATGTTAAAAGATAACTTTCTGGTGAAAAGCGTTGTGTCTGCTAACTCTCTTGAGGTGGATTTCTTCACGTGCTGTTTAACATTTAGCGGTACGAAATGTGTACTGTGAGCAGTTATTAATTCCATGTGCTAGCAATTTTGTGCCCACTTGCTAGACTCGTTGTGGATTACTGATTTTGAATTTCTTAAGTGTAAGAAGTTCTAAATAGATAGCAAAGGTATTACTAGTATTTTAGGTTAGTTATTTTAAAAAATATTTCTTATGTATTATTTATTTGTTAAGAAATCACTTACTGTGGTTATTATGTTTGTATTTATCTTTAATATGTTTCTAGAACAACTTTTAAATCTCCTCTTCAGATATAAAACCTAGTTTATGGTTAAAATACTTCATTAGTCAAAACATTTATATTCAATTCTATTCCAGGTTTTGAGATAGTCCATATTTCCATGTCATTTTAAAAGAACATAGCTTTTTTTTTTAAATCACATAGCTCAGAACTCATTAAAAATTATTTTCTTTTTTGTAAAACAGAATAATATATCTGTTTAATTTACTGCCTCAAATAATACTGGGTCTTATTTACATGTTTACAAATAATTTTAAAAAAAGTTAATTTAAAAAAAGGATAAAACAAAACTATAGCTAATCTGCCTTAAAAATTGTCATGTTATTACATTTCAAGTCCTTCAAGAATGAAACACTTTTTACCATTATTGAGCTTTTAAAGACGTTTCATTCATCTCACAGGTTCTTGTTTTTAAATTAGATGTATTTAAAGTGACTAAAAGGTATTTAGTGACCCTTGGATCATTAAGGAAAACTTGTAGATAAAAATTTAAGTTGCTTTTATTTATCTTAGTTTTGAGCATATAAATATATATTATGCATACACATATATTTAGGTTCAAATTTATACTGAAAATGGTTTAGTTTTTTAAACTGAAGTAAATAATTAGCCTTGAGATTTGGGAAATGTTTTTTAGAGCTTTCTACAAAAATTAGCATGAAGTTATCATCTGCTTCATTTCAGCATGACGAAACTTATCAGCTGTATGCTTCTTAACTACGAATTGTGTTTCTAAGCCTTTGATTCCATTCTGTAATTCTTATCTAAAGCAAAATAATACTTCTCTCACCAGTGGCACAACAGTGCCTGGCACAAAGTACAACACAAATGTTTGTTAAGTAAGCAGATGGATGAATGCTTTCTCAAGTGGAACTCTTACATGTATATATTTAGGGCATTGAAGGAAAATAAAAAATAAATTGATTTTTCAATGATAGTGATAGTTTCCTGCTTATCTCTTTTAGGGTAATAATACATTCCAGTGTATGTGGAACGGTCCCACTTTACATTTGTTGTCTTGGTGGAACTATTAAAAATGACTCATTTCATTCCCTAATATGTCCTAGTTTGGACAATAAATTATATGGTTCTTCTATGTATATTTTATGTGAGATATATATGTATGTGTGGGAGAGAATAGAAAAATGCCTGACTTGCTTCATTCATTTTCATCTCTTCCCTGATCCCTGAACTAAATTGGTGGCCATTATGCATATAAGAAGTTTCTTCCTCAAAATATTACTTTGGTTTCACAAACCTGAAGCCAAAATTCTCATATCATTAACTTATTTTAGTCAAGGCACCCTGACTACTCTCTGCTTGAATTATATAATTAGATAAACTAGCGAATATTCTAGGAGGACCCTGGTGAAATGAAAAAGGGAAGAGGTAAGTTTTAAAGCATCATGTTAAAATTATATACAGGATGCCTACTTATTTCTGGGCCAGTGTACGTTCTTCTTGTCATCAGTAATGAAATAATGCATAAGAAAGTGATTTGCAACCTGTAGAATATCATGCAAACAGGGTATATAACAATAGTAGTCATTAGGACTGTTTACTAAGTATGTCTAGCTTTTCTTCTTCTGAGCACATAATAGGATTGGCCTTTGCTGCTCCTTTAAAGCTAAGGAAATGGCTAAAGCAGAAATTTTATGAGCCAGTCTAAGAACTGCTATTTTCCTTTTCCACAAAAGCTTAAATCAAGATTATGCTTCTGTAGCCTCGGCTGCTCAATATCTAATATGAGTGGGGCACTGTTGTCTTATATGTAGCATAAGAGGGAAATCATTTTTTGTTAGGTTAAGCCATACTTTTGACTCACAGGTAAAGTTAAACAAAGTTTGGCGTTACCTGTTGTGCAGTAAGAATCAGCATGAATCCTATCTCCAAAATATAGAAATTGATTCAGTCCTCAGATTTTGCCTTCTCCATCGTGTCACCAGCCACCTCTGTGGCGTTCTTCCTCTCTACTCCTAGCCAGTGAGAGCTAGTTCACAGCTCACAAGTTAAAAGGACACCATCCTTCAGACTGCCAAAAGGCAGATGCTAGCCACAAGTTTGGAGAGTCCACACGAAACCCCAATTTACGACCTGCTAGCTATCAATTGGGACTGGTTTCTATTACCCCTTTAGGATGCCAGCTGCAAGCTTGGGTGTCAACATGACACCCATACTGTCTGAGTTACTGGTTCCTACTGCTCCTTTGGGTTCGATGATTTACTGGAAAGACTAACAGAATTCATGGAGAGTATATGTAGTGGTTAAGAGCTCGGCTGCTAACCAAAAGGTTGGCAGTTCAAATCTACCAGCTGCTCCTTGGAAACCCTATGGGGCAGTTCTACTCTGTCCTATAAGGTTGCTATGAGTTGGAACCAACTTGATGGTACCTAACAACAACGACAACGTACCATACTTAAAGAAGTCCTGGTGGCACAGTGGTTAAACGCTCAGCTGCAAGCCAAAAGTTCAGTGGTTTGAATCTACCAGCCACTGTACTGGAGAAAGATGTGGCAGTCTGCTTCCTCAAAGATTTACAGCCTTAGAAACCCTATGGAGCAGCTCATCTTTTCCTATAGGGTCCCTGTGGGTCAGAATCAACTCAACAGCAATGGGTTTGGTTTTACACCATGCTGATGACTACAGATTTATTACAGCCAAAAAGAATGCAAAGAGATGCCTAGGGTGAGGTCTGGGATGATTCCCAATGTGGTACTTCCATGTCCCAAGAGATGCACTACTCTCCTGAGAACAGGTATTCTCATCAACAAGGAAGCTCTCTGAGCCTCTGTGTTCAGGGCTTTTTTGGGGCCAGTCCTGCATGGTAGGCTAAATCATGCCTTCTGAGGCTAGTTGATATCGGCCTCCCAGGTGGATATTTTTCCAGACTGGCCAGCCCCCATTTAACAGTACAAATTCTCAGGTGTGGTCTGTAAGTCCTAGAACAAAGTACCTCAATCACTCCAATGGTTTTTCCTATGTAGCCAAAGACAAAGGCCATCTTACTTAGGGTATAACTAGGTCACTTACTCCATACCTCATTTTTTTTTTTACAAATTTATATTATTTTTATATTAAATAATCAATGAAATTTCCAGATTTGGAATTATTGTCTTGATTATTTTCAAACATTTTATAGGCCTAGTTTATGTTATTCTGAATCTTCTTTAACTAATGCTTTTATTTCTTTTATTATGAAAACATAGTTTTAAAAGCCTAAGATAGCCTTACCTAAGGGAAATATGACAGAAAGTTAACATTTTTCTTTCTGGGACATGAGGGCATAGGTGCTTATATTACATTCTCTATCATTCTGCATGTGCAAAATATTTTAATTAGTGTATCTTTTTCAGTCATAATTTTTCTTCATTCCCTAACAATGCTGAATAAATAAGACATTACAATAATTGAACAGTACAAAATAATAGCAAAGAATTTACAAATGCTATAAAATCAGCCCCTTCCCCCACCCGCATTTACCATTAAACATTTACCAGCCTAGCATTACCCAGTGGGCTCTTTCAAACTCCTGGAAAATATAGTTTCTAGCAGAAACACATCCTCTTGGTAATTTGCTCTGCAGAACTGGGCTCTTACTGGATGCAGTGTTACAATGCCTGCATTGTTGCTGATTGTCAATCAATCGCACCATGCATTCTGCCCAGTCATTACCTTCCGAGTCTATAATGAGAAAATGGTTTCCTTCACAAAGTTCTTAATTAGTGAAATATTTTATTGTTGTATAACTTCCAAATGTTGGAATTTGGTTTTTGATAAACTCACCTAACATCTTCCTGCTTTGCCAATAACCTTTATAAGTTTTGAATAAATACTATCTTAAATTTATGACTAATAAAACCACTCATCTTGAGAGTACATCAGTATTAGCAACAGATTTTCCTCTTGATAATAAAAAATATTTAATTCATATAAAGATTACCTTTTAGTTACCATTTAATGAATATTAATTTCATTGTAGTTAATGTGCTAAATAGTTTCCGTATACACATTTTCCTATTTCTTTCTCGAAATCTCTACTAAGGAAATAGGATTTTCATATACCCTGCACTGGAATGTAAACCTCACTAGGTTTACATTGCCTACATTTTCAGTGACGTAACTAAAGGAGTGTAGAACAGTACTGGGAACATAGTAGATACTGAGTAAATATTGAATGAACGAGTTGATTGTACCATTGTAGAAACTGAAATTGGAGTTAACTTTTAACATCCCACAGTTTATAAGCGCAAAGCTATAGTTTGAATAAATGTTTCTCTTAAGTAAGTCATACAACAGTGAGATCTACACAAACTGAGAACTCTCTCTGGCAACCTTTTTCTTACCCTTGAGATGTCAGGCAGTGACTGAGCAGAAAGCATGGTAAGATTTATTGCCAACCAGAAACAGTGATGGTATTATCTGTGGTATCCAGCAAGATACCTGGATGGCATAAATGGTTAAACACTTGACTAACTGAAAGCTTGGCAGTTCAAAACCACCCAGAAGTGCCTCAGAAGGAAGGCTTGGCAATCTACTTGCACAAAGTCACAGCCTTGAAAACCCAATAGAGGTGCAGTTCTACTCAATCCTCATGGGGTTTCCATGAGTTAGAATCAGCTCAGGAACAATGAGTTTGGTTTTGGTTGTCCTGCAGGCTAGGAATTCCACAAGAGTATTTGTTTATTTTGTTCAGTGGTATATCTAAAGCCCCAGAAAAGGGCCTGGCACATACTAGGCACTCAGCTCAGCAATTAGTAGTTAAATAAGTAAATTTTATGTTCTATGTGAATACTAAGATTAAAGAATTTAAGGTACTTCAAATTGAAAGCTATCATTTAAATAAGTGTTTTCCATTATCCTATGTTCCTTATACTTTCCAGTACTATTTCTTTTATTTTATTTGATCCTAACAGCAATTCTGAAGATGAATAGAGGAGGTGTGATTGTTACCTTTTAATAAATGTGGATGCTAAATTATCCAGGGAAAAGTAAATTTTTCAAGAATATAGAGTTAACTGAAGAGCCATGATTACATCATAGTATTCTTCCTACTTTTTCTGATGAAACGGCTTTTTAAGGCATCAGAATTTACTGTTATTTGAGAAATTTTCCATGATTTTAAATAACTGTCTAAGAACCACAAATATCATTACTTAGTTTCATGAAAATGATGTCTAAAAATAGTATACCATGTGTCTTAGTCATCTAGTGCTGCCATAACAGAAATACCACAAGTGGATGGTTTTAACGAAGAGAAGTTTATTTCCTTACAGTAAAGTAGGCTAAAAGTCCAAATTCAGAGTGTCAGCTCCAGGGGAAGGCGTTCTCTCTCTCGGCCTTCTCATCAGTGTTCCCCCAGACTAGGAGCTTCTCGGCGCAGGGACCCCTGTCCAAAGGACGTGCTCTGCTCCTGGCACTGCTTTCTTGATGGTATGAGGTCCCCCTGTCTCTCTGCTCACTTCTGTCTTTTATATCTCAAGACACTGCCTCAGGATACAGTCCAATCTTGTAGACTGAGTCCTGCCTTACTAACACAACTGCCACCCATCCTCCCTCATTAACATCATAGAGGCAGGATTTACAACATATAGGAAAACCACACAATACCAGGAATCATGGCCTGGCCAAATGGATACACACATTTTTGGGGGGACATAATTCAATCCATGACACTATGTAAATATACCCAATACTCTGTGGTAAATATGTACTGAAAATAGAAGCTTTATGGCTTTATGAACTTGCCTTTCCCTAGTGTTGAAACTACCTGAAAACATGTCCTGTGTTTTGATTAACTAATTCTTTAAATTAAGTGCTGATTTTAGTACTGATTATTAGTAGACCCTATTATTTAAAAATGAGTGGTGACAGTTTAAGTCTTCAATAACTTTCAGATTTTTAGCCTAAAATTTTAACTTTTATTATTCAAAACATAGTACACAGAATTCTTATGTTGTGGAAAGTAAATAGACATTAGTTGAAAATAACATTCTAGGGCCATTGCTGGAAATGTATGGTTAAATAAAGTTAAATAGCATTTTGTGTTGTTTGTTTTTTTATTTAGTTTTGTTTTGCTTTGTTTTGAATGTAGAACATCTTAGAGTATTTAACATACCAATGTGCAGCATGACTTTCCAAAAGTGGAGGTACACTAGGTGTTATTTCCCGAATCTGCTTGAACCTGAAACAAGTTTTCTTTCTGTAGAACATTTTGTGGGACTACTACTCTGTGAGGAACACTTTGAGATATACCAGACAAGAAGTTTATCTTATATTTAGCTGTCATTTCTGAACTGATGGTCTTACTTAATTGGTTTCCGTAATTTGTGGTTCCACCACTGTTTTTTCCAGGCAGTCAGTTCCGACTTGTAGCAGCTGGTGGATTCAAACCTCTGACCCTTTGGTTAGCAGCCGAGCTCTTAACCACTATGCCAGTGAGCTCGGCTGCTAACCAAAAGGTCAGCAGTTCGAATCTACCAGCTGCTCCTTCGAAACCCTATGGGGCAGTTCTACTCTGTCCTCTAGAGTCGCTATGAGTCAGAATCAACTTGACGGCAACGGGTTTTTTTTTTGTTTGTTTGTTTGTTTTTTCTGGTTTTACCATTGTTTTAAACTGTGTCAACTGTAAAGAGGAAAACTCATTACCAGATTGCTACACACATAACACATGCCTTCTGTGTTTGCCAACTGAGCCTTCCCCTCACAAGGTACTTCCGAGGTACTCCGTAAGAACTGCCATGCTTTTTTTTTTTACTTGTTGCTGTAAAAAAAGTACAAAAATATCTCCCAGAGGAGGGCACGGTTGGTAAACAAACCTAGAAGGCATGTGTTATTTGTGTAAAAATATGGTAGTCCAGTGTTCATGCTATATTATCAAATAAAATGAAGATATTAACTGATAAAAAGAATACTAACATATTTGATGAGTTATGAGTTAGTGGAAAAAACACCCTGACTTAGTGTTGAACACATGCTTATCAGTGGGAGGGAGCTCAGTTACCTGGCTTACATTTCTTTAAATTAAGGGCTGGAGAGTTTGTCCTTTAATGCACTGTAATTCACAGTTTGTAAATACTGTTACCTTTCTACGTGCATGTGCAACTATCTTGTTAGAATATTTAACAATATTATTTTAGTGGCCAACTAGCAGGTGGGAGCAAGCTGTATATACTGATAAATGCTAAAATAGTTTATTGTAAGGATATAGAACAAAGAAGGGCAACCAAAGTGCATGGGTTTTGGTCAGCCTAATGAAGGGCTATGGCTGTTGAATGTTAAGCAATCAAGGACATTATTCAGGAAAAAAAAAGATTACCAAAAAATTACTTCAGCAAAATGAAAAAGGAAACAAAGCAGATGACACTGGATATAAGAGACTACATCAGCTTCCTATGACATAGCAGGAGTAAGGCAAAATAGGAAATTGTAGAGGCTCTATTGACTTTACACATGGAAGATTCTCTTTAGAGTGGCAATGTTTTAAGAATATCAGATTATTTTTCTTTCCCTATAGAACTAATCCCACTTTTTGATTCTACATTGGATACTTGTTTATGTGGTCTCACATTTTAACTGCTGTTTAGTGGTCTTCAACTTTAGGAAACCTATATACAAAGCATAGAAGAGAAGTATAACTACAAAAATAGAAGATAAACATTAATATGAATTGTATAAGTAATTGTTATATACTTAAATGTACATTTATATACCTATATATTATACCTATATGTGTATGCATATGTAATTAAGGTTTATAAAAACAAAAATTGGAAGGTGAACATAGGGTGAGGAAAGGTTGAAAAAAATGTAAATATTCTAATACCTACTTTTTCAGTCTTCCCCCAAGGTTTCTCAGAAGTCAGCAAAGCTATTATTTATGAGGGAGTTTTGTGCTCATGATTTATTGAGGGAGTGTTTTCAGGAGAAACCCAAAGGGAGTGAGGGAACAAACCAGGGAAGGGAAAGGAGCTGTGCATGATATGGTTTCAGGTAAAGTCTAACTTCTCTCTGATAACCTGGGAGCTCTGGACCATAAATGGTGAGACAGTCAGTCATGACTTGAGGTAGGGCAGCAGGGATTTTGTACACCTTTATTCTAGTTAGTCATTAACTCTGGGTTGTAGATGGGAGGGGGAGCACTGGTGTAACTCCCAGTCACTTCCGGGGAGGTGAGAGATGGCTTCCATGGCGTAAGTGAAATCCATCTGAGAATGTTGGCCGATGTGAGCCAATGACAGAAGATTTCCCAAGGAGCAGTAAAAGCAATCCTAGAGGATCTGGAGGGACAGCAACAACATATGCTACAAGTATGCATCCTCTTTTATTTGGTGATCTATGTTACATGAGTCCTGCCTTTACACATTCTAGGAAACTACTTGCAGACAAACAGCATCTCCCACCCATCCTTGCTTTCACATCTAGTGCAACAGCCAATCCTCATGAAAGTCGAAGCTCTGTAGGTGCTATTACAAAAATCTTTACTATTCCAAATCACCGTAAAATAAACTTTGTTTCCTCTAAACTTAAAGCCCGCATTTAACCTCATAGTTTTGAGAATTCAAAATTAATTTCTGTGTAGATCTTCAACCTTTTACTCTCTACAAAGTTATTCCCTACGCCAAACTTCTGCAGTGTCCATTCTGGAGATTCAAAATTCAGAAAGACATAGAAAAATTCTGTAGAAGACCCAAGAGATGATCAATATAATAAAAGAGGCTAAAACACTTACTTTGTAGCAAAGATCGTGGTACTTTGCTACTTATTGCTGAGAGTGTAAAACGTCCCTTTGAAAATGTGTCATAGACTCAAAGAACAGAGAAAAATAAAAAAACCTTAGGACTAGAGGTTTCTTATAGATCATTTTATCCAATATATTTTTTCTCCAGACAAGTAAATGAGGAAGAGAATATGAAGTCAGGTGAGGAACAGAGGAATATGTATGATAACTTTTTACTTTACGTTTTTAAGTTTTAACACCTTGATCAGCAATTATTTTTTGTTGGAACTTGGTATAAAGTCATTTATATACAATACATTTTTAATGTTGAAATCTTATTGCTCATGGTTCTAAATTCAACTCAGAAAATGCCTTATATGCAGTTTTGCAAAAAATGTTTTATTAAAAGGAATATATCCTTTATAGACAGCAGACTATTAAGAACAAAATATAGCCATGATTTTAAAAGTAGTTTGTCATTACAAATCTTTGAAGAAAATAATAATGACAATGACAACAACAAAATCAATAACGTAGGCATATTAACATATTTAATCCTACAAATAACCCTGTGAGATCAGTACTGTCATTTTATACATAAGGAGACAGGAATCTGAATCCAGTCACTCTGGCTCATGAAATTGTGTTCTCAACCACTATACTCTTCTGTTGACAAAACATACTCTCAACACCTGATACCTAACTACTATTTAAAACCACTGAATACACATTTGAACCATTTTCATAAACATTTTCTAGAGACTTATGAACTGAATACTATTTCACTTCTGTTCTTGTTTTGTCTGTGAACATAAAACTGTAGTACATTATTAGATGTAATTTTGTGATTAAGTGGAAAATCATTTGTTTCAGCACATATCTTGATCAGTTTTTAAGTAAAGTCATCTGCTATTTGAATATGAAGATGATGGTCCTGATCACTTTCAAAGGGCATATACCTGGAGTTGATATTGCAGTTAATGAACGAGTATGTAGGCTATAATAATCATTCTTAAGAGAAAGTGCAATGGCACAAAAGTCAGGGGGCCTAGGGTTTAATTTTTGCTTTGTAAGTAGCCATTTGGCTTTAGCGAAGTCACTTAACTCAGTGAGAATCATTTCCCTCTCCTTTAAAGTGAGGAGATTGGAGTTTTGACCTAGATCAACTTGAAGATTCCCTCAGGTCTATTCCAACCTTCTGTGATTCTGTGACCTAGGCCTCATTAGTAATGTGCTAATAGTCATACTTAGACCCAAATGAAATATATTAGGTTGCTTTTTGTATGCTACTAGTATTGTTGGGTTTGATAGTCTTATTTTTAATTTCTATTTTGAGATCCTCTTCTTCCTGCACTATGCTCTTTCTCTTAAGAAACCTTTGTTCTTAGAAAAGAACAAAAGCATATGGAATGGATAGAGATAGTCCTTCCAAGTATTTTTAAAGTATTTAGCAAGCTAACTTATGAGGATTAAAGGTAATTAATAAAAATAAGTTAAATATCTAAATTTTAAAAACAAACCTTAAGTCAGCCAGTCTATCAGCTGCTCTCTGACTGAACTGGAAAGACAAAATACATTTTTGCACCTTATCTATGCAGACAAGTTATGTAATGTGTCAAGAGAGAAGAATGACTTTGGACCTGCCCTCTGGAAAAGATGCCCTTACGTGGCATTCTTTTACTGTGATCCTTGAACAGTGTGCCTGAGCAGCTGGCAGCAGGCTGGAACAATTGGAAAACAGTGAATTAGTGGGAGGTAAGGGAAGTATCTGCGACAGCTGAAGCAAAATGAACTTTTCTGCCGAGAAAAGCTGCTTAGTTACATACAACCCTCTGAGCTCAGACGTCAATCCATCCTCAAGGAGGACAAGTGTGGGTGATATATGGAAAGGATATTTTAAAATCTGCTTGAACTTGCCAATCCAGAGATTCACACAGGAAAGAAAGCCTCAGAAAAATCATGATGGAAACAAACAAATTTTGTCATATTTATGCAGAACTTGAGAACAACAGAAGGTAGTTGGACAAAATCTCATTGCTGAGCAGATGAAGATTTCATTATTAATAATTACTATGACAGCTCTTTTAACTGTTTTTTTCTCTAATGTCCGTTGCAGTGATTACATATGTGCATTAGTTTTGTGTATTATGCAAATGGAAAAAAAATACTTTCCTAGCATGTCCATATAAAGCTAAAGCCACTCACTTATAACTTGTTGAATCTTAAATCCATTTTCAAATATGGCTATGTTGTCAAATAGAAGTAGTAGGAATATTTCTTTCTAAAGTCAGAAGCGATTCATTTTGAATGCTCAAGAAAATCACAAAAGCCAAGTGCTATATTCCTTTATAATGTAGGACATCTTGAATTATGCAAAAAATTTAAGTGACAGTAAATAGTAACAGTGTACCTTTTCTGTAATATAAACAGAAAATCTTTGTCAGTAAAGTGATGTCAATACACTGGGCAAAACACCCTATATTAAAAATAACATTAATGCTTATTTGCTGTGTGTGTTATTGTCTTTCTCAGACATCAGTTGAATCATTTATTCTAAATGAGATATTTTTAATAAAAATGTATCACATAGACAAGCTAAATCATTTTCAGTGATATTGTAACAGCTTCAAAAGGAGACACTGTGGTGTTAAAGAGAAGCATATGATTCTTGGTGTCAGTGCCAGAGAGCTATAGTTTTAATGTGTTGAATCACTTTAAGTGATGATATGAGTGATTAGATTTTACGATGCAACTTAATTTGAAAGAAGGAGACATTTTAACTTAGGCACTTAGCTAAAATTTTTCAACAAAGTTATAAAGAATGAAAATATGTAAAAAAATTTTCTGATAATTTATTTTTTAATAAAAAAAGAACATTTAGGGTATAGTAATCATTTTCCTAGGCAATAAGATGGCTGTGAGTTAATGAAAATACTCCAGATGGAGTATAACTAATCATATTTATTTTTGCAAATATAGTTAATATCTAGCTACTGAGATGGTCATCCTAATGGCGTATTTAATTAAAGTGCTAAATGCTAGCATCTTAAGTTACAGTTATTTGTTTTTGTTTTTGTTTTTTTTAGGACAGCTGGCTAAACATAGCAAGTATTATTTATTAACAATTGAGGAAGTGAAATATAATGAAATCCATAGCAACCAAAATATAGATTAAAGTTCACCTAAGGTTTAATTGGCTTTTGTTCTTTTGTAATATATTATTATCTGTGCACTCACTTTAACTCTTTGGTGACCCAATTATTTTCTGTTTTGAATTTTGTGTTGATACCATGTGTTTGCATTAATAGAAGCATGATGAATCACTGAATGTCTGAATTTTTGGTAGGTAGTATGGATTTTTTTCTTTCCCCTTCCTACAAGCCTACCCTTAGTGTGCCTTGGTACATATGAAGTACCATTATTATAACCCAGAGTCCCCACTGAGGTCTACTGGTACATACATGTAACAAGTAAAATTTTTCAAAATTTCTATTTTCCTACTAAAAATTCAGACACCTCTTACAATACCCTGTAAAAACAGTAATTTGCTGCACACGCCTGTTTCTTCAGTTTCAAACAGTCATAAGGGCCCCCACCTTGCAGCAGTAAGCACTAATAGTGGTACAGCAGCTTCCCAATAAGCTCCAGAGGCTGAAAACCTTTAGGTTGCTTTATGTACTGCTGGGCGCGAAAGGATTAAAAGACCAGCATTAACATGGTGAACGACTATCATAGATCACTGCTAATAACCAGATAATTATTACTGCATTCTTGTCAATGAGGCTGTTGTTTTAGATCGTATAATGGTGAAATGTGGAATAAATTCTGACCAACCTGTTGCCCTCTAGTCCGTTCCGACTCATAGTGACTCTATAGGACAAAGTAGAACTGCTCCATAGGGTTTCCAAGGAGCGCCTGGTGGATTTGAACTGCCGACCTTTTGATTAGCAGCCGAATTCTTAACCACTGGGCCACCAGGGTTTCCAAATTCTGACCAAATGTAAGAAATTGGAAGAAGCAGCTTTTAAAATAAAAGTAATATTTAGGAAAAGGGCTCACTCCTAAAGTGCTGGAAAACTTTTTTTATCATTGCTTGGCATCCTAAATCACTTCTAAATTTAGCAGCGTTTCTACTTTATTCTTTCTACAATGATTTTAAATAAGTGGCAGAGGACATGGTTTGCCCTTGAAGAAGCATATTTCCAGATTTTGCAGTTAGTAATAGATTTGTTGTACAGAATACATGATTTAATTTTGTAGAAATTATTGTGTAATTAGTTGTTTAAGTGTTGTCAGTCAAAAACTACCATAAGGGCATCTGGGGGAGACTGGGAAGGTGTTTGCCATGTGCACAACAGCCCCAGCACCTTGTAGGGCCTCACACAATAAAGAATTGTTCATTGATCAGATGAATGCATGGGCCCACATCTAGTCACTGGGAGGGAGGGGAAGTCAAGCTCAAGTTACTGACTCCATGCTCAGTGCTCTAGGGACTATTTGTAAGTGAATTTGTAAGTGACAGAGTAAGAGCATCATAATTCATAAATATATTTCTTGGTGAATACAAAATTACTATTGAATAAGTTATTTTTATAGCAAGGAGCTTGACGAAATCACTTGATCTGTTCTTGTGATGTGATTTCATGGTTGCTATTTGTGGAGATGCCTTTAAGTTACAGATTATACTACATTATCAAGGTTTTAGAGAGTTCATGACTAAGGCCACTAATTCAATTCTCGAGGGAAAAATTCAATTTTCCAAGGAAACTTTATTTTTCCATGGAAACTTTATTTTTCCACAGACTTTGTACCCCCAACTCTAGTTGAAAATGCTGTCCTTTTTCTAAAGGAAATGTCCTGAACCAGATGTGAGCAGATACCAGCCCTTTTCCATTTCAAACCTTGTCCAGTTGGCTACTGTTTTCTCATCTATTATGTGAAGAGTCATATTAAATATTCTCTAAGTTTCCTTAGAGGTTAGCAATAACAATCAAATTATGTACACTTTATTTCTTCTAATTCTGAAAACAATTCCATGAGACACATAATGTTCCCATTTCAGAGATAGTGAAATGAGACAAAGAGGGAATTCAAACCTAGATCTGCCCAACTTAAACCCTTAATCTTTATTTCAGGAGGACT
Source organism: Dugong dugon (assembly GCA_030035585.1). Classification (NCBI taxonomy): domain Eukaryota; kingdom Metazoa; phylum Chordata; class Mammalia; order Sirenia; family Dugongidae; genus Dugong; species Dugong dugon. The sequence goes on from CM057479.1 coordinate 40,694,375, forward strand.
GAATGTCTATTAAAAACAACCTATAAAAAGAAAATGAAACTATTAAAAACCATAACAACAATAAATAAGCAACACTTATAAATATATCCTCTTTTAATAGTCATTAATGGTTAAAATCAAGGAAGACATAATTTGTAGCCTTTATCCTAATAGAATAAGAAAATTAAGCAGATAATGTTACTTCTGAAAGCATTGCATAAATAATGTGGAGATTATTGAATAAGATTATATAATTACTTCTCTAAGGTACTGTGTTGGGTTGAATAAAAAAAAAACCCATTGCTGTTGAGTCAATTCTGACTCATAGCGACCCTATAGGACAGAGTAGAACTGCCCCATAGAGTTTCCAAGGAGTGCCCGGTGGATTCGAACTGCTGACCTTTTGGTTAGCAGCCGTAGCACTTAACCACTACACCACCAGCATTTCCATTGGGTTGAATAGTGGCCCCCTAAAAATATATCTGAGTTCTAACCCCAGGTAACTGTGAATGTGACCTTATTTGGAAATAAGGTCTGTGCAGATGCGTTTATATTAAAGATGTAGAGGTGAAATCATCCTGGATTTAGAGTAGCCCTAATTTCCATGACTGGTGCCCTTATAAGATAAAGGAGAAGTAGATTTGAGACACAGATAGAGACATAGAGGATAAGGCCATGTAAAGATGGGGACAGAGACTGAATGGCAGTCATGAGCCAAAGAACTCCAAGGATTGGCATCAATCACCAGAAGCTAGGAAAGAGGCATAGAATGAATTCGCCATAGGATTTTCTGGAAGAAGCCCATCCTGCCTTGATTTTGGACTTTTGGCCTCTAGAACTGTGAGAGAATAATTTTGTTGTTTTAAGTCATCAAGTTTATGGTAATTTGTTATGGCAGTCCTAGGAAAATAATACAGGTATAGCACACAGGTACTAAGCTAGGAATAAAAAGACCTATAGTTTATTAATTTCTTTATTATTTTTTCTCTTTGTAGAGTTGAGCATAACTTAATTATTTGTTATCCAGTAAGTTGAAGTGATTATTTATCTGCAGTAGGATAGATGACAGTAAGTACTTTTCCATAGTATTTCATAAACATCAAATACAATAGAAAATATTACTGTGGTTAATGTGATTTGTAAGCTAAAAAGCATGCAACACAGATTATTATTATCAGTGTCATTCAATCTATGCTAGATTCAATGTAAGGCTAGAGCCCTACAACTGGCAAAAACCATCCTGAGTTGATATGAAATCCAACATATACCAAAATATCAAAACTACCTGTACTGCAGAATTACAAGTGCTCTTAAGAGCTATTTGAGACTTAACTTTCATGATTCTATGATTTATTGATTCTTTAAATGGTGTAATCTCTTCAAAATACAACCATGAATCTTACTAGCACAGTGGAGGTGGAACTCTTTGTGGGCATTTTGGGAGGCCTGGATAAGCAGCCTCTTTTCACCTTGGAAGGGAGGACTGGCCAGCCTGTTATTACCCATCTTAGAACTTCATCTGAGAAGAATGATTACATAGGATGTAGTGTCATACTATGGCCCATCATTTTCTTGAATATCTTACCTCTATATTTGGTGCAACTGACACTATGATTCTGAGCTTATGTCTTACACAATTTTAAAAAAATCCTAATTTAATTCATGCTTCTTCACTCTGTAGAAATTTCCTTTTATATTTTAAAACTGTTTATGAAATGTATGAGGACAAGTATGAAAATTCTAAAGATATACAAGGATCATTTGTCTTAATGTTTATCTTCACAGGTTTTAAAACTGATTATTCAGACTTCCAATTTTAGTAAGGCAGACAAGGTAATTTGGATCATCTTCATACTGAACAACTCAAAAAGCTTGATGAAGTAAAAAAAAAAAAAAAAATTTCTTAAATCACCACTGAATTAACAATGCACTTAAAAGTTATAAGGCCAAGATTTGAAAGGTGGAACTCTAAAGATGATGTTTGGTATCAATTTTTCCTGAGGATAATAAGCTCATTCTGAGAGAGGTAGGTAGTTCGATCTTTGGGAAGCTAAGCAGTGCTTTTGAAAAATTTCAAGGCTAGGAAGAAAACTTGGGTGTACAAGTAACTTAGCTTTCCCTGGAACTGATGCCTAATTTCAAATCATCTCAAACCTGAAATTGAAATAAGATCCCTAGGACCTCTAACTACCTTCAAAAGTTTAAACAATTATGCTTATTATGTTCAGGGAAATAGGTGATAAGATAGAAATTTCTGGCAGAGTACAAGAAACACTTTAAAAAAATCACTAAATGAAAATTACAGAACTTAAAAATACAACTACTGTAGTCAGAAAATTAAGGGATTCATTCCACAGCAAGCTAGATACAGCTGAAAAAATAATTAGTGAACTAGAAATAGGTCAGAAGGAAATTTCCAAAATGAAGCAAGGAGAGACAAAGTATATTAAACAAAGAAGAGTATTTAAGAGACAAACAGGACAAAATGAGAAGATCAAACAAAGAAAAGGAGGAAAGAGACAATGGGGTGGAAGCAGTGTTTGAAGATTTAATTTCTAAGAATTTTCCAAAACAATAAAACAAACAAACAAGCAAACAAACCACAGATGCCAAAAAAGCTAAGGTAAAATAAAACCACTCTTAGGCACATCATGGTACGATTTCTGAGGAAAATAAAGAGAGACAGAGATAAAGAGAAAAATCAGAAAAGAAGCTAGAGAAAAGAGACAGATTAACTTCAAAGGAGCAGCAATTCAACCATAGCTAACTTCTTATTTCAAGAGGTAGCATATGATCAAGAATGGAAGATACTGAAGAAAGGAGTCCAAGCTGCCCTAAAGGTATTGGTGAAAAACAAGGCTCCAGGAATTCATGGAATACCAAATGAGATGTTTCAACAAATGGAGGTGCTCACTCTCCTATACCAAGAAATTTGGAAGGCAGCTACCTGGCCAGCTGACTGGAAGAGATCCATATTTGTGCCCATTCCAAAGAAAGATGATCCAATAGAGTGTGGAAATTGTTGAACAGTATCATTAATATCACACACAAGTAAAATTTTCCTGAAGAGAATTCAGAAACAGTTGCAGCAGTATATTGACAGGGAACTGCCAGAAATTCAAGCCAGATTCAGAAGAGGATGTGGAACAAGGGATATCATTGCTGATGTCAGATGGATCTTGGCTGAAAGCAGAGAATACTAGAAAGATGTTTACCTGTGTTTTATTGACTATGCAAAGGCATTTGACTGTGTGGATCATAACAAAGTATGGATAACATTGAGAAGAATAGTAATTCCAGAACTTTTAGTTGTGCTCATGAGGAACCAGTACATAGACCAAGAGGCATTTGTTTGAACAGAACAAGTGGATACTGTTTGGTTTAAAATCAGGAAAAGTATTAGTCAGGGTTGTATCCTTTCACCATACTTATTCAATCTGAACGCTGAGCAAATAATCCAAGAAGCTGGACTATATGAATAAGAAGGTGGTATCAGTATTGGAGGATGACTCATTAATAACCTGTGATATGCAAATGACACAACCTTCCTTGCTGAAAGTGAAGAGGACTTGAAGCACTTAATGATGAAGATCAAAGACTATAGCCTTCAGTATGGTTTACACCTCAACATAAAGAAAACAAAAATCGTTACAACTGGCCCAATAAGCAGCATCATGATCAATGCAGAAAACATGGAAGTTGTTGAGGATTTCATTTTATTTGGATCCACAATCAGCAGTCAAGAAATCAAGGGACATATTGCATCGGGAAAATCTGCTGCAAAAGACCTCTTTAAAGTGTTGAAAAGCAAAGATATCACTTTGAGGACTAAGATGTGTCTATCCAAGTTATGGTAATTTCAATCCCCTGATATGCATGCAAAAGCTGAGCAAGGAATAAGGAAGACTGAAGAAGAATTGATGCCTTTGAATTATGGTGTTGGTGAAGAATATTGAATATACCATAGGCTGCCAGAAGAACCAACAAATCCGTCTTGGAAGAGGTGCAGACAGAGTACCCCTTGGAAGCGAGGGTGGCGAGACTTTGTCTCATGTACTCTGGACATGTTATTAGTAGGGACCATTCCCTGGAGAAGGACATCATGCTTGGTAAGGTAGAGTGTCAGTGAAAAAGAGAAAGACCTTCAACAAGATGGACTGACACAGTGGCAGCAGCAATGGCCTCCAACGTAGCAATGATTGTGATGTTGGCGTAGGACCGGGCAGTGTTTCATTCTGTTGTACATAGGGTTGCTATGAGTCAGAACTGACTCCATGGCCCCTGACAACAACAACCACTGATAAAATTAATGGAAGAGAGTAGGAAATGAAATGGTATATTTAAAGTTTTGACAGAGAGCAACATATAACTTATAAATCTTTATATAAAGATTTTTTTTTACAGTGAAGATAAAAGAAAGATTATAGAGACAACCAAAATATGATAAAATTCTTTACTAGCATTCTCAAACAATGAAAATACCAAATAATGTTTTTTCATGCAGCAGAAAAATAACTGAGGATAAAAATTTGAAATTTCAGGAAAGTTAAAGAGCAATGAAAATGGTAAATATATGAGTTAATCTAAATAAATATTAACTATATAAAACAATAAAATATATCTTGTAAGAATTAAGAAGTATAGAAAATTGAAATATGCCACAAGAATAATATATATTTAGGAAGGGGTTGAAAGTATTTAAAGTGTTCTAAAGTCCATGTTTTATCTAAAACAAGCCTGAAGTTACCAGATAACTTTAGACTTTGCCAAGTCAAGGATACACATTTATGATTCTTAGGGTACCCATTAAAAGATTAACAAAAGGATCTAGCACTAACAAGCCAATAAAGGGGAACATAAAATAATACAAATTATAGAGTTAATATGAAATCAGAAAAAAAAAGAAAAGAAAAATGGAACACAGACCATATAGGAGAAATAGAAAACAAAAGTAGATTTAATCTCAGTTTTTTTTTTTTTTTTTTTTTTTGGTGATAATCTTAAATTAAATGGACTAAATTATCCAGTATAAAATAAATATTGTCAAACTTGATTAGAGAACAGTTTTTAGGAAATACATTATACATAGTAGGATACAGAAGGATTGAAAGTAAAAGGATACGACATTTTATGACATGAAAATACTAGCCAAGAGAAAACTAGTGAAGTTATATTGACAAAGTAGATTTTAGGATAGAATTCATCACAAGAGTTTAAAAGATATAACTCATTATAAGAAAATGTAAATTTCACTAGAGATATATAAAATTCCTAAACTTTCATTCTCCTAACAATATGATCTCAAAATATAAAAATAAAAATGGACAGAACTGAAAGGAAGAATAGAAAAAAAAAAAAAAACCTAATTAAAGTGGAGGAATTTATCATCATAATTTAGTAATAGACAAACAAACAAAAATAAATCAGTAAGACTATGGAAGATTTAAAAACTTCAATTAAAAAATTAATCCTAATTAATCTATATTGAATTCTGCACTCACAACTGCAGTTTGCATCCCCATTGCCATTGAGCTGATGCTGACACATACGGACTATATAGCCTCACAGGGTTTCCAAGGTTATAAATCTTTACAGAAGCCAACTGCCACATCTTTCTCCTGTGGAGCAGCTGGTGGTGGGTTTGAGCCGCTGACCTTTCGGTTAGTAGCCAAGCCCTTAACTTCTGCACCTCCAGGACTCTTTTCAAACATACAATGACATTTACAAAAATTGAAATCGTATAAAGGCTTTTCTGATCACAATGGATTTCAGCTAAACATTATATATATGATGTAATATATGTTATATAATATATATTATATATATTCAGTTCTATATATACACATATATATAGTCAAGTATATATATATACTTACTTCTAAATAATCCATAAATCAAAGAATGATCATCATGGAAAGTAAAATTTGTGGAAAATTTACAGGCTTAAATTCATATCTTAGAAAAGATGCTGAGCTGAAAATCAATGGTCTAAGTTCCTATCTCAATAATCTATAAAAGGAACAAATTAAAACTGAAGATATTTGCAGCCAGAAATAATGTTTATAAGATTATAAATTAATAAACTAGAAAATTAAAAGATGATCTACAAATCCAATATCTGGATCTTTGAAAGTCTACACAATGATAAATGCCTGGTACGATCTGAAAGGAAGGAAGGAAAAGGGAAAGGGAATGAAAGAGGGAGGGAAGAATGGAAGGAGGGGAGAGAGGAGGGAGGGAAAGAAGGAAGGAAGGTCAAAGGAATATCTAATATCAGAAAGTGTAAATATTAGAAGATATCATGAACAACTTTAAATTTTAAAATTTACATGAATTGGACAGACCTCGAAAAGTACAACTTCTTAAATCTGACACAAGGGGAAATAGAGAAATAGTTCTATAATTACTAAATAATCAGATATTTGTATAAAACTTTCCTCCAAAGAAAACTCCAGTCCAATATGACCTGACTAATAAATTCAACCAAATATTTAGGGGAAATTAATGCCAATCTTACACAACTCTTCTCAAAAGTAGAAAATAGTCACAAATCTTGATGAAATACTCTGGCAAAAAACACTATCATTATGAAAATTACAGGTCAATTTAAATCATGGACTTAGATGCAAAAGTCTTACAATATCAACCAAACACATCCAATGAAATATGAAATGAACAATACATCACAATCAAGTTAGGTTTATACCATGAAAGTAAGTTTAGATTAATATTTGAAAAACAATATTTTTATATTACATTAAATCATTTGATTTCAGTATATGAAAAAAATAACAAATTAAACATTTATGAAAAAAATTGGGGAACCAGGAAATGACTTATATTTCCTTAATATGATATAGAGTTCATACAAAAGTCTGCAGCTAACCCCATAATTTTTGATAAAACATTGAACGCATTTTATTTGAATTGAGAAGACAAGGATGCATGCTATCACCACTTCTACACAACGTATTACTAGAGGTCCTACTCAGTGTATGAAAGCATGAAAAAGAATAAGTAACACAGATTGTAAAATAAGAAATAAATGCATCATTATTTACAGATGGCACAATAATATACGTAGAAAATATAAATAAATCTCCTTGTAAATTATTAGAATTAAGAAATGAGCTTAGTAAGATTAATGGACACATGCTCAACATACAAATATAAAAAGTATACCTACATACCAAATACAAATATAATTATTTATCTTTTAAAATACACCATTTTCAGTGGATAAAACATACCAAATACTTAGGAATTTAACCAGAGAAAAATGTGCAAGCACTCTACCCAGACAGTATAAAATATTATTGAGAGATAAACTAGGTATACTCTGCTCGTGGATTGGAAGAGTGCACACTTTAAAGATACCAAATTCTCTACAGATTCTTATATAGATAAACTGCAAAACTTAAAGGACATTTTGCAAAAATTGACAAGCTGATTCTAAAGTTCATAGAGAAATGCTATAGGCCACTATTAAACAAGTTACTCTTGATGAAGAATAACATTGCTGGATGACTTTCAGCAAGCCTCTTCACAGTGCTACAGTAAATAGGGAACTGTGGTATTAAAGTTGGATACATAGACCAATAAAACAGAATGGAGAGTGCATGCATATATGAAGACTTGATTTATTAGGGATACTCCAGAGTAGTAGAGGGAGGAAGTTTTTCTTTTTTTTTTAAATAAATATAAATCAACTGAATAACATTTTGAGAAAAAAATGTAGCATGACCTCTATACCACACCATACCCCAAAATCAATTCCAGACAGATTTTAATATCTAAATGTATCATGCAAGAAGTACGGTTTCAGAAGTACAATATCTTCATACCATATATAGTATCTTAACTATTTTGGGATAAGAAAAAGAAAAGTCTTAAATAGTACCCAAAAAAAGCACTAATAATAAAGGCAAAGAATGATACATTTGACTATATCAAATTAAGAGTATTTATTCAGAATAAAACCATATTAGCAGATTAATAATATAAAATAAAGTATGAGAAAGTATTTTCAGCACATGTAATTGACACACATACATACATATTTATATATATGTATGAAGCTACCATCCAATAGAAAAAATGAGCAAGAGATATGAAGCCACACTTTACAAAAGAGAATGTCAAATGTACTATATAAATTCATAAAACTATGCACAATTCACTAATATTCAGGAAAATACATGGTATCTGTAAGTTATCAGTTTTTACCCACCAGAATGGCTAAAATTTAAAGAACTACAATATGAGATTTTGGACAAGATGTGGAGCATTAGGAACTATCAAATACTCCTATGGGAGGAAAAATTGGTACAAATATTTTGGAAAATGTTTAACATCATCTACTAATGTTGTGGAGTTCTGGGTACCATGAAGGGTTAAGTGTTCAGCTATAAGCAGAAAGGTTGATGGTTCAAATCCACCTAGAGGCTTTTTAGAAGAAATCTCCAGCCATCTACTTCCAAAAGATCACAATCACTGAAAATCCTATGAAGCAAAAGTTCTACTCTGAAACACATGGGTTCTCCGTGAGTCAGAATCAACTCAAAGGCAACTGTTTTGTTTTGTTTTTTTTTTTTTGTTGTTGTTGTTGTTTTATTAATGTTACATATCTTCACTACTTTATGATCCAACAATTTCATTCCTTGGTATATATCAACAGAAATGCATGTGCAAAGAGATTGTGAGAAGGTTCACAGCGGCACAGAAAAACTATGTAAGAATGTTCATAGATGCCTTCATACAACAGAAGATATGCAGCAATAAAAATGAATAAACCAAGGCTACACAAAACAATATGTAAGAATCTTAAATACAGTAAGTCAGAGACTAAAGAATGCATATTGTATTATTGCAAACTACAAACTAAACCCATTGCCGTTGAGTTGGTTTCGACTCATAGTGACCCTATAGGACAGAGTAGAACTGACCCACAGGGTTTCCAAGGCTGTAAACCTATGAAAGCAACTTGCCACATTTTTCTCCCACGTTGCCATGGTGGATTCCAAGCGCTGACCTTTTGGTTAGCAGTCAAGTGCTTTAACCACTTGGTAACCAATATTCCTCTGTATTATTCCATTTATAAAAAATTCTAAAATTGACAAATTTAAGCTATAGTATCAGATTTTTTTATGCACTTTTCTGTGTACAATAAAAACATTTTGGAATGCTTATTGTTAAAATATTTTGGTTGCAAAGTTTAAGAGAAGCCTTTCAATATAGAATGTCTTAATCCATTTGCTTCGTTATATGCCTTGTACTTGATTGTGTGTATATAATCCCATAGCAAGGATCCCGTTTATTTCCTGGCATGATTGTACTGATGAGAAAGGACTAAACTGCCCACCTGGCATAAACTTAAATCTTTCAGGCCAGTAGAGGTTATTTAGAAAATTACCTCTTTCAGTGAATTAAAATCAGCCAAATAGATTTGTATAGCTTTACATGCCAAATGTAAGCCATAAAACTGCCCCTACATTTAGGATTAGACAATGGAGGCTGACTTGTTTGAAAAATTGAGTTTCATTTGCCAGAAAAGGAAAACAGTGTCATTTAAAAAATCTAAACACAATGATGATCACTGCATTTCAAATAAAGTGTATAGGAAGACTGAAGGGACTCTATCATTCCTTTTGTGGACACCCCTCAGCAGATGACATCTACTCCTACACAGTTACATGAATGTTGTACTGAAACCAAATTCCTCAGAAAAGTTACAATCTGTTGCTTTGGTCAGGAATTGAGTGTTGCATCATGACATATGAAGCCTGTGGAGGTTTACTGTTCTACTGCCAATTAAATTACCAACCCAATCAGCTTTTCACAGATTCCTTCTCTTATAGCTGTACTATTGGATGAAGTACAATAGAGAGTTGATCAATTATCTGACCAAAAAGATTCACAATGAAAATAATTATCAATCACTCTGCTAATTGAAATACACATAAAATCTTAACATTTAGAATATAAAAATCAATGAAATCAATTAAATAAATATTTGTTTATTTCTGTGCTTGTCATTTGAAAATAAACTGAGACTTAAATTTTATTTTCATTTTAAAAGTAATTCTTGTTTTAGGGATAATTTATTCTATCACTAAGTAAATGTAAACCAATGTGAGTATAGTTTATTATGTAATATATTGCAAAAAATCACATTTTTACTTCAGACATTATGGAAACTGAGATAGTGAAGACATGAAGCTTCAAGCCAGGATTCCAAATACCTTCATATATATACATACACACATATATATATATATGTGTGTGTGTGTGTGTGTGTGTGTGTGTGTGTATATGTACATATATATATATATTTTACCTTAAGTATTCAAGAACTAAAGGAGCCCTGGTAGTGCAATTGTTAAGTGCAAAACGAAAGGTTAGTGGTTCAAACTCACCAGCAGCTCTGCAACAAAGAAAAAAAGCCAAACAAGACTTGACTGGGGAGGATGGTATTTTGAGAACATGGGAGGAAGTTGACTGTGACTAGAAGCCCACACAGCTGTGGGAATTCAGTAAGTGGTATGAACCAGGAAATCAGGATACTTGAGACCATTGCTGGAGTGTGGATCATCACAACTTTTTAATGAGGCAACTCTCAATCCTCTGAACAGCCATATCATTATTTTTTGGAGCAAGAGTTGTAACAGGCTATAAAGGTAGTTCAACACTTCTAAGAAAGATACAAAACAAAAGAAAACTAGCACTAATGATACATTTGTTCTTATACTGAAAGCTATCTATTTGCATACCGGCAATCACATGCTAATACGGTGCTATGCATGTATTCTTTTCAAGTTTAGAGTTAGGTCAGATACTGTATTAACATATAACACAGGAGATATTTTCTTCAGTTTGTTTGTTTGAAAGAGGTTTTCTCTTACCAAGTTTGTCTTCTTTTAAAGATTAAGTCCCTCATGCTGGGAGATTTTTTTTTTTTTTTTTTAACCTCAGCAGGAGAGATTTCATTGAAATTGTGGGGATGAAGCATATTGAGTTACATACGGAATAGATAAAAACAGCAAGTGTGGAATATTCCTTTAAGAATATTCTGGTGGAAGAAAAGAGGACAGAGAAGTGGTTAGAGGGCGTGTTAAGGGCCTGAGTTATTGTAGTAAACACTTTATTTATAATTTTAGTAGAAGAACAGAGATAATAAAAACAAGTTAGTTCCTTGAAGAAGCAAAGTTTTATAGAAGTGAAAGAGTAGGTAATTTAGAACAAGGTTCATAAGTTAGGCTTGGGTTGAAAGAGAAGTTTCTTCCTTTGAAACTTGAGGAATGGAAGTACATTTGGATATAGAAATATATGTTTTTGGATGAAGGATTTCATGCTCAACCCTTCATTTTGTGCGTGTGTGTATGAAATAGAAGACTAAATTATCTGCTAAAAATAAGGAGACACAGACTGTTGTTGTTCCATAACAAAAATAAAGCAAAATTTCTCTAGGTGGAATGAGAAAGGGAGCAGCTCAGAGACAGTTAAACAGTTTTCCAAACAATTTTTATAACTGCATCAAAGTTAGACTTTGATGAAAAAAGTTAGTCAGGTAGTCCCTGACTTATGACAGGGTTTGGTTCCTATGACTCCATCCTAGTAGGTTCTGATGTAAGTCAAATACCTCTTTTTGTTTTTTCACTATTATTGCCTTTTACTATAAGTATCTTTATAAATCCAATCTTTATTTGTTTTGGGGGGTTAGAAACATTACATATAAACTTACAAATATATTTTAATACATACATACATAAAAAATACACAAACCATAAAAATTTTCTCTCACGATGAAGATGAGTTGGACGACATTGACGTTTTGTCAGTTGTGGTAATAACTCCACTTGTGGAGGTTTCTGAATTTAGATTATCTGTGGGAATGGGTGTGGCATTTCTAGTTAGAAAATTAGTGAGAGTTGTCTGTATAGTTCTTTTCTTCTTTTCTTCATATATTTCGTGGTAGTATTTCATTGCTTCCCGAATTTGCCTATTGACTTTAGCAAAGTGATCAGCATTTGGGTCCATGTTTTCAAGCAACTGAAGCCCCTGATTTAGTTTAGAAAACTAAATCTATATGGCAGTGATTTGAACAGTAAATCATAAAACTGAACATCTGCAAATGAACGTCTGAGAATGATAACATCAGCAAATTACATGCTGCAACATTGTATGTAGTACATATTACTAATAAGATGTAAAAAAAGAAAAAAAAAGACAGTCCTAAGTGTGATTTGTTCTAACCTGAATACGTCTTAAGTTGGTAACTACCTGTATATATTTGCCATGGTACTGACTTGTGTGGTACATAGTTTTCTCCAACGGCTCTCAGTGGTCTAGCTGCTGACAGAAATCTGGGCTATTCCCAGACTGATTTTCTCTTTAACTTTTCTCATTTAAAAATGTATTCAGTACATATTATTTGTCAGACACTGGGTTATGCACAGGAAATATACAACGATTAAATATTAGTATCTGCCTATATCAGTCAGGGTTAAACCAGGAAAACAGAACAAGTAGGGAAGATCACAAGCAGGGTGAAACTCCACAGACACATGCTGAAGCTTTCATCCACAGGTGGAATATCTTCTCTCTCTCAGGAAAAACTCAGTCCTGCATTAAAGGCCTTCCAATTTATTCAGCCAGGCCTACCCAATTTATCCCTTATTTAAAGTCAACTGATTAGAGATTGGCAAAGTAACTTCACAACAACACTTAGGCTAGTTTTTAACTGAATAACTAGACAACATAGTCCAGCCAAGAACCCTGGTGGCCCAACAGTTAAGCACTTGGCTGCTAACCAAAAAGTTTGTGGTTCAAACTCACCCAGTGGCTCCATGGGACAAAGACCTGGAGATCTGCTCCTATAAAGATTACATCCTAGAACATCTTATGGAACAGTTCTACTCTGTCACATGGGGTTGCTATGAGTTGAAATCCATTTGAAGGCACCCAACAACAATAGCCTAGCCAAGCTGATATATCAAAAAAGCTATTACACCACTCTTAAAAAGTTTATTTCCTGGTTTAGAATAAGATAGGTAAACAAATGACAATATTAAAGTACGCTAGTGCTATGAATGATATGGGCATTTATGAATACAGACCAGGGACATCAGGAAAGGAGGACTCTGTGCTGAATAGGAGTTAACCATGAGAGATTGGAAAAGAGGGTTCAGGAGGAGGAAATGGCTTTAGACAAAGGTATAAAGGGAGCATGTCTCAGAGAACTGCAAGTAATTTAACTTAGCTTGGCATGTGAGGTTGTGGCAGAAGCAGCTGAAATAAGATTTTAAAGGACAATATATTCCACAATAAGACTTGTGGACATTATCTTAAAACTTTTGCAAAGCTTTCACAGTTTTTAACTGAGATAATGCATTTAAATTATCTATCACAGTGTTCATTATATACTACATTCTCAATAGAACAGGTATCTTATTACATAAAGTGTCTTAAGAAACAAATTTCACATAAATTAGTGGCAGCATGAAGAAAAGAATAAATGTGGGCAAGAATCATGCCATGGAGGTTACTATAATATTTCTAGTTGGAAATATGTGGGAATTTAAATACTAAGAGAATGTAGAGGCACAACAGGATTTGTTAAATGTTTGAAAGTGGAGGAAATGGAAAGAAAGAAAACAGTATTTATATGCTGATTTCTGGCTCAGTCCGGTAGGTAAATATCTGTACCACTCATGAAAATGTTGGGGGTAGATGAAATCATGAATTTGGTATTAGGCGTGTAGAATTTGAGATGCTTTTGGGAAATCCAATTAGATGCACTTTACTATGTCCAAATCTTTACTCTGACCTACAAGGTCCTGTATGATTGGCTCCTCTAACTTCATATCAATCTCAAGGATGATCTATAATTTGCCTGTCAAAGGTTTTCAAATTCTTGGATCTTGGAGCTTTTTCTTCCCTCTGCCTGCAATATTCTGCTCCCAAAAAAGAGTAATCAATTTCCTTTTAGGATTTGGAGACATAGCAAATATTTTTCAGAGAAGCCAATAAATAGAAATGCACTTTACTTATAACCTAAGAAGAAAACATAATGTATAATGTAGTTTGTCTGTATTAGTGTTCCAGTTAAAATATACAATTCTGTTTCACAAAGTAATATTATCATCGAATTAGGAGTAATTACAGGTGTTGGTTTCAAGTGGACTTCAAATGTTCATACAAACCTGGTTTTATAGAAAAGTAAACAGTTTGATTGCCCTTTGCCAAGATTACTGTTTGGAAAGTTAGCTTTCTGAAAGTATTGGTATCTGTATATTTGAAGAGCATTAAATTATGAAACTGAAAATTAGATGACTTAGTTCATTATACTAGGAAAATTTGAAAAGTGAATTGATTTTGTAAAACATACTGAATGTGCCATATATTCAGTATATCTTTAAAATACTTCAAGTATATGAGGGAAAAAAATCATTTTAATTTTCTGACTCCAAAATGCAATTTTATTCTTGGGCTGATTCAGCAGAGTAGAAATAATTTTAACATTTGCAGTTTCAAGATCAGGTTTAATGTAAGAATAAAAATCCTTTTGGGAAATTTGTGTTTATGGATTTAAAAGTTTATTTTGAACAGTTTGAAAGTATGAGGATACTTTTACAACAGACAAAAGCAAATATGTGGAACTGAACTGAAAGACTGAATCAACAGTATAGAAAACCTCTGCTCTTATGAATAACATAGACTTGTCTATGATATTACTATTAAGCACAGAATTAACATCGTATCACTCAATCCAAGAAACTTACCTATCTAGGGTCAGTGCCAATAAGGACTAGATAGTTGGTGGGGGTGGCAGTGGTCCTGGTAGGGAAGACTTCTGATGTTTGTACTTATTTGGGGGCTGTCTTCTGGCAACTCTTAAAGGGAACAACTCTTATATATGTAAATTTAAGTTTATTTTAACTTAAATTAAAAAGAAAAATATACCCTCTAGTGACAATGGAGCCCTGGTTGTGTACTGGTTAAGAGCTTGGCTGCTAACCAAAAGTTTGGCAGTTCATATCCACCAGTCATTCCTTGAAAACCCTATAGGGCAATTCTACTCTGTCCTATAGGGTTGCTATGAGTTGGAACCGACTCCACAGCACCTAACAACGTTAACAACATAGTGATAATCATGCAAGTATTTTGATTTAAAAAATAAATCTATTATATTTTATTGTAAATGTATAATTAAATTGGTTTCATAAGTCATGTCACACAATGATTAACATTATAAGAGACTTTAAAGGAATACATGATAATGCTACACAGTAAACATTTCAACTCAATTGATCTTTGTGATTGGTAACTAGAAATTTTATGTCTAATGATTTAAATTTAAAACAATCTTTTACTGATGTGAAATCTTAGAATTTTGTTTAATAATAGTGATCACAATTTTATGTATTTTCAGCATTAGGGTCTCTCTAGAAGTTAACAATGTTAAAAGCTATCTTGAAATGCAGTAAGTGCATCAAGTGGTTATAGGATTAAGATCTAAATTTCTGTAAGCAATATATGTATATACTTATATATTCATATACAAACATATATGTTTTCACAACTGTTACATTGTTTATAATTATATTTGCTTTTTAAGCATTTTTTGGCATATCTATGTTTATAATTTTTCTTTTGTTTCTGGAATAGATTTTTTTTTCTATACATCTTCATTAAATTCATCATTTGGGAATAGAATGTTGCTTAGAAAGATTAAAGTAGCTCTTTAAGCCATTGAGAGATACTGTAATATTATTAATACAAATACTTTAAGAGATGAAAGGTGTATATAAAGAAAAATTGTATCTACAGTTATGATAAAGTCAGAATTGTGCTTCAAGGGATTACTACATAAACTTTAGATGGAAAGGAATTTCCCTGTGGTTTAGCATTACTAAATTATACGAGTTACAGAGCTTTTGCATTTTCTTTGGAATCATCTATCATTGGCCATGTCACACACAGAATTTGCTGATATTATGCACTAAGGGGCATGCTGTATTCCTTGGGCCTGCTTTTCTACATTGTGGAACTCATTGAGGATCAGATCATACTCTCCAAAATTTCTAAAGTAAAAATAACAAAAATACAGCACTGTTTTTAAAGACATAGCATTCTTTTTTCATCTTTTTCCTTGACTATTTAAAATGTTATCTCCCCCATTTGAATGCTGCTAATTTTGAAGGTTAGTTAGTCTTCCCTGAAAATCTCTTTGTAATAATTTTCTATGACCTTCGGCTTACTGAATCTAGAATGCTTAATGAAAAACATTTAGTTCTAGAATTTTATGGCTTTGAACTGAACCACTAATTTCTGGATATATTTAGTAGAAAGGCACTAAAGAACACAATCCAGGGAAGATAAGTCATTCATGCATTGTAGTTGTTAGTTGCTGTCTAGTCGATTGCAACTCACGGTGACTCCATGTGTACAAGTAGAACTGTACTACAGGGTTTTCAAGCCTGTGACTTTTCGGAAGCAGATCGCCAGGCTTGTCTTTGGAGGTGCCTCTGGATGGGTTCAGCTAGTAGTTGAATGCTTAATCATTTACACCACCCAGTGATTCTATTCATAGATGGTACATCAAAATTCTAAGGTTGTCAGAATTTGCTACCCACCTCCAATTTTACATCACAGAGTGCTACAACCTCTAGTAGGATTTTGCAGTGCTAGTTTTCTTTCATTGAAACATCACAGATAACAGTTTATTATATAATTATTCCTATGTTCATATTTGTTATTAAATTAAACTGGCACTTATTCTAAAATTCCAGGGACAATCAATAATAGACAGAGTTTCTACTTTTAGAGGCCCATTACATAAGTCTCATCCTTAACTTCATCCCCACAAATACAGTCATGCACTTAGTTCAGAGTTCCCGGGGACTGGTGAGTTTACCAGCAGGCTTATCTATTAGAGATAACATTAATCATATTTTTGATCAAATGTCTCCAGAAAATTATCATGTTTATAGAGCATTTTACTGGGTGTAGGGAAATTTGGGTAAGGTGATCATTTCTTATTTCTTTTCTCCATTTTTTTTTTTTCTGATGGTATGGAAATTTTGCTCACCTCATTGACATTATCCAATCCTGCCATACCAAACCTTGATAATCAATTTGTTTTCCGTGGGTTCAGGATGTCTTGCTGTGTCCTCAGGTCTGATGACAGGAGCTACACAGTGTGTCTTTGCATAAGAATACACCTGTATAATAACCTTTGTTTAAATTTTTGACAGAGTTTTCTGTATGTAACTCTCTTACAGACTTCCTCATTTCTTTCTTTCTTTCTTCATAAACTATAATCTTCCAACTCATTGTTACAATCAAAATTATTTCAATTATCATTATTTTTGTATCATAATGATTGTTTATCCTGCAGCTACAAGCTATTTAACACATGAATATTCAAACAATTAGAAATTACTATTAACTTTGTAGCATTTCACCTACTACTTACTATCAGCGTGACATCAAGCTAGGCACTTCATTCTATTTTTAATTTCCTAGCCCCTGTCATCAGCTTGTTTTCTTTTTTTTTCCATCATATTTCCAAGGACATGTCTTTCATTACAATGGTGTATATCAGATATGTAAAAATATTTTCCTAGGGTATAGTTTATAAGTAGAAATATCTGAATGAGTTTTTCTCATTATTATATATTAATAACTATTGAGAATCTATAATATGCCAAAAATCTAGTAAATGTTTCCATATTCTGTACTGTAGTAATAAAATAAGTAAGGAAGTATCTCATAATCTTTGTTTTTTTTTCCTCTATTACTATATTATTATGGGTCGTCTTATATTACATGGAGCCCTAGTGGCATAGTGGTTAAGAGCTCAGGCTACTAACCAAAAGGTTGGCGGTTCAAATCCACCAGCTGCTCCTATATTAAGAATTTCAGTTGTTGGATATATTACTTCCACTCTTCTTTAACAGATAGCTCAGAGTAACACACACAAACATAGAAATAAAACTTCTAAAATCTAAATAGAAAGATGTAGCTTAACTTAATAGTTATTATGACTGCTAACAAATATCTGAATTACAAAAAAACTTTCTTACATTTGAATTGTATGATTATAATCTTGATTGGAAAAGCAAAACTTTTTATTTTCAAGTTTACTTATTGAGTTTATTTTTGTGGACTTTCAATTTTTATTACAAGTAGAATTATAAAGCAGCAATCCCTAAGCTATTAAGAATTATTTAGTAGGCTGATAAGTCATTCACACAAAAAGTAGTTGGAAAAAAAAGAATGAAAACACAATACCTGAATTCATTGTTTACACCTCTTGAGGCATAGACGATTAGTCTCTTTCTGAGATCAGTCAATATCTTCAGTTACTGTTTCTTTCCATGCTTTATTTTATTGTCATTTTTTTTTTAAATTGTACTTTAGATGAAGGTTTGCAGAACAAATAGTTTCTCATTAAACAGTTAGTACACATATTGTTTTATGACAATGGTTAACAACCCCATGTCAACTCTGTCCCTTCTCATCCTTGGGTTCCCTGTTACCAGCTCTCCTGTCCCCTCCTGCCTTCTAGTCCTTGTCCCTGGACTGTTGTGACCCATTAGTCTAGTTTTGTTTTATGGTGCTGTCTAATCTTTGGCTGAATGGTGAACCTCGGGAGCGACTTCATTACTGAGCTAAAAGAGTGTCTGGGGGCCATACTCTTGGGGTTTCTCGAGTCTCTGTCAGGCCAGTAAGACTGGTCTTTTTTGTGAGTTAGAATTCCGTTCTACATTTTTCTTCAGCTCTGTCCGAGATCCTCTGTTGTGATCCCCGTCAGAGGAGTCAGTGGTGGTAGCCAGGCACCATCTAGTTGTGCTGGACAAAGTCTGGTGGAGGCCGTGGTAGCTGTGGTCTATTAGTCCTTTGGACTAATCTTTTCCTTGGATCTTGTTTTCTTCATTCTCCCTTGCTCCTGAAGGGGTGAGACCAGTGGAGTTATCTTAGATGGCTGCTCACAGGCTTTTAAGACCCCAGATGCTACTCACCAAGGTAGAATTTAGAACATTTTCTTTATAAAGTGTTTTATGCTAATTGAGCTAGAAGTTCCCCGAGACCTTGGTCCCCACAGCCCTCCTCCCAGCAATTCAGCCCCCCAGGGAGTTTGGAAGTGTCTATGGAGCTTCCATGACCTTTCCTTGTACAAGCTGTGCTGGCTTCCCCAGTATTGTGTACTGTCTTACCCTTCACCAAATTTACCACTTATATATTGTCTATTTAGTATTCCCCCCACCACCCTCCCATCCCTCATAACCAACAAAGATTGTTTCTTTTTGTGTGTAAACTTTTTCATGAGTTTTTACAGTAGAGGTCTCATACAATATTTGTCTGGAAAAGGAAAACTTAAAATAGTTTGTGAATATGTTGACTCATCTGAAAAATTGTGACCAATAACTTACATAATCAGTGATTTCAATCTGTAAATAACTAACAGCCTTAGTTTCCTAGGGCTGTTATACCAAAATACCACAAAGTGAGTGGCTTGTAAGAACAGAAATGCATTGTCTCACATTTCTGGAAGTTAGTGTCAGCAGGTCCATGTTCTCCCCAAAGGCTCTAGGGGAAGACCCTTTCTTGTCTCGCTCAGTTTCTGGAAGCCCCAAGCATTCCTTGGCATGTAGATGCATCTTCATACGGCTTCTTTGCCTCCTCTCTTTTTATAGAACACCAGTCAGATTAGGACTCACCCTTCTCCAGTATGACCTCATGCTAACTTCACTGATTACTAATATCATTTGCTGTCTAGTGGACTTCAACTCATGGTGACCCCTTGTATATCAGAGTAATTCTGCACTCCACAGAGTTTTTAATGGCATTTTTTTGGAAGTAGATCACTAGGGCTTCTTTTGAGGTGCCTCTGTGTGGACTAAACCTTCCAACCTTTCAGTTATCAGCTGAGTGTAATAGTAACCCACAGTTACTAACTTAAGTAATAACATTTTCAAATAGTCTATTTCCAGACAAGGTCACATTCACCAGTATCAGGTATTAGGTCGTCACCATAAATTTTTGGGTAACACAATTGAATCCACGACTTGGGGCAAAACAATAGTATTGCATATACTTTCCAAAAGGTTATTTGTATTCAATTTCACTTAAATTTAATAAAGCATATGACCCTTTGAAAAATAACTTCATTTTAGGTTTATGCCAAATAAAGGCATCTCTTTCATTTTCCGAAATTTGAATTTTTGATCATTCCAAATGTGACTCATTGTAGCTTTATATAAACATGTTATAAATTGGGTAGTAACAAGGGTAAAGAAAGTTTAAAACAATGTAAGTTGATTTTTAACACTAACTTGCTAAAGATAAACTTTATTTTTACCCTATATCGTGTTTTAATATATGTCATTAAAAATGAACTGAAATATCTTAGGGTTAAAAGGGATCTTTAGAGGTCAGTATCCAGTTTCCAGAAGATAGAGCAACTAAATCATCTGTGACAGATTGGTATCTTTTCTGCTTTTATAGCCCTCTGGAGAGAGTGTTTGCTCATGTTTAACAATTCTCACTGTGAGAAATGTTTAGTTATTCCCAGCCTGATTCACTTGTTTCTGTTTCAGAGAGAGAGAGAGAAATGTTACTCAACTCTAGAAACTGTATATGTATTTGTGTATATATAAATACATATATAGGTTCTGGAGGGGAAGAACCTGTCTCCATTTTCTACTAATAATATTACAAAGTTATGAAATTATTATTAAATTACATCTCATATTTCACATTTGTATTTTAAATCCTTTTATTATCTTATAACTGCCTTTGATTTTTCTACCAGAAATTATCTTTTGAACATTGATACCTATTTTACATATACTTTAGATATTTTGGAGCCCTGGTGGCATAGTGGTTAAGAGCTTGGCTGCTAACCAAAAAGTCAGCAGTTCAAATCCACCAGCTGCTCCTTGGAAACCCTATGATGTAGTTCTACTCTGTCCTACAGGGTCGTTATGAGTTGGAACCAACTCAATGACACTTGACAACAACAATAGATAATTTATTCTTCTTATAAATCATGACTGTAAATTTCAGCCTGCTTATCTAGTTTCACCTCACTAGAAATAAGCTAGATATATTGTTACCAAGTTTTTAGATTATGTTCAGGATGGGGTAGTTTTGAAACTCACTGTTAGAATACCCCAGTTTTGCTTTGGTGAGACATGAGGGCCTTTTTCAAGTTCATCTGTATTCATAAAGGATATTGGTCTATAGTTTTCTTGTGATGTTTTGGTGTGGCTTTGGCAACAGGGTAATGCTGACCTCATAAAATGATATAGGACGTATTCCCTCTTCAATTTTTGTAAGAGTTGAGGAAGTTTGGTCCTAATCCTTCTTTAAAAATTTGGTAGATTCAGCAGTGAAGCCATTTGGTCCTGGACTTTTCTTTGTTGGGAGGTTGTTTATTTATTACCTGTTATAGATCAGTTGCCATTTTCCATTTATTCTTGACTAAATTTTGGTAGTTTGTGAGTTTCTAGGAATTTGTTCATCTTATTTAGGTTATCTAATTTGTTGGCTCACAATTGTTCCTAATATTCTCTTATAATCCTTTTTATTTCTTTGAAGTAGGTAGGACTATCCCCCTTTCATTACTGATTTTAGTTATTTGAGTCTTCTCACTTTTCTTTTATTAGTCAATCTAGCTAAGTTTGTCAATTTTATTTATCTTTAAAAAAAAACAAACAACTTTTGACTCCACTGATTTTCTCTGTTGTTTTTCTGTTCTCTATTTCATTTAGCTCTGCTCTAATCATTATTATTTCCTCCCTTTTGCTAGCTTTGCATTGAGTCTGCTCTTCTTTTTTAGTTTCTGAAGTTCTACGCTTAGGTTATTGATTTGAGATTTTTCTTTTTCTTTTTTTATTGTACTTTAGGTGAAGGTTTACAGAACAAATATTTTCTCATTGAACAGTCAGTATACATATTGTTTTATGACATTGGTTAACAACCCCACGACATGTCAACATGCTCACTTCTCAGCCTTGGAGGACCCTTATTTTTTTTTTGGTGAAAATATACATAGCCAAAGATATACCATTTCAAAAATTTCTACGTGTACAATTCAGTTACGTCGATTATGTTCTTCCAGTTGTGCTGCTATTCTCACTTTAGATGAAGGTTTACAGAACAAAATAGTTTCTCATTAAACAGTACACATATCGCCCTATGACAATGGATAAAAACGCCACTACATGTCAACACTGTTCTTACTCAATCTTGGATTCCCTATCACCAGCTTTTCTGTCCCCTTCTGTCTTCCAGTCCTTGTCACTAGACTGCTGTGCCTCATTAGTCCCCTTTTGTTTTATGAGGCTATCCAGTCCCCTGCTAAACAGTGAACCTCGGGAATGACTTCACCACTGAGCTAAAATGGTGTCCAGGGGACATACTCTCGGGGTTTTTCCAATCTCTGTCAGGCCAGTAAATCTGATTTTTTGTGCGTGTTAGAATTTTGTTCTACATCCTTCTCAAGTTCTCTCCAGAACCCTCTGTTGTGATCCTGGTCAGAGCAGTCAGTGGTGGTAGCCGGGCACCATCTAGCTGTACTGGACTCAGTCTGGTGGAGATCTTGGTAGTTGTGGTCCATTAGTCCTTTGGATTAATATTTTCCTTGTATACTGCTCTCTTCATTCTCGCTTACTCCCGAAGGTGTGAGGCCAGTGGAGTATCTTAGATGGCCGCTCACAGGCTTTTAAGACCCCAGATACTACTCACCAAGGTAGAATGTACAACAATGTCTTTATAACCTGTGTTATGCCAGTTGATCTAGATGTTCCCCAAGACCATGGTCCCCACAGCCCTCCTCCCAGCAGTTCAGACCCTCAGGGAGTTTTGATGTGTCTAAGGAACTTCCATATATTTTCTTGTACAAGTTGTGCTGGCTTCCCCAGTACTGTGCACTGTCTCACCTTTGACCAAAGTTACTACATATCTATCGTCTATTTAGTATTTTCCCCCGACCCCTCCCATCCTTCATAACCATCAAAGATTGTTACTTTTGTGTGTAAACTTTTTCATGAATTTTTAAAATAGGTCTCATACAATATTTGTCCTTTGTGATTGACTTATTTCACTTAGCATAATGTCCTCCAGTTTCATCCATGTTATGAGATGCTTCACAAATTCATCATTGTTCTTTATCGTAGCATAAAACTCCATTATATCTATGTACCATAGTTTATCCATTCGTCTATTGATGGACATCTAGGTTGTTTCCATCTTTTTGCAATTGTGAACAATGCTGCCATGAACATGGGGGTGCATATGTCTGTTTGTGTAAATGGCTCTTATTTCTCTAGAATATGTTCCTAGGAGTGAGATTGCTGGATCTTATGGTATTTCTATTTTTAGCTTTCTAAGGAAGCACCATATCATTTTCCAAAATGGTTGTATCATTATGCATTCCCACAAGCAGTGCATAAGAGTTCTGATCTCCCCCCAGCCTCTCCAATGTTTGTTATTTCCAGTGTTTTTGATTCGTGCCAGTAATGCTGGTGTGAGATAGTATCTCATTGTAATTTTAATTTGCATTTCTCTAATGGCTAGTGATCGCAAGCATTTCTTCATGTGTCTGTTGGCCTCCTGAATGTCTTCTTTGGTGCAGTGTCTGTTCATTTCCTTTGCCCATTTTTTAATAGGATGATTTGTCTTTTTGTTGTAGAGGTGTTGGATTTTCTTGTAGATTATGGAGATTAGACCTTTGTCTGACTTGTACTGTCCAAAAAATTTTCCCAGTCTGTAGGTTCTCTTTTTACTCTTTGGTGAAGTCTTTGAAGAGGATAGGTGTTTGATTTTCAGAAGATCCCATTTACCAGGCTTATCTTTTGGAGTTTGTGTGTTGATGGTTATGGTTTGTATCCTGTTAACGTCGTGTATTAGGGCCTGTAGCGTTGGCCCTATTTTTTCTTCGATGAACTTCATAGTTTCTGGCTTTATACTTAAGTCTTTGATCCATTTTGAATTAGTTTTTGTATATGGTGTGAGGTATGGGTCCTGTTTCATTTTTTTGCAGATGGACATCTAGTTTTGCCAGCACCATTTGTTAAAAAGGCTGTCTTTTCCCCATCTGATGAACTTTGGGCCCTTGTCAAAGATCAGGTCACCATAGGTGGATGAATTTACATCTGGGTTCTCGATTCTGTTCCATTGGTCAATATATCTGTTGTTGTACCAGTACCAGGCTGTTTTGACTACTGTAGCTGTAGAGTAGGTTCTGAGGTCAGGCAGTGTGAGTCCTCCTACTTTATTCTTCTTCTTCAATAGTGCCTTACTTATTCAGGGCTTCTTCCCTTTCCATATAAAGTTAATGATTAGTTTTTCCATCTCTTTGAAGAATGCTGTTGGTATTTGGATTGGGATTGCATTGTATATGTAAATTGCTTTGGGTAGAATTCTCACTTTCACAATGTTGAGTCTACCTATCCATGAGCATGGTATGTTTTTCCATTTATGTAGATCCCTTTGGGTTTCTTGCAGTAGTGTTTTGTAGTTTTCTTTGTATAGGTCTTTTACATCCCTGGTTAGATTTTTTCCTAAGTATTTTTTTTTTTTAGGGGCTATTATAAATGATATTGTTTTCCTGATTTCCCTTTCATTGTTCTCCTTATTGGTGTATAGGAATCCAACTGAATTTTGTATGTTTATCTTGTATCCTGCTACTCTGTTGTATCTTTCTATTAGTTCCAGTAGATTTCTTGTGGGGTCTTTAGGGTTTTCTATGTATAGAATCCTATCATCCGCAAACAGGGACAGTTTAAGTTCTTCATTACCAATTTGGACGCCCTTTATTCCTTTTTCTTTCCTTATTGCTCTAGCTAGAACTTCCAGCACAATGTTAAATAGGAGTGGTGATAAAGGGCATCCTTGCTTTGTTCCTTTTCTCAAGGGGAATGTTTTCAGGCTCTCTCCATTAAGAATGATGTTGGCTGTTGGTTTTGCATAGATGCCATTTATTATGTTGAGAAATTTCCCTTCTATTCCTGTTTTATTGAGAGCTTTTATCAGGAATGGGTGTTGGACTTTGTTGAATGCCTTTTCTGTGTCAGTTGAGATGATCACGTGATTATTTTCTTTCCTTTTATTTATGTGGTGGATTACGTTGATTGATTTTGTAATGTTGAACCATACTTGCATACCTTGTATGAATCCTACTTGGTCGTGTTCTATTTTTCTGATATGATGCTGAGTTGTATTGACTAGATTTTTGTTGAGAATTTTTGCATCTATGTTCATGAGAAATATTGGTCTGTAATTTTCTTTTTTTGTGGTGTTTTTGCCTGTTTTTGGTGTCAGGGTTATGCTGGATTCACAGAATGAATTTGAAATGTTGCTTCCTTTTCTATGTTCTGAAATAGTTTGAGTAGTACTGGTACGAGCTCTTCTCTTAATGTTTGGTACAATTCTCCACTTAAGCCATCTAGGCCAGGGCTTTTTTTTGTTGGGTGTCCTTTTTATTACCTTTTCAATCTCTTCTCTTGTTATGGGTCTATTCAGAATTTCAACATCACTTTGTTGTAGTTTGGATAGGTAGTGTGTTTCTAGAAATTTATCCATTTCCTCTAGGTTTTCAGATTTGTTGGAGTATAGTTTTTCATAATACTCTGTCACGATCCTTTTCATTTAAGTTGGGTCTGTTGTAATGTCACCCATTTCCTTTCTTATTTGGGTTATTTTTGTCCTCTCCTTTTTTCCTTTGCTGTCTGGCCAGCAGTTTGTTGATTTTGAGGATTCTTTCAAAGAACCAACTTTTGGTTTTGTTGATTGTTTCTATTGTTTTTCTATTCTCTATTTCATTTATTTCTGCTCTGATCTTTATTATTTCCTTTCTTCTGGTGGCTATGACTTTTTTTTTTTTTTTTTTTTTTTGCTGTTCCCTTTCTATTTGTTTGAGTTGGTTAATGTTTTGACTTTGTCCCTTTCTTCTTTTTTGATGTTTACATCTATTGCTATAAATTGTCCTCTGAGGACTGCCTTTGCTGTGTCTCAAAGGTTTTGGTATGATATATTTTCATTCTCGTTTGATTCTAGGAATTTTTTGTTTCCATCTCTGATTTCTTCTCTTACCCAGTGGTTTGTAAGAAGGGTGTTATTCAGTTTTCATGTAACTGATTTTTTTTTCCTTGCTCTTTGTGTTGTTAATTCCTACCTTGATTGCATTGTTGTCTGAGAAGATACTTTGTATCATCTCACTGTTTTGGATCTTGTTGAGGATTGCTCTGTGACCTAAGATGTGGTCTATTCAGGAGAACATTCCATGTGCATTGGAAAAGAATGTGTACTTTGCAACTGTTGGATGGAGTGTTCTATTTATGTCTATGAGTTCAAGTTGGCTGATTGTGCCCTTTAGGTCTTCTGTATGTTTGCTGAGTTTCTTTTTGATGTTCTGTCTTTTACTGAAAGTGGTGTGTTGAAGTCTCCTACTCTTATTGTAGAACTGTCAGTTTCTCTTTTCAGTGCTGTTAGAGTTTGTTTTATGTATTTTGGAGCCCTGTCATTGGGTTCATAGATGTTTATTATCATTATTTCTTCATGATGGATAATCTCCTTAATCATTATATATTGTCCTTCTTTGTGTTTTATGGTGGATTTTGTTTTAAAGTCTATTTTATCTGAGGTTAGTATTGCCACTCCTGCTCTTTTTTGGTAGCTGTTTGCTTAATATATTTTTTCCAACCTTTGATTTTAAATAAATTTTTGTCTTTGTTTATACTGTGTGTCTCTTATAGACAGCATATTGATGGATCCTGGTTTTTAATCCATTCTGTCACTCTCCATCTCTTTATGGGTATATTGAAGCCATTTACTTTCAGTGTAATTATTAATAGATTGAGCTTATTGCTATCATTTTGTAGTGCTTTATTTTGTGGTCCCGAGGTTTTCTTTGTTCCTCTTACTCTTCTGTGCTGTATTCCTTGTTTGTGGACTTTCTGTCCATTTCTTTTGTTTTTGTAGGTTCTGTTTTTCCTGAGAGTTTATGTTTTTCCTTTTAATTTGATGAGTAGGTTTGTTAACTTTCTTTGTGGTTACCATGAAATTTACCCTTATCTTTATAAGTTTGAAGTAGTCGATTATTACTTGGTATCACCTTGCCTTCCTCTCCATTAGAAGGTTCCATACATACACCTTTTATTCCCTCTTTGATTGTTTTGATGTTGTTGCCATTTACAGACTAACTGCTTTTTGTTCTCAGATCGAAGAACTCACTTTAATAATTCCAGTAAGTTTGGTTTTGTTTTTACGTATTCCTTTAATTTCTGTTTATCTGGAAATGTGCTGATTTCACCATCATATCTAAACAAGACTTTTGCAGGCTATATTATTCTTGGCTGGCAATTTTTTTCTTTCAGTTTTTTTATATATGTCATCCCATTGCCTTCTTACCTACATGGTATCTGCCAAATAATCCAAGCTTAGTTTTATTGTATCTTCCCAGTTTCTTTGTTTTATTTGACTATGTCTGAGCAGGCGGGCTGTGTGTTCTTTGTTTTTTGCTCTTCTTTGGGTACGATACTTTTCACCTCTGTCCCAAATTGGCAGTGTCAGTTGCTCAAGTATGGTACAGCAGGGCCGGTCTAGCTGAAGAGGAGTTTCTGGGATGGGTTGTTTGTGGTACTTACTACGGCCATCAGGGCCAGTAATCAGTGCAGGGTGTGTTCCAGTAGGCTGTGCCTGTGCTATTTGGTGGGGTGATGTTAAGCACATGGTTCAGGTAGGTAGAATGGAGGGGAGGATTGTGATGCATGGAGCTAAGATGGATATGGGAGAGAAGAGAGAGGAACAGGAGTCAAAAACATACAAGCAAACAACAAAGAGTGCTAGGGGAGCTTGCCGTTGGAGTGGAGAGATGAGAGACTATAAAATGGAGAAAAACAAAAAGGAGAAGAAGAAAAAAAAGAAAAGAAAAAATGAATAAATAAAAATTAGAAAAAAAGAGAAGCTCCCAGGGATCCTACCAGTGTGGCTATGAGGTCTGGTGAAGTTGCTCCCAGGTGTTGAAGTATAGTCTGGCTAGAAGGCATAGAGGTGTCACTCAGTGCCAGGTATTCAGGGGACAGGAAGAGAAGGAAGGTATAGAGAGACAAGAAACTGAGTAATGAAGAAAGACAAGAAGGGAAAAAGCGGAAAAAGAAAACAAAATGATATAATAAAAAAAAAAGCACAAGAAAAACTCAAAAAAACATGAAAAAAGAAATGCTCTCAGGGATCCCTCTGTGCTTCTGGCCAAACTAAGGGTGTAGGTCCCAAGCTGCGCTGTACTGCCCGGCTAGAATGGGATCCCCATTCAAGAATAGAAAAAGAAAACAAGCAAACAATTCAAAACAAACAAACAGACAAAAAACCCAGGATCCCCAGTGTGGCAGCATGGACTGGGAAGCAATTTCACAGTCGACCAGTTTCACAGTGTTTCAGAAAGAAGCAAAACGGCGCACGGAGCCAGGTATTTGAGAGAAAGGAGGGCAAGATGGTGAGAGGTAAGGAAGAGATCAAGAAGAAGTGGAAAAAAGCAACACCAGCAGTCAACAAATGGCACTCAGGGAGTTGGCCAGTGTGGATGGGTGTAATCCAAGCAGCTGGTGCTCCCAGGCCAGGAGAATGTGGCCATGGGAAGCAGAGGAGGCCAAGTGGGGGTGAAGAAGGGTGGGGGGTGGGAAAGTGTATATAGTTTTTTACCAGTTGTTCTGTCTCCTGCTGGAAGCTGTGTGAAGCTGCTTTCTCTTACTCCTGTTCACTGGTCTTTGATAGGAGTCCCAGATGGTGGATCCGCACTACATTAGCTGATAGGGGACCTCTGCATGAATCTCTCCTCGCTCTCTGTTCTTTGTCAGTTTCTCACTCCATTTAGTGCTTGGCTGAGTTCTTTATCTCTTCATTCGATACTTAGGGTTTCAGGATTGCTGTTTTCTCTGTTTGGCTTAGTTTTTCGGATCTTTGCTGTGGAGGAATGGTGTTGTGCTTCTGCCTAGAGCTCCACGTTGCCCGGAAGTTCCTTTTCCTTCTTTTTTAATGTAGGCATTTGCAGGTATAAATTTCCCTCTGAACACTACTTTTACTTGTACCCTGTAAGTTTTGGTATGCTTTGTTTTCATTTCCATTTATCTCAATGTATTTTGTATGTTACTTTGTGATTTCTTTTTGACTAATTGGTTGTTTAATAGTGTGTTTAATTTTCATGTATTTGTGGGTTCTCCAGTCTTCCCTCTATTATTGATTTCTAGTTCATTCCACTGTGTTTAGAAAAAATACTTTGTATGATTTTAATTTTCAATCTTTTTGTATGATTTCCAATTATTTTTTAATTTATTAAGTTTTGTTTTATGTCCTAATATATGCTCTATTCTGGAAAATGAACCATGTGCACTGGGGAAGAATTTATTTTCTACTGGTTTTGGATGGAAGGATCTATATATGTTTGTCAGGTCTACTTGGTTTATAGTGTTGTTCAAGTTCTCTATTTCATTATTGATCTTCTGTCTAGCTCTTATAGCCATGATTTAATACTTTGTTGTATCAAAGTCTTCAACTACAATTGTAGAACTGTCTATTTCTCCCTTCAGTTCCGTTAATGTTTGCTTCATATATCTTGGGTTCTATTTTTAGGCCCATATATGTTTATAATTGTTATATCTTCTTTATGATGTGACTTTTTAATCAATGTAAAATGTCTTTCTTTTTCTCTTATAACAATTTTTTACTTAAAATCTATTTTATCTGTTAATAATATAGCCACCTCAGCCTCTTTGGTTACTGTTGAATGGGATACATTTTTATTCATTCTTTTACTTTCAGCCTCTTTGTGTCTTTTTATCTAAAGTGAGTCTGCTATAGATAGCATATAGAGGATGATTTTTGTATCCATTCTGCCAAGTTCTGCCTTTTGATTGGTGAGATTAGTTCATTTACATTTAAAATAATAACTGGTAAAGAAGAATTTATTTCTGCCATTTAACTATTTCTTTTCTGTATGTCTTATATGCATTTTGTTCCTCTACTCCTCCAGTACCAAATTTATTTTTTTACTTAATTGATTTTTTTGTAATGTGTCATTATGATTCCTTCCTTCTTTCCTTTTCTTTAGTTATTTTCTTAGTAGCTACCTTAGGGATTAAAACTAACATCTTAAACTTGTTACAGCCCAGTATGAATAATACCAACTTTGTTTCCACTGTGTATAAACACTGTGTTCCTGTACATCTCTATCTTGCCTCCTTCATGTTGTTTTTGTCAGAGATTACATGTTCAAATGTTTGTATCTTATTATTGTAATTATTGTTTTATATGTTTAACTTTTAAGTCATATAGAAAAAAAGAGGAATTACAGACCAAAAGTACAATAATACTGGCTTTTTTATTTACATATGTAGCTACTTTTACCAGTGTTCTTATTTTTTTCTTGTCTTAAGTTACTGTCTAGTGTTCTTTCATTTCAGCCTAAATTACTCCTTTTTATCATTTCTTGTAGGACAGGCCAACTTCTGACAAATTCCTTCAGTGTTTGTTTAGCTGGCAAAGTCTTAATTTCTTTTTCATTATTTAAGTATAGTTTTGCTAAATATAGAATTATTAAGATATATCTATGTATATATATATATTTTTTTCCTTTAGCACTTTAAATATTAAATCTCACCACCTTCTAGTCACCATGGTTTATGATGAGAAATAAGCTGTTAATCTAATTATCTCTTGTATGTTACAAGTCTTGCTGCTTTCAGATTCTCTCTTTGTCTGTCTTTCAGCACTTTGACTATAATATGTCTCAGTATGGATCTGTTTGAGTTTCTCCTACCTGGAGTTTGTTTAGCTCCTTGGGATCTGTATATTCATGACTTTCATCAAATTTAGGGAGCTTTTGGCCATTATGTCTTAAAATATTCTTTCTGGCACCTTCTTTCTCTCTTTTCCATCTGGGAATCCCATAATGCATATGAATATCCATAATGTATATATCCATAATGCATTTGAGAGTGTCCCACATCTCTCAAAGGTTTTGTTTAATTTTCTTTATTCTTTTTTTCTTTCTGCTCCTGAGATTGGATGATTTCAATTGTCCTATCTTCAACCACATTGATTCTTTCTCGTGTCCTCTTTAATTTACTATTGAACTCCTCTAGTTAATTTTTAATTTCAGTTATAATCTTTTAAAGCTCTAAAGTTTCTATTTGGTTCCTTTTTTATAATTTCTATAGTGTTATTGATAATCTCGTTTTTGTCATGCATCATTTTCCTGAGTTCCTTTAGTTCTTTGTCCATAGTTGCCTTTAGCTGTTTGAGCATTTTTTTTTCAAAGTTGGTTTAAAGTCTTAATTTAGTAAGTCCAATGTCTGGGCTTCCTTCGGGATCATTTCTGTTTGTTTATTTGTTTATTATTTTGAATGGGCCATATATTTTTCTCATGTGTATGCTTTCTGACTTGTTTGTTAGAAACTGGACATCTGGTAATTCTGGAAATAATATTCTCCCCCTTTCCTTGAGTATGCTGTTTCCGTTTCTTAAAGCCTCAGCTTGTGTTCAGGCAGTGTTTTGACTGAGATTTCATTGAATGCCAGGAGCTTAAAAAGAATAAAACAAAAATCTTCTCCCAGCCTTTGCAGATTAGCTCTGCACTGGGACTCATTTAAGTCATTTAGATCATTTAAAATTCTGCCTTAATCTTCACTTACTGCTTGCATTGATCCCATAAGTCAGCCAGTGGTGAAAGCTTAGGGTCTTCTCAGGTCTTTTCTGAATATATGTGTGGTCCTGGACATGCACTTGGGCTTCTAAATCCCCAGTATTCCCAGGCACTTCTGAATATCCTAATTTGCCAATAGAATTATTTCTCCAGGTTTTCTTCCCAAGCTTTAGGAAGTCTATTGTATATTTCAACCATAATTTTTGTCCCAGAGCACTGAAAGTTTTTCAATTACTTTACAATATTTTTTAACAATGTCCACCATTTTTTGCCCTGAGTGTTTTCCAAGTTAGGCAAAACAAAGATGTAAAATTAAGTTTAGGTAGAACCTGTTCAGGTTAAACAGACAAATATAATCATTTGCAAATAAACTCTGATGTGTACCCTCCATAACCAGTGACCAGAGCTCCACACTAGAAATGCAGGCTGCTGACTTTAAGATGGTCCCTGAGTCCAAAGGGAGTGGGTTAAGGGCCCATAAAGATGTCAAAAGGCTCTCCTACCATTTTTAAGTTGCCTTTATTTTTTTAATCCAACATGTTCTTGGTTTTTGTAAAACTTCATCTATTTTGACAAAGTTTGTTCTGAAAGTTTATGGCGGTATAGGAATTTGGGCTGCCTAGTTTGCCATTTTACTGATGTCTCCTCTCTTCTCCTTGCATTTTAAACCTCATCTCCAATATTAATGTATTGGTTTTTCTTTCTGAGTTATATATTGTATTGGGCCTGGTACAAAGAGGATGTCACCTATATTCAGGATTTATCTTTTCTTTCTCTCTTTCTGATCATCCCTTGTCTTCTTTAAACTTCTTTTCTTCTTTTGTATATTTTCTTCCTATGGGTCCAGGCATGCTTTTCTAGTTCATTGATCGCTTTACAAGAAAACCTATTGGCATTAAAATATTTATATATATATATATAAATATTTTTATTTATTTCATTTATAAAAATAAGAAACAGATTTATATTTGTTAATATTTAATATAAGGACTGACACTAGCACTCTTGTTTTGAACCATTTATCAGGTGATTAAGCATCATAGCCTTATGTAGTATTCAAGACAGCCCGAAGGAAGAGTGAGCAGTACACATTAAAAAGTGATTGGTTTCCTTTCAGTAGATTTTGTCAAATTAAATATATTTATAAATTTCATAATCTTAAACAGTAAATAAATCCCAAATCCTTAGTAATGAGATGGATCAAGATCATGACAGCCATTTGATCACATAGATATTTGCTGGTAATTTAGGGCAAAGTACCAAAATGTTTTTTTGAGTGTAAAGATAAACTATTAATTTACATGTGAATTTAATGTTTTAATTCAAATTTCAGTTAGTAGCTCAACATTAAACTCAGAAAAACTTTTGATAATTTACCTTAAGTTACCAGCATATATAATTGACATGTTTGAATTGCAGTGTTGGTGAAGAATATTGACTATACCGTGGACTGCCAGAAGAATGAACAAACCAGTCTTGGAGGAAGTACAGCCAGAATTCTCCTCAGAAACAAGGATGGTGAGACTTTGTTTTACTTACTTTGGACATGTCATCAAGAAAGACCAATCCCTGGAAAAGGACATCATGTTTGGTAAAGTTTAGGGCCAGAGAAAACAAGGGAAATCCTCCATGAGATGAATTGACATGGTGGCTGCAACACTGGCCAAGAACATACCAACATTTTTGTTATAGACAAAGTCACCATGAGTTGAAACTGACTTGACAGCAACTAACAACAACAAACTAATTTACAAATGAAAGTTGTTAAAATTTCCTAACCAGTTCTATGAGGACAAGTGACTTTCTGTTGTAAGATAATTAGAAAAGATTTTCCAAAAAGTAAACATAATCTGTCTTTTCAAAGTAATAGTGAGTTTTTTAACAATTAGTGCAAAAATAGCTGCTTTTTGGAAGAAAATAGTGTTATACAGAGAGCATTTTGAATACAGAATTTTGGAAAATGTCACCATAAGATTTACTGAAACCAATGTAAGTATGTCACTTATAAAAATTTTCATACCTTTACACTTCAAATAAAAATAAATGTTAGCTTTCAGAATTTTGTAACTTACTTTAAAATCATTTAAAAGAAAAATTTCAGTGGGTTTTGAAACTATTTCCTAAAAATATAAAGTAAAATCTATTAGTGTACAAGAGCCACTGATTGAAATATGGAAGGATGAAAATGTTTAATTCAAATTTCCATAGGTATTTACATAATTGTTGAATAGACTTTAAAAAGTAATATCAAGAGTCTTAAAAGTTCTTATTTTAAGAAGCTCTAAAACAGATTCTGTGTATTTTCAGAGTATAAAAAGTAATCACTTAAAAATTCCTAGAAGAATTTCAGGGAGAAATCAAGGAGAATTAATGCCTCTACATATTCTTAGTTTCTGCTTATATTCTAATTAAATCACTGTATTCATAAACTATACAAAAATGATCTTATTATGTATATTTTTGAAATGTGTACAAGTTAAGCATGGCTTTGATGCCAACAGGTTCATCATTTATTACTATTTATTGTGTCTTTATAACCCACACTCTTCCTAAGTTGTATATTATTTTATAAACTCTCCAGTATAACATTAAATTATTTAGCTTCCAACTGCATTCTGTGTGTAAAGTAATTAAATAAAACCTCATCCCTTTCCCTGCAACAGTTCTTAGACATAGATATAAATTGGAAAAATATTAGGTAGTAGAAAAAATTAGGATAAAAAAAGGTATTTGTCTTTCTGAAATATTCTTCCCACTTTTTGGGTGGATTATTATTTCTTTTACTTGTAAATCTCTTCTGGAAAACTCTATACTCCTGAACTGATCTTTAACTTTTCTTTACAGGGAGTAAAAAATAGGTAGGAATATAAACAGGATTATATCATTTCATTTCATAAAATTCCTAGTGTTAAAGGGGAATATTTTAGTCTGGAACTTTCTTCTAGAGCTTTGTTTTGTTCATAGTGGATGCTGTATTATATTAGTATTTATCTTCCTATCCTAAAACATTGATACTCTTTTGGCTGGGCAACTCTCTTTCCTTTCCATTTGAGTTTAGTTTCAGTAATGGTGCTAGTATCTTCTTGTAAAACAAATCTCATTTGATTGCTAGATCAGATCAGCCTATTTTTGTACAGATCCCCAAGGGACTAGAATTTAATCCCTTGAGTACTTAACATTCCTGTGAATCAACAGCAAAGCTAAAGTAAACTGATGATCAGAGGCACCAATGCCTAAAATCGTGGGTAGAGCTGACAGACACATTCTTTGTTCTGTTAAAGGCTTGTAGACACATTGTTTTTCCACAGTCACCTCAAGGAGAGACTGAGAGTGAACACCATTCAAAATGTCAATGGAAGCCTTTTGGGCCATTAGCAAGAGTATATTCATGGGCGCCTATTCTTTAAAATCGTAAATTTAAATGAATAGTACTCAGCTGAAATTTCTACTCACTTTGCTTATTTTGAAACAGACAACATGAATTGTTTCTATGGCTATCTTCATTGCACAGTCACATTTGTGCACTTTTGAATTTTTTTTTTCTCTTTCAGATTCCCTAGCTATTATCTGAAAGAGGAAAAATGTCCTTATTTGCTAATCTTCAGTTCTAGTTCCAGTTTTTGTATTTTTTTTATAAGTTTGTATTCATATCTGTTCAATTTCCTTCTCTCCTTGAATGTGTAAGGACTGCCAATAAACCAGAACAAAGAGAACTGCTAGATAGTTGTCATTTACAAGTGTTTGTAACTGGCTGCAAGCCTAAAGGTTGGCAGTTCAAACCCACCCAGTGGCTTTGCAGAAGAAAGGCCTGGTGATCTGCTTCTTTAAACATTAAAGCCAAGAAAATGCTATTGATCACTTCTACTCCATAACACATGATTCCGGGACTGACCCAAGGGCAGCCAACAACAACACCTATATGAAAAGTAAACACTGGCTACTAAATCCAAACATGCCAATGTAAAAAAAAGAGAGCTGAGAGGAAAAGCTAAGCTTGTGAAGACTTATGTGTGGATAAGATTAAAATAGATGAAGAGAGGTAAATTTGGAGGCACTCCATGAGCTTACAGACAAGTGTATCTGCAATCATTCTATGCCATACCTACAATCAATGGGTTTGTCATAATGAGACAAGGTTGTTGTTGTTGTTATGTACCATTGAGTCCGTTCCAACTCATAGTGACCCCATGTTCAACAGAATGAAACACTGCCTGGTCCTGTGCCATCCTCATAATCGTTGTTATGCTTGAACCCATTGTTGCAGCCACTGTGTCAATACATCTTGTTGAGGGTCTTCCGCTTCCTCACTGGCCTTCCACTTTACCAAGCATGATGTCCTTCTTCAGGGACTGATCCCTCTTGATAACATGTCCAAAGTATGTGAGATGTAGTCTTGCCATCCTTGATTCTAAGGAGCATTTTGGTTGTACTTCCTCCAAGACAGACTTGTTTGTTCTTTCGGCAGTCCATGGTATAGTCAATTATTCTTCTCCAACACCACAATTCAAAGGCAGCAATTCTTCTTCGGTCTTCCTTATTCATTGTTCAGCTTTTGCATGCATATGAGGCAACTGAAAACACCATGGCTTGGGTCAAGCGCACCTTAGTCTTCAAGGTGACATCTTTGGTTTTCAACACTTTAAAGAGGTCTTTTGCAGCCATTTTGCCCAATGCAATGCATCTTTTGATTTCTTGACTACTGCATCCATGGATGTTGATTTGTGATCCAAGTAAAATGAAATCCTTGACAACTTCAGTCTTTTCTCCGTTTATCGTGATGTTGCTTACTAGTTCAGTGTGAGGATTTTTGTTTTCTTTATGTTGAGGTGTAATCCACACTGAAGGCTGTAGTCTTTGATCTTCATCAGTAAGTGCTTCAAGTCCTCTTCACTTTCAGCAAGCAAGGTTCTGTCATCTACATATCGCAGGTTGTTAATGAGTGTTCCTCCAATCCTGATGCCATGAGCTTCTTCATATAGTCCGGCTTCTCCGATTATTTGCTTAGCATACGGATTGAATAAGTATGGTGAACGGATACACTCCTGAAACACACTTTTCCTGACTTTAAATCACGCAGTATCCCCTTGTTCTGTTCAAATAACTGCCTCTTGATCTATGTACAGCTTCCTCATGAGCACAATTATGTTTTCTGGAATTCCAATTTTTTGAATGTTATCCATAATTTGTTATAATCCACACAGTTGAATGCCTTTGCATAATCAATAAATCACAGGTAAATATCAGTTTGGTATTCTCTGCTTTCGGCCAGGATCCATCTGACATCAGCAATGATATTCCTGGTTCCACGTCCTCTTCTGAATCCAGCTTGAATTTCTGGCAATTCCCTGTTGATATGTAGCTATAGCCATTTTTGAATGATCTTCAGCAAAATTTTACCTGTGTGTGATATTAATGATATTCTTTGATAGTTTCCACATTAGGTTGGATGACCTTTCTTGGAAATAGGCATAAATATAGATCTCTTCCAGTCAGTTGGACAGGTACCTGTCTTTCAAATTTTTTGGCATAGACAAGTAAGCACTTCTCATGCATCTGTCAGTTTGTCATACCGTCGGGGCTTGCGTGTTGCTGTAATGCTGGAAGCTATGCCACTGGTATTCAAATACCAGCAGGGTCACTCATGACAGACAGATTTCAGCTGAGTTTCCAGACTAAGATTAGGAAGAAGGACCTAGAGGTCTACTTCTGAAAAGAATTATCTAATGAAAAGCTTATGAAAGCAGAGGAACATTGTCTGAGGAAGTGCCAGAAGATGAGCCCTTCAGATTGGAAGGCACTCAAAAGAGGACTGGGGAAGACCTGTCTCCTCAAAGTAGAGTTGACCTTAATAACGTGGATGGAGTCAAGCTTTCGGGATCTCCATTCGCTGATGTGGAGTGACTCAAAGTAAAAAGAAACAGCTGCAAACATCATTAATAATTGAAACGTGGAATGTATGAAGTATGAATCTAGGAAAATTGGAAATTGTCAAAAATGAAATGGAAGGTATAAACATTGGTATCCTAGGCATTAGTGAGCTGAAATGGACTGATAGTGGCCATTCTGAGTGAGACAATCATATGGTCTACTACACCAAGAATGACAAATGGAAGAGGAATGACTTTGCATTCATTGGTAAAAAAGAACATTTCAAGATCAATCCTGAAGTACAATGCTGTCAGTGATGGGATAATATCCATACGCCTACAAGGAAGACCAGTTAATACGACTATTATTCAAATTTATGCACCAACCACTAAGGCCAAAGATGAAGAAATTGAAGAGTTTCACCAATGTCTGCAGTCTGAAATTGATCGAACATGCAATCAGGATACATTGATAATTACTGGTGATTGGAATGCAAAAGTTGGAGACAAAGAAGAAGGATTGGTAGTTGGAAAATATGGCCTTGGTGATAGAAATGATGCTGGAAATCACATGACAGAATTTTGCAAGACCAACGACTTCTTCATTGCAAATACCTTTTTTCACCAACATAAGCAGTGACTATACACGTGGACCTCACCAGATGAAATACACAGGAATCAAATCAACTACATCTGTGGAAAGAGACAATAGAAAAACTCAACATTAGTAGTTAGAACTAAGCCAAGGGCTGACTGTGGAACAGACCATCAATTGCTCATATGCAAGTTCAAGTTGAAACTGAAGAAAATTAGAACAAGTCCACAAGAGACAAAGTACAACCTTGAGTATATCCTACCTGAATTTAGAGACCATCTCAAGAATAGTTTTGACGTGTTGAACACTAATGACTGAAGACCAGATGAGTTGTGAAATGATACCAAGGACATCATACATGAAGAAAGCAAGAGGTCATTAAAAAGAGGAAAGAAAGAAAAGATCAAAATGGATGTCAGAAGAGACTCTGAAACTTGCCCTTGAACATTGAGTAGCTAAAGTGAAAGGAAGAAATTATTAAATGAAAGAGTTGAACAGAAGATTTCAAAGGGTGGCTCGAGAAGACAAGGTAAAGTATTATAATGACGTGTGTAAAGACCTGGAGGTAGAAAACCAAAAGGGAAGAACATGCTTGGAATTTTCAAGCTGAAAGAACTGAAGGAAAAATTCAAGCTTCAAGTTGCAATATTGAAGGATTCTATGCAGAAAATATTAAACAATGCAGGAAGCATTAAAAGAAGAAGGAAGGAACACACAAAGTCACTATATACCAAAAAGAATTTGTCCATGTTCAACCATTTCAGGAGGTAGTATATAAGGAACCAATGGTACTGAGGGAAGAAGTCCAAGCTGGCAGTGGCAAAAAAACAAGGATCCAGGAATTGACAGAATACTGACTGAGATGTTTCAACAAGCAGATGCAGCACTGGAAGTGCTCACTCGAGACCAGGTTAGGGAATTCAATGTTTCTTTTTAGACGACTTCTGTAATACTCTTGAGAATTTTGTTTCATATTGATTAGACTGTAGGACAAAGATGGTTCCTTTTGTTTTTATTTTTTAGAAAATGATGTGTAATTACTAACACATACTAGTATATAACATGCTGTTACCTTATTTCAGAGTTCAAATTGCCAACCTTTTTGTTAATAGGTGAGTGCTTAACCCAGGGACCCAAAAATACACACAGGTGTTTACAGGTAGTACTACTTCTTCTTCATGGTTAATCAAATGGTAGAACCTTAATGCAAATCCAGACTCTCCTAGTGTTTTCTTGAGATTGATTTTCCCTGGTACTGCTGAGTGGATGGGTAAACAGTCTCTTGCGTCTCAGATCTTACAATATGGGCTTTGCCCTTTACTACCTAAGAACTATTGCCTCAGGGGCAGGGCTATGTGTGATTTCAAGCCACAGGAGGATATGTGTTGATGCCACGGGGGCTGCACTCTCTTCCTGCCATTATGCTTAGAATTGGGGGTTTGTGTAGTCCCTGCTTTGAATTCTGGTATTTATGTCTCAGTTCTGAATCTCCTGAGCTAGATCTATCAAGGCTTCTGTATTTGGCTGGTAATCAGATTTTTCAGCTTTCTACCACCTTAACTTTAGGTAGGACTGTCAGCTGCTTTCCCTCATTAAACTGAACACATAAGATCTATGCATTTAACTGTTTGTAAATTTTATCCCAATAAATTTGTATTTATTTGTAGGACAATTAGTGAAGATATTCATGTCTTTTTTTAAAATAAAACTATCATAATATACGCTCATATTTTTGATCATCAACTCAGCTTTCGATCTTGCTAGAAATAAGAATTGAACATGTTTTCCCTATGGTTCCATAATCAAAGAGGTTGATTTTTTTTAATATTCAAATTTTGATTGATATATACTGTAGTAGTATAGAAGAGAATGTATTGCACACCTTGACTTCAGACAACCTACCTAAACTCCTTCTTTGCCACTGACCCTGTGTTCTGGAGGTCATTGCCCAGTAAACAACTCAGCATCCCTAAAGAAGTCGTGTTCTCTCATACACCATTTTCCTTCTGCTTGTGAATCCTTTTTCTGTATCTCTTCTAATCTATCTCACAGAAACTTCTACTTATCTTTCAAGCTTTAATACAACTACCACATCCTCTGGGTAGAATCTTCTGACCTTTTCCGATATCTACAGTTGATGCTGAATGGTAGAATTAATTTGAAAACTCACTTATGGTGTCAACATTCTTTGTGTATTTTTTCCTATTATAACATTTAAGATATCAAATGCTACTTAGCACATCAAATAAATTCCTTGAGGGTAGGCTCTGCCTTACTTATCTTCATAACCTCCTTCACCTACCAGGGGCTCATAAATGTTTCAGTTTAATCAATCAAATTTTGTCTCATATCCAAAGTTATTTTGTGCTGTATAACTTCCCAATGGTAAGGTTAGTCTTTGCTCTAATATAATGATATAATAAATAAAAGATGTACAATGTTTCCTTGATTTAATTTAGAAAAATTTCCAAGATGTTGAAATGTTTTTTGATCTTTGCAATATACTTCAAGTATTGGACGTAACTGAAACATTTTAATTTAGCCTTCATTAAATAATTTTACCTTCATCCATTTCACCACTGATTAGTTACAAGTTTATATCTGCAAACTAATTTCCTTTGTATAACTCTCTTTTACCTTGCTTCAAGCTTTTTGTTCCTAGAATTAAACCTCTTTTATTTGACTAGCTCTCTGCTGCACAATTCTCAGCATAATTTTCATAACCATAATCATCATTATCTTCATCATCACTAGAAAGGCAGTTAATATTAGTGGGTAAGATCACAGACTTTGCATCCAGAATTACTAGCTGTTTGACTTTAGCTATCCTCTCTGTAACTCAGTTTTAATCACTGTGGAAATAGTACTATCTCATGTTGTTAGCATGAAATGATATATTATAAATACTTACAAGAATGCCTAGCACATAGCAATAACAACAACAAAAAGTGACTCATCAATATCAAATATAAAATTCAGTATACCATTATGTTTCTTTCAATACCATAACTAAGCGTATATTATGTGCCTGCTGTGGGCTTTCAGAACTTTAAAATTAAAAAAAAAAGAGAGAAAAGCTTTCCTAATTTTATGAGACTTACAATCTCATGATGAATGTTAAACATTCACACATAAACTACAAGATTAAATACAAAGTAATATTGTAAAAATAGACTGCATATGAGGTTAAAATATAAAGTAATGAAAAATTCAAATTTTATCTTAAAATGACGCCTCTTTTTATTTTTGTTTTTACCAGTTGCCATTCAGTCAATTCTGACTCATGGTGACTCCATGTGTGTCAGAGCAGAGCTGTGCTTCTTATGGTTTTCAATGACTGACTTTTCGGAAGTAGATTGCCAAGATTTTCGTCCTCACACTTCTTACAGACTAATAATTAAGAGAAAAAAGGAATATATTTAAAATGTTTTTAAACTTCCCATTGCTATATAAATGCAATATTTTATATTTATCAACATTATCCTGTATTCGAAACACCCTATTCCAAAAGATCAAGAAACTGAAGACTAACAAAATTGAGTTGTCAGCATTAAATCAGTAGCAGTCCAAGGAACAAAATCTAATTTGGCTGACTCCCAATTAGTTAGTATTCTTTCAGCTAAAATTTTGCAGAAATGCAGAAATAAGGAGTTAGCAGAGTGAAGATGAGTTAAATTTAAGAAGAGTGGAGTTTGCTTTGGATCATTAGTGGAGGAGACATGATTAAGACGATGGAATAATCGTATGATCTTGCCTGTGATGACTGCTACCTTAATTTTAAACTTAAAAATTCACTTTGGTGAAGGGTAAGACAGTACACAGTACTGGGGAAGCCAGTACAACTTGTACAAGGAAAGGTCATGGAAGCTCCATAGACACATCAAAACTCCCTAAGGGACCAGACTGCTGGGCGGAGGGCTGTGGGGACCATGGTCTCGGGAACATCTAGCTCAATTGGCATAACATAGTTTATAAAGACAATGTTCTACATTCTACCTTGGTGAGTAGTGTCTGGGGTCTTAAAAGCCTGTGAGCAGCCGTCTAGGATACTCCACTGGTCACACACCTTCAAGAGCATGGGAGAACGAAGAAAATAAGACACAGGGAAAGATTAGTCCAAAGGACTAATGGACTACAACTATCATGGCCTCCACCAGACTGAGTCCATCACAACTAGATGGTGCCCGGCTACCATCACTGCAGGGGTCACAATAGAGGGTCCCACACAGAGCTGGAGAAAAATGTAGAACAAATTTCTAACTCACAGAATAAAAGACCAGACTTACTGGCCTGACAGAGACTCAAGAAACCCCAAGAGTATGGCCCCCAGACGCCCTTTTAGCTCAGTAATGAAGTCACTCCCGAGGTTCACCATTCAGCCAAAGATTAGACAGCCACATAAAACAAAATGGGAGTAATGGGGCACAACAGCCCAGGGACAAGGACTTGAAGGCAGGAGGAGACAGAAAAGCTGGTAATAGGGAATCCATATTCGAGAAGGGAGAGTGTTGACATGTTGTGAGGTTGTTAACCAATGTCATAAAACAGTATGTGTACTGTTTAATAAGAAAATATTTATTCCATAAACCTTCATCTAAAATACAATAAATTTTTTTTTTTTAATTCATGAATTAAATATGATATTGCTAATTTATTGGGATGGATTTTTTCATTCACTATATATGTTTATTCAAATTGACAAAGCCATATTTTTTCACCATCAAGCCAATTTTCATTTAAACGATTTCACCAAATTATCAAATAATATATCTTTACTCACACACTTTTGGAGTTTCTAGGTAGTGCAAATGGTTAGCATGCTTGTCTGCCAACCTAAGGGTAGTGATTTGAGTCCACCCAGAGGCACCTTGGAAGAAAGACCTGGTGATGTACTTCAGAAAAATCAGCCATTACTTCAATAAAATCAGTTCTGCTCTGACACATATGGGATCGTCGTGAGTTGGAATTGACTGGGGAGCAACTGTTTTACTCAACCCGTTAACTTCCCTAATAAAACTACAAATAGAGTCCACTGTCCCAGGTCCTCTTACTTTCTCAAAGACTTTATCCCTCCCCCCCTTTTTTCTTTGCATTATCTATCTCTTTCTCATAAATAATTTGCATCAGCATACAAGTATCTCCTATCATAAAAAGAAAGACTTTTGTTTCAAATTTTCATGAACTCCACACTTTCTGGAGTCAACGGGTCTGGATGAACCCTTGAAACTATAGCCCTGAGATAATCTTTAAAATTTAAAACAAAAATATCCCCTGAAGTCTTTGTAAAACCAACAACAGTTTAGCTTAACTAGTAAAAAATACCCGCCTTTATCATTACACTCTTTTAAGAACTTCCTATATGGGATCAAAGTGACAAGAGCAACTCGAAAGATTAGAAAGAAACCTTAGAGAGCAACAAGTTTATATTAGCAGGGGAGGAACAACTCAGAAAAGGAAGGTGAGAATGGTTGCACAGCTTAAAGAATGTAATCAATGTCACTGAATTGTACACGCAGAAATGGTTGAACTGGTGTTAGTATTGTTGTGTATATTCTCAACAACAACAAAATAAAATTTAAAAAAAGACTTCTCTTGAGTCTGCATATATTTTCTTTTCTGATGTATTTCCCAGCTTTTTTAAGAGTTTTTTTATAAATTGTACTTTAGATGAAGGTTACAGAACAAATAGTTTCTCATTATACAGTCAGTACGCATATCATTTTATGACATTGGTTAACAAACCCACAACTAGTCAACACTCTACCTTCTTGACCTTGGATAACCTTTTTTTTTTTTGGTGAAAATATACATAACCAAAGATACATCATTTCAAAAATTTCAAC
This sequence comes from Dugong dugon, assembly GCA_030035585.1. Lineage (NCBI taxonomy): Eukaryota > Metazoa > Chordata > Mammalia > Sirenia > Dugongidae > Dugong > Dugong dugon. Next base: position 40,738,367 of record CM057479.1, read on the forward strand.
AAGCACAATTCAGTGACACCGATTATGTTCTTCCAGTTGTGCTGCTATTCTCACCATCACGTTCCAAATTATTCCATCACCATTATCTTCAACTGACTGCCCCCTAGGCTTCCCATCAAATGTTCTGAGTTGCTGTTGTCGATTTGATCTCATGCAGATAATTCTATTTTTTTTTTTTTTGTACTTTAAATGAAGGTTTACAGAACGTAATAGTTTCTGATTGAACAGTTAGTAAACATATCACCCTATGACAATGGTTAACAACCCCATGACTCGTCAACGCTGTCCTTTCTCAAACTTGGGTTCCCTATCACCAGCTTTCCTGCCCTCTCCTGCCTTCTAGTCCTTGTCCCTGGACTGCTATCCCTCATTAGTCCCATTTTCTTTTATGGGGTTGCCCAATCCCCGGCTAAATGGTGAACCCCGGGATTGACTTCACCACTGAGTCAAAAGGGTGTCCGGGGGCCATACTCTGGAGGATTCTCCAGTCTCTGTCAGACCAGTAAATCTGGTCTTTCTTTGTGTGTTAGAATTTTGTTCTACATCCTCCTACAGCTCTATCCAGGACCCTCTCTTGTGATCCCAGTCAGAGAAGTCAGTGATGGTAGTTGGCCACCATCTAGGTATACTGGACTCAGTCTGGTGGAGGCCTTGGTAGCCATGGTCCATTAGTCCTTTGGACTAATCTTTTCCTTGTATCCTGTTCTCTTCATTCTCCCTTGCTCCAGAAGGGGTGAGGGCAGTGGAGTATCTTAGATGGCTGCTCACAGGCTTTTAAGACTCCAGACGCTACTAACCAAGTGGAATGCAGAACATTGACTTTATAAACTGCGTTATGCCAGTTGAGCTAGATTTTTCTTGAGACCATGGTCCCCACAACCCTCACCCCAGCAATTCAGTCCCTCAGGGAGTTTGGATGTGTCTATGGAGTGTCCATGACCTTTCCTTGTACAAGTTGTACTGGCTTTGCCAGTGCTGTGTACTGTCATACCCTTCGCCAAAGTTACCACTTATCTATTATCTATTTAGTATTTCCCCCCACCTCTCCCATCCCTCATAACCAACAAAGATTGTTACTTTTTGTGTGTAAACTTTTTCATGAGTTTTAACAATAGAGGTCTCATATAATATTTGTCCTTTTGAGATTGACTTATTTCACTCAGCATAATGTCCTCCAGTTTCATCCATGTTATGAGATGCTTCACAGATTCATCATTGTTCTTTATCCTTGCATAATACTCCATAGTGTGTATGTACCATAGTTTGTTTATCCATTCATCTGTTGATGGGCATCTACGTTGTTTCTATCATTTTGCAGTTGTGAACAATGCTGCCATGAACATGGGTGTGCATATGTCTATTCATGTGACGGATCTTATTTCTCTAGGATATATTCCTAGAAGTGGGGTTGCTGAATTGTATGGTATTTCTATTTCTAGCTTTCTAAGTGCACCCCCTATCAGTTTCCAAAATGGTTGTATCATTATGCATTCCCATCAGCAGAGCATAAGAGTTCTGATCTCCCTGCAGCCTCTCCAGTATTTGTTTTTCCAGTGTTTTTGATTTGTGCCATTAATGCTGGGGTGAGATGGTATCTTATTGTCGTTTTAACTTGCATTTCTCTAATGGCTAGTGTCTTAGTCATCTAGTGCTGCCATAACAGAAATACCACAAGTAGATGGTTTTAACAAACAGAAGTTTATTTCCTCACAGTCAAAGTAGGCTAAAAGTCCAAATTCAGGGTGTCAGCTCCAGGGGAAGTCTTTCTCTCTCTGTCTGCCATCTCATCAGTGTTCCCCAGGACTAGGAGCTTCTCGGCGCAGGGACCCCTGTCCAAAGGACACACTCTGCTCCTGGCACTGCTTTCTTGATGGTATGAGGTCCCCCTGTCTCTCTGCTCACTTCTGTCTTTTATATCTCAAGACATTGCCTCAGGATACAATCCAGTCTTGTAGACTGAGTCCTGCCTTACCAACACAACTACCACCCATCTTCCCGCATTAACATCCTAGAGGCAGGATTTACAACATATAGGAAAACCGCACAATACCAGGAATCATGGCCTGGCCAAATTGATACTCACATTTTTGGGGGGACATAATTCAAACCATGACATTCCACCCTTTGGCATCCAAAAAATCACATCCTTGCAACATGGAAAACATATTCACCCCATCATATCATAGCAAAAGTCATAACTCCAAGTCCAAAATACAAAAATTCCTCTTCATCTGTGAAATCTAGAATACAAGTTATCTGCTTCCAAAGTTACAATGGCAGAACAGGCACACGCTAGACATTTCCATTACAAATGGGAGAAACTAGAGGAAAAGAAGTGATAACAGGCACCAAGCAAGTCAGCAGAACACATTACATTAGCCCTCAAGGCTTTGAAAATAATCCTCTGTTCTCTGAGACAATTTACACAATGGCCCTGACCTCCAGACTCTAGGTATTGGCCACAGTCTCTGGATTCTGAGTGCAGGCCCCTCAGCCCTGGTCTTCAGCTCTGCCTTACAGGCCTCCTGGGACAGCAACTCTGCTCCCTTGGCTTTAGGCACACCATTCTCCCAGTCCATCTGAGTGGCGACTCCACCCTTAGAAGCACCAGAGGCCATGGTTCCACCCTTTGAAACCCCTGAGGTCATGGCCATACCTTTTGAGGCTGAAGCAGCTCTGCTTCTTGTGTCCCTTGTCTCTTCAGCTTCTGCTTCCTATGGCTTCTTGGCCCTCGGGCCTCACGCCTGCATCTGCCCTGCTGGGGCAAGTGTTCCAAAGCTCAGTCCCAGAGGCACCCCACTCCGCAAGGAAGCCTCCAGCTCACAGGCATTCAGCTCTCTCGCTCCGTGGGTGGGTCGGCTCCAGCACTGTCTTTCACAGGTCTCCTGGTTCTGCTGCTGTTGGTTCTCTGCTGCTGCTGCTTCTCTGCCGCTGTAGGTTCTCTGCTGCTGCTGGTCCTCTATCACTGCTGCACATCTATCCATTCACAGTTTTAAAACCGCTTCCACATTTTAGGTAACTGTTACAGCAGCACCCCACTCTCTCGGTACCAAGTTCTGTCTTAGTCATCTAGTGCTGCCATAATAGAACTACCACAAGTGGATGGTTTTAACAAAGAGAAGTTTATTTCCTCACAGTCAAAGTAGACTAAAAGTCCAAATTCAGGGTGCCAGCTCCAGGGAAAGTCTTTCTCTCTCTGTTGGCCTTCTCATCATTGTTCCCCCAGACTAGGAGCTTCTCGGCGCAGGGACCCCTGTCCAAAGGATGTGCTCTGCTCCTGGCACTGCTTTCTTGATGGTATGAGGTCCCCCTGTCTCTCTGCTCACTTCTATCTTTTATATCTCAAGACACTGCCTCAGGATACAAACCAATCTTGTAGACTGAGTCCTGCCTTACTAGCACAATTGCCACCCACCCTCCCTCATTAACAACCTAGAGGCAGGATTTACAACATATAGGAAAACCACACAATACCAGGAATCATGGCCTGGCCAAATTGATACACACATTTTTTGGGGGACATAATTCAGACCATGACAGCTAGTGATCGTGAGCATTTCCTCATGTGTCTGTTGGCTGCTTGAATGTCTTCTTTGGTGAAGTGTCTGTTCATTTCCTTTGCCCATTTTTTAATAGGATGATTTGTCTTTTTGTTGTAAAGGTGTTGGATTTTCTTCTAGATTATAGAGATTAGACCTTTGTCTGACTTGTAATGCCCCCAAATTTTTTCCCAATCTGTAGGTTATATTTTTACTGTTTGGGTGAAGTCTTTTGAAAGCATAAGTCTTCGATTTTTAGAAGATATCATTTATCTAGCTTATCTTCTAGAGTATGTGTGTTGTTGGTTATGGTTAGTATCCTGTTAATGCCATGGATTAGGGCCTCTAGCGTTGATCCTATTTTTCTCTTCTATGAACTTATAGTTTTTGGCTTTATATTTAGGTCTTTCATCCATTTTGAATTAGTTTTCATACATGATGTGAGGTATGGGTCCTGTTTCATTTTTTTGCTGATGGACATCCAGTTTTGCCAGCACCATTTGTTAAAAAGATTGTATTTTTCCCATTGGATGGATTTGGGGCCCTTGTCAAAGATTGGGTGACTGTTGGTGGGTGGATTTACATCCAGGTTCTCAACTCTGTTCCATTGGTCAATGTATCTGTCATTGTACCAGTACCAGGCTGTTTTGACTACCATAGCTGTACAGTCAGTTCTGAGGTCAGGTAGTGTGAGTCCTCCTACTTTATTCTTCCTCTTCAATAGTGCTTCTTCCCTTTCCATATAAAGTTAATGATTAGTTTTTCATCTCTTTAAAGAATGTTGTTGGTATTTGGATCGGGATTACATTGTATTTGTAAATTGTTTTGGGTAGAATTGTCACTTTCACAATGCTGAGTCTACCTAACCATGAGCATGGTATGTTTTTCTGTTTATGTAGATGTCTTTGGGTTTCTTGCAGTAATGTTTTGTAGTTTTCTTCGTATAGGTCTTTTACATCCCTGGTTAGATTTATTCCTAAGTATTTTATTTTTTTAGGGGCTATTATAAATGGTATTGTTTTCCTGATTTCCTTCTCATTGTTGTCTTCACTGATGTACAGGAATCCAACTGATTTTTGTATGTTTATCTTGTATCCTGCTACTCTGTGGAATCTTTCTATTAGTTCCAGTAGTTTTCTCATGGAGTCTTTAGGGTTTTCTATGTACGGTATTGTATCATCTGCAAATAGGGACAGTTCAACATCTTCATTACCAATTTGGATGCCCTTTATTTCTTTTTCTTTTTTTGCCTTATTGCTCTAGCTAGAACTTTCAGCACAATGTTATATAGGAGTGGTGATAAAGGGCATCCTTGTCTTGCTCCTGTTCTCAAGGGGAATGTTTTCAGCCTCTCTCCATTAAGAATGATGTTGGCTGTTGGTTTTGCATAGATGCTATTTATTACATTGAGAAATTTCTATACCTATTTTATTGAGATTTTTTATCAGGAATGGGTGTTGGACTTTGTCAAATGTCTTTTCTGCATCAACTGAGATAATCATGTGATTCTTTTCTTTCCTTTTTTTTATGTGGTGGATGACGTTGATTGGTTTTCTAATGTCGAACCATCGTTGCATACCTGCTATGAATCCTACTTGGGCGTGGTGTATTATTCTTTTGATATGATGCTGAATTCTATTGGCTAGAATTTTGTTGAGAATTTTTGCATCTATGTTCATGAGAGATACTGGTTTTTAATTTTCTTTTTCTGGCATCTTTGCCAATTTTTGGTAGCAGGGTTATGCTGGCTTCACAGAATGAATTCTTAAGTGTTGCTTCCTTTTATATGTTCTGAAATAGTTTGAGTAGTACTGGTACGAGCTCTTTCCTGAATGTTTGGTAGATTCTCCAGTGAAGCCATCTGGACCGGGGCTTTTTTTGTTGTTGTTGGGATTTTTTTTTTTTTATTATTATTACCTTTTCAGTCTCTTCTCTTGTTATGGGGATGTTCAGATCTTCAACATCACTTTGTGACAGTTTGGGTAGGTAGTGTGTTTCTAGAAATTTATGCATTTCCTCTAGGTTTTCAAATTTGTTGAAATACAGTTTTTCATAATACTCTGCTAAGATCCTTTTTATTTCAGTTGAGTCTGTTGTAATGTCCCCCATTTCATTTCTTACTTGGGTTATTTGCATCCTCTCCTGTTTTTCTTTTATCAGTCTTGCCAGTGGTTTGTCGATTTTGTTGATTCTTTCCAAGAACCAACTTTTGGTTTTGTTGATTCTTTCTACTGTTTTTTTATTCTCTATTTCATTTGTTTCTGCTCTGATCTTTATTATTTCCTTTCATCTGTGGCTGTGGGCTTTTTTTGCTGTTCTCTTTCTATTTGAGTTCTGTAGTTAATGTTTTGATTTTGTCCCTTTCTTCTTTTTTAATGTGTACATCTATTGCTATAAATTGTCCTCTGAGGACTGCCTTTGCTGTGTCCCAAAGGTTTAGGTATGATGTGTTTTCATTTTCATTTGATTCTTGGAAGTTTTTGATTTCTTCTCTGATTTCTTCTATTACCCATTCGTTTGTAAGCAGGGTGTTATTCAGTTTCCATGTAATTGATTTTTTTTTTTTTCCCTTGGTCTTTCTGTTGTTAATTTCTACCTTGATGGCATTGTGGTCAGAGAAGATACTTTGTATTATCTCAATGTTTTGGATCTTGTTGAAGATTACTCTGTGGCCTAAGATATGGTCTTTTCTGGAGAATGTTCCATGTGCATTGGAAAAGAATGTGTACTTTGCAGCTGTAGGGTGGAGTGTTCTATATACGTCTGTGAGGTCAAGTTGGCTGATTGTGCCCTTTAGGTCTTCTGTATCTTTGTTGAGTTTCTTTCTAGATGTTCTGTCTTCTACTGAAAGTGGTGTGTTGAAGTCTCCTACTATTATTGAGAAACTATCTATTTCTCTTTTCAGTGCTGTTAGAGTTTGTTTTATGTATTTTATAGCCCTGTCGTTAGGTGGACAGATATTTATTATGGTTATGTCTTCATGAAGGATCATCCCCTTAATCGTTATATAGTGTTTTTGTTTGTCTTTTATGGTGGATTTTGTTTTAAAGTCTATTTTATCTTAGATTAGTATGCCACTCCTGCTCTTTTTTGGTAGTTGTTTGCTGGATATATTTTTTTCCAACCTTTGATTTTTAATAAATTTATGTCTTTATTTCTAAGGTGTGTCTCTTGTAGACAGCATATTGATGGATCCTATTTTTTTTTTAATCCATTCTGTCACTCTCTGTATCTTTATGGGTGCATTTAGGCCATTTACATTCAGTGTAGTTATTGATAGGTGTGAGTTTATTGCTGTCATTTTGTAGTGCTTGTTTTTTTTTTGGTGCTGACATTTTCTTTGTTCCTCTTACTCTCCTGTGCTGAATTCCATTTGTTTGTGGAATTTTTTTCATTTCTTTTGTTTTTGTAGGTTTTGTTTTTACTGAGACTTTATGTTTTTCCTTTTTATTTTGATGAGTAGGTTTGTTAACTTTCTTTGTGGTTACCATGAAATTTACCCTTATCTTTATAAGTTTGAAGTAGTCTATTATTACTTGGTATCACTTTGCCTTCCTCTCCATTAGAAGGTTCTATACATACACCATTTATTCCCTCTTTTATTATTCTGATGATGTTGTCATTTCAGATTAATTGCTCTGATTCCCTTTTGTATTTCTTTTTGTTTTGGATAGTCTTTGAGAGTTCATTCCCTAGATTAGTATCTTGCTGGTATGATCCTGCATCCTAGATTCAGCCTGTGAGCTGATATTGTTTGTTTTCAGATTGGAGGACTCCCTTTAATAATTCTTGTAAGTTTGATTTCTTTTTACATAGTCCCTTAATTTCCGTTTATCTGGAAATGACCTAATTTCACCATCATGTTTGAAAGAGAGTTTTGCAGGATATATTATTCTTGGCTGGCATTTTTTTTTTTTTCTATCAGGGTTTTATATATGTCATACCATTGCCTTCTTGCCTGCATGGTTTCTGCAGAATAATCTGAGCTTAGTCTTCTTGTTTCTCCTCTGTGTGTTACTTTTGTTTTTCTCATGCTGCCCTCAGGATTCTTTGTTTCTCTTTCATTTTGACGAATACAATTATTATATGCCTTGGTGATTTTCTTTTGGGGTTTATCCTATATGGGGTTCATTTAGCTTCTAGGATGGCCAACTTTTCATCTTTCATGATACTGGGGAAGTTTTCTGTCAGCAGTTCTTCAGCGATCCTCTCTGTGTTTTCTCTTTTCTCCCCCTGTTCTGGAACTCCGATCACTCAAAAATTTTTCCTTTTGATTGTGTCCCACATAATTCTCAGGGTATCTTCATTATTCTTTGTTCTTTTTTCTGATTTTTCCTCAAACAGAGTTGTATCCAAGTGTTTGTCTTTAATTCCACTGATCCTGTCTTCCACTGTTTCAAATTTGCTCCTCAGCCCTTCTATGACACTGTCCATTTCTGAAATCTCATTGTTCATCTTTTGGATTTCTAATTGTTTTTGTATAATTTATAGTTGTGAATTTATTTTGGCATTTTATTCCTGCATTATTTTCTTGAATTCTTCTTTTACTTCGTCTGTATTTTCCATGAATGTGTCTGCCTTTTCTATGAATTTGTCTATTTTTTCCTCATTTTTGTCTGCTTTTTACTTCAACTCTTGGATAGCTCTGAACATTAGAGATTTGAATTCCCTAGCAGGTAGTTCTAGTGTGTTTTGTTCTAATGGAAAGTCATCTGGTGTTTTATTTTGGACACCTACTGGAACCATCCTGTCCAGTTTTTGTAAATGTTTTCATATTTTCTGCTGTCTTCGGGGCATCCCTCTTTTGTTGATTGTAGATTTGTTTGTTTCATCCAGCTTTTTTGTTTTATTTGGCTATATCTGAGCAAGTGGGCTGTGTGTTCTTTGCTGTTTGCTTATCTTTGGCCACAATTCTTTCACCTCCTTCTCCAATTGGCAGGGTCAGTTGCTCAGATATGGTACAGCAGGGCAGGTCTAGCTGACGAGGAGTAGCTGAGATGGGTTACTTGTGGCACTTACTAGAGCTGTCAGGGTGGGCCAGTAATCATTGCAGGGCAGGTTCCGGTAGGCCATGCCTGGGCTGCTTGGGGGTGTGATGTTCAGCTCATGGTGCAGGTCGCAGGATGAAGGGGGGAGACTGTGATGTGTGGGACTAATTGGGTATGGGAGAGCACAGAGAGGAATGGGAGCCAGAAACATACAAATAAAAAAGAGTGCTAGGGAACCTTGCTGTTGGAGTGTAGAGATGAGAGACTATGAAATGGAGGAAAATAAAAAGGAGAGGAAGAAAAAAGAAAGGAAAGAAAAAAATGAATATGTAAAAATTAGAAGAAAGAAAATCAAAGCTCCCAGGGATCCCTCAGGTGCAGTTGTGAGGTCTGGGGAAGTCGCTTTCAGTCTGTGAAGTACAGCCCAGCTAGAAGGGATAGAGGCATCACTCAACGCCAGGTATTCATGGTACAGTAAGAGAAGGAAAGTATAGAGATGAGAAACTGTAATGAAGAAAGACAAAAACGGAAAAGAAAACAAAACAAATTAAAAAAGAACAAAAAACCCCCAAGGAAAAACAGAAAAAAAGCCCTCCCCCCCCGAAAAAAGAAAAAAGAAATGCCCTTGGGGATCCCTCTGCATATCTGAACGAACTGAGGGGGTAGGTCCCAAGATGTGCAGTTCTGCCCCACTAGAACAGGCTCTCAATTTGAGAAAAGAAAAAGAAAGCAAACAATTCAAAACAAACAAAAAGCCACGGGATCCCCCCAGTGTGGCAGCACAGGCTGGGAAGGAGTTACACGTTTGAACAACGTTTCACAGCCTTTCAGGAAGAAGCAAAGATGGGCACATGGAGCCAGATATTTGAGAGAAAGGAGGGGGAGGTGGTAAGAGGTAAGGAAGAAATCTAAAGACACAGAAAAAAGCATTAGCAGCAGCCAACAAATGGCAGTTAGGGAGCTGGCCAGTATGGGCGGGTGGAATCCAAGTGACACCAGAGTGAAGGTGTTGCTTCCCAGCTGAGAGACTGGCCACAGGAAGCAGAGCAGGCCAAGCGGGTGAAGAGAGGTGGGGGGTGGGAAAGTGTATACTGCTGGTTACAGATTGTTCTGTCTCTTGCTGGAAGCTCCGTGAAGCTGCTTTGTTGTAACCCCGTTCACTGATCTCTGATAGGAGTCAAAGATAGTGGATCCATGCTGCATTACCTGATAGGGGACCTCTGCATGTATCTCTCCTCGGTCTCTGTTCTCTGTCAGTTTCTTATTCCATTCAGTGATTGGCTGAGTTCTTTATCTCTTCATTTGATGCTTGAGGGTTTCAAGATTACTGCTTTCTCTGTTTGGCTTAGTTTTTCAGATCTTTGCTGGGGAGGGATGGCATGGTGCTTCTGTCTAAAGCATCATGTTGCCCAGAAGTCTTGTATTTCCCAGCTTTTTAAAAACAAACTTTTTCCAAAGGGTCATGTATAGTCACTATTATCACTTTCTCACTACCTCTCCTTTATTTATCCCTCCCCAATCAGATTTTCGTCTCCTCAACTCCTCTAACCTTGCTTATGCCAAGGTTATCTGTGACCTCTACCAACTGCCAAATCCAGTGCTCACTTTTATAGGTTCGACTTACTAGATATTCAAATAGTATTCAACATGGCTGACCTTAATTTATATACTTCTTGTGACAGATTGTATTTTCCAGAAATGACAGCACCAATATGTATCCCATCCTAAATGCTCTTTCAACAAAGTGACAGTGATACTCCTCCATTAAGAGATAGAGTCTATTTTCCTCCCCTTGAACTTGGCTAGACTTTGGAAATGCCTTGACCAATAGAATGTAGCAGGTTTAATGCTGCATGACTTGTGAGGACAGATCATAAAAGGTGATATGACTTGTTTATGACTGTCTCTCTTGAGGTGTGCATCATAAACTGACATACAAGAAGTCCAGCTACTCTGAAGCCACTATCCTGGAGAGATTTCATGGAAGTACTTAATAGAGATAAAGACACTCTAGGAGCCCCAACTATTCCAGCTCTCAGGCATTAGTCTTTCCAGCCCAGGCAATAGACACTTGAATAAAGAAGATTTCATATTACTTCAGTTTGTTGCCTTCAAGCTACCCAAGCTAAGAGTAGAGCAAAGTAGAGTCGAGCCCTGATTAGACTGCCAATTCATGAGCAAAATAATGTTGTAGTTTTTATTAAGCAAGCTAAGTACTGGAGTGTTTTCATTAAACAGCCATAGTAACTGAAACACTTGTCTTGCCTTCTACAATAATTGGCATTTTGGATATTCCCTACCTTCACTGGTTGTCCTTTCTCAGTCTCTTTCCTTGGCTCCTATTCTTGTCCCAGCATCCTAATATAAGGATGTTTCAGGATCCTGGTTACCATTCTTTTCTATATACACTCTCTAAATTGCTTTATTTCATTCAGACCCATGACATTTACATGTGGATGACCTCCTCTCCCCCACCACATTGCATTTTTAGCCCTGCTGTCTCCTGTAAATTCCAGGCATAAATATGCAATGGTCTACTTAAGATCTTCACTTGAACATTTAATAAGGAACTCAAACTTAACACATCCAAAGCTGAGCTCTTAATTTCTTCTCCCAGTACAGCAGAATATAAAAATTGTTCATTTCCTAATCTTCCTTATCTCAGTAAATAGAGTTATAATTCACTCGATATCTCAGGTACAAAATGTAGGAGGAATTTTGATTGTTTTTTTTCCCTCACATTTGTATCAAATTTATTTCCATTGATTATACCTCTGGGGTCAGCAAAAAGGAAGAAGACCCTCAATGAGATGGATTGATACAGGGGCTGCAACAATGGGCTTAAACATAGCAACGATTGTGAGAAGGGCATAGAACCAGGCAGTGTTTCCTTCTATTGTACATAGTGTCACTATGAGTCAGAACCGACTCGATGAAACCTAAAAACATACCTCTACAACATATGTCCAATCTTTACTCCATCTTTACCTCTCCCTACAGCAAAATCATTATGATCTGTTTTCTAAACTATGAAAATAACATTTTTAATAGTTTCCTTACTTTCAGTCTTGCTTCACATTAATCTATCTGTCACATAGTAGCCAGAGTGATCTTTTTCAACAAAAATCAGATCACGTTACTAATCTGGCTCAAAGCCATTCAATGTCTTCTCATTTAGGGCAGACATTATTTTCTAAAGATGACTGCAACAAAACCTCCCACCACAAGTTCTCTTCTTTTAATATGACTTGATATTCCTAACACTCAAAGGTAGGAGTCTGTGTTTCCTCCCTTTAAATCTAGATGGCCTTCTGAGTTCAGCAGAGGTGATATTTTAGGTTATAAAATCATATAAATCCATGCCTGGTTCTCTTTGAATACTTCTTGGAATCAGGCCCCCATGACTGAGTAGCTCATGGCAAGGCTTATATGGAGAGGAACTGATCAGTCCCAGCCCTAGATGAGCTCCAGGTCAATAGCCAGTGTTGATTTGTCAGCTATATGGGTCAGCCATCTTGACAGCTAGAGCAGTAATGGAGTACCTGTACCAAGCCCTGCCCACATTTCGGAACTATGAGCAACATAAATTGTTGGTACTCTTTTATGCCGTTATATTTTGGGATAGTCTGTTACACAGCTATAGATAACAAACATAGGTTTTGGTGTCTGAAAGTGGGCTGCTGCTATAAAAATCATGTGGCATAGACTTTGAAACTGGGCCTTTGGGGTAAGCTAGAACAGCCTTGGCAAGGTGTTAGCAGAAGCCTAAAGAAACTTGAGGAGGCTGTCACTGCAGGCTTAGAGGAAAGTAAAGACAATGTGACTGGGAGACGTTTTGTAGTAGTGGAAATTTTGGCAACACTGTTACCTGAAACAACACAGAAGGTAGGAAATATACATAATGAAGTTGACCTAGGGAATTTTCAGACAAAATATAGAAAATGCTATCTGGATTCTTTTCACTGTTGATGATAAAATGTGACAGAAGAATGAGTGAAAAAATAACTCTTAAATACAAGCGAGCCAGAACTTTCTTACTTTGAAAATTTAACTGTTTCTCATCCCCAATCTTGCTAGAAGTCAAAAGATGCTCAAATTAAGAATTAGTTTAAGAAAAAAAAAGATCAAATCCATTGTATTGTAAAGCCCTTTATTAAGGGCTCAGAAAGCTGTAGTGCGGTTTCTCACAGACCCTTTCAGATAAACAGTAGTCCTTCTAAAGATCATAAGAGTATGCTTATATATTATGCAAAAGGCTTATAAGAATCTTAAGGATGTTGTCACACAGCAGACTCATGGCAATGGAAAGCAAGAGAAGGACTCACCTTGACAAGATTTGCAGTTATGGCTTTTGTCTAATGCAGTGAATTATAGATTGATACACAGAAAGCTCACAAAAATTTTTGAAGGAATTTTATCAGCTTGTAATAAAAGGGAGAGAAACAACACACAATGAAAAAAGGCTCTTGGATTCCCAAAGCTTTATAAGCAGGAAACAGGCTTAAGAAAACTATTCAGTTGCAAATGTAGTTTTTTGGGGGGAAGGTGAGGGGTATGAAGGATGGGCTGGGGAGACCCAAAGGGGAAGACCAAGAGCTCAGCTAGTTGAGCCAAGAGCTATGGAAAACAGCTCCCAGGGAGTAGGATTGAGCTCTAATCAAATAACTGGCAAGATGTGCCTGGCTGGACTTCAGAATTGATATAGACCAGTGACAACCCTGTGCCTTCCCTTTCCCACACCGTTTTTGAATGGAAGTGTCTGTAGAAGTTAGTCAATACCTGTTCCACCATTTTATTTCCAGTATTTGGAGGACAGAAAATTTGTCCCTTTAGGTCAACATGGGTTACATGTCATCACATAATCAGAAAGAGTGCTACAGGATCTGTATTTGAGGAAATGCTCCTAAGGAATATCATCTGCACCCACATCAGATTTAGTTAAAACGATTCTGGACGTTGAGCTGATGCAACTATGGAGTGACACTTTTCAACCTTGAGGGAGAGGATGAGAATATTTTGTGTGTGGGAGGAATATAAATTGTTGTGGCCTGAAGACAGACCATGGCAGATTTCATTTTCGAAAGACGGCTATAACAAGATCTCCCATCTCAATTGCGACTTGATACTTCTCCTATTGAGAGGTGTTCCTTTCGCTTGCATCTGAGCAGGAATCTGACTATTGATGCTATGTGCCTTTCAAAAATAGGTCGATACATCCTCATAGTTTACTTGGACACTTACTCTTAAAACCTAGCAACCATGCTTAAAGAAGCCCAAGAATACTGTTCTGGGGAGGGCCTTGTGAAGAAGAACCTAGGCTCCAAGCCAATAGTCCTTCCGAGCTTCCATCTGACAGGCAATACCAATTCACCAGTCCTGTGAACAAACCATCTTGAATCTTTCAGGCCCCAGTTAAACCACTTCTCCTGGGATTAGTAGTTGGTAGATTCTAAATGACTATTATCCTTTGCTCATTTCTCATGCTCCTTTGATAAGGAGCAGAGGTTGAGCCTTTAATAAATTTTGCACTCATGTCTTAATTCTATTAGCCTAATCAGAATGCAATTCATCTTAAACACAAACACAGCAATAGCAATTATTTAACTCTAACTCCTGTCTCACTGTAAATAAGCTAGCCTATACTTTTACTAACCAATTTCCTAATGCACATAAATAATAACATATATTAGCTTATCACACTGCCTATCTCTCCCCATGAGCAAAAGGATAATATTTACTTGTGCTTATCTTGCAGTTTCACAAGATGCTCCATTAATTTCCATATTGTTCCCTTAAGCTATTATGTGCAGTCACTTTCCCCATCACCTGCTTCCAATTATTGGCTCCTTATCTTTTTATTTGTGGTCCCTGCTTGCCTTTCCTCCTCTATTAGTAATAACTCTTTCCATGATCTAACTTCCTCTACTTACTTTACCTTCAGATAGCCTCATGGCATCTTCCATCATTCCTCATATATTTGTTTTATGCCATACTGTATTTGTAAAATACATAAAAGATTGGTAGTATTTTTATTTTGTAGATGATGAAACTGAAGTATAGAAGATAAATGATTCACCAGAGGCCATGATTTGTCAGCCTTGTAGTGGGTTTAATGGGAGGGAAGCAGAGGTGAATGCCAGAGTGGAAAAGTTAGACAGAGCCAAGATGACTGATAGAGACTTAAGAAAGAGGGTATTAAACGGTCCAGGGCATAAAACGACCTGAGGAACAGTAGAAAGAAAAAGAGAGAATAACCTTAAAATTGATGACTCTTCTGTCCTGCTAACTTCAAAGTGCATTTCAATTTGAAATCTCTATCACCTCATTGCATGGGGAGGGATGAAAGAAAACATATACAGAACATTTATCTCTCCATGAAGCTTCTACAATTGGAGAAATTAGTTAGATACTGAGAGAAAAAAATACTATATATATGTTTAGCTTTATATTAGTTATTGCTATTTCTCTTCGTCCTTCCAAATACATTTCCTACATTCAGTTTCACATATTCTTTAATTTTACTACTTGACATGATAATATTCTGCTGACAAATTCTATTTATTAAATATTAATCACAAAATATCATGACCTATAATTATGCAATTATTATACTTATCTGGAAAAAATAGTGACTTCCAATAAATATGATAGTTCCTAGTATTGTTACCTGCACGATGAGGTCATCAGCAGTGGCATTTAGGATGCTGTTTGCTGGAGATTTATCAGTTTCCCCTGGGCCTGTCTGTTAGCCTCAAGATTGGATCTCCACTTAATCCTTTCTTCTAACATGTTCACAGGGCCAGTGTGAACACCTGCAGAGGTGTACATGATGCAATTCCAAGGGCTTCTCCTGGCATTCTGAAGTGCACTAGCTGTAAAAATATATCTAATGGCCCTTCATCAGCTCCGTATAGCAGAGCTTCCATTAGAGCCCTCAGCAGACTGTACTCAAATTCTACAAGGAGAAAACAAACATAAACTGAGTAAGATTTATTTGTTAGGTGCCTACAATGAGCCAGGCTGTGTTATCACATTCTTGTTGTTGTGTGAAGAATACAAAAGTTGTCCTGGTTAGATATGATTGTGAATTTGATTGGAATGGTGGTAAAGGTGATGAGAAAGGTGAAAATAAGAATATATGCTCAAGAAATCTTTGATTACCTTTGTTTTACCTACTATTTGCTGAAGCATTAGGATAAGGTTTAAGAGAAAGAAAGGACTGAAAGGTTTTAGGCCTGAACAAGTAGATAAATGGAGGTGTCATTTTCTTTGATGAAGAACATTGATAGATAAGAAAGTTTGAGGGCAGAAGATAAGAGGAATCAAGAGATTATGTTTAGAGATATTGAATTTGAGTCACCATGACTCAGAATCAACCCCAAAGCAACTGGTTTTTTAAAGGACATCTAATTGAAGGGTGTGATGTTTTGTTTTTTAATTTTTTTTATTGTACTTTAGATGAAGGTTTACAGAACAAATAGTTTCTCATTAAAAAGTTAGTACACATATTGTTTTATGACATTGGTTAACAACCCCACGACATGTCAACACTCCCCCTTCTCAACCCTCGGTTCCCTATTACCAGATTTCCTGTCGCCCCCACCCCCACCTTTTAGTCCTTGTGGCTGGGCTATTGTGCCCCATTAGTTTCTTTTTGTTTTATGGACCTGTCTAACCTTTGGCTGAAGGGTAAACCTTGGGACTGATCTCATTACTTAGCTAAAAGCGTGTCTGGGAACTGTACTCTCGGGGTTTCTCCAGTCTCCGTCATGTCAGTAAGTCTGGTCTTTTTTGATGAGTTAGAATTTTGTTCTAGATTTTTCTCCAGCTCTGTCGGGACCCTCTGTTGTGAGCCCTGTCAGAGCAGTCAGTGGTGGTAGCCGGGCACCGTCTAGTTGTGCTGGACTCAGTCTGGTGGAGGCTATGGTAGTTGTGGTCCATTAGTGCTTTGGAATAATCTTTCCCTTAGGTCTTGTTTTCTTCATTCTTCCACGCACTCAAAGGGGTGAGACAAGTGGAGTATAACAGATGGCTGCTTGGTAAGGTAGAATTTGGAACATTTTCTTTATAAACTGTGTTATGTCAACTGAGCTAGATGTCCCCAGAGACCATGGTCCCCATAGCCCTCAGCCCAGCAATTTGGTCCCTCGGGTAGTTTGGATGTGTCTATGAAGCTTTCATGACCTTGTCTTGTACAATTTTGTGCTGGCTTCCCCAGTATTGTGTACTATCTCACCCTTCACCAAAGTTACCACTTATCTATTGTCTATTTAGTGTTCCCCCCACAACCACTCCCCTCCCTCGTTAACATCAAAGGTGGTTTTTTTTTGTGTGTAAACCTTTTCATGAGTTTTTACAGTAGTGGTCTCATACAATATTTGTCGTTTTCTGATTGACTTATTTCACTCAGCAAAATGCCCTCCAAATTCATCCATAAGATGCTTCACAGATTTATCATTGTTCTTTATTGTTCCGTAATACTACATTGTGTGTACGCACCATAGTTTGTTTTTCCATTCATTTGTTGATGGGCATCTAGGTCGTTTCCATCTTTTTGCTATTGTGAACAATGCTGCAATGAACATAGGTGTGCATACATCTCTTAGTGTGACGGCTCTTACTTCTCTAGGATATATTCCTAGGAGTGAGATTCCTAGATCACATGGTATTTCTATTTCTAGCTTTCTAAGGGGACGTCATATTCTTTTCCAGAATGGTTGTATCATTTTGCATTCCCACCAGCAGTGCATAAGAGTTCCAATCTCCCCATAGCCTCTCCAACATTTGTTATTTCCAGTGTTTTTGATTTGTGCCAGTAATGCCAGGGTGAGATGGTATCTCATTGTGATTTGATTTGCATTTCTCTAATGGGTAGTGATTGCGAGCATTTCCTCATGTGTCTGTGGCCGCTTGAATGTCTTCTTTGGTGAAGTGTCTGTCCAATTCCTTTGCCCATCTTTAATTGGATTATCTGTCTTTTTACTGTCTTTTTATTGTAGAGGCATTCTACAATCCTTGTGGATTATAGAAATTAGAACTTTGTCAGATTTGTCATAGCCAATTTTTTTTTTCCCAGTCTGTAGGTTCTCTTTTACTCTTTTGGTGAAGCTGAGCATAACTGTTTAATTTTTAAAAGATCCCAGTGATCTATCTTATTTTCTGGCATTCGTGTGTTCTTGGTTATGGTTTGTATCCTGTTGACGCAGTATATTAGCGTCTCTGGTGTTGATCCTATTTTTTCTTCTATGAACTTTATAGTTTTTGGCTTTGGATTTAAGTCTTTGATCCATTTTGAATTAGTTTTTGTATATGGCGTGAGGTATGGGTCGTTTTTCATTTTTTTGCACATGGTCATCCAGTTTTGCCAGCACCATATGTTAAAAAGACTGTTCCCCATTTGATGGATTTTGGACCCTTGTCAGAGATCATGTGACTGTAGCTGGATGGATTTACATCTGGAGTCACGATTCTGTTCCGTTGGTCAATGTATTTGTCATTGTACCAGTCCTAGGCTCTTTTGATTATCGTAGCTGTATAGCAGGTTCTGAGGTCAGGTAGAGAGAGTCCTCCTACTTTCTTCTTCTTCTTCATTAGTGCTTTACTTATCTGGGGCTTCTTCTCTTTCCATATAAAGTTAATGATTAGTTTTTCCATCTCTTTGAAGAACGTTGTTGGTATTTGGATAGGGATTGCATTGTATTTGTAAATTGCTTGGGCAGAATTGTTATTTAAACAATGTTGAGTCTTCCTATCCATGAGCATAGTATGTTTTCCCATTTATGTAGATTTCTTTTGGTTTCTTGTAGTAGTGTTTTATAGTTTTCTTTCTATAAGTCTTTTATGTCCCAAGTTAGATTTATTCCTAAGGATTTTATGTTTTTAGGAGCTATTATAAATGGTACTGTTTTCTTGATTTCCTTTTTGCCTCCTCTTTATTAGTTTATAGGAATCCAACAGATTTTTGTGTGTTTATCTTGTATCCTGCTCCTCTTCTGAATCTTTCTTTTAGTTTCAGTGGTTTTCTTTTGGAGTATTTAGGGTTTTCTATGTATAGTATCATATCACCCACAAATAGGGACTGTTTAACCTCTTCATTACCAATTTGGATGCACTTTATTTCTCCTTCTGGCCTTATTGCTCTAGCTAGGACTTCTAGCACAATGTCAAATAGGAGTGGTGATAAACGGCATCCTCGTTTTGTTCCTGTTCTCAAGGGGAATGTTTTCAGGGTTTCTCCATTAAGAATGACGTGGGCAATTGGTTTTGATAGATGTGCTTTTTTTTTTTTTAATTTCTTTTTATTGTAATTTAGGTGAAGGTTTACAGAACAAATAGTTTCTCATTAAACAGTCAGTACACATATTGTTTATGACATTGGTTAACAACCCCAAGACATGTCAACACACTCCCTTCTCGAACTTCGAGGACTTTTTTTTTTGGTGAAAATACATAGCTGAAGATACACCATTTCAAATTTCTACATGTACAATTCAGTGACGTCAATTACATTCTTTCAGTTGTGCTGCTATTCTCACTTTAGATGAAGGTTTAAAGAACAAAATAGTTTCTCATTAAACATTTAGCACACGTATTGCCCTTTGACTATGGTTAAGAATCACACTACATGTCAACACTGTCCTTGCTCAGTCTTGGGTTCCCTATCACCAGCTTTCCTGTTCCCTTCTGCCTTCTAGTCCTTGTCCCTGGACTGCTGTGCTGCATTAGTCCCATTTTGTTTTATGGGGCTGTCCAATCACTGGTTGAACAGTGAACCTTGGAAGTGACTTCACCACTGAGCTAAAAGGGTGTCTGGGGGCCATACTCTCGGGGTTTCTCCAGTCTCTTTTAGGCAAGTAAATCTGGTCTTTTTGTGTGTGTTAGAATGTTGTTCTACATCCTTCTCCAGCTCTTTCCAGAACCCTCTGTTGTGATCCCAGTCAGAGGAGTGAGTGGTGGTATCTGGGCACCATCTAGCTGTACTGGACTCAGCCTGGTGGAGGCCTTGGTAGCTGTGGTCCATTCGTCCTTCAGACTAATGTTTTCCTTGTATCCTGTTCTCTTCATTCTCCCTTGCTCCTGAAGGGTTGAGACCAGTGGAGTATCTTAGATGGCTGCTCACAGGCTTTTAAGACCCCAGAAGCTACTCTCCAAGGTAGAATGTAGAACGTTGTCTTTATAAACTGTGTTATGCCAGTTGAGCTAGATGTTCCTCGAGACCATGGTCCCCACAGCCCTATGCCCAGCAATTCAGACCCTCAGAAGTTTGGATGTGTCTATGGAGCTTCCATGACCTGTCCTTGTACGAGTTGTGCTGGCTTCCCCAGTATTGCGTACTGATTTAGCGTTCACCAAACTTATCACTTATTTATTGTCTATTTAGTATTTCCCCCCCACCCTTCCCATCCCTCGTGACCAACAAAGATTACTTTTTTCTGTGTAAACGTTTTCATGACTTTTTACAATAGAGATCTCATACATTATTTGTCCTTTTGTGATTGATTTATTTCGCTCAGCATAATGTCCTCCAGTTTCATCCATGTTATGAGATGCTTCACAGATTCATCATTGTCGTTTATCATTGCATAAAAATCCATCGTATGTATGTACCATAGTTTGTTTATCCATTCATCTCGTGATGGGCATCTAGGTTGTTTCCATCTTTTTGCTATTGTGAACAATGCTGCAATGAACATAGGTGTGCATACATTTCTTAGTGTGACAGCTCTTATTTCTCTAGGATATATTCCTAGGAATGAGATTCCTAGATCATATATTATTTCTATTTCTAGCTTTCTAAGGAACACCGTATCATTTTCCAGAATGACTATATGATTTTGCATTCCCACCAGCAGTGCATAAGTGTTCTGATCTCCCCCCAGCCTCTTCAGCATTTGTTACTTCCAGTGTTTTTGTTTTGTGCCATTAATGCTGGGGTGAGATGGTATCTCATTGTAGTTTTAATTTGCATTTCTCTAATGGGTAGTGATTGCGAGCATTTCCTCATGTGTCTGTTGGCCACTTGAATATCTTCTTTGGTGAAGTGTCTGTTCATTTCCTTTGCCCATTTTTTAATAGGATGATTTGTCTTTTCGTTGTAGAAGTGTTGGATTTTCTTTTAGATTATAGAGATTAGACCTTTGTCTGACTTGTCCTGTCCAAAAGTTTTTTCCCACTCTGTAGGTTCTCTTTTTACTCTTTGGTAAAGTCTTTTGAAGAGCATAGGTGTTTGATTTTTAGAAGATATCATTTATCTAGCTTATCTTTTGGAGTTTGTGTGTTGATATTTATGGTTTGTATCCTGTTAATGCTGTGTACAAGGACCTCTAGCGTTGGTTCTGTTTTTTCTTCTATGAACTTTATAGTTTTTGGCTTTATATTTAGGTCTTTTATCGATTTTGAATTAATTTTTGTATATGGTTTGAGGTATGGGTCCTGTTTCATATTTTTGCAGATAGATATCCAGTTTTGACAGCACAATTTATTAAAAAGACTATCTTTTCCCCATTTGATGGACTTTGAGCCCTTGTCAAAGATCAGGTGTCCACAGGTGGATGGATTTATATCTGGGTTCTCAATTCTGTTCTACTGGTCAATGTATCTGTCGTTGTACCAGTGCAGGCTATTATGACTACCGTAGCTGTATAGTAGGTTCTGAGGTCATGTAGAATGAGTCCTCCTACTTTATACTTCTTGTTCAATAGTGCTTTATTATTTAGGGCTTCTTCCCTTTCCATAAAAAATTAATGATTAGTTTTTCCATCTCTTTGAAGAATGTTGTTGATATTTGGATGGGGATTGCACCGTATTTGTAAATTGCTTTAGGTAGAATTGTCATTTTCACAATGTTGAATCTACGTATCCATGAGCATGCTATGTTTTTACATTTATGTAGATGTCTTTGGGTTTCTTGCAGTAGTGTTTTGTACTTTTCATTGTATAGGTCTTTTACATCCCTGGTTAGATTTATTCCTAAGTATTTTTCTTTTTAGGGATTATTATAAAAGGTATTGCTTTCCTGATTTCCTTTTCATCTTTCTCTTTATTGGTGTATCGGAATCCAACTGATTTTTGTATGTTTATCTTGTATCCTGCTACTATGCTGAATGTATTTGTTCCAGTAGTTTTCTCATGTTGTCTTTAGGGTTTTCTATGTATAGTATCATATTATCTGCAAATAGGGACAGTTATGCTTTTTCATTACCAATTTGGATACCCTTTATTTCTTTTTCTTGCCTTATTGCTCTAGCAGGACTTTGAGCACAATGTTAAACAAGAGTGGTGATAAAGGGCATCCTTGTCTTGTTCCTATTCTCAAGGGGAATGTTTTCAGCCTCTCTCCATTAAGAATGATGTTGGCCATTGGTTTTGCATAGATGCCCTTTACTATGTTGAGAAATTTCCCTTCTATACCTATTGTATTGAGAGTTTTTATCAGGAATGAGCGTTAGACTTTGTCGAGTGCATTTTCTGCGTCAATTCAGGTGATTATGTGATTCTTTTCTTTCTTTTTAATTAGAGGGGGATTACGTTGATTGATTTTCTAATGTCAAATATCATCCTTGCATACCTGGTATGAATCCTACTTGGTCGTGGTGTATTTTTTTTTTTTCATATGATGCTGAATTCTATCGGCTAGAATTTTGTTGAGAATTTTTGTATCTATATTAATGGGAGATTTTGGTCTGTAATTTTCTTTTTTTTGTAGTGTTTTTGCCTGTTTTTGGTATCAGGGTTATGCTGGCTTCATAGAATGAATTTAGAAATGCCGCTTCCTATTTTATGTTCTGAAATAGTTTGAGTAATACTGGTGCAGTCTTTTCTCTGACTGTTTGGTACAGTTCTCCAGTGAAGCCATCTGGGCCAGGGCATTTTTTTGTTGGAAATTTTTTTTTTACCTTTTCAATCTCTACTCTTGTTATACGTCTCTTCAGATTGTCAACATCATTTTGTTGTAGTTTGGGTAGGTAGTGTGTTTCTAGAAATTTATCCATTTCCTCTAGGTTTTCAAATTTGTTGAAGTATAGTTTTTCATAATACTCTTATAATCCTTTTTATTTCAATTTGGTCTGTTGTAATGTCCCCCATTTCACTTCTTATTTGCGGTATTCAAGTCCCCTCCTGTGTCTTTTTTGTTATTCTGGCAAGAGGTTTGTCGATTTTGTTGATCCTTTCAAAAAAACCAGCTTTTGTTTTTGTTGATTCTTTCTATTGTTCTTCTATTCTCTATTTCATTTATTTTTGCTCTGATCTTTATTATTTCCTTTCATCTGGTGGCTGTGGGCTTTTTTTGCTATTCTCTTTCTATTTGTTTGAGTTCTGTAGTTAATGTTTTGATTTTGTCCCTTTCTTAGTTTTTGATGTGTGCATCTATTGCTATAATTTGTCCTCTGAGGACTGCCTTTGCTGTGTCCCAAAGGTTTTTGTATGATGTGTTTTCATTCTCATTTGATTCTAGGAATTTTTTTATTCCATCTCTGATTTCTTCTATTACCCAGTCGTTTGTAAGCAGGGTGTTATTCAGTTTCCATGTAGTTGATTTTTTCCCTTGCTGTTTGTGTTGTTAATTTCTACCTTTGTGGCATTGTGGTCAGAGAAAATACTTTGTATTATGTCAACGTTTTGGATCTTGTTGAAAATTGCTCTGTGGCCTAAGATGTAGTCTATTCTGGAGAACGTTCCATGTGCATTGGAAAAGAATGAATACTTTGCAGGTGTTGGCTGGAGTGTTCTATATATGTTTATGAGGTCAAGTTGGCTAATTGTGCCCTTTAGGTCCTCTATATCTTTGCTGAGTTTCTTTCTAGATGTTCTGTCCTTTACTGAAAGTGGTGTGTTGAAGTTCCTACTATTATTGTGGAACTGTCAATTTCTCTTTTCAGTGCTGTTAGAGTTTGTTTTATGTATTTTGGAGCCCTGTCATTGGGTGCACAGATGTTTATTATGGTTATGTCTTCATGATGAATCAACCCCTTAATCATTATATAGTGTCCTTCTTTGTCTTTTATGATAGATTTTGTTTTAAAGGCTATTGTATCTAAGATTAGTATTGCCGCTAGATATGCTTTTTTATTCGGGGAAATTTCCTTTCTAAACCTATTTTATTGAGAATTTTTCTCAGGAATGGGTCCTGGACTTTGTCAAATGTCTTTTCTGCATCAATTGAGATGCTCATTTGATTCTTTTCATCACTTTTATTTATGTGGTGGATTACATTGATTGATTTTCTAATGTTGAACCATCCTTGCATACCTAGTATGAATCCTACTTGGTTGTGGTGTACTATTTTTTTTATATAATGTTGAATTCTATTGGCTAGAACTTGCTTGACACCTTTTGCATCTATATTTATGAGAGATATTGGTTTGTAATTATCTTTTTTTGTGTCATCTTTGCCTGGTTCTGGTATCAGGGTTATGCTGACTTCATAGAATAAATTTGGAAATGTCTCTTCGTTTTCTAAGTTCTGAAATAGTTTGAGTTGTACTGGTGTAAACTATTCTCTGAATGTTTGGTAGAATTCTCTAGTGAAGTCATCTGGGCCAGGGCATTTTTAAAAAAATTTTTTTTATTTTACTTTAGATGAAGTTTTATAGATCAAATAGTTTCTCATTAAACAGTCAGTGCACAAATTGTTTTATGACATTGGTTAACAACCCCATGACATGTCAACGCTCATCCTTGTTGACCTTTTTTTTTGGTGAAAATATACATAGCCAAAGTTACACCATTTCAAAAGTTTCTACATGTACAATTCAGTGACATCCATCACATTCTTTCAGAGTTTCTGTTATTCTCACTATCCTTTTCCAAATTATTCCATCACTGTTATCTTCAACTCAGTGCCTCCTAGGCTTCCCATCAAACCTTTTGAGTTTCTGTTGTCAATTTGATCTCACATAGATAATGCTTTTTTTTTGTACCTTAGATGAAGGTTTGAAGAACAAATAGTTTCTTCTTAAACAGTTAGTACACATATTGCCCTATTACAATGGTTAACAACACCACGACATGTCAACACTCTCTCTTCTCAACCTTGGGCTCCTTATCACTAGGTTTCCTGTCTCCTCCTGCATTCTAGTCCTTGTCCATGGACTGCTGTGCTTCATTAGTCCCTTTCTGTTTTACGAGGCTTGTCTATCCCTGGCTGAATGGTGAGCTTTGGGATTGACTTCACCACTGAAGTAAAAGGGTGTCCATGGGCCATATTCTTGAAGTTTCTCCAGTCTGTCAGGCCAGTAAATCTGGTCTTCTTTTTGTGAGTTAGAATTTTGTACTACATCTTTTTCCAGCTCTATCCAGGACCCTCTATTGTGATCCTGGTCAGAGCATTCAGTAGTGGTAGCTGGGCACCATCTAGCTGTACTGGACATAGTCTGGTGGAGGCCTTGATAGCTGTGGTCCATTAGTCCTTCGGACTAATCTTTTCCATGTATCCTGTTCTCTTCATTCTCCCTTGCTCCTGAATGTTTGAGACAAGTAGAGCATCTTAGATGGCTGCTCGCAGGCTTTTAAGACCCCAGATGCTATTCAACAAGGTAGAATGTAGAACATTGTCTTTATAAACTGTGTTATGCCAACTGAGTTAGATATTCCCTGAGAACATTGTCCCCACAGCCATCTGGGGCCAGGGCATTTTTTCCTTGGAAGTTTTTTTAAAATTATTATTACATTTTCAATCTATTCTCTTGTTATGGGTCTATTCAGATTTTTAGCATCACTTTGCATTACTTTGGGAAGGTAGTGTGTTTCCAGAAATGTATCCATTTCCTCTAAAAATTAAAATTTGTGGGAGTATAGTTTTTCATAATACTCTGTTATGTTCCTTTTTATTTAAGTTGGGTCTGTTGTAATAGCCCCCATTTCATTTTTTATTTGGCTTATTTGCATCCTCTCCTGTTTTTTTTTTTTTTTTTTTTTTTTGGTCAGTTTGGCCAGAGATTTGTCGATTTTGTTGATCCTTTCAAAGAAGAAACTTTTGGTTTTGTTGATTCTTTCTATTGTTTTTCTATTCTCTTTTTCATTTATTTCTGCTCTAATCTTTATTATTTCCTTTTTTCTGGTGACCGTGAGCTTTTTTTGTTTTCTCTTTCTATTTGTTCAAGTTGTATACTTAAGGTTTTCATTTTGTCCCTTTCTTCTTTTTTGATGTGTGCATCTATTGCTTTAAATTGTCCTCTGAGGACTGCCTTTGCTGTATTCCAAAGGTCTTGGTATGATATATTTTCATTATTGTTTGATTCTAGGAATTTTTTGATTCCTTCTCTGATTTCTTCTCTTAGCCAGTGGTTTGTCAGCTTGTGTATTTGATTTTCTTTCCTTGTTCTTCCTGTTATTTATTTCTACCTTGATGGTGTTGTGGTCAGAGAAGTTACTTTGTATTATCTCAGTGTTTTGGATTTTGTTGAGGGTTGCTCTGTGGCCTAATATGTGGTCTATTCTGGAGAACATTGCACGTGCTTTGGAAAAGATTACTTTTTTTTACAGCTGTTGGGTTGAGTGTTCTATATATGTTTATGACGTCAAGTTGGCTGATTGTGTCCTTTAGCTCTTCTGTATCTTTGTTGAGTTTCTTTCTAGATGTTTTGTCTTTAACTGAGAGTGGTGTATTGAAGTTTCCTACTATTATTATGGAACTGTCAGTTTCTTTTCTCAGTACTGTTAGAGTTCGTTTTATGTATTTTGGAGCCCTGTTATTGGGGGCATAGGTGTTTATTATGGTTGTGTTCATGCTGGATCATCCCTTTAGTAATGATATAGTGCCCTTCATTGTATTTTTTACTGGATTTTATTTTAAAGTCTAGTTTATATAAGATTAGTATTGCCACTCCCGCTCTTTTTTGATAGCTGTTTTTTAAATATTTTTTCCATCCTTTGAATTTTAATAAGTTTACCTCTTTGGTTCTAAGGTGCATCTCTTGTAGACAACATATTGATGGATCGTATTTTTTTTATCTATTCTGTCACTCTCTGTCTCTTTATGGGTGCATTTAGGCCATTTACATTCAGTGTAATTATTGATAGGTATGAGTTTATTGCCATCATTTTGTAGTGATTTTTCTTGTGGTGCTGACGTTTTCTTTGTTCCTTGCATTCTCCCATGCTGAATTCTATTTTTTTTGTGAATTATTTTTTAAATGTCTTTTGTTTTTGTAGATTTTGTTTTTAGTGAGACTTTCTGTTTTTCTTCTTTATTTTGAGGAATAGATTTGTTAACTTTCTTTGTGATTACCTTGAATTTTATCCTTATTTTCCTAGATTTGAAGCAGTCTATTATTACTTGTTATCACCTTGCCTTTCTCTCCATTAGAAGTTTCTATACCTACACCATTTATTCCCTCTTTTATTGTTCTGATGTTGTTGTCAGTTATAGATTAACCTCTCTGGTTCCCTTTTGTAATTCTTTTGGTTTTGGATAGTCCTTGAGATTTTATTTCCTAGGTTGGTAGCTGGCTGGTATGATCTTGCATCCTAGATTCATCGTGTGGTCTGACGTTGTTTGTTCTCAGATTGAAGGACTTGCTTTAATAATTCTTGTTAGTGTGTTTGATTTTTTCATTGTCTCTTAATTTCTGTTTACCTGAAAATGTCCTAATTTCACCATCATATTTGAATGAGAGTTTTGCAGGATATATTACTCTTGGCTGGCAAGTTTTTTCTCTCAGGTTCTATATATGTCATCCCATTGTCTTCTTTCCTGCATGGTTTTGCCAAATAATCCAAGCTTAGTCTTATTGTTGCTCCTCTGCATGTATTTTTTATTTTTCTCAAGCTGCTGTCAGGATTCTTTCTTTATCTTTGTTTTTAGCAAGTGCGATTATGATATACCTTGGTGATTTTATTTTTGGGTCTATCCTATATGGGGTTTGTTGAACTTCTTGGATGGTCAGCTTTTCATCATTCATGATATTGGGGAAATCTTCTGTCAGCTGTTCTTGAATGATCCTCTCTGTGTTTTCTGTTTTCTCCCCCATTTTGGAACTCTGATCATTGACAAATTTTTGCTTTTGCTTGTTTCCCACATAATTCTCAGGGTTTTTCTTCACTCTTTTTTTGGATTTTTCCTCAAACAGAGTTATATTCAAATGTTTGTCTTCATTTTCTCTGATCCTGTCTTACATTGTTTCAAACCTGCTCCTCAGCCATTCTGTAACAGTGTCCATTTCTGAAATCTTGTTGTTTATCTTTTGGATTTCTAAATGTTGCTTTTGTATGATTTCTAGTTGTGAATTTATTTTGGCATTTTGTTCCTGTATTATTTTCCTGAATTCTTGCATTTATTTGTCTGTATTTTCCATTAATTTGTCTATTTTTTCCTCATTGTTGTCTGCTTTTTACTTCCACTCTTGGATAGCTTTGAATATTAGAGATTTAAATTCCCTATCAGGTAGTTCTAGTGCCTTTTCTTCTACTTGAAAGTCATCTGGTGTTTTTTTGTTTGTTTGTTTGTTTTTTTGGATGCCTACTGGAATCACCCTATCTTATCTAAAAATATGTTTCCATATTGTCTGCTGTCTTCACGGCATTCAGTGCTTATTTTCCTCATTTATTGATTGTAGATTTGTGTGCTTTGTCCTGCTTTTTTGTTTTACTTTTATGTCTGAGCAGGTGGGTTGTATTTCTTTGTTGTTTGATCGTCTGTGGGCACAATATTTTTCACTTCCTTGTCCAATTGGTGGGGTCAGTTGCTCAGCTATGGTGCAGCAGGGCTGGTCCAGGTGAAGGGGAGTTGCTGGGATTAGTTGTCTGTGGAAAATACTACGGCCAACAGGGCCAGCCAGGAATCTGTGCAGGGCAGGTTCTGGTAGCCCATGCCTGTGCTGCTTGGGGGTATGATGTTCAGTACATAGTGCAGATAGGCAGGAAGGAGGGAGGAGATTGTGATGTGTGGAGCTAAGATGGGTATGAGAAAGAAGAGATAAAGGAGAAAGAAACAGGAGCCAATAAAAGCCAACAAACAAAAAAGAGTGGCTAAGGGAGCTTGCCATTGGAATGGAGAGATGAGAAACTGAGAAATGGAGAAAAACAAAAAGAAAAAGGGAAAAGAAAAAAATAAAAATTAGAAGAAAAAAAAAAAAGAAAAGAAAAGCCTCCACAGATCTTACCATTGTGGCTGTGAAGACTGAGGAAGTGGCTCCCAGGCTGCAAAGTATGGCCTGACTAGAAGGGGTAGAGGTGTCAAACAGCACCAGGTATTTAGAAAACAGTAAGAGAATGTAAGTACAGAGAGACAAGAAACTGAGACATGAAGCAATGCAAAAAGGAAAAAAGAGAAAAGAAAACAAAAAACAAAAAAAGAAATGCCCCCAGGCACCCCACTGCACAGCTGCATAGACTGGGGAAGTAGCACCCAAGCCATGTAGTACAGCCCAGCTAGAAGGGGCTCCCAACCAGAGAAAATAAAAAGGAAACACACACACACACAAACAAAACAAAACAAAACAAACAAAAAAAGCCCTGGGGAACCCTCCAGCGTGGCAGCGTGGGCCGGGAAGTAGTTCCACAGTCGAGTGGTGTTTCACAGCTTATCAAGAAAAACCAAAGATGGCACACGGAGCCAGGTATTTGAAAGAAAAGAGGGAGAGGTTGTGAGAGGTATGGAAGAAAGCAAAAGAAGTAGAAAAAAGCAACACCAACAACAAACAAATGGTACTTATGGAGCTGGCCAGTGTGGGCGGGTGGAATCCAAGTTGCACAGGGCAGAAGCCAGTCCCTCCTGGCTAAGAGACTGTGGCCGTAGGAAGCAGAGGAAGCAAGTGGCAGTGACGAAGGGTGGGGGTGGGAAGTGTATATCACTGGTTACCAGTTGTTCTGTCTCCTGCTGGGAGCTCTGTGAATTTGCTTTCCCATACTCCTTGTTCACTGATCTCTGGCAAGAGTCCAAGATGGAGAATCTGTGCTACGTTAGCTGATAGGGGACCTCTGCTTGTAACTCTCCTCGCTCTCTGTTCTCTGTCAATTTCTTATTCAATTCGGTGCTTGACTGAGTTTTTATCTCTTCATTTGATGCTTAGGGTTCCAGGATTGACATTTGTCTCTGTTTGACTTAGATTTTCAAGTCTTTGCTGTGGAAGGACAGGGTGGTGCTTCTGTTTATAGTGCCATGTTGCCTGGAAGAAGGGTGTCATGTTTAGTATTGAGTCAACTGAGCTAAGCTGGCACTATGTTTCCTAGAATTTTATCCCCTATGTATTTCCAAGTAGATCATAAGAGACATTTTGCATGAGATTTGGAAGGCAGAAGTGAAGCAGTAGCTATATTCTTTTTATTCTCAGAAGTATGATGCAGGACATGAGGTGCTGATGCAGTACACATACATGGTCACTGATGGGTGGATTCACCTTGCTGGGGTGAGGCAGTAGTCAACTCTCAGAAACTTTAGGAGTGTAAAAATGGTAACAAGTACTTAATACTAGCAATATATTTTTCATCATTTGTATTAGAATGGACAGTATGATAACAAAAGTGAAGCACATTATACATAAAAAAAAGTGTGTAAGGGATTTTGGTTATAATGAAAGCAAAATTGTTGACTACAAAGGGCAACAAATACTTTTGTCCAGGACTCCCATTTGTACTGGAGTCTGGCAGATGCTGGCAGTGTCTTTAAGAAGCTACAGAGTAAGCTCTGCCACAGTTTGCTGGGCCTGTTAAAATAGCCCTAGGCCAGACACACGCCATCCATCAGAATTAAGTAGATCACTCGGCACCTGCTTCCTGTACCCTGTCTTCTGTTACTCCATGTGCTTTCCAAGATACTGATGAGTCCTTGGCCCTTGTTTCTAGGAGTAACAGTGATCTTTGCCCAGGGGATAGGTAATGATCCCTGGAACAAGATGTGCAAGCAGGGAATGTATTTATCATTTTGGAACTGAGCTCTGTTACTAATAATAGATACCTTGTAATGAAACTTCATATTGTGCCTAGCTCTTGCAAAATTAGTTTAAACATTTTTTTCTCATTTAATCCTGGCAATAATGGTACCAGGCAAGTACTAGTACTATTCTCATTTTGTAGGAGCAGCTGGAGGATTCGAACTGCCAACCTTTTGATTAGCAGACCAACTCTTAACCACTATCCCACCAGGGCACCTAAATAAATTTAGTCATACAGAAATTGAGTAAATTTCTAAGGTTTCATAGTAAATGGCAGCATGAAATCTCAATCAGTTGCCACCTGCATCTTATGACTGATCTGACTTACTGTGCTAAATTGCTCCCATAGACTTGGGAAAAGCTTCTTTCCTGCAGAGACTTTTGTGAGCATCTGACCTCTTGCTTTGAAATTGAACTCTAATGTGGCCCTTATGTTCTCTGAAATCTTAAAGGAGAGAGTAGAACCTGCAATAGTTCTTTCGATGTTTCAAAGGAATGAGTGGGTTTTTGAAAATCATTTGATCGAACCATATAACTAGACAAATAAAAAGCCAACTCCAATATAAGAAATGCTATTTCAGACTTTTCATTATAACAAGTGATAATGCTCTGCATAACAATGAAAAATGTGGACACTGTGGTACATCTTTGCAAACTGACATTTGATTTTATTGTTGTTGTTATTAACAGGATGAAACTAGACTGTTCTAGAAAACTGCAGCTGGTTCTGTAAAGAAATCTGAGTACTTGCTCATGAAAAATTAGAGGCTGAGTACCAGAAAGCAAAGGAGCTTATTTCCTGAGAGTCCTTCTGAGAGTACAAGAAATGGTGAGCAAGGTGGCAAAGGTGAGGCATGGAGATGGAAGAACTATAGCTGGAACAAAAAGACAAAGAGATATAATCCACCAAGAAGATGTAGCCAGCATAAGTATGTATATACTGGAAAAAAAAAAACTGTAAAACATATAAAGAAAAATGATGAAAATAGAAGAATTTTACAAAATAATAGAAAAATCTAGTAAACAAATAATATAGACTATTTTTCCAAAATGCCCATAGACCAAAAAAAGCCAAACTTAGTGCCATTGAGTTGATTCCCATAGGATATTATATTATTAGTAAAAGAAATCAATAAAGTGAAATATGTTACATTAATGGAAGACAATAGAACAAATTTAGAAATTAAAATCTGAAGAATAGCCAAAAATGATTGATCTATTGAGAATAAAATTAACTATTTTTCTCTATTATTTATATTAAAGATAAAATCAAAACTGAAATTATAGATTATTCAGAATGATCACTATATATCAAATCACACAATTTCAAAGTCATACTCAAAATATGCTTTATAGCATTAAATTATTTTTAGAAATTCTATAAATAAATGAAATTTACACTAATCTCAAGAAACTACCAAAACAGCAAAATAAAACAGAGATCATGAGAGCAGAAACCAGTATAATTCCTTGTCACTATGTTGAGTTAAACTGGAACAAAATATACTGGAAACAAACAAAATAAGTCAGCTACTTGTTTTCAAGAATACTTGCTCTTGGAAACTACTACTATGAATCAACTGAAATAGCTTTTTTTTTTAAATCAAGACTAATGGATTGTTCGTCAATACTCACTTCAAGACCCTCACCTCATGCCCTCCATCAATCCAAAGCTATTATTTCATAAACTCTGCTGAATCCCAACCAGTTCCCCAATTTGCAATACCCACCTTAAAATCACTCAGTCTAGGCAGTAAACAAGGAGCCCTGGTGGCACAGTGGTTAAGTGCTTGGATGTTAACTGAAAGGTCAGAGGTTTAAACCCACCCGCCACTCTGTGGGAGAAAGATGTGGCAGTCTTCTCCATAAAGATTTACAGCCTTGGAAATCATATGGGACAGTTCTACTCTGTCCTACAGGGTCTTTATGAGTCGGATTGGACAGCAACGGGTTTGGTTTTTGGGTTTGGAGGCACTAAATTTAATAAATATCTTCTTCTGACATCTCTATCTGAGATACTAAATCAGAACCCTGCCAAGGAGCTATGTTCAGCCTTACTGCATTAGGTCCAATAAACCTAGCTTTGCTTGGTCAATAATATTTCTGGAGTTATTTTGAGAAGTTAACTTTGAATGAAAGAAAAATAAAGAAATAGGTAAAAAAAACTTTAAAAAATTATTTAAATGGGGAGAAATGACAAATCTTTTTTACAGAAAGATTCCAAATAACATATATAGATAATTCCCCTCTAAGAGATGGAGCTTGATTCCTTATATTTCCCTGATCACTTCCCCTCTCTCACTGAGTATAGATTAGATGTAGTGATGGCTTCCAAAGAACAGAGTAGTGATAGAGAAAATATTAACCATAGTGGAAAAACCTGGCAAAGTTACCTGAAGCAAGTGATGAAAGTTAACACCACCAGTGATGTTATATGTATAACATCTATCTCCTGATAAGAAGAGATGATTAAGGCACTTCACCTCTAAGGTATTTTTTCCCAAAACTTATAACCTTTGTTTACTCATGAAGAAAATCAAAAGACAAACCCAAATTGGAGGACATTCTATAGGATACCTAGACAGTGCATGTCAAGACTATCAAAATCAAGGAAAGATTAAAAACTGTCACAGATAAGAGGAAACTGCAGAGACAAGTAAATGGAGTATGGTACTCTAAATTGGATATTGGAACAGTAGAAAGATATTAATGGAAAAACTGGTGAAATCCAAACAAACCCTGGAATTTAGTAAATAATAATGTTTAAAAAAATTGAAATTAAAAACAAAAGAAAATCTACTTGATAAATGGAAGATAAAAACATCTGATAATTTTGATTAAAAAGAAAGAAAAGATAAAAAGAAAATAATTAGGACTAAATAAGGGACATAATGGAAAATTCAGAATTGATTAAAAAAATTACTCTAGTAGGAATTTTATTCTAAATACTTGAAAATTTAAAAGAAATGGTAAATTTATTTAAAATAATTTAGTATAATAACTAGTTGGCATAGAGTCAGTTCTGGCTCATGGTGACCCCACTGTGTCAGAGTAGAACTCTGCTCCATAGGGTTTTCAATGGCTGATTTTTTGGAAGCAGATCACCTGGTCTTTTTTCCAAGGTGCCTCTGGGTGAACTTGAACCTCCAACATTTTGGTTAGCAGCCAAGTGCTTTAACAGTTTGCAGACCAGAACTTAATCAAGAGTTTGGAAAATATGCAATCAGTAATCATAGATTGAAATGAAAGAGGAATAAAGACTTACCATCACTAAAGAGCATACAGTGAAACTTGTGATAGCTGGTACTTGATGGGACTGCCTTGTTTTTCCGGGTCTTGTGAGTTTTTCACCTTTGACAGGGTGCAGTACTATCACTTTTCAATTCCTCATTTTAGTGGAAAATATTTTAGTTTTTCTTCTCAGACAGGTTTCTGCCTTACACAAGGTTCAGCTTTCACAGGTTTTACTGTATTACATGGTATCTAAATAGAAAATCTAAGGCATTCAAATAAACTTTTAATAGAACTACTGGGATTATTAACATATACATTTATTTGTCTGTGATAATCAGTAACAGTATATTAGGAAAGAATTTCCATTAATGAATAAACAACTATAAAATATGTAAGAATATTCCAAACATAAAACACTTAAGACTTTTGTGAAAAAAAACACAAATTCTTACTAACTAACATAAAACATGCAAAAATGTACTAATACTAATGCCAAATGAATCTATACATCTAACACAACTCTAATGAAAATTATAAAAAATTTAGCATGAAAATTAGCTAGTTATTTCCAAAGTTTATCTAGAAGAGTGAATGTGTGAGAAAAACCATGAAAATGTTGGAAAGAAATGACTCAGAGAGGTAGAATTGCTCTGGCAGAGAGAACACATGCTGTATAATTAAAATATCACAGAAGAATAAAAGGTAGTATATATATATATATGTTACTTTATAACATGTTTACTCATATACATATGCATATGTATGCTACTTAATAACATGTTTACTCATATATATGTATACTACTTTATAACACGTTTTCTCATGTATAAATATGCTACCTTATAACATATTTACTCATATATATGTGTATATATATATCTCCCTGGTAGAGATGTGGTTAAGAGCTCAGCTGCTAATCAAAAGGTCAAATCTGCTCCTTGAAAACCATATGAAACAGTTATGGGACAGTTCTACTCTGTTCTATAGGGTCGCTAGGAGCCGGAATCGACTCCATGGGCAACAGGTTTTTGTTTATATATATATATATATATATGCAGGAAACCCTGGTGGCGTAGTGGTTAAGAGCTACAGCTCAAGAATTCACCAGGAGCTCCTTGGAAACTATGGGGCAGTTCTACTCTGTCCTATAAGGTTGCTATGAGTTGGAATTGACTGGACGGCAATTTTTTGTTTTTTAATTTTATATATATATACATATGGAGCCCTGGTGGCACAGTGGTTATGCGTTTGGCTGCTAATCAAAAGGTGGGCAGTTTGAATCTACCAGCCCCTCCTTGGAAACCATATGGGGCAGTTCTACTGTGTCCTACAGGGTCACTATGAGTCAGAATAGACTCGATGGCAATGGATTTGGTGGTTGGTACATATATATATATATATATATATATATATATACACACATACGCATGTATATATATATATATATTCATACATTCCACATTCTGATTATTAATGGCTGTTTGCAGCTGTTTCTTCTCATTTCCAGGCATGCCACATCAGCAAGTGAAGGTCTTGAAAGCTTGACTTCATCCACATCATTAAAGTCAACTCCACTTTGAGGAGGCAGCTCTTCCCCAGTCATATTTTTAGTGCCTTCCAACCTGAGGAGCTCATCTTCCAGGACTATATCAGACAGTGTTCCACTACTATTCATAAGGTTTTCACTGGCTATTTCTTTCCAGAAGTAGATAGTCAGTTCCTTCTTCCTAGTCTTAGTCTGGAAGCTCAGCTGAAACCTGTCTGTCATGGGTGACTCTGCTGGTATTTGAATACCACTGGCATTGCTTCCAGCATCACAGTAACACACAAGCCCCTATGGTACAATAAACTGACAGACACATGGGGGTCATTAAAAAGACAGGAAAGTAAAGACCAAAATGGATGTCAGAAGAGACTCTGAAACTTGCTCTTGAACATTGAGTAGTTAAAGCAAACGAAGGGAATGAAGTAAAAGAGCTGAGAAGATTTCAAAGGGCAGCTCAAGAAGACAAAGGAAAGTATTATAATGACATGTGCAAAGACCTGGAGTTAGAAAGCCAAAAAAGAAGAACGTGCCCATCATTTCTCAAGCTGAAGGAATTGAAGAAAAAAATTAAGCCTCAAGTTGCAATATTGAAGGATTCTACAGGGAATATATTAAATGATGCAAGAAGCATCAAAAAAAGATGGAAGGAATACACACAGTCAGTATACAAAAAGATTTGGTTAACATTCAACCATTTCAGGAGCTAGCATATGATCAGGAACCTACTGTACTGAAGGAAAAGGTCCAAGGTACACTGAAGGCATCGGTGAAAACAACAAGGCTCCAGGAATTGACAGAATACCAACTGAGACGTTTCAACATACAGATGCAGTGCTGGAAGCGCTCATTCATCTATGCCAAGAAATTTAGAAGACAGCTACCTGGACCACCAATGGAAAGAGATCCATATTTATGCCTATTCCAAAGAAAGGTGATCCAATAGAATGAGGAAATTATTGAACAATATCATTAATATCACACGCAAGTAAAATTTTGCTGAAGATCATTCAAAAGCAGGTGCAGCAGCACGCTGACAGGGAACTGCCAGAAATTCAAGCCAGATTCAGAAGAGGATGTGGAACCAGAGATATCATTGCTGATGTCAGATGGATCCCGGCCGAAAGCAGAGAATACCAAAACGATGTTTACCTGTGATTTATTGCCTATGTAAAGGCATTCAACTGTGTGGATCATAACAAATTATGGATAACATTGCCAAGAATGGGAATTTCAGAGCACTTAACTGTGCTCCTGAGATACCTGTATGTAGATTAAGAGGCAGTTGTTTGAACAGAACAAGGGGATAGTGTGTGATTTAAAGTTAGGAAAGGTGTGCATCAGAGTTGTATCCTTTCATCATACTTATTCAATCTGTATGCTGAGCAAATAATCAGAGAAGCTGGACTATATGAAGAAGACTGTGGAATCAGGATTGGAGGAAGACTCATTAACAATCTACAATATGCAGATGACACAACCTTGCTTGCTGAAGGCGAAGAGGACTTGAAGCACTTACTGATGAAGATCAAAGACTACAGCCTTCAGTATGGATTACACCTTAACATAAAGAAAACAAAAATCCTCACAATTGGTGTAATAAGCAACATCATGATAAACGGAGAAAAGATTGAAGTCATCAAGGGTTTCATTTTACCTGGATCCACAATCAACACTCATGGAAGCAGAAGTTGAGAAATCAAATGATGTATTGCGTTGGGCAAATCCACTGCAAAAGATCTCTTTAGAGTGTTAAAAAGCAAAGATGTCACTTTAAGGACTAAGGTGTGCCTGACCAAAGCCATGGTGTTTTCAATCACCTCATATGTATGTGAAAGCTGGACAATGCATAAAGAAGACTGAAGAAGAATTAATGTCTTTGAATTATAACATTGGTGAAGAATATTAAATATACCATGGCCTGCCAAAAGAACAAACAAATCTGTCTTGGAAGAAGTACATCCAGAATGTTTCTTAGAAGCAAGGATGGCAAGACTCATATACTTTGGACATGTTATCAGGAGGGATCAGTTCCTGGAGAAGGACATCATGCTTGGTGAAGTAGAGGGTCAGTGAAAAAGAGGAAGACCCTCAAGGAGATAGACTGACATGGTGGCTGCAACAATGGGCTCAAGCACAACAACGATTGTGAGAATGGCTCAGGACTGGGCAGTGTTTCATTCTATTGTACATAGGGTCACTATGAGTTGGAACTGACTTGATATCACTTAACAACAATGTTTTATATATCTATATATATCTATATATATATACACATACACACACATATTGAAATCCACTCTATGGCAAACAACCATACACAGACAGACAGACACACATGTACACATATACAGGAGATATAGAATTTGCCCAAAGAGGGTAGAAATACTCTGAGAATGGAAGTACACATGGCCTTGATCAAGATTTGCTAGCAGGAAAGGACACCAGAGGCTGGAGAACAGAACTCATCAGGAGTGAAGGTGGCATGATCTCAAGAACCTCAGGTTTAAGGCTTTAGTACCATATGTGGATGAAACTGGAAGGCCCTCTGAAACCAACCAAGTTGACATTGTATTACGCTTCAGTTGCTGATCACACGAGTATGAACTCTCAGAGGTCTCTATATCTGTAGGACCATGGGCAGGGAGCAGCAAACCTACTTCTATCAGTTTTGGACTGATTAAGTTGCTAATGTTCTTGAGTGTTTCATGTGGGAAAGATTCAAGAAAGAGATACTGTACCTCCCATTATTAAGGCGAACTACAGCCACACTAAAAGACAGCAATATAGAATATTATAGATTAATAGCCATCATGTATTATAATTTATCAAGTCAATCAGAAAGTATCTAAACAACATAGCAAAGCAATAGACAGAGAAAGCAAAGGTAATTCATAAAAGAAGAAATAAAAAAGGGCAACAAACATGAGGCAAACAGATATAATTGGTGATAGGGAAATGTATGTGAAAACAATGCAATTCAAAACATCTCAATCCAGTTAACTTTTTAAAAGTCAATAATTACTGAAAGTGACAGCAAGGGGAAACATGGACAGTTTGTGGAAATGTAAACTGGAGAGGAAGGTGGCATCTCCTACCAGTCTTTGAAATGTGCAAACACTTTGATGTAAAAATTACACTTTCAGAATTCAATCTTATAGAATATCTCCCACATAGCTGTTTATTATTGCATCACTTTTAGGAAAGAAAAAAACTAAATATAATTTATATTTCTTTAATATGGGGATGATTTAATAAAGGGGATTATATTTACAACTTGGAGTAGCCAGCTACTACAAGAATAAGATATACTGTTGTGGAAGGATGCCCGTGTCATTTTGTTTGTTAAGTGGATTAAAAAGCAAATTACAGGTTTGATTTTGTAAAAATAAATGTATTTTTTTATAAAAACTTATTTATTTATTTTACAATTTAAGTTAGTCCCTCACACATAAAATTATACATACATTGTTATGTGACCTTAATTGCTCTCCCTATACTGTGACAGAACACTCCTCCCTTCCACCCCTGATTTCCCATGTCCATTCAACCAGCTCCTAACCCTCTCTGCCTTTTTATCTTACCTCCGGACAGGAGCTGCCTATTTAGTCTTATGTATCTACTTGAGCTAAGAAACACACTCTTCACGAGTATCATTATATGTCCCATAGTGCAGTCTAATCTTTGAAGAGTTGACCTCAGGAATGGTTTTAGTTTTGGGTTGACAGAGTCCAAGGGCCATGTTTTCTGGGGATCCTCCAGTCTCAGTCAGACCATTAAGTCTGGTCCTTTTACTAGAATTTGAGTTCTGCATCCCACCCTTCCCTTACTCCATCAGGGAATCTCTATTGTGTTCCCTGTCAGGGCGGTCATTGGTGGTAGCTGGGCACCATCTAGTTCTTCTGGTCTCAGGCGGATGTAGTATCTGGTTTATGTGGCCCTTTCTGTCTCTTGGGCTAACACTTTCCTTGTGACCTTGATGTTCTTCATTCTCCTTCACTCCAGATGAGTTGGGACCACTTGTTGCATCTTAGATGGCTGTTCACTAGCTTTTAAGACCGCAGACGCCACTCACCAAAGTAGGATGCAGGACATTTTCTTAATAAACTTTGTTATGCCAATTTACCTAGATGTTCCCTGAAAACATGGTCCCCAGACCCCCACCCCAGCTACTCTGTCCCTTGAAGTGCTTTCTTGTATTCAGGAAACTTCTTAGCTTTTGGTTTAGTCCAGTTGTGCTGACTTCCCCTGTAATGTGTGCTGTCCTTCCTTTCACCTATGATAATTCTTGTCTACTATCTACTTAGTGAAAACCTCTCCCTCCCCACCCTCATAACCATCAAAGAATGTTTTCTTCTGTGTTTACACCTTTTCTGGGGTTCTTATAATAGTGGTCTTATACAGTATTTGTCCTTTTATGACTGACTAAATTCCCTCAGCATAATGCATTCCAGATTCCTCCATGTTATAAGATGTTTCACAGATTCATTGTTGTTCTTTACTGTTATGTAGTATTCCATTGTGTGAATATACCATAATTTGTTTATCCATTAGTCTGTCGATGGGCACCTAGGTTATTTCCATCTTTTTGCTATTGTGAACAGAGTTGCAGTTAAAATGGGTGTGCATATATCTATTCGTGTGATGGTTCTTATTTCTCTAGGCTATATACCAAGGAGCGGGAGAGCTGGATCGTATGGTACTTCTATTTCTAGCTTTTTAAGGAAGCACCAAATCTATTTCCAAAGTGGTTGTACCATTTTACATTCCCACCAACAGTGTACAAGAGTTCCAGTCTCTCCACAACCTCTCCAGCATTTATTATTTTGTGTCTTTTGAATTAATGCTAGCATCATTGGGGTGAGATGATATCTCATTGTAGTTTGGATCTGCATTTCTCTAATGGCTAATGTTGGTCAGCATTTCTTCAGGTGTCTGTTAGCCGCTTGAATGTCTTCTTTAGTGAAGTGCCTGTTCATATCCTTTGCCCATTTTTTAATTGGGTTGTTTATCTTTTTGTTGTTGAAGTTCTGCAATATCATGTAGATTTTAGAGATTAGACGCTGATGGGATTTGTCTCAGCCAAAAATTCTTTCCCAATCTCTAGGTTGTCTTTTGACTCTTTTGTTGAAGTCTTGTGATGAGTATAAGTGTTTGATTTTTAGGAGCTCCCAGTTATCTGGTTTCTTTTCTGGGGTTTATGCATTGTTACTTTTGTTTTTGTGTTCTGTTTATGCCATGTATTAGGGATCCTAGCATTGTCCCTATTTTTTCTTCCATGATCTTTATCGTTTTCAATTTTATATTTAGGTCTTTGATCCATTTTGAGTTAGATTTTGTGCATAGTGTGAGGTATGGGTCTTGTTTCATTTTTTTGCAGATGGATATCCAGTTATGCCAGCACCATTTGTTAAAGAGATTGTCTTTTCCCCAATTAATGGATTTTGGGCCTTTGTCAAATATCAGCTGCTTGTAGGTGGATGGATTTATGTCTGGATTCTCGATCCATTTGTCTATGTATCTGTTGTACCAGTACCAGGCTGTTTTGACTACCATAGCGGTAAAATAGGTTCTAAAGTCAGGTAGTGTGTGGGGTCTCCCACTTTGATCTTCTTCTTGAGTAATGCTTTACTTATCTGGGACCTCTTCCTTTTCCATATGAAGTTGGTGATTTGCTTCTCCATCTCAATAAAAAATGCCAGTGGAATTTGGATCGGGATTGCATTGTATCTGTACATCGCTTTGGGTAGAATTGACATTTTCACAATGTTGAGTCTTCCTATCCATGAGCAAGGTATGTTTTCCTACTTATGCAGGTGTCTTTTGGTTTCTTGAAGTAGTGTCTTGTAGTTTTCATTATATAGGTCTTTTACATCTTTGGTTAGATTTATTCTTAAGTAAAAAATAAAGGTATTTGTATGTATTTTTCATACTCACAAACATATAGGTACACATACTTACATATCTATACAGATACATACTTGAATGTGCAAGTCTAAATTGTACACATCAGTATGGTCACAGAGATTACAACTAGGGTGTGGGAGCTTGAGGGGAGAGGTATAAAAAATTTACTTTTCACTTTATGCACTTCTGTGTTATTGAATATTTTCAATGAACATTCACTTCTTTTACAGTTACTTATTTTAAATGGAGGAGCCCTGGTGGAGCAGTAGTTAAAGTGCTTAGCTGCTAAATGAAAAATCATTGGTTAGAATCCATCAGCTGCTCTGCAGGAGAAACATGTGACAGTTTGCTTACATAAAGATTTACAACCTTGGAGCCTTATGGGGCAGTTCTACTCTGTCCTATAGGGTTGCTATGAGTCGGAACTGACTTGATGGCAGTTTTTTTAAA
Source organism: Dugong dugon (assembly GCA_030035585.1). Classification (NCBI taxonomy): domain Eukaryota; kingdom Metazoa; phylum Chordata; class Mammalia; order Sirenia; family Dugongidae; genus Dugong; species Dugong dugon. The sequence continues at coordinate 40,779,900 of CM057479.1, forward strand.
TTTTATTTTTTATTACTGTAGGCCAGTGTTACTTAAAGTCTGATAGCCTCCATGCCCTGTGTCAGTAAGTTTTGATGCTTCTACTGGTTTCTATCATTTATCACCCTTTACATGACTGCCTTCCATCAGCTCCAGAGTTCCCATTTATGTTATGACCACATAATACCAATTCAAAGTAAAATTATTAATAAATATTGGTTGATAAAATTAATGAAGAAATAATGAATAAAGGAATAAATAAGTGATTTAATGGATGAAATGATGAATGAAATAATAAACATGTGAAGGTAACATTAGAGAAAATAAAGAAAAAATGAGTATGACATGTTAGAAAGTTAAAATCTTCTATAAATTAAAAAAATAAAAAGATAAACTAAAAATCAAAATTTAACTTGGTGGAAATAATAATTATTATACATGTTGAGGTAAATAATTTACTATATTGTGTCTGTTTAACAAACAAAAGAAATATAATTATGTATATAATTAAATACATCAAACTAAATTTGCTATAAAATTGATTACATTATGATAGTAATTATTCCACTCATTGGATTTCTTCAGACATCAGAATTTTCTATGATTATGTAAGTGTACCATGAGTAGAAGGATTGCTAGTTTACTGATAGAATTATTAGTTTTTGACAACAAATCTGAATTAACAATATTGAATATGAAACCGTCATTAAAAAAATATGCTTTCCATGTGTTTGATTTGTGTGTGTATTGCTTTTAAATCGATAGTTTCAAGTTGGCAAGAAAAGAAAGTACCTGAAGTGTTAAATTTATTCCTTCTAAAAGTAATCATTGTTCAAAAGATGCAAAATGCATATCCCAAAAAGCCTCGGTACACAGGGTACTTAGAATGCATTAGACACATCTGTCTGACACCAGGTTAGTTTCCTCCCATTACTGAAATGTGTTACCTTACCATGTCATTTCTTCCAAGGAAAGTAGGCACTTTCACAAAAAAGTAACCCTGAAACTTTCTGAAAATTTATGTTTAAGAAGTGGTAATGATTTCATTTTTAATATTTAATAGAGTGGCCAATTTATGCCATAGTAATTTTTTTGAGCTTTACAAAATATATAATTTTTATTTCAGGTAGGTTTTGTTTAGTGTTTCTAAATAATAAAGTGTCTCTGAGTTAGAGTATGAAAAAATTCCAAAGATTTTTGTGGCTTTAAAGTTTTCTTTTGGTGAGCTTTGTTTCTGATAGTAGGATCATCATTTTAGAAGTTGGGGTAATAGGTAACATATTCTTGAAATATTTTAATTGTGTCATCTCCTGATAGTCCATCAAACTAGTTCAGGTATCAGCAAACTACAACTCATAGACAAATCTGTCCCACCTCTTGTTTTTGTAAATAAAGTTTTATTAGAACATAGCCATACCTATTTATTTATGTATTGACTTTTTCTGCTGCAACTGCAAATTTGGGTGTTTGCAACAGAGACTGTATGGCTCTCAAAGCACAAAATAGTAACTAACTGACCCTTTACAGAAAAAATTTGCCAACTCCTGAATTGAACTAGTTGAACTTTGTGTCCAAACTCATGGCTAATAAACTAATCCCAGAAACTATAGAGAATACACAGACTAGGGCAGCATTTCTCATACTTGAGAAATGTAGATAATCCTTTTGAAGGATAAAAAATAACCTTCTAGACCACCAGTATTAAATTAAACGTTTATAGCTTTACCTCATTCCAAAACAGAAAGTATTAAAAAATTAACATGAACGAAGTTGCTATAATGATGATCTGATCTAGTTTTGTACATAAAAAATGGCACTACCGGCTGTGACATGGAGTCTCTTGATTTTGGTATGTGGGTCCTAGTTTGCTCTATGGAATGACTCAATTTTCCCTCCATTTTCTTCTATTTACTTTACTATGAAACCTCCTGTGGAACAGAAAATATTGGTATCATTCGGGCTTGACTTTTTAAGTGAGCATATCATAAATGCAGAAGATTCATGTAATTGAGGTACGAAGACCATCTTTGTTCTTTTTTCATTTTCTCAGGATATCAAACTGTTCCCCCATGACACCAACTCATTGCCATACTGCTAAGCAATGTGGACACTTGAATCCCATGGTAGCACTTGTTTATAATGACCATTCAGATGATCTGATAGGAGTGTGTATACAAAATGTTACTCGATGCTGAAGAACCTTTTTCTGCAGACTCCTGAAGTTTGAGCAGAGTCAAAAATAATCCCGTTTATTTTAATAGAATCCTCCCTCCTATAAACAACCTCAATAATTTGATCAAATAAGCACATTCATAGTCTATTCTGCAGTGTTGTTGTTGGTTGCCATGAGTCAGTGCTGACTCATAGCGACCCCACATGTGCAGAATAGAACTGCTCCATAGGATTTTCAAGCCTATGACTTTTCCGAAGCGGATTGCCTGGCCTGTCTTCCAAAGAGCCTCTGGATGGGTTGGAACCACCAACCTTTCAGCTAGCAGTCAAGTGCCTAACCGTTTGCACCACCCAGGGACTCCTCTATTCTGATAATACAAAATTATGAAGAAATTGAACTGGATTTGGAAAATATACATTTCTGATACTGTAAAAACTTATCACCCAGGATTATCTGGGCAAGATGGCGCTCTAGGCAGAAACACCACGCCGTCCCTCCACAGCAAAGATCCGAAAAACTAAGCCTAACAGAGAATCAACAATCCTGAAACCCTAGAACACCAAATGAAGAGATAAAGAACTCAGCCAAACACCAAACGGAGTGAGAATACTAAAAGAGAACGGAGAGCGAGGAGAGACTCAGGCAGAGATTCCTTACCAGCTAACGCAGCGCAGACCCACCATCTTGGATTCCTATCGGAGACCAGCGAACGGGATAGCAGCCTTGCAGAGCATCTGGTCGGAGACAGAACGACCAGTAAACTGCGGTGCGCGCTCTCCCACCACCCACCCCTCTCCACCTCAGCTGGGGATCCCCTGCTTTCCGTGGACAGGGTCCCTGGGCTGGGGGGTGCTGGTGCTTGGATTCCGCGCGCCTGGGCTGGCGGCTTTCTGGGAGCCGTTTGCTGGCAGCTAGCGAAGCTTTTTCTGCCGCTTCCCCCTCCTTTTGCTTGGGTGCATGGTTCCGAGTGCCGTCTCTGCTCTCTCCTGCGGGGCTGTAGGGCTGCGTGCGCACGTGTGGCTGTTTCTAGGTCTGGGCTCCCGCGTGGGTGGGATCCCGGGGCCTTTGTTTGTTCGCCCCTCTGCTTCCCGTGGCCACGGTCACTTAACCCCGAGACTACCGGCTTCTTGGAATTCGCGCCCCTGAGTGGGGGCTCTCTGGGTCCCATTTGTAGGCACTGACTGCTGGTGTTGCCCTTTTTTTTTTTCAATCTTATTTTTCTTTCTTTTTTGATTAGTTTTGTCATCTTTTACCTCTTTTTCTCTTTTGTCTTTCTTCATTGCTTAATTTCTTGTCTCTCTATCTCTTCCTTCTCTTTCTGATCCCTGAATACCAGGCGATGTATGCCTCTGTACCTTCTGGCCAGGCTGAGCTGTGAAAATTGAGACCGACTCCCCCAGACCTCATAGCTGCATCGGTGGGATCCCTGGGAACTTTGCAGTTCTTTAACTTTTCTGATTTTTATTTGGTCATTCGTTCCTTTTCTTTCTCTTCCCCCTTCTGGTTTCCTCCATCCCATAGTCTCTCATCTGTACTTTCCAATGACAAGCTCCCCTAGCATTCTTTTATGTTTGTACGCTTTTTGCTCCTCCTCCTCTCTCCTCTCTCCCATATCCAGCTTAGCTTCACACATAACCATCTTCCCGCTGCACCCTACCTACCTGCACCGTGCACTAGACATCACAGCACCAAGCGGTGCAGGCACGCCCTATTGGAACCTGCCCAGCACTGACTACCGACCGTCCTGGTGGCTGCGGTGAGTGCCACAAGCAACCCATCCCAGTGGCTCCTCCTCAGCTAGATCTGCCCAGCTGTACCACAAGAACGAAAAAAAAAAAAATCTACAATCAATAAACGAGAGAAATATCTACTGAATGCCCCCAAAACAGCAAACAATATCAAAACATTTACAAAAACAAGACAAGATGGCTCCAATAGGCGTCCAAATTAAAACACCAGATAGCTCTCCTGTGGAAGAAAATGCACTAGAAGTACCTGATACGGAACTCAAATCACTAATACTCGGAATTTTCCAAGAACTGAGGCAAAAAGCTGACAAACATGAGGAAAAAATAGACAAATTTATGGAAAATACAGACAAAAAATTGGAAGAATTCAGGAAGATGATGCAGGAACAAAATGCCAAATAAATTCACAACTCGAAATTCTACAAAAACAACAATTAGAAATCCAAAAGATAAACAACAAGATTTCAGAAATGGACGGTGTCATAGAAGGGCTGAGAAGTAGATTTGAAACCATGGAAGACAGGATCAGTGGAACTGAAGACAAACACTTGGATACAACTCTGTTTCAGGAAAACTCAGAAAAAAGAACAAAGAAAAATCAAGAGACGCTGAGAGTTATGTGGGACACAATTAAAAACAAAAACTTACGAGTGATTGGCATACCAGAACAGGGGGAGAAAACAGAAAACACAGAGAGGATCATTGAGGAACTGCTGACAGAAAACTTTCCCAATATCATGAAAGATGAAAAGCTGGCCATCCAAGAAGCTCAACGAACCCCATATAGAAGAGACCCCAAAAGAAAATCACCAAGACATATCATATTCACACTCGCTAAAACTAAAGACAAACAAAGAATCCTGAGAGCAGCTCGTGAAAAACAAGAAGTCACATAAAGAGGAGAAACAATAAGACTAAGCTCAGATTATTCGGCAGAAACCATGCAGGCAAGAAGGCAGTGGGATGACATATATAAAATCTTGCAAGAAAAAAATTGTCAGCCAAGAATAATATATCCTGCAAAACTCTCATTCAGATTTGATGGTGAAATTAGACCATTTCCAGATAAACAGAAACTAAAGGAATATGCAAAAGTCAAACCAAACTTACAAGAATTATTAAAGGGAGTTCTTCGATCTGAGGACAAACAGCTTCAGCCCTCAGGCAGGACCTAGGACCTAGGACGCAGGTTAACATGAACCAGATACCATTCTAGGAACTGAACTACAGACGACTTTCCAAAAACAAAAGATATACAACAGGGAATCAGAGAACTCAATCAAAGGATGACAACAACATCAAAACAATGAAAGAGGGAACAAACGGAATAGGTATAGAACCTTCTAAAGGAGAAGAAGGCAAGGCGATACCAAGTAAGGGTAGACTGCTTCAAAATTATAAAGATAAGGGTAAAATTCATGGTAACCACAAAAAAAGTTAACAAACCAACTCATAAAAATAAAGACGAAAAACATAAAGTCTCAACAAAAACAAAACCTACAAAAACAAAAGAAATGAACACAAAATCCACAAACAAAAGGAACTCAGCACAAGAGAGTAAGAAGAACAAAGAAAACTTCAGCATCACAAAAAAAAGTACTACAAAATGACAGCAACAAACTCACATCTATCAATAATTACACTGAACGTAAATGGACTCAATGCACCCATAAAGCGACGGAGAGTGGCAGAATGGATAAGAAAACAGGATCCATCTATTTGCTGTCTACAAGAGACACATCTTAGAAACAAAGATGTGAATTTATTAAAAATCAAAGGTTGGAAAAAAATATATCAAGCTAACAACTATCAAAAAAGAGCAGGAGTGGCAATTCTAATCTCAGATAAAATAGACTTTAAAACAAAATCTACCATAAAAGACAAAGAAGGACACTATATAATGATTAAGGGGATGATCCATCATGAAGACATACCCATAATAAATATCTATGCACCCAATGAAAGGGCTCCAAAATACATAAAAAAACTCTAACAGCACTGAAAAGAGAAATTGACAGTTCCACAATAATAGTAGGAGACTTCAACACACCCCTCTCAGTAAAGGACAGAACAACTAAAAAGAAACTCAGCAAAGATACAGAAGACCTAAAGGACACAATCAGCCAACTGGACCTCATAGACATATATAGAACAATCCATCCAACCGCTGCAAAGTACACATTCTTTTCCAATGCACATGGAACGTTCTCCAGAATAGACCACATCTTAGGCCACAGAGCAATCCTCAACAAGATCCAAAATGCTGAGATAATTCACAGTATCTTCTCTGACCACAATGCCATCAAGGTAGAAATTAACACTAGAAAGAGCAAGGAAAAAAAATCAAACACATGGAAACTGAATAATAATCTGCTTACACATCAATGAGTAATAGAAGAAATCAGAGATGGAATTAAAAAATTCCTAGAAGCAAATGAAAATGAAAACACATCATACCAAAACCTTTGGGACACAGCAAAGGCAGTCCTCAGAGGACAATTTACAGCAATAGATGCACATATCAAAAAAGAAGAAAGGGACAAAATCAAAACATTAACTACAGAACTCAAACAAATAGAAAGAGAACAACAAAAAAAGCCTACAACCACCGGAAGAAAGGAAATAGTAAAGATCAGAGCAGAAATAAATGAAATAGAGAACAGAAAAACAATAGAAAAAATCAACAAAACCAAAAGTTGGTTCTTTGAAAGAATCAACAAAATCGACAAACCACTCGCCAGACTGACAAAAGAAAAACAGCAGAGGGCACAAATAAACCAAATAAGAAATGAAATGGGGGACAATACAACAGACCCAACTGAAATAAAAAGGGTTATAACAGAATATTATGAAAAACTATATTCCAACAAATTTGAAAACCTAGAGGAAATGGATAAATTTCTAGAAACATACGGCCTACCCAAACTACAACAAAGTGATATTGAAAATCTGAACAGACCCATAACAAGAGAAGAGATTGAAAAGGTAATCAAAAAACTCCCAACCAAAAAAAGCCCTGGCCCAGATGGCTTCACTGGAGAATTCTACAAAACATTTACAGAAGAGCTCGTACCAGTTCTACTCAAGTTATTTCAGAGCATAGAGGAGGAAGCAAGACTTCCAAATTCATTCTATGAAGCCAGCATAACGCTGATACCAAAACCAGGCAAAGACATCACAAAAAAAGAAAATTACAGACCAATATCTCTCATGAATATAGATGCAAAAATTCTGAACAAAATTCTAGCCAATAGAATTCAGTATCATATCAAAAAAATAATACACCACGACCAAGTAGGATTCATACCAGGTATGCAAGGATGGTTTAACATTAGAAAATCCATCAACGTAATCCACCACATAAATAAAAGGAAAGAAAAAAATCACATGATTATCTCAATTGATGCAGAAAAGGCATTTGACAAAGTCCAACACCCATTCCTGATAAAAGCTCTCAATAAAATAGGTATAGAAGGGAAATTTCTCAACATAATAAAGGGCATCTATGCAAAACCAACAGCCAACATCATTCTTAATGGAGAGAGGCTGAAAACATTCCCCCTGAAAACAGGAACAAGATAAGGATGCCCTTTATCACCACTCCTATTTAACATTGTGCTGGAAGTTCTAGCTAGATCAGTAAGGCAAGAGAAAGAAATCAAGGGCATCCAAATTGGTAATGAAGAAGTTAAACTCTCCCTGTTTGCAGATGATATGATACTATACATAGAAAACCCTAAAGACTCCACGAGAAATTTACTGGAAGTAATAGAAAGATTCAGCAGAGTAGCAGGATACAAGATAAACATTCAAAAATCAGTTGGATTCCTATACACCGGTAAAGAGAACGATGAAAAGGAGATCAGGAAATCAATACCATTTTCAATAGCCCCTAAAAAGATAAAATACTTAGGAATAAATCTGACCAGGAATATAAAAGACCTATACAAAGAAAACTACAAAACACTGCTGCATGAAACCCAAAGGGATCTACATAAATGGAAAAACATACCATGCTCATGGATAGGCAGACTCAACATTGTGAAAATGGCAATTGTACCTAAAGCAATCTACAAATACAATGCAATTCCGATACAAATACCAACAACATTCTTCAAAGAGATGGAAAAACTAATTATTAACTTTATATGGGAAGGGAAGAAACCCCGAATAAGTAACGCACTACTGAAGAAGAAGAATAAAGTTGGAGGACTCACACTACCTGACTTGAGAACCTACTATACAGCTACAGTACTCAAAACAGCCTGGTACTGGTACAACAACAGAGACATTGACCAATGGAACAGAATTGAGAACTCAGATGTAAATCCATCCACCTACGGTCACCTGATTTTTGACAAGGGCCCAAAATACATCAAATGGGGAAAAGACGGTCTTTTTAACAAATGGTGCTGGCAAAACTGGATATCCATTTGTAGAAAAATGAAACAGGACCCATACCTCACACCATATACAAAAACTACTTCAAAATGGATCAAAGACCTGAATATAAAGTCTCAAACTATAAAATTCATAGAAGAAAAAATAGGACCAACACTTCAGACCTTAATACATGGCATTAACAGGATACAAACCATAAACATCAACACAAAAAACCCAACAGATAAACTAGATAATTGGGATCTTCTAAAAATCAAACATCTATGCTCTTCAAAAGAGTTCACCAAAAGAGTTAAAAGAGAACCTACAGACTGGGAAAAAATTTTTGGACAGTACAAGTCAGACAAAGGTCTAATCTCCATAATCTACAAGAAAATCCAACACCTCTACAACAAAAAGACAACCAATCCTATCAAAAAATGGGCAAAGGAAATGAACAGACACTTCACCAAGGAAGACATTCAAATGGCCAACAGACACATGAGGAAATGCTCGCGATCACTAGCCATTAGAGAAGTGCAAATTAAAACCACAATGAGATAGCATCTCACCCCGGTATTACTGGCACGAATCAAAAACACTGGAAATAACAAATGTTGGAGGGGCTCCGGGGAGACGGGAACTCTTATACACTGCTGGTGGGAATGCAAAATGATACAGCCATTTTGGAAAATGATATGGCGTTTCCTCAGAAAGCTAGAAATAGACGTACCATTCGATCCAGCAATCCCACTCCTAGGAATATATCCTAGAGAAATAAGAGTCATCACTCGAATAGACATATGCACACCTATGTTCATGGCAGCATTATTCACAATAGCAAAATGATTGAAACAACCTCGATGTCCATCAACAGACGAATGGATACACAAACTATGGTACATACACACAATGGAGTACTATGCAACGAGAAAGAACAATGAATCGGTGAACCATCTCATAACATGGATGAAACTGGAGGACATCATGCTGAGTGAAATAAGTCAATCACAAAAGGACAAATATTGTATGAGACCTCTATTGTAAAAACCCATGAAAAAATTCACATGGAAAATGTAACAATCCTTGTTGGTTACCAGGGATGGGAGGGGGGGGAAATACTAAATAGGTAATAGGTAAGTGGTAACTTGGGTGAGAGATGAGATAGTACATAGTACAGGGGAAACTAACACAACCTGCACAAGGAAAGGTCATGGAGGCCCTATAGACACATCCAAACCCCCCGAGGGACTGAGTTGTTGGACGGAGGGCTCTGGGGACCATGATCTCGGGGAACATCTAGCTCAATTGGCATGACACTACTTATAAAGATAATGCTCTACATTCTACCTTGGTGAGTAATGTCTGGGGTCTTAAAAGCCTATGAGCGGCCATCTAAGATACTCCACTGATCTCATCCCTTCGGGAACAAGGGAGAACGAAGAGAACAGGATACAAGGAAAAGATTAGTCCGAAGGACTAATGGTCCACAGCTACCAAGGCCTCCACGGGACTGAGCCCAGTACAGCTGGATGGTGCCCGGCTACCACCAATGACTCCTCTGACCAGGATCACAACAGAGGGTTCTGGGCAGAGCTGGAGTAGGATGTAGAGCATAATTTTAACTCCCCCCCAAAAAAAAAAAGAAGACCAGATATACTGGCCTAAAGAATACTAGAGAAACCTCGAGAGTGTGGCCCCAAGACACCCTTTCAGCTCAGAGGTGAAGTTACCTTCAAGGTTCGATGTTAAGCCTGGGAATGGACACCCCAGTAAAACTAAATGGGACTAACGATGTACAGGAGTCCGGTGACAAGGGTCAGAAGGCAGAGGGAGAGTAGGAAACTGATGATAAGGAACACAAATTGAATAAGGACACTGTCGATGTATTGTGAGATTGTTGACCACTGCTATAGGGCAACATTTGTAGTAACTATTAAATGGGAGGCTGTTTTGTCCTGTAAGCCTTCATCTTGGGCGAGAATGGCAGCACAATTGGAAGAGCATAGTCAATATCACTTAAATGTGTAAGTAAAAAGTTTTGAAATGGTGTTTAAATAAAATAAAAATAAATAAATAAATAAATAAACAAATGAGACTAAAGAGGTACAATAGTCCACTGACAAGGTCCAGAAGACAGAAGGGGACAAGGAAGCCCCCTGGATAGGGAACACAAGGTGGAGTAAGGATATTCTTGATGTGCTGTGAGATTGTTAACCATTGTCATAGGGCAACATGTGTAGTAACTGTTAAATGAAAAACTATTTTGTTCTGTAAGCCTTCATCTTAAGTGAGAATAACAGCACAGTTGGAAGAGTGTAGTCAATGTCACTGAACTGTGAATGTAGAAATTTTTGAAACGGTGTATCTTTGGCCATCTGTAATTTTCATCAAAAAAAAAGGTTGAGAATTTAGAGGCTTAATACGTTGTGGGGTTGTTAACCAATGTCATAGAACAACATGTGTACTACTATTTCATGAGAAACTATTTGCTCTGTAAGCTTTCACCTGAAGTACAATAAAATATAAAAAAAAAAAAAAAAAAAAAAACTTATCACCAACCTAAAAAAGCCAAGACTTACTACATCAAACAGTTAAATATTATAGAATTTCAAGGCTGTGTATGAGTAACTGTCAAAACAAGTAGTAAAGGAATAGTTTAAAAATCCTGAAGGAGTTTGATTAAGTAGAGGAAATGAGGATATAAGGTACAGGAGATTGATTTAGTAAAGATTATTATGATAATGAACCATAGTAAAATTCTGATTACTAGAAAAACAAATGCATGTATTAAAAAAAAGCTGACCAAATAATTATAATATCCTTCAAAAAAAAAAAAGGAAATCTTAAATTTTAACTTCTACCTTAGGCCTGGTTTGATGATTGCTGAACATCTTTAGAAAAGATTAGTTTGGATAATTATGATTTATAAGATTACAGAAATCTAATCTCATTTGCATTTTGAGCTACTAAAAAAATTAGGAAATTATGATTCTTTTGGATAATGTATCTCTGACCTGAACGTGTTCCAGAGACCAGCAGTCTCTACTCTTTAACTGACTGTTTTAGAACAGACATGGAATTTGCCTGGGGTAAGGATGAATAAGATTGATGACCTGGATGCAATTCTTGGTTGCTTTCTTCTCTAGTTTGCTTCCAAAGCAGCAAAGAAACAGGGCAACTGATGTAAATGAGATACTAGGTGGGTGGATGTAACTCCACAGTGTCCCTTACAAGGGTGCATCCAAATTTAGTGGTCACAGCAGATCATGGGGGTGAGATGCTGCTGAGTCACAGGAGTGTGGATCTGTGGGCTCACTGCCTTCTATGCCCCCATAGTCATGTCTGCATTGAGAAGCAACTTGCACTACCTTAAAAGGTGATAATTGCATTCCTCAGGAACCTTGGTCCCCACACCAGCAATGCAGGGCCTTTGAGGTTTCCTTTTATGTATACCTAGGTGTGGCTGGGTCTACCATACCAGTGATATTCTGCTTCCCCAATTACCAGTGTTTGTAAAAATCGTCCCTTGAAACAAAGGGAAAATACAGGTGCAAAGAATAAGAACAATCAGAAAGAAAATCATACATTTTTCAATAAAAGATTCCTAATTATTTTGATACAAACAAAATATTCTGTGGATGATTATCTCATCATAGAATGCTCTGCAAGTTTTATGATGTTGAAAATTCATTAATCTTCTCCACTATATAATCAGGGATTTTAGTATATAAATAAATTTTGTTATCATAAATGCAATAAAGGCCAACATTCATAACAAGAAATGATATATGAACCCCATCAGATAGGGTGGCACCTTTTACATCCTCCCTTTCTCTTAAAATAGACTGTGGCACATTGCAAAATAGATTCTCTTTAGTTCATGACTTGTTCAGTTGCAAATTCATATAAACTACAGGACTAGTTTGGCACCTGCTGGGATCATGAGTCTACTGCTGTTTCTCTAATCAGAAAACATTCCTATTAGATAAACCATCTGGCTTGAAAAGCATCCCTTTTGCATTCAAAATGGTTTTGTTAGAATTCAGCCAAAGTATACTTTAAAAGGAAAGATGTGTCAGCAAGACCAGTCTGTTTACTAATGTAACAGTTCCCTATAAAACACCATTTGGGGGATAAAAACTGTAAAAGAAAAATATTACACAACATTAACATGTTCTAGTTACATGTGAAAATGTAGGTGGAGGCAACCTTTGTCTAAGGCCACTGTCATGGATTGAATTTTGTGCCCCATCCTCGAAAATTTGTTGAAATATATCCAAACATAGTCATCATCTTATCATAGCCAACTAAATTGCATGTTATTTTGATTGCAATCATTTCCATTGAAGGCTGACGTATCATGAATGCTGCTTCGTGACCACCAGTAGTACCTGTGAGTACTAGGGTACTACTGGGATATCTACTGAATCATGTCTATCCTTGTAGATGTGAGTCATTTACATTTATGCCCGTACTCTTCACGCTATATATAGTTGATGTTGTCTACCCAAATAATAGTAAGAATATAAAGCTTCTTTAGAAGTAATGAAGCAGAATCCAAACTATCTAGCCTTTGTATTTTGAATAAATTTTGGACAATAATAATAATAAACAATTAATTTTCTAGTCAGGCACCACTAGCAGGAAAAAATAAAGTTGAAGCATGTGAATCAAAGTTAATTAAAGCTTAACACTCTTTAGAAGAAATACAGATGCTATAAAAGTGCTACTCTTTTATCATTTCTCTTCAATTAATACGTGTTTATCAAAATTTTATTGTATGCCTACACTCTGTTAGATGTTCTTAGCTACATAACAAAACAAAACAGAAAACAGGCATGGTTTCTGCCTTCAAGATGTTTTTATTTATTTGAAGAAACAAGGCTAATACATGAAACAACTGCCTAGTCATAAAAGAAATCTAGGGCGTCTGTGGATTTTTGAGATTCAAGTGCAAATGTCATATATCTAAGAAAAAGAGGAAACATAACGGAGGAGGCAGAATATGAACATTGTTTTGATGGGCAAGTGGGTGTTAAGAGGTTAGAAGGCAAAATGGGAAGGCATTTGGAAGAAGCACGAAGAGAATAGCAGAAATGTAGTATATAGGTTGAATGATCTTTTATATAGCACATAATGGAATTTGGATTTCGGTATGTCAAACTTAAGGTATAATAGTTATCCAGAGTCTTTGTAATCTGAATCAAACAATTTAATACTTGCTTACATAAATCAATATTTTCATTATTTTGCTCTTATTTTCTCTATCTCAGTTGTAAGCTTCTCACGCCCAGGGAATGTTTTATACCCTGGAGCACTTAGTGAGTTACAATTCAGAGTATGATGTGGCACTTACATGATATTTTTTCAAAGAATGGATATTTGAATTGATACATAATATCTGCCGGTTATGTGATCATTTTTTGAAATTAAAAGCAACACTGTCATTTTCTGCTTAAAAATCCAAGGACTTGCTGATATTGGCAATGTCTGAAGTGTGTATGAAGTAATTTAATTGCATTATTGTAAAGATATGATTATTGCTAAAATAAAAGAAATAAGGATTAAATTTGAAGATCCCCGAGAATCCTAACAGTTCCTTCAAATCATGTCTTTCAGTGTACCTTGCTGTCATTTTCTCTTTTTTGCTGTCTCTAAATTCCTACCATTGAAAAATCACTCTTTTGGAAAGTACAACAGATGTGAAATCTTTGTCTCCAAGAGGCTACTAAGAACACGCTATATAATATTTAGAGCTGTTATGTATTATCTGGGTCTAGAAATAGGTACTGGAATACTTTGCCATCATTCTATTAACAGGGACATTTTTGTCAGATTTGGTAACTAAAGACTTTGAAAGCAGAGAGGAGAGTTTTGTTCTATAAAAATATAATAAAGTACAGTCAAATTTCAGTAGGCAGAAAAAAATTGCAATTCCTAAGAGTTGAAAAGGAACGTGATAAATAATCAGGCATAGAAAAAAGGCAAAACTGGTGTATTTGCAAATTCAGTCTGTGTGTGTGGGTGTGGGTGTGCAATATGTACACAATGGTATGTGCTATGTAAAAGTTTTAGCACTCTAAATAAGCTAGAAAAGGTGCAAAAATAATAGCTGAGAGAATAAATTATTCTCTCCTAATATAAATACCTTCTAGGACAGAGTGGCTTAAGAGTACGTGCTCAATAAAATTACTTAGGACTCCCACCCCTCCCCCCTCCAAAAAAAAAAACTATTTCTGATGGGCGTTTAGGTTAATAAAACTGATACACACCATTTGTCAAGCATTTACATATGCCAGCAACTTTTATAATTTATTTCTCACAACACTCCTTTTTGGTTTTTGTAGATGAGGAAATGGTGTCACAGAGATTCAGGAGCTTGTACACCATCACAGAATAGAACCTATGGATTAATCAATATGAATTCCAGATGCATGTTGATGCAAGTCAAGAAACAAAGGAGAATTGGGTGCTTGTGGTAAAGCTATTCAGGTGAGCTAGCTCATAATGTTGCTTTGGTTGTTATGGTTGGTATTTTCCATACCTACTTGATTTCCATATCAGGATATTACTAAAATTGTTGGGGTAAAGAACAAATAAATGTTGACACTTGAAAGATAAGGATACAGTTTGAGGAAAAGAGTTCCTGAAGGGACCAGTAAATCCAGAAGAGTAAACCAGGCTCACAGTTTCCAAATTAGAGCTGTTAAAGGTTCGTGGGCTGTTTGAATACTGACATGAATATAGTATTGGATAATTTTGATCATGCCAAAAATAAATGGATGAATGTTACAACAGTATTTGAAGTATATAACAGTATTCATGAATGAGCATTGAATAATGATATAATTTAACCATTATTATGTTTTTTAAAAAATTGTGTATTTCCATATAATCATAAACAGAATGGTATAATGGATAATATCACAGTTTCTGCTATTTGTGCCTGATTCTGAATCTCAGATTTGTCACTTACTAGCTGTGTTACCTAGGTCCAGTCATTTAACCTCTTTGTACCTCAGTTTTCTCATCAAGAGTTGCTTTGAGGATTAAATAAGTATGTAAAACACTTAAAATAGTGTCTAACAAATAATAAGTACTAAATAATTATTGGTAGCTGTTATTAATGTTTCATGTAGATACTCTTAAATAATAAGATAGGTGGATATACTCATTACCTTGAATCACTGATTTTAATCTGTGAATAGACAACATGTCAGAGAGAAGATGGAGAAAAGGTCTTCCTTATCTAAACCTCCCTAAAATTCTGATAATTCCTCCCACACACACCCTGCACCAAAATTGTTCCCATCCTTCTTCCACTTGAGAATCATAAATTCTAATGAGAGATCTTACTCACAGAACTGTCTTGAAAATGTGAATAGTGTGGAGACAGAAAAAATGCTGAGAAGCATTGATTTAGGTAGGATTGGATCACATGAAGAATAACCACCTGAAGAGTAGCTTTCACTTCACTGGGCATTTGTGACATGTTTTATGAAACAAGCTATGAACCTTGCTATGGAATGTAATCCTCTACAGTGAGTATAATATCCGCTCCAAGTGCCCTCGATATGAATCTCCAAGTGAGATATTGCTTACATAGCAAAGTGCAAGGAAAAAATGTGCCTCCCTTGAGGAATAGCAATATTCTCTCTTCCTTGGCTAAGAGCTTGATATAACAGATTGTTTCCTTGCCTTTGACTTGCCTTTAATGACAGGCAAAAATCAGTGAATATGCATGTTTTTAAATATGATAGATCAGAGGCATAAATTACTAAAAGAGTTGTAGGGAGCACAATCTTGTGTAATAGGAGTAAACCTCCATGAGATGGCAGTTACTGTATTTCTTTCTGGTCATTTTCTATACTCAGGGAAGAAAATAGTTTACATTATAATGCAAGAAAACTGGGGATGGGTTTACACTTGCCTAGTTGATGTCAAAGGAGTCCTCCTGGTGCCACGGTTAAGTACTTGACCACTAACTGACCATGGTTCCTTGGGAGAAAAGACCTGGAGATCTGCTCTCATGAAGGTTTCAGCCTAGGAAGCCCTATGGGGTAGTTCTACTCTGTCAAATAAGGTTGCTGTGAGTCAGAATCACCTTCATGGCACCTAACAATGACAACAGTTGATGCCTTACTATCATATTTAGTTCCTAGCAGATTTCTATTAGTTAACATCAACCACAACACTTCAGCCACACTGGCCTTCTTTTATATCTGCACACACATCAAGTGTTTTCCTGTCTCCAATCCTTTGCACAGGCTCTTTGCTCTGCCTGGAATGTTCTTCCCCATTTCCCTCCATGTCTTAACAGTAAGGACTTAAACAGTTCAAAGAGACCTTCCTGAGTACCAAATTACAATAGCATGTCTCACCCTAATTTAATTCTTACATAGCTGTTGCATCAATTTTTTAATCTAGTCATTTCTTTGTGGGTTTATTTACTTTTTGTTCCTCCTCCACCAGAGTATAAACTCTAGACTAACAACAATTTTATGTGTTTTTTCAGAACCTAGACTAGAGTCTGTCACATGTAGGCACTCAATTATAGTCATTTAGTGAATGAAAAGAGTTATAAATTGTTTACCCCTTGCAACAGAAGAACATTACATGGTGATGTTATAGGATAAGGTCCTGAAATATATTAGTTGCGCACCATTCAAATTTACAAATATCTATTGCACATCTCTATGACAGTGACACGGAGCCTGGTGGCACAGTGATTAAAGCACTTGGCTGCTAACCAAAAGTTGGTTGTTTGAACCCACTCAGTCCGCTGGAAAAAGATGTGGCAGTCTGCTTCCATAATGACTTACAGCCTTGGAAACCCTATGGGGCAGTTGTCTGTCCTATAGGGTCACTATGAGATGGAATCGACTTGATGGCAATGGGTTTGCTTTTTTAGTTTTTTTATGACGACGATATTTATGGCACTGTTATTTTCTCAATTTTAGTTGGTAAAATTGGGTCTTGCAAAATTCTACCATGCAAACTCCAGCATTTCTGTCACCAAGGACATATTTTCCAACTACCAATCCTTTTTTGTTTCTAACTTTCACATTCCAATTACCAATAATTATTGATACATCTTGATTATATGTTTGATGAATTTCAGGCTGCAGAAGTTGGTAAAAATCTTCAATTTCTCCATTTTTGACATCAGTGGTTGGTGTGTAAATTTGAATAATAGTTGTATTAACTGATCTTCCTTGTAGGCATGTAGATATTATCCTATCACTGACAGCATTCTACTTCAGGATAAGTTTTGAAAAGTTCCTTTTGATGATGAATGTGATGCCACTCTTCCTCAATTTGTCATTCCTGGCATAGTAGACTATATGATCGACTGATTTGAGATGTCCAATACCACTCCATTTCAGCACATTAATGTTTAGGATGTTTGTCTTTATACATTCTATTTCATTTTTCAAGGCTTCCAAGTTTCCTAGATTTATACTTTGTACATTCCATGTTCCAGTTATTAATGGAGGTTTGCAGCTGTTTCTTCTTATTTTGAGTCATGCCACATCAGCAAATGAAGGTCCCAAAAGCTTTATTCCATCCACGTCACTAAGGTTGACTCTACTTTGAGAAGGCAGCTCTTCTCCAGTCTTATTTTGAGTACCTTTCAACCTGAGAGGCTCACCCTCTAGCACTATACCAGATAATGTTCCACTGGTACTCATAAGGTTTTCACTGGCCAGTTTTTTCAGGAGTAGATTGTCAGGTTCTTCTTCCTATTCTATCTTAGTCTGGAAGCTCTGCTGAAACCTATCCACCATGGGTGGCCCCACTGGTATTTGAAATACTGGTGACATAACTTTCAACATCACAGCAACATGCAAGCCACCAGAGTACAACAAACTGACAGATGAGTGGTGTTATTTTTTTTAATAGCATAAACAGCCACTATACACGTGGACCTTGCTGGATGGCATATACAGGAATCAAGTTGATTACATCTGTGAAAAGAGATGATAGAAAAGCTCAGTATCATCAATCCGAACAAGGCCAAGGCTCAACTTTGGAACAGATCATCAATTGCTCTTATGAAACTTCAAGTTGAAGCTGAAGAAAGTTAAACCAAGTCCGCAAGAGCCAAAGCTGTGGAATGACATCAAGGATATCATGCTTGAAGAAAGCAAGATGTCATTTAAGGACGGGAAAGAAAGAAAAGACCACAATGAATGTCAGAAGAGACTCTGAAACTTGCTCTTGCACCTATAGTAGCTAAAGTGAATGGAAGAAATGATGAAGTAAAAGAGCTAAACAGAAAATTTCAATGGGTTGCTTGGGAAGACAAAGTAAAGTATTACAAAGAAATGTGCAAAGGCCTGGAGATAGAAAATGAAAAGGGAAGAACTTGCTCAGCATTTCTCTAACTGAAAGAACTGAAGAGAAAATTCAGCCTCGAGTTGTAATATTGAGAGATTCTATGGGCAAAATATTGAATGACATAGGAAGCATCAAAAGAAGATGGAAGGAATACACAGAGTCACAGTACCAAAAAGAAATGGTCGATGTTCAACCATTTCAGGAGGTAGCATATGATCAAGAATCTATGGTATTGAGGAAAGAAATCCAAGCTGCACTGAAGGCATTGGCAAAAAACAAGGCTCCAGAATTGACGGAATATCAATTGAGATGTTTTAACAAACATGCAGCACTGGAGGTGCTCACACATGTATGTCAAGAAATTTGGAAGACAGCTACCTGGCCAACCCACTAGAAGAGATACATATTTATGCCTATTCCCAAGAAAGGTGAACCAACCGAATGTGGAAATTATTGAACAATATCATTAATAACACACACAAGCAAAATTTTGTTAAAGATCATTCAAAAGTGGCTGCAGCAGTATGTCGACAGGGAATGGACAGAAATTCAGGCCGGATTCAGAAGAGGACGTGGAACCGAGGATATCATTGCTGATGTCGGATGGATCCTGGCTGAAAGCAGAGAATACTAGAAAGATGTTTACCTGTGTTTTATTGACTATGCAAAGGCATTTGATTGTGCAGATCATAACAAATTATGGATCACATTGTGAAGAATGGGAATTCCAGAACACTTAATTGTGCTCATGAGAAACCTGTACACAGATCAAGAGGAAGTTACCCAGACAGGACAAGGGGATGCTGTGTGGCTTAAAGTCAGGAAAGTTGTGTGCCAGGGTTGCATCCTTTCACCATACCTATTCAATCTGTAGGCTGAGCAAATAATCCGAGAAGCTGGACTATATGAAGAAGAATGGGGCATCAAGGTTGGAAGAAGACTCATTAACAACCTGTGATATGCAAATGACACAACCTTGCTTGCTGAAAGCGAACAGGACTTGAAGCACTTACTGATGAAGATCAAAGACCACAGCCTTCAGTATGGATTACACCTCAACATAAAGAAAAAATAATCCTCACAACTGGAACAATAAGCAACATCATGATAAATGGAGAAAAGATTGACATTGTCAAGGATTTCATTTTACTTGGATCCACAATCAACACCCATGGAAGCAGCAGTCAGGAAATCAAAAGATGCATTCCATTGGGCAAATCTGCTGCAAAAGACCTCTTTAAAGTGTTGAAAAGCAAAGATGTCACCTTGAAGACTAAGGTGCGCCTGTCCCAAGCCATGGTATTTTCAATCACATCATATGCATGCAAAAGTTGGACAGTGGATAAGGAAACCGAAGAATTGGCGCCTTTGAATTGTGTTGGCGAAAAATATTGAATATACCATGGACTGCCAAAAGAACGAACAAATCTGTCTTGGAAGTAGTACAACCAGAATGCTCCTTAGAACGAAGGTGACCCCCGATGTGCAGAGTAGAACTATGCTCCATAGGTTTCCAAGGCTATGACCTTTCGAAAGCAGATCACCAGGCCTGCCTTCCAAGGCACCTTTGGCTGGGTTCGAACTGCAAAACTTTCAGCTAGGAGTCAAGCATTTAACCGTTTATGCCACCTTGTTAGTATAACCCAGTGATTCTAAATCAATGCCGGCCATTGATTCAGAGATACGGAGATACTATGATTGGTCTCAGGTTGAAAACCATTTTTCTAAACTAATTATGGTATATCTGAGTCTGTGTTGAGTGACTAATGTTGGAATGGGCATGGGTTGATATTTGGTAAATGAAACATGAAGGAATTTCTAAGAAATTTTCTTTGTCTTAAAAGTAGAGTTGAAGAAGACCTAATCTCTCATCAATCGGCTGTACATTTGTTGTGTAAGTTTGAGGCTGCTACAGCCATCTGGTACCCAAGAAGGTGAAAGCCCAAGAATAAAAGCCAGCATACTGAGGATAGCAGAGAAGAAAAACAGAAAGATTCAGAGTACCATGACATTGTTGAGCTGCTGAATTTGGTAATGTTCGCATCACTCTAACTCTAGCCTTCTTTATGTGTGAGATAATAAATCTCTTTCTTACTTAAGCTATTTAATGTCAGATCCTATGTTAACTGCAGCTCCAAGTAGCTTAATTGATAAGCTTTCTAGTTCATTACCTTGTCTGCTTGTCTTCATGCAGGCAATAAAATCTGAAATTGCCTTGTTTATTTATGCATGTACTTTTTTTGTCTGTTTTTTAAGAAAAAAAGATACTATCTGTTTTTTACTCAGTTCTGACCTAATGCCTAGAATGGTGTTTGACACATAGTAAATACTGAATGAATTAAGTAAAATTAAATGATGAATAAATTCAATCTATCAAATTTTATTTACTTAATATCTAAAGATAAAGCTCTGTACGGTCATTTACTGTTACAACTTTCGTTTATCAGCTCTTTCTAGGAATACTTTAATATCTATTTCAATAACGCTTCCTATAGTTTCATCCTCCACAGATTCATCTTCCACACTGCTGCTAGAGTGGCAAAGATCTGATCTGTTTAAAATCTGTCCACGATGCCCTACTGTCTACAAAAGTAAGTTCAAACTCAATTGTATGGTCTGCATCAGGCCTCTACCTGCTTATCCAACTTGTCTGCTTCCCTACTCTATTCTTCAGCCTGTGCTCCAGTCACACCTAAGGTCTCAAAGCTCTTCCATCAACTCATGTGTGGTAGGCAGAATAATAAGATGGTTTCCACTATCCCTGTCCCTATCTTGCATAATCTTCTCCCCTTGAGTATGGTGGATCTCACCCAATCAGGTGGGCTTTTTTAAAAAATGGTATAGAGATCAGAGATGGAAGAAGTTAGAGATATTCAAAGCTACAGAAGATGTCCTCCTGCCAGCCTGGAAAAAAGCAAATAGCTATGTTGTTAATTATCTTTGGAGGAGTGCAAGGAGGATTTATATCCTATAACCAAGGAACTGAATTCTGTCAACAACCTGAATAAGTTTGGGAGCAGATGCAGAGCTTCAGATGAGAATCCCAACCTGGCCAGCATCTTAATTGCAGCCTTATGTCTCATATCTAGCTGTGTAGCACACAGAATTCTGACCTAACCAATTGTCAAATAATATATGAGAATTTTTGTGAGCCACTAAGTTGGTGGTAATTTTTTACACAGCAATAAAATACTAATACAGCATACTTTCTCAGTTCTCCTTGCCTTTATATATCATTCCTTCTAATTTCAATTCATGTTCCCCTGGTAGACACTCATCCTTTGAGATGTAATTTATGCATTATCTCCTTGAGGAATCCTTCCTATGCCAAAACTCTCTTCTCCTGACCCTAGCTAATTTATATTTTCAATGTCCCATTCTTCACTTCAGTGGTTTTCATTGTTCCAACATTTCCCCCTTCATGTGTATTATAGTGGAGTAGTAATATTCTCATCTTGAACTGAAGCTGTGACCCATGTCTTGGCAGGATCAGTGCTGCACTGTAGCCAGGTTATCAGGACTCTCCCAATAAAAGCATACCCCAGATATCCTGAAGATTTTTTTTGACCCCACAGTAATACTTCAAGTTTCTGTGGAGGTGTAACCTCAGTGTTATGTCACTCTGATTTCTTCCCATACTAATCTTTCATGGACTAACAACGAAGTCTAT
The DNA here is from genome assembly GCA_030035585.1 of Dugong dugon. NCBI lineage: Eukaryota > Metazoa > Chordata > Mammalia > Sirenia > Dugongidae > Dugong > Dugong dugon. Next base: position 40,802,194 of record CM057479.1, read on the forward strand.
AGTTGGCAATAGACAGAGAAGGTAAAACAAAATAAAACTTTAAGAGTTGGCTTCTGTTTTTTTTTTTTTTTTTAATCTTTTTTTTGATTGTGCTTTAGGTGAAAATTTACAGCTCAAGTTAATTTCTCATACAAAAATTTATACACATATCGTTATGTGACATTAGTTGTATTCTCTACAATGTGACAGCACACTCCCCCTTTCCACCCCAGGTTCCCTGTGTCCGTTCAACCAGTTCCTGTCCCTTCCTGAATTCTCATCCTGCCTCCTGGCAGGAACCGCACAATTGGTCTCTAGTATCTGACTGAACTAAGAAGCACACTCCTCATGTGCATTACTTTTTGTTTTATAGTCCAGTCTAATCTGTGTCTGAAGAGTGGGCTTTGGGAATGGTTTTAGTTCAGGGTTAACAGAGCATCTGGGGTCCATGGCTTCGGGGGTGGCTTCTGGTTTATAATGACATCATAATAACTCTATTACCTTCAACTTTACTCTTAAATCACTTCAAAATAATAAGAACTGTATGCAAGAAAGGAGGAAGACAGCCCCATGTTACCTAAATCTGGAAACTAATAACCCTAAACACAATTCATGAAGAAGACTAAATTCAGTGATAATAATAGTATGACAAAAGAAAATGCTGAGGAAAGAAATCTACAGCTACACTATCAGATAAACCTGGCATAGAGAAATCTCCCATGTAGGTGGTCATCCTGAAGGATAAAGAATCACCAACAATTGCCTGTCTAGAATGGTAGATTAAACTGTGCAACCTTCTCTAAACTTTGCTTAGTATCACAGAGAAGCAAGGAGATGAGGCTGAAGGAAGAAGTTGAAAATCACGCAGAATGTGCAGGAAGCAATCTGCCAGGGAAGCCGAGTAGAGAAAAGTTTCTGAACTTGAGTAGCCCTGCAACTTATAATTTCTTTCAGCTGGGAGAAGTACGAGCTAACTTCCCTCTCCATCCTTGTGTATATTTCTCTAGGTGTATATGTGGGCATGTATGTTTCTGTAAATCATCCACACATACAAACCCAAAACATTGTGCTGTGAGAAATTTCCCCATGAGCCAGGGTGCTATCCTGGTAGTCTGGAAAATGCTCTGACTCTTACACCATAGAAACTTCCCACTAAGAGATGATACTATAGGAAGACTTATCTCATTAAAGATAAATAATACTTTAAAATGTTCAACACTGCACTCTACAAAGATTCTACAAAAAAAGAAAAAGGAATAGAAAAATTGCAAGTGGCAGATAAGGAAGACACAGCAGAAAAATATTGCCTTGGAGAAAATACAAATTCCAAACTAAGTGAAAAATATACGAATTTAAAATAAAATCTCAAATCAGAGATATAAAAGAATGAGGAAGATATTGAAGAAAGAAAAATAAGAGCTACCAGAACTCAGGGGACAAGATGAAGAGAAAATAAAATTTTCAGAGAAATGAGGCCACACCTAAAACATCGAACTCCTTTTAAAAATCAAAGGTAGTAGAAATGCAAATTGGGAAAATAAAGTAATATGGAATTAAAGTAAAAAAAAATAAATAAATAGACTTAAAGTGATTAGACAGAACTGAATGATAAACAAGACACACAAATAGACATAAATGGTATCCTCAAATAAAACTACCAAATGCGAACAAAAATTTCAAGACATAATTCAAAAGATTTTATAGAACTATAAGAAACATTTTAAAGTGTAGATCAATAAGAAAAACCTTAATGCATAGATTGAAAGGGCAAATTAAGTCTAAAGTAAAATTGCAACAATGCCTATTATAGTTCCCAGATTTCAAAATTAAAGAATGATTTTTGGGCTTTGAGGAAAAAGAATAAAAATGCCTCAAGTGGATAAAGAACAGGTGACCTCACATATCTCCAGCACTCTTCAATCTCTCAAGCAAAGAGGAACCTGGGTATGTTACATCCAGTCAAAATTTCCCTCCAGATACACAGTTTCAAACACACAAAAACATAGAGAATATATTACACATGAGCTTTTTTGAAGAAACTTATGCAAGACAAATTGGCCAAGAGTACTAAATATAGTCACTAGAGCAGAAGATTGGCAGTGATCATTATGTCTATTTCATTGCAGGACTAAAATTAATCAAATTGTGGAAATTATAGTTACAGACAATAAATATCATAAACCATGTCAATATAGAAAAAAAAAACACTGTAAAAGTCAGGAGAATAAGCAGGAGAGAAGAGGTTAAGTATTATGAATACACTAATTTACTCTTGTTTTATAGCTATGGGTCAAAAGACATTACTTGCACATAACGAACCAAGCAATCGATATATATGTTAAGTATTTTTTAAAAGCTATGTTTAAAAAAGAATTAAGACAAAAAAGCAGGTCGGATGACAGAAGCAAATCAAATCACATAGTACATACAAGAAATATATTTAAAATGAAGTGATTGAGAAAGTGGAAATTAAAAAGATGGACAAAGTTAGCAGGCAAATAGAAGGGGAAAAAAAGTAGAGCTATGGTCTTAATATCAAGTAAGATTTAATTCAGGGCAAATGTATTATAATGATAAAATGTTCAAGTCATAGAATTCTTACAGTCGCACATGATGGCATACAAAATAGCTCAATAACAAATTCGTAAAATAAAAAACTACAAGGAAATTTTCAGTAACATTACAGGAGTAGGATATTTTAATTTTTTTTTTTTTTTTCTCTTTCAGCCTGTGGCATTTCAGGTACACCATAAATAAGGCTATAGAAGACCTAAATTATGTAATATATAAAGAATGTATGATTGGTATACATCTTTAGAAATAGATCACAGGTCTTTTAAGAGGATAAGTTTTCTAGAAAATTGAGGTTTTATTACCCCAGGTTCTTAGTAAATATCCAGAAATACATGTAGAATGTTATCGATGACTTGCACATTATAAGCAGACATTCAGACCACAGTCTCCAGAAGCATCAGAAGGAGTCAGGAAAGTATAAACTACTACTTGAGAAATCAGGGAGGGGTTTTTCTGAAGGACCTGACAGTATCCTTACTCTGAATCAGCAGTATTGTTAGTAACCTGCTCCCCCAACAGGGAGTACTTCTCTGTGTGCAGATAAGTTGCTTAATTTGTTGGTGTTTTTTAATCAATCCCATCAATTTATTCTTATGAAAATTATGCAATTATATGTTTATTTAGTGTAATTCTAAATAATTAAAATAATAACACAAACAACCAAATGGAGTTTATATCAGCCGTTCAAGAATAACTCAATATTAGGAAATCAATAAGCAGTTTACTATAACTGTAGAGAAATATTTTCTCTAATGATACTGAAAATTCTTTTAATTCAAGGCCTTATTCATATTAGATGAGATTACTAAATTATATATTTCCTTAATAGATAAAGGCAATTTCTCTTTATATATGTGTATTTTACATGCACACACACATACACACATGTGTAAATATAGCTATATGTGCACATCATAGATATTCTTTTGTGAAAAAGGAGGAAAATTTGTATTACAGAACTAAATAAGAATGCTGAATATCATCACTTAGATTTACTATTCTTGTACATATACTGTTTAATGAAATTTATGTGAGAAAAAATGAGGTATGAAAATAGGAATGGAGTCAAAGTTAAAATCATGTTTAAACATAAGCTAAAATACCTGCAAAACCTAAAAGAACTAACGAAAACACTACTATCAGCAATAACATATTCCAATAAGGTGTTTGGTGTAAAATCAGTACACCAAAATCAATAGCCCTTCCGTATAAGAAAAAAAAAAAAAAACTTGTTTGAAAGAATAAAAGAAAATACTTCATTAACAATGGTCACAAAATCATAAAATACTTGTGAATAAACAAAACAAAAATATAGCAGCTTTTAATGAGCAGACCTTTACAGTGCTACTTCTTGTTGTTGTTAGTTGCCTCCCAGCCAATTCTGACTCATGGAGACCCCCTGCATGCAAAGTAGAACTGCTCCATAGGGTTTTCAGGTCTGTGACTTTTTCGGAAGCAGATCTCCAGGCCTATCTTTCAAGGCGCCTCTGGGTGGGTTCGAATAGCCAACTTTTCAGCTAGTAATTGAGTGCTTAACCATTTTTGCCAGCCAGGGACTCAAAATGAAACTTGAATTATTGCAAAGGAACGCCGTCTTGTTGAACAGAGAAACAACATTAGAAGAATCTCAAAAATCCGAAATCAGTGTACAAGTTGTGATCCCTGCAATCTACCAATAGGCTATATATTTTTATTGCACTTTAGATGAAGGTTTACAGAACAAATAGTTTCTCACTAAACAGTTAGTACACATATTGTTTTATGACATTGGTTAACAACCCCATGGCATGTCAACTCTCTCCCTTCTCGACCTTGGGTTTCCTATTACCAACTTTCCCGTGCCCTCCTGCCTTCTAGTCCTTGTCCCTGGGCTGGTATGCCCCATTAGACTCACTTTGTTTTATGGGGCTGCTAATCTTTGGCTGAAGGGTGAACCTCAGGAGTGACTTCATTACTGAGCTAAAAGGGTATCTGAGGGCCATACTCTCAAGGTTTCTCCAATCTCTCTCAGGCCAGTAAGTCCAGTCTTTTTTTGTGAGTTAGAATTTTGTTCTACATTTTTCTCCAGCTCTGTCCAGGAACCTCTGTTTTGATCCCTGTCAGAGCAGTCAGTGGTGGTAGCTGGGCACCATCTAGTTATACTGGACTCAGTCTGGTGGAGGTTGTGGTACTTGTGGTCCATTAGGCCCTTTGAACTAATCTTTCCCTTGTATCTTATTTTCTTCATTCCCCCTTGCTCCCAAAGGGGTGAGACCAGTGGAGTATCTTAGATGGCTGCTTACAGGCTTTTAAGACCCCAGATGCTACTCACCAAGGTAGAATGTAGAACATTGTCTTTATAAACTGTATTATGCCAATTAAGCTAGATGTTCCCTGAGACCATGGTCCCCTCAACCCTATGCCCAGCAATTCAGTCCCTCAGGGAGTTTGGATGTGTCTATGGAGCTTCCATGAACTGTCCTTGTACAAGTTGTGCTGGCTTCCCCAGTATTGTGTACTGTTGTACCCTTCACCAGATTTACCACTTATCTATTGTCTATTTAGTATTTCCCCCCACCACTCCCCTCTCTCATAACCATCAAAGATTGTTTATTTTTGTGTATAAACCTTTTCATGAGTTTTTACAGTAGTGGTCTCATACAATATTTGTCCTTTTGTGATTGACTTATTTCACTTAGCATAATGACCTCCAGATTCAACCATGTTATGAGATGCTTTGCAGATTCATCATTGTTCTTTATCATTGTGTAATACTCCATTGTGTGTATGTACCATAGTTTGTTTATCCATTCATCTGTTGATGGGCATCTAGGTTGTTTCCATCTTTTTGCTATTATGAACAATGCTGCAGTGAACATGGGTGTGCATATGTCTATTCTAGTGATGGCTTTTATTTCTCTAGGATATATTCCTAGGATTGGGATTGCTGGATCATATGTTATTTCTGCAATAGAATATTTTTAATTATTACTTGACAAGCTTTTTCTAAAATTCGTGGTGGATAAATGAATCTTTAAAAATTACTAGGAAATTCTGAAAATTAAAAATAATCAGATAGATTGGACCTAAAGATATTCAAACATATTATGAAATACTATAAATCTCAATAATGAAAATATTACACTGTTGATTCATAAATAGAACAAGAGTAAAGAAGAAAGGAACCATATAGAGTGCAAATATGTATGGGCATTTTCTATCAGTGGGTGAGATTAGTTAATAAAATGTATTGGGACAACTAGGTAGGCACTAGAAGAAATTTAGTTGTACTATAAACACATTTTTCAAAGTATAATAAATTCCAAAAAGCAAATAATTAAATTTAGAAGGAGAAAGAGAAAGAGGAGGAGAGGAAGAAAAAGAGAAAACTGTAAAATTATCAAAAGAAAACTGTTTTTTCCTCCTTTATATCTTAAAAATAATTTTGAAAAGGGGAAGTTCCCTATAAATATTAAACAAAACCCACAAGAATTCGGACCACTTGTATTAATATAATTAACTGTTAAGATTGAGAACTGAGACCACGTGTGTCACTATAATTTAACTGCTCCAGAAAATTCTTGTCCAGAAAGATAAGACTGAAAATCAATAAATAATTCACTGTTTGCTTTAGAAAATTCTTGCAGATCAATTCATCTGGGCAAACATTTTGTGCACCTGGATGAACAGCTCACTTCTCAGGACAATTTGCTCATCAAGGATTGCTTCAATATCTTTGCTTCTCTGTGCCCACCAATCCATTACATCATGAACTTTGCCCAATTCTCATCAGTTCTCTCCCTTGGAAAACCCATCTTAAACCATTTGAGCTTAGACCACCCCCAAACCTCTGAAAACTGTTTCCTAACATCTTCCTTTGGAGAAACTACTAAGATTTTCAAAATGTAGTGTTTTCCCTTAATGCAGCAATTTTATTAAATCTAACCTTGCTTGATCAACACGTTTGTTTGGTGTTTTTTGTTTGTTTGTTTTTTGTGGACAATTGATGCCCAGAAGACATTAAAAACTTCATATGGAAAAAAAAAAATTCTGAATGTCAAAAAGCAATATACAAAGTCTAAAGAAAAATGATAAAATTGGAAGCTATATTCTGAATACTTATAATGGACAAAATGCTATTTTCCTAAATATTTTAAAGCCCTTATAAATTAATGAGACAAAAAAAAAAAATGATTGAGAAGGGCTAGCACGCATGAAAAATGTTCACATAAAATTAAATAAAAATGACTTTAAAATATATGAAAATAAGCTCAATGTCAATCATATTAGCAGAAATGCATATTAAAACTATAAGTTCTTTTTCTTTTCTTTTCTTTTTTACCTATCAGATTGGCAAACATTAAAAGTGGTAAAGATGTGGAGAAACACAAGTTGTGGTAGGGTTTATTTGAGTATAGATGCTATGGAGGGCAATGTGGCAATATTTCTCAAAATTTTAGATGCACATATGCTTTCACCAAGGAATTCTACTTCCAGGAATTTATCCTCTATATATATTCCCATAAATGGACAAAGATATATATGAAGTTATTCATTTTCACTATTTCTGGAAATAGCAAAGGATAAAATATTTAAAATATCTATTATTGTGGTACTATAAAAAATGATGTATCTATTATAAATAATAAGATAGCTCAATATGTACTAATGTTCAAGTTATGTTGTTAAGTTAAAAAAAAAGCATTTCACAGGAGTGTGACTTTAATACTTTGATTTCAATGGTAAAATATAGATATAATCCACCACCCATCAGTTTGTCATACTGTGATGGCTTGTGTGTTGCCATTATGCTTCAAGAGATGCCACGATATTTTACATACCAGCAGTGTCCACCATGGTGGACAGGTTTCAGTGTAGATTCCAAAGTGAGAATAGGAAGTAAGACCTGGCTATCTACTGCTAAATTTAGCCAATGAAAACGTTATAGATGATAGCAGTGCATTGTCTGGCTCACTTGTTTTGGGTATGTCATCAGTGGGGCTCAATAACTAAAGAAGACATCAAATTTGGTGAAGTAGAGGGCCAACAAGGGAGTAGGAGACCCTTGGTGAAGGTAGATTGGCACAATAGCTGCATGGATTGTCTTGAACATGCCAGTCATTGTGAGGATGATGGAGGAACAGGCAACTTTTTGTTCTGTTATACATAAGGTTGCCATGAGTTGGAGTCGACTCATGGGCCACTATCTATCTACTTATATATAGATATAAAACCATTCAAAAGATTTTTGTAAAATCTGTTGCCACTGAGGAAGTTAATTGAATGGTTTAGGGATAGAAGTACTTTCCACTGCAAACCTTTCTGAACTCTTTGTTCAGAAACCTGCATTTATCAACCATTACCCTCCTCCACTCCAATGAAATCCAAAATGTGAGCTTGTTTCACTAAAAACTCTGTAAAGTATTGGAACATTGGGCAGCTTTGCTTTAGTACCAACAAACAAAATAAACGTGAAGCTCTGGTGGTGCAGTGGTTAAGAGCTTGATAGCTAACCAAAAGTTGGCTGTTCAAGTCCACTACCTGCTCCTTGGAAATCCTACAAGGGAGTTCTACTCTGTCCTATAGGGTCACTATGAGTCAGAATCAACTCGATGTCAATGGGTTTGGTTTTTATTTTTAATTTTGGTGTTTTTTGGTGTATATATATATATATATATATACATATACATATTTATACGCATACATACATACATATGTATGCATACCTACATATATATATCTCAGAATTACCTGGGAGTTCGTGTGTGGGACCAAGGGGCCAAGATTTTAATATAATTGTTAAAATATCCCCTAGAAGCAAAAGAAGCACCAAGTAAATGTAAGGATATTCTTGCTTCTAGCCCAAATGCTCAGGACTGAGTTCCAAGCAAATGTCTCTGAATAACTCTCCTTTCACCAAGTAAAGAACAGCTAGCAGTGGGAGTCAGAGAAAACAGGTGGCATTTGAATATTTCATCAGATCCCCCACTCCTGCCTGCTTATTCAGCTTCATTTTACTTTCATCTCCACCGTTCTAATCCACGACAATCCTTCCTGCTTCGGTCATACTATTCCTCTGAGTCCTTGTTCAAAGGCATTTTACCTGAGTCAGCTGAAGAGACGGTGGGTCACAGAAGCCACTGGAGCCCTTCTTCCCAGTCCTGCTGCTCGCTGGAGGACCTGGCCAAGCAACTGGAGGCATCTTTTCAAAGCAGACCAGCACCAAAGGAAGCCGCACGTTCCTCCACTGTCTTCACCTTTCCTTCGCACCCCAAGTCTGCATAATGGCAGTGCTTAAAGCAACGATTACCCTAGGAGGGTTATTATTCATTTGGAAAATCAAACACCCAACTTGAGATGAATTAATTCCCTATCATGTAAACATTACATTACAGTCTAAGCATAACTTGAAGAGTTGCATGGAGTGATGACTTGGTCAGTAGTTAACTTTATTTCTCTAAGTTCCTTTAGCATGTATTGCCTTGACCACACTTTTGGAATTAAGGGAAGCAGAGTGTTTTCAATTTTTTGTTATTTTTACATTTTCTCAATATACATTTGTGGCTGTATCTTAAATGCCAGGTTTTTGTGGAAACTTGAAAACCTTTTGAACTGACAAGATTACATTTCGCTCTCAAAGCATGCTGTGTTGAAAATATGCTTTCAAGCCTGGAGTAGGAGGAGGGAAATAATGTTTCTTACTGGTATATTTTGTCCTATGTTTGTTAAGTGGTCTTCAATCATCATAGATGCTACACTAACCTTTTGGTCCATGTGCCAATTTGAAACATATATTCCCTCCCCACAAAGGACACATAAAATGTAAGCACATTTTATATTCAATTTGATTTTCTTGTAAGGTCAAATTTTTGCCTCTGGTGAGCATCATTATTGAAAACAACTAACATTTATTGAGCACTTATGAATTTCTAGGCACTATGTATTAACAATCCTCACAACTGCTGTGGGATAGACTTTATTATCCCTAGTTTACAGATTATTGTTGTTGTTAGGTGCCATCGAGTGGATTCTGACTCATAGCGACCCTATAGGACAGAGTAGAACAGCCCCATAGGGTTTCCAAGGCAGGGCTGGTGGATTTGAACTGCTGACTTTTTGGTTCACAGCCAAGCTCTTAACCACTACACCACTAGGGCTCTGTTTACAGACTGGGATATTTAAAATTTAAAAAATTGGAGTCTTACAGTACGTGTAAGAGAGGAGCCAGTTTTGAATTCATTTCCAGTGAACTCCAGTGTTCATATTCCATCTATTAATTTATAATGAGAGAAAAAGGAGTTATTCTAACAAATCACAAGATTTTAAATCACACTGAGCAATAGAAAGGACACTTATCCTTTATCAGTGTACGATCTATGTGTATTTAATTCTCTTCTTCAACCCTGAAACATGTTGCCCAATGTGTCATCAATCAGGATGAGCTTGCAAATTCATTTAGAAGTATAAACACATTCAAGTGTTCTATATAGTCAATTTTTTTTTCAATGAGAGTTTGTTTTTGACACCACAAAGCTTTTATATTTAAATGAGTCTAATGACAAGGCCATTACTTCAGGTATTGACTAGAACTTGTAAATAGAAGAGCAATAGGGTGGTTCTCCTAAAGATGCTATTACAAAGTGGAAACAGTTGAACAAATGCATTACTATTTCTTTTAAGTAGAGTTTGCCCCTTACCCAGTATTAGTTCATGTCTGTGTACCTTAATGATAGGCTGATTTATAATAAAGTAATTCTAACTTTTCAAAAGAAGCATTTGTTATAATGATGGGACCAACAATGGTCTTGTGGCAGTTCATTAAATGTACAATAAGAGTGTTTGATTGGAGTAGGGAATGGTGAGTGTATCATTTAAATCTTAAGCTTCATCCAATACTAGGATATGTCAGGGAGATAGGTGAAGCAAAGGACTGGAGAGCCTTTTGAAGGAGAATAAATTTTAAGGGAAGAGGAGGAACAAGGGAATAAGCAATCTGTATTAACAAATCCTTAGCTCTAAGAGGGGAGAGATTATTCTAAGCATAATATTATACCTGTCAAAATAATTAGCCCCTAGCCAAGATGCCCATAGATTCATGTCTAAGCCCTCCAGACTATGAAGCACTATAACAACCCTGTGATAAAATATAACAGCATAAGTGACAGAGGCATTCTTCAGTTCTGTATTAAACACAGAGCCCATAGAGAATTCATGGGGTTCAGAGTGTGAAAGATGCTGAAAGACTAAAAAAAATCCACTGATACTAACAAGAACTTAGCCCCCAACTGTTCCTCCCCGTCTCTATTCCTAAACACAATTGTCAGCAGCTGTGTCCTGCTGTGTCTGATTCTTGTCCCATGATTAACACAACCACCGTTTCCACATACCTTTCAAGAAGTTGAACTGTGAAAATTCTCTGAAAAAATTAAACTTTGGTCATTCTCATTTTATTTTATAAAGTCTTTAATAGTCTTTTTAAAGTCCCCACAGAACAGTCAAGAGCTGAGCCATTCCCATGTTTCTACATTTTTAAAAAGACTTGACATAATAGCTTTGTTGGGTTGTTGTTGTTGTTTTTAAACCTTCCACAAGAAACACATTGGCTCCCTGAGATATCCGTCTCATCATAGATGGAAATACCTGGCAGAGGAGGAGACAGTGATAATGTTCAGAAAAGGTGATGGTGCAACTGGCAGCAGTAGAGAGTGGACAAAGTGATGCCACTGCCTGGGGGAGACAATTCAGCCACAAGGGACAGAGTATAGACCAAAGTGCCTTCTGAAAGTTGTCAGAGAGTCACCTTGCAACAGACAACCTTTTGGAAAGCTGAATCTAGAGAAAGAGGGCAGAATCCATGTAGTGACAGGACTTGTACATGAGTATATATGAAGTAACCCTTGAGAATTCACATGTGTTTTAGGAGACTTTAAAATGGACTGGACTGAAGTTTCAGTGACAGTAAGAAGAGGGTACAATTGAGATAAATGAGCTGTTATTACTGATGTGACCCAAGGCACAATGTTGTATCATTCCTGTGGTTAGAGGTGCCTCCTGGAGTTGTGGTCTGAGGGAGCCATTCACAGTGCTTTTTGGAAATAGTCCTTCATGGAACAGTGCAACTACTCATGAACATGAAATAGAGCTCAATTTTGAGTCCTAATTTGGGTGGACTATCAAACACCTTAAATGCATGTATTAATATTTGGTTCACAAAGCATTTTTACATGTATAATTGTATTTTTACTTTTTACCCTCACAAAACCCTATAAGATAAACATTATATTTTTCACATCTAATGGGTAAGGAAGTTGAGTTATTTCAGTAGTATGACTCCTAGTACATATTAGATAATCAATAAATATTTGATAACCATGGACTAATCCACGCACAGTATAAATCCATGAATAATGTGTGTTCAAGCAAATACCTACTTGTGATAGAATAGACGTGTTAGATCTTCACGGTTAAGATGACTCTTCCTGCTCAGCCACACCAGTAAAAACAGTAGACAGTAGCCTGTGTTTTGCAGTATCATAGACACAAGGGAGATCCCAGACTCCCAAAAACTGCATATAGATGCCAGATGTCCAAGTAAATATATGATTTAACTTAGTACTATGTTCAGTTGTAAATTAAGTTAAATGTATTTTTTTTTCTGCTAGTAGATGGATAAAGGAAAAAAATTAGAATAGGCTTTCCTCATCTTAACTTATTCATTCAACAAATATTTTTGAGCATTTACTATGTGTCAGGTAGTATTCTAATATCATTAATATCACACTCAATTAAAATATTGCTGAAGGTAATTCAAAAATGATTGCAGCAGTACATTGAGCGGGAACTGCCAGAAATTCAAGTTGGATTCAGAAGAGGATGTGTAAAAAGTTATACCATTGCTGATGTCAGATGGATCTTGGCTGAAAGCAGAAAATACCAGAAAGATGTTTACCTGTGTTTTATTGACTATACAAAGGCATTCGACTGTGTGGATCATAACAAATTATGCATAACCTTGTGAAGAATGGGAATTTCAGAACACTTAATTGGGTTCATGGAGAACCTGTACTTAGACTAAGAGGCAGTTCTTTGAACAGAACAAGAGGATACTGATTGATTCAAAGTCAGGAAAGGTGTGCTTCAGGGTTGTATCTTTTCACCATACTTACTCAATCTGTATGCTGAGCAAACAATCCAAGAAGCTGGACTATATGAAGAAGAACTGGGCATAAGAATTGGAGGAAGACTCATTAAGAACCTGTGATATGCAGACGACACAGCCTAGCTTGCTGAGAGTGAAGAGGATTTAAACACTTGCTGATGAAGATCAAAGACTACAGCTTTCAATACGGATTGCATCTTAACATAAAGGAAACAAAAATCCTCACAACTGGATCAATAAGCAACATCATGATAAAAGGAGAAAAGATTGAAGTTGTCAAGGATTTCGTTTTACTTGGATCCACCATCAATACCATGGAAGCAGCAGTCAAGAAACCAAACATATTCCATTGGGCAAAACTGCTGCAAAAGACCCCTTTAAAGTGTTAAAAAACAAAGATGCCACTCTGAGGGCTAAGGTGCACCTGATTCAAACCATGATATTTTCAATTGCCTCATATGCATGAGAAAGCTGGACTATGAATAAGGAAGACCAAAGAGGAATTGATGTCTTTTAATTATGGTGTTAATGAAGAATATTGAATATACCATGGACTGCCAGAAAAATGAACAAAACTGTCTTGGAAGAAGTATAGCCAGAGTATTCCTTGGAAGTGAGGATGGGAGACATCGTCTCATGCAATTTGGACATGTTATCAGGAGGGACCAATCCCTGACGGACATCATGCTTGGTAAAGTGGAGGGTCAGTGAAAAAGAGGAAAACCCTCGATGAGATTGATTGACACAGTGGTTGCAACAATGGACTCCAACATAGCAAAGATTGTGAGGATGGCGCAGGACTGGGCAGTGTCTCGTTCTGTTGTACATAGGGTCACTGTGAGTCGGAACCAACTGGACGGCACCTAACAACAACAACAACAGGTACTATTCTTGGTATTGGTGAATTAGCAGTAGGGGAAATAAATCTTTGCCCTTAGAGAACTTAGGTTCTGGATTTAATAACTTCCTCTAAGGGTTTGCATTACAGTATTTTAACCATGAAAATCATCATCTAGTTATCTCTAAAATTTTATTATTGGGGATGGTCTGTGAATCATGACTTTTCCTCTTGCAAACAACAGAATTGCAACTCAAACGGGCTTTAAAAAAATTATTGGGCAAACGGCTGAATTTAGGAACTCACGTTAAATCAAGGTCCTTGTCTTTACCGTTATTTTCCTTTGCATTGGCTTTGCTTGTTGGCCGACTGCCCTCTTGGTGGCCCCAGACTTCTCCAGATTTACCTTTTTCCAGCTTATTAACCTCGGGGGAAAGCACATGTCTTTTCTATAGCTCTAACAAAAGTTCCAGGTATGACTCTAATTGGCCATAACTCATTCTTTTGTCCATTTGTAAATAAATCACTGACATCTGGGTTATATCTTCATCTCTAGAGCCAGTGGGGAGGTATTTGCCTCATCTGAACTACCTAAACTAGTAGATTAGGGGTGACCACCCCAAAGGAAAATGATATTGAACAGGCAAAAACAAAAGAGCTGTGTTCTACTTCTCAATGCATACTGAGATTAAGCAATTTTCATAGTGAAGTTAAGTGACTTTGGAAACAAAGCCAAATTCGGTCTTAGATTCCTGGGTCTTAGGCTAGAATTTTTCAGTTGTACTTCATTGTCAGTTTTTATTATGGAGAATAAATAAGATCATGAGCTTAATTGTTCTTTGAAAAAATAGTAATGTGCTGAATAAATGCTTATACATTATCCCTACGCAATAAGCTTGAAGGTTCCAGATGTCCTGACTTAATTTGTACATTTAAAATTTATTCAATCTGGATGAATGTTATTAAAGTTATTTGGAAAATACACTATAATAAGTGAATTTTATATTCAATGGGTCTTGCTAATGACCACTTAGGGATGATAATAATAATCTTCTGGGCTAAGACAATGAAAGATTCTTTCCAAAGACTGGAAAGTGTTTCAGCAATGTTTTCTTTCTAATAGGGCTCAAGGCTCTCAAGTAAAGCTTACAGTGGCTTTTTACTTGGTCCACTCACTGAAATCTTTTCAGGTCATAGGTGCTATCAAATTTCTTCAGAATCTATTCTCCTTAGCTTGAGAATGGGTAACAATAGCTCTCTCTCTCCAATACTCTGACCTACTTTTCTCCTAGGAGAAATTATATCTCTTTATTGTTTCCCCCAGAAGAACCACATCTCTTATCTCTTTTTCTTCTTACTTCACAAGAGATATTCATGGCCTATTGAATCGAGATTTGGAAATATTGACAACCCCAATTACAGTTCTTCTTTACTTGAGGGAAAAAGAAAGCTTAATATTTAAATTTTTTCCAGAAGTGAGGAAAGGTATTTGTGTTGCATCCTTTTGGTACAACAAAGAAAAAGAGGAAAAAAATACAATTACATTTTCATATTAAAACAGTTTGAAACATTCAGGCAGAGTTACATGTCACAATTTTAGAAAATATACTTTTCAATTATAATTTAAGAAGTTTCCAAGGAATGTGATGGAAGTTTGACTTTTCTTTTTTTTAATATAAATATAAAAACAAAAAACCAAACCCATTGTCTCTGAGTTGATTCAGACTCATAGCGACAGTACAGGACAGAGCAGAACTACCCCAAATGGTTTCCAAGGCTGTAATCTTTATGGAAGCAGATTGCAACATCTTTCTTCCGCAGAGCTGCTGGTGGGTTCAAATCACTGACCTTTTGGTTAACAGTGGAACACTTAACCACTGTGCAACCAGGGCTCCTTAATATAAATATTTTCATAAATATATAAATTATATAAATATAAACATATAAATATATCACTTAACAAATATTTATATACAGTCGGCCTTCTGTATCCATGGGTTCTGCATCCACAGATTCGACCAGCCGTGGATCGAAAATATTTGGAAATAAAAAAGAAGTCCAAAAACCAAAACTGTAGTTTTCAGCACAGCAAGCACTATGCTGAATCCTTGCAAATGAAATGATGTGCAGGCATACCCTGCTGTAGCCTCCTACAATTTCACAGCTCCTCAGTCTCTCCAGCACTTGTTGTTTGAACATTGTTCACCTTACATCTTGTCATTATTCCCTAAAAATACAATATTGTATAACAACTATTTACATAGCATTTCAATTGTATTAGGTATTATAAGTAATCCAGAGATGATTTAAAGTATACAGAAGTGTATGTGTAGGTTATATGCAAACACTATACTATTTTATACAACGGACTTGAGCATCTGTGGATTTTATTATCTATAGGGTTTCTGGAAACAATCCCCCAAGGATACCAAGGGATGACTGTAGTTGAAATTGTTAATCTAAAGAGAACACCTACTTGCACAATTGGTGTGAACCAATAGCTAAAGCTTGGCAACCCAGAGCTTTGATAAAGTAATGGAGTCTTAAATACTTAGAACTGGAAGTGACCTTGGGCTCCTAGAAATCATTAGGTCCTTTCAAATAATTTTACGGGTCAAGAAACTGTTCACAGTAATGATTTACCCAAGCACACATTTGCATATATCAATTTTTCAAGTACCTATCATATAATATTTTAAATTTTGTTTGTTTCATTAATTAATTTTTTCTATAAATTAACTATTCAAAAATGTGTCACTTCTTAAATAGTGTATATTGCACATAATAAAAAAAAAAAAAACTCCTTTGTTCTGGAATGTGCTTCCCTCATTCTTTTCCAAGAATCATCCAACTGTATTGTATGATTGTCCTCCATTTTGTCATCTGATGTGATTTTCCTATGTGTTGTAAATTCTATCTCTATGATGTTAATAAAGGGGTGGATTAGTGGTAGTTATATTAATGAGGCAAGACTCAATCTGCAAGATTAGATTGTGTCTTAAGCCAATCTCTTTTGAGGTATTAAAGAGAGAAACAAGGAGAGACATGGAGACTTCAAACCACCAAGAAAGCAGTGCCAGGAGTAGAGAGCGTCCTTTGAATCCAGAGTTCCTGCATGGAGAAGCTCCTCCAACAGTGGAAGATTGATGGCAAGGACATTCCTCCAGAGCCAACAGAAAGAAAGTTCTTCCCCTGGAGCTGACGCCCTGAATTTGGAAGTGTAGCCTACTAGACTGTGAGAGAATAAACTTCTCTTTGTAAAGCCACCCACTTGTGGTATTTCTGTTATAGCAGCACTAGATAGCTAAGACATATGAGAAGGCAACTACACAGAGCTCCCAACAGGAGACAGAGCACCTGGTAACCAGAGATACATGCTTTCCCACTGCTCACCCTTCTGCCCTGTACTCTGCCTCTTCCACTATCCAATGGTCCACGGTCACTCAGCCAGAGAGACACCGGCTCACTGCTGCCCAGGAACCATCCCGCCCCTACTGACCAGCTCCTTCAGCACCATGTTTTCCTTTTCTCTCTTTCCCTTTCTCCCTTTTCCTTCTCTCTCTCACTTATCCCATTGCGCTGCCTCTGACCCTTCTGGACAGGCCATGACGCTCCACCTGGAGAGAGAGACACCAGCTTGCTGCCACTGCAGTTCTGCCCCATCCCCAATGGCAGGTGCCCTCACCACAATGTTTTATTTGTTTTCTTTGGTTTCTTCTCTCTTTTTCCCTTTCTTCCTTTCCTTTCTCCCACCCACCTAGCCCCATACACCACCTCCACCCCTTCTTGATGGGCCATGCTGCACCACTTGACTAGAGAGTCACCAGCACACTGCCTCCTTGGGTCTACCAACCCTCACCTGCCAGCTCCAATTTTTCTTTTTTGCTTTTGTTTCTCTCTCTTCTTTCTTTTATTTCTCCCTCCCACCTAGCTCCACACATCACATTCCTCTCCATTCCCTCCTGCCTCTCTGCACCACACACCAAGTGTTGCACACACAAGCATCACCAGAGTGGAACCCGTGGCCCCCCAGATCCCACGCTGCATCCCTGTGGGAGAATGACAAGGACCCACGGACCACCAGAATCTGCCCTATCCTGCCCTTGGCCACACCCTGAGGAGTACCATGCCCTTGTGTGGTTCCAGTACAAACCCCTGGACCACCCTGAACCACCCCCAGCACCACCCCACTGAGCACAAATCCTCTGTGTAAGACCAGCACAGACCCCCAGACACCTGGACCCGCCCCACTATGCTGACCCCAGACCCACCCCACTGGCCCCAGTAAGTGCTGTAGACAAATGTCCCATTCCTGCCACTCCCACCCTGCTGGACCTGCCCTGTGGCACAATAGCTGAGCGACCAGCCCTGTCCACCAGGCCAAAATGATAAGAACTATCATGCCAATAGATGAGCAAGCAACAAAACATGCCCAGCATACCCACCCAGACATAACTAAATAAAACAAAAAAGCAGGATGAAACAAACAAACCTACAACTAATAAATGGAGAAAATAATTCCTGAATGTCTCAGAGACAGCAGACAATATCAAAACATATATTAAAAAAAGGACAAGATGAGTCCAGTAAGCAACCAAAATAAAACACCACATGATCTTCCAGTATAAGAAAAAGCACTGGAATTAACTGATAGGGAATTCAAAACTCTAATATGCAGGGCTCTCTAAGAGATTAGGAAAGAGATCAAGGAAAACATAGAGAAAACAAAGGAAAGAATAGACAAAATCATGGAAAATACAGATAACATCAGGTAAAACAGACAAAGCAATGGAAGAATTCAGGAAAACAACACAAGAAAAAAGTCAAAAATAAATAAACAATTAGAAATCATACAAAAACAGCAATTAGAAATCCAAAAGATAAACAACAAAATTTCAGAAATGGACAATGCAATAGAAGATTTTTGGAGCAAATTTGAAACAATTTAATGTAGGATCAGAGAAATTGAAGAGAAATCAATAGATACCACATTATTTGAGGAAAAATCCAAGAAAAGAATGACAAAAAATGAAGAAACCCTAAAAACTATGTGGGATACAGTCCAGAGCAAAAATTTGCGTTTGATCAGAGTTCCAGAATGGGGGAGGAAATGGAAAACACAGAGAGGATCATTGAAGATTTGCTGACAGAAAACTTCCTAATATCATGAAAGATGAGAAGCTGACCATCCAAGAAGCTCGAAGAACCCTGTATAGGATAGACTTCAAAAGAAAGTTACCAAGACATATCATAACCACCCTCACCAAAACCAAAGACACAGACAGAATCCTGAGAACAGCTCGAGAAAAATAAAAAGTCACTTACAGAGGGGAAACAATAACACTAAACTTTGTTTGATTATTTGGAAGAAACCATGCAGGAAAGAAGGCAATGGGATAACATATATAAAATTTTGAAAGAAAAAATTGCCAACCAAGAATAATATACCCTCCAAAACTCTTGCTAAAATATGATGATGAAATTAGGACATTTCCAGATAACAGAAATTAAGGGAGTTTGTAAAAACGAAACAAAACTTATAAGAATTATTAAAGAAGTCCTTCAGTTAGAGAACAAACAATATCAGACAACAATCTGAATCTCAGACACAGGACAGCATCAGCCAGATTCCATAATAGTTAATGAACTCTCAAGGATAAAATAAAACTAAAAGATTTACACCAGGGAACAAGAAAGATCAACTTGTAAATGACAATAATGTCAAAACAATAAAAGAGGGAATAAATGGTGTAGGTATAGAACTTTCAAATGGTGAGGAAGCCAAGGTGATATCAAGTAATAAAAGTCTTGTTTAAATTTAGGAAGATAGGGGTAAATTTCAAGGTAACCATAAAGAAAGTTAATAAACCTATCATCAAAATAAAGAAGAAAAACATAAAGTCTTCAGTAAACACAAAATCTACAAGAATGAAAGAAACAAAAAGAAATTCCACAAACAAAAGGAACTCAGGAGAGTAAGAGGAACAAAGAAAACATGGGGAAAAAAAGCACTACAAAAATGATAGCAATAAACTAATACCTATAGAATATCAGACTGAATGTAAATGGCTTAAATGCACCTGTAAAGAGAGAATGAAAGAATGGATTAAAAAAAAAAAAAAAGACCAGAACCCATCAATATGCTGTCTACAAGAGACACACCTTAGAAACAAAGACATAAATATATTAAAAATCCAAGGATGGAAAAATATATAGATCAAGCAAACAACAACCAAAAAAGACCAAGATTGATAACATTAACCTCAGATTAGAAAATAGACTTTAAGGCAACATCCACCATAAAAGACAAGGAAGGACATTATATAATCATTAAAGGGACAATCCACCATGAGGACATAACCACAATAAATATCTACACACTCAGTGACAGGGTTCCAAAATAGATTTAAAAAAAAAAAAAAAACAAAAAACTCTAACACCATTGAAAAGAGAAATTGACAGTTACATAATAATAGTAGAAATTTTCAACACACAACTCTCAGTAAAGGACACAACATCTAGAAAAAAAACCAACAAAGATGCAGAAGATCTAAAGGCCACAATCAAACAACTTGATTTCATAGACATATAGAACACCCCAACCAACAACAGCAAATTATACATTCTTTTCCAACACACATGGAATGGTCTCCAGAATAGACCACATCTTTGGCCACAAAGCAAACCTCAACAAAATCCAAAACACTGAGACAATACAAAGCATCTTCTCTGATCACAATGCCATAAAAATAGAAATTAATAAAAGGAAGAGCAAAAATAAAAGATAAATACATGGAAACAGAATAAAACCTTGCCTAAAAACCACTGGATGACAGAAGAAATCAAAGATTAAATTTAAAAAAAAAATTCCCAGAATTAAATCACATCATACCAAAACCTTTGGGACACAGCAAAGGTAGTACACAGAGGTCAATTTATAGCAATAGATGCATACATCAAAAAAGAAGAGATAAAATCGAAACACTGGCTTTACAACCCAAATGAACAGAAAGAGAACGGCAAAAGAAGCCTACAGCCACCAGAAGAAAGGAAATAGTAAAGATCAGAGCAGAAATAAATGAAATAGAAGTAGAAAAAAAATAGAAAGAAACAAGAACGCCAGAAGTTGGCTCTTTGAAAGGATCAGCAAAATGGACAAATCATTGGCTAAAATGACAAAAGAAAAAAGGGAGAGAAAGAAAAAACATAAATAAGAAATGAAATGGGGGACATTACAACAGACCCAACTGAAAAAGAGAGGATCATAACAGAGTACTATGAAAAACTGTACTCCAACAAATCTGGAAACCTAGAGGAATAAGACCAATTTCCAGAAACACACTACCTACCTAAACTAACACAAACGGAAGTAGCAAATCTGAACAGACCCATAACAAGAGGAGAGATTGAAAAGATAATTAAAAAAAAATCTCCCAACCAAAAAAGTCCTGGCCCAGATGGCATCACTGGAGAATTTTACCAAAATTCAGAGAAAAGCTCACACCAGTACTACTCAAATTATTTCAGATCATAGAAAAAAAAGGAATACTTCCAAATTCATTCTATGAAGCCGGCATAACCCTGATACCAAAACCAGGCAAAGACATAACCAAAAAAAAAAAAAAATTACAGACCAATATCTCTCATGAATATATATGCAAAAATTTGCAACAAAATTCTAGCCAATAGAATTCAGCATTGTACCAAAAAAAATAATATACCACTACCTAGTGTGATTCATACCAGTTATGCAAGGATGGTTAAACATTAGAAAATCAATCAACATAATCCACCACATAAATAAAACAAAGGAAAAAAATCACATGATCATCTCAAAAGATGCAGAAAAGGCGTTCAAAAAATTCCAACATCCATTCCTGAAAAAACTGTCAATAAAATAGGAATAGAAAGGAAAATCTTCAACATAATAAAGGCCAGCTTTAAAGGACATTCCAATTGATAAAGAAGAAGGAAAACTAACCCTATTTTCAGATGATATGATACTATACATAGAGAACCCAAAAGACTCCACAAGAAACCTAATGGAACTAATAGAAAGATTCAGCAGAGTAACAGAATACAAGAAAAACATACAAAAATCTGTTGAACTCCTATACAACAGTAAAGAAAACAAAGAAAAGGAAATAGGGAAAGCAATACTATTTATTACAGCCCTAAAAAAATAAAATATGTAGGAATAAATCTAACCTGGTTTTCAGCCAGGATCCACCTGACATCAGCAATGATATCGCTTGTTCTTGTCCTCTTCTGAATCCGACTTGAGTTTCTGGCAGTTACCTGTCCATATCCTGCTGCAACAGCTTTTGAACAATCTTCAGCAAAATTTTACCTGTGTGTTATGTTAATGATATTGTTTGATAATTTCTGCATTCTATTGGATCAACTTTCTTTGGAATGGGTACAAATATGGATCTCTTCCAGTCAGATGGCCAGGTATTTGTCTTCCAGATTTCTTGGCATAGATGAGTGAATGCTTCCAGCACTGTGTCCATTTGTTGAATCATCTCAGTTGGTACTCTGTCAACTCCTGGAGCCTTGTTTTTTGCCAGTGCCTTCAGTGCATCTTGGACTTATTCCTTCAGTATCATCAGTTCTTGAACATATGCTCCTCCTGAAATGGTCCACCAACTCTTTTTGGCACAGTGATTTTGTTTATTCCTGCCAACTTTTTTTGATATTTCCTACCTTTTTAAATATTTTCCACATAGAATCCTTCAATATTGCAACTTGAAGCTTGAATTTTTTCCTCAGTACTTTCAGCTTGAGAAATGCTGAACATGTTCTTCTCTTTTGGTTTTCTAACTCCACAGCTTTGCATATTTCATTATAATGCTTTGTCTTCTAGAGCTGCCTTTTGAAATCTTCTGTTCAGCTTTTTTACTTCATCATTTATTCCTTTTGCGTTAGCTACTCTACTCTCAAAGCAACTTTTAGAGTCTTTTCTGACATCTGTTTTAGTTTTTTGTTTCTTTCCAGTCTTTTTAATGGCCTCTTACTTTCTTCATGAATGATGTCCTTGTTGTCATTCCACAACTCGTCTTGTCTTTGGTCATCAGTGTTCAATGCATCAAATCTATTCTTGAGATGGTCTCTAAATTTGGGTGGGATATATTCAAGGTCGTACTTTGGGTCTATTGGAATTGTTCTAATTTTATTCAACTTCAACTTGAACTTGCATATGAGCAATTGATTATCTGTTTCACAGACAGCCCCTGGCCTTGTTCTGACTTATGATTTTGAGCTTTTCCATTCTCTCCTTCCACAGACGTAGTCAATTTGATTTGTGTGTATTCTATTTGGTGAGGTCTATGTGTATAGTTGCCATTTATGTTGGTGAAGAAAGGTATTTGCAAATAAAAAGTTGTTTGACTTTGTGATGGTTAAGAATGTGTGTCAACTTGACTGGGCCATGATTCTCAGTGTTTTGGCAGTTGTATAATGTTGTTATCGCTTCCCTGTTGAGATGTGATAGGTGATCATCCCCATGATGGGATCTGCTGTGGTAGCGGTGGGGGTGGGGCTTGTGGTAGCTCACCGTCCCCCTCAGCCTTCATCTCTCCACCCTCCACCACCTAGCTTCTTTCTGCTCACCTTGCTGGGGCTTTTGCTTGCCTTAGATCCTGCAGCTGGCTCCTGTTCATCTCACCTCTGGCTCTTGGGACTTGAGCTAGCAGCTTACCTGTGGTCTTGCCTGCCAATCTTGAGATTCATCAATCTTCACAGCCTGCAATAGCCCTGCTCTCCAGTCTGCCAATCTTGGGTTCACCAGCCCCTGCGGCTAGGTGAATCAGCAGAAGTCTTCGACAGCCCTGCTTTCTGGCCTACAAACCTTGGGTTCACCAGCCCCTTTATCTATGTGAATCAGGAGAATCCTCTTTCCTGCCCCATGGACATGGAACATTACAGCCTTCTAAAAACTGTGTGAGCCATTTCCTTGATATAAATCTTTATCTCTCTCTCTCTCTACATATATATATGCTTTACCGGGTTTTGCTTCTCTAGAGAATGCAGCCTAAGATGGTCTTGCAAGATTCTATCATGTGACCTCCAGTGTCATTTCTATCATCAAAGCCATATTTTCCAACTACTGACGGTTCTTCTCTTTCCAACTTTTGCATTCCAATCACCAGTAATTATCAATGCATCTTGATTACATGTTTGATCAATTTCAGACTGCAGAAGTTGGTAAAAATCTTCAGTTTTTTCATCTTTGGCGTTAGTGATTGATGCATAAATTTGAATAATAGTTGCATTAACTGTTCTTCCTTGTAGGTATATGGATATTTTCCTATCACTGATAGCGTTGTACTTCAGGATAGATCTTAAAATGTTCTTTTTGAAGATGAATGTGACACTATTCCTCTAAAATTTGTCATTCCTGACATAGTAGACCATATGATTGTCTCATTCAAAATGGCCAACACCAGTCCAGTTCAGCTCACTAATTACTAAAATATCGATGTTTATGTGCTCCATTTCATTTTTGATGATTTCCAATTTTCCTAGATTTATACTTCGTACATTCCATGTTCTGATTATTAATGGACGTTTGCAGCTATTTCTTCTCATTTTGAGTCATGCCACATCAGCAAATGAAGGTCATGAAAGCTTCATGCCATCTGTATCTTTGCGGCAATGCTACTTTGAGGAGGCAGCTCTTCCCTGGTCATCTTTTAAGTGTTTTCCAAACTGAGGGACTCATCTTCCAGCACCATATCCAACAACATTTCGCTGCTATCCATAAGGTTTTAATTGGCCAGATTTTTCAGAATTAGACTACCAGGTCCTTCTTCCAAGTCTGTCTTAGTCTGGAAGCTTAGCTGAAAACTTTCCACCAAGGGTGACCCTGCTGGTATTTGAAACACCAGTGACAAAGTTTCCAGTACCACCATGTGTCTGTCAGTTTGTCATACTGTGGTGGCTTGTTTCTTGCTGTAATATGTATAGTAGTATTGAAAAATCTCTTTCTGCTCATTCCAATAACCACATCATCTTTGTTCCTATTCTATGATTGCTTTTCTTTCTTTCTTTTTTTTCTTCCTAGCAATGAGTCACAATTTCATGCTTCTTCACATACCTAGTAATTTTTTTTTTTATTATATGCTGGATATTGATGTTTCTAAGTTGTCAAAATCTAGATTTTATTGTCTTCACTTGAAGTATTTGAGTTTTGTTCTTTCAGACAACATGAGTTATTAAAAGTTACTTTAGGCTAATATCCTTGTACAACCCTATTTCTAAATTATAGCATTTAATGGGTGTCTACTGAATATTCAGAATATTTGGTGAGTTTTCTTTACAAGCAGTTCCCAGGTAACGAAGGTCTGACTTATGTTATGAATCAATGCCCATAAAGACTATTACATTAAAAATTCAATGTACACACAACGGTAATAACAAGTGGACACTACTTTGCAACATGCATTAAAACATTATTATTACATATTATGTTAAAGATGTTTTAGTGTGTCTTGAATTGTTTCTTTAATTTTTTTTATTCATAGGAAAGAACACTACATACTAAGACAAAGATTGGACTAACTGATGTTAGATATGAACAATACGTAGCTGTTTCAATTTACATATAAATTTAACTTAAAGACAGATTTAGGAATAGAACTTGTTCATCATTCAGGGATTGCCTGTTGTCTTAGACTGGGTTCTCCAGAGAAGCAAAACCAGTAAAGCATATAAATATATATAGAGATTTATATCAATGAAATAGTTCATGTGGTTGTAGAGGCTGGAAAATCCCAAGTCCATGGGTCAGGATAGAGGCTTCTCCTGATTCAAGTAGCCGCAGGGGCTGGCGATCCCAATATAGGCTGGTCAGACAGCAGGGCTCTTGCTTACAGGCTGCAAAGTTCGATTAATCCCAAGAACAGCAGGAAAGACTGTAAGTAAGCTGCTCAAGTTCCAAGAACTGGATTTTAGACAAACAGGAGCCAGCCTCAGGACCCAGATAAAGCAAAAGCCCATGAGCCTTTCCAGAAAGTTCACTTATATTCAATGCAGGTGACAACCCCAAGGAAACTCCCTTTCAACTGATTTGCTACTCACAGCAGATTCCATTATGGAAGTGATCATATTATACCAAATGTCTTCATGGAAGCAATCACATCATCATACGACTGCTAAACTACATCATAACTGACAAACCACTGAGAATCATGGCCCAGCCAAGTTGACACACAACCTTAACCATCACAGTCCATCCTTTCTCAACTTGGCAGCTGTACACATCTCCTTAAACCATAGATAATGTCTGAATAAAGACAATTATAAAGTCATATATGCACCTAACGTGATAAAACTAACACACATACAATCAAAAATGCACTAGCCCTGTTTCCATCTTATATTTTATAAATGAAGAAAACAAAAATATTTAATGAACGCATACAAGGCAGAAATACTCATAACAATTATAGTCATCATTTCTGCAACTGGTCACATGGTCGTAACTTGTATTTAGAACTACTTCCTTCCACTACCCATTCTGTGTTCCCTTTGCCCTCAGCAAGTACCTAAGCTGTTCATGGTTCTTTGCCTGGTGAGGTGACCCAAACCTTCATTTCTGAAGGGTCTGGGCTATTAGTAGTCATGTCATAATTGGGTTACTGTAGTTTTGCATTGACTTTAATCACAGGGCTTAGTAGTACTAAGAGACACCCTAAGGGATCGCTTGCATTGCAGGCATACTCTTCTTTACCTCCATTAAGTAGAATCAGTTCGGTTTCCTCTTGGTAATCAGGATCAATCACACCAGCCAGTGTGGTAACTTCCCTCTTTGCCTGTTGATTCAGAGGCATAAGGGGCCCAAAATGGCCACGTGGCATTCTTAACTTCTGGTTCAATGGAATCAGGGATGTGTCTCCAGGGGGAGGCACATACAGTGACTCTGTAAGGATGGAAGAAATACAGAGTCATTATATCAAAAATAATTGGTCAACATTCAACCATTTCAGGAGGCAGCATATGATCAGGAACCAATGGTACTGAAGGAAGAGGTCCAAGCTGCACTGAAGGCATTGACAAAAAACAAGGCTCCAGGGATTGACAAGATACCAACTGAGATGTTTCAACAAACAGATGTAGTACTGGAAGTGTTCACTTGTCTATGCCAAGAAATTTTGAAGACAGCTACCTGGCCAACCAACTGGAAGAGATCCATATTTATGCCTATTCCAAAGAAAGGTGATCCAACCGAATGCAGAAATTATCAAACAATATCATTAATAACACACGCAAGTAAAATTTTGCTGGAGATCATTCAAAAGCAGCTGCACCAGTACATTGACAGGAAGCTGCCAGAAATTCAAGTCAGATTCAGAAGAGGATATAGAATGAGGGATATCATTGCTGATGTTAGGTAGATCCTGGCTGAAAGCAGAGAATACCAGAAAGATGTTTACCTGTGTTTTGTTGACTACACAAAGGCATTCTACTGTGTGGATTGTAACAAATCATGGATAAATTGTGAAGAACGGGAATCCCAGAACACTTAATTTTGCTCATGAGGAAACTGTACGTAGATCAAGAAACAGTTGTTCCAGCAGAACAGGGGATACTGTGTAGTTTAAAGTCAAGAAAGGTGTGTGTCAGGGTTGTATCCTTTTATCATACATATTCAATCTGTATGCTGAGCAATTAATCCATGAAACTGGACTATATGAAGAAGAATGGGGCATCAGGATTGGAGGAAGAGTCACTAACAAGCTGTTATGCAAATGACACGACCTTGCTTGCTGAAAATGAATAGGACTTGAAGCACTTACTGATGAAGATCAAAGACCACAGCCTTCATATGGTTTACATCTCAATGTAAAGAACACAAAAAAATCCTCTCAAATGGATCAATAAATAACATCATGATAAATGGAGAAAAGATTGAAGTTGTCAAGAATTTCATTTTACTTGGATACACGATCAACATTCATGGAAGCAGTAGTCAAGAAATCAAAAGATGCATTTCATTGGGCCAATCTGCAGCAAAAGACCTCTTTAAAGTGCTACAAAAGCAAAGATGTATTGAAGCCTAAGGTGTACCTGACCCAAGCCATTATGTTTTCAATCACCTCACATGCATGCAAAAGTTGGATGATGAATAAGGAAGACCAGAGAAGAATTTACGCCTTTGAGTTATGGTATCGGCGAAGAATACTGAACATACCATGGACTGCCAAAAGAATGAACAAATCTGTCTTGGAAGAAATACAGCCAGAATGCTCCTTAGAAACAAGTATGGCGAGACTATGTCTCACATACTTTGGACATGTTACTAGGAGGGAATCACTCCCTGGAGAAGGACATCATGCTTGGTAAAGTAGAGGGTCAATGAAAAAGAGGAAGACCCTCACTAAGATGGCTTGACGCAGTGGCTGAAAAAATTAGCTCAAGCATAACGATTATGAAGATGGCACAGGACCGGATACTGTTGCATTCTTTTGTACATAAGGTGGCTAGGAGTCAGAACTGACTCGATGGCACCTAACAACAACAACAACTCCAGGTAGGAACAGTCTACCCTTTGGAACTGAGACTTCTAGACCCACAGAGCATAAGGTCGAAGGACAGGGAACAAAATTTTACCAGTGGGTCTCTAGGGGTAATAGTGAGTGCTGCCACTCACATTTCCACTCCTTGCTTCCTGGACTCATGAGTCCTGGCTATGGACAAACAGCATCATATATTTGACAATGGTTTAGAGCATATATAGCCTTCTGGAGAAGCTAGCTGTCACCTTGTGTCTTTGGAAGGCCATTCCATCATTCTATCAAGCCAGCTGCTTCAGGGTGAATTGGAGCATGGTATGACCAGTGAACTCTATGAGCATGGGCCCATTGCTGCACTTCTTTTGCTGTGATGTGAGTCCTTGATCTGATGCAGTGCTTTGTGGGATACCAAGATGGTGGATAAGGTATTCTGTGAGTGCACAGAGGATAGTTTTGCCAGAAGCATTGTGTGCAGAGAAGGCAAAACCATATGCAGCGCAAGTGTCTATTCTAATAAGAACAAAATACTGCCCTTTTTTATGATGGAAGCAGTCCAGTGTAATCAATCTGCTAGCAGATTGCTGGCTGATCACTTCGAAGAATGATACCATATCAAGGCCACAGTGTTGGTCTCTGTGGCTGGCAGACTGGGGACTCAGCAGTCGCTGTAGCCAAGTCAGCCTTGGGGAGTATAAGTCCATGTTGCTGAACCCATGAATAACCTCCATCCATGCCACCATGAACACTATTTCATGAGCTCATTTGGTCAATGAAGGGAGTGGCTAGGGAAAGAGAATGACTGGTTTCCACAGAACTTGTCATCCTATCCATTTGATTTTTAAAATACTCCTCTCTTGAGGTCAACCTTTGGTGATTATTCACAAGACACAAATATCTCACTTCTTTGGCCCATCCAGAGAGGTCTATCCACATACCTCTGCCCCATACCTCCTTGTCTCTAATTTTCCAATCACATTCCTTCCAAGTCCCTGACCATCCAGCGAAACCATTGGCCACAGGCTATGAACCAGTATACAATTGTACATCTAGCCATTTCTCCTTCCAAGCAAAAGTGAATAACCAGGTACACTGCTCGAAATTCTGCTCATTGGGAGGATTTCCCTTCACCACTGTCCTTCAGTGAGGTCCCCAAAAGAGGCTGTATTGCTGCTGCTATCCACTTCAAAGTGGTGCCTGCATATAGCACAGAACCATCTATAAACTAGGCACGAGTTTTTTTTTTCCTCAGTCAAATGACCATAAGGAACTCCTTATGAGGCCATAGGTGCAGACTGAGAGATGAAGGGCAATGTGACAGGAGTGGAGACCATGTGCATTTGGGTCACTTCCTCATGTAACTTACTTGTACCTTCAGGTCCTGCTCAGCCTGATCTCTTATATATATACCACCTCCATTTAATGATGGAGTGCTGTTGTGCCCATTCAACTTTATGACTCTGGGGACCAGACAACACTTAATTCGTGACGGGCAGCTCTGGTCACATGGTGACTTTGTGGCCCATGGTTAAGCATTCAGTCTCTACTAAGGCTCAGTAACAAGCCAAAAGCTGTTTTTCAAAAGAATAGTCATCTGAAGAGGATGGCAGGGCTTTGCTTCAAAATCCTAAGGATCTGCCCTGTGATTCACCAATAGGGGCCTGTCACCAAACAGCATCTCTATCAGCCACAGACACTTCAAACACCATTGAATCAGCTGGATCAGATGGCCCATCATATGGCAGAGTGGCTTGCACCACAGCCAGAATCTGTTGCAGAACCTTCTCTTAGTCTGGGTTACACTCAAAACCAGCAGCTTTTTGAGTCACTTGTTAAATAGGCCAGTGTAGAACACCTAAATGAGACTCTCATTTCTCTAGGATATAGTCCAAGGAGTGGGATTGCTGGATCATATGGTACTTCTATTCTAGCTTTTCAAGGAAGCACCAAATCGATTTTCAAAGTGGTTGTGCCATTTTACATTCCCACCAACAGTGTATAACTGTTCCAGTCTCTCCACAAGCTCTCCAGCGTTTATTATTTTGTGTTTTTTAGACTAATGCTAACTTTGTTGTGGTGTGATGGTATCTCATTGTAGTTCTGATTTGCATTTCTCTAATGGCTAATGATTGTGAGAGTTTCCTCATGTGGACCGACAAAATCTTAAACACAGGGAAAAAATAGTACATCATCTTTATGGAAAGGCTGATATTTATTTCTTAATAAAAATTGTGTAAAACTAGACAGTAAAATAGAGTATCATTAAAGTACTAGAGAA
Organism: Dugong dugon; assembly: GCA_030035585.1. Classification (NCBI taxonomy): domain Eukaryota; kingdom Metazoa; phylum Chordata; class Mammalia; order Sirenia; family Dugongidae; genus Dugong; species Dugong dugon. The sequence goes on from CM057479.1 coordinate 40,832,514, forward strand.
ATATAACTGCCAGTGTAGAATTCCATCCTGTACCCATTACAGGACAGAGTAAAACTGCCCATAAGGTTTCCAAGGCTATAGATCTTTACTGAAGCAGACTTTTTCCCTTAGAGCAGCTAGTGGGCTCAACCGCCAACCATAGTGTCACCAGGGCTGTTTCAGAATTCCGTAACCTACTTCCAGCAAAAAAAAAAAAAAAAAACCCTTCTAAAATGAATGTGAAAAAGAACTTTAGTTATAGTAGTGGTGGAATTTTTTTTAAACTAATGTTATGTTTTAAGCAGACTTCAGGGGATATTTTTGGTTTAAGGTTTAAAGATTATCAGGGCAATAGTTTCATATGCTCATTCACCCTCCATGGCACCACAAAATCTGGAGTCCAAGAGAGTTTAAAATTCTGTTCTGCATTTTCCTCCTTTTCATCATGATTCTTTTATAGAATCAAAATGTTCAATAATTGTAGCCAGACACCATCCAGTTCATCAGACTTTATGGCAAAGGAGGCTGTTGTTCATGGAAGCAACTAGCCACACATTCCATATACTGATCCTATTCCTGACTTTCCTTCCTTCTCTGTTGTTTCAGGTGAATAGAGACCAATTGTGCCTTGGATGGCCACTTGCAAGCTTTTAAGACTCCAGGCACTACACACCAAAATAGGAGGTAGAACAGAAGCACTAAATATGTTAATAGACCAATTAACTGAGATGTCCCCTGAAACCATGATCTTAAACCTCAAAACTAAGGAACCAAATCCCATGATGCGTTTGGCTGTACATAAGCAGCCTCAGCAGCTACCCTTTTTTTTTTTCCCCCCACTGTTGTAAATATGTCTGTCTGGAATAGCTTTTATAAGAATAAACTTTCTGCATGTAACAATTACAAATTCCAGACAAAATATATTAAAATCAAACAAATACACAGCAGCAACAACAACACACACACATACACACACACACACAAAATATCATTTGAAGGCATTGGAGAGACAACAAAGACAAACAGAGATTTTAGGGGACTTGAACTCTGAAAGAAGACATCCATATTGGATGATTTCATGGTGATATGGCTTTTCCCCTGAAGTTACTCTTCTGTCCATACTGCCTGGAGTGGCTAAAGCTCAAGTAGAAATTTGTCTTTATTGATTTGAGAAGTCAGAAGACTGAGTTCAAGTTTACCAGAACAGCTGGAAATTTAAGAAGAAAATTCTGGAAAGAAAGGAGCCACAAAGACAATCTTAGAATCTGAGGAAAATCTTTCAAATCTTGGTTGCATTTTAACTGTGCATGTGTGGAAGAGAATTCAATAATTACAATGGAGCCCAAGGATGACACACAAATTTGTGAAACGTTCCATATTTTTGAGCAATTAGGGTCACAAAACAATGTATGTATAAATTTTTGTATGGGAGACTAACTTTAAATGTAAACTTCATTTAAACTACAACAATAAAATAAAATTTTTTTTAAATAATAATTTCAATGGAAATCGATTGTTGGGAGAATGAACAAAGCAGAGATTTTTATTTCTACCCTTCTATTTCTACCTTTCTACTATCCATGGTAGTAGACAGAATTTGCATATTAAGTCTTGACAGATTATAGGTGATTTGTAACTATTCCATACTTTTCCAAGGAATCCCAGAGTGACCATGCTTTGGAAGTAAAGACTATGTCACAGAAGTAAAGGAGTTTCACTAAGACAAAAAGAAACCTTCTCTTAAAGTGCAAAATCAAGCTTGCAGTAGTTTAAGGTAATCATCCAGAAATTTCACTTCTAGTTATAAGAAAAATTAAGATCCTTCAGGAGAAAAGGACAGAATCCAGCCTCCTTATGATATGACTCCCACAATGCCCAGCATATGCCATTGCCAGACTTGTAAGGACACAGGAAAATGTCAATCTAAAGTAAATAGCAAAAGCAGTCGATAAAAACATAGCCTGTTTCAAAGACTTTAAGCAACTATTTAAATATGTTCAAGAACTTAATTTAAAAAATAGTCATGATAAGTAAATATACATGGAGCATGTCAGTATATAACTGTAAAGTATTTTAATAAAACATGAGAATTATAGAACTGAAAAGTAAAATTTCTGAAATGTAAAATTTACTGCATGAGCTCAAGATCAGTTGAATATTGGAGAAGATAAAACCAATGACATTGAAAACAGATAAATAGAAATTACCAAATATAAATAAAAAAAGAACAATGTACTGTTTGGGGACAATATAAAGGTGATTATTATGTGTATAATTGATGTCATAAAAGGAGAAGAAAAAGAAAACAAAACAGAAGAAAATACTTGAAGAAATAGTGGCTGAAATTGCCACAAAAATTTAGTGAACAACATCATCTTACAGATCCAAGAAGCTTAGTGAAACTTAATCACAGTAAAACTAAAGACAAAGACATCAAGATCAATTATAATCAAACTGCTAAAGATCAAAGATAAGGAGAATTTATTTAAAGAACAACAAAAGAAAGAAACATCGTATATTGGGGAACAACAATAAGAAAAAGAACAGACTTCTCATATAAACAATGCAAGCCAAAAGATAACCGTAGGCATTCTTAATATCTTGAAAGAAAAGTAAAACCAACCCAGAATTTTATATCCAACAAAAATATCCTTCAAAAGTGAGAGTAAAAATAAAAAAGATATTTTCAGATATACTAATATACTACAGCTGAGAGAATTTATTACCATTATATTTGTACTACAAAAAAGATAAAAAGGAAAAAAAAAGTTCTTCAGGTAGACTGAAGACAACGACAACAGGTAGAGACTTAAATATACAGGAAAGAATAAAGACACCTAAGATGGTAAATGGAAACCCTGGTGGTGCAGCGGTTAAGAGCTCAGCTGCTAACCAAAAGATTGGTAGTTCAAATTTACGACCTGCTCCTTGGAAACCCTATGGGGCAGTTCTCCTCTGTCCTATTGGGTCACTATGAGTTGGAATTGACTTGATGGCAGTGGGTTTGGTTTGGTGATTTAGGAGATGGTAAGTATGTCGCTAAATACTAGTGTTTTTTTCTTTTCTTTTCTTGATTCTATTAAAATACAATTGATTGTTTAACTTAAAATTATAATATTGTACTGTGGTGTTTATTTCATAAGCAAATGTAAAATCTATGCCAACAATAAAGGCCAGTACCAGTTGCAGTCAAATTGATTTCAGCAGTCAAGAAATCAACCAACGTACTGCATTGGGCATATCTGCTGCAAAAGACCTCTTAAAGTGTTAAAAAGTAAAGATGTCACTTTAAAGACTAAGTTGTGCTTCACCCAAACCACGGCATTTTCAATTGCCTCATATGCATGTGAAAGCTGAAAAATGAATAAAGAAGACAGAAGAAGAATTGATGCCTTTGAATTATGGTGTTGGAAAAGAATGTTGAATATACCATGGACTGCCAGAAGAATGAACAAATATGTCTTGGAAGAAGTACAGCCAGAATACTCCTTAGAAGCAAGGAGGGCAAGACTTTGTCTCACATACTTTGAACATATTATTAGGAGGGACCAGTTCTTGGAGAAGCACATTGTGCTTGGTAAAGTAGAGGGCAAGCAAAAAAGCAGAAGACCTTCAACTAGATGAATTGACACAGTGACTACAACAATGGGCTCAAGTATAACAACAATTGTGAGGATGGTGCAGGACCAGGCCGTGTTTAGTTCTGTTGTACACAGGATCACTGTGAGTTGGAACTCACTCCACCTAAAAACAAACCAGTTACAGTCAAGGTGATTTCAACCCATGGAGAAGGCATGTGTGTCCAGGTAGAACTGTGGGTTTTTTATGGCTGTGATATTTTGGAAGTAGATTGCCAGGACTTTCTTCTAAGGCAGCTCTAGTTGGATCTGAACTGCTGTTACAGATTGAATTTTGTCTTCTAACAATATGTGTTGTAAATCCTAAACCCTAGACATGTGGCTATAATCCCATTTGGGAAAAGATTTTCTTTGCTATGTTAATGAGACAGTATTAACGTAAAGTGTATTTTAAGACCACCTCTTTTGAGGTATGTCTTAGTCATCTAGTGCTACTATAACAGAAATACCACAAGCGGATGGCTTTGGTAAAGCGAAATTTATTCTTTCAGAGTCTAGGAGGCTAGAAGTCTGAATTCAGGGTGCCAGCTCCAGGGGCAAGCTTTTTCTCTCTCTCCACTCTGGGGGAAGGCCCTTTCATCAAACTTCCCCAGGTCTAGAAGCTTCTCAGTGCAGGGACCCCAGGTCCAAAGGACATGTGCTCCTGGCTCTACTCTCTTGGTGGTATGATGTCTCAATATCTCTCTGCTCACTTCTCTCTTTTATATCTCAAAAGAGATTGATTTAAGACACAACCTAATGTTGTAAATTGAGTCCTGTCTCATTAACATAACTGCCTCTAATCCTGTCTTATTAATATCAATGAGATAGGATTTATAACACATAGGAAAATCACATCAGATGACAAAATGTAGACAATCACACAATACTGGGAATCATGGCCTAGACAAGTTGACATACATTTTAGGAGGACACAATTCAATCCAGAGATGGGGGAAGACAGATGCCAAGCCACATGAAGATTACCCAAGAGCAGAAGCTGAGAGAGACAAGGACCTTCCTCCAGAGCCAACCAAGAGAGAAAGCTTTCCGCTAGAGCCAGCACCATGAATTCAGACTTCTAGCCTTCGAAACTAAGAGAGAATAAATTTCTGTCTGTTAAAGCCATCCATTTGTGGTATTTCTGTTATAGCAGCACTAGATAACTAAGACAACTGCAACCTTTCGGTTATTATTCAAGTGCGTATCTGTTTGCATTACCCAGGGACTCATGTCAGCAGTAGAGAAATTTATACATTTTGAACTGAATAATGAAAATATAACATATTAAAATGTGTGGGATGTTGCTACACATTGAGCTTACGATTAAATGCCTTTGTAAGAAAAGGAAAATATTTTAAAAGTCAGTGATAAAACCAGAAAAAGGGCAGCAATTTAAACCCAAAATAAATAGAAGACTCATTGCTGTCAAGTCAATTCCAACCCATAGTGACCCTATAGGACATAGTAGAACATCCCATAGGGTTTCCAAGGAGTGGGTAGTAAATTTGAACTACCGATCTATTGGTTAGCAGCTGAGCTCTTAACCACTGCACCACTAGGGCTCCTCATAAACTGAAAGAATAAGATAAAAAAGATAAAGAAAAAACAAAAAAATACATAACAAGCCACTGAGAAAATTAACAAAGTCAAAATTTGCTTATCTGAAAAGATTAATAAAATTGATTTAAAAAAAAAACCTAGCAATACAGAACAAGAAAAAAGGAGAGAAAACACATGCAATATCAGGTCCTATGGAACTTAGAAGTGTAATTATAAATATTATGAAAATTTTATGCCAAAAAATCCCACCAGTTTAGATGAAATGGAAAAATTCTTTTAAAACCTTTAATGAAGAAATTGACAAAATAATAAATAGCAACTGAATATTCTACTATCTATTCAAAATAAATCTATATTTAAAAACTTCTATGAAGAATGCTGTCTTTCTATTAGGCGCCAACACAAATTCTTGTAAATATTAGAGAAGAAATTCCCCCGGTCTTAAATAAACTCTTCCAGAGGACAGAAACATAGGGAACACAACCCAATTTACTTTTCAGACCAGTATAAACTTGACATAAAACATGTTAAGAATAGTACAAGAAAAAAATAGTAATGTATCTTATAAGCAGAGATACAATTTTTGAACAAAACTAGCAAATAGAATCCAACAATACATCTAAAATTATAACTAAATAGGTTTTATTATAGGAATGAGATGGCAGTTAAAATTTAAAAAGCAACAAATGCAATTTGTTTATTAATTAAATGAGGGAATACAAATAATAATATATGTATCTCTGTAGCTGTAGAAAAAACTTTTGATGAAATTCGATATTCAATTCATAATAAAAAGTCTTAGCAGCATAGAAATGGAGTTGAAATTCCTGAATCTGATAAATACTTCTTATCAAAAAAACTTATGCAAATGCCACACTTCAGAGTAAATTATTAAAAATTGAGATTTCCAACGAAACAACAATGCCCCATCGTCATTTCTATTTAATTTTATCATGGAAATAAAATTAGAAAATTCAATTATGAAAGAAAAAAAGCAAACTGTTTTGAAAAATAAATAAAATAGTCATTATTTGCAGAGACATGCTTATGTATGTACAAGTGAATCAATATAAACACTATCAATATTGAAAAGCAAATATGGAAAATTGCTCAATGCAAGGTCAATATGTAAAAATCACTGAATTTTTTATATGCCAGTAACAAAAAGTAGAATACAAATTTTTTCAAAGATACTATTTACAATAGCATTAAAACATCAAGTAGTTTAGGAATAAATTTAACAAAAGTTGTATAATACCTCTATACTGAAGACTACAGACTATTGGACTCAATATCATTAATATGTAAGTTCTTCAAAATTAATCTATATATTTAATGCAATTTAAACTGGAAACTTAGCAGCTATATATTTTTTTTTGAAATTGAAAATCTATTTGTAAAATTAAATGGATATGCAAATAGCTTTGAATAGAAACTTCAAGATTAAATTGCACACTAAAAATAGGATAGTCATACAATGGAATATGGTACAGCAATGAGAATGCATGAACCTAAACTCCACAAAAGAAAATGTATGACTTCAAAAATATAACACTGAGCTAAAGAAGACATACATATTATTTTTAAATTTATAAAATGTGGACAACAAAGGCAAAAGTAATCAATTGCATTCTAAGTTAGTATAACTCTTACCCAAGGGACTAGGCTATTGGGAATGGGAGTGGACATGATGGGGATTTTGTGAAGCTGGTAATATTCTGTTCCTTGATCTGAATGGTGGTAACACAGGTGTTTTATTTTATAAAAGCTTTAATAGTGCTGTACATTTATGATTTTGGACTTTTCTTTATGTAATAATTAAACTAAAAAAAGTTTAGATAGCAAATACTATTCACAACATAGATCATATAACAGCTCTGAAATGTCAGAAGAAAAGAAATCTGTTTAGAGGTGCATAACTGAATGTTTTTCAAAGTTTTTTGACACCAGAATCTACTACTTACTTTTTATTTCAATATAACACATTTTAACATCCCATTCTACTGAAAAATTTTAGGTCTCTGAAACACTTTAGAAAATAAATTTCATAATTGTAAGGTTAAGTCTAAAATAATGGATTTCAACTCTTATTGTTAAAATGATATTTACAGAGTTCCGGCAAAATGGTGCTCTAGGCAGAAGCACCACACCGTCCCTCCACAGCAAAGATCCGAAAAACTAAGCTGAACAGAGAATACGACAATCCTGAAACCCTAAAACATCAAATGAAGAGATAAAGAACTCAGCCAAGCACCAAATGGAGTGAGAAAACTGACAGAGAACAGAGAGTGAGGAGGTATCCTACCAGCTGACACAGCACGGATCCATCATCTTTGACTCCTATCGGAGACCAGCAAACAGGGGTATGAGAAAGCAGCCTCACAGAGCGTCCAGCAGGAGACAAAACAACCAGTAATTTGTGGTGTGCTCTTTCCCACCCCCGACCCCTCTTCGGCCTGGCTTAGCCTCCTCTCTTCCCACGGCCACAGTCTCTTGACTAGGAAGCGCCGGCTGCTTGGATTCCACGCACCCGAGCGGGCGGCTCTCAGGTTGCCATTTGTTTGCTGCTAGTGTTGCTTTTTTTTTTTCTGCTTCTTTTGATTTTTCACTTGCCTCTCACCACCTGTGCCTTTTTTCACTCGAGTGCCTGGCTCCATGCACCATCTTTGCTTCTTCCTGAGGGGCTGCAGAGAGCCGGCAATTTGTGATATACACTTTCCCACTCCGTACCCTTCTTCACCCACACTCGGCCTCCTCTGCTTCCCTTGGACACAGTCTCTTGTCCAGAAACAACAGCCTGCACTAGCTGGCTCTCTGAGTGCCACTTGTTGGCTGCTGGTGTTGCTGTTTTTTTTTTTTTCTTCTTCTTTTGATTTCTTGCTTGCCTCTCGCGGCCTCCCCCTCCTTTCACTCGAGTGCCTGGCTCCGTGCACCACCTTTGCTTCTTCCTGAGGGCCTGCGGAGCTCCATTCAAGTGTGGAGCTGCTTCCCGGTCTGGGCTACCGCGCTGGTGGGATCCCAGGGCTTTTGTTCGTTTGTTCATTTTGAATAGTTTGCTTCTTATCTTTTCCTTTTCTTGAGTTGGGAGCCCTTTGGCGCCAGGTGGAGCTGCATGGCAAGGAACTCCCCTTCAGCTTCCACACACGTGCAGAGGGATCCCTGAGGGCATTTCTTTTCTCATTGTATTTTTTCTCTGTTTTTTTGGGGGGCCTTTCTTGTCATTTTTTTTTTAATTTGTTTTGTTTTCTTTTCCCTCTTTTTTCCTTTTTGTCTTTCTTAATTGCTCAGTTTCTCGTCCCTCTATCTCTTCCTTCTCTTTCTGATCCCTGAATACCAGGCATTGTATACCTCTACGCCTTCTAGCCAGGCTGTACTGCAACAACTGAGAGCGACTTCCCCAGGCCTCATAGCTGCACTGGTGGGATCCCTGGGAACTTTGTGGTTCTTTAACTTTTCTGATTTTTATTTATTCATTCATTTCTTTTCTTCCTCTTCCCCTTTCTGTTTTTCTCCATTTCATAATCTCTCATCTCTCCATTCCAACAGCAAGCTCACCTAGCATTCTTTTTTGTTTATTTGTATATTTTTGGCTCCTGTTCCTCTCTCCCCTCTCCCATATCCGTCTTAGCTCCACACATAACAATCTCCCCACTGCATCCTGCCTACCTGCACTGTGTGCTTGACATCACACCGAAAAGCAGCACAGGCACGGCCTACTGGAATCTTCCCTGCACTGATTAGCAACCCACCCTGGTGGCTGTAGTGAGTGCAACAAACAACCCATTCCAGTAACTCCTCTTCAGCTATACCTGCCCTGCTGTACCACATCTGAGTGACTGACCCTGCCAGTAAGAGAAGGAGGAGAAAAGCAGAGAGCACACAGACTAGGAAACAACAAAGAACACACAGTCCACCTGCTCAGTCATAGTCAAATCTTTTTTTTAAAAAAAGGGATGAAAGAAACAAATCTACAACCAATAAATGAGAAAAACAACTACTGAATGCCCCGAAAATGCAGACAATATCAAAACATTTACAAAAACAGGACAGGATGGTTCCAGTAGGCATCCAAAATAAAACACCAGATGACTCTCCTGTGGAAGAAAATGTCCTAAAACTACTTGATAGGGAATTCAAATATCTAACACTCAGAATTCTCCAAGAACTGAGGCATAAAGCTGACAAACATGAGGAAAAAATAGACAAACTCATGGAAAATACAGACAAAAATTGGAAGAATTCAGGAAGATGATGCAGGAACAAAATGCCAAATAAATTCACAACTAGAAATTATACAAAAAAAACAATTACAAATCCAAAAGATAAACAACAAGATCTCAGAAATGGACAGTGTCATAGAAAGGCTGAGAAGCAGATGAGAAAAGGTGGAAGACAGGGTCAGTGGAATTGAAGACAAACACTTGTATACAACTCTGTTTGAGCAAAACTCAGAAGGAAGACCAAAGAAAAATGAAAAGACCCTGAGAGTTATGTGGGACACAATTAAACGGAAAAATTTTTGAGTGATTGGAATTCCAGAAAAGGGGGAGAAAACAGAAAACAGAGAGGATCATTGAGGAACTGCTGACAGAACAATTCCCCAATATCATGAAAGATGAAAAGCTGGCCATCCAAGAATCTCAAAGAAACCCCATATAGAAGAGAAACCAAAAGAAAATCAACAAGGCATATCATATTCACACTCACCAAAACCAAAGACAAACACAGAATCCTGAGAGCAGCTCATGAAAAGCAAGAAGTCACATACAGAGGAGAAACAATAAGACTAAGCTCAGATTATTCGGCAGAAACTATGCAGGCAAGAAGGCAATGGGATGACATATATAAAATCTTGAAAGCAAAAAATTGTCAGCCAAGATAATGTATCCTGCAAAACTCTCGTTCAAATTTGATGGTGAAATTAGGTCATTTCCAGATAAACAGAAATTAAGGGAATATGTAAAAGTCAAACCAAACTTACAAGAATTATTAAACGGAGTTCTTCAATCTGAGAACAAACAGCTTCTGCTCACAGGCAGGACCTAGGACGCAGGATCGTACGAGCCAGACACCAATCTAGGAAATGAACTCTTGAGGACTATCCAAAACCAAAAGAAATACAACAGGGAATCAGAGCAGTTAATCAATAAATGACAACAACATCAAAACAATAAAAGAGGGAATAAATGGCATAGGTATAGAACCTTCTAATGGAGAGGAAGGCAAGGCAATACCAAGTAATGGTAGACTGCTTCAAACTTAGAAAGATAAGGGTAAAATTCATGGTAACCACAAAGAAAGTTAACAAACATACTCATAAAAATAAAGACGAAAAACATAAAGTCGCGGCAAAAACAAAACCTACAAAAACAAAAGAAATGAAGACAAAATCCACAAACAAAGGTAACTCAGCACAAGAGAGTAAGAAGAACAAAGAAAACTTCAGCACAACAAAAAAAAAGCACTACAAAATGATAGCAACAAACTCACATCTATCAATAATTACACTGAATGTAAATGGACTCAATGCACCCATAAGGAGACGGAGAGTGGCAGAATGGATAAGAAAACAGGATCCATCAATATGCTGTCTACAAGAGACACATCTTAGAAACAAAGATGTGAATTTATTAAAAATCAAAGGTTGAAGAAAAATATATCAAGCTAACAACTACCAAAAAAGAGCAGGAGTGGCGATTCTAATCTCAGATAAAATAGACTTTAAAACAAAATCTACCATAAAAGATAAAGAAGGTTGCTATATAGTGATTAAGGGGAGGATCCATCATGAAGACATAACCATAAGAAACATTTACGCACCCAATGACAGGGATCCAAAATACATAAAACAAACTCTAGCAACACTGAAAAAAGAAATTGACAGTTCCACAATAATTGTAGGAAACTTTAACACACCACTCTCAGTAAAGGACAGAACTAAGAAGAAACTCAGCAAAGATGCAGAACACATAAAGGGCACAATCAGCCAGCTTGACCTCATAGACATATATACAACACTCCATCCAACGACTGCAAAGTACACATTCTTTTCCAGTGCACACTGAACGTTCTCCAGAATAGACCACATCTTAGGCCACAGAGCAATCCTCAACAAAATCGAAAATGCTGAGATAATTCAAAGTATCTTCTCTGACCACAATGCCATCAAGGTAGAAATTAACAATAGAAAGAGCAAGGGAAAAAAATCAACTACATGGAAACTGAATAACACCCTGCTTACACATCACTGGGTAATAGAAGAAATCAGAGATGGAATCAAAAAATTCCTAGAATCAAATGAGAATGAAAACACATCCTACCAAAACCTTTGGGACACAGCAAAGGCAGTCCTCAGAGGACAATTTATAGCTATAGATGCACATATCAAAAAAAGAAGAAAGGGACAAAATCAAAACATTAACTACAGAACTCAAAGAAATAGAAAGAGAACAGCGAAAAAAGCCCACAATTACGGGAAGAAAGGAAATAGTAAAGATCAGAGCAGAAATAAATGAAATAGAGAACAGACAAATAATAGAAAGAATCAACAAAAGCAAAAGTTGGTTCTTGGAAAGAATCAACAAAATCGACAAACCACTGGCCAGACTGACAAACGAAAAACAGGAGAGGACACAAATAACCCAAATAAGAAATGAAAGGGGGACATTACAACAGACCCAACTGAAATAAACAGGATTATAACAGAATATTATGAAAAACTATACTCCAACAAATTTGAAAACCTAGAGGAAATGGTAAATTTCTAGAAACACGCGGCCTACCCAAACTATAACAAACTGAAGTTGAAAATCTGAACAGACCCATAACAAGAGAAGAGATTGAAAAGGTAATAAAAAAACTCCCAACCAAGAAAAGCCCCGGCCCAGATGGCCTCACTGGAGAATTCTAGAAAACATTTACCAAAGAGCTTGTACCAGTACTACTCAAGCTATTTCAGAGCATAGAAGAGGAAGAAACACTCCCAAATTCATTCTATGAAGCCAGCATAATGCTGATACCAAAACCAGGCAAAGACGTCACGAAAAAAGAAAATTATAGACCAATATCTCTCGTGAATATAGATGCAAAAATTCTGAACAAAATTCTAGCCTATAGAATTCAACATCATATCAAAAAAATAATACATCATGACCAAGTAGGATTCATACCAGGTATGCAAGGATGGTTCAACATTAGAAAATCAATCAACGTAATCCACTACATAAATAAATGGAAAGAGAAGAATCACATGATCATCTCAATTGATGCAGAAAAGGCATTTGACAAAGTCCAACACCCATTCCTGATAAAAACTCTCAATCAAATAGGTATAGAAGGGAAATTTCTCAACATTATAAAGGGCATCTATGCAAAACCAATGGCCAACATCATTTTTAATGGAGACAGGCTGAAAACATTCCCCTTGAAAACAGGAACAAGACAAGGATGCCGTTTATCACCATTCCTATTTAACATTGTGCTGGAAGTTCTAGCTAGAGCAATAAGGCAAGAAAAAGAAATAAAGGCATCCACATTGGTAACGAAGAAGTTAAACTGTCCCTGTTTGCAGATGATATGATACTATACAGAGAAAACCTAAAGACTCCACGAGAAATCTACTGGAACTAATAGAAAGATTCAGCAGAGTAGCAGGATACAAGATAAATATTCAAAAAGCAGTTGGATTCCTATACACCAGTAAGGAGAATGATGAAAAGGAAATCAGGAAACAATACCATTTTCAATAGCCCCTGAAAAGATAAAATACTTAGGAATAAATCTGAGCAGGGATGGAAAAGACCTATACAAAGAAAACGACAAAACACTACTGCATGAAACCCAAAGGGATCTACATAAATGGAAAAACATACCATGCCCATGGAGAGGTAGACTCAACTTTGTGAAAATGTCAATTCTACCCAAAGCAATTTACAAATACAAGGCAATCCCGATCCAAATACCAACAACATTCTTCAAAGAGATGGAAAAACTAATCATTAACTTTACATGGAAAGGGAAGAAGCCCGGAATAAGTAAAGCACTACTGAAGAAGAAGAATAAAGTTGGAAGACTCACACTACCTGACTTCAGAACCTACTATACAACTACAGTAGTCAAAACAGCCTGGTACTGGTACAACGACAGATACATTGACCAATGGAACATAATTGAGAACCCAGATATAAATCCGTCCACCTACAGTCACCTGATCTTCGACAAGGGCCCAAAGTCCATCAAATGGGGAAAAGACACTCTTTTTAACAAATGGTGCTGGCAAAACTGGATATCCATTTGCAAAAAAATGAAACAGGACCCATACCTCACACCGTATACAAAAACTACTTCAAAATGGATCAAAGATCTGAATATAAAGCCTAAAACTATAAAGTTCATAGAAGAAAAAATAGGACCAACACTTCAGGCCTTAATACATGGCATTAACAGGATACAAACCATAACCTTCAATGCACAAAACCCAATAGATAAGCTAGATAACTGGGATCTTCTAAAAATCAAACACCTATACTCTTCAAAAGACTTCACCAAAAGTGTCATAACAGAACCTACAGACTGGGTAAAAATTTTTGGTCAGTACAAGTCAGACAAAGGTCTAATCTCTGTAATCTACAAGAAAATCCAACACCTCTACAACAAAAAGACAAATAATCCTATTAAAAAATGGGCAAAGGAAATGAACAGACACTTCACCAAAGAAGACATTCAAATGGCCAACAGACACATGAAGAAATGCTCGCGATCACTAGCCATTGGAGAATTGCAAATTAAAACCACAATGAGATACCATCTCACCCCGGCATTACTGGCACGAATCAAAATCACTGGAAATAACAAATGTTGGAGAGGCTGCGGGTAGATCAGAACACTTATGCACTGCTGGTGGGAATGCAAAATGATACAACCTTTTTGGAAAATGATATGGCGCTTCCTCAGAAAGCTAGAAATAGACATACCATTTGATCCAGCAATCCCACTTCTAGAAATATATCCTAGAGAAATAACAGTCGTCACTCGAATAGACATATGCACACCTATGTTCATGGCAGCATTGTTCACAATAGCGAAACGATGGAAACAACCTAGATGCCCATCAACAGATGAATGGATAAACAAACTATGGTACATACACACAATGGAGTACTATGCAATGAGAAAGAACAATGAATGTGTGAAGCATCTCATAAAATGGATGAAACTGGAGGACATTATGCTGAGTGAAATAAGTCAATCATAAAAGGACAAATATTGTATGAGACCTCTATTGTAAAAATCCATGAAAAAGTTCACACACAAAATGTAACAATCTTTGTTAGTTACCAGGGATGGGAGGGGCGGGGGGAAAATACTATATAGGCAATAGATAAGTGGTATCTTGGGTGAAGGGTGAGACAGTACACAATGCAGGGGAAACTAGTACAACCTGTACAAGGAAAGGTCACGGAAGCCCCATAGACACATCTAAACTCCCTGAGGGACTGAATTGCTGGGTGGAGGGCTGTGGGGACCATGGTCTCGGGGAACATCTAGCTCAATTGGCATGACACAGCTTATAAAGACAATGCTCTACATTCTACTTTGGTGAGTAGTGTCTGGGGTCTTAAAAGCCTGTGAGCGGCCATCTAAGATACTCCACTGGTCTCATCCCTTCAGCAGCAAGGGAGCATGAAGAGAACAGGATACAAGGAAAAGACTAGTCCAAAGCACTAATTCTCCACAGCTACCAAGGCCTCCACTGGACTGAGTCCAGTACAGCTATATGGTGCCCGGCTACCACCACTGACAGCTCTGACCAGGATCACAACGGAGGGTTCTGGACAGAGCAGGAGATGGATGTAAAGCATAATTCTAACTCACAGAAGAAAAGATCAGATTTCCTGGCCTAAAGGAGACTGGAGAAACCTCAAGAGTATGGCCCCCAGGCAACCTTTTAGCTCAGTGGTGAAGTTACCTCTGAGGTTCATCGTTCAGCCTGGGAGTGAGACTAACGAGGTACAGGAGTCCAGTGACAAGCGCCTGAAGGCAGAAGGGGACAAGGAAGCTGATGATAGGGAACCCAAGGTTGAGTAAGGATATTGTTGATGTGTTGTGAGATTGTTAACCATTGTCATAGGGCAACATTTGTAGTAACTGTTAAATGAGAAACTATTTTGTTCTGTAAGCCTTCATCTTAAGTGAGAATAACAGCACAATTGGAAGAGCGTAGTCAATGTCACTGATCTGTGCATGTAGAAATTTTTGAAATGGTGTATCTTTGGCTATGTGTATTTTCACCAAAAAAAAAAAGGTTGAGAAGTTAGAGGGTTGATATGTTGTGGGGTTGTTAACCAATGTCATAACAACATGTGTACTACTGTTTCAGGAGAAACTACTTGTTCTGTAAGCCTTCACCTGAAGTACAATAAAATATAAAAAAAAGAAAAAAAAATATTTACAATCTGCCATATTTGTTTATTCTTCAACTCATTATTTACTAGCTGAGATATTACAAGAAAGGCTATTAAAACTCATTGGATTGCAAGTGGTTAAAGAGCTTGGCTGCTAACTCAGAGGCTGGTGGTTTGAATCCACCAGCCTCTCCATGAGAGAAGATGTGGCAGTCTGCCCCTGTAAAATTAAAGCTTTGGAAGCCCTATGGAACAGTTCTACTCTGTCCTATACTTTTGCTATAGGGTCACCATGAGTCAGAATCAACTCAACAGCAGTTGGTTTGGTTTTTTTCTATAATAATAATAATCTCAAAAAGTAAAAGGATAGTAAAAAGATAAATTATATCAGTGTATTTATTTTTGCTGTAAATGATGAGTCCAACCAAAAAGCAATAAGAATAGTTCTCTCTTCAGTACTCAGTTTTGACATTAGTAAAAGAATAAGAATTCTAAGGAAAACTTCTTACTGTCTCTTTAAAAAAAATTATAAATAATACTAAATTTAAATCAGTCTATTGTTCTTCTGACAGATCCATTAGGTCCGCAAGACTCCCAAGAATGAGTAATTGTGTAAAACTGTAACAAAATAACCCTCACCACAATCATTTATATGTGCTCCCAGGACTGTTACTCCTAATCACCCGGCAGGCCTTACATGTAAGTATCAAGACTTGACTTCAGTGCTATTAATGCTTCTAGTCGATGGCTAGAGAATTTGACATTTTCTGCCTCATTTTTTGTGATTTTTCTCTAGCAAAATTTTAAATTACTGATAAAATTTACAGTGAAGGCGTTTAAAGCCAGGAAGGGTGTGCGTCAGGGTTGTATCCTATCACCATGCTTATTCAATCTGTGTGCTGAGTAAATAATCTGAGAAGCTGGACTATATGAAGAAGAACACAGCATCAGGATTGGAGAAAGACTCAGTAACAACCTACTTTATGCAAATGACACAACCTTGCTTACTGAAAGTGAAGAGGACTTGAAGCACTTACTGATGAAGATCAAAGACCGCAGCCTTCACGATGGATTACACTTCAACATAAAGAAAACAAAAATCCTCACAACTGGATCAGTAAGGAACATCATGATAAACGGAGAAAAGATTGAAGTTGTCAAGGATTTCATTTTACTTGAACCCACAATCAACACCCATAGAAGCAGCAGTCGAGAAATCAAAAGATGCATTGCATTTGGCAAATCTGCTGCAAAAACTTCTTTAAAGTGTTGAAAAGCAAAGGTGTCACCTTGAAGACCAAGCCATGGTGTTTTCAACCGCCTTATATGCAGGCGAAAGCTCCATGATAATAAGTAAGACCAAAGAATTGACACTTATGAATTGTGATGTTGGTGAAGAATATTGAATATACCATGGAATGCCAAAAGAATGAACAAATCTGTCTTGGAAGAAGTACAGCCAGAATGCTCCTTAGAAGCAAGGATGTCAAGACTATGTCTCACAAAGTTTGGACATGCTATCAAGAGGGGTCAGTCCCTGGAGAAGGACATTATGCTTGGTAAAGTAGAGGGTCATCGAAAAAGAGGAAGACCCCCAATGAGATAGATTGACACAGTGGCTGCAATAACGGGCTCAAGCGTAACAATTCTGAGGACCGGGCAGTGTTTCATTCTGTTGTACGTGGGGTTGCTATGAGTCGGAACTGACTTGAGGGCACCTAATGACAAAGACAACATGATGAAAGCAATATAAAATTCAGACTTCACACTAAGATAACCCGCATTGGTGCCTATATTGCTAATCTTTAGCATGTTACTACAAAACCAAGCAACTTAAAACAGCAAATGTTTATTAATTTACAGTTTCTGTGAACTACAGATCCAGATGTGAGATCCAGATCTCAGAGCTCGGAGTTGCGAGCCCTTGGCTCACGTTTTCTCATGAGCTTGCAGGCAAGCTTTCAAGTGCGGCCGCAGTCTCACCTCAAGGATTCATTGCAGGCAGGCGTATCTGTTTCCAAACTCACAGACATGGTTGTTGGCAGAACTTGGTCCCTTGCCACATTGGCTACTCCACAGAACTACAAGGCAGCTACTTTTCTCAGAGAGAGCGATTCAAGAGAAAGTGTAAGTGTGCCCAAGATAGAAACCAACCAGTTGTCATCAAATTGGCTCTGACTCACAGCAACCCCATGTGTGTCAGAGAAGAACTATACTCCATAGGGTTTTCAGTGGATGATGTTTTTGGAAGGAGATCACCTAGCCTTTCTTATGAGGAACCTCTGCGTGGACTTGAACTTCCAACATTTTCCTTAGCAGCTGAAAGTGTTCACTATTTGTATCACCCATTGACTAAGACAGAAACCACAGTCATTTTATAATCTATTCTTGGAATTTACTTCTGCATCACTTTTGTGAAATTCTGTTAGAAGTGAGTCAATAAGTATAGCTCACCACAAGGTGAGAGGATGGCCTAAGGATATCGATACCAGGAGGCAGGGATCGCTGGGGCCATCTTAGAAGCTGCTTACCTAGTGCTTTTCTCATCTTCACATGTGAGACTTGAAACAACATCATAATAAATCGTGTTGGGAAATTGTGAATGTACTAATAGGACAAAATAAGAAAATAAAAATGATAAACACCACTAAATATTATAGCCAAGTTCACTTTAACATTTATAGAGGTAAGTACAAAAATGCTATTTCCAATCTTTCAGACATAAAATAAAAACTGCGAGTTTCTGAAAAGCAGCTTGCAAGGAGAGGTTCTTTTTTTTCTTTCTTTTTTGAAGTATACAGTGAATATAGAAGTGTTGGAAACAACATACTGAAAAAGTTGACAATTAATGCTTTCAAAATGTTGCAAAAACTCAAGAAGAATAACAGAGATAACAAGGAACCCACCATGGATTCACTAGAAAGAAGTCAGAGCAAACTGATTCTGATTTTTCTTTTAGATTGGTAGATTACATAGGTCTTGATTTTGGAGGGGAAAAAAAGATGTTTGACTGAGTCTCTCCCTCCTCGCCCGCCCCCCCCCCTTTTTTTTTGGTAAGATGATTGAGTATGCAATTAATAATAGTAGTATTACTGGTTTGACTGCTGATTGAAACAATGTCAATGATATTGATTAATTACTGATAATTTATAAGATAGGCTCTAATCAGCGTCAAAAGTATGTGCTATTATCAGTGCCCTGTTAAATGCTTTTTATTAATAAACATTAACCCATTGCCATTGAGTCAATTCCAACTCAGAGTAGAACTGTCCCATGGGTTTTCCAAGAAGCGGCCGGAGGATTTGAACTGCCGACCTTTTGGTTAGCAGCTGTCTCTCTTAACTACTGCACCGCCAGGGATCCATTAGTAAACATTTAAAAAACCTGTTGCTGTGGAGTCACTTCTGACCCATAGCAACTTTACAGGACACGGTGTAACTGTCCCATACGGTTTCCAAGGAGAGGCTGGTGGATTCAGACTGCTGAACTTTTTGGTTAGCAGCCAAATGCTTAACCTCTACACCATCAGATCTCAGCTAATAAACATTAAAGCAAAAAAAACCAAGCTTAAATTTTCAGATTATATAGAGTTAAAAGGGATTAATATTAGAATGGGAAGCCCAGTTGCAAATGTTAATATATTTGAGCATTTAACCAAATAAAAAATGTAATTTTAGTAGAAATAAATGCAAAATCCTTCATATGGCTTAAACTAAGAATTTATTATAGGAATATGGCTGAAAAACAGTTTTCTGAAAACTATAATAGATATTTTGGTAAGTCAGGCTTGCAGTGAATAAACCAAGACATATTTGGGAAAATTGTATCATTGAATATTTAAGCAGACACTAAGAAATGCTTCCAGAGGAAAGAGTGAAAATAGTTTAAAACCATGTGCAGCAAATTAAACTTTTTTCCCTGACGTTGCTGCATTAACCAATGAAACTTCCAGCTCAAACTTTTTGATCCCAGGTCTCCATTATACTCTTAGAAATCAGTAAGGATCCCAAAGAGGTTTTGTTTATAAGGGTTATAACTATTAATATTTAGCCTATAAAATTTTTTCAAAAAATATTTATTTCAATAAAAAATAAACTTACCACTTGTTAACATAAATTGCACTTTTTTAATGAAAAATAACTATGCTTTTTCCCAAAACAAAACAAAAATTAAGAAGATTGACATTATTTTGTGTTTTTGGGTTTTTTTTTGGCAAATCTGTTTAACGTCTGCCTTAATGGATGACAGTTGCATTCTCACATCTGCTTCATATTCAATCTGTTGCAGAGTGTTTTATTTTAAGTATATCAGGAAAGTTCAGCTTCAAACAGATATGTTGTTGGAAAAGCAAGGAATATTTTAATAGTCTTTTTACATAATTAAGGATATAATTCTTTGCTACTGTACCAAAACTAGACAAGTTGTACTTTCTTAAAGGTTAGTTGCAATGTGAATTCTAAAACTACATCATTGAACTTTTCATACTGTACTATACTAAAATTCATTACATTTTGAATACATCCTTTTATACATGAATTGGTCATTTGGAAAATATTGGTTCTTTGAATTATACAAATCTTCCAACTGTTGACACATTTCATTATAAAATATTAGAATAAGTCACATTCATTTTTATCATTATTGATCTCATTGGAAAAGTCTCTAGATAGCGAGACTATCAATGTCATGAGGACAGATACAAATTTTCCAAACTTCTAATGTTCTGCTTGACAGTGCAAATTTTATCATTGTTAAAATAATCAAAAGCCTAAGAAATTAAACATAAGGCTTTTCTGAGCAATTATTCTCTCTCTCTCTCTCTCTCTCTCTCTATATATATATATATAGGGAGACCATTACAAATGCCTCTAAGTAGGCTAACCTGTTGTCTTCAAGTCAATTCCGACTCATAGCAACCGTATAGGACAGAGAACTACATTATAGAGTTTCCAAGGAGTGGCTGGTGGATTCATACTGCCTACATTTTGGTTTGCAGCTGAGCTCTTAACCACTGTGCCACCAGGGCTCCCTAAGTAGGGTAGTTACAGTAAAGTTTATAAAGAGAAGTGGCAGGAGAAGAATAGAAGATTAACCATTGGCCAGTCTTAACATGATTGCTTGAACCCTGTCCTCCCCCTTTTACTGAAATCAGGTCACAAAGTGGTCTCTGGCCTGGCTGCTAAAAATTTAGGCCTTCTTCCACCTGCAGCCATGAGACCTTTTAGAAATTTAAATTAAGCAAGCCCCTTGTCTTTTTTGTTGAACCGTGAAGTAATGGTTTTGTTACTGACTATCCTTTTCTAGCAGGAAAAGACAAATTTACATTGCTGTAGAACAGCTTCTTACAGAAAAAAAAAAAGTCAATGATTTTGCAGTTTGGGTCAGGCTTTTTTTTTTTTTTTTTTTACAGTTAATACAGTATTAAGTTTCATGGGTAAGAAAAAAACATAAAATCAAAATAAGATATCTGCCGTTAATTTTTCTCTTTGATGTTATTAGCCACAAATACTGTCAGTTGTTTCTTTGAAGGGACAGATTTGCTTAATTATATTCAAGAGAATGTTTATCACATACCCAAGACTGTAAAAGCGCAGTTGATCTTTCTATATAGTTTTTTAACTAAAACTGGCATTTCATACACAAGGGGAAAGAAAAGTGGCTAAATTAGCTCACCACTCAACTACACAAATTCTTTTTCTCCAGACAACTATGCTGCTTCAGCTAACAATATAAGGGCTTTACACATAGTTTCCACGTTATCATATAGAGTATTTAAAAAATAAATTAGACTAGAGGGTTGAGATTTAATAAGGTAAATGATTTTTACTGATTCATCAAAGACATTCTTTTTGTATGTATGCTTTAGGTGAAAGTTTACACCTCAAGTTAATTTTGCATTCAAAAATTTATACACATATTTTTTGTGACATTGGTTGCAATCCCCCACAGTATGATAGCACACTATCCTGCTACCCCAAAGTCATTCCTAAGTAAAACTGGCTGGGGTCTTTTTGTTTGTTTGTTTACTTCAAGTGCATTGCTGTGAAAAATTGAAGGATTATTAGTACAGGTAGGTGCCATTACCTTGATTCAAGTGCCTGAAATTTTATGCATCATTGTTTTTGAATCAGCTCAAAATTGCTGTACCCTCCCAGACATCCCTGGAACAGTACTGAGAACATCTTGGGACTACTTTGAGAAACACTAGTCTAAGGTAATTCTTGTTTTAAAAGTTATCAAAAATTAAGACTAAGCCTATTATTGCAATGCTGGATAGAGTACTTGTTATTAAAGTAATTAAAGACCAGAAAGCCCGACGCATCCTTGGAAACCTGGCTTCCTATTGTTTTTACATTGGCCACAGACTTAGTAAGCTTGAACATTTACAAAACAAATGTAACACATTAAGTTGGTCTACCTTAATTTTTTATGTTTTGAGGACAATCATAGAAGCAATACGAATTCAGGAATGTTCTAAGCATAGAATTATTGTTTGAAGAATTGAAAAAATTCTTCAAATGTCTTAACTTCATAATGGTTTCTGTGTGTACCTTATCTTCATTATACCATTTAAGGGGAGCACTCTGGAAACTTTTAGAGCCACCTACATGTCTCAATATACACAAGATTTTCAAACTTATACCAAAGAAAGAATTTGTGGATATGATTTCTAGATCTATAATTATACTTACATTGGCTTTTGTCTTTATTCTGATTTAAAGAGACCTGGTGGCACTATGGTTAAGTCTTGGCTGCTAACCAAAAGTTTGGAGGTTTGAACCCACAAAGGGCTCCATGGGAAAAAGACCTGGTGATCAGCTCCCATAAAGATTACAGCCTAGGAAACCCCATGGGGCAGTTATACTCTGTCTTATAGGGTCACTATAAGTTGGAGTCAACTTGACAGCACACAACAACAAACAACAATGAGCTCTGGGGATACCACCAAAATTTTTTAGTATGTCACAGCTCCCACAGGATCAGGCTCTATCTTATGGATCAGAATGTATATTGATTCATTGAAGCTTAGAGTATTCACTGGTATAATACATCTATGTCTGCATTATAATATAGATCTTTTTTATTCATGAGTAATAAAAAAAAGAGAACTTTTCTTCATACTCTGTTTCCTGTTTTTTATTTGATATTTCTTGGTGTGTACTGCTATAAATTTATAAACTATAGCTATCTGCTTCAAACTATTATTTCATAAGCTTTTTCCTTTTTCAACTACTTACGTCAGTATTTTGTTGTTTATATGTCTTTTATACAATTTAATATCATTCAAATATGGCGTAGAGAAGTTTGTAGGTGGTCTGAGATCATATTACAAGAGAACACATGAAGTAAGTGACTAGAATTCTCCATAGAGGAAGCTAAAGGGAAATATCACAGTTTTATTTTTAAAAATTGAAACATTTGAGGTTTTGTGCTGCTCAAGAGATCATATATGAAACTGATGGTGGGAATGAAAAGATATAGATTGGTCTCTTCTAACAAACATTATGAATGTGATGCCATTCCTCTTCAATTTGTCATACCTGGCATAGCAGACCATTTGATTAACTGATACAAGATGGCCAATACCAGTCCATTTCAGTTTGCTAATGCCTAGGATAGTGATGTTTATGCATTCCATTTCATTTTTCACAACCTCAAATTTTCCTAGATTCATAGTTCATAAATTCCATGTTTTGATTTCGAATCAGACAATCGTATGGTCTACTATGCCAGGAATGACAAGTTGAAGAGTAATGATGTTGTGTTCATCATCAGAAAGAACATTTCATGATCCATCTGGAGTACAGCGTCGTCAGTAATAGGATAATATCCATATGCATACAAGGAAGACCAGTTAATATGACTATTATTCAAATTTACCCACCAACCACTAAGACCAAAGATGAAGAAATTGAAGATTTTTACCAATTTCTGCGTCTAAAATTTATCAAACACGTGATCAAGATGCTTTGATAATGACTGGTGATTGGACTGCGAAAGCTGGAAACAAAGAAGGATTGGTAGTTGGAAAATATGGCTTTAGCGATTGAAACAACTCCAGAGATTGCACGATAGAATTTTGGAAGACTAATCATTTCTTCATTGCAAACACCTTTTCTCAACAACATAAATTGCGACTATACACATGGACCTCACCAGACGGAATACGGAGGAATCAAATTGACTACATCTGTGGAAAGAGATGATGGAAAATTTCAATATCATCAGTCAGAACAAGGCCAGGGGCTGTTTGTGGAACAGACCATAATTGTTCATATGCAAGTTCAAGTTGAAGTTGAAGAAAATTAGAACAAGTACATGAGAGCCAAAGTACAACCTTGATCATATCCTGCCTGAACATGGACACCATCTTAAAGAATAGATATGACGTATTGAACACTAATGACCAAAAACAATATGGTTTTCGAATGACATCAAGGACATCATACATGAAGAAAGCAAAACCCAAACCAAACCAAACCAAACCCATTGCCGTCGAGTCAATTCTCGACTTATAGCAACCCTATAGGACAGAGCAGAAGTGTCCCATAGGATTTCCAAGGAGCAGCTGGTGGATTCAAACTGCCAACCCTTTGGTTAGCAGCTAAGCTCTTAACCATTGTGCCACCAGGGCTCTATGAAGAAACCAAGAGGTCATTAAAAAGACAGAAAAGAAAGAAAAGACAAAAATGGATGTCAGAAGAGACTCTAAAGTTGCTCTTGAACTTAGAGTAGCTAAAGCAAAAGGAAGAAATGATGAAGTAAAAAAACTGAGCAGAAAATTTTGAAGAGTGGCTCAACAAGACAAAGTAAAGTATCATAATGAAATGTGCAAAGGCCTGGAGATAGAAAACCAAAAGGGAAGGGCAGACTTGGCATTTCACAAGCTGAAAGAGCTGAAGAAAAAATTCAAGCCTTGAGTTGCAATGTTGAAGGATTCTACAAGGAAAATATTAAATGATACAGAAAGCATAGTCACTGTAACCAGAAGAATTGGTCAACATTCAAACATTTCAGGAGGCAGCATATGATACAGAACTGATGGTCCTCAAGGAAGAAGCCCAAGCTGCACTGAAGGCATTGGAGAAAAACAAGATTCCAGGAATTAATACCAATTGAGATATTTCAACAAACGGTTGCAGCACTGGAAGCAATCACTCATTTGTGCCAAGAAATTTAGAAGAGAGCTACCTGGCCAACCAGCTGGAAGAGATCCATATTTGTACCATTCCAAAGAAAGGTGATCCAACAGGTTGTGGAAATTATCAAACAATATCATTAATATCACACACAAGTAAAATTTTGCTGAAGATCATTCAAAAGTGGTTGCAGCAGTACATCGACAGGGAACTGCCAGAAATTAAAGCCACATTCAGTAGAGGATGTGGAACCAGGAATATCATTGCTGATGTCAGATGGATCATGGTTGAAAGCAGAGAATACCAGAAAGATGTTTATCTGTGTGTATTGCCTATGCAAAGACGTTGCACTTTGTGGATCATAAAAATTATGGATAATATTTCGAAGAATGGGAATTCCAGAACATTTAATTGTGCTCATGGGGAACCTGTACTTAGATGGAGAGGCAGCCATTTGAACAGAACAAGGAGATACTTCATGGTTTAAAATTAAGAAAGGTGTGCATCAGGGTTGTATCCTTTCACCATACTTACTCAATCTGTATGCTGAGTAATTAATCCAAGAAACTGGACTGTATGAAGAAAAACGAGACATCAGGGTTGAAGGCAGACTCATTAGCAACCTTTGATATGCAGATGACATAACCTTCCTTGCTGAAAGTGAAGAGGACTTGAAGCACTTACTGATAAATATCAAAGACCACAGCTTTCAGTATGGATTACACCTCAACATAAAGAAAACAAAAATCCTCACAACTGGACCAATAAGCAACATCACGATAAACAGAGAAATATCGAAGTTGTCGAGGATTGCATTTTACTTAGATCCACAGTCAATGTCTTTGGAAGCAGCAGTCAAGAAATCAAAAGCATTGGACAAATCTGCTGCAAAAGACCTCTTTAAAGTGTTGAAAAGCAAAGATGTCACCTTGAAGATTAAGGTGCACCTGACCGAAGTCATAGTGTTTTCAATCACCTCATATGCATGTGAAAGGGGGACGATGAATAGGGAAGACTGAAGAAGAATTGATGCTTTTGAATTATAGTGTTGATGAAAAAATATTGACTATACCATGGACTGCCAAAAGAATGAACAAATCTGTCTTGGAAGAATTACAGCCAGAATGCTCATTAGAAGCAAGAAGGGCGAGACTATGTCTCACATACTTTGGGCATGTTATCAGGACTGACCAGTCCCCAGAGAAGGACAACATGCTTGGTAGTAGAGGGTCAGTGAAAAAGAGGAAGACCCTCAGTGAGATGGGCTGACAAGCAGCTGCATCAATGGGCTCAAGCATAACAATTATTGTGAGGATGGCACAGGACTGGGCAGTCTTTTGTTCTGTTGTACACAGGGTGACTATAAGTTGGAAACAACTCAACGGCACCTAACAACAACAATAAACATTACAGTAGTGAACATATTTTAAAAATATGATAATTAGCTTAGGTTTCAAAAATACTTCCTATGTGCTTTGTGAATATTAACACATTTAATTTTCACACCAAGTCTATAAGTTTTTTATTCCTATTTTTCACATGAGGTCATTGAGACATAGAATAATAGCCCAAGATCACACAGCTAGGAAATGTCAGAGCCAGACTTTAGGGCCAGGCAGTTGGTCCCTGGTCTGCAAACTTCTATACTAGTTCTGAAGGAAAAATTATCTGGAAGTGATAATGAAGCACTGGGAGCATAATAACAAAACTATCTCCTTGTCCAAGGATACATAATCTATGGAACAATGAACACCTTTCAGAAGTGTTCAGTGAAACACTTCTGAAAAGGCTTCAGGGAAGGAAAAAAGAGCTAAGTCTTAGCCTAAGGCAAGGACAGGGAGGAAGGATTCTGTGAAGAATTTCAGGTTAAAGGGGAATTTCTTATGAAGATCAGGATTTTCAAAGATTGCTATGGAAATGGTTGAGAGGAAGCACAGGGAAGTGTAGCTATGAGACTATCAGCTATTTAAGATTTACAAAGATGTGAATCATAGTGCTACTAACCGGCCTTGCAACGTCAGGTTGAGCTGAGATCTACTGACACCTAGCAGTGTATACCACTTGCTTAGGATTCTAAGTAGAATGTGGTAAAGCTGTATTGTTTTTTTTAAATTTTTTTTATTGTACATTAGGTGAAGATTACAGAATAAACAATTTCTCATTAAACAGTCAATATACATATTGTTTTATGACGTTGGTTAACAACCCTATGACATGCAACACTCTCCCTTCTCTACTTTGGGGGAACTTTTTTTTTTTTTTTTGGTGAAAATGTACATAGCCAAAGATACGCCATTTCAAAATTTCTAACTGTACAATTCAGTGACATCGATTGCATTCTTCCAGTTGTCGTAGCAAGCGGCGGAGACAGTAACCATGCCACAACTCTTACAGAGAAGTGGGGCCAGGAGAGTCACTCTGAGGAGTCGAACCCTGGCTTCAGTCCCAGGAGTTTATTTTATAGTCAATACAGCAAGCAGTAAAGCAATTAACAGAACAATGGGTTTAGGGTGAGTAACAATAAGTTTCGGGCAAGGGACAAGTAATTCAGATAAACAAACAAATCAGTAACAGGGTTTGGAAAAACAAGTCGTGCTTAATCTCTTTCTTATTGCCGAGAAGGCTTCAACATGTCACGTGCAGCACAGAGGCCAGTGGAGGCTGCGGTTGTCAATAGTGCAGCCATGTTTAAATGACATATATCCCCACAAGTTGTGCTGCTATTCTCACTATCCTTTACCAAATTATTCCATCACCATTATCTTCAACACACTGTCTCCTAGGGTTCCCATCAAACCTTTTGAGTTGGTGTTGTCAGTTTGATCTCACATAGATAATTCTTTTTTTTTTTTCTACTTTAGGTGAAGGTTTACAGAAAAAAATATTTTCTCATTAAACAGTACACATATTGCCCTATGACAATGGTTAACAACCCCACGACATGACAACACTACACTTTCTCAACCTTGTGTTCCCTATCACCAACTTTCTTGTCCCCTCCTGCGTTCTACTCCTTGTTCCTGGACTGCTGTGCCTCATTAGTCCTGTTTTGTTTTATGGGGCTGTCCAATCCACAGCTGAACTGTAAACCTGAGGAGTGACTTCACCACTGAGCTAAAAGGGTGTCCGGAGGCCATACTCCAGGGTTTCCCTAGTCTCTGTCAGGCCAGTAAATTTCGCCTTTTTCTGTGTTAGAATTTTGTTCTATATCCTTCTCCAGCTCTGTCCAGGACCATCTGTTGTGATCCCGGTCAGCTGTCAGTGGCAGTAGCTGGGCACCATCTAGCTGTATTGGACTCAGTCCGGTGGAGGCCTTGGTAGCTGTGGTCCATTAGTCTTTTGGACTAATGTTTTCCTTGTATCCTGTTCTCTTCATTCTCCCTTGCTCCTGAAGGGGTGAGACCAGTGGAGTATCTTAGATGGCTGCTCACAGGCTTTAGAGACCCCAGATGCTACTCGCCAAGGGAGAGTGTAGAACATTTTCTTTATAAACTGTATTATGCCAATTGAGCTAGATGTTCCCTGAGACCATGGTCCCGACAACCCTCCACCTAGCGATTTGGTTCCTCAGGGAGTTTGGATGTGTCTATGGAGGTTCCATGATCTTTCCTTGTACAAGTTGTGCTGGCTACCCCAGTATTGTGTACAGTCTTATCCTTCACAAAAGTTACCACTTATCTATTGTCTATTTAGTATTTCCCCCCCCCACCCCTCCCATCCCTCATAACCAATAAAGATATTTTCTTTTTGTATGTATACTTTTTCATGAGTTTTTACAGTAGTGGTGTCATACAATATTTGTCCTTTTGTGATTGACTTATTTCACTCAGCATAATGTCCTCCAGTTTCATCCATGTTATGAGATGCTTCACAGATTCATCATCGTTCTTTATTGCTGCACAATACTGCATTGTGTGTATGTACCACAGTTTGTTTATCCATTCATCTGTTGATGGGCATCTAGGTTGTTTCCATCTTTGTGCTATTGTGAATAATGCTGCCATGAACATGGGTGTGCATATGTCTATTAGTGTGACTGTTCTTATTTCTCTAGCATATATTCCTAGGAGTGGGATTCCTGGATCGTATAGTATTTCTATTTCTAGCTTTCTAAGGAAGTGCCGTATCATTTCCCAAAATGGTTGTATTGTTATGCATTCCCACCAGCAATGCATAAGAGTTCCCATCTCCCAACAGCCTCTCCAACATTTGTTATTTCCAGTGTTTTTGATTCGTGCCAGTAATGCTGGGGTGAGATGGTATCTCATTGTGGTTTTAATTTGCATTTCTCTAATGGCTAGTGATCGCAAGCATTTCCTCATGTGTCTGTTGGCCACTCGAATGTCTTCTTTGGTGAAGTGTCTGTTCATTTATTTTGCCCATTTTTAAATTGGATTATTTGTCTTTTTGTTGTAGAGGTGTCAGATTTTCTTATAGATTTTAGAGATTAGACATTTGTCTGACTTGTAATGTCCAAAATTTTTTTCCTAGTCTTAGTTTCTCTTTTTACTCTTTTGGTGAAGTCTTTTGAAGAGCATAGGTGTTTGATTTTTAGAAGATCCCAATTATCTAGCTTATCTTCTGGAGTTTGTGTGTTGTTGGTTACAGTTTGTATCCTGTTAATACCGTGTATTAGGGTCTCTAGCATTGATCCTCTTTTTTCTTCTATGAACTTTATATTTTGGGCTTTATATTTAGGTCTTTGATCCATTTTGATTTAGTTTTTGTATATAGTGTGAGGTATGGGTCCTGCTTCATTTTTTTGCAGATGGACATCCAGTTTTGCCAGCACCATTGTTAAGAAATATTTTCAGTAGTACTGGTACAAGCTCTTCTGTGAATGTTTTGTAGAATTCTCCAGTGAAGCCATCTGGGTCAGGGCTTTTTTTGTTGGGTGCTTTTTTTTTTTTTTTTTTAATTACCTTTTCAATCTCTTCTCTTGTTATGGGGATGTTCAGATTTTTCAACATCACTTTGTGATAGTTTGTGTAAGTAGTGTGTTTCTAGAAATTTACCCATTTACTCTAGGTTTTCAAATTTGTTGGAGTACCGTTTTTAATAATACTCTATTATAAT
Organism: Dugong dugon; assembly: GCA_030035585.1. Taxonomy (NCBI): domain Eukaryota; kingdom Metazoa; phylum Chordata; class Mammalia; order Sirenia; family Dugongidae; genus Dugong; species Dugong dugon. The sequence goes on from CM057479.1 coordinate 40,862,292, forward strand.
CCTTTTTATTTCATTTGGGTCTTTTGTAACATACCCCATTTCAATTCTTATATGGGTTATTTGTGTCCGTTCTTGTTTTTGTTTTGTCAGTCTGGCCAGTGGTTTGTTGATATTGTTGATGCTTTCAAAGAACCAACTTTTCATTTTGTTGATTCTTTCTATTGTTTTTCTATTCTCTATTTCATTTATTTCTGCTCTGATCTTTATTATTTCCTTTCTTCTGGTGGCTATGGGCTTTTTTTGCTGTTCTCTTTCTATTTGTTTGAGTTCTGTAGCTAATGGTTTGATTTTGTCCCTTTCTTCTTGTTTGATGTGTGCATCTATTGCTATAAATTGTCCTCTGAGGACTGCCTTTGCTGTGTCTCAGGGGTTTAGGTATGATGTGTTTTCATTCTCATTTCATTCTAGGATTTTTTTTTTTATTCCATCTCTGATTTCTTCTATTACCCAGTGGTTTGAAAGCAGGGTGTTATTCAGTTTCCATGTAATTGATTTTTTTCCTTGCTCTTTCTGTTGTTAATTTCCACCTTGATGACATGGTCAGAGAAGATACTTTGTATTATCTCAACATTATGGATCTTGTTGAAGGTTGCTCTGTGGCCTAAGATGTGGTCTATTCTGGAAAATGTTCCATGTGCATTGGAAAAGAATATGTACTTTGCAGCTGTAGGGTGGAGTGTTCTATATATGCCTATGAGTTCAAGTTGGCAGATTGTGCCCTTTAGGTCTTCTGTATCTTTGTTGAGTTTCTTTTTAGATGTTCTGTCCTTTACCAACAGTTTTGTGCTGAAGTCTCCTACTATTATTGGGAACAGTCGATTTCTCTTTTCAGTGCTGTTAGAGTTTGTTTTATATATTTTGAAGCCCTGTCATTGGGTGCGTTGATGTTTATCATGGTTATGTCTTCATGATGGATCATCCCCTTAATCATTATATACTGTCCTTCTTTGTCTTTTATGGTAGATTTTGTTTTAAAGTCTATTTTATTTGAGATAAGTATTGCCACTTCTGCTCTTTTTTGGTAGTTGTTTGCTTGATATATTTTTTTCCAACCTTTGGTTTTTAATAAATTTATGTCTTTGATTATAAGGTGTGTTACTGGTAGACAGCATATTGACGGATCCTGTTTTTTTTATCAATTCTGTCACTCTCCACCTCTTTATGGGTGTATCAAGGCCATTTACATTCAGTATAATTATTCATATATGTGAGTTTATTGCTGTCTTTTTGTAGTGCTTTTTTTTTGTGGTGCTGACGTTTTCTTTTTTCTTCTTACTCTCCTGTGCTGAATTCCTTTTGTTTGTGGATTTTTTTCATTTCTTTTATGTTTGTAGGTTTTGTTTTAACTGAGACTTTATGTTTTTCCTCTTTATTTTGATGAGTATGTTTGTTAATTTTCTTTGTGGTTACCATGAAATTACTCTTATCTTTCTATGTTTGAAGCAGTCTATTATTACTTGTTATCTCCTTGCTTTCCTCTCCATTAGAAGGTTTTTACCTATACTGTTTATTCTCTCTTTTATTGTTCTGATGTTGTTGTCATTTACAGATTAATTGCTCTGATTCCCTGTTGTATTTTGTTTGGTTTTGGATAGTCCTTGAGAGTTCATTTCCTAGACTGGTAACTGGCTGGTTCAATTTTTTGTCCTAGGTTCAGCCTGTGAGCTTATGTTGTTTCTTCTCAGATCGAAGGACTCCTTTTAATAATTCTTGTAAGTTTGGTTTGGCTTTTACATATTCCCCTTAATTTCTGTTTATCTGGAAATGTCTTAATTTCACTATCATATTTGAATGAGAGTTTTGCAGGATATATTATGCTTGGATGGTAATTTTTTTTCTTTTAAGATTTTATATATGTCATCCCATTGGCTTCTTGCCTGCATGGTTTCTGCCGAATAATCTGAGCTTAGTCTTATTATTTCTCCTCCGTATGTGACTTTTTCTTTTTCTTGAGCTGCTCTCAGGATTCTTTGTTTGTCTTTGGTTTTGGTGAGTGTAATTATGATATGCCCTGGTGATTTTCTTTTGTGGTCTATCTTATATGGGGTTTGTTGAGCTTCTTGGATGGCCAGCTTTTCCTCTTTCATGATATTGGGGAAGTTTTCTGTCACCAGTTCTTCAATGATCCTCTCTGTGTTTTCTGTTTTCTCCCCTGTGTCTGGAACTCTGATCACTTGCAAATTTTTGCTTTTGATTGTATCCCACATAATTCTTAGGGTTTCTTCATTTTTCTTTGTTATCTTTTCTGATTCTTCTTCAAACAGTGTTGCATCCAAGTGTTTGTCTTCAATGTTGCTGATCCTATCTTCTATCATTTCAAACCTGCTCCCCAGCCCTTCTATGACCCTGTCCATTTCTGATATCTTGTTGTTTATCTTTTGGATTTCTAACTGTTGTTTTTGTATGATTTCTAGTTGTGAATTTATTCTGGAATTTTGTTCCTGTATTATTTTCCTGAATTCTTCCATTTTTTTATCTGTCTTTTCCATGAATTTGCCCGCCTATTTGTCTATTTCTTCCTCATTTTTGTCTGCTTTTGCTGTACCTGTTGGATAGCTGTGAATATTAGAGATTTGAATTCCCTATCAGGTTGTTATCTTGCATTTTCTTCTACTTGAAAGTCATCTTGTGTTTTATTTTGGATGCCTACTGGAACCATCTTGTCTTGTTTTTGTAAATATTTTGATATTGCCTGCTGTCTTCGGGGCATTCAGTAGTTATTTTCCTCATTTATTGATTGTAGATTTGTTTGTTTCATCCTGATTTCTTGTCTTATTTAGCTGTATCTGAACAGGTGGGCTGTGTGTTCTTTGCTCTTTGCCAGTCTGTGGGCACAATACATTTTGCCTCCTTTTCAATTTGACAAGTGTTAGTCACTCAGATATGTTAGAGCAGTGCAGGTCTAGCTGAAGAGGAGTTGCTCGGATGAGTTGTTTGTGGTACTTACTATGGCCTCCAGGTTGGGCCAGTTCTCAGTGCCAGGTAGGTTCCAATAGCCTGTGACTTGGCTGCTTGGTGGTGTGATGGTCAGTGCACAGTGCAGGTAGGCAGGATGGAGGGGGAAGATTGTGCTGTGTGGACTAAGATGGGTATGGGGGAGTGGAGAGAGATGAGAGAGGAACAGGAGCCAAAAACATACAAACAAAAAAGAGTGCTAGGAGAGCTTCCCATTGGAGTGGAGAAATGAGAGACTATGAAATGGAGAAAAACAAAAATGAGAAGAAGAAGAAAAAAAAGCAAAGAAAAAAATGAATAAGTGAAAATTAGAAAGAAAAAAGAAAAGCTCCCAGGTATCCAACTGGTGCAGCTGCAAGGTCTGGGGAAGTTGTTCCCAGGCCATTAAGTACAGCCTGCGTAGAAGTGATAGAGTTATCACTCAGCACCAGGTAGTCAGTGGAGAGGAAAGAAGGAAAGTATAGAGAGCTGTGTAATGCAGAAACACAAAAAGGGAAAATGAGGGAGAAGAAAACAAAACAAACAAATAAAAAAAGAAGAAGAATCCCCCCCAAAACTGAAAAAAACAAGAAAAAAGAAATGCCTTTAGTGATCCCTCTGTGCATCTGTGCAAATTGATGAGGTATGTCCCAAGTCAAGCTGTACTGACAGGCTAGAACGGGCTCTCAATTCGAGAAAAGAAAAATAAAACAAACAAAAAAAAGCCCTGGGTTCCCATCAGCATGGCAGCACAGGCTGGGATGCAGTTTCACATTCAAGCAGTATTTCACAGCCTTTCAGGAAGAAGCAAAGATGGCACACAGAGCCAGGTATTTGAGAGAAAGGAGGGGGAGGTGAGGAGAGGTAAGGAAGAAATCTAAAGAAGCTGAAAAAAGCAACACCAGCTGCCAACAAATGGCACTTAGGGAGCCGGCCAGTGCAGTTGGGTGGAATCCAAGCGATGCTGGGGTGAATCCGGTGCTTCCTGGCCAAGAGACTGTGGCCACAGGGAGCAGAGGAGGCCGAGTGGGAGTGAAGAAGTTTGGGGGGTGGAAAAGCATATATTGCTGGTTACTGGTTGTTTTGTCTCCTGCTGGAAACTCTTTGAAGCTGCTCTCTCATACCTCCATTTGCTGATTTCTGATAGGAGTCCAAGATGGCAGATCCATGCAGCATTAGCTGATAGGAGACCTCTGCATGTATCTCTCCTTGCTCTCTGTTCTTGGTCAGTTTCTTTTTCCATTCTGTGCTTGACTGAGTTCTTTATCTCTTCATTTGATGCTTAGGGTTTCAGGATTGCCGTTTTCTCTGTTTGGCTCAGTTTTTTGGATCTTTGCTGTGGAGTGACGGTGTGGTGCTTTTCCCAGGAAGTCAAAGCTGTATTATTGACCTTGAAAGGGACCTACTCTACTGACTGGGGAATGCTTCTCTTGGATAAATCAACAGTACTTAGCATACTGCTCTGAATTCCATTTTTAGCTGTTTGTTTTTTATTTTGTTTATCTTTGAAGACTTGTCTAGTTTATTTTTTATTTTCATTATTTGGGCTGTTAAATAAAGATAATTAGAAGGTTACAATCAATACATATATGCCTACTATACAAAATGAAGAAAAAAAGAACATTTTATATTTACTTCAGATCATTTTCTTTATTTTTTTAAAGAAGTAATAATTTGCAGGTGAAGTTGTAATCTACATTCTCCTTTTTTATCATATTTTTCTGTTTCCATTCTTAGAGGAAGTCACTATTTTTAAATTTGCAGTGAATCTAAGGTATACACTTCTACATTAATTCTACATAAATGTACTGTATACTTACAATAATAACACTAAATAGTTTATTAAATTTGCTACATATTATATGTATACATTTTTTCATATCAAGTAGAAAAAATAATGGGATAAATAATCCAATAAACCATAATTAAAAAATGGTCAAATAAAGTGAGAGATGTCCCGGAAGAAAATTTTAAAACGTCATTGAATAACATCAAAAAAGATTGGAATAATTGAAAGATATGCATGTTTGTAGATACTAAGGCTCAATATTGAAAATATTAAATTTCTTTAAATTAAAATTTAAAGGTAATATAATTGAAACAACAATCTTAATAGATATTTTGAGAGAAGACTCTTGGTAAACTGATTCTAAAATTCATACAAAAGTGTAAATGTTCAAGTCAGGTTTTCCTAAGACAATTCTGAAGAAAGAACAAATTGAAAGGTGTGTGATGTTCTCACAAGAAAACATTATTTACTCTCCACCTTGTTAAACATTGCCAGTTGTTTTCCAAAGGAATTCATGTGACATTGGCAGAAATCAATGAGGTAAGGATGGAATATTCAGAACACTGTATTGAAACAACTGCCTTCCAGAGGAGAAAAAAAAAAATTCCTACCCCACATTAGACATCAAAATAAATCCCAGTTGGGTAAACATCTAAAATGATAAGTAGATTTTTGTTAGTATTTAAATAATATTTACATCCTAGGAAACTCAGAATAAGGAATAATATACAAGATGCAAACACAGAAATCCTAAGAAAAAGATGAATACTTTTGACTATATAAAAATATTAAAACTTTTTACAACAAAATACCATATAAGCAAAGATAAATAAAAAGATAGACTGGAATAATCTATTTATCACAGTTCTAACAGGGAAAATATTACTGTCAATAACATTTACAGAATATTTATAAATCTATAATAATAAGAAAAAACATATTAAGGAAATAGTCAAGAAAATGTACAGATATTTCACAGAAGATAAAACACAAATGTCTAATAAACACTTGAAGAGCCACTCCACCCAACTAGTGATCAAGGATACGTAAATTAAAACAAGATATACATGTGTATCCATCAGATAGGCAAAAAAATTAAGTTCTGACAATACAACCTATTTGTGAATATACAAAGAAGTGAGAAGTCTTAAAAAACGTTGACCATGGCATAAATGATTACAAACACTTTGGAAAGCAGTAGACAATATTCAACAATGTTGAAAATAAGCATATTCTATGACTCAGAAATTCTGCTTCTGTGTGCGATCTAGAGAAACTCTTCACATTTGTACAGATAAAATGTATAGGTGGTCTTCGCAGATTTCTCAGCTTTTTCATTATTCCACTGGGGCCCAAGTGCTTAGTTTCTCAATTATTTCAAAGATTTTTATTGAATCAAGTTCACTGCTGCTTGTATCTGAACTAAAATCTCATAGACCCAGATCCATTGCCAGTCTCATTTGATTTTACTCTTATTTTTGAGTGCACATATGTATTTTAAAATTTTAAGTTATTATTAACATATTTGGAAAGTATGAATTTACCATGCAATTTTGACTGGAAGTACATGGAATCATATTTCACTTGATTTTAATGAAATAAACACCTCCTAAAAAATTTGATCTTTACAATGAAACATATCACCTTGTTAAGTAGTGAGGTTTATAACTGACAGTATTCAAGAAGAGATTTAGAATAACTCGACGAGGATTTAATCCTCTATGAAGTCAGAGTAAATTCGGCTGCAAATAACAAAAAACTTGATTAATATTAGTTTAAAAAGATAGAGATATTATGTGGTAGCAAAAAGTTCAGAGATAGCCAGTTACTGAGACTGATACATTGTCACAGCCAGCATGTATCCAAATCCCTTAGTCTTGTCTTCTATTCCATCACTCACTGTTACAAGATGGCTGTTTCACCAGGCCTTCTACCAGCATTTTTGGGAAGAAATAAGGTTATGGGAAAAATCAAAGGAAGCAACTCCAGCAGATTATTTCTTTTTTTATCAGAAAATAAAAAGTTTAACTAGAAACCCCAGCCAGCATACTTCTGCTAAGATCTCATTGGTATTAACTGGATCACACGGCCAGAGCTAGCCCCATCACTGGTCTAAAGGAATGATACTACCATGACTGCGTTAGACCAATCACCAGCCATTCCCTTGGAATGAATCTTGAGTTAAGGGATCTCCTGTACCAACTGAACAAAGTGAGTTTTCATAGCAAATACAGAGGGACAGCACACACCTTTCTCTCTGTGCCCACATAATTACACTTAATGTCATAGTGATTCATCCGCTTGACTCTTTGTCCTAAATGTTTGCAAATATCTTGAGAACAGAAACTATGTTTGAATTACTTTTATGGACTCAGCATATAGAACAGTGTCCCCAAAACAGCAGGCATTCAATAAATAATTTTAAGTGAGTATATTAATGAATGTTAAAGAAATAATTCATACATTATCAAGGAGATGTTCAGATCAGGTGGCATTTAAGTTTTTTTCCAACTCTAAATTTCTTTTATTCTACTAAAATTATTTTATTTTAAAGATTATAAATAGAAGTCTAATAAAAATATTATTTCCAAGTATTTTGATTTTTCTAACTTCTGATTGAAAAGAAACTTAGACAAATATTTATAAACAATAAATGAATTTCAGGGAATTGTGAAAGCATTTAATTTACTAATCAGATCATCACTTAAATGGTTACATGCTTGATATCATTTCTTATTTGTAAGGATAAGAAAATTTACTTATCATCTTTATTCTTTGAAAAAATAGACTCAAAGATACTAGTAACTTAGACTTAAAGTACTTGTACTTTATTAAGAAAAGAATCTGTTAATGTTGCTGCAAGTTATTAATTCATAAAGGATTCCTTTTAGTGCTTTTTTAATAGCATTCATAATGTATGGATAAATAAAGAGCAGAGATTTTATAAATGAAAGGAGACTTCTACATAATTATTATCAAATGACTACTAAACAAATGACAATTAAAATTATAGTAAAAAAAAATATAGAAGCTGTAGTGAAGAGGGGGGAAAAAATTAGACCACTAAAAGCTTTTTTCTAAGATTGTTAAGTGCCTAGAAAAGTACTGCTAATTTATAACTGTACTTTCTAAGCCCAGGATAGTTTCAGCTTATCTATAGAAATATGACCTTAATAATAGGGGGAAGAAACTAGTTTCATTAAACTAGATTATTCTTTTGATTTATTAACTGTGGTTGTGCAGCCTTTCTTCCCATTGTAGATTAAATATGAAATTGTGATTTCCTTTGAAAACAATTTCCGAAGAACAACAACAAAAACAGCTTTTTAAAATTTCTTACTGAGTTTTGTTTGTATTTCATATAGGTCCCATCAAATGTGGAGTCCATTCTTTTCTTTATAAGAGAAATGAAAGAAAAGTAAACCATAATAGAGACAAAAGTGAGGAATATGTTGACACTTGTCTTTCAGGATTTATAAGTGCTATAAAATTGAGGACTATTTTGTTTGCTAAACTCTTTACAGACTTCCTTTCCTTAAATACCATTCCCATCAGCTCCATCAAACATATATTTTTCTATAAATCCTGATAGCAAATAACATCTCAAAATATGTAACACAGATCTATAGTTAACCCATAAGTGTGCTTCATTTTCCCCGTTATTTCTGTATTTCCTCCAAAGCTACCTCAGATGAAAGTATACGCTTAACACAGGCATTTGACATTTTTTCAGTCGATGTAAAATATAAATAAAATGATCTTTATAAAAACTTTACTGTCTAATTAATAACGCTGATCTTGCTATGCATATTCAATTTGAAGATAAGTCAGCCCTGAATCGCTAATAGTGATTTTCAAAGTGTGTATTCCAAATCAGCAGCATATTCATCATGTGCAAACTTGTCAGAAATGCAAATTCTTGCCTCCCTTCACCCAGACCTGCAGGATTAGAATCTCTCTAGATTGGAGCCTAACATTCTGTGTTTTAACAAGCCCCCTAAGTGATTCTGATGAAAGCTAAAATTTGAAAACCACTTCTCCTAACAGATTGTTGTCCCGAAGGCCTTACGCATAGAAATTCTGGAACATTTGCTGAATTTACAGCATCACATAGGGAAATAACCTGGTTTTGTCATATAGAATTCTTTCTTTTTACTTTATAAGATCAAATAGAGTTCTTAACCACAGTGGAATTTTTTCTTAGTCCTGTAGCTTTGGAGTGAATTAAAGTAGGACTTTCAATATCATGTGACAATGAAAACATGCTTTTTAAAAACTGCTGAGACAATAAATCCCAGAGAAGGTGACATTTCGATGGCTGACAAAATTTATGAGTTTTTACTAAGAGATATTAGGTTAAGGGTCCAGGATAATATGAGAGTTTTCCAGCATGGGTTGTTAACTTATTATTCAGTGTCTATCCTCTCTTCTGGCTAGCTTTTTACCTCTGAATGTGGACTAGGAAAAACACTTCTTAGAAGTCCATGTTAATAATGGCTAATGCCTTCTGGCAATTGATTAGCTCACTTAACTGGAAAAAACCTGTAATTTCCTTCGAAAAACTGTTCTAGAGAGGTCGAATATCATTTGTATATGGTAATAATATTTTGTTTTCTTTTGTGGCATGGTAGTGCTTTCTTTTAGACGAATAAAACAATTTACTCCAGCCAAGTATTTGAAAAACTGTCAATGAGAGGAGTTTTACCTGATTTGAGACTTGCTATGCATTTTAAAATTATGTTTTAGCCACTGTTTTTGCAAACTAACTGAACTGAGAATTCTAGGGCTCACTCTCTAAATATCAAGGTTTCTGATGCATTTTTGAATGTTTGAATGCTACTCTCCAGTTCCTAATCAGAGGCATGATTATTGCAATTAATTCGACTGTTATAACAAGAATGCAATCCCACCCAACTGGACTTCTTTTAGTAAGATAAATAATTTCAGGTAATAATTTCCCCATAATTAAACAAAGATAATGCATACTGCATAATAAACAAAAAATTTTGATCATCACACAAAAATGGAACTCAATTAAATCTTAAAAGTAAATACTGATGAAAGTCCAAATTGTGGCAATAGAGTACACAACAGATAAGATATAGAACACTTTTAACACTATTCTTAAATAGCCCCTGTAAAACACATATTTTCCATTGGCGCATTAAGGGCTTGGCCTATCTTGAACTCTTTAAATGATAAAATGGAAGAATGAAATAAGGAGGCAAGAGAGAAAAAGTGGTGAGATGAGAAGAATAAAGAGGGATATTTTATAGCTGAAAAAATTCTAATTAGGATATTTGAATATAATATTTTCTAGTGGAGACTCTAAATTATATAGATCGATCTGTTTCTCAAGAAAAATACCCATAAACTGCAAGTACTTCAGTAAATGATCGTCTTAGTAAGTGTTCCAACGTCATGTGGATTGTCTATATTCTGTAGGATTTGAGAGAGGAAATTAAGTGCTCACAATACATGCATTGTCAAAAATCAGAATGTCTTTTGTCGTGAATGATTTTTCATCAAATGCCTTAAATTTAACTGTTAATTGTCACTGAAAAGTATAATTGCACTAAAGGAAAAGCAAAAACTGAATAGGACAAATGTTAAACTCTTCTCAGAGAGGAAAAATTAACTCTTTTACAATGAATGCATTAGTATAATAATGTTACAGTTATTCAAAAACTTCTTAAAAGATTTCTTGTTTTGCTTCCAAACTTAAAAAATAGACTTTTCATGGGTGTATGACTTTTTAAAAGAGCATCTATTTCAAACTTTAGAAGAATGTGTAATACATTAAATAACAAGGGCAAAAAGTATATCTTGCCCATATAATCTAGAGCAATGCTCCCAACAAAAAAGCTTCAATTATTATTTGTTGAATGGAAGTTTTAAAAAATTTAAAACAATGTATTTACATAAACAAATTGTCGTCCAGTATATAAATATGTTTTTCCCTAGAATGAAGCCATCTAACAGGTGAAAAATATCAGAAACACATAAAGACAACAATTCAGTAGCACCAAATTTAGTCTAGTTTGTGTGTGTGTGTGTGCGTGTATGAAAATCTTGTTAAAGTTGTCTTTCTGTAACTTCATCAACTTAGTCCCTTACAAATGTGGAACAGGACATGGATTCAGTAGGAATCTCTTTTTATCCAGCTAAGAACTAAGCCAAATGGAAGAAAAGAGCAAAGGAATACAAAAGAATATTCTCTACCCTGCTTAAGTTAGAAGATTATTTTTCATATATTTTTCCTGTCTTCCTGACTTCATTGCAAATTTTTATTGGCAAGAACCATATATAACCCAACTGTGTATAATAGAAGACTTGACAGACAAATGTTTATTAATACAAACCAGACAAGTGGCTAATATTTAAATAAAAATACTTTTCTGATATAATACATATATTTGAATAATTTTCTGTAAAATTAACTGTTTATGTTTTTGCTGAATACCAAATTCAACTCAACCTCAGGGATGAAAACTGAAGAAACTTTGTACTGGGTAGGGTGGTTAGAGGGAAAGAAGAAAAAAAAAAAAAAAGTGACCGAGACAAAAGCACCATTTATATGGACACTTTGAGGAAATGACTAAGGGGTAATGAAAAAGTTGGTATATAAAACAGCAATAGTTTAGAACCATTAGGTACAATGGGCTATTCATGGCGCTGACTTTTTTTGAAACTCACACTGGATAAAAGCACTCACAAATGTAAAAATAAGTCCCTAAGGGCAAAGAGTAATGGAATAGTGAAAAGAATTATGCAAGTAAAAATAAGATAGAACGACTAAATTGAAAACGAAGCTTTCTGAGGACTCTGAACTTGCACACACACCCACACAATGTATAAACAATTGTAGATCGTATTATAGCTGAACACAGTTATGTATAGTATGGGTTGTATCTCATAGCTCATAGCAACCATATAGGCAGAGTAAAATTTCCTCTAATGGTTTCCAAGGCTGTAATCCTTATGGAAGCAGACTGCCACATCTTTCTCACACAGAGCAGTTGGTGGGTTCAAACCACTAACCTTTCAGTTAACATCTGAGCACTTAACTACTTAAGCACTTAACACCAGGGCTCTTTGTCAGAATCGATTCTATAGCAAAGCTAATTGTGAAAGAAATATGAAATATTTATTGGTAACTTCATTATAACAATTTTTTCTTGAGTACCTACTGTTTGGGAGGCACTATAGAAGACAGTACCCACCCAGAGGCACCTCAGAAGACAGGCCTGGCGATTTGCTTCTGAAAGATGACAGCCTTGAAAACCCTATTGAGCAACTCTTCTCTGCACACATAGGGTCACCATGAGTTGGAATCAACTCCACAGCAATTAACAACAACACAGAAGATAAAAAGATAGTACAATTCCTGCCTTCAAGTATAATACTCAATGTAAGATAAACACAGTCAGATATCCAATCAGAATTTATTAACTGCTTATAATAGAATAGGAGCTGTTCCCAGCACTGTCCATCATAGTGTAATTTTGGAAACTACAGAGGCCTGGAAAGCAAAATTTAGCAATACTCTCCAACAACAAAATCATAATCACTAAAAAGAACAACTCCCAAGCAAATAAACAATAAGCAAACACCTAGCTTTGAGTAACTCTACTGTCCTGTTAAATCTCCAGGATGAGTTACTTAGGAAATGTACACTAAAGATTGCTAAACTATAGTAACTTAAATAGATTATTATTAGACCAGTTATCTTACCAAAATGTTTTTTGCTTTGTTTGTTTAAACATCTTATCTGCAATTGTTACTTTTCTTAAATTATCTAATAAACTAATGTCCAACTAGAATATTAAATTGTATATTAAATAATTTTGACTGTTTTCTGTAGGAATACTAAATCAAGGAGCATGTGTTGCAATGTTGGGTGGAGGCGGGTTTCAGAAAAATTATTATGAAAGGAAAGAATATAAATCCTGTAAAAGAGATACAAAGTATATGTGGTGTTTATCTCTTTCATGAAGTGCATCCTGACATCCTTATCTCCTAAGGTAGAATGAACTTTGTGCTGCCTCCATATTACAGCACCTAAAACACTCAATTGCATTTAATCGGTACATTTCCATCTCCTTTCACTAGACTGTGTTCTACTTGAGGATGGGAACCTTGCTGGTTTCATTTCTGAATTAATTCATTAAACAATGAAGGAAAGATAGTTATAAATAGTGCTATGTCAGGTTTTTTAGAGGCAAATTTGATGTTACAGCTATTGATGTACACGATATGGAATACTGCTGGTTTTCAATCAATCAATTCCTAACTGGCATCCTTTAAGCATTTAATCATAAATGGCCCCAGCCTCCCTCCTAACCTCTTCTACATGGTCATGACTGTGTGTTGAGCATGGCTAACATATGCTACAAAAAGTAATTGAAATTGATTCCACAGAGCATATATATCTCTGTAATCACAGTGTTCTTTTCAATAACCAGAATGGTTATACCAAAAGACTTAGCAATTGCTGAAGATGTAGAGAGGGACAACAGATAATGCCAGATTAAAGAAAGAACAATTTAGAAGCTAAAAATTTGATCTTTATAAAGTTTTTTTCTCTCAAGTTTTTTCTATGAACTGTAATTTTTGTTTCAAAAAATTCTTGCATCTGGTTAATCACTATTAATATAATTTATGGTTCTAAAGAGATCAATCTGGTCTGTATTTCATTGCAGCTCACTTCATAATTTGCCTTACTAAAATTCCAATTATTTGTAGAGTGGCTCATGACAAGCATTAGAAATTTCCAGAGAGGAATTAACTGAAATCTAGGTTACAAGGACTAAAATAAATAAAAAGTTTAAAAACTAAGTACCCACAACAACATTACTGAAGAAACACATAAGAAGCTTCTTTCTCAACCCAAATAAATTCTTTCTTCCAGGTTATTTTTACATATGCATCACATTTTATCAGTTGTTCTTGTTAGACGAGAGGTTCTACAGAATTAATATGAAGACCAGATTCTAAAAGTGCAATTTCCCCTATGAAAAAGCAATAGAGACACTGGATTTAGGAAGTCCTAGATGAAGATTTAGGTTTCATCACTTTCTGTGTGTTTGGATAACATAATTAACCTTCCTGAAGCTCAAGTACTTAATCTAAAAAAGTTGGAATAGTAATGTATAATACTTCCTGAAATTGTAAAAAAAAAATTAAATTATATAATATTTATAAAACAGCAAGCATAAAACAGACAAACAGTAGCTGCTCAATAAATACTAGTTCTCTAGTCTGACAAATGAAACTGTGTGGAGGGTTTGCCATTACTTTGTATGCTGTTTTATTTAAAAACCACAATCCCAATTTGTCATTTGACTGGCATCTGCAGATACATATTTATGAAGGAGGTAACAAAATAGTAGTGTGTGATGGTGAAACAATAGTATCTTTGTAATTGTGTATTATGAAATGCCAATGTCTTCAACATTTTATAAAAAGATGGTTAAATTATAATTATTTTACAGAGATTATTTAAAAGAATAGTTGAACAACATGATGAGCATCATTAATGTCACTTAACTGTACATGTGGAGATTGTTGAAATGTTTTGTTAATACATATTTACTACAATAAAAACTAAAGAATAAAGCATATAGACAAACAGCAAACAAAATATCACATTGTTCATTTTTAAAAAGATGATAACTATTATATACATTTACTAGTTGCTTCCTAATGGAGTTATAATTGTAAGTATGCTATAAAGGGAACTCCTATTTTATTAAACTAACATATCAAAATTTGACTATGTTCATATCCAGTTCAATATTATGTTTCTCCTCTCTTCACTATGATGTTATCAAACCTAAGGTATTAAATTGTACTGTTTACATAGGTGAAGCTATTACCAATGAAATTTCAGTCCGTATATTTCATGTGAGTTTTGTTTCTGCATTCTATCACACCAAGTCAAAAAGGATTTTCAAGTCAAAGGCCAAGTGATTTTCATCTCTAGTATCTATAAAAGCCACAAATTCTCTAGTTACTCTACAGTTACACATATAAATGAGAGTAACAGTTACACATATAACATCTCTCAATGTTTAAAGTTAAAAATCCTTCAGCATAATATTCCCCTTTAATGTACTATGTCTTAGGCTATGTTCTCTAGAAAAGCATAACCAGTGAATTGTCTACATATATATAGAGAGAGAGAGAGAAAGAGAGAAAGATTTATATCAAGGAAATGGCTCACACAGTTAGAGAATCTGGGAAGTTCCAAGTCTGTGGTTCAGGCTGGAGGCTTCGCCTGACTCACTTGGCTGCAGAGGCTGACAAACTCAAGATCAGCAGGTCAACAACAGCCCTCTGACTCACAGGATATGGAGGCCGACAAATCCCAAGATCAGCAGATAAGCTGACAGGCTGCTGACTAACAGACTGTGGAGGCTAAAGAATCCCAAAATCAGCAGATAAACTGCTAGCTCAAATCCCAAGAACTGTAGGATCCAGAGTGGGCAAAAGCTTATGAGCCTTGCCAGAAAGTCCACCTGTATTGGATGCAGGCCATATCCCCCAAGAAAACTCTGTTTCAACAGATTGGCTACTCACAGCTGATCCCATCATTGAGGTGATCATGTAATATCACATCTCATTATGGAGGTAATTATATCATTATACAACTGCCAAACTACATCATAACTGCCAAACCACTGAGAATCATGGCCCATCAATGTTGAAACGACCTTAATGATTACAGTCTACCCCCTGTCAACTTGGCACCTGTACACATCTCCTTAAACAGTACAGAATCTCTGAATAAAGACAATTACAAAGTCATACTTGCACCTAACATGATACGATTGACACACATACAACAAAATATGCACTAGTCCTATTTACATATTATATCTGATAAGTGTAGAAAACAAAAATATTTGATGCACACATACAAGGTAGAAATACTCATAACAATTACAGTCCTTGTTTCTACAACTTGTCATGTGTTCATAACTGGTATTTGGAACTACCTTCTTCCACTACCCATTCCATATTCACTTGCCCTCAGCAAGCACCTAAGCTGGTCATTGTTCTTTTTCTGGTGCGGTGACTCAAACCTTCATTTTTGAAGGGTCTGGGCCATTAGTAATCATGTCTGAATTGGGTCACTGTAGTTTTGTATTGACTTTAATCACAGGGCATGGTAGGACTTAGAGATAACCTAAAGGATCACCTTCATTCCAGACATAGACTTCTTTACCTCCATTATGTAATATCAATCCAATTTCTTCTTAGTAATCAGGATCAATCACACCACCCAGTATGGTAACTTCCTTCTTTTTTTGTTGATCCAGAGGCATAAGGAGCCCAAAGTGGCCAGGTGGTGTTTTTAACTTCCAGTTCAATGGAATGGGGAATGTGTCTCCAGGTGGGAGTGTTCCTCCCTTTGGAACTAAGACCTTTAGACCCACATAACATAAGGTTGAAGAGAGGGAACAAAATTTTAAGACGGGGTGAATAGGGGTAATAGTGATTTCTGCCACTCACATTCCATCCCTTGATTCCTAGCCCTGGCTATGGGAGAAAGAGCAACATATACTGGATGCTAGTTTAGAGCACACACAGCCTCCTGGAGAACATTGCCCCAACCTTGCAAGGTATTGCCACCTACCTGGCACCATAATTGTGTCTTTGGAAGGCATTCCATCATTCTATTAAACCAGTTGCTTCAGGATGAAAGGCAATATGGTATGACCAGTGAATTCCATTAGCATGGGCCCATTGCCGCACTTCTTTTGCTGAGAAGAGAGTCCCATGTTCTGAGGCCATGCTGTGTGGGATACCATGATGGTGGATAAGGAATTCTGTGAGTGCATGGATGGTAGTTTTGCCAGAAGCATTGTGCTCAGGGAAAGGCAAATCCGTGTGCAGAGTGTCTATTCCGGTGAAAACAAACCACTACCCTTCCCATGATGGAAGCTGTCCAATATAATCAACCTGCCACCAGGTTGCTGGATGACCACTTCGAGGAATGGTGCTGTATCAAAGACTCAGTGTTGGTCTATGCTGCTGGCAGATTGGGAATGCAGCAGTGGCTGTAGCCAAGTCAGCCTTGGTGAGTGGAAGTCCAGGTTGTAGATCCCATGTATAACCTCCATTCCTGCCACCATGGGTATTTTTTCATCAGTCCATTGGGCAATGATGGGAGTGGCTGAGAAAGAGGATGTCTGGTTTCCACAGAACACATCTTCCTATCCACTTAAATGTTAAAATCCTTCTCCGCTGAGGTCACCTTTTGATGAGTGGTCACATGAGACACTAATATCTTCACTTCTTTGGCCCATTCAGAAAAAAAGGTCTATCCACATACCTCTTCCCCACACCTCTTTATCTCCAATTCTCCGATCACGTTCCTTCCATGTCCCTGATCATCCAACCAAACCACTGGCCACAGCCCATTCCATGAATCAGCATGCAATCACACATCTGGCCATTTCTCCTTCCAAGCAAAAACAACAACCAAATGCGCTGCTCAAATTTCTGTCCTTCAGGGAGGTCCCCAAAAGGGGCTGTAGTGCAACCGCTGTCCACTTTTGAGTTGTGTGTGCGTATCACACAGAACCATATGTATATCAGGCACTAGTTTTCTCTTCCTTAATGAACTTGTCATAAGGAACTACCCATGGGGCCATAGGTGCAGACTGGGAGAAGGCAGGTAATGTGACAGGAATGGAGACCAAGGACACTTGGTCCACTTCCTCATGTGACTTACTTGTGCCTTCAGGTCTTGCTCATGCCCAGTCTTGTATTTATCACTTCCATTTAGTGACGGAGTGCTGCTGTTAATGTCCAACTTTATGACTCTGTGGGTATGACAACACCCGGTTCATGATGGGCAGCTCAGGCCGCATGGTGAATTGGTAGCACATGATTAAGCATTCAGTCTCTACTAAGGCCTACTAACAAGCCAAAAGCTATTTCTAAAAACAAGAATAATCATCTGCAGAGGATGGCAGGGCTTTGCTCAAAAATCCTGAGGGTCTGCCCTGTGATTCACAAATAGGAGCCTGCCAAAGACTCTAAACAGCATCTCTATCTGCCGATGACACTTTAAGCACCATTGGATCACCCAGATCGTATGGCCTAAGTGGCAGAGCAGCTTGCACAACAGCCTGAACCTGTTGCAGAGCCTTCTCTTGTTCTGGGCCTCACTCAAAACTAGCAGCTTTTCAGGTCACTTGATAAAAAGGCCAGAGTAGCACACCCAAATGAGAGATATGTTGCCTCTCAAATCCAAAGACACCCACTAGGCATTGTGCCTCCTTTTTAGTTGTGAGAGGGGCCAGATGTAATAACTTACCCTTCACTTTACAAAGAATATCTAGACATACCCCACACCACTGGACTCCTAGAAATTTCACTGAGATGGAAGATGCTTGGCATTTTGTGGGATTAATTTTCCACCCTCTAGCACACGTATGCTTTCCCAATAAGTCAAGAGTCATTGATACTTCTTCCTTACTAGGTCCAATCAGCATAATGTCATCAGCATAATGGACCAGTGTGATGCCCTGAGGAAAGGAAAGGCAATCAAGTTCACTGCAGTCTGAATTATGACATAGGGCTGAAGAGTTGATATACCATGAGATAAGACAATGAAGGTGTATTGCTGGCCTTGCCAGCTGAAGGCAAACTGCTTCTGGTCATTCTACTAAACAGATAAGAGAAAAAGTCGTTAACCAGATCAATAGCTGTATACCAGGTACCAGGAGTTACATACTCAAGCAATGAAACTACATCTGGAACAGCAGCTGTAATTGGAGTCAGCACGTGGGTAAGTTTTTGATAATCTACTGTCATTCACCAAGATTCATCTGTTTTTTGCACAGACCAAACGGGTGGGTTGAATGGGGAAGTGGTGA
This sequence comes from Dugong dugon, assembly GCA_030035585.1. Lineage (NCBI taxonomy): Eukaryota > Metazoa > Chordata > Mammalia > Sirenia > Dugongidae > Dugong > Dugong dugon. The sequence continues at coordinate 40,880,907 of CM057479.1, forward strand.
GAATTAGCACTCTTGCATCCTTCAAGTCCTTGATGATGACACTAATCTCTGCAATCCCTTCATGGATGTGGCATTTCTTTTGGTTACTATTTTCCTAGGTAGTGGCAGTTCTAATGGCTTCCACTTGGCTTCTCCTACCACAATAGCCCCTATTCACCTTGCCAGGGATCCAATGTGGGGGTTCTTCCAGCTGTTGAGTATATCTATTCCAGCGATGCATTCTGGAACAAGGGAAAAAATCACTACAGGATGGGTTCGGGTACACAATGGACTTACTGTGAGACAGAAATGAGCTAAGACTCCATTAATAATCTGACCTCCATATGCCCCCACTCTGACTTGTGGGCCATAGTGACATTTTGGGTCTCCTGGAGTTAGTGTCAGTTCACAGTCAGTATCCAATATTGCCCAAAAGTCTGATTATATCCTTTTTCCCAGTGAACTGTCTGTCTCATAAAAGGCTGCAGAGCTCTTTGGGGAATGCTGGGAGAATGACTAACACAATAAATTTTTGGTGGTGTAATGGGGTCCTTCTACAGGGGACCTGGCCTCCCCTTCATTCAAGGGGTTCTGTAAACTCATTCAAGTTTGGGAATTAACTGACAAGTTATAACTCTATTCTGGCGATTTGAGTTAGACTGCTGTTCACTTGAACTAGAATTATTCTGCTTGTACAGATCAGGTAAATAGTAGATTGCCTATCTATTTCACTCCTAGGGACACCATGATTAAGTAGCCAATGCTATATGTCCATATGAGTCAGACTATTCTGATTATTGATTTGACTGTGCTTTCCATTACAGTAACCATGCCCACCTTGTCTTTGTCGATTGAGTGTCAGTTTTTTTTATCCCTACCACCACAGGGTCCAATTAGCCCCATTGTAGTTAGGTGTCTTAATTCAGTTAGGGCAGTTCCCACTGTCAAATCTGGCTTACATAAAATAGCAATCATGGCAGTCTTCAAGGATGATGGGGCCCCCTTCACAAATTTGTTCCTCATCATTGTGGTAAAAGGTGTGTCCTCTGGGGACTTGAAGAATGGGTCTGTGGGTCTAGCCTGATAAATCCACTCTACCATGCCAATTTCTCTAAGCCTTTGGATACCTTCTACTACAGTATACCAAGGCAGGTCTGGCGCTTCAACGTGATTTAGTGTGGACCACCATGTAATCCACGACACAGCAAACGAACCAAATGAACCACTAGATCCTATCCTAACCTCTCGAGCTGAAACATTGAATGAAGAATCTGTGCTTAGTGGGCCCATATCAATAAACTCAGACTGACCCATCTTTATGTTCCTCGCACCGTTATCCCACATTCTTAACAGCCATTCCTACATATATTCCTCAAGTTTCTGTTTGTATATATTAGAAAAGTCAAGCAGGTATTTTGGAGTGTAGCATACCTCCTCCTGGGTTACACTTTGTACTTCACCTTTTGAAGCTAGGTGCGACTTAAGTCTAGTTATAGGTGTAGAAGCCAAAATGGGTGGTAGGGATGTATTTTGAGTACATCCAGCATAGTCTTTTAAGGCATCTGCCTCAGGCCATGTCCTCAGACAAAGTCTCTTCTGACACAGCTGGGTTAATCTCATCAAATAAGGGTGAAGGGGCTAATGGTTTTACTGGAGATAGTGGCTTAGCAGACAAAGATGGAGGAACAGCTTCAGATGGGAGTGAGACGGTTGGTTCTGTTGGCAGGAGTGATTCAACAGAATTTAAGGGCTCAGTGTCTCTAGCTTCCTGTTATCTGCCCATATGTCCTCATCCCAAGTTTCAGGATCTCATTTCTTCCCAATAAGTTCCCTCACTTTAAATTCAGACACCACCTGAGATTGGCAATTCAGTTGGTATTCTAATTAAGCCACTCTTACGATAAGACTCTGAGTTTGGTTTTAAACAATATCAGCTCAGTTACTACAAGAAATAAGGCTTTCTTTCAAGCACAAATGGAAGCTTTGAGGTTGTTAATGCAGCACTTGAACTTTGACTCTGAAGCCCTGAGCTCATCTCTTTGTCTCATCACTTTGTCTAGCAAAGTAGGACCAACCAACCTGCTTCCTTATACTTCTCATTATGACAAAATTGTAGAAAGATATCAAATATATGATCACTCCAGAGCCTCACTTCTCACCAAGACCTGATCTATTGTTGGTGTTATTTTGCATATTTCTATTGCCACCTCACGCTATGGATTAGCAGCGCCCTCTTTACTGCTGGAAGCAGAGTCATCAGCCTCTTTAAGACTAACCACACTTGAGAACCAATTTAGAAAACTCATCCTTACAATATTGTTTCTCTAGAACCACTCTTGGTACCAAATGTCTTAGGTTGGGTTCTCTAGAGAAGCAAAACCGGTGAAACATCTATCTATCTATCTATCTATCTATCTGTCTGTCTGTCTATCTATCTATCTATACACATACACACACATAGAGAGAGATTTATATCCAGGAAATGGCTCACATGGTTGTAGATATTGGAAAGTCTCAAAGCTGTGGTTCAGGTTGGAGGCTTCTCCTAACTTAAGTAACTGCAAAGGCTAGCAAATCCAAGATTGACAGGTCAGACAACAGACCTCTAGCTCTCACAGGCTGTGGAGGCTGAAAAATTCCAAGATTGGTAGGTAAGCTGGCAGGCCACTGGCTCACAGACTGTGGAAGATGATGAATCCCAAGATTGGCAGGTAACCTGCTAGCTCAAGTCCCAAGAACAGGAGGTCAGATGAACAGTGGCCAGCTGCAAGATCGAGAGGGAGCAAAAGCCTGCAGCCTTGCCAGAAAGTCCGTTTGTATTGGATGCAGGCCACACTCCCTAGGAAACGCCTCTTCAACTGATTGGCTACTCATAGCAGATCCCATCATGGAGATGATCACATTATATCAGATCTTATCATGGAGGTGATTACATCATTATACAACTACCAAACTACAAGATTATTACCAAACCATTGAGAATCATGGCCCAGGCAAGTAGACACACAACCTTAATGATCACATACTGTAATCCAAAAATTCTAGAGCAATTATTTTTAAATCAAACTCAATCACAGTTCTCCCTCATCCCAATATGCTAAATACCTACATCCCCATAATCTCATAGTATATTTACTTTGGACATCCATGGACACAGTACTTCCCACCTTGATGACTCCTATCCGAATCTTTCCAAAACAAAATATGGAAAAGATTTGTAATTTTAACCATTAACAGATTATGGTGGCTGTGGAACATAAAGAATCCTTACACCTTGTCAACTTGATTTTTTTATCTACAACATTTAGCAAAGATTTTGTAGGCATAAAGGAAAAAATAAAATCTGGTACAGCTGAGGTCTGAGCCTTCTTCTTCCTTCTCTGTACCAAGTCAAACACATGAAATCTCTTGTACTCTATTGTGTTTATTTCTTCCTGTTGTCCCTGTATCTCATATAACAGTCACCTATTTTAAACTGAGAACTAAGAGTACCTTTGACATAATTGAATGCCAATTTGATGGGAAACATGTGGTGTCCTGGTTAACGTTATGATAACACAAGGTCATTTCAAGTTGGGTGAAAACAAAGTCTGGAAATTCAGATTTTTGTCCTCTATGTTGCTTTCCATACATTTTTTTTTTTTGCATTTACATATAGAACATTTAATGACCATTATTACATATGTTTAAAAATATCGTATTAAACTCTCCTGAGGTCATTTTTTTAAGTTAACATAAATCTGGATGGCCTCAACATGAATTTAAAAAAAAAGCATCTTAGAAAATATGTTCTACTTCTTTCTTTCTTTCTGTCAAAAAATGAACCACAAGAGGAGTTTCAGCAAAATGGCACTCTAGGCAGAAGCACAACGCCTTCCCTCCACAGCAAACATCCAAAAAACTAAGCTAAACAGAGAATACAACAATCCTGAAATCCTAAAACTTCAAATGAAGAGATAAAGAACTCAGCCAAGCACCAAATGGAGTGAGAAAACTGACAGAGAACGGAGAGTGAGGAGAGGTTCACGCAGAGGTCCCCTACCAGCTAACGCAGCGCAGATCGACCATCTTGGAATCCTATCAGAGACCAGCAAATGGGGGTATGAGAGAGCAGCCACACGGAGCGTCCAGCGGGAGACAAAACAACTGGTAATTTGTGGTGTGTGCTTTCCCACCCCCCACCCCTGTTCACCCTGGCTCGGCCTCCTCTGCTTCCCACGGCCACGGTCTCTTGACCGGGAAACGCCGGCTGCTTGGATTCCACACACACAAGTGGGCGGCTCTCTGGGTGGCATTTGATGGCTGCTAGTGTTGTTTTTTTTTTGGCTTCTTTTGATTTCTCAAGTGTCTCTCGCCACCTACCCCTCCTTTCATTCGAGTGCCTGTCTCCGTGCGCCATCTTTGCTTCTTCCTGAGGGGTTGTGGAGCTCTTTTTGAGTGTGGAGCTGCTTCCTGGTCTGGGCTACTGTGCTGGTGGGATCCTGGGGATTTTGTTCATTTGTTCCTCTGCTTCCTGCGGCCACGGTCTCTTGACTGGGAAGCGCCGACTGCTTGGATTCCACATACCCAAGCGGGCGGCTCTCTGGGTGCCAGTTGTTGGCTGCTAGTGTTGCTTTTTTTTTCTGCTTTTTTTGATTTTTCACTTGACTCTTGCCACCTCCCCCTCCTTTCACTCGAGTGCCTGGTTCCGTGCGCCAACTTTGCTTCTTCCTGAGAGGTTCCAGAGTGCCAGCAATTTGTGATATACACTTTCCAACTCTCTACACTTCTTCACCCACACTCAGCTTCCTCTGCTTCCCGTGGATACAGTCTCTTGTCCAGAAAAAACAGCCTGCACTAGCTGGCTCTCTGAGTGCCATTTGTTGGCTGCTGGTGTTGCTTTTTTTTTTTTCCTTTTTCCTGCTTCTTTGGATTTCTTGCTTGCCTCTCTCTGCCTCCCCAGCCTTTCACTCTAGTGCCTGGCTCTATGCGCCATCTTTACTTCTTCCTGAGAGGCTGCGGCGCTCCATTCGAGTGTGGAGCTGCTTCCCGGTCTGGGCTACCGCTCTGGTGGGATCCCGGGGCTTTTGTTCATTTCTTCATTTTGAATTGTTTGCTTCTTATCTTTTCCTTTTCTTGAGTTGGGAGCCCTTTCTGGCCAGGCGGAGCTGCATGGCAAGAAGACTCCCCCTTGGCTTCCACAGAGGTGCAGAGGGATCCCTGAGGACATTACTTTTTTTGTTGTTTTTTTTTTTCTGTTTTTTTTGGGGGCCTTTCTTGTTCTTTTATTTATTTTTTTTAGTTTGTTTTATTTTCTTTTCCCTCTTTTACCCTTTTTGTCTTTCTTCATTGCTCAGTTTCTTGCCTGCTATAACTTCCTTCTCTGTATCATCCCTGAATACCAGGCGATGTATACCTCTACGCCGTCTAGCCAGGCTGTACTGCAACACCTGAGAGCGACTTCCCCAGACCTCATAGCTGCATCGGTGGGATGCCTGGGAACTTTGCAGTTCCTTAACGTTTCTGATTTTTATTTATTCATTCTTTTCTTTACTTCCTCTTCCGCTTTCTGTTTTTCTCCATTTCATAGTCTCTCATCTCTCCATTCCAATGGCAAGCTCCCCTAGCATTCTTTTTTGTTTGTCTGTATGTTTTTGGCTCCTGTTCCTCTCTCCTCTCTCCCATATCAATCTTACCTCCACACATAACAGTCTGCCTGATGCATCCTGCCTACCTGCACCATGCGCTTGACATCACACCAACAAGTAGTACAGGCACGGCCTACTGGAACCTGCCCTGCACTGACTACCGACCCACCCTGGTGGCTGTAGTAAGTGCCACAAATGACCAATCCCAGTAACTCCTCTTCAGCTAGAACTGCCCTGCAGTACCATATCTGAGTGACTGATGCTGCCAGTTGGAGAAGGAGGAGAAAAGGATTGAGTGCACAGCCGAACAAACAACAAAGAACACACAGTCTGCCTGCTCAGACATAGTCAAATTTTTTTTTAAAAAAAGGGACGAAACAAACAAATCTACAACCAATAAATGAGAAAAATAACTACTGAATGCCCTGAAAACAGCAGACAATATCAAAACATTTACAAAAACAGGACAGGCTGGTTCCAGTAGGCGTCCAAAATAAAACACCAGATGACTCTCCTGTGGAAGAAAATGCACTAGAACTACCAGATAGGGAATTCAAATATCTAATACTGAGAATTCTCCAGGAACTGAGGTAAAAAGCTGACAAACATGAGGAAAAAATAGACAAATTCATGGAAAATACAGACAAAAAATTGGAAGAATTCAGAAAGATGATGCAGGAACAAAATGCCAAAATAAATTCACAACTAGAAATTATACAAAAACAACAATTAGAAATCCAAAAGATAAAAAACAAGATTTCAGAAATGGATGATGTCATAGAAGGTCTGAGAAGCAGATTTGAAACCGTGGAAGACACGATCAGTGGAACTGAAGACAAACACTTGGATACAACTCTGTTAGAGGAAAAATCAGAAAAAAGAACAAAGAAAAATGAAGAGACCCTGAGAGTTATATGGGACACAATTAAAAGGAAAAATTTATGAGTGATTGAAATTCCAGAACACGGGGAGAAAACAGAAAACACAGAAAGGATCATTGAGGAACTGCTGACAGAAAACTTCCCCAATATCATGAAAGATGAAAAGCTGACCATCAAAGAAGCTCAATGAACCCCATATAGAAGAGACCCCAAAAGAAAATCACCAAGGCATATCATATTCACACTCGCCAAAACCAAAGACAAACAAAGAATCCTGAGAGCAGCTCATGAAAAACAAGAAGTCACATAGAGCGGAGAAACAATAAGACCAGGCTCAGATTATTCGGCAGAAACCATGCAGGCAAGAAGGCAATGGGATGACATATATAAAATCTTGAAAGAAAAAAATTGTCAGCCAAGAATAATATATCCTGCAAAACTCTCGTTCAGGTTTGATGGTGAAATTAGGTCATTTCCAGATAAACAGAAATTAAGGGAATATGTAAAAGTCAAACCAAACTTACAAGAATTATCAAAGGGAGTTCTTCAATCTGAGGACAGCTTCAGCTCACAGGCAGAACCTAGAAGACAGGATCGTACAAGCCAGATACCAATCTAAGAAATGAACTCTCAAGGACTATCCAAACCCAAAAGAAATACAAAAGGAAATCAGAGCAGTTAATCAATAAATGACAAAAGCAACAAAACAATAAAAGAGGGAATAAACAGCATATATATAGAACCTTCTAATGGAGAGGAAGGCAAGACAATACCAAGTAATGGTAGATTGCTTCAAGCTTAGAAAGATACGGGTAAAATTCATGGTAACCACAAAGAAAGTTAACAAACAAACTCATAAAAATAAAGACGAAAAACATAAAGTCTCGGCAAAAATAAAACATACAAAAACAAAAGAAATGAATAAAAAAAAAGTCCACAAACAAAACTAACTCAGCACAAGAGAGTAAGAAGAATAAAGAAAACTCCAGCACCATAGAAAAAAGCACTACAAAATGACAGCAACAAATTCACATCTATCAATAATTACACAGAATGTAAATGGACTCAATGCATCCATAAAGAGATGGAGAGTGACAAAATGGATAAGAAAACAGGATCCATCAATATGCTGTCTACAAGAGACACACCTTAGAAATAAAGATGTGAATTTATTAAAAGTCAAAGGTTGGAAAAAAATATATCAAGCTAACAACTACCAAAAAGAGCAGGAGTGGCAATTCTAATCTTAGATAAAACAGACTTTAAAACAAAATCTACCATAAAAGACAAAGAAGGACACTATATAATGATTAAGGGGAGGATCCATCATGAAGACATAACCATAATAAACATCTACACACCCAATGACAGGGATCCAAAATACATAAAACAAACTCTAACAACACTGAAAAGAGAAGTTGACATTTCCACAGTAATAGTAGGAGACACGAACATACTACTCTCAGTAAAGGACAGAACAACTAAGAAGAAACTCAGCAAAGATACAGAAGACCTAAAGGGCAGTCAGCCAACTTGACCTCATAGACATATATAGAACACTCCATCAAACCACTGCAAAATACACATTCTTTTCCAATGCAGATGGAACATTCTCCAGAATAGACCACATCTTAGGCCACAGAGAAATCCTCAACAAGATCCAAAACGCTGAGATAATTTAAAGTATCTTCTCTGACCACAATGCCATCAAGGTAGAAATTAAAAATAGAAAGAGCAAGGGAAAAAAATCAGCTACATGGAAACTGAATAATACCCTGCTTACACATCAGTAGGTAATAGAAGAAATCAGAGATGGAATAAAAAAATTCCTAGAATCAAATGAGAATGAAAACACATCATACCAAAACTTTTGGGACACAGCAAAGGCAATCCTCAGAGGACAATTTATAGCAATAGATGCACATATCAAAAAAGAAGAACGGGACAAAATCAAAACATTAACTACAGAACTCAAACTAATAGAAACAGAACAACAAAAAAAGCCCACAAACACCAGAAGAAAGGAAATAGTAAAGATCAGAGCAAAAATAAATGAAATAGAGAACAGAAAAACAATAGAAAGAATCAACAAAGACAAAAGTTGGTTCTTGGAAAGAATCAACAAAATCGACAAACCACTGGCCAGACTGACAAAAGAAGAATAGGAGAGGACACAAATAACCCAAATAAGAGATGAACTGGGGGACATTACAACAGACCCAACTGAAATAAAAAACATTATAATAGGATATTATGAAAAACTGTATTCCAACAAATTTGAAAACCTAGAGGAAATGGATAAATTTCTAGAAACACACGGCCTACCCAAACTACAACAAAGTGATGTTGAAAATCTGAACAGACCCATAACAAGAGAAGAGATTGAAAAGGTAATAAAAAAAAACTCCCAACCAAAAAAAGCCCTGTCCCAGATGGCTTCACTGGAGAATTCTACAAAACATTTACAGAAGAGCTTGTACCAGTACTACTCAAGCTATTTCAGAGCACAGAAGAGGAGGAAACACTTCCAAATTCACTCTATGAAGCCAGCATAATGCTGATACCAAAAACAGGCAAAGATGTCAGGAAAAAAGAAAATTACATACCAATATCTCTCATGAACATAGATGCAAAAATTCTGAACAAAATTCTAGCCAATAGAATTCAGCATCATATCAAAAAAATAATACACCACGACCAAGTAGGATTCATACCAGGTATGCAAGGATGCTTCAACATTAGAAAAATCAATCAACGTAATCCACCACATAAATAAAAGGAAATAAAAGAATCACATGATCATCTCTATTGACACAGAGAAGGCATTTGACACAGTCCAACACCCATTCCTGATAAAAACTCTCATTCAAATAGGTATAGAAGGGAAATTTCTCAACATAATAAAGGGCATCTATGCAAAACCAATGGCCAACATTATTCTTAATTGAGATAGGCTGAAAATATTCCCCTTGAAAACAGGAACAAGACAAGGATGCCCTTTATCACCACTCCTATTTAACATTGTGCTGTAAGTCCTAGCCAGAGCAATAAGGCAAGAAAAAGAAATAAAGGACATCCAAATGGGTAATGAAGAAGTTAAACTGTCCCTGTCTGCAGATGATATGATACTATACACAGAAAACCCTAAAGACTCCATGCGAAATCTACTGGAACTAATAGAAAGATTCAGCAGAGTAGCAGGATACAAGATAAACATTCAAAAATCAGTTGGATTCCTATACACCAGTAAGGAGAACGATGAAAAGGAAATCAGGAAAACAATACCATTTTCAATAGCCCCTAAAAACATAAAATACTTAGGAATAAATCTGACCAGGGATGTAAAAGACCTATACAAAGAAAACGACAAAGCACTACTGCAAGAAATCCAAAGGGACCTACATAAATGGAAAAACATACCATGCTCATGGATTGGCAGACTCAACATTGTGAAAACGGCAATTCTACTCAAAGCAATTTACAAATACAACACAATCCCGATCCAAATACCAACAACATTCTTCAAAGTGATGGAAAAACTAATCAATAACTTTATATGGAAAGAGAAGAAGCCCGAATAAGTAAAGTACTACTGAAGAAAAAGAATAAAGTTGGAGGGCTCACACTAACTGACTTCAGAACCTACTATAGAGCTACATGAGTCAAAACAGCCTTGTACTGGTACAACGACAGATACATTGACCAATGGAACAAAACTGAGAACCCAGAAGTAAATCCATCCACCTACAGTTACCTGATCTTCGACAAGGGCCCAAAGTCCATCAAATGGGGAAAAGACAGTCTTTTTAACAAATGGTGCTGGCAAAACTGGATAACCATTTGCAAAAAAATGAAACAGGACCCATACCTCACACCGTATACAAAAACTACTTCAAAATGGATCAAAGACCTGAATATAAAGCCTAAAACTATAAAGTTCATAGAAGAAAAAGTAGGACCAACACTTCAGGCCTTAAAACATGGCATTAACAGGATACAAACCATAACCATCAATGCCCAAACCCCAACAGATAAGCTAGATAACTGGGATTGTCTAAAAATCAAACAGCTATACTCTTCAAAAGACTTCACCAAAAGAGTCAAAAGAGAACCTACAGACTGGGAAAAAATTTTTGGACACTACAAGTCAGACAAAGGTCTAATCTCCATAATCTACAAGAAAATCCAACACCTCTGCAACAAAAAGACAACCAATCCTATCAAAAAATGGGCAAAGGAAATGAACAGACACTTCACCAAAGAAGACATTCAAATGGCCAACAGACACATGAGGAAACGCTCACGATCACTAGCCATTAGAGAAATGCAAATTCAAACCACAATGAGATACCATCTCACCCCAGCATTACTGGCACGAATCAAAAACACTGGAAATAACAAATGTTGGAGGAGCTGTGGCGAGATCGGAACTCTTATGCACTGCTGGTGGGAATGCAAAATGATACAACCTTTTTGGAAAATGATATGGCGCTTCCTCAGAAAGCTAGAAATGGACATACCATTCGATCCAGCAATCCCACTCCTAGGAATATACCCTAGAGAAATAAGAGTCGTCACTCCAATAGACATATGCACACCTATGTTCATGGCAGCATTGTTCACAATAGCCAAACGATGGAAACAACCTAGATGCCTATCAACAGATGAATGGATAAACAAACTATGGTACATACACACAGTGGAGTACTATGCAATGAGAAAGAACAACAATGAATCTGTGAAGCATCTCATAACATGGATGAAACTGGAGGACATTATGCTGAGTGAAATAAGTGAATCACAAAAGGACAAATATTGTATGAGACCTGTATTGTAAAAACCAATGAAAAAGTTTACACATAAAATGTAACAATTTTGTTGGTTACCAGGAATGGGAGGGGTGGGGGGGAGGGAAATACTAAATAGGCAATAGATAAGCGGTATCTTGGGTGAAGGGTGAGACAGTACACAATACAGGAGAAACTAGCACATCCTGTACAAGGAAACGTCATGGAATCCCCATAGACATATCCAAACTCCCTGAGGGACTGAATTGCTGGGTGGAGGGCTGTGGGGACCGTGGTCTCAGGGAACATCTAGCTCAATTGGCATGACACACTTATAAAGACAATGCTCTACATTCTACCTTGGTGAGTCGTGTCTGACCTCTTTAAAGCCTATGAGTGGCCATCTAAGATTCTCGACTGGTCTCATCCCTTCGGGAGCAAGGGAGAATGAAGAGAACAGGATACAAGGAAAAGATTAGTCTGAAGGACTAATTGTCCACAGCTACCAAGGCCTCCACCAGACTTAGTCCAGTACAGCTAGATGGTGCCCGGCTACCACCACTGACTGCTCTGACCAGGATCACAGCAGAGGGCTCTGGACAGAGCTGGAGAAGGATGTAGAGCATAATTCTAACACACATAAAAACGACCAGATTTACTGGCCTAAAGGAGACTGGAGAAACCCTGAGAGTATGGCCCCCAGACACCCTTTTAGCTCAGTGGTGAAGTTACCTCTGAGGTTCACTGTTCAGCCTGGGAGTGGAGAGCCCTGTAAATCCAAATGAGACTAACGAGGTACAGGAGTCCAGTGACAAGGGCCAGAAAGCAGAAGGGGACAAGGAAGCTGGTGATAGGGAACCCAAGGTTGAGTAAGGATATTATTGATGTGTTGTGAGATTGTTAACCATTGTCATAGGGCAACATTTGTAGTAACTGTTAGATGAGAACCTATTTTGTTCTGTAAGCCTTCATCTTAAGTGAGAATAATAGCACAATTGGAAGAGCATAGTCAATGTCACTGAACTGTGCATGTAGAAATTTTTGAAACAGTGTATCTTTGGCTATGTGTATTTTCACCAAAAAAAAAAAAAAAAAGAGGTTGAGAAGTTAGAGGGTTGATATGTTGTGGGGTTGTTAACCAATGTCATAAAACAACATGTGTACTTCTGTTTCATGAGAAACTATTTGTTCTGTAAGCCTTCACCTGAAGTACAGTAAAAAAAAAATTAAAAAAAAAAAAAATTAAAAAAAAAAGAGTTGTAGTGCAGCCGCAGTGCACTTTCCAGTGGTGCCTGCATATCACGCAGAACCATCTTAAACCAGGCACGAGTTTCCTCTTCCTGAGTCAACTGATCATAGGGAACGCCTTATGAGACCACAGGTGCACACTGGGAGATAAAAAGTAATGATACAGGGTGGAGACCTTGGGCATTTAGGCCACTTCTTGATGCACCTTAGTTATGCCTTCAGGTGCTGTTCGGGCCTGATCTCCTATATACCACTTCCATCTAATGATGGAGTGCTGCTGTGGACATCCAACTTTATGACTCTGGAAGTTAGACAACACCCAGTTCATGATGGGCAGCTCAGGCTGCATGGTGACTTGGTTGCCCTTGGTTAAGCGTTCAGTCTCTACCAAGGCCCATTAGCAAGCAAAAAGCTGTTTCTTAAAAGGAGAGTAGTTATCTGCAGAGGATGACAGGGCTTTGCTCCAAAATCTTAAGGGTTTGTGCTGTGATTCACCAATAGGGGCCTGCCAAAGACTCAAACAGCATCTCTATTTGCCACTGACACTTCAAGCGCCATTGGATCAACTGGATCATATGGTCCAAGTGGCAGAGCGGCTTGCACAGCAGCCTGCACATGTTGTGAAGCCTACACTTGTTCTGGGCTCCACTTAAAACTAGAGCTTTTCGGGTCACTTGGTAAATAGCCTGGAGTAGCACACCCAAATGAGGAACATGTTGCCTCAAAAATTCAAAGAGACCCACTAGGTGTTGTGCCTCCTTTTGAGTTGTGGAAGGTGCCAGATGCAATAATTTATTCTTTACTTTAGAAGAGTGCATATCTCAACTAGAAGAGGCATATCTCAACATGTCCCACACCACTGGACCCCTACAAATTTCACTGAGTTGGAAGGTACCTGAAATTTTGTGGGATTAATTTCCCTACCTCTAGCATGCATATGTTTTAGCAACAAGCCAGAGTCTTTGACACTTCTTCCTTACTAAGTCTAATCAGCAAAATGTCATCAATGTAATGGACCAGTGTGACATCTTGTAGAAGGGAAAGGCTATCAAGTTCACAGTGGACTAAATTTAGACATAGGACTGGAGAGTTGATGTAGCCCCAAAGTATGCAAATGAAGGTAAATTACTGCTGATGGTCCTCCGAAACAAGTATGGAGAAAAAGGTATTAGCCAGATCAACAGCTGCATACCACGTACCAGGAGATGTAATAATTTGTTGTTTGTGGGGGTTACCTTCAAGTCTGTTCCAATTCATGATGACCTCGTTTGTGTCAGAGTAGATTGTGCTCCATAGGGTTGTCAATGGCTGATATCTTGGAAGTAGATTTTTAAGGCCTTCTTCTGAGGTTCCTCTGGGTAGACTAGATTGGCCAAACTTTGTTTAGCTGCTGAGCATATTAACCATTCACCACCCAGGAATTCTCAATTTAAGAATACCTGTTGTAATTTCTATGGTATTCTCTAAGTGAACAATAAACACGTGTATAATAAGCAAGCTAATAAAGAAAAAATTATGTAAGGAAAAAAAGTCCTTGATTAATACACAAGAAGGAAATTAAGACAAGATAAAAATTTGAACAAGTTTGACAAATATAAAACAAAGTAAAGTGTTAGATTTAAAAATAACTGTCAGTAACTAAATTAAAAATGTCATATAAACAAAAAGCAAGTTAGACTGGATTAAAAATCAAAACAATTTCTAAGTGAAACAAATACATATGAGGACACAATGAAGTTGAATCTAAAATGATGGACAAATTATACCATGTAGATATCAACAAAAATAAAGTTGCTGTAGCTATACTAATTTCAGGAAATGTAGACTTTGAGGGAAGTAGCATCACCAGAGATAAATAGTGATGTTTGATAATAACAAAAATAAAAATCTAAAAAAATAATTCTAATCATGTATTGACTTTAGTAAATAGCTTTAAAACATATAAAGAAAAAAATGACAGAGCAAAAGAAGAAAATGACAGTTCAAAATCTTAGTGGGAGCTAAGTAGTGATTTAATACCTGTGTTTTGTTTACAGGCAAAAATATTTTTATGTATTTATAATTTGATTTATCTTTTAAAAATTTATTTAGAATTATAAAAAGTTCATCCATTAAATGAAGCGAAATTAATATTCAAACCAAGCCTTGTAATGTGTGTGTAGGCAGGTTAGGGTATATGCAAAAGACAAGGAAAAATTACACATCTGATAATAGAATTAGCAGACAAGTAGAAGATATGAATAACATAATGACCAAATTTTGCCTAATCGTGATACTTAGAACACTGTAACTGACATCTACAGAATATACATTCTTTTCAACTGAAGATTGTATATATGCCCAAATTGACCACATGTGGAAATAAGTGGAATTAAGCTACAATCAATAAAAATAATAATAAAGGAAAACTAAACATACATCAATTGTTTGAAATTAAATAATATACTTCTAAATAACTCATGGCTCAAAGATAAACTTTCAAAATAAATTAGAATATATGTTGGATTAAATAATACAAATTCCATATATTTAAGCTTAAGGAATAGAGCTCATGCATATTGAGAAATTTTTAGCCTTAAATGAACAGACTAGAAAAAAAGGAAGGCTTGAAATCATTAATATGAAAACCTCTGCTAAGAAATTAGTATTAAAAAAAATCCAGTTAAACTCAAATGAAGGAGAACAATAAGAATAAGAAGAAAGTTAATGAAAGAGAAACAAATCTAAATTAGACAGAATCAACAAAGACAAAAATTGTTTTTCTCCAAAGCAACTATTATAATTTATAATAGTCTGGTAAGACTGATTAAATTGTAAAAAAGAAAATATCCCTACAGATCCTATAGATATTAGTAAGATAAGAGGATATATTGAACAAATTAATATAATTAAATTTGTATATAAAATGAAATGCAAAAAAAATTTTAAATAATATTTGCAAAAAAATTAAAGGTAATGGAACAAAAATTAGTTCCCTCTTTACATAATTGAGTAATTAATTTCTAGGCCCAAATGCCTTCAAAATTAAAACTTTCTATGTATCCAAAGAAAAAATAACACCAGACTTACCCAAACTCTTCCAGAGAATAAGAAAAGAGGAAATATTTCCCAGCTTATCTTTGGAATTCAATTTAAACTTGAAACAAAAACTTGCAAATCCATCACAAGAAAGAAAAATTACAGACAGATCTCTCTTGTGAACATGTTGTTAAGTGCCATTGAGCCACCCTATGTACAACAGAAGGAAACACTGCCCGGTCCTGCGCCATCATCTTGATCATTGTTATGCTTGAGCACATTGTTGCAGCCACTGCTTCAAGCCATCTAACTGAGGGTTTCCTCTTTTTCACTGAATCTCCACTTTACCAAGTATGATGTTCTTCTCCAGGGACTGATCCCTCCTATAACATGTCCAAAGTATGTGAGACTAAGTCTCACCGTCCTCACTTTGAAGGAGCATTCTGGCTGTATTTCCTCCAAGACAGATTCGTTGTTCTTTTGGCAGTCGGTGGTATAGTCAATACTCTTCGCCAACACCATAATTCAAAGGCTTCAATTCTTCTTTGGTCTTCTTTATTCATTGTCCAGGTTTCACATGCATATGAGGCAATTGAAAACACCATGGCTTGGTCAGGTGTACTTAGTCCTTAAAGTGACATCTTTGCTTTTTAACACTTTAAAGAGACATTTGCAGTAGATTTGCCCAATGTAATGTGCATCATTTGATTTATTGACTGCTGCTTCCATGGATGTAGATTGTGGATCCAAGTAAAATGAAATCCTTGATAACTTCAAACTTTTCTCTGTTTATCATGATGTTGTTTATTAGTCCAGTTGTGAGGATTTTTGTTTTCTTTATGCTGAGGTGTAATCCATGCTGAAGGCTGTAATCTCTGATCTTCATCAGTAAGTGCTTCAAGTCCTCTTTACTTTCAGCAGCAAGGTTGTGTCATCTGCATAACACAGGTTGTTAAAGAGTCTTCCTCCAATTCTGATGCCCAGTCTTGTTCATATAGTCCAGCTTCTCAGATTATTTGCTCAGTATAAAGATTGAATAGGTATGACAAAAGAATAAAACGCTGATGTACACCTTTCCAGATTTTAAACCACGCAAGTATCCCCTAATTCTGTTCAAATGACTGCCGCTTGATCTATGTACAGGTTCCTCATGAGCACAATTAAGTATTCTGGAATTCTCTTTTTTTGCAATGTTATCCATAATTTGTTATGACCCACACAGTTGAATGCCTCTGCATAGTCAATAAAACACAAGTAAACACCTTTCTGGTATTCTCTGCCTTCAGCCAATATCTACCTGACATCAGCAAAGATATCCCTCATTCCATGTTCTTTTCTGAATCTGGCTTGAATTTCTGGTCATTCCCTGTCGATGTACTGCTGCAACAGCTTTTGAACGATCTTCAGCAAAATTTTACCTGTCTGTGATATTAATGATATTGTTCAATAATTTCCCCATTCGATTGGATCACTTTTCTTTGGAATAGGCATACCTATGTGAATATAGGTGAAAAATTCTGAACAAACGTTTATCAAGTCAAATTCAGTTATATACAGAAAGGTTGATACTTCAAGACTAAATAGGGTTATTCCAAGTATGTAATGATGATCTAACGTTCAAAAGCATGAATTTACCACATTAACAAGTAGAAAAAGAGAAAAATCATTTGAACATCTTGAGAGATGGAGAAAAAATCATTGACGAATTCCATAGTCCATTACTTATAAAACCTCTCAGCAAACTAAAAATAAAAGAGATTTTTTTTTTAAGTTTAGAACAGATATTTACTAAGAATAAACAAACTTATCACAAACATTGTTCTTAATGGTACCCTATTGAAAACTTTCTTCTTATATAGGGTATAAGTGCTAGTTATTAGCACTTCCTTCCAAAATTGTACTAGAGGCCTTAGCCAGTGAAATTAAACAAGGGAAGAAAGGGACTAAGAATTGGAAATATTGGAAGAAACCTCTTGTTATTAATAGGCAACAAGCTTGTATAGAGAGGAAATCTCCCAAAAAAAATCTGTGAAAAAAAATTAAAATCAATGAGTGAATTTTAGCAAGGTGGCCTGAAACAAAGTAATATGTAAAAAAATTTTATTTCTATATATCATTAAGAAACAAATAGAAAATAAATTACAAATAAAATGACTTTAAAATAAGAGAAAACAAACATAAAATCCCTAGGGAAAAATTCTAACAAGGGATGTAGAGACTTAAATACTAAAATTTATAAAATTAAGGACGTAACTAAACAGAGGGATATAAAATGATCATTATTAGAAAGGTCAGTTTTGTAAAGACATCAATTTTTTATGTGGAATAGAAATCAACCAGAGCATCACAAGTATTTTTTAAAATGCTGACCATACTTCATAGAAGAATTGTGCCTTGGGGGAGATGAATGAAGTTTTATGAAGCTTTAGTAAGAGGGAAAGCTAAAATTCAGCTAGTTTGAGGAATAGCTGATCCAAAGAGTTCTCAGAGGACTGAATAATTGTTCTTGTCATTTACCAGTATTGGCTGAGCAATGTAGGTTTAGCTATGTGGGTTTTAAGGTCATGAGAGGACTACCAGGATGTGTGGGAAAAAATAGAGGTAGGTGGTAATGTCATGCAATGCTCAAAAGTGCAAAGTTTTTAGTTCTTTAGGCATGTCACAATCCCTTCTTTTGGTCAACAGAGAGACTAAGTTTTATAATTTGACCATACCTAGGTTTGTTCAGAATTCTAGATCAACCCAACTAATGTTGACTAAGATCCCAAATTCTTTGGTAGTGATTACTATTAGGGTTTCTTGTGACTTTTGTCTTTGTAGTTGAGTTAAAATTATCTTTCAAATGAGTTACTGTGCAGAAGCATTTAATTAAGACTATGGGCAAAATAGAGCAAACAGTATTGCATAAAATAAATATTAGCATGACAATTATCAAAGGGTTTTGGACACTATCTCTTAGCCAAGTTCCTTCCCCACTTCAGACCAGCCAAAAGAAAAGCTCCCATCCCTGTCCTATGTCTCTGAAGAAGAGAGTTTTGAGATCAGTAGGTTTGCATAATGCATGTTTTCTCTTCAGTTTCTTTATTAGATTTCCAGACCATCTTGTTTTTGTTAAAACTACCCAATAAATCTCTTAGTAGGTAGCTATGTCCTTCTCCCCCTAAGACAGTACACATAATGTCCTATGAGTTGAGTACCTTTGAAATCTCTTTACATTGTACAACTGCTTCTTGAATTTCTACCAATTCTTGCAGTCTTATTTAGGCAGCCCAGGTTATTAGTGTTTTATTATTATTATTATTGTTACTGTCGCATAAAGAATTTTTTTTTTTTTAGCTTTTTCATTGCTGTCAAAGCTGCACACTAGAAGAAAAATCAGCAATCCTGGAATCACCGGTAATCAGAAGGTTTATTATGTCTTTCCTTTCCTTTAATTTCCTCTTCTAATTCCAGTGAATATCCTCTTGGAAATTTATAATCTTGTCCTTTTATAAGGAAGTCATAGTTCTTACCATCTGAGCACCCGTAAGAAAAAAGAAGAGTGAGGTTTTTGAATAGTAAAAATGAATTTGTTCAGGTTAGTGCAAAACCGGAATACTAGTAGGGGCATAACCGGGTAGAGTCCCACAGAGCAAGAAATATTCAAACGATGCAACCCAGGGACAATATTTAGGCTTCAAAAATATCGATTAGTCTGGGAAAAAAATTTTGGCCATTACAAATCAGACAAAGTTCTAATCACTAAAATCTACAAGAAAATTAACACCTCTCTACAACAAAAAGACAAATAATCCAGTTAAAAGGAACTGAACAGACACTTCACCAATGAAGATATTAAAGCGGCCAACAGACACATAAGGAAATGCTCACGATCACTAGCCATTACAGAAATGTAAATCAAAACCACAATGAGATATCATCTCACACTGGCATTACTGGCATGGATCAAGAAAACTGGAAATAGCATATGTTGGATAGGCTGTGGGGAGTTCTCAACTCTTATGCAGTGCTGGTTGGAATGCTAAATGATGCAACAATTTTGGAAAATGATATGCTGCTTCCTTAGAAAGCTGGAAATAGAAATACCATACGATCCAGCAATCCCACTCCTAGGAATACATCTTAGAGAAATAAGTCGTCACACGAATAGACGTATGCACATCCATGTTCATTGCAGCATTGTTCACAATAGCAAAAAGAGGGAAACAACCTAGATGCCCATCAACAGATGAATGAATAAATAAACCATGGTACATACACACAACGGAGTACTATGCAACGATAAAGAACAATGATGAATCTGCAAATCATCTCATAACATGGATGAATCTGGAGGGCATTACGCTGAGTGAAATAAGTCAATTACAAAAGGACAAATACTGTATGAGGCCACTACTGTAAAAACTCATGAAAAGGTTAACACACAAAAAGAAACAATCTTTGAAGGTTACGGGGGGGAGGAGTAGGAGAGAAACACTAAATAGATAATAGATAAGTGGTAACTTTGGCGAAGGATAAGACAGTACACAATACTGGGGAAGCCAGCACAACTTGTACAAGGAAAGGTCATGGAAGCTCCATAGATACATCCAAACTCCCTGAGGGACTGAATTGCTGGGCTGAGGGCTGTGGGGACCATGGTCTCAGGGAATATCTAGCTCAATTGGCATAACATAATTTATAAAGACAATGCTCTACATTCCACCTTGGTGAGTAGCGTCTGGGGTCTTAAAAGCCTGTGAGCAGCCATCTAAGATACTCGAGTGGTCTCACCCTTTTAGGAGCAAGGGAGAATGAAGAAAACAAGATAAAAGGAAAAGATTAGTTCAAAGGACTAATAGATCACAACTACCGTGGCCTCCACCAGACTGAGTCAACCACAACTAGATGGTTCCCAGCTACCACCACTGACTGCTCTGACGGGATCACAACAGAGGGTCTCAGACAGAGCTGGAGAAAAGTGTAGAACTAAATTCTAGCTCACAAAAAAATACCAGACTTCCTGGCCTGACAGAGACTCAAGAAACCCTGAGAGTATGGCCCCTGGACACCCTTTTAGCTCAGTAACGAAGTCACTCCAGAGGTTCACCCTTCAGCCAAAGATCAGACAGTTCCACAAAACAAAACTAGAATAATGGGGCACAACAGCCCAGGGACAAGGACTAGAAGGCAGGAGGGAACAGGAAAGCTGGTAATAGGGAACACCAGGTCGAGAGGGGAGAGTGTTGACATGTTGTGGGGTTGTTACCAATGTCATTAAACAATATGTGTACTATTTATTGAGAAACTATTTGTTCTGTAAACCTTCATATAAAGTATAATAAAAAAATAATAATTAATGAACTTTGTATTTCTGAAGAATTCCCAGGAATAAAAGTCCCCAAAATCCCATTGCCATCAAGTCAATTTCGACTTATAAAGGCCCCAAGTGAATGTTAAATTCATTTTTAATTGTTGCATAGATTTGAGAAGTTTGGAAGAATTAAAATCATAACATTTTGTCATAGGATGTAGTGAGTTTGAGGGAGTCCAAGGCTGCTCAAGGAAAAAGACATGACAGTAATATAGCAGTGCT
The DNA here is from genome assembly GCA_030035585.1 of Dugong dugon. Lineage (NCBI taxonomy): Eukaryota > Metazoa > Chordata > Mammalia > Sirenia > Dugongidae > Dugong > Dugong dugon. The sequence continues at coordinate 40,902,022 of CM057479.1, forward strand.
GCGCAGCAAGCTATTTAATGGAGCTGCTGCACTGACAGCTGCTTACAAGGAGCAATCCTCCACAGTAGGAGGTTGTCTTAGGCTGAATTTTCTAGAGAAGCAAAACCAGGAAAGCGTATAAATATATATTGAGAGAGATTTATATCAAAGAAACAGCTCACGTGACCGTAGAGGCTGGAATGTCTTAAGTCTGGAGATTAGGATAGAGGCTTCTCCTGACTCAAGTAGCTGCAGGGGCTGGCAGACCCAAGATTGGCAGGTTGGAAAACAGAACTCTGCTCATAGGCTGTGAAGATCAATGAATCCTAGGATCGGCAGATAAGCTGATAGCTCAAGTCCCAAAAATCAGAGATCAGATGAACAGGAGGCAGCCACAGGATCCAGAGCCATTAAAAACTCAGAACCTCTGCTTATATTCAGATGCAGGTCACACTCCCAAGGAAATTCCCTTTCAACTGATTGGCTACTCACAGCACATTCAGTCATGGGAGTGATAACATATAAACACTGAGAATCACGGCCCAGCCAAGTTGACACACAATCTTAACTATCACAGAGGTCTTCCAGAGGCAAGTTGCAGTGAAATCAGGGAGTCACCAGAAGGGGAAGAGGGCATGGTAACTCTCAAGGGACAGGAGGAAAAAAAGGCAGGGGTATATATACTAGGTAATGGCCCTCTGCAGCAAGATGAAAAGTCTCTGCTTTAGAGAGCTCTGAAGGGAAACAGTAGCTCGAAGTACTTATAACTACTATATCTTACCTAAGGTTAGTAGATCTTGGATATAGATTTATGTCTTTCTTCAAATTTGGGAAATTTTCAGCCATTATTTCTTCAAATACTTTTTGCCACTTTCTCTCTCTTCTCTTTCTGGAATTTCCATAGTGCATATGTTGGCCTACATGATGTTGTCCCACAGTTCCCTTAGGCTTTGTTCACTTTTATTCATTCTTTTTTCTTTCTGCTCCTCTGAATGGATAATTTCAATTTTCCTATTTTAAAGTTCACTGATTCATTCTTCTACCCACTCACATCTGCGATTCAATTCCTCAGGTAGATTTTCCATTGCAATTACTGTATTTTTCAGTTCCAGAATTTCCTCTTAGTTCTTTTTTTGTAATTTCTATTGTTTTTATTTATATTCTCATTTTGTTCATATGCCATTGCCTGGTTTTCTTAAGTCCTTTGTACATGGTTTCCTTTAGCTCTTTGATCATATTTAAGAGATTTGATATAAAGTGTTTTTCAAGTAAGTTCAATGTCTGGAATTCCTCAGGGATGTTTTTTGCCCATTTTTCCCCCAGTGAATGTGCGTATTTCCAGTTTCCTTGTGTGCTGTGGGATTTTTTGTTGTTGTTGTTGTAAACTGGACATTCAAATATTACAACATAGTTTAACTCTGGAAATCAGATTTGCCTCATTTTCCAGAGTTTACTGTTCTTGATTATTGAAAGCTGCAGTCATCTGTTTCTTTTATGACTTTTCTGTACTATTTTTGCTAAGACATAATTGCTGGTTGTTTGTGGTCATCTTTTTTTACCTTGTATTCAGCTAATATTTGTCAGAGACTTCGTCGAATTCTGGAAGCTAAAGAGAACAAATAAACAAAAAATGACTTCTGTTTTGTGGATTGTCTCTGTGTTGGGACACAAGTTCAAAATTTAGCCAGCCCACTTAAAACTTTGTCCTAACCTTCATTTCCCCTTGCACTGAGCTTAGAGATTAGCTAGTGCTACAAGGTTAGGGTCTTCTCTTACATTTTTTGAACTATGTTCTGCCCTGGGCCTGTGCATGGTTGTCTGAATTCCCCAGTATGCATAGGATTGCTCTAATTTCCCAAAGAAACTCTCTCACAAGTTTTTCTCCCAGGCTTCGGGCTGTCTATTGCATGTCTCATCTGCAATCTTTTTTTCAGAAAGATGTGTATTTTAGTTCACCTTACAATGTTTTCCAGCAATGCCTGACACTTCCATCTTGAGTGAGTTCTGAGTTAGGAAAAACAAAGATGAACACTCGTTATCATTTCTTCAGGTATTCCCCAGACAGACAATCACGATAATCTCTGAATAAGATTTGCTTTACTCTCTGGAACCAGGTGCCAGGGTCCTACACGGGGAACACAGGTTGCCGTCTTGAAAACCACCCCTAAGTTGAGGAAGCCATGGGTCAAGGCAAGGAAAATTCCCCAAGGTTTTTCTACCATTTTTAAATCACCTTTTTTCTTGATTCAGCATTTTTTTGGTTGCTGTAAACCATAGGGTATTTTTCAGAGTTCTGACAATATTGACTCTGACAGATTCTTCTTATTTTTGATATTTCTGGGGAGTGATTGGAGTTTGGAGCTTCCTACTGTACCATTTTGCTGATGTTATTCTCTGTGAGACCAATCTTAAGTTGGTGTCATTTCCTGTAAACTGAGTTTCTGGGCTGAAGATTATGCAGGGGTTTCTGATTTATTCTTAGGAAAAGCCGTTAGTACCTTAATGATAAGCTTACATTAAATGTTTAAAAAATGTGCTCATATCAGCCTGAAAAAAGAGCAGAATACAAGTTGGAGTTGAAATCAACAGATGCGTGGTGCATCCAGTAAGAACTTGTGTGAGGATAATCTATGAGTTCTTGTTGGAGAGGAGTTAGTGGTCATGACAGCTAAGGGGGCAAAGCTTTTGTTCACAGGAATTAAACTTCCTGAGACTGCTTTCCAAGTTTCAATTTTAGTGTGCTATTTATTTATTTTATTTTTCCTGAGTATTCTAAAAGTGGAGCTTCTAAGGAGCAGACAGAACCTTAGTGAGTTCTTTATTATTCCTATGAAATGGGCAGCCATGAGGCATTGCTGGTTCAAAGGTATAATTCTCACATTCCATGCAGGAGACTTGAGTTTAATTCTTGGCCAATGCACCTCATGCACAGCCACCAACTGTGTCAGTGGTGGTTTGCATGTTGCTATGATGCTAGACAGGTTTCAGCAGAGCTTCCAGACTAAGACAGACTAGGAAAAAAGACCGGTGATCTACTTTGAAATCAGCTAATGAAAACCCTATAGATCACACCAGTCCAATATACAACCCATCATGGAGATGGCACAGGACTGAGCAGCATTTTGTTTCATTGTGCATGGGGTCACCATGAATCAGGGGATTACTTGTTGACAGCTAACACCACCACTAGATAAATAGGTTGATTTTACCAAGAAGGAACGGCAAAGCCTAAAAGTTGTTTTGCTACTATCAGAGCAACTGTTAAATGGCAAGAAAGGCTCTAGCCGATTATGAAACAGAGGCAATGTTAAGAATAGACTCATAGCCATACATGATTTGAGTAAATTAAATTCACTTGTAGACATTGACAGGGACCTAAAGATTTTAGCTCATGTTCATGACTGATCTTTACAGTTTTCTCAGGATGTGGGGTTGATCAACAGGATATACACTGAAGACAACTTCTACAATCTCATTGAATTTCCCATTTAAGGCTTATTAAGAATGTTTTTAATTTTATTTTCTTGGTGTATTAACATTTTTGAGAGGTTACATTTCAACATTTCAGGGCAGTCTAAGCATCTGCCTTGGTGTGGCAGAGACTGTCTGGATAAACAATTGAATCTTTTCCAATGTGCTTTTTAACCCAAGAATTGAATGCTTGATATTGATTTTGCTCCAAGATCTGAGAAGAGATCCAAGTTTACTGTGCAATTGCTGCCACTCTGCACAAAAGGGGTAAATTTTTGTTATGGAGTTAAGTGAAAAATTATAATAAACAATGGGTCTCTGAATGGATCTCTGGTATTTATTGTCCTATTAAGGTAGAATCTCCAGTGTTTGTCCCTATCTTTCATATAACCCATTGCCGTTGTGTTGAATTCAGACTCATAGCAACCTTATAGGACAGAATAGAACTACCCCATAGAGTTTCCAAGGCTGTAAATCTTTACAGAAGTAGACTTTCTCCTGTGGAGAGGCTGGTGGATTTGAACCACTGACCCTTCAGATAGCAACCGAGCACTTAAACTTTGCATCACCAGATCTCCTTTTATCTTACATATACAAATACAAACAACATTTTATGGTAGTTATGGAGTCCAAGGGTAAGAATTTTGACGAAAATCCTTAAAGTTATTGAAGACAGTCTCTAGTGAGTCTGTTCAGGCCAAAGACTCAGGTTTGTCAGCTTTCATCAGATTATATAAAGGGGCATTCAGTTTAAATATGTTAGAAGTTCCATGTCTACAGTATCCTGTGAAAACAAGGACTCCTCCAGTTTTTCTGTTAGTAATTGGTGAGGGAAAATAATAAATAGCTTCCGATTTTTGTATGTTGCCATGGACTAGAAAATGCACTTGGTTCTAACAAAAGTGTAGTTTGTCCTTAAAAGCATTGTCAGCAAGTGGAGGGAATGAATTCTGTAAGACTTTCAGTCTAGAGTAAGGAACAGAAGATCATCCACATAATATGTAAGTGCAGAGTCTTGAGTGTATCTACAGAAAGTATGACAATGCTTCTGTACATCAGTGGGACATAACTGCTACATATATTGTTTATTTTCCAAAAAGATAAAATAATGCGCAAAAAGATATTATGAGTCTGAGTGGAAAGGTATGCTAAAAAAAGTGCTAAGTATAGATCTGCCAGTGCAAAGTTACCAGCTGTCTCAGAAATTGAAGATAGAATGGTATTACAGTTGGGAATTTCAGGGAAGTGAGAAAATGTAGACTTGTTAATAGTCCATAAATCTTGCACAAAGTGGAACAACACCCATTTGTCTTTTTAGTAGATATAAGGTTATGGCAAACCAAAAAAAAAAACTCAAACCCATTGCTGTTGAGTCAATTCCAACTCATCGCACCCCATAGGACATTGTAGAACTGCCCAGTTGAGTTTCCAAGGGGTGACTGGTGGATTTGAACTGTCAACCTTTGGGTTAGCAGCCAAGCTCTTAACCACTGTGCCACCAGGGCAGGTCTAATGTAGGGGGTTTGGAGTCCTTTCTGGTGGTTTGTGGATATGATGGGTCACAGAGCTTCAAGAGCCTCTCTTATTAATTGGTATTGGGATATCTTCAGTTAGGACATAGATACATTGATTGAGAACTTTAAGAGATCATACCCATTAGTATGCCCTACAAATGAAATTAATGTGGGACATATTGAAGTTCTGATACATCAGTTGTGAAGTCATCAGAGTGAGTAATCAATATATGCTATCATAAAAGTATGGACCAGGTATTTACCTTCTTCCAGGGTTTCCAGAGGTCTCTGGGTGAAACAAATGGTTTGTGCTCAACTACTAATCTAAATGTTGGTGATGTATGCTACCCATTGTTGGCGCAGAAAAAAGGCTCAATGATCTGCTTCTATAAAGATTACAGTAAACAAAACCCTATGGTACAGTTCTACTGTGTTACACATGGGGTGCCCATGAATTGGAATTGACTCAATAGCAACATGTTTGGCTTGGTTAGGGTTTCCAGAAAGAGTTCATCTGGTTCACATTTAATAATGGCAACACATTTCCTAACAGGTATTGCTTCCACAGATTCATTGGAATGGAATCACTAAACAGAAAAGCTTATTGATCAGTGGGAATCTGTAGAGACAGGAAGTGGGTGAGACAAAAGCAGTCTGTGGAATATTTGAAATTCCTACCAAGGAAACCTCTTTGAAATTCCTACCAATGAAACTTCTTTGTTACTCTGAAAAAGAAAGAATGAAAAGGAAGTATGGTTTACAGTAGAGAACGTAGCCCTGGGAATCGATAAGAAATAGAATGTTCCAGTTTTGCAACTGCATGGAAATTTCTCCCTTTTATGTTAATAATAATTATAGTCAGATGAGTGACTGCTTCCTCGGAAGTGTGCCTAGATTCTATATTTCTAGCTAAGGCAGGGCAATTTTTCTTCCAATGTCTCTGCCTTATAATATCAATAGGCATCTTTGTCTAAACTACACTAGAGAAGTTCTTGCTCTTAGGGTTATCTAATTCCTAATCTGAAAAGCTCTTAATTTAGTCTGAATTTTTTTCATCTTCTTGGTCAAAGTATCTTCAAAGTTTCAAAAAGATCTAGTAACTCAGGGTGTTAATGTTAATCTTCCATCCTATTTTCTGTTATTTAACAAAACCTAACACCTCAGGTTAAGGACCTAAGAATATGCATAGGGAAGTTGTAATGTTTTCTCCTCAATTAAGACCTGAAATCTGAAGATGGTAGGGAATAAGTCTCTAAAGAATAGAATAGATTCATGTAATCACGTACTTAATTATTTGTTTGTTTATATATTTATGGTGTTACAGAACTGTATTTTTTGCCAATCACTTTTTATAGGAAGCACAACATGGATAGCTGGAAAAGGTCCAATCCTATTTTAAAACTCTTTTTATATCCATATGTGATCAAATTTTGATACATATATTGTATAACATTTTCACAATTAACTTATCATACATTTTTTAGCCAAATAAATTGTTAGGGAGTCCTCAATTCTTATCAAGGATTAGAAAAATAATTAGATTATTCAGTCTAATCTTGACCAAAGTTTAAGCTATAAGATCAGCAAGGCTGGTCATCATCACCACCTAATTATAAGATATTGTGATAAAATATTATCCAATGATATGTGTGTGTTCAGGAAAGGGAGATGAAGGAAAGAGAAGAAGTTCTGGTAAAAGTTCAGGGGGAGGAGGTGCATAAGCAGTGTAAAGAAGAGATAGAAATTATAAAAGAAACCAAATAGAAGCATGGGAGGTGAAAAGTACAATAATTGAAAGGAAAATTTCACTGGAGGAGTTCAGCAAGAGACTTGAGCAGGCAGAAGAAAGAATCCACAAACTTGAAAATAAGATCATTGAAATTTTTGAGTAAAAGGAGCTAGAAGAGAAAAGAATGAAGAAAAGTGAATGAGCTTAAGGGACTTGAGGGACACCATCGATCAACCAATGTGAAAGTCCCAGAATAAGAAGACAGAAAGAAGGAGGCAGAAAGAATATTAAAGAAATAATGGTCAAAAACTTACCAAATTTGATGAAAGATATAAATCAGCAAATCTGAATATAATAAATAAAAAAAAATTTACACTGAGACACATTATGATCAGACTCTTGGAAACCAAAGATAAAGAATGAGTCTTGAAAGTGGCAAGAAAGAAGTGAATCATCACATACAAGGGATCCTCAATAAGATTTAGTGCTAATTTCTCCTCAGAAACTATGGAGGCCAGCAGGTAGTGGGATGACATATGTATAGTGCTGAAAGAAAAGAATTGTCAACTATGATGGTTATTTTATGTGTCATCTTGTCCAGGCTATGATTCTCAGTGGTTTGGACAGATACGGGACTGGTTGGTGTTCTGTAATGTAACATAACCTAATGTAACACAGTACAATGCAATGCAATGCAATCTTCTTCTGTGATGTGATCAACTAGTCAGTTGAAAGGAGAGTTTCCTTGGTGGTGTGATCTGCCTCCAGAGTATAAATGAACATTCTAGTGGAGCTTGCTCTCTCTTGACCTGAACTTTTCTCATTGCTTGACCTCCAACCTTGGGACATAAGTCTGCAGAAGTCTCTGGCCTACTGCCTGACTTACAGATTTTGGATTGCCAGTCCCCACAATCCCATGAGCCAGCAGAGGTCTCCAGCCTGCCACCTGACCTACAGACTTCGGACTTGCCAGCCCCTACAACCCTACAATTACACAAGCTGTTTCCATGAAGTATATATAGTTCACTCTTTCTTTATATATATATATGTATGTATGTATATATAGATACATCTCACTGATTTTGCCTCTATAGAGAACCCAACTTGGTAAAGCACAGGATCAACAAAAAAGAGGAAGACCTTCAAGGAGATGGATTTACACAGTGGTTGCAACAATGGGCTTAAGCATAACGATGATTGTGAGGATGGCACAGGACAGGGCAGTATTTTGTTCTGTTGTTCATAGGGTCACTATGAGTCGGAACTGACTTAATGGCACCTAACAACAACAGCAAAGAGCCCAACTAAGACATCAACCAAGAATTCCATATCTGAAGAAAACCTCCTTCAAAAATAAGGCCAAAATTAAGACATTCCCAGATTAGATAAGCAATAACTGAGATAGTTTGCTATCATGAGACCTACCCTACAAGAAATACTAAAGGGAGCCCTTCAGAGTGAAATGAAAAGACATTAGATAGTTACTTAAATTCATATGAATTAATGAATAACTCAAATAAAAATAAAGTAATGGGGAAATACAAAGGCCAAATGCATTGCATTTTTGGCTTTTAACTCTATTTGTTATGTCCTACATGATTTAAAAGACAGATGTATAAAAAAGTATAAATTTATGTTATTGTACACATGAAGTTTAAAAATGTGATTGTAATAACAACAGCATAAGAAACGAGCATAGATGTTTAGGAAAGAGTTTCTGTATGCTACTTAAGTTGATATTAATTCAAACTAGATTATTATAAAGTTAGGGTGTTAAACATAATTCCCACTGTAACCACAAAGATAATATCTCAAAAGTGTGCACCAAAGGAGAAGGGAATTGAAATAGATTACTAAATAAAATCAACTAAACAAAAAAGAAAGCTGTATTGGAGGAAATAAGAAACCAAAAAGTATAAGACAACTAAAAAACAAATAGTAAAATGCCAGTAGTACCGTATTTTCATGCAAGTAACACATGCATTCTACTTTTTTTTGCCAACTGAACACAAGTATGCTATGCCGATTTTCTTCTGTTTTGAAGGGGGGAAAGGTTTTACTTCTATCTTTCCCTATATGAAAACTTTCATACAGATTGTTATTCTAAATATGAATGATGAAGTGATAAGTGTCCTAGAAAAAAACACATGAAAATATCTATGGTAGACTGAAAGACTGGCAGTTCGAATCCACCCAGCATTGTCTTGAAAGATGGGCCTGGTAATCTGCTTCTGAAAGGTCACAGTCTTCAAAACCCTATGGAGCAATTCTATTCTGCACAAATGGGTCGCCATGAGTTGGAATCAACTTGACAACAACCAACAACAAAATGGTAGACAAAACATTTTAAGTAAGATACAGAAGATGGCACTCTAGGCAGAAGCACCATGCCGTCCCTCCACAGCAAAGATCTGAAAAACTACGCCTAACAGAGAATCAACAATCCTGAAACCCTAGAACATCAAATGAAGAGATAAAGAACTCAGCCAAGCACCAAATGGAGTGAGAATACTGAAAGAGAACAGAGAGCGAGGAGAGACTCATGCAGAGACTCCTTACCAGCTAACGAAGCGCGGATCTACCATCTTGGACTCCTATCAGAGACCAGCAAACGGGAGAATGGGAGAGCAGCCTTGCAGAGCATCCAGTGGGAGACGGAACGACCGGTAAATTGCAGTGTGTGCTTTCCCACCCCACACCCCTCTCTGCCTCGGCTGGGGCTCCCCTACTCCCCGTGGCCAGGGTCCCTGGGCTGGGGGTCGCTGGTGCTTGGATTCCACGCACCCAGGCTGGCAGCTCTCTGAGAGCCGTTTGTTGGCTGCTGGCGTAGCTTTTTCTGCCACCTCCCCCTCTTTTTTCTCGGGTGCCTGGTTCCGAGCGCCGTTTTTGCTCTCTCCTGCGGGGCTGTGGGGCTGCGTCCGGGCATGTGGCTGCTTCCAGGTCTGGGCTGCCACGCTGGTGAGATCCCGGGGCCTTTGTTCGTTCACCCCTCTGCTTCCCGTGGCTGCAGTCTCTTCACCGGGGTCTGCCGGCTGCTTGGATTCCTCGTGCCCGGGCGGGCGGCTCTCTAGGTGCCATTTGTTGGCTGCTGGTGCTGTCTTTTTTTTTTTTTTTTTCTTTTTCTTTTTTTTTTTCTCCTGCTCCTTTTGGTTTCTCGCTTGCCTCTTGCCACCTCCCCCTCCTTTCACTCGGCTGCCTGGCTCCTTGCACCCTCTTAGCTCCTTTCTGAGGGTCCCCAGAGTGCAGGCAATTTGTGATATACGCTTTCCACTCTCCACCCTTCTTCACTCACACTCGGCCTCCTCTGTTTCCCATGGACACAGTCTCTTGTCCAGAAACACCAACCTGCACTGGCTGACTCTCTGAGTGCCATTCATTGACTGCTGCTGTTGCTTTTTTTTTTTTTTTTAATTTTATTTATTTTCTTTTTTGATTAGTTTTGTTTTCCCTCTTTTTCCCTTTTGTCTTTCTTCATTGCTTAATTTCTCGTCTCTCTATCTCTTCCTTCTCTTTCTGATCCCTGAATACCAGGCGATGTATGCCTCTGCACCTTCTGGTCAGGCTGTGCTGTGAAACCTGAGACCAACTACCCCAGACGTCATAGCTGCATCAATGGGATCCCTGGAAACTTTGCAGTTCTTTAACTTTTCTGATTTTTATTTGTTCATTCTTTCCTTTTCTTTCTCTTCCCCCTTCCGGTTTCCTCCATCCCATAGTCTCTCATCTATCCATTCCAATGACAAGCTCCCCTAGCATTCTTTTATGTTGGTATGCTTTTCGCTCCTGCTCCTCTCTCCTCTCTCCCATGTCCAGCTTAGCTTCACACATAACCATCTCCCCGCTGAATCCTTCCTACTTGCACTGTGCACTTGACATCACACCACCAAGCTGTGCAGGCACGCCCTATTGGAACCTGCCCAGCACTGACTACCGACCATCCTGGTGGCTGCAGTGAGTGCCACAAACCACCCGTCCCAGTGGCTCCTCTTCAGCTACATCTGCCCAGCTGTACCACAAGGACGAAACAAACAAACAAAAAAAAAACTCTACAATCTATAAACGAGAGAAATATCTACTGAATGCCCCCAAAATAGCAAACAATATCAAAACATTTACAAAAACAAGACAAGATGGCTCCAATAGGTGCCCAAATTAAAACACCAGATAACTCTCCTGTGAAAGAAAATGCACTAGAAGTACCTAATAGGGAACTCTAATCACTAATACTCAGAATTTTCCAAGAACTGAGGCAAAAACTGACAAACATGAGGAAAAAATAGACAAATTTATGGAAAATACAGACAAAAAATTGGAAGAATTCAGCAAGATGATGTAGGAACAAAATGCCAAAATAAATTCACAACTCGAAATTATACAAAAACAACAATTAGAAATCCAAAAGATAAACAACAAGATTTCAGAAACGGATGATGTCATAGAAGGGCTGAGAAGCAGATTTGAAACCGTGGAAGACACGATCAGTGGAACTGAAGACAAACACTTGGATACAACTCTGTTTCAGGAAAACTCAGAAAAAAGAACAAAGAAAAATGAAGAGACCCTGAGAGTTATGTGGGACACAATTAAAAGCAAAAACTTACGAGTGATTGGCATACCAGAACAGGGGGAGAAAACAGAAAACACAGAGAGGATCATTGACGAACTGCTGACTGAAAACTTCCCCAATATCATGAAAGATGAAAAGCTGGCCATCCAAGAAGCTCAATGAACCCCATATAGAAGAGACCCCAAAAGAAAATCACCAAGACATATCATATTCACACTCACCAAAACTAAAGACAAACAAAGAATCCTGAGAGCAGCTCATGAAAAACAAGAAGTCACATACAGAGGAGAAACAATAAGACTAAGCTCAGATTATTCGGCAGAAACCATGCAGGCAAGAAGGCAGTGGGATGACATATATAAAATCTTGAAAGAAAAAAATTGTCAGCCAAGAATAATATATCCTGCAAAACTCTCGTTCAGGTTTGATGGTGAAATTAGGTCATTTCCAGATAAACAGAAACTAAGCAAATATGCAAAAGTCAAACCAAACTTACAAGAATTATTAAAGGGAGTTCTTTGATCTGAGGACAAACAGCTTCAGCCCTCACGCAGGACCTAGGGCCTAGGACGCAGGTTCATATGTACCAGATACCATTCTAGGAAATGAACTACTGAGGACTCACAAAACAAAAGAAATACAACAGGGAATCAGAGAAATCAATCAAAGGATGACAACAACATCAAAACAATGAAAGAGGGAACAAATGGCATATGTATAGAACCTTCTAAAGGAGAGGAAGGCAAGGCGATACCAAGTAAGGGTAGACTGCTTCAAAATTATAAAGATAAGGGTAAAATTCATGGTAACCACAAAGAAAGTTAACAAACCAACTCATAAAAATAAAGATGAAAGACATGAAGTCTCAGCAAAAACAAAACCTACAAAAACAAAAGAAATGAACACAAAATCCACAAACAAAAGTATCTCAGCACAAGAGAGTAAGAAGAACAAAGAATACTTCAGCACCACAAAAAAAAGCACTACAAAATGACAGCAACAAACTTCCATCTATCAATAATTACACTGAATGTAAATGGACTCAATGCACCCATAAAGAGACGATGAGTGGCAGAATGGATAAGAAAACAGGATCCATCAATATGCTGTCTACAAGAGACACACCTTAGAAACAAAGATGTGAATTTATTAAAAGTCAAAGGTTGGAAAAAAATATATCAAGCTAACAACTACCAAAAAAGAGCAGGAGTGGCAATTCTAATCTCAGATAAAATAGACTTTAAAACAAAATCTACCGTAAAAGACAAAGAAGGACACTATATAATGATTAAGGGGATGATCCATCATGAAGACATAACCATAATAAATATCTATGCACCCAATGACAGGGCTCCAAAATACATGAAAAAAACTCTAACAGCACTGAAAAGAGAAATTGACAGTTCCACAATAATAGTAGGAGACTTCAACATACCACTCTCAGTAAAGGACAGAACAACTAAAAAGAAACTCAGCAAAGATACAGAAGACCTAAAGGACACAATCAGCCAACTGGACCTCATAGACATATATAGAACAATCCATCCAACCGCTGCAAAGTACACATTCTTTTCCAATGCACATGGAACGTTCTCCAGAATAGACCACATCTTAGGCCACAGAGAAATCCTCAACAAGATCCAAAACACTGAGATAATTCACAGTATCTTCTCTGACCACAATGCCATCAAGGTAGAAATTAACACTAGAAAGAGCAAGGAAAAAAAAACATTTTAAGTAAGATATAAAAACACTAATCATACAGGAAAAAATATTGTAAATTGGATAATATCAAAATTAAGCATATCTTATTATCAAAAACCACTGTGTAGAAAGTGATAAGGCAAGTCACTCACTAGGAAAATATATTTGCCATATATCTCTCCAACAATGAATTCGTACATAGAGTATATAAAGAACTCTCATGAATCTGTAAGGAAAAGACGGTCAATCCAACAGAAAAATATACAGATCTTGAACTAGCACTTGATAACAAAAAATATCCAAATGGCCATTCAGCATATGAAAAAGCACTCTATTTAAATACCTAAAGGAAAATGCAAAGGAAAAAAAAATATGATAACACTTCACACATACAGAAGTGCTAAAATTTAAAAGACTGAGAACATTAAGTGTTGCATAGCAGCTGTAAAACTCACACACTTGTGATGGGAAAATGATTTGCTATAACCATTCTGGAAACCTATTCGGCGTATCTATTAAAGCATATACTTTGGTTCAGTAATCTCACCACTATGAATATACCCAAATATTTGCATATGCTCACTACAAGAAGTGAACCATAGCAGTAAATAAAAAGAAAAGAAATCAAGTCAGGTGCCAATCATCAGTAAAATAGATTACCAGTTTTTTGTACAATCACTTGAATCCTATAGATCAAAGATTCTCAGTTGGAGACAATTTCCCCTCAGAAAACACTTGGTTAAAACTGGAGACATTTTTAGCTGTCACAACTGGGGGAGGGAGTGCTATTAACAGATTCTAGCGATGCGGCTTAACATTCCACCATGCACAGGACAACCGTCCCAACAGAGAATTATCTGACCCAGCATATCAATAGTGCTGAGATGAAGAAACTTTTCTATAGCACTATGACTGAAGTAAATCACACATAACCACATGGACAAAAGAAACTAGACACGAAGGAGTTTTAACCTAAATAATTGCATTTATGAAAGTTCAAAACCAGACTAAACAAATCCGTACATGAAATTATAAGTTAGCCTAATGCTTATCTTTGATAGGCAACAGTAATTAGAGGAGTCAGGAGGAAGATCTTGGACAGTGGTAATGTTCTAATTCTTAATCTAGGTGCTGGTTACATGTTTTTCTTTGTGAAAATTTTTTAGCTGCACATTTATTATTTCTGTACTTTTCTATTTGTATATTAAAGTTCAGTAAAAAAGCTGCTTAAAATTTTATTAGATAGTTCTCTCCTTAAAGCCTTTCTGGCTACTATTCCAGAATGGTAAAGACATCCCAGCCTCTATAGATCTTGTCCTTGGGAACTTTATAGTCTTCTCACTTTAGCCTGCAGAGTGATTCCACTCTCTCTAATAACTACTCCCAAGCTCAGTTTCAGATCTGCCCTTATATATCAAAGGGAAGGACCATCTCCTCTGTTAATGTCACAAGAGACCAGATTTTAGAGATTTTCTTTAAAGATACTCCATTTTTATAAAGCAATTATGTTTGACATAGCCATTTGTGTCCCTCCTTTGTTATTAAATAGGTATGTAAATTAGAATCATTAACTTTCAAATATATAGAACAAGGATTTTTCAACTTTGCTGAACCACAGATTCTCATGGAAAGTTTTAAAATATACTTATGCTTGGGCTTCACTATGTCAGAACTACTGAAGCAGAATCCATTAAGAAATGAGAGAAGTCTGTTATGTAATCAAGACATTTGTTAAATGAATAAATTAGAGCTGTATCTTACAAATATTTCCAACTTACTATCAAAATTTCTTTAAATTTTATAGTAAATTATAATTTTAGTTTTTATGTATTTGGTAAAATAATCCAATTTGTAGATTTTTTTTAGCACAAACCTATTTTAACATTCACACTAGCTTACAAATGAATAGATTTCTAAGAAAACATCAATAGCTAATTAGAAAGGCAACAAATTATCCAACAAATGGTGTTAGTGAAAGAGGTGATGTATTTGGTAACTTTTAATTGAAGTCTGACCTTATGCCACATACCAAAATCCATTTCAGATTCACTGAAGATTAAAATAAAAAATGAAATCACTAGAAAAAGCTAGAAGATAAGTTCTTCAAGTATAAAATGATTGAAATTGGAATAAGGGGAATCTTGAAACAGAGGAAACTTGTTATAAACATAAAATTAGTGGAAAAAATAAAAAGTAAAACGACAAATTTGCCACAAACTTACTACTTTTTTGTTTAGAAAGTATTAAATGAAATTAGAAGCTATATGACAAAACCAAATAAACAAACAAACAAAAAAAAAAACCAATTGTTGATTTCTGACTCATGGCAACTCCATATATGTCAGAGTAGAACTGTGCTCCACAGGATTTTCAAAGCTGTGACCTGTTAGAAGCAGATTGTCAGGCTTTCTTCTGAGGCACCTTTGGATAGTTTTGAATAATCAACCTTTTGGTTAGTAGTTGAGTGATTACCAACCATCAAACTTCACTGTTGCCAAGTCGATTCCAACTCATGGGAAAGAATAAAACTTCCCATAGAGTTTCCAAGGGTGTAAATCTTTAAGAAAGCAGACTGTCAACATCTTTCTCCCGCAGAGCGGCTAGTAGATTTGAACCACTGCCTTTTTGGTTAGTAGCCAAGTACTTTTAATCACTGTGCCACTAGGGCTCCAAACACCCAGGGACTCCTAAATGAACGAAGGGGGAAATATATTTTCAGTAATTTTGATGAAAAAGGGATTTATATCTTTTATATATAATGATGATATCAAAAGACGATTTTCAAAAGAAGAAATAAAAAAATTTAATCAATATGCAAAAATATTTTTAACCTCACTAATAATCTGGTGTTAATTCATATAGTTAGAAACTGAAGTGTTTGAGGTTTCAGCCTACTAACTAGCAAGCTAGCAAGTTAGTTTGTCACAGTTTCAAAGCTTCACACTGGCAGAAAGGCACAGACCTTTGTCAGAGGCAAAGACAGCTTATTATTCAAAACAAAAGCATTAGTTACTATGAAAGAGCACTCTGCAACTGAGGCACTTGACATAACTAAAACGGCTGAAACGGGTCAGAATCATATTCCATTTTGTCCTAGGGCCCTGCCTCTGTTTTTTAGAGTATGTAACCCATGACCATGCTCTTGAACAAAATAACTTGTTCTGAAACATTCTGAGATGGTGTACCCAGATTGTTGCAGGAACCAACTCTGGAACACAGGAAACTGTGGCTAAGGTTGAGTATCCCAGCCAATAGAAATTCTTGATAAATGAGTCTTACAGAGCATGCTGAATGTCAACCAATCAAATATACCCTATACTTTTTCCCCACCTGTACAAAGTTCTGCTAAAAGATATGGCCTTATGCTCCATCTTCCCAACACTGTTTTGAAAATTCATTATGGCACTTCCCGATTTTCAATCAGAATAAATTTTTTTTTTTAACAGAAACTCTGTTTCATTTTTAACACTACAGAAATGTCTTGCGTCAGTTCTCCAAGCCACATTTCCATGGGGCAACAAAATAAGGGCCTGGTGGGGCATGCACATACAGTGGGGGTGCATTATAGGAGAGAAATCCTGAGTTTAGGATATCTCATCTTATATATGGGTTATTGGCAAACTTACCCACTCTCTACTCTGTAGAGAGACATTATTTTATTACCTTGAAATGTAAGCAAATGTCTCTGTGAGTGGAAGGAGGTGTCTGTAAGTTGTTTAACTCAGAATGTTTCAGGGAAGAGATGTCTTTAAGTCTTTCTAGAGGGACTCACTGTCTTTATCTTTTCTATCTGGAAATATAAATAAAATTTCTCCAGAGGGACTCCCTGTGTCTATCTTTTCAGAGCTGTTTTTAAAAACATTCTTGAAAAGATAGTTCTGGAACACAAGGGCTTCGATGCCCAAACATGTAGAAACATTAGACATTTATGGAAAATTGTCTCCTAACATCGAGGAAGTGCAATTAAATAACTTTATGATATTTTAAACCATCTTATCATCAAAGAGTATATATTATGTGTGTATGGGGAGGTACACACACACACACAAAGTGTTCAGTGTGTGTTCCCTCTCATGCCTGGTTAGATGTAAATTGTTATAAGTTCTTTTGAAAGCAATTTTGAAATATGCATTAATATTAATATCACTCATACTGTTTGACTCAGTAAAGTCATTTATAAGAATTGAAGCTAAAGAAATAAGTTTATAGTAAAAGAGTTATATGCTTACTATTTTTGTATTCTGGCAAAATTTAAAACAATATAATTACTCCCAAATAGATTAGTGGTTAAATATAGTTGGAATGGAATAAATTTGAAGATTACATTCACCTAGAGAATAGCACCTGAGAGAATGTTAATTTAAAACATAGCCGTTAGCAAGCTGGAGAAAAATTATAGATAGATATACCAAAAGCCAAACTTATTGCTGCCGATTGGGACTAATAGTGACCCTGTAAGACAGAGTAGAACGGCCCCATAGGCCGTGATGTCACTAGGGTGTGCAGGGAGGGGGGTAGTGCAGCGGGGGTGACACCAAAATGACCCTAAGGTCCATGGCAGTGGGGGCAGCAGGCGGGCCGGTGTCAATGGGGAGGGGCTGCCAAGGCAATGGGGTCACTAGGGTTGGTGTCAGCCGTCACCCAGTGCAGTAACTCATCACACACCCCAACCCCCTACCCCCACCTCTCCTTCCCCTACCCCTCCACCTCCCACCGCCCATCATCTGACAGTCACTAGGGTTGGTGTCAACCAGTGCACTAACTTGTCACCAACCCCCCCAAGTCACCCGCCAGTCAGTGCCTGCCATTGGGTGGAGAGGAGGGTTTTCACCTTGGCTAATGGGAGATGGGAGGAGCTGCAGGGAGAAGCACGGGGCAGGGCCGGGAGGGGTAGGGCCACGCGGCACTGTGCACGGCCCTGTGCCAGGGTGGTGCCAAACTGGGTCACTCCACACACGGGGGGTGGGGGCGAGGGAGATGGGTGACACCATGAGTAACCTCACTGGGTGACAACAGCCTTAGTGATGTCACTGCCCATAGGGTTTCCAAGGCTAGCAATGGGATTTATGATAAAGAATCTGACTCCATTTTTGATGTTTGACCAGTAATAGCTTTCAAGCCCCACCTACCTTCTTTCTTCTTTCTCACATCTGGCCAAGCTGATAAGAAAGCCCACTGGCTCCCTCCTTTGGCACTGGCAGGAAATTCAGATCTCACAAACTGCCAACCTGATTATGGGAATATTTTCTCAGTCCCATCTCCTAGCCACTAAAAGATACAACCCACTCTCTCTACCTTGCTCAAGGGAAATGAACCAGCTTGAGTGCCTTTCTGGCTGTCCCCAGAAGCCTCATTTTGTGAGTAATAAATCCTTTTATACCCTCTTTGAGCATGTTTGGCATCATCAGTCAGGACATCTGAACCAATTTTGCATGTGTGAGGTTGACCCCATACTCCTCAGAGCAACAACAAAACAATATTTTTATGCATTAAAATTCTGTGTATATATATATATGTACATATACATGTACATATACATATATATATACACGTACACATATATATATAGAAACACTCACAATCTTCATAGACTTAGTTTGCTGGGAAGATATGATGGCTTCTTGAAAAAATGATAATATCTTAAGAAGCAAAATTTTTAACTGCTTGTAAATTTAGTGGTATTAATAAGATAGATTGAGCCAATAGACTTATCTTCTTAACACCTTCTCAGAAAAATTGTCACATAACCAATACTCACAGACTGTAGAATGTACTTCCAGGGAAGAAAATTAAATATCAAAATCATGGGCAAACCTGTTTCTCTTCACGTTCAAACCTGTTTCTCCTCCTGTATTTCCTTTCTAATACCACCATCTAGCTTAACTAGAAATTTAGTTCTTATTCTTAATTCCTCCTTTCCCCTCACACTCTACATCCAATCTAACAGCACGTCCAGTCTATTCTACCTCCTAAATGTTTCCTGAATCAGTTTATTCTCAATCTTTAGTGTTGCCACCCTTGCCTGAGCACAATCACCATCTGCTTGGATTACAGACACAGTTTTTGAAGCTGCCTCCTTACTTTAATTTTTGCCACCCTCCAATTTTTTATACATACTTTTCTACTTGCAACTTTTTAGAAAATTCCTTTTTCTTTGAAAAATAAACACTAAAGATTACTCCCTAATCTACAGAGTAGGACACTTCATGATCTAGCACCTGTTTACCCTCCACCTTATCTGAGTTATTTGCCTACATAATCACTTTGTTCCATTTATGCTGTTGTTCTTTCTGTTCCTCAAACAGTTACATTCCTTTTCACCACAGTGCCTTTCCCCAAAATGTGCCTGATGCCCAGGGTAGTTGCTCAGCAAAAATGCACTTGTATTATATTACTATTAACTATTTCTTAACCTATTGGTAAGTAGCCACTTATCCAAGCCTGCTTCTGACCCACCAGTAGTTCCTTTGGGCCTCCCCAGATCTCCTCCCAATTAACTGTCGAAAGATTAATGCCTGCAATACAGGGGTCTCCGGGATGCTCCCTGACTAGCATCCATGTTGTTACCCAAAACAAGTATCCTATATTTTAGTCAATTCCTTTGGCTCACTTTTGAGGCTGTAGATTGCAGGCCTATAGTCCATACATACCCGACTCCCAGACCCAGGAAAGCCCAAGTCTGTACCACAAGGAGGCTGAAAAACGTTTGTCAACTTTCCAATCAGCTTTTTCCTATATGACCCCTAGCTACAGAGGTCTTTTGGATAACCCTATAAAATATAGGAATCTACGACGTTCTCTATTACAGTATTCAATTTATTTGCACCATAAATTTATTTCCTCTTTTAAAAACCCACTATTATGTTTATGTGTTTACTGGTATATTATTTTTCTTCTATTCTAGATTTAAACTTCATCGTTTCTCTCTTTCACCATTGTATCACTTAATGCCTGACATATATATATATATGTATATATATACACACACACATATGAATCTAAACATTTCTTCATGTTTCTGGCATAAAGAAAAGAGAGACCATATTGTTTTCTGAGTCTAAGAAACATTACCAACAATATGGTCCTGAGAATGCAAGTGGAGAATGTATTCTTACTGCTCAAGTACAATTAAAAAAAATGAACATAACCAGAGGTTTATTTTAAAAATATGTAATTTTCAATAGTATGCTATCTTGTCCTCCTTTCTCAATTTAATTTCTTCTGAGTTGGAATCAGCTCTATGGCCATGGGTTTCTACCAAGCTTATTCCCTCACAGCCAAGTAGATGCTATCAATGGAAAGGAAGCTGAGATTATTTATGTATTTCTTGGGGAAATTTATCCAATGTTTGTATCTTCTTATTGTGATTTTGTAACACCTTATGAAATAAAGCACTCTGTTGGAGCACTGGTGGTCCTGAGAAGTGCCATGTGGGTAGCATAATTGAGGGTATATCAAGGCAAGTTCAGGGGTTCTGTGATTACAGAGTGTAGACAGATACTTAAAGTCCATGAACAGCACATGGAAGACACCTGAAGATCCTAAGAGATACTAGGAAGGGGCACTTAGAACAGAGACTGAAAGCCTAGAATTATACAGATGAAACTATAGTGTTACCCTAGTTTAGATTTATCATTAATGGGTTCTAATTTGTACCCATAGGCTGAAGAAGTCCCAGGACATTCAGAATACAGAGAGCTGATAATAAAGATAAATTTAAGTTTCAATTTAAACTTTTAATAAGTTTATAATATTAATGTAAACCAATTGTATAAATTTACTTAATCAAAATGTAATAATTTTAGGAAATTGGCAGATCATTAATGAATTATTATATTCATCAATATACATATAGTTTTTAAACACCTTTGATATAGTAATATATATAAACATGTAAGCACATGTTTATATGTTTCAAAATTTTTTATTTGAACTGCAGCACAGAAAATAACTATAAAACCCTTAGCATCATTCTAAAGAAAATAATTACACACTTACAAAAACTTATCTTTAAGTGATCCTTAATTCAGACCAGAAAATAAGTCTTTTACTTGACTTTAAGGCAAGTACATTGCAGTATTTTAAATAATTTACGAGGATGAGCAGAACAAAATTAGATCACATCTAACAGTAAATATAGTTATCATTTTTTGTTTTATCTATGCAATAAGATGACATACCATTATTTATTTTATAATGACCAAACACTATCTCCAACTTCTTATACACCTAATACAAGCAGTGACTTTGAAAATTGCTATGCTTTAAATAAAAAGGCTCCTAAGTAAAAAAAGAATAAATAACTTGCTATTTGAGAAAGATTACATTTATACTCTCATTGATACCTCCTTGTTATTGCTTTTCATTTATGGCCCTCTGGCCACAACACCTCTTATCTATTGCTTTTGCTCTATGTATCTCTAAGCAAATCTCGCCATTGTTGTTGTTGTTAGGTGCCATCCAGTTGGTCCCAACTCATAGCGACCCTATGTACCACAGATCAAAACACTGCCTGGACCTGTGCCATGCTCACAACTGTTGTTATGCTTGAGCCCATTGTTGTAACCACTGTGCCATTCCATCTCATTGACGGTCTTCTTTTTCACTGACCCTGTATTTTACCAAACCTGATGTCTTTCTCCAGGGACTGATTCCTCCTGAAAACATGTCCAAAGTATGTAAGACGTTGGCTCACCATCCTTGCTTCTAAGGAGCGTTCTGGTTGCACTTCTTCCAAGACAGATTTGTTTGTTCTTTTGGCAATCCATGGTATATTCAATATTCTTTGCCAACACCACAATTCAAAGACGTCAGCTCTTCTTTTGTCTTCCTTATTCATTGTCCAGCTTTCGTATGCATATAATGTGATTGAAAATACCATAGCTTGGGTCAGGCATGCCTTAGTCTTCAAAGTGACATCTTTGTTTTTCAAGAATTTGAAGAGGTCTTTTGCAGAAGATTTGCCCAATGCAACGTGTCTTTTGATTTCTTGACTGCTCCTTCCATGGATGTTGATTGTGGATCTGAGAAAAATAAAATCCTTGACAATTTCAATGTTTTCTCTGTTTATCAAGATGTTATTTATTGTTCCATAGGCAGGGCCAAGATGGCGGAGAAGTCAGACACTTCCAGTGGTCCCTATTACAGTAAAGACCAGAAAAAAACAAGTGAATTGGTTATATATGACAATCTAGGAGCCCTGAATATCAAAGACAAAGTTGAGGAATTGGATTGAGTGGCAGGAGGAGGGAGAGATGGTTCTGAGAGCAGCAAGGAGTTGCCAGAACTGGACCGGTGGGAGACAGAGCCCTTAAGCCCAGATCAGCTCAGGGGTAAGTGGGGAGGCAAGCAGCGGTGCTCGGAAGGCATTTTCCACATCGGGACAGACCCAGTAGAACACAGTCTACTCGGCCATCCAGAACCAATGACAAACTGCCCTCGAATGGTGAAAGATATAAGCATTTCCATCTGGCCTACCACGTGGATAAAAAACATCCCCTTTAGGGAAAAGCCTATCTCTCATTTACCTTCCTGCTCCCTGCTCTGCACTGGGTTCAGGATGGCTTCAGTGATTGCTGAGTTCCCTGGGCCGGAAGTAGGACCCGTCACAACCTGAGCCATTCTCCAGGCCTTAGAGAGGGAACAAATTAGCACACAGAGGGAAAAAATAATCTGCCGGCTCCCCTAAGCGAGGAAGTCAGGGTATGCACAGCTTCTTTGTTGAGGCACAGCCATAACGGATCCACAGACTTTGAGTGCATTTCCCCCTGCATAGACTTGTGTGGGCCCATTTCAACAGCATTGGCCCTCATTACCACAGTACAACAGAGTGTAGACCTGAAGTCTAACTTCAACTGTTTCAGCTGTGAAGTGGCAGGTTTGTGACATTTGACACTGCTCTGCCCATTAAGCCGGGTCTTCACCTACCCACTTGAGGGGCCTGAGGACGGGTGGTTCCATCCATGCCACCTAGCCACCTGCGATAGGGGCCCAAGATTAAGAGATGCCCCCTAGTCATTACAGCCAACAGTATTGGTGGCTCATAGTCCGGCTGCAAAACCCACCCACCTTCGTGCTGTAGGGAACAGGGACGTGCTTTCCTCTCGGACACTTGGGGTGACCGTCGGCCCTCTGCCTTGGTCAGCTTGTGTCCCTCTCCTGCAGCCAGATGCCTGTGCCTACACCAATCACCCATGCCTGTATAGGACTGTAAGTAAGAGCCTGCACCACACACTTGGTGGCTGACTACCTGGACACCAGAGCTGAATCCACACAGGAGGAGTGGGAGGGCTCCTGGGCTCACATATTTAGTGGCAGTTCTGGCCTCCTGGTGGGAGGATGTTAGAGCTTCAGGGGCACTGGTGATTGGGCTAGCACCCATGAGCAGCCTATTTGGGTATATATCAAAACAAAACAAGAAGCTAGGACACAGTAAGTAAACATAAAATAAAAAATATAACAACTTATTGATGGCTCAGAGACAACAGTCAATATCAAATCACATAAAGAGGCAATCCATGATGGCTTCAGTAAGCTACCAAAATAAAGAATCTAGAAATTTTTTGGAGCAAGAAAATTTCTTTAAATTACTGAGGCAGAATACAAAAGATTAATATACAGAATTATTCAAGAGATCAGGAAAAAAAATATGCAAAATGCAGAACACAAAATACAGAAACTTAAAAAGATTAGAGGAGAGTATAATGACAAATTTAACAGGTTGCTCTATGGAGACAGACAGTAATCAGAAATCCATAAGATTAACAATAAAATGTCAGAATTAGACAAGTCAATAGAAAATCATAAGAGCAGAACTGAAACAGCAATGGGAATCAGAATTAGTGAGATTGAAGATAAAGCACTTGACACCAACTTATTTGAGGAAAAATCAGATAAGAGAATTTTAAAAAATGAAGAAAACCTAAGAATTATGTTGGATTCTATCAAGAAGAATAACCTACGAGTGACTGGAGTACAGAACAAGGGGTGATAACAGAAAATACAGAGAGAATTGTTGAAGATTTGCTGGCAAAAAACTTCCTTGATATCGTGAAAGATGAGAAGGTATCTATCCAAGATGCTCATCAAACACCATATAAGGTAGATCTCAAAAGAAAGTCACCAACACATATTATAATCAAACTTGCTAAAACCAAAGATAAAGAGAGAATTTTAAGAGTGGCTAGGGATAAACGAAAAGTCATTTAACAAAGAAAAGTCAATAAGGATAAGCTTGGACTAGTCAGAAGAAACCATGCAGGCAAGAAGGCAATGGGATGATATATATAAAGTCATGCAGGAAAAAAATTGCCAGCCAAGAATTATATATCCAACAAAACTGTCTTTAAAATATGATGGTGAAATTAGGGCATTTCCAGATAAGCAGAAGTTTAGGGAATTTTCAAAAACCAAACAAAAATTGCAAAAAAATACTAAAGGGAGTCCTCCAGTTAGAAAATCAATAATATCAGATAACAGTTCAAGACTAGAAAACAGAGCAGAACAACCAGATATCAACCTAGACAGGAAAGTCACAAAAATAAATCAAAGCTAAAACACTGGAAATAGGGATACAGAGATGTCCATATGTAAAAGACAACAACATTAAAACAAAATAGAGGGACTAAAAAATGTAGAAATAGACTTTTCACATGGAGAGGAAGTCAAGGTGATATAAAGAAATAAATACTGGTATAAAGTTAGAAAAATACGGACAAATATTAAGGTAACCACAAAGGAATCTAACAATCCTACACATCAAAATAAAAAAAAATAAAAAAAAAACAAGAAAAATATAAAGACTTAGCAAATCAAAATCAACAACAATGAAAAAGATAAAAAGAAACTACATAAAGAAAAATGACTTAGCACAGAAAATTAAGTGGAACAAAGAAACTGTGAACAACACACAAAAAAGACATCAAAATGACAGCACTAACCTCATAACTATCAATAATTACACTGAATGTAAATGGACTAAATGCACTAAAAAAGAGATAGAGAGTGGCAGATTGGATAAAAAAACATGATCCGTCTACATGCTGCCTACAAGAGGCACACCTTACACTTAAAGACACAAACAAACTGAAACTCAAAAGATGGAAATATACCAAACAAAAAACACTCAAAAAAGAGCAGGAGTGGCAATATTAATCTCTGACAAAATAGACTTTAAAGTAAAATATACCACAAAGGATAAGGAAGGACACTATATAATGATTAAAGGGTCAATACACTAGGAGGATATAACCATAATAAATATTTACGCACCCAACAACAGGGCTCCCAAATACATAAAACAAACTCTAACAGCATTGAAAAGAGAGATAGACAGCTCCACAGTAGTAGTAGGAGACTTCAACATACCACTTTTGGTGAAGGACTGAACATCCAGAAAGAAGCTAAACAAAGACATGGACGATCTAAATGCTACAACCACCCAACTCGATCTACCAGACATATACCCCACACTCCACCCAACAGCAGCCAAATATACTTTCTTTTCCAATGTACATGGAACATTCTCCAGAATAGAACACATATTATGCCATAAAGCAAGCCTTAACAGAATCCAAAGCATCATAATATTTTCAAGTTTCTTTTCTGACCATAAAGCTATAAAGTAGAAATCAATAACAGAAAAGGCAAGGAAAAAAAATCAAACACATGGAAACTGAACACCTTGCTCAAAAACTACTGTGGTATAGAACAACCTAAGGATGGAATAAAGAAATTCATACAATCAAATGAGAATGAAAACACATCCTACCAGAACCTTTGGGATACAGCAAAAGCTGTACTCAGAGGTCAGTTTATAGCAATAAACGCACACATCCAAAAAAGAAGAAAGGGCTATAATCAAAATATTAACACTATAACTGGAACAAGTAGAAAGAGAGCAGCAAAAGAAGACATCAGGAGCCAGAAGAAAGGAAATAATAAGAATTAGAGCAGAATTAAATGAAATAGAGAATAGAAAAACAATTGAAGGACTTAAGACCAAAAGCTGGTTCTTTGAAAAGATGAACAAAACTGATAAAACATTGGCTAAACTGACAAAAGAAAAAGAGGAGAGTAAGCAAATAACCCAAATAAGAAATGAGATGGGTGATATCACAACAGACCCAAATGAAATTAAAAGAATCATAACAGAATAGTATGAAAAATTGTACTCTAACAAATTTGAAAACCTAGAGGAAATGGACAAATTTCTAGAAACTCAATACCTACATAAACTAGCACAAACAGAGGTAGAACAACTAAATAAACCTATAACAAAAGAAGAGATCGAAAAGGTAATTAAAAAACTCCCAACAAAAAAAAGTCCTGGCCCGGATGGTTTCACTCGAGAATCCTACCAAACTTTCAGAGAAGAGTTAACACCACTACTACTAAAGGTATTTCAGAGTATAGAAAAGGATGGAATGCTCCCAAATTCATTCTATGAAGCCAGCATAACCCTGATACCAAAACCAGGTAAAGACACCACAAAAAAAGAAAATTACAGAGCAATATTCCTCATGAATATTGACGCAAAAATCCTCAACAAAATTCTAGCCAATAGAGTTCAGCAAGATATCAAAAAAATAATTCACCATGATCAAGTGGAATTTATACCAGGTATTCAGGGATGGTTCAACATTAGAAGAACAATCAGTGTAATCCATCACATAAATAAAACAAAAGACAATAACCACATGATCTTATCGATCAATGCAGAAAAGGCATTTGACAAAGTCCAACACCCATTCATGACAAAAACTCTCAAAAAATAGGAACAGAAGTGAAATTCCTCAATATAATTAAGGGTATTGATACAAAGCCAACAGCCAAGATCATCCTAAATGGAGAGACTTTGAAAGCATTCTCCTTGAGAATGGGAACCAGACAAGGATGCCCTTTACCACCACTCTTATACAACATCATGCTGGGTGTTCTAGCTAGAGCAATTAGGCTAGAAAAAGAAATAAAGGGCATCCAAATTGGTAGTGAAGAAGTCAGAGTATCTCTATTTGCAGACAATATGATCTTATACACAGAAAACCCCAAAGAATCCACAGGAAAACTATTGGAACTAATAAAAGATTTCAGCAAAGTTTCAGGTTACAAGATAAACATACAAAGATCAGTTGGATTCCTTTACACCAACAAAGAGAACCTCAAAGAGGAAATCATCAAATCAATACCATTTACAGTAGCCCTCAAGAGGATAGAATACTTAGGAATAAATCTAACCAGAGACGTAAAAGATCTATACAATAAAGACTACAAGACACTACTGCAAGAAACCAAAAGAGACCTGCATAGGTGGAAAAACATACCTTGGTCATGGATAGGTAGACTCAACATTGTGAAAATATCAGTTCTTCCGAAAGTGATTTACAGATACGATACAATCCCAATCCAAATTCCCCCAGCATTTTTTAGTGAGATGGAGAAAAAAATCACCAACTTTATATAGAAAGGGAAGAGGCCTCGAATAAATAAAGCATTACTTGAGAAGAAGAACAAAGTGGGAGAACTCACACTACCTGATTTTAGAATCTATTATACCACCATGGTGCTCAGAACAGCCTGGAATTGGTATGACAACAGAGACATAGACCAATGGAACAGAATTGAGAATCCAGACATAAACTCATCCACCTATGAGAAGCTGATACTCGACAAAGGCCCCAAGTCCATTAATTGGGGAAAAAAACAGTCTCTTTAACAAATGGTGCTGGCATAACTGGATATCCATCTGCAAAAAAATGAAACAGCACCCATACCTCACACCATGAACAAAAACTATCTCAAAATTGATCAAAGACCTAAATTTAAAATCAAAAACGATAAAAATCGTAGAAGAAAAAATAAGGACAATGTTGGAGCCCTAATACATGGCATAAACACAATACAAACCACAGGTAACAATGCAGAAACACCAGATGAGAAACCAGATAACTGGGAGCTCCTAAAAATCAAACACTTTTGCTCATCAAAAGACTTCACCAAAAGAATCAAAAGACAACCTATAGACTGGCAAAAAGTTTTTTTTGGCTACAAAAAATCTGATCAGTGGTCTGATCGCTAAAATCTACAAGATACTGCAAAACCTCAACAACAAAGACACAAATAAACCAATTAAAAAAATGGGCAAAGGCTATGAACAGGCACTTCACCAAAGAAGACATTCAGGCAGCTAACAGACAAGGGAAGAAATGCTCACGATCATTAGCCATTAAAGAAATGCAAATCAGAACTACAATGAGATAGCATCTCACCCCAACAAGGCTAGCATTAATCCAAAAAACACAAAATGTTGGAGAGGTTGTGGAGAAACTGGAACACTTATATTCTGTTGGTGGGAATGTAAAATGGTACAACCACTTTGGAAATTGATTTGGTGCTACCTTAAAAAGCTAGAAATAGAAGTACCATACAATCCAGCAATCCTGCTCCACGGAATATATCCTAGAGAAATAAGAGACATCACAAGAATAGATAAATGCACACCATGTTCATTGCTGCACTGTTCGCAATACCAAAAAGATGGAAACAACCTAGGTGCCCATCAGCAGATGAATGGATAAACAAATTAGGGTATATTCACACAATGGAGTACTACGCAATGATAGGGAACAACTATGAAGCCGTGAAACATAACATGGAGGAATCTGGAGGGCATTTTTCAGAGAGAATTTAGTTATTCACAGAAGGACAAATATTGTATGAGACCACTATTACAAGAACTCGAGAAAAGGTTTAAACACAGAAGAAAACATTCTTTGATGGTTGCGGGGGTGGAGACCGAGAGTGAGGGTTATTAACTATCTAGCTAGTAGACAAGAATTACCTTAGGTGAAGGGAAGGACAAAACACACTACAGGGGAAGTCAGCACAACTGAACTAAACCAAAGCTAAGAAGTTTCCTGAATACAATCAAACACTTGGACAGACAGAGTAGCTAAGGGCTGGGGTCTGGGGACCATGTTTTCAGGGGACATCTGGGTCAATTGGCATAACAAAATTTATTAAGAAAATGTTCTTCATCCAACTTTGCTGACTAGTGTCTGGGGTCTTAAAAGCTTGCAAGCAGCCATCTAAGACGCATAATTGGTCCCAACTACCTGGAGTAAAGGAGAATGAAGAACACCAAAGACATAAAGAAAGTATTAGCCCAAGAAACAAAAAGGGCCACATAGACCAGAGACTTCATCAGCCTGAGACCAGAAGAACTGGATGGTGCTCAGCTACCACCAATGACCGCCCTGACAGGGAACACAACAGAAAGTCCCTGATGGAGCTGGGGAAGAGTGGGAAACAGAACTCAAATTCTAGTAAAAAGACCAGATTTAATGGTCTGACTGAGACTGGAGGATCCCCAGAAAGCATGGTCCCCCAGACTCTCTATCAACCCAGAGCTAAAACAATTCCTGAGGCCAACTCTTCAAAGACTGGACTGGACTGTGGGGCATAACATGATACTAGTGAAGTGTGTGCTTCTTAACTTAAGTAGATAAATGAGACTAAATAGGCAGCTTCTGTCTAGATGTGAGATAAAAAGGCAGAGAGGGTTGGGAGCTGGTTGAATAGACATGGGAAAGCAGTGGTGGAATGGAGGAGTGTGCTGTCACAGGATAGGGAGAGCAAGTAGGGTCACATAACAGTGTATGTATACGTTTTTGAATGAGAGACTAACTTGAATTGTAAACTTTCACTTAAACTACAGCAATAAAAAAACAAACAAACAAAAAAAAAGCAACTAAAGATGTTACTTATTGGTCCAGTTGTGAGTAATTTTGTTTCCTTTATGTTGAGGTGTAATGCCTACCGAAGGCTGTTATCTTTGATCTTCATCAGTAAATGCTTCAAGTCCTCTTTATTTTCAGCAAGCAAGGTTGTGTCAGCTGCATAACACAAGTTGTTAATGAGTCTTCCTCCAATCCGGATGCCCCGTTCTTCTTCATATAGTACAGCTTCTCAGATTAATTGCTCAGCATACAGAATGAATAGGTATGGTGAAAGGATACAACCTGACACACACCTTTCCTGACAGCATCCCCTTGTTCTGTCCAAATAACTGCCTCTTGATCGATGTACAGGTCCCTCATGAGCACAATAAAGTGTTATGGAATTCCCATTCTTTGCAATGTTATCCATAACTTGTTATGATCCACACAGTTAAATGCCTTTGCATAGTTAATAAAACACAGGCAAAAATCTTTCTGGTATTCTCTGCTTTCAGCCAGGATCCATCTGACATCAGCAGTGATATCCCTAGTTCCATGCCCTCTTCTGAATCCTGGCTGAATTTCTGGCAGTTCTCTGTCAATATACTGCTGCAGTCGCTTTTGAGTGATCTTCAGCAAAATTTTACTTGTGTGTGATATTAATGATATTGTTTGATAATTTCAACATTAGACTGGATCACTTTTCTTGGGGATAGGCATAAATATGGATCTTTTCCAGTCAATTGGCCAGGTAGCTGTCTTCCAAATTTGTTGGCATAGACTAGTGAGCACTTCCAGCGCTGCATTCGTTTGTTGAAACATCTCAATTGATATTCCGTCAATTGCTGGAACCTTGTTTTTTTCCAATGCCTTCAATGCAGCTTGGACTTCTTCCTTCAGTGCCATCGGTTCCTATCATATGCTACCTCTTGAAATGGCTGAACAGTGACCAATTCTTTTTGGTATAATAACTCTGTGTATTTCTTCCATTTTCTTTTGCTGTTTCCTGCATTGTTTAATATTTTTCCCATAGAATCCTTCACTATTGCAACTCGATGCTTTAATTTTTTATTCAGTTCTTTCAACTTGTAAAATGTGAAGTGTGTTCTTCCCTTTTGGTTTCCTATCTCCAGCTCTTTTTCACTTGTCATTATAATACTTTACTCTGTCTTCTTGAGTCACCCTTTGAAATCTTCTGTTTAGTTCTTTTACTTCATCATTTCTTCTGCTTTAGTTACTCGATGTTCAAGAGCAAGTTTCAGAGCCTCTTCTGACATCCATTTTGGACTTTTCTTTCTTTCCTGTCTTTTTAATGATCTCTTGCTTTCTTCATGTATGATGTCCTTCCACAACTTGTCTGGTCTTTGATCATTAGTGTTCAATGCGTGAAATCTATTCTTGAGATGGTCTCTAAATTCAGGTGGGATATACTCAAAGTTGTACGTTGGCTCTCTTGGACTGTTTCTAATTTTCTTCAGTTTCAACTTGAAGTTATATATGAGCAGTTGATGGTCTGCAGTCAGCCCCTGGCCTTGTTCTGGCTGATGATATTGAGCTTTTCCATCATCTCTTTCCACAGATGTAGTCAATTTGATTCCTATGTCTTCCATCTGGTGAGGTCTATGTGTGTAATCACCATTTACGTTGGTGGAAAAAGGCATTTGCAATGAAGTAGCTGTTGCTCTTGCAATATTCTATCATGTGATCTCTGACACCGTTTCTATCAACAAGGCAGTATTTTCCAACTACCAATCCTTCTTTTTTTCCAAATTTGGCATTCCAATCACCAGTAATTATCAATGCATCCTGATTGCATGTTTGATCAATTTCAGACTGCAGAAGCTGGTAAAAATCTTCAGTTCCTTCATCTTTGGCCTTTGAATAATAGTCATATTAACTGGTCTTCCTTGTAGGCGCATGGATATTATCCTATCACTGACAGCATTGTACTTCAGGATAGATCTTGAAATGTTCTTCTTTATGATGAATGCAATATCATTCCTCATCAAGTTGTCATTCCCAGCATAGTAGACTATATGAATGTCTCATTCAAAATGGTCAATACCAGTCCATTTCAGCTGACTAGTGCCTAGGATATCAATGTTTATGTGTTCCATTTCATTTTTGAAAATTTCCGATTTTCCTAGATTCATATTTCATACATTCCACATTCCGATTATTGATGGATGTTTGCAGCTGTTTCTTCTCATTTTGATTCGTGCCACATCAGCAAATGAAGGTCCGGAAAGCTTGACTCCATGCATCTCATTAAGGTCAATTCTACTTTGAAGAGGAAACTCTTCCCCAGTCGTCTTTTGAGTATCTTCCAACCTGGGGTGCTCATCTTCTGGCACTATATCAGACAATGTTCAGCTGCTATTCATAAGGTTTTTACTGGCTAATTCTTTTCAGAAGTAGACTGCTGGGTCCTTCGTCCTAGACTGCCTTAGTCTGGAAGCTCAGATGAAAGCTGTCTGCCGTGGGTGACACTGCTGGTATTTGAATACCAGTGGCATAGTTTCTAGCATCACAGCAACACGCAGGCCCCCACAGTATGACAAACTCACAGACATGTGGAAGTTTTCCCATTAGTCTGGGTGATTTCATTGTCCTTTGCTCTGGAGCCCCAGAAACTATAGGACACTTGACCAAAGTAAAATGGCTGATCCAGAGTCCAATCTTAGACCCTATTTTAACCTCTGCTTCTTGCTAACAGGCTGTCAAGCTTTTATGTAGATCCAACCCTATCACCAAGGATACAACTCTGACACTAAGGAAACGTTTCCCTTTGTAGTTGTAAAAATGGCGTGGTGGGGGCAGCATCTGATTTCTTCCATCTTCATGTGGGGGAAGGAGAATCAAGATCAACAGCCCAAGGCTGATTCCTATGAGGCGAAGATCAGACATGCCTCCTCCCTCTCCCTTTTTTACCAGTTTTGACACCAACCGTCCCTCCTATGACACTTTCTACTCTGCTGGGTTTGTGCTTTGTTGCAATTGCCACACAGAACTTGCAGACAATACTCATGATTATAGGGTTTATTAGGGAAGTAACAGATTACAATTCAGGTTCAGAAATGCTCAGGATACAATTCTTCTTTTAGGACAGCCTCTTCTCAGCCATGCTTGGAAGCATACCTCTCTCTGGCCTCTCAGCCTCTTAGCTCCTCTGCCTGGCCTTTGCCCTGCTCTGGTAAGTATTACAAAGCTCTTTTAGCTCTGCTGATAAAGGCCCGGAGGCACCCCACTCCATCAGTAAGCCTTGTCAGCTAAGGCATTCAGCTTTCTTGCTTCATGGGCTGGGAGACCCTACCTCAACCATCTTGTGCCAGTCTCCTGATTCCTGCCATCTCATGTCACCATCTCTCACTGTCTTTCTTGTTATAGCTCCTCTCTCTGTCTCCTGGATCTAGGAGATTCTCAGTGCAGGGATCCCAGGTCCAAAAGACAAGCTCCACTCCTGGCTCTTATTTCTTGGTCATGTTGAGATCCTCCCTTCCCACCTCTGGGATGGCTCTTTTTAAGCCTAGCAAGAAGGCAAAGCTGACCAATCCCCTCGTTAGAGTTCTCTACATCTTATTTTCATGGTCTCACCTCCACAAGGGTGTCATGAAACTTATTTACATTATTAGCAAGCTATCCAATCCCCTTGGTGGAGCAAGAGCACTTCATTTGTATAGCCTCACCCAGTCATTTGGTGGGAGTTACAAAGACCATGGCTAGAAGGGCCATATGAAGTAATTCACTGCACAGCAGCAGTTCAGCTAAACTATGTACCGGGGGTGGGTGGGGGGTCTTGACTCAAATGATAATCTAAACACATTGTGTAAAATGCACTCAGGATATTTTAACAATCTGTTCTCAGAACATGTGCTTTGTAATCTTCCTGTGAACACCTAACCACCCCTCCCCAGCACTAACTTCTGCAATTACACTCTGTATCCAATGTCTAAAAGCCAGTTGTAATAATGTAACCAATGACATCCAAAGCACGGTTTCTCAACATCCTGCCTTTGACTCACTTACCTTATTGTCCACTAATCAGATTATTTTGGGTTGTACCTTCTGATTTTGCCCTATAACTGGGGCTGTCTCACAGCCTTAGCTTGGATTCGCGGACTTCACTCACTGAAGTTTCACGTCTCTACATTCAAATTCCTCTTGAGCTTCCCATAAGTCCTTTCATTTTGCTTTAACAGAGCCTAAGAGTCTTTTATCAAGGACAACTATTAGATGAGCCACCCAACAATCTATTTTCCAAATATATTGGAAATTCCTTTCTCTCTTCAGGTCTTTCTCCTTTTCACCAAATGGCAGTTACATAGTCTTCCATCCCAAAATTGTCTTGAATCTCCAATTCTCACAGGATCCTTGGTCAAACTGTGGAGACGATCTTTTCTTCTACTCGTTTAGAAGTAGGATTGTCAGTTAGGCTCTCCCCCAAAATTCAAATAACAAATCTGAAAAAGTACTTGTTATTTTACTCATCCTGTTCTTTTTCTCTTCCCTAAAATCAAGTAAAAAATAGATTTCCTTAGTCTAAGGGCAATACTTCCACCAGAACAGTGGAATTTATTATAGTCTGCCCTTAAAGGGCTTCACTATTATTACCCATCTGTCTTCTATAACTTGAACTTCTGTCTATACTTTATTCTTCTCATCAACACTCAAATATGCTCATATCGCTAATATTTTTTACATTTTTTCTGTGATCTCACTTTTCCTTCCAGTGCTTATCCTAGCTCTCTCCTCCTGCTTACAGCCAAACTCCTTCAAAACGTTGCTTGTCCTTTATTACGTGTAATTGTCCTTAGTTTGAGTTCTTAATTCAGATATTCTTTCCCCTGGGTGACTCAAAAGACTTCCTAACTAACATTTTTCTGTGTCTGCAGATCTATTCTTTCTCAACATTGACTTACAGTAATTTTTTTTTCCAATACACTAAATACGTCATGTCAATTCTTAGCTTAGTACTCATTGATAACTTTCTAGTATTACTAGAAGTAAGTCTAAAGTTCTTAATATGATTAAAAACTTATGAAACTGAATAGATGTATTGTTAAAGGGACTCACAACTCATAGGAAAGCATGATTCCAAAGAGCACACTGACAGTAATTACAGGATAAATAAAATCTCACCAAGTTGGGATTCATCAATCAAATGAGTAATATTTGGAAGAGGAATTTTGAGTAGAACAGAAAATCAGAGACCAAGCTGCTAACACAGATGTAAAAGAAGGAAAATGGAATTGAAGCTCACAACTACAACTATGCTAGCAATAATGAATTCTAGTAACCTTTAGTTGAGCAATAAGAACATTCCTTAATGCATAGAATAGGGCGACTAATTTAACCAGCAAATAATAATTAATGATACAAAATTATGATTAGATATCTATTTAAAGCTATTTTTTCTTTTCTGAAAGCAAAAAAATATACCCAGGTAGACAATGGAACCAGTAGTCAGTATTTCCTTCCTCATAGAGCTTCCTGAACAGCGCAGAGTTTACAATAGAAAGAGCATGATGTGGAAAATAAAATTATTAAATTTTCCAAGGCTGATTTCTCAAAATAAGAGTACATAACAATTTTCCCCCAGGTGTGTGAGTGGCCAAATTGGTTTGATAACCTAGGAGTGAAAGGAAGTCACCTTTTGGAAAGGAGGATGTGGCTCTTTATAGATGTGTAGGGAAGGGAAACACTTGGCTGATCTCACTACTCAGATCTGCAGGAAGAGATTTCCAAGAAGGATAGCTAATATCTTTTTATATGGTTCAATATATACTGAGAAAGAGGGAGTGCTGACCTATCTCATTGCTAATATAGGAACAGGGGCAAAGAGACAGGAGAGAGGTGTATTGTCAGTGGCCAGGCAGAGAAAGTGCAAGATCTTAAGTTCTCAGTTCCTGAGATGTAAAAAGATCACATCCAAATCGATAGCCCCCTAAATATGGAAAAATGTCTATGCACAAAGAAATTCAATAGAGCAGTTTTTATAAAAGATGGTCACAGGTGTCCTAGACTAATAGACCTTCAAATTTTTGATTCCTGTTTTCCTTCATAGTAAATAATCGCAGCACCATTTATTCTGTTGGCAAAATCAATGCCTCGTGTTTATTCTTTTTCTCTCACATCCTTCCAATCCATTAGCAAAACCTGTCAGTTTTAACTCCTTTAATAGGTTATATACTTGAATATTTCTCTCTTTCACCACTAACACTGTCTTAGTTATCTAGTGCTGTCATAACAGAAATACCACAAGTGGGTGGCTGTAAAGACAGAAATTTATTTTCTGGCTAGTCAGGAGACTGGAAGTCTGAATCCAAGGTGTGGCTCTAGACGGAGGTCCTTCTTTGTTAATTTCAGATTCTAGAGGCTGGAAATTCTTACAGTTCCTGGGCTTAAAATTCATCTGCCTCCGTCATCATATAATGTCTGTTTTTCCTGTGTCTGTGTGTCTCTGTATCCGTTCTGATCATTTTATAATTCAGAAGTGATTAAATTTAGAATCCACCATGCCGGTCCTTGGAAACCCTATAAGGCAGTTCTACTCTGCCCTATAGGGTTGCTGTGAGTCTGGTGGACTCCATGGCAACGGGTTTTGATTGTAATACCGGAGCATGATCTAATTAATACAACAAAGAAAACATGATTACCTTCACTGGTACAGAGTTCAGGATTCCAAGACATATTTTGTGGAGACACAATTAAATTCAATCAAATGTTACTGTTGTCTCTTTGCATTGTGTATAACCAATAACCAAATCCGTTGTCGTGGAGTCGACTTCGACTCATAGCTATCCTATAGGACTGAGTAGCACTACCCTATATGGTTCTCAAGGAGAGACTGGTGGAGTCAAACTGCCGACCTTTTGGTTAGCAGATGAGCTCTTAATCACTTCACCACCAGGACTCTGCATTGTGCATAGAACATGTTAAATGCTCAGTGGATATTTCTTGAGCAAGTGATCGAAAATCATGTATGTGCATGTACTCACAGAGAGATTAAGTGGAAATGCTTTCATTTAATTTTTAGTGAAAAATAATTTAAAGAGAGATGTCCATTTCTTAATGAACTTATTCAGCACTATCTTAACTATATGCTGTTTCCTTCTCACTAACTCTTCTAATTTCTGATTGTAGAAATTGTGCTTATCCTTCATGGTTCATTTGAAATACATAGTCTCTTCTCTACAAAATTTTCTCTCATTCTTCTAAAGAAATATAATTTCTCTCCCAAATCTCCATGCAAACACTCCAGCTTGATTCTCTCTGTGGTGCTTAAAACAGTATTTTTTTCCCCTGACATTTGAGTTATTGTTCTGAATATGTTTTCTCCTCTATCAGATTATAAACTCCTTGAAGCCATCTCCTTTTAAGTGCTAAAAAAAAATAGCAGGCTATGCTATAGTCATATTAGAATACCTTCCCTACCCTTGGAATAACATACTGTGATTATAATGTGACTTCTTTTAACAAAAAACGTAACAGGCACATGTACCACTTGTGTAACATGTGTCATATTTCAATCCCCCATAGAGCTCTAACTGGTATTTTTAATATAAATCAATGAAAGAACAAACTCATGAATGAAAGAATTAATAATTCAATGAAGAGTAAAACATTTCTGGCCAGATGAACAACAAAACAGTAAAATAAGAATGATCATGTGTTAAGGAGATGCAATTTAAATTTCCAATATGTAAAATAGAAAATAAAAGACTTAGCTTTGCATACTAATACTGATAGTAATGTATTGCCTGTGCATGTTGTAATTGGTTTATTTAAAGAAGCCACATTATAATCACATTAACTCACTTCAGGGTATTTACCGTAACAATACCATACCCTGCTGTGTTTTATTACTTAAATGGAGTTGCAATTTGGTTTTCCTGTTGACTATTCAATGACAAAGACAGATGGTAACTTGCATCAAATTATACTTGTTTATCTAAGGAGAACATCGATCAATACCATCTGATCTCAGGCCAGCTACCTCTTTCTCCCTAATCACACTGTATTTAGGAAAAGCAAAGAAATTTGGTATTTTCAGGTATTGGTTCCATTCAATTTACCACACGTTGGACAGCTCTGATGTGCTGTAATACACTTACATTTTGTGAGATTTTGAATGTGCAATTTAGTTGGGCAACATAATTTTTGCCTAACACTTTGCATATTAGGTAAGGCATCACATTCATGATCCCATTTAATTCTCAGATAAAGAATATCATTAGGAATAAAATTAGCTAAGTAGGTAGGGAAGATAGTATTAATCACTATTAATAGTGTTAGACACTGAGTTCTAGAGATCGAGGAGTTTGACTAGTGTGTTTCAACAACTAATTCAGTGCATTTTGCACTACAGAATATCATGCTTCAAAATTACATTAAGTCTGATCTCCTGGTCATCTCAGCAACTACACCATTTCTGCATGTGGATAAAATACTCAACACTTTACCTTATAATTTTTTGACCACATCTTCAATGCCATATCCTAAACCTTGTTATCACTTTGAATGGCAGAAATCCAGAAGCTCAATATGTGCATTTGTGTAAATAATTTTCTTCCTTATAGCTCTCTTACTCTATTAGTTCTACTTTACCTAATTTTGTCCATATCAAGTCCTTAAGTCCATACTCTCATTTCAACCCTCCCTAACTTCCTTTATTTCCTTTCCCAGACAATGCTGTATGATAATTTAATTATTGTTGAAAGTATGGCTACATTTTCCCTCTTGCAATGTGTGTCACCACCCTGTAACATGCATCTCTCCAATAACACCATATCTGCTTAGCATACGTAGCATATACAGGAACCATACGGGTTGATTCCACTCCAAACTCATGATCTGGGTCCTCTTTGGCCCTCCGTTGTTGCCTTTCACACATCCCCATAAACCTAAGGACACCTCTCTCTCACTACCCTTAGTATTTACCTCAAACTCTCCTTTCTCTCCTTTGCTCCTAGGTTCCCCCCTTTCCCCCTTCTACCCCTTCAGGATGGAGCCCTGATGGTACAGTGGTTAAGAGCTCAACTGCTAACCAAAAGGTCAGCAGTTGGAATCCAATAGCTGCTCCTTGGAAACCCTATGGGGCAGTTCTACTCTCCCCTATAGGGTCACAATGAGTTGGAACCAATTCAACAGCAATGGGTTTGTTTGTTTGTTTGTTTCTTTTTTCCTGTTACCCTTTCAGGAGATAACTGATTATTTAAAATTTATTTCTGAGAGAAAAAGGAAGCCAACCCATGAACTCTTCCTCAGTTCCCTCATCCCATGCCTGCAGGTTTATTGCCATGATCAATTCTTCTTTCCACTTTTTTTTTCTCCTTCACTTAAGCAAAAGGTCTCTTTTCCTCTTGTGAAAATAAACTTTTTGCTTATACTAATGACCTCATTTTGTGTTTCTGGAAGACTTGCCTCATTCATTACTTCTTTTTAGCTGTACATTCAGCCTCACCATCCGTATTTACTTTTTTTATATATCAACATTTACATATTCTCAAGGATTGTTAATATTTTAAAAAATCTCCTTCAGCCTATGTTTTTTTTTCCTTTCATCTTTCTTCTTTCCTCGTCCTCTATCCTCTCTTTTTCTTCCCTTCTTCTTCCCCTTTCTACCCTCTCCTGGAGGCAGCTAAAGCCAAAAAACCAAATGCATTGACGTCCAGTAGACGCCGACTCATAGTAACTCCATTTGTTACACAGCAGAACTGCTTCATAGGGTTTTCTTGGCTGTAATCTTTATGAAAACAGACTGTCAGGACTTTCTTCCACAATGCTGCTGGGTGAGTTTGAACAACCAACCTTTAGGTAAGTAGCTGAGAGCAAACTGTTCACGCCACCCAGGAAACTTGGAGGCAGCTAGCTATACAATAATACAAGTTTCACTAAGAAATCTTTAATCTAAGTCTTTCAACTTTATTATTTCTCATCTAAATTTGGTTGTTATTAGTGCTGTTCATTAATTCTTCTTCCTTTTAGATATACGGTAGGATTGCATTTCCTTGTCCTTTTAAACTTAGGTGTGTTGAAATGTGCAACAGAAATGTGCAAGAGAAGTTGTCAGTGAACCTGCCATCGTATCCTCTAGGATTTCTTTGCCGTTTTAGTACACACAGGCTCCAATGTGCTTTCACTGCCAAAAGGCTAAATCTGCTACTCTTTTCGTCTGCTGGTGGTCCAAAAGCCTAGAATTTTACATCACTTCAGTGAAAGCCCTAAAAAAGTAACTGACAAGTATTGGGGTAGAGTAATGCTGATCTTTTGTCCCCTGGTCAGGAGCACTATCAGATCTATCCTCCAGTCTTTGAGCTGCCCTGATGATGGAGCTAGGATTATTATCTAGGGCACTTTGCTTGATATTGCAGCCTTATTTTCTTTCCTTTCCTTTTCATTCGTACTTCACCATTTTCCCTACTGGTTTTAACAGGCAACGCTTACTACTTAAATCACTTTAACATGACCCATCAGTTCAGTGTCTACTTGTAGGGAATCAAAACTAAAAGAAAATGTGTGGTATTGATATCTTTCATATCCAGGCTAAAGCTTAAGAGCGTATGTGTGATTTGCCATCCAGTTTTTCATCTACCCTGACAACAGCAATATTCCAGACAATGGCTGCTCTAAGCATGGAGACTAGAGGGAGGAAAATGTGGAACAAGCCCATAGTTAACTCATGATGAACATGAAACAGAGTTAAAAATGAAACTTTATTGTTTAAAGTTACTGAGTTATTTGTTTTTGTTACTACAGTGTAATCTAACCCATCCTGATACAATGCACATAAACCTACATGAATTAAAACCCCATTTCTTGTATCAATTTCTGTATCATCAGGATATGCTAAGCTATGCTGTGGTAATAAATTCTAAAATCTCAATGGCTGATAGTAAGAAAGGTTCATTTTTTTCCCTTATGCATATATCCTCACTCCTGGACATATCCAGACAAAGGAGCACACCATGAAACTTGCTGGGTGCTGTGACAGAGGGAAGAAACTCTGGATGTTGCAATAAAAAGTTCATCCCTGAAGGGATACATGTGACTTTCCCTCTCAACTCATTGGCCAGCCTAGTCATATGGTCCCACCTAACCACAGTGCTGCCAGGAGGTGCAATCCCATCATGGTCCGGGGAGAATGAGAGGTGGACAATTTGGTGGGAGAGTAATGCTAGTGACTAGTACGGTTTTCAACTCACTGCCATTTGATTTCTATCCAAACTACTCCTTGGAACAGTTATCACCAAAGCCACCAATGACAAATCAAGCTAGAGCATTTTAACTTTATATTTCTTGGGATTTCTGCAGTACTTGCAACAATCATTCAATCATTGAATATTTTATCCTTTATTAAATTCTTCTTCTTCTTCTTCTTCTTCTTTTTTTTTTTTTTTTTGCTTTGTGTCAGTAAGGATACTTTTGATTGCAAATAATAAAAAAAAAAAATCACAGAATGGTTTAAAGATTAAGATGGACTATTCCTGGTTTGGGCAAGAAGATAGACTAAGGTAAATCTGAAAACTCTCCTGCTATCAAATGTGTAGAAATACAGGATGCAATACAGCAAAAATATTGTCAAGTTCACAGCTGAGCTAACAATAAATAAAAGAAAATGCCCAGGTATCACTGACAAAGAAGGAAGTAAAAAGTGGATTATTTTTATGAATACTGGTTAGAAATAATTCCTTAAAAAAATACAAAAAGCATAAACAATGAAGGAAACATTACAGTAAATTTAACCATATTCATATTTAAGTCTAAGGTATAAATTATTGTTGTTGTTATTAGGTGCATTCTAGTTAGTTCTAACGGATAGCGACCCCACGTACAACAGAACAAAACACTGCCCAATCCTGTGCCTCCTCAGAATCATTGTTTTACTAGAACCCATTGTTGCAGCCACTATGTCAATCCATCTAGTTGACAGTCTTCCTCTTTTTCACTGACCCCTACTTTACCAAGCATGATGTCCTTCTTCAGGGACTGGTCCATCCTGATAACGTGTCCAAAGTAAGTGACAGGATGTCTGGCCATCCCTGCTTCTAAGGAGCAATCTGGCTGTGCTTTGTCCAAGACAGATTTGTTTGTTCTTCTGGCAGTCCACGGCATGGTATATTCAATATTTTTTGCCAACACCATAAATCAAAGGCA
This sequence comes from Dugong dugon, assembly GCA_030035585.1. Classification (NCBI taxonomy): domain Eukaryota; kingdom Metazoa; phylum Chordata; class Mammalia; order Sirenia; family Dugongidae; genus Dugong; species Dugong dugon. The sequence continues at coordinate 40,943,857 of CM057479.1, forward strand.
TCAGTTCTTCTACAGTCTTCCTTATTCTTTGTCCAGCTTTCAGATGCAGATGAAGCAACTGAAAATACCATAACTTGGGTCAGGAAAACCTTAGTCCTCAGAGTGATATCTTTGTTTTGTAACACTTTAAAGAGGACTATTTCAGGAGATTTGCCCGATGCAATACATCTTTTGATCCTTTGACTGCTGCTTCCATGGGCATTGATTGTGGATCCAAGTAAAATGAAATCCTTGATAACTTCAATCTTTTCTCTGTTAATCATGATGTTGCTTATTGGTCTAGTTGTGAGGATTTTTGTTTTCTTTATGTTGTGGTATAATCCATACTGAAAGCTGAGGTCTTTGATCTTTATCAGGAAGTGCTTCAAGTCCTCTTCATTTTCAGCAAGCCAAGTTGTGACAACTGCATGCTGCAGGTTGTTAATGAATCTTCCTCCAGTCCTGATGCCGTGTTCTTCTTCATATATTCCAGCTTCTTGGATTATTTGTTTAGCATACAGATTGAATAAGTATGGTGAAAGGAAACAATCCTGACGCTCATCTTTCCTGACTTTAAACCATTCAGTAGCCCCTTGTTTTCTTCAAATGACTGCCTCTTGGTCTATGTACAAATTAAGACATATTATTGCAAAAAACTAAAAAGTCATAGACTGGAAAGAAATATTTGTCACCCATATATTGAATAAAGAATTTGTATAAGGATACATAGAAAACTCCAATGCCTAAATAAGGGGAGAAAAGAAAGGAAAAAGAAAAAAAAAAGAACCAATTAGAAAAGTGACAAAGCATATAAATACACAAATCTCAGAAAATATATGCCAAAATTCACATAAAAAACGTGAGTTGAATATGCAAAACGTCATGAGTAATCAGGAAAATGCAAATTAAAAACAGTAAATTGTGCACTGAGAGCTATCAGAATGGAAAAATGTGGTTAAATGCAATAAATTCATGTGTTAGTCAGAACCTGTTATACTTTAATGATGAAAGCACAAACTAGTATTATATTTGGATAGCACTTTTGCAGCATCTAATAAATTTGAATCTGTACATCCTTTGTTCTTGTTAGGTGCCTGCAAGTCACTTCCAACTCATAGCGAACCTATGTACAAGGGAAGGAAACACTGCCGGTCTGGCGCCATCCTCACAATTGTTGCCATGTTTGAGCCCATTGTTGCAGCCGCTATGTCAGTCTATCTCTTGAGGGCCTTCCTCTTTTTCGGTGACCCTCTACTTTACTGAGCATGATGTCCTTCTCCAGGAGCTGGTCCCTCCTGATAACATGTCCAAGTTATGTGAGACAAGTCTCACCATCCTCACTTATAAGGAGCCTTCTGACTGTACTTATTCTAAGACAGAGTTGTTTGTTCTTCTGGCAGTCCCTGGTATATTCAATATTCTTTGCAAACAGCAAAATTCAAAGGTGTCAGTTCCTTTTATGTCTTCCTTATTCTTTGTCCAGCTTTCACGTGTGTATGATGCGATTGAAAATACCACGCCTAGGGTCAGGCACACTTAATCCTTTGTTTTTAATTCTTTAAAGAGTTCTTTTGCAACAGATTTGCCCAATGCAATGTGTCTTTTGATTTCTTGACTGCCGCTTCTATGGGCATTCACTGTGATCCAAGTAAAATTAAAACCTTTACAACTTCAATATTTTCTCTGTTTATCATGATGTTGTTTATTGGTCCAGTTGTGAGAATCTTTGTTTTCTTTATGTTGAGGTGTAATCCGTACTGAAGGCTGTAGTGTTGGATCTTCATCAGTAAGTGCTTCAAGCCCTCTTCACTTTCAGCAAGCAATGTTTGCATATTGCAGGTTATTCATATGTCTTGCTCCAGTCCTGGTACCACATCCTTCTTCATATAGTCCAGCTTCTTAGATCATTTGCTCAGCATACAGACTGAATAGTGAAGAGATACAACCCTGACACACACCTTTTCTGATTTTAAACTACTTAGTATCCCCTTGCTCTGTTCGAACAACTCCCTCTTGGTCAATGTACAGGTTCCTCATCGGTACAATTAAGTGTTCTAGAATTCCCATTCTTGGCAATGTTAACCATAATTTGTTATGATCCACACAACTGAATGCCTTTGCATAGTCAATAAAACACAGGTAGACATCTTTCTGGTGTTCTCTGCTTTCAGATGATATCTATCTGACATCAGCAATGATATCCCTTTTTCCATGTCCTCTTCTGAATCTGGCTTGGATTTCTGGCAGTTCCCTGTCAATGTACTGCTGTAACTGTTTTTTAATTATTTTCAACAAAATTTTACTTGCATGTAATATTAATGATATTTTGTGATAATATCCGCATTCTCGTTTCACTTTTCTTTGGAATGGGCACAAATATGGACCTCTTCCAGTCAATTGGCCAGCTAGCTCTCTTCCAAATTTCTTTGCATAGACGAGTGAGTGCTTCCAGAGTTGCATTTGTTTGAAGAAACATCTCAATTGGTATTCCATCAAATCCTGGAGTCTTGTTTTTCCACAATGCCTTCAGTGCATCTTGGACTCCTTTCAGTACCATCGATTCTTGATCATGTGCTTTCTCCTGAAGATGTTGAACATCTACCAGTTCTTTTTGGTACAGTGACTCTATGTATTCCTTTCATCTTCTTTTAATGCTTCCTGTAGTTGTTCAATTTTTTGGCTATAGAATCCTTTAAAATTGCAACTTGAGGCTTGAATTTTTTCTTCAGTTCTTTCAGCTTGAGAAATGTGTACGTTGTTTTTTGGTGTTCTAACTCCAGGTCTTTGCACATTTAATTATAATACTTTACTTTGTCTTCTCAAGTTGCCTTTTGAAATCTTCTGTTCAGCTCTTTTACATCATCATTTCTTCCATTTGCTTTAGCTACTCTATGTTCATGAGCAAGTTTCAGAGTCTCTTCCGCCATTCATTTTGGTCTTTTTTTCTTTTCTATCTTTTTATTGATCTTTTGTTCTCTTCATGTATGATGTCCTTGATGTCACCCCACAATTCATCTGGTCTTCAGTCATTACTGTTCAATGCACTAAATCCATTCTTGAGATGGTCTCTAAATTCAGGTGGGATACATTCAAGGTAATATTTTGGCTCTCGTAGACTTGCTCTAATTTTGTCTTGGCTGTAGAGGACTTGTTTTAATTTTCTTGAGCTTCAGCTTGAACTTGCATATGAGCAATTGATGGTTTGTTTCACAGTTGACCCCTGGCTTTGTTTTGACTGATGATATTGAGCTTCTCCATAGTCTCTTTCTACAGTTGTAGTTGATTTGATTTTTGTGTATAATTGCTGTTTATGTTGTTGAAAAAAGATATTTTCAATGAATAAATCATTGGTCTTGCAAAATTCCATCATTCAATATCTGGTGTCATTTCTATCACCAAGGCCATATTTTCCAACTACCCATCCTTCTTCTTTTTTTACAAAGTGTGCGTTCCAAGATCAGTAATTATTAATGCATCTTGATTGCATGTTTGATGAATTTCAGACTGCAGAAATTGGTAAAGATCTTCAATTTCTTTATCCCTGACTTTTGTGGTTGGTGTGTAAATTTGAATAATGGTTGTATTAACTGGCCTTCTTTGTAGGCGTGTGGATATAAGCCTATCAGTTACAGCATTGTATTTCAGGATAGATCTTGAAATGTTCTTTTTGACAATGAACGCGATGCCATTCTTCGTCAATTTGTTATTCCCGGCATAGTAGATCATCTGATTGTCTGCTTCAGAATGGCTAAGCCAGTCAATTTTAACTGACTAATGTCTAGGATATAGATCTTCAAGCATTTCATTTCATTTATGACAATTTCCAATTTTCCTTGAGTCGTACTTTATACATTCCACATTCCGATTATTAATAGATGTTTGTAGCTATTTCTTCTCATTTTGAGTCATGCCAGATGAGCAAATGAACGTCCAGAAAGCTGTAGTCTGTCTACATCATTAAGGTTGATTTTACTTTGAGGAGGCAGCTCTTTCTCAGTCGTATTTTGAGTGCCTTCCAAACTGAGGGGCTCATCTTCAAACAACATATTAATGTTCCACAGCTATCCATAAGGTTTACACTGGACAATTTTTTCAGAAGTAGATCGCCGGGCCCTCCTTCACAGTCTGTCTTAAACCAGAAGCTCTCCTGAAATCGTTGGTGACCTTGCTGGTATTTGAAATACTGGTAGCATGGCTTCCAGCGTCACAGCAACAGGCAAGGCACCACAGTATGACAAACTGAGAGATGAGTGGTGGGTAAACAGTATACATCTCAGTAATCTCAGGTTTAGAGATACTTTCCCATGTATACACAGAAAACATTTAGGAAGGTGTCCACTGCAGCACTGTTTGTAATAAAATCAATGTAGAAACAACCTAAATACTCCTCAGTAGGGGACTCCATAAATGAACTATAGCTAATTCATACAATGAATATTATATAGCAGGTAAATTATTTGAATTAAATTCTCCAGTATCAACATGTATATAACTGATATGTGTAAGGTTGAGGGGGAAAATCAAGTAACAAATGGATATATGTATATATATATATATGTGTGTGTGTGTGTGTGTGTGTGTGTGTGTGTGTTATTGTTAGGTGCTGTCGAGTCAGTTCTGACTCATAGCGATCCTATAGGACAGAGTAGAACTGCCCCATAAGGTTTCCAAGGAGTGGCTGGTGGATTTGAACTGTCGACCTTTTGGTTAGCAACTGAGCTCTTAACCACTATGTTACCAGGGCTTATACACACACACACACACATGCACATGCATATATATGTATATGTATATATATGCATGCAGGTGTGTATGTATACACATATGTATGTATATATGTACATATGACACATGTATGTGTATATATGTATGTATACACATGTATATATGCATATGTGTGTATATATATGTATATATGAAAAACCCATTGCTGTCGAGTTTTTTCCAATTCATAGTGACCCTATAGGACAGAATAGAACTGCCCTATAGGGTTTCCAGGGAGTGGCTGGTATATTCAAACTGCTGACCTTTTGGTTAGCAGTCTTGCTCTTAACAACTGTGCTGCCAGGGCTCTTATATATAAAATGCAAACATATATATATTATTTATGAATTAATTAACTGGAGGTCAAAGTACAAATACTTGCCTATAAATAATACTTACCAACTTTAGGGTGGTGGTTACCTCTGAGGTTGAGGAGGGGTTTATGAGGAAAGGTTGTAGGCAGCACCTAAGATGGTCCCCAGTGATACTCACCTCCTAATATTCATGCCTTTGTGTAATCTGTGCCCTTGAGTGTGAGCTGGACCTAGTGACTCACTTCAGATGAATAGAATATGTCAAAAATTATGAAATATCACTGCATGGATTAAGTTACAAAGAGTCTTTGACTTCCGTCTTGAGTGTCCTCTGTTAATTTCTCCCTCGCATGTACTAAGGGAAGTAAGCTGCCATGTCGTGAGCTGCCCTATGGAGAGGCCCATGTGGCAAGCTGAGGGAGATCTCTTGACAACAGCTCTCGAGGACCTGGGGCTCTTGCCCATCATTCTATGAAAAGCAGAATTCAAAAAACAACTACATGAAGACACTTGGAATCAGACCTTCCCCAGGTCAAGCTTTAGATTGCAGCCCTGGCTGACACCTTGTTTGCAGTCTTGTGAAAGACCTTGAGGCAGAAGCACCTAAGCTAAAGTGTACTTGGGTTCCTGTCCCCCAGAAACTGTGCAATAACAAATATTTATTGACTTAACTTACTAAGTTTTGGAGTAATTATTTATGCAGCAATAGATACTTATTGAGTTTGGATGGAGAAGTCGGACAAGATGAATCTATAATATTCTCTTTATAAATGAGAGATCTGATACAAATATGGTAAATGTTTAAAATTTGTTGTATCTCAATGATAGGTACACAGGTTTCTACTCCATTGTTTTAATACTGTTTATGAAATCATAATTTTATAAATATATAAGTAAATTTTTAAATTTTCATTTTGTAATTTTAAACTTGAAGTTCACTGTCATCAATAAAGAAAGAAATACATCTACTTGTACATGTAACTAAAAATGTCTGGCAGTCTGTCAGAGATCATCTGGTTTCCACCAGGGCTCTTGCTTCATTTCTCTGCCCTTAGTTCGTTCTTCTTCTTAAGTTGTTGTTGTTAGGTGCCATTGAGTCAGTTCCTACTCATAGCGAACCTATGTATAGCAGAACAAAACACTGCCTGGTCCTGCACCATCCTCACAGTCTTTGCTATGTTTGAGCCCATTGTTGCAGCCACTGTATCAATTCATCTCATTGAGGGTCTTCCTCTTTTTCGCTGACACTGACCCTCTACTTTACCAAGCATGATGTCCTTCTCCAGGCACTGGTCCCTCCTGATAACATATCCAAATTACGTGAGATGTGAGATGAAGTGTCATCATCCTCCTGTCTAAGGAGCATTCTGGGTGTATTTCTTTCAGGACAGATTTGTATGTTCGTTTGGCAGTCTATGGTATATTCAATATTCGTAGCCAACACCATAATTCAAAGGCATCAATTCTTCAGTCTTCCTTATTCATTGTCCAGCTTTTGCATGCATATGAGGCAATTGAAAACACCATGGCATGGGACAGGCATACCTTAGTCCTCAAAGTGGTATCTGCTTTTTAACACTTGAAAGAGGTCTTTTGCAGAAAATTTGCCCAATGCAATACACCCTTTGATTTCTTGACTACTGCTTCCAATGACATTGTTTGTGGATCTAAGTAAAATGAAATCCTTGACAACTTCAATCTTTTCTCTGTTTATCATGATGTTGTTTATTGGTCCAGTTGTGAGGATTTCTGTTTTCTTTATGTTGAGGTGTAATCCATACTGAAGACTGTAGTTTTGATCTTCATCAGCAAGTGTTTCAAGTCCTCTTCACTTTCAGAAAGCAAGGTTATGTCATCTGCATATGTTAATGTTAATAAGTCTTCTTCCAATCCTGATGCCATGTTCTTCTTCATATAGTCCCGGTTCTCAGATATTTTGCTCAGCAAACAGAATGAATAAGTATGGTGAAAGGATACAACCCTAACACACACCTTTCCTGATTTTAAACTACTCAGTATCCCCTTGTTCTTTTCAAACAGCTGCCTCTTTGTTTAAGCACAGGTTCGTCATGAGCACAATTAAGTGTTCCAGAATTCCCATTCTTGGCAATGTTATCCATAATTTGTTATGATCCACATGATTTAATGCCTTTGCATTGTCAACAAAACACAGGTAAACATCTTTCCGATATTCTCTACATTGAACCAAAATCCATCTGACATCAGCAATGATATCCCTCATTCCATGTCCTCTTCTGAATCCAGCCTAAATCTCTGGTAGTTACCTATTCATGTATTGCTGCAACCAGTTTTGAATTATTATCCCATACTCTGTGTTTTTATCTTCATGCCGGTAGAAAGATGGCTTTGACAGCTAGAGGTCTCACAGTCACTCATATCTAGCCAGTGATGTCCAACAGAAACATAATAGAGCCACAAATGTAATTTAAAATTTTCTAGACACCACTTTCTGAAAAGTAAAGAGAAGCAGGTGAAATTAATTTTAATACCATATTTTATTTTACTCTATATATGAAAAATATTCTTATTTCAGCATGCAACCTACATAAAAATTATTGAGATAATTTACATTGCCTCTTCCATGATAAATCTTGGAAATATGCTTTGTATTTTAGAATTATAGCACATCTCATTTTGGATACTAAATTTTCACCAGAGGTTTTTGCTATGTAGTTGTATTTCATAAAAAGTGCAGTTAAAAAGTAGATTCACATAACAAAATGTTTTCAATATATTTAAAAGTTTTTCAACAATGAAATTTAATATCAGTTTTAAAGTTAAAACTACAATGGATTAAAATTAAATAAAATTGAAGATACCACATTTCAAGAACATACTCAATAGCACATGAGGTCAGTGGCTACCATATTGGACATTGTGGCTTCAGAGAATATTTCTCCTAAGACAAACTTTACTTTTCCCCAATTACCAGAAATTTCCCTTTGCAATTTTTTTTTCCGCTAATTTGGATCATATATCCTCTTCTAAACTGATCCCTAAAAAAGGAGGTGAAATTCCATTTTAGAGAGTGGTCCACAACCCTGGCTACAAATCAGATTTGCCTGGAGAGTTAAAAAAATGCCTGTGTTGTATTCAAAGTTTCTGATGCACTTGGTGGCTGCTAAGGCCCAAATTGATATTCCTCTCAGGGGAGGAAGAATTAAAAATACGGATGTCCTAGATTTCTACCTATCAATTAAGACATAATCTCCAGGATGGGCCCTGGGCGTTGCCGTTTTCTAAAATTCTCCAGGTAATTTTTTTTTTGCTTGAAATTTTCCAAAGATTTATTGAAATAGAAACAAGTTGGTCAGATACTTTCTGGAAAAAAGCAATTTTGATGGTATTTAAAAATACTTTTTAAAAAGTATTTTAGCATGACTTCTTTGTAAACTAGATTATGTTGTAAACTTTTTTCCTAAATATTTTAGGAGTGTTTATTCTTACAAACTGAAACTTATTCCTATTCCAAATCTATCTTGTCAACGAGAGGGAGTGAATCCAGATTTGTTTCTCTCAGGTTCAGGGAAGAAAAATTTTGTAGATGGAGAAAAATCTTACTGTCTTTGCCTTCCAGTAGCTTCCTGTAGGTGGTAATCTCAACGTCAAATTTTCTTAACATTCATCAGGTCTTCGTACTCACAAAGGTTACCAGTCATTTCTTCCTTCATGTTCTGAATCTCATCCTGCAAACGGCCAATAGAGTCTGTAGTTATTTTCAACAGCAAAGTTCATTTTCACTTCACGTATCTCTGCTCCAGAGACTCATGAGTTCCTTTAAGAGCATTCACTTCTTAGGTGAGGGATTGGGCCTGTCTCGGTACTCATTTGACTCCTGCTTCACCCGGCACAGGGTATCATTGTTCTGGTTAGCAGCCTTGGCGAGATCAGCAAACTTGGATTAGAACCATTCTTCAGCCTCCTGAAGGTTCTTGGCAGCCACATTTTTTGATGCACTTCACTCGGGGTGGCCGTGAGGTCAGGCTTGGAAACATCCACACCAATTTGGACATGCTGTTTTTGAATCTGCATCTGCAGCTCTTGATTTTCCTCATGATGCAGTTTCTTTAAAAAGACAATCACTTCTTGCAAGGATTCCACTTTACATTCGAGGTCATAGCACGCCAAAGCGTTGTCAACATCCTCTCTGAAAGACTGCAAGGTGCCCTCGGCGTCATTTCCCTGAAGCCTCTCCTTCTGAAATTTCTCCCAGAACTTCACGATGTCTCTGGCCAGGCTGTCTGGTTTCACCTCCACCGGGGTTTTGTTGGTGGTGCGTTACTTCACCTCTCTGCACAGCTTCTTCACTTGCTTCTCCTAGAGGTCCCTCAGGAGCAACTTGCCCTGGCCGTTGAGGTGCTTGTGCTCCACCAGCAGGATCTTGTTTTGCTGCTCCAGAAAGCGCAACTTGCATATAATTGCCCAAGCAGTAATTGAGTTTCCCGGCACCTCCACTTTCTCCTTAGTGCCAGTATTCTGGAACTCAGTGGTGAAGGCCTTGGCCAGCGAGAAGTCTAGGAAGCACTACAGCACCCACAGGCAGGCACGCAGCTCCGCATGCGCATGGCCGAAAGGCAAGTGCGAACCACCCCAATGGCGTCACTGGGGGCGGTGCAAGGGGTGCGGACGCACTGGGTGACACTGTCAGAGAGGGTGACACTAAAATGTGCAGTGTGCGGTGTGAGCTGTGGGCGCAGGTGTGCCAGGCCCGGCGTGAAGTGGGTGCCATGGCATAGCTGGGCCAGGTGCTGGAACAGGAGGAGGCAGTCAGTGGTAATGGGGCCCAGGGAGGCCCACAGGGCACCCGCAAGGCAGTGGCACAAGTGAGAGCCCCTAGAGGGTGGGGGAGGGATGGCCAGATTCTGTATGTTCTGGTATAGGAGGAGGTCCATGGGGGAGAGGTGGTGACCAGGGGCGGATTATCCTATAAGAGAGTTAAGCACAGGGTTACTTGTATTTGGTAATCTGTAGTGAACAATTTCACATTGTTTTCATCTCATCAAAGATTCTGCTTCTAGGTATGGCTGACATCTGTCTCTCTCCCAACTCCACAGCACCCTCCTACAGAATCAAAGCTTCTTTTCAAATTTACACTCCCTGACAGGATGGATTACCCAGTAAGCAAGGCGAGTATGGCCTCACTTGTGCTTATTTACTATCGTGAACAGTTTCACATGTTCCCTTGGGTTCTGCTTGTCTTCAACTTCTTTTTTAAAGTAACTGTGCATTCCTCTTTGTTTCTGCCTTTGCATCTTGGTTTTTGACTACTGTCCATACCCGGATGAATATTGGGGCCAATCAAAATAATCCATAGTATTTCTTTGCCTCCTACATTTTACATGGGCACTTGAAAATACTGTTGATCTATTGTATCTTGTCTGCCAGACTTCCTCGTTTTTTCACATGAACTTTTGTACTCAATATAAATGGAGCAAATTTATTGCTTTTGTGCTATAGCAGTTACTTAGATTGTCACAGTACAATTTATATCTAATTGCATTGTTACAATTTTCAGCCACAAAAAAAATTATTTCTTTTGATTTGTGTTTTAGATTCAAAGCTATAAAATTGACTCCTGGCTACACTAGTGCAATTTTAATGTGCTTAAATGATAAATACAATATGACAATGCCTGGAAACCTATAGAAGTTGCAGGAAAAGTGGGCTTTTGATTTCTAATGTGCTGGAATCCAGTTTTTTTATTTTTAACTTTTTAAAGAGTCACTGGTGAAACTGGTTGAGAGCCACAGATTTGTTACATGGATTGGCTTCTCCGATAGCCTTCTCATAATAGTCTTTACCAGAGTGGAATGATCTTCAAAGAATTTGGTAGAGAAAGATGCTTACCTGTTATCTAAGAGGAACAGACAGAAAAACTACACATAATTATGTTAAAATGATTTGACAGTATGACTAATATAAATTTTCCGAATGGGACCTGATATTTCTCAAATCAGTTGTTTATTTGGTGGATCATCCTGTAAGATTGCTCTGCCTTAAAATTGTTTTTACCCTTTTTTCCCATTAATTTCACTTCTAGGACTCTATCCTAAGAAAATAAACAAAAATACAATAAAAAACTTTATGCATAAAGATACTATTCAAAATAATTATTACATTTAGGCATTAGAAATATTCTACATTTCCATCAATACAGACTATATAGGTAAGATGGATTAGTATACAAATTTCAAATTTATGCTTAAGAAAAAAATTATTAAGAAGAAAATACTGTTTACATTGTTAAGTGAAAAAACATTGCAAAAGATCCAGAAGATAAATAATATTAAACTTGTTTTACTGAAAAATTTTAAGAATAAGGAAAAAGTTTTTTGTTATATTGTTAAGTGAAAAAAAATAAAGATTTCATAAGAAAATACACTCTGGTTGCCCCTGAGATGTCAGTCGACTGTGGGATGTAAAGAAGCTGTGAATTCTCCAATATCTCTGTCAGTACTTCTGATTATTATTTTGCGATACGGGGCAAGGGAGGAACAAGTGTGGACCTGGGAGAAAGGGGTATAGTTGCTTCTCCTGGCTGCCTCTGCTAAAGGTTTCCTATCTCAGTTAAATTACTGTTTCATCTCCTGTGTAAGCTGTAACATTTGCACACCGTGCTTTACCACTGGACAGCACTCTAATTCCTTCATTCTTCAAAGAACCAGCAATACAGGGCTCTTTGTGTGACAAATATTTATTTCTGGAGACTTGAAGGAAACATAGATCATTGTACATACAAGCATAGCAATCATAATCTTGAATATTTTACAGATTATCTAAAATTCAGTTGGCTATTTTTGACATGGTGATATCTTATCCATTTTTTTTTAATGTAAAGCCATGATTCGTGCTCTTTTCTTTGACTAAATCTCTCCCCTTTCCTTTGACTTTCTCTCCCTACCTGGCTTCTCATACGCTTCTCCACATTTATAGCTTATGCAACAATCTCTTTATCTAGGCCTTGATCATATTTTCTACAACAGAGGCTCTCATTGTCATAACTGCATATACTCATTAAGTTGTGTTTCTGTACAAAGGTAATTGGTTCAACAGAAGCTACCTTGTCTGTCCTACCATATGAGTTCTCCTTCCTATAATTTTATATTTTCAACTACTGTGTCTAGAGAAAACATTGCACTGACAAAATAATTAATAGCAAATATGAAGACAGCATATTTCTAGACATGTGAGATTATAGATAGATTTTTTTTCTTTAGATTTATCTGTATTTTGATAATATGCAAAGATGAGCATATGTGACATTTAATAGAACATGAAAATTGAGAGAATAAGTGTCTTAGAATGAAAAAGGCCAGGTCTGAATTTCATCTTTGCCCCTCATTAGCTTTATGATCTTAAATAATATACCTGGTTGCACTGAGACTGTTTCCTCAGACATAAAATACAGTCTACTAGAATTCCCTGAGGATTAGAAATAACAAATAGTCAGTAGCTGGTACAATTGCAGTACATATTAAATACTAGATTATGTATTTGCTCAACAAATATTTTTCTCCTGTTATATCCAATTACTCTTCTAAGTACAAAGGATACCAATAGTTAACAAGAAAAGCAAGCCATCCGAAGAAAATACATATACATTGTCAGTACAGTAATATAATAATTTTGGTTTCTTATGCATAAGTAAAATGGCAGGATATTAGTGGTGATGTTGACCCAAATGTACATGATGTTCTTTTATTATTTCAATGAGCAAATACAAATAGACATTTCATTTTGTATACTAGTCACTGCACTAGAAGGTAAGAATACAAAGATGAAAACGCACTTCCTGTCACCTATAGACTTAACAGTAGTGAGGGAGATAAACATGTAAGAAATAATTACAATGCAGGGTCTGAAGGAAGTAGTTATAACATGAATACACAAAGTCATGCCAAAAATGTGATGTAAAAATGGATCATTGTTAATGGTCCATACGGTCAGTATTTTAGGCTACATTTATGTAGATTATCTTTGAGAAATTTTGGGTCAATAACTAAAATTCCAGGTAGATGGATAACATGAGCAATTGACAACAGAGAGAGCAGGAAAATTGCATAGTATGTTTTATATACACACACACACACACACACACACACACACACACACACACACACACATATATTTGTATGTTTATAACTATACATACATACACACATTCATACATACGTATACATAGATATAGATATATGCACACATATACACATGAGTATATATGTATAAATAGATATAAATATTCGTTCTTATTTGGATGGACATATGATTCTTCTTGGGAGAACTGTGGGAATTAAATCTGCCAATATAGATAAGTTGATGCCACATCACAAAGGCTTGAATACAGACTCATCTTAATATGTAGGCACCATTGAAAGGCTTATGCATTTGGACCAGGGCTTCAGGAATAAGTGCCTGGTCAGAGGTCATATTTCATAGTGTAAATTATTAGACTGTAATCTTATGATAGCGTGGCAATAGAATGGTGGTGGTGGTGGTGTTAGTTGCTGTGGAATTGATTCCAATGCATGGCAATCCAATATATGCAGAGTAAACTGCTCCGTAGGATTTCCAAGGCTTTGCTCTTTCAGAAGCAGATTGCCAGGTCTGTCTTCTGTGGTGTCTCTGGGTGGGTTCAAAGTGCCAAGCTTTAGGCTAGTAGCTGAGAGGTTAACTCTTTGCACCACCCAAGGCCCTGGCAATAGAATTCCCTTTGCAATAGAATAAAACCAGAAACCAAATTCATTGCCGTTGATTCCAACTCATAACGATCCTATAGGACAGAGTAAAACAGCCCCATAGGATTTCCATGGAGCAGCTGGTGGATTCAAACTTCCAGTCTTTTGGTTAGCAGCCAAGCTCTTAACCACTGTGCCACCAGGGCTTTCACAATAGAATAGAAGGAATAAAATTAACATAACTTGTCTATTAATGCAGAAAGTTTAAAAGTAAAGATAAGAATAACATCAATAAGTTTTCCAGCATGGATGATTGCTATTTTCCGAAAGAGTAAATTCAGGAAGAACTAGTTTTGGAAGGACAGGCTAATGTGCAATTGTTGAGTTAACTAAGAGTTTTTATTGGATTTTTGGGTGTCTGTGCTATATTGGTAAGTTCTTGGACAACAGAAAAAAAGGAAAAAGTGATTCATGGTAATACTGTTAATTTTTCAAAGGTTAAGTTACAAGACTAGAATCATCCAAAGTTCAGTATTTTCTTAGAACCTAAAGATACAGCCCAATTAAAGTCCTTTTATATTTATTATTTGTTTATATTTCAACGTGTGCTAATAATATGTGGTGAGAGTGTGGATGTTTTCCTTATTTTTATCATTTTGAAATTTCACTAGAAAATATTCTATTTCTTTGAGAAATGCAAATGCTATAAAATAGATAATTAATTGGAATTACCAGAGAAAATCTGTATTCTCAAATGTGAGGAGTTTTATTTGATTCTATTCATCCATGGAGCAGAATTCAGACAATTCTCAATAGTTTTAATGTAATAGATTTTGGCAAATATTTTTCCTTTTATTCCTGAATAATTAAGAGGTAAGATATCATACCACCACTTGTCTGTCAGAAATGAAAATTTTACCAACTTCTGCAGTCTGAAATTCATAAAACATGCAATCAAAATGCATTGATAATTACTGGTGATTAGAATTCTAAAGTTGGAAACAAAGAAGAAGAATTAGTAGTTGAAAAATATGACCTTGGTGATAGAAACAACTCCAGAGAGCTCATGATAGAATTTTGCAAGACCTGTGACTTATTCATTGCAACTATCTTTTTTTAACAACATAAATGGCGACTACACACATGAACCTCGGAGGAAGGAATACGCAGGAATCCAATCAACTATATCTGTGGAAAGAGACGAAAGAGAAACTCAATATCATCAGTCAGAACAAGGACAGGGGCTGACTGCAGAACAGATCATTGATTGCTCATATCTGAGTTCAACGAGAAGCTGAAGAAAATTAAAACAGGCCCACAAGAGTCGAAGTGTGGCCTTGAATATATCCCACTTGAATTTAGAGGCCGTTTCAAGAACATATTTGATGTATTAAACAGTAATAACCAAAGACCAGGTGAACTGTGAGATGACATCAAGGGCATCATATATGAGAAGAGTAAAACATCACTAAGAAGACAAGAAAGAAAGAAAAGACCTAAATGAATGTCAGAAGAGACTCTGAAACTTGCTCTTGCACATACAGTAGCTAAAGCAAATGGAAGAAGTGATGATGTAAAAGAGATGAACAGATTTCAAAGGGCGGCTCAAAAAGACAAAGTAGGGGGGAAAGATGGCGCTCTAGACAGAAGCACCATGCCGTCCCTCCACAGCAAAGATCCGAAAAACTAAGCCTAACAGAGAATCAACAATCCTGAAACCCTAGAACACCAAATGAAGAGATAAAGAACTCAGCCAAACACCAAATGGAGTGAGAATACTAAATGAGAACGGAGAGCGAGGAGAGACTCATGCAGAGATTCCTTACCAGCTAACGCAGCGCGGATCCACCATCTTGGATTCCTATCGGAGACCAGCGAACGGGAGAGCAGCCTCGCAGAGTGTCCAGTGGGAGACAGAATGACCGGTAAACTGCGGTGTGCGCTTTCCCACTCCCCACCCCTCTCTGCCTCGGCTGGGGCTCCCCTGCTTTCCGTGGCCAGGGTCCCTGGGCTGGGGGGCGCCAGTGCTTGGATTCTGCATGCCCAGGCTGGCGGCTTTCTGAGAGCCGTTTGCTGGCTGCTGGCGAAGCTTTTTCTGCTGCCTCCCCCTCCTTTTGCCTGGGTGCCTGGTTCCGAGTGCCGTCTTTGCTCTCTCCGGCAGGGCTGTGGGACTGCGTTCAGGCATGTGGCTGCTTCCAGGTCTGGGCTGCCGCGCTGGTGAGATCCCGGGGCCTTTGTTTGTTCGCCCCTCTGCTTCCCGTGGCCACGGTCTCTTAACCCGGAGACTGCCGGCTGCTTGGAATTCGTGTCCCTGAGTGGGGGTTCTCTGGGTCCCATTTGTTGGCTGTTGGTGTGGCATTTTCTGCTTCTTCTGGTTTCTCGCTTGCCTCTCGCTGCCTCCCCCTCCTTTTGCTCAGGTGCCTGGTTCCGAGCGCCGTCTTTGGTCTCTCTTGTGGGGCTGTGGGACTGCGTTCGGGCGTGTGGCTGCTTCCAGGTCTGGGCTGCCGCGCTGGCGAGATCCCGGGGCCCTTGTTCGTTCGCCCCTCTGCTTCCCGTGGCCACAGTCTCTTAAACCTGAGACTGCCGGCTGCTTGGAATTTGCGCCCCTGAGTGGGGGCTCTCTGGGTCCCATTTGTTGGCTGTTGGTGTGGCATTTTCTGCTTCTTCTGGTTTCTCGCTTGCCTCTCGCTGCCTCCCCCTCCTTTTGCTCGGGTGCCTGGTTCCGAGCGCCGTCTTTGCTCTCTCCGGCGGGGCTGTGGGGCTGCGTTTGGGCGTGTGGCTGCTTCCAGGTCTGGGCTGCCGCGCTGGTGAGATCCCGGGGCCTTTGCTCTTTCGCCAATCTACTTCCCGTGGTCACGGTCTCTTAACCCCGAGACTGCCGGCTGCTTGGAATTTGCGCCCCTGAGTGGGGGCTCTCTGGGTCTCATTTGTTGGCACTGACTGCTGGTGTTGCTTTTTTTTTTTTTTTAACTTTATTTTTCTTCTTTTTTGATTAGTTTTGTCTTCTTTTCCTTCTTTTCCCCTTTTGTCTTTCTTCATTGCTTAATTTCTCATCTCTCTATCTCTTCCTTCTCTAATTGATCCCTGAATACCAGGCGATGTATGCCTCTGTACCTTCTGGCCAGGCTGTGCTGTGAAAACTGAGAGCGACTCCCCCAGACCTCATAGCTGCATCGGTGGGATCCCTGGGAACTTTGCAGTTCTTTAACTTTTCTGATTTTTATTTGTTCATTCTTTCCTTTTCTTTCTCTTCCCCCTTCTGGTTTCCTCCATCCCATAGTCTCTCATCTGTCCATTCCAACGACAAGCTCCCCTAGCATTCTTTTATGTTTGTATGCTTTTCGCTCCTGCTCCTCTCTCCTCTCTCCCATGTCCAGCTTAGCTTCACACATAACCATCTCCCTGCTGCATCCTGCCTACCTGCACTCCGCACTTGACATCACACCACCAAGCTGTGCAGGCACGCCCTATTGGAAACTGCCCAGCACTGACTACTGACCGTCCTGGTGGCTGCGGTGAGTGCCACAAACAAACCGTCCCAGTGGCTCCTCTTCAGCTACATCTGCCCAGCTGTACCACAAGGACGAAACAAACAAAAAAAAATCTACAATCAATAAACAAGAGAAATATCTACTGAATGCCCCGAAGACAGCAAACAATATCAAAACATTTACAAAAACAAGACAAGATGGCTCCAATAGGCGTCCAAATTAAAACACCAGATAACTCTCCTGTGGAAGAAAATGCACTAGAAGTACCTGATACAGAACTCAAATCACTAATACTCGGAATTTTCCAAGAACTGAGGCAAAAAGCTGACAAACATGAGGAAAAAATAGACAAATTATGGAAAATACAGACAAAAAATTGGAAGAATTCAGGAAGATGATGCAGGAACAAAATGCCAAAATCAATTCACAACTCAAAATTATACAAAAACAACAACTAGAAATCCAAAAGATAAACAACAAGATTTCAGAAATGGACGGTGTCATAGAAGGGCTGAGAAGTAGATTTGAAAACATGGATGACAGGATCAGTGGAACTGAAGACAAACATTTGGATATAACTCTGTTTCAGGAATACTCAGAAAAAAGAACAAAGAAAAATGAAGAGACCCAGTGAGTTATGTGGGACACAATTAAAAGCAAAAACTTATGAGTGATTGGCATACAAGAACAGGGGGAGAAAACAGAAAACACAGAGAGGATCATTGACGAATTGCTGACAGAAAACTTTCCCAATATCATGAAAAATGAAAAGCTGGCCATCCAAGAAGCTCAACGAACCCCATATAGAAGAGACCCCAAAAGAAAAACACCAAGACATATCATATTCACTCTTGCTAAAACTAAAGACAAACAAAGAATCCTGAGAGCAGCTCGTGAAAAACAAGAAGTCACATAAAGAGGAGAAACAATAAGACTAAGCTCAGATTATTTGGCAGAAACCATGCAGGCAAGAAGGCAGTGGGATGACATATATAAAATCTTGAAAGAAAAAAATTGTCAGCCAAGAATAATATATCCTGCAAAACTCTCATTCAAATTTGATGGTGAAATTAGGTCATTTCCAGATAAACAGAAACTAAAAGAATATGCAAAAGTCAAACCAAACTTAAAAGAATTATTAAAGGGAGTCCTTTGATCTGAGGACAAATAGCTTCAGACCTCAGGCAGGACCTAGGACCTAGGTCGCAGGTTCATATGAACCAGATACCATTCTAGGAACTGAACTACAGAGGCCTTTCCAAAAACGAAAGAAATACAACAGGGAATCAGAGAAATCAATCAAAGGATGACAACAACATCAAAACAATGAAAGAGGGAACAAACGGCATAGGTATAGAACCTTCTAAAGGAGAGGAAGGCAAGGCGATACTAAGTAAGGGTAGACTGCTTCAAAATTATAAAGATAAGGGTAAAATTCATGGTAACCACAAAGAAAGTTAACAAACCAACTCATAAAAATAAAGACGAAAAACATAAAGTCTCAACAAAAACAAAACCTACAAAAACAAAAGAAATGAACACAAAATCCACAAACAAAAGTAACTCAGCACAAGAGAGTAAGAAGAACAAAGAAAACTTCAGCACCACAAAAAAAAGCACTACAAAATGACAGCAACAAACATCAATCTATCAATAATTACACTGAACGTAAATGGACTCAATGCACCCATAAAGAGACGGAGAGTGGCAGAATGGATAAGAAAACAGGGTCCATCAATTTTCTGTCTACAAGAGACACACCTTAGAAACAAAGATGTGAATTTATTAAAAATCAAAAGTTGGAAAAAAATATATCAAGCTAACAACTATAAAAAAGAGCAGGAGTGGCAATTCTAATCTCAGATAAAATTGACTTTAAAACGAAATCTACCATAAAAGACAAAGAAGGACACTATATAATGATTAAGGGGATGATCCATCATGAAGACATAACCATAATAAATATCTACACACCCAATGACAGGACTCCAAAATACATAAAAAAAACTCTAACAGCACTGAAAAGAGAAATTGACAGTTCCACAATAATAGTAGGAGACTTCAATACACCACTCTCAGTAAAGGACAGAACAACTAAAAAGAAACTCAGCAAAGATACAGAAGACCTAAAGGACACAATCAGCCGATCTAAAGGACACAATCAGCCAACTGGACCTCATAGACATATATAGAACAATCCATCCAACCGCTGCAAAGTACACATTCTTTTCCAATGCACATGGAAGGGTCTCCAGAATAGACCACATCTTAGGCCACAGAGCAACCCTCAACAAGATCCAAACTGCTGAGATAATTCACAGTATCTTCTCTGACCACAATGCCATCAAGGTAGAAATTAACACTAGAAAGAGCAAGGGAAAAAAATCTACTACATGGAAACTGAATAATAATCTGCTTACACATCAATGAGTAATAGAAGAAATCAGAGATGGAATTAAAAAATTCCTAGAATAAAATGAAAATGAAAACACATCATACCAAAACCTTTGGGACACAGCAAAGGCAGTCCTCAGAGGACAATTTATAGCAATAGATGCACATATCAAAAAAGAAGAAAGGGACAAAATCAAAACATTAACTACAGAACTCAAACAAATAGAAAGCTAACAACAAAAAAAGCCTACAACCACCGGAAGAAAGGAAATAGTAAAGATCAGAGCAGAAATAAATGAAATAGAGAACAGAAAAACAATAGAAAGAATCAACAAAACCAAAAGTTGGTTCTTTGAAAGAATCAACAAAATCGACAAACCACTGGCCAGACTGACAAAAGAAAAACAGCAGAGGGCACAAATTACCCAAATAAGAAATGAAATGGGGGACATTACAACAGACCCAACTGAAATAAAAAGGATTATAACAGAATATTATGAAAAACTATACTCCAACAAATTTGAAAACCTAGAGGAAATGGATAAATTTCTAGAAACATACGGCCTACCCAAACTACAACAAAGTGATATTGAAAATCTGAACAGACCCATAACAGGAGAAGAGATTGAAAAGGTAATAAAAAAACTCCCAACCAAAAAAAGCCCTGGCCCGGATGGCTTCACTGGAGATTTCTACAAAACATTTACAGAAGAGCTTGTACCAGTTTTACTCAAGCTATTTCAGAGCATAGAAGAGGAAACAACACTTCCAAATTCATTCTATGAAGCCAGAATAATGTTGATACCAAAACCAGGCAAAGACATCACAAAAAAAGAAAACTACAGACCAATATCTCTCATGAATATAGATGCAAAAATTCTGAACAAAATTCTAGCCAATAGAATTCAGTATCATATCAAAAATATAATACACCACGACCAAGTAGGTTTCATACCAGGTATGCAAGGATGGTTGAACATTAGAAAATCCATCAACGTAATCCACCACATAAATAAAAGGAAAGAAATAATCACATGATAATCTCAATTGACGCAGAAAAGGCATTTGACAAAGTCCAACACCAATTCCTGATAAAAGCTCTCAATCAAATAGGTATAGAAGGGAAATTTCTGAACATAATAAAGGGCATCTATGCAAAACCAACAGCCAACATCATTCTTAATGGAGAGAGGCTGAAAACATTCCCCTTGAAAACAGGAAGAAGACAAGGATGCCCTTTATCACTCCTTTAACATTGTGCTGGAAGTTCTAGCTAGAGCAATAAGGCAAGAGAAAGAAAAAAAGGGCATCGAAATTGGTAATGAAGAAGTTAAACTCTCCCTGTTTGCAGATGATATGATACTATACATAGAAAACCCTAAAGACTCCAAGAGAAATCTACTGGAACTAATAGAAAGATTCAGCAGAGTAGCAGGATACAAGATAAACATTCAAAAATCAGTTGGATTCCTATACACCAGTAAAGGGAACGATGAAAAGGAGATCAGGAAATCAATACCATTTTCAATAGCCCCTAAAAAGATAAAATACTTAGGAATAAATCTGACCAGGAATGCAAAAGACCTATACAAAGAAAACTACAAAGCACAGCTGCATGAAACCTAAAGGGATCTAGATAAATGGAAAAACATACTATGCTCATGGATAGGCAGACTCAACATTGTGCAAATGGCAATTCTACCTAAGCAATTTACAAATACAATGCAATCCCGATACAAATACCAACAACATTCTTCAAAGAGATGGAAAAACTAATTATTAACTTTATATGGAAAGGGAAGAAACCCCGAATAAGTAAAGCACTACTGAAGAAGAAGAATAAAGTTGGAGGACTCACACTACCTGACTTGAGAACCTACTATACAGCTACAGTACTCAAAATAGCCCAGTACTGGTACAACAACAGAGACATTGACCAATGGAACAGAATTGAGAACCCAGATGTAAATCCATCCACCTACAGTCACCTGATGTTTGACAAGGGCCCAAAATCCATTAAATGGGGAAAAGACAGTCTTTTTAACAAATGGTGCTGGCAAAACTGGATATCCATTTGTAGAAAAATGAAACAGGACCCATACCTCACACCATATACAAAAACTACTTCAAAACGGATCAAAGACCTGAATATAAAGCCTCAAACGATAAAATTCATAGAAGAATAAATAGGACCAACACTTCAGGCCTTAATACATGGCATTAACAGGATACAAACCATAAACATCAACACAAAAAACCCAACTGATAAACTAGATAACTGGGATCTTCTAAAAATCAAACATCTATGCTCTTCAAAAGACTTCACCAAAAGAGTCAAAAGAGAACCTACAGACTGGGAAAAAATTTTTGGACAGTACAAGTCAGACAAAGGTCTAATCTCCATAATCTACAAGAAAATCCAACACCTCTACAACAAAAAGACAACCAATCCTATCAAAAAATGGGCAAAGGAAATGAACAGACACTTCACCAAGGAAGACATTCAAATGGCCAACAGACACATGAGGAAATGCTCGCGATCACTAGCCATTAGAGAAATGCAAATTAAAACCACAATGAGATACCATCTCACCCCGGCATTACTGGCACGAATGAAAAATACTGGAAATAACAAATGTTGGAGGGGCTGCGGGGAGATGGGAACTCTTATACACTGCTGGTGGGAATGCAAAATGATACAACCATTTTGGAAAATGATATGGCATTTCCTCAGAAAGCTAGAAATAGACATACCATTTGATCCAGCAATCCCACTCCTAGGAATATATCCTAGAGAAATAAGTGTCATCACTCGAATAGACATATGCACACCTATGTTCATGGCAGCATTGTTCGCAATAGCAAAACAATGGAAACAACTTCGATGTCCATCAACAGATGAATGGATAAACAAACTATGGTACATACACACAATGGAGTACTATGCAACGAGAAAGAACAACAATGAATCTGTGAACCATCTCATAACATGGATGAAACTGGAGGACATTATGCTGAGTGAAATAAGTCAATCACAAAAGGACAAATATTATATGAGACCTCTATTGTAAAAACCCATGAAAAAATGTAACAATCCTTGTTGGTTACCAGGGATGGGAGGGAAGGGGGGGGGGAAATACTAAATAGGCAATAGATAAGTGGTACCTTCGGTGAGAGCTGAGATAGTACACAGTACAGTGGAAACTAACACAACCTGCACAAGGAAAGGTCATGGAGGCCCTATAGACACATCCAAACCCCCCGAGGGACTGAGTTGTTGGACGGAGGGCTCTGGGGACCATGGTCTCGGGGAACATCTAGCTCAATTGGCATGACACTACTTATAAAGATAATGCTCTACATTCTACCTTGGTGAGTAGTGTCTGGGGTCTTAAAAGCCTATGAGCGGCCATCTAAGATACTCCACTGGTCTCATCCCTTTGGGAGCAAGGGAGAATGAAGAGAACAGCATACAAGGAAAAGATTAGTCCAAAGGACTAATTTAATTGTCCACAGCTACCAAGGCCTCCACTGGACTGAGTCCTGTATAGCTATATGGTGCCCGGCTACCACCACTGACTGCTCTGACCAGGATCACAACAGAGGGTTCTGGACAGAGCTGGAGAAAGATGTAGAGCATAATTTTAACTCCCCCCCCCAAAAAAAAAAAACCAGATTTACTGGGCTAAAGAATACTGGAGAAACCTCAACAGTGTGGCCCCCAGACACCCTTTCAGCTCAGAGGTGAAGTTACGTTCGAGTTTCGATGTTAAGCCTGGGAGTGGACAGCCCAGTAAAACTAGATGGGACTAACGAGGTACAGGAGTCCGGTGACAAAGGCCAGATGGCAGAGGGGGAGTAGGGAACTGATGTTAAGGAACACAAATTGAGTAAGGACACTGTCTATGTGTTGTGAGATTGTTGACCACTGTTATAGGGCAAAAATTGTAGTAATTATTAAATGGGAGGCTGATTGGTCCTGTAAGCCTTCATCTTTGGCGAGAATGGCAGCACAATTGGAAGAGCATAGTCAATATCACTTAAATGTGTAAGTAAAAACTTTTGAAATGGTGTTAAAAAAAAAAAAAAAAAACAAATGAGACTAATGAGGTACAGTAGTCCAGTGACAAGGGCCAGAAGACAGAAGGGACAAGGAAGTCCCCTGGTGATAGGGAACACAAGGTGGAGTAAGCATATTCTTGATGTGTTGTGAGATTGTTAAACATTGTCATAGGGCAACATGTGTAGTAACTGTTAAATGAGAAACTATTTTGTTCTGTAAGCCTTCATCTTAAGTGAGAATAACAGCACAGTTGGAAGAGCGTAGTCAATGTCACTGAACTGTGTATGTAGAAATTTTTGAAACGGTGTATCTTTGGCTATCTGTATTTTCATAAAAAAAAAAAAATGTTGAGAATTTAGAGGCTTAATATGTTGTGGGGTTGTTAACCAATGTCATAAAACAACATGTGTACTACTGTTTCATGAGAAACTATTTGTTCTGTAAGCCTTCAGCTGAAATACAATAATAAAAAAAAAAAAAAGACAAAGTAAAGTATTATAATCAAATGTGCAAAGACATAGAGTTAGAACTCCAAACAGGAGGAACACATTTGGCATTTCTCAAGCTGAAAGAACTGAAGAAAAAATTCAAGCATGGAATTACAATTTTGAAGGATTTTGTGGGCAAAATGTGGAATGATGAGAGAAGCATTGAAAGAAGATGGAAGAAATACAAAGAGTCACTGTACCAAAATGAATTGGTCAACATTCAAACATTTCAAGAGGTAGCATATGATTAAGAACCAATGGTATTGAAGAAAGAAGTCCAAGTTGCACTGAAGGCATATGGAAAAAAACAAGGCTCCAGGAATTGACTGAATACCAAATGAGATGTTTCAACAAATGGAAGCAACTCTGGAAACACTCACTCATCTATGCCAAGATATTTGGAAGACAGCTACCTGGCCAACCGACTGCAAGAAATCTGTATCTGTGCCCATTCCAAAGAAAGGTGATCCAACAGAACACGGAAATTATTGAACAATATTATTAATGTCACACTCAAGTAAAACTTTGCTGAAAATCATTCAAAAGTGGTTGCAGCAGTACATCAACAGGGAACTACCAGAAATTCAAGCAGGATTCAGAAGAGGATTGGAATGAGGGATATCACTGGTGATGTCAGATGGATTTTGGCTGAAAGTAGAGAATACCAGAAAGATGTTTACTGTGTTTTATTGACTGTGCAAAGGCAATCGACTGTGTGAATCATAACAAATTATGGATAACATTGAGAAGAATGGGAATTCTAGAACACTTAATTGTGCTCATGTGCAACCTCTACATAGACTAAGAGGCAGTTGTTCGAACAAAACAAGGGGATACTGCGTGGTTTAAAATCGGGAAAGGTGTGTGTTAGGAATGTATCCTTTCACGATACTTATTCATTCTGCTTGCTGAGCAAATAATCCTAGAATCCAGACTATATGAAGAAGAATTGGCATCAGGACTGGAAGAAGATTTGATAACAACCTGTGATATCCAGATGACATAACCTTGCTTGCTGAAAATGAAGAGGACTTGAAGCGCTTACTGATGAAGATCAAAGACCACAGCCTTCAGTATGGATTACACTTCAACATAAAGAAAACAAAAATCCTCACAACTGGACCAATAAGTAATATCACGATAAAGGAGAAAAAGATTGAAGTTGTCAAGGATTTCATTTTACTTGGATCCACAATCAACACCATGGAAGGAGCAGTAAAGAAATCAAATGACGTATCGCATTGGGCAAATCTGCTGCAAAAGTTCTCTTTAAAGTGTTAAACAGCAAAGATGCCACTTTAAGGAATAAGGTCCACCTGACCCAAGACGTGGTGTTTTCAATCACCTCATATACATGTAAAAGCTGGACAATGAATAAGGAAGACCGAAGAAGAATTGATGCCTTTAAATTAGGGTGCTGATGAATAATATTGAATATACCATGAACTGCCAGAAGAAGTAACGAATCTGGCTTGGAAGAAGTACGGTGAGAATGCACCTTAGAAGGAGGATGGAGAGACTTCGTCTCATGTACTTTGGCAAGTTGTCAGGAGGGACCAGATCTTGCAGAAGGACATCATGCTTGGTAAAGTAGAGGGTCAGCAAAAAAGAGGAAGACTCAATGAGATGGATTGACACAGTGGTGGCAATAATGAGCTCAAAGATAACGATTGTGAGGATGGTGCAGAACTGGGCAGTGTTTCATTCTGTTGTACATAGGGTGGCTGTGAACTGGAACTGACTCGATGGCACATAAGAACAACAAGAAATCTTATATTAAAATAAGTGTGCTAGACTTATTCTACTTGTTTACTATTTCTATTAATTATATTTCAATTTAAGTATAATCACTGTTATAGATCTCTTGATTTATATACCACAATGTTTGTCAGAAAAAATTAAATGACATTAAAAGAAATTATGAATCATATGTATTTGATTAATCTAAAAATAAAGTTGTTCTTAAGTGTATTTATGCATTACTTTATATACCTTTGAGAATAAAGATTTTTTAATTTTGTTATTTAAAAAAACTAAGTACAAGAATGATTCAAAATATTAAAACATGTTTGTATTTTTTGTAGGAAAGATAATGCAAAACAAATTCTAAGAAAGGTAGAAAACTAATCCTTATCTTCATAGATTTATCTTTGTTTTGCACGTTCTACCTACTTTATTCCTGGTAAAGCTTTTTTGAACACTTTCTCTTCTTCCTCTCAGAGACAAAGATATTGTAGGTCACCCAATTTTTTTTTTTCATTTTCTAGCTTTCCATCTCTCTCCTTGTTAATTGTCCTAAATTAACATGAAGTGTCCATTTGATATGCATTTTTAGGAAGCAAGCAATTGTAATCCATATTCCTTTCACAGTATTTTAAGTAACATGTTCCTTGAGTATGTTTGAACAAAACAAAACAAAAAAAAATATTTGAACAGCATTTTGAAAAATAACATTATAATGAAAATTCTGGTAATAACGTGGCACTTTCTGATGTACTTACTTAACAAACAGTTATAGTGCTTAATATGTGCTAGTATATTCTAAATGCTTTACAGGTATTGAATCTTTAAAATAATCGTTTAGGGTAGATGCTAGTATTATCCCATGTTACAGAAAAAATTGAGCTGCAGAGATGTTAAGTAATTTTCTCAAAATCGCAACACAGTGTATTGCCCTGCCAGTATTTGAGCGAAGGCCGTTTGAGTCCAGTGTTCACACTCTTAACTCCTATGCTGTGCTGCCTTTCCAGTGAACTGCATTCCTTTCCTACCTAATGTTTTCTTCAAAATCAGAGTAACCATTTCTTTTCCCTTTCTTACTATAATTATAAATATCTTTCCATTTCTCAATATTTCTCAAAATTTGGCCAGACAACAGAAATTGGCTTTAGGAAAGAAAGCTACTTAATTTCAAAGATTTAACTTTCTTTTTCAAATTTCTTGACCATTAAGATTCTTACTTTTGAAATTTTTTAAAAGAGTTATGATAGGTATATATTAAGCTGCACAGAAATAAAGTTAACAATTTGATAAGTTTTGACATATGCATGACCTATGAAACTATCACCATGATCAAGACAATAAACATATCCATCACCCCCAAAAGTTCCCTTATGCCCTTTGCAATACCTGCTTCCTGCCTCTCCTCTTGTAGAGGTAACTGCTTATCTATTTTCTGTAAGTATAGATTAGTTTGCACATGGTATATGTGGAATCATAAACCATGTTTTTTGGGGGGTCTGGCTTCCTTCACTTAGCATAATTATTTTGATATTCAGCTGTATTTTTGCTTGTATCAAGAGCTCTTTTCTCTGGCTACCACCAATGACCGCCCTGACAGGGAACACAACAGAGTCCCTGATGGAGAAGGAGAAAGGTGGGGTGCAGAACTAAAACCTCTAGTAAGAAGACCAGACTTAATGGTCTGACTGAGACTGGAGGAACCCCAGAAAGCATGGCCCCAGGATTCTCTATCAGCCCAGATCTAAAACAGTTTCCGAGGCCAACTCTTCAGACGGGGATTGGGCTGGACTGTGGGACATAAAGTGATACTCCTGAGGAGTGTGCCTCTTAGCTCAAGTAGATACAGGAGACTAAATGGGCAGCTTCTGTCTGGAGGTGAGATGGGAAGGCAGAGAGGGTTAGGAGCTGGTTTAATGGACATGGGGAATCGGGGGTGGAAAGGAGGAGTGTGCTGCCACAGTATGGGGAGAGCAATTAGGGTCACATAACAATGTATGTATAAATTTTTGTGTGGGAGACTAACTTGAAATGTAAACTTCATTTAAACTACAACAATTTTAAAAAAAAAGATCTCATTTCTTTTCATTGCAGAGGAGTATCCCATTGTATGGTCCTAGGGTGATACAAACGGTTAATGCACTTGGCTGCTACCAAAAGTTTGGTGGTTTGAGTCTACCAAGAGGCACCTCTGAAGAAAAGCCTGGTAATCTAATTCCAAAAAGATAGCTGTTGAAAATCCTATTTCAACACAGTTCTACTCTGACGACACACATAGGGTCTCCATGAGTTGGAATCAACTGGTTTTTTATTCCAATGTATGAATATGCTATGGTTTCTTTATGCATTCACCTGTTAATGGGCGCTTGGGTTTCTTTCTATGTTTTGGCTATTACAAGTAAAGCTGCTATGAACTTTCATGTACAAATTTTTGTATGGACATATGCTTTCATTTTTCTCAGATAAATACCTAGGAGTAGAATAGCTAGATCAGCTGGTACGTGTATGTTTAACTGCGTAAAAAAGTACCACTGTTTTCTAAAATGGTGTGCCATCTTACATTCTTATCACCATAGTTTCAGTTCTTCCACATCTTCGCGAACACATGGTATGGGCAGTCTTTTAATTTTAGCCATTCTATTAAGTGAGTAGTGGTAAACGTTTGTGAGTTTAATTTGAATTTCCCTAATGACTAATGTTGATTAACATCTTTCCGTGTGCTTATTTGCCACCCACATCTTCTTTGATAAGATGTCTTTTCAGACCTTTTGCCCAGTTTCTCCCTATCCTTATCTACACTTGATCTGATGAGTCTTTTTTCCTTTTAGGCATTCTAATAGGTGTGTAGTGGTATCCCACTGTGATTTTAATTTGCATTTCCCTAATGACTAATGAAAGGAGCCCTGGTGGTGCAAGGGTTAAGTGCTTGGCTGCTAACTGAAAGGTTGACAGTTCGAGTCCACCCAGTGGCTCCGTGGGAGAAAGACTTGGCGATCTGCTTTCATAAAGATGACAGGGAAGAAAACCCTGTGGGGCTGTTTTACTCTGTCACATGGGTCGGGATCGATTTGACAGCATCCAACAATAACAACAACAGTGACTAATTAACTGGAGCGTGTATTCAAGTGCATATTTTACATCCAGATATCTTCTTTGGTGAAGTATATGTTTTAATATTTTCCCTATTTTAAATTGAGTTGTTTGTTTTATATTCCGGTTTTGAGAGTACTTTATATATTCCAGATACAAGTCCTTTCTCAGACATGCAATTTGCATATATTTTCTTCCAGTCTGTAGCTTGACTTTTTCATTTTCTAAACAGTGACTTTTAAAGAGCAGAAGTTCTGAATTTTTATAAAGTCTAATTTACCATTTCTCATACATTGTGTTTTTGGTGTCATATCTAATTACGTTAGTTTCCTATTGCTTTTGTAACAAATAACTACATAATTAGTCACTTAAGACAAAACTAATTTATTATCTTACAGTTCTGGAGGTCGGAAGTCTAAAATGAGTCTCACTGGGCTAAAACCAAGGTGTCGGTAGGGCTGCATTCCTTCCTGGAGGCTGTCCGAGAGTATCTGTTTTCTTGCCTTTTTTTACTTTCTAGAGGCTTCTCGCATTCCTTGGCTCACAGCCTGTAGAGTTTTTCTCATATCACATCACTCTGACTCTGACGCTTCTGCCTACTGCTTCCACTTACAAGAAGAACCCTTGCGATGCCATTTGGAGTGCTTGGGTGGTGCAAAGAATTAACACTTTGGGCTGCTAACCATCCAGAGGTTCCTAGGAATAAAGGCCTGGAAATCTACTTCCAAAAAAAAAGAACAGTCACTGATAACCCTATGAAATACAGTTCTACTGTAACACACATTAGGTCACCATGAGTCAGAATCAACTTGATGGCAACTGGCTTAATGGGTGATTACACTGGGCCTACTCGGATAACCCAGGATAATCTTTGGGGATTAAGGCATCGACATCTTTGGGGGACAGGGCGTTATTCTGCCTACCACAGTAATAAATCTTTGCATACACAAAGGTCAAAAGGATTTTCTTCTATATTTTCCTCTATAAATTCTATAGGTTTAGGATTTACTCTTATTATTGTAATAAAATGTTATACAGTTTGAATTATTTTTTTATGATATGAGGTAAAAATCAAAGCTTGTTTATTTTTTTGTTTGAGCAAGATTTGTTGAAAAGCTATAATTACTCCACTATATTGACTTTGCACCATTATCAAAAATCAATCTGTGGGTCTATATCTGTACTAGCTATTACACTGACCTATTTGTCTTTCTGTACATTAATGTTATTATTGTTCTTAGGTGCTGTAGAGTCAATTTTCGACTCTTAGTGAGTTGAAAACTCTCATGGTGACCCCATGTGACAGAATAGAACTGTTCCATGAAAATCACTAGGTCTTTCCACTGTGGAGGATCATGGTGGGTTCAAACCGCCAACTTTGCAGTTAACCTTTGTGCCACCAGGGCTCCTTTTATACTAATACAATGCTGTTTTCATTATTGTTGCTCTATAATATTGTTGAAGTCAAGCTGTGTAAGTGCTCCAAAGTGTGTAAATTAGGTATGCTAGTGTTTCTAATTTATTCTCCTTTTTAAAAATTATTTTGACTCTTCTACATCCTTTGTATTTCCATATGAATTTTAGAATGAGTATAAATTTCTCCAAAAATAATCTACTTGTATTTTGACTGGAATTGTATCAAATCTAAAGATCAGTTTGTGGAGAATATTTAGTCTTTTGATCCATTAACATGGTAAATGCCATAATTTATTTAGGTTTTCTCTAATTTATCTATACCATATTTTGCAGTTTTTATTGTATAGACATTGTACTTAAGATTTATCCCTATTTATTTCATATTTTTGAAGCCTTTTTTTTCAATTTCAGTTTCCCAGTATTTGTTGCTGTTAAATAGAAATTCAATTAAATTTGAACAATAATCTTGTATCAAGTGATCTTGATAACCTCACTTACTAGTTCTGGTAACTTTTCTTGTATATTCCTCATAGATGATCATGCTTTCTGCATGTTTTACCTTTTTTTTTTTCCTATAGGGACGCTTTTTTATTTATTTGTTTGCATAAGGATGGAGCCCTGGTGGCACAGTGGTTAAGCATTCGACTGCTAACCCAAAGGTCAGCGGTTTGAGAGCTCCAACAGCTCCACAGGAGAAAGCATTCTGTTTCCATAAAGATTACAGCCTTGGAAACCCTGTGGGGCAGTTCTACTCTCCTATCGGGTCGCTGTATTTTTGCTAATTGCATAGGTTAGAACCTGTACTACAATATTAATAGAAATTGTAAGAGCAGTCATCTTTTTCTTGTAGCTGATCTTAGGGTGAAAGTATTTAGTAGTTAACCATCAAGAATGATGTTAGCTGTAGGGTTTTTATATTTGTGTGTGTGTGTGTGTATGTACGCATGAGTGTGTATGTGCCCTTTATCAGGTTGGTGAAATTATCTTCTATTTTTATTTTGCTGACAGCATTTGTTGGAAATTGTTGGATTTCGTCAAATCCTTTGTTCTGCATTTATTTATTATTTACTTTTTTTTTTCTTTTTTAGTCTCTTAATATGATGAATTGCCTTGATTTTCAAATGATAAATCAATCTTATATTCCTGGAATAACCAACCTTGCTTTATTGGGTTAAAACCCATTTGTTCACCCATGGGTTTATATATCCTTTTCACATACTGTTGAATTTGGTTGGCAAAAATTTTAAAGAATTTTTGTCTCTATATTCATGAAAGTTACTGGTATTTTGTTTACTTTTCTGCAATATCTTCTACTTGCTTTTGGGTCAGGATAATTCTAACCTTGGATGAATGTGGGAAGAATTCACATCTCTTCAATTTTCTGAAAGAGTTTGTTTACAATTGATATTATTTCTTTCTTAAAATGTTTTGTAGAATTCACCAGTAAGCCGTCTTTGCATGAAGTTTTCTTTGTGGGGAGGTTTTTAAGTACATATTTAATTTATTTAATAGATAGTAGACTATTTAGATTATTTAATTCTTTTTACTGTCTTTCATCTAATTTCTAAGAATGTCCCTTTCATATAATTTGTCAAATTAATTTGCATAAAGTTTTTCATAATATTCCTTTATTATCCTTTTAATATTTGTAAAATCTAAATATTTTTACCTCATTCTGATACCAGTAATTTGTGTCTTCTCTCTTTTTTGTGATTAGTCTTTCAAGAAGTTTATCCAATTTTTGATCACCAAAGTTAG
Source organism: Dugong dugon (assembly GCA_030035585.1). Classification (NCBI taxonomy): domain Eukaryota; kingdom Metazoa; phylum Chordata; class Mammalia; order Sirenia; family Dugongidae; genus Dugong; species Dugong dugon. Next base: position 40,976,050 of record CM057479.1, read on the forward strand.
CTTTTATTCACTGACTTTGCGTATTTTTTGTTTCCTATTTCATTGATTTTTGCTCTAATCTCTATTATTTCCTTTCTTCTGTTTACTTTGTATTTCATTTGTTTATTTTATTTTAGATCCTTGAAGTGAAAGTTGAGGTTATTGTTTTGAGTCCTTTCTTTGTTTATAATAGAGCCACTTCATGCTGTAAATTTCCTTCTAAATACTGCTTGATATTTTATGTTGTGTTTTTTTATTTCAGTTCAAAATACTGATTTCTCCTGTTTTTATTCTTTCACTTTAGTATTATTTCAGAATATCTTATTTAATTACCAAATATTTGTGGATTCTTCATATATTTTTCTGCTACTGATTATTTTACCTAATTCCATTGTAGTTAGAGAACTTAAATTGTATGCAGGCATTGATTCACTTTAAATTTATGGAAACATACTTTATGGCCCAGAATATGGTATATTTTGGTAAATGCTCAGTGTGCACATGAATCAAATGTTATTATGCTGTTTGTTTGTGTGAAGTGTTCTATGGAATTCAATTAAGTCAAATTGGTTGGTAGAGTTTTCCAAGTTTTACATATCCTTATTGATTTTATGTCACCTTTTTTATCCTTATTAAGAGTATACAATTCAACAGTTTTTAGTATATTTACAGAGTTATGCAACCATTATCATGACCCAGTTTTAGAATATTTTTATCACCCTGAAAAGAAACTTCATACCCATTAACAGTCATTCTGTATTTCTCATCCAAGCCTTTGTCAGTTGTATTTTCAAGCAGATTTAAATAATAATAAGGAAATATATTTTGTATTTACCCATGTAATTTACATTTCTGGCATCCTTCATTCTGGTGTGGAGAAGTAAACTTCCTATAACAAGTTTTGTAGTGCAGGTCTGCTGATGTTGAAATCTTGCTGCTTTGGGTTTTGGAAAATGTTTTTATTTTGCTCTTGCTTTTTAAAGATATTTTGCTGGATATAGAATTCTATGATAACAGGCTTTTTTAAAAATTGTTTTAAAATTACTTTAAAGGTGTCTCCACTGCCTTCTGGCTTGCAATTTTTCTGATGAGAAATCTGTGGTTGTCCTTGTCTTTGGTCCTCTGTTCACGTTGTATTTTTTCCTCTTGCTACTTTTAGGGTTTTTCCTCATTATAACTGATGTTGAGCAATTTAATTATACTGTGCCATGATGTATTTTTCTTCCTCATTTTGTGTTTTGGAGTTTATCATGCTTTTTGAATCTACAGGTTTATAGTATTCTTCATATTTAAAAAATTGGTTGTTACCTCTTCAAACATTTTTTTCTCAGTTCTTTCATTTTCTCTTTTGGTCAGTTTAATTACACTTCATTTAGCTTCTTGAAATTGTCCCAGAGCCTACTGATGCTCTGTTTATTGTTGTTTTCTTTAAGTCTTTTTCTCTGTTTCATTTTGTACAGTTTCTATTGCTAGTTCCTTATGAGACTTTTCTTCTGCATTGTCTAATCTACTATTAATTTATCCCAGCGTTTTTATTTTCTAGGACATAATATTTTTTATATCTAGATGTTCTATTTTTAAAAATATATATCTTTCATGTCTCTATGTAATATAGGTAATATTTCCACTAACTTCCCAAATATGTCAAATATAGTTATGATAGCATTTACAGTTTTTATATGCTAGATTTTTCATCTGTGCAATATCTGGTTTGGTTTAGACTGATCCATTTTTCTCTGAATTATAGATCTTATTTCCTGCTTCTTTTTATTCCTGGTGATCCTCCGTCCCTCTCTCCCCCGCCCCACCTGAGGCTATTGCTTGGAATGTGTTTGTTATTTTCTTTAATACAGTGAATAAAATCAGGCTTATCTTTTTCTTTTTTTTTTTTTCCCCTGACAGAAAGACTCTGCCATTCTAGAATATTATTTGAAGGATAATGTTTGACACACTTCCTGTGTTTAATATGTAAAAATAATTCGTAGTGATTGCCTGCAAGCATGGGAGGCAATGACCTGCAATGACCCTATTAAACATAGTAAAATGGAGAAGTCAACCTTTTGAGCTTTTCAATACATAATTAAATATGCTTTTGTTCTCTGTATATTTTCATTTCACTTAATTTAGGAAATATGTATAGAAGATAGAGAGAAGTTTTTTTGGTACAATATAAAATATACAAAAATATATAAATAGTTACATTTTATGGAAAATGCTTCTCCTTTACCCACCCTGAGTAACCCGAAACCCAAAACAGCATCACCATAGAAAGAAACCTGTCACTTATTGTAACAATCTTATTCCTGCTTCAGAGGTACTATTAACAATGTGGGTATATTTTACATTTGCTTCTGGGGGTTTACCACTCAATATTAAAGCACTTTCCCCTGTGACATTTTTTTCCCCAGCCTCACACATTTTTAATCCCTCCTTCAGTGCTATGAGAAAGGTACATTGCTATCCTCATTTTTCTGTTGCTGTTGTTGTTCTTGGTGTTTGTTTACTTTTTGCTCCGCATTCTTCCTTCTCCCCATCCCCTGGAAACTACTAATATGCTTTTGACTTGATAGATTTGCCTATTCTAGATATTTCATATGTTTGGGATTATACAGTTTTATGGTTTGAATTGTGTCCTCCAAAAATGTGTGTCAACTTGGCTAGTCCATGCTTTCCAATACTGTGTGATTGTCCACCATTTTGTCATCTGATGTGATTTTCCTATGTGTTGTAGATCCTGCCTCTATGATGCTAATAAGGCAGGATTGGAGGCTATTATGTTAATGAAGCAGAACTAAATCTACAACATTAAGTCTTAAATCAATCTCTTTTGAGATATAAAAGAGATTAGGAAGCAGAGAGACATAGGGATCTTATACCACCAAGAAAGAAGAGCCAGGAGAATAGCGCATTCTGTGGACCCAGGTTCCCTGCACTGAGAAGCTTCTCGACCAGGAAAGGTTGATCACAAGGACATTCCCCCAGAATGACAGAGAGAGAAATCCTTCCCCTGGAGCTGGCACCCTGAATTTGGACTTCTAGCCTCCTAGACTGTGAGAGAATAAATTTCTCTTTGTTAAAGTCATCCACTTGGGATATTTCTGTTATAGCAGCGCTAGATAAGTAAGACATACAATACTTGTTCTTTTGTGTCTTACTTATTTTACTGAGCAAGCATGCATACGTAATGTTTTGAAGGTTCATCCTTGTGGTAGAATGTATTAGAACTTAATTTCTCTTTATGGCTAAATAAACATATATATTTTTTGTATATTTTTATATATGCAGTATCACATATATCACATTGTGTTTATCCATTCATCTGTTGCTGGGCACTTGGATTGTATCCACTTTTGTATTCCTGGTAATTTTTGATTGGATGCCAGACATTTTGCATTTTATCTTGTTGACAGATATTTTTGTATGTCTATAAATATTCTTTAGCTCTGCTGTTGGACATGGAAAGAGTTTGATTCTTTCAGGTATTGTTTTTAAGGTTTGTTAAGCAGGCCTAGAGTAACATTCGTAAAGGGCTCATTTTGCCCCACTTTTGAGGCAAGACGTAGATCTTTCTGAGTGCTTACTATGGATTGAATTGTGTTCCTTTAAAAGATATATTGAAGTCCTAATCTCTGTACCTGTGAATGTGATCTTATTTTGGAAAATGGGTTCTTTTTTTTGCTATCAGTTAAGTTAAGAAAGGTGGGGTTCTTCTTTTGCTATCAGTTAAGTTAAACAAGGTTATACCAGAATAGGGTAGGTCTAATCCTAATCCCTTCTGCATGGTGTTTATAAGAGGATGACACACAGGGGGAAGATAGACATCATGTGATGATTGAGGTATATGCCTATATAAGTAGTAAGGAGATGGCAAAAAACACTTGTATCTACAAACACTGAAAAACACAAGAAAGAACCTTCCTCCATAGCTGGGAGAAGGAGAGCCCCATGAATTTTGAAGTTTTCCATTCTGAGTAGTGGGAACAAGGACTATGACCTGACCTCTTTAAACTCTCAGATTGTTTTCTCTAAGCCTTTAGGGTGGTTTTTTTATTGCTTGAAGAATTTCTTCACACTCACGTACTAATCAGTCTCAGCTGAATACCAGAGAGAGCCCCACAGAAGATTTCTGGAGTTCTATCTCTTTTAGCTGTCTACTTCTGATACTCTTCCCTGTGAACTGTAACCACCTTGGTCTCCCTAGATTCCCAGCTCCATCTTTTCATCTCAGGGAGACCACTAAGCAGTGCCTGGATAATCTTTTACCTGGACACAGCCAGGAAACTCTCAAGGCAGGTAAGCAGAGGGAAGTATATAACCCAACTTGTTTGTTTCCCATTTCTTAGTAGTCCTTTCATGTCTGATGTCCAGTGTCTTGAAAAACATTGTTTCATATATTTTGTCTTTTTTTTTAAGTTGTTTAATATGGGAGTATAAATATGAACCTTATTATACCATCTTGGCCAGAAACAGAACTTAAATATAAGTTAATTAATCAAAATACAGACCAAAACAAAGCCGTTTTATTGTTTAGACTTAAAAAAGTAATTATGAATTGTTTAAATAAATTATGATCAATCTTACACACTTACAAAGCTTCATGAATTTATTTCAGAGAGGCACTTATCATCAAAGATAATTATATGAATGGTTATCTTGAAGTTTTAATTATAAACTTATAATGTTTACAGTTTAACCTTAAACCATCGTGTGACTTCCCTCCTCATTCTTTCCACTCTTATAGTGATTTTTGCCTTTAACTATTGTGAAAATTGGGTTCAAATGCCTATTTCCAACACAAACCATGAAGTTCTGTATACACTTGCTTTTCCTCTCTCCCACTGAATGGCCTGTTACTTACTTGTATATTTCTCCAGGTCTCTCATCTATCATCCTCTAATAGTTCTTATTCTTTTTTTTTTTTTTTTCTTATTTTTTCTTTTTCTTTTTTTTCTAAATTTTATTGTACTTCAGGTGAACGCTTACAGAACAAAGAGTTTCTCATGAAACGGTAGTACACATGTTGTTTTATGACATTGGTTAACAACCCCACAACATATTAACCCTCTAAATTCTCAATCTTCTTTTTTTTTTTTTTTTTTTTGGTGAAAATACACATAGCCAAAGATACACCATTTCAAAAATTTCTACATACACAGTTCAGTGACATTGACTACGCTCTTCCAATTGTGCTGTTATTCTCACTTAAGAGGAAGGCTTACAGAACAAAATAGTTTCTCATTTAACAGTTACTACAAATGTTGCCCTATGACAATGGTTAACAATCTCACAACACATCAACAAAATCTTTACTCAACCTTGTGTTCCCTATCACCAGCTTCCTAGTCCCCTTCTGCCTTCTGGCCCTTGTCACTGGACTCCTGTACCTTGTTAGTCTCATTTGGTTTTACGGAGCTGTCCACTCCCAGGCTGAACAGTGAACCTCGGAGGTAACTTCACCACTGAGCTAAAAGGCTGTCTGGGGGCCATACTCTCGAGGTTTCTCCAGTCTCCTTTAGGCCAGTAAATCTGGTCTTTTTTTTGTGAGTTAGAATTATGTTCTACATCCTTCTCCAGCTCTGTCCAGAACCCTCTGTTGTGATCCTAGTCAGAGCAGTCAGTGGTGGTATCCGGGCACCATCTAGCTATACTGGACTCAGTCCATTGGAGGCCTTGGTAGCTGTGGACAATTAAATTAGTCCTTTGGACTAATCTTTTCCTTGTATCCTGTTCTCTTTATTCTCCCTTGCTCCCAAAGGGATGAGACCAGTGGAGTATCTTAGATGGCCACTCACAGGCTTTTAAGACCTCAGACACTACTCACCAAGGTAGAATGTAGAGCATTGTCTTTATAAGCTGTGTCATGCCAATTGAGCTAGATGTTCCCTGAGACCATGGTCCCCACAGCCCTCAGCCCAGCAATTCAGTCCCTCAGGGAGTTTGGATGTGTCTATGGGGTTTTCATGACCTTTCCTTGTACAGGTTGTGCTAGTTTCCCCTGTACTGTGTACTGTCTCACCCTTCACCCAAGATATCACTTATCTGTTGCATGTTTAGTATTTCCCCCCACCACCACTCCCATCCCTGGTAACCAACAAGGATTGTTACATTTTGTGTGTGAACTTTTTCATGGGTTTTTACAATAGCGGTCTCATACAATATTTGTGCTTTTGTGATTGACTTATTTCACTCAGCATAATGTCCTCCAGTTTCATCCATGTTATGAGATGGTTCACAGATTCATTGTTGTTTTTTCTGGTTGCATAGTACTCCATTGTGTGTATGTACCATAGTTTGTTTATCCGTTCATCTGTTGATGGGCATCTAGGTTGTTTCCATTGTTTTGCTATTGTGAACAATGCTGCTGTAAACATAGGTGTGCATATGTCTGTTGGAGTGACGACTCTTATTTCTCTAGGATATATTCCTAGGAGTGGGATTGCTGGATCGAATGGTATGTCTATTTCTAGCTTTCTGAGGAAGCGTCATATCATTTTCCAAAAAGGTTGTATCGTTTTGCATTCCCACCAGCAGTGCATAAGAGTTCCCATCTCCCCACAGCCCCTCCAACATTTGTTATTTCCAGTGTTTTAGACACGTGCCAGTAATGCCAGGGTGAGATGGTATCTCATTGTGGTTTTAATTTGCATTTTTCTAATGGCTAGTGATCATGAGCATTTCCTCATGTGTCTGTTGGCCATTTGAATGTCTTCTTTGGTGAAGAGTCTGTTCATTTCCTTTGCCCATTTTTTAATAGGATTATTTGTCTTTTTGTTGTAGAGGTGTTGGATTTTCTTGTAGATTATGGAGTTTAGACCTTTTTCTGACTTATACTGTCCAAAATTTTTTTCCCAGTCTGTAGGTTCTCTTTTGACTCTTTTGGTGAAGTCTTTTGAAGAGCATAGGTGTTTGATTTTTAGAAGATCCCAGTTATCTAGCTTATCTGTTGGGGTTTGTGCATTAATGGTTATAGTTTGTATCCTGTTAATGCCATGTATTAAGGCCTGAAGTGTTGGTCCTATTTTTTTCTGCTATGAACATTATAGTTTTAGGGTTTATATTCAGGTCTTTGATCCATTTTGAAGTAGTTTTTGTATACGGTGTGAGGTATGGGTCCTGTTTCATTTTTTTGCAGATGGATATCCAGTTTTGCCACTATCATTTGTTAAAAAGACTGTATTTTCCCCATTTGATGGACTTTGGGCCCTTGTTGAAGATCAGGTGACTGTAGGTGGATGGATTTACATCCAGGTTCTCAATTCTGTTCCATTGGTCAATGTATCTGTCATTGTACCAGTACCAGGCTGTTTTGACTACTGTAACTGTGTAGTAGGTTCTGAAGTCAGGTAGTGTGAGTCCTCCAACTTTATTCTTCTTCTTCAGTAGTGCTTTACTTATTCGGGGCTTCTTCCCTTTCCATATAAAGTTAATGATTAGTTTTTCCATGCCTTTGAAGAATCTTGTTGGTATTTGGATCGGGATTGCATTGTATTTGTAAATTGCTTTGGGTAGAATTCTCATTTTTACAATATTGAGTCTGCCTCTCCATGAGCATGGTATGTTTTTCCATTTATGTAGGTCCCTTTGGATTTCTTGCAGTAGTGCTTTGTCGTTTTCTTTGTATAGGTCCTTTACATACCTGGTCAGTTTTATTCCTAAGTATTTTATCTTTTTAGAGGCTATTGAAAATGGTATTGTTTTCCTGATTTCCTTTTCATCGTTCTCCTTATTGGTGTATAGGAATCCAACTGATTTTTGAACGTTTATCTTGTATCCTGCTACTATGCTGAATCTTTCTATTAGTTCCAGTAGATTTCTCATGGAGTCTTTAGGGTTTTCTGTGTATAGTATGATATCATCTGCAAACAGGGACAGTTTAACTTCTTCATTACCCATTTGTATGCCCTTTATTTCTTTTTCTTGCCTTATTGCTAAAGCTAGAACTTCCAGCACAATGTTAAATAGGAGTGGTGATAAAGGGCATCCTTGTCTTCTTCCTGTTTTCAAGGGGAATGTTTTCAGCCTTTCTCCACTAAGAATGATGTTGGCCATTGGTTTTGCATAGATGCCCTTTATTATGTTGAGAAATTTCCCTTCTATACCTATTTGATTGAGAGTTTTTATCAGGAATGGGTATTGGATTTTGTCAAATGCCTTTTCTGCATCAACTGAGATGATCATGTGATTCTTTTCTTTCCTTTTATTTATGTGGTGGAATACGTGGATTGATTTTCTAATGTTGAACCATCCTTGCACACCTGGTATAAATCCTACTTGGTTGTGGTGTATTATTTTTTTGATATGATGCTGAATTCTATTGTATAGAATTTTGTTCAGAATTTTTGCATCTGTATTCATGAGAGATATTGGTCTGTAATTTTTTTTTTTTTTTGTGACGTCTTTTCCTGGTTTTTGTATCAGCGTTATGCTGGCTTCATAGAATGAACTTGGAAGTGTTGCTTCCTCTTCTATGCTCTGAAATAGCTTGAGTGGTACTGGTACAAGCTCTTCTGTAAATGTTTTGTAGAATTCTCCAGTGAAGCCATCTGGGCCTCGGCTTTTTTTGGTTGGGAGTTTTTTTTTTATTACCTTTTCAATCTCTTCTCTTGTTATGGGTCTGTTCTGATTTTCAACATCACTTTGTTGTAGTTTGGGTAGGCTGTGTGTTTCTAGAAATTTATCCATTTCCTCTAGATTTTCAAATTTGAGTATAGTTTTTCATAATATTCTGTTATAATCCTTTTTATATCAGTTGGGTCTGTTGTAATGTCCCCCGTTTCATTTCTTATTTGTGTTATTTATGTCCTCTCCTGTTTTTATTTTGTCAGTCTGCCCACTGGTTTGTCAATTTTGTTGATTCTTTCAAAGAACCAACTTTTGGTTTTGTTGATTCTTTCTATTGTTTTTCTGTTCTCTATTTCATTTATTTCTGCTCTGATCTTTACTATTTCCTTTGTTTTGGTGGCTGTGGCCTTTTTTTGCTGTTGTCTTTCTATTTGTTTGAGTTCTGTAGTTAATGCTTTGATTTTGTCCCTTTCTTCTTTTTTGATATGTGCATCTATTGCTATAAATTGTCCTCTGAGGACTGCTTTTGCTGTGTTCCAAAGGTTTTGGTATGATGTGTTTTCATTCTCGTTTGATTCTAGGAATTTTTGTATTATATCTCTGATTTCTTCTATTACCCAGTGATGTGTAAGCAGGGTATTATTCAGTTTCCATGTAGTAGATTTTTTTCCCTTGCTCTTTCTATTGTTAATTTCTACCTTGATGGCATTGTGGTCAGAGAAGATACTTTGAATTATCTCAGAGTTTTGGATCTTGTTGAGGATTGCTCTGTGGCCTAAGATTGGTCTATCTTAGAGAACGTTCCATGTGAATTGGAACAGAATGTGTACTTTGCAGTGGTTGGATGGAGTGTTCTATATATGTGTATGAGGTCAAGTTGGCTGATTGTGCCCTTTAGTTCTTCTGTATCTCTGCTGAGTTTCTTCTTAGTTTTTCTGTGTTCTTTTTTAAGGATGAAATGTTTGATCTTATTGAGAAAATAATGTTCTTTAAATGGTTTCCTCTTAATTTATAGACTATGTGTCATATAATTACTTTTGTGGGTTTTTGTTTTCATTTTTTTCTAGGTGATTTTTATTGTGGTAAATATATATGTAGCAAAACATTTGCTATTTCAACATTCTTCACATGTGCTATTCAGTAACATAGTGTTCATCATGTTGTACAGCCATCACCATTAACAACTTCACTTTTTTTTTAAATCATACTTTACAGTGCCCCCTAAGCAATACTATTTGTTATTGTTGGTTTCCTTTAAGTGGCTTTTTGTCTTAGTTGTTGTCTGTTTCCTTTTTCTGTTTTTATTATTTTCTGCTTTCTCCAAGTTAGTTTGTGTTGTTGTTATAGTGTTTGTTTTTCTTTGTCTTTCTTATTAGAAGCTTACTTGAAATATCTAATAATGTTTGTCAGCATGCTTACATTTAATATTGGGCACTAACAACTGATTAGATGCTCTGTACATGTGAGTAGGGCTTGTTAACTGTGATCTTCATTTTAGAATCCTGTAGCTAGGCAATTTCGTTGGAAAATCATTATCTTAGGTTTTATATTCTTAGGCTGGTCATATTCCTCATAAAAGACTTCCAATCTATTGCCTGGAAGTTATGAGCCATTTGCTAGTCTTCTGGAGACCAGTTGGGAGGAGTGGAGGTGGAGACCAGGTAGGACTCTCAATATTAAGTTACCAACAATCTTTTACTTAATCAGTCCGTTTCCAAGACTTGGAAACACTGGTGGCATTGTGGTTAAGAGTTTGACTGCTAGCCATAAGGTCACAGTTCAAATCCACCAATACTTATTATGAATATTGGAGTCAACTCAGCAGCAGTGGATTTGGTTTGTTTTTGTTTCCGGTACTATGCCCAGGTCTTCAATTGTGGCTGATGTCTCAATTTATTTTCTATAGAGAATAAAATTCCAGATTTCCAATGGCATAAGAGTTGGCTGGCAGTGCAGAGTGAAGAAGGGGATTTAGGAGCTTAACTATTTCTTAAACAAACTTCCAAATTGCCCTGATTTAGTTTAGTGTCACTTTGTTCCCCTTTTTCTGAGAGGTACTAGTTTCTAACAGCCCCTAGGTCTCTGTGGTGTACATTGGCTTGCTTTATTGCTAATACCTTGGCTTTAGGATTGGTCTTTCTTGGGTATGTTAATTCAGTTGCCATTCATAACATCACGTCACTCCTAAAGTTATTTTGATGTTTCCTCTCCTATTCTTTGTGTTCTTTTAAGTTCTCTGTGGCTTAAAAAAAACAAAACAAAAACTAAACCTCATTTATTGTCATTGTATTGGGTTTTTTTTGAGGTATAATAAATATAAATATGTGCCTTCATTCTGTCTTCCTTAACTAGAAAGCCTCTAATTAACTTTTTTGATTAAAAAAAGATTATTGGGTAGATTTAAAATTTTAAATATTTATTTGTCACTGTTATCTGGAGAATGTAAACTAAATGGAAAAAAAAAAAAGAGACAGAGAGAGAAAATTTTAAATATAAGCAGGCTGCCAAGCTAAGGTGGAGGGGGGGAGAAAAAAACCCTGTTTAACATGAAAATGAGAAACAACTCTTCTTAGATGGACAATGAGAATTTTGTGATTTTCAGGGCTCCAATAATGACCATAAATAAGATAAATTAACAAATTCATGTTTAGGGTTTTATTTAATCATTTGGTTGAATTATGCTCAAAGTAAGGGTCTGATCTGCTCCAATCTAACTAAAGAAAACTCCTTCAGAACATGGCACTATAGTCAGAAGCACCACGCCATCCCTCCACAGCAAAGATCTGAAAAACTAAGTCAAACAGAGTCACACGTCAGTCCTGAAACCCTAAGCATCAAATGAAGAGATAAAGAACTCAGCCAAGCACCAAAAAGAATAAGAAATTGACCGAGAACAGAGAGCGAGGAGACATACATGCAGAGGTCCCCTTTCAGCTACTGTAGCATGCAAACACCATCTTGGACCCCCTATGGGAGATCAGCGAACAGGGGTTACAAGAAAGCAGCATCACCGAGTTTGCAGCAGGAGACAGAATAACCATTAACTAGCGATATATGCTTTCCCACTCCCACCCTTCTTCACCCCCACTCAGCCTCCTCTGCTTCCTGTGGTCACAGTCTCTTGGCCAAAGAGAACCAGCGTCACCCTGGTGCCACTTGGATTCCACTTTCATGCACTGGCTGGCTCCCTGAGTGCCATTTGTTGGCTACTGGTATTGCTTTTTTCTGCTTCATTAGATTTCTTCCTTACCTCACACCACCTCCCCCTCCTTTTCTCAAATACCTGGCTCCATGGCCATCTTTGCTTCTTCCTGCGGGGCTTCCAGGCACCGATCGACTGTGTACCTGCTTCCCTGTCCATGACACCGTGCTGGTGGGGCCTGCAGGGATTTTTTGCTTGTTTTTTTGTTCTGATTTGTTCTGATTTGTTCTGCTTTGACTTGTTTGTTTGATTGCTTTCTTTTTCTTTTCTCGGCTTGGAAGCCCCTTCTGGCCAGGAAGTGCCGCATGGCTTGGGAGATGCTGGCTTATTCTGCACAAATGCACAGTGACATCCTTGAGGGCAGTTTGTTTTTCCTATTTTTTTTTTTTTTTTGGCTTTATTTTTGTTTCTTTGTTTTGTTTTCTTCTCTCTCTCTTTTTCCCTTTTTGTCTTCCTTCATTTCCAGTTTCTCAATTTATTCATTTTTTTAACCTTTTATTTACTTTTGTTTTTCTCCATTTCTCAGTCTCTCATCTCTACACTCCAATAGCAACCTCCCTTACCACTCTTTTTTGTTTGTGTGTATGTTTTTGGCTCCTGTTCCTCTCTTCACTCTCTCCTCTTTTACATACCCATCATATCTCCACACATCACAATCCCCCACCCCATCGTGGCTACCTGCACCATGCGCTTAACATCACACCACCAAGCAGCACAGGCACAGCCTACCGGAACCTTCCCTGCACTGATTACTGACCCGCCCTGGTGGCTGTAGTAAATGCCACAAACAACCTATCCCAGCAACTCACCTTCACCTGGTCCTGCCCTGCTGTACCATACCTGAGTGACTGCCCTACCCATTAGAGAAGGATGTGAAAAGTATCGAGCCCACAGATGAGCAAACAACAAAGAATGCACAGCCCACCTGCTGAGACATAAAAAAAAAAAGGCAGGACAAAAAAAAATCTACAATCAATAAACAAGGAAAATAACTACTGAATGCCCCAAAGACATCAGACAATATCAAAAAATATACAAAAACAGAACAGGTGACTTTCCAGTAGAAGAAAAGTCACCAGAACTACCTGATAGGGAATTCAAATCTCTAATATTCAGAATTATCCAAAAGTTTAAGCAAAAAGCAGAAAAAAAAATGAGGAAAAAATAGACAAATTCATGGAAAAGGCAGACAAATTCATGGAAAATACAGACAAAAAAATGGAAGAATTCAAGAAACTAATACAGGAACAAAATGCTAAAATAGATTCACAACTAGAAATCATACAAAAACAACAGTTAGAAATCCAAAAGAAAAACAACAAAATGTCAGAAATGGACAGTGTCATAGAAAGGTTGAGTAACAGGTTTGAAACTATGGAAGACAGGATCAGCAAAATTGAAGACAAACACATGGCTACAACTCTGTTTGAGGAAAAATCAGAAAAAAAAAAAGAAGAAAAATGAAGAACCTTGAGACTTAGGAGGGATACAATCAAAAGCAAAAATCTGCCAGTGATCAGAGTTCCAGAACAGGGAAATAAAACAGAAAAAACAGAGAGGATCATTGAAGAATTGATCACAGAAAACTTCCCCAATATCATGAAGGATGAAAAGGTGACCATTCAAGAAGCTCAACAAACTCCATATAGGACAGACCCCAAAAGAAAATCATCAAGGTAAATCGTAATTACACTCGCTAAAACCAAAGACAAAAATAGAATCCTGACAGCAGCTCGAGAAAAACAAGAAGTCACATACAGAAGAGAAAAAATAAGACTAAGCTCGTATTATTCACCAGAAAACATGCAGGCAAGAAGGCAATGGGAGGACATATATAAAACCTTGAAAGAAAAAAATTTCCAGCCAAGAATAACATCTCCCGCAAAACTCTCGTTCAAATATGATCGTGAAATTAGGTCATTTACACATAAACAGAAATTAAGGGACTATGTAAAAACCAAACCAAACTTACAAGACTTATTAAGGGCAGTCCTTTGAGCTGAGAACATCATCAGACCACCAGCTGAATCTAGGACACAGGATTGTACTAGCCAGATACTGGCCTAGGAAATGAACTCTGAAGGAGCATCCAAAACCGAAAGAATTACAACACGGAACCAGAGAGGTAAATCTGTAAATGACAACATCAGAACAGTAAAAGAGGGAATGAACAGTGTAGGTATAGAACCTTCTAATGGAGAGGAAGGCAATGCAATAACAAGTAATAATCGACTGGTTCAAACCTAGGAAGATAAGAATAATTTTCAAGGTAACCACAAAGAAAGTTAACAAACATACTCATCAAAATAAAAAAGAAAAACATAAAGTCTCAGTAAAAACAAAAACTACAAAACAAAAGAAAAAAAAATCCACAAACAAAAGGAATTCAGCACAGAACAGCAAGAGGAACAAAGAAAATGTCAGCATCACAGAAAAAGAAAAACAAAAAAACTACAAAATGACAGAAATAAACTCAAACCTTTCAGTAATTACACTCAATTAGATGGCCTAAATGCACCATGAAGAGATGGAGAGTGACAGAATGGATTAAAAAAACAGGATCCATCGATATGCTATCTACAAGAGACACACCTTAGAAACAAAGATGTGAATTTATTAAAAGTCAAAGGTTGGAAAAAAATATATCAAGCTAACAACTACCAAAAAAGAGCAGGTGTGGCAATACTAATCTCAGATAAAATAGACTTTAAAATAGACTTTAAAAGAAAATCCACCAAAAAAGACAAAGAAGGACACAATATAATGATTAAGGAGATGATCCATCATGAAAGTATAACCATAATAAACATCTATGCACCCAATGACAGGACTCCAAAATACATAAAACAAATTCTAACAACACTGAAAAGAGAAATTGACAGTTAAACAATAATAGTAGGAGACTTCAAAACACCACCCTCAGTAAAGGATAGAACAAGTAAGAAGAAATTCAGCAAAGATACAGAAGACCTAAAGGGCACAGTCAGCCAACTTGACCTCATAGACATATAAAGAACACTCCATCCAACTGCTGCAAAGTACACATTCTTTTCCAATGCCCATGGAGCATTATCCAGAATAGACCACATCTTAGGCCACAGTGCAATCCTCCACAAGATCTAAAATGTTAAGATAATTCAAAGAATCTTCTCTGACCACAATGCCATCAAAGTAGAAATTAACAACAGAAAGAGCAAGGAAAAAAAAATCAATTACATGGAAACTGAATAATACCCTGCTTACACATCACTGGGTAATAGAAGAAATCAGAGATGGAATAAAAAAATTACTAGAATCAAACGAAAATGAAAACACATCATACCAAAACCTTTGGCACACACCCAAGACAGTCCTCAGAGGACACTTCAGAGCAATTGATGCACACATCAAAAAAGAAGAAAGGGACAAAATCAAAACATTAACTACAGAACTCAAACAAATAGAACAGCGAAAAGAGCCCACAGCCACCGGAAGGAAGGAAATAGTAAAGATCAGAGCAGAAATAAATGAAATAGAGAACAGAAAAAAATAGAAAGAATCAACAAAGCCAAAAGTTGGTTCTTTGAAAGAATCAACAAAATTGACAAATCAGTGGGAAGACTGACAAAACAAAAGCAGGAGAGGACATAATTAACCCAAATAAGAAATGAAATGGGGGACATTACAACAGACCCAACTGATATAAAAAGGATTATAACAGAATATTATGAAAAACTGTACTCCAAGAAATTTGAAAACCTAGAGGAAATGGATAAATTTCTAGGAACACACTACCTACCAAAACTACAACAAAGTGATGTTGAAAATCTGAACAGACCCATAACAAGAGAAGAGATTGAAAAGGTAATAAAAAAAACTCACAACCTAAAAAAGCCCTGGCCCAGATGGCTTCACTGGAGAATTCTACAAAATATTTACAGAGGAGCTTGTACCAGTACTATTCAAGCTATTTCAGAGCATAGAAAAGGAAGCAACAATTCCAAATTCATTCTGTGAAGCCAGTATAATGCTGATACCAAAACCAGGCAAAGATGTCACAAAAAAAGAAAATTACAGACCAATATCTCTCATAAATATAGATGCAAAAATTCTGAACAAAATTCTAGTCAATATAATTCAGCATCATGTCAAAAAAATAATACACCACGACCAAGGAGGATTCATACCAGGTATGCAACAATGGTTCTACATTAGAAAATTAATCAATGTAATCCACCACATAAATAAAAGGAAAGAAAAGAATCACATGATCATCTCAGTTGATGCAGAAAAGGCATTTGACAACATTCAACACCCATTCCTGATAAAAACTCTCAATCAAATAGGTATAGAAGGGAAATTTCTCAACATAATAAAGGGCATCTATGCAAAACCAATGGCCAGCATCATTCTTAATGGAGAAAGGCTGAAAACATTCCCCTTGAAAACAGGAAGAAGACAAGGATGCCCTTTATCACCACTCCTATTTAACATTGTGCTGGAAGTTCTAGCTTTAGCAATAAGGCAAGAAAAAGAAATGAAGGGCATCCGAATTGGTAAACAGGAAGGTAAACTGTCCCTGTTTACAGATGATATGATACTATACAGAGAAAACCCTAAAGACTCCATGAGAAATCTACTGGAACTAATATAAAGATTCAGCAGAGTAGCAGGATACAAGATAAACATTCAAAAATCAGTTGGATTCCTATACACCAATAAGGGGAACGATTAAAAGGAAATCAGGAACACTATAACATTTTCAATAGCCCCTAAAAAGATAAAATACTTAGGAATAAATCTGACCAGGTATGTAAAAGACCTATACAAAGAAAACTACAAAACACTACTGCAAGAAACCCAAAGGGATTTACATAAATGGAAAAACATACCATGCTCATGGATAGGCAGACTCACCATAGTGAAAATGACAATTCTACCTAAAGCAATTTACAAATACAATGGAATCCCCATCCAAATACCAACAACATTCTTCAAAGAGATGGAAAAACTAATCATTAACTTTATATGGAAAGGGAAGAAGCCCCGAATAAGTAAAGCACTACTGAAGAAGAAGAATAAAGTTGGAGGACTCACACTACCTGACTTGAGAACCTACTATACAGCTACAGTAGTCAAAACAGCCTGGTACTGGTACAACGACAGATACATTGACCAGTGGAACAGAATTGAGAACCCAGATGTAAATCCATCCAGCTATGGTCACCTGATCTTCAACAAGGGCCCAAAGTCCATCAAATGGGGAAAAGACAGTCTTTTTAACCAACTGTGCTGGCAAAACTGGATATCCATCTGCAAAAAATGAAACAGGACCCGTACCTCACACCGTATACAAAAACTACTTCAAAATGGATCAAAGACCTGAATATAAAGCTTAAAACTATAAAGTTCACAGAAGAAAAAATAGGACCAACACTTCAGGCCTTAATACGTGGCATTAACAGGATACAAACCATAACAATCAATGCAGAAACCCCAAAAGATAAGCTAGATACTGGGATCTTCTAAAAATCAAACACCTATGTTCTTCATAAGACTTCACCAAAAGAGTAAAAAGAGAACCTACAGACTGGGAAAAAATTTTGGACAGTACAAATCAGACAAAGGTCTAATCTCCATAATCTACAAGAAAATCCAACACCTCTACAACAAAAAGCCAGATATTCCTATTAAAAAATGGGCAAAGGAAATGAACAGACACTTCAAAGAAGATATTCAAATGGCCAACAAATACATGAGGAAATGCTTATGATCAGTAGCCATTAGAGAAATGCAAATTAAAACCACAATGAGATACCATCTCACCCCAGCATTACTGGCACGAATCAAAAACACTGGAAATAACAAATGTTGGAGGGGTTGCGGGGAGATGGGAACTCTTATGCACTGCTGGTGGGAATGCAAAATGATACAACCTTTTTGGAAAATGATATGGCGCTTCCTCAGAAAGCTAGAAATAGACATACCATTCGATCCAGCAATCCCACTCCTAGGAATATATCCTAGAGAAATAAGTGTCGTCACTCCAATAGACATATGCACACCTATGTTCATGGCAGCATTGTTCACAATAGCAAAACGATGGAAACAACCTAGATGCCCGTCAACAGATGAATGGATAAACAAACTATGGTACATACATACAATGGAGTACTATGCAACCAGAAAAAAAAACAATGAATCTGTGAAGCATCTCATAACATGGATGAAACTGGAGGACATTATGCTGAGTGAAATAAGTCAATCACAAAAGGACAAATATTGTATGAGACCTCTATTGTAAAAACCCATGAAAAAGTTCACACACAAAATGTAACAATCTTTGTTGGTTACCAGGGATGGGAGGGGTGGGGGGGGATACTAAAAAGGCAATAGATAACTGGTATCTTGGGTGAATGGTGAGACAGTACACAATACAGGGGAAACCAGCATAACTTGTACAAGGAAAGGTCATGGAAGCTCCATACAAACATCCAAACTCCCTGACGGACTGAATTGCTGGGTGGAGGGCTGTTGGGACTATGGTCTTGGGGAACTTCTAGCTCAATTGGCATAACACAGTTTATAAAGACAGTGTACTACATTCTACCTTGGTGAGTAGCGTCTGGGGTTTTAAAAGCCTGTGAGCAGCCATCTAAGATACTCCACTGGTCTCATCCCTTCAGGAGCAAGGGAGAATGAAGAGAACAGGATACAAGGAAAAGATTAGTCCAAAGGACTGATGGACCACAGCTACCAAGGCCTCCACCAGACTGAATCCAGTACAGCTAGATGGTGCCCGGCTGCCACCACTGACTGCTCTGACGAGGATGACAACCGAGGATTCTGGAAAGATCTGGAGAAGGAGGTAGAACAAAATTCTAACTCACCAAAAAAAAAAAAAAAAAAAAATGGCCTAACGGAGTCTGGAGAAACCCCGAGAGTATGGCCCCCAGACACCCTTTTAGCTCAGTTGTGAAGTCATCTCCGAGGTTCAACATTCAGCCTGGGAGTGGACAGCCCCATAAAACCAAATGGGACTAATGAGGTACAGCAGTCCAGCGACAAGGGCCATAAGGCAGAGGAGGACAAGGAAGCTGGTAATAGGGAACCCAAGTTTGAGTAAGGATAGTGCTGATGTGCTGTGAGGTTCTTAACCATTTTCATAGGGCAACATGTGTACTAACTGTTAAATGAGAAACTATTTTGTTCTGTAAGCCTTCATGTAAAGTGAGAATAGCAGCACAATTGGAAGAGCGTAGTCGATGTCACTGAACTGTGCATGTAGAAATTTTTGAAATGGTGTATCTTTGGTTATGTATATTTTCACCAAAAAAAAAAAGGTCAAGAAGGGAGAGGGTTGACATGTTGTGGGTTTTTTAACCAGTGTCATGAAACAATATGTGTACTACCTTTTCATGAGAAACTGTTTGTTCTGTAAGCCTTCACCTGAAGTACAATTAAAAAAAAAAAAAGAAGAAGAAGACAGGGACAAAATCAAAACATTAACTGCAGAACTCGAACAACTAGAAATAGAACAGCAAAAAAAGGCCCACAGCCACTAGAAGAAAGGAAATAATAAAGATCAGAGTAGAAATAAATGAAATAGAGAATAGAAAAACAATATAAAGAATCAGCAAAAACAAAGGCTGGGTTTTTGAAAAGATCAGCGAAATCAACAAACCTCTCCCCAGACTAAAAACTGAGAAACAAGATATGACTCAAATAACCCAAATAAGAAATGAAAGGGGGGACATTACAACAGACAAAATTGAAATAAAAAGCATATAACAGAGTATTATGAAAAACTATACTTCAACAAATTTGAATACCTAGAGGAAATGGATAAATTTCTAGAAACACAGTACCTACCCAAGCTACCATAAAGTGATGTTGAAAATCTGAAAAGTCCCATAAAAGGAGAAGAGACCGAAAAGATAATAAAGAAAAAATTTCCCAACAAAAAAAAGCCCTGGCCCAGATGGCTTCACTGGAGAATTCTACAAAACATTCAGAGAAGTGGTTTTACCAGTACTGCTCAAACTATTTCAGAACATAGAAAAGGAAGGGATACTTCCGAATTCATTTTACAAAGCCGGTATGACTCTGATACCAAAACCAGGCAAAGACGTCACAAAAAAAGAAAATTACAGACCAATATCTCTTGTGAATATTGATGCAAAAATTCTCAACAAAATTCTAGCCAAAAGAATTCAGCAACGTATCAAAAAAATAATACATCACGACCAAGTAGGATTCATACAGCTATGCAAGGATGGTTCAACATTAGAAAATCAATCCACGTAATCCACCACATAAATACAAGGAAAGAAAAGAATCACATGATCATCTCAATTGACACAGAAAAGGCATTTTACAAAATCCAACACCCATTCCTGATAAAAACTCTCAATAAAATAGGTATAGAAGGGAAATTTCTCAACATAATAAAGGACATTTATGCAAAACCAATGGCCAACATCATTTTTAATGGAGAGAGGCTGAAAACATTCCCCTTGAAAACAGGAACAAGACAAGGATGCCCTTTATCACCACTCCTATTTAACATTGTCCTGGAAGTCCTAGCTAGAGCAATAAGGCAATAAAAAGAAATAAAGAGCATCCAAATTGGTAATGAAGAAGTTAAACTGTCCTTGTTTGCAGATGATATGATACTATACATAGAAAACCCTAAAGACTCCATGAGAAATCTACTGGAACTAATAGAAAGATTCAGCAGAGTAGCAGGATACAAGGTAAACATACAAAAATTGGTTGGATTCCTATACAGCTATAAAGAGAATGATGAAAAGGAAATCAGGAAAGCAATACCATTTATAATAGCCCTTAAAAAAATAAAATACAAATAAATAACCAGGGATGTAAAAGACCTATACAAGGAAAAGTACAAAACACTACTGCAAGAAACACAAAGGGATCTCCATAAATGGAAAAACATACCATGCTCATGGATAGGTAGACTCAACATAGTGAAAATGACAATTCTATCCAAAGAAGTTTACAAATACAATGCAATCCTGATCCAAATACCAACGACATTCTTTACAGAGATGGAAAAATTAATCATCAACTTTATATGGAAAGAAGCCCTGGATAGGTAAAGCTCTATTGAAGAAGAAGCATAAAGTAGGAGAACTTGCACTACCTGACCTCAGATCCTATTATACAACTATGTAGTCAGAACAGCTTGTTACTGGTACAATGACAGACTCATTGCACAATGGAACAGAATTGAGAACCTGGATGTAAATCCATCCACCTACAGTCACCTGATCTTTGGCAAGGGCCCAAAGTCCATCAAATAAGGAAAAGACGGTCTTTTTAACAAATGGTGCTGGCAAAACTGGATATCCATCTGCAAAAAAATGAAACAGGACCCACACCTCACACCATATACAAAAACTAATTCAAAATGAATCAAAGACCTAAATATAAAGCCAAAAATCATGAAGTTCATAGAAGAAAAAATAGGATCAACACTAGAGGCCCTAATGCATGGCGTTAATAGGATACAAACCATAACCCACAACATATACACCCCAGAAGATAAGCTAGATAACTGGGATCTTCTAAAAATTAAACACTTATGCTCATCAAAAGACTTCACCAAAAGAGTAAAAGGAGAACCTACAGACTGGGAAAAAATTTTGGGACAGTACAAGTCAGACAAAGGTCTAATCTCTAAAATTTACAAGAAAATCCAACACCTCTACAACAAAAAGAAAATAATCCAATTAAAAAATGGGCAAAGGAAATGAACAGACACTTCACCAAAGAAGACATTCAAGTGCCCAACAGACACATGAGGAAATGCAAATTAAAACCACAATGAGATACCATCTCACCCTGGCGTTACTGGCATGAATCAAAAACACTGGGAATAACAAATGTTGGAGAGGCTGTGGGGAGATTGAAACTCTTATGCACTACTGGGGGGAATGCAAAACGATACAACCATTTTGGAAAATGATGTGGTGCTTCCTTAGAAAGCTAGAAATAGAAATACCGTACGATCCATTAATCCCACTCCTAGGAATATATCCTAAGGAAATAAGAGCCGTCACACAAATAGACATATGAATACCCATATTCATTGCAGCACTGTTCACAATAGCAAAAAGATGGAAACAACCTAGACGTCCATTGATAGATGAATAGATAAATACACACAATGGAGTATTATACAATGATCAAGAACAATGATGAATCTGTCAAGCATCTCATTGCATGGATGAAACTGGAGGATATTATGCTGAGTGAAATAAGTCAATCACAAAAGGACAAATATTTTATGAGACCTCTACTGTAAAAACTCATAAAAAAGTTTACAGGGAAAAAGAAACAATCTTTATTGGTTACGAGGGATGGGAGGGGTACGGGGGAACTAAATAGACAATAGATAAGTGGTAACTGCTGAAGAGTAAGACAGTACACAATACTGGGGAAGGCAGCACAACTTGTACAAGGAAAGGTCATGGAAGCTCTATAGACACATCCAAACTCCCTGACGGACTGAACTGCTGGGTGGAGGGTTGTGAGGACCATGCTCTCGGGAAACATCTAGCTCAGTTGGCATAACACAGTTTATAAGGACAATGTTCTACATTCTACCTTGATGAGTAGTGTCTGGGGTCTTAAAAGCCTGTGAGCAGCCATCTAGGATACTCCACTGGTCTCACCCCTTCAGGAGCAAGGGAGAATGAAGAGAACAGGATACAAGGGACTAACTAACTACAGCTACCATGGGCTCCACCAGGCTGATTCCAGTACTGCTAGATGGTGCCGGGCTATCACCACTGACTGCTCTGACGGGTCCTGGACAGAGCTAGAGAAGGATGTATAGCAAAATTCTAACTTGCAAAAAAAAGACCAGATTTACTGGCCTGACAGTCTGGAGAAACCCTGAGAGTATGGCCCCCAGACACCCTTTTAGCTCAGTGGTGAAGTCACTCCCGAGGTTCACCGTTCAGCCAGGGATTGGACAGCCCCATAAAACAAAACGGGACGAGGACTATAAGGCAGGATGGGACAAGACAGCTGGTGATAGGGAACCCAAGGTTGAGAAGGGACAGTGTTGATATGCATGGGGTGGTTAACCATTGTCATAAGGCGATATCTGTACTAACTGTTTAATGAGAGATTATTCTGTAAACCTTCATCTAAGGTTAAAAAAAAAAAAAGAATTATCTATGTGAGATCAATTTGACAATAGCAACTCAAAGTTTGATGGGAAGCCTAGGGTATAGTGAGTTGAAGATAAGGGTGATGGAATAATTTGGAAAAGAATAGTGAGAATATCAGCACAACTGGAAGAATGTAATCAATATCACTGAATTGTACATGTAGAAATTTCTGAAATGTATCTTTGGCTATGTATATTTTCACCAAAAAAAAAAAAAGTTCCTCCGAGTTTGAGAAGGAAGAGTGCTGACATGTCGTGGGGTTGTTAACCAATGTCGTAAAACCATATGTGTACTGAATATTTAATGAGAAACTATTTGTTCTGTAAACCTTCACCTAAAGTACAATAAAAATATATTTTAAAAAAAGGCAGATGAAAATATTCTATGATCTATATGTAGAAAACAATAAGAGATTTAAAAAAAAAAAGAAAACTCCTTCAAAGTCTTCAGAATTTCCAAACTTTACAGTAATTTTTAAAGAGTAGAAATAGTTCACAGGAAGAAAAGAACCACTGCCATTAGTTCTCTTTTCTATACATGGTTATGAAAAGCTCAGGAAAAAAAAATGCTTTGAGTTGATCTCGCTCTGTTTTTTTTTTCTCTTTCTTTCTTTTTCCCTTGGCCCTTCCCTCTTTCTCTCTTTGCACTTTATCTTTCTCAGATGTACATTTTGGCATCTGTCAGTGTATATAGGATGTAAGAAGAAAAGAAGGAACTGAATGTTATGGATTTGAAACTTCTTGACGAAACACAGCTGCTCGTGTTGGAGGACGCTTTATTGAAAACACAAATTCTCACAAGCAGCACCTGGAGTTCAGTAGTTATCAAGTTGACAAGACTGTACTCTGAGTATTCTAACTGAATATTTAACAACTGTGGTAAATGTCAATTGCATAAATGGTGAAATAATACACTCTAGCTTTATATAGTACAAACCGAATAACAGGAAAAAATCCACATAAACAATTACTTGTAGAATTTTTTTATTCTTTCCATGGAATGTTCTAGAAAACTCTTAATAAACTTATACTCACAACACTATTTGCCTTCAGAGCATACTTCAGCAATAGAGATTGAATGAAATTAACAGTAGGTTATTAAAGAGGTTAAAAATAGAACTGTAGTTTTCTGACCTTAAAATGGTATATATATGATGGCAATTTTTCTCTCCAAAACCCCCCACCCCTAAAGAACAAAAGAAGAAAGATACTGAGAATCTGTATTTTATGATGCTAAACATCTTAATGAGAATTGAACTTTTTCAATTGATATTCTGAATGTTTACAAATATTTGGGTGTTTTTTGTTGAGTAAACCAAACTTATAAATTGGATATTATTCTAAAATATCTAGTTAATTTATTCAAAATTAATCATTCAGCTGTTTTGTTTTTTCTAACAAATATGTACCACATAGCCTCAGTCTTATCTAGCCTCAATGTTAATCATATTCCCTTAGAGCTCAGGTTCTTAATAGGTATCAGTAGGATTTGTTTGTATATCCGTTTGGAGGAGAGAGGGAGTGGTGAGGGCTTTTTCAAACTATAAATTCTCCTGCCCACATAAATTGATAAACTCCCTGCAGTATATACTCCCTCTTTCTCGAAGTCTCCCCACCACCTCCTCTCTTTAACAGCACTGTAGTGAACATGAGTTGTGTACTAGAAAATTATCCCACACCAGGAATAAAAAAAACAAGTTATTAATTAGTCCTTCAGGATTAACATCAATACTACATATGCATACAATATGATGAGTGTGATAAAAACATCATTAGGTTGTTCAGACATAATAACTGATTGCCAGAATTAATTGATTGCAAGAGTCAGTGCATGCAAACATCACCCATTTCAATTTTTTAAAGTACAGAAACAATTTTGAAAAAAATTGTTAGTATTTTTAGGACACTAAATACAGAATTTTAGAGTTTGAGCATTTTTTACTTAATTTCATTTCTAAAAAGATTTAAAGTCTGAAGATAACAGAGTTCTGAGACTTGAAGAAGAAATGAAATGTTTAATGGTGAGATAAATCACTAATCTACACAACAATATTAGCTCAAATAGATTGTTAATTATATAGCAGGCACTGTTCTAGGTGTTTTCTGTGAATTAACTAATTACCTTCAAAGCATCTTTGATATTGGTATTATTATTATCCTCATATTAGTGATGAAACATATGATTATGGTTAAAGCAATGGGTGAGCAGTTAGGAGAGCTTGGCTTCAGTTGTGAGCTCCCTTTTGGCCAAGGCAAACACATACCTCACGGTGTTCAATTGCTTCATAGAGGTGCTGTGGTGGTGTAGCGGTTAAGAGCTGTGACTGCTTAACCAAAAGGTCAACAGTTTGAATCCACCAGCTGCTCCTTGGAAACCCTATGGGGCAGTTCTACTCTGTCCTATAGGGTCACTTTGAGTCAGAATTGACTTGAAGGCAGAGGGTTTGGTTTTGTTTTTGGTATGTCCCATGCGGAGTCCCTGGTGGTGCAAACAATTAACCCACTTGGCTCCTAACTAAAAAGTTGGAGATTCAAGTCCACGCAGAGGTGTCTTGGAAGCAAGACCCGCTGATCTACTTTTGAAAAATCAGCCACTGAAAACTCTATAGAGCACAGTTCTACTCTGACACACATGAGGTTGCCATGAGCTAGCATCCACTCAAAGGCAACTTGGTTTTTTTTTTTTTTTTTTAATGTCAAATACACTTGAATTTGTCTTCCAGTTCTAAAATATTATGGATTTTAAATTTTTCTATCTCATGAATTGAATACAATATAAATTTTGTTTAGGCATTTTCTTCTTTTTGGTTTAGTCTTCCTGGCCTGTCCCTCAATTTATTAATTTTTAGGTTGGTTGTTTGTTTTTTGTTTTTATTGCTCATGTAATACTAATAATACTACTTTTCTCAGAGGGTTTATTTGAAAAGTTAATGAGTTATTATAATGAGTTAATTTAGGTAAAATACTTTGAATATTGCCTGGTATGTAGCAAACATTCAGTAAATTTGAGCTAACACTGTTTTTGACTAAATATCAAGATTTAAATGTTTAACTTCTCAATTTTAAAAAATATTACAGCACATATTGTTCAGCAGAATCTGTTCTTAATGCTTTAAATTGGACACTAAATAAGTTACCTATTAACAATAATGGAGAACTGTTGTTATACAATCTTAATGTCTTAGCCTCATCATTTTATTCCCTATTATCATTCACTAATATCACAATTATTTAGCTTAGTCCTATTATTTCACGTAGTACTCATAACATTGCTTCCTCCAAATATATCTTTACTCTGTTATTTTTCCTCCTCAACATTTCTTTGAAGGTGGCTTTTTAAACAATTTTATTTTAAAATTATAATGGCATTTCATAAAATGGCATATTATTTATAATTAAGCTAAAATTATAATTTCTTACAGTCTGATTCCACAATATTTTCAGTCTTTTTATCCACTTCTCTGCTAGTCCCTGCCTTCTGCAAGCAATCACAGCTGGACCTCCCACATAAATTCAGTCCTGCTTAATTTTCTCATTCAATTATAACCAGATTAGCAAGTACTGCGTATCAGTGATTCAGCCCCCTCTGTGACAAGACTAGAGTGCTAAAAAACCTGCAACCACCTTATCACAAATGAATTCTAATAACCAATGAAACTTTCAAATCTCAATTTTCTGTAAGCAAGTATCTTCTAATACTGTTCCTTGAATATCTCAGAATTGTTTTTCAAAAAACTAAATATACCTTCATGTATGAAAAGGTTTGGATCTAAAATATTTAAAAAAAAAAAGTTTAAATAGTCTAAGAGTGTAATTTCCTATATTCTATAAATATTGTCATGTAAAAATAAAATTATTAGGTCACTCTATCCATTAGAATTGAAATACCATTAGTAGTCTGATAACCAATACCATTCATTTTTAAATACATAAGCAAGGGTCTGGATTTCTCATTGTTCCCTTTACTCCTTAAACTCATAGTTCCATTCTACTTCCTTTCCTCAGAATTTACCTGATATATATTTATCCTTGAAAGTATTTTATAGATTATTCTACAATAATTTTATGCATTGAAAATGTCTGTTTTTCAATTTAGTTGATTTTTTACATTGTATTTTATTAAGGCTAAACATGCTAAAAGTTTTTTTAAATTGTGTTTTCATTATAATTATTATTAATTCATGTCTTTGTCAGAATCGACTTGACAGCACACAACCGCAACAACATTAAAACAGTATAAGTATACTATGCATACTTTGTTAGACAAAGCAAAGTTGGAGGACACTGCATCTCAAAATACATAAATTAGGGCTCATTTTTCTTTTAAATTAGGTTCAGCATCTATGGATGAATATTACTGCCAGAATGAGACATATTCAGCATCCTTTTTATTCCTATTTCCTATAGTATTTTTATATTTTATATATATATATATATATATATATATATATATGTTCAAAAAAAAGTGTTCATGTGAATAAGTTAATTGAAATGGAAGTAGTTTTGGTATAGCAATATCCCTAAACCTTTGAGCTCCTTCTATGTTATATTTCAAAAGTCACATTGTGATACGACATCAGAAATTATTTCTAATGGTCTATCCATACACAACTCAAATAGAGTTTTCTTCAAGCAATGATTTGGAATCCATTAATTTGGCAAACGATCATTATCCTGTCCCTTTCTCAATTATTGAGAAGTAACCAAAACACTTTACTGAGTCTTATTAAACTATTATTATCTATACTTATTATTCTTTTATTTAAACTACACAAAAGAACTGAGAAAATAGAAATTTCATGAATATATAGGGTAAAATATTTTTAAAAAATGTTTTTATCTTAATACATACTTTAAATATATTTTAATGAAAACATTATATTTGCAAATTTGACTGATTCTATCCGTAAAATAATATCTGCCATATAACTTAAGTGGTAAAGGCACTCCTCATTGACAGATCAGACTAAGTTTCTACCAAGAAAAATATGACTTCATCTTTCAATATAAGAGAATTAATGAGGGAGTCCATGGTGGTGCAAATGGTTAATGTGCTCAGCTGCTAATCGAAAGAATGGAGATTCTAGTCTACCCAGGGGCTCTTCAGAGGAATGGCCCAGTGATCAACTTCTGAAAAATCAGCCATTGAAAACCCTGCGGAGCACAATTGTACACTGACACATAGGAGGCTGTCATGATTTGGAATCAACTCCATGGCAACAGGTAAATTTCTAAGATAAACATTTGACCTCTGAATCTTAATTCTAAGATCGAGGGATGAATACCTCAAGAAAGGCATGGGCCCTTACCATAAATTTGCTGCCTGGATGAAAAGAGACAACCCTGATTTTCTATATTTCTTACCAATGCTTTCCTTTGATTGCATGTCTCTCCTTAACAGCAACGCATTTTTTGACAAGTGGGGAGAGCCAATGTGGGCTGAAGAGGCAAGGTGGTTAAATGAAAATTTTCATTATTGTTAATATTCTGTTTCTACAAAATACTTAAATTCAGAAAATTCCAACACTAGCCAACACCATTTCTAAAACCATGCTTCAGGTTATTAAGACTGGCAAAAATATGAAGCCCTACACATGGTTTGCCCTGCTTTGTCAATAGCAGACTTTGCTGACACTAATACTTTGGATTCTGTTGCCCTGCAGGCTTTGGCACTCATGGACAATGCAGCATAGTAAGATTTGGAATTCATGAGACAATTGTGAGAGGTTACTAAGAAAAATAGGTTTGTTGCCTCCACCAGATATCTTCTAAGGAAAATTAATTTTAGAAAAAAGTATGTCGGTTCAAGATTTGAAATTTGATTCTCTTAAAACTATTCATGCCCATGTATACTTTGTAAAATCTTCATGAGCCCCAGGGGTTGTATATCTCAGCTTGAAGACTGACTGCTGTTTTAAACCAGGGATCTCAAATGTCAGTGTCTGTAGGTGCCATCCCTGGGTGGCAGAAATGATTAAGCCCTCAACTACTAACTGAAAGGGTGACAATTCAAAGTCACTCAGAGATGCCTTGGAAGACAGGCCTAGCAATCTACTTCCAAAAATTTACAGCCTTGAACACCCTATAGTGCAGGTCTGCTCTATACACAGGGTCTCCTTGAGTCAGAATTGCAGCTAACAACAAGAAGATTATGTAACTGCATTAGGGCAAGGATAATAGGGACCCTAGTGAATTCAAGAGGGAGTGCCCTAATAGGGTAGTGCAAGTTACTTCTCATGCAGAATTATGAACTCAGTGTTGTAACTGGGTTTTTCATAGTACGTTAGCATTCAGTTTTTGTTGTTTTTTTTTTTAATGTGAAATATTCTAATATTTAAATTTCGGCAATTCACTCAATATTTGGTTAAACTACCGAGTAGTGTTTAAATGAAACATATCTTCGGGCCAAATCTATATCAGGGTTGTCTATTTTGCTGCCTTATCCTTTCTTTCCATGTTTTCTGCTACTTGGAAACCCTGGTGGCGTAGTGGTTAAGTGCTACAGCTGCTAACCAAGACGTTGGTAGTTCGAATTCACCGGGCGCTCTTGGAAACTCTATGGGGCAGTTCTACTCTGTCCTAAAGGGTCACTATGAGTTGGAATCGACTGGACGGCAATGGGTTTGGATTTTTTTTAGAGACTTTTATGTTTCCACTAATATGCAATAAATTCATTGCTGAAATTAGAGACAGGTCTTGCTAGAACATTAGCACCTGTTTTGTTCTTCCTATTTCTCTTTTCAGTTGGTGTAGCTGATACTTGCTTTCACCCTAATTGGAGTACAGACATGAATGGGCAGATCACTTGGAAGAATACATTTTAAGGCCCTTGTCTTAAGGATAACATGCTATGTGATGTCCTCTGCCACCTGTTATTGCACATTAAGCTCTACTATTTGGCACGTGGAGACTGTCAAAATAATGTCTAAACTTGCTTTGCCTTTTAACATGTTATGCATAGAACTATCCAGCAGCTTGCAATTGGTCCAGTCTCTCCAAGCACTTTAGCTTTATTAGTACATTACATTTCTACCTAGTTGTTGTTGGCCCAAGTTGCTGCAGACCCTAAAACATATCTCCTCCCATTTAGAAGCTCTAATTCCTTCAAGTTTCTCTCTCCTGTGTCTTATATGTATGCTCTACTTATATTCAGCTCTACACTTTGTCCATTTACCTTTCTGGAGTAGACTCTCCCTTTAAATTCCTGCTGTATTATCACTATTTGTATGCATTCAACTCATTTTTTCAATGAGGCTTAATTCCGGCTTTATATACTCCACTTCTCTTACGAAGTGTTCTTCTTTCTTCCTTCCCTTCTCTCCTTCTGATTTCAAGCTCTCCTTTTTCTGAAAACCTACAATTTCATTAAGTTCATACTACAAAATCAATTCCAATGTTTTGAACTATTATTTACTACTTCATGTGCCTTTTCATCATGTGTTAAGCTTGTGGTTTGTAACAAATTGCTTAGAAATTACCAGGGACTGGCCTACACTATGTGGTCAATGAATACTTATTTGTAAACTTATTTTGGCATCACAAATAGATGCTACAGGAATAAACTTTATATTAAGTGGTGCAGTTAGAAATCAGTGCTTCTTTTAAAAAAAATTATCTTGTAAAAGTAATTATAATTGGATTATTAATTAATTTTAAATTATTTGTCTTTTGTTTTGAGTGCTTTCATCCCAGTTTCCTCTTAATTTTATTTTTCTACATGTTTTTTTTTTTCAATAACAATATTTTCATACCTTAAATCACATCCTAAATGGCATTTAGTAACATAGAAGAAATGAAAAACAGTAAACTCATTACTCAGGGGGAAAAAAGAACTTTGAGATGGTCAAAAAAGAAAAAAAATGGCAATCTCCAAATCTCTACTATTTACAATTCTATACAAGGCTTTTTTGAGGAAGGAAGCTTTCACAAACAGCATGTATCAGATAATAAGTAAACTTTGGTTCCTCCAATGTTATGTGGAGATAAGTGTCAATATGTTGTGGAAAAAATTCAAACTCTTCTTTGTTCCCTTCTATACATCTTCTTTCTTTTTGACTATCCAACTATCTTTCTGGGCTCTTACGAATCTTATGTTATTTTCTCTTATAATATCACTAAGATTTTTCTGATTTTGAATTCTTCTCACTGAAAAGTTATAGGAAAGAGTCTATGTATATCTAGGCAACAGTGGTGACTGACATAAGATTTAAATTTGTTATACATTTCATTTACCTTTATAAACAAATCCTTTGGTGAGCCCAACTTTAGTGTCCACTCAACTTCACAGGAATTAATATGCTTGCATATCTGTGCTACTGTTAAATTCCCACTTAAAAATCATGATTGTATTATAACTGAATTTTGGTGAAAACTATTTTAGTGCAGAAAGTTTTGTGAAGGTACTTAGAACAGAAATTTCTTTGAACTGCTGGAGACATGGCTTGAGGGTAACTTTTGCCTTTACAAATTATATGCAGTATTCCAATAAACTAATTTTGATACGTATGTAGGCTTTCTCATTCTCTATGTACCCATCTGTGAATGGCAGACTCAATATCTAGGTTTTAATACCTGGCTTTAGTGTTCCAAATAGGGTTCATATCTCAATGTATAATTTACCATCTGCTATGTAAGTGGAGTATTAACTCTAATACAGAATTCACTATTAATATCAGAATTTTGTTTTTTTGGACTAACATTGTCTACAGCTCAAATTGTTCTTTCTTGTATACTTATGCTTGATATGGTAATCTGTTAATGACTGAGATTCTGATCAGTTGATTTCTGGTGTCAACATTTTTCACTTCCCTTTAATGAAACAAGTTTTATGTTGCAGAAAATATTTCCCATGTGAAAGCTTACTCAAGCATATTCTACATCTGTACATCAGTGGCTCCTCTGGTTTAAATTGAAAGCACAGACTTTCTGAAAATGAAATACAAGCTTATGCCATAAAGAAGTTGAATAGCTGGACCACAATGGATCAGTAATGAGTCATTAGTGACTAAGGTGAGGGAAAAATGGCTGAAAAGCAATAAATGGCTTTGCAGCACATACAACTTGGCAGTCCAGGTGCCAAGGCTTCCTATGAGTTTGCAAACTATTCAAAAGAGCACAAACAATTTATAAATTACAGTATAAAATACTACCTTACAGCAAAAATAAAACTGAATACTTAAATCCTCAATTCCCATTAAACCCAAGCCACTTAGGTGGTAGAGACAGTAGTATAAACAGTTAAGAAAATTGTATTGCATACCAATTGCTCTTAGCTCTTCCTAATGTCAGACAAATAATTTTATTCTAGCAACAGTGCTCCTCATTTCTTTGAAACTGGTTCTCTTTTCTGAAAGGTTGAGCAGAGAGACCTTAAACTCCCTGACAGGGCCATGCATGTCTCATTCTGAGAGGCACTTTATATGCTCAGGAAATATTTGTTAAAAGCAAGAATATTGTTTAAACTGTTTTGCAACCATAATAGCAAGACTTTTGTCCAGTTAGAAAGGATGCCTGCTTTGAAGCTGAAGCAGGCTTCTAGAGGGGTCCTGCTAGGCCAGGCACTACTCTATTTTTTGGACAGTAGGGAGGTTTGGGAGACTCATGAGAAGGGGATGAAGGAGACAATTTTAGAAGCAGAGAGGCACTCAGGGCCCAGACCAGCAACTAGTTATGATCCAGGAAGTATTTCTATATTTTAACTACCAGTCATGGCTTATTTTATGGTGCTGGCTGGATGTCAGCTCTGATTGAATGAATGATATCTCCACCAAGACTGCCAAATTTTGCCCATTGAAGAATTTTCTAGAGCTGATGTTACCATAAGGACACTGTCACCAGATACTCTCAGTGAGACTGATTTTACTTTCAATAGACATTTCCTGTCTGTTCACAGATTAGAACACAAAGACTTAGTCAACTTAAGTGACTTAACTTACAGAGCTAGCAAGTGTCAGGGCAGGCAAGGCATACTGTCTTTCTCTTTCTCAGTGCTTTTTAAACTACATTTGTGGGAGAGTAAAAAAGGTCCCCTAACATAAACTGGTAAAAGGTCTCCAAGTCTAAGTGAAACCTTGGAAAGGAGTGGAGGGCTGCTCAGGTGTAAAGGGAGGGAAAGAGGGAAGGGTATCTTTGGTAACCCTTGTAAGACTTTGACCTTTAAAATTCTAAAAAAATACAACTTCAGATGTATTATCCAGTAAAATATATTGTGTGAAATATATTTAAACAAAGCTTACTTACGCAGATGGTTTATGGGAAATAGGTGATCTGGAAGATATTGTCCAAGTGAATGAAGGTGAGCCCTCTAAGTTCACTAAGGATTTCTGTGAAGTCAGCTGTGAAACACACAGTTGTGTGAAGTCAGCCAGGCCTCCATAGGATCAATCCTAACTGCTTCTTTGCTAGGTGTGGGAACTGAAGGGTCACTTAATGTCTCTTAACCTCAGTTCCCTCATCTGTAAAATGGGGATGTTTTGCTTCATTCAACTGCTATGAAAAATCTATGAGATGTTTCATATTTAGAGCTTGACACAAGGACTGAGAAAGATTAAGTACTAAAAAAAAAGTTAATCTTTACTATTGTTATTTTTATAGAAGAAAAAGGAAAACAGAATGTCTTTATCTTCATAGTTTTAGAGGTCTCTATGGGGCTAGTTCCAGAGTGATACGTGATAAATGTTTGTTGAAGAGTGGCCGGTGAATGACATCATGAAAGTAATTTAGAAGAAAATAGCACTTAACTTTTTTCTTTTAGTGTGACTTTCCACTGATACTAAATATCAATGAATCAGAGTAATCTGATTTTTAATTCTTTTCCCTGTACATGTGCATTTATAGACTGTTACATAGCAGCCCAGAAGATAATAGGCTTCAACATTATAGAAGACTGTAAATGATAATAATGCTATAAATGATGAATTCTAAATTCATTTCAGTTTATATAGGTGTACTTATAAAGCATATAAATCAAAACTTAATTCAGTATAACATGGTAATGTTGTACTGAACAGTAGAAATGAGATAAGAACTAACTCACAGAATACAGTAATATTTAGTATTTGTTAGGTGCTATGCAATTAGACAAGAGCTATGAGGCACCGTGAAATATGAGACATGATCTTAGCCTTTAAAAGTCTATACTGTAGGTTACCAGATAAGATATTCTCATTTATTTAGTCATTTAGGTATGCATTCATTCAATCAATCTTCAAACATTTATTGGACACTTGCAATGTGTCATGTGCACTGCAGTCACTGGGAATATAACATTAACAAAATGAAGTTCTTGTTTTCAAGGAGCACCCAGTCCTGTGGAGGAGATCTACATGTAAGCAACTAGTTAAAATGAGTTGTGGTATTATAAGAGTGAGATGGAAACACAAGGTACAGAACATAATAGATTGTTAGAACAAACTGAATGTGACTATTAAGGAGTCTGGTAGGAGTTCACATCTGAGAGAGTGAAGACCCTAAAAGATGTTTCTGAGGCCTAATCCGTACATTACACTAAAAGGATATTAAGATAATTGCAGGACAGGTGGAAATGGAAAGCATCTTGGAGGAAATGGATCTAGAAAAAGATCTTTAAGAATGGTATTATTTGGTTAAGTAGAGGGGATGGAACAGGGCCGTTACTACCTTGAATTTGTTGTTTTATTTTGAATTGTCCATTTTGACTATCCACCTGCCAAATGAGCTTTCAATGCCCTTTATTTTGTGCCATGATTCATAGAATCTTAGAGTGGGAAGGATCTTGAATGTTATCGGAATGATATCTCCTTCATGCATTTCATCCCTGACACTTGATTTTCCCCCTTCCGCTTTCACACTCACGGTGATTGGGTTATTCACTTCTTGCCTCTTTTATAGTTACGACTTTTTTATGTTTAGCAAAAAGTGTCTGTATCCTACACCTACTTATTTCTCCTAGTTTTCTTTATAATTGCAGAGATTATTTGGTCCTCTTTTCATTAGACATAACTTCAAAAATTTAAATACTATTTTGTTTGCCAAAGTCCTCTCTTTTGCAGCCAAGAATCCATAGCTTCTGCAACTATATCTTACGTGGTACAGTTTCTAGATCTTGACCATTTGGGGAAGATAAATAAAGATACACTACTCTTTTTATCTAGTAGCAGGGCTGGATTTGAAACTTTTAATAAGACTTTGGGATGGCTGGCCACATCCATTGATTGTTCTCTTTAGAATAAGAAGTCTATAGTGTGTACTCTTTGTCCCTAACTTTTTTCTTATTCCCATCATTTTTCCCCTTATTCTCTGTTATGTGTTTCCATTTCTTTTTTGCAATTGCTTGACTTCTTTAGGTAAATGTGAGCCTTTTTTAAATTGTGGTAATGGGTGTTTTATTTTTTGACCCTGATAGTTGGTTTATTAGGAAGAAAGGGGCTTAAACTCAGCAGTGTCTAGGCCTCTAGTTCCTCTTGTAAAATGAAAGAACTCGATTAGATAAATTCTTAAGTCTGTTTTAGCTCTAAAATTTTGATTCTTTGGATGTATGGTACCACTGGGATGACTGGGGACATCAACTATAACTTTTCTCTTTGCTGACTATACAGTATCTTTTGAAATAAAGCAGCAATAATAAAGATAATTCCTAGTTGAAGTAGTTATCGTGATCCTTGCTCCTGGCTTGGATTCACTGGTGTGTGCATAGTTTATAGTAGCAGGAAAAATGAGTGGGGGAGGGGAGGAAGACTAACTTGACCTTCTGAGGAAGTACACAGCAATTGTTCTTCTCACATGAAAGAGAAAAATAAGAACTAATAAATACCACTTCTTAGAGTAATAGATATCAAAGAAAAGAAAAGGGGACCATTGATAAATAAATGGGGGTAGTGCTACTATTTCTTGCCATTCTTATTCTGTTCATGACATGAATGTAGCCTCATAAATTACTTTCTAAAGCTGGAAGAGTTTTTCTTTGAAAAGAGATTCATCATCTGTGATTCTGATTCCCTGTACTGAAATGAATAGAATCAATTGCATACCCTGTAATAATGCTGAATAAAAATTACCTTTTTGAGACCGTAACCTTTTCCAAACAGCATAATAATTGTAATGCTATCCTGCTACATGGCAATTGTAAGAATCTCACTATCTCTTCTATTCCATAAGAGAGCTTAAAATCTCTCAGTGATACAATGAATAAATAATCCTAATAACTGCAGTTTCATCTTTCCTCCCCTAAGCAGGCCAAGATATGTCAATTGTGCAAATCCTCAGGAGTTATTTGCTGTAACATTATCTGGTAATTAAAAAAAATATAGTAATTATATGCTTTTGTTGAGAACTTTTACATAAAATATTATGAATATACGTATATATGTGTACACATATTACTAAAAGCACACATATGCAACACTTATATGTGTGTATGTATATATATATATATATATATATATATATACATTCAAAGCAAACTTAGGTAGTTTATATATATAGTTAAATAGCACTACTCTAAGTACTTTATACAGTGACTTATTTAATCTACACAACTCATAGTATATTATGAGGTAGTATTATCACAATTTTATATGTAAAGAAACTAGGCACCAAGAAGAGATTCAGCAAAGTTCACGTAGTTACGTGATGGAGGAGGTAGTTTGATTTCAGAGACATTTTTACTATGTCAGTTCTCATTTCCATATAGTTGTATCCTATAAATCTACATACTACAAATCCACATCTTATCTAACTATCTACTACAAAGTTAATAAAGTTAACCAAGCCCAATGCTGGCTTAGTAATATTATATTGAATTATTTGAAGTTGGTGAATAGAAAGGTGGTAGAAAATGGCAAGGGAAATTAGTTCCTACCTACCTAAACTTAAAACATGTAGTTATAAATTATTTGCCGTTTTCCTGTCTCCCTCAATATAACGTGGAGCCCTGGCGGTGCAGTGGTTAACAGTTTGGCTGCTAACCAAAAGTTCGGCAGTTCAAATCCACCAGCTGCTTCTTGGAAACCCTATGTGGCAGTTCTACTCCATCCTATGGGGTTGCTATGAGTAGGAATCGACTTGATGGCAATGGGTTTTGGGTTCACTATAATGTATATTCCATAGGAGCAGGAGTTATATCTGTCTTCTTCATCACTTTATCCTCGGTGTCTGCCACAGTGCCTGGTACGTGGTGAGTGTTCAATAAATATTTGTTATATATCTGAATGAATGAAAAATAAATGAACCAATACTTTTTGGAGAAGTAGCTTTGAGCACCATGTGAACAACAAATTCAAGAAGAGATTGGTGCCTGGGAGGCATAGGAGACTATTAACATTGATTAAGTCCTGAAGTAGGGTAGGACAAAAATGAGGGGAGGAGATATAAGACACATGGGAAAAAAGAAGACTATATTAGATAATTTCATTCCTATATGAGAAGAGGATAGTGAAAAAGAAGAAAGAGGAAAGATGACAAGTTTCTCATGGGTGACCAGGAGCTTGGTGATGGTTTAACAGATTAAAGATGAAGGACAGGCTTAAGCGGGTAAAATATTGAGTTTGAAGTTTTCAATTCAGAAGGAAATTTACATATAAAAGTCAGGATTTTTGACACACTGATTTAGATGGTATCAGAATAGAGGTACTATTTGAAGGCAAGGCAGTAGTTAAGACTATACAGGTAAATTATAGAAGTGAGTTAGAAGAGGTCCAAGGAATCCTTAAACGTTTGAGACGGTAGGAGACCGAGTAAAAATATAAAGCTAAGGAGATAGAAAGGATTTTCTATTCTTTGGCATAAAGTGAAATTATTTCAGATCAGCAAGCTGCAGTAACATTAAAAGAGGACAAATGAGCCTGCACTTCATTTCTCTGAACCAGCAGCCTTAGAACCCTTCCTGCAACACCATGAGCGTTTAGCTCATTGAACAGAGATCTTCTTTACATTTTCCTCTGTCCTTCTAATGTTAACTTCAGTGTTCCAAACTCTCTTCAAAAAGTCCAAACCTGAGTAGAAAACTCTGTGTATTGTCTATAGCAGTAGTTCTCAACTGGGGGCAGTTTTTGGAAAATATTTGGCAATGTTTGAAGGCATTTTTTGATTGTCACAACTGGGTTGGTATGCTACTGGCATGTATCTATTAGGTAGAGTTCAGAATGCTGCTAACCATTCTATAACGCACAGCACAACAGCATAACCCCTCTGCAACCCACGATGGTCGATCCCAAAATGTTGAGTGCAGAGGCTGAGAAACACTGGTCTAGAGAAACATTTGACAAATGGCATTTCTAAGAATACTATTTATGCAAGCTTCATGGAATAAGAATAGATCTTGTGCACATAGTTGCATACAGCACATACAATAAACTATGCAGTCAAATATGTTGTTAAAATAAGTAAATAGGTTTCTTTATTTCAGTATTCTTCAGAGTCTTGAGTGTATTAATAGGAATTTTAAATCTTTTAAGTCATATTCTGCAAGCCCTGTTTCCCACATTTACTGGCCTTGGAAACTATTTCTGATGAAACTTGTTAAGGAACTAATATTCTGCAAGAAATCAATAAGAAACACTATTTTGGAATCTGGAATTGGAATCTTGTAAATAATATGATTATGGCCTCCTGAAAACTTTACTAAGAGATGCATATATAGATCTGTCATCTAATTTCAAGTTTGAGCTGTCAATTAATCCAAGGCTGAAAAGTAGTTAGATTTAATCAGTGGCTTTACCTTGGGGCCTAGTTGTTATCAAGATTTTAATCCTGTTACATACATGTAATTTGAAGATTTTATTAAAAAATTCAAAATACAATATGCTATAATTTTTTGCAGATAATTAAAATGAGAAGCATATAGCATAAAAATCATAGAACCAGGCCAAAAAATTTAAACTAAGGATAATAATTATTACATAAATATAAATTAGTCAGAATAATTTATTTAAAAATGAAGACTTTAAGATTATGTTAAAAATAAAAATAAAAAACTATGTAGGATAAACATACTCAAAAGTAAGTGTCTCGCATATTACTTGGCATCTCCTAAACATGTTTCTAATTTAATCAGTATGTCAGATTACTGACCAGATTTCAGTGTGTTTCTGATTCACTCTGACATCAGTGGGAACACAGAAATACATTCAAGTGCACTTTCATATTGTGATTTCAGCATCACATTATCAGCATTACTTTTTAAAAACACAGCATCTTATTTGTCAAACAATGCTGCCTCACAGACCTTATCTCCATTTGGAGAAATAGTATTAAGCCACTGACTGGTAGGTATATAATTACACATGCTCTGCTTTTTTGTTTGTTTGTTTGTTTGTTTAATCAAGTTGAAATTATTCTGAGGATTTTATGGTATAAATTTTAAAGATTAAAAAAAATCTGGAAAGAACTCAGGGAGGCAGAAGTGAGTGATGGTAATACTAAATGGTCTGGAAAATAGGATATATAAAGATGGTTAAAAATGATGGCTGGCATATAGAAGAGAATCCTCAGGAATGAGTTACTGAAAATTCTATTTGAACGAAAAACAGAACATATAAAAATGTATTTAAATTATACCAAGAAAAAAAAGTTAACCATAAAGATGAATTGTGCTCTTATATACTTAAATAATTTCTGAAGTTGGTGCTTTTATAGCATGTTAAGGATAAGGGTCTAAACCTCTATGCATCTTAGTGCTACTTGGATAAGAAGAAAAGATGGTATGTCTTTTTACTTCTATAATCACCCTTCTATGATTTTAATAAACATTCTTCTAAATATATATTGTGAAAGGTGGTTAAATGAAAAATACATGCAGCGATAGCAGTATGACAGCATATCAAAAGACTTTACAGGGATGGAGGTAGGCATTTGGTGCATAAGGATAGGGTAGTATTCATGGATAAATTACTCAAGTTCAGTGCCAGGACCTCTGTATTTTAGGCTGTAAAACATTATGTTATATATAGAAGAAATAGTTATCTAATGATGAACTATAATTAATGAAAATGAGAAAACTAATGAATAAAATCCTAATGTCAATATATTAATTGAGAATGAGACATGTACCTATCACATATGCAGGAATTTTTATGTTGGCATGATTACACATTCTTCTCCAATAACTAGGACTATGTGCACAGACAAACTATATTTAGCATTAGTGGGGTGAGTATACAATTCTAATAAAAGTGAATTAGTGCATTAGTCAGATAAGCTAGTGTGATGGTTAAGGTTGTATGTCAGCTTGGCTGGGCCATGATTCTCAGTGGTTTGGCAGTTATGCAATGATATAGTTTAGCAATCATATAATGATGAAATTTGGCAGTTATGCAATGACATAATTTTATAGTTATGTAATGATGTAGTCATCCTCCATTTTCTGATATGATGTAATCACCTGTATGATTTGATCTGATGTGATCAGCCAATCGTATAAGGGGAGTTTCCTTGGAGGTGTGGCCTGCATCCAATATATATGGACATTCTAGCAAAGTTTGCTGGCTTTTGCTCACTTTGAATCCTGCATCTGGATCGTCATCATCCGACCTCCATTCTTGGGGCTTGAGTCAGTGGCCTGCTATATAGCATGCTAACCTTGGGATTCATCAGCCTCTGCAATCTGCCATCTGACCTGCCCATCTTTGGTTCATCAGCCCCTGCTGATATGTAGGTCAGGAGACTCCTCCAACCTGATGCCTGACCCACAGACTTGCAGGTTGGCAGACTCTACAACTGGGACATGGAAGAAACATGATTGGAAAATTGGAGACAAGGAGGTATGGGTAAGAGGTATGTGGACAGACCTCTCTGACTGGGCCATAGAAGTGGAGATATTAGTGTCTCTGTGAATGCTCACCAAAGGGTGACTTTGGCAGAGGAGGATTTTAACAATGAAGTGAATAGGAAGATACGTTCTGTGGAAATCAGTCATCCTGTTTACCCAGCCGCTCCCATCATTGCTCAGTGGGCTTATGAACAAAGTGACCATGGTGTTAGGGATGGAGGTTATGCATGGGCTCAAACAACACACATTTATTATTTCACAGTATCTGTGGGTCAAGATTCCAGGAGCAGCTTAGCTGGGTGGTTGCAACTCAAGATCTTATGAGTTTGTTGACAAGTTCTGGGATAGGGCTGTAGTCTCATTTGAAGGTTTGACTGCAGAAGGGTTTGCCTACAAGCTCACTGTTGAGATGGTGGCAGATTTAAGATTTTTGCTGGCTACTGACTGAAGACTTCAGTTCCCTGCTACGTGGGTCTCTCCACAGGTTTCCATAAGTGTACTCTGGTAATGGTAGTGGCTTTCTCCAGAGCAAGTCATCCTAGGGAGTGCTCACACTGAAACAGAAGCTGCAATCTTTTATAACTTAATCTTGAAAGTAACGTACTATCATTTATCTTGGATGCTATTGTGAACAATGCACTGCACATTGTATTCAATTATCGTATTGAGTTACACAATGTATTAAACTACTATATTGATGGAGGAAACTACACAAAGGTGTAAATAACAGGAGACAAAGATCACTGAGTGCTTTCTTGAGACTGCCTACCACATCCCCCTTATCCAACTTTCTTTTTTTTTCCCATAATATTTGTCCTTTTCTCATACAATTTTCAATAATCTGAATATATATTGGTTTATTTGTTTACTGTCTCTCTCCTCTAAATACAATACCTGGCAAATAGTACTAATAAATAGCTGTTGAATTACTGAATGAATGAAAGATAAATCTATATAGTATATTTTGAGGGGATTGTTTAGTAGCAGGAGTTTAATTATTTTTTTTTAGTTTAGTTCACAATTTCATCATTCTACTAGATTGCTTATTATTTCACTCAAAAGCATATATATTAATAGAAGTTTGCATGTCTAATGTAGGTCAGTTAATTTAGAAGTCTATTCTTTTAGGGAAACAGAAGAAAAGACATGGAAACATCTATATAACAGTGTTTGCAAATAGAAAAATAAGACATAATGTATTTCCAACTGAAAAGATGTCAACAGATGATTTTGTTGATTGAAAAAAGATATATATATGAGTCATTTTATTATATATATGAAAATATTTTGAAAAAATCCATAATATGTTTGTAGTTGCAGTTGAAAATCTATTTTTGACAGGGCAGAACAAAACCAGCTGCATATTTATTGGACCATGCATATTCAGCCAAAGAGCAATTATACTTCTTAATATCACTAAACACATTATAATACTGAAAAGAAATATTGGTGAAAATTGTGATTTAAATTACAGTGAAAAACTCTGAAAGGTCAGCATTATTAAAAACCACTGAAAATTCAAAATCTAAGTAGGTGACCAAACACCTGGCTTAGGGGAAGAATAGAACAACAAGCTAAACAAAGAAGACTGAGTGTTAAGAATTTAATTCTTCAAACAATAGACTCAGAAATTATTTCAAACATTTCTAAAGAAATGAAAATAAATCAAAGTCTGTTGGAAAGAATGTGGATGAATCCAGGTCTATTAGATAGTGGATATATTCCAGGAGACTAGAATGTCCTGGGTCCAATCTGTTTGGTAGGTGTTGATGCTGTACTGCTTCTGAAGCATGTTAAGTATCATTAGCTTATGTTTAATTGGTGGAGCTTAATGTGAGCATATTCAGCTTTCCTCTTACATATTTGCATTTTTGCATATTTGATTAGCCTTCATCATTAAAGATGCAAACAATGTAACTATTGCGTTTCCTTAAATCTTGAGGGTTTTTTAAAAAAATAAACACAATATAAAGCAAATCAACAATATTAAAATTTTAAATATATATATGTGTGCGTATAATATAATATAATCAAGGATCTCCTTACTTCCAAATACCCCACAGCCTTACCCAAGACCTATAAGAGTAAACTATCAATAAATATTTGCTGATTGTAGGAATATCTAGCCTCCAGACTCCCATTGCTTCATTCTCTTTTACTGCTATCTCCCATGCTTCCATGTCTATGGCATTTTTACAGTGACTTTCCTAATACTGATTCTACTTAATAGCCCACAGTGTGGGTATAAATGAAGACTTAGCATTCAATTATTCATTGCTTTCAACTTTGTTGTTGTTGTTGTTGTTGGTAATCTTCCATTAGCATTCAACTTTCACTCAAATTCCATTCCAATTCCTTTCCTTGATATTTACTTATTTTAACCATTTCTCTGAGGTATCATCCCAGACTTTATTGAGCATACATTTAGATCTGGAATGTCCTTCACTCACAAAATCCCTGTGCTTTGAAGATCCTGGAACCATTGTGGAAGGAGACATATGATACAATGACTATTACAATGTTTAAGTACTACAGATATTGTGAAGTACTACAGATATTGTGAGAGAACTTAACTCTGTCTCGTAGTATCAGCGAAGGCCTCCTGGAAGAGGTAATGTGTAAGCTGAATTTTTTAAAAAAAAGGAGTAAGAAGCTTTCAGATAGAAAAGAGAGTGACGTAGGAATAGCACATATATGGTAGTAGCTAAACTAAGCAACCTCCATTTAACTAATTAGATTAACCCACCCTCTGTGAATCATCTTGGCAAGGTCACACAGCAGGCTGAATTCTTGGAGTAGATGGATGCTTTCCAGTGTGGCCTGTGCTCCTTCCCTCCCATCAGGTGAGTTGTAAGCTTACCACAAGCTGCATTTATTCTCAATTTTCCTATGCCAGTTATATTTTTTATTATGATTTTATAATTAATCAAGTATTACATATACAGATGAAATACAACAAAATAAAAATGTTTGTATAAAATTGTACTTGAATGTTTTGGGAAGGATTGAGTCTGTAATAGCATTGCTTTCAATTTAGGTACAGATGGGCAACTCTAAAAGATAAGGTGAAAAATTTTAAAAGCAAATCTACAATGATTTTGTACTCAGATTGCTTTTCATTAGATTCTTACCTTACTTCAAATATTTCAGTTGCAATTGCATTATGGATATGGTTATTGTAAATACATACAACATCATACTGGACTCACAGTAAAGAAAAACACTCAGCTCCACATTAAAACTTTTTTGGTTGAACCCATAGCACATTGTTTAAAATAAGGATGCATTTTGCTAATTATTTCCCACATATGGGATTTTTTCAGTTAACTGACCACTAGAGATTTTGATCTTTTCAGATAAGAAGGCTTCTAAAAATCAGAAAAAGTAGTAAAATTATGGGCCAAAATCCATAGTTGCAGAAAAAATGAACAGTAACCTTTTCATATTCTTTTAAATAATTAATTTACATTGTCAATAGAACATAAAATCATGTTCAAGTCTAAGTCTGAAGTAAACATTTATTACCATGAAGGAGTAAAGTAATACCTAGAGAAATAAAGTTCACTGTTTTTTCAACCTCTGTAGCAGTCACAGAAATTACACGCAAGTGTAAGAGTATCTTATGCCATTATGTGTAAAAAACCCTTCCTACTACTAGGTGTTAAAAGAGGATTTAGTCTTTCACTCACGGAATTTATATGCCAAGCATTGTGCAAGTTACTCAGGCTATAGGTATTCAAAGAAAATTCCTCTTATCTGGAATGTTAAGATCTGCTGGGAGGGTGTAACTAGTAAACAGACAATTACAATTCAGTATTATGAATGAATACTAGAGTTATAAGTACTACACCAGTGTAGTATTTGTTTTCTATTGCTGCTTTAACAAATTACCACAAACTTAGTGGCTTAACACAACATAAACATTACTATCTGACAGTCCCGGAGGTCAGGAGTCCAAAATGGGTATCAGTGGGCTAAAAGTAAGATATAGCTAGGGCTGTGAATTACTTTTGGAGGCTCTAGGGGAGAATCTGTTTCCTTGCCTTTTCCAGCTTTTAGAGGTTGCCTGCATTTCTTGTCTTGTCGCCCCCTTTGATCTTTATAGCCAGCAACGACCAGCAGAGTGTTTCTCATTCTGCAGTACTCTCACTCTGCTTCTGGTTGTCACAGCTCCTTCTCTGACTGTGACACCGTTGTCTCCCTCTTTCATTTATAAGAACCTTGTGATTACATTGAACTCACCGAGTTAATACAGGATAATCTCCTCATCTCAAAATCC
Organism: Dugong dugon; assembly: GCA_030035585.1. Classification (NCBI taxonomy): domain Eukaryota; kingdom Metazoa; phylum Chordata; class Mammalia; order Sirenia; family Dugongidae; genus Dugong; species Dugong dugon. The sequence continues at coordinate 41,020,997 of CM057479.1, forward strand.
TTCATTTAAACACACCTGCAGAGCCTCTGTCCCCGTGTCAGGTAACATAGTCACAGGTTCCAGTGATTCGCATGTGGCTGTAATGGGGGAGTGGGGGTGGGGAGGGCAACTATTTTGCCTACTACAGCTAAATGCAACATAGATGTAAGGTGCTGTGAGGCTCCTTGCAGTAAAGCCATGATACAGAAAGAGACACCAACACCATATCCATCACCATCAACTTTCATCCAAAGTAGAATAAAGCCTCAGACTGAAACACCTTCCCCTGGGAACCAAAAATAAAGTGTGGAAAATGGTTATTTCGTACTTTTTCCTTCTTTATTCATAATATACATTAAATATGCTTCTTTCCCTCCCTGTTTTTACTGTTAAAATTCTATCAAAACATGCAGGTGGTTTAATGAGGTTTTGAAGATATTAGTCCAGAATCCATTCCTGGAATAGAAGATGAAAACTGATCTGTAAGAAATATAGGAGTTTGGTAAAGAATACAAAATTCATGTATTATTGGGAGAAGGAGTAGCAAATATAATGTAAAGAATTCCATCTAGGAATACTGTTACACAAAAGAGGAAACTCTGCTACACAAAAGGACAAAGACAATGCATGCCAGGAGAAGAAAAATAAAATCTAAAAAGTAGGTAAAGTTCAGATCATGATTGGTATTGTATTTTGTACTAAGAAGTTTTACTTTGTCACATGAATGAAGCGAAGATCACTGGCATTTTAGAATAATTGTTCTAAATCCTATGTGAAAGAAAACTCCAAAATTTTAACTTGAACATCCAGGCATACTTCAGTGTCATTAAGTAAAATAGAGATGGTCATATTGATACCTTAAACCCAACAAGTAAACACTATATTTTCCTCCAAAACCAGGGACCGTCTATGGACATTTCTACTGGTATAAAATTGTACCATCTTTCTCTCAAGTACTTGTATTTGAAAGCCGGAGCTCATTATTATTATTATTTTTTAAATCTTTCCTCTCTCTTCACTCTCTCTCTCACTCACACACACACACACACACACACACACACACACACACAGGAAACATACATCTATATCTAGAATTATATTTATATATCTGATAATAATGTTGTTTTATTTCTTCCTTGATAAAACCTATAAGACATTTTCATTCTATTTTTACCAGTATAATATTAGTTCAGATCCTTAAACCCAAATGATCTCCCCCATTAGACGGTGACTATTCTAATTCATCCTACCAATTAAAACTACATTACTTCCCCCTTCAAAAAAAAAAAAAAAACACTGTCAAATGCGTACCATTTGTAATTTGAATGAAATGCAGAGGTCAGAACACTGAGCTCAACGATATTTATGGACATCTCCTATTCATTTTTCCATTTATTTACACATTTGGGACAAATTCTCAATTTCACACAAAGTAAGCCCCTGTCAATATACCAAACTCACCATATTCCTACTTCCCTATTTTCTTTACCATCAACTTTTCCTTCATGAATTAATTTATTCATCTAGTCAACAAAATATTATTGATCTCTAGTAAATGACACTATACTCTATGTGGCAAATACAGGTATTTTACAATGAAGGGCATAGAGAAATACTTTTAGGTTACAAAGGATGGAAGGAGGGATTTATATTTTTTATAGGATGGGGAATCTTTGGCATATTAATTTGTTAAAGGAAAATGGCTTATGTAAAGAGAGTTTGAAAAAAAAATCTGAAACTAAAGGAGCAAAATTGGTAAGGAAATAGTAGGCTATAGATTCCAGAGAATAGATGAAGAAAATTTAACTCTGGGTAGAATAAAGGACCCCGCTACCATTTATGGAAACTCTGGTGGCATAGTGTTTAAGAGCTACAACTGCTATCCACAATGTCGGCAGTTTGAATCCACCAGGTGCTCCTTGGAAACCCTATGGGCCGTTCTTCTCTGTCCTATAGGGTCTCTGTGAGTCAGAGTCAACTCAACAGCAACAAGTATTTTCTTTCTCCCCACCACCTATAAGAGAGAAGTAGTGGTTCAATAAGGAGCCCTGATAGTGCAGTGGTTAAAGTGTTCCCCTGCTAACCAAAAGATCAGCGATTTGAATTCACCAGCTGCTCCAGGGGAGAAAGATGTGGCAGTCTGCTTCTGTAAAGATTACAGCTTTGGAAACCCTATGGGACAGTTCTACTCTGTTCTATAGGGTCACTGTGAGTCAGAATTACTCGAAGCAATGGGTTTTTTTTTTTTTTGGTTTAGTGGTTCAATGGTAGAATTCTTGCCTGGTTTAATTCCCACCCAACACACCATATGTGCAGCCACAACCCACTGTCAGTGGAGGCTTACATGTTGCTATGATGCTGAACAGCTATCAATGAAGCTTCCAGACTAAGACAAACTAAGAAGAAAGGCCTAGTGATCTACTCTGAAAAACAGCTAGTGAAAACACTATGAATCACAATGGTCCAATCCACAACCAACCATGGTGATGGGATAGGACTTGGCATTTTGTTCCGTTGTGCATAGTGTTGTCATGTGTCAGGGGTCACCATGAGTTGGAGGTCTACTGTATGGCAGCTAAAAACAACTACCACTTATATCAGTGAATTCATTAATCAAAATACATTTGTTAAAGACTTTCTATTTGTAAGGCTCCACAAACATGAAAACATATATACGTAATCATATTATATAATACATGTATCTATCACTATCCATGTTTTTGTGGGACTTGTTGTTAGTTGTCATCAAGTTGATTCTGACTCATGGTAACCTCATGTGTGCAGAATAGAACTGATCCACAGGGTTTTCAAGGCAGTGACCTTTTGGAAGCAGATTGCCAGGCCTGTCTTCCAAGGCACCTCTGGGTGGGTATGAATCTCTAACCTTTTGGTTTAGCTCTTTAACAGAACAGACAGATATTAATCATATGATAACAGACATGTAACATTACAAAAGATCTGTGAAGATTAAGTCATGCTGTGCCATGAGAACAACCTATTATTGGGGTTCAGAAAAGGTTTTCCTGAGGAAAGTGAACTGTGATTTGAAGGAAGATTAAGAATAAACACTCAGAGGATGAGACAGTTCATTTAAGACATGTAAAAGGTTCAGTGGTGAAGGCTGAGGTTTATTTATTGAAAGAAGACCACTGTGGTAGAACATGCTGTTAATATTGGTGGCAGTTGTCATCAAGTTGATTCTGACTCATAGTGACTCCATGCATGCAGAGTAGAACCACTCTAAAGCACCTCTGGATGGGTTTGAACCACCAGCCTTGCAGTAGTAGTTGAGTGCTTAACCCTTTGCTCCAGCCAGGAACTTCTGTGATAGAACATAGACAGTAATAAAGATGGAAGATCACACCAGTTTTTAATAAAGGTTCTATTAAAAATTGTCTTATTTTAAAAATTGTGGATTTTAAGTTAGGATCTTGACCTGATTAGTTTTGGTTTTTGAGCAGATTGCCTTGGTAGAGATAGGCAAAAGTGGACACAGAGAGACATGTTGATAGAAGCAAATTGGAGTAACCTGGAGTAGAGATTATGGTAGTTTGCTCTAGGGAGGAAAATGTGGAGATAAAGAAAAGAGAATGGATTCTGGAGGTTTGTAAGAGGTAACATCACAGTTCTATCCTTTCACCACACTTATTCAATCTGTATGTTGAGCAAATAATCCGAGAAGTTGGACTATATGAAGAAGAATTTGGCATCAGGATTGGAGAAAGACTCATTAACAAACTGTGATATGCAGATGACACAACCTTGCTTGCTGAAAGTGCAGACAACTTGAAGTACTTACTGATGAAGATCAAAGACTACAGCCTTCAGTATGGCTTATAACATAAAGACATCAAAAGTCCTCACAACTGGACCAATAAGCAACATAATGATAAAGACAGAATATATTGAAGTTGTCAAGGATTTCATTTTACTTGGATCCACAATCAACACCCATGGAAGCAGCACTCAAGAAATCAAACAACGTATTACTTTGGGAAAATCTACTGCAAAAGGTCTCTTTAAAGTGTTAAAAAGTAAAGATGTCACTTTGAGGACTAAAGTGTGCCTGACCCAAGCCATGGTATTTTTAATCACCTCATATGCATGTGAAAGCTGGATAATAAATAAGGAAGACTAAATAAGAATTGATGCCTTTGAATTATGGTGTTGTTGAAGAATATTGAATATAGCATGGATTACCAAAAGAATGAACCAATTGGTCTTGGAAGATCTACAACCAGAATGCTCCTTAGAAGCAAGGACAGCAAGACTTTGTCTCACATGCTTTGGATATGCTATCGGGAGGGACTAGTGTTTGGAGAAGGACATCATACTTGATAGAGAGTCAGCAAAAGTGAGGAAGACCCTCAACAAGATGGATTGACACAGTGGCTGCAACGATTGGATCAACCATAGCAATGATCATGAGGATGGCACAGGACAAGGCAGTGTTTTGTTCTGTTGTACATAGGGTCACCATGAGTTGGAACTAACTCGACAGCACCTAATAATAGCAACAACAACATCGTAATACTTGCCAAGGAAAACTGAAGATGAGAGAATAGGAAATACAAACAATGATTACGAGTATACTGGCTTGAGAAAGTGGATATATGCTAATGGTACTCAGGGTTATGTACCACTTAAAGAGAAACTGGTTTGATGGGAGAAAATAAGGAGTTTTGTTTTGGATGTGTTCAAGTAAAAATTTATTTTCTGATTTATGAAACATTTCTGACTCCTGAGTGGGTGTGGGAATGCTGCCTTAGTAAGAAGCAATTAGAGATAGGTTATGGTATGGAATAGAGGATATGAAGTGCCCATTTCCCCACTATTGAATGAGGTTTTACTAGAAATGAGTTAAAGGACAGTAGGAAACATTTCATATACAATTACACTTGAAAATCTTGGATTTATGCAGCAAGAAACATTGAAATATAGGGTTTTTTCTATTTTTCTGGTCCACAGCATGGATGTAGAAGTGGAAAAGGAATATAAATAGTTGAGAGAGTTAAATGATTAGGAAACTGTGGTCTGAAAGTGGAATACTAGATTTCAGTTTCAATAGTGGAGGATATTAGGGTAATGTCAAAGTTTAAATTGGCCATTAGTGTAGATGAGCTGTACCTACTATTTGACGCTAACTTGGTTTCTTACAACTATGTGACTTTAGGCAAGTGACATAAATCCTTGGTACTTAGATTTCCTACCTATAAAATGAGGATAATAACAAAAGCTATTTCACAGGCTTGATGTGAGTTTTAAATTAACATGTAAATTGCATAGCAAAATACTTAGAATATGGTGAAATATCTAAAACTGTTATTCTTATTTTACATAATACATGGATTTCTTTTTTCTCTGTATTTATACTATAATATACTGAGTTCAGAAACTTTTTTTACACCTAAAACTTAGAAGAACAAAAGAACAAAAACAGTTTGAATACATATTTCCTTTACAATTATTTCTCTGAGGGACAAGATAATAATAATGCTTTTAACGATTTAATAACAGCTTCTCAACTGGGCTAGAGTTCCAATGGCTATAAAAAGCAAATGCAGAAAGAGGAAATACACTGTTGAACAACTTATGACATCTAAACTGTCTGCTACCAGTTTGATCTCATTTAACTCTCACAAGAAACCTGTAAACTGGGCATTATTATCTAATTTTAAACCTGAGGAAAAAGTGGTTGTGGAGGGAAGCATTCTTCAACATCACGCAACCAGTAAGGTAGTGGCCACAGCATGTGAACCCAGGTGTCTATCTGGCTTCAACATTACATTTAATTGTCACTATATTTGCCTTTATATTAAGAAGAATTAATGAATTCTGTAATGAGAGTTGGTGTAATTTAAGCAAGAGAAAAATAATTTCATTTTATGAAAGACTCTTCAAGTAGTATTCAGGTATCATTAGAACTTCTTCAGGGAAAACCAATGCTCTGTGTTGGAAACACATGGCAAACTACCAATAGACCTCATAGTAAGTGTGGTAGACATTAAAGAAGTTTCAAATGATATTTTTAGAAGTGCACTTGTGAGAGATCAGATTCCTGAAGACTAGAAAGTGCTTATCATAACACACTTGTTCAGAAAGGCATTAAATGATAACAGGTACAGGAACTGAAAATTGGTTAGTTTAACATAAATTATGGGGGACACTATAGTAGAAAACCAAGTACAGAGAATACATGCTTACACTGACACGCTACCTCTAAAGTGAAAAATAAGATTGCTTCAGTAACTTATTTTGGTTATCATTTTAAGAGGCTGCTTTCAATTACCTGTGGGAAATACATCAGCATTTATATTTGCATTAGTTTCCCACCTGAAAGTATGCATCTGTAGTTTTCAATAGAGCAAATATGGTAATTACTCAAAATAAGAAAAAAGTATATGAAATTTATATATATATATATATATGTAATTTGTGGTGTTGGTGAAGAATATTGAATATACCATGGACTGCCAAAAGAATGAACAAATCTGTCTTGGAAGAAGTACAACCAGAATGCTCCTTAGAAGCGAGAATGGTGAGACTACATATCACATTCTTTAGACATGTTATCAGGTGGGATCAGTCCTTGGAGAAATACATCATACTTGGTAAAGTAGAGGGTCAGAAAAAAAGAGGAAGACCCTCAACGAGATGGATTGTTACAGTGGCTGCAACAATGGACTCAAGCATAACAAGGATTGTGAGCATGGCGCAGGACTAGGCAGTGTTTTGTTCTGTTGTACATAGGGTTGCTATGAGTCGGACCTGACTCGATGGTGTCTAACAACAACAATTTGAAGATAACTACTGATATATATATATTATATATATACATATATATAATGTATATATATGCAAATATATATTATATATATACATATATATAATTTGTATATATGCAAATATATATAAGTGTCTTAGGCTGGGTTCTCTAGAGAAGTAAAACCAGTGAAGCGTCTATAAATAGACAGATTATAAATATAGATATAAAGACAGAGGCAGAGACAAAGATGGAGATAGAGACAGAGATAGAGATATATAGAGAGATTTATATCAAGGAAATTGCTCACATGATTGTAGAGGCTAGAAAGTCTAAAGTCTGTGGGTCAGGCTGGAGGCTTCTCCTGACTCACATAGCTTCAGGAGCTGGTGGGCCCAAGATCAGCAGGTAAGCTGCTAGGTCAAGTCCCAAGAACCACAAGCCAGATGAACAGGAGCCAGATCCAGGATCCAGAGCAAGCAAAAGCCCACGAGCCTTGCCAGAATGTCCACCTATATTGGATTTAGACCATACTTCCAAGGAAACTCTTTTCAACTGATTGGCTACTCACAGTAGATCTCATCATGGAGGTGATCACATTATATCTGATCTCTTCATCGAGGGGATTACATCATTATATGATTGCCAAACTACATCATAACTGCCAAACCACTGAGAACCATGACCCAGTCAAGTTAACACACAACCTCAAGCATCACTATATGTAAATACACAACGTTAACCATTACTGTATATATATCTATATCTATCTCTCTATATATATCTATATACATATCCTCCATACATCTGTCAGTTTGTCATACTGTGGGGGCTTGCATGTTACCGTGATGCTGGAAGCTATGTTACCGGTATTCATAAACTAGCAGGGTCACCCATGGTGGATAGGTTTCAGCTGAGCTTCCAGAGTAGGACAGACTAGGAAGAAGGAACTGGCGGTCTGCTTCTGACAAAAATCCGCCAATGAAAACCTTATGAATAGCAGGGGGAACATTGTCTCATATAGTACCAGAAGATGAGCACCTCAGGATGGAAGGCACTCAAAAGATGACTGGGGAAGAGCTGCCTCCTCAAGGTGGAGTTGACCTTAATGACGTGGATGGAGTCAAGCTTTCTGGACCTTCATTTGCTAATGGGGCACAACTCAAAAACAGAAGAAACAGCTGCAAACATCCATTAATAATCAGAAAGTGGAATGTATGAAGTATGAACACAGAAAAATTGGAAATTATCAAAAATGAAATGAAACACATAAACATTGACATCCTAGGCATTAGTGAGCTAAAATGGACTGGTATTGGCCATTTTGAATCAGAAAACCATATGGTCTACAATGCTGGGAATGACAAATTGAGAAGCAAAGGTGTGGCGTTCATCATCAAAAGGAACTTTTCAAGATCTCTCCTGAGGGACAATGCTGTCACTGATATGATAACATCCATATGCCTACAAGGAAGACCCATTAATACAACTATTATTCAAACGTATGCACCAACTGTTAAGGCAAAAGATGAAGATACTGATGACTTTTACCAATTTCTGCAGTCTGAAATTAATCAAACATGCAATCAAGATGCATTGATAATTACTGGTGATTGGAATGTGAAAGTTGGAAACAAAGAAAAAGGATTGGTAATTGGAAAATATGGCCTTGGTGATAGAAATGACACTGGAGGTAGCATGATAGAATTTTGCAAGGTCAACGGCTTCTTCATTGCAAATACTTTTTTCAACAACACAAATGGCAACTACACATGTGGACCTTGCTAGATGGGATACACAGGAATCAAGTCAACTACATCTGTGGAAGGAGACCATGGAGAAGCTCAATATCAGCCGTCAGAACAAGGCCGGGGGACAACTGTGCTCATATGTAAGTTCAAGTTGAAGTTGAATAAAATTATAACAAGTCCACAAGAGACAAATTATGACCTTGGGTATATCCCACCTAAATTTAGAGACCATCTCAAAAACAGATTTGATGCATTGAACATTAATGACCGAAGACCAGACAAGTTGTAGAATGACATCAAGGACATCACACATGAAGAAAGGAAGAGGTAATTAAAAAGACAGGAAAGAAAGAAAAGACCAAAATGGATGTCAGAAGAGACTCTGCAAGTTGCTCTTGAATGTAGAATAGCTAAAGTGAAAGGAAGAAATGATGAAGTAAAAGAGCTGAACAGAACATTTCTAAGATCAGTTCAAGAAGATGAAATAAACTATTACAATGAAATGTGCAAAGATCTGGAGCTAGAAAAATAAAAGGGAAGAACATAGTCAGCAATTCTCAAGCTGAAAGAACTGAAGAAAAAATTCAAGCCTTGAGTTGCAATTCTGAAGGATTCTATGGGGAAAATACTAAATGATGCAGGAGGCATCAAAAGAAGATGGAAGGAATATACAGAGTAACTGTACCAAAAAGAATTGGTCAATATTCAACCATTTCATGAGGCAGCATATGATCAAGTACTAATGGTACTCAAGGAAGAGATGTAAGCTGCACTGAAGACACTGGTGATAAACAAGGCTCCAGGAATTGAAGGAATACCAACTGAGATGTTTCAACAAAAGGATGCAGTGTTGGAAGCACTCACTTGTCTATGCCAAGAAATTTGGAAGACAGCTACCTGGCCAACAGAGTGGAAGACATCAATATTTGTACCCATTCCAAAAAAGATGATCCAACAGAATGCAGAAATTATTGAACAATATCATTAATATCACACACAAGTAAAATTTTGCTGAAGATCATTCAAAAGTGATTGCAGCAGTACATTGACAGGGAACTGCCAGAAATTCAGGCTGGATTCAGAAGAGGGTTTGGAAGAAGGAATATCATTGCTAATGTCAGATGGATCCTGGCTGAAAACAGAGAATACCAGAAAGATGTTTACTTGTGTTTTATTTACTATGCAAAGGCATTTGACTGTATGGATAATACCAAATATGGATAACATTGCGAAGAATGAGAATTCCTGAACACTTAATTGTGCTGATGAGGAACCTGTACTTAGCCCAAAAGGCAGTCGTTCAAACAGAACAAGGGGATACTGTGTGGTTTAAAGTCAAGAAAGTTGTGCATCAGGGTTGTATCCTTTCAGTATACTTACTCAACCTGTATGCTGAGAAAATAATCTGATAAGCTGTACTATGTGAAGAAGAACACAGCATCAGGATTGGAGGAAGACTTGCTAACCTGCAATATGCAGATGACAAAACCTTGTTTGCTAAAAGTGAAGAGGACTTGAATCACTTACTGATGAAGATCAAAGATCACAGCCTTCAGTATGGATTACACTTCAACATAAATAAAAAAAAAACCCTCACAACTGGACCAATAAACGACACCTTGATGAACAGAGAAAAGACTGAAGTTGTCAAATGTTTCATTTTACTTGGATCTACAATCAACGTCCATGGAAAGAGCAGTCAAGAAATCAGATGATGAATTGCATTGGGATATCTGCTGCAAAAGATCTCTTTAAAGTATTAAAAAGCAAAGATGTAATTTTAAGAACTAAAGTAGGCCTGACCAAAGCCATGGTGTTTTCAGTTGCCTCATATGTATGTGAAAGTTGGGCAATGAATAAGGAAGATCAAAGAAGAACTGATGTGTTTGAATTACAGTGTTGGCCAAGAATATTGGATATACCATGGACTGCTAAAAAAAGGAACAAATCTGTCTAACAAGAAGTACAACCAGAATACTCATTAGAAGTAAGGATGGAGAGACTTCTAACATACTTTGGACTTGTTATCAGGAGGGACCAGTCCCTGGAGAAGGACATCATGCTTGGTAGAATAGAGGGACAGAGAAAAAGAGGAAGACCCTCCAGGAGATAGATTGACACAGTGGCTGCAACAGTGGGCTCAAGCATAACAATGCTCGCGAGAATGGCACTGGACAAGGCAGTGTTTCCTTCTGCTGTACATGGAGTCACTATGAGTCGGAACCAACTCGATGGCACTTAACAACAACAACAACAACATCTCTCTCTCTCTATATATATATATATATATTTATAAACCAAATCAAACCCATTGCTGTTGAGTGGATTCTAGCTCATAGTAACACTATAGGACAGAGTAGAACTTTCCCATAGGGTTTCCAAGGAGTGGCTGGTTGATTCAAACTACCGACCTTTTAGTTAGCAGCCAAGCTCTTAATCACTGTGCCATAGAAGACTGGCTGCTAACCAAAAGGTTGGCGGTTCTAATCCACCAGCCACTCCTTGGAAACCCTATGGGGAAGTTCTATTCTGCCCTATAGAGTCTCTTTGAGTCAGAAACGACTTGACAGCAACGAGTATATATACGCTAATTTTTTTTTACAACTCTATATTAAAAAAAAAAAATTGCATAGTGGTGCTTATGAAATTACCTCATGTGTAGAGAGTACATCTGGCAAGCAATCATAGAAGGCATGTGTTATTTGCATAAAAATATGGTATATGCTGATATATATAATGTGAATAGAAGAAACAATGAAGTAAAATAGCTAAACAGAAGATTTCAAAGGGCAGCTTTCGAAGACAAAGTAAAATATTATTAAAAAAATGTGCAAAGGCATGGAATTAGAAAACCAAAAGAAAGAACATGCTCAACATTTCTCAAGCTGAAAGAACTGAAGAAAAAATTCAAGCCTTGAATTGCAATTTTGAAGGATTCTGTGGGCAAAATTTTGAATGACGCAGGAAACATCAAAAGCAGATAGAAGGAATACACAAAGTCACTGTACCAGAAGGAACTGGTTGACGTTCAATGGTATTGAAGGAAGAAGTCCAAGCTGCACTGGAGGTACGGGTGAAAAACAAAGCTCCAGAAATTGATGGAATATCAATTGAGATGTTTCAACAAAGTGATGAAGAGCTGGAGTTGCTCCTTGTCGATGCCAAGAAATCTGCAGGACAGCTACCTGGCCAACCAACAGGAAGAGATTCATATTTGTGCCCATTTCAAAGAAAGGTGATCCAAAAGAATGAGGAAATTATCAAACCATGTCATTAATATCAGACACAAGTAAAATTTTGCTGAAGATCATTCAATAGTGGTTGCAGCAGTACATCGACAGGGAACTGCCAGAAATTCAAGCAGGATTCAGAAGAGGGCATGGAACAAGAGATATCATTGCTGATGACACATGGATCTTGGCTGAAAGCAGAGAATACTAAAAAGACGTTTACCTGTGTTTTACTGACTATGCAAAAGCATTTGACTGTGTGGATCCCAACAAGTTATGGATAACATTTTGAAGAATAAAAATTCCAGAACTCTTATTTGTGCTCATGCTAAACCAGTTGTTCAAAGAGAGCAAGGGGATACTGTATATTTTAAAATCAGGAAAGATGTGTGTCAGGGCTGAATCATTTCACCATGCTTATTCAATCTTTATGCTGAGCAAATAATCCGAAAAACTGGACTATATGAATAAGAATGCGGCATCAGGATGGGAGGAAGACTCACTAACAACCTGTGATATGCAGATGACACAACCTTGCTTGCTGAAAGTAAAGAGGACTTGAATAATTTACTGTTGAAGATCAAAGACTACACGGCCCTCAGTATGGATTACACTTCAACATAAGGAAAATAAAAATCCTCACAACTGGGCCAATAAGCATCATCATGATAAATGGAGAAAAGATTGACATTATCAAGGATTTCATTTCACTTGGATCCACAGTCAACACCCATAGAAGCAGCAGTCAAGAAATCAAAAGACGCATTGCACTGGGCAAATCTGCTGTGAAAGACCTCTTTAAAGTGTTGGAAAGCAAAGATGTCACATTGAGGACTAAGGTGCACGTGATCCAAGCCATGATATTTTCAATCGCCTCCTATGCGTGTGAAAGTTAGACAATGAATAAGGAAGATCAAAGAAGAATTGATGTCTTTGAATTATGGTATTGGCGAGGAATACTGAATATACCACGGACTGCCAGAAAAATGAACCAGCCTGTCTTGGAAGAAATACAGCCAGAGTGCTCCTTGGAAGTGAGGATGGTGAGACTTTGTCTCATGTACTTCGGACATGTTATAAGGAAAGACCAGTCCCTGGAAAAGGACATCATGCTTGGTAAAGTTGAGGGTCAGTGAAGAGAGGAAGTCCCTCAAGGAGATGGACTAACAAGTGGCTGCAACAATGGGCTCAAACAAAAACAATTGTGAGAATGGTGCAGGACCCGGCAATGTTTCATTCTGTTGTACACAGTGTCTGTGAGTAGGATCAGACTCGATGACACCTAACAACAACTACATATATATATATATATCAGTAGTGACCTTCAGATTACAAACATTAGTATGACTTTGCAATTGGTATTCTTATAAATATGGTTGGCCATTTAGTTATATAACAGAAAAGGGCTATATATATATATATATATATATACATGATAACTATTGGTGCATAACCAACCACCCTAAACTCAATGGCTTAAAACATTCTCATGTATCTGTGATTTCTTGAAGAGTCAGTTAATACAGGCTCTGCTCCACTGGGTGGCTCTGCTACAAGTTCTGGGACTGGCTGGGTTTAGCTGGGACAACCTATTTTCAGATGTGTTCATTCTAGGGCCCAGGCTGTGGAAGTAGCAGCTACCATAGCGAACTCTTCTCGTGGTGATGAAAAGTTGACAAAAAAGAAACATATGAGGTTTCTTAAGGTCTAAACTCAAACTGACACACTAATACTTCCATTCACATTCTATTATAAATAATAACCCCATGTCCAAGCTCAAAGTCAAGGAGAAGTCATGGCCATTATGTGGCCATGGCAAGTGTGAAGAATTGTGGCCATTTATTCCTCTTACCACCACAGAGTCACAATTTAAACATGAAGACCCTTGTGAGCCTAGTCTTAATGTCTCGTTCTTAGTTTCTTTGCTAATCAAGATAATGAAGCTAATCGCCTGTAGAATGTAGAATGACTTTCAATGCACACAATTTAAGGATCAGACATACAGTTTAGAAAATCACTGTCATTTTTCTTCAGGATTTAGAAGTCACTCTTAGAATTGCACTGATAAAAAAATAAAACTGTAAAATTGCAAGAATAATGCTCACCCCACCATGCCCCATAAAAATCCCAGAACCCAAGAATGGGAATATTTAAGAAATGACTAAATAAATAAACAAAGAAACAAACCGATTTTTTAACCGTACTTAGAAGTTTTTAAAGCCCTGTTGAGTTTAAAGTTGAATTAGTGCCAAATTAAAAACAAAAATCAAGTAAATAAAAAAGTAATTAGGAAAAAAATGCTGTAGAAGAAAAGAAATTTAATTACTGTAAACTGTGTGTGTTAGTTGCAACAATGTTTATATGTGTCATAATAGCATAAGCAGTTATATCCAGATTATTGGATAGGATAAATTCCATAGGATATATGTAATAAATACAAATAAATTAATAGATTTAAATATTTATAAAAATAGTAAAGAAAAGGGTAAAACAAATGAATTAAATACGTATCCAAGATTTAACAGGGGAAAAAGTGAACAGAAGGAAAGCAAAAAAAAAAAAAAAAAAACCCATAAAGATAAAATTGGAAATTGATGACCGAGAGGTAGAAAAATTTGAAGTAATAAATGATAGAATGAGGCAATTTTTTGAAGCAATCAATGAAATAGTTAAACCATGGATAATTTAATAAAGAAATATGCAATATTATAAAAATGTAAGAAATTTCAAAGTGGGAAACAATTGAAAGGCAAAATTAAAAAAAAAAAAAGTATACTTCACACTGCAATACCAGAAGAAAACCTAGATGAAAGAAATTGTTTTCTAGGAAAATATAGTTTACCATGTTGTTGTGTGCTATTGAGTCAATTTTCACTCACAGCAACCCTATATGAACAGAGTTGAACTGCCCCATAGGGTTTCCTAGGCTATAATCTTTATGAAAGCAGATTTCCAGGTCTTCTCTCCTGTGGAAGGTCTGATGGGTTTGAACTGCCAATCTTTTGGTTAGCAGTTGAGTGCTTAGCCTTTGAGCCACGAGGGCTCCTTAGTTTACCCTGTTGTTGTTAGGTGCCGTCCAGTGGGTTCCGACTCATAGCGACCCTATGTACAACAGAAGGAAACACTGCCCTGTCCTGCGCCATCCTCATAATCATTGTTATGCTTGAGCCCATTGTTGCAGCCACCGTGTCAATCCATCTCCTCGAGGGTCTTCCTCTTTTTCACTGACCCTCAACTTTACCAAGCATGATATCCTTCTCCAGGGACTGGTCCTTCCTGGTAACTTGTCCAAATTACGTGAGACAAAGTCTCACCATCCTTGCTTCTAATGAGCATTCTAATAGTACTTCTTCTTAGACAGATTTGTTCCTTCTTCTGGCAGTTCATGGTATATCCAATACTCTTGGCCAACACCATAATTCAAAGGCATCAATTCTTTAGTCTTCCATATTCATTGTCCAGCTTTCACATGCCTATGAGGCAATTGAAAACACGCATGGCTTGGGTCAGTGGCACTTTAGTCCTTAAAGTGACATCTTTGCTTTTTAACACTTTTTCATATCGTCCAGCTTCTCGGATTATTTGCTCAGCATACAGATTGAATAGTATGGGGAAAGGATATTTTACCATAACTGACCTCAAAAGAGACATAAAATCTAAGTAATTCCTTTTCTTTTTTAGGGAGAAAGTTATCAAGGAGTTACTCTCACACCCTTTTCAAAATGTTTTCACAGGGGTATTCTACCAAACTTTTAAATTAAGAACATTTTGATGTTATTTAAATTTTTACACAATGTAGAAAAAAAGAAAAACTTTTAAAATATTTTTTTTATGAAGAAAAGACCTATACCCAATCACGATTTTAAAATTGCAAGAATTAAATTGATTTGCAGTAGGCATAATTATTATAAGTTAACTGGGCCAAACTAGGTGTGGAGGAATAGAATGTGAAAAGTCTCTGGGGTGAAAAGGAGCATGTATTATAGTAGGCACTAAAAAATGACAGTGTTAATGTAGCAAAGACAGTAAAGGTGATTTGAGAAAAGTTTGAAATAGGCAGGGAATAGAAGAGGCAAAGCCCATGGGCCTGTTGAGGAGGAAATCATTAATTTAAGTTCACTAGACTGGCACTGGAAGATTGTGAACAGGGGAGAGAGGTAATCAAATGTGTTCACTTGTGAAATATGTTTAGTTATGGTAATTTCACTAATTTTGGAATCTTAAGGAATCCTCTTGATGTCTAATAATGGGTCAAAGAGAAAATATGTATTTGCTCATCATAACATATCTACTTGCTACTGGATAATGAGATTTAAGTTACATCAAGATAGAATAGGTGATAATCTATACTGTATAATTTCACAGACAAAGATAAACTACTTACCAAAAGGATACGATCTCTTTTATTTATCAATACCTACAGTGTATCTGAGTACACATATTACTGGTATCTTCTTATTCCACCATTTTCACCCAATATGGCTTAGAAGAAGCAACACATTGTTTTTAATTTACATTAAAGAACAAAAGACTATAAAAAATCTGTAGAAGGTTTATATCAAGGTCATTGTATTCTACTGGTTTTCCAAACCATTTTCTTAATGATTTGCTTCTAGCTTACTTTCCTGGGCCCGTATTTCATCCCTTTACTTCATCTTCTGGGTTGAATTGTGTCCCCAAAAAAGATAGTTGAATTCCTAGAACCCAGTGTCTGTGAATGTGATATTATTTGGAAATTGGGCCCTTGCAGATGTAATTAGTTAAATTAAGATGAGGTTACATTTGAGTAGAAAACCAAAAACCAAACCCGTTGCCATCGACTCGATTCCGACTTATAGTGATCCTATAGGACAGAGTAGAACTGTCCCATAGGGTTTCCAAGGAGCAGCTGCCAACTTTTTGGTTAGCAGCTGTAGCTCTTAACCACTGCGCCACCAGGGCTCCTATTTGAGTAGAGTGGGCCTCAATTCAATGTGACTAATGTCCTTATAAAAAGAGAAGAGTCAGAAAGAAAGAGATACAAGGATTAATGCATGCGATGAAAGAGACAGAGATTGGAGTGAAGCATACACAAATCAAAGAATGCCAAGGATTGCCACTATCACCAGAAACAATGAGACAGATATGAGACAAATAGTACCTCAGAGCCCTCAGAGGGAATCAACACTGCTGACACATTAATTTAGAATTTCTTGCCTCAAGAACTGTGAGAGAATAAATTTCTATTGTTTTAAATACCCAGTTAATGGTAATTTGTTATAGCAGCCCTGGAAACTAATACATCTCACATACCCTATGCTCTTCAGCTACAAAGATACTGCTTTTTCTTTCTCACTGGAATTTGCATGCCAATTGCTCTTTATATACTGTGCGTAGCTTGGCAGCAAAAAATTATACCTTTTTCATCTCATGATCATTTATGAAATATATATCTAGCACATTTTTTGTCTGATACTATGCTAGGCACCAGGGACTAGAAGTTATTAAAATATAGTTTTCATTTTTATTCTAGTAGTACTGGTCTATAGTTAGTACTAAATATATATTTCTTGACTGACTCTTATTATGTACCAAATAAATACTTTTGAATGCACTTTAAATCTTAATTCACTTTTTAAACTTTAAACCTTAATTTTGAGTAAATAGAACTTTATTCTCAGAAGAATTTATTTGGTATGATTTTCCTATCTCAAAATATTTCCTTATTTATTTCTCTATGTCTGATAGGCAGAAACTTGTTCCCATGACCTTCAGCCCAGGTGTTATGGCTGTGAATATGTTACATTATATGGCAAAAGGGACTTTGCAGGTATAATTAAGGTTACTAATTGGTGGACTTTAAGAAAGATATTATCCTGCATTATGCAGGTGGGTGCAGTGTAATCACATGAGACCTTCAAAGAAGAAGAAGAGGCAGAAGGGATGTTGTAGAAGGATAAATCAGACAGGTTTGAAGGATGAGAAGGACTTAACTTGCCATTGCTGGCTTTAAGATAGAGGGAGCTACATGGAAAACAGCAGAAGGAAATTAATGCTACCGACAACCAGGGATCTTGGAAGAGGACCTCAGGTCTTAGATAAATTTTCAAGCATACTGACACCTTGATTTCAGCCTTGTGAGACCCTGAGCAGAGAATCTACCCATGCTATGCCAGACTCCTGATGTACCAAAACTGGGAGATAATAAATGGGTTTTGTTTTAATTTTCTAAGTTTGTGGTAGCTTGTTATGCAGCTGTAGAAAACTAATAGACTATCTAAATCAATGTTCACTATTATTGTGGTTTTAGTTCCTGAGGCAATCATACAATATTAAGAGTTTTTGATCTCATACAAAAGTTAAATTAAAATTAAATTAATTACATTTAATTGTATATTTAATTTAGAGTTATAATACCGACACCATATTTAATTTTATGCAAAGGCTTAAAGGATGTATAAAACTCTGTCGCTGTTGAGTTGATTCTGACTCATAGTGACCCTACAGGGCAGAGTAGAACTGGGTTTCCGAGGATGTAATCTTTATGGAAGCAGACTGCCACGTTTTTCTCCCACAGAGCGGCTGGTGGGTTCAAACTCCCAACCTTGGGAAAGAGCACCAAGGCCCCAACCGAAATAGCTGACTACCAGTCAAATGCTAGCCATGTAACACTGAGAATGTCTCTTATTTTCTCCGTATGCTGTATTTCCTGTATTTAAAATGATAGTGATACTACCTTCTCTGTTTTGCTAGGAAGGTTGTGAAATTTTAATGAGATTATGTATAAAATTGCAGTTTGTAAAACATAAAACATAATGTTGGTATGATTTATAATTATTATTAGGCTGCTACTCAGAGAACTATTGTTTTTATGTTCTTAATTAATTCCGAATAGTTTTAATAATTCCATAGTAGTTTTGTTTCATAATCAGACACTGTTTCTCATGAAAGTAAAGGTATGTATGTATAGATGGGTAGATGGATAGTTATAAGTATACATATTTACATTTTTATAAAATAATTGTATTCTAAAAAAATAATAATTGTGTTCTAAGGAGATTTAAAATGTATTTAGAAAACTCCTCTCTACGTTAAGTGGTATTAGAGGGTTAATAGCAATGCAAATGTCTCAGCTCAGTAAATGCCACTCTGTAATTTATACACTTTTTTTAAAGTAAAGTTGCTCAAGCAGCAAATTCAAAGTGACAAGGCTCTTTATAACATATATGTGACATTATTAATTTTGCAGCATCTCCAAGAGGTGCTAAAAATAGTATATCATTAAGTTATAGTCATAAACAGAGTTTGCTGAGGTCTAAATAAGCAAGTCTAAACTCACAAAGCAAATACGAAGGAATTAAAGAGCTCTTTAATATAAATAATAGAATGACCAAAACAGATATTGCTTTAGGCAGTACCATTATTGGTCAATAACTCCTTATTAGCCGTCTATGTTATCACCACTTTAACACTTGGTTTCTTATACTTTGATCTGGTAATTCTCTTTTTACATCCCAGACCATTTTGTAATTTTCTGGAAAACATACTGAACCAAAAATGATTGGGTCCAGTTAATCTACATTTAAGAGTTTACACTGAATCTATCTTTATTAATACTGAATTTCCTTATTTTAATAATAACAATCAGAATGATAAATTATACTTATTGAGTGCTTAGTCTAATAATCTATATATAATATTCTAGCATTGCTTCAAATGGGGTATACCTGTGGAAATTATTCACAATAAATAAAAATGGCATTTATTTTTTATCCAAAAAAAAGTAAGTCCCAAAAAGTCTAAATATTAATTTTAAAAAATCTAATTAATATCAGCCACCTTGTAGGAAAATGTAAAAACAGAATAATTACCAACAAAAAAAAGAATGACAAACTTATTAGAGATGCATAAAATAAGGTAATATAAATTAAAACTACATTGACACCATTTTTGCCTCTTAGACTAGCAAAAATTAAAATGTTTATGACATACAGTAATGTATTAAAATAGGCATTGTCATATAATGCCGATGGACACGTGTACTGGTATAATCTTTATGGAAGGAAATCATTCAGCATCTATCAAAATCACAAATGACAAAGATGCAAGGAGAAAAGGACAGAAACAGTAATGATAGAAGAATGTAACACACCAGTCTCAAGATAACACAGACCAAGTGAATAAAATACATAAAAATATGGTAGACCGAAACAACATAATGACTAGGATAGATCATATAAACACTTATATTGGGAGAATGGCAATCTACTTCCATAAAGATTACAGCCTTGAAAACCCTATGAGGCAGTTCTACTCTGTCCTATAGGGTCACTAAGAGTTGGAATTGACTTGACGGCAGTGAGTATATACATTTATACACACGTATATATGTGTGTATATACATTGACACATACATATGTGTGTATATATGTATATATGTATCCCAAATATAGAGAATAAACATATATATTCCAAACATAGACAATAAATCCTCCCTTTAGGTACTTGTGAAATATTCACAAAAATTGACCATATATGAGGTCATAAAGAATCAGTTCCACAAAGTTAAATACAATAAACAATGCTCTTTTCTCAAAGTAGTAACATTTTAGTACTCTGATTCTACACAGTCAATACAATATATTCTAGAAAGAAAAATTGCAGCAAATTTTTTTGAAGATTTTCAGAGTAAGTTTTTTTTTTTATGATAGGGCTATCTATGAGTCGAAACCGACTCGACGGAACCTAACAACGACAACAATTGATGTCATATTGTATATTTTGAACAAGTAGGTGTCTACTGTATTTTTATGCAAACACACCCAAGTAAATAACACACCCACACATATAATGTGCATAGCATGCCTAGGAAAATAATGCATGAGAAGGTTGCACGGTTGACAAAATAAATATAACGTGTGCATTATTTACATAAAAATACAATGTATTTATATTGTTTGTAACTACTCTTCTCATGGTGGGAGAAATACAAATATGAAATAGGAATAGGAAGGTCTTGTGAATTGGAGTTGTAAGCGTGAACATATTTTTTAAAGATCAGCTTTATTGAATAATATTGAGTAATATTGAAAATAGGTAAAATTCATCAATTTGAAGTGTACAATTAAATGAGTTTTGAAAAAATGTATGCAGTCTTGTAACCACCATCCCAAACAAGATATAGAACATTTCTGTGATCACAATATATCTTTCCATTTATTTAGGACTTTTAAAATTTCTCTCAATAACATGTTAATGTTTTCAGTTTCCAGGCCTTGCACACATTTTGACAAATTTATCCTTACTACAATATATGTCATATATATTGATGCTATTGTACATGGCGGGAGTCCATCGGTGATGCAAATGGTTAACGTGCTCAGCCGTCAACCATAGAATTGGAAGTTTGAGGCCATCCAGAGGCACCTCAGAAGAAAGGCCAGGCCATCTACTTCTGAAAAATTAGCCATTGAAAATCCTGTGGTGCACAGTTCTACTCTGATAGACATGGGGTCACATGAGTTGGAATTCACTCCACTGCAACTGGAAAAAACTGGAATTGTAAATAGCATTTTTACGTTCAATTTCCAATTTTTGGATGCTAGCATAGAGAAAAAAATAATTTTTTTTTATAGTGGCTTTATGTCCTGTGATCTTGCTAAAGTTAAAGATTACTTTGACTGTTTTATATTATTTTAGAATTTTCTACTAGATGTGAATATGTGCTTTTCTTGTTCTGTTCTCATTTGCATGTTTTCTCCTCCTTCCTTTCCCTCTCCTTTTGTTTTTTCTCTTTCCCTCCACTAAGAGATTTGCCCCAAAGGAAAGGACATTGATAAAACTCTTACCGTACTCATCAGATAGATGTCCTTTCTCAGGGGGAGAGGGGGAGACATTAAGGCTTGCACCATTTAGTATGATATTGGCTATTATTGTGGGTTGAATATGTATGTATATGTATGTTAACATCCTAACGTCCAGTATCTGTGAGTGTATTCTTATTTGGAAATAGGGATTCGAAGATGTAATCAAGTTAAGATGAGGATGAGTACTAATCCAATTACTGGTGCCTTTATAATAAAAAGGAAGTATGGATACAGAAACACAAAGAGGAGAATGCTATGTGAAGACACAGAGAAAGACACAGAGGGAAGAGGGCCATGCAAATATGGAAGCAGAAGTTGGAGTTATGTGTCCCTACAAGCCAAAGAATGTCAAGGAGTGCCGTCAACAAACAGAAGCAAGGAAAGATTTTTCCTTAGAACCTTTGAGGGTAATATGGCACTGCTAATACCTTGAATTCAGACTTCTAGCCTCCAGAACTGTGAGAGAATTTATTTCTTTTGTTTTAAGCCAGCTAAGTTAGTGGTAATATTTTATAGTGGTTCTAGGAAATAAATGCAGCTATACAGTCATCCTTTACTTCTGAAGAAATTTTTTATTAAAAACGGATTTTAATTTTTCAAATACTTTTCCTACATCTATTGAAATGATCATGTTTTTGCTTCTATTCTATGTATGTGGTAATTAACTTTAAAATGGTAAATCATTCTTGCATTGCTGGAATAAACCGCACTTGGTCTTGATGTACTATCCTTTTAATATAATACTAAATTTGATTTATTAGAATTTTATTTAAGATTTTTTCATCTATGTTCATCAGAGATATTGTCAGTATTTTTCCAGTAATATCTTTGTCTAGTTTTTGTGTCATAGTAATGCTGGCCTCATAAAATGATTTGAGAAATATTCTGCTTCTTTGTATGCATGGTGATTTTTATTGGATCTTGAACATGATAAATTTTATATTGTTAGGTGCTGAATTTTGTTTCATTTCTTTAAAGAGATTTGGACTTTTATCTGTCATTTAAGTAAGTTGCTTTCAATCAGTTTGATCATTTTGTGACTTCTATTAAGATTTGTGAGGGTGAACCCAGAGAAGCCTTCAGTCTATGGCTAATTTAGCCCAACATCTGAAGTTTTAACTAAATGTGGACTTTACCTGAAGCTCTATAAATCAGAGTATCTTTCCATTTTTGTCCTTTTTTGATCTCCAGGAATTGCTCATACTGGTATGCCCACTGCAGTGTAGAGTTTCACACCAGTCACGTATAGGCTACTAGTAAGCCAAAGATGTAAAGAGACCTCTCTGTAGGTTTCTGGAGCTCTTTCTCCGTACCATCACCTCCTCTCCAGTATTCTTTCTAATAAATTTGAGCTATCTATACCTCCTTTAACTCTAATCTCTGACTCTTCAGCTCTTTGACATGGCTAGGCTCTATTTGGTTTATCTTTCTCTGCACCATAGCCTGTAAACTGCTTTTAAAAAGTAACCTGAGTAAATTGCAAGGTTCATCTTATTTATTTCCCTTCTTTCAGGGACCATAGTTCTGTACTGTCTGTTGTACAATGTCTGAAAACTGTTGGTACACATATTTTTCTTCTGGTTTTCTAGTTGTTTGTATAAGCAGGGCCATTCTTTCAGCAGTTGGTGCATTGTGGGAAGAAGGGTAATAACCCTGAACTTCATTTTTCTTTTTTTAACATTTTATTGTGCTTTAGTAGAAAGCTTACACAGCAAACTAGTTTCCTATTCAATAATTTATATACAAATTGTTCTGTGACAATAGTTGCAATCTCTGCAATGTATCAGCACTCTCCCCATCTCTACTCTGGGTTTCCTGTTTCCATTAGTCCAGTTTTCCTGCCCCTTCCTGCCTTCTCATCTTTGCTTTTGGGCAACTGTTGCCCATTTGGTCTCATATAGTTGATTGTTCTAAGAAGCACGCTCCTCATGGGTGTTATTGTTTATTTTATAGGCCTGTTTATTATTTGGGGGAAAGCTGGTCTTCAGGAGTGGCTTCAGTTCCAAGTTAGAAGAGTGTTTTAGGGTTATAGTCTCGGGTTCTTCCAGTCTTTCAGACCAGTACGTCTGGTCTTTTTTATGAATTTGAATTTTCCTGAACTTCTTTTTAAAAATCATTTTTCCTTTCTCTTTCCATTGAAAAGCTCTAGAAGCAATGATATATTATAGCAATGAGGATATTCAGTACCCAAATCTTTGACTTTAAATACTATTAACCATTAAAATGAACCAGGGCTCCTTAGAGCAGGGACTTATTTTGTACATGAAACAGTGAAAGTAATAAAAAAGTGGGACTTTTTCTTAATCTAGAAAGCATAAGGAGATATCAGAAGTTTATGGACACCAGAAGGGCCCATAATAACAACCTTTGGAAAAATTTTTAGTATCAAACAGAATAAAGAAAGTTAAAAAGCTTTAAAATACTGTACTGAGGAAAAAAAATTCTTGAGACCATAATTATTTTAAAAAATGTGGGAGATAGGAAAATTCTTCTTTACAGAAGAATGACTTGTTAAAATGGAGGAGGAACCACAGAATTAAAATAACACAAATTTTCAATCACTTTTATGATAACTATAATATTCCAGGAAAGAAATATCAATGGATGCTAAAATCACTGGGTGAAAAATTGGGGAAGGGGAGCAGCAGAATACACAGATTAAATAATTAATTACAAAGGGAAAAACAAAGCTATATAATGCAAAAATTTTGTGAAACCATCTTAATCAAGTGATTAAGCTTAAGATCAAAGAGCTTAAGAACCCATTGGAAAGCAACAACTGGATTTGCAAAATAGATGAGCAGATATTTCAGCACCTTCTTAATATTAGGAAGTAAGAGTTTGGAAATTAAGTCTTATGTAGTTAGAAGAGCTTGGTAATCACTTCAGGAATTTCAACAAAACAAAGAAGTACCAATGTTTTAGAAGTAAAGACCTTTCTCAAGATACAGGGGGCATTCTAGTCATAATGCATGAATATAGATTAACCCTAACAAAACCTAAAATAAAAGCCTTAACAGGGTTCATGGATACATTCGTGGGTAAAAATCAGCATGAATCTAATCCCCAAAAAGTGGAGATTGATCTAGTCCCCACCTTCCCACTTCTCAGTCATTCCGACACCAGCCTTCCATGTGACATAGTCTTCTGCTTACCCTAGCCACACAGACCTAGAGCAGATCTCACGGGGTAAAAAGACACCATCGTTTACTCCCAACAACAACAAAAAGTATTTACCTAGACAGCTTCTCTGAAGAATTCTACCAAACATTTATAAAATCAGTGATCCCAATCTTACTTAAACTTTTCTGAAAAAATAGAAGAGGAAGAAACACTCTCTAATTCATTCTATGAGGCAAGCATTACCCTGATACCAAAGCCAGACAAGAAAACTTCAGACCAAAACCTCTAATGAACTTAGATGCAAAATTACTTAACAAAATACTAGTAACCTGAATCCAAAACATATTAAAATGATTATACAACATGGTCAAGTAGGATTTATCCCAGGAATGTAAGGGTGGTTCAACATTAGAAAATGAATCAATGCAATACATCACATTAAGAGAATAAGGGAAAAGAGCCACATGATCATCTCAATTCATGTAGAAAAGGCATTCGACAAAATTCAACACTCTTTCACGATGAAAACACTCAACAAGATAAGGATAGAAGGGGAATTCCTCAATATAATAAAATAAATTTATAAAAAACCCAAAACTAACATAGATAAAGACTGAGCACCTTCTCATTAAGATCAGGAAAAAGACAAGGATGTGTACTCTCATCACTGATATTTAACATAATTCTAAAAGCCCTAGCCAGAACAATTAGTTTAAAATAATAAATAAATAAATAATCACAAGGTATTCAAATCAAGAAGGAGGAAGTAAAACTATCTCTTTTTGTAGATGATATGGTTCCATATGTAGAAAATCCCAAAGATTCCACAAGAAAGATATTAGAACTAACAAATGAATTTAGTAAAATGGCAGGGTAAAAGGTCAACATACAAAAATCAGTTGGGTTTCTATACATTAGAAATGAGCAAATGGAAAAGGAAATTAAGGAAACATTATCATTTACAACAGCATCTAAAAGAATAATGTACCTAGGAATAAATTTAACCAAGAAGGTGAAAGACTTGTGCACAGAAAATTACAGAATATTACTACAAGAAAATAAGGAAGACCTAAATAAATGGAAGAACATTCCATGTTCATGGATTGAGAGACATAATATAGTTGCATGGCACATGCAGGTTGTCTCAGAAGTGGTCTTAAGATCTCAAGCAGACAGAAGACTACTAGGATGGAGACCCCAACCAGTAGCATCACCCCCTCCATGATGCTATGTCCATCTAGTCTGAACAAGCCGCACACATGAGACACTCCCAAAGTGTTGGTAAATGAAAGCTGTTTAATTACTCACAGAAAACAGACAGCAAACAAAAGGAACAGTTCCATGGTGAGCAGTATCCCCTAGCTGAAAAAAGCTGTCTAGGCAGAGTGAAGACTCTTCTACGAGTACTCCCACTTTGCACCATAGCCAGTTTTGTACAAGGGGCTACATGACCCACTGCATGGATTACACTGGAGATTTTTCTGGCTGACAACCCAAGAAGGAGACATCTGGATACCAGTAGAATTGTATCTCTTTAGCCCTGCTGCTTATCTGTATAAAACACGAGGCTTCTGGGGCAGGAAGCGGGGGTTGGTAGATTGTTCCTGAGGCCAAGAGATACTAGCAGAAGAAGGAATGGGGAGTAACTATAGCCGATGGGCCATTTGAAGGACTGCCTCTTCTCAATAGTTAAGATGTCAGTACTACCCATAGCAATCTATAGATTCAATGCAATCCCCATCAAAATTCCAAAAGCCTTCCTTGAAGAAATGGAAAAGCCAATCCTCACATTTCTATGGATATCCCCTGAGGTCACCTTTTAGTGAAATAACAGATTGGCACATAAAATAAAGGATATTATCCATGAGTGCAGTGCTGTATTTAGAAAATCACATATATGAGACCAAAAGGTCAACAACTACTTTAAAGCAAAGATGAAACAATAAAGGGGCAGGGAACACAGAGTACTGGAAATGGAACAACCAGAACACAATTAAAGAGAATGTTGATACATTGTGAAAAATGTAAGTAATGTTACTGAACAATTTCTATAGAAACTGTCAAATGGGAACCTAACTTGCTATGTAAACTTTCACCAGAAGCACAATAAGATAATATTAAAAACATTTATATAGAACAGCAAGAAACTTCTACTACTTAACAACAAAAAGACAACCCAGTAAAAAACAGACAAAAGACTTGAAAAGACAGTTTACCAGAGAGGATATTCAAATGGCCAATGTCTTAGTTATCTAGTGCTGCTATAACAGAAGTACCAAAAGTGGATGGCTTTAACAAAGAGAAATTTATTTTCTCACAGTCTAGTAGACTAGAAGTCCAAATTCAAGGTGTCAGCTCCAGTGGAAGGCTTTCTCTCTTTGTCAGCTCTGGAGGAAGGTCTTTCTCCTCAATCTTCCTCTGGACTAGAAGCTTCTCCATGCAGGAACCCTGGGTCCAAAGGACATGCTCTATTCCCGGTGCTTCTTTCTTGGTAGTATGAGGTTCCCCCACTCTGCTTCCTTCCCTTTCCTTTTATCTCTTGTAAGAGAAAAGGTGGCACAGGCCACACCCCAGGGAAACTCCCTGTACATTGGATCAGGGATGTGACCTGAGCAAGGGTGTTATATGCCACCCTAATCCTCTTTAACATAATCTAATCTTGCCTCATTAACCACAGGTGGAGACTAGGATTTACAACAAATAGGAAAATCTTATCAATCACAAAATGAAGGACAACCACACAATACTGGGAATCATGGCATAACCAAGTTGATGCATAATTTTGGGGGACACAATTCAATCCATGACAGCCAATAAGCACATGAAAAGATGCTAAACATCATTATCCATTACACAAACCAACTAACTCATTACTATCGAGTCGATTTCAACTCACAGCAACTCTACAGGACAGGGTAGATCCCATAGGGTTTCCAAGGCTATAAATCTTTTCAGAAGCAGATTGCCACATCTTCTGTGGAGCAGCTGGTGGGTTTGAAACCTCTGACCTGTTGGTTAGTAGGCAAATGCTTAACCACTGTGCCACCAGGTCTCCTTAGCCATTGTTGTTGTTGTTGTTGTGTGCCATCAAGTTGATTCCAATTCATAGCAACCCTATAGGACAGAGTAGAACTGCCTCATAGGGTTTCTAAGGAGTGGCTGGTGGATTTGGATTGCAGACCTTTTGGTTAGCAGCTGAGCTCTTAACCACTATGCCACCAGGGTTCCCTATAGCCATTAGAGAGATGCAAATCAAAACCACAATGAGATATCACCTCACCCTACTAGAATGGCTATGATTAAAGAAAAAAAGCAGAAAACAACAGGTGTTGGTGAGGTTGTGGAGAAACTGTAACTCTCATTCATTGCTGGTGCGCTGGTGGGAATGTAAAATGGTACAGCCATTGTAGAAAATAGTTTGTCCATTCCTCAAAAAGTTGAACACAGAATTACTATATGACCCAGTAATCCCAGTCTTAGGTATATACCCAGAAGACGTGAAGGCAGGAACACAGAGACCTGTACACCAATGTTAATTGCAGCCCTTTTCACAATAGTCAAAAGGTGGAAACAAGTAAAATGTTCATCAACAGATAAATGGATAAATAAAATGTGGTATATACATTCCCCAGGTGCTAACCAGGGGACACAAACAGCAGACAGCCTTGACATTCATGACCTGGAGGGAAAGCAGATTGATTTTGGTGCCATCATAGATGACAGGAACCACGCCAGCCTGCTGTCAGGAGCCCTGAGCCCAAGCAGCTTTCAGAACCTTTCCCATAACTCCTCCAGCCTCAGAAATTCAAGAGCGGCTCACCTCTTTCCCCTGCTGTTCGTGAGCACCGCCAACATGGCCGCTGGGGACATGAGCTCTTTGCTGACCTCCATTTTGGAAGAAAGCGAATTCTTTGCAGTTATGCAACAGACATTAAGAAAAAGGACAACAAACATGCATAAAACTGTAGGAGGTTAAAAGAGGAAATGGACTCTTTTTTTTTTTTTTTTAATTTTTGTTGTTGTTGTTAAAAAAAAAGTTCTGTATGCATTTTAGAAGGAGCCCTGGACATGGTTTACAGCGCTTGGCTGCTAACTAAAAGGCCCATGGTTGGAACCACCAGATGCTCCGCAGGAGAAAGATGTGACAGAAGGCTTCCGTAAAGACTACAGCCTTGGAAACCCTATAGGGCAGATCTGCTCTGTCCTATGGGGTTGCTATGAGTTGGAGTCGACTTGATGGCAGTGGGTTTGGTTTTTTTGGTTTTATACATACAATGTAATATTATGCAGCTTTAAAGAGAAATGAAGTTCTGATGCATGCCATAACATGGATGAACCTTGAAAACTATGCTGAACTGAATAAGTCAATCACAAAAGGACAAATACTGTATGAGCTCCCTTGTATGAAATAAACTATATACATATATATGTATATATAGAAACCATAAGTAATTAATATTTACAAAGGGTGGGAAGGAGGGGGCAAGGAGGAGTTTGAGTTTGGGGTGCATTGTGTTTAAGTTAGTGGTGGTGGAATATTTTGGAAAAGGATAGCGATAATGATGGCACATCATAAAAAATGTAGTCAATATCATTGAATTGTAGATGTGGTAGTTGTGCTGGTGAATGTTTTGGTGTGTATATTTTCTTTCTTTTTTATTTTTTGTGCTGCTATTCTCACTTTATTTTTTATTTATTTTTTTATTGTACTTCAGGTGAAGGCCTACAGAACAAATAGTTTCTATGAAACACTATCACACATACTGTTTTATAACATTGGTCAACAACCCCACATGTCAACCCTCTCCCTTCTCGACCTTTTTTTTTTTTTTGGTGAAAATACACATAGCCAAAGATACACCATTCCAAAAATTTCTACATGCACAGTTCAGTGACATCGACCACACTGTTCCAATTGTGCTGCTATTCTCACTTTAGATGAAGGCTTACAGAACAAAATAGTTTCTCATTTAATAGTACTGATGTGTATATTTTCACCAAATAAAAAATTAATTAATTAATGGGAAAAAAAGGACACTGTCCTTTACGCTGCCATGTAGATAGACACCAGGTGCAAGTTTGGGAGTCCACACAACACAATACCCTCACTCTCATCTGCTGGTTCCCCCTTCTCCTTTGGGTTAAATAATTCACTGGAATGACTCACAGAAATCATGGAGAGTATTATACTCATGATCATAGATTTATTATAGCAAAAGAACACAAATCAAGATAATCACAAGGAGGAGATGCATGGGCAAGTTCTCGTAGGGTGCCTAAGGTGAAACTTCTATGTTTCAGAGAGGGTGCATCACCCTTCCCTTCACTGACCAGGAAGTTTTCTGGGTTTTGTGTTCCAAGTTTTTATTGGCTAGCCCTGTATGATAGGCTAAATCATACCTCCTGAGTCTAGTTGATATTGGCCTCCCAGATGAGCCTTTTCTGGTCTGGCCAGACCCTACTCTCCAGCATAAATCTTCAGGTTTGGTCTGGAAGCCCCAGACAAAGGCACCCCAATTACTCCAAGAGTTATTTCTCAGGAACCAAGAACAAAGGCCATCTAATGCTGGGTAAAGCTAAGTTCTTTACCCCATGCAGGGTAAAAGAGATTCACCAGTAATTTAATTGCCAGGTAGAAAACTTCAACATTCTTCAGACAAAGATAATAAAATCAACATACCCCGTAGCATATCATATAAAATGCTTAGTGTATACCACATTTTTAGGCAAATAATGTGTACTGTCTATGTTTGTTTGCCAACTGCTCCCTTCCCTCACAAGGTATTTTCATAAGCACTGCTATGCCAATTTCTTTTATATGTTGCTGTAAAAAAATTAGCATACCATGCTTATGAAAATATCTTGCCTGGTAGAGGGAGCAGTTGGCAAACAAAGTAGAAGGTACGTATAATTTGTATAAAAATACAGTAATTAAAACTTACTAGACTTGTGAAGAAGTAGGAAAATATGTTCCATAACTGAAGGAGAGAAAAAGTGAATAAAAAATGATAACCAAATGACACATTTGCTGGAACTTGCAGACAAGAACTTCAAGATAATTATTATATGTTAAAAATTTTACAAAAGAGATGGATAGGATAATGGTGAAGAGATGGGGAATTTCAGGAGCAGTATGAAATCCTTAAAAAAAGTACTAAAATAAAATCTTATAACTGAAAAAAGTACATTTTATATAATATTATTGGATGGAATTAATAGCAGATAAAATATTGCAGAGAAAAAATCATTTTACTTGCAGATGAGTTAATAGAAAATTATTTAATCTGAAGCACAGATGGAAAAAAAAAGAAAGAAATTAACAGAGCCACAGTAACCTAGGGGATAATAATACTAACCAACTCAAACCAAACCCATTGCCACCAAGTCAATTCTGACTCATAGCAACCCTAGAATGCCAGGAAAAGTAAGCTTTAAATATTTAATTCAACACTTGAAATCTGATTAAATTTATTTTATGTTGAAGAGCAGGGGCCAACACATTATAAATTGTAGGCCAGATTTGGCTCTCACTGCTTGATTTTCTATAACTCACAAGCTAAGAACAGTTTTTACATTTCAATGTTTTGAAAAAAATTGAGAAGAAAGTATCGTGCAACATAAAAAATTGCATTAATTCATAATTCCATGTCCGTAAATAAAGTCTTAGTGGTATACAGGACAGATGAAAGTTAAACGATGAGGAAAGATATACTACACAAAAACTAAGCATCATAAAGCTGATGTAGCTATACCTGTATTAATATCAGGTAAAATAGGTTTTAGGACCTAGATATTTAAAAAAAAAAAAAAAAGAACATTGCCGTGGAGTTGATTCTGACTCTTAGTGACCCTATAGGACCGAGTACAACTGCCCCATGGGGTTTCCAAGGCTATAATCTTTATGGAAGCAGACTGTCACATCTTTCTCCTGCAGAGTGGCTAGTGGCTCAAACAGCTAACCTTTCTTTTAGCAACTGAGTACTTAACCACTGAGCCACCAAGGCTCCCTATTACCAGATATAAATAAGGAGAGTTCATAAAGACAAAAGTTAAAGGTCCTGCTGTCAGTGCTGAGACAGAGCTCTGGAATCTGAATTGTAACAAATCCTCAAGGGCTCTGTAACAAAACCTGCTGTAGAGTAACTGGAATAACAAAAAAATTCCTAATCATAAATCCTAAGAATAATCAGCTATTTTACAAGATACAAAGTAACAGATGGAGGTCACGCAACAGAATTAGCAAAAGGACTGTAAGTGATTATATAGGCTACAGGAGTGAATATAATTTGAAAGGCTATAAGATAAGGAGATAACTGGTTTCTGCCTACACAGTTTGAGCAGCATTGCATAGAGATTTATAAATACTTTATAAATTAAAGAAATTAACTACAGCATCACTAAACTGAAAGTACCACCTACACCACTTGTACGGTTTTCTATTAATAGTGAGTGAAGCATTAGCTGCCAAGGCCCTGGAATAAATTATTATGGAATTAGAGCTTGCAGGGATGAGTTATTGCCTCTCATATGCACATTACTCGTAGCAAGAAAATACCATATTTGGAGCCAATCTCTCGTAAATTCCAAAAGCTTTGTACAGTTACAATGACATAAGAGCTTAGACTTACAGCTTTATTAATGTTATATAGAAATAGGGTGGAGAAGATGAAATGGATAATAATTTAAATAGAGATGAGATGGTTCTTCAACACTTTTTGATACTTTTTTGGTCTTACCTCTGTTTCTAAGAATACAAGCAGACATTCCTTGTTTTAAGAGAGAGTCATTATTCTATGACATAATTTATTAAGGAAAAAAACTATTTAGTATTAATTACATGAAAGATTATAATTAGAAAATGTTGAGTTCCACACTTACTAAGTTTTTTTTATTTACTGTACTTTAGATGAAGGTTTATAGAACAAATAGTTTCTCATTAAATGGTTAGTACACATATTGTTTTATGACAATGGTTAGCAACCCCATGACATGTCAACACTGTTGCTTCTCAACCCTGGGTTCCCTATTACCAACTTTCCTTTCTCCTCCTGCCTTCTAGCCCTCGTTCCTGGTCTGTTGTGCCCCATTAGTCTTGTTTTGTTTTATGGGACTGTCTAATCTTTGGCTGACTGGTGAACCTCGGGAGTCACTTCATTACTGAGCTAAAAGGGTGTCTGGGGGCCATACTCTCAGGGTTTCTTCAGTCTCTGTCAGGCCAGTAAGTCTGGTCATTTTTTGTGAGTTAGAATTTTGTTCTACATTTTTCTCTGGCTCTGTCCAGGACCCTCTGTTGTGATCCTGGTCAGAGCAGTCAATGGTGGTAGCCAGGCACCATCTAGTTGTACTGGACTCAGTCTGGTGGAGGCCATGATAGTTGTGGTCCATTAGTCTTTGGACTAATCTTTTCCTTTTATTTTGTTTTCTTCTTTCTCCCTTGCTCCCGAAGGGGTGAAACCAGTGGAGTATCTTAGATGGCTACTCATAGGCTTTTAAGATGCCAGATGCTACTCACCAAGGTAGAATGCAGAACATTTTTTTTATAAACTGGGTTATGCCAATTGAGCTAGATGTTCCCTGAGACCATGGTCCCTACATCCCTCTGCCCAGCAATTCAGTCCCTCAGGGAGTTTGGAAGTGTCTATGGAGCTTCCATGACCTTTCCTTGTACAAGTCCACACTTATTAAGTTTTGATGTGTCTCTGCAATGTAATGTGAAGCCTGAGTTAAAAAGGAGGTTTCATAGCAGGATCATCTACGTATAATTAATATAATTACTGTAACTCTTGGTGGCAAATAAAAAATCTATTGGGAATTGCTTAATCAAAAATGAAAACTTATTAATAGTATATAATATAAGGGTAATTCACAGTTCATAAGGGCCTCATGTGGCCAGGGTCCCAAGAAAATAAAGAACCACCAACATGATTGCCCTCAGGACTCTCTCTTCAATTATCACTTTGGGGCTGTTTTCTTGTTCAGTCTTGCTACTGACCAGCTTCCTCTCATAGCTGAAAATGGCTGCCTTTAGCTTTTGAGTTTAGACTCTTCTATTGAAGAGGACTGCCAGAATGCAGATTCAATGTCTAGATTTCTTAGCAAAGGAACTATTTAGCCTAGTTTATGTCAGTGAGGTAGTCCCTAGTCTAACCACATTGGGGGCTTCAGCTTTGCTACTGTGCTCGGAGGGGGAGGCTTCATTGTTCTAATCCTCAAGAACTCTCTAGTCGTGCCATGCAAATTGACCACAGGACATAGCCCTAGAAAATGTGTTGATAGAGCCAAATGACAAAATATTAGTTGTCTAAAATATTTCCTCATACATAAAACAAGATTATTTTTGCCTCCCTGCTTACTACCTACAGGATTGTTGAACAAATTAAAATGAATTCATGTATATTTAGTGAATATATGTCTTTTTTTTTCTTTTGGTCCTAGGCATACCAACTCCCTTTCTATATTTGGAGAATTCTGTTCATGGTTCTTATTGGGAAGCTATGCTCTCCTTATACTACAAAAGCTAAATGTGCTAGATTGTCACATTCTCAGTCTCCTTAACACCTTAGCTAAGAACATGTAACCTAAGTGGGTATTATGAACTGAATTGTGTCTCCCAAAAAGATATATTGAAGTCCTAACCCTCTGTACCAATAGGGTCTTTGAAAATGTTATTTGTTAACATGAAGTCATACTTGAGTATGGTTGGCCCTAATCCAATATGATAGGTGTCCTTGTAAAAAGAGAAGAGACACAGAGAAACAGAGGGAAGACAGCCTTGTGAAGAGATTGGAGTGATCCATCTATAAGCCAAGGGATGCCAAGGGTTGCCAGGAAACACCAGAAGCTAGGAAGAGGCAAGGAAGGATCTTCCTCTAGAGCCTTCAGAGAAACCATGCCTGCTGACAACTTAATTTAGGACTTCTAGCCTCCAGAACTGTAAGACAGAGTTTCTTTTGTTTTAAATCTCCCATTTTGTGGTACTTTGTCATGGCAGCCCTAGGAAACTATACAGTGGGCCAGTCGAGGCATCCACCAGGAACTCTGGATCATGATAAGGACAGTGTAAGCCCACTTGGTGGTAGGTCTTGGAAGCTCAGGTAGTTGTATTGGCAGCATCTCAGCCCAGTCTCAGTGGTTGCATTGGAGCCTGTGGTAATGTACAGTGTCTGGTACACTGTGTTTCCCGACCTTGTTTAATCATCCTAGTTACAACCTTATTCCTTGTTTTACTCATTTCCAAGTCTTGCTCATCATGCTTCTTGGTAACTTTTTTCTGTGCTCTTCAGTTGAAAATTATGAACTCAGTACATTTGCAATGCATTTATTTTCTGCTTAGGCAGGAAAGACTTAGATCCCCCTGAGTTGGCTTCTGTTGCTTACAGCCAAAAATTCTAATGAATATAAATTGTGAAAGTGCTCATAATGTATAATTCACTAATGCTAAATATTTGATTTTCATTTATAGTCCTGAATCCATAACCTAGAAAGACATTGAGGAATTAACAGAATACAAGCTTAATATGAGTTAATTTTCCCTTTAAAATTAACATCTAGATGTATTTGTCAGAATTAATTGAAAGGCAGATTAAGATTCATGCATATAATTGTATGTAAATTTTACCTCAACACAACACAAAAAGAATCAGAAATATATTGAATTGTGGCTAATGATATGCACGTTGAAATATTTGTAGACTATATACTGATATCAGTAACTTTCTTTCAAATGAATCAAAAAATAAGATAGGTGAATCCATAGACAGAGGGATGGTTAGATGACTACTTACGTAGTAAAGCAAATATAGTAAAATGTTCATTGAAGAATCGACATGGTGGGTATACGAATGTTTAATGTAAGATTGTTTAAACTTTTCTGTATGTATCAAATTTTCATAATGAAATGTTAGAAAAGTTAGAGATAGAATCAACACCACTAACATGAAGAATGTGTTCTCAATTAATATTTATATGCCATGAATCATCTAGAAAAATCTGTATCCTACTGCTTTCATGGTATTTCATGTTGCTTTTACTCATTTCACTTTGGAGTTTCAAGTTCATTCTGTAGCATGCTCACTGTTTACAATGGGTCATCTTAAATGTTCCTTTTCAAGTTTTTAATTCTGCAATGAATAGATAAGCATTTTAGAAATACAGAAGAACAAAATTACAAAGATATAAATTTATCTTTATACTCACTACTCAGGGATATGTTTGTATATATATGGTCCTAGAATTTATTTTAATAAATTCCCTTTTAAAAGTTGGAGAGACTAAGATAAATACATGGGAAGCATGTACTATCTTTTGTCCTTTAGTTGCATCTGGCCAGAAACCCTGTTTCTTAAAATCCAACTTTACCATTTCCCACCTGAACCTTATCATGACAAATGTTTGTTTTTACCTTTCATACTTCTCATTGACCTAGTCCATGAGTATTTTAGGTTCTATTGATTTTCTCAGCTAGTGAAGTATTGTACATGTACTTCATAATACAATATTATTGGATTGTACTGTCTTAGTAGTTTAGGGACTGAGATGTTTATCAAGCACTGCCTAATAGGCACCACTATGAATGGTGCCATAAAAATGATACAATGGAAATATAACTTATTTTAAGAAATATTGAAGAAGTAGTTTTGTTGAATAGTAAAGATACACTAAAAATTATATTTTATAATGAGGAAAAATATCCATTATCCAGAGTCTTAGTTATCGTAAAAACGGCATGGGGTCGGCATCTGACCTCCTTTAACTTCACAAAGGGGAAGGAGAATCAAGATCAACAGCCCAAGGCTGATTCCTATGAGGCAGAGGTCAGTCATGCCTCCTCTCTACTCCATGTTTACCAATTCTGACATCAACTAGTCTTCCAGTGGTACTCTCTCCTTCTCTACTGGGTTCCATAATTCATTGCAATGGCTGCACAGAACTCACAGACAATACTGACGATTATGGGATTAATTAGGGAAGTAACAGGTTACAATTCAGTTTCAGGAATGCACAGGATACAGTTCTTCCATCAGGACAGCCTTTTCACAGCCATGCTCACAGGCACACCTCTCCCTGACCCTCTGGCTCTGCCCAAAGTCACTCAACTTTCTTGCTCTGTGGGCAGGGAAGCCCATTGTGTGGAGTCTCCAGCCAGTCTTTCCTGCCTCTGCTTCTTACTGTCTTCATGGTTACAGCTAGCTTGCTCTCTCGGTCTCCTGGTTCCAGGAGCTTCTCAGCACAGAGATCCCGGGTCCAAAGGACATGCACTTTGTCCTGGCTGTTCTTCCTTGGTGGTAGTAGGATCCTCTCTTTCCCACCTCTGGGGTGGCTCATTTCAAGTGGCTCATTTCAAGTCCAGCAGGATGGCAAAACTGACCAATTCCCTTAGTGGGTGACAATTACCCTATCACACACAGCCCCACCCAATCACTTGGGTGGGAGTTATAAGACCATGGCTAAAAAGGCCACACAAAAGTGATCCATCACACTGCAGTTATCTAGTAATGCTATAACAGAAATATCACAAATTGATGGCTTTAACAAAGAGAAATTTATTCTCTCACAGTCTAGGAGGCTAGAAGCCTGAATTCAGGGTGTTAGCTCCAGAGGAATGCTTTCTCTGTCTGTCAGCTCTGGGGAAGGTCCTTGTCATCAATCTTCTCCTGGTCTAGGGAGGTTCTCAGCACAGGGACTGTGGGTCCAAAGGACACACTCCCCTCCTGGTTCTTCATTCTTGGTGGTAGAAGGTCCCTCTCCTCTCTGTTCTACTCTCTCTATCTCAAAAGAGATTGACTCAAAACAAAACCTAATCCTCTAGATTGTGTCCTGCCTCATTAACACAACTGCCTCTAATCCTTCCTCATTAACATCAATAGAGGCAGGATTTACAACACATAGGAAAATCACACCAATAACAAAATGGTGGACAATCACACAATACTGGGAATCATGGCCAGCCAAGTTGACACACATTTTTGGGGGACACAAGCCAAATCATGACATCCCGTATAGGAAAGAGAAAGGTAAAGGTGAGACTAACTAAATGAGCAAAACTTTCAGTATCTTGTCATCTGTATTGTGGAATATAACTAATTTGATGGCAAGATCATCTTACTTAGAGAATGGTCAGGAATGCAGAAAATAAATAAGTAAATGAGGTAGGAAAAGTAGAAATCCTATTAGATCATTTTAAATGAATAAATAATTTCTATGAGCCTCAGTTTCATAAACTTCAAAGCTTTAAGAGGATTAAAATAATGTAGCACCTTATCCAGTGCATGGCACGTGCTCAGTGAATGTAAGTGATAATTGCTATTATAATGTTACTTTTGGTTTTCTCATTGTTAGCATATTGACAGGGTGAAAATATTTGTCCTCAAAGAGCTTTCAACATTTTCCATAAATATTTTTCTCATTACTGATATTTTCATTAAGCCCCTTTTCATTGCTAAATGCAGCCATATATTCAGCTTAGACAAGGTCTGACAATACAATGTCTGAATTTTTCTAGTCTCAATTAATGAGATTTTTTTTTTTAAGAATCTAAGATAATGAATCTCACCTAATATTCTGGATTCTTTGGAAGAAAACACATTCTTTTATCTCTATACTGGACTAGTGACTCTGGTACTCCATTTCAGTGTAATGAGTCATTAAAGAAAGTAATGGCTTTGTCCTTAGAGTAATATAAAATTTTTTATTTTTAAATTAAGGTTTTCCCTTGTCATGTAACAGCTATTACTAATCTGCTCAGAGCATTTGTAAAAATTCTTGGTTTCCATCAGTGCTTTTTCTTTCAGTGACAAAGAGGAACAGCTGATAACATCAATTTTGCTATTATCCTTTTCAAATGGAATTTCCTTTCCAACCCACCTTATGTGAGTCAACTGACATGTGGCAAGGAGCCGCCTCACAGATGGATCGGTAATGGCAATTGCACAATTGCTGAGTTTTGCAACCCAGGTGCTTGGATTGGCTTTGTTTGCCTGCCAGCAATATACAGATTTTTGGCAGACCCCCATGGCTGTAAAAAGAAGCGGCGAAAGAGAAAGCATATACTCATTCCACTGCCACTCATCCTTCTCTGCAATCGGCACTACAGTTGAACCAGACTCACTGCTATCATTGTCTCTTAGTCCCTGAATCACTGTCATTTTCTTGACCCATATCTGCAAATTTGGAGGAAATTATTTTGGTTTAATCACAAATGTACAAATTTAATATGGAACTAAAGCGTTCCTTCATGCAAGGTCTACTACTACCAACAAAGGAGTGGGAGCTGAAAAGAATTGAAGGCAATATTTTTTTCTTCCCAATCCAAAATGAAATGTTTCTATAATTATGTTGAAAATACATTTAAATAGAGGTTCACTTTGATAACAACTCATAGTTTTGCTACTGGTTTTCCAACTATACTTCTGGTGTTCCAACTATACCTTGGTCCTTCCTACTTGGTGATGTATCTAGAGACAGTGATTACTATTTACACATGTGGATAGGTCTGAACATACTGCATGTAAGCAGTTTTTCAGCATGAGTGCATAGTAAATTTGTCTTTAGTGAGAATTCATGCACTGAGCTAGGTTCCAGGAATCCTAATATGAATTAGAGATAAACGCACCCTTGAGGAATTCAATACATAGCTGGTGAGAATGACAGTGTGATACCTTCTATTAAAAAGCAGGAATAACATGGAATTAATACTGCTGGTGGAGAAGTTATCATGCTTGTTAAGATCAAAGAAAGATATAGAAAGAAACTGATGTGTATTTAAGTCTTATAGAATGTATAGGAACTCATTAGAAGAGTATGCAGATAAGGCAGTTCAGACCAAGGGAAATAGTAGATTTCTTTTAGAAGACAGGATTTACATACGTCTGTTGGGATGCACTAGACATGTGGTTGGAGTGGTGGTAATCTTGGATCAGAATTGAAGACCTAATAATTTATCCTAAGGAGCTGCTGGTGAATTTGAACCGCCAACCTTTTGGTTAGCAGCTGTAGCTCTTAACCACCTTGCCACCAGGGTGCCTATTTCAATATAGACCATGTAAACTGCAAGCATGTCTAGAACAGAACATAACACTTGAATTACACCCTCAGCTAACAAATTTGTTCCACCTCCTGTGTTTCCTCATCTCAGGTACCGCATCTCAGTGCACCACAATATACTGAGTTAAATCAAACCAAAAATCTGAAAGTCTTTGTCAAGTTCTTTTCCTTCACACCCTATTGTAGATTGAATTTTGTCCCAGGAAAAGAAATGTGGAAGTCCTAACCCCTTACCTGTAAATATGACCTTCTTTGGAAATAGGGATTTTCTTTTGTTATGTTAATGATATCATACTGGAGTAGGTTGGGTCCTAAACCTCATCACTCAGAAGTGTTTTATAAAATGAGTAGAATAGACACAGAAACACACGCAGAAGAAAGGCAGACTTCAAGGAATACCAAGGAACATCAGGGAGCCAAGGAGCTATTGGGGATAAAAATAAGGAAGGACATTCCCTTAGATGCCCTGATTGAACTTCTAGCATCCAGAACTGAGGGAAATAAATTCCTGTTTTTTAAAGCCACCCACTTATGGTATTAGTTGTTAAGGCAAAACTGGTTAACTAAGAGAGAATTTGGTACCAGAGAGAATGGCTATTCAGCTCTAACAAATACCTAAAATGTGGAAAGGGCTTTGGAACTGGGTAAGGGATAAAGGCTGGAGGAATTTTGATGTGCTTGAAAGTAAGAGCCTAGACTTTCTTGAAGGACTGTTGGTAGAATTATGGACATTATTCTGATGAGTGCTTAGAAAGAAATGAGGAATCGTG
This sequence comes from Dugong dugon, assembly GCA_030035585.1. Lineage (NCBI taxonomy): Eukaryota > Metazoa > Chordata > Mammalia > Sirenia > Dugongidae > Dugong > Dugong dugon. The sequence continues at coordinate 41,061,500 of CM057479.1, forward strand.
TTGAGAAAGCTTTTACCCTCATGAATAGAATAGGATTTGATTGGCTGTTTTTTTTAACCCTATAAAAGAAACAAGACCTAGGTTGAGATCACAGAGTTTTGTACCACAGAGCATGGAAGAGCTATTTTGGCCCCAAAATGTTAAGGGCAGGTGTTACTAGTTATCCACAGACATTGAAGAACTTTAGTAGAACTCTTGCCAAATGAATAATTTTGAACAGCATTGCCTTCCTGTGTCCTCCAGAATTATTTAGCGGCAAAATACTGGCCAAGTAGTTGAATGCGTCAACCTGTTGGATGGAGTTATTTAGCATTATCTGTTATAATGCTGAACAATGCCTGCCAAAAATAACAGTGTGGCTATTCAGTTGTTGATGTTGCATTTTTTTTTTCCTTGACAGTAATTAAACAACAGGTTTGGCTGCCTTTTTGAAATTACATTTTATTATTTGTTTTTGAATAGGTAACATATGCACATACTACAAAGTATAAAAGGAACTCAAATACAGAAAATGAAAAATAATTCTCAGTTCCACATCTGTATCACAGCTATCCATTGCCTCCATAGATATTCATGCTATGCTTTTTAAATATGTTCCTCCAGAGATAATCTATGCACATACAAGCATACATACAACACACTTTTAAACAACAACAAAAAAGAAACTATAATATATCCTCTACATTATACACAGTGTTTTTTTCAAATTAAAAAAAATCTTGGAGAGCTTTTCATATCAGCACATAAAGATTTACCTTATCTGACTGCTGAAAGGTTGGCAGTTTGAACCTACCCAGAAGCACCTCTGGAGACAGGCCTGGCAATGTGCTTCTGAAAGGTCACAACCTTGAAAACCCTATGGAGCAGTTCTGCTCTGCACAGGTGGGGTCAACAAGAGTCCAGATCAACTCAATGGCAACTAACAACAACAAGCGTTGGTAGGATATGTGTACTACTCAATACAATGTTTTTTTTTCCCGGAGAAATGGTGCTGCTTTTCAACTTACAGATCAGAAGTATTATTTTACATACTTTTTCTTGAATTACAACTTTAATTCTTTTTGTCCTACTATTTAAGCTTTCATACAAAGCAAAACCAACAAAGGAATATATCTGAAAACTTTCACCAAATGAAGATATATTTGAACCTGAAGACTGAAAATACCCTGCAAAGCTAGGCAAGACTATGCTACATAAATTTTATATATATATATATATATAGATGAATTTTTACATATACATATTACTTCCTTGGAGTTCCTAGTGGTGCAAACAGTTAACATACTGGGCAGCTAACCGAAAACTTGACAGTTTGAGTCCACACAGAAATACCTCAGAAGAAAGGCCTGGTGATCTACTTCTGAAAAATTAGCCATTGAAAACCCTATGGAGCACAGTTCTACTCTGACACACATAGAATCAATCACCATGAAGGAGAACTGACTCAACAGTAACTGGTATATATTAGTTTCCTAGGGCTGCTGTGACATACTAAAACAAACTTGGTAACTTAAACCACAGACATTCATTTTCCTACAGTTCTGGAGGCCAGAAATCTGAAGTCAGTTTCACCAAGACAAAATCAAGGGGTAGGCAGGGCTGGACTTCCTTTGGAGGCTCTAGGGAAGAATTTGTTCCTTGCCTCTTTCAAAATCTGGTGGCTGTTGGGGTTACTCGGTTTGTGACCACATCATTTAAATCTCTGCCTCCAAGGTCACATCACCTTCTCTTTTTTTGTGTGTTAAATCTTATTCTGCCTCCCTCTTAAAAGGACATATGTAATTTCAATTACTGTCCATCTAGATAATTTACCATAACTTCTCTTTGTCAACATCCATAATTTAATCATATTCGCTAAATCCTTTTTTCCATATAAGGTAATATTCACAGGCCCAGGGACTAGAACTTGCATATATTTGTGGGGTGGGGGATATTATTTAGCCCAGCTCAATAAATTTACGTATATATATGTATATGTACATATGTGTGTGTGCGTTTGTATGATCCTGCAAGGATTTTAAATGGAAGGTGTAGATTATATTTACGGGGATAAAAATCAAGTTGCTTTTAGACTTTTGTTCTGTAGAAAATCCTATGGAGGTTGACGGAAATATATTTCAATGGGAATATTGTAAATTCATCCAAGTATTCACTTATGTGTGAAGGTAAACAGAAGATTTTCTCAGCTATGAAAAAGCTTAGTGTACTTTTCCTGAACGGAAAAAAAAAAAAAATTGAATTACAGGTGTACGGGATGTGAGTCAAGGTTAGAAATTTAATAAGAGGAAAGTTGTTTTATAAAGGTCTGATGATAAGCACTGAAGGCTTAACAGACTTAAATATCAGAGTAAGTCTCAGTGTTGGAGTGCTGGTTGTGCTCAATCTAGGTTTAGACTCAATCTCTAGGTAATCTTCCTCAATCCTGTGTTTTATATACCATCTTCATGCTGGAAACTCCCTTATTTATATCTTTAGTCCAGACTTTCTCCCTCAGTCCCACATCATTTAACAAACAGCTTTCTCTCTTTCTTAGAGATCTAAAAGGCATCTCAGTAAGTTAACAAGCTTCAAACCAAACTCTGAATTTATAGCTTTCCCTGTCTCAGAAGATATTACTCCAATCAACCTGTTATTTTGGCAGAAATTTTTGAATTCCTTGTCAACACCTGTCTGTCACTTGGCAAGTCCTGTTGTCTGTTCCTTAGAAATATATTCAGAACCTCATATACGTCTCATCCTTACACAGCTTAAGCCACCATTGTCTCTTGCCTGAGATAATTAAATTGCTTCCTTTCTGGTTTGTCTACACCTATTCTTGCCCTCCTTTAGTCTAGTCTCCAACAAGCCAGAGTGAATCTTCTAAACTTAAGGAAGATCACGTCACTCCTCTGCAAAGGCTTCGTATCTGCCGCTCTCCTCACTTCCTGACCTCATCTCTTACCACCCTCCCTTGTTTCCCCCACAGCACAGACCTCCGTGCTGCTCCCTAAACACAGTAAGTGGGAGAAGGCCTCCTCAAGACTTCTCAATTGTTTCCTCTGCGAATACTTCTCTTCCCCAGATACTGGTGCAGCTTTGTTCCTCACTTCCTTCAGGGTCAGCTCACATAGCATCTTGGACCTTATCAGACATGCCTTGCCCTGCTATAAATTTCTGTTCCCTTATTCAGCCATGTTTTCTTCATGGCCTTGACATTATGTAATTACATAGTTCTTTGTTTATTGCTTTATTGTGTTTCCCACCCTACTACAATGTGAGCTCCATGAGAGCAGAGGCTTTTCTTTTTCATCATTGCTATAACCCCAATTCCTAAACCTGCACTCAACAAATAATAATAGTAGCTGCTAAAATAATATCTTTAAATAAACACATTAAATGAATAAATGAATAGTGAGTAAAGATTATCTCAGAAACTATAACATGGGACATATTTTGAAATATATATGTATGTATAAATATATACATATATATTACTTGTAATATCAAAATATTTGTTAATATATGCATATTTAAATATATCAAAAAATAAATAGAGGCTATCGCTGGTCATTGTGATTACAGAGCTCTTTTTTTATTTCCTATTTTCAAAAATTTTTACAATAAACACATATTATTTTCAAATGATGACTTTTACATTTAATTTTTTTGACAGCTAAATAAAATAGAAAAAGAGAGGAGAATTATTTGGGGTATGGGTATGCATTCATCTAACCGTTTTCCAGATGGAGGGCCTCAGGTATCTGTCCTCTTACATGGTATAAAGGAGTCCTGCTCTGAGACTGCCTTTAAGATCTGTTTAATAGGAATGTCTTCAATGGGAAAATGTCCCAGAAGATTCCCCATCGAATTTCTTTAGATAGGATCCAAGCCAGACTCACTTTACTAAAACTGACACCTATATGGTGGATTTGGAGCCCTGGTGGCCTAATGGTTAAGTGTTAAGGCGTTAACCATGAGATTGGCAGTTTGAATCCACCAGCTGCTCCTTGGAAACCCTATGGAGCAGTTCTATTCTGTCCTATGGAGTGGCTATGAGTCAGAATCGACTAGAAGGCAATGGGTTTGTTTTTTGTATATGGTGGAGTGATAATAGAGATGTGATTAATTAAATAATTTCTTTTGAGGACGTTAGTATACGATAGTTTAAATTTTTGTTCTTCTAAGGAATAGTGAAGGAGCATGGGTGGTACAAGCAATCAGCTGCTAACTCGAAAGGTTGGTGGTTCAAACCCACCCAGTACCTCTGCAAAAGACAGGCATGGAGATCTGCTTCTGTAAAGATTACAGCCAAGAAAATCCTATGGAGCAGTTCTACTCTATAACACTTGGGGTCACCATGAGTCAGGGGGCCGACAGGACAGCAGGCAACAATAACAAAAACAAGAAGTAGTAACAGTTTGGAAATCTGGTGGTCTAGTGGTTAAGTGCTATGGCTGCTACCCAAAAGGTTGCCAGTTTGAATCCACCTGGCACCCCTTGGAAACTCTGTGGGGCAGTTCTAGTCGGGATTGACTCCATGGCAATGGCTTTTTTTTTTTTTTTTAGTGACAGGTTAAGAAGCTTAAAAGACAGTTAAAGTAGCTTCTAGACAAAGTCAGTTCTTTCAGGTGCTGGAAAATGCTCGTGAAATGGTGGAATTCCATATAGCAGTGCCAACTCTAACTGGATATAATACCAGATGATCAGAGAGGGAGAGTATAGTATATATGCTCTGTCTTTTGAAAGCTTCAGAAACTTTAAAAGATAGGAGTAGTGTTCTATTAGAATTCTCACTTAATATTTTGCACATGACTTCAAAGAGACAACTCCAAAGGAGATTATTAAAATTTTATCTCTCACGGTTATGTGAAAATGTTAATTCACTTACCAAAGAGAATATTATACACACATTTGGTTTAAAATTCAAATGCCATAGCAGATGTTAGCATTCAAATTTTCATTCACTTATTACCTTGCACAAAGATAGTAACTTCAAAATTAGCATATTACAATGTTGTTCAACAAAGATAGCACATTTCAACTAAAGAAAACCAGGGAGATGTCTGGAAGAGCAGTGGGAAAGAAGCGTGTTCTAGGACTAAAAATGTTGTTTTGTTCCTAGGGCTTCAGGCCAAAAGCACACTCACTCTGCTGTGATGAAAAACAAGAGCTAAGCCAGGTTTTGGGGTCCTGAAACTCATGTCCTTTGGGGAGTCTTCTTTAAAAAAATAAAATAAAAATCACAAGTATAAAGTTACACGCAGAGCATCGGAAAGGATCCTTGTCAGTGTGTTGGGGAAAATTTACTAAAAACAAAATCTACTCCCAACCCAGAATACCTTTTCACAAAAATAGAAAAGAAAGAAAACTTTTATAATTGAATAAGCATTAAACCAGAATGTGCAATCTGCTAGAGACTGCAAAGACAGAAAGGAACTTACTCTATATAGGTAAGTGATACAACCCATTACATTCAGTTTTTCAAGATGAAATTGCTAATTCCTAATATTTTTAAGGCAGGATACTTGAAATTATGCTAATCTCTTCCAGGAAACTGGGAGGTAGGGGTGTGGTCTTCCTTGATGCTTACATTTGAAAAACGGATGGCTCCCAGGTCCTTCAGCAAGCATCCTTAATTTACATACTTTTCAAAGAAAGTGAGAAATAATTCACAAGTTATCTAAAGTGAATTCTGAAAAAACAAGGAGGAGGGGAATTTCCTTATTTAACAGGAAAAATTAAAACCTATTATTTTCAGTTTGTATTTGTCCTTACAAGACCTGGAATGCAGTGGTAAAGTGCTCAACTTCTAACCAGAAGGTCCAGGGTTCAACCCACTAGCCACTCCAAAGGAGAAGAAAGATGTGGCAGTCTACTTCCATAAAAACTTACAGCTTTAGAAACCCTATGGGGCAGTTCTACTCTGTCCTATAGGGTCACTGTGAGTCAGAATTGACTCAACAGCAACGAGTTTATTTGTCCTTACTGGTGGAACCCTGAAACTTAACTTAAATTAGCTTCATGATTAATTTTTTTTCTGGGAGAATATAATTTGCTAGAGCTTGATCCCATTAACCCAACAATGTAATGAAAATTTACTTTATAGTTGTAAATATAATTCTTTATATCACCAGTGGTTCTTTGGCTGCAGTGCAAGGATTTCTAGCTATTCTTTTAGTGTTAAAGGGAAAGAAAAAAAAGAAAGAAAATCTTATATGCAAAATGAGAGAATACATTTGTTTAGAGTCATTCTTTCAGGAAAAAAAAGAAAACTATGAAAATTTAAATTTGATGCAAGAGGAAAGAAAAAACTATTTTGAAAACATTAAGAAATTCTGAAAATAAAAAATGTCAACAACTTGAGAGTAAGGCAAGTATCCAAATTATTATCTGCCTAGAGTCTAAAAGATATTATGAAAACACTACCAAGAATTTAGGTATTCAACACCTCTCATGAACTCAAGTTCTGCCACCTTCTTCACTATGTCAGTAGAATCTGTTTCTGAAGAAAATCTGCTGTATGTAAATATTTGTGTTTTCCTGATATGCTAAAGAAGATGGTGAGGAGGGAAGGAAAATTTGAGTGTGCCCTAGGCACTTTAATAAGTGGAGGATTTTTGTCTAGGCCTGTTAAAACAAAAATCATATTAAGCCAATAGTAGGAATTGATTTAAGTTTCTTTAATATACGATTTGCAAAAAGCTTCTGCTAATTTGACTAGGGAGTCAAAAATGCTCCCAAGATGAGCGATCCTCCAAAGACCCTTATACCCCATCTTATCAGCATTGTTATGGAAAAAACACCAGGGAGCAGTGTTTACACAATAACAATTTCCCTGAAACACAGCTGCCAGTCCAACCCTGGAGTTCCTTTTTCTGGAAGCTGGCTGCACATAGATAATTCTTCAAAATGACCTAATGACTAAGGTAAAATTGTTTTCACTAGTTTATCTAGACCATTGGTTGAGGCAAAGGTGACTTTTAGAAACCAGTTTTTTCAAGGCTCAAGGCTTAAAAGATCACCTCAGGGTAATGGCATGGGTGGGTCACCACAACATCATGGATCCAAGAAATCTGTATTCCAGGAGAATTAAAACTGTTTCTCAGGCCAATTACTTTGGATTAATATTCCAGATAAGTTTAGGTCTATTAGTAATATTCCTCTTAATTCCTTTCTTTGGCTAAAATTGAGATTGGCTATTATATGTTATATCATAAATGGATAAGTCCCCGGGTGGCACAAATAGTTAAGCACTGGACTACTAACCAAAATGTTAGCAGTTCAAACACAGCTAGAGGCTTCTTGGAAGTAAGGCCTGGTGATCTGCTTCTGAAAGGTCACTGCCTTGAAACCCTTTGGAACATTCTACTCAGCACACATTGGGTCACCATAAGTCAGAATCAACTCCAAGGCAACTAACAACAACAATTCAAAATGAGTGAATGAATGAAATTTTCTTCTTGGCACATACATTTTCAAGGATTTTTGAATGCTTAATACTATTAAAAATATTTTCACAGTTTACTCTCCAAAGACCAGAGATGTCTTCGGTAATTTTATTTTATTTTATTTTTTCCTTCCCTGAACTGTTAAAGGAAATTAAAAAATAAAATAAAATAAAAAAACAAAAACAAAGGCGGTTCAAAGGCATCACTCAGGAACGATGTAATACAGTAATTGCCTCAAGAAAAAAGCTTCTACTCATTCTTCTGAGATGAATAGCAATTCTTAGTACTCACCTAGTTAGTTTCATAACCATTAAGTAATTAATCCAAACAACATCTCTTTGTGAGCCTGGCAAGAATGATTACTTGTATTTTTGAAAGTTCACAAGACAGTTGATACTTTTTACATGATAAGTGCAGTGGAAAATTGGAATTAAAATACTGATTTCTTATCTTGAATCTGAATTATTACTATCATAATCAAGTGAGCAAATGCTAGGTCAGCTCAAAGCAAGCAATAATCCTCTGTAATAACTGCTATGATATGTTGTTGTTGTTAGGTACTGTCCAGTAAGTTCTGACTAATAGCAACCCTATGTACAACAGAACAAAACACTGCCTGGTCTCACACCGTCCTCACAATTGTTGTTTTGCTGATCATTGCAGTCACTGTGTCAATCCATCTCACTGAGGGCCTTCCTCTCTTTAGCTGACTCTCTTTACCAAACATAATGTCCTTCTCAGGGACTGGTCCTTCCTAATAACATGTCCAAAGTACATGAGACGAAGTCTCATCATTCTCACTTCTGAGGAGTGTTCTTGGTTGTTCTTCTTCCAAGACAAATTTGTTCGTTCTTCTGGCAGTCCATGATATATTCAATATTCTTCACCAACACCATAAATCAAAGGTATCAATTCTTCTTCGGTCTTCCTTATTCATTGACCAGCTTTCGCATGCATATGAGGTGATTAAAAATACCATGGCTTGGGTCAGGCACACCTTCGTCCCAAAGAGACATCTTTGCTTTTTAACACTTTAAAGAGGTCTTTTGTAGCAAATTTGTCCAATGCAATACGTTGTTTGATTTCTCGACTGCTGCTTCCATGGGTGTTGATTGTGGATCCAAGTAAAATGAAATCCTTGACAACTTCAATATCTTCTCTGTTTATCATGATGTTGTTTATTGGTCCAGTTGTGAGGATTGTTGTTTTCTTTATGTTGAGGTGTAATCTGTACTGAAGGCTGTAGTCTTCGATCTTCGTCAGTAAGTGCTTCAAGTCCTCTGCTTTCAGCAAGCAAGGTTGTACATCACAGGTTGTTAAGTCTTCCTTCGATCCTGATGACCCATTCTTCTTCATACAGTACAGCTTCTGAGATTATTTGCTCAGCATAAAGATTGAATAAGTATGGTGAAAGAATACACCCATCACGCACACCTTTTCTGATTTTAAATCACACAGTATCCCCTTGTTCTGTTCGAATGACTGCCTCTTGGTCTATGTACAGGTTCTGCGTGAGCACAATTAAGTATTCTGGAATTCCCATTCTTTGCAATGTTATCCATAATTTGTTATGATACACACAGTTAATATGATAAGAGGTAAGTCATCATAAAATATTATGTATATGTTATTTCCTCTAACTTAATTTTCAAGCCTAAAACCAAACCAAACCTGTTGCTGTTGAGTCAATTCTGACTCATAGCGACCCTATCCCCCAAACATCTGTATTATATTGGTAAAAATGATGTCCTCAAAAGATATCTTACTCGTATATAGGTCTTAGAAGGATGTATTACCCCATATTTATCCTAACCATTATTTAGTAATCTCTGTTACAGTTTCTTGTTCAAATCAAAATAATTAGCTTCTGAGATACCAGTAACAACCATTTCTTTCTTACATAAAATTGCAAGTTTTATAGTTAACTGCTTGTGATTACTGAAACAATATGAATATTTCCCTAGTTCTTTAAATTAACCATCTACAATGGACCATTGGTTCCCAGACTTTGCTGTACATTGGCAACAACTGGGGATCATTAAAAAATACAGATACCTGGCCTCCATTATCACACTGTGATTTAATTTGTATGGGGTGCGATATAGACACTGGGACTTTTAATAGCTTCCCAGGTGATTCTCATGTGTAAAAATGCTGGAGAACTACTGACCTAGGACATAAATTTCTTCTTTATAGAAGGTATTGCCCTTAAAATTTAGTCAAAACAGTGCTATCATAGAAAAAAAAAAAGTTCATCTCAATTGACAAAAATAGACTCACTTAAGGAACTTATAAAAATACTGATGTCTAGGCTCCACTCTCAGAGATCTCATTTAATTGGTTTAGAATGCAGTAGGGCACAGCTATCCCCAGGGATTCTAATGTGCATTCAGGGTTGAAGGCTGAGAATCACTGAGTTAAATATATCATATACCTATGATATGTTAACCACTTTATATAACTGCAATTCTCTATCTCTTCTACACTGAAATCCTCAAGTATGTAAACAACCAATTCAGATAAATTCAGTTCCAGACAGTGGCTTTTTACTTCTGCCACTTCTGCTTCTCCTTCTTCTTCTTCTCTTCCTTTTCCTCCTTATCCCCCTTCCCTTCTCCTCCTCTTTCTTTCCCCCCACTTTTTTTTTCCATTTCTTGGTGGCTCCTCAAAGATTTGCAACGCAATTTTCCTCCCATGTAGTGGAAGCAAACCCAGCTGTATCTTGTCTTACCATTCATTCACTTAATCAACAGACAACAAACACATTGTGCAAGAACTGTGCAAGCAGTTGCTAACTGGGAATCCAGAGATGAATGAGACCGATTTCCCACCATCAAGACATTGATTGTTAATTGTCTTTGAAATCCAGGTTTTCTCACCTTCCTAAGTAACCATGGAGCCCAGGTGGCACAGTGGTTAAGAGCTATAACTGCAAACCAAAAGGCTGGCAGTTTGAATCCACCAGCTGCTCCTTGGAAACCCTATGGGGTAGTTTTGCTCTGTCCTATACAGTCACTATGAGTCAGAGTCGACTCCATGGCAATGGGTTTGGGTTTGGTTTAAGTAACCATAAAGGATTAAGCTAAGAAAATGGGCAATGTCTGGAGGAGACACCAGTCTTCCTTTGGCAAGGGAAATGAATTTTTCTGTTGTGTATACATGGTTATTTGTTTTAGCATTCACCTCTAAAATCATTATGCCACTTTTGTCGCCTTATTATCTTACCTATTGGTAATTCTCATGGTGAGATTTTGGACCAGGGGTAAGACAGCAAGGTAAGCTAACACCATGGAGGATAAAGGCTGATTGTAAAGGGACTCTCCCCGCCCCCCCACCCCCTTACTTGCTTGTTTTCTTTCTTTCCAAGAAAATTGTGAATTTTAGATGTCCACATGGGTTATAGTATTAGAATTGTGGTCTGGATATGTAGAGGTTTTACTTTTTTGGCCACCTGTAAACCTGTAATGCTTTCCCCATATTTTGGTTGATGCTATTTTTCATTCAGCTACTGACTATACAATTGATCTGTTATTTCTCTCCAATTAATTTGTAAAGAAAATGTTTTCTACCTACAGCAACACTTGCCAATGACATTTCAAAAATGTCTACTGTGTTTTATAACAACTGGCCTTAAGCACCTGAAGCTAATAAATAACTACAGACTTTGATTTACTTTGGGATACCAGACATTTATGAGATCTAAATGGTGACCCTTTCCTGACAAATGAATAAAGGAGCTTGTTTTCACCTATTGTTTACAGACCTATGGACTCATTCTGTCCTATGGAAAGGGCTATTTTGTAATCCTTAATTAGTTAACCATCACCACTCCTATTTTGTAGTACTCAAAAAACTCTGTTTTTTCTCTCATGGAACAACTCAGTGAATATTTCTGCAGTAATTTTTTGCTGGACATTAACAGGCTCCTGCCTGTATGTATGTAATTTTATCTCTGGTGGTCTTTTCTCTAGTCTTTAATAGTCTGGAGGTTTCTCTGAGATTGTTTCAAAAAATAGCACTACTGGTTTATATTACATTGTTAAGTACATTTAGTCAAAAAACTTACATTCTTATTTTTCTAATGATCCCAATTTAAAAAAAAACTCTTTATAAAGAGGACTCATTTGTTGGATTCAGTAAGGCTCCACATGAAAAAGGAAATTTTACTGTTGAGTTTGTCACAATTTTTCTGGATTGTTGGGAAGGTTCAATTTTTAGAGTATTCTACTAAAAATGTCACAGCTATAATTATGTTGAAATTTATCCATGAAATTTAATTTGTTTCTAAATGGCCAGAAATCAGTAAACTTACTTTTAAAAAAAATTCTCTTCATGCTAATAATATTAGCAACCAATTTTTAGGAAAAACAATTTATTATTATTATTTTTTAAAGTATTTGAGTTCTCTTACCTTAATCCTTATAAATACTCCCTGGATACCTAACCATAAATGAGAACTTTTCATAAAGCTATTTAATGTAAAGTCTTACTGATGGTACCACATCAAAGAAATAATAACACACATTGACTTAAATAATCAATTAGGAAAGTGTCATTTTACTGATTGGACTAACTATACTTGTTCTGTTGTAAATGAGACACAATTGACTCTCACACGGTTGAGAAATGTACCTAAAAATTTTATCAAAATTAGGTGGTGCTCCCATGGCTTTGTGTATTTATGTTGAGGTAATATTACTCATGTTATATGCTCCATGAAGGATCTTATGCCATTTTGGGGTTTTAATACTTCCATACTGCTAATATCTCAAATGATGTACCCTTCTTTTATCTATGAGCCTAATAAAGTGCAACTCTCCAAGAAGTCAGAGCTACTAATTTCTATCACTTCATTCACAGGTTTGTCCCTTGACTTGGGGTTCCTGAATTAGAGTCCTGCATTTAAGTTGCCCTTTAAATGGTAATCACAGTAAATTAAACTCTATAGACTCTGTTATAAGGTATTAAAACAAAAAACATTTAACCCAACTTCCTGCAATGATGCTCAACGCAGTAGAATCACTTTAGTTTATATACAGAACAAATATGGAGGGGTTTATGTGCTGGCTGACACTTCTTGTTGCATTTGGGTTAAGTCAAACAATCTCTAGGTAAAATTCAAGAACAAATCAATTGGTCATTCAAGGGGGGAGAAAGTCATTCATGGGATCTTTTCATATGGCTGGGGCTTGTCATATGAGGTGACGCACAGGTGTTCTACAAACTTCAGTTGTATTTTCTGAATTATTGTTCTTAACAAGTGTATTTTTAAAGAGTCTTCAGTGTTGTTGCACAGGCACATTCCCGTTTGTTCACACATTAGATGATTCTATATCAAAACGTGACTCAAGTGATTCAGAAACATAATGGGTTCCTGGAAGAATGGCCCCTGAAACCGAGATGGTGCTGTAGAATGTAAAGCTTTATATAATTCTCCTATCCTTTGTGTGGTAGTTTCTTCATCTCAAGATGAAGGGGGAGACTATAAAGTAAAAATGTCCATCTACAGCAGCACTTAAGTGATACCAAAACTGGCTTGCCTTCTATCACAACTGTCCCTAACCAGCTGAAGCTGATAAAATATCACAAACATTTAGCGACCCTGGGTTGGCAGACCATACTGCATCTAACCATAGACAGTTCAGACCAATGAACAATTAGATGTGTTGTAAGCAACAGTGTACAGATCAATGGAATCATTTTGTTCTATCCTGAGTTTTCAATGCTTAATCAGCGTAACTCCCATTCAGTCTTCTTTTCAAACATTTAAACTCCCCTGAGCACTCCCTTTTAGTGAACTTATCAGTGAATTTATTCGCAGCCCTGGTTGGGCAGTGGTTAAGCGTATGGCTGCTAGCCAAAATGTTGGCAGTTTGAATAGGATAAAAATGTGGTAATCTGTTTCTTTAAAGATTACAACTTTGAAAACCCTATGGGCTAGTTCTATTCTGTCCTACAGGGTCACTATGAGTGGGAATTGACTTGATGGCAATGGGTTTGGTTTGGTTTATGTTTTCTCTTGCCAGGCAAGTTAACAAATGCAGCTATGTAATTTTAACCATACAACCAAATAATATCTTTTGTCTGCAGAAAGTATAACCATTTATCTCCCTCTTTTCCTATAAAATCCTAATATTTGGGGCCCAAACAAGGGTTCTCTCATCTCACCTGGTATATAATTTCTAACTTAAGATCACGGCTTCGAACTGGTTCGGTTCAATTCAAACCCCCGCTGACAATTTGCATTTCCACCCCAGATATACTGCTTCAGAATCTACAGTTAAACAAGATCCCCAGGTGATTCTTATGTATAATAAATTTTGAGAACCACTGCTCTACTAGTGGTTCTCAGAAGTGGTCCCTGATCAGCAGCATTAGCATAGCCTGGGAGCTTGTTGGAAATGCAAATTCTCAGCAGAGAGTCAAATCAGAAAAAAAAAACCTTCTTCAGATGTGTGCTCATCCACATATTTTATTTCTGAGTCACAGGAAGGGTAATTCACATACATACGTGTTTTGGGAGAGTAGGGGTGTGGGAAGAGTGGACAAGAGCAAGAGTTGAAAGACGGAGGAATATAGATTGAGGATGCTAAGCATACAGATTTTTAAAAATTCATAATAGAAATAATTATATCCTTTTATAATTTGTCTCTTGGTAACAACATTTTGTTTCTATCATAAGGTTTTTCCAAGCGACTGAGCCTTGTATTTTAAGATTTACTTTTGCCCTCATATATAAAAAAAGAGAAGCCAATTGCTTTCTGTGTTTCTTTTAATATCTCATATTGATTGACATTAAATTCATAAATAAATTAGAGGAAATGGTATGGTAAATTATAGTATCCAGTGTTTAAAGATCTAACCAATTTAAAAAAAAAGTTACATACTATGAGTGGTAATAAAATACATATGTGACTAAAAATGGAACAGAGATACTTATCAGGAAAAACACAGCTTAAAATTGTCTGGAAAGACAGAGTTTGAAGCAGCAAATCATTTAAAAATGCATATACTTAATTGTCAAAATTTATGTTGTGAAATTTAATTAAACATGCTCTAGCCATTTGGGTTTTAAATGCTAGGTAAAATACTAAGTGAAAGATATGAGGAATCAATATTATCCTCCTGGCATTTTGTTTCAGCTATATAGTAGCTTTCTTACTAGGTGTGTAAGAGAGCTACTAATATTTTTGCCTTGATCTATGGGAAAATGAACATTCTATAAAGGATAAATCTATTAATTAGAGACCTGCACAGCTTTCTTTCTTGCTGGTGTAATCGTTAAATTGATTTTTCCAGTCCATCATGTAATTGCTCCAGCGATGAAATCCTGCTTTCCACTCTTGTTCTGCTTCATCAATATTTCCTGTAAAACATGGAATAAGTTATATTAATATAAATTTTAATCTTTGTTTACATTAATTGAAAAATAATTTTGATTACAGATGCCATTTTCTCCAAATATACTGCACAGCAAATTTTTTATTCTTCATTATTATCAGCTTCTTGATCTACCTGAAAAGCTTTAAATAAAAAAAGCTATAGATCTTACAAAAATATATATAACATATGCAAAAATGTATGTATAATATACAATGTATAAATTGCAAAAATGGGTTTATATGTTATATTATGTCAAACTGCATCATAGCACATTATATAAGCTTAAATTTTCAAGAAGATATACAGATATTACTTTCTTCTCTTGATACCTTATGCATAAAAATCTCATTCAGTGTATGTCATTTGTATATATATTTGTATAGACATAATGTTTTTTTATTATTGTACTTCAGGTGAAGGCTTACACAACAAATAGTTTCTCATGAAACAGTAGTACACATGTTGATTTACGACATTGGTTAACAACCCCACAACATATCAACCCTCTAACTTCTCAACCTTTTTTCTTGATGAAAATACACACAGCCAAAGATACACCATTTCAAAAATTTCTACATGCACAGTTCAGTGACACTGAATACGCTCTTCGAATTGTGCTGTTATTCTCACTTAAGATGAAGTCTTACAGAACAAAATAGTTTCTCATTTAACAGTTACTACAAATGTTGCCCTATGACAATAGTTAACAATCTCACAACACATCAACAATATCCTTACTCAACCTTGGGTTCCCTATCACCAGCTTCCTTGTCCCTTCTGCCTTCTGGCCCCTGTCACTAGACTCCTGTATCTCATTGGTCTCATTTGGTTTTATGGGGCTGTCCACTCCCAGGCTGAACGGTGAACCTCAGAGGTAACTACACCACTAAGCTGAAAGCGTGTCTGGGGGCCATACTCTCAAGGTTTCTCCAGTCTCCTTTAAGCCAGTAAATCTGGTATTTTTTTTGTGAGTTAGAATTATGCTCTACATCCTTCTCCAGCTCTGTCCAGAACCCTCTGTTGTGATCCTGGTCAGAGCAGTCAGTGGTGGTAGCTAGGCAACATCTAGCTGTACTGGACTCAGTCCGGTGGATGCCTTGGTAGCTGTGGACAATTAGTCCTTCAGACTAATCTTTTCCTTGTATCCTGTTCTCTTCATTCTCCCTTGCTCCGGAAGGGATAAGACCAGTGGAGTATCTTAGATGGCCACTCACAGGCTTTTAAGACTGTAGACACTACTCACCAAGGTAGAATGTAGAGCATTGTCCTTATAAGCTGTGTCATGCCAATTGAGCTAGATGTTCCCTGAGACCATGGTCCCCACAGCCCTCCACCCAGCAATTCGGTCCATCAGGGAGTTTGGATGTGTCTATGGGGCTTCCATGACCTTTCCTTGTACAGGTTGTGCTAGTTTCCCCTGTATTGTGTACTGTCTCACCCTTCACCCAAGATACCACTTATCTATTGCCTATTTAATACTTCCCCCTACTCCTCCCATCCCTGATAACCAACAAAGATTGTTACTATTTGTGTGAACTTTTTCATGGGTTTTTACAATAGAGGTCTCATACAATATTTGTCCTTTTGTGATTGACTTATTTCATTCAGCATAATGTCCTCCAGTATCATCCATGTTATGAGATGCTTCACAGATTCATTGTTGTTCTTTCTCGTTGCATAGTACTCCACTGTGTGTATGTACCACAGTTTGTTTATCCATTCATCTGTTGGTGGGCATCTAGGTTGTTTCCATCGTTTTGCTATTGTGAACAATGCTGCCATGAACATAGGTGTGCATATGTCTATTCCAGTGACGACTCTAATTTCTTTAGGATATATTCCTAGGAGTGGGATTACTGGACCGAATGGTATGTCTATTTCTAGCTTTCTGAGGAAGCACCATATCATTTTCCAAAATGGTTGTATCAATTTTGCATTCCCACCAGCAATGAATAAGAGTTACCATCTCCCCGCAGCCCCTCCAACATTTGTTATTGCCAGTGTTTTTGATGCGTGCCAGTAATGCCGGGGTGAGATGGTATCCCATTGTGGTTGTAATTTGCATTTCTCTAATGGCTAGTGATTGAGAGCATTTCCTCATGTGTCTGTTGGCCACTTGAATATCTTCTTTGGTGAAGTGTCTGTTCATTTCCTTTGCCCATTTTTTAATAGGATTATTTGTCTTTTTGTTGTAGAGGTGTTGGATTTTCTTATAGGTATGGAGATTAGACCTTTGTCTGACTTGTACTGTCCAAAAATTTTTTCCCAGTCTGTAGGTTCCCTTTTGACTCTTTTGGTGAGGTCTTTTGAAGAGCATAGGTGTTTGATTTTTAGAAGATCCCAGTTATCTGGCTTATCTATTGGGTTTTGTGCATTGATGGTTATGGTTTGTATCCTGTTAATGCCATGTATTAAGGCCTGAAGTGTTGGTCCTATTTTTTCTTCTGTGAACTTTATAGTTTTAAGCTTTATATTCAGGTCTTTGATCCATTTTGAAGTAGTTTTTGTATACGGTGTGAGGTACGGGTCCTGTTTCATTTTTTGCAGATGGATATCCAGTTTTGCCAGCACAGTTGGTTAAAAAGACTGTCTTTTCCCCATTTGATGGACTTTGGGCCCTTGTTGAAGATCAGGTGACCATAGCTGGATGGATTTACATCTGGGTTCTCAATTCTGTTCCATTGGTCAATGTATCTGTCGTTGTACCAGTACCAGGCTGTTTTGACTACTGTAGCTGTATAGTAGGTTCTCAAGTCAGGTAGTGTGAGTCCTCCAACTTTATTCTTCTTCTTCAGTAGTGCTTTACTTATTCGGGGCTTCTTCCCTTTCCATATAAAGTTAATGATTAGTTTTTCCATCTCTTTGAAGAATGTTGTTGGTATTTGGATGGGGATTCCATTGTATTTGTAAATTGCTTTAGGTAGAATTGTCATTTTCACAATGGTGAGTCTGCCTATCCATGAGCATGGTATGTTTTTCCATTTATGTAAATCCCTTTGGGTTTCTTGCAGTAGTGTTTTGTAGTTTTCTTTGTATAGGTCTTTTACATACCTGGTCAGATTTATTCCTAAGTATTTTATCTTTTTAGGGGCTATTGAAAATGTTATTGTGTTCCTGATTTCCTTTTAATCGTTCCCCTTATTGGTGTATAGGAATCCAACTGATGTTTGAATGTTTATCTTGTATCCTGCTACTCTGCTGAATCTTTCTATTAGTTCCAGTAGATTTCTCATGGAGTCTTTAGGGTTTTCTCTGTATAGTATCATATCATCTGTAAACAGGGACAGTTTAACTTCTTCATTACCAATTTGGATGCCCTTGATTTCTTTTTCTTGCCTTATTGCTCTAGCTAGAACACCCAGCACAATGTTAAATAGGAGTGGTGATAAAGGGCATCCTTGTCGTGTTCCTGTTTCCAAGAATGATGTTGGCCATTGGTTTGCATAGATGCCCTTTATTATGTTGAGAAATTTCCCTTCTATACCTATTTTATTGAGAGTTTTTATCAGGAATGGGTGTTGGACTTTGTCAAATGCCTTTTCTGCGTCAATTGAGATGATCATGTGATTCTTTTCTTTCCTTTTATTTATGTGGTGGATTACATTGATTGATTTTCTAATGTTAAACCATCCTTGCATACCTGGTATGAATCCTACTTGGTTGTGGTGTATTATTTTTTTTGATATGATGATGAATTCTATTGGCTAGAATTTTGTTCAGAATTTTTGCATCTAAATTCATGAGAGATATTGGTCTGTAATTTTCTTTTTTTGTGACGTCTTTGCCTGGTTTTGGTATAAGTGTTATGCTGGCTTCATAGAATGAATTTGGAAGTGTTGATTCCTCTTCTATGCTCTGAAATAGCTTGAGTAGTACTGGTACAAGCTCTTCTGTAAATGTTTTGTAGAATCCTCCAGTGAAGCCATCTGGGCCAGGGCTTTTTTTGGTTGGGAGTTTTTTATTACCTTTTCAATCTCTTCTCTTGTTATGGGTCTGTTCAGATTTTCAACATCACTTTGTTGCAGTTTGGGTAGGCTGTGTGTTTCTAGAAATTTATCCATTTCCTCTAGGATTTCAAATTTTTGGAGAATAGTTTTTCATAATATTCTGTTATAATCCTTTTTATTTCAGTTGGGTCTGTTGTAATGTCCCCCATTTCATTTCTTATTTTGGTTATTTGTGTCCTCTCCTGTTTTTCTTTTGTCAGTCTGCCCACTAGTTTGTCGATTTTGTTGATTTCTTTCAAAGAACCAACTTTTGGTTTTGTTGATTCTTTCTCTTGCTTTCCTGTTCTCCATTTCATTTATTTCTGCTCTGATCTTTACGGTTTCCTTTCTTCTGGTGGTTGTGGGCTTTTTTTGCTGTTCTCTTTCTATTTGTTTGAGTTCTGTAGTTAATGTTTTGATTTTGTCCCTTTCTTCTTTTTTGATATGTGCATCTATTGCTGTAAATTGTCCTCTGAGGACTGCCTTTGCTGTGTCCCAAAGGTTTTGGTATGATGTGTTTTCATTCTTATTTGATTCTAGGAAATTTTTGATTCCATCTCTGATTTCTTCTATTACCCAGTGATGTGTAAGCAGGGTATTATTCAGTTTCCATGTAGTTGATTTTTTTTCCTTGTTCTTTCTATTGTTAATTTCTACCTTGATGGCATTGTGGTCAGAGAAGATACTTTGAATTATCTCAACGTTTTGGATCTTGTTGAGGATTGCTTGTGGCCTAAGATGTGGTCTATTCTGAAGAATGTTCCATGGGCATTGGAAAAGAAAGTGTACTTTGCAGCAGTTGGATGGAGAGTTCTAAATATGTCTGTGAGGTCCACTTGGCTGATTGTGCCCTTTAGGTCTTCTGTGTCTTTGCTGAGTTTCTTCTTAGTTGTTCTTTCCTTTACAGAGAGTGGTGTGTTGAAGTCTCCTACTATTACTGTGGAACTGTAAATTTCTCTTTTCAGTGTTGTTAGAGTTTGTTTTATGTATTTTGGGGTCCTGTCATTGGGTGCGTAGATGTTTATTACGGGTATGTCTTCATGATGGATCGTCCCCTTAATCATTATATAGTGTCCTTCTTTGTCTTTTATGGTAGACTTTGTTTTAAAGTCTATTTTATCTGAGATTGGAATTGCCACTCCTGCTATTTTTTGGTATTTGTTAGCTTTATATATTTTTTTCCAAACTTTGACTTTTAATAAATTCACCTCTTTGTTTCTAAGGTGTGTCTCCTGTAGACAGCATATTTATGGATCCTGTTTTTTTATCCATTGTATCACTATCTGTCTCTTTATGGGTGCATTGAGTCCATTTACATTCAGTGTAATTATTGGTAGGTGTGAGTTTGTTGCTGTCATTTTGTGGTGCTGACGTTTTGTTTGTTCTTCATACTCTCTTGTGCTGAGTTACTTTTGTTTGTTGATTTTTTTCATTTCTTTTGTTTTTTAGGTTTTGTTTTTGCTGAGACCGTATGTCTTTCCTCTTTTTTTTTTTTTTTATGAGTATGTTTATTAACTTTCTTGGTGGTTACCATGAATTTTACCCTTATCTTTCTAAGTTTGAAGCAGTGTACCATTACTTGGTATCACCTTGCCTTCCTCTCCATTAGAAGGTTCTATAGCTATGCCATTTATTCCCTCTTTTATTGTTTTGATGTTGTTGTCATTTACTGATTAACTGCTCTGATTCCCTGTTGTATACCTTTTGGTTTTGGGGAGTCCTCCAGAGTTCATTTCCTAGACTGGTACTTGGCTCGTACAGTCCTGCATCCTAGGTTCTGCCTGTGAGCTGAAGCTGTTTATCCTCAGATCGAAGAACTCCCTTTAATAATTCTTGTAAGTTTGGTTTGACCTTTATATATTCCCTTAATTTCTGTTTATCTGGAAATGATCTAATTTCACCATCAAATTTGAATGAGAGTTTTGCAGGATATATTATTTTTGGCTGACAATTGTTTTCTTTCAAAATTTTATATAGGTCATCCCATTGCCTTCTTGCCTGCATGGTTTCTGCCGAATAATCTGAGCTTAGTCTTATTGTTTCTGTTCTGTATGTGACCTCTTGCTTTTCATGAGCTGCTCTCAGGATTCTGTCTTTGGTTTTTACGAGTGTGAATATGATATACCTTGGTGATTTTCTTTTGGGGTCTCTTCTATATGGGGTTTCTTTGAGCTTCTTGGATGGCCAGCTTTTCATCTTTCATTATCCTGGGGAATTTTTCTGTCAGCAGTTCCTCAAGGATCCTCTCTGTGTTTTCTGTTTTCTCCCCTGTACTGGAATTCCAATCACTCACAAACTTTTGCTTTTTATTGTGTCCGACATAACTCTCAGTGTCTCTTCATTTTTCTTTGTTTTTTCTGAGTTTTCCTGAAACAGAGTTGTATCCAACTGTTTGTCTTTAATTCCACTGATCGTGTCTTCCACCATTTCAAATCTGCTTCTCAGCCCTTCTATGACACCGTCCATTTCTGAAATCTTGTTGTTTATCTTTTGGATTTCTAATTGTTGTCTTTTTATAATTTCTATTTGTGAATTTATTTTGGCATTTTGTTCCTGCATTATTTTCTGGAATTCTTCCAATTTTTTGTTTGTATTTTCCATGAATTTGTCTATTTTTTCCCCATGTTTGTCAGCTTTTTGCCTCAGTTCTTGGAGAATTCTGAGTTTTAGAAATTTGAATTCCCTATCAGGTAGTTCTAGTGCATTTTCTTCCACATGAGAGTCATCTGGTGTTTTATTTTGGATGCCTACTAGAACTATCCTCTCTTGTTTTTGTAAATGTTTTGATATTGTCTGCTGTCTTCTGGGCATTCTATAGTTATTTTTCTCGTTTATTGATTGTAGATTTATTTATTTCGTCCCTTTCTTTTAAGAAAATTTTGACTATGTCTGAGCAGGCGGACTGTGTGTTCTTTGTTGTTTGCTCGTCTGTGGACACAATACTTTTCACCTCCTTCTCCAACTGGCAGGGTCAGTCACTCAGGTATGTTACGGCAGGGCAGCTCTAGCTGAAGAGGAGTTACTGGGATGGTTTGTTTGTGGCACTTACTACAGCCACCTGAGCGGGTCGGTAATCAGTGCAGGGCATGTTCCAGTAGGCTGTGCCTGTGCTGCTTGGTGGTGTGATGTCAGGCACATGGTGCAGGTGGGCAGGATGCAGCAGGGAGATTGTTATGTGTGGAGCTAAGATGGATATGGGAGAGAGGAGAGAGGAACAGGAGCCAAAAACATACAAAGAAAAAGAATGCTAGGGGAGCTTGCCATTGGAATGAAGAGATGAGAGACTATGAAATGGAGAAAAATAGAAAGGGAAAGAGGAAGAAAAGAATGAATAAATAAAAATCAGAACGATTAAAGAAATGCAAAGTTCCCAGGGATCCCACCGATGCAGATATGAGGTCTGGGGAAGTCGCTCTCAGGTGTTGCATTACAGCCTAGCTAGAAGGCATAGAGGTATACAATGCCAGGTATTCAGGGAACAGAAATAGAAGGAAGATATAGAGAGATGAGAAATTGAGCAATGAAGAAAGACAAAAAGGGAAAAAGAGGGAAAAGAAAACAAAACAAATGAAAAAAAAAAAAGAACAAGAAAGGCCCCCCAAAAAAACAGAAAAAAAAAAAAACAAGAAAAAAAGAAATGCCCTCAGGGATCTCTACGCACGTCGGTGGAAGCCGAGGGGGAGTCTCCTTGCCACGCAGCTCCACCTGGCCAGAAAGGGCTCCCAACTCCAGAAAAGGAAAAGAAAACAAACAAAGAATTCAAAACGAAGAAACGAACAAAACCCCGGTATCCCACCAGCGCAGCAGTCCAGACCGGGAAGCAGCTCCAAACTCGAACGGAGCTCCGCAGCCCCTCAGAAAGAAGCAAAGATGGCGCATGGAGCCAGGTACTCGAGTGAAAGGCGGGGGAGGTGGCGAGAGGCAAGGAAGTAATCAAAAGGAACAGAAAAAATAAGCAACACTAGCAGCCAACAAATGGCACTCAGAGAGCCAGCTAGTGCAGACTGGTGTTTCTGGACAAGCGACTGCATCTTCGGGAAGCAGAGGGGTCTGAGTGTGGGTGAAGAAGGGTGGAGAGTGGGAAAGTGTATATCACAAATTACCGGAGCTCTGCAGCCCCTCAGGAAGAAGTAAAAATGGCGCAGGGGGCGAGGTACTCGAGTGAAGGGAGGGGGAGGTGGCGAGAGGCAAGGAAGAAATCAAAAGAAGCAGAAAAAAGCAACACCAGCAGCCAACAAATGACACTCAGAGAGCCACCCGTTCGGTTGTGTGGAATTCAAGCATCCGGTGTTTGCCAGTCAAGAGATTGTGGCCATGGTAAGCAGAGGAGGCCGAGCTGGGGTGAAGAAGGGCGGGGAGGTGGAAAGCATATATCGCAAATTACTGGTTGTTTTGTCTCCCGCTGGACACTCCGTGAAGTTGCTTTCTCATACCCTGTTTGCTGGTCTCCGATAAGAGTCCAAGATGGCGGATCTGCACTGCATTAGCTGGTAGGGGACCTCTGCATGAAATCTCTCCTCGCTCTCCATTCTCTGTCAGTTTTCTCACTCCATTTGGTGCTTGGCTGAGTTCTTTATCGCTTCATTTGATGTTTTAGGGTTTCAGGATTGTTGTATTCTCTGTTAGGCTTAGTTTTTTGGATCTTTGCTGTGGAGGGATGGCGTGGTGCTTCTGCCTGGAGTGCCATTTTCTATAGACTATTAATTTTGATAAAAATGCTTATATAGGAGTATTTATTAACACTTAAGGGTAACTGTGCAAATGGCATCCTATATAGATTTTAGACTTATTCCAATATATTTTAATGTGCAACAATGTCTCATCATTGTATTGCTTTACCAGACAAAAGATAAGGCTATCTCTGCTTTCAAAGAGTTTGCAAAGTACATGTGTGTGTCATGTGATAGGAATCTTTATGCCAGGAATAATTTGAGGTAATGAACCAAAAAAAGGTCTATGTACTCTAAGAAACTTGCAATCCTGACTTATTAATGTATTATAAGGTATAAAGTTTTTGAACAATGGAAGCTCTTAAATTACAAACTTTTTAAAGCGTATATTTATATCCCCAATATAAATAGATATGATAAGGCTACATGACAGTTGACATTATTTAAGACTATAAGAATTTTTACATTTGGGCTTGTTTTTCTTTTTGAACTTTCAGGATGTTAAATTGTAGTCGTCAAATTAGAAGCAAAATTTTAAGTGATTTCAACTTTCCTGAAAGTATGCAGTGACTTTTTTTTTAAATATATACTTTTCAGTTAGGTAGCTTTGAAATTATTAATAACTTTGTAAGATATTAATTTGGAGAAGACAATTCTATGATTAATTTAAAGTTTATATGCAAATAAAAACATTTACAAAATTTCTATAGCCATTAAAATATTCCCTGCAATTTAGGATATACTTAGACATGAAATGTTCATACTGTGTGGACATTAGATGAATATTTGCAAATTTATAGACAAATGTTCCACTTTTATATAAAAATGCCTTTTAAAAGGTCAATGACTATAACTTTTTGTGAATAACAGAACAATTCTAAATGGTGAGAAAGTATAGATGTGGAAGAAAGATGTTAAATATACCAAATGATCCACTTTTAAGCTTATTTTAATAGTATTTAATTTCTATTTGAAATGTTACTTACACAAAGTAAGGGCTGTAACGTTCAGAAAGAACAACATTTTCGTTATAACAAATAAATGATTGATAATTTAGCATTTGGAACATAACTTAATATATAGAGAAAAGTTCTCAGATCTGATTTCCTTTCCTTGTCTATGGAATGATACCTAGTCCTTGATTCAGATAAATGTAACTTTCTTTATGTATCATGATCGAAAGTCTATACAATTTAGTACATTGAAATACTTTAACCTGAGTACTTTTTCCTTTAGAAGCGCTGGTCATTGATTGAGACAATAAAATATGAAACATTTAATTATTATCTAACAGAATGCAGAGAAAGTGAATGCATTGTAAAAAGAAGATAAAATTTTTGATTGCCATGAAATAAATCAAAACGAAGATTAGACGTTTTTCTCTTCTCCTTCCTTCAACTCCTCCTTTCCCTCCTCTCTTTCTTCTTTTACTTCTTCTATTCTCATATTGGCTTATTTGTTGGTGTAAGGACAAAATCTGTGGTATCATTTCAGTGTTTTTTATTATTAACGTTAGCACAGTAATGATGAAACTATATAACTTAAGTGGGCTGCCACATCACAAACTAAATATTTAGAGAATTAAACTTGATCAGTAAATTGTAATTTATTTAACATTTGAGGGAAGAAACACCATTAAAGTAAGCAATATCTTTGCTTTATAGTTGATTAATTAAAATATAATTATGTCTTTGACCAGATTCATACTGCTTAATCAATCTGATAGGTTCCTAACTTGTAATCTTAACCAAAATGCAGTATTTTAACTGAATGTACTAGAACGAAGATTGAAAATCCGAATAAAAGGAAACATGTAAACAAGGAGAGAAAGAATGTGGAGGGTTGGCACTAAATTCAAATTTCAAATATTGATCAATTCCATCAAATATTGGGCTCTTATTTTCTTCAAAGAGTTTAACTTCTAATGCCCTCTTTAAATTTGTTTTAGAAAGAAAGAAGTATAACTTGCAGAATAATTTTTTTCCATTTATTTTCTATTCTTTGTTTCTTTTTCCAGTGCCAATATTTTGTGTTCTGAGCTGTGAACATAATGAAAGTTTAACACAATACATTATGATTTAATTAATTTTACGAGGAAAAAATATGAATCAATTTATTGATTTTCTGAAGTTCTTATGTAAACAATACTATATGAAAATCTTCTTTATTCATTCTATATGATGTCCATACTATATAATAATATGCAGGGGAAAAAGTGTCCTGTTTTCATTCACACTATTAACAATGGAACACATACTATTTATTAATTTAACACATACAATAATGAATTGTCCTCAGGTTAAATATACTATTATATGGCATTTAAATAATATCTGTTAAAAAAGTAACACAATAAAGGTAAAAGTAGAAGGACAAGGGCAAATACGTAGCACACATATACATAGAAGAAAAATAAGAGTTGCATTATGGAAAGTAGGCATGGCAAAAAGGATGGTCAAAAATAAATAGGTAAATAATTATATAAATAAGATAAATCAACTTCAATATTGATAAAACTTAAAATTCTCGTGACTTTTGTTCTTAACATTCAAACATAGGAAGTAAAAAAAAAAAAACTATTCAAAATATAAAGATATACTAAAATAAATACACTAACTGTTGGAGAATTTAACTCACTTCTGTTATTTCATAAGGTCTTTAATAATGTAAAAAGTAAGGATTTGGTCATTTAAAAAATATTTAACCTTAGAGACAGATAATTTATCTTTTTTTCAAAAGAAAAATATATTTCAAAAAGTGCTGTTATATTATACACCCCCATCTAAAAAACAAAAACTTCATTAAATTTAATCTGTAAAATAGAAAACTGTGTAATCTATTTTTATAAAATGAAAATTTATGCCAAAATAGCAAATGATCAAATAAATATATAACCTAAAAGGTCCTCTAATACTTAAGAGAGTGTGTGGATATTTATCACATGTATGTATAAATAGAGATATTAAAAAGCATACACACAGATCTCTCCAAAGCAAATCTTTGTGTGCAAGAAAAAGGCAAATGTGCAAATGAAGATATTTTGGAAGATATAGTCTAAATAACAGGTATGCAGACATAGGGGATGTTGCCAAATTTGCATTCAAAGTCATATTTGAATCCTAAGTACTTTCATGCTGAAACAAGAAAAGTACTTTTTAGACTAAGATTCAAAAGAATAATGAAATAGATGTAAAGAAAGTTAACATACTCCTAATACAAATAAACCAGCACACAACAGCAGCTGTTTAGATGAATGGCACCACCTCAAAAATAAGAAATATTACGTTGATGCCATATGAGTCTTAGAAACTCTAAGGAGAACAGGTAGAAGATAATTTTTATGCAGTGAAAACTAATAAATTTATACTTCAATAATCAGAGCATGTCAGTCTCTCATTTAAAATGATTAAATGGTTTAGTTTAAGATAGAATTTAAATTCCTTAGCACGACATACAAGAGACTTCATCTGTGATCTCTGCTTATTTGACTTCTCTCCTCATTGCCTTCAATATTAAGACTCAGTGAAAATACTGCCTTTTTCTAAAAGCTTTTCATAGCCTGACCCCAGCACATCACTTAGAGTGAGCCGACCCTGTCATATTCATGTGTGTATCTCTAGCTTCTAGTGGGTTGGAGTGCAGAACATGAGCTCTGTAAGTGTATATCAAATTAACTGATGAAAAAGTGAAAAATAGAATAAGGAATCTTATCTCTACCAGGTGATACCCAATACCATTGCCATCGAGTGGATTCCAACTCATAGCAACCCTATAGGACAGAGTAGAACTGCCCCATAGGGTTTCCAAGGAGCAGCTGGTGGATTTGAACTGCTAACCTTTTGGTTAGCAACCGAGCTCTTAACCACTGTGCCACTAGGGCTCCCTACTAGATGATAAACGTGGTGTAAATAAATTAATTAACTGTTAAATAACCCCCTCAAAATAAAACAAACAAAAATGTCTAGTTTTGTAGATATTATTTTCCTCTTTTACACTCTGATAGGTAACTGATAATAGAAAAAAAACTTTATTTCCAAGTAATTTTGTGTACCTGAATTTATTTATAAACATATACATTTTTGTTTTGGTTAACATCTTTAAAGAATGCCATTCTCAGAAGCAACCTCCCCCTGAAAAACAAAAACAATACCATAACAATACTTAGATTGAACCAAAATTTTCATGATAATTTGGAAGGGGGGATATACTAGCATTACTAATACTCATGTGTAGTTTAAGCTATATATTAATCTCATGCTTGACTGCAATTAAATTTTGAACTTTAAAAGAGAAGAAACTATTTTAAAAATTCTATAAATAATCAATCGCTATGTATGCATGACTAAAATTTTTGCACTGAAAAATTTTATTATGTATAATAAGTAATATAGTTTCTATTTTCTTTAAAAGAAATTTCCTAATGGGAGAGTGTCAAATATCATATAAGTCACATGCTATACACAGAAAACATAAATATTTGTGATAGAAAATGTATAAATAAATTTAATTTAACATGTATTGTTCATCTGAGTATTTCTTGGGAAAAGGTTGTTGTGTGCTGTCGAGTCCACTCCAATTCATAGCGACCCTGTAGGACAGACTAGAACTGCCCCATAGGGTTTCCAAGGCTGTGATCTTTATGGAAGCAGACTGACACATCTTTCTCCCACAGATCAGCTAGTGGGTTTGATCCGATGACCTCTTGGTTAGCAGCCGAGCACTTAACCACTATGCAACCAGGGCTCCTTT
Organism: Dugong dugon; assembly: GCA_030035585.1. NCBI lineage: Eukaryota > Metazoa > Chordata > Mammalia > Sirenia > Dugongidae > Dugong > Dugong dugon. Next base: position 41,089,715 of record CM057479.1, read on the forward strand.
GGGAAAAGGCTAGTTCTATGTATTCAGGCTAGCAATCTTTAGTATAAATTCTTAAGTCATACTAATGGCAGATAAACCTAATAAAGGGTTATAGATTATAAATATAAGTCAATTAAAATTTATATTGAGACGTGAAGTTTTAATTTGTTTCTACTATTATTCTCCTATTATGCCATGTATCAGAATAATAAGATTAAATTTTATTTTTAACCAACTTGGTAATATGTGTGTTTTTAACTACTTTAAAATTATTTCAAAGGGCACAAAGTCTTTTCCTGGCTGTAAAATAGAGGACAACATGCACCGGGTGTGTAGGTATTGGGGAGAAAAAAAGAAGAAAATAAAATTTTCTATATTTGATGATTCACTGTGAAAAAGAAGTATAAAGCTATAAGAGGCAAGAGTGATTGCAACAGTGAGTTTAGCAGGCATAAATGATCCAGGTGAGTGGTGACTGAGAAATTCTAAATAGGTATTGGGATTCTGGCAGGATACAGGAAGGAACAGGAGGGGCAAAGATCCCTAGACAGCAATATGCCTGGTGAATTCTAAGAACAGCACAGGTCAGAGTGGGTGGAACCACATAAGAGAGAGGAAGTATAGTAAAAAAAGAGATCAAGGGTGGGAGGGATGGCAGGGGCAGGGGTAAGAAGATATTTAAGATTTTGTAGGCAATCAGGAGCCTTGGTGGCACAGTGGTTAAAAGACAAAGCACGACCTTGAGTATATCCCACCTGAATTTAGAGACCATCTCAAGAACAGATTTCAGGCATTGAACACCAATGAACAAAGACCGAAGCCTGGAGGAGTTGTGGAATGACATCAAGGACATCATTCATGAGAAAAACAAGAGGTAATTACAGAGACAGGAAGCAAAGAAGAGATCAAAACGGATGTCAGAAAACACTCTGAAACTTGCTGTTGAACGTAGAGTAGCTAAAATGAAAGGAAGAAATGATGAAGTAATCGAGCTGAACAGAAGATTTCAAAGGTCGACTAGAGAAGACAAACTAAAGTATTATAACATAATGTGCAAAGACTTGGAAATTGAAAACCAAAAGGTGAGCACATGCTTGGCGTTTCTTGAGCTGAAAGAACTGAAGAAAAAATTCAAGCCTCCAGTTGCAATATTCAAGGATTCTACGGGGAAAATATTAAATGACGCAGGAACTATCAAAAGAAGATGGAAAGAATGGGCAGAGTCGCTGTACCAAAAAGAATTGGTCAACATTCAACCATTCATGAGGTAGGATATGATCAAGAACCAATGGTACTGAAGGAAGAGGTCTAAGCTGCACTGAAAGCATCGACAAAAAACAAGGCTCCAGAAATTAACAGAATCCCAATTGAGATATTTCAACAAACTGATGCAGCACTGAAAATGCTCACTCGTCTATGCCTAGAAATTTGGAAGACAGCTAACTGGCCAACTGACTGGAAGAGATCCATATTTGTACCCATTCCAAAGAAAGGTGATCTGATAGAATGTGGAAATTATTGAATGATATTATTAATATCACACACAAGCAAAATTTTGCTGAAGATCATTCAAAACCTGTTGCAGAGGTACATAGACAGGGAACAGACAGAAATTCAAGCTGGATTCAGAAGAGAACATGGAACAAGGGATATCATTGCTGATGTCAGATGGATCCTGGTTGAAAGCAGAGAATACCAGAAAGATGTTTGCCTGTATTTTATTGACTATGCAAAGGCCATTCGACTGTGTGGATCATAACAAATTATGGATAACATTGCGAGGGATGGGAATTCCAAGAAACTTAATTGTGCTCATGAGGAACCTGTACATAGACCAAGAGGCAGTCTTTGGATCAGAACATGGGGATACTGTGTAGTTTAAAGTCAAGAAAGGTGTGTGTCAGGGTTGTATCCTTTCACCATACTTCTTCAATCTGTATGCTGAGCAAATAATTGGAGAAGCTGGACTATATGAAGAACACGGCATCAGGATTGGAGGAAGACTCCTTAACAACCTGTGATATACAGATGACACACCTTGCTTGCTGAAAGTGAAGAGGACTTGAAGCACTTACTGATGAAGATCAAAGACCACAGCCTTCAGTATGGATTGCACCTCAACATAAAGAAAACAAAAATCCTTACAATTGGACTAATCGCTACATCATAATACATACAGGAAAGATTGAAGTTGTCAAGGAGGATTTCATTTTACTTGGATCCACAATCAACAACTATGGATGTAGCAGTTAAGAAATTAAACAATGTGTTGCATTGGACAGATCTGCTACAAAAGACCTCTTTAAAGTGTTAAAAATCAAAGATGTCACTTTAAGGACTAAGGTAGGCCTGTCCCAAACCATGGTGTTTTCTATTGCCTCATATGCATGTGAAAGTTGGACAATGAATAAGGAATACCAAAGAAGAATACATGCCTTTGAATTATGGTGTTGGTGAAGAATATTGAATATATCATGGACTGCCAGAAGAACAAACAAATCTGTCTTGGAAGTAGTACAGTCAGAATGCTCCTTAGAAGCAAGGATGGCGAGACTTCATCTCACATACTTTGGACATGTTGTCAGGAAGGACCAGTCCTTGGAGAAGGACCTTATGCTTGGTAAAGTAGAAGGTCAGCAAAAATAGGAAGACCTTCAATGAGATGGAATGCACAGTGGCTGCAACAATGGGCTTAAGCATAACACCATTGTGAGGATGGAGTAGGACTGGGCAGTGTTTCATTTTGTTGTACCTAGGCTCATTATGAGTTGAAACCAACTCAAGGCACCTAACAACAACAATAACATAATCAAGGTTGTACTTTGAATCGTGTGGACTTCTTTTATTTTTCTTCACCTTCAAATTGAACTTGCATATGAGCAGTTCCATAGTCAGCCCCTGGCCTTGTTCTGATTACATTGAGTTTCTCCATCGTCTCTTTCCATAGATGTAGTTGATTTGATTCCTGTGTATTCTATCTGGCAAGGTCCATATATACAGTCACCATTTATGTTGTTGAAAAAAGGTATTTTCCAATGAATAGGTCATGGTTCTTGCAAAATTCTATTATGAGATTTCCTGATTCATTTCTATAACCAAGGCCATATTTTCCAAATACTGATCCTTCTTCTGGAGCCCTGGTGGTGGAGTGGTTAAGAGCTTGACTGCTAACCAAAAGGTCAGCAGTTTGAATCCACCAGCTGCTCCTTGGAAACCCTATGGTTCTACTATGCCCTATAGGGTCACTATGAATGGGAATCAACTTGACAGCAACGAAGTTTGGGTTTTTTTTTTTTTTATTATTTGATCCTTCTTCTTAGCTTCCAACTTTCAAAGTTTAATTACCAGTAATTGTCAATACATCTTGATTACAAGTTTGATCAATTTCAGACTGAAGAAGTTGGTAAAAATCTTCCATTAGTTCATCCTTGACCTTAGTGGTTGATGCATAAATTTGAATAATAGTCATATTAACTGATCTTCCTTGTAGGCTTATGAATATTATCCTCTCACTGACAGCACTGTACTTCAGGATAAATAGTGAAATTTTTTTTTTTAACATTCCTATTCAATTTGTCTTTTTCAGCATAGTAGACCATATGATTGTCTGATTCAAAATGGCCAGTACTAGATACCGATCTTCATGTGTTCCATTTTATTTTTGACAATTTCTAATTTTTGTAGATTCGTACTTCATGCATTCTCACATTCCGATTATTAATGGATATTTGCAGCTGTTTCTTCTCATTTTGAGTAGTGCCACATCAGCAAATGAAGGTCCCGAAAACTTGACTCCATTCATGTCATTAAGGTTGACTCTACTTTGAGGAGGCAGCTCTTCCCCAGCCGTATTTTGATTACCTTCCAACCTGAGGGTCTCATCTTTCAACACTTTATCAGACAGTGTTCTGCTGCTGTTCATAAGGCTTTCACTGGCCAATTTTTTTAGAAGTAGATTGCCAGATCCTTCTTCCTAGTCTGTCTTAGTCTTTAAGCTCCGCTGAAACCCGTCCACCATTGGTGACCCTGCTGGTATTTGAAATACTGACAGCATAGTTGACAGCATCAAAGCAACATGCAAGCCACCACAGTAGAACAAACTGACAGACAAGTTGGGGTTATTTGCATTAGAAAACACTAAAAACTACACTAAAGACCAGGCCAATGCTCTTTTCTTTGTAATACACTGCAGTATTTTGTTAACTACAAAGCAAACAGATCTACATCTCCTAGATGGTAAATCTATAACCACTTAAGTAGCTTACAGTTTTGGAGAGTGATGAGAGTGTCGTAAGTTATTTATTTATTTTTGTTTCCTGATTTTGTTAGCTCCACATCTTGTTTAGTGTAATCTGCATTAGAAAACACTCAACAAATGTGGAGCTGGCTAGAATTGGGAAACCAAAAAACAAACAAAAAAAGGTATGATGCTTTCATCACTCTCCAAAACTGGTAACAACTTAAGTGGTTATAGATTTACCATGTAGGAGATATAGATCTATTTGCTTTGTAGTTAACCAAATACCGCAGTGTGTAATAATAAAAAGAGCATAGGTGTAGTCTTTGGAATGTGTAGGGTTAGAATTCCAACCTGAAACTTATTATATAAGTGACATAGAGAAAACCCTAGCTTCTCAAATATTTAGATTTTTCAACTGTAAATAGGATTAGTAATCTCTATTTTGCAGTGTTCCTGTGAAGAATATGTGAGATCTTGTGTACATTATGAACTCAAACACTAAGCACTATTGGGTGCCCCAAAAAGGTATTCACTACCCCTATTACAAATATTTTTTGAGGAGTCCTGGTGGTATAGTGGTTAAGTGCTTGATTGCTAACTGAAAGGCAGGGAGTTCGAACTCACCACTTGCTCTGTAGTAGAAATATATGTCAGTCAGCTTCCAGTAAAGATTACAGCCTTCGAAACCCTATAGGGCAGTTCTACTCTGTTTATAAGGTTCCTATAAATCGGAGTTGATTTGATGGCAATGTTTTTTTTTTTTTTTTTTTTTTTAGATTACAAGCATTTACTTGCAGCTTTGTTCTTCATTAAATCCATGTACAGCTGGATCAATATCAATAGTCTTAATATACATATTAACATGACTTTTCTCGGGACATTTTTTGTCTTTACTTTTCCTACATTATTGTCTCATTTTGCAAAAAAAAAAAGTCAGATTTTTTTCTTAGAATAAGAGTAAAAATAATAAAATAATTTTTTGTTTGTTTTGCCACTTAAAAAGGAGGGATAAATTTTTCACCATACCTTAGTCTATTTAGTCAATACTAAATGGAGTAGGAAAAAAAGCATGAGAAGTGAATTCACCCAAAATTGCCAATGGATGCGAAGTAGAAGAAGAGATTAAGCTGGCACTGAACTGCACTGAGCATTCTAATATATAACACCATATTTCTTATTCTTTGAGAGTTCATTAAAAATCTCTTCTGTCTCTATTACTTATTTCCCTGTTTGCTGAACAGATTTTACAGTTATCAGGGAATACATTATCCTTTTGTATTGCCCTGCTATAATTTGAGGGTGGGAAGACATGGTAGAGTGAACCCTATAAACTTAGGCTAGGATTTGTGAAGACTTATAAACTAGACTCTTTTAAAGATTTCTATTTATGATTTATCAAGTTAACCAAAGTCCTGTGTTTTTGTTTTTGTTTTTAACTAGGAATGGAGAATTCAGACATATTAAGACAGCAAAACTAGTTGGATGTTTTTTTCTACCAGCTACATTTTCACTTTCTCAACTTTGGTTACCAGTCTTGCTTAAACTGACTGACAGATAGAGCAGGTGATTCTCCAAAGTGATTGATTTAAGGGGTAGCTCAGCTATAAAATGTCTATCCTGTCTTTTTTGGTTTTAGCAACCAACAATGCTCCATGATTTATTCCAAAGCCAGAGAAGGAATTGCCAGATCTTTTTGTTTTTTTTCCCCCCTTATTGGGATGATTTGAAAGTCAAGCATTTTTGTTTGTTTGTTTAAACTTCTGCTCCTGTTTTTTGGGGAAAAAAATTGATATCTTACTGATGTTGAATAAATCATTTCTACACTTCCTTTTCTTGCTTTCTTCAAATGATCATGAAGTATTGCATCGTTACGCTCCTAGTGAAAATCTGTATTTGATAACACTTGAAACAAATATTGTACAGTTTATTTTTAGCAGGTGAATGCAATAACAGCATAGGCATGTGCCAAAGTATAGTCTGAAAGTTAAGTGCTAGCATCCCTGTGTTTAAACAAGCTTTAAGGATCATTTTGAGAACATTCATTGCTCAAATGTAAACTACTGCTGAAATGGTACTTGTAAAGCTTATTGGACTTCCATCTTGAGTGAGGTAAACATTTCTCCTTTTCAGAGAGCCAGAGAGAAGGTATTCTTTGAAATTTTCCTTTCCTTGAAAGCTGCTTTAAAAAAAATAATATTCCAATAAAACTTTAGCCCAGGTCATCTAAATAATTAAAGATTGAAATATCTGAAGTTTTGCGACTTCAAGAATATAAGGTATGGCAGAAACATTTGTTCTTAATCTTCTTTAATCCTCTTATATTATGCATTTATAAAATGTAAAAACATGTAACTTCAAATTGATTTTAAGTTTTAATTATTAGTGAATTATTTGTATAACATTATTAATGTTACAATCATATCATGCATCTCCTTTACAATTTATAAAACATATTTAATATGATAAAATTTTTGGGGGAACTACTTAGAAAAAATAGTGCTAAAATATAAAGATTATGTTTTCAAGACACATTGGATCTAGTACAGAGCATGGTATTAAATCACAGTATAGTATGGTATTTCCATAGAGCTAAGCTGGCTGCTAATAGTTCAAACCCACCTAGCAGCTCAGTAGGAAAAAAACCTGGCTGTTTGCTCCCATAAAGATTACAGCCTGGTAAACCCTATGGAACAGTTCTACTTTGTCACATGGGGTCTCTATGAGTTGAAAATTGACTTGACAGCACCTAACAACAACATGTATTATTCAAACTAGGAAGTTGCTCATCACTACAAAAATAAGGAATAACTGACCAAAAATCTAGGAGTTTGTTTATTTAACCTGCTTTATGGCAGTTGAGTATCTAGAGATAGAACTTTTTGAAATAATTCTTCAAAAACTTCCATTATTCAAACTTTGTTTTTGGAACAAATAAACTGAAATAGATCACATGTGCATCAACCAAAATGACTTAGTTTATTATAAATTAGTAATTTAAAATTCCCTCCCCGCTTGCTTACTTTTCCTCAGATTATGACCCTATTATTTTAAAATATTTTAAAATATTTTAAATAAAGATTAAGAATGTGTGGTCTGTGGTATGTTAAATGGTTATCTCTTCAAGGCTCTTGGCAGATTAAGTGTATTACCTCATTGTTATTCATACCCGGAGGACACAAGGGCAGCACTGTTGCTCTGCCAAGGAGGCAGAAGCCCATCTCTGGAGAAATCTTATGTCACAGAATATTTGCTAATACACAGAGCACTGGATATCAGAAACCTCTCTCAAATAGATGGAGTACATAATTATAATTTTGGTAAGTTATGTCTGATAATCAAAAGGCATATTAAACAATTAAATACGGCTCTGAAATGCCCACATTTTTCTGAAACTAATGCCCAATAAGAAACTAAAAGCATGCACTATGTTGTAATATCTAATAAAGAGCCTGAAAATTACACACTGTTATGATGAACAAACATCTAAAGGAATTGGTCAGCAATATGTCTGATGCTTGAAAATTGATTACTTTTATTTGAAAAATAAAATTAGTAGACTTGAGGAACCACATGGGTTATCAACTGCTCGGCATTTTAGAATCAGGCAATGATTTGGATATTTATGCCAATTTTCTCAGAAAAGATCAAAGTAAGATTATATATGTTTCTTTACTCAAGTGGATGAAAATAATTTCTTACTCATGGATTTTGAAATAACCTGATAATCTAAACCAAATTTCCTAGTATTTCCATATACACTTCTAAGCAATCACTTCCTGAGGGATTAGTTGACTAAATTACTATCTGCTTAATATAGTATGTAATGTAAATAAGTGTTTTCAGATATATATTTAAAGTTCAGAATATTTAAAAATATCTGGATTTTTTAAAACCAAGTAAATTTAGGAGTATTTTCCTTCTTAAAATCAAAGTTTCTATTATTTATCAATCTTTTTGAATATTTGTCTTTAAGTTCCACAAATTATTTTATATTTTTATTCACTCATTTATCTATTAATTAATTCCACAAGGTTTGGCTGAGCAGCAGGTTGTTATTGTTGTTAGCCGCTGTTTAGTTAGTCCCAACTCCTGGCAACCCCATGTATGATGGAACTAAATGTTGCCTACTCCTGCTCCATCCCCATAATCTGTTGGAGATCATAACATTGTGATCCATAGGGTTTCCACTGTTAGATTTTTGAAAGTAGATCATCAAGCTGTTCCTCCTAATCCATTTTAGTCTGGAACCTCCCCTGAAACCTGTTCAGTGTCATAGCAACACACAAACTTGCACTGACAGACAGATGGTGGCTGTGTTTTAGTTTCCCCATTATATTTTACTCTCCCCCAGGGGAAAATTTATATTTTAGTTTTCTTTAACTGCGAAGTGCTGTCCATATAGTAGGCCCTCAAAACATATCTAAAGTGATGTTTAAAAGTTGCTAAAAATAATGTCCTCACTGGAACCAAGTAACTGTAAACTCACAGATGTGTATACTAATTAACATCATCACCAAGCCTTGGATTGTTTACCTTTCCCCCCTTTTACATAGCCCATCATCAGTTAATTAATCAAACAATAAGAAAACACACACCTGTCATTTCCAAGACTTTTGGAAAAAATAGTGTCCAGAATCGACATTGTTGAGCTCGTAGTTTAGTGTACACTCTTGATGACTCAGTATTCAGGGCTAAATATTTTTGTTCAGCGCTTTTGAAGACTGGCCATCTTGTGCCATTGCTCTGGGTCCCATTTGGGTTTCTAAATAAAGAGAAACATTATAATTCTATCAAAAATCATGTTAAGTAAAAAGAGTATTGTTCTCTTAAACTGTTATCAAGGGCTTTAAGAAGTCAGAAAAAAATGTTCATTTGTTTCGATGATACCAAACATAAGAGAACTGGGTTGGTAGCTTGAAAGATTATGTTAATTAAAATTGTAGGAATTAAAAATCCAAGAATTATTACTACATGCATTTATGTTTAACCTATAGGGAGAGAAAATATTTTCTATCTCAGTAGTGCTAAGTTTTCTTCAAACAACTCAAAAGGGCAGTGTTGCTTTGTTTCATCCTCTTCCCTTACTCCAGATCCAGTCTTCTCACAGTGAACATTAACAGCAACTACTCACTCTACTCACTGTTTCTTGCATCTGTTTCTTTCTATTTATTCTTATCATTGCTGCCTGGTTATGAGACTTATTACATATCTCCTTATTATGTAATAACCTCATTACTCTAGAAACTGCCTTAAGTCTCACATTTAAGTTCATTTTACATTCTTTCAGATCTGTTCACTGTTTAAAAACCGTTCAGTAACTCCCACTGGGTTCAGATTAAGGCTAATGAGCAACATGGTGTGAACCACATTTCCAAGTTTATTTTCAGATATTCTCTTTCATTCCAGCTAACAGAAATTAGTGACAGTTCCCTAGTAATTCCTCCCTTTTTCTCACTTCCTTGCCTTTGCTCCAACTATTACTTCTGCTTCCAGTTCCTTTATCTTCAATTTCATGGTTCCAACCCCATTCAAAACCTTCATATTCTTTTTTTTTTTTTTGGATGATATTTCCCATATCTTTAATTGTGATGTTAAAATTGGTAACCATTTACTATATCTTTTAGAAATTTCTAGTTTTGAGTTCATTTTCTACACTATAGTATTCAATAATATATTATTACCTAGGTCAGACAAACAGAAACTCAACAAGTAATTATTTTGAAAAGTGGCTCCAAGTAATCAGGTCACTGGCAATGCTATAGATTTCTCTTTAGTATATTTTTATGTTATTATTATGAGTCAGACACTGTGCTAGACTACAGAAATAAAAATAAATACAGACAAGCATAGCTTCCCACAGGGAATTTATAAGCAAAAACGTTCATGAAAACATTCAGGAACCAACAAAAACGGTTGTTGTTGGGTGCCGTCAAGTCGTATTTCAACACATAGTGACCCCATGTGATACAGCAGATATTCCCCACAGGCTTTTCTTGGCTGTAATCTTTACAGAAGCTGATCAACAGGTCTTTCTCCCATGGAGCTGCTGTGTGGGTTCTTACCACCAACCCTTCAGTTTGCAGCCGAGTCCTGAGCTGTTGTACCACCAGGACACCATGACTATATAAAGTAGCCTAAACCAAACCTAAAGGAAAGGACACAAATTGTCAGAGGAAGGAGCAATCACTAAATTACTACATGTGTAAAAGAAAATTACCTGAAAGAGTGGGATTCCAGTTGAAGTAAGAAGAGAGAATAGGGAACTGAACCAGAAAGGAAAGTTGGGAAAGCTAGGAAAAGGGAACTGAATTACCACAGGCATAAATAATGAGCGTACTTCTTAGTTCAAATAACAACAGGAAAACTAATTTTCTTGGATTCTAGGACAGAAGTAGATAATATTAGGTTATACCTTTAAGATATTACTGTTATTACATTAGGACCTGACAGCCTAGGACAATGGTTGCGACTTTAGCTTCTAGGCATTAACTATTCTTGAGGGATTTTTTTGACTAAAGGACTTACTGTGAACTTGATGTCTTAAAAATATTGACCTGGAGGTAGTGTTTAGAATAATCAAGAAATCTATAACGTAGCTACGGGTACTTCTATAAAAAAAAGAACACTAAAGTGTTGAAGGTAAGTAATTCGTTCCCTTCTCTTAGATTCATTCTACCCGAGTAAAATAAAATCACTTAAGAAAAACTCCATTTGATCCTTTCTAGAGTTCAGCACACAAAAATATTTATTATCCAAATAACTTTTGTAGATTACTAATGGGTAAACATTTGGCACTAGTGTTAATGGATATAATACTTTTTTTTCTGTGCCAAAAGCCTGTGTACTTAGAAGAGTTTTGGAAGAGAAGCAGGCATTCATCCAGCATGGCTATCTAGAGATAGATTTTACCATGAAGTATTTGTATCTAATAAGCATCATAACTTCATGATTTATCAAGAAGCAGACATATTTAACCAAGAATTCAGTAGCTTTAGAAATAAGTAGCTTCCAGATAGACTAGTTGATTTTGTGTAGAAATTGGATGATTTAATAAGAATTATTAATATCCAGAGCTATTCAAGCTAAACCAATATCATAACAGGATTGAAACCTCCTGTTTAAGGTATTATTCGAGAGAGGTCATGAAGAAAATTTCTCCAGATCACAGATGGCATACTTGTCTGGTAAGTTATGTAGTCTTTTTCCTTTCTTTTAAAGCTTTAGAAACTAACAAGTATAGCTGCTGGAGGCTGGATGTTAAACTAGGCTAACCATTGGTCTGATTTGGTACAGCGATTTCTTATGTTCCTAAATGGCCCACTTTCCTTCTAATTCCACTCTAATTAACTTATGGCACCATTTTAACTGTGCATTCATTTCTGGCTTTTGAAAATGATGACCTAAACAGAACTGACTTGTACTTGAGTTCAAGAGCAAAGTACTAATGGCACTGACTGTGTTCATTTAGCAAACTTTGTCCTATGAAATAACACATGGCATTCCAAATTGTAACTCAGAGATAACAAAATTCCTTTGTCTATGGATGCAAATATATTTTTCAAAAGGTTCTTGAAATAGCTATTGAAGTGCTGGAGCATTTTACTCTATAATTTGAGGAAATCTCCCAAGACTTAAAAACTTCACGAGAAATATATTTCTCTTTCTATCTGTATCAGTTAAAAACTTTGTGAAATACAATACATTTCCCAGATAAACAATGAGAAACACTGTAAAATTAGGATCTGAAAATTACAATATAAAGTTAAGCATCTTAACTTGGCTATGTCTCAAAGACATTTTCTGTTCTTATCACAAAATAAAGACTTCAAAGTGGTAATACTTAAAATTCTCCATGAAATAGAGACATCTATCTTCTAATTTTACTATCACATAGTTTTACTGCTTTGTGGTATACAAAAGTGGTCTAAAAATGATCCATTACACTTTTCCTTTTATTTAGGCATGAAATGTTTTAAAACATATATATGTTGTTGTTGTTAGGTGCCAATGAATCGGTTTTGACTCATAGCAATCTTAGGTACTACAGAAAGAAACACAGCCTGGTCCCGTGCCATGCTCACAACAGTTGTTATGCTTGAGCTCATTGTTGCAGCCACTGTGTCAATCCATCTCCTTGAGGGTCTTCCTCTTTTTTACTGACCCTCTACTTTACCAAGCATGATGTCTTTCTCCAGCGACTGGTCCCTCCTGATAACATGTCCAAAGCATGTAAGATGTAATCTCTCCATCCTTGCTTCTAAGAAGCATTCTGGCTGCACTTCTTCCAAGACAGATTTGTTCGTTCTTTTGGCAGTCCAGGGTATATTCACTGTTCTTCACCAATGCCACAATTCAAAGGCGTCAATTTTTCTTTGGTCTTCCTTATTCATTGTTTAGCTTTCGCATGCATATGATGTGATTGAAAATACCATGGGTTGGGTCAAGTGCACTTTAGTCTTCAAGGTGATATCTTTGCTTTTCAACACATTAAAGAGGTCTTTTACAGCAGATTTGCCGAATGTGTCTTTTGATTTCTTGACTGCTGCTTTCATGACTGTTGTTTGTGGATCCAAGTAAAATGAAATCCTTGACAACTTCAATCTTTTCTCCATTTATCAAGATGTTGCTTACTGGTCCAGTTATGAAGATTTTTGTTTTCTTTATGTTGAGGTGTAATCCATACTGAAGGCTATAGTGTTTGATCTTCATCAGTAAGTGCTTCCTCTTCACTTTCAGCAAGCAAAGTTGTGTTATCTGCATAAACCAGGTTCTTAATGGGTCTTCCTCCATCCTGATGCCCCGTTCTTCTTCATATAGTCCAGCTTCTTGGATTATTTGCTCAGCATACAGATTGAATAGGTATAGTGAAAGGATACAACCCTGACACACACCTTTTCTGACTTTAAACCACACAGTATCCTCTTGTTCTGTCAGAACCATTGCCTCTTGTTCTATGTACAGGTTTCACATGAGCACAATTAAGTGTTCTGGAATTTCCATTCTTCACAATGTTATCCGTAATTTGTTATGATCCACACAGTCGGATGTCTTTGCATAGTCAATAAAACACAGGTAAACATCTTTCTGGTATTCTCTGCTTTCAGCCAGCATCCATGTCCTCTTCTGAATCCAGCCTGAATTTCTGGCTGTTACCTCTCGATATACTGCTGTAGCTGTTTTTGAATGATCTTCAGCAAAATTTTATTTGAGTGTGATATTAATGATATTGTTTGATGATTTCCACATTTGGTAGCATCACCTTTCTTGGGAATATGCATAAATATGGATATCTTCCGGTCAGTTGGCCAGGTAGCTGTCTTTCAAATTTCTTGGCATAGATGAGTGAGCACTTTCAGCAATGCATTCATTTGTTGAAACATCTCAATTGATATTCTGCCAATTCCTGAAGCCTTGTTTTTTGCCAGTGCCTTCAGTGCAGTTTGTACTTCTTCCTTCAGTATCATCAGTTCCTGATCATATGCCACCTATTGAAATGATTGAACGTCGACCAATTCTTTTTGGTATAATGACTCTGTGTATCATCTTCTTTTGATGCTTCCTGCATCATTTAATATTTTCCCCATAAAATCTTCACTATTGCAACTCGAGGCTTGAATTTTTTTCTTCAGTTCTTTCAGCTTGAGAAATGCTGAGCATATTCTTCTCTTTTGGTTTTCTATCTCCAGGTTTTTGCACGTGTGATTATAATATACTTTGTCTTCTTGAGCAGCCTTTTGAAATCTTCTGTTTCGTTCTTTTACTTCATCATTTCTTCCTTTTGCTTTAGCTACTTGATGTTCAAGAGCAACTTTCAGAGTCTCTTCTGACATCCATTTTTGTCTTTTCTTTCCTTCCTGTCTTTTTAATGACCTCTCGCTTTCTTCACGTATGATGTCCTTGATGTCATTACACAACTTGTCTGGTCTTGGTCATTAGTGTTCAATGTGTCAGATCTGTTCTTGAGAAGGTCTCTAAATTCAGGTGGGATATACTCAAGGTTATACTTTGGCTCTCCTGGACTTGTTCTAATTTTCTTCAGTTTCAACTTGAACTTGCATATGAGCAATTGATGGTCTGTTCTGCAGTCGACCCTTGGCCTTGTTCTAACTGATATTGAGCTTTTCCATTGTCTTTTTCCACAGGTGTAGTTGATTTGATTCCTGTATATTCCATCTGGAAAGGTCCATGCATATAGTCACCTTTTATGTTGGTGAAAAAAGGTATTTGCAATGATGAAGTCACTGGTCTTGCAAATTATATCATGAGATCTCTGGCATCATTTCTATCACCAAGGCCATCTTTTCCAACTACCTATCCTTCTTCTTTGTTTCTAACTTTCACATTCCAATCACCAGTAATTATCAGTGCATCTTGATTGCATGTTTGATCAATTTCAGACTGCAGAAGTTGGTAAAAATCTTGAATTTCTTCATCTTTGGCCTTAGTGATTGGTGTGTAAATTTGAATAATAGTCGTATTAACTGGTCTTCCTTGTAGGTGTATGGATATTATTCTATCACTGACAGCATTGTACTTCAGGATAGATCTTGAAATGTTCTTTTTGATGATGAATGCAAAGCCATTCCTCTTCAAGTTGTCATTCCCAGCATAGGAGACTATACGATTGTCCAGTTCAAAATGGCCAATACCAGTTCATTTCAGCTCACTAACGCTTAGGATATCGATGTTTATGCATTCCATTTCATTTTTGGTGATTTCCAATTTTCCTAGATTCATATTTTGTACATTCCACGTTCCTATTATTAATGGATATTTGCAGCTGTTTCCTCTCATATTGAGTCCTGCCACATCAGCAAATGAAGGTCCTGAAAGCTTGACTCCATCCATGTCATTAACGTTGACTCCACTTGAGGAGGCAGCTCTTCCCCTGTCGTCTTTTTGAGTGCCTTCCAACCTGGGGGGTTCATCATCCAGCACTATATCAGACAATGTTCTTCTGCTATTCATAATGTTTTCACTGGCTAATTCGTTTCAGAAGTAGACTGCCAGTTCCTTCTTCCTAGTCTGTCTTAGTCTGGAAGCTCCGCTGTAACCTGTCTGCCCTAGGTGACCCTGCTGGTATCTAAATACTGCTGGCATAGCTTCCAGCATCACAGCAACACACTAGCCCCCACAGTATGACAAACTGACAGACATGTGGGTGAAGACACAGCTTACTTAACCAGAAAAGGCAGAGATTAACTTCTTAACATCTGTGTTACAGAAAATTATCTGCTTGTCACTGATATTCAAACACAGATTTAGTAACTCATTTTATGAACATATTAAAAACAAACAAACAAACAAACATCTTGCGGTCGAGTCGATTCCAGCTCATAGAAACCCTATAAGACAGAGTAGAACTGCCCCATAGGGTTTCCATGGAGTAACTGGTGGATCCGAACTGCCAACCTTTTGGTTAGCAGCCAAGCTTTTAATCACTTAAAAAGCATTAATTGACTTAGGATGCCCTGATATGAAGAAGTATTATTCATCTAGTCTTTACACATAAAGTTTTCTTTGGGTTACAGAATCCAAACCTTGCCTACCCACTAACACAAGATCTTACTACATATTTTAAAAGACCATTCTGACTGCCATGCTGTAATAGACTGTGTATGAGGGAAGGAGGCAAGGAGCAGCCTGAAGCAGGGAGACCAGTTAGGATGTTACAGGGATAATTTAGGTGACAAATGATAGTTGCTTGGACCAGGGAGGTAGTAGTAGAGATAGAAAGATATGGTCAGATCCTGAGTATATATTTGAAGATCCATAGGTCCTTATGCTTGGCCTATGGATTAGATATAGTGAGAAAAAGTAGTCAAGGATGACACCAGGGATTCTGATCTGAGAACCTGGAAGGATGAATGGAGTTGCCACTGCTGAGATGCTAAAGGCTGGAAGAGGAACATGTTTGGAGAACAATATCAAAATTTCATCTCTGAACAGGTTAAATTTTACGTCCAAGTGGAGATGGTAAGCAGGTAGTTGGAATTTAGTTAGTGATCTTTATTTTACTCATGAAATCTTGCATTCCAAATGGATTCATGAGCTCCTTCCTATAGTCTTCTCCTATAGCACTGAAAATGTGACTCATTTTACACATTTCAATACAGATATGATATTTCAAAAACATACACATTGCAAGAAATTAATTCATAGACTACATAGTACCCTTTCCCTTCTGGATCTTAGCTTCTTGTCTTTCTCTTGCCCTACTATCTTTTCAGAAAAGCCTTTCTTAATGACCCAATTGAAGCAGCCAGTGTCTGTCTCCTCAGTATTTTATTTACTTTAATTGTTGATTTTTCCTCTTCTCTCACTAGAGGATAATCTCCATGCAAGAAATAATTTGATTGCCTTGTTTGCTCCCTGGATCTATGCCTGGCTTATACCATGTACAAAACAAATATGAATAAAATAAATAAGAAATACCACAACTGATATTTTAAGTTATCCTTTTCCCTTTAAATGTTCACATTTAAAAACTATACAGCATATAAAATTGTATTTTACAGATGATAATTTCTCCATTTTCAGGACAATCAATACTTTGAAATAATAATATGAAAATTGGCCTCAAATTTTTATTAGGCCTATTAGACTATGGAAAAATGTTAACATGTGCCTCACTTTATTTAACATTTAAATAAAAAATACTATTATAATATTACTAATGGTCAGCATAAGGAATCATCAATAAAATAGCATATATTGTTTACCTAAATGACCTACATTTAAAAATTGAAATGTGCAGGCATATGACCATTAGGAAATACTGGAAACTAATTCTTATGTAATATTTTATCAGAAAGAAAATAAAATGGAAACTTTCATTGTATTAGTTTCTTAGTGCTGCTATAACAGAAATACCACACACAAGTGGGTGCCATTAATGAACAGAAATTTCTTTTCTCACAGTTTAGAAGACTAGAAGTCTGAATTCAGGATGCCAGCTCTAGGGGAAGGCTCTCTCTGTCCACTCTGGAGGAAAATCCTTGTCTCTTTCAGCTTCTCTTTCTTGGTTCCTTGGTGATTTCCAAGTGGAATCAATCTTTCCCCATTTGTGCATCCTTGCTTCTGTGCCTCAACTGCTCCTTTTGTATTTCAAAAGTGATTGGTTTAAGACACAACCTACACTGATATAGCCTCATTAACATAACAAAGAAAACTCTATTACCGATAGGATTAAAACCACATTTATAGGGGTTAGGATTTACAACATGTATTTTTGGGGAACACAATTCAATCCATAACATTCAGTAAATATCTTAATTAGTAGTGTTATTGGCAAATGAAAATTTTTACAAGTTTGTTTCTATTTTTTTGACACATAATAAAGGACAGACAATGTTCACTTAGTAAGCAAAATTACTCTTCATATTTAAGGGTATGATGATGAACATACTTTCATAACATAATCTATTTTAGGAAAACCTGGAGACACAAGTGAAATACTGACACCTAAATAAAGAGAAAAGGGTAAATAGAATCCTGTTTCTTCCAAGATCATATTCTTTGCTCTGTTTTGCACACAGGTAGTTCCTTAGCATACATATGGGCATTAAATATATTTTATTATAGTTTTATTCCCTATAGACAATTTTTCCATGACTATAATATACTGTATTTATAAATTTGACTAATTTCCATTACTGATTTCATTTAATTAAGTATTCTAAAATCTGTGCAATCTTTAACACTGACCCAGTTATAGCTTTCTTAAATTTAATAAATTAATTGCAACATTTATTCTTAATTATATAACCAACTAGAGTGAGTTTAATACTCACTGAATTCCATTAAGGCAACTTAGTATACATTAATTAATATATTACCAATAATTCAGACATTCTGGTTCCAATTTAGTCTACAACACAATGTCCTAGGTTAATTGATTAGTTTTTAAGAAACTGTTTACACTGAACTTCCAAGATGAATTTTTAAAGATAAATGCAATCATTCAAATATTTTTTTTCTTTGCACATATACATGAGCACACAAACACATTCTTTATCTGACTCCTATATATAAAATATATATATGTATTCTGCAACTGGAATATTTAGGGCACTAAAAAGGCAATTGAACAAATATTATTTATATAAAAAATCTAACTTATATCATAAGAACACATTTTGTAGTTCACTGTAAAAATGTAAAATTATATAAATAATAATTATTTTTTGAGGACTTCTGACAAAATGGTGCTCTAGGCAGAAGCACCACGCCATCCTTCCACGGCAAAGATCTGAAAAACTAAGTCAAACAGAGAAAACAACAATCCTGAAACCCTAAAACATCAAATGAAGAGATAAAGAACTCAGCCAAGCACCAAATGGAGTGAGAAAACTGACAGAGAACGGAGAGTGAGGAGAGTTTCATGCAGAGGTCAACCACCAGCTAATGCAGTGCGGATCCGCCATCTTGGACTCATATCAGAGACCAGCAAACAGGGGGTACGAGAAAGCAGCTTCACGGAGCTTCCAGCGGGAGACAAAACAACCGGTAATTTGTGATATACACTTTCCCACCCCCAACCCTTCTTCACCCCAACTCGGCCTCCTCTGCTTCCCGCGGCCACAAGCTCTTATCCAGGAAACACTGGCTGCTTGGATTCCACACACCTGAACTGGCCAGCTCTCCCAGTGCCATTTGCTGGCTGCTGGTGTTGCTTTTTTTTCCTGCTTCTTTTGATTTCTTCCTTACCTCTCACCACCTCCCCCTACTTTTGCTCAAATACCTGGCTCCATGCGCCATCTTTGCTTCTTCCTGAAGGGCTGTGGAGCTCCATTCGAGTGGGGAGCTTCTTCCCGGTCTGGGCTGCTGTGCTGGTGGGATCCCGGGGATTTTGTTCATTTGTTTGTTTGTTTTCTTTTCCTTTTCTTGAGTTGGAAGCCCTTTCTGGCCAGGCGGTGCTGCACGGCAAGGAGACTACCCCTAAGCTTGCACAGATGGGCAGAGGATTCCTGAGGGTATTTCTTTTTCTGTGGGCTTTTTTTTTTTTTTCTGTTTTCTGGGGGGCTTTTTTTGTTCTTTTTTTAAAAATTTGTTTTGTTTTCTTTTCCCTCTTTTTCCCTTTTTGTCTTTCTTCATTACTCAGTTTCTCATCTCTCTATATCTTCATTCTCTTTCTCTTCCCTGAATACCTGGCATTGTATACCTCTACGCATTCTAGCCAGGCTATACTGCAGCACCTGAGAGTGACTTCTGCAGACCGCATAGCAGCACTGGTGGGGTCCCTGGGAGCTTTGCAGTCCTTTTTTCTTTCTGATGTTTATTTATTCATTCTTTTTTTTCTTCCTCTTCCCCTTTTTGTTTTTCTCCATTTCATAGTCCCTCATCTCTCCACTCCAATAGCAAGCTCCCCTAGCTTTCTTTTTGTTTGTTTGTATGTTCTTGGCTCCTGTTCCTCTCTCCTCTCTCCCATATTCATCTTAGCTTCACAAATAACAATCTCCCCGCTACATACTGCCTACCTGCACCATGCGCTTAACATCACACCACCAAGCAGCACAGGCACAGCCTACTGGAACATGCCCTGCACTGATTACCGACCCACCCTGGTGGCTGTAGTAAGTGCCACAGACAACCCGTCCCAGTAACTCCTATTCAGCTAGACCAGCTCTGCCGTACCATATCTGAGTGACTGACCCAGCCAATAGGAGAAGGAGGCAAGTATTGTGCCCAAAGATGAGCAAACAACAAAGAACACAGAGTCTGCCTGCTCAGAAATAGGCAAATTAAAAAAAAAAAAAAAGGGACAAAACAAACAAATCTACAATCAATAAACAAGAAAAATAACTACTGAATGCTCTGAAGACAGCACACAATATCAAAACATTTACAAAAACAGGACAGGATGGTTCCAGTAAACATCCAAAATAAAACACGAGATGACTTTCTAGTGGAAGAAAATGCACTATCACCACCTGATAGGGAATTCAAATCTCTAATATTCAAAATTTGCCAAAAGCTGAGGCAAAAAGCTGACAAACAGGAGGAAAAATAGACAAATTCATGGAAAATACAGACAAAAAATTGGAAGAATTCCAGAAAATAATGCAGGAACAAAATGCCAAAATAAATTCACAACTAGAAATTATACAAAGACAACAATTAGAAATCCAAAAGATAAACAACAAGATTTCAGAAATGGACGGTGTCATACAAGGGTTGAGAAGCACATTTGAAACGGTGGAAGACAGAATCAGTGGAATTGAAGACAAAAACTTGGATACAACACAGTTTCGGGAAAACTCAGAAAAAGGAACAAAGAAAAATGAAGAGACCCTGAGAGTTATGTGGGATACAATCAAAAGCAAAAATTTGCATGTGATTGGAATTCCAGAAAAGGGGGAGAAAACAGAAAACACAGACAGTATCATTGAGGAATGGCTGACAGAAAACTTCCCCAATACCATGAAAGAAGAAAAGCTGGCCATCCAAGAAGCTCAACAAACCCAATATAGAAGAGACCCCAAAAGAAAATCACCAAGGCTATCATAATCACACTTGCCAAAACAAAGACTAACAAAGAATCCAGAGAGCAGCTTGTAAAAAACAAGAAGTCACAAACAGAGGAGAAACAATAAGATTAAGCTCAGATTATTTGGCAGAAACCATGACGCAAGAAGGCAATGTGATGACATATATAAAATCCTGAAAGGAAAAAATTGCCAGCCAACAATAATATATCCTGCAAAACTCTCATTCAAATCTGATGGTGAAATTAGGACATTTCCAGATAAATAGAAATTAAGGGAATATGTAAAAGTCAAACCAAACTTACAAGAATTATTAAAGGGAGTTCTTCGATCTGAGGACAAAGAGCTTCAGCTCACAGGCAGAACCTAGGAGGCAGGATCCTATGAGCCAGATACCAATCTAGGAAATGAACTCTCAAGGACTATCCAAAACCAAGAGAAATACAACAGGGAATCAGAACAGTTAATCAGTAAATGACAACAACATCAAAACAATAAAAAAGGGAATAAATGGCATACGTATAGAACCTTCTAATGGAGAGGAAGGCAAGGCAATGCCAAGTAATGGTAGACTACTTCAAACTAAAAAGATAAGGGTAAAATTCATGGTAACCACAAAGAAAGTCAACAAACATACTCATTAAAAAAAGAGGAAAAACATAAAGTCTCAGCAAAAACAAAACCTATAAAAACAAAAGGAATGAAAAAAAAAATCCACAAACAAAAGTAACTTAGCACAAAAGAGTAAGAAGAACAAAGAAAACTTCAGCACCACAGAACAAAGCACTACAAAATGACAGCAAGAAACTCATATCTATCAATAATTACACTGACTATTAATGGACTCAATACACCCATAAAGAGATGGAAAGTGACACAATGGATAAGAAAACAGGATCCTTCAATATGCTGTCTACAAGAGACACACCTTAGAAACAAAGAGGTAAATTTATTAAAAGTCAAAGGTTGCAAAAAAGTATATCAAGCTAACAACTACCAAGAAAGACCAGGAGTGGCAATTCTAATCTCAGATAAAATAGACTGTAAAACAAAATCCACCATGAAAGACAAAGAAGGACACTATATAATGATTAAGGTGATGATACATCATGAAGACATAACCATAATAAACATCTACGCACCCAATGACAGGGCTCCAAAATACATAAAACAAACTCTAACAACACTGAAAAGAGAAATTGACAGTTCCACAATAATAGTAGGAGACTTCAACACACTACTCTCCGTAAAGGACAGAACAAGTAAGAAGAAACTCAGCAAAGATACAGAAGACCTAAAGGGCACAATCAGCCAACTTGACCTCACAGACATATATAGAACACTCCATCCAACTGCTGCAAAGTACACATTCTTTTCCAGTGCACATGGAACGTTCTCCAGAATAGACCACATCTTAGGCCACAGAGCAATCTTCAACAAGATCCAAAACGTTCAGATAATTCAAAGTCTCTTCTCTGACCACAATACCATTAAGGTAGAAATTAACAATAGAAAGAGCAAGGAAAAAAAATCCAATTACATGGAAACTAAATAATACCCTGCTTACACATCACCTAGTAATAGAAGAAATCAGAGATGGAATCAAAAAATTCCTAGAATCAAATGAGAATGAAAACACATCATATGAAAACCATTGGGACACAGCAAAGGCACTCCTCAGAGGACAATTTATAGCAATAGATGCACATATCAAAAAAGAAGAAAGGGACAAAATGAAAACATTAACTACACAACTCAAACAAATAGAAAGAGAACAGCAAAAAAAGCCCACAACCATTGGAAGAAAGGAAATAGTAAAGATCAGAGCAGAAATACATGAAATAGAGAACAGAAAAACAATAGAAAGAATAAACAAAACCAAAAATTGTTTCTTTGAAAGAATCAACAAAATCGACAAAGCACTGGCCTGACTGACAAAAGAAAAACAGGAGAGGACACAAATAGCCCAAATAAGAAATGAAATGGGGGACATTACGACAGACCCACCTGAAATAAAAAGGATTATAACAGAATATTATGAAAAACTATACTCCAACAAATTTGAAAACCTAGAGGAAATGGATAAATTTCTAGAAATGCGTGGCCTACCCAAACTACAACAAAGTGATGTCGAAAATCTGAACAGATGCATAAGAAGAGAAGAGATTGAAAAGGTAATAAAAAAACCTCCCAACCAAAAAAAGCCCTAGCGCAGATGGCTTCAATGGAGAATTCTACAAAACATTTACAGAAGAGTTTGTACCATTACTACTCAAGCTATTTCAGAGCATAGAAGAGAAGGCAACACTTCCAAATTCATTCTATGAAGCCAGCATAATGCTGATACCAAAACCAGGCAAAGATGTCATGAAAAAGAAAATTACAGACCAATATCTTTCATGAATATAGATGCAAAAATTCTCAGCAAAATTCTAGCCAATATAATTCAGCATCATGTCAAAAAAATAATACACCACGACCAAGTAGGATTCAAATCAGGTATGCAAAGATGGTTCAACATTAGAAAATCAATCAACGTAATCCACCACATCAATAAAAGGAAAGAAAAGAATCACATGATCATCTCAATTCATGCAGAAAAGGCATTTGACAAAGTCCAACACCCATTCCTGATAAAAACTCATTCAAATAGGTATAGAAGGGAAATTTCTCAACATAATAAAGGTCATCTATGCAAAACCAATGGCCAACATCATTCTTAATGGAGAGAGGCTGAAAAGATTCCCCTTGAAAACAGGAAGAAGACAAGGATGCCCTTTATCACCTCTCCTATTTAACATTGTGCTGGAAGTTCTAGCTAGAGCAATAAAGCAAGAAAAAGAAATAAAGTGCATCCAAATTGGTAATGAAGAAGTTAAACTGTCCCTGTTTGCAGATGATGTGATACTATACATAGAAAACCCTAAAGACTCCAAGAGAAATCTACTGGAACTAATAGAAAGATTCAGCAAGTAGCAGGACACAAGATAAACATTCAAAAATCAGTTGGATTCCTATACACCAATAAGGAGAATGATGAAAAGGAAATCAGGAAAACAATTCCATTTGTAATAGCCCCTAAAAAGATAAAATACTTAGCAATAAATCTGACCAGGGATGTAAATGACCTATACAAAGAAAACTACAAAACACTACTGCATGAAACCCAAAGGGATCTACATAAACAGAAAAACATACCATGCTCATGGATAGGCAGACTCACTATTGTGAAAATGACAATTCTACCCAAAGCAATTTACAAATACAATGCAATCCCCATCTAAATACCAACAACATTCTTCAAAGAAATGGAAAAACTAATCATTCACTTTATATGGAAAGGGAAGAAGCCCCAAATAAGTAAAGCACTACTGAAGAAGAAGAATAAAGTTGGAGGACTCACACTACCTGACTTCAGAACCTACTGTACAGCTACAGTAGTCAAAACAGCCTGGTACTGGTACAATGACAGATACATTGACCAATGGAACAGAATTGAGAACCCAGATGTAAATCCATTCACCCACGGTCACCTGATCTTCAACAAGGGCCCAAAGTCAATCAAATGGGGAAAAGACAGTCTTTTTAACAAACTGTGCTGGCAAAACTGGATATCCATCTGCAAAAAAATGAAACAGGACCCATACATCACTCCGTATACAAATACTACTTCAAAATGGATCAAAGACCTGAATATAAAGACAAAAACTATAAAGTTCAGAGAAGACAAAATAGGACTAACACTACAGGCCTTAATACACAGCATTAACAGGATAAAAACCATGACCATCAACACACAAACCCCAATAAATAAGCTAGATAACTGGGATCTTCTAAAAATCAAACACCTATGCTCTTCAAAAGACTCCACCAAAAGAGTAAAAAGAGAACCTACAGACTGGGAAAAAATTTTTGGACAGTACAAGTCAGACAAAGGTCTAATCTCCATAACCTATAAGAAAATCCAACACCTCTACAACAAAAAGACAAATAATCCTATCAAAAAATGGGCAAAGAAAATGAACAGACACTTCACCAAAGAAGATATTCAAATGGCCAACAGACACATGAGGAAATGGTCGCAATCACTAGCCATTAGAGAAATGCAAATTAAAACCACAATGAGATACCATCTCACCCCAGCATTACTGGCACGCTTCAAAAACACTGGAAATAACAAATGTTGGAGGGGCTGCGGGGAAATGGGAACTCTTATGCACTGCTGGTGGGAATGCAAAATGATACAACCATTTTGGAAAATGATATGGCGCTTCCTCAGAAAGCTAGAAATAGACATACCATTCAATCCAGTAATTCCACTCCTAGGAAAATATCCTAGAGAAATTAGAGTCACCACTCGAATAGACATATGTACACCTATGTTCATGGAAGCATTGTTCACAATAGCAAAACAATGGAAACAACCTAGATGCCCATCAACAGATGAATGGATAAGCAAACTATGGTACATACACACAATGGAGTACTATGCAACGAGGAAGAACAACAATGAATCTGTGAAGCATCTCATAACATGGATGAAACTGGAGGACATTATGCTGAGTGAAATAAGTCAATCACAAAAGGACAAATATTGTATGAGACCTCTACTGTAAAAACCCATGAAAAAGTTCACACGCAAATAGTAACAATCTTTGTTGGTTACCAGGGATGGGAGGGATGGGGGGGAAGTACTAAATAGGCAATAGATAATGGTATCTTGGATGAAGGCTGAGACAGTACACAATACAGGGGAAACTAGCACAACTTGTATAAGGAAGGGTCATGGAAGCCCCATAGACACATCCAAACTCCCTGAGGGACTGATTGCTGGGCAGAGGGCTGTGGGGACCATGGTCTCCAGGAACATCTAGCTCAATTGGCATAACACAGTTTATAAAGACAGTGTTCTACATTCTACCTTGGTGAGTAGTGTCTGGGGTCTTGAAAGATTGTGAGCGGCCATCTAAGACACTCCACTTGTCTAATCCCTTTAGGAGCAAGGGAGAATGAAGAGAACAGGATACAAGGAAAAGATTAGTCCGAAGGACTAATGGACCACAGCTACCAAGGCTTCCACTGGACTGAGTCCAGTACAGCTCTATGGTGCCCAGCTACCACCACTGACTGCTCTGATCAGGATCACAACAGAGGGTTCTGGACAGAGCTGGAGAAAGATGTAGAACATAATTCTAACTCACAAAAAAAAAAAAAAAAAAAAGACCAGATTCACTGGCCTAATGGAGACTGGACAAACCCCGAGAGTATGCCCCCAGACACCGTTTTAGCTCAGTCATGAAGTTATCTCTGAGGTTCACCATCCAGCCTGGGAGTGGACAGCCCCATAAAACCAAATGGGACTAATGAGGTACAGTAGTCCAGGGACTAGGGCCAGAAGGCAGAAGGGGACAAGGGAGCTGGTGATAGGGAACTTGAGGTTGAGTAAGAATATTGTTGATGTGTTGTGAGATTGTTAACCATTGTCATAGGGTAACATGTGTAGTAACTGATAAATGAGAAACTATTTTGTTCTGTAAGTCTTCATCTTAAGTGAGAATAACAGCACAATTGGAAGAGCATAGTCAATGTCACTGAACTGTGCATATAGAAATTTTTGAAATGGTTTATCTTTGGCGGTATGTATTTTCACCAAAAAAAAAAAAATGTTGAGAAGTTAGTGGGTTGACATGTTGTGGGGTTGTTAACCAGTGTCATAAAACAATATGTGTACCACTGTTTCATGAGAAACTATTTGTTCTGTAAGCCTTCAGCTGAAGTACAATAAAAAAAAAAAGAGATTAAAAAAATATTTTTTAAGTTTTAGAACAAATCACATCTTACGTATTTTTGCGTGCTCAACACCTATCATAATCCTGGGCAGAAAGTATATGCTGAATAAATGCTTATTGAAGTGAGAACTGACTAAATTGCCTTCAACTGTGGATATAGTTTGGGTCAATTCAGTACCACTTACTAAATACAAATTTTCACAGTATTCCAAGAGAAAAATTCACTTTAGTCTCCTGTTTTAAGATTAAAAAAAAAAAAAAAAAAAGTCTTATAAATACTACTCTTGTAAGATTAAAGACTTGAAGAATCACATTGACTTTGAAGATGAACTCAAGTGTCCAGAAGGAATAATGCATTTGACCTCAATGTTCTACATCAGCTGATTTAGGAGTAAAATATATATACGTTTCTTTCAAGCCTGCTCCAGAAATTCAAACTTAACTCTTATCCAAGGCTTATGTATGCCCTCCATTTAGACTCACTGTAGTTTGCTAGGATGGTTTTAATGATTGTATTCCCTCTAGATGTAAGAAGGGCAATAGAATTAGTTACTGAAGCAATATGGGGTATAAAATAATGCAGCCGTGCATAAAAAAAACTTTTGATAGGTAGATTATTTGCAACTTAGTTTATATTCAACTATAACGTAATAGCATACCTTAGACACTTTTAGTCATTTATAAATTTACTGGTGATG
This sequence comes from Dugong dugon, assembly GCA_030035585.1. Classification (NCBI taxonomy): domain Eukaryota; kingdom Metazoa; phylum Chordata; class Mammalia; order Sirenia; family Dugongidae; genus Dugong; species Dugong dugon. The sequence goes on from CM057479.1 coordinate 41,116,908, forward strand.
ACCTCTTGGATTTAAATACACCATGCAAATAGTATCCATGCTAAAACTGGTTATTAACTTTTTATTATTTCATCATTCCTAACTAATAGAGAGGGCTACATTCTCAACTTCACAGAGAAATAGATTTCATAAGGAAGACAAGCTTTTATGAGACAAGAGAAAGACAGAGATGAGGGAGTGAGGGGAGACAGACAGACACAGACAGAAAGACAGAAACATTCCTCAAGAAAATATATAAACTGTACTATCATGTTACCTAGTTTGATCAAAGACAAACACATGAATGAACGAAAATTCTAGGGAAGGAAAAAAAAAGGATGGAAGGGTAGAAAGATTTATTTCACTCAGTACCAATAAAGAGGAGCAAATCAGATTTCAGCTGAATAAATACCATTATGAAGACGAGTTATATTTAGCTGCACACCATCTTCTAATCTTAAGAATAATTAGTACTGTAGTAACTGGAGGCATGCAGAATGTGAGACGAGATCTCAGCCTAGCAATAAGCAAAGCCCAATTATTATATACATTACTAGATACATGTTATGAAAGTGTATGCCTGGTAAGTTATAAAGAAATATTAGGTTTAAATAATGAAAAAAACAAAGCTGAATACTGCATATATGATACAAATTATTGAGTGTTCCTGGTGTCAGGAACCTTGCATTACTCAAATCATTTTCTTTTTTTTTTCTGTCAGCAGCATTTAACAAAGAGCCTGACATAAGGGAGTAAAAAATGCATAAACACACTCATACATGTACTGCTCTTTTTAATCCAAATGAAAACCTTCCAATACATTTTCACCTTTACTCAGATGTAGTTTTTTTTTTTCTTTCTAAATTTATAACTGGAAAGCAGGTGCCCATTTTAAAGAACATTTTCTATCTTTTGTAGGAACATTTAAATCTTAATTAGTACTTAAAAGATCTTTATGTATTTAACCTACTCTCCTAAATACTTCACTAAAATAGTTGGATAGAGTCATGAAAACAAATTAATTCCCAGTGTACAGTTCTCATTTAGCAATTAGGCTGCATTGCACATCTTCAGTTGTTCATCAGCTGAAAGGGCAAAGGGTTGCCTGAGAAAAGATCTCTAAGATCTTTACTTTACTGTTGGTATGATGGATAAACAAAGCTTTTATGGTCTGGAAGATTATTCTTTCTTCTTTCCTCTGCACTGTTTGGACAGAAGGGTATGCTTAATTAGCTGGAGAGTTAAAGAAGAATAACAGGCAATATTTAGCCTCCTCTAGCTCTTGAGAAAATGAACTGGGTGGAATCAACTTATAGAGAGGCAAAACCTTGTCTTTCTTTCTTTTCCCCCTTCCCTCCTTCCATTACTTCATCCTTTCCTTCCCTGTTCTCCTTCTCCCTCAGCCTAGCAAGTGCATCCAGTTGCCTTGCCTAATTTTTAAGTGTGAAGGTGCATAATATTTGTACCTATTTTTATATTCTATTGTCAGCAGAGCAACTGTTAGCATTCGGATGCAATAATGTGAATCCTAAAAAGGCTATAGCCCAGTGGTCTACAGAAAGTTCAAATGTACATTCACATAATGGCACTAGAGCATTTGTTCTAATAAGGGGCAGATTTAACATTAATTATGAATAAGGAAAAAAATCCCAAACTTGACCCAAATTTGCTCCTTTTTTGAGTCTTGCAAATTCTCTTCTTCATGTCAGTTTGCTCTAGTCTGTGCCATAAAGTTAATGACAACAAGCCCACAATGTTAGGAAAAAGCCTAAGAAATGTCAAGAAAAAGACCTAGAAACTTATTTTTGTAGCAGCATATACAAATCTTAAAATAGCTTGCTCTTAATGAACCACTTGAATACTAGAAAGGACTTGGGAATCAGTTGCTCTAAGAAAATTATACAAAACCTTAATTATTGAGATTTAAAAATTTTATGAGTAGTTTGAGCATAACAAATGATTCTTCTCAAATTCAAAGTTATTTCCTTTATATTCACTGGAGTTCCCTGTATTTGACTAATCACATCCATTAGGTTGAAACCTCATCAAGGGCAGAGAGCATGTCTGTTTTCTTCACCCTTGTAGCCTAGCAAGAGTAAGTGCTCAATAAAATCTGCTTGATAGAGGTTTTACATTTCTGAGGACTTGCTTAAATAGGTTAGCTATTAAATGCTTGTATTAGAGAAAACCTTTAAATAGTTTGTGATTATAAATTGCAGCCTCTGTCTCTAAATGAAAGGACAAATTTTTTTTATTTTTGTTTTTGTCTCCTAAACAGTTGGAGATGATCCTTGCTAATGATATTTTGAGGTTATTTGGGGCCTGTTTCAGAGATATACGAATCCATAACAACAAGATATTTATTGGAAACTTAATATGTATCAGACAACAGTCTAAGCATTTTTCCCAAATATAGTGACTCATTTCCTCTTGACAACAATTCTCTGAAGGAAGTAATGCAATTATTATAATTTCATAGATGATAAATTGAAGTATAGAGAGATTAAGTAACTTGCCCAAGATCATACAAAACAGTGACTGATTTAGACTTCCAACTCATAAAGGGTGAATTTAGTGCCCTCAAAGCCAACAGTTCCAAAGGCATAAATATTCTGTGTTCATGGTTTCAACTAGGCACATCAATATGAATATTCAAAGATCTATATTATTGTTTCATAATGAAAATACATTTGTTACACAGTTTCTTGAAAACTGGATTACATAGTCCCATACAAATGTGACTATGTAATGAGTGATACAAACGAAGTATATCATTTTCAGTAATAGAATGTAGAATGATATACTTTTTAGTATAACATTTATGCCTGTGACTGACGAATCTCTCCATTCCTTATTCAAAGGACATACCCTATTATCTTACAGAATACTTAGTAAGCTTAGATAAACAGACAAAACATTTTTCCCATTTTAAGTTGAAATGTTATAACTTTTCCCCTATTTTATTTGAAGTCTTCACAAAAATCCAAAGCCAGCTTGCAAATTTTGTTCTGTGTAGGTTTGTGGAGTCTTCCAAATAGCATGGACCCCATTTTAGAATCATGAGAATAGCACTGCCTTACATATTCTTTATGCTTCTAGAGAAGCTATTTGCTTATTTCAGTTGAACTTCCTTTCTTAGGCTATTATACTTGCCTAGTACTGATAATCATTAATTAAATTTTGGGCAAACGTTTGAAGGTATTGAGCCCAGGGTAATGTTTATGTATAAATGTATGCAATATCCAATGTACAAAGAAAAATTTGGGTAATGTGATTAATATATTGCAAACTAAAATTTTTAAATACCTGTGAATATTTTATTTTATATACATTATATATGCTATATATATGAGAGATTTTTTCTAGGGAAGGTAAAGTGAAAGAAACAAATATGCTATGCTGAAGTACATAGAAAACAATTACACTATTTTTAGAGGAAACTATTAGTACAATAAACATTTTAAGTATGGTTTATTGCAACAAATATATGTACATAATACAGCCCAAATTATGCACAATGAATTTTCCCGAGTGTCCAAACAAGTTGTATTTCTAAACATTATAATGGTGATGTATAAAAACTACTCTTACTGTATTTTAGTGTTCAACTTTTGATAATTTAACTACTAATTAGTGAAAAACTTTGACCCATAATATTAATCTACATCAACATTAGAGAAGTAACAGTAAATATATGTTTGTTACCTACCAAATAAAATGTCATGTTGTTTTGTTTTTCAATAATTATTCTGTTTTGGCATTTAGTCAATAATTAGTGAATTAAAAATTATTCTATCCATATTCTGTATTATTTGAAAACTTTTATTATGTCCAATTCAAGTTTTTAATTATTTGTCATTGAAACATCCCATTATCATATAATTAAAAATAGTTTACAATCATAGATTTTATATTCTTAAATCTTCAGTTTACTCCTTCCTGAACATTTTCCTTAGATTTTCTATTACTTAAATGCTTTGTTATTTTTTTTACTCAATAGGTATACCCTTAGTTACAGTTAAGGTTTCATTGAAGTAATATTGTCCCTCATTCAGTATTGTATTCTTTCCAGAATATCCTCAGGAAGCTCTTGTAGCTTCTCTTTGCTCACTTTCCATAATGGCATGTGTTACTTTCCAGACAAGGCCATTCAAACCCCTGATAATTTTGTTCATTATGTACTCTAGTTGATAAAACAGACCTGTATTCAGGCCATGTAGAATCCAGTCACTTGGGTTATTTTTTTATTTTTATCTTTTCTAAAAGAAAAAAGTCTTTTTTACACTAAGATTAAAAACTGTTTCTCTATAAATTTTACCCAGAGGTTCTCTGCTCTGTGACCACATAGGATGTATTTAAACTTTCTTCTATGGTTTGTACTTGAAACTATCAAGTATGTATTAGACCACCTCACTTTGCTCCTCCAGAATAAAATTACCTATTAACTTTTCAGGCAATGAGGTTGTACTTATCTGGAGATGTAATACATGATGGAAAAAATTGAACTGATTTTTTCAGGAAGCTGTTTTTTACTTGTTTTTTTAAAATTGTTATTGTCTACTGTGTGCCAAGAATTTACCTATGAACAATGGATACAGCAGTGAACAGAACTGATAAGGTCCCGGATCTCAGAGATTCATCAATTTAATGGGTGGAGATAGACAATAAATTAATTAACAGATATTATAAATTCAGGTAGCAATATTGCCTATGAAGGGAAAAAAAACAAAACAAAAACAAAAACAAGAGAACCAAATATCTTTAAAGAGTAAGTGGTAATTTGGAAATGGCTACTGAGTCATAGTAAGGAGTTATTGAAAGCAAACCTTCTTTCCTGCCTGCATTTTAGCAAAAGCTTCCTGGCCTTTACCTAGAAAAAGAAACATGAGAAGTATAAACAGATTGGACTTTACAGTTCTCACTGATGCTAAATACAGCTCAGGCAATTCCTTCCAGACTCTTCTCTAGTGGCAGTGATGAATGTGACTTCCGAATGACTTGCTAATTGTAGCTAAGTCACAGGATTTTATTCACGTCCATGGCAGATGAGCCATAATAAAAACAACAAAAATACTTATTTTACACTGAAAAGTATTATTTAATAACTTGTGAATTTAAAGTAGCGTTCCTTAACTACTATCTCTTAAGTTTTTAGGGAAATATCTATCTGAGAAAATGCTTAAAAATCAAAAGTAGGGTTTCTTTTAAATCTTATACTTGGTATTATGATTAGAGTTACAGAAATACTTGTATTTTTAGAATCAGATATATTTTAAATATTTTATATAAAAAAACATATTACATATAAAAACCTATTTTATTTTTTCTTAGAAATTAGGACTTTTAAAATGTCCTATATCTGTGGATTGGGCTAAAAGTTTATTTACTGCATAGAGAATGGTAGCTTTATAAAAGAAGATGAGGAGTATTCATCACCACAATATATTCATCTTATTTTTAAAGCATTTTTCTGATACTACAACCTCTGAAGTATTATATTAGGTAGGATGATTTATGAACAATTTTAAAATCAACAAACTGACATGGAAAAAGTATTTATTAAAATCTTAATAGGTATGTGACTTCAGACAACTGGCCTAAACTTTCCAGTCATCAGTTTCTTTATTTGTAAAATAGAGATATTAATGCATGTTACATACGGTGATTGGAAAGCATACATGATACAATTATACAGCATGTTTAGAATCATGCCTGGATCATACTAAAACGTTTCGTAACGGAAGTTATGATGATGAGGAAGAAGTTGAAGAGAAACATAAGGACAATGATGACGGTGAAAAGAGTAAAGACACTGTCCTTAATCACTGAAGCCATTCTAGCTGCTGCTGGCACACTTTCCACAACAGAATACATAGTACTCACTGGACAAGTTTTCCCAAAAAACACGTGAGGTTGGTTTTCTTAAGGAAATAGAGACATGAGGGATTAATTAACTTGACAACTGTGTGGTAAAGATAGGATTCAAAATCACGGCTGTCTTCCTCTAAAGGCCATTCTCTTTCTGTTGCATTCTAGTATGCTGTAAGTTCAATTAAAAAGCAAATAATTTTTCCAGGGGAAAAGTTCCTATTTTTATACATCTAGATTTTCAAATTCTAAGATTATGTCTTTTAAAAATATTTGTAATTTAAAAAATCATCATCCCAATGCTTTTTTTTAGAATGCACATACATTCAGACACGTATTTACCAGTAATAAATATTATTTGTACAGTGATGAGGTTACCCAAAAAATAGCTTTTAATTAAAAAATATATTTTTTATGCTTTATTTCACTGGCTACTTACTGTCATTTTCTCTTGATATTATTAACCTTCTTTGTGTTTGTGTATATATATGTTGTATATGTTTTAGATTCCTATGCTATGAATCAGTGATTCTCAAAGGAAAGGGAAATAAAACTGAGGGAAAAGTGGTGGTGTTATATAAGAAGACACACCTATTTAGGGAGTTGTACCAGAATTATTTGCAGAACTTTTTAATACTGTACACATCTTACTAGAGATTTTGTTAAAGAAATAATTTATACAATAGAGATATTCTCTATATTTCTAATCACTACCATTGTGATCCAGTATTCCAGAAGCAAGTAACACTTTTCTATTCAAATGTTTGTAATAAATATAAAACAGAACTACCATTCAGAGTCTGGGCTCCCAATGTATAGCCTTGGCCCAAATTCATTTCTGCTTTTATTTGCCAACTTGGCTAATACTTCCATTCTTATAATTTTAATTTTTCTCATATATTATGAATTCCCATATCTCTCCCCACATCCTTTTATCCATAACACCTTGTTGGGCTTTAGTCTTGAAATTCTAGCCACTGCTTACACTCCTATATGTAGCATTCTGCTTTTTACTTCAACTCTATGGATTCACATTATATCTAATACTCAGTAGTAGAATTCTGTCTTTCCATGTGGGAGATGCAGGTTTAATTCCTGGAAAATTCACCTCGAATGTGGCCACCACCTGTCTGTCAGTGGAGGCTTGCATGCCACTATAATGCTGAACAGGCTTCAGTAGAGCTTACAGACGAAGACATACTAGGAAGAAAGGCCTGGCAATCTATTTGCAAAAAATCACCCAATGAAAACTCTATGGATCACAACATTCAGATTCCGTGGTGCATAGGATTGCCATGAGTCTGGGCTGACTCAACGGCAGCTAACAACAACAACATTATCCCTGCTCCACAAAAGTGTAAGCCTTCTATGTTTGCCATTTCAATTAATATCCATAAACTTACTCTCAATATCACATTACACCTGGGGAGCTGTGTGATATATGATTTGGAAACATAAGCTTTGCAACCAGATAGTGCTACTAGAAACTGGCTGAAATTCCATGAAGTTATTCAATTTCTCACAGTCTGTGTAGCCACATATCTTTGATAAGTGATACCAGGAAGACTCATTTGGCTGGGATAGAGTGAGCAGAGAGAGAAGCCTGGTAGGGGTATGCAAAGAACATGTTATGTAGACCCTTACAGATAATGATAAGAAATTTGAATTTTATTCCAGGTATAATGAGAAATCACTAGAGAGTTACTATTGAGGCACTGATAAAATCTGACAAATTATGAAAAGTTTGCTCCAACCACAGTGTGGACAGTAAACTCTAGATAGGCAAAAAAGGCACTAAGGAAAGGGCCACTGGATATTGTAAAAGATTGCTGGTGGATTAGAATAGACAGGTAGCTCTGGAGATAGTGAGATCCAGTTTATTCTGAAGATCTAGCTGGTAGAATTTGCTGATATGGGATGGAGAAAGTTAGTATTCAAAGATATAAGGTTTGTGTTTTGAGCAATGTGTAAATTAAGAAGACATTTATAGAGATATCAATGGAATTTATGAGCTTACACATATGGTGTTTAATGCCATGGAACTAGATGAGATCACCTAGGGAAGAATATAGGAAAAGGAAAGAGAAAATCTAAGAACTGAGCTCTGGGGGGCGTTAGAAGTGGGGAAAATGAGAAGAATCAATTAAATCATTCATCCACTCAGTCAAGAACTATTCCTTGACTATCTACTATGTGCTAAACAGTGTTGTTAGGCAGTAGAGATACAGCTGTGGACAAAATAATCAACAATTTCTGTCGTCCTAGATCTTACATTCTATGAGAGAGAGGGAGATGATGAACAAGATAAATTGGTTAAAGGATACGTGGTAAAGGCAGTAAAGAAGTGGAAAAGAGAAATTTTAAGTGTGTGTTGTTGTTAATCGTTGTTAGGTGCCATCCTGTAGTTTCTGACATAGGAACACTACATACAACAGAAAACGCCTCCTGGTCCTGCTCCATGTTCACAATCACTGTTATGCTTGAGCCTATTGTTGCACCCACTGTGTCAATCCATCTCACTGATGGTCTTCCTCTTTTCTGCAGACCTTCTACTTTACCAAGCATGATGTCCTTCTCCAGGGACTGGTCCCTCCTGATAACATGTCAAAGTATGTGAGACGAAGTCTCCCCGTCCTTGCTTCTAAGGAGCAGTCTGGCCGTACTTCTTCCAAGACAGTTTTTGTTTGTTCTTCTGGCAGTCAATGGTATATTCAATATTCTTCCCAACACTGTTTAATTCAAAGGCATTAGTTCTTCCTCAGTCTTCCTTATACATTGTTCAGCTTTCACATGCATATGAGGTGATTGAAAATACCATGGCTTGGGTCAGTCCTACCTTAGTCCTTAAAGTGACATCTTTGCTTTTTACAACTGCAAAGAGGTCCTTTGCAGCAGATTTGCCCATTGAAATACTTCATTTGATTTCCTGACTGCTGCTTCCATGGGCATTGATTGCAGATCCAAGTAAAATGAAATCCTTGACAACTTCAGTCTTTTCTCCGTTTATCATGATGTTGCTTATTGGTCTAGTTGTGAGGATTTTTGTTTTCTTTACGTTGAGGTGCAATCCATACTGAAGGCTATAGTCTTTGATCTTCATCAGTAAGTGCTTCCAGTCCTCTTCATTTTCGGCAAGCAAGGTTGTGTCATCTGCATAACAAAGGTTTTCAGTGAGTCTTTCTCCAATTCTAATGCCACATTCTTCATTTAGTCCAGCTTCTTGGATTATATGCTTAGCATACAGATTCAATAAGTATGCTGAAAGGACACAACTCTGGCACACACCTTTCCTGACTTTAAACCATGTAGTATCCCCTTGTTCTGTTCCAATGACCACCTCTTTGTCTATGTACACATTCTGCATGAGCACAATTAAGTGTTCTGGAATTCCCGTTCTTCACAATGTTATCCATAATTTGTAATGATTCACACAGTTCAATGCCTTTGCACAGTCAGTAAAGCAAAGTAAACATCTTTCTGGTATTCTCTGCTTTCAGCCAGGATCCATCTGACATGAGCAGTGATATCCCTCCTACTACATCCTCTTCTGAATCCAGCTTGAATTTCTGGCAGTTCCCTGTAGATGTATTGCTGCAGCCATTTTTGAATGATCTTCAGCAAAATTTTACTTGTGTGTGATATTAATGATATTGTGTGATAAATTCTGCATTCTGTTGGATCTCCTCTTTGGAATGAGTACAAATATGAATCTCTTCCAGTCAGTTGGTCAGGTAGCTGTCTTCCAAATTTCTTGGCATAGATGAGTGAACGTTTCCAGCGCTGCATCCATTTGTTGAAACATCTCAAGTGGTATTTCATCAATTCCTGAAGCCTTGTTTGTCACCGATGCTTTCAGTGCAGCTTGGACTTCTTCCTTCAGTACCATCGGTTCTTGATCATATGCTCCTTCCTGAAATGATTAAACATAGACCAATTCTTTTTGGCATAGTGACTGTGTATTCCTTCAGTTTTCGTTTGATGCTTCCTGGGTTGTTCAATATTTTCCTCATAGAATCGTTTAATATTGGCACTTGAGGCTGGAATTTTTTCTTCAGTTCTTTTAGCTTCAGAAATGCTGAGCTTACTTTTCCCTTTTGGTTTTCTAACTGTAGGTCTTTGCACAAGTCATTATCATACTTTACTTTGTCTTCTCGAGCCACCCTTTGAAATCTGTTCAGCTCTTTTACTTCATCATTTCTTTCTTTTGCTTTAGGGGCTCAATGTTCAAGAGCAAGTTCAGATCTCTACTGACTTCTATTTTGGTCTTTTCTTTCTTTCTTGTCTTTTTAATGACCTCTTGCCTTCTTCATGTATGATGTCCTTGATGTCATTCCACAACTCATCTGGTCTTAGGTCATCAGTGTTCAATGAGTTAAATCTATTTTTGAGATGGTCTTTAAATTCAGGTAGGGTATATTCAAGGTCATATTTTGGCTCTTGTCAACTTGTTCTAATTTTCTTCAGCTTCAACTTGAACTTACATATGAGCAATTTATGGTCTGTTCTGCAGTCTGCCCTTGGCCTTATTCTGAATGATGATACTGAAATTCTCCATTGTCTCTTTCCACAGATGTAGTCAGTCTGATTCCTTTGTATTCCATCTGGTGAGGTCTATATGTATAGTTACCATTTATATTGTTGAAAATAGTACTTGCAATGAATAAGTCATTTGTTTTGCAAAATTCTATCATGTGTTCTGTTGTTTCTAGTACCAAGGCCATATTTTCCCGCTACTGATCCTTCTTCCTTGTTTCCAACTACCGCATTCCAATCGCCAGTAATTATCAGTGCATCTTGATTGCATGTTTGATCAATTTCAGAGTGCAGAAGTTGGTGAAAATCTTCAATTTCTTTATCTTTGGCCTTAGTGGCTGTGCATAAATTTGAATAATAGTCATATTAACTGGTCTTCCTTGTAGGCATATATATAATTTCCTACCACTGACAGTGTTGTCCTTCAGGATAGATCTTGAAATGTTCTTTTTGACAATGAACGAGACGTCATTCCTCTTCAATTTGTCATTCCCGGCATAGTAGACCATAATGATTGTCTGATTCAAAATGGCCAATACCAGTCCATTTCAGCTCACTAATGCCTAGGATATTGATCTTTATGCATTTCATTTTTGATTACTTCCAATTTTCCTAGTTTCATACTTTCTACTTTCCAATTATTAATGGATGTTTGCAGCAGTTTCTTCTCATTTTGAGTTGTGCCACATCAGCAAATTTTCCCAAAAGCATGATTCCATCCTCATCATTAAGGTTGACTCTACTTTGTGGAGGCAGCTCTTCCCCAGTCGTATTTTGAGTGTCTTCCAATCTGACGGGGCTCATCTGCTGACACTATATCAGATAATGTTCCACTGCTATTCCTAAGGTTTTTACTGGCCAATTTTTTCAGAAGTAGACTGCCAGTTCCTCATTCCTAGTCTGTCTTAATCTGGAAGCTCCTCTGAAACCTGTCCACCATAAGTGACCCTGCTAGTATTTGAAATACTGGTGGCATAGCTTCTATCGTCACAGCAACATGCAAGCCACCACAGTATGACAAACTGACAGAGGAGTGGCAGTTTGTGTGTAGGAAGTTGATAATGTTGTTAAAGCGGTCAAGAAAAACTTCACTGAAAGGTTGACTTTTAAGTATCCTGAAGAAAATAAAGAATATATTCATGTAAATATCTGGAGAAAGGGGCAAAGAGACGAGCAAGTGAAAAATGTAGTATGCCTGGTATGGGAAGGTATCTAGTATGTTCAGGTACAACAAAGAAACTAGTGTGGCCGAAGTGAATGAAGTAGAGATGAGAAGGGCAGAGGAGATGAACTTAGAGAGATAATACAGATTACTTAGGAGGCCTGTAATTCATCCTAAAAGTTTTATTTTGCTCTGAGTGAGAAGAAAACTACTGAAGGATTTTGAACAAAGAAGTGACATGACTTGATGTAATTTAATATACCTGTTGGCTGCTATGTTGAAAAAAAATTGAGAAACACAGAAAACAGAGAACAAACAGAAGACTAGTACAAAAAACAGGTGAGAGATGATGGTTGGTTAAAACAAACTGGTAGCAGTGGAAGGGGTATAAGTGGTTAAATTCTTAACACAAATATATTCCCGAAGGAACTTGGAGATACAAGACTATGTTTCTTAGTGGCATAAAATGTTTTGTTATATATTTTGAATATCTAACTTAATGCTTGCACACTCATATATATATATATATATATATAGGTAGATTTATCTCTTCATACGATTCTGGAAGATATAATAAGCAGTACAGATGAATGGCATCAATAACCTAAATAGCTAGAAACAAAGGTAATTTTTCTGTCCTTCTCTGCAACTTTCCTACATTTCTTTTTGACAAACTTATTTTTATTGCCTACAGAAATAGTACAAATTTCTTGTTTTCTTTCTGATTTTCTACCCACTCCTTCTTAGTCTGATATTTAGACTCTTTTGCTCTTCTTTTACATTAACATTAGGATTGCTAGATATCCTAGGCCTTTACACTTCTCACTCTATATGAAACCTCTTAATGATCACAACCAATTTAATGGATTAAATTGCCATCTATATCCAATAGCCTACTCAGCCTCTCCCCTTGAGTGTCACACAGACACTAACTCAATACATTTATCCAGGAATGAACTCATCAACTTAGACCCATCAGCCTGTTGATTTACACATGTATCTAATTCAGTAAATGTCCCTACTAGTCAAGTTAAAAAACTGAGCAACATTGGTTGATATCCCATTTCTTCTTATACATTATTCATATCTATTTAACTAAACACCAACTCTTAAAAGACTATATCTATATATACTATACAGAACACCTCAAATCCATATTCAGCCTTGTCTTCCCATTCACTTTGTTTTTTGGCTTTAACTGATGTCTCGCTGATCCTGAAGATACTATTTCAATTTCAGTCTTTTTTCAAGTGGTAGCCTTTGTATATATGTCTACCCGAGTGCTCATTAGCATCTCCAAAACATTATTTATCTCTCCTCCCTTGAAATAATTTGAGTCAGATTCTTTCATCCCTCCCAATCTTGACCATTATTGTCACTGCTCTGGATCGTTGCAGCCTGTCTCCAAATCCTTCTCCCTGTCACCTTTCTTGTTCCCTTCTCAGCCATCCTCTATTTTGCAGACAGGATATCCTTCTAAAATTCAAATTTGATATCATTCTCCCCTGACTCAAACAACCACTGTTTCCACATGGTGTCCCTGGAATGTAATCCAAAACTAACATGGTTTACAAATTCATGAGCTGTTTTTTTCATTTCTGCAACCTTTCCAGAATCATGTCTCCCCACACCTGTCTGGTCATTCTCTCGAGCTTGTTCTTGCACTCTTGCTCACCTCTGGGTCTTTTACTATACAGTTTCATTTTCCCAAAGCACTCTATCTCCTTGAGAAAAGATTTTGTAAACCCCTAGGACTAGATTAGAAGTTCTCCTATATTTTAATCCACAGATGTCTGCACTTAATCATGTTTTAGTCTTTATCATGTTGTATAGCAAATTGCTTATTTGTGAGTGTTAAACTGTTTGTTAGTAGGTTTGCATCTGATTCTGCACTATATTCCCACTGACTCTGCAGCATCTAGCACAGTGCCTAACTCATACTGGTGCTCAATAAATATTTGTTAAAAGAATGACATTATATAATATTATAGAGTTGTTAGGCAAAATTTAATATAAAACATTTGAAATCTTTTATAATCATCATTTATGTTCATAATATTGGATAAAACAAAAAGGGACTAGGACCAGATGCCCAAATAATGGTATAATAACATCTTTGTGATAATAATTATGTAGTTTATTTTAATCTGTCTAAATAATAGTAAAAAAAATGAAATATTGTTCTGATTGTTTTAATGACCAAATTGGGCCCTATTCATGGCTGAGCTGGTTGATTATGCAAAATTCAGTTGTTAAATTAGAGAGAGAAAAAATTGCTTGGCTAGAATTTTGCAATCTTATAGAAACAACTGTAAATAAAAATGCCATGTTCTTGGAAGGAGATCTTAAATAAATAGAACCATTTTTTTTTTTTCAATAAGCAACTATTAGCAATCAAATTTTCCTTAACAGCCATTACATTTCTGGGGGAGGGGATATGTGGGGGAGTGGAGAAGAAAACTCAAATAGTACATAGCTTTTATTTATTTCTTACTTTTTGAGCTAAATTACTATGGAAGAAAAAATTAGAAATTCATTAGATTCTTAACATGAATTTATTAAAATACTCCAGCATCTGGAATTTTTTTCATAAATTTCAGGAAAAAACCCTGCAAGTTGAAGTAAATTATAGTTGAATCATAACATAATCTACCTTTGTAAACTTTCTTGTGTTACATAAGATTATTATTATTATTACTGCTGCAATCTCTCAAGATAAAGATCATTTAGAAAGTCAGGTAATATTTTTTAGAAGTCAATTTGTCCCATAAGTTTCCTTCGGAAATATAGTTAAAGTTCTCCTTATCTGGAACCCAGTAACATTTTAATACACTTAGAACAGTTACAGTTGTTTTTAAAATCCAGTGATCATCAGCATCACAGAATACAAAGATACTGATTTAAAAATGATTGAGAGCAAAATAAAATTATATTATTGGAATTTTAAAAGTAAAAAAAAAATTACTAATGGGGAAATTTTTATGCTTAACACTTTGTTGAGTTGAATTTCATTAATCCAGACCATCTGCTACAGTCTTGCCTATTTTGAGTAATGTTATGTATTCTAGTTGTTGTAAAAAGAGTTATAGATTTGACAGATGCTGTTATGAATTCATATATGCTGACAAAAATATATTTCAAAAATATTTTTAACTTTTCAAATACATAGTTAACCTTTGTGAACCAGCTGCATTTAATCATATGGAAAAAAGGAAAAAAAAATTGTGTACTCCTTTTAATAACTTTTGACACGTGTAATGTGTAGTACTCCAGTGATATTTTATGAAAAAATGCTATCTAATCTACTATGCCATAAGATTGCCTTTAGGAAATATTTGATATTCTAATTGAATATCAGTTTGCTCTTTTTTACAAACATAATAAATAATTAATTTTAAACATTGACTATATTGTGGTTACTTTACTTCTGCTACATCCTAAGAAGGTTGATTTTGAATAGTATTTAGATTTCTACACACACCCTTCCAATGTACCATTCATATTTACAAAATCAGAGGTATCCACTACAGGAAAATGTTGAATATATTCTTATCTGTGAGTAAGTTAAGAAAGTGAAACATAGGCAAAATGAAAACTGTCATGAATTACAACGTGCTATACTTAGTTTTTTATCTCTTTTGATTTTATATATAATATTATGATTCAAAAGGGGAGCCCTGGCAGTGCAGTTGTTAAGCAATCAGCTGATAACTGAAAGGTCAGCTGTTCAAACCCTCCAGCCACTCTGTGGGAGAAAGATGTGCAGTCTACTTCCATAAAGATTTACAGCCTTGGAAACCCTATGGGCTGTTCTACTCTGTCCTATAATGTCATTATGAGTTAGAATTGATTCAACAGCAATGGGTTTTGTTTTCGGAAATTACAGTTCAACATTAAGAAAGCCAAGAACTATTTTTACTTTATATATTTAAAAAGTAAACCATCATATTTAGTCTCAAAATATTTTAAAATTCTTTCATTTTATGATAAATGGATATCTATAATATTATTTCATATATTGTTGTTGTTCTTGTTAGGTGCTGTCAAATGGGCTCCAACTCACAGCAACCTTACTTATAAGAGAATGAAATGTTGCCTGGTCCTGTGCCATCTTCATAAATCAAAGATATGTTTGAGTCCATTGTTTTTGCTATACTGTCAATTCATTAAAGTTTCCCTCATTTTCATCGACCCTCTACTTCACCAACCATGATGTCTTTTTCAACCAATTGTTCTTTCCTGATGACATGTCCAAAGTGAGAAAGCCAAAGTTCACCATCCTCACTTGTTATGCATATTTTGGTTGTATGTTTTCTAAGGCTGATTTGTTAATTCTGGCAATCCATCGTATATTTACCAACACCATAGTTTGAATGCATCAATTCTTCTTCTATCTTCCTTTCTCATTGTCCAGCTTTTGCATGAGTTTATTTCCAATTCTGAACCATAGGGACTTATATTTTCTGTATGTGTAAAGAATAGTTAACCTTTATTTTAGGTTGGCTTCTTAGGAGTTTGGATTTGTGGGCAACATTAGGCCAATATAAGCAGAAGTGAAAAAGTCCTGGTACAAACAAAATATCTAAACCAAATTTCCACATGGTTTCAATACAAAAAAACAGTTTTTCAGCTTTTGTGCCAATACATCATGCTATTGCCAAATGTGAGCATTCAAGGCTTTCTTGTGTCATATTAAGTATAATTTAAAAACTTACAGGACATTTTTTGTTTTTATCATATACCATATTTTTATCCAAATAATGCACACCTTCTACGTTTGCTAGCTTACCGCTCCCTCCTCCAGCGAGGTACTTTCACAAGCACAGCTTTGCCAATTTTTTTTACATGTTGCTGAAAAAAATTAGCATACTGCACTGAGGAAAATACCTCATGCAGGGAGGGAGCTGTTGGAAAACAAAGGAGCACATTATTTGTGTAAAAATATAGTAATAAGAAATCAGGATGAATTAGTAGACATTTAAAGGTTTTTTGACATTCAGGATGCCTTAAAATGCTATTTTCCTTTATGTGTGTCTATGCGGTTCTACATGCATAACTGTTTATATCTATTGCTCATATTTAGCATGAATTTATTCAGAGGTATACTAAAGCAAATATTAATTTTTTTATATTTTCCTGTAACAATATCACCCACAATCAAATGCATTTTTATAATCTAAATGTAGCCTACTTTGATAACACTTTTTAAGTTAAAGTATGTAATACAATAATGCATAGCAGTTTGCTAAGAGAAAAGGCATGCATTTTATGATTACTAAACTTATAATACTAAGGGAAACTGATTTTAAGTATGTTTAATAGAACGTTGCCCTTAGTTAAATTTCCTTAGCTGTCAACATTTTAAAGAATGTGTTATCAAATTATTTTATTATTGTGACTAAATGAAAAATGCTCCTATTTCTTTGGTATTTTAAAAGGGTGGTAGAAAGTTTTACACATTCTTAGAATTTATTTTTATGATTATTCTGAATATAAGTTATCATTAAAAATTACCTTTCATTATTGTCTTTACCCTCTACTTGACAGGCATTGTATAAGGTGATTTAAATATAGTCTCTATTTTCACATCAATTACACTACAGTGTAAGTTGCAGGGTTACAACTGTGTGTTCTGTTGAATGAGAATTAAGTGACCTTCAGCTACTTATAATTAGATTTTTAAATCCTTTGGTATCTAGGTGGAACTTTTCTGATTGTTCTCTTTTTTTTTAAGATTTAAATGATCCAACAATTATCTCTCTCATTTTAATAAAATCATATCTTTTTTCCTTTTGCTGTTTTTTATTCTTATTAAAAGAACAATTTTCACTAAAATACTTTCATTAAGAATAAGTCACTAAAGATTGAAGGTAAATTTTGGGTTTTATCACCTCATAATTTTTTCCATTTGTAGATTTCTCATTATATGTTTATATCTGGAGTAGGTTCTGAGTGGAGAAATTTACATATGATATAATGATATTTTGTAAAGTATAAAGTACTCTACAAAATAAAGGCTATAGATCCTTTACTTAATCATATTATAAAGTTGATTGAGAGTATATTTTGTTTAAACCATGATTGATACTACCATATAGATTCACTTATTTACGCCAAAATCATTCCCTAGTTAGAAAAAATGAAAAAAAAGTTAAAACAAAATAAAAATAAATTTAAGAGTTTGTAGTACCTTTTCCATAAAAGTTTCAATAGAAGAAAGGATAATTGTAAAGATGCTTCATGTCATTTTTACAAGTTAATAATTATTCTTACTTTTATATTATATATTCATTACATATGAATTATCTCCATTGTATTAAAGGTAGAAAAAACAGAAAGTAACTAAATAGAGAAAGACAGAAAACTGTTATAGCTGTATATTATAGTTTAATGTAAAGATTTTTTTAAAAATTTACACACAATCTATTATAAACATGAATAAATAATAGAAAAGCTGAATTTGAAGTTTCATTGGGAAGGCAAGATTAGGGCTGGGCACATTCTTGAATTTTAATCATTTTTTATAATTGTTAGATTTCCCTGACTTCCACCATGGTTATTCTAAGGAGCCCTGGTTGCTCAATGGTTATGGGCTCTACTGCTATATGAAAGGCTGGTGGTTCAAACCCACTCGGGCTGCACGGAGAAAGACTTGGTGATCTACTCTAGTAAAGATTACAGCTTAGAAAACTTTATGGGCAGTTCTACTCTGTCACATGGGGTCCCTATGATCGGAATTGACTTGAGGGCATCTAACAACATGGTTACTTTGTAATAAATATAGGTAAATCACCTTATGTTCAAGGTCTGATTAATACATTTTCTAATAAATTGAAGTTGGTAAGTAGATACCAAAAACTCGTTGCTGCTGAGTAGATTCCGACTCATATTGACCCTATACGATGGAGTAGAACTGCCCTATAGGGTTTCTAAGGCTGCAATCTTTAGCCAAGCAGACTGCCATGTCTTTCTCCCATGGAGCAGCTGGTGGGTTCAAACTGCTGACCTTTCAGTTAGCAGTCGAGTGCTTAACCACTGTGCCATCAGGGCTCCTCTTAAGTAGGTAAAGCATTGTAAATAGTCGTTTTTTGCCATAGATATTTTAAAAATGAAATCTGAGATTGTAAAGTCCAGTGTTATTAACAGAATTAGCTTGAAGTCTGTACAAATAACATGTTTTCTGGTTTATGTAATATTTCCCTCATTGTTTATTTCAAGGTTCATTAATGTGATTCATAAGTTTCTATGAATATATTTTAGGAAACATACATCTCCCAGAGGTTTCCTTTTCTTAAATAGAGGACAAAAATTCAAAAAAATAATTGAAGTACATATTCACAGTTTTAGAAAACAGGCTAGGGGAAAAGGAAATTTATTTCTAATAAAATGTTAATGGTTTATATCAACTTTTGGCCTTATAATGGTAACCCTTACTTTATTCAGCTCACTAGCCCTTAGTGGAGATTTGAAACAGAGCCCTGTCTAGCCCCTGAGCCAATCATGAGCAAAGAAGCCAGTGTATTGGAAATTCAGACTGCCCTTGAGCACCCCCACTCTCCGATCCCTACTGGCCTGGTCCAATTGTCAGAACCAGATGTCACTTAACTTCCCTAATTTTTACTTCTATTCATCCTACCAATTTGGGGGCCTTTCACTGAATCTTACTCTGACACTTTTCTCATGTTTTGCCAAACCCCTGTGCCCAAGAGCTCATTTCTGCTTTTTGTAGTCCATCTGATGTGCATTTAGGGTTGCCAGAGTTAGCAAAAACAAACCAAAAACAAAGCAGAACACCCAGGTGAATTTGAATTTCAGCTAACCAACGAATACTTCATTTTTTTTTTTTTTTTTAGTATAAGCATGCTCTATGAGATTTATAGGATATACTTGTACTAAAAATAAAGCAAAGAACAGCAAAACACCCTACTCATTGTTTAGTGAAATTCAAATTTAACTAGGGAATCCTGTATTTTATCTGGCAATCCTAATTGGATTATGTGTCTGTAATGATGTCAGCTAATTTACATATTGTGTGCAGTGGAGTATTTCTACTCCATTGCACTTATAATTTATATACAGTTTCTCAAATCTCCACAACAACCCAGACACAGGTATTGTTGTTGTTGTTTTGTGCCATCAAATTGATTCTAGCCCATATTGACCCTTTATGACAGAGTAGAACTGCCCCATAGTATTCCTAGGCTGAGTTATCTTTACGGGAGCAGATCGCCAGGGAGCAGATCACCAGGTCTTTTCTCACGCAGAACTGCTGGTGGGTTTGAACTACTGACATTTTGGTTAGCAGCCAAGCTCTTAACCACTGTGCCACCAGCAGACAGGTATTACTACTCCCATTTTAGGTATGAGGAAGCTAAGGGCAAGAAGGGCTCGATTATTTGCTCTTTCCCTTCCCTACTGGCACACGAAAATTCTAATGGAGATGGAGCAAAGTTTAAGAAAGATTTACCTGGTTCTAGCATCAGGCCTCAGGGTTCAAACTGGAGCTCTGTTTTTTAGGAACGGGTGTGCAATTTTGAGCAGGGTGATCCTTTTATACTTCAGTATCCCTATCACAATGTGTTGATAATAATACTTCCTTAGTGTATTGTGATAATGAAAGTGAAGTCCTTAACAGGGAGCTAGCACATATAAGTAGTTAATAAATTTTAATGGATGTTATTATTAATGCAAATAATAGCATAGGCTTAAAATTTTTAATCCAAAGGCTAGTTGGTCAATACTTTCTTAAGCATATTCTGACCACACAATAAGCTAAATTATTATTATTTATATATTGCACAAGAAGTGTATTTCTGAAGGGCTCAGATTATTTTTATTACAGCCATATCCACTTAACATTAATTTTTCAAATAGACATTATATAATACTTTTATGATTGTTCAAGGAAACTTAGAGAGCACTACAAACATTTGTGTGGTCTCAGGGTCAATATTTTTCACTACTTGTACCAGCTTGCATATCAGAGGTTATTTTCCTCCCCAGCTTCTTGTCTTGCTGTTAGTCTGTGGTCCCAGTTGTATTGTAAAGTTTGTTGCCTCCTGCTTTAGCCTTCCCAGAAAACTGTTGCTTCTGATTTGTCATCTTAAAATATAAAGGAGTAATTCTTTTAGAATTTAGGGCACATTACAAGCCAATAGGTTCCAAAGGATGAAATATCACTCTTTCTGTGGAGTAAATACCAAAGAAATATTTCTATAATAGCTTTTTCTGATGTTCAGAATATTTAGATTGTTGTTTTGTTTATTTCTTCTTTGTTTCCAGCCTCCCAGTTCTCCTTGTTTGTGCTCTGCATAATCCAAGTCACTAACTGCCTGACTTCTAACCAAGTGTGTTGCATTGTATTTAGAAGCATTGTTTTCTAAATAAAAAATAAATACATAAAATTAGATAATTACGATGCCAACACAAAAAAAATTAATCATGATCCGTCACTGTACCATTCTCACTAGCACACAAACAGTGGAATACCCACCATAAACAAACAAACAAACAAAAAACTCTCTTCTGTAGTCCCCACAACCCCTGATTTGATTTTTCTCCTCTACTTTAGGAAAGCTCTTTGAAAGAGCCGACTGAAGTTGAAATTTCTAACTTCTCATCCTCCATTCTCTTTTGAATCTCCATTAAGTTTTTACTTTCTACCATTCATCAAAATATCACATATCAATATCACCAGTAATCTCCACATTTCTAAAGCCACAGACAATTATATGCAATTTCATATAGTTTTCATTGTACTCATTCTATATTTGATACAGATCTTCACTTCCTCCTAGAAATACTTCCTTCATTTGGCCTTGGGGTATACCTCCATTTCCTAGTTGTTTTTCCACCTCACTATGTACCCTGTTTTGATGCTTCCTCTTTTTTCTGCTGACCTTGAACCTTGAAGTTCTCAAGCATATTTTCTAGGTACAATCTCCATAAATGACATTATCCTCCTGCATGGTTAGAAATACCATTTTCATACTGTTTGATACCAAATTTATATCTTCAGCCCCTACAGCTCCCTTGAATTTCAAACTTCTGTGTCTGAATAACTATTATACTTCTCCACATAGCAGCAAAATAGGTACCTTAAACTTAAGATGTCTAAATAGCACTTCTGATTACACTATCCCCATCATGCCCTCCCATAGTCATCCCTATCTCAAAATGACACCTCTATTCTTCTGGAGGATCAGGTCAACAACCTCAGAACATCCTTCTCTCCATTTATTCTCTCATATCTGACATCTAGTTTATCAGCAAATTCTGTAAGATCTTCATTCAAAATATATCTTGGAATCGAGCATTTCATTCCTTTCACATCTAACCATCATTTCCCACCTGGCTTGCTGCAAGTCTCCTAGCTCTTCCCTCTGCTTCCACCCTTATGTTCCAGCAGTCTGTTTTCCACATATCAGAGAAATCTTTATAAAGTTTAAGTCAAATTCATGCAATTCAACTGCTCCAGATATTTCACGATTGATCATTTCACTCAGAGTAGATTCCAAAGACTTACGAAACACAATTCTGTGTAATATGGCCCTCTGTACTTCTCACATCTTACCTCCTACCAGTTTCCCCTCACATGTACTCTTCCAGCCAGCTGGCTTCTTTTCTTTCCCTTCAACATGCTAAATACTTTAGTCTTAGGCATTTGTCCTTGCTTTTCTCTCTTCTGAGAAAACTTTTCCTCATATAATCACACGATTTATTCTGTCACACTGCCCTAATATAGCTTTCTCAGAGATTTCTCATGTCCTTCCTAAAAATGTTACTATATTCCACCACATTACATGACCTGTGTTCCTAACTCTACTAATATTTTTCTTCAGAGGTCTCATCATTACCAGAAATATTATATATCTATCTGCTTATTGTCTTTTTTCTTCCATTAGATTGTAAGATCCTTGAAGGCAGAGATATTCTCTGATGTTAATTTTTTTCACTGTTTTGTTGTTGTTTGTTGCCCCATCTTCCCTTTTTTCTGTTTTGTTCATTGCTGTATCTCCATCACCTAGGTAATACTTGGTGATAATAGACTTATAAAAATATATAAGTTGAATAAATGCATGGATGAATGAGTTAGCATATCATCGTAACATCTAACACAATCACACAATTTTTTTGCTTGTGTTTAGCAAGATCTCTGTAAAAAATGATTTTTATTTCAAGGAATTTGATAAAAGGTGCAATTTCCATGCTTCCACAAACTTTATCAAACCAGAAAAAAAAAGCATGATTGGTATTATGGCATTTATGCAAACCCCGAAATTCTAACATGGCCAGACATCATTGGGCTATTATTTTGCTTTATAATGGCTTATTACACAAAATATATTTTTCCAGTAAAATTTTTAATTCTAGTCATAAAACAAACGTTATTTTGATATTAATCCTTAGAGACTGACTGTCTAAGTAAAAATTTAGCATAATATAATAAAAATAATTCAATTTAAGATAAAGACTTTCTTGCTTTTATAAAATGAAAGTCTATGAATAAGTTGGTATTAACATTTCATTTATAATAAATCTATAGGTCATGTCATCAGGTTAATAATACACATTTTATTAATATAAATGAATCCTGGCAAAATGATAACATTCAGAAATGAAAAGGGATGGACCTGTACCTTTTAGTTCTTTGATCTTGAGTGTTATTGACTGGAAAGAAAGAATTACAGGAAGAATAACTGTCTGGAACTCATCAATCTGACCAAACATATTTTAATTATATCTGAATGTGGCACAGTCAGGAAAAAAACATAGTATTTTATTGTATTTTTTACAATGAATTACTCAAGGTTACATTTGGTTACTGTGTTTTGTTACTTTGTGATAGTTGAAGCTATTGTTTTGTATCTAACAGGTTTTTTGAAGCATCACATTTATATGTGTATGCCTGAAATTATCATTTAAAAATAATTTAAAACTGATTGATTACTTCATTTTGAGACTGAAGTTAAAATATAAGAGTGGAACTGAATACTATAACTTTTCCAAATACAGAAAACATTTGGAAAAACATCTAGAGAACAAATCAACTAAGTCATCTCCAAGTAAATGTATTCTATAAACATGATTTTTCATGTTTTAATGAGACCTTTTTTTTTCCTTACTAAGAAAGCATTTGTTTTCCCCTACTGCACTGTGATAGAGTATTTTCGAATATCTGATCAAGCAAATTTTATAAGCTATCTTCATACACGTTGCCCTTCGGGAGATCTGATTTCTCTATCTCATTCCACTGTCATTGATAGTAAAATATTGCTGCACTCTGAAATGGTTTTCTAAGTGATCTTATGTACACTCTAAATTGTCCCCTATGGTAATTCTCCCTTTTTAAATATGTTACACTAATACATATCAGTTTTTTTAACCTTCATTTATATTTAACTTACATTTAAACTTAAGGTAAATTACAGGATGGCTGCAGGTAGGCATTTCTTGTTTTATTCATTGCTGAGTAACTTCTCACTTACTTCCTAAGGTGGAAAAATACTTGAAGTGATAGAACATTGATGCTGTCAAGACAGCAATAAAATAAATCCATGAGGATTTGAGTCCTGACCCTTCTGCAAAGTCATCAAAATGTTCCAGTTGGGTTAATTATGATAATGTACCAAAAATAATTATAGACTCAGAGGGTAAGAAGTTTTTTCTCCACTCTGCAAACCACATGAACTATTATCTGTCAGAGAATCTAATTATAAGCCTGATCATAATTGGACCGGATGGCCAGATGACAGTCTTTCACAAACTTAAACTTGTCGCTGTATGTCATCATGTCTAATTTTAGTCTCTTCTCTGCCCTTAACTCTGTAACATTAACCAGGCATCTATCAGCATGCTAACATGTTGAAATTACGAGTTTGTAACCAAATATATCTCCTAATAATATTTAATGACTGCTTTCAATAATTCATGGTGAAGGCAGCCTGGTGAATGGGTAATACAATGAAATGAAAGTTAATAGTCTTAAGCCATAGTTAAACTTTGCTCTGTCACATTTTAGCTACACTCATTTTTATTTCCTATGGGCCATGATTTCCCATCTGAAAAATGTTATATAGCATCATCATTACAGTATTTTTTCATTCTAATTATAGACTCTATATACTTCATTCCTTGTCATTGGAATGGTACTATTCGTGTTAAAATCATCATTAACTGATTTCCCTTTAGTGTATTAAAGACATCCCTTATTAAGAAGTGTGTTATAGTGAAGTTCTGTAAAATTTATTTTATTAAGTTGATGAATATAATACAAAATAAATTTAAGTATATTTTGATAATGTATTTCTTAAAGAAGGTATTTGCATAAATGTAATGAGTATCAAACCTGTTGATGTCGAGTTGATTCTGACTCATAGCAACCCTACAGGACAGAGTAGAACTTCCCCATAAGGTTTCCAAAGAGTGACTAGTGGGTTTGAACTGCTAACCTTTTGGTTAGCAACTGTGGCTCTTAACCGCTGCACCAGACACGTGCAAATGTCCTTTACAAAGGTTTAGAACGAAGTGGCACTGCTTCTCCACTCATAGTCTCTTTGACTTTTTGCCTTGTTTTTCTATTGCTGTTTGAAAACAAAATGATTTCAGGAGAAGAAAAGAAAGAGCACTCAAAGAAAATATATCCATTTGGAAAATAATTGGGGATGAAATATTGTTATTTCAATTATTTTTTGTATGACACACAAGAAAACAAGATATTCATACATTCACTAAATACAAAAATTATTAAATCAATTTTCACTTTAATAATATTAGAATGCATTACTATTTAGTGCATTCCTTATAATATGAAAATAAATAAAGTTATAGCTATATGAAGTAACCATCCTCCAATCATTACATATATTTTTATATTTCCAAATCAGAAACAAAGTGCATTGCTTTAGAAATCTTTCAGATCAGTAATTTCTAATTATTACAATTGCAAATTAGTATACAAAAGCATGCATATTTTAAAAGTATCACAATTATCTTAAAAAATCTTGTGTACTAAGAAAATATGACTTAACATTTAATTTAATCTCTCTCACTCCCAGTATAAAAGTTAAGAGCTTTTCTTATTTATTTTTTACAGATCATTGAACCATGGAAGTGAAAAGTTTAGTAATATATTTTTTGTGCTAAATTAGTAAATTGTCCTAATGTGATAAAACTCCTTAAAGCGTAAGGAAATAGTAAATAAAATACATGAGGATAGCAGCATGCATGTTGTGAGGTTATTTACACTTAAAAAACTTTGTTAACTAATTTTTTGGTTTTATGGTATCAAAATAAGGGCAGAATAAAAGTGAGTTGTCTCATAACACTTATCTCCAGCAAAAGCATTAGGAAACATTCATCACTGAATAAAAAATTGGCACCAAACAGATAGAAGCAAGTTTATTAACTCAGTTTTGAAGCTTGCTTTTGTTTGAAAATTTAATTGATTAATTAATTAGTTTTGAGCAATGACGTTGAACAACTGTACATTTTTTGAGGGAAACCAAGTTTAATCTTGGTTGAGGTTAAATTGAAGTAGTTTATGCCTACTAGGGTAAAAATTGATTTTTTAATAGACAGGAAGAATATAATGACCTGTAAGTGATAAGCACATGAGAATGAACTGATTAAAAGAATAATAAGCAGAGCTAACGTTAACAGTAGTTTACAGTATCAGATGTTTGGCTGACAATTTTCATGGATAATACTTTTCAATCTTCACAGTAGTTTCTGAAGTAGGTATCTTCATATTCCTCATTTTACAGATTGGAAAAAAAAATAATGTGGTAGAAGTTTAAGCAACTTCCTTAAGGTTATATATACAAAGGATCTGTAGAAAGATTAACACTGGATGCAGTCTGGGCTGTCACACACCATGTGGAAGACTGTGTAACAGCAACGTGAATGATTCCCCCTGAAGTTGTACACTGAAAACTATGAAGATAGCATCCAAGAAAGATACAGTAAAACAAAGATGCTCTGCAACACTAGGGAACAACTTGAGGAGTCCTGCATTAATGATCCTCCTCTATTTGATATTATGGTATTAATTGTATTTTGGCCTAGTTTCCTTCCTTAGCTGTACTGGTTGCTCTGATAAACCAGCTAACCTGTTTTCACCAGTTTCCTATATCACTGGTATAGTGCTGATCATATGTCATAAATACCACTTAATTTAATTTGTTGGCCCTCAGATTCTTGCTTGCATAAGTAATTGGTGTATGTATACATTGTATTGATAATTCAACATATATTGTTATAGGATATTGAATATAATTCACTTAGAGATCTGTGTGTAATCTGGGTAAAGTTTCAAGTTCATGATTACAGATGGGATTGGGAGCATAACAGGAACAAATGAAATATATATAAATAGTAATTCCAATCACCAAAGTCCTAAGTTATATTGTGGCTACTATTTGTAAGGAATCACAAACACTACAGCTGAAGATTCCATATTTTAATATAATTTAGTGCTTTCATAGATTTTTTTTAATAATTAAGCAGCTTAGAAAGGTTTTCATACATCTTGGAAATTGATAAACTGTTTTAAAGTATAACAAAATGAGAAATCTAAGAGTTAAAATTTCCTTAAAATACAAATGAGGGTGTAAACCTTCAACTTTCTATCCATGATAGAGTGATTGACACTAGATTAGCCCTCCCACCATAAACAATTGTAGAACTGGACAAAACAAACAGGGGAATGAGTTTCATGCACTAGCTAATAGACAGCACAAGCCTATAATCTTTGAGGGAAGAGAAACCCTAAGTGAGTCCCATGTTTACTGTGGCTCCTTACTTGGAGGTAATTTCTTGTTTAAGGTACAAAGAGTTTAAGCCTAAGAACAGAACGATAGCTCCACTGAGCTTCTGAGACAGAAATCACAATTCTGGACTGCTAAAGAAGTAGAATCTGCAGGGCATGACCCCAGAGAAGAGCGAGCAAGGCAAATAGTGTGAACTAAAATTCTCTGCAGGAGTTCCCTGTAGGATTTTGGCTGAGGCCTGTGCTGCATATATACAGGATGGAATCTGAGAAGCTGACCAGAGAGAGAATGCTGCAGAGCTGGGAGGGTCTCTTAGCAAAAAAATATCAACTATTAAAAAAAAAAAAAGAGGAAATTTTAGATCTGAAATCTAAACTAAGCGAAATAAAAAAAATCACTGGGTGAGCTTAATCACAGATTGGAGAAAGTACAAAAAAGAGTCAGTGAGCATTAAGACAAATCAGTAAAAAATATTTAAATCTGAAAAACAGAAACACAACTGAGAAAAAAGGAACAGAATCTCAGTGACCTGTGAAATAATATTAAACACTCCAGCATGGTTGCGCAATGGTTAGGTGCTAACCAAAATGTCAGCGTTTCAAACCCACCAGTTGCTCCGTGGGAGAAAAGACCTACTGGTTCCCTTAAGGATTACAGCCTAGAAAACCTTATGGGGCAGTTCTGCTCTGTCAGATAGGGTTGCTAGGAGTTGGGATTGACTTGAGGGCACACGACAAAAACAACAGCATGTATGTAGGAGATGAGCATGAGAGTGGGACATAAAAAAACAGAGAAACACTCACCTAAAATTTCCAATATTTGACATAAAATATCAATTTACAGGGGCAACAATCTCAGTGAAACCTAGATAAGACAAATACAAATAAATCACACCTTTAAAATGATAGACAGTGTGTTGGAAACCAAAAGTAAAGAGATAATCTTGAAATCAGCCAGAAGAAGAAAAAAAAAAAGCAAAACAAAACACTGAATACAGAGGAACAACACAAATAAATGCTGAATTCACATCAGAATAGTAGAGACAAAAAGATAATAAAGAACATCTTTAAACTGATTAAAGGGGGGAAGCTATCTCAGAATTCTATATTCTTAAAATAGTATCCTTTAAAATTGAGGAAAAAAGAAGCCATTTTTAAATAAAAGAAAGTTGAGAGAATTTCTAACTAGCCAACCTGCACAATGAGAATTCCTAAAGAATATTCTTCAGCATGAACGGAAATAATGCAGAAAGAAATTACAATCTACAGGAATTAATTAAAAAAAAAAAAAAAAACTGGAAATGGTAAACATACAGGTAAATATAAAATAATTCTTTTTTTCTTTTCTAAATTACAAAATACAACAAACTATTTAAAGCCAATAACATCTTAAGGTCGAATTTATATTATTTGCTGATATAAACATTTTACAACAATATAAAAAATCATAGTGGTGAACACATGGGATTTGTATTAAATTTCATACGTATCTGAAATGTGTGAGTGAAGTAAAAAATGGGAAGCATGAACTGTGAAGAATAAAGTAGAAAGTTTCATGTGTGACGTATGAAGTGGTTCAATATCAACTCTTATTATTTAATATTAACTCAGGAGTACATTCTTATAAGCTAAGGAAGCATACTGTCAGCCCTAGAGAAGCATTGAAAAAAAAATTTAATAGAAAATCTAAAAAGTCTACATAAAAAATGGAATACTAAAAAAAAAATAGTCAATGAATGCAAAAAAAAAAAAAAAAAAAGATCTGTAAAGAAGAAATAGAAAAGACGAATTAAAAAAAATGTCAAGATTGGATACTTAAACACAACCAAATCAACCAAATCAACAACTACATTATATGTTAAATGGACTGATCACTCTGATTATAAGGTACGAATTTTTAAAATATCATTGGGTTGAAAATAAAAGGATGAGCTTAAATTTCTAGATAGTGTAATAGCAAAACCAACAGCAAAATAATAAAAACAACAATGGCAACAAATATAAAGATTGAAAAGGAAGAAGCAAATCTGTTGCCACAATTAACTTTTTGTTTTGTTCGGTTTTATTTTCAGTGTAATGAATGAGTAAATCTCCAGATGTAACTAAAATCAATAAGTGAAAGTAGCAAGGTTGCCTGGTACAAAGTCAATATAAAACTCTATTATATTTCTCACACTAGCAAAAATAATTGGAAAATGAAATTTTAAAATGCATAAAACTCTAAGGAATATATTTAAACATATGCAAGACCTCTGCACATAAAATTTTAAACAGTTTGAGAAACTAAGAAACAACAAAATAAAAGGAAAAATATACCATGTTCATGAATTTGAAAACCAATAATATTAAGATGACCATTCTTCCCAAATGTATCAGTAATTTTAACACCCTATAGGCTTTTTTACAGAAACTGAGAAGCTGATTCTAAATTTTCTTTGGAAATGTAAACCTAAAAAAGACGTCATAGTTTTGAAAAGGAAAACAAAATGAATTCCTTTAAGCTCTGAGGCCAAAACATACTCTAAAGTACACTATTGAAGACATTCTGACATTGGTATAAGAATAGATATTAGATCAACCAATAGAACAGAATAGAGTCCTCAAATAGATCCATACATATATGATCAATTGATTTTCAATAAAGTTGTCAAGGTAATTCAGTGAGGAAATGATAGTGTTTCAACAAATAATGTTGGAATATGTGAACATTTAGAAAAAAAAAAAAAAACAGACCTCAACCCCTACTTTACAACATACACAAATGATAATTCAAATGGATTATGTAACAAAACACAAAAACTAAAACTCTAAAGCTTCTAGAAGAAAATATAGAAAATAAATCTTCACAAGTTTTGGGATAGGCAAAGATTTCTTACATAGAACACAGAAAGCAATAACCATTAAAAAAATTAATGGACTAGATTTCAACAAAATTTTAAAAATCTGCTCTTCAATATATTAAGAAATCAATGTGAAAATAAAAAAGCTAGGCTTTTCTCCATACTGGGAGAAAAAATTCACAATGTATAGGACTTACGTCCTGAATATATGAAGAACCCTTAATATTTGATGGGAAGTAAAAACCCAATTTAAAAAAATCCAAGAGACTTGAACAGACACTTCACATTGGAAGATAAACAAATGATCAGTAAGCATATGAATAGATGCCCAACATCATTAGTCATCAGAGAAATGCAAACTAAAACCACATTATGATACACTATACAGTAAGTAGAATTGCTAAAATTTAAAGAGTCTGACAATTCCAAGTGTCGCTGAGGCTGTGAAGCAACTGAGGGTTTCAAATCTTGCTACTGGGAGTGTAAAATTCTCAGCTAATGTAGAAAACAGTTTGACAGTTTCTTACAAAATTATGCATACACTTACCAGAAGTCCCAGTACTTCCTTTCTTAGTTATTTACCCAAAAGAAATAAAAACATGTATTGACAAAAGATTTGTACAAGGCTATTCAGAGCAGCTTTATTCATAGTATCCCCAAGCAGAAAGCAACCTAAATACCTATCAATAGGTGAATAGATAAACTCTGACATATCACACCAATGAAAATGTTCTGACACATGCTGATCTTATGCACAACAGAATTAAACATTACCCGGTCCCTCACCATTCTCACAATTGTTGCTATGCTTCAGCCCATTGTTGCAGCCACTGTGTCAATTCATCTCATCGAGGGTCTTCCTCTTTTGCTGACCCTCTACCTTACCAATAATGTCCTTCTCCAGGGACTGGTCCCTCCTGATAACATGTTCAAAGTACACGAGATGAAGTCTCACCATCCTCGCTTTCAAGTAGTGCTCTAGCAGTATTTCTTCCAAGAAAGACTTGTTGGTTCTTCTGGCAGTTCATGGTATATTCAATATTCTTTGCCAACACTAATTCAAAGGCATCAATTCTTCTTCCGTCTTCCTTATTCATTGTACAGCTTTTGCTCAGGCAATTGAAAATATCATGGCTCGGGTCAGACCCACCTTATTCCTCAAAGTGACATCTTTGCTTTTCAACACTTTAAAGAGGTTTTTTTGCAGCAGATCTGCCTAATGCAACATGTTGTTTGAGTTCTTGATGGCTGCTTCCATGGGCATTGATTGTGGGTCCAAGTAAACTGAAATCCTTGACAACTTCAATATTTTTAATGGAAATAGTACTAAGCAATTAATAGCAAATAAACTACTGATACAGTCCCTGGGTAGTGAAAAGGTTTGTGCTCAACTACTAACCTAAAGGTTGGCAGTTTGAACTTATCCAATGGCACCACAGAAGAAAGGCTTGGCATTCTGCTTCTGTAAAGATCACAGCCAAGAAAAACTTACGGACCAGTTCTACTCTGTAACAAATGGGGTTGCCCTAAGTCAGAATTGACTCTATCACAACAGCTTTGTCTCTTTGGTTATAAACTGCTACATGCAATGACACAGATGAATCACAAATATATTATGCTGAGCAAATTATAAATTATGTTGTCAGCAAAGAATGTTGAATATACCATGGACTTACAGAAGAACAAATAAACCTGTCTTGGAAGAAGTACAGCCAGAATGGTCCTTGGAAGCAAGGGTGTCAAAACTACATCTCATGTACTTTGGACATATTACCAGAAGGGACCAGTTCCTGGAGAAGGACATCATGCTTGATAAAATAGAGGGTCAGCGAAAAAAAGGAAGACCTTCGACGAAATGGATTGACACAGTGACTGCAACAATGGGCTCAAGTGTAGCAATGATTGTGAGGATGGCACAGGACCAGGCAGTGTTTCATTCTGTTGTATGTGGGGTCACCATGAGTCAGAAACAACTCAAGGGCACCTAACAACCACAACCACAACAAGCAAAAGAAGTAGATACAAGAGTATATTCTATATCATTCCAGTAATATGAAGGTCTAGAAAAAAACAAAACTAATCTATAGTGATAGAAATAAAATCCTTGGCTGACTGGGGATGGGGAGTAAAGGGGCACGCAGAGGCAGGAGAAAATTTTCTAAGGCAATGAAATTATTATATCTTGAATAGGGTGGTAGTATGTTTGAGTTATACACATTTGTCAAAACTTACTGCTCTGTATGCTTAAAGTGTTTGCATTTTATTCTATGTAAATTGTATTCCAACAAAATTCATAAATAATACACATGGACTTACTGTTTAAAAAGAAAAATTATTAAAACATTTTATGAATCATGCACTTGAAAACTCATTTTCCTGGATGTTAATTACAGCTCCACGTTCTACTTTTTTGCTTTCTTAATTAATCATTTTTGGTTGATGGAAGTAGAAACTAGCAGGGTTTCTCAACTTTGGCATTATTGACATTTTGAACTGAATAATTATTTGTTGTAGGGGGCTGCTTGTGCATTTTAGGATGCTTAGCAGCATTTCTGGCATCTGCCCTACATTGTCAAATACTCCCTGGAGAGGCAGGCAAAATCATTCCTTTGAAAACAACAGGGTTAACACATCATGTATGTTGTTAGATAGACATTGATGGAGTTCTAGTATTCCTAGGTATACTGTGAAGAAAGAAAAGGCACATCAGTATTTTATCACTACATCTGCCATCAAGTCAATGCTCAGTACATATTATCTCTATTAAATTGTGCAATTCTGGGCTTTAAAAAGCAACAACAAATCACTTACTGTCTTAGTTATCTAGTGCTGCTGTGACAGAAATGCCACAAGTGATGGCTTTATTTTCTCACAGTTTAGGAGGCTAAAAGTCCAAATTCAGAGCATCAGCTCTAGGGGAAGGGTTTTTCTCTCTTCAGCTCTGGAGGAAGGTCTGCATTTTCTTCAGCTTCTGCTTCCTGGTTCCCTGGAGAGCTCCATGTGCCTTGGCACCTATCTTATTCCATCCGTCCTCTGCTTGCTTGTTTAATCTCTTTTATATCTCAAAAGAGACTGACTCAAGATGCAACCTACACTAATCCTGCCGCATTAAAATAACAGACAACCCATTCCCAAATGGGATTATAACTACAGGCATAGAGGTTAGGATTTACAACACATATTTTTGGGGGACACAATTCAATCCATAACATTCCACCCTTTGGCCCCCCAAAATTCATGTCCTTCCCACGTGCAAAACACATTCACCCCATCACATCATCCCAAAAGTCTTAAATCAACTCCAAGTTCAAAATCTCAACTTCTGAATCATCTAAATGAAATGTGGGTGAGAGTTTAGAAGTATTCCATCCTGGAGCAAAATTCCTCTTCATCTGTGAACTTGTGAAATCTAGAATGTAAGTTATCTGTTTCCAAAGTACAATGGTAGAACAGGCACAAGATAGATATTTCCATTACAAATGGGAGAAATTAGAGAGAAAGAAGGGATAATAGGTCCCAAGCAAGTCTGAAACCCAGCAGAACAAATTATATTAGCACTCAGGTCTTGAAAATAATCCTGTTTTCACTGAGAGCAGCTAGGCAATGGCATTGCCCTACAGACTCTAAGTGTTGGCCACGCCCTCTGGATTCTGGGTGGAGGCCCCTCAGCCCTGGGCTTCAGCTCTAGGCTGTCCGGGACAGCAACTCTGGTCCCTTGGCTTTAGGTGACCCCATTCTCCTAGTCCATCTGAGTGGCAAACTTACCTTCTCAGCCCTAGCAAGACCCATTCTTCTCCCCATTGAGCATGACATGCTTGCTTCCTCAGTTTTGGGTGGTGGTCCCATCCCCCTCACACACCTTAACAACAGCCCCAAACTTTGTAACTGAGTTGGCACTTTGACTCTCTGAAACTTAGGAGGCTGTGGCCCCACCCTTTAAGATCCAGAAGACAGTGGCCCCACCCTTGGAAACCAAGAAGGCCCTGCTTCTCATGCTCCTTTCGACAGTTCTGCTGATCTCTGAGCTGCTCCAGGAATGGTCTATTTCTTTTCTTGGAGAACAATAGATATAACTCTTTTGGCCTATTTCCTGACTGTAGAATTCCAAGAGGCAGACAGCATTATTTCCTTTTGTTCTTTCTCTGTCCCCTTCAGTCTAAGCTGATGGGTTTTCTGCTATGGTAATTGGTTAGATCCATCAGTCACATGATTAATCTCTTTAAGAAAAGATTGTGTAGCCACGTCCTTGGTGAACATTCTAGGACACATGTCCTTAGTTATTACAACAGAATTTTACAAATCATTAAGTTCTGTTTTCATTTTGCACAGTTCATTTTTAAGTCCAACTCTTTCCTCTCGCATTTTACTATAAGTGGCACGGAGAAATCACACAGCTCCTTTAGGATCTTGCTTAGAAATATCATCAGCTAGATATCCAAGTTCATCACTTACAAGTTCTACCTTCCACCAAACTTTTGAAGATAATTTAGACAAGTTCTTTGCCACTGCATAAAAAGCATCGCCCTTCCTCCATTGTCCAATCACTTGTTCATCATTTTCTTTTAAAGCCTTACAAGAAGTACATTTAATGTCCACATTTTAAGCAACTTTCTGTTGCTGGCACCATTTGTATTCTCTAAGACAATAGAGACTTTCTCCATAGCTCTCCTTAATTCCTTCTGAGCCCTCACCAAAATTGCCTTTGACATCCATCATTCTACCAACTGTCTCTTCAAGGCAATCTTGGCTTTTACTACTAGGCACCTTAAAACTCTTCAAGCCTGTATCCATTACCTGCTTCCACATATTAGGCATCTGTTAGAGCAGTATCCCTCTCCTGGTACCAAATTCTGTCTTAGTTATCTAGTGTTTCTATAATAGTAATACCACAAGTGGATGGCTTTATTTTCTCACAGTTTAGGAGGCTAAAAGTCCAAATTCAGAGCACTGGCTCTAGGGGAAGATTCTCTCTCTCTGTGGGCTCTGGAGGAAGGCTTCTGCTTCCTGGTTCCTTGGAGATCTTCATGTGTCCTGGCATCTGTCTTACCCCATCTCTCCTCTGCTCACTTGTTTAACCCTTTTTATAACTCAAGAGACTGACTCAAGTTACACCCTACATTAATCTAACCTCATTAACATAACAAAGACAACTCATTCTCAAATGGGATTACAACCACAGGAACAGAAGTTAGGATTTACACATATATTTTGGGGGGATATAATTTAAATAATAACACTTGCTTAAAAGACATATTGTTACGGCTAAACTACTTCACAAAGTTTAACTTTTATGATGTATTATCTCTATTATATGAATTTTGAATTATAATTAAAATGTGTCAACCTTCATTTATCTCCCATTAAAATACGTAAATCATAGAAGTGCTAGATTAGGATCAAACAATCGATTCTAGTAAGAGTCAAAGATTTTCTTCTTTGATTCATTTCTATCTGTATTGCATAGACAAGCTGTTTTAATACATGAGTCTCAGCGTTTTTCATTGTGACATAAGAAAATATAAATTGCTTGATGATTTCAACATGCAAAATATAAAATCCTTCAAAAATTATGAACATCATTAATTTTATGAGATATTTTCTCCTTAAATTATTTACAAACTCTGCATTTGTAAGAAAAAATTAAAAC
This sequence comes from Dugong dugon, assembly GCA_030035585.1. Lineage (NCBI taxonomy): Eukaryota > Metazoa > Chordata > Mammalia > Sirenia > Dugongidae > Dugong > Dugong dugon. The sequence continues at coordinate 41,152,706 of CM057479.1, forward strand.
CATACTTAAATGACTGTATATAGTTATAGCCATTCTGGAGAAAATAGAGTGAGACATAAGTAATTCTAATGCAGCTCAGGAAATAGGATGATTCTTCATGAGCAAAAATTTGTATTGATGTTAAATTGATATGACATAACTTACTATGCAGCTACTGATTAAATGACGACCCAAAATCTTAAAAAAAAATTTCTAATACTAGCTTTAACAGCTTTCATTCAATCGTTAACCAAATATTTAGAAAATATGTTATGTACCCATCACAATAATTCAATGATCACACAATAAAACCACAGCTTTTCATTCAAGAAGACTGACGTCTAGTTCAGGAGGTTTGGCATACAATTCAAGATAGGATATAGACAAAGTATAGTCAGTAACTTCTGTGGATGTGCAAAAGTCGGTAGAAGCAAGTACAAGAATTTAAAAAAATGCTGGATGAGACATGCAGTTGGTCAGGACCTTAAAATTAGCACTTGTTCATAAAAAAGGAGAGGGTAGGTGTGCTAGGCAGGAGGCATATAAAGAACAAGGCTTTAAGGTAGGGTTAAGCTGGGAATCTCTGGGTTTTGTTAGGAAACTAGTCTTCTGAGTAGGTGGATGTGGCTAGAGAATATGGGTTGCACCAAGACTGTAGAGGAGCTTTAATACCAAGTGGAAGAATTTTAACTCTATACACAGTTGATAAGTATTAAAAGATTTTTAGAAAAATCATATAAGTTATATTGTAGACAGACACATGTAATAACATGGAGTACAATGAATTAAGAATGGAGGGCAGAAAGAAAACCCCAAAGCAATAATATCACTGTCAACATATTTTTCAGTTATTAAAGAGTGTATGACAGATTGGATTAATTCATCAATCAGATTGTGAGCTTCTGTAAGCACTCCCTTTAAAAAATAGATGCCCAAATTTCTTTTTTTTTTCTTTTTTATTATTCACATTGCTAAAAACTATTCCAATGTATGAAATTAGTTTTTGGTTGACAAGTATAGTGGAAATTAAAAACAACAACAACAAAAAAAAAAACCTTGCTTTTTACACACACACATTTAGAAAATACATCCTAACATATGTAACAAATAAGGGAAAATATGTATTTTTATAATTTCTCTAATTATCTAATGTCATTCATATGAATGCTTAAAAAGAGAACAGCTTAGCCAGACATAAGGGCCCTCATAACTCCTGGGTAGCCTGAGTAACTGGAGAGCTCTGAACAAACCTACTAGAAAAATAAATGATAAAATGGCAAACTGTGTATCTTGGGCAATCTGAAACCAAACTCCATCACTATCTTGCCCTTTCCTTTTCTAGAGCAGATATGTGTTTTCTCATGTATCAGGGACCACTATGCCAGTGCATAAGAGCAAGAAGAGAAGATATATTCCCACACTTTCCTAAACCTGTGAACATCGTAAATTTGGAGGTTAAAAACCATGGTCACAGTAATTTGAGTTCTCAAGATAAACATAGATTTACGTAGGATATTAGGCTAATATGGTTAAGTACTTTGCAGATTTTGGAGATGAAATCAGAAAATATTTTTCCTAAAGTTTCTATGATGATTTTTAAGCACTTCTGATACAAGATACTGAAATTCATTACATATAAAAAGCGAAACCAGCATAGGCAAAAAGAAAATAAGAAATTACACCTCATCTGTGCTATTAATGAAGTGTAAACCCAAGACCAAACAAAACAAACCCTAAAGAACAGTTACAAAACCAGCACTTACCCATATTTTGCAAAATTTGCCCAGCGTTTCATTACGGATCTACTCAAAATTTCCTCAGCTTTTGTGTAGTTAACTCTTCTTTCCAGAGGTAAACCAAAGACAAACTCAATTTCATAACCATGCATCACCCCCATCCATTCTGGCCAAGGAAGTTTGGAGGATCGGTGTTCAAAGTAGTAGAAAAAGGCATTATTTCCTAGTTCTGAAAACTTTCTGGTGAACTCCAAGGCAGGGCATATGATATTGTAATCTCCAACAACATCGTCTAAGGCCTCCCGGTAATGTTCAGGTCTTTGGTCATCTAACCAATCTGTATAATGGAAAAGGATTGATTCTTTTCCAAAGTCACTCACTCCAGGAAAAAATATTTTTAAACCTTCTTGAAACTGTGTTCTACTTATGATGCTATTGTTATCTTTGCTGAACCCAGGAGCTCCATATACCAAAAAAGCTGTTCCTTCATCTTTATTAACGCCCACCATGATCTGGGTTTTTTTGAATTGTCCAAGCTGGAGTAGTGTGTCTGGCATGTCAATGAGAAAATCACCATCCACTGTTGGGCCAAAATTTACTGACAAAAGAGACTCATAGGGGACAACAAATACTTCATTCAGAAGAATTTCCTGGGGATCTTTATTTTGAAGGCATTTAATTATTTCAGTCTCATTTTCTCTTGAACAACCAAGAAATTTAGCTAAGGTCAATGTTCTATTTCTAGCTTCATAGATAGACATTACTGCCCAAGGGGCATTAGAGGATCCACTTTGCAGAATGGCCCTGGTGAAAAATGGGTGGCTTCTAGGAGAAAGTAAATGAAGGCTAACGGAAGCTGCTCCTGCACTTTCTCCAAAGAGAGTTACACTTTTAGGATTTCCACCAAAGGCTGCTATATTTTTTTGTACCCACTGAAGTGCCAATTGTTGATCAAATAAGCCCATGTTCCCTGGTGCCTCATGATTTCCTGGTAAAGCTAAGAATCCTAGGGCACCAACCCTATAGTTCATCGACACTACAATAACTCTTTCCACCCGAGCCAGAAATTTTCCATCATAAACATGCAAAGATGATGTTCCAGTTTGAAAAGCACCACCATAAATCCATACCATTACAGTGGCATTTTTTGGTTTAGGCATGGGGGTCCATACATTTAGATATAGGCAGTCTTCGCTAAGGTCCGTGTTTGGGTTCCACATCTCTGATCCAAGGAAGCCTGGGAAACTCTGATCTGTGTTCTGATAGCAAGAGTTTGCATATTTTGTGGCATTCCAAATATCAGACCTCTTTGTCAGAGACTGTGGCTTTTTGAATCGAAGTCTACCAAGAGGTGGTTGTGCATAGGGAATTCCAAGAAAGGCTGTTACTGTGCCACCAAGAACTGGCAAGGTCATGCCTCTGACTCTTCCGTTCCTAGTTGTAATTATGATGTCTTCTTCAGTGTGTGACTTCTTGATAAGCACACAGAGGAAAAGAAACCACAAGAGAAATCTGATGCATGTAATTTTGTCCTTGCTCTGCATATTGATTTCTGAAAGAGAGTTAAGTAGGAAGTTTTAGCAGCCTCATGTATACAATATTATAATTTATTGATTTTTAAGTAAATATCACGTCTTATTAGTTACTCAAATTATGAAAATAAGTCTGTTACCATAATAAAGATCTATGTAAGAAAAGAATAGAAAAGAGTTGCATATATTTTAGTTTTAAATTTAGAAAAGAAATAAGTAGAATGGAAAAGTAGAAATTATTTTACGTTGGAAAAATTCTTATCAAATTTCTTGAAGGAAAATTTAGTATTTTAGTAATTTAAGATTTATGTATTTTAAGGCTTGAGTCACAGAGAAACAAACACTTAACAGGAATATGTTATATCAATCTGGAGATGAAGGAGAGTGTTAAGAAGCCTCAATGTGGCATAAAAAATGACAGAATGTCAGAAAGAAAACCTAAAACCAAAATCAAAATTGAAATCCAGGCAGAGACACCCTTCATGGTTATTAAAAATCAGAGTAATAGTCCGATTCAAAAGAAGAAGTCTGTCCCAGGCATACATAATATTACTTCTGTACTATACACAGCCCCACCAAAACTGACATTAAGAGGTGCTCTACTTAAAAGCTTGATTGGAGGAGGAAATACTAGCATGTATATTCTCTGAAATGTGTGTGGTTCTAATCATGGCTGGCTGGCTCTTGGAAGAGCTGTAAAGTAAGTGAAGAGCCTTTGAGGATTCATAGTCTTCTATCATTTTCTTTTTATGTCTCCATGATACTTTCAGCAGCCTTTTTTGCCTAATGATTTCTTCTTCCCTACAATCCTAGTCCATGGTCAGGAGAAAATATGGATATTCTATTTATAGAATGTTAAGTAATAAAAATATAGTAGTTTTTTATTCAACAAGTTATGAAAACTAACAAATATGCTACCACTATAAAAGCTTATGTAGGAAAAAATAGAAAAGTGTTGAGAATAAACATATAGTACCGGGAACAAAATTCCTCTTTTTAATCATATTATTCTTCTGAATTTTAATAATCATGAATGGCTTCTGCAATTACAATGTCACTGGTGAGAACCAGTGGTTGGCAGTATAATGTGTGAAGAAAGATACTAGCTTAGAAGGAATTTTACACTCAGGGATTTTTCAAGGAACATCTGTTAATTTGTTGATTGATGATTAAAGTACATACAATCAAGAAGTTTATATATGTTAGGATTGTCAGAATTATATTTTCATAGTAGACAACATGCATGAAATCAGAGGACTGAAGTTGAGAAAATACCAGGAAAAGTGGAGGAAGCAAAAGTAATCTTTGAGATCACCAAAATGATAAACTGTTTGATATTTTATCAAAAAGATATAACTTTATTTGGTAATATGATGAGAGTATTTGGGGAGATCAAAGTTTTATTAAAAAGTTATCATATATACTTGAGTTTTTGTTAAATAAACAAATTTTAAAAATCAGACTCTGAAAACTACATGAAACAAATAGAGGCAAAAAATTAATGCAAATATAATTTAAGGAACTAACACCTTTATCCCCCGTGTGTGGGGCAATTTGTCATACTGAAGCGGCTTGCATGTTGCTGTGATGCTGAAAGCTATGCCACCAGTATTCAAATACGGGCAGGGTCACCCATGATGGACAAGTTTCAGCTGAGCTTCCAGACTAAGAGAGACAGGGAAAGGACCTGGCAATCTACTTCTGAAAAAAGAATTAGCCAGTGAAAACTTTATGAATAGCAGTGGAATATTGTCTGATATAGTCCAGGAAGATGAGCCCCTCAGTTGGAGGACATTCAAAATATGACAGGGGAAGAGTCCTCAAATTAGAGTTGACCTTAATGACGTAGATGGAGTTAAGCTTTCGGGATCTTCATTAGCTGATGTGGCGTGACTCAAAATGAGAAGACACAGCTTCAAATATCCATTAATAATCAGAACATGGAATGTACAAAGTATGAATCTAGGAAAATTGAAAGTTGTCAAAAAGAAATAGAACACATAAACATTGGTATCCCAGGCATTAGTGAGCTGAAATGGACTGGTTTTGGTGATTTTGAATCGGACAATCATATGTTCTATGATGCTGGTAATGACAAATTGAAGAGGAATGGCAGCACATTCATTATCAAAAAGAACATTTCAAGATCTATCCTGAAGTACAACGCTGTCAGTGATAGGATAATATCCATACGCCTACAAGGAAGACCAATTAATAGGACTATTATTCAAATTTATGCACCAACCACTAAGGCCAAAGATGAAGAAATTGAAGATTTTTAACAACTTTTGCAGTCTGAAATCGATCAAACATGCAATCAGGGTGCATTGATAATTACTGGTGATTGGAATGCAAAAGTTGGAGAAAACGAACAAGAATCAGTTGTTGGAAAATATGGCCTTGGTGACAGAAATGATGCCAGAGATTGCATGATAGAATTGTGCAAGACCAACGATTTCTTGATAGCAAATACCTTCTTTCAACAACATAAATAGCGACTATACGTGTGGACCTTGCCTGATGGTATATACAGGAATCAAATCGACCACATCTGTGGAAAGAGACAATAGGAAAACACCATATCATCAGTCAGGACAAGGCCAGGGGCCAACAGCACTACAGACCATCAATTGCTCATATGCAAGTTCAAGTAGAAGCTGAAAAAATTAGAACAAGTCCACAAGAACCAAAGTACTGCCTTGAGTACAAATTGAATTTAGAGGCCATCTCAAGAACAGATTTGACACATTAAACAGTAATGACTGAAGACCAGATGAGTTGTGGAATGACATCAAGGGCATAATACAGGAAGAAAGTAAGAGGTCACTAAAAAGACAGGAAAAAAAGAAAAGTCTAAAATGGATGTCAGAAGACACTCTGAAACTTGCTCTTGAACATCGAGTAGCTAAAGCTAACAGAAGAAATGATGAAGTAAAAGAGATGAACAGAAAAGTCCAAAGGGCAGCTTGAGAAAACAAAGTAAAGTATTATAATGACAAGTGCAAAGACCTGGAGTTAGAAAACCAAAAGGGAAGAACATGCTTGGCATTTCTCAAGCTGAAAGAACTGAAGAAAAAATTCAAGCCTCGAGTTGCAATAGTGAAGGATTCTATGGGCAAAATACTGAATGACATAGGAAGCATCAAAAGAAGATGGAAGGAATACACAGAGTCACTGTACACAAAAAGAATTGCTCAAAATTCAATCATTTCAGGAGGTAGCATATGATCAAGAACTGATGTTACTGAAGGAAGAAGTCCAAGCTGCACTGAAGGCACTGGCAAAAAACAAGTCTCCAGAAATTGACAGAATACCAATTGAGATGTTTCAACAAATGAATGCAGTGCTAGAAATACTCACTCATCTATGCCAAGAAATTTGGAAGACAGCTATCTTGCCAATCAACTGGAAGAGATCCATATTTACGCCTATTCCAAATAAAGATGATCCAAAAGAATGTGGAAATTATCACAGTATAATTAATGTCACAAGGAAATAAAATTTTGCTGAAGATCATTCAAAAGCATTTACATCAGTACATCTACAGGGAACTGCCAGAATTCAAGCTAGATTAAGAAGACATGGAGCCAGCAATATCATTACTGATGTCAGATGGATCATGGATGAAAGCAAAGAATACCAAAAAGATGTTTACCTGTGTTTTATTGACTATGCAAAGTCTTTCGTCTCTGTGAATAACAAATTATGGATAATATTGCAAAGAATGGGAATTCCAGAACACTTAATTGTGCTCATGAGGAATCTATTTGTAGATCAAGAGGTGGTCCTTTGAACAGAACAAGGGGATACTTCATGATTTAAAGTCAGAAAAGGTGTGCGTCAGGGTTGTATGCTTCACCATACTTATTCAATCTGTATGCTGAGCAAATAATCTAAAAGCTGGACTACATGAAGAAGAAATGACCATCAGGATTGGAGGAAGACTCATTAACAACCTTCATTATGCAGATGACACAACCTTATTTGCTGAAAGTGAAGAGGATTTGAAGCATTTACTGCTGAAGATCAAAGACCTGAGCCTTCAGTATGAATCACACCTCAACATAAAGAAAACAAAAATCCTCACAACTGGACCAATAAACAACATCACGATAAATGGAGAAAAGACTGAAGTTGTTAAGGATTTCATTTCACTTGGATCCACAATCAACAACCACGGAAGCAGCAGTCAAGAAACCAAATGATGAGGTGGTGGGGTCAAGATGGCAGAACAGTCAGATGCTTCCTGTGGTCCCCTGTACAACAAAGACCCAAGAAAACAAATGAATCAATTACATATGACAATCTAGGAGCCCTGATCATCAAAGACAAAGTTGAGGAGCTGAACTGAGTGGAAAGTGGAAGGAGAAACAGTTCAGAAGTAGTGAAGACATGCCAGTCATTAGGTAGCTGGCACACTGCAGGCTGGGTCAGCTGGCATACGTGGGCTGAGGTGAACAGCAGCACTTGGGATGTGTTTCGCCCTGTAGGGATAGACCGAGTGGTGGAGAGCCTGCACAAGCCTCCAGAGCCAGGGGAAAGCAGTGCTGGACCTGTGAAAGTTAAGGGCAAGTGTCTAACCTACCATGCAGGGTCAAAATAACCTCCCCCCCCACCCAGGACTTTTGCAGCAGCGAAGTGCCATTTTCCCCTCACTCAGCCCTCTTCCCACCAGTCCGGCAGTATTCAATAAATGCCATGCCCTCTAAGCTGGAAATAAGGACTACCCACGCCTAAACCATTCTTGCATCTTGAGGAAAAATAAATAAATAAACACCAAGCCCCCTGAGCCAGGAACTCAAGATCATCCATGCCCAAACCAAAACCAGTCTCATGGCATCAAAAAATCACCACACTACGTATGCCAGGAACTCAAGGCAGGCACTGCTCCTTTGCTTAGGCACTGGCATAAGGGGTCCACAGACTTCTAATGCCCTTCTCCCATGCCTAGACCTGTGTAGGCTGATTCAACAGCACAGGCCATCATTAGCATAGAATAACAGGGCACATACCTGAAGACTATTTTCAACTGCAGCAGCCAAGGGAGAGTTGCATATTCTTGACATTTGACACAGCCCTGCCCATTAAGCAGGGTCCTCACCCACCCACATCAGCAGATTGATGGCTGACGAGATCACCTGTTCCATCTAGCCACCACGACAGGGGTCTGAGAATAAGTGGTGCCTCCCAGTCCTTACAGACAACAGCATTGGATGCCCAAAGTCCAGCTGCAAAACCCACCCATCTACACACAGTAGGGGACAGGGACACACCTTCCACACAGGTACTCCAGGGCAGACATCAGCCCCTTGTCTTGCTCAGCAAACAGTCCCTACTGCAGCCACCTGTGCCTGCTCCAAACACCACTATGCAGCCCTGCCTGTCTATGACTGTACATGAGAGTCTGCAACACACACTCGGTAACCAACGACCTGGACACCTGAGGTAAATATGCACAAGAAAAGTTGAACAGACTCCTGGGGCTCACACACCAAGGAGCTGCTCTAACCACCTGGTGACAGGATGTAAGAGCCTCGAAGATGCCAATTATCAGAGTAGCTCACATGCACAGCCTACCTGGGCATATCAAAACAAAACAAAAAACTAGAACATAATAAGCAAACATACAATAAATAAATATAATAACTTATTGACGGCCCGGTGACAACAGTCAATATCAAATTGCATAAAGGAGCAGGTCAAAATGGCTCCAGCAAGCAACTAAAACAATGAACTAGGAAACCTTCCAGAGGAAGAGAAGGTCTTGGAATTACCAGAGTTAGAATCCAAAAGATTAATATACAGAGCTCTTCAAGATATTAGGAATGAGATTAGGCAAAACCACACCAAGCCAAGGAACACAAAACCAAAGCAATAGAGGAATTCAGGAAAACAAGTACAAGAACAGAATGACAAATCTAACAGGCTGCTAGGAACCATAGAGAGACAGCAGCTAGAAATCCAAAAAAAATTAACAATAAAACTTCAGAATTAGACAATTCAATAGAAGGTCATAGGAGCAGAAATGAGATAATGGAAGTCAGAATTAGTGAGACAGAAGATAAACCCCTTGACACCAATTAACATGAGGAAAAAGCAGATAAAGGAATTTAAAAAATGAAGAAACTCTAAGAATCATGTGGGACACTATCAAGAGGAAAAAACCTACCAGTGATCGGAGTACCAAAATAGAGAGGGATAACAGAAAATACTGAGAGAATTGTTAAAGATTTTCTGGCAGAAAACTTCCCTGATATCATGAAAGATGAGAAGGTATCTCTCCAAGAAACTCACTGAACCCCACATAGGGTAGATTGCGAAAGAAAGTCACCAAGATATATAATAATCAAACTTGTCAAAACCAAAGATAAATAAAGAATCTTAAGAGCAGCTAGGGATAAACGAAAAGTCACCAACAAAGGAGAGTCAATAAGACTAAACTTTGACCACTGAGTAGAAACCATGCAGGCAACAAGGCAATGAGATGATATGTATAAAGACTAGAAGGGAAAAAAAAATTGCCAGCCAGGAGTTATATATCCAGGAAAATTGTCTCTCAGATATGATGGTGAAATCAGAACATTTCCAGATAAACAGAAGTTAAGGGAGTTTGTAAAAGCCAAACCCAAATTACTAGAAATATTAAAGGTGGTCCTCCGGCTAGGGAACCAACAATATCAGAAAACAAGTCAAGACTAAAACACAGAACAACCAGATATCAACCCAGAAAAGGAAGTCACAAAAATAAGTAAAAGCTAAAAGACTGAAAATGGGGAAACAGAGACATCAATATGTAAACAATGACAAAATTAAAACAAAAAAGAGGGACTAGTGTAGTCAATGAACTTCCATATGGAGAAAACGTTAAGGAGATATCAAGAAATAAAAGATTGGTTTAAATTGTAAAAATAGAGCTAAATTTTAAGGTAACCACAAAGGAAACTAACAATCCTACACATTAAAAGAAAAAAAAGAAAAATATAGACTTAGCAAATACAAAATCAACAACAATGAAAATGATGAAAAGAAAATACATAAAGAAAAATGACTCATCACAGAAAATTAAGTGGAACAAAGAAACCGTCAATAACACACAAAAATTATGCTGAACGTAAATGGACTAAATCCACCAATAAAGAGACAGAAAGTGGAAGAATGGGAAAAAAATTACAAACTGTCTATATGCTGCCTACAAGAGACACACCTTAGACACAAAGACACAAACTAAAACTCAAATGATGGAAAAAATATATCAAGCAAAAAACAATCAAAAAAGAGTAGGAATGGCAATACTAATCTCTGACAAAATAGATTTTAAAGTAAAATCCACCACAAAGGATAAGGAAGGACACTATATAATGATTAAAAGGTCAAAACACCAGTTGGACAAAATCATAATCAATATACACACACCAAACAACAAGGCTTGAAAATACATAAACGCTAAGAGCATTGAAAAGAGATATAGACAGCTCCACAATAATAGTAGAAGAATTCAACACACCACTTTCAGTGAAGGACAGACTATCTAGAAAGAAACTCAATAAAGACATGGAAGATCTCAATGCCACAATCAATCAACTAGACTGCATAGACATACACAGAACAATCCACACAACAGCAGCCAGGTATACATTCTTTTCCAATGCATATGGAACAGTCTCCAGAATAAACCACATATTAGGCCACAAAGCAAACCTTAACAGAATCCAAAACATTGAAATATTGCAAAGCATCTTTTCTGACCATAAAGCCATAAAAGTAGAAATCAATAACAGAAACAGCAAGGAAAAAAATCAAATACATGAAAACTGAACAATACCTTGCTGAAAAACTACAGGGTTATAGAAGAAATAAAGGATGGGATAAAAAAAATTCATAGAATCAAATGAGAATGAAAACCCATCTTACCAGAACCTTCGGGGCACAGCAAAAGCAGTGCTCAGAGGTCAATTTATAGCCATAAATGCACACATCCAAAAAGAAGAAATGGCCAAAATAAAAATATTAACCCTACAACTCAAACAAATAGAAAGAGAGCAGCAAAAGCAGCCCTAGGGCAAAAGATAAAAGGAAACAGTAAAGTTTAGAGCAGAAATAAATGAAATAGAAAGTAGAAAAACAATGGAGAGTCAACAAGACCAAAAGCTGGTTGTTTGAAAAAACCAGTATGCCAGTGGTCAAATTGACACACACACACACAGACACACACACACACACACAAAAAAAAAAAAAAAAAAAAACAGGAGAGGAAGCAAATAACACAAATAAGAAATGAGATGGGTGATATCAGAACAGGCCCAACTGAAATTAAAAGGATCATACCAGAATACTATGAAAAACTGTACTCTAACAAATTTTAAAACCTAGAGGAAATGGACAAATTTCCAGAAACACACTACCTACCAAAACAAACAAAAAAAAGGTAGAAAACTAAATAAACCCATAGCAAATGAAGAGATTGAAGAGGTAAAAAAAAAAAAAACCCAACAAAAAGTAGTCCTGGCCCTGACAGCTTCACTGAAGAATTCTACTAAACTTTCAGGGAAGAGTTAGCACCACTACCACTAAAGGTATTTCAGAGCAAAGAAAAGGAAGGAATATTCCCAAACTCATTCTCTGAAGCCAGTATAACCCTGATATCAAAGCCAGGTACAGTCACCACAAAAAAAGAAAATTACAGACCAGTATCCCTCATGAACACAGTCGCAAAAATCCTCAAAAAAATTCTAGCCAAGAGAATTCAACAACATGTTAAAAAAATAATTCACCATGACCAAGTGGGATTCATACTAGGTATGCAGGGATAGTTCAACATTAGAAAAACAATCAATGTAATCCATCACATAAATAAAACAAAAGACAAGAACCACATGATCCTATCAACGGATGCGGAAAAGGCATTTGACAAAGTCCAACAACCATTCCTGATAAAAACATTCGGCAAAATATGAATAGAAGGGAAATTGCTCAACATAATAAAGGCATTTATACAAAACCAACAGCCAACATTGTTCTAAATGGAGAGAGTCTGAAAGAATTCCATTTGAGAATGGGAACCAGACAAGAATACTCTTTATTACCACTCTTATTCAACATTGTGCCGGAGGTCGTAGCCAGAGAAATAAGGAAAGAAAAATAAATAAAGGGCATCCAAATTGGCAAGGAAGAAGTAAAAGTATTCCTATTTATGGATGATATGATCTTATACACAGAAAACCCCAAAGAATCCACAAAAAAACTACTGGAACTAATAGAAGATTTCAGCAAAGTATGAAGATACAAGATAAACATACAAAAATCAATAGGATTCATCTACACCAACAAAGAGAACTTGGAAAAGGAAATCACCAAATCAATATCATTTACAAAAGCCTCCAAGAAGATAAAACACTTAGGAATAAATGCAACCAGAGAGGTAAAAGACATATACAAAGAAAACTACAAGACTCTAATGCAAGAAACCAAAAGAAACCTGCATAAGTGGAAAAACATACCATGCTCATGAATAGGAAGACTTAACATTGTGAAAACGTCAGTTCTACCCAAAGTGATCTACAGATACAATGCAATCCCACTCTAAATTCCAATGGCATTTTTTAAGAAGATGGAGAAACAAATCACCCACTTCATTTGGAAAGGGAAGAGGCCCCAGATAAGTAAAGCACTATCCAGAAGAAGAACAAAGTGGGAGGCCTCATACTACATGATTTTAGAACCTATTATACTGCCATATTACACAGTCCACCAGAACAGAATTGAGAACCAGACGCAAATCTATCCACCTATGAGCAGCTGATATTTGACGAAGGTCCAAAGTCTGTTAAATGGGGAAAGAAAATTTTTTTAAGAAATGGTGCTGGCATAAATGAATATCCATCTGCAAAAAAATGAAAGAGGACACATACCTCACATCATGCACAAAAACTAACTGAAAATGGATCAAAGACCTTAATATAAAATCTAAAACAATAAAGGTCATGGAACAAAAAATAGAGACAATGCTAGGAACTCTAATATATGGTATAAACAGAATACAAACCATAACTAACAAAGCAGAAACACCAGAAGAGAAACTAGATAACTGGGAGCTACTAAAAATCAAACACACTCATCGAAAGACTTCACCAAAAAGTAAAAAGAGAACCTAGAGACTGGGAAAAAATTTTGGGCTACAACATATCCAACAAGGGTCTAATCTCTAAAATCTGCAGGACACTGCAACATCCCAACAACAAAGACAAATAACCCAATTAATATATGGGCAAAAGATATGAAAAGACATTTCACCAAAGAAGACATTCAGGCACCTAACAGATACAGGAGGAAATGCTCACAATCATTAAGCCATTTAGGGAAATGCAAATCAAAACTATAATGAGACAGCATCTCACCCCAACAAGGCTAGCACTAATCCAAAGAACACAAAATAATAAACATTGGAGAAGTTGTGGAGAGACTGAAACACTTATGCACTGCTAGTAGGAATGTAAAATGGTACAACCACTTTGGAAAACAACTTGATGCTTCCTTAAAAAGCTAGAAATAGAAGTACCATAGGATCCAGCAATCCCATTCCAAAGAACATATCCTAGAGAAATGAGCCATTACATGAATAGATACACGCATACCCATATTCACTGCAGCACTGTTCACAATAGCAAAAAGATGGAAACAAATAGGTGTCCATCATCAGACAAATGGATAAACAAATTATGGTGCACACACACAATGGAATATTACACAGTGATAAAGAACAATGATGAATCCATGAAACATCTCACAACATGCACGAATCTGGAGGGCATTATGGTGAGTGAAATTAGTCAGTCACAAAAGGACAAATATTGTATGAGACCACTATTATAAGAACTCAAGGAAAGGTTTAAACACAGAAGAAAGCATTCTTTGATGGTTACAAGGGTGGGGGGGGGGGGGGGGAATTTACTAACTATATAGTAAGGATCATCTTCGGTGAAGGGATGGATAATACACAATATAGTGGAAGTCAGCACAACTGGACCAAAGCAAAAGCTAAGAAGTTTCCTGCACACATCCAAATACTTTGAGAGACAGAGTAGCTGGGGCTGGAGCCTGGGGACTATAGATTTGAGGGACATCTAGGTCAACTGGTATAACAAAGTTTACTAAGAAAATGTTCTGCATCCCGCTTTGGTGAGTGGCATCTGTGGTTTTAAAAGCTTGCGAGTGGCCACCTAAGTTGCATCAATAGGTCCCAACTCACCTGGAGCAAAGGAGAATGAAGAACAGCAAAGACACAAGAAAATATTAGCTCAAGAGACAAAAGTTCTACATAAACCAGAGGATCCATCAGCCTGAGACCAGAAGAACTAGATGGTGCCTGGCTACCACCAATGACTGCCCTGACAGGGAACAAATCAGAGAGTCCTGGATGGAGTGGGAGAAAAGTGCAGAGGAGAACTCAAATTAAAGTAAAAAGACCAGACTTAATGATCTGACAGAGACTGGAGAAACCCTCGAAACTATGGCTCCTGGACATTCTGTTAACTCAGAACTAAAATCTTTCCCAAAGCCCACTCTTCAGACAAAGATTAGACTGGACTATAAAACAAAAAATAGTACTTGTGAGGAGTGTGCTTCTTAGTTCTTACTTATTATCTAAATACATGAAACCAAATGGGTAGCTCTTGTCCTGTGGAGGATGAGAAGGCAGAAAGGAACAGGAACTGGTTGAATGAACACAAGAAACTGAGGATAGAAAGGGGGAGTGTTCTGTCCCATTGTAGGGACTGCAACTAATGTCACATAACAATTTATGTATAAATTTTTGTATGAGAAATTAACTTGAGCTGCAAACTTTCACCTAAAGCAAAATAAAGTGCAAAAAAAAAAAAAAAAAAAGGAATCAAAGGACACATTGCATTGGGCAAATCTGCTGCAAAAGACCTCTTTAAAGTGTGAGCAAAGATGTCACTTTAAATACTATGGTGGGCCTCACTCAAGCCATGGTGTTTTCAATCACCTCATATGCATGGGAGAGCTGGGCAGTGAATAAGGAAGACCCAAGAATAACTGATGCCTTTGAATTATGGTGTTGGTGAAGAATATTGAATACATTATGAACTGCCAAAAAATGAACAAATCTGTCTTGGAAGAAGTACAGCCACAATGGTCCTTAGAAGTGAGGATGAAGGCAGGGCCGAGATGGCAGAGTAGTCAGATGCTTCTGGTTGACCCTCTTACAACAAAAACCCAAAAAAACAAGTGAATTGATTATATATGACTTTCTAGGAGACCTTAACATCAAAAGCAAAGTTGAAGAACTGGACTGAGGGCAGGGGGAGGGAGAGATGTTTCAGAGGCAGTGAGGAGTTGCCAGACCTGACCTGGTAAGAGCCTGAGCTCTTCAGGCCTGATCACTTCATGGGTGAGTGGTGAGACAGGCAGGCAGCAGTGCTCAGGAGGCATATCCTACATTGGGACAGACCCAGCAGCAGAGAGTCTACTTGGCCACCCAGAACCAGTGAGAAGCAGCCCTTGACTGGTGAAAGATAAGCACTTGTATCCAGCCTACTGCATGGATCAAAAACACCCTTCTTAGGGAAAAACCTCTCTCTCATTTACCTCCCCACTCCCTGCTCTGTACTGGGAACCAGATGGGCTTCAGCAATTGCCGAGATGCTGAGCCGGAAGAAGAATCCATCACACGCCCTGAGCCATTCTCCCTGCCTTGGAGACTGAACAAATTAAGAAACGGGAAAAAATAAACTGCTAGTTCCCCTAGGCCAGGAACTCAGGATAGGCTCAACACCTTTGCCTAGGCACAAGTATAAGGGATCCACAGACTTTGAGTGCCTTTTCCCCTGCATAGACTTGTGTGGGCTCATTTCAACAGCGTCGGCCCTTCTTACCACAGTACAACAGGGTATATATTTACATGAAGTCTAACTTCAACTGTTCCAGCTGTGAAGTTGTAGGTTCGTGACATTTGACACTGCTATGCCCATTAAGCAGGGTCTTCACCTACCCACATCAGGGGCCTGAGGACTGGTGGCTCCACCCACGCCACCCAGCCACCTGCAATAGGGGCCCAAGAATAAGAGGTGCCCCTCAGTCCTTAAGCCAACAGCATTGGGTGCTCATAGTCCAGCTGCAAAACCAACACACTGATGTGCTCTAGGGAACAGGGACATGCCTTCCTCCTGGACACTCGGGGGTGGCTGTCAGCCCCCTGCCTTGCTCAGAGTGTGTCCCCATGCTGCAGCTAACTGCCTGTGCCTACGCCAATCACCCATGCCTGTCTAGGACTGTAGGTGAGAGCCTGCACCACAAATATAGTGGCTATCTACCTGGGCACCTGAGCTGAATCCATAAAGGAGGACTGGGCAGACCCTGAGCTCACATACCTAGTAACAGATCTAACCACCTGGTGACAGGAAATTAGAGCTTCAAAGGTGCCAATAATCAAACTAGCTCACACGAGCAGCCTATTTGGGCATATCAAAACAAAACAAGAAGCTAGGACACAGTAAGCAAACATAAAATAAATAAATATAATAACTTACTCATGGCTCAGAGACAACAGTCAATAACAAATCACATAAACAGGCAGTCCGTGATGGCATCAGCAAGCTTCCAAAATAAAGCATCTAGAAATTTTCCAGAGGAGGACAATTCCTTGGAATTACTGGAGGTAGAAAACAAAAGATTAATATACAGAACTCTTCAAGATATTAGGAAGGAAATTAATCAAAACGCAGAACATGCAATAGAAGAAATTAAAAAGAGTATGGAAGAGCATAATGACAAATTCAACAGGCTGCAAGAATCCATAGAGAGACAGCAATCAGAAATCCAGAAGATTAACAATCAAATGTCAGAACTAGACAACTCAATAGAAAGTCATAGGAGCAGAACTGAGGCAATGGAAGTCAGAATTAGTGAGACTGAAGATAAAGCACTTGACACCAACTTATCTGAGGAAAAATCAGATGAAAGGATTAAAAAAAATCAAGAAAACTGTAAGAATTATGTGGGACTCTATCAACAGCAATAACCTACGAGTAATTGGAGTACCAGAACAGGGGGTTATAATAGAAAATACAGAGAGAATTGTTGAAGATTTGTTGGCAGAAAACTTCCCTGATATCATGAAAGATGAGAAGATATCTAAGATGCTCATTGAACCCCACATAAGGTAGATCCCAAAAGAAAGTCACCAAGACATATTATAATCAAACTTGCCAAAACCAAACGTAAAGAGAGAAATTTAAGAGCGGCTAGCAATCAACGAAAACTCATCTACCTAGGAGAGTCAATAAGAACAAGCTCCGACTACTCAGGAGAAACCATACAGGCAAGAATGCACTGGGATGACACATATAAAGCCTCGAAGGAAAAAAAATTGCCAGCCGAGAATTATATATCTAGCAAAACTGTCTCTCACATATGATGGCAAAATTAGGGCATTTCCAGATAAACAGAATTTTAGGGAATTTACAAAAAAAGAACCAAAATTACAAGAAATACTAAAGGGAGTCCTCCGGTTAGAAAATCAATAACATTGGATACTACCCAAGACTAGAACACAAGACAAAGCAACCAGATATCAACACAGATAGGGAAGTCACAAAAATAAGCCAAAGCTAAAATACTGAACATAGGGAAACAGACGTCAATAGGTAAAAGATGACAACATTAAAATAAAAAATAGGGACTTAAAAAATGCAGACATAGATTTTTCGTATGGAGAGGAAGTCAAGGTTATACAAAGAAATAAAAGACTGGTATAAACTTAGAAAAACAGGGATAAATATTAAGCTAACCAAAAGGAAACTAACAATCCAGAAGTCAAAATGAAAAACTAGAAAAATATAAAGACTCAGCAAATACAGAATCAACAACGATGAAAATAAAATACATAAAGAAAAATGACTCAGCACAGAAAATTAAAGGGAACAAAGAAACTGAACAACACACAGAAAAAGACATGAAAATGACAGCATTAAATTCATACTTATCAATAATTATGCTGAATGTAAATGGACTAAATGCACCAATAAAGAGACAGAGAGCGGGAGACTGGATAAAAAAACACGATCCGTCTATATGTTGCCTACAAGAGACCCACCTTAGCCTCAAAGACACAAACAAACTAAAATTCAAAGGATGGAAAAAAAACATATCAAGCAAACAACACTCAAAAAAGAGCGGCAGTGGCAATACTAATCTCTGACAAAACAGACTTTAAAGTAAAATCCACCACAAAGGATAAGGAAGGACACTGTACAATGATTAAAGTGTCAATAACCAGTAGGTCATAACTATAATAAACATTTACACGCCCAGTGACAGGGCTCCAAAATACATAAAACAAATTCTAAGAGCATTGAAAAGAGAAGTGGACAGCTCCACAATAGTAGCAGGAGACTTCAACATGCCGCTTTTGGTGAAGGACAGAACATCCAGAACGAAGCTCAACAAAGACATGGAAGAGCTAAATGCTACAATCAACCAACTTGATCTCCTAGGCATATACCAAACGCTCCACCCAACAGCAGCCAAGTATACTTTCTTTTCCAGTGCACATGGAACATTCTCCAGAATATACCACATACTAGGCCATAAAGCAAGCCTTAAAATCCAAACCATCAAAATATTAGAAAACATCTTTTCTAACCATAAAGCCATAAAAGCAGAAATCAACAACCAAAAAAGCAAGGAAAAATATCAAACCCATGGAAACTGAACAACTCCTTGCTCAGAAGCTACTGGGTTATAGAAGAAATTAAGGATGGAAGAAAGAAATTCGTAGAATCAAAGGAGAATGAAAATACATCCTACCAGAACCTTTGGGACACAGCAAAAGCAGTGCTCAGAGGTCAGTTTATAGCAATAAATGCACACATCCAAAAAGAAGAAAGGGCCATAATCAAAACATTAACCCTACTACTGGAATGAGTATAAAGAGAGCAGCAAAAGAAGACCTCAGGCACCAGAAGAAAGGATATAATAAGAATTAGAGCAGAATTAAATGAAATAGAGAATAGAAAAAACAACTGAAAGAGTTACTAGACCAAAAGCTAGTTCTTTCAAAAGATCAACAAAATTGATAAACCATTGGCCAAACTGACAAAAGAAAAACAGGAGAGGAAGCAAATAACCCATATAAGAAATGAGATGGGTGATATCACAACAGACCCAACTGAAATTAAAAGAATCATAACAGAATACTATGAAAAATTACACTCTAACACATTTGAAAAGCTAGAGGAAATGGACAAATTTCCTGAAACTCACTACCTACCTAAACTAACATAAACAAAAAAGCCTTGGCCTGGAAGGCTTCACTGGAGAATTCCACCAAACTTTCAGAGAAGAGTTAACACCACCACTACTAAAGGTATTTCAGAGCATAGGAAAGTATGGAAAACTCCCCAACTCATTCTATGAAGCCAGCATAACCCTGATACCAAAACCAGGAAAAGATGCCACACACACACACAAAATTACAGACCAATATCCCTCATGAACATAGATGCAAAAATCCTCAACAAAATTCTAGCCAACAGAATTCAGCAACGTATCAAAAAAATAATCCACTGTGATCAAGTAGGATTCATACCAGGAATTCAGGGATATTTCAACATTAGAAAAACAATCAATGTAACCCATCACATTAATACAACAAAAGACAAAAACCACATGATCTTATCAGTCAATTGCAGAAAAGGTATTTGACAAAGTCCAACACTGGTTCATGAAAAAAACTCTCAACAAAATAGGAATAGAAGGGAAATTCATAAATATAATTAAAGGCATTTATACAAAGTCAACAGCCAACATCATCCTAAATGGAGAGACTTTGAAAGCATTCCCCTTGAGAACAGGAACCAGACAAGGATGCCCTTTATAACCACTCTTATTCAACATTGTGCTGGAGGTCCTAGCCAGAGCAATTAGGGTAGAGAAAGAAATCAAGGGCATCCAGATTGGTGGGGAAGAAGTCAAAGTATCTCTATTTGCAGATGCTATGATCTTATACACAGAAAACCCCAAAGAATCCGCAAGAAAACTGTTGGAACTAATAGAAGATTTCAGCAAAGTTTCAGAATACAAACTAAACATACAAAAATCAGTTGGATTCCTTTACACCAACAAAGAGAACCTCGAAGAGGAAATCACCAAATCAATACCATTTAAAATAGCCCCAAGAATATAAAATACTTAGAAATAAATCTAACCAGGATGTAAAAGACCTATACAATGAAAACTACAAGACACTATTACAAAAAACCAAAAGAGACCTGCATAATTGGAAAAACCTACCTTGCTCATGGAGAGGTAGACTCAACATTGTGAAAATGTCAGTTCTACCCAAAACGATCTACAGATACAATGCAATCCGAATCCAAATTCCAATGGCATTTTTTTAATGAGATGGTGAAACAAGTTACCAACTTTATATGGAAAGGGAAGAGGCCCTGGATAAATAAAGCATTACTCAAGAAGAAGAACAAAGTGGGAGGCCACACAATACCTGATTTTAGAACCTATTATACCACCACGGTAGTCAAAACAGCCTGGTATGGGTACAACAACAGATACACAGACCAATGGAACAGAACTGAGAATCCAAACATAAATTCATCTACCCATGAGCAGCTGATATTTGACAAAGCCCCAAAGTTCGTTAATTGGGGAAAAGACAGTCTCTTTAACAAATGGTGCTGGTGTAACCAGATACCGATCTGCAAAAAACTGAAACAAGACCCATACCTCACACTATGCACAAAAAATAACTCAAAATGGATCAAAGACTTAAATATAAAATTGAAAACAATAAAGATCATAGAAGAAAAAATAAGGAAAACACTAGGAGCCCTATTATATGGCATAAACACAATACAAACCATAAGTAATAATGCACAAGCACAAGAAGAGAGACTAGATAACTGGGAGCTCCTAAAAATCAAACACTTATGCTCATCAAAAGACTTCACCAAAAGAGTAAAAAGACAACCTACAGACTGGGAAAAAAATTTTGGCCATGCCAAATCTGATCAGCATCTAATCTCTAATATCTACAAGATACTGAAAAACATCAACAACAAAAAGACAAATAACCCAGTTGAAAAATGGGTGAAGGATATGAACAGGCACTTTGCCAAAGAAGATATTCAGACAGCTAACAGACACATGAAGAAATGCTCATGATCATTAGCCATTAGAGAAACGTAGATCAAAACTACAATGAGATATCATCTCACCCCAACAAGGCTAGTATTAATCCAAAAAACACAAAATAATAAATGTTGGAGAGGTTGTGGAGAGGCTGGAACACTTATACACTGTTAGTGGGAATGTAAAATGGTACTACCACTTTGGAAATCGATTTGGCTCTTCCTTAAAAAGCTAGAAATCGAAGTACCATACGATCCAGGTATCCTGCTCCTTCGAATATATCCTAGAGAAATAAGAGCCATCACATGAACAGATATATGCACACCCATGTTCATTGCAGCACTGTTCACAATACCAAAAAGAGGGAAGCAAGCTAGGTCCCATCAATGGATGAATGGATAAACAAATTATGGTATATCCACACAATAGAATACTATGCGATGATAAAGAACAACGATGAAGCTGTGAAACATAACATGGAGGAATCTGGAGGGCATTATGCTGAGTGAATTCAGTCAGTCACAGAAGGACAAACATTGTATAAGACCACTATTATAAGAACTCAAGAAAAGGTTTAAACACAGTAGAAAACATTCTTTGATGGTTATGAGGGTGGGAAGGGAGTGTGAGGGTTATTTACTAACTAGATAGTAGATAAGAATTATCTTAGGTGAAGGGAAGGACAGCACACACTACAGAGGAATTCAGCACAACTGGATTAAACCAAAGCTAAGAATTTTCCTGAATACAAACACTTTGAGGGCCAGAGTAGCAGGGGTAAGGTTCTAGGGACCATGCTTTCAGGGGACATCTAGGTCAGTTGGCATAACAAAGCTAATTAAGAAAATGTTCTGCATCCTACTTTGGTGAGCAGCGTCTGGGGTCTTAAAATCTTGCAAGCGGCCATCTAAGATGCATCAATTGGTCCCAACCACCTGGAGTAAAGGAGAATGAACAACACCAAAGACACAAGGAAAGTATTAGCTCAAGAGTCAGAAAGGACCCCATAAACCAGAGACTTCATCAGCCTGAGACTAGAAGAACTAGATGGTGCCTCGCTACCACCAATGACTGCCCTGACAGGGAATACAACAGAGAATCCCTGATGGAGCAGGAGAAAAGAGGGGTCCAGAACTCAAATTCTAGCGAGAAGACCAGACTTAATGGTCTGACTGAGACTGGAGGAACCTCAGAAAGCATGGCCCTGGGATTCTCTATCAACCCATAACTGAAACAATTTCTGAGGCCAACTCTTCAGAGAGGGATTGGACTGGACTCTGGGACATAAAGTGATACTCATGAGGAGTGTGCCTCTTAGCTCAAGAAGATACAAGGGACTAAATGGTCAGTTTCTGTCCAGAGGTGAGATGGGAAGGCAGAGAGGGTTAGGAGCTGGTTGAATGGACATGGGGATCAGGGGTGGAAAGGAGGAGAGTGCTGTCATAGTACGGGGAGAGTAATTAGGGTCACATAACAATGTATGCATACATTTTTGTATGGGAGACTAACTTGAAATGTAACTTCATTTAAACAACAATAAACAAAAAATAATAATAAAAAAAAGAAGTGAGGATGGCGAGACTTCATCTTGCTTACTTTGAACATGTTATCAGGAGGGATCAGTCTCTGGAGAAGGACATTGTGCTTGGTAAAGCAGAGGGTCAGTGAAAAAGAGGAAGACCCTCACAGAGAGGGACTGATACAGTGGTTGCAACAATGGTCTCAAGCACAACTATCATGAGGATGGTGCAGGACCTGGCAGTGTTTCCTTCTGTTGTACACAGGGTCGTTATGAGTCGGAACAGGTTCAAGGGCACCTAACAACAACACCTGTATATAACTGATAAACCCAATTAAAGTAATCAAATAAAAACACTGATTCTCATTTATTTAACATTAACAAAGATTCCTATATATAAAGTCTTTCCTTCACTTTTTTTTTTTTGACGCCGTGATTGTAATATGTAAATCCTAACTACGGGACCAAGGACATAATTCTGTGAGTACTGAACATATGTATTATTGTTCTTTGTTAGCTTGTTTTTAATTTAGATGGTTTTAGAAGTCAGAGAATAAGGCCGTATCTCTATAACTATGGCCCAGAACTAGATACTCACATCACATTTTTAATCAGATGAATTCACTGTTGTTCATAATGTTGCTAGTGGTCAACAATTAAGTTTTGGTCCCAACAAATCTCTCTGAGTATATAAATGCATGATCTACAGTATTTTGTTCAGTGTCTGTACTTACACTTATGGATATATATACGTACATAGAGAAACAGTTATAGGTAAAGATATACAGTGATTACTATAATAATAAGGATATTTTTCTCAGACCGTGAGAGTATAATTATTTTTTAATTTTCTCAGTTTGATAGAATTTGCTTTGTGATAAGATCAATAACTAAATTAATGGAGATTAAGAAAATGTTATTTATATATCTTTAAATCCATACTGATAATTAAAATATTCAAAAAAACTTCATGTTTCCCTCCTATAAATTCTAGTGCGAATTTTTTACTGTCACCATTAATAAACTATTTAAATGCTGATAATACATAATATGTTTATCATAAAGAATGAGTCAAATTTTCACAAGTACAACTATTCATCAGATTTTAGATAAATGAACGTATCGGCACAATGTATATTGTCTTAATGGAAGGCGAGAGTTTCTGCTTGGAATTGCAAAAGAAAGTGAATTATGGGAGTTGAGGCGGGAGTAAAACTGAAGCCAAATAATACAGTGTTCCAAGTTTATCCAATATTCTATAAAATAAAAATCTACTGGCAATTTTTGGAAAATACTGTAAAAATATAACTTAAAAAAAAGAAGGCAAAAAGTAATATTTCCTTTTATTAATTTATAATTCAATTCTGAAAATAGCATCAAAATTCTCTAGCCAATTTTAAGAATTATATAATGTTATACTATAAGATATAGATATAATAAAATGATTGATGTAAAGAACTATTCATTTGCATTTAATTGCCATAATTGGACAGCTAACAAACTTTCAAAATAACTGGTCAGAGATTTCTTAAAGGGTGGTCTACCAAATATTTATAACATTTTTCTCTGAGGTTAGAAAGCTTTTCCTTGGTGATTTTTCTTGATGATTTTCCTATCTATTGAAAAATATAATAAAGTATATATTCCTATATGAAAATAAAATCTCCTAAAATGACAGGAAAAGAGTCATCTAAGTAAATCTAACATGATCTACAGAGATCACCACTAAAATATGTTTGGTCAAATTAAAACAACTAAGCCCTTATACCAAATCTAAAAGCTTATTTTGTTGCAGGCTAATTGCAACGTGAAACTGAGGAAGAGTGTTTATAAACAGACTACACCACTGTCTTCTCGCATCCTTCAGACACTCATTAGGCACTCAAAGGGTGTGTACAGATAGAAGACAATATATTAGGTGTGATGCACAAACTCTTCAATATGTGAATAACTGAACAATTTGAACATCTAATAATTAGAGAGATCTCTTGCATTTTCTTTAAAAGATTAAACTGGTTTTGAGTCGACATGTATTCAGTTACGTTTCTCAAATATTTATCTGGACCTTTCAGTTTCGATAAGAACAAGCAGATATCATGAAAGCATCAAAATGAAGAGAATATTTCATTTAAATATTTCACTCTGTTATCAAAAATTCAATCAAAAGCAGGAAGTAAATTTATAAATCAGATATGGAAGGCTAAGACAGTATTAGCTTACATTTCATGAAAGTGAAAAATGGAATCATGAATTTCCCAGATTTTAAAAGAAGCAGGACATTAAAAAAACAAAACAAAACAAAAACCGCTAGGAGAACAGCACAGAACTTTGCAAACCCGATTAGAAAATTTAGTTGGCATCCAAAGCCCATGCTATTTCACCTCTAGACAGATAATTCTAGAGATTTTCATTCTAAATTATAAAGCCAAGCTTTAAAATTTCGTGTCTTTAAAACAAGTAACTACTCAAGTGAATTACCATAGTATTTATCAAACAACAGGAGATAGTTTATATTAAGAAAGGCTTTACATAGACTAATGATAATGATTCCTGGTTAAGTTTATTAACATAAAGCATATTCATAAAAATTTGGAAAGTATATTTAAATTTAAAAAGACATTACAAATAGAAGCATAAATAATCAAATACCGTTTTTATACTGCAAATTAGTTTTAATCATTTGTACATTATATACTCTTAAGACTTACTCCCCTAATTAAATAGAAATTAATATCATCAAAATAAAGGCAGGTGTAAGAGATGACAGATAAGTAAAAAGTCTGCATTTGCTTAGTATTTCTACTAAAAGTACAAAATGTAATAACAAATGTAAAATATGTTGCTACAATTTAAACACACATATAAAAACAAAGAAGACAAAAAAGGCAAAGTTTGTAGTAAACAGATTTTTCTTTTACATAAAAAAAAAACCTCAGACCTTTCATTTACCAATCGATACTGTTAAAGTTTCAAATGACAAAGTGTAGACTAAGAAAACTAGTTAAGCCAGACAATAAGAGAACTATTCGTTTCATGCCATTAAAAAAAGAAAGAAAAAAAAAAAAGAGCAAGACTCGTCAAAGAGTACTTTTGTTATTCTTCTAGGGAGCGATTCACTAAACAATACATTTATGGTTAAAACTCAGCATAAATTATTTTCTACTTAGGTAGCTCCATAAGAACATACATCGCAGGGATTCTACAGTGTTAGTTTTGTATCATTTCTTCAGCAGTTAAATGGACTTAGTCTGTGTACCCTGAATAATAGGAAGATTTGATACATGTGCCCACTAGCTTGTTTCATTTGTCCCATTTGCGAGCTTCAATGACTGTCCCCCACAGAGCACCAAAGCGGCACAGCAAACCCGTGAAGGGATCACAGTCCTACAGAATGAACTTCACAGTAACTTGTGCTATGAGAAGATGTAAATTCAGAGCAACTTACCCGACTCGGTGCAACAAAGACAATAAAGTTTGCAAGGAGCTGAGATCGTTTAATATTTCAGGGGAATTCAGGATGCAGCCGCTGCTCTAGTCTGTAAATTGGACTACACTGACATTACAATCAACTGTTACTGACAAAGCTCGCGAGAGTTGGCAGCAGCAACTTGATCTGGAGGCAGCCAATCTTTACTTTCTGACATCTGTTCAGAGGCTAACGGTATGAATGCAATAGAGATTCATTTACAAAAGTATTGCCGGATTCATGCTTCGGGATTGCAGGAGCTTGTCTAAGAGGGAAGGGAAGAGATATAGAAGCTTCTTTGACTAAAAGAAGCTAACATTTAACAGAAACTGCGAGTTTTTTAAAACACTATCAGAACTTTTTATCTCTTTTATCAGAGCTTTTTATTTCTTTTATAGAATGTATGTTTATCTTACGCTTGTTTTAAGATTTAAAGATGTACATATTGTTCTAAACAAATGATATTATTGAAATTCTTTGCTGCTTCAGTCTGTGCCAATCATGCAGTTATCAAGGATAGTAAAAGAGAAAATAGAGAAGAAAATAGATAAAGCAATGCAAATCGAAAGATTAGTTATATTAACTAATGAATGAATGTCTCTGACATGTCTTCCTTCCCAACCCTCCTCTCAACAGTTAAGTGACACAAATGCTGGCATTGGTAATTTCCTATTCAAGGGGCCCTGGGAGCAGTAAAGTGTAATGAGAAGCCACACGTTTGTGGTCAAGACAAGGAAAATAAACTGAACAATCTTCCCCAAACTCAGTATAGATCAGCCAGGCAGCACTGTGAGAGCATTCCAGGAAGTATTTATGTCTTCCTGGTATCTTCCTTGAAATAGATATTTGGAGAGGAAAAAAAAAAAAAAGATGAATTGTTTAATGTCTAATTCTCAATGACATTCGATTCTTAATCTCTTGCTGATGATAGTTTCACTTTTAAATCTCTCAATTTGGGCTCACTAGCAGACTAACCAGTAGGCATGAGTTGTAGGTGAGCCCTTTTTCTTTTTAAAAAAATTTAATGCCTTAAAACTTCAAATACAGATATAAGAACTGTCATTTGTTTTGAGTCTACCTTGTGCTAGTTATTATTCTGGAAAATTTACATAAAATCTTTTATTTTATTCCAACAGATATATGAATGTTAACCACAGTGTGATGATGAGGAAACTAAGGCTTATAAAGATCAAAACTTACTATGTCTTCTACAATTAGTAGTTGTTCGAACAAAGTAGTACATTAGTAGTTGTTCGAATCAAAGTTTTGACTTAATCATGTAAACAGTAGCCAAGATAATAGCCATTTTGGTCTTTCAAATTTTTATTTTACGTGAAAGTTGCTATATAAGAGATATTGATGAGATAATAAACCTGATAATCATAAATATATCACTATATTGTAATGTAATTAGAGTATCTTTTTTGTAATAACAACCTAGTTACAAAAGATTTACAGAATACATGGTCTATCTATCTAAGAGGGTCTGGGGAGGATTTTTTTAAAAAGTGCACTGGCAATGATGCAATAGTTTATAAAGTGGTGATGTTTCTTTTTAAAATTTAATTATTCTGGTGGCCCATATGAAAGAAATCCCATTGGTTTAATATGTATTTCTTTTCCAAATGTGAAACTTGTCTCCAATAAAAATCTGCTTCATTGTTTTTTCTTAGTGCTACCAAGTTGATCTTATTCTCAAATTCTACATTTTTTTTATCTTAGTAAATTTGAGTTTTTCAGGCTCCTGATATCAACTTACTGTATCAGTTGTATCGTACACACACACACACACACACACACACACACATATACACACACGTATAAATGTATCATACATTTATACATACACATATATAAATACACACACATATTTTCTTTTTATGTTTATACATGCTACTAAACAATAGAGTAATCTGTAACAAGCAGATTTTTCTTTTTAACATGTGCTGTTTAAACGGTTTTCTAGCAACATCAACTGTTCAAAAAACCTGACACTTTCCTCTGCTCAATGTTTCTCCTTCAGTGAACCACCTTTATTTTTTGCCCCTTTAGTTCATTTTCTCTCATGATTTCCAAGCTATGCCACATCATTTGATACATTATTTAGACATATTCTTAAAGCATTTCTTCTTCCTGTTTTATTTGAGCTCTTTCCTTTGATATTCAACATACAGCAGCTGCTTATTTTCTGTTTTGTCATCATTTTCTCACACATATCCAATGGGAGATGAAAGTCGCACTCAGAAGCCTGGTTTCAAGGTCCATGGGCAAGTGATATTCCGTTACCTCATAGTTGTGATGTTTAATAATCATGTCATTAAATGTTGAGTGTGCCTTGTAAGTATCACTGATGAAATACCACAGGACACTTGACACGATATTAAGAGTCTGCTCAGATTTTGCAACCATATATGCTGAAGCTTGAGCAGGACAACCCTTCTGATCTTGACTCTGCTCTTTGGTACTTAGCCAGTCATGGTGGCTTTATTTTGTCCGTTACCAGCAGGCTGATTTTTTTCTAGATAGCAACACTCAAGGAAATTTCAAACAATGTGGGCAACATTAATCTCATATTAGACATTAGTTTTTCTTAGACATACCGATGGCAGAAAAGTGCCCTGATCTTTCCTTTAATAATGTTTTTGGTTTTATTACAAGGCCACGTATTCTTATTAATAAAATATGGAATTCAAGGAAAAGTATATTTCTACATTTTACATACCACAGTGGGAGGAAAAGATCATTTGGTGTTTTACATTTTTGTCTTTTGAACTAAGTGCATGTGGCTAGATATATCTACAGTTATACAAGACGGTAGTAAAATGAGTTATTATCATAATTTTGTTTTCTGCTGTTTTATTTATTTCATAATAACAATTTTCTATTAAAATATTCAATGACAGTGATATTTCATCATATGGGTGTACTATAGTTTATTGCAACATTTGATAATCATTTGACAATAACATGGCAAGCACTTTGAATATATTAACAGATCTAAAACCCCTTCAGTATGGTTATATCATTTACGTGCATATAGTTAAGTTCATTTGTTTTTGTTTGTATTCTATCTTTAGTTTTTTTCCCTTTATTTATTGGCTTTTATTCAATATTTAATATATTAATATATGGAGTCCTGGTGGCACAGTGGTTAAGAGTTTGACTGCTAACCAAAAGACTGGCAGTTCGAATCTGCCAGCTGCTCCTTGGAAACCCTATTGGGAAGTTCCACTCTGTCCTATAGGGTTGCTATGAGTTGACATCTACTTGATGGCAATATCTGTGTACACACTAGACTGCATTACAGGAAAGAAACCTGAGTTTAAGGAACCCAAATATTTTTTAATGGGCAGTATGCATTCCTTCCCTTTGCTCTAAAAGGTGACAATAACTCTGTCCATCAAGGCTTCAAGCAAGCCTGCTGCTTTTCCAGAATGAGATACTTTCTCTAATTTCCAAGGCTGTTCTATATAGAAATATCTTTGAAAAGATAATATGAAATAAAGTTGTATGTACCTCTGATCACATTACATAAAGAAACACAAGTCCCGTGGAGAATGTTGTCCCACCATTATCCACCCTCATTCCTACATTGTTTTGGCTGAATTTTCCCATGAGTATTTCACTCTGTCAGATATTCTGATTAATCTGACTGATAGAAGCTGGGACCAAATCAATTTATTTGTCCCAAGCAGCATTTAAATGAAGCTACTAGCAATAGGATTCCAAAAACAAGGATGTAGCCAAACTGCAGCGCTGATCTCAAACATACTACCCAGTGTTCTTGACCATCCATTTGAATGAATGTATTAAACTATTTGGGTCTACCTTAGAATGGCAGGGGCTTACTTCTTGTTCTGCATTTCCTTTCCTAGTTGACTCAAAGCATTAATCTAGGTATAGCAGGATGTATTAGCAATTGCGCAGAGTCCACCTTGGCCCACAAGGAGGAAGTCTAGGGTGATTTTATTATCAAAAACAACCCTGACCAATAAGTTTAGACTTATCTGAATATAATACAGGGCTGAATTGGTATCACTGATACTTTAGCTAAAGAGAGGAATATATTTAATACCACCTTTTCTAACTGGATGACTCTCATTATAAGGATAACTGCCCATAGGGTATGCATAAATAACAAGTCAGTTATCATTTGGGGAAATCCCTTCAAATAACCAGAGGACACCTTTCCTCTGAAGTCATCTAAGGGCTATAAGATCTACCAGCAATGACTCCACAGTACTTAAAGAGCTTTTATAATCACCCTTATGAGAGAATTCATCATGCTTTCAAGAATCCCAAAGACAGAGTGACTAGGCATTTAGAAGCCAGGCTTGGGAGTCACAGACCTTCACTATGTAGTTGCCTTGCATATGTATTGTTGCTTGCCCATATCCTTTTTCAAAACCCAGTGCAGGGGTAGCAGAAAACAGTTTTGCCCTCCACTGCCTGAATAGCCCTTACACAGAAACTCTACTGACAGAATATACCCTAAGGTATATTCTCACCTAAATCTTTAGCTATAAATTCTCCTAGAGGTTTATGATTAACTATATAGTTGCATTCTTGCAAAATCTAATCTTAGATACCAGAAGAGGAGGTAATTTTTTTTTCCTTTGACTTCATCAAAGCTAACCACAAGAACATCATACATCTTGAGCCCAAACTGTGTCAAGGAGCCTCCCTCTTCTTCCCCTTCTCCTTTTCTTCAGCACGTAGACCCCTCTGAGTTCCTCTCTATCCCAACAATATAATCCTTGGGTCCCATGGACCCCTTTCTTCCTTCACCTACAATGTATTAAGAGACCATGCATGCATAGTAGAGGTTTCTGTGACAACTTACCAGAGGATGAAGAAGCTTTTCAGGGGGAACAAATACAAGTTAAAGAGCAGGAGCAATGTGGGCAGCCAAACTAAAGAGTAGAAATGTTGGAGAGGTAGAGGCATAGTAAAGTCTTAGGCAAGTTTGCTATTTGAGATGAGGCTTAAGTCCATCCTGAGAATCGTCAAATTCTTTAGTAGAGACCAACATTGCTTTCAATGACTTTATAACAGAGGATGTGGGTGTGTGTGTGTGTGCACGTGTGTGTGTTTGTGTGCGTATGCTAATGTATAATAGAGAAACACTGCAAAAATGAGCTGAGCTGGGCCTGAGACAAGAGAAAGAAGGCAGAAAATTACTTACTTGTAAAACAAAATGGTTGGGCTACTAAGTATCACAAAAGTCAGATGTGCAACCAATCCTGGTGATGGTGCTGGACCGGGCAGCTATCCATTCTATTGTGCATGGGACCACCATGAGTCAGGGGTGACTTGACTGAAGCTAACAACAACTATCTTTGTGAGGGGGGAAATTGTAATATTTTGCTTCCTTTTTCTATTTCTGTAATTTGAATTGGACAGTTTTGTCTCTTCCTTGTTCTCTAAAACATTTAATACAAGCTAGAAATTAATTGTTTCTATAATTTGGGGTAATTATGTAAACATAATTTGAAAAGTTCCCTAAAACACTAATAAACTGTTTAAAGAAAAAAAAAAAGCTTCTTATAAAATATAATGATCATGGTAAGAGCACTTTCTGAAGTCATAAATGACTTCTGAGACAGGAGTCAAAAATGAGCAACTTGAGGTAATTCCCCCAGCAGAGTTTCACCTTCAGTCACAGAATAATCTGATCCTCCCCTTCTTTTTTTCCTTCTCAATTTTTTATCTTCTATGTCTTCTTTCCCTTTATCCTCTTTGCAACATTTCCAGACACTTCTTTTTCTGTTGTTTCTTTGAAACTTTATTTTTATACCCCAGAATAATTTCACAAATGCTAACATTTAAATCTTTTTTTTTTTTTTTTTTAAGAGGGCAAGGGGAAGAAATAAGGTCAAAAGCCACATGCAGAAATTGTGAACACAGAGATTCACCTCTTTTGGAACTGGATTAAGAATGTAATTCCAAACCGCCTGACATTTAGCTAAGTACTGGATTGTCGGTGTTTATTATTGAAGTTACTAAGTATAATCAGGCAAATAATTAATCTTGCTGTATCTTAGTACAATCTGTATCTTAACATTGCTTTTCAGTCTGTTCATATTAGGTGATCACATTCACAGTATGATTTTTCATACAATGGAAATTTACTGATATTCCTAAATATATAGAAGCTTATCTTGATGGCCATGAAGAAACTTAATGTCAAGATACTTCCAAGTAATGGTTTTACCTTTGATTACCTACTTAAATCAATCAGATGAACTTTAACCATTCTCTTTATAACCATTCTTCAGATTTCTGTTCTGTTTAAATTGTCAACATCGACATAAGATGTACAAATTGTTGTTACAAATTCTAAGAAATATGACTTGAAAGGGTGATCTATTTATAGACCTCACAAACTATTCTGCTGCAAATAGCTACACATATGTAATTTATTTTATGCAGAAACTGTTAAAACTATGGTGTATATAAATCTGCATTAGTAGACAACAACAACAAAAAAGACATGAAGAGCCCCCAAGAGAGAATATGCATTTCTGTCTTGCACACTTCACTAAATTTAAGGAAAAATGTCACATGAGGTAATACACAGGAAAATTTGTTATAAACTATAATCTTTTATTTTTGTAGTGCTTTACTACGTATATTATCCCAGTTTGTTTCTTATCATTACACTGTATGCTGTTGGAAAGTTGTTATAGTTTGTTGATAGTAGAACTATGACTTAAAACTAGTCTGACATCCATCCATCCTGATATTTCGGCATTAATTTAACAGTTTCATACTACTAGACATGTGTCTTTAGTGATTTAGATGAATAAGGAAATTTTTAATTAATTTATTTGAGATTCTTACAGCTAGGGCCTGATGTTTTATCTCCTAAGCATTGAAAGAAGATATATCCTTTGGCCCACATGAGGTCAGAAGCTAGAAGTGGGAATCCTAAATAAAACTGGGAATTGGAATGAATACACCTTCAATGAAGAATACCGTTCATAAACTTGATGCACTCGCCTAGAAAAGAAACAAGAATTTTGTTTGCAACTTGAAAAATGGGTAGGGTAATAAATATCTGATAAGAAGAAATGAGGCAAGTTTGTGCTACAAGTGCATGGGAAATTTGAATTTATATTTATGTGCTGGAAACTAAAGCTGAGGAATATTGTAAAAACTGGTCCCTGATCAATGGAATCCTGGGAGCACCCGATAGAAAAAAAAAGTACCAAAATCATAATTACTCTGAAAGGATACTCTCTTAATCCAAGATACACAGAAATCATATTTAAAGGGAAATACCAACAGCAGAAACAAACTTGGCTAAATATGAAATCCCTCATTTGTGGAGGAAAGCATTATGAGAGAGAACCAGCAACCCCGTTACATCAGGATTAGAATTCCAAAGAAGAACTTGAGATAATTGAAGATTTTGATAGAATATAAAATACATATGCCTAAAATTAATAAAGAAATAATTGTAAGAAAATGAACCATACGAATGGGAAAAAATGAAGACTTTTAAAAAAATCAAAGTGTCTGTAACAACGAAACATAATATAAAAATGAAACACTAAATGATTGGGTTAAATAGCAAATTAAACACAAAGAAAGAGATGATTAGTGAACTGAAATATATATATAAAGAAATTAAGCAGAATATAGCAACAAGGGAACAGATGGAATATTTGAAATGTTTAAACACATTGAGGCTATAAATTTAAGTTGTGAAATAAATCCTAGAAAAATTCCAGAAGGAGACAATTTAACTGAAGAAAGAATTCAATGATATTTTTCCAGAATTAATGACTGTCATAGATTTTCATTTTGGAGAAAGAAACTGAATCCTAAGTTCAAAGTGAAAAATAAAAACATCCCAATTATATACAACCAGACAACAATCAGACTGACAGTGGATTTATTAGTAAAAAAAGAGAAAACAACCTTTTATTCAAACTACTTACAGTGACAATTTAGATTTCTATGCCCAGTTAAATTCTCTTTTAAGAACGAAAAATTTGAAAACAGGCAGTCCCCAGGTTATGAACAAGATCTGTTCCGAGTGTGTCTTTAAGAATTTGTAGGTAAATTGGAACAGGTGAATACAGTTCTTATTTAGCCTTACTTTAGTGCAAGAAAGGCTCCGAAGACTTTCCAATGATTTAAAAGCTGCACATGCAGCAAGTGAAGGTGATTGTAATGAAGAATTTGCTGTGAGGAGACATTTGCTGTGAGGAGAGTAAGAGGAACAAAGAAAACGTCAGCACCACAAAAAAAAAAAAAAAAAAAAAAAAACACTACAAAATGACAGCAATAAACTCACACCTATCAATAATTACACTGAATGTAAATGGCCTAAACGCACCCATAAAGAGACAGAGAGTGACAGAATGGATTCAAAAAACAGGATCCATCAATATGCTGTCTACAAGAGACACACCTTAGAAACAAAGACATAAATTTATTAAAAATCAAAGGAAGGAAAAAATATATCAAGCAAACAGCTACCAAAAAAGAGCAGGAGTGGCAATACTAATCTCAGATAAAATAGATTTTGAAACAAAATCCACCATAAAAGACAAAGAAGGACACTGTATAAAGGTTAAAGGGATGATCCATCATGAAGACATAACCATAATAAACATCTATGCACCCAATGACAGCGCTTCAAAATACATAAAACAATCTCTACCAGCACTGAGAAGAGAGATTGACAGTTCCACAATAATAGTAGGAGACTTCAACACATCACTCTCGGTAAAGGACAGAACATCTAGAAAAAAACTCAACAAAGATATGGAAGACATAAAGGGCACAATCAGCCAACTTGACCTCACAGACATATATAGAACACTACACCCAACATCTATAAAATCCATTCTTTTCCAATGCACATGGAACGTTCTCCAGAACAGAACACATCTTAGGCCACAGAGCAATCCTCAACAAGATCGAAAACGTTGAGATAATACAAAGTATGTTCTCTGACCACAATGCCATCAAGGCAGAAATTAACAACAGGAAGAGCAAGGAAAAAAATCAATTACATGGAAACTGAGTAACACCCTGCTTACAAACCACTGGGTAATAGAAGAAAAAAGAGATGGAATCAAAAATTCCTAGAATCAAAAGAGAATGAAAACATATCATAGCACACCTTTAGGACACAGAAAAGGCAGTCGTCAGAGGACAAATGCACACATCAAAACAGAATAAAGGGACAAAATCAAAACATTAACTATAGAACTCGAACAAATACAAAGAGAACAGCAAAAAAAAAAAAAAAAAAAAAAAAAAAAGCCCACAGCCACTAGAAGAAAGGAAACAAGAAAGATCAGAGCAGAAATAAATGAAATAGAGAATAGGAAAAAAAAAATAGAATCAACAAAACCAAAAGTTGGTTCTTTGAAAGGATCAACAAAATTGACAAACCACTGGTCAGACTGACAAAAGAAAAACAGGAGAGGACGCAAATAACCCAAATAAGAAATGAAATGGGGGACATTGCAACAGACTGAGATAAAAAGGATCATAATAGAGTACTATGAAAAGCTATACTCCAACAAATTTGAAAACCTAGAGGAAATGGATAAATTTCTAGAAACACACTACCTACCCAAACTGACACAAAGTGATGCTGAAAATCTGAAAATGTCCATAACAAGAGAAGAGATTGAAAAGGTAATAAAAAAAACTCCAAACAGAAAAAGCCCTAACCTGGATGGCTTCACTGGAGAATTCTACCAAAAATTCAGAGAAGAGCTTATACCAGTGCTACTCAAACTATTTCAGAACATAGAACAGGAAGTGACACTTCCAAATTCATTCCATGAAGCCAGCATAATGCTGATAGCAAAACCAGGCAAAGATGGCACAAAAAAAGAAAATTACAGACCAATATCTCTCATGAACAGAGATGCAAAAATTCTCAATGAAATTCTCGCCCATAGAATTCAGCATCATATCAAAAAAATAATACACCATGACCAAGTAGGATTCATACCAGGTATGCAAGGATGGTTCAACATTAGAAAATCAATCAACATAATCCACCATATAAATAAAAAGAAAGAAAAGAATCACGATCATCTCAATTGACGCAGAAAAGGCATTCAGCAAAGTACAACACACATTCCTGATAAAAACTCTCAATAAAATAGGTATAGAAGGGAAATTTCTCAACATAATAAAGGGCATCTCTGCAAAACCAATGGCCAACATAATTTTCAATGGGGAGAGGCTGAAAACATTCCCCTTGAAAACAGGAAAAAGACAAGGATGCCCTTTATCTCCACTCCTATTTAGCATTGTGCTGGAAGTCCTAGCTAGAGCAATAAGGCAAGAAAAAGAAATAAAGGGCATTCACATTTGTAATGAAGAAGTTAAACTGTCCCTGTTTGTGGATGATATGATACTATACATAGAAAACCCTAAAGAGTCTATGAGAAAACTACTGGAACTAATAGAAAGATTCAGCAGTGTAGCAGGATACATGATAAATATACAAAAATCAGTTGAATTCCTATACGCCAATAAGGAGAACGATGAAAAGGAAATCAGGAAAACAATACCACTTATAATAGCCCCTAAAAAAAAAGTAATTAGCAATACATCTAACTAGGGATGTAAAAGATGTATACAAAGAAAACTACAAAACATGACTACAAGAAACCCAAAGGGATCTAAATAAATGGAAAAACATATCATGTTCATGGATAGGTAGACTCAACATCGTGAAAATGACAATTCTACCCAAAGCAATTTACAAATACAATGGAATCCCCATCCAAACACCAACAACATTCTTTAAAGAGATGGAAAAACTAATCACTTACTTTATATGGAAAGGGAAGAAGCCCCGAATAAGTAAAGCACTATTGAAGAATAATAAAGTAGGAGGACTCGCTCTACCTGATCTCAGAACATTCTATACAACTATAGTAGTCGAAACAGCCTGGTACTGGTTTGACGACAGATACATTGACCAATGAAACAGAACAGAATTGAGAACCCAGATGTAAATACATCCACCTACAGTCAAATGATCTTTGACAAGGGCCCAAAGTCCATCAAATGGGGAACAGACAGCCTTTTTAACAAATGGTGCTGGCAAACTTGTTGTCTATCTGCAAAAAAATGAAACAGGACCCATACATCACACCATATACAAAACTAATTCAAAATGGGTAAATGACCTAAATATAAAGCCAAAAACTATAACTTCATAGAAGAAAAAATAGGATCATCACTAGAGGCCCTAATACATGGCATTAACAGGATACAAACCATAACCAACAACACACAAACTCCCGAAGATAAATTAGATGACTGGGATCTTCTAAAAATTAAATACTTATGCTCATCAAAAGACTTCACCAAAAGAGTAAAAAGAGAACCTACAGACTGGGAAAAATTTTTTGGACATTACAATTTAAAGGTCTAATCTCTAAAATCTGTAAGAAGCTCGAACACATCTACAACAAAAAGAAAAAGAATCCAATTTAAAAAAATGGACAAAGAAAATGAGCAGACACTTCACCAAAGAAGATATTCAAGCAGCCAACAGATGTATGAAGCAATGCTCACGATCACTAGCCATTAGATCAATAGCCACTAGAGAAATGCAAATTAAAACCACAATGAGATATCATCGCACCCTGGCATTACTGGCATGAATAAAAAAAGACTGGAAATAACAAATGTTGGAGAGGCTGTGGGGAGATCAGAACTCTTATGCACTGGTGGTGGAATGCAAAATGATACAACCATTTTGGAAAATGATATGGTGCTTCCTTAGAAAGCTAGAAATAGAAATACCATACAATTTAGCAATCCCACTCTTAGGATTATATCCTAGAGAAATAAGAGTCATCACTAGAATAGACATATGCACACCCATGTTCATTGCAGCATTGTTCACAATAGCAAAAAGATGGAAACATCCTAGATCCCCATCAACAGAAGAATGGATAAACAAACTATGGTACATATACACAATGGAGTATTATGCAATGAGAAAGAACAATGATGAATCTGTGACGCATCTCATAACATGGATGAAACTGGAGGACATTACGTTGAGTAAAATAAGTCAATCACAAAAGGACAAATATTGTATGAGACTCTCTACTGTAAAAACTCATGAAAAAGTTTACCCACAAAAAAGAAACAATCTTTTTTGGTTACGAGGGATGGGGGTGGGGATACTAAATAGACAATAGATAAGTGATAACTTTGGTGAAGGGTAAGACAGTACACAATACTGGGGAAGGCAGTACAACCTGTACAATGAATGGTCATGGAAGCTCAATAGACACATCCAAACTCCCTGAAGGACTGAATTGCTGGGCAGAGGGCTGTGGGGACCATGGTCTCAGGGAACATCTAGCTCAATTGGCATAACACAGTTTATAAAGATAATGTTGTACATTCTACCTGGGTGAGTAGCATCTGGGGCTTAAAAGCCTGTGAGCAGCCATCTGTTATACTCCACTGGTCTCACCCCTTCGGGAGCTAGGGAGAATGAAGAAAACAAGATACAAGGGAAAGATTAGTCCAAGGGACTAATGGACCACAACTACCATGGCCTCCACCAGACTGAGTCTAATACAGCTAGACAGTGCCCAGGTACCACCACTGACTGCCCTGACTGGGTTCACAACAGACGGTTCTAGACAGAGCTGGAGAAGGATGTAGAACATAATTCTAACTCACAAAAAAAGACCAGACTTACTGGCCTAAAGGAGACTGGAGAAACCCTGAGAGTATGGCCCCCGGACACCCTTTTAGCTCAGTAATGGAGTATGGCCCCTGGACACCCTTTTAGCTCAGTAATGAAGTCCCTCCTAAAGTTCACCAGTGAGCCAAAGATTAGACAGCCCCAAAAAACAAAACAAGATTAATGGGGCACAACAGTCCACGGACAAGGACTAGAAGGCAGGAAGGGACAGGAAATCTGGTTAATAGGGAACCCATGGTTGAGAAGGGAGAGTGTTGACATGTCATGGGGTTGTTAACCATTGCCATAAAATAATATGTGTACTAACTGTTTAATGAGAAACTATTTGTTCTGTAAACCTTCATATAAAGTGCAATAAAAAATTAAATTAAAAAAAAGTAATTTGCTCTAAGTGGGGTTAGTTCAGTTGTTTCAAAGTGAGGGCAAATTTACTTAACAGAAAAGGCATTCGTAACCTAGGAACTGCCTGTAACATTAATTACAAATTGCACATTCTGGTTTTTCAGTTCAAATAACTTATTTTTTCAAGCTTGTAAACAACTAAGTCAGGGAGAGAGAAAATGAAAATTAGCCATTGCAAACACTAAATGTTGCTGTGAAATATTTATAGTGCTGGAGAACAAAGTATATCGGCCTGGGTGGGGAAATAATGACATTAATCAGTAAGTTTATTCTAGATTTAGTTTAAGTTACCTCTGAAATGGTAACTATCATTTATGACCTATCCCTATCTCCTATACTAGATATATGTTAGGTTTTCTACAAGTTTCTAAAGCATATTTCACCACCATAACAAAAAAAAAAAAACAAAAAACTCATTGCTGTCAAGTTGATTCTGACTCATAGCGACCCTATAGTTCAGAGTAGAACTGCCCCATAGAGTTTCCAAGGAGTGGCAGGTGGATTCAAGCTGCTGACCTTTTGGTTAGCAGCCATAGCTCACCACAGCTCTTAACCACTGTGCCACCAGGGCTCCATTTAATTTCTGATGTTAAGATAAAATCAGTATTAGGGATAAAGAGGATCACTACTTAACAATAGAAGCATTAATTTCACTGGGATATACAATAATTTGGAATCCATAGGCACCAGACACTTAAAATTCTAAACATATAAAGCAAATACTTGTAAAATTATAAGCTGGGGTAATTTGACAAATACAGATTTTTATGCATCTCTCTGAGAAATTGACTCATTAAACAAATGTGAAAAATAGAAATGGAGATGATTTGAAAAAGCATAACAAACAAGCTTGATCTAATAGAAATATATAAAACTCTGAGTCCCTGTAGTAGAGAGACACAGGAACATCCTCAACAATTGAATACTTACTAGGTCACAAAGCAAGGCATAGTAAATAACAAATAATTTATAATGAGGGCCAAGTTCTCTGAAACACAATTTAATACAATTAGAAATC
Source organism: Dugong dugon (assembly GCA_030035585.1). NCBI lineage: Eukaryota > Metazoa > Chordata > Mammalia > Sirenia > Dugongidae > Dugong > Dugong dugon. The sequence continues at coordinate 41,193,244 of CM057479.1, forward strand.
AAAAACAAAATGATTTCTCCTTAAAGTTGGAGATTTACAAACCACTGGTAACTGAATTGATATTGAAAGGAAATTCTTACTCTTAAATGGTTGTTAGACAAAAAGAAAATGTAAACAGCCAAGAATCCCATTCAATAATTGAGGGAAAAAAAGATAGAAAAAAACAAAATAAAATAGAACATAGGAAATTGTAGAAATGAGAGGAAAAATGAATGAAATAGATACAACATAATAGGAAGCAACAAAAGCAAAACTTAATTCTTTGAAACATCTCTATAAAAGGAACCTGGGGATAATTCTAATATATGAAATTTTTATGAGATAAAAATGTTAACATTTTATTAAGGTTATACGTAGAAAACCCTTCTTCCCTGAAATGGATATATATACCTTGTCGACACATAGGAAAACTCAAACTGTAGAGATGCCCATTCTCCCCTGTAATTGTTATACAATTCTAAACAAATTTCCTCCATGAATTTTGACAAACTTGACAAACTCTTTCTAAAAAATTGCAAAAAACAGATCGAGATAGCAAATACATTTTTTTTTTTTAAGAAAAGAGGAAGAGGAGCAAGTTGCCTTGCTAGATATGAAGATTTAATGGTGAGTTTTATGATTGGGCTAAGAGTGTATTTGTACAGAGATAAATAAACAAATAGAAGAGAATGGATTCTACATGCCCAATTGTGTATGGGATCGTGATATATGAGAGAGGAGTGTGAGAACATGACCTATTCAATAAATAAGTTGAAATAATTCCTAACCATATAGAAAATACTGCAATTAGATTTCTACTTTAACCATAAACCATATACAATTTCTGCATGAATTGAAAACTCGCATGCTAAAAACAAAATTTTAAAACTTAAAAATAAGAGATTATATTAATGACATTGGTATAGGGAATTTTTTCTAAATAAGATACAAAAGGCACAAAAAACTATAGGAAAAGAGTAATCTGAATAATCAAATAAAAATTACTATCTAACAAAAGTCCCTATTAGAAGTTAAAAATAGACACAGATAAAGACAGGCATATAACCAACAAAGCAATACACCCAAAATACATAAAGAACTTTTAGAAATTAAAAACAAATAGACAATTTATCATAAAAATGGTTAAAGGATTTCAGTAAACTATTCACCGAAGAAAAAGAAATCCATTGGCCAATAAACATATGGTAAATCTAAATTTTTCTGATAACCAGGAATATGAAAATCAGAAACACAATGAAATACTGACACAAGTAGAAGTTATCCAGAGTGTAAAAATCTGATATTGCCCAGGATTAGCCATGATTGGAACAGTTGTTGTTGTTACAATATTCTGTCGTGATCTGTAGGGTTTTCATTGGCTAATTTTCAGCAGTAGACTGCCAGACCTTTCTTCCTAGCATGTCTTAGTCTGGAGCTCCACTGAAACCTGTCCACCATGGATGAGTCAGCTGGTATTTGAAATACCAGTGACATAGATTCCAGCATCATAGCAAGATATGAGTCACCCCAGTATGACAAACTGACAGATGGGTGGTGAATGAAAGGAATTAGGAACTCTAAAAAAATGCTATTGGATTATATATTGTTGTGTTACAATGAGTTTTGTTTTATGTGACTTTTCTGGCCTTGAGTTTGTAATTTTCCCAAAATGATTGCTTGAGCTGAACTCTGCCAAGAGATTGGTCAGTTTGTTATCCACATAAGCAGCTTGCAAGGGATTGGTCTGTTTACTATCTGCATAAGCAGCTTGCAAGGATTGGTTGGTTTATGATCCACCTTTACACGGATTGGCTGAAGTGCCCCACCAAGTAGTTGTGCGTTACCAGGATTTTATGGGAATCCTTCACAGTGACTGATAAAAACCCTAGAATGCAGACTCAGATGGTGTTTCCTGATAGAGAAGCGCCAGAAGGGGAGCTGTCCTTTGGACATGGGACCCTGTGCTAAGAACCTCCTAGAAGTGCTGTACTACAGGTCAAGGGCTGTAACACTGAGCTAGTAACACTCACTGAGCTGATAACACTGAAAAATGAGAGAAATGGTGGCAAACACCGCAGGAGCCAAGCTGCAGAGAAACAGCAACAGCAGTGTAAGCAGCAGAAACTGGCAGATGGACAGCAGCAATGAGTAGAGACATCCCATGGAATGGAGATGGACATTTCCAGGCAGGACGTGGCCAACAGAGCAGAGGCTTGAGCGTGCACTGTACAGGGGTTGCCCATAAAACAGTTTTGCCCCCTAGAGCTGTTCTAATGTTGGCCTAACCTTGGCAGTGTCTTTGGGTTGTCCCAAAGCTGGACCATTAAGCACAAGGAGCCAGAAACAGCCAAGAAAAGCTGGAGGAAGAGAGCTATACCTAACTTGACCTGAAGGCACACCTGCTGAGAGAGAGAGAGACCTGCTAACAGCTGATCCACAGCATGCTCTCCTGTTGTTAGGTGCCATGGAGTCGGTTTCAATTCACAGTGACCCAATGCACAACAGAAGGAAACACTGTCCACTCCTGCGACTTCCTCAAAATCATTGCTAAGTTTGAGGCCATTGTTGCAGCCACTGTGTGAATCCATCTCATTGAAGATCTTCCTGTTTTTAGATAACCCTCTACTTAGCCAAACATGATGTTCTTCTCCACGGACTGGATCATCCTGATAACATGTCCAAAGTACGTTAAGACAAAATCTCACATTCCTCCCTTTTAAGGGGCATTCTGGCCATACTTCTTCCAAGACATATTTGTTCGTTCTGGCAGTCCATGGTATATTCAATATTCTTCACCAATACCATAATTCAAAGGCATCAATTTTTGTTGTTGTTATTGTTGTTAGGTGTTGTCGAGTCAGTTCTGACTCATGGCGACCCTATGTACAACACTTCCTAGTTCTGTTCCACCCTCACAATTGTTGTTATAATTGAGTCAATCCATCTCATTGAAGGCTTTCCTCTTTTATGCTGACCCTCTACTCTACCAAGCATAATGTCTTTCTCCAGGGACTGGACCCTCCTAACAACATGTCCAAGGTATATGAGATGAAATCTCGCCATCTGGCTGTACTCTTCCAACACAGATTTGTTCATTCTTCTGGCAGTCCTTGGTGTATTCAATATTCCTTGCCAACCCCATAATTTAAAGACACTGATTCCTTCTTAGGTCTTTCTTATTCATTGTCCAGCTTTTGTAAGCATATGCGGCAATTGAAAATACCATGGCTTGGGTCAGGTGCACCTTAGTCCTCAAAGTGACATCTTTGCTTTTCTTTTACAGCAGATTTGCCCAATGCATTTGAGTTCTTGACTGCTATTTCCATGCTCGTTGATTGTAAATCCAAGTGAAATGAAATCTTTGACAACTTCAGTATTTTCTCTGTTTATCATGATCTTGCTTATTGGTCCAGGTGTGAGGAATTTTGTTTTCTTTATGTTGGGGTGTAATCCATACTGAAGGCTATAGTTGATCTTCATCAGTAACTGCTTCAAGTCCTCTTTCAGCAAGCAAGGTTGTGTCATCTGCATATCGCAGATGGTTAATGACTCTTCCTCCAATCCTGATGCTATGCTCTTCTTCATATAATCCAGCTTCTCAGATTATTTGCTCAGCATACAGACTGAATAAGTATGGCAAAAGGATACAGCTCTGATACACACCTTTTCTAGTTTTAAACCATGCAATAGCCTCTTGTTCTGTTCGAAGGACTGCCTCTTGGTCTAAGTACAGGTTCCTCATGAGCACAATTAAGTGTTCTGAAATTTCCATTTTTCTCAATGTTATTCATAGTTTGTTATGACCCACACAGTCAAATGCCTTTGCATATACAGTAAAACACAGGTAAACATCTTTCTGGTATTCTCTGCTTTTAGCCAGGATCCATCTGACGTCAGAAATGATATCCCTCATTCCACGTCTCTTCTGAATGCTGCTTCAATTTCTAACAGTTCCCTGTCGATGTGCTGCAGCAACCACTTTTGAATTATTTTCAGCAACATTTTAGTTGTGTGTGATATTAATAATATTGTTTGATAATTTCTGCATTTTGTTGGATCGCCTTTCTTTGGAATGGGCAAAAATATGAATCTCTTCCTGTCAGTTGTCCAGGTAACTGTCTTGCAAATTTCTTGGTACAGACAAGTGAACACTTCCGGTGTTACACCCATTTGTTGAGACATCACAGTTGGTATTCCTACAGTTCCTGGAGCCTTGTTTTTCCCCAGTGCGTTCAGTGCATCTTGGATTTCTTCCTTCAGTACCATTGGTTCTTAATCATATGCTACCTCTTGAAATGGTTGAATGTTGACCAATATTTTTTGGTACAGTGACTCTGTGTATTCCTTCCATCTTTTTTTGATGCTTTCTGTATCATTAAATATTCTGCCCATAGAATCTTTCAATATTCTAACTCGAGGTTTGAATTTTTTATTCACTTCTTTCTGCTTGAGAAATGCCTAGTGTTTTCTTCATTTTTGGCTAACTCCAGGACTTTGCACATTTCATTATAATAGTTTACTTTGTCTTCTCGAGGTGCCCTTTGAAATCTTCTGTTCAGCTCTTTTACCTCACCATTTCTTCCATTTGCTTTAGCTACTCAATGTTCAAGAGCAAGTTTCAGAGTCTCTTCTGATGCCTATTTTGGTCTTTTCTTTCTTTCCTCTCTTTTTAATGACCTCTTGCTTTCTATACATGTGATGTCCTTGATGTCATTCCACAGGTCGTCTGGACTTTGGTCATTAGTGTTTTATGTGTCAAATGTATGCTGTAGAGGTCTCTATATTCAGGTGGAATGTATTCAAGGCCGTACTTTGGCTCTCATAGACTTGTTTTAATTTTCTTCAGCTTCAACTTGAACTTATATGTGAGCAATTGATTGTCTGTTCCACAGTCAGCCCCTAATCTTGTTCTGACTGAGGGTATTGTGCTTCTCCATTGTCCCTTCCCACAGATGTAGTGGATTTGATTCCTGTGTATCCCATCAGGTGAGGCTCACAGTTATGTTGTTGAAAAAAAGGCTATTTCCAATAAATAACTCATTGGTCTTGCAAAATTCTATCATGTGATTTTTGGCATTGTTTCTACCACCAAGGCCTTATTTTTCAATGACTGGTTCTTCTTTTTTATAATTTTCACTTTCCAATCACCAGTAATTATCAGTGCATCCTGATTGCAAGTTTGATCAATTTCAGACTGCGGAAGTTGGTAAAAATCTTCACATTCTTCATTTTTGGCATTTGTGGTTGGTGTGTAAATTTGAAAAATAGTTATATTAATTGATCTTCCTTGTAGGCATAGGGATATTATCCTGTCACTGACAGCATTGTACTTCAGGATGGATCTTGAAATGTTATTTTTGATAATGAATGCCATACCATTCCTCTTCAATTTGTCATTCCCAGCATAGTAGACCACATGATGGTCCAATTCAAAATGGCCAATACCAGTCCATTTCCACTCACTAATGCCTAGGATATCAATGTTATGTGTTCTATTTCATTTTGACAACTTCCAACTTTCCTAGATTCATACTTTGTACATTCTATGTTTCAATTATTAATGGATGCTTGCAGCTGTTTTTTCTCATTTTGAGTCATCCCACATCAGCACATGAAGGTCCCAAAAATTTTACTCCTTCCATGTTATTAAGGTCAATTCTACGTCGAGGATGCAGCTCTTCCTCAGTCTTATTTTGAGTGCCTTCCAACACAAGGGACTCAACTTCTGGCACTATATCAGACAATATTCTGCTGCTGTTCATGAGGTTTTCCCTTGTCATTTCTTTTTTTTTTTTTTTTTTTTGGTTGTGAATCTCCATGTCCTTCTTCATAGTCTGTCTTAGTTTGAAAGCTCAGCTGAGACCTGTCCACCTTGGCTGACCCTGCTAGTATTTGAAATACCTGTGGCATAACTTTCAGCATCACAGCAACATGTAAACCACCACAATATGATAAACTGACAGATGAGTGGTGGCGTGCTCTCCTAGTGATATACAAATGGACATGGGTAATGTGGGATGGGTGAGTGAGTCCCCTTTTATACATAAGTGGGTTCCTCCCCTATGATGTTATGTGGAGTGCTTGTAGGGGAGGAGGAGACTGGTTCATCTCATTTGTTCCTGTTGTTTACTATTTACCTTCTATAAGTAATCTGTTCTTGTTGTTTACTCTTTACCTTCTATAAGTAAACAGCTTACCTTCTATACACAATTGTCAACACTGTGTAAGTGTATTGTGTGTATGACCCAATTGGATTGGATAGTAGAATCCTTATCCTAGCAGTCTCACGCTTGCTTGGGATTTAGAGGTACAACCTGTAAATTTACGTACATAATTTAATTGATAAAACCATATTATGGTAGTATTGAGTGTTGAGTATACTCTACCACCCTAAAATCAAAATTCTAGGGATATACAATAGTGAAACTCAACTCTCTGCATTGGTTGATTTTCAAATAATTTGTAAATACTAGAAAGACACAAATTAGGAATGACAGATTGCTTTATAGTCATACGATGGAATAGTATATAGTAGTTAAGAGTAAAGATAGATAAACATCAAAACTACAAGGTTGAGTGAGACAAGCAATGTGTAGAATGACATGTTGTCATTTAAAAAATTTTAAATGCATACAATTTTTGTTGTTTACCAATACATATGTTTTTTGGTTGGACAAAAATACCTGTATATTTGCTATCTTTTGTAAGAAAGGGTGGTGAATGTAGAGGTTTTAATACATCTGTAATATTTATTGGAATCGCCCATCCTTGACCTCCTCATCATAGCCCTTAGAAAATTTTGCATTATAAATCAACTCGTCTGTTTATTTTTTTACTATCTCTCCTAGTCATAGACTTAAGCTGATTGAGGACAACGACCCTGTTTAGTTCATACACCAATTGTTTAGCCCTAACAGAGAAGGTCTGGTATTCATTACGAATTTATTAAACAAGTAAATGCCTGTATCCTACAGCTTCAACCACAAATATTATGTTTTGTAATTATTGTATACTTGATTATTGAAAAATTCTCTATCTTTTAAAAAGGCATATTTATTTAGATGTTAGAAATATGCACGTGTCTGCTTTAAACCAAAAAGTTACTGTTAAATGCATTCCTATTCATGGTGACCCATGTGTGTCAGAGTAGAACTGGGCTCCATAGGATTTTCAATGGCTGATTTTTCAGAAGTAGATTACCAGGCCTTTCTTTCAAGGCACCTATGGGTAGACTGGAACCTCCAGCCTTTGGATTAGCAGCCAGGTTAGCAGCCAAGCACCTTAACTATTTGCATCTACCAGGGACTCCTTTGTATGGTTTAGATACTCTAAAAAAGGCCTTTTCCTCCTCATTTCAGATAAATATTAATCTCTTTTTTCTCCTATTATACTTTTTTCAACTAAAATATCTGTACATAATTACGTTTCCTCCATCATGTGAAGTAGGGAACTAATATAATTTTTATAAATAATTCTTTAACCTTAATTTATTGAAAACTCATCATTTTCCTGATTTGTCACATCCTCCTGGTTTGACACTTTTATCATATATAGAGATATGGATTTGTCTATCGACTCCTTTTTGTGTTCCATTGATATATACATTATTTTACATATATCATACTATTTTAATATCTGAATATGCAAAATAAATCTTTTTTTTTTTTAATAAAAGATTTTCCGTTGTTTATTTTTCCAGGTGGATTTTCAAATGATCTTTCCATGCTTAAAAAAATATATCAATATATTTAGCCATTAGGATTGGATTTATAAAAGAAAACAGAAAACCCAATTAATATGAACTTCAACTTTTAAGGGTTTTATTTCTCTTATATAACAAAGAGCCTGGTGGTACATGACCAGGTGAGTGCAGTTGCTCAAGAGTATATTTAAGTATTCTGACTTATTTATTTTATTTCACCATCCTAAGTGTGTAGCTCTCGTTCTTGTAAGCTGATTGTAAAACTGGGACATTCATCTGCCTTCAAGGTGGAAGAAAGAGGAAGTAATAAATTCCTCCTCTTTGCTAGATTGTGTCTTTTTATTTAGCCAGGAATACCCTTTTCAGGCATTATTCTGTAATTCTCATTGACCAGAAAGGTATAATGGCCACACAGAGCTACAAGGGAGACTAATAGATGAAGTGTTTTACCTTGCAATATTGCAGTCCTGAACAAAATTAGAATTCTGCTAGTAAGGAAAACAGTGGGATTGTATAGAGTACAAAATTAGTAACATCTGCTGTGGTATTTTTTTAAATTTCATAAAGTCTAAATGAAGGAATTATAGGCAAGTTTAAATATATCTTTTCATAAGTAAAATGAGCTATCTCTCCATTTATTTAATAAAGATACTTTATGTAAGGGTTAATGTAAAAAATAACAGTAAATTTTTAAATATGTATCCTGTATGTCTTTTGCTATATGCCATAAGTTAATTTCTTACTAGTTGTCAGTAGTTTGTAAGTACAAATCACCAGAAAATATTTTGATTTTTATTGTTAATCGAACTTCGAGTCCCAAAGCACAAGAAAGTCATAGAGACAATTAGGGTCTTATTCTTCTCACTGGTCTTAGGGGTGAATGAGCCACGGAGAAATGCCCTGCTTCTATTATAATAGCTTTCAGTGAAGGGTTTCCAAACACAGCAAAATCAAAAGTATAGGATTAAATATAAACATGTCCAAGGCCAATCACAATAGTCTTGAGGAAGAATGTCCATATCACAATAATAAATTACTCTAGAAGAAAGAATGTGGAAATTGAAGGGTAGGTGCTTAATTCCATTCCTATTTTCACCCTTTTGATCTGCATCAAGTCTTTTTTTAGGTCAATATCGTACTCAGTTCTTAATTTTGTTAAAACATGTAGTAGGCCAGAGATAAATGGTCAAAGAAAGAAGGGAGGGAATGCTTTCAGAGTACACGCCTTATCGTTCTTTAGTGTTAATTTCGTTGTTAGCCTCGTGTATTTAAGCTTATAAAAGGGACATCATTTTGTTTATGTTTGTATTTACAGCACATTGCAAATTTTCTAGCAAATAGATACTGTATAACAATCTGATAGTTTCTTGGATGCATTAATGAACATATAAAACATGTAGAATTTAAACTGTTTTAAATGTACAGTGTGACTATTTCAAAGAGTTTCATTGTTAGAGACAGCATTTTTTTTTTTTTTTTTTTTATTTAAGAAATCTCTCTGATCACTGGGAATATCTTTTGAAGCCACTTATCTGTATTAGGTGGCAGTGTACTACAGGGATTTGTCAGTACCTATCCCCAAGGAGTTTTCTGAACCAGCTTTGTTCCAGCTGTATACACTTATTGAATCAATTTATCTGCAGGTTAGACATGTCTCTTTTATCTAAGGAATGCAATAGAAGATCTGGAATAACCAATTCAGGAAGATTTTCTTGAACTTGTTACACACATTCCCTAAAAAGATTGTTGATTGGGGTAGTCATGAAATATAATGGCAAAGACAGACTTTGTGAGATACATAGTTGCACTGTGATTATAGTTCTTAAGCATTAGTAATCATAACTGTGATCAATGCCTTACTGTTCTTGTTGGGGGAAGGTTTGTTTAAAATTTCACGACTCCAGGTTTAACAACAGCTGGTGATTTATGATTTTCTTGAAAACAGATCATTAGTAATAGTTTGAGTACTATTTTGATCAGAATTTAAGTTTTTACTTGAATTTTAAAATATTTAATTGGGACTCAGCTTTCTAAAATTGCAGACTTGTGCCATTTTTGGGGGGAACACTCCTAGTCTATGCCTGTTCTCTCTGCATAATTATTAGTAGCACTGTCTTTTATTCTCAGAAATTTAATGACAAATTATATAGGCCCTTACTGTTAGGTGAAAATGAGTCAAAGAGAAATGTGATAACATATGCCTAAGTGATAAAGAAGAAATGTGAACTCAGAGTTTTCAGTAACATCTTTTTTATGTAATAATATAGCTGTTAATGACTTGAATATATTCAATCTAAGAAAAGAACAATATCCTTCACTATGAGGTTACTGTATAGACAAAGAAAGATCCTCAAAATCTCATTGGAGTGATTACTTTTCATCGTATTTTTTTCCATGGAAAATAAGGTTTGCTAAGGTATTTCATCACCTATTAGAATAAAGCAGTCAATGGTATTGACCTGGCATAACAAGGAATTATTAACTGTGGAGTCTGGACTGCTACACCGTGATGAACATAAACCCTGCTTCTTGCCACTCACACTTCACCTTACAGTGTTGCAGCTGTGCTTAGCAACAGAATGCCAGATGGCACAGAGACATCAATTGATTAGTACCCAAGAACAATGTCACCTACCAGAACAGACTTTATAGAAATTGACAAAGGCAATGCTATGTGTGCAGGCTTGAATAAAGATGCCCTTTAAATAGATTTATGGCTGCGTTTTAAAATGTCTACCATTTGGAAACTTCTGTGTAAGGATAAGGTTACAAAATTAACCATATAATCATGTATGTTTTGCTGGAATCTTTTCTTCAGTGCTTAATTTTCTTTACTTATCTACACATTTAGAAAGATAACACAGCATATTGAAGTTCTTTGTTGTGTGCCATTGCGATTCCAAAATTATACAAGCTCTAGTTTTAAAATGCATCCTAAGATACCTTTTTCGTGATAATCAGCTAACATTATAAACTTGGCTTAGAGAGAATGGCCAGTAGAAAAATTGCCTGAAGAAATCTGGGATTCACAAGCTGTCAGCATGAGTTACCTGTCCACAAAGACTGTCTTTTATGAGTAAGTCTTGTCTTTATAGAAGGCATTTATTATCACATTTGGCATCATTTTATGTACCATGTCTTGAATTGTTTGCACTCAAACTTTGGCTATAAGCTGTATCTGATGGTCTGGAATGGATGCCGATATTTGAAAAACACACATACCAGGTTACTCAGTTTAGCTTTGGTAAATAAGTCATATTGATTTTTCAAAAAATATATTCTTAGGAAACTTCTTGACTGTTACAGCTTCTTCTCAATTTTATTTTAAGAGATGTTAGTAGGATAGCAAAAATTGTCTTCAAGAAATACAGTTTATTACTATTTTTATGCAATGCATGGATTGCCTGTAAATGCTGTTTTTAATAAAGAGTGTGCATTTACTTAAGTACAAATATAGGATCATTTTGGACAGAAAATGGATATACTTATCTGAACTGTTACCAAAATGCCTTATTTCCTGTAAGGGAGGGCTTTAGTTGGAAGACCTAAGAATATTATTGGAACAGACAGTTTCATAGATCTTGACTCCCATGTTGAGTTAGACACTGTAACTCTGAAAATATGACTTTATCCTCTGTAAATTACCACCTTGTCTCTTGGAACACATGCTGATTGGGGTGACAAAGGAGTGGAAATTACATTTGCTTATTAAATGTAATTTGATCTTTTCTGGTTTAAAATGGTTTCTTTCACTTAAATATTCAGTTAATGCAAAGTTAAAACATACTATCAGGGCTGTTTTCTGCTTGCAAAGGGTCTCTTCCTGCAGTACCAGTTTGATACCTGTGTTCAAGGTGAAGCTTTCTAATCTTCATGGAAGGGTACTATCAATACACAGTCTCCTGGCCCTCACAAATCTTCTTCAATGGCAGTCAGTCCTTAACTGATTTTTATAAATGTGCTTCTGGTTCTGCTTGGTTTTTAGACCATCAGTCTGGAACTCACTGATTATGACTGGTAGATCTCCAATGACTTAGATCATAAGGTTATCAGAGTCTGCTGCCCTTATTTCAACTTGCTCCACTTTGCAGGTCACAGGTCCTCCTGACACTGTGACATCTCTGAGAGAATGAAGAACTTATGCCATCCCTGCATGCTGAAAGCAAGTTTTGAGATTCCCATGGCAACATCTCAAGCTGTCTTCTTGACTATGCATGTCAAACTGCAATTTCTATTCTTCTGTGGTTATTATGTGCTTCAGGTGCAAGGCCTTCTACTTTCAGCTTGCTCTTTCACCCATCTTGGGTTTATTTTCTCTCTTCCCCGTGCCCAAGTGGAGGCTTGAGTCCCTTAGCAGAGGCCTACTTAATTTCTCAGCCAGTCTTCTATTCTGTGTATTTATATTCCTGTCATTTCTCAAACATTTATTTCCCTTCTAATTCACCATAAAGCTGTCATGATATCATTTATAGACTACGTCTTCTCTACACTTTGATTTGGCAAAAAGCTATACTTAACCTTCTGTGTTGTATCTTTGTATTTGAAAAGAAACTTCTAAGATACAGGGAAAAAATTAACACCAATGTCTGACGTTCTTCTTCCTGTAGGTTAACAAAAAAAAAAAGTGTCTATCTAATTTGAAACTCAAAACAGAACTATAAACTCTTTATTTAGGCTTTATTTGACCTTTGTCTGAGACAACGTGTATCATCATTTCAATGTGTATGGGAGCCAAGGTACAATTCAGATTACTGCTCTAAGACTACAAAAATATTACCTCAATTTCTTCATCCCCCAGTAAAACATCACTTTCCTGGAAAAGACACTTATTCTTATGTAAGAGTGCCATTTCATCCTAGAAGTTGAAAGCTGAGGATTGTTAGACTTGAATTTTTTTGTCACTTTCAACCTCTCCAAATTAGGCTAGGTAAAATCTGGGATCTAGCTGTCATTCTCAAATCTGAACAGTAGAGGACACTATGTCTTATCCTAAACAGTGGTTCTCAAAGTAATTGTACAACCAATCACCTCAAGGGCATGTTAAAACAGATTATTAGGCACCACCAGAAGAGTGTCAGATTTAGTAGATCTGGGATGGAGTCCAAGAATTTGCATTTCCTTCACAAGTAGCTTTGCCATCAGTACAAACTTTTTTGAGTAGTTGTGCAGCATTGTCCACTTGTGAGTAACAGTTGTATTTGACTCAAGAAAGATGCAAGTGTCCTCATGTCCTACATAATTGCAAGACTCAGTGTGATATTCTCTGGCTTCCCAAGACACCTCTAAAGTAACTTAGTGTCCACATTACCAGCTGCACATTTTCTTTCTAGTTTGAGAGAAACTAGATTATAGAATCCCATCTTTTCCTACAAATTCTAGCTTCTCTCAATATTCTCCAGCAACAACATTTAGGGCTTGAGCTATTGCTGTGGAAACTGGTATTCTGTACCTTAAAAGAGGTTCGGTACTTGGAAAGTTCAGAGTCCAAGCTTTAAAGATTATTTTCTAAGCTCTCCTTTTCTTCTTTGCTTACTTTTCCTGAATATCCTGTTTCTTCTGTGGTGAGATTTTTTTTCCCCTAGAGTTCAAATGACTAGGCTCTCTCCTTTTTTTTCCTAGGGAATGGTAATGAGTCTGTGATATGGATATAAATTCCACTAGTAACAGGTTTGGGATGTTCACAACTGTACAGTACAGTTGCTAAGTTCTTTCCATTACATATCACTATAACTTCGTAAGTCTTCTGTTGTTATTCAAAAGACTTACAAGTGTTCTGGAGGTAAATATCGTAGTGTTCACATTGGCGTTTTGAATGGAGCTCAGAAAATTCCTGCAGCTTAGGTAAGCGTCATTTTCTTGGGATGATTCATGGGTAATCTGCAGAAATATGTTGACGAAGGCCCTTAACAGGCAATTACGAGAAACGTAGCCTACATGATTCTTCTGCCCACACAAGATAATTGAGGTGCATGCTTATGTGGGAACTGATGTGTTTCAAGCATTGGTGTGGACCCCATGTAGTTTTGTGATGGTGGTATGACCTATGTTGACCAAGCTTATCATGCTGTATTTGTTTCTCCATACAAAGCCTCCAGAAGTCTCATTCCTTAAGGCAGATTTCAGAGTCTTCTTCTAAACTCTATTCCAAGCCAGATGAGCCAGCCACATCTTTCTGGAACCAAGTCACATGTCTTCCTCTATTATTTCTCCAGTTGTTGTTGTGACATAAACATACATCCTGCTATGTTAAGTGCCTTCCATTTGCTTTTTTAAGAATATCTAATTCTGTTAACAAATTCCAAGTCTTATAAATAAGAAGTTTTGACTTTCAAATAGACTCTCAAAAAGCCAATATTGTAAACATAATTTTCCTTTTGTCTTCCATTCTTGCCATAACAAACTTAAAACCCTTTGAGATGGTGTCGATCACCCAGATGTAGGCTGGACTGTGTGTGACTCAAGCCCTAACCTTAGGTGTAGAGATATTATCCTAAGTAGGTCCTGCTCCGTGCAGCTTCTCCTCAATAAAGACACACCTAGGTGAGAAGGCAGGAAGAGCGTTTATTGCGAGCCACACAGTCAAGGAGCAAGGAAGTGTATACCTCAAATCAAGCTCCCCAAACAAAGGGAGGCAGAACTTTTTAGATCATCCCCCACAAGGAAGCATATACAAACATTATGGGCTACATAGGTTAGCATGGTGCAGTGCTTTGAGGACAATGGACAGGAGGGGCAGGTTCTGCTTGGTCTGAGCAGCTGCTAATTGAGCCTCACATAGTGCTATCACTTAAGTTTTTGCTTGATAATGGCTAAGCAGCTCCTGGCTGTGTTGACTATCAGGGAGGTAGTCAACTTGGCTCATCAATATTATTCTAGGTAAAGATAACTAAGGCATAGTGATTAACTTAAAATTATAAAAATCAGTTTTCAGTAAACAATGCTCCATATCAGAAATATACCGCTGTCTTTCAAGAGGGCACCACTCTTTTACTGGTTTGAAGAATATGAAGTAAACACTGTGTCTTATTGATCGTTTTGGACCCAATACATAAAACAATGACTTGAATGTCAAAAATATCAATATATGCTAATTAAATAAGTTAGCAGAAGAGGGAGCTATATATACTAGGGCATCCTGGAGTATAGTATACATATTTTTTGGTCACTTTCTGCTTTTACATTCATATAGAAAATGGCAATAATCTCAGGCATTGGGATTAATCTAGGGCAGAGAGTCTCAAAGTTTTGGAATTTTGGATTGTTTTATACACTTAAATATTACTGAAGATTCAACAAAAGGTTTTTATGCATTGTATCTAATGATTTACAGTATAAGAAATTAAAAGAAATTAAAAAAACATTAGTTTATTATTTTATATAAAATAACAATAAACCCATTACATGTTAACAGGACTAAACACATTTTTATGCAAAACAATTGTTTTCCAAACAAAAAGATTAGTGAGAAGAGTGGCATTGTTTTATATTTTGAAAACTCTCCTTCATGTCTAGCTTTATAGACAACAACTGGATTCTAGTATCTGCTTCTGCAGTTAATCTGTTTTGATAGCACATGTGATGTAGCCTCTGGGAAACACCACTGTACACTCATGCGATAATGAGTGTGAAAAAGACAAGCAAGGTCTTTGTATTATGAAAATTGTTTTGACTTCATTAAAAAAACACTAAACTGGTTGCCGTCAAGTCAATTCCAACTCATAGCGATGCTATAGCTATAGGACGGAGTAGGACTGCCCCCAAGGAACAGCTGGTGGATTGGAACTGCCGACCTTTTGGTTAACAGCTGAGCTCTTAACCACTATGACACCAGGGCTCCCTGAGATGCCTGAAAGGGCCTCAGGAAAACTAAGTATTCTCAAAAAGCATTTTGAAAACCATTGGCCTAATTGTTCTGTGATAGTGTTATTGTTTTGTTATATCCACTTCACACAATACCTCAACATAAGGAAACTAAGTAAAAGTAATAATGAATGCAGAGAAATCAAGAAAACAGTTCCTTCTCTCCATGTCCACTTAATTCATCCCCTCTCAAATTTTACCATATGGATTTTTTTTTTTTTAATTGTACTTCAGGTGAAGGTTTACAGAACAAATAGTTTCTCATTAAGTAGTAGTACACATATTGTTTTATGACAATGGTTAACAACCCCACAACATGTCAACTCTCTCCCTCCTCGACATTTTTATTTTTTTTTGTGAAAATATACATAGCCAAAGATACACTATTTCAAAAATTTCTACATGCACAGTTCAGTGACATCAACTACACTCTTCCAATTGTGCTGCTATTCTCACTTTAGATGAAGGCTTACAGAGCAAAATAGTTCCTCATTTAACAATAAGTACACGTGTTGCCCTATGACAGTGGTTAACAACCTCACAACACAGCAACACTATCCTTACTGAAACTTGGTTCCCTATCACCAGCTTTCCTGTCCCCTTCTGCCTTCTGGCCCTTGTCCCTGGACTGCTGTGCCTCATTAGTCCCTTTTGGTTTTATGGGGCTGTCCACTCCCTGACTGGATGGTGAACTTCGGAAATGACTTCACCACTTAGCTAAAAGGGTGTCTAGGGGCCATACTCTAGGGTTTCTCCAGTCTCCTTTAGGCCAACAATTCTGGTCTTTTTTTTGTGTGTGTGTGTGTGAGTTAGAATTTTGTTCTACGTCCTACTCCAGCTCTGTCCAGAGCCTTCTGTTGTGATCCTGGTTAGAGCAGTCAGTGGTGGTAGCCGGGCACCATCTAGCTGTACTGGACTCAGTCCGGTGGAGGCCTTGGTAACTGTGGTCCATTAGTCCTTTGGGCTAATCTTTTCCTTGTACCCTGTTCTCTTCATTCTCCCTTGCTCCCGAAGGGATGAGACCAGTGGAGTATCTTAGATGGCTGCTCACAGGCTTTTAAGACCCCAGACGCTACTCACCAAGGTAGAATGTAGAACATCTAGCCTATTCTGACTCATAGAGACCTTATAGGACAGAATAGAACTGCCATATAGGGTTTCCAAGGAACGGCTGGTAGATTTGAACTATTGACCTTTTGGTTAGCAGCCAAGCTCTAAATCACTGCGCCACCAGTGCTCCCATTTAAGGACTCCAAAGTTCAACAGTGACTGTCAAAATAATAAATACATAGATAGATGAGAGTTTCTTATGCATAATTGAGAAATATCAAGTCTAAAATGAAGTAAAAAAAAATTACAAATATTTTTGTATGTTTCTAGTGGTCCCATAGCTAATTCTGCTGATTTTTTAGAAAGTTTATTTCTGTGTGTATTTGATGTGTGTATGAGAAAGAGAGAGAGAATATACTTCAGTAACCAAAACAAACCTGTTGCCAGTGAGTTGATTCCAACTTATAGCAACCCTATAGAACAGAATAGAACTGCCCCAAAGGGTTTCCAAGGCTTTAAACCTTTACAGAAGCACACTGCCACATCTTTCTCCCACATAGTGGCTCCAGAGCTTGAACCACCAACCTTTTGGTGAGTAGCCAATCACTTAACCACTGCACCCCTAGGGCTCCCTATTATTCAGTTAGGGCCTAGTAAATGCTAGACCCTAAGTGTTTCTCTCCATACACAAAATCAGATAAAGTCTGTATTTGTGTTCAGAGTTAACACTCAGATATTCAAATATTAAAAGAGATTTAAAATCCAAAAAATATATTCTTATGACCTGTGTTTCTGCCAGTTATTTGTATTCAAATCATATCAAGTGATTTATCTGCTTTCTTTGGAAATCACCACTCAACATTCCAAGTCACTAGTACTCTATTAATACCATGTGAAAGTTCTTTACAACTCAAGTTGGTTAGCCTTGTGCCTTTGGAATAAAAGCTTTGTTTCTTTTTTTTTTTTTTTTCTGAATGACTCATTTTATCGGCCATTCTGTAACCTGCATTTCAAGAACTGGCATAGCATCATGATTTATATATCTTGATAGCAACATTTTATTTTTAACTTGAAGCAATATTTTCTCCATATAAAAAAATACACTCTCCCATCCTGATAGCTTAGAGAGCTCTGCTGTTGAAAATTAAAATTGTTTTAAAATCTACAAAAGCAGTTTTGTAATCACCTTTAAGCCCAGAGTATCTTTCTCATCAAAAATTTCTCTTAGAAGTATTTTACCTTAAATATAGAAACTATTAAAAATAATAAATATATTTTATGGGGAATATATTACCCTTAAACCAAAGAAATACCACTAAACATTACTAAAAAGAAACCTCACCATGTAAGTGTCTTTGGCAACAGAAGGTTCTGTAATTCTCTGAATGTACAAGCGGTATGTGATCACGAACATCTCATTATAAGCATCTGTGCAAAGTTTCCAGATTCAAGCTATGATTCCTACATATTGGGTAATTTATCAAAGTGCCATCTGTTTAAAAAACATAGTTGCCCACATGGATAGGATATCAGGAAAAGAAATTATTTTGTGTCTTTTATGCTTTTGATGATATATGCACGTGAATTCTGCACAGATCATTAGTTTATAAAAGCAAACTAACATTATAAAGATGAAATAACTATTAAAAATAAATATAATCCCTACCAAAGCAATAACTCTTAACCAAAGTGATAACTAAATATTAGCTGTTCTGGTCAATTTATGGGAAAAAAAATAAAGATAAATTAACTAAGTGTTATTTTTTGGGGGAGAAGAAACTACCTCGATTTTTTCTATCTCTAGCCATTCATCCTATTATATAAAACCCAAAACCAAACCCACTGCTGTTCAGTTGATTCTGATTCATAGCGACCCTATATATAAGCCAAACCGGCTAGACTTAATTTCTTAGGAAAGGAAACATATACCGTGTGTGTTTCTGTGTGTGTGTGTGTGGGTGTGTATGGGCATGGACATGCTCGTGTGCGAATGTAATTATTTAATTTGTATGTAAAATTCTTTTTGTAATTTATATGTAATTAAAAGCACTGTCCCTAAGAACTTAGTAAGGATTATAATATAAGAGATAAACAATGGGCTACTGCTTAGCCATACCCTTCTTTGAGAAAATAATGGCTAAATTGTAGCTCATAGAAATTCTGGCTCTGAGAGATTTTGAAGTCACCTAGTCCAATTCCCTTATTTTATGGAAGTGAAAATTGATATTCAGAGTGGTTATGAATTCATGGTGACAAAACTAGTATAAACACTTCACCTTCAGTGTTCTATTGACAGTGATTGGAGAACTCTTTAGATACTTACATATTTCCTGCTATATAAGTGCTTCTTACACACCACTCTGTTCCAAGGAATTCAGTGTGGAATTTCCAATACAAAGTACATTTCTAAAAAGGTAATGAGAGTACATGCTTTTTCTATCAGCTGGGCTATGAAGACCATTTAAATAATCAATTTAGGGTGTTATGTAAATACTAGGTGATATGTTTGTCTATAATTACTTTTCACACTGCTTGTAAAATTTAAATATGATCTAATTCTAGATCTATTTTGAAAGAAAATTTAACACTAGTTTATTAGAGTTAATTACTAAAAAAATCTGTGCTACAAATGATGAAAGGAACCTTCTCTAATAGACTTACCAATAAAATATTTAATACAGCTGCATGCTAGCCCTTAATATACAATATTCTTGCACTTCTGTGATTTTATTCCTGCTATTCCTTCTGGCTAAACCAGCCAATCTTACGGTCTTGACTTTTTAATTCATACTTATACTCCAAAACAATAATTAACCTTAACCTACCCTGCTAATTATTTTCTGATGGCTTTTTCACCTTGCACAAACATCCATCATACTACAAACTTTGAGACTGAAAACAACACATATTTAATACCTTAACATTTCTGTGGGTCAAGAATCAGAACCCAGAGACTGGAGAAACCCTGAAAGTATGGTCCCCAGACACCCTTTTAGCCCAGTAATGAAGTCACTCCAGAGGTTCACCTTTTAGCCAAAGATTAGACAGACCCATAGGACAAAATGAGACGAAAGGGGCACACCAGCCCAGGGGCAAGGAATAGGAGGCAGGAGGGGACAGGAAAGCTGGTAATAGGGAACCCAAGGTCGAGAATGGAGAGTACTGATGTGTAATGGGGTTGTTAACCAATGCCATAAAACAATATATGTACTAACTGTTTAATGAGAAACTAGTTTGTTCTTTAAACCTTCATCTACACATCAATTAAAAAAAAAAATCTGAACCCAACTTAGCTGCCTCATTCTTTAGGGTCTAATAAGGCTGCGGTCAAGGTGTTGGTCAGGGTGCATTCTCAGCTGGAGACTAGAATGGGAAGAATCTGTTCCCAAGCTCACTTAGGCTGTTGACAGAATTCATTCCCTTGCTTCTATAGGACTGAAGGCGCTGGCTTCTTGCTGTGGAGGCTGGAGGCCACCCTCAGCTCCTCAAGGGCAACCCCAGTTTCTAGAGGTCACGATGGTTCCCTGCCATGTTGGCTATTTTTAAATGTCTGCTTACTTCATCAGTCCAGCAGGGAGGGTTCCTAGAGTGAGTGGGCTAGCAAGAAGGAGTGACATCCCAGCACCTTTGCCAAGTTCATTTGATTAAAAGCAAGTCACAGGTCCACCCACACTCAAGGAGAGAGTTTTCACAAAGGTGTGAACTCTAGGCAGCTGTGATCATGGAGAGGAGGCAGAAGCATCTTAAAATCTGTCTGCCACATTTATAGACAAGTATTACCAGATCCAGATGAAAACAGCAGAAGTGAAAGTTTCTTTCAAATCTTATACCGCTGGCCAAATGATAACACCAGATAAAAATAAGTCTTGTTCCCAGAATTAAAACCTCAATACGATGAAAATTTTACATCTGGCTCTTTTTCTTGGCTGCCTGACTTCTCTTCCACATTTCAACATCATAAGCCAGCTCAAACCTGGCTCCAGTCCCTTCACCAGCCTCGTCCCTGGCCTCCTTTCAGTGTTGACCACTGCACCTTGTTGGCAGATGCTGCATTTCAAATGCCTGTCCTCCACACCTGCTTCTGAAAGTTAGCTTCCAGAGAGACAAAGCATGGGAAATAGGCCCATAAGAGACTGTCTGGAAAGAAAGACCACAAAGCAAACAGAAAGTAACTCAGTAGAGAGCAAAGGAAAACTGATTGAAGAAGAGAAAAAATATGATAATTAAAATGAAAGAAATGGAAAACAAAACAAAAAAGCCTCTCCCTATGTTCTACACGCTGTATCTCATATTTTCTTTTTTTTTTTTTTAATTGTGGAAATGACTATAAGTATAAAATTGTAGGTGGTAAATTACTACCCTGAAGGTTGTATATTTTAAAAGTGAAACAGTCTGCTGTCTACTTCTACTCCATTGAGCAAATTATAAGAGGTGATTATGGATAGATGGGGAGCACAGATGTAGTACAGAGACTTGAGTGGAAAGCAAGAAGTGAGACTGGAGCTTGGACTGATCATCTTCATGAAGGAACCAGAAACCAAGGTACAGAGCTGTGGTATGAAACCAGGGATCAAAGAGACAAGATTAGAGAGACAGCTAAGCAGTGGGTTTTAGGAGTGTTATCCTGGGAAATTACCTAACAACGAGGATGTGATGAGGATGACTTCTTGCTGATTGATGAGCTGGATCTGTGTGTCAAGAGCATAGCAACTGTGGCAGAAGGAAGATACGTACCTGCAACATCCGGGAATCCTGAATACCCTCCGCTTTAGTCATTCTAAGTCAGGCTACTTACTCACTCATTTATCAGATATAGCAGTGAATAAAAGGAACAAAAATACCTACTCTCATGATATTTATATTCCATTTAAGAGAGTCAGAATCTAACTTAATAAATACCCATTGACGTTGAGTTGATTCTTAACCTCTGTACCACCAGAGCTCCAACTTAACAAACAGGTACGTTATATAGTATGTTAGAAGATGGTAAGTCCTGTGGAAAACATGTAACAGGGCAAAGGGCCCAGAGTCTTCAGTTAATGACCCAATAATCCTCACTGAGAAGGTGACATTTAAAGTCTTAAAGAAAGCGAAGAGGTGTGACCTATACAGATACGCTCTGAGGTGGGGTCATGTCTGCTACCTCTGAGGAACAGCAAGGAGGCCAGTGTGTCTGGAGTGGAGTGAGCAAGGATGTAGGTACTGTAGATGATAGAAGGAAATGCGAGGCCTTATAGGACATCAACGTAGCTTTGGTTGTTACTGTGAGTGAAATGGAGGGTTTAGGCAGGCAACAGGGAACCTGTATCTACAGGTTTATCTACAAGCAGGCTTCAGTGTCCACTCCTGTGACTGATTTCTGTCCCTACGCTTTCCTAAGTACAAGTAATCATAATCATATCAGAATTCCTGAAGTCTCCTGGCCTTGTCTTTGCCCTTAATTCCAGCAGCAGATAACCACTTGTGTTCTCTTAACGAAGTTTTGGAAATGATATGCAGGGATTGACAAATACCCTTTTCATGAAGCAATATCAGAAAAATGCACTTTATGATTTTATTTATTTTCATGTTGATATTTTGGTCTCATAGAAACATTATAATCAGTTTTGTCTAGTCTTCAAATGACTCTTTTGATAGATTTGCAGGCCACCAAAATTCAATGATAGTAATCTGCCTTACATCAGGTCCCAGACGGATGCCAGTGATGCCTACAAATCATATCCTGATTTCACATATTTTCAGTGTATGTCTTTTAACTCTTTGTTAAGAAGGGAATGACTCTCCTTTTTATTTCTGACTTTCATGTTCCCTAAATACTTCTTTCCTGTTGTTCCACCCTTTGCTTTTACTCAGAAAGATGTAGGGACTTAGTGGTTACTGGGTGAAATATATTGGTATGCATTTTTCTACTGAGGGAGCTAATCTATTCAAGGATAAAAAAACTGGGGATTTTCACTCTTCTTTCATCTCCATTTCAGACCAGTGGAAGGCAGAGAACAGAGTGAGACTATTTGCTCTACAAAATTAAACCTTTCCCCAAAGTTGACACGTGGCCCCAAACTGTTGAGATTTGTGTTTATCTGAATTTGTTAGGAATGTTGGAGGTGGGAAAAGTGTTCGTCAAGGCTCCTAAATCCTAGGTTATCTTCATAGATTAAGATCAGACATTGATCTCAAGATATAAGAAATCTGGAAGTATGCTACTTAAGAGAAGTGGATATTTTTATGAAGCCATCATTTGCTGTCATTTACAGCTTTGTGGCTGGAGTCTACCCCACAAATCCCGTTTTTGCAATGGTGATAAGCTGCTACTAGGTTAGAATTCCAGACTTCAAGGTTTAATCTCTCTTGATTGAGCAAGATTGAAGGAAGCACGTAATTACTGTCTCTGTTAACAAAAAATGACCGCTGCAAAACTCTATCTTAAAACAATTTTTAAAAAAATCAACATAGATTATTCTTTACTAAATTGTGGTAAATTTGTATACAGGGAAATTATGCACAGATTTGAATTATGTAATTAAATGAATTTTGACCAGTGTCATGGATTGAATTGTGTCCCCAAAAAATATATTATCAATTTGGCTAGGCCATGATTGCCAGTATTGTGTGATCGTCCACCCTGTGATTTTCCTATGTGTTGTAAATCCTACTTCTATGATGTTAATGAGGTGGGATAGGTGGCGGTTATGTGAGGCAGGACTCAATCTACAAGATTGGATTGTGTCTTGAGCCAATCTCTTTTGAGGTATAAAAGAGAGAAGCAAGCAGAGACAGAGGGACCACATATCACCAAGAAAGTAGCAAGGGGAGCAGAGCTCGTCCTTTGGACTGAGAGTTCCTGCAAGGAGAGGCTCCTAGTCCAGGGGAAGGTTGATCACAGGACCTTCCTCCAGAGCCAACAGAGAAAGTCTTCCCCTGGAGCTGATGCCCTGAATTTGGACTTCTAACCTACTAGACTGTGAGAGAATAAACTTCTGTTTGTTAAAGCCATCCACTTGTGGTATTTCTGTTACAGTAACACTAGATGACTAAGACAACCATGTATATCCCCATGAGGCTAATACCTCAATCAAGATAAAGAACACTTCTGTCACCTTCAGGACTGTCATGGATTGAATTGCATCCCCCCCAAATATCTGTCAACTTGGCTGGGTCGTGATTCCCAGTATTGTATGATTGTGTACCATTTTGTAATCTGATGTGATTTCCTTGTGTGTTGTAAACTCTATCACTATGATGTAATAAGATGGATTAGTGGCAGTTATACTGATGAGGTCTATAAGATTAGATAGTGTCTTAAGCCAATCTCTATTGAGACACAAAAGAGAGAAGTGAGCAGAGACATATGGGAACCTCATACCACCAAGGAAGGAGTGCCGGGAGCAGAGCACATCCCTTGGACCTGAGGTTCCTGCACAGAGAAGCTCCCAGACCAAGGGAAGACTGATGACAAGGACCTTCCTCCAGAGCCGACAGAGAAAGCCTTCCCCTGGAGCTGATGCCCCGAATTTGGACTTGTAGCCTACTAGACTGTGAGAGAATAAATTTCTCTTTGTTAAAGCCATTCACTTGTGGTATTTCTGTTATAGAAGCACTACATGACTAAGACAAGGACATTTCAGGTAACTTTTACAGAATATGATTTTCAAGGGGATGGAAGTAGGGAAAGACTCAATTTAGAAGACTATCAGGATATCCAGTGTAAGGTAGTTCAAAAGTCCTCCCTCCTTATAAATCACATGGGGATGTGGGAGTGTATGCTCTACCCCTGTCTTTACAGTGTTACTTATGAGTATGTGTTGTGCAAGAGAATGCTGTAAAATGGAAAAAATGGGAGAAAAGCTCAGAAAATTTAATGAAATAAGCCTCTAGAAATAATACAGGACTTAATTCAGTGCTTCTTACCCAATATCCCCTTTTTGAAACATAAATCTTGAACACAGAGTTCACCCGTTACTGATTGAAGGTAAAAGATTTTCCTTGAGTACCTATGCTTAAGTTCAGTGCTTCAGGTGGCCTTAGCCTTGTCGTTAGACCAAACTTCTGTATATGTGTAGTTTAGCTAAGCAATCAGGGTATCTCTCCATAATTTCAATTATCTCTTCTTGTGGGTGGCATAAGAGAGAGCAAAGATCTACCTATTTGTGAACTTTTTGAATGAGAACTTCTACCACCTTCAAGGTTTTTTGCTTTTATCATAAGGAAGGAAATATAAATTCACTCTTGAATACCAGAAAATCACCCTCACTTCCTAAGAATTTTGGCTGGATTATTCCTGTTAGAGATAATTTGGTATTTTATTTTTTACTCCTCAAAAATGACTTAGCAATATGCAAAGTTTGCAAAATGCAAATTACTTTCAAAAAAAAAGCTCTGAAAGCTTTACGTCTTTGGAAAATAAAGCAGCTAAAAAACAAAACAAAACATAAGAACAGATTAAATGGAGCTTTAAATAACATATTTTTTCAAAAGAAGTAGCAAGCATTTAGGGCAACGTTCTTCTAAGTATCTTTAATATGGTGTGAGGTACTATGTCTGTTCTTTGATGATGATGATGATGACAATATGATGATGATGATGACGATATGATGATGATGATAGCAGCACTTAATAGCTCTCTACTATGTGTCAGAGTCTGGGCTAAATGCTTTTATGCATTACCTCATTCTGTCCTTAATAGAACTCTAGGAAATAGGCACCATTATTATCCTTGGTTTGCAGTTAAGTAAACTGAAATTTGTTGTTGTTGGGTGCCATCGAGTCAGTTTCAACTCACAGTAACCCTATGTACAACAGAACAAAACACTGCCCAGTCCTGCACCATCCTCACAGTCATTGCTATGCTTGAGCCCATTGTTGTAGCCACTGTGCCAATCCACCTCGTTGAGGGTCTTCCTCTCTTTTGCTGACCCTCTAATTTAATACCAAGCATTATGTCCCTCTCCAGGGACTGGTCCCTCCTGATAACATGTCCAAAGTATGTGAGATGAAGTCTTGCCATCTTTGCTTATAAGGAGCATTCTGGCTGCACTTCTTCCAAAACAGATTTTTTCATTTTTCTGGCAGTCTGTGGTATATTCAATATTCTTCGCTAACATAATAACATCATAATTCAAAGGCATCAATTCTTCTTTGGTCTTCCTTATTCTTTTTTTTTTTTTCTATTTTATTGTACTTGAGGTGAAAGCTTACAGAGCAAATAGTTTCTCATGAAATAGTAGTACACATGTTGTTCTATGACATTGGTTAACAACCCCACAACGTATTAAGCCTCTAAATTCTCAACCTTTTTTTTTTTTGATGAAAATTACAGATGGCCAAAGATACACCGTTTCAAAAATTTCTACATTCACAGTTCAGTGACATTGACTATGCTCTTCCAACTGTGCTGTTATTCTCACTTAAGATGAAGGCTTACAGAACAAAATAGTTTTTCATTTAACAGTTACTACACATGTTGCCCTATGACAATGGTTAACAATCTCACAGCACATCAAGAATTTCCTTACTCCACCTTGTGTTCCCTATCACCAGGGGAATTCCTTGTCCCATTCTGTCTTCTGGACCTTGACACTGGACTACTGTACCTCTTTAGTCTCATTTGGTTTTTTTTTATTTTTTATTTTTTTTATTTTAACACCATTTCAAAACTTTTTACTTACACATTTAAGTGATATTGACTATGCTCTTCCAATTATGCTGCCATTCTCACCCAAGATGAAGGCTTACAGGACAAAACAGCCTCCCATTTAATAGTTACTACAAATGTTGCCCTATAGCAGTGGTCAACAATCTCACAATACATCGACTGTGTCCTTATTCAATTTGTGTTCCTTATCATCAGTTTCCTACTCCCCCTCTGCCTTCTGGCCCTTGTCACCGGACTCCTGTACCTCATTAGTCCCATTTAGTTTTACTGCGCTGTCCATTCCCAGGCTTAACATCGAACCTCGAAGGTAACTTCACCTCTGAGCTGAAAGGGTGTCTGGGGGCCACACTCTTGAGGTTTCTCTAGTATTCTTTAGGCCAGTAAATCTGGTCTTTTTTTTTTTTCCGGGAGTTAAAATTATGCTCTACATCCTTCTACAGCTCTGTCCAGAACCCTCTGTTGTGATCCTGGTCAGAGCAGTCAGTGGTGGTAGCCGGGCACCATCTAGCTGTACTGGACTCAGTCCGGTGGAGGCCTTGGTAGCTGTGGACAATTAGTCCTTTGGACTAATCTTTTCGTTGAATCCTGTTCTCTTCATTCTCCCTTGCTCCCGAAGGGATGAGACCAGTGGAGTATCTTAGATGGCCGCTCATAGGCTTTTAAGACCCCAGACACTACTCACCAAGGTAGAATGTAGAGCATTATCTTTATAAGTAGTGTCATGCCAATTGAGCTAGATGTTCCCTGAGACCGTGGTCCCCAGAGCCCTCCGTCCAACAACTCAGTCCCTCAGGGGGTTTGGTTGTATCTATAGGGCCTCCATGACTTTTCCTTGTGCAGGTTGTGTTAGTTTCCCCTATACTGTGTACTATCTCACCTCTCACCCAAGTTACCACTTATCTATTACCTATTTAGTACTACCCCCCCCATCCCTGGTAACCAACAAGGATTGTTACATTTTGCATGTGAATTTTTTCATGGGTTTTTACAATAGAGGTCTCATACAATATTTGTCCTTTTGTGATTGACTTATTTCACTCAGCATGATGTCCTCCAGTTTCATCCATGTTATGAGATGGTTCACAGATTCATTGTTGTTCTTTCTCGTTGCATAGTACTCCATTGTGTGTATGTACTATAGTTTGTGTATCCATTCATCTGTTGATGGACATCGAGGTTGTTTCCATCGTTTTGCTATTGTGAACAATGCTGCCATGAACATAGGTGTGCATATGTCTATTCGAGTGATAACTCTTATATCTCTAGGATATATTCCTAGAAGTGGGATTGCTGGATCGAATGGTATGTCTATTTCTAGCTTTCTGAGGAAACGCCATATCATTTTCCAAAATGGTTGTATCATTTTGCATTCCCACCAGCAGTGTATAAGAGTTCCTATCTCCCCGCAGCCCCTCCAACATTTGTTATTTCAAATATTTTTGATTCGTGCCAGTAATGCCGGGGTGAGATGGTATCTCATTGTGGTTTTAATTTGCATTTCTCTAATGGCTAGTGATCGCGAGCATTTCCTCATGTGTCTGTTGGCCATTTGAATGTCTTCCTTGGTGAAGTGTCTGTTCATTTCCTTTGCCCATTTTTTGATAGGATTGGTTGTCTTTTTGTTGTAGAGGTGTTGGATTTTCTTGTAGATTATGGAGATTAGACCTTTGTCTGACTTGTACTGTCCAAAAATTTTTTCCCAGTCTGTAGGTTCTCTTTTAACTCTTTTGGTGAAATCTTTTGAAGAGCATAGATGTTTGATTTTTAGAAGATCCCAATTATCTAGTTTATCTGTTGGGTTTTTTGTGTTGATGTTTATGGTTTGTATCCTGTTAATGCCATGTATTAAGGCCTGAAGTGTTGGTCCTATTTTTTCTTCTATGTATTTTATAGTTTGAGGCTTTATATTCAGGTCTTTGATCCATTTTGAAGTAGTTTTTGTATATGGTGTGAGGTATGGGTCCTGTTTCATTTTTCTACAAATGGATATCCAGTTTTGCCGGCACCATTTGTTAAAAAGACTGTCTTTTCCCCATTTGATGGATTTTGGGCCCTTGTCAAACATCAGGTGACCGTAGGTGGATGGATTTACATCTGGGTTCTCAATTCTCGTTCCATTGGTCAATGTCTCTGTTGTTGTACCAGTACCAGGCTGTTTTGAGTACTGTAGCTGTATAGTAGGTTCTCAAGTCAGGTAGTGTGAGTCCTCCAACTTTATTCTTCTTCTTCAGTAGTGCTTTACTTATTCGGGGTTTCTTCCCTTTCCATATAAAGTTAATAATTAGTTTTTCAATCTCTTTGAAGAATGTTGTTGGTATTTGTATCAGGATTGCATTGTATTTATAGACTGCTTTAGGTAGAATTGCCATTTTCACAATGTTGAGTCTGCCTATCCATGAGCATGGTATGTTTTTCCATTTATGTAGATCCCTTTGGATTTCATGCAACAGTGTTTTGTAGCTTTCTTTGTATACGTCTTTTACATTCCTGGTCAGATTTATTCCTAAGTATTTTATCTTTTTAGGGGCTATTGAAAATGGTATTGATATCCTGATCTCCTTTTCATCGTTCTCTTTACTGGTGTATAGGAATCCACTAATTTTTGAATGTTTATCTTGTATCCTGCTACTCTGCTGAATCTTTCTATTAGTTCAAGTAGATTTCTCCTGGAGTCTTTAGGGTTTTCTATGTATAGTATCATATCATCTGCAAACAGGGAGAGTTTAACTTCTTCATTACCAATTTGGATGCCCTTTATTTCTTTCTCTTGCCTTACTGCTCTAGTTAGAACTTCCAGCACAATGTTAAATAGGAGTGGTGATAAAGGGCATCCTTGTCTTGTTCCTATTTTCAAGGGGAATGTTTTCAGCCTCTCTCCATTAAGAATGATGTTGGCTGTTGGTTTTGCATAGATGCCCTTTATTATGTTGAGAAATTTTCCTTCTATACCTATTTTATTGAGAGCTTTTATCAGGAATGGGTGTTGGACTTTGTCAGATGCCTTTTCTGCATGAACTGAGATGGTCATGTGATTCTTTTCTTTCCTTTTATTGATGTGGTAGATTATTTTGGTTGATTTTCTAATGTTGAACCATCCTTGCATACCTGGTATGAATCCTACTTGGTCGTGGTGTATTATTTTTTTGATATGATACTGAATTCTATTGGCTAGAATTTTCTTCAGAATTTTTGCATCTATATTCATGAGAGATATTGGTATGTAATTTTCTTTTTTTGTGATGTCTTTACCTGGTTTTGGTATCAGCATTATGCTGGCTTCATAGAATGAATTTGGAAGTGTTGCTTCCTCTTCTATGCTCTGAAATAGCTTGAGTAGAACTGGTACAAGCTCTTCTGTAAATGTTTTGTAGAATTCTCCACTGAAGCCATCTGGGCCAGGGCTTTTTTTGGTTGGGAGTTTTTTTTATTACCTTTTCAATCTCTTCTCTTGTTATGGGTCTGTTCAGATTTTCAATATCACTTTGTTGTAGTTTGGGTAGGCCGTATGTTTCTAGAAATTTATCCATTTCCTCTAGGTTTTCAAATTTGTTGGAGTATAGTTTTTCATAATATTCTGTTATAATCCTTTTTATTTCGGTTGGGTCTGTTGTAATGTCCCCCATTTCATTTCTTATTTGGGATATTTGCGCCCTCTGCTGTTTTTCTTTTGTCAGTCTGGCCAGTGGTTTGTCGATTTTGTTGAGTCTTTCAAAGAACCAACTTTTGGTTTTGTTGATTCTTTCTATTGTTTTTCTGTTCTCTATTTCATTTATTTCTGCTCTGATCTTTACTATTTCCTTTCTTCCAGTGGTTGTAGGCTTTGTTTTTGTTGTTCTCTTTCTATTTGTTTGAGTTCTGTAGTTAATGTTTTGATTTTGTCCCTTTCTTCTTCTTTGATATGTGCATCTATTGCTATAAATTGTCCTCTGAGGACTGCCTTTGCTGTGTCCCAAAGGTTTTGGTATGATGTGTTTTCATTTTCATTTGATTCTAGGAATTTTTTAATTCCATCTCTGATTTCTTCTATTACCCATTGATGTGTAAGCAGGTTATTATTCAGTTTCCATGTGTTTGATTTTTTTTCCTTGCTCTTTCTAGTGTTAATTTCTACCTTGATGGCATTGTGGTCAGAGAAGATACTGTGAATTATCTCAGCATTTTGGATCTTGTTGAGGATTGCTCTGTGGCCTAAGACGTGGTCTATTCTGGAGACCGTTCCATGTGCATTGGAAAAGATGTGTACTTTGCAGCGGTTGGATGGATTGTTCTATATATGTCTATGAGGTCCAGTTGGCTGACTGTGTCCTTTAGGTCTTCTGTATCTTTGCTGAGTTTCTTTTTAGTTGTTCTGTCCTTTACTGAGAGTGGTGTGTTGAAGTCTCCTACTATTATTGTGGAACTGTCAATTTCTCTTTTCAGTGCTGTTAGAGTTTTTTTTATGTATTTTGGAGCCCTGTCATTAGGTGCATAGATATTTATTATGGTTATGTCTTCATGGTGGATCATCCCCTTAATCATTATATAGTGTCCTTCTTTGTCTTTTATGGTAGATTTTGTTTTAAAGTCTATTTTATCTGTGATTAGAATTGCCACTACTGCTCTTTTTTGATAGTTGTTAGCTTGATATATTTTTTTCCAACCTTTGATTTTTAATAAATTCACATCTTTGTTTCTAAGTTGTGTCTCTTGTAGACAGCAAATTGATGGATCCTGTTTTCTTATCCATTCTGTCATTCTCCATCTCTTTATGGGTGCATTGAGTCCATTTACATTCAGTGTAATTATTGATAGATGGAAGTTTGTTGCTGTCATTTTGTAGTGCTTTTTTTTGTGGTGCTGAAGTTTTCTTTGTTCTTCTTACTCTCTTGTGTTGAGTTACTTTTGTTTGTGGATTTTGTGTTCATTTCTTTTGTTTTTGTAGGTTTTCTTTTTGTTGAGACTTTATGTTTTTCGTCTTTATTTTTATGAGTTGGTTTGTTAACTTTTTTTGTGGTTACCATGAATTTTACCCTTATCTTTATAATTTTGAAGCAGTCTACCGTTACTTGGTATCGCCTTGCCTTCCTCTCTTTTAGAAGGTTCTATACTTATGCCGTTTGTTCCCTCTTTCATTGTTTTGATGTTGTTGTCATCCTTTGATTGATTTCTCTGATTCCCTGTTGTATATCTTTTGTTTTTGTAAAGTCCTCTGTAGTTCAGTTCCTAGAATGGTATCTGGTTCATGTGAACCTGCGTCCTAGGTCCTAGGTCCTGCCTGAGGGCTGAAGCTGTTTGTCCTCAGATCGAAGAACTCCCTTTAATAATTCTTGTAAGTTTGGTTTGACTTTTGCATATTCCTTTAGTTTCTGTTTATCTGGAAATGACCTAATTTCACCATCAAATTTGAATGAGAGTTTTGCAGGATACATTATCTTGGCTGACAATTTTTTTCTTTCAAGATTTTATATATGTCATCCCATTGCCTTCTTGCCTGCATGGTTTCTGCCGAATAATCTGAGCTTAGTCTTACTGTTTCTCCTCTGTATGTGACTTCTTGTTTATCACGAGCTGCTCTCAGGATTCTTTGTTTGTCTTTAGTTTTATCAAGTGTGAATATGATATGTCTTGGTGATTTTCTTTTGGGGTCTCTTCTATATGGGGTTCGCTGAGCTTCTTGGATGGCCAGCTTTTCATTTTTCATGATATTGGGAAAGTTTTCTGTCAGCAGTTCGTCAATGATCCTCTCTGTGTTTTCTGTTTTTTCCCCCCGTTCTGGTATGCCAATCACTCGTAAGTTTTTGCTTTTAATTGTGTCCCACATAACTCTCAGGGTCTCTTCATTTTTCTTTGTTCGTTTTTCTGAGTTTTCCTGAAACAGAGTTGTATCCAAGTGTTTGTCTTCAGTTCCACTGATCCTGTCTTCCATGGTTTCAAATCTACTTCTCAGCCCTTCTATGACACCGTCCATTTCTGAAATCTTGTTGTTTATCTTTTGGATTTCTAATTGTTGTTTTTGTATAATTTTGAGTTGTGAATTTATTTTGGCATTTTGTTCCTGCATCATCTTCCTGAATTCTTCCAATTTTTTGTCTGTATTTTCCATAAATTTGTCTATTTTTTCCTCATGTTTGTCAGCTTTTTGCCTCAGTTCTTGGAAAATTCCAAGTATTAGGGATTTGAGTTCCGTATCAGGTACTTCTGGTGCATTTTCTTCCACAGGAGAGTTATCTGGTGTTTTAATTTGGACGCCTATTGGAGCCATCTTGTCTTGTTTTTGTAAATGTTTTGATATTGTTTGCTGTTTTCGGGGCATTCAGTAGATATTTCTCTCGTTTATTGATTGTAGATTTTTTTTTTTTTTTGTTTCATCCTTGTGGTACAGCTGGGCAGATCTAGCTGAGGAGGAGCCACTGGGACGGGTTGCTTGTGGCACTCACCGCAGCCACCAGGATGGTCAGTAGTCAGTGCTGGGCAGGTTCCAATAGGGCGTGCCTGCACAGCTTGGTGGTGTGATGTCTAGTGCACGGTGCAGGTAGGTAGGGTGCAGCGGGAAGATGGTTATGTGTGAAACTAAGCTGGATATGGGAGAGAGGAGAGAGGAGGAGGAGGAAAAAGCATACAAACATAAAAGAATGCTAGGGGAGCTTGTCGTTGGAATGTACAGATGAGAGTCTATGGGATGGAGGAAACCAGAAGGGGGAAGAGAAAGTAAAGGAAAGAATGAACAAACAAAAATCAGAAAAGTTAAAGAACTGCAAAATTCCCAGGGATCCCACCGATGCAGCTATGAGGTCTGGGGGAGTCGGTCTCAGTTTTCATAGCACAGCCTGGCCAGAAGGTACAGAGGCATACATTGCCTGGTATTCAGGGATCAGAAAGAGATGGAAGAGATAGAGAGATGAGAAATTAAGCAATGAAGAAAGACAAAAGGGAAAAAGAGGGAAAAGATGACAAAACTAATCAAAAAAAGAAGAAAAATAAAATCAAAAAAAAAGAAAAAGCAACACCAGCAGTCATTGCCAACAAATGGGACCCAGAGAGCCCCCACTCAGGAGCACGAATTCCAAGAAGCCAGCAGTCTCAGGGTTAAGAGACCGTGGCCACGGGAAGCAGAGGGGCCAACGAACAAAGGCCCCGGGATCTCACCAGCGCAGCAGCCCAGACCTGGAAGCAGCCACACACCCGAACGCAGCCCCACAGCCCCGCAGGAGAGAGAAAAGACGGCACCCGGAACCAGGCACCCAGGCAAAAGGAGGGGGAGGCGGCAGAAAAAGTTTCGCCAGCTGCCAGCAAACAGCTCCCAGAAAGCTGCCAGCCTGGGCGCGCAGAATCCAAGCACCGGCGCCCCCCAGCCCAGGGACCCCGGCCACGGAAAGCAGACGGGCAAACAAACAAAGGCCCCTGGATCCCACCAGCGTGGCATCCCAGACCTGGAAACAGCCACACGCCCGAACGCAGCCCTACAGCCCCGCAGGAGAGAGCAAAGACGGCACTCGGAACCAGGCACCCAGGCAAAAGGAGGGGGAGGCGGCAGAAAAAGCTTCGCCAGCGGCCAGCAAACGGCCCCCAGAAAGCCACCAGCCCGGGCGCACGGAACCCAAGCACCGGCGCCCCCCCAGCCCAGGGACCCCAGCCACAGAAAGCAGTGGGGTGAACAAACAAAGGCCCTGGGATCTCACCAGCGCAGCAGCCCAGACCCGGAAGCAGCCATACGCCCGAACGCAGCCCCACAGCTCCGCAGAAGAGAGCAAAGACAGTACTCGGAACCAGGCGCCCAGGCAAAAGGAGGGGGAGGCGGCAGAAAAAGTTTCGTCAGCGGCCAGCAAATGGCTCTCAGAAAGCCGCCAGCCCGGGCGCACGGAAGCCAAGCACCGGCGCCCCCCAGCCCAGGGATCCTGGCCACGGAAAGCAGGGGATCCCCAGCTGAGGCGGAGAGGGGTGGGGGGTGGGAGAGTGCACACCACAGTTTACTGGTCGTTCTATCTCCCACCGGATGCTCTGCAAGGCTGCTCTCCCGTTCGCTGGTCTCCGATAGGAATTCAAGATGGTGGATCCGCGCTGCGTTAGCTGGTAAGGAATCTCTGCATGAGTCTCTCCTCGCTCTCCATTCTCTTTTAGTATTCTCACTCCGTTTGGTGTTTGGCTGAGTTCTTTATCTCTTCATTTGGTGTTCTAGGGTTTCAGTATTGTTGATTCTCTGTTAGGGTTAGTTTTTCGGATCTTTGCTATGGAGGGACGGCGTGGTGCTTCTGCCTAGAGCGCCATCTTGGTCTTCCTTATTCTTTGTCCAGTTTTTGCATGCATATGAGATGATTGAAAATACCACGACTTGAGTCAGGTGCACCTTAGTCTTCAAAGGACCTCTTTCCTCAGAGATAGAATTACCTTAAACAGGTAATGACTGAGGAGGTTCAGCAGAAAAGTGGTGACCCATGGTTCAAAAACAAACAGTAGGACTTCAAAGAAAATGAACTCATCTCCCTTGCTAGTGTTTCTCCTTGTTTGAGCTACAAACCACTTACATCAGTGCCTTATTCAGGGTACTCTAGAGAAACAAAACCATTGAGAGATTTGTGGAGGCTGGAAAGTCCACAAGACCTTAGGTCAGGGGACAGGCTGGAGACTTCTGCTGGCTATGGGATTGGGGTAGAGGGAGGAGGCTGGCAAGTCAAAAATCTGCCAGATACTTCTGCAGGCTTATGTCCCAAGATCTGTAAGGTCAGGCAACAGGAAGAGTGCAGAGTCGAGAGAGCAAGTTCTGTCAAAGTATCTATTTATAATCTGAAGGCAGATCATACCCTAAGGAACTCCTCTTCCAACTGATTTATTAATCACATTACATTACATTACATTATGGAGTTGCAAGTAGTCTAGTGTTTGGCAAAACCACTAGAAACCATAGCCTACTCAAGATGGCACACAAAATTAATCATCACAATTAGTGTTAGTGGAAAATGCAGGTTTCTGGCCCTCATAAAATATTCTATATGTGCATCCAATATATTCACTAAAATTGACCAAGCTTACAGCAATTCTTAAAACACAATTCCACTGTGTATACTTTCCTGACACCGAACTGTATCTGCAAAAGCAAAGAGTCAATGAAAATAACCATTGCAACTATAAAAACAATTTTAGAAATGGGATGGAAATAATGTGTCTTTTTAAATTGTCTGTGAGAATTGATTAAATATGATAGCATCAAAAAAGAATGGTTTATTTTCACTGAATATAAAATTATTTTTAATGTATTATGATGCAACAATTCTCAACCATTTGCCTGTTTCTCCACAGTAAAATAAAACGCAGCTGTCAGTAAGAGTAGATAACTAAAGATAGAGAGCTGCCCTCAAGTGAGTCCGACTCATGGTGATCCTATGTATAACAGAAGGAAATGGTTTCTGAATCCTGTATCATCCTCATGATCACTGGCATGTTGGCGTCCATTGTTGCAGCTACTGTGCCAATCTCTTACTGAGCTTCTCCCTCACCCTCATTGGCCCTCTAATTCACCAAACACAGTGCCTTCCTCTAGTAACTGATGCCTCCTTATGACATGTGCAAAACAAGCAAGTTGAACAATGTTCTCCTGTGATCTATAAGGTTTTCACTGGCTAATTTTTAGAAGCAGATC
Source organism: Dugong dugon (assembly GCA_030035585.1). Classification (NCBI taxonomy): domain Eukaryota; kingdom Metazoa; phylum Chordata; class Mammalia; order Sirenia; family Dugongidae; genus Dugong; species Dugong dugon. The sequence continues at coordinate 41,229,100 of CM057479.1, forward strand.
TTCAGGCCTTTCTTCCTAGTCTGTCTTAGACTTGAAAGTTCACTGAAACCTGTTTACCATGGGCAATCCTGCAGGTATTTGAAATGCCAGTGACATAACTTCCAGCATCACAGCTAAGTACAACAGTCATCTAAAAGGGGGAAGGAACAAGTGGTATGTGAAAAAGAACACAGTGCAGGGGTAGTTAATTATAATATTCTCCCTGGATCATTCTGACATAACCCCTAGTTTAGTTGAGAATCCTTGATATTATTTTTGTCAATCACTGCTATTTCATTAATGTTCTATTTTCAAGCTTGGTAAAAGCATCACAGAAGATATTACTGGTAATATTTATAAAAATATTTATTTTGTTGATGAAACATCACATTTTTGGTAACTGAGACACAAAACTTTCAGAAACTAGCCAAGAGAATAGTCCATTTAATCTCATTTAACTAAAGTGGGGTCAAAAATTTACTCTGGCATTCAATGATGAAAAAAAAAAATTATCCCAACATTAGATGTGGGTAATGCATTTTATATGTAGTCAATACATATGAGAAAAAATGGTTTGTAATATATTGTCAATGTTGACATAGCATAACCTTTTTGATGTGAATATATAATTTATAGAAAATTATTAAAATATTTCAGATTATTTTACATTCTATCAGTGTAAGCGCTAAACATTTTTATGCTGAAAAATCATGATTAGTTCCAGCTTAGACTGACAGATGTTCCCAAATTAAGATGTCATATATTTTGAGTTATTAATTCTGAATAAAACGAAAATGCCAAATGTTGCTACAGAGTGTAAAGGAAATTGTCATATCAATTAAGATGAAATCAGTAATGATCCATATGTTAAAAAGTCATTATTGTGAGGGCTGTGTCATTACTTAGGAAAAGTAATGAATTTTATATTTTGATGAACGTATCATTGATAGATTAATTCTTCTCCTCTTTCTGAATCTATAGAATATAGTGATATAACTTTTTTCCACCAAACTTCAAGAATTTTTTAATACAAAATATATGTATGTATAGGTGTGTGTGTATATGTACATATGTAAAACAAATGGATACCCTATACACCTGCCTTCATACAATGTCTCTATATGTTCACAGTGATGCAAGAATTATCAAAATGGAGTGTTAGAAACAATTATTTTCTTTGTAACTCTTGAAATTACATCATTTCTTGAAACTTTGTCTTTTTAGTGGCTCTTTGTGTGCATCAGTTATGAACCCTTATGACTATAAGCTCTTTGAAGGTAGAGTCATAGTGTTCATCTTTGTTTGTACACTTACAGCATAGAGCGTTAAGAGTGGTGAATGTTCATAAGCAAAAAAAAAAAAAAGATACTATCCTGCTTCTGCTCTTTCCATAACTTAACTGAGCAAAGAAGTTATTAAAACAGGTATTTCATTTACATGATATAAACCATAAGAGAGTCAGAATCCATGGTTTTTACAAGACATTATCACAGAACTAGGTTATTTATAGTTGTTATAAATGTTTGCCCTAACAACCAAAAAATTTTAGAAGCATTTTCTCCTGTGGATATGACTGCCTTATGATATTCCAAGTGTATTCTCTCTTATGCATTGTGAAAAACATTTAATATACTTATTCATCACCAACCCATGCAAGGCTTGGAAAAAACAGCAGTGGAAAACATATGCGTGGCCTCTGCACTCACAGACCTTATTCAGCATCTCAGAACTAAAGTAATCACGATTCAGATTTTGGTTACCATGTGAGTAAGGGAGAATGTTCATTTACGATAAAGGGAGTAAAAACTGGAGTTAGGAACAATAGACATTATTTTGCATGCCTTATCAGAGCATTGCTAGGATTCTGCTATAAATTCCTAAGTGCATTTTTTGAAAATATATGTTTCTCACATAAGATTATGGGTAATGCATTTACTGTACAGTCAGTTCTCCTTCCTGAGCATGCTCAGAGGATGAATGAGCTATTTTTCAATTAAGATTGTGTAGTGGAGATCTTATAATGACAGCACAAGTGTTGATGTACAGGCTTTGTGGTGGGAAGGGTGCAGAGGCTGAAGCAGCAAGCCTTCTGATGTTTCACCTGACCATCCTTCCATGTGGCTAGAATCAAGTTACCAGGCGAAACTCAGGAGATCCTGGAGAAGTATCATACCTCTAAACGTAGATCAGAGACAAGGGATATGGAAGTACAAAGATGGACTCATAAGGGATGGACACTGGCTTGAATTAAATGGCCTGAAATATCCTTAATTAATTTTTATTTCTTCATTTATCAAACCTAAATAGTGTTAAAATTTTATATATTAGAGATCTCAAATTATGCCTCCATTCTATGGGAATAACTAATACAAATTATTTATATCTTTTTATGTTAATTGCAAATTGTGAATCATATATGCAATTTATGATATATGATAAATTTCTGTTAACATTGCATTTCTGTTAACACTAATATTTTGAATTCTTTTTTATTTATAATAGACCCTTTAAAATTAAATTAAAACTTAACAACTAGATTCTTCAATTACATAAAATTTTCTTCCTTTGTCTAAAAGAGAGAACTAGTTGTCAAAGAAAATGTAATAAAACTATATGATTTGAAAATCAACCTGCAGGTTTTTCTTTGCATTCAGCTAAATTTACTAAACAATATAGAAATACAGAGCAAAGATAATGTATGCTCTTTAACTACTGTTAAAAAATATGACCCTAAGACACTGACATAGCCAAAATTATACTATAAAAATAAATTTTATTGGTAATATCCTACCTATAAAAAAGGAAATGTAGACACAATTTATAAATATGTTCAATATATGTTAAAACAAAATTTCTACTCAAATACAAAAGTTTACAGAGAAGAAAAAAAGAGTAGGGGTACTTTTATTAAAAAAAAAGAATTAAGAGAGTTTTCTAGTATCAATCGTTGAGCAAGAGCTCTCTTCATTTGTACTGGTAGTTTTCTGAATCAGCTATGATATATACATTCTCTACGAATATAGGCAAAAAGACATGCTATAGAATTTCTAAGTACAATTATCACTGCTTGTCATACTTCGGACTATTTTAAATTATTTGCATTGCAGATGTGCTCATTTACTCCAATGTTTCACCAATATGCACCCAGTATGCTAGGGTAAAGAAAAGTGTGAAGAATTTTAGTCACATTGAAAAAGGCTAATTTAAAATGTACATGATGGCACCAGCCTGTATTAGATATATGCTTCCCAAATGCCTGTTGTGCGTGTTTTCACAAATCTGGAGATTGAAAACAAAATTGCCCTCTGCAGTTAAATGGTAGATTCTAAAGATACTAAATCAAAACAGAGATATGTCAAGTCAACTTAAAAGAGTAGTGTACAAAAGAAAATCTTGAAGATACCTGGTTTACCGAACTAACCCTCCTGAATAAAGAATAAAATGGATTGGTTACTAAAGGAAGAGCAGAAGTCACTAAAACAAATTAATTACTTAATGCACAAGTTATTTATTGATTATATTTTATGTACCTATGGCTGTGCTAAGTTCTGAGAATACAGTAGTAAATCCTATGATCAGGATCATAAAATTGAATAATAAAACAAGTATATAGTAATCAAATATATATATAAATAAACACATATAGAGAAATATAGATATAATAAATGGATACAATATATTCATATATTCATATATATATTCATCTACGTAGATAGGTAGGTAGGTAGATAGACATATATAGACAGACAGACAGATAGATAGATAAACAGCAATAAGGCAAAGAAGCTGAGAATAACAAGGTGCTCTATGTTAAATTGAGCCGTCAGGGAACACAGTTCTTGGGAGTTGATATTCATGCTAATACTTGAAGGGTGATCTAAAGCTAACCAAAGAAAGTGTTGAAGCAGTTCAGGCACAGAGAACAGTAAGTATGTTATTGTTGTTGTTAGGTGCCATCGAGTCAGTTCTAACTCATAATGACCCCATGTACAACAGAATGAAATACTGAGTTCTGAGCCATCCTCACCATCATTGTTATGTCTGAGCCAATTGTTGCAGCCACTGTGTTAATCCATCTCTTTTTTGCTGACCCTCTCCTTTACCAAGCATGATGTCCTTCTGCAGGGACTGGTCCCTCTTGATAACATGTCCAAAATACGGGAGAAGAAGTCTTGCCATCCTCACTTCAAAGGAGCATTCTGGCTGTACTTCTTCCAAGACAAATTTGTTTGTTCTTTTGGCAGTCCATGGTATATTCAATATTCTTCACCAACACCATAGTTTAAAGGCATCAGTTCTTCAGTCTTCCTTATTCATTGCCCAGTTTTTCATGCATATGAGGCGATTGAAAATATCAAGGTTTGGGTGAGGCCCACCTTAGTCCTCCAGGTGACGTCTTTGCTTTTAAAGATTTTAAAGAGGTCTTTTGCAGCAGATTTGCCTAGTGCAATACATCATTTGATTTCTTAACTGCTACTTCCATGGATGTTGATTGTGGATCCAAGTAAAATGAAATCCTTGACAACTTCCAATATTTTCTCTTTTTATCATGATGTTGCTTATTGGTAAGGTGGTGAGAAATTTTTGTTTTATGTTAAGGTATAATCGATACTGAAGGCTGAGGTCTTCTATCTTCATCAGTAAGTGCTTCAAGTCCTCTTCCCTTTCAGCAAGCAAGGTTGTGTCATCTGCGTATCACAAGTTGTTAATGAGCCTTCCTCCAGTCTTGATGCTGTGTTCTTTTTCATATAGTCCAGCCTCTTGGATTATTTGCTAAGTATATGGATTGAATAAGTATGGTGAAAGGATACAACTCTGAAGCATACCTTTCATGTTTTTAAACCACGCAGTATCCCCTTGTTCTGTTCGAATGACTAACTCTTGGTCTATGTACAGACTCCACATGAGCACAATTAAGTGTTCTGGAATTCCCATTCTTTTCCATATTATACATAATTTGTTATGATCCACACAGTCGAATGACTGCATAATCAATAAAACACAGGTAAACATCTTTCTGGTATTCTCTGCCTTCAACCAATATTCAGCTGGCCTCAGCAATGATATCCCTCATTCCACGTCCTCTTCTGAATCCAACATGAATTTCTGGTAGTTCCTGTCGATGTACTGCTGCAACCGCTTTTGAATGAGCTTCAGCAAAATTTTACTTTCATGTGATATTAATGATATTTTCGATAATTTCCACATTCTGTTGATCACCTATCTTTGAAATGGGCACAGATATGGATCTCTTCCAGTTAGTTTGCCAGGTAGCTCTCTTCCAAATTTCTTGGCATAGACAAGTGAGTGCTTCCACTGTTGCAATCATTTGGTGAAACATCTCAACTGCCATTCTGTCAATTCTTAAATCCCTGGTTTTCGCCAATGCCTTCAGTGCAGCTTAGACTTCTTCCTTCAGTACCATTGGTTTTTGTTCTTATGCTACCTCCTGAAATTGTTGAACATTGGCCAATTCTTTTTGGTACAGTGACTCCATATTCCTTCTATCTACTTTTCATACTTCCTGTATCATTCAATATTTTGCCCATAGAATCCTTTGATATTGCAACTCGATGCTTGAATTTTTATTCAGTTATTTCAGCTTGAGAAATGCTGAGTGTGTTCTTCCCTTTTGGTGTTCTAACTCCAGATCTTTGCACATTTCATTATAATACTTTATTTTTCCTCAAACTTCATTTATAAGCTGTCAGTAATTTTTGTAGGGGACATCTTGAAAGTACTACCAGTTTCTTCTTACTTCTTACGACATACGTCCCAGTCATAATAATCTGTCACTTTGGCCATTGGAGTAGCCTTCCCAGTGACCTCTTTACTTTTTGTTGGTTCTGCTTTAGTCTATTTTTAATGTAGCAGCGACCTCTCTGACCTCATCCTCTAGTATTTCTCTTTGCTTACAGATCTCCAGTTACATTATTTTTGTTGTTGTTAGTCGCTGTTGAGTAGGTACCAACTCACGGTGACCCATGTATGACAGAACAAAACTTTGTCTGGTCCTGCTCCATCTTTATGATCTTTGGTATGTTTGAGCCTATTATTGCAGCTTTTGTAACAATCTATTTAACTGAGGATTTTTCTCAATTTCCCCGGTCTTCCACTTTACGAAACAGGATATCCTTCTCCAAAAATTGGTCTTCCTAATGACTCACCAAAGTAAATGAGTTGGATCTTGGATAATATTCTATGATCCATAGGGTTTTTATTGGCTAATTTTTGGAAGTAGATTGGCAGGCTTTTCTTCCTAGTCAGTCTTATTCTGGATGCTCCATTGAAACCTGTCCACCATGAGTAACCCTGCTGATATTTGAAATACCAGTGGCATAGGTTCCAGTATTATGGCAACACACAAGACACACAGTACAAAAAACTGACAGACCAGTGGTGGAATTAAATGTTAGCTGTTAATCTCATTATTGCTGATGTTAAATTTGGCCTCCCATTAGAGAGAAAACATGCCATTCATAGAGACTTTTATTGTTCCATTTTCAGTTGTTATGTAAATTAATAAATTACCTTTGGAATTTAAGCAATGCATTTTTGAAATGTACCAAGTTAAAAAAATATTGATTTTGTATTAATTTTGCTGCAAATCTGGACTAAGTACACCCACAATATCAATGAGACTTAAGATTTTCTTCCTAAATGACAGTAAAGGCTCAAAAATAGCACCCTTTAAGGAAAGACACATAATATTAACACAGAGGGACATGACATAGTTTGAATGAATGCATAGTGACATGAGGCTCTTAGACCTCCACAAACCATTACATTGAAGAGGGTGTAATCATGAATATACTGCAACAAATCTGTAGTCTTATTTGACAACTTTCACTTCTAGCCCCTTGCCCTTGTATTTTGTATCTGAAAGTCAGTAAGAAAAAGAGACTGAGAAGAAGCAACTACTCCAGAGTGACTCTCTAGATCCTACTTTCTTGTTCTCCCATTTTCTTTTTTATGATATTTTTATTTTTACTACTTAAAAATGTATAGAATCCACTCCTAGGTATATACACAAAAGAATTTAAGTCTGGGTCTCAAGCAGATACTTGTACACCCAATGTTCACAGCAGCACTTTCCACAATAGCCAAAAGGTAGAAACAACCCAAATGCCCACTGACAAATGAATGGATAAACAAAAATGTTGTACAAACATACAATGAGATATTGTTCAGCCATAAAAGGAAATGTTCTGACACATGCTATGTCATAAATGAACCTTGAAAACATTATGCTGAGTGAAATAAGTCAGACACAAAAGGACAAATATTGTATGATCCCACTTATATGAAATATCTAGAATAGGCAAATGCATAAAGACAAAAGTTTGTTAGTGGTTACCAGGGACTGAGGGGAGGAAGAAATTGCTTAAGGGGTACTGAGTTTCTATCTTGGGTGATAAAACACTTTTTAAAATGGATCGTGGTGATGGTTGCATAACATAGTGAATGCAGTAAATGTCACTTAAAAATGGTAAAAATGGCACATTTTTTGTTGTATATATATTTACAATACAATTTTTTAAAAATTATTAATGCTGCTTTTATATATTTTATATATTTATCAACTCCTGGACACATGATGACAATATTTAAATACTATGCTTGTGGTATTCATCTACTCTACATTAAAGATAGGCAAGCAGATTTAGCAGAAATATATTTTCTCATTTTCTTGTTTGTTAACAGGATTGATGATAATCCATTTACTCTTAATTATTCAATTGTGAAAATAATTAATTAAAACATAGATAATCCAGGCCCCATGCCTTGCGATGGTGGGTTAAATAAAGTATACTGTTTGGTCCAAGACAATAAAGTTATCATAAATAGGTTGTAGTGGCACAGTGATTAAGTGCTCAGCTGCTAACTAAAAAGTTGGCAGTTTGAACCCACCACCTGCTCCATGGGAGAAAGATGGGGCAGTCTACTTCAGTGAAGATTTACAACCTTGGAAACCCAGTGGGGCAGTTCTACTCTGTCCTACAGGGTTGCTATGAGTCAGAATCAACTCAATGGCAATGCGTTGGAAGCAAAACATAAATATATGTACAGTGAACCAAAAGTCAAGCTCATGCCAGAGCAGGCCAAGACAGTAAAACTATTGGCCAGGCTATGTCCTGTAAAAGGGCCTGATATGGAAGCTGAATCCAAATAGACACACCAGTTATTATCTGCATCATTTTAATTTCCTTCCTCCAGAATTTGAACTGGAAATAAAGGGAAAAAGGATAGGCATTTGGAAGCTGCAGTACAGTAAATTACTTAATATGGCCCTTCTAGCCATAGTCTTTGTGACTCCAACACAATGACTGAGTGTGACTATGCAAATAAGGTGCTTGTGGCCCACCAAGAGGAATGGACAGCCTGCTTATAAGGCAGATGAGGTGCATGGAACCTTATGAGGGAACTGGTCAGTTTTGCCACTCTGCTGGGTTTAAAGGGAGTCAATCCCCGAAGCTGGAGAGGGGACCTCATTATCAACAAGAAGAAGAGCTGGCAGCGGAGCTTATCCTTTGTCCTGGTGGTCCCTGCACTGAGTATCTTCTTCTAGACCCAGGAGACAGAGAGAGCTGTAACAACAGAGATGACGTGAGATGGTGAGAAGCAAGTTGGCAAGAAGCAGCAGAGAAAGGGTGGCAGCAGAACCGGGAGACTGGTGCAAGATGGCGCAGTAGGCTTCTCAGCACGTGGAACAAGGTGACTACAATGGGTGTGCCGACCCATGGGGCGAGAGAGCTGAATGTCTTTGGGCTGCAGCTTACTGGTGGAGCGGGGTGCTTCTGGGCACTTACTGACGCAGCTATAGAGCTTTGTAACACTTGCCAAAGGAGAGCAGTGGCCAGGCTCATGGGCTGAGAGGCTGAGGAAGAGGGAGAGGCTACCTGCAGGCATGGCTGAGAAGAAGCTATCCTCATGGAAGAACTTCTTCCTGAGTTGTTTCTGGTCCTGAATTATAATCTGTTACTTCCCTAATAAACTCCACAACTGTGAATATGGTCTGTAAGTTCTGTGTGGCTATTGGAATGAATTATCAAACCCAACAAAGGAGTAGAGAGTGCCATGGGAGGGATGGTTGGTGTCAGAATTGGTAAAATGTTTCAAGAGAGGAAATATGTTTGACCTCTACCTCATAGGGATCAGCTTCAGGCTGATGATAATGGTGATTCTCCTCCTCCTCCCTCCCGAAATTAGATGAGGAGGTCCAACGCCACCACACCATTTTTAGAGAAGCAGAAGTAGAAAGACACACAGAGAAATAGCAATGTACAGACACTTGCATCAGTAAAAACTATTACAGACTGAGGCAAGCTGTGCATAAACAGAACTAGGTTGAAACAAAAGCCATGAAGTGGAGAAAAGATACACACAGTGAAAAGTGAAGAGCTAACAGTAGCCATAGTAACAGTGTAAGTACAGACAAAAAGGATTCAATTTTAATGAAGTAAAACATTTTCCTACTGTTGTGTTGATACTTGAAATGCATACAAAATTTCAAGAGGCAATTTCAATTCAAGCCATGGGGGCTAGCTGTGTTGCTGCTTCTGGATTCTCACAACATGCGACCAGGCTTTGTGGCTGAGACTTCTGTCTTTTCTATCTCCACGTTCATCTTTACCATGAAGCCCCCATTTCACCATTGTATGAGGCTACTTCATTTATTAGTTTCCTACTACTGCTATAACAAATTAACACAAACTCCATGGCTTAAAATAACACAATGTTAGTATCTTACCAATCTGCAGTTCAAATGTCCTATCATGTCTCATGGGGCAAAATCAAGGTGTCAGCAGGGCCACAGTCCTTCTGGAGGCTTTTAAGGAGAATCTGTTCCCTCGTCTTTTCCAGCTTCTAGAAACCACCTGAATTCCTTGGCTTGTGGCTCCTTCTAACATCTTCAAAGCCAAAAGCATAGTGTCTTCCAATATCTCTCTCTGACTCTGACCTTCCTGCTTCCCTGTTTTAAGGACTTTTATGATTACACTGGGTACACCTGGATCATCCAGGATAATCTTCCAATCTTAAAACTGTTAACTTAATCACACCTGCAAATTCTCTCTAGCTGTATGAGATAACATATTCACAGGTTTCAAGGATTAGGAGATGGACATCTTGGAGGCCATTATTTTGCCTACCATTTTTCACATAATGAAGCTTCAAGAAACTAGTTGACAAAATGGTATTACAGAAAGCTATGCCCTGGGAGTTTATTAGTAGGAGAAAAATCTTTGAGTCTGACTTGCCAGAGAAATCTTCACAGAAGAGTAAAATTTTGAATGTTATAGGAGTTTTTCATTGTCAAAGAAGAGAATGAATTCAATTCCAGGGTACAGATAGGAAAAAGGAAAAAAAAAAAAAAAGGCAGTATAAGCAAAGATGTGGAGGAAAAATAGATTTCAAGAGAGAGGGGTTTTGGTAGCCTTCTTGCAGCTAAATATTCACATAAGAGAATAGATAAAAAGCAGATTGAAAAGTTAGATTTGGACAAAATGCAGAAAGTTTTGAAGGCCTAACAAAAATATTTTCATTTTAGCCCATACGAGTAGTCTGTGGTGAAGACAGGACTGGAGAGAGAATTCCAGGTAGCTTTTACAGTCTGACTATGAGTCGGAACTGACTTGACAGCACACAACAACAAAACTACAAAATTGCAATCTGAAGTCATGAAGTATAAAGTATTCACTGGAACTAGTGAGGTAACAAATACAAATTAAAGGGCTAATATAACAATGCTGAATTTTAATTTGATGCTAAGAAACTATTTCATGTGGTGAAAGTATGTAAATCAAATATTTTATTTGGTGAGTGTAGATGTGATTTAAACCCACTCCCCCCAAACAACAACAGTCACAACAACAAATTGCCATCAAGTTGATCCTGACTCATGGTGATCCTACATTTTGCAGAGTAAAACTGCTCCGTAGGGTTTTCTTAGATTAGTAGAAATCAACTTGATGGCAGTTAGCAACAGTCTTTATGGAAGTAGATCACCAGGCTTTTCCTCTGTGACATTGCTGGGTGGATTCGAACCACCAACCTTTAGGTTAGTAGTAGAGTGCAAACCATTTGCACCATCTAGGCATGTGATTTAAACACATTTTCTTTTATTATTATTTGTGTCAACATTTATTGTAGGTTAATGCAAGGGAGTAATGATACGGAGAAATTATAGTAAATATAAAGTGATAATTGTGTATAATTATAAATTATAATTAGGCATAAATAAAATGGTTACACACGAACATGGGTAAATACTACAGATAGTCAGCTAAAAATGAAGTCTTAGGAAGGAAAAAAAATCCTTTTTTTAAATTTTGACACTATTCGGAAGATTTTACTGTTCTCCTTTTGTGCTTCATATCGATAGTTTCATCTTTTACTATTGTAGCCTAAACCAGAGCCTGCTCTATTGCTACAAGACTGATGTTTCATATCACCACAAAGGTAAGAAAGAAATGAAGAACTTTGTTTGGTTTATGAAATCCTCTATTGCAGCAATTCTTGTAATAGTAATGTAAAAGTTATATGCTTATGTCAACCAAACACAACTAACCCAAAATATAAGAAAATAATAGTGACTGTTTGAAAACCAGATCTATCATGAGTATGAATGTCTTTGAAAAAGACAGATGATGATAAGATATCCATTGTAAGAAATGATGGGGATGGGGAGGAGATTCAAAGAATAATGTGCTATATGCCAAGTACTGTGCATAATTAATTTCACAACAACACAATTTTAATGTGAGAATACTGAGACACAGAGAGGTTAAATATTTATGTTTACACAGTTAGAAATTGTTGGTTGGGGTTGGGGAGGATCAAACAGAGTAGTCCTGGAGATGCAGGGATTCTTCATATTAAGCAGCATTGCCTCTCTAAAAAATAAAGGTTTTTATTAAATTCTCTCCAAAGTCCATTCCAGTACCAGCATTCTATAAATATTAATGTATTTGGGATAAGCACGTGACATCTAGTTGTCTCTCGTGTAATAAAATGAAGAATAATTTCATAACTTTTTTTTTTTTAGGATGTAATTCAAGGACAGGCAAACTTAAGCCATTGGGTAAAATGCAACGCTAATCCCAAAATTCTTAGACTAGTTAGTTTGATGCACGACGTTCAGAGTGCTTAATTTAATTTGTTAAGTGTTATATTTTAAATTTTAACACCCAACAAGGCCAATAGCATCCAAATATGCTAAGAGCCTAGCAAGAGACAATGATTTTACGCACTCCAATCCACACCAAAAAAAGAAAACAATAACCACAAAACAGAACATTTTATCAGTCAGATTGTTGGTTTGTGTCACTGGTTCTCAAATCTGTCTGCACATTTGAATCATCTAGTGAACTTAAAAAAAGTATATAGGCTCTTCTACAATGAAATTCAGATTTAATTTATCTTTCGTAAGGATTAATGATCTATATTTTTTAAATACCACTTTATATCAATTACAGGTATTAGTATAAGAACCTCATAAAAACAGTGAGAAAATATGGCCCTCTCTACTTGGCAGTGCCACAATCTGTATTGCTTTTAGAGTATATTATTAGGTTAAGAATGAATTCTGCAATGGACAATAGACGTGCAAACATTTCCGAACATGAGAATTCTTATTATGTGAAAAGAGAAAGATTTAAGGCCATATGATGAAAGCACATGCATGGATTAGTTTTCATTAAGGCTGTAGAAGCAGATGCCATTAAACATTATGTCTTTGCATTCCATTAATGTATATTTTTAGGTTTTGCTTTGTTTTTCAGTACTGGCAGTACATGAAATATTGCTGCATTATAAATTTCCAAATGGGCAATGCTGAAAACATTGCATCTGGCTGGCCATTTGTTAAAAGGTGAGAGGCCTCAGGGAAAGAATGGTACAAGGAAATTTTGCCTTTGTTATCATGATTTACAATTACAGAAGGGTCATGTCTGGGTTGTGTTTTCTATGATGGCCTTATGTTTTGATATGCTCCTTCCAGGCATTTGAGAATGTTGTTAGTTACCGTGTTAAAATTGTGTCAGATAGGTAAAGAGAAAGCCCAGAAGGACATAACTGCTCCTGAACCTTCTAAAGAAGTTGGCATTGGATTCACAATTCAAATGGGAGTGTTATCATTATTAACAAAACTTTGTAAGGATACTTGAAATACTGCAGCATGTGTATGGCTCCCCCCACATCGCAGTCTTGCCAAACTGTGGTTTGTACATGGAATTTACTAGTTTCTGTGGTTAACACACTGATAGCAGTGATGTCAGATTAAACAAATTATTGTTCCAAGTTCAGAACTACCACCCACTGCCCCAGATAATAAAGTAGAATAATTGTTTCTTTGGGGGAAAAAAAAAAAAGAAAGAACTTTGAAACAAGAATCCAAATTGTTTACTGGTAATGCTGCATAAATAAGAGCATATTGTATGCGTCGTACATGACATTTAATAAGGATCCATCTGTACTTGTTTGGTTTTCATCTCTTTCACATAAAATAGGGATTAGGAAGCCAGTATTTTTAAAAGGAATTTGCTCTTCTGCATAAATGGAAACAGTATTTTAAAGGATACTTGAGATGAAACATCACAGGAATGTCATTTTCATTGGAGAAAAACTCTTTGGAATAAAAATTGTCAAACAAATAGAACTCCCTTGCCTACTTGCCCTTCCATCACACTATCTCGGAAAAATACCAACCTATAGATGGAACTCAACCAACCTCCTGGTCCTCAACTGTGCCCTGACTACTAAGCGAATCACATAGGTGGACAAAGTGACACTGACTGTGCTACCCAGTGCTTCTGGACAATTTTACATTAATATCCCATTGTAAACTCACAGGCCCATCCTTTATAATCACTTTATTTTTTTCTCACTCTTCTTAAACTGACAGTAAGTTCACCATATCCATTCCCTTCAACAGATGACTTGAGACCAAATCTTCTATACGTATCCACTTCCATTTTTTTCCCACATTTCCTCCTATTTTAATGGAAGCAGGGTGGCTCCCCTATCTAAGACCTTTATGCTTGTGTTCTGGCTCCTGGCTTCTCTACCATCATATTAAAGACCTTGTGTATAAATAATAATGCATACATTGACTGTTCCGAAGGTCTCTTTGACAGGCAAACACATGGCTCTTTACATTTAATATAAAATGTGCACCTGAATTAGAGTATTGGTAATGATTTTTAGTGAAATTGAAGAATAGCTTTATGTCAAACACTAGGCAAGATTACACTCAAAAACTGATTAAAAATGTCTAGTGTCTTTTCCTCAGTCTCTTTAGCATTGCTGCCACCATGATGTCACCTTTGTTCCCCACATAAAGAGCTCAGCAGTTCTGGTCCTACTTTTCCCATTCCTAAGCCTTCCCCACTGAGTCTCAGTCTCTTTTTCTCATGCAGAGAAAGTGAGCTCAAATGCATTTTTCCTAAAGGCATACCCACTTCATCCTCAGAATTCTTTTTAGCTACGTAGAAAGCCACATAATTGATAATAATGACTTGTAGTCAATCAATTAAAGACTTATTTACAGGGAGCCAACTTCCTTAGTAGGAATGGATAATTACAAATATACAAAAAAAAATTTGTTCTGCTAAAAAAATTATCATTTTTTCTCTTATTCCTTCAGTCTCCTCTATTGGTTCTATCTCAATAACATTTAAACATGTTCAAGATGCTTACACATTCAGGGAAAAATATCCCACTGCCGTGAAGTTGATTCTGACTTACAGCGACCCTATAGGATAGAGTAGAACTGCCCCATAGGGTTTCCAAGGCTGTAAATCTTTACGGAAGCAGACTGCCACACCTTTCTCCTGCGAAGAGGATGGTGGGTTCACACCACCAACTTTTGTTTAACAGCCAAATGCTTTAACCACTGCACCCCCAGGGCTCTAAGGGGAAAATACAACAAACAAAAATTTTGAACCCGCATTCACATGCACACATTCACCCCAAAGGCTCAATTATCATCTGTAAACAGATAATTCCTTAATCCTAACCTCTATATCTCCAAGATACTTAATAGATAAATCAGATACCTCAAACTCAGAATGTCTAAAATCAAATTTATCAGTTTTTCTCACAAATTTGCCCGTTCTCCATGTTTGTCTGTCTAATTAAATAACCTCCAATTACTCAACCTTAAAAATACCTTTGATTGTTTTTATCCCCCCCCCCCCCCCATTTAGCAATCACTTAGCGCACCATATCTCTGTCCTGGACCACTGCAATAATTTCTATTTGGCTTCCCTGTATCTACTTGCCCTGCTCCAATACATTATTTTTAAATGAAAGTCCACTGTACCAGTTTTGCTTATAATCTCCTAATGAATTCCCATTGCTCTTAACATAGAATCCCAAACACTTAATACAGCTTGTAAGGGTCTACAAACCAAGCCTTAACTTCTGTCCAGACCCATTTTACCTCACTTTGCACCCAGATATTCTGAACTTCTTACAGTGCCTTAAATACGCCCACATTCTCGCTCTGGTCCAGGGCTTTACATATGCCATATTGTCTACCTAGATTGCACCATCTTATCTAATACTGTAAATTCACTTTAATAATGCTTACTTTTCTTTAAAATCTGTACTTAATGTCACTTCATTTGGAAGCCTTCCCTAACTTCACAAACTTAAGTTAAAATCCCCTGATTTATGCTCTTACATCACCATATTCTTCACTGTACGTCACACATGCAAATAGTTGCTTTCTAGAAAGTATGCTCCATGAGGACAGCAACTCTCTCTAACTTATTATTCCCAACTGCATTCCAGGGCTTAGAACAGGTTTTCATCAATAAATGATTTATAGAATTAATTCCATATTGTGGCTGTAAAGCTTGAACACATAAGTATTATTTATGTTTTTACAGATAAAATCCTCTCAGTGGTATGCTAAAGGCACAGATTTATTTAGTGAAAATCAGAGATATAAATCAAAAGAAATGTCTTTTATTTTATTTTTTACTGTGCTTTAGATGAAAGTTTACAGCTTAAGTTATTTTCTCATACAAAAATTTATACATATATCGTTATGTGACCCTAGTTGTAATAGAAATGTTGTCTTAATGCACCAAATTAATGGCAATTTTGCTTAGCACATTGTGCTCTGCATTGGTAATGAAAGCCAAAATATTGGACATATTGTGTAATGTCATTGGCTATATCATATATGTTAATGTAATAGTGATCAATCTGTTGTAACTTATATTCACGTATATATTCAGAATTATGGTCATGACGTAGAATGGAAAATCTGAGCTGAAAATTGCATACTTGCTTATAGTCATCACCTGAATGAACACTGTTTCACTGCTTTTTTTTTTTACTCTAACAACCTTTAAAGAGTAAGTGTTGTGACGAGAGGCCTCCTTGGAAGAATAGACCAGTGAGGCACAGAGACAGAAAGGTGAGGGTTTGACAAGTTGCCTATGGAAAAAAGGAGTACATGAGGGTGTTTCAGCTTCCAGATATCATCTTAAAAAGGTATTAAAATGTGCATAGAGAGGAATGTCTTTCTAGAGATCATATGTGTATTGTATTTTTATTTTTTCCTGAAAAGTACTGAGAAAGGACCTTCAAGTTAGATAGCTATTCATTTGAACTATTTATGAAATGTGATTTTTTTTGTACCCTGTACCACATCCTGAAGTTTTTAACAAAGGAAGAGGAGGAATAAGTAGTCACTTTAGAGACTGAGGAGTTGTCATAATTGCCCCTCTCAACACTCTGATGGTCACTGTACAAAATAACTGCAATTGAAACCTTAGTTTAAGCTTTATAGAAAATGGAGTAGGGGAGGACTGGCACTGTTCTATAACCTCTTGAGAGTTCATTGCTTTGGTATTTGACTCCAGTACAAACAATGTGGTATCTTTTAATCTACTACCATTGTTGTCATCGGGCACAAATACAAAATATATATGATATGGAAGGGAGCCTATCACAAATATTTGGGTGATTGAGGGAACCTAAAGGAAAATTAATAAATTTCAGAGTCTCAGACACGCACTGCTCATGGGCTACACCAGAATAGGTGCCTGCCAAGCTACTCCAGGGCTCCTACTCTGTTTGGGTTGGGGAGGCCAAGATGGTAGAAGAGAGTGCACATAGATGCATGAGGGAGTCCAGTCATAGTAAACAGTGGGTTGTGGATGAAGATATGTTCAAATTAACTTATGAAAAATATGATTTTATAAAAAGCAATTATTGATTGGATCACTCCTAGGAAACTAATATCAAAGCCGACCCTCACCTCAGCTATGTAAAGCCTCTAAGAAGAGGCAGCTCCTACTGCTATTATGTTCTGACGAAGGGCTTAATCCTGAGAATAGTAGAGATGATGAGGACCTACTCCAACTTCTAAGAAGTACTATTCCAGTGCATCCAGCAGCATGTAGACATTGAATCCCTAGAAGTCACTCCCATTCACATTCTATGGATAGAAGCCTTCCATAAAGTAAAAGTGGAACAAAGAAAAATGACACCATCCTTGCTCTTTCCTTGATTTGTACCAAGTGAAAGTGCCCAAGGTAAAGCCAGAGAAATTTTATTTCCAGGCACCTTGAGAGGGAGAGGTCATGGAAAGCCTTGTCTTATATCTTGAATTGTGCTCAGAGTACGTGCCATAAAATAAGCCTGCTAGGTGTTTGACTCTTTAGGGAAATATTGCACTTTTTAAAATCAATAATTTGTGAGAACACAGAAAACATTCTGATATATTGCATATTCCCTGAGTTCCACAGACCCTGTACATCCTCATAATGAAAGTGAATTAAAAAAATCAAGAATTATTTAGTTATGGGTATACCATAATACTCTGAATAGGCTCATTAATAAATTGTCACAATATATCCTGAATTCAGAATGACCTGGGGTGTTTATGAGGAAGCTGCTGGTTTTCAGCACATGATTTGAATAAAAGATATAATTAAATACTTACAGATAATGAGAATAAAGAAAAATGCCTTTGTTGTCTCAAAGGGTTTTATCATTTTGACAGGATGCCCAAAGGCAGTGATTCCCAAACATTTTTACATCCTGGTATGAGTAGAATAAAATATCATTGTATGGGACACAGGAGTGTATGAGAAGGCTGTTTAAGGCAAGAAAGTGGGCAGGCCAGGAGACTCCAGAAGTCACCAATGGTGAAGGAAATGAATAAAGCAGCACTTCTTAACTCTGCACGGGCACACTTATTGGGGAGTTCTGCCCTCAGATATTTCAGGGGCACTGCTACTTCATCTTGATAGAAAGATTCATTGGGGACCTGGTTTAACTGAAAGACTAGTTCATGTGGGTTTTCAAAAACTTTAGAGTATATTAGTTCATAATACTCCTTATCATGAAATTATGTTATAATTTCCTTCAATTTATAGTTATTTCCCCTTTTCATTCAGTATTCTGTTTACTTGCATCTTTTCTGTATTTTTCTTGGTTCATCTGGACAGAAGTCTATCTAATTTATCTTTTCAAAGATCCAGCTTTTGGATTGTTTACGTATTTATACTATCAAGCTTGTTCACTGTTTCACTGATTTCTGCCATTACCTTCATTATTTCATTTCTTATTGTTTCTTTGGATTTACTCTGCTGCTCTTTAAAACACTTTTTTTTTTTAGTTACATACCTTGCTCATTTAATTTTGTTTTAAATATTGTAATTAAGATATAATTTGCATATTGTAAAATTTTCCCTTCTTAATGTAAAGTTCTGCAAGTTCTGAGAAATGCATAAGCACCACAATCAAGATGCAAAACAGTTCTGTTGCTCTCCAAAATTCTCATGTGTCCCTTTGTAGTCAGCATTTCCCTGTTCTCTGTCCCTGGCAACATTGATGTGTTGTATCTCTGTACTGTTTTGACTTTTCCAGAATGTGATATAAAGAAAATCACACAGTATGGAGGATTTTGAATATTTTTTTTTTAACTTGTCATGTTGTTGTTGTTGTTAGGTGCCACTGAGTTGGTTCTGACCCACGTGACCCTATGTACAACAGAATGAAACACTGCTCAGTTCTGTGCCACCCTTATAATCATTGTTATGCTTGAACCTATAGTTGTAGCCACTGTGTCAATCCATCTCATTGAGGGTCTTCCTCTGTTTCTACTTTACCAAGGATGATGTCTTTTTCCAGGGACCAGTCTCTTCTGATAACATGTCCAAAGTATGTGAGATGAAGTCTCACCATTCTTGCTTCTAATGAGCATTCTGGCTGTACTTCTTCCAAGACAAATTTGTTTGTTCTTCTGGCAGTCCATGGTATATTCAATATTCTTCACCAACACTCATAATTCAAATGCATCAATTCTTCTTCAGTCTTCCTTATTCATTGCCCAGCTTTCACATGCATATGAGACAATTGAAAATACCACGGCTTGAGTCAGACTCACCTTAGTCCTTAAAATTACATCTTTGCTTTTTAACACTTTAAAGAGGTCTTTTGCAGCACATTTCCCCACTGCAATGTGTCATTTGATTTCTTGACTGCTGCTTCCATGGGCATTGATTGTGAATCCAAGTAAAACGAAATCCTTGATAACTTCAGTATTTTCTCCGTTTATCCATGATGTTGCTTATTGGTCCAGTTGTGAGGATTTTGTTTTCTTTATGTTGAGATATAATCCATACTGAAGGCTGAGGTCTTTGATCTTAATCAGTAAGTGCTTCAAGCTCTTTTCACTTTAGGCAAGCAAGGTTGTGTCATCTCCATATCGTAGGTGGTTAATAAGACTTCCTTAAATCATGATGCTGCATTCTTCTTGGTATAATCTAGATCCTCAGATTATTTGCTCAGCATACAGATTGAATAAGTATGGTGAAAGGATACAACCCTGGAGCACACCTTTCTTGACTTTAAACCACACAGTATCCCCTTGTTCTGTTCGAATGACTGTCTCTTGATCTATGTACAGGCTCCTCATGAGCACAATTAAATGTTCTGGAATTCCTATTCTTTGAAATGTTACCCATAATTTATTATGATCCGCAAGTCGAATGCCTTTGCATAGTCAGTAATACACAGGTAAACATCTTGCTGGTATTCTCTGCCTTAAGCCATGATCCATCTGACATCAGCAATGATATCCCTTGTTCCATGTCCTCTTCTGAATCTGGCTTGAATTTCTGGCAGTTCCGTCAATGTACTGCTGTAACCGCTTTGAATGATTGTCAGCAAAATTTTACTTGTGCGTGATATTAATGATATTGTCCTATAATTTCCTCATTCTATTGGATTGCCTTTCTTTAGAATGGTTACAAATACGGATCTCCTCCAGTCTGTTGGCCAGGTAGCTGTCTTCCAAATTTCTTACCACAAACGTGTGAGCACCTCCAGTGCCGCATCTATTTGTCAAAACATCTCAATTGGTATTCCATCAATTCCTGGAGCCTCGTTTTTCGCCAGTGTCTTCAGTGCAGCTTGGACTTCTTCCTTCAGTACCATAGCTTCTTGATCATACGCTACCTCCTGAAGTAGTTGAACATCAACCAATTGTTTTCAGATAAGTGACTCTTTGTATTTCTTCCATCTTCTGATGCTTCCTTCATCATTTAGTATTTTCCTCATACAATCCTTCAATATTGCAACCTGAGACTTCAATTTTTATTTCAGTTCTTTCAGCTTGAGAAATGCTGACTGTGTTCTTCCCTTTTGGTTTCTAACTCCAGGTCTTTGCACATTTCATTGTAATAATTCACTTTTTCTTCTCAAGTTGCCCTTTGAAATCTTCTGTTCATCAGTAGTTTATTTCTCTTTATTCCTGAGTCTTCTTTTGTATTGTACAGATGCACCACTGTTTATTTATTCATTCTCCAATTGAGAGACTTTTGGGTTGTTTTCAGTTTTTTGCTGATTACTTAAGAGGTCATTAAAAACAGTCTTGTACAGATTTTCGTGTAACTGTAAGTTTTTATTCCACTTAGGTAAAATATAGCAATGAAATTGCAAGTTCACAAGTTAAGTGTTTAATTAAAAGAAAAAAAAAGAAAACCTGCCAAACAATTACCCAAAATTCCTATACCATTTACCATCCCTTCCAGCAATTTGTGAGTGTTCTAGTTACTCTGCATACTTGCCAACACATACACACAGCATATATGTGCATATATACATATATGTATGTATATATATATATACGCACACAGTGATTCTAACAGGTGTGCAGTCATATCTCATTGTGGTTTTAATTTGCATTTTCTTAATGACTAATGATGTTGAGCACTTTTTTTTTTTTTATATATATATATATTTTATTGTACTTCAGGTGAAAGCTTACAGAGCAAATAGTTTCTCATGAAATAGTAGTACACATGTTGTTTTTTGACATTGGTTAACAACCCCACAACGTATTAAGCCTCTAAATTCTCAACCTTTTTTTTTGATGAAAATTACAGATGGCCAAAGATACACCGTTTCAAAAATTTCTACATTCACAGTTCAGTGACATTGACTACGCTCTTCCAACTGTGCTGTTATTCTCACTTAAGATGAAGGCTTACAGAACAAAATAGTTTATCATTTAACAGTTACTACACATGTTGCCCTATGACAATGGTTAACAATCTCACAGCACATCAAGAATATCCTTACTCCACCTTGTGTTCCCTATCACCAGGGGGCTTCCTTGTCCCCTTCTGTCTTCTGGACCTTGTCAGTGGACTATTGTACCTCTTTAGTCTCATTTGTTTATTTATTTATTTATTTATTTTTATTTTATTTAAACACCATTTCAAAACTTTTTACTTACACATTTAAGTGATATTGACTATGCTCTTCCAATTGTGCTGCCATTCTCGCCCAAGATGAAGGCTTACAGGACAAAACAGCCTCCCATTTAATAGTTACTACAAATGTTGCCCTATAGCAGTGGTCAACAATCTCACAATACATCGACAGTGTCCTTATTCAATTTGTGTTCCTTATCATCAGTTTCCTACTCTCCCTCTGCCTTCTGGCCCTTGTCACCGGACTCCTGTACCTCGTTAGTCCCATTTAGTTTTACTGGGGTGTCCATTCCCAGGCTTAACATCGAACCTTGAAGGTAACTTCACCTCTGAGCTGAAAGGGTGTCTGGGGGCCACACTCTCGAGGTTTCTCTAGTATTCTTTAGGCCAGTATATCTGGTCTTCTTTTTTTTTTTTTTTTTGGGGGGAGTTAAAATTATGCTCAACATCCTACTCCAGCTCTGCCCAGAACCCTCTGTTGTGATCCTGGTCAGAGGAGTCATTGGTGGTAGCCGGGCACCATCCAGCTGTACTGGGCTCAGTCCCGTGGAGGCCTTGGTAGCTGTGGACCATTAGTCCTTCGGACTAATCTTTTCCTTGTATCCTGTTCTCTTCGTTCTCCCTTGTTCCCGAAGGGATGAGATCAGTGGAGTATCTTAGATGGCCGCTCATAGGCTTTTAAGACCCCAGACACTACTCACCAAGGTAGAATGTAGAGCATTATCTTTATAAGTAGTGTCATGCCAATTGAGCTAGATGTTTCCCGAGATCATGGTCCCCAGAGCCCTCCGTCCAACAACTCAGTCCCTCGGGGGGTTTGGATGTGTCTATAGGGCCTCCATGACCTTTCCTTGTGCAGGTTGTGTTAGTTTCCCCTGTACTATGTACTATCTCATCTCTCACCCAAGTTACCACTTACCTATTACCTATTTAGTATTCCCCCCCCCCCCCATCCCTGGTAACCAACAAGGATTGTTACATTTTGCATGTGAATTTTTTCATGGGTTTTTACAATAGAGGTCTCATACAATATTTGTCCTTTTGTGATTGACTTATTTCACTCAGCATGATGTCCTCCAGTTTCATCCATGTTATGAGATGGTTCACCGATTCATTGTTCTTTCTCGTTGCATAGTACTCCATTGTGTGTATGTACCATAGTTTGTGTATCCATTCGTCTGTTGATGGACATCGAGGTTGTTTCCATCGTTTTGCTATTGTGAATAATGCTGCCATGAACATAAGTGTGCATATGTCTATTCGAGTGATGACTCTTATTTCTCTAGGATATATTCCTAGGAGTGGGATTGCTGGATCGAATGGTACGTCTATTTCTAGCTTTCTGAGGAAACTTGAGCACTTTTTTATGAGCTTATTTGCCATGTTTTTATCCTCTCTGTTGAAGTATCTGCTCAAACCTTGATAATTTGCTATAATAATATATGATATATAAGAAAAAATAAGAAATGAAATAATAAAGTGAATGACAGAAATAAACTAAAAACTGTATAAAAAGATAATGTAGACTATTACATTATACGTCATAATCATTCACTTTATTATTTCATTTCTTATTTTTTTCTGGATATGCTCTGCTGCTTTTTAACAACTTTTGAGTTGAATTGTTTGTTCCTTTAATTTTAGTTAGCATAAATTCAAAAATAATATACAATATAAAAATCGGTACATAGAAGTAGATAACTTGATAAATCCGTCCTGATCAAGTGAAATAAAATTACAGTCAAAATCTATCCTTCTAAAAAATCCAATATCCATGATTTTACAGGTGTATTCTACCAAATTTTGAAGAACCAATTATGTCCTTTATATTACTTGTTTTTATAGAATATTAAACAAAAAGTGAAAACTACTCAAATCATTTTATGAGCCTAGTGTGATCTTAATTCCAAAGTTAGAAAAGGATAATGTGAGTTAATACATTTAAAGGTCCATTTTATTTATGATTATTATCCAAAAATCCTCAATAGACAGTTATATAACAGAATCCAGCATTATATTCTTAAAGAAACATCAAAATTAAAAGAGAATAAATCTAGAATGTTAAGATAGTTCAATATCAGGAAAATATATTATTATATATCACCACATTAGTATACCAAAGAATAAAATCATACTTCAATCATTGTAGAAAAAGCATTTAAGTTATTAAAATAGTAAAATAACTTACTAGTTATAAACATATTCTTAACAAACTAGGAACTGAAGTTAATTCCTTTAACTTGGTAAAAGTTACACTGTGTGTGTGTATATATGTATATATATATATATATATATATATAAATGGAGGAACTTAAGTTGTATTCCTTTTAAGATCTGAGATGAGAGAATGAGGTGTAATATCCCCACTACTATTTTATACTACACTGGAAGTCCTGATTAAATTATGACAACAGGAAAAAAAAGTGATATGAAGATTAGATGGTGTGGTCAGCAGAATTCTAAGTTTACCCCCATAATCTCCACCCACTAATGTTATAACCTGTGACTTCCTTCAATCCAGTGGAATATGGCAAAAGACATGGTAGATCACTTCTGTAATTAGTTTACAATATATAATATAGAGAGCTATAGATATAGACAGGAGTCTCTGGATGGCACAAACGGTTAAGCTCTGGACTATTAGCCAGAAGGCTGGTGGTTTGAATCTATTCAGTGGAACCTTGGAAGACAGGATTGGTGATCTGCTTCTGAAAGGTCACAGTCTTCAAAACCCTATGGAGCAGTTCGACTCTTCATACATGGGTTTGCCATGAGTCTGAATCAACGCAATGACAACTAAAAACAACAACAACATAGATATAGATATAGCAGACTTGGGAGAGACATACTCCTGCTGACTTGAAGAAGAAAACTGTTGTGCTTGGGAGAAGGTCACAGGAAATGGTGGGTGAGTTCTAGGACTTGAGACTCTCAGTGTTAAAACTGTAATGAACTGAATTTTGATAACAACCAGAGAGCTTGAAAGAGGGCCTGGGCCTCAGATGAGATCGCAGCCCTGGCTGACACCTTGATTGCAGACTGTAATACCCTGATTAGAGGATCCAGGTAAAGATATGCCTGGGTTACTACTTATCCACTGAAACTATGCGATAACACATATATATTGTTTTAAGCTGCTGAGTTTGGTAATATTTTACATAGCAATAGAATACTAATACAGAAGTGAAGACAGAAAATTTTCATTTGAAAATAATGTAAACATCTACTTGAAAAAAATAAAGGAATGCATATGTTATTAATTTATTCAACAAATATTTTGGAGTCATTATGTGTCAGGCACTTTTCATGGAATTAGTTGGGACTTGTTAGGTTAGGACTTCAACATAAATTTTGGGGGACATAATTCAATCCATACAGTAGTTGTTAGTTGCTGTTGAGTTGTCTCAGATTCATGGAAACATTATGTATAACAGAACAAACTGTTGCCTGGTCCTGCACCATTTTCATGATCATTAGTATGTTTGAGTCTATTGTGGCTATTGTGTCAATCCATCTCATTGAGGGTTTCCCTCATTTTCACTGGCCCTCTATTTACTAAACATAATCTTTTGGCAGTCCACAATATATTCAATATTCTTTGCCAACACTATCGTTCAAATACATTGATTCTATTTCTGTCTTCCGTTTTCAACATCCAACTTTCACACTGATATGAGGAGATTGAAAAGACCATGGCCTAGGTCAGGTGCAGTAATCAAAATGACATCTTGGCTTTTGAAAACTTTAAAGAGGTCTTTTGCAGCAGGTTTGCCCAATGTAATATGTCATTTGGTTTCTTGACTTCTACTCCCATGGGCATTGATTGTTTATCCAAGTAGAATGAAATCATTGACAATGTCATTTTTTTCTCTATTTAACATAATGTTATTTATCAGTCCGGTTGTAAGTATTTTCTCATTGTATTCACATTCAGGTGTAATTCATATTGAAGGGTGTATTCTTTGACTTTCATCAGCACAATTAAGTTTTCTGGAGTTCTTCACAGTGTTATCCATAATTTGTTATGATCCACACAGTTGAATGCATTTGTGTAGCCAATAAAACACACACAGACATCTTTCTGATATTCTCTGCTTCTGGCCAAGTTCCATACAAAGTGCATTAGAAATTATGTTAAACAGGGAGATAAAGATAAGTCAAATTGAAAAGGTGAGATATGAGCTACTACTTGAAGGAGGTAAAATAAATAACTATAGAATTTTCCAGACAGAAGGAACACCAGGGTAAAGGTCTTAATACATGAGTTTGTCTGCTAGAGAGACAGCCTGGGGGCCAGTGTGGATGTAGTGAATGAGCAAGAAGGAAAATATTACGAATATTTTTATTAGAGGAGTATGAGGCAACCAGATTAGGCAGGTCTCATAGGCCTTGAGAGATCTTGACTTTGAGTAAAATGGAGGAAGATAAGGTCTGACATCTGACTAGTTTTATGTGAATAGACTGGGTGTGGGCATTTCTCAGAAGACCAGTTAGGCAGCTATCGGAGCAATTAATGTTGAGAGTCAGTATTGGTTCAGATCAGGTTGGTAGAAGTTGAGGTGGTGAGGTGTTGTTACAGTTTTGATATATTTTGAAGGTAGAGCTTTGGGAATTTCCTGATAATTGGATGAGGATTATGAAAGAAAGAGGAAAAAAAGATGTCTATAAGATTTTTATCTTAAACAAATGGAAGAATAGAATTGACAATAATTGACACCCACTTGGGATGGGGAGCAAAATAAGTTCAAAGTTCAATTTTAGACCTGTTATGTTTGAGATGCCTTTTTAACCTCCAAAAGGAAATGTGAAGTAGGCTGTTGGCTGTCTTAAGTCTGATGTTCAGGGTAGTGGTCTGGGCTCAAGATACATATTAGAATATTAAGTACAAAAACCCAAAACAAACTCATTGCTGTTTAGTCAATTCAGACTCATGGTGACCCCATGTATTACAAAGTAGAACTACTCTATAGAATTTTCACAGCTATAATCTTTATGGAAGCCGATCATCAGGACTTTCTTCCACGGTACTGATGAGTGCATTTGAACCTGTAACTTATAGGTTAGTACTCTAGTGCAAAACATTTGTACCACCCAGGGAACCGTCAGTAAGTATATAGAACATGTTAAAGCCAAGAGACTGGATTAAGTCACCAAGACAAGTATAAATATAAATTAAAAGAAATAAAAGAATTGAGCCTTTAGATTTTCTAATAAGAGGTCTAAGAGAAGAGAAGTAAAAGCAAAGAAGACTGTAAACATACAGGCATTAAGGAGGAGCAAACCAAGTAAATCTGTTGTCATAGAAACAAATTTAAGTGTGTTTATCAATAACGAAAGGGCAATTTACTCTGTCAAATGTGAATAAAATTTAAATAAGTTGAATACTGAAACTCAACCACTGGAATTAGTAATGTAGAGGTAATTAGTGACTTTGACAAGAATATTTTTGGTGTAATAGGGTGGATAAAGCCTGACTGGAGTAGCTTTGAGAGAGTTTGAAAGGAGAAATTAAAGAGAGTGAATACAAATAACTCAAATAATTTTTGAGAAAACTTTGTACAAAATGAATCAGAAAAACTGGGTGGTAGCTGGCAGTTGCAGGAATATGAGTTTAAGGTATTTTTGCTTATTTATTTTTTTTAAGAATGGGAGAAATAATAGCATGTTATTTACTGATAAGAATGATCTAGGGGAAAGTGAACAGTTGAAGATGTAAAAAAAAAAAAAGATTGAGGTGAAATGCATTTGCAATGACTTTGAATAGGCTAAGAGGGATAAGTTTAGGGCACAAAGAGAGAAATTGACTTTTAGCTGGGAGTTTTAATTAAGAATTCATGTATGGTAGAATACAAACAGATAGATTACGTGTTTCTATAAAGGCAAGCAAATTTATTGATGGAAATTCGTGGAAGTTCTCTTCTGATTGTTTAAATTTTCTTAGTAAACTATTGTGTAATATCATGAGCTGAGCGGTACCATATGTAAAGAGTATTGTTGATTTGAGGGAAGAGGTAAGAAGAGGCAATGGTGATTAATTGTGGTATTGTAGAATGTAAGCATGCATGACCTAGAACTGGGGCTGGAAAAGTTTTTCTGTAAAGGAACGGATAATAAATATTTTAGATTTTGCAGGTTATAATGGTCTCTGTTGGAATTAGTCACCTCTGCCATTGTAGCATGAAAGCAGTCATAGAAAATAGTAACAGAATGAATGTGACTATTTTCCAACAAGTATTTATTGATATTAACATTTGAATTTTGTGTAATTTCACATGCCATAAAAAAATTCTTCTTTAGATTTTTTTAATCATTAAAGGATGTAAAAACCATTTTTAGTTAGCAGGCTGTATTTATTATGGCGATTATCAACTATATAACATTGCCAAAACTCCGAACTGTACATACATTTCATTGTATATACATTGTGCTTCAAAAGCCAATTTTTTAATATAGTTAAAAGCTCTACTTTTCCAAACACACACAGACCTTTTTGGAGAAAAAATTTTAAATGTGATGAAGGACATAAAATATTACCTAAATAAATAGAGACATAGTCTGTGTTCTTGGAAGGAGTGACATAATAATATAAATAGGTTCAATTTTCTCCTAATTAATCTATACAATTTGATGCAATCCCCATCAGAATTCAACCTGTATTTTTTTCAGAAATCTAATAAATTGATTCTAAAATTTATATTCAAGAAAAATCACACAAGAATATTTAGGTCAACATTAAAAGGAAGAATAAAGAGAATTTATTTGGCCTAGCATATTGTAGTTATGCTAAAAAGCCACAGTAAATAAAAAAGCTACAGGAAGAGAAAAGATAGCTTGGACATGTTTTATTTATAAAGAACTTAGTAAGTTTTGAAGACAGCACAGATCAATGGAGGAAAGGATGTAGTCTTAAGTAAACGGTATTAGAAAACTAATATAAGGAGAAAAAAAATACATGTTAAAGTTGTGTAAAATAGTGGAACTTGCATGGATTATAAGCCTTACTTGAAAGATAAATAAATTTAATAGAGGATAATGTAATAAATGTGTTTAATAATATATATTTTTAAATATTTAAAAATATATAAAAGCACAAAACAGAAAGAAAATATATTGATGAATGTGATAACATTAAAATTATTTCTCTTTCAGTAAAAGACACATTAGAAAAGGTTAATGTACAGTGGACAGAATGAGAAAAGTTATCTATAATGCCCAAAACTAAAAGGGAATGTTTACTATACATAAGGGACTTCTGGAAATCATTAAAAAAATGCAACATCTCAAGTATAAGATTAGATTATAAACTGATAATTTCTAAAGGAGGAAGTCCAAATCTAGCAAGCTTTTGAAGAGAGATTTAAAATAATCAATACTTTAAAATATGAAAATTAAAGAGATAATAAAATATCACTTTATGTTCATTTTACTGGCAAAAAAATTTAGGAAGTTGGATAATGTCAAGTGTTGTTGCTAATGTGAAGACATATGGAACCTGTTTAAGAGGCTGTAGACTGAAAAAGCCATAGGAGTCAGCAAACTGGTACTATATGGTCAAATTAAGTATATGTATGTCTGTGTGTGTGTGTATATATATATAGGTAGTCCCCAACTAACGACATATTTGAGTTACAACAAACTGCACTTATGACCATCTATTTTTTTGGTACATTTTATCATTAGTAATATGTATGTATGTATTAAAACATACCTTAAGCGTAAATGTAATGTTTCCAACCCTCAAACACAAATAAAGATCAGATTTATAAAGATACTGATAATAAAAGGCAATAATAATGAAAGCTAAAAAAAAAAAAAAAGAGGTATCAACTTATGTCAGAACCAACTTACAACAGAATCATTGTAAGTAACCCCATCATATGTTGGGGACTACCTGTATATAAATTATAACTATATAGATTATAACTCAACTATATATGAACTAGAAAGTTTATTCTAGTGTTCTTTGTGGTGTCAAACAATTAGAGACAACCTGAAATTCCAACTCTAGTGGAGTGGATAGGTAAAGTATGGTAGATGCATTCCATGGTATGAATATTATGAATAGATGCTAAAATGGATCTTAAGGGCAGAGTCAACATGGCATTATAGAAAGAAGCACCACACCATCCCTCCACAGCAAAGACCTGAAAAACTAAGTAAAAAAGAGACAAACATCAGTCCTTGAACCCTAAGTGTCTAATGAATAGATAAAGAACTCAGCCAAGCATCAACTGGAATAAGAAACTGACAGAGAACAGAGAGCAAGGAGAGATATGCACTGAGGTCCCCTATCAGCTAATGCAGCATAGATTCACCATCTTTGACACCTGCCAGAGATTGATGGACAGGGAGTACAGGAAAGCAGCTTGAAGGAGCTCACAGCAGGAAACAGAACAACCAGTAACCAGTGATACATGTTTTCCCAAATCCTATCATTCTCACCCCTCTCAGCCTCTGCTCCTTCCTAGCTGGCTGAGATCGCTTGGCCAGATGGGAAGTGCAGTCTCTTAGCAGGGAGGCACCAGCTCTGGCCCCACGCCACTTGGACTCATCCTGCCCACACCAGCCGGCTCTACCAGTGCCATTTGTTTGTTGCGTGTGTTGCTTTTTTCTGATTCTTGTCTCTTCCCTGCCTCTCACGACCTCCCCTCCTTTCTCTTGAACACCTGGCTATGTGTGCCAGCTTTACTTCCTGAAAGGCTGAGGCACCGCTTGGCCGGGGAACTACTTTCCCAGTCCGTGCCACCATGCTGGTGAGATCCCCGGGCCTTTTTTTCTGTTTTGTCTTGTTTGTATGTTTTTTTTTTTTTCATGGCTTGGGAGTCCCTTCTAGCTAGGCTGTATTGCCCAGCATGGGAGCCACTTCTCTGGTCTGTGCAATTGCACCAGTGGGATGCCTGGAGCATTTTTTTTTCTTTTCCTTTTTGTCTTCCTTCATTTCTCAGTTTCTTGTCTCTCTATACTTACCTTCTTTTCCTGTCTCCTGAATAGCTGGTGCTCCTTGACATCTCTGCCCCTTCTAGACAGGCTGTAATTCATGCACTGACTGCTTACCTGGTCTTCACAGTGGAATTGGTGGGATACCTGGGGGCTTTTCTTTTCTTTCTTTCTAATTTTTATTTTAATATTTTTAATTTCTTTCTTTCTTTTTCTTTTTTTTTTCCCCCTATTTGAACTTTCACCATTTCTTAGTCTCTTGTCTCTCCCCTCCAATGGCAAGCTCCCTTAGCACTCTTTTATTTTTTGGTGTTTTTGTTTGTTTCTTTGTTTTGTTTTTAATTTTTATTTTTTTAGCTCCTGTTTCTCTCTGCTTTCTCTTTTCTTTCCCATACTCATCTGAGCTCCACACATCACAACCACCTCCCTCATTCCTGCCTACCTGCACTGTGTGCTGAACATCAAACTCTTAAGCAGCTCAGGCACTGCCTACCAGAACCTGCCCTGCACTGATTCCTGGCCAGCCCCGCTGGAGCCAGTACGTGCCACAAACAAACCATCCCAGACCCTCCCCTTCAGATGGACCTGCCCTGCTGCACCATAGCTGAGCGACTGGCTCTGCCCATTGGACAAGGAGGTGAAAAGTATCATGCCTACAGATGATGAAACATCAAAGAACATACAGCCTGCCTGCTCATACATAACCAAATAAAAAAAAAGGACAAAACAAAAAAATCAACAATCAATAAATGAACAAAATAACTACTGAATGTCCTGAAGGCAGCAGGTAATACCAAAATGTATAAAAGAACAGGCCAGGGTGTTTCAAGTATGGATCCAAAATAAAACATCAGATGTCTTTCCAGTAGAAGAAAAGGCACTAGAACTACCTGATAGGGAATTCAAATAGCTAATATTCAGAGGTATCCAAGACTTGAAGCAAAAAGCAGACAAAAATGAGGAAAAAATAGACAAATTCATGGAAAAGGCAAACAAATTCCTAGAAAATACAGACAAAAAAAAATTGAAGAATTCAGGAAAATAATGCAGGAAAAAAATACCAAAATAAATTCACAACAAGAAATCACACAAAAACAATAATTAGAAATAAAAAAGATAAACAACAAGATTTCAGAAACAGATAATGTCATAGAAGGGTTTAGGAGCTGGTTTGAAACAATGGAAGACAGGATCAAGAAACTGAAGACAAACACTTGGATACAACTTTGAGGAAAAATCAGAAAAAAAAAAAAAAAAAGAAATGAAGAAACCCTGAGAAGTATGTGGGATACAATCAAAAGCAAAAATCTGCAAGTGATTGGAGTTCCAGAAAAGGGGGAGAAAATGGAAAACACAGAGAGAATAAGTGAAAAATTGCTGACAAAAAACTTCCCTAATATAATGAAAGAAGAAAAGCTGACCATCCAAGAAGCTCAACGAACTTCATATATGATAGCCCCCTAAAGAAAATCAGGAAAACATCATAATCACAATCACTAAAACCAAAGAAAAACAAAGAATCCTCAGAGCAGCTTGAGAAAAACAAAAAGTCACATAAAGAGGAGAAACAATAAGACTGAGCTCAGATTACTTGGTAGAAACCATGCAGGCAAGAAGGCAATGGGATGACATATATAAAACTTTTAAAGAAAAAAAAAACAACCAAGAATAATATATCCTGTAAAACTCTCATTCAAATGTGATGGTGAAATCAGGACATTTCCAGATAAACAGAAATTAAGTGACTATGTAAAAACCAAACCAAATTTAAAAGAATTATTAAAGGAAGTCCTTTGGTTTGAGAACAAACACCATCAGACCACAGACTGAATTAGGACACAAGATTGTACCAGCCAGATACCAACCTAAGAAATGAACTCTAAACGACTATCCAAAATCAAAAGAATTACAACAGGCAACCAGAGAGGTTAATCTATAAATGACAACAACATCAGAACAATAAAAGAGGAAATAAATGGAGTAGGTATAGAACCTTCTAATGGAGAGGAAAGCAAGGTGATACCAAGTAATAATAGACTGGCTCAATCCCAGGAAGATAAGGGTAAATTTCAAAATAACCACAAAGAAAGTTAACAAACTTACTCATCAAAATAAAGAAGAAAAACATAAAGTCCCAGTAAAAACAAAATCTACAAAAATAAAAGAAATGAAAAAAATATCCACAAACAAAAGGAATTCAGCACAGAAGAGTAAGAGGAATGAAGAAAACATCAGCACTGCAAGAAAAAGTACTACAAAATGACAGCAGTAAACTGACACCTGTCAATAACCACACTGAATGTACATGGCTTAAATGCACCCATAAAGAGAAAGTGAGTGACAGAGTGGATTAAAAATAAACAGGATCCATCAATATGCTGTCTATAATAGACACACATTAGAAAGAAAGATGTAAATTTATTAAAAATCAAAGGATGGAAAAAATATATATCAAGTGAACAGCTACAAAAAAAGAGCAGGAGTGGCAATACTAATCTCAGATAAAATAGACTTTAAAACAAAATCCACCATAAAAAACAAAGAAGGGTACTATATCATGATTAAAGTGATCATACATCAGGAAGACATAACCATAATAAACATCTATGCACCCAATGACAGGGCTCCAAAATACATTAAAAAAAACTCTAACAGCACTGAAAAGAGAAATTGATAGTTCTACAATAATAGTAGGAAACTTCAACCCACCAGTCTTGCTAAAGGACAGAACATCTAGAAAGAAACTCAGCCAAAATACAGAAGACCTAAAGGGCACAATCAGGCACTTGACCTCACAGACATACATACAACACACCACCCAACAGCTGCAAATTACACATTCTTTTCCAACACACATGAAACAGTCTCCAGAATAGAACACATCTTAGGTCACAGAATAACCCTCAAAAAAATGCAAAATATTGAGATAATACAAAATGTCTTCTATGACCATAATGCCATCAAGGTAGACATTAACAACAGGAAGAGCAAGGAAAAAAATCAACTACACGGAAACTGAATAACACCCTGCTTTAAAACCACTGGATAAAAGAGGAAATCAGAGACAGAATCAAAAACTTCCTAGAATCAAATGAAAATGAAAACACATCATACCAAAACCTTTGGGACACAGCAAAGACAGTCTTCATAGGTCAATTTATAGCAATAGATGCACACATAAAAGAAGAAAGGGACAAAATCAATAATGCTACACAACACAAATAAATAGAGAATAGCAGAAAAAGCCCATATCCACCAGAAGAAATGAAATAATAAAGGTCAGAGCAGAAATAAATGAAATAGAGAATAGAAAAATAATAGAAAGAATCAATAAGACCAAAAGTTGGTTCTTTGAAAGGGTCAAAAAAATCGACAAGCCACTGGCCAAATTGACAAAAGAAAAACAGGAGAGGACACAAATAATCCAAATAAGAAATGAAATGAGGGACATTACAACAGACCCAACTGAAATAAAAAGGATCATAACAGAGTGTTATGAAAAAATATACTCCAACAAATTTGAAATCTAGAGGAAATTGATAAATTTCTAGAAACACATTATATCTACCCAAACTAACACCAAATGATGTTGAAAATCCAAACAGACCTATAACAAGAGAAGTGATTGAAAAGGTAATAAAAAAAAGCCTCCAAACAAAAAAAAGCCTTGGCCCAGATGGCTTCACTGGAGAATTCTACCAAACATTCAGAGAAGAGCTTACACCAGTATTACTCAAACTATTTCAGAACAGACAAGGAAGCGATACTTCTGGATTCATTCTATGAAGCTAGTATAACCCTGCTACCAAAACCAGGCAAAGACACCACAAAAAAGGGAACTACAGACCAGTATCTCTCATGAATATAGATGCAAAAATTGTAAACAAAATTCTAGCCAACAGAATTCAGCATCATATCAAAAAAATAATACACCACTACCAAGTAGGATTCATACCAACTATGCAAGGATGGTTCAACATTAGAAAATCAATCAACGTCATCCACCACATAAATAAAAGGAAAGAAAAGAATCACATGATCCCCTCAATTGATGCAGATCAGGCATTTGACAAATCCAACACACATTCCTGATAAAAAACTCTCAAAAAAATAGCTATAGAAGGGAAATTTCTGAACATAATAAAGGGCATCTATGCAAAACCAACAGCCAACATCATTCTTAATGGAGAGAGGCTGAAAACATTGCCCTTGAGAACAGCAACAAGACAAGGATGCTCTTTATCACCACTCCTATTTAACATTGTGCTAGAAGTCCTAGCTAGAGCAATAAGGCAAGAAAAAGAAATAAAGGGCATCCAAATTCGTAATGAAGAAGTTAAACTGTCCCTGTTTGCAGATGGTTTGATATTGTACATACAAAACCCTAAAGACTCCACGAGAAATTTACTGGAAGTAATAGAAAGATTCAGCAGAGTAGCAGGATACAAGATAAACATGTAAAAATCAGTTGAATTCCTATACTCCAATAAAGAGAATGATTTAAAGGAAACCAGGAAAACAACACCATTTATAATAGCCACTAAAAAAATAAAATACTTAGGAATAAATCTAACCAGGGATGTAAAAGTCCTATACAAAGGAAACTATAAATGCTACTGCATGAAACCCAAAGGGATCTACATAAATGGAAAAACATGCCATGCTTATGGATAGGTAGACTCAACATAATGAAAATGGTAACTCTACTCAAAGCAATTTACAAATGCAATGCAATCTCGATCCAAATACCTATAACATTGTTTAAAGAGATGGAAAAACTAATCATTAACTTTCTATGGAAAGGGAAGAAGCCCTGTATAAGTAAAGCACTATTGAAGAAGAAGAATAAAGTAAGAGGATTTGCACTATCTGACCTCAGAACCTACCATACAGCTATGGTAGTAAAGCAGCATGGTACTGGTACAATGATAGATACATTGACCAGTGAAACAGAATTGAGAAGCAAGGTGTAAATCCATCCACCTACTGTCACCTGATCTTCAACAAGGACCCAAAGTCCATCAAATGGGGGAAAAGACAGTCTTTTTAACAAATGGTGCTGGCAAAACTGGATGTCCATCTGCAAAAAAATGAAACAGGACCCATACCTCACACCATATACAAAAACTAATTCAAAATGGCTCAAAGACCTAAATATAAAGCCAAAAAAGTGTAAAGTTAAGAGAAGAAAGTGTAAGATCAACACTAGAGGCCCTAATACATGGCATTAACAGGATATAAACCATTAACCAACAACACATAAGCTCCAGAAGATAACCTAAATAACTGGGATCTTCTAAAAACTAAACACTTATGCTCATCAAAAGACTTCACCAAAAGAGTAAAAAGAGAACGTACAGACTGGGAAAAAATTTTTGTCTATTACAGATCCGAAAAAGGTCTACTCTCTAAAGTTTACTGGAAAATCCAACATTTCTACAACAAAAAGACAAATAATCCAATTAAAAAAATGGGCAAAGGAAATAAATAGACACCCCACCAAAGAAGACATTCAGCCAGCCAACAGATACATGAAGAAATACTCACAATCACTAGGCTTCAAAGAAATGCAGATCAAAGCCACAGTGAGATGCCATCTC
The DNA here is from genome assembly GCA_030035585.1 of Dugong dugon. Lineage (NCBI taxonomy): Eukaryota > Metazoa > Chordata > Mammalia > Sirenia > Dugongidae > Dugong > Dugong dugon. The sequence continues at coordinate 41,265,359 of CM057479.1, forward strand.
ACCCTGGCATTACTGGCACAAATAAAAAAAAAAAAAACAGGAAATAACAAATGTTGGAGAGGCTACAGGAAGATCAGAACTCTAATGCACTGCTGGTGCAAATGCAAAATGATACAACCCTTTTGGAAAATGATATGGCACTTCCTTAGAAAGGTAGAAATAGAAATACCATATGATCCAGCAATCCCACTCCGAGGAATATATCCTAGAGAAATAAGAGCCGTCACATGAATAGACACATGCACACCCATGTTCATTGCAGCATTGTTCACAATGACAAAAAGATGGAAAAAACCTAGATTCCCATCAAGAGAAGAATGGAAAAACAAACTATGGTACATGCACACAGTGGTGTATTATGCAATTACAAAGAAAAATGATGAATCTGCGAAGCATCTCACAACATGGATGAATCTGGATGGCATTATGCTAAGTGAAATAAGTCAATCACAAAAGGACAAATATTGTATGAGACCACCACGTAAAAACTCATGAAAAGGTTTACACATAAAAGAAACAATCCTTGGTGGTTACGAGGAAGAGGTGGGAATGGTAAAACACTAAATAGACAATAGGCAAGTGAGACAGTACACAATACTGGGGAAGCCAGGACAACTTGTCCAAGGCAAGGTCATGGAAACTCCATAGACACATCCAAAGTCCTTTAAGGACCAAATTGCTGGGCAGAGGGCTGTGGGGACCATGGTCTCAGGGAACATCTAGCTGAATTGGTATAACATGGTTTATAAAGAAAACGTTCTACGTTCTACTTTGTTGAGTTGCGTCTGGGTTCTTAAAAGCCTGTGAGCAGCCATCTAAGATACTCCACTGGTCTCACCCCTTCAGGAGTAAGGAACAATGAAGAAAACTAAAGATACAAGGGAAAGATTAGTCCAAAGTACTAAAGGAGCACACCTACCACGGCCTTCACCAGACTGAGTCCAGTACAACCAGATGGTGCCTGGCTACCACCACTGACTGCTCTGACAGGGATCACAATATTGGGTCCCAGACAGAGCTGGAGAAAAATGTAGAACAAAATTTTCACTCACAAAAAAAGACCTGACTTATTGGCCTGACTGAGACTGGCAAAACCCCGAGGGTATGGCCCCCAGGCACCCTTTAATCTCAGTAATGAAGTCACTCCTGAGGTTCACCCTTCAGCCAAAGATTAGTCAGCTCCATAAAACAAAATGAGACTAAAGGGACACACCAGCCCAGGGGCAAGGACTAGAAGGCAGGAGGGGACAGGAAAGCTGATAATAGGTAACCCAAGGTAGAGAAGGGAGAGTGCTGACATGTTGTAGGGTTGTTAACTAATGTCATAAAACAATATGTGTACTGTTTAATGAGAAACTAGTCTGTTCTGTAAATCTTCATATAAAGTATAAAAACTGTATCTTCACAAAAAACTTCATGAAAATAATAAAAGACAAAAGAAGATCTAAAAGACAATACAAATTCTATTAAAAATACATAGACACAAAACAACAATTTTCATTTTTCAAGAATACATACAACAAAAAGTTACATGTTAAGTACATTTGAATGTTTGCCTATTGGGTGCAGAAGGAAAACAGAAGTGGAGAATTGGGATAAAAGATAAACTAGTAAATAATGAATAAAAGAGGACTCTGAATGGAATAATGATAATAATATATGTGGTTAATTAAATCTTTTGTTTCTGAAATTTAAATACAGTGCTAATTAATTAGCTCAAAAATTAGTTTTAATAAGGCCTTGGAGGAATATGAAATATTTAGGTACTGGAACACATGAAGGGATGAAATTTGAAGTTTACTTTTGATAGTGTTTCTCCTGGATCTAGATAAGATAGGACTGGCATAAAGTAATTTCAACATAGAGAAACATAAAACGGGAACTTCTAAATGCTGTCAGTTATTGGTCCTGTGGTCCCAATTGAAAGAACTTAAAGACTTTCCAGGATCATGACACCATTACATTCCTTAACCTGGATTTAGTTAGGTCAAGCTCAGGGTAACATGTAAATTGAGAATGTCCTAAGATATATAAAACAAGGTTCTACAACTTCTAAATAGATCTGGATTTTGAGGAGACATCTGTGGTAAAGTGTTTAAAGCTTTAGTGATCATTTTTGAGTAGTCTTTTGACTTTGTATACAATGACCCTACTTATATTGTCATCCTAATAAAAGACAACAGATTATAGTGTCTTGGGGGGAGGTGGGGGATCAAGAGTATGAAAAACAAAGAAAGCCTACTACTTTCAGTAGCAGCAAACTGCCTGTAGTGAAGCTTATAACTTAGTTTTGGTTTAGAATTTATTGATTGTAAATAGATAACAAAATCGATGTGGGAAAAAATAAATATATGGTTATCTTACAAGTACTGACTATCAAAATCCTACTTATATATATGTTCTCTGTTCATTGGGAAATAGAAGGCACCATCTCTAATAGTATATAATTTTGGAATTCATAGAAGATTCCATTCATTCAAAAGTTACTAAAATTATTCCTAGGAGAAAGGTCATTATAAAGACAATCATGTTGTAGAATTTATTTGCCAAGGGAGTCTGGCCATATTTATTGGCTACTTGAGGGGATTGAGAAGATGATTGTGTCCATTCAGGATATGGAGACACAGATACCAAGATGGTGTTACATGTAGCAGATATTTACTGGGGAAATGCTTATAAAAGATACAGAGTTGTGAAAGCGAAAGTAGGTAGGGAAAACTTTTAGACTGTGATCCAAGTATGACACCTCTGAAAAGAGAAGGTGAACAATGATGGATTGGGTCAGAAGTTCCTCACACTGTGGCATAACTTTGAGAAAGTCTGGGTCAGCCAGAAGGGTAGCTTTGACACAAAGGTTGCTGGTAGGTGAGTTCCAGTTTGGGAAAAATCGGCCAGAGTGTACTACATTTGCCATATTCAGTTATTGACTAGAGATGCCTGGGAAGAGTACGGCATCAGATAAAATGCTGTGGTGGATCCCGAGGTCACTGCTGTCGAAGACCCCTCAGTTAACTTCATACCTTGTGGCAGCTTATTTCTTGAAAGGAGATCTGAGTATCATATTTATATGGATGCTACAATCCACCCTTTGTGCCAAGAGGCTCCATTTTTCCAGCATTAAGAAAGTATCTCATCCACATATATAAAGGCTTGAAGGAAAAAAATTGCCAGCCAAGAATTATATATCCAGCAAAACTGTATCTCAAATAGGACATTTCCAGATAAACAGAAGTTTAGCGAATTTGCAAAAACCAAACCAAAATTACAATAAATACTAATGGGAGTCCTCCGGTTAGAAAATCAATAACATCAGATAACAACCCAAGATTAGAACACAGGACAGAAAACCAGATATCAACCCAGATAGGGAAGTCACAAAAATAAATCAAAGCTAAAACACTGAAAATAGAGAAACAGAGATGTCAACATGTAAAAGATGATATTAAAACAAAAAAGAAGGACTAATAAATGTAGTCATAGATTTTTCATATGGAGAGGGAGTCAAGACGATATAAAGAAATAAAAGACTGGTATAAACTTAGAAAAATAGGGGTAGATATTAAGGTAACCAAAAAGGAAACTAACAATCTTACACATCAAAAGAAAAAACAAGAAAAATATAAAGACTCAGCAAATACAAAATCAACAACAATAAAAAAGATGGAAAGAAAATACATAAAGAAAAACAACTCAGCACAGAAAATTAAGTGGAACAATGAAACTGTCAACAACACACAAAAAAAGACATCAAAATGACAGCACTAAACGCAAACCTATCAATAACTACGCTGAAAGTAAATGGACTAAATGCACCAATAAAGAGATAGAGAGTGGCAGAATGGATGAAAAAACATGATCCATCTATATGCTGCCTACAAGAGACACACCTTAGACTTAAAGACACAAACTATAACTCAAAGGAAGGAAAAATATATAAAGCAAATAACACCCCAAAAAGTGCAGAAGTGGCAATATTAATCTCTGACAAAAGAGAATTTAAAGTAAAATTCACCACAAAGGATAAGGAAGGACACTATACAATGATTAAAAGGTCAATACACCAGGAGGACATAACAATAATAATGTTTACACACCCAATGACAGAGCTCCAAAATACATAAAACAAACTCTAACAACATTGAAAAGAGAGATAAACAGCTCCACAACAATAGTAGGAGACTTCAACACACCACTTTTGGTAAAGAACAGAACATCCAGAAAGAAGCTCAACAAAGACACAGAAGATCTAAATGCTACAATCAAGCATCTTGATCTCATGGACGTATATTGAGCATTCCACCCAACAGCAGCCAAGTATACTTTCTTTTCCAGTGCACATGGAACATTCTCCAGAATAGAACACATACTAGGCCATAAAGCAAGCCTTAACAGAATCCAAAGCATTGAAATATTACAAAGCTTCTTTTTTGACCATAAAGCCATAAAAGTAGAAACAAATAACAGAAAAAGCAAGGAAAAAAAAAAAATCAAACACATGGAAACTGAACAACACTTTGCTCAAAAACTACTGGGTTATAGAAGAAATTAAGGATAGAATAAAGAAATTCATAAAATCCAACGAGAATGAAACACATCCTACCAGAACCTTTGGGACACAGCAAAAGCAGTGCTCAGAGGTCAGTTTATAGCAATAAATGCACACATCTAAAATCAAAACATTAACCCTACAACTGGAACAAGTAGAAAGAGAGCAGCAAAATAAGCCCTCAGATGCCAGAAGAAAGGAAATAATAAGCTTTAGAGCAGAATTAAATTAAATAGAGAATAGAAAAACAATTGAAAGAGTTAACAAGATCAAATCTGGTTCTTTGAAAAGATCAACAAAATTGATAAACCACTGGCCAAACTGACAAAAGAAAAACAGGAGAGGAAGCAAATAACCCATATAAGAAATGAGAAGGGTGATATCACAACAGACCCAATTAAAATTAAAAGAATCATAATAGAATACTAAGAAAAATTGTACTCTAACAAATTTGAAAATCTAGAGCAAATGGAAAATTTCTAGAAACTCACTACCTACCTAAACTGACACAAAAAGAGGTAGAACACCTAAATAAACCTATAAAAAAGAAGAGATTGAAAAGGTAATTAAAAGACTCCCAACCAAAAAAAAAAAAGCCCTGGCCAGGACAGTTACACTGTAGAATTCTACCAAACTAACAGAGAAGAGTTAAAACCACTAGTACTAAAGATATTTCAGAGCATAAAAAAAGGATGGAATACTCCCAACCTCATTCTATGAAGCCAGTATAACCCTGATAGCAAAACCAGATGAAGACATGACAAAAAAAGAAAATCACAGACCAATATCCTCATGAACACTGATGCAAAAATTCTCAACAAAATTCTTGCCAATAGAATTCAGCAACATATCAAAAAAGTAATTCACCATGATCAAGTGGGATTTATACCAGATATGCAGGGATGGTTCAACATTAGAAAAACAAACAGTGTAATCCACCACATTAATAAAACAAAAGACAAGAACCACATGATCTTATCAATCAATGCAGAAAAGGCATTTGACAAAGTTCAACACCTGTTCATGATAAAAATTCTCAACAAAATAGGAATAGAAGGGAAATTCCTCAATATAATTAAGGGCATTTATACAAAGCCAACAGCCAACATCATCCTAAATGAAGAGTTTGGAAGCATTCCCCTTGAGAACGGGAACCAGATAAGTATGACCTTTATCACCACTCTTACTCAACATTGTGGTGAAGGTCATAGCTAGAGTAATTAGGCTAGAAAAAGAAATAAAGGTCATCCAAGTTGGTAGGGAAGAAGTAAAAGTATCTCTATTTTCAGATGATATGATCTTATACATAGAAAACCCCGAAGAATCCACAAGAAAACTACTGGAACTAATAGATTTCAGTAAAGTATTAGGATACAAATCGGTTGAATTCCTCTATAGCAACAAAGAGAATCTCAAAGGGGAAATCATTAAATCGATACCATTTACAATAGCCCACAAGAAGATAAAATAGTTAGGAATAAATCTAACCAGAGACATAAAAGACCTATACAATGAAAACTACAAGACACTACTGCAAGAAACCAAGAGACCTGCTTAAGTGGAAAAACATACCTTGCTCATAGATAGGAAGATTCAACATGGTGAAAGTGTCAATTCTACCCAAAGCGATCTACAGATACAATGCAATCCTGATCCAAATTCCAACAGCATTTTTTTGTGAGATGGAGAAACACATTGCCAACTTCATGTGGAAAGGAAAGAGGCCCCAGACAAGTAAAGCATTACTGAAGAAGAAGAACAAAGTGAGAGGCCTCAAACTACCTCATTTTAGAACCAATTATACCTCCACGGTAGTCAAAACAGCCTGGTACTGGTACAACAACAGACACATAGACCAAAGGAACAGAATTGAGAATCCAGACATAGATTCATCCACCTATGAGCATCAGATATTTGACAAAGGCCCAAAGTCTGTTAACTGGGGAAAAGACAGTCTCTTTAACAAATGGTGCTGGCATAACTGGATATCCATCTGCAAAAAAATTGAAACAAAACACATACCTCATACCACACACAAAAACTAATTCAAAATGGATCAAAGACTTAAATATAAAATCGAAAATGATACAGATCATGGAAGAAAAAATAAGGAAAACGCTAGGAGCCCTAATACATGGCATAAACACAATACAAACCATAAGTAACAACGCACAAGCACCAGAAAAGAGACTAAATAACTGGGAGCTCCTAAAAATCAAACACTTATGCTCATCAAAAGACTACCCCAAAAGAGTCAAAAGACAACCTACAGACTAGGAAAAAAATTTTGGCTACCACAAACCTGATTGGCATCTACTCTCTAAAATCTACAAGATACTACAAAACCTCAACAACAAAAAGACAAATAACCCAATTAAAAAATGGGCAAAGGATATGAACAGGCACTTCACCGAAGAAGACATTCAGGTGGCTAACAGACACATGAAGAAATGCTCACAATCATTAGCCATTAGAGAAATGTAGATCAAAACTACAATGAGAGACCATCTCACCCCAACAAGGCTAGCATTACTCAAAAAAATACAAGATAATAAATGTTGGAGAGGTTTTGGAGAGACTGACATGCTTATACATTGTTGGTGGGAAAGTAAAATGGTACAACCACTTTGGAAATTGATTTGGTGCTTCTTTAAAAAGCTAGAAATAGAAGTACCATATAATTCAGCAATCTCGCTGTTTGAAATATATCCTAGAGAAATAAGAGCCAGCACACGAATAGATATATGCACACCTGTGTTCATTGCAGCACTGTTCACGAAAGCAAAAAGTTGGCAACAACCTAGGTGCATATCAACAGATGAATGGATAAACAAATTATGGTATATTCACACAGTGGAATATTATGCAACAAGAAAGAACAAGGATGAATTCGTGAAACATAACATGGAGAAATCTGCAAGGCATTATGCAGAGTGAATTTAGTCAGTCACAAAAGGACAAATATTATGTAAGACCACTATTATAAGAACTCAAGAAAAGGTTTAAACACAGAAGAAAACATTCTTTGATGGTTACCAGTGCGGGGAGGGAGGGTGAGTGTTATTCACTAACTAGAGATTAGACAAGAATTATCTTAAGTGAAGGGAAGGACAGCACACACTACAGAGGAAGTCAACACAACTGGACTAAACCAAAGCTAAGAAGTTTCCTGAATGCAACCAAATACTTTGAGGGACAGAGTAGCAGGGGTGCAGGTCTGGGGACCATGATTTCAGGGGGTATCTAGGTCAATTGGCATAACAAAGTTTATTAAGAAAATACTTTGCATCCTACTTTGGTGAGTGGCATCTGGGGTCTTAAAAGCTAGCGAGTGGCCATCTAAGATGCATCAATTAGTCCCAACTCACCTGGAGTAAAGGAGAATGAGGAACACCAAAGTTACAGGTAAAGTATTAGCCCAAGAGACAGAAAGGGCCACATACACCAGAGACTGCATCAGCCTGAGACGAGAAGAACTAAATGGTTCCTGGCTACCACCAACGACCGCCCTGACAGGCAACACAACAGAGAGTCCCTGAGGGAGCAGGAGAAAAGTGGGGTGGACAACTCAAATTCTAGTAAAAATACCAGACTTAATGATCTGACTAAGACTGGAGGAGTCCCAGAAAGCATGGCCTCTAGACTCTCTGTCAACCCAGAAATAAAACAATTCCATATTCAGAAAAAGATTGGACTTGACTATGGGACATAATGTGATACTCGTGAAGAGTGTGCTTCTTAGCTCAAGTAGATACATGAGACTAAATGTGCAGCTCCACTCCAGAGGCGAGATGAGAATGCAGAGAGGGTCAGGAACTGGTTGAGTGGACACCGGAAATCAGGGGTGGAAAGGAGGAGTGTGCTTTCACAGTATAGGGAGAGCAATCGGGGTCACATAAAAATGTATGTATAAATTTTTGTATGAGAGACTATCTTGAATTCTAAACTTTCATTTAAAGTACAACAATAAAAAAAAAGAGAGAGATTGAAAAAAAAGAAAGTAGCTCATCCATCGTTCTCATGGGCCTACATCTCTGAAGAGAAACTTAAAAATGTTGGTGATACACAGAACAGGCCCCATTATTCCAGTTGCTCTCAAGGCCTCAGCTTTTACTCATTTTTTTTCCCTCCTCCATCATTTGTTCTAAATTCCATTACCCTCATCTATTACCTCTACATGTCTTGGTAGTTTACCTACTGATGTAACCCAACCCTTAATTCCTGAGGGATCTAAGCCCCTGGTACCTAAACCCTTCTCAAGCCATGGTTGCTCCATTTATTGATTCACAGTCACAACTGGGTAAGTGAATACCAAGAGGCACCCAAGTGAATTACATGAGTTCCCCACATATTTTGTCTGTCCCAATTATATAACAGCAGCAATTTCTTCTCCTGCTGATCAATTACTTCTACCTTGCTGGGAAATCCCCTATGGATCAATCTTTGTGTCAGATCTTTCTTTTGAGTTGGCCAATACTTTCTTAGAGCTCTATCAAAATCTGAGACGTTTCTTACCAATCTTCCTTCTTTCTCCATCTCCTTTCACAGGTATAAGACCTGTATCATGATCTGAAAACTTTGTCATCCTACTGCTGCCCCTTCTCCCTTTATCTTTCACAGTCATTATTCCCAATTAATCTCTTGCATTATTAACTCTTTCTTGGCGTTTGGTTCCCAGAAGACCCAAACTGACACAATGAGTAAGTGTGGGGCAGGGGAAAAGAACACTTCAGGCTGAAAATTTCTGAGCCTCCTCCAAAGGAATGAAGATTTTTTTCCATTGGAACGGAATAAACCTAAATGAGGTAAAGGGTAGTTTGCAATGTCTGGTAGGAAGTTAGGGAAAATATCTATAGTTCATAGAACCTTCAGTGATGATTTGGTTCATCATAGAAGATAATTTTAATGCAAACTCAGTATTGGTTCCTTTTACCCATATCAAAAAGCAGGCCCTGTTTAAATACTTTTTAGTATTGGGTTGTTGGCGTTCACTCTCCTAGGCATAGAAGGGATGTCATTTGGAGGCAGAGCCAACATGGCACCCTAGACAGACACATTATGTCATCCCTCTGCAGCAAAGACCCAGAAAAGTAAGTAAAACAGATTCAAACACCAATCCTGGAACCCTAAGCACCAAATGAAAGGATAAAGAATTATATCAAACACCAAGTGGATGAAGAAACTGAAGGAAAACAGAGAATTAGGAGAGTTACAGAGTTGAGCTCCCCTGCCAACTAACATAGCACAGCATCACCATCTTGGAACACAGCCAGCAGCAATGACCCTGGACAGGAAGTATGTGAAGGCAACTTCACGGAGCTCCCAGCAAGAGACAGAACACCCGGTAACCAGAGAAATACATTTTCCCACCCCTCACCCTTCTGCCCTATAGGCCACCTCCACCACTTCACATTGGACCATGCAGCCCCACCTTGGTAGAGAGCCACCAACCTGCCGCCAACCCACTCCCACCTACCGGCTCCTGCCACACCCACCATTTTTCCCCCTTTCTTCCTTTTCTTTTTCCATCCCACCTAGCCCCTTACTCATCTCTACCCCTTCCTGCCGGGCCACACTGTGCCGCCTTGGCTAGAGAACCACTGGCCCACTGCAACCCCAGATCCACCCCGCCCCGACCTGCCAATTCCTGTTGCACCATTTTTTCCCACTTTGTTCCCTTTCTTTCTCCCTCCCACCTAGGACCATGAACTTCCTCTACCCCTTCTTGCTGGGCCATGACACACCACCATGGGTAGAGACCCACCAGACTGCCACCACCCTGGGTCCACATATGTACATCCATGTTCAATGCAATATTATTCACAATATCAAAAAGATAGAAACAATCTAAGGGCCTATCAACAGATGAGTGTATAAACAAATTATGGTATATACACGTAATGGAATAATACACAATGATAAAGAACAATGATGAATCCACAAAACATCTCACAACATGGATGAATCTGGAGGGCAGTATGCTGAGTAAAATAAGTCTGTCACAAAAGGACATATATTGTATGAGGCCACTATTGTAAAAACCCAAGAAAAAATTTACACACAGAAAAAAAAGATCTTTGATGGCTCAAGGGAGGGGAGAGTTGAGGTGGAGAAATCACTAACTAGATAGTAGACAAGTGTTAACTTTGTTGAAGGGAAAGACAACACACAATATGGGGGAAGTCAGCACAATTTGATCAAGGCAAAGTCATAGATGCTTCCCAGACATATCCAAATACCTTGAGGTACCAAGTTCCTGGGGCTGAGGGCTGGGTACCATGGTCTCAGGGGACATTTAGGTCAATTGGCATAATGTAGTTCATAAAGAAAATGTTCTATATCCTACATTGAGGAGTAGTGTCTAGGGTCTTAAAAGCTTGCAAGCGGCCATATAAGATACATCTATTGGTCTCATCATGTTCAAAGCAAAGGAGAATGAAGAAAATCAAAGACACAAAGGAAATATTAGTCCAAATGACTAATGGACTACAAGTACCACAGTCTCCACCAGCCTGAGCCCAGAAGAACTAGATGGTGTCCAGCTACCACCATCGTCTGCTCTGATGGGGATCACAATAGAGGGCCCCAGACAGAGCTTAAGAAAAATGTAGAATAAAATTCGTATTCACAGAATGACCAGACTCACTGGTCCCACAGAGACTGGAGGAACCCCCGACACTATGGTCCCCCTGACATGTTGCTACCTCAGAACTGAAGCTACTCTCGAAGTCCACCTTTCAACCAATGATTAGACAGACCATAAAACAAACAATAAGATATGTGAGGAATGCGCTTCTCAGTTCCATCATGTATAGGAGACCAAAAGGACAACACCTGCCCAAAAGCAAAGACAAGAAGGTAGGAAGGGACAGGAAAACTGGACGAATGCACACGGAGAACCCAGGGTGGAAAGCGTAAAGGGAAGGGTACTGACACAATGTGGGGACTGCAACTAATGTCACAAAACAATTGGTGTATAAATTTTTGAATGAGAAACTAATTTGCTCTGTAAACTTTCACCTAAAGCACAATAAAGTTAAAAAAAAAAAAAAAGGATGCCACTTACTATTTCCTGTGGTTGATAACTTAGGTCAGTAATTAAGAACTTGAGCACTTTTTTCTGGTAAAAAGTTGAACATGCAGACAGAGTCTGAACTAGAGCAAGAGATGGGTGGACATCCTGTTACATATATGCATAGTTAATTAATATAAGAGCTCTCATTCATTAAACTGACTCTAAGTACCAATTTTGAGACTAGTACTTGCTAGGTTTGCGAGTTTCAGAGATAAAATCATAGTTCTTTCCTTAAGAAAGGTCACATATAGATTAAATTATAATATATTATGGTAAATGTTATGGTAGAAGTAAACACATGGTGTTATGAGATCATATAGAAATTCCCCTAATCTAGCCGGTGATGGAGGAATTCAGAAGGTGAGAAAATATTTTGTGTGTCGTGAAAGAAATACCAAGGAGAAGGATGAGGACAGCATGTTTGGAGAAATTCAAATTATTCCATATTGTTGAATAATTGGATGAGAAGTTTGGGATATTTAGAGATGTGACTGGGGTTTAAATTAAGGTCTAAATGAGTTTTATGTTACAAAATAGAGTTTATTTTATTTTTTTATCAGTAGAATGAAATAATTGTATTTTCAAATGACCATCTGTTGGTTGTGTAAAAATGAATGTAAAATTTCCAATGTTATTTTATTCTTTCTTCACTTCTTTATAGTCAAGTGATTAGCAGTTTTAAAAAATCCTTAGATTAATATGGGCCTAGTTAACTCTTCTTTGGAAGCATCAAAGAAAGAAGGCTTGGAAAGATGCTGTCATGATTTTAAACCCCAAGACAAGCAGATTAAAGTCACAGAACACATGAGAAAGAAAAAAAAAAAAAGGTCTGAAGCCTGCAATTCCTTAAATATACTGTTGAATATTGCACTGATATACCTTCTCATTGTTTTCTCTTTTAAGGCTGTTCCTTTCTTCTGGCACATAACCTTTCCTTTATTAATCTATTAGTTTTACCTAGCCTTTTCTTTGATGTTGAAGAATGCCTAGCAATCTTTCATTTCTAAGTAGGTCTTTATTCATTCAGACTACAGTGATATCTCAGGATTACTTTTATTTCTGTTCTGAAAGATGAATGTCATTCCTCTTGTTTATATACATATATATTCCAGGTTATTTTCAATCACATTGTTTCTTCATTCTTTAAAAAAGATGCCACTTTGGTCTCTGTTATAAGCTATAAAGCTAACTTCAAATACATATGTATATAACATATAAATATTCATTAGCACATAATATATAATTGGTCATAGATCTTTTTGAGTAACTAATATTTTCTTCTCCTTAAAATGAACATAATCTTATTCATCAAATACTTTTCATAAAATTTATTGCATTGTAAATGTTATTTCCCTTAAGTAGATAGAATAGAAAAACGATTCTTACAAAGAATTACATTTCTCTCACTTTCATCTTTCATGAAAAAATAAATGCCACTTTCAGAGAAGTAAACGAATCAAAATTTTCTCAATAAAACCAAAAGTAAAACTCTATTTCTGTGCAAAAGTGAATGTCAATAAGAAAACAGCTGTAGTTTGGTTTACATAAGTAACTGAAATTTCAAGCAGTTTTTTACATGGCAACTCACAAATGATCCTTTATAGTCAGTTGATTTTGATTTTTAATTTTTATGATAAGTGAAGAAATCTCTGATTTAAAGTTATACGTAGTTGCAATTAGCATCAGAACTCCTACAGTTTGTTTTGTCAGATAACCATAGACTTTTGTTTAGGACCTCTAGAGTTTTCTGAGAATTTTGTCAAAATATATACAGTATTGTTCTATTTTCTTCAAGTAAATGAGAGTATATATGATTCAGACTGAATTATGGACGATATATTGACAAAAATGAGCCTGATTTCAATTCTACGGCCAGTCTAACAAAGGAATGACTCAAAAAATTTTACCAGTCCTGAGATCTGTAAATTTTGGCCTGCATTAATGGAAACAAGATTTATGATTTCTGACTACAATATAGAAAATCAATTTCTCCAGCACTGGGAAATTTTATAGTTGCTTTCTTATAATCTACAATTCTAGTGCCATTTTGGCCTAAAAGAATGTAATTTTTCAGCAGCATCCATTATAGTGACTGGAGAGTGATGAACTGAAAATTTGTCTTATTTGTAAGGCCAAAAATATCTGCCAAATCATTATCGAGCTCTTCCTTGTCAAATAGTTCTGAGAGGGGCTTCTATCTGTATTAACAGTGAAACTTCCACCAACAGTTGAATTGCACTCTCCAAACCTATCACTGGAAAGCCTGTGGCATCCTCTGTGTATAAAACTTAGTGTTTTCCTATTTCTTTTTTTTGTTTTGAATTGTGCTTTAGGTGAAAGTTTACAGCTCAAGTTAATTTCTCACACAAAAACTTATACACATGTTGTTTTGTGACATTAGTTGCATTCCCTACAATGTGACAACACACTCCCCCTTTCCACCCCTGGTTCCCTGTGTCCATTTAACCAGTTCTTCTCCCTTCCTGCCTTCTCCTCCTGCCTCTGGATGGGAGCCACCCATTTGATCTCGTTCATCAGATTGAACTAAGAAGCACACTCTTCATGTATATTATTTTTTTTGTTTTGTAGTCCTGTCTAATCTTTGTCTGAAGAGTGGGCTTTGGGAATGTTTTCAGTTCTGAGTTAATAGAGCTTTCAGGGCCATAGTTTCAAGAGTTCCTCCAGTCTCTGTCAGACCGTTAATCTGGTTTTTTTTACATGAATTTGAGTTCTGCTCCACAATTTTCTCCCACTCCATCCAGGACTCTGTTGTGTTCCCTGTCAGGGTGGTCATTGGTGCTGGGCACCATCTAGTTCTTCTGGTCTCAGACTGGTGGAGTCTCTGGTTTATGTGGCCCTTTCTGTCTCTTGGGCTATTATTTTCCTTGTGTCTTTTGTTTTCTTCATTTCCTTTGATCCAAGTGGCATAGGACTGATTGATGCATCTTAGATGGCTGCTCGCAAGCTCTTAAGACCCCAGAGCCAGTCACCAAAGTGGAATGCAGAACATTTAACATTTAACATAGTAAATTTTGTTATGCCAATTGACCTAGATGTCCCCTAAAACTATGGTCCCCAGGCCCCATCCCCAGCTCCTCTGTCCCTCAAAGTGTTTGGATGTGTCCAGGAAACTTGTTAGATTTTGCTTTGGCCCAGTTGTGCTGATTTCCTCTGTATTGTGTATTGTCCTTCACTTCATTTGATTATATGAATTTCTTTCTTCTGTCCTTGATTTCTTCCATAATCCAGTAGTTTTTGAGCAAGGTGTTGTTCAGTTTCCATGTATTTGATTTTTTTTCCTTGCTTTTTTGTTATTGATTTCATCTTCTATGGCTTTATGGTCAGAAAAGATGCTTTGTAATATTTCAATGTTTTGGATTTTGTTAAGGCTTGCTTTGTGGCCTAAATTGTAGTTTGTTCTGGACAATGTTCCATGTGCATTGGAAAAGAATGTATACTTGCCTGGTGTTGAGAGGAATGTTCTGTATATGTCTATGAGGTCAAGTTGATTGACTGTGGCGTTTAGATCTTCTGTGTCTTTACTGAGTTTCTTTCTAGATGTGCTGTCCTTCACCAAAAGTGGTGCACTGAAGTCTCCTACTATCATTGTAGAGCTGTCTATTTCTCTTTTCAATGCTGTTAAGAGTTTGGTTTATGTATTTGGAGCCCTGTCATTGGGTGCGTATATAGTTATTTTGGCTATGTCCTCCTGGTGTATTGACCCTTTAGTCATTATATAGTGTCCATCCTTAACCTTTGTGGCGGATTTTGCTTTAAAGTCTATTTTGTCAGAGATTAATATTGCCACTCCTACTTCTTTTTCATTGTTGTTTGCTTGATATATTTTTTCCATCCTTTGAGTTTTTGTTTGTTCATGTCTTTGAGCCTAAGGTGTGTTTCTTGTAGACAGCATATAGATGCATTTTTTTTTAATCCACTCTGCTATTCTCTGTCTCTTTATTGGTGCATTTAGTCTATTTATATTCAGTGTAATTATTGATAGGTATGAGTTTACTGCTCTCATTTTGATTTTTTTTTTTTTTTTGTGGGTTTGACAATTTATTGGTCCACTTAATTTTCTATGCTGAGTCATTTTTCTTTACGTATTTTCATCTTTTCCATTATTGCTGATTTTGTGTTTGCTGACTCTTTATGTTTTTCTTCCTTTTATTTTGATGGGTAGATTAGTTAGCTTGCTTTGTGGCTACCTTAAAATTTACCTTTATTTTTCTAAGTTTAAATCAATCTTTTATTTCTTGATATCAATTTCCTCTCCATATGGAAGTTTTATGACTATATTATTTATTCCCTTTTTTTTTGTTTTAACATTGTTATTGTTTAAATATTGATGTCTCTATTTCCCTATTTTCAGTATTTTAGCTTTGACTTATTTTTGCAACTTCCCTATCTGGGTTGATATCTGGTTGTTCTGTCCTGTGTTCTAGTATCAGGTTATTGCCTGATATTGTTGGTTCTGTAACTGGAGGACTGGAGGATTCCTTTTAATATTTCTTGTAATTTTGGTTTGGCTTTTACCAATTCCCTTAACTTCTGTTTATCTGGAAATGCCCTAATTTCACCTTCATATTTGAGAGACAGTTTTGCTGGATATATAATTTTGGCTGGCAATTTTTTTCCTTGAAAGATGTATATATGTCATCCCATTGCCTTCTTGCCTGCATGGTTTCTGCATGGCTGCTGCATGGTTTCAGAGCTTAGTCTTATTGATTCTCCCTTGTAGGTGACTTTTACTTTCTCCCTAGCCACTCTCAAAATTCTGTCTTTGTCTTTGGTTTTGGCAAGTTTGACTATAATATGTCTTGTCGACTTTCTTTTGGGATCTACCCTGTGTGGGGTTCGTTGAGCTTCTTGGATAGATATCGTCTCATCTTTCCTGGTATAAGGGAAGTTTTCTGCCTGCAAATCTTCAACAATTCTCTTTGTATTTTCTGTTATCCCCCCATTCTGGTACTCAAGTCACTTGTAGATTTTTCCTCTTGATAGGGTCCAATGTTATTCTTAGGGTTTCTTCATTTTTTAATTTTTTTTTTCTGATTTTTTCTTAGACAAATTGGTGTCAAGGGATTTATCTTCAGCTTCACTAATTCTGACCTCTATTGCCTCAATTCTACTCCTATGACCTTCTGTTGAGTTGTATAATTCTGAAATTTTATTGTTAATCTTTTGGATTTCTAGTTGTTGTCTCTCTATTGTTTCTAGCAGCCTGTTAAGTTTGTTGTTCTGTTCTTGTATTGTTTTCCTGAATTCCTCTATTTCTTTGTTGTGTGTTCCTTGGCTTGGTCTGAGTTTTCCTGATCACCTTTCTGATGTCTTGAAGAGCTCTGTATATTAATCTTTTGAATTCTAACTCTAGTAATTCCAAGAACTCATCTTCTTCTGGAAGGTTTCCTGGTTCTTTATTTTGAGCACTTGCTGGAGACATCTTGACCTGCTTCTTTATTTGATTTGATATTTACTATTTTCTCTGAGCCATTAATAAGTTATTATATTTATTTCTTGTATGTTTGTTTACTGTGTCCTAGCTTTCTGTTTTGATATGCCAAAGCAGGCTGGATGTGCGAGCTGCTTTGGTTATTGGCATCTTTGAAGCTCTCATGTCTTGTCTCCAGGTGGTTACAGCAGCTACTAGGTGTGTGAGCCCAAAAGCCTGTTCACTTTTCTTGTGCAGATTCAGCTCAGGTATCTAGGTCTTGGTCACCAAGTGTGTGGTGCAGACTCTCACCTACAGTCTTAGACAGGCAGGGCTGCATAGGGGTGACTGGAGCAGGCACAGGTAACTGGCTGCAGTAGGAGGCTATGTGCAGAGCAAGTCAGGGGGCTGACAGCTGTCCCTGGATGCCTGAGTGGAGGGCGTGTCCCTGTCCCCTAAAGAGCATAAGGGTGTGCATTTGGAAACTCGTCCTTAGGCACCTGATTCTGTTGGCTGGAGGGACTGAGAAGCATCACTTATTCTCAGACTACTGTTATGGGTGGCTAGATGGAGTGAGTGATACCACTAGTCCTCAGGCCCCTGATGTGGCTGGATGAGGTCCCTACTTAATGGGCAGGGTGGTGTCAAACGTCATGAATCTGCAACTCCCCCTTGGCTACTGCAATTGAAAATAGACATCAGGTGTATGCCCTGTTGTTTTATGCTAATGATGGCATGCAGCGTTGAATTGCCCCACATAGGTCTAGGCAGGGGTGAATGGTGCTACAAGTCCATGGACCCCTTATACCACTGCTTAGGAAAAGGGGCAGGGCCTGCCCTGAGTTGAGTTCCTGACTTACGAGTGTGGTGATTTTTAATGCCGCGAGACTGGTTTGGACGCGAATAGCCCCAGTTCTAACCTCAGGGGACACAGCATTTTTTTTAAAGCTGCGAGACTGGTTTGGGCATGGATAGCGCTGAGTTCTGGCTTAGTGGGCGTGGCAATTTTTGAATACCGCCAGACTGGTGCCAAAGCGGAGCGGGGTGGGAGGTGGGTGAGAGGAAAGAGGCACTTCTCTTCTGTGAAAGTCCCAGAGGGGGAGAGTTTATTTTGTCCCCGTGTGGTAGGTTAGATGCTTGCACTTAACTTTTGCAGGTCCAGTGCCACTTCTACCCACCTCTGGAGGTTTGCACAGACTCTGCTGCCTGGCCTCTCCTGACGTGGGGAGACATGTCCCGAACATTACTGCTTGCCTCAGCCCACGTGTGTTGGCCAATCCAGCCAGCAGGGTGCTGGCGATCTCTGACAGTTCTTCCCTGTTTTAAATTGTCTCTCTTTTCCCCTGCCACTCAGTTCAACTCTTCAGCTTTGTCTTTGGTGATCATGGCTCCTAGATTGTCATATATAATTGATTCACTTGTTTTTTCCAGTCTTTGATGTAAGAGGGATGACAGAAAGTGTCTATTCCACCATCTAGGCCCCACCTCCTGTTTTCCAATTTCTTGACCCTACTTGTTGCAACTTGGTAATCTGAAGTGCTTTTCTTGAGGAAATCGGTAAATTCCTAACATTACATAAGTATATTTGTTTACTTTAAGTAGCCAAAGTAAAATGAAAACTATTTGAAAGTAAAAATGGAAATTTCTGTATTATGCGATCTAAATATTATTTAAATAACCAAATTACAAGAAGGACAGAAATGCAGTTGGACTTCAGCCATTACTGGAGATAGGGACTCAACACTCACCAATCTTGTCTCTGTTTTTTTTCAGTGTCTTGGTTATGCTTTTTTTCTCACTTTTATTCTTCTACTTTCCAGGAAATACGACTGTTGATACATCTTAGATTTTAAATATTTTTAGCTTGTGCCACTGAGTAAAAATTTGTATAGATTTTTGGCTTCCAGAAACTCATTGATCTAGCTTGGTTCAACTGATTTCTCTTACTCAAATCAATATGTTCAGAGCATGAGGTCATGTAACAAATTAGTAGCTTCCATATGAATAGCATACTTGCACCAACAAGATAAGGGGACCATTGTAAAAACATTTCCATTGATGTCATCTATATCTTGTTCGTATAGGTTTTAATGATAATGGATACCATGCAGAAAAGAGTAAAACACAGTGTAGCTACCTTCTTCTAAAAGCAGCTAAACTCAGTTTTTCAACTAGTTTATAGAACCAACTATTCTTTATCCTGCTCAATGTTTTGCTGACAAATACATTTTTCACCATGTGGAAGATGTTAGCAGCCTTTAAAGTTTTCAGAAGGAGCTTACAAAATAAGAATGCTTTCTTGATTGTATCACTATAAGTGTAGCCTCAAACATCATTATTTTTCTAATTGTCTGATAAGGGAAAATGGTATATTTCTTAATAAAACCAAGACATAAATAGAAATACAAAATAAGTATTAGTAACTATTTAGTTGATGGCATCAGGAGACAGAGAGCTTTTTCATTTCGTATTGTATAAATTTGTGTATTGTAGAAATTGTCAAGACATATTTGAGCATTGATAGAACAGTGTAATGAATGGCTATGTACTCATCAAACAAGTATCAATAAAATGCTTTCTTTCAGCTATATCCCTATACTTTCTTTCCACAATGGATTTTTTAAAGTAAATATACTAGATATACAATCATTTCATCTGTAATACTGAAAGATATGTATCTATAAGAAAATGTATCTTTTAACTTTGTTTTACTTGGCTTGTTAGGATCATATTCCAAAGCATTTATACATTGCATTTGACTGTTAAGTCTGTTTAGTCTCTTTAATATTTTACTTTTAATTTATTTGTTGTTGAAATGGGATGGACACTCACATTTTAAATTTGCATCTCTGTAATGTAATTTAATATGTTCTTTTCCACTATATTTTCTGAAAACTATTAGAACAAGGCCTTGATCAGATTCAGGTTCATTTTTTGACAAGGATCCTTTATAAATGGTCTTCTGTACTTTCTAATGCAACTTATTAGGAAATAAGATATCTGACTGTCCCTTTTCTTGTGCTATTAAAATGGACCTTGAGTTCATGTGTTGCCTGCCTGGTCTATCCATTAGAATATTCCTTATTAGCCTTTTGCTTAATAGTTAAGCAGTCATTGATTTATCTCAGCAAAGTTTTTGAATTTTAAATATATATATCTTCTTCAATTTTATTCTATGTGTTCTCTGTTTTAACTGTTATTGTAAATGCTATTTTTCATCTAATTTTCCAAAGGTTCTAATATACAATTGAATTTTGTTTGTTAACCTTGTATCCTGCAACCTCTTAAATTTCACTTACTAGTTCCAGTAGATTTTTGTTTTTTGTTTTTTAAGAATCTTTAGGGTTTTCAATGTAGACAATATATCATCACTGACTACAGATAGCTTTTCTTCTTCTTTTCCAATCCTTATGTACTTAATCAGCTTCCTTGCCTGTTGCAGTGCTAGTATCTCCATTATATTGTTGAACGTATGTGGTGTCTTCTTACTGATCTCGGAAGAAAGCATTTAATATTTCACCATTTATTATGATGTGACTTGTAGGTATTTCAAAGATGCCCTTTATCAAATGGAGAAGTTTCTTTGTAGTCCTACTTTGCTCAGAGGTTTTTTCTATTTTCTTTTGTTGAATTCAATTGTGTTGAGTTTTATGAAATATTTTCTTTGAATTTATTAAGATAATAATGTAACTTTCCCCTTCATTTTTTAATGTGATAATTTACAAAGACTGATTTTGAATGTCATATCAACTATTTATTGCTTACATAAACCCCCACTAGACCATGATATAAGGAGCCGTAGCGGCACAATCTACCACATATCTGTCAGTTTGTCATACTGTGGAACAGACCATCAATTGCCCATATGCAAGATCAAGCAGAAATTGAAGAAAATTAGGACAAGCCCACAAGAGCCAAAGTATGACATTGAGTATACCCCAGCTGAACTTAGAGACTATTTCAAGAATAGATTTGACACATTGAACACTAATGACCAAAGACCAGATGACTTGTGGATGGACATCAAGAACATCATATATGAAGAAAGCAAGAGGTCATTAAAAAGACAGGAAAGAAAGAAAAGACCAAAATAGATGTCAGAAGAGACCCTGAAACTTGCTCTTCAATGTAGAGTAGCTAAAGAGAAAGGAAAAAATGATGAAGTAAAAGAACTGAACAGAAGATTTCAAAGGGCAGCTTGAAAAGACAAAGTATTATAATGAAATGTGCAAAGACCTGGCATTAGAAAACCAAAAGCAAAAAACATGCTCAGCATTTCTCAAGCTGAAAGAACTGAAGAAAATATTCAAGCCTTAAGTTGCAATATTGAAGGATTCTATGGTGAAAATATTAAATTACACAGGAAGCATCAAAAGAAGATGGAAGGAATACACAGAGCCACTGTAACAAAAAGAACTGGTCGACATTCAACTATTTTGGGAGGCAGTATATGATCAAGAACCGATGGTACTGAAGGAAGAGGTCCAAGCTGCACTGAAGGCACTGGTATTTCAGGCATTGATGGAATACCAACTGAGATGTTTCGACAAATGGATGTAGCGCTGGAGGTGCTCACTTGTCTATGCCAAGTAATTTGGAAGACAGCTACCAGGCCAACTGGCTGTAAGACATTCATATTTGTACCCATTCCAAAGAAAGGAGATCCGACAGAATGTGGAAGTTATGGAACTATATCACTAATATCACACACAAGTAAAATTTTGCTGAAGATCATTCAAAAGTGGTTACAGCAGTACATCAACAGGGAACTGTCAGAAATTCAAACCAGATTCAGAGGAGGACATGGAATGAGGAAGATCATTGCTGATGTCAGATGGACACATGAGGGTTGATATTATACAAACACAACAATATAGGGAATAAAAGAGTTGTTTATAGATTCTACAGACTCTAAAAGAATAATAAAATATTACAAACTTTTGAGAAAAAGTTGATAATTTAGAAGAAATAAGCAAACTGCCTGAAAAACTAAATTGTCAAAACAGACTCATTAAGAAATAACTCTCCATTTAAAAGAAAAAAAAATGAATATGTGAACAAAAACCTTCCTACAAAGACATCTATAGTGCAAGAAGTTTCACTGATAAATTCTAACAAACTTTTCAGAAAGAAATCATACAATCTTGCAAACTGCTTTAATGAGCTGGAGCTGGCTGAAAGCAGAGAATACCAGAGAGATGTTTACTTGCGTTTTATTGACTATGCTAAGGCATTTGACTGTGTGGATCATAACAAATTATGGATAACATTGTGAAGAATGAGAATTCTTAATTGTGCTCATGAGGAACCTGTACTTAGACCAAGAAGCAGTCGTTGGAACAGAACAAGGGGATACTGCATGGTTTAAAGTCAGGAAAGGTGTGCGTCAGGGTTGTATCCTTTCACCATACTTATTCAATCTGTATGCTGAGCAAATAATGAAGCTGGACTATATGAAGAAGAAGGGGCATCAGGATTGGAGGAAGACTCATTAATAACCTGCACCTCATTAACAACCTTGCTTGTTGAGAGTGAAGTGGACTTGAAGCACTTATTGATGAAGATCAAAGACCACAGCCTTCAGTGCGGATTACACCTCAATATAAGGAAATAAAAATCCTCACAACTGGACCAATAAGCAACATCACGATGAATGGAGAAAAGATTGAAGTTGTCAAAGATTTCATTTTACTTAAATCCACAATCAACACCCATGGGAGCAACAGTCAATAAATCAATTTGCATTGGGCAAATATGTTGTAAAAGATCTCTTTAAAGTGTTAAAAAGCAAAGACATCACCTTGAAGACTAAGGTGTGCCTGACCCAAGCCATGGTATTTTTAATGGCCTCATACGCATGTGCAAGCTGGACAATGAATAAGGACGACCAAAGGAGATTTGACGCATTTGAATTATGGTGTTGGCAAAGAATATTGAATACACCATGGACTGCCAGAAGAACAAACAAATCTGTCTTGGAAGAAGTACAGCCAGAATGTTCATTAGAAGCAAGGATGGTGAGACTTTGTCTCACATACTTTGGACATGTTATTAAGAGGGACCACTCCCTGAAGAAGGACATCAATTTTGGTAAGATAGAGGGTCACTGAAAAAGACGAAGACCCTTAGTGAGATGGACTGACACAGTGTCTTAGTCATCTAGTGCTGCTCTAACAGAAATACCACGAGTGGATGGTTTTAACAAAGAGAAGTTTATTTCCTTACGGTAAAATAGGCTAAAAGTCCAAATTCAGGATATCAGCTCCAGGGGAAGGCTTTCTCTCTCTTGGCCTTCTCATCAATGTTCCCCCAGACTAGGAGCTTCTCTGCCCAGGGACCCCGGTTCAAAGGACGCACTCTGCTGGGGACACTGCTTTCTTGGTGATATGAGGTCCCCCTTGTCTCTCTGATCACTTCTGTCTTTTATAGCTTAAAAGATTGCCTCAGGACACAATCCAATCTTGTAGATTGAGTCCGGCCTTACTAACACAACTGCCACCCATCCTCCCTCATTAACATCATAGAGGCAGCATTTACAATATATAGGAAAATCACACAATACTGGGAATCATGGCCCAGCCAAACTGATACACACATTTTTTGGGGGGACATAATTCAATCCACGACACACAGTAACTGCAGCAGCCTGCCCACGCATGGCAAGGATTTTGAGGATGGCACAGGATAGGGCAGTGCTTCATTCTGTTCCACGTACAGTCACTATGAGTCGGAATTGACTTAATGGCACCTAACAACAGCAACAATAGTGCCATGATGGTTAAGCTCTGGGCTGCTAATTGAAAGGCTGGTAGTTTGAATCCACCCAGTACCTTCACAGGAGAAAGACTTGGTTATCTGCTTGCCTAAAGATTACAGCCAAGAAAACCCTCTATCATATGGCATTGCTATGAATTGGAATTAACTCGATGGCACCCAACAGCCATAATATATAATCCTATTTAAGTATTTATAGATCTATTTTTCTAATAATTATTTGAGAATTTTAAAATTTATGTTCATGAGGGATATTTTTATATGACTTCTTTTTCTTGTAATGTCCTTCTCAGATTTTCTTTCAGCTATTCTGTCCTAAAATGAGTTGGGAAGTATTTTCTTCTTCTCCAGTTCATGAAAGCATTTTGCAAGATTGTATGATTTCTTTCTTAAAAGTTTGTTAGAATTTATCAATGAAACTTCTTGAACTATAGATGTCTTTGTAGGAAGGTTTTTGTTCACATATTCAATTTTTTTCTTCTAAATGGAGAGTTATTTCTTCATGAGTCTGTTTTGACAATTTAGTTTTTCAGGTAGTTTGCTTATTTCTTCTAAATTATCGACTTTTTTCTCAAAAGTTTGTAATATTTCATTATTTTTTTAGTATCTGTAGACTCTGTAGTGAAAACAACTCTTTTATTTCCTATATTGCTGTGTTTGTGTATCAACCCTAATGTATGGTTTCAGGTTAAGGTTGTCCACAAAAGATACTTGTCGGAGATGTGGAAGGTGAAAGTAAAGCAGAAAACACTCTGAAAGTTGGTGTAGGTCCAGGTGCTCTAACAGCTAATTCTCACTGTTGCTGTTCTGCTCACTTACCTTGTTTTTTGGACAGAAGGTGGCTCCTCAGCTCCACTAGTGCCTTTTGATTTCCTCCCTTTGTTTCTGTAAGTCCTGGACCAGATGCATGAGCAGCTCTGTTATGATGGGTACCAGCTTCTCCTGAAGGTTATCCATGGCTTTCCAATACTTCCATGCAGCTTTCCTTCTTAACTTATTACTCTACTGACTTCAAATCCAACATCAGACTCAGGGGCAACATGCTCAAATAGACTTCCTAACTAACTCCAACAAATGAGTAAATGTAATCCTTAAAGTAAATCACTGATTTTGCTTCTAAAATTGATACTGAAATGATAAAACTAGTAATTGTGCTTTCTTGCTTTTGTTTGTTTGTTGTCTTGATTTGCATTGCTATGGGTTCATTAATTATATTAATCTTTTCAAGAAATACATTTTTGTCTTCTTTAATTTTCTCTATTTTTGTCCCTTTTCTATTTAGTTGCTATCTACTTTCATCCCTGTTATTTCTTTTCTTATTTTGACTTTACATTTAATTTGCTTTCCTTTTTATATTTTATAGATTCTTAATGCACATGTTTGGTCATTGATTTTTGCACTATTCTTTTTTTCTCATATTAGCTTTTAAAGCTATAAATTTTCCTCTAAGCACTGCTTTAGCTGCATCCCACAGATTTTGAATATATTTTATTAGTCTCATTTAATTTGAACTATTTTCCACTATGCTTGTCACTTCTTTGACCCACAGACTCTTTAGAAATGGGTTTTTCTTATAAAAGCATTTAACACTTTTCTTAATATGTTATCGTTATTCATTTCTAATTCAATTCCATTGTGTTCAGAAGACATAATCTACAAAATTATAGTATTTTGAAACTTACTGAGTCTTTTTTTATGGTCAACATATGGTCCATCTTAGCGAACATTTCAGCTGAACAACAGACTCTGTATCTGTTTATTGCTGATTGCAGGATTCTATAAATATTACTTTGGACAAGGTATTTGGAGGGGTTATTAGGATATTCTGTATCACCTTAGTGATTTATTTTTTTTCTTTATCAATGAACAACACAGAGTAAATAAAGTTTCAAACTATATTTGTCACTTGGTCAACTTCTGCCTTGGAAAATTGTTGAATATTATGTCATGCTATTACATTATTAAACCAAGTAGAGCCATATTTTTTCTTGAATTCCTGTATCATTCTACACTTCCATACACAAAACTTGAGGATTTCTCTGACCCAATATTTCCACTAACAATTGGTATCATCTAACTTTATAATTCTTCTCATTCTTAAAAGTATAAAACAATTAGCATTTTCTTCACGACTAATAGTTTAGGACTATCTTCATGTGATTGCTAGTTTTCTTCCCCCCACTTCATTTTTCTCTACTCTAAATTACTTATTAACATTCATTTTCTACTTTTCTTTTGGGGTTGCTGCTATTTTCCTCTGGATTTACAGAATTTTCTGTATATTCTAAATTTTGTCATACCTCCATGCACTTTATCTGTGCCTCATTAAAAATAATCCTTTAATTTGATGTAATCGAAGTTATCAATTTTCTTCCTATAATTTGTGATTTGGAAGTTTATTTTTTTTTTTTATATATATTTTATTGTACTTCAGGTGAAAGCTTACAGAGCAAATAGTTTCTCATGAAATAGTAGTACACATGTTGTTTTTTGACATTGGTTAACAACCCCACAACGTATTAAGCCTCTAAATTCTCAACCTTTTTTTTTGATGAAAATTACAGATGGCCAAAGATACACCGTTTCAAAAATTTCTACATTCACAGTTCAGTGACATTGACTACGCTCTTCCAACTGTGCTGTTATTCTCACTTAAGATGAAGGCTTACAGAACAAAATAGTTTATCATTTAACAGTTACTACACATGTTGCCCTATGACAATGGTTAACAATCTCACAGCACATCAAGAATATCCTTACTCCACCTTGTGTTCCCTATCACCAGGGGGCTTCCTTGTCCCCTTCTGTCTTCTGGACCTTGTCAGTGGACTATTGTACCTCTTTAGTCTCATTTGTTTATTTATTTATTTATTTATTTATTTATTTTTATTTTATTTAAACACCATTTCAAAACTTTTTACTTACACATTTAAGTGATATTGACTATGCTCTTCCAATTGTGCTGCCATTCTCGCCCAAGATGAAGGCTTACAGGACAAAACAGCCTCCCATTTAATAGTTACTACAAATGTTGCCCTATAGCAGTGGTCAACAATCTCACAATACATCGACAGTGTCCTTATTCAATTTGTGTTCCTTATCATCAGTTTCCTACTCTCCCTCTGCCTTCTGGCCCTTGTCACCGGACTCCTGTACATCGTTAGTCCCATTTAGTTTTACTGGGGTGTCCATTCCCAGGCTTAACATCGAACCTTGAAGGTAACTTCCCCTCTGAGCTGAAAGGGTGTCTGGGGGCCACACTCTCGAGGTTTCTCTAGTATTCTTTAGGCCAGTATATCTGGTCTTCTTTTTTTTTTTTTTTTTTTTTTTGGGAGTTAAAATTATGCTCTACATCCTACTCCAGCTCTGCCCAGAACCCTCTGTTGTGATACTGGTCAGAGGAGTCATTGGTGGTAGCCGGGCACCATCCAGCTGTACTGGGCTCAGTCCCGTGGAGGCCTTGGTAGCTGTGGACCATTAGTCCTTCAGACTAATCTTTTCCTTGTATCCTGTTCTCTTCGTTCTCCCTTGTTCCCGAAGGGATGAGATCAGTGGAGTATCTTAGATGGCCGCTCATAGGCTTTTAAGACCCCAGACACTACTCACCAAGGTAGAATGTAGAGCATTATCTTTATAAGTAGTGTCATGCCAATTGAGCTAGATGTTCCCCGAGATCATGGTCCCCAGAGCCCTCCGTCTAACAACTCAGTCCCTCGGGGGGTTTGGATGTGTCTATAGGGCCTCCATGACCTTTCCTTGTGCAGGTTGTGTTAGTTTCCCCTGTTCTGTGTACTATCTCACCTCTCACCCAAGTTACCACTTATCTATTACCTATTTAGTATTCCCCCCCCCCTCCCATCTCTGGTAACCAACAAGGATTGTTACATTTTGCATGTGAATTTTTTCATGGGTTTTTACAATAGAGGTCTCATACAATATTTGTCCTTTTGTGATTGACTTATTTCACTCAGCATGATGTCCTCCAGTTTCATCCATGTTATGAGATGGTTCACTGATTCATTGTTCTTTCTCGTTGCATAGTACTCCATTGTGTGTATGTACCATAGTTTGTGTATCCATTCGTCTGTTGATGGACATCGAGGTTGTTTCCATCGTTTTGCTATTGTGAATAATGCTGCCATGAACATAGGTGTGCATATGTCTATTCGAGTGATGACTCTTATTTCTCTAGGATATATTCCTAGGAGTGGGATTGCTGGATCGAATGGTACATCTATTTCTAGCTTTCTGAGGAAACGCCATATCATTTTCCAAAATGGCTGTATCATTTTGCATTCCCACCAGCAGTGTATAAGAGTTCCCGTCTCCCCGCAGCCCCTCCAACATTTGTTATTTCCAGTGTTTTTGATTCGTGCCAGTAATGCCGGGGTGAGATGGTATCTCATTGTGGTTTTAATTTGCATTTCTCTAATGGCTAGTGATCGCGAGCATTTCCTCATGTGTCTGTTGGCCATTTGAATGTCTTCCTTGGTGAAGTGTCTGTTCATTTCCTTTGCCCATTTTTTGATAGGATTGGTTGTCTTTTTGTTGTAGAGGTGTTGGATTTTCTTGTAGATTATGGAGATTAGACCTTTATCTGACTTGTACTGTACAAAAATGTTTTCCCAGTCTGTAGGTTCTCTTTTAACTCTTTTGGTGAAATCTTTTGAAGAGCATAGATGTTTGATTTTTAGAAGATCCCAATTATCTAGTTTATCTGTTGGGTTTTTTGTGTTGATGTTTATGGTTTGTATCCTGTTAATGCCATGTATTAAGGTCTGAAGTGTTGGTCCTATTTTTTCTTCTATGAATTTTATAGTTTGAGGCTTTATATTCAGGTCTTTGATCCATTTTGAAGTAGTTTTTGTATATGGTGTGAGGTATGGGTCCTGTTTCATTTTTCTACAAATGGATATCCAGTTTTGCCAGCACCATTTGTTAAAAAGACTGTCTTTTCCCCATTTGATGTATTTTGGGCCCTTGTCAAAAATCAGGTGACCGTAGGTGGATGGATTTACATCTGAGTTCTCAATTCTGTTCCATTGGTCAATGTCTCTGTTGTTGTACCAGTACCAGGCTGTTTTGAGTACTGTAGCTGTATAGTAGGTTCTCAATTCAGGTAGTGTGAGTCCTCCAACTTTATTCTTCTTCTTCAGTAGTGCTTTACTTATTCGGGGTTTCTTCCCTTTCCATATAAAGTTAATAATTAGTTTTTCCATCTCTTTGAAGAATGTTGTTGGTATTTGTATCGGGATTGCATTGTATTTCTAGATTGCTTTAGGTAGAATTGCCATTTTCACAATGTTGAGTCTGCCTATCCATGAGCATGGTATGTTTTTCCATTTATGTAGATCCCTTTGGGTTTCATGCAGCAGTGTTTTGTAGTTTTCTTTGTATAGGTCTTTTATATTCCTGGTCAGATTTATTCCTAAGTATTTTATCTTTTTAGGGGCTATTGAAAATGGTATTGATTTCCTGATCTCCTTTTCATCGTTCTCTTTACTGGTGTATAGGAATCCAACTGATTTTTGAATGTTTATCTTGTATCCTGCTACTCTGCTGAATCTTTCTATTAGTTCCAGTAAATTTCTCGTGGAGTCTTTAGGGTTTTCTATGTATAGTATCATATCATCTGCAAACAGGGAGAGTTTAACTTCTTCATTACCAATTTGGATGCCCTTTATTTCTTTCTCTTGCCTTACTGCTCTAGCTAGAACTTCCAGCACAATGTTAAATAGGAGTGGTGATAAAGGGCATCCTTGTCTTGTTCCTGTTTTCAGGGGGAATGTTTTCAGCCTTTCTCCATTAAGAATGATGTTGGCTGTTGGTTTTGCATAGATGCCCTTTATTATGTTGAGAAATTTCCCTTCTATACCTATTTTATTGAGAGCTTTTATCAGGAATGGGTGTTGGACTTTGTCAAATGCCTTTTCTGCATCAATTGAGATAATCATGTGATTTTTTTCTTTCCTTTTATTTATGTGGTGGATTACGTTGATGGATTTTCTAATGTTAAACCATCCTTGCATACCTGGTATGAATCCTACTTGGTCGTGGTGTATTATTTTTTTGATATGATACTGAATTCTATTGGCTAGAATTTTGTTCAGAATTTTTGCATCTATATTCATGAGAGATATTGGTCTGTAATTTTCTTTTTTTGTGATGTCTTTGCCTGGTTTTGGTATCAGCGTTATGCTGGCTTCATAGAATGAATTTGGAAGTGTTGCTTCCTCTTCTATGCTCTGAAATAACTTGAGTAGAACTTGTACGAGCTCTTCTGTAAATGTTTTGTAGAATTCTCCAGTGAAGCCATCTGGGCCAGGGCTTTTTTTGCTTGGGAGTTTTTTTATTACCTTTTCAATCTCTTCTCTTGTTATGGGTCTGTTCAGATTTTCAATATCACTTTGTTGTAGTTTGGGTAGGCCGTATGTTTCTAGAAATTTATCCATTTCCTCTAGGTTTTCAAATTTGTTGGAATATAGTTTTTCATAATATTCTGTTATAATCCTTTTTATTTCAGTTGGGTCTGTTGTAATGTCCCCCATTTCATTTCTTATTTGGGTTATTTGTGCCCTCTGCTGTTTTTCTTTTGTCAGTCTGGCCAGTGGTTTGTCGATTTTGTTGATTCTTTCAAAGAACCAACTTTTGGTTTTGTTGATTCTTTCTATTGTTTTTCTGTTCTCTATTTCATTGATTTCTGCTCTGATCTTTACTATTTCCTTTCTTCCTGTGGTTGTAGGCTTTTTTTGTTGTTCTCTTTCTATTTGTTTGAGTTCTGTAGTTAATGTTTTGATTTTGTCTCTTTCTTCTTTTTTGATATGTGCATCTATTGCTATAAATTGTCCTCTGAGGACTGCCTTTGCTGTGTCCCAAAGGTTTTGGTATGATGTGTTTTCATTTTCATTTGATTCTAGGAATTTTTTAATTCCCTCTCTGATTTCTTCTATTACCCATTGATGCGTAAGCAGATTATTATTCAGTTTCCATGTGTTTGATTTTTTTTCCTTGCTCTTTCTAGTGTTAATTTCTACCTTGATGGCATTGTGGTCAGAGAAGATACTGTGAATTATCTCAGCATTTTGGATTTTGTTGAGGATTGCTCTGTGGCCTAAGATGTGGACTATTCTGGAGAACGTTCCATGTGCATTGGAAAGAATGTGTACTTTGCAGCGGTTGGATGGATTGTTCTATATATGTCTATGAGGTCCAGTTGGCTGATTGTGTCCTTTAGGTCTTCTGTATCTTTGCTGAGTTTCTTTTTAGTTGTTCTGTCCTTTACTGAGAGTGGTGTGTTGAAGTCTCCTACTATTATTGTGGAACTGTCAATTTCTCTTTTCAGTGCTGTTAGAGTTTTTTTTATGTATTTTGGAGCCCTGTCATTGGGTGCATAGATATTTATTATGGTTATGTCTTCATGATGGATCATCCCCTTAATCATTATATAGTGTCCTTCTTTGTCTTTTATGGTAGATTTTGTTTTAAAGTCTATTTTATCTGAGATTAGAATTGCCACTACTGCTCTTTTTTGATAGTTGTTAGCTTGATATATTTTTTTCCAACCTTTCATTTTTAATAAATTCACATCTTTGTTTCTAAGATGTGTCTCTTGTAGACAGCAAATAGATGGATCCTGTTTTCTTATCCATTCTGCCACTCTCCGTCGCTTTATGGGTGCATTGAGTCCATTTACGTTCAGTGTAATTATTGATAGATGTGAGTTTGTTGCTGTCATTTTGTAGTGCTTTTTTTTGTGATGCTGAAGTTTTCTTTGTTCTTCTTACTCTCTTGTGCTGAGTTCCTTTTGTTTGTGGATTTTGTGTTCATTTCTTTTGTTTTTGTAGGTTTTGTTTTTGTTGAGACTTTATGTTTTTCGTCTTTATTTTTATGAGTTGGTTTGTTAACTTTTTTTGTGGTTACCATGAATTTTACCCTTATCTTTATAATTTTGAAGCAGTCTACCGTTACTTGGTATCGCCTTGCCTTCCTCTCCTTTAGAAGGTTCTATACCTATGCCGTTTGTTCCCTCTTTCATTGTTTTGATGTTGTTGTCATCCTTTGATTGATTTCTCTGATTCCCTGTTGTATATCTTTTGTTTTTGGAAAGTCCTCTGTAGTTCAGTTCCTAGAATGGTATCTGGTTCATGTTAACCTGCATCCTAGGTCCTAGGTCCTTCCTGAGGGCTTAAGCTGTTTGTCCTCAGATCGAAGAACTCCCTTTAATAATTCTTGTAAGTTTGGTTTGACTTTTGCATATTCCTTTAGTTTCTGTTTATCTGGAAATGACCTAATTTCACCATCCAATCTGAATGAGAGTTTTGCAGGATATATTATTCTTGGCTGACAATTTTTTTCTTTCAAGATTTTATATATGTCATCCCATTGCCTTCTTGCCTGCATGGTTTCTGCTGAATAATCTGAGCTTAGTCTTATTGTTTCTCCTCTGTATGTGACTTCTTGTTTTTCACGAGCTGCTCTCAGGATTCTTTGTTTGTCTTTAGTTTTAGGGAGTGTGAATATGATATGTCTTGGTGATTTTCTTTTGGGGTCTCTTCTATATGGGGTTCGTTGAGCTTCTTGGATGACCAGCTTTTCATCTTTCATGATATTGGGAAAGTTTTCTGTCAGCAGTTCCTCAATGATCCTCTCTGTGTTTTCTGTTTTCTCCCCCTGTTCTGGTATGCCAATCACTCGTAAGTTTTTGCTTTTAATTGTGTCCCACATAACTCTCAGGGTCTCTTCATTTTTCTTTGTTCTTTTTTCTGAGTTTTCCTGAAACAGTGTTGTATCCAAGTGTTTGTCTTCAGTTCCACTGATCCTGTCTTCCATGGTTTCAAATCTACTTCTCAGCCCTTCTATGACACCGTCCATTTCTGAAATCTTGTTGTTTATCTTTTGGATTTCTAATTGTTGCTTTTGTATAATTTCGAGTTGTGAATTTATTTTGATTGTTCTTGCATCATCTTCCTGAATTCTTCCAATTTTTTGTCTGTATTTTCCATAAATTTGTCTATTTTTTCCTCATGTTTGTCAGCTTTTTGCCTCAGTTCTTGGAAAATTCCGAGTATTAGTGATTTGAGCTCCGTATCAGGTACTTCTAGTGCATTTTCTTCCACAGGAGAGTTATCTGGTGTTTTAATTTGGACGCCTATTGGAGCCATCTTGTCTTGTTTTTGTAAATGTTTTGATATTGTTTGCTGTTTTCGGGGCATTCAGTAGATATTTATCTCGTCTATTGATTGTAGATTTTTTTTTTTTTTCGTTCTTGTGGTACAGCTGGGCAGATCTAGTTGAGGAGGAGCCACTGGGATGGGTTGCTTGTGGCACTCACCGCAGCCACCAGGACGGTCGGTAGTCAGTGCTGGGCAGGTTCCAATAGGGCGTGCCTGCACCGCTTGGTGATGTGATGTCTAGTGCACGGTGCAGGTAGGTAGGGTGCAGCGGGAAGATGGTTATGTGTGAAGCTAAGCTGGATATGGGAGAGAGGAGAGAGGAGGAGGAGCAAAAAGCGTACAAACATAAAAGAATGCTAGGGGAGCTTGTCGTTGGAATGTAAAGATGAGAGACTATGGGATGGAGGAAACCAGAAGGGGGAAGAGAAAGAAAAGGAAAGAATGACCAAATAAAAATCAGAAAAGTTAAAAAACTGCAAAGTTCCCAGGGATCCCACTGATGCAGCTATGAGGTCTGGGGGAGTCGGTCTCAATTTTCACAGCTCAGCCTGGCCAGAAGGTACAGAGGCATACATCGCCTGGTATTCAGGGATTAGAAAGAGAAGGAAGAGATAGAGAGACAAGAAATTAAGCAATGAAGAAAGACAAAAGAGAAAAAGAGGTAAAATATGACAAAACTAATCAAAAAAGGAAGAAAAATAAAATTGAGAAAAAAAAAAAAGGGCAACACCAGCAGTCAGTGCCTACAAATGGGACCCAGAGAGCCCCCACTCAGGGGCGCGAATTCCAAGAAGCCGGTAGTCTCGGGGTTAAGTGACCGTGGCCACGGGAAGCAGAGGGGCCAACAAACAAAGGCCCCAGGATCCCACCCGCGCGGGAGCCCAGACCTGGAAACAGCCACACGCCCGAACGCAGCCCTACAGCCCCGTAGGAGAGAGCAGAGACGGCACTCGGAACCAGGCACCCAGGCAAAAGGAGGGGGAGGCGGCAGAAAAAGGCTCGCTAGCACCCAGCAAACGGCTCCCAGAAAGCCCCCAGCCCGGGCGCACGGAATCCAAGCACCGGCGCCCCCCAGCTCAGGGACTCCGGCCACGGAAAGCAGAGGGGCGATCGAACAAAGGCTCCGGGATCCCACCCACGCGGGAGCCCAGACCTAGAAACAGCCACACGCCCACACGCAGCCCTACAGCCCCGCAGGAGAGAGCAGAGACGGCACTCGGAACCAGGCACCCAGGCAAAAGGAGGGGGAGGTGGCAGAGAAAGGTTCGCTAGCTGCCAACAAACGGCTCCCAGAAAGCCGCCAGCCCAGGCGCGCGGAATCCAAGCACCAGCACCCCCCAGCCCAGGGACCCTGGCCACGGAAAGCAGGGGATCCCCAGCTGAGGCGGAGAGGGGTGGGTGGTGGGAGAGCGCGCACCGCAGTTTACCGGTCGTTGTGTCTCCGACCAGATGCTCTGCAAGGCTGCTCTCCCGTTTGCTGGTCTCCGATAGGAATCCAAGATGGTGGATCCGTGCTGCGTTGGCTGGTAAGGAATCTCTGCCTGAGTCTCTCCTCGCTCTCCGTTCTCTTTTAGTATTCTCACTCCGTTTGGTGTTTCGCTGAGTTCTTTATCTCTTCATTTGGTGTTCTAGGGTTTCAGGATTGTTGATTCTCTGTTAGGCTTAGTTTTTCGGATCTTTGCTGTGGAGGGACGGCGTGGTGTTTCTGCCTAGAGCGCCATCTTGCCCCTCCCGCCCTGGAAGTTTTTTTAAAAGTATTTTTTCTCCACATTTAAGCATTTTATCTATATGAAATTCACCTTCTTATTTGGTTCTAGGAGGTAGTACAGTTTTATTTATTTTTTCCATAGAGTAAATGTCTAAATATTGTATCCCAAACAGCAGAGAAAATTTAACTGACAATAAACATGGAAACATGATCAACTTCATTGATCATAAGGAAATGCAAAGTTGACCACAATGAGTTGCTTCCTATCCACCAGGAATAAGAGAGAATGTGAAAAAACTATGAAGCTTAAATACTACCAGTGAATGTGTAAATTGGTACAACTATTTTGGAGAAAAAATTTGGCAGTAGTTAACTGAAGCTGAAGATGCATACACTCCAAGACCCAGTAATTCCACTCCTAGATGCCTCCCCTAGATTATTTCTTGCACATGGGTTCTATAAGACATATATAAGGATGATCGTAATATTATTACGATTATTAAAAAATGGAAATCAATCCAAATGCACATTCACAAAAGAATATATAAATAAATACTTATATAATTATAAAATGTAGTACTATGTAGTGATGAAAATAAATGACTTTTAGTTATGTACCTCAACATTGATAAAACTGTAAAAATTGTATTAAGCACAATATGCAAGTTTCAAAAATAGAAGATACATCATGATCCCATTAATACAAGCTGAAAGCAAATCAAAACTCTGAAGGCTAAATACTATATTGTTCAAAGATACACCTATATGTGATAAAATTTTAAAGAAAAGCAAGGACTTTCTATTAGTTAGGATAACATTAGCTGAATATTATTAATGTCTTAAATCCTAAAGGCTTAAACTTTTATAAGTTTATTTGTTGCTCACGTAAAGTCCATTTTATGTCAGAGTAGTGTGCGTGTATAAGTGTATATGTGTGTTTGGTGGGTGGGTGTGGTAGGAACAGCTCCATGAAGTCGTTCAGGTTGCAGGAACTCTGCTATCTTCAAACCTGGATGATAATACTTATGACAGAGGAAGAGACAGATCTGAGGAATTCAGAGGAGATTTTTATAAGCCAGGTTTGAACATAGTGTATATCACTTCCTCTATATTCTACTGAGCAGACTTCAGTCATATGGTCACATTTTTCTACAAAGGAATCTGGGGAATATAGTCAGGCTCTGTGCCCAGACTATAATCCAGATAATTCAAAGAATCAGGATAGTACTTACCAAGGGGAATAGCAGGGTTTTTGATTTGTGAATGGCAAACCTGAGACTTTCATGTGTTGGTGCATTTAAATATATTTAGCAAGTTGTAGACACACAGACATTTGGTTTATTGCTATGTTTTAAACATATATATT
The DNA here is from genome assembly GCA_030035585.1 of Dugong dugon. Classification (NCBI taxonomy): domain Eukaryota; kingdom Metazoa; phylum Chordata; class Mammalia; order Sirenia; family Dugongidae; genus Dugong; species Dugong dugon. Next base: position 41,301,432 of record CM057479.1, read on the forward strand.
ATATATACATTCTTTTTATATATAACATTTTGCAAAAATAAAATGAAATCTAACTAGATGCTAAACATATATATAGGAAATCATGAAAATGAGAATTTTCAGGTTGTTCATGAAAGAAAATAATATCAAATCTGTATTACCAATTTTTAATGCTACTAATGATTGTTCTAAAACCAAGTTATTTTTCAAGTAAAAGAAATGACAATGTTCTCTGCCAGACAGATCGAAAGACCAATTACTCGAGAATGAATCCATAGACAGTAACTCTTCAGAAAGTATATATGAGACCTGGAAACACATAGCAGTTTAAACTGATAGCAGAACTAGTCACATCTACTGAGATAAAACTCATCAGAGAAGAGAGTTCAGAGAACATCCTGACTAATCCTAACGTTCCAGAATGCTATATTCAGCTAGAAAATCCTAAGAGAGAAACATGACTGAAAATCAAATAAAACCTGAGGCAGTTAACTGGTATTGCAATTTAAGTAAGACAGTAGAATCAATTTTCCCAAGAGGTTGTTTTTTTTTTTTTTTTTTTAATTATTGTGGTAAAATAAATAGGACAAAAATTACATCAGTAACATTAATTACATTCTGTGATTTTTTTAACTATGAGGTATTTATGTCTATTTTTACAAATAATTTCCAATATTATAACCTCTTTTTCAGTAAGAAAGCCAAATTAGTTTGCTAAGTCATGGCTTATTATATACATGAATTGTAAACTAATTCTACCTATACTATCCTGACATGAACAATCTCAATTTGAATTAATGTACATTGAAAGGCTTGCACATTTAACAGTTGGTTAAGATAGGAATTCAAAAGATATGATAAGCCACAGTTTAATCAGGGTCAAGTGAAAAGGAAATAAATCTTACATGCATTTGTATAGAATATAACTGATTACAGCAAGAATTATCAATCATGAAAATTGGATACAGTTTTAGTTTGTTCAAATACAGATTATGTGGGAAATTGCCGTAGGCCTATTCATTCAATCAATAAAAATTATTGACTACCATTTTGCACTTGTATAGTCAGAGAATTAAGGACCTCCATTCTTCCCTTCTCCATAAATTTTAAAATGTATCACTATCTCACTTTTAGTAAGCTTAGTTTTATGATAATATTATCTTTAATCTTCTACTATGCCTATATCAAAGAAATATAAAAGTGTTTAGGGAAGAGTTCTACCTCATTTTATTTACTACCATAGACCTTTTTTTTTTTTACTGCTAAATGACTTGAAGTATCAGTTCATGTTTTACCAGTTTCTTTAAAGAATTTACCTAAAAGCTGACTGCTACCACCAAGATAATAATAAGCCTAGTGTTTAAATCTGCAACATGAAGAACTTAGAAGAAACTTTTTTCTATTCTAAAAAAAAAGTACATTATTTAACAAATTTATGTCAACTATTGCAGCTCATAGACAAACCATGAACATAGTTTGGGGTGTTTTGTTAAAAACGTTTATATGCATGCATTTAGGGATTTAATTTGCTTATTTATAATTGCTATTTATTCATTATTGGTCATGCTGCATGTTTCCACAGTTACTTGTTTGCTTGTTTTGTTTTGTTTTAATTTCTTTATAAACCTACAAGCTCTACACCAATCACAAATTAAATTGGGAAAAAGGAAGTGTGAGGACCTCCTAAATTTTTCTGTAAGTGAAAGCGCCATAATAAGGCTAAAAAAAAAATAATAATACTATCAGAATCAACTTTATCAGAACTCTAGAAATTAACCAAAGTTTAGCAACAAACTGGAGCATGTTTGTTCATGAAAAAATACTGTTGTTGTTGTTAGGTACCCTTTAGTCAGTTCCTACTCTTAATGACCCAATGTACAATGGAACAACACACTGCCTGGTCCTGCACCATCCTCACAATCGTTGTTATGCTTGAGCCCATTGCAGTCACTGTGTCGATCTATCTCATTGAGGTCCTTTCTCTTTTTCGCTGACTCTCAACTTTACCAGGCATGATGTCCTTCTACAGGGACTGGTCCCTCTTGATAAAATCTCCAAAGTGCATGAGACTAAGTCTTTCCATCCTCGCTTCTACATTAGGGCTGTACATCCAAGACAGAATTTTGCTTTCTTCAGGAAGATTATGGTATGCAGCATTCTTTGCCAATCATATAATTCAAAGGCATCAAATCTGCTGTCTTCCTTATACATTGTCCAGATTTCTCTGCATATAAGGCGATTGAAAATACCATGGCCTGGGTCAGGTGCACCTTAGTCCTCAAAATGACATCTTGGCTTTTTAACACTTGAAAGAGGTCTTTTGCAGGAGATTTACCAACGTAATACATTGTTTGATCTCTTGGCTGCTGCTTCTGTGGTCATTGATTGTAACTCCAAGCAAAATGAAATCTTGAAAACTTCAATATTTTCTCCATTTATCATGCTGTTGCTTATTGGTCTAGTTGCAAGGATTTTAGTTTTATTTTAAGGTGCAATTCATACTGAGGGTTACAGTCTTTGATCTTCATCAGTAAGTGCTTCAAGTCCTGTTTGCTTTCAGGGAGCAAGGTTATGTCATCTACGTATCACAGGTCGTTAATGAATCTTCTGCCAATCTTTATGCTGCATTCCTCTTCATATAGACTAGCTTCTCAGATTATTTTATTAGCATAAAGACTGAATAAGTATGGTGAAATGATATAACCCCAATGCACACCTTTTCTGATTTTAAATCACTCAGTATACTCTTGTTCTGTTGGAACAACTGCCTCTTGATCTATGTACAGGTTCTGCATGAGCATAATTAAGTGTTCTGGAATTCCCATTCTTTGCAATGTTACCCATAATTTGTTATGATCCACATAGTCCAATGCCTTTGCATAGTCAATAAAACACAGGTAAACACCATTCTCTGCTTTCAACCCAGATCCATCTGACATAGCAAGGATATTCATCATCACAAGTCCTCTTCTGAATCCGGCTTGAATTTCTGGCAGTTCCTTGTTGATGTACTGCAGCAACCATTTTTGAATTATCTTCAGCAACATTTTACTTGTGTGTGATATTAATGATATTGTTCCATAATTTCTGCACTCTGTTGGGTCACCTATCTTTTGAATGGGCACAAATATAGATCTTTTCCAGTCCGTTGACCAGGCACCTGTCCTCCAAATTTCTTGGCATAGATGAGTGAGCACCTCCAGCACTGCATCCTATTGTTGGAACATCTCAGTTGGTATTCTGTCAATTCCTGGAGCCTTATTTTTTGCCAACGTCTTCAGTGCAGCTTGCACTTCTTCCTTCTCTACTATTGGTCTTGATCATATACTACCTCCTGTAAAGGTTGAACATCAACCAATTCTTTTTGGTACATTGGCTCTGTGTATACCTTTCTTCTTCTTTTGATGCTTCCTGAATCATTCAACTTTTTGCTCATAGAATCCTTCAGTATTGCAAATCGAGGCTTGAATTTTTTCTTCAGTTCTTTCAGCTTGAGAAATTCCATGGGTGTTCTTCCCTTTTGGTTTTCTAACTCCAGGTATTTGCATATTTTGTTATAATACTTTACTTTTCTTGAGCTGCCCTTTGAAATGTTTTGTTCACCTGTTTTATATCATCATTTCTTCCATTTGCTTTAGCTACTCTATGTTCAAGGGCAAGTTTCAGAGTCTCTTCTGACATCCATTTTTGTCTTTTCTTTCTTTCCTGCCTTTTTAAACATCTTTTGCCTTCTTCATGTATGATGTCTGTCTTAGTTACCTAGTGCTGCAATAACAGAAACATCACAAGTGGACGGCTTTAACAAACAGAAATTTATTCTCTCACTTTTTAGGAAAGTAGAAGTCCAAATGCAGGGTGCCAGCTCCAGGGAAAGCCTTCCTCTCTGTGTTGGCTCTGGGGGAATATCCTTGTGATCAATCTTTCCCTGGTCTAGGAGCTTCTCAGTGCAGGGATCACGGGTTCAAAGGAGGCTCTCCACTCCTGGAGCTTGTTTCTTGGATTGATTCTCTCATTTATCTCTCAAAAGAGATTGACTCAAGATACAACCTAATCCTGTAGATTGAGTCATGCCTCATTAATATAACTGCTGCTAATCCTGCCTCATAACATCATAGACATTAGGATTTACAACACATAGGATAATTACATTAGATCACAAAATGGTGGGCAACCACACAATACTGGGAATCATGGCATAGCCAAGTTGACACACATTTTTGGTGGACACAATTCAATTCATAATAATGTCCTTGATGTCATCCCACAACTCGTCTGGTCTTCTGTTATTAGTGTTCAATGTGTCAAATATATTGTTGAGGTGGTCTCTAACTTTAGGTGGGATGTACTCAAGGTTGTACTTTGACTCTCTTGGAATTGTTTTAATTTTCTTTAGCTGCAACTTGAATTTTCATATGAGCAATTGATAGTCTGTTTTGCAGTTGGCCCCTGCCCTTGTTCTGACTGATGATATTGAGCTTCTCCATGATCTCTTTCCACAGATACAGTCAGTTTGATTCCTGTGTATTCCATCTGGTGAGGTCTGCATGTACAGTCACTTATTATGTTGTTGAAAAGTTATTTCCAATGAATAAATCATTAGTGTTGCAAAACTGTATCATGCAATCTCTAGCATCATTTCTATCACCAAGGTCATATTTTTTAATTACTAATTCTTCTTTGTTTCCAACTTTGGCATTCCAATCACCAGTAATCATCAGTTTGACCTATTTCAGACTGCAGAAGTTGGTAGAAATCTCCAATTTCTTCATCTTTGGTCTTAGTGGCTGGTGCATAAATTTGAATAATAGTCGTATTGATTTGTCTTCCTTGTAGGCATATGGATATTATCCTATCACTGACAGCATAGTACTTCAGGATAGATATTGAAATGGAAGTGATATCGTCTTCAATTTGTCATTCCTGACATAGTAGACAGTATGATTGTCTGATTCAAAGTGGTCGATATCAGTACATTTCAGCTCACAAATGCCTAGGATATCAATCTTCGAGTGTTCCATTTCATTTTTGAGAACTTCAATTTTCCTAGATTCATACTTTGTACATTCTATGTTCTGATTATTAATGGATGTTTGCAGCTATTTCTTCTCATTTTGAGTCTTCCCACATCTGCAAATGAAGGTCCCAAAAGCTTTACTCCATCCAAGTCACTAAGGTCCACTCTACTTTGAGGAGGCAGCTCCTCCCCAGTCATATTTTGAATGCCTTCTAACCTGAGGGGCTCATCTTCCAGCAATATATCAGACAATGTTCTGATGCTATTCATGAGGTTTTCACTGGCCATTATTTTTTTAAGTAGATCTCCTGGTTCTTCTTTCAAGTCTGTCTTAGTCTGGAAGCTCTGATGAAACCTGTCCAGCACGGATGACCCTGCTGGTATTTGAAATGCCAGTGGTATAGCTTCCAGCATCACAGCAACACACAAGCCACCACAGTATGACAAACTGACAGATAAGTGATGGTCATGAAAACTAACTCTTACTAATAATAGTGAGCTTTGCAGCTCAGTGTTGGCCTTCAAAAATAACAACCCACATTACCATGCTAGAGGGAACAGAACCGACCTGGAGCTCTTTAAAAGACAATTCCAAAAGATTGTCATTATTTGACATACCTGATGGTTTCCTAAAATGATTGATTGTAACGGCTTGTCTTTATTTGATCTGACTCAGAGATCATCCAGTGCTAGAAGCCTCTCCCTTGAGGGAGTTTGTCAAAAAACATTCAGTGGCAAATGTTTTAAGATCATGATTGCCTGAAACAATGGATAACAGCTGGGGCAAACAAGAGAGGAACCAAAAACCTTAAAAGGAGAAACTGAGGAATGAGAAATCCATCACTGTTGTTAAGTTGTTAGTTGCCATCACATCTACGTGGACTCATGGCAATGGTGGCATATATATATATATATATATATATATATAGCAGAGGTGAACATTGCCTGGTCTTGCACCAGCTTCATGATTGGCACTATGAAAAATTCCTGGAAATCTATAAGGCCATGCACATGCTAACATTTGTGAACATGCTCAGTAAAGATCTGAGAAGGCCCTAAGCTGCCTGATCTTCTGGCTCTGCACAAAGCAGGAAGTAAAGGTTAAGGCAGAGCTCTAAACTGCTTGACTAAACATTGAAGGTATGCCCTGACATGCATGAAGCGACTCTTGGTGAAGACTGGCAGATTTATTAGTTCCAGGTGTTTTAGGTAATCTCTGTCCAATAATTAGCAAACCACTAAACAATTGTGAAGAGACTTCAGTAACCACACATGTCAAAGAATACAGGCATTACATAATTAGTTCAAAAAAGTCATTAAATAAGCAAGCTACAACGAGCAGCATTAACATCAAATCCCAGGGATGGGAATAGGTGGGAAGAATCTCCTTTCCTGATTTTTCACATTGTATTTATTAAAAAAAAAAAAAAATTGAGATGAAAGAGACAAGAATGTAGACCTACAATAGGGAAAAAAGCAGTCAATGAAACTGCTCCTAAGAAAAAGCAGACAGACTTACCAGTCAAAGACTTAATATCAGCTATTTTGTGATTAAGCATTTAGCTTCTAACCAAAAGGTCAGCAGTTTGAATCAACCAGGTGCTCCTTGGAAACCCTACGGGGCAGTTCTACTCTGTCCCATAGGGTCACTATGAGAAGGAATCGACTTAATGACAATGGTTTTTTTTTGGGGGGGGGGGGTGGTTATATTTAATATGGTCAAAGAACTAGAGGAAGCCACATCTAAAGAAGTCAAAGAATGATACTTTAGAGAATATCAGTAAAGAGATATAATCAAATAGAAATTTGGGGGAGAAAAGTATAATAGGGAAAATTCACTACTGGGACACAACAGCAGATTTGAGCAGTCAGACAAAAAAAAAGGTAAAACTGAAAACAGGTCATATGAAAAAAATCCATTTTGAAATACTAGAAGAAAAAAGAGAATAAAGAAAAATGAACAGAGCCTTAGACACCTGTGGGACATCATCATGCATACCACCATATTTATAATAGGAGTCTCAGAAAGAGAATAGAGAAAGGGGAAGGAAGAATATTTCAAGAAATAATGGTCCAAAAGCCTTACAAATTTGATGGCACACATTAATCAATACATCCAAAAATCTCCATGAACTCAAAGTAGGGTGAATACAAAGAGATCCACTTTAAAAACAAACAAACAAAAAAAAAAAAAAACCATTGCCGTTGAGTCGATTCTGACTCATAGTACCCATACAGGACAGAGTAGAACTGCGCCATAGGGTTTCCAAGGCTGTAATCTTTACAGGAGCAGATTGTCACATCTTTCTTCCCCAGAATGGCTGGTGGGTTTGAACCGTCAACCTTTCGGTTTGCAACTGAGTGTTTAACCACACTTAATCATAATCAGAGATGAAGAGAGAATCTTGAAAGCTACAAAGCAGAAACGACAAGATTAGTAGCCTACTTCTCATCAGAAAAATATGACATACAGAAGGCAATGTATGACATATTCAAAGTGCTGAAAGAAAAATAAAACAAAACAAAAAACCCTTTCAACCAAGAATTCTGTATCTAGCAAAGACATACTCCAAAATGAAGGTGAAACTAAGACATTCTCAAATAAAAACTGACAGAGCTTTTATTAGCAGATCTGCCCTACAAGAAGTATTAAAGGGAGATCTTCAGGATGAAATAAAAGGACACTAGACAGTAACTCAAATCCACATAAAGAAATAAAGAGCACCAGTTAAAGTAACTACATAGGTAAATATGAAAAAGAGTGTAAATTCATGTTCTTGTTGTTAATATCTCCTTTCTTCCTATGTAATTTAAATAATAACTGCATAAAGCAGTATTTATAAATCTATGTTGGCACATAATATAAAGATGTAATTTGTAACAATAATAGCATAATGGAGGGGATGGAGCTATATAGGAGCAAAATTTTTGTATTAGGTTGAAATGAAGTTGGTAATAATCCAAACTAGATTGCTCTAAATTAACATGTTAATGGAAGAGTTAAGGCAACAGTTAAGAAAATAACATAAAGTAAAGAGTAAAAGAAATGATTAGGAAATTATGATGGTGCTATGGATCAATTCCTTTTGTGTGTGGCCTTTGTAGCCATGGTCTTGTAACTCCCACCCAGGTGATTGTGTGATAGGGTGATCGTGGCCTACCAATGGGACTGGTCAGTTTTGCCTTAAAATAGAGCCAGTTGCAGAGCAGAGAGGAGGAACCCACCACCACCAAGGAAGGAGAGACCCAGCAGCAGAGACCCAGCAGCAGGAGATGCGTGGTGGGCTTCCTGGCCCATGGAGAGAAAAAGCTGAGTGCCTTTGGGCAGAGACTGAGGGCCAGGGAGAGGTGTGCCTGCAAGCATGGCTGGGGAGAGGCTATCCTGACAGATGAACTGCATCCTGAGTCTTGAGCCTGAATTGTAACTGTTACTTCCCTAATAAACCTCATCATTGTGAGTACGGTTTGTGAGTTCTGTGTGGCCATTGCAATGAATAATCGAACCCAGAAGGGAAGTAGAGAGTGCTGTGGGAGGGACGGTTGGTGTTACAGTTGGTAAAGACGGTAGAGAGACGAGGCTTGTCTGGCCTCCACCTTATAGGAATCAGCCTTGTGCTGTTGATCTTGATTCTCCTTTCCCCTTGTGGGACTGGAGGAGTTCAGACACTGCCCCCAAGCCGTTTTTGCAGACAGTATGGCAGAAAATACATACTTAACACAAAGAAGACAGTAATAGATGAACTGAGGAACAAAAATGACAAAAGACATAGAGTAAATAAATAGCAAAATGACATGAATAAATCCTACCTTCTCAGTAATTATATTAAATGTAAATGCATTAAACTCTCCAATTAAGAGACACATACTGGTAGAATGGATTGAAAAAACAAACACAAAAAAACATGATTCAGTTATATGGTATCAACAAGAGAGAAAAAGGGCATGTAACTGAAAGAGAACTGTTGTGACTGTACTTACTAGACAAGATAGACTTCAAGACAAAAATTATTACTAGAAACAAAAAAAGGCATTTTATAATAATAAATGTGTCAAACCTTAAAAATTTTAACAATTGTAAAGCACCTAAAAACAGAGTGACAAAATACACGAAGCAAAAATCGACAGAATTAAAGGGAGAAATAGAAAATTCAATAATAGTAGTTGGAGATTTCAATACCCCATTTTACTCTAGGATAAAAGAAACAGCCAGATTTATATTATGAATTTGGGAGATCATCATGAGGAACATGGGGATCTAAACAAATCCACAATTCTGCTTTGACATGATGGCCTTAAGTATGTTATTATTATTGCATTGTTCCTGCCTTTTTCTACTTCTGAGTGTCTGCCTTTCCAGGTCCCCTTTGTTTTTTATTTGGTTTTTTCTCCATCCTAAGATTTTTTTCTTAACTCCTGAACAGACAGCCAGGCAGAGTTGATATTACATGATATTCAATATATAGCGTTAATGTCTAGGTGAAGACTTTGTAACTAAAACAACTATGTGCTTATGCTGATAAAAGGAAATATAAAGCTGAAACTTAGGGGAATTATTAATATGATTTTCACTTGGATCTTTTTGATTACAGAACTGTCATCCTAGTTGACCTGTTTACAGATTTACCAGGTAAGAGCCTAGTATTCCTTACAGAATGAATGGAAGGAGTCTAAGGTCATGATTTCATGTGGGGATTAACTTAATTATGTGAGTTAATAATAGCAAAGTGCTTAGAACTATGTCTGACACATAATGTTTTATAAGTGTTAGTTATTATTATTATTATTAGTCCCAGATGAATCCGAACATGAGTTTCTCCTTGTCATGTAATAGAGAAAATAACTTTTCTGCCCTATTTCTTTAAACCATGAGATTTTCATCACAGTGTTACTTATCATTATTATCATTACTATTCCCAGAGGAGTCAAAGCATGAGTTTCAGTGTAGTATAATAAAGAAGGTACCTCTCCTACCTTGCTTCTTAAGATTATGAGGTTTGCTTCATTACGGATGAAGCACAGATGATGTTACGGGATGTAAATTGGATTCTAGTATGGAAAAGAAGGGAAAGAGGCAGCTATGTAAGCTGATAAAGACCAGAGGATTCAATATACAATTGACAAATGAACCCCAACATTTTCCTACCAACTTAAGTTTTCATCTAACTTCCTTCAGACATCATCTTGGGAAAAGTAAAGAAGGTAAAGACTATTTGAAAGTCTCAGCATTTTTTCTAGAAAGCATCTGGAGAAGAGCAAGGCTATTTGATGGACTGAACCTTTCTTTTAAGAAACAGAAGGGATTTATTAAACTGAAGTTACTATTTAAATGATAAAAGGCAGTAAAGTGACTTTCTTCAGTTTTCTGTTTACTTGCATGTGGTACTTTTTGTTTGCTTCTGAGTATCCCTTATCAATTCTTCCTGCAATTAATCCATCTATCAATTCATCTTTTCACTCTCATTCCACATAGTCTGATCAATGAATGTCATCTATATCACAGGCCTAACAAATCAGTACATCTCTTTTCCCTAATCATAAGGTCTGGATGTAGGAATGTTATCTAAGCAGTCGAATATGAGGATATTATATTAATCTAAGAATGGGATAATAATAGTGTTACTAGAAAAGCAATTGCAAAGGTAACGTACTTTATTTTTATTAAATGTGAATGTGTCAGGGATCCAGAGAATGCTTTCAACTGCACACATTTTCACTTCTGTGGTCCCATGTCTTAACTGTATAGAGATGTGCTTTCATAATGCCTGCTGTACAAGTTTGTAGGCATTACCATTAGCAAATGATATTTTTTCATATAGAATTCAATGAAGTCGACCTAGTAATTTATAGACAAGCTATCCATTCTAATTAATACAACAGTACAAAAGATAATTCTAAAGCAGTGCATTTTAACTCAAAAAACCTCTTTCATGTGGAATTTATTTTTTCTTACTTTGTTTAGTAGTTATATATGACTAATTCTAATATTCTCTTCTAAATCATAAACACCTTGTGGACAGATTGTGTTTTTTATTTGTTGCCCCATGTTATGCGTCAATATTAATTTTCTCATTTAGATGTATTTAATAGACTGGATGATTTTTGTCTCTACTGGTATCCCCTGGCTCATTTAGAAACATCAATTGCCTTTGGTATAAACGTCAACTCGACAGTTTTAGGGAAATGGAAACTGTCTATTATATGATCATGCCTTGATATAGCTAATGAACTGTGTGCATAAACACACACCAGTTGCCTCAAAATTACAAGCAGCGATAAGACTGCTGGGATGAGGACTCTACTATCTGATCCCGTTGGGTAGGACACACGAGACACCTACACAGTGTTGGCAATTGAAAACCATTATTATTATTTACAGAATATAAACAGTAAACAACAAGAACTTACAGAATGCAAACAGTAAACAATAGCAACAGATTTGAGGTGAACTGGTGACCTTCACCCCTATGAGTACTCCACTTAGCATTGTGGGGGAGGAACCCACTTATATCTGAAAGCAGGCTAGCTCACACTTCCCAAGTTTCCCATGCCCATTTGTGTGTCACGGAGAGGGCATGCTGTGGATCAGGTATCAGCAGCTGTCCCTCTCATCATGTCTGTCATAAAATCAGTCTGGGTGCGACGTAACTGTGTTTGTTCCCTTTCTCTCTGTCTCTCTCAGTGGCTTTTCTTGGAGCAGTGCTGGCCTTACAACAGCTCTTGAGGCAAAACTTCTATGGCCATCCCCTATAGATATATGCCCAAACCTCTGCAGGCCTCCTCTTGGCCCTCTGAACAGACCTCCTATCGGCCCTCTCTGGACAGGTCTCCTCTCCACCTTATGGTTACAGCTCTCAGCACAGCCAGCGCATCTGCCTGCAAAAGGCAGGCCAACTCAGTCCCATGCTGCCCCTTGCTCTCCTCGGAAGTCCACCTGCATGGTCGAACTGTGCCTGCTTCCCCTTTACAGGGCGCCCAGCTTCATTGGCGACCTTTCCCACCAATGCGGTCTGCCAGTGTCATTGTTCCTGCTGCTTGCACAGCTACCGCGATTCTCTGCGGTTCAGCAATCTGTGCTTTCCACCATTTCTCTTGATCTTCAGTGTTTCAGCTCAGTTTTACCAGCTAAGTACAGCCCTTTTACTTGCTCTAGGAAGTTCTCACCACAGGCACACTAGGTCCAAAGGACACACTCCTCTCCAGGCTCTTGTTCAGCGGGAGGTTCCCATTTGAGCATCAGCATTCTCAGGTTGTTATCAGTCACTGAGCGAGACCCCTCAGCCAATCCTGATAAAGGTCAATTACCGGGCAGGATTTCCCCAGCCAATCATGGTAAAGGTCAGACTGAGTGAGGGCCCACCCTTCCCCCTCAGCCAATTCCAGTAAAAAGTCAACTGCTGGGTGGAGTCGTCACCAGCCATTTCCTGCAAAGGTGAATCATAAACTGACCATTTCCTCGCAAGACACTAGTAGTAACAGAAACCAGACCAAACCTTTAACACATTGCAGCGGACCAATCATTTTGGGAGAATTACAAACCCCGGGCCAGAAAGGCCACAAAAAAGAAAATCCATTGCACTGCAGCTGGTATTAAGGAAATATGTCCAAAGATTTCATACTGCTTAAATATAATGGAACCAAGGAATTTTGTGTTGCAAAATGTGTCTGAGAAAGCAGTTTTCTTACGAAAAGAGAAAAAGCAAATGAATTGATAAGCAGAGGGCCAGAGAAGTTCTAGTCTGGTGACTTAGGGACTGCAACCTTCCTCCACCTCCACAACTTCTGGTATTAAAAAAAAAAAAAAAAGAGTAACTTGGGATTGTTGTGGTCAGGGGCCTACAGTGTTTCTAGAGACATTTAGCTGAGACCTGGCACTAAACTTTGGTGCCCTGTTCAGACAAATGACAATGAATAGGATGGTTAAAGATGTGCTGGGAAAAGTTTATTCCATCAAATCCACTGATTATGTATTTAGAGTTTAGAGTTGCCACAAACTTGCATATGGAAATACACTATTCAAAGAACTTGGTGGTAAGAAGATAAACTGTTTTTACAACACAAAGTTTTAACTATTTCCTACCACTGCCCACCCACCTAAAAAACTAATTAATAAAATAAATGGGTCTCATTTTCAAAAGCCTAGTAATAAGAATGCTTAATTTGGTTGGCTTAACATTGAGGAATGAAATTAGAAATCTTATGAAATGTCAAAATCTATAAGCTTCATCCATGATTAGACTTAGTCTAAGGTTTACCTGCTATAAATTTATAGTGTCTAGAATTATGCTGGGTATAAAGTAGGTACTCAGTAAATGTTACAGCAATTACAGCAACTAGTGAATGCATATTTAAGATTATCCAAAATAAGTTATAGTAATGTTTATCTGAATGATTACTTGCCAGTAATCCTTTCCAGAAGCAATTTAACAGTTGCTTAAGTGACTTAAGTTAAACAACTTGTTGCATTATGTGGAAGGTATGTATATATATAATATATATGAAGCCCTGGTGGCACAGTGGTTAAGAGCTCCGCTGCTAACCAAAAGGTTAGATGAGTCGGAATGGACTTAATAGCAATGGATTGTTTTTTTTTGGTTTTTCGACTTAGGGACTCTATAGGACAAAGTATAACTGCCCCATAGGGTTTCCAAGGAGCAGAGCAGCTGGTGGCTTCGAACTGCCAACCTTTTGGATAGCAGCCAAGCTCTTAACCACTGCACCACCGGGGCTCCATGTATGTATACATTATATGAAATTAGATTTGTTTAGACAATTATTGTCCTCTTGTCTATGAGTTCAGTTCATTTTAGATTTGGGTGGAACCTGGACATGGAGAAAAGGTTTCTCCTCAATGGCTGCCCATTTGCAGTAGCCACATCATTTAGTAGGAGACTCAAGTAGAGAAATTTAGCTCATTGGGCAAAAACAAAAACCAAAAAACTACTGAGGTCAGTAATTACAAAGTTATAGTGTGACCTTCAACTCTCTACTTTTTAAACATTAAATTAAATAATCCTTTTTATAGGAGCAGCCATGTATCATGTGCGGTATGTGAAATATCTTAAGTTAACACTAAGGAGTACCCACATTCACTCATTCCCTTTCAGTTCATTAAAACCTATTCTAGTCCACTGCCTGCCCAACTCCACAGATAGTTAATTTTGTATGAGAAAGTCTATTAATAATAGAATAGTTATAGCACTTAACAAGAGAATGTGGAATGGCCAAAATCATTTTATGACACAGAGATTTACATGTTGTCTCAAAATGAAATAGTCAGAAAGTGTTTTCAAACTATAATGTGCGTCGTATTTTTTGCTAATAAAAAATAAATGTTCCAAATTTTCTGACCATTTTCTTGATATCACATCACTAGAATGTTGTACATCACAGCCTACCAATCACATATTATGAAATAACGGCACTCCTGAAGAAAAAGATTAATTTAAAAAACATTTATGAGAAAATATTTTTTGAAATGACATGTACTATAGAAAATCTTTTTAAATCAGATGCCTAGAAATATTTACATTGCTATGTTAGACCACTGCTACAAATGGCATAATGTTCAATTGTAGAAATACTCATATCTGAAAATTACAAACTTAAATGTATAGATTTTCTTACCTGCTTAAAAATTTTCCAAATGATGAGTTTCTATGAAAGTTAAATCTATTCATTGAAAATATAAAAATGCAGTGTTATTTAGACATTAAGGAAGATGGAAAATAACCAGCTGAATTTCACCAAAATCTTGGCACAGTTGGTAGATATGATTCAGGGGAAAAAAAAAAAATGTTTTATTGCTAACAGTAGGGTCCTGGTGTCACAGTGGTTAAAAGCTTGGCTGCTAACCAAAGAGTCAGCAGTTCAAATCCACCAGCAGCTCCTTTGAAACCCTATGGGGCAGTTCTACCCTGTTCAGAGGGTCACTATGAGTAGAATTTGACCTGACAGCAACTGGTTTGGTCTCTTTTTTTTTTCTTTTTTTAACGATGAACTTCTTTAAGTAACATATGTACATTTGTAAGTTTTCTTTGTTCAGCTATGACAACCTTATAGTAAGTATCGAATTGAACTTTAGAACCAGAAATTCAATCACTATAACACAAGATGTTAAAACAGGCACATTTAGTCACATTTGCTTCTCTAAAAAATACAGTCCTATAAGAATAGGATAGTCTTTGTGTTGCTGACAGACAGCAAGAGAGACAGAGAGAGAGAGAGAGAGAGAGAGAGATACCTGCCATCAAGTCAACTCCTACTCACGGTAACTTTTTGCACAACAGAACATAACGCTGCCCAGTTCTATGTTATTCTCACAAATGCCAGTATGTTCGAGTCTGTCTTTGTGACAATTGTGCCAATCCATGTCACTGAGGGTCTCCCTCACCCTCATTGGCCTTCTACTTCAAAAATGATGTCCTCCTCCAGCGACTGATCCTTCTGAAGATGTGTCCAAAGCAGTGAGTGGGACAATGTTCTGTTGTGAACAATAAGGCTTTTATTGGCTAATTTTTGGAAGTAGATCACCAGACCTTTCCTCCTAGTCTGGCTTAGTCTGGAAGTTTCGCTAAAACTTGTCCACCAAGGTAACCCTGCTGGTATTTGGAATACTGGTGGCATAGTTTTAGAATCACAGTCACATGCAAGTCACCACAGTACAATAAACTGACACACAGGTGGTGGTGCTAATAAATAAAGTCTCTGAAGTATTTTTTTCATCTTTTATTCCTAGGAAATTTTTCATTTTTGTGTTGTTTAATTGACATATTAATACAGTACTACATGGATATATTTCACAAATAAATACATTCATATTTATTCGGGTAAATATTCAAGTTTTGGAGCACTGGTGGCACAGTGGTTAAGAGCTTGGCTGCTAACTAAAAGGTCAGAATTCCGAACCCACCAACTGCTCCTTGGAAACCCTATGGGGCAGTTCTACTCTGTCCTATAGGGTCACTATGAGTCAGAATAGACTTGATGGCAATGTTTTCTTTTTTTTGACTTATTCAAGTTTTAAATTGATAGGAATGTGTGTCAAAATGTTTGAAGACATATATGTCAAATATAGTACACCATACTTATCTCAGTTACATGGATCTTTATAGCAGCAAGAGCAGTCAGCTCATAGGGTAAACATTTCTGGGATCAAGACAAATTAAGATAAATTACAGAAGACATTCTCCAGATATACTGAAACAGCAGCTTGATATTTTTCTTTACCCTCCACGTCTCCTTCCTTCAAGAACCAAAAATCTCACATAACAATGTATGTATAAATTTTTGTATAAGAGACTAACTTGAAATGTAAACTTTCACTTAAACTACAACAATAAACAACAAAAAAAGAAATATGAAAGAATAAATTTCTGCTCTTTAGAGCCAAAAATAAAGATCAAAAAAAAAAAAATTAGAACTTAGGAAAATACCCATCAACTGGGGTCTGCATAAGTTATAGTAACTAACATTTAGAGAGCACTAACCGTGGTCAGCCCTTGTCCCAAGGACTCTGCATGTGTTACCTCATTTAATCCTCATAACAACTTTCAAAGTAGGTACTAGTGTAACCCCTTTTGATAAACGAAGAAAGCAAGGTTTAATAAGCTTATGTAACTGGCTCAAGAAAGTGGTGGAGCTGACTGTAGACAGACTGATGGCTAGAAAGATGGACTGATACATATATAGTCACATGTCAGTTAACGTCCATAATATGCTCTGTGAAACAGGCCATTATGTGATTTGGACATTGTGCAAACACCATGCCAGATCAAGCCTCTGGAGGTCACTGTCCCACTCTTCAGGGTGGCCTGGAAGGTGGGGCCTGTGAAACATCAGGGTGCTGAGACCCCCAGGGCCCAGGGGAGCCTCATGTGGTCAGCACAGGTTATCCACAACCAAACCCTTGAAAGTTTCCTTTAATGTTGTATTTGGTCCTGTTCCCCAATATACGTCCCATTCTTTGATATACATTCCATTCTCCAGTTGGGATTTCTGAATTCTAGTATAACCTATGAGACTATAGACACATATACAGTCAGACATTGCCTGAATGGACTTTCTGCAGCACACAACTGTATATCCCACCCTGGCCAGACCTTGGCCTCCCTGGGTGATGCAAACTGTTAAGGTGCTCAGCTGCTAACTAAAAGGTTGGAGGTTTAAGTCTACCCGGAGGCATCTTGAAAGAAAGTCCTTGTGATCTACTTCCAAAAAACAGTCAGTGAAAACCCTATGGAGCACAGTTCTACTCTGACACACACAGTGTCGTTATGAGTCAGAATCAATGCGATGGGAACTGGTTTACCTTTGGAAGGATGATTACCAAACCATCACTGCTTTCATCTGGATAATGGGATTTGAAAGTTTGGTCTGAAGACAACCAAAGTCTCAGAGAAGAAACTAGCCTATGGGGCTAATAATCTACATGAGCCACACCTCATCTACCTCAAGACCAGAAGAACTAGATGGTACCCGGACACTATTACTTACCATTCTGATCATGGCCACAATAGATGGACCTTAACAGACGGCGAGAAAAACGCAGAACAGAACTCAAATTCTTAAAAAGTCCAGATTTACTGGACCAATGAAGACTAGAGGACTGCCTGAGACTATCTCCCTGAGATACTCTTTTAAACCTTAAGCTGAAACTATCCCGAGATCACCTTTTAGCTAAATAACAGATTGACACACAAAATAAAGGATATTACTTGTGAGTATGGTGCTCCTTTAAAAAACCATCTATATGAGACCAAAAGGTTAACAATT
This sequence comes from Dugong dugon, assembly GCA_030035585.1. Lineage (NCBI taxonomy): Eukaryota > Metazoa > Chordata > Mammalia > Sirenia > Dugongidae > Dugong > Dugong dugon. Next base: position 41,319,196 of record CM057479.1, read on the forward strand.
ACCTTAAAGCAAAGATGAAAAGATAAGGGGGCAGGGACACTAGAGCACTGGAAATGGAACAACCAGAACACAATTAAAGAGAATGTTGACCCATTGTAAAAATTTAACTAATGTCGCTGAACAATTTGTGTGGAAATTGTCAAATAGGAAGCTAATTTACTATGTAAACTTTCATTGAAAAAACAGTAGAATATTTAAAAAAAAAAAAAACAAAAATCAAACCCATTGCTGTTGCGTCTATTCCAACTCATAGCGACTCTATAGGATAGAGTAGAACTGCCCTATAGGGTTTCCAGGACTGTAAGTCTTTATGAAAGCAAATTGCCACATCTTTCTCCCATAGAGTGACTGGTGAGTTGGAACTACCAACCTTTCAGTTAGCAGGAACTGCTTAACCACTGCATCACAAGGGCTCCTTTCTCCTTCTCTAGATGTGAAAATATTTATGCATCTCTCATTTCTTCCATGTCACATATTTGGACCAGTATTTGATGAAATAAAGCAGAAATTAGGGTTCTAATTTAGATGACTCCAGAGTCAGTGCCCTTAATGATTACTCCAATTTTGCTTCTTCATTTTTAATATTTATAACTTATATTTCACATTCTTGTCAAAATTCTGTGTGGAAATTTCAAGAACCATGTTAAATAATAGTGGAGTCAGTGGCATTATTATTATTTTTTTGTTCTAGTTTTTATTGTGAATGCGCCCAGTGTTTAATTATTGAAGTTAATGTTGGCTGCTACTACGAATTGATATGTGTTATAAATATAGATAGAATTGTAGTAAGAAATCTTGCTTGTTTTCTTTTATATTTAGCAGAAATGGAATTTATTACACCATATATCAACACCAACTCAGCCAATCCAACCCAGGGTCATCTTTCCTTCAGTGTCTAATTACACATTCATCATTTCCTTTTAAAGTTTCACCAGAAGTGTATTTAACATCCACATTTCTAGCAACATCTTGTTTATGACAATAGATGCTTTCTCTACAGGTCTCCTCACTTCTTTCTGACCTTTCATCACAGTGAACATTAATATTCAAAATTCTACCAACGGTCTCTTCAAGGCAATCTAGTTTTTTACTATCAAGCACATCAAAACTCTTCCAGCCTCTCCACATTACCCAGTTTCTCAAAGCCACTTCCACATATTTAGGTACTTGTTAGAAAAGCACCCCCACTCACTGGTACCAAACTCTGTCTTAGTTTCCTAGGGCTGCCATAACAAAATGTCACAAAGAAGATGGCTTTCAAGAAAAGATATTTATAGTTTCATGGTTCTGGAGGCTAGAAGTCCAAACCAGAGTATCAGTCATGTTGATTTCTCCTTTGAGAAAGGAACTACTTCATGCTTTCTATTTTTTGGTGTCTGCTGGCAATCCTTGTTATTCCTTTGTTGCTTTTACATGCATCTGCTTCTATCATTACATGTGACTGTCTTCCCCTGTGTGTTTTTCTATCTCCATGTCTGTCCTCCTCTTTTATAAGGCACCAGTCATGTAGTATTAGATTCTACCCTACTCTGGTATCCTTAACTTGACTGATAATATCTGCAAAGAAAAACTCTATTTCCCCCACAGTGGTTACATTCATAAGTATAGGGGTTAGGATTTCAACATACCTTGTTGGAAGATACAATTCAATCTGTAACACCTAGTATCTATGTAGTCTATGTTGTTGTTGTGTGTTGTCAAGTCGATTCTAACTCATACCGGCCCTATAGGACAGGATAGAATTGTCTCATAAAGTTCCCTAGGCTAAAATCTTTATGGGAGCAGATCACTAGGTTTTTTCTTCCCCCCACTGGTGGGTTCGAACCTCAGAACTTTCTGTTAGTAGCCTAATGCTTAACCATTGCACCACCAGGACTCCTTTGTAATCTGTAGCCATCATAATTTACTTAATCATCCTTGTATTTTAAGTGTAATTTGGTTCCTTCAAATTCCTCATTATTATAATAATATTGAAATAACTGTGCATAATTTTTATATTGTTTATTATTTCTCTAAGTTATTCCTAGCAGTAGAATTAGTCAAGAATTAAGATTTCTTTTATGATTTTATTTCATATTGTAAAGCTTTTTAATCAATTTATAGCCCCATTACTAATACATGAGAGTGTTTAATCTGACCACATCCTTACTAGTATTAAGTGACATTTTAATATTTTTAGTGAAAGTTGTATCAAAATTTCAATTAGAATATCTTAGGTAAACAGTAAGTTTAAACAATTGTAACAAAAAATGCTTCTTTTTTACCTGTTATGGATTGAATTGTGTCTCCCCAAAATATCTGTTGGAATCCTAAACCCTATACCTATGGATATAATCCAATATGGGTTTCTTTGTTATGTTAACGAAGACATGTCAGTATAGGCTGCATCCTAAACCTAGTCACTTCTGAGTGATATAAGCAGCAGCACAGACACAGAGACAAGGAAGCACAAATGGGAGAAGATTGATGTCATGCAAAGACCACCAAGGAATCAATAATTACCTGCTACCAGAAACTGAAATAGACAGAGAAAAATTTCTCCCTAGAGCCACATTCTGAATTTGGACTTCTAGCCTCCTAACCTGTAAGAAAATAAATTGTTCTTTAAAGACAGCCACTTGTGATATTTCTGTTACAGCAGCACTAGGGAACTAAGACAGTACCCCAATATTCATTCTTCCTTTCATTTTAGTCATAAAACCCTGCATAACCTAGCCTCCTTTACAAGTGGCCATGATTTAACTCTAACCAAACAGATTTAAACACTAGTGTGGTAGAAAATTTCAAGACAGCTTCCTTAAATGAAAGGGGTTGCATTTTTCTTCATCCCATCGTTTGTCATGTTTTATGGAATGTAAATATGATGTTGTGCTAGGACCATTCTGGAATTTGATGCTAAGGGCTACATACAACTGATGGTGAAGAACAAGAGCAGAACCCTGATGTTCTTACAGAGGTAACATGGTAAATCTGAATTGCTTCTTCTGGAGCTCTTTCACTTGTGAAATAGCTTATACGTTGGCTAAACTGCTATTCTGGAAAAAAAAAAAAAAAAAAAAAAAAAAAAAAATCACCGTATCTCACAGCTGAACTTAATCTTAACTGATATAACTGATTTTCATGTCTTTTTTTTATCCTGTTGTATTTTGATTTATGTTAATGCCTTTTGCTGATTTACCTAAAAAATTATACGAGATACTTATAATTTTAGGATATGAGTTTATTGTCATATTTTGTAATTAACTTATCAGGTTTTTATATTTTATTTTTAGAAAGGATAACATTTTATACATGATAAAATGTTTCAGCCATTGTGGTTTACGTGAAAATTCATTCATAATTTGCTTATGAGAAGGATTGACGTCGTGGTTGCAACAATGGGCTCAAACATAGCAATGATTGTGAGGATGGCACATGGACTGGGCAACGTTTCATTCTGTTATATATAGGGTCACTATGAGTTGGAACTGACTTGATTGCACCTGACAACAACAACAACATAGATGAGATAGTCAACTGAATTTACTCCTAATTTTTATGGTTTAGTCACATTAGTTGCGTTTCTTTTTTCTAGCTGATGTAGGATTTTGATGTAAGATTTGAAGAATTTTTATCTTGAATTTCCATAGCTAATCATTTTCTCCGATTTCTATAGCTAATCATTTAATAAATAATTCTACCTTTTCCTATGTATTTCTTCCCTGTGTATTCTGTTCTATGTGTGTTTCCGTACTTTTTGCCGCTTGATAATCCCGGTCAATTGTCATTACCATTTTACAGAAAAATCATTTAATCTATTTTCATCTGTGTATCATTCTAAGTTAACTTTAAAATCATTTTGACAATTGCAAAATAAATCCCATTTGTAATTTAATTGGGACAACTTTCCATTAATTTAGGAATTTGACATCTTAACATTTTATAATCTTTTCCTGATGGAAAAAAATGTTTTGAGGCAGGTACAGGATTTATTTACTCTTGCTCTTAGCAAGGAAGTTAGAAGCTTAATGATTCCCAATTTGTTCATTACCATTGAATAGCCAGAGTTTTTAAAAAAAATGTTTGAACATTCACAACACAGAAGTATTGGCAGAGAAAGTTTTCTCAATTAAAAAAAAAAGTGCTCTTGTATTCCTTTCACTGACTTAAAGTCACTAAAATATTTAAACAACCTCCTAAATATTTGTACTTGATCTTTATTAATTTAATGACATTAATTCATAATCCTATTTAAATCATAAACCCTGAGCAGAGAGAACAGGACACCCTGTTTTATATGTGGGTTTGCTAGAGCCTCAGTTCTTCCAGCCTTTTTCATGGAGGATAAGGCTCACATCTGATGGAATTGAGTCAACATTGGGATTGACAAGGATATTGGACTCCCATAATGTTTAACTAACTTTTATTTCTAACTTTGTTTTTATTGCAGGTTGTTATAAAATCTGTTTGAAAGAATTAAGGGTACTCGTATATGTAAGTTTGTATTCTATTCATGTTTGAATATTTCAGAAACTAGCCAGGTACCTTGTTATTAATAGGTCCTCCATGAAACTGGATTAAATGCACTTGATGATCACGATGACAAAAAATTATAAAAGGATCTATTCAAGAAGAAATAGAAATAGAGGGTATATTTTCTGTCTCATTTTAAAATAGTGAGAATGTGCAGCCAAAATAATAATAATAATAATAATAAAACTATTATAAAATGTGAGTCTACAAATTTGGTCAAGAGAGGAGTAGAAAACAATGGAGAAATTACTTAGAAAGTTCCTTTTTAAAAAAATTTCATCCAATTTTAGATGACATCAAAAGTGAATCAAAATATGTCAAATAGGCCTATAAAATAAACAATAACACACATAGTTCAACCATGTATATGAGACCAAATGGGCACACCAGCCCAAAAGCAAAGACGAGAAAGCAGGGGTAGACTGGAAAGCTGGACGAATGGAAACGGGGAAGCTGAGGTCGAGAAAGGGAGAATGTTGACACACTGAGGGATTGGCAACTGTCATGAATTGAATTATGTCCCCCCAAAAATGTGTCCATCAGTTTGGCTGGGCCATGATTCCTGGTATTGTGTGATTTCCCTATATGTTGTAAATCCTGCCTCTATGATGTTAATGAGGGAGGATGGGTGGCAGTTGTGTTAGTGAGGCAGGACTCAAGCTACAAGATTGGATTGTGTCCTGAGGCAGTCTGTTGAGATATAAAAGACAGAAGTGAGCAGAGAGTCCAAGGGACCTCAGACCACCAAAAAAGCAGTGCCAGGAGCAGAGTGCATCCTTAGGACCTGGAGTCCCTCCTGGAGAAGCTCCTAGTCTGGGGGAACACTGATGAGAAGACGGCCGATAGAGAGAGAAAGCCTTCTCCTGGAGCTGATGCCCTGAATTTGGACTTTTAGCCTACTTTACTGTGAGGAAATAAACTTCTCTTTGTTAAAGCCATCCACTTGTGGTATTTCTGTTATAGCAGCACTAGATGACTAAGACAGCAACCAGTGTCACCAACAATTTGTGTATTGTTTAATGAGAAACTAATTTGCTCTGTAAACTTTCACCTAAAGTACAATTTAAAAAAAAAGTCAAATAGAAAATGGAAGATTCAAGAGTCTATCAGAAAGTGAGTAAAAAGCAAAAACCAGACCCATACTCTGACTCATGATAACCTTATAGGACAGAGTAGCACTGCCCCATAGGGTTTCCAAGGCTGTAAATCTTTATGGAAGCAGACTACCACATCTTTCTCAGTGGAGTGGCTGAGGGGTACAAAACGATGACCTTTTAGTTAGCAGCCAAGAACTTTAACCACTGTGCTACCAGGGCTACTTCAGAAAGTGAGCAGGTGGAGTGAAATTGATAATATATTTAAAATAAAACAGGGAATTTTACATTTTATCAATACTTCTGAGTAGTAGAAAGTTTATTAATTGAAAGAAGCCTGAAGCCCTCTTTACTGATGACCATTTACAAAGTTCAGATGTTTAAATACAGATATTTTAAATACTATAAAGTTTTGCATTTATTCTGCCCTATATCATCTGCTCGTTTTTAAACTATATCCCTGTCTCAACATTTTTATCAGCAAGTGACTAAGATAGAGAAGTCAATTCATTTAAGAAATTTTGTTTACAGGTCTTGTATAGGGTTTAGTAGGGATCAAATTAATGGCTTGTCCCTTCCCCTCCCATGAGTTCAATAGGTAATAAACCTAATTAGCCACTAAGAAGAAGTGCTTTATTCAGAGTTATAAGTGCACAGAGTAAAGCAGGAGAGGCTCTGGAGAGCCTGTGGCATTAAGAAACTCCTTTTTTCACAGCAAAAAAATTTCCAAAAGGAAAATCATAGTCATTATGAGTTGGCATTAAATGTACTTTCAACTACATAAAAAGGCTTTAAAATTTCTGTATTCTGATCCGTCAGCTCACTGACCAACAAATATGAGGTTTAATTGCTCTTAAAGGATTCAAAACTTTCAGAATATCTGTACCACTGTTACAGCAGTTAAGTTTCCAATGGTCTTGTATTCCAAATACAGATGGTCCTTAATTAAAATCAAGTCAGCCTGGTTACAGCTGTAAACTCTTTAGTTCAGTGAAACTGCCACCTCATATTTGCCTCATTTCACACATACAAGGTACATACACACTCATATTTTTTTCATTAGATAAAAGAGAATAATGGACATTTTAGTTCTTCTATTTCAAACACTGGAGAAAAGCTCAAAGTTGTCAAGGTTTTCATTTTACTTAGACCCACATTCAACACCCATGGAAGCAGAAGTCAAGCTGTCAAACTATGCATTGCATTGGGCAAATCTGCTGCAAAAGACCTCTTTCAAGTGCTAAAAAGCAAAATGTCACTTTAAGGACTAAGGTGCATTTTACCCAAGCCGTAGCATTTTCAATTAGCTCATTTGCATGCAAAAACTGGACAGTGAATAAGGAAGGCTGAAGAAGAACTGATACCTTTGAATTGTGGTGCTGGTGAAGAATATTGAGTGTACCATGGACTGCCAAAAGAATAAACAAATCTGTCTTGGAAGAAGTACAGCCAGAATGCTCCTTGGAAGCCAGGATGATGAGACTTCCCGCATACTCTGGACATGTTATCAGGAGGTATCAGTCCCTGGAGAAGAACATCATGCTTGACAGGGTGGAGGGTCAGTGAAAAAGAGGAAGATTCTCAATGAGACGGATTGACATAGTGGCTGCAACAATGGGCTGGAGCATAACGATTATCATGAGGATGGTGCACGACCCAGCAGTGTTTTGTTCTGTTGTGCATAGGGTTGCTCTGAGCTGGAGTCAACTCAATGACACCTCACAACAACAACAATTCCAAAGATTAAAAATAATTACTCAAAATGCTTAGCTATGGAGACCTATAATTTTCTATGTGTCTTAGAGGGTTTTTATAGAAAACATATAAATGTGTAATATATAAATATTTCTGATGCATACAAAACTAAACTTTATGCCTTTGGGTTAAATTAAGTCACAGAGACAAAGACTTTAAAGACTCCTAATTATTCTACTTTTTTTTTTTTTAGGAAACAACAACGATTGAAGGCAGTTGCAGATTCATAAAAATTTAAATTATGTAAATGGATAACTGATGACTAGCCCACACTTTATTATATTAAGGGCCTTGTTACTAACTCACTTTAAAAATGCCTTTACATACTAACATGTAATTTACTTTATACTAGAGTTTTAATTTACTTATATAAAAAAGGGAGACCTGCTGGCACAGTGGAGCCCTGGAGGCACAGTGGTTAAGAGCTTGGCTGCTAACCAAAAGATTGACAATTTGAATCCGCTAGCCACTCATCAGAAACCCTATGGGGCAGTTCTAGTCTGTCCTATATGGTCGTTATGAGTCGGAATCAACTGGATGGCATTGGGTTTGGTTTGGTTTATACAAAAAAGACTATAGAGGTAAAGGAGAATATTGCTGTGTGAAAACAAAGAGTTCAAGAATGGTTTGCTTTATACACTGAACCCATTGAAAACTACTGAAATGCCTGTTCTCTATTCCATTTAAAACTTATTATTATTTTTATTATAGTTATTAATATTATTATTCCCTGGACCAAAAATTTTGTTGGTAGATGACTATTGTTGTTATTGTTGTTAAGTGTCATCAAGTCGGTTCCCACTCATAGTGATGCCTATGTACAGCAGAACAAAACTCTGCCCAGTTCTGCAACATCCTCACAATAGTTGCTATGCTTGAGCCCATCATTGCAGCCACTGTGTCAATCCATCTTACTGAGGGTTTTCCACTTTTTCACTGAACCTCTACTTTATCAGGCACAATGTGCTTCTCCAGGGACTGGTCCCCCCTGATAACTTGTCCAAAGTACGTGAGATGAAGTCTCGCCATCTTCGCTTCTAAGGAGCATTCTGGCTGTACTTTTTCCAAGACAGATTTGTTTGTTCTTCTGGCAGTCCATGGTATGTTCAATATTCTTCACCAATGCCGTAATTCAAATGCATCAATTCTTCTTCAGTCTTCCTTATTCATCGTCTAGCTTTCTTGTGCATGTGAGTTGATTGAAAATACCGTGGCTTGAGTCAGATGCACCTTAGTTCTCAGAGTGACATCTTTGCTTTTTAACACTTGAAAGAGGTCTTTTGCAGCAGATTTGCCCAATGCAATGTGTCTTTTAATTTCTTGACTGCTGCTTCCGTGGGCATTGCTAGTAGAGGACTCCTAGAAGATAATTTTGTGTTTTAAGAACTTGCAAATTTTAAGATTTGGAAAGTGATCTTCAGGAGTAGTTCAAATATATTTTGAGGGAGACCTTAATATGGTAAAATCTATAGAATCCAGTAGCAAAATAAGTAAAAACATCTTCAGTTCAAAAACTAATATAGTCCTCTTCTTACAAAAATATTAACAAACTACTTCTTCAACTAACAGTGTAAATGTCTCTAATAAACTTCTTCTTTTTGGCAGGATGGGGACTGGAAGCCACTTGCCCCTCATCTTCCATTCTTTTGCATGTTCCTCCTTACTGTTTCACCCAAATTTTTTTTTGATTGGTTGGTGAAGTATCGAAGTACATCAGACGGAGGTTCAGTTTCAAAACTTACAGCGAGACATAGGGATAAATGGCAGATAAATTGTCCAAACACATTTGGCATCATTATTAGATATTTCCTTGTCCATATTGCATTAGCCGCTGTGTCTTAAGTGGCAGAGTTAAGAGCGCTCCCCAAATTCACAACTTCGTTCTTCTGTGATTGTGTAAAATGGGAAAATTAAGAGGTTCACAGATTAAGAAGAATTTTGCCCCAGGACAGAATACACCTAAAGTCTCACCTATATTTGATTTAGATGATTCCAAAGATGAGATTTTGAACTTGGAATTGACTTAAGACTTTTGGGATGATGTGATGGGGTCAATGGGTTTTGCATATGGGAAGGACATGAATTTTGGGGGGCCAGAGGGTGGAATGTTATTAATTGAATTGTATCCCCCAAAATAGGTTGTAAATCCAAACACCTATGCCTGTGGTTATAATTCCTTTTGGGAATGGGATTTCTTTGTTATGTTAATGAGACAGTATTAGTATAGGGTGTGTCTTTAGTCAATCTCTTTTGGGATATAAAGGAGATTAAACAAGAAAATGAGCAAGTAGAGATGGGGGTCGATATATGCCACACAGCGTGAAGATCACCGAGGAACCGAGGAACAAGAAGGACCTTCCCCCAGAGCCGACAGAAAGAGAAAGGCTTCCCCTAGAGCCGGCACCCTGAATTTGGACTTCTAACCTCCTATACTGTAAGAAAATAAATTTGTGTTTCTTAAAGCCACTGGAGAATTTCTGTTATAGCAGCACTAGACAATTAAGACAGTTTCCAACATTTATCTTTCTTAGGGAAATTCCCCATAGTGGACTGAAGCTCTCTTATAGCAGCAGGAACCACTGAAAAAACAAAACAAACAAACAAAAAAACTATGAGATCTTTTACTGTCTTGTCTAAATAGATCTAAGGTTGGCACAATGAAATGCAGGAAAGGCTGAGCTGTTACACAGCCTAGCTGTTGCCATTCTTTCTTAAGGAGCATTAAGCATCTTGCTTCATTTCTCAAGTGAACGAGTCACTGCTCTAATGAAATTCCTAGTTTCTGTCTATGGTAGCTATGAATTTCCCTATTTTTACTAGCAGGGTTTACTTGCATTTGAAAGGGGTCAGAACCTTCTGCCAACTTAGGATAAATCTCAGTGCTAGTTATTACAGTGGAGCAGACCTGAAGTTGACCTACAGATTGGCAAGGAAGTCATCTTGCCTGGAGAAGAGTTAGCAACCACCAGGGTAGTTATTTTTGAACTTATTCCTGAACTCAATCTACAATGAATTCCTAATTTCTTCCTCATTAACAGTCAATAAAGTAAAAAAAAAAAAAAAATTATCCAGACCATCATATAGTTTTGTCAGTATAGACTGATTATCATAGACTTCCCTCAAATTCTGATAATCAGCCTGTGCAGCCTTCATCCTTTCGTTTCCAGAAACTCAGGTATGTAATATCCCATCCTCATTGTCAAAACTGTCAAGAACTGTGCAGAATCTAAGATTTTACCCTACTTTGCAAGCTAATAAGTTGGCCTGAAACCATTTCCATGGACACTGATAGAAGACACAAACCTCCTGTGTTAGAGATGAGGGGCAGTTTATTTCTCACAGCAATAGCAGTAGTCAGAGAATCAGCCGCTTTTCACTGGTTCCCCAAGATACAATTCCCTCTGGGTGATGCAAAGAGAGCCAGAAAACACTTCTGCATGGAGTGGGTGTATTATAGAAGAACCTTGAGATTGTACAATCGGCAGTAAACATGACTATCATTTGCTCTGGAAATAAACACTATGTCTATCTTCCAGAGCTGTTTGTTATACAAACATCCTTGAAAAGATTGAAACTAGGTGCTGTCAGTGTCTTACTTGCAAGACATCCAGGGAGAAAGACAAAGAAATCCTGAGTTACTGTTATAGATTAAAGGAGACTAAAGAGACATGGCAGTTAAATACAATGTGAGATCCTGGATTGGATCCTGGACTGAGAGCAAACATTTTGGAATTTGTGTATGTATTGTAGATATTATAATACTATTATTTTAATATTTAATTTTCTTATTTTCTTGCTAAACTGTGGTTATGTAAGAGAACATTATTCTCCTTCAAAAATAGATAAGGATTTAGTGGTAATGGGCACAATATCTCTATCTTAATAATCAATGGGAAAAATTTCATTGTCCCTTAACCTTTAAAAACTTTTTGTCAAAACATTAAAGACTTTTATTTTTGGTTATAAATTTATAGGGAAAATAAAAAAACTAGCAAAATTAATATTTTTTATTCATTTAGTACATTGTAATTTAAAATATTAGGAACATTGAAAAATAAAGTATTTTATTTCTCTGTAAAACACTTTCCAACAGAAGTTGGAACAGTACGTGCCTTCTTCTCATCTTACAACTTAAATTAGGAGTGTACATTTTTTTCCTATTAAAGCCCTGGTGTTACAGTTGTTAAAGTGCTTGGCTGCTAACTGAAAGGTCAGTGGTTTGAACCCACCAGCTGCTCCATGGAGAAAGACATAAAGATTTACAGCCTTGAAAACCCTGTGAGGAAGTTCTACTCTGTCCTCTAGGAGCCCTATGAGTTGGAATCGACTGGATAGCTGTGGATTTTTTGTTTTCTTAGGAAATTACCATAATCCTTTCTAAGTCTGGACCTATTTCCAACATTTTATCCTCTGTTCTTTCAGTGTTGTGAAATATCTGCAAGAGTTCCTTTAATGTGATTTTTTTCTTTGTTTTTTTGGCTAGCATCATTTGCTCTAGGGTATCTACATCTTTTTCATCACAACCTCTTTCTTTATTTATGTCTATAAGTTCACTTTCACTGAGTTCTCCTGGCGTATCAAGAGACAGTAGCATTGACAACTTTCCCACAGGGGGCTATGTTCTAATTACATCCAATTTCATGTTCAACATTATCACTGTTTATTTATTTGCTCCACTTTCATCTTTGTTGGCCAATTCCCTCTTTCAAGTATCTGTTTTTAAAAATGTCATGTGGTGTTATCACTGGAAAACAAGAAGACAACACAACTACATGCTTTGCTGATGGTGTGTGAACTGAATAACATGCACAGTGACAAGTCACCAACAGAATTTGAAAACAGTGATGTGATTGGTAATGGATCATGATATGTATCTATGATTTACAGAGTGATCAGGAATGAAGGCCTAGCAGTAAGGTTTAAACTTTACACAATTATTTACAGTTATTATGGCAGCTAATGAAAAAGTCAGCAGTTTGAATCCACCGGCTGCTTCTTGGAAACTTTATGGGGCAGTTCTACTCTCTCCAGAGGATCGTTGTGAGTCGGGATCGACTCATTGGCAATGGATTTTGGTTTATGCCATAGTAACTGAAATTTGAATTGTGTTTTAGGGGAGCTGGTGCTATTTAACTAGGTAATAATAAATGAAATTCATATATAAACCATGCAAAGCAAGAACTGTCTGTGTGTACACAGAGAGAGAAAAAGGGAGAAAATGAAGCAAATGGAGCAAACTACAAATAATTGGTAAAGTTTATTATGGGATATACAGGTTTTCCTTGTACTATTCATGTTATATGTCTTTAAATTTAACATTTTAGCAAAACAAAATGTTCAAAAATGTAAATGGAAGAAATATTTGAAGTAAAAAATTTCTATGATTAGACTAAATTAAAAAAAAATCCAATCATAATAGTACAGAAAAAAATTGAAAGTAAAAACATGGAAAATATATACAAAACTAACTTTAAAAAAGATGGCACAATTAAATTAATATCAGATAAAGTTGACTTTTAGGCAGAAAGCATTATGGAGAGAAAGAGGTGTATTTCAAAATAAAAGTGTTCTAAATAAGAGAAGGGAAACCCTGATGGTGTAGTGGTTAAGAGCTACAGCTGCTAACCAAAAGGTTGGCAGTTTGAATCTATCAGACGCTCCTTGGAAACCCTATGGGCCAGTTCTACTCTGTCCTATATAGGGTCGCTATGAGTTGGAATCAAATTGATGGCAGGGTTTTTGGTTTGGGTTTTTATATAAGAGAAGAGGGACCCTGGTGATGCAATGGTTAAGCATTTTGCTGCTAACCAAAAGGTCAGCAGTTCGAATTCACCAGCTTCTCCTTGGAAACCTTATGAGGCAGTTCTACTCTGTCCTGTGGTGTCACTATGAGTTGGAATCCACTCCACGGCAATAGGTTGTTTTTTTTTTTTTTGGTTGTTTTTTTTTAAATAAGAGAAGGTACCACAGTTTCAACTCTCTATGGATCTTGTAACATGGGTTCAAAATCTACAAAGAAAAATAGAATTAACAGGAAAAATCCACTCTCACAGTGGCATATTTTAACACTTTCTCTCAAATGAGTAGGAATTGGCTTGACTGCAACTAACAACAAATAATCTCCCTCAAAAGCTGATACAAGCAAGTAAGGAAATAAAAAACAAAACAGCAAATATATATTAAATATGAACAACAAACTCAAAAAATTATTATCTAATCTCATAAATATAATGCAGAGAGAGTGAAGCCATAAGCAAAAGAGTAAGTAATGCATGCTTCTATGTATACAATGGATAGAAATAGGCAAAACTGATCTATGCTACTAGAAGTCGTAAGAATAGTTATTATTCAGGCTGCCTACTGATTGTAGAGAGCACAAGGGGGCCTGTGAGAGGCTGATAAAGTTTAGTTTCTCGATCTGGATGTTGGACTATGAATGAATTTACTTTGTGAAAATCAATCTACATTTAAGATATGTGCACCATGCTGTATTACATGTTACTTTTCAGTCAAAAAATAAAAAATGTAACAACCACACACACACAAATTATGTATCTCCTAGCTCTGCCCAGTGACCCAATGCCTTCAAATTGATTCTCATTCGTAATGACCATATTTGACAGAGTACAACTGCCCCATAGGTGTCCAAGGCTGCAAATCTTTATGGAAGCCTACTGCCTCATCTTTCTCTGCACAGCAGCTGGTAGGTTCATACTGCTGACCTTTTGGTTTGCCCAGTGAAGAGGTCTAAAAATAATGAATAATCCAATTGATATGAGCATTCTTGGCATCTAGAATGTAGTTTATGAACTGTACTGCTCATTGAAAGGAATCAGAGCTTCACAGAGAAATGATTGAGTACATCCTGGAAATCTTGTGATATCAGAAAGCATAAAAATGACTGAATACTACTAAGATCATAACCAGAGGAATCAGAAGCCAAATTAAATGGCCTTCCATGGGCCAAATACGAGGCAATTTGAATATCAAATGGAATACTAAGAGCAATGAATTGGAATATATCAAATATATGAAAACCATGAGTTTGTAATGTTACTAAAAATAAAATTAATTGCAGCTACCAAAGGAAATTAACTAATTATTCTGAAAACTGATAAATTTAGGGGGAAAATATTCATTCTGATTTCCTTGCATAAACTATATAACCAAGTAGTTAATGAGGGAAAATTTCTCATTATAAAGGTATTCCAGCTAATAAATGAAGTGAAAATGATAAAATTAAGGGCATAACATTATTCTAACACCAAAAAAAGAAAAAAAAAGTTGAGAAACACTAGAATAGAGAATGTAGAACATATGGAGATTGCATTTTGGGAGTTTACAGGTGGCAAAAGATGGTGGGGGTTCTTGTGATGAGTAACTTCAACAAGGATAAAGGGCATAATGAATTAAATCATAGTGGGTTCAAAGCATCCAGTGACAGTGAGCTAGGAAGTGTTGTGTCTCAGGTGACCTTGGATTCTGGAATTAGAGGTTCCGAGAAAGATGTGGTCGTATTCATAGTGCACCAGTTATCTCTTGACCCTTGCTGTGGGAAGAAAAATCTTATTTCTAAGTATGTGTGTATTGTCTTGACTTTTATTGAAGAATTGAGAATGAACTTCCGGGGAAGCCAGTGGTTACTCTAAGCCTGCCAGCTTTCTTCGGTCTCCTTAGAATAAAATTTTATCTAATTGCACTTATTCTTTACATCTGCTGAGAAAGGGGTTCATTTATTCAGAGTATATATTCTCCATATTGAACTCCAGTTAATAGACAAGAAAACATTGGTTCATATTATTTAATCTATCATTTATGATCAAGGGAAATTCAGAAATAATTTCTGATGTAATTAATTTGCAAAATAAGGTTAAGAGAGAGTGTCATTATTTTGCAATAATTCCTCCTTTAAAGACATTAGGTAATATATAATATCCATATACTCTCCAAATACTTATTAATTAGAAACAAGTGCATAGAGTACTAATGTGTCTTCACTTAAACCATTTGTATAATGAAATTTTAATCATATAAAAAATTCCCTAAATTAATAAGATATCCTTATAGTTTCCCTTTACTTTTATGTGTCATTTCCACTAATTACAACTTTAATAACTTGGATTAATTATAAAATAAATTATTTTTTTTATTTATAATATATTTTATTGCAAATTTTAGACATTGAAAACAGGAAAATTGTTCTATATTAGACAAAAATGATAATAAGTAGGTTTCTGCTTTTGGTATTTCAAAACTGTGTATTTTGTATGAAGGCAAGTGTAATGATGATTTTGTTTTCACACATCGTCATTGCTTAACACCTCATATAATTGGCCATGATCTGATGGTAGCCAAAAAAAAAAAAAAAAGAAAGTGGCTTAATGTTTTAAAAAAGACACTAAATATATTATCACAGTATACTTATTTCATTCATGTTTTATGAATAATATTATTTTAAAATAATATTTTATGCAGTGAAACAAGTAAAGAAACCTTCCTATTTTGTGCTGTGAAGGATGATTTTGTCCATAATTGAGCACTTTGAAAAAATAGTTGTTCTAACTTTGATATATTTTAAAACATTACTTTCAAATATATGAAGGACTAAAGAGGTCTCTGAATAATGATGGTAACATTAGAAATTAAATAAACCTGATGGGTTTTCCTTCATTGCTAACATATTTTATGACTCAACAGCATTGCAGTGTTTTCCTAATTTTTGCTATAAAAGAGAAGACAACAGTTTATTGTGGCAATACTTCATACTGGCCTGCTTCTGGGAATTGTCTTTATGCTTTAGGGTAAAGAGAAGAACATTCATGTTTTAAATTGGATACCAAAATGGTTTCTATCCCATAGCTGTTGTAGTATAAACTGTCAAATAGGGACTATTATACATATCTAAAGGTATTGCTATTTATCAAATTGTAAGCACTGTTTTGGTATGCTTTACCTGGAGTGGGCTTATTTAGATATCTGTTGAATATTTTAAAGATACAATAAAATTATCAAGCATTTTTAGTTTCCAAAATATAGTTCTCAAAATATGTTACATAAATTTAGTACTGTTTTGTCAACATACCAAGTTTTGTTTTCCTTTGTTTTTTGAAAAGAATATACAGTAACTCAGTATTTCTGGAAAAAATAAATAAATAAATAAAACTTTAATAAGGAAGAAAAAGAAAATAATTAAGAATCAATTAATCACATGCCCTTACTTTAAGGATAAAAACAAAACAAAACAAAACCCATTGCAGTTGAGTTGATTCCAACTCATAGTGACCCTATAGGACAGAGTAGAACTGCCCCATAGAGTTTCCAAGGAGTGCCTGGTGGATTCAAACTGCCAACCTTTTGGTTAGCAGCCGTAGTTCTTAACCACTATGCCGCTAGGGTTTCCATATTAACGATAAGTGGGAACATAAGCAGGCACTTAAAAGATTAATTTTATACTACTACCTTTCATAATTAAATACCTTAAAGATGCTGCTGTGTGATGTATATAAAGGCAGATGAAAGGTTGTTTTGACACATGTTCTTTCTATTACTTCCACACTACATGTGGAAATTCTAATTGCTTGGGCGGCAATTTATTTTTTTAATAAATATTTAGTGAAAATGAGATAAATACATAGACTGTTTCTCTATATAATAAATCCATTGCCATCAAGTGGATTCCAACTCATATCAAACATATAAGATAGAACAGAACTGTCCCATAGGGTTTCCAAGGAGCAGCTGCTGGATCCAAACTGCCAACCTTGTTGTTAGTAGCTGAGCTCTGTAATACCAACCAAAACCAAACCCATTGCCAGCAGATCAATTCCAACTCACAGTGACTCTATAGGACATGGTAGAACTGTCCCACAGGGTTTCCAAGGAGCAGCTGGTGGATTGAACTGCTGACCTTTTGGTTAGCAGCAGAGTTCTTAACCACTGTGCCACCAGGGTTCTGAGCTCTATGATAGAAGATATTAATTAAGAATTACAATCACTCGTCTGTCAGTCTGTCTTACTGTGGTGGCTTGTGTGTTGCTGGAAGCTCTGCTACTGATATTTCAAATATCTCCAGGGTCACACATGGTGGACAGGTTTCAGTGGAGTTTCAAGAATGAGACAGATTAGGAAGAAAGATTTAGAGACCTACTTCTTAAAAAATTAGCTAGTGAAAAACTGGAGCCCTGGCAGTGCAGTGGTTAAGAGCTTGGCTGGTAATCAAAAGGTCAGCAATTTGAATCCACCAGCTGCTCCTTGGAAACCTTATGGGGCAGTTCTACTCTGTCCTGTAGGGTTACTATGAGTCAGAATTGACTTGACGACAGTGGATTTGGTTTCTTTCTTTCTTTCTGTTTTTTTTTTTTTTTTTTTTGTGAAAACTTTTGAATAGCAGCAAAACATTGCCTGATATAGTGCTGGAAGATGAGCCCCTCAGGCTGGAAGACACTAAAAATATGACCGGGAAAGACCTGCCTCCTCAAAGTAGAGTCCACCTTAGTGATGTGAATGGAGTAAAGCTTTGCTAATGTGGCACAACTCAAAATGAGAAGTAACAGCTGCAAAAATTCCAATAATAATCAGAAAATGGAATGTATGGAGTATGAATCTAGGAAAATCAGAAGTTATCAAAAATGAAGTGGAACAATTGAAGATCAATATCCTAGGCATTAGTGAGCTTAAATTGAGTGGTATTGACTATTTTGAGTAGGACAATCATATAGTCTATATGCTGTGAATAATAAACTGAAGTGGAATAGAGTCACATTCATTGTCAAAAAGACTGTTCAAGATCTATCCTGAAATACAATGCTGTCAGTGATAGGATAATATCCATATGCCTACAAGGAAGACCAGTTAATACAACTATTATTCAAATTTACACACTGACCACAAATACCAGCCAAGAATAACATATGTTGCAAAACTCTCATTCAAATATGATGGTGAAATTAGGAGATTTCCAGATAAGCAGAAATCAAGGGAATATGTAAAAAACAAACCCAACTTACAAGAATTATTAAAGGGAGTCCTTTGTTCTGAGAACAAACAAGCTCAGCTGAAAGGCTGAATCTAGGATGCAAGATCATACCAGCCAGATACCAATCTAGGAAATGAACTTTCAAGGACTAGCCAAAACCAAAATAAATAGAACAGGGAATCAGAGCAGTTAATCAGTAAATGACAACAACATCAGAACAATAAAAGAGGGAATGAACAGTTTAGGTATAGAACCTCTAATGGAGAGGAAGACAAGGTGATACCAAGTAATAATAGACTGCTTCAAACTTAGAAAGATAAGGGTAAATTTCACGGTAACCACAAAGAAAGTTAACAAAACTACTCATCAAAATAAAGGGGAAAAACATAAAGTCTCAGTAAAAACCAAAGAAATGAAAAAAAATCCACAAATAAAAGGAATTCAGCACAGGAGAGTAAAAGGAACAAAGAAAATATCAGCACCACAAAAAAAAAGGACTACAAAATGACAGCAATAAACTCATATCTTTCAATAATTGCACTGAATGTAAATGGCCTCAATGTACCCATAAAGAGATGGGGATTGACAGAATGGATAAGAAAACAGGATCCATCGATATGCTGTCTACAAGAGACACATCTGAGAAACAAAGATGTGAATTTATTAAAAGTCAAAGGTTGGAAAAAAATATATCAAGCTAACAACTACCAAAAAAGAGCAAAAGTGGCAATACTTATCTCAGACAAAATAGACTTTAAAACAAAATCCACCATAAAAGACAAAGAAGGACACTATTTACTGATTAAGGGGGCGTTCCATCATGAAAACATAACCATAATAAACATCTACGCATCCAATGACAGGACTCCAAAATACATAAAACAAACTCTAACATCACTGAATAGAGAAACTGACAGTTCCAAAATAATAGGAGAAGTCTTCAACACACCACTCTCAGTAAAGGACAGAACATCTAAAAAGAAACTCAGCAAGATGCAAAAGATCTAAAAGGCACAATCCATCAACTTGACTTCATAGACATATATAGAACACTCCATCCAACCGCTGTAAAGTACACATTCTTTTCCAATGCACATGGAACATTCTCCACAGCAGAACACATTTTAGGCCACAGAGCAATCCTCATCAAGATTCAAAACGTTGAGATAATTCAAAGTATCTTCTCTGACCACAATGCCATCAAGGTAGAAAAGATTCTTAGAATTGAACGAGAATGAAAACACGTAATACCAAAACCTTTAGGACACAGCAAAGGCAGTCCTCAGAGGACAATTTATAGCAATAGAGGCACACATCAAAAAAGAAGAAAGGGAAAAATCAAAATACTAACTACACAACTGAAACAGAAAGAGAACAGCAAAAAAAGCCCACAACCACCAGAAAAAAGGACATAATAAAGATCAGAGCAGAAACAAATGAAATAGAGAAAAGAAAAACAGTAGAAAGAATCAACAAAACCAAAAGTTGGTTCTTTGAAAGAATCAACAAAATCAATAAACCACTGGCCAGACTGACAAAAGAAAAATGGGAGAGGACGAAAATAACCCAAATAAGAAATTAAATGGGTGACATTACAACAGACTCAACTGAAATAAAAGGGATCATAACAGAATATTATGAAAAACTATACTCAAACAAATTTGAAAACCTAGAGGAAATGGATAAATTTCTAGAAACACACTACCTACCCAAACTACAACAAAGTGATGTTGAAAATCTGAACGGACCCATAACAAAGAGAAGAGATTGAAAGGTAATATAAAAATTCCCAACAACAACAAAAAAAACCCTGACCCAGATGGCTTCACTGGAGAATTCTACAAAACATTCAGAAAAGAGCTTGTACCAGTACTACTCAAACTATTTCAGAACATAGAAAAGAAGCAATACTTCCAAATTCATTCTATGAAGCCAGCATAACCCTCATAGTAAAACCAGGCAAAGATGCCACAAGAAAAGAAAATTACAGACCAATATCTCTCAGGAATATAGATGCAAAAATTCTGAACAAAATTCTAGCCAATAGAATTCAGCATCATATCAAACATATAAGACACCACAACCAAGTAGGATTCATACCATGTATGCAAGGATGGTTCACCATTAGAAAATCAATCAATGGTAATTCACCACATAAATAAAAGGAAAGAAAAGAATCACATGATCATCTCAGTTGACACAGAAAAGGCATTCGACAAAGTCCAACACCCATTCCTGATAAAAACTCTGAGTAAAATAGGTACAGAAGGGAAATTTCTCAACATAGTAAAGAGCGTCTATGCAAAACCAATGGCCAACAACATTCTTGATGGAGAGAGGCTGAAAACATTCTGCTAGAGAACAGGAACAAGACAAGGATACCCTTTATCTCCACTCCTATTTAACATTGTGCTCTAGCTAGAGCAATAAGGCAAGAAAAAGAAATAAAGGGCATCCGAATTGGTAATGAAGAAGTTAAATTGTCCCTGTTTGCAGATGATATGATACTATACATAGAAAACCCTAAAGACTCCCGGAGAAATCTACTGGAACTAATAGAAAGATTCAGCAGAGTAGCAGGATACAAAATAAATATACAAAAATCAGTTGGATTCCTATACACCAATAAAGAGAAAGATGAAAAGGAAATCAGGAAAACAATTCCATTTATAATAGCCCCTAAAAAAATAAAATACTTAGGAATAAATTTAACTAGAGATGTAAAAGACCTATACAAAGAAAACTACAAAACACTACTGCAAGAAACCCAAAGGGATTTAAATAACATACCATGGTCATGGATAGGTAGACTTAACATAGTGAAAATGACAATTCTACCCAAAGCAATTTAAAATACAGCACAATCCCGATCCAAATACCAACAACATTCTTCAAAGAGATGGAAAAACTAATCATTAACTTTATATGGATAGGGAAGAAGCCCCAAATAAGTAAAGCACTGCTGAAGAAGAAGAATAAAGTTGGAGGACTCACACTACCTGACCTGAGAACCTACTATACAGCTATGGTAGTCAAAACAGCCTGGTACTGGTACAACGACAGATACGTTGACCAATGGAACAGAATTGAGAACCCAGATGTAAATCCATCCACCTAAGGTCACCTGATCTTCAACAAGGTCCCAAAGGCTATCAAATGGGGAAAAGATAGTCTTTTTAACAAATGTTGCTGGCAAAACTGGATATCCGTCTGCAAAAAAATAAAACAGGATCCATATCTCACACCATATACAAAAACTAATTCAAAATGGATCAAAGACCTAAATATAAAGCCAAAAACTATAAAGTTCATAGAAAAAAAAAAATAGGGCCAATGCTAGAGGCCCTAATACATGGCATTAACAGGATACAAACCATAACCATCAATATACAAACCCAAGAAGAAAAGGTAGATAACTGGGATCTTCTAAAAATCAAACACCTATGCTCTTCAAAAGACTTCACCAATAGAGTAAAAAGAGAACCTACAGACCGGGAAAAAATTTTTGGACATTACAAGTCAGATAAAGGTCTAATCTCCGTAATCTACAGGAAAATACAACACCTCTACAAGAGAAAGACAAATAATCCTATTAAAAAATGGGCAAAGGAAATGAACAGACACTTCACCAAAGAAGACATTCAAGCAGCCAACAGACACGTGAGGAAATGCTCACATTCATTAGCCATCAGAGAAATGCAAATTAAAACCTCACTGAGATGCCATCTAATCCGGCATTACTGGCACCAATCAAAAACACTGGAAATAACAAATGTTGGAGAGGCTGCGGGAAAATCAGAACTCTTATGCACTGCTGATGGGAATGCAAAATGATACAAACATTTTGGAAAATGATATGGTGCTTCATTAGAAGGCTTGAAATAGAAATACCATACAATCCAGCAATCCCACTTCTAGGAATATATCCTAGAGAAATAAGAGCCATCACATAAATAGACATATGCACATCCATGTTCATGGCAGCATTGTTGACAATAGCAAAAAGATGGAAACAACCTAGATGCCCATCAACAGAAGAATGGATAAACTATGGTACATACACACAATTGAGCACTACACAACAATAAAGAACAATGATGAATCTGTGAAGCATCTCATAACATGGATGAAACTGGAGGACATTATGCTGAGTGAAATGTCAATCACAAAATGACAAATATTGTATGAGACCTCTATTGCAAAACTCTTGAAAAAGTTCACACACAAAATGTAACAATCTTTATTGGTTATGAGGGATGGGAAGGGTAGGGGTGAAAATACTAAATAGACAATAGATAAGTGGTATCTTTGGTGAAGAACGAGACAGTACACAATACTGGGTAAGGCAGTAAAACTTGTACAAGGAAAGGTCATGGAAGCTCCATAGACTCATCCAAACTCCCTGAGGGACTGAATTGCTGGACGGAGGGCTGTGGGGACCACTGTCTCGGGGAACATCTAGCTCAATTGGCATAACTCAGTTTATAATGAAAACATTCTACATTCTACCTTGTTGAGTAGCGTCTGGGGTCTTTAAAGCCTGTGAGCAGCCATCTAAGATACTCCACTGGTCTCACCCATTCAGGAGCAAGTGAGAATGAAGAGAACAGGACACAAGGAAAAGATTAGTCCAAAGGACTAATGCACCACATCTACCAAGGCTTCCACCAGATTGAGTCTCATACAGCTAGACGGTGCCTGGCTACCACCACTGACTGCTCTGACCAGGATCACAACAGAGGGTTCTGGACAGAGCTGGAGAAAGATGTAGAACAAAATTCTAACACACACAAAGAAGACAAGATTTACTGGCCTGAAAGAGACTGGAGAAACCCTGAGAGTATAGCCCCCAGACACCCTTTTAGCTCAGTGGTAAACTCACTTCCGTGGTTCACCCTTCAGCCGGGGATTGGACAGCCCCATAAAACCAAATGGGACTAATGAGGCACAGCAGTCCAGGGACAAGGACTAGAAGGCAGGAAGGGAAAGGAAAGCTGAAGATAGGGAACCCAAGGTTGAGTAAGGACAGTGTTGACATGTAGTGGGTTTGTTAACAATTGTCACAGGGCAACATGTGTACTAAGTGTTTAATGAGAAACTATTTTGTTCTGTAAACCTTCATCTAAATTGAGAATAGCAGCACAAATGAAAGTATGTAATCGATGTCACTGAATTGTGCATGAAGAAATTTTTGAAACGGTGTATCTGGCTATGCATATTTTCACAGAAGAAAAAAAAGGTCAAGGGAGAGTGTTGACATGTCGTGGGGTTGTTAACCAAGGTCATAAAACAATATGTGTACTGACTGTTTACTGAGAAACTATTTGTTCTATAAACCTTCACCTAAAATAAAATTTAAAAAAATAAAAGAATCTTCTCATTTTATATGTTATGTTTAAGATAGACCAACTGGTTGCCATCAAGTAAATTCCAACTCGTAGCAAACCTATAGGATAGAGTAGAGCTGCCCCATAGGGTTTCCAAGGAACAGCTGGTGGATTCGAACTGCTAACCTTTTAGTAAGCAGGGGAGCTCTTAACCATGGAGCCACCAGGGCTCCTAAAATAGACAAATTAAAGATATATATATACGTGTGTGTGTGTGTGTGTGTGTGTGTGTGTGTGTTGTATATATGTACATATGTGTGTTATATATATATATATATACATATTTCAGTTGTTTACTTGAACATCCTAATTTGAAGGCTAGAGTTACGAGGTTTTTTGTTTGTTTTTTTTGTTTCCTTGTCCCTGCATGTCCATTTTTCATGCTGAAATTATAACTAAAAATGATGATATTCTTAGTAGTTTGGTCAATTCAAATGACAAAAGAATAATCTAGTAATTGTTATATTATTTTCAATATAAACATTAGTAGTATACTTTCCTACTTAAATTCAGACACGTTTCCACGTTGTTACACTTATACAAAGCCAAATCCCAAAATCACTGCCACTGAGTCAATTCCAACTGAGAGATCCCATAGGTCAGAGTAGAACTGCCCCATACGACTTCCAAGGCTGTAAATCTTTATGGAAGCAGATTGTCAGATCTTTTTCTGACACAGCAGTTGGTGGGTTTGAACCACCGACATTTTAACACCCTAGCACCCTGTGCCACCAGGACTTCTCTATATAAAGCTAGTTGCATTGTAATTTTATGTGGATCAATTACCCAAATTGTAATTGTCGATCAGCCCTAATAATCTTAATGTCATTTATATTGCATTACCTAGTCCAAATTGTCAACGTTACTTTCCATTGTAATTTTTTTCTATGCTTCAAGCCACTCCATCATAAGCAAACATAATGAGAATATTGTTGGTTTCATCATTTAATTTAAGAATAACTAAACTTTCATCTCTGAGAAGAATGTTTGCTGTATCAGCATATGTCTGAGGAAAGACTTTCTCCTATGGGATTTTTTCTTGAATTATGCTCTCATCTCTCTCAAGTTATATATATACAAAACATGTATATATATTTCTCTTCCTGGGAACTTGAAACATGTAGGTCTTGAGATTTAATGGGGATGTGCTCTTACACAATATCAGCTATTAGAAGTGGAGTAATTGCTTTAGCATTACATTTAAAATAACATCAACTCTCAAATTTCCACACTTACGTTGGCTAGCTTCACATTCCAATGTGGATATTTTTGTTCTGATATTATCTGTAATAATCTATCATACTTCAACATAAATGACTCATGCAAAGAGCACGCATCTCTATCATAGAATACTCAGAACTAAATTCTACATACAATTTCTTTTCTTTTTTAACATTTTATTGTGTTTTAGGTGAAAGTTCACACAGTAAATTAAGTTTCCACTTAACAATTTTTATACAAATTGTCTGTGACATTGGTTACAATTTTCACAATTTGTCAGCTTTCTCGTGATTTCCATTCTGTTTGCTCTGTTTCCACTGATCTAGCTTCCCTGCCCCTCCTTGCCTTCTCATCTCTCCTTTTGGGTAAATGTTGACCATTTGATCTTATACAGTTTATTGTTTAAGGGAGTACATTACTCATGAGTGATATTGTTTATTTTATAAGCCAATCTATTATTTGGTTGAAGGGTGACCTATGGCAGTGGCTTCAGTTCCAAGTTCAAAGGGTATTTTAGGGAGACAGTCTGAGGGGCTCGTCTAGTCTCTATCAGTCCAGTAAGCCTGACCTTTTTTAGGAATTTTAACTTTGTTCTACATTTTCTGCCATTCTATTTGGGACATTCTATTGTGTACCTGGTCAGAACAGTCAGTAATGGTAGCTGGGCACCATCTAGTTCTTCCTGTCTCAGACTAGAAGAGGCTGTGGTTCACATGGGCTATTAATCCTGTGGACTAATTTCCTGAGTCTTTGGTTTCCTTCATTCACTTTTGCTCCAGATGAGTAGAGACCAATAATTGTATCTTAGATGGTCGCTTGCAAGCTTTTAAGACCCCAGACACTACTCACCAAACCAAGATGCAGAACATTATCTTTAAGAACTATATTATGCCAGTTGACAGAGTTGTCCCCGTTAGACTATGGTTCTAAGCCTTTTAACCCAGTAAACACATCCTGCAAGGTGTTTAGATATCTCGGAAGTCTCTCTGTGCCACCTATGTGCTCTATTATATACATGAATATATATGCGGCATACTCAAACATGTATATAGCATATTTTTACAGCAATATGTAAAAAAAAATTGGCATAGTGGCACTTATGAAAATATCTTGCGGGAGGAGGATGTGGTTGGCAAACAAATGTAGAAAGTGCACATTATTTTTCTAAAAATATGGTATATATGCCTAAAGATACACCTATACATGCACACACATGTACTCACATATACTTTCCTATACACATATATGCATGCATATATACCTATGTAACCGGACTCATAATTTTTGGTTGTTATTACAGTTGTTGCAAAATTGTATATGCTATGGTATTCACCAAAATGGTCCCTTATTCTTGTGTGTTTCTTAGTGTCTTCATTTGCCTTGGTCAATTTGTGTAGCCTTCACCAGTATGAATATTGCTTTTCCCATCACCAAAATAACAAGTGCCTGCTGTCTAGAAACTGATTCCTTTTCTCTCCCTTTCTCATCCCTGGTAACCATTAAAGAACATTGCTTTCTGTGTATACATCTATTATTGACTTTTTATAAAAGTGAGACCATGCAATTTTTTCCTTTTATGATTGTCTTATTGCATATAATTTCTTAAATGTATGAAGGTATTTTCTAGAGGAAATTTCAAATACTAAACAATACATGTACTCATTTCTCCTTAATACTATCTCTGTAAAATAGGAAGAGACAGGTCTGTCTGTAGTTGTACCAGCCTATGCCTTGGGAAATTGCAGCCAGTCCAAGTTTAAGTAGAAATTAAAAAAAAAAAAGAAGGAGAAGAAGAAGAAGCAGTTAAAAGAGTAGTTCCTCAAAGAAAACATCAGAACCAAAAAAAAAAAAAAAAAAAGCACTGCAAAATGCAATCCCACTCCTAGGAATATATCCTAGAGAAATAAGAGCCGTCACATGAATAGACATATGCCTACCCAAGTTCATAGCAGCATTGTTCACAATAGCAAAAAGATGGAAACAACCTAGATGCCCATCAACAGATGAATGGATAAACAAACTATGGTACATACACACAATGGACTATTATGCAAAGATAAAGAACAATGATGAATCTGTGAAGCATCTCATAACATGGATGGAATTGGAGGACATTATGCTGAGTGAAAGAAGTCAATCACAAAATGACAAATACTGTATGAGACCTCTACTGTAAAAACTCATGTAAAAGTTTACACACAGAAAGAAACAATCTTTGTTGGTTACAAGGGATGGGAGGGGTGGGGGGAAACTAAATAGACTATAGATACGTGGTAACTTTGCTGAAGGGTAAGACAGTACACAATACTGGGGAAGCCAGCACAACTTGTACAAGGCAAGGTCATGGAAGCTCCATAGACACATCCAAACTCCCTGAGAGACTGAATTGCTGGGCAGAGGGCTGTGGGGACCATGCTTTCAGTGAACATCTGGCTCAATTGGCATAACACAGTTTATAAAGACAATGTTCTGCATTCTACTTTGGTGAGTAGCATCTGGGGTCTTAAAAGCCTGTGAGCAGCCATCTAAGATACTCCACTGGTCTCACCCCTTTAGGACCAAGGGAGAATGAAGAAAACTAAAGATACAAGGGAAAGATTAGTCCAGAGGACTAATGGACCACAGCTACCACGGCCTCTACCAGACTGAGTCCAGTACAGCTAGATGGTGCCTGACTACCACCACTGACTGCTCTGACCGGGATCACAATAAAGGGTCTTGGACAGGGCTGGAGAAGGATGTAGAACAAAATTCTAACTCACATAAAAAGACACCAGATTTACTGGCCTGACAGACTGGAGAAACACTGAGAGTATGGCCCCCGGACACCTTTTTAGCTCTGTGATGAAGTCACTCCTGAAGTTGACCGTTCAGCCGGGGATTGGACAGCCCTGTAAAACAAAATGGGATGAATGAGGCAGAGCAGTCCAGGGACAAGGACTAGAAGGCAGGTGGGGACAGGAAAGCTGGTAATAGGGAAGCCGAGGTTGAGAAGGGACAGTGTTGACGTGTCATGGGGTTGTTAACCATTGTCATAGGGCAATATGTGTGCTAACTGTTTAATGAGAAAGTATTCTGCAAACCTTCATCTAAGCTCCAAAAAAAGAAGAGTTATCTATATGAGATCAAATTGACAACAGCAACTCAAAAGGTTCGATGGGAAGCCTAGGGGATAGTGAGTTGAAGATAATGGTGATGGAATAATTTGGAAAAAGATAGTGAGAATAACAGCACAACTGGAAGAATGTAATCAATGTCACTAAATTGTACATGTGGAAACTTTTGAAATAGTGTAACTTTGGCTATGTATCTTTTCACCAAAAAAAAGGTCCTCCAAGGTCGAGAAGGGAGAGTGTTGACATGCGGGGTTGTTAACCAATGTCATGAAAAGATATGTGTACTGACTATTTAATGAGAAACTATTTGTTCTGTAAACCTTCATCTAAAGTACAATTAAAAAAAAAATATTAAAAAAGAATATTCACTGAGAGATTGCACATGAAAAAAAAAAAGAGTAGTTTCTAAGTGGTTTTCTTTCTCATATTGCACTCTATCTGTGGTTTTGATGGCTGCCCCTATTGAAAAGGTTTTATGTTAGTTGTTTAAGTAGTATTCTCAGTGATTTTTATCCAAAAGAAAATTAAAAGTTATTTTTATTTTAAGACTTATGCATGAGTTTAAAATATATATTTTTATTCCAACTGAAACAATTTCATTTTTGTTTTATTGATATTTCTGATGAGTAAAGGGTTTTCTCATTATTGTTACTATTTTGGTTAAGGATCATGCCCAATGGATGGCTCCTTCCTCGTATTTTGGCAGAGTTAGAGGCAGACCCACCATTTCTCTGAAGCTTTCTCTGAAGAATCAACTCACATTAGTCTCTCTCTCTGGATTCATTTCCAAAATAATTCCTTTCCAATAATCAAGATTTTTATTGTTATGTTCCTTCATTTACACCAGACAGATACAAAGAAAAATTAGATAGAGGGTCTGTAAAATTAGATAGATGTGGTGAAAAACGTGAAATTGTTCACTACAGATTAGAAAGCAAGTCTATGCTTACCTTGCTCTCTGAGCAATCCATTCCTGTCAGGGATTATAAATTCGAAAAAAGGCTTTCATTCTGGAGGAAGATGCTGCTGTGCTGGGAGAGAGACAGATGCCAGCCATACCTAGAAGCAAAATATTTGACGTGGTGAAAAAATGTGAAATTGTTTACTACAGACGATCTGGTAAGCAAAGTAAGCACCATGCTAATCTTACCTATTGGGTAATCTGCCCCTGTCTGTAAGCATTTCTTTTTTAATCTCTTGGAAACTAGGTGCAGCATTTTGCACTTAGAGACTGAAAATTCAAATGACTTCATAGGACACTGGCAGATAAAAGGACAGATATTGTATGATCCCACTTATGTAAAATACCTAGAATAGGCCAAAGTTAACTAGTGGTTACCAGGAGTGGTTGGGAAGGAGGAGTAAAGGGGGACTTATTACTTTGGGGACAATGACCTTCTGTTAGGTTGATGGAAAAAAAATGGAAATGGATAATGATGACATTTGAACAACATGATAAATGTAATTAATGTCACTGAATTGTACATGTAAAAAATATTGAAATGGCAAATGTTTTGTTACACACATATTTATAAAAAATAAAATGAAACAAAGAAACTGAAGTGTTTTAAAAAATAGACTTTGTTAGTGAAATCTAGCTCCAAAAGTTTTCAAATGCAAATTATCATTATTATTGAATAGATGTCAGCCAAACAACATCAAAATTCTATAAGCTTAAATCTGCCCATAGCCATCAATTTCCAAGCCTGAATTAGTGAATGTGTTGAGAAAAAACTACTATAAACCAAGAGTTAATTTTGTATTATTAAACGTGATACAGCTAGAAAACAAAAAATGTTCTGATTTATTAAATGTACATCCTTTAGTCAGGTAACCTATCAGAGTCAATAATAGCCCCTGTAATTTCTGATATAATTGCCTTAGAGAAATAATCTGGCTTACTCTTATGGCAACAAGCATTGGAGTGAGTGCAATAAGCAATCTGAGCCCTGGTCACAGCCTGGCTCTGCTGCCTTACATCCATCCTTTTAGGCAGACATGCTTAGAACGACTCCATCTCCTCTGGCTTTCAGCGGTATGTTGGTATGTGGACCTGAGCAACCAAGCAAAGGCCCCTTGATATTAGTTCTGTGGTAAGACATCCCCTTCCTATGCATGAAAGTGCAAGGCATAGTGATTGGTACAATTTATTTTTTTTGTTTTTTGTTTCTTGTCAACGTAACTAAAAAAATCAACATTTTGCCTTTTTTAGCTACTTGCTGTTAGAGTGCTTAATTTGACTTAACAATATGTATGTGTTAGTAGGAATGGAAATAAATACTTTGTAATTCACTTTAAAACAGTACAGTATGTCTTTTGCTACAATGAAACAGGTATCATAGATAAATACGTAGAGATGGATTTTGGAAATAGAGCTCTGAGACTTGGCTCTACTGCTCGCTAGCTTTGGCATCTCCTCAATTTCAAAATCTGCACAAAGAAAATGTCATTGCATTGACCTCATGAAACTGTTTTGTGGATTAGACTTAATGCTCATAGCACAGTAACTTGCACAAAATAAAGATAGTTAAAAGATTGCTGTTATTCTTCATTACTATGATTTTGTTTCAGAGTATCATTTTAGGATTGCATTCTAGAGTAGAAGTTTCTTGAGGGCAGGTGTCATGGTTTACATATTTTTGCATTCTATTTTATTCCTTATCATATTAGTCAATACCTAAATATAGTGATCATGCCAAAATAAACTAACAAAAAATCCCAACAAATAGATTTCCTTTCTGCATGCTTTCTTGATTGTATTTTAGGCAAAATTATTCCTCATACCTTTTTTATATGGTTTTAGGCCCTGAAAAAAGGAGTGGGACCCTGTGGTAGTTGGTGAAAGTGTTTTGAGGAAGAGATTGTAAGAGAGGCTTATTGTAAATAGTGGTTTATGGGGAATTCAAAAGTAATCTCCTGGCATAAAATATAACGAGTCACTGCTGTTTCTCTCCAATCAATGGAAAATACTCTTGATTTCATGATTTAGCTTCAGATTCTAACTCTGTAATCACAGTTGGGGTAGCAGGTAAGTGAGACTCAGGACTCAAAATGTTTACATATTAATTTATTCTGGAGCTAATACTGAAGAATGCACACCTTAATCTGTAAATTATCCTTTCTTAAGTGTTTATAAATTCCTTGATTTTCCCTTAATTTCTTGTCTATCATTTGAAAGAATAAGATGAAATAACAGTAACTGGCTGATGCGTTTAAGTGTTACATTACTGAAGAAAAATCTGGGCTGCATTAAAGGCTCCTCCTGCACAGATTATAATATACCCATAGTCGTTTTCAGGCCAGTTGGCAATTTGAAGTGCTTTGCTGAATTTGAAAATTGTTGTATAATCACTTACATGACTTTGCATATTTTTTATTACACTTCAGTAAGCCCAAAGCAATTTCTAGAAGCAGGCAGCCCTGGCAAAACTGTAAGAATTAAGTTTTCTTGGTTACTTACCAACAATTACTTCCTTCTCTCTCTACCTAGTTATTCCCCCAAACTCAAAAACCATACCAAACCCACTGCCATCAAGTTGATTCCAACTCATAGTGACACCATATGGTTTCCAAGGCTGTAAATCTCTATGGAAGAAGACTGCCACATCCAACTCCCACAGAGCCACTGGTGGTTTCAAACCTTTCGGTTAGCAGTCAAATTCTTTAACCACTGTGCTACCAGGCCAATATTTTATCTCTTGAGGTATCTCTTTCAAGGTCAATGCTGTGGAGGCTGACAGGGTCTATTCTTCCTGGAACTAGCTCCCATCTTTGGATATTAACATAATATTTAAGAGCATGAGCTTTGGATCAAGACAAAACTGTATTTAAATTCCAGGACTAATGCTTATTAATTATTTGTCCTTGAGCAAGTATCTGTTTTTTCTATCTGTAAAATAAGCATGTTAATATAAAATCATAAGAATTTAATGCACTGATTTATGTAAAGGGCTTACAATAGTATATTAAACAGTAAATTCTTAATATATGGTAACTCTGGAGAAACACTTATGAAATGCTGTCATGAGATATGCAATTTTTTTCCCAGTGAAAACAGATGAAAATTATATAAAACTAACCATTTAAAGTCTCTGGAAATTTTCCTAAGGGCATAAAGCAAATGTAGAAACATTTATTCTAGAAAATGTAATAAATCTTGATAAAAATAGAGTTTGTGGCAATTGAGTGACAAATCATTTCTCTCTCCCTAGCTCGGTATAATGGAAGCTCAACCACAGGCAGGTGCAGCCAAAAACACAGGGCTTTCACTCCCCTCAGCTCCCAGTCTAACTACATTAGTTCTCTGGGAAGGACAGGCTGCCAGTATTTCTTACTCTCCCCATATCCATGTGGGAGAAGCTCTACTCCAGACTAGACAACAGATACAAGGGCTTTCTTCTTCTACCTACCCCTGACTCTTGGGACAGAAGTTCTACTCAGGTAAGGCAGACTGAGAATACCAAGGTTCCAGTCATCCACCCCAGTTCACTCTTAGAGCAGAGATTTTAAACGGCAAAAAGCATGCTAATAAGACCAGAGGCTACTGCCCCCACCCAGAACCCTGCTTGTAAAGCAGGGATTTCTCACTGTTCCTACATATCGTTACAGACCAATGGCTCATAGATGCTGCCTAGTGGAGAGGCAAGTCCTAAGAACAGAGAGTTTCCAAGCTCAGCTCAAGAAATCTTACTACTTTATTTGGAATAGAGTGTGGAGAAACTCAAGTCAGAGGGTGGTCTTGAAAACAATGCAGATTATGGTGGTGTTATGGATTGAACTGAGTCCCCCAAAAACATGTATTGGAATGCTAATTCCTATACCTGTGGAGGTAATTTGGAAATAGGGGTTTCTTTGTTATGCTGATGAGGCCGTATCAATGTAGGGTGTGTCCTAAACGTAATCACTTCTGAGTTATAAAAACAGCAAATTAGACACAAATGCAAGCACATACTGGGGTAGACAGGTGCTATTAAGAATTGTCTAGGAACCAAATAATGGTCAAGCTACTGACAAGGCTGTGACCCTGATTTGGAGTTTTTGCCTCCAGAACTGTGAGAAAATAAACTTCTATTCTTTAAAGCCACTCACTTGTGGTATTTGTGTTACAGGAGCACTAGCTAACTAAGACAGGTGGTAAGTAGTTAAGAGGTGACTGGCAGCCCCTTGATAGCAACAAACAAAACCGTAGACAAGCTAGAAGTTTAATAGAGAGATCTAGGGAACAAGACAACTAATCAAGGTCTGCTGGCGCTGGTGCTGGAGCTAGTCTCAAAGGCTATCCAGGCAAAAGGATTCTAATTTAATTGGGTCAGATTGTGGAGCAATTTATGCTCCAGGGTGTTGTGAAAAACAATGGTGCAATCTGCTAGGAATTAATGGATGCTTGGTAGATATACTAGTAGAAGAAAACCAGCTAGAAGCTTACCTGGAAGATGATAGAAAAAAGAAAGTGAAAGAGAGCCTAGCTAACTCCTGACATCCATAGGGGTGTGGGATTCAGGTCACTTTGCACATACCCTCTAAGGAGTTATATCAGAGGCTGCAGAGGGCAGGGGAACTAGCCTTCACGGAAATAATCTAGCCAAGTTACTAGACAAATAAACAAGCAAACAACAACAATAAGCTTTACTATATAAAGGCTTTGAAGGAATTTGGAAAAGTTAAAGGAGACCAAGAGTTTTTTGATAAGGCTACGGACTTGGACTTAGAAATTTGTTTCAATAATTTCATCAAAATACCAAAACAAACTAAACAGTTGATGCTAGATGTTTTTATTAAAAAGTGAATTTTTACCCATATTTTTGTTTGAATAGGATATGCATGTATCTGTACATAATTTGAATAAATATGCAAATAATGAAAAATGGTTTGGTTTCTTTTCCAATCCTATAAAATCTAAAAGAAACACTTTATGTGTATTTGAGGTAGGATTCTTGATAGTGAGTGATAGAAAAGTGGGAAGACTGCACCCTGTAAAAGGCAGAAAACTTGTGAGACCTGGAAAAACAAGACAATGCCATCGAGTTCTGGCTCTCACAGATTTCACTGTATATGGTTGATTTTGTATGTGCATAAGAGCTCTGGAAACTATTGCAGGGATGATCCTTTTTGATAGGAAGACTTCATGGAAAAAGTGATTTGCATTATGCCTTGAAAATTAGGTAGGCTTTTGATAAGCTGTGTCAAAACAGTGGTTATTCTTGGCCAAGGGAAAGATGTGAATAAATATACACAATTAAAAATAATAATAGTAATAACAATTGAAGCCATAAAATAAGAAATGTTAGGGAGACTAACTAGGCAATAGATAATTGGTAACTTTGGTGAAGGGTAAGACAATACACAATACTGGGGAAGTCAGCACAGCTTGACCAAGACAAAGACATAGAAGCTCCTTATATATCATTCAAACTCCCTGAGGGACCAAGTTACTGAGCTGAGGGCTGGGAACCATGGTCTCCAAGGACAGCTAGCTCAATTGGCATAACATAGTTTATAAAGAAAATGTTCTACATCCTGCTTTGGTGAGTAGTGTCTGGGTTCTTAAAAGCTTGTGAGCTGCCATCTAAGATACTCCACTGGTCTCACCCCATCTGGATCAAGGGAGAATGAAGAAAACCAAAGACACAAGGGAAAGATTACTCCAGAGGACTAATGGACCACAACTACCACAGCCTCCACCAGACTGAGTCTAGCACAACTAGATGGTGCCCGGCTACCACCATCGACTGATCTGACCGGGATCACAATAGAGGGTCCCAGACAGAGCTGGAGAAAGATGTAGAACAAAATTCAAACTCATGAAAAAGACAAGACTTACTGGCCTGACAGAGACTGGAGAAACCCCAAGAGTATGGTCCCTGAACACCCTTTTAACTCATTACTGAAGTCACTCCTGAGGTTCACCCTTCAGCCAAAGATTAGACAGGCCCGTAAAACAAACAACAATACACATAGCTCAATCATGTATATGAGACTGAATGGGCACACCAGCCCAGGGGCAAGGACAAGAAGGCAGGAAAGCTGGACGAATGGAAATGGGGAACTCAAGGTCGAGAAAGGGAGAGTGATGACATGTCAAGGGGTTGGCAGCCAATGTCACAAAACATGTGTTTAATTGTTTAATGAGAGACTAATTTGCTCTGTAAACATTCATCTAGAGTACAATAAAAAGAAAAAAAAAATATTTGTCAAAAAGAGAAAAGATGTGTTAGGGGGAAATGACAACAAGTAAGACCAGAAAATGATGTAGAAGATAGAGCATGGAGATCAGAAAGGAAGTTTTTTTTTGTTTGTCTGTTTTTGCTTTAATGTTTTATGGGTCTATCTTGATGGGTAGGAATTAAATCAGCAAAGAATAAGCCTGCCCGAATCAGCTTGGGAGACCCTGTGCAGTGGTCTGCCTTCAGAGGTTTGGGAGACTCTGTGTCTGCTTGCAGAGAGATAGTAAGCAAGTCAGCCACACCATACCTGACCTGATCTGGTGACTTGAACCCAGCACATAAAATGAAGCACACCTGCTAACACCTAAGACATCTAGCCCAGTAACGTATGAGTGAGCATTGACTTTCCATCATGAAGCTTGTTATTTAACTCTGAACAGTGATTTGTATTTATTGCTTGCTATCTGCTTTCCAGGTGCTGATGCTCTGAGGACATCTTGTGTGTTCTGGCTCTGATCAGACAGATACGATATTCATGGAGGGATCACTATTAATGAACATCCTGTCTGTGCACCACAATAATAAACTGGTATTGTTGAAACAACCTGTGAGAGTACCACAGTTCCACTGACAAACTTTTTGATTCATTAGGTCTTGGTGCTCAAGACTGCTTTTCTAACAAGTTCCCAGGTGATGCCAATAATGCAGATCTGGGGATTTAACTACAGGACCACTGAATTAGGATTACTTTCTCCACAGTCTTTTGGTAATATCAGCCACTAAATGTGTACAGTTTTCTGTAGTTTATGAAAAAATTAAAAGATGAGTCAGTATAATCTCTTTTAATCCTTTCAGTAACAATAAGTATTTGCATATGTGTATAGGAGAGAGAGCTTGAAATGTTGTCGACGTATAATAACTATTTAATAAATGTTGGGTAGAATTTTTTTTCTTATTCACTTATTAAAATTCTTCTTTCAAAAGAAAAAAAAAAAAAGTTACATACCAAAATTAACCATACCTCCAAAACCAAAACAATCAAACCTGTTGCCATCAAGTCAATTCAGACTCATAGAGACCGTATACGAGAGAATAGAACTGCCCCATAGGGTTTCCAAGGCTGTAAATCTTTACAGAAGTAGACTGCCATATCTTTCTCCTGCAGAGAGGCTGGAGAATCACCAGCCTTCTGGTTAGCAGCCAAGCACGTAACCACTGCACCACCAGGGCTCCTTTATCATACTTACTAATCTTTAAATAAAGGTTATTTGTCCATTTATTCCTTTCATGTAGTGTCACATGTTAATTGGGATCTGGCAATATTACTCCTCCAGAATACAGTCCAATTAAATTCAAAGGAATTTTTTTGAGTTCAGCAGAATGGTTTAATATTATATGAATTTGGGTATATAAAATGGGTTATTTAATAATAACCTCTTGATACTTTAAGAAATGCCTAGACTGACTTTCCCACGTTTGTAAAGAGAGTGGCAAAAACATAAAGAGACAGTGGACAGTCAAGAAAAAAGCGTGGGCTGATTAAAACTTGAAGTGAAGTCATATGGGTATACCTTTTAAAAAGATGAATTGGTATTCTGTTCTCATTTCTTTTTCTTTTCCTTCTATGATAGATGTATGGAAAAATTTTACTTGGGGATGGTGTAGCATAAGGTAGACTTTTAAAGCTTTTCCTTCAATATGTTGCTCTTTTTCTTAAAAAGTCACCAAATCACAGAATTTTACTGAGAAATTCAAAGGAATTGGGATAAAATCTAGCATATATGGGAGAAAAAGTATGTTGGAATTTCTTATAATTATTATGATAGTGTTTGTCAAATACGCTATACATATTTAAAAAATAATATGATTCTAGGCTTTTTCCTACCAACTTGTTTTTCTCATTTTTGAGAGAGACTTAATGAATAAAACTGGTTAACCATGTTAAATACCCGTTGCTGTTGAGTCGATACTGACTCATAGAGACTCTATAGGACAGAATAAAACTGCCCCATAGGGTTTCCAAGTAATGACTGATGGATTACAGCTGTCAACATTTTGGTGCCAGTAGGCCTCCAACCATGTTAAATAACACCTTGTAAATACATAAAAACAGAGCTTCTTTAAAATTCTCACATTTTGGGTATTTTTTTTTTTTTTAATTCTAGCTAAATAGTTAATTTCCACCATTTTTTTCGTTGTGAAGCCTCATGATTGGGTTATTGTGATTTGATTAGTTTATTTTATTGGAAGTCATTGGTAGTCAGGGACAAGTTTCATTTGATTTTTGTTCCTAAATCTGTAGGAACATCTGTGATATACTTCTACCATTAACATAAATAAATATGTTCAGGCTATATCTATCCTTACATTTTGTTTATAACATTATTTTGAGGTATTAATACCAACTTTTATAAATGTGTCCACTTTGCTGCAATTTATCTTTGCATATGTTTCAGTCTGATCTTTATATATTTTATGGGTTATTTAGAAATCACAGAAAGAAAATGAATCACTGATAATTTTATCATTTCAGAGTCAGATTGTCTAGATTGGAATTTTGGCTCCAACTCTCACCAATTGTTTGGTATTGAGCAAGTTACTTAACTTTTCCATGCTATACTTCCTTCATCTGTGAAACAGGCATAATCATAGTACCTACCCTATGCTATTTTTTTGAAGATTAAATAAGTCATGTATGCAAAATACCTTACAATGCCTGGTAAAATGTGAGTGAAGAATAAATGTTAGGTATTTTCTTAGTATTATCTATGGTATTAAGAAAGAAGAAATCAGTAAATAATCATAATAAATGTGAGGAGTTTTAAACATCAAGCTACTCTCTAGTTTGATGGGACTTGCTCTTGAAAGTAGAGTAGCTAAGGCAAATAGAAGAAATGATGAAGTAAAAAAGCTGAACAAAAGATTTCAAAGGGTAGCTTGAGAAGACAAAGTAAAGTATTGTAATGAAATATACAAAGACCTGGAGTTAGAAAATCAAAAGGGAAGAACGTGCGTGGAATTTCTCAAGCTGAAAGAACTAAAGAAAAAAATTTAAGCCTCAATTTGCAATACTGAAGGATTCTATGAGCAAAATTTTGAATGACACAGGAAGCATCAAAGGAAGATGGAAGGAATGCAGAGTCACTGTACCAAAAAAAATTGGTTGACCATCAACCATTATCAGGAACTGATGGTATTAAAGGAAGAATTCCAAGCTGAAGGCATTGGGGAAAAACAAAAGCTCCATGAACTGATGGAATACCAATTGAGATGTTGCAACAAACAGATGCAATGCTGGGAAGCGCTCACTTGTCTATGCCAAGAAATTTGGAAGACAACTAACTGGCCAACCAAGTGGAAAATATCCATATTTGTACCCATTCCAAAGAAAGATAATCCAACAGAATACAGAAATTATTGAACAATCTCACTAATATCACACATAAAAAAATTTTGCTGAAGATAATTCAAAAATGGTTGCAGCAGTACATTGACAGACAACTGCCAGAAATTCAAGCCGTATTCAGAAGAGGATGTGGAATGAAAGATATCACTGCTGATGTCAGATGGATCTTGGCTGAAAGCAGAGAATATCAAATATCAGAAAGATGTTTACCTGTGTTTTATTGACTATGCAAAGGCATTTGACTGTGTAGATCATAACAAATTATGGATAACATTGTGAAGAATGGGAATTCCAGAACACTTAATTGTGCACGGAAGGAAACTGTATGTAGACCAAGAGACAGTTGTTCTAACAGAACAAGGGGATACTGAGTGGTTTAAAATCAGGAAAGGTGTGAGTCAGAGTTTTGTCTTTTCACAATACTTATTCAGACTGTATGCTGAGCAAATAATTGGAGAAGCTGGACTATATGAAGAATGTGGCATCAGGATTGGAGGAAGACTTATTAACAATCTGTGATATGCAGATGACACAACCTTGCTTGCTGGAAGTGAAGTTGAAGCATTTACTTATGAAGATCAAAGACAACAGCCTTCAGTATGGATTGCACCTCAACATAAAGAAAGCAAAAATCTTCATAATTGAACCAATAAGCAACAGCATGATAAATGGAGAAAATATTAACATTGTCAAGGATTTAATTTTACTTGGATCCACACTCAATGCCCATGGAAGCAGCAGTCAAGAAATCAAAGGATGCACTGCATTGGGCAAATCTGCTGCAAAAGACCTCTTTAAAGTGTTAAAAAGCAAAGATATCCACTTGAGAACTAAGGTGAGCCTGACCCAAGCCATGGTATTTTCAATTGCCTCATATGCATGCAAAAGCTAGACAATGAATAGGAAGACTGAAGAAGAATTGATGCATTTGAAGTATGGTGTTGGTAAAGAATATTGAATATACCATAGAGTGCCAGAAGAACAAACAAATCTGTCTTGGAAGAAGTACAGTCAGAATGCTCCTTAGAAGTGAGGATGATGAGATTTCATCTTACATACTTTGGAAATGTTATCAAGAAAGAAGGACCAGTCCCTGGAAAAGGACCTCATGTTTGGTAATGTAGACGGTCAGCAAAACAGAGGAAGAACCTCCATGAAATGGGTTGACAGAGTGGCTGCAACAGTAGATTCAAACATAGCAATGGTTCTGAGGATGGTACAGGACTGGACAGTGTTTTGTTCTGTTGTACATAAGGTCGTTATGAGTTGGAACCGACTTGACGGCACCCGAGAACTACAACACTGTACTATTCCCTAGTACTTCAAGTAGAAACAGTGCCAGGACTAGAAACAATTTTTTGGTACTCTTTTCAGTAGACGAATACCTTTAGCAAAGTAGTGAGTTCTATTGTGTTGTTCTTACTGTTGTCTTATAGTCTGTTCTTGATCCTAATTATTTATTTTTGAAGAGATAAAAATTGTAGGTAGTCATTGTTAATACTATGGATGAAGTGTCCTCCAGTAGATATTCTAGAAAGGAAATTCTTACACCATCAGATATTTCTTAGTGTATAATAAATCCATTAAACTAGAAGATGCAAGTCTTTTCTTATGAGCTACCACTGCGGGATTAATGAAAAAGCTAGATTAGTTCAGGATTAAGAAAATCAAACATGGAATGAAAAAACAGAGGGATACAGCATAGTAGCATAGAAAAAAAAACACTGTATTTGGAATTATAATTCTAAGTTACAAATATTGCCTGCAACAGATAGCTGTGTAACCTTTGTTTAATTTTTACAATCCTCAGATATATGTTAAATGGGAGTACCAACACATGACACATTTCCATTTGAGTATGCAATGAGTTAATTCTTAAAAATTCAATGCCTAAAGTTTTGTTGTTTTTATAGAATGGTGCCTGTTAGGTATTTGTTACTTACAATCAAGAACTGTATGAAAATTTTTCATACTTAGCCTTACAAATGAAATCCTTTGTTCTCTAAAACCTGCTGAAAAATACATACTCAACTCGTTTTTCCAATGAAACTAGGAAAATCACACAATCCCAAAGATGTTATGATACATCTCTGCCAAATAAGAGTAAAGTTTCAATGAAGCTGGAAGTTGATTGCAAGAGCCTGTGTGTGCATATGTGTTAGTTGTTGTTGACTTGCTGATAAGAAAGAGAAGGGGAATGGGGAAGTTCTGCTCAGAGAAGTTCTTTACCTTGAATAACAAGGTTCAAGGCTATGTTGAGGAAGAGAAAGGTAATCAATTGGGATGAGCAGCAGGAGAGAGATTGTAAAGCTGTGGGGATGAGTCATTCTAATTTTCTATTACCCAACAACCTGATTTTGGGAAATGGCTTGGAGATGAGACAGGGTAGAGGGAAAGGGAAATATGGCTTTTGACTTAGGAGCTGCTGACCAGAGTCAGGTGAGCAGAGATTTAAACTAGTAAACACTAAAGCACAAAACAGAGAACCTTTCTAAAAGAATTTCATAGAGAGGTAAGGGAGAATGCTGAAACCCAAGGGAAGATATTCCTCTAAGGCAAAAATCAGTGAGCAATTGTTTGAAATAATGTTCCTGAATTGAGAATTCTAGTTGCTCCCAATCATTCCTTTTGCCTCTTCTATCAACATGCTTAAGCATGTTGCTAAACCATCTAGAACTGCTTTCGTTCCAAAGTTATCACGCCAATAAAGAACCAGTGTGGAACTTAAAACTAATTACTGCAATTAAACAATTAGTTACAAAATATCTAAATCAAAAGGCAAATGAAAATATTCCTCAATAGAACATGTTCAGTGGAAAATAAGAAAAATACTAAACAAATAATTTTCCAAGTTTTCAGAAAACCAATGTGAACATGGACTTTCTAAAAAGGAAATATTAGGATGTCTGCTCTCCCATAAAGACATCAGCAACACTGCTCCACCTTTTTAACCCTCTCAAGACCCAATTAATTTCTCCTTTGAAGTTTTTGATGATACTTTGTGTTTTCAATAATGAAGGAATTCTGATTAAAGGACCAATTCAGAATTACTGTTATGAGTTACGGTTTTTGATACCCAATATCTGGTTAGATTACTTCACTCCTCTATTCAATCTTTTCATTGGCTCTCCGATTCACTCACAGGAAAAAAAAAAAAAAAATCCTTGGAATGATTTACAATGCCTTACATGATTTGACCTCTTGTTATGGTAATTTTCTGACATCCTCACCTTCTGTTCTTCCCCTTGATCACACAGCTCTAGTGGCCTTCTGCAGTTCCTTGACACTCCCCTCAGGGTCTCACACTGGCTATTACTTCTGCCTTTCCCAGGTGGTTGCATGACCATCTCCTTCACTTCCTCCCAGTCTTTGCTCAAATGTAACCTTCTCAAAGAGACCAACCTGCAATTTATTAATGCAAATTTTCTTACACACTCCTTGTACACATCCACCTTCCTTTCCCTGTTCTATGTCTTATTTTTTTCCACAGCAATTATCATATTAAAATAGTCGATACTATTAGCTTATTTGTTATGTTTTTGCTTCCATCTCCCTGGCACCACTAAAATGTAATTTACACTAGTCAGGGACCTCGGTGTGTTTTGTTTATTGATACATCTGAAGCACCTACAACACTAACTGAAACATAGCAGATGGTCAGTAGATTTGTTAAACGAACAGATGAATGAATGAATACAGTAATAATTTGAAGCAAAAGAATATATAAACTACTATTCTAGAAAAAAATGTAAAGCCAATAATATTCAAAATAAATCATGAATATGGGGAAGTTTACATAGATACAGAGAAAATTAAAATAAATATAAAGTATCATTTTCTCAATGCTATTCAAATAAATGTGAAAGATCCAATGATGGATTTTTTTCTAGGAACACATAAATTACCAAACTGTACTTTCAAAAATAGGAAATATTCATAATTAAAGTGCCTGAAAATATCGAGAAGTTTCAAGGACTAACACTCCTCAAAAAGCACCAGTATAAGAAGTTTTTTTCAGTGAATTATTTCAATGAAGTATCCTTCCAGGAATGAGATAATTCTGACATGATTTCAAATTCCCCAAAATGCACAGTGAGAGAAGGAAAGTTTTTCAAATTTATTTTTGATACTACCCAAACATGACAAAGATAGCAACAAGAAGAAAACTGTAATCCAATTTCAATGCAAAAATTCTGAATTAAATATTGGGAAATAAAAACTCAGAAATATTTTAATTCATGTTACAAGACAACATTTATCTCAAGAGTGTAAGGATAATTCAATTCTAGAAAATTCATTATTACAAGTCACCATTTTAAATCGCAGATGAAAAATAATATGCCTTATAAATTTTCAATAAAATTGAAACAGATCCAAATAGATACTATGTATATATTAAAATTTATAAAATTTTGGAAATAAAACCAGTACCAGATTTAATGTGAATTAAATCGATCACCATTATTATTTAACTAATTAATATTGTCTCAAAGTATTAGAAATCATAGTTATATAAAAGGGAGAAATTCAAGTTATCAATATTGGATAACAGGCACAAAAGATAACTTTTTGTTTTTCATGGTTGATTACTTAGAAAACTTAAAACGATCAATTATAAGAGTATTAGATAATTCAGCAAATTTACTGCTTTTAAAATAAATAAGCAAAGCAATTGCCTTTTTCTAAATCAAAAATAGCAAATATAATGGCTAATATTTCCCATTAACAATAATTAAAAGAAAAGAAAAAGCTAGGTGTGTGTTTTGGATCTCTAAAACAAAAACAACTTATCAGTCACATAAAAGAAAATTTGAATCAGTGATGACTCGTGCTACTTTTCCTTTCATATAGACTCAGCAAACATTTTGATACTGGAAATACATATTTATAAAGTAAATTATATCAATATAGTTCCTTCTGAACTATTTTAATTAAAATAATGCAAAATTCCTGTGGGAAAAATTATGCAACGATTTATTTGGAAATATAAGTGACAATATCCACAAGAATTTTGAAAAATAGAGCAAGAAAAACAAATCCTTTGAAGTATTTAAACATAATGTTAAAACAATTACTTTGAAAGTAATATGAATGTATAAATATATTAATGATGTATAATTTGAAGACCAGAAATGGAATCAAATACATATGAGAATTCAGCAGGTGCAAGAAAGACATTGCAAATTAGTTGGGAAAAGATAGTCACTATGACAACTTGCCAGCCATTTGTAGAAAAATAAACCTGCATTTTTACTTCATTATTTGCACCAGAATGTATTACAGATGGATCAGATATTTAAATGTCAAAATGAGACCCGAACAGTCTTAGAAGAAAAACATGG
Organism: Dugong dugon; assembly: GCA_030035585.1. NCBI lineage: Eukaryota > Metazoa > Chordata > Mammalia > Sirenia > Dugongidae > Dugong > Dugong dugon. The sequence goes on from CM057479.1 coordinate 41,363,167, forward strand.
ATTTTAAAATGTTAAAGTTGGAATGGAGACAGCCTTTTTAGACATGTGAAAATATTCAACAAAATGCTAAGTCTCATAAGAGATTCAGAGTTTTTAATGTGTTTTAACTACATTTTACTAGATACAAACTTAAAGCACAAAAATATCAAACCTTAGAAAGCAACAACAAACTAGGCAAAATGTTTGAGAATATATAGAACAGGTAACAAATAAATTATATTGAACTACAAACAGTTCTTAGAAACCAAGTAACAACAAACTATTGACAAAAGATAATTCATAGGGAAAAAAAAAGCATAAGAACTACAAATATCTAAGATTTTTTCTGTTTTTTCTTTTTTTTAATGTTAAATACAAAAATGTAAATTAAATTAGAAAATATGTCAGTTACATGACTGGTGTATGATTTTAAGAGATCAATAATAGTCTTATTTAGAGAAGGAAATGCTCTCATCTGTTGCTGGCAATGTAAATTGACAAAATAGTTTTGGAGCACAATTTTAAACTTTCTGTAAAATGTAAAATATAGTATCCTTTGGCCCAGCAATAATTGTTCACATAAAAATAAGATATATCTTTACATACGTATGAATTGTGCACCTTCTGTATGTAGAGATACATAGTATAAGTGTTATCTACAATGATAAAGAAATTGCTAACCGATAATTTCTATGCCAAATGTGTGGGATGGGCAATGAGTTTACAGGGAGAAAATCAACAACTGAGGGAGACATTTAGTCTTCATTGCTTATTCTTTGACACTTTTTATTTTTTTTGATGTGTATATCCTTTAGTACTTTATTTATTTATTTTTTAACCATAAGCTTTCACTGTTCTTTTTTTTCCCTTAATGTTTCTTAATATCACCCTGGTTCATGACACAGGGTAATTACTGGTCCATGCATAATTTGCTCTAATTAATTAGTTGATTAGCTATTTTTAATAATGTAACAAACACTCGTGAATTAAAAACCCTAAGCCAAGGATAAAACCATGATAATAAACACATATTCATATGATCGCACCACAAACATGCCCCTACCTTCTTCCACCGCAAACACCATCCTAAATCCTGTTTGTCATTTTCTTATTCTCCTTTTTATATCATCTTATTGTTTCTATATATGTATTCCCAAAATATATGTTTCTTAATGTTATAGAAAGGTTATCAAGTTGTACCTTTTATAAAAAAGGTATCAAGTTTGTCCAAGTTTCCTAGGATTGTCATAATAAAATACCACAAAGTGAGTGACTTTAATGAACAGGAATTTATTTTCTCTCAGTTCAGGAGGCCAGGAGTCTGAATTCAGTATGCAGCAGGGCTATGCTCTTTCTGCTGATGCTAGGGGAAGATCCTTCCTTGTCTCTCTCAGCTTCTGCTGGCCATGGCATTTCTTGGTGTTCCTTGGCTTGTAGACGTATCTTCACAAGGTGTCTTCCCCCTCTGTGTGACTGCGACTGTTCTCTCCTTTTGTAAGAGGCCCCTGAAAAGGGATTGGAATTTGGACCCACCCTACTCTAGCGTGAATAAACTGATAATATCTTCAAAGAAAGATTGTATTTCCCCAAACAAGGTCACATTCACAGGTGTAGGTATTAGGACTTCAACATATCTTTTTGGATAACTCAATTCTATCCATAACAAAGTTGAATTTAATTTTTTACTAATATTATATTGCTAGGATTCATCCATATTGCAGCATATTATTATAATTCTTTCTTCTTCCTCTTTTTTTCCTGTTAGCTAATATTCCACTGTATGAATATAGTACAGTTTATTTTTCTATTCTCCTTGTATCTTCAGTAGAGTTATTATTAAGTTTCACTGTTATGAACTGCTGGACTAAACTTTCTTGTACATGTTTTCTGTTGTGTAAGAGAAATTTTTACATGGTTTCTCTTTGATTTATAATTAGGCGTGGAATTCAGAGATTGTAAGGTATGTGAATATTCAACCACAGGAGAAAATATCTGTTTTCCAAAGTAATTGTACCAGTTTACCCCTCGACCAATAATATACCGTAGACACTGTGTACTGACATCTTCTGCAACATTTACTTATCCTCATACTGTCGATTTTTTTTCCCAATTAATTGGGTATAAATTGTAGCTCATTATGGTCCTAACCTGTATTCCTCTGACCATCAGTGATATTGAATATTTTTTCATACATTTATTGGCTGTATCTGTGAAATGCCTACTTATAGATCTTTTCCATTTTTTGCATTGGGTAGTTTGTGCACTTCCTAATGATTTGTAAGAGTTATTTGTATATTTTATGTAAATTATAAATATCTTCCTTCAGTTTGTAACTTGCTATTTACAATTTCTTTTGATGAAAAAATTATTAAATATAATACAGGGAAACATTCATCTTTTGAAGTAAATAGTTTTAGTGTCCAGTTTAAGAAATCTTTCCCTACTCAAAGATCTAAAATATATTTATCTATATTTTACAAAGTAAAAATTTTAAAGATTTATTTTTGTCTGTTGTTTGTAATCTGTGGGTTAATTTGTGTGTATGGTGTGAGGAAGAGATCCATTTATCATAGTTTTCTGCACGGATAACCAATTCTAAAGACTCTTTTTTTAATAGTTTCTTTCTCATTTTATTGCTTTTCTAATTTAAACTAGAAATTAAAAAAAAAGAGAAATAAAAAATTGTAATTGGTTTCATTCAATTGTATAAGTGAAAAATGTGGAATTAGAGAAATATTGTGCTATCTATAGTTTTACAACAATAAAAAAAAAATTCAAGGGCATAGGGTTAAACCAGAAAAGGTGTGCAGCAGAGTTGTATCCTTTCACTACACTTATTCAATCTGTATGCAGAGCAAATAATCCAAGAAGCTGGACTATATGAAGAAGAACACTTATCAGGACTGGAGGAAGACTCATTAACAACCTGTGATGTGCAGATGACACAACCTTGCTTGCTGAAAATGAAGAGGACTTGAAGCATTTACTGTTGAAGATAAAAGACTACAGCCTTCAATATGGATTACACCTCAAAACATAAACCAAAAAACATAACCTGTTGCCATTGAGTCGATTCTCGGAACATAAAGGAAACAAAAATCCTCACAACTGGACCAATAAGCAACATCATGATAAATGGAGAAAATATTGAAGTTGTCAAGGATTTCATTTTACTTGGATTCACATCAATGCCCACAGAAGCAGCAGATAAGAAATCAAATGACATATTGCATTGGGCAAATCTGCTGCAAAAGACTTCTTTACAGTGTTAGAAAGCAAAGATGTCTCCTTGAGAACTAAGGGGCTTCTGACCTAAGCCATGACATTTTCAATTGCCTCAAATGCATGCAAAAGTTGGACAATGAATAAGGAAGACTGAAGAAGAATTGACACATTTGAAGTATGCTGTTGGCAAAGAATATTGAATTCACCACTGACTGCGAGAAAAATGAACAAATCTGTCTTGGAAGAAGTACGACCAGAATGCTCCTTAGAAGCAAGAAGGCAAGACTTTGTCTCTCATACTTTGGACATGTTATCAGGAGAGACCAGTCCCTGGAGAAGGACATCGTGCTTGGTAATGTAGAGGGTCAGCAAAAAAGAGGAAGAAACTCAATAAGATGGCTGCAACAATAGGCTCAAATATAGCAGTGGTTGTAAGGATGGCCCAGGACCAAGCAGTGTTTCCTTCTATTATACTTAGGGTCACTATCTGACTGGCTAGCACCTCACAACAATAGGATTATACGTAATTTCCCCTTAAATTTTCTCTCTCCTTAAATAGACACAATTTGATCATCTAGCATAGAAGCCGCACTATGCTCTTTTTCTTTAGGAACCTCCTTTCATTTCATTGCTATTGGATTAATGGTATACCACCACTGTTTATGGCTCTTGACTTCAGAAACCATTGCCTTCCAGTTGATTCCAACTCTTAGCGACTTCAGAGGTAAAGTGGTTCTGGTTCTAATGCATTTAGTGCCAAGGTAGGTTCCTTTTGAAATGTCTGAGGCTCAGCAGACCAGAGTTGCAGCCTCATTGCTATGTAGGTTGAGCATTCTATTAGGTGTTGTTTCCTGGATGTGTTAGTTTTGCAACGTTTGTCTTTTTTCCCTTTAGTTCTGTGAGATAAGGCTTGCAAGCATAATTATGGCTTTCCTGTGTGATAGTTTGGAGGCCCTGGTGGGTTTGTTTTGGTTTTTCTGTGTCGTATTTGAAAAATCAGAAGTTCCCCACATAGCCTAACGGAAAGGCGCCCACAATAAATTACTTATCTAGCTCTCATTGGTACATTGTCATACCGCAGATTGGTGACGTCACAGCGCCACTCGCCTTATTGGTAGCTTGTACTATAAGATCATATTTCTCAAAATCCATATTACCAACCAAACTTTAAACACACTCAATTAGTAAGCATGCATTCCAATATTGAAAACGTATGCCATAAAAAAAAGGAGAAAATTGTAGTAACAAAAGGATAAAGATGACTAATACAATGGGATATGTTTGTGTGTCTGTACGTGTCCTGTATTAGTTCCTAGCTTTTTATTTCTTCCCAACGCACGTACTGCTATGAATGAACTCAGACAGTTCAACGTATGGCATCTACATTTCAAACTGGAAAGAAGTATCCAGAGTGCCTAAATTTTAAATACAAGTATTTACAAATAATATCATAACCTTATTGTGTTTTCTTTTTTTATTTTAATTTCCATACCCTATTTAAACAGTTATAGAGGCATTATTTTATTTTATCCTTACAACAAATTAATAAAAAGAGACTTTTATTATTGTCCCACTTTCACACGTGAGAAAACTGAAGATTAGAGGGGTTATGTAATTTGCTAACATCATACATGTCATGTTTGAAGGAACTGGGATTTAAGCCTAATTCTTTCTTATTAAAAATCACATGTTGTTCCCCACTATGTAAAATTAACTTTCTGCTCCCCTGGAGTATGTTTGCTGTTTCCGCATCCTTTATTGTTTATCCACATTCCCAGGTTTTACCTCTGTAGCTGAGTTAGTTTATGCTCAGTCCTAGCCCCATTTTCATGTATGTGGCCTCTGTTAGGTCCTAGAACTTTTTCTTACATGCTAAGTGGACCAGCTTAAACGCTGATCGGATTTGTTTTAGCAAAAAATTTGTTCCCAGTCTGTAGGTTGTCTTTTGACTCTTGGTGAAGTCTTTTGATGAGCATAAATGTTTAATTTTTAGGAGCTCCCCTTTATCCAGTCTCTCTTCTGGTGCTTGTGCATTGTTACTTATGGTTCGTATTGTGTTTATGCATGTATTAGGGCTCCTAGCGTTGTCCCTATTTTTTCTTCCATGATCTTTATCATTTTCGATTTTATATTCAAGTCTTTGATCCATTTTGAGTTAGTTTTTGTAATGGTATGAGATATGGGTCTTGTTTCAGTTTTTTGCAGATGGGTATCTGGTTATGCCAGCACCATTTGTTAAACAGACTGTCTTTTCCCGAATTAATGGACTTTGGGCCTTTGTCAAATATTAGTTGCTAACAGGTGGATGAGCTTATAATCTGGATTCTCAACTCTGTTCCATTGGTCTATGTATCTGTTGTTGTACCAGTACCAGGCTGTCTTGACAACCATGGCAGCATAATAGGTCCTAAAATCAGGTAGTGTAAGGCCTCCCACTTTGTTCTTCTTCTTGAGTAATGCTTTATTTATTCGGGGCCTCTTCCATTTCTATATGAAGTTGGTGATTTGTTTTTCCATCTCATTAAAAAATGCTGCTGGAATTTGGATCGGGATTGCATTGTATCTGTAGACTGCTTTGGGTAGAAGTGACATTGTCACTATGTAGAGTCTACCTATCCATGAGCAAGGTATATTTTTCCACTTACGCAGGTCTCTTTTAGTTTCTTGCAGTAGTGTCTTGTAGTTTTCTCTGTAAAGATCTTTTATATCTCTGGTTAGATTTATTCCTAAGTATTTTATCTTCTTGGGGGCTACTGTAAATGGTATTGATTTGGTGATTTCCTCCTCAAGGTTCTCTTTGTTGGTGTAAAGGAATCCAACTGATTTTTGTATGTTTATCTTGTATCCTGAAACTTTGCTGAAATCTTTTATTAGTTCCAGTAGTTTTCTTGTGGATTCTTCGGGGTTTTCTGTGTATAAGATCATATCATCTGCAAACAGAGATACTTTGACTTTTTCCCTACCTATTTGGATGCCCTTTATTTTTTTTTCTAGCCCAATTGCTCTGGCTAGGACCTCCAGCACAATGTTGAATAAGAGTGGTGATAAAGGGCATCCTTGTCTGGTTCCTGTTCTCAAGGGGAATGTTTTCAAAGTCTCTCCATTTAGGAAGATGCTGGCTGTTGGCTTTGTATAAATCCTCTTAATTATATTGAGGAATTTCCCTTCTATTCCTATTTTATTGAGAGTTTTTATCATGAATGGGTGTTGGACTTTGTTGAATGCCTTTTCTGCATTGATTTATAAGATCATGTGGTTCTTTTATTTATGTGATGAATTACATTGATTGTTCTTCTAATGTTGAACCATCGTTGCATACCTGGTATAAATCCCACTTGGTCATGGTGAATTATTTTTTTTGATATGTTCCTGAATTCTATTGGCTAGAATTTTGTTGAGGATTTTTGCATCAATGTTCATGAGAGATATAGGTCTGTAATTTTCTTTTTTTGTGGTATGTTTACCTGGTTTTGGTATCAGGGTTATGCTGGCTTCATAGAATATGTCTGGGAGTATTCCAACCTTTTCTATGTTCTGAAATACCTTTAGTGGAAGTGGTGTTATCTCTTCTCTGAAAGTTGAAGCCATCCAGGCCAGGGCTTTTTTTTGTTGGCAGTTTTTAAATAACCTTTTCAATCTCTTCTTTTCTTACAGGTTTATTTAGTTGTTCTACCCCTGTTTGTGTTAATTTAGGTAGGTAGTGGGTTTCTAGAAATTTTTCCATTTCCTCTAGGTTTTCAAATTTGTCAGAGTACAATTTTTCATAGTAGCATGTTATGATTCTTTTAATTTTGGTTGGGTCTGTTGTGATATCACCCATCTCATTTCTTATATGGGTTATCTGCTTCCTCTCCGGTTTTTCTTTTGTCAGTTTGGCCATTGGTTTATCAATTTTATTGCTAACTCTTTCAATTGTTTTTGTATTCTCTATTTCATTTGATTTTGCTCTAATTCTTATTATTTCCTTCCTTCTGGCACCAGTGGGCTTCTTTTGCTGCTCTCTTTCTACTTGTTCCAGTTGTAGGGTTAATGCTTTGATTATGACCCTTTCTTCTTTTTTGATGTGTGCATTTATTGCTATAAACTGACCTCTGAGCACTGCTTTTGCTGTGTCCCAAAGGTTCTGGTAGGATGTGTTTTCATTCTCGTTTGATTCTATGAATTTCTTTGTTCCATCCTTAATTTCTTCTATAGCCCAGTAGTTTTTGAGAAAGGTGTTCTTCAGTTTCCATTTGTTTGATTTTTTTTCCTTGCTTTTTGTTGTTGATTTCCACTTTTATGGCTTTATGATCAGAAAAGATGCTTTGTAATATTTTGATGGTTTGGATTTTGTTAAGGCTTACTTTATGGCTTAATATGTTGTCTATTCTGGAGAATGTTCTAGGTGCGTTGGAATAGAAAATAACTTGGCTGTTGTTGGGTGCAGTGTTCGGTATATGTCTGTAATATCAAGTTGGTTAACTGTAGCATTTAGCTCTTCCGTGTCTTTATTGAGCTTCTTTCTGGATGTTCTGTCCTTCACCAAAATTAGCATGTTGAAGTCTCCTACTACTATTGTGGAGCTGTCTATCTCTTTCTTCAGAGCTGTTAGAGTTTGTTTTATATATTTGGAGCCCCGTTGTTGGGTGCGTAAATATTTATCATAGTTATGGCCTCCTGGTGTAATAACCCTTTAATCATTATACAGTGCCCTTCCTTATCCTTTGTGGTGGATTTTACTTTAAAGCCTATTTTGTCAGAAATTATTATTACCACTCCTGCGCTTTTATGAGTGTTGTTTGCTTGATATATTTTTTCCATCCCTTGAGTTTTAGCCTCTTTGTGTCTTTAAGTCTACAGTGCATCTCTTGTAGGCAGCATATAGATGGATCATGCTTTTTTATCCAATCTGCCACTCTCCGTCTCTTTATTGGTGCCTTAAGTCCATTTACATTCAGTGTAATTATTGATAGTACGAGTTTAGTGCTGTCATCCTGCTATCTCTTTTTGTGTGTTGTTCACAGTTTCTTTGTTCTCCTCAATTTTCTGTACTGAGTTGTTTTTCTTTATGTGTTTTTTTTTTCATCTTTTTCTTTGTTGTAGATTTTGTGTTTGCTGGGTCTTTATGTTTTTCTACTTTTTTACTTTGATTTGTAGGATTGTTAGATGCCTTTGTGGTTACCTTAATTTTGACCCCTATTTTTCTAAGTTTATACCAGTCTTTTATTGCTTTATATCACCTTAACTTCCCCTCATATAGAACATCAATGTCTCCAATTTTCAAGTACCTCTTTTTTTGTTTTAATACTATCCTTTTTTATATATTGATATCTGTTTCCCTATTTTCAATGTTTTAGCTTTGATGTATTTTTTATTTCTGTATCTGAGTCAATATCTGGTTGCTCTGTCCTGTTTTCTAGTCTTGCGTTGTTAGCTGGTGTTATTGATTATCTAACCATAGGACTCCCTTTGGAATTTCTTGTAATTTTTGTTTAGTTTTTGCAAATTCCCTGAACTTCTGTTTATCTGGAAATGCCCTAATTTCACCATCATATTTGAGACACTGTTTTGCTGGGTATATAATTCTTGGCTGACAGTTATTTTCCTTCAAGTCTTTTAATATGTCATCCCATTGCCTTCTAGCCCGCATTGTTTCTGCTGAGTAGTCCGAGCTTATTCTAATTGACTCTCCTTTGTAGATGACTTTTCTTTTATCCCTAGCTGCTCTTAAAATCCTCTCTTTATCTTTGGTTTTTGTAAGTTTGATTATAATATGTCTTGGTGACTTTCTTTTGGGATCTACCTTATGTGGGGTTCAATGAGCATCTTGGATAGATATCTTCTCATCTTTCATGATATCAGGGAAGTTTTCTGTCAACAAATCTTCAACAATTTTCTCTGTATTTTCTGTTATCCCCTCGTTCTGGTACTCCAGTCACTTGTAGGTTATTTCTCTTGATAGAGTCCCACATGACTCTTAGAGTTTCTTCATTCTTTTTAATTCTTTTATCTGATTTTTCCTCAAATAAGTTGGTGTCAAGTGCTTTATCTTCAATGTCACTAATTCTAACTACTACTGCCTCAATTCTGCTCCTATGACTTTCTATTGAGTTGTTGAGTTGTCGAGTTGTCTAATTCTGAAATTTTATTGTTAATCTTCTGGATTTCTGATTGCTGTCTCTCTATGGATTCTTGCAGCCTATTAAATTTGGCATTATATTCTTGAATAACTTTTTTTAAGTTCTCTTACTACTTTGTCTGTGTGTTCCCTGGAGGTTTCTGCATTTTGTCGAACTTCCTTTCTAATTTCTAGAAGACTTCTGTATATTAATCTTTTGTATTCTGCCTCTAGTAGTTCCAAGAAATTTTCTTCCTCCAGAGAATTTATTTATTCTTTATTTTGGGAGCTTGCTGAAGCCATCATGGACTGCCTCTTTATGTGACTTGATATTGACTTCTGTCTCCAAGCCATCAAAAATTTATTATAATTTTATTTTGTATTTGCTTAGTGAGACCTAGCTTCTTATTTTGTTTTGTTCTGATATGCCCAAAAAGGCTGCTCGTGTGCACTAGTTTGATTTTTGACACCCTTGGATCTGTAATGTCCTGTCACCAGGTAGTTAGTTCTGTAATTAAGTATGTGCACACAGGAGTCCGATAAATTTTCCCATATGGGTTCAGCTCGGGTGGTCAGGCAGTCGTTCACCAAGTGTGTGATGCAGGCTCTCACCCCCAGTCCTAGAGAGGCATGGGTGACTGGTGCAGGCGCTGGACTCTGGCTGTGGTAGGGAATCATGCCCTGAGCCAGGCAGGGGGCTGATGGCTGCCCCTGAGAGTCTGAAAGGAAATCATGTCTTTATTCTCTAGGGTGAGTAGGTACGTGAGTTTTGCAGCCAGACTATGAGCACCCCACTCTGTTGGCTGTGAAGACCCCAGGGCACCACTTTTTCTTGAACTCCTGTAGCAGGTGACTAGATGCTTTATGTGCTACCGCCAGTCCTCAAGGCCCTGCTGCAGATTGATAAAGTGCCTACTTAAGGGGCAGGGCTGTTTCGAAGGTCGCAAATCTGCCAGTTCACAGCTGAAGCAGTTGAAGTTAAACTTCAGATGTTTGCCCTGTTGTACTGTGGTAGTGAGGACTAACCCTGTTGAGATGAGTCCCCACAAGTCTATACAGGGCTGTAAGGCACTCAGAGTCTGCAGACCCCTGATACCTGTGCCTAGAAAAGGAGCTATGCCAATCCTGTGTTCCTGGCTTAGGGGAGCCAGTAGCTTATTTGTTCCCTCTCCAAGGCCAGGAGAATGGGTCAGGGCGCCTTTTGGGATCTACTTCCGGCCCAGCAGACTCCCAGTGCAGAGCACGGAGGGAGGAGGTAAAAGGGAGAGAGGTTTCTTCCAAATGGGCTTTTTTTTTTAATCCCCTCAAAAGGGTGCACACATATACTTATCTTAGCTTCTTGGGATCTGCTTTTCACTGTGTCAGAGTGTCCAAGCAGAATCTCTGCTGCCGGGTCTCTCTCGACGTGGAAACTGCTTCCCGAGTGCAGGCACAGCACAGCTGTTTGCCTGCTTCATTGCAGAATGGCGTGGCTGTGGCACTGCAGTTTTGCCTCCGTGGCTCTGGCCCTCTTCACTTCTTCCAAATGATCTCCCTCTCCCGTATCACTCAGATGGATTTCTCAAGTTTGCCTTTTTCAGGGCTCCTAGATATTCATATAGAATCAAATTACTTGTTTTTCCAGGTCTTTGTCATAACAGAGATATAGGAAGCATCCAACTACTCCGCCATGTTGACCACGCATCCTCTCTTCCAAATTTCTCTTGAACACATTTTATCAATCACACTGAACACTTAGTCAATTTGCTCTTAATGTCACCAAAGATCTCCATATTGCCAATCCAAAGATCAATGTTTAATACTAATTTCTTTGATCAGTCCCATTTGACATAGTTATAGTCTCCTCTTTGAAACTTTTTATTTCCTTTGCTTCCAGAACACGACATTCTTGTGGTGTTCTAAACTCCCAAATACTTCTTCTAAGTATATTTTGAAAGATGTGTCTCATCTTAGTATTCTCAAAATATTGGGGTGCACCCAGCACCCAGTAGTTGTACTTACTTTTTTATCTGTCTACATTAGTTTACTTAGTGATCTCTTTCAGTCACTATGCTTTAAATACCATCTTTAGGTGAATCTATATCTATAAACTCTCTCCTCTGATTCCAAGTATACACTGAATCATTGACATCTGCACTGGAAGTCCAATTGAAATCACAAGTTGAAAAGTTTATCACTAAGACTGATTTCAGCAACCAAACCTACTCTTCTTTTAATCTTCTCTATCACATTAAATGACAACTCCATTCCTTCAGTTGATCAATCCAAAAATTTTCACATTTCATGTCCAAATCATACATACAGACTCTGAACACTCCTTACCACTTTCATTTCTATTATCCTGGCCCAAGCCTCCGTTATATCTCACAAGACTTTATTGCATTAGATTAGTAACCAGTTAGATTAGATTATAGGACAGAGTAGAACTGCCCTGTAGGGTTTCCAAGTAGCACTGCTGACTTCTGGTTAGCAGGTGTAGCTCTTAACCACTATGCCACAAGGGTTTCCACCATGGTGTAAAACCATAGTCCTAAAAATGGTCTCTCTCTACTTCATTCTATTTTAACTATGTTGTTCCCCACATTGTTACTTGACTATTTCAAGCACATCCCTACCTCAAGATTTATTATTGAGATTTCTTTTTTATAGAATATTCTTCCTTTCAGGTAGCCCCAAAGATTTCATGTTCTCTGTGGGCCCTTTAATGGAAAACCTATCTAAAATCAAAACCCTATCCCAAATGATGCTTTCTTTCTTCTTCCCAGTATTATTTTTTTCTTAAATATATATCACTATCTAACATACTGTATATTATCATGCAAGCTCAAAGATGGCAGAAATGTTTGGCTTTTAATTATTCCCAGCACAAAAAAGAGTGCTTGACATATGGTAGTTATTGCTGAATGAGTGAGTGAATGAATGTATGAATTTTTCTCTCAGACTGCCTCTCTTACAAGTTAGCCCCAGCGGTTCTAGACATATATAAATGCAACAACATCTAGAGGATAAAGAGAGACTTTGCCCTTTGTATTGCTCTTTTGGAATTGAGGAATCTTTTCCCAGAATTTTCCCAAAAGACTCTTGGCTCTCCCTGGCCAACATTCATTTATATGCCTGATCCTAAGGGATTATGAAATGGTTGAGAATCTACCACTAAACACTCTTTCTTATAATTAAATAAAAATACATACTATAATAAATGACAGAGAATGGATTAGAGGTAGAGCTATTTTAAATTTAAAAAAAAAAACAAAACCTGGACATAGTATGTAAAATTAACCAAAATCCTTTAAGAGTATATAAAGGTTGGCGGAAGTACTCAATAATACAATAAAATTTCATTGCTTTTTAATGAAAATGTTTGTTTTGATCAAATACTGTGTTCATTTACAATATAGGTATCTTTGTAGGGGGTGTGTAAAGTTTCTAGGTTCTAATTTCTTCATTTTTAAGATAGGGCATTCTAATACTGGTGTCAAATGGCAATAGAAGTTTGCTTCTGCAGGGAGGAGAATTTTATCATTGATATTGTTTAGAATTTCCAGTGCATAGTGATGGAAGATAGAAAGAATACACAGAATCACTGTAACAAACAGAATTTGTTGATGTTCAACCATTTCAGGAGGCAACATATGATCAAGAACCGATGGTATTGAAGGAAGAAATCCAATCTGCACTGAAGGCATTGGCAAATAACAAGGCTCCAGGAATAGACAGAATGCTAATTGAGATGTTTCAACAAATAGAAGCACACTTTCATCTATATCAAGAAATTTGGAAGAAAGCTATCTGGCCAACCAACTGGAAGAGATCCATATTTGTGCACATTCCAAAGAAAGATGATCTGACAGAACATGGAAATTGTTTAACAATAAAATTAATATCACACACAAGAAAAATTTTTCTGAAGACAATTCAGAAATGGTTGTAGTGGTACATTGACAGGAAATTGCCAGAAATTCAAACTAGATTCAGAAGAGGATGTAGAACAAAGGATATCATTGCTGATGTCAGCTGGATCTTGGCTGAAAGCAGAGAATACCAGAAAAATGTTTACCTGTGTTTTATTGACTATGCAAAGGCATTCAACCATGTGGATCATAACAAATTATGGATAACATTGCAAAGAATGAGAATTCCAGAACACTTAATTGTGCTCATGTGGAACTTGTACATAGACCAAGAGGCAGTTGTTTGAACAGAACAAAGGGATTCTGCACGGTTTAAAATCAGCAAAGGTATGTGTCAGGCTTGTATCCTTTAACCATCCTTATTCTATCTGTATGCTGAGCAAATAATCCAAGAAGTTGGACTATATGAAGAAGAATGCAGCATCAGGATTGGAGGAAGACTCATTAACAACCTGTGTTATGCAGATGACACAACTTTGTTGAAAGTGAAGAGGACTTGAAGTACTTACTGATGAAGGTCAAAGACTACAGCCTTCATTATGGATTACACCTTAACATAAAGAAAAAAAACTCACTACTGGACCAATAAGAAACATCATGATAAATGGAGAAAATATTGAAGTTTTCATAGATTTCATTTTACTTGGTTCCACTATCTATGCCCATGGAAGCAAAAATCAAGAAATCAAAAACATATTGCATTGGGCAAATACGTTGCAAAAGACTTCTCTAAAGTGTTAAAAAGTAAAAACATCACCTTAGGACTATGGTGCTCCTGACTCAAGCCATAGTATTTTCAGTTGCCTCATATTCATGCAATAGCTGGTCAAAGAATAAGAAAGACTGAAGTAGAATTTGAATTATGGCATTGGTGAAGAATATTGAATATACCATAAAATGCCAGAAGAACGAAGAAATCTGTCTTGGAAGAAGTACAGCCAGAAGAGAGGATAGTGAGACTTCATATTACATACTTTGGACATGTTATCAGAAAGGACCAGTCCCTTGAGAAGGACATCATTCTTGGTAAAGTAGAGCGTCAGTGTAGAAGAGAAAGACCCTCAACAAGATGGATCGACACCGTTTCTGCAACAATGAGTTCAAATATAGCAACAATTGTGAAGATGGTGCAGGACTGAGCAGTGTTTCATTCTGTTCTACATAGCATCACTATGAGTTGGAACCCACTTGATGTCGCCTAACAACAACAACGGTGATAATAATATACAGACCATGTTTTATTATTTTCTTAATAGTATCTACTGGGAACAAAGTCCTTTATTGCCTACACGAGGGGACTTCTATTCCCATTGTCCCACCATTTGTGAAGAATTATTACCTTATTGAGATATAGTCAATACCATGAGTTAATACAGGTAAAGTGCTGAGAACAATGACTGACACATAGTAAATGAGTCTTCAGTAATATTATCTATTATTATGAAGATGATTAGTTTTATGATCAATTTAAGCCAAATTTCTTTTGTCTAAATTATATGCATTAGCGTGTGTGTATGTGTCAAATTGTATGTTATTCTGTTAGGGCCTAGGACACCTACTATAAAGTAGTCGAAGTTGTAAGAAATTAGGCTGTTATTCTGGAGCAATTGCTTTTTGGGGACTTTTCTTTTCTTTGATAACTTGGAGCTAATTTTCCATGGGAAGATCTGGTAATCGGACTTCTTGGCTGTCATAGAGTAGGCCCCCGACTAATTATGACACCAGGCACAATGGAATGAAATGCTGATTGGCCTTTCAGATTGAAATGCTGATTGGTTTCGGATTGGATGATTGTGAACTACAGAGTTTTCTTTAGCTGATTTTCAAAAGTATATCACCAGGCTTTCACTCTTAGTGTAGAAGCTCCACTGAAACTTCTTTAGCATCATAGCAACATTGACAGACAGCTGGTGGCTGTTGATTAGTTGCATTGACCAGGAACCACCAATGCCCAGTACTTGAGACTTATGACCTTTTAAAGATTACCCTCTCTCTTTTTTTTTAAGATTGTTATTATCAAGTGAATATGGTTTTATGTCATGGATCAAGACTTGATTCAAATATTATGTGATTTTAGAAAATTGTTGCAAGTTTTCAGAGCCTGTATTCTTAATGGAAAAAAAAAATCAATAATATATGAAAATAACTTTACAAAGAAAATAACACATAGTCAAATACGCTATATAAATTAGTTTTAATTGTTACAGTTTTTCACATTATCATGGATTTTCTCCTCTCCTGGTAGTCCTCTTTACCCAGATTTGGGTAACTCACCACTCTAGGCAGGCATCAAGAATTTGAGGTTTGGGTATCTAGATTATCTTCATGGAGTTAGGACTAAAATCCACTTCTCATAGCATCTTTTTCTAAAATATGAAATCATTGACACAAAACACAGTTTATCAAAAGCAATTTTTAGGCATCCAAAATCATTTGCTTTAAGTGTATAACCTGATTGCACAATTTTATTCAAGGCAAGATAAATAAATAAATAAATAGCTTCTTCAGATTTAAAACATTCTTTTTCAATAAAATCACTCCCTTCTGAATGTTGAGCCAAGAAAATTTGAAATTATAATTGCTAATTTGTGTCTAATGCACTGCTGTTGTGAATTGCTTATAAAGTGTCTATTCAAATGATTTCAAAACCCACCTGTATCTGGCCTGCATTTCGCTTCTAATGGTGGAATGAACTGGAAAAATCTGCCATTTCCTTTCAAGAAAGAGAAATACAAGTAGATGTGCTTTTGTGAGACTAAACCGCAAAGTGTCCATAATACAATCTGGCTGCTTTCAGATATGCTCAATCCAATTTTAGGATTTCATTTGCTCCAGTCAGCGTGTTGATATTTTCTACAGAATGGGAGAAAAAGAGAAGAATTTACTCATTTCAGTTTAGCAAGGTCAGAAGTGTTTTCCTGATTTGTAGCTCTGCTGTTATGTTTTTACAGGGTCAAGAACATGATATAAAGCTTAGGAGCCAGGGTCCACTCTGTAGAAAGAGTGTTAGCAGAGCCAAAAATACTAACTCCAGGTTGTTACATAAGAGTGGAAAGGAAAAATATACAAGGAAATATGAATTATATTTTAGAAGTAGGAGATTTTATGAATTTTGTCCTAAAGAAGTATGAGATGATTTCTTGATCTCCTGAGACTTTGTAGGATGCTTTTTATTGATGAGACAGAAATGAAACTGGTCATTAAATTGTGCAACATTGAGTGGGGGGCAATCACCATGTATCACTCTAAAAAACCAAACCCATTTCCGTCGAGTCGACTCCAACTCATAGCAATCCCGTAGGACACAGTAGAACTGCCTCATAGGGTTTCCAGGGGGCATCTAGTGGATTCTAACTGCTAATCTTTTTGTTAGCAGCTGTACTATGAACCACTACGCCACCAGGGTATCACTCTGGATAATAAAAGTTAAAAATGGATTTGATACTGACTTACCAAGGATATCAAGTAGTGTTTCATAATAATTTTTAGCAGCACTTCACTATAGACCATATTTAATTCCAACTAATAAATCAGTGTTACCTTAATGAGATTCCACATCCTAGAATGCATCCAAATCTGAAAGCACTCATGCCATATAGCTAAACTATGAGAAGTTATTTGTAAATGAAAGATGCATGGTAGTACAGAAATTTCTTAGCACTTACTCTTTGGGTATTTGAATTTTGTAACAATAAATAGAAAGGCAAGAGAAATGCTAGATAAATCTTTAAAATAATTTCAAGTGATTTGTCATAGCTGTAAAATGTCCAGTGTGTAAATTCTATAAAATTCTATAAAATTTATACCAATCACTTCATTACTGAAGCCTATTGTAAAAGACAACTTATATTTCCATAAAATTCTGACCTTCAGGACAATCCAGTCCAAGAGAGATTTAAAGTTGATGAAATTAATCTTTGTTGAAGATTTAATGGACATTAGAGAGAAGAAGAGAGAGAAAAGGATAAGGAAGATTTGATATGAAACTGTGGAAGCACTGACCTCAATAATATCGAAAAAGGATGGACTCTCCCTGTAAAATCTAGAGAGATTCCACTTCCCTTTAAAATTACAAAGGATATATTAATAACCCACATGAAAGGATGCTCTAATAATTGACAAAGTTCACACACATCAACAAGTATTATACATAAGGAAATAAATTTATGATTGTTCACGACATTTTTCTATTATTAAAGGTAGCCAATAATGTTGTGTTTAACGGTCACAGACGGAGCAGATTTCAGGTCTTAGTTATTATTTAATCATTATTTTGGAATTTTGGGGAAAAAGCCCTAGAAAACAAGACATACAAAAAAAAAAAAAACCCACTATTGCCGTCAAATTAATTCTCATAGTGACCCTATAGGACAGAGTAGAACTGCCCCCTTGGGTTTCCAAAGAGCAGCTGGTGGATTTGAACTGCTGACCTTTTGGTTAGCAGCTGAGCTCTTAATCCATGTGCCACCAGGGCTCCAAATGTAAATGAGCAAAATAAACTCTTAAACCATATGTGCTTATTTGACTCCTATGTTAATTTGTTTCCTCAGTCATAAGCATATATGTGTACATATTTACATTATAGCTCAAATAGCCATGAAGATTAAATTGACATAAATGGTTGCTTTCTCCAGCTCATGAAAATATAACAAAAATTCTATCTGTGCTAACAGTTCACTACATAGCCAAACTGGGCATCATGTCAATTATTTATCTTTTCATTTCAAATTCAGAGCCAGGTTGTTTTTTTTTCTAAGATAAAATGTCTGCTAAAGTTAATCTCAGCCTAGTTCCATTGATGACTACTTTCACTTTGCATAACACTTAATCTTGCTACGTAAGGAGATGTCCCTGAGGAGGTGAAAGGTAGAAATGATGTCCCAAAGAGAACTGATTTAGAAATATATAGTGTATATAGAAGAATGTAGAAGTGGTTTGACTAGGATGTAGAAAAGAGCTTCAGATTTCCTAGGTAATAAGAAGGGAAAGATTAGCTATGATATTTATGGGAAATTAAGAATGAGCTGAAATACATATATTTCACTTTCAAAGTTTTGGAGAAGTGTAAGAGTATACCAAAACCTGTTGCCATTGAGTCGATTCTGACTCATAGTTACCTTATAAGACAGAGTAGAACAGCCCCATAGGGTTTCCAAGGCTGTAATCTTTACAGAAGCAGGCTGCTCCAGTTTTCTCCCAGAGTGGCTGATGGATTTGAACCATCGACCTTCTGGTTAGTAGCCAAGCGCTTAACCACTGCACTACCAGGGCTCCTTTATAAGAGTTTAAGACACTGTAAAAGCAATAACAAACAGATTGATATTTATTTGCCTAAAATAAATAGAAATAGATGTGGCCTAATAGAAAGAGCTCAGATGTGAGAATCATTTACTTGGATTCTCATCCTAGTTTTATGATTCTGAAATATGAATTTGAGCAATTCATTTTGATAGTGGTAGCAGTAGTATTCATTGAACACCAAGTGTCTTTCAGTACTAGAACAGATAATTTACATGACTTAAAAAATTCATTTCAGCTCTCATGTTTTGAAAACAGTAAGTGGGATCTTACAAAAGAGAGCAAAAGAGAGAAAAATATCTGAATTTTACTAGGATTTATTTGAGACTATTGAGAGAAAGGAAATCTACAAGTGAATGTGTGAGGAAGGATCAGTGGGATTTAATGACTGCGTACCTGCAGGCTGTTAAGTGTACAGATAGGTCAAGCATAAAAATGAAATTGCATCTCTGGGGAGTTTAAACTGAATAAACCTCTTTTTAGCTGAAATATATATGTATCACTCCTGAAGCCTGAGTCCTAAATTGCTTTGACTGGTAAATCACTGCCCATATTGACTAATAATTATTTGCCCATTTTTCTTTTTATCTCCTGTCTGTGCTTCTTAAGCTGGGTACTTATACAAAAGATACAGTACACATTATTCATTTCCTGGGGATTTGAATGAAAAAGAACTAGAGTTTTATATTGAAACAGACATTGGCAAATTATGAGATAGGACTCAAAAACCCAATGCATTTTTGAGACAAACCTTGTGAAACCAAAGAAATATCATCATATCTCCCAAGCTCACTAAAATTCCAGTGTGGGAAGCAGGATGTTGACTTATGTGTTTGGAATCTGCCTATTTAGGGAAGATGAGTTTCATGACTTAACTGTTCTCTTTGCTGTTTCCTATTCCCATCGCATGCGATATTCAATAAATATTTATAGAGTGTTCTGGTGGGTATAGCTAGTGCTCATAATATCCAGTTATTCTTTCCTTCCTGGGTTAGCAAGAGAACATGTTTTGCAGCTTCCTTGCAACAAATCAGTATCATGTGGCTAGTTCTAGTCAATCAAATATGAAAGAAAATGACAAACGTCATTTCTATTCTAAGGCTGTGAAAATCTGCTTTTTAATTATCTAGTATCTCTATTCATTATTTAAGGAATGAAGGAGACCATGGGTTTCAGTTGGTGCAGCTATACATCACAATGCCAAGCAAGAGACCCCAGTGACATTACTAGGACTTGCTGCATGAGCAAAAAATAAACTTGTTATATTAAACAACTACTATTTGAGGGTGTATTAATCTGGGTTCTCTAGAGGAACAAAAACAGTGAAGCATATATATATATATATATATATACACATAGAGAAAAATTAACTTCTAGAAAATGGCTAATGCAATTGTGAGGAAACGGCTCATGCAACTGGGGGGGGGTTGGCAAGTCCCAAATGCATGGGTCAGGTGACAAATGTAAGACCTCTGCTGGCTCACATGGTTGCAGTGGCTGATGAACCCAAAATCTGCTGGTCAGAAACAGGCTGGAGGACTCTGCTGGCTCATGGGATTTCCAGGGTTGGTGAATCCAAAATCTGTAGGGCAGGCAGCAGGCCAGAGTGTTCTGCTGGCTTACATCCCAAGAACCAGAGGTCAGGTGAGAAGAGTGCAGGGTCAAAAAAGAGAGTGAGCTTTGCCAGAACTTCCCCAAGGAAACTGCTCTTTCAACTGATTGACTGCTCACATCAGATCGTAAAGTGGAAGGTGACTACATAGTGTCTGTAATGCCACTGAGAATCATAGCCTAACCAAGCTGACACAAACCATTAACCATCATAGTCTACCCTTTGTCATCTTGGCATCTATACACATTTCCTTAAACCATATATAATCTCTAAATAAAGACAATGATAAAGTCATATTTGCACCTAACGTGATGTAACTAACATGCATGCATAAAACCAAAAACACACTAGCCCATTTTACATCTTTTATTTTATAGTAAGTAATGAGATAAGGGAGGGAAGAAAACAAAGATATTTGCTATAAATATATATGTAAATCCATATATATTTATATACATGTATAACAAAACAAGGAAGAAATACTCATAACAATTATAATTCTCATTTTTGCAACTGGTCACATGGTCATAGATGCTATCTAGAACTACCTTCTTCCACCAACCATTACATATTCCCCTTGCCCTCAGCAAGCATCTCAGCTAGTCGTGGTTCTTTGCCTGGTGGGATGACCCAAACCTTCATTCTTGAAGGGTTTGGGCCATTATTAGCCATGTCAGAATTGGGTTGTTGTAGTTTTCCATTGACTTTAATCACAAGGCACGGTAGCACTAAGAGAGACTCTCTAAGGGATCTTCTATATTCTAGATATACTCTTCCTTATCTCCATTCTGTAATATAAATCCAATTTCCCCTTGGTAATCAGGATCAATAACACCAGCCAATACAGTAACTCCTTTCTTTACGTGTTGATCCCTAGCCATGAGAAACCCAAATTGGATGGATGACATTCTTAAGTTCCAGTTTAAAGGAATTGGTGTTGTGTCTTCTGATGGGAGCATTCCTTCCTTTGGAACTAAGACATCTAGGCCCACAGAGCATAGGGTCATGAGGATAGGAAGCAAAATTTTTGCAAGTGGGTCACTAGAGATAAGAGTGAGTTGTGCCACTACCCATTCTACCCCTTGATTCCTGGACCTGTTAATCCTGGCTATTGGAGAAAAAGAACCATGTATTGGATGTTGGTTTAGAGCACGTACAGCTTCATGGAAAACATTGCCCCAGCCCTGCAAGGTATTGTAATTTTGTTTTTAAAAGATAATTCTATCAAGCCAGTTGCATCAGGATAATGGGGAACATGGGAAGTCCAGTAAATTCCATGAGCATGGGCCCATTGCCACACTTTATTTTCTGTGAAGTGAGTTCCTTGATCCAATGCAATGCTGTATGGGATATTATGATGGTGGAAAAGGCATTCTGTAAGTCCATAGATGGCAATTTTGGCAGAAGCATTGCATGCAGGTAAAACAAATCAGTATCCAGAGTAAGTGTATATCCCAGTAAGAACAAAATGCTGCCCTTTCCATGATGAAAGAAGTCCAGTGTAATCAATCTGTCACAAGGTTGTGGGGTAATAGCCCCGAGGAATAGTACCATGTTGGAAATGGAGTGCTGGTCTCTGGTGTTGACAGATTGGGCACTCGGCACTGGCTATAGCCAGATCTGCCTTGGTGAGTGGAAGCACATGTTACTGAATCCATGCATAACTTCCATCCCTGCCACCATGCCATTTTGTTCATGAGCCCATTGTGCAATGACAGGAGTGACTGGGAAAAGAAGCTGACTGGTATCCACAGAACATGTCATACTATCAACTTGATTGTTAAAATCCTACTCTACTGAGGTCACCCTTTGGTGAGTATTCACATAAGGCACAAATATCGTCACATCTTTGGCCCACCCGGAGAGGTCTATCCAAATAACTCTTACACATACTTCCTTGTCACCAATTTTCCAGTCATGTTCCTTCCAAGTCCCTGGCCCTCCAGAAAAACTATTGATCTTAGCCCATGAATCGGCATACAATGACACATCTGATCATTTCTCCTTCCAAACAAAATGAACAACCAGGTGTATTGCTTGAAGTTCTGCTCACTGGTAGGGATTTCCCTTCATTGCTGTCATTCAGTGAGTTCCCAGAAAGGGGCTGTAGTGCTGCTGCTGTCCACTTGCAGGTGGTCTGCACATCATACACAACCATCTGTAAACCAGGCACGAGTTTTCTCTTCCTCAGTTAATTTATCATAAAGAACTCCCCATGAGGCAATAGGTACAGACTGGAAAAATGAAGGTAACATGACAGGAGTGGGGACTATGGGCATTTGGGCCACTTCCTCGTGTGACTTACTTGTGCTTTCAGGTCCTGCTTGAGCCACAGCTCATATATACCACTTGCATTTAATAATGAAGTGCTGTTGTGTACATTCAACTTTTTGACTCTATGGGTTAGACAACACTTAGTTCATGATGGCCATCTCAGGCCACATGATAACTTGGTGGTCCATGGTTAAGCATCCAGTGTCTACTAAAGTCTAGTAACAAGCCAAAAGCTGTGTCTGAAAAATGAAAGTAGTTATCTACAGAAGATAGCACAGCTTTGCTCCAAAATCCTAAAGATCTGTCTTGTGGTTCACCAATAGGGTCCTTCCAAAGACTCTAAACAGCAACTCTATGTGCCACTGATATTTCAAGCACCATTGGATCAGCCAGATTATATTTCCCAAATGGCAGAGCAGTTTACATGGCAGCCTGGATCTATTGCAGAGCCTTCTCTTGTTCTGGTTCCCACTCAAAACTAACAGCTGCAATTGGAGTCATCACCTGATTAAGTTTATGATAATCCACTGTCATTCTCCAAGATCCATCTATTTTCTGCTCAGGCCAAATAGGTGAGTTGAAGGAGGATTTTATGGGAATCATGCAGACATCCTTCAAGTCCTTGATGGTGGCACTAATATTTGCAATCACTCCAGGAATGCAGTATTGCTTTTGGTTTAATATTTTCCTAGATAGGGGACATTCTAATGACTTCCACTTGGCCTTTCTTATCATGATAGCTCTTACTCCACGTGTCAGGGATCCAATGAGAGGGTTCTGCCAGTTACTGAGTATGTCTATTCCAATTATGCATTCTGGAATTGGGGAAATCACAGGATGGGTTCGGGAACCCACAGGACAGATCTGAGCTAATACTCCATTGTTAACCTCTCCTCCATACACCCCTACTCTGACTGGTGGGTCACGGTGAACTTTTGGGTCACAGTGAATTAGTTAGTATTGGTTCAGAGCCAATGTCCAGTAATCCTTGAGAAGTCTGATTATTTCTTTTTCGCCAATGAATAGTCACTCTTATCAAATGCGGTAGAACCCTTTGGGGAATGCTGGGAGAAAGATTAAGAGGATAAATTTTTCTCAGTGTAGCAGGGTCCTTCCTCAAGGAGACATGGCCTCGCCTTCATTCAGGGGGTTGTGGGCTCAAATCTGGGAATTGACGGGGGGTGGGCATGACTATTTTAGCAATTCAAGTTACACTACCATTCACTTGACCTAGAATTATTCTGCTTGTACAAATCAAGTAAATATATTTAGTAGATTTCCCATCTATTTCATTCCTAGGGACAACATAACTAAGTAGCTAATGCCATAAATCCCTATGAGTCAGACTATTCTGTTTAATGCTTTGACTCTGTTGTCTATTACAGTAACCACACTCACCTTGTCTTTGGCGATTAAGTGCCACCACTTGGCCCCTGCCACCCCAAGGTCTAATTACCCCCATTGTAGTTAGGTGTCTTAATTCATTTAGGGCAGTTCCCACTGTAATATCTGACCTAGATAGAAGAGTTATCACAACAGTCTGTCTTTAAAGATGCTGGTGCTCCCTTTACAAATTTCTCCCTCATAGTTGTGGTGAAAGGTGTGTCTTCTGGGCACTCCCTGGGTAGGTCTCTGGATCCAACATGATAAATTCACTCTAATATTTCAATTTTCCTAAGCCTTTAGATAACTTCTGCCACAGTATACTAAGGCAGCTCTGGCATTTCAACTTCATTTAGTGTAGGCCACCTCTTGGTCCACATTTCAGTCAACCAACAATGTAAACTATTAGATCCTTCTCTAACCTCTCTAGCTGAAACACTGAATGAAGAATCTCTGCTTAATGGACTCATATCAATAAACTCAGACTGATCCAACTTTATGTTCCTTTTACCATTATCCCATACCCTTAATAGCCATTCCCAGGGTTTCTGTTTGTATATACACCCTCTCCTTACTTATCAACATGGTTAGGTTCCAAAAACCAGGTGGTTATGCAAAATTGATGTTATTTGGAAATGGAAGATAACCACATCAGATCACAAAATGGAGAATGAATACGTAACTGCCAAATTACATCATTACATAATTGCCAAATTACTGAGAATCATGACCCAGCCTATATGACACATAATCTTAACCATCAAAGCCTGAGTTACTCTCGCCTCACACCTCAGTGTTTGTTACTGCCAGATGTATGTCGTTACTGTGCAAAATAGTTGACTTTTTACTATTGTCGCAAATACGAAATGTCGGATAACAAAATAGTTGATAAGTGAGGAGAAAATGCATTAGAAAAATCAAGCAGTTCTTTTGTAGTGTAGTGACCCTCATGGGTCACTCTTTGAGGCTATTTGTTCCCTGAAAAAAACCTTATTTTTTGTGGTAACAGAGTGCACTTTCACTTTTTGGAGCTTCCTAGGACTTAAGTCTAGTTATATGTCTAGAAACAAAAATAGGTGGTGGGGGTGGGTCCCTGGGACATTCAGCAATGTCTTGCAAGGCATCTGCCTCAGGAGATGCTGCAGGCATGCCTCAGGCACTGCCCCAGACAATGCCTCAGCAAGAACTCTTCATACACAGCTAGGTTAATCTCATTAGATGGGGGTGGAAGGACGATTTTACTGGGGAAGTGGCTTAGCATACAAATTTGGATTAATATTTTCAGATGGGAGTGAGAGTGTTGGTTTTGTTGTCAGGAGTCATTCAACAGAATTTAGGGGCTCATTGTCCCCAGCTTCACATCTTTCTGTTCGTACGTCCCCATTCCAAGTTTCCGGACCCTGTTTCTTCTGATTCAACGCCCTCATTTTAACTTCAGAAACCATTCAAGGTTGGAAATTCAGCCACTCTTAGGATAAGAAACTGGATTTGGTTTTCAGCAATATCAGCTCTGTTACTATAAGAAACAAGGCTTTCTTTCAGGTCACAAATAGTAACTTTCAGGTCTTTTATGCTGTGCTTGTGCTGTAACTCTGAAGCTCTGAGCTCATCTTTTTATTTCTCCACTTTGTGAAGTGAAACTAGGACCAACCAGAAAGCTTTGTTATACTTCTCAGTTTGACAAAAATATCAAAAGGTATCAAATACACTATCACCCAGAGCCTTGTCTCTCACAAATATTTGATCTAATGCTGGCAGTATTTTGTATATTTCTATTGCCACATCATGCCATAGATTAATAGTGCCCTCTTTACTACTGGACATAGAGTCATTAGTATGTTTAAAACTATCCAGCTATGAGAACCAATTCAGAAAACTCTTCCTTAAAATTTTGTTTCTATAGAACCACTCTCGGTACTAAACATCTAGAGGAGCAAAACTAGTGAAGAGTGTATAAATATATGTAAAGAGAAATTTACTTCAAGGAAATGGCTCATGCAATTATGAGGAGTGGCTCATGCAATTGTGAGATCTGACAAGCCTCAAATCCATGGTTCAGGTGACAGGCTGAAGACCTGTGTTGGCTCCTGTGCTTACAGGGGCTGATGAACCAAAAATTTTCAGGTCAGATGGTAGGCTGGAGGCCTCTGTTGGCATTGGCTAATCCAAAATCTGCAGATCAGGCAACAGGTCAGAACTTCTGCAGGCTTACATCCTAAGAACCAGAGGTCAGACAAGAGAAGAGTGCAGAGTCAAGATAGAAAAAGAGTGAGTTTTTGCCAGAACATCCATTTATATACTGGAGGCAGGCCACACCCCCAAGGAAACTCCTCTTTCAACTGATTGGCTGCTCATATCAGATCATAAAATGGAAGGTGAGTACACTGAGAATCACAGCCAAGCCAGGTTGACACATATCATTAACCATCACAAGCAGTGTTGATTAACCTAACGAATACAAGCACTACTCTGTGTTCAACATTGTTGTAGGTGCTTGGAATTCATCATGGGCCAAAAAGAGACAAAGATCCCTGCTCTGGTTGTGCTTACTCTATATAGGATTACGTCTTTTATATTAAATATAGTGGTAATAAACAAAGGGTTGGTGAAGAGGAAGGAAGAAGAACATAAGTAACATAATGGTTATGATAGTAGAATAATGCCACCTCAAAGATGTTCATGTCCTAACCCCTCAAAAAATCCTATGATATGTTAGCTTATATGGCAAAAGGGACATTGTAGATGTGTTTATGTTAAGGATCTTGAGATGGGGAAATTATCCTGGATGATTTGGGTTGTCCCAAAGTAGTCACTATAGTCCCAATAAGAGGGTGGCAGGAGGATCAGAATCAGAAGGAGTTGTGATGATGGAAAACAAGGTTAAAGTGGTGTGGGCCAACAACCAAAGCATGTATCAGCCTCTAGAAAGATACAGAAACAGATTCATCCTCCAGAAGAAATATAACCCTGCCAACCCATTTTAGACTTTCAATTTCTAGAGTTGTAAGCTAATACATTTGTGCTGTTTTAAGCCACTAAGTTTTTGGTGAATTGTTACAGCAGCCATAGGAAACTAATTCAATAGTATATCTAAAAAGAGATGAACTTACCTCTCTAGCATACTCCTGTCTCCTCTTCAAGGAAGACTATTATCACTGATCAACCCTGAAGTAAATGTGATAAAAGACTTGAATATGTTGAAAGAAATACTAGTATCTCTTTTTATTGTTCAGCTCATACTCAGATGAACTTTCTACAGCATGACCAAGAAGCTGAGTCTATTTTCTCCTCTTGGTTCTTGTCACTACTCATTATGCCTTGAGAGTGTCTCTCTTCTCCAATCCCCAACCTTACCCTACAAAAATAAATTTGTACCAGATGGTGTTTCCTCAAATCTCCAATTGAACTGCAGTTTTCACAAATAATTAAAAAACAAAAAGACCAATTTAAAGGGTTTTACTTTGGAGAATCAGACAAGGGATAACCAAAAATATTACAAATTGTTCACATTTTTTATAGCCTGGGTTCCTGGTCTATTATAATGAGTTTCATTGATATGGCAGCGGAAAGCTAAATTAGGCTTTTGTCCTTTGTTTATGAAACCTTTCACTCAAACTTGACCTTCTTCTTAAGAAATAAAGTTGAGTCTAAAAATGATACAAAATAGAAATCGGTGCCTCTTAGGTGACACTTACCTCTTCTAGTCTGGGTGAAACTCAGGTTACCCATCTTACATTCAGGAACAGGATGATTATTTCCCAGTATTTCCTCATAAACTATCACTCCATTTTGATCACCAACCTTATACCAAATATACATTTCCCTTTTAATTCAATTTCATATATATTTACCATGTTCTCGGTACTCATCTAGTTTATTTAGGGAGAGAGCACTTGTCCCAACCTTCTCAGCAAACCTCCACTCTCAATATCTATCTATCTGTCTGTTCCTCTGTCTGTTGCCTATCTACCTGCCTGACTATCTTGTCTGTCTGTCTCTGTAGTTGTTACCTGAGTCATAAGAATGACCCTTAATAGGCCTAACGTTTAGGTCCTTTATTCCTGCATATATAGTTGATAATGCTATATGAAGGTTTAAAAAAAACAAAAAACAAAACCCATTGCTGTAGTGACCCTAGAGGACAGAGTAGACCTGCCCCACAGGGTTTCCAAGGAGTAACTGGTATATTCGAACTGCCAACGTTTTGTTTAGCAGCCGTATCACTTAACCTCTGTGCCACCGGGGCTTCGTATGAAGGTTAGGACACATACATACCAAGATTGACAGTGATCATAATTTGCCATGGTGGCATTTATAGCTTGTTTTGAAGATATTGTGGGGTGTTTTAAATTTATTTATCAATTGATTTATTTTCCAAGGCTATGAAATGTTTAAACTGATTTGTTTTCCAAGACTAAATATCGGAATAATAATTTTAAAAAAAGTGGAAACTTATAGCTTTTACCATCTTGAGATACATTCAGCTTATGAATATGTAAACAAGATTCAACAACGACAGCATTCTCACAGCCTCACAGATGTGCTTTCAAAGGGCTGTTCGGGGCCCTTTTATACTTTTTCCCTTTTCATTTTCTGCTGCCTGAAATATCAGGGAAAGGGCAAGTGATTACCTTGCATGTTTTTCTTCTACATATGAAATATGCATGAGATCTGTTCTTACTAAAAGTTTACATTTGCCCAGCTGGTTTAATGTATTTTTTTTGGGGGGGGGGAGGGTTTAGCCTTAGTGGCTTTATTAGACCTCCTGAAAAACATATTTATATAGAAAATGAGATCTCATTTTTTTAAATAATAAAAAAGTCTTATAAGAACTCTTTATAGTAAAATTATTCTTGTTTCTTAAATAAGATTCATAGAAAAATGACTCAAAATTTTGAATGAAATCTATCCTTCACTCAAGGAAAAATCATTTTATTATTAACGTATATTAGGATTCTTTTTTAGTTATTTTTTTAATTTTAAATTGCATTAATCTTTATTATATCACTCTTACTCATATCTATTCCAAGCTTGGAAATTATCTTTTGATTATTTCACAACTTGAACTTTGTTTTCAAGACATTAACAAAAATGTGTTCAGTTTAAATGCTCTGAGTCTCATAGTCGTGTGCAGTATGTTAAACTATTGATAATGAAACATGTTCAAATGTAACATCTTTAGTAAATAACAAATCCTCTGTCGTATGTGAGGTATTACTTATGTGATAAACATTGAGAATGAAGAAATTTTATGGAAAACTTAGAAGAAATTTTAAAGAACACTCTAATATCATAAAATTTTATGGTTTTGCTTACCCAATTAAAACCAGGGTTCAGAATTTTTTCCACAGAGGACCAGTATGTATGCAGGCCATACAGTCTCAGTCACAACTACTCCAAATCCGTTGTAGCACAAAAGTAGTCATAGGCAATATGCAAATGAGTGGACATGACTATGCTTCAATAAAATTTTATTTACAAAAATAGGATTTGGCCCTCAGACTATAGTTTGCCACTCCTAATTTAAAATCATGTAAATAACATATACCTGTTCTTCCTAATAAAATATTAACAACAACATAAATGGCCACATATTTTATTAAAATTAGATTGATGAAATAGTCAGGGTACAACACTCCACAAAATACACAAGCTACTGAGAACTGAAACAGCATACTTTCCTATAATCTTCAAAACTGAAAACTGAGATTATCCATGTCAATATGACTTAATAAATTTATTTGTTCCAGGAAATTCATGTCCACAAATATAAGGCTATAGACCACTATATAACTTTATTGTTTGCTTCAGGAAATTGTTCTAAACCAATTTATATAGAAAAATGGTTTGCTCACCTGGGCAAACATCTCTCTTATCAGGACAATAGATTGCTAGCTTGGGCAAACAGCTAACTAATCAAACAACAATTTACTTATCAAGATTCCCTTTAAGAATTTCACCTTGCCATATTCCCAATCTGAAATTATCCCACAAAATTTGTCCAATATCAATCAGTTTCTTGCCTAGCAAAACCTGCATTAAGCCACTTGAGTCCAGAATCTAAAAGGCTATAAATATCCTTTCCTGACTGTCTCCAGCTGAGACACTTCTAAGACTCCGTCAAATGTTCTCCCTTACTGCAATAGGTCTAGCAAACTTAGCTTAACTTGTTTTCTAGTGCTCTTAGAACTAGCAGTCAATACCACCTACATATTAAAAAAAGCTCCCTCAGTTAAACTCCATATCAAATTACTAAATTTAATGTCGACTTTCTACTAATAATCTAGGAAATTTAAAAGACAGAAAATAGTAGTTTCCCAATACCTTTTAACAACCTTACTTTTCAGCATTGTGCCCTTTTCAAACATGAAAATTCATAGTTCAAACATATGACTTCCTCATATATATAGTTTACAGAAATTTTAGGTAAAATAATATAAGCATTATTGTTGGTAGCCTTTGAGTCAGCTCTGACTCATGGTGACCTTATGTTTAAAAAACAAACTGTCGACTGGTTCTATGCTATCTTCATGATTGTTAGTATGTGTGAGTCCATTGCTGTGACTGTTGTGTTAATTATTCTCATTGAGGGTTTCCCTCATTTTCATTGCCTCTCTACTGTACCAAACATTATGTCCTTTTCTAGCGATTGGTCTTTCCTGATAATGTGTCCAAAATAAGTGAGTCAAAGTCTTGTCATCCTCGCTTTTTTTTTTAAATTCAAGAATACTTTTTATTCTCTCAACTCTTTACATACTATCAAAGCTTGTTAATATAATCAATTAATAGTACAGTTGTTTAATCTCAATTTACTTTTTTTCTTTATTTTTGAAAAACGATTCCATCTCATCAAGATCATCATTTGAAATAAGAGTATTTCCTGAATTGCTTTCCCTTGCTACAATTTCAGTATTGCTCCTTTTCAGATTTTCTCGTCTCCCAAATGCTTTTTCTTTTTTTTTTAATTGTGCTTTAGATGAAGGTTTACAGAGCAAATCAGTTCCTCATTAAACAATTAATACACATATTGTTTTGTGACTTTAGTTTTCAACACCGTGATGTGTCAACCCTTTCCCCTTCTCAACCTTTGGTTCCCTGTTACCAGCTTTCTCGTCCCCTCCTGACTTCAAGTCTTTGTCCCTGGGCTGGTGTGCCCATTTAGTCTTGTTTTGTTTTAATGGGCCTGTCTACTCTTTGGTTGAAGGGTGAACCTCGGGAGTGACTTCACTACTGAGTTGAAAGGATGTCCAGAGGTCATACTCTCAGGGTTTCCCCAGTCTCTGTCAGACTAGTAAGTTTGTTAGTTTGAATTTTGTTCTATACTTTTCTCCAGCTCTGTCCGGGACCCTCTATTGTGATCCCTGTCAGAGCAGTTGGTGTTGGTAGCTGGCCACCATCTAGTTGTGCTGAACTCAGTCTGGTAGAGGCTGTGGTTACTCTCATAAGTTTTTTGATATACTTTGTTAGGATTGAATTATGTCCCCTCAAAATGTGTATTGGAATCTTAACCCTTATATCTGTGGATGTAATCCAATTTGGGAATAAGATTTTCTTTTTTATGTTAATGAGGGCATATCAGTGCAGAGTGTATCCTAAACCTAATCACTTCTGAGTTATAAAAAGAGCAGATTAGACACAGAAGAGAGAACAAAAGGGGGAAAAATAGATGTCACATGAAGATCACCAAGGACTCTGAGGCTACAGAAGTGGAAAGAGACAAGGATCTTCCCCCAGAGCCAAGAGAAAGAGAGACTTCCCCTAGAGCTGGTGCACAGAATTCAGACTTTTACACCCCTGAACTCTCAGAAAATAAATTTCTGTTCTGTAAGGTCACCCACTTATAGTATTTCTGTTAGAGAAGCACTAGGAAACTAAGACCGAATCTGATACTAAGAAGTTGGGGTGCTGCTCTAATAAATACCTAAAATGTTGAAGTGGTTTTGCAATTGGGTAATGCGTGGAATCTGAAGGAATTTTGATGTATTTGATAGTAAAACTCTATATTGGTAGAATTATGGACATTAAGGGTGATTCTGATGAGGGATCCAAAAGAAATGAGAGCTATGGGGAACATTTCTATCCTCATGAACAGAATTTTGCAAGAAATGTAGATGCTAGATACGATTCTGGTGAGGCTTTAAAAGGAAATATGTGATTGGACACTGGAGGAATAATGATTCTTTTTATAAAATTACAAAGAACTTATGTGAATTATGTTCAAATGTTTTGTAGAAGGTAGAAGTTGTAAGCAATGAACTTGGATATTTGCCTGAGGAGATTTTTAAGTGAAATCTTGAAGGAGTTGTATGGTTTTTCCTTGCTGCTTACAGTAAAATGCAGGAGAAAAGACATAGACTTAAAACAGACTGTGGAAAATGGAACCAGGACATAAAGATTTGGAAAATTCTGTTGTACAAACTAGGAAATCTTGTCCTGAAACTTTCACCAAGGGCATGAATTAGACCCATGACTAATGAATCCAATCAACCACCCCAGCAAAAATCCTGTTAGCTTAGACTGAAAGGGACATAAAAAGCCAAATCCTTTGCCATTTAGTCAAGGTGACCTTATGTGTTACAGAGTAGAAGTTATCCATAGGGTTTTCTTAACTGTGACCTTTACAGAAGCAGATCACCAGGTGTTTCTTCTGCAGCAGAGTTGGGTGGGTTTGAACTGCCAACATTTAGGTTAGTAGCTGAGCTCAAAGTGTTTGCTCTATCTAAGGATCTTGAGAAAAAGGACAAAATGAAGGAAAGCTGTCTTCTTCTTGGAATTCTACAGGCAGGAAATGGGCTAATGGAGCTACTTGGGTATTATGAACATCTGTTTCCCTCCGAGAAAAGGAAGGCACCATCCTGGAACAGTTTAGAAATCTACAGAACTGTATGAAGGGCATGGAAAGTAGGGACGCCAAAATTTCTGGGATTCACAGCCTGGACCAAAAGAATAGGGCCACTGCTCAAAGTTCATGAGATGAGGTTGTTATGTCAAGGGGCCAGGAGAATGGAGGCACTCAGGGCAGAGTGTATGGGGTCATCACTGGGGTGGACTAGGAGTATGGGGCCACCCAAAGCTGAGGGGGTGGGGTTGCCATCCTAATGGGCCTGGAAGGTGGGGCTGATGCTCAGGCCAAAGAGCCTCCACCCAGAATCAAGAATGCATGGCCAATGCCCAGAGGCTAGAGGATGGAGACATTGCACGATGGTCCTGGAGAATAGAAGATTGTTTTCAAGCCTTGAGAGCTAATGGAATTTGCTTTGCTGAGTTTTGGACTTGCTTGATAAACATAGACCCTTATTTTCCTTCAACTTCTCCAATTTAGAATAAGAATGTCTATGTTGTGCCTATTCCATCACTATACTTTAGAAGCAGATAACTTGTATTTTAGGTTTCACAGGTCAGATGGAAAGGAATTTTGCCCCAGGATGGAACAGACTCAAAATTCTCACCCATACTTAATTAAGATGATTAGGAAGATGAAATTTTGGATTTACAACTGATGTTGGATTGGGATAAGACTTCTAGCATGATGTAATAGGGTGAGCGTGTTTTGCACATGAGAAAGATATGGATTTGGAGGTGCCAAAGGATAGAACGTTATGGATTGACTCGTGTCTGTTACATAATTCTGTTACAGCAGCATTAGGAAACTAAGACCTACTTGAATCTAGAAATCTAGGCTTTGTCTTCATTTTGCCTAAAATGGAACAATAACTTTGTTTTACTAATCATTATCATAAATATATTTTAAATCAGTATGTCCTTCTTAAGTTAGTCTTAATTTTCCCTTAAACTAGTGTTTGTGCTTACTGAAATTTAAAGGAAAATTATTAAGTGATAAAACATCCAAAATTAAGGTAAGTAACTTAAATTTTAGAAAGAAAACTATAATTCAGGACAGGCAACTAATACTGAACATTGGACATTGGACATAATGATCCTTAGAAAATTTAGAAAAGATAATCTACCATATTTATACAAAAGTATTTTCTTTAAAACAGAGTGAAGTTTCTTTAGCTACTTCTGCATTTGGATAAATTGTTCTAAAATGCAGGACAAAAACTAATTTAGAGAGAAAAAAAAGCAGCACCAAGTCACAGGTAATTTAACTCATAAAGTGTTCCTTTCTACTACGGTTCAATAATGATACATTTTTATTTTCAAAAATGGGCTATAAAACTTTATAACGGGAAAAATTCAATAACTCGTCTTTCCAATAAAACAGATTTTTAAAATATAATGAACCCATTAAAGGACTGTACTCTAAGAATTATTTAGAAAAAATAATCCCCATATCAACCTTAGGTCAAGTTAAATACACACACACAAAAAGTATACCTACATGTGCATACCATATACTAAATCCAATATTTTATTAGAGATTACGAAAATAATATTCAATAAAAAGATAATATATAATTGAAAATATACATCAAACCATTTGGGACTCTTCCAAAAAGAGCATTACACAGAGCAAAAAATACTGAAACATTCATATTTTTCATTCATACACCTATGTTTAAAATATGATGTCTATTTTTCATTTTTATGTAACTATAAGTAGTTATACTAAACCGAACAGAGAAGATGTGAAAATGATAGGATTTTGTTGACCATAGAAAACGAATATTAACATCTCTTGAGAGTTTTATGAATTATTTCCAGAAAAAAGGTCATGTTAGCAATGAGCATCACTTTCAAAGCTAATACATGAGATTTGACTATATGCCTGTCTGATTTATAATTTGAATTAGTTTGTACATTTCTAGTATTCTTTATAATATTTATTTACTATTTGCAAACAAAATATTTTTAAAGTAGCTCATTACTAGATTAACCTATCAGAAAATCAGATGATTCAGAAATATTAAGCCTCCAATATATTTACTTATGCTATACCATGAAATAAATATTATTTTAATAGATACTGATCTTTCTTATTCAACCCCTTTTTTGTATGTTGCGTGAGTATTGGCCATTTTCTTTTTAAAAAGAAAAGTCCTGGGGGACTTAACCTTCCAAAGAGGTTGGAGTAATATGTAGGATAGAGACGTTACAGTAGACGAACTCTCCTATTTAGAACAATTAGAAAAGTTGGATCAAAACCAAAAATCATCCGTTTAAAGAGAACTGACGAAGCAAGGAAGACAAGAGAGTCCAGGGTTCTGGGAAGTGGAGATGAGAGCCTAAGATTTTAAACCACTTTTCTTCTGTGGGTTTTTTTTTTGTTTGTTTTTTTTGCTGATTCTTCAACAGGCGAGAACCTGTGAACATTTGCTTTGCCAGGGCAGGGTACTGCTATTGGTAGACAGAAACCAAAAAGGCATTTTTTGTTTGTTTGTCTGTTTTGTTTTTAATAGTCTTTGTTCTTGGATCTGGTGAGGCAAACTAGAAATTGGGAATGCTAGAAGTCGTAAGCACATGGTAGGTTTTCCCTTAAAAACATTTGCTGTATTATGAAACTGTATGGGAGGCTGAAAAAACTGCACAAAAAATCAATGAAAAAAAGAAGAGGAGATAGATTTCATTCAGACTTGTGGTGCTTAAGAGATAAGGACAAGGATTAAAGACTCTCAGGAAGAGGAATTTGGTGAGCAGACCCTGCTCTAAATCAAAAACCCTGGAGGGGGGCCCTAGAGAGGGACAACAAGAGACCAACCAAAACTGAAACCTAGACTTGATTTAGTTTTATTTCTGATAGGATTGGAATGATTAGTTCCCCTTTACATGCTTGCCTGATGAAATAATAAACTCTCATTGAAATACCATTATATTATCTGTAGCCTCTTTTTTTAATACTCAATTTCTTGCATTTAATTAAAAATCACTAGGCAAGTCCAGACACAGGACCATTTGATCTAAAATAAAATCAAAACAAACACACAAACATAAGTAAGCTGTAGAAAAGGACCACAGGTTATCTAGATGTTGTGGTTAGCTGACAAATACTTTATATTAATTATAATTAATATTTTAGAGAAAGTTTAAAGATTGAGAAAATAGATAAAAAGATGGGGAACTCCACCAGAGTATTGGAATCTATAAAAAAGAGTCCAACAGAAATTCTAGAAGTTACATATAAAATAGCTGAAATCAACAACTCGATGGATGGGTTTATAACCAGAGGACAAGATAAGAGAATGGAAAGCAAGGTCAATAGAAACATGTAAGCTAAAGCACACAGACGAAAACAAATAAGAAGTAAAGACTAGAGAAAAAACACATGACAGACATAAGGAATAAGCTTAAGTAACATAACTGGTTTTCCAGAATAACAATAGAATGAGACAGAAGAATAATATTTAAAGACATAATGACCAAAAATTTTCTAAAGCCCATGAAAGACTACCATTGACATATTCAAGAAATTAAGAGAAGGAGGAAGTCCAAGATGGTGGAGTAGTCAGACACCTCATAACATCCCTCTTACAACAAAGACTAGAGAAAACAAGTGAATCAGACATAAATGACAACACTGGCAAGGCTGAAGAATTGGACTGAATGTCAAGTGGAAGGAGAGACTGTACAAAAACAGTAGACATGGAGAATTGCAGATCACCACCTCCCTGCCAGCTAAGCCTGCACAGTGCAGTCATATTGAGACAAAGCAAACAGTGTGTTATGGATTGAATTGTGTCCCCCCAAAATATGTGTTGGAGGCCTGGTGACACAGTGGTTAAGAGTTCAGGCTGCTAACTAGAAGGTTGGCAGTTCAAATCTACCATCCACTCCTTGGAAACCCTATGGGGCAGTTCTACTCTGTCCTATAGGGTCATTATGAGTTGGAATTGACTCAGTGGCAAAGGGTATAGGGGTAAAATATGTGTCAGCTTGGCTAGGCCATGATTCCCAGTATTGTGCAGTTATCTATTTTGTGATCTGATGTGATTATACTATGTATTGTAAATCCTAACCTCTATGATGTTAATGAGGCAGGACTAGGGGCCGTTATGATATGATAGAATTTGGTACAAGGAGAGTAGGTGCTGCTCTAACAGATACCTAGAATGTGGAAGTGATTTTGAAACTGTGATGGGTAGAGCTGGAAGAGTTTTAAGATGCCTAAGGGCAAAAACCTAGATGTCGTGAAGAGACTGTTGGTGGAATTATAGACTTCAAAGACAATTCTTGTGAAGGCTCAGAAGGAGGTGAGTGGAGCTGAAATAATGGAGATGGTGAGACAGCAAGAAGCACCTTTAGAGAAACGGCAGCATAAGAACTAGGAGACCACCATGAGACTGCCTAGGAACTGACCCACTGAGAAAGAGAGCTGAGTGCCTTTAGGCAGGAGGCTTACTGGTGGAGTGGGGTGCCTCCGTGCACTTATTGGTAGAGCTAAAGAACTTTGTAACACTTGTCAGAGCAGGGCAGAGACCAGGCTGTTCCAAGAGGCCCTAACGGCTGAGAGGCTAAGGAACCAGGAAGCAGAAGGTAAAGAGACAAGGAACACAGGAAGCAGAGCTGCCTCAGTCTCAAAGGGTGGGATCACACCTCTGGGGTCTCAAAGTGTCTCAAAGTTTGGGCCCACAGCCTCCTAGGTTTTAAAAAGCCAACTTAGTTCTGGAGTGTGGGGCTGCCATTCACAAGTGGCCGGGGTGTGGAGCCAGAACCACTGCCCAAAACTGAAGGTGTGGGGCTGCTGTGCCCAAAGGACAGAAGAACGGGGACTGCTGGGGCCGAGGGAGCAGGGTTGCAGCTCACATGGACTAGGAGAGTGGGGCCACCCAAATGTGAGAGAGCAGAGTTGTAGTCCTAGTGGACCTGGAAGGTGGAGCTGAAGCCCAAGGCCAAGGGACCTCCACACAGAATCTGGAGAACGTGGCCAACGTGCAGAGTCTGGAGGGCAGGGCCATTGCCTAAATTGTCTCAGAGAACAGAGTATTATTTTCAAGCCTTGAGAACTAATGTGATGTGTTCTGCTGACTTGCTTGGTGCCTGTTAGCCCTTCTTTCCCTTCAAGTTCTCCCATTTGTAATGGAAATGTCTATCTTGTACCTGTTCCACCATTGTACTGTGGAAGCAGATAATCTGTATTCTGGATTTCACAGATGAAGAGGAATTTTGCCTCAGGATGGAATTTAGACTTGTAGTTCATTTAAGACTTTTGGAATGATATAATGGGGTGAATGTGTTTTACATGTGGCAAGGACATGGATTTTCGGAGGCCAAAAGGCAGAATGTTAAAGATTGAATTGTGTCCCCCAAAAATGTGTATCGACTAGGCTATGACACCCAGTATTGTGTGGTTGTCCACCATTTTGTGATCTGATGTGATTATCCTATGTGTTGTAAATCCTAATGTCTATGATGTTAATGAGGAAAGATTAGAAGCAGTTATGTTAATGAGGCAGGAATCAATCTAAAGGATTAGTTTGTATCTTGAATCAATTTTTTTTGAGAGATAAAAGAGAGAATTGAGCAGAGAGTAGTTGAACCTCATACCACCCAGCAAGAAGAGCCAGGAGTAGAGTGCATTCTTTGGACCCAAGGTCCCTATGCTGAGAAGCTGCTAGACCAGGGGAAGATTGATGACGAGGACCTTCCCCCATAGCAGACAGAGGGAGAAATCCTTCCCTTGGAGCTGACAGGCTGAATTAGGACTTCTAGCCTCCTAAACTTCGAGAGAATAAATTTCTGTTTGTTAAAGTCATCCACCTGTGGCATTTCTTTTATAGCAGCACTAGTAACTAAGACACAGTTTTCCCAGCCAAAGACCCCATCACCTGGTGCAGCCAAGCAAGAATGGCTCTGTATCCACTTCAAGAGCCAGGTAGAAGTGCTACCCACCCTGATCAAGTTAAGTGCACTCACCTCACCCACTGCACCCACCTCAGCCCCCTGTGTCAGAACCCTTTGCACCTGTGGGTCCCTCCCACTTTCCTCATCCATCTCCCCCCTCACGATCATGGTCTGGTGGCATCCATCATTGCCTTGCCACCTAAGCCGGGGACCCACGAACCAGTGGCGATTGCCCGTTCACTCACCCATTTATGCTGGGGATTCATGGAATGGCAGTGCCTGTTTCTCTGCCCAGCCACCCACACCAGGGGCCTGTGGACAAGCAGTGTTCCCTCTTCCATTCACCCAACCACATCAGAGACCAGCATTAAGGCAATACCTACTTCTTAGCCTAGCCACACACTCCAGGAGCCTGTGGCCAGGTAGTACCCCTCTTCCACCCGCCCACCTATGCCAGGGGCATGCAAGCACCTGCTCTTAAACCTAGCCATCCAAGCTGAGGCCTTCAAACTGGTGATATCCACTTCTCCACCTTGCCACCAGTGCAAGGGGGCTCAGGGAACAGTGGCACTCCCTCTTCTGTCAAGCCTACTATTCTGGGGCCTGAGAAACAATGGTACTCACTCCTATACCCAGTCACCTGCACTGGAGATTTACAGACTTGAAGCACCTGCTGCTCCGCCCACTCGCTGGTGATGGGAGCCCGTGAAACAGAGGCGCCTACTCCCATGTCCAGCCACGCACACCGGGTTCCCATTGTGTAGCGGTGCCTCCTAATCCCTCCAGCCACCTGCACCAGTGAAGTGAAATCTGGTGGCACACTCTTCCCCGTATCATGTTCTAGGGGAAAGGGGTACACCTACAACCCCATGCCTGCAACTGGAGGCTTGTGCCTGCTTCTACTACTCTCACACAGCCCTGCCTGCCTAGGACCATTGGTGAGAGTTTCTGTATCATCACTCAGTGGCCAATGACCTAGGTACCCTTGTCCAAACAATTCAGCAACTGGCTGTGCACACACACAACACCCAATCCAGCAACCAGTGAGAATGCTTCCTACACCAATGCCCAGGTGATCAGACAGACATAGCACCTCCCCAGCAATGCCATTTACATCCTCAACCTCTCCTCACAAGACCAGCAAAGAGATCCATGCTCACACATACAGCCAATGTGCCATCCACTCGGAGACAGGTGGTGAGAGCTACAGTGCAGCCAAACTAGTGTCAAGAATAGCACGCATGCCCCTTCTACTCAGTTATAGCAAAACAAAACAAAACAAAAAATCAGGATGCAGCAAACAAACATACAATAAATAAGCAAATATAATAACACCTTAATGCCTCAGAGACAACAGATAATGTCAAATCACATAAAGAAGAAGGACTATATAGCTTAAGCAAGTTACCAAAATAAAGAACTAGAAGGCCCTCCAGAAGAAGAAATGGTGATGGAATTACCGACAAGCAATTCAAAAGACTAACATATAGGATTCACCAAGAGAACAAGGAAAACACAGACAAATATAAGGAAAACATAGACAAAATCAAGGAAAACACAGACAAAGCAATAAGAGAATTCAAGAAAACAATGCAAGAACAAAACAAAAAAAAAAATAGACAATTAGAAATAATACAAAAACTGCAACTAGAAATCCAAAAGATTTAAAAAAATTCAGAAATAAACAACTCAATAGAAGATCTTAGGAGCAGAATTGAATCAATGCAAGACAAAATATGAGAGATAGAGGACAAATCCTTTCATACCAATTTGTTTGAGGGAAAATCAGAAAAAAGAATGAAGAAAGCTTAAGAATTATGTGGGACATCATCAAGAGGAAAAATTTACGTGTGATCAGAGTTCCAGAACATGAGATGGCAAAAAAAAAAAAAAAGCACAGAGAGAATTGTCAAAGATTTGCTGGCAGAAAAATTCCCTAATATCATGAAAAATGAGAAGAAATCCATCCAAGAAGCTCAACGAATCCCATACAGAATAGATCCCAAAAGAAAGTCACAAAGACATATCATAAACAAACTTGCTAAAACCAAAGACAAGGAAAGAATCATGAGGGCTCCT
This sequence comes from Dugong dugon, assembly GCA_030035585.1. Taxonomy (NCBI): domain Eukaryota; kingdom Metazoa; phylum Chordata; class Mammalia; order Sirenia; family Dugongidae; genus Dugong; species Dugong dugon. The sequence goes on from CM057479.1 coordinate 41,403,764, forward strand.
TGGGAAGAATTAAAAGTCACCTACAAAGGGGAACCAATAAAACTAAGCTCTGATTACTTAGCAGAAATCAGAGTGGATTTCTTCTTACACAAGCAAGAAGGCAATGGGATGACTTATATAAAACCTTGAAAGAAAACAAATTGGCAATCAAGTATATATCCAGCAAAATTGTCTCTCAAATACAACACACATGGAATGATCTCCAGTATAGACCATATTTTAGGCCACAGAGCAAACCCCAATAAAATTCAAAACATCAAAATAATACAAAGCGTTTTCACTGATCACCATGCTATAAAATTAGAAATCAATAACAAGAAAAGAAAGGGGAAAAGAAAAGAAAATACATAGAAAATGAATAACAATTTGCTTAAAAACTACTGGGTAATAGAATACAGCAAAGATGAAATAGAAAAAAAAAAAATCCCAGAGTCAAATGAGAATGAAAACACAACATACCAAAACCCTTGGAACACAGCATAAGCAGTGCTCATAGGTCAATTTATAGCAATAAATACACACATTAAAAAGAAGAAAAGACCAAAATAAAAAAAAAAAACTAACCATAAAACTCGAACAAAAACAAAGAGAGCAGCAGAAGGAGCCCACAGTCACCTGAATAAAGGAAAATTAAAAAGATTAGAGCAGAAATAAATGAAACAAAGGACAGAACCACTACAGAATCAACAAGACTAGAAGTTTGTTCTTTGAAAGGATCCATAAAATTGACAAATCACTGGCAAAAGTGACAAAAGAAAAGCAGGAGAAGAAGCAAATAACCCAAATAAAAAATGAGATGGGTGACATTACAACAGAACAAACTGAAATTAAAAGGATCATAACAGAATACTATGAAAAATTATACTCCAAGAAATTTGAAAACCTAGAGGAAATAGACAAATTTCTAGAAAAACGCTGCCTACCTAAACTAACACAAACTGAGGGAGAAAAAATGAACAGTCCCAAAGCAAAAGAATATACTGAACAGGTAATTAAAAAAAAAAAAAAAAAACCTCCCAACAATAACAACAAAGAAAAGCCCTGGCCTGGATGGCTTCACTAGAGAATTCTACCAAATAGTCAAGAAGAACTCACACCAGTACTACTCATTTTATTTTAGAGCACAGAAAAAGAAGGAATATTTTTTAATTTATTCTATGAAGCCAGCACAACTCTGATACCAAAGCCAGGCAAAGACACCAAAAAAAAAAAAAAAAGAAAAGAAAGAAAATTATAGACCAATATCTCTTATGAATATAAATGCAAACATTTTCAACAAAATTCGAGGCAATAGAATTCAATAGTATATCAAAAAATAATACATCATGACCAAGTGAGATTCCTACCAGGTAAGCAAGGATGGTTCAACATTAGAAAAAGTAATCCACCTCATAAGTAAAACAAAAGAATCACGTAATCATCTCAATCAATGCAGGAAAAGCATTGGATAAAGTCCAACACCTATTACTGATAAAAAACTCTCAGCAAAACAGGAATAGAAGGGCCCTCAGCATAATAAAAGGCATCTTTACAAAATCAACAGCCAACATTTATTCTAAAGGGAGAGAGACTGAAAGCATTCCCCCTGAAAACAGAAACCAGGCAAGGATGCCCTTTATCACCACTCTTCTTCAACATTGTATTGGAAGCCCTAGCCAGAGCAGTAAGGCAACAAAATGAAATAAAGGGCATCCAAATGGGTAAGAAAGAAGTAAAACTATCTCTGTTTGCAGATGATATAATCCTATACTTAGAAAATCCCAAAGATTCCACAAGAAAGCTACTGGAACTAATAGAAGGATTCTGCAAATTATCAGGATACAAGATCCACATAAAAAATCAGCTGGATTCCTATACACTGACAAAGAGAACTTCAAAAAGGAAATCAGGAAAACAACACCATTTACAATAGCCCCACCAAAGACAGAACACTTAAGAATAAATCTAACCAGGGACATAAAAGACCTATACAAAGAAAACTACAAAACACTACTGCAAGAAACCAAAAGAGACCTACATAAATGGAAAAACATATCATGCTCATGGATTGGAAAACTTAACAGCGTGAAAATGACAATACTACCCAAAACAATTTATAAATATAATGCAATCCTGCTCCAAATTTCAACAGCAGTCTTTAGTGAGATGGAAAAACTAATCATTAACTTTATATGGAAAGGAGGCCATGGATAAGTAAAGCATTGTTGAAATAGAACAACAAAGTAGGAGGCCTCACACTACCTGATCTCAGAATAGTCAAAACAGCCTGGTACTGGTACAGTGGTAGACATAAGACCATTGGAACAGAATTGAGAACCCAGATGTAACTCCATTCACTTATGGACAGCTGATACTCAAAGGGTGAAAATCCATTAAATAGGATAGAGACAGTTTCTTTTATCACATGGTGCATGCAAAACCGTATGTCTATCTGTAGAAAAATGAAACAGGTCCCATACCTGACACTGTACACAAAAACTAACTTAAAATGGATCAAAGACCTAAATATAAAACCTAAAACAAGAAAGATCATGGAAGAAAAAATAGGGACAGTGCTAGAAGCCCTAATATATAGCATAAATACAATACCAAACATAACTAAAAATGCAAAAATAGCAGAAGATGAACTGGTTAAATGGGACCTCCTAAAAATTAAAACACTTTTGCTCACAAAATACTTCACCAAAAGGGTAAAAAGAGAATCTACAAACTGGGAAAAAACTTCTGCGAATGATATATCTGACAAGGATATGATCTCTAAAATTAATAGAAAACTTCAACCCCTCAACCACAAAAAACAATCAATTAAAAAATGGGTCAAGGATATAAACAGACACGTGATCAAGGAAGACATTCATTCAGGTGGCTAACAAACAGATAAAGAAATTCTAGTGATCATTAGCCATTAGAGAGATGCAAATCAAAACCACAATGAGATACCATCTTGCCCCAACAATAACGGCACTAACTTAAAAAAAAAAAAGATAATAACAAATGTTGGTGAGTTTGTGGAGAGATTAGAACTCTTACACACTGCTGGTGGGAATGTAAAATGGTACAACCACTATTGAAAAGGGTATGGCCTTTCCTTAAAAAGCTAGAAATAGAAATACTATATGATTCAGCAATCCCACTTTTAGGTATATACTTCATAGTAATAAGAACCATGACATGAATAGACACATGCATACCCATGTTCATTGCATCATTATTCACAATAGCAAAAAGATGGAAACAACCTAAGTGCCCATCAATGGATGAATGGATAAACAAACTCTGGGACATACACACAATAGACTACTACGCAATGATAAAGAATAACGATGAATCTGTCAAACTTCTCAAAACATGGATGAATTTGGAGGACATTATGCTGAGTAAAATAAGTCAATCACAAAAGGACTAATATTTTATGAGACTGCTATTATAAAAAACCAAGAAAAGATTTACACACAGAAAAACAAACAAACAAAAAAACATTGTTTGATGTTTACCAGGGGTGAGAGGTGGAGAGCAGAAAAATTACTATCTAGCTAGAAGATATGTGTTAGTATTGGTGAAATGAAAGACAATACACTCTATGGGGAAAGTCAACACACACGATCAAAGCAAAGGAAGACACTGAGAGGAACGCAAGAATAAAGGGCAACTGTGTTAATTACTATAACATGGACAATCCTTCAACAATAATATTAACAAACAATAACTTATGGAAGGATACATAGGTAGATAGGTATGTTAAAGAAGTGTGGAAGGGTACAAGGGAGCACACCCATCCGCAGATATAGGTTTGATTGTGGATATTTCTACATAAGTATTGTAGGTATTGCATAACCAAAGAGCAACAGCCTGTGGGATGAAGTTCCCAGGCTCAAAAGTGAAGGACCATATTCAGAGGACATCTACATCAACTGGCATAACATAGTTCATAAAGACAATGTTCTGCATCCTACTTTGGTGAGCAGCGTCTGGAGTTGTAAAGGCTAGCAAGCAGCCATCTGAGATACAACAATTGGTCTGTTCCCTTCAGGAGCAAAGGAGAGTGAAGAAAACCAAAGACTCCAGGGAACAATTAGTCCAAACCACTAACGGACCACATAAACCACAGCCTACATGATCAGTCCCGGGACCAGAAGAACTAGATGATGCCTGGCTACTAGTATCAACTGCTCTGACTGAGATCACAACAGAGGGTCCTGGCCAGAGCAGGAGAAAAATGTAGAACCAAAAAATCAAATTCACAAAAACGGCTGGACTTACTGGTATGACAGAGACTAGAGGAACCCCCATGACTATGACCCTAAGACACCTTTCTGATCTGAAATTGAAGCCATTCCCAGAGAACACCTTTCAGCCAAACAATAGACAAGCCCATTGTAAACAGTATCACCCAAGAGGAATGTGCTCATTAGAATAATCAATTATATGAGATCGAAAGGGCACGTTTGCCATAAAGCAAAGATGAGAAGGCAGGAAAGGGTAGAGAATCTAGATGAAAGGAAATGGGGAACCCAGGGCAGAAATGGGAATGCTGATATATTGTGGGAAATGCAACCAATGTCATGGAACACTTTATGTACAAACTATCAAATGGGAAACTAATTTGCTCTGTAAACTTTCATCTAAAGCACCATAAAATAAAAAATAAAGAAGTTAAGAGAATATCAAGCAAATAAAAGCAAAACCACACTGGGCACATTATAACATTATAGCGAAGCTATTGAGAAAACAAAAGACAGTAGGAAAATCTTAAAAGCAACTTAAAAAAATAAATAAAGAGTGAACTGACAACTTACTTCTCAGTAAGAAAGACAAAAGCCAGAGGCCAACAAAATGATATCTTTAAAATATGAAAAGAAAACTCTAAAAATATTAGCATAGTATACAAAGTAAAAAATACCTGCAGAATTGTAAGTAAAATGAAGACAAGTTAAGAACGTGGAAATGCCTCAATAGCATGTGTACACTAAAATAAAATTGAAAAAAAATTCTTCACATCTTAGGAAAATGTGTCTAGAAAAACACAGGAAAGATGATAAATATTAGAAAAGTAAATTTGTGGATACATATACTTGAATATTGAATATATGTGAAGCTGTGCTGGTCAATATTTAACAATGACCTCTCAGGGAAAAAAAAAATCTCACTTGTCACATTTGCCAATTTCGTTGGTGTAAATAGCACTGTTGTTGTCATTTTTAGTTGCCTTCCAGTCAATTCTGACTCATGACAACCCTTATGTGCAGAATAAAACTGCTCGATAGGATTTTTCAAGGTGTCTCTGGGCACATTCAAACAATCAACCTTTCACCTAGCAGTCAAACACTTCACCATTTGTACCACCCAGAGACTCCATATAAACAGCACTTGTTATTAAGTGACTTTGAGTCGGTTCTGACTCATAGTGATGCCATGTGACAGAGTAGAACTGCTCTATAGGGTTTTCTTGACTGTAATCTTTACAAGAGCAGATTGTCTGCTCCTTTTCCCACAGAGCCGAAACTGCTGGGTGGATTCAACTCACCAGCTTTTTGGTTAGCTGCTGAACACTTAACCATTGTGGCACCAGGGTTCTGTGTAAATAGCACAATCAGTGCAAATTTCAAGCTACCAATATGATGTCACTAAAAATACAGTTAAGTAAATATGTACACAGTTCATTCTTTCAAGGTGGTAAAAACTAATTTCAGCACACCATTGACTATACAGAACAGTAATAATAATATTTTGGAATTTAAAATATACATAGAATTAAAATATATGACAATAGCAACACAGATGTGGGAGGTCGTGAATGAAGTCAAAGTGTTCTAAGATTCTAGTATTTTCTGGAAAGTACTCAAAATAACATGTATTAAACTGTAAAACTTCAAGAATGCATGTTGTGATATCTAGGGTAACCACAAAAGCAGTAAAAGACAGCATAACTAATCAGTTAATAGAGGTAGAGGATGTGATATCTAAAATGACGTGATTAATGCTAGTGAGACAAGATGGGAGAGAAAAAAATACAACTAATGCAGTAAATATAAACCCAGTTATATATCAGATTGTCAGATGGAATAAAAAGCCAACCCAACTACACTATTTACAAAACCATACTTTGTACATAAGAGTACGGAAGGTTTGGAAGTTGAGGAATAGAAAACAGCATGCTATATAACATGAAACAAAAGAATTGTTGTAGTGATATCCACGTCAGACAAGGAAAGACTTGAAGGCAAGAACCATTACTAGAGATAGAGAAAGTTATTTCATGATTATAATTGGGCAATTCTCCTGGAAAATAAAATAATGCTCAATCTACTTCTGCCTAATAACATAACTTCAAAATTAATGAAATAAAATTTGATGAAATAAAATGGAAAATACTCTAATAACAATTGTAGTTGAAGACTTTAGCATACTTTTCTTAGTAACAGATGAACAGCAGATAAAAATTCAGTAAGGATATAGAAAATATGAATGCACTTAACAAACTCCACATAATTGATACGTGTATAGATTGCTGCATCCCCAAAATGTAAGAAATATTTCTTCAGGTGTTCATAGAACATTTAACAATATTAGTTACATGCTAGATAATAAAGCATAAGCAAATAAGATTGAAATCATCCATGGAATTCTTTCAGACCATACTGAAATAAAGAGCTATATATATATAATTATGAATTATAATTTAAAATAAATCAGGATAAAAGAAAAAAATCATAACTAATATTAGAAAATACCTTGAACTGAATGACATTGAAGATACGACATGTCAAAACTTGTCAGGTAGGATTAATGAAGTTCTTAACGGTAAATGTATGGTTTTAAGTTCATGCATTAGAAAAGGAGAAAGACTGAGAAAATTAATAATTTTACTTTTCTGTATTAAGAAGCTAGAACAATGACAGAAAATATTACCTTCCAAAAGTACAAGGAAATAAAAAGACGTGCAGAGATCAATAAAATAGATAACAAAAGTAAAATTGAGTGAATCTAACAAATCTTTTATTTGATGAATATCATTGTTCATTCCCTTGCAAGAATGATCAATAGAAAAAGCATTATCAATATCAGGACCAAAAAGGATTCATCACTACAGATCCAGCAAATATTGAAAAGCTAATTGTAAGATATTATAGCCAACATTACAGCAACAATTTGAAATGTTAGATGAAATAGACTAATTTCTTAAAATGCAAAAATTAACAAAGCTGAAAGGGAGTAAGTGAAAATCTGAAATATATATCTATACCTATATATTGAAGAAATTGAAATCAGTAACATAAAACTTTCTCACAATGGACCCCAGGCCCAAAAGTCTTCATCAGTGAATTCTTGCAAACAATGAAGGAATACCTAACATCAATAATTCTCTCAGGGAACAGAAAAGGAGCCTGGTGGTGCAATGGTTAAGAACTAGGGCTGCTAACCAAAAGGTCAGCAATTCAAATTCACCAGTATCTCCTTGGGAACCCTGTAAGGCAGTTCTACTCTGTCCTATAGGGTTGCTATGAGTCGGAATCAACTTGAAGGCAGAGAGTTTGACTTTTTTTTAACATCGTAATTCTCTCAAAGAAGAGAAAAGGATAAAACACTTCTCAACTAGTTCTGTGAGGCCTGCATACACTTCACAGAAAGAACTGAGAAGAAATTTGCAAGAATAAAAAAATACAAAAAAACTTTAAAAACATACATGTGAGAATTTTTTAAAGTATTGACCAAGGAGGGTTAATTTCAAGGTTGATTTAACTTTTTGAAACAAATCAAGACATTAACAGAAGGAAGTATTAAAATCCTACAATCATCCTGACAGATGCAAAAAAAAGCATTTGATTGTGTCAACATGTAATCATGATAACTACTTCAGCAACTTACAATGGAAGTGATAGCCTTAATATCTGATAAGTGCTATCTTAAAAACAACAAAACCCTATAATATACTTAATAGTGAAATAGTGAAAATATCTCTCTGAAATACAAATGTAAAATGATGATAACTCTGAACATTTTTTAAAATGTGTTCTCTAGCTACTAGACATTGCAAAAAGACAAGAAAAAATATAAAAGCAGTAATTCTGGGAGATAAAATGTAATAAAATATACACGGTGCTTGTGTTCAAATAAAGACCAAATGAATCCACTGATAAACAATCTTAATAATTTCGTAATGTTGTTTGAAACTCTATTTTAAAATATTTTAAACTAAACCAATTGCACTTCTACATATTGCTAAAAACTAGAAGATAAAATTTAAAAAAAATAAAATTTTCAATTTATCATCAAATGTAAAATAGTGAGACTAACAAAAAAGGAGCAAGACAAAATAATTCAAGAACTCTAAATACCACAAAACACTGTTAAGAGAAATTTTGGAAGACCTAAATAAATATAAAGATATGCCATGTTCTTAGATTAAAAGACTCAGTATTAGATAAATATTAGTTTTTCCCATATTGATGTGTTTTGTGATAAGTATGTGCATTCCCAATCAAAATTACAGCAGTTTTTATTGTTGTTGTTGTTGCTATTGTTGTTATTTTTTGGGGGAAATGAATATGATGATTCTAACATATACATGAAAATTCAAAGGACTAAGGACTTCAAAGGAAATTTTAATGAAGAAGAAAGATGGAAGATTATACTTCTAATAATAGATTATTATAAATTTACAGAGGCATTGGTGACTCAGTGGTAGAATTCCTGCCTTCCGTGCTGGAGACTTGGGTTCAACTCCTGGCCAATGCACCTCATGGGCAGCCACCACCCATCTGTCAGGGAGGCTTGCATGTTGTTATGATGCCAAACAAGTTTCAGTAGAGCTTCCAGACTAGACAGACTAGGAAGACAGGTTTGGTGATCTACTTCTGAAAATCCATCAAATGAAAACCATATGGATTACACCGGTCAGATCTGTAGCTGATCTTGAGGATGGAGCAGGACTGGGTGGCATTTTGTTTTGTTGTGTGTGGGGATGTCATAAGTCCAAGGCTGACTCAATGAGAGCTAATAACAAAAAAAAAGTGTGGACAAATTTACCACTGGATTTCATTAACAAAGGTTCGTTTGGAATATAGGCTTTAAGATAAACGGTGGTGCTCGAAACACCTTCCCCAGACTAGGAGCATCAGCATTACTTGAGACAGTCCCTGACTCTACTAAATTAGAAAGTTTGGGAGTATGGCCCAGTCATCTGTGTTTAAACAATTCCAAGTGATTCAGATGCACGCTAAGCTTTAAAACCACCAATTTTATACAAATGTTCAGAGATTCTACCTGTCTTTTTTTTGGTCATTTAGCAACTTGTCAGATGAATTGTTGGTGATCAATAAATAACTGATGAACAAATAAAGTGTTTCACATGTTAAATGCTATGTAATTGTAATTTTATTGAACTGAATTAATTGCTTCCCATGTACAGAATTAGGATCAACAGAATTTGAATAACCTTGGAGCTGTTCCTTTTTACTTAATGCAATAATAATGTATTCACATGAGAATGAGGAAAAGAGAGAGGAATCTAACTTGTGTTGGCATTTGAGTAGCACATATGCATAGAAATCTTGCGTTTCCTAAAGTTTGAAAAAGAACTCCTGACAAGACCTTCTGGTCATTGCTCATTGCTTTGGACACGAGACAAAATAGAAATGAAAAAAATCGATCACTTAAACACTGACTTATAAAGAAGTGAATCTTTATTTAAGAATGAATAAAGAAAATAATGTAAAAGAAATCGTAAAATATCATGAGATACAGATTATGTAACTATCAATTCTAATGAATTAAAATGAAATACCTAAAGTTTTAGAGGAATCAATCTACACCAATCAGAAAAGAAGTGATCAGTTTAAGTTTAAATGCCTAGCACAATGTGTACTTTATGAATAAATTTCAGATGTAGCATCAGTCTCTAGGATAGAAGAATAAGCAAAGGTAGAATGATCTATGATGTCATAATTCATCCATCATGAAAATTTCATGAACACCAAGAAGTCACTTATCATTTAAATGTTTCCTGTGTTGAAGCCTGGGTCCCAGACCATTAAGCAGCTATTTAAGTGTAAGCTTTGCAATTAAATGCATCAAAACTGGCAGGAGTCTAGACCCCCTCCATTAGAAGTTGGATGTTGATCAGAATTCTGGTTGACTGTTATGTTACTAAATTATACCTCTTTATGAAAAGATTTCAATTTCCTTTCACAAACCTCGGATGGTGACTCCAGTGCTATAGAAAATAGAAATTAGAACATCCAACAGCATCTGAAGATGAGTAGAATATTTAACAAAGTCACTATTTCACAATAATTTGCATTTATTTAAGCAAAGAAAGCAAACCAAAACAAAACCATCACTGTTGAGCCTATTCTGACTCATAGCAACCCTATAGGACAGAGTAGGACTGCCGCACAGTGTTTCCAAGAAGGTGGATTTGAACTGCTGACCTTCTGGTTAGCAGCCAAGCTCTTAACTACTGCAAAGGAGATACCCATTAAGTTGTTGTTTACTTCTTTCTATTATAAAGAACACTTTACAGATGCATTAATGTCATGGAAATGCAAAAAAAAAAAAGAAAGAAAGATGGCATTATACAGTGAAACCTGTGAGAACTAGAATTCTACAGGACTGCCTTGTTTTTCAGGTCTCACAAGTTTTCCACCTTTGACAAGGTTCAGTCTTCCCACTTACTATTGCTCATTTTAGTAGAAAATATTTGAGTTTTGCTTCTCTGAGAGGTTTTCACTTTACACAGGTTCCAGCTTTCACAGGTTTTACTGTACATGCAGATTTTAGAATACCTGTATCATTTAACATTTTTTAAATACAAGATACTCCATTGCTGTATCTATCAACTAATTGATTGTTTTATCTATTTACTCATAGTTTAATATGAAAATTGTAGAAGTTTGAACCCAAGCCTTTAAGATTCACTATGATGAAGTTGGGCACTATTTATTTTACATAATAATGTCAAGTTTCTATGTTTTCATTAAGTCAATTATACTTCAGATTCTATCTCCATCTTTTTTATATTATGTAACTCTGGTCACATCTTAATTCCATTGGTGTCTTAGTTACCTAGCTCTGACATAGCAGAAATATCACAAATGAGTAGCCTTAAAGAAAAGAAAAGTATTTTCTTACATTCCTCAGAGTCTGTCTTCTCCCTGTGAGCGTCTCTGTGTCTAGTCTGGTCTTTTTATAACTCAGAAGTGTTAAGTGTTTTATAACTCAGAAGTGTTAAGGTTTACACTGGTATGATCTCAGTAACATAATAAAAGAAAACCCCTATTTCCAAACAAAGTGATATTTACAGGTAAAGAGGTTAGAATTTTAACCCATTTTGGGGGGACACTATTCAATTCATAACAATTGGGTAACCTGTTTATAACTAACACTAAAACATCCCTGTCTGAGAAGGAGTGTAGATATCAGTCAAATGTTAAGAGATCAGAACTGTGTTTGAGGTATTAATTCATAGTATTCTAAATATTATTACTAGCATCTATGAGGCCCTCTCTGTGCTCATTTTTAGTACTACTTACCCTTAAGATTAAACAATGTCTTTACCTCTAATTTCATAAGTTAGCTTTGCCTGTTCATAAATTTTATGATAGTGTAATCACAGAACGTGTGTACTTTTGTGCCTGGCTTCTATTGCTGAATGTTATGCTTATGAGTTCAATTTATATTGTTGATTGTACTAGTACTCTATTTATTCTCATAGCCAAGTAGTCTATCATTGTGTAGATACACCACAATTTATTCATACATCTTAATGTTGATTAGCAATTGGGTAAATTTCAATTAGGAGCTATTTCTAACAATGCTGCTATATGTTTTTGATTGGGAACATGTATGTATTTCTGTTGGGCTATATAGAAGTACAATTGCTGATTTTAATATGTTAGACTTATAGTAGATACTGCTAAATAGTTTTCCCAAGCAGTTGTTTTCTTTGTACTTTGCTTTGCTTTTAGTTATTATTTAGTTTTCCTTTTATCTATTTTGGTAGACAGATTGCAGCATTTTCATGCAGTTTTATTTTGCATTTCAATGATAACTATGAAGATAGAGTCCTTTTCAAACGTTTGCAGATCATTTAGATATCCGCTTTTGTGAAGTGCCTGCTCAAATCTTTTGTCTATTTAAAAAAATTGATTTGTCTGTGGTTTTCTTATAGATTTGTAAGAGTCCTTTATATATTCTGTATGTGAGGATTTGTTAAAACAATCTATTTTAAATATCTTTTACTCTGTAGCTTGTTTTTTCACTCTTTTAATGTTGTCTTTTGATGATGTCTTAATATAGTTGAAAATCAAATATTTCCTTTATGATTACTAGTTTTTTGTCCTGTTTTAAAAATATTTGCATATTCCAAGTACATTAAGGTGTTTTCCTACATTTTATTCTAAAAATTTATTTACTTTTTGTATTTATAAGTGCAATACATCAGGAGTTCATTTTGTGTATGTTGTGAAGTAAGGGACAACTGGCTCCTTTGAATTCTGGATCCAATAATTTTTTACTCTATAAACATGGGTGAGTTACTTAAAATATACTCACCTCAGTTTCTTCATCTAAACAGTTGAGAAGCTAGTAATATCTACCACTTATTATGCCAACTGCTGGGATTATTGTCAACAGATAGCCCTCAGCTCTCAATCTTCTTCAGGGATTGACTCAACTGAAGGGAATTATCTTGCCCAAGATTACAATCCCTTCCCTGGGGTGTCCGGCATCCAAATAGTTGATCAAATCAAGGGAATAAAGTTCATGTTCTCTTTCACCTCAAATTAGGACAGTTCGCATTATCATTCTGTTTTTAGAACTCCCCATAGATTTGGTTAAAGCTTCTGTTGAGATTGCATCTCAATTTGACTTCTCCCTCTGGGCAAATCCTGCTTTCTTCTCTTTGAAATGTGTTGTTCACAGGAGCAATAGTTAATAAACCTCTTGCATACTAATATACATCTCAAAGTCTGCTTCCTGATGGATGAAACCAACCTGCAATACTACCTCATAGTGATTTTATGAATATCAAATAAGTTAATATACGTAAAGTAATGGGAAAAATATATATGTATGTGTGTGTGTGTAGATGAAGATATAGATATATTTACCATCATAGAAGTCTTATAGTCTTCTAGCTAGCTACTCGAGATAGGTAACTTTATTTAAATATAAATATATATCATTTTTCAGACTCAAATATATAACAAGTGAAACTATTAATACTATATTATGGATATATTTTTCTTGTTTAGCAAGATATCTTTCTCTAAATATTTCCTTCAGACAAATTTTAAATATTGGACACAATAATATGTTTTTATAATTTAAGGCTCTATTATTTATTCTTTTCCTGAGATAACAAGAATTTTCCCATATAGAGCTGTGCTGTGAGTCCCTTGGAATGGGTAGGTAGCAGTGAGTGGTGGCTACCCACTCTAGGTTCTAAGGTCTAAGAAGACCACCAAAAAGTCAAAACCCAAACTTTTTGCTGTTGAGTCGATTTCAATTCATGGAGACCCCATGTGTGTTAGAGCAGAACTGTGCTTCACAGAGTTTCAAGGCTGTGACCTTTCGGAAGCAAATCTCCAGATCTTTCTTGCCAGATGCCTTTGAGTGGGTTCAAACTGCCAACCTTTTGGTTACTAGTTTACTGCTTAACAATTTGCACCACACTGGCATTCCTAGCAGACCACATAGAGTGCTTAATTTGTGTTCCTCTGAACTTAAGAAGATATTGTTGGCTGTATCTGATTTACAAATGAGAAATGGTGGGAGGCCAAGGAGATGGTTTATCACTGCAGGAAAGAGTTGGCTTTGTTGGATACCTGCATGTGTGGTGCAAAGGATTTGAGAGCATTTATTTTGGATCATATGCATCTACTTATGAAAGACAGCCAAAAAGGTGTCACTTCAGATTTTATCTAAGTGGGAAAACAGATCTTAGCAGAGAGAAGCTAAAAGAATTCCTGGGTGCTGAGAATGGAATGAATATCCACCCAGAATTTGCTTCTCCAGGAAACTGCAGGTGTGAGACTCCAGTACTAAAAGACCTACAAAGCTGTTCTCAAGACAACATACTAGATTTAGTCTTATGCTAAATCCTGAGAGAGTTTATATGTATCTCTTAAGTAAGAACATTCCTAACTCCTTTCTTTCTATCTTTATTCCCTACATCCAATCTCAAAATGGTCAGAAACTACAGTTATTTTTTCTGAGGCAGGAGGAGAAGAACCATTATGTAGAGAAAAAAAAAGAGACCATACCCTACTTCACTGACAGTGGATAAAGTTGAATAAGAAGAGAAGTTTCAAGTTTAATCATGTTCAGCTTTTTCATTTTTGTCTGGTACTAGACACTAAGTTCCTGAGTTAGGAATGTGTTTTATAACCTAAAGTGACTATAAGACTTTCAATTACCTAAAAGTAACCACAGGAGTCCCTAGAAGGCACAAATGATTAAGCTCTTGACTATTAACTCAAAGGTTGGCAATTCAAACACAGACACCTCGGAAGACAAGTCTGGATCTGTTTCTGAAAGGTCACAACTTTTAAAATCTTATGCAGCAGCATTTCTACTCTGCACACATGTGGTGACCATGAGTTGGAATCAACTTGAGGGCAAATAACAACAACGACAGCAAAAAAGTAACCAGAAGAATTAAGGAGACTGCCCAGCTTTTCATCTAGGGACAGAAAACATACAATAAACTACAATATAAATGCAAGGAGACAGTAGGAAAAATTACTTACAAATACAGTCAATAAGTTGTGTTTTTTCAATGAACTAGAAACACACACACGTGTGTGTCTGTATGTCTGTAAGTGAAACTATTATTATTGACAATGTGAAGGATGAAACAGTATCCACTGACTGCTGTAAATGACAAATATTTAATTCCTTAAAACGTTCCCATATACCTCACCAGTTACCAGTTACCAGTTGCAAACAACTTGATCCCAACTCATGGCAATCCCATGCGTGTCAGAGTAGAACTCTGCTCCATAGGTCTTTGATGGAAGACCTCTCTACAGAAAATTTTATTTTTCTCATGGAAATTAATCTACCTCCTTTTACTTTATCAATTAAGAGGGGATATTGATAACTGTTAAGTTTGTATGACTTCTGCAATGCACAACTTTAAGTACCATTAATGAAGACTCACATTACCAACCATCAAGAATTTGATAAACTGGAAGTTCCGGCAAAATGGTGCTCTAGGCAGAAGCACCATGCCATCCCTCCACAGCAAAGATCTGAAAAACTAAGCCGAACAGAGAATACAACAATCCTGAAACCCTAAAACATCAAATGAAGAGATAAAGAACTCAGCCAAGCACCAAATGGAGTGAGAAAACTGACAGAGAACGGAGAGTGAGGAGACATTCATGCAGAGGTCCCCTACCAGCTAACACAGTGCAGATCCACCATCTTGGACTCCTACCAGAGACCAGCAAACAGGGGGTACAAGAAAGCAGCCTTAAGGAGCACCCAGTGGGAGACAAAAGAACTGGTAATTTGAGATATATGCTTTCCTGCCACCCACACTTCTTCACCCTGACTTGGCCTCCTCTACTTCCCGCAGCCACAATTTCTTGACCGGGAATCACTGGCTACTTGTATTCCACACGCCCAAACAGGCCAGCTCTCTGAGTGCCATTTGTTGGCTGCTGGTGCTGCTTTTTTCTGCTTCTTTTGATTTCTTCCTTACCTCTCACTACCTCCCCCTCCTTTCGCTCAAATACCTGACTCCATGCGCCATCTTTGCTTCTTCCTGAGGGGCTGCAGAGCTCTGGTAATTTGTTATATATGCTTTCCCACTCCTTACCCTTCTTCACCCACACTCGGCCCCCTCTTCTTCCTGCAGACAGTCTCTTGTCCAAGAAACATCAGCCCACACTAGCTGGCTCTCTGAGTGCCATTTGTTGGCTGCTAGTGTTGCTTTTTTTTCTGCTTCTTCTGATTTCTTCCTTACCTCTCACCTCCTCCCCCTCCTTTTGCTCAAATACCTGGCTCCATGCGCCATCTTTGCTTCTTCCTGAGGGGTTGTGGAGCTCCATTCGAGTGTGGAGCTGCTTCCCGCTGCTGTGTTGGTGGGATACCAGGGCTTTTGTCCGTTTGTTTGTTTTGAATTGTTTGTTTGTTTTCTTTTCCTTTTCTTGAGTGGGGAGCCCTTTCTGGCCAGGCGGAGCTGTGTGGCAATGAGACTGCCCCTTGGCTTGCACAGATGTGCATAGGGATCCCTGAGTGCATTTGTTTTTTCATTTTTTTTTTTTCTGTTTTCTTGGGGGCCTTTTTGTTTGTTTTTTTAATTTGTTTTCTTTTCTTTTCCCTATTTTTCACTTTTTGTCTTTCTTCATTGCTCAGTTTCTCATCTCTCTATAGCTTCCTTCTCATTCTCTTCCCTGAATACTTGACGTTGTATACCTCTATGCCTTCTAGCCAGGCTGTACTGCAACACCTGAGAGCGACTTCCCTAGACCTCATAGCTGCACCCGTGGGATCCCTGGGAACTTTGCAGTTCTTTAACCTTTCTGATTTTCATTTATTCATTCTTTTCTTACACTTCCCCTTTCTGTTTTTCTCCATTTCATAGTCTCTCATCTCTCCACTCCAACGGCAAGCTCCCCTAGCATTCTTTTTTATTTGTTTGTATGTTTTTGGCTCCTGTTCCTCTCTCCTCTCTCCCATATCCATCTTAGCTCCACACATAAAAATCTCCCTGCTGCATCCTGCCTACCTGCACCATGCACTTGACATCACACCACCAAGCAGAACAGGCGTGGCCTACTGGAACCTGCGATGCACTTATTACCAACCCGCTTTGGTGGCTGTAGTAAGTGCCACAAACAACCAATCCCAGTAACTCCTCTTCAGCTAGTCCTGCCCTGCTATACCATATCTGAGTGACTGACCCTGCCAATTGGAGAAGGAGGCAAAAAGCATTGTGCCCACAGATGAGCAAACAACAAAGAACACTCAGTCCACCTGCTCAGACATAGTCAAATTTAAAAAAAAAAGGTGGGGGGAACGAAACAAACAAATCGGCAATCAATAAATGAGAAAAAATAACTACTTAATGCCCAGAAGAAAGCAGACAATATCAAAACATTTACAAAAACAGGACAGGATGGTTCCAGTAGGCACCAAAAATAAAACACCAGATGACTCTCCAGTGGAAGAAAATGCACTAGAACTAACTGACAGGGAATTCATATCTCTAATATTCACAATTCTCTAAGAGCTGAGGCAAAAAGCTGACAAACATGAGGAAAAATAGGCAAATTCATGGAAAATACAGACAAAAATTGGAAGAATTCAGGAAAATAATGAAGGAACAAAATGCCAAAATAAATTCACAACCAGAAATTATACAAAGACAACAATTATAAATCCAAAAGATAAACAGCAAGATTTCAGAAATGTACGGTGTCATAGACGGGGTGAGAAGCAGATCTGAAATGGTGGAAGACATGATCAGTGGAACTGAAGACAAACACTTGGATACAAATCTGTTTCAGGAAAACTCGGAAAAAAGAACAAAGAAAAATGAAGAGACCCTGAGAATTATGTAAGATACAATCAAAAGGAAAAAGTTATGAGTGATTGTAATTCCAGAACAAGGGAAGAAAACAGAAAACACAGAGAGGATCATTGAAGAACTGCTGACTGAAAACTTCCCAAACATCATGAAAGATGAAAAGCTGGCTATCCAAGAAGCTCAATGAACACTGTATAGGAGAGACCCCAAAATAAAATAAACAAGGCATATCATAATCACACTCACCAAAACCAAAGACAAACAAAGAATCCTGAAAGCAGCTCATGAAAAACAAGAAGTCACATACAGGAGAGAAACAATAAGTCTAAGCTCAGATTATTCAGCAGAAACCATGCAGACAAGAAGGCAATGGGATGACATGTATAAACTCTTGAAAGACAAAACTTGCCAGCCAAGAATAATATATCTTGCAAAACTCTCATTCAGATTTGATGGTGAAATTGGGTCATTTCCAGATAAACAGAAATTAAGGGAATATGCTAAAGTCTAACCAAACTTACAAGAATTATTAAAGGGAGTTCTTCGATCTGAGGACAAACAGCTTCAGCTAACAGGCAGAACCTAGGAGGCAGGATCGTACCAGCCAGATACCAATCTAGGAAATGAACTCTCGAGGACTATCCAAAACCAAAAGAAATAAAACAAGGAATCAGAGCAGTTAATCAGTAAATGATAACAACATCAAAACAATAAAAGAGGGAATAAAAGGCACAGGTATAGAACCTTCTAATGGAGAGGAAGGCAAGGCGATACCAAGTAATGGTAGACTGCTTCAAACTTAGAAAGATAAGGGTAAAATTCATAGTAACTACAAGGAAAGTTAACAAACATACCCATTAAAAAAAAGAGGAAAAACATAAAGTCTCAGCAAAAACAAAACCTACAAAAACAAAAGAAATGAAAAAAAAAATTCCACAAACAAAAGTAGCTCAGCACAAGACGGTAAGAAGAACAAAGAAAACATTGGCACCACAAAAAATGGCACTACAAAATGACAGCAACAAACTCAAATCTATCAATAATTACACTGAATGTAAATGGATTCAATGCACCCATAAAGAGACGGAGAGTGACAGAATGGATAAGAAAACAGGATCCATCAATATGCTGTCTACAAGAGACACACCTTAGAAGCAAAGATGTGAATTTATTAAATGTCGAAGGTTGGAAAAAAATATATCAAGCTAACAACTACCAAAAAAGAGCAGGAGTGGCAATTCTAATCTCAAATTAGAATAGAATTTAAACCGAAATCTACCATAAAAGACAAAGAAGGACAGTATATAATGATTAAAGGGATGATCCATCCTGAAGACATACCCATAATAAACATCTACACACCCAATGACAGGGCTCCAAAATACATAAAACAAATTCCAACAACACTGAAAAGAGAAATTGACAGTTCCACAATAACAGTAGGAGACTTCAACACACAACTCTCCGTAATGGACAGAACAAGTAAGAAGAAACTCCACAAAGATACAGAAGACCTAAAGGGCACAATCAGCCAACTTGACCTCATAAACATATATAGAACACTCCATCCAAACGCTGCAAAGTGCACATTCTTTTCCAATGCACATAGAATGTTCTCCAGAATAGACCACATCTTAGGCCACAGAGCAATCCTCAACAAGATCCAAAATGTTGAGATAATTCAAAGTATCTTCTCTGATCACAATGCCATCAAGGTAGAAATTAACAATAGAAAGAGCAAGGGAAAAAAAATCAGTTACATGAAAACTGAATAATACCCTGCTTACACATCAGTGGGTAATAGAAGAAATCAGAGATGGAATCAAAAAATTCCTAGCATCAAATGAGAATGAAAATACATCATTCCAAAATCTTTGGGACACAGCAAAGGCAGTCCTCAGAGGACAATTTATAGCAATAGATGCACATATCAAAAAAGATGAAAGGGACAAAGTCAAAACATTAACTACAGAACTCAAAGAAATAGAAAGAGAACAGAAAAGAAAGCCCACAACCACAGGAAGAAAGGAAATATTAAAGATCAGAGCAGAAATAAATGAATTGGAGAACAGAAAAACAATAAAAAGAATCAACAAAAGCAAAAGTTGGTTCTCTGAAAGATTCAACAAAATCGACAAACCACTGGCCAGAGTGACAAAAGAAAAACAGGAGAGGACGCAAGTAACCTAAATAAGAAATGAAATGGGGGACATTACAACAGACCCAACTGAAATAAAAAAGGATTATAACAGAATATTATGAAAAACTATACTCCAACAGATTGGAAAACCTAGAGGAAATGGATAAATTTCTAGAAACACACGGCCTACCCAAACTACAACAAAGTGATGTTGAAAATCTGAACAGACCCATAACAAGAGAAGAGATTGAAAAGGTAATAAAAAAAAACTCCCAACCAAAAAAAAAGCCCTGGCCCAAATGGCTTCACTGGAGAATTCTACAAAATATTTACAGGAGAGGTTGTTCCAGTACTACTCAAGCTATTTCAGAGCATAGAAGACGAAGCAACACTTCCAAATTCATTCTATGAAGCCAGCATAATGCTGATACCAAAACCAGGCAAATACAAAACAGAAACAGAAAATTACAGACCAATATCTCTCATAAATATAGATGCAAAAATTCTGAACAAAATTCTAGCCAATAGAATTCAGCATCATATCAAAAAAATAATAAACCGCGACCAAGTAGGATTCGTACCAGCTATGCAAGGATGGTTCAACATTAGAAAATCAATCAACGTAATCCACCACATAAATGAAAGGAAAAAAAAGAATCACATGATCATCTCAATTGACGCAGAAAAGGCATCTGACAAAGTCCAACACCCATTTCTGATAAAAACTCTCAATCAAATAGGTATAGAAGGGAAATTTCTCAACATAATAAAGGGAATCTATGCAAAACCAACAGCCAACATCATTCTTAATGGAGAGAGGCTGAAAACATTCCCCTTGAAAATAGGAACAAGACAAGGATGCCCTTTATCACCACTCTTGTTTAACATTGTGCTGGAAGTTGTAGCTAGAGCAATAAGGCAAGAAAAAGAAATAAAGTGTGTCCAAATTGGTAATGAAGAAGTTCAACTGTCCCTATTTGCACATGATATGATACTATACATAGAAAACCCTAAAGACTCCACGAGAAATCTACTGGAACTTATAGAAAGATTCAGCAGAGTAGCAGGATACGAGCTAAACACTCAAAAATCAGTTGGATTCCTATACACCTATAAGGAGAATGATGAACAGGAAATCAGGAAAACAATTCCATTTTCAATAGCCCCTAAAAAGATAAAATATTTAGCAATAAATCTGACCAGGGATGTAAAAGACGAATACAAAGAAGACTACAAAACACTACTGCATGAAACCCAAAGGGATCTACATAAATGGAAAAACATACCATGCTGATGGATAGGCAGACTCAACATTGTGAAAATGACAATTCTACCCAAAGCAATTTACAAATACAACGCAATCCCAATCCAAATGCCAACAACATTCTTCAAAGAGATGGAAAAACTAATCATTAACTTTATATGGAATGGGTAGAAACCCCGAATAAGTAAATCACTACTGAAGAAGAAGAATAAAGTTGGAGGACTCAGACTACCTGACTTCAGAACCTACTATACAGCTACAGTAGTCAAAACAGCCTGGTACTGGTACAATGACAGATACATTGACCAATGGAACAGAATTGAGAACCCAGATATATATCCATCCACCTACAGTCACATGGTCTTTGAAAAGAGCTCAAAGTCCATAAAATGGGGAAAAGACAGTCTTTTTAACAAATGGTGCTGGCAAAACTGGATATCCATCTGCAAAAAATTGAAACAGGACCCATACCTCACGCTGTATACAAAAACTACTTCAAAATGGATCAAAGACCTGAATATAAAGCCTAAAACTATAAAGTTCATAGAAGAAAAAATTGGACCAACACTACAGGCCTTAATACCTGGCATTAACAGCATACAAACCATAACCATCAACGCACAAACCCCAACTGATAAGCTAGATAACTGGGATCTTCTAAAAATCAACACCTATGCTCTTCAAAAGACTTCACCAAAAGAGTAAAAAGAGAACCTACAGACTGGGAAAAAAATTTTGGACAGTACAAGTGAGACAAAGGTCTAATCTCCATAATCTACAAGGAAATCCAATACCTCTACAACAAAAAGACAAATAATCCTATTAAAAAATGGGCAAAGGAAATGAACAGACACTTCGCCAAAGAAGACATTCAGGTGGCCAACAGACACATGAGGAAATGCTTGCGATCACTAGCCATTAGAGAAGTGCAAATTAAAACCACAATGAGATACCATCTCACCCCGGCATTACTGGCATGAATCGAAAACACTGGAAATAACAAATGCTGGAGGGGCTGTGGAGGGATCAGAACTCTTATGCACTGCTGGTGGGAATGCAAAATGATACAACCATTCTGGAAAATGATATGGTGCTTCCTCAGAAAGCTAGAAATAGACATACCATTTGATCCAGCAACTCCACTCCTAGAGAAATAAGAATCGTCACTTGAATAGACACCTGTGTTCATGGCAGCATTGTTCACAATAGCAAAATGATGGAAACAACCTAGATGCCCATCAACAGATGAATGGATAAACAAACTATGGTACATACACACAGTGGGGTACTATGCAATGAGAAAGAACAATGATGAATCTGTTAATCATCTCATAACATGGATGAAACTGGAGGACATTATGCTGAGTGAAATAAGTCAATCACAAAAGGACAAATATTGTATGAGACCTCTATTGTAAAAACCCATGAAAAAGTTCACACACAAAATATAATAATCTTCGTTGGTTACCAGGGATGGGAGTGGTGGGGGAGAAATACTAAACAGGCAATAGATAAGTGATATCTTGGGTGAAGTGTGAGACAGTACACAATACAGGGGAAACTAGCACAACTTGTACAAGGAAAGGTCATGGAAGCCCCATAGACACATCCAAAGTCCCTGAGGGACTGAATTGCTGGGCGGAGGGCTGTGGGGACCATGGTTTCAGGGAACATCTAGGTCGATTGGCATGACACAGCTTGTAGGGATTGTGCTCTGCATTCTACTTTGGTGAGTGGTGTCTGAGGTCTTGGAGGCCTGTGAGCACACATCTGGGATACTCCACTGGTCTCATCCCTTCAGCAGCAAGGGAGAATGGAGAGAGCAGGATAAAAGGAAAAGGTTGGTCCAAAGGTCTGATTGTACACAGCTGCCGGGGTCTCCACCAGACTGAGTCCAGTGTGCCGAGGTACCACCACTGACTGCTCTGACTGGGATCACAACAGAGGGTTCTGGACGGGGCTGGAGAGGGATGTAGAACATGGTTCTATCTCACAGAAAGAAGACCAGATATTCTGGCCTAAAGGAGACTGGGGAAACACTGAGTGTATGGACCCCAGACACCGTTTTAGCTCGGTGGTGAGGTTATCTGCGAGGTTTACCGTTCAGCCTTGTAGTGGACAGCCCCGTAAAACCAAATGAGACTCACGAGGTATAGTAGTCCAGTGATGGGGGCCGGAGAGCAGAAGGGGACAGGGAAGCTGGTGATAGGGATCCCAAGGTTGAATAAGGATACTGCTGGTATGTTGTGAGATTGTTGACCATTGTCATAGGGCAACATTTGTAGTAACTGTTAAATGAGAAACTATTTTGTTCTGTAGGCCTTCATCTTAAGTGAGAGTGGCAGCACAAGTGGAGGAGCATGGTCAAAGTCGCTGAACTGCGCATGTAGAGGTTTTTGAGATGGTGTATCTTTGACTATGTGTATTTTCACCAAAAAAAGGGGTTGGGAGGTTAGAGGGTTGACGTGTTGTGGGGTTGTTGACCAATGTTGTGGAACAATATGTGTACTACTGTTTTATGAGAAACTATTTGTTCTGTAGCCCTTCACCTGAAGTGCAATAAAAAAAAAAAAGGAAAAAAAAAAAAAGAATTTGATAAACCTACCCAGCAGATACAACATACTATCTTTTTACTGTACCTATTCAACGTATATTCTGAGCAAATAATCCGAGAAGTTGGACTATATAAAGAATGGGGCATCAAGATTGGAAGAAGACTCATTAACAACCTGCATTATGCTGATGACACAACCTTGCTTGCTGAAAGTGAAGAGGACTTGAAGCACTTACTGATGAAGATCAAAGACCACAGCCTTCAGTATGGATTACACCTCAAGATAAATAAAAGGAAAATCCTCACAACTGGACCAATAAGCAACATCGTGATAAATGGAGAGAGGATTGAAGTTGTCAAGGATTTCATTTTGCTTGGATCCACAATCAACATTCATGCAAGCAGCAGTCAAGAAATCAAAAGACCCATGGCATTGGGCAAAGCTGCTACAAAAGTCCTCTTTAAAGTGTTGAAAAGCAATGATGTCACCCTGAAGACTAAGGTGCACCTGACTTAAGCCACAATATTTCCAATCGCATCATATACGTGCAAAAACTGGACAATGAATAAGGAAGACTGAAAAAGAATTGATGCCTTGAACTGTGGGGTTGGTGAATAATACTGAATATACCATGGACTGCCAAAAGAATGAACAAATCTGTCTTGGAAGAAGTACAACCAGAATGTCCTTAGAAGCAAGGATAGCGAGATACAGTTCATACTTCTGGGCAACATGGCTCTATAGGCAGAAGCACCACGCCGTCCCTCCACAGCAAAGATCTGAAAAACTAAGCCAAACAGAGAAAACGGCAATCCTGAATCCCTAAGCAGCAAATGAAGAGTTAAAGAACTCAGCCAAACACCAAATGGAATAAGAAACTGATAGAGAACAGAGAGCGAGGAAAAATACATGCAGAGGACCCCTATCAGCTAACGCAGCACAGATCCACCATCTTGGACTCCTATCAGAGATCAGCAAACAGGGTGTACAAGAAAGCAGCTTTACAGAGCTTACAGGAGGAGACAGAACAACCAGTAAACAGCGGTATACACGTTCCCTTCTCCCACACTTCTTCACCCCCACTAGGCCTGCAGTCAGTCTCTTGGCTGGGAAGCACCACTTTCACTCTGGTGTCACTTGGATTCCACCTGCCCACACTGCCCGGCTCCATAAGTACCATTTTTTGGCTGCTGGTGTTCCTTTTTTCCACTTCTTTAGATTTCTTCCTTACCTCTCACCACCTCCCCTTCCTTTCTCTCAAATACCTGGCTCCATGTGCCATCTTTGCTTCTTCCTGAAAGGCAGTGAAACGCCACTGGAATGTGAAACTACTTCCCAGCCTGTGCTGTCACACTGCTTGGATCCAGGGTTTTTTTTTAAATGTCTTTTGAATTGTTTGTTTTCTTTTTCTTTTCTCAAATTGGGAGCACATTCTAGCCAGACAGTACTGCATGGCTTGGAACTTACGACCTCAGTTTGTGCAGACCTGAGTGATTCCCTAGGACATTTCTTTTTTCTGGTTTTTTTGGGGGGAGTTTTTCTTGTTCTTTTTTATTTTTTACACATTTTGTTTTCTTTTTCCTGTTTTTACCTTTATGTCTTTCTTCATTACTCAGTTTCTCATCTCTCTATACTTTCCTTCTCTTCCTATCCCCTGAATACCTGGCACTAAGTGACAGCACTACTGCTTCTAGCCAGGCTGTACTTCATGGACTGGAAGCAACTTCCCCAGACCTTGGCGTCACTCCAGCAGAATCCCTGGGAGCTTTGCTTTTCTTCATTCATTCTAATTTTTATTTATTAATTTTTTCTTTTCTTTCCTTTTTTTTTCTTCTTCTCCTTTTTGTTTTTCTCCATTTCATAGTCTCTCATATCTCCACTCCAATGGCAAAATCCCCTGGCACTCTTTTTTGTTTGTATGTTTTTGGCTTCCATTCCTCTCTCCTCTCTCCTATACTCAACTTACCTCCACACATCACAGTCTCCACCCTCCATCCTGCCTACCTGCACCATGCACTGAACATCACACCACCAAGCACCCAAGGCAAGACCTATTAGAACCGGCCCTGCACTGATTACCAGCCCGCCTTCGAGGCTGTAGTAAGAGCCACAAAAAACCCATCCCAGAAACTCCTATTCAGCTACATCTGCCCTGCTGTATCATATCTGAGTGACTGACCCTGCCAGTTGGAGAAGGAGATGAAAAGTATCATGCCCAAAGATGAGCAAACAGCAAAGAACATACAGCCCGCTTCCTCAGACATAGTCAAATAAAATAAAAAAGCTGGATGAAACAAACAAACCTACAATCAATAAATGAGGAAAACAACTACCAACTGCCCGAAGACAGCAGAAAATATCAAACGTTTACAAAAACAGGACATGATGGTTCCAGTTGGCGTCCAAAATAAAACACCAGATAACTTTCCAGTAGAAGAAAAGGTGCTAGAACTACCTGATATGGAATTCAAATCTCTACTACTCAGAGCTATCCAAGAGTTGAAGCAAAAAGAAGACCAAAAGGAGGAAAAAATAGACAAATTCATGGAAAAGGCAGACAAATTCATGGAAAATACAGAAAAAAAAGGAAGAATTCAGGAAAATAATGCAGGAATAAAATGCCCAAATAAATTTACAACTAGACATCATACAAAAACAACAATTAGAAATCCAAAAGATAAACAATGAGATTTCAGAAATGGACAGTATCATAGAAAGGCTGATGAGCAGGTTTGAAACAGTGGAAGTCAGGATCAGTGAAATAGAAGACAAACACTTGGATACAACTCTGTCTGAGGAAAATCAGAAAAAAGAACGAAGAAAAATGAAGACACCCTGAGAATTATGTGTGATACAATCAAAAGCAAAAATTTTTGAGTGATCAGAGTTCCAGAACAGGGGGAGAAAACAGAAAACACAGAGAAGATCATTGAAGAACTGCTGACAGAAAACTTCCTCAATATCATGAAAGATGACAAGCTAACAATCCAAGAAGCTCAACGAAATCCATATAGGATAGACCGCAAAAGAAAATCACCAATACATATCATAATCACATTCACCAAAACCAAAGACAAACGAAGAATCCTGAGAACAGCTCAAGAAAAATAAAGTCACATACAGAGGTAAAAACAATAAGACTAATCTCAGATTATTCGACAGAAACCATGCAGGCAAGAAGGCAATGGGATGACATACATAAAACCTTGAAAGAAAAAAATTGCCAGCCAAGAATAATATATCCTGCAAAACTCTCATTCAGATATAATGGTGAGATTAAACCATTTCCAGATAAACAAAAATTAAGGGACTATGTAAAAATGAAACCAAACTTACAAGAATTCTTAAAGGGAGTCCTTTGGTTTGAGAACAAACAACATCAGCTCACAGGCTGAATCTAGGATGCACTATCCTACCAGCCAGATATTAATCTAGTAAATGAACTCTCAAGGACTATCCAAAACCAAAAGAAATACAACAGGGAATCAGAGCAATTAATCTGTAAATGACAGCAACATCAGAACAATAAAAGAAGGAATAAACAATGTAGGTATAGAACCTTCTCATGGAGAGGAAGGCAAGGTGATACCAAGTAATAATAGACTGCTTCAAATTAGAAAGATAAGGGTAAATTTCACAGTAACCACAAAGAAAGTTAAAAAACCCACTCATCAAAATACAGAGGAAAAACATAAAATCTCAGTAAAAACAAAATCTACAAAAACAAGAAATGAGAAAAAAAATCTAAAAAGAAAAGGAATTCAACACAGGAAAGTAAGAAGAACAAAGATAATGTCAGCAACACAAAAAAAAGCACTACAAAATGACAGCAATAAACTCACACTTATCAATAATTACACTGAATGTAAATGACCTAAATGCACCCATAAAGAGATGGAGAGTGACAGAATGGATAAAAAAAAACAGGATCCATCAATATGCTGAACACAAGAGACAGACCTTAGAAACAAAGACATAAATTTATTAAAAATCAAAGGTTGGAAAAAAATATATCAAGCAAACAACAACCAAGAAACAGCAGGAGTGACAATACTATCTCAGATAAAATAGACTTTAAAACAAAATCTACTACAAAAGACAAAAAAGGACACTATATAATGATTAAGGGGACGATCCATCATGAAGACATAACCATAATAAACATCTATGTACCCAATGACAGGGCTCCCAAATGCATAAAACTGATTCCAACAGCACTGAAAAGAGAAAGTGAGAATTCCACAATAATAGCAGGAGACTTCAACATACCACTCTCGGTGAAGGACAGAACATTTAGAAAAAAACTCAGCAAAGATACAGGAGACCTAAAGGGTACAATCAGCCAACTTAACCTCATAGACATATATAGAACACTCCACCCTACAGCTACAAAGTACACATTCTTTTCCAATGCACATGGAACATTCTCCAGAATAGACCACATCTTAGGCCACAGAGCAATCCTCAGCAAGATCCAAAGCACGGAGATAATACAAAGTATCTTCTCTGACCACGACAGCATCAAAGTAGAAATTAACAACATAAAGAGCAAGGAAAAAAAATCAATTACATGGAAACTGAATGACACCCTGCTTACAAACCACTGGGTAAAAGATGAAAGCAGAGATGGAATAAAAAAAACTCCTAGACTCAAATGAGAATGAAAACACATCATACCAAAACCTTTGGGACACAGCAAAGGCATCCTCAGAGGGCAATTTACAGCAATAGATGCACACATCGAAAAAGAAGAAAGGTACAAAATCAAAACATCAACTACACAATTCAAACAAATAGAAAGAGAACAGCAAAAAAAAAAAAAAGAAAAAAGAAAAAAAAAAAAAAAAAGCCTACAGCCACCAGAATAAAGCAAATAATAAAGATCAGAGCAGAAATAAATGAAATAGACAGCAGAAAAACAATAGAAAGAATCAATAAGACCAAAAGTTGGTTCTCTGGAAGAGTCAACAAAATGGACAAACCGCTGGCCAGAATGGCAAAAGAAAAACAGAAGAGGACGCAAATAACCCAAGTAAGAAATGAAATGGGTGACATTACAATAGACCCAACTGAAATAAAAAAGATTATAACAGTATATTATGAAAAATTATACTTCATCAAATTTGAACACCCAGAGGAAATGGATAAACTTCTAGAAACACACTACCTACCCAAACTATCACAAAGTGATGTTGAAAATCTGAACAGACTTGTAACAAGAGAAGAGATTGAAAAGGTAATAAAAAGAACTCCCAACCAGGAAAAGCCCAAGGCCAGATGGCTTAAGTGGAGAATTGTACCAAACATTCAGAGAAGGGCTTGTACCAGTACTACTCGATCTATTTCAGAACATAGAAAAGGAAGCAACACTTCCAAATTCATTCTATGAAGCCAGCATAACCCTGATATGAAAACCAGGCAAAGATGCCACAAAAAAAGAAAATTACAGACCAATATCTCTCATGAATATCGATGCAAAAATTCTCAACAAAATTCTAGCCAATAGAATTCAGCCTCATATCAAAAAAATAATACACCACAACTAAGTAAGATTGATACCAGGTATGCAAGTATGGTTCAACATTAGAAAATCAATCAACGTAATCCACCACATAAATAAAAGGAAAGAAAATAATCACACGATCATCTCAACTGACACAGAAAAGGCATTCAATGAAGCCCAACACCCATTCCTGATAAAAACTCTCATTAAAATGGGTTTAGAAGGGAAATTTCTCAACATAATAAAGGGCATCTATGCAAAACCAATGGCCAACATCATTCTTAACAGAGAGAGGCTGAAAACATTGCCTTTGAGAACAGGAACAAGACAAGGATGCCCTTTATCACCAGTCCTATTTAAGATTCTGCTTCAAGTTCTAGCTAGAGCAATAAGGCAAGAAAAAGAAATAAAGGGCATCTAATATGGTAATGAAGAAGTTAAACTGTCCCTCTTTGTGGGTGATATGATACTATACATAGAAAACCCTAAAGACTCCATGAGAAAACTACTGGAACTAATAGAAACATTCAGCAGAGTAGCAGGATACAAGATAAACATACAAAAATCAGTTGGATTCCTATACACCTATAAAAGAACAGTGAAAAGGACATCAGGAAAAAAATACCATTTATTATTGCTCCTAAAAAAATAAAATACTTAGGAATAAATCTAACCAGGGATGTAAAAGACCTATACAAAAAAACTACAAAACACTACTGCAAGAAACCCAAAAGGACCTACATAAATGGAAAAGCATTCCATGCTCATGAATATGTAGACTCAACATAGTGAAAATGACAATTCTACCCATAGCAATTTACAAATACAGTGCAATCCCGATCCAAATACCAACAATATTCTTTAAAGAGATGGAAAACTAATCATAGACTTTATATGGAAAGGGAAGAAGCCCCGAATAAATAAAGCACTATTGAAGACAAAGAATAAAGTAGGAAGACTCAGACTACCTGACCTCAGAACCTACTATACAGCTATGGTAGTCAAAACAGCCTGGTACTGACAGTACAGGGGAAACCAGCACAACTTGTACAACAAAAGGTCATGGAAGCTCCATAGACACATCCAAACTCCCTGAGGGACTGAATTGCTGGGTGGAGGGCTGTTGGGACCAAGGTCTTGGGGAACAGCTAGCTCAACTGGCATAACACAGTTTATAAAGACAATGTTCTACATTCTACCTTGGTGAGTAGTGTCTGCGGTCTTAAAAGCCTGTGAGCAGCCATTTAAGATACTCCACTGGTCTCACCCCTTCGGGAGCAAGGGAGAATGAAGAGAACAGGATACAAGGAAAAGATTAGTCCAAAGGACTAATGGACCACAGCTACCAAGGCCTCCAGTGGACTGAGTCCAGTACAGCTCGGTGGTGCCCGGCTACCACCACTGACTGCTCTGACCGGGATCACAACAGAGGGCTCTGGACAGAGCTGGAGAAGAATGTAGAACAAAATTCTAACTCACAAAAAGGAGACCAGATTTACTGGTCTACAGGAGACTGGAGAAACCCCGAGAGTATGGCCCCCAGACACCCCTTTAGCTCAATGGTGAAGTCATCTCTGAGATTCACCATTCAGCCTGCGAGTGGACAGCCCCATAAAACCAAATGGGACTAATGAGGTACAGCAGTCCAGGGAAAAGGTTCAGAAGGCAGAAGGGGACAAGGAAGCTGGTGATAGGGAACCCAAGTTTGAGTAAGGGTAATGTTGATGTGTTGTGAGGTTGTTAACCATTGTCATAGGGCAACATGTGTAGTAGCTGTTAAATGAGAAACTATTTTGTTCTGTAAGCCTTCATCTTGAGTGAGAATTACAGCACAATTGGAAAAGCATAGTCAATGTCACTGAACTGTGCATGTAAAAATTTTTGAAATGGTGTATCTTTGACTATGTATATTTTCACCAAAAAAAAAAGGGTCAAGAAGGGAGAGGGTTGACATGTTGTGGGGTTGTTAACCAGTGTCATAAAACAATACGTGTACTACTGTTTCATGAGAAACTATTCGTTCTGTAAGCCTTCACCTGAAGTACAATTAAAAAAAAAAATTTATAGACTTTCTACTATACCACCCTAAGGGATATTTTAGGGGCATCAACAAACTCTCTGACAATAAACTGAGGTTGCATGCCTTGCTGAGGCACCATAGTTGCAATTAATCTTAAATAGAATGTATATGGTGGTTTCAGTTTAATTCTTAATGGGCTATACTGTACATAATAAAATTACCACAGAGAAAAAAAGAAACAGCCTGTTACTGGTACAAGGACAGATACATTGACCAATGGGACAGAATGGAGAACCCAGATGTAAATCTATCCACCTATGGTCACCTGATCTTTGACAAGGTCCCAAAGTCTATCAAATGGAAATAGATATTCTAAATGGTGCAGGCAAAACTGGATGTCCATCTGCAAAAAAATGAAACAGGACCCATACCTCACACCATATACAAAAACTAATTCAAAATGGATCAAAGACCTAAATAGAAAGCCAAAACCTATAAAGTTCATAGAAGAAAATATAGGATCAACCCTAGAAGCCCTAATACATGGCATTAACAGGATACAAATCATCACCAACAACACACAAACTTCAGAAGATAAGCTAGATAACTGGGATCTTCTAAAAATCAAACACCTATGCCCTTGAAAAGACTTTACCAAAAGAGTGAAAAGAGAACCTACAGACTGGGAAAAAGTTTTTTGGACATTACAAGTCAGACAAAGGTCTAATCTTATCTACAAGAAAATCCAACACCTTTACAACAAAAAGACAAATAATCCAATTAAAAAATGGGCAAAGGAAATGAACAGACACTTCGCCAAAGAAGACATTCAGGTGGCCAACAGACACATGAGGAAATGCTCATGATCACTAGCCATTAGAGAAATGCAAAGTAAAACCACAGTGAGATACCATCTCACCGCAGCATTACTGGCACGAATCAGAAACACTGTAAATAACAAATGTTGTAGAGGCTCCCGGGAGATCTGAACTCTTATGCACTGCTGGTGGGAATGCAAAATGATACAACCATTTTGGAAAATGATAGGGTGCTTCCTTAGAAAACTAGAAATAGAAATACCATAGGATCCAGCAATTCCACTCCTAGCAATATATCCTAGAGAAAAAAGAGCCGTCACACGAATATACATACGCACACCTATGTTGACTGCAGCATTGTTCACAATAGCAAAAAGATGGAAACAACCTAGATGCCCATCAACAGATGAATGGATAAACAAACTATGGTACATACACACAGTGGGGTACTATGCAATGAGAAAGAACAATGATGAATCTGTTAATCATCTCATAACATGGATGAAAATGGAGGACATTATGCTGAGCGTAATAAGTCAATCACAAAAGGACAAATATTGTATGAGACCTCTACTGTAAAAACTCTTGAAAAGTTTACACACAAAAAGTAACAATCTTTGTTGGTTACAAAGGATGGGAGGGGGTGGGAGAAATAGTAAATAGACAACAGATAAACGGTAACTTTGGTGAAGGGTAAGACAGTATACAATACTGGGGAAGCCAGTACACCGTGTACAAGGAAAGGTCATGGAAGTTCCATAGGCACATCCAAACTCCCTGATGGACTGAATTGCTGGGTGGAGGGCTGCGGGGACCATGGTCTCAGGGAACATATAGCTCAATTGGTATAACACAGTTTATAAAGACAATGTTCTACCTTCTACCTTGGTGAATAGTGTCTGGGGTCTTAAAAGCCTGTGAGCAGCCACCTAAGATACTCCACTGGTCTCACCCTTTCTGGAGCAAGGGAGAATGAAGAGAACAGGATACAAGGAAAAGATTAGTGCAAAGGACTAATGGACCATGGCTACCAAGGCCTCCACCAGACTGAGTCCAGTACAGCTAGATGGTGCCCAGCTACCACCACTGACTGCCCTGACCAGGATCACAACAGAGGGTCCTGGACAGTGCTGGAGAAGGTTGTAGATCCAAATTCTGACACACGAAAAAGGCCAGGTTTACTGGCCTGACAGAGACAGGAGAAACCCTGAGAGTATGGCCCTGGACACCCTTTTAGCTCAGTGGTGAAGTCACTCCTGTGGTTCACCTTTTAGCTGGGGATTGTACAGCCCCATAAAACAAAATGAGACTAATGAGGCACAGCAGTCCAGGGACAAGTACTAGAAAGCAGGAGGGGACAGGAAAGCTGGTGATAGGGAACCCAGGGTTGAGAAAGGACAGTGTTGACATGGTTGTGGAATAGTTAACCATTGTCATAGGGCAATATGTGTACTAACTGTTTAATGAGAAACTATTCTGTTCTGTAAACCCTCATCTAATGTGCAAAAAAAAAAAAAAAATTATTTATGTGAGATCAAATTGACAACAGCAACTCATAAGGTTTGATGGGAAGCTTAGGGGGCAGTGAATTGAAGATAATGGTGATGGAATAATTTTGAAAAAGATAGTGAGAATAGCAGCACAACTGGAAGAATGTAATCGATGTCTCTGAATTGTACATGTAGAAATTTTTGAAATGGTGTATCTTTAGCTATGTATATTTTCACCAAAAAAGAAAAATGTCCTCCAAGTTAGAGAAGGGAGAGTATTGACATGCTGTGGGTTTGTTAACCAATGTCATAAAACAATATGAGTACTGACTGTGTAATGAGAAACTATTTTTTCTGTAAACCTTCACCTAAAGTACAATAAAAAAAATTAAAAAAAAGGATACAGTTCAGTAGCCTTTAGTATATTCACAGAGTTGAGTGACCATCACCACTAATTCCAGAACACTTCCATCAACCCAAAAAGAAACTCCACACCTATTAGCAGTTACTCCTCATTTCCCCCCTTCCAGCCCCTGACAACCACTAGTCTACTTTCTATGTCTGTAGATTTGCCTATTCTGGATGTTTCATATAAATAGAATCATGCAGAAAAAAAAAAAAAAAAAGAAAATGAAGAAGAAGCAAGGACAGGGAGACTTGGTTTCACATACTTTGGACTTATTATCAGGAGGGACCAGTCCCTGGAAAAGCACACCATGCTTGTTAAAGTAGAGAGTCAGTAAAAAAGAGGAAGACCCTAAAATAGATGGATTGACACAGTGGCTTCAACGATGGGCCCATGGATAACAATTGTGAGGATGATGCAGGACTCAGCAGGGTTTGTTCTGTTGTGCATAGGGTTGCTATGAGTTGGAATCAATTTGTTAGCACCTAACAACAACATAACAACCACATATTATATTATGTTATGTTATATTACAATATTATATTAGTATTACATTACATTGCATTATATTATATTATTATGTACAAGGAGCCCTTGCTGCACAATGGTTTAGTGCACTCAGCTGATAAGTGAAAGTTTGGTGGTTCAAACCCACCCAGCAGCTTCACAGGAGAAAGACCTGGTGATCTGCTCCTGTAAAGATTATAGCCTAGAAAACCTTATGGGACTCTGTCACCTGGGGTCACTGTGAGTTGAAAATCGACCTGATGGCAGCTAGGAACAACAACATATTATATATGCATATATAATTTATATATACGTCTCCCTATATGTTTCTTCTTAAATATTTGTTGTTGTAATATCAAAATCAGATCATATCCATTTAACTTATTGAATCCATGGACAAGATTTTAATCGAAGCAGGACAATAAACAAGTTAACAGCTCCTATACCTTTTCAGAATTGAGAGACCTCACAAAAGATTCTAATGAGTGCCATAAAAAATGGTAGCACATTGAGGAAAAAAAGACAATGTCAGTATGGCAGGATTAGAAAATTAGCTAAGGAAATGTACTTGTCACCAGGATTTAGAAGGCCCCTGGGTACTTCAATGTACAATGTTTCTTTTGCTTTTATAGCATGATTTTATTCAGTCATTGAACGTTATTTTACATTTATTGGAAAACCAAAAAAAACAAAAACAAAAACAAAACTTGTTGCCAGCGAGTTGATTCTGACTCATAGAGACTTTACAGGACAGAGGAGAACTGCCCCATAGGGTTACCAAGGAGTGCCTGGTGTATTTGAACTGCCAACATTTTGGTTAGCAGCCAAGCTCTTAACCACTGTGCCACAGTGCTCCTATTGGAAAACAGACTCAAGTAATTACATTAGGGATTTATTTTTTCAACACAACATGAAGCAGACTTTTTATAACTGTATAATAGATTTGATTGATATAGTCATTTTTTTCCAAAACGATCAGTATTTTGTGTATTTATTTTCCTTCAAAGGGGGAGAAAAAAAACACTCTTGTGTATGAATCAGTTGCGTTGGAAAGTCCAACAGTACCTTATGTTTTAAATTTTAATATTTATAGAAATAACTCAAGATTTATTTTTGATTAGGAAATAATGATTGTAGTCCTTCGACAATAGTTTTCAGTAGTATAGTATTAATGGGCATTTATATACACGTTTCAGCTTTCAAAAGTAATATGGAATAATAAGGAAAAGTATTACAAAATAAAAAATAAAAGCATTCTTCCTAAAACTCTTGCTGATCCTAACAGAGTTAACCACTAAGTATTGTGTATACTCTATATATTTTTAAAATAACCAACAAATACTTTTTTGAAAAACTTGTAGTATATCATATATATATAATATTTTCTAGTATATTTTAACATACTCTTTTTATTATTTTTAAAATTATAAAAGCAATACATTTTACTTGTTTAAAATTAAACCAAATAAAAACGTAATAAAAGCAGAAATTCTTTCTTTACCATAGCACACCCCTAGTCTCAATAACAATCCCTTTCTGTTAACAATTTGGTATGAAACTCATCACAAATTTATTGTCTGTAAGTATTTCACTGTCTCTGAGTATCTTTCCCTATTTTTCTTTTGGATAGTTCTTTGTTTTTTTTCTTATTACTCTTTAAGAGATCTTGGTAAACTACTGAAAATACTTTTCCAGTTTTTATTTTATCTTTAAACTTGACTTATTTTGTCTTACTTATATTGTTACCAATAGAAGTTGAAAATTGTTACGTAGTCTAATATATCAAACTGTTTTGTGGCTTCTGAGCATTATTTCAAATAAGACCCATTCTCCATGATTAGACTGATACCAGATTCACTCACATATTTTTGTATCATTTTTGTATTTATCACTTTTTTATATTTAATATCCTTTTATATTTTTCTTTCTTTCTCTGCTCCTTCCTTCATTTTCTTCCTTCCTTCCTTTTTACCTCTCTCCCTCCCTCCATCCTTTCTTTCCTTCCTTCTTTTTGGCTACCCTTCTTCCTTCCTTCCTCTTCCCCTCCCTCCCTCTTTCTTTCTTTGGTCTTAGAGTTAAAAGCTTTGCTTTTTCTTTCTAAGTAGTTAAATACAGTAATAACATTAGAGACATGGATTTTAAGAGATCTTTTAAAAAGAGCACTGCTATGGCTTGAATTGGGTTCCCCCAAAATATACGTTCAAATCCTAATGCTTGTACCTGTGAATGTAACCTTATTTGGCAATAAAGTCTTTGCAGAAGTAATCGATTAAGAGGGGGTCATTGTGGTGGGCCCTAATTCAATATGACTGGTGACCTTATAAAAAGAAGACACGAGTCACAGACACACACAGAGAGAAGACAGCCACGTAAAGAAGGAGTCAGAGATTGGAGTTATGCTGCCACATGCCAAAGAACTGCTAGAATTACCTGAAGCCGGAAGAGGCAAGGAAGGACCTTTCCCTAGAGCCTTCAAAGGGAGCATGGTACTGTCAACACCTTGATTTTTTTATTTAAAGCCTCAAGAACTGTGAGACAATAAACTTCTGTTGTTTTAAGTTGCCTTGTGGTACTTTGTTACAATAGCCCCAGGAAACTAATACAAGCACCTTCCAAATAAAAACATTTAAATGACTTGCCTTTGGAAATTTGGGCTAGTAGTAAAACATTGAGTAAGATTTTCTTTTTTTTTTTTTGTATTTTGAGTGCTATTTATTTATTTATTTATTTATTTATATATATTTTATTGTACTTCAGGTGAAAGCTTACAGAGCAAATAGTTTCTCATGAAATAGTAGTACACATGTTGTTTTTTTTGACATTGGTTAACAACCCCACAACGTATTAAGCCTCTAAATTCTCAACCTTTTTTTTTGATGAAAATTACAGATGGCCAAAGATACACCGTTTCAAAATTTTCTACATTCACAGTTCAGTGACATTGACTACGCTCTTCCAACTGTGCTGTTATTCTCACTTAAGATGAAGGCTTACAGAACAAAATAGTTTTTCATTTAACAGTTACTACACATGTTGCCCTATGACAATGGTTAACAATCTCACAGCGCATCAAGAATATCCTTACTCCACCTTGTGTTCCCTATCACCAGGGGGCTTCCTTGTCCCCTTCTGTCTTCTGGACCTTGTCAGTGGACTATTGTACCTCTTTAGTCTCATTTGTTTATTTATTTATTTATTTATTTTTATTTTATTTAAACACCATTTCAAAACTTTTTACTTACACATTTAAGTGATATTGACTATGCTCTTCCAATTGTGCTGCCATTCTCGCCCAAGATGAAGGCTTACAGGACAAAACAGCCTCCCATTTAATAGTTACTACAAATGTTGCCCTATAGCAGTGGTCAACAATCTCACAATACATCGACAGTGTCCTTATTCAATTTGTGTTCCTTATCATCAGTTTCCTACTCTCCCTCTGCCTTCTGGCCCTTGTCACCGGACTCCTGTACATCGTTAGTCCCATTTAGTTTTACTGGGGTGTCCATTCCCAGGCTTAACATCGAACCTTGAAGGTAACTTCCCCTCTGAGCTGAAAGGGTGTCTGGGGGCCACACTCTCGAGGTTTCTCTAGTATTCTTTAGGCCAGTATATCTGGTCTTCTTTTTTTTTTTTTTTTGGGAGTTAAAATTATGCTCTACATCCTACTCCAGCTCTGCCCAGAACCCTCTGTTGTGATCCTGGTCAGAGGAGTCATTGGTGGTAGCTGGGCACCATCCAGCTGTACTGGGCTCAGTCCCGTGGAGGCCTTGGTAGCTGTGGACCATTAGTCCTTTGGACTGATCTTTTCCTTGTATCCTGTTCTCTTCGTTCTCCCTTGTTCCCGAAGGGATGAGATCAGTGGAGTATCTTAGATGGCCGCTCATAGGCTTTTAAGACCCCAGACACTACTCACCAAGGTAGAATGTAGAGCATTATCTTTATAAGTAGTGTCATGCCAATTGAGCTAGATGTTCCCCGAGATCATGGTCACCAGAGCCCTCTGTCCAACAACTCAGTCCCTCAGGGGGTTTGGATGTGTCTATAGGGCCTCCATGACCTTTCCTTGTGCAGGTTGTGTTAGTTTCCCCTGTACTATGTACTATCTCATCTCTCACCCAAATTACCACTTACCTATTACCTATTTAGTATCCCCCCCCCCCCCATCCCTGGTAACCAACAAGGATTGTTACATTTTGCATGTGAATTTTTTCATGGGTTTTTACAATAGAGGTCTCATACAATATTTGTCCTTTTGTGATTGACTTATTTCACTCAGCATGATGTCCTCCAGTTTCATCCATGTTATGAGATGGTTCACCGATTCATTGTTCTTTCTCGTCGCATAGTACTCCATTGTGTGTATGTACCATAGTTTGTGTATCCATTCGTCTGTTGATGGACATCGAGGTTGTTTCCATCGTTTTGCTATTGTGAATAATGCTGCCATGAACATAGGTGCGCATATGTCTATTCGAGTGATGACTCTTATTTCTCTAGGATATATTCCTAGGAGTGGGATTGCTGGATCGAATGGTACGTCTATTTCTAGCTTTCTGAGGAAACGCCATATCATTTTCCAAAATGGCTGTATCATTTTGCATTCCCACCAGCAGTGTATAAGAGTTCCCGTCTCCCCGCAGCCCCTCCAACATTTGTTATTTCCAGTGTTTTTGATTCGTGCCAGTAATGCCGGGGTGAGATGGTATCTCATTGTGGTTTTAATTTGCATTTCTCTAATGGCTAGTGATCGTGAGCATTTCCTCATGTGTCTGTTAGCCATTTGAATGTCTTCCTTGGTGAAGTGTCTGTTCATTTCCTTTGCCCATTTTTTGATAGGATTGGTTGTCTTTTTGTTGTAGAGGTGTTGGATTTTCTTGTAGATTATGGAGATTAGACCTTTGTCTGACTTGTACTGTCCAAAAATTTTTTCCCAGTCTGTAGGTTCTCTTTTAACTCTTTTGGTGAAATCTTTTGAAGAGCATAGATGTTTGATTTTTAGAAGATCCCAATTATCTAGTTTATCTGTTGGGTTTTTTGTGTTGATGTTTATGGTTTGTATCCTGTTAATGCCATGTATTAAGGTCTGAAGTGTTGGTCCTATTTTTTCTTCTATGAATTTTATAGTTTGAGGCTTTATATTCAGGTCTTTGATCCATTTTGAAGTAGTTTTTGTATATGGTGTAAGGTTTGGGTCCTGTTTCATTTTTCTACAAATGGATATCCAGTTTTGCCAGCACCATTTGTTAAAAAGACTGTCTTTTCCCCATTTGATGTATTTTGGGCCCTTGTCAAAAATCAGGTGACCGTAGGTGGATGGATTTACATCTGAGTTCTCAATTCTGTTCCATTGGTCAATGTCTCTGTTGTTGTACCAGTACCAGGCTGTTTTGAGTACTGTAGCTGTATAGTAGGTTTTCAAGTCAGGTAGTGTGAGTCCTCCAACTTTATTCTTCTTCTTCAGTAGTGCTTTACTTATTCGAGGTTTCTTCCCTTTCCATATAAAGTTAATAATTAGTTTTTCCATCTCTTTGAAGAATGTTGTTGGTATTTGTATCGGAATTGCATTGTATTTGTAGATTGCTTTAGGTAGAATTGCCATTTTCACAATGTTGAGTCTGCCTATCCATGAACATGGTATGTTTTTCCATTTATGTAGATCCCTTTGGGTTTCATGCAGCAGTGTTTTGTAGTTTTCTTTGTATAAGTCTTTTATATTCCTGGTCAGATTTATTCCTAAGTATTTTATCTTTTTAGGGGCTATTGAAAATGGTATTGATTTCCTGATCTCCTTTTCATCGTTCTCTTTACCGGTGTATAGGAATCCAACTGATTTTTGAATGTTTATCTTGTATCCTGCTACTCTGCTGAATCTTTCTATTACTTCCAGTAAATTTCTCGTGGAGTCTTTAGGGTTTTCTATGTATAGTATCATATCATCTGCAAACAGGGAGAG
This sequence comes from Dugong dugon, assembly GCA_030035585.1. Lineage (NCBI taxonomy): Eukaryota > Metazoa > Chordata > Mammalia > Sirenia > Dugongidae > Dugong > Dugong dugon. Next base: position 41,443,962 of record CM057479.1, read on the forward strand.
TTTAACTTCTTCATTACCAATTTGGATGCCCTTTATTTCTTTTTCTTGCCTTACTGCTCTAGCTAGAACTTCCAGCACAATGTTAAATAGGAGTGGTGATAAAGGGCATCCTTGTCTTGTTCCTGTTTTCAGGGGGAATGTTTTCAGCCTTTCTCCATTAAGAATGATGTTGGCTGTTGGTTTTGCATAGATTCCCTTTATTATGTTGAGAAATTTCCCTTCTATACCTATTTTATTGAGAGCTTTTATCAGGAATGGGTGTTGGACTTTGTCAAATGCCTTTTCTGCATCAATTGAGATAATCATGTGATTTTTTTCTTTCCTTTTATTTATGTGGTGGATTACGTTGATGGATTTTCTAATGTTAAACCATCCTTGCATACCTGGTATGAATCCTACTTGGTAGTGGTGTATTATTTTTTTGATATGATACTGAATTCTATTGGCTAGAATTTTGGTCAGAATTTTTGTATCTATATTCATGAGAGATATTGGTCTGTAATTTTCTTTTTTTGTGATGTCTTTGCCTGGTTTTGGTATCAGCGTTATGCTGGCTTCATAGAATGAATTTGGAAGTGTTGCTTCCTCTTCTATGCTCTGAAATAACTTGAGTAGAACTGGTACGAGCTCTTCTGTAAATGTTTTGTAGAATTCTCCAGTGAAGCCATCTGGGCCAGGGCTTTTTTTGGTTGGGAGTTTTTTTATTACCTTTTCAATCTCTTCTCTTGTTATGGGTCTGTTCAGATTTTCAATATCACTTTGTTGTAGTTTGGGTATGCCGTATGTTTCTAGAAATTTATCCATTTCCTCTAGGTTTTCAAATTTGTTGGAATATTGTTTTTCATAATATTCTGTTATAATCTTTTTTATTTCAGTTGGGTCTGTTGTAATGTCCCCCATTTCATTTCTTATTTGGGTTATTTGTGCCCTCTGCTGCTTTTCTTTTGTCAGTCTGGCCAGTGGTTTGTCGATTTTGTTGATTCTTTCAAAGAACCAACTTTTGGTTTTGTTGATTCTTTCTATTGTTTTTCTGTTCTCTATTTCATTTATTTCTGCTCTGATCTTTACTATTTCCTTTCTTCCAGTGGTTGTCGGCTTTTTTTGTTGTTCTCTTTCTATTTGTTTGAGTTCTGTAGTTAATGTTTTGATTTTGTCCCTTTCTTCTTTTTTGATATGTGCATCTATTGCTATAAATTGTCCTCTGAGGACTGCCTTTGCTGTGTCCCAAAGGTTTTGGTATGATGTGTTTTCATTTTCATTTGATTCTAGGAATTTTTTAATTCCATCTCTGATTTCTTCTATTACCCATTGATGTGTAAGCAGATTATTATTCAGTTTCCATGTGTTTGATTTTTTTTCCTTGCTCTTTCTAGTGTTAATTTCTACCTTGATGGCATTGTGGTCAGAGAAGATACTGTGAATTATCTCAGCATTTTGGATCTTGTTGAGGATTGCTCTGTGGCCTAAGATGTGGTCTATTCTGGAGAACGTTCCATGTGCATTGGAAAAGAATGTGTACTTTGCAGCGGTTGGATGGATTGTTCTATATATGTCTATGAGGTCCAGTTGGCTGATTGTGTCCTTTAGGTCTTCTGTATCTTTGCTGAGTTTCTTTTTAGTTGTTCTGTCCTTTACTGAGAGTGGTGTGTTGAAGTCTCCTACTATTATTGTGGAACTGTCAATTTCTCTTTTCAGTGCTGTTAGAGTTTTTTTTATGTATTTTGGAGCCCTGTCATTGGGTGCATAGATATTTATTATGGTTATGTCTTCATGATGGATCATCCCCTTAATCATTATATAGTGTCCTTCTTTGTCTTTTATGGTAGATTTTGTTTTAAAGTCTATTTTATCGGAGATTAGAATTGCCACTCCTGCTCTTTTTTGATAGTTGTTAGCTTGATATATTTTTTTCCAACCTTTGATTTTTAATAAATTCACATCTTTGTTTCTAAGATGTGTCTCTTGTAGACAGCAAATAGATGGATCCTGTTTTCTTATCCATTTTGCCACTGTCCGTCGCTTTATGGGTGCATTGAGTCCATTTACGTTCAGTGTAATTATTGATAGATGTGAATTTGTTGCTGTCATTTTGTAGTGCTTTTTTTTGTGATGCTGAAGTTTTCTTTGTTCTTCTTACTCTCTTGTGCTGAGTTCCTTTTGTTTGTGGATTTTGTGTTCATTTCTTTTGTTTTTGTAGGTTTTGTTTTTGTTGAGACTTTATGTTTTTCGTCTTTATTTTTATGAGTTGGTTTGTTAACTTTTTTTGTGGTTACCATGAATTTTACCCTTATCTTTATAATTTTGAAGCAGTATACCGTTACTTGGTATCGCCTTGCCTTCTTCTCCTTTAGAAGGTTCTATACCTATGCCGTTTGTTCCCTCTTTCATTGTTTTGATGTTGTTGTCATCCTTTGATTGATTTCTCTGATTCCCTGTTGTATATCTTTTGTTTTTGGAAAGTCGTCTGTAGTTCAGTTCCTAGAATGGTATCTGGTTCATGTTAACCTGCGTCCTAGGTCCTAGGTCCTGCCTGAGGGTTTAAGCTGTTTGTCCTCAGATCGAAGAACTCCCTTTAATAATTCTTGTAAGTTTGGTTTGACTTTTGCATATTCCTTTAGTTTCTGTTTATCTGGAAATGACCTAATTTCACCATCCAATCTGAATGAGAGTTTTGCAGGATATATTATTCTTGGCTGACAATTTTTTTCTTTCAAGATTTTATATATGTCATCCCATTGCCTTCTTGCCTGCATGGTTTCTGCTGAATAATCTGAGCTTAGTCTTATTGTTTCTCCTCTGTATGTGACTTCTTGTTTTTCACGAGCTGCTGTCAGGATTCTTTGTTTGTCTTTAGTTTTAGCGAGTGTGAATGTGATATGTCTTGGTGATTTTCTTTTGGGGTCTCTTCTATATGGGGTTCGTTGAGTTTCTTGGATGACCAGCTTTTCATCTTTCATGATATTGGGAAAGTTTTCTGTCAGCAGTTCCTCAATGATCCTCTCTGTGTTTTCTGTTTTCTCCCCCTGTTCTGGTATGCCAATCACTCGTAAGTTTTTGCTTTTAATTGTGTCCCACATAACTCTCAGGGTCTCTTCATTTTTCTTTGTTCTTTTTTCTGAGTTATCCTGAAACAGAGTTGTATCCAAGTGTTTGTCTTCAGTTACACTGATCCTGTCTTCCATGGTTTCAATTCTACTTCTCAGCCCTTCTATGACACCGTCCATTTCTGAAATCTTGTTGTTTATCTTTTGGATTTCTAATTGTTGTTTTTGTATAATTTCGAGTTGTGAATTTATTTTGGCATTTTGTTCCTGCATCATCTTCCTGAATTCTTCCAATTTTTTGTCTGTATTTTCCATAAATTTGTCTATTTTTTCCTCATGTTTGTCAGCTTTTTGCCTTAGTTCTTGGAAAATTCCGAGTATTAGTGATTTGAGTTCCGTATCAGGTACTTCTAGTGCATTTTCTTCCACAGGAGAGCTATCTGGTGTTTTAATTTGGACGCCTATTGGAGCCATCTTGTCTTGTTTTTGTAAATGTTTTGATATTGTTTGCTGTTTTCGGGGCATTCAGTAGATATTTCTCTCATTTATTGATTGTAGAGTTTTTTTTTTTTTTTTCATTCTTGTGGTACAGCTGGGCAGATCTAGTTGAGGAGGAGCCACTGGGATGGGTTGCTTGTGGCACTCACTGCAGCCACCAGGACGGTCGGTAGTCAGTGCTGGGCAGGTTCCAATAAGGCGTGCCTGCACCGCTTGGTGATGTGATGTCTAGTGCACGGTGCAGGTAGGTAGGGTGCAGCGGGAAGATGGTTATGTGTGAAGCTAAGCTGGATATGGGAGAGAGGAGAGAGGAGGAGGAGCAAAAAGCATACAAACATTAAAGAATGCTAGGGGAGCTTGTCGTTGGAATGTACAGATGAGAGACTATGGGATGGAGGAAACCAGAAGGGGGAAGAGAAAGAAAAGGAAAGAATGACCAAATAAAAATCAGAAAAGTTAAAGAACTGCAAAGTTCCCAGGGATCCCACCGATGCAGCTATGAGGTCTGGGGGAGTCGGTCTCAATTTTCACAACTCAGCCTGGCCAGAAGGTACAGAGGCATACATCGCCTGGAATTCAGGGATCAGAAAGAGAAGGAAGAGATAGACAAGAAATTAAGCAATGAAGAAAGACAAAAGAGAAAAAGAGGTAAAAGATGACAAAACTAATCAAAAAAGGAAGAAAAATAAAATTGAGAGAAAAAAAAAAAGGGCAACACCAGCAGTCAGTGCCTACAAATGGGACCCAGAGAGCCCCCACTCAGGGGCGCAAATTCCAAGAAGCCGGTAGTCTCGGGGTTAAGTGACCGTGGCCACGGGAAGCAGAGGGGCCAACAAACAAAGGCCCCAGGATCCCACCCGCGCAGGAGCCCAGACCTGGAAACAGCCACACGCCCGAACGCAGCCCTACAGCCCCGCAGGAGAGAGCAGAGACGGCACTCGGAACCAGGCACCCAGGCAAAAGGAGGGGGAGGCGGCAGAAAAAGGCTCGCTAGCGGCCGGCAAACGGCTCCCAGAAAGCCCCCCGCCCGGGCGCGCGGAATCCAAGCACCGGCGCCCCCCAGCTCAGGGACTCCGGCCACGGAAAGCAGAGGGGCGAACAAACATAGGCCCCGGGATCCCACCCACGCGGGAGCCCAGACCTAGAAACAGCCACACGCCCGCACGCAGCCCTATAGCCCCGCAGGAGAGAGCAGAGACGGCACTCGGAACCAGGCACCCAGGCAAAAGGAGGGGGGGGCGGCAGAAAAACGTTCGCTAGGTGCCAGCAAACGGCTCCCAGAAAGCCTCCAGCCCGGGCGCGCGGAATCCAAGCACCGGCGCCCCCCTGCTCAGGGACTCCGGCCACGGAAAGCAGAGGGGCGAACGAACAAAGGCCCCGGGATCCCACCCACGCGGGAGCCCAGACCTAGACACAGCCACACGCCCGCACGCAGCCCTACAGCCCCGCAGGAGAGAGCAGAGACGGCACTCGGAACCAGGCACCCAGGCAAAAGGAGGGGGAGGCGGCAGAGAAAGGTTCGCTAGCTGCCAGCAAACGGCTCCCAGAAAGCCGCCAGCCCAGGCGCGCGGAATCCAAGCACCAGCACCCCCCAGCCCAGGGACCCTGGCCACGGAAAGCAGGGGATCCCCAGCTGAGGCGGAGAGGGGTGGGTGGTGGGAGAGCGCGCACCGCAGTTTACCGGTCGTTCTGTCTCCGACCAGATGCTCTGCAAGGCTGCTCTCCCGTTTGCTGGTCTCCGATAGGAATCCAAGATGGTGGATCCGCGCTGCGTTAGCTGGTAAGGAATCTCTGCCTGAGTCTCTCCTCGCTCTCCGTTCTCTTTTAGTATTCTCACTCCGTTTGGTGTTTGGCTGAGTTCTTTATCTCTTCATTTGGTGTTCTAGGGTTTCAGGATTGTTGATTCTCTGTTAGGCTTAGTTTTTCGGATCTTTGCTGTGGAGGGACGGTGTGGTGTTTCTGCCTAGAGCGCCATCTTCCGAGTCCGAGTAAGATTTTCAAAAAAAAAAAAAAAAAAAGTTTGCAATTTATGTTCTAAAGGGTTAATTGTGCAAACTATAAAATATGAACCCTAGTTAGAGGTAATAGAAGCTCTTTTATATTTCTACCATCCTGTTTTATAGAAAAATTACTTATAAAATCTCCGACTTATAATTCTATACTCTTTTTAATTGATGACAGTGTCAAGGAATTTGAGCTCCATTAAAGATTCTGCCTCAGTTTTAGACAACGCTATTTAGAGCTGTTATATGTTAAGTTGCCTTTCTAAACCTTCCCATTCTTTGGTCTCAATCAGCCTTTGGGATCAAAAGAGAATTGGTTAAATACTTTACTATGAAGTGCTTTTTTGATAATAAGAAGAGTCCTTATTCCATGTCCCATTTTATTCTCCAGATTTAGAACCTTCAATCATTTTAAAAACAAATTTTAATGAAATATAATGTTTAGTCATCTTTCCATCAAGGTTGCTGTCCATACTGTGGTCTATGAGTCTTGTAACATTGAATGCTCAGAAATAAATTCAGTATTCCAGATATAGACTGAGCAATGGAATTTACCATTTTTCATATCGGGGCACAATATTTCTACTCATGTAACTCAAGAAAGAGTTGCTTGATTTTTGTCATGGTTTGAATTATCTCCCCCCCAAAATGTGTGTATCAATTTGGCTAGGCCATGATTCCTGGTACTGTGTGATTTTCCTTTATGTTGTAAACCTGCCTTATGATGTTAATGAGGGAGGATGGGTGGCAGTTGTGTTAGTAAAGCAGGACTGGATCTACAAGACTGGATTGTGTCCTGAGGCAATCTCTTGAGATATAAAAGAGAGAAGTGAGAAGTAAGACAGGGGGACCTTATACCATCAAGAAAGCAGTGCCAGGAGCAGACGGCCGAGAGAGAGAAAGCCTTCCCCTGGAGCTGACACCTTGAATTTGGACTTTTAGCCTACTTTACTGTAAGGAAATAAACTTCTCTTCGTTAAAACCACCCACTTGTGGTATTTCTGTTATGGCAGCACTAGATGACTAAGACAATTTTCCTTGTGTTTCTATTTTTTTTTAAGTTAACTAAAATACGAAGTTAACTCATCAAGTTTGTGATGAACTAAAATCTCCAAATCTTCTCATGAACAAAATTTTGAATTGGTTAGCACCATTAAACGTATTTTAAACCTACATATAATATATTTTGTTTTGTAAATTAAATCCCAACTTGTTGAATTGGGCAGTTTCCACAAATTAAAACTCATTTATTGATTTATTAATATTATTATTTCAGATATTAATATATACAACACATTTTACTAGTTGTTAGAACAAAGGAAGACAGATTAGAACATGTCTGTTCTTCTCCAAACATGAAATCTAAAAGATATAGCTCAAATTAAAAAAATAAGTCAATCATTTAGAGAAAAAGGCTAGAGATGGGTTGATCATGGGAGAAGAAGCAGGCTACTAATCCAAGTTAGAACACTGGCTGGAATTAGAAGCCTATAGCTGCTTGCTTAATAACATGGGATCCTAAACTTATCTGGAACTAGGTGAGATTGACAGAGAGAGAACCTATATTATAAGAAAATGGAGCATGTTTCTAGTACTATGCCAATATATATACGGTATCTTTGAATGTTATGTACAACTAACAACGTCAAAAAAAAAAAAAGAAAAGAAATATTCACAGAGTTCAGAGGATCATGACATATTCCTAATAAATGTATACTGACTCTGGATATCTTTATATTCTTATGAGTTTCATATTTTTATGTTTAATAAAATATTATATGTATATATACGTTTCATACACACGTATGTTTAATGATGACTTTTTGTTATTGTAAAAAGTAAGAGCTTAATTCCACAGGCTCAAATGCCCTTTTAATGCATGTGCAAAATAGCTTGAGAAAATAAAATGTTCCTAAGAAAATATGGGATTTATTATGTTGCTTGACCTCCAGATATTTTTTTTTTAACTTGTTCTAGAATCTTGTCTGGAGACAAAGTAAACATTAAGATTTCATGATTTGCATAAACTATGTTCTTACTGTTAAAACTTCCAAATTTTATTTTTCTAGTATTTTTATATCGCTATATTTGGGTATAGTTCAATAAGTTTGTTTTAGAAAGCCTAAATCTGAGAAACAGTTTCTACAGTAGTAATATTTACTCTTACTTTTCTTAAATATTGATTAATATATAAATAAAAATATCATGCTTTGATCAAGGCTTCAGGAATATAGTAACAGACATGACCCTGAAAGACAGATTGTTATGCTCAATAGCCAATACTTTCTGGTGGATTCTTTTTAAATACTTTCTGATGTAAAACAATGTTAACACTCCATGAACACTCATAATCTCCAACAGACATATTTGCCATTTTCTTCCCAATTAATTATTTTTATGGGAGAATGAGACAGCTCTAGTCTCTCAGTATTGTTCTTGTTAATAAGGTCCAAAGACTATGTATAGTAATTCTATTTGCAAATACTAGAATCCTTAGATATGACTTATGTAGATCAATCAGGAAAGTTAGATCCTATGTGAAGTGAAATCAAAATGTTCATTAAAATGGATCTGAATCTGAGAGTAGAATGGCAAAAGGGTAAAATGAAGATGATGAACTAAGGCTAAAACCTATTCAGTAAAGATAGAGCAAGTGTTCTTGAGGTCCATTGACAACTTAGATGAAGAAAGGGCAGTAAATATTCTAAGAAAAAATACACCTGGGAAAGAAGAGCCAACCCTTTCCCTCAGCCTCTTAAGTTAGGAGGAATAGAAGGATGAGAGGAGTGGATTCACCAACAAAGAGCGTGGAAGATAGAGTAAATGTAAAAGACTAGAAGTTTAAAGGACAGAAAATATTTTTTTAATAATATTTCTTAAAATACAAATTATAATTAATAAAGAGAGTAGACGGTATCTTATATTACATTTCAAACATTAGCATACAATAATTATCAGAATAACAATACATATAAAACATTAATATGTACCATAAATTAAAGCATAATAGAACAAACATATGTAAAAATATTATACTCAATTTTACTCTATTTACCATGATCACTTTGATGTTTTAAGAAAATCTTGAATGCATTGGTTTTCAAAGTGTGGCCTTGGACTAGCAGCATCAGGATCACCGGGAAACTTGTTGGAAATACAAATTTTCAGACCCCATCCCAGACCTAATGAATTGAAAAACTCTGGAGTGGGGATGGAGTGCAACTAATTCTCCATGTGATTCGGATGCCAGGGAAATTTGAGAAAGGAGCCCTGGTGGTACAATCGTCAAGTGCTCAGCTGCTAACTGAAAGGTCAGTAGTTTGAACCTACCAGTGGCTCTGCTGGAGAAAAGACCTGGTGATCTGCTCCTGTAAAGATTACAGTGTAGAAAATCCTATGGGCACTTCTACTCTCTCTTATAGGGTCCCTATGAGTCAGAATTGATTTGACAGCACACAACAACAGCAAAGTATGAGAACCACCTCTTAAACCAATGCTTTTCAGTGTTGGCGGTGGAGTGGAATCACCTGGAGATCTTTTTCAAATTACATTAGCCTCACCTATGTTGATTCTAGTTTAGTAGGTTTAACATAATTTTTAAGCTTTTGTATTTCTTACAGCATTTTACACAATACAGTTACACTGTATTGTGGTGCTGATCTAATATTTTGTTCACTCTGCACTGTTTTTTCTTTTTCTTTTTTTATGGGCTACTGATATGCATTCAGAATGACAAATATATATATACAAACTTTTCCATTGAAACAAAACCAATGATTATACTACACTGACTTCTTAAAATAACTTCTAAAAATTGACCTAATAGACACACACACAACCTACCTACAAATTATAAGGGCAAGAGTACTCCATAGGACAAAACCATAGAGAATATAAAACAAAACCACCTTGTTTCAAACTAATCTGAGACATTAGACACAAGCTTTTAATCAGTTTTGGAGTATTCCTAATAAAGATCTCTTCACATAATACTTTTCCCATATTTTCTCTCCCCTCTCATTTTGTGACTATGTATACATATGACAGTCTTTTCACTGTTTTTTTTTTTTTTTAATTTCTGGTAATGTTCTTCATCTCATTATCTATTTTCTGCATAATTACTTTTAGTTTCTTGAACATATTAATCATAGTTATTTTTAAATTTGTGTCTGTTATAATTGGATCACATATACTGATTTTTTGCTCCTGATATTTGTCCATATGGTCTTTTGTTCTGGCAGCTTATTTATTTTTGATCAAATGCCAGACTTGGTGCCTAAAAAACTGTAGCACACCCATAATTTTATATTTTATGTTTCTCCAGCAAAATCTGTCTCTTTTGCTAGTAAATAAAGTGGGACTGGTCACCTTAGTGTAAAGAGAAACTGAGTAGAGTGAAATCTGACATGAAGTTTTGGTGACTTCTGTCTGCCGCATCATCCTGCTCCAGGGCTTCCAACAAAAATCCTGGTGTGGTTACCAGACCCCTTTCTTGGCAGATACTGAACTTTAATCATTTCTGCTGTCACGATGAGACTGTAGGACAATCCATTTAGCTATTTTTGCCTGGTTAAACTTTTCACCTCTATCCATACTTCCTCAGTATTCTGCAAATGTCTTCAGGGGAAACTAGCCATGTTCCGGCCTGAGTTCAACTTACTCTTCTTATTGAGATCTTGTTCAAGTCTCTAATTTTGTCTCCCTCAATCAATAGACCAGCAAAAACTCAATTGCATTCCCCTCTTGAAGCAGCACCTCTCTGCCTACAGAATTCCTAATTCTCAGCGTCTTGTGCTGGACTCAGGATGACAAATGCACTAATAGAATAAGTGACTACAGAATAGCAATCAGCTCACTTTTCTAAAATTTCCATGCCTCCTGAATCTTGATCCCTCCAGTCCTGTGTTCCCCAGATGTTCTCTTATGCAATTAAATGTATTTTAATTGTTTTTAATCTAGTTTTTCTAGTAGTTCCCATAGGAGAGTTGGACAACTTCAATCTATTCCATCATAAACAGATGCAAAAGTACAATGTGGTTATTTGTATATTTGAATTATTTCATTAAATTTATTTTTATTTTTTTATGATTTGGATGTACCATACTTTATTTATTGTTTGCTTATACATGTATTTAATTTTTTAGATTCTCATTACCCATTCCTTAGAAGATATGTATTTACTAGTACATTTTCAATGGTTTCCTTTAATGTTAAAATATTCATACATGACTTAGAAAGGTCTTAGTTATAAATAGCTCTATCCTAATGCTGAATAATTAAAGAAACTTAATATGCGTTAACACTTAATATGTCCAACTAACTTATATGCTAACAAGCCCAGTTGGCACAGTGGTTAAAGCGATTCGCTGTCAGCAGTTCGAAACCAGCAGTGGCTCCAGAGGAGAAAGATGTGGCGGTCTTCTTCCATAGAGATTTATAGCCTTTGAAGCCCTACGGGATCACTGTGAGTAGGAATCAACTTGACGGCAGTGAGTTTTGTTTTTTCTTTATGTTTGTTCTTAATTTATATGCTATGTACCAATTATTTTGTTTTATCAAGTTTTTAAGCCCATAAAAAGAAATTTTTGTGAAACATTTAAAGCTTTTTAATTTATTAGAAAAATATATACCAACACATTTAGTATTAAAAAAAAAAAAAAATACCTTTGCTTTTCACATCTTGCTCCTCTTCTGGTTTCCTTCTCCTCAAAAGATATCCTTTATTAGATTTTACTGAGTAGCTGTGAATAATGTATTTTCAATTTTGATATATGCATCAATTAAATGTTTTCATTAACTTTACTCTTGATTTATAATGCAGAAGGACATGGTGGATTAATTCTCTGGATATTTCATGATTATTAATTGTAAACTCATCTTAGTGGGGCTTGTTTTCACTCAGAAATTCCCTTGTGCCTTTAGATGGAGGAGCATTACCAAAAAGAGGCATTTTATTTTTTTTACTTTTCTTATTTTGATTTCCGTATAATTTTATATAATCACCACAATTTGATTTCTGAGGCTTCTCAATCATGAGGCAGTGAAAATTCAAACTAAATCTTAAACGAAGCACAGGTTTTAATTTTTTTTTAAATTTCTGAGAGACCAGAGTTCAAACAGAGAGCAATTATTTTAAATTTTCTTTTCAAAATGGTAAAAAATATATTGCTTAGTTTAATTTTCATTCTGGAGAGTCTTCTATGTTTCGAATTTTATGTAGGACCTCAGTTTCAAAACCCAGACACACAAAAACCTGGAGATCTGATGTACTGACCTCATATAGATGTTAAAACCCAAATTAGGGGATGCCTGGATGGTAACCACACTATCATAGGAAGTCACAATGTTCAAATAGGCTTTCCAGTTTCTCTTTTGGTTTTAGCATTTATACTTTTCCCTTACTTTTGAGTTCAGCTATAATAATTATATATATATTTTTCCATTGTGAATTCAGCTATTGCAGACGTTATTGTTGTTAATGCCATCGATTCTGCTCCAACTCAGGGTGGCCCCAAGTACAAAAGAAAATATTGCCCCTTCCTGCTCCTTCTTGACCATCATTGGTTTGTTCAAGGCCATTGTTGAGGTCACTGTGTATTGTGAGAGACTTCCACTTTAAACAAGCAACAAGGACTCTTAAAAATCACTTAACTTCTCTAAATCTAAAAGTCCTATAGAAATATCAGAAAATGTACGAAGTGTAAATTATCCTAGATGTTACGTAGTCCAATTCATCACTGCGTGATGGAATTCTTCATATAATACTTTTAACAGATGGTCATCCATCTGCTTCTGTTAGGAAACTCACTATACATATTAACTGCTCATTCCTTTTCCCAGTTTCTCTAGTTGCTGAAATGGTATATCAAATCCACTGATTTTTATTATAATTATCTTTATCTTTTGTTTTTGTTTCAACAACCAATAGTTTTAGGAAAATGGCATAGTGAGTTATTTGCAAGTATAAATGATACAGCTAAAAATACACTTCTATGGATAACAATTCACTAGAGTTTTGGGACAGAACAAGCTAACTTCAATGCGTCACTTTACCTTATGTCAACTAGAAAAAAAAGAAATCTTTGTTTTTAAGTTAGTAACTAAGTATAAGTTTCTTTTTTCTTTCAGCCTAATATATAGAAGAGTGTAACATATCCTATGCTTTTATAATGTATTAACTAAGAAGGTAGCTTTGTAGTGAGTCAGTCTGTGTTGGATTCCAACACTACAGCATACTAGTTTTCCTATAGATCCTGAGAGATTTTATTATAAATTTTAAAGTATCTGTAAAATGGGATGAAATAATATATTCATAATGGAATATTAATGGAGTCACTGGGTGGTGCAAACATGTAAGTGCTTGACTATTAAATGAAAGATCTGAACCCACTCACAGACACCTTGGAAGAAAAGCCTGGCAATCTTCTTCTGAAAGCTCATGCCATGAAAACCGTGGAGCACATAGGGGTGCTGTCAGAATCGATTCAAGAGCAACTGATTTTAATAGGATATTTGTGAAAATGAAATAAAGTTGTGCATGTAAACAGAAGGAGTCTCATGTTGAAAGAGATTTAGGAGATAGATGGAGACTCCTGTAGATTTTTATATAGTAGTAGCTTACAGAAGAAAATTTGGCTAGTGGGGGTTTATTCTTAGGATATAGGTTAAGATAATGACATATTTTTTGAATGTGTTTTAGCATCATCCATATCTTAGGCATTTAACACTGTTAGTTATGTTACAAGTTCAGTTGCTGTAACAAATGTCAAAACAAAACAGAAATACAGTGGCTTAATCAAGATAAAAGTTTGCCTCTGTCCAGTAACAGTTTTATCATGGACAGTCCAGGGCTGTTAATCTGGTTGCACTATATCAGGAACACAGTTTCTTTCTATACTGTTGCCATTCTTTATATGTGACTTCTATTCCTTTACATAAGATAGGTGTTATATCTCCCACTATATCTATATTTTAGTCAGCAGAAAGGGGATAAAATGAATGATAGCCATAACCCTTTTCTTAAACTCTGATTCGGGAAGATGAATATATCACTTACATCCCATTGGTTAAACATAGTTATGGAGCCCTAGTGGTGAAACGGTTAAGCACCGGGCTGCTAACCAAAAGGTTGATGGTTGGACACATCAAGTGGCTCTATGGGAGAAACACCTGGCAATTTTGTCCCAAAAGGATTACAGACTAGAAATCTCTATGGGGAAGTTTACTCTGTAATATAGGGTGGCTATGAGACAAAAACTGACTCCATGGCACCTAACAACAACATCAAACATCATTATAAAGCCACTTCTTGCTGTAAAGCAGGCTAACATATGTAGTGTTTATCTCAGCTGCTGTGATATCAATTAATCCCTCAGAAATTTCGTTATTTAAAGTAAGAAAGAGAGAATAAATATTGGAAGGGAACTCAATCTCTTCCATAATTCACCAGTTTCACCACTCAAATATCCTTCTTCTCACATATACAACTCATGTTCTCACTTCCTAAAGGAGTCAATGGTATGTCTTCACTAATTACTATATCATGCTCAAAGTCCAGGATCTTTGCTTTATTGCAAATAACTCTGCAGAAAGGAGAAATTATCAGATTCCAATCACCAAATATAAAATGGTGTATTAGAAATTGGATGAAAGCAATTAAAATCTTCTATAAAGAGAATAATGGGAAACATAAACAAATCATTGATCCATGGTAATGAACAAATAATAGGAATTATGAAATTTTCTTGCCAAAAAGGTAGAAAATAGGTTTGCACACTTGACATCACTGGATCTTGTATCATCTCAATTATTCTTTGTGTTCCCAGGCTATGCCCTCTGAAAGGTCTTTCTTGCCAATTATCTATTCTAGATCAACTTGATGTGGACATTGGAGAATAGGGTTCTTGGGGATTGTACAATTTTGCAAACCAGCCTACTGCTGCAGGTTTGGGGTTCTAAGGTCACCCTGATAATAACTTAATTGGGAAAAAAATGAGAAAACAGTTTGTTGGAAGACAAAGAGTTTGAAATGATAATTTCTAGAGCCAAGGGTCTCATTCTGATGATGTACTTACTTGAAATTTTTTAGACAGCCTTGTTCTTTTGGTTACTGCCCTCTTTGCTCTACCCATTATCCTTTCACTCAATTGATTTAAGATCATTTGATAAAATATTCTTGTATGGAAAGGTAATAATCTTAATATTATTTTTACTATTTGCCTAGCTCCCACTGCCTGTCCAAAAAACAAACAAACAAAATCAAGGAGCTTTGTGAGGAATGGGAAAATATAGAAGGGACAGTACCTTAAATAAATAAACAAAAAGTTGCTTGCATTCATTCCTATCACAGCCCATTGGAGAAAAATAATCACAACCACATCTAGAGATAAGAATATATGAGAAATGTAGTGTTTATATGAGGAGTCACATACCAAGATGGAAACTGGGTTTCTATTAGTAGGGAAGGGAAGAATTTATATTGGGGGAGATAAACAATCTCTGACACAGAAGAGTAGAGAGTTTGTCTTAAAGCAAAGGGCTTTCTACACAGACTAAATATAAACTAATTAAATGTTCCAGTTAAAAGACTGGATGTCAATAAGTTATTCATCAAAACAAAAAAAAGTTAAAATGTAAGTATAAAGAAAAGTTGAAAATAAATAAGTAAAGTGAATATTAAAACAATAATACAAATTTATCAGTATTAACACAAAGCATCTCCAGAAACCAAAGGTGAATGTCCATGCAACAATACACCAAGCCTGCTGGAACAATATTATTGGCAGTGAGAAAAGTTTTTCTATGTATCTTATTGTAAATGCTACATATCTTAAATTGTGATTCACATCTAAGAATTATTAGAGGAACTATCTAGCCTCAGATTAATGAGTTTACCATCTATCCAGTAACAATGCATAAAGAGCAGCATAGTAAACCTGAAGAAAGGAAAAGGAAGTAAATAGCAAAAATATGAGTAGAAATTAGTATAACAGGGAAAAACCCAATAATAGAGGGGATCAACAAAGTTCAAAGAGTTTTGAAAACACTAATAACAATGATAAAACTCTGGGGAAAATGATAAAAAAGAGAGAGAGAAGGCAGAAGTAATTTGAGGATTGATACCATAAAATCATTACAGATCCAAGAGATATTAAAAAGATAATATGGTGATAACAGGTATTGGAACATCTATTGTGTATGTGTATGTGTGAGCGTGTATGACATAAAAAGTATAACTAAGCTTACAAAATTAAATTAATAACCAAAAATTCTCCCAAATATAAAATTACAGAAACTTCACAAATGATTAATAAAAAATTCAAGGGAAAGTAACAATCTAACTCAAATTTTTAGAGAGAATGAGATTGAGTCTGCACATTCCAGCATATTTTATGAGACTTGCTAAAATTTGATGCCTACATCACGGGCATATTGAGAAAGGAAAATTATAGGTCATTCTTGATGAAGAACAAAGGTGCAAATATCCTAAACAAATCTTATCAAGTCAATATCATAAATATATAAAGAGGATATACATTATGACCAAGTAGGATTTATCCCAGAAATTCAAAGTTGGGTCACATTAAATAAACAAACATACAAAAGAACAAATAAATAAATATCAACTTATCTATACAAGCACATTAATGGATCAAAGTAGGAAAAAGTATATATTTATCCCAATAGATTGCAAAAGATGTTTAATAAAAGTCACTAACCTGTCTTGATTTTAAAAAATAACAAAAATATTTACAAGCTAAATATTAACATAGGAAAGCTCCTTTATCTACTAAAAAACATCTACAAAAAGTAAAGCAAAGATACTAATTAAGGGGATATTGAAAACTTATTTTTGATAACAAGAACAAGACATAATGCCTGTTAACATGACTATGATGTATCATACAGCAGCTCTAGATAACACAGTATAACAAAGGAAAAATAATAGTGTCAAGATTAAAAGTATGAAAGCAGACCCTTTATTATTGGCTAATAAGACTATAATATTTGAAATATATATTTATTTATTATATATACTATAAGTAAAATATATATAACACACATATATGTTTATATATTTATTGGATCTGAAATATATGTATTTCAAAAGTATCTACAAACATATTATTATAACTAATAGATAAGTTTACCAAGGCTTTTATTTATGATTTTATTCCTAATAAAATTTATTTTTATATCTAGATTCCAGGAACAACAGGAAATTGTATAACTGCAAATAAATCAGTCTAACAAAACATGCAAGGGCCTCTTTGAAGAAAATATATAATTCTAATGAGAGACACTAAAGAAGACTAAATGAATGGGGAAATATACCATATTCAAGAAATTAATACAACACAAATGTCCAATATCTTCAATTTACATTCCAATATAATTTAAATCAAACTCTCAGTGTGTGTGTGTGAGTGTGTGCATACACATGCCTGTGCATGGAATTCAATATGGAAGTACAAATAAAGAATTGTCAATACACTTCTTGATGAAAATAAAAAAGCAGACTAGCTTTGTAAGAATCAACATATAGACAAATTGGCAGAGTGAAAAACTCAGAAAACCCATACATAAATGTTAGCTTGATATACAAGGGAAGGTATTTTTCAGATCAGTGTATCAAAGATGGTCTGTGGGTGGTGGGACCGAGACGGCAGAGTAGTCAGATGCTTCTGGTGGTCGCTTTTACAACAAAGACCCAAAAAAACAAGTGAATCGACTATATATGACAATATAGGAGACCTGAACATCCAAGGCAAAGTTGAGAAATTGGACTGAGTAGCAGTGGGAGAGAGAGACAGTTCAGAAGGAGTGAGGAGTTGCCAGACCTGATCAGTTGGGGATTGGCTGGTGTGCACAGGGAGGCAAGCAGTGGCGTTTGGGACATATTTTCCACATTGGGAGACACTGAGCAGCAGAGTCTACTGAAACTTCCAGAACCAGTGAAAAACGGCTGTTAGTCTGCAAAAAGTAAGTGTATGTGTCTAAAGTACCTCACAGATCAAAAAACACCCCATTTGGGAAGAAACTCTCTCCCATTTACCTGCTCACTCCCTGCTCTGCGCTGGGTTCCAGGCTGGTTTCAGCAATTGCCACCTCCCCTGGGCTGGAAGTAGGACCTGACACGCGCCCTGAGCCACTCTCCCAGCCTTGAAGAGAAAACAAATTAACAAAGAGGAAAAAAAAAATCTGCCAGCACCCCTAAGCTAGGAACTCAAGGCAGGCAAAGCTCCCTAGGCACAGGAATAAGGGGTCCAAAGACTTTGAATGCCTTTCTCCCCTGCATAGACCTGTGTGGGCCAGTCAAGAATTATATAACCATCAAAAATGTCTCTCAAATATGATGGCAAAATTGGGGCATTTCCAGATGAACAGAATTTTAGGGAATTGGCAAAACCAAACCAAAATTACAAAAAATACTAACGGAGTCCTCAGGTTAGAAAATCAATAACATCAGATAACAATCCAAGATTAGAATACCAGACAGAACAACCCAATATCAACCCAGATAGGTAAGTCACAAAAATAAATTAAAGTTAAAACACTGAAAATAGGGAAACAGAGATGTCAATATGTAAAAGACGACAACATTAAAACAAAAAAAGAGACACTAAAAAGTGTAGTCATAGATCTTTCATATGGAGAGGAAGTAAAGTTGACATAAGGAAATAAAAGACTGGTTTAAACTTAAGGTAACCACAAAGAAAACTAGCAATCCTACACATCAAAATAAAAAACAACAAAAATATAAAGACTCAGCAAATACAAAATCAACAACAATGAAAACATGAAAAGAAAAGACATAAAGAAAAATGACTCATCACAGAAAATTATGTGGAACAAAGAAACTGTCAAAAACCCACAAAAAAAGACACCAAAATGACAGCACTAAACTCATGGCTATTAATAATTTCACTGAAAGTAAACGGACTGAATGCATCAATAAGGAGACAGACAGTGGCGGAATGTATAAAAGAATACGATCCATCTGTATGCTGCCTACAAGAGACACACCATAAACGTAAAGACACAAACAAACTAAAACTTAAAGGATGGAAAAAGATATATCAAGCAAGCAACACTCATAAAAGAGCAAGAGTGGCAATATTAATCTCTGACAAAATAGACTTTAAAGTAAAATCCACCACAAAGGATAAGGAAGGACGCTATGTAATGATTAAAAGATCAATACTCCAGGAGGACATAATAATAATAAATATTTACACACCTAACGACAGGGCTCCAAAACACATAAAACAAACTCTAACAGCATTGAAAAGATAACTACACAACCCCAAAATAATATGGGAGACTTCAACACACCGCTTTTGGTGAAGGACAGAACATCCAGAAAAAAGCTCAACAAAGACACAGAAGATCTGAATACTACAATCAACCAACTTGATTTCATAGACATATACAGAACACTCCACCCAACAGCAGCCGAGTATACTTTCTTTTCAAATGCACAGGGGACATTCTCCAGAATAGACCACATATTAGGCCATAAAGCAAGTCTTAACAGAATCCAAAGTATCAAAATATGACAAAGCATCTTTTCTGACCACAAAGCCATAAAAGTAGAAATTAATAACAAAAAAAAAAAAAAAAAAACGAGGAAAAAAATAAAACCCATGGAAACTGAACAAAACCTTGCTGAAAAACTACAGGCTTATCGAAGAAATTAATGGCAGAATAAAAAAATTCACAGAAACAAATGAGAATGAAAACACTTCCTACCAGAACCTTTGGGACACAGCAAAAGCAGTGTTCAGAGGTCAATTTATAGCAATAAGTGCACACATCCAAAAAGAAGAAACGGCCAAAATTAAAACATTAACCCTACAACTTGAGCAAATAGAGAGCAGCAAAAGAAGCATTCAGGTACCAGAAGAAAGCAAATAATAAAAATCAGAGCAGAATTAAATGAAATAGAAAAGAAACTGAAAGAGATAAGCAAGACCAAAAGTTGATTCTTTGAAAAGATCAACAAAATCATTAAACCATGAGCCAAAATGACAAAAGAAAAACAGGAGAGGAAGCAAATAACCCAAATAAGAATGAGATGGGCCATATCAAAACAGACCGAACTGAAATTAAAAGAATCATAACAGAATACTGTGAAAAATTTTACTCTAACAAATTTGAAAACCTAGAGGAAATGGACAAGTTTCTAGAAACACACAATTTACCTAAATTAGCACAAACAGAGATAGAACAACTAAATAAACCTACAACAATAGAAGAGATTGAAAAGGTAATTAAAAAACTCCCAACAACAACAACAAAAGAAGCCTTGGCCCTAAAGATATCACTGAAGATTCTACCAAACTTTCAGAAAAGAGTTGACACAACTACAGCTAAAGGTATTTTAGAGCATAGAAAAATATAGAATACTCCCAAACTCATTCTATGAAGCCAGCATAACCCTGATACCAAAACAGGTAAAGACATCACACAAAAAAGAAAATTACAGACCAATATCACTCAAGAACATAGACACAAAAATCCTTAACAAAATTCTAGCCAATAGAATTCAACAACATATCAAAAAAAAAAAAAAAAAATTCACCATGACTAAGTGGGATTCACACCAGCTATGCAAGG
Source organism: Dugong dugon (assembly GCA_030035585.1). NCBI lineage: Eukaryota > Metazoa > Chordata > Mammalia > Sirenia > Dugongidae > Dugong > Dugong dugon. The sequence goes on from CM057479.1 coordinate 41,464,126, forward strand.
ATGGATCAACATTAGAAAAACGATCAATGTAATCCACCACATTAATAAAACAAAAGACAAGAACTACATGATCTTATCAATCAATTCAGAAAAGGCACTTTTTAACAAAGTCCAACGCTCATTCATGATAAAAACTCTCAGCAAAATAACAATAGAAGGGAGAGTCTTCTGGGCAACATGGCACTATAGTCAGAAGCACCACACCATCCCTCCCCAGCAAAGATCAGAGAAACTAAATCAAACAGTGTCACATGTCATTCCTGAAACCCTAACCATCAAATGAAGAGATAAAGAACTCAGTCAAGCACTGAATGGAATGAGAAACTGACCAAGAACTGAGAACGAGGAGAGATACATGCAGAGGACCCCTATCAGCTACCACAACATGGATCTGCTATCTTGGACTCCTATCAGAGATCAGTGAGCAGGAGGTACGAGAAAACACCTTCACAGAGCTTCCAGCAGGAGACAGAACAACTGGTAACCAGTGATATAGGCTTTCCCACCCCCCACCCTTCTGAACTCCCACTCAGCCTCCTCTGCTTCCTGCACTCACAGTCTATTGACCGGAAAGCATGAGCTTCCCCCCAGTGCTGCTTGGATTCCACCCGCCCACACTGGCCAGCTCCCCGAGTGCCATTTGTTGGCTGTTGGTGTTGCTTTTTTTCCACTTCTTTAGATTTCTTACTTACCTTTCACCACCTCCCCCTCCTTTCTCTCAAATATCTGGCTCCATACGCCATCTTTACTTCTTCCTGAAAGGCTGCAAAACACTGCTCAACTGTGACACTGCTTCCTGGCCCGTGCCACCACATTGGTAAGACCCCTGGGGATTTTTTGTTTGTTTGTTTGCTCTGATTTGTTCTGTTTTGATTTTTTTTTTTTTTTTCATTTCTTGGCTTGGGAGCCCCTTCTAGCCAGACAGTACTGTGTGGCTTGGCAGCTAGTCCCTTATTCTGCACAGACACACAGGGACATCCCTGGGGGAATTCCTTATTACTTGTTTATATTTTCTTTTTGTTTTTATTTATTTGTTTAGTTTTCTTCTCCCTCTTATTCCCTTTTTCTCTTTCCTTATTTCCAGTTTCTCGATTTATTCATTTTTTTTCTTTTAAAATTTACTTTTTTTTTTTCTCCCCATTTCTCAGTATCTCATCTCTCCACTCCAATAGCAAGATCCCTTAGTACTCTTTTTTGTTTGTGTGAATGTCTTTGGCTTCTGTTCCTCTTTCCTCTCTCTCATCTTTCCCATACCCATCTTAGCTCCACACATCACAATATACCCCCTCCTTCCTGCCTACCAGCACCATGTGCTGAACTTCACACTCCCAAACAACACAGGCATGGCCTACTGGAACCTGCCCTGCACTGATTCCAAGTCCGCACTGTCAGTCCTGGTAAGTGGCAAAAAATCCTTTCCCAGCAACTCCCCTTCAGCTGGACTTGCCCTGCTGTACCATACCTGCGTGACTGACCCTGCCCACCGGAGAAGGAGGTGAAAAGTATTGCGCCCACAGACGAGCAAACAACAAAGAACGCACAGCCTGCCTGCTCAGACATAACCAAATAAAACAAAAAAGCAGGTTGAAACAAGCAAATCTACAATCAACCACTGAATGCCCCCAGGACAGCAGACAATATCAAAACATTTACAAAAACAAGATAGGATGCTGCCAGTAGGCTTCCAAAATAAAACACCAGATGACCTTCCAGTAGAAGAAAAGGCACTAGACCTAACTGATAGGGAACTCAAATCTCTAATACTCAGAATTATTCAAGAGTTGAAGCAAAGAACAGACAACAATTAGGAAAAAATAGAAAAATTCATGGAAAAGGCAGACAAATTCATGGATAATACAGATAAAAAATGGAAGAATTCAAAATGATACAGGAACAAAATGCTAAAATAAATTCATAACTAGAAATCATACAAAAACAACAATTAGAAATGAAAAAGATAAACAAGAAGATTTCAGAAATGCACAGTATCATAGAAGGGCTGAGGAGCAGGTTTGAAATGATGGAAGATAGGATCATCAAAATTGAAGACAAACACTTGGATACAACTCTGAGGAAAAATCAGTAAAAAAGAACAAAGATAAATGAAGAAACCCTGAAAATTATGTGGGATACAATCAAAAGCAAAACTCTGCAGGTGATCGGAGTTCCAGAACAGGGGGAGAAAACAGAAAACACAGAGAGGATCATTGAAGAATTACTGACAGAAAACTTCCCCAATATCATGAAAGATGAAAAGCTGACCATCCGAGAAGCTCAACGAACCCCATATAGGATAGACCCCAAAAAAAAATCACCAAGGCATAATATAATCCCACTCACTAATACTAAAGACAAACAAAGAATCCAGAGAGCAGCTCAAGAAAAACAAAAAGTCACATACAGAGGAGAAACAATAAGACTAAGCTCAGATTATTTGGCAGAAACCATGCAGGCAAGAAGGCAATGGGACAACGTATATAAAACATAGAAAGAAAGAAAAAAAATACTGCCAGCCAAGAATAATACATCCTGTAAAACTCTCCTTCAAATATGATGGTGAATTAGGTCATTTTCAGATAAACAGAAGGGAATATGTAAAAACCAAACCAAACTTGCAAGACTTATTAAAGGAAGCCCTTTGATCTGAGAACAAACAACATCAGACCACAGGCTGAATATAGGACACAGGATTGTACTAGCCAGATACCAACTGAGGAAATGAACTTGTAAGGACTACCCCAAACCAAGAGAATTACAACAGGGAACCAGAGAGGTTAATCTGTAAATGACAATAGCATCGGAACAATAAAAGAGGGAATAAATGGTGTAGGTATAGAACCTTCTAATGGAGAAGAAGTCAAGCAATACCAAGTAATAATAGACTGGTACAAATCTAGGAAGATAGAGGTAAATTTTAAGTTAACCACAAAGAAAGTTAACAAACCTACTAATCAAAATAAAGAAGAAAAACATAAAGTCTCAGTAAAAACGAAACTTAGAAAAACAAAAGAAATGAAAAAAAAATTCACAAAAGGAACTCAGCACAGGAGAGTAAGAGGAACAAAGAAAATGTCAGCACGACAAAAAGAAAGCACTACAAAATGCAATCCCACTCCTATGAATATATCCTAGAGAAATAAGAGCTGTCACACTAATAGACATATGCACACACATATTCATTGAAGCACTGTTCACAATAGCAAAAAGACAAAATAACCTAGATGCCCATCAACAGATGAATGGATAAACAAATTATGGCACATACACACAATGGAGTATTATACAAAGATAAAGAACGATATGAAACTGTGAAGCATCTCATAACATGGATGAAACTGGAGGACATTATGCTGAGTGAAATAAGTCAATCACAAAGGGACAAATTTTTATGAGACCTCTACTGTATAACTCATATAAAAGTTTACACACAAAAAGAAACAATCTTTGTTGGTTACGAGGGATGGGAGGGATGAGGGGGAACTAAATAGATAAGTGGTAACTTTGGTGAAGGGTAAGATGGTACATAATAATGGGGAAGCGAGCACAACTTGTACAAGGAAAGGTCACTGAAGCTCCATAGACTCTTCCAAACTCCCTGAGGGACTGAATTGCTGGGCAGAGGGCTGTAGGGACCATGGTCTTGGGGAACATCTAGCTCAATTGACATAACACACTTTATAACGACAATGTTCTACATTCTACTTTGGTGAGTAGCGTCTGGGGTCTTAAAAGCCTGTGAGCAGCCATCTAAGATACTCCACTGGGCTCACCCCTTAGGGAACAAAGGAGAACAAAGAGAACAAGATACAAGGAAAAGATTAGTCCAAAGGACTAAAAGACCACAGCTACCAAGGCCTCCACCAGACTGAGCCTAGTATAGCTATATGGTGCCTAGCTACCACCACTGGCTGCTCTGACCGGATCACAATACAGAGCCATGGACGGAGCTGGAAAAGGATGTAGAACAGAATTCTAACTCACAAAAAAAAAGACCGGATTTACTGACCTGACAGACTGGAGAAACACCTAGAATATGGCCCCTGGACACTCTTTTAGCTCAGTGATGAATCCCCCCCAAAGTTCACCATTCACCTGGGGATTGGACAGCCTCATAAAACAAAACAGGACTAATGAGGCAAAGCAGTCCAGGGACAAGGACTACAAGGCAGGAGGGGACAGGAAAGTTGGTGGTAGGGTACCCAACATTGAGAAGGGACAGTGTTGACATGTCATTGGGTTGTTAACCATTGTCATGGGGCAATATGTGTACTAACTGTTTAATGAGAAACTATTTGTTCTGCAAGCCTTCATGTAAGGTACAAAAAAAAAAAAAAAGAATTATGTGAGATCAAATTGACAACAGCAACTCAAAAGGTTTGGTGGGAAGCCTAGGGGACAGTGAGTTGAAGATAATGGTGATGGAATAATTTGGGAAAGGATAGTGAGAATAGCAGCACAGCTGGAAGAATGTAATCAATGTCACTGAATAGTACATGTAGAAACTTTTCAAATGGTGTAACTTTGGCTACGTATATTTTCACCAAAAAAAGGTCCTCACAGTCGAGAAGAGAGAGTGTTGACACGTTGTGGGGTTCTTAACCAATGTCATAAAAGAATATGTGTACTGACTGTTTAATGAGAAACTATTTGTTCTGTAAACCTTCATTTAAAGTAAAAAAAATTTTTTAAAATAGGAATAGATGGGAAATTTTTCAGCATAATAAAGGAGATTTATATAAAGCTATTAGCCAAAATTATCCTAAATGGAGAGAGTCTGAAAGTATTCCCGTGAGAATGGGAACCAGACAAAGATGCCCGTTATCACCACTCTTATTCAACATTGGGCTGGAGGTCCTACCCAGAGCAATAGGCCAGAAAAAGAAATAAAGGGCATCCAAACTGGTGAGGAAGAAGTAGAAGTATCTGAATTTGCAGATGATATGATCATATACACAGAAAACCCCAAAGAATCCACAAGAAAACTACTGGAACTAATAGAAGATTTCAGCAAAGTATCAGCATACAAGATAAACATACAAAAATCAGCTGGATTCCTCTACACCAACAAAGAGAACTTGGAAAAGGAAATCATCAAATCAATACCATTTGCAATAGCTCCCAAGAAGGCAAAATACTTAGGAATAAATCTAACCAGTGACGTAAAAGACCTATACATAGAAAACTACAAGACACTACTGCCAGATACCAAAAGACATCTATATAAGTGCAAAAACATACCATGTTCATGGATAGGAAGACTCAATGTTGTGAAAAGCCAATTTTACCTGAAGTGATCTACAGACACAATGCAATCCCGATCCAAATTCCAACGACATTTTTCAATGAGATGGAGAAACAAATCACCAACTTCATATGGAAAGGGAAGAGGCCCTGGATAAGTAAAGCATGACTCAAGAAGAAGAATGAAGTGGGAGGCCTCCCACTACCTGATTTTAGAACCTATTATACCACTACACTAGTCAAAACAATTTTCGAACTAGTACCATAACAGATACATAGACCAATGGAACAGAATTGAGAATCCAGATGTAAATTCACCCACCTATGAGCAGCTGATACTTGACACTGGCCCAAAATCCATTAACTGGGGAAAAGACAGTCTCTTTAACAAACGGTGCTGGCATAACTGGATATCCATCTGCAAAAAAATGAAACAAGACCCATTCCTCACACCATGCACAAAAACTAACCCAAAATGGATCACAGACTGAAATATAAAATCTGAAACAATAAAGATCATTGAAGAAATAATAGTGACAACATTAGGAGCCCTAGTACATGGCATAAACAGAATACAAAACACTAGTAACAAAGCACAAACACCAGACGAGAAACTAGATAACTGGAACTCCTAAAAATCAAACACTTTCATTCATCAAAAGACATTACCAAAAGAGTCAAAAGACAACCTACAGACTGGAAAAAGTTTTGACTATGACAATTCCGATTAAGGTCTAATCTTTAAAATCTACAAGATACTTCAAAACGTCAACAACAAAAAGACAAATAACTCAATTAAAAAGTGGGCAAAGGATATGAACCAAAGAAGACATTCTGGCGGCCACCGGATACATGAAATTCTCACGATCATTAGCCATTAGAGAAATGCAAATCAAAACTACAATGAGATCACCCCAATGAGGCTAGCATTAATTCAAAAACCACAAAATAATAAATGTTGTAGAGGTTGTGGAGATACTGGAACACTTATACACGGTTGAAGGGAATGTAAAATGGTACAACCACTTTGGAAATCAATTTGGTGCCTCCTTAAAAAGCTAGAAATAGAAGTACCATAAGATCCAGTGATCTCACTCGTTGGAATATATCCTAGAGCAATAAGAGTCATCACACAAATAGATATATGCACACCCAGGTTAATTGCAGCACTGTTCACGATATTCAAAAGATGGAAACAACCTAGGTACACATCAATGGATGAATGGATAAGCAAATTATGGTATCACACAATGGGATACTATGCAACGAAAAGGAACAATGATGAATCTGCAAAACATCTCATAACATGAATGAATCTGGAAGGCATTATGCTGAGTGAAATTAGTCAGATGCGAAAGGACAAATATTGTAAGAGACCACTATTATAAGAACTCAAGAAAAGGCTTAAGCACAGAGGAAAACAATCTTTGGTGGTTACAAGGGTGGAGAGGGAGGGAGAGGGTTATTTGCTAACTAGACAGTAGATAAGAGTTATTTTAGGTGAAGGGAAGGACAGCACACACTACAGGGGAAATCAGTACAACTGGACTACACCAAAGCTAAGAGGTTTCCTGAATGTAGTCAAACACTTTGAGGGGCAGAGTAGCGGGGGCAGGGATCTGGGGATCATGGTTTCAGAGAACATCTTGGTCAATTCGCATAACAAAGTTTATTAAGAAAATGTTCTGCATCCCATTTTTGTGAGTGGCTTCTGGGGTATTAAAAATTTATGAGCAGCCATCTATGATGCATCAGTTGGTCCCAACCTACCTGGAGCAATGGAGAATGAATAACACCAAAGACACAGGGAAAATATTAGCCCAAGAGACAGAAAGGATCACATAAACCAGAGACTCCATCAACCTGAGACCAGAAGAACTAGACTGTGCCCAACTACCCCCAGTGATCACCCTCAGAGGGAACACAACAGAGAGCCCCTGATGGAGCAGGAGAAAAGTGGAGTGTAGAACTCAAATTCAAGTAGAAAGACCAGACTTAATGGTCTGACTGAGACTGGATGGACCCCGGAAGACATGGCCCCCTGAGTCTCTGTTAGCCTAGAACTGAAACCATTCCCGAAGCCAACTATTCAGACAAATATTAGACTGGAGTATAAAACATAAAATGATACTTGTGAAGAATGTGCTTCCTAGCTCAAGTAGATGCATGAGACTAAATGGGCAGCTCCTGTCCAGAGGCGAGATGAGAAGGCAAGATGGAACAGGAGTTGGTTGAAGGGACACGGAAAATCTGGGGTAGAAAGGAGGAGTGTGTTGTCACAGCATGGGGAGAGCATCTAGGCTCACATAAAAATGTGTGTATAAATTTTTGTATGAGAAACTAAATTAAACTGTAAACTTTCACTTAAAGCACAATTTTTAAAAAATTTTTAAAAGATGGTCTTTGTAATAATGGTGCTGGGAAGACTGGATTTCTAAATTAAAAATTTGAACTACTACTTTGCATCATACAAAAAAATTGCAGATAGATTAAAGTTACTGTGAAAGAAAAACTATTAATATTTTAGAATATAATATAGGGATTTTTTTTTCATGGTTGGGAAGCATTCCTAAAACAAATCACTAGAATCATAAATTCAAATATATTAATAAAACAAAAATAACAGCAACAAAAATTCTTCTGTTCATTAAGTGACAGGAGAAGTCAAGTGAAAAGAGAAGCCACAAGGAGGGAGAAGATATTTGCAGGAAATTCCACTAACAAAGAACTAGTAAATTTTAAAAACTCAATTGAAAAAAATACAAATATCACACTATCAAGTATGAAACCATTTACTAGGCAGATCATATAACAAAGAAGAAATCCAAGTAGCCAATAAAGATATGAGAAGTGTGTTAGTCATTTGAGAAAACTACATTGAAATTACAATGAGATATCATCTGACTTCCTGTAATTTAAAGTTCTGAAAATCCTAAGTAAAGGAATGGTGTGGGGCACAAGCAGTCATGTACACTGCTTGGAAGAGTTTAATTGGTCCAAGAACTTTGGAAAATTATTTGGTAATATCTAATAAAGCTAAAGATGCACTGTGATGGTTTAGTTTATGTGCCAACTTGCCTAGGCCACAGTTCTCCGTGGTTTGGCAGATATTATGTAATCATCCTCCATTTTGTGATTTGATGTGAACAGCCAATCAGTTGAAAGCCAGTCAGTTTCCTTGGGGGTGTGGTCTGCATCCAATATATTTGGATGTTCTGGCAAAGCTCTCTCTGGATCCTGTGATTCTTGGGACGTGAGACAGAAGCTTGCCACCTGATCTGCAGATTTTGGGATTTATCAGCTCCAGCAACTCTGTGAGCCAGCAACCTTCCACCTGATCTGCCAATTTTGAGTTCATCAGCCCCTGCAATCACATGAGTCAGGAGAAGCCTCCAGTCTGATGCCTGATCCAAAAATATGGGACTTGCCAGCTTCCACAACGGTGTGAGCCATTTCCTTGAGATAAATTTCTCTATACATATTTATATACATATGTGCTTCACTGGTTTTGCTCCTCTAGAGAACCCAGCCTAAAAGATGCACCAACCCTGTAATCCAGGTTGAATTTCATTCTTCAAATATCTCTGATATACCCTTCTGCAACATCTCTCTGACTTCCTTTTCTGCCTCTTCTTTTTTTTTTTTTTATTGTGCTTTAGGTGAAAGTTTCCAGCTTATGTTAATCTCTCATACAAAATATTATACACATATTTTCTTGTGACACTAGTTGCAATCTACAATGGGACAGCACACTCAACCCTTTCCACCCTGGGTTTCCCGTGTCCATCCAACCAGCTCCTGTCCCTTTCTGCCTGCTCATCCTGCCTCCAAACAGGAGCTGTCCCTTTGGTCTTGTATGTCTGCTTGAACTAAGAAGCACACTCTTCATGAGTGTTATCTCATGTTTTATAGCCCAGTTTAATCTTTGTCTAAAGACTGGTCTTTGGGAATGATTTTAGTTCTGGGTTAACATAGCGTCCAGGGGCCATAGCTTTGGGGGTTCCTCCAGTCTCAGTCAGACCATAAACTCTGGTCTTTCTGTGTGAATTTTAGTTATGTTCCACACTTTTCTCCCACTCTGTCAGGGACTTTCTGCTGTGTTCCATGTCAGGGCAGTCATTGGTGGTAGCCGGACACAATCTAGTTCTTTTGGTCTCCAGCTGATGGATTCTCTGGTTTATGTGTCCCTTTCTGTCTCTTGGGTTAATATTTTCCTTGTGTCTTTGGTGTTCTTCATTCTTATTTGCTCCAGGTGGGTTGGGACCAATTGATGCATGTTAGACAGCCACTCACTAGCTTTTAAGATCCCAGACACTACTCACCAAAATGGGATGTAGAACATTTTCTTAATAAATTTTGTTATGCCAATTGACACAGATGTCCCCTGAAACCATGGTACCCAGGCTCCAGCCCCAGCTACTCTGTCCCCCAAAGTGACTGGTTGTCTTCCGGAATCTTCTTAGCTTTTGCTTTAGTCCAGTTGTGCTGACTTCCCCTGTCTTGTGTGTTTTCCTTCCCTTCACTATGATTATTCTTGTCTACAATCTAGTTAGTGAATTCCCCTCTCCCTTCCTCCCCACCCTTTTAACCATCTAAGAATGTTTTCCTCTGTGTTTAAAATTTTCTTGAGTTTTTATTATAGTGGAATCCTACAATATATGTCCTTTTGTAACTAACTGATTTCACTCAGCATCCATTTGTCTGTTGATGGGCACTTAGGTTGTTGCCATCTTTTTACTATTGTGAACAGTCCTGCAATGAACATGGGTGTGCATATATCTAGTCGTGTGATGACTTTTATTTCTCTAGGATATAGTCCAAGGAGTGGGATTGCTGGAATATATGGTACTTCTATTTCTAGCTTTTTAAGGAAGAGTCAAATCATTTTCCAAAGTAGTTTTACTATTTTACTTTCTCACCAGCAGTGCATAAGTGTTCCAGTCTCTCCACAACCTCTCCAACATTTATTATTTTGTGTTTTTTGGATTGGTTCCAGCCTTGTTGGGGTGAGATGGTTCTCACTGTCATTTTGATTTGCATTTCTCTAACGGTGAATGATCCTGAGCATTTCCTCATGTTTCTTTAGCTGCCTGAATGTCTTCTTTGGTGTCCGTTCATATCCTTTGCCCATTTTTTGATTGGGTTATTTGTCTTTCTGTTGTTGACGTTTTGCAGTACCTTGTAGATTTTAGACATTAAACTGTTGTCGGATATGTCATAGCCAAAATTCTTTTCCCAGTCTGTGTTGTTGTTGTCGTTAGGTGCCATCGAGTTTGTTAAAACTCATAGCGACCCTATGCACCACAGAATGAAACACTGCCTGGTCCTGTACCATGCTCACAATCCTTGTTATGCTTGAGCCCATTGTTGCAGCCACTGTGTCAATCCATCTGTTTGAGGGTCTTCCTCTTTTTCATTGGCCCTGTACTTTACCAAGCATGATGTCCTTCTCCAGGGACTGATCTCTCTTGATATATATGCCCAAAGTATGTAAGACTTAGTCTTGCCATCTTTACTTCTAAGAAGCATTCTGGTTGTACTTCTTCCAAGACAGATTTGTTTGTTCTTTTGACAGTCCACGGTATAGTCAATATTCTTCTGCAACACTACAATTCAAAGGAATCAATTCTTCTTCAATCTTCCTTATTTATTGTCCAGCTTTTGCATGCATTTGATGCAATTGAAAATACCATGGAGTGGATCAGGACCACTTTAGTTTTCAAGGTGACATTTTTGCTTTTCAACACCTTAATGAGGTCTTTTGCAACAGATTTGCTCAGTGCAATGTGTCTTTTTATTTCCTGACTGCTGCTTCCATGGATGTTGATTGCGGATCCAAGCAAAACGAAATCCTTGACAATTTCAGTCTGTTCTCCGTTTATCATGATGTTGCTTATTGGTCCAGTTGTGAGGGTTTTCATTTTCTTTATGTTGAGGTGTAATCTGTACTGAAGGTTGTGGTCTTTGATCTTCATCAGTAAGTGCTTTATACCCTGTTTACTTTCATCAAAAAAGGTTGTGTCATCTACGTATCTCAGGTTGTTAATGAGTCTTCCTCCATTCCTGATGCCCTGTTCTTCTTCATTTAGTCCAGCTTCTTGAATTATTTGCTCACATACAGATTGAATAGGTATGGTGGAAGGATGCAACCCTGACGCACAACTTTCTTGACTTTAAGCCATGCGGTATCCCCTTGTTCTGTCTGAACATCTGCCTCTTGATCTATGTAGAGGTTCCTTGTGTGCACACTTAAGTGTTCTGGAATTCCCATTCTTCACAATGTTATCCATAATTTGTTATGATCCACCCAATCGAATGTCTTTGCATATAGTCAATGAAACACAGGTAAACATTTTTCTGGTATTCTCTGCTTTCAGCCAGGATCCATCTGATATCAGCAATGATATCCCTGGTTCCACCTCCTCTTCTGAATCCAGCCTGAATTTCTGGCAGTTCCCTGTTGACATACTGCTGTGTTCCACTTTTGAATGATCTTCCACAAAATTTTATTTGCATGTCATATTAATGATATTGTTCAATAATTTGTGTTCAGTTGGATCACCTTTCTTGGGAATAGGCATAAATATGGATCTCTTCTAGTCCATTGGCCAGGTAGTTGTCTTCCAAATTTCTTGGAGAAGACAAGTGAGCACTTCCAGTGTTGCATCCAATTGTTGAAACATCTAAACTGATATTCCATCAATTCCTGGACCCTTGTCTTTCACCAGTGCCTTCAGTGCAGCTTGGAATTCTTCCTTTAGTACCATTGGTTCCTGGTCATGTGCTACCTCTTGAAATGACTGACCATCAACCAATTGATTTTGCTGTAGTGACTCTGTGTACTCCTTCCATCTTCTTTTGATGTATCCTGAGTGGTTTAATATTTTCCCCATAGAATCCTTCACTGTTGCAACTTGAGGCTTGAATTTTTTCTTCAGTTCTTTCAGCTTGAGAAATGCCAAGGGTGTTCTTCCCTTTTACTTTTCTATCTCCAGATCTTTGCACCATGTCATCACAATGCTTTGTCTTCTTAAGCTGCCGTTTGAAATCTTCTGTTCAGTTCTTTTACTTCATCATTTCTTCCTTTTGCTTTAGCTACTCAACATGGAAGAGAAAGTTTCAGAGTCTCTTCTGACATCCATTTGGATCTTTTCTTTCTTTTCTGTCTTTTTAATGACCTCTTGCTTTCTTCATGTATGATGTCCTTGATGTCATTCCAGAACTCGTCTGGTCTTAGATCATCAGTGTTCAATGCGTCAAATATATTCTTGAGATGGTCTCTAAATTCAGGTGAGATATACTCATGGTCGTACTTTGGCTCTGGTGGACTTGTTCTAATTTTCTTCAACTTCATCTTGAACTTGCATATGAACAATTGACGTTCGGTTCCACAATTGGCCGCTGGCCTTGTTCTGACTGATGATATTGTGCTTTTCCATTGTCTCTTTCCACAAATGTAGTATATTTGATTCCTGTGTATTCCATATGGAGAGGTCCATGTGTAGAGCTGCCATTTATGTTGGTGAAAAGAGGTATTTGCAATGAAGAAGTCATTGGTCTTGCAAAATTCTATTGTGCAATCTCTGGCATCATTTCTATCAAGGTTGTATTTTCCAACTATCGATCCTACTTCTTTGTTTCCAACTTTTGCATTCAAATCACCAGTAATTACCAATGCATCTTGATTGCATGTTTGGTCAATTTCACACTGTAGAAGCTGGCAAAAACCTTGAATTTCTTCATCTTTGACCTTAGTGGTTGGTGTGTAAATTTGAATAATAGTCGTATTAACTGGTCTTCCTTGTAGGCATACGGATATTATCATATCACTGATAGTGTTGTACTTCAGGATAGATCTTGAAATTTTCGTTTTGACGATGAGTGCAAAACCATTCCTCTTCAAGCTCTCATTGTCGACATAGTAGACCTTATGATTTTCTAATTCAAAATGGCCAACCCATCCATTTCAGCTCACTAACGCCTAGGATATCGATGTTTATGTGTTCCATTTCATTTTTGATGATTTCCAATTTTCCTAGATTCATACTTTGTACATTCCACTTTCAGATTATTAATGAATATTTGCTGCTGTTTCTTCTCATTTTGAGTGATGCCACATCAGCAAATGAAGATTATGAAAGCTTGACTCCATTCACTTCATTAAGGTCGACTCTACTTTGAGAAAGCGGCTCTCTCTGGTCGTCTTTTGAGTCTCTTTCAATCTAGGGGTCTCATCTTCCAGCACTATATCAGAAAATGTTCCTCTGCTATTCATAAGATTTTCACTGGCTAATTCATAACTTTGTTATGCCAACTGACCTAGATGTCCCTGAAAGCATGGTCCCCACACCCCCGCCCTTGCTACTCTGTCCCTCAAAGTGTTTGACTACATTCAGGAAACTTCTTACTTTGGTGTAGTCCTGTTGTGCTGACTTCCCCTGTAGCATGTGCTGTCCTTCCCTTTACCTAAGATAATTCTTGTCTACTATCTAGTTAGTGAATAACACTCACCCTCCCTCCCTACCCTCGTAACCATCAAAGAATGTTTTCTTCTGTGTTTAAACCTTTTCTTGAGTTCTTATAATAGATGTCTTACACAATATTTGTTCTTCTGTGACTGACTAAATTCACTCAGCATAATGCCCTCCAGATTCCTCCATTGTTATGTTTCATGGCTTCATCATTGTTCTTTATCCTTGCGTAGTATTCCATTGTGTGAATATATCATAATTTGTTTATCCATTTTTCCGTCGATGGGGACGTAGGTTGTTTCCATCTTTTTGCTATTGTGAAAAATGCTGCATGGAACATGGGTGTGCATATATCTATTAGTGTGACAGCTCTTATTTCTCTCGGATATATTTCAGTATAGATTACACCTCAGCATAAAGAAAACAAAAATTCTGACAACTAGACCAATAAACATCATGATAAATGGACAAAATATCAAAGTTGTCAACAATTTCATTTTATTTGGATCCACAATCAATACCCATGGAAGCAGTAGTCAAAAAATCAAAGGATATATTTTATTGGGCAAATCTATTGCAAAAGACTTCTTTGAAGTGTTAAAAAGCAAAGATGCCACTTTGAGTACTAAGGTGGGCCTGACCCAAGCCATGGTATTTTCAACCACCTCATACGCATGAGAAAGTCGAACAATGAATAAGGAAGATCGAAGAAGAATTGATGCATTTGAATTATGGTGTTGGTGAAGAATATTGAATATATCATGGACTTCCAGAAGAATGAATATCAAATCTGTCTTGGAAGAAGTACAACCAGAATGCTCCTTAGAAGTAAGGATAAGTGAGACTTTGTCTCACCTACTTTGGACATGTTATCAGGATGCACTAGTTTCTGGAGAAGGACATTGTGCTTGGTAAAGCAGAGTGTCAGGGAAAAAGAGGAAGAGTCTCAATGAGGTGGATTGATACAGTGGCTGCAACAACGGGCTCAAACATAACAACAATTGTGTGGGAGGTGCAGGATTGGGTAGTGCTTCGTTCTGCTGTGCATGGGGTCTATATGAGTCAGAACATACTCCATGGCACCTAACAACAATAACAACAACAACTTATTCAATCTTAGTTTAAATTAGCATCATTTGTGTATTTGTTTCATCATGTTTAAGGGATTATAAGATCTTTTCCAAGATACTGGTTTTAGATTTCTTTTTTCTCACTAAACATCTACATAGTGTCTTACAGATGGCTTTTTGTATATTTTTATTTTGTACTAACAACATTACTGCTTAAACTATGCAAAACAATAAAGGGGATTTCACTTGAGGATATTTTATTTACAAACTTCTTCAGTTAATAAATACTTGGCTGAAACACTCTGTCCCAATACAATTCACTAATGGGCACCATTAATTTCAATGCCAAAGTAGGACTAAGAAAGTGCATTTACTGACTTGAAAAAGAAGTCCAATCAATCTTTCTTTCAGTATCTGATAAAATTTTTTAACCAGATCTTTTATTCAAAATAGTTTAAATAAATAGGCAAATTACTTCAATTATTCCAAAATTTACTAAATACTGTGCTTATTATATTAGACTGATCTATTCTGAGTCCTTAAATCCCTCAGTTTCCTCTTCTCTTGTATCCCAACAACAAAATTGCAGAGAATTTTTTAGTATCCTGTAATTACCATCTTTTTTGAGATCAACAAAATTTTTGGAAAACACCTATTTTAGGGTTT
Organism: Dugong dugon; assembly: GCA_030035585.1. NCBI lineage: Eukaryota > Metazoa > Chordata > Mammalia > Sirenia > Dugongidae > Dugong > Dugong dugon. Next base: position 41,479,574 of record CM057479.1, read on the forward strand.
CTACTATGAAGAATATAAAGTATTTCTAAGATGAAGAAGCCCTGGTGAGTCAATGGATAAACACTAGGTTACTAACTGAAAGGTCGACAGTTTGAACCTACCAAGTAGCTCTGTGGAAGAAAGACCTAGAGATCTTTTTCCAGGATGATTACAGCCTAAGAAGCTCTATGGGGCACTTATACACTGCCACATGGGATTTCTGTGAGTCAAAAGTTGACTCGACGGTCCATAACAACAACAATGTGAAGACTGTTCCAAGGTATGAGGCATCTACGGATGTCCACAAAACACTATAACTTTTAAAGCCAATTTTAGCAGATCACCATAAGCTGGTATTATATTTCAAATTTTGCAATTACGTTATTTTTTTTCTTTTTTTTTTTTTTTTAATTTTACTTCAGGTGAAGGTTTACAGAACAAATAGTTTCTCATTAAACAGTAGTACACATATTGTTTTCTGACATTGGATAACAACCTACAACATGTCAACCCTCTCCCTTCTCGAACTTTGTTTATTTATTTTTTTCGTGAAAATATACACAGCCAAAGATACACCATTTCAAAAATTTCTACATGCACAGCTCAGTGACATCAACTACACTCTTCCAATTGTGCTGTTATTCTCACTGTAGATGAAGGTTTACAGAACAAAATAGTTTCTCATTAAACAGTTAGTATACATGTTGCCCTATGACAATGGTTAACAACCTCACAACACATCAACACTATCCCTACTCAACCTTGGGTTCCCTATCGCCAGCTTTCCTGTCCCCTTCCGCCTTCTAGTCCTTGTCCCTGGACTGCTGTGCCTCATTTAGTCCCATTTGGTTTTATGGGGCTACCCACTCCCCAGCTGAATGGTGAACCTTGGAAGTGACTTCACACTAAGCTAAAAGGGTGTCTGGGGGCCATATTCTTGAGGTTTCTCCAGTCTCTTTAGGCCAGTAAATATGGACTTTTTTTGTGAGTTAGAATTTTGTTCTATATCCTTCTCCAGCTCTGTCCAGAACCCTCTGTTGTGATCCTGGTCAGAGCTGTCAGTGGTGGTAGCCGGGCACCATCTAGCTGTACTGGACTCAGTCTGGTGGAGGCCTTGTTAGCTGTGGTCCATTAATCCTTTGGACTAATCTTTCCCTTGTATCCTGTTCTCTTCACACTCCCTTGCTCCCGAAGAGACGAGACCAGTGGAGTATCTTAGATGGCCACTCACAGGATTTTAAGACCCCAGACACTACTCCCCAAGGTAGAATGTAGAACACTGCCTTTATAAGCTGTGTTATGCCAATTGAGCTAGATGTTCTCCGAGACCATGGTCCCCAGAGCCCTCTGCCCAGCAATTCAGTCCCTCAGGGAGTTTGGATGTGTCTATGGAGCTTCCATGACCTTTCCTTGTACAAGTTGTGCTGGTTTCCCCAGTATTGTGTACTGTCTCACCCTTCACCCAAGATACCACTTATCTATTGCCTATTTAGTATCCTCCCCACAATCCTCCCATCCCTAGTAACCAATAAAGATTGTTACTTTTTCTGTGTGAACTTTTTCATGGGTTTTTACAATAGAGGTCTCATACAATATTTGTTCTTTGGTGATTGACTTCTTTCACTCAGCATAATGTCCTCCAGTTTCATCCATGTTATGAGATGATTAACAGATTCATCATTGTTCTTTCTCGTTGCATGGTACTCCACTGTGTGTATGTACCATAGTTTGTTTGTCCATTCTTCTGTTGATGGGGATCTAGGTAGTTTCCATCTTTTTGGTATTGTGAACAATGCTGCCATAAACATAGGTGTGCATATGTCTATTGGAGTGAAGACTCTTATTTCTCTAGGATATATTCCTAGGGGTGGGACTGCTGGATCTTATGGTATGTCTATTTCTAGCTTTCTAAGGAAGCGCCATATCATTTTCCAGAATGGTTGTATCATTTTGAATTCCCACCAGCAGAGCATAAGAGTTCCGATCTCCCCGCAGCCTCTGCAACGTTTGCTATTTCCAGAGTTTTTGATTAGTGTCAGTAATGCTGGGGTGAGATGGTATCTCATTGTGGTTTTGATTTCCATTTCTCTAAAGGCTAGTGATCGCAAGCATTTCCTCATGTGTTGGCCGCTTGTATGCCTTCTTTGGTGAAGTGTCTGTTCATTTCCTTTGCCCATTTTTTAATAGGATTATTTGTCTTTTTGTTGTAGAGGTGTTGGATTTTCTTGTAGATTATGGAGACTAGACCTTTGTCTGACTTCTACTGTCCAAAATTTTTTTCCCAGTCTGTAGGTTCTTTTTTGACTCTTTTGGTGAAGTCTTTTGAAGAGAGTAGGTGTTTGATTTTTAGAAGATCCCAGTCATCTAGCTTATCTTCTGGGGTTTGTGTGTTGATGGTTATGGTTTGTATCCTGTTAATGCCGTGTACTAAGGCCTGTAGTGTTGATCTTATTTTTTGTTTTAGGAACTTTATAGTTTTTGGCTTTATATTTAGGTCTTTGATCCATTTTGAATTAGTTTTTGTATATGGTGTGAGGTATGGGTCCTGTTTCATTTTTTTGCAAATGGATATCCAGTTTTGCCAGCACCATTTATTAAAAAGACTGTCTTTTCCCCATTTGATGGACTATCGGCCCTTGTCAAAGATCAGGTGACTATAGGTGGATGGATTTACATCTGCATTCTCAATTCTGTTCCATTGGTCGATGTATCTGCCATTGTACCAATACTAGGCTGTTGTGACTACTGTAGCTGTATAGTAGGTTCTGAGGTCAGGTAGTGTGAGTCCTCCAACTTTCTTCTTCTTCTTCAGTAGTGCTTTACTTATTCGGGGCTTCTTCCTTTTCCGTATAAAGTTAATGATTAGTTTTTCCGTCTCTTTGAAGAATGTTGTTGGTATTTGGATCGGGATCACATAGTATTTGTAAATTGCTTTGGATAGAATTGTCATTTTCACAATGTTGACTCTACCTATCCATGAGCATGGTATGTTTTTCCATTTATGTAGATTCCTTTGGGTTTCTTGCATTAGTGTTTTGTAGTTTTCTTTGTATATGGTTTTTTCCATCCCTGGTTAGATTTATTCCTAACTATTTTATTTTTTTAGGGGCTATTATAAATAGTATTGTTTTCCTGATTTCCTTTTCATCATTCTTCTTATTGGTGTATAGGAATCCAACTGATGTTTGAATGTTTATCTTGTATCCTGCTACTCTGCTGACTCTTTCTGTTAGTTCCGGTAGATTTCTCATGGAGTCTTGAGGTATAGTATCATATCGTCTGCAAACAGGGACAGTTTAACTTCTTCATTACCAATTTGGATGCCCTTTATTTCTTTTTCTTGCCTTATTGCTCTAGCTAGATCTTCCAGCACAATGTTAAATACGAGTGGTGATAAAGGGCATCCTTGTCTTCTTCCTGTTCTCGAGGGGAAAGTTTTCAGCCACTCTCCATTAAGAATGATGTTGGCCATTGGTTTTCCATAGATGCCCTTTATTATGTTGAGAAATTTCCCCTCTATACCTATTTTATGGAGAGTTTTTATCAGGAATGGGTGTTGGACTTTGTCAAATGTCTTTTCTGTGTCAATTGAGATAATCACATGATTCTTTTTTTCCTTTTATTTATGTGGTGGATTATGTTGATTGATTTTCTAATGTTGAACAATCCTTGCATACCTGGTATGAATCCTACTTGGTCGTGGTGTATTGTTTTTTTGATATGATACGGAATTCTATTGGCTAGAATTTTGTTGTGAATTTTTGCATCTATATTCATGAGAGATATTGGTCTATAATTTTCTTTTTTTGTGGTGTCTTTGAAGGGTTTTGGTATCAGCATTACGCTGGCTTTATAGAATGAATTTGGAAGTGTTGCTTCCTCTTCTATGCTCTGAAATAGTTTAAGTAGTACTGGTACAAGCTCTTCTGTGATTGTTTTGTAGAATTCTCCAGTGAAGCCATCTGGGCTAGGGCTTTTTTGGGGGGGTACTTTTTTTTTTTATTACCTTTTCAATCTCTTCCCTTGTTATGGGTCTGTTCAGATTTTCAATATCACTTTGTTGTAGTTTGGGTAGGTAGTGTGATTCTTGAAATTTATCCATTTCCTCTAGGTTTTCAAATTTGTTGGAATATATTTTTTCATAAAATTCTGTTATGCTCCTTTTTATTTCAGTTGGGTCTGTTGTAATGTCCCCCATTTCATTTCTTATTTGGGTTATTTGCATCCTCTCCTGTTTTTCTTTTGTCAGTCTGACCAGTGGTTTGTCGATTTTGTTGAGTCTTTCAAAGAACCAACTTTCGGTTTTCTTGATTCTTTCTATTGTTTTTCTGTTCTCTATTTCATTTATTTCTGCTCTGATCTTTATTATTTCCTTTCTTCTGGTGGTTGCGGGCTTTTTTTAGTGTTCTGTTTCTATTTGTTTGAGTTGTGTGGTTAATGCTTTGATTTTGCACTTTCTTCTTTTTTAAAGGGTGCATCTATTGCTATAAATTGTCCTCTGAGGACTGCCTTTGCTGTGTCCCAAAGGTTTTGGTATGATGTATTTTCATTCTCATTTGATTCTAAGAATTTTTTTATTCCATCTGTGATTTCTTCTGTTACCCAATGATGGGTAAGCATGGTATTATTCAGTTTGCATGTAACTGATTTTTTTCCTTGCCCTTTCTATTGTTTATTTCTACCTTGATGGCATTGTGGTCAGAGAAGATACTTTGAATTATCTCAACATTTTGGATCTTATTGAGGATTGGTTTGTGGCCTAAGATGTGGTCTATTCTGGAGAATGTTCCATATGCATTGGAAAAGAATGTGTACTTTGCAGCTGTTTGATGGAGTGTTCTACATATGCGTATGAGGTCAATTTGGCTGATTGTGCCCTTTAGGTCTTCTGTATCTTTGCTGAATTTCTTTTTAGTTGTTCTGTCCTTTACTGAGAGTGGTATGTTGAATCTTCTACTTTTATTGTGGAACTGTCAATTTCTCTTTTCATTGTCATTAGAGTTTGTTTTATGTATTTTGGAGCCCTGTCATTGGGTGCATATATGTTTATTATCGTTATGTCTTCATGATGGATCATCCCCTTAATCATTATATAGTGTCCTTCTTTGTCTTTTATGGTGGATTTTGTTTTAAAGTCTATTTTATCTGAGGTTAGTATTGCCACTCTTGCTCTTTTTTTGGTAGTTGTTAGCTTGATATATTTTTTTCCAACCTTTGACTTTTAATAAATTCACATCTTTTTTCTAAGGTGTGTCTCTTGTAGACAGCATATTGATGGATCCTGTTTTCTTATCCATTCTGTCACTCTCCGTCTCTTTATGGGTGCATTGAGTCCATTTACATTCAGTGTAATTATTGATAGATGTGAGTTTGTTGCTGTCATTTTGTAGTGCTTTTTTTTGTGTTGCTGAAGTTTTCTTTGTTCTTCTTACTCTCTTGTGCTGAGTTACTTTTGTTTGTGGATTTTTTTTTTCATTTCTTTTGTTTTTGTAGGTTTTGTTTTTGCTGAGACTCTATGTTTTTCCTTTTTTTTTGTTGTTTGTTGACTTTCTTTGTGGTTACTGTGAAATTTACCCTTATCTTTCTAAGTTTGAAGCAGTCTGTTATTACTTGGAATTGTCTTGCCTTTCTCTCCATTAGAAGGTTCTGTACCTACACCGTTTATTCCCTCTTTTATTGTTCTGATTTTGTTGTCATTTACAGATTAACTGCTCTGATTCCCTGTTGTATTCTTTTGGTTTTGAATAGTCCTTGAGATTTCATTTCCTAGATTGGCATCTGGCTGGTATGATCCTCTGTCCTAGATTCAGCCTGTGAGCTGAAGTTGTTTCTTCTCAGGTAGAAGGACTCCCTTTAATAATTCTTGTAAGTTTGATTTGGTTTTTCATATTCCATTAATTTCTGTTTGTCTGGAAATGTCCTAAATTCACCAACATATTTGAATGAGAGTTTTGCAGGATATATTATTCTTGGCTGGCAATCTTTTTTCTTTCAAGGTTTTAGATATGTCATCCCATTGCCTTCTTGCCTTCATGGTTTCTGTCAAATAATCTGAGCTTAGTCTTATTGTCTCTCCTCTGTATGTGACTTCTTGTTTTTCACAAGCTGCTCTCAGGATTCTTTGCCTTTGGTTTTGGCAAGTGTGATTATGATATGTCTTGGTGATTTTCTTTTGAGGTCTATCCTATATGGGGTTCATTGAGCTTCTTGGATGGCCAGCTTTTCTTCTTTCATGATATTGGGGACGTTTTCTGTCAGGAGTTCTTCAAGGGTCCTCTCTGTGTTTTCTGTTTTCTCCCCTGTTCTGGAACTCCAATCACTCAAAAATTTTTGCTTTTGACTGTATCCCACATAACTCTCAGTGTCTCCACATTTTTCTTTGTTCTATTTTCTGAATTTTCCTCAGAGTTGTATCCACTGTTTGTCTTCAATTCCACTGATCCTGTCTTCCACCATTTCAAATCTGCTCCACTGACCTTCTATGACACTGTCCATTTCTGAAATCTTGTTTATCTTTTGGATTTCTAATTGTTGTTTTTGTGTAATTTCTAGTTGTGAAATTATTTTGGCATTTTTTTCCTGCATTATTTTCCTATATTTTTCCAATTTTTTGTCTGTATTTGCCATGAATTTTTCTATTTCTTCCTCTTTTTGTCTGCTTTTTGCTTCAACTCTTGAAGAATTCTGAGTATTAGAGATATGAATTCCCTATCAGGTAGTTCTAGTGCCTTTTCTTCCACTGGAAAGTCATCTGTTGTTTTATTTTGGACTCTTACTGGAACCATCGTGTCCTGTTCTTGTAAATGTTTTGATATTGTCTGCTTTGTTCGGGGCATTCTGTAGTTATTTTTCTCGTTTGTTGATTGCAGATTTTTTTTTGTACTTTTTTTTTTTATTTGACTATGTCTGAGCAGGCTAGCTGCGTGTTCTTTGTTGTTTGCTCATCTGTGGGCACAATACTTTTTGCCTCCTTCTCCAATTGGCAGGGTCAGTCACTCAGTTATGGTACAGCAGGGCAGGTCTAGCTGAAGAGGAGTTACTGGGATGGGTTGTTTGTGGCACTTACTACAGCCACCAGGGTGGGTCAGTAACCAGTGCAGGGCAGGTTCCAGTAGGCCGTGCCTGTGCTACTTGTGGTGTGATGTCAAGCGCATGGTGCAGGTAGTTAGGATGTAGGGGGGAGACTGTTATGTGTGGAGCTAAGATGGATATGGGAGAGAGGAGAGAGGAACAGGAGCCAAAAACATACAAACAAACAAAAAAGAATGCTAGGGGAGCTTGCCATTGGAGTGGAGAGATGAGAGACCATGAAATGGAGAAAAACTAAAGTGGGATAAGATTAAAAAAAAAAAAAAAAAAGAATGAATAAATAAAAACCAGAAAAGAAAAAGAACAGCAAAGCTCCCAGGGATACCACCAGTGCAGCTATGAGGTCTTGGGAAGTTGTTCTCAGGTGTTGCAGTACAGCCTGGGTAGAAGGCATAGAGGTATTCACCAGCAGGTATTCAGGGAACAGAAAGAGAAGGAAAGTATAGAGAGAAAGGAAGATGAGTAATGAATAAATACAAAAAGGGAAAAGAAAGCAAAACAAAGTTTTTTTTTTAAAAAAAGAGCAAGAAAAGCCCCCCAAAAAATAGAAAAAAAAAAAACACACAAAAAAATGTTCTCAGGGATCCCTCTGGGCATCTGCACAAACCAAGGGGTTAGATTCCAAGCCACGCAGCACTGCCCGGCCAGAACGGGCTCCCCACTCAAGAAAAGGAAAAGAAAACACACAAAAAATTCAAAACAAACAAACAAACAAAAGCCCCAGAATCCCACCAGTGTGGCTACCCAGACCAGGAAGCAGGTCCACACTTGAACCGAGCTCTGCAACCCCTCAGTAAGAAGCAAACATGGCACACGGAGCCAGGTATTCGAGCAAAAGGACAGGGAGGTGGTGAGAGGTAAGGAAGAAATCAAAAGAAGTGGAAAAAAAGCAAAACAAATGGCACTCAGAGAGCCAGCCAGTGTGGGCGGGTGGAATCCAAGAGGCCGGTGCTTCCCGGCCAAGAGACTGTGGCTGCAGGAAGCAGAGGCGGCTGAGTGGGGGTGAAGAAGGGAGGGGGGTGGGGAAGAGTATATTGAAAATTACCAGAGCTCTGCAGCCCCTCAGGAAGAAGCAAAGATGGTGCACGGAGCCAGGTATTTGAGCAAAAGAAGGGGGAGGTGGTGAAAGGTAAGGAAAAAATCAAAAGAAGCAGAGAAAAAGCAATGCCAACAGCCAACAAATGCCACTCAGAGAGCCAGCCAGCATAGGTGGGTGGAATCCAAGCAGCTGGTGCTTCCCAGACAAGAGACTGTGGCCTTGGGAAGCAGAGGAGGCTGAGAGGGGGTTGAAGAAGGGTAGGGGGTGGGAAAGCATATATTGCAAATTACCAGTTGTTCTGTCTCCCGCTGGAAGCTCCGTGAAGCTGGTTTCTCTTACCTCCTATTTGCTGGTCTTTGATAGGAGTGGAAGATGGCGGATCCGTGCTGCGTTAGCTAACAGGGGACCTCTGCATGAATCTCTCTGTTCTCTGTCAGTTTTCTCACTCCATTGGTGCTTGGCTGAGTTCTTTATCTCTTCATTTGATGTTTTAGGGTTTCAGGATTGCTGTTTTCTCTGTTTGGCTTAGTTTTGCGGATCTTTGCTGTGGAGGGACGACGTGGTGCTTCTGCCTAGAGCACCATTTTTATGTTTAGTATTTTTAAATAATTTCTATGAAATGTGTAATATTTCCTCTTATTTTCATAAATATATTTTATGACAATAATGCAATTTGTATTAGGAAACTAACATGAAAAATGGGGGTACTTAAAGTTTCATGTCTAACACGTAAAAACTTGGAAGTCATCACTTTTTTACAACAAGTAAAAGCAAGATAAACTGAAAATTACTGCTTTTTTGGACCCATCTGTGAACTGAGGTTATACAGCAAATTTGCATGCCCAAATCTGGAGAAATAAGCAAATCCAGAGAGTTACAACAGATACAGCCAGTCCCCGGATTACAAATAGGTTCCATTTCTAAGTCTGCCTTTAAATCAAATTTGTACATAAGTCGGAACAGTTAGGTACGGTTCATATCTAATGTCAGTCAAAGGTTCGTCTTAGTATATGTATATTTAGTATACAGTGTGCTTTTCTATGCATAAAAAACTTTAAAAATCACTTCCAGACACACTAAAACATCTTTACATAATACTACACTAATAATAATAATAATGTTTTAATGAGTGTCACAATGTAGTGCCCGTTATTATGAACCATTGTATGTACCTCAAATTTTTAATATCATAGGCTTTACGGGGGTTGGTTTGTAACTACAGGTTGTATGTAAGTCAGACATTTGTAACCTGGGGACTGCCTGTATCTACTTACATGCAGCAGAAAAAGCTAGAGTTATAAACTGGCTGTTGTTAGCTGCCATCGATTCAATTTTGACTCATAGCAACACCATGTGTGCAGATAACTGCTCCACAGGGTATTCAAAACTGTGACATTGTGGAAACAGATTTCCAGGAATGTCTTTTGAGGTGTCTCTGGGTGGGTTTGAACTAAAAGGTTAGCAGATGAACACTTAACCATTTGTGCCACCCAGGGACTCCTATAAACTTGTTGTTTTTGTTGTTAGCTGCAGTGGAGTCGGTTCCAACTCATAGCAATCCTGTGTACAACAGAATGAAACACTGTCATGTCCTGCACCATCCTCATGATCATTATTATGCTTGAGCCCATTGTTGCAGCCACTGTGTCAATTCATCTCATTGAGGGTCTTCCTCTCCTTCCCTCACCCTCTACTTTATCAAGCATGATGTCCTTCTCCAGGAACTAGTCTCTCCTGATAACATATCCAAAGTATGTGAGACAAAGTCTCGCTATCATCACTTCTAAGGAGCATTCTGGCTGTACTTCTGCCAAGACGGATTTGTTCATTCTTTTGGCAGTCCACTATTTTCAATCTTCTTCTCCAACACAATAATTCAAAGGCATCATCAGTTCTTCTTCAGTCTTCCTCATTCATTGTCCAGCTTTCACACGCATATGAGATGATTGAAAATACTATGGCTTGGGTCAGGTGCCACCTTAGTCCTTTAAGTGACATCTTTGCTTTTTAACACTTTAAAGACTTCTTTTGCAGCAGATATTTCCTATGCAATACTTCATTTGATTTTTTGAATGTTGCTTCCGTGGGCATTGATTGTGCATCCAAGTAAAATGAAATCCTTAACAACTTCAATCTTTTCTCTGTTTATCATGATGTTGCTTATTGGTCCAGCTGTGAGGATTTTAGTTTTGTTTTTGTTTTTTTACATGTTGAGGTGTAATCCATACTGAAGGCTGTAGTCTTTGATCTTCATCAGTAAGTATTTCAAGTCCTCTTCACTTTCAGCAAACAAGGTTGTGTCATCTGCATAACAGGTTTTTAATGAATCTTCCTCCAATCCTGATGCTGCATTCCTCTTTATATAGTCCAGTTTCTCGGATTATTTGCTCAGCAGACATATTGAATACATATGGTGAAAGGATACAACACTGACACACACATTTCCTGATTTTAAACCACACAGTATCCCTTTGTTCTGTCCAAACAACTGCCTCTTAATCTATGTATAGGTTCCTCATGAGCACAGTTAAGTATTCCGGAATTCCCGTTCTTCGCAATGTTATCCATGATTTGTTATGATCCACACAGTCAAATGCCTTTGCAGAGTCAATAAAGCACAGATAAACATCTTTCTGGTATTCTTTGCTTTCAGCCAGGAGCCATCTGACATCAGCAATGATATCTCTTGTTCCACATCCTCTTCTGAATCCAGCCTGAATTTCTGGTGGTTTCCTGTTGATGTACTGCTGCAACTGCTTTTGAGGGATCTTCAGCAAAATTTTCCTTGTGTGTGATATTAATGATACAGTTCAGTAATGGCCACATTCGGATGGATCATTTTTCTTTGGAATAGGCATAAACATGGATCTCTTCCAGTCAGTTGGCCAGGTAACTGTCTTCCTAATTTGGCATGGATGAGAGTACTTCCAGTGCCACATCAGTTTGTTGAAACATCTCAACTGGTATTCTGTCTGTTCTTGAGGTCTTGTTTTTCATCAGTGCCTTCAGTGCAGCTTGGACTTCTTCCTTCAGTATCAACACTTCTCGATCATATGCTATCTCCTGAAATGATTGAATGTTGACCAATTCTTTTTGGTACAGTGAATCTATGTATTTCTTCCATCTTCTTTTGATGCTCCTGCGTCGTTCAGTATTTTGTCCATAGAATCTTTCACTATTGCAACTCAAGGCTTGAATTTTTTTCTTCGATTCTTTCAGCTTGAGAAATGCACTGAAATGATACTTTTGACAAAGTACTGGAAGATAAGTATGGATTAACATGTGAGTGAGAAACTCCTGGGTGGAGTCTTAGTGGGGCCCCAAAATTTTGCTCTCATAGTGAAAACTCCCACTAAATTCTCATGGTGAAGATCTTGGAAAGATTCTCTCTCTTCTTTGACAGAGAAAGGGGGAAAGTCATCTTTGTAAGATATTCCCAGAGTATTCTTTATAATAAAAGTTAATTCTTCAGTGGAAAAGACAACCAGAGTCTTATCTCACTTGAGGAAAGCATAACCTTCACTCCAGGCCTGTCTAGACTTCCTGTCTCACCTGATTGGGGGTGGGGGGGTATCGTCAACAAGGGTTAAGGAAATATATTGGGAACGCTGCAACCAGAGAACAGTGTAGAAGGGGGAAGAGAGAGAAAGCTATACTACTAATTAAACTCTTGAGAAGATCACAACCCCAAGACACAGGACCACTAAAACACAAAAACGAGGGCATTAGAGAAATTTGAAGCCTCTTGCAAATAGCAAATATTAAACACAGCTCCATTTCTGGCAAGATTAACATATACTCTTACACAAAAAGTCTGTTTACATTAGTTTTTATCAGCTAACACAACATGTCCACATTTCAAGCGTATATTACAAGACATACAAAAAGGCAAAAGTCTAAAGAGACAAAGTGATCATCAGAGCTAGACTAAAATATGCACAGATGTTTGAATTATCAAAGAAGCATTTTAAAATAACTATGATTAATATGTTACTAACCTACTATAATCCATCTCTGACCCCTACAATTCTTGTCCATCCCATATGCAAAATATTTTCTTTCCTACAAGCATCCTCAAAATTTTCAACCCATTACGGCATCAACTCAAGTCCAAAATTTCATCTAAGTATCATCATCTCAAAGTCCCAAATCTCATCATTTAAATCACATAAATCAATTATGGGTGAGACTCAGCATATGATTTATTTTAAGGAAAATATTTTCTTAATCTATGGAACTGTGTAAGTGGAAAACAAGTTGTATATCCAAAATACAATGATGGGACAGGGATAAGATAAGAGTTATAGACATTCCTATTACAAAATGGAGAAAATAAACGGAAGAAAGCGGGCACTTGTCTCAAGCAATTTTGAAATCCAACAAAACAAGTCCATTAGGTTTCAAAAGATATAATCCTCTGTGGCTCAAGACTGTGTCCCTGGAAAATCTAGGCTTTTGTCTTCACACCCTAGGACATAGGCTCCTACATTTGGGTTCTGTACTTAGAGTTATTCTTACTTTCTCTTGAACGATAACAAATGTTTGCAGCATAGTAATTTTATCAGCCTATTTATTGCCAGTAGAGTTTTGGTAGTTCTACAACCTTCCATCTTTTCATCCTGTCTCTATCCCTTTTAGTTGACATGGACAGTGTTTCTGTTGTTATACCATTCTCAAAATCCTCATGTGTCTCCTGTGTGTATCATGGAATTCATACCATTAGTCAAGAGACTTTGAAACAGATCTTTCCTAGATAATCTCATCTCTATGCCTGGCTTTTGATGAAATGGTTGAGGGAAATCCATGAGTCACACACTTAATCTCTTCAAAGAGCACTTGTATGAGTGAATATTCTGATATTTCGATCCTTTCAAAGCACTAAAAGAAAGATTGCCCAGCCACACAACTGACTTTGTGTGTTATTTTTAGAGCACACTTTTCTGCCTGTTATCCTCTTAATTTTAGCATATTTTGTTCTCTGAATAGGCTGAGAATTTCTCAAATCATCAAATCCTGGTTCCTTTTTTTTTTTGACAGTTTTTATTCCCCTCAATATATTTCTTTTTTCTCACATTTTATATATTTTACTATAAGTAGCAAAAAGAAGCCAGACCAAATCTTCAATATTTTGGCTAGAAATCTCCTCAGCTAAATGTCCAAGTTCATTAATTATAACTTATGCTTTTCATATAACTATAGGACACAATTCAGCTAAGCTTCCAGTCATTATAAAACAAGGATAGACTTTCCTCTAATTTCCAATAAAGTGTTCCTAATTTCCTTCTGAGCTCTTGTCAGCAGTGCTTTTAATGTCCACAGTCCTATAAAGAATGTGTTTATGATGATTTTGGTGTTCTCTAAGAAAATATAGGCTTTCTCTACCATGCTTCTCATATTCCTTCTGAGCTCTCACTAACAGAGTCTTTAACATTCATATTTTTGCAAGTCTGTTCAAGACAGTATAGCTTATTTCTATTATAGACCTCACATTTCTTTCAGCTCCTACTCATTATCCAATTCCATGCCACTTCCACAATTTCAGGTAATTGTTATAGTAGCACCTCACTTCCTGGTACCAAAATTTGTATTAGTTTCCTAGAGCTGGTGTAACAAACCATCAAAAACTTGGTAGCTTAAAATAACACACACATATTGTCTCATACTTCTGGAGGCCAGACATCTGGAATCTCTTTCATTGGATGAAGATGAAGATGTTATTGGGGCCACGCTTCCTCCAGAGACTCTCGGGAGATCTATCCCCTTCCCCTTTCAGCTTCTGGTGGTTGACGACATTCCTTGTCTTGTAGACTAATTACTCCATAGTCACATTGCCTTCTCCTCTTCTGTGGTCAAATTTCTCTCTGACTCCCACTTATAAGGATACATGTGATTGCTTTTAGGGCCCACCCAGGTTGTTGTTGTTGGTGGTTGTCATTAAGTTGACTCTAACTCATAGTGACTCTACATATAACAGAACGAAATGTTGCTCGCACCTATGCCATCTTCATGATCATTGGTATCTTTAAGTCTATTGTTGCAGCTATTGTGTAAATCCATTTTATTGACAACGTCTCTCATTTATGCCTGCTTTCTACTTTATCAAATATGATGTCCTTTTCTAGCAATTAATCTTTTCTCACTTCTAAGGAGCATTTTGGTTATATTTCTCCTAAGACTGATTTGTTCATTTTTTGGCAGTCCACAGTATACCCAGTATTCTTCACCAACACCACAATTCTAATGATCAGTTCTTCTTCTGTCTTCCTTTTTTATTGTCCAGCTTTCATATGCATATGAGGACATTGAAAAACTATGGCTTGGGTCAGGCACACCTTAGTCATCAAAATGATATCCTTGCTTTTGAGAACTTTAACACTTTTATGACAATTGGAATATACTATTGCCCAACAACATTTTGTACCTCTTTGATTCATTGGGAAGTTGCTTTCTCACTGACAGTGCATGCTGCGTCAAGGCAGGGGTCTTTATGACTGTTTGAAACTGAAAAACTGGGTGTGTGCTTCAAATTACATTTCTACAGGAGGTTGTATGAGGTGTATACATTTTTGATAAGAAGAATAGAAATTTTGAAAAAAAAATTGGGGGACACATATGTCTGAATGGGCTCGGGGGACTTTAGGGAAGTAAAATTATTGGGACAAGTTATGTCCCTTTGGACTCTAAGGGTAGGCTTGTGGGAGGGTGCAAGAAAAAAAAAATCCATACTACCAACCAAAAATTCAACAACACAGAATGATTAAGCATGCTTTCATTAATAAAAACACATGGAATCAGCAAAATTTTCAAAGCAGAAAATAATTGGGTCTTGAAAGGATTAAACAGGTCTTTTGTAGCAGATTTGCCCAGTGCAATATGTTGTCTGATTCTTGACCGCTACTTCCACAGTTGTTGATCATTGATCTATTTAGAATGAAATCATTGACAGCTTCATTTTCTTCTTCATTTATCCTGATGCTGTTTATGGGTCCATTTGTGAGGATTTTTGTTGTCTGCGCATTCAGGCGTAATTCATACTGAAGGCTGTAGTCTTGGCTTTCATCAGGGAATGCTTCAAGTCATCTTCATTTTCAGCAAGCAATGTTGTATCATCTGCATACAGTAGATTGTTAATGAGTCTTCCTCAAATTCCAGTACTGTGTTCCTCTTCATATAGTCCAGTTATTCACAGGTAATCCAGAATAATTTTCTCATCTCAAGGTCCTTAACTTAATCACATGTGTAAAGTCCTGTTTTTGTCATTGGGGATAACATTCCCAGGTTCCAAGGATTAGGACAAAGATATCTTTTGGGGTGTCATTTCAGCCTACCATTTCCATTCAAATTATGTTACTTAGGATGTCAAAAATTTATAAGCATATTTAACATCTACAGACATAAATAAACATGCTTTTATGGAAACATAATATGAATATGAATTAATACAGGTGATAAAAATAGACATTCTCCTATTTCAATACCTTTTTATTAAAACATCTATAATTGAATTTACAAGAGAAGAATAAGTTGCCTGTGGGAAGAAAATTATCCATGCAATCTACATATTAGAATGAGCAGCAAGATTTTATATTTATTTAAACAAATTTCATTTACTCAATAACTGAAGCCAAACATTTAACCTTTCCTTTGAAAAGTAAAAATAGCACTTTTCTCTGTAATTGTATCTCATCCTCTACAACGTTGCTTCTGGGGAGTTTTATGGATGTAAAATATGTTAGTAAAATACTAAGAAAATTATAGTAGTTATAATTTAGGTTAAAAAACAACTATTTTCCTCAATTACTATTTTCTGAATATTTACTGTGAGTAAATAATCATTTGTAATGATATGGGAAGAAATATTAGGGAAGATTAGGAGAGAACACATCATGTTAAGAAAACAGAATTAACTAACACTCTTATGAATTCAGTTCTCTGCACAGAAATGCACCTTATGTTAATATTCTTCATTGGGCTTTTAATATTTTATAATGGAAGCCTATTGTTTTTAGCATAATTTATTATTATTGTAATTTATCACTCATTTTAAAAATATAGGCATGAAAAATAAAGCTGTTTTCTTGCTTGCATTTTGAATATGATTAACTTAGGTGGCTCTTTGTGTTTATATAAAAGAAAATCTGTGATAAAGAAAGCACAAATAGGTGTTTTTTATTGACTTCCTCTGAATATTATCTTAAAATCCAATGCTTTATTCAAATTAGAAGTACTATTGTACAGTGATTATTCATAAAAAATGAAAATGCTTTCCAGATAAATGCATATCTTGTTTACAAATTGAAATATTACCCAAATCATGACCCAAATATGATCCATGCCCTTTTTGAATAGACCCAGAGAAAGGAAAAGGTGATTGTTTGGAGAACATCTTACAGAAAGTAAACAAAACCATTTAAATAAAATATTATACAAAAGGAGCTTTACATATTCACTTGAAGTTGGGAAGGAAAGCAGTTGGATCTATGAAAGGTTTCTCTAGGAATGTAACACAAAACAAACAAACAAACAAAGGCAAACCCACTGCTGTTGAGTCGATTCTGACTCATAGCGACCCTATAGGACAGAGTAGAACTGCCCCATAGGGTTTCCAAGGAGCTCCTGGTGGATTTGAACTGCCGACTTTTTGGTTAGCAGCCAAACTCTTAACCACTACACCACCAGGATTTCCTCTAAGCATGTAGGCACTCTAAAAAGATTTGCACTGTAATAGGAGAATGAGGATATATGTAATGGGTTGAATCTAGTTGGGTAAGATAGAAATAAATAAACCTGTCTTTACGTGTGGAGTATCAGCTGAAATGACAGTTTGGCTATTAGAATAAATATGAGGCTGTTTCTTTGAGGATATATAGAGATACTATTTTTCCACAATAGTCTAATCGTTTGCGTGAGCCCAAGTCAACAGTGAAATAGCAAGAGCAGATAGATCAGTCTAAGCTATAGAACCTCTCCATCACTCTGATCCTTTCAATCCTTTCCAGGGCACTGGGAAAGTAAGTCTCTGTGTATTTTAACCCATTGTTTTCACTATGCAGATATATAGACTAATTACAGAAGAGGTAAGGCAATTTTAAATTGTGATTATGTAACTTAAAAACTACAATGACCTGACTAGCATCGGTTGGGTAAGCAGTAATTCCGCACTATTGCAGACGTCATCAATGAGCCAAATATGGTGTATATGTTGGTTTTATTTTTACTTCACCTGAGTTTCCACCCACTACTTCTATTTTAGCAGTCTGAACTGTGTATCCTTCACAGTGCTGCCAACTTGCCTGAAAAAATTAAGTCTGAGTGTCACTTCCCAGTATTAACATTTGATTAAATTACTTTTTTGGTGTGTGTAAAACTGCCTGTAGATAAATCTAATTGATATTTGTTTTATTTGTTTTTGCTTTTACAGGTGTGTACAACACACTTACATTAGTTAAGATGAATACTAAACTGGATTAACAAAACCTCCAAAATATAGTAGCTTAAAAAAAAAAAAATGTTTATTAACTTTTCAGGTAACTATCCTAAAGTGACAGTCCTGTTTTCTGAGAACCAGTTTTTTTCTGGTTACTCTGCCTTCTCCTAAGAATGTATGATCTCATACATATGGCTCACAGACATGTCCGTTTTCCTGTATAAGGGAGGAAGAAAGAGAACAATGTTTTATGGCCCAAACCTGAAGCAGTACCCAACATATTCCTCCACTGTATTGCTCCCAGTCCCATGACCACATCTAACTGTAAAAGAAGCTAGAAAATGTCTCCACTTGAGTAACTATGCATTCATCTACAAGTATCTTGCTATGAAAGACAATATATTTTATTTTCAGTTTTCCCTTCAACAACAGATGGTAACATACAGAGTATGTGGATGTCTATGCATCATTTAACAAAAATGGACAAAGGATTTAAAAGTGATTGCCTGATTGCCTATCTTTAAGGCATATTTGAAGTCAAAAGTTGAATAAATGTATTTTGTTAGAAAAAAAATTCATTAACATTTAGTTAGCTTATTTATTCATTATTTTTATATTTAATATGGGTCCTCAGGACATGAAAAAATTGTTAACAAATTTTCCTTGGGACCAGGGAACTCACAGATAATCAGGGACATAGGCAAACACTGAATAAAATTTATTTAAAGTAGATGATGTAATCACACTAGAGTCATAATCCAAAAGAGGAACTAAAACATTTTCAGTATTAAAGGAAATTTAGCTTCTAATGAAATCCTGGGACATTTTATTGAAATTGCGTGATTGTTTCATTCACGTATTTTTGCAATAAGAGTTAACCAATTAGTCTCAATTTCTGGACAAAATTTTGGAGAAATATTGGGCTTTCAGTTGTAAAGATATGACATTGTCCAAGCCAAAGTTTGGGCCACAGCAACAAAAATAAAAGTGTTGCTCTAAAATGTTACATTTGTGGAGCCATTAATGATGACATGAATATGAGGCTAATGAAAGAGAAGTTTCCTGGGCATTCAATGGAGACAACAAAATTACTTCAACTTAACCCATCAATTTTGTTGTATAACAATCCAATCCCAGAAACATAATTTATGATCATGCATAACTGTATGTTATTTTTTTCAACTTGGATTTCTTCTTTTTGACAGATTCTATACCTTTCAGGACCTCATAATGTTCTGGGTGTAAATTAATTTCTCCTAGGAGATGTTCTCTAATGTTTTGCACCTAAGAACCCAGTCTTTATATATATATTGCATTGGTCTATGTAGACTAATAATAATCACTACCAGGGTTTGAGTGTCTAATTATTGAACTACATATACTAACCATCATCTTTCAGGCCTTGTCTCACTTATTCTTCAAAACACCTTACGACGTAGGTATTATTACCTCAATATCGCAAAGAGGACATCAGGCTGAGAGAGATTGTTAGTGGATCTAACCAGACAGCCAGTAACTAGAAAAGCCATGACTGACAGACATCAGGCCTACTGGCTTCAAAAGCTACTCAGCATTGCTTTGTCAGTGTTTGATCAAGTAAAATTTAATCACAAAATATTTATTAATGTTCTCCTATGTTCAAGGTACTCTGTGTATGCTCATGTGTACTTGTGATTTCCCAGCTAAAATGTGAGCTACTTCAAGCTCACATTCATTTGATTCTTCTTCTGTCTGCACAATGCCTAAAGTGGGATTCTGCATATTTTTTAAATGTTTGTTAATTTAACATTGTTTAATTTCGTGAACTATATTTAATTTACACTATTCCCTAGGTATCATGCTATGGAGGGTTTATCTTTACATTTTAGTCACCTTATTTATATACTATCATACTTTAGGAAACCCTGGTGGTGTAGTGATTAAGAGCTACGGCTGCTAACCAGAAGGTGGTGGTTTGAATCCACCAGCCGCTCCTTGGAAACCCTATGAGGCAGTTCTACTCTGTCCTATATGGTCATTCTGAGTTGGAATCAGCTCAACAGCAACAGGTTTGGTTTTTATTATACTTTAATTATGATATTTAATTATAATTCAGGGCTTTAGTCTTATAATTTCACTAACTTTTATGATATGTGTTCAAAATCAGCTTTTTAAGCAAAAACCAATATGGATAGCTTTAACTGAAAAAGATAATGTCTGCTAAATTTGATTTTTTAAGAAGACAATATTTTTGATGGCAGAAAAAATAAATATATCATCAGAGACAGTTTTATATTGATTTTTCTAATTTATCAGGTTATACTGCATTTGCAAAATTTTAAGCAGTTATTCCATTTTTATTCTAATGTCATCTCTGACTTAGTTCTGCAATTATTTTTAGGGTTAAATCAGTAAAAAATTAATATTTCTCTAATCATCATGTAGCTTTGTCACACATTTTTGCAGTCACTCATGGCAACATTGGTGTTGAAAATTGAAGCTAGTGAAACTAGAGTGACATTTTAATAAGATAATCTATTTGGGAGTCAGATGGTCTGACCTTCACAAACGTTTTGACTAATATTTGTAAACTTTGGGAGCAGGACTTGGGGGGCGGGTAGGTGTCATGGATTGAACTATGTTCCCCAAAAATATGAGTCCACTTGCCTAGGCCATGATTCCCAGTATTGTGTGGTTGTCTTCCATTTTGTGATTGTAATTTTATGTTAAAGAAGATTAGGGTGGGATTGTAATGCGCCCTTACTAAGGTCACATCCCTGATCCAATGTGAAGGGAGTTTCCTTAAAGCAAGGCTTGCATCACCTTTTTTCTTACAAGAGATAAAAGGAAAGGGAAGCCAGCAAAATAGGGGACCTTAAACCACAAAGAAAGCTGTGCAGGGAGCAAAGCGTGTCCTTTGGACCTGAAGCTCCTAGTCTGGGGGGAGACTGATGAGAACGCCAACAGAGAGAGAAAGCCTTCTCCTGGAGCTGACGCCCTGAATTTGGATTTGTAGCCTACTAGACTGTGAGAAAATAAATTTCTCTTTGTTAAAGCCATCCACTTGTGGTATTTCTGTTAGAGCAGTACTAGATAACTAAGACAGTGAGTGAGTTGTTAGCTACCTTGTATATAAACATATGGGGTGAATAAAATCCTTACGCTCTGAAGTTATTTCAGCTAGGTGAATTTGCTAAAATTTTTGTCACCTGCTGTTTGTGCTTGCATGTATGTTTTAAGAAAACTAAATCTTTTTGTACAGTTATCATTCCTAATTTTCTTACTTCAATAAGAAATCTAATAAGGTGTTAATAAAGCAAAAAAAATTAAGCCAATAAATAAAATGCATTGTCATTGACTGTTCACATAATAATAAAAACTATTATTTACGTGCTAATTAAAACATAACACTGAACCCCATTTTAGATTTAGAAGGATTATTTTGAATTTCCAAAATCCCAGAACTTTGTGCTCAGGATTTATAAGCATGAATTGGTGAGATTTAAATAATCTGTTATCTAGAGTTTGTTCATATATTTTTTTAAACAATTGTCTATTTTTCTCTTTAAATGAACACATATAACTGCAATTACAGAAAATGTTCAAAAGACTGAAAAAAGCATATATGAACATAACGAAGAAATTACTAATCTGGGTGAGATTTGGTTTGCAATTAAGTTTATCTGTCACTGTTTATAATATATTTTAAAAACTTACCTCACTATCGTAAAAATTCTGCAAATGAGATATATTCTAAAATATATTGACATTGCAAATTAGGTATTTGTTTTTTTTGTTAAATTAAAGTAGCACATTTCTGTTTTGAAGGTATTAAAATAAGAAGCATATAAAATTTTCATCTTAATATTTTCAAAGAAAATAAAGAGGTAATAATTTCAAATTTCCACCTTAAAACTAAAGACAGGATTTAAGAGAGGAATTTAAAAAAAAAGAAGGCAAGACATGTTTCTGCTTATAAGGTTATTTCACTTTCTTGAGGTCAGTTTTGTTTTCCTGTTCTTTCTTTGATCCCCACTATCTAAGCAAAGGCTCAAAGTGGATATATACTCAAATATTCTTGAATTATTAAATTAATGAGTGAATGAAGGAAGTTCTCCCAACCTTTCAACTGTAACTCCCACTGTGATGATTAATTTTATGAGTCAACTTGGCTAGACTATGGTGTCCAGTTTTTTGGTCAAACACTAATGTAGATGTGATGTGAAAGTATTTTGTAGATGTGATTAGCATTTATAAACCATTGGCTTAAAGTAAAGGAGATTGTCCACAGTGTGGGAGAGCCTTGTTCAACCAGTTGAAGTTTTTAGAACAAAAACTGAGGTTTCTGGCAGAAGAAAGAATTCTGTATCAAGATTGTAACTTAGAAATCTTATCTGAGTATACAGTCTGCTTACCTGCCCTATGTATTTCAGACTCAAAACTGAAACATTAACTCTTTCCTGAGTTTCCAGGCTGCTGTCCTGCCCATGAAATTTCAAGATTTCCAGTCCCTGCAATCACATGAGCCAATTCCTTAAAATCAACATTTCTCTCTCTCTCTCCTATTATGTATCTCTTAATATATATCTCCTATTGGTTCTGTTTCTCTGGAGAATCCTGATTGATACACCCACCTTCACACTCCCAAATATTTATCTTCTGTAATAAATTCTCAAAAAGAAATATAAAATAAAAATAAAAATAATTCCAGCTGGGATTCTATAATGTCTTACAGTAACTTGTTCAAATGAGAGGTGAAAGTCTTTTTTTTTTTTTTTTTAAATCTTCCCTACTCCCCATCTGGACCTCATCCTGTATATTTTCCTTGCTTCTTACATAGCTATCTGTCTAGGATTCTTCTGCATCCTTTCCAATGCATTAAGTGCATCTTGTATAATTGGACAGAGTTCAACAGTATACCAAAAGCAATATATATGAAAATCAGTGTGAGGGGAAGAAAAAGGTAATATAGATGAAGCTTAAGTTTCTATAGGTTTACTAGAAAGAACAAAAATTTAGTTAAAACCTGTGTTTTCAAAGCAAAGAAGGAAATTAAAAAGCTCACATGTATCAATGTGTAATGCATTTTTATTACTAAAAATAAGTACAAAATCCCATACTTCTGAGATCTGAACAAAATGTCTTCTATTGAATCTCATTTCTGGATACTAAATGTGCCAAGGATCAAGGTAGGAAAATACTTGTAACATAAAATTACATTTATGTGAGTATCTTTACTCCACAGAATAAGTAAAAGGTATTTTTCACATTTAAGCATTTATAAATAACGCATTTCTTATCACCTCAAGAATCTGATTTGTTTCCCTACAGTCAACATAAACTTGAATTGCTTTAGTTCCTTCTGTTAAATATAATTTTCATGTGCATCAATCAAATTAAACAAGCCCATACCCAAAGAAACAAACTGAATGTAGACTTTATATTATAGTTGTGCGTAGGAGAGAGAATTAATATTTATTGTGTATCTCTTGTGTTATATTTTTGTCAAACTCCCTCACATTTATGTTGCTTGAGACAGTATGTCATAGAATAAAGGGGTCAGGCATAGAAATTATCAGCTGTGTGACTTCGAAGTTATTTAAAGAATTTGAGGTTCCTATCTGTAAAATGTAGGTAATAATATGTTTCCAAAAAATACATTTTCGGGAAATGTTGGGTTCATAGTAGCACCCAGTACATATGTATTGTAATTGTTATCCCATACATTGTATAGCTGCAGGTCCCTGGGTGATGCAGACAGTTTTCAGCCGGTTGGCAGTTCGAACCCACCCGGTGACACCTTGGAAAAAAGTCCTGTCGGTCTGCTTCCATAAAGATTACAGCCAAGAAAACCCAGTGGAACAGTTCTACTATGTAACACATGGATTTGCCTTGAGTCGAAATCAACTCAATGGCATGAGACAGCAACAACAACACATTGTATAGCTAACATTATTTCATACAAATAATATAAGATTGGTATTAAAATGAAATATGTATCTGTAATCACTACACTAAATCAATGTCTTCTTCCTCCTGATCAAATCTACCCAGAGTGCATACCAGCCTGAGGAACAAATACACTTCCCATGTCATTCATATCTTCATGCCTGACTCTCACTGAGATGCTTCTTTCAATTCTAACTTCAAGTTATTTGCCTCTTCTGAGGTGGGCAGCTGTAGGAACAAAGAGCTCTGTTGATGATCCTGACTCCCTTCCCCATAAACCTGGCTTACTTAAAGAGGAACAGAGTCAAGCAGGACAACGGAGAACCGGAAGATGGAAGAGTCCTAGGGAGAACTTGACACCCTATTAGGGAACTGAAAACTTTATTATCAATCTCACGTGAGTTTACAAGTTTTTCTTGACATCTGAAAGTCCAGGAAAGAGTTGAACGAAGGGCTGAATCTTCTCTGTTTTTGAGGCTGGAACAGTGGGAAAGAACAACATGCAGGGAGACTTTCTATTTACTTCCAGAGAGCAATGGATAAGGTAAGAAGCTCACTTACACCCCTCACTTCCCCTAGGAGTCTCACTATTACAGATATTCAGATATTTACACAAATGAACAACAACAAAAATAGATAACAGCCTAGCTGAGGACAAAAGCTACTAGAAAGCAATGGATTACATTAAACAATCAGAATACATGCCAAATGAAATGCAATTGCTGGAAGAGAGATGAATGTCTAAATACACACACACGTATAAGAGAAAATTACTCCCTGGAGCTTAACTATATGATTTTTTTAACTAAATTTCAGTAGATGAAATAAATGATTGGTATGTCACTTCTGAGGCTCGAATTAATGGTCTGGGAAATCAAGGGCTAGACAATCTCAAAGCACAAAGTAGAACATTAAAGAGATGGAATCATGAAGGAAATGATTAAAAATTCAAACTTCGAAAAACAGGTCTGAAAAGATAAAATGGAACTGATGGGGAAAGGCAATAATTAAACAATCTTAAAGGAACATATTTCATAGGTAGGAAAGATCTGACTCCACAGATTGAAAGCACTCACCATTATTCAGGGTAAATTCATGAAAAAGCACATGCACAGAGGAAAAATTCTGACGAAACTGCTGACTTCTAAATATGAATAGAAAAAATATTACAGGTTTTCAAGCTGAAAGAACAAACGTGTCCAACTGTCATTGGACTTCTGATCTGTAACACTGTAGATTGAATGCAGTGGAGTCCTCTATCCACCCACGTTATTCAGGGTAAAAGGAAGATATTTGCGGACATGCACCAACTCAAAAACTTACCACATCTGAGAGACAGAAGAAATGGGTTTGAGAGCAAATACTCATTGATATATGCTTATTTAGTAGTTGAGGGCAGATTGTATAGGAATGTGTAATATGTGTGCATGCAGGTACACATTGCCCACGTTGTGCCCACGGAAAGTTAATTCTGGAAATTCTAAACACTTGATTCTAGCTCACGTGAAGAATTTCTCCTTTTTTTGGTTGTTGCTCTTAAAAGCACTGTTTCCTACCTGCCCCCCTACCACAGCATTTATCATTATTGAAATAATCACAGAGCTTTAGAAAATAGAAGGAGCATCAGAGAGGAGTCTATTCTTGAGGTCATTTCTGGTTTTGTTCTGTTTTGCATTTAAACTTTGAATAAACCACTGCCGCAGGAATAAATAAGGGACTAGCTACAACCTAGTGAAGAGTCTCTGTAGGGTGTGTGTCTGTGTGTGTGTTTGTGCACACAGACACCTGCATACACTCTTGAGAAATGGAAGAGGCTTATATTTTTTTGCTGTAAAATACATGGAATAGCATATGTCAATTTAAGGGGAGGCACCATAAAGAAAGTTTGTTTTTGTTTTTAATTAAAACTTACGAGGAAAAACACGTGTTATTCTGGCTAAAGAAAGGGGATAACCTATTTCATATTAGTTAAGAAACTATATGATTAAAGGGACCAAAAATAGCAACAATGAAATCTAAAGAAAAATAGTGCATAAAATTTGATATGACAAGAAAAAGGTTTTGAGTGGAAGAAAAAAATCCCACTTCTCATATTGAGAGGAAAAGTCTAATTCCACCTTTCACTTCTCTGTCACTTCTGTTTTGAAACCAGCTGCATATGCAGCACTTCTTCCTCTGACCCTAATCACCTAGAACTAAGTCAGATCATACAAGTTAAAGGACATCATCCTGCAGACTTCCAAGTCTTCCAAAGCTTGCAAGCTTGAAGTCCTTAGGACACCTTTGCTTCTGACCTGCTGACTACAGATTTGGGGTTTACCCATTACCCCTTTAGGTTGCCAGTTGTAAGCTCAGGAATCTCCAGCTGCCCCCTCACTTCTGACCTGCTTACTACAGATTTAGGAGTTCTCTCTACTTCCTCACAGAGTCTCAGACAGGTGTAAATTGTTCAGTGCTAGCCAACTAACTAAAAGATTGGCAGTTTGAAGCCACTCAGAAGTGCCTTAGAAGAAAGTACTGGCAATCTACATCCAAAAGTCACAGCCATGAAAACCTTATGGAGTGCACTTATACTCTGAAACTCATGGGGTTGCCATGGGTTGGAATCAACTCAATGGCAACTGTTTATTTTATTTTTTATTTTTTACCACCACAAGATCCCAGCCATAAGCTTGATTGACCCCAGCTACCTTCTGGCTTGATGGTTCCCACTACTTACTAAGGTTTGATAATTCACTAGAGTAACTTACAGAACTCAAAGAAAGCTATATTATGATTAAAGTTCTATTATAGCAAAAAGGATAGAAATGAAGAGATGCATAAGGCATGGCCTGGGAGGGTTGCCAGTGTGAAGATTCCATGTCTCAAAAAGTATTGTGCTACCCTCCCATGTTCATCGATCTTTCACCAACCAGGAAACCCATGGACATTCAGTGTCCAGAGCCTTTACTGCCCTCATTAATTAGGTATGATTGGACTCCCACCCCCCAAGTCATTTGATATCACGAAGTGGTCTTTCTGGAGTGGCCAGACCCCATCCACGGGTCACTTCATTAGCATTAACCTTAAGATGTGGTCTGGAGGCCTCTTACATAACAAAGACATTTCAAACATGGGATATTCCAAGGTTTCAGAGATTATCCTTCAGGAACAAAGGACAAAGACCCAATTAGTTTAGGTTAAAAAAATAGTTGTACTCCAGTGGATTTCAACTTATGGCTACTCCAATGTGTGTCAGAATAGCACTGCACTCCATAGGGTTATCAGTGGCTGTATTTTCAGAAATGGGTCACCAGGGCTTTCTTTTGAGGTACTTTTGATGGACTCAGATAATCAAACTTTTGGTTAACAGCTACGCAGATTAACCGTTTGCATCACCCAGGGACTCCTGCTTTAGTTTAAGTGAATGTAAACCCACAAGTTTAGAATTTCTGAAACGGTGAAAAAACTGAATGAGGATGTTATGTACCTTGTGTTAATTGATGACTGTGGCAGAACTGACCTAGTGGCTATTTCAGGTAACATCAGAATCAAATGAAAGCAAAATTTCTAAATGAAATGACAATTCATTAATGTTTTCAAGATATTTTCTATGAACTAAAAGAAAGGCAGATAAGAAATGAATTGAGTGATAAGGAAAGGAAGATTTTGAATAGATAGCATTGCCCTTGATATAATAAATGACAGAGGAGAAGAACTGGCAAAGCAATTCTGGGTGTGTATTAAGAGTAGCAAATTTTCGGTAAGAAGCAAGGATGCAATAATTCTTCTGCCCAAAAGAGAACACCAAGTAAACTCCTGGTTGATTAACTATTTCCTGTAATATGACAATTTAAAATGAGTTATTAAATATTTTAAAATGGGTTTTAGTTTCTCATAAAGGCACTAACACATGTGTTCAGATGTTATCTCAAAGGAAGAATAAACCGGAGAGTGGGGAGATCATTAATGCTCCCTTGTAGATAAGTTACTTTTAAAACAAAAATGAATGGTCTTCATTTCTGAATACTTACTAAATGTTAAGTCCTCTGTGAGGTAGGTTCTAATCTTATCTTCATCTTAAGAATGAGAAAGCTGAGACTTAGAGGGATAAAGTATTTGCCCTATATCATATGACATGAAAGTCATGAGCTAGGAATTAAACAGCAATTTGAAGTCAAAAGCCATGTTTTTAGTGAAAACTCAGACTCCTAGTGATTTATACCAAATGCTATACAAGTTACTTTGTTAATATATTGCTATTTTATTGTCTTTTACAGAGACAACTATGACTTCCAAGTGCTGTATCATCTCACAGCCTTGCTGTTTTTTCTCCTTTCTTCTAGTCTTCCATTACTAGGGCCATACAGACTTGCAGACTTCTGAAAAGATGCTTAAGAGATTTCACATAAAATCATTGGCACAAGATCCATCCCTGGTAAATTATACTATAATCAACTGGCAATGATTTAATAAGCGCTAACAATACAGGACTTTAATCTTTTAAACTAAACTTTTCCACCTGAACAAAGCCTCAACCAAATTCACTGCCATCAAGTTGATTCCTACTCATAGCGCCCCATAGGGTTTCTAAGGCTGTAAATCTTTACAGAAGCAGACTGCCACATCTTTCTTCTGTAGAGTGGCTGGTGGGTTTGAACTGTCGACCTTTCGGTTAGCAGCCAAGCTCTTTAACCACTGCACCATCAGGGCTCCGCCTTAACAAAACATAGGAAAATACATATTATATTTGAAAAAAAACAACAACATGTTTTTCAATATTGTCGAATAGAAATGGTGTGAAAATTATATTCTTCCTTTTAGCAACCCTGTTTTACTTCCTCATTGTGCTCAGCTACTTAGATAAGGAACTTCATATCTAATTTCTATTTCATGTGAAATGTTCATATGAATATACTGTTAATATTTCAGAAAGCATTTCAGTAATTGAGAAGCCATGATAAAATTCCCTTCCTTTTTTTGCTTTGTTTTGTTTCTCTGATGGATATCAGATGGAAAAAAATTTTTTTCATACTTATTCTTTGATTTTTCATTGTGAAAAATTTCAAGCATGTATAAAAGTAAACATGAATATATTAAAGCTCTATTTACCCATCACCTAGCATTACAATTTTTGAACACGTTTTTGTTGTTAGTTGTCTAGTTGACTTTGATTCATGATGAGCTCATGCATAATAGAACCAAACGTTTCCTGGTCTTGTGACATCTTCATGAACACATAAACAATCATTTATCATCCATAAATATCTTTGTGTATATCTCTAAAACATAAGAACTCTACTTTTAAATATAAATAAAATGCTATTATCACATTTAAATCGTAATATTTCATCCCTTAAAGAATATCCATTTTTAATGAATTGTGACCCCAAAAAAGATATGTTGAAGTAACAGGTAGCCTCCGGTACATGTGAATGTGACCACGTTTAGGAATGGGGTCTTTGAAGATGTTATCAGTTAGGTTAATACGAGGTCATATCAGAGTAGAGTAGGTCCTAATCCTATATGACTAGCATCCTTATTAAAGAGCAGGAGCTACACAAGACAGGGAGACAGAGGAAGGACACGATGTAACTCTGCAGCTGCAAGCCAAGGAAAGGCTGGAGCTGCCAGAAGCTAGGAGAGAGGCACGGAAGAGATTCTCCCTGTCACCATCTTCCCCAAATCCCTTATTTCACAATCATTGTTAAATGATAGTTTAGCTGAACATGAAATTTAGACTACTGGTATTAGTTTGGTTTCTTTAGCCTCAGGATTTTGAAGATATTATTCCGTTGTGTTTTGGTGCCTATTTTTGCTCATGACAAATACTTTTTTTAATATATATAATTGTATTTGTTCAATGTTTAATAAGTGAAATAAAAAAGTACAAAAGGAGTACACAAAACTATTAGCTTTTTTTTAATATCATGGGCAAAATTTTTTTCAACAATTTAATGCAATGTTGCTTTTTCCATTTTTGCATCATTTTTTTTTCTTATTTAGACAAATGATTTATCTTGTCTCTAGTCACGACATTTCTAAGAATAAATTTTGTGTATACCAGGAACAACTGTATCATGCATTGCCAAAAGCTTGGACACAGGGGTCAGAAGATAATTTCTTGTCTCTGACACTAGTTAACTAAATAAATTTGGAATATTCACTGAAACATTTTCTATCTTTAATGGGTAGCTAGTAGTGCACTAGCCCTACCTTGTAGAGAGCTTAGAAGGACAAAATTATCTTTCAAATATCTAGAAAGAAGAAAATAACTCCTACAATTTGAGCATTATTTGACGTTTCTCAAACTATGTGTGATAGTATAAAAGCATACAAGGATGAAAATTGCATAATGCTTACCTGAAAATAAATAAAAGTCATAGGTGTAATACACACCCATACACAATGAAAATCTGAAATATATAATTTTTGTATCAGATAATTCTTAGGAAAAAAAAAGATTTCTCCTAAGGAGAAATTATGTTTTGACTGGTTATTATTTTGACACCCATATACTGTGTTTCCAAATATGCTGTATATTCATATAGACAAAATAGCATAGAAAGTAACTCTTCTACATGTTAAAATGCATTATTATTTATAGACACAGAATATAAAAATACACTGTATTAGTTATATACAGTAGAATTTAGACAGAAAAAGAAGTATCATCATACTTATATTTACAAATGTATTTTCATGGTCATATTCTTGAGGGGGTTATAAAAAGCCCTATCATGTTTCCATTAAATGGCAAGATGTTATATTTTATTCAAAATTGCTTCAGGAGCTATCATTAGAGCTTTCTCCAAAATGAGGAATGTTTTTAAACATATTCCTTTTATTTCTTATTTATCAACTGATGAATTTATTGACACTGTTAAGCTGAGAAAGGGTTTTACAAATTCTTGTTATTCATATCATAGTGTTATATCTCATCATGTATGAGTAAGAAAATGATTCTTTTTACTATCTTGCTAACTGTATAAAGTGTACTTAAACAAAAATAAAAAATAATGTTATTCAATGATTTACAGTAAATCTCTTGAGTGTAAGAGTAAGAAATACATGGGATATATCATGATCATCTCTTTTGCTAACTAGAGTGAAACAAAATGCTCAATCTATTCTTCATCATAAAGTTCAGACAGGAAAAAAACCTTAGTTCAAGTTTTACTTTTGGAGAGGATTCACCATCTTATTTTCTTCTTAGTGATGTGTGTGTGTGTGTGTATATATATATGTGTGTATATATACATAATATTTTTTTAACCATCCTCAACACTAAACACACTGTCTTTTTCTGCTGGTTGCAATGACTCTTTGCATCTGAACCCAGAGTTCAATATGTTTGTTTCATTTCATTTAGGTTAATTAGAAATTGCAGAACACAGCTTTTGAGAGGGGTTGAAAAAAAGGCAGGTTTAGAGAACAGGCTGCTGTATATGCTGTATATCAACTTGTGCATTTTAGAATTACTTTTTCTATTTAAAATGCTTACTTTATTTCTCATAGGGATGCTTGATATTTAAATATTGTAAGTCAAAATATAAACAGGATGTGTTCAAATGATGTTAATGATGTATAATCTTCTACTTTTATGTTTCATGTCTATATTAGATATAACAATTCACACATATTAAGTTATTTTCTAATATGTTTAGTAACAAAAAAACCAAGAAATTTTATTGCTCATCTATAAAATCCTTCTCTTTGTGAGCTTTTATTTTTAAATAAGATTTTGTTTTCTCTAGGAAAAAAAATCCCCTTAAGAAAAAGAAAATTACATTTAAACTTTTTATGATCATACGCTTAAATAAAACACACATGATCACATTTAAATCAAATATAAGAATAGTAAATCTGCTATACATTATAAAGCTTATTTTTCATTATGTGCAACAAGTTAAATATCCAAAAGGAACAGAAAAATGACATCAAAACCAAGCCCAACATATTCATCTGAAGGTTTATTTATTTATTTATTTTTTTCTCTTTGCCCAGCAAAGTATTCTCTAGAAGTCAGTGGGATGCCTATTGCTCAGACGCTATTTCCAGGAGCTTTGTAGAAGCTATTTTTAAAATAAGGATTTTAATTCATTTGTTACAAATAGATTAAGTTTCCACTTTGTGGGTAGCCTTGCCCTTGGCCCCAGGGAATGCAAGCTCCAGACCGCCATGAGTCTTTCTGATAGATTAAATATCAATTCTACATTTAAACATTTTATTACAAAGTAGAAAACAAACACAACACAAAAATGGTGAGGCAAAGGAGCAAAAAGATACTTTCACTGGGGGTGAATACAGGCTAAAGGAGCCCTACTTGCACAGTACTTAAGCGCTTGGCTGCTAATCAAAAGGTCAGAGATTCAAACCCACTAGACGCTCTGAGGGATAAAGATATGGCTTTAAAGACTTACAGCCTAGGAAACCCTGTGGGGCAGTTCTGTTCTGTTCTACGGGATTGCTGAGAGTCTCAATTGACTTGACAGCAGTGATTAGGTAACAGCTAACCAAAAAGACAAACAAACCGAGTCAATTCTGACTCATAGCAACCCTATAGGACACAGTAGAACTGCACCATAGGGCTTCCAGGGAGCAGCTGGTGGATTCAAACTGCTGAACTTTTGGTTAGCAACCAAACACTTTATCACTGCGCCACAAGGGCTCCAAGGTAAAGGCTTGTTGTTAGGTACTGTCGAGTTGGTTCTGACCCATAGCAACCCTATGCAGAACAGAACGAAACACTGCCCAGTCCTGCACCATGCCAACCACAATCATTGTTATGCTTGTGCCCATTGTTGCAGCCACTATGTCAATCTATCTTGTTGAAGGTCTTTCTCTTCTTCACTGACCCTCTACTTTACCAAGCATGGTGTCCTTTTCCAGGGACTGATCCCTCCTGACAATACGTCCAAAGTAAATAAGATGTAGTCTCACCATTCTTGCTTCTAAGGAGCATTCTGGTTGTACTTCTTCCAAGACAGATTTGTTCGCTCTTTTGGCAGTCCATGGTATATTCAATATTCTTCACCAACATCACAATTCAAAGGCGTCAATTCTTTTTCAGCCTTCCTTATTCATTGTCCACCTTTGGCATGCATATGATGCCACTGAAAATACCATAGCTTGGGTCAGGTGCACCTTAGTCTTCAAGGTGACACCTTTGCTTTTCAACACTTTAAGGAGGTCTTTTGCAGCACATTTGCCCAATGCAATGCGTCTTTTGATTTCTTGACTGCTGCTTCCGTGGGCGCTGATTGTGAATCCAAGTAAAATGAAATCCTTGACAACTTCAATCTTTTCTCCATTTATCATGATGTTGCTTATTGGTCCAGTTGTGAGGATTTTTGTTTTCTTTGTGTTGAGATGTAACCCATACTGAAGGCTATGGTCTTTGATCTTCATTAGTAAGTGCTTCAAGTCCTCTTCACTTTCAGCAAGCAAGGTTGTGTCATCTGCATAACACAGGTTGTTAATGAGTCTTCTTCCAATCCTTTTGCCCTGTTCTTCTTCATACAGTCCAGCTTCTTGGATTATTTGTTCAGCAGACATATTGAATAGGTATGGTGAAAGGATACAACCCTGACGCACACCTTTCCTGATTTTAAACCACACAGTATCCCTTTGTTTTGTCTGAATGACTGCTTTGTAATCTATGTACAGGTTCCTCATGAGTACAATTTAAGTATTCTGGAATTCCCATTCTTCTCAATGTTATCCATAATTTGTTATGATCCACACAGTCAAATGCTTTTACATAGTCAATAAAACACAGGTAAACATCTTTCTGGTATTCTCTGCTTTCAGCCATGATCCATCTGACATTAGCAATGATATCCCTGGTTCCATGTCTTCTTCTGAATCTGGCCTGAAATTCTGGAAGTTCCCTGTTGAAGTACTGCTGCTGCCATTTTTTATTGATGTGTAGCAAAATTTCACTTGTGTGTGATATTAATGATACTATTCAATAATTTCCACATTTGGTTGAATAGCCTTTCTTGGGAGTAGGCATAAATACAGATCTCTTACAGTTGATTGGCCAGGTAGCTGTCTTCCAAATTTCTTGACACAGATGAGTGAGCACTTCCAGCACTGTATTCGTTTGTTGAAACATCTCAGTTGATATTCCATCAATTCCTGGAGCCTTGTTTTCGCCAATGCTTTCATTTCAGTGCAGCTTGGACTTCTTCCTTCAGTACCATCAGTTCCTGATCTTATGCTACCTCCTAAAATGGTTGAATTCTTTTCTGTACAGTGACTAAGTGTATTCCTTCCATCTTCTTTTGATGCTTCCTGTGTTGTTGAATATTTTCCCCATAGAATTCTTCACTATTGCAACTCAAGGCTTGAGTTTTTTCTTCAGATTTTTCAGCTTGAGAAATGCCAAGCGTGTTCTTCCCTTTTGGTTTTCTGTCTCCAGCTGTTTGCACATGTCATCATAATACTTTACTTTGTCTTCTTGAGCTGCCCTTTGAAATCTTCTGTTCAGTTCTTTTACTTCGTCATTTCTTCCTTTTGCTTTAACTACTTGACATTCAAGAGCAAGTTTCAGAGTCTCTTCTGACATCAGTTTTGGTCTTTTCTTTCTTTCCTGCATTTTTAATGACATCTTGCTTTCTTCATGTACGCTGTCCTTGATGCCATTCCACAAGTTGTCGGGTCTTCTGTCATTAATGTTCAACACGTTAAATCTGTTCTTGAAATGGTCTCTAAATTCAGGTGGGATATACTCAAGGTTGTATTTTGGCTCTCATGGACTTGTTCAAATTTTCTCCAGTTTCAACTTGAACTTGCATATGAGCAATTGATGGTCTGTTCCAGTCACCCCCTGACCTCATTGTGACTGATGATATTGAGCTTTTCCATCGTCTCTTTCCACAGATGTAGTCGATTTGATCCCTGTGTATTCCATCTGGTGAGGTCCATATATATAGTCACCATTTATGTTGGTGAAAAAAGGTATTTGCAATGAAGAAGTCATTGATCTTGCAAAATTCTATCATGTGATCTCTCGACATCGTTTCTTTCACCAAGGTCGTATTTTCCAACTACCAAGCCTTCTTTGTTCCCAACTTTCACATTCCAATCACCAGTAATTGTTAATGCATTCTGCTTGCATGTTTGATCAATTTCAGACTGCAGAAGCTGGTAAAAATCTTCAATTTCTTCATCTTTGGTCTTAGTGGTTGGTGCATAAATTTGAATAATAGTCGTATTAACTGGCCTTCCTTGTAGGCATACAGATATTATCCTATCACTGACGTCGTTGTACTTTAAGATAGAGCTTGAAATGTTCTTTTTGACGATGAAAGCAATGCCATTCCTCTTGCAGTTGTCATTCCCGGCATAGTAGACCATATGGTTGTCTGATTCAAAATGGTCAATACCAGTCCATTTCAGCTCACTAATGCCTAAGATATCAATGTTTTATGCATTCCTTTTCATTTTTGATGATTTCTGATTTTCCCAGATTCATACTTCGTACATTCCATGTTCCAGTTATTAATGAATGTTTGCATCTTTTTCTTCTCATTTTGAGTCATGCCACATCAGCAAATGAAGTTCCCGAAAGCTTGACTCCATCCACGTTATTAAGGTCCACTCTACTTTGAAGAAGTAGCTCTTCCCCAGTTGTCTTTTGAGTGCCTTCCAACCCGGGGGTGGGGGGGGGCCTCGTCTTCCAGCACTGTATCAGACAATGCTCCACTGCTATTCATAATGTTTTTCACTGGCTAATTCTTTTCAGAAGTAGACTGCTGGGTCCTTCTTCCTAGTCTGTCTTATTCTGGAAGCTCAGCGGAAACCTGTCGGCCATGGTGACCTGCTGGTATTTGAATATTGGTGGCATAGCTTCCACCATCACAGCAACATGCAAGCCCCCACAGTACAACAAACTGACAGATATGTGGGGGAGGTAAAGGCTTGGAGGTTTTTCTGATTTATATCTTTGCCTTTACTAAGAAAATTTAGTAGTTCTTGAAAAGTTTTATCTTTTTCTGCTGATAAATTTTCTGGATAATGTGACATCTTTCAAGGAATTTTTGAAAGTAAAAAAAAAAACATGCTAAGTATACCAGTTCTTTTGGAATTCATTTTCTATTACTAATATTATCCAATTCAAATAAAGATATGCTTACATAACTAGATTGATGAAGATACAATTCTTATTTTGCTAACATAAGAGATGGTCCAATGGATGATTTGAGTCTGCAAACATTCCCAGGTCATCAGTTTCTAATATATCACATATCAACTATTCACATTTGGTGATGTTCACATTAGCTATCTTAGTGATAGACTTGCCATTTTTTCTTTTAGCTGTATCAGATTATTAAGAGCTAGAGGTATGTGTCTGTATTTTGTTTTGCTTTGTTTGTTTAATAAAAATTGTTCCCAGTTGTCATGTGCCCAAGTGGGAGTTAAAAAAAAGATTAATAAAGCAACAATATTTTAAAATGTAATAGTTTTATCAATATTAAAGAGAACTGTAGAAATGTAAAAAAATGGAACTCTTCTCCCTATTTTTTCTTTTAAAGAATATAGTCATTTTATAAACTATATTATTTTTTAATATATGTGTAAATATTATTTTAAAATGAATCATAATTTTAATATAAGTCCCAAGATAACCCATTGAAACAAAAGCTCTTGATGTCTTCTATCATTTTTAAAAGTCTAAACAGATATAAAGATCAAGTTTAAATAGAGAGGCTTTATTAAACAGTCAAGGCTGTCTATTAAAAAATAAAACCTTAAGGCTAATCACAATAAGCACCATTAAGAGAAAAGAAGAAAAAATAGTTACTGTAAGTTATGGACACCAAAGAAAGGAGCAGAGATATATGGAGGAGAAACCAATCTGATTTCCACTGTTGTTGCTGTTAGTTGCCTGGAGTCGTCTCTGAATCATGGCAACCTTGGCTGTCTTGGGCTATCTTCACTATCTTTGAGCCCATTGTTGTGACTTTTGCGTCAATTCATCTCATTGAAGGTTTCCCTCCTTTTTGCTGAACCTCTACATTACCAAACATGATGTCGTTTTCTAGGAACTGGTATTTCCTGATGACTTGTCCAAAGTGAGCAAAATGAAATTTCACTATTGTTACTTCTAAGGAGTATTATGGTTGTGTATCTTCTGAGATTGATTTGTTTGTTCTGGATCTCCACTTGTTGTTGTTAGTTGCCCTCCAGTTGATTCCAAACTCATGGTGACCCCATGTGTATCAGAGTAAAAATGTGCTCCATAGCGTTTTCAAGGCTGTGAACTTTTGGAAGCAGATCACCAGGCCTTTCTTCCTAGGCTCCTCTGGGTGAGTTTGAATAACCAACTTTTCAGTTAGCTACCCAGTGCTTAACCATTTGCATCACCTGGGAGTTCCTAAATCTCCACTAGAACCCTGTTATTCTGGTAGGTGTTATTTCAGGGTGATCTGACTTTCTGCCCTCACATGCTGCCACATTTAAAGAAAAGATTATTATTGGAAAATCCATGGAGTGTCACTGTTAAGTTGGTCCACAGAGACAAGAGAATGTATGATTATATAATGAATATATATACTCATTATAAACATTTGAAAAATACAGAAAATCCTAATTAAGCACAATTACCCATAACCTGTCTCATGAAGATTACTAGTGTGAAGTATGATGTGAACAGTTAATTTATGGAATATTTAATCCTTAGCAAAGTGCACATCAGGTTTTCTCAGTTCAATGTTCAACCTGAGAAGAACATAAGATTCAATATCCACCATATCTTTGTTAACAACTGATAACTTTTACAGCTCCCTTATAAAAATCTATCAGAGTCACTGATGCCCTCTAGTATTAATTGCCTTCTCATCCTGACCAAATCCTGTAAATTAGAATATATTTCCAGAAATTCTTGCTTAACAGAATCTGCACCTTAAAATTCTTTCAAGTTTATGCCTCAGTAAACCATTTAAGCTATTGGTCAGTGTCTATGAATTGGAAATACATGGCAACATGACAGAAACAATAAAAACTGCAGATTTAACTAATATACACACATTTGTCATGACCATATGCTATATTAAAAGAGAGCAAAGATTGCAAATTCAAATCTAAATGAACCTTATAATCAGTGAAACAAGATTAGGGTATATATGTTGGGGGGATGTGGGGGAAGTAGTGGTAATATAGAGTCTGTGATTCATCTAAGGGGTCATGCCATGCAGCTCAAACAGATGGCTCCATTGTGGTAATCCGTGTCCAGTATTGCCAGATACTGCCATTTTTCAGAAAAGCTGAGGAATCTGGATGTTTATATGAAATCCCTTGTTTATTATCTTTTGGCTAAAACAAGACAAAACATAACAAAAGAAAGAAACAAACAAACAAAAAACCTACTGTGTACTTCAGACACCAGACATCAGTATGCTGCATCTTTCTTTAAGGCACCTATTGGTGACACGTGATTTAATGCACTGTTTACTGTTAAATGAATGTAACCTAAAATTACAATGCTTTTCGGGTGAAACTTGAGGAAAGTAACTATGATTTATACTATAATGAGATTTCTAGAAATATATTCTAGAGAAAAAAAGAAAAACACAACAACAACCTACCTTCAGTTTGCTTGATTAAACCCTTTATGGTTATCAGGCTTTTTCATTCTAACCCTTAGCAATACTGTTCTCAGCTTCCAAATTTTCCTTTTAAGACCTCTTGTTCTTTTTTTTTTTAAGTTTGTGGTAATTTATTATATCAGAAATAATAAACTGATACAGTTGGTGCCATCAAAACTGACCACTTATTAGATAATGCATTAGGTATTTCTATCACATGTTAATTAAAAATAGTATTTATATATTGTATTTGTTTCACCAGTAAATATATATAGCATAAATATTTGAAAATTATCTACACCTACCAAGGATTATTATCCTTTTTGCACCCTTTGCACCTTTTGAACCTCATTTTTATTTTTTATTGTACTTCAGGTGAAGGCTTACAGAACAAATAGTTTCTCATGAAACAGAAGTACACGTTATTTTATGGCATTGGTTAACAACCCCACAACATATCAACCCTCTAACTTCTCAACCTCTTTTTTTTTTTTTTTTTGGTGAAAATACACATAGCCAAAGATACACCATTTCAAAAATTTCTACATGCACAGTTCAGTAACATTGACTACGCTCTTCCAATTGTGCTGTTATTCTCACTTAAGATGAAGGCTTACAGAACAAAACAGTTTCTCATTGAACAGTTACTACAAATGTTGCCCTATGGCAATGGTTAACAATCTCACAACACATCAACAATATCCTTACTCAACCTTGGGTTCCCTATCACCAGCTTCCTTGTCCCCTTCTGCTTTCTGGCCCTTGTCACTGGACTCCTGTACCTCGTTAGTCTCATTTGATTTTACAGGGCTGTCCACTGCCAGGCTGAACAGTGAACCTCGGAGGTAACTTCACCACTGAGCTAAAAGGGTGTCTGGGGACCATACTCTTGAGGTTTCTCCAGTCTCCTTTAGGCCAGTAAATCTGGTGTTTTTTGTGTGAGTTAGAATTATGTTCTACATCCTTCTCCAGCTCTGTCCAGAATCCTCTGTTGTGATCCTGGTCAGAGCAGTCAGTGGTGGTAGCCGGGCACCATCTAGCTGTACTGGACTCAATCCGGTGGAGGCCTTGGTAGCTGTGGACAGTTAGTCCTTTGGACTAATCTTTTCCTTGTATCCTGTTCTCTTCATTCTCCCCTGCTCCCGAAGGGATGAGACCAGTGGAGTATCTTAGATGGCCGCTCACAGGCTTTTAAGACCTCAGACGCTACTCACCAAGGTAGAATGTAGAACATTGTCTTTATAAACTGTGTTATGCCAATTGAGCTAGATGTTCCCCGAGACTATGGTCCCCAGAGCCCTCCGCCCAGCAATTCAGTTCCTCAGGGCGTTTGAATGTGCCTATGGGGCTTCCATGACAAGACCTCTTGTTCTTGAATCATAGAAGAAGTTGCACCTGTCTTAGAAAAACTGAGACAGAAACTACCCTTTGTGTAACCAGATGCCAGGCAGAAGACCATGCTTGGGCTGACATGAAATATTCTTAACCATGGTCAACTTCTTCCTGTTCTTGGGCCAGTCCTGCCTTCATTTTAGGGAACTATCCATTCCTCTGAGGTCTACCGTGCTATCTCTGAATCCATATAGAAATGAAGCTGTTCTTGTTTTCCAAAATGGAACCTCTGTTCTGTGTAAAGATTGATTCTTTTGGTCAGTAAAGATGCTCTTTTAAGGGACTTTGAGAAAGTGGGAGTGAAAATTTGGGGGCATAGGCAATGAACAGACGTCTTTCCACATATTTCCCAACAATCCAAGTTCTTGTGTGCCAGAAGAATGTTTGTGTCAATGATAATGTTTTTTAAATCAGAGTATTTCTTGTTGCAGTAGTTACCAGAGAGTCCTTTAATACTCATAAAAATTACTATTATCTTTAGATTCCAGTGAAGTTCTAAGTTTTTATTTTTTTAAGTCATTTGTCAATAGTTTAATGGGAAAAAGGAAAGGATATTACCAAGGATTGATGGTCTGATACTATATTTATACAGAAATCAATATATTTCGAACTCCATAAAATAAGATTTTTCCAGAAGAGAAATTAAACTTAAAGATAGCAACATAAATAGAAATTAATAGTAACAAATACATTTTGGAACAGAGATAATATGCATAATTTAAATCCATAAAAAAAGTAATGAGTGCAGTGTAGTTAAAAAAAAGAGGATCCTTGAGCTCCTTCTGACTAAGAAATTACCAAAGAGAAAATTGCTGTAATTTGCATGCTATGGACTCCCAGCAGGTCTTTGCTGACTCAGTGACTCACTAACAAGTAGACTAATTTAAGTTTAATATCTCTTCTGTTCATACTTTATTAGTGGTGTGAAGCAGCAATAAAAACGGCAGAAGTCAGGCAACAGGGAAGAGAAACAATACTATCCAGGTAATCTACTGAATTGGAGAACTCTGAACAATTGAGAAGAACCTGCACATAAGTTACCTTATTCTTAAAGAAAACAGCTCGTAGAGTTTGAGTTTTAACCTTCTTTGTAGTCTAAATGGTTATATCCATATCTAATTAAGTAACTACATCTGGAAAAACAAAAAGAACTGTACCATTTGAGTGCACATTTCTTCAATATCTATTGTAACTGCAGAAAATTATATTGCAATGGTATACTTAGAGGCAGAGGCATTACAAACCTGTTGCAGGTTGATTTGTCAAATTATCATCATACCCAAATGACTGTGTCAAGATATGTATAGATAAGGCAGCAAAATGTATTTATTAAACTTCTCAAAAATGTCTTAAATTTTAAGAAATGGTTTTAATTTCCTCTTCAACAAGAAGGAAGTTGTGAACTATTAAGTAAAATGAGCAGGGCGTTTTATATCTAGCAATGTGAAAAAGAAATTGTTCTTAAGGCTTTTTAATCTAAAGGTGGAAACCAGGAGGCTTGTTTACATTTTTTGGATGTGAAGTTCTAATGAGTAATGACAACAACTTCTAGGCAGATAACTCAAGTCTCTTAAGAATGTTTGTGTCATGCAGTTAGAAAGGAAAGAGGACAACCATAATTAGGAAGGCCACTCTGATCACTGGTTTGAAAATCAGCAGTACTTATCCGTTCGTCTTGGAATCAATGATTCCAAGACAACTTGACTACTGAGACTACATGTGTTGTCAGACTAATTGGAGAAATTGGCACTGATGGAATAAAGGGGGGTGAACTAGAACAGCCTTAAAATGTCAACACTTCTGAAGAAGAAGGTTTGGCTACAAAAGAAAAAAATCACTCACATCAGATAAATCAGAAATATAAAAATTCTATGGATGTTACATCACCCATTAAAGAAATATGGAAGAATAAGCACAGTAAAAGAACATGGACAGGCTGTGGAGTCTTGGCTGAGTCATTTAATTTTTCTGAGCTACTGTTTCATCTACAAAAAGGGGAAAGAGTATTTTCCTCTCAGGCTTGGAAGGAGGATAACTATCTTGAAGATCCTCAAAATTAATAAATGCTACTCAAATAAGAGTTGTTATAGGGTAAGAGACATTCTGGCTTCATTCCAACATATTTTCTCAACTTTTTTATAGATGAGAATATTCTAATGTATTCTTGGAAATTACAGAGAATTTTCTGGAAGGTTAGTATTTTTGATTCTACGAGGTTTGTTAACTAAAATTTAAGCCTTTCAAGATCCAGTTAC
This sequence comes from Dugong dugon, assembly GCA_030035585.1. Lineage (NCBI taxonomy): Eukaryota > Metazoa > Chordata > Mammalia > Sirenia > Dugongidae > Dugong > Dugong dugon. The sequence goes on from CM057479.1 coordinate 41,521,256, forward strand.
TTTCTGATTTGAATTTTTTGTTCATTCCATGTGTTAATTCTACTATTATTAAAATTTACACACCAATCGCTAATGCCAAAGATGAGAAAATTGAAATTTTTACCAAATTTGGCAGTCTTAAATTGATCAAACATGCAATCAAGTTGCATTGATAATTAGTGGCAATTGGAATTCAAAAGCTAGAAACAAAGAAGAAGGATCTGTAGTTAGAAAACTATGATCTTGGTGACAGAAAGAACTTCAGAGATGGCAAGAGAGAATTTTCTAAGACTAACGATTTATTCATTGCACATACCCTTTTTCAAATATATAAAGAGTGACTATACATGTGGACCTCACTGGATGGAAAACACAGGAATCAAATAAACTACATATGTGGAAACAGACAATGAAAAATTCAATAACATCAGTCAGAACAAGGCGAGGGGCCAACTGCATAACAGAGCATCAATTGTTCATATGAAAGTTCAAGTTGAAGTTGCAGAAAATTCAAACAAGACCACGAGGACCAAAATATAATCTTGAGTGTATCCCACCTAAATATGGAGAACACCTCAAGAATAAATTTGACTCATTGAATGCTAATGACCAAAGACTAGACAAATTGTGGGATGATATCAAGGACATAATATATGAAGAAAGCAAAAGGTCATTAAGGAGAAAGGAAAGAAATAAAATACCTAAATGGATGCCAGAAGAGACTCTGAAACTTGCTCTTGAACATCGAGGACCTAAAGCAAAAGGAAGAAATGATAAACTAAAAGAGCTGAACAGAAGATTTCAAAAGGTGGCTTCAGAAGACAAAGTAAAGTATTATAATGAAATGTGCAAAGACCTGGAGTTAGAAAACCAAAAGGGAAGAACACACTTGGAATTTCTCAAGCTGAAAGAACTGAAGAAAAAATTTAAGCTTCAAGTTGCAATTTTGAAGGATTCTATGGGCAAAACATTGAACGATGCAGGCAACATCAAAAGAAGATGGAAGGAACACACAGAGTAACTGTACCACAAAGTATTGGTCGAAATTCAACCATTTCAAAAGGCTGCATACAATCAAGAACCAATGATATTGATGGAGGAAGTTCAAGCTTCACTGAAGGCATTGGCTCCAGGAATTAATGGAATAGCAATTGAGAAGTTTCAACAAACAGATGCAGCACTGGAGGCGCTCACTCACTTATCTGTGCCAAGAAATTTAGAAAACAGCTACTTGGCCAACTGACTGGAAGAAATCAATATTTGTGACCATTCAAAAGAAAGGTGATACAACAGAATGTGGAAAATATCCAAAAATATAATTAATATCACACGCAAGCAAAATTTTGCTGAAGATCATTCAAAAGAGGCTGCAGCGGTACATTGACAGGGAACTGCCAGAAATTCAAGCCGGATTCAGAAGAGGACATGGAACCAGGGATATCATTGCTAATGTCAGATGGATCCTGGCTGAAAACAGAGAATACTAGAAAGATGTTTACCTGTGTTTTATTGACTATGCAAAGGCATTCAACTGTGTGGATCATAACAAATTATGGATAACTTTACAAAGAATAAGAATTCCAAAACACTTAATTGTGCTCATGAGGAACCTGTACATAAATCAAGAGGCAATTGTTTGAATAGAACAAGGGGGTACTGTGTGGTTAAAATAAGGAAAGATGTGTGTCTGGGTTGTATGCTTTCACCATCTTTTCACCAATCTGTGTGCTGAGCAAATAATCCAAGAACCTGAACTACATGAAGAAGCATGGTGCATCAAGATTCACAACCTATGATATGCAGATGGCACAACCTTGCCTTGCCAAAAGTGAAGAGAAGTTGAAGCATTTACGGATGAAGATCAAAGACTACAGCCTTCAGTATGGATTACACCTCAACATAAAGAAAACAAAAATCCTCACAACAGGACCAATAAGCAACGTCATGATAAATGGAGAAAACATTGAAGTTGTCAAGGATCTCATTTTACTTGGCTCCACAATCAACGCTCATGGAAGCAGCAGTCAAGAAATCAAATGATGTATTGTATTTGGCAAGGTCTGCTGCAAAAGAACACTTTAAAGTGATTAAAAGCAAAGATGTCACTTTGAGGACTAAGGTGCACCTGACCCAAGCCGTGATATATTCAATCTCCTCATATGCATATGAAAGATGGGCAATGAATAAGGAATACCAAAGAAAAATTGATGCCTTTTAATTATGATGTTGGTGAAGAATATTGAATATACTATTGGTTGCCAGAAGAACGAATAAGTCTGTCTTAGAAGAAGTACAGCCACAGGCTCCTTGGAAGATTTCCTCTCAAGTACTTTGGACATGTCATGAGGAGGGACCAGTCCCTGGAGAAGGACATTATGCTTGTTAAGGTAGAGGGTCAGCGAAAAAGAGGAAGACCCTCAAGGAGATGAATTGACACAGTGGCTGCAACCATGGGATTAAACATAGGAACAACTGTGAGAATGGTGCAGGACAGGGCAGTGTTTGCTTCTGTTGTACACTGGGTCAGTATGAGTTGAAACCGACTCGATGGCACCTAACAATAACAACATGTGTTTTCATTAATGGAATGCATACTGAATCATTAATTGTGTTCTAATTTTTAGTAGGTACTTTTTTTTTTTTCCTTACCTCCCACTACCAATCCTAACCCAGAGTCCAGAAGGACATACGTGTCCCAAATAATTTTTACCAAAATCCATATTTTTCCTACCAAAAACATTGATTCAGCTTACCTCATAAAATACCCTGTAATTTGTGACACACACCTGTTTTTTTTTCCATTTCAGACCGCTACACAGTTCTCCACCTATGGGCCACAAGCACTGTCTGTGGGTGAGTAGCTTCCCAGTAAATACCAGAGGTGGAAAAAGTTGTGGTTACTATATATGCCAAGGATCAACAATCACAGAGATGGAAATTACTAGAAGGGAGAACTGCACTAAGTTCTTTCCATTGTATCCAAATGACTCTAAAAAAATCCTAAGTAAAAAAAAAAAAAGCTACCATTTCAGTTAATTTTTATAAAAACTCTGGGGAAAAATTGTGGAATAAACTAAGCTTTCTCTAATTTCCTTCTTTGGTACATAAATTTAACAGTGCCTTGGTCAGTGAGCACAGTGGTTAAGAGCTAACGAAACATAAGGAAGAAGTAAAAGTAACTCTATTTGCACATGATATGATCTTATACACAGAAAACCCCAAAGAAACTATAAGAAAACTACTCGAACTAATAGAAGATTTCAGCAAAGTATCAGGATACAAGACAAACATAAAAAAATCAGTTGGATTCCTCTATACCAATACAGAGAACTTCCAAGAGGAAATCTTCAAATCAATACCATTCATAATAGTCCCCAAGAAGATAAAATACTTAGGAATAGATCTACTTAGGAATAGATCTAACCAGAGACGTAAAAGACCTACACAAAGAAAACTACAAGACACTACTGTGAGAAGCCAAAAGGGACCTACATAACTGGAAAACCATACCTTGCTCATGGATAGGAAGACTCAACATTGTGAAAATATCAGTTCTACCCAAAGCGATCTACAGATACAGTGCAATCCCGATCCAAATTCCAATGACATTTTTTAATACAGATGGAGAAACAAATCATCAACTTCATATGGAAAAGAAGAGGTCCCGAATAAGTAAAACATTACTGAAGAAGATGAACAAAGTGGGAGGCCTCACATTACCTGATTTTAGAACCTGTTATACCACCACAGTAGTCAAAACAGCCTGGTACTGGTACAACAAAAGATACATAGAACAATGGAAGAGAACTGAGAACCCAGATGTCAATTAATCCACCTATGAGCAGCTGATATTTGACAAAAGCCCAAAGTCAGTTAATTGGGGAAAAGACAGTCTCTTTAACAAACGGTGCTGGCATAACTGGATATCCATCTGCAAAAAACTGAAACAAGACCCATACCCCACACCATGCACAGAAGCTAACTCAAAATGAATCAAATACCTAAATATAAAATCTAAAATGATAAAGATCATGGAAGAAAAAATAGGGACAAAGCTAGGAGCCCTAATACAAGGCATAAACTGAAAACAAACCATAAGTAACAATGCACAAACACCAGAAGAGAAACTAGATGACTGGGAGCTCCTAAATATCAAACACTTATGCTCATCAAAAGACTTCACCAAAAGATTCAAAAGACAACCTACAGACTGGAAAAAAAATTTTGGCTACAACAATCTGATCAGGGCCTAATCTCTAAAATCTACAAGGTACTGAAAAACCTCAACAACAAAAAGACAAATAACCCAGTCAAAAAATGGGCAAAGGATATAAATAGGCACTTCACCAAAGAAATTGATCAGGCAGCTACCAGATACATGAGGAAAGGCTCACAATCATTAGTCATTAGAGAAATGCAAATCAAAACTACAATGAGATACTATCTCACCCCAACAAGGCTAGCATTAATCCAAAAAACACAAAATAATACATGTTGGAGAGGTTGTGGAGAGACTGGAACACTACACTGTTAGTGGGAATGTAAAATGGTACAACCACTTTGGAAATCAATTTGGTGCTTCCTTAAAATGCTAGAAATAGAAGTACCATACAATCCAGCAGTACCGCACCTTGTAATATACCCTAGAGAAGTAAGAGCCATCATACAAACAGATATATGCAGACCCATGTTAATTGCAGCACTGTTCACAATAGCAAAAAGAAGGAGAAAGCCTAGGCTCTCATCAATGGACAAATGGATGAATAAATTCTGGTATATTCACACAATGGAATACTACTCAATGACAAAGAACAATAATGAATCCGTGAAACATCTCATAACATGGAGGAATCTGGGAGGCATTATGCTGAGTGAAATTAGTTAGTTGCAAAAGGACAAATATTATATGAGACCACTATTATAAGAACTCAAGAAAAGGTTTAAACACAGAAGAAAATATTCTTTGATGGTTACGGGGGTGAGGAGGGAGGGAGAAGGGTATTCACTAACTAGATAGTAGACAAGAATTATCTTAGGTGAAGGGAAGGACAACACACAGTACAGGGGAAGGCAGCACAACTGGACTAAACCAAAAGCTAAGAAGTTTCCTGAATATAACCGAACACTTTGAGGGACAGAGTAGCAGGAGTGGAGGTCTGGGCACCATGGTTTCAGGGAACATCTAGGTCAATTGGCATAACAAAGTTTATGAAGAAAATGTTCTTCATCCCACTTTGATGGGTAGTATCTGGGGTCTTAAAAGCTATCAAGCAGCCATCTAAGATGCATCAATTAGTCTCAATTCACCTAGAGCAAAGGAGAATGAAGAACATTAAAGACACAAGGAAAATATTAGCCCAAGAGACAGAAAGAGCCAAATAAACCAGAGACTCCATCAGCCTGAGACCAGAAGAACTAGATGGTGCCTGGCTACCACCAATGACCACCCTGACAGGCAACACAACGGAGAGTCCCTGAGGGAGCAGGAGAAAAGTGGGGTGTAGGATTCAAATTCTAGTAAAAAGACCAGGCTTCATGGTTTGACTAAGACTAGGGGGACACCAGAAGACATGTCTCCCAGACTTGCTATTAGCCCAAAACTAAAACCATTCCCAAGGCAACCTCTTCAGACAAAGATTAGACTAGACTATAAGGCATAAAATGATACTCATGAAGAGTGTGCTTCTTGGCTCAAGTAGATATATGAGACTAAATCGGCAGCTCCTGTCCAGAGGCGAGATGAGAAGGCTGAAAGGGACAGGAGCTGGGAGCTGGTTGAATGGACATGGGAAATCAGGGGTGGAAAGGAGGAGTGTGCTGTCACAGTACAGTGACAGCAACTAGGGTCACATAACAATATGTATAAATTTTTGTATGAGAAACTAATTTGAATTATAAACTTTAACTTAAAGTACAATTTAAAAAAAAGAGTTAACTGAGCAGTCAGAAGTTTGAATCCACCAGCTGCTCCTTGGAAACCCTATGGGACAGTTCTACTCTTTCCTATAGGGTCACTATGAGTCAGAATTGACTCCACACAACTTTTTTTTTTTTTTTGGTTTTTGACCAGTGAGAGGGAGTCCTGGTGGCACAGTGGTTAAGAGCTTGGCTGCTAAGCAAAAGGTCAGCAATTGAAATCCACAAGCTGCTCCTTTGAAACCCTATGGGGCAGTAGTTCTAGTCTGTCTTATAAGGTCCCTATGAGTTGGAATCGACTCAAAGGCAACGGGTTTGGTTTTTTGGGGGATTTTGGCCAATGAGAGAGTCCCAACACCATTACCATAACTGAACCTGCTTTGCTTAGGAAGTGCATCCTACTAAGACACCCAAACCCATTGCTGCAGAGTAAATTCTGACTCATAGCTATCCTATAGGACAGAGTAGAACTGCCCCAGAGGGTTTCAAAGGCGGTAAATCTTTAAGGAAGCAGACTTTCTTCACATCTTTCTCCCTGCTACATCTCTCTCCCACAGAGAAGCTGGTGGATTTGAACTGCTGACCCTTTGGTTAGCACCAGAGCGCTTAACCGCTGCGTGACCTGGCTCCTCACATCCTACTCTAGAATCCTCAAATTTAACTTCCTCAGGATCCTACTTCCTGATCAATGATGAATTAACCCACAGATAATGAGTTTGTGTGCTTCTTCTTCTGAGTCAAATTGGCATTTTATCATTATTGGCTGAGTAGTGCCTTATTCAAAATTATGCTAGTGGTAAGAATTTCCGACTGTACATTTTTAAGAACAGGAAGCTTCTTTTATTAGCTGCAATTCAACTCAACAATATGATTTAGGCCAGTGAATCTTATGTGCTAAGTATTGCTAATACAGAGAAGAATATATAAACTAAAACCAAACCCTTTCCTGTCAAGTCAATTCCTACTTATATTGACCCTATAGGATAGACTAGAACTGCCCCATAGGGTTTCCAAGGAGTGGCTGGTAGATTTGAATAGCAGATGTTTTGGTTAGCAGCCAAGCTCTTAACCACTGCACCACCAGGGCTCCAGAAGAATATACATGTAATACATATTCTAGCAGTAGCTGCCTACTTAAAAGGACACAAATAAAACAAAATAAAGGGACTGAAGAATCAGTGGATTCAGGCTTTATTAAAAAGCTTGTAAGAGTGATTATTTGAGTAACCTTATATAACATTTATATATTATATATATGTAAATCATAGAAGAATATATGTGTAATATATGTTCTAACTGTAACTGCTTAATGAACAAGATACAAATAAAACAAAGAGATTGAAGAATCAGTGGATTCTGACTTTATTAAAAATCTTAGAGTGATTATTTGATTAACCTAATATTTCAATGTGAACAAAAATTTGTTTGACAAATTACTTCTCCATATTAAATTAAAATATTAAAATCTTAAATTTGGATGGAATCCTAACGGCTGCTAGTGAATACTACTTCCCTTCCCAAAATATTAATCTACTTTTCATCATATGATTGAAAATGCTTATACATGTGGCCTTTGATTAAAATATTACTGATAATGGGAAAAATTATTAGTTATTCAATATATAGAGTTAAAATTCTACGTCCTTAATTCATCTAACCATGTATTCTAGTTTTGCCCTCTGGAGTAAAAAAAAAGAAAAATAAGTCTACTTCTTTTACATGACAGCTCTTCAAAGCCATCTACACTTTGATGTTGGGATCAATGATTCTAAGACAACTTGAACAGAAAGACTGCATGCATTGTCAAATAATCAGTGAAGTAGTTATCGGTGCATTGAATGGTAATGAACTTGAGCAGCTTGAGAATATTAAGACTGTGATAATGTCCCTCACACACCCACCGGCTCTTTTCTTCATTTTGCTATAAACTCTAGTTCCAACAACCTGTATTTTTATGAAACAATTTGCAGTCCTCTCACCATTCTATATCACCTCCCTGATCTCAGTAGATACTGCAATTTTTCAGTAATTCTATTAAAGTGTGTTACTGGGACACTGTAAGTTTGGTCAGTCTAATACAAAAGTGAGTGATCTAGATTATCTCCTCTGAGGTCATATTAACCTTACTATCTTATAGTGAAATAATAATTGTATTAGTTTCCTAGGATCTGTATTAGTTTCCTATAGCTTCTGTAACAAAATACTACAAACAGTAGGCTTAAAACAATAGAAATATGTTGTCTCACAGTTCTGGAGTCTGGAAGTCTGAAATTAACATACTGACAGGGCCATGCTTTCTCCGAAGGCTCTAGGGGAAGATTTTCCCTTGCCTCTTACTAGCTTTTGGTAGTTCCCGGAAATCCTTGATGCATCTTGGCTTGTAGATGCGTCCCTCCAATCTCTGTCTCTGTCTTCTCATGGCAGTTTTCTGTCATTATGCCCCTGTGTCTGTGTCTCTTCTCTTTTATAAGAACACCACTCAGATTAGGACCCAAACTACACTAGTATAACTTCATGCTAACTTAACTGATAACATTTTCAAAAACAAAGGCACGTTCACAGATACTGGAGGTTAGAACTTCATCATATCTCTTGAGGGGACACAATTCAATCCATAAAAGTAACTAAGAAAATGTTTTTACATGAACTATTTTCCAAACTAGTTAATGCATTCTGAAATTAGTCAATTCTTCTTTCATTTTGGATGAAAAACATACTTATTCAGGTTTATTTATCTATTTTTATCATTCATTTTATATCAGTTTTCTGTTTGATAAAGATATTAATATTAATTCTGTCATTCAATGTGGTGGCTAATACAACCACCTCAATTTCATTTAAAATTTTAGTCATGGTTTCTATGTCTTATTTTAAATTCAACACATGCTGAATAGCATAGGGTCTTCTGGGTCTTCTTTCACATCTTCCCTCTATCTTGACCTCACTAAATATAAGCTTGATGATAAATCTATGAAATTATCATCAAACTTATATTATTCAATCATTATCACAATGATAATATGAGAAACTGTGTCTAGTGGCCTGCTAAACTCAAGATACACCAAAATTATTTTCCTGAAGTCTAAAACAAACCCTTAAAACATGAATCTAACCTGATCTAATGTAAAGAGGAATGCAGCAATGGAAAGAATATTCAGGGCTTTCAAAAAAATACGAAGAAAGAAAAGAAGAGAAAGAAAAATATTACATTAGCATAAACTTATTTCTTCAAATTTGTCTCTAGATTTGACTTAATAATTTAATGTATCCTTTCTATTGGAGCCCTGATAGTGCAGAGGTTAAGAGCTTGATTGCTGACCAAAAGAGGTCAGCAGTTTGAATCCATCAGTCACTCCTTGGAAACCCTATTGGTTAGTTCTACTCTGTCCTGTAGGGTCTCTATGAGTTGGAATTGACTCAACAGCAATGAATTTGGTTTTTAGTTTTTTTTTTGTTTTTTTTTTTTTTGGTCTGTGTTGGTCCTTGATACTTGGCCTGATTAACCTCATCTAATTTTCTGTTTCCTCATTTTTTCCTATTGTTATTGGATTTCATTTTTATTCTATCATCTGATTGTTTGAGCCTGTGTACGAATTTTTTCCATTACTTTTCTTCCACGACTGCCTTTCTGTAAAATTCTCTACTGACCCGCTCCAACTACAGAACTACGTTCTGTTTTTTGATTCTTGTTGCTGGGTGGAAACCCCAGGTTCTGCTCAGTGTGACTCGTCTCAGCCAATAAACAAGGGACTGAGGTGGGGGAGTAGAAAGGCACCTTTATTTTGTTGCACAAGGAAAGGAAACAGTCGAGGCTGCTGCTGCCAAGACTGCTCAGTGAGGGCAAGGGGGAAGGTTACTTTTAAGTGTTTTACACGTAGGAAGTTCATACATGTTACATCAGCAGTATTCTTAATCATACTATGCAGGTGCAATGGAATGGGGTTTACATATAACTTCATGCATCTCATGTTCAGAAAATGATGGTTAAACTCCATGCAGAGGCAAGGAAGTCACTATGTATGAGATACTTTAGTTAGCTAAAAGGTCATTCTGGATATCAACATGGTACCTAAACCTGTTTTTGCCAATTTCCTCTAGTTTTGGTCAGCAGTTAAGGAGAGGGTAACCAGGATTTTAATGTAAAGCTATGGGGCATGTAAGCAAAGAATCCAGGATTTTAGTGTAAAGCTACGGGAGATGCCAAGTAAGCTGCTTGAGGCAGTGGAATTTTCCACAGCCTGGGGACCTCTGTCCTATTCTGATAACCTCTTCTCACACTTGTTCCTGCTTAACTCTAAACTTCCATGGTTATGACTGTGTATGGTATATTTCAATTTTTATTTTGATGTAATTAAAAAGGCTTTAAAATACTAAGTCAAATACATATCCACTAGCACAATATCAGAATTTTTTTTATTCCAGGCATTAATTGGTGTATTGATTATCCTAGTCAATGAGAAGCCAATCTTTGTCAGCACTTTTTATTAAAATATCAAAGCTTTTCCTCTATTCATTCCTGGTACATCCATTTGACCATTTCAATTCAATATCGTTTAAGGATTTTTGAAACAGTTTTACTTAAGAAAGATTTTGCATTGACCAATGGTATAGAGACCAATGGAGTGGAATGACTTTGTTTCTGTCTGTAAATCCTTTTGGAGCAAGTAATTTCTATTTGATCTACTTCTGCTTATTGTCACAAACTAACTCATAATCTAAATGTTACTAATAGTCTTTTCTAAAGTAAAAGTTTTATATATATATATATATATATATAATTTAAGCAAATGAGGCTATCCCCACAGATATTTGTTAGAACTACTACGATTAAATAAGAAAAACCAAAAACCCACTGCTGTTGAGTCAATGTTAACTCATAGCAACCCTATAGGATTTCTAAGGCTATAAATCTCTATGGTAGCAGGCTGTCACATCTTTCTGCTAGTGGTTTCGAACTTCTGACCTTTCAGTTAGCAGTCGATAGCTTTAACCTGCACCATCAGGGCTCCTTATTAGGTAAGTAAGAAAGAGGGAATGAAACTGGCTTAGAACACATTTATAATAGTGGTTTTCAAATTTTTATGCTTATCAGAATCATCTTGGATGCATGTTTAAATTACAAATTACTGGGCCTCTCACATCAATATCCTTAAAAGATAATCTCAAGAATGTGAGACACGTTAGTCAGATTTTAACAGATACCAAGTGATAACTGGTTACTCTTCACCAAAACCTAGTGTTCCAGTGATGTAAGGCTTTTTACAATACATAAGGAACAACATGTACAAGAAGTTAGAGTTGAGTAAAAGTACTTTGATTTAAATATAATTAGAAAGAAAAGAGGCAATAAAATAAGTTAAACACATTGGTGGAGAGCTATAGATACAATTGAAAAATTTGAGATAGGTTATAGTCTATCAACTCGAATGAATTTTGGAAATAGGCTAAAATAATAGGTATGAAAATTGGTTAATTTTAAGATAAGTTTAATTTATTGGAGGGACAAAGAAGCTGACTATGAAGAGATTTGCAAGAAGACTATTTATATAAGATTCTTTAATTATTTTATTAAATGAAAAATATAACTCCTAAACAACATGACATGGTCATTTTAAAGAAAGGGATAATAATTAATTGCAGCAAAATGTCTTAAGTGTTGGTAACTTTAGAATATATCTTGTTCAACATTACATTCTGTGTTGGAATACCCACTAAAGCACTGACAAATTTTAATTATCTGTTGAGTACTTCCCATAACAAGGACCGCATGACTTTCTGAGAGAACAGAATTACTGGCAGGTTCTGATTTTTGAAAGTATATTTTACATTTGCTCTGTTTCCTTTTAGATTTTGCATAAAAAATATTTTTATACATCAGTAGTGATCTGAACAGTGTGTTACTTTAAAGAATTGCTTTCATATATGTAAAACTTTTGAGGAGGTTCTAAGAATAAAAAAAATTGCCATTTCCCACAAACCTTAGATTGTTTCACCTCAGATTCTTCTCATTCTAATAATGATTTCCATAACGTATATAACAATTAGACTCAAATTTCTATTTATCTTACCAGAAGTTGAAAATATTGTTCTAAACTGAGTGTTTCTTTTGTTAGTTATGTATTATTCTTGTAGATATGATTGCATTTGGTTGGCAATTATAATTTTTTTAAATTTACTGGTCTTATTATATTTTTCCCAACACTTTGTAATAAAAACTTTCAAAAATATAGTAAGATTAAAAGAATTTTGCAGTGAACACCCATATGCCCATCACTTAAACCCTATAATTAACATATCCACCTATCAATCCATCTTACTTTCAGTTGCATTTTAAGGTAAATTCCAGACATCAGGAAACTTTTTTTTTAATATTATGGCATTTACATAATTAACTAGAACACAATCTTTATTTTTTCATTTTGAAATAAAATGAAATGCATGAATTTTAAATGTACATTTCCTAAGTTTAGACAAATAACTTCACTTGTGTAACAAAATCTTCTATCAAGATATAAAATATTGCCATCATCTCAGATAGCATCCACATGCCCCTTCCAAATCAATTCCAGTTTCCCACAGTGGGAGCCTCTCTTCTAGTTCTTTTTGCCTGTTTTAAAATGTCATATAAATGTATTCATGTAGCATGTTCTCTTTAGTATAAAACTTCTTTCACTCAGGATAATACCTTTGAGATTCACCCATGTCATATTTCATTATATTTTTGTTATGCAGTATGACTTTTACTATGCAAATATACATATACATAGAAATTTCATTATAACTCATTACATTTCATCACCAAGACTTTTCTTATTAAAAAAAAATTCTGGAAAACTGAAAATGAAATATGCTTAAATTACATTAGTGACAGAACAATCTTTTTGTGAATAATAGCTTTATATGAGGCAAAGATTATATGAGAAAAATCTGAATTTGAATTTCAAGTCAATATTAGATGACATTTTATTTTCTAAGTCTTTTTATTGTATACAATCTTAATTATCAATGATATATTATCAAATCAATCTGACTTTTTCTGTACAGCAAAAGTCATTTAATGATAATGTTAGTTTTGAAGTCCACCAGCATTTTGACAATTAAATTAAATGTCACACAATAAATTTTTCATTAGCATACATTTGGTCATGGAAAGAATTTTAAAATTAGATTGTATTAGTGATTAATTTAGAGTTCTAACATATTAACTAGTTAAAATGACAGTAACATTAAATAGTCCTTTTTTACACATAAAACCAACAACAGAACTTACTGCCATAGAGTTGATTCCAACTAATGGCTACCCCATATGTTATAGAGTATAACTGTTCCTTTAGGTTTTCTCAGCTATAATCTTTATGAGCTGATCACCATGCCTTTCTTTCCTGACATCACTGGGTGAGTTCAAACTGTTAATCTTTAGGTCAGTAGTTGAGTGCAAACCACTGTGTCACACAGGGACCTTGAGTCATATAGTGTAGATACAACGTAGGATTTATTGTGGAAAAAAGTACATGAAGTTTAAGTAGAAAAACATTACTGTATTTTTTCGCAAATAGGGAGTCCATGTAAATAATGGGCACACACATGTAACACATGGAAATGATGAAATTATGTAAAAAATTTTGGTATAGTGTGCCCATGCATACATGTCTCTTGACATCTCCAGAAGTGAATTTCAGCCTCATTCACCCTCATTCAATAGTTTTAAAATGTTACTTTTATTAATATCTGTACAACAAATGTATAAGCCATGATCAAGAAGTCATGGATCGAGTTTGGTAGTACCCCGGTATTCGGAAAATAAACACTTGAACCTGTGCTTTTGTTTCTATTAATTTAAGTTGATAATTATATCCCCATCACTTTTGAGTCATCAGTCAGAACCTTGAACCTACTGAAGCCTGTCCATAAATTGTATGCTACCAATTGGAAGTGTAAACAAAGCCAAGCCTGCACTGGCATAAATGGCATTGAGTAGCTATTCATAGGAATCTTGATTCAATCTGCATTGACATAATTATCATAGTAGTCTTCTGACTCTGACTTTTAATTGGAGGAGTAAACAAAGCAAAACTGATACATGATCACTTTTGGACCAACAGGTGAATGCAAAAGCCTTATCAGATCATCTTAAGTGAAACCATTCAGCTATGTTAGGCTATGTTAGACTTATTTCATAGTCTAATTATGTCTTATTCGTGCCAATGTCTTTGATCAATGATCATGAGTCACCTTAGTCATATGTTTTGAGTTTATAAAAGAATCATTGCTTCTTGTACACTTCACATTTGAATTTTGCAAACTCTTTACTAGAACCAGCCAGTTATCGATTATATTCTCCACATTTTTTCAGTTTATAAATCTAAATCTTAGAACTCTAGGATCATGGCCGGAATTAAACCCAAGTCCTACACCACTGACTTCACACTGAAAGTTGTTGGGAGAGCAGAAGAAACAAGAAACATAGCGGCCACGAGAGAGTTCAAGATTGGAGAGTCATCCCTTGGCGAATGGAGAATCCATGAAAACATGCAAGCTGTGGGCCTAAAGTGAAATGGCTTGAGCTGGAGAATGATTTGAAAGACTGGATTATTTCTCAAAGGTAACAAAATCTACCTGTTTCTACTCTCGAAATTCAAACCAAAGCGAAGCTTCTGGCAAATAAAAGAAGACACCCAGATTTTAAGGTGGGTTTCACCTGGATTTCTAAACTCATGAAAAGGAATGGCCTTTCCATGAAAATGTGAACTACTGGAGGCCAGCAACTTCGGGATGATTGGCAGCAAAAGATGGTCAACTTCCATGAATTTGTCACCAAAGAAATATCTGAACTCAGTATCTCTGCAATGGACGTAATTAATATGGACTATGTTCCAAAGTCATTCAACATCCGGGCCACCATGACTGTAGTTGCTGCAGGTACTAAAACTGTAGCTATCACAACCACTGGGCACCAGAGGGCTTTCTTCCTACAAGTGAGGTGAAATTAAAGCCAATGGTGATTTTTAAGAGAGTTACCATGCCACACGAAAAGCCTCCCACCAGTGTGGTTGTTCATTGTAATAAGAAGGGATGGATGGACTGCAGTGTTATGAAAGTATGGGTAGATAAATGTTAGAGGACCAGGCAGAGGGGATTCTTTTTGCAGAAGTCTTTAATAATTTTCCACCCCATGACTGCTCACAAAGAAAAAAAATGCTCAAAATTATATTAACTCAACTGATGCCCATACAGCAGTCATACCTGGTGGTCTTACTTGCAAGCTACAGAAGCTAGCTATAGTGGTCAACCACACATTCAAGACTTTTGTGAGAAGAGAGTGGGATGACGGGATGCAGCTTGGGATTCATGAGTTCACACCATCAGGAGGACTGAAGCGGCTGACATTTACAGAAGTCTGTAAGGGGGTAGCTTCTGCTTGGAGGAAAATAACCCCAGAAACCATGCTCAGTGTTTCAGAAAAGCTGGGATTGTGTATCAGTAGAACACTGATGAGGAAGACGAAGACACCGTAGGCGGTGATGATGATGACATCAGTTCATAAGTCACAGAAGAGCATCTGCAGGCATCTCTGAGGTATTTCAATGATAATTGTGACAAGGGACTTTTGACTCTGATACATAGCTAGTTCAGGAATATTTGTAGTCCTCTCCCCAACCCCATCCCTAGGAGGAAGAATAGAGATCTGTTCCCTGACCTGGTTTTTGTCTATACTTCATTTATCTTGTTAATTCCCTGAAGTCCGGTAATCAGATTGTCTAATATTTGCTTCACTGGCGCAGCCAAGTCAATTCTTGGCTTTTTTGCATCAGAGCATCTGCTTGGTTGTGTTTTGAGCAACCCTCTGTTTCCTCATCTCTGCCAACTTGGCTGGTCCCTTTGATTTTATTAACCCATCAACAACTTCAGAGTACAGCCATTCTGTCAGCCATGGAGCACATGTACTCTTTTTTATAAATTTTTTTAAATTGTACTTTTGGTGAAGGTTTACAGAACAAATAGTTTCTCATTACA
Source organism: Dugong dugon (assembly GCA_030035585.1). Taxonomy (NCBI): domain Eukaryota; kingdom Metazoa; phylum Chordata; class Mammalia; order Sirenia; family Dugongidae; genus Dugong; species Dugong dugon. The sequence goes on from CM057479.1 coordinate 41,537,165, forward strand.
GAGTCAGTACACTTATTGTTTTATGACATTGGTTAACAACCCCACAACATGTCAATACTCTCCCTCCTCGACCTTGGAGGACCTTTTGTCTTTCTTGGTGAAAAGATACATACCCAAAGATATACCATTTCAAAAATTTCTACATGTACAATTCAGTGACATCGATTACATTTTCACTATCCTTTTCCAAATTATTCCATCACCATTATCTTCAACTTACCGCCCCCTAGGCTTCACATCAAAACTTTTGAGTTGCTGTGGTCAATTTGATCTCACATAGATAATTCTCTTTTTTATATATATACTTTAGATGAAGGCTTACAGAACAGAATAGTTTCTCATTAAACAGTTAGTACACATGTCACCCTATGACAATGGTTAAGAACCCTACAACATGTCAACACTGTCCTTTCTCAACACTGGGTTACCCATCACCAGCTTTCCTGTCCCCTCCTGCCTTCTAGTCCTTGTCCCTGGACTGCTGAGCACGTGCTTTCTTGCAGGCAGGATTTTTCTGAGCTCAAAAAGTTTAGTCACCTTTTCTGTGTTATCAGCCTTACTGCCTGGGGTTTTCCTTTGGAAGCAAATATTCATTTCATTCTAATGGCTTGCATGTTATGGGGACACTGGTGCTGAAAGATGCTTCTGCTTTTTCAAATGGCTTCTGTTTTAGGGGTTTGGTGGCTGACAGACTACTCTGCTGCTGTCCCACCAGCTCAGGGCCTGGAGCAAACGTCTCTCAGGCCTTGATGTGTCATGAACTAGCAGACCCTTTAGCTGCCATCCTTGCTCTAGGACTAGCATTCACCACGTCTGTACCGCCTTCTGCAGGCTTTGGAATAGATATCTCAGCAACCCTTCTGGAGGGTTCCTAGCTAGGGGACTTCATGGCTTTCCAACCCATTTAGGACTAGCAGAAACTCAGTCACCAGCATTCCCTATGACCCGCTGCTGCCCCTCAAAGGGGAGTTTCCCACTAGGTATAGAGTGAGGGCTTGGATAGGCACTGTTTTCAAAAACAGGTAACACTGGCACAACTGGAGGGTATGCTTTTATAGTCAACACCTGTCCTGTGTAGTGGCTATTGATATATGCCACTAGTGCCATACATGCAGGTAGAAAATAAAGTTTACTGGGAATAAATTACCAGCAGAGAAGTAATAAAGCACATAATCGGCCAAACTTATATTATTACACAGTTTATTCCAGACATAGATGGACCATTCACACTAAGTTCAACACTTATTTGAGAGAGTCCCCTCCTCATAGTTCACACTATATTTATAGGGTCAGTGGATGTGCATTCTCTGTATAATTATGTAACAATGGAAGCTCCGTAGTAGAGGAGGGTGTCTTTTAAGAAGGAATCACCTCCAGAATCAGCAGCTACAATCAGCCAGTTCTCCTGTTGAGCTAACTCACTTCAGCTGAGCCAGCTTACTACTAAGTTACCAAAATGTTTGAGGGGAAAGGGAACGGGAAAAGAGCTTCCAGGACCGTCCAGATCCATCTCTTCTTAAAAACCTACAGATTAAAGTATATTAGGAATAATAAATAATATTTACCAATATATATCTTTTAGCAAAGTTTCTAAATCACTACTAATATTACACTATTGTTCAGTCTCATAGCAAAGCAATTTTACATGACTATATGCCAAGCATTTTACATCCAGAGCCGTGGAATGGCATGGTTGAATTACATTTAACCTAATATTGATAACTTTTCTGTCCTAATAGTCTAATTGTCTAGAATGATCTGTTAATCTCAGCTTTAGAAATGGCACATGAGCTTTAAAGAGATGTAGGGTTTTTTTTAGTTCCTTTGTCATGTTAAATTACCGTGAATGATCATGAATAATAATAAATTACCATGAAGAAATATAATAAACTATATTGGAGTCACTAGGAAAATTTAGAAAATTTTGGAAACTGGCATCCCCTTAATTAATCCAATTAATCTAAATTGGAAACCCTGGTGGCATAGTGGTTAAGTGCTATGGCTGCTAACCAAAAGGTCGGCAGTTCAAATCCATCAGGCACTCCTTGGAAACTCTATGGGGCAGTTCTACTCTTTCCTATAGGGTCACTATGAGTAGGAATTGATTCGACGGCAACAGGGTTTAGATTAATTGATGGCTTTTCATGTTATATAGGCATATTTATCAATTAACCATGGCAAATATTCAATATTAATCAACTACTTAGATTCTTTGGGAGATGCTTTTATATTTCCTAAACCCAATGCTTTTTATCACTGGAAGTATGTTAGAGTGTTATTTATTTACCTACTTAAACAAGTTAAATCTTTTTATTCTTTATCCATTTAGTGGTAGCTAGAGTTCCTTTTTTTTTTGGAAAAATTGTCACATATTACACCAAATACAGAAGCATTTTTATGTGCAGACCTGAAACCATTCCCTGGAAAACAGCCTACAGATAAGAGTGAGGCTGTGTCATGTTAAAGCTCTGAATTAAACATGACATTGAGCTATTGGGTTATCTAAGTCTTCCTCTGATCACATATATTTATATACTAATAATCATAAAATAAAATCTGAAGAGATGCACTAACAACGATTTCTAAGGATTCTTTCTCCTTGCATTGTGCTTTTCTATACTTTTTCTTAAGTTGTGTTTTTAAATATTATTGTTCTATCTAAAAAGAATATTGTATTGGAATTCCCTTAAAATAAAAGTGGTGGCACCTTGGTCTACATACCAGTAGGCACCTTCCCATTCACCTCAAGTATTTTATATATTCAGGACTATTTCCCACCTGCTCATATATTTATGTTTCATTGCATTTTATAACTTCCTCAAACTCCATAAATCATCTTTGCTAGTTCTTCTGTGGATATTGTGCTATGTAATATTTCTTCAGAGTAGTCAGTCCTCTCCCCAAGTGAGGCTATGTTTTTTTCCTCTTGGGAAAACTTGAATGTATTTTACTTGTTCAGTGACTGGTTTTTATTTTACCCTTGTGCACAGTACTAGCCCTCACACAGAACTGTGTTCACGTTCTTGAATCTAGAAAATATGATTAGCATTAAATGAAAATATTCTTGAGAACCAATTCGATATTTCTATCTCACACACCATGTGCATAATTAGGAGAATTTTGATGCTTTTAATCTTACTTACATATAGAGGAAATTTCATTTCATGTATAATTTGATCTTTAAAACTTACATACAAATAAAATTGTATTTCTTTTGTATACACTTTCTAAATTTGTTTGAGTCTATTGTGTTTTCCAAGTTTATCTAGAGCTGACCTTTGATTCATTTGTATATAATTACCCTTGGCTTGGCTATTCAAACCACCCAGTAGATTATAAAAGCATTTCCACAAAATAATATGACTTTACAATACCAAATCAAAGCACCCTTGCATTTGTTTTATAAAACAAATTCAGTCAAGAGAGTGTTGACTGTGCTTACTAATTCCATGTGTACGTTCCCTTGTTACCTGTTGCCTTTGGTGCCTGTTTGTGTTGATTCTTTTCCAACAGAGTGCTGCAAGTTTCAGGACGCCATTTAAAACAACATATTTTTTCGAGGGCTATAATACTCGAGATTCAGATGCTGATTAAAATAGAACATCAGCTCTATTTTACATAATTCAGGACCTCGGTTTTACTAAGGATATGGCCTTGCGACTCTTGGTTTTGAAAGACATACAGGAATTAGAATTTGGTTTTGTATAGAAAGGAATTTGGGAGCAAAGTCTGAGAACTTACTACCCAGGTATCCAGATGTGAACACTGCCTCCTGCCCCGCTGAATAGCAGGATAGGCTTCTAAGCTTGTCCTTCAGTGTAAGGTGTCAACACAGTCACTGTTGGATAAATCACACAGGGCTTTTCCCCTCTGGAGAATGTCTAGTGGAAGATAAAGAAAATCATTGTCAGTGTTCCTGGACTTCTGGCAAAATGGTGCTCTAGGCAGAAGCACCATGCCATCCCATCCACAGCAAAGATCCGAAAAACTAAGCTGAACAGAGAAAACAACAATCCTGAAACCCTAAAACATCAAATAAAGAGATAAAGAGCTCAGCCAAGCACCAAATGGAGTGAGAAAAATGACAGAGAACAGAGAGTAAGGAGAGATTCATGCAGAGGTCCCCTACCAGCTAACGCAGTGCAGATCCACCATCTTGGACTCCTATCAGAGACCAGCAAACAGGGGGTACCAGAAAGCAGCTTCACGGAGCTTCCAGCGGGAGACAAAACAACCGGTAATTTGCTATATAAGTTTTCCCAACCCCTACCCTTCTTCACCCCCACTCCGCCTCCTCTGCTTCCTGCAGCAACAATCTCTTGTCTGGGAAACACCGGCTGCTTGGATTCCACACACCCAAACAGGCGGGCTCTCTGAGTGCAATTTGTTGGCTGCTGGTGTTGCTTGTTTCCGCTTCTTTTGATTTATTCCTTACCTCTCACCACCTCCCCCTCCTTTTGCTCAAATACCTGACTCCATGCGCAAACTTTGCTTCTTCCTGAGGGGCTGCAGGGCTCTGGTAATTTGTGATATATGCTTTCCCACTCCCTACCCTTCTTCACCTACACTTGGCCCCCTCTGCTTTCTACAGACAAAGTCTCTTGTCTGAGAAACACCGGCTGCTTGGATTCCACACACCCAAACAGGCGGGCTCTCTGAGTGCCATTTGTTGGCTGCTGGTGTTGCTTTTCTTTTCTGCTTCTTTTGATTTCTTCCTTACCTCTCACCACCTCCCACTCCTTTTGGTCTGATACCTGGCTCCCTGCACCACCGTTGCTTCTTCCCAAGGGGCTGTGGCGCTCCGTTCGAGTGTGGACCTGTTTCCCAGACTGGGCTGCTGTACTGGTGGGATTCCAGGGCTTTTGTTTGTTTGTTTTCTTTTCCTTTTCTTGAGTTGGGAGCCCTTTCTGGCCAGGCGGTGCTGTGTTGCAAGGAGACTACCCCCTCAGTTTGCACAGACATGCAGAGGGATCCCTAAGGCCATTTCTTTCTTCACTGGGTTTTTTTCATCTATTTTTTTTTTTGTTTGTTTTTTTGGGGACTTTTCTTGTTTTTTTTTTTAATTTGTTTTGTTTTCTTTTCCCTCTTTTTCCCCGTTTTTTTCTTTCTTCATTACTTAGTTTCTCATCTCTCTATATCTTCCTTCTCTTTCTGTTCCCTGAATACCTGGCATTGTATATCTCTACGCCTTCTAGCCAGGCTGTATTGCAACACCTGAGAGTGACTTCCCCAGACTTCATAGCTGCACCAGTGGGATCCCTGGGAACTTTGTGGTTCTTTAACCTTTCCAATTTTTATTTGTTCATTCTTTTCTTTTATTCTTCTTCCCCTTTCTGTTTTTCTCCATTTCATAGTCTCTCAACTCTCCACTCCAAAAGCAAACTCCCCTAACATTCTTTTTTGTTAGTTTGTATGTTTTGGCTCCTGTTCCTCTCTCCTCTCTCCCATATCCATCTTAGCTCCACACATAATAATCTCCCCACTAAATCCTGCCTACCTGCAGCGTGCGCTTAACATCACACCACCAAGCAGCACAGGCACGGTCTACTGGAACCTGCCCTGCACTGATTACTGACCCACCCTGGTGACTGTAGTAAGTGCCACAAACAACCCCTCTGAGTAACTCCTCTTCAGCTAGACCTGCCCTGCCATACCATATCTAAGTGACTGACCCTGTCAATTGGAGAAGGAGGGAAAAAGTATTGTGCCCCCAGATGAGCAAACAACAAAGAACACACAGTCTGCCTGCTCAGACATAGTCAAACTTTTTTTTTTTAAAAAAGGGACGAAACAAACAAATCTACACTCAATAAACGAGAAAAATAACTACTGAAAGCCCCAAAGACAGCAACAATATCAAAACATTTACAAAAACTGGACAGAATGGTACCAGTAGGCATCCAAATTAAAACACTAGATGAATTCCAGTGGAAGAAAATGCACTAGAACTACCTGATAGGGAATTCATATCTTAATACTCAAAATTAGCCAAGAGCTGAGGCAAAAAGCTGACAAACATGAGGAAAAAATAGACAAATTCAAGGAAAATGCAGACAAAAAATTAGAAGAATTCAGGATAATAATACAGGAACAAAATGCCAAAATAAATTCACAACTAGAAATTATACAAAGACAACAATCAGAAATCCAAAAGATAAACAACAAGATTTCAGAAATGGATGATGTCATAGAAGGGCTGAGAAGCAGATGTGAAACCGTGGAAGACAGGATCAGTAGAATTGGAGACAAACACTTGGATACAACTCTGTTTCAGGAAAACTCAGAAAAAAGAACAAAGAAAAATGAAGAGACCCTGAGAGTTAAGTGGGACACTATCAAAAGCAAAATTTGCAAGTGATTGGAATTCCAGAACAGGGGGAGGAAACAGAAAATACACAGAGGATCATTGAAGAACTGCTGACAGAAAACTTCCCCAATATCATGAAAGATGAAAAGCTGGACATCCAAGAAACATAACGAACTCCATAAAGGAGAGAACCCAAAAGAAAATCACCAAGGCATATCATAATCACACTCACCAAAACCAAAGACAAACAAAGAATCCTAAGAGCAGCTCGAAAAAACAAGAAGTCACACACAGAGAGAAACAATAAGACTAAGCTCAGATTATTCAGCAGAAACCATCAGGCAAGAAGGCAACGGGTTGACATATATAAAATCTTGAAAGAAAAAAATTGCCAGCCAAGAATAATATACCCTGCAAAACTCTCGTTCAAATTTGATGGTGAAATTAGGTCATTTTCCAGATAAACAGAAATTAAGGGAAAATGTAAAAGTCAAATAGAATTTACAAGAATTATTAAAGGGAGTTCTTTAATCTGAGGACAAACAACTTCAGCTCACAAGCAGAATCTAGAATGCAGGATCGTACCAGCCAGATACCAATCTAGGAAATGACCTCTTGAGGACTACACAAAACCAAAAGAAATACAACAGGGAATCAGAGCAGTTAATCAGTAAATGACAACAACATCAAAATGATAAAACAGGGAATAAATGGCATAGGTATAAAACCTTCTAATGGAGACGAAGGCAAGGCGATACCAAGTAATGGTAGACTGCTTCAAAATTATAAAGATAAGGGTAAAATTCATGGTAACCACAAAGAAAGTTAACAAACATAAAAATAAAGAGGAAAAACATAAAGTCTTAGCAAAAACAAAAGCTACAAAAACAAAAGAAATGAAAAATAAACCACAAACAAAAGTAACTCAGCACAAGAGAGTAAGAAGAAAAAAGCACTACAAAATGACAGCAACAAACTAACATCTACCAATAATTACACTGAATGTAAATGGACTGAATGCACCCATAAAGAGAGGAAGAGTGACAGAATGGATAAGAAAACAGGATCCATCAATATGCTGTCTACAAGAGACACACCTTAGAAACAAAGATGTGAATTTATTAAAAGTCAAAGGTTGGAAAAAAATTTATCAAGCTAACAACTACCAAAAAAGAGCAGGAGTGGCAATTCTAATCTCAGACAAAATAGACTTTAAAACAAAATCTACCATAAAAGACAAAGAAGGACACTATATAATGATTAAGGGGACCACCATCGTGAAGACATAACCATAATAAACATCTACGCACCCAATGACAGGGCTCCAAAATACATAAAACAAACTCTAACAACACTGAAAAGAGAAACTGACAGCTCCACAATAATAGCAGGAGACTTCAACACACCACTCTCAGTAAAGGATAGAACAACTAAGAAGAAACTCAGCAAAGATACAGACGACCTAAAGCACACAATCAACCAAATTGACCTCATACACATATATAGAACACTCCATCAAACAGCTGCAAAGTACACATTCTTTTCCAATGCCCATGGAATGTTCTCCAGAATAGACCACATCTTAGGCCACAGAGCAATCCTCAACAAGATCCAAAATGTAGAGATAATTGAAAGTATCTTCTCTGACCACAGTGACATCAAGGTAGAAATTAACAAGAGAAAGAGCTAGGAAAAAAACCCAATTACATGGAAACTGAATAATACCCTGCTTACATATCACTGGGTAATAGAAGAAATCAGAGATGGAATCAAAAAATTCCTAGAATCAAATGAGAATGAAAACACATCATACCAAAACCTTTGGGACACAGCAAAGGCAGTCCTCAGAGAACAATTTATAGCAATAGATGCACATATCAAAAAAGAAGAAAGGGACAAAATCAAAACTTTAATTACAGAACTCAAACAAATAGAAAGAGAACAGCAGAAAAAGCCCACAACCACTGGAAAAAAGAAAATAGAAAAGATTAGAGCAGAAATAAATGAATTAGAGAACAGAAAAACAATAGGAAGAATCAACAAAACCAAAAGTTGATTCTTTGAAAGAATCAACAAAATCGACAAACCACTGGAAAGACTGACAAAAGAAAAACAGGAGAGGACACAAATAACCCAAATAAGAAATGAAATGGGGGACATTACAACAGACCCACCTGAAATAAAAAGGATTATAACAGAGTATTATTAAAAACTATGCTCCAACAAATTTGAAAACCTAGAGGAAATGGATAAATTTCTAGAAATACATTGCCTACCCAAGCTACAACAAAGTGATGTTGAAAATCTGAACAGACCCATAACAAGAGATGAGATTGAAAAGGTAATCAAAAAAACTCCCAACCTAAAAAAGCCCTGGCCCAGATGGCTTCACTGGAGAATTCTACAAAACATTTGCAGAAGAGCTTGTACCAGTAATAGTTAAGCTATTTCAGAGCATAGAAAAAGAAGCAACACTTCCAAATTCATTCTAGGAAGCCAGCATAACACTGAGACCAAAACCAGGCAAAGATGTCACAAAGAATGAAAATTACAGGCCAATATCTCTCATGTATATAGATGCAAAAATTCTGAACAAAATTCTAACCAATAGAATTCAGCATCATATCAAAATAATAATACACCACGACCAAGTAGGATTCATACCAGGTATGCAAGGATGGTTCAACATTATAAAATCAACCAAAATAATCCACCACATCAATAAAAGGAAAGAAAAGAATCACATGACCATCTCAATTCATGCAGAAAAGGCATTTGACAAAGTCCAACACCCATTCCTGATAAAAACTCTCAATACAATAGGTATAGAAGGGAAATTTCTCAACATAATAAAGGGCATCTATGCAAAACCAACAACCAACATCATTCTTTTTTTTTTTTTTAATATATTTTATTGTACTTCAGGTGAAAGCTTACAGAGCAAATAGTTTCTCATGAAATAGTAGTACACATGTTGTTCTATGACATTGGTTAACAACCCCACAACGTATTAAGCCTCTAAATTCTCAACCTTTTTTTTTTTTTTTGATGAAAATTACAGATGGCCAAAGATACACCATTTCAAAAATTTCTACATTCACAGTTCAGTGACATTGACTATGCTCTTCCAACTGTGCTGTTATTCTCACTTAAGATGAAGGCTTACAGAACAAAATAGTTGTTCATTTAACAGTTACTACACACCAACATCATTCTTAATGGAGAGAGGCTGAAAACATTCCCCTTGAAAACAGGAACAAGACAAGGATGCCCTTTCTCACCACTCCTATTTAACATTGTGCTGGAATTTCTAGCTAGAGCAATAAGGCAAGAAAAAGAAATAAAGGCCATCCAAATTGGTAATGAAGAAGTTAAACTGTCCCTTTTTGCAGATGATATGATACTATTAATAGAAAACCCTAAAGACTCCACGAGAAATCTACTGGAACTAATAGAAAGATTCAGCAGAGTAGCAAGATACAAGATAAACACTCAAAAATCAGTTAGATTCCTATACACCAATAAGGAGAACGATGAAAAGAAAATCAGGAAAACAATACCATTTTCAATAGCCCCTAAAAAGATAAAATACTTAGGAATAAATCTGACCAGGGATGTAAAAGACGAATACAAAGAAGACTACAAAACACTACTGCATGAAACCCAAAGAGATCTACATAAATGGAAAAACATACCATGCTGATGGATAGGCAGACTCAACATTGTGAAAATGACAATTCTACCCAAAGCAATTTACAAATACAACGTAATCCTGATCCAAATGCCAACAACATTCTTCAAAGAGATGGAAAAACTAATCATTAACTTTATATGGAATGGGAAGAAGCCCCGAATAAGTAAAGCACTAGTGAAGAAGAAGAATAAAGTAGGAGGATTCACACTACCTGACTTCACAGCCTACTATACAGCTACAGTAGTCAAAACAGCCTGGTACTGGTACAACGACAGATACATTGACCAATGGAACAGAATTGAGAACGCAGATGTAAATCCATCCACCTACAGTCACGTGATCTTCGACAAGGGCCCAAAGTCCATCGAATGGGGAAAAAGACAGTCTTTTTAACAAATGGTGCTGACAAAACTGGATATTCATCTGCAAAAAGATGAAACAGGACCATACCTCGCGCCGTATACAAAAACTACTACAAAATGGATCAAAGACCTGAATATAAAGCCTAAAACTATAAAGTTCATAGAGGAAAAAATAGGACCAACACTACAGGCCTTAACACACGGCATTAACAGGATACAAACCATAACCAGCAATTCACAAACCCCAATAGATAAGCTATATAACTGGGAACTTTAAAAATCAAACACCTATGCTCTTCAAAAGACTTCACCAAAAGAGTAAAAAGAGAACCTACAGACTGGGAAAAAATTTTTGGACAGTACAAGTGAGACAAAGGTCTAATCTCCATAATCTACAAGAAAATCCAACACCTCTACAACAAAAAGACAAATAATCCTATTAGAAAATGGACAAAGGAAATGAACAGACACTTCACCAAAGAAGACATTCAAATGGCCAACAAACACATGAGGAAATGCTCGTGATCACTAGCCATTAGAGAAATGCAAATTAAAACCACAATGAGATACCATCTCACCCCGGCATTACTGGCATGAATCGAAAACACTGGAAGTAACAGATGTTGGAAGGGCTGCAGGGAGATCGAAACTCTAATGCACTGCTGGTGGGAATGCAAAATGATACAACCATTTTGGAAAATGATAGGGTGCTTCCTCAGAAAGCTAGAAATAAACATACTATTTGATCTAGCACTCACACTCCTAGGAATATATCCAAGCTAAATAAGAGTCGTCACTCCAATAGACATATGCACACCTATGTTCATGGCAGCATTGTTCACAATAGCAAAACGATGGAAACAACGTAGGTGCCCATCAACAGATGAATGGATAAACAAACTATGGATCATACACACAATGGAGTACTATGCAACGAGAAAGAACAATAATGAGTCTGTGAAGCTTCTCATAACATGGATGACACTGGAGGATATTATGCTGAGTGAAATAAGTCCATCACAAAAGGACAAATACTGTATGAGACCTCTATTGTAAAAACCCATGAAAAAGTTCACACACAAAATGTAACAATCTTTGTTGGTCACCAGGGATGGGTGGGTTGGGGGGGAAATACTAAATCGGCAATAGATAAGTGGTATCTTGGGTGAAGGGTGAGACAGTACACAATACAGGGGAAACTAGGACAACCTGTACAAGGAAAGGTCATGGAAGCCCCATAGACACATCCAAACTCCCTGAGGGACTGAATTGCTGGGCAGAGGGCTGTGGGGATCATGGTCTCGGGGAACGTGTAGCTCAGTTGGCATAACATAGTTTATAAAGACAATGTTCTACATTCTACCTTGGTGAGTAGTGTATGGGGTCTTAAAAGCCTGTGAGTGGCCATTTAAGATATTCCACTAGTCTCATCCCTTCAGGGGCAAGGGAGAATGAAGAGAAGAGGATACAAGGAAAAGATTAGTCTAAAGGACTAATGTACCACAGCTACCAAGGCCTCCACCGGACTGAGTCCAGTACAGCTAGATGGTGTCCGGCTAGCACCACTGACTGCTCTGACAAGGATCACAGCAGAGGGTTCTGGACGGAGCTGGAGAAGGATGTAGAACATAATTCTAACTCACACAAAAAAGACCAGATTTACTGGCCTAAAGGAGACTGGAGAAACCCTGAGAGTGTTGCCCCCAGACACCCTTTTAGCTCAGTGGTGAAGTTATCTTCCAGGTTCACCGTTCAGCCTGGGAGTGGAGAGCCCTGTAAAACCAAATGGGACTAATGAGATACAGTAGTCCAGTGACAAGGGCCAAAAGGCAGAAGGGGACAATGAAGTTGGTGATAGGGAACCCAAGGTTGAGTAAGTATATTGTTGATGTGTTGTGAGATTGTTAATCGTTGTCATAGGGCAACATGTGTAGTAACTGTTAAATGAGAAACTATTTTGTTCTGTAAGCCTTCATCTTAAGTGAGAATAGCAGCACAATTGGAAGAGCGTAGTTAGTCAATGTCACTGAACTGTGCATGTAGAAATTTTTGAAATTGTGTATCTTTGGCTATGTATATTTTCACAAAAACAAGGGGGGGGGCACGAAGGGAGAGGGTTGACATGTCATGGGGTTGTTAACCTGTGTCATAAAACAATATGCGTACTACTGTTTCATGAGGAACTATTTGTTCCGTAAGCCTTCACCTGAAGAACAATTAAAAAAGAAAATAAGCAGGAAAAAAAAAAAAAAAAACCTTTTCTTAAGGATGCAGAACAAAATTCTAACTCACAAAAAAAAAGACCAGATTTACTGGCCTAAAGGAGACTGAAGAAACCCTGAGAGTATGGCCCCCAGACACCCTTTTAGCTCAGTGGTGAAGCCACTTCCGAGGTTCACTGTTCAGCTGGGGAGTATACAGCCTCATAAAACCAAATGGAACTAATGAGGCACAGCAGTCCAGGGACAAGGACTAGAAGGCAGAGGGGGACAAGAAAGCTGGTGATAGGGAACCTAACATTGAGTAAGGACAGCGTTGATGTGTTGTGAGGTTGTTAACCATTGTCATAGGGCAACATGTGTGCTAAGTGTTTAATGAGAAACTATTTTGTTCTGTAAACCTTCATCTAAAGTGAGAATAGCAGCACAATTGGAAGAGTGTGGTCGATGTCACTGAACTGTGCATGTAGAAATTTTTGAAATGGGGTGTCTTTGGCTATGTATATTTTCACACAAAAAAAAGAAAAGGTCCAGAAGGGAGATGGTTGACATGTCGTGGGGTTGTTAACCAGTGTCATAAAACAATATGTGTACTACTGGTTCTTGAGAAACTATTTGTTCTGTAAACCTTCACCTGAAGTACAATAAAAAAAAAAAAAAGAATTATTTTCCCTATGAAACCAAAAAGAGAGAGGAGAGACTTTTCCGCCCCAACACAGGAGAATGCCTGTAATGATTCCCCACCCTTCTCCAAAATCAGTTTATTTCAGGAGGTCGAAGTACCTCTATGAATGCCTCATTTTTTAAATGTTGGATAAATAGTTGACTAAAGGAATGCAAATGTTAATTATTTAACATTACATCTTTACATAACTTGCCTATGACCTTCTGGGGGCAGAGGTGGTTCAGTGGTAGAATTCTTACCTTTCATGAGGAGAGACCCCGGTTCAATTCCTGGCCAATGCACATCAATTGCAGCCATCATCTGTGTGTCATTGGAGGCTTGTGTGTTGCTATGATGCTGGAAAGGTTTCAGCAAAGCCTCCAGACTAGGATGGAATAGGAAGAAAGGCTTGGCAATCTAATTCTGAAAAATTAGCTGATGTAGACACTATGGCTCGCAACAGTCTGATCCCGTTGTGAGTCACCATGAGTTGGGGGACTATTCAAAGTCAGTTAACGACAAATGCTTGCTAGCCAGAATTTTGGAGAGAAATTGGAAGTATACAAAATCAGTTTGTAGTGTCAATTATGGCCTTTATCCAGAACAACCACAGATGGTCTGCTCCTGGTCACCTTGGTGATGACAATTCCTAGGAAAGAAATGAGATCACATTCCATTTAGTTCATATTTCACTGATAAACTAAAGGGCTTATGGTCAAAGAGAATTACAACCAAGTGGTTATTCCCCAAAAGACTATTTTCATGAGAAATGAATTACAGTGTTGACACTTCCAGAGTGACCCAGGAATGAAGTTTATCCTGTAAGAACACTGTAGAACAGGAGAGAATTCAAGTTTTAGTGTTGAGCCTTAACATTTTCCACTTATTCCATTGTTTATGATTAAGTTATGTGCTGTAATAAGTAGGGGCAGGATTTTAAATACAGTCTTTATCCATGAATTAGAATATATTAATAACTGAGAATATCATGCCAGTGTTATGGGCCATATTTCCCATTTTTAAAAGTAGTATTTACTATTACACTTTAAAAGTTCTATCCTAACATACACCCGTCTCTGAATTCTAGATACCTATAGCTTTTGGAAAGGAGCCTTGCTGGTGCAGCGGTTAAGCAATTGGCTGTTAACAGAAAGGTTGACAGTTTGAACCCAATAGCCCCTCCACAGGAGAAAGATATGGCAGTCTGGTAAAGATTACAGCCTTGGAAACTCTATGAGTCAGTTCCACTCTGTCCTGTAGAAGCACTCAACAGAAATGGGTTTTATTTTGTAGAACTGAATTAGATATAAAATATTAATAAAATTTTTAAAATGAATGTCAAGGAAAATAATAAATGTTCATTATGTGAAGTGTCTATTTGGGAGAATTCCTAAGCTCTGTAAAATTTGTCCTATTATCTTTTGTGGTGTTTTAATAATCTCAGTACTTGTTACTACCATTAGCAAAAGAAAGAAAGAGAAATGAGGCAATCCTCAAATTCATCAATTTTCTATTTCCCTATATTGATCAAATATGTGTAAAGAAGTAGTACAAGACAATGGTTGAAGTAAATATTCAGAACTATGCTCACCCTGAAGATAGGGAACCAGATAAGAGATCACTGGAATGATGCATAGGAGATATGAAGAGGACACAAATCCGGCAGTCATAGTAGACATGAATAGGGGATAATGATTCAAGATACATTTAAGGAACCAAATATGAAGATTGCGTGGATACTAGAAATAAGAAAGGGAGTTAAATTCCAGATTCGTAGCATTGGTGAATGTGTAAGTAATGATGTCATTAACAGAGACCAAGACCAGAGATGGTAACTCTGGGTTGGATAGGGGGTGAGAGTGAAGGTTAATAGCTTAATGTTTGGATTTGAATTTGTGGTGCCCATGGAACATCTTGATACATAGCTTCCCTCTTCCAAAGTATTCTCAATAGCTGGGGGTTCTCTAACATTCATAGATGATGAAGGAAAGGTAGTGAATAGTATTCAATTGAGCTTTGATGTAAATATTGGCTGTCTTCTGCTGGTTATATTTATTGTCGTAAAAAGGACCATCAAAATAACACAAGTCATGTCTTTCTTGACTACAGTTCTAAAGGATTTCAGTATCATTACATTCACAAAATGATGCTAAAACTATTATTCATATGCCTATATCCTGATATTCTTTGCTCGATATGTTCTTACTAGAAATAAAAGCTTTTATTCAAAAGAATACAGCTCATACGTAGAAGGAAATCAGAGGAAAATAATGAGGTAAATGTGCACTCTCTTTCTGACCCCCCTTCAGTCTCATTTTTTTTTAATCATAAATATGGCTCAATGTTTTCTTCTTTTGAAATAATTGTGGCTAACACTTTTAACACTGAACCTACAATGGATAAAAAAGAAAGAAGTAGCAGTAAACTATAATTAGCAGATTTTGAAAATTTTCTGTGCCTAAAATATTGCCATTGGTTTGGGCCATAATTAACAATGGTAGAACAGAGTCTATTGACTAGACAATTATAAGCACTGGTTTTGATTTTTAATGTAATATCAGATAAGCACTTGTGTCTATGTGTGTGTGTACATGTTTTATGTGTTCGTTTAGGCTATGTTCTCTTCAAGCATAGACAATAGATTGATTTTTTCAAATATAAACTCAGAGAGGTTTTTTTTTTTGTTTTTTTCATCTCACGTTTGCAAACCCACACTAATCTTTTTCATAAGAGACTCCTGGTTTGCACAATTTAGTGTGGGAGCATCACCTGGCCCAGGGCTTGCTCTCGGAGGGTCAGTAGTAGTGGAATTACTTGCAAGCTTGTTAGAAATCCAGAATCCCAGCCCCACCTCTCATCTACTAAATCAGAAACTGCATTTCAATAAGATCCCCCACTTGATTTGGGTGGATAGTAAAGTGAGAATCTCTGTTCTAGTGCAAGGTACTATATGAATTAGGAACGCTTCTCTATGACAAATTCTGTGAGAAACTAAGCACCGACACCTTTGGTATTCTTTTTTTTCTTTTTACATCTGGCAACTGAGTTAAAAGAGGGCCTGCATCAGAAAGAACTAATGCATTTTGTTTTACAGTTGAAGTTAAGACATGTGCTCATCCATGTACTGCTGCAGTAAATTCAAAACTGCATTTCATGGGTTAGTAGTTTCCTTTTCCATCTGTACAGAGAATGAACAATTTTGATGATTTTTATGACAAATAAAATAAAAGCGTAATGAAGATGGGTTATTATTTCTTAATGTATTCACACTGGAGTTTTGAAGGTTTGAAGTCACTACCCAAGACCTTGCTAATTCCTTTGACTTTCTTAGAGCCCTGTGAATGCAAAGCAATAGTAACAATTCACTTTAAACTTAGGGAGTAGTTTTATCTAAAAAAAAAAAAAGAGAAATGAGACATTAATAATTTCAAAGTATGTACATATCTGTGTGTGCATGTGTGTGTAAAGTTTTAGAAAGAAACAAATAGCTTAGTATTCAGAATGGTACAAGAACCTGCTCAATGCTAATCTAAATTCACAGTAGATTCTCATCTTTTATTAAATCTAAATTGTGGTATAAATTAAGTTAAAAAAAACCCATCTCATCCTTATTCATTAAGATAATTAAAATGCATCATGTAATCTGTTCACTAGAAATGCAGGGGGCATAATTATCATTACAGATGGTTTACTTACCACCTCTTATCCTGAAAATTCGTTAATTACACGTTTTATTTCTTATTAATTAACAACATTGATCATAGGTTCTGAGTTATTCATAAATATATGTATCAACAGAAAGAACTTTTTGTCAATAATTGTTATCTGTATTATCAGCCTAAACCTTTAAAAATATATTTATCATAAGTATGTGGCAAGCAAGGGTCATTAGGCATTTTGAAGTTATATTAGACAAGTGACATGATCATACAGTCAATTCTGTTTTACTGAATAGGAATTGGCATTTAAAATGTTCACAGAGTTCAAAGAAAGGTTGTTTTTCCTCTATATGCATCTGATAATACTTAATAACCATATACTATGTTACTTTTTGGCACCAACCAAACCATAGCTTCCTTGTTCATTTTCCTCCTGTCTTTATTGCCGTCTCCCACCCTGGCATTTGTACACTGGATTAACATATCTTGAGTCCATGACATTGTGTGTCCTGTAGTCATTCTCCATGCTTCCTGTTCCTCCTCATTCCATTTCTTCATCACTCATCCCTTCATAATATATGCACTGAAAAATGTTTCTAGTGCTACTTCTGTCATAGACTAGATCTACGATAAGGAATTCCAGATACTTGGGTATATTTCGTAGGAATGTGTGTCTCTTTAATGTATGGCTAAGAGGGGAATATTAAATTATACATTTTATTAGAGAAAACTATTGCATTGAGGTTATTTATAGATTCTAGAGAACTAACACATTGATTAGAGAAGAAAAAAAGAAAAAACTAGCTTAGCTTTTTCATTACAAATATACCACTTGAGACTCAAGCCTAAACAACATATATAATAAAAATAAGTATATCAATATGTTGATTATTTTTGGTGCAAGTTTTACTTATTTTAAAACACCAAATTCTGTTTATTGTCTAGCAAAGGTTGCTGCTATTCACATATTTAGATGATAAGAGATTCTTTTTCCTACAAAATTTTGCTCTCCATGCAACTCTAGTTTGCATTATTTATTCTCAAACATTTTCTCATAAACATACTTCCTTTTCTTTTTGGTTATTAATGTAGTAAGGAGAATAAGGTATTTAAAACACTGTAGTGGAAGTAAATTATGTTAAGGAGAGATCTAGTTTTTATTTTGTAAAGACCATGATAGGTTTAAAAAAAAGCGAAACCCATTTTTGGTGATTCAATTCTGCCTCATAGTTACCCTATAGAACAGAGTAGAACTGTCCCATAGGTTTTCCAAGGCTGTAATCTCTACAGAAGCAGACCGCCACATCTTTGTCCTACAGAGCAGCTTGTGGATTCCAACCATTGACCTTTCAGTTAGCAGCCAAGTGCTTAACCTTGCACCACCACGGCTCCTGCACGATAGTGAAAATAAACACCCCAGAGGCAATTGTGAAGACATAGGAGAAACGGTGGGATGGGTGAGGAATCTGAGTAGAATGAAGAAGTATGTTAGATATAAGTGGTGAATAGAGAAGAGAAAACATAACCGGTAAGAAACTACTAGAAGAGGGAAGTCCAGAGGACTTTGGGGAATTAAAATTTTTAAATTAGAAAGTTAATTTATGTATTATACTCAAATTTCATGATAAACTTGCTACACAAAGTGGGTTAGGGTTTTAATCAGTTCTAATTGAAGTGTGGTTTGTATACCAGCCACATAGCCCTGGCAGCTTGTTAGAAATGCAGATTCTAGGGTCTCACTCCAAACCTACTAAAATAGAATCTCTAATTGTGAGATCTCAGAATCTGTGTTTTAACAAGTTTTCCAGGTGATTCTTACGCATACTAAATTCCTAGAAGCATTGTACTAGATTTTAAACACTTCAAGGTTAGTCATCATTTTACACTCAGCATGTAGAAGAGTCCCTGCCACATCATAGATACTAAGTAAATATTTCTTAAAAGAAAAAAAAAAATACAAAGGAAAAGATGCTACTTACCATGTTTGAATCACTGTAGCATGAAAACAAAAACATCCAACATAAGCATAAGTATTATTTTTAATCAGTTTCTACATAAAGAAGACACTGTGATTAGCTGTAACACAAAGAAAGACTGTGCATAATTTAAGTGCACAACTAATTAATGTACATTGATGTTACTACATTCTGCATTTAACCTCTACAAAACCTCGTCAGGTTTCTAACACTTAGAACTAAGACTGAATTTTCTAGTTTTAATTCTTTCTTCTGCCCATGTCTGAGTATAAATATTAACCAAAAGCAAAATAATTCAAATTTGGGTAACATAGAAGAAGAAATGTTACCAAAGAAAGAGGATGTTTCACTCAAATTATCTAACCAGGCTCCAAGTTCAGGGCTTGCTTGATAAGCATACATGCTTTCATTCATTCATAAGAATTACGCATTCTTAAACTGTTCTTGATGTTATATTGGGAGCTGAGTACCAACTAGGACCATTTACTTTTTCCGAGAGCATGCATTCTCAATGGGGGTGACATCACCCCAAAGGAGCAAAAATTGGCTTTTGGGGAGCAAAAAAATCCTACTCTTTTTATGTGCACAGGTATACATACAGGTATACATACAGTACGTAAATAGATATCAAATACATATGTTGTATTAAAATTTCATGTGGTAACAGTTAAGAATCAGCTGTTTCAAGAAACTAATAACACTGTGCTAGTTACAGAATATTTTATTAATTAAAAAATGTTGTGGCTAATGTCAAAGTTTTGACGAGGTAAGTTCAGAATTTTGTAAATGATTCTGCCTGTGTATTCCAAGAAATGAATGCTGCAATGACTATAATGATAAAAAGCAGTTCTTCACAACCAAATATCCCTCCCTAATGTTCCTTATACTGACTGTAATGTTGTTAAATACTGTCAGTATTTAATCCAAAATACTCTTAAGAGTGTTTTCACAGGTTAAAGGAGACTTTGACAAGCAAAAAACAAAATCTACCTCGTATTGTTCCAGGGGATTATATATGTATTAGAAAAGACATCAGCTAAAAGATTCCCTGGAGCCTTGTGGAAAAGGACAATACATAGTTCTCCTTGTTAGTATTTGTACTCCTAAATTACAGGGAGTTAAGACCTGGCCCTACCAACTGAAGAAAGCTGCTCCTCCTACTTTGACAGTTCATCCAGCTAAAGGACACAAACTAAAATTCAGAAATAACCAGGATGAGAAGCAGACAATATCTGGTGTGGACAACTCAGCCCAATATCCAGGACCAGGCTTGTAAACTCGTTACTCCTAAACACCAACACAGGACTACATGAATAGAGATACAATTCTCAGACTTCACATATTTATTTTCTAGTATTTGCTATCCTTTTGTCTTATATGTCCTTAAGGTCTGTAGACTAATGACTTTCCCATGATGATGGATGTTACTGAAGTTGTTACTTTGTGCCTGTGATCCTTAAGGTTGTGTGTCAACTTGGCTGGACCATGATTCTCAGTGGTTTTGCAGTTATGATGTAGTTTGGCGGTCGTATGACAATATGATCACTTCCATGATGAGTTTTGATATAATGTGATTACCTCCATGGTGGGATCTGCTGTGAGTAGCCAATCCATTGAAAAAGAGTTTTCTTGAGGGTGTTAATATTATCCTATTACTGACAGCACTGTACTTCAGGAGAGATCTTGAAATATTCTTTTTGATAATGAATGCAACACCATTCCTCTTCAAGTTATCATTCCTGACATAGTAGACTATATGATTGTCTGATTCAAAATGGTGAATACCAGTCCATTTCAGCTCACTAAGGCCTAGGATATCAATCTTTACGGGGTCCATTTCATTTTTGACTATTTCTAATTTTTCTAGATTCGTACATTTCACGTTCTGATTATTAATGGATGTTTGTAGCTGTTTCTTCTCATTTTGAGTCATGCCACATCAATAAGTGAAGGTTCCGAAAGCTTGATTCCATCCATGTCATTAAGGTAGACTCTACTTTGAGGAGGCAGCTCCTCCCCAGTCATCTTTTGAGTGCCTTCCAGGATGGGGGGGCATATCTTCCAGCATTATATAAAACAATGTTCTGCTCTATTCATAAGGTTTTCACTGGCTAATTCTTTTCAGAAGTAGACTGCTGGGTCCTTCTTCCTAGTCTGTCTTAGCCTGGAAGCTCAGTGAAACCTGTCCTCCATGGATGACCCTGCTGGTATTTGAATACCCATAGCATAGCTTCCAGCATCACAGCAACACGCAAAACTCCACAATATGACAAACTGACAGATGTCTGGGGGAAAAGGATAATAGTTTTATCAAATTAACTCAATCAATAGCCATCAATAGCAATTTAGCCAAATAATATCTTTATTTAGCTCCCTAGTGGTACAAGTTCTTGGCTGTGATCTCTGTTACAAATCAGGTTAATTATATTAATAATAATAATACTTATTATTGGAATTGTAAAGTATGTCATAAGATGTGCATCTACCATAGGAACTGATAACCTCACTTCATCTCATACCCAGAGAATTGTGCATATCAACAATATATTCAGGGACACAAACTAAAGAAGCTTTGTGACTTAGATTAGCCATTTGAAAGGTGGTCAGGTTGTTCCTCCAATGTGGCCATCCCCTATCCATTCCTCATACCAAGATCACTGAAGACAACTGCTCTGCCATAGGGTGGTGAATTTACCAGAGCTGCCCAGCAACCAGGGTACCAGTGGTCCTCAACTATGTATGAGAAGAAAGAGTCTTAACACAAAAAAACTAAAAAGGCTTAAACTTCAAAGGTTGAGCCACCACCTGAGAACAGCATAATGACAAACCATGCAGAAGAGAGTATGCCCGTAAGTGTGATCAAAGGATATTCTTTGAAATCCTTGATCAAAAGGAAAGAATGATGTGGGATATAAAATCAAAAGAGGGATTGAACTGAAAATAAAATGGCTGAACTAATGCTGAAACTTATTGTAACCTTTCACATAGGTGCAAACTCTGTTGCTTAGGAGCCAACCTTATTATTAAGGATTTATTGTTAGCCTAAGACTGAATCTGTAAGCAAATCTTATCTAAAACTGTGTGTTA
This sequence comes from Dugong dugon, assembly GCA_030035585.1. Taxonomy (NCBI): domain Eukaryota; kingdom Metazoa; phylum Chordata; class Mammalia; order Sirenia; family Dugongidae; genus Dugong; species Dugong dugon. The sequence goes on from CM057479.1 coordinate 41,559,133, forward strand.
AATCTCCCCAGGAGATTTTATGCTCTGGAAAAGGTAATGTTTAACAACTATTTCCTACAGTGTTGTCATGCTAATGTCATGCCATTGTTTGTGGCAGTCATGAGAACTCTCTGCCATTACAAACATTTGCAATAAAGTCTTTTAGCCAATCAATGTATATCAGGTGTATTAATGTAACCAATAATGTTAAAAGTCACACTTGTCTTTGTTCTGCCTTTGACTGACCTCAATCACTGTAAACCAATCAGAATATTGAACCTGCTCCCCGACCCTCATTCTTTGTTTCAGCCCTATAAAAATGTTTTTGTAATTACGGTGCCTCAGACTGTCTGGTGTCATTTCAATAAGCCATGCAATTCCAATTCAAATTATACTTTAAACCCTTAATAAACCTCTATGTTTTACTCTGAAATGGAGTTCAAGTTTTTACTACTATAAAACAAATGTCTTAAAAGATTCTAGAGAGGTGAAAATGAAAGAAGAAAGTTGAGAACACTGACTTATTGGGAAGTTAAACTCACTGTAACAGCAGTTGCAGTTCCAGAATTTTTATATAGAGGAGTTTCAGAGTGACAATCTGGTTGGAAATGGGGCAGAGTTGGGAGATGGTGTGGAAAAGGTTTAGGAAATTTTGATTGACGTTTTATTACATTTGTATTTTGTGGTAGATATAATTCTAAGATGGCTTCCAAGATTTCTTGTGGAATAAATCTCTTTGAGTAAGGATGAGATCTGTAATAAATATGCTAGATGTAACTTGTGTGATTAGGTTACAAGGCAAAGAAGAAGGTATTTTTCAGGTGTAATTAAGATACCTAATCAGATAACTTTGAATTAATCAAAAAAGAGATTATCTTGGGTGGGTTTGACCTAAGGAGGCCTGACAGAGCAGTGGTTAAAGTGATTGACTGCTAATCAAAATGTCAGTGGCTCAAAACCACAAGTGGCTGGGTGGGAGAAACATGTGGCAGTCTGCTTCCATAGAGATTTCCAGCCTTGGAAACCATATGGGGTCACCATGAGTCGGAATCGACTCAACGGCCGTGTTTTTTTTTTTTTTGTTTTGTTTTTGTTTTTTGGGGTGTTGACATAAATAGGTGAGATCTTTAAAATAGGGTGAGAGATTCTCTTGGTCACCTTGAAGAAAGCAAACAACGACTTTGTGAATTGCCTATGGAGAGGGGTGATATTTAGGAGCTGAGGACCACAGTCCTACAACAACAAGAAAATGAATTCTGCCAACAGCCACATAAGCTTGGAAGAAGTCTCTGAACTTTAGATAAAAACTATAGTTCCAGCGGATACCTTGATTGAAGCTGTGCAAAACCAGAATAAAGGACTCGGCTAAGCCGTACCTGGACTCCTAACCTCTGGAAGTTGTGAGATAATAAATGAGTGTCTTTTTTAAGCTGGTAAATTTGAGACAATTTGCTACTCAGCTGTGGAAAACTAATGCACATTCCAAACAAAGCTTTTATTTATATTTCTGTTATTTAAGACAGACTCAGAGGCTGATATGGACACTAAAACCTACCTGTCACATCTTTGATAGCACTGACAAGAAGAAAGAGGTTCTATAGCAATGTTTCCTGATGAGAAATGGGATGCTAAAGATAATCACCCTTTATAAATATTGCCAAGAATGATGGTGACACAAATAGATTTATTTTTTAATTGTGAAAATTGACATAGTTCTTAAGAATTTAAAATGTTTACACATATACAACTGATATTTTAACAACCTACCAGGTTAAAAAACAGTTCCCATCAAGTCGATTCTGACTCATGGTGACCCAATGTGTGTCCGAGTAAAACAGTGCTCCATGCGATTTTCAATAGCTGATTTTTTGGAAGTAGATCACCAGGACTTTCTTTTGAGGCACCTCTGAATGGACCACCAACCTTTTGGATAGCAGCTGAGAACGTTAACTACTTGTACCACTCAGGGACTTTTCAACTCAAGGTAGATATTATTAAGTATATACGAGAGTGGACAGCATTAACATTAAACAACCAAGGTGACTAATCCAAGGTTAGATGGTGCTTTGGTAAGGGATTAAAGCCTAGAACCTAGGTCTTCTGAGGGATTAAAGAGGTCTGATTCTCCTACACTTCCCTACTTCCAGCCTATCCTAGTGATTGCTTATTTATTCATTTAGAATCAAACCTTCATCCGATTTATGCTTTTGCTTACCAGAAAATTGCACTTTAGGGGAAGAAAAAAAGAAAAACATCTTTTATTTTAAAGGCCAATAAATATGCACGACTGAAATAAACATATACAGTTATTCAGTACTCTGATTTTTATGGCAAACGTTGTTAATTCTCATAAGGTGTTCCTACACATAGTACGGATTTTATGTTTCAACTGAGAGCTGCCATAACCTGCACTGGCTCCTTCACAAGGTAAAAGATTGATTCTCTACTCAGTTTTCAAACCATTAGCTACATTATTGATTAAGAAATTCTATACTGGAGAGGTTCTGTCTGTCTCCAAAATTTGTAAAGAAACACGAAAATGTTTGAACTAATGTCTGATGTGGAGCAAAGCCCAAAATTCTGTGTACCAAAGGAATCTATATTCTTGTCAATATTCAATAAATATTTTCACCAAACATTATAAATATGTATTTTTCCCAAAAATTATATGTGTGTACATATATCCTCAATTCCTGCCTTTTGCATTATGCTTCACAAAATTTGCACTCACTTTTCATGTCTGATAAATGCTTCTGTTTCAGCTGTGAACTTAACTCTGAAGAACTGAAAAAGATCCCTACATAAGCTGACTATATGGTGGGCTTTTAAGATATTTATAGCTCACACATAGCAGTACCATTTTTAGAACCTCTAGAAATTTCTCCTGTACAAATACCATGGGGATATTGCATACTGTGTCCCTTTGAAAGATTTTGTTAGTTGTCCAGGATAAGCAGATTAACAATATTGCTACGTGCCTCTGTAGAGGCTTTTGAAGGCAAAAAAGATCTTGTTCTATCATGTCTCCACAAAGGATGCATTTTACCAGGACTACAGGATTCAGACAATTATTATCAACATGACTTATACCCTAGATATAACTTTCCTAAGAACTAGAATTTACAGTTAGAAACTCTTCCTAAAGCTTTGAAATATGACATGTTTAGCCTTAAAAAATCTCAGATACTTTATGCTTCTCCTCCTTAGACTTATTTCATTTACCCTCCTCAAACAAATATATAGGAAGAAAAATATTGTATTAGCTTTATATTTCTGCTTTAACAAATTACCACAAACTTAGTGGCTTAAATCAACACAAATTTATTCTGTCACAGTCCTGTGGGTCAGTTGTCTGACATGAGTCTCACTGGTCTAAAATCAAGGTGTCAGCAGGGCTGGTTCCTTTCCAGATTCTAGAGGCTACCATTTATTCCTTAGTTCCTGGCCATATCACTCCAATCTCTGCTTCCATCATCATGACACGTTTTTCCTTCTCTGATCTCCTATCTGCTTCTTACAAAGATTCTTGTGATTATATGAGGCCCCATACAGATAATTCAGCATCATCTCACCATGCCAAGATCCTTAGCTTGAGCACATCTGCAAAAGTCTTTTTTGCCATATAAAGTGACATTCATAGGTTCCAGGGATTAGAATATGGACATCTTGGAGGGAGGAGGCATTCTTCAGCAAGTATTGAAGGTAAACTTCATGACAGCCATTTGGGACTCACTGTTCGATGGCCAGCCAAAAAGAGCATTCAAAAAGGAATAAATCTTTGGGAGGATGATGCTGGTGAATTCACTGGGGAGCTAGCTTATTAGGTAAACTGAAGGAGGAAATATGATACAATGCTTTTAATTGGTGGCCAAGAATGACAGAACTCTTGATCGGATTGCCCTCAGCAATCTCTGAAAAAACATTTAATAGTGGAATTTATACTGATTAGAAGAATACCGTGACTCATTTATTATTTATTCAACTGGGACATTGAAGGTCTAATGTTCTCTTTTCATGTAAGGTGGAGAATATTTACATGGCTAGAGTATACGTATTGGCAGAACATGATAATGGACTCAGGAGAACCCAACTGGCTAGCTACCTACCTCTGTTTGATAATACAAAGTATTCTTTACTCCAGGATATTGGGGAGCTCCTATTCTATAGAGCTATCACGTCCATGAGAAGTTTCTAGATCATAGCTGTAGAACCAAATTAGTAAGTCTCCCCTTTTTTGGGTATATATTGAATATACTTAGGTTAAATGGATGTAAATCATCTAACAGAGGATATGTTTAATAGCTCAACAAATGTAAAGTACTGAAACATTATGTCTTGGACTTAATCCAGTATACCCTCCTTACCGAGTAAAGGTTATTACTGGTATCTTTTTGCTTTGCTGTTTTCCTTGAAATACCAAGTGCTTTATATTTATTAACTGCTATAATTGTCCAATTTAACTCTATGTGGTAGGAGCCATTTTAATATGCATATTCACATACTTATGAAATTACACAAAAACATATGAATCAAGGCAATGTGGCTTAAGAATTTTAGAGCCACTGACACTATAGTGTCTATATGGAAACTGAATAAACTTTATTAAAATCTACTCCTAAAGTCCTAATATTTTATTTAAACAATTTGTTTTATGTTAGTTAGAACTAATGTACAAAAATGAAGCAATCAAAACTAGCACAAATTAACGAAGCATATGAAATATATAAATATAGCAGGTTACTGTAACATAAAGCAAAAGCCTTCTGTACTAAAGCACAGATGGCCACCTAGGACTGGTGTGATCCAGAACCAGATCTTCTATGTTTTAATGGATCTTCATTGTCCTCTAATGATGACATTCTATATGCTTCTTTACACTATGCAGTTCAATTAGTCCACATTTACTTAACAGATTTTTATTAAGCCCTGTAGATAAGATCAACAGTGTCATCATGGGATCAGAGAAACTGACTGTAAACTAGTATTTTCAAAAGTATTTTTATTTTACAATTTTGGTAAGGGCTTCAAATACCACCACAAAATATCGTCCATTTATTCTAAACAATACGACAATTACAGAAATTATTTAGTGTGAGGTGTAGACTTATTTAGAATTTATCTTTTGACCATACACACTATGTCACCTGCATTTTATTTTATTTTATTTTTTTATTGTTCTTTAGATGAAGGTTTACAGAAGAAATAGATTCTCATTAAACAGTTAGCACACATATTGTTTTATGACAATGGTTAACAACCCCACGGCATGTCAACACTGTCCCTTCTCAACCTTGGGTTCCCTGTTACCAACTTTCCTGTCCCCTCCTTCCTTCTAGTCCTTGTTCCTGGACTGTTGTACCCCATTAGTCTCCTTTTTTTTATGGGGTTGTCTAATCTTTGGCTGAATGGTGAACCTCAGGAGTGACTTCATTACTGAGCTAAAAGGGTGTCCAGTGACCAGACTCTCGGGGTTTCTCCAATCTCTGTCAGGCCAGTAAGTCTGGTCTTTTTTTGTGAGTTAGAATTTTGTTTGACATTTTTATCCATCTCTGTCTGGGACCCTCTATTGTTATCCCTGTCAGAGCAGTCAGTGGTGGTAGCTGGGCACCATCTAGTTGTACTGGACTCAGTCTGGTGGAGGCTGTGGTGGTTGTGGTCCATTAGTCCTTTGGACTAATCCTTGTATCTTGTTTTCTTCATTCTCCCTTGCTCCTGAAAGGGTGAGACCAGTGGAATATCTTAGATGGCTGCTCACAGGCTTTTAAGACTCCAGACACTACTCACCAAGATAAAATGTAGAACATTTTCTTCATAAACTGTGCTATACCAATTGAGCTAGATCATGTCAACTGCATTTGTATTGCTCAAGGTATTCTTTGAGATATGCTAAACTTCTTAAAGATAAAATTTGTCTCAATTGCAAAGTCACTTTGCAAAGTTACCCCTGTTTTTAAATGCCATCAGATTTCCATTAAAAAAATGTGGGAAGCAGGTCATAATTTTAAGGAAATATAAGCCAGCTAAAATAGTAACATAATATTAAAAAAAAAAAAATCACTCATTATTATCACAACTCCTCTCTCAGCACATCTACTATTTATCTACTACCAGCACAGCTAGGTCTCTCCTCTGGCTCCACTCCTCACTAGCTGTGAATCTAAATATGCACATTACCTACACACTTTTCCTGTATTCTGTCTAAAGTAACAAGACCTGTTTGGTTCTTGGGCATTTTTGTCTCTGGCATTAGAATGACTGGAATTCCTGGACTTTTTTTTTTTTTTTAATTGCTTCTGGTCTCAGCTCATTTCTAGATTACCAGAATATCACTTCTGATTGTGCCACTTACTGTTAATGACCTAGCCCTACACCTAGAATTTATGTCTATCCCTCTTATGTACCATTTAGCAAACAAAATTCCAGCAAAATGCATCAAGTTCTGAATGACAGGTAGACTGTGATTTCATATGCCTCTTGAAATTTAGGTGGGCAGAGTGAAAGTTTCCTGGCTGAATGCTGTCAAAAGACTGTTTTTATTGTGCAAAATTACTTTCTCCTGTAGTTGATTTTTGTTACTCAATTGTCCTCTAGTTTCAGTATCAAGATTTAAAGCATAAATATTCTTGCTAGAAGATGCTTGTTTGCTCTTTCTAGGTTTTACAATTTCAAGTTTATATTTTTGTTTACTAAAATATAAGCTGCAGTTTCAATAAATGTTATTATCACCATGGTATTAAAATTGTTAGGCAACATCCTTGTTAATTTTTTTATTCTCTTTAATTTATTTGCTCCTATTTTTCTAACAGTTCCCTCTGTCCCTAGCAAAGTGTCAAAAGTGAGATTTGCTATATTTATCATGATTATAGAAGCAGAAAACACCATAATGACTATTAAAATTTTCAAGCCAGCCCATGGTGGCTAATAATGAGCCCTGGTTGTAAATACCCAAAATCTATTAGGCTGAATGAGAAAGGCTGGGACTTAAAACAAGCTGCCTCTATGTGCTTTTTCTCCCAATTAAGGTAGCACAATGTATCTTCACAAGGAAATAGTTAAATGAGTATGAGTTAAGAAAAAAATTAAATGCTGCAAATACCTTTGTAAAAATAAATTTAATTTTTCTTTCTTAGCTAATAAACTATCTCACCTCAAATATTTCAGACAGCAGACCAAAGTAAATGTTTCAATTTATTTTGGCAACAATTCTGTGCAATTATTTTAAGGTAAAGGATTTGGCTTCAAATTAATTTCTGACTAGCAAGTAGGGCACTGTCTTTTTTTTTTTTTTTTTTCAAATAGAAAATTCATATTAGATTGATCACATAAAATATTATAGACTTATAGTGCCAAAGACTGTGCTTTCTAGGGAATGCTTTCTAAAATACTTTCAAAGTACTCTGTTGAGTGTTAACTTTCAAAGGCTGTTCTTTCCAAACCAAATCCATTGCCCTTGTGTTGATTCCGACTCGTAGTTGCCCTCAAATCAATGGCAGCTCATGGTGACCTCATATATAACAGAATGAAATGTTGCCCAGTCCTGCACAGTCTTCAGATCATTGGTAAAACACCCAAAGGTAACACTAAAAAATGCAATAGATTTCTAAAACTGTGAGACATTATCTTCATCTACCTAAAAGATAAAAACATAGTTAAAATTTATCTCACAAATGAACTACCTTGTGGACTTACAGTTAAATGGATATATTTCTCAAGATTTTCAAGATTTTGGGCTTTTTCTCCTCACTGTACATGTATTTGTGAATACAGATGTGGTATATGAATGAATCCTGGAAAGGGAACATATTTCCTTTGTGAATTTTTTCTCCCAGTTCAGTTGTCTCGTACAGTTTGTATACTGCTTATTGTTGGATCTGGGGTTTTAGGATGCTCTACTTGTAATTTAATAAATTAAACTGTAACTGTTATGTATGCGGAGAGAAGATAAGAGACTCCTGAGTTAGAGACAAAGTATTGTATTACTCACGGCACAGCAAGCAGCATGATTATGAGCATATTTGCGTAGGTTCTCTTTGCCACCAAATTACATTGCGGCAACACAAATTGGACTAGGTGGATGCTGAATATGCAGTGTATTTGCTTCCAGTTATGGAATGCCGAGCTCAGGGAATCCAATGTTTTTATATCAAGCAGGAAGCAAATCTATTCTGTCCATAAGAAGAAATTACTATCCCTCAGGGTTGCTTGCTGCCAACACAACCCTGAGAAATGGCCTTGGTAAAGAGCAGCCAGGGGCTTGTATGTTTGGCATACACAGCAAGAATTGGAAGACAAGAAACCCAAAGAAAGCTATCTTTTCCAGCACTCATATACTACCCTTCCCCTAAGAATAATAGGCACAATTGGTGACTAGCTTATTAACATGGAAGTAGTATAAAGAGCCCTGGTGGCACAGTGGTTAAATTGCTCGACTGCTAACCAAAAGGTTAGCGATTCAAACTCATCAGCCACTCCACAGGAGAAAGATGTAGCAGTCTGCTTCCATAAAGATCTACAGCCCTTGGAAATTCTATGGAGCAGTTCTGTGTCCTATAAGGTCGCTATGAGTTGGAAGCAACTCCATGACGGTTGGTTTAGTATACGCATGGGGTTACCATTAGCTGGAATTGACTCAAAGGCAAGGGGTCTGATTTTCTTTTTGTTTTAGTATACTTCGGAAGACGTTTTAGAGTACTTACGATATAGGGCTAGTGTATATTTTTAGAAAAATTGTCCTTTTTAGAAAAGATGACTATATGAATAACATTTAAACAGTCAAAATTCCTGTTTTGTTCAAATTCTGAAAGCATAAAGTTCTAATTATTATTTTATATTTTTAGCTAAACTGTTAAAATGATGTAATATGGTTTCATGTTATTTCTGGATTTGCAGGTAACTGAAAAAAGTCATTAGTATGAAAAAGGAGCTTTTATACTATTACTTCTTTCTAAATTTCTTGAAAATACACTGGTTGCCTGGATGAATTTAAAAAGAAAATTGATCATCAGCTATGATAAATGATGAAGGCATTTGTTTTTCTGAAAACAAGAGTGTTGGATGAAATTATATAAGTTGTGGTTACTATATCATTTTATAAGTAGTAAAATACATTAGCTTTGTAAACTGAAATAAAATGTCAAAATGTATTCAGAAAGAGTTTATTCTAAAAACAATAAAATGTGACATTGAAAATGACTTCATCTTCATAATAAAGAAAAGTATGGGAAGGTAAGTTTAACTTAATTTAATTCTGAAAAAAAATGAAGTTCAAATTATTTAAGTGCCCTGCCCATTTTCTAGGGCAGGACAGTTGAATGCAGACAACAACTTTAAAATTGAATCTTTGAAAGACTCCAGAAGATGGTGAATCACACTACCACTTCTGCCTGGTTTGAAATACAATGTACATAAAATTACAATAATTCAGGATTTACTGCTGGTCTCTCACTTACTGAATAAAATGACTAATTAAAATCATTAAAATTTCTACAAGTGAATGGCAATTATCTTCTTTTTTGTTTGTTTCCAAGCAGGATTTATTACAGAATTGTAACAGTGTTTAATAAGAATAAATTTGGTAGTATAATATTATATTATAATTATATATATTATAGTATAATATAGTATAGTATAATATACTACCAAATTTATTCCTAGTAAATAAAATGGAGAACAAATTCTATTAATAGAATGAAGAAAGAATTCAAGTATCATCTCAATTGATTCAGAAAAGGCAAACCTCCATCCTCAGCCCTGTTATGAAAATTTAACATAGTATAAATTAATTGATATCTTCCTTTGTTTGGAGAATTTTTTGTTGTGCTTTAGATGAAGGTTTACAGACCAAAAAAGCTTCTCATTAAATAATTAATATACATATTGTTTTATGACATTGATTGCCAACCCCATGACACGTCAACAGTCTCCACTCCTCGACCTTCCTTTCCTATTACCAGCAATTGGTGGTAGTAGCTGGGCACCATCTAGTTGTGCTGGACTCAGTCCATTGGAAGCTGTGGTAGTTGTGGTCCATCAGTTCTTTGGACTAATCTTTCCCTTGTGTCTTTAGTTTTCTTCATTGTCCATTGCTCCAGACGGGGTAAGATGAGTGCAGTATCTTAGAAGGCCACCCACAAGTTTTAAGAACCCAGACGCTACTCACCAAAGTAGAATGTAGAATGTTTTCTTTATAAACTATGTTACAATTGAGCTAGATGTTCCCTGAGACTATGGTCCCCATAGCCCTCAGTCCAGTAATTTAGTCCCTCAGGGAGTTTGGATGTGCCTATGGAGCTTCCATGACCTTGCCTTCATCAAGTTGTGCTGTCCTCCCCAGTATCGTGTACTATTTTACCCTTCACCAAAGTTATCACTTATCTATCGCCTAGTTAACATTTTCCCTCCCGACGCCTCTTCTCTCTCGTAACCATCAAAGATTGTTTCTTTTTGTGTGTGAATTTTTTCATCAGTTTTTATAGCAGTGGTCTTCTTCAATATTTGTCCTATTGTGATTGCCTAATTTCACTCAGCATAATGTCCTACTGATTCATCCATGTTGTGAGATGCTTCGCAGGTTCATCGTTGTTCTTTATCGTTGCATAGTACTCTATTGTGTGTATGTACCATCGTTTGTTTACCCACTCATCTGTCGATGGACATCTAGGTTGTTTCCATCGTTTTACAATTGTGAACAATGCTGAAATGAACATGGGTGTGCATATGTGTATTCGTGTGACAACTCTTATTTCTGTAGGATATATTCCTAGGAGTGGGATTGCTGGATCATATAGTATTTCTATTTCTAGTTTTCTAAGGAAGCACCATATCATTTTCCAAAGTGGTTGTACCATTTTGCATTCCCACAGCAGTGCATAAGAGTTCCAATCTCCCCACAGCCTCTCCAACGTTTGTTATTTTCTGTTTTTTTTTTTTTTTTTTTGATTCATGCCAGTAATGCCAGGGTGAGATGTTACCTCATTGTGGTTTTGATTTGCATTTCTGTAATGTCTAGTGGTCGCAAACATTTCCTCATGTGTCTGTTAGTCATTTGACTGTCTTCTTTGGTGAAGGGTCTGTTCATTTCCTTTGCCCATTTTTAAATTGGATTATTTGTCTTTTTGTTGTAGAGGTGTTGGGTTTTCCTGTAGATTTTAGAGATTAGACCTTTGTTGTATTTGTCATAGTGAAAACTTTTTGTCCCAGTCTGTAGGTTCTCTTTTTACTCTATTGGTGGTCTTTTGATGAGCATAAGTGTTTAATTTTTAGAAGATCCTGGTTATCTAGCTTATCTTCTGGAGTTTGCATGTTCTTAGTTATGGTTTGTATCCTGTTAATGCTATGTATTAAGGTCTCTAGCGTTGATCCTATTTTTTCTTATACGATCTTTATAGTTTTTGGTTTTATATTTAGGTCTCTGATCCATTTCGAATTAGTTTTTATGTATGGTCTGAGGTATGGGTCCTGTTTCATTTTTTTACAGATGTACATCCAATTTTGCCAGCACCATTTGTTAAAAAGACTGTATTTTCCACATCTGATGGACCTTGTCAAAGATCAGGTAACTGTAGGTGGACGGATTTGCATCTGGGCTCCCAATTCTTTTCCACTGGTCAATGTATCCATCATTGTACCAATACCATACTTTTCTGACTACCATAGCTATATAGTAGTTTCTGAGGTCAGTTAGTGTGAGTCCTCCTACTTTATTCTTCTTCAATAACACTTTACTTATCCGGGGCCCCTTCTCTTTCCATATGAAGTTAATGATTGTTTTTTTCCATCTCTTTAAAGAATGCTGTTGGTATTTGCATCAGTATTGCATGGTTTTTGTAGATTTCTTTGGGTAGAATTGTCATTTTCCCAATGTTGAATCTGTCTATCCATGAGCATCGTATGTTTTACAACTTATGTAGATATCTTTTGAGTTCTTGCAGTAGTGTTTTGTAGTTTTCTTTGTATAGGGCTTTTACAACCCTGGTTATATTTATTCCTAAGTATTTTATTTTTTTAGGGGCTATTATAAATGGTATTGTTTTCCTGATTTCTGTTTTGTCGTTCTCTTTGTTGGTGTATAGAAATCCAACTGATTTTTGTATGTTTATCTTGTATCCTGCTACTCTGCTGAATCTTTCTATTAGTTCCAGTAGTTTTCTTGTGGAGTCTTTTGGGTTTTCTATACATAGTATCATATCATCTGCAAACATGGACAGTTTTACTTCTTCATTAACAATTTGGATGCCTTTTATTTTTTTTTTCTTGCCTTATTATTCTAGCTAGGACTTTCAGCATGATGTTAAATAGGAGTGGTGATAAAGGCCAGCCTCATCTTTTTCCTCTTCTCAAGGGGAATGTTTTCAGCTTCTCTCCACTAAGAATGATGTTGGCTGTTTGTTTTGTGTAGATGCCCTTTATTATGTTGAGGAATTTCCCTTCTATACCTATTTCATTGAGAGTTTTTATCAGGAATGGGGATTGGACTTTGTCAAATGCCTTTTCTGAGCTGATTGAGGTAATCATGTGATTATTTTATTTTATTTATGTGGTGGACTACTTTGATTGATTTTCTAATGTTGAATCATCCTTGCATACCGGGTACAAATCCTACTTGGTCATGGTGTATTATTTTTTTTCATATGATGCTGAATTCTATTGGCCAGAATTTTGTTGACAATTTTTGCATCTATATTCATGAGAGATGTTGGTCTGTAATTTTCTTTTCTTTTTCTTTTTTTGTGGTATGTTTGCCTGGTTTTGGTATCAGGGTTATGCTGGCTTCATAGAATGAATTTGGAAGTAGCCCTTTCTTTTCTATGTTCTGAAATAACTTGAGTAGTACTGGTGTAATCTGTTCTCTGAATGTTTGGAAGAATTCTCCAATGAAGCCATCTGGGTCGGGGCTTTTTTTTGTTGGGAGTTTTTTTACTATTATTATTACCTTTTCAATCTCTTCTCTTGTTATAGGTCTCTTCACATTTTCAACATCAATTTGTGATAGTTTGGGTACATATTGTTTTTCTAGAAATTTGTCCATTTCTTCTAGATTTTCAAATTTGTTGGAGTATAGTTTTTCATAATATTCTGTTATGATCCTTTCATTTCAGTTAGGCCTGTTGCAATGTCCCCATTTCATTTCTTATTTGGGTTATTTGCATCCTCCCCTGTTTTTCTTTTGTCGATTTGGCTAGTGGTTTGTTGATTTGATTGATCCTTTCAAAGAACCAACTTTTTGTTTTGTTGATTCTTTCTATTGTTTTTCTATTCTCTATTTCATTTATTTCTGCTTTGATCTTTCTTGTTCATTTCTTCTGGTGGTTGTGGGCTTCTCTTGATTTTCTCTTTCTATTTGTTTGAGTTGTGTAGCTAATGTTTTGATTTTGTCTCTTTCTTCTTTTTTGTTGTGTGCATCTATTGCTATAAATCGATCTCTGAGCACTGCCTTTGCTGTGTCCCAAAGGTTTTGGTATGATGAGTTTTCATTCTCATTTGGTTCTAGGAATTTTTTTATTCCATCTGTGATTTCTTCTCTTACCCAGTGGTTTGTAAGCATCTATCAATAATTACACTGAACATAAATGGCCTAAATTCACCCATAAAAAGACAGAGAGTGACAGAATGGATTAAAAAGCAGGGTCTATCAATATGCTGTCTACAAGAGACACATCTTAGAAATAAAGACATAAATTTATTAAAAATCAAAGCATGGAAAAAAATACATCAAGCAAACAGCCACCAAAAAAAAAAAAGGCAAGAGTGGCAATATTAATCTCAGATAAAATAGACTTTAAAACAAAATCCACCATAAAAGACAAAGAAGGGCACTATATCATGATTAAAGGGACAATCCAGCATGAAGACATAACCATAATAAACATCTATGCATACATGATGGGGCTCCAACATACATAAAACAAACTTTAACAGCACTGAAAAGAGAAATTGACTGTTCCACTATAATAGTAAGGGACTCCAACACACTACTCTCTGCAAAGGATAGAAAATCTAGAAAGAAACTCAACAAAGAAACAAAGGCCACAGTCAGCCAACTTCACTTCAGAGACATACATAGAACACTTCATCTAACAACTGAAAAGTACACATTCTTTTCCAATGCACATGGTATGTTATCCAGAATAGACCACACTTTATGCCACAAAGCAATCCTCAACAAAATCCAAAACACTGAGATAATACAAAGTATCTTCTCTGATCCCAATGCCATCAGAGTAGAAATTAACAACAGGAAGAGCAAGAAAAAACAATCAGTTACACAAATTTGTCTGCCTTTTCCATGAATTTGTCTATTTTTTCTTCATTTTTGTCTGCTTTTTGCTTCAACTCTTGGATAGGTCTGAATATAAGAGGTTCGAATTCCCTATCAGGTAGTTCCAGTGACTTTTCTCCTACTGGAAAGTCATCTAGTGTTCATTTGATGCTTAGTGTTCCAGAAGTGATGTTTGTCTCTGTTTTACTTAGTTTTTTGTGTATTTACTGTGGAGGAATGGTGTGGTACTTCTGTTTATAGTGCGATGTTGACTCTGCCTCCTCTTCTGCCCATTTTTTAATTGGATTATTTGTCTTTTTCATGTAGAGATATTTAATTTCCCTGTAGATTTTAGAAATGAGATTTTTGTCAGATTTGTCACAGCCAAAATTATTTTCCCAGTCTGTAGATTCTCTTTTTATTCTTTTGGTGAAGTCTTTTGATGAGCATAAGTTCAGTTTTTAGAAGATCCCAGTTATCTAGCTTATCATCTGGTGTTTCTGTGTTGTTAGTTATGGTTTGTATCCTGTTAATGCCATGTATTAGTGCCTCTATTTTTTGACCCTATTTTTTCTTCTATGAACTTTATTGTCTTTAGTTTTATATTTAGGTCTTTGGTTCATTTTGAATTGGTTTTTAGAAATGGTGCTGGTAAAACTGAATGTACATCTGCAAAAAAATGAAGCAGGACCCATACATCACACTATACACAAAAACCAATTAAGCATCAAATGAAGAGATAAAGATCTCAACCTAGCACAGAATGGAATAAAAAACTGACAGAGAACAGAAAGTGAGGAGAGTTATGAACAGAGGTCCCTATCAGCTAACACAGCACGGGTCTACCATCTTGGAATTCTGTCAGAGATCAGCAGACAGGGAGTACGAGAAAGCACATTCGCAGAGCTCCCAGCAGGAATCAGAGCACCCAATAACCAGAGAGACACTCTTTCCCTCTGTGCATCTGTGCAAGCTGAGGGGGTAGGGCCCAACCACAGAGCACTGCCTGGCCAGAATGGGCTCCCAACTACAGAAAATAAAAAGGAAACAAACAATTCAAAACAAACAAACAGAAAAAAGCCCCAGGATCACACCAGCATGGTAGCATGGACCAAGAAGCTGTTCCACACTGTAGCAGAGCTCCACAGCCCCTCAGGAAGAAGCGAAGATGGTGCATGGAGCCTGGTATTTGAGCAAAAGGAGGGGGTGGTGTTGAGAGGTAAGGAAGAAATCAAAAGAAGCAGTAAAAAGCAACACTAACATCCAACAAATGGCACTCATTGAGTCGTCCAGTGTGGGCGGGTGGAATCCAAGCAGCCAGTGCTTCCTGGCCAAGAGACTGTGGCTGCAGGAAACAGAGGTGGCTGAGTAAGGGTGAAGAAGGGTGAGAGGTTGGAAAGCATATATCGCTGTTTACCGGTTGTTCTGTCTCCTGCTGGAAGCTCCGTGAAGCTGCTTTCTCATACCCCCCATTTGCTGGTTTCTGATATGGGTCCAAGATGGTGGATCCATCCTGTGTTAGCTGATAGGGGACCTCTGCGTGTATGTCTCCTCCCTCTCTGTTCCTTGTCAGTTTCTTACTCCGTTTGGTGCTTGGCAGAGTTCTTTATCTCTTCATTTGATGTTTAGGTTTTCAGGATTGCTGTTTTCTCTGTTTTGCTTAGTTTTTCAGATCTTTCCTGTGGAGGGACAGCATGGTGCTTCTGTCTAGAGTGCCATGTTGCCAGAAGTCTCTCTTCTTTATTTTGATGAGTAGGTTTGCTAACTTCCTTTGTGGTTGCCTTGAAATTTACCCCTGTTTTCCTATGTTTAAACCAGTATTTTATTACTTGGTATCACCTTGACTTCCTCTCCATTTGAAAGTTATATACCTAAACTGTTTTTTCCCTCTTTCATTGTTCTGATATTGTTGTAATTTACAGATTAACCTCTCTGGCTGCTTGTTGTAAATCTTTTAGTTTTGTTTCATCCTTGAGAGTTCATCACCTATGCTGGTATCTGGCTGATGTGGTCTTGTGTTGTAGATGCAAGCTGTTGTCTGATGCTGGTTTTCTAACTGAAGTACTTCCTTTAATAGTTCTTATAAGTTTGGTTTGGTTTTTACATATTCCTTTAATTTCTGTTTATCTAGAAATGTCCAAATTTCACCATCATATTTGAGTGAGAGTTTTGCAGGGTATATTATTCTTTGTTGGTAATTTTTTTCTTTCAAGGTTTTATATATGTCATCCCATTGCCTTCTTGCCTGCATGGTTTCTGCCGAGTAATCAGAACTTATTCTTATTGTTTCCCTTCTTTGTGTGACTTTTCATTTTTCTCCATCTGCTCTTAGGATTCTGTCTTTGTCTTTGGTTTTACTGAGTGTGCTTATGATATGTCTTGGTGGTTTTCTTTTGCGGGTCTATCCTATATGGGGTTTGTTGAGCTTCTTGGATGGTCAGCTTTTCATCTTTCATGATATTAGTTAAATTTTCTGTCAGCAATTCTTCAGTTATCCTCTCTGTGTTTTCCGTTTTCTCCCCCCTACTCTGGAACTCTGATAGCTCTCATATTTTTGCTTTTTAATGTATCTCACGTCGTTCTCAGTGTTTGTTCATTCTTTTCTCTGCTTTTTCCTTAAAGTGGTATGTAAAGATTTGGCCTCAAATTCTCTAATCGTGTCTTCCATTGTTTCAAACTCACTCCTAAATCTTCTATGACACTATCCATTTCTGAAATCTTGCTGTTTATCTTTTGGATTTCTAATTTTTGTTTTTGCATGATTTCTAATTTTGTGTTTATTTTGACATTTTATTCCTGTATTATTTTCCTGAATTCTTCCATTGCTTTGTCTGTCTTTTACAAAGTTTTGTCTATTTTTTCCTTATTTTTGGCTACTTTTTCTGTTATCTCTTGGAGAGCCCTGATTATTAGAGTTCTGAATTTGCTATCAGGTAGTTCCAGTGTCTTTTCTTTTACTGGAAGGTCATCGGATGTTTTATTTTGGACACCTACTGGAACCATCCTGTCCTTTTTTTTTTTATGTTTTGATATTGTCTGCTGTCCTCTGGATATTCAGTAATTATTTCATTAGATTATTGGTTGTAGATTTGTTTGTTTCTGTTTTATTTGTTTATGTCTGGGCAGGTAGGCTGGGCATTCTTTGTTGTTTGCTCATCTGTGGGCATGATACTTCTTATCACCTTCTGCAATGGGCAAGGCCAGTTGCTATAGTGCCACAGGGCAGGTCTAGCAGAAAGGGAGAGGTGGGTATGGGTCTTTTGTGGCAACTACTTGTGCCAACAGGATAGGGCCAAGGGGAAGTTCTGGGCAGTGTCTGGTGGTCTGCATCTGTGCTGCCTGCGGGTGTGGTGTTCAGTGTGCAGTGCAGATAGGCAGAAGGGAATGAGAGGATGTGATGTGTGGACCTCAGTGGATGTGGGGATGAAGAGACTGTAGACAGATAAATAGAAGCCAAACAAACAAACAAAAAAACTAAACAAATAAACAAAAGATGTTGTGGGAGGCTGCCATTGGAGTGGTGCAGAGTCAGGGAAGCCATACTCTGGTGGCTTTCTAGCCAGGTGGTGTGGCATGGCCATCAAGAAGGGGCAGAGTTGGCACACGTGGTTAGGTGGGTGGGAGAAAGGAAAGGAAGGAAGTGAGAGAGAGATAAGAAACTGAAAAAAAAAAAAGAGAGAGAGAGAGAGAGAAAAACACACTCGGCCAGGCAGTTGGGAGAAAGGAAAGGGAGGTAGGTACAGAGAGACAAGAAACTGATAAGAAAAAAAAAAAAAAAAAAAAAAAGGCCAGGTTGTTGGAGGAAGGAAAGGAAGGAAGGTAGAGAATGACAAGCAACCAAGAAAAAAGAGAAAGGAAAAAAAAAATAACATGCCAATGGAGCCCACCAGAAGTGGCTCCCCAGCCCCCAGCTGAATGATGCTGCACAGCCTGCCTGGAAGGAGCACAGATGGCACATAATGCAAGGTATTCGAGAGACGAGTAAGGAAGGAAGGCAGAGAGAGACAAGAAACTGAGAAAAGAGACAAAAAAGTCTCGATAGAGCACACAGGCGTGGTGGTGCACACCAGGAAAGGGGCTCCCCGGTAAGGAAGCACTGCATAGACTGTCTAAAGTAGTGGAGATGGAAAATGGTGCCAGGTGTTAGGGAGAATAGTAAGGAAGGAAGTTAAAGAGAGACAAGAAACGGGGGGGGGGGAGGGGAAGCCCAGAGGGAGTCTACTGGCTTGGTGGTGTGGACTGGAGAAGTGGTTCCCCAGCCGAGCAGTACTGCACAGCCTGTCAAGAAGGAGTGGAGATGGCAGATGGAGCCAGGTGTTCATGAGAAAGGAAAGGGAGGAGATTAGAGAGAGAAGAAACCAAAAAAGCTACAACTATAATGAAAAAAAAAAAAAAAAAGGCACTGAATGAGCCAGCTGGTGGGAGCAGGGCAAATCCATGTGATAAAGAGCCAGTGTCTCTTTGGCCAAGGGACCACGAGGCCTGCCGGAAAGCAGTGGAGGTCGAGCGGGGCGAAGAAAGGTTGGGGATGGGAAAACGTGTATCCCTGGTTACCAGGTGCGCTGTCCCTGGCTGCGAGCTCTGTGAAGCTGCCTTCCCATACTCCCTGTCCACCATTCTTGGTGGCTAAGGAGTCCAAGATGGTGAATCCGTGCTGCATTAGCTGATAGGGGACCTCTACTCCATCGCTGTCCTTATTGTCTGTTATTTGTCAGTTTCTTATTCCATTCAGTGCTCATAAGAGTTCTTCATCCCTTCATTTGATGCCTAGGGTTCCAGGATTGATGTTTGTATCTGTTTTACTTAGTTTTTCTGGTCTTTGCTGTGGAGGGATGGTGTGGTGTTTCTGTCTATAGCTTCAAGTTGGCGCCTTCTCTCTCAATTATCATTTTATAGGTACATATGTCTTATCTCCACCTTGAGTTTGTTAGCTCTTTGGGAGGAAAATACTCTTGAATTACAGTTATTGAAACATTACTTTGTGTTTTCTCTTTGTAGTTCCCTTCCTTGCATATTTTAAAGTGGTTACTAGGGATTATAATCCCTTGTCTCCTGGATTTTGACCAGAATAAAAACAAAAGCAGCCTGTAGTTATATCCTTTCTGAAAGCCTAAATATACAGAAGTGATTATGTTCAGTAACTAGAGGCAGAGAGAGTGTGAGAATGTTGGGTAACTGTGAGAAGAGTAGATTTCTAAAAAAAACTACGATGGTAACAGCAGTCTATGGTCTCATTTCTATACCTAATGGGATCTTTCCTAATTGTCTTATTTAAATTGCAACTTGTTTGGCTCCTCTCCTTTTTCTAGACTTTCCTATATTACTTATTACCTTCTAATATATTATGTAATTTACTCATTTGCTCCATTTATTTTTTATAGTCTGTCTTTCTTCATGTAAAATAAGTTCCACGAAAGCATAGCATTTTACATTTTGTCTGTTTTTGTTTGTTTTTTTTTTCATGGTTGTCTTCAATTTTTCTTAAATTC
This sequence comes from Dugong dugon, assembly GCA_030035585.1. Lineage (NCBI taxonomy): Eukaryota > Metazoa > Chordata > Mammalia > Sirenia > Dugongidae > Dugong > Dugong dugon. The sequence goes on from CM057479.1 coordinate 41,578,858, forward strand.
AAACAGTAAAAAGCTAGTACTCTTTTTTAAAATTATGACTTGGTGTTGTTGTTGTTAGTTGCCATTAAGTTAGCTCAGACTCACAGTGACCTTATCTATAACAATAAAATGTTGCCCTGTCCTGTGCCATCTTCATGATCATTGGTATCTTTGAGTCCAGTGTTGTGGCTATTGTGTCAATCCACATCACTGAGGATTTCCTTCATTTTCATTACCCTTCTATTTTACCAAACATGATATCCTTTTCTACAGATTAGTTTTCCCAATGCTTTGTTCAAAGTAAGGGAGCTAAAGTCTCACCATCCTCACTTCTAAGAAACATTCTGGTTGTATTTCTTCTAAGACTAATCTGTTCATTCTTCTGGCAGTCCATGGTATAGTCTATATTTTTCACAAACACCACAGTTGGAATGCATCAATTCTTCTTCTGCATTTTTTATTTTAATTGTTCAGCATTCCTATACATATCAGGCAATTGAAAAGACCACAGTTTGGGTCAGGTGCATCTTAGTCATCACAGTGATATCTTTGCTTTTAAAAACTTTAAGGAGGTTTTTTGTAGCAGATTTTCCCAGTGCAATATGTCATTTGATTTCTTGACTGCTTTTTCCATGAATGATGAGTGTTGCTCCAAGTAGAGTGAAATAATTGACAACCTCAATTTTTTCTCCGTTTATCATGATGTTATCGACCCACTTTATTCAATCATAATTCATACTGAAGGTTACAGTCTTTGACCTCCATCAATAAGTGCTTCCTGTTGTCTTCACTTTTGGTGAAGTTTATCTGCATATCACAGGTTATTAAGGAATCTTCCTCCAATTCTGATGCTGCATTCTTCTTCATATAGTCCAACTTTTCAGATTATTTGCTCAGTATACCGATTGAATATTAGGTGAAAGAATACAACCCTGCTGCACACATTTTCTAATTTGGAATGACTCAGTAATCCCTTGTTCTGTTTGAATAACAGTCTGTTGACCCATGTAGAGGCTCCTCATGGGTACAATTAAAAGTTCTGGAATTCCTGTTCTTTGTAATGTAATTTATAATTTGTTGTGATCCACAGAGTTGAATGCCTTCATGTAGTTGTAAAACTGAGGTAAACATCTTTCTGGTTTTTTCTGCTTTCGGCCAAGATCCATCTTACCTCAGTAAAGATATTGCTCATTATATGTCCTCTTCTGAATCTGGCTTGAACTTCTAGAAGTTTCCTGTTGATGTACAGCTGCAGTTGTTTTTTAATTGACTTCAGCAAAATTTTGCAATCATGTGACATTAATGATATTGTTCAAACATTTCTGTATTCTGTTTGACTTTTTTGGAATGAGCACAGACATGGACTTCTTCCAGTCAGCTGGCCAGATAGCTATCTTCCAAATTTATTGACATAGATGAATAAGCACATCCAGGATTGAATTCATTTATTCAAGCATCTCAATTGGTAGTCTGTCAATTCCAAGACCCTTGTTTTTTTTCCCAATACCTTCAGTTCAGCTTGAACTTCTTCCTTCAGTATCAATGGTTCTTGATCAAATGCTACTTCTTCAAATGTTTGAATGTTGACCAAAAAATTTTTTAGGTACAGTGACTCTGTGTATTCCTCCAATCTTCTTTTGATGCTCCCTGCATCATTCAATTTTTTGTTTGTCTGCCCATAGAATACTTCAGTAATGCAGCTTGAGGTTTGAGTTTTCTCCTTAGTTCTTTCAGTTTGAGAAATGCTGATTGTGTTCTTCCCTTTGGGTTTAAAATTATGAATAGCAAGGCAAAATAAAGAAAACAGAAACATCAAAAATCTGAATTTTTCTGACTCAGTGGGTGGAAAAGTGGAAAAGAGATAAATAAAGCTCTAATACAAAATTTTAACTGAGTAAATTTTATGGAGTTATATGTACCATATCTATATGCTTTATATATCTATGGATAACTTTGAGTTTTTAACTAATTGAACTAACAGATGACATAGATACAGTGCATGAATATTGTAATAGGTGACATTTACACTGATTAGCAGGATAATTAAAGAATGTTAATAATCATAGTGAATGAAAATGATTAACAATACACTCCTTCATCCTTTTTTATGGGAAACATAAATGAGGCAAAGCTGCTTTATTTACAAGATCAGTAAGAAAGAGGTCTATTTTTATCAGAAATATTTTTTAAAATTCTTTTTATAAGGAATTTTCTTTTTCTATGAATACATATGTTTTAAACAGAAGGAAAGAAGGATTTTAGTTTTCTTTAAAAATGTGCTGCATCAAGATTTTGGAAACCCACAAATGGGATAGTCTAAGTATTTTATAGCTGCAAGAAAATAGCACATAAAAATGAAAATAATTGCCTCTTTGTTGAAACACATTTTTCAGTAAGTTTCCCCTTTTAAAGTACACCTGAACGTCAAGAAGGATAAATGAAGTGATGATAACCTGCTTTTCACTATTCTGTTTCAGTTTAACTGAAAGAAAATAAGAAGACCCTCAAACTGTCAGTATCTAAAGGCATATCCTTACATCTTCATTTACCTTGTTATTTTTTCTTTTTCTAAAATCTTGTCTAGTACAGTAGATTCAAAACAATATTCTAAATCCCTTCTCTGCACTTTCTCTTCTATATTATATTCTTTCCTTACCTCAGGAAGGCATTTGAGAACAGTGAAAAGTACTAGATAATTGAAATGGCTATGAATTCTAGTTTACTCACTAACTTCATGTAGTATCAAGGGCTAGTTGCTAAACATTTCTGTGGACAGGTTTTGTCATTAAAATAAAAAACAAGAAATGGGAATAACTAAATTACTTCTTTTATTCTTAAGTAACTAGGGCCCCAAATAAGAGTATATGAAGTTACAATTATATATTTCCGGTACTCAATAAGAGTTAATTCAGGTATCACTCCCCCAAATGCCATCCCAATAATCATCAATACTCTTATACTTCACTGGCTTTTTTCCTACTGAATCCAATAAACCAAATTAGTCCAGCCTAAGTTTTATGATTAATTCTATTTTAGAGGGTGTTTGCATTTTAATAGGCCTGAAGGGAGATATTAAAACAAAGAAATTAATGTCCATTCATGGAATAAGGATATTAGGGTTGATTTAAGGATGGGGAGACCAAGACTTCAATAGTCCCATCATGCGTGCATTGCTTTGCTCTAACTATATATCAGAACACCTGGTGTATGCCTTTCTCTTATAATTTATTTAAGTTTATTAATTGAGCTTCATGCATCTTTGGTTCATTGAGATTAGATTGAATGATGAGATCATCATGTCAAATAAATATTAATTAAAAGCCTACTATATGCATGGCATATTTCTAGTAGCTAATGGAAAGAACACAGAACTTAGATTAACTACAAAAACCAAAAACCAAACCTGTTGATCATAGTGACCATAAAGCACAGAGTACAACTACCCCATAAGGTTTCTAAGGAGCACCTGGCGGATTCAAACTGCCGACCTTTGGGTTAACAGCCATAGCTCTTAACCACTATACCACCAGGGTTTCCTAGGTTAACTATAGTTAGACCTATATTTGAAAGTTAAGTCAGTTAGTATGATATTCAAATATCACATCTGTTTAATGACAAGTTGGAACTAGATAATTTTAAGTTTATTCCAGCCATCAAATTATATATATATCATATATATATAATATATATATGGTAGTTATATCAAATGACAGAAAAATTAGTGAGAAGAATTAAGGTAAAATGTTTAGCCAGTTCTGAAAAACAGAGTTTGCATTAGTCTGAGAGTATAGAAGTTTCAACACATGTCTGTCAGTTTGTCTTACTGTGGTGGCTTGGGTGTTGTCATAATATTGTAAGCTATACTACCAGTATTTCAAATACCAGCAAGGTCACCTATGGTGGACAGGTTTCAGCTGAGTTTTCAGACTAAGATGGACTAGGAAGAAAGATCTGGCAGTCTACTTCTGAAAAAACTGGCCAGTGAAAACCTTACGAATAGCAGCAGAATATTGTCAGATATAATGCCAGAAGATAAGCCCCCCAGGTTGGAAAGTGCTCAAATGATGAATGAGAAAAAACTGCCTCCTCAAAATAGAGTCGACCTTAATATCATGTAAGAAATAAAGCTGTTGGGATTTTCATTTGCTGAGGTGGCATGACTCAAAATGAAAAGAAACAGCTACAAATATCCATTAATAATCAGAACATGGAATGTACTAAGTATGAATCTAGGAAAATTGGAAGTAGTCAAAAATGAAATGAAACTCATAAAGATCAACATCCTAGGCATTTGTGAGCTGAAATGGACTGGTATTGGCTATTTGAATTGGACAGTCATATTTTCTGTTATGCTGAGAATGACAAATTAAAAAGGAATGGCATGGCATTCATCATCAAAACATTTCAAGATCTCTCCTGAAGTACAATGCTGTCAGTGATAGGATAATATCCATACGTCTACAAGGAAGACCAGCTAATAAGACTATTATTCAAAATTACACACCAACCACTAATGCCAAAGATGAGGAAATTGAAGATTTTTTCAATTTCTGCAGTCTGAAATTTATTAAACATGCAATCAAGATGTATTGAAATTACTGGTAATTGGAATGTGAAAGTCGGAAACAAAGAAGAATTGGTAGTTGGAAAGTATGGCCTTGGTGATAGAAATGATGCTGGAGATCACATGACAGAATTTTGCAAGACCAACGATTTCTTCATTGCAAATACCTCTTTTAACTACATAAATGAAAACTATACATATGGACCTCACCAGATGGAACACACAGGGATCAAATCTCCTACATCTATGGAGAGGATGGAGAAGCTCAGTATCATCAGTCAGAGACAGGCCAGGGGCTGACTGGAACAGACCGTAAATTGCTCTTGTGCAAGTTTGTGTTGAATCTGAAAAAAATTAAGACAAGTTCATGAGAGACAAAATACAACCTTGAGTATATTTCACCAGAATTTGGAGACATCTCAAGAATAAATTTGACACATTGAACACTAATGACCAAAGAACAGACGAGTTGTGAGATGACATCATATATGAAGAAAGCAAAAGGTCATTAATAAGACAGGAAAGAAAGAAAAGACCAAAATGGATGTCAGAAGAGACTCTGAAACTTGCTCTTGCACATAGAGTAGCTAAAGTAAATTGAAGAAAGGAGAAAGTAAAAGAGCTGAGCAGAAGATTTCAAAGGGCAGTTTGAGAAGACGAAGTATTAAAATGAAATGTGCATAGACCTGGAGATAGAAAACCAAAAAGGAAGAATATGCTCAGTACTTCTCAAGCTGAAAGAAATGAAGAAATGAAGAAAAAAATTCAATCTTTGACTTTGACTTGAAGGATTCTATGGAGCAATTTATTGAACAAAGCAGGAAACCTTTTTCATTATTAAAGCACCCTTATTTAAGTTAATCATAATATAGGTGACAAAAACTTATAGGAGCTTTAATATAGTTTATAAAAAGCTATCAATTTTTAATATTTAAAGATTTTCTGAATTTATTCATAAATAACCTTAAAACATGTTAACATTTGACAAAGTAATTATACTTCTAGGAAACTGGCCTCCAGAAACAACCACAAAAGTTTAAGAATCTTTATCAACATGATTTCTGTAGATGATCTTTTGGTGATAGCCATGTCTCAGTCCCCCCACCCCCTTTCCTTGCACTCCTTTGTCAAATTATTGGAAGACTCCATCTCCAGTGCACGGGTGAGGACTTCAGAAACCATGTTTTTACCTCAGGAACTACACCCTGGGCTCTAGAAAAATAAGGCAAGAATGAACGTCTTACATAAATAAGAACTCTTAGTTTTGAATAGTTTACATAACCTGTTTGTGTTGGTTTTCTGATTTAGGAAAAGAGATGATACTATTTAGTTCGCAGTCTTGTTCATATCAGCTGTAAGTAAAGTACAATGCTTAGCTCATACTCAGTGAAGTTAGTTCACTTGAATTATTACAATTGACAAAATAGGAGTCAGTAGCAAATGTTGAATTAAAGCACATATATTATTTGTCTTTTCTACAATAAATTTATTTAGTCAATTCTATTTAACTGACAATTATTTTGTTTACTAGTTCTTTAAACTCCTTAAAGTTATATTTAGAAATAAACATTTTCCTCTTGAGGTTTGTCATAGATATCTTTTGCTCCCTTGGCTACCTTTAAAGGCTTATTTAAATCCCCATGGTTAATAATAGTTCAAATATTTTCAAAAAGAGCTATGTTGTTGTTAAGTGTTGTTAAATCAGTTCTGAAGCATCGTGACCCCATGTATAACAGAACAAAATGTTGCTCAGCCCTGTGCCATCCTCACAGTAGAAGGTATGCTTGAGCCCATTGTTGCAGCCACTGTGTCAATCCATCTCGTTGTATTTCTCTTTTTTACTGACCTTCTACTTTGCCAAGTATGATGTCCTTCTCCAAGGATTGGTCCCTCCTGACCATATATCCAAAGTAAACAAGACAAAGTCTCACTATCCTCACTCCTAAGCAGAGTTAAAATGAACAATTTTTAATGATTGGGACATTAAATATTAAATAAATATTTTTGATGTCAATATATATTACATTCCAAAATAAAACATATTGAAAGAATAATAAGAATAGTTGACTTTATTTTATACATATATGAATATATTTACTTCTCATTTTTAATTCTTATTTTTAGATTCATATTATGCTTTACTTTCAGGTTTAAAACTTGCAGCATCATTGCCTCCTTTCTAGTTTAAATATTTATAGATTTGTAAACTATTTTATAAAGTATATATACTGTTTTCAAACAGTGTTTGGTAGTATATATATGTTTTTTGTTTAATTTCATCTTTTCTATGTTATTTTATGAATGCAATCAGAGGGTATTTTATTTGGACTGAGCTGTTACTGCATTCTTTGTGAACAGGTCAAATACTCTCATGTGAATTAGCCAGGGCATCAGCCATTAATGTTTACACATAAAATGCAAAGTGCAAAACAGAAATTAACTCAGCTTAGCAGAGCATTGATCACAAATGATACAAAAGCCAAAAAGAAAAAAAAAAATTAAAAGTTTTATCTTCAACAATATTTATTCTCTTCAATTCTAAATCTGCAAATTTTTACTCCCACCTCTACCTTTACATTAATACAAATGATTATTTAATATAATGTTGTTTTTGTTGTTGTGTGCCGCTGAGTCAATTCCGACACATAGTCACCCTATAGGACAGATTAGAACGGCCTTGTAGGGTTTCCAAGGAGTGGCTGGAGGATTTAAACTGCTGAACTTTTGGTTAGCAGCCTGAGTTCTTAACCACTTTGCCACCAGAGCTCCAATTAGTATAATAGTAACTATTAATGATTTTTGAAAGGAGTAATATAATATAATATAAAAGGAAACAGTCAAATAACTTCTCTGGAAGAATAAGGCCAAGTGTCTACCTAGTTACATTAAGTCTAGGTTTAGAAAAAGCTTCCACCCAAATTTTTCCATCCTCGTTCTGTACTTATATTCCCACAATTAATCATTTTTAAGGGTTAAGGCACAGAGGGGAAATCTTAATACTGTGAAACCTGTAAGAGCCAGAACTAGATGGGACTGCCTTGTTTCTGGGTCTTGCAAGATTTCCACCTTTGACAGAATGCAGTCTTACCACTTTTTATTACTCATTTTAGTGGAAAATATTTGAGTTTTCCTTCTCTGACAGTTTTCTGCCTTACACAGTTTCCAGCTTTTGCAGATTTTACTGTATAATATTTGAGACCACTTATCCATTATTCCATTATAGTCATTATAAATAATTCATTAATGAAATAATTCAACATCCCTTCAAAAAAAAAAAAAAAATTGGAGGGCATAGGAAATTGGGATAGAAGGATTTAGACAAAAGAGAAGAGGGTACTTTATTCCTTAGAACTGTCTGTAGTTGTATATTGGAGAATTTTTACGAAGTTAAGCAACAGTAGTTTACTAGAAATCAGAATTAGCTTACTAATTCATGCAAAATAGGCTACATTTTATGAAAGTTCAGAAATGTTAGATTTATTTAATATTTCTTCAGTCACCAGGAACATAGAACTGTTGCATGCTGTAGATCTAATTGCAGTAATAAGCCATTAAGTTTTCTGTTTTAATAAAAAATAAAATATTTTCTTTAATCCAGATCATTGATAGTACTGCAACAATAACAATTTCTATGCTCACACCTACAGGGAAAATCATTTATTTTTTCTTTTCTATTTACTAGCTCTCCTGCCATTTATTAGTCAATGGTGGTTCACTTCAGAAGCGAAGTAGAGATTTTTTAGTATAGTCATTAATTTCATACAACAAATACTAAAGTACAGAACGCTACTTTCATTTAGAAATAAGATGGTAGAGTAGCTGGGTATCTAATCAGTACACAAAAATTCTGCTAATTTATGCAAATATATATGATGAAATAGTTTCTGAAGTCAGTGTTTGATGTTTGTTTTGACCTAAGAAAAGTTCCTCCTATCTGTCTAATTCTCTGGGTGTCCCCTGCAAAGTAGCCAAACTGTCATCCACACTAAATTAGATCCACAAATCTCCTCCCAATTGCCTTTTATTACAATCTCTGCTGTTCTTGGGAAAACCCTGTTAGTTAAACTCCAAATTCTGCTGCAAATGTGATAAGTTTATTTGGGAAGAGATTAGTAGCTACGTATTTTATGGTCTGCCTCTCCTACCCCAAAGCAAAATTTCTGAGCCAGAACTCTGGACTGGAGTTGGGGAGAAGTGTAAGCTATTTTCTGAGTGACACCCAAACTCCAGGAGCTGAGCACCTAGTGGAAGTGGGCATAGTAATCTAAGTTTGACTCCCCTGGCCTGGTACCATGGCCTCATGAGCTGTGGGTAAGGGCTATAAGGTTCCCAGTAGTCTCAACATGCCACACTCAAGGTAGAGCCCTCCATTCTATGAGTTGGGGTTGGGAGGAAAAAGGGGTCCCTACTTCTTGACTATATTCACCTGGGACTTATACTTAGCAACAGGCAGCAAGATGCAGGATGCGAAATGCCGATGTGCTGCTCCTTCTGGGAAGAGAGCCTGGTGGCTATGAGGAGATGGAGCCCTGTGGAAGTTGGAGCCCTCCTTGGACAAGAGGCCTCTGACTGGTAGCTATGAGGAGATGGATCCCTGCATTCTTGGTTGCAGCAGTCTGAAATGGTGTGTCCCTGAGCTGGGAGGGAGGGAGGAGGCAGTGATCTTGGCTTAAATACCATGTACTATTGCCTTTCTAATCAAATTTTCATAGATTTTCTTGAATAGCTATTTCTTCATTTTCTGTTTGCTCTTAGAACCATTTTCATAGACTTTAAATAGCTATTTGCTTTATGGTTCTCACCAGTTCACTGGGGAGTGAGTCAGCAGAGCTCCTCCCTTTGTTATGCCAGAAGTTGAACTCACACCAACCTATATTGAGATCTTTAGTTTTCCCACTTATACTTTCTATATATGAATTGGTCAGATTAGAAATGAAGGCTGAAAAATCTTACATATTTCTTAAATAACAGCATCCAAGAGATATGCTTAATGCTTAAATAATAGCGTCAGAGATATGTACATATTTATTTATAAATGAGTGATACCATTGTAATTGAATTATAAATACCTCCAGTGTTGTACATGGGACTAATTCATTTAGAGCGAAGTCTGGCAAATGGACACTTTTCAAGCACAAAAAATATTGGCTACCTAATCCAGTCAATCTGGATAGAGACAGGTCTCAGTCAGTGCATTAGTTTCCTACAGTTGCTCTAAAAAAGTGACAACAAAATTAGTGACTTAAAACAGCACAAATTTATTATCTTTCAGTCCTGGAGGTCACAAGTCCAAAATCAGTCTCACTGGTCTAAAACTAAGGTATCAGCAGGGCTGCATTCCTTCTGCAGCTCCAGGGGAGAAACTAAGTTCTGCCTTTTTCCAGCTTTTGGAGCTAGCCCATGGCCCCTTCCTCCATCTTCAGCGCCAGGAGTGTAGGCTCTTCAAATCTCTCTGATTCTAATCTCCTCCTCTGTCTCCCTCTTCCACTCGATTAAGTACCCTGTACTCTTGTAACTAAATTATGTCAGATTATCCAGGATAATCATTTTATTTTAAGGTCAATTGATTAGCAACTTGAATCCACCTTTGCCATGTACTATAATATATTCACAGATTCTAGTGTTTAGGACATGGACACATTGGTTGGGGACATTATTCTGCCTAACATAGTAATTCATTGTAGTGTACAATATCATAGAAAATGGTTTTTGATGTTATGATGTGATAGAGGGAATGAGAATGAATACGTGTGAGGGGCAGATGTTCTAGATAAATAAGACCTACATACTGCCATGGAGTCAATTCAGACTCATAGCCACTCTTTAGGACAGAGTAGAACTGCCCCATAGAGTTTCCAAAGCTGTAAATCTCTTTTTTTTTCTTTTTTTTTTTTTTGCCTTTTGATGATTGCATATATTTAGATAGCAACTGAGACTCTTCCCTTGACTCTCTCACCATAATGCCTTGAGAGGGAGGCAGGGCAAGGTATAGTCCCACTTAAAAGCTGGCCAAAGAGATGAAGTGGCCACACAGATGGTCACTGAGAAAGTGACCTGCACCCTGTCTTCTGATAGCCATCCCACTCCCCTCACACAGGTGGCTTTGGTAGCCCAACCTTTCCCCCTGCCCCCCACCCTATATATGTACTCCTGTTTCCTCACCAACACACAGGTGCACAGTTGATTTAAAATTTCCTGCCCTTAAAAAAGGCTTTATTTAAACTACTTTGGAGGACATTTCCTCCAGCTCCTTCCTCTGGCTTCATTAAGCTGCCTAATTTGAAGCAGAATAAATCTTCAGCATTTAACTACCTGATTAGAAACATGTTTCTGATTCCTATCCCTGCTCTGATGGGAAGCTCATTTCTCAAAGAGTTAATTAACAGCCTTCACACAAGCTGTGTTTAGCGATGAGTACAATGCCACATACGTAAATAATGTTTCTGTTGAAGAAGAGGGTACAGATGGTTTGTGACTTTGCTTTCCAGAGTTTTCTAAACTGGTGCATCCTCTGAGTCAGGGTCAGGCTTTGAGGCTGGCCAGGCCAGAGACACTGGTGGCCAAAGTTGTGTTCTGCTGAGAGAAAGTCTTAAAGGAAAATAGAGTGCTGAGCCAAGATTTGGGGGAGAGAGGGGACTGGAATGGGGAAATAGGGCCAGCTGACGGACCAGGAGGTCCAGAAAAACTAAACAGGAAGAACAAAGCTAGAGATGCTGAGTCCCAACTCCCAGAGCCCCGTGCTGTCCTTACCGTGGCTAGCTCCATCCAGAAATTCAGACTTCGGGGCAGAGGGTCCAGCTCAAGCCCCACAGTGTATTGTGATGCCAAGATATTCCCAGGCCTGAGAGCAACTGTGTGGGGATGAGAAAAGGGAGGAGTGAAGGCTCACCCTGAGGAAGAATGGAAAGTTTTGGAAGTGGTAGGAGGCACTTGCAGTACTCTGCCCCCCTCCGTGGGTAAGGTCTGTTCCTCTCCAAAGCCTTCGATTCCATTGGGGGTTTGCATCCCCACCCTGCAGTGGCCATGGGAACACATTTTCACTTTTTTTTTTTTTAAATTGGGATATAATTCATACAGGATAACATTCGTCTTTTTAAAGTGTGTAATTCAGTGGTTTTAGTATTTTCACAAGATTATGCAACCATCACCACTATCTAATTCCAGAGCATTTTTATTTCTCCCAAAAGAAACCCTATACCGATTAATCAGTTACCCCATTAAGCAGTTTTCCCCTTCCAAACAGTTCCTGGCAACCACTAGTTTACTGTCTGTCTCTATGGATTTGCCAATACATGGCCATCAGTGTCCGGCTTCTTTCACTTAGCATAATATTTTCAAGGTCTATATTGTGACATGTATTACTGCAACATTCCTTTTTTATGACTGAATGATATTTCATAGTATGGATATCCATCCACAGTTTGTTTATCCATTCATGTTGATGGATACTTGGGCTGTTTCTACTTTTTAGCTATTAGGAATAATGCTGCTAGGAACTTTCATGTGCAAGTTTTTGTGTGGCTATATGTTTTCATTTCTCGTGGATATACACCTAGGAGTGGGATTATTGCCTCCTACGGTAACTCTAGGTTTAACTTTTTGAGGAATTTCCAAACCGTTTTCCAAAGTGTCAGCACCATTTTACATTTCCACAGCAATGTATGAGGGTTCTGATTTCTCCACATCCTCACCAACACTTGTTGTTTTATATTTTTTTAGTTATATTCATCCTAGTAGATATAAAGTAGTATCAAACCCGTAAATCTTTATGGAAGCAGATTGCCGTCTCTTTCTCCTGCAAATCCACTGGTGGGTTCCAACTACCCACCTTTCGGTTAGCAACCAAATGCTTAACCACTGTGTCACCAGGGCCCTTAATATAAGAAAAAGGTGGAGAGAAATGACACGTAGACAGGTGATGACAGTATTGTGTTGTGAGGTGTTTTTCGTTAGAATTGGGGAAATTATTCTGAATTAAAACTTCATGAGGGAGGGACTGAAGTCAAATTCACTTTGTTTAATTTTTCTTCTTTATTCTCCAGAATCTAAAAGTCTTTAGTCTTCTATTATTCTGTATTTAATAATCTATTTCACAGGGTGATGAATTTGTAAATTTTTTTAATCTTAAAAAAATTACTTGAATCTGTCACCTAGTTAATATCTAAAACTTAAACAACATTTTATTCATTTGATCTAGTAGAGAGATGCTAGACATAGAGATAAATACAAAATATACCTATTATGGACTGAACTGTGTCCCCAAAAGATATGCGTTGCAAATCCTAGCTCCTATACCTGTGGTTATCATCCCATTTGGAAATGGGTTTTCTTTGACAGGTTAATGAGACAGTATTACTGTAGGGTGTGTGTTAAATTTATCTCTTTTGAGATTAAACAAGCAAGGGAAAAGCAGGGATGGGAAAAGAGAAATGCCAAGCCACATAAGATCACCCAAAAGCAGAAGCTCAAAAGAGACAAGGACTTTCCTCTGGCCGACAGAGAGATAAAAACTTCCCATAGAGCTGGCACCTTGAATTTGGACTTCAAAACTCCTAAACTTTGAGAAAATAAATTTCTGTTTGTTAAAGTCAATCATTTGTTGTATTTCTGTTATAACTAGTGGTTAGTATTAAATAACAAGTAACCCTTAGTATCAAATAGCAAGTAAGGTAAAGATCTTTTTGGAAACATTACATAATTCAGTTGCAAACATTTAATTATCATATGAAAGACCATATTCCTTAAGGTGCTGACACACACAAAGTTTAAGTTTATATTAAGAAGGCCACTCTTCTCTTTTTCCCTTATAAATAGCCCTTATTCTGGAGATAATTAGATATTGATTGCTGTCAACATGGGAGTGCAGAGTGGAGTTGATGAAGTTGGAGAGAATTGTGAAACACTGCAAGTGCATCATCTTTTTTTTTTAACTTGTATAAACCTTTGAGTTAGACTTGACATGGGAATATTGTGTGATTATATGGATTAGTTGACCTTATAACATGAATACAACTAGAAAATTTATACTTTTCTAAGTGATCGTGTGTTTCCAAAGGACCATATGTACTAATATCCTATTACTTGTAAATATATTGGCCTCTGAAAGCCCAGATTATCGCGTATAGAATAAAATTGCTAATTTGGTGATTGTCCAAGTGGGAATAAGAACTAGGCATGAGATGAATTCCCCAAGTGGGAATTTTATTTGCTGAAAATGATATGATGAGTCATCTCATAAACTCCTTCAAATAGTAATATATATTTAAGACCTTCTGATCTATCCACTATACTTTCCTAAAATATGATGCAAACACATTCTTTGCATATTATTTCTGATAGTAAAGCTAATAAATCGTTTAAGTTGGAGTTTTTAAAATTTAGTGTATGCCAGTTTTCCATAGGTCAGTTCTGACTTGTGGTGACTCCATGTGTGTCAGAGTAGAACAGTTTCATAGGGTTTTCAATGGCTTATTTTTTGGACGTTGATTACCAGAACATTCTTCCAAGTTGCCTCTGGATGGACTCCTGCCATCCACCAGCCGAGTGTTTAACTGTTTGTGCCACAGTTGTCTATTTTTTGTTTGGGGTGTTTCTCCAATGGGTACACTAGAGTCTTGTCTCTTTGTTTTCCTAATATATTACTAACATCAAAGAAAAATTTGATCAAAAAGAATATCATTGTAATCTTCAAAACCCAGTACAGATAATTTTGCATTTCCATATTGTCTTGAAAACTACTTCTGAAAAAATTGGCCAGTAAAAACTTTATGAACAGCAGTGTAACATTGTCTGATACAGTGCCTGAAGATGAGCCCTTCAGATTAGAAGGAACTCAAAATACGACTGGGGAAGAGCTGCCTCCTCAAAGTAAAGTCTAACTTAATGACATGTAAGGAGTAAAGCTTTGGGGACCTTCATTTACTGAATAGGCATTACTCAAAATGAGAAAAAAACAGCAGCAAACATCCATTAATAATCAGAACATGGAATGTATGAAGCATGAATCTAGGAAAATTGGAAGTCATCAAAAATGAAATGGAACACTTGAAGATAGACATCATCATGGATTGAATTATGTCCCCTCAAAAATGTGTGTATCAATTTGGCTGGGCCATGATTCCCAGCCTTGTGTGGCTGTCCTCCATTTTGTGATTGTAATTTTATGTTAAAGAGGATTAGGGTGAGATTGTAACACCCTTACTAAGGTCACATCCCTGATCCAATGTAAATGGTGTTTCCTTGGGATGTGGCCTGTGCCATCCTTTATCTTAAAAGAGGTAAAAGGAAAGGGAAGCAAGCAGAGAGTTGGGGACCTCATACCACCAAGACAGCAGTGACGAGAGCAGAACACATCCTTTGGACTGGGAGTCCCTGTGTGGAGAAGTTCCTAGTCTGGGAGAAGATTGATGAGAAGGCCAATGGAGAGAGAAACCCTTACCTGGAGCTGACACCCTGAATTTGGACTTTTAGCCTACTTTACTGTGAGGAAATGCATTTCTCTTTGTTAAAGCCATCCACTTGTGGTGTTTCTGTTAGAGCAGCACTAGATGACTAAGACAACGTCCTAGGTATAAGTGAGCTGAAATGGACTGGTATTGACCATTTTGAATCAGACAGTCATGTGGTCTACTATGCCAGGAACGACAAATTGAATAGGAATGGCATAGCATTCATTGTCAAAAAGAACACTGAAAGATCTATACTGAAGTACCATGCTGTCAGTGATAGGAAAATATCCATAGGTCTACAAGGAAGATCAGTTAATACGATTATTATTCAAATTTACCCACCAACTGCTAAGGCAAAAGATGAGGAAATTGAAGATTTTTACCAACTTATGCAGTCTGAAATTGATTGAACATGCAGTCAAGATGCATTGATAAGTACTGGTGATTAGAATACGAAGGTTGGAATTAAAGAAGAAAGACTGGCAGTTGGAAAATATGGCCTTAGTGATAGAAACGGCACTGGAGATCACGTGATAAAATTTTACAAGACCAAAGACTTCTTCATTGCAAATATCTTTTTTCAACAGCATAAACAGTGACTATATACATGAATCTCACTGGATGGAAAACACAGGAATCAAATCGACTACATCTGTGGAAAGAGACTATGGAAAAGCTCAATATCATCATTCAGAACAAGGCCAGGGGCTGACTGTGGAACAGACCGTAAATTGCTCTTGTGCAAGTTCAAGTTGAAGGTGAAGAAAATTCAAACAAGTCTACAAGAGCCAAATTATGACCTTGAGTATATTCCACCTGAATTTGTTGACCATATAGAGAATAGATTTTATACATCAAATGACCGAAGACCAGACAAGTTGTGGGATGACATCAAGGACATGAAACATGAAGAAAGCAAAAGGTTATTAAAAAGACAGGAAATGACCAAAATGGATGTCAGAAGAGACTCTGAAAATTGCTCTTGGAACATAGAGTAGCCAAAGCAAATGGAAGAAATGATGAAGTAAAAGAGCTGAACAGAAGATTTCAAAGGGCAGCTCTAAAAGACAAAGTAAACTATTATAATGAAATTTGCAAAGATCTGGAATTAGAAGACCAAAAGTGAAGAACATGATCAGCATTTCTCAAACTGAAAGAACTCTAGAAAAAATTCAAGCTTCCAGTTGCAATTCTGAGGGATTCTATGGGCAAAATATGGAATGATGCAGGAAGCATCAAAAGAAGATGGAAGGAATACACAGAGTCACTGAATCAAAAAGAATTGGTCAATGCTCAACCATTTTAGGAGGTAGCATATGATCATGAACAAATGGTACTGAAGGAAGAAGTCCAAGCTGCACTGAAAGCATTGGTGAAAAACAAGTCTCCGGGAATTAACAGAATACCAACTGAGATAATTCAACAAATGGATGCAGTGCTGGAGGTGTTCACTTGCCTATGCCAAGAATTTTGGAAGACAGGCACTTGGACAACCAACTGGAAGCATTCCATATTTGTGCCCATTACAAAGAAAGATGATCCAATAGAAGGTAGAAATTAATGAACAATATCATTATTGTCACACACAAGTAAAATATTGCTGAAGATTATTCAGAAGCAGGTATAGCAGTACATCGACAGAGAACTGCCATAAACTCAAGTCAGATACAGACGAGGATGTGGAAGGAGGAATATCATTTCTGATGTCAAACGAATCTTGGCTGAAAGCAGAGAATATTATAAAGATGTTTGCCTGTGTTTTATTGACTATGCAAAGGCATTTGACTGTGTGGGTCATAACAAATTATGGATAACATTGGGAAGAATGGGAATTCCAGAACATTAAATTGTCCTCATGCAGAACGTGTACATAGACCAAGAGGCAGTCTTTGAACAGAGCAAGGGGAAACTGCATGGTTTAAAATCAAGGAAGGTGTGCATCAGGGTTGTATCCTTTCACCATACTTATTCAATCTGTATCCTAAGCAAACAATCCGAGAAGCTGGACTATATGAAGAAGAATGTGGAATCAGGATTGATGGAAGTCTCATTAATAACCTGCAACAGGCAGATGACACAGCTTGGCTTGCTGAAAGCACAGAGGACTTGAAGCACTTACTGATGAAGATCAAAGACCACAGCCTTCAGTACAGATTACACCTCAAGGTAAAGAAAACAAAAATCTTCACAACCGGACCAATAAGCAATATCATGATAAATGGAGAAAAGATTGACATTGTCAAGGATTTCATTTTGCTTGTATCCACAATCAATGTCCATGGAAGCGGCAGTCAGGAAATCAAATGACACATTGTACTGGGCAAATCCACTGCAAAAGACCTCTTTAAAGTGTTTAAAAGCAAAGACGTCACTTTGTGAACTCAGGTGCGCCTGACCCAAGAAGTGGTATTTTCAGTCGTCTAATTTGCTTGCAAAAGCTGGGCAATGACTGAAGAAGAGCTGATGTCTGAATTGTGGTGTTGGTGAAGAATACTGAATATACCGTGGACTGCCAGAAGAACAGACAAGTCTGTCTTGGAAGAAGTTGTCATGGATTGAATGTGTGTGTCAATTTGCCTAGGCCGTGATTCCCAGTATTGTGTAGTTGTCCTCCATTTTGTGATTGTAATTTTATGTTAAAAAGGATTAGGGTGGGATTGTAACACCCTTACTAATGTCACATCCCTAATCCAATGTAAAGGGAGTTTTCCTGGGGTGTGGTCTACACCACCTTTTGTCTTACAAGAGATAAAAGGCAAAGGAAGCAAGCAGAGAGTTGGGGGTCTCACACCACCAAGAAAGCAGTGCTGGGAGCAGAGCATGTCCTTTGGACCTGAGGTTCCTGTGCTGAGATGCTCCCAGATAAAAGGAAGACTGATGCATCACAAGGACCTTCCTCCAGAGACGACAGAGAAAGCCTTCCCCTGGAGCTGATGTATTGAATTTGGGCTTTTAGCCTACTAGACTGTGAGAGAATAAATTTCTGTTTGTTAAAAGCCATCCACTTGTGGTATTTCTGTTACTGCAACACTAGATGACTAAGACAGAAGTACAGCCAGAGTGCTCCTTGGAAGCAAGGATGAGGAGACTTCCTCTCATGTAGTTTAGGCATTTTATCAGGAGCGACCAGTCGCTGTAGAAGGACGTCATGCCTGGTAAAGTAGAAGGTCTGCAAAAAAGAGGAAGAACCTCGACAAGACAGATTGACACAATGGCTGCAACGATGGACTCAAGTATAACAATGATTGTGATGATGGTGCAGGACTGGCAGAATTTCGTTGTACATAGAGTCTCTATGATTTGGAATTGACTCAAAGGCAACAACAACAACTTGGAAAAGAATGGTTTTTGTACAATTTTCATATTTTAAAAGTGATATTGTGCAAATCGTTCTTTTTATAAATCATCTGATGCATATTTTTCTAATTCTTTCATTAGCTTATTAATAAAATATTTAATGTACCTATAATTTTCTATGATGTTGATTATGTTAATTCAATAAATATTTTTTTACCATTGGACAAACATTGAATTTTAAGAAAAATTATGTAAAATGAAAGAAAATGAATTCAAATAACTTTTCAGGATTTTTTATTCTGTCTCCTAAATGACAGGGAAAACATCATGTTATTTGTTAGACTATATCAAGGAATATTTTCCCAGGCATTGTTCTCCACCTACTTCCTACTTAGTATATCAGATGATCTGAGTAAATAGAATTCAATTCAGCAAGAATGTAGCTAGTGCTTATGTTTTGCCAAGCATGGTGGTAGTATTGTAGTATGTGTGAGTGTGAGAGAGAGACAGATGGAGAGTGTGGGTGTTTGAATGTGTATGTGTAATGAGGAAGATGAGATTACAGAAATGAGAAGACAGATAACTTACTCTCAAGTGATTTACAGTGTATTGAGTAAAAGCTTTGGACAAATTGTTATGGAAGCTTCTAGAATTAACTGTAGAGTCCTTTAATTCTGACCGAGGGATCAAAACTTAAATGGGACATGGCATTTGGGTTGGGTCTTGAAGAATTTCAACATGCAGAAAAAGAATATATAGGAAGAATAAGCTTCAGAAACAGTGGAAAAATTAAACATAAGTTTGAGGATTGGTACGTTTGTAAACAAGTAGAAGTCATAAGATTCTCAGGAAATGCATGATGTCCTTGGGGTGGTTAGAAAAGCATTTTAACTGCTTGCAATACTCAGTGCCTAAAATGCAAGTTTTTTTTTTTTTTTTTTTAATTAATTGTGCTTTAGATAAAGGTTTACAAAGCAAATTAGTTTCTCATTAAACAATTAATGCACATTTTTTTTGTGACATTGATTGCCAACCCCGTGACTTGTTAACACTCTTCTCTTCTCTACCTGGGGTTCTTCATTTCCATTTGTCCAGCTTTCCTGTCCCCTCCTGCCTTCTTGTCCTTGCTTCAGGGCTGGTGTGTCCATTTAGTCTTGTATACATGGTCGAGCTACGTGTATTACTGTTTGTTTTATGGACCTGTCTAATCTTTGGCCAAAGGGTGAGCCTCAGGAGTGATTTCAGTAGTAAGTTAAAAGAGTATCAGGGGTCCATACTCTCGGAGTTTATCCAATCTCTGTCATATCAGTAAGTCTGGTCTTTTTTTGTGCGTTAGAATTTTTTTCTACATTTTTTTCTTGCTCTGTCTCGGACCCTCTGTTGTGATTCATGCCAGTGCAGGAATGTATACTAGAGAAGTAAGAGCTGTCACAGGAATAGACATATGCACATGCATGTTCATTGCAGCATTATTCACAACAGCAAAAAAGATGTAAACAACCTAAGTGTTCACAAACACATGAATGGATAAACAAATTACACATCAAAGATTGTTGTTTTTTCTATGTGTAAACCTTTTCTTCAGTTTTTATAATAGTGGTCTCATACAGTATTTGTTCTTTTGTGATTGACTTATTTGACTCAGCATAATGCCCTTTCAGATTCATCCATGTTGTGAGGTGTTTCAAAGATTCATTATTGTTCTTTATCTTTGCATAGTATTCCATTGTATATACCATAGTCTGTTTACCCATTCGTGTGTTGATGGGCACTTAGGTTGTTTCCACTTTTTTACTATTGTGAATAGTGCTGCAATGAACATGGGTGTGCATATGTCTGTTGTGTGACAGCTCTTATCTCTCTAGGATATATTCCTAGAAGTGGGATTGCTGAATGGTATGGTATTTCTATTTCTAGCTTTTTAGGAAAGTGCCAAATAATTTTCCAAAATGGTTGCACAATTTTGCATTCCTGCCAACAGTGCATAAGAGTTCGAATCTCCCCAAAGCCATTCCAACATTTGTTATTTTCTACTTTTTTGATTTGTGCCAGTAATGTTGGGTGAGATGGTATCTCATTGTAGTTTTGATTTGCATTTCTTTAATGACTAGTGATTGTGAGCATCTCCTCATGTGTCTATTAGCTGCCTGAATGCCTTCTTTGGTGAAGTGTCTATTCATTTTCTTTGCCAATTTTTTAATTGGATTATTTGTCTTTTTGTTGTAGAGGTGTTGGACTTTCCTATACATTTTGTAGATTAGACCTTTGTCAGATCTGCCATAGCCAAAATTTTTTTCTCTCGTTACTCTTTTGGTGGTCTTACGATGAGTGTAAGTGTTTAATTTTTAGAAGATGCTAGTTACCTAGCTTATCTTCTGGCATTTGTGTATTTTTAGTTATGGTTTGTATCCTATTTATGCCATGTATTAGGGCCTCTAGCATTGACCTTATTTTTTCTTCTATGATGTTTATTGTTTTTGGTTTATATTTAGGTCTTTGATCCATTTTGAATTGGTTTTTGTGTATGGTGTGATGTATGGATCCTGTTTCATTTTTTTTACAGCTGGACTTCCAGTTTTGCCAGCACCATTTGTTAGAAAAACTGTCTTTTCCCCATTTGATGGACTTTGGGCTTTTATGGTAGATCAGATAACCATAGATGAATGGATTTACATCTGGGTTCTCGATTCTGTTCCATTGGTCAATGTGTCTGTTATCAAAATGCAAGTATTTTAAGTATTTGACTCTTCAAAGAATAAGTCACAACATAAAAAGTAAATAAAATACTAATAAAAGATAAAATAAACCTATCAAAATAAGATAAAATTCTGATAAAAAATAAACATGTGAATAATAATAAAAAGATGAAAGAAAATTTCCTTGAAGGATGTGATGCCATTTGTCTGATTTTAAAGTTCTGATAAACAAACAAACAAACAAAAAATCCACTGCCGTCGAGTTGATTCTGACTCAAAGTGACTCTATAGGACAGAGTAGAACTGACTCTTAACATTTCCAAGGCTGTAAATATTTATGGAAACTTTCTCTGTGGAGTAACTGGTGGGTTTGAACTGCCAACCTTTTGGTTAACAGCCGAGGACTTCACTGTGCCATCAGGGCTCCTTAGCAAAGGTCTCCTAACAGTTAATATAAAAGTCTCGTTCCATTGAGAAGACCAAATTTCCCTAGGTGGAGATTGTTGTGAACTCTTGAGATGAGCTTGAAGGCATTTAAACCAGTAGAGGTGGAAAGTGATGAAGGACAATGTGTTCTGGCAAAATAATTAGAGCAAGCAAAGGTAAGAGACAGGAAAGTAAGATATCTGTGGGAAACAGTGAGTCAGCCAGTTAGACTGGAGCATGGAATATCTGTAAGGAAATAGTTTGAATCAGACTTTGAAAAGTGGATTGTAGGAATTAGTACTATGACAACAGGATAAGATACTTGCATTTATTGAGTAGAAAATGAGGAATCTCTGTAATACTCTTATTTTTAAGTTGGTATATATTATTTACTTATAATCCTTCCTGTTGCAAGAAACAAATTTTGCACTTTATAGAGAAATATAAAAGAACAATAAGAAAGTTTAAATATGTGAGCAAGAAAAAAGGTACTAATATTTTGATAAGGGAGAAGGCAAAAGAGAGAGGCAGAGACAGAGAGAGAATTCCTGTAAGAGACTTAGAATTAAAGTGAAATTTCCGCCATTCCTACATATTTGCTGTTTGTTGTTAGGTGCTGCTGAATTGGTTCCAACTCATAGCGATTCTATGTACTACAAAATGAAACACTTCCTGGTCCTACTCCATCTTCACAATCATTGTTATGCTTGAGCCCATTGTTGCAGCCACTTTGTCAACCCAACTCCTTGAGGGTCTTCCTCTTTTTCAATGACCCTCTACTTTAACAAGCATGATGTCCTTCTCAGGGACAGATCCCTTCTGACAACATGTCCAAAGTATGTGAGAAGTAGTCTTGCCATCTTTGCTTCTAAGGAGCATTCTGGTTGTACTTCTTCCAAGACAGATTTGTTCGTTCTTTTGGCAATCCATGGTATATTCAATATTCTTTGCCAACACCACAATTCAAAGGCGTTGATTCTTCTTCAGTCTTCCTTATTCGTTGTTCAGCTGTCGTGTGCATATGATGCAATTGAAAATACCATGGCTTGGGTCAGGCGCACCTTAGTCTTCAGGGTGACATCTTTGCTTTTCAATACTTTAAAGAGGTATTTTGTAGCAGATTTGCCCAATGCAATGAATGTGTCTTTAGATTTCTTGACTGCTGCTTCCATAGGTGCTGATTGTGGATACAAGTAAAATAAAATCCTTGAAACTTCAATATTTTCTCCATGTATCATGATGTTGCTTACTGGTCCAGTTGTGAGGATTTTTGTTTTCTTTATATAGAGGAGTAATCCGTGCTGAAGGCTGTGGTCTTTGATCTTCATCAGTAAGTGCTTCAAGTCCTCTTCACTTTCAGCAAGCAAGGTTGTGTCATCTGCATAACACGGGTTGTTAATGAGTCTTCCTCCAATCCCGATGCCCCGTCCTTCTTCAGCTTCTCAGGCTATTTTCTCAGTATACAGGTTGAATAGGTATGGTGAAAGGATACAACGCTGACTCACACCTTTCCTGACTTTAAACCACACAGTATCCCTTTGCTGTGTCCAAACAACTGCCCCTTGATCCATGTACAGATTCCTCATGAGCACAATTAAGTGTTCTGGAATTTCCATCCTTTGTAATGTTATCCATAATTTGTTATGATCCACACAGTTGAATGATTTTTCACAGTCAATAAAACACAGGTAAACATCTTTCTTGTATTCTCTGCTTTCAGCCAGGATCCATGTGACATCGGCAATGATATCCCAGGTCCATGTCCTCTTCTGAATCTGGTCTGAATTTCTGACAGTTCCTTGTTGATATACTGCTGCAGCTGCTTTTGAATAATTTTCAGCAAAATTTTACTTGCATGTGATATTAATGATATTGTTTAATAATTTTCTGCATTCAGTTGGTTCCCCTTTCTTAGGAATAGGCATAATTATGGATCTCTTCCAGCTGGTTGGCCAGGTAGCTGTCTTCCAAATTTCTTGGCACAGACCAGTGATCACTTTGCTGTTCAAATTACTTCCAGGATTTTAAAAATTATACATACAAGTTAATACTGTATTTTTTTTTAAGGAGGTCATGAGGTTTATTTTAACAAAATTTTTATATATACATTGTTAAGTGACCCTAATTGCTCACCCCATTTTGCAACAGCACACTCCTCCTTTCTGCCCTTGATTCCCCATGACCATTTAACTTGCTCCTAACCCTCTCTACCTTCCCATCTCACCTCTGGACAGAAGCTGCCCCTTTGGTCTCTTGTATCTATTTGACTAAGAGGCACACTCTTCACGAGTATCACTTTATGTCCCACAGTCCAGTCCAATCCCTGTCTGAAGAGTTGACCTCGGAAATTGTTTTAGTTCTGGGCTGATAGAGAGTCTAAGGGCCATGCTTTCTGGGGCACCTCCAGTCTCAGTCAGACCATTAAGTCTGGTCTTCTTACTAGAATTTGAGTTCTGCACCCCATCCTTCTCCTGCTCCATCAGGGACTTTCTGTTGTGTTCCCTGTCAGGACGTTCATTGGTGGTAGCCGGGCACCACCTAGTTCTTCTGGTCTCAGACTGATAGTCTCTGACTTGTGTGGCCCATTCTGTTTGGGCTAATACTTTCCTTGTGTCTTTGGTGTTCTTTGTTCTCCTTTACTCCAAGTGGTTGGGACCAATTGATGTATCTTAGATGGCCACTTGCAAGCTTTTAAGACCCCAGATGCCACTCACCAAAGTAGGATGCAGAACATTTTCTTAAAAAGCTATGTTATGCCAGTTGACCTTGATGTTCCCTGAAAGCATGGTCCCCAGACCCCTACCCCTGATACTCTGTCTGTCAGAGTATTTGATTGTATTGAGGAAACTTCTTAGTTTTGGTTTAGTCCAGTTGTGCTGACTTCCCCCATAGTTTGTGCTCTCCTTCCCTTCGCCTAAGATAATTCTTATCTACTATCTAGTTAGTGAATAACCCTCACCCTCCCTCCCCACACCCGTAACCATCAAAGAATGTTTTCTTCTGTGTTTAAACCTTTTCTTGAGTTTTTATATGAGTGGTCTTATACAATATTTGTCCTTCTGTGACTGACTAAATTCACTCAGCATAATAAGTTCCAGCTTCCACCATGTTATAAGATGTTTCACAGCTTCATAGTTGTTCTTTTTAATTGTGTAATATTCCATTGTGTGGATATACCATAATTTGTTTATCCATTCGTCTGTTGATGGGCACCTAGGTTATTTCCATCTTTTTGCTATTGTGAACAGTGCTGCAACGAACATGGATGTGCATATATCTATTCGTGTGACTGCTTTTATTTCTCTAAGATATATTCCAAGGAGTGGGATAGCTGGGTCGTATACTACTTCTATTTCTAGCTTTTTAAGGAGGCGCCAAATTGATTTCCAAAGTGGTTGTACCATTTCACATTCCCACCAAAAGTGTATAAGTGTTCCAGTCTCTCCACAACCTCCCCAGCATTTATTATTTTGTGTTTCTTGGATTAAGGCTAGCCTTGTTGGGGGGAGATGATATCTCATTGTAGTTTTGATCTGCATTTCTCTAATGGCTAATGATCGTGAGCATTTCTTCATGTGTCTGTTAGCTGCCTGAATATCTTTTTGATGAAGTGCCCATTTTTTAATTGGCAAAGGTTTTGCAGTATCTTGTAGATTTTTGTTGTTGAGGTTTTGCAGTATCTTTCAAATTTTAGAGTAGATGCTGATCGTATTTGTCATAGCCAAAAATTTTTTCCCAGTCTGTAGGTTTTCTTTTTACTCTTTTGGTGAAGTCTTTTGATGAGCATAAGTGTTTGATTTTTAGGAGCTCCCCTTTATCTTGTCTCTCTTCTGGTGCTTGTGCACTGTTACTTATGGTTTGTATTGTGTTTGCACCATGTATTAGGGATCCTAGCGCTGTCCTTTTTTTTTTTTTTTCTTCTATGATCTTTATAGTTTTCAATTTTATATTTAAGTCTTTGATCCATTTTGAGTTAGTTTTTGTACATGGTGTGAGGTATGAGCCTTGTTTCAGTTTTTTGTTGATGAATATCCAGTTATGCTTGCACCATTTGTTAAAGGGACTGTCTTTTCCCCAATTAATGGACTTTGGGCCTTTGTCAAATATCAGCTGCTCACAGGTGGATGAGCTTATATCTGGATTCTCAACTCTGTTCCACTGGTCTACGTATCTGTTGTTGTACCAGTACCAGAATGTTTTGACTACCATGGTAGTATAATAGGTCCTAAAATCAGGTAGTGTAATGCCTCCCACTTTGTTCTTCTTCTTGAGTAATGCTTTATTTGTTCAGGGCCCCTTCCCTTTCCATATGAAGTTGGTGATTTGTTTCTCCATCTCATTAAAAAATGCTGCTGGAATTTGGATCGGGATTGCATTGTACCTGTAGATTGCCTTGGGTAGACCTGACATTTTCACTATCTTAATTCTACCTATCCATGAGCAATGTATATTCTTCCACTTATACAGGTCTCTTTTAGTTTCTTGTAGTAGTATCTTGTAGTTTTCTCTGAATAGATCTTTTATGTCTCTGGTTAGATTTATTCCTAAGTATTTCATCTTCTTGGGGGCTATTGCAAATGGTATTTATTTGGTGATTTCCTCCTCAAGTTTCTCTTTGTTGGTGTAAAGGAATCCAACTGATTTTTGTATGTTTATCTTGTATCCTGAAACTTTGCTGAAATCTTCTATTAGTTCCAGTAGTTTTCTTGTGGATTCTTTGGGGTTTTCTGTGTATATGGTCATATCATCTGCAAATAGAGATACTTTGACTTCTTCCCTACCTATTTGGATGCTCTTTATTTCTTTTTCTAGCCTAATTGCTCTGGCTAGGACCTCCAGCACAATGTTGAATAAGAGTGGTGATAGAGGGCATCTTTGTCTGGTTCCTGTTCTCAGGGGGAATGTTTTCAAAGTCTCTCCATTTAGGAAGATGCTGGCTGTTGGCTTTGTATAAATCCTCTTAATTATATTGAGGAATTTCCCTTCTATTCCTATTTTATTGAGAGTTTTTATCATGAATGGGTGTTGGACTTTGTTGAATGCCTTTTCTGCATCTATTGATAAGATCATGTGGTTCTTTTGTTTTATTTATGTGATGGATTACATTGATTGTTTTTCTAATGTTGAACCGTCGTTGCATACCTGGTATAAATCCCCTTTGATCATGGTGAATTATTTTTATGATATGTTGTTGATGTTTATTGGCTAGAGTACTGTTGAGGACTTTTGAGTAAATGTTCATGAGGGATATCGGTCTGTAATTTTCTTTTTTTGTGGTGTGTTTACCTGGTTTTGGTGTCAGGGTTATGCTGGCTTCATAAAATGAGTTTGGGAGTATTCCATCCTTTTCTATGTTCTGAAATACCGTTAGTATAAGTGGTGTTATCTCTTCTCTGAAAGGTTGGTAGATTTCTCCAATGAAGCCATCCAGGTCAGGGCTTTTTTTTTTTTGTTGGGAGTTTTTTAATAACCTTTTCAATCTCTTCTTTTGTTATGGGTTTATTTAGTTGTTCTACCTCTGTTTATGTTAATTTAGGTAGGTAGTGAGTTTCTAGAAATTTGTCCATTTCCTCTAGGTTCTCAAATTTGTTAGAGTACAATTTTTCATAGTAATATGTTATGATTCTTTTAATTTCAGTTGGGTAGGTTGTGATATCACCCATCTCATTTCTTAATATGGGTTATCTGCTTCCTCTCCTGTTTTTCTTTTGTCAGTTTAGCCAATGGTTTGTCAATTTGTTGATCTTTTCAAATAACCAGCTTTTGGACTTGTTATCTCTTTCAATTGTTTTTCTATACTCTATTTCATTTAATTCTGCTCTAATTCTTATTATTTCCTTCCTTCTGGTGCCTGTGGGCTTCTTTCGCTGCTCTCTTTCTACTTATCCCAGTTGTAGGGTTAATGTTTTGATTATGGCCCTTTCTTCTTCTTGGATGTATGCATTTATTGCTATAAACCAACTTCTGAGCACTGCTTTTGCTGTATCCCAAAGGATCTGGTAGGATATGTGTTCATTCTCGTTTGATTCTGTGAATTTCTTTATTCCTTCCTTAATTTCTTTTATAACCCAGTAGTTTTTGAACAAAGTGTTGTTCAGTTTCCATGTTTGATTTTTTTCCCTTGCTTTTAGTGTTGTTGATTTCCAGTCTTATGGCTTTATGGTCAGAAAAGATGCTTCGTAATATTTTGATGTTTTGGATTTTGTTAAGGCTTGCTTTATGGCCTAATATGTGGTCTATTCTGGAGAATGTTCCATGTGCATTGGAGAAAAAAGTGTACTTGGTTGCTGTTGGGTGCAGTGTTTGGTGTATGTCTATGAGATCAAGTTGGTTGATTGTAGCATTTAGCTCTTCCATGTCTTTGTTGAGCTTCTTTCTGGATGTTCTGTCCTTCACCGAAATTGTATGTTGAAGTCTCCTACTACCGCTGTGGAGCTTTCTATCTCTCTTTTCAGTGTTGTTAGAGTTTGTTTTATGTATTTTGGAGCCCAGTTGTTGGGTGCGTAAATATTTATAATAGTTATGTCCTCCTGGTGTATTGACCCTTTAATCAGTATATAGTGCCCTTCCTCATCCTTTGTGGTGGATTTTACTTTAAAGTCTATTTTAATTAATATTGCCACTCCTTCTCTTTTTTGAGGGTTGTTTGCTTGATATATTTTTTTTCTGTCCTTTGAGTTTTAGCCTGTTGTTTGTGTCTTTAAGTCTAAGGTGCATCTCTTATAGGCAGCATATAGATGAGTCATGCTTTTTTATCCAATTTGCCACTCTCCGTCTCTTTATTGGTGCATTAATTCCGTTTATGTTCAGCATAATTATTGATAGGTAAGAGTTTAGTGCTGTCATTCTGATGCCTCTTTTTGTGTACTGTTCACAGTTTCTTTGTTCCCCTTAATTTTTTGTGCTGAGTTGTTTTTCTTTATGTATTGTTTTTCATCTTTTTTTTGTTGTAGTTTTTGTGTTTGCTGGGTCTTTATGTTTTTATTTTTTTCTTTTGATTTGTAGGGTTGTTAGATTCCTTTGTGGTTACCTTAATATTTACCCCTATTTTTCTAAGTTTATACCTGTCTTTTATTACTTTATATCTCCTTGACTTACCCTCCATATGAAAAATTAATGTCTGCATTTTTTAAGTTCCTGTTTTATTGTTTTCTTTCTAATGTTGCCCTTTGTTACATATTGATATCTCTGTTTCCCTATTCTCAATGTTTTAGCTTTGATGTATTTTCTACTTCCCTATATGAGTCAATATCTGGATGCTCTGTCCTGTGTTCTAGTTTTGCGTTGTTATCTGATGTTATTGATTATCTAATCGGAGGACTCCCTTAAGTATTTCTTGTAATTTTTGTTTGGTTTTTGCAAATTCCCTAAACTTTTGTTTATCTGGAAATGCCCTAATTCCGCCATCATATATGAGAGACAGTTTTGCTTGATATGTAATTCTTGGCTGGCAGTTGTTTTCCTTCAAGACTTTATATATGTCATCCCATTGCCTTCTTGCCAGCATGGTTTCTGCTGAGTAGTTGGAGCTTATTATAATTGACTCTCCTTTGTAGATGACTTTTCTTTTATTCGTAGCTGTTCTTAAAATTCTCTTTTTATCTTTGGTTTGGTAAGTTTGATTACTATATGCCTTGGTGACTTTCTTTTGGGATCTGCTTTATGTGGGGTTCGATGAGCATCTTGGATAGATATCTTCTCATCTTTCAGGATATCAGGGAAGGTTTCTGTCAACAAATCTTCAACAATTTTCTGTTATCCCCCCCGTTCTGGTACTCCAGTCACTCCCAGGTTATTTCTCTTGGTAGAGACTCTTAGAATTTCTTCATTTTTTTAATTCTTTT
Source organism: Dugong dugon (assembly GCA_030035585.1). Classification (NCBI taxonomy): domain Eukaryota; kingdom Metazoa; phylum Chordata; class Mammalia; order Sirenia; family Dugongidae; genus Dugong; species Dugong dugon. The sequence goes on from CM057479.1 coordinate 41,608,112, forward strand.
ATCTGATTTTTTCGAATAAGTTGGCATCAAGTGCTTTATCTTCAATGTCACTAATTCTAACTTCTACTGCCTCAATTCTGCTCATATGACTTTCTATTGAGCTGTCTAATTCTGACATTTTATTCTTAATCTTCTGGATTTCTGATTGCTGTCTCTCTATTGATTCTTGTAGCCTATGAAATTTGTCATTATGTTCTTGAATAACTTCTTTAAGTACTACTTTGTCTGTATGTTCCTTGGATGCTACTGCATACTGTAGAATTTCCTTTCTAATTTCTAGAAGAGTTCTGTATATTAATCTTTTGTATTCTGCCTCTGATAATTCCAAGAAATTCTCTTCCTCCAGAGAATTTATTGATTTATTTTGGGAGCTTGCTGAAGCCATCATGGACTGCCTGTTTATGTGATTTGATGCTGACTGTTGTCTCTGAGCTATCAATAAGTTATTATAATTTTATTTTATATTTGTTTAGTGAGTCCTAGCTTCTTGTTCTGTTTTCTTTTGTTTTGATATGCCCCAATAGGCTTCTTGTGTGTGCTAGTTTGATTATTGGTGCCTTTGAAGCTCTACCTTCCTGTCACCAGGTAGTTAGTTCTGTAACTATGTATATGCACACAGGAGTCTGTTAAATTTTCGTATATGCATTCAGGTCTGGTGTCCAGACAGTCGGTCACCAAGTCTGTGGTGCAAGCTCTCACCTACAGTCTTAGAGAGATATGGGTGATTGGTGCATGCACTGGTATCTGGCTGTGGTATGGGGTCATGTGCTGAGCCAGGCAGAGGGCTGATAGCTGCCCCTGAGAGTCTGAAAGGAAAACGTGTCCCTATTCCCTAGGGGGAGTAGGTAGGTGAGTTTTGCAGCTGGACTGTGAGCATCCCACTCTGTTGTCTGTAAAGACTCGAGGGCACTACTTTTTCTTGGACTCCTGTAGCAGGTGACTAGGTGGCTTAGGTGATGTCACCAGTCCTCAAGCCCCTGGTATGGATCAGTAAAGGTGCCTGCTTAAGGGGCAGAGTTGTGTCGAGGGTCACAAATCTGCCATTTCACAGCCGAAACAGTTGAAGTTAAACTTTAGATGTTTACCCTGTTGTACTGTGATAGTGAGGGCTAACACTGTTGGGATGGGTCGCCACAAGTCTATACAGGAGTGTAAGGCACTCAAAGTCTGTGGACCCCTTATACCTGTGCTTAGCAAAGGAGCTGTGTCGACCCTGAGTTCCTGGCTTAGAGGAGCCAGTAGCTTATTTATTCCCACTCTAAGGCCAGGAGAATGGGTCAAGGCACCTTTTGGGATCTACTTCTGGCCCAGCGGACTCCTGGTGCAGAGCGGGAAGGGATGAGATGAAAAGGAAATTGGTGTTTTTTTTAATATCCCAGCAAAAGGCCACATGCGTGTACTTATTTTTAGCCATTTGTGAGCTGCTTTTCACTGGTTCGGAGTGTCCAAGCAGAATCTCTGCTGCCAGATCTCTCTCGATGTGGAAGCTGCCTCCCGAGCGCACGTGCAGCTGTTTGCCTGCTTCACTGTGGACCTGGAGTGGCTAAGGAGCTGCAGTCCTGCTGCCGCCACTGCTCTGGCACTCGTCGCTTCTTCCGAACCATCTCCCTCTCCCCCCATCACTCAGTCCAATTCCTCAACTTTGCCTTGTTTAGGGCTTCTATTCACACACAATCAAATCACTTGTTTTTCCAGGTCCTAGTTGTAAGAGAGATATTGGAAGCCATCTGACTACTCTGCCATCTTGGCCCCTGTCTGTATAGTTTTTATTAGGTGCCTTCGAGACAGTTCTGATACACAGCGACACTACGTACAACAAAAGGAGACACTGACAGGTCCTGTGCTATCCTCTTAATCATTGTTGTTTGAGGTCATTGTTGAAGGAACTGTACCAATCCATCGTATAGAGGGTTTTTCTCTTTTTTGCTGATCCTTTACTTTATCAAGGAGCATGTCCTTCTCCAGGGACTGGTCCTTCCTGATAACATGTCCAAACCACGTGTGCCAAAATCTCTCCATCCTCACTTCTAAGGAGCATTCTGGCTGTACTTTTTCCAAGACAGATTTGTTTAGATAATACTGTATTACAACTTGTTTTTTTTCCACTATGGTATATTATGAACTCCCTTATGTAACAGTTTATACAAAACTGACTCATTATTTCACATTTTTTAAAGTTTACTTATATAAAATATGCATACCAGGAAAGTGCACATATTGTAACTGCACAGTAGGATGAGTGTTCACTAAATGAACCCCAATGGAACTAGGAGCATAATCAAGAAATAGAAGGCACCCCAGAAGTCCAACCTCCCCATGTTTCTTTACTGTTTGTGCCCTGCAGAGGTGATCATTACCCTGAGTTCCCTTTTTTAAACTTTGTTTTTTTTTTGTATCAGAAATTTTTTGCTCAGTATTATGTTTGTGAAATTCATCTACATTTTTGTATCATTGTAGAAGACTCTCATTAGTGTTTAGCATTCTTTTCTGTGATTGTACCATAATTTTATATTTCATTTATTCAATCTATTGTTTATGGGTATTGGGGTAGTTTCCAATTTTGAGCTAATATTGATTATGCTATTATGAACATATTTGTGTATGCCTGATAGAGATACATACATGTATATATGTATATGTATATTTAACATACATATATACACACACATTTATATTTCTGTTGGAATAGATTTGCTAAGTCTTGGGATATACATTTGTTCAGCTTTACTAGATAATGCAAAACAGCTTTCAAAAAAGTTTATGTAAACCAATCATCCCATCAGCAGTGTATGAAAGTGCTTGTTGCTCCACCTCGTTTCCAACATTGTTTTTTCTGTCTCTTTAACTGAACCATTTATGTGGGAGTGTTATAGTGTCGTATTTTCAATTTATTTTTCATTATCCTGCTGGCTAGTGAAGTAGAGGACTTTTTCCTTTGTTTATTGCCATTTTGCTTTTCTCTATCTCTCTCTTTCTCCCTCATGTTTGATCATATCTCTGGAACACTTTAAAATTGGGTCGTCTGTCTTTTCTTATTGATTTTGAAAGTTCTTTATACACTCTGGACATGGGACTCATGTTAAATATATTTATAGCAAATTTCTTCTTTCCACTCTCTATCCTGCCTTTTCACTTTAAGATGTGTGCGTGTGTGTATGATTTGAGTATGTGTGTGTTTAATAAGGAGCCCTTGTGTCGCAGTAGTTAACAGCTTGTCTGATAACCAAAAGGTTGGCAGTTCGAATCCACAAACTGCTCCTTGGAAACCCTATGGGGCAGTTGTACTCTGTCCTATAGGATTGCTATGAGTCAGAATTGACTCCATGGCAGAAGATTTGGTTTGTTTTTTTCTGATGTTTAATAAACTTTGCCTTTCAAAACAGTTTTAGATTTATAAAAAACCATATTCATTGCCATCGAGTAGATTCTGACTCATAGCGACCCTACAGGACAGAGTACAACTGCCCTGTAGGATTTTCAAGGAGCGTCTGGTGTATTCAAACAGCTGACCATTTGTTTAGCAGCCTAGTTGAAAAGATAGTACAGAGTTTACATGTATCCCGTACCGTTTCCCCTATTAGTAACATCTTACATTAGAATGTACATTGTTAGAATGAAGGAACCGATATTGATACATTATTATTAACTAACGTTTATGCATATTTCTTTAATTTTTTTTTTTTTTTAAATCTAATGTCCCGTTTCTGTTCGAATGTCCCACCCAGGAAACCACATTCCATTTAGTTGTCATGTCTCCTTAGGCTCTTCTTGATGGAGACAGTTTATAAGATTTTTCCTTGTTTTGATGACCTTGAAGTTTTGAGGAGTACTGGTCAGGTATATGACAGAATGCCCCTTTGTTGGAATGTGTCTTATGTTTTTCTCATCATTAGACTGGGGTTATGATTTTTGGAAAAAAGACATCAGATAAAGTGTAATTTTTAACACATGGTATCAAGAGTACATACTATAAATAAAATTTATCATTGTTGATGTTGATTTTGATCATCCGACTGGAGCAGTGTTTGTTAGATTTCTCCACTGCAAAGTTACTCTTCTTTTCACCTTTTCATACTACATTCTTTGGTTGTACATTTTAGACTTAAGAAGTGGGAAGTTATTTTTCCTTTCCTTGAGGGACAAGTACCTATATATTCGGAATTTTTCTGCTCTGGAGATTGTCTATTCTTCCCATTTATTTATTTATATTCAATCAATCATTTATTTCATTATGGACTCATAGGTGTTTATTTTAAGTTTGGGTTATAATCTAATGCTACATTATTTTTTTTTTGCTCAAATTTTTCTGCTTTTGACCATTGGAGGCTCTTTCAGTTGGCTCTATTATTCCTTTGACATACCCCTAACAATTTTTTTTTTTTAAAGTCTTCCTTACTTTCTGGCACTACAAGGTGCTCCCTTTTGTATATTTCCTGGCCCAGTCCTAGAATGAGACATTTCTCTAAAAATTTCTGGTTCCTTTTGTTGTAGAATAATATTAGAAACCAGATCTGAATGCTAGGTGTGCTCATTGCTATTGGAGTGTCATTTCTTTTAGGCCATCTCAGATAACAAAACAAGGAGATATATGTATGTGTATTAACTCATGTATATTCAAATATCTGTAAATATATATGTATATTATCTGTGTCTATATTAAGTTAAACATGAGACTTTATACTGATTTTTCCAATTCTAATCCATTACTGCATGAATCCTTCTAGTCTCCTCTCCTTGGTTATCTGCAAAATACCACTCCAATAGTGAGAAACCTGGTTTCTGCCATCCACCATCCATTTTAAGCTTAGGTTATAATCCAGCATACATGTATAGCATGCCAGAATTATTAACTTTTACCCCCATAGGTAACAACTATATTGACTAGAATATATTGATAATGTGCTGTTTCTTTTGCTTTTTGCCATACAGAGTCCACCCATTTCCAAAATGTTTAGATTAGCACCTTTCCTCTCCACCCCATTTAATGAATACTACCTTCAAAATTTCTCAAAAATTTTATAAGTTCCGACATATTTTTCTATAAACCAGGGAAATGTCTAATAATTTAAAGTACTGTAAAGATTTTTATTAATTCTCCCTTTTTATATCACTTTTGCTAGTATCTTAGAATACCAAATTTATGGGGCCTATATTTTTTCTCTACATGATGTCTTTAATCTGGAAAAAAAAAAATTAAGGCGTGTAACCAAACACTAATTTTGGAAATTAAAAAAAAAAAAGAAAGCAAAACAAAAATCCTAAAGTGCCTAGTAAACTTGTGAATTTGTTGCCTAAATTATATTGTATAAATTATCATATGCTAAAGGTTTTTAGTTATCCTGCCCCCTGGTATGAATTTAGCTTCCAAATCTACAAAATATGTTCATTAGCGCTCAGCACACATTGTACTTGAGGACTGAAGAATGTATCTGCTCTTTTGTTTGGAAAATGCAGTGGTACCTTGCAGAAATTTTCTTCATTGTTATAATTTTAGTGAGTTTTTTTCCTTTAACGGTAACTGTTATGGATTGAATTGTGTCCTTCAAAAATATATGTGGTAATTCCTAACCTCTATGCTTGTGGTTTAAATCCTCTGGGCACTATTACCAATCCGTAACTTCCTTGTAAGGAGAGTAACATGAGCCACCTCCCCTTGTAACTGGTTTCTCCAGATGTTTTTTAGGCAATCGGCCAACTTCCTGCCCAAGGTAAAGAAAAACAAGAGGCTGGGGTCACAGATCACAGAACCAGTTAAGACCAGATCTGGTCCGCCTGACATGTGCAGAACCATCAACCCCGTCCTCTGGGTGACCCTGGAACTTTTCTTCCCCCGGACAGAACTAAACTTTAGCAGCCCAAGACTGGGGGAAGACTTTCAGAAGTGAAGGGTTCAAACCTAAGATCCTGTTTGAGAGACCCCCTTTTGGAATGAGCAAGCGGAACCACCTTGGGAACGCCAGACATCAATGACCTTGCTCCTTCTCGCCAGGACACTTCTTCAGTACTTGCCCCTAATAAAAGCTGTTTCAGCCGTTGTTCGGGGAGTCTTCTTGGCAACACAAGTCAGTGTGCTCCTTTGCTTGGCCAACCAAATAAAGCTTCTTTCACTTTCACCCATTCTGTGTCTTTATATCCACGCCGAGCGAGACCTAAGCCCCCAGTAACACAGTAGTTAGGAAAGACTGATGTATCATACTTTTTAGTCTCTTTTTATTTGGAAGTTAACTCAAAGGATACACATTTTACTGTTACATTAGTTGTTAGCGGTACTTTATAAGGTCTTTCCCATTGCGGTTTAAGATCAGTTTTTCTTGATATCTCCTCCAGAAGACCAAACTCCATGTTTTATATCATGTTGGAACTATTTGGATGATAATTTTGGAAATGAAATTTGAATAAGTTTGTGCTAACACTGAAGTCTCTGTAAGTATTTAGTCATATTAGCCTAGTAGGATCCTAGACTGGGACTAAAATTCTCAAATATTTGTGGCAGCTTTTCATTAACTTACAAGGAGATAACTTGTGAGTCCTAGGTATGATCTATCTTATTACCATAAATAATGTTAACAATTCTTTGGTTCTTGAAGTGCTAGGCTTTCTGAGAGCTTTGATATTTATAAGTTTAGAATTCTTTGCTTTTTTTACAGTTCCTGAATTTTGTGGGCAATAATAGGTTTTCTAAGTAAATAGTAAAGGTTTACAGAGTTCTTTAATGATAGTACCAGTGGAAAACGTGTCTTTCTTATTGAAGCAATACATTGGGATACTCAAAGTCGGGAATATAAAATCAAGCAATTACTCCCATAGCTCTCCAGCAAGGACAATCTCCAAACCATCCTGAGAAAAAAACAGCAATAAACAGAACATATTCATTGCCCGTTTGGAGTTGTTCAAATGAACCATGAGAGTTTGGTTCCTGTCCATGTCCTACTTTTGCATTCTTGACAAACCAAGTTTGGTTCAATATCATTATCAATTTATGTCTGCTATTATGGATATTTTCAGGAAACATTTTTACTAAATTCCATTTTTCTTATGGCTATCTTCTTGAATAATAGCAAACCATGTAAAATTTCTTTAATTTGCTGTACATTTCTATAGAGGGTACTTGTGAACACCAAGGAATCTGCTTCCAAAGCATTTTGAACTCGTGGACTAATTCCGAATCATACCTGCTATTAGCATAAATATATGCTCTTTAATCTTTTTGTCAGCTATAAAATCGTGGTCAACACAATTACTCCAGTCAAATAATCTAATTTAATTTCTAGAAAAGTCTTATATTTCAAGAGTAAATTAATATATAGCATAGCTTGCTTGGCAATTTTCAGTATCTTTTGATGTATGAAACATCTACAAACTAATCTAAATAATGTTATCCAAGGGGTTTTCTAGAGGGTTTATGCATAACATGGATAATATCCAAACAGAGGTAAGCAATTATTAGCCTCTCTTTCATAAGGTTAGAGAACGAGTGCAACTGTATTTAGAGTGTGACAATAAATGACATTGGGTAATATTACCATATTTTCATGCAAATAACACATGCTTTCTGCATTTGTTTGCCAGCCAAGCCCTCCCTCTGCCAGCTATTTTTGTAAATGTGCTATGCTAATTTTTTTACAGCAACACGTGGAAAAGGATTGGTATGGCAGCACTTGTTAAGGTGCCTCAAGGGGGGAAGTGTGTGACCAGGAAACAAATGCAGAAGGTGAGCATTATTTTTGTAAAATATGTAAAGAACCCTGGTGGTGCAATGGCTAAGTACTCGGCTGGTAACTGGAAGGTTGACAATTGGAAACCACCTATTGGGAGGAAAGTCCTGGTGATATGCTTTGGTAAAGATTAAAGCCTAGGAAACTCTATAGGACAGGTCTACTCTGTCACATGAGGTAGCTATGAGTTGAAAATTGACAGCACCTAACAACAATATTATGTGTATGGTTTATTTTTGCCACTTCAAAAATTGTTAAAATAATGTGAGTTTTATGGAGAAAAAGAAATAGCAAAATAGTTTTTATTTTTTTGTTGTTGTTCTGCCATTTAAAAAAATAAGCATCCAATCGAACATTATTGTGAGAAAACATGGAGGAAGAAGGGTTTGACCTGGAAGAGATACATTTTTATATTAGGAAGATAAGATAAGAACTCTAATGGTCTTTGCAAAGTTGTGTCTCTAAAACTTGAACATTAACTGAGAAGATAAAACCAAACAAAGGAGTTCTGAGAGATATAAAGACAAGAGTGAAGGAGTCCTTATAAAGTTTCAAATGCTGAGCAGAGGCCAAAATTTTCCAAAGACTCTGGTCTGAAGAAAACATCTAAATTACTCAACTCCAGGACTAGTTCAAGGAACCTGATCAAACCTACAACTGGTGTCTTGCCTTTTCATTCATAAAACACAACAAACAAAAAACCACTCTCAACAAAAGAGAAATAAACAAACTATAGTCAAAGATGTTAGAAGAATAGAAAAAAATTCCACCAATGAACAATAAAAATATAATTATATAACCAAAAAATCCTAGATAACTTTATTACTTGGCAACCAAGACAAAATAAAGCCAACACTGGAGGACCTTAACCAATCTCGGATAGTAAACTCAATTCAGCATGAGTGTACCATCCACCTATGGGCATGATGGCTTCCTCTGGGTAAATACATAGGAAGTGCAGATGTATACACTAGTATTAGTCTTGCCCAGCAGTACTGAGGGCTTCAGCTGAATCTTGATGGAAACTTAATTCTTTCAAAAACCACCACCAGGGGTCTGAAAAGCCTGTGAGCGGCCATCTAAGATACTCCACCGGTCTCACCCCTTTGGGAGCAAGGGAGAATGAAGAGAACAAGATACAAGGAAAAGATTAGTCCAAAGGACTAATGGCCCACAGCTACCACGGCCTCCACCAGACTGAGTCCAGGACAGCTAGACTGTGCCCAGCTACCACCACTGACTGCTCTGACCAGTATCGCAATAGAGGGTCCTGAACAGAGCTGGAGAAGGATGTAGAATAAAATTCTAACTCACAAAAAAAAGACCAGACTTACTGGCCTAAAGGAGACTGGAGAACCCCCAAGAGTATGGCCCCCAGATACCTTTTAGCTCAGTGGTAAAGTTATCTCCGAGGTTCACCGTTCAGCCAGGGATTGGACAGCCTCATAAAGCAAAACGGGACTAATGAGGCACAGCAGTCCAGTGACAAGGACTAGAAGGCAAGAAGGGACAGGAAACCTGGGGATAGGGAACCCAAGGTTGAGAAGGGACAGTGTTGACATATAGTGGGGTTGTTAACCATTGTCATAGGGCAATATGTGTTCTGTTTGAGAAACTATTATGCAAACCTTCATCTAAGGTACCAAAAAAAAGATAATAATAATAATTATCTATGTGAGATGAAATTGACAACAGCAACTCAAAAGGTTTGATGGGAAGCCTAGGGGGCAGTGAGTTGAAGATAATGGTGATGGAATAGTTTGGAAAAGGGCAGTGAGAATTTCAGCACAACTGGAAGAATGTAGTCAGTGTCACTGAGTTGTACATGTAGAAACTTTTGAAATGGCATAACTTTGGTTATCTATACTTTCACCAAAATAAGTTCTCCAAGGTCGAGAAGGGAGAATGTTGACATGTTGTGGGGTTGTTAACCAATGTCATAAAACAATACGTGTACTGACTGTTTAATGAGAAACTTTTTGTTTTGTAAACCTTCATCTAAAGTACAATAAAAAAAATTTTTTTAATTTAAATTTACTTTATTTCTTGACAATTTGCAAAACATAAAGTAAATATGAAGACACTTAGCAATGACTGCATATACTTTTTATTCTAGTCTACTTCTTCTTAGCCTTTTCATTATTTTTCATGAAATTTTTCAAAACTTGGTACAATGCATTCTTCATTACTGCAGAGCAGTACTGTCAGGCCAAATAAACAACACTAAACGAATTTGTATCTCAGAAAAATTACCAGTACTGTGTATTCTTCATTATAACAAAAGCAGTACTAACAGATAAGAAGAAGAAACAGCTGCCCTGGAATTGTGCAGAACTGCTCACAGCAGTGCATTCTACCAGCTACATGTGGACACAATGATTGGGCCCTAAGATTGAATAACTTATAGGAGTTCCAGTTTCTTGAAACGTACCGCTGCAATGCATTATTATTATTGCAAAGACATTATTTACTGTTCAGAAGATAGAAGATCGGGGATCCCGTAACACCTGGAAACAATGAACAGCATCAGGAAGAAAATGGCCACTATGACTGAACGCAGACTGGAAATAATTTATTCTTGTGATAAGTACATTCTTTCAAGAACAAAGTAACTAAGAAACATAGTGAGGAGGCTTATCTCACATAAATAAAAGAAAACCTGTCAAAAGTTCAGAAAATACACATATCCAGGGGCATCACCTAAGACAACGCTCAGTCTACACAAAAATGAGGCTCCAACTCAGGATTATTGAGTTTCAAGCATTTCAAAAGGCTCCCATCTTGAGGCTAAATGCATTAAAATCAGGCTACTTCCTTCCCAAATAACCCCAGAGGCATAAAAAGTGGTTGGGATTCTGTATGTCCTGTAAGTCATGAAAGGGTTTTTATGGGATTTGGGCTTGTGTTTGGTGATTATTTTGAGCATTTAAAGAAATGGGAGTTTGCTACGTATTAGATTCTGTCAGGAAGTAGAGGTAATGCCAAATTCCAATCAGGAAGTCGGAAGAAGGAAGTGGGGCTAAAGTTGTTACCGATAGAGTAGCTAGAATCACTGATGCAAACCAGTTTAGTCAATTTTGTGGTTTCAACAATGTTGCTGTTTTCCTCTGTGCTCAGACATAATTATGAGCTAGTCTTGTTATAGCCAGGCTCCATCATGGTCACAGAGTTGCTTGTGTCAGATTGGTGTCTGGAATTCTGTGAAGTTATGTCAACAGGACAACAAATGGATCATCTGTCATTACCAGCTCAGATTCTGATGTCAGAGGCTGCTTTTTTCTTTCTCAAGTATTGGGACTTAAAATTAATACTTTTCAATCAACTACAATCTACCTACGTTTTTGAAGAATTTTTTCAGCAGTATCTATGTAATAGTAATATTTTAAGTTAAACTGCAAAAGAAGATTGTCAATAAGGCAATAGATTGAAATTTGGCTGCAATATCCTTTTAACATGTTGTAGAAAATGTATTAAAAAACCAAACCTGTTGCCATGGAGTCGATTCCGACTCATAGCAACCCTACAGGACAGAGCAAAACTGTCCCATAGGGTTTCCAAGGAGTGGCTTGTAGATTTGAAGTGCCAGTCTTCTGGTTAGAGGCTGAGCTCTTAACCACCGCACTACCAGGTCTCCAGAAAAGGTATAGAAGCCTGCAAAGCAAACAAAGAACGATGCCTTATTTATAGCAATTAAAGATGCGGGAACCTCCTTTAATTAAAGCTGTTTGACAACAAATAGATTAAAAGACAGATGTCAATGAATGCTAAATTCCAAAAAGCTCTGAAGATTTGTCACAACCAGTGCACATATATTCCATCATTTATAGTTAAATTAATATGAGTGGAGAGCATATAGAGCTATATGGTACATTTTTCCCTACAAAAAGATCATAATGTATGTATCTATCTATTCTGACTTTACCTTATATCATGACTACTATTTTTGATACATTCCACATTTTTTATATGAAGTGTTCTGTGTATTCTAATACTTTACAAATACGTGCAGTTTATTGCTCTTTTATTCAAAAGTTACTTAGGAGAGATTTTATGAAAAAAATTCCAAGTGTATAGTTCTTTATGTGCTAAAATTTTTCTGCTTTTGAATCTCTTTTCTACAAACTGTAAATTAACAAACCACTTCATGTCTTAAAGTTCAGCATTTCCTACAACTTTCTGAAAACAGACTTTTATTCTTCATTACCATGAAAATCTTTGTTTTAGTGACAGCCCTGGAGAACTTTGGTTAATTGACCTTTGTAAATTTCAGGCTCAACAATCTCTTCCTTCAAAAATTAAATTGTCTCCAGTGGTAGAACTAGAAGAGACCTTAAAGTTCATCTAATTCTCGTCTTTCCTTTTACAGATGGATTTAATTTACTTTTCTGAGGTCACATGGCTAATAAATGCAAAATGAGGACCAGAATTCAGGTTTCCTGATTCCCAGAACAAGTTCTTTTTGCGCACTTCTCTTTCACAAGTCTCCAAGCTTTTCTTGTGTGTGTATGTGTGTGTAATCCAAGCCAATGTCTTCATTGAATAATATTGTTATATCTTTCTGCCTCATCTCTCTGTTTTGATTCTGCAGCATCTCTTTATCCCAATTTTCTGCACATAATAATTGGATGGAGTACCTTAAAAACATAAATTAGATCTTAGCATCCTCAGCCTCAAAATGCATCAATCATTTTCCACTGTACTGAAGATTGATTTAGGAAATAATATTGGAGTTATTATTCCCTCTCCTTGAGCATGGACAATTGTAATCAGCTGGGGCTGGGCCCTCACAGACTCAGAAAGACACATCACCGGGCCCTGAGATAAGACAATAGATGGGACAATCTCAGAAATTATCTTAAGGAAGTTTTCACAAAAGGGCAATAAAACCTAACCCAAAGGACTTCTCACCTTTTGTCCTTTTCTATTAACATTTAGTGAATAGGAATTTGTTGGACCAATGAAGACCCTCCTGACTTTCATAACTGAAACCTGTACCAATGATTGTTAAGAAAGATGATTCAAAATGTAAGATTACAATGTCTAGCCAATCAGTGAAGAAGTGACGCTTTCAATGATTCTACCCATTTTGTTTTGTTGATATATACTGATGATTCTGTAACCTTCCTTGGACTCGGGCAGATGCTGTGGCAGCATGCTTGTCCGCTTCCCACTTTTGTCCTTTTGAATATATGCCAAATAAAACTTTCTTTTTACTTTACTAAACTTTGTGATGCTTTTCCCCTACAACAAGATGAAACCCAAATCTTTAAACCTATGTTCAGGATCCTGCTGTATCTGATTCTTGCCCCATCTCTAGCCTCCTCTGATGCCATTCTTACCCTCACTCACTACTTTCCAGGCTCTCTAGCCTTCTTTCCATCATCAAAGACATCAAACTATATCTTGTCCTCTCTGCCTGGAATATTTCTTTCCTACCCCACCACCACTCTTTATGTAGTTTACTCCTACTCCATTCACTCTTTCATTTACTAGTTCATCAATTACTTGAACATCTGCTCTGTGCCAGACCCTAGGCCTGGAGGATACGTTGGTGAGCAGATCAATTATGTTTCGGATGTCATGGCATTGGCCCTCCAACTGATAGTGCTGCTGTTTCTCTTGCTCTGTCTGGTATTCAGTTTGGGAGTAAATTGTAATCTTTACCTGTATGGAAGGAATACATGTCATATTCTGTGCTTGTTGGCATGTTTCCATCAATTATTTTCACATTGTAACAGCAATATTATACTTGTCTTTACCTACTTTTGACCATTTTGCATACTTTTTAAAGCCAATTTATCTAAGGTTATTTCTGACTTTATTTGATATTGCTAGTATTTATTTAATTTGTATTTTCCCATATGAAATTTAACAAATGTAGCAGTATTTTTCCTTACTTTTAAAAAATTTGTTTTCCATTTTATGGTATTTAGTAACATTGCCACAATATGGATTTATAAAGCAAATTAATGGGTATTCATTTTTCTTTTTCATTTAGGGAGAATTTATAACTATGATGGCAATAAAGAAAATATGATGTACCTGCTGTTGTTGTTGTTAGGTACCGTTGAGTCTGAACAAACACCATGCACAATAGAATTGCCCAGATCTGGGCCACTAGTATCAGTGTAATATATATCTTATTTCATTGTATTGTGTTACTATTCCTGATATCTAATGAATACAATAATTTCAGATCACAAATTCGTTGGTGCCCAGTGTGTTGTATCACTGAAAGCAGATAGATATTTATGCTTGGCATCCATTCAAGTATTATTGGGCTTTTATGCAAAATTGTATTTTTGACTGACAAAAAACAATTAAAAATCAATTACAATTAGTTGCCTCACCCTTAAGAATGTCAGTACCTTCCAGTAGTGAGAGGAGGTAGTAGGGATTATAAATATCCTGTCCACAGCCCTCTGACCACATGACAATGAAAACAAGTCTAAGTACAAAGTCTTACAAAAGTAAACTTTTTATATTAGCAGATAGGAATAAAATTCAACTTTGTTAACTTGGTGAAAAAGTAGGTGCTAACATCATCTCCCAAAAACATTTGTTTGAAACATCTGCAATCACCTATTAATTGTAGGATTTAGCTTAATACTTTGTTAAAGTCAAGTGAACGAAAACCCTCTGACATTAGTGGCTACATAGCTACACAAATGTTCTTTGAGCACTTTTCACAATATCCAAAATGTGTAAATAAAACTTCCATCAACAGATGAACTGATAAACAAAATGTGATATATACACACAATGGAATACTCAGCCATAAAGAGAAATGAAGTCTTGATGCATGCCACTACATAGATGAACCTTGAAAACATGCTGAATGAAATAGTTATAGAAGAACAAATACTGTATGAAATCACTTACATGAAATAAGCAACTATACAGAAACCAAAGATTATTAGTGGTTACCAGGAGTATGAGGGAGGGGGGGGAAAGGGGAGTTTTTGTTTAGGGGGCATTGAGCTTATGTCAATGGTGGTATAATAGTTAGGAAAAGGATAAAGAGAGTGATTGCACAACTTGAGGAATGTAATTAATGTCACTGAATTACGCATGTAAAAATTGTTGAATTGGTGTATGTTTTGTTGTATATGTTTTCACCACAGTTAAAAACAAATCAAAACAAACAAACAAAAAATAGCTACCACCACTGGGGCTGGAATAAAACAAAACGGAGGAGGTAGTAGCAGAACCTTGAGTGGACCTGCTACTGGACTGCTGAGAGTGCTACTTGCATGGATGGGATTGAGACCATAGAAGAGAGGCCTTGGCAGCTAATGGCAGGAGGAATGTAGGGACACAGTCACTTCCAGAGATGCTACCAAGAAGCAAAAAGAGAGAAAAGAATATCTTTCTTTCACCCATTAATTGACAGCCCCCTCTTCTAAACACAGTACTTCCAGTTAGTAAAATCTAACAAAGGAGCTTGAGAATTGTTGTTTTCAGACTTCCAGCTACAGTATTAAAACAAGGAAGGAGAGTTTTGGGACTGACACATAAGTGGTATATAACTAGGGCATCAGAATTATCACTCCTGATGGAAAAGTATGGAGAGGTCTTTAGATCTTCATGGGAATGAATCTGAAATATTTCCAGCCAACACCACAAATTTCACCAGTAATAACCTAAATTTGACTTTAATTATGCTAATGATACAGATAGCTGACCTGTGTTCAATGCTTCTGGCAGGTGGTAGTCCAACACTTTGGAATTTCTTTCCTCATTAGGGCAATAGACTGTCCCAAGAGCAGAGATTAAAACTAACATCCATTTATATCACACTGCCCTTACTGAAGTGTTTTAAAATAAATTAAAACACACTTAGGATTATGAAATTGTTTTCTTGCTCTTCGGCATCTTATTCTAACTTTGCTGTTTCTCTGTAGGGGTAAAATATAATCACTAAAGCAAAACCAATGAAATTTACTTAACTCAGTATTCATCAGTATTTGCAAGATATCAAAATCTTTTTTTTTTCCTACTTTACCAATATTCTGTAATGCCAAACTGCCACCAAATTCTGTTCCTGGTGGACTGTAGAAAGGTAGCTCGTGTGGACTCTCGAATACTTGCTGCAATGTGACATATACAAATGTTCAGGGTCCTTAGCTAATACATACAACAGTTCTGAAACAAAGAAACAACTTCTAAGTGACTTTCTACCTCTTGTAAACTGTTCTCCATGCTGTTATAACTATCCATGTTGATGTTTCTTGTTAATTGTTAATATCCAGTAGAAATTTAACGGGAAAAGTACTCATTTTTTGTATCTCATCTTAGTAGGGCATAGGCATGAGTTCATGAAGGAAAATATAAACGACATCAGGAGTCTAAACATGTTAAATCATGACTGAATCAAAAAACAAATTTGGAATTCCTGACACATGTATGTAGCTAAATATTCTAAAAAATCCCAAACAGGGAATTTGAGTTTGCGGAAGTGTTTGGTTGGTGGCTTCTCTCACCATTTATGTGCAAATTCTATCATATTGTGGGCAACTTGTGAGTTGAAGAATAAAGAGGAAGGTATGAGTTGTTAATGAGAAATAAAAGAAGCAAGGAATATGGAGAAAATTGTGCTTCTTCTCCCCCACCTTGCCAAAAAGATTCCTTATTTTTATTCTTCTTGTGAAAAAAAAGATGCTTTTGGTCAATTCTGACTCATGGCAACCCCATGTACATCAGATTTGAACTGTGCTCCACAGAGTTTTCAGTGGCTGATTTATCAGAAATGGGCCAGGCCTTTTTTCAAGGCACTTCCAGACTCAAACTCCCAATCTTTCAATTTAAGTTGAGGAAACTTGTATTTACGAAGCACTTTGTTTGTTGCTTTAAGACTCAGGTGACAAATGCCATAACTGAAAAACAAAGGGTCATTAGGCTTACCTGAATTTCTCCAATTCTCAAAAAAACATAGAATAGTCATGGTACTCTGACCTGCCTGCAGTGTTTTCCTTAAGGTCTGAGTGTTGTTGCACATGGCATTGACTGCACAGGACGTTGTGGGGCTCTTAAGAAGGGAAGCAGCATGGAAGACTAGGAATGGACTTATTTAAAAGCACTTGTAAGACATCTAGTTTTGAGTATGGTGGTAAGGCTAACATAATGCAGACCTCAATGTTAACGTTGCCTTACGTATCCTCATCTGCAGGAAAATTAGAATGAATAAATTTTCAAGGTTTGGATGGATTACAAACATTCACTATAATTATCCTAAATGCAGTGTATTACTCCTGTTGTTTGCTTCCTACTGCTTGCTTGGTGCCCTGCTGGTGCAGTGGTTGAGAGCTACAGCTGCTAACTAAAATACTGACAGTTCAAATCCACCAGCCACTCCTTGGAAACCCTATGGGACAGTTCTACTCTGTCCTATAGGGTCACTAAGAGTCAGAATTCACTTGACAACAATGTTTTTTTTTGGGGGGGGGGGTTATTGTTTGCTTGGAGTACCCCAAGGTAAGATATTTTAGCAAGTCCATGATTTTTCTACAAAGCATCCTTCTCTTTGGAGTAAAATCCTATGATATTAATTTATTCTAGACTTTCCTTATAGAAAAAAGGCCTCTAGAAAAGGATTTCATTCACATGCATTACGGTGAGGAAATAAATAATAGTTATTTAAAATACATTAGTCAATCGTCATGCCAGAAATGTATAATAGGATTTTTATTTCTATTCAATGTACTAATCAAATTATCCAATTAACTTCTGATAGGAAGATATTAGACCGTTTTTGGAAAGACTGTAGAAATGTTTAAGTAAAATCCACTTTTTAAGACATTTTAACAAGAAATGCTGATCTTTTAAAAAATATAAATGTGATCTTTTGTTATGAACTTACTTTTTTCTTAAGATTAGTTGCAAGACATCAAAATGTTTTGTGTGTCTTTTGAGTTGGTATTATTGAAAATCCATGATCTGTACAGATTTGAACTAAAATATATATTATCCCTCTTGTTATAAATCCAAACCTTAAAAAAAGATAATACAAATGAAATTACATGAAGTTAACTACTATACTGCACAGGGCAGTTAACCTCGAAGGAAAGATTGTGTTGAACAGAATTAGGCAAATGTTATTCATACTCTACCAAGATCTCTACCGATGAATTTGTGCATGTGTATTTTCATATATGAGTAGAGTTAGTGTATGAAGGAAGGAAATGACTTTGCATTTATTGAGCACCTGTCATTCCCCAGGCACTGTGAAATCACATTAGTGATTCACATATAGTACTGGAGTTAAAGATAAACTACAAAAACTGTTTAACATTTATCTAACTCAATAGATCTCAAATTTATGCGATGAAAATAAAATTTTTTAAAATAACAACCTGTCTATTCACAAAATGCAGAGCACCCCTGAGATTGGGAATTCAGTTTTATGAAAAAAGAATTCTATAACTGTCTTGGAGATCTCTTAAAATTGTATTTCTTAATTCTTTTTCCCACCTCTTGTATTTTCTCAGTTAAGAATTAATTCCCAAATTCAAACCAGTGTATTCCATATTTTAATGGCTCTTTTCTTAATTTTTGTATATATGCAATCCATGCTTGTTCTGGCGGATCTGGCAGATGACAGCTTAGTTTTAGGAGAAAAAATTCTATAAAGTACTATACAAAAAATGTACATGTAGTTTTTTTTTATTTACAGGTCTATGTCATTAAAAAATAATATGATTCTCACTTTCTAAACACATACAACTATACCAATATTTGAAGGATAGCACCCTTGACTGTCTTATATACTCTTATATCTCCAAACCCTAAATTCATACATATTATAGGTACCAATAAATATTCATAAATGGTAATTTTGTCTTATTAAATGGTGGAAAGGGGTTTCGAATTAGAGAAGGAAATACTACTTATTATTTTGGTACCAGCTAATTATGTGAACTTGAGCAAATTAATTGCCCTTTTATGGATGGGGCTTAATCTTCCATATACAAGGTTAACATAAATTAACTTCAAAGACAATAGTGAAGATATTTAAATGATTACAACGTTTGACTTACTCGCACAAGTTATTGTTTTAATACATAAAGATTGTATCATTTAAAGAGGATATTTAAGATTGATCAAATAACAGTATCTTGTCTTTTTTGAAGCCAAGACCTGTATGATAATTTTCAGTCAAACAAAATGATTTTTAAACTATTTTATTTGGTAGCAAAATCTTTAGTGTATTGGATATATAATGGGATAATCTACATTACTGCCTATATTATTATTTTCAATATTGTCAAATTAAAATATAGTTACATGTTTACCACGTGGAAGATACTCTATGAGCACTGTGGAATATAAAAGTAAAGCAAGGGTGTGGGGCCAAGATGGCAGAGTAGTCAGATGCTTCCGGTGGACCCTCTTACAACAAAGACCCAAAAAAAACAAGTGATTTGATTATATATGACAATCTGGGAGCCCTGAACATCAAAAGGCAGAGTTGAGGAACTGGACTGAGTGGCAGGGGGAGGGAGAGGCAGTTTGGAAGCAGCGAGGAGTTGCCAGACCTGACCCAGCGAGAGCCTGAGCCCTCTAGGCTGGAGCAGTTCCGGGTGAGGGATGAGGCAGTCAAGCAGCCGTGCTTGGGAGGCACATTTCCCACATCAGGAGAGACCCAGCCACTGAAAGTCTACATGGCCATGCAGAACCAGTGAGAAGCAGCCTTTGATCTGGAGAAAGATAAGTAATTGCATACAGCCTACCACACGGATCAAAAACACCCCTCTTAGGGATCAACTGTCTCCCATTTACCTCCCTGCTCTCTGCTCTGCACTGGGTCCCGGATCGCCTTCAGCAATTGCCGAGTCCCCTGGGCTGGAAGACAATATTACACACAGCGTGTATCTATAAATGAAATACTTTGCTTCTTAAGTAATTGATGTCTAGATACCTATGCATTTTTATTTTTATTAAATAAATCTCTGATTTATTCTAAATATGATTATTATTTTCTGAGTTTTGGGGGCCATTTCCTAATATTTATAAATTATTTTATATTTTCTCCAACATTTTTATTTAATTTACTAAAACCTTGCTATCACACTTATTAAAGAAACATCTTGGAAAATAGTTTTAATTTGAAATAAGTGATTTCATTGTATATGGTAAATTTTATTTTATGTATAGAATGAAACAATTAATTAGATATGAGTATATGTGATTTTATTATATATGATATAATATTGTTATATATAATACATGTGATCATGTATATAATACATACTATCAACTTTGGTGTGTTGTCTAAATGAGGGGGGGAGTTAGTCATCATAGCTTTTAAAATGGACTAAAACGCTTCCCTTCAGACTCAATTTCCAATATACACAATCTCTTCATACATATTAATTTAAAATTTAAAATACATTGCATGTAGAGATGGTTGATAAAGAAATTATAATACATCAGAAAATGAGAAAGAGAAAGGAAAGTAATAATGAAGGATTTTTCACCATGAGATTTTTTTTCTCTCACTTATACTAATACAGGAAAATCTACTTGTTCTGCAAATAGATCTTGGCTTTTAATGGTGCCCTTCCCTAAGTGTCATCATGATACTCAACTTACATTAACACATGTTGTTCTCTCCTGTTGAGAATGATCACCATGTGTGATGTTCTGAATGGAACACACACACACACACACACACACACACACACTTTTCTCCCCTCTCATAGAGCAATACAGTTACAGGTATGCCAAATTCTCCTTATGAATATTTGTATGTGATCCAGTTGGACATTGAAAACACTTTTTTTATAATGTATAACCAATGAAATATGGATGCTAAAAACTTCTTTTTCTACAAATAGATCCTGGCTCTTAATGGCGCCTTTCCCTAAGTGTCATCATGATACTCAACTTACATTAAAACATGTTGTTCTCTCTTGTTGAGAATGAACACCATGTTTGAAGTTCTGAATGGAAAACACACACACACACACACACACACACACACACACACACACTTTTCTCCCCTCTCATGAAGCAATACAGTTATAGGCATGCCAAATTCTCCTTATGAAGATTTGTATGTGATCCAATTGGACATTGAAAACACTTTTTTATAATGTATAACTGATGAAATATGGATGCTGTCTTTTAATGTATTTAGTCCTTACATAGGAAATCATGAATTTATCTGTATTTTTCATGCCCAAACTCCCTATCCTGTTATCCTAAGCCACAATCTGATTCTCTCATCTTATTTTCCATTGTTCTCTAGCATCAATTCTATACTTCAGTAAGGCAGTAATCCTAATTTCCCCTTAATATAACATGTACATTCTCACCTCAAAGTAATTCTCTTATGTCCTAACCTGAAATGTTTTTATCCTTTACTCTTGCTATTAATGTTCATACTTACCCATAAGTTGCCAATAAAAGGTTTCTGTCCTCTGATTTTTTTCCAGACTCCTCTGGCTAGCATTGGTCTCTTATTCACTGCGCTCTGTGATAGTCCTTTGTGTTATGAAATCCCCACATAAATTAACAAGCATATCTCTTTAAATTGGTTTTAAACACATGGAAAGCAAGTCCTGTGTCTAATTTAGAAAATGACGAGTCTTCATTGACTAGACCAGACACAAAAGGGCCCAATAAACGCATGTGAAGTGAATGGATATGGCATTTAAATTATAGAGGAATTGAGCAATGTATTATATTCTTCTTTGTGGATTATGAATATATGGATGGTTTGATTTTGTCTAATTCTAAATGCACCATTGCTGCTAGGACTAGTGCATTCTAATTCTGATCCTCATTGCATTTAATATTCTGGCTTCTAAATGAATATAACATCTCCCTATACATGCCATCATCAGATTACTTTATATCTTAAATAGAAAGAATATTTTATTTTTGAATTTTAAAAGGATATTTTTCCCTTATCTGACTAAACAGTATCCTGTTCAGGTAATTTTATTTCCAGCTCCTTGTACTGAAAATTGAATTAATTCAAGCACTGTTCTTTTATAATGTATGATAGCCTTGGAAGGAATGGCTGCAACTTTACTGCAGCTAAGGAAAAAAAAATCTGTAAATGAATCAGTGGCAGCTTCCTGAGCCAAATAAAGCTATATATCTTTTAAAATTTTAGTGGAGATTAGAACTTTGTCATTTCACTGCAGCTCTCAATTTAACATGTAGAATAATGATCTCTGGTAAATGATGCAGCATAATGATATAATAACCAGAAAGATGTAATGTCAAATGTATGGGATAGAAGTTATCCTTGTTTGAATGCATATTTTTTTCTTTTAAAAGTGCAAATGGGCTTATAAACAGAGGATTCCGAAGACGGTTTTGGGATAGCTAATAAGAAGTAGAGCTTTATCTGTAAACTGAGAATGATAATATTTCCAATAAGAAAGTTAAAGATAACTTCTATCAATAATGCAGATAACTCATTAATTTTATTAGCTTTGTACTAAAACCAAAATATTGCAGTTACATTAATCCACCTAACAAATAAGCTTCAACAACAGAAATAAGTGATTGCAGGTAGCTTGAGTCATTAACTAGGACATACCCCAGATTCATTTCAAGTGCAAATCTTTTTATTTGATTCAGTTTTATATATTTTCCTCTTTCCTAAGTAGACAGTTACAACAATTATGATTGCATGCAACCACTGACAATTTCATTTCACTTATTTATATGTTTAATAAGCTCCTCCATGCTATCAGACTCTGTATTTCTCACCTAATATATATGAGTTATGAATATTATTATTAGTTCTGAGTTCTTCCTCATGTTCACAGAAACTTAAGTGACAGACTGCAGAACTATTAAAACTGAATACCTTCTTGTAACAAAAGAAATTATCAATTAATCTCATTTAATTTTTCATAAAAATTCATAAAATAAACATTTCTACAGGCCAATGGATCTGAAGATTTGAAGATGAAGTTTATGGGTAGTAAAGAAACATTCCTTTTCTCCCTTTTACCTTTACAAAGCTATTTATCCCTCTCTACTCTCAACAACCTTTAAGAATTTTTTCTGTAGTTCTCTTACCACACCATCAATTTCTCTCTCACCCTGCCACATTCCTCATTTTACTGCCCAAAAGATTTCAATATTTTACCTTCATTAATGTTCTAAAGGAGCCCTGGTGCTCCAGCGGTTAAGAGGTGTGGTTGCTAACCAAAAGATCTGCAGTTCGAATTCACCAGCCACTCCTTGGACACCCTATGGAGCAGTTCTACTCTGTCCTATAGGGTCACTATGAGTCGGAATCGACTTGATGGCAATGAGTTTGGTTTTTTTGGTTTAGTGCTCTAGAACTTAACCAAATATGACGTTCAGTATCAGGAACTGAACGACTATTTTTTTGGAATACCAAATGAAACACCCAAATTGTTACACAGTTCCCATATATCTTTGGGTACCCAAAATGCTATTTGACATCTTTTGCTGCACAGAACAGGGTGTTCTTTTCTGCTGAAAAATAATCTATGCCATATTACATTAAGTTTTATTACTATAATGTACACTACCTGTGACAACTGCAAATGACCCAGAGAGACTGTAATTGAACCACAGTGTGATACTCAATCCTCTAACACTGGAAAGCCATGCTATATGATACTCATTTATGTTGACTACTAATGCAATGCAAGACATATACAATATAAATGCCTACCTAATACTGGGTCTAATATTGTGACTCAGTTAGACTACATGAATGCAAGCTGATGACTAAAATGGTGTGCCATGTTTCTATTGACTTTGAATGGAAATCAGAAAATAGCAGTATTGGGTTTGAAGAAACGTAGCTAAAATTTAGTTGAAAATATTACAAGTACAACTTAAGTAGGTAAAGTAGATGTGCAAATATGTGCATATAAGAAATCAGAAAGCTGCCATGCCTAAAATGAAGGAAAAAAAAAATGTGGGGTGAGGATATGTGCAAGAAACTGATGTATGTGCCATGAGAGAAGCTCCTATTCAGAATTTTGCACTGGAAAACACATCTCGTTGATTAGAATATTGAGGAATCTTTCTTTGAGAAGTGAGAAAAATATGGAATGTTCTACCTCTTTGCAATTCTGAGACAATAAAAGTTAAAAAAAATACTCTCTTAATTCAGAGGAATTCATAGTGAAGAGCATTTTATAAATAAGATCAAATGATAAGAAAATGGTTGGTGATGAAGAGATATTAGAAAACTTGAGAAGGTTATGACACCCAAAGATACAGCTGGTAACTCTCTAGAGCATTGCTATAAACTCTCATTACCCCAGCTTGAAGACAATTGTTCATGCTTTTCACAGCTGTTGGGATTGCCAGAGCAGCTGTTACCTGCAAAAGATTATTTGAAAAGATTAGTCTCCTGTAGACTCTCCAATAACTGCCTTAACAACAGTGACATGTAGAAGGACGAATGATACAACCACAGAAGTAAATCAGATACTAAGCCAAGCCTGACTTGTCAATTGAAGAAACACTAGTAATTCATGGAGATTACTGTTTTGATTTCTCAAACTTATCTCTTCGTGCTACTTAAGTGCTTTCTGTAATACATTTTTTTTAACTCTATTTAATGGAAGAATGGCCTTAGCAAATGTATAATTGTGCATTGGTAGTCTTATACAGATAAATTGTCTTAATTATTTACTATTGGTCATGATGACCCTTAAAAATGAGCACTGATTTTTTTTTTAGGTTTTGGTGAAAGAAAATAAATCAATCTTTGCAAAATTATTTTCATCTGAGACTTTAGAAATATTTGTCATTTCCTTAGTTAATTTTCGAACCTTTAGCATTGAGCAGATGTTCACAATCTGTTGAAAATTCATTGCTAATTTTCCACCTGTCTTATGGAAAACTGTTTTGAAGAGACTGTAAATGGCTAATGATTACAACAGTATTTCTTTTTCTTATTTAGAATCTGCTAGATTTTGAATTTGTTTGAATGGTGCTAACGAAGTTCAAAATATTGTGTCAAATCTAGAGGATTTTGGTGTTTTGTGTGCCCTGTAGTTTTACCTGAATTAGATTTCTTTTGTTTAAGCTTTTTAACTTTCACTTTATTATTTTTATTAAAAGTAGCAAACAAATGGGTTATTTCAGGAAAGAGCATTACTTCTGATCTCTCTAATAATGAAACATATAAGGATGTTTCAAAGGCTTTTCAATGGGCATATCTACGTCCCAATAGCATCTTTAGGAGTTCTGTACATTGTTCTGATAGAACAAACAATGAAGGAGTATCTTTTTCCCTGTAATATAAGAAGATGGTGATTTGTAAAGTTTAAAATAAAATTGGCTTTCAAGTTACTGAGTTAACTATTGATTAAGATACAGTGTAGGTTTAAACATACCTATCTTCTACTCACAGGAAAAAAAAAGGTTTTATGGTCTTTGTTTTTGTCATGAAATATCTACCTTTTTTTTAATTTTACAATTCAAAGCTAAAAATAGTGACATAATATAACCTTTTTAATGTGTGTCCTTAATATAGGGTATCAGTACCTCTATGTACAATATTTTGTAAAAAATTTAGGACTGTAATTATTTTAAAAGGAGGCACATTCTGAGGGACAGTTATGACAATTCTATAAAAAAGACCACCTTTAGAAACAGTTTAATGGTATTTGGATTTGTCTATGAGAGCTTAAAATTAAGATTCATATAAGTATTCTATCATAAAACAAAGCCCTTTATTTTGGGATAATGAAGCAATAATAATGCATATGGCATTCCTAAAATAACCCGCCTTAACTAGGGAATGGACTACAAAGAAGAATAGAGAACATACACCAGAAGATAAACTAGATAATTGGGAGCTTCTAAAAATTAAACATGCTCATCAAAAGACTTCCCCAAAAGAGTAAAAAGAGAACCTACAGACTAGGAAAAAATTTTTGGCTATGACATATCTGACAAGGATCTAATCTCTAAAACCTATAGAATACTTCAATACCTCAACAACAAAAAGACAAATAATCCAATCAAAAAATGGGCAAAGGATATGAACATACACTACACTAAAGAAGACATTCAGGCAGCTAACAGACACATGAGGAAATGCATCTGTTATCCATTAGAGAAATGCAAATTAAAACATCAGTGAGATACCCTCTCACCCTGACATTACTGGCACGAATCAAAAAAAAAAAAAAAAAAAAAACAACCAGAAAATAACAAACGTTGGAAAGAATACGGGGAGATTGAAACTCTTATGCACTGCTGGTGGGAATGTAAAATGGTACAACCAGTGTGGAAAACTGTATGGCTCTTTCTTAAAAAGCTAGAAATAGAAATACCATAGGATTCAACAAGCCCACTACTAGGAATACACACTAGAGAAATGAGAGCTGTCACAGAATAGACATATGCACATCTATGTTCATTGCAGCATTATTCACAATAGCAAAAAGATGCAAACAACCTAAGTGCCCACCAACAGATGAACGGATAAAGAAATTACACATCAAAGATTGTTTTTTTCTGTGTGTAAACCTTTTCTTGGGTTTTTATAATAGTGGTCTCGTACAATATTTGTTCCTTTGTGATTGGCTTATTTTACTCAGCATAATGCGGTCTAGATTCATCCATGTTGTGAGATGTTTCGTGGATTCATCATTGTTCTTTATCATCGAGTAGTATTCCATTGTGTGATGTACCATAATTTGTTTATCCATTTATCTGTTGATGGGTATTTAAAGGGGAGGAGTGAAGAGGGGAAATCACTAACTACATAGTAGACAAGTGTTAACTGTGGTGAAGGGAAAGACAACAAACAATATAGGGAAGTCAGCACAACTTGACTAAGGCAAAGTCATAGAAGCTTCCTAGATACATCCAAACACCTTGAGGGACTGAGTTACTGGGGCTGAGGGCTGGGGACCATGGCCTCCAGAGATATCTATGTCAATAGGCATAACATAATTCATAAAGAAAATGATCTACATACAGCTTTGTTGAAAAGCGTCTGGGGTCTTAAAAGCTTGCGAGCGACCATCTAAGATACAGCTATTGGTCTAATCCTGTCCAGAGCAAAGGAGAATGAAGAAAACCAAAGAAACAAGGAAAATATTTGTCCAAAGGACTAATGGACCACATGAACCACAGCTTCCACCAGCCTGAGCTCAGAATTAAATGGTGACCAGGTACCACCACCGACCACTCTGACAGGGATCAAAATAGAGGATCCCTGAAAGAATAGTAGAAAAGTGTAGAACAAAATTCAAATTAACAACAGCAACAAAGAAGACCAGATTTACTAATCTGACATAAATTGGAGGAACATCCGAGTCTACAGCCCCCGGACACACTTGTAAATAGAATCATAATAATTTTTTGTGTTAGCTTCTTTTGCTGAGCATAAGGTCTGTGATATTGATTTTAGAGATTGTGTCACTATTTTTTTAATTGCTGAAAATTATTTCATTGCCTGGATATATGAGAAATTGTTTACACATCTCTTACTGACAGATGTTTAGGTTCTTTCCAGTTATGGACTATGCAAATTTTTTTTTAGTTTTTTTTTAATGTTATTTTGTGGAGACATTTTAGTTTACAGAAAAAAATGTGCAGAAAGTACAGGGATTT
This sequence comes from Dugong dugon, assembly GCA_030035585.1. Classification (NCBI taxonomy): domain Eukaryota; kingdom Metazoa; phylum Chordata; class Mammalia; order Sirenia; family Dugongidae; genus Dugong; species Dugong dugon. The sequence goes on from CM057479.1 coordinate 41,635,411, forward strand.
CCCATTTGCACTGTTTCTTCTCCCTTCAAGTTGTTCCTTCTATTATTAACATCTTATTATTTTTATTATGTGGTACATTTATTACAATGAATGAACCAATATTGATACATTATTATTAACTAAAGTCCATAGTTCACATTTGGGTTCAATCCTTGTACTGTACAGTCCTATTTTTTTTTAACAGTTTTATTGTGGTTTTGGTGAATGTTTTCACAGCAAGTTAGGTTCCCATTCGACAATTTCCATTCATATTGTTTAGTGATATTAGTTACATTTTTCACAATATGTCAATGGTCTCCTTAATTGTATTCTGGTTGTTCCGTTTCCAGTATTCTAGTTCTCCTGTTCCCTTATCTTCTCATCTTAGCTTTAGAGTAATTCTTGACCTTTTGGTCTTATACAAATAGTTTGTAAGTAGCAATTCTATGGTTGTAACAAATGCATAATGTCATGTCTGTACCAACATAATATCACTCAAAATAGTTCCACACCCTAAAAATGCCCTGTGTTCCACCTGTTTATCCCCTCTCACTCCCCTTCAACGCCTGGAAACCGCTAATCCTTTTATTGTTTGTATAATTTTGCTTTTTTAGAATGTCACATAGTTGGAGTCATATGTTATATAGTTTTTTCAGACTGGCTTCTTTCACTTAGCAGTATGCTTTTAAGCTTTCTCCATGTCTTTTTGAAGCTAGATAGCTCATTTCTTTTTATCACTGCATAACACTCTATTGTATGCATGTGCCACAGTTGCTTATTCATTCCTCTATTAAAGACCATCTTGGTTGCTTCCAATTTGTGGTAATTATGAATGAAATTGCTATAAATATTTGTGTGCAGGTTTTTGTAGGCATACATTTTTCAACTTATTTTGGGTAAATACCTATAAGAGTGATCGCTGGATTGTTAAACAAGGTAAACCTACATTTAGCTTCCATAAGAAACTGCCAGACTGTCATCCAAAGTGACTGTACCATTTTGCATTCTCACCAGCAATGAATGACTGTTTCCCTTGCTCCACATCTTTATCAGCATTTGGTGTGATCAGTGTTTGGGATTTTAGCCACTATAACTGATGTGTGGTGGTATTCCCTTGTTGTTTTATAGCACAAATTGTTAAGCAGTTGACTGTGAACAAAAGGTTGTTAATTTAAACCTGGTTGCTATGAGTTGGAATCAATTTAACAGCAACAAGTTTGGTTTTTTGGTTTTTGATGAATAATATCATATCAACCCCATGTGTGTAGAGTACAAGTGTTCCACAGGGATTTTTTTGGCTGTAATTTTTATGGAAGCAGATCACTAGGCCTGTCTTCTGCAGTGTCACTGGGTGGGTTCAGACCACCTTTTAAATCAGCAGCCAATCACAACTGCTTGAGCCACCAGGAGACCTACTATGAGTTGGAATCAACTTGATGGCATGGGGTTTGGTTTTCAGATGAGTAATAAAGTAAGGGACTGTTTTTTTTCTTTTTTTTGTCATGTGCTTTTTGGCTTTTTGTGTGTCTTCCTTTGTGAACTTCCCGTGCAAGGTTTTTGTCCATTTATTTCCTGTTATTTTTTTTTTTTATAGTTGATTTGTAAGACCACTTTGTATATTTTATATATTCTGTATACAAATTCTTTGTCAACCACACATCTTCATTATATTGATTTCCTAATTGTTTTATATTTTAATGCTACTATAAATGTACTTTGAAATATTTCACATTGTAGTTATTCACAGCTACTATATAAAAATATGATTAATTTTTTTATGGTAACTTATAGCCTTGTTAAATCATTCTTTAGGTCTTCTAATGTTGTTTACAGACACAATGGTACAAACAGTGCAGATTTCCTGGTAACTGAAAGGTTGACAGTTTGAACCCATCCAGAAAAGGCCTGGCAATTTGCATCCATAAAGACTACAGTCAAGAAAACACTATGGGGCAGTTCTACTCTTTAACACATGGGGTTTGTAACACATGCGTTTGTAACACATGGGGTTTAGTCTGAGGCTAACTCCATGGCAGCTAACAACAACAACAACATTTTTCTATGGAAATAGCCACGTCATCTTAAAATACAGTTTTTCTTTTTATTTCTTCCTTTCTTCTTTCTTTCCTTCTTTTCTTTCTTCCTCTCTCTCTCTTCCTTTCAACATAGTTTTTAACTTTTATTTTCTTGCACTGCTGTAGTTTTTTCATGGATGCCCATTATAACATTGAGTAAATTCCTTTGTTTGCTTTGTTTACCGAGATTTTTTTACGTTATAAATGAATGCTGAATTTTGTCAAATACTTTATCTTATTTATTGAGATAGCCACATGAATTTTCTTTCTTATTCTATTGTTAAAGTAGATAACATTATCTACAGAGGCAAGCTAAACTTGGTCAAGATATATTGGTCAAGATATATATTATCTTTTTCTATATGATTTGTTTCAATTTGTTAACATATTATTTAGGTTTTTATATCCATGTTCATAAGCCAAAGTTGCTTTAATGCTCTTCTTTTAATATATTTGTCAGGTTTTGGTGTACACGTTATACCAGTCTCATACTACAAGTTGGAATAAGTTCCATCCTCCTCTTTTTCTCAGAGTTTAGGTAAAATTGGTAATGTATCTTCCTTAAATATTTGCTAGACCTTTCATGAGAAATCCTCTGGGCCTGGACTTTTCTTGTCAAAATTTTCTCAGTTGCTATGTCTCTCATAATGTAAGGATCTTCTCTCATTTATATGATTCCAGTGATTGTAGTAAATATTTTTCATAGAAAGATTGATTTGATCCAATATTAAAGAAACAATTGGTAGATTGGTTTTCTTGAGAGATATTTCTTCCTGGGGTGGGGAATAGGGACAAGGGTAATTATGGCTATAAGTAATTTTTAACTTATATTTGTCTATCCTTTATAAAAAAAAGTGGTTCTATTGTATCCCTACAGAAATCCAGAAGAAAAATACCAGCCATAAAGCCCGTAACCATTTTGAGTTTTCTATTTTTTTACATTTGAATTGTTTTATCTTTAATTCTTCTACTTCACTCTACAACATTCTGCCACTATCTTCTCTTTTCTGTCCACTAAAAGAGTCTCTGAAGTCGACTGTTTGCCTCCAGTTCTGCTTGTATCGGATGGTCTTCCATACTGCCATCAAAGGTATCTTTACTATTACACAAATTTGAAAATATTTCCCCTGCATGGCATTTTTGGATCTTTCCATCTCTCTTACTATAAAGATCAAACCCATTTACTGATTTTATGAGAATTTCTAACACATAATCCCTGCTCACTTCTCCTCTTGTTTCTCTTCTCTTCATAGTCTTGGACCCAGTCATGCTGAACTCCTTTCCTTTTTGAGTATACTGTATTCACACTTATCTCTGAGCTTTTGTATATCTTTCCCATACATAGAACCAAACCTCACCTTTTCTTTCTTCTCCTGTCTCAGCTCACCTCTGCTGTGCCACCTTCAGCGTCACTCTGAGAGGGTTTTTACATATAACCTCTACACTAAGCACTCACATAGAAATATGAAATTTTCCTACCAAAACATGCCTCTGTGAAATTACAACCATTGCTCCTTTGTACAATGTTGTCCCCAGCAGCTAGTACAGTGTTTAAAACAATTCTAAATCCTTTTGAATAATACCTTAAATACTGTGGTGTATCTTTTGAACAAAATTATAAATTAAAAAAATGGAAAAATCATGCAAGTCTGAGAATATATACTTGTAAAGTTAGAAACATGTAACTTCAAGATTTTGCTTCTGCAGAGAATCCATATGATTATGTATATATCTTTAAATTTAGTATAATTTACCAAAATGTAATTCATAGAAGAATGGTGGTTCAAAACTCCAAATGATTTTTATGTATCTCTGAAACCTCAAAGGACAAAATTCAATTAAATTACATTCTCATTCAGAAAGTATAATGCAATATAATGAGAAACGTAGGAAATTCATATTCTCCTTTATGATAAGATTATTGCTACAAGAGTAAAAATTTCATTAGGAAGTTTTTGTAACCAATAGAAAATCAGACAACATTTTACACGTCTTTGATTGGGAAATTACTAAAAGTTGCAAAATGTATAAGGATACCTTTCCCTGCTTATCAGAATTTTTTTCTTATTCTTCATTTTCATCTTGACTAATTTTCTTAACTTCTTGACTCTCATCACTTTTTTTTTTATATGACAGTTTGTGACATTTTTCTTGACTAGCTTTAATAATTATACATTTTATATACTGGCAAGGTTATGTAAAACAAATCACCCAGGTCATAGCTGGTGAAATAATTACAGGAGAAAATTGGGGATAAATTTATTATTTTCATTAACAGTTTATAACTTGTAGAAAAAAATAAGTCATATATATAGAAATAAATCCGTTAAAAATACAAATTTATTATTTCGGGTTTGTAGAAGCCAATAAGGCAAAAAGTAGTAATAATTTCTTCAAATCAGCTGAAATCATGCTAATCATATAATGGTGGAGCTACAAATCAGTGAAAATATAGTGAGTTATTCAATAGGTGTTATTATGAACGAATTCCTTTTCTGACAACAAACTTTAAAACAAACTGTAATAATCATAATCTTGAAGTTTAATTTTATGTTATTTATAAAAAATATAGTAAATAATTTTTGTTTTTATTAAAAGGAATATTAACTAATGGAGAGAGGCTGAAAACATTCCCTTTGAGAACAGGAACAAGACGAGGATGCCCTTTATCTCCACTACTATTTAACATTGTGCTGGAAGTCCTACCTCAAGCAATAAGGCAAGAAAAAGAAATAAAGGGAAACCAAATAGGTAATGAAGAGGTTAAACTGTCCCTGTTTGTGGATGATATGATACTATACATAGAAAACCCTTAAGACTATATAAGACAACTACTGGAACTAATAGAAAGATTCAGCAGAGTAACAGGATACAAGATAAACATACAAAAATCAGTTGGATTCCTATACACCAATAAAGAGAACAATGAAAAGGAAATCAGGAAAACAATACCATTTATAATAGCCCCTAAAAGAATAAAATACTTAGGAATAAATCTAATCAGGGATGTAAAAGACCTATCCAAAGAAAACTACAAAACACTACTTACTGCAAGAAAACCAAAGGGATCTACATAAATAGAAAAACACACCATGCTCATGGATAGGTAGACTCAACCTTGTGAAAATGACAATTCTACCTAAAGCAATTTACAAATACAATGCAATCCTGATACAAATACCAACAACATTCTTTAAAGAGATGGTAAAACTAATCACTAACTTTATATGGAAGGGGAAGAAACCCCAGATAAGTAAAGCACTACTGAAGAAGAGGAATAAAGTAGGAAGACTCACACTACCTGACCTCAGAAACTGCTATACAACTATGGTAGTCAAATCAGCCTGCTAGTGGTACAACAGATACATTGAACAATGGAACAGAATTGAGAATCCAGATGTAAATCCATCCACCTATGGTCACCTGATCTTTTGACAAGGGCCCAAAGTCCATCAAATGGGGAACACTCTTTTCAACAAATGGTGCTGGCAAAACTGGATGTCCATCTGCGGAAAAATGAAACAGGACCCATACCACACACCATATACAAAAACTAATTCCAAATGGATCAAAGACCTAAATATAAAGCCAAAAACTATTAAGTTCACACAAGAAAAAATAGGATCAACACTAGAGTCCCTAATACACAGCATTAACAAAATACTAACCATAACCAACAACACACATATTCTGGAAGATAAGCTAGATAACTAGGATCTAGTAAAAATTAAACACTTAGGCTCATCAAAAGACTTCACCAAAAGAGTAAAAAGAGAATATACAGACTGGGAAAAAATTTTTGGACATTACAAGTCAGACAAAGGACTAATCTCTAAAATCTACAAGAAAATCCAACACCTCTACAACAAAAAGACAAATAATCCAATTAAAAAATGGGCAAAGGAAATGATCAGACTTCACCAAAGAAGACATTCAAGTGGCCAACAGACACATGAGGAAATGCTTGCAATCACTAGCCATTAGAGAAATGCAAATGAAAACTAGAATGAGATACCATCTCACCCTGGCATTACTGGCACGAATCAACAACACTGGAAATAACAGATGTGGGAGAGGTTGCAGGGAGATTGGAACTTTTATGCACTGCTGGCGGGAATGCAAAATGACACAAAAACCATTCTGGAAAATGATATGGCACTTCTTTAGAAAGCTAGAAATATAAACTCCATACGATCCAGCAATCCCACTCTTAGGAATATATCCTAGAGAAATAAGAGCCGTCACATGAATAGACATATGCCTACCCAAGTTCATAGCAGCATTGTTCACAATAGCAAAAAGATGGAAACAACCTAGATGCCCATCAACAGATGAATGGATAAACAAACTATGGTACATACCCACAATGGAGTATTATGCAATGATAAAGAACAATGATGAATCTGTGAAGCATGTCAAAACATGGATCAAACTGGAGCACATTATGCTGACTGAAATAAGTCAATCACAAAAGGACAAATATTGTATGAGATCTCTAGTGCAAAAACTCATGAAAAAGTTTACACACAAAAAGAAAAAATCCCTATTGGTTAAAAGGGAAGCGTGGGGGGAAACTAAATTAGCAATAGATAGGTGGTGTCATTGGTGAAGGGTGAGACAGTACACAATACTGGGGAAACCAGCACAAAATGTACAAGGAAAGGTCATGGAAGCTCCATAGACACATCCAAACTCCCTGAGGGACTGAATTACTGGGCGGAGGGCTGTGGGGACCATGGTCTCAGGGAACATCTAGCTCAATTGGCATAACACAGTTTATAAAGACAATGTTCTACATTCTACCTTGGTGAGTAGCGTCTGGGGTCTTAAAAGCCTGTGAGCAGCCATATAAGATACAATACTGGTCTCACCCGTTCGGGAGCAAGGAAGAATGAAGAGAACAGGATACAAGGTGAAGATTAGTCCAAAGGAATAATGGACCACAGCTACCAAGGCCTCCACCAGACTGAATCCAGTACAGCTAGATGGTGCCTAGCTACCACCACTGACTGCTCTGACTGGGATCACAACAGAGGGTCCTGGACAGAGCTGGAGAAGGATGTAGAACAAAATTCTAACGCAAAAAAAAAGACCAGATTAACTGGCCTGACAGAGACTGGAGAAACCCTGAGAGTACGGCCCCCGGAAACCCTTTTAGCTCAGTGGTGAAGTCACTTCAGAGGTTCACCATTCAGCCGGAGATTGGACAGCCCCATAAAACAAAATGGGACTAATGAGGCACAGCAGTCAAGGACAAGACCTAGAAGGCAGCAGGGGACAGGAAAGCTGGTGATATGAAACCCAAGGTTGAAAAGGGAAAGAATTGACATGTTTTGGGGTTGTTAAGCATTGTCATAGGGCGATATGTTTACTAACTGTTTAATGAGAAACTATTCTGTAAACTTTCATCTAAGGTACTAAAAAAAAAAATTATCTATGGGAGATCCAATTGACAAAAGCAACTGAAAAGGTTTGATGGGAAGCCTAGAGGACAGTGAGTTGAAGATAATGGCGATGGAATAATTTGGAAAAGGATAGTAAGAATAGCAGCACAGTGGAAGAATGTAATCAATGTCACTGAATTGTACATGTAGAAATTTTTGAAATGATGTGTCTTTGGCTACGTATATATATATATATATATATATATATATATATATATATATATATATATATATATACATTTTTTTTTTAGGATTTTTTTAAATTGTAATTTTGGTGAAGGTTTACAGGACAAATAGTTTCTCATTAAACAGTCAGTACACACATTGTTTTATGACATTGGTTAACAACCCCACAACATGTCAACTCTCTCCCTTCTTGAAATTTTTTTTTTTTTTTTTTTTGGTGAAAATATACATAGCCAAAGATACACCATTTCAAAAATATCTACATTCACAGTTCAGTGACATCCAGTACGTTCTTCCAGTTGTGCTGCTATTCTTACTTTAGATTAAGGTTTACGGAACAAAATAGTTTCTCATTAAAGAGTTAGTACACGTGTTGCCCTATGACAATGGTTAACAACCCCACTACGTGACAACACTGTCCTGACTCAACCTTGGGTTTGCTATCACCAGCTTTCCTGTCCCCTCCCGCCTTCTAGTCCTTGTCCCTGGACGGCTGTGCCTCATTAGTCCCATTTTGTTTTATGGGGCTGTCCAATCTCCGGCTGAACGGTCAACTTCAGGAGTGACTTCATCACAGAGCTAAAAAGGTGTCCGGGGGCCATACTCTCGGGGTTTCTGCAGTCTCTGTCAGGCCAGTAAATCTGGTCTTTTTTGTGTGTGTTAGAATTTTGTTCTACATCCTTCTCCAGTTCTGTCCAGAACCCTCTGTTGTGATCCCAGTCAGAGCAGTCAGTGGTGGTAGCCAGGCACCATCTAGCTGTACTAGACTCAGTCTTGTGGAAACCTTGGTAGCTGTGGTCCATTAGTCCTTTGGACTAATCTTCTCCTTGTATCCTGTTCTCTTCATTCTTCCTTGCTCCCAAATGGGTGAGCCCAGTGGAGTATCTTAGATGGCTGCTCACAGGCTTTTAAGAGCCCAGATGCTACTCACCAAGGTAGAATGTGGAACATTGTCTTTATAAACTGTGTTATGCCAATTGAGCTAGATGTTCCCTGAGACCATGGTCCCCACAGCCCTCCGCCCAGCAATTCGGTCCCTCAGGGAGTTTGGATGTGTCAATGGAGCTTCCATGACTTTTTCTGGTACAAGTTGTGCTGGTTTCCCCAGTATTGTGTACTGTCTCACCCTTCACCAATGATACCACTTATCTATTGCTTATTTAGTATTCCTCCCAGCCGTCCCATCCCTCGTAACCAACAAAGATTGTTACTTTTTGTGTGTAAACTTTTTCATGAGTTTTTACAATAGAGGTCTCATACAATATTTGTCCTTTTGTGATTGACTTATTTCAATCAGATTAATGTCCTCCAGTTTCTTCCAAGTTATGAGATGCTTCACAGATTTATCGTTGTTATTGTTACATACTACTCCATTGTGTGTATGTACCATAGTTTGTTTATCCATTCATCTGTTGATAGGCATCTAGGTTGTTTCCATCTTTTTGCTATTGTGAACAATGCTGCCATGAACATAGGTGTGGATATGTCTATTCGTGAGATGCCTCCTTTTTCTCTAGGATATATTCCTGAGAGTGGGATTGCTGGATCATATGGTATTTCTATTTCTAGCTTTCTAAGGAAGCACCATTTCTTTTTCCAAAATGGTTGTGTCATTTTGCATTTCTGATCTCCCTGCAGCCTCTCCAACTTTGTTATTTCCAGTGTTTTTGAATCTTGCCAGTAATGCTGTGGTGAGATGTTATCTCATAATGGTTTTAATTTGCATTTCTCTAATGGCTAGTGAACACGAGCATTTCCTCATGTGTCTGTTGGCCACTTGAATGTCTTCTTTGCTGAAGTGTCTGTTCATTTCCTTTGCCCATTTTTTAATAGGGTTGTTTGTCTTTTGGTGGTAAAGGTGTTGGATTTTCTTGTAGATTATGGAGATTAAATCTTTGTCTGACTTGTAATGTCCAAAATTTTTTCCCCCAGTCTGTATATTCTCTTTTTACTCTTTTGGTGAAATCTTTTGAAGAGCATAGGTGTTTGATTTTTAGAAGATCCCAGTTATCTAGCTTATCTTCTGGCGTTTGTGTGTTGATGGTTATGGTTTGTATCCTGTTAATGCCATATATTAGGACCTGTAGTGTTGGTCCTATTTTTTCTTGTGTGAACTTTACAGTTTTTGGCTTTATATTTAGGTCTTTGATCCATTTGGAATTAGTTTTTGCATATGGTGTTAGGTTTAGGACCTGTTACTTTTTTTTGCAGATGGATATCCAGTTTTGCCAACACCATTTGTTATAAAGACTGTCTTTTCCCCATTTGATGGATTTTGGGCCGTTGTCAAAGATCAGGTGACCATAGGTGGTTGGATTTACATCTGGGTTGTCAATTCTGTTTCATTGGTCAATGTACCTGCTGCTTTACCAGTACCAGGCTGTTTTGACTACCTTAGCTATATAGTAGGTTCTGAGGTCAGGTAGTGGGAGTCCTCCAACTTTATTCTTTTTCTTCAATTGTGCTTTACTTAATCAGGGCTTCTTCCCTTTCTATATAAAGTTAATGATTAGTTTTTCTATCTCTTTGAAGAATGTTGTTGGTATTTGGATCAGGATTGCATTGTATTTGTAAACTGCTTTAGGTAGAATTGTCATTTTCACAATGTTGAGTCTACCTATCCATGAGCATGGTATGTTTTTCCATTTATGTAGATCCCTTTGGGTTTCTCGAAGTAGTGTTTTGTAGTTTTCTTTGGATAAGTCTTTTACATCCAAGGTCATATTTATTCCTAAGTATTTTATTTTTTTAGGGGCTATTATAAATGGTATTGTTTCTTGATTTCCTTTTCTTTGTACTATTTATTCATGTACAGGAATCCAACTGATTTTTGTATGTTTATCTTGCATCCTGCTACTCTGCTGAATCTTTCTATTAGTTCCAGTAGATTTCTTTTGGAGTCTTTACAGTTTTCTATGTATAGTACCATATCATCTGCAAACAGGGACAGTTTAACTTCTTCATTACCAATTTGGGTGCCCTTTATTTCTTTTTCTTGCCTTATTGCTCTAGCTAGAACTTCCAGCACAATGTTAAATAGGAGTGGTGATAAAGGGCATCCTTGTCTTGTTCCTGTTTTCAAGGGGAATGTTTTCAGCCTCTCTCCATTAAGAATGATGTTGGCTGTTGTTTTTGCGTAGATGCCCTTTGTTATGCTGAGAAATTTCCCTTCTATACCTAATTTATTGAGAGTTTTTATCGAGAATGGGTGTTGGACTTTGTCGAATGCCTTTTCTGCATCAGTTGAGATGATCATGTGATTCTTTTCTTTCCTTTTACTTATGTGGTAGATTACATTGATTGATTTTCTAATGTTGAACCATCCTTGCATACCTGTTATAAATTCTACTTGGTCCTGGTGTATTTTTTTTTTTTTTTTTTTTGATATGATGCTGAATTCTATTGGCTGGAATTTTGTTGAGAATTTTTGCATCTATATTCATGAGAGATATTGGTGTGTAGTTTTATTTTGTTGTTGCATCTTTGCCTGGCTTTGGTATTGGGGTTGTGCTGGCTTCATAGAATGAATTTGGAAGTGTTGTTTCTTTTTCTATGCTCTGAAATAGTTTGGGTAGTACTGGTACAAGCTCTTCTCTGAATGTGTTGTAGAATTCTCCTGTGAAGACATCTGTGCCAGGGCTTTTTTTTTTTTTTTTTTCCCGGAGTTTTTTTTATTACCTTCTTAATCTTTGCTATGTATATTTTCAAGGAAAAAAAAAAAATGTCCTCCAAGGTCGAGAAAGGAGACTGTTGACATGTTGTGGGGTTGTTAACCGATGTCATAAAACAATATGTGTACTGACATTTTAATGAGAAACTATTTGTTCTGCAAACCTTCATCTAAAGTACAATTAAAAAAGTTTTTAAAAAAAATGTAAACACACATGCACAAAAAAAGAATATTACCTGGAGAGCTTATTTCCCATTTCAACATATTCATTATGGCCAAAGTGTACTTATTTCCCCAAAAACTTAATTCTCCTCCAGTGTTATGAATCTTGACTAATGACACCTTTATCCAAAGCTAACAAACCTGACTCCTATTTTTCCTTCTCCCTCCTCTAACCCAATTAATTATTTAATTCTTTTTATTCTACAGGGTAAATCTTTCTTAGATTCATTCCTTCTCCATTTCCCATTACTACATGCAGTCCTTTCTAGTTCTTCTTAATTTTTGAGATGCCTATTTTTCCCATTGCTGTCAGTTACCTTTTAAATCTTGTAAGTTTTTTTTCTCTAAATACCTGCAATGACTCCCCACCACCATGAGGAAGAATTCCAGTCTCCTTAATATAAGATAAAAAGATGTTCATTTTTGGACTACTATATAATCTGTTTCAAGAATGTTGATTAATCAACCATTCTAAAGAAGACTTTTCAAAAAGAAAACAGGTAAATTTTTTTGTATATATAATGGGCTGAAAGGAAGGTATGCTACTTCCTGTCTCCACTCCCTCACATATCACTTAACTTTGGTTGCAAAGTGGGATGATTTCACAGTGTGGTTTTCTGTTTCAAGATAGATGTGGGCATAGATATAACATTAGGGAATTATCTTAGACAATGATGCAGACTCCTATCTTTAGAGTTCCCCCCCACAAAGTAAAAATGCTATTTCTGGTCACCTCTCAGTGTGTCACCTGAGTACACAAGGTTTGCATGGCCTGTGGATTCAACTTTTTATTGTGTGTGTGTTTCTGAATTTGTAGCCCTTTTGTAACTAGTACATTCACCCAAAAAATGAAAATTTACTCTTGGTTTATTAGGAAACCCTGGTGGTGTAGTTGTTAAGAACCATGGCTGTTAACCAAAAGGTCAGTAGTTTGAATCCATCAGGCACTCCTTGGAAACCATATAGGGCAATTCTACTCTGTCCCATAGGGTCGCTATGAGTCCGAATTGACTCGACGGCAATGGGTAACGGTATTGGTTTATTGACTTCTTTATTTCTGAGGCTTGCACTTTTTATGTGAGGATCTACTTCTTATTCACTTATCTCACTTATCTTGCATAATGAGACAATCTTATAAAAATTTTAAAGTGTAATATTCTTGTAGTTGACACGTTCTGACCAGATCAGAGACATGAGGTTTGTTTTTTTTTTTTTTTGTTAGGTTCAGTGTGTTCACTTGTTTGATAGGAACATAGTTAGTCCCTATTTTGAGTCAAATTTTTCTATAGGAATAAATGTAAAATGTGTTTAGGAGGGTGGAAAAAGGAGATTCCTGGAGTTAAATCATTGCAGATTATTATTTTATTTATTGAGAATTTTTTCATTTCATTAACATTATCTATCTTTTCACAGATGTTGTCTCATAAGGAGGTGGTAAACAACCTTATTTATAGTGTTTTATCACATCTAACTTCCATTTCAGTGTTTATAGGTTTGTTTGTTTTTTTTCCCCAGGTTTCATTTTTTAGCACTAGGACCTGTAGATCATTATAAAAATAAAATTTTAAAGGCTAGAAAGAACATTTTAAATTATAAGAAGGAATACTAAAATAAGACAAAAAATAGTCACTAAAATCACAGCAGAAATTCTGATTCACATAAATAGCAAACTGTGTAAAGCTAAATTTGCGTAGCTTGGTTGCTATTTTATGTTTGCCAGCTTAGTACTTTTCATATGGCAATGGTGTATAATAGCTTCCAGTTATTTGGTCTGCAATTTTCAGTTTATGCAATTAAGGATGAATTTTCAAACAAATTTTAGATTAGCATTATTTCAAATTTTGTGAAAAAATAAATATGCTATTTAAAATGAGCTGTGGTAGATACTCTCCATAGGTATCTTCCAACAATTCCTCTTCTCCATATACTTACATGTTTCTAGTCTCATCAAGAGCTGTAGTCAATTTCAATTCCCTCTGAATCTGGATTGAACTTATTTGGACTATTGAAGTGGGCAGAAGTGTGCCTGTCCTGGCATAGACTGCATAAGTTTTGGCAACTTCCGTTGGACATCTTTTAGACTGCCTGAGAAAGAGAAACCAGGTGGAGGAAAACTAAGGGTCACAGTCAGCATCAACTGACAATCAGATGAATGAGGCCTCTTGGATATCCAGCCCCAGATGAGCTCCAGCTGAATGTAGCCACATGCACAGCCCCAGGACAAAGCATGTGGAGCAGAATTACCCAGCTAAGCACTGCCTGAATTCCTGACCTACAGAGTCATAGGAAATGATACAATGCTGTTTTTTTTTCTTGTTGTTGCTGTTCAAATATATCTTTTTTAAAAAAAAAAATAGATATATTTTAAATTGTACTTTAGATGAATATTTACAGAGCAAACTAGTTTCTCATTAAAAAATTAATACATATATTGTTTTCTGACATTGGTTGCCAACCCCATGACATGTCAACTCTCTCCACTTCTGGACCTTGGGTTCCCCATTACCAGCTTTCCTATCTCCTTCTGCCTTCTCGTCCTTGCCCCTGGGCTGATGTGCCTCTTCAGTCTTGTTTTGTTTTATGGGCCTGTCTGATCTTTGACTAAAAAGTGAACCTCAGGAGTGACTTCATTACTGAGCTTAAAAGGGAGTCTGGGAGCCATGCTCTCAGGGTTTCTCCAGTCTCTGTCAGACTAGTCTGTTCTCTTTTTTCGCAACTTAGAATTTTGTTCTACATTTTTCTCCCGCTCTGTCCGGGACCCTCTACTGTGATCCCTGTCAGGGAAGTCAGTGGTGGTAGCCAGACACCGTCTAGTTTTGCTGGACTCGGTCTGATGGAGGCTGTGGTAGTTGTGGTCCCTTAGTCCTTTGGACTAATCTTTCCCTTGTATCTTTGGTTTCCTTCTTTCTTTGTTGCTCCAGATGGGGTGAGGCCAGCGGAGTAACTTAGACGGCTGCTCACAAGATTTTAAGACTCCAGATGCTACTCACCAAAGCAGAATGTAGAACATTTTCTTTATAAACTATGTTATGCGAAGTGAGCTATATGTTCCCCAAGATCATGGTCCCTCCAGCCTTCAACCCAGTAATTTGGTCCCTCAGGGAGTTTGGAAGTGTCTATGTAGTTTCCATGACCTTTCCTTGTACAAGTTGTGCTGGCTTCCCCAGTACTGTCTACTGCCTTACCCTTCACCAAAGTTACCACTTACCTGTTGTCTATTGTTTTTCCCTCCCACTCCTCCTTTCCCTTGAAATCATCAAAGATTGTTTCTTTTTCTGTGTAAGCATTTTCATGAGTTTTTATAGTAGTGGTCTAATACAATATTTGTCCCATTGTAGTTGACTTATTTCACTCAGCATAATGCCCTCCAGATTCATTCACATTGTGAGATGCTTCACAGATTCATCAGTGTTCTTTATTGTTATGTAGTATTCCGTTTTGTGTATGTACCATGTTTTATTTATACATTCATCTGTTAATGGGCACCTAGGTTGTTTCCATCTTTTTGCTATTGTGAACAATGCTACAATAAACGTGGATTTGCATATGTCTATTCCTGTGATGGCTCTTATTTTTCTAGGATATATTCCTAGGAATGGGATTACTGGATCATATGGTATTTCTATTTCTAGCTTTTTAAGGAAATGTCGTATCATTTTCCAAAATGGCTGTACCATTTTGTGTTCCCACCAGCAGTGCATAAGAGTTCCAATCTCCCCGCAGCCTCTGCAACATTTGTTATTTTCTGTTTTTTTGATTGTGACAGTAATGTCTGGGAGATGGTAACTTATTGTGGTTTTGGTTTGCATTTCTCTAATGGCTAGTGATTGCAAGCATTTCCTCATGTGTCTGTCAACCATTTGAATGTCTTCTTCGGTAAAGTACCTGTTCATATCTTTTCCCATTTTTAAATTGGATTATTTGTCTTTTTGGTGTTGGATTTTCCTGTAGGTGTTAGAGATTAGGACTTTGTCAGATTTGTCATAGCCAAAATTTTTTCCCAGTTTGTAGGTTCTCTTTTTTTTCTTAGTAAGATAATCATCAACACTGATTATCATAGCTAAACTTTTTTTTAACTCTTTTTTATTTTTTTATTGTTGTACTTTAAATGAAGTTTACATTTCAAGTTAGTCTCCCATACAAAAATCTATACATACATTGTTATGTGACCCTAATTGCTCTCCCCATACTGTGACAGCACTCTCCTTTCAACCCCTGATTCCCCATGTCGATTCAACCAGCTCCTAACCCTCTCTGCCTTCCCATCTCACTTCCAGACAGAAGCTGCCTGTTTAGTCTCTCGTATCTACTTGAGCTAAGAGGCACACTCCTCACCAGTATCACTTTATGTCCCGCAGTCCGGTCCAATCCTGTCTGAAAAGTTGGCCTCTGAAATTGTTTTAGTTCTGGGCTGGTAGAGAACCCAGGGGCCGTGCTTTCTGGGATTACTCCAGTCTCAGTCAGACCATTAAGTCTGGTCTTCTTACAGGAATTTGAGTTCTGCATCATACCTTTCTCCTGCTCCATCCGGGACTCTCTGTTGTATTCCCTGTCAGGGCAGTCATTGGTGGTAGCCAGGCACTATCTAGTTCTTCTGGTCTCAGGCTGATGAAGTCTCCGGTTTATGCGGCCCTTTCTGTCCCTTGGGCTAATACTTTCCTTGTGTCTTCAGTGTTCTTTATTCTCCTTTACTCCAGGTGGTTGGGACCAATTGATGTATCTTAGATGGCCGCTTGCAAGCTTTTAAGACCCCAGATGCCATTCAGCAAAGTAGGATGCAGAACATTTTTTTAATAAGTTTTGTTATGCCAATTGACTAGATGTCCCCTGAAAGCATGGTCCCCAGACCCCTACCCCTGCTACTCCGTCCCTCAAAGTGTTTGATTGTATTCAGGAAACTTCTTAGATTTGGTTTAATCCAGTTGTGCTGATTTCCTCTGTAGTGTATGTTGTCCTTCCCTTCTCCTAAGGTAATTCTTATCTACTATGTAGTTAGTAAATAACTCTCATCCTCCCTCCCCACCCTCCTAACCATCAAAGAATGTTTTCTTCTGCATTTAAACCATTTCTTGAGTTCTTATAATAGTTGTCTTAGACAGTGTTTGTTCTTCTGTGACTGACTAAATTCACTCAGCATAATGACCTCCAGCTTCCTCCATGTTATGTTTCACTGCTTCATCATTGATTTTTATCATTGCGTAGTATTCCATTGTGTGGATATACTGTAATTTGTTTATCCATTTGTCTGTTGATGGGCATCTAGGTTGTTTCCATCTTTTTCTAATTGTGAACAGTGCTGCAATGAACATGGGTGTGCATATATCTGTTCATGTAATGGCTCTTATTTCTCTCAGCTATATTACAAGGAATGAGATAGCTGGATCCTATGGTACTTCTATTTCTAGCTTTTTAAGGAAGCGCCAAATCGATTTCCAAAGTGGTTGTATCATTTTACATTCCCACCAACAGTGTGTAAATGTTCTAGCCTCTCCACAACCTTTCCAGCATTTATTATTTTGTGCTTTTTGGATTAATGCTAGCCTTGTTTGAGTGAGATGGTATCTCATTGTAGTTTTGATCTGCATTTCTCTAACGGTTAATGATTGTGAACATTTCTTCATGTGTCTGTTAGCTGCCTGAATATCTTCTTTGTCAAAGTGTCTGTTCATATCCTTTGCCCACGTTTTAATTGGGTTATTTGTCTTTTTGTTGTTGAGGTTTTTCAGTATCTTGTAGATTTTAGAGATTAGACACTGATCATATTTGTCGTAAACAAAAATTTTTTCCCAGTCTGTAGGGTATCTTTTGACTCTTTTGGTGAAGCCTTTTGATGAGCATAAGTGATTTTTAGGAGCATCCAGGTATCTAGTCTCTCTTCTGGTGTTTGTGCATTGTTACTTACGGTTCATATTGTGTTTATGTCATGTATTAGGGCTCCTAGCATTGTCTCTATTTTTCTTCCATGATCTTTATCGTTTTCAATTTTATATTTAAGCCTTTGATCCAGTTTGAGTTAGTTTTTGTGCATGGTCTGAGGTATGGGTCTTGTTTCAGTTTTTTGCTGATAGATATCCAGTTATGCCAGCACCATTTGTTAAAGGCATTGTCTTTTCCCCAATTAATGGGCTTTGGGCCTTCGTCAAATATTAGCTGCTCATAGGTGGATGAATTTTTGTCTGGATTCTCAATTCTGTTCCATTGGTCTATGTATCCGTTGTTGTGCTAATACCAGGCTGTAAAGACTATCATGGCGGTATAATAGGCTCTAAAATCAGGTAGTGTGAGGCCTCCCACTTTGTTCTTCTTCTTGAGTAATGCTTTATTGTTTAGGGCCTCTTCTCCTTCCATATGAAGCTGGTAATTTGTTTGTCCATCTCATTAAAAAACGCTTATGGAATTTGGATCGGGATTTTGTTGTATCCATAGATCTCTTCGGGTAGAATTGACATTTTCACTATGTTGAGTCTACCTACCCATGAGCAATGTATGTTTTTCTACTTATGCAGGTTTCTTTGGGTTTCTTGCAGTAGTGTCTTGTAGTTTTCATTGTACAGATCATTTACATCTCTGGTTAGATTTATTCCTAAGTATTTTATCTTCTTGGGGGCTGTTGTTAATGGTATTGATTTGATAATTTCTTCTTCGAGGTTCTCTTTGTTGGTGTAAAGGAATCCAACTGATTTTTGTATGTTTATCTTGTATCTTCAAAATTTGTTGGAATCTTCCATTAGTTCCAGTAGTTTTCTTGTGGATTCTTTGGGGTTTTCTGTGTATAGGATCATATCATCTGTAAATAGAGACATTTTCACTTCTCCCCTACCACTTTGGATACCCTTCATTTCTTTTTCTAGCCTAATTCCTCTGGCTAGGACCCCCAGCACAATGTTGAGTGGTGATAGAGGGCATCCTTGTCTGGTTCCTGTTATCAACAGGAATTCTTTCAAAGTCTCTCCATTTAGGATGATGTTGCCTGTTGGCTTTGTATAGATACCCTTAATTATATTGAAGAATTTCCCTTCTATTCCTATTTTGTTAAGAGTTTTTATCATGAATCTGTGTTGGACTTTGTCAAATGCCTTTTCTGCATTGATTGATAAGATCATGTGGTTCTTGTAATTTGTTTTATTCATGTGATGGATTACATTGATTGTTTTTCTAATGTTGGACCATCCCTGCATACTTGGCATAAATCCCACTTGATCATGATGAATTATTTTTTTGATATGTTGCTGAATTCTATTGGCTAGAATTTTGTTGAGGATTTTTGTGTCAATGTTCATGAGGGATATTGGTGTGGAATTTTCTTTTTTTGTGTATCTGTACCTGGTTTTGGTATCAGGATTATGCTGGCTTCATAAAATGAGTTTGGGAGTATTCCATCTTTTTCCATGCTCTGAAATACCTTTAGTAGCAGTGGTGTTAAGTCTTCTCTGAAAGTTTGGTAGAATTCTCCATTGAAGCCATCCTAGCCAGGGCTTTTTTTGGTTGGGAGTTTTTAATTACCTTTTCAATATCTTCTTTTGTTATGGGTTTATTTAGTTGTTCTACCCCTGTTTGTGTTGGTTTAAGTAGGTAGTGAGTTTCTAGAAATTTGTCCATTTCCTCTAGGTTTTCAAATGTGTTAGAGTACAATTTTTCATAGCATTTTGTTATGATTGTTTTAATTTCAGTTGGATCAGTTGTGATATCACGCATCTCATTTTTTATAAGGGTTATCTGCGTCCTCTCCTGTTTTTCTTTTGTCAGTTTGGCCACTGGTTTATCAATTTTGTTGATCTTTTCAAAGAACCAATTTTTGGTCTTGTTAACTATTTCAATTGTTTTTCTATTCTCTATTTCATTTAATTCTTCTCTAATTCTTGTTGTTTCCTTTCTTCTGGCACTGAGAGCTTCTTTTGCTGCTCTCTTTCTACTTGTTTCAGTTGTAGGGTTAATGTTTTGATTATGGCCCTTTCTTCTTTTTGTATGTGTGCATTTATTGTTATAAGCTGACCTCTGAGCACTGTTTTTGCTATGTCCCAAAGGCTTTGGTAGGATGTGTTTTCATTCTTGTTTGATTCTTTGAATTTCTTTATTCCATCCTTAACTTCTATAACACAGTAGTTTTTGAGCAAGGTGTTGTTCAGTTTCCATGTGTTTGATTTTTTTTCCTTGCTTTTTCTGTTGTTGATTTCTACTTTCAGGGGTTTATGGTCAGAAAAGATGCTTTGTAGTATTTTGATGCTCTGGATTTTGTTAAGGCTTATTTTATGTCGTAATATGTATTCTATTCTGGAGAATGTTCCATGTGCATTGGAAAAGACAGTGTACTTGGCTGCTGTTGAGTGGGGGTGTTTGGTATATGTTTATGAGATCAAGTTGGTTGATTGCAACATTTATCTCTTCCATGTCTTTGCTGAGCTTCTTTCTGAATGTTCTGTCCTTCACTGAAACTGGTGTGTTGAAGTCTCCTACTACTATTGTGAAGCTGTCTCTTTCTCTTTTCAGTGCTGTTAGAGTTTATTTTATGTATTTTGGATCCCTGTCATTGGGTGCATAAATATTCATTATAGTTATGTCCTCTTGGTGTACTGACCCTTTAATCATTCTATAGTGTCCTTCCTTATCCTTTGTGGTGGATTTTACTTTAAAGTCTATTTTGTCAGAGTTCAATATTGTCATTTCTGCTCTTTTTTGAGTGTTGTTTGCTTGATACAATTTTTTTCATCCTTTGAGTTTTAGCTTGTTTGTATCTTTAAGTCTAAGGTGTGTCTCTTGTAGGCAGCATATAGGCGGATAGTGTTTTTTTATCCAGTCTGTCACTCTGTCTCTTTATTGGTGTATTTAGTCCGTTTACATTCAGCATACTTATTGATATGCATGAGTTTAGTGATGTCATTTTTTGTGTGTTGTTCACAGTTTCTTTGTTCCACTTAATTTTCTGTGCTGTGTCGTTTTTCTTTATGTATTTTCTTTTCATTGATGTTGATTTTGTGTTTGCTGAGTCTTTATATTTTCTAGTTTTTATTTTGATTTGTAGGATTGTTAGTTTCCTTTGTGGTTACCTTGATGTTTACCCCTATTTTTCTAAGTTTATACCAGTCTTTTATTTCTTTATATCGCCTTGACCTCCCCTGCATATGAAAAATCTGTCTACATTTTTTAAGTACCTTTTTTCTTTTAACGTTGTCATTTTTTACATATTGATGTCTCTGTTTCCCTATTTTCTATGTTTTAACTTTGATGTATTTTTGTGACTTCCCTATCTGAGTCGGTATCTGGTTGCTCTGTCCTGTGTTCTAGTCTTGGGTTGTTATCTGATGTTATTGATTTTCTAACTGGAGGACTCCCTTTAGTATTTCTTGTATTTTTTGTTTGGTTTTTGTAAATTCCCTAAACATTTGTTTATCTGGAAATGCCCTAATTTCGCCATCATATTTAAGAGACAGTTTTGCTGGATATATAATTCACAGCTGGCAGTTTTTTTCCTTCAAGGCTTTATATATGTCATCCCATTGCCTTCTTGCCTGCATGGTTTCTCCTGAGTAGTCCGAGCTTATTCTTATTGACTCTCGTTTGTAGATGACTTTTTGTTTATGACAAGCTGCTCTTAAAATTCTCTCTTTATCTTTGGTTTTGGCAAGTTTGATTATAATATGTCTTAGTAACTTTCTTTTGGGCTCTACCTCATATGGAGTTTGAAGAGCATCTTGGATAGATATCTTCTTATCTTTCATAATATCAGGGAAGTTTTCTGTCAACAAATCTTCAACAATTCTCTCTGTATTTTCTGTTATCACTCCTGTTCTGGTGGTCTAATCACTTGTTGATTACTTCTCTTGATAGAGTCCCACATAAGTCTTAGAGTTTCTTCATTTCTTTTAATTCTTTTGTCTGGTTTTTCCTCAGATATGTTAGTGTCAAGTGCTTTATCTTCATTGTCACTAATTCTGACTTCTACTGCCTCAATTCTCCTCCTATGACTTTCTATTGAGTTGTCTAGTTCTGAAATTTTATTGTTAATATTTTGGATTCCTGATTGCTGTCTCTCTATGGATTCCAGCAGCCTATTAAATTAGTCATTATGTTCTTGAATAACCTTTATAAGTTCCACTACTGCTTTGTCTGTATGTTCTTTGCATAATCTGTGTTTTGACGAACTTCCTTTCTAATTTCTTTAAGAGTTTTGTATATTAATCTTTTGTATTCTACCTCTGGTAATTCCAAAAAATTCTCTTCCTCCAGAAAATTTATTCATTCTGTATTTTGGAAGCTTGCTGAAGCCATCATGGACTGCCTCTTTATGTGACTTGATATTGACTGTTGTCCTCGAGCCATCTATAAGTTATTATTATTTTATTTTATATTTGTTTAGTGTGTCCTAGCTTCTTGTTTTGTTTTGGCATGCCCAAGTAGGCTGCTCATGTGCACTAGTTTGATTATTGGCACCTTTGAAGCTCTAACGTTCTGTCACCAGGTAGTTAGGTCTGTACTAAGTATGTGTGCCCAGGAGTCCATTAAATTTTCCTGTATGGATTCATCTCAGTTGTCTAGGCAGTTGGTCACCAAGAGTGTGGTGCAGGCTCTCACCTGTAGTCTTAGAGAGGCATGGGTGTTTGGTATAGGCACAGGTATCTGGTTGCAGTAGTGGGTCACGTGCTGACCAAGGCAGGGGGCTGACCGCTGCCCCTGAGTGTCTAAAAGGAAAGGGTGTCCCTGTTACCTAGAGCAAGTAGATAGGTGAGTTTGGCAGCTTGACTATGAATACCCTACTCTGTTGGCTGTAAAGACTGGAGGGCACCACTTATTCTTGGACCCCTGTAGCAGATGATTTGGTGACATGGGTGGAGCCAAAGCCCCTGATGTGGACAGGTAAGGCACCTGCTTAAAGGGCAGAGCAGTGTCAAGCATCACAAATCTGCCACTTCACAGCTGAAGAAGTTGAAGTTAGACCTCAGGTATTTACCTTGTTGTATTGTGGTAGTGAGAGCTTATGCTGTTGAGATGGGTCCATACAAGTCTATACAGGGACGGAAGGCACTCAAAGTCTGTGGACCCCTTATGCCTGTGCCTAGGCAAAGGAACTGTGCCAACCCTGAGTTTCTGGCTTAGGGGATCCATTAGCTTATTTTTTCCCCATTTGTTAGTTTGTTCCATCTCCAAGGCCAGGAGAATGGGTCAGAGTGCCTTATGGGATCTACTTCTGGCCCAGGGGACTCACAGATCATTGAAGCTGGCCAGACCCAGTGCAGAGCGGGGAGGAAGGAGGTAAATGGGATACAGGTATTTCCCAAATTTTATTTTTTAATCCCTGCGAAAGGCATGTACTTATCTTTAGCCACTTGTGTGATGCTTTTCACTGGTTCTGAGTGTCCAAGTAGAATCTCTGCTACTGGATCTCTCTCTATGTGGAAAGTGCCTCCAGAGCGAGTGAGTGGAGCTGTATGCCCACCTCACAGTGCACACTGAGCTGATCTGGGCTGAAGGGCTGTGGTTCCCGGTGGGTCAGGACAGGCAACTCCTGGCTGCTTCCAAGCCATCTCTCTCTCTCCCCCCATCACGCAGTCCGATTCTTCAACTTTGCCTTGTTTAGGGCTCCTAGATATTCATATACAATCAATTCACTTGATTTTTCAAGTCTTTGTTGTAAGAGGGAAATAGGAAGTCCTCTGACTACTCTGACATCTTGGCCCCACCTCTGTAGGTTCTCTTTTTACTCTTTTGGTGAAGTTTTTTAATGAGCATAAGTGTTTAATTTTTAGAAGATCCCAGTTATCTAGCTTATCTTCTGGTGTTTTGTGTATTGTTAGTCATACTTTATATCCTGTTAATGATGTGTATGAGGGCCTCTAGCATTAACTCTATTTTTTCTTCTATAAACTTTATAGTTTTGGTTTTATATTTACATCTTAGATCCATTTTGAATGAGTCTTGTTCCATTTTTTTGCAGATGGACATCCAGTTTTGCCATCACTATTTGTTAAAAAGACTGTTTCTTCCCCTTTTGATGGACTTCAGGCATTTGTAGAAGATCAGGTGACCACGGTGAATAGATTTACATCTGGGTTCTCAATTCTGTTCCATTGGTCAATGTGTCTGTCCTTGTACCAGTACCAGGCTGTTTTACTACCTGAGCTGTATTGTAGTTTCTGAGGTCAGGTAGTGCGAGTCCTCTTACTTCATTCTTCTTCTTCAATAGTGCTTTACTTATCCAGGGCCTCTTTCCTCTACATGTAAAGCTAATGTTTAGTTTTTCCATCTCTTTTAAAGAATGCTGTTGTTATTTGGATCAGGATTGCATTGTATTTTTGGATTGCTTTGGGTAGAATTGACATTTTCACAATGTTGAGTCTACCCATCCACGAGCGTGGTATGTTTTTCATTTATGTAGATCCCTTTGGGTTTCTTGCAGTAGTGTTTTGTAGTTTTCTTTGTATAGGTCTTTTACATCCCTGGTTAGAATTATTCCTAAGTATATTATTTTTTACGGGCTGTTATAAATGGTATTGTTGTCCCAATTTCCTTTTCGTCGTTCTCTTCTTTGGTGTTTAGGAATCCAGCTGGTTTTTGTATGTTTGTCTTATATCCTGCTACTCTGCTGAATCTCTCTGTTAGTTCTAGTAGTTTTCTTGTGGAATATTTTGGGTTTTCTATGTATAGTATTATATATCCGCAAATAGGGACAATTTTACTTCTTCATTACCAATTTGGATGCTCTTTATTTATTTTCCTTGCCTTACTGCTGTATCTAGGACTTCCAGCACATGTTGAATAGGAGTGGTGATAAAGGACATCCTTGTCTTGTTCCTGTTCTCAAGGGGAATGTTTTCAGCCTCTCTCCATTAAGAATGATGTTGGCTGTTGATTTTGTATAGACGTTCTTTATTATGTTTGGGAATTTCCCTTCTATATCTATTTCGTTGAGAATTTTTATCAGGAATGGGTTTTGGACTTTGTCAAATGCCTTTTCTGTGTAAATTGAGAAGACCATGTGATTATTTTATTTTATTTATGTGGTGGATTACATTGATTTTCTGATGTTGAACCCTCCTGGCATACCTGGTATGAATTCTACTTGGTCATGGTGTATTATTTTTTTGATATGATGCAGAATTCTCCTGGCTAGAAATTTGTCGAGAGTTTTTGCATGTGTGTTCATTAGAGATACTGGTCTGTAACTTTCTTTTTTTGTGGTGTCTTTGCCTGGTTTTGGTATCAGGGTTATGCTGGCGTCATAGAATGAATTCGGAAGTACACCTTCCTTTTCTATGTTCTGAAATAGTTTGAGTAGTACTGGTGTAAGCTATTCTCTGAATGTTTGGTAGAAGTCTCCAGTGAAGCTATCTGGGCCAGGACTTTTTTTGTTGTTGTTGTTGGAAGTTTTTTTTTTTTTTTAGTTATTATTACCTTTCAATCTCTTCTTTTGTTATGAGTCTATTCAGATTTTCAACTGCAGTTAATGTTAGTTTGGGTAGGTATTGTGTTTCTATTCATCCATTTCATCTAGATTTTCAAATTCTTTGGAGTATAGTTTCTCGTAGTACTGTGTTATGATCCTTTTTATTTCATTTGGGTCTGTTGTAATGCCCCTCATTTCATTTCTTATTTGGGTTATTTGCCTCTTATCCTGTTTTTCTTTTGTTAATTTGGCCAATGGTTTGTCGATTTTGTTGATCCTTTCAAAGAACCAACTTTTGGTCTTGTTGATTCTTTCTATTGTTTTTCTATTTATTTCTGCTCTGATCTTTATTATTTCATTTCTTCTGGTGGCTGTGGGCATCTTTTGCTGTTTTCTTTCTATTTGTTCCAGTTGTGTAGCTAGTGTTTTGATTTTGTCCCTTTCTTCTTTTTTAATGTATGTATGTATTGCTATAAATTTTCCTCTGAGCGCTGCTTTTGCCATGTCCCAAAGGTTTTGGTATGATGTGTTTTCGTTCTTGTTTGATTCTAGGAATTTTTTGATTCCATCTTTGATTTCTTCTATTACCCACTGGTTTTTAAGTAGGGTGTTATTCAGTGTCCACGTATCTGATTTTTTTCCTTGCTTGTCTTGTTGTTAGCTTCTACTTTGACGAGATTGTGATCAGGAAAGATACTTTGTATTATCTCAGTGTTTTGGATTTTGTTGAGGGTTGCTTTGTGGCCTAAGATGTGGTCTATTCTGGAGAACGTTCAATGCTGTTTTTTTTCTCTGCATTTTAGAGTATCTGTACATGCATATTGTCTCTGCAGTTCATAAACATACTGATATATGTTCTTTATCTTCTCCTTATTAAGGTTATCAGAGTATTATAAGAAGCCCTATATATATTCTTTCTTTGTGACTATAATGTTGTCATTCTTTTAAAGGTTTTAGAGTTTTTATTTATTTATTTTTCTTTCACTTTCTACCTAGGGTTCCATTTGCTGATACAATTTAATTCATCCTGAAGGGTATACTCTAGTTGTTTTTCTTTAACTTCCACTTGTTCTTCCAAGTAAAACTAGTGTCTACTCTGCAACAATTGTTGTTTTAACTTACCCCCTCTGAATTACCCCTCCATCCTCTATGTTCAGAAGTAGGAATTATCATACTTTTGAGCTTTGATTGCTTCTCTGCCAACTGTTTCTGATCAGTAAGTTCTTGTCTCATACATATTCTATCTCAAGAATCAAGTGACAACCTGATAAAACTAGTTGGAGAAGTTGATTTCTCCTCCTTCTTGAAAGCCTCTGAGTGTACAAATTTACCAAAGTAGCCTATGAACTGTAGGCTCTCTGTTAGTATTGGAAAGGATAAAAAAAACTCTTGTAGAAGTACAAAGTATTATTCAGAATAATTTCATTGATTCTTTTGCTACCTCTACTCTGCAGCTATCATTTTTTCTTTCAACTCCCATTGTAAAAATTAAATTATATACATTTATTTGAACATATGCTGTTGTGTGTCGTCCAGTCAATTTTGACTCATAGAGACCCGACAGGACAGAGTTAAACTGCTTCATAGGGTTTCCGAGGCTGTGATCTTTTAAGGGACCAGACTGTCACACCTTTCTCCGACAGAGTGGCTGATGGGTTTAAACTGCTGTCCCTTTTGTTAGCAGCCATATGCTTAACCATTGCATCACCAGGGCTACTTACATTTGTACATATACATAGCACAGATTTTCTTTGGAAAACTGAAAATAAAAGGCAAATGTTCCAATATTGATCTTTGGTGGTCTTCTCTAGAACTAAGGTTTTCTTTATTTGTTTTTCCTGCTCTTTTTATTGTTACTTAGCTACTACAACAAAAATAAAACTTATGGATAATAACCATTTTTATTGTGTTCACATAAGTGATTAATAAGGCATATATTTTCAATATCAGATGGGTAATATATGTGAAAGTGTTTTTCTGGAAACATATTGTAAGTATGCAACAATAGCATTTCTTTTATTGTAACTATTCTTTTTTTATAGAAGTAATTGAGTTAAAATTTTAACAAAATGAAAGTTTGGCACTCATCTCCAGAAAGGCAAAATAAATACTTTTGGAGGCAGATTATGGGTGGAAATTTATGAACACTAAAATCTTTTAAATACAGTAATCTTGATCCCCATGTAGTAAATTGTGGAGACCAAGGGAGCAACCTAGAGCATGGCCATATAAATATATTGCTGTACTTACATGTACACCTAGAGTGTCATTCAAGGAGAGAGAATATCTAACTCTCAAAATCTGTATGTATCAAATGCATTTAACCAGTTCTTTCCTTTTTAACTCCTGCTTCCCTGCTTCCTACCTACTCTTAGAATTTGTACAATCATTTTCATTGTATTTTACAGTCTAGAGTTTGATTTGCTACATCTATAAGTGCTTTTCAAAATATGGTCTGAAATCAGATAGTTTTAATAAGACAGATTTTTGGACAACATTTCAGGAATTTCTGCATCAAATTCTCCTGGCATGAGCCTAAGAAGGGACATTTTATACTGGCTCCCTAAATTGATTAAACATGCAAAAAAGTTTCAGAATTATTACTCTGTAGAATCTGTAGAGAAGGATATATTATCAGATTAGATGGCTATCTTAATGTGACATAAAAATAAAAAGATAGAATTTATGTCTTTTATGAAGGTAAAGAGGAAAACTGTGCGAGAGTATGTTTAGTTTTCAGGTTTTGAGGCTGTACTAGAGACATTACAGCTTAGTATTACCAGTTTTTTGTTTTTCTTTTCTGTCCTGTTCATGAGGAAGAACAATGGACTCTTTAAAGACATTCTATTATTAAATCATCAACATTTTGTACAGAGTCTTGCATGGCCTACTAGAAATTAGGCTTTACTGTTTTATTTTCTTTAATTGTTGTTTAGTCTAGTTACTAATTTATTTCCTAAGAGATGTCCTAAATTTTAATTGTTCAAGGTTGTATTTTTTAAGTAAAATAATTAAAAGCACATTGCCAATGATATTTGCAAACCACATTAGCTTTATAATCATTTCTCATATTTTCTTACATTTTCAGAGCAGGGATCATTTCATATGTTTTTTAGTGTCTCTCCAAAATGCCATTGCTATGCCATTTTTCATACACTGCCTTATCAGACCCTTGTCAAAGATTCCTTCAACATTATAATCTATAGCCTCACAAATAATGTTGTGTCAGTCAGGAACTCAACAGTCAAGGTTGACCTGTTATAGTTAAGGTGAAGGGAACCAACAAGGGGAAGTGAAGCACCACAGGACCACCAAATGCTTTTAACATTAGTCCTTCTTATTGTCTCTTCACCCTGAACAGTAACAGAGTCTAATAGGAGCTGTAGTATTGGGAGGGTGGCTGGCAACAGGAGACATGATCATTGGTAGAGGAATAGGCCAGTGCCAAAGCAATGGCCAGCTAGAAAGGGATAAGTGTGGGGAGATACTACAACCTCTCCCTTGTCCCTCTCTCTGATCTCATCCTTGTGCATCCCATTGGCCAAAGCAACCAGATACCAGAGGGGATAAAAAAGCTTGAACTATAGAGGGGACCTCCCAGGACACAAAGCCGGGGATAGAGTAGTGGCAAATAAATTCAGAGAGTAAATGTTCCTACTTGTCCTTCATTTAGATAGAAAATAAATTCCCCAATCCATAGGAAATATAAAAATATTATCAGCCTCTCCATCCTTCTAGGGAGGTTTAAATTAAGTCATCATCAGCATACTTCAGGTAAGATCGTAGGAAAAGGGAGGGGAAATTAATGAACAAATAATTTGTCCTACAATCTCCACTTCTGTCCTTGGCTTAAAGCCTAAAATGATAATCATAGTGTCCTTCTACTAGCAATCCATGTTTCTCTTACCATCATCCAGACCCTGGCATGTTGAAAATTTTTACCTGTGATATGTTTATTGGACAAGAGTAGCAAGGGAGACACCTAGAGAATGTCCTGGGTTCTAAGTGTAATTCTACCTGCCTCCTTTGTGTCACTTTGTAAATGAAATCAATAACCTAAGACAGTACTTGGATGATTTTTCTTCTTGGCTTTTGGAATTGAGTTAAAAGAGTTTACTAGTTCAACAATTGCACAACAGGGGGTGTGTTGATTTGCTCCAGTTAAGTTACCACTTCCAGAACCACATATGTGATTAGTGTCACCACATGATTAAGTTTATGATAATTCACAATCATTTTCCAAGACCAGTTTGATTTTTGCATTGATCAATAGGGAAATTAAATAGGGATATGATAGGAGTTATCTCCCTGGCATCATTCAGGCTTTTGATAGTTGCATCAATAATGCAATTTTCTCAGGTATGCAGTATTGCTTTTGATTATTATTTTGGTGCAGGATGGGAAGAAGTTCTACTTGGCGCTGCCTACAAACACAGCCTTCACTATTCTTGCAACCTTTCTCTCAGCTATTTTATTTATATTACCATTACATATTTTAAAACCCATTGCCATCAAGTCAATTCCGACTCATAGCAATCCTATGGGACAGAGTAGAACTGCCCCATAGGGTTTCCAAGGAGTGGCTGGTAGACTCAAACTGCTGACCTTTTGGTTAGTAGCCATAGCTCTCAACAACTGCACCCCCAGGGCTCCATTATATATTTTAGGACTGAGAAAATAACCACAGAGTAGTTATACAGTCCTACCAAACTGCCATGAGATAGACTCAGACTCCATCTCTTCCTTGCTTTCTGTTAGCCCCACTCTAAGAACACAATAGCATTTTGGTTCTTTGGGTTACAGGAAATACAGTCAGTTCAGAGGCATAAGATCTGAATATTTCCTTTTCTGGAGTCAAGAGTAAACTTTTGGCTGTTGAAAGGAAGAATCGTAGTGTATATTTAGCATTTGCATTTCAGAGTTTATCTCAAAGAAAACTGGTCTCCATCTTAAGGACGGTATCAGTTATTAAATCAATCAGGCTCCTAACAGGAAACAGATGGCATATTCAGAAGAATCAGTTGAAGCTAACCGAAGATAATATAGGGCTACAAAAAATATGTGGACAAATTTAAAAGAACCAAGGATAGGTAGTGAAGCAATCAGAGACTGGCAATAGTGGAAAGGTATTACAATTCCAAGGCCCAGAGAAGCAAAGGAAAAGAGGTTTCACCAACACTGGTATGATTTTCCAATAGAAAATATTATCAAACATGAGAAAATACAACCACTGTAAAAAGTACATCCTGGAATGGAGATAACTAGGGTATAAATAGCAAGACCTCTCTCTCTTCCTTCTCTCTAGTCTTCTGCTTGTACCTCCCTTTGATTAACCTTAACTAAAAGACTAAAAGATAGAGGCAAGAAGCCAGATGATGCAGTTCCTAAGGATCAGAATTCTAAGACACCAAATGAAGCAAGAAAGGCAGAGATTAAGTATAGATTGGATCTGAAGGAGTAAGAAAATAAATAGTATAAATGTCAGCCAATTAAATGCAATCAGTTCACCTCTTAAGTCTGAGACAGGGAATCCATTACAATTGAAGAAATGGTTAAGAGAGGTATTTATAATACACAGAATCTCTAACTGTGAGCCTACAAGTGAGAAAAATGTTTAGCAAAATTACTAAGACATATTTTTTCTTTAGAGTTGTGGAACTTGAATAATGGTATATGTTAATAACTGGAATAATGGTACATGGTAATAATTCTGTTAATAAGAGTAATGATATTACATT
The DNA here is from genome assembly GCA_030035585.1 of Dugong dugon. Classification (NCBI taxonomy): domain Eukaryota; kingdom Metazoa; phylum Chordata; class Mammalia; order Sirenia; family Dugongidae; genus Dugong; species Dugong dugon. The sequence goes on from CM057479.1 coordinate 41,666,103, forward strand.
GAACCCTGAAAAAGCTGGAACTTGCATAAGGTGGAAACCTGTCAGAGAAAGAAAACTTAAATATTTTCTACCAAAATGAGAAATAGAAAAGTGGTAAGACTGCACCCTGTCAAAGGTGGGAGACTTGTGAGACCCAGAAAAACAAGGTAATCCCATCGAGTTCCAGCTCTCACAGGTTTCACTGTACATGGTATTGAGAATTAAATGCAAAGTGTTCCGTGTACAACTGAGTGCTGTACATAAATTAATTTATTTGTTACAAAAATTCTGCAAGATTGCCACTGTTTTCACAGGTAAAATTATATTTCATTACATAGAACTTACATTATTTTAGTAAGCACATGTACTCAGTACCATATCAGTCAAAGAAAAAGATACAGGCACTGCCACCCTTTTTGTTTTTAAACAAAACCTTGTGGCACAATGATTTTATCATAAGCAATCTAATGTTCATATTCAGAGACTATCTTTTTTTACAGTATATCTCAGTTACACTTTTTTGTTTAATGTATTTTATACAAACATTCTTTAGTATAAGTTAAGATCAGTCTAAGCTACTATTCCTGATATTAATAATTCCTCATAATTTATAATGTGAAAAATCACTGATCCCATCTAGATAATCTGGCATGCAAAATTTTATAAAATATGTCTGACTATAATTTAATACAGAGATATGGATTCACATCTTAGAGCTGCTATCTGTGGGAGTGATTATGGAAGAAAGAGGCATGAAGTGAAACAGAACAGATCTGACATACACAATGATTCATGACATGACTCAAAAGTAGGAAGAAACTTATAAATCATTCCCTTTCCTTCTAAAAATAAGTGTTAGCAGATTTTTACTGATGCCATTAAAAGTTCTCCAAGTGACAACATCATTATCTAAACTTAGAAGAAATATTCCCACAGGTAAAACCAGAGAAAGTCTGGAAATTACCTTTCACTGTGTTTGGTTGAAAGATCCCAATCGAATGATTATTTTGGATCCTCTGGGCCTTTTCAAGCAGTAAAGTCTTTATTCAAGTTCCATAGATGGAAAAAATGGGACCTAGTGAGCACGTTTGTTGAGCTCCTGAACTAAGGTATCCTTTAAATCAACAATCCTGCAGTGCTTTTAATTTCAGTGTTGGGGTCACTCCCCAAGCATTTAGATTTGTTCTTGTCAGTGGAGTGGCCCTGAATTTTTCACTGGAATTGCTCACAGATCCATGGAATCGCCTCTTTAAACAAATAGATGCCTTAAATCCTTTGTTCGTTTCTTTACTTTTGATCATTCATTTTCAAAAGGAAACAATCATGTATCACAATTAGATAATATATATGTATATGTAGTATCTGTTTATCTAAAAGTATGTGTGCTTATGATTAAAGTTACATATAGAAATCTTACATTCCTGGCTGAAAAGGGAAATTTTAAAGCCCTTATAACTCGATTCCTCATTATCCATAGTATCTAAGCTCACATCTGTCATCTGTTCAATGAAAGAGGTTGCTCCTGAGGTGCTTGTTTTTTCAGAGAAGAAAGAAAGGGATGGAACGAGTGGGAGCAACTAGATTTATTTTCAAAGATGAGAATCAGAAGTTGCACGCATCATTATTACTCAGTTCCATTAACCTAAATTTAATCACATGGCCATGTGTAGTTGGAAAGGAAGCTAGAAAAAGCTGTCTCAACTCAAAGGCTATGTGCCCTGCTAACAATCAAGGTGAAGACAACAAACAGAGACAGAAATAGAGAATGGATATTTGAAACCCTTGCTACTTCTGCATCTGTTGACAATGGTTTGCTCTTAATCTTTAAATTTTGTTTTAAAATAAACGTATCCATGGCCTTACGTGGAATTTTATTTTATGATTTACCGAAATACATCAAAACACTGGGTACAACTCTAAACTTTCGTGATTTTATAAAGAAGTCTATCTTAGAGTTTTCAGTGAAGTGGTAAACTACATATTCTTCAGCTCTGTGGCAGAAGCATTTGCCACACATTATATTCTTTTAATATCTCTATTTTTAATCTCCTGCTCTGTTACATCTCTGCATGATTGCTAAGTACTTTAAGAAAGGAAATATTTCTAACACATTTCTTACAACTTCAATTTAAAACTTACACCACAAATGGGTTTTATTTATTTTGATTAATATCCAGGGGAATACAGAGAATAAAATATGAAAACAATATTTTATAAAATATTTTTACCAACATAAAAAGCTTACAGCCCAGATCTGATATATATAATTCAAGGAAAACACCAGTAAATTGAACATCTTTAGAATAAAGCTTTCAAATTCTCATTGATCATTTGTGTGAAGATTCAATAAGACATGGAAAATGGGCCTAGAAAAAATGCAGTAGGCTTATCATCAGGATGCTATGCGTGAGAAAAAGAACACTCATGTTATGCTCTGAGCCTGAGAATGCTATCAGAAGAGAAGTGTTTTTAAAATACACTAGCATAAATAAAGTGTGTTTGAAGCTAACTGAAAAAGCTCTTTAGGTTGACCCTTATAACAAGGATATGACCACCCTCTGAATCTCTGTCACAAAGCACAGAGAATATCATACTGAATTGGATAATGTTCTGAAATCTGTAGGGACTCATTGGATCGGTGCTTGGCATGTAAGAAAGAAAAAAAGTTTTTCACTTTTCTCTAAACTTCTCGGAACAATTGCAGCAATTTGGACTTTAAGTCATGTAAGACCAAGAGGATAGGATTGGAAATCAGGAGATAAGAATTCTGGTTCCCTTTCTTTCACTTAGAAATTGTGTAACCTTGAAAATCACTTCAGCTCTTTAGGCCTAACAGAAACATTGAGTGTTTTGGACAAGATTATCTCAAAGGCCCGGTTTAGCTCTAATAGCCTATGATTATTACTGTCTAACCTCAGCTCTAGATTTCAGCGTTCCTTTTTTTGCCAAAATTCTTTGTTGCCTCAATTTTTCTACCTTTACTTTTAGGGGATTTATTTGGGTCATTTACTGGGTGAACCAGAGAAAAATATACTGTTTCTTTCTACCAAGGACTTTTACCAAACAAATGATGCACCTAATTACATGTTAGTTGTATAGGAATGGTGACTTTCTCACAGGCATGTATATATTTCATATCACTCTAGAAAGCAGGGTGCTATTGTTTTCTGATCTGTTCTGTGCATTGTTATTTTGCTTGTTTTTAATCACTACAACTTCATTATGTCACTAGCTAATGTTTATTTTACTGAGCTGTTCTTCATTTTGACTCTTCTCCTTTGTATGTTATTTTTCTTTATGTCAAAACTAGACTACATTTTATTTAAAAAGGGGGGTGCTTGAAATTATTAGTTGTTGTAAACTGTATTCTATGGCTGCTTCTTCTTTTCTCTAAAAATATGAGTAATCAATGGATTGTCACACATATACATTGACTTTTTAATTTTGCATTACATTCAAGTGACATTATACTTGCTAGCCTCTGTCTGCCTGTGTGGTTGCCTACCATCTACCTGAGGCCTCAACTTCTTTGTATCCCTTAACCTAGCAGGGCCAGGTCAAGCAATTTTCTCTTCATCAGCTGTTACATTGATATGTACATGATCATCCCTTGCACTGCTCTTCAATCTATCTGACTGAATTTCTTTCCTGGTCTTTCTTCCCAATCAACATCCATTCTGTCTCTAAAGCTGTGGGTCTTAAAAGCAAATATTTGTTTCTTTTCTTACCTACTATAATCTTACATGAAACAAAAGTGTTCTATTAAATCCTGATATTACACCAATTAAAGCAAACCAAACACTTTGCTGTTCAGCCGATTGATTCCAACTCATAACAACCCTACAGGACAGAATTAGAACTGCCCCATACAGTTTCCAACTCTGTAATCTTTACGGGAGCAGACTGCCACGTCTTTCTCCCGTGTAGTGGCTGGTGGGTTCAAACCATCAACCTTTCTGTTAGCAGCCAAGTGCTTAACCACTGCACCACCAGGGCTCCTTGATTAAAGCAAAGATTGTTATAAATGACTGATTTTTATTCCAAAGTTTCTTTTTTGAAGCTAAAAATACTAAAACAATCTTGTAAAGGATGTGAAGGAAGTTCCCTATTTTTTCCTAGTTACTAGGAATACAAAAATATCTCCTAGAGTGTAAAAAAATCACATGTAATTTTTTTAAAAATATCGTACCTTGGAAGTTTGTATTAAATGTTTTCATGTTAAATTTTGTAAAGAGTCTCAAATTTCAAATCTGCGGAGATAGCACTGGTTTTATTTTTCCAGATCAAATTCTAAACTCTTGTTTTAGATTGTTGACGTGCTGAATTAAAACCTGAAAAATATTATATTGAGTTCATTGTCCACTTCAAGCAGTCATTGGATGTCGGTTTTCCCTCTGTCTTATCTCTCCCACCGCACCCCACCCCCTCAGAAGGGAGTATGACCACCAGGAGAGAGATAGCTTTCTTCATCTGAGGGAATTCCTGAGGAAGTCCAACAGCTAGGAGCAGTCAGCTGGGAGAGTACTAGTGTCTGTGGGAATAATTTCATAATTACTAAAGAGGATCTACAGAGTGCATCACAGCATAAACGACAGTCTGCCTTTGCACAGCTTGGATCCACTTGTTTGTCAAAGTTCTGGAAGTAGTAACTATAGATTCTAGTGGACCTTTTTGTTCTTGAGGGAATTTGTAAGCGAGAAGTTAGTGGGACAAACTGCAGCATCTGTCATTGCAGATGGTCTTGACGTCACACCTAATACTCACCTTTTGTTTTCTCTACCTTTACTATCCATTTTAGATTCTCTTCACCCTCAGCTAGCACCTCTGCTGGTCTGAGTGGTTTATCTGGCGGAATAATTCCGACCCTCTTCCCTGAGGGATATTGTTAGCCTTTGGTCACTATGCTGCTCTCAGGCCATGACTGCTGAACTCAGCCATTCACCATCAAATCAGGCAAAGGAGTATGAAGACATACTTAAGAGTTCAGATATAAATTCAGCAACATTACTGATTTCAGTCAAATGTTCCCCAACTTATGACTTCTTGACAGATACTTAAAATAATTAGGGTAAAAAAATGAATATATACACATTTCAATTTTTGCTAGTTATTAAACTAGAAATTGAGCAGAGATAATAAAATTAACACCAAAATCAAATTTAGTATTTCTAATAGATAATTGTACACAAACGATGGTGCTTGTTGATGGAGAAGTGTGATTGTAAAATGTGTTCAGGCAGGGTGGTGAGTGGGTGGGTGACTGAAAAGAAAAGGTAGGACCTCAAACCAAACAAAAAACCTACTGCCGTAGAGTTGATTCCGACTCACAGTGACCCTGTAGGGATTTCCAGCCTGTAAATCTTTACAGAGGCAGACTGCCACATCTTTCTCCTGCAGAGCAGCTGGTGGGTTTGAACCATTAACCTTTCAGTTACCAGCCTAGTGCTTTAATCACTGTGCCGCTAGGGCCCCAAGGAACACTCAGTAAGAATGAAATGGACTACTAGATGAAATGGAAATACAAATATTTTGCTCATTTGATGTTCTGTTTTAGGTGTTTGACAATGTTCCTTCCAACTCTGCCTAGAAAGGTATGTTTTCAGTATTAAGCTGTAGCTAATTTCTGCATGTGCTAGAACTGAACTACTAACCTGGAAGTTTTGCATATGTTTTGTCTTCCATCTCCTCAGTGCTAGTGCCTAATATTTAACGGTAATCTGAATCCTTTTAAGGCAGGGTACTGAGCAGGAATTTTGGTGCTGGGTCCATCCATCACCATCCAGCAAAATTAGCAAGTTTTGTAGTAGGCAATACCATAAATGGACAGTAGTATAGCTCTCAAATCATGAGAGAGATACAGTAAGAAATATCAGATTCTAAAAAAGTGAAAGACAATTCCCCATTATATTTTAACACTTCTTTAGGCAATATGGTTTTTTAAATTTGTTTTCATTAATTTATTGCTGTAAGGCACATAAGAAGTAATCATAACGATAATTTACTAGGACAATGGGTAAAAAGTATTTTGAATGCAACGTCCAGTTATATCATTAGCAAGCCAACCAACTACACTGGAAGCAAAATATACTAAAAACGAAAGTCTGGTACAGAGACTAACTGATACTAGAGCTTGAGTTCCTAGATAAAGAAGATTTGGAGTTCTTGACTTAGTCTGAATGAGTCATGCAATTAAGGCTTCGTGCTTTTGGAAGCCCCCAAATCTTACATGTGGAAATTATTTAAAATTGTAGAATATTATAAAATTGTTAACTGTTAATGTAGGCCACAGGTTAGGCAAATTTAATAGTCCAGCTAAGTAAACTTAGAGCATTCCCCGGCAATATTCAGCATTATGAAATCAACTAAACAAGCGATAAAGGAACTGTTATGAAGTCTGACATCTTTTACACTGGTTGTTGTGTTATTGTTAAATGCCATTGAGTTGTTGCCACTCATAGCAGCCCTATGAACAACAGAACGGAACACTGCTTAGTCCTGTGCCGTCCTCACAGTTATTGCTATGTTTGAGCCCATTGTTGCAGCCACTGTGTCAATGCATCTTGCTGAGGGGATTTCCCCCTTTTTCTCTGACCCTCTACTTTACCAAGCATAGTGTCCTTCTCCCAGGACTGGTCCCTCCTGACAACATGTCCAAAGTACATGGAGAAGTCTCTCCATTCCTGCTTCTAAGGAGCATTCTGGCTGTACTTCTTCCAAGACAGATTTTTATTTTTTTTAATATTTTATTGTACTTCAGGTGAAAGCTTACAGAGCAAATAGTTTCTCATGAAATAGTAGTACACATGTTGTTCTATGACATTGGTTAACAACCCCACAACATATTAAGCCTCTAAATTCTCAACGTTTTTTTTTTTTTTTTTTGATGAAAATACAGATAGCCAAAGATACACCGTTTCAAAAATTTCTACATTCACAGTTCAGTGATTTTGACTACGCTCTTCCAACTGTGCTGTTATTCTCACTTAAGATGAAGGCTTACAGAACAAAACAGTTTTTCATTTAACAGTTACTACACATGTTGCCCTATGACAATGGTTAACAATCTCACAGCACATCAAGAATATCCTTACTCCACCTTGTGTTCCCTATCACCAGGGGACTTCCTTGTCCCCTTCTGTCTTCTGGCCCTTGTCACTGGACTACTGTACCTCTTTAGTCTCATTTGGCTTTTTTTATATTTTTATTTTTATTTTATTTTATTTTAACACCATTTCAAAACTTTTTACTTACACATTTAAGTGATATTGACTATGCTCTTCCAATTGTGCTGCCATTCTCACCCAAGATGAAGGCTTACAGGACAAAATAGCCTCCCATTTAATAGTTACTACAAATGTTGCTCTATAGCACTGGTCAACAATCTCACAATACATCGACAGTGTCCTTATTCAGTTTGTGTTCCTTATCATCAGTTTCCTACTCCCCCTCTGCCTTCTGGCCCTTGTCACCGGACTCCTGTACCTCGTTAGTCCCATTTAGTTTTACTGGGCTGTCCACTCCCAGGATTAACATCGAACCTCGAAGGTAACTTCACCTCTGAGCTGAAAGGGTGTCTGGGGGCCACACTCTTGAGGTTTCTCCAGTATTCTTTAGGCAAATAAATCTGGTCTGTTTTTTTGGGGAGGGGGAATTAAAATTATGCTCTACATCCTTCTCCAGCTCTGTCCAGAACCCTCTGTTGTGATCCTGGTCAGAGCAGTCAGTGGTGGTAGCCAGGCACCATCTAGCTGTACTGGACTCAGTCCGGTGGAGGCCTTGGTAGCTGTGGACAATTAGTCCTTTGGACTAATCTTTTCGTTGTATCCTGTTCTCTTCATTCTCCCTTGCTCCCGAAGGGATGAGACCAGTGGAGTATCTTAGATGGCCGCTCATAGGCTTTTAAGACCCTAGACACTACTCACCAAGGTAGAATGTAGAGCATTATCTTTATAAGTAGTGTCATGCCAATTGAGCTAGATGTTCCCAGAGACCATGGTCCCCAGAGCCCTCCGTCCAACAACTCAGTCCCTCGGGGGGTTTGGATGTGTCTATAGGGACTCCATGACCTTTCCTTGTGCAGGTTGTGTTAGTTTCCCCTGTACTGTGTACAATCTCACCTCTCACCCAAGGTACCACTTATCTATTGCCTATTTAGTATTTCCCCCCCTTCCCCTCCCATTCCTGGTAACCAACAAGGATTGTTACATTTTGCATGTGAATTTTTTCATGGGTTTTTACAATAGAGGTCTCATACAATATTTGTCCTTTTGTGATTGACTTATTTCACTCAGCATAAAGTCCTCCAGTTTCATCCATGTTATGAGATGGTTCACAGATTCATTGTTGTTCTTTCTCGTTGCATAGTACTCCATTGTGTGTATGTACCATAGTTTGTGTATCCATTCATCTATTGATAGACATCGAGGTTGTTTCCATCGTTTTGCTATTGTGAACAATGCTGCCATGAACATAGGTGTGCATATGTCTATTCGAGTGATGACTCTTATTTCTCTAGGATATATTCCTAGGAGTGGGATTGCTGGATCGAATGGTATGTCTATTTCTAGCTTTCTGAGGAAACGTCATATCATTTTCCAAAATGGTTGTATCATTTTGCATTCCCACCAGCAGTGTATAAGAGTTCCCATCTCCCCGCAGCCCCTCCAACATTTGTTATTTCAAATATTTTTGATTCGTGCCAGTAATGCCGGGGTGAGATGGTATCTCATTGTGGTTTTAATTTGCATTTCTCTAATGGCTAGTGATCACGAGTATTTCCTCATGTGTCTGTTGGCCATTTGAATGTCTTCCTTGGTGAAGTGTCTGTTCATCTCCTTTGCCCATTTTTTGATAGGATTGGTTGTCTTTTTGTTGCAGAGGTGTTGGATTTTCTTGTAGATTATGGAGATTAGACCTTTGTCTGACTTGTACTGTCCAAAAATTTTTTCCCAGTCTGTAGGTTCTCTTTTGACTCTTTTGGTGAAGTCTTTTGAAGAGCATAGATGTTTGATTTTTAGAAGATCCCAGTTATCTAGTTTATCTGTTGGGTTTTTTTGTGTTGATGTTTATGGTTTGTATCCTGTTAGTGCCATGTATTAAGGCCTGAAGTGTTGGTCCTATTTTTTCTTCTATGAATTTTATAGTTTGAGGCTTTATATTCAGGTCTTTGATCCATTTTGAAGTAGTTTTTGTATATGGTGTGAGGTATGGGTCCTGTTTCATTTTTCTACAAATGGATATCCAGTTTTGCCAGCACCATTTGTTAAAAAGACTGTCTTTTCCCCATTTGATGGACTTTGGGCCCTTGTCAAGAATCAGGTGACTGTAGGTGGTTGGGTTTACATCTGGGTTCTCAATTCTGTTCCATTGGTCAATGTCTCTGTTGTTTTACCAGTACCAGGCTGTTTTGAGTGCTGTAGCTGTATAGTAGGTTCTCAACTCAGGTAGTGTGAGTCCTCCAACTTTATTCTTCTTCTTCAGTAGTGCTTTACTTATTCGGGGTTTCTTCCCTTTCCATATAAAGTTAATAATTAGTTTTTCCATCTCTTTGAAGAATGTTGTTGGTATTTGTATCGGGATTGCATTGTATTTGTAGATTGCTTTAGGTAGAATTGCCATTTTCACAATGTTGAGTCTGCCTATCCATGAGCATAGTATGTTTTTCCATTTATGTAGATCCCTTTGGGTTTCATGCAGCAGTGTTTTGTAGTTTTCTTTGTATACGTCTTTTACATCCCTGGTCAGATTTATTCCTAAGTATTTTATCTTTTTAGGGGCTATTGAAAATGGTATTGATTTCCTGATCTCCTTTTCATCGTTCTCTTTACTGGTGTATAGGTATCCAACTGATTTTTGAATGTTTTTCTTGTATCCTGATACTCTGTTGAATCTTTCTATTATTTCCAGTAGATTTCTCGTGGAGTCTTTAGGGTTTTCTATGTACAGTATCATATCATCTGCAAACAGGGAGAGTTTAACTTCTTCATTACAAATTTGGATGCCCTTTATTTTTTCTCTTGCCTTATTGCTCTAGCTAGAACTTCCAGCACAATGTTAAATAGGAGTGGTGATAAAGGGCATCCTTGTCTTGTTCCTGTTTTCAAGGGGAATGTTTTCAGCCTCTCTCCATTAAGAATGATGTTGGCTGTTGGTTTTGCATAGATGCCCTTTATTATGTTGAGAAATTTCCCTTCTATACCTATTTTATTGAGAGCTTTTATCAGGAATGGGTGTTGGACTTTGTCAAATGCCTTTTCTGCGTCAATTGAGATGATCATGTGATTTTTTTTTTCCTTTTATTTATGTGGTGGATTACGTTGATGGATTTTCTAATGTTAAACCATCCTTGCATATCTGGTATGAATCCTACTTGGTCGTGGTGTATTATTTTTTTGATATGATACTGAATTCTATTGGCTAGAATTTTGTTCAGAATTTTTGCATCTATATTCATGAGAGATATTGGTCTGTAATTTTCTTTTTTTGTGATGTCTTTGCCTGGTTTTGGTATCAGCATTATGCTAGCTTCATAGAATGAATTTGGAAGTGTTGCTTCCTCTTCTATGCTCTGAAATAGCTTGAGTAGAACTGGTACAAGCTCTTCTGTAAATGTTTTGTAGAATTCTCCAGTGAAGCCATCTGGGCCAGGGATTTTTTTGGTTGGGAGATTTTTTATTACCATTTCAATCTTTTCTCTTGTTATGGGTCTGTTCAGATTTTCAATATCACTTTGTTGTAGTTTGGGTAGGCCGTATGTTTCTAGAAATTTATCCATTTCCTCTAGGTTTTCAAATTTGTTGGAATATAGTTTTTCCTAATATTCTGTTATAATCCTTTTTATTTCGGTTGGGTCTGTTGTAATTTCCCCCATTTCATTTCTTATTTGGTTTATCTGTGCCCTCTGCTGTTTTTCTTTTGTCAGTCTGGCCAGTGGTTTGTCGATTTTGTTGAGTCTTTCAAAGAACCAACTTTTGGTTTTGTTGATTCTTTCTATTGTTTTTCTCTTCTCTATTTCATTTATTTCTGCTCTGATCTTTACTATTTCCTTCCTTCCGTTAGTTGTAGGCTTTTTTTGTTGTTCTTTTTCTATTTGTTTGAGTTCTGTAGTTAATGTTTTGATTTTGTCCCTTTCTTCTTCTTTGATATGTGCATCTATTGCTATAAATTGTCCTCTGAGGACTGCCTTTGCTGTGTCCCAAAGGTTTTGGTAGGATGTGTTTTCTTTTTCATTTGATTCTAGGAATTTTTTAATTCCATCTCTGATTTCTTCTATTACCCATTGATGTGTAAGCAGATTATTATTCAGTTTCCATGTGTTTGATTTTTTTTCCTTGCTCTTTCTAGTGTTAATTTATACCTTGATGGCATTGTGGTCAGAGAAGATACTGTGAATTATCTCAGCATTTTGGATCTTGTTGAGGATTGCTCTGTGGCCTAAGATGTGGTCTATTCTGGAGAACGTTCCATGTGCATTGGAAAAGATGTGTACTTTGCAGCGGTTGGATGGATTGTTCTATATATGTCTATGAGGTCCAGTTGGCTGATTGTGTCCTTTAGGTCTTCTGTATCTTTGCTGAGTTTCTTTTTAGTTGTTCTGCCCTTTACTGAGAGTGGTGTGTTGAAGTCTCCTACTATTATTGTGGAACTGTCAATTTCTCTTTTCAGTGCTGTTAGAGTTTGTTTTATGTATTTTGGAGCCCTGTCATTGGGTGCATAGATATTTATTATGGTTATGTCTTCATGATGGATCATCCCCTCAATCATTATATAGTGTCCTTCTTTGTCTTTTATGGTAGATTTTGTTTTAAAGTCTATTTTATCTGAGATTAGAATTGCCACTCCTGCTCTTTTTTGATAGTTGTTAGCTTGATATATTTTTCTCCAACCTTTATTTTTAATAAATTCACATCTTTGTTTCTAAGGTGTGTCTCTTGTAGACAGCAAATTGATGGATCCTGTTTTCTTATCCATTCTGCCACTTTCCGCCTCTTTATGGGTGCATTGAGTCCTTTTACGTTCAGTGTAATTATTGATAGATGTGAGTTTGTTGCTGTCATTTTGTAGTGCTTTTTTTTGTGTTGCTGAAGTTTTCTTTGTTCTTCTTACTCTCTTGTGCTGAGTTACTTTTGTTTGTGGATTTTGTGTTCATTTCTTTTGTTTTTGTAGGTTTTGTTTTTGTTGAGACTTTATGTTTTTCGTCTTTATTTTTATGAGTTGGTTTGTTAACTTTTTTAGTGGTTACCATGAATTTTACCCTTATCTTTATAATTTTGCAGCAGTCTACCCTTACTTGGTATCGCCTTGCCTTCCTCTCCTTTAGAAGGTTCTATACCTATGCCATTTGTTCCCTCTTTCATTGTTTTGATGTTGTTGTCATCCTTTGATTGATTTCTCTGATTCCCTGTTGTATTTCTTTTGTTTTTGGAAAGTCCTCTGTAGTTCAGTTCCTAGAATGATATCTGGTTCATATGAACCTGCGTCCTAGGTCCTAGGTCCTGCCTGAGGGCTGAAGCTGTTTGTCCTCAGATCAAAGAACTCCCTTTAATAATTCTTGTAAGTTTGGTTTGACTTTTGCATATTCCTTTAGTTTCTGTTTATCTGGAAATGACCTAATTTCACCATCAAATTTGAATGAGAGTTTTGCAGGATATATTATTGTTGGCTGACAATTTTTTTCTTTCAAGATTTTATATATATCATCCCATTGCCTTCTTGCCTGCATGGTTTCTGCCAAATAATCTGAGCTTACTCTTATTGTTTCGCCTCTGTATGTGAGTTTTTGTTTTTCACGAGCTGCTCTCAGGATTCTTTGTTTGTCTTTAGTTGTAGGGAGTGTGAATATGATATGTCTTGGTGATTTTCTTTTTGGGTCTCTTCTATATGGGGTTCGTTGAGCTTCTTGGATGGCCAGCTTTTCATTTTTCATGATATTGGGAACGTTTTCTGTCAGCAGTTCGTCAATGATCCTCTCTGTGTTTTCTGTTTTCTCCCCCTGTTCTGGTATGCCAATCACTCATAAGTTTTTGCTTTTAATTGTGTCCCACATAACTCTCAGGGTCTCTTCATTTTTCTTTGTTCTTTTTTCTGAGTTTTCCTGAAACAGGGTTGTATCCAAGTGTTTGTCTTCAGTTCCACTGATTCTGTCTTCCAGGATCAAATCTACTTCTCAGCCCTTCTATGACACCATCCATTTATGAAATCTTGTTATTTATCTTTTGGATTTCTGATTGTTGTTTTTGTATAATTTCGAGTTGTGAATTTATTTTGGCATTTTCTTCCTGCATCATCTTCCTGAATTCTTCCAATTTTTTGTCTGTATTTTCCATAAATTTGTCTATTTCTTCCTCATGTTTGTCAGCTTTTTGCCTCATTTCTTGGAAAATTCCAAGTATTAGGGATTTGAGTTCCCTATCAGGTACTTCTGGTGCATTTTCTTCCACAGGAGAGTTATCTGGTGTTTTAATTTGGACACCTATTGGAGCCATCTTGTCTTGTTTTTGTAAATGTTTTGATATTCTTTGCTGTTTTCGGGGCATTCAGTAGATATTTCTCTCGTTTATTGATTGTGGATTTTTTTTTTTTGTTTGTTTGTTTCGTCCTTTTGGTACAGCTGGGCAGATCTAGCTGAAGAGGAGCCACTGGGACGGATTGTTTGTGGCACTCACCGCAGCCACCAAGACAGTCAGTAGTCAGTGCTGGGCAGGTTCCAATAGGGCGTGCCTGCACAGCTTGGTGGTGTGATGTCAAGTGCGCGGTGCAGGTAGGTAGGGTGCAGCGGGAAGATGGTTATGTGTGAAGCTAAGCTGGATAGGGGAGAGAGGAGAGAGGAGCAGGAGCAAAAAGCATACAAACATAAAAGAATGCTAGGGGAGCTTGTCGTTGGAATGTACAGATGAGAGACTATGGGATGGAGAAAACCAGAAGGGGGAAGAGAAAGAAAAGGAAAGAATGAACAAACAAAAATCAGAAAAGTTAAAGAACTGCAAAGTTCCCAGGGATCCCACCGATGCAGCTATGAGGTCTGGGGGAGTCGGTCTCAGTTTTCACAGCACAGCCTGGCCAGAAGGTACAGAGGCATACATCGCCTGGTATTCAGGGATCAGAAAGAGAAGGAAGAGATAGAGAGATGAGAAATTAAGCAATGAAGAAAGACAAAAGGGAAAAAGAGGGAAAAGATGACAAAACTAATCAAAAAAGAAGAAAAATAAAATTAAAAAAAAAAAAAAAAGCAACACCAGCAGTCAGTGCCAACAAATGGGACCCAGAGAGCCCCCACTCAGGGGCACGAATTCCAAGAAGCCGGCAGTTTCGAGGTTAAGAGACCGTGGCCACGGGAAGCAGTGGGGCGAACGAACAAAGGCCCCGGGATCTCACCAGCGCGGCAGCCCAGACCTGGAAGCAGCCACACGCCTGAACGCAGTCCCACAGCCCCACAGGAGAGAGCAAAGATGGCACCCGGAACCAGGCACCCAGGCAAAAGGAGGGGGAGGCGGCAGAAAAAGGTTCACCAGCTGCCAGCAAACGGCTCCCAAAAAGCCGCCAGCCCGGGCGCACGGAATCCAAGCACCGGCGCCCCGCAGCCCAGGGACCCCGGCCACGGAAAGCAGAGGGGCAAACGAACAAAGGCCCCGGGATCCCACCAGTGCGGCAGCCCAGACCTGGAAGCAGCCACACGCCCAAACACAGTCCCACAGCCCCGCAGGAGAGAGCAAAGACGGCACCCGGAACCAGGCACCCAGGCAAAAGTAGGGGGAGGCGGCAGAAGAAGGTTCGCCAGCTGCCAGCAAACGGCTCCCAGAAAGCCGCCAGCCCAGGCACACGGAATCCAAGCACCGGCGCCCCCCAGCCCAGGGACCCTGGCCATGGAAAGCAGGGGAGCCCCAGCCGAGGTGGAGAGGGGCGGGGGGTGGGAAATCATGCACCACAGTTTACCGGTCGTTCTGTCTCCCACCGGATGCTCTGCAAGGCTGCCCTCCCATTCGCTGGTCTCCGATACTAATCCAAGATGGTGGATCTGCGCTGCGTTAGCTGGTAAGGAATCTCTGCATGAGTCTCTCCTCGCTCTCCATTCTCTTTTAGTATTCTCACTCTGTTTGGTGTTTGGCTGAGTTCTTTATCTCTTCATTTGGTGTTCTAGGGTTTCAGGATTTTTGATTCTCTGTTAGGCTTAGTTTTTCGGATCTTTGCTGTGGAGGGACGGCGTAGTGCTTCTGCCTAGAGCGCCATCTTCTTCCAAGACAGATTTGTTTGTTCTTCTGACAAGCCATGGTATATTCAATATTCCTTGCCAACACCATAATTCAAAGGCATCAACTCTTCTTCAGTCTTCTTTATTCATTGTCCAGCTTTAGCATGCATACCAGGCAATCAAAAAAATAATGGCTTAGGTCAGGCACATGTTAGCCCTCAAAGTGACATCTTTACTTTTTAACACTTTAAAAAGTTCTTTTACAGCAGATTTTCCTAATGAAATACATCTTTTGTTATATTGACTGCTGCTTGTGTGGGTGTTGATTGCAGATCCAAGTAAAATGAAATCCTTGACAACTTCAGTCTTTTCTCTGTTTATTATGATGCTGCTTATTGGTCCAGTTATGAGGATTTTTTTTCTTTATTTTGAAATGTAATCCACAGTGAAAGCTGTTAGTCTTTGATCTTCATCAGTAAGTGCTTCAAGTCCTCTTCACTTTCAGCAAGCAAAGCTGTGTCATCAGCATATTGTAGGTTGTTAATGAGTCTTCCCCCAATCCTGATGCAGCATTCTTCTTCATAGAGTCCAGTTTGTTGGATTATTAATACTGGTTATATATTCATTGAAGCCCTGGTGGCATGGTGGTTAAGAACTCGGCTGCTAAGCAAAGGTTGGCAGTTCGAATTCAGCAGTCCGTCCTTGGAAAGCCTATGGGGCAGTTCTACTCTATAATACAGGGTCACTAAGAGTCGGAATCGACTTGATGGCAACAAGTTTGGTGTTTTGGGTTATGTACCCATGTCTTAGTCATCTAGTGCTACTCTAACAGAAATACCACAAGTGAATGGTTTTAACAAAGAGAAGTTTATTCTCTCACAGTCCAGTAGGCTACAAGTCCAAACTCAGGGCATCATCCCCAGGGGAATGCTTTCTCTGTCGACTCTGGAGGAAGTTCTGTGTCATCAATCTTTCCTTGGTCTGGGAGCTTCTCTGCACAGGAACCTCAGGTCCAAAGGATGCACTCTGCTCCCAGCATTGCTTTCTTGGTGGTATGAGGCTCCCATTTGTCTCTACTCGCTTCTCTCTTTTATATCTCAAAAGAGATTGACTTAAGACACTATCCAATCTTGTATACCTCACCAGTATAACTGCCACTAATCCATCTTATTAGATCATAGTGATTGAATTTACAACACGTAAGGAAATCACATCAGATCACAAAATGGTACACAATCATACAATACAGGAATCAGGACCCAACCAAGTTCACAGATATTTTTTGGAACACAATTCAATCCATGACAATCCATTATTTGCATAAAAGTAAATAATATTCATAAAATCAAAAGCAAAGTTAATATTTGAAATGGGGGGAACAAAACAATAGCTTGGTAATTTTAAGTTAAAAAAATATAGATCCCCTTGAATAGAAACTTTACTATACCCATAGCCAATGAAACCCCAGAGCTACTGTTAGCATGTAAACACAGATACTGATAAATATTTAATGTTACCAAGCTTGTATGATTCCCAAATGTTTTGAGGCCAGCAACCTCAGTGTTGCTCTTTCTCTCTCTCTGGGTAAGAGCCCCATCTTGCTGGGCATGCAAATCTACCACTTTTGTTTTCATTACAAACAACTTCCTTTTATTCAGTGAATACATATTTTTTAATTTGACCCTTTTCTAGATTTAAGTTTAATTAAAAAAAAATTTTTCATTTGATCATTTCATTCATTACTTGCTGTTTTAACTGATGTCCTTCATGTTTTGTTTTTCTCATTTTCTGCTTTGTGGGCTGAAAACTTACTCTTTTCTAAAACAATCGTATCTTTTTTCATAGTAGCAGAAAAATCTGACATTTTTTAGAGTATGCTCCTGTTGCATTTTGGTGATCACATCTTTGTAGATGCCATTGTTGTTGTCATACACTATCTCCAGAATGGACATACATTTCTGCTTGCTGAATGGCACACACACTAAAGTGTGGGTGTCAAAGAAGAGCTTCTTCCTCCCAGAAGTGACATTTCTCCTTTTATGCTCCACCCACAGTGACTGACTGAGAGGATTAACTCTCTCCTAGAGGCAGAAATGGTGGCTGCCTCCACAGCCACGAGGAAGCTAAAGAGGAAGCGCTGTTGAGGTAATGTTCAGGAAGTGACATAATGTAAGTCATTATGTGCTGCTGCTGGGGGAAAGGCGGGCACATACTCTGTGCCTGCCTCCTGGCTAGAGTGGTCATGATCTTCAAGGTCGAATTGTCTTCTGGGTTTGGTAATGCGGAGCTTATTGGTGACCTTGTAAAAGTGGGGTCCTAAAACCCTATTCAATTGGCTTTCCAGAGAACAGGAGGTGAGCAAGCCTCTCAAGGAGTTTGGTTGTGAATTTTAACCTATTACATGGAAGATAAAGGGGTAACAGCTTAAGGGAGGTTTTGTTTCACAGTGGAACATATTATAGCATGTTTGTATAGGATAATCTAAATTAGAGGGGAAAATTAGTTATCCATTAAAAATAGGAGATGATTTCAAAGGTAAAGTCTCTGAGTAGACCAGAGAGATGGGATCCAGGTTAGGAATGAGGGAGTTGGACTTTGGGAAGGTACAAGGTCAGTATATGCATTGTACAGGAGGTTGGAAACACAGAAAGTAGGAGTTCTGATGCAGTCTGATGTTTTTAATCGTGACTCTTTTTTGTTCCTATTTTCCTGACATTCTGTTTGAATGGTAAAGAAATAATTATATTAACTGCTGCAGGTAATTTAAGCAACTTTCATCAGAAGGAGTGGTTGCCTGCTGGTTTCAGGAATCTGGGTGATGTGCCTTGACTAGAGATCTCATTGAGTTGGTGCTGGCCTGGCCTAGAGCAAGCAGTCTTCCCCTCCACCATTCTCCTATAGACAAAATGGAGGGGTTTACCACACTGGCAGGAGCCCTGGTGGCTCAGTGGTTAAGAGCTTGGCTGCTGATGAAAAGACTGACAGTTCGAATCCACCAACTGCTCCTTGGAAACACCATGGGGAAGTTCTACCGTGTCCTGTAGGGTCGCTATGTGTCGGAATCAACTCAACGGCAACAGTTTTGTTTTTGTTTTAAACACACTGGCAAATCCACCCCCATTCTGGGCAATGTTCCCAGAATATCATTTAGTATCTTTAGATAGGATATGCTCAATTTCTGTTTTTCTCTAAATCCAGTACTTCCTGAAAAGAGAGGGACTGGAGAGAAGAAGCCTGATGCTCCAACTTTTCATTAAGGAATTCCTTTTAGTCCAATGTTATGTTTAGCATGTAGTAACACACTGTTGTGTGATGAAAAGTGACTCTACTTTATTTTCAGAACTGAGACTTACCTGGGAAGCCATTATCTTGAAGGCTTATTTTTTTCTCAATCGTCAGTCTTTGGCCTCCTAAATCTATATTCTTTTAAACATAAACATTGGTTATAAGTTTGGATACAGACTTCAGTTATATGGTTACTGAGTATTTTCTCTCTCTCTTTTTTTAAACTCTGTCTCTGAATGTATTTTGGAAGTAGTTGGTTTGATTTGTGTTTTGTTTCATGAGTAACTTCAAATTCATTGAGTTCATTCACTTTATTTTTTTTCTTTGCTGATTTTTAATTTTGTCTTGTCTGTCTCTATGTCTTCAATATTAGAGCATACTTTATTTGATTTTTGCCAAGACAATAAGGTATGATATGAAAATACCTTTAATATTTTCATTTTTTTGCAATTAAGAACTATTTTCTAGGTTTTGATCTTTTAAATATATTTTTAAAAACTCAGTTGACTCTTCGTATCTTCTCTTTTTATGTGTAAATAATTTCTAAGAAGATTTTTCCAAATGCAGTAATTTTTTTCCCTTCATTTCCAACTAACACTAAAAAAGATAACTGTCCCTAGAGTCAGTAGAAGTTTTGCTTGTGTAAACTGCCAGATCAGGCTCCGTGGGTGGAATTTGATAGCTGTATAATGCCATGCTGCAAATTTCTTGACAGCTGAGCACAGGAAGAATTTCCATTCGAAGCTCTGAAGGTTCAGGAAAAATTTAGTTGAGTAGAAGGAAATTTCACAAATTAGAATTTATATAGCATCTTGAAACTGTGTTTTTTTTCTTTGAAAAGTGTGAATGACCATAAACGATTAAGACCTCAATTTTACATTGCAAAGCATTTACTGTTTTTCTCCCTTGTCTGTACAGTCTTCTAGTTTGGTGACTGAAATAATTTATGGTCTCAACGACAATTTCAAAATTTCTTTGTAGTCAGAAAATGATTACCTAAGAGACTAGGTTTCCTTTTGTATAGTAATATAGAACTTGATATCTTAGAAGGAACACCAACATAGTATATACATTTCAGCGTTAGAATCAAAGCTTCCGTGAATGTACAGCTTTTGGAATGAACTCTTAGGAATGGAATATTCAATTCTTTCTTCAAAAGTATTGAAATGAATATTATTGTTCTTTCATTCATTTATTCATTAGAAACTATCTAACAGGCAGTAGTCTATGCACTAGTAGTCAATGTTAATAGATGAGGATCCATCTAGGATTTCAGTTTGTTTCAGTCTATTTGAGGGAATCCGGGCATGGAATGCATTTTAAAATAATGTGTAATGAGAATTGCTACATAGGGACATTGTATAGGTTTCTTAAAAATAAAAAAAAAACCCAGAGTGAAAAGATAGCACTAATATAATAATTGTACAGTGTAGTAACAAATATAATAATTATACCTATTCAGGAATACTAACTTTAAAATGAAACAAGATGCTGCCTTTATGTACTTATCAATCTGTAAGCCATCAATAAATTATATACATTACTATTAGCATTAGCATTTGCAATCATTGTCCAGAGTAATAAACAATGTGCAGAAAAAGTATCCTTAGGGCTATTTGGGATACCTTCAAAAATAAGGTGTTATTTCCCTGGAATTTGAAATTGAAGTGTATAGGTTTTCTAAAAATATGAAATAACCCTAAAAATGTCTTAGTGATATTAAAAATCTTTACATTATTTGAGGAATTATGTATGTTTAGTGCATCTAGGTCAATGGGTGCCCAATGATAAGGCAGAAAAGTTAGTCAGAATTCATATCCATATAAATTCTTATATGACATGATTACTGATTCAGGAAACCTCAATCCCTCTAATGGTAAGGTCCTGAACTTCTACTTAACTCCATTTGTCTTGAAAGAATATTGAAAATACTTGAAAAAACTCTGCAGCATTTCTATATCTCATGGCTAAAAGAATTTAGTAAAAAAGGATCATGGATTTGGAAAAGGTAGGTTAAAAAAAGGGATAATAATAAGGAGAATTATAGATTATGGAGGAAAACAATAAAATTTGGATAAAGAAGAGATAAAAGACATTCCAACATCTGGATAATATCATAAAAATATAGAAAATATTTTTTTTTACTTAAATGATAAATCCAAAGATTGAGAGGAAAGTATGTTTCTTATGTTGTGAAATTATGCAAGTATAATTTTAATTGCTATGGATATCTTAGGAAAAATATATGAACAGAATATGTCTTTAAGGAGGCAGACCCAGTATTCATATCTTCAACCTTCAACAGATTAAACATTGTTTTAGGCTGATTTCTCTATAGAAGCAAAACTAGTGAAGCGTATGTGTGTGTGTGTGTGTGTGTGTGTGTATATATATATATATAAATATATAAACACAGAGATTTATATCAAGCAAATGGCTCATATGGTTGTAGAGGCTGGCAAGTCCCAAGTCTGTGGGTCAGGCATCAGGCATCAAGCTGGGTCTTCTCCTCCCTCATGTAGCTTAAGGGGCTGACAAACCCAAGATCCACAGGTCAGATGGCAGTGAACTGGCTGATCACTACAAAGGGTAATGAATCCAAGGTCAGCAGGAAAGATAGCAGACTGGTGGCCTAAGTCCCAACAACCAGAGGTCAGATGCTGACGAGCCAAGTGCAGGATCCAGAGCAAAACAAAAGCCAGTGAGCTTTGCAAAAAAGTCCACATGTATTGGATGCAGGCCGCACCCCCAAGGAAACTCCCTTTCAACTGACTGGCTACTCACAGCTGATCCCATCATGGAGGTGATCACATTATGTAAAATCTCATCATGGAGGTGATTACATCATTATGCAACTGACAAACTGTATCACAACTGCCAAACCACTGAGAGTCATGGCCCAGCCAAGTTGACACACAGCCTTAACAATCACAGTCCACCTCTGGTCAACTTGGCACCTGTACACGTTTCCTTAAACCATACTCTGAATAAAGACAACTCTAAAGTCATACTTGCACCTAGTATGATATAATTAACATGAGTACAATCAAAAATGTACTAGCCATGTTTACATCTTATATTTTATAAGTGAAGAAAACAAAGATATTTGATGCACACATACAAGAAAGAAATACTCATAACAGTTACAGTCCT
Organism: Dugong dugon; assembly: GCA_030035585.1. NCBI lineage: Eukaryota > Metazoa > Chordata > Mammalia > Sirenia > Dugongidae > Dugong > Dugong dugon. The sequence goes on from CM057479.1 coordinate 41,687,707, forward strand.
TGTTTTGCAACTGGTCACATGGTTTTAACTGGCATTTAGAACTACGTTCTTCGACCACCCGTTCTCAGCAAGCACCTCAAGTGGTCATGGTTCTTTGCCTGATGGGGTTGCCCAAACCTTCATTCCTGAAGGGTCTGGGCCATTAGCAGGCAAGTCAGAATTGGGTTGCTGTAGTTTTCCATTGACTTTAATCACAGGGCATGGTAGTACTAAGAGACGCCATAAGGGATTTCCTTCATTCCAAGCATACTCTTCTTTACCTCATTACATAAGGTCAATCAAATTTCCTCTTTGTAATCAGGATCAATCACAATAGCCAGTATGGTAACTCCTTTCTTTGTCTGTTGATCCAGAGGCATAAGGAGCCCAAAGTGGCTAGGTGGCATTCTTAGCTTCCAGTTCAATGGAATCGGTGATGTGTCTCCAAGTGGAAGCATTCATGTCTTTGGAAATAAGACCTCTAGACACACAGAACATAGGGTCATAGGGACAGGAAGCAAAAATACAGCAAATGGGTCAGTAGGAGTAACAATGAGTGGTGCCATTCCCACTTCCACCCCTCAATTCCTGGACCCACGAATCTTGGCTATGGGAGAAACAGCACCACATATTGGACGCTGGTTTAGAGGATATACAGCCTCCTGGAGAACACTGCTACAACCCAGTAAGATATTGCCACTTAGGTGGTGCTGTAATTGTTTTTTAGAAGTCCATTCCATCATTCTTTCAAGCCAGCTGCTCCAGGATGACGGGTAACATGGTAAAACCAATGAATTCCGTGAGCAGGGCCCATTGCTGCACTTTGTTTGCTGTAAAGTGAGTCCTTTGATCTGAGGTGATGCTGTGTGGGATACCATAACTGTGGATAAGGCATTCTGTAAGTCCACAGATGGTAGTTTTGACAGAAGTATTGTGTGCTGGGAACGCAAATCTGTATCCAGAGTAAGTGTCTATTCCAATAAGAACAAAATGCTGTCCTTCCGATGATGGAAGCAGTACAATGAAATCAACCTGCCACCAGGTTGCTGGCTGATCCCCTCGAGGAACAGTGCCATATCATGGACTCAGTGGTTGTCTCTGCTGCAGGCAGATTGGTCACTTAGCAGTGGCTGTAACCAAGTTGACCTTGGTGAGTGGAAGCCCATGTTGCTAAGCCCATGCATAACCTCCATCCCTGCCACCATTGCTTTTTATTCATGAGCCTATAGAACAATGACAGGAGTGAATGAAGAAAGAGAATGACTGGTTTCCACAGAACGATCATCCTATCCACTTAATTGTTAAAATCTTTCTCTGCTGAGGTCACCCTTTGGTAAGCATTCACATGAGACACAAATATCTTCATTTCTTTGGCCCATTCAGAAGGTCTATCCACATACCTCCTCCCCATAAATCTTTGTCTTCAATTTTCCAATCATATTCCTTCCAAGTCCCTGACCATCCAGCCAAACCATTAGCCACAGCCCATGAATCAGTATACAGTCGCATATCTGGCCATTTCTCCTTCCAAGCAAGATGAACTGCTTGAAGTTCTGCCAGTTGGGAGGATTTCCCTTCATCACTGTCCTTCAGGGAGGCCCCAGAAAGGGGCTGTAGTGCTGCTGCTGTCCACTTTCAAGTGGTGCATGCATATCACTCAGAACCATCTGTAAACCAACCATGCATTTTCTCTTCCTCAGTCAAGTGATCATAAGAAACTCTTCGTGAGGCCATAGGTGCAGACTGGGGGTTCGAAGGTATTGTGACCGGAGTGGAGATCATGGGCATTTGGGCACTTCCTCATGTAACTTATTGTGCCTTCAGTTCTGCTCGGGCTCAAGCTCATATATTCCACCCCCGTTTAATGATGGAGTGCTGCTGTGCACATCCAACTTTATGGCTCTGTGCATCAGACAACACCCATTTCATGATGGACAGCTCCGGCTGCATGGTGACTTGGTGGCCAGTGGTTAAGCATTCAGTCTCTACTGAGGCCCAGTAACAGGCCAAAAGCTGTTTCTCAAAAGGAGAGTAGTTATCTGCAGAGGATGGCAGGGCTTTGCTCCAAAATCCCAAAGGTCTGCGCTGTGATTCACCAAGAAGGACCTGCCAAAAACTCCAAGCAGCATCTCTATCTGCCACTGCCACTTCAAGCACCATTGGATCAGCCAGATCATATGGCCCAAGGGGCAGAGCCACTTGCATGTTAGCCTGAACGTGTTGTAGAGCCTTCTCTTGGTCTGGGCCTTACCCAAAGCTAAAAGCTTTTGAAATCACTTGATAAATATGCCAGAGTAGCACACCCAAATGAGGGATATGATTCCTCCAAATTCCAAAGAGGACCACTAGCCTTTGTACCTCCTTTTTAGTTGTGGGAGGGGCCAGATGCAATAACTTAGCCTTCACTTTTGAAGGAATATCTCAGCATGCACCACACCACTGACCTCCCAGAAATTTCACTTAGGTGGGAGGTTTCTAAATTTTTGTGGGATTAATTTCCTACCCTCTAGCATGTAAATGTTTCACAAGTAAGTCCAGAGTCGTTGACACTTCTTCCTTACTAGGTCCGATCAGCATAACGTCATAAATGTAATGGACCATTGTGATGTCTTGTGGAAGGGAAAGGTGATCAAGTTTCCTGCAGACTAAATTATGACATACGGCTGGAGAGTTGATATACCTCTCAGGTAAGACACTGAAGATGTATAGCTGGCATTGCCAGCTGAAAGCAAACTACTTCTGGTGGTCCTTCAACTCAGGTATGGAGAAAAAGGCATTAGCCAGATCAATAACCGCGTACCAGGTACAAGACGATGTATTAATTTGCTCAAGTGATGAAATGATATCTGGAACTGCAGCTGCAAATGGAGCCACCAACTGGTTAAGTTTCCAATAATCCACTGTCATTCTCCAAGATCCATCTGTTTTTTGTACAGGCCAAATAGGCAATCTGAATGGGGGTGTGGTGGGAATCACCACCCTGCATCTTTCAAATCCTTGATGGTAGCAATAATCTCTATAATCCCTCCAGGAATGTGATATTGCTTTTGGTTTACTGTTTTCCTAGGTATGGGCAGTTCTAATGGCTTCCACTTGGCTTTTCTTACCATAATAGCCCTTAGTCCACTTTTCAGGGTTACAGTGTGGGGGTACTGCCAGTTGCTGAGTATATTTATTCCAATTATGCATTCTGGTACTGGGGAAATCACCACAGGATGGGTTCAGGGACCCACTGGATCTAATGTGAGATGGACTTTAGCTAAGACTCCATTAAATACCTGACCTCCATATATTCCTACTCTGACTGGTGGGCCACAGTGATGATTTGGGTGTCAGTTCGAATTAGTGTCAGTTCAGAGCCAGTATCCAGTAATCCCTGAAAAGTCTGATTATTTCCTCTTCCCCAATGAACAGTCGCTCTAAAAGAAGGCTGTAGATCCCTTTGGGGATGGCTGGTAAAAAGATTGACAGTGTAAATTTTTGGCAGTGTAGTGGGGTCCTTCCTCAAGGGGACTCAGCCTCTCCTTCATTCAAAGAGTTGTGGGTCTGTAAACTCGCTCAATTCTGGGAATTGATTGAGGGGCCATGACTCACTATTCTGGAAATTCGAGTTAGACTGCTGTTCACTTGACCTAGAATTCTTTTGAATGCACATATCAAGTAAATATTTAGTAGATATCCTATCTATTTCACTCCTAGGGACACCATGACTAAATAGCCAATGCTGTAAATCCATGAGTCATATTATTCTAATTACTGCTTTAATTCCTCTCTCCATTATGGTAACCACACCCACCTTGTCTTTGTCAGTTGAGTGCCACCTCTTGGCCCCTACCACTACAGGATCCAGTCAGCCCTGTTGTAGTTAGGTGTCTTAATTCAGTTAGGGCAGTTCTGACTGTCAAATCTGACCTGTATAAAATAGCAATAACGGCAGTCTTCAAGGATGCTGGGGCTCCTTCACAATTTTTTTCCCTCACCATTGTGGTAAAAGGTGTGTCCTCTGGAAACTGCATGTATAAGTCTGTGGGTCTAACCTGATAAATCCACTCTAACATGCCAATTTCCTTAAGCCTTTGTATACCTCCTTCTACAGTATACCACGGCAGGTCTGGTACTTCAACTTGATTTAATGTAGGCCATCTCAAATCTATGCTTCAATGACCCAACCAAATAAATTATTAGATTATTTCCTAACCTCTTGACCTGAAACACTGAATGGAGAATCTGTGCTTAGTGAACCCATATTAATTACTTGAACCGATTCATCTTTAAGTCCCTTGCACCATTATCCCATACCCTTAATAGCCACTCCCACACATATTCCCCCAGGTTTTTGTTTGTACATATTAGAAAAGTCAAGCAGTTCTTTTGGAGCTTAGCTTACCTCCTTCTGGCTCACACTATGCACCTCACTTTCTGGTGCTTGCTGGGACTTAAGTCTGGTTATAGGTCTGGAAGCCAAAATGTGTTTTGAGAACATCCAGCAATGTCTTGTAAGGCATCTACCTAAGATGATGCCCAGGCAATGACTCAGACAAAGGCTCTTTATATGCAGCTGGGTTAATCTCATCAGATGAAGGTGGAGGGGTTAATGATTTTACCAGGGAGGGTGGCTTAGCAGACAAAGATGGAGTAATCTCTTCAGATGGGAGTAAGAGGACTGGTTCTGTTGACAGGAGTAATTTAATGGAATTTAGGGGCTCAGTGTCCCCAGTTTCCTGATTGTCTTAGGCTGGGTTCTCTAGGGAAGCATAACCAGAAAAGCATATAAATATATACAAAGAGAGATGTATATCAAGGAAATGGCTTATGCAGTTGTAGAGGCTGGAACATCCCAAGTCCATGGATCAGGATAGAGGCTTCTCCTGATTCATGTATTTGCAGTAGCTGGTGAACTTAAGACTGTCAGGTCCAGTCGCAGGGTTCTTTCTCACAGGCTGCAAAATTTGACGAATCCCAAGATTGTAGCAAGATGGCAGGTAAGCTGCTAGTTCAAGTCTAAGAAGAAGAGATCACACAAACAGGAGCCACCTGCAGGATCCAGAGTGAGCACAAGCCCATGAGTCTTGACAGAAAGTCCACTTATATATTTGATGCAAGCCACACCCCCAAGGAAACTCCCTTTCAACTGATTGGCTACTCAAAGCAGATCCCATCACGGAGGTTATCGCATTATATCAAATCTCATCATGAAAGTGATCATATCTTCATACAACTGCCAGACTACATCATTACTGCCAAACCACTGAGAATTATGGCTCAGCCAAGTTCACACATAGCCTTAATGATCACACTGATTATGCCCCCATATATCCCCATCCTAAATTTCAGGATCCCATTTCTTCCCAATCAATGGCCTCACTTTGACTTTAGACACCACTCAAAGTTGGGAATTCAGTTGGCATTGTAATTCACTCACTCATGATAAGACTCTGGGTTTGGTTTTTGACAGTATCAGCTGAGCTGCTACAAGAAATAAGACTTTCTTTCAAGGCACAAGTGGAAACTTTGAGGTAATTTATGCAGTGCTTGATCTTTGACTCTGAAGCCCTGAGCTCATCTCTTTCTTTCACCACTTTGTTTAGAGAAAGTAGGACCAACCACCAGCTTCCTTATACTTCTCGTTATGACAAATTTGTAGAAAAGTATAAAATATGCAATCACCTAGAGACTCGTCTCTCACCAACAACTGATCTATTGATGGTGACATTTTGTGCATTTCTATTGCCACTTCATGCCATGGATTAGTAGTGCTCTCTTTACTACTGGAAGCAGAGTCATCAACATCTTTAAGACTAACCAGACTGGAGAAGCAATTTAGAAAACTCATCCTTAAAATTTTGTTTATCTAGAACCACTCTTGGTACCAAATGTCTGAGTCTGGGTTCTCTAGAGAAGTAAAACCTGTGAAGAGTATAAATATATATATATATATATATATATAGAGAGAGAGAGAGAGAGACAAGACAGAGACAGAGAGAGAGATTTATATCAAGGAAATTGCTCTTGTAGAGGCTGGCAAATCCCAAGTCCGTGGGTCAGGCATCAAGTGTCAGGCTGGCAGCTTCACCTGACTCATATAACTGCAGGGGCTGATGAATCCAAGATCTGTAGGTCAGACAGTAGGCTGCTGTCTCATGGCTATGAAGGGTGACGAATCCAAAATTATCAGGTAAGACAGCAGGCGGCTGGCCCAAGTCCCAAGAACTGGAGGTCAGATGCTGATGAGTCAAAAGCAGGATCCAGAGCAGAGCAAAAGCCAGCAAGCTTTGCCAGAAAGTCCACGTATAATTGGATGCAGGCCACACCCCCAAGGAAACTCCCTTTCAACTGACTGGCTTCTCACAGCAGATTCCATCATGGAGGTGGTCACATTGTATAAGATCTCATCATGGAAGTGATCGCATCATTATTTGACTGTCAAACTGCATAATAACTGACAAACCACTGAGAATCATAACACAGCCAAGTTAACACACAATCTTAATGATCATAATCAAGTAACACATAATTAGGAACTGGCAACTATTAAGAAGTTATGTTGGAAATCTACATGACAGGAAAAATATCTATTTTATATGAAAAAAGAACATTATATTAACCTAAGTTGGTGAAGTTAGAAAAAGGAAAATAAAAAAAAGTAAGTTTGTTTGCCATTTGGGGGAAACAAAAACCTTTTTTCTGTTGGATATCAAAAATTTCTTAAGGGTAATCACTCAGCCTGAATGGTGTTATGACACATTGACCTCCACATTTAAGTACAACCTTAAGAAGTAATTGATACGCTATTTCACCAATGCAAAAAATCTGTTATGCTTTAATTCATTTTGAACTCTCCCGGACAAAATGAACTAATGCAGAGAACTAATGACACAGAACTGGTGTTTTAGTGTGTCTTGAAAATTTCTGAGTCTGTGTTAGATCTCAACCTGATGTTTGATTTATGTGTGAATTTGCAGAGTGGTTCATTGGCACAGTATTTAATATTGTAATAATTGAATTAAAATTATTTTTATCACATAGTTTCAGCTAAAGGCATGGTTGTCCACACGCTCTGGAGCAAGTGCCACTTGAAACTGCTCTAGGAACAGGTTGTCCTGGTAACACACTTCATTGCCAGAAGGATGCTAAGCCCTGCCATGCCTACCCAATCCACTAAGTACTTAGCATTGACACTGAACAAAAGTTGGCATGTCCCGGAAATACACCAGGTGTCACATAGACCCTTTTAGCAAAAAGAGACAGTGAAAGACTTAAGAGTTTATAAAGTTATAGCAGTTATCAGACAGAAAAAAAAAATATTCTCTCTGAGCTTAATTTTTTCTTAAAAAAAATTTTTGTGCCAAGGACCATAAGGTTAGAGCTTTGTGCTAGAAGCAGTCAAATGTTAGCATTTCTTAAATCCCTAGTTTTCTTCTTCAAAGATTATTTTGTCATGTCACAGGCTGTGTTCTTAAAAATTCACAGGCTGTAAACTGTGTTGGGTTACTGTAAATGAGCACTGAGTCAATCAGGTCTCTGACAGGGCATCAGTGATTGTTTTGGCAGAATCATATGTTATCTGAGCCAAGGTCACACCTAATAGGGAGAAAATTGTGGCTATTATATAGTTGATCTAGGACATATCAACCCATTTGTTGAAGTATTTTTCATCTTCTTTTACAATTTTATAAAATATAAAGAGCAGAAATTTATTTAGATACTGATAATCTCCACCACAACTGATGACATAAAATCCTTGGTATGAGAATTTAGATGGTGCTGCTAGACGCTCTTCAATGAAAGCACAAATCTCCTACAAATATTCTAAACCTTTCTTTTTTTTAAATTGTACTTTAGATGAAGGTTTACAGAACAAATAGTTTCTCATTAAACAGTACAGATATTGTTTTATGACAATGGTTAACAACACCACAACATGTCAAGATTGTCCTTTCTCAACCTTGGGTTCCCTATTACCACCTTTCCTCTCCCCTCCTACCTTCTAGTCCTTGTCCCTGGACTGTTGTACCCCACTTGTCCTGTTTTGTTTTATGAGGCTGTCTAATCTTTGGGTGAACGGTGAACCTCAGGAGTGACTTCATTACTGAGCTAAAAGGGTGTCAAGGGGCCATACTCTCAGGATTTCTCCAGTCTCTGTCAGGCCAGTAAGTCTGGTCTTTTTTTGTGAGTTAGAATTTTGTTCTACATTTTTCTCCAGCTCTGACCAGGACCCTCTGTTGTGAACCCGGTCAGAACAGTCAGTGGTAGCAGCCGGGTTGCACCACTCAGTCTGGTGGAGGCCATGGTAGGTGTGGTCCATTAGTCCTTTGGAGTAATCTTTTCCTTGTATCCTGTTCTCTTCATTCTCCCTTGCCCCTGAAGGGGTGAGACCGATGGAGTATATCAGATGGCTGCTCACAGGCTTTTTTTTTTTTAATTTTCTTTTAATTGTACTTTAGGTGAAGGGTTACAGAACAAATATTTTCTCATTAAACAGTTACTACACGTATTGTTTTATGACGTTGATTAACAACCCGACGACATGTCAACTCTCTCCCTTCTCAGCTTGGAGGACTTTTTTTTTCTCTTGGTGAAAATACACATAGCCAAATACACACCATTTCAAAAATTTGTACATGTAGAATTCAGTGACGTCGATTACGTTCTTCCAGTTGTGCTGCTATTCTCACTTTAGGTGAAGGTTTACAGAACAAAATAGTTTCTCTTTAAACAGTACACATATTGCACTATAACAATGGTTAAGAACCCCACTACATGTCAAGACTGTCCTTACTCAACCTTGGGTTCCCTATCACCAACTTTCCTGTCCCCTTCTGCCTTCTAGTCCTTGTCCTTGGGCTGCTGTGCCTCATTAGTCCCATTTTGTTTTATGGGGCTGTCCAATCCCTGGCTGAATGGTGGAACTCCGGTGTGACTCACCACTGAGCTAAAAGGGTGTCGGTGGCCATAGTCTCGGGGATTCTACAGTCTGTCAGGCCAGTAAATCTGGTCTTTTATTTTGTGTTAGAATTTTGTTCTACGTCCTTCTCCAGCTCTATCCACAACCCTCTGTTGTGATCCCAGTCAGAGCAGTCACTGGTGGTAGCCGGGCACCATCTAGCTTTACTGGACTCGGTCTGGTGGAGTCCATGGCAGCTGTGGTCCGTTAGTCCTTTGGACTAAACTTTTCTTTGTATGCTGTTCTCTTCATTCTCCCTTGCTCTCAAATGGGTGAGAACAGTGGAGTATCTTAGATGGATGCTCACAGGCTTTTAAGACCCCAGACTCTACTCACCAAGGTAGAATTTAGAACATTGTCTTTATAAACTGTGTTATGCCAATTGAGATAGATGTTCCCTGAGACCATGGTCCCCACAGCGCTCCGCCCAGCAATTCAGTCCCTCAGGGAATTTGAATGTGTCTGTGGAGCTTTCATGACCTTTCCTCGTGCAAGTTGTGCTGGTTTCCCTAGTATTGTATACTCTCTTAGCCTTCACCAAAGTTACCACTTATCTATTGTCTATTTAGTATTTCTCCCCTACCCGTCCCATTCCTCTTAACCAACAAAGATTGTTTCCTTTTGTGTGTAAACTTTTTCATGAGTTTTTGCAGTAGAGTCTCATAAAATATTTGTTCTTTTGTGATTGACTCATTTCACTCAGCATAATGTCTTCCAGTTTCATCCATGTTATGAGATCCTTCACAGATTCATCATTGTTCTTTATCATTGCATAATACTCCATTGTGTGTATGTACTACAATTTGTTTATCCATTCATCTGTTGATGGGCATCTAGGTTGTTTCCATCTTTTTGCTATTGTGAATAATGCTGCAATGATCATGGGTGTGCATATGTCTATTCATATGATGGCTCTTATTTCTCTAGGATATATTCCTAGGAGTGCGATTTCTGGATCATATGGTATTTCTATTTCTAGCTTTATAAGGAAGCACCATATCATTTTCCAAAACGGTTGTATCATTTTGCATTCCCACCAGCAGTGCATAAGAGTTCTGATCTCCCCACAGCCCGTCCAACATTTGTTATTTCCAGTGTTTTTGATTCTTGCCAGTAATGCCGGGGTGAGATGGTATCTCATTGTGGTTTTAATTTGCATTTCTCTAATGGCTAGTGATTGGGAGCATTTCCTCATGTGTCTGTTGGCCACTTGAATGTCTTTTCTGGTGAAGTGTCTGTTCATTTCCTTTGCCCATTTTTTAATAGGATTATTTGTCTTGTAGAGGTGTTGGATTTTCTTGTAGATTTTAGAGATTAGACCTTTGTCTGATCTGTACTGTCCAAAATTTTTTTCCAGTCTGTAGGTTATATTTTCACTACTTTGGTGAAGTCTTTGATGAGTATAAGTGTTTCATTTTTAGAAGATCCCAGTTATCTAGCTTATCTTCTGGAGTTTGTGTGTGGTTGGTTATGGTTTGTATCCTGTTAATGCCATGTATTAGGGTCTCTAGCATTGATCCAATTTTTTTTCTATGAACTTCATAGTTTGTGACTTTATATTTAGGTCTTTGACCCATTTTGAATTAGTTTTTGTATATGGTGTGAGTTATGGGTCCTGCTTCATTTTTTTGCAGATGGATATCCAGTTTTGTCAGTACTATTTGTTAAAAAGACTGTCTTTTCCCCATCTGGTGGACTTTGGGACCTTGTCAAAAATCAGGTGACCATAGGTGGATGGATTTACATGTGGGTTCTCAATTCTGTTCCATTGGTCAATGTGTTTGTTGTTTTACCAGTACCAGGCTGTTCTGACTACCGTAGCTGTATAGTAGTTTCTGGGGTCAGGTAGTGTGAGTCCTCCTACTTTCTTCTTCTTCAATAGAGCTTTACTTATCTGAGGTTTCTTCTCTTTCCATACAAAGTTGATGATTAGTTTTTCTATCTCTTTAAAGAGTGTTGTTGTTACTTGGATTGGGATTGCATTGTATTTGTAAATTGCTTTGGGTAGAATTGTCATTTTCACAATGTTGAGTCTACCTATCCATGAACATGGTATTTTTTTCCATTTATGTAGATCTTTTTTGGTTTTTTACAGTAGTCTTTTGTAGTTTTCTTTGTATAAGTCTTTTACATCCCTGGTTAGATTTATCCCTAAGTATTTTATTTTTTTAGGGGCTATTATAAATGGTACTGTTTTCCTGATTTCCTTTTCATCATTCTCTGTATTGGTGTATACGAATCCAGCAGATTTTTGTATGTTTATCTTGTAAACTGCTACTCCGCGTAATCTTTCTATTAGTTCCAGTAGTTTTCTCATGGAGTCTTTAGGGTTTTCTATGTATAGTATCATATCATCCACAAACAGGGACAGTTTAACTTCTTCATTACCAATTTGGATGCCCTTTATTTCTTTTTCTTTCCTTAGTGTTCTAGCTAGGACTTCCAGCACAATGTTAAACAATAGTGGTGATAAAGGGCATCCGTGTCTTGTTCCTGTTCTCAGGGAGAATGTTTTCAGCCTTTCTCCATTAAGAATGATGTTGGCCATTCGTTTTGCATAGATGCCCTTTATTATGCTGAGAAATATCCCTTCTATACCTATTTTATTGACAGTTTTTATCAGGAATGAGCATTGGACTTTGTCAGATGTCTTTTTTGCATCGATTGATATGATCATGTAATTCTTTTCTCTCCTTTTATTTATATGGTTCATTATGTTGATTGATTTTTCTGATATTGAACCATTCTTGCATACCTGTTAGGAATCCTACTTGGTCGTGGTGTATTTTTTTTTAAAAAAAGGATGCTGCATTCTATTGGCTAGAATTTTGTTGAGAATTTTTGCATCTATATTCATGACAGATACTGGTCTGTAATTTTCTTTTTTTGTGGCATCTTTGCCTGGTTTTAGTATCAGGGCTATGCTGACATCATAAAATGAATTTGGAAGTATGCTTCTGGTTTCTATGTTGCAAAATAGTTTGAATAGTACTGGTATAAGCTCTTCTCTGAATGTTTGGTAGAATTCTCCAGTGAAGCTATCTGGGCCAGGGCTTTTTTGTTGTTGGTGGGAGGTTTTATTTATTTATTTATTTATTTAATTAATTACCTTTCAATCTCTTCTTTTGTTATAGGTTGGTTTAGATTTTCAACATCACTTTGCGTTAGTTTGGGTAGGTAGTGTGTTTCTAGAAATGTGTCCATTTCCTCTAGGTTTTTCAAATATGTTGGAGTATAGTTTTTCATAATACTCTGTTATGATCCTTTTTATTTCCATTGGGTCAGTTGTAATGTCCCCCATTTCATTTCTTATTTGGGTTATTTGTGTCCTCTCCTGTTTTTCTTTTGTCAGTCTGGCCAGTGTTTGTAGATTTTGTTGGCACTTTCAAAGAACCATCTGTTGGTTTTGTTGATTCTTTCTGTTGTTTTTTTATTCTCTGTTTCACTTTTTTCTGCTCTGATCTTTATTACTTCCTTTCTTCTAGTGGCTGTGGGCTTTTTTTTGCTGTTCTCTTTCTATTTGTTCCTGTTCTGTTGTTAATGTTTTGATTTTGTCCCTTTCTTTTCTTTGATGTGTGCATCTGTTACTATAAATTGTCCTCTGAGGACTGCCTTTGCTGTGTCCCAGAGGTTTTGGTATGATGTGTTTTCATTCTCATTTGAGTCTAGGAATTTTTTTATTCCATGTCTGATTTCTTCTATTACTCAGTGGTTTGTAAGTAGGGTGTTACTCAGTTTCCATGTAATTGATTTTTTTCCCTGCTCTTCCTGTTGTTAATTTCTACCTTGATGGCATGGTCAGAGAAGGTACTTTGTATTATCTCAATGTTTTGTATCTTGTTGAGGATTGCTCTGTGGCCTAAGATGTGGTCTATTCTGGAGAACGTTCCATGTGCGTTGGAAAAGAACGTGTACTTTGCAGCTGGTGGGTGGAGTGTTCTGTACATGTCTATGAGGTCAAGTTGGCTGATTGTGCCCTTTAGGTCTTCTGTATCTTTGCTGAGTTTCTTTCTAGATGTTCTGTCCTTTACCGAGAGTGGTCTGTTGAAGTCTCCTACTATTATTGTCAAACTGTCAGTTTCTCTTTTCAGTGATGTTAGAATTCGTTTTATGTATTTTGTAGATCTGTCATTGGGTGCGTAGACGTTTATTATGATTATGTCTTCATGGTGAATCGTCCCCTTAATCATTATGTAGTGTCCTTCTTTGTCTTCTGTGGTGGATTTTGTTTTAAAGTCTATTTTATCTGAGATTAGTATTGCCACTTCTGCTCTTTTTTGGTAGCTATTTGCTTGATATATTTTTTTCCATCCTTTGATTTTTAATAAATGTATGTCTTTTTTCCTAAGGTGTGTCTCTTGTAGACAGCATATTGATGGATCTTGTTTTTTATCCATTTTGTCACTCTCCGTCTCTTTATGGATGCATTTAGACCATTTACATACAGTGTAACTATTGATAGGTGTGTGTTTATTTCTGTCATATTGTGCTTTTTTTGTGATGCTGATGTTTTCTTTGTTCCTCTTACTCTCTTGTGCTGAATTCCTTTTCTTTGTGGATTTGTTTTTCATATCTTTTGTTTTTACTGAGACTTTATGTTTTTCTTCTTTATTTTGATGAATAGGTTTCTTGACTGTCTTTGTGGTTACCTTGTAATTTACCCTTATCTTCCTAGGTTTGAACGAGTGTATTATTGCTTGGTATCATCTTGCCTTCCTCTCCAATAGAATGTTGTAGACCATATACCTACACCATTTATTTCCTCTTTTATTATTCTGATGTTGTTTTTGTTTACAGATTAACCTCTCTGGTTCCCTGTCGTAACTATTTTGGTTTTGTATAACCTTTGAGAGTTCATTTCCTAGGTTGGTATCTAGTTGGTACGATCCTGCATCCTAGATTCAGCTTGTGGTCTGATGTTGTTTGTTCTCAGATTGAAGGAGTCCCTTTAATAATTCTAGTAAGTTTGGTTTTGTTTTTACATAGTTCCTTAATTTCTATTTATCTGGGAATGTCCTAATTTCACTATCATATTTGAACAAGAGTTTTTCAGGATATATTATTCTGGCTGGCAATTTTTTTCTTTCCAAGGTTTTATATATGTCATCCCATTGCCTTCTTGCCTGCATGGTTTCTGCCAAATAATCTGAGATTAATCTTATTGTTTCTCCTCTGTATGTGACTTTTCATTTCTCTCAAGCTGCTCTCAGGATTCTTTGTTTGTCTTTGGTTTTAGTGAGTATGATTATGATATGCCTTGGTGATTTTCTTTTGGGGTCTATCCTATATGAGGTTAGTTGAACTTCTTGGATGGTCTGCTTTTCATCTTTCATGATATTTGGGAAGTTTTCTATCAGCAGTTCTTTAATGATTCTCTCTGTGTTTTCTGTTTTCTTCCCCTGTTCTGAAACTCCGATCACTTGCAAATTTTTCTTTTTGATTGTATCCACATGATTCTCAGGGTTTCTTCATTTTTCTTCATTCTTTTTTCTGGCTTTTCCTCAGAGTTGTACCCAAGTGTTTGTCTTCAATTTCGCCGATCCTGTCTTCCATCGATTCAAACCTGCTCCTTAGCCCTTCTATGACACTCTCCGTTTCTGAAATCTTGTTGCTTATCTTTGGATATCTAATGGTTTTTTATGTTTGATTTCTAGTTGTGAATTTATTTTGGCATTTTGTTTATGTATTTTTTTCCTGAATTCTTCCATGTTTTTGTCTGTATTTTCTGTGAATTTGTCTGCCTTTTCCATGAATTTGTCTATTTTTTCCTCATTTTTGTTTGCTTTTTGTTTCATCTGTTGGATAGCTCTGAATATTAGAAATCTGTATTACCTATCAGGTAGTTCAATGCCTTTTCTTCAACTGGAAAGTCACCTGTGTGAGAGAGAAAGATTGAAAGGATGTGAGTGTAAAAGCAACGAGGAAGAGGGAGAAAGAGTATGTGTGTATACTCTTTGGGTGATGGTAAATATAAACCCATGCAATAGTTCATAACTGAAATAGTCAACAATAAAATCTGTTGTATTTGGTGATTTTCACCCCATGCTCTCTTTTATGTTTTGCAATATAAAATTATAAATGTCAAAACTACCAGGAAAATGGCTCTAAAAATCAAAAAAAGTGAAGATAACACAGGAGTGGGAATTTTTATGCTAGAGACGGCATTTAGGCTGACCTGTGGTCATTACTAAAATATAATACAGAGATTTGGTAGTATGGACATTAATGATATTTATGAAAACTGAGTTGACTTTTATTCCTTAAAATATCTTACTGTGTGTTTTACTCATTGAATTTTGGACAAACACAAGAATTCTGGCTGGGGCATTTTTATTTTCTCTGTCCTTTTTGCTTATTTATTTATTTTTTTTGGTGTGTGTGTTTTGTGTTTGTTTGTTTGTTTTACTGAAACATATTTATCTGCATTCAGTGAGAAAATTTTTAAAAAGTAGCTCATGCTGATATAGTAAACACTGTGCTCTAAAACAGTTAAGGAACTACTTTGACTTACTATGTAAATGGAGAAAAAATTAGTCATATCCTTCTACTCACTAATATTTTTATCCAAAACATGAAAATTATAATATCCTACATTAATACTCACCCTGAGAGGTATTTTATGTTGTTCTCTTTTATATCATTCTATTCATGCTGTGAATCATAACAAATTACGGATAACATTGCAAAAATGGGAATTCCAGAACATTTAATTGTGCTCATGTACATTGACCAGGAGGCGGTCGTTTGAATAGAACAAGAGAATACTGCATGGTTTAAAATCAGGAAAGGTGTGCGTCAGGGGTGTATCCTTTCACCATACTTAGTCAGACTGTATGCTGAGCAAATAATCTGAGAAACCAAACTATATGAAGAAGAATGGCGCATCAGGATTGGAGGAAGACTCCTTAACAACCTGCAATCTGCAGGTAACACAACCTTCCTTGCTGCAAGTGAAGAGGTCTTGAAGCACTTACTGATGAATGTCAAAGATGATCACATGCAAAGATTGTGAGCATGGCACAGGACTAGACGGTGTTTCCTTCTGTTGTATATAGGGTCGCAGTATGGGTCGGAACTCACTCCAGGGCGCCTAAGAACAGCAACATATTGCTCTTTATCTGTACAGAACATCAGGCTTCAGGGTAGGGTGATTTTTTCGGAACCCAAGAATACCAGCAGGAAGGAATGGCGAGGAATTACAGCCCATGGGCCTTCTGAAGGACTGCCTCCTCTTAGTAAGTATTTATTATTTAAAATATTTATGTATTGGTACAGTTTTCTGATACAGTATATATCACAGTTTTAAAGATATGCATACCCTGGGCAACCGTAAGTACTTTGTACACCATAAACAGTCTTAATTTTGGCACTGTCATGCCATATCATATCAAACATATTAAAATGCATACACACCTACTATAATATTTTTGCTATAAATGTTTGAATATTTTTACAATGTTGCTTTTAAGTGGTTTGCCTCTGTGGAATGCAATTATATGCTTGTCTCTGATTTTTTGACAACTATGCCTACTTAGCATTCTTTATGTAGTGAGAAAATTTAAGCCACAAAATATTTTTATAAAAACTTTTAGTAATATTAAATGCAATTAGTTAATTAAATCGACAGTGCTACTTCTAAGAAAATTATGTGTTTTGATTTTGATGTTTTCTTTAAACATTTTTAACTAATTCATGTTTGCCTTTATGGTTCAATAATTTTTTAAATAGGTTTTATTTTATTAGAGTGGTTTTAGGCTTACAAAACAATTATGCAGAAATTACAGAGAGTTTTTATATACCTCCCCTCCCCACTGTACACTATTTCTTCTATTATTAGTATCTTCCATTCCTGTGGTACATGTGTTACAAATGATGAACCAGTATTAATACATTATTACTAACTAAAGTCCATAGTGGCACAGTGGTTAAGAGCTACAGCTACTAACCAAAAAGTCAGCAGTTCGAATCCACCGGCCGCTCCTTGGAAACCCTTTTGGAAGTTCTATTCTGTCCTATAGGGTCACTATCAGTAGAAATTGACTCGACAACAATGGGATTAGTTTTTGGTTAAAGTCAGTAATACACATTATGATTCACAATTTGTGTTGCAAAGTCCTATGGGTTTTGATAATTATATAATGCCATGTGTCCACCATCAACAGTATCATACAGAATATTTTCACTTTTCTAAAAAATCCCTTGTGGGTTACACCTATTTATCCGACTCAAGTATTTTCACAGTCCCTTGAAAAACTTATGGGACCTAGGTGCTGACGTAAGTGAGGTGTCAAAAAACTTCATATATAAAATGATCCCATACATAAACCTTTTATATGAAAATTTACCTCCAGAAATTTATACTAAAAAGATCAATAAACATAGGTGTAAAGGTTTACTTGTAGTTATAGTTATTGTATAATATTGTTGTATAATGTTTATTGTCTATAATATTTATTGTCAAGTTGGAATTGACTTGACAGCAAAGGGGTTTTTTTTTTTGTTTTTTTTTATATTAACAGAAGTAATATTATAATGAAATGAATTAAATGTATGAAGTTAATATGTACAATGGAATAACATGCAGTCATTAAAAGTAATTGTATATTTTTTATTCCCTTATGGAACAATCCTGGAAAAGTTATACTCTGAAATTTTTTAAAGTGAGTTGTTAAATAGTATCTATACTCTGAATCCTTTTATAATATACACATAAACATATCAAGTCTGAAATGTATGCACTGACATGTTAATGGAGGGTGTTTCTGTGTGTTGAGAGAATTTGTGATTTTCACTTTAATTATTCTTATTTTCCAATTTGATTATGAGCATTACTTTTG
Source organism: Dugong dugon (assembly GCA_030035585.1). Lineage (NCBI taxonomy): Eukaryota > Metazoa > Chordata > Mammalia > Sirenia > Dugongidae > Dugong > Dugong dugon. The sequence goes on from CM057479.1 coordinate 41,705,467, forward strand.
TAATACGATATTCTTCAAATTAAGAAAATAACACCCACTAACCATCCAGAGTAAAAAATTTAAAGAAATAGAAAACTACTAACAAATATATTGGGCTTAATTTGCACCTTCTAATAATATTCTCATGCTATTAGATTGCATATGTTGCATAATGTAATTAAAATATAATAAATATTAGCCCTTAGTATAATGTTGCACTTTTCCTTTTTGTTTACATTTGAAATGCTTTTTAAATACATTTTAAAATTGCTACTCATTGATTATTCACTTCCACTTATTCCATTTTTTGCCTGCCTAGTCATAATCTTCTAAATTAAAATCGTTCATGACTTTAGTTTATGCACATTTGTTCCTCATTGAAAAGTTCACACTTTTCTTTAGGGGTGTGAAGCAAATGAGATTCTGTAAATGAACTATGCAGAGAACCTCATGTAATGATTTCTTCTTTAGTGACTTACCAAGACAGGAATGGTAGGAGTGATCCACCTTGTTGGGGAGGAGTATTTATCACTGACATTCTTTAGACTTGCCAGAACATAGTGGTGATAATAAAAAGCAAACTGAACTTTAGTAGGTTTTATAATTGCTTTTCAATTCTCTACTGACAATGCTCCCCCTATTGGCTGCTCATAGTACGATAGTATGAACCTCTCACACCCCACCCTCTTAGTATGCTGCTGTGATTGTTTAAAACATGCATGAATTTTAAAATGAGTGAAAATGTTAGATGTTAAATGTATACTGATACATAAGCTTGTAAGCTCTTTTGGGAAGCTAAATTAGACACCTGTAGAAATAATTAACTGAAGTACTAATTTAATAATTTGTACATTAGAATTTTTGAGGAAAGTGCTAATTTAGCATTGGCATACTACTGGTCTAAGAGAATTCTGTCATTAACAACTGTTTGTTGAGCACCCACTTTGTTAGTTTAGGAATACAAGTATAAATATAATAGCTGTGACCACTGCTTCCAAAGAAGCCTTTTTAGTGGGGTAAGTGGATGCTAGAAATGAAATTCCTAGAGTTATGAATGTTATTATTAGAAATGCTTTATACCATAATTCTAAATGAAGACAACACTAAAAGAAAGTGTCTTAGTCATTGTTCTCTAGAGAAACAGAACCAGTGAGCTATAGATAGACAGATGATTGATTGATAGGTAGGTAGGTAGGTAGATAGATAGCTTAGGCACTTCAAGGAATTGGCTCACACTATTGTAGGGATCTGGCAAGTCCTAAATCCATAGGTCAGGCAACAGTCTGCAGACTCCTGAAGGCTTGTGTACCAAAATCCATAGGTCAGATGATTAGAAGAGTGAAGAGTAAGAATTTTCTGTCAGAATGTCTATTTATAGTTTGGAGGCAGAACACAAATTACAGACACTCTTCTTTTTGCCTTCAGCTGACTTGTTTAGGCCCACATTATAGAAGGTAATCTGCTTTACCTGCGGTCAACTAACTCACTGAATCACATGTAACTACTTTATAACAGCACCTAGACTAATGTTTTATCAAACAACTGGGCACGACAGCCTAGCCAAATTGGCACATATAATTTATTATTGAAGGACTGTAATGTAAGTATGGTAAGCATGGCTAACTTCATGATGTAGGAGATGATACAAATAGTTAATAATCCACATCATGCTTATATGTGGCTAAGAAAATAGGTGCTATTGATATTTACCATGAGTGTGCATGATGCTTTCTTGGCATATAATAATATAAACAAAAAATGAAGTCATGAAAAAAATTGAAGAAATGTTCACATTCCAAATGAGATTCTATACATAAAGGAGCTCTGGTGGCACAAACCGTGAAGCACTCAGCTGCTAATCAAAAGGTTAGTAGTTTGAACTCACCCATTAGCTCTGTGTGAGAAAGACCTGGCAATCTGCTTGCTTAAAGAATATAGCCAAGAAAATCCTATGAGGCAGTTCTATGAGTCGGAATCAACTAGATGGGAACTGACAACAATAGCAACAACATAAAGAAGGCTCTTTTTCTTTTCTTTTCCAGGAATCCAAAAAACCAAACCCACTGCCATCAAGTTGATTCCGACTCACAGCGACCCCATAGGTTTTCCAAGACTAAGTCTCTATGGAAGCAAACTGCCACATCTTTCTCGCGCCAAGCCACTGGTTGTTTCCAACCACCAACCTTTTGGTTAGCTGTCAATGACTTTAACCACTGCACCACCAGGGCTAGCTTTAGTTTTCTAACATATTAAAAATAGCAACCTGAGCTTTTATTTATTTATTTATGTGTTTTATACTGATTGTCTTTATCATTAACACTTCCCTGAGGCCACAGAATTTCTTGGAAAAGATTAATTTTCCATGTTCTCTTGTAAGCGGTTATAATAATAAAGGCTTAATTAATCAGAATGGAGCCCTGGTGGTACAGTGGTTAAGAACTTGGCCGCTAACCAAAAGGTCAGCAGTTTCAATCTACCAGCCACTCTTTGGATACCCAATGGAGCAGTTCTACTGTGTCCTGTAGGGTCACTATAAGTCAGAATCCACTCGATGGCAACTTTTAAAAAAAAAAATTAATCAGAATAGGTGACAAAAATAAAATTAGAGCAAGAATTGCAATTTAGATGGTCTGAGTACAGATACAGGGGAATTAACGCTTTCTTGGATAGGACAAAAATAAAATCGACAGGTTCACTGTAATGGTTTGCCAATTGAAGGCAAAAACAGAACATAAAAAAAGAATCATCTGCTATGAACATAAATTTAGAAAAACATTTTTTATTTTGGGAGAAATAAAAAAAAAGCATCTACCAAATATTCACTTGCCCTGGACCATGTGGCATGATAGGCACTTACAATTATTTAAACCTACTCTTTTAACTACCAGTCATATATTCCACATTTTCAAAATTTTGTTAATTTCAGGTTTGAATTAAAATACACATCATTGGAATATGATATCCAAATAAGGAGCTGTATATCATGTTTTTTGAAAACCACTTTGTTTGGAAAATGACTTTTACTTGCATACAGACATCCATACACACCATATGCCAATTTTTGAGTTCCTTTTTTAAACTGTCAGTTCTAGAGGTCAGCAGTAACAAGGTTATATCCAGTAATGGAAAGCTATAGTGAGCTTTGATAGTGACATTTTGGTAATTTTTTTTTTAAAATTTTTTTTTATTGTACTTTAGATGAAGGTTTACAAAACAGCTCCTCATTAAAGTCAGTACACATATTGTTTTATGAGATTGGTTAACAACCCCACAACGTGTCAACACTCTCCCGTCTCGACCTTGAGGACCTTTTTTTTGGTGAAAATATACATACCCAAAGTTACACCATTTTGAAAGTTTCTACATGTACAATTCAGTGACATCGATTACATTCTTCCTGTTGTGCTGCTATTCTCACTATCCTTTTCCAAATTATTCCATCACCATTATCTTCCCATCGAACCTTTTGAGTGGCTGTTTTCAGTTTGATCTCACATAGACAATTCCTTTTTTTTTTTTTTGGTACCTTAGATGAAGGTTTGCAGAACAAATAGTTTCTCATTAAACAGTTATTACACAAATTGCCCTATGACACTGGTTAACAACCCCATGACATGTCAACACTGTCCTTTCTCAGTTTGGGTTCCCTAACACCAGCTTTCCTGTCCCCTCCTGCCTTGTAGTCCCTAGACTGCTGTGCCTCATTAGTCCTGTTTTGTTTTGTGAGGCTGTCCAATCCCCAGCTAAACGGTGAACTTTGGGAGGGGCTTCACCAGTGAGCTAAAAGTGTGTCCAGGGGCCATACTCTCAGGGTTTCTCCAGTCTGTCAGGCCAGTAAATCTGGTCTTTTTTTGTGAGTTAGAATTCTGCTCTACATTCTTTCTCAGCTCTGTCCAGGACCCTCTGTTGTGATCCTGGTCAGAGCAGTCAGTGGTGATAGCCTGGCACCATCTAGCTATACTGGACTCAGTCTGGTGGAAGCTGTGTCAGCTGTGGTCCATTAGTCCTTGTATCTTGTTCTCTTCATTCTCCCTTGCTCCCAAAGGGGTGAGACCAGTGGAGTATCTTAGATGGCTGCTCACAGGCTTTTAAGACCCCAGATGCTACTCACCAAGGTAAAATGTAGAACATTGTCTTTATAAACTGTGTTATGCCAACTGAGCTAGATGTTCCCCGAGACCATGGTCCCCACAGCCCTCTGCCCAGCAGTTCAGTCCCTCAGGGAGTTTGGAAGTGTCTATGGAGCTTCCATGACCTTTCCTTGTACAAGTTGTGCTGGCTTCCCCGATAATGTGTACTGTCTTACCCTTCACCAAAGTTACCACTTATCTATTTAGTCCCCCATCCCCATCTCTTGTAACCAACAAAGATTGTTTCTTTTTTTGTGTAAACTTTTACATGAGTTATACAGTAGATGTCTTATACAATATTTGTCCTTTTTTTCACTCAGCATAACGTCCTCCAGTTTTGTTCCTCTTACTGTCCTGTGCTGAGTTCCTTTTGTTTGTGGAATTTTTTTCATTTCTTTTGTTTTTGTAGGTTTTGTTTTTACTGAGACTTTATGTTTTTCTTCTTTATTTTGATGAGTAGGTTGGTTAAATTTCTTTGTGCTTACTGTGAAATTTACCCTTATCTTCCTAGATTTGAACCAGTCTACTATTATTACTTGGTATCGCTTGACTTCCTCTCCATTAGAAGGTTCTATATCTACACCGTTTCTTCCTTCTTTTATTGTTCTGACGCTGTTGTCATTTACAGATTAATCTCTCTGGTTCCCTGTTGTAATTCTTTTGGTTTTGCATAGTCCTTAAGAGTTCATTTCCTAGGTTGGTATCTGGCTAGTACAATCCTGTGTCTTATATTCAGCCTGTGGTCTGATATTGTTTGTCCTCAGATCGAGGGATTTCCTTTAATAAGTCTCATAAGTTTGGTTTGGTTTTACATAGTCCCTTAATTTCTGTTTATCTGGAAATGACCTAATTTCACCATCATATTTGAATGAGAGTTTTGCAGGATATATTATTCTTGGCTGGCAATTTTTTTTCTTTCAAGGTTTTATATATGTCATCCCATTGACTTCTTGCCTGCATGGTTTCTGTCAAATAATCTGAGCTTAGTCTTGTTATTTCTCCTCTGTATGTGACTTTTTGTTTTTCTCGAGCTGTTCTCAGGATTCTTTGTCTTTGGTTTTAGCAAGTGTCTTTATGATATGCCTTGGTGATATTCTTTTGGGGTCTATCCTATATGGGGTTTGTTGAGCTTCTTGTATGGTCAGCTTTTCATCTTTCATGATATTGGGGAAGTTTTCTGTCAGCAGTTCTTCAATGATCCTCTCTGCGTCTTCTGTTTTCTCCCCCTGTTCTGAAACTCCGATCACTCTCAGATTTTTGCTTTTGATTGTATCCCACATAATTCTCAGGGTCTCTTCATTTTTCTTCATTCTTTTTTCTGATTTTTCCTCAAACAGAGTTGTATCCAAGTGTTTGTCTTCAATTCCGCTGATCCTGTCTTCCACGATTTCCAATTTGCTCCTCAGCCCTTCTATGACACTGTCCATTTCTGAAATCTTGTTGTTTATCTTCTGGATTTCTAAGTTTTTGTATAATTTATAGTTGTGAATTTATTTTGGCATTTTGTTCCTACATTATTTTCCTGAATTCTTCCATTTTTTCATCTGTATTTTCCATGAATTTTTCTGCCTTTTCCATGAATTTGTCTATTTTTTTCTCATTTTTGTCTGCTTTTTGCTTCAACTCTTGGATAATTCTGAGTATTAGAGATTTGAACTCCCTATCAGGTAGTTCTACTGCCTTTTCTTCTACTGGAACGTCATCTAGTGTTTTATTTTGGATACCTACTGAAACAATCCTGTCTTGTTTTTGTAAATGTTTTGATATTGTCTGCTGTCCTTGGGGCATTCAGTAGTTATTTTTCTCATTTATTGATTGTAGATTTGTTTGTTTCATCCTTTTTGTTTAATTTGTCTATGTCTGAGCAGGCAGGCTACGTGTTCTTTGTCGTTTGCTCTTCTATGGGCACGATAGTTTTCACCTCCTCCAGTTGGCAGGGTCAGTCACTCAGATATAGTACAGCAGGGCAGGTCTAGTTGAAGAGGAGTTGCTGGAATGGGTTGTTTGTGGCACTTACTACAGCCACCAGGGTGAGTCGGTAATCATTGCAGGGCAGGTTCCAGCAGGCCGTGCCTGTGCCACTTGGTGGTTTGATGTTAAGCACACGGTGCAGGTAGGCAGGATGGAGGGGGAGAATTGTTATGTGTGCAGCTAAGATGGGTATGGGAGAGAAGACAGAGGAACAGGAGCCAAAACTTACAAACAAAAAAGAGTGCTAAGGGAGCTTGCTGTTGGAGTGGAGAGATGAGAGACTATGAAATGGAGAAAAACAAAAAGGGGAAGAAGAAGAAAAAAAGAAAAAAATTATTAATAAATAAAAAATTAGAAAGAAAAAAGAACAGCAAAGCTCCCACGTATCCCAACGGTGCAGCTACAAGGTCTGGGGAAGTTGTTCCCAGGTGCAATGAAGTAGAGCCTGGCTAGGGGGTGTAGAGGTATTCAGTGCCAGGTATCCAGGGGATAGGAACAGAAGGAAGGTATAGAGCAATGAGAAACTGAGGAATGAAGAAAGACAAAAAGAGAAAAAGAGGGAAAAGAAAACAAATTAAAAAAAAAAAAAGAACTAGAAATCCCCCCCCCCAAAAAAAAAAACAGAAAAAACACACACACACACACACAAAAAAAAATGTTCTCAGGGATCCCTCTGCACATCTGCGCAAGCTGAGAGGGTAGGTCTCAAGCCACGCAGCACTGCCCAACCAGAACAGGCTCCCAACTCAAGAAAAGAAAAAGAAAACAAACAAACAAAAGCCCCTGGATCCCACAAGAGTGGCAGCATGGACTGGGAAGCAGTTCCACTCTCGAATGGAGCTCCGTAGCCCCTCAGGAAGAAGCAAAGAGCGCACAGAGGCAGGTATTTGAGCAAAAGGAGGGGGAGGTGGTGAGAGGTAAGGAAGAAATCAAAAGAAGTGGAAAAAAGCAACCAGCAGCCAACAAATGGCACTCAGGGAGCCAGCCAGTGCAGGCGGGTGGAATCCAAGCAGCCAGTGCTTCCCGGCCAAGAGACTGTGGCCACGGGAAGCAGAGGAGGCCGAGTCAGGGTAAAGAACGGTGGGGGGTGGGAAAGCATATATTGCTGTTTACCAGTTGTTCTGTCTCCTTCTGGAAACTTCATGAAGCTGCTTTCTCATACCCCCTATTTGCTGGTCTCTGATAGGAGTCCAAGATAGCAGAACCATGCTGCATTAGCTGATAGGGGATCTCTCCATGTATGTCTCCTTGTTCTCTGTTCTCTGTCAGTTTCTTATTCCATTTGGTGCTTGGCTGAGTTCTTTATCTCTTTTTTGATGTTTATGATTTCAGGATTGCTGTTTTCTCTGTTTGGCTTAGTTTTTTGGATGTTTGCTGTGGAGGCATGGCGTGGTGCTTCTGCCTAGAGCGCCATGTTGCCGGAAGTCCTTGGTAAATTTTTAATATTTTTTTAAAGTAACAAAATGAATGTATTTTCATAAAGAAGTCTCAGCATGTATTATTTATGGACAAATGAAATATAGTTTTAAAAAATTAAATGCATATGTTAGCTATCTATTGCAGCATAACAAATTACCACAAATATATAGCATAAAACAGCAAACATTATCTCACAATATCTGTGGGACAAAAGTCCGGGCACAAGATAACTAACGCATCCCTCTGCAAGGCTGCAATCAAGGTGTTGGCCAGAGGGTCTCATCTGAGGTTCGACTGGGGAAGGATCAACTTCCATGTTCATGGTTATTGGCAGAATTGGGTTATTTACAGGTTGTCAGACTGCAGACTTCAGTTACTTGTGGCCATCAGCTGGAGGCTGTTTCAATTCTTTGTCATATGGCCCTCTTCATAGGCATCCCAAAACATGTCAGCATGTTTCTTCAAAGACAGCAAGGGAGAGTCTGTCCATCACAAAGATTTTTCTTAGTTTTTATTTTAAACATGAAGAACATATGGCTTATATAGAAGTTATGCTTATAGCCCTTGTGACATGACTCACAGAAATCACCTAAGCCACTGGGTCCATTTGGGAGACACTCAGTTGTTCCTGAGATTCTCTATAAGAAACAATCTATAATGGAGAGTCTTAAAAAGTGTGAAGATATTGGACATTGTGGTGGTAGTCGTAATAGGGAACGATAATCATTACATTATCTGTTTAAAGTCTAAAAACACAACCAATATATCTATGATATTGTGTCAGACACAGTTGCTTTTCTACTCAGAAATCATTTCTAAAGTTCTTCTCGTTTATTCTCTTCCTCTATGTTGCCGGAGAGCCAAATATTCACTTTCCTAGTCTCCTTTAAAGGTAAAACAAAACAAAACAAACAAAAAACGAAACTAGCCATCCTGGAGTTAATTCCAACTCATGGGGACCCCATGTGTGCATAGTAGGACTGCCCTATCGGGTTTTCAAAGTTCTGCTTTTGGAAGCAGATCGCCAGGCCTTTCTTTCTAGGTGCATCTGGGTGGGTTTTAAACTGCCAGCCTTTTGCTTAGTAGTCAAGTGCTTAACTGTTTGTGCAACTCAGGGTCTTCTGTGAAGGTCAATGTTGCCAAATTGCCTGGTTATAGCCCACAATAAATAAGCAAACAGGTTCTGGAGTGGAAGTAGTTTTGGAAAAGCTGCTACTTTGGGATTAAAACAAAAGCCATGCCTGATATGTCCTCTCTCCCTTAGTTTTTACCTTAAAGACAGAAACTGTTGTGCAACGTTACTGCATGTTTAAAAGAATCAGAGAGATATCAGTAGTGATGCTGGTGAGCTGCTGAAAGAATGCCAATAACTTTTTATATCACCAGAACTGGGTTCTCTGTTTCTTGCAGCTAAGAGAAATCTTAACTGATAAATTTATAATACAAATCACTAACAAGTAACACTAAGCAAAAGTAGCATTGAAACCATTATGGATTAAAATAATTGATAAATACTGACCTTTAACTTATTAAAGAAGACTGTTAAATTTTTCCGGTAGATATCTTCCCCTAAATTTTTTCCACTGCTTCTTGAACTTCAATTTACATTTCAATCACTCACTCACAGATATTGGTAAATGCATATTCTGATTCTGTAGACCTGAAAAGTAATCTGATACTCTGCATTTCTAACACATTCCCAGGTGATGCTGATGGTAGGAGTTCACAGAATATTCTGTGAGTAGCAAATTCTATAGCCTTCATTTTTTCTGCTATCTCATTTCTATTAATAACAATAGCTAAGGTACTTACTGTCTGTCTCATGGAGAACAGGGGCTTGATCCATTTAGTTCATTGCTGATAGAGAAATTTATAATACAAACCATTAAGAAATAAGAATGGTGCCTTGCAAGTAATGACGTCTGAATAAATGCTTGTTTTAGGGATAAATGTGTCTAGTTAAGGTGGATAGTCAATACAAAAGTCAACTGCACCTTGGTGGGCAAGAAAGCCTGATTACATTGGTTTCAAGAAACAATGGGAGCTGAACAAGTAAAAATTCAATGTGTGGAGAGCTCTTTGCAGAATTTTTGAAGCAATATATGGAGGAATATGTGGGGTCAAGGGAGAATTTTTTATTTATTAGCATGTGGGCATTTTTAAGGTGAGAGTTTACAGCATGTTTGTACTCTGATGGGAATGATCCCATACAGAGGAAAGATTTGATGTTACAAAGTGAAAGGGAAATTTGCTAAACCATGTCAATGTCATGTTGAAGAGAATTAAGGAGCTATAGTAAACAAGTGGCACCCTAGTGATGCAATTGCTAAGCGCTCGGCTGCTAACCGAGAGGTCAGCAGTTTGAACCCACCAGCGGCTCTGTGGGAGAAAGGACTTGGAGAACTGCTCCTGTAAAGATTACAGTTTAGGAAACTCTGTGGGGCAGTTCCACTCTGTCACATGGGGTCACTATGAGTCGGAATCGACCAGGCGCACAACAACAGCAGTAAACAGGTGAAACGGTTTTCTTAGATACATGCGATAACGGCTCACGCATAGGACTCGGAGGGGAGAGAGACCATATGGCTACAGCTGCAGATGATTTGTAGTGATGGGAAACTGTTGAAATTCTCTGTTAATTTCTTCAGTTTTTTCTGTGAATTAAGATACCTGGTCATTTGTTGAGAGGAAGGAGAAGGAAAATTTTTAACAAAGTGATAATATAAGAGTTAAAAATTAAAATTAAATAGGCAGAAAAGCATCTATGGAAAATGATGCAATACCCTGTTTCTCTCACTGTATTATTATGATTATCATCACTTATTTTTTCCTTGATTTTGTGGTTTCTTCATCTTGTTTAATATGACTACATTCTATACGTTCTGTAATACGAATGATCCCTATCAATGCTTGTATATGGATCAAATTCTTTGTAGAATGACATATTGTTCATTATTATAAGTTTTCTCTTGCAAAGTTATGTCATATCCTGGGAAGTTTTGTATCTGTTAATTATAGTACTTAACAGAGTTCTGAGAGTATCATAGGACTAAGACACTTTTTTAAAAAAGTTTTTAGTATGGAATCATTATTCCCCTATGCCATTCTGTCCCACCTGTTAAAGCTTAATTTATTTCACCATGTTTAATTGCATACTGAAAGATTATAATGCACTGTTTGGTGTTGTGTAAGTTACAAAGATACCAAAAAAAAAAACAAATGTTAAGATTCAGTCCCTGAATAGGGAGTCCCTTTTCTCAAAAAAGAATAAAATAGAATATGTAAAATATAATTGTAATATGGGTCTTCTCTGATAAATACATATCTGGTCTTCTGGTGTTGTAAGAGAGTGCTAATAAATATTGCCATTGTCAGTAAATGGGTGTTAGTGCCTCAAAGGAGGCAATGAGCTTCTATTATAAGGGTGATAGAAAAATTTGGGAACAGATAAATGTGATGATTGAACAACATGGTGAACGTAAGTTAATGTCACTGAACTGTACAAGTGAAGAATGTTCAAATGGCAAATGTTTGATTATATACATTTTTGCCACAAAAAAGAAATAGTTATAAAAACAAAAAAGTTCTATTTTTAATGTGTGTGTGTTTTAATACAACAAAAAACTATTTTTTTAATACAACTTTTTCAATATGTCTAAATCATCAAAAGTCCATTCAGTGGACTGGTCATTATGCTCCCTGATTAAAATATCAGCCAAAATAGATAAATAGAAAAAGCAAACGTGCATGTTGGGGATTTCCATTTCATTTTTACTAAGTTAAGACTTAGCTAGCAGTGGTCACTGTAGCTAAAACCAAAGCAACCATTATAGCTAAATTTAAGAATAGCAAGACTATTTTCCTTTGAAAGAGTATATAATTTTTAGTTTGCTCTACATTGAATATATATGATTCTGAAAGGTTTAAAGAACAGCAATAAGGGATAATATCCTGGGGAAAGAATAAAGGAACTGAATTGAGAGACACAATGGAGGAAGAATTTAGCAATTTTCAAGTTAAGTGGCTTTCCTAAGTCCCACTGACATTTACACTAGAAGTAGTGGGTTTAAATTGCAAAAAGAAAGGTTGGATATTAAAAATACTCCTTGACCTTCATAGTTATGAAATTGGATAATGTCTTTCTCTAGAAATGTTTTTCATGAAAAGGACTTATGTCTGTATTCTGATATGTTTTCAATACAGTTTTTCCAAAAGACCAATGGTTGTGAATTTCCCTGAAAATGTCTTATGTTTAAAAACTTCCGAGTTTATATATTAGCAAAACTAATGAAAACTTGGTCAGCAACATGATCTAAGTTTTATAAAGCTATATTTGGTTTAATGCATATTTATTAGGCTTCGATTAATTAAAATATATTGATAAATATATTACCATTCACAATAGCTGATACTTAGGAAGTAAATATTTACACACTTGGGAAAGGAAATTCTTAAGGATAGAAGATCATGTTGTTCATGGGACTGAGATACCTTCAGTAACCAGAAATCTTAACATGAGACTAAAGAAAATATCTAGTGCAGTTGAGTAGAGAAGAGGAAAAAGACTAATAGAAGGTAGGTTAGAAAAGGTATTTGGGATGTAATTGATATATTCTTCTAGTATTAGAGAATTTTTTTAATTTTTTTCATTTATTTATTTTATTGTACTTCAGGTGAAGGCTTACAGAACAAATAGTTTCTCATGAAACAGTAGTACACTTATTGTTTTATGACATTGGTTAACAACCCCACAACATGTCAACCCTTAGTATTAGAGAATTTTTGTAGGAGAAAAGGGGGAAGAAAGGCTGAAAATGATCAGCCTTTATTGATATTCTAATTTCTTATCTGAAAACATATTCATGTTTAACAGACATAGGATGTCAGGTTAGATGATGTGTACCCATGTTAATAATGGTAATAATAATAATAAAGCACTACATCATCAAATTTACACAAAATAATGGACATTTTGGAAGGAAATTTCAATTTAAAATATGTATTTCTAGTTGCCCAGTAATTTCACTTGTCAGTTACTAGGTTAGACAAACACATGACAAGCACGATAAGGCATATACAAGGGTGTTCATTGGAGCAGTAATTGTAACAGCAAAAACCTATAGAGACTAAATGGCCACAAGTAGGGACACAGATAAAGAAGTGCTAATTAATCCATACTGTGGAATACTATGCAAAGTTAAAATAGATCTATCAGTGTTAAAATGGAAACATTGCTCAGACTATCAACTAATACTTCAGAATAAAAAAAAACATGACTTCACCCCATATTTTATTCCATATTCTTAGGGTATACATATGTTTGTACAAATGGAAGGAAAATTGTAGAAAGATGGGAAAAGAAAGGAAATTCCAAAGTTGGGGATTAAAAGACAGTGTCAATTTTAACCTTTTTTCAATATTTTAAGTTTTTACTGGTGAATACATGCACACTTATCTGTGCTATTAAATAAATTAAAAGCATATATTTAGAATTTAATAAAATTCTCACTGATGGAAAGTAATGTTTTGGATGCCAAGATAAACTAAAGCAGACCATAAGCTACACATAAATGTTGATGGATTGTTCAACATGTCTGTCTACACATTCATTCAGTAATTGTTTAGTAAGCACTTAGTATATGCCATTCACTGTTTAGTGGCTTATTTATTTAATCACTGGAACATTTTAAGCATTTTTAAACCTAAAATAATTTATCATAGTAATAGTTTGAAACCACACAGAAAATGCTGGTCAGCTTAGGTTTTGTTCTTATTTTTTAATACATGTTTTTACTTTATGACTTTTCATTATACCCTTTGTGTGGCTGAGATGATGAAAATTCCTGTCATCCTTTTCTCTATTTGAAGTACCTTTCATGCCCTATTCAGTGAAAATGATCTGCCAAAAACACTGATAAAGAGATACATCTTTAATCTTACAAGATGTCTTCTTGCACAGGATCAGAAAAATGATTTTTCTTTTAACAGTTGTCAGCATGCTTGACATCTGTCACAAAGGCTTAGGCTCTATTTTTATTTTTCCTATTGAAATCATCCTCCAACACCTGCCCCTTTGATACTTTGAGACTGGTGCAGTAAAAAACTGAGTGTTTTCCAGTCAAAGAACTCACCATATTTCTTTTCTTTTTTGTTTGGTTCAAAAGTAAGATTAAAAAAAAAAAAAAAATTTTCAGTAGGATAGATATGTGGAAATATCCAAATTAAATAAAAAGACATCATTATGCTATGAACAATGAGATTTCCTTAGTAAAGAGATAGCTGATGTTAACATATTCAGTCTTCTCAAAAAAGTTCTATATTACATAGTCAAAGCTGTCTTCTATATTTCTCAGAAAACTCTTAACAATTTTTAGCACAAAATAAGCACATATATATTTGTCTATATATTTGTCAGTCGTTGCCAGGTAAAACCTAACGAAAAATAGTAAACATATACACCACTAAAAGTTCAAAATGTGTTCATGAACTTTAAAGTGGTACCGTGTATTTTTTTTTTTAATCATTTTTTAACATGACATAGTTGTTGTTGTTAGTTGCCATCGAGTCAGTTTCGACTCATGGAGACCCTGTGTGTGCAGAGTAGAACTTAAGGTTCAAGGGTGTGACCTTTCAAAAGCAGATTATCAGGCGTGTCATCTGAGGCACCTCTGGTTGGGTTCAAACTGCCAACCTTGCAACTAATAGACAAGTGCTGAACTGTTTGTGCCACGCAGGGACTCAACATGACGGGGTAATAGGATGTAAATAATTGGAGTTTTTCATGAAGAACAGTAATCAGAATTAAAGTCCAAGGTTTTTAGCCTCAGCTTCCAGTCACAAAAATGATAAAATAATATCCCTAGTAATCATCTGTATCAGGCTACTGTTTTGCCCTAAAAACAAGCAATAAAATACTATGTCATACATTATTTTCCAATTTTTGTCTTCTAAGGTATCATACGATAAAAATTACCTTGTTTTTCTTTTGGTGAAAAGTTCTCTATTAGTTTTCTATTGTGTAGCAAATTACCACAAACTTTAAAATGATACACACTTATTATCTCAAAGTTTCTGATGGCTAGTGAACCAGTTTAGAGTCTCAAAAGAGGTTTCAGCAAGTGCTCATCTGAAGCCTCAACTTGGGAAGTATCCAATTTCAAGCTCACATGATTGTGGTAGAATTTCAATTCCTTGAGGCCTTTTGCACTGACGGCCTCAGTTTCCACCTGGCTATTGGCAAAAGGCTAACCTCTTTTTTTTTTTTTTTTGTCTTGTGGCAACTTGCTTCAAAAGTTAGCAAGGGAAAGATGCCATCATGTCAGCAAGACAAAGTCTCAATCTTACATCACCTAATCAAAGAACCAAAAGACACTCCACACATTTGCTGTATTCTCGTGGTTAGAAGCAAGTCACTAGGCCATCCTCTCACACTTACATAGAAGGGACTACACAAAGATGTGAATACTTCATGAATGAAATTATAAGGGATTATTTTCAAAACGACTTGTCACAAGTTCTATGATCTCTGTACCACCAGGCCTCCTTACAAGAAGCTATTGGTATGTTAAATTTCATAGGACTGGTGTGTATGCATGTGTGTGTGTGTTTAGCCATTCTGTTAGGTGTGTAGCGGTATCTCATTGTGGTTTTCATTTATAGTTCTCTGATGGCTAATGATGTGCTTTTTATGTGCTTATTTGTTATCCTTCATTCCTCTGTGGTGATGTATATCTTCCTTTGCTCAATTTTTTTAGGGTTGCTTATTTTATTAACATTGAGTTTTAACAGTACTTTATACATTTATGATACACGTCCTTTGTTAGATATGTTATTTGCAAATATTTTCTCTTAGTCTGTAACTTGTCTTTTTGTTCTCTTAACAGTGTGTTTCATAGCAAAGGTTTTAAATTTTGAGGAAGTTTAATTTATAGATTTTTCTTTTATGAATTGTGTTTTTGGATGTCATGTATAAAAACCCTTAAATTAATCCATGTCATAAAAATTTTCTCCTACATTTTCTTCTAAACATTTTATAGTTTATTTTTGTTTTTGGCTTGCTATGTTTTACATTTATATCTATGATCCATTTTCTTGACTGCTTCTTGCATGGGATTTGATTGTGGATCCAAGTAAAATATCCTTGACAACTTCAAAGTTTTTTCCATTTATCATGATGTTGCTTATTGGTCCAGTTGTGAGGATTTTTATATTCTTTATCTTAAAGTGTAATCCACACTGGAGGCTGTAGTCTTAGATCTTCATCAGTAAGTGCTTCAAGTCCTCTTCACTTGCAGCAAATACGGTTGTGTCATCTGCATATCACAGGTTGTTAGTCAGTCTTTCTGCAATCTTGATGCCGCATTCTTATTCATATAGTCCATAGGATGCCAAATTTTTCTTCCACAATTTGCTCAGAAGATTTTTCTTTCACAAATGAATTTATTTTGCACCTCTGTCAAAAACAAAATTTCCATATCTGTCTGGGTGTATTTCTAGATCTCTATTCTGTTCCATTGATCTATTTGTCTATCTTTTTGCCAATACCACACTGTCTTCTTTGCTGTAGCTCTATATTAAGTCTTAAA
The DNA here is from genome assembly GCA_030035585.1 of Dugong dugon. NCBI lineage: Eukaryota > Metazoa > Chordata > Mammalia > Sirenia > Dugongidae > Dugong > Dugong dugon. The sequence continues at coordinate 41,721,551 of CM057479.1, forward strand.
ATTAGGTAATGTCTATTAATTACCCATTTATGCTGTAACAAATTACTACAAATTCAGTGGCTTAGAACAACAGAGATTTATTATTTTATACTTCTGGAGGTCAAAAGTCCAAAATCAGTTTTACTGGGCAAAAATCGAGATTTTGGCAGAGCTGTGTTCCTTGGCTTTTCAACCTTCTAGAGACCATTTGCATTCTTGGCTCCCGGCACCTTTCAAGTAATGCCATCACTCTGACCGCTGCTTCTAGTAACATCTACCTCTCTGATTCTGATCCTCCTGCCTACTTCTTTTATAGACTTGTGATTACATTAGGGCTGCATAGATAATCCAGAATAAGCTCCTGATTACAAGGTCCTTAATTTAGTCATATTTACAATGTCCTTTTGTTATGTAAGGTAACATATTCATAAGTTTTGGGAATTAGGAAGTGGACATTATGGGGAGCCATTATTCTGCCTACCAAGTGGTTAGAGAACATGGTATGATTTCAATCCTTTCAAATTTTTAAGGTGTTTTTTTATGACCTAGTTTATGGTCTACTTGATGAATATTCTACATGCACTTAAAATGGGAAATTTTTTTTAAAAGTATCCTTTACTAACTGGAATAAAAGTCATAGATACTGTGATTTAATTTTATACCTAGTTTTTTTTTTGTTTTTTTTTTTTAAAGTCAGTATAATGGCTATTGCTTTAAGATTATTTTCCAACAAACATTCACTCCGTTTCCCCACCACACTTCCATGGGAGACATGTACTTCCTACCTCATTAATGCTGGGCTTGATCATTTGACTTGCTTTGACCACATGATGAGAGTTTTTACTTGACCATGTGACTTGCTTTGGACAACTGATATTAACAGATTCCATATGAGCATTTCCTCATGTGGCCCTCTATTTGAACCAAAGAAGAACATACCCCAGATTATTTCTGGTTCAAGGAGAACGGGAGGCAGGTGGAACAGACCTGGACTCAACTTGCTGATTGGAAACAAGTCCACCTTAAATTATCCAAAGCCCTGACTACCCAATCATTTGACACAAAAGTGTAAAATTAATGTAGATTACTATATGCTATTGTGTTTATTGTTGGTTTTTAATGCAGCATTATTATGGCAATAACTAAAACATTTCATGTGTACGTGTAACACTTATAAAGCCTGTAAGGAAAGTCATTTAAATCATTTGTAATAATGTTTATTTCAACACATAAACACTCAGGCATGAGTGTATAACAACAAGAGATATGCAGACTCATACAGATACATTGTATTGCCATTTCCCGGGAAAAAGAATCTTGGTAAAATTTCAACCAAGAATCACAATGAACCATGCCATACAATCTTATCTTAGTATTTATATCCTGAAGAGAAATCATTGCATTTGAAATTAGGCAAAAAATATTTTCTGTTCATACACAAAACAGAGTTAACTTCTAGGCTCAGATAAATTATAAATGGGTTTATTACACACACAATGTCTTGTAGGTCTTTTGGAAGTCCTGTGGGAAGTGGCATAGTACTTATATATGTAAAAGACGGTCTTATGCATACAAGGACACTTAGAATCCTTGGTCCCCAGTTACTGAATGGAAGAAGGGCTCATAACCATTCAGATAAACAAAAACACTCCCAAAAATTTCTAAAGTGACACTTCAAAGAAGACATCCAAATGGCCAACAGACACATGAGGAAATGCTCGCGATCACTAGCCACTAGAGAAACGCAAATTAAAACCACAATGAGATACCATCTCACCCCGGCATTACTGGCACGAATCAAAAACCCTCGAAATAACAAATGTTGGACAGCCCGCTGGGAGATGGGAACTCTTATGCACTGCTGGTGGGAATGCAAAATGATATAACCATTTTGGAAAATGATATGGCGTTTCCTCAGAAAGCTAGAAATAGACATACCATTTGATCCAGCAATCCCACTCCTAGGAATATATCCTAGAGAAATAAGAGTCGTCACTCGAATAGACATATGCATACCTATGTTCATGGCAGCATTGTTCACAATAGCAAAATGATGGAAACAACATAGGTGCCCATCGACAGATGAATGGATACACAAACTATGGTACATACACACAATGGAGTACTATGCAACGAGAAAGAACAACAATGAATCTGTGAACCATCTCATAACATGGATGAAACTGGAGGACTTTATGCTGAGTGAAATAAGTCAATCACAAAAGGACAAATATTGTATGAGACCTCTATTGTAAAAACCCATGAAAAAGTTCACATGCAAAATGTAACAATCTTTGTTGGTTACCAGGGATGGGGCAGGGGGGGGATACTAAATAGGCAATAGATAAGTGGTATCTTGGGTGAAAGGTGAGACAGTACACAATATAGGGGAAACTAACACAACCTGTACAAGGAAAGGTCACGGAAGCCCCATAGACACATCCAAGCTCCCCGAGGGACTGAGTTGCTGGGCAGAGGGCTCTGGGGACCATGGTCTTGGGGAACATCTAGCTCAATTGGCATGACACTACTTATAAAGACAATGTTCTACATTCTACCTTGGTGAGTAGTGTCTGGGGTCTTAAAAGCCTGTGAGCAGCCATCTAAGATACTCCACTGGTCTCATCCCTTCGGGAGCAAGGGAGAATGAAGAGAACAGGATACAAGGAAAAGATTAGTCCAAAAGACTAATTGCCCACAGCTACCAAGGCCTCCACCAGACTGAGTCCAGTACAGCTAGATGGTGCCTGGCTACCACCGCTGACTGCTCTGACCAGGATCACAACAGAGGGTTCTGGACAGAGCTGGAGAAGGATGTAGAGCATAATTCTAACTCACAAAAAAAAAAAGACCAGATTTACTGGCCTAAAGGAGACTGGAGAAACCTCGAGAGTATGGTCCCCAGACACCCTTTTAGCTCAGTGGTGAAGTTACCTCCGAGGTTCACTGTTCAGCCTGGGAGTGGACAGCCCAGTAAAACCAAATGAGACTAACAAGGTATAGGAGTCCAGTGACAAGGGCCAGAAGGCAGAAGGGGAGAAGGAAGCTGATGATAGGGAACACAAGGTTGAGTAAGGATATTGTTGATGTGTTGTGAGATTGTTAACCATTGTCATAGGGCAACATTTGTAGTAACTGTTAAATGAGAAACTATTTTGTTCTGTAAGCCTTCATCTTAAGTGAGAATAACAGCAGAATTCAAAGATCGTAGTCAATGTCACTGAACTGTGAAGGTAGAAATTTTTGAAACGGTGTATCTTTGGCTATGAATATTTTCACCAAAAAAAAAAAAAAGGGTTGAGAATTTAGAGGGTTAAAATGTTGTGGGGTTGTTAACCAATGTCATAAAACAACATGTGTACTACTGTTTCATGAGAAGCTATTTGTTCTGCAAGTCTTCACCTGAAGTACAATAAAATATTTAAAAAAAAAAAAAAATTCTAAAGTGTATTCCAGGTGGGGAAACCCTGGTAGCTTAGTGCTTAAGAGCTATGGTTGCTAACAAAAAGGTTGGCAGTTTGAATCCACCAAGCGCTCCTTGGAAACCCTATGGGACAGTTCTACTCTGTCCTGTAGGGTCACTATTGAGTCAAAATAGACTCGACAGTAACGGGTTTGGTTTTTGTTTTTTTTTAATTCCTGGTGGACAGTGAAAGTCATACACAAAAGTCAGGAACATTCCCAAGTTCTAATAGAAGAAACACAAATTTCAAAATATTTGCATACAAAGGATCCCCAAAATGAGTAAAGCAAAATACCCTTAGAGCATCAGATATATCCCTGACAGTTGAGAATATGAAAGGACAATGTGCCAATGATTTTTAAATTTAGACATGTAAATACAGCTAACGAATATAGGGACTAATTGGAAATGATCTTAGCAGTCCCAACACATAAACTCAAAAAACCTTCCTGTTGCGTTATACATATCCAAAAGGGGAAGCTTCATAAAGAAGCAACTAATTGTTCCTTGACACACATTACAATTTTAGATTCATATTGATAATTATATCATAAATCCAAATAGTATCTTAGCAAATGTTCTAGTGTTAATTCAAGTACACTTAATGGATATATCCCAACACACAGTAGTGTTGACAGATCCACTTTTCCGTGCAGTTAGAACAAATTGGATGGCATAATTTCAATAAATCCCATGTCTTCATATACAAATGAGGTAGAAGAAGTAGAGCATTTCAGAAACTAAAAAACAAAATGAGAAGAGAACTATGAAAATAATTCTTAATTCAGGTTAATTGTTTAGACTGCTGAAATAATTAGTGGATGAATAAACATTTATGTCTAGGGATCATTATTCCAAGCATTGAGAAGTCCCACTCAGTTTGATATAGATCCACTAATCCAAGAATAGTACTCTATAGGGTAGGATAGAGTAGGGTGGAAAAGACAAATATATCGATTAATAATCTTTTCCTTGATCTTAGGGTACTTTTTTTTCCCAACAGCTCAGCATCTCTAAAAATGAATTGCATCTTTACAAATTATGGCATCTTATTATAGATGAATTACAGTAGAATGTCATTTTCTGATTTACAGTCTCTTTTAGGTACTCTGTCATGTAAAATTTTTTTCTTCTGGGATTTTCCCCAACTCCCTAAGAGGCTGACTAAGGACATGGGTGAAATTGCAGTAGAAGGGTGAGGAAACCTGACATCCACACACAAAGGATGAATTGCTTTCCTCTTTGCCCTTTGGTTTCCACATCAGTGCCTTTCTTGGATTCTTATATGGCTTGTAGGCATCTGTTACTAAAGTCTTAAGAATTGAACTCATAGTTTGTTTGGCTTAATCAGGGCTTAGTGTCTTTTGTACCGATTTGTTCTTACCTCACAGGTGCTGTCAATACCTTGGCCTTTTAGTCATATTCTCCATAGAGTCTGTGGGCACCTAGTCATTCCCAGCCACCACTAATACCACCACATTCTCTGCAGGTTTGTATCTCTCCCTCTGCCACAGAGGCTTTCCTGTATGCCTGCTGGCTTCAGCTTTGCTATCTTACATCCTGTGGGTCTTTAAGGAATATATGAATACCTTACATGCTGCAATGAGAATTAATGGAGCCCATGAGGGCTAACTTATGCCCTTTCACTGTTGATCTACTCTACGCTAGCAGTTTAGTTCTCTGCTTCATCTATGCTATATTGGCATGGGCCCACCTCCCATGTCTCCTCCCAGGGTTACAAACACACCAAACCCTGCCAACCCCCATTCCCCACCTCTTTTTCAGTTTTCCCATCAACTTATCGGGAAATACCACCATTCTGGTATCTATACCATAAGATGGAATTCAGAACACATGTCCAAACATTTATTCTCTACCTGTGTATATTTTTCTTTCCCACAAGGGGACTTTTGTCCATCTCTTAGTTTTCTAGCACTTCTGTAACAAAAATATCACGTGAGTCACTTTAAAGAATAGCAACTTATTGTCTCACAACTTTAGAGGATAGGAGTTTGAATTCAGGGCATCAGCAGGGCTACGTGCTCGCTTGAGCTCTGTCTTCCTCTCTCTGGGCTCTAGTGAAAGATTCTTGTCTCTTTCAGCTTCTATAAGCTCCAGGAATTTCTTGTTCTTTGGCTGCATGTAGATGGGTCTTCACATGTCATCTGGCTTCCCTCTGTGTCTGTTTCGGAAACGACTTAAACAGATGTCTTTGAGGAGATTTTGAGTCATGGTGCCTCCCTATGTGTCAGATTAAAACTGAAGTCCATAGAATTTTCACTGGCTGATTTTTTGAAAGTAGATTGCCAGGGCTTTCTTTCAAAGCTCCTGTGGGTGGACTTAAACCACAACCTTTTAGTTAGCAGCCAAACACATCAGCCATTTGTTCCATCCAGGGACTCCTCTGTATCTATACTCCCTACCCCTTTTTAAGACACCACTCAGAAAGGATTAAGTTTAGGACTCACCCTACTACAGTATGACTTCCATAACATCAAAAGAAAAACCTATTTTCAAACAGGATTACATTCACAGGTATAGGGGTTAGGGTTTCAATATATATTTTGGGGTGACACTATTCAATCAACAACACCTTCTAGTATGACTGGGATGTAATTTTATCTCCTAGTTTTCTGTATCCATGACTTATTAAAAAGAAAGAAAGAAAGAAAGAAAACCTGAAAGTGAAAACCAGAGGTGGGGCCAAGATGGAGAAGAAGTCAGAGGCTTCCAGTGGTCCCTTTTATAACAAACACCTGAAAAAGCAAGTGAATCACTTATATATGACAATCTAGGAGCCCTGAACATCAAAGGCAAAGTTGAAGAATCGGACTGAGTGGCAGGGGTGGGAGAGATGGTTCAGAAGCAGCGATGAGTTGCCTGACATGACACAGCAGGAACTGGCAGCCTGCAGGCCCAATTGGCTGGCATGCGCGGTGAAGCAAGCAGTGGCATTAGGGACACGTTTTCCACATTGGGAGACACTGAGCTGTGGAGAGTCTACTCAAGCCTCCAGAACCAGTGAAAAGCTGCGCTCAATCAGCAAAAGATAAGTACCTGTGTCTAACCTACTGCATAGATCAAAAAATACCCCATTTGGGAAGAACTTCTCTGCCATTCACCTGCTCCCTCCCTACTCTGCACCAGGTCCCAGGAGAGCTTCAGTAATTGCTGAATCCCCTGGGCTGGAAGTAGGACCCGTCAAGTGCCCTGAGCCATTCTTCTGGCCTTGGAGAGGGAACAAAGTAACAAACAGGAAAAAATAATCTGCAAGCTCTCCTAAGCTGGGAACTCAGGGCAAGCACAGCTCCCTAGGCACAGGCATAAGGGGTCCACAGATGTTGAATGCCTTTCACCCCTGCATATACCTATGTGGGCCCATTTCAACAGCACAGGACCTCATTAACACAGTACAACAGGGCATATACCTGAAGCCTAACTTCAACTGTTTCAGCTATATGGTAAAGTGATGGGTTTGTGACATTTGACACCATTCTGCCCATTAAGCAGGGTCCTCATCTACCCACATCAGGGGCCAGAGGACTGGTAGCTCCACCCACACCACCTAACCACCTAAGACAGGGGTCCAACAATAAGTGGTGCCTCCCAGTCCTTACAGCCAACAGCATGAGTTACTCATAGTCCAGCTGCAAAACCCACCCACCACACACACACTAGGGAACAAGGACATGCTTTCCTCCCAGACGTGCAGGGTCAAACTTCAGCCCCTTGCCTTGCTCAGCACATGACTTCCTAGTGCAACCAGATACCTGAGCCTACTCCAATCACCCCTGCCTGTCTAGGACTGTAGGTGAGAACCTGCACCATACACTTGGTGACTGATTACTGGACACCTGAGCTGAATCCATACAAGAAAAGCAAATGGACTCCTGGGTTCACATACCTAGTAACAGAGCTAACCACCTGTGACAGGACGTTAGTGCTTCAAAGGTGCCAGTGATCAAGCTAGCTCACACGAGCAGCCTATTTGGGCATATCAAAACAAAACATAACAAAGTAAGCAAACATAAAATAAATAAATCTAATAACTTATTGATGGCTCAGAGACAACAGTCAGTATCAAACCACATGAAGAGGCAGACCATGATAGCTTCAGTAGGCTCCCAAAACAAAGAATCAAGAAATCTTCTAGAGGTGGAGAATTTCTTGGAATTACTGAGGTAGAATACGAAAGATTAATATACAGAACTCTTCAAGATATCAGGAAGGAGATCAATAAAATTGCAGAAAAAGCCAAGGAACACACAGACAAAGCAATAGAGGAACTTAAGAAGATTTTAGAAGAGCACAATGGCAGTTAGCAGGCTGCAAGAATCCACAGAGAGAAGGCAATCCAAAAGAAATCCAGAAAGCTTAACAATAAAATTTCAGAATTAGACAACACGAGAGAAAGTCATAGGAGCAGAATTGAGACAATGGAAGTCAGAATTAGTAAGATTGAAGATAAAGCACTTGACATCAACTTATTTGAGGAAAATCAGACAAAAGAATTTTAAAAAATGAAGAAATCCTAAGAATTATGTGGGACTCTATCAAGAGGAATAACCTACTAGTTATTGGAGTACCAAAAGAAGGAGGGATAACAGAAAATACAGAGAGAATTGTTGAAGATTTGCTGACAGAAAACTTCCCATTAATAATATCATGAAAGATGAAAAGATATTTATCCAAGATGCTCATTGAACCCCATGGACATAAGGTAGATCCCAAAAGAAAGTCACCAAGACATAATCAAAATTACCAAAACCAAAGATAAAGAGAGAGTTTTAAGGGCAGCTAAGGATAAATGAAAAGTCATCTACAAAGGAGAGTCAATAAGACTAAGCTCAGACAACTCAGCAGAAACCATGCAGGCAAGAAGGCAATGGATGATATTTATAAAGCCTTGAAGGAAAAAAATTGCCACCCAAGAATTACATATCAAGCAAAACTATCTCTCAAATATGATGGTGAAATTAAGGAATTTCCAGATAAACACAAGTTTAAGGAATTTGTCAAAATCAAACCAAAATTACAAGAAATACTAAAGGGAATCCTCCAGTTAGGGAACCAATAACATCAGATAACAACCCAAGACTAGAACACAGGACAGAGCAACCAGATATCAACCCAGATAGGGTAGTCAAAAAAATAAATCAAAGCTAAAATGCTGAAAATAGGGAAACAGAGATGTCAATATGTAAAAGAAGACAACAGTGGAAAAAAAAAAGGACTAGAAAATATAGTCTAGATCTTTCATATGGAGAGGAAGTCAAGGTGATATAAAGAAATAAAAGATTGGTTTAAACTTAGAAAAATAGGGGTAAATATTAAGGTAACCACAGAGGAAACTAACAATCCCAAACATCAAAATAAAAAACAAGAAAAACATAAAGACTCAGCAAATACGAAAACAACAACAACGAAAAAGATGAAATAAAAATACATAAAGAAAAAACACTTAGCCCAGAAAATTAAATAGAACAAAGAAACTGTCAACAACACACAAAAAAAAGACAACAAAATGACAGTGCTAAACTCATACCTATCAATAATTAGGCTGAAAATAAATGGACTAAATGAGACAGAGAAAGGCAGAATGGATGAAAAAACACTGTCTATATGCTGCCTACAAGAGACACACCTTAGACTTAAAGACAGAAACAAAATAAAACTCAAAGGATGGAAAAAAAAATATCAAGCAAACAACACTCAAAAAAGAGCAGGATCAATTTCTGACAAAATAGACTTTAAAGTAAAATCCACCTCAAAGGATAAGGAAAGACACTAGATAATGATTAAAGGGTCAGTACACCAGGAGGACATAACCATAATAGATATTTATGCACCCAATGACAAGGATCCAAAATACATAAAACAAACTCTAATAGCAGTAAAAAGAGAGCTAGACAGTTCCACAATAACAGTAGGGGACTTTAACGCATCACTTTCAGTGAAGGACACAACAGAAAGAAGCTGAATAATGACACAGAATATCTAAATGCCACAATCAAGCGATTTGATCTCATAGACATATACAGAACACTCCACCCAACAGCAGCCAAGTACACTTTCTTTTCCAATGTACATGGAACATTCTCCACAACAGACTACATATTAAGCCACAAAGCAAGCTTTAACAGAATCCAAAGCATCAAAATATTACAAAGTATCTTTTCTGACCATGAAGCCATGAAAATGGAAATAAATACCAGAAAAAGCAAGGAAAAAATCAAATGCATGGAAACAGAACAACACCTTGGTCAAAAACTACTGGGTTATAGAAGACATTAAGGACGCAATAAAAAAATTCACAGAATCAAATGAGAATGAAAACACATTCTACCAGAAATTTTAGAACACAGAAAAAGCAGTGCTCAGATGTCAATTTACAGCAATAAATGTACACATCCAAAAAGGAGAAAGGGCCAAAATCAGAACATTGACCCAAAGAAAGCACCAAAAAAATTCTTTGGGCACCAGAAGAAAGCAAATAATAAAAATTAGAGCAGAATTAAATGAAATAGAAAATAGAAAAACAATTGAAAGAGTTAACAAGACCAAAAGTTGGTTCTTTGAAAAGGTCACAACAATACCAATAAACCACTGGCCAAATTGACAGAAAAGAAACAGGAGAGGAAGAAAATAACCCAAATAAGAAATGAGATGTATGATATCACAACAGACCCAACTGAAATTAAAAGACGCATAACAGAATACTATGAAAAATTGTACTCTAACAAATTTGAAAACCTAGAAGAAATGGAAGAATTTCTAGAAACATAATACCTACCTATAACAAAAAGAGAGATTGAAAAGATAATTTAAAAACTCCCAACAAAAAAAGTCCTGGCCCTGATGTATTCACTGGATAATTCTACCAAACTTTCAGAGAAGAGTTAACACCACTACTGCTAAAGGTATTTCAGAGCATAGAAAAGGACATAATACTCCCAAACTCATTTCATGAAGCCAGCAAAACCCTGATACCAAAACCTGGTAGACACCACAAAAAAAGAAAATTACAGACCAGTATTCTTCATGAACATAAATGCAAAAATCCTCAACAAAATTCTAACCAATAGAACTCAACAAAGTATCAAAAAAATAACTTACCATGACCAAGTGGGATTTATACCAGGTATGCAGGGATGGTTCAACATTAGAAAAACAATCAATGTAATCCATCACATAAATAAACCAAAAGACAAGAACCACATGATCTTATCAATCGATGCAGAAAAAGCATTCGACAAAGTCCAACCCACTCATGATAAAAACTCTCAACAAAATAGGAATAGAAGAGAAATTCCTCAGCATAATAAAAGGCATTTATGTGAAGCCAACACCCAGCGTCATCCTAAATGGAGAGAGTCAGAAAACATTCCCCTTGAGAATGAGAACCAGACAAGGATGCCCTTTATCACCACCCTTATTCAACATTGTGCTGGAGGTCCTAGTCAGAACAATTAGCCTAGAAAAAGAAATAAAGGGCATCCAAATTGGAAAGAGGTAAAAGTATCTCTATTTGTAGATGATATGATCTTATACACAGAAACCCCAAAGAATCCACAAGAAAACTACTGGAACTAATAGAAGACTTCAGCAAAGTATCAGGATACAAGATACACATACAAAAATCAGTTGGATTCCTCTACACCAACAAAGAGAACTTCGAAGAGGAAACCGCCAAATCAATACCATTTACAATAGCGCCCAAGAAGATAAAATACTTAGCAATAAATCTAACCAGAGACATAAAAGACCTATACAAAGATAACTACAAGATACTACTACAAGAAACCAAAAGAGATCTACATAAGTGGAAAAACATACCTGGCTCATGGATAGGAAGACTGAACATTGTGAAAATGTCTATTCTACCCAAATTGATCTACAGAAACAATGCAATCCCAATACATATTACAATGGCATTTTTTAATGAAATGGAGGAATAAATCACCAACTTTATACGGAAAGGGAAGGCCCTGGATAAATAAAGCATTACTCTAGAAGAAGAACAAAGTGGGAGGCCTCACACTACCTGATTTTAGAAGCTATTATACCACCACGGTAGTCAAAACAGCCTGGTACTGGTACAACAGATACATTGACCAATGGAACAGATTGAGAATCCAGACATAAATTCATCCACCTATGAGCAGCTGATATTTGACAAAGGCCCAAAGTCTGTTAATTGGGAAAAAGACAGTTTCTTTTAACAAATGGTGCTACCATAACTGGGTATCCATCTGCAAAAAATTGAAACAAGACCCATACCTCACACCATGCACAAAAACTAACTCAAAATGGATCAAAGACCTAAATATAAAATTGAAAAACATAAAGCTCATGGAAGAAAAAATAGGGACAATGCTCGGTGTACTAATACTTGGCATAAATAGAATACAAACCATAAGTAACATTGCACAAACACCAGAAGAGAAACTAGATAACTGGGAGCTCCTAAAAATCGAACACTTATGCTCATCAAAAAACTTCACCAAAAGAGTCAAAAAACAATCTACAGACTGGGAAAAAATTTTGTTGTGATAAATCCAAGCACGGTCTAATCTCTAAAATCTTCAGGCTACTGGAAAACCTTAACAACAAAAACAGAAATAACTCATTTACAAAATGGGCAAAGGATATGAAGAGGCACTCAAACAAAGAAGACATTCAGTCAGTGACCAGATATGTGAGGAAATGCTCACCATCATTAGCCATTAAAGAAATGCAAATCAGAACTACAATAAGATACCATCTTACTCCAACAAGGCTAAAATTAATCTAAAAAACACAAAATAGTAAGTATTGGTGAGGTTATGGAGAGACTGGAAGACTTATACACTGCTGGTGAGAATGTAAAATGGTACAACCACTTTGGAAATTGATTTGGAGCTTCCTTAAAAAGCTAGGAATAGAGGAGGTGGGGCCACAATGGCAGAGTAGTCAGATGGCCTTCTATATCCCTCTTACAACAAACACTTGGAAAGCAAGTGATTTGATTGTATATGAATATCTAGGAGCCCTGAACAAGGCAAAGTTGAGGAATTGGACTGAGTGCCGGGGGGAGAGGGAGATGGTTCTGAAAAATCTAGAAGTGCCAGACTGGATTTGCTCGGCTGGAGTTGCAGCTCTTCAGCCCCAACTGGCTCCAAAGCAGTCAAATAGCTCTGAGTGTGAGCTTGGGAGGCAGTTTCCACATCAAGAGAGATCCGACAGCAAAGATTCTGCTTGGACACTCCGAACCAGTGAAAAGCAGCTCCTAAGTGGATAAAGATAAGAACATGTGTGCGGCCTTTCGAGGGGATTTAAAAAAAAAAAAAAAGTCCATTTGGAAAAAACCTCTCTCCCTTTTACCTCCTCCCTCTCTGCTCTGCACTGGTCCTGGCTTTCAAAGATTCTGAGTCCACTGGGCTGGAAGTAGATCCCAAAAGGCACCCTGATCCATTCTTGCGGCCTTGGAGAGGGAACAAATAAGCTACTGGCTCCCCTAAGCCAGAAACTCAGGGTCAGCACAGCTCTTTTGCTTGGCACAGGCATAAGGAGTCCACAGACTTTGAGTGCCTCACACCCCTGTACAGACTTGTGGGGACCCATCTCAACAGCGTAAGCCCTCACTACCACAGTACAACAGGGTAAACATCTGAAGTCTAACTTCAACTGTTTCAGCTGTGAAGTGGCAGATTTGTGATCCTTGACACAGTCCTGCCCTTTGAGCAGGCACTTTTACTGATCCACACCAGGGGCTTGAGGACTTGTGGCTCCACCTATGCCACCTAGTCACCTGCTACAGGGGTCCAAGAATAAGTGGTGCCCTCGAGGCTTTACAGCCAACAGAGTGGGGTGCTCATAGTCTGGCAGCAAAACTACCTACTCAACCTAGGAAATAGGGACATGCTTTCCTTTCAGACCCTCAGGGACAGCCATCAGCCCCCTGCCTGGCTCAGTGCGTGACCCCCTACTGCAGCCAGATACTTGTGCCTACACCAATCACCCATGCCTCTCTAGGACTGTATGTGAAAGCCTGCACCACATGCTTGGTGACCGACTGCCTGGACTCCTGAGCTGAACCCATGAAGGAAAATTTAATGGGCTCCTGTGTGCATATACTTAGTTACAGAACTAACTACCTAGTGACAGGACGTTAGAGCTTCAAAGGCACCAATAATCAAACTAGCACACACTTGCAGCCTATTTGAGCATATCAAATCAAAACAAGAAGCTAGGACTCACTAAACAAATATCAAATAAAATTATAATAACTTACTGATGGCTCAGAAACAACAGTCAATATCAAATCACATAAAGAGGCAGTCCATGATGGTTTCAGCAAGCTCCCAAAGTAAAGAATCAATAAATTCTCTGGAGGAAGAGAATTTGTTGGAATTACCAGAATAGGAAAGATTAATACACAGAACTCTTCTAGAAATTAGAAAGGAAATTCTATAAAATGGAGAAACTTCCAAAGAACATACAAAGTAGTAGCAGAACTTAAAAAAGTTATTCAAGAACATAATGACAAATTTAATAGGCTGCAAGAATCCATAGAGAGACAGCAATCAGAAATCCAGAAGATTAACAAAAAAATTTCAGATTTAGACAACTCAATAGAAAGTCATAGGAGGAGAATTGAGGCAGTAGAAGTTAGAAACATAAACAGTGACATTGAAGATAAAGCACATGATGCCAACCTATTTGGAAAATAGGAAAAAACAGATAAAAAAATTAAAAAGAATAAAGAAACTCTAAGAATTTGGCACTTCCTTAAAAAGCTAGAAATAGAAGTACCATATGATCCAGCTACCTCACTCCTTGGAATATAGCCTAAAGAAATAAGAGCCATCACATGAATAGACATATGCACACCCATGTTCATTGCAGCACTGTTCACAATAGCAAAAAGATGGAAACAACCTAGGTGCCCATCAAAGGACGAATGTATAAACAAATTATGGTATATCCGCACAATGGAATACTACGCAACGATAAAGAACAACGATGAAGCCATGAAACACTGTATAGTATGGTGGAAGCTGGAACTTATTATGCTCAGTGAATTTAGTCAGTCACAGAAGGACAAATACTGTATAAGACCACTATTATAAGAACTCAAGAAAAGGGTTAAACACAGAAGAAAACAGTCTTTGATGGTTACAGGGGTGCAGAGGGAGGGTGAGGGTTAGTCACTAACTAGATAATAGATAAGAATAATCTTACGTGAAGGGAAGGATAGCACACACTACAGGGCAAGTCAGCACAACTGGACTAAAACAAAGCTAAGAAGTTTCCTGAATACAATCAAATACTTTGAGAGTCAGAGTAGCAGGGGTGGGGGTCTGGGGACCATGCTTTCAGGGGACATCTAGGTCAACTGGCATAACAAAGCTTATTAAGAAAATGTTCTGCATCCTACTTTGGTGAATGGCATCTGGGGTCTTAAAAGCTTGCAAGTGGCCATCTGAGATGCATCAATTGGTCCCAACTACCTCAAGTAAAGGAGAATGAAGACCACTAAAGACACAAGGAAAGTATTAGCCTAAGAGACAGAAAGGACCACATAAACCAGAGACTTCATCCGCCTGAGACCAGAAGAACTAGATGGTGCCCGGCTACCACCAATGACCACCCTGACAGGAAACACAACAGAGAGTCCCTGATGGACCAGCAGAACGATGGAGTGCAGAACTCAAATTCTAGCAAGAATTCCAGACTTAATGGTCTGACTGAGACTGGAGGTACCTCAGAAAGCATGGCCCCTGGATTCTCTATCAACCCAGAACTAAAACAATTTCTGAGGCCAACTCTTCAGACAGGGGTTGGACTGGACTGTGGGACATAAAGTGATACTCGTGAAGAGTGTGCCACTTAGTTAAGTAGATACAATTGACCAAAGGGGCAGCTTCTGTCCAGAGGTGAGATGGGAAGGCAGAGAGAGTTAGGAGCTGGTTGAATAGACATTGGGAATCAGGGGCGGAATGGAGGAGTGTGCTGTTGCGGAATACGGTGAGCAATTAGGGTCACATAACAATGTATGTATAAAATTTTGTGTGGTAGACTAACTTGAAATGTAAACTTCATTTAAACTACAACAATAAAAAAAGAGAAATAAATAAATATAAATAAATAAATAATGCTAGGAATAGAAGTACCATACGATCCAGCAATCCCACTCCTTAGAATATATCCTAGAGAAATAAGAGCCTTGATACGAATACACATATGCACACCCATGCTCATTGCAGCATTGTTTACAATCTCAAAAAGTTGGGAACAACCTAGATGCACATCAATGGACAAATGGATGAAAAAATTGTGGTATATTCACACAATGGAATACTACGCAATGATAAAGAACAGTGATCAATCCGTGAAATATCTCATAAGATGGATCAATCTGTAAAGCGTTATGCTGAGTGAAATTAGTCAGTTGCAAAAGGATAAATATTGTATGAGCATAAGAACTCAAGAAAAGTTTTAAACACAGAAGAAAGCATTCTTTGATGTTTACGAGGGTGGGGAGGGAGGGAGAGGAGTATTCACTAACTAGATAGTAGACAATAATTATCTTATGTGAAGGAAAGGACAACACACAATACAGGGGAGGTAAGCACAACTGGACTAAACCAAAAGCTAAGAAGTTTCCTGAATAAAATCAAACATTTTGAGGGACAAAGTAGCAGGGCCAGGGATCTGGAGACCCTGGTTTCAGGTGACATCAAGGTCAATTGGCATAACAAAGTTTATTAAGAAAATGTTCTACATCTCATTTTGTTGAGTGGCATCTGGGGTCTTAAAAGCTGATGAGTGGCCACCTAAAATGCATCAATTGGTCCCAACCTACCTGGAGCTAAGGAGAATGAAGAACACCAAAGACACAGGAAAATATTAGCCCAAGAGACAGAAAGGGCTATATAAACCAGAGACTCCATCAGCCTGAAATCAGAAGAACTACATGGTGTCCAGCTACCACCAATGACCGCTCTTACAGAGAACACAACAGAGAGTCCTTGACAGAGTAGGAGAAAAGTGAGGTGCAGTACTCAAATTCTAGTAAAAAGACCAAACTTAATGGTCTGACTGAGACTGAAGGGACCCCAGAAGACATGGCCCCCAGACTCTCTGTTAGCCCAGAACTGAAACCATTCCAGAAGCCAACTCTTCAGACAAAGATTAGACTGGACTATAAGACATATGATACCCGTGAAGACTGTGCTTCTTAGTTCAGGTAGATACATGAGACTAAATGGGAAGCTCCTGTCCCAATGTGAGATGAAAAGGCAAAAAGGGACAGGAGTTGGTTGAATGAACATGGGAAATTCAGAGTGGAAAGGAGGAGTGTGCTGGCAAGTTATAGGGAGAGCAACCAGGGTCACATAACAATGTGTGTATAAATTTTTGTATGAGAAACTAACTTGAACTGTAAACTTTCACTTAAAACACAATCAAAAAAGTGAAAACCAAAAAATTCAAAAGTTAAGCACCCGTTTCATGATCATGGAAATGTTAATGGAAATGTAAGAATTTATGTCAGTCTTGTATTCTTTTAACATTGTCTGGTTTTAAGAATATTTTCTTCCTTTGTATTAAAAAGCAATAATTTTTATTTCTGAGCTGAACTGATTTTGTATGATGTGTTACAATTTGTTTATCCCTAGCCTAGTTTCAAGTTTTTAATACCAGGTATTTGCATCAACCCTTCCAAGCAAGTTTTCTTTGCACAAGTCTAGGTGTCAAATTTTGTGCCATTTTCATTGACTACATTTTATTATTTTGCTTTTCATAAAACTTTTCATGGTTTCCTGTCCTGTAATAAAAAAAAAAAAAAGTCGATTCTGACTCATAGTGTCCTAAAGGACAAAGTAGAACTGCCCAATAGTGTTTCCAAGGAGCACCTGGTGGATTCAAACTGCTGACGTTTTGGTTAGCAGCCATAGCTCTTAACCACTACACTACCATGGTTTCCTCCTACCCTGTAGCAACTACAATAATCTGGATTGAAGCCCTGCTTCTAAAATTTGCATAAACTACTTAATGTTAAAGATAAAAGGGATAGCATGACTAAACTTGCAAAGTACAAAGTACAAGGTAGCTAAATATTCAAGATAAAAAGGTAAATCACACATAACTCAGGTCCCCAACATCTTGCAGTACAGCAGCAAAGTCTGAGGATTAAGCATGCTGTTGTTATGTGGCATCAAGTCGGTTCCGACTCATAGCAACGCTATTTACATCAGAAGGAACACTGCCTAGTCCTGCGCCATCTTCACAGTGATTGCTGTGCTTGAGCCCATTGTTTTAGCCATGTGTCAATACAACTTATGGAGAGTCTTCCTCTTTTTCACCGACCCTCTATTGTACCAAGCATGATGTCCTTCTCCAGGGTCTGGTCCCTCCTGATAACATGTCCAAAGCAGGTGAGACAAAGTCTCATCATTCTCACTTCTAAAGAGCATTCTGACTGTACTTCTTCCTAGACAATTTATTCGTGCTTCTGGAAGTCCATGGTATATTCAACGTTTCTTCACCAACACCACAGTTTAAAGGAATTGATTCTTCTTCAGTTTTCCAGTCTTCCTTATTCATTGTTCAGCTTTCACATGCATATGAGGTGATTGAAAGCACAATGGCTTGGGTCAGGCTTACCTTATTCCTTAAAGTGACAGCTTGCTTTTTCACACTTTAAAGAGGTCTTTTACGGCAGATTTGCTCAATGCAATGTGTTGTTTAATTTCTTGATTGCTGCTTCCAGGGGTATTGGTTGTGGATCCAAGTAAAATGAAATCCTTGACAACTTCAGTCTTTTCTTTGTTTATCATGATGTTGCTTATAGGTCCTGTTGTGAGGATTTTTGTTTTCTTTATGTTGAGGTGTAATCCATACTGAAGGCTGTGGTCTTTGATCTTCATTAGTAAGTGCTTCAAGCTCTCTTTACTTTCAGCAAGCAAAGTCGTGTTATCTGCATAATGCAGGTTGTTAATGAGTCTTCCTCGAATCCTGATGCTGTGTTCTTCTTCATATAGTCCAGCTTCTAGCATTATTTGCCCAGCTTATTATTTGAATAATTACGGTGAGAGAATACAACCCTGTTACACACCTTTCTTGACTTTAAGCCACTCAGTATCCTCTTGTTCTGTTTGAACAACTGCCTCTTGGTCTAAGTACAGGTTCCTCATGAGCACAATTAAGTGTTCTGGAAAACCGACTCTTCCCAATGTTTTCCGGAATTTGTAATGATCCACACAGTTGAATGCCTTTGCATAGTCACTAAAACACAGGTAAATATCTTTCTAGTATTCTCTGCTTTCAGTTAAGCTCCATCTGACTCAGCAATGATATCCCTAGTTCCAAGTCCTCTTCTGAATCTGGCCTGAATTTCTGGCAGTTCCCTTCTATAGCCACTTTTGAATGATTTTCAGCAAAGTTTTACTTGATGTGATATTAATGATATAGTTCGATAATTTCCTCATTCTGTTGGATCACCTTTCTTTGGAATGGGTACAAATATGGATCTCTTCCAGTCAGTTGGCCAAGTAACTGTCTTCCAAATTTCTTGACATAGACCAATGAGCACCTCCAGCGTTGCATCTATTTGTTGAAACATCTCAACTGGTGTTCTGTCATTTCCTGGAGCCTTTTTTTTCGCCAATGCCTTCAGTGCATCTTGGACCTCCTCCTCAATACCATTGGTTCTTGGTCAAGTGCTACCTCCTGAAATGGCTGAATGTTGACCAATTCTTTTTGGTACAGTGACTCTGTGTATTCCTTCCATCTTCTTTTGATGCTCCATACGACGTTTAGTATTTTCCCATAGAATCCTTCAATATTGGAACTCAAGGCTTGTATTTTTTCTTCAGTTCTTTCAACTACAGCAATGTCAAGCATGCTCTTCCCTTTTGGTTTTGTATCTCCAGGTATTTGCACTTTTCATTGTAATGATTTACTTTGTCTTCTTGAGCCGCCCTTTGAAATCTTCTATTCAGCTCTTTTACTTCATAGTTTCTTCCTTTTGCTTTAGCTACTTGACGTTCAAGAGCAAGTTTCAGAGTCTCTTCTGATAGCCATTTTGGGCTTTTCTTTCTTTCCTGTCTTTTTAATGACAGCTTGCTTTGTTTGTGTTAATTTCTTAATAATATCAATCAATTTTATTAAAAAGTATAACACTAACTTATAAGGAAAATAGTTATAGAACCGACACTCTCCCCATTATGCCGTCACTTCATATTCTTTTAAGCCAAGTCTTTAACTGTGGGATGGGGAACAGCACGCTTGTAGTAATGAAGAATCCTTCAACTCTTCACCTCTCATTCTAGAAACACTTTAAACACCTGTAGAACAAAACTGATAGGCAGATGCACACAGGAGGGAGGAGCAGGATTAGTGTCCCTTCTAGGTCTTTTTTTTTTCTCCTCGTTAATGTTAAGAGGTAAAGAAGTCAGCTATCTCAGAATCTGTGTCTGCATATTAAAATGAAACAAGTATTTTTGTGAATTCAGTTTAAGTAAACCACCTGTTAGGGTCATCCTTGTCCTACATTTTTTCTTTTCTTCTCGTTTTGAATGGCTTAGGAGCTTTCAAGCTACAAACTCTCAGTGGACTCAGTCAATAGTTCCCATGAGATGTTTCCACATGAAATTTCTTTTGTCTTATTTTTTTTTTCAATTTTAAAATTTATTTAGGATTGAAAGTCTGAATTTTCATATCATAGAGTAAGAGGAAGCAGAGTAGCATATCTGTTCTTCTGGCAGCTTTAGAGTTGCTGTATAATTTTTTTTTTTTTGCAAACAAGCACGGTTGTTTCTTTGTTTTTTTACCTCTTGTTCCTCCTTCTTTTTCTCTTTTTTCACTCCAACTTTCTCTCTAAATCTCTAAGTCAAATTTCAGAAATGACTGCAGGAAAGGGGATAAAACTAAAAAAAAATCATAAATCTGGAAATGATTTAAAAAATGTTGATTTTTCAGAGCACAATTTTTTGTACCATCTGCTTTTATCTTAAACATTAGGAAATTTTGTTTTGTCTTACATATACTTGATCAGGCTATGTCATAGCATACCCTCCTCAGTTATTTTGTCTGATATCAATTGGGGCATGCATAAGGTATGGAAATATCACAAAATTAACAAGGATTTTAGGAGAAGCAGATTTTTATAGTAAAATACACCAAAATTCCTTTGAGATATTAGTTAGAGATAAGAATATCTAGAACACTATTTTAACCCAATATTCTAAAACTAATACAAAGTTCTGTCAAAGATTGAATTTTGAATACACTTGTCCAAATTCTAGAAAATACATGACAAGTATTATGTAACACTGCTTGATATAGGATTTACTTTATAATTCATTTACTATTTAAATATTTTTAAAAGAGCAAATGAGATTTTTATTTGCTCTTACATAATTTGAAATCAAATTTAACTGGTGTTGTCAGGTGCCATTGATTCCATTCCTATTCATAGCAACTCCATGTGAGCACTTAACCATCTGCTCCACCAGGGATCCTTCAATGTGAATTATCAGTCCAAAATCAAATTCAAAATTTTCACTTGTAATATTTATCTTTCTTCTTTGACATGTAGTTTTGGTTTTCTGTGAGGACACATAAAGCTTGTTGCTGGTTAACTTCTACATGCTGTTTATGGGTTAGATTACTCATGTGAAAAGTAATGGATTTCATTTTTTTATTGATGGTTAAATTGTCAACTGGAGCAGCTAAAATAAATCATGTGCCTATCATTATTTAAGGCATGAACTGAATAAAAATTGTGGTTTTCTCTTAGTAAAATATATATTTATAACTATGATTGGCTTTCCCCATTATCTTCAGGTTTATTAAATGAATTATTCTTCTGATAAATGTATACTAAATTCAAAATCCTTTATTACTTAAACGCACCTGTCTATCATTTAGTGCAGGAAAAATCTTTGTTACTATGACATGCTGATTGTCAAACAAACTAATTACTACATGTAAAATTTCATAAAAAAGAAAATACCCCTGTTACGGATTGAATTATTTCCCCTGAAAGTATGTATTGAAGTCCTGGCCCCAGTACCTGTAGATGTGATCTTGTTTGGAAATAGGGTTTTTCTTTTGTTATGTTAATGAGATCATACCAAAGTAGGGTGGGCCATTAACTTAATCACGTCTGAGTTCTAAAAGCAGCAGAATAGATGCAGAGACACACATAAGGGGAAGATAGACAATGGAGACAGATGTATCAACAAGCCCAGGAATGCCAAGGATCACTGGCAGACAGCTGAAATTAGGAGAGAGGATTGTAGAAGGAATCAATACGGCCAAGACCATGATCTGAACTTTTAATCGCCAGAACTTTGAGAAAATAAATTTCTGTCTTTTAAAACCACCAACTTGTGGTATGTCTGTTATGGAAGCACTAGGTAGTTAAGACAATCACATACATAGAGGGCCAGTATTTTCTCTATCCAGTTTGCAAGTAAAACAAATTAATAAAAATTATACACAAAATCTATACATAGAAAACTACAGGAACTAATAGAAAGATTCAGCAGAGTAGCAGGATACAAGACAAACATATAAAAATCAGTTGGATTCCTATACACCAATAAAGAGAATGATGAAAATGAAATCAGGAAAACGATACCATTTATAATAGCCCCTGAAAAAATAAAACACTTAGGAATAAATCTAACCAGGGCTGTAAAAGACCTATACAAAGAAAACTACAAAACACTACTGTAAGAAACCCAAAGGGATCTACATAAATGGAAAAACATACCATGCTTGCAGATAGGCAGATAGGTAGGCTCAATGACAATAGAGACAATGACAATTCTACCCAAAGTGATTTACAAATACAGTGCAATTCTGGTCCAAATACCAACAACATTCTTTAAAGAGATGGGAAAACTAATCCTTAACTATATGGAAAGGGAAGAAGCCCCAGATAAGTAAAGCACTATTGAAGAAGAAACATGAAGTAGGAAGATTTGTACTACCTGACCTCAGAATCTACTACACAGCTACGGTAGTCAAAACAGCCTGGTACTGGTACAATGACAAATACACTGACCAATGGAACAGAATTGAGAACCCAGATGTAAATCCATCCACCTATGGTCACCGGATTTTCAAAAGGGCCCAAAGTCCATCAAATGGGGAACAGACAGTCTTTTTAACAAATGATGCTGGCAAAACTGGATGTCCATCTCCAAAAAAATGAAACAGGACCCATACCCCACACCATATACAAAAACTAATTCAAAATGGATTAAAAACCTAAATATAAAGCCAAAAACTATAAAGGTCATAAAAGAAAAAATAGGATAAATGCTAGAGGCCCTAACACACGGCATTAAAGAGATACAAACCATAACCAACAACACACAAACTCCAGAAGATAAGCTAGATAACTGGGATCATCTAAAAATGAAACACTTATGCTCATCGAGACTTCACCAAAAGAGTAAAAAGAGAACCTACAGACTGGGAAAAAATTTTTGGTTATTACAAATCAGACGAAGATCTAATCTCTAAAATCTACAAGAAAATCCAACACTTCTACAACAAAAAGACAAATAATCCTATTAAAAAATGGGCAAAGGAAATGAACAGACACTTCACCAAAAAAGACAGTCAAATGGCTAACAGACACATGAGGAAATGCTTGCAATCACTAGCCCTTAGAGAAATGCAAATTAAAACCACAATGAGATACCATCTCACCCCAGCATTACTGGCAGGAATGAAAAAAAAAAAACAAAAAAAAACAGGAAATAACATGCTGGAGAGGCTGTAGGAAAATAGCAACTCTTATGCACTGCTGGTAGAAATGCAAAATGATACAATAATTTTGGAAAATGTTATGGTGCTTCCTTAGAAAACTAGAAATAGAAATACCATATGATCCAGCAATCCCTCTCGCAGGAATATATCCTAGAGAAATAAGAGTTATCACACAAATAGACATATGCACACCCATGTTCACTGCAACATTGTTCACAATAGCAGAAAGATGGAAACAACCTATATGACCATCAACAGATGAATGGATAAACAATCTACGGAGTATTCTGCAACAATAAAGAACAATGATGAATTTGCAGAGCATCTCATAGCATGGATGAATCTGGAGGGCATTACGCTGAGTAAAATAAGTCAATCACAAAAGGACAAATATTGTATGAGACTACGACCATAAAAACTTATGAAAAGATTTATGCACAACAAGAAACAATCTTTGATGGTTATGAGTGAGGGGAGGGGTGTGGATGGAAAAACACAAAATAGACAATAGATAAGTGGTAACTTAGTGAAGGGTAAGACAGTACTCAATACTGTTGAAGCCAGCGTAACTTGTGCAAGGCAAGGTCTTGGAAGCTCCATAGACACATCCAAATTCCCTGAGGGACAAAATGCTGGGCTGAGGGCTGTGGGGACCATGGTCTCAGGGAATATCCAGCTCAATTGGCATAACATAGTTTATAGAGAAAATGTTCTACATTCTACTTTGGTGAGTAGGGTCTGGGGTCTTAAAAGCTTGTGAGTGGCCATGTAAGATACTCCACTGGTCTCACCCCTTTGGGAGCAAGAAAGAATGAAGAAAACTAAAGATACAAGGGAAAGATTAGTCCAAAGGACTAATGCACCACATCTACCACGGCCTCCACCAGACTGAGTCCAGCACAACTAGATGGTGCCTGGCTACCACCACTGACTGCTCTGAGAGGAATCTCAATAGAGGGTCCTGGACAAAGCTAGAGGAAAATGTAGAACAAAATTGTAACTCACAAAAATAGACCAGACTTATTGGCTTGACAGAGACGGGAGAAACCACCAGAGTATGGCCCCCAGACACCCTTTTAGTTCAGTAATGAAGTCACTTCTGAGGTTCACTCTTCAGCCAAAGATAAGAAAAGCCCATAAAACAAAATGAGACAAAAGGGGCACAACAGTCCACAGACAGGGACTAGAAGGCAGGAAGGGACAGGAAAGATGGTAATAGGGAACACAAGTTCGAGAAGGGAGAGTGTTGACATATCTTGGGGTTGATAACTAATGTCATAAAACAATATGTGTACTGTTTAATGAGAAACTAGTTTGTTCTGTAAATCTTCATCTAAATACAATAAAAAAAGGTAAAAAAAAAAAAAGAGGAATAAATGGATCTATGCCAGAAGCTCAGAATTTCAAACAAAGAAATGAAGACTGTTGGTGGGGGGGAATATGTTTTCTCCTATTTATCTTATAACAAAAACACATCTTGCCTGTTGCCAGTTTAGATATGTATCATCATCTCATCATTGTCTTTTCCTTAAATTTAAAAACACTTCTATTAATGTTTCTTTCACTGTGTCAGATTTGTTTTTGTTGGATGACAATGCTTATGCTAGCCAGATCTTCATAGGATGCCTTTGCCAACTTTGGTTTTGCTTTGTTTTGAGAAGACTTAATGAGGCAAATAAAGCTTTACCCATCTCCCAGAAACTTTTTTATTCTTTAGCAAAGGAATTTGAATGTAACAGTTGCTGATGAAGAATGACAGAGCATTTTTTGGTTAGTGCACATAAAATTATTGTTTGTTCAGCTTATAACAAATGCATTTAAGAAATTATTCACAAAATTAAGCACATGGTATTTCTATTGATCATTTTTATGTGAATTTCTGGGCCATTTTCAACTTGTCAATTAATTACCAAGACTGCATCTACCCAGATATAGTTATTTTTGCTATCAAAAACATTTGTGCTTTATCCCGGTACAAATCCCCAGATAATCTCTTTTCCCACTTTCCCTAAGAACTCTATTCTGCCCTTTTAATCCACCTCTTTGTTGTTTCTGGTTTAACTCCTCTTCCTTTATTCCCATTGTTGCTTCCCATGTTCATAGAGCATTTCTCATCTGGCCTATTGCCCTAGCCTAGTTGTCTCTGTTGGGGGACAATTTTCTATGGGTCTTTCATGTTTCTGACCATCTGTGAGTAGAGGTACTGACTGTCTTTGTTCTAGACTATTTTTTCAAGGCATGTTTTGCAGCAAACAGCCTCAGAAGATAGAGACAATGTCTCCTTCTAGAGAAAAAACGCAGGTTTATTTATGGTCCATTGATTGGGTGGCACAAACTGTTTGCATAAGTGGTGTGCCACTGACTACTAACCTAGAGGTTGGCAGTTTGAACCCACGCATTGGCACCATGGAAGAAAGGCCCGATGATCTGCTTCTGTAGAG
Source organism: Dugong dugon (assembly GCA_030035585.1). NCBI lineage: Eukaryota > Metazoa > Chordata > Mammalia > Sirenia > Dugongidae > Dugong > Dugong dugon. The sequence continues at coordinate 41,747,207 of CM057479.1, forward strand.
ATTATAGCCAAGAAAACTCTATGGAGCAGTTCTACTAGGTAACACATAGTGTTGCCAAGAGTTGGAATCAATTTGACAGCAATGGGTTTGATCAGATTTGGTTATAATAAACATAGTGCCTCCCTTTGGAGTAGAGGTCAGACAGGCTTACTGGCCTTTATAAAGGATTGCTCCACAAAGCTCTCTCTGATCTTCTACCTTTCCCTAGATAGAAATTAAACTAACTCTCTTCTATGCTACACCAATATTTAATTTACAACTCTCAAACAAATTTTAACTCGAATTATAGATCATTGTAAACATATCTATTGCCTCTAACACATTTTATATTCCTAGCATTTAATCAGAACTTAAAATAATTTGAACTAAATCTAGATTTCTTGTCCCTTATGAACTTCAGACTTTTAAATGATTGAGGTGATAAAAAGGATCCCCCATTGTGACTGTTGTCTTCCCATGAGATCTATGGCCATTTATCTCATCAAGCTAGACCAACTAAAAGATGGTTGATGAAGAGATGGTTATTTTATCTGATGATTAAAGTTATGTGTCAGCTTATCTAGGCCATGATTCTTAGTGGTTTGGCAGATATTATGTAATTATCCTCCATTTTGTGATCTGAAGTGAGCAGCCAATCAGTTGAAAGGGGAGTTTCCTTGGGGGCGTAGCCTCTATCCAATATATATGGATGTTCTGGCAAAGGCCCACTCTTTCTCCGTCCAGCATTTGGTCCTAAATTAGCCTCATCATCCTCTGACCCCTGGTTCTTGGGACGTGAGCCAGCAGCCTGCTGCCTGACCTGCAGATTTTGGATTTGCCAGCTGCCTGCCACTTGCAGATTTTGAGTTCATCAGCCCCTGTCACCACATGATTTAGGAGAAGCCTCAGCCTACCACCTGACCCAAGGTTTTGGGACTTGCCAGCCTCCACAATTGTGTGAGTCGTTTCCTTGAAATAAATTACTCTCTACATGTTTATTTATACTAGTTTTGCTCCTCTACAGAACCCAGCCTAAAACATTTTATTATAGATATAAAAGATTAGCAAATGACAAGTACTCATATCTATGTACCTTATCCATCCCTGTCGGTCTATGACCCTGTTCTTGAAAAGGAAGCTGACATATCTAGATTATCGTCATCGTGACCTAGTGCAGCAAGTATGAGAAGGAATTCTTGCTTCCGTGTATAAAGAGGTGTGGTTGCCATTTTTTGAATTAAAAACGATAGTGCTTACATATGGCTAAAATAATATATAGCCATCTAGCAGAGATATTATGAGTTAAATTTATATTATAGACTGTCCTGAAAATTGTACTAATTTTTATTTTACAATTATGGAGAAATGATTTTTCAAATCTGATTATCCAACATAACCATGTGCTTCTAGGACAAAATTAGCTTAAATGTTGTGGGATTTCTGTTGCCTATCGATTTAATAATAATAATTTCATAGATTATGTAAAATAATGACATATGTATGAAATACATATTTATATTGTAGTGATTTACATTTCTAGAACCAAGCATTATACAGAACCTGGAAGCATTTTACAAGGGCAGGGTAGAATTACTAGTGGAAACTTGGTCTTGCATCTTTTATCTAAGATGCTGATTGAAGCTCAACATTAGATTGGTTATAAGGATTGCATTTGATTCATATCTGATATTAAGTTTTACTGATTCTACAAAGCCAATTTTAGTACTTATCCAGAGATAATAATTTTGTGGTGAAAGTGACAAGTTGACCAAACTACAGGAGACTAACATACAACCCATAATGCTCACTTTTTAATTTATTCTGAGAAATCAAGTACTAAGGTGGCTAAGATCACACCAGTTTCTCCTCAATTAGAGAGTTCATTATTTGGAAAACTACGTTATGTATAAAAACTTGTTTGGTGAATGTAAAATTAAAGAAAATTAAGTGACATTAGGAAATACCGTTTTCAAGTTATGGTCATGTGCTAGGACAGACCAGATGGGGTATGCAATCTTCTGAAGTTGGGTGGATCTCTGCTTCTTAGTGTCTAGTTCTACAATATTATCTGGGGTCAAAATATTGTGACCAAAACAGTAAAAATATAATTATTATATAAATAATCAGTGAGCCTGTGTCAACATTTTACTTAACTTATTAAGAAGGAAACAATGAGAATGACAAAGCTAGTTCAAAATAAAAGGTGAAAAACTGGGATATTTGTCAATGGAAAAAAATGAATTCTGAGATAACATTGCTAAGTTAGCTAGCAATCTAGTAAACACCACATAGACCTAATAAAACTATCACTTACAGGTTATCTCTTCTACAAGCCAAAAAAATAATAATAATAGTAATTATTATACGTTATCAATCCTACCAAGCTATAGAATACCTGGACTCTAAACATCTGTGTGAAAAAAGTTACATGGCCTAGAGATTCAAATGACCCTGACACATTTGCTTATAACATGGCAATAAATGGGCAGATAATCATTTATTTTTATTTTTCCGTCATTTCCAAGTTTTGGATATATATTTGTGACACTAAAAACGATTATGTAGGCCATTCAATTTTCAGTTTATAATTTTTTTGTTTGGGTTCAAAGTCTCTTTGGAAACATTGTTTTAAGTACTTCTAAGCCAGATGCTATCCTTTGGCTGTATTTATCATTCTGACAGAGTAATTCATGATACCAAAAGAAATTCCATATTGTTATATAGTTTTTAGATGTGATAATGGCATGTTAATTGTTGTTAGATGCCTTTGAGTTGGTTCCAACTCCTAGCGACCCTATGTACAATAAAACAAAACTATGCCCAGTCTTTGTTATCCTCACAAACCATTGCTATGTTTGAGTCCGTTGTTGTAGCCACTGTGTCAATCCGTCTTTTTGAGGGTCTTCCTCTTTTTTGCTAAACTTACCAAGCATGATGTCCTTCTCCAGGGGCTGGTCCCTCCTGATAATATGTCCAAAGTACATGAGATAAGTCTTGCAATCCTCCCTCTTGAAGGAGCACTCTGGCTGTACTTTCTGCCAAGACAGACTTGACTGTTCTTCTCGCAGTCCATGGTATATTCGAGATTCTTTTGTCTTCCTTATTCATTGTCTAGCTTTCCCAGTCATATGAAGTGATTAAAAATATCATGGCTTGGGTCAGGCTCACCTAAGTTCTCAAAGTGACATCTTCTCTTTTCAACATTTGAAAGAGTTTTTTTTTTTTTTTTTTGCAGATTTGTCCAATGCAATATGTCTTTTGATTTCTTGACTGCTTTTTGCCTGGGCATTGTATATTGATCCGAAACCAAAAGTCAGACCAAATCTGTTGCTGTTGAGTCAATTCCGACTCATATCAACCCTATAGGACAGAGCAGAACAGCCCCGTAGGATTTCCAGGGAGCAGCTGGTGGATTCAAACTGCTGAACTTTTGGTTAGCAGCCAAGTTCCTAACCATTGTACGACCAAGACTCTTGTTGATCCAAGTAAAATGAAATCCTTGACAACTTCAAAGTTTTCTCCATTTAAAATTATGTTGCTTATTGTTCCAGTTGTGAGGATTTTTGTTTTCTTTAAGTTGAGGTGTAATCCATTCTGAAGACTGTGGTCTTTGATCTTTATCAGTAAATGCTTCAGGTTCTTTTTGCTGTCTTTTTAATGACCTTTTACTTTCTTCATGTATGATGTCCTTGAAGTCATCCCACAACTCTTCTGGTCTTCAGTCATTAGTGTTCAATGGGTCAAATCTAATCTAGAGATAGTCTCCATACGCAGGTGACATATACTCAAGGTTGTATTTTGGCTGTTGTGTACTTGTTTTAATTTTCTTCAGCTCTGTCTTGTACTTGATATGAGCAATTGATGGTCTGTACCACAGTCAGCACCTGGCCTTACTCTGACTGATGATATTAAGCTTTATCATCATCTCTTTCCACACATGTAGTCAATTTGACTCCTGTGTATTCCATCCAACAAGTTCTACGTGTACAATCGTTGTTTATGTTGTTAAAAAAAGCTATTTGCAATGAATAAGTTGTTGGTCCTGCAAAATTCTATTATGCAAACTCCTGTGTAATTTCTATCATCAAGGCCATATTTTCCAACTACAGATCCTTCTTTGTTTCCAACTTTTGTGTTCCAATCATCAATAGCTATCAATGCATCTTTATTGCATGTTTGATGAACGTCAGACTGCAGAAGTTGGTAAAAATCTTCAATGTCTTCATCTTTGGCTTTAGTGGTTGGTGTGTAAATTTGAAAAATAATTGTAATAACTGGTCTTCCTTGCTGTTGTTAGATGCCGTTGAGTAGGTTCCAGCTCATAGTGACCCTATTTACAACAGAACGAAACACTGCTAGGTCCTTCACCATCTTCACAATCATTGTTATGCTTGAGCCCATTGTTGCAGCCACTGTGTCAATCCATCTTATTGAAGGTCTTTTTTGCTGACCCTCTACTTTACCAAACATGAAGTCCTTCTCCAGGGACTAGTCCCTCCTGATAATATGTCCAAAGTATGTGACACCGAGTCTTGCCGTCCTTACTTCTAAGGAGGATTCTGGCTGTATTTCTTCCAAGACAGATTTGTTCATTCTTTTGGCAGTCTGTGGTATGTATATTCAATATTCTTCTCCAACACCATAATTCAAAGGTATCAATTCTTAACAAAAAACCAAACCCATAGCTGTCGATTCGATTCTGACTCATAGTGACACTATATTCATTGCCCAGCATTCACATGCACATGACGCAATTGAAAACACCATGGCTTGGGTCAGGTACACCATCGTCTTTAAGGTGACATCTTTGCTTTTTAACACTTTAAAGAGGTCTTTTGCAGCAAATTTGCCCAATGCAATGCATCTTTTGATTTCTTGACAGCTGCTTCCATGGGTGTTGATTGTGGATCCAAGTAAAATGAAATCCTTGACAACTTCAATCTTTTCTCCATTTATCATGATCTTGCTTCTTGGTCCAGTTGGGAGGATTTTTGTTTTCTTAATGTTGAGGTGTAATCCATACTGAAGGCTGTAGTCTTTGATCTTTGTCAGTACGTGATTCAAGTCCTCTTCACTTTCAGCAAGCAAGGTTGTATTATCTGCATATCGCAGATTGTTAACGAGTCTTCCTCTAATCTTGATGCAGCGTTCTTCTTCATATAGTCCAGCTTCTTGGGTTATCTGCTCAGCATACAGATTGAATAAGTATGGTGAAAGGATACAACCTTGACATAAACATTTCCTGACTTTAAATCATGCAGTATCCTCTTGTTCTGTTCTAGTGACTGCCTCTTGACCTATGTACAGGAATGAAAAACAATGCCAAAATGGATGTCAGAAGAGACTCTGAAACTTGCTCTTGAATGTCGAGTAACTAAAAGAAACGGAAGTAATAATCAAGTAAAATGATTGAAGTTTTCGAAAGGTGGCTTGAGAAGACAAAGTAAAGTATTATAATCAGATGTGCGAAGACCTGGAGTTAGAAAACAAAAAGGGAATAACACACTCAGCATTTCTCAAATTGAAAGAACTGAAGAAAAAATTCAAGCCTCTATTTGCAATATTGAAGGATTCTATGGGCAAAATACTGAACAATGCAGGAACCATCAAAAGAAGATGGAAGGAATACACAGAGTCACCGTACCAAAAAGAATTGGTTGACATTCAGACATTTCAGGAGGTAGCATATGATCAAGAACTGATGGTACTAAAGGAAGAAGTCCAAACTTCACTGAAGACATTGGCAAAAAACAAGGCTGGAGGGAATTGATGGAATACTAATTGAGATGTTTCAATAAATGGATGCAGTGCTGTAAGTGCTAACTCGTCTATGCCAAGAAATTTTGAAGACAGTTACCTGGCCAACTGACTGGAAGACATCCATATATTTGCCTATTCCAAAGAAAGGTAATCCAACTGAATGTGGGATTTATCAAACAATATCATTAATATCATATACAAGTAAAATTTTGCTGAAGATCATTAAAAATCAGTTGCAGCAGTATATTGACAGGGAACAGCCAGAAATTCAAGGTGGATTCTGAAGAGGACGTGGAATGAGGGATATCATTGCTGATGTCAGATGGATCTTGGCTGAAAGCAGAGAATACCAGAGAGATTTTACCTGTGTTTTAGTGACTATGCAAAGACATTCGATTGTGTGGCTCATAATAAATTATGGATAACATTGCGAAGAATGGAATTCCGGAACACTTAATTGTGCTCATGAAGGACCTGTACATAAATTAAGAGACAGTAGTTTGAACAGAACAATGGGATACTGTATTGTCTTCCTCGTAAGCATATGGATATTATCCTATCACTAACAGCATTGTACTTCAGGATAAATCTGGAAATGTTCTTTTGATGATGAATGTGACACAATTTCTCTTCAATTTGTCTGTCCAGGCATAGTAGACCATATGATTGTCTGATTTAAAATGGCCAATACCAGTCAATTTCAGCTCACTAAGGCCTAGGATATCGATTTTTATGTGTTCTATTTTATTTTTTTATGACTTCCAGTTTACTGAGATTCATACTTCCTACATTCCACGTTCCGATCATTAATGGATGTTTACAGCTCTTTCTACCCATTTTGAGTCATTGCTAATTAGCAAATAAAGATCCTTAAAGCTTTACTCCATTCACATCATAAGGTCAACTCTGCTTTGAGGAGGCAGTTCTTCACCAGTCATATTTTGAGTGCCTTCCAACCTGAGGGGCTATCTCTGGCACTGTAATAGCAGACATTATTTTGCTGCTATTCATAAAGTTTTCCTTGGCCAACCCCAGTCTGTCTTAGTCTAGAAGCTCCTCTGAAAGCTGTCCACCATAGGTGATCCTGTTGGTATTTGAAATACTGGTTGCGCGGCTTCCAGCATCACAGCAACATGCAAGCCACCACAGTATGACAAACTGAGAGATTAGTGGTAGTAGGAAGAATTACAATAGATATATAAATTACTTTTCTGTTTATCTCTCTCTCTCTTTTTTAATTTGCTAATTTTCTTTTGCTACTTCTTTTTGATGAAATTTAAACTCAGAATCCCAATATACAGTAAAACCTGTGAAAGCCGGTACTTGTGTAAGATGGAAACCTGTCAGAGAAGGAAAACACAAATATTTTCCACTAATAGAAAGCAATAGAAAAGTGGTAACACTACACTGTGTCAAAGGTGGAAAATTTGCAAGGCCCAGAAAAACAAGAGAGTCCAGTTGAGTTCCGGTTCTCACAAGTTTCACTTTATAATGTCAGTAAAAAACAAGTGTGTCCTTTTCTGGATAAAGTGGTAACAAATACCCCAAACCCCACATCTTTTTGTTCTCCACTTCTTCAGAGCAATACCTATGGCATCTCCTGATTAAATTCTAGTCTCTGGTGAAAATGAGTTTGAAGATCTAACCTCTGAGTATATTTTTAACTTTAAAATTCTTATGCAAACATCAAAAGAAATGATTTTACTTTCTCAATAAATTCATTTTTACCTTCTTTTTCTCTAACACAAAATATGAAATTTCTCTGTAAGTATGTAAACTCTTCCTTAAAATTTTGCATTAGTTATTCAAATTTCTATAGCAAAAAAAAAAAAACTGAAACTATCTCCTATTTTTCTGAATGTATTATGATATATGTGTGTGTGTATTTAAATATGATACCTAACTTCAATCTTGGTAATCAGTAACACACATGGAGACTCAAATAAATATTTATATCAAATATTTCACATGTTAATAAAGAAGTGGTTATTTGGTAATTTAAAAAAGCAATTTGGCCTATAATGACAAGTAAAAATATGACTTTATTTTAAGGCAATTTCTGTAGAGTGTGTATGTGTGCGGGGAACAATGTTGCAAGATTTTAAGTGTTTTTGCCTTTTCCAGTTCCTAAAAATAACCTGTAGATTTCCTTTTAACTTTTTAGAACTTTCCCAATGATCTTTCCCTGGAAATTTTGTCTATTAAAATGTCAACAAAACGGTGGAGATGACTTAAGAAGTTGTATAGGTTAGGTACTTTGTTTTAAGAGCTGTTACTAAGGAAATTATTTATGTAAGTTGATGCATATTCCTTAGTCTATAAGAATCACTGAGACTTTTTTAGAGATTTGAATGCTCTGTTTGTTTTTGCAAGTATAAGAAAATTGTATTGAAACTGGAGTTTAAGATGTTCAAAAACAAATCATTCCTCTCTTTACTGTCAATTTTTAATTCTTGTATTAAATCAAACTATAAAAAAGTTTAAACCTACTTATCAGTCTTTAAAAATGTATTCTTCAAATAATTTCAGATATTACTAAAATGCTTCATACTCTGATCTTACTGATTCTCATGGTACAGTGTAGAAGTGCATATGATCCAATATCAAACTATTTCAAGGAAAAGGGTCAGGTCGTTATTCCATAACTCTTCTCCTCTATCTCTCTCCAGTACATCCAACACAGGTTCCACTGTTCATGTGGATTGCTGGGGCATTTGGAAATCTGTTCTAATTCTTCATTTCTTCTTTCACTGGGTAAAAGAAAAAACTAAAACTGGTTTTCTCAGTTTTGTCTTACTCTTCTCTAGTTTCCTCTTTTTTGTACTCTTCTCTATTCCATGGCATTACCTGAAATCCAACTTTGTTAGACTAACATCTACTGATCATCTTTTAGTCACAGCTTAAGCATTACTTTTTTAACAAAGACATTTATAACTTCGGAATTAAGTCTAGACACTTGAATAGCGTACTATGTTTGTCCTTTTTAAGATGCATCATAGTCTAATTTAGTTATGGAATGGTCATTTCTTTATGCTAGATTTTTAAACATTGACTTTTTTTTTCCCTATTGCAACCCCAGGGCCTACTTTAGAGTCTAGAATATAGTTACCCATAATTCATTGCTAACCACTGCACCACCAGGGCTCCAAGAATATAGTATGTGCTGAAAATGATTCGTTGATTCAGTAACTGATTGCCAATTATTTTGTTGGTGGTGGTGGTCAGGGCACAATATTCAGTTTGCCTTTGGAGTCCTTCTTCCCACAGCTCCCTAAATATTGATGTTTCATTTTTTCTTCTCTTTGTCTTGGTGCCCCAATTTATACTCCTTTGCTAAGCTCTCATGTTCTGTGAAGACTATCAAACGCTGGAATTTATCAATCACACCCCCCCCATCATAGTCCATCTTTTCTTTTCCTTTTATACTTTATCTCTCATGACTCATTAAACATCTCCTTCTGTCATTTTCTGTAGGTCCCAAATTCTAAACATAAATGTACAACTGCTATATATTCATCCTCATGGGATGTCTTGCAAGGAATTCAAACTCCGAAAGCCCAAAACTGATTTAACCATCTTCCTCAAATCTACTCATCATAATCTGTAGCTTATTCAGTGATAGTCCCATTCATTTGATTTTACAAACTGGAAAAATGACCCCATATGTCTTGTCAATCTTCATTCTTTTTGATTTTATGCTTTAATACATTTTATTCCATCCATTTCTTTCTACTCCTACTGACTTCAAACCACATCATCCTTGTAAACATTTTCTACCTTTTCTATTCTGACTGTAAATGGATTACAGTTTGGAAGAATGGATCTAGTGTGATGGAATTTTAGACTTTTTTTTTAAATAGTTCAAGATAAAAATGAGATCAGACAAGTGATAATGAAGAAGAGAATGATGCAAACAATAAATGTTCATTGGAGGCCTACAACTCAAAAGAAGACAGTATTTCTAGGATAAAAATTTCAGAAAATAAAGCAATTAAAAAATAATGAAATTAATTGAGTGTTAATTAGAACTAAATATACCCAGGGTCCTTTGGCTCAGGCCCTGGTATAGGAAGGGAAGGGTGAGAAGTTCTTAGGGTTAGTATTCATAGAAGATTACAATTCAAAACGATAAACTGAGCATAGAATTTTTTTATCTTGTTTCTCCTCAAATCCTATATAAATATTCATATACACACAAAAATAAATAAGTCTGTAAAGAAAAGTTAGAGTGTTACTATTAAGATAACAGAATTTCAAACCCGTTTTAGGAAAATAAACAGTATATTTTATTACATAGATGGATAAAACAAAGCAAGATATTGCCTTCCAGAAAATAGGCAAGAAATGACTGAGGTGAAGTTGGGAGCTTGTCTTCACAGAAAAATCCCAGAGTAGCATGGAGTCAGAAGGTGCAGAGAGCATACGGAAAAGTAGGGCAGCAGACAGGATGATTAATTGAAGGTCTGTATAGAATCAGCTTCATTATTAGTTTACTCCACCCATCCCCCAGCCCTAGAGTTTTCTTTTTGATCATCAAGAAAAAAATCTCTGAGGAAACTGAAGAAAGTACTTCAATGGTGCAAGGAATCTGAACTCAGTGTGAGTACTCCAGAATAAAGATATTATATTTATAGGACCCCAGTTTGCTACTTGGACCCCTATTCATAGACCCAAATGTGCAACCTGTTGGTTGTGGTTGTTGTTTAATTCAAGTTTACACTGTATGAAACAATCAACCACCTTGAAATTATTTGTGCATGACTATCTTCACTAATAGGTATTAGGTACATATGAAATAAGCAGTCCTGGACAATACAACATCCCTAGACTCCAGCCTATTGCCTGGCATTATGAATGAGTTACAGAATTAATTCCATCCTCACCTCCCCACACATTTCTCCATAACACATTCCTAAATTATAATCATGTTACATACTAACAATTTACAAATTTTGTTACCTTAAACATTATTATAAAAGTCAACCCAATACTGAACTATTTTATTTCATTTGTCCAACCATTTAACAAAGATTTGTTGAGTACTTCTTATGTGGATGTTTTGTTAAGTGTTTGTGATTGGGGCTAGAGTAATAAAACAGATAAAATCCCTGCCCACAAAGAGTTTGTATTCTAGTGAGACAGAAAGAAAAGAAAGAAGGAAGGAAGGAAACAAAGAAAAGTGTATGAGAGAGAGAGAAAGAAAGAAAGAAAAAGAAAGGAAAAAAGAGAAAGGTAGAGGAAGAGAGGGAGGGAGGGAAGAAAGTCTGCGATGTCAGACCGCAATAATTGCTATAAAGAAAAATAGTTCTATTCAGAGTAATGACAACAATTTCTGATAAGAACCAACTGGGAAGCCTTCTCTGAGGATATGATATTTGAATGAAGATATTAATAAAGTGAGGGAGCAAATTGTGTGAATAAGAATATCACTAAACATGATGCTGAAACCATATCACAAGAAAGTGAATAATTAAACTTGATGAAAAAACCTGAGATATTCACTAAAGCAAATTATTAAAAGTTGAGTTAAAATGACCAAAATTTTTAATATACTCTTATACTAAAGTGATAGCGGATAAGCAACAGTTGTTTCTGTCTTATATGGGATTGTAAAACACTCAAAGTCCTTGAAGTGTTACTTACTGGAATATGAAACATCTGTCACTGTTAATCTCTCGTCTTATTTGCTAAGCAATAGAAAAGAGAATGGCTGTTGAAAGCTACTTGAAGTTGTTTGACAACAAATTAAAATTTCAGAGAAAAATCTTTTTTTTTTTTTTTAAACAGACTATTAGGTACTTAAAATTGAGTAAATATGAAAACATTAACCATTGAAATCTAAACCAGCAGCCTTATCACAATGCAATTTTTATCATCATAGTATCTATGCATACTTATAAGCATGGCTCAGTAATTTATTTGGTAATTTAAATCACACTGATTTATATTTAATTGATTTTTACCTTTGAGAGATTAACTGTGCCACCAACCATAATGAATAGAAGTTTTATTTAGTGTCTATTTATTGGTTGGTTTTAAATAAAAAGTTTGGAGATTCAAGACTGAAGTGAGTAAATAAATAAATATTTATGAGAAAGGGAATATAGAAAGCAAAAAACCAAAAAAAATAGTAGCTTCTCATACAATGAGAACAAATATAGTCAAACTGGAGCAGAGGACTTCTATTAGGGATTTACAAAATTTATAGTGCAATTGAAAGGGAACTGTACAAGTAATAAAGCAAATGAAGAAATAGGAAATATCAGATAGAAGCTATAATGGAGAAAAGATTGAGATTGTCAAGGACTTCATTTTGCTTGGATTTACAATCAACACCCATGGAAGGAGCAGTCAGGAAATTAAAAGACGCATTGCATTGGGCAAATCGGCTGCAAAAGACCTCTTTAAAGTGTTGAAAAGCAAAGACATCACCTTGAGGACTAAGGTGCGCTTGACCTAAGTCATGGTGTTTTCAATCGCCTCATATACATGCAAAAGCTGAACAATGAATAAGGAAGACCAAAGAAAAATTGACGCCTTTGAATTGTGGTGTTGGTAAAGAATATCGACTATACCATGGACTGCCAAAAGAACGAACAAATCTGTCTTGGAGGAAGTACAACCAGAATACTCCTTAGAGGCAAGGATGGCGAGACTACGTCTCACATTCTTTGGACATGTTATTAGGAGGAATCAGTCCCTGGAGAAGGACATTGTACTTTGTAAAGTAGAGGGTCAGGGAAAAAGAGGAAGACTCTCAATGAGATGGATTGACACAATGGGCTCAAGCATAGCAACAATTGTGAAGATGATGCAGGACCGGGCAACGTTTCTTTCTGTTGTGTATACGGCCAGTATGAGTCGGAACCAACTTGACAGCACCTAACAACATAACAACAGCTGTATCTTAAAGTTAGTTAGGGAATAAAGACCGTACGGCATTTCTGAATCAGTATAATGGACATAAAATATGTTAATTCACATTCCCTTATAAAAATGTCATTAAAATGATAGTAATTTAATAAAAAAAAATGAACTATCAGGAATGAAGAGAACATAAAGAGGTCCATCAGTGAATGAAATATTTCAAAAACGTTTTGCACACAAAAGACCATAACAGGTAAACAATTAAGACTAATGTGAGGGTCCCAAAATCCAGGTGAGAAAAAGCAGCTCATTGCAGAACTCACAGAAGCCTAGGCACTCAGAGACACTAAGTATGACAGATGACAGACAGTAGATATGAGGCTGAAATCTTATCATCAGTGGAGCACCACTCTCCCCCACCCACAAACACAAACCAACTTCTGAGATAAATGTCCAGCAGCCAGAGAAAGAAAAAAAAAAATCAAAAATCAAAATTCATCTTTAAAGAAATAGAATAACTTCTCTAAGAAGAAATTATTCAGTAATGTAGACATAAGTTACAAAGAGCAGAGATCTCCCAATTTACCCACTTCTGGGCCCTAAGCCTAGCATTTATTTGTCCACTTTATAGAAAAACATACTAGATGTTGAGCTGTAATCAAATGTATTAGTTTTATCGTTAATGATGATAAGACAAGCAAGAATCACAAGACACCACAGGAAAGCCTGCAAAATTAAGAGGAGAAAGCAAAATAAACACAAAAGAAATGACTCCTTACTCAATATAAATTCTTCAAGGAACATAAGATAACTTTTAAAAAAGTACAAAAAATATCTGATTTATCACTTTCAGGGTTTTTTTTTTTGTTTGTTTGTTTGTTTCTTTCTTTCTTTTTTGATTTTGCATCAACCCAAGAAAGTTTTTGCAAAGAAAATACCAGTACAAGAAAGTGTCTTAGGGGGAAGGGGAATTGATTTCTTAGTATATCAAACAAAAACTTAGGGAAAAAGAGATTAAAAACTATGAGATTACAGATAAGATACAAAGAATCAATACAGAAATGGGAGGATAAAAATTACAAAGGGGAAAAAAATAAAATAAATTTTCTTTAAAATAAAGACCTGAGTTTTCAAATCAAAAGGGCCCACTGAGTGCTCTTTACAATGAAAAACTAAAATAACTTACCACTGAAGATTTTTGTAAAATTTAAAACCATAAGAGAGTAAATTAATATCTAAAAAATTCCAAGAAAAATTTATTTCAAGAAAGGAAAACTTAGTAATACTAATTGCAAGAACACAAAGTAACAATGCCTTAGTGTTCTGGAGAAAACTGATTTTCAATCTAAGTTTCAAAGTCAAGCAAGATAATAAACTGTGAGCTTTATGTAACGATATCTTATGACCTGGACTAATTTAACACTTTATTTTTCACATACATTTTTTGATAATTTAATCCAAGAAGAAAAACAAGAGGAAAGCAAACGAAAACAAGACGCAGGATCCAAGAATTAATTGTTGAAATTTAAGAGAGAAATGAAATCAAACTTAAGTGAAACAATAAGGTTAGATATCCATCCATGGAGCTGATCTTGAAATAATAGAAGACCATACAAATTTAGATTAAAGTACAGCATAAAAAATAAATAAAAAAGGAAATATTACAACTCCAAAAAAATTAATTTAAGAAAGGAAATATATTCATGATATACTACTTAGGTAGTAAAAATATTTCCTTGTCATTCTAATGTAACAATCATTGATTAATTTTCACCTCTTAGAATAAACTTATACTAAACTTCAATAGAGTAAAAGTCATAATAACTAATAAACAAAGCTATAAAAATAGCCTTAAGTATGGCTATAGAATTTTAAGGAAATGTACCAGTCTTAACAACATGAAAACAGCATATAGAACACAGAAATTGAGAAGGAAAAAGGAGTGAGTATTGTTTAAGGAAATAGGAGATCTAAAATTTTTATCTTTCCAAGTACAGACGTGACCAAAAATATATATGGTTGATAAAACAATAAACAGTAAAACCATAGTACTTTTTAGACATTAATAATAGAGGTATACCATAATAACAATTTAGTTATATGCTAAGAGAAGAGTTGGAAGTATAAGGAGATTCTTTATCATATCAGAAAGTTAATAAAATTTGAAATTCCAAAAATAAGTAGGGATAGTGTTATAAACATACTTTAGATATATATAAAATTATTTTAATCAAAAAGTTTACGACAAGAAGACTGAAAACATCTTTTCTTTTTTCAGTTTTTATCCATGTACTAGTTTACTGAAAATTTAAACAAAACAAATACATTAAAAACATCTCAGGAAAGTTTGAACACAGCTGAGAGGTCCAAATCTTGATTGTTACATAAATAAATTAATTTTCACATTTGCATGTATTCTTTGAATTAAACTTGAAAATGTGGCCTCAGTAAAGCTAATATTGATTATCATTTTGAGAAAAAATAATAATTCAATTGGATTAATGAAAAAGTAGCCATTAGGTTGTTAACTTCGTTGAGACTAAATGACTGACATTAATTGGAACTCAAACTCTGCAAAATGTCTTATCTTGACATCACTTTAGCAAGCATAAAAATATATACACTAAATAACAGCACGATGGAATTGGGGGAAAAAAATCACAAAGCATTTATAAATGGTGATAAAAAAATAAAACATTAATAAAGATCCTGAACTGAATAAAATATTTTTAGTTCAAGAAAAATTATAATGTAAATGAATCATTCTCTGAAAATGTGTCAAATATATTTTAAAATGTTTTTGTATTTACCTATTTTCTTGAGTTCTCTAACAAAACAGTTATCTGCATTTTATTACATTCAGTTTGTTGTAGAAATTATAAAGTTTGCCACATTTTAATATTAAGTCACTCTGTTTTATAAAATAAAGAACTTTTTCGCAGGCTTCAGAAACAATTACTTTTCATGAGTCAACACAGTTTTTGATTGAGTCTGTCAGAAAAACTTGTATACTTCTCTAGCTGTAATGAATGAGCTAGTCAGGTTCTAATTTCCATAAAAACAGATTTTAGAAAATAACAATTCTGGGATTTATTAGATTTTCCTGCAAAGCATTGTAATTATCTCATACATCAACCATAACTAGTGCTTATTGTTAAGTGTCAGTTGTAATCATTTGCTGATTTTGTTGATGTTCAAAGAATACTGGTGATGCATTTGCAGTTTACCTTAAAATGACGAGTTCAGAGCCCTAAATTTTCTTTTAAAAATCTTGATAAATATTTGTAGAGACAATGTAATGATTTGCAATTGGAATTTTTTTTATTTGAATGAAAGCTTAAGTGATTCTTTTTTCACTTAGATTCAGGAGGGCAGTAGGTATTCACATTTTAGGAGGTGAAACTCAGAAGAACCTCTTTCCTGTTTTGCTTCACACCTTTAGATTTTTCTGGCTGTACTCTTGATGGCTCCTCAAATTGTCTTAACTGATACTTGAAGTAAAGCTCCCTCTTCGTCAGTGAGAAAGCTTGCATCCAGGAGAAAATAAGATGACCTCTTAAACAGGATAAAGCACTGAATAAGTAGAGTGAAGTAAAAAAAAAAAAAAAGTCCCAAATAAAAATTTCATGAACCCCTCTCACTAACTTTTAAGAACTCAAAACATATTTATAAGCTACCCTATGATCATCCTGCATTTACTATAAATTCAAGTATGATAAGCTGGACAATGAATAAGGAAGACTGAAGATGCATTTGAATTATGGTGTTGGTGAAGAATACTGAATATACCATGGACTGCCAGAAAAACAAAAAAATCTGTCTTGGAATGCTCCTTAGAAGCAAAGATGGCTAGATTTCTTCTCAAGTACTTTGGACATGTTATCAGGAGCTACCAGTCCCTGGAGAAGGACATCCTGCTTGGTAAAGTAGAGGGTCAGCAAAAAAGAGAAAGACGCTCAGTATGGACTGATACAGTGTCTGCAACAATGGTGCAGGACCAGCAATATTTCACTCTGCTGTACATAAGATTGCTCTGAGTCAGAACCAACTCTATGGCACCTAACAAAAATGCTTTATTCCACTAATACATTAAGTTATAAATTTGTGAAAGATAAAATAGAAAAATTATGAATTATTCATCTTACTTTGATTGGTATAATGATTCATTTGTGATATTTTTCAACATTTTATTTATATTTTCAACATATTATGCTATATGCTTCTTGGTTAATTGTTGTTGTTGGGTGCCCTCAAGTCTGTTCTGACTCATAATGACCGCATGTGACAGAGTAGAACTGCCCCGTAAGGTTTTCTTGACTGTAATCTTTTTGTAAGAAAATAGAAATTGAGTATAAAGGAATACAAAAACTTACAAAATTTTGTCCCCTCTCTTATCGAAGATCAAATGCCAGTTTTCAACGTGTAATTTAGCAGCATAGTGCATAGCTTAAACTCAGAAACTACACAAGGCATTGTTAGCCTATGGTTCCTGATGGAATACAACTACTACATCAGCTTTTATTGTCACCGATTATCACAACATGGTGAATGATAAGTTAGATAAACTAACTTCTGGTGAACTCCTCAATTCCACCATGTACTTGATTCACAAGGAAGTATGAATAAGTCTATATGATCACCAGTTGTAAGTCAGTATCTCTGGTGACCCAGCTTGCAATTTGTCTTGTTTTTAGAATTAAGTATTATGGATTATTCTTTTTTTTTAAATTTTTTTATTGTACTTTAGATGAAGGTTTACAGAACAAATAGTTTCTCATTAAACAGTCAGTACACATATTGTTTTATGATATTGGTTCAGAATCCAACGACGTGTCAACATTCTCCCTTCTCGACCTTGAGGACCTTTTTTTTTGTGAAAATATACATACCCAAAGTTAAACCATTTTGAAAGTTTCAACATATACAATTCAGTGACATCAATTACATTCTTCCAGTTGTGCTGCTATTCTCACTGTCCTTTTCCAAATTATTCCATCACCATTAACTTCAACTCACTGTCCCCTAGGTTTCCCATCAAACCTTTTGAGTTGGTGTCGTCGATTTGACCTCACATAGATAATTCTCTTTTTTATTTTTTGTAACTTAGATGAAGATTTGCGGAACAAATAGTTTCTCATTAAACAGTACACATATTGCACTATGACAACCCCATGACATGTCAACACTGTCCCTTCTCAAACTTGGGTTCCCTATCACCAGCTATCCTGTCCCCTCATGCCTTCTAGTCCTTGTCTCTGGACTGCTGTGCCTCATTAGCCCTGTTTTGTTTTATGAGGCTGTCCAATCCACGGCTGAACAGTGAACTTCGGGAGTGGATTCATCGCTGAGCTAAAAGGGTGTCCGGGGACCATACTCTCAGGGTTTCTCCAGTCGGTCAGACCAGTAAATCTGGTCTTTTTTTTGTGAGTTAGAATTCTGTTCTACATCATTTTCCAGCTCTGTCCAGGACTGTCTATTGTGATCCCGGTCAGAGCAGTCAGTGGAGGTAGCCAGGCACTATCTAGCTGTACTGGACTCAGTCTGGTGGAGGCCATGGTAGCTTTGGTCCATTAGTCCTTTGGGCTAATCTTTTCCTTGTATCTTGCTCGCTTTGTTTGCCCTTGTTCCTGAAAGGGTGAGACCAGTGGAGTATCTTAGATGACTGCTCACAGGCTTTCAAGACCCCAGAAGCTACTTATCAAGGTAAAATGTAGAACATTGTCTTTATAAACTGTGTTATGCCAATTGTGCTAGATGTTCCCCGAGACCATGGTCCCCACAGCCCTCCGCCCAGCAATTCAGTCCCTCAGGGAGTTTGGAAGTGCCTATGAGGCTTCCATGAGCTTTCCTTGTGCAAGTTGTGCTGGCTTCCCCAGTAATGTGTACTGTCTCACCCTCACCAGTTACCACTTATCTATTTAGTTCCCCCCCCATCCCTCCTATTCCTCATAACCAACAAAGATTGTTTATTTTTGTGTGTAAATTTTTACACGTGCTATACAGTAGAGGTCTCATACAATATTTGTCCTTTTGTGTCTGACTTACTTCACTCAGCATAATGTCCTACAGTTTCATCCATGTTGAGATGCTTCACAGATTCATTATTGTTCCTTATCTTTGTATAATACACCATTGTGTGTATGTACCATAGTTTGTTTATCCATTCATCTATTGATGGCCATCTAGGTTGTTTCCATCTTTTTGCTATTGTGAACAGTGCTTCAATGAATATGGGTGTGCATATGTCTATTAGTATGACGGCTCTTATTTCTCTAGGATATATTCCTAGGAGTGGAACTGCATTTTGCAGTGCTTTTTTTTTGTGGTGCTGACGTTTTCTTTGTTCCTCGTTCTCTCCTTTGCTGAGTTCCTTTTGTTTGTGGATTTTTTTTTTCATTTCTTTTGTTTTTGTAGGTTTTGTTTTTACTGAGACTTTATATTTTTCTTCTTTATTTTGATGAGTAGGTTTGTTAACTTTCTTTGTGGTTACCTTGAAACTTACCCTTATCTTGCTGGATTTGTACCAGTCTATTATTACTTGGTATTGCTTGACTTCCTCTCCACTAGAAGGTTCTATATCTACATGTTTTTTTCCATCTTTTATTGTTCTGATGCTGTTGTCATTTACAGATTAACCTCTTTGGTTCCCTTTTCTAATTCTTTTGGTTTTGCATATTCCTTAAGCCTTCATTTCCTAGGTTGGTATCTGGCTAGTACAATCCTGTGTCCTAGGTTCAGCCTGTAGTCTGATATTGTTTGTTCTCAGATCAAAGGTCTTCCTTTAAAAAGTCATGTAAGTTCTGTTTGGTTTTTACATAGTCCTGTAATTCTGTTTATCTGGACATGAGCTAATTTCACGATCATATTTGAACAAGAGTTTTGCAGGATATATTATTCTTGGCTGGCAATTTTTTTCTTTCGAGGTTTTAGACATGTCATCCCATTGCCTTCTTTCCTGCATAGTTTCTGATGAATAATCCAAGCTTACGCTTATTGTTTCTGTATGTGACTTTTTGTTTTTCTTGAGCTGCTCTCAGGATTCTTTGTTCGTCTTTGGTTTTAGTGAGTGTGATTATGATATGCCTTGGCAATTTTCTTTTGAAGTCTATCCTATATGGGGTTCGTTGAGCTTCTTGGATGGTCAGCTTTTCATCTTTCATGATATTGGGGAAGTTTTCTGTCAGCAATTCTTCAGTGATCTTCTCTGTGTTTTCTGTTTTCTCCCCCTGTTCTGGAACTCGACCACTCACAGATTTTTGCTTTTGATTGTATCCCATATAATTCTCAGGGTTTCTTCATTTCTTTTGTTCTTTTTTCTGATTTTTCCTCAGAGTTGTATCCAAGTGTTTGTCTTCAATTTCCCTGATCCTATCTCCATCATTTCAAACCAGCTCCTCAGCCCTTCTATGACACTGTCCATTTCTGAAATCTTGTTGTTTATCTTTTGGATTTCTAATTGTTGTTTTTGAATGATTTCTAGTTGTGAATTTATTTTAGCATTTTGTTCCTGTATTATTTTCTTGAATTCTTCCACTTTTTTTGATCTGTATTTTCCATGAATTTGTTTGCCTTTTCCATGAATTTGTCGATTTTTTCTTCATTTTTGTCTGTTTTTTGCTTCAACTCTTGGATAATTCTGAATATTAGAGTTTTGAATTCCCAATCAGTTAGCTCTAGTGCCTTTTCTTCTACTGGATGGTCATCTGGTGTTTTATTTTGGATGCCTACTGGAGCCATCCTGTCTTGTTTTTGAATGTTTTGATATTGTCTGCAGTCTTCGGGGCATTTAGTGTTTATTTTCCTCGTTTACTGATTGTAGATTTGTTTGCTTCTTCCTGCTTTTTTGTTTTATTCGGTTATGTCTGAACATGTGGGCTGTGCTTTCTTTGTTGTTTTCTCATCTGTGGACATGATACTTTACACCTCCTTCTCCAATGGGCAGGGTCAGTCACTCAGGTATGGTACATCAGGGCAGGTCCAGCTGAAGGGGAGTTGCTGGGATAGGTTTTTTGTGACACATACCAGGGCTGACAGTGAGGACAGGGAATCAGTGCAAGGCAGGTTCCAGTAGGCCGTGCCTCTGTTACTTAGGAATATGATGTTCATCACATGGTGCAGTTAGGCAGGAAGGAGGGGATAGATTGTGATGTGTGGAGCTAAGATGGGTATGGGAAAGATGAGAGAAAGGAGAGAGGATTAGGAGCCAAAGATATACACACAAACAAAAAATAATGCTATGGGAGCTTGCTGTTAGAGTGGAGAGATGAGATACTGAGAAATGGGGAAAAACAAAAATGAAAAAAAAAAGAAAAAGCGTAAAAGAAAAAAAAGAATAAATCGAGAAACTGGAAATGAAGAAAGACAAAAAGGGACTAAGAGAGGGAAGAGTACTAAACAAAGAAATGAAAAAAAAGAAATGCCCTCAGGGATGTCCTTGTACACCGTCACAGAGTAAGGGACTAGCTTCCAAGCCACACAGTACTGCCTGGCTAGAAGGGGCTCCCAACTGAGAAAAGAAGAAGAAAACAAACAAATCAAAACAGAACAAATCCAAGCAAACAAACAAAAAAGCCCTGCAGGTCCAACCAGCATGGAGTCACGGGCCGGGAAGCAGTTTCACAGTTGAGCGGGGTTTCATAGCCTTTCAGGAAGAAGCAAAGATGGTGCACAGAGCAGGTATTTGAGAGAAAGGAGGGGGAGGAGGTGAGAAGTAAGGAAGAAATCTAAAGAAGTGGGAAAAACTAACACCAGCAGCCAACAAATGGCACGCAGGGAGCTGGCCAGTGTGAGCGGGTGGAATCCAAGCAGTACTGGGGGAAAGCTCGTGATTCCCGGACAATAGACTGTGGCTGCAGGAAGCAGAGGAGGTTAAATGGGGGTGAAAAAGGGTAGGGGGGTGGAAAGCCTATATCGTGGGTTACTGGTTGTTTTGTCTGCTGCTGGAAGCTCCTTGAAGCTGCTTTCTCATACCTCCTGTTCACTGGTCTCCGATAAGAGTCCAAGATGGCAGATCCGTGCTGCAGTAGCTGATAGGGGACTTCTGCATGTATCTCTCCTCGCTTTCTGTTCTCATTCAGTTTCTTATTCCATTCTGTGCTTGGCTGAGTTCATTATCTCTTCATTTGATGCTTGGGGTTTCAGGATTGATGTGTGACCGTAGTTTTTCTGATCTTTGCTGCAGAGGGACAGTGTGGTGCTTCTGCCTATAATGTCGTGCTGCCCAGTTGGATTATTCTTAAACATTTTTCTAAGTGTTTAGTTTAATAATTCTTATTCTGGAATAATAAGAATTATTTTGTTCTTTTTTTTTTTTTTGTATTTCTGTTTTCTCTCCCTCCTTCTCCATTAACCCCAAGACACCAAAAATCAAATCATATATTATGCCACCTGATGAGAACTGATATTCCAATATGTGTATGAAATGGACAAACATGTATTTCCATTTTCATTTTAAGATATTTTTCTAATATTCCTTGTTAGGCACAGTGACTCTTCATTATACTAAAGGCTGATTTTTATATCAGAATTCAATTCTACTTTGACTAATTTTCTGAAACATTCATAACATAATCCTCCTTTAGTTTATTTTAAATTAAATGTTCAAAAACGTTTTATGCACCTACTAAGATAAAAATATTTTGTGAGTAATGCATACATTATAAAATATAGTAAAATCTTGATTAAGGAAACTTGATGGTGCAGTGGTTAAGCTCTAGCTGCTAAATGAAAGGACCAAGGTTTGAACCCATCAGTCACTCTGTGGGATAAAGATGTGGCAGCCTGCTTCTGTAAAGATTACAGCTTTGGAAACCCCATGGGGTAGTTCTACACTATCTTATAGGGTTGCTATGAGTTGGAATTTACTCTAAGGCAATGAGTTTTTGGGAAAATCTTTAGGTGTTGAGATCGGTTTGTTTAAAGCATTATTTTTCTGAATTCACTTTCTTAAAATGAATGTGATGCTATTCTCAGTAGAATTTTTTAAAGCATCAGGAATTAAAGGCTAAGAATATATATTTCACTATTACATTCTTTAAAAAAATCACAATAAAATAATGCCCTCTGAATGAGACTTTATAGATTGTTGCATAGAAGACAGATACCCAAAACCTGATCTGTTCCTCGATGAGAGAATTTTATAGAAATGATATTTTATATATATATTTAAAAAAAAAGTTTTCAGAAAATCTCAAAAGTAATTATCCAGGCAGCTTTTGGCATGTGACTGATTGCTTCTTTGAAACACATTTGAGCCCCTTGAACAGAAGCAAAGTTAAAAGCTTAAGTCTAGACATGAGGTCATCATTCTTCATTATCACATTCTGTGGAAAGAAAAAGTAGTATCCCGGTGATTAAAACATAGGTACTTGTTGATAGAGATTTCTATTGAAAAAAATTCTTCTTGTTTGGTTTCATTGTAATTTCTAAATCTGAGGACTCATGTCTTTAGCCCAACCTAGAAAATTATGTGCTGTTATCTTTTCAGATAATAAGTCTCTCCAGTTAAGTCTACTCATGACTTCTAGAATTCTATTAAATTGATGTTGGCCTTCATTTAGCTTTGGAAGCCTAGTTATGTTGTCTTCTTGTTGTTAGGTGCCATCGAGTCAGTTCCAACTCGTAGTGACCCTGAACAGAACAGAACAAAACAGTGCGCAGTCCTATGCCATCCTCACAATTGCTGCTGTGTTTGATCCCATTGTTGCAGCCACTGTATCAATCCATATTGTTGAGGATCTTCCTCTTTTCTGATGATCCTCTACTTTACCAAGCATGATGCTCTTCTCCAGGGACTGGTACCTCCTGATAACATGTCCCAAGTACATGAGAAAAAGTCTTGTCATTCTTACTTCTAAGGAGCTTTCTGGATGTGCTTCTTCCAAGATGGATTTGTTTGTTCTTCTGGCAGTCCATTGTATTTTCAATATTCTTTGGCAACACCATAATTCAAAGGCATATGCAGTATAATGAAATACTTAATATGACCTTTCTATCCATAGTCTTGTAACTCCCACACAGGTGATTGAGCTGGACTGTGTGATAGGGTAACTATGGCCCATCAAAGGGATTGGTCAGTTTTGCCAACTCACAGGGCTTGAAATGAGCCGCCCCCAAGGCAGGAAGGAGAAGAGCCCGCCACCAGCAAGGAAGGAGAGTCTTGGCAACAGTAGATAGCATGGTGGGCTTCCTGGCCTACATAGAGAGAAAGCTGAGTGCTTTTGGGGAGAGGCCTAGGGCTAGGAAGAGGCTTGACTATGAGCATGGCTAGGAAGAGGCTGTCCTGATGGAAGAACTGTATCCTGAGTGTTCCAGAGCCTGAATTGTAACCATTACTTCCCTAATAAACCTCATAATCATAAATATGGTGTGTGAGTTCTATGTGGCCATTGCAATGAATTATGGAAACCAGCAGAGAAGTAGAGGGTGTTGTGGAAGGGACAGTTGGTATCAGACTTGGTAAAGGTGGCAGAGAGGAGGCATGTCTGACCCCCTCCTCAAAGGAATCAGCCTTGGGCTATTGATCCTGATTCTCCTTCTTCCTTGTAAAGTTAGAGGCCAGACACTGCCCCCATGCCATTGTTTACAACATCAAATCTTTGGTCCTCCTTCATTGTCCAGCTTTCACATGCATATGAGGCGATTAAAAATACCATGACTTGGGTCAGGTGTACCTTAGTCCTCAAGGTGACATCTTTGCTTTTTAACACTTTAAAGAGGTCTTTTGTATCAGGTATGCCAAATGCAGTAGTACATCATTTGATTTCTTACTGCTGCTTCCATGGATATTGATTGTGGATCCAAGTAAAATTAATTCCTTGACAACTTCAATCTTTTATCTATTTATCATGATGTTGCTTATTGGTCCAGTTGTGAGGATGTTTGTTTCCTTTACCTTAAGGTATAAGTCATACTGAAGGCTGTGGTCTTTGATCTTCATCAATAAGTGTTTCAAGTTCTCTTTACTTTCAGCAAGCCAGGTTGTGTCGTCTGCATATGGCAGGTTGTTAATGAGTCTTCCTCCAATCCTTATAGTTCAGCTTCGCTAATTATTTGCTCAGCATACAGGTTGAATATGTATGATGAAACGATACAAGCTTGAGGCACACCTTTCATGATTTTAAATCATGTAGTATCCCCTTGTTTTTCTCAAACAACTTCCTCTTGGTCTATGCATAAATTCTGCATGAGCATAATTAAGTGTTTTGGAATTCCCATTCTTTGCAAAGTTATCTATAATTTGTTACGATCTACATAGTCAAATGCCTTTGCATAGCCAATAAAATACAGGTAAACGTCTTACTGGTATTGTCTATTTTCAGCCAAGATCCATTTGACATCAGCAATGATATACCTCATTACACCGAAACCTGTCCACCGTGGATGACCCTGCTGGCATTTGAAATATCAATGGCATAGCTTCCAGCATCACAGCAACACACAAGCCACCCCAGTATGGCAAATTGACAGACAAGTGGTGGCATTATTATTCTATATTGTCTTACCTCCAAGATAAACATGAATAAATTGTTTTTGTTTTTTTTTCTTTCTTTCTTTCTTTTTTTATTGTACTTCATGTGAAGGCTTATAGAACAAATAGTTTCTCACGAAACAGTAGTACGCACATTGTTTTACGACATTGGTCAACAACCCCACAACATGTCAACCATCTAACTTCTCAACCTTTTTTTTTTTTTATGAAAATACACATAGCCAAAGATACACCATCTCAAAAATTTCTACATGCCCAGTTCAGCGATGTCGACCCTGTTCCTTCAATTGTGCTGCTACTATCACTCAAGATGAAGGCTTACAGAACAAAATAGTTTCTCATTTAACAAATGTTGCCCTATGACAATGGTTAACAATCTCACAACACATCAACAATATGGTTACTCAACCTTGGGTTCCCTATCACCAGCTTCCTTGTCCCCTTCTGCCTTTTGGCCCTTGTCACTGGACTCCTGTATCTCATTAGTCCCATTTGGTTTTACAGGGCTCTCCACTCCAGGCTGAACGGTGAACCTCGGAAATAACTTCACCACAGAGCTAAAAGGGTGTCTGGGGGCAACACTCTCAGGGTTTCTCCAGTCTCCTGTAGGCCAGTAAATCTGGTCTTTTTTGTGTGAGTTAGAATTATGTTCTACATCCTTCTCCAGCTCTGTCCAGAACCCTCCGTTGTGAACCCAGTCAGAGCAGTCAGTGGTGGTAGCCAGGCGCCATCTAGCTGTACTGGACTCAGTCTGGTGGAGGCCCTGGTAGCTGTGGACAATTAGTCCTTCGGACTAATCTTTTCCTTGTATCCAAACATGAATAAATTGTTTTGTCTTCCTTCATGGGAGCCAGTTCTATTGTGCCTCTGCCAAGATGAGAAAGACCTGCGCCTGACAATTATGGCAAAACAGCAGCTGTAGAAACAATTAAACCTCACTAATTAAACATATGTGCTATTCCTAAAAAGTACTGGAATCAGTTGGGAGTTATGTTTGTAGGTAACCAGAAAACTCGTTTGTGACTATTGAAAGAATAGCGAATTTGTGGATACAAGTAATACAAAATTTGATCTTGATTCTCCTTCCTCCTTGTGAAGTTAGAGGTCAGACACTGCCCCCATGCCATTGTTTACAATATCAATTCTTGTTGTAGAACCTTTGCCATTTTTTTATTCATTCCATTTTTTCCCTTTCCTTTTCCAGGTAAGTCTTATTCTTTTTGCTTCCACATGTGACCAAGTCTCATCCTCACTACCTCTTTTGAATCTTTGTATCTTGGCTTAATTCACTCATATGACTTAGTGAATGATGACTACCTCCAGGTCTAGGCCTACATCTTCCTAGGCTCAATTCCAGTGAAAAAGAAAAAGAAAGGAGAGACATACAGAGCTATAAAGAGAGAGAGAGATTTATTCTGATAAGCTTTCAAAAGGTCCAGGAGTCATTCTAAATGGACCAATTTAAGGGTTGTATTTCTATTGATATGAATCCATGTGGCCAGAATGATCAAATTGCATTTTTTTGACAAGAATGTTTCATGTATCTACTCCTGGACCAACCACTGTGGTTATGGAGAATGTGTGCTTTCTTACTAAGGGTAGGTTCACACTCACTAGACTTGGAACTATAGGTGCAGCAACATCTGGGATGCATATACCCAAAGCAGGCAACATGTCATTCTCAAAAGACATTTGTGATACTCTTACCAATGGGAAATGGAATGATTGTTGGATGAGATAAAAGAGCACATGTTCACCTTAGTAAGCTAGTAGGATAATCAACCAGAAACCAGACATCCATATTTTACAAGCATTTAGCACAGTGTCAGAAAGAGGATCTGTGTGATATATATTAATGGAATTCAAAATCACCTAAATGTCAAGTTAACACAATGATTATATGTCAAATTAAAATATTTACTTGTGATAAATTTCATTAGTGTTTGTTAAATATTCGATTTTTTTTCCTGTTTTTCCCCTTTCTGAGGCAGAATTTGCTACCTCTAACTTGCAGATAACAGGGTTGACTTGGTTTTTCCAATGAAATGTGAGTGAAAGTGCCATATGTCACTTCTGGACAGAAGCTTTAAAAGCCAGAGTGTGATTTTCTTTGTCTTTTTTCTCTCATCCACAATACATGGAATGTACCCAGATAGAGGCTGGATATTGGAATGAACATGCAGTGGAGCAAGCGAAGACAGATCTGCATAGATATATAATCTGAATAAGAAATAAACATTTGGTGACAAGAGCCACTAGTTATTTGAGTTTACTTGTTGTCGCAGGATAACAATGCATATCCTGACTCAATACAACACTACTATCTTAAGAATGTTTGCCAAGAACTCTCATTGCCAAAATAAGTAATAAGGCAAAATTATTCATCTGCCATACAGTATTTTTAAGTATTCTTTTATTACTTTGGGAGGCAGGATGGCAAATTAACACGTAATCATTGTAGATCATTTGAAAATACAGAGATAAATACAGAATAAAATAAGCATCACCTGTGTCCCTTATTCTTAAATTATCCATGGATACGATGGTGGTGAATATCCATTGAGGCCAGGTTGTATTAGACTGAAATACAAAATAATACTCAAGTCTTTAAATATCCACACTTGTATTATGGTAGCCTCTAGAAGACTGTTTTATCCTATTAACCTTTAGAACCCTCAAGGAATGCTCAGATATTCCATAAATATGTCCTTGTCATTTACTCCATTCTTTCCTTATTTCACTGTTAATCTAGTCCACTTGGGTAGATGCTGCTCCTTTGCAACTTTTATAACAGGCATGAATAAAGACCTATCACACAATACCCTACTATGTGGCTAAGACTAGGCCTTTTCATTTGGGAATACAAAGTTTTTAAAGGCTTTCAGGATAAAAGGGGAACTTACAGATAACTCAAACATTCACACTAGATATAATTATTAAATATTAACAAAGAATTATAATCCAAGTCCTTCTCCATTGAGGATTGGCATGAATTTGCATAACGATTCATAAACACTTTTTTTTTCTATATTCTGGATCCTGAAAGCTTCTTCTGAAGAAAATCATTAAAAACAAATATTTCCAAACTTACTATATCATCTTTTTCACAGTTATGAAATAAATTTTTATAATGTATCTAAGAATCTAGTCTTGTTTGGAATATTTCCTGGCAAAAAACTCAGGCATGCAAAACATGTAAATTTCTTCTTCTGTAACCTACTCTGCATTTTCAACATTGATTTTTCCCTGCTGGTGGACAATATAAATTTGTTGTATAGAAACTTGATCACTTTGGTATTTTCTAAGGCATTTCATATCTCTAATCCAATTCCAGATTTTCACTCACCATCTCCTCTTCCCAAGAATGACATCTACATTACAGCTATGTAGATTCCATACATCAGTTGGGAGGAAGTGTCTGATTCAGTGCCATTATTGGTCCTATGCTAGTATCCACTGAGCTCTCCTCAGTTCTGAATCTCTACTTAGATGTCTTCAATTCAATATCATTTCTGGTCATTGATCGAGGAGCTCTGCCTTTTCCTTATACTTTACATCTGTTGTCCCACTCTCATTTTCCACTTGTGATCATTAAGGTTGTGTATCAACTTTACTGGGCCATGATTCTCAGTGGTTTGGCAGTTATGATGTAGTTTGGCAGTCATATAATGACAAAATCACCTCCATGATGAGATCTGATATAATGTGATCATCTCCATGATGGGATCTGCTGTGAGTAGCCAATCAGTTGAAAGAGAGTTTCCTTGGCAGTGTGGCATGCATCCAATATAGATGGACTTTCTGGCAAGGCTCCTGGGCTTTTGCTTGCTCTGGATCCTGCAACTGGTTCCTGTTCATCTGACCACCTGTTCTTGGGACTTGAGCTAGCAGCTTCCGTACCGTCTTGCCTACTGATCTTGGGATTCGTTAGTCTCTGCAGCCTGTGAGCCAGAGGCCTGCTGTCTGACCTGCTGATCTTGAGTTCACCAGCTCCTGCAACTGCATGAGTCAGGAGGAGACTCCAGCCTGACTTACCAGCTTGGGACTTTCCAGCCTCTACAACCATGTGAGCCATTTCCTTGATATAAATCTGTCTGTCTATATATATTCATACATCTTACTGATTTTGCTTCTCTAGAGAACCCAGCCTAAGACACCACTCTTCTGGAAACACTTGTATGTTCTTCCACATTTTTCTTTGCAAAAATGAGACTCAGGTGATCATCTGGGCACTTCAAACAACCTTGAAATTGTCATTTCCCCAAGCTTCAGTAAGAAAAAGCAAATTACAAGTCATTTTGACCTTGAATCTTTTTATGTATCTAGAATTTTTATTACATGCATGTTCACCTCCACCAGGGCATGGAACCTATATAAGGAAAAACAGCAAATCGTTATTTCTTCTATTCTTCTCCTTTCTGGATCTCCTTTCTCTGCCTAGGTAACATCTGTATAATCATAGGGGTGAGGTACTATAGTCTCCCCTCTGTTCTCTTACCACTGTATTGTTATGACTTGAACAGGCTCTGCTTCTTCCACAGTTTAGATCCTGAACTGGAAAGATTTGTTGTTAATGGTATACGTGGTGAAGTATTTTGGAAGGAATATACTGATGAGTTCTTCATGTAATCCGAGAAGCTGGACTATATGAAGAAGAATGCAGCATCAGGATTGAAAGAAGACTCATCAACAACCTGCAATATGCAAATGACACAATCTTGCTTGCTGAAAGCTAAGAGGACTTGAAGCACTTACTGAAGAAGATCAAAGACTACAGCCTCACTAGGGATTACACCTTAATGTAAAGAAAACAAAAATCCTCACAATAGGACCAAAAAGCAACATCATGATAAATGGAGAAAAGATTGAAGTTACCAAGAATTTCATTTTATCTGGATCCACAATCAACGCCAATGTAAATAACAGTCAAGAAATCAAACAATTATTGCATTAGGCAAATCTATTGCAAAAGACCTGCCTAAAGTGTTAAAAGCAAAGATGTTACTTGGAGGAATAGGGTGTACCTGACCTAACCCATGGTGTTTTCAATAGCCTCATATGAATGCCAAAGCTGGACAATGAGTAAAGAAAACAGAAGAACTGATGCCTTTGAATTGTGGTGTTGGTGAAGAATATTGAATATACTGTGAACTGCCAAAAGAATGAACAAATCTGTCTTAGAAGAAGTACAGCCAGAATGCTCCTTAGAAGCAAAGATGGTGAGACTAGTTATCAGCACATGTTATCAGGAGGGACTAGTCCCTGGAGAAGGACATCACGCTTGGTAAAATAGAGGTTCAGCAAAAAAGAGAAAGACCCTCAAGGAGACGGATTGACACAGTAGCTGTAACAATGGGCTCAAACATAGCAACGATTGTGAGGATGGTGCAGGACTGGGCAGTGTCTCGTTCTGTTGTACATATGGTTGCTAGGAGTTGGATCCAACTTGATGGCACATAACAACATTCTGAAGAGTGGAATTTACTTTGAAACAAATAATAATTTTTTAAAAAAGGATACAGAGAGCTATGTATACATGGATAGATCTGTGATACAGCAAGTTTAGTATAAGCATAGTGGTAGAATCTAGTAGGATGCTATATAGATTTTCACAGTAAACTCTTTTCAACATTGCTGAATATTTGAAAATTTTCATCAAAAAATATTTTTTGGGAAAAATGTTCATAATTATTATCCATTTCAAGAGTTTCAAGAGTTTTGTTTAGTACATAAAACACAAAGAATTTGGTTTTGACCTCTCACTTCTGAGTGTTTATCTTCTGAGAAAGGGCATGTCTTTGACTTAATAGGAAAAAAACAACAAAGTAATAAGAAAATGTGTGAAGAAGTAACACAGTAGAATCTTAGTTGAAATCCTACATGAATTAATTTATATATCTTATAGATTATATCTGACATTTAAAAATAAATTTTAAGAAAACTACAGTATGATGAACTTAGATTCCTGTTTCCTATATGTGTGTTTTTTTTCAACAAAGCTATTTGGTGGTTCCAATACACCCAGAAATGCCTTGGAGGAAAGGCCTGTCATTCTGATTCCTGAAGATCGCACCCATTTGAAAACCCTAGGGAATGCAGTTCTACTCTGAAACACATGGGTTGCCATGAGCTGGAATCAACTCAAAGGCAGCTGTTTGTTTTGTTTTGTCTTATTATGGTGTCTTATTTTCTTAAGGCTGCTGTAACAGAAATACCACAAGTGCTTAAAAAAGATAGATTTATTTTATCACAGTTCACAAGGCTAGAAGTTTTAATTCAGGGCACAAGCTCTAGGAAAAGGCTCTCAGTCAGCTCTGGGGGAAGAACCTTATCTCTTCTAGCATTTCTTGATTTCTTGGTGATCTTCATATGGTATGGCATCTATCTTCCCCTGTTTGTGCTTGCTTATCTTTGTATCTATGCAGCTCCTTATAACTCAGAAGTGATTAGGTTTAGAACATGCCATACACTGACATGGTCTTATTAAGCTAACAAAGAAAACCCTACTCCAAATGGGATTACATCCACAGGTATAGGTGTTTGGATTCCAATATATATTTTAGGGTGACACAATTCAATCCATAACATTTGATAAGATATCCAAACCTGGAAATTCAATAGAATATGTAAGATTTATTTTTTGCACAGTATTCTGTATCTTGAATATCTCAAACTTATTTTGATACTCTTGTTTGTTTGTTTTTTTACATGCAACTTATTTCCTAATTGATTTAATGGTATTAAATACTGATACTACTAAAATACACTAAGACACTACAATTATACAGTAAAATCTGCAAAAACCACAACCTGTGTAAGCAGAAACCTGTCAGAGAAGGAAAACTCAGCAATAGAAAACTAGTAATGCTGCGTGCTATCAAAGGCAGAAAGAAAACTAGTAATGCTGCGTGCTATCAAAGGCAGAAAACTTGCGAGACCTGGAAAAACAAGGCAGTCTCCATGAGTTCCGGCTCTCACAGTTTTCACTGTAGTTATGAAAAAATCACAAATTACATATTTAGATTTAAATCTTGAGAAGTAGAATTATTGAATATAACAATATGGATATATTTAAGATTTTTCTATGTACTTTAAAACTGCTATTCAAAAGATTTTATACATTTATCCTCCCACTAAGAGCTTTTGTGTGTCTGTTTTAGCATGTTTGTTAAGCACTATAAATTATATATTTTTTTTATCTTGTGTCAAATTCTTAAGTAACACAATTAATTATATAATTTATTTGGTATTTATTGAAATTAAACAACATTTCATAATATACATTTGTATATATAGTGTACAGATTTTTTGCTCATGTCTGTGGTGAAATGAGTTCCTTTATATGACCTTTTGCCTTGGTTCTTTGGAAAGGCAGCTTGAGAGATTTTTCCCTTAAGCCAGAGGGTTTGTTACTTTTGGCCAGGTTGTTTGACATTTCCTGGGTAAGCTGTAAACAACTTTAGTTTGAAACTCTTTGTCTGGTCCTGGATTAGAGACTGCTCTGCAATGGATATGCACCATTTTAGGGACTGGTCAATATGCCCATGCAAATGAAGTGATTATGAACTATGCAAATTAAGTGACTGTAGCCTACTATGTAAACGAAATGTCTGGGACCTAGCTAGAGAGGATTGGTCAGTTTGCATCCCCTGCTGGAAGAGGCCATACCTTGACATTGCCAAGGAGTTCTGTATATATGGAGCCAACCTCTCAGAGGTTTTTCAGACAGAAAGAAGCAGGAAGAGAAACAGCAGGAAAAAGCAGAAGAAAGAAAGAGAAGAGAAGAAGCAGAGAGACAAAGCAAGGAATCTCCTAAAAGAGCTGTAACATGAGTTAAGGGCTATAACACTGAAGACAGACAGAGGCCTGGAAGGGGCCCAGCAGTCAGCGGTGACAGATGGCAAAACCAAGAGAAGCCTGTCCTGAGGGGGCTGTGAGGAGATCTGCAAGGCTGAAAAGAGCAAAGAGAGCTGTCCTGCACTGAAGAAGGAGACTTCGCCTACATGCTTCCTGATCCTGATCCTGATCTGTAGCCTATTGATCCTGATCCTGAGTTGTACCCTGTAAGTTCCTTAATAAACCACTTAACTGTAAGCATGGTCTGTGAGTTCTGTGTGGATGTTACAATGTATTGTCAAATCCAGCAAAGATGTACAGAGTGCTATGTTAGGGAAGGCTGATGTCAAAATTGGAAGAAAGGATGGAGAGAGTAGGTTATGTCTGATCTCCACCTGATAGGAATCAGCTTTGAGCTAATCCTGGTCATTATCCCTCCTGAAGTTAGACAGGTTCTGACACTATTGCTACCACCATTTCACAATGTCCCTTACCATTTTTAATT
Source organism: Dugong dugon (assembly GCA_030035585.1). NCBI lineage: Eukaryota > Metazoa > Chordata > Mammalia > Sirenia > Dugongidae > Dugong > Dugong dugon. The sequence continues at coordinate 41,780,644 of CM057479.1, forward strand.
TAATCATTCTATTATTAATGTGTAAGGACTTTTTTTTATTGTTCTTTAAGTGAAAGTTTACAACTCAAGTTAGTCTCTCATACAAGAATTTATACATACATTGTTATGCGACCCTAATTGCTCTCTCTGTACTGTGACAGCACACTCCTCCTTTCCACCCCTAATTTCCCATGTCCATTCAACCAGCCACTGATCCTCTCTGCCTTCTTATCTCACCTCCAGACAGAAGCTACCTATTTAATCTCACTTATCTACTTGAACTAAGAAGTACACTCTTAATAAGTATCATTTTATGTCCCATAGTCCAGTCTAATCTTTGTCTGAAGAGCTGGCCTCGAGAATTGTTTTAGTTCTGGGTTGACAGAGAGTCCGGGGACTGTGCTTTCTGGGGTACCTCCAGTCTCAGTCAGACCATTAAGTCGAGTCTTTTTACTAGAATTTGATTTCTGTATGCCACCTTTCTCCTGCTCCATCCAGGACTCTCTGCTGTGTTCCCTGTCAGGGTAGTCATTGGTGGTAGCCAGACACCATCTAGTTCTTCTGGTCTCAGGATGATGCAGTCTCTGGTTTATGTGGCCCTTTCTGTCTCTTGGGTTAATACTTACCTTGTGTCTTTGGTGTTCTTCATTCTCCTTTACTCCAGGTGTGTTGAGACCAATTGATGCATCTTAGGTGGCTACTTGCTAGCTTTTAAGACCCTAGACACCACTTACCAAACTAGGATGCAGAACATTTTCTTAATAAACTTTGTTATGCCAATTGACCTAAATGTCTCCTGAAAGCATGGTCCCCAGACCCCCACCCCTGCTACTCTGCCCCTCAAAGTGTTTGATTGTATTCAGGAAACTTCTTAGCTTTGGATTAGTCCAGTTGTGCTGACTTCCCCTGTAGTGTGTGCTGTCCTTCCCTTCAACTAAGATAATTCTTGTCTACTATCTAGTTAGTGACGAACCCTCTCCCTCCCTCCCCACCCTCATAACCATCAAAGAATGTTTTCTTCTATGTTTAAACCTTTTCTTGAGTTCTTATAATAGTGGTCTTATACAATATTTGTCTTTCTATGACTGGCTAAATTCACTCAGCGTAAACCCTCCAGATTCCTCCATGTTACAAGATGTTTCACGAATTCATCATTGTTCTTTATCATTGTGTAATATTCCTCTGTGTGAATACACCATAATTTGTTTATCCATTTATCTGTTGATGGGCACCTATGTTGTTTCCATCTTTTTGTTATCATGAATAGTCCTGCAATGAACATAGGTGTGCATGTATCTATTCGTGTGATGGCTCTTATTTCTCCAGGATATAATCCAAGGAGTGGGATTGCTGGATGGTATGGTACTTCTATCCCTAGCTTTTTAAGGAAGCGCCAAATTGATTTCCAAAGTGGTTGTAGCATTTTACATTCACACCAATGGTGTATAAGTATTCCAGTCCCTCCACAACCTCTCCAACATGTATTATTTTGTGTTTTTTGGAGTAATGCTAGCCTTGTTGGGGTGAGATGGTATCTCATTGTAGTTTTGATTTGCATTTCTCTAATGGCTAATGTCATGAGTATTTCTTCATGTGTGTGTTAGCCACCTGAATGTCTACTTTTTTAAAGTGCCTGTTCATATCCTTTGCCCGTTTTTTAATTGGGTTATTTGTCTTTTTGTTGTTGAGGTTTTCCAGTATCCTGTAGATTTTAGAGATTAGATGCTGATCGGATTTGTCGTAGCCAAAAATTTTTTCACAGTCTGTAGAGTATCTTTTGATTCTTTTTGTGAAGTCTTTTGATGAGCATAACTGTTTGGTTTTTAGGAGCTCCCAGTTATCTAGTTTCACTTCTGGTGTTTGTGCATTGTTACTTATGGTTCGTATTCATTTTATGCCATGTATTAGACCTCCTAGCATTGTCCCTATTTTTTGTTCCATGATCTTTATCATTTTCTATTTTATATTTAGATCTTTGATCCATTTTGAGTTAGTTTTTGTGCATGGTGTGAGGTATGGGTCTTGTTTCAGATTTTTGCAGATAGATATCCAGTTATGCCAGCACCATTTATTAAAGAGACTGTCTTTTCCCCAATTAACTGACTTTGGGCTTTTGTCAAATATCAGTTGCTCATAGGTGGATGAATTTATGTCTGGTTCTCAATTCTGTTCCATTGGTCTATGTATCTGTTGTTGTACCAGTACCAGGCTGTTCTGACTACTGTGGCAGTATAATACATTCTAAAATCAGGTAGTGTGAGGCCTCTCACTTTGTTCTTCTTCTTCAGTAATGCTTTACTTATCCTGGGCCTCTTCCCTTTCCATATGAAGTTGGTGATTTGTTTCTCCATCTAATTAAAAAATTCCATTTGAATTTGGATCAATTGCACAACCCCTCATGCATTATTTTCCTAGGCATGCTAAGCAGCTTATATGTATAGGTGCATTATTTACATGGCTGCATTATTTGCCAAAAATACTGCATGATTTCTCAATTAGTTGTTTGTCTTTTATTTCTATTTGTTTTATTTTGCGCATTGTAGAATATTTTAATTTATAATTAGACAAATCTGTCAAACGTTACATTCATATTTTTATTCACATTTATGCTTACCAAGATCTTTTGCATCATTGTCTCAAATAAATTTTTTAATTATAATTTCTAGTGCTTTTACAGTTTCATCTATGAATTTGACATTAATACATATCTAGAAAGGAAACAAAAGAAATATATATCTACCTATCTATGAGTCAAATTGGTTTTTTTTCTGGTTAACCAATTACTACAAACTTATTCCTTATTACATTTAAGTCACAGATTAATTTTGAAATAATCCTGTCCTACCACTTTTATGAAACACAATCACATATTAGGTATTCAGGTTAACTTCAAATATGTCTTGGGAGTCATTGCTGATATTCCTGGATAGATTTACCTTCTCCTCTAATGTATTTCCATATTAATTTGTCCTTATCTTTATTGAAAAACTAATCATAGAGTATATTATCTCTTGGTAACTTGATTGTTTTCAAGGTTTATTTTAGATACATAGATGAATGTTTAAAAATTTCATCTTTGTATTTTCTTTTTTTTTTTTTTTTTATATTTTATTGTACTTCAGGTGAAGGGTTACAGAATAAATAGTTTCTCATGAAACAGTAGTACACATGTTGTTTTATGACATTGGTTAACAACCCCACAACATTTTAAGCCTCTAAATTCTCAACCTTTTTTTTTTTTTCTTGATAAAAATACAGATAGCCAAAGATACACCATTTCAAAAATTTCTACATACACAGTTCAGTGACATTGACTACGCTCTTCGAACTGTGCTGTTATTCTCACTTAAGATGAAGGCTTACAGAACAAAATAGTTTCTCACTTAACAGTTACTACACATGTTGCCCTATGACAATGGTTAACAATCTCACAACACATCAAGAATATCCTTACTCCACCTTGTGTTCCCTATCACCAGGGGACTTCCTTGTCCCCTTCTGTCTTCTGGCCCTTGTCACTGGACTACTGTACCTCATTAGTCTCATTTTTTTTTTTTTTTTTTTTTAAACACCATTTCAAAACTTTTTACTTACACATTTAAGTGATGTTCACTATGCTCTTCCAATTGTGCTGCCATTCTCGCCCAAGATGAAGGCTTACAGGACAAAACAGCGTCCCATTTAATGGTTACTACAAATGTTGCCATATAACAGTGGTCAACAATCTCACAACACATCGACAGTGTCCTTACTCAACTTGTGTTCCTTATCATCAGTTTCCTACTCCCCCTCTGCCTTCTGGCCTTTGTCACCGGACTCCTGTACCTCGTTAGTACCATTTAGTTTTACTGGGCTGTCCACTCCTAGGCTTAACATCGAACCTCGAAGGTAACTTCACCTCTGAGCTGAAAGGGTGTCTGGGGGACACACTCTTGAGGTTTCTCCAGTATTCTTTAGGCAAATAAATCTGGTCTTTTTTTTGGGGGGGAGGGTAGTTAAAATTATGCTCTACATCCTTCTCCAGCTCTGTCCAGAACCCTCTGTTGTGATCCTGGTCAGAGCAGTCAGTGGTGGTAGCCGGGCACCATCTAGCTGTACTGGACTCAGTCCGGTGGAGGCCTTGGTAGCTGTGGACAATTAGTCCTTTGGACTAATCTTTTTGTTGTATCCTGTTCTCTTCATTCTCCCTTGCTCCCGAAGGGATGAGACCAGTGGAGTATCTTAGATGGCCGCTCATAGGCTTTTAAGACCCCAGACACTACTCACCAAGGTAGAATGTAGAGCATTATCTTTATAAGTAGTGTCATGCCAATTGAGCTAGATGTTCCCCGAGACCATGGTCCCCAGAGCCCTCCGTCCAACAACTCAGTCCCTCGGGGGGTGTCTATAGGGCCTCCATGACCTTTCCTTGTGCAGGTTGTGTTAGGTTCCCCTGTACTGTGTACTATCTCACCTCTCACCCAAGGTACCACTTATCTATTGCCTATTTAGTATTCCCCCCCCCCTCGCCTCCCATCCCTGGTAACCAACAAGGATTGTTACATTTTGCATGTGAATTTTTTCATGGGTTTTTACAATAGAGGTCTCATACAATATTTGTCCTTTTGTGATTGACTTATTTCACTCAGCATAACGTCCTCCAGTTTCATCCATGTTATGAGATGGTTCACAGATTCATTGTTGTTCTTTCTCGTTGCATAGTACTCCATCGTGTGTATGTACCATAGTTTGTGTATTCATTCATCTGTTGATGGGCACCTATGTTGTTTCCATCGTTTTGCTATTGTGAACAATGCTGCCATGAACATAGGTGTGCATATGTCTATTCGAGTGATGACTCTTATTTCTCTAGGATATATTCCTAGGAGTGGGATTGCTGGATCGAATGGTATGTCTATTTCTAGCTTTTTGAGGAAACGCCAAATCAGTTTCCAAAATGGTTGTATCATTTTCCATTCCCACCAGCAGTGTATAAGAGTTCCCATCTCCCCGCAGCCCCTCCAACATTTGTTATTTCAAATATTTTTGATTCGTGCCAGTAATGCCGGGGTGAGATGGTATCTCATTGTGGTTTTAATTTGTATTTCTCTAATGGCTAGTGATCGCGAGCATTTCCTCATGTGTCTGCTGGCCATTTTAATGTCTTCCTTGGTGAAGTGTCTTTTCATTTCCTTTGCCCGTTTTTTGATAGGATTGGTTGTCTTTTTGTTGTAGAGGTGTTGGATTTTCTTGTAGATTATGGAGATTAGACCTTTGTCTGACTTGTACTGTCCAAAAATTTTTTCCAGTCTGTAGGTTCTCTTTTGACTCTTTTGGTGAAGTCCTTTGAAGAGCATAGATGTTTGATTTTTAGAAGATCCCAGTTATCTAGTTTATCTGTTGGGTTTTTTGTGTTGATGTTTATGGTTTGTATCCTGTTAATGCCATGTATTAAGGCCTGAAGTGTTGGTCCTATTTTTTCCTCTATGAATTTTATAGTTTGAGGCTTTATATTCAGGTCTTTGATCCATTTTGAAGTAGTTTTTGCATATGGTGTGAGGTATGGGTCCTGTTTCATTTTTCTACAAATGGATATCCAGTTTTGTCAGCACCATTTGTTAAAAAGACTGCCTTTTCCCCGTTTGATGGACTTTGGGCCCTTGTCGAGAATCAGGTGACTGTAGGTGGATGGGTTTACATCTGGGTTCTCAATTCTGTTCCATTGGTCAATGTCTCTGTTGTTATACCAGTACCAGGCTGTTTTGAGTGCTGTAGCTGTATAGTAGGTTCTCAAGTCAGGTAGTGTGAGTCCTCCAACTTTATTCTTCTTCTTCAGTAGTGCTTTACTTATTCGGGGTTTCTTCCCTTTCCATATAAAGTTAATAATTAGTTTTTCCATCTCCTTGAAGAATGTTGCTGGTATTTGTATCGGGATTGCATTGTATTTGTAGATTGCTTTAGGTAGAATTGCCATTTTCACAATGTTGAGTCTGCCTATCCATGAGCATGGTATGTTTTTCCATTTATGTAGATCCCTTTGGGTTTCATGCAGCAGTGTTTTGTAGTTTTCTTTGTCTAGGTCTTTTACATTCCTGGTCAGATTTATTCCTAAATATTTTATCTTTTTAGGGGCTATTGAAAATGGTATTGATTTCCTGATCTCCTTTTCATCGTTCTCTTTACTGGTATATAGGAATCCAACTGATTTTTGAATGTTTTTCTTGTATCCTGCTACTCTGCTGAATCTTTCTATTAGTTACAGTAGATTTCTCTTGGAGTCTTTAGGGTTTTCTATGTATAGTATCATATCATCTGCCAACAGGGAGCGTTTAACTTCTTCATTACCAATTTGGATGCCCTTTATTTTTTCTCTTGCCTTATTGCTCTAGCTAGAACTTCCAGCACAATGTTAAATAGGAGTGGTGATAAAGGGCATCCTTGTCTTGTTCCTGTTTTCAAGGGGAATGTTTTCAGCCTCTCTCCATTAAGAATGATGTTGGCTGTTGGTTTTGCATAGATGCCCTTTATTATGTTGAGAAATTTCCCTTCTATACCTATTTTATTGAGAGCTTTTATCAGGAATGGGTGTTGGACTTTGTCAAATGCCTTTTCTGCGTCAATTGAGATGATCATGTGATTTTTTTTCTTTCCTTTTATTTATGTGGTGGATTACGTTAATGGATTTTCTAATGTTAAACCATCCTTGCATACCTGGTATGAATCCTACTTGGTCGTGGTGTATTATTTTTTTGATATGATACTGAATTCTATTGGCTAGAATTTTGTTCAGAATTTTTGCATCTATATTCATGAGAGATATTGGTCTGTAATTTTCTTTTTTTGTGATGTCTTTGCCTGGTTTTGGTATCAGCGTTATGCTGGCTGCATAGAATGAATTTGGAAGTGTTGCTTCCTCTTCTATGCTCTGAAATAGCTTGAGTAGAACTGGTACAAGCTCTTCTGTAAATGTTTTGTAGAATTCTCCTGTGAAGCCATCTGGGCCAGGGCTTTTTTTGGTTGGGAGATTTTTTATTACCTTTTCAATCTCTTTTCTTGTTAAGGGTCTGTTCAGATTTTCAATATCACTTTGTTGTAGTTTGGGTAGGCCGTATGTTTCTAGAAATTTATCCATTTCCTCTAGGTTTTCAAATTTGTTGGAATATAGTTTTTCCTAATATTCTGTTATAATCCTTTTTATTTCGGTTGGGTCTGTTGTAATTTCCCCCATTTCATTTCTTATTTGGGTTATCTGTGCCCTCTGCTGTTTTTCTTTTGTCAGTCTGGCCAGTGGTTTGTCGATTTTGTTGATTCTTTCAAAGAACCAACTTTTGGTTTTGTTGATTCTTTCTATTGTTTTTCTCTTCTCTATTTCATTTATTTCTGCTCTGATCTTTACTATTTCCTTTCATCTGGTGGTTGTAAGCTTTTTTGGTTGTTCGCTTTCTATTTGTTTGAGTTCTGTAGTTAATGTTTTGATTTTGTCCCTTTCTTCTTTTTTGATATGTGCATCTATTGCTATAAATTGTCCTCTGAGGAGTGCCTTTGCTGTGTCCCAAAGGTTTTGGTATGATGTGTTTTCATTTTCATTTGATTCTAGGAATTTTTTAATTCCATCTCTGATTTCTTCTATTATCCATTGATGTGTAAGCAGATTATTATTCAGTTTCCATGTGTTTGATTTTTTTTCCTTGCTCTTTCTAGTGTTAATTTCTACCTTGATGGCATTGTGGTCAGAGAAGATACTGTGAATTATCTCAGCATTTTGGATCTTGTTGAGGATTGCTCTGTGGCCTAAGATGTGGTCTATTCTGGAGAACGTTCCATGTGCATTTGAAAAGAATGCGTACTTTGCAGCAGTTGGATGGATTGTTCTATATATGTCTATGAGGTCCAGTTGGCTGATTGTGTCCTTTAGGTCTTCTGTATCTTTGCAGAGTTTCTTTTTAGTTGTTCTGTCCTTTACTGAGAGTGGTGTGTTGAAGTCTCCTACTGTTATTGTGGAACTGTCAATTTCTCTTTTCAGTGCTGTTAGAGTTTTTTTTATATATTTTGGAGCCCTGTCATTGGGTGCATAGATATTTATTATGGTTATGCCTTCATAATGGATCCTCCCCTTAATCATAATATAGTGTCCTTCTTTGTCTTTTATGGTAGATTTCGTTTTAAAGTCTATTTTATCTGAGATTAGAATTGCCACTCCTGCTCTTTTTTGATAGTTGTTAGCTTGATATATTTTTCTCCAACCTTTGATTTTTAATAAATTCACATCTTTGTTTCTAACGTGTGTCCCTTGTAGACAGCAAATTGATGGATCCTGTTTTCTTATCCATTCTGCCACTCTCTGTCTCTTTATGGGGGCATTGAGTCCATTTACGTTCAGTGTAATTATTGATAGATGGGAGTTTGTTGCTGTCATTTTGTAGTGCTTTTTTTTGTGGTGCTGAAGTTTTCTTTGTTCTTACTCTCTTGTGCTGAGTTACTTTTGTCTGTGGATTTTGTGTTCATTTCTTTTGTTTTTGCAGGTTTTGTTTTTGTTGAGACTTTATGTTTTTCGTCTTTATTTTTATGAGTTGGTTTGTTAACTTTCTTTGTGGTTACCATGAATTTTACCCTTATATTTATAATTTTGAAGCGGTCTACCCTTACTTGGTATCGCCTTGCTTTCCTCTCCTTTAGAAGGTTCTATACCTATGCCGTTTGTTCCCTCTTTCATTGTTTTGATGTTGTTGTCATCCTTTGATTGATTTCTCTGATTCCCTGTTGTATTTCTTTTGTTTTTGGAAAGTCCTCTGTAGTTCAGTTCCTAGAATGGTTTCTGGTTCATATGAACCTGCGTCCTAGGTCCTAGGTCCTGCCTGAGGGCTGAAGCTGTTTGTCCTCAGATCGAAGAACTCCCTTTAATAATTCTTGTAAGTTTGGTTTGACTTTTGCATATTCCTTTAGTTTCTGTTTATCTGGAAATGACCAAATTTCACCATCAAATTTGAATGAGAGTTTTGCAGGATATATTATTCTTGGCTGACAATTTTTTTCTTTCAAGATTTTATATACATCATCCCATTGCCTTCTTGCCTGCATGGTTTCTGCCAAATAATCTGAGCTTACTCTTATTGTTTCTCCTCTGTATGTGACTTCTTGTTTTTCACGAGCTGCTCTCAGGATTCTTTGTTTCTCTTTAGTTTTTGCGAGTGTGAATATGATATGTCTTGGTGATTTTCTTTTGGGGTCTCTTCTATATGGGGTTCGTTGAGCTTCTTGGATGGCCAGCTTTTCATTTTTCATGATATTGGGAAAGTTTTCTGTCAGCAGTTAGTCAATGATCCTCTCTGTGTTTTTTGTTTTCTCCCCCTGTTCTGGTATGCCAATCACTCGTAAGTATTTGCTTTTAATTGTGTCCCACATAACTCTCAGGGTCTCTTCATTTTTCTTTGTTCTTTTTCCTGAGTTTTCCTGAAATAGAGTTGTATCCAAGTGTTTGTCTTCAGTTACACTGATCCTGTCTTCCATGGTTTCAAATCTACTTCTCAGCCCTTCTATGACACCGTCCATTTCTGAAATCTTGTTGTTTATCTTTTGGATTTCTAATTGTTGTTTTTGTATAATTTCGAGTTGTGAATTTATTTTATCATTTTGTTCCTGCATCATCTTCCTGAATTCTTCCAATTTTTTGTTTGTATTTTCCATAAATTTGTCTATTTTTTCCTCATGTTTGTCAGCTTTTTGCCTAAGTTCTTGGAAAATTCCTAGTATTAGTGATTTGAGTTCCCTATCAGGTACTTCTGGTGCATTTTCTTCCACAGGAGAGTTATCTGGTGTTTTAATTTGGACGCCTATTGGAGCCATCTTGTCTTGTTTTTGTAAATGTTTTGATATTGTTTGCTGTTTTCGGGGCATTCAGTAGATATTTCTCTCTTTTATTGATTGTGGATTTTTGTTGTTGTTGTTGTTTCGTCCTTGTGGTACAGCTGGTCAGATCTAGCTGAAGAGGAGCCACTGGGACGGGTTTTTTGTGGCACTCACCGCTGCCACCAGGACAGTCGGTAATCAGTGCTGGGCAGGTTCCAATCGGGCGTGCCTGCACATCTTGGTGGTGTGATGTCAAGTGCGCGGTGCAGGTAGGTAGGGTGAAGCGGGAAGATGGTTATGTGTGAAGCTAAGCTGGATATGGGAGAGAGGAGAGAGGAGCAGGAGCAAAAAGCATACAAACATAAAAGAATGCTAGGGGAGCTTGTCGTTGGAATGTAAAGATGAGAGACTATGGGATGGAGGAAACCAGAAGGCGGAAGAGAAAGAAAAGGAAAGAATGAACAAACAAAAATCAGAAAAGTTAAAGAACTGCAAAGTTCCCAGGGATCCCACCGATGCAGCTATGAGGTCTGGGGGAGTCGGTCTCAGTTTTCACAGCACAGCCTGGCCAGAAGGTACAAAGGCATACATCGCCTGGTATTCAGGGATCAGAAAGAGAATGAAGAGATAGAGAGATGAGAAATTAAGCAATGAAGAAAGACAAAAGGGAAGAAGAGGGAAAAGATGACAAAACTAATCAAAAAAGAAGAAAAATAAAATTTAAAAAAAATAAAAGCAACACCAACAGTCAGTGCCAACAAATGGGACCCAGAGAGCCCCCACTCAGGGGCGCGAATTCCAAGCAGCCGGCAGTCTCGGGGTTAAGAGACCATGGCCACGGGAAGCGGAAGGGCGAACAAACAAGGGCCCCGGGATCTCGCCAGCGCGGCAGCCCAGACCTGGAAGCAGCCACACACCCGAACGCAGTCCCACAGCCCCGTAAGAGAGACCAAAGATGGCGCTCGGAATCAGGCACCCGAGTAAAAGGAGGGGGAGACAGCGAGAGGCAAGTGAGAAACCAGAAGAAGCAGAAAATGCCACACCAACAGCCAACAAATGGGACCCAGAGAGCCCCCACTCAGGGGCACAAATTCCAAGCAGCCGGCAGTCTCGGGGTTAAGAGACCGTGGACACGGGAAACAGAGGGGCAAATGAACAAGGGCCCCGGGATCTCGCCAGCACGGCAGCCCAGACCTGGAAGCAGCCACACACCCGAACGCAGTCCCACAGCCCCGTAAGAGAGACCAAAGACGGCGCTTGGAACCAGGCACCTGAGCAAAAGGAGGGGGAGGCAGCAAGAGGCAAGCGAGAAACCAGAAGAAGCAGAAAATGCCACACCAACAGCCAACAAATGGGACCCAGAGAGCCCCCAATCGGGCGCAAATTCCAAGCAGCCGGCAGTCTCGGGGTTAAGAGACTGTGGCCACGGGAAGTAGATGGGCGAACAAACAAAGGCCCTGGGATCTCACCAGCTTGGCAACCCAGACCTGGAAGCAGCCATACGCCCGAACGCAGCCCCACAGCCCCGCAGGAGAGAGCAAAGACGGCGCTCGGAACCAGGCACCCAGGCAAAAGGAGTGGGAGGCGGCAGAAAAAGCTTTGCCAGCAGCCAGCAAATGGCTCTCAGTAAGCCGCCAGCCCAGGTACGTGGAATCCAAGCACCGGCGCCCCCCCAGCCCAGGGACCCTGGCCATGGAAAGCAGGGGAGCCCCAGCCGAGGCGGAGAGGGGTGGAGGGTGGGAAAGCACGCACCGCAGTTTACCGGTTGTTCTGTCTCCCACTGGACGCTCTGCGAGGCTGCTCTCCCGTTCGCTGGTCTCCGATAGGAATCCAAGATGGTGGATCCGTGCTGCGTTAGCTGGTAAGGAATCTCTGCATGAGTCTCTCCTCACTCTCCGTTCTCTTTTAGTATTCTCACTCCGTTTGGTGTTTGGCTGAGTTCTTTATCTCTTCATTTGGTGTTCTAGGGTTTCAGGATTATTGATTCTCTGTTAGGCTTAGTTTTTCAGATCTTTGCTGTGGAGGGACAGCATGGTGCTTCTGCCTAGAGCGCCATCTTGCCCTGCCTCTCATCTTTGTATTTTCAATGACATTTTGTAAATCAAGGACTAAGATTTTTAAAGTGGGCCATCTGTGGGTCTTTTTTTTCCTGCTTTGATTTTCTATCAGGGCTAGATATATATATCAATCAGAGTAGGGTGGGTTATATTACCAAATCCCAGGAGCTAAAAGCAATAATGATTTATTCATTGTTTACACTGCGTATTTATTTTGATATTAGCAGATTATATTCCATCCCATTGTCACATAAGGACCCAGAGTAAGAGAAATATCCCAGACCATCTGAAATATTTTCAGTAGTGATAGCAGAGAGATAGAAACAGTGTCACGTGCTTGCTCCTACTGACTTCTTCCTGGAGAACATGCATAAATTTCACTCATATTTTATAGCCAAATCAAATAACATAGTTTCAGCCAGCATCAAGATGGAATGGATGTGCAACCTTCCCATGCTCACTGAAGGACTGGAACCACTAATGATGTTGGACAGTGCCATAATCATAAGGTAAACAGTTAACTTACAAGGAAGGAAAGGGAGACTGTGGAGTCAAGATGAATAGCCCATTGCTGAAACACAGAATCAATGTGAGGTAAACCTCAGGGATTAAAGTTAAGCAAAACAGAAGTAAATAATCTAGATAAATGATTAGCCATGAGAGACATGGAAATACACTTCAAAAAAAAAATAATTAAATGTTGCCAAATACAGACGGTCTCACAGGTGAGGATAGGCGAGTATGAGGAACGTCTGTTTTCTGAAAGATTCAAGATTTTTTTTTCCTGGCTTTGATATTCCTGTAAACATTTCAGATATATTTGATGAAAGAAGCATGAAGTATTAACAAGTCTAACAAATATAACACAAAAAGGAAAGATTATGCAAAATTTCTCATCAAAATTATAGCAATTTTAACCCAGCAGCATGATAAAAGAATAATAACCAAGCTAGGTATATCAATAAATGCAAGCACAGTTTAGTAACAATACTTTCAATATTAAAGGTGAATTTTCTTTCTTGATCTCAGAATTTCACCAAAACGCAGCACTCATTGACAATAGGTGCTAACCCATTGTCGTCAAGTCGATTCCTACTCATAGTGACCCTATAAGATAGAGTAGAACTGCCCTATAGGGTTTCCAAGGCTATAATCTTTACAGGGGACCTCTGGTGGCACAGCGGTTAAGATCTCTGCTGCTAACCAAAACGTCAGCAGTTCAAATCCACCAACTGCTCCTTGGAAACTCTATGGAGCAGTTCTACTCTGTCCTATAGGGTCACTATGAGTCAGAATTGACTTGCTGTCAATGAGTTTGGTTTTTGGTTTTAATCTTTATGAAGCAGACTGCCACATCTTTCTTCCCATGTGGAGTGGCTGGTGGTTTGCAACCACTGACCTTTTGTTTAGCAGCTGAGGATTTAACCACTGCACCGCTAGGACTCCTAAAATAGGTGTTACATATCATCAAAACCAAATAGAGAGCAAAAGTGTTGTTAGACAAGATTCCTGAGTTTAATAAGAAGTGACCAAGTTGGTCCTTAAACCATTTCTCCTACTTTGTCCTCAGGGTTAACTTATTTCCGAAGGTTACATAGTAAGTAGCAAGGAGGGAGTTTATCAGTCTTTTCAATATCAGTACTCACAACATGTAATACTGAACAGTGTTTCCACTAAGATAGTATTTCAAATAAGTGCCTGAATACAAACTATTATTTAAAAAAAATCAATGAAATAGTAATTTTTTAAATGCCACTAACCAACATTTAAAAAATGAAGCAATGAAAAAGATACAATTCATAATACTAAGGTACCCAAAATCAATCATAAACCTAAGAATGACCAAAATGAAGAAAATAAAAATAAATAATATTTCAAAAATTACCAAATAAAATGAAAGAAGACTTTAAAATAGTTTCCCTCCTATGCTTTTGAACAGGCAAGTCCTGAGAATATGACCTTTTTTGTGTAGTCTAACACATTCTTTTGATAGGTTAACCAGTCAGTCAGGTGCAAAAGAGAAGACATTAAGAAATTGATAGAATATCATGTTCCTGAATAAGGTGACATAATATTATAAAGATGTTAATTTTCTATCAGACTCCATACAAATTTAAATTCATTCCATTTACAATTCTAATGAAAGAATTGGAACTTTTACAAAATGATTCTGACATCATCTGGAAGAATAAATGGTTCAGTATAGCTAAGGAAATTAAAAAATTTTTTTTTTTATTGTACTTTAGGTGAAGGTTTACAGAACAGTTTCTCATTAAACAGTCAGTACACATATTGTTTTATGACATTGGTTAACAACCCCATGACATGTCAACACTGTCCCTTCTCGACTTTGGAGGACCTTTTTTTTTGGTGAAAATATACATAGCCAAAGTTACACCATTTTGAAAGTTTCTACATGTACAATTCAGTGACATTGATTACTATCTTCCGGTTGTGCTGCTATTCTCACTTTAGGTGAAGGTTTACAGAACAAAATAGTTTCTCATTAAACAGTTAGTACATATATTGCCCTATGACGATGGTTAAGAACCCCACTACATGGCAACACTGTCCTTACTCCACCTTGGGTTCCCTATCACCAGCTTTCCTGTCCCCTTCTGCCTTCTAGTCCTTGTCTCTGGACTGCTGTGTCTCATTAGTCCCATTTTGTTTTATGGGGCTGTCCAATCCCTGGCTGAACAGGGGAAGTGACTTCACCACTGAGCGAAAAGTGTGTCTGGGGGCCATACTCTCTGGTGTCTCCAGTCTCTGTCAGGCCAGTAAATCTGGTCTTTTTTGTGTGTGTAAGAATTTTGTTCTACATCCTTCTCCAGCTCTGTCCAGACCCTCTGTTGTGATCCCGGTCAGAGCAGTCAGTGGTGCTAGCCAGGCACCATCTAGCTGTACTGGACTTAGTCTGGTGGAGGCCTTGGTAGCTGTGGTCCACTAGTCCTTTGGACTAATCTTTTCCTTGTATCCTGTTTTATTCATTCTCCCTTGCTCCCAAAGTGGTGAGACCCATGGAGTATGTTAGGTGGTTGCTCATAGGCTTTTAAAACCCTAGAAGCTACTCACCAAGGTAGAATGTAGAACACTGTCTTTACAAATTGTGTTATGCCAGTTGAGCTAGATGTTCCCCGAGACCATGGTCCTCACAGCGCTCTGCCTAGCAATTCAGTCCCTCAGGGAGTTTGGATGTGTCTATCGAGCTTCCATGACCTTTCCTTGTACAAGGTGTGCTGGCTTCCCCAGTATAGTGTACTGTTTTACCATTTACCAAAGTTACCACTTATCTATTGTCTATTTAGGATTCCTCCCCACCCCTCCCATCCATCGTAATCCACAAAGATTGCTATTTTTTGTGTGTAAACTTTTTAATGAGTTTTTACAATAGAGGTCTCAAACAATATTTGCCACTTTGTGAATGACTTTTTTCACTCAGCATAAAGACTTCCAGTTTGATCCGTTATGAGATGCTTCACAGATTCATCATTGTTCTTTATCGTTGCGTAGTACTCCATTGTGTGTATGTACCATAATTTGTTTATCCATTCATCTGTTGATGGGCATCTAGGTTGTTTCCATCTTTTTGCTATTGTGAACAATGCTGCCATGAACAAGAGTGTACATATGTCAATTCGTATGACGGCTCTTATTTCTCTAGGATATATTCCTAGGAGAGGGATTGCTGGATCGAATGGTAATTCTATTTCTAGCTTTCTAAGGAAGCACTATGTCATTGCCCAAAATGGTTGTATCATTATGCATTCCCACAAGCAGTGCATAAGAGTCCTGATCCCCCCGCAGCCTCTCCAACATTTGTTATATCCACTGTTTTTGATTCGTGCTAGTAATGCTGATGTAATATGACATCCATTTGTGGTTTTAATTTGCATTTCTCTAATGGCTAGTGATCGCAAGCATTTCCTCATGTGTTTGTTGGCTGATTGCATGTCTTCTTGGATGAAGTGTCTGATCATTTCCTTTGCCAATTTTTTTTTAATAGGATTATTTGTCTTTTTATTGTAGAGATGTTGGATTTTCTTGTAGATTATACAGATTAAACCTTCATCTGATTTGTAATGCCCCCAATTTTTTTACTAGTCTGTGGGTTCTCTTTTTACTCTTTTGGTGCATTCTTTTGAAAAGCATAGTTATTTGATTTTTAGAAGATCCCAGTTATCTAGCTTATCTTCTGGAGTTTGTGTTTTGATGGTTATGGTTTGTACCCTGTTAATGCCGTGTATTAGGGCCTCTAACATTGATACTATTTTTTCTTCTATGAACTTTATAGTTTTTGGCTTTATATTTAGGTCTTTGATCCATTTGGAATTAGTTGTGTATGGTGTGAGGTATGGGTCCTGTTTCTTTTTTTTTTTTTTTTTTTTTTGCATATGGACATCCAGTTTTGCCAGCACCATTTGTTAAAAAGACTGTCTTTTCTGCATTTGATGGACTTTGGGCCCTTGTTGAAGATCAGGTGACCATAGGTGGATGGATTTACATCTGGGTTCTCAATTCTGTTCCATTGATCAATGTGTCTGTCGTTGTACCAGTACCAGGCTGTTTTGACTACAGTAGCTGTATAGTAGATTCTGAGGTCAGTGAGTGTGAGTCCTACTTTATTCTTCTTCTTCAATAGTTCTTTACTTATTCGGGGTTTCTTTCCTTTTCATATAAAGTTAATGATTAGTTTTTCCATCTCTTTAAAGAATGTTGATGGTATTTGGATTCTGATTGCATTGTATTTGTAAATTACTTTGGGTAGAATTATCATTTTCACAATGTTGAGTCTACCAATCCATGAGCATGGTGTGTTTTTCCATTTATATAGATCCTTTTGGGTTTCTTGCAGTAATGTAGTGTTCTTTGTATAGGTCTTCTACAACCCCGGTTAGATTTATTCCTAAGTATTTTATTTTTTTAGGTGTATTATAAATGGTATTATTTCCCTGATTTCCTTTTCATTGTTCTCTTTCTTGATTTATAGGAATCCAACCAATTTTTGTATGTTTATCTTGTATCCTGCTACTCTGCTGAATCTTTCTATTAGTTCCAGTAATTTTCAGGTGGAGTATTAACGGTTTTCTACGTACAGAATCATATCATTGGCAAACAGGGACAGTTTAACTTCTTCATTACCAATTTAGATGCCCTTTATTTCTTTTTCTTGCCTTATTACTCTAGCTAGAAGTTCCAGCAAAATGTTAAATAGGAGTGGTGATAAAAAGCATCCTTGTCTTTTTTCTGTTCTCAAGGGAAATGTTTTCAGCCTTTCTCCATTAAGAATGATGTTGGTTGCTGCTTTTGCATAGATGCCCTTTATTATGTTGAGAAATTTCCCTTGTATGCCTATTTTATTGAGAGTTTTTATCAGGAATGGGCTTTGGACTTTGTCGAATGCCTTTTCTTTGTCAGTTGAGATGATCATGTGATTCTTTTCTTTCCTTTCATTTACATGGTAGATTATGTTGATTGATTTTCTAATGCTGAACCATCCTTGCGTACCTGGTATGAATCCTACTTGGACGTGGTGTTATTATTATTATTTTTTTTTGTATGATGCTGAATTCTATTGGCTAGAATTTTGTTGAGAATTTTTGCATCTATATTCATGAGAGATATTTGTCTGTAATTTTCCTTTTTGTGTGGTGTCTTTGCCTTGTTTGGTATCAAGGTTATGCTGGCTTCATAGAATGAATTTGGAAGTGTTGCTTCCTTTTCTGTGTTCTGAAATAGTTTGAGTAGTACTGGTACAAGCTCTTCTCTGAATGTTTTGTACAATTCTCCAGTGAAGCCATCTAGGCCAGGGCTTTTTTTGGTTGGGAGATTTTTTTTTATTACTTTTTCAGTCTCTTCTCTTGTTATGGGTCTGTTCAGATTTTCAACATCACTTTGTTGTAGTTTGGGTAGGTAGTGTGTTGCTAGAAATTTATCCATTTCCTCCAGGTTTTCAAATTGTTGGAGTATAGGTTTTCATAATATTCTGTTATGATCCTTTTTATTTCAGTTAAGTCTGTTGTAATGTAGCCCATGTCATTTCTTAGCTGGATTATTTGCATCCTCTCCTATTTTTCTTTTGTCGGTCTGGCCAGTGGTTTGTCAATTTTGTTGATTCTTTCAAAGAACCAACTTTTGGTTTTGTTGATTCTTTCTATGGTTTTTCTATTGCATTTATTTCTGCTCTGATCTTTATTATTTCCTTTCTTCAGGTGGCTGTGGGCTTTTTTTGCTGTTCTCTTTCTATTTATTTGCTGTGTGTAGTTAATGTTTTGAGTTTGTCCCTTTCTTCTTTTTGATGTGTGCATCAATTGCTATAAATTGTCCTCTGATGACTGCCATTGCTGAGTCCCAAAGTTTTTGGTATGATGTGTTTTTATTCTTGTTTGATTCTAGGAATTTTTTGATTCCATCTCTGATTTCTTGTATTACTCAGTGATGTGTAATCAGGGTGTTATTCATTTTCCATGTAATTGATTTTTTTTTTTCCCTTGCTCTTCCTGTTGTTAATTTCTACCTTGATGGCATTGTGGTCAGAGAAGATACTTTGTAGTATCTCAGAGTTTTGAATCTTGTTGAGGATAGTTCTGTGGCCTAAGATGTGGTGTATTCTGGAGAACGTTCCTTGTGCATTGGAAAAGAATGTGTACTTTGCTGCTGTATGACTTCAAGTTGGCTGATTGTACCCTTTAGCTCTTCTGTATCTTTGCTGAGTTTCTTTTCAGATGTTCTGTCCTTTACCAAGATTGGTGTGTTGACGTCTCCTACTATTATTGTGGAACTGTCAGTTTCTCTTTTCAGTGCTGTTAGAGTTTGTTTTATGTATTTTGGAGCCCTGTCATTGGGTGTGTAGATGTTAATTATGGTTATGTCTTCATGATGGTTCACCCCCTGACTCATTATATAGTGTCCTTCTTTGTGTTTTATGGTGGATTTTGTTTTAAGGTCTATTTTATCTGAGTTTATTTTTGCCTCTCCCCCTCTTTTTTGGTAGCTGCTTGATATTTTTTTTCCAACCGTTTATTTTTAATAAATTCACATCTTTGTTTCTAAGGTGTTACTCTTATAGACAGCATATTGATGGATCATGTTTTTTTAATCCTTTCTGTCACTCTCCATCTCTTTATAGGTGCATTTAGGCCATTTACATTCAGTGTAATTATTGATAGATGTGAGTTTATTGCTGTCATTTTGTAGTGCATTTTTTTGTGGTGCTGACATTTTCCTTGTTCCTCTTACTTTCCTGTGCTGAATTTCTTTTGTTTGTGGATTTTTTTCGTTTCTTTTTTTTTTTTTTTTTTGTAGGTTTTGGTTTTACTGAGACTTTATGTTTTTCCTCTTTATTTTTATGTGTAGGTTTGTTTACTTTCTTTGTGGTTACCTTGAAATTTACCCTTATCTTTCTAAGTTTGAAGCAGTCTATTATTACTTGGTATCACCTTGCCTTCTTCTCTGTTAGAAGGTTCTATACCTACACTGTTTTTTCCCTCTTTTTTTGTTCTGGTGTTGTTGTCATTTACAGGTTAACTTCTCTGATTCCCTGTTGTATTTATTTTGATTTTTGCTAGTCCTTGGGAGTTCATTTCCTCGACTGGTATCTTGCTGGTACGATCCTGCCTCCTAGAGTCAGCCTGAGGGCTGAAGTTGTTTATTCTCAGATAGAAGGACTCCCTTTAGTAATTCTTATAAGTTTGGTTTTGTTTTTACATATTCCCTTAATTTCTGTTTATCTGGAAATGTCCTAATTTCACTGTCATATTTGAACAAGAGTTTTACAGGATATATTTTTATTGGCTGGCAATTTTTTTCTTTCAAGGTTTTAGCTATGTCATCCCATTGCCTTCTTGTTTGCATGGTTTCTGCTGAATAATCCAAGCTTAGTCTTATTATTTCTGCTCTGTATTTGACTTTTTGTTTTTCTCGAGCTGCTCTCAGGGTTCTTTATCTGTCTTTGGTTTTAGCAAGTGTGATTATGATATGCCTTGGTGATTTTCTTTTGAGGTCTATCCCATATGGGGTTCGTTCAGCTTCTTGGATGGTCAGCTTTTCATCTTTCATGATAATGTGGAAGTTTTCTGTCAGCAGTTCTTCAATGATCCTCTTTTTGTTTTCTGTTTTCTCACCCTGTTCTGGAACTCCAATCATTCACAGATTTTAGCTTTTGTGTGTATCCCACATAACTCTAAGTGTCTCTTAATTTTTCTTCATTCTTTTTTTCTGATTTTTTTTCCTCAGATTTGTATCCAAGTGTTTGTCTTCAATTTCACTGGTCCTGTCTTCCACTGTTTCAAACCTGCTCCTCAGCCCTTGTATGACACTGTCCATTTCTGAAATCTTGTTGTTTTTCTTTTGGATTTCTAATTGTTGTTTTTGTATGATTTGTAGTTGTGAATTTATTTTGACATTTTGTTCCTGCATTATTTTCCTGAATTCTTCCATTTTTTTTTGGTCTGTATTTTCCATGAATTTGTCTGCCTTTTCCATGAATTTGCCTATTTTTTTCTCATTTTTGTCTGCTTTTTGCTTCCACTCTTGGATAGCTCTGAATATTAGAGATTTGAATTCCCTATCAGGTAGTTCTAGTGCCTTTTGTTCTACTGGAAAGTCATCTTGTGTTTTAGTTTGGATGACTACTGGAACCATGCTGTCCTGTTTTGAAATGTTTGGTATTGTCTGCTGTCTTTGGGCCATTCAGTAGTTATTTTTTTGGTTAACTGACTGTAGATTTGTTTGTTTTTTTCCTGTTTTGTTTTGTTTTATTTGGCTATGTCTGAGCCAGCCGGCTGTGTGTTCTTTGTTGTTTGCGCATCTGTGGGACAATGCTTTTCACCTACTTCTCCAATTGGCAAGACCATTCACTCAGATATGGTACAGCAGGGCAGGTCTAGGTGAAGAGGAGTTGCTGGGATTGGTTGTTTGTGTCATTTACTATGCTTACTGTGCTGCTTGGTGTAGTGATGTTCAGTGCATGGTGCAGGTAGGCAGGATGGAGTCGGGAGGTTGTGATGTGTGGAGCTAAGATAGGTATGGGAGAGAGAAGAGAGGAGAGAAGAACAGGATCCAAAAACCTACAAACAAAAAAGAGTGCTAGGGGAGCTTGCCAATTGAGTGCAGAGATGAGAGACTATGAAATGGAGAAAAACAAAAAGGAGAAGAAGAAAAAAATGAAAAAAAACAGAAAAAAATTAATAAATAAAAATTAGAAAGAAAAAAGAAAAGAAAAGCTCCCAGGGATCCTAGCGGTACAGCTACGAGGTTTGAGGAAGTTGCTCACAGGCTGTGAAGTACAGCCTGGCTAGAAGGTTTAGAGGTGTCACTCAGTGCCAGGTATTTAGGGGACAGGAAGAGAAGGAGATTATAGGAAGACAAAAAGCTGAGTAATCAAGAAATACAAAAAGGAAAAAAGAGGGTAAAAAAAGCAAAACAAATAATTAAAAAAAAAAAAGAACAAGAACCCCTCCAAAAAAAAAACTGATTAAAAAACCCAAGAAAAAAGAAATGCGCTCAGGGATCCCTCTGCACATCTGTGCAAACTGAGGGGGTAGTTCCAAGCTGCACAGTACTGCCCGGCTAGAATGGGCTCCCAATTCATGAAAAAAAAGAAACAAAGAAAGAATATGAAACAAACAAACAAAAAAAAGCCCCAGGATCCCACCAGTGTGGCATCACTGGCCGGGAAGCAGTCTTACATTTGAGCAGCATTTCACAGCCTTTCAGGAAGAAGCAAAGATGGAGCTTGGAGTCAGGTATTTGAGGGAAAGGAGGAGGAGGTGGTGAGAGGTAAGGAAGAAATCCAAAGAGCAGAAAAAAGAGACACCAGCAGCCAACAAATGGCACTTAGGGATCCAGCTAGAGTGGGCGGGTGGAATCCCAGGGACACCAGGGTGAAGCCAATGCTTCCTGGCCAAAAGGCTGTGGCCACAGAAAGTAGAGGAGGCAGAGTGGAGGTGAAGAAGGGTGAGGGGTTGGAAAGCATATATCGCTGGTTCCCGGTTGTTCTCTTTGCTGCTGGAAGCTCCGTGAAGCTGCTTTCTCGTACCCCCTGTTAGCCAGTCTCAGATAGGAGTCCAAGATGGTGGATCCATGCTGTATTAGCTTATGGGGGACCTCTGCATGTATCTCTTCTTGATCTCTGTTCTCAGTCAGTTTCTTATTCCATTCGGTGCTTGGCTGAGTTCTTTATCTCTTCATTTGATACTTAGGGTTTCAGGATTGCCGTTTTCTCTGTTTGGCTTAGTTTTTCAGATCTTTGCTGTGGAGGGATGGCATGGTGCTTCTGCCTATAGTGCCATGTTGCCTGGAAATCCCAAGGAAAATTTTTAACAGAAAAATAATTGGAGGTAATTGATCTACCAGGTACTAAAATATTTTATAAGCTAAAATAAAGTAAACGGTATTTATTGGCCCAAATATAATAAGGCAGACTAGTTGGACAAAGTACAGAGCTAGAAGCCAAACTTACTATTCCCTCAGCACATCACTAAAAGTCTCCTAGGAAAAGACTAGACACTGTGGGGACATGGGGAACAAGAAGAGGTTCCTTCTTTAAGTACTGTTAATAAATGTTTTTCCAAAATATTTTATGTTCTTCAGCATGTTCAGGATGAACCATTTCTAACATTAAATGATTTCCCCCATTTGTCTTTTGTATTTATTAGTCTTTTAAAATGTATCTGTTGACTTATCTTTGCTTAAGGGGTCTTATGTTTTTTCTATATGGTGCCTGGGAAGATGGTTAATATACTCTCCCAGTGTACCTTCAAAACAGCACTATACATTCATACTGCTGAATACTCATTTTTAGTAATAATTTAGAGTTATGATCTAGTTGTCTATCCACTGTCTACTTTTGGCACAACTTCAGTTGATCCCTGGATCTTCACAGATCCCTGGACCCTGCTTCACAGGAGAGAAAGTGTCATTTTTTCTGAAGCAGTCATAGTTCTTATCCTGCTTCCCCAAATGAAGGTATAACTCGAATACCAAGAGCGTTCTAATCATATTCTTCCAGACTTTACCTTATCTCCTGCCAGATTCACATTCACAAATTTTAAGCACACTCATTACCACTTATTTCCTTAGCTGTGTTACTTTATTTAAAATTATCACCCATTTATTGAGGTATTAATGGAGAGACAACAATAAGATATTTGACTCTGTTTACACCAAAGGGCAACCTTCAGACAACAAAGAATTGGCATTCCTCCCTCTGTCGCATTAGATTTCTGTATCTCTGAGTTAGAATGAGGTATATAGATAAATGGATAGAAATATTTATACCACTTTGACCCTTCCATGGTCTTCTATTTTGTCTCAAGGTAACTTATGAAGGTTGTTTTAGAGGCCATTCCTTCTGGTGCTTATAAGCTTATTGATCAATATTCTAGTTTCCAAATGTTATTAGATATTTACGTCTCTTTTTATGTTTATTTTTAATTAGTTCTGTAACAAGATCAGTGGTAAAAAGGAATTAAGTAGCATTGGCCTTCTGCACCATTGTCTTTTAAATCTAATTTGAATGAACTGATTTTTCAATCTGAGTATATTAGGAACACATAGGTTTGAATGAAACATCCTTAAGATTGAAATTATAACATTATATTACTCTAAAACTACTAATCAATGTGGCTTCCATTCAATTTTATTGAGAGTCTTAGTTTTCTTCATCAGATCTGTTGAATACAATCTATTGTACATTTGAGTATTAAGTATTCAAGATTTGGTGAAACAACAGAGGGTTCTGGACAGAGCTGGAGAAGGATATAGAACATAATTTCAACTCACAAAAAAAAGACCAGATTTACTGGTCTAAGGGAGACTGGAGAAACCCCGAGAGTACGGCCCCCAGACACCCTTTTAGCTCAGTGGTGAAGTTATCTCCGAGGTTCACCGTTCAGCCTGGGAGTGGACATCCCCATAAAACCAAATGAGACTAACGAGGTACAGGAGTCCATTGACAAGGGCCAGAAGGCAGAAGGGGAGAAGGAAGCTCATGATAGGGAACCCAAGGTCGAGTAAGGATATTGTTGATGTGTTGTGAGATGATTAACCATTGTCATAGGGCAACATTTGTAGTAACTGTTAAATGAGAAACTATTTTGTTCTGTAAGCCTTCATCTTAAGTGAGAATAACAGCACAATTGGAAGAGTGAAGTCAATGTCACTGAACTGTGCATGTAGAAATTTTTGTAATGGTGTATCTTTGGCTATGTGTATTTTCACCAAAACAAAAGGTTGAGAAGTTAGAGGGTTGACATGTTGTGGGGTTGTTAACCAATGTCATAAAACAATATGTGTACTACTGTTTCATGAGAAACTATTTGTTCTGTAAGCCTTCACCTGAAGTACAATAAAAAAAATAATAGTAATAATAAAAGGCAAAAAAAAAAGTTTAGATTAAAAAAAAAAAAAAAGAATTTGGTGAAAAAGTAGTTATCCCCTGGAATATGCTATACATCCGCTTTGTAAACAGAGTTGTAAAACGTTTCAATTGTGACTTTTTTTTCTGCATTAAGTTAAATATATTTTTATTTCCTCATGAATTTTTGAGTGGATTAATTAGTACTTTTATACATTTGATGTAAAACATAAAATACTTTTATTATTGATATTTCCATTAAAAAATACTATTGTGTTTAAAGTCTAAAGCTCTCTAGTCCCAAACCCCTTTCTCTCTATTATAATAATTTTTATTTCAGAATCACAATTAATTTTTCATAGTATAAGATAGTATGTGTGTGTTTATGTATGATATGTATGCATGTGTGTGTTATATTCTCTAACAGAATATGTATAAATATACACACATTTCCTTTACATTTATTGATAAAACTTATGTGTTTTGTTTCAGCTCTGTCATATGATTTTACTCTATATTTTATATGTGTATAATGCTACATTTAGTGTGTATTCTCTCTGTGTTCTCTTTTCTTTGCTCTTTATAAATTGATTTTTATTTTTTAGGAAAGCTTTTGTTTTTGTTCTATGATTGTCTTTATATCAGTACCTTAAGTCATGCGTTTGACCTTTTATTACCTAGATTTCAAATTGTTACTTTTTCAGTTTTAAAAAATATGCTTTAAATCACACCTACCCAACTCAGCAATCTGTGAATTTATTTTACTTGATCTTTTCTCTCTATTTCCTTCTTCCGTTTTTTGTTTTGTTTTGTCCTTTTTTTTTGATAGCTATATTACTTTTCCTTTATTAACCAACAATCAGTTGTCATGGAGTCAATTCTAACTCTTGGTAACCCCATGTTTGTCAGAGTAGAACTGTGCTCCACAGGATTTTCAATGGCTGATTTTTCTGAAGTAGAATACTAGGCCTTTCTTCTGAGGTGCCTCTGATTGAACCTGAATCTCCAACCTTTCAGTTAGCAGCCAAGAACATTAACCGTTGGCACCACCAGGGACTCCTCTACTTTGTTAAATAATGTAACACTCCTCGAGACTGTGGCCCTTATACAATCTTCTCGCTTGGAACTAAAGCCATTCTTGGAGATCACCTTTCTGCCAAATTATGAACAGGTTTATAAAATTAACAGTAACATCCGTGAGGTAAGTGCCCCTTAGAACAATCATCTATATGAGACCAAAAGGGCAACATCTGCCCAGAAGCAAAGATGACAAGGCAGGAAGAAGCAGGAATACCAGAAAAATGGAAATGGGGAACTAAGGGTGGTAACAGGCAGAGTACAGAAACATTGCAGGGATTGCAACCAATCTCACAGAACTGTTGAATGGAAAACTAATCTTCCCTGTAAACATTCACCTAAAGTACAATAAAAAGGGAAGAAGAAGATAAGGGATAGGGAAACTAGATCACTGGAAACGGAACAACCAGATGGAATTAATGAGAATATTGACACATTGTGAAAAATGTAACTGTCACTGAACAATTTGTGTAGAAATTGTCAATGGGAAACTAATTTGCTGTGTAAACTTTCACTGAAAACACAATAAAATATTTTTTAAAAAAAGAATATAACATTCACATGCTTTTGTGGCAACAACCACCATCAACACCATGGTATTAATGTTAGATATTCAACTAAATATATTATGCTCATGATTAGTTCTTTTGCCAGTTTCTCTGGTTATATCCCAGTTGGATAAAGTTTAATGTTCCAGTAGATTTTTCAAAAGAGCTGATGATTACACTATTACCTGAATTCTTAGAATTTAAAACTTTTCAATAGATATTATACATAAAGGGAAGCTTGTTGTTGTTCTTGTTAGGTGCCCTCAAGTCAGTTTCCAACTCATAGCAACCCTACACACAACAGAAAAAAATAACTGCCCAGTCCTACACCATCCTCACTTTAGCCCATCATTTTAGCCACTGTATCAATCCATCTCATTGCAGGTCTTTCTCTCTTTTGATGACCCTTTATTTTACCAAACATGATGTCCTTCTCCAGGGACTGGTCCCTTCTGATAACATGTCCAAAGTACATGAGACAAAGTCTCACCATCCTCACTTTAAAGGAACATTCTAACTGTATTTCTTCCAAGACAGATTTGTTTGTTCTTCTGGAAGAAATTCTTCTGGAAGAATATATTCAATAGTCTTCACAAACACCAAAATTCAAAGGCATCATTTCTTCTTTGGTCTTCCTTATTAAAAGGGCAGCTTAGCTGGTATAAAATCCTTGGCTTACATATTGTTTCTTGACTTTCTTTAAAATAATGATCCACAGTTGTACAATTTCAGTATTGCTATCATAAAGTATCATGTCAATCTGATTTTCTGTCATTTTTAGTGATTTTTTTTGTTCATTGCTAGTTTAATGATTTTTTAAATATACCTTTAGATTTAATCATTAAATTAGAATATATATCAAAAGATTACATTACATTTTATTAGAAAATATATTAGAAGATGTCACTTTGAGGACTAAGTACACCTGACCCAAGCCATGGTATTTTCAATCACCTCATATGCATGGTAACCATCAAAAAATATTTGTTTTCTGTGTGTAAAACTTCTGTTGTAACTTTATAATAGTGGTTTCAATATTTGTCCTTTTGTGACTGACTTATTTCACACAACATAATGACCTCTAAATTCATCCATGTTGTGAGATCTTTCATGGATTCATCATCATTCTTTATTGTTATGTAGTATTCCATTGTGTGTATTGACAAGTTGTTTCTGACTCATAGTGACCCCATGTGACAGAGTAGAACTGCCACATAGGGCCTCCTAGGCTGTAATCTTTACAGAATGAGATAACCAGGTCTTTTCTCCTGTGGAGCCACTGGTGAGTTCAAACCACTGACCTTCCAGTTAGCAGCTGAGCACTTAACCATTACACCACCAGGGCTCCTTACTGTTGATGTAGAGAAGTGCAATTTCTTTTGTAGAGAATGTCTTTATTAAGGAGGAAGAGATTGGAGTTACTTTTTATATTATGATACTCTGTTTCCGTAGGACTGAATTTTACCAGCTGCTTTTTTTTCCTCCCTTTCCACCAAGCCTCCAAGAGGTGTCTTCTCCTTCCAACTTACCACCCTCACCCCAAAAGCAGTAATTTCTTAAGTCTGCCACTTCTGGTGTTATGCTGTTTCAAGCCCATTCCTGTCCAATTTTCCAGAGCAAGGTTAGAACCTGCATTTTCTGGGTTTTATTTCTCCTTTATTTCTGAAGATTTTAACTTATTTTCAGTCTCTTTTAATGGGTGATGTATTTTATTTCAAATTTTACCTCTTTTCCTAAATATCTTCTTTTACTCATATTCCTATATAACAAATACTTAAAAACTAATTGTTGGAGAGTGGTAAATGAGATTTTATAACTTTTGATTCTTTTCCCCCTTTAAATTAAATAATACATACTTGTCCACATCAGAGATACTTTTGTTCAGATAAATGTGTTGTGTGGTACTATGCATAACTGGGTTGTTGTTAATCCATAGTAGAGGATAGGGTCTTCCAAATAACATGACTCAAATCATTTTTCTACTTCAGGATTATTTACTATTATACATTTTATTCTACTAATTTTTGTGTGTATACTTTATCAAGGATAATTTGATAGATAAGATATAATAAATTTGGATGGTATAAAATAAATCTTAAGGTTCTTATAGCCCCCAAATTCTTCTGTTTTAAACAACGAGAAGAATATCTATGTTTAAACTTACAGGAATTTAGTATATTATAGTTAATCTCGTGGTGACTTTCTTACTATATAAACTTTTCTACTTATTTGTCTGTATTATTAGATAAGTCCCAGCATCACTATTCGACTGTACATCACTGTGCACTGCTGTGAAATTTCTAGTTAACGTGAGCATAGTTAAACAAGCTCTAATGGCAGCAACTGCGTAAAATTTTTTATGGTTAATCACTTTCTATCTGTCTTCATTTTACTAATTTACTTAGCAACACTACATTCTTTCCTAAAATTTAGTACTTCAGAACATGAATTTCCTTAGGCAAATATTAGGGTAATGGATGAAATAAAATGTATTTGATAAATGGGGACAACTTATCACTTTTTACCTAGAGAAATGGTAAATCACATTGCTAATGTAAATTCACAGTGCTAATGAAACGATGACAACCCATTTCTTCTCATAGCCTTGCCAATTTGTACTATACACTTTAGACCATTCTTTTGCTCTCCTTCTAGTCATTTTTGGTAAATATTTTATCTTATACCTATCCTAAGACATTGCTGTGACAGATTCCAGGGCTGAAATGTACCACTCTATTTTCAGTATATTAAAATAGTTTGTTCTTATATCTGAATATCCAAAGTCTTAGAAGTTTCACAGATGATGTGCTACTTTTTCATGCTGTTATGGATTGAATTATGTCCCTCAAAGAGATATGTTGAAGCTTTAACCCCTGGTATCTCTGAATATGCTTTTTTTGTGGTGCGGGGGTGGAAATAGGGTCTTTAAAAATGCTATTAGTTGTTATGGATTGATTTGTGTCCCTCAGCAAAGATATGTTGAAGCCCCCATAACTGTGAATGTGACCCTGTTTGAAAATAGGGTTTTTGAAGATATTAAGATGTTGTCAGTTAGGTTAACATGAGGTCATATTGGAGTACGGTGGGTCTTAATCCTGTATAACTGATGTCCATATAAAGGAGGAGGTACACAAGACCAGAGAGGCAGAGGGAGAACAACATGTGTTGCTACAGCTGCAAGCCAAGGAACAACTGGAGCTACCAGAAGCTGAGGGAGAGGCATGGAGCAGATTTTCCCTCAAAGCCAAGCTAAGCATCCACACAGCTGACACCTTGATCTCCAAGCCTCCAGAACCGAAAGACAACAAATTTATGACTTTTAAAGACACCCATTTTGTGGTATTATTTACAGAACCCCTAGGAAATGAAAATATCAGTTAAATTAACAAAAAGACAGATTGGAGTAGAGTGAATCTTAATCCAGTCTAAGTGGTGTCCTTATGAAAGAGAAGAGACAAAGAGAAACAGAAGGAAGGCAGTCATGTGACAATGAAATTACGCTGATGCTGCAAGCCAAGGGACTCCCAGGACTACCAGGAACTGAGAGAGAAGAAAGGCTGTTCCCTTAAAGCCTTCAAAGAGAACCTGGTCCTGCTAACACCCAGAATTTGGACTACTGCTTCCAGAACTATGAGAATACATATCTGTTCTTATAAGCCTCCCAACTTAGGATCTTTTGTTAAGACAGCATCAGGAACATAGAGTAGCTTCTTCAAAAGTAATCATCTACATTTATTGACTTCTTACTGTGTGTCATATACTAGGCTCCGTTGGTATAGATTAAAAATATGGCCTCACAAGGTCATGGAAGCTCCATAGACACATCCAAACTCCCTGAGGGACCGAATTGCTGGGCTGAGGGCTGTGGGGACCATGGTCTTGGGGAACATCTAGATCAATTGGCATAACATAGTTTATAAAGAAAATGTTCAACATTCAACTGTGGTTAGTAGCATCTGGGGTCTTAAAAGTCTGTGAGTGGCCATCTAAGATACTCTACTGGTCTCACCCCTTTAGGACAAAGGGAGAATGAATAAAACTAAAGATACAAGGGAAAGATTAGTCCAAAGGACTAATGGACCACATCTACCACGACCTCCACCAGACTGAGTCCAGTACAGCTAGATGGTGCCTAGCTACCACCACTTGCTGTTCTGATAGGGATCACAATAGAGGGTCCTGGGCAGAGATGGAGAAAAGTGTAGAACAAAATTCTAACTTACAAAAAAGACCAGACTTACTGGCCTGACAGAGACTGGAGAAACCCTGAGAGTATGGCCCCTGGACACACTTTTAGCTCAATAATGAAGTCACTCCTGAGGTTCACCCTTTAGTCAAAGATTAGCAGGCCCATAAAACAAAATGAGACTAAATGGGCACAACAGCTCAGGGACAAGGACTAGAAGGCAGGAGGGGACAGGAAATCTGGTAACAGGGAACACAAGGTCAAAAAGGGACAGTAATGATATTTCATAGTGTTGTTAACCAATGTCATAAAACAATATGTGTACTGTTTACGAGCAACTAGTTTGTTCTGTAACCTTCATCTAAAGTACAATAAAAAAAAAAATGTAAGATGAGTGAACAAGTCTAAAAAAAAAAAAGCAAGCAAACAAACAAAAAAACACTATGAAACAGACATGCATGCATTTAGAGGGGAAATCTAGCATAATAGTTAAAAGGGTAAGCTTTGAAATCAGACTGTGTGAGTTCAATGCTTGGGCTATCGCTTACTAGCTCTGTAAAACTAGGTAATTTACTTCACCTTTCTATGTCTGAGTTTACTCACTGGTAAAACAGCAATAATACCAAACCAAACCAAACCTGTTGCCATGGAGATTTCTGCAGTCTTGTGCTCCAAAATCAGGTGACAGAAATAGTAACAAGTGGAAGATTTGGGAAGTCAGCTTTTTGAAGATCTCCATGTAGCATCTATCTTTCCCCATTCCTGTATGCTTTCCTCTGAACTTAATCTGCTCTTTTTATATGTCAAAAGCGATCAGTTTAAGATATAATTTACTGTTATATATTATATATTACTGTTATATATATTATAATTTACTGTTGTGGCCTAATTAACAAAACAAACAAAACCCTATTTCTGAATGGGATTACATCCATATGTATAGGGGTTAGGATTAAAACACATATTTTTGGGGAAACAAATTCAATCCATAGGAGCAGGAAAACAGCTTAATAATAGTTGAACATCTAACATGAGTCATGACATCTTGCCATATACTTTTCTATATGCTTCTTTGGATACAGTTATGGACTCAATTGTGCCCCCCAAGAATGTTTTTCAACTCAGCTAGGCCATGATTTCCAGTGTTGTGTGACTGTCCATCCTTTTGTCATCCAATGTGATTTTCCTGTGTGTTGTAAATTCTACCTCTATGATGTATTATACATCATATGCGTCTGTCAGTTTTTCTTACAGCAGGGGCTTGTGTGTTGTTGTGATGCTGGAAGCTATGCCACTAGTATTTCAAATACCAGCAGGGTCACTGATGGCAGACAGGTTTCAGGTGAGCTTCCAGACTAAGACAGACTAGGAAGAAGAACCTGGCCTCCTACTTCTGAAAAAAATTAGCCAGTGAAAACTTTACAAATAGCAGCAGAACATTGGCTGATATAGATTCGGAAGATGAGCCCCTCAGGTTGGAATGCACTGAAAATACTACTAGGGAAGACCTGCCTCCTCAAAGTAGAGTCAACCTAATGATGTTAATGGAGTCAAGCTTTCAGGACCTTCATTGCACATGTGGCATGACTCTATATGAGAGGAAACTGCAAACATCCATTAATAATCGGAATGTGAACGTAGGAAAATTGGAAATCGTCAAAAATGAAATGGAACACATAAACATCGATATCCTAGGCATTAGTGAGCTGAAATGGACTGGTATTGGCCATTTTGAGTCGGACAATCATATGGTCTACTATGCCGGAATGGCAACTCGAAGAGGAATGGCATTGCATTCATTGTCAAAAAGAACATTTAAAGATCTATTGTGCTGTTAGTGATAGGATAATACTCATATGCCTTCAAGGAAGACCAGTTAATACTATTATTCAAATTTATTTGAAATTCAAACTCTAAGTCCAAAGATGAAGAATTTGAAGATTTTTACCAACTTCTGCAGTCTGAAATTGATGGAACATGCAATTAGGATGCACTGATAATTACTCGTGATTGGAATAAGAAAATTGGAAACAAAGAAGAAGGTTCAGTATTTGGAAGATACCGCCTTGGTGATAGAAAAGATGCCAGAGATTTCATGATTGAATTTTTCAAGACCAATGACGTCTTCATTGCAAATACTATTTTTCACCAACATAAACGGTGACTATACACATGGACCTCTTCAGATGGAGTACACAGGAATTAAATTGACTACATCTGTGGAAAGAGATGATGGAAAAGCTCAATATCATCAGTCAGAACAAGGCCAGAGGCCGGCTGCAGATCAGACCATCAGTTCCTCATATGCAAGTTCAAGTTGAAACTGAAGAAAATTAAAACAAGTCCACGAGAGCCAAAGTGTGACCGTGAATATATCCCACCTGAATGTAGAGACCATCTTGAGAATAGACTTGACGTGTTAAACATTAACGATCAAAGACCAGACGAGTTGCGGAATGGCATCAAGGACATCATACATGAAGAAAGCAAGAGGTCATTAAAAAGACAGGAGAGAAAGAAAAGACCTAAGTGAATGTTAGAAGAGACTCTGAAACTAGCTACAGCAAAAGGAAAAAATTATGAAGTAAAAGAGCTGAAAGGAAGATTTCAAAGGGCAGCTCGAGAAGACAAAGTATTATGATGACATGTGCAAAGACCTAAGATAGAAAATCAAAAGGGAACAATAAGCTGAGCATTTCTCAAGCTGAAAGAACTAAAGCAAAAATTCAAGCTTGGAGTTGCAATACTAAAGGATTCTACGGGGAAAATATTAAACAATGCAGGAAGCATCAAAAGAAGATGGAAAGAATACACAGAGTCACTATGCAAGAAAATAATTGGTTGATGTTCAAACATTTCAGGAGGTAACATATGATCAGGAACTGATGGTACTGATGGAAGAAATCCAAGCTGCACTGAAAGCATTGGTGAAAAACAAGGCTCTGGGAATTGACAAATACCAATTGAGATGTTTCAACAAATAAATGTAGCACTGAAAATGCTCACTCATCTATGCCAAGAAATTTGGAAGACAGCTACCTGGTCAACAGGATTATGCCTAATCCCAAGAAAGGTGATCCAACCAAATGTGGAAATTATAAAACAATATCATCAATATCACTTGCAAGCAAAATTTTCCTGAAGATCATTCCAAAGCGGCTGCAGCAGTGTATCAATAGGGAAGTGCCAGAAATTCAAGCTGGTTTCAGAAGAGGACGTGGAACCAGGGGTACCATTGCTGATGTCAGATGGATCCTGGTTGAAAGTAGAGAATACCAGACAGATGTTTACCTGTGTTTTATTGACTATGCAAAGGCATTCGATTGCGTGGATCATAACAAATTCTGGATAACATTGCTAAGAATGGGAATTCCAGAACACTTTATTGTGCTCATTAGGAATCTGTACATGGATCAAAAGGCAGTTGTTTGAACAGAGCAAGGGGATGCTGCATGGTTTAAAGTCAGGAAAGGGGTGCGTAAGGGTTGTACCCTTTCACCATACCTATTTAGTCTGTATGCTGAGCAAAGAATCTGAGAAGCTGGACTATATGAAGAGGAATGGGGCATCAGGATTGGAGGAAGACTCATTAACACCCTAGGTTATGCAGATGACACAACATTGCTTGCTGAAAGTGAAGAGGACTTGAAGCACTTGCTGGTGGGCAATCAAAGACCACAGCCTTTAGTATGGATTACACCTCCACATAAAGAAAACAAAAATCCTCACAACTGGACCGATAAGCAACATCATGATAAATGGAGAAAATATTGAGGTTGTCAAGGATTTCATTTGACTTAGATCCACAATCAACACCCATGGAAACAGCAGTCAAGAAATCAAAAGAGGCATTGCATTGGGCAAATCAGCTGCAAGAGATCTCTTTAAAGTGTTAAAAAGCAAAGATGTCACCTTGAGGACTAAGATTTGCCTGGTCCAACCATGGTGTTTTCAATTACCTGATATGTGTGCGAAACCTGGACAATGAATAAGGAAGACCGAAGAAGAATTAATGCCTTTGAGTTGTGGTGTTGGCGAAGAATATTGAATATACCATGGACTGTCAAAAGAACGAACGAGTCTGTCTTAGAAGAAGTACAAGAATGCTCCTTACAAGCAAGGGTTAGCGACACTACTTCTCACATACTTTGGATATGTTTTCAGGAGGGACCAGTCCCTGGAGAAGCATATCATGCTTGGTAAAGTAGAGGGTCATCAAAAAAGAGGAAGACCCTCAATGAGATGGATTGACACAGTGGCTGCAACAATAGGCTCAAGCATAGCTACAATTGTGAGGATGGCACAGGACCAGGCAGTGTTTCGTTCTGTTGTGCATAGGGTCACTAGGAGTTGGAACCGACTTGATGGCATCCAGCAACAAAAACAACAACAACATGATGTTAAGGAGACAGGATTAGAGGCAGTTATGTTAATGAGGCAGTATTCAATCTACAAGATTAGGTTTTATCTTGTGTCAATCTCTTTTGAGATATAAAAGAAAGAAGCAAGCAGAGAGGAGAGGAACCTCCTGCTACCAAGAATGAAGAACCAGGAGGGGAGAGTGTCCCTTGGACCCAGGGTCCCTGCCTGAGAAGGTCCCATCCAGGAGAAAATTCATGACAAGGACCTTTCCTCCAGAGACGACAGGGAGAGAAAGCCTTCCCCTGGCTCTGGCACCATGAATTTGGACTTCTATCTTCCTAAACTGTGACAGAATAAATTTCTGCTTGTTAAAACCATCACTTGTGGTATTTCTGTTATAGCATCACTAGATAACTAAGACAGATATGAAATCAGCATAGTTCTAAAGTAATGTGTGTATAATACTAGAGATTCAGATATAAAAGAAAAGACTTCTGGGAAGCTTCATTCAGGACATTAAAATTTGGAAGGGGGCATTGAAAGAGTAAAAGAATATTGAAATAGGGTGGAGGTAGAAGTAGTAAAATATACCCAGAAATTGATCACTTCTCCTGGTCTTTGATGGTAACACTGTAACTCTAACTCATCATCTGTCACTTGAATTATTGAAATAAACTTCCACTGGTTCCTCTGCTTCATTTGTGTCATTGCAATGTACTTTTAAACAAAACTACCCAGGATGATTTTGTTAAAATGTTATCCAGATTATGTAGTCCTCTGCTCAAAACTTTCCAGTGGCTCCTTTTCTCATTCAGAGTCAAATCCAGC
The DNA here is from genome assembly GCA_030035585.1 of Dugong dugon. Classification (NCBI taxonomy): domain Eukaryota; kingdom Metazoa; phylum Chordata; class Mammalia; order Sirenia; family Dugongidae; genus Dugong; species Dugong dugon. Next base: position 41,815,864 of record CM057479.1, read on the forward strand.
ATTGTGGCCGTAACCAACCTGCCCCACATGATCTGCTTCTGAAGTAACCGACTGTATCTTCTGCTCCTCTTCCCCTGATTACTCCCATCTAGCCACACATGACTTCTTGATGCTATTTGCAGATTCTACATATGATTCCTCATTAAGTCCCTTAAATATGATGTTATTTCTACATGAACTTTCTTTACACAGCAAGCCACATTATATACTTTTACTCATATCTATTTCTTAGCCAGTCTCACCCTAGTCACTCTTGAAAAGAGAGTCACCACTCAGCAGTCCTTCTCCTTCTTCCAGGCGTTCTCTATAGAATTTTATATAGAATTTTGTATTTTCTAACATAAATACATGTAATTTATTTGTGTATGTTCAATCTCCTGCCACTAGAATGAGTGCTCTTGAAAGGCAAATATTTTGTTCTATTTTGATCATTAGTATATCTTCAGCAATGATAAAAATGCCCAACATATAATTGGCGCTTACAAAATAGTTATTGAATGAATAAATGAATAAACAAGGCAATAATTAAATAAATAAAAGTCTTAGTCTTATTAGGGAGTTTAGGGACCATCCAATAATCCCGAGTGATTAGAATTTAAGAACATATGTTCACAAAGGGATGAAAAGGACAGAGCCAGGAGATAAAGTTGACAAAGTTCTTTTGTACTATATATAATATATGAAATGAGGATGAGGATGGTTTGTATCATGGAAGTGCAAAATGTTCAAAATTAAAAATTTTAACACAACAAGAACAAAGAGAAGAAGATAGAAAAGAAGGAAAAGTAAAATGAGGCAAGAAGAAGAGGAGGAGATGGAAGTGCCAGGGGAGGTCAGGAGAAAGGTAAAAGGCTAGGTATAATAGAGAAGTTGTGAGTAAGAACCTTTGTGAATATATTTGAATGTATATGATTGGTCATATATTCATCAGATATTTGCTTCAAGAGAAGAAAGGACAAAAGTATTGGTATGTGCTTAGAAGATCCTTTAAATGTACTTCTGTTATTTAGGAAAATTTCATTCAACTGTGGAAAAGTGTCATTATTTGCTACATATATTTCATCTGCAACATATCCTAACCATAAAGCTGTTATTAAGCATTGGAATTAATGAGAGAAGTCAAGGTCGACTTTATTGAACATATTTCACAATCTGTTAGATTGACAAGAGAAGATGGTTCCCATTATCCAATAAGATCACATTGATATTACTTAGTGTTGTGCTAAAGAAAAACGGAAAACGCAGCAGGAGACTATATTCCCAAATAAGGAAAGCTAAGTACAGATATTCAATTGATTTTGAGAAAAGAAATGAACACTTCACGTTTTATTCATGCCCTATTCCTTCATTCTGTGACATTATCATCCCTGAGTAGTTACTTTGCCAACATGATGTAAAATGGCTCCACCACTAAGAATGTGACCAAGATAATATGGTGAGGGAAGATGGGAAAAGAATGTCCTGTTCCTTCTCTTTAAGAATACAGTCTGAGAATTTTAAACATCATGTCTGCTCTCATCCCAATGGCCAAAAGGTCTATCTGCTAATGATGTTGGGAAATACTATCTTTATTCTGGGCAACCACATGTTCAGTTCAAATTTGGTATACTATTTCTATGAAATACAAGTACAGCATGAATGTTAGAGAAAATTAGCTGTCTCTGCTGTATTTTCTCTGCATTGTTTTCATTTTGGGTATTTTTTATCTCATGGAATCGTGTAAATAAAGCCCTGGGAAAAGTCATTTGGTTAGGAGAACAACTTACAGCAAGGGCTTTCCATATAATGTAAAGCAGGTAAGTGGAAGGCATTCTCCTGTTCTTGGAAGTCAAGTGTATAGATTTTAAAAAGGGAAATAAATGAGAATTAAAATAAAATTATATGAAAGTTAAAAGAAAATTAAAAACTCTTAAAAGCTCAGGATTAATATTTTTAACAATATACTCTATAATCAGCTCACAGTGGAGGTCAAAGCTAAGTACTTTGAACACATTCATTTATTCCCTGTCACATTCCACAAAAGGCTTTGATGTAAGTTAGTCAAATTCTTGTATTACAATAAATGATAGATAAATATATAATATGATAGATAATAAACAGATAATATGATGATGCATTAAAGATAACTTTCTAAAGAGACCAGAGAACCAGTTTGTACACAAAAACTCCTATTGTATAATTATTTTATAATTTTATAATAAGGGTCCTGAATTAGGATCTGAATTATTATTATTATTTTGTAAAAAGTCAAGTTGGAATAAGATCAGTTATGTGATTTATATTGCCAATAAGATAAGAACAGAATATTTTGTAAGTATAAAGTATAATAGACATTTATTTTACAGTTTTTTTAGAGGTTTTTTTTGTGTGTGATGTAGTAGACAATGTTTTCAATAACATTCATAACAAGAGTAGAATGAGTAGTTGATAAAACTTGCAATTTAGACTCCAGATTGATAGATGCAAACTTTTAGCCACAGCAAACTGTGTATGTTAGGCAATTTACTTGCTCAGTTGCAAGTCAATGACACTTAATGAGGTCAGTATGAAAATTTAATAAGACACTTTATATAAACAACAGAGAGCTCAGTAAAAGAATGTACTACAGGTATTTTTTTTTTTTTTAATTATAAAACTACACCCACCCCTTACTTATCAACGTGGTTAGGTTCCAAAGATCAGGTTGTTATGCAAAAATCGGTGTTATGTGAAAATGGAGGATGACCACATCAGATCACACAAATAGAGGATGACTACATCATCGCATGACTGCCAAACTACATCATTACATAACTGCCAAACCACTGAGAATCATGGCCTAGCCAAGTTGATGCATAACGTTAACCATCACAGCCGCATTACTCTCGCCTCGCACCTCAGCATTTGTTACTGCCAGACGTATAGTATTAATGTGCAAAATAGTCGAATAATAGTTTTTTTTACTATTGTCATAAAAGTGAAATGACAGATAATGAGATAATCAATAAGTGAGGAGTATGTGGATAATGGTAAGCTTTCTTAGTCTGTTTTTATAATATCTTTCAAAACAAGTTTATAACTAAAACACTCAACCAGTGAAAATCAGGGGAGAAAAATCTTTCTGGTATCCATATAATATATTTGAAACACATGAGTCTCTGATATTCTGGCCTATTCATAAATGCCATCCACAATAAATAGAGAAATGATTGTATTATATATTCTTTATTTAATCCCCTATGACTTCAATTGTTTATGATTGGATTGTGTATAACTGCTCGTACGTGGACACTTTGAAATTAGATTCTAAACAGGAGTATCAATAGTCTGTATTTTTCTTAAGATCATATATATAAACTTTAGTATTTAAATACATAGAAAGACATGCTGGCATTCTGTTATCAAAAGTAAAGGGCCTATGCAATGTACCTGTTACGTATTGAATTGTCTCCCCGCAAAATGTTTCTGTTATAGCAGTACTAGATAACTAAGATAGTACTGTATTCATAAGTTCTTTATGAAGATTTTTTGGAGCAAAGTACAGACCAGATACGGTTCTAATGGTGTGGTCCACAGGTATTTATTAATCACAGAATAAACAGGACAGGGACGAGCAAAATGGCAAACATCATCATCAGCCAGTTTCCCTGAGATCAGGCACCCATTCTCAAGTATATTGTTGCATCACATCCATGCATGCTCCACTTCACACCATGGGAAAAGAACACTGGAGTCCCTCTTTCCTGAGGTTAATATACTAGCAAGCAGCCATGTCTATGTGCCAAATAGCATGTACAAAAAGCAAGTAAGAGGAAGGTGGTAAGTTACAAGATAAGTAAGTACATGAGGTGACCCACTGAATAACATTCCTGTGTATAAACCAATTACTTTAGGAGGATATTTTCAAAATTGTTACTTTGGTGTTAAAGGGATTGATCTTTAGTGAATTTTTTCTGAAGGTGTTTATAAAGCAAAGCTAATTATTTCCTGAGTTGTGAAAATGGAAACATGTCATTATCTACTTTAATCATTTTGAGAACAAGGCAGAGTACAAGCTAATAAATATGTACATAATTTTACAACAATAAATATAATTGCATAAACAAAGGTAACTAACTTTCTGTAAAACCAAGGATTTATAATATAAAATATTTAAAAATTATAAATTTTATGCTTAAAATATAAAATTTTCTAAATAAAGTATTTGTTAGAATCTAATAAACTAGATTAAAATATACATGTAGGGTGTCTGAAGTGGAACCAAAAATTTTTATCTATAATAATATATACAGGCTGTACTTAGCATATTATTTCACCTGATGATAACAAGTGTACATTCAGGTACAGTAGCTAAGGTTCATCTTATATATATATATCTATATATATAGATATATAGATATACACAAATATATATATATAAGTGAGATGATGTTATTATTACAATTATGATTGTTGTTGTAATTGTTAGCTGCTTTGAGTTAGCCCCAATTCATTGTGACCCCATGAACAACAGAAAGAAGTGCTGCCCAGTCATGCACCATCCCCATAATGGGTTGCAGATTGGAATTTTCTGATCAATAAGGTTTTCATTGGCTTATTTTAGGAAGTAAATCGCCAGGCCTTTCTTCCTAGTCCAGCTTAGTCTGGAAGCTCCTTTGAAACCTGTTCAGCATCATAACATGCAAGCCTTCACTGACAGACGAGTGGTGGCTGCACTTGTGGTGCATTGGCTGGGAATCTAACCTAGATCTCCCTATGGAAGGTGAGAATTTTACCACTGAACCACCACTGCCAAGTAATTATTAATTATTGTTATTGTTATTATTGTTGTCATCTCTCTAAAGGTAATCAGTCTTCATGATACACAACAGCAACAAAACAAATTAAATCCCTTGGCCATCCACTTTTCCTATTCCATTTCCATTTTCTCACCTTTTTTCTCCCACATCTTAAGTTTCTTTGCCTGAATTTGCCTTATTTTTTTACTTTTTACTCAGTACAATTTATTATGCTTTTACCATATTTTCTTAGTTATCTAGCGCCTTTATAACAGAAATCCCACAAGTGGGTGCTTTAACAAACAGAAATTCATTTTCTCACCGATTAAAACCTAACGCCATTGAGTCGATTCTGAATCATAGCGACCCTGTAGGACAGAGTAGAACCGCCCCATAAGTTTCCAAGGAACTGCTGGTGGATATGAACTGCCAATCTTTTGAGTAGCAGCCGAGCGCATAACCACTGTGTCACCAGGGCTCCTCTCACAGATTAGGAGGCTAGAAATTTGAATTCAGGGCAATAGAATTCTGAATTCAGGGTGCCAGCTTGAAAGGAAGGCTTTCTCTCTCTGTTGGCTCTGGGAGAAATTCAAAGTCTGTTTTTATCTTCTATTTCCTGGTTGCCTGGAGATCTCATATGGCATAGCATCTATCTTCCCCTATCTCTGCTTGCTTGCTCGGTTGCTGCTCCTTCGCTCTTTTTATGTCTCAGAAGAGATTGACTTAAGACACACCCTACACTAATATGGCCTTATGGTCATAACAAAGAAAACCAATTCCAAAATGAGATTACAACCGCAAGTATAAGAGTTAGAATTTACAACACATACTTTTGGGGGACACAATTCAATCCATAACACGTATCAATCATTTTCCATGGTATTATTTCCTCGTCATGTTTCTTCCAAACAATATTTTATCTTTTTTTCTTTTAAACAATTATAGATTCACAGAGTTTTAAAGATAATACAGGGAGGTTCCATATGCTTTTCATTCAGTTTCACCTAATGGTTACATCTTATATAATTGTAGTACAATACCTCAACCAGGAAGTTGACAGCAAAATGTGTGTGTGTGTGTCATTTTATCACGAGTACATATGTGTAACCAGGACCACAATCAAGATAAAGAATTTTTCATATTTACAAAGATCTCCCTTGTGAGCTCCCTTTATTGTCACATCCACTCCCCTTTGCCCATCCCATCATCTCTGCAATCACTAATCATTAAAAAAAGAAAAAAATTTAACTTTTTTGTCATATTTCCTATTTATTGCTTACTATAGACTGATCTTGGAGTAACTCTCAGATCAGGAGGAGGCGGATTAGTGTTCAAGTTGCTGAGATCTTAGGTCAAAAAGCTAGAGACAAGAAATTACTTTGAGTGAGCAAAATCAATGACTTGCAGGCAGTATCCCCTTGCCACCAGTTCCAAGAGTTGAGGCTTCTTACCCTAGGACATGGTGACAATTATAGAGTAAACCAACGATTGAAGTTTATAATTTTCTCATTCTGAGAATGCCATATGAGTGAAGTCATACAGTATGTGACCTTTTAAGATTGACTTTTTTCACTTTGCATAATGTCCTTGAGACCCATTCAAGTATCAGTAGTTCATTTATTGAGGCATAGTTGGGTCATGTTTTTAATCTTTTAATCTACTCTATCAATCTCTGTCTTTTAATTTATGTATTTAGACAGTGACATTTTTATTTGCTGTGTGTTCCCTTTGTATTTTGTTTCTTTTTTTTTTTCTTCCCCTTGATATCCTGTGGATTATTTGACATTTTTAGAACTTCATTTTGGATTGTCTACAGTGTTTTTGAGTATATATCCTCATATAGATTTTTTAGTAGTTGCCCTAGCAGTTGACAACCTGCAATATGCAGATGATACAACCTTGCTTACTGAAAGTGAAGAGAACTTGAAGTACTTAATGATGAAGGTCAAAGACCACGGCCTTTCAGTATGAATTACAATTCAACATAAAGAAAATAAAAAGCCTCGCAACTGGACCAATAAGCAACATCATGGTAAGTGGAGAAAAGATTCTACCCATGGAAGCAGCAGTCAAGAAATCAAATATGCATTGCATTAGGCAAATCTGCTGCAAAAGACCTCTGTAAAGTGCTGAAAAGCAGAGATGTCACTTTAAGGACTAAAGTGTGCCTGACCCAAGCCATGATCTTTTCAATCGCCTCATATGCATGTGAAAGCTGGACAATGAATAAGAAAGAGCTAAGAAGAAATGATGCACTTGATGTTGGGGAAGAATATTGAATTTACCATGGGCTGCAGAAGAAGAAACAAATCTGTCTTGGAAGAAGTATAACCAGAATGCTCATTAGAAGCAAAGATGGTGAGACTTTGTCTTACATACTTTGGACATGTTATCAGGAGGAATCAGTCCCTGGAAAAGGACATTATGCTCGGTAAAGTAGAAGGTCAATGAAAAAGAGCAAGACCCATCAACAAGATAGAGTGACACAGTGGCTGCAACAATGGGCTCAATGTGAGAATGACACAGGACCAGGCAGTGTTTCGTTCTATCGTATATAGGGTAACTATGACTTGGAGCCAACTCAATGGCACCTAACAACAACTAGGTATTACATCTACATGCATAACTTATGAGTCTACTGGTATTGACATTTTACCAGTTTGAATGAGGCATAAATACTTATCTCCTTTTACCTTTCCCTGTTTATAATTGTTTTACTTTCCCTGCTTATAATTGTCTTAAATATTTTCTCTGCAAACCCTTAGAACCACATCAGACAGTGTTATAAGTTTTACTTCAGTAATAAAATATAGTTTAAAAAACTCAAGAAGAGAAAGAAATTCTATTGTACTTTCAGCGCTTGAAAATGTGTGTCACTTCTTGCTGGACTCCATGATTTCTGATGGGAAATTAGCTGTCATTCAAATTATTTTTTCTTATAAGTAAGGTATTGTTTCTCTCTTGTTGCTTTCAAAATCTTTCTTTTTTTTCATTATCTTTAGTTTTTAGAAGTTTGATTGTGATGTGTATTACCATCAATTTCTTTGTGTTTATCCTTTTTGGGGCTTGCTCAGCTTTTCAAATACGTAAGTTTATTGTCTATCCACAAATTTAGGAAAATTTAGGTCATTATTTCCTCAAATATTTTGCACACACCCACTTTCTTTTCCCCCTCATTCTGGGACTCTTATAACGTGTATTATAGATTGAATTATGTTCCCCAAAAATATGTGTTATAAATCCTAAACCTCTGTACCTGTGTATGTGATCTTATTTAGGAAAAGGACTTTCTTTGTTATGTTAATGAGAATATTAGTGTAGGCTGTGTCTTAATCTAATCACCTTTGAGATATAAAAGGAGCAGATTAGGCACAGAGAAGAAAACACAAACAAAGGGGGAGATACAGACCACATGAAGATTGCCAAGAAACCTGAGGAACAGAAGCTCAAAAGAGACAAGGACCTTCCCCCAGAGTCGACAGAGAAAGCCTTCCCCTAGAACCATCACCCTTAATTCAGACTTCTAGCCTCCTAAACTGTGAAAAAATAAATTTTCATTAAAGCCACCCATTTGTTGTATTTCTGTTATTAGCAGCCATAAGAAACTAAGACGAATGCTAGATCTTTTATTATAGTCCCATTTTTCTTCTTCTTCTTTTTTTTTTTTTTTTAGTTTATTTTCTCTCAGATGTTCAGGTTGGGTAATTTCTATTGTACTATCTTTACGTTTACTGATTGTTTCCTCTATCTTCTGTTGAGCACATCCATTGAAATTTATTTTTAATTTAAGTTTACATATTTATTTATTTTTCTGTTCTAAATTTTCCTTTAGTTTTTTTCTATACCTTCTGTTGCTTTGCTGAGACTTCCTATTTTTCATCAGTTTCAAGTGTATTCATAATTGCTCATTATAGCATCTGTATCATCTTGATGTTAATATCTGCAGATGATCTTTTCTCATTCAAGTTGAGTTTTTCCTAGTTCTTGTTAATATGAGGGATTTCAAATTGAATCCAGGACATTTTCAGTATGATGTTCCGAGACTCTGGATCTTATTTAAATATTCTGTTTTATCAGGCCTCCCCTGAAACCACAGTGGTGGGAAAGGGGCTATCATCTCATTACTGATAGATGAGGGTGGAAGTCCAAGTGTCCAAGTTCCTTACTCAGCCTCATTACTGCTGGATGAGGTTGGAAGTTCAGGCTTCCCACTGGGACCTGCTAAAAAAACAAAAACAAACAAACAAACAAAAAAACCCACACTGGCTGGAGGGGTAGGAGGACCTCTTTACTGCTCCTCACCTGACCTCCACTGTTAGGGGGTAGCCTCAGTACTGCTAGGCAATGGTAAAAGTCCTGAATTATATGTTCCTGTAAAAAATTAGCATAGTGCACTTACAAAAACACCTCTCTGGGGGAGGGTGCATTTGGCAAAAAAAAGTAGATGGCACATATTATTTCCATAAAAATATAGTATAATGTCTCATTGCTGTCAGGCAGGGGTAGAAGTCTAGCCTCCACTTTCAACCTTCTCTAAAAACATGGAGGTGGGAATGGGCACCAGCCTTGTTACAATCTTGCAAGAGAGGAAGCCTAGGCGCTCCGCCTGGACTTTGCTAGTGGCAGCAGAGCCATCGTTTTTTTCCTGTGCTGTTTGACTGGAGTAGAGAGGTTAACGTCTAAAAGTTTTGTGTCTTGCCAGCCTGGACATTCCCGGTCCTTTGGTTAGAGAGATGAGATTTTTCTCTTTTATTTAATGCTTATTTGTGTTTCTGGGCTGTCAACTTCTCCAGTATTCAGTCTGAGATATATGAGGCAAAAAAAGAAAACCCACAGCAATTGCCATCACGTTATTCCTTGGGTCCCGAGGTCCCCAGACACTGTGAGCTCTTCCCTCTGACTTTCAGAATCTTCTTATGTTTTGTTTATATATAATGTCCAGGATTTTTAGCTGTAAGAAATGGAAAGAATAGGGAAAAGTGCCTTGGCTGTTCCGGCAAAATGGCACCCTAGGCAGAAGCACCACGCTGTCCCTCCACATCAAAGATTTGAAAAACTAAGCCGAACAGAGAATACAACAATCCTGAAACCCTAAAACATCAAATGAAGAGATAAAGAACTCAGCCAAGCACCAAATGGAGTGAGAAAACTGACAGAGAACAGAGAGTGAGGAGAGATTCATGCAGAGGTCCCCTACCAGCTAATGCAGCACGGATCCACCATCTTGGACTCCTACCAGAGACCAGCAAACAGGGGGTATGAGAAAGCAGCCTTACGGAGCTTCCAGCGGGAGACAAAACAACCGGTAATTGGTGATATACACTTTCCCACCCCCCACCCCCCTTCACCCCATCATGGCCTCCTCTGCTTCCCGTGGCCACAATCTCTTGACCGGGATTCCACACACCTGAACGGGTGACAGTCTGAGTGCCATTTTTGGCTGATGGTGTGGCCTTTTTTCCGCTTTTTATTACTTCCTTGCCTCTCCCCACCTCCCCCTCCTTTAGCTCAAGTGCCTCGCTCCGTGCTCCATCTTTGCTTCTTCCTGAGGGGCTGCAGAGCTCCGGTAATTTGTGATATACACTTTCCCACTCTCTACCCTTCTTCACTCACACTTGGCCCCCTCTGCTTCCCACAGACACAGTCTCTTGTCCAGAAACAACAGCCCGCACTAGCTGGCTCTCTGAGTGCCATTTGTTGGCTGCTAGTGTTGCGCTTTTTTTTCTGCTTCTTTTGACTTCTTACTTGCCTCTCACCACCTCCCCCTCCCTTCGCTCAAGTACCTGGCTCCGTGTGCCATCTTTGCTTCTTCCTGAGGGGTTGCGGAGCTCCATTCTTGTGTGGAGCTGCTTCCGGTTTGGGCTGCCACACTGGTGGGATCCCAGAGCTTTTGTTCATTTATTTCTTTTGAATTGTTTGTTTCTTTTCTTTTCCTTTTCTTGAGTTCGGAGCCCTTTCTGGCCAGGCTGAGCTGCGTGGCAGGGAGATGCTCCGTCGGCTTACACAGACAGGCAGAGGGATCCCTGAGAGCATTTGTTTTTACGTTGGTTTTTTTTTTTCTGTTTCTTACGGGGCCTTTCTTGTTTTTTTCTTTTTTTATTTGTTTTTTTTTCTTTTTCCTCTTTTTCCCTTTTTGACTTTCTTCATTGCTCAGTTTCTTGTCTCTCTATATCTTCCTTCTCTTTCTGTTCCCTGAATACCTGGCATTATATACCTCTATGCCTTCTAGCCATGCTGTACTGCAACACCTGAGAGCGACTTCCCCAGACCTCATAGCTGCACTGGTGGGAACCCTGGGAACTTTGCATTTCTTTAACCTTTCTGATTCTTATTTATTCATTCTTTTCTACCTCCTCCCCTTTCTGTTTTTCTCCATTTCATAGTCTCTCATCTCTCCACTCCAACGGAAAGCTCCCCTAGCATTCTTTTTTGTTTGTTTGTATGTTATTGGCTCCTGCTCCTCTCTCCTCTCTCCCATATCCATCTTAGCTCCACACATAACAATCTCCCTGCTGTATCCTGCTTATCTGCACCATGTGCTTGACATCACACCACCAAGAAGCACAGGCACGGCCTACCAGAACTTGCCCTTCACTGATTACCGACCCGCTCTGGTGGCTGTAGTAAGTGCCACAAACAACCCATCCCAGTAACTCTTCTTCAGCTAGACCTGCCTTGCCGTACCATATCTGAGTGACTGACCCTGCCAGTTGAAGAAGGAGGTGAAAAGTATTGTGCCCAAAGACGAGCAAACAACAAAGAACACACACTCTGCCGGCTTAGACATAGTCAAATTTTTTTTTAAAAAAAGGGATGAAACAAACAAATCTACAATCAATAAATGAGAAAAATAACTACTGAGTGTCCCGAAGACAGCAGACAATAACAAAACATTGACAAAAACAGGACAGGATGGTTCCGGTAGGCATCCAAAATAAAACACCAGATGACTATCCTGTGGAAGAAAATGCACTAGAACTACCTGCTAGGGAATTCAAATCTCTAATACTCAGAATTCTCCAAGAACTGAAGCAAAAAGCTGACAAACATGAAGAAAAAATAGAGAAATTCATAGAAAATACAGACAAAAAATTGGAAGAATTCAGGTAAATAATGCAGGAACAAAATGCCAAAATAAATTCACAACTAGAAATTATCCAAAGACAACAATTAGAAATCCAAAAGATAAACAACAAGATTTCAGAAATAGATGATGTCATAGAAGGGCTGAGAAGCAGATTTGAAACGGTGGAAGACAGGATCAGTGGAATTGAAGACAAACACTTTGATAAAACTCTGTTTCAGGAAAACTTAGAAAAAAGAACAAAGAAAAATGAAGAGACCCTGAGAGTTAAGTGGGACACAATCAAAAGCAAAAATCTGCAAGTGATTGGCATTCCAAAACACGGGGAGAAAACAGAAAGCACAGAGAGGATCATTGAGGAACTGCTGACAAAAAACTTCCCCAGTATCATGAAAGATGAAAAGCTGGCCATCCAAGAAGATCAACGAACCCCATATAGAAGAGACCCAAAAAGAAAATCACCAAGGCATATCATATTCACACTCGCCAAAACCAAAGACAAACAAAGAATCCTGAGAGCAGCTCATGAAAAACAAGAAGTCACATACAGAGGAGAAACAATAAGACTAAGCTCAGATTATTCGGCAGAAACCATGCAGGCAAGAAGGCAATGGGATGACATATATAAAACCTTGAAAGAAAAAATTTGTCAGCCAAGAATAATATATCCTGCCAAACTCTCGTTCAAATTTGATGGTGAAATTAGGTCATTTCCAGATAAACAGAAATTAAGGGAATATGTAAAAGTCAAACCAAACTTACAAGAATTATTAAAGGGAGTTCTTCGATCTGAGGACAAACAGCTTCAGCTCACAGGCAGAACCTAGGATGCAGGATAGTACCAGCAAGATAATAATCTAGGAAATGAACTCTCGAGGACTATCCAAAACCAAAAGAAACACAACAGGGCATCAGAGCAGTTAATCAGTAAATGACAACAACATCAGAACAATAAAAGAGGGAATAAATAGCATAGGTATAGAACCTTTTAATGGAGAGGAAGGCAAGGCGATACCAAGTACTGGTAGACTGCTTCAAACTTAGAAAGATAAGGGTAAAATTCATGGTAACCACAAAGAAAGTTAACAAACATACTCATAAAAAAAAAGAGGAAAAACATAAAGTCTCAGCAAAAACAAAACCTACAAAAACAAAAGAAATGAAAAAAAAATCCACAAACAAAAGTAACTCAGCACAAGAGAGTAAGAAGAACAAAGAAATCTTCAGCACCACAAAACAAAGCACTACAAAATGACAACAACAAACCCACATCTATCAATAATTACACTGAATGTAAATGGAATCAATGCACCCATAAAGAGATGGAGAGTGACAGAATGGATAAGAAAACAGTATCCATCAATATGCTGTCTACAAGAGACACAACTTAGAAACAAAGATGTGAATTTATTAAAAGTCAAAGGTTGGAAAAAAATGTATCAAGCTAACAACTACCAAAACAGAGCAGGAGTGGCAATTCTAATCTCAGATATAATAGACTTTAAAACGAAATCTACCATAAAAGACAAAGAAGGACACTATATAATGATTAAGGGGACAATCCATCCTGAAAACATACCCATAATAAACATCTACACACCCAATGACAGGGCTCCAAAATACATAAAACAAATTCTAACAGCACTGAAAAGAGAAGTTGACAGTTCCACAATAATAGTAGGAGACTTCAACACACCACTCTCAGTAAACAACAGAACAACTAAGAAGAAACTCAGCAAAGATACAGAAGACCTAATGGGCACAATCAGTCAACTTGACCTCATACACATATGTAGAACACTCTATCCAACTGCTGCAAAGTACTCATTCTTTTCCAATGCACATGGAACATTCTCCAGAATACACCACATTTTAGGGCACAGAGAAATCCTCAACAAGATCCAAAACGTTGAGATAATTCACGGTATCTTCTCTGACCACAATGCCATCAAGGTAGAAATTAACAATAGAAAGGGCAAGGAAAAAAAATCAACTACATGGAAACTGAATAATACCCTGTTTACACATCAGTGGGTAATAGAAGAAATTCGAGATGGAATAAAAAAATTCTTAGAATCAAATGAGAATGAAAAAACATCCTACCAAAACCTTTGGGACACAGGAAAGGCAGTCCTCAGAGGACAATTTATAACAATAGATGCACATATCAAAAGGAAAAGAAAGGGACAATATCAGAACATTAACTACAGAAATCAAACAAATAGAAAAAGAACAGCAAAAAAAGCCCACAACCACCAGAAGAAAGGAAATAGTAAAGATCAGAGCAGAAATAAATGAAATAGAGAACAGAAAAACGATAGAATGAATCAACAAAACCAAACGTTGGTTCTTGGAAAGAATCAGCAAAATCAACAAACCACTGGCCAGACTGACAAAAGAAAAACAGCAGAGGACACAAATAACGCAAATAAGAAATGAAATGGGGGACATTACAACAGACCCAAATGATATAAAAAGGATTATAACAGAATATTATGAAAAACTATACTCCAACAAATTTGAAAACCTAGAGGAAATGGATAAATTTCTAGAAACACACAGCCTACCCAAACTACAGCAAAGTGATGTTGAAAATCTGAACAGACCCATAACAAGAGAAGAGATTGAAAAGGTAATAAAAAAACTCCCAACCAAAAAAAGCCGAGGCCCAGATGGCTTCACTGGAGAATTCTACAAAACACTTACAGAAGAGCTTGTACCAGTTCTACTCAAGCTATTTCAGAGCATAGAAGAGGAAGCAACACTTCCAAATTCATTCTATGAAGCCAGCATAACACTGATACCAAAATCAGGAAAAGATGTCACAAAAAAAGAAAATTACAGACCAATATCTCTCATGAATATAGATGCAAAAATTCTGAACAAAATTCTAGCCAATAGAATTCAGCATCATATCAAAAAAATAATACACCATGACCAAGTAGGATTGATACCAGGTATGCAAGGATGGTTCGCCATTAGAAAATCAATCAACATAATCCACCACATAAACAAAAGGAAAGAAAAGAATCACATGATTATCTCAATTGATGCAGAAAAGGCATTTGACAAAGTCAAACACCCATTCCTGATAAGAACTCTCAATAAAATGTGTATAGAAGGGAAATTTCTCCACATAATAAAGGGCATCTATGCAAAACCAATGGCCAACATCATTCTTAATGGAGAGAGGCTGAAAACAGCAACAAGACAAGGATGCCCTTTCTCACCACTCCTATTTAACATTGTGCTGGAAGTTCTAGCTAGAGCAATAAGCGAAGAAAAAGAAATAAAGAGCATCCAAACTGGTAATGAAGAAGTTAAACTGTCCCTGTTTGCAGATGATATGATACTATACACAGAAAAGCCTAAAGACTCCACGATAAATCTACTGGAACTAATAGAAAGATTCCGCAGAGTAGCAGGATACAAGATAAACATTCAAAAATCAGTTGGATTCCTATACACCAATAAGGAGAACAATGAAAAGGAAATCAGGAACACAATAACATTTCAATAGCCCCTAAAAAGATAAAATACTTAGGACTAAATCTGACCAGGGATGTAAAAGACCTATACAAAGAAGACTACAAAACACTACTGCAAGAAACCCAAAGGGATCTACATAAATGGAAAAACATACCATGCTCATGGATAGGCAGACTGAACATTGTGAAAATGACAATTCTACCCAAAGCAATTTACAAACACAACACAATCCCGATTCAAATAGCAACAACATTCTTCAAAGAGATGGAAAAACTAATCATTAACTTTATATGGAAAGGGAAGAAGCCCCGAATAAGTAAAGCACTACTGAAGAAGAAGAATAAAGTTGGAGGACTCACACTACCTGACTTCAGAAGCTACTATACAGCTACAGTAGTCAAAACAGCCTGGTACTGGTACAACGACAGATACATTGACCAAAGGAACAGAATTGAGAACCCAGATGTAAATCCATCCACCTACAGTCACCTGATCTTCGACAAGGGCCCAAAGTCCATCAAATGGGGAAAAGACTGTCTTTTTAACAAACGGTGCTGGCAAAACTCAATATCCATCTGCAAAAAAATGAAACAGGACCCATACCTCACACTGTATACAAAAACTACTTCAAAATGGATGAAAGACCTGAATATAAAGCCTAAAACTATAAAGTTCATAGAAGAAGAAATAGGACCAACACTTCAGGCCTTAATACATGGCATTAACAGGATACAAACCATAACCGTCAATGCACAAAACCCAACAGATAAGCTAGATAACTGGGATCTTCTAAAAATCAAACACATATGCTCTTCAAAAGACTTCACCAAAAGAGTAAAAAGAGAACCTACAGAATGGGAAAAAATTTTTGGACAGTACAAGTCAGACAAAGGTCTAATCTCCATAATCTACAAGAAAATCCAACACCTCTACAACAAAAAGACAAATAATCCTATTAAAAATTGAGCAAAAGAAATGAACAGACACTTCACCAAAGAAGACATTGAAATGGCCAACAGACACGAGGAAATGCTTGCGATCACTAGCCATTAGAGAAACGCAAATTAAAACCACAATGAGATACCATCTCACCCCGGCATTACTGGCACGAATCAAAAACACTGGAAATGACAAATGTTGGAGGGGCTGCGGGGAGATCGGAACACTTATGCACTGCTGGTGAGAATGCAAAATGATACAACCATTTTGGAAAATGATATGGTGCTTCCTCAGAAAGCTAGAAATAGACATACCATTCGATCCAACAATCCCACTCCTAGGAATATATCCTAGATAAATAAGGGTCGTCACTCGACTAGACATATGCAAACCTATGTTCATGGCAGCATTGCTCACAATAGGAAAACGATGGAAACAACCTAGATGCCCATCAACAGATGAATGCATAAACATACTATGGTACATACACACAATGGAGTACTATGCAACGAGAAAGAACAACAATGAATCTGTGAACCATCTCATAAAATGGATGAAACTGGAGGACATTATGCTGAGTGAAATAAGTCAATCACAAAAGGACAAATATTGTATGAGAAATCTATTGTAAAAACCCATGAAAAAGTTCTCACGCAAAATTTAACAATCTTTGTTGGTTATCGGGGATGGGAGGGGTTGGGGGGGAATACTAAATAGATAATAGATAAGTGGTATCTTGGGTGAGGGGTGAGACAGTACACAATACAGGATAAACTAGCACAACTTGTAGTAGGAAATGTCATTGAAGCCCCACAGACACATCCAAATTCCCTGAGGGACTGAATTGCTGGGCGGAGGGCTCTGGGGACCATGGTCTCGGGGAACATCTAGCTCATTTGGCATGACACAGCTTATAAAGACAATGCTCTACATTCTACTTTGGTGAGTAGTGTCTGGGGTCTTAAAAGCCTGTGAGCGGCCATCTAAGATACTCCACTGGTCTCATCCCTTCGGGAGCAAGGGAGAATGAAGAGAACAGGATACAACAAAAAGATTAGTCCAAAGGACTGCTTGACCACAGCTACCAAGGCCTCCACCGGACTGAGTCCAGCACAGCTAGATGGTGCCCGGCTACCACCACTGTCTGCTCTGACCAGGATCACAACAGAGGGTTCTGGACAGAGCTGGAGAAGGATGTAGAACATAATTCTAACTCACACAAAAAAGACCAGATTTACTGGCCTAAAGGAGACTGGAGAAACCCTGAGAGTATTGCCCCCAGACACCCTTTTAGCTCAGTGGTGAAGTTACCTCCGAGGTTCACTGTTCAACCTGGGAGTGGACAGCCCCGTAAAACCAAATGAGACTAACGAGGCACAGGAGTCCATTGACAAGGGCCAGAAGGCAGAAGGGGAGAAGGAAGCTCATGATAGGGAACCCAAGGTCGAGTAAGGATATTGTTGATGTGTTGTGAGATGATTAACCATTGTCATAGGGCAACATTTGTAGTAACTGTTAAATGAGAAACTATTTTGTTGTGTAAGCCTTCATCTTAAGTGAGAATAACAGCACAATTGGAAGAGGGTAGTCAATGTCACTGAACTGTGCATGTAGAAATTTTTGAAATGGTGTATCTTTGGCTATGTGTATTTTCACCAAAAAATAAAGAGGTTGAGAAGTTAGAGGGTTGATATGTTGTGGGGCTGTTAACCAATGTTGTAAAACAACATGTGTACTTCTGTTTCATGAGAAACTATTTGTTCTGTAAGCCTTCACCTGAAGTACAAAAAAAAAAAAAAAAACTAGGAAAAAAATAAATGTGCCTTACTCCATCTTTCTGGAGGGAAAAGCCTGCTCGTACCTTTTAAATGGAAGATTTGAAACATACGAAATAATATTGTAACAACAATGCACTTTTTAAAATTTGTGAATATAATGCACACCTGTGAATTTGCTGCCTAATCCAAGAACTAGAAGGTGATCTATGACTACATGACATATACCTATACCCATTCCCCTCCCAAATGTAAACAAAATTTGTATTTATCAGTTCATTTCATATTTTAATAGGTTTATCAACTTTCAATTATTAATTTTATCCAATCAGAAATATTTTTTCTCATGCAAGCATATATGTGTCACTTTTAAGACAATGTGATCATACTCCGTATAAAACCAAAAAGAAAAACCAAATCTATTTTCATGGAGTCGATTTCAACTCATAGTGACTCTATAGAACAGAGTAGAACTGCCCCATAGCGTTTCCAAGGAGAGGCTGTTGGATTCAAACTGCTGACATTGTGGTTAGCAGCCAAGCTCTTATCACTGAGCCACCAGGGCTCCATATACTCTGTATACTCTTCTGCAATTTGTTTATTAGAGTAACCATATTATTTTTATTTTATGTCTTGGCAAACTTCCTGAAAAACATATATTCTGATCCAACATCACTCATGGAAAAAACATTTAAAACTAAAAGTAAATATTCACGTGCATATGATTGGCTTTATTCAGCTTGGCAAATTTATTGATTTTTTTCATTTGTTTTTACCTTATTTGACCTTTTTGTATGTCCCAAATTCCTTTGAGTCACATATATAAACTGGAGAAAAAATACAGACATGCTAGTTTTTGTTCACTACTCCTCATTTTCTGGGTAAGGCATATTTATGGAGGCTCAGATTTAGATTGCTTAGTATTATTCTCATGTGCATTCACAAACCTATAAATTGTATTCTGAGAGGAATCATGGTACTGAACTGATTCCAAATGCCACATTTTATTTCAGCATCTCAGACTGTGGTGTAAATGAAACCGTTTGGATCTCCTACTTGTCATACTTCTAAAATAAAGTCTAAGAGCACATTCTAGTTAATGGGCACAAACTTTAACCAAAGTAGTTCATGAAATTCACAGATGGTATTCTTCAACTTCCGCTTCTCCATACACCTATTAGTTCTTTGTTCTTTTAAATAAAATCTACATTTGCAGGTTACTCAGAACAGAAGCTTGCATCAGAAGCTCTGAAGTAAACTTTCATTTTTCAGCATTACTAAAAATGAAAGGACCTATGAATCTTAATTGGCTTGTGATTTAGTTATAGTATATTATCTATAGTTATTTCTAGTAACACAGATGGTAGACAGAAGTATAATTTATCAAGCTGTAAAGGTTAGATAAATTTACAACAATAGTTTTTATTATGATGAATATTTAGAAGTTTGTTTAGAAAATAATATTTAAAAACCCCCATTGCTGCTGAGTCGATTCCAACTCATAGTGACCCTTTAGGAAAGAGTAGTACTGCCGCATAGAGTTTCCAAGGAGCAGCTGGTGGATTTGAGCTGCCGACCTTTGAGTTAGCAGCCGAACACTTAACCACTACGCCACCGAGGCTCCAATATACACTTACCAATTTTCATTTTCTCATTTTAAATAGAAAAATAACTTAGGAGCAGATCTCTAAGAAAAAGTAGGAATATACTGTTACTAGAAGAAAAACCACCTAATATTTGTCATAGAAAAAACTTTTTTCAAAAAATTTATCCAAATCCATTCACAAAATATAGAAATAGTACTCACTATGTGTCAGTAACTTTCTAAGTATTTTACAAATATTAACTCAGGTCATCTTCATACCAATCTTATAAAGTAGGCACTATCAGGAGAAAACTGAGACAAAGAGCTTTTAAGTCACTGCCTAAGGATGCACAACTATTAAAGTGGAGAAAGATACAAACCCAGGCATTTTTGCTCCAGAGTCTTCATTCTTGGCTATTAATCTGTATTACCTCAATTATCTACACCCTCCTAAAAATATTGAGGTGATATTAAAATTAAAAATAAATAAACTTTCTATTTTCTCTTTAAAAATAATAAAAAGCAGAGTTCACAACTGTTTATTTTTTGAGACATGTTTTTTCTTTCTTTCTCTACCTTGCTTTGTCTGTACTATAAGGCAAAATTACTAAGAACTGTATTGCTGTACATGCTTTGTTTTTCACTGACACCAAATAACCACATTATCATTCTCATCGATATTTGCTAGTGTCTTTATCTTCATTAAAATATGGCCAAAATTAACTTTCTTGTGCAATATTTCCTGAATTACTACATTCATTTACTTACTAAGTATTCTCTTATGTTTCTTTCATATTTTTGCCACCTGTATATATGCGTCAGTTAATTTCACTCTTAAGTAAATTTGTGTCACTATCTGCAAGTCAACTCTGCTTTTGAGTTAAAAATGTTCACATTGAGTAGAGGGGCCCAAGGTGAGGACATGCTCCATAGTCTCATCTGACTAACCATAGCTGGATCATAGTAACTGAGAGAAAAGAGAAGTAGCACTCATTTCTCCTGCCTGAGAGTTATCTTGTTATTTTACCTTTTCTCCAGTAAGGGGAAAGACAGTTTTTCTCTCAGCTGCTTGCAGAAGTGCCTTCAGTTTTTTTGCACAGAGTGAGTATACAACCGCCACAACAATGTGACTTGAGAGCCTCATGGATTTAAAGATGGTTCTTGTTAGTCACCAATAAATGGGTCCAGTTCATTCACATGCTCACTTCATCTCTACCAATCAATTATAAGTAGTCAACGCTAAAACCAAATCTTAATAATATTATAACAAATGTGTTAACATTTTAGATACTTCTACAAATGTAGACAATAGCCTGGTAAACATATAAAAAAGGATAAATAGAGCCGTAAGAATAAGGCCTAAAAGAGACTTTTTTCAGTATGCCTTCCAAATATATTTATTTTAGTGATTTAAATTTGTTAGACAGTTATTTTTTTAAACAAATCCTGTTTGAACCAATTAATGGATATATAAATGAGTAAATGTACTGTATGTAACAAAAAAAATATTTTTTGTTCTCATCCATTAGCACTTGTCAATAAAATAATATTTATGGAAAAATGAAGAGTGTTTGGGGTTAAATTATACAAGGATAAAACGTTATTTTCCTTATTGAATGCCCCCTCTGTATTAGTTTTCTGTTGCTGCTGTAACAAATTACCACGAACGTAGTGGTTTAAAGTATACAAATTTATTATCTTACTGTTCTGGAGGTCAAGAGTACAAAATGAGTCTTAGGGGGTTAAAATAAGGGTGTTAGCAGGTCTAGTTTATTCTAAAGCCTCCAGGATAAAACGTGTTCTTTCATTTCCAGCTTCTAGAAGCTTCTGGAATTCTGGAATTCCTTGGTTTGTGAGCCACATTACTCCAAACCTCTACTTCCATGGTCACATCTCCTCTTTCTCACTCTGATTCTTTTGCCTCCATCTTATCAGGACCCTTTTGATTATATTAGGCCCATCTGGATAATCCAGGAAAATCTCCTCATCTCAAAATCCTTAACTTAATCATACCTGCAAAGTCAGTTTAATATATCAGGTAATGTATTTACAGGTTCTGAGGATTAAGACAATTAGGGCTATTAGTCAGCCTACCACTCCTCTCCTCTCCAGAAAAAAGACCCAAAATACATGTGTTTTCAGGTTGTTGAAAGAATCTTAAAAACCATGTGTAATTAAAGATATTTCTGGCTCAATCAGAGAAAAATCTTAAGGGACCTAGGGTTTGGCAGGCTAATTGGGTCCTTCCATATTAATGACAGGGTAGCAAAAAGGTTTCTTGTTCAAACCCACCCAGAGGCACCTCAGAAGACAGGTCTAGAAGTCTTCTTCCAAAAGGCCACAACCTTGAAAATCCTTGGGAGCACAGTTCTGCTCTGCACACATGGGGTCGCCAAGAGTTGGAATCAACTTGATGGCAACTAACAACAACAGCAATAGACATGACCCAAATAGCGCTGTATATTTTAATTCTGTCCCTAACAATATTGTACAAGTTGTTAGGCTTAGAGAGACGTCAAAGGAAGCCTTAAATAGAATAAAACTAAATAAAGGCAGACATTAAACAATAGGGTAGTGGAGAAGAGAAGAACAGTTTCTTTTGCCATACTTTGATATGAAGTGGAATTATGGTCTGATTGTGAAAGAATATAAAATTAGTTTGTTTTGCTTTTTGTAACAGAAACCTAATAAGGTCTTAATCAAATAAAGGACTTATTTTGCTCACTTAAAAAGAAATCTGGAAGTGGACTGTTCAGGACTGGCTTGACAGCTCCTTCTAACTTTCTTATCTGCCAAACATAGTGTGTGTGCTTTAACCTCATGGCGGCAGGATGATTGTTCCACCCCCTGGCACCCTATATGCATTTCAGAGATCAGACAGAAAGAAGGGAGAGAGAGTATAAACATGTGCAAACTTCATTTGCAGATTGTTATCGGGAAATCAAAAATTTTTACCTGAAGTCCCAACCAACTGCACTGTGCTTATATTTCATATGCGGTATTCTATCACATGGCCACTCCAAGATGTCATAGAGCCTAGGAAGTAACTCGACTTGCTACTCTCCCGAAATCAAGAGTTTGGGTTTTGTCCAGGCCACTACCAATGTCTGCTAGAATCTGTTAGTAGTTTTCCAATAGAACTATTTTCTTATAAAATTCATAATCCAGGCCAGTAATTCTCAAGAAAAAGGTTGAGTGGGCAGCATTTTACAATCACCTTAGAAGTTTGATCAAAATATACATGTCCCCCAACACCTACATTATAGTTATGACATTATGAGATATATCATATACATATGAGCTTATCCATACTCTGAAACAAAATTCTCTACCTCCGCTCCCCTGCCTCTACATTTGAGAACCATGAGACTATATAATGAATAAATTTGCCATAAAAAATACAGCAAAATGATGGATCTCCAATCCTTACACAAAGATTGTGATTGTCCATGAGAAAATTGAGGGATATTTCTTGCTCTATCTTCTACATTTTTTAACTGCAAACTGAAGATAAGAAGCATATACATTATGAGATCTAGGAGACATGAGTTCAAAACAGGTAACTAACCTCACATTACTCAATATGAGACAAAGACTCTTTTAAATTAGGAAAAACTCAAATGAAAGTTTCAATTATTTGGGGAAATATCAGCTTAAAATGATTTATACACTTTTACTTAGAAAGAGGGTATTTTAGAAATCTTTAATTATTTCACATTTATTTCTTCAAATCTACTGTTGGAGAAAAAATGGCAATCCATTTTATTATATACAGTATTTATAAAGAAAAATTTAAAATTATTACTCAAGGCAACAAATGATTCTTTGCAAAATATAATTCATCTTTGGCTAGGTGTACTTTATAATTACAATATTTTCCTTGAAATAATATATATATATATATATATATATATATATATATATATATATATATGCACACATACATACATACTTGCACACAACACACACACATATATATATGTATACCAGTAGACACAGTTCTTTACCAAACTGTAGATGTATTGGCAGGAACTATCTTAATTTCTTCTTGTGTTTATCTCAGTAACTTTCATTATGCTTAAGCTAGAAAGAAATGAGTCAACAAATACATTTATTTTACATGACCTGTAAAAAATTGTGGTGGGTGAAAAAGCAAATGTTTCTTCTTCTTAAACAAGCAATTTAAAGTGTCTTAATTTTTTGTGTGTGAGTGAAAATCAGTGGTAGGGAAATAGAACATTTGAGACTCAATGCTGTATTATTTTGATTGTATTCTATGGCTCCCTGAGAAGAAGATGAATAAGCAAAAGGAAATAAACTCTGCAAGATTCATGGTACAGCAAAAGTAAATCTAAATTAGAGTAACACACATTTTCATGCCACGGAGAATCTTGTTCCTGCATTTCAGTAACTTTTGCAAAGCCATTTGATACTCTAACGTCCTTATTGTTCATGAGTGAGAGCTAATCCCTAAGACCATTAGTTTTTATTCCAAAAGATATTTAAAACTCTCATTTACTACAATTACTGTGTATGAAAAGATAGCATAATGTATTGAAATGGACACATTACCACATGCTAGAACATCTCAGGAGATACTAAGACACTTTAAACTTAAGGTTGTATAAGTTGTCAATGGTCCAGAAAGGGGTCCATTTGGTTTTATTTGTGCTCTATAGTTGCATATTCCTTCTTATGGGAATTGCTTTCACAACAACCTAAAGAGGAAGCAGTTTAAACTTGCTTTTACCCACATTTAACTAGACTCTAGAACATGTCTCCATCACAGTATATACATTCATTGACAACAAGAACTAATCAGTGCAAGTATATACTGGCCAGCCACCTAAGAAGTGTTCGGGTAAAAGAAAATCTCCAAGAAACGTGGTAATGACTAAAGTCACTAATCATCTCATCTTGTTTGTCGAGTCACGTTAATGGTATAGTAATAAGGTGGCAACAAGATTTTTCAAGTTTCTTTGGGAACAACAGCTATCATACTTCAGAAGTCAATCACTAGACTTGCTATTAACATGCTATAGAACTATTATTGTGATCTGAAGATATTACAGAATCCGCAGATCTTAGCACAGAGTCAAAGTTTCTGCTATTATTATTTCTATTGTTGTTGTGTTAGGTGCCATTGAATCGGTTCCGACTCATAGTGAGCCTATAAACAACACAATGAAACACTGCCTGGTCCTGTGCCATCCTCACAATCATTGCTATGTTTGAATTCATTGTATTATTTTTATAGGTCTCCATATTATTAGCTGAGATTTCTAGAAATAAATGGAAAGAATCTCGTTTTCTTGCACACTGGAAGAATGTGCAAAATTACACAAATAATTGTGCTTGTTGCAAATCCCCATTGTGTAGTTACTTTCCAGGGTTTGATGGTGCTCTAGTCAAGGCAGAGCATGTAGAAATTCTGGACATAAGGTTCAAAGTAATGGAAAATTTCCTTCTACATTATTAAGAAAGCCTGTGCACTAGATGTTTTCTAGTCCCCAGACATCTGCTTGATAGCAGCGCTCAACCATTGTGTCTAAATAGTACAATGACAAAGAACATCATTTGGAAGCTGAGAATTATTTTAAGACATTCTATGTTTTTAAGCTTCTTGAGAAAAGAAAAAAGAAAAGGACTGATTTTGAAATATGACATGTAGATGCTGAGCTTTCTACCAGAACTCATGCAGTCGGGGACTGCTCTTTTGCTGTTTATTAACAATGAGGCTGGTTTACATGACACTTTTATGTACAAGCAGGAGGCCTTTCGGGGATTTTAAAATGTGAATTATAGTTCCATTGTACTTCCACTGAATTATGAGCCTGGGATTTATTTAATATTATTGAAGCTGTTCACTCAGAAGCTTATTATATGTTCTCTTTAATTAAGTATGGGATTTCTTGCTTCTGCAGGGCAACTTAAATGTTACTCTGAGAATTCTTTTTTCAGGTAACCAGTATATTTCTTTGTTAGTTTTGTAGGAAGCATTTTAATATGAAGATAATATTATTGACACTTAAAAAACAGTACAATCTTACAATTTCTTAAATTCTCAGGCTTTGGAATATAATTAAACATTTTATAACTAATCTAACTTAAGTGGCTATAATATGGGGGAAGATATAAGATACATATCTTAGGTTGGGTTCTCTACAGAAGCAAAACCAGTGAAGCATACACGCACACACACACACACATAGGGAGAAAGAGAGAAAGATTTGTCTCAAGGAAATGACTCACCTGGTTGTAGAGGCTGGCAAATCCCGAGTCTGTGAGTCAGGTATGTGGCTGGAGGCTTCTCCTGACTCTCGTAGTTGCAGAGGCTGATAAACCCAAGATCAATAGGTCAGATGGCAGGCTGTTGGCTCACAGGCTATGGAGGCCAACGAATCCCAAGATCAGCAGGTCAGATGGCAGGTTGCTGATTTACAGGATGCAGAGACTGATGAATCTCAAGATCTGCAGGCAATACGGGAGGCTGCTGGCTCAAGTCCCAAGAAACAGAGATCAGATGATGACGAACCAGATTCAGGATCCAAAGCAAGCAAGTAAGCCTTGCCAGAATGTACATATATATATTCGAATCAGGCCACACACCTGAGAAAACTCCCCTTACCACTGGATTGACTGATATCAGATCACTTCATGAAGGATGACTGTAACGTTACATAAGTGCCAAATTACATCATTACATAACTTCTAAACTACATCATTCCATAACTGAGAAACTACTGAGAATCATGGCCAAGTCAAGTTGACTCCCAACCTTAACCATCACAGTACATTTTTCAGAATTGGGTGTGGGTTGTTGTTGTTGGGTGCCATTGAGTTGGTTCTGATTCATAGCGACCCCATGTACAACAGAACAAAACACTGCCCAGTCTTGCACCATCTTCACAATCCTTTTTATGCTTGAGCCCATTGTTGCAGCCACTGTGTCAATCCATCTCCTTGAGGGTCTTCCTCTTTTTGACTGATCCTTTACTTTACCAAGCATGATATCCTTCTCCAGGGACTGATCCCTCCTGATAATATGTCCAAAGTATGTGAGACATAGTCTCACCATCCCTATTTCTAATGAGCAATCTGGCTATAATTCTTCCAAGACAGATTTGTTCGTTCTTATGGCAGTCCATGGTATATTCAGTGTTCTTCGCTAATACCACAATTCAAAGATGTCAAGTCCTCTTCGGTCTTTCTTATTAATTATCTAGCTTTTGCATACATATGAGGTGATTGAAAACTCCATGGCTTGGATCAGGTGCACATTAGTCTTCAAGGTGGTTTCTTTGCTTCTCAACACTTTAAAGAGCTCTTTTGCAGCAGATTTGCCCAATACAGTGTGTCTTTTGTGGGTAGAGTTGATTATCCTTGCAATATTTATAAAAGTTATGGGTACTACATATGGTAAAAATGGATCATGGTCTGTCTTTTGCAACATAAAAATAGTTCAACAGAAGGACTCAGAGCTGATTTTTACATAGTCTTGTAAAATATCATTCTACTGATCTTTCCCTTGCATTGCTGTGTCCCCATGTTACAAACATACAACATTGCTTTCCTCATTCTGATTCTCTTTGCTCTTTGCACAGTTTATGATTATATTGAAGATGATAATTACAATCACAATTATCATTATACCTGGAGTACTTACTGCATACGAGGTAGTATGTGTGTGATTACATTTTATACATTTTATATGTGTTATTTCATTTTATATTCAAATCAACCTAATGCAATTTGTAACCATAGTGTGGTTAAATGGTCTGGCTCAGCAATCAGATGCAAGTTCCCTTTTTTTTTGTTCTAGCAGTGAGGAGCTTTGTGATTTTTTTTGTATCTCTATGTATTAGTTATATCATTATTAAAGTGTTGATAATACTGGTATGTACTAATTTGTCATATGGAAGAAATCAATACATTATAGTTGTTAGTAATATAACTAGCTCACTTTTACAATTGAGAAAACCAAAGCTTAAAAATAAAAAGCAATCTGTCAATATCATACAGCTCTTAAAAAGTTTAGACAGGATTTGGATCCAGGTCTTCCTTCTGACATCAGAACCACACTTTTAAATGACATGACTTTACTGTCTGATATCACTAATCTAGTTTTGTCAAATATTTTTCATATTTTAATGTTTTATTTATACAGAAACAAACTTTCTTTATGTAAACAGATTGGATATTTTAGCTGAATATAATTGAAGATGGTTAATATGATGCTTTATGCTGGGTACAGTAAATATTGACCAATATTTGTACATAAATATGTTAAGAAAATGCTCTATATTTTTTTTAGAAATGTCCCTGTGATAACACATATGCATACTAAAATACTGTTTATCAGAATCAGGAGATAACTTTCTGAATAGATGCAAGTGCTCCTATGTATAAATTGAAGGGCAAATGAAGAGTAGTAATTGAAATTGTTGGATGGAGGAAGCATGACAACTGATATTTATGCAGAAATGGAACTAACAATTACCGACAGTGAATTGAGGCTCTATGTATTCATTGTTATATTAGTTGTCAAATGATCCAATAAACCATTATTATTCAAATATTAAAGAAACAAAACTGCTGTTCATGGAAGGTGAACATCATAGTAATGGAACAAATTATTATTACAGGCCAAAGAAGAAAGTAAAAGAAAAGAAGATTTTTAGTCAAAGTTCGAAATCTGTGATTTTGTTGCAATAAAAACTGAAGACCATCTAGAATACTACCCTAACATATGGTGATGGCTTTAAATTAAAAAAAAATGTAAAAACTCCCAATTGCTAGGGGCAGTGATTTTCATTAATAACATCACCAGCCACTGGACCAGTGATGAACTTCATTCCAAATATCACTTACTGAGTCTGTTTTTGATTCTGTAGACATTTCACTTATTTAGTGTGTAACTCTTACATGCTTTTAGTATTTTTATTGTAGTTTAAGTGAAATTTGTTATATTTGGTTACTTTAATCTGTTTGGAGGATCAGCTAATAAATTACTAAAAACAAAACAAAATAAAAACTACTAAGATAGAATCAGTCAAGCTTGTCTTGATGAAATCACCAAGTAATAGAAACAGGCTAGGGTAGGGCACATTTGTGCTGGATAAACCCCATTACTGAAATCCTCTAATATATTTCCCCCCTCAATTAACTAATATAATATTTTAATTGTAATTGAAACTGGTTTGGGAAGTTTTTGTTTTATTCTTTCCTTTTCCTACATTTGCAAAGGTTTAAGTTATGCTAGGGTATATAAAGCATGACAATATTACAAGGAATTCTCATAACATGGATGAAACTGGAGGACATTATGCTGAGTGAAATAAGTCAATAACAAAAGGACAAATATTGTATGAGACCTCTATTGTAAAAACCCATGAAAATGTTCACATGCAAAATGTAACAATCCTTGTTGGTTACCAGGGATGGGAGGGGAGGGGGGGAGATACCAAATAGGCAATAGATAAGTGGTATCTTGGGTGAAAGGTGAGACAGTACACAATACAAGGGAAACTAACACAACCTGCATAAGGAAAGGTCATGGAGGCCCCATGGACACATCCAAACTGCCTGAGGGACTAAAGTTGCTAGAAGGAGGGCTCTGGGGACCATGGTCTCAGGGAACATCTAGCTCAATTGGCATGACACTACTTATAAAGATAATGCTCTACATTCTACCTTGGTGAGTAGTGTCTGGGGTCTTAAAAGCCTGTGAGCGGCCATCTAAGATACTCCACTGGTCTCATCCCTTCAGGAGCAAGGGAGAATGAAGAGAACAGGATACAACGAAAAGATTAGTCCAAAGGACTACTTGACCACAGCTAGCAAGACCTCCACCGGACTGAATCCAGTACAGCTAGTTGGTGCCCGGCTACCACCGCTGACTGCTCTGACCAAGATCACAACAGAGGGTTCTGGACAGAGCTGGAGAAGGATGTAGAGCATAATTCTAACTCACAAAAAAAAAGACCAGATTTACTGGCCTAAAGGAGACTGGAGAAACCTCAAGAGTATGGCCCCCAGACACCCTTTTAGCTCAGTGGTGAAGTTACCTTCGAGGTTCACTGTTCAGCCTGGGAGTGGACAGCCCAATAAAACCAAATGAGACTAATGAGGTACAGGAGTCCAGTGACAAGGGCCAGAAGGCAGAAGGGGAGTAGGAAGCTGATGATAGAGAACACAAGGTTGAGTAAGGATACTGTTGATGTGTTGTGAGATTGTTAACCATTATTATAGGGCAACATTTGTAGTAACTGTTAAATGGGAGGCTATTTTGTCCTGTAAGCCTTCATCTTAAGTGAGAATAACAGCACAATTAGAAGAGCGTAGTCAATGTCACTTAAATGTGTACGTAAAAAGTTTTAAAATGGGGTATCTTTGGCTATGTGTATTTTCACCAAAAAAAAAAAAAAAAAAAAAGCTGAGAATTTAGAGGGTTAAAATGTTGTGGGGTTGTTAACCAAAGTAGTAAAACAGCATGTGTACTACTGTTACATGAGAAACTGTTTGTTCTGTAAGCCTTCACCTGAAGTACAATAAAATATTATATAAAAAAAAAAATATTGCAAGGAATTTGAGGAGGGCATTAAATCTCCAACTCCTCAGTGGGGAAGTCACCTACCAGAAATATAGGGGTCAGCCAGCATTCCCTTACAGAATCTCCTGGAAGCCAGTTCAATTTTCTGTGTTTGAAAGATGGAATAAAAGAGGCACCAAACCCTTTGCTGTCAAGTTGAAGAGGCACAATACTGTGGAAAGGAAATGTTTATTCTGTTAGATGCATTCTGTCAGTTTTGGAGACAATACCAATCGTATGAGGACAAGATGATTGTTGAAATAAATGGGAATGAAAGAGGGAGGGTGAGTTTGAGATTAAATAGGAAGATAATCAAGGCATGAAGATCACACAGTATTATTATCTATAAAAAAGATATAACAATATACTCATCATAGGGCTGTCCTGAAGATTCACTGAGATCAACTATAGAATAGTATCTAGTACAAATATAAGCTGAAATTTTATTTTCTTCTTCTCCCCTGATTTCCTCCACACAGACACAGAACAAAAGCCCTCCTGTATGCATGAAGTTAACCCTCTCGAGTCTCCCTCAAAGAATACATAATCATCAGTAGAACCACAAGTTTTAAACTTTCTTGGCTCTTGTGATCTACAGCTTTTAGCAATAGCTCTTTGCAGAGCCCGGATTCTTGACAGGAACTATGTGTGTGCTTTGGGACCTAGAGACTCTAAATTAAAATGTAAATCTCTTTTTCAGTAAAACTTGCAATTTCTGTAGGCAATAAGCAAGCTAATGACAT
Organism: Dugong dugon; assembly: GCA_030035585.1. Taxonomy (NCBI): domain Eukaryota; kingdom Metazoa; phylum Chordata; class Mammalia; order Sirenia; family Dugongidae; genus Dugong; species Dugong dugon. The sequence continues at coordinate 41,846,827 of CM057479.1, forward strand.
GCTGACTTTACCCAATATGGTTTAATTTATTGTGTTGCCCACAGTTAGTCCTTATTTTGAAGCAACCGGGACCCATTCCCATAAATGGAATGCCAGAGCTGAAGCCTAGGAGGGTAGGAAGGAAGACAATAAGGAGTATTATTTTTTTCTCTTTCTCTAGATTTGAAGTTATCTTCAAGTGAGTCTGTGAAGACTTCAGAGATACACCACTGGCTAAGAAACTTTAGGACAATTATTGAAGCCATGATTTGGGGCAGATATGATTTATACTATCAACTAAACAATAAAAAAAAAAAAATTGAAAGCTACCAATTTTTATATCCAAAATGTTATTCTGTGGTGAAAGACCTAGTTTTACCCTAAGAAAAATGGCCTTTGTTCTCAGTTCTGGAGAAATAACCATTGGAGCAATTGGTGTGCCTTGGTCTGGGACTCCTAGGCTACACTTGTGGATTTGTGTTGGCCAGTGGGGGCTGACCAGACCAGAAAAGACATATTGAGGCTGTTACTAACTAACCACAGGGGCATGATTTAGCCAATAATGCAGGACTGACCAATAAAAGCCTAGAACATGAAGGCTCGGAGAGCTTCCTGGTCAGTGAAAGGAAGGTGATGTGCCCTCTCTGTGACATGGCATCTCTGAGTCAGGAACCTTCTCAAATTTTGCATGTGCATCTCTTCCTTATGATGATCTGGATCTATATTCTTTTATTATAATAAAGGTAGTGATTTTAAGTATAATATCTTCCATGAGTTTTGTGAATTATCCCAGTATATTAATGGACCTAACTATAGTGTCCTCAGCCCCAGGTGGCTAAGGTAAGAGAGAGAGAGAATTGTGTTTATGACTGGTGTGAGAAATGATGGAGAAGTGGGAAGGCAGAGATATGATTAATCTCTGACTCCTAGAAATTGGCTTTTTGCTGATTCTCATCCACAAAATTGTTGTTTAGGTAGAATGTTTGGAAGATGGTGAATAATTTTTAATGCAGTTTTAAAAGTTTCAGTATTTGTTTTTCTTTCGAATGTGGATTGAAATTTTTAATTTCAAATACACATGAATATACGTTGTGTTGCTTTTCTTTTCCTTGCCTGCATGTTATCTTCTTTTGCTTAAGCATTTTTAATTCTTTTTATCTAAAGACTACTTTTTTTTAATATTCTACATTCTAACTTCTTATTTTAGTATTCAAACATTTCAACCAAGACCATGGAAATTGACTTGTATATCATAGCAATATTTTCTGTGTAAGTCATTCAACATGTATTAAGTGTTTACATTTATATTAAGTGTTTACATTAATTAGATGTTTACTAGGTGTGACAAATACAAAAATGATGCACACATTAGGCCCAGCTTTGTAGGATTTCATAATCCAGTGCATTATCATCAAATAAAGTATAATGTAAGCCACATACTCAATTTTGAACTTCCTAGTGGTCACATTAAAAGTAAAATAGAATGATAAAAATATTTTTTATATATTAGTGTAGCCAAAATACAATAATTTCAAACTGCAACTAATAAAACATTTATAATGAGACATCAGAGAGAAGACTGTGAAACAGGTCCTTGATAGACAGACCCTTCAGTAGAATAAGTATGCAAGTAACACAAACAGCCCAAAATGTTTTCCTATATAGATGTAAAAGAGAGATGACCGGTCATGAAATGCGAGTGGCTAATAATAGTTATTTACATTTATTTCCACAGCAGCAGGTCCAGAAAGGTTGGCTCAGTAAATTGGGAGAATATACCAGTTTAGAAACTCTGGACTATTCCTTCGCTTTCAGAAACTTAACTCTGAAAGACTAAAATGGGCACACACATACATGATCATGAAATGGAGAAAAATTTTTTGACAGAACTCTTCAGCAGTTAGGAAAAGATGGGAGCTTTAAGGAACTACTTTCCTCAAGAGAAACGTCTGGGCATGATGGAATTGAACAGCACTGCAGATGTCCATCAGCATATTCCACTGGGCAGGATTCTGCTGCAAAAGACCTCTTTAAAGTGTGAAGAAGCAAGGATGTCACTCTGAGGACTAAGGTGCAGCTGATTCAAGCCCTGGTACTTCCAATTGCTGCATATGCATGCGAAAGCTGGGCAATTTATAAGGAACACCGTAGAAAAACTGATGCATTTAAATTATGGTCTTGGCAAAGAATATTGAATATATTATGTACTGCCAAAAGAACAAACAAATCTATCTTGGAAGAAGTGCAGCCAGAATGCTCCTTAAAAGCAAGGATAGCAAAACTTTGTCTTAAGAACTTTGGACATGTTGTCAGAAGGGACCAGTCCCTGGAGAAGGAAATCATGCTTGGTAAAGTAGAGAGTCAATGAAAAAGAAGAAGACCCTTAATAAGATGGATTGATGCAGTGGCTGCAACAGTGGGCTCAAACAGAGCAAAGATTGTTTAAGAATGGTGCAGGACCAGGCAATGCTTCATTCTGTTGCTCATAGTCAGAACCTACTTGATGGCACCTAACAACAACAGGTGTCCATAAGCTATGATTCAGTGATTCCAAGCCTAGGTATTTAGTAAAATAATCTGAAATTTATACTTAAAGTTCAAAGTAAATTCTGTGAAAATTACTAATTCTGATTTTTAAATTTGTAAATGTTTCAGCCTAAGTACTTTCAGAACTCATATCTTTTTTTCCTCCATATTTTTGCAGACTCATAATTGTTAAATAAGTTTTCCTTAAGTATGATCATTTTGAATGTTCACTAGATGGTTAAAATTTATAGACCTTCTTAATTTTATTCCATTCTGGTATAGGTGATAATTTTACATAATAAAAAAAAAGGTTTCTAAATCTCAGTACTATTGATATTTATAAACATAATTCTTTTTTGGGAGTGTGTTCCAGTATGTTGTAGGATGTTTAGCAGTACACCTGGCCTTTATGCACTAGGTGTTACTAGCACTAATCAACTTGTGACAATCAAAAATATTTCCAGACATTGAAAAATGTCCTCTGAGGGACAAAATCACCCATGGTTAAAAACTATGAATTAAAAAAAAGTAGGTCCATCAAGTTACTTAAAACAGATTGAGATATTCTAAACGTTATTTATAGGTTTTTCAAAATTAAGTTTTGTATACGATTTGTTCTCTCATCCTTTGATTTGTTTAGTTCTACTTACATTTTGTAGGGACAAATTTCAAATTCTTCCCATTTGCAAGCTTTGTTTCTAATCATTAAATTTCACTAGAAACTACAGGATTGGAGGAAGAGTAATTAACAATCTGCAATATGCAGATGACACAACTTGTTTGCTGAAAGCAAAGAGGACTTGAAGCACTTATTGATAGAGATCAAAGACTACAGCCTACAGTATGGATTATACCTTAACATAAAGAAAACAAAAAGCCTCACAACTAGACCAACAAGCAACATCATGATAAACGGAAAAAAATATTGAAGTTGTCAAGGATTTTATTTTACTTGGATCCACAATCAACTTCCATGGAAGTAGCAGTCAAGAAATCAAGTGACATATTGCACTGGGCAAATCTGCTGCAACAGATCTCTTTAAAGTGTTAAAAAGCAAAGATGTCACTTTGAGGACATGGTATTTTCAATTGCCCCATATGCATGTGAAAGCTGGACAATGAATAAGGAAGACCAAAGAAGAATTGATGTCTTTGAATTATAGTGTTGGGGAAGAATATTGAATATATCATGGTCTACCAGAAGAACGAACAAATCTGTCTTGGAAGAAGTACAGCCAGAATGCTCCTCAGAAGGGAGAATGGCCAGACTTCTTCTTATGTGCTTTAGACATGTTATCAGAAGGGACCAGTCGCTGGAGAAGAACATCATGCTTGGTAACATAGGGGGTCAGTGGAAAAGAGGAAGACCCTCAATGAGATGGATTGACACAGTGGCTGCAACAGTGGGCCCAAACAACAGCAACTATTGTGAAGATGGTGCAGGACCAGGCGGTATTTTGTTCTGTTGTACATGGGGTCACTATGAGTCAGAACCAACTGGTAGACACCTAACAACAATTGAAGCTACAAAAGATGATGATTTTGAACTCTGTAAATTGAATAATTTGTCTTAAGATTTTTCACTTTGAACAAATTGCAATCAAAATCTAGATAATTTATGAAAATATTCAATACTATTGTAGAACACTTATACTGATTTACAAAATAACTTGTCAAAACCACAAATAATTCTAAAATTTTGATGACAAATAACAAAGAGAAAATGTGAATACTGACCTGCTAAAATACATTTTTTAAATTCATCACCAAATTTGTCATAAAAATGTTCTGTACTCTATTTGCATACATTAAATGTACTTATACGTTTGGAAAGATTACAACTCCTCTTTTTATTGGTTATCATGCTTGATTAAACGCAGTTACAAATTATGAATGGCTACAACTAGTTCCATATGCATTTTTGCTATATTGAGTTTCTTATAGTAAGAACATTATCTTCACTGTGTATGTGTCTATATGTGTATATATTTGTAGAGTCAGTTTCGACTCATAGTAACCCCATGTGACAGAGTAGAACTGCCCCCATTGGATTTTCTATGCTGTAATCTTTATGGGAGTAGATCATCAAGTCTTTCTACCATGGAGCTGCTGAGTGTGTTTGAATAGCCAACAATTTGGTTAGCAGCTGAGTGCTTAAACGTTGTGCCGCCAGGGCGCCTCATCTTCAATGTAACTCCACTAAAATTTGTATTTATTTTCTTCAATTTTAAATTATCTAGATTAATTTTAAGTAGCATTGACAATAACACCAAACATTTCATCTTCGGTCTAATGACTTCGGAAAGCTTTATTGGATTACATGATTTGTATGGAACGATTGAACCATTATTAGAATGAACTGAATTTCTATTTGAAACTGAAAATAACACTTGTTTCACTTAAGTGTTTGCAAAGTTCTTCTAGGAAGCCAACAACAAGCAGTTATGATCTCACTTTCTCTAAAAGTGCAAAAACCGTGAAATAGGAAATTAATAAAGTCCATTTAGTAGTGCATCCTCTGATCTAAATAGAAAGTCATGCTCCACTGGATCATATATCAGTGGTACATTTCCTGTGACGTAAGTGGAATTTAAGCTTCAAGTTTCTTCATTTGCACCAGACTTTCCCACTGTCCTGAGAGTGATCCTAGCCATGTGTTCACAATTTTTCAAATTGTAGACTAGAGTATTTTAATCATGATACATTATGTTCTGTCTCTCTAGTCCCACTTCTTCTTCATCATTTTTTTCCTATTCTTGGGTGATGTTGTAGGGGCTACAGGCTTTTCTGAAAACCAGCAAAGAGCAATTTGAGCTGAGGTTTACTGGACTATATTTAGATGGTTTTCAGTCCCCTTTGTGTATAAGTTACATGTTTTCCTGAAGTAGGAATGACTTACAGAAATGTGTGGCCCATTGTTTGGACTCATCTGGTGTTATGCCACGGAAGTGAAGGGCCAGAACTTTCTGAGCGCGACCTACAGTACCAAGCATCTGAATTATGTGAAGAGTGGAAAAGGAACAAGGTTGGAATATAAGGAACAAGAAACCAGTCTGTGAAAAGTCTTCCAATCATCAGATGTGTAGTATTGTACTGGAGGATTCAGTTTTAATTTACATCTAGTCAGAATAGAAATTCTCAAAGTGTTTAATTGATTGTATCCAGGAAACTTCTTAGGTTTGGTTTAGTCAGTTGTGCTGACTTCCCCTGTAGTGCGTGCTATCCAATCAAACAATTTGAGGGACAGAGTAGCAGGGGTGGGGGTCTGGGAACCATGCTTTCAGGGTACATCTAGGTCAATTGGCATAACAAAGCTTATTAAGAAAATGTTCTGCATCTTACTTTGGTGAGTGGTGTCTGGGGTCTTAAAAACTTGCAAGTGGCCATCTAAGATGTATCAATTGGTCCCAACCACCTGGAGTAAAGGAAAATGAAGAACACCAAAGACACAAGGAAAGTATTAGCCCAAGAGACAGAAAGGGCCACATGAACCAGAGACTTCATCAGCCTGAGACCAGAAGAATTAGATGGTGCTTGGCTACCAGCAATGACTGCCCTGACAGGGAACACAACAGAGAGTTCCTGATGGAGCAGGAGAAAGGTGGTGTGCAGAACTCAAATTCTAGTAAGAAGACCAGACTTAATGGTCTGACTGAGGCTGGAGGAACCCCGGAAAACATGGCCCCCAGATTCTCTATCAGCCCAGAACTAAAACAATTTCCGAGGCCAACTCTTCAAACAGGGATTAGACTGGACTGTGGGACATAAAGTAAAAAAAGAAAAAGAAAAAATAACAGAAATTCTATGCAGTCAGGAATATAAGAATATATCCTTAATGCATAAATCACACACAACACACATACATATATATTTCATAATCTCCATAAATCAGACAAAATAAAGCTTATCAAAATTGTGTTTTAAAGAAAAATACAATAGTTCTATAAAAAAAAGAATGTATCTGTGTATGAAGTTTCATGCAATTTTAATTTCAACATGTCAGATCATGTCTTTGAAGAAACAAATATTACATGGACAAAACTTCTACTTGTATTTATCAAGTCCATAGTTGATTAAAAAATTATGTAACTAAATTTAATATAGTAACAATTTAAAAATGCATTTGAATTATTCTTGTGTATGCTATAACTTAAGATTAATGTTACATGTTCTTTCCGATTTGTTGATTGCATGAACATTAAAATTATTACTATAATTGTGTATCACATTGTAAATTAATAATTTTATTATGTTTCTAAATTTTAAAATATGCAGTTATTTATTTTCTTGTCTATAAAAATAATTATTTTGTATCTGATTTTGTTTTCAAAATGTGGCATTTTTTTTCTAAGAAGACCTTATCATTTTATGGATTTCTGGTCCCATAAAACTTGGATTCACTCCCTGACTTAAACTCCAAAAAATAATAACCGTTTTAGCACTGCCCTTCATACTTCTCTCTCTACAGCTGAACTGCTCAACTTCTATTTCTCAATTTTTTTTTTTTTACCTATTCTGTAATTTCACATAAACATGCAGAAACCATTACTATTCTAAGCAAACTAGGGTGTAAGATCATTTCACATAGTGTAGTAGTCTTATATTTCTGTCTTTATCAGTTTTTTCAGTTGTATTGTGGGGATGAAAATAGTATCTATTTTGCAGCATTGTTTTGGGTATTAAATGAAATGAAATTGTTTTGTACACTAAATTCCAAATTAATGTTGTATCTTGCTATAATGATTTTTCTTATTGTGATAATTTTTCTTCTGTTCACTGGATCTGCTCTCAGAATAATTTAGCATAACCTAGCCTCCTACAGCTCCAAATCCTCTGACTCAATTTCTCCCGTGCACTCCAGGGAAGAATCACTTAAGACAGGAAGAATTCTTCCCTTACCTTAATTTTTCCACTATCTTCAATGCATCAGATGGGAAAATGTTTTGATATCAGGTCTTTTGCCTTGTTGGTTGAATGTAAGGTTATGTTGTAGCAAAGCTAGTTTTAACCAGAATTTTCTTTAAAAACAACCAACCCCCCCCCCCCTTTGTGAAGTAAGGAGCCCTGGTGGCACGGTGTTTAACAGCTAACAAAAAGGTCAGCAGTTTGAATCCACCAGGCACTCCTTGGAAACACTATGGGACAGTTCTACTCTGTCCTATAGGGTCATTATGAGTCAGAATCGACTCGATGACAACAGGCAAGGGGTTTGTGATGTAAAAGGTATTCTCTCTTTCTAAAGTGAATTGATATGAATTTACCAATGTGAGTGTCTTAGAATGGATTGTCTAGAGGAGTAAAACCACTGAAGCATAGAGAGAGAGAGAGATTTTAAGGAAATGGCTCACACAGTTGTGAAGGCTGGAAAGTCCCAAATCTGAGGGTCAGGAGTCAGGATGGAGGCTTCTTCTGACTCACATCGTTGCAGGGGCTGAAGAAGCCAAAACTGGCAGGTCAGATGGCAGTCTGCTTTTTCAAGTACCAAGAACTGGAGGTCAACGGATGACAAGTTGGATGTAGGACTGAGATATAGAAAGCTTTGCCAGAAAGTCCATATACATTGGATGCAGGCCACAACCCCCAGGAAACTCCCCTTATATCAGATCACAAAAGAGAGGATAATTACATAATACTGGGAATCATATCCTAGCCAAGCTGACATATAATATTAATCATCAGAGTGGATTTTATCATTTTTTTTTTATTTTGTATTGAGTAAGGATATTCCCTGAAATGATGCTGTGCTTATGTATGAGCTTTTTATTTTTTTTTTTAATTTTCCCAAGGACAAGAAATTCATGATTGCTCTGGAAACACATATTTGGGGGTTATTTCTCCTTGCTGAGTGGATGCCTAAAGGCCTATGTCTCTTTCTCATTGGCATCTTCTTGGCAGTGTTCTTCTCTCTTTAGGTATTCAAATATATTGCTTCCTATTTTTCTATAACATTGTATACCTAGTATATTAAAATTGCCATTTTTTTATTAATAAATGTGAACTATTTGAATGATTCTTTCATTTAATACAATAATTCCCAAATGATAACAAATGAGTTAGAAAACACTCCAGTGTATCATGAAGGTCTCCCTAGTATATTTCAGTAAATTTTTTTCACTTTTACAGTCCTTTCTTGCATAAGTTACCAGGACACTTGCATTAGTCATGTGCTCTTCACTATTTCCTTGAAGTAACTATGTGGCCCGGTTCACTTTGCATATGTCCTCCATGTCTTCAAAGAGAAAAGAAAATGGTGAGTTCTAGGCACAGGTGTGCATTCAGGGTTGTATCCTTTCACTATACTTACTCAATCCATGCTGAACAAATAATCTGAGAAGCTGGACTATATGAAGAAGAATGTGGCATCAGGACTGGAGGAAGACTTACTCACAATTTGTGATATGCAAATAATGCAGCCATGCTTCCTGAAAGTGAAGAGGACTTGAAGCATTTACTGACAAAGATCAAAGACTACAGCCTTCAGTATGGATTGCACCTCAACATAAAGAAAACAAAATTCCACACAATTGGACTGATAAGCCACATCATAATAAATGGAGAAAAGATGGATGCTTTCAAGGATTTCATTTTACTTGGATCCCCAATCAATGCCCATAGAAGCAGCAGATAAGAAATCAAATGACACATTGTATTGGGCAAATTTGCTGCAAAAGACCTCTTTAAAGTGTTAAAAAGCAAAGATGTCACTTTGAGGACTAAGGTCCAAACCATGGTATTTTTAATCACCTCATATGCATGTGAAAGCTGAACAATGAATAAGGAAGACCTAAGATGAATTGACACCTTTGAATTATGGTGTTGGGGAAGAATATTGAATATACCATGGACTGCCAAAAGAATGAACAAATCTGTCTTGGAAGAGGTACAACCAGAACGCTCCTTAGAAAGGAGGATGACCAGACTGTCTCAAGTACTTTGGACATGTTATCAGGAGGGACCAGTCCCTGGAGAAGGACATCATGCTTGGTAAAGTAGAGGATCAGTGAAAAAGAGGAAGACCCTCAAGGAGATGGACTGATACAGTGACTGCAACAGTGGGATGAAACATAGCAACGATTGTCAGAATGGCACAGGAAGGAGCAGTGTTTTGTTCTGTTGTACATAGGGTTGCTTTGATTCAAAATGGACTACATGGCACCGAACAACAAGGCACAATTTTTTTAAGTTAACTTTTGGTGTACTTTTCCTTGTAATGTCATCAAACTTGGCCATGTAAAATTCTGGTTGATAGAGAAAATTGGGAAGACTTGGGACTTGAAACTATTTTCGTCTGTGCAGAGATTTCTGGGGGAAGATAGTCAAATGCATGTTCTGCAGTATATCAGTTTGATTGTAGAATGAAATGATATGGAAGGAGCTATTTATTTGTTGAAGCAAATCAAAGGACTATAGAGAGTTTTCCAGAAGGAGAGGAGAATTCAGAGAGAGGGCTTTAGGGGCAAGGAAATTTATAAGTTCAGGCCAGCAGGCGGTTGCTATCAGGTAAGTCTATAAGCAAGTAGCAAGTCATTTACTGGACTTGAGTCTAGGGTGAACTAAGTTCTTTATTGGGAAGGAAACTAAAAACTTGTAAGAACAAGGCATGACCTAGAGAATCTGATATAATTTAAAGTTAATAAGGCAGGGATTGAGGCCTAGAAAAGTGTCATTGGTTTTGGGAAAGGTAATTACTACCTCATCTATTCACAACCTATACTGCACTGGACACATAACATGAATTTTCTTGTTTAACACACTCACATAAGCACTCACACGTGCATGTATACAATCATATGTAGCATGTTAGTATGTCCATTCTGGAAGTTAAGGTCACATAAAGAAAGGTTAAGTAGCATGCCAAAGTCCTGTAAGTAAATAAATTTATTCATTGGACAAAGATTTAGTACTTTGAAATGGATACACATTAAACATGTTAAATGTTAACGAACTTCCAGAAATTGTGACTGAATCTCACAAACCTTCCTATATATAACAATTATTATTTAAGGGTTGAAATAAAATTTGGAAGAAATTATCATTCTCCATTCCTTGTGAAATATACCCCTTTAGTATACAGTCGGGTGTTGCTTAATGTCCACAATATGTTCTATGAAAAAAGCGTTATGTGATTTGGACACCGCACAAACACCATTTAAACAGGCAGTCCCTGGATTATGAACATCCAGCTTACATATAACCCATAGTTACGAATCAACTCAAACTGTGTTACATTAAAAATTTGAGGTACATTCAATGGTTTGTAATAACAAATGGGTGTTACTTTGCAACTTGCATCAAAACATTAATATTATTATTACTGTCTTACTTTGTTAAAGATATTTTAATGTATCTGAAAGTGTTTCTTTCAAGTTTTTTACCCATAGAAAGTTACACTATATAATCTTACGGAGCTTGGATGTTGCATGAATAGACATTATGCTGTGTATAACTGTATTTTATTACTTAGTATACTTTATTATTGAAGTATTGGTCTACTTTTTCTCCTTGGATGGCATATGTACAACTATGATATCATATGCGTTCTCACTAATCTCAGTATTTCAAGAATATTTTGGCCAGTCTACATAATTTTCAATCTGCACTAATTTTACTTAGTTTTGCTATTTATTGGCTGTCTACCATGCCTCTGTCAGTTTGATGTACTGTGGTAGCTTGAGTGTTGCTGTGATACTGGAAGCTTTGCCACCAGTATTTCAAGTATCAGTAGGTCATCCTTGGTGGACAGGTTTCAGTGGAGCTTCCGGGCTAAGTTCTAAGTATTAAAAAACAAGAAGGTAAAATTATTCCCTTGGAATTCACTTTAAATCTTAGCAATCAATTTTATGTGTAAATCATAATTTAATTTGAAGCTGAATTATTTTATCTAAAAATGATTGTTACTGTTTAAGAAATAATACTATACAGTGGAACTAATGGAGCACTGGTGGTGCAGTGGTTAAGAGTCTGGCTGCTAACCAAAAGGTCAGCAGTTTGAATCCTTGAGCCACTCCTTGGAAACTCTATGGGGCAGTTCTACTCTGTCCTTTAGGGTCCCTATGTTTCAGAATTGACTCAATGGTAATGAAGGTTTTTTGGTATGGAACTAATAAAACTTTAAAGATAAATACTGGATATGTGTTGTGAGGCAGCACAGATCCTTTATGAGTTATGTCAGTGGATTACTTTACACAGGATAAATTTTTAAAAGCTTGAACAGTACAAATAACTGATTTTTCAATGATGCTATATAACTTTTCTATGCCTTATTAGCTGCTTGCTTTACTTATAGTTCTGAGTTTGTGATGGAAACATAGGTTAAGAGTCATGAATCTTTATGCCTCAGTTCACAAGGCAACTAACAGATCACTTTGACTCCCTCATTCTTATTAAACTTACCTGTAAACCAATAGTGTCGGTGCTGAATTATTTCTGATATTGAATCTATTTATGAACTGCAAAGGTTAACATTAAAGTGTGATTTATGCTGTGATCAAGAGCATGGTGTTAGAGCATCAAGTTATCTGTGCAAATTATAACCATAAATATATTTTAGATTCTGCTCTAAAGTCCTGCTATGAAGCTCTATGTTCTCTTTCATTCTTCCTCCAGGAGATTCCTTAGTATAAGAGTGCTGATAAAATCATAGCCTCTCAGATCCTGATGACTTCGTGAACAAAGTTGCTGTTTTCTTCCTCTTCTGTAGTTTCATTCAGCTGGAATTTTAATCTTTAAAATGTGAATTTTAACAATATGATCTGTGCTCTATTGCTTGCAGGCAAGTATTTCAGATCAGAAAATCACTCACAATATTTCATGGTGGTAGCAAAGAGCTTGGTATCTCTCCTAGTTAAGGGAATATGTGAGTCTTTGAAAGCTTTACCTTCGTACATCTCCAAGCTCTGTTTGAAGGCAGAGATATCAATTCTTCCCAGCTTATCTCATTTAAGCACACAGGTTTCACTGACAGCAGGTTATCAAGAGACATGTACACATAGATGAATTCAAATATGAAAAATAAGGAGAAACCCACTGGGTTAGGATGGCAGAATATCAAAAGTTGTGTATTAAGTTGGAATTTCTCTTGGATTATCTTAAATGTAAATGAGAAAATATCATCAAGCCTAAAGATGTTTGCAGCAGGAGTCTCTGAAATGCCATTACATCCTCCTTGATATTAGATATAACCTAATAGCCCTTGGGACTGTATTAATAGCTTAATCGTTATATCTCACATCTCACCAGCAGATAAGATAAATGAGATTTTTTGCCTTCAATTTTCTTTTCCCTGTTTCTTGATCTTGAAGTAAAAAGTCAATGAACAACATTTCCCTTAGATTTAGTGCTTAATTTGTGCCTCTTTATAAATAGTACTCTGATCAATTTTTTAAAGTTTAAAAAATCATCCCTTATGTATTTATTCATGTATTGTATGCATGAAATTGCACATTAAATAATTTTAATAAAAATAGACAAAACCACATGATATACAATGGATTTTATTATCAGATTGTATAAATAGTAGTAATAAAATAATATTTACCTGATAAATACATAAGTGTTCAAATGCTGTGTACAAAACTGATTTAAAGATGAATTATTTTCAATTAACTTGGGAGACTTAGGATTTAAAGGTGTATAATGTTAAGAATCTTTTTTACAGAGTGAAGAACCATATCAATTAAAGTTTAAACAATAAAATTCAAACAATATAAGTGTGGAAATACAGGTTTTATGATGAGTATTAAGTTTTGTCTGTTGCAAAATAAATAATGAACAACTTTATAATTTGTGTTCAATAGGGACATTAAGAAGGAGAATACATTCTCAGAGAATGACACCTTCATGGGAGGATATGTTTTTCTTCTCTACTTTAAATGCAGTAATGTAATTTTGATTTCTTGAAGTAAATAACAAAAATAATAATAATAATAAAAAATTTCCAACCAAGAATAGTATACCCTGCAAAATTCTCATTCAAATATGATGGTGAAATTAGCTCATTTCCAGATAAACAGAAATTAAGGGACTATGTAAAAACCAAACCAGACTTACACGAATTTTTAAAGGGAGTCCTTTGATCTGAGAACAAACAACATCAGACCACAGACTGAATATAGGACACAGGATTGTACTAGCCAGGTACCAACCTAGGAAATGAACTCTTAAGGACTATACAAATCCAAAAGAATTACAATAGGGAACCAGAAAGGTTAATCTGTAAATTACAACAGCGTCAGAACAATAAAACAGGGAATAAGTGGTGTAGGTATAGAACCTTCTAATGGAGAGGAAGGCAAGGCGATACCAAGTAATAATAGACAGGTTCAAATCTAGGAAGATACGGGTAAATTTCAAGGTAACCACAAAGAAAGTTAACAAATCTACCCATCAAAATAAAGAAGAAAAACAAAGTCTCAGTAAAAACAAAACCTACAAAAACAAAACAAATGAAAAAAAAAATCCACAAACAAAAGGAATTCAGCAAAGGAGAGTAAGAGGAACAAAGAAAATGTCAGCACCACAAAATGCAATCCCACTCCTAGAAATATATCCTAGAAAAATAAGAACTGTCACACGAATAGACATACAGACATATGCACAACCATATTCATTGCAGCAGTGTTCACAATAGCAAAATGATGGAAACAACCTACATGCTCATCAACAGATGAATGGATAAACAAACTATGGTACATACACACAATGGAGTAGTATGCAAAGATAAAGAACAATGATGAATCTGTGAAGCATCTCATAACATGGATGAAACAGGAGGACATTATGTTGAGTGAAATAAGTCAATCACAAAAGGACAAATATTATTTGAGTTCTCTACTGTAAAAACTCATGTAAAAGTTTACACACAAAAAGAAACAATCTTTGTTGGTTACGAGGGATGGGAGAGGTTGGGGGGAACTAAATAGACATTAAATAAGTGGTAGCTTTGGTGAAGGGTAAGACAGTACACAATACTGGGGAAGCCAGCACAACTAGTACAAGGAAAGGTCATAGAAGCTCCATAGACACTTCCAAACTTCCTGAGGGACAGAATTTCTAGGTGGAGGGCTGTGGGGACCATGGTCTCAGAGAACATCTAGTTCAGTTGGCATAACACAGTTTATAAAGAAAATGTTGTACATTCTACCTTGGTGAGTAGCGTCTGAGGTCTTAAAAGCCTGTGAGCAGCCATCTAAGGCGCTCCACTAGTCTCACCCCTTTGGGAGCAAGGGAGAATGAAGAGAACAAGATACAAGAAAAAGATCAGTCTGAAGGACTAATGGACCACTGCTATGACGGCCTCCACCAGACTGAGTCCAGGACAGCTAGATGGTGCCCGGCTACCACCACTGACTGCTCTAACTGGGATCACAACAGAGGGTCCTTGACAGAGCTGGAAAAGAATGTAGAACAAAATTCTAACTCACAAAAAAAAAAAAAAAAAAAAAACAGATTTACTGGCCTGACAGAGAGGAGAAACCCTGAGAGTATGGCCCTCAGACACCCTTTAAGCTCAGTTGTGAAGTCACTCCAAAGTTCACGGTTCAACCAGGGATTGGACAGCCTCGTAAAACAAAACAGGACTAATGAGGCACAGCAGTCCAGGGAGAAGGACTAGAAGGCAGGAGGGGACAGGAAAGCTGGTGATAGGGAACCCAAGGTTGAGAAGGGACAAAATTGACATGTCATGGGGTTGTTAACCATTGTCATAGTTCAATATGTGTACTATCTGTTTAATGAGAAAGTATTTGTTCTGCAAACCTTCATCTAAGGTACAAAAAAAAAAAAAAAGAAAGAATTATCTATGTGGGATCAAATTGACAACAACAACTCAAAAGGTTTGATAGGAAGCCTAGGGGACAGTGAGCTGAAGATAATGGCGATGGAATAATTTGGAAAAGGATAGTGAGAATAGCAGCACAACTGGAAGAATGTAATTGATGTCACTGAATTGTACATGTAGAAACTTTTGAAATGGTGTAACTTTGGCTATGTATATTTTCACCAAAAAAAAGATCCTCCAAGGTCGAGAAGGGAGAGTGTTGACATGTCATGGGGTTGTCAACCAATGTCGTAGAACAATATGTGTACTGACTTGTGATGGTTAAGATATGTGTCAACTTGGCTGGACTGTGATTCTCCCTGTTTTAATGTAATCACTCCCATGATTGAATAACTGTGAGTAGCCAATCAGATGAAAGGGAGTCTCCTTGGGGGTGTGGCCTGCATCTGTATATAAGCAGACGTTCTGGCTTTTTGCTCTCTCTGGATCCTGCAGCTGCTTCCTGTCGTCTCATCTCCCATTCTTGGAACTTGAGCTGTCAGTTTATCTGCCGAACCTGGGATTCGTCGATCTGCACAGCCTGTGAGTGGGAGCCCTGCTCTCTGACCTTCCGATCTTGGGCTTGCCAGCTTCTGCAGCTGTGTGACTTGGGAGAGTCCTCTACCCAGATCCACGGACTTGGGACGTTCTAGCCTCTACGATGGTGTGAGCTGTTTCCTTGATATAATCTCTCTCTACATATATTTTTATACTTTACTGGTTTTGCTTCTCTAGAGAACCCAGCCTAAGACATGACTGTTTAATAAGAAACTATTTGTTCTGTAAACCTTCATCTAAAGTACAATTAAAAAAAAATAAAGTATCAGGACCCTATTTCTCTCTCTCAAGGCTCCAATTTTCTCTATGCTGTCTTCATCACTAGTCAGACTCTATCCATACAGTAGTAGTAAAAAAAATGACCAAGACATTTTCCAAGCTTATGTTCTAATATTAATCCCATGCAAAGTGCCTTTTCCCCTGTAGTTCAAGAAAAACTTCAAGTGATACCTCTCAGTGGCTCAGCTTGGTCATGTTCCTATCTCTAAAATAGTCACTGTGGCTAGGGATGCAGCACTGACTGACCTGGCTTAAATCAAATGCCCCTATCTACAGAGGTGGGTAAGACTCACTCATACCCAAGCCTCTGAAAGGGATTCCTGAACAGAGAGATCTTATTGCTCAAAGTAGAGGAAATGTATGATGGGAAGGCAAAACCAATACTTGTCCATTACGTTAGCTATTCTAGATAAGTTCTCTAAGACACATGCCAGTATTTACTATAATACAGTCAAATGTCTACTTAAGCATTTCAGTAGCTTCTTTTTTTTAACCTTTAATGTCAAAATATGAGGTTTGAATCCCTTTATTTTTGTGGTAGCCTACATCCACTGAACCCCACTTAAGCTACTTGATAGATTTTGTGTCTTAGTGATGTTAATGTTCTCACAGTGCCTAACAGAGTTTCTTGCATGACAAATTAAGAGTTCAATAAATATTTATTGATTCAAAGAAGTATAATTGTAGTAGTTACAGTAAGAATCTGTGAAAGTAGTGTTAGTGGAATGGGGTAGGTACTGGATTAGATAACTGTGATAGAAGCAAAGAACACAAGCCTTCATTTAAAAAGTGTACTGTTTCCTATTGCTGCTGTAACAAACCACTACAAATTTAGTGGCTTAAAAGAATACAAATATATTACATTACAATTCTTTAGGTTAGGAAACTGAGATAGGTGTCACTGGGTAAGATCAACGTTTTGCAAAGGTTGTGTTCCTTTCTGTAGACTCTAGGGGTGAATCCATTTCCCTGTCTTTTCCAGCTTCTAGAGATTGCCCATATTGCTTGATTTGTGGTCTTCCTTCTCCATCTTCAAAGCCAGCAATGTTGCATCTCTCTGATCATTCTTCCAGAGTCACATCTCCCTCAACTATCTGAGGCCTTTTGCTTCCGTTATTAAGTACCCTGTGATTACAGCGTGTCCACCAGGATAATCCAGACTAATATCCTATTTTAAGTTCAGCTGATTAACAGCTTTAATTCTATCTGCAACCTGAATTGCCATTTTGATGTAATGTAACATATTCTTTACAGATTTCTGGTGATTAAGGTGTGTGCATCTTCGAATGGCCATTTTTCTACCTATGACAAGAGGCTTGTAATCACTTCCTTTATGTGGAAAAGTTAAAAGTATAAATGAGTTTACCTAAAATTTCCAATGGGTTAATATAAAATTTTTCTCTTCTTAATTGATCTAAAAAAAAAGGTCAACTTCGAGTTGATTCCAACTCATAGCAACCTTATAGGACAGATTTGAACTACCACATAGAGTTTCTAAGGAGGAACTGGTGGATTTGAACTACTGACCTTTTGGTTAACAGCCAAGCTCTTAACCACTATGCCACCAGAGCTCCTAAGTGATATAATGAATACTTAATGAAGACTGTATGTTAAAAGAATATCCTAATTTTCTCTTTCTCCTTCTGGAGTTTTTAGTAAATCAATAACAATTATAAATTTTTGTTGTTTGCCTTTTGTCATGTAATGGATTAAATTTTTTTAGGGATGTCATACATTTAAAAACTATTGGTTAATTTTGATACTTTCAGACAGTTTTAAAAAAATCGTATTGAATTTTATTTGCATCCTCTAAAATGTTATCTAATTCAGTACTATATTAATATAAAACTTAATGGTGAATTATGTTCAGGAATACGTATTTTTGTGTTTCAAGGATATGCAAAATTGCCAAAATATTTGCCTAATCCTAAAGACTACTAACCTATGCAGAGTTAATTAGATGCGAGAAGAGAGAAAATAAAATATAGCCCACTGACTTAGGATAAATAAAGGAAAATAAACCCTTTAGTTATTTTTTTCTTCAGCATTTTTAGCAATTTGGAAATGTTACAAAAATAAAATCTCCAAAGGACAGTAAAACACAGTGTTATAGTTCTTTTGCACTCAAAGATAAAGTTATAATGAGAAATCACACTTTTAAGACTTTGCAGAATCAGGGTGACCTGAAGTGCAGGACTATATAATTCCTAAATCTTTTGGTTAGAAACCTTTTTAAAAGAGTCTAATCCTTGAGAGGTGAGTAGTTAGGGTTTTCTATAAATAAATGTATTGCTATGAGTGGATTCAGAACCAATCACAGACTCCAAAAGGATAGAGGAGTTGAATTTTGGTCTAAAGTTACAATGAAGATTATAAGCCATTGCTTAAGGCTTTATCCACACTTCATTTTTATTATGATGTATGTTAAATTTTACTGCTGAGATTTTTAATGTGTAAGGAAAAAATCTTTTAATATCTTGAAAACTTTGTGGGCTAGTTTCATTCTCTGCATAGACATTTTTTTTCTTTTCTTTTTTTTAATTCTGTAATCTGATCTGAGCCAAAAGAGATCAATATATTCAGGTTAAAAGAGAAAATAACCACCTCAAACTTTTACTTACTCCCTGAACTAAAGCTTCAGAAAACATTTTGTAAATCATATCCCTTCCACACTTTTCACACCTTATAATATCAACCTTTTATAGCTCAACAGAGAATCCTGACTGGTGTTTATAGCTTCCTAATAATTAGGACAGCAGGATAGATTGCTTTGCCTTTATAAGACTTCCTGGGGCTTCTTAGGGTCATGTGGAAATATTGCATTTTCTCTGTGCCACTTGCTTTTTTTTTTTTTTTTTTTTTTTTTTTTAGGGCAGGAGCTGAATAACTACTGTGGCAATGACAGTGATCTAGACAATTCTGTTCTCTGAACTTTGCCTCAGAGTCTCTATATAGATTTAGGATTTAAATTTGTATGGGTGACAGGGACAGAGGTCATGGAGAGGAGAAATTATGATGCAATTTAGTCTCCCCCAACTCCCACTGGTATAAAACTTCAACCAACCAATTTAATCACAATAACTGGATCAAGTTGGCCTGTATAACTTTGACATGTTAATAGCTGGCAATCAAAACATGTTCAAAGATTAACAGACTGATTTAAATTTTCTGTATGGATCCAAGGAGAAAAGAACAGATTTGGCTGTGTTTTTGAGGCCTGGAAATATAATATACATTATGATTCATGTACACTGAGTATCTAATTATCTCCTTTACCTGGGAGAAAAAAAAAAGGACACATTCTAGTCCTTTATATTTGACTCATTTCCATTTTAAGTAAGGGAATAGAATAGCAACTTCTTAAATATAGATCTCATTTTAACAAAAAGTCTCAGAATATTTCTTGAACTACGGGATGTAACAGGAAAAGAACACACACTATGTTATAAAATTTCACTTAAATATTGTGTGAGGTTGTATTAAACTCAAAAGCATCTAATGCTGTCTCTGATGTACCATTCTGATACAAAATAAATTACCCAAGAGACTCACCACTCTTCAGTGAATGCTGGTTTTGAGCTTTTCTTCATACAGCACTATTTATTAAATGTCTAGTATGCTGTAGGCAATATATTCAGCTCTGGAGGAAAAAGATAAAGAAGCCCTGGTGGTATTGTTCAGGAGCTCCACATATAATGAGGAAAAGGAAAGCATACACAGGTAATTTCAATACACTTTGACGAGTATTACCAATGTATGTCAGAGTGAGCAAAGGAGAGGGAGTAATTAACTTTACTTAAGGTCCACAATGATACAGAGGGGATTATGGTCAGGGAGATTTTTAGTTGTATCTTGTTAAAAGATACGAGCCTAGAAGGGAGAAGAAGGAACCAGAATATAGGAAGAGTATATTCATCAGGGAGCCCTTCTGGAACAGTGGTTAAGAGCTAGGCTGCTAACCAAAAGGTCAGCATTTTGAATCCACCGGCTGCTCCTCGTAAACCCTATGGGGCAGCTCTACTCTGTCCTGTAGAGTGGCTATGAGTCAGAATCAACTTGTTGGCAAAGGTTTGGTTTGTTTTGTTATTCATCAAATTGCATCAGGAGAAATAAACCACATTGTTAATCTGAACAAGAAAACTTAATATAAAGAATTTTCAACTACTTTAAAAAAAAAAAGAAAGAAACAGCTTGTTGCCATTGAGTCAATTCCAACTCATAGTGACCCTATAGGACAGAGTAGAACTGCCCCATAGGGCTTCCAAGGCTGTAATCTTTACAGAAACAGACTGCCACATCTTTCTTCTGCAGAATGGCTGGCAGGCTTGAACTTCCAGCCTTTGGGTTAGCAGCCAAGCCCTTAACCACTATGCCACCAGGTCTTCTTTAACTATTAAAAAAAAAAAAAAGGAAAAGTTGCATCTATTCAAACTCACAGCAACCCTATAGGGCAGAGTAGAACTACTCCATACAGTTTCCAAGGAGAGGCTGGTGTATTTGAACTGCGACCTTTTGGTTAAAAGCTGAGTTCTTAACAACTGCACCACCAGGGCTCCTTAACTACTAAAGGTAGAGAAAAAAGAGAACTCAAAATAATAGTTATTGTTAGTTGCTGGCAAGTCATCTCTGACACCATGTCTAACAACGAAATGCTGCCATCTTCAAGATCATTGTTCTATTCTCATCCCAGGCTGAGAATCAGACCTTGTTGTAGTGGGTGAACAGGTAACTTGCAGATGGTGATGAAATTTTTCAGAGGTGGGAGCTAAAGTAGGTTTATAGGAACAGCTTCCTGTGTGGCTAAGAAACCTACTAGAGGATAAGGACAGGCCATAGCTAAACCACATGAACCGCAGTGCGTGGCTTCTAAGTTCACTGAAGATGCCTACAGGCCAGAATTGATTCAAAGGATGCCACCCTCAGGTGTGTCACAGAAACTGGATGGAGAGTGAGTGCCCCTGGACATCCCTCACACCACTGGCAGCTGTACTGCAGGCGCAAGAAGGAATGTCTCCGGGATGAAGAAGATAAGCCACTTCCTCTGTTATGTCTGTTACGGCTTTACAGTGTCCGTTCTGAAACCTTTATTGACAGAAGGGTACATGGCTAAGCAGGGCAAAGATGAATGGATTGGAGATGAGAAGCAATAAGAAGTGTGGCTTGGAAGGAGTAGTGTTGGTAAGGTGTTTGGTGGGACTGGAAAGGCTGAATCCAGACAGTTAAATAATTAAATGCAATTCTAAGTAGGTTTTGAAGAGGGAGATAGGCAGGATTTGTCCTTCTGAATGTTCTCAGAGGGGGATACACTGGAAGATTTTAAGCATTTGAGGGAATGAGTCTCATCCCTGAATGTATATCAGAAACCCCTACGGAAATTTAAAATATCAGGTTCCTGGACTCCACCCTGCATCTCCTGTATCAAATTTCTAGAGTGAGCACTAAGGAATCAGGACATTCTAATACTTAACTACCTGGGTTGAGGCATGAATCAAAGCAGTGATAGTGAAGATAGAAATGGAAAAACTTAATCTTCTAAAATTGCATATTTTCTAAGTAATTTTTGTTATCTCATAAGCAACTTTGTGTATGAAATATATGTAGGACTGTCCCTAGATGAAATTTAATCTTCTGTACTCTTTCTCTTTGACACTCCCTCAACCAATATTTCAAATACTCACCTATCAAAATCTGTTAAGAAAAGTTCTCATGTCAGTCACTTGTATCTTAGTGCAAATTTAAACTAAAGTGTTTTTTTTTTCTTAGATGTATTTGAATTTTAAGTCTGACCTTTCATGACAGAATACAAGGCTCTGTTCCTATTAAAGGAATTCAAGTACCAGAGGGATGAGGGGTAGGAGTGGAGCAGTCAGCCCCTCCTGGCATACTGAAATATAGAAATACATTCTCACTCTGGCAACATTTAAGACTGGGCTAAGTGTTATCCAAAAAATAAAACGTAAAGGCCCCAAAACAAAATCCTCACGATCTTAATTAACACGTCATCTTGTAGATATATTTATCTTTCACTCTAGTTGATTCATTTTCGTTTGTTATCTTCTGCCTGGTAGGGCTTGGACAGAAAGTACAGAGTACTCCAGCATGCCCAGTGTATTTCAGAATGTTAGGTCATGCTAGGTCTATTCACCTGTGCTTCAATAGCTAGAAAACAAAGATCTTCAACAAGGAGTAGAAAGCTTATGTAATGATTATTCTTAGAAAAGTTTGAGGATGTTGAAGCAAAGACTATGATTTCTAAAGATCTTTAAAGTACCCTAGTAGAATAATTACAAATCATTACTGAAACAAAACTCACATGACATTTTCTGACATTTAATTATGTTTAAGTTCTGAAATAATGCAGTATGCTGTGTTGACAATTAAAAAAATAGATTTGAAAAGGTTACATGCTTCTTTGCAATTTATTTTAGTGTCTGAAAAATTGGTTTAATCAAAAAATGTTTCCTCCCTTAAAATGGCCGTTGCTAGCAATTAAAATGAAAATAAAAATGCACTTGGTTTATTTACATGCGAAACATATTGAGCAGATCTGCTTTAGATATCAAAAGGCTTTCAAATCTGCAGTAAATGTACTACACTCTTGATACCACTTTACATACTGGCTCACTGGAAAATAGTCCACAAGTTTTGGAATTGTGGTTAATTAAAACAGAGGCAAAGAGAAAAGGCAACTGCTCTGAGTGGTTGTATGGAGTTCCCAAAGAGTTTCTGACTCATTCCATTAGCACAGCTGCCACAGCATAGCATTTCAACTTCAACTTTCCATTGCAATATGCAGAGCAGCTTTCTAAGATCACCCAAGATGGAGTAAACAAAGGCTGTTTCTATCTTGTATCTTGGACAGTGTTAAAAAGCCATGCCAAAGCCAAATGTATTTCTATTTCAGATGCATTTGTGATCATTTGATTTTTAAATTATCTGTCACTTTGACTTAATCCACCCAGGATCCTAAATAAATTGCAACTGTTAGGAGAAGAGGATAACAATGGTTCTTTAACATTTCAGTGAACTCTTTAGATGTTCTAGTGTATTTTATTTTCAAGCTCTAATGGAAGTATGGTTGGTATTGATTGAAGAAGAAACAAATAAAGCTTACCACCACAGTAGGCAACCTGTGCTAAAAAAATAAGAGAAGCTCTGGAATGTGATTGTAGGAAAATAAGATTGGTATTTGAGAAGTGAAGAGATATTTTCAAGATATAATTTACTTAACTGAGAAATCAACTCAAATGACAATGCAAATGACTTCTAGTTAACACAGAACAAGTATGTATTAGCTGTATCTGATTGTGCTAAGAATTCAGGAAAGAAAGAAAAGACCAAAATGTATGACAGAAGAGACTCTTAAACTTGTTCTTGAAGGTTGAGTAGCTAAAGCAAAAGTAAGAAATGATTAAGTAAAAAAAATGAGCAGAAGATTTCAAAGGGCAACTCGAGAAGATAAAGTAAAGTATTATAATGACATGTGCAAAGAGCTAGAGATAGAAAACAAAAGGGAAGAACATGCTTAGCATTTCTCAAGCTGAAACAACTAAAGAAAAAATTGAAGCCCCTACGTGGAATAGTGACGGATTCTATGGGGAAAATATTAAACAATGCAGGAGGTATCAAAAGAAGATGGAAGGAGTACACAGAGTGGTTATAACGAAAAAAATTGGTTGAAGTTCAGCCATTTTAAGAGGTAGTATATGATCAGGAATCAATGGTACTGAAGAAAGAAGTCCAAGCTGCCCTAAAGGCATTGGTGAAAAACAAGTCTCCAGGAATTGACAGAATATCGACTGAGATGTTTCAACAAACAGATGCAGCACTGGAAGTGCTCATTTGCCTATGCTAAGAAATTTGGAAGACAGCTACCTGGCCAACTGACTGGAAGAGATCCACATTAATGCCTATTCCCAAGAAAGGTGATCCAACTGAACACAGAAATTACCTAACAATATCATTAATATCACATGCAAGTAAAATTTTGCTGAAGATCATTCCAAAGTGACTGCAGCAGAGTATTGACAGGGAACTTCCAGAAATTCAGGCCAAATTCAGAAGAGGATATTGAACCAGGGGTATCATTGCTGATATCAGATGGATCCTAGCTGAAAGCAGAGAATACCAGAAAGATTTTTACCTGTGTTTTATTGACTATGCAAAGGCATTTGACTGTGTGGATCTTAACAAATTATGGATAGCATTGTGAAGAATGGGGACTCCAGAACACTTAATTGTTCTCATGAGGAACCTGTACATAGATCAAGAGGCAGTTGTTTGGACAGAATAAGGGGATACTGCATGGTTTAAAGTCAGGAAAGTTGTGCAACAGGATTGTATCCTTTCACCATACCTATTCAATCTGTATGCTGAGCACATACTCTGAGAAGGTGGACTATATGAAGAAGAACAGGGCATGGATTGGAGGAAGGCTCATTAACAACCTACGTTATACAGGTGACATAACCTTGCTTGCTGAAAGTGAAGAGGACTTGAAGCACTTGCTGCTGGGTATCAAAGATCACAGCTTTCAGTATGGATTGTACTTCAACATCAAGAAAACAAAAATCTTCATAACTGGTCCAATAAGCAACATCATGATAAACAGAGAAACGATTGAAGTTGTCAAGGATTTCATTTTACTTGGATCCACAATCAACACCCATGGAAGTAGCAGTCAAGAAATCAAAAGACTCATTGCATTGGGCAAATCTACTGCAAAATACCTCATTAAGACATTGAAAAGCAAAGATGTCACCTTAAAGACTAATGTGCACCTGACCCAAGCCATGGTATTTTTCAATCATATCATATGCATGCGAAAGCTGGACAATGAATAAGGAAGACCGAAGAAGAATTGATGCCTTTGAGTTGTGGTGTTGGCGAAGAATATTGAATATACCATGGACTGCCAAAGAACAAGCAAATCTATTTTGGAAGAAGTATGATCAGAATGCTCCTTAGAAGCAAGGATGGTGAGACTACATCTTGCATACTGTCTTGCATACTTTGGACATATTGTCAGGAGGGATCAGTCCTTGGAGAAGGACATCATGCTTGGTAAAGTACAGGGTCAGTGAAAAAGAGGAAGACCCTTATTGAGATGAATTGACACACTGGCTGCAACAATGGGCTCAAGCATAACAACGATTATGAGCATGGCACAGGACCGGCCAGTCTTTTGTTCTGTAGTACATAGGGTCACTATGAGTCAGAACTGACTCAAGGGCACCTAACAAAAAGAAGAATTCAAGGCACATGTTATTAATGAAGAAATAAAACAGGGGTTATTGTGAAAAACAAAAACAAAATAAGCAGACATCTAGTAGAACATACATAACCCATAACCCTCGCCCCCCAACACTTATCCATGGCTTGTTGTTGTTGTTAGACTGTGGCCACAGGAAGCAGAAGAAGCCGAGCAGGGGGTGAAGAAGAATGTGGGTAGGAAAGTGTATATCACTGGTTACCAGTTGTTCTGACTCCTGCTAGGAGCTCTGTGAAGCTACTTTCCTGTATTTCCTGTCCACTGATCTCCAGTGTGGGCTGGGCGAATCCAAGGGGCAGGGACCCTGCACTTCCCAGCCAGCAGAGCTACTGCAGCCAGCTATGAAGCTGCAGAGGTCTAGCATGCAGGAGAAGGATGGGGGATGGGAAGAAGTACATTGCTGGTTACTGGGTGCTGTGTCTCCTGCTGGGAGCTCCATGAAGCTGCTTTCTTGTACTCCCTGTCTGCCGATCTCTGACAGGAGTCTAAGATGGTGAATCCATGCTGCATTAGCCGATAGGGGACCTCCGTAGGTATCTCTCCTCATTCTCTGTTCTCTGTCAGTTTCTTATTCCATTTGGTGCTCAGCTGTGTTCTTTATCTCTTCATTAGATGCTTAGGGTTCCAGAATTGAGGTTTGTCTCTGTTTTACTTATTTTTTTGGGTCTTTGCTGTGGAGGGACTGTGTGGTGCTTCTGTCTGTAGTGCCATGTTGGCTCAGCCTCCTGGTAAGTAAATTCTTAACATTTTTACAGAATCATTTTGTCCCCTAGATCTCCTCAGCAACATTCAAAGAACTAGCACTTAAAAGTCTGGATGGATAGTCCTTCACATGTATTTTTAAGTGCTAAGTATTTGGATTAACCTTGAACTAAATGTTATACTTGATTTCCTCAGTTTTCTCTAATACCTTATTTCAACATCTCTTTCAATCTCATTCCAAGTAGGGGCTAAATATTCTTCTGATATAACACTGACATGGGTTACCTTATTAGGGTGCTTTATAGTGTAGGCATGTAAAAGATAATGGGCATATGATTGGGTCAAGGATATTTATGTTTCAGGCTTGGCTACAGTCTCTTGTAAGTGTATTTATTTGGGGGTAAAGTAGTTACCAACTCTAACCCACCCAAAGTTATTTTTGCCACAATTATCCTTAATTTTCGTATTTCTTAAATAATAATAATAATGTAGTTATTTTGAAGTACAAGTTAAGTGCTTTATGATAGACCGTATTGATATCCTGCTTGCTACCTTGTTGGCCCACCTCTGAGTTCACCTAAAGCTGTAATGGACATTCCCTGTGTCTGCATCTATCTGTTTGTGTGCCTGAGGGCTTTTCCATTGTTCAGCTTGTGGCAAGAGCAGCTTGGAGAAGAGGAATGGATTTGGTTGGATAGATAGCTCAAATTTCCTTTCCCTTGGTAAGAAAATATTAAAACCTGCTTTACACAGTTCCCCAGAGACTATCCAGAAGAATATCCCCAGTTTCCCTCATCAGTAACCTGCTTGTTAATGCAGCCTTTATTGTTTTTTCCTTTTCCCTGTCTCACTTTCCCTACTGTCTCATTTATGTTACCTGCAATGACTTCACAAAGAAGCCTACTTTTACTTATTCTTTGTCTTAGAGTCTATTTTGGTTGGAGCCCCAACTAAAACGTACTTCATAAGAAGTGCATGATCTAGTCCCTGGCCTAGTTCTATAACATACTTCAGCTCCCTTTGTTGTTTAGGTCTTCTTTGGTATTAAAATTCTTATTTGCTCAGCAGTATATATCTGGATGTTTGGAAATAATTTGTTTACTAATCCCTACCCCTAAAAATTTATACCAGCTTGCTGTTATCTTAAAATTGTCACACCTTTACTCCAGAGTGTTTCCATTTAAATGAGGAATCACAAGATAAAAAGCAAAATAATAAATCTCTGATATTTAGGTTCTTTGTGGTTGGCTTACTGGGAAAATAGTGTTTGGTATGGAACTTTTATGAAATACCCTTAAATAATCCCAGGTGGATAATAAACTATTCTGATGAACTTTATCTATATTGGTACTTTCTAGAATAAGTAAATCACTGGTATCATGAAGACACAGTCGCAATAACTCCAAGTAAGTTCTATGTGAGTCCTACACTGTGTTTTTTTACATACTTTTGTGGTAAAATATTATAGAATAAATCTTTAAATTTGTTTCCTACTTAGCAGACACATATTTTAAAGGGTGCAGTTTTAGTTGCTTAACTGGAATAAAGCAAAGTTCATGGTAATGAAAGGTACGTGTTAGACTTGACATAAACCTCCAATCACAGTTTCAATTTATTATGGGAATTTAGGGAAAATATAATTATCATTATTTCTATGTTTAAAAAATCCTCAGAAGAGGTTTGAGAGTTTCTTTCCTCTTAAATGGATATACAATTTGCTAAGCAGTTAATTATAGAGAAATATTTGAATAGATTCAGTAACAAAATTATGTGAAAATGTATAAAATGATAATTTTATTAAGAATTTCATTAGAGTTTTATGTTGCATAGTTTGTTACACTGTAAACCTCATGAGTGGGCACTTTGACATTTTGGAACAGATCATCTTCTGCTGTGGAAAGTTGTCCTGTGCATTGCAATGCAGTATGTTTGGTTAGATGCCAGTAGCAGTCCCCCACCAGCCCTGATAATCAAAAGTGTCTCTAGACATAGTGCAATATTCTCCCTGTGGGAAAAACCACCTCTAACAGAGGACAACTGATGAATGTATAGGTATGAGTGTGTTGTACGTGTGCTATATTAACCATATTCATCCCACAGGGGCCAGCACAGAGCCTTGAACTAAACAGATGTTTACTGAATGCTTAAGGGAGGACATTAAAAGGGAGAAGGATGGAGAGTAAGAAAGGATAAGGAAAAGAGAAAAAAGGAGAATTTGTTAAACTTTACTATTACGTAAATTGAGGAGCAGGTGGTGCAGTGATTAAAGGTCTCGACTGCTGACTGAAAGGTTGGCAGTTCAAAACCACCAGCCACCCCTCATGAAAAAGGTGTGGCAGTATGCTTTCATAAAGATTACAGCCTTGGAAACCCTATAGGGTAGTTCTACTCTGTTCTATACAGTCACTATGAGTCAGAATTGACTTGATGGCAGTGGGCTTAGTTTTATTATATAAGTTACTGTTATTCAGTTAAATATTATGGTTTTATAATTGATAAGCCTGCAATCCATGCAATCTCACAACAATAACAACAAATACAGGCTTTTATAAGTAGACATGCTTCCTAAAGTCCTTGATCATGAGCCATTTTTACATAAATTTTATAAATGATTTGTCTTGACATTTATTTTTATTTGGTCCCAGTCTAGTCAAAACAAGGTTCTGCAAAAGTACAACCCGAGAATATTTATACCATCTTTGTCAGAAACTGGAGTGCCCCAGGTTCTCTTTTGTTGGCTAAAACTCAGCTTCTGAGGAACCTATTATTCCCCTAACCCCTCCTATTTCTTAGCCTTCTACTACCATTCCCTGCTATTGAAGTCTAAATTCTCATGCTTCTTTCTAACTTTAGTTGACTCTTTTAGGTATAAATGGCTCCAGAGTTACCTAGATGAAGAAGGATAAAGACAGTTTTTCAAACCTGTCTAAACGGGTTGAAATTATTGTTAGTCTTGGAGCCTATTAGCAGTATTGCCTACCATGGCTATAGTAATCAAGAAATTTTGTGTCCTCAAAATTCTATATTCATATCTCAACATAGTCATGATAGATCAGGCTTCTCTATGGGGATGATGCATCTGGTGGTGAATGCAGTGGTAAAAATCTGTCAAAGGCTTTGTCTTATAAACTCTACTGTGCTCCCAACTTGGCACTTGTTCAAATAGATCAAAGATTCAAGTCTCAAGATATCATACAGTTAAGGAGGATAAAGCATAAAAAAGATGCTTTGAGCTACTTATAGAATTTCTTCTTTGCTCCTTTCATTAGAAACAGGACTCACTGGAAGCAGGGTTTGTTTGTTTATTTTTTTTTAATAATTTCCTTATGGACGCCTTATACTTAGTATTAGATATATAGATCTACTTCCCACTGTCTCAATGGCATTATCTTGCTTCGTTAAGTAAAATTTAATCACCTTAGGAAATAGAATTTTGGGGAGTCAGCAGTTGCTATTCAATACAAAGTTCTTACTGTTGCTGACTTAGTGCAGTACACGGTGTCCATAAAATTAGAGATACTCCTCTTAATTTCCAAGAAGAGGTAATTAAAAAAAAGAAAAAGTTTAAGCAATCCTCTAGTCATTTCACAGCTCAGATCTCAGCTTTTCTCTTTTTTCCATTCAACCAATCGAAAAACATAGCAATGGCAACTCAGAACAAAATGTATACTGATTATGCTCTTGCAGATTCTAAAAGAAAATTCCTTCACTTTGCAGGCAAGAAACTCCCTAAGGGTTGGGATTGAAATGGACCACATAGGGCCACATGCATTTCCCGTAGAAAACATAATGAATGAGAGGTACAGTTTTTGGTGATAATAGTACTTTTGTTGGGCTACAACATGGATTAAATTTGGTTATATGGGGTTATGTCTGAAACTAGCCATCTTGTATTTCATTGTTTCTGAAGGAAAAGGTTTTTTTTTTTTTTAATGTTTGGAATAACTGGTACAATGAGCAACATTTCAGAATGCAATCTGTTTGAAAATCGATAGCAAACAGCTCGTTTCTCTGTATTCCTGTCTCTCTCATTGTATATTTATACTTTATACACATAAATATGTGTATATACAAGCAACTTACAATACTAAATCAGATAAAAATATCAGCATGAGGTCAGAGATTTTATAATATTGAAACAATATAAAATAGATTTTAGGATAGGTGAACATATTATTAATACACTTTGGAGGGAAAAAGAAAAGAAAAATGTCTTTGGACAATGTCATTTAAAGGATACCACATTGCTAAAAGTGTGTTCAAACACTTAATAAAAGAGTATATGTACTGTCTATGAAATGTGATATACTGTGATAATGCCACACTATATAACTTAAATTTTAAATTATTTATTGGGAGTATGTCTAGGAAAATATAACTTGGAATATTTTATACCTTTGACTAGTAGTTTTATTGATTTGTAATTTAACATTATATTTAAAATTCAATATTAATTCAATTATCTTTAGTCATTACCTGGGGATCAATTTCAAAAATCCTCTCTTCTTCACTATTAAAAGAAAGCAATGCTAGTGATATTCTGCCAGCTTCAAACTGATTGATTTATCACATCATTACACAGTCATACTGCATCTGTACTTTGTTTGTGGAATGGGATACTTTGAAAAAAATAATCCAATCCCTACGTCTATGTTGTTGAAGATGTTAGTGGGAAGGTAATTCACACACGCAAAGATGATTGGTGCTAGAATGTTTAAATGTATTTGATTTCTGTATTAGCTATGTATTGGTCACACTTTAATCATTTAGAACTGCTTTACCTGTAAGATTTCAAATTCTGTCTCTTCACGTCTTCCTACTGAGTCAGCTCTGTTTTAATTATGTGATGGGAAGGGCTCTGTAATGGTTAAAACTGTGTGCCAACTTGGCTGGGCCTTGATTCTCAGTGGTTTGGCAGTTATGATGTAGTTTGACAATTATGTGATGATGTAATCACCTCCATGATGAGATCTGCTCTGAGTAGCCAATTGGTTGAAAGGGAGTTTCCTTGGCGGTATGGCCAGCATCCAACATATATGGACTTCATGACAAAGCTCTCTGGCTTTTCCTCTTCTCTGGATACTGCATTTGGCTCATCATCATCTGAACTCTGGTTCTTGGCAATTGAGCTAGCAGCCTGCCAACTTACCTGCAGATCTTGGATTTATCACTCTCCATAGCCTGTGAGCCAGCAGCCTAATGTCTGACCTGCAGATCTTGGATTCATATATATATATATATGCACACACACACGAATATAAACATACTTCACTGGGTTTGCTTCTCTATAGAACCCAGCCTAAGACTGACTCTGAAACCAGAGTTAACTGTTAACCTGCATAAAATATGTTTGGTACTTACCGTTGTTCTTGTAAAGATGTATTTTATAATCACAATATATAAATTGGTTGTGGTTAAGAATTCAAGATGTCTGTGGTGAGACAACACTTGGAACTTCCTTAAAAGGTTGGGAAAATTTGAATGACACACTCAGATTTTTGACATAGACCCTAGAATTTTAACAAAAGTTAAACAGAAATATCTAATAATGATATAGATTTAGAGAGATATATCTGTCACTTCTTTGTAGTTTCCCAGTTAGAGATATATAAATAATTCAGTGCGGGGTAAAAATCAGAGTGTTTTTTTGCTTTTTTTTTTTTTTTTTTTTATTGTGCTTTAAGTGAAAGTTTACACTTCAAGATAGTTTCTCATACGAAAATGTATACACACATTATTATGTGACCTAGTTGCTCTCCCTATAATGTGACAGCACACTCCTCCTTTTCACCCAGGGTTTCCCATCTCCATTCAACCAGTCCCTGTCCCTTTCTGCCTTTTCACCTCGTCTCCAGACAGGAGCCGCCCATTTAATCTCACGTATTTATTTGAACAAATGGATGCAGTGCTGGAAGTGCTCACTTGTCTATGCCAAGAAATTTGGAAGACAATTACCTGGCCAACCAACTAGAAAAGATCCATATTTATGCCTATTTCCAAGAAAGGTGATCCAACCGAATATGGAAATTACCTAACAATATAATTAATATCACATGCAAGTAAAATTTTGCTGAAGATCATTCAAAAGCAGCTGCAGCAGTATGTCTACAGGAAACTGCCAGAAATTCAGGGCAGATTTAGAAGAGAATGTGGAATCAGGGATATCATTGCTGATGTCAGATGCATACTGGCTGAAAGCAGAGAATACAAGAAAAATGTTTACCTGTGTTTTATTGACTATGCAAAGACATTCGATTGTGTGGATCATAACAAATTATGGATAACATTGTGAAGAATGGGAATTCCAGGACACTTAATTGTTGAACCTGTACATTAGCAACTTCTGTTATGCAGATAACACAATCTTGCTTGCTGAAAGTGAAGAGGACTTGAACTTACTGATGAAGATCAAAGACCACAGCCTTCAGTATAGATTACAGCTCAACATACAGAAAACAAAAATCCTCACAACTGGAGGAAAAAAGCAACACAGTGATAAATGGAGAAAAGATTGAAGTTGTCAAGGATTTCGTTTTATTTGGATCCATAATCAACACCCATGGAAGCAGTAGTCAAGAAATCAAAATATGCGTTGCACTGGACAAAATCTGCTGCAAAAGACCACTTTAAAGTGTTGAAAAGCAAAGATGTCACCTTGAAGACTGTCATGGGTTGAATTATGTCCCCCAAAAAATGTGTGCATCAATTTGACTGGACCATGATTCCCAGCATTGTGTGGTTGTCCTCCATCTTGTGATTGTAATTTTATGTTAAAGAGGGTTAGTAAGGTCACATCCCTGATCCAGTGTAAAGTGACTTTCCCTGGGGTGTGACCTGCACCACCTTTTATCTGACAAGAGATAAAAGAAAAGGGAAGCGGGGAGAGTTCCAGCAAAATGGCGCTGTAGGCAGAAGCACCATGCCATCCCTACACAGCAAAGACCTGAAAAACTAAGCCAAATAGAGAAAATAGCAATCATGAAACCCTAAAACATCAAATGAAGAGATAAAGAACTCAGCCAATCACCAAATGGAGTGAGAAAACTGACAGAGAAAGGAGAGAAAGGAGAGATTCATGCAGAGGTCCCCTATCAGCTAATGCAGCACGGATCCACCATCTGGGACTCCTATCAGAGACCAACAAATGGGGGTACAAGAAAGCAGATTCATGGAGCTTCCAGCAGTAGACAAAACAACTGATAATTTGTGATCTACACTTTCCCACCCCCCACCCTTCTTCACCCCCACTCGGCCTCCTCTGCTTCCCGCGGCCACAGTCTCTTGGCCGGGAAGCACTGGCTGCTTGGATTCCACCCGCCCGCACTGGCCACCTCCCTGAGTACCATTTGTTTGCTGCTGGTGCTGCATTTTTCCACTTCTTTTGACTTCTTCCTTACCTCTCACCACCTCCCTCTCCTTTCACTCAAATACCTGGCGATGGGCACCATCTTTGCTTCTTCCTAAGGAGCTGTGGAGCTCCGTTCAAGAGTGGAACTGCTTCCCAGTCTGGGCTGCCACACTGGTGGGATCCCGGGGCTTTTGTTTCTTTGTTTTGAATTGTTTGCTTGTTTTCATTTTCGTTTCTCGAGTTGGGAGCCCATTCTGGCAGGGAAGTGCTACACGGCTTGGGACCTACTCCCTCAGCTGGCACAGAAGCGCAGAGGGATCCATGAGGGTATTTCATTTTTTGCAGGTTTTTTTTTCTGTTTTTTGGGGGGGCGTCTCTTCTTCTTTTTTGGTTTATTTGTTTTGTTTTCTTTTTCCTGTTTTTCCCTTATTGTCTTTCTTCATTACTCAGTTTCTCACCTATTTATAACTTCCTTATCTTCCTCTTCCCTGAATACCTGGAGCTGAATACCTCTATGCCTTCTAGCCAGGCCGTACTGCAACACCTGGGAACAACTTCCCCAGACCTCGTAGTCACCAGTGGGATCCCTGGAAGCTTTGCTGTTCTTTTTTCTTTTTAATTTTTATTTATTCATTCTTTTTTTTTTTATTCTTCTTCCCATTTTTGTTTTTCTCCATTTCATAGTATCTAATCTCTTGACTCCAATGGCAAGCTCCCCTAGCACTCATTTTTTGTTTATTTGTATGTTTTTGGCCCCTGTTCCTCTCTCCTCTCTCCCATATCCATCTTAGCTCCACACATCACAATCTCCCCCCTCCATCCTGCTTACCTGCACAGTGTGCTTAACATCACACCACCAAGCAGCACAGACACAGCCTACGGGAACCTGCCCTGCCCTGATTACTGACCCATCTTGGTGGCTGTAGTAAGTGCCACAAACAACCCATCTCAGCAACTCCTCTCCTGCTAGAACTGTCCTGCTATACCATATCTGAGTGACTAACCCCACCAATTGGAGAAGAAGGCCAAAAGTATTGTGCCCACAGACGAGCAAACAACAAAGAACACACAGTCCACCTGCTCAGAGATAGGCAAATTTAAAAAAAGGAAGAAACAAACAAATCTACAATTAATAAATGAGAAAAATAACTACTGAACGCCCTGAAGACAGCAGACAATATCAAAACATTTACAAAAACAGGACAAGATGGTTCCAGTAGGTGTCCAAAATAAAACACCAGATGACTTTCCAGTGGAAGAAAAGGCACTAGAACTACTTGATAGGGAATTCAAATCTCTAATACTCAGAATTATCCAACAGTTGAAGCAAAAAGCAGACAAAAATGAGGAAAAAATAGGCAAATTCATGGGAAAGGAAGAAAAACTCATGGAAAATACAGACAAAATAATGGAAGAATTTAGGAAAATAATGTAGGAACAGAAAGCCAAAATAAATTCACAACAAGAAATTATACAAAAACAACAATTAGAAATCCAAAAGATACACAAGAAGATTTCAGAAATGGACAGTGTCATAGAAGGGCTAAGGAGCAGATTTGAAACAGTGGAAGACAGGATCAGAGGAATTGAAGACAAACATTTAGATACAACTCTGTTTGAGGAAAACTCAAAAAAGGAACAAAGAAAAATGAAGAGACCCTGAGAGTTACGTGGGTTACAATCAAAAGTAAAAATCTTCGGGTGATCAGAGTTCCAGAACGGGGGAGAAAACAGAAAACACAGAAAGGATCATTGAAGAACTGCTGACATAAAACTTCCCCAATATCATGAAAGATGAAAAGCTGGCGATCCAAGAAGCTCAATGAACGCCATGTACAATAGACCCCAAAAGAAAATCACCAAGACATACCATAATCACACTTGCTAAAACCAAAGACAAACAAAGCATCCTGAGAGCAGCTTGTGAAAAACAAGAAGTCACATACAGAGGAGAAACAATAAGACTAAACTCAGATTACTCGACAGAAACCATACAGGCAAGAAGGCAATGGGAAGACATACATAAAACGTTGAAAGAAAAAAATTGCCAGCCAAGAAAAATATATCCTGCAAAACTCTCATTCAAATATGATGGTGAAATAAGGTCATTTCCAGATAAACAGAAATTAAGAGAATATATAAAAACCATACCAAATTTACAAAAATTATTAAAGGGAGTTCTTCAATCTGAGAACAAAAAACTTCAGCTCACAGGCTAAAACTAGGATGAAGGATTGTCCCAGCCAGATACCAATCTAAGAAATTAACTCTCAAGGACTAGCCAAAACCAAATGAAATACAACAGGGAATCAGAGCAGTTAATCTGTAAATGACAACAAAATCAGAACAATAAAAGAGGAAATAAACGGTATAGGTATAGAACCTTCTAATGGAGAGAAAGGCAAGGCAATACCAAGTAATAATAAGCTGCTTCAAACTTAGAAAGATAAGGGTAAATTTCATGGTAACCACAAAGAAAGTTAGGAAACATACTCAGAAAAATAAAGAGGAAAACATAAAGTCTCAGCAAAAACAAAACCTACAAAAACAAAAGAAATGAAAAAGAATCCACAAGCAAAAGTAATACAGCACAGGAGAGTAAGAGAAACAAAGAAAACTTCAGCAGCTCAAAAAAAAGCACTACAAAATGACAGCAATAAACTCACGTCTATCAATAATTACACTGAATGTAAAGGGATTCAATGCACCCATAAAGAGAAGGAGAGTGACAGAATGGATTAAAAAAAGCAGTATCCATCAATATGTTGTCTACAAGAGACACACCTTAGAAACAAAGATGTGAATTTATTAAAAGTCAAATGTTGGAAAAAATATATCAAGCTAAAAACTACCAAAAAAGAGCAGAATGGCAACACTGATCTCAGATAAAATAAACTTTAAAACAAAATCCACCACAGAAGACAAAGGACACTATATAATGATTAAGGGGCCGATCCATCATGAAAACATAACCACGATAACCCTACCCACCCAGTGACAGGGCTCCAAAATACATAAAACAAACTCTAACAACACCAAAAAGAGAAATTGACAGTTCCACGATAGTAGTAGGAGACTTCAACGCACCACCCTCAGTGAAGGACAGAACAACTAAAAAGAAACCCAGCAAAGATGCAGAAGACCTAAAGGGCACAATCAGCCAACTTGACCTCCTACACATATGTAGAACACTGCAACAGCTGCAAAGTACACATTCTTTTCCAATGCACATGGAACATTCTCCAGAATAGACCACATCTTACACCACAGAACAATCCTCAACACGATCCAAAACATTGAGATAATTCAAAGTATCTTCTCTACCACAATACCATCAAGGTAGAAATTAACAACAGAAAAAGCAAGGAAAAAAATCAATTGCATGGAAACTGAATAATACCCTGCTTACGCATCACAGGGTAATAGAAGAAATCAG
Organism: Dugong dugon; assembly: GCA_030035585.1. Lineage (NCBI taxonomy): Eukaryota > Metazoa > Chordata > Mammalia > Sirenia > Dugongidae > Dugong > Dugong dugon. The sequence goes on from CM057479.1 coordinate 41,883,743, forward strand.
AGATGGAATGAAAAAATTCCTAGAATCAAATGAGAATGAAAACACATCATATGAAAATCTTTGGGACACAGCAAAAGCTATCCACAGAAGACAATTTATAGCAATAGATGCACATATCAAAAGGAAAAGAAAGGGACAATATCAGAACATTAACTACAGAAATCAAACAAATAGAAAGAGAACAGCAAAAAAAAAGCCCACAGCCACCAGAAGAAAGGAAATAATAAAGATCAGAGCAGAAATAAATGAAATAGACAACAGAAAAGCAGTAGAAAGAAACAACAAAACAAAAAGTTGGTTCTATGAAAGAATCAACAAAATCGACAAACCACTGTCCAGACTGACAAAAGAAAAACAGGAGAGGATGCAAAAAAACCAAATGAGAAATGAGGTGGGTGATATCACAAAAGACCCAACTGAAAGAAAAAGGATCATAACAGAATATTATGAAAAACTATACTCCAACAAATTTGAAAACCTAGAGGAAATGGATAAATTTCTAGAATCACACTACCTACCCAAACTACAACAAAGTGATGTTGAAAATCTGAACAGACCCATAACAAGTGAAGAGACTGAAAAGGTAATAAAAAAAAAAAAAAAAAACTCCCAACATAAAAAAGCCCTGGCCCAGATGGCTTCACTGGAGAATTCTACAAAACATTTACAGAAGAGCTGGTACCAGTACTGCTCAAGCTATTTCAGAGCACAGAAAAAGAAACAATACTTCTGAATTCATTCTATGAAGCCAGCATAATGCTGATACCAAAACCAGGCAAACATGCCACAAAAAAAGTAAATTACAGACCAATATCTCTCATGAATATAAATGCAAAAATGCTCAACAAAATTCTAGCCAATAGACTTCATCATCATATCAAAAAAATACTGCACCACCACCAAGTAGGATTCATACCAGGTATGCAAAGATGGTTCAGTATTAGAAAATCAACCGATGTAATCCACCACATAAATAAAAGGAAAGAATCACATGATCTTCTCAATTCATGCAGAAAAGGCATTTGACAAAGTCCAACACCCATTCCTGATAAAAACTCCCAATACAGTAGGTATAGAAGGGAAATTTCTCAACATAATAAAGGGAATCTATGCAAAACCAATGGCCAAAATCATTCTTAATGAAGAGAGGCTGAAAATATTCCCCTTGAAAACAAGATAAAGACAAGGGTGCCCTTTATAAGCACTCCTATTTAACATTGTGCTAGAAGTTCTAGCTAGAGCAATAAGGCAAAAAAAAAAAAAAAGAAATAAAGGGCATCCAAATTGGTAATGAAGAAGTTAAACTGTCCGTGTTTGCAGATGATATGATACCGTATGTGAAAAACCATAAAGACTCCATGAGAAATCTACTGGAACTAATAGAAAGATTCAGCAGAGTCACAGGATACAAGATAAACATAGAAAAATCAATTGGATTCCTGTACACCAATAAAGAGAACAACGAAAAGGAAATCAGGAAAACAATACCATTTGTAATAGCCCCTAAAAAAAAAAAATACTTAGGAATAAATCTAACCAGGGAAGTAAAAGACCTATATAAAGAAAACTACAAAACACTACTGCATGAAACCCAAAGGGATCTACATAAATGGAAAAACATACCATGCTCATGGATAGGTAGACTCAACTTGGTGAAAATAACAATTCTACCCACAGCAATTTACAAATACAACGCAATCCCGATCCAAATACCAACAACATTCTTCAAAGAGATGGAAAACTAGTCATTAATTTTATACAGAAAGGAAAGAAGCCCCAAATAAGTAAAGCACTACTGAAGAAGAAGAATAAAGTTGGAGGACTCACACTACCTGAACTAAGAACCTACTATACAGCTACAGTAGTCAAAACAGCCTGGTACTGGTACAAAGACAGATACATTGACCAATGAAACAGTATTGAGAACCCAGATGTAAATCCATCCACCTACGGTCACCTGATCTTTGACAAGGGCCCAAAGTCCATCAAATGGGGAAAAAGTCTTTTTAACAAACGGTGCTGGCAAAACTGGATATCCATATACAGAAAAATGAAACAGGACCCATACCTCACACCATGTACAAAAACTAATTCAAAATGGATCAAAGACCAAATATAAAGCCAAAAACCATAAAGTTCATAGAAGATAAAATAGGACCAATGCTCCAGGCCCTAATACATGGCATTAACAGGATCGAAACCATAACTATCAACACACAAACCCCAGAAGATAAGCTAGATAACTGGGATCTTCTAAAAATCAAACACATATGCTCTTCAAAATACTTCACCAAAAGGGTAAAAAGAGAACCTACAGACTGAGAAAAAATTTGTGGACAGTACAAGTCAGACAAAGGTCTAATCTCCATAATCTACAAGAAAATCCAACACCTCTACATCAAAAAGACAAATAATCCTATTAAAAAATGGGCAAAGGAAAAGAACAGACACTTCAACAAACAAGACATTCAAGCAACCAACAGAACAAATGAGGAAATGCTCGCCATCACTAGCTATCAGAGACATGCAAATTAAAACCACAATGAGATACCATCTCACCCCGGCATTACTGGCACGAATCAAAAACACTGGAAATAGCAAATGTTGGAGGGGCTGCGGGGAGATAGGAACTCTTATGCACTGCTGGTGGGAATGCAAAATGATACAGCCATTTTGGAAAATGATATGGTGCTTCCTTAGAAAGCTTGAAATCGAAATACCATCTGATCCAGCAATCCCACTCCTAGGCCTATATCCTAGAGAAATAAGAGTCGTCACTTGAATAGACATACACACACCTACGTTCACGGCAGCATTGTTCACAACAGCAAATAGATGGAAACAACCTCAATGCCCATCAATAGATCAATGGATAAACAAACTATGGTACATACACACAATGGAGTACCATGCAACTAGAAAGAACAATGATGAATCTGTGAAGCATCTCATAACATGGATGAAACTGGAGGACATTATGCTGAGTGAAATAAGTCAATCACAAAAGTACAAATATTGTATGAGACCTCTATTATAAAAACCCATGAAAAAAGTTTACACACAAAAAGTAACAATCTTTGTTGGTTACCAGGGATGGGAGAGTTGGGGGAAAATGTTAAATAGGCAATAGATAAGTGGTATCTTTGGTGAAGGGTGAGACAGTACACAATACTGGGGAAACCAGCACAACTTGTACAAGGAATGGTCATGGAAGCTCCATAGACACATCCAAACTCCCTGAGGGACTGAATTGCTGGGCAGAGGGCTGTGGGGACCATGGTCTCGGGGAACATCTAGCTCAGTTGGCATAACACAGTTTATAAAGACAATGTTCTACATTCTACCTTGGTGAGTAACGTCTTGGGTCTTGGAAGCCTGTGAGCAGCCATCTAAGATATTCCACTGGTCTCATCCCTTTGGGAGCAAGGGAGAATGAAGAGAATACAAGAAAAAGATTAGTCCAAAGGACTAATGGACCATAGCTACCAAGGCCTCCACCAGACTGAGTCCAGTACAGCTAGATGGTGCCCGGCTACCACCACAGACTGCTCTGCCTGGGATCACAACAGAGGGTTCTTGACAGAGCTGGAGAAGGATGTAGAACAAAATTATAACACACACAAAGAAAGCGCAGATTTACTGGCCTAAAAGAGACTGGAGAAACCCCGAGAGTATGGCCCCCAGACACCCTTTCATCTCCGTGGTGGTGAAGTCACTTCCGAGGTTAACTGTTCAGCCAGGGATTGGACAACCCCATAAAACAAAACAGGACTAATGAGGTACAGTAGTCCAGGGACAAGGGCTAGAAGGCTGAAGGGGACAGGAAAGTTGGTGATAGGGAACCCAAGGTTGAGTAAGGACAGTGTTGATGTGTAGTGAGGTTGTTAACCATTGTCATAGGGCAACACGTGTATTAAGTGTTTAATGAGAAACTATTTTGTTCTGTAAACCTTCATCTGAAGTGAGAATAGCAGCACAATTGGAAGAGCGTAGTCGATGTCACTTGACTGTGCATGTAGAAATTTTTGAAATGGTGTATCTTTGGCTATGTAGGTTTTCACCAAAAAAAAAAAAAGTCAAGAAGGGAGAGGGTTGACATGTCGTGGGGTTGTTAACCAATGTCATAAAACAGTATGTGTACTATTGTTTAATGAGAAACTATTTGTTCTGTAAACCTTCACCTGAAGTACAATTAAAAAAAATAAAGAACACAAAAAACAAAAAGCAAATGGAAGCAAGGAGAGAATTGGGGACTTCATACACCAAGAACACACTGCCAGGAGCAGAGCACTTCCTTTGTACCTGAGGCCACTGGGTGGAGGAGCTCCTAGTCCAGGGGAAGATTGATGAGAAGGTCAACAGAAAGAGCCTTCCCATGTATCTGACACCCTGAATTTGGACTTTTAGTCTACTTTACTGTGAGGAAATACATTTCTCTTTGTTAAAGCCATCCATTTGTGGTATTTCCATTACAGCAGCACTTGACGAATAAGACAAAGACTAACTTGTGCCTGACCTCAGCCATGGTATTATTAATCACATTATATGCATGTGAAATCTGGACAATTAACAAGTAAAACCAAAGAAGAACTGATGTCTTTGAGTTGTGGTGTTGGCAAAGAATATTGAATATGTCATGAACTGCCAAAAGAACGAACAAATCTGTCTTGGAAGAAGTATAATCAGAATGACCCTTAGAAGCAAGGATGGTGAGACTACGTCTTACATACTTTGGACATGTCGTCAGGAGGGTTCACTCCCTGGAGTAGGACATCATGCTTGGTAAAGGGTCAGTGAAAAAGAGGAAGACCCTAAATGAGATGGATTGACACAGTGGCTGCAACGATGGGCTCAAGCATAACTATTGTGAGCATGGCGCAAGACCGGGTAGTGTTTCATTCTGTGGTGCATAGGGTCGCTGTGAGTTGGAATTGACTCGAGGGTTCCTAACAACAACAACAACAACATCTACTTGAGATAAGAAGCACTCTCTTCACTGTCTTCAGAGAGTCCAGGGACAACGTCTTCCTGGGTCCCTCCAGTCTCAGTCAGACCATTAAGTCTGGTCTTTTTACTTGAATTAGAGTTCTGCCCCCCACTTTCCTCCTGCTCTGTCAGGGACTCTCTGTTCTGTTCCCTGTCAGAGTGGTCATTGGTGATAGCCAGGCACTATCTAGTTCTTCTGGTCTCAGGCTGATGGAGTCTCTGGTTTATGTGGCCCTTTCTGTCTCTTGGGCTAATATTGTCCTGGTGTCTTTGGTGTTCTTCATTCTCCTTTGCTCCAGGTGTGTTGGGACCATTTGATGTATCTCAGATGGCCGTTCTCTACCTTTTAAGACCTCAGACATCACTCCCCAAAATGGGATATAGAACTTTTTCTTAATAAAGATTGTTATGTCAATTGACCTAGATGTAGCCTGAAGCCATGGTTCCCAGACCTCCGCCCCAGCTTCTCTGTCCCTGGAAGTGTTTAGTTGTATTCAGGAAACTTCTTAGTTTTTGGTTTAGTCCAGTTGCGTTGACTTCCCCTGTATTGTGTGTTGTTATTCCCTTCACCTACGAGAATTCCTATCTCCTATCTAGTTAGTGAATACCACTCTTCCACCCTCCCCACCCTCATAACCATCAAAGAATGTTTTCTTCTGTGTTTAAACCTTTTCTTGGGTTCTTATAATAGTTGTCTAATACAATATTTGTCCTTTTGCAAATGACTAATTTCACTTAGCATAATGTCTTCTAGATTCATCCATGTTATGAGATGTTTTGAAGACTAATCGTTTATTGTTGTGCAGTATTCAGTTGTGTGAATATACCATAATTTGTTTATCCATTTGTCTGTTGATGGTCAACTAGGTTGTTTCCATTTTTTGCTATTGTGAACAGTGCTGCAGTGAACATGGGTGTGCATATATTTACTTGTGTGACAGCTCTTATTTCTCTAGGATATATTCCAAGGAGTAGAATTGCTGGGTCATATGGTATTTCTATTTCTAGGTTTTTAAGGAAGCACCAAATTGATTTCCAAAGTAGTTGTACCATTTCACATTCCCACTAGCAGTGTATAATGTTCCAGTCTCTCCACAACCCCTCCAATATTTATTACTTTGTGTTTTTTGGATTAATACTATTCTGGTTGGGGTGAGATGGTGTCTCATTGTAGTTTTGATTTGCATTTCTCTAATGGCTAATGATAGTGAGCATTTCCTCATGTATCTGGTAGCTGCCTGAATGTCTTCTTTGGTGAAGTGGCTGTTCATATTCTTTGCCCATTTTTAATTGGGTTATTTGTCTTTTTGGTGTTGAGGTTTTGCAGTATATTGGAGACTTTAGAGATTAAACACTGATCACACTTGTCATAACCCAAAATTTTTTCCTGGTCTGTAGGTTGTCGTTTTTACTCTTTTGATGAAGTCTTTTGATAAGCATAAGTGTTTGATTTTTAGTATCTCCCAGTTATCTACTTTCTCTTCTGGTGTTTTTCCATTGTTAGCATTGTTTGGTATTATGTTTATGTCATATATTAGGGCTCCCTCCTAGCATTGTCCGTTTTTTTTCTTCCATGATCTTTATCATTTTAGATTTCATATTTAGGCCTTGGATCCATTATGAGTTAGTTTTTGTAGATAGTATGAGGTATGGGTCTTCCTTCATTTTTTTGCAGATGGATATCCAGTTATGCCAGCACCATTTGTTAAAGAGATTATCTTTTCCCCAATTAACGTTCTTTGGGCCTTTGTCAAATATCAGCTGCTCATAGGTGGATGAATTTCCATCTGGGATCTCAATTCTGTTCCATTGGTCTATGTATCTGTTGTTGTACCAGTACCAGGCTATTTTGACTACTGTGGCAGTATAATACGTTCTAAAATCAGGTAGTGTGAGACCTCCCACTTTTCTCTTCTTCTTGAGTAATACTTTACTTATCTGGGGCCTCATCCCCTTCCATATGCAGTTGGTGATTTGTTTATGCATCTCATTAAAAAATGCCTTTGGAATTTGGATCAGAATTGCATTGTAATCTGTAGATTGCTTTGGGTAGAATAGACATTATCACAATGTTGAGTCTTCCTATCCATGAGCAAGGTTTTTCTACTTGTGTAGGTCTCTCTTGGTGTCTTCCAATAGTGTCTTGTAGTTTTCTTTGCATAGGTCTTTTACATCTCTGGTTAGATTTATTCCTAAGTATTTTATCTTCTTGGGGGATATTGTAAATGGTATTGATTTGGTAATTTCCACTTGGAAGTTCTCTTTGTTGGTGTAGAGGAATCCAACTGGTTTTTTTGTTTATCTTGTAGCCTGATACTTTGCTGAAATTTTCTATTAGATCCAGTAGTTTTCCTGTGAATTCTTTGGGCTTTTCTGTGTATAAGATCATATTTTCTGCAAATGGAGATACTCTGACTTCTTCCTTACCAACTTGGATGCCCTTTATTTCTGTTTCTAGACTGATTGCTTTGACTAGGACCTCCAGCACAATGTTGAATAAGAGTAGTGATAAAGGGCATCTTTGTCTGGTTCCTGTTCTCAAGGGGAATGCTTTCAGACTCTCTCCATTTTGGATGATTTTGGCTGTTGGCTTTGTATAAATGCCCTTTATTAACTGAGGAATTTCCCTTCTATTCCTATTTTGCTGAGTTTTTATCGTGAATGTGTGTTGGACTTTGTCAAATGCCTTTTCTGCATCAATTAATAAGATCATGTGGTTCTTGTCTTTTGTTTTATTTATGTGATGGATTACATTGATTGTTTTTCTAATGTAGAAACATCCCTGCGTAGCTGGTATGAATTCCACTTTGTCATGGTGAAACATTTTTTTGATATGTTGCTGTGTTGTGTTGGGTAGAATTTTGTTGATGATTTTTGCTTTTATGTTCATGAGGAATATTGGTCTGTAATTTTCTTTTCTTGTGGTGTCTTTACCTGGTTTTGGTATCAGGGTTATGCTGGCTTCATAGAATGGGTTTGGGAGTATTCCATCCTTTTCTATGCTCTGAAATTCCTTTAGTAGTAGTGGTGTTAACTCTTCTATGAGAGTTTGGTAGAATTCTCCAGTGAACCTATCCGGGTCAGGGTTTTTTTGTTGTTGTTGGGAGTTTTTTAATTACCTTTTCAGTCTCTTCTTTGATTATAGGTTTATTTAGTTGTCTACCTCTGTTTTTGTTAGTTTAGGTACATAGTGAGTTTCTAGAAATTTGTCCATTTCCTCTAGGTTTTCAAATTTGTTAGAGTACAATTTTTCATAGTATTTTGTTATGATTCTTCTAATTTCAGTTGGGTCTGTTTATTCAGTTTATTTGCTTCCTCTCCTGTTTTTCTTTTGTCAGTTTGGCCAATGGTTTATTGATTTTGTTGATCTTTTCCAAGAACCAGCTTTTGGTCTTGTTAACACTTTCAGTTGTTTTTCTATTCTCTATTTCATTTAATTTTTCTCTAATTCTTATTATTTTTTTCTTCTGGTGCCCAAGGACTTCTTTTGCTGCTCTCTTTCTATTTGTTTGAGTTATAGGTTAATGTTTTGATTTTGGCCCTTTCTTCTTTTTGAATGTGTGCATTTATTGCTATAAGCTGACCTCTGAGCACTGCGTTTGCTGTGTCCCAAAGGTTCTAGTAGGATGTGTTTTCATTCTCATTTGATTCTGTGAACTTCTTTATTGTGGCCTTAGTTTCTTCTATAACCCACTAGTTTTTGAGCACGGTGTTGTTCAGTTTCCATGTGTTTGATTTTTTTTCCTTGTTTTTTCTATTACTGATTTCTTCTTTTATGGCTTCATGGTCAGAAAAGATGCTTTGTAATATTTTGATGGTTTGGATTTTGTTAAGGCTTGCTTTATGGCCTAATATGTGGTCTATTCTGAAAAATGTTCCATGTGTGTTGGAAAAGAAAGTATTTTTGGCTGCTGTTGGGTGGAGTGTTCTCTGTATATCTATGAGATCAAGATGGTTGATTGTGGCAATTATATCTTCTGAGTCTTTATTGAGCTTTTTTTCTGGATGTTCTGTCCTTTACTGAAAGTGATGTGTTGAAATCCCCTACTATTATTGTGGAGCTGTCTATCTCTCTTTACAATGCTCTTTGAGTTTGTTTTATGTATTTTGGAGCCCTATCGATGTGTATGTAAATATTTATTATTGTTTGTCCTTCTGATGTATTGACCTTTTAATCATTATATAGTGTCTTCCTTATCCTTTGTGATGGATTTTACTTTAAAGTCTATTTTGTCAGAGATTAATATTGCCACTCCTCTTTTTTGATTACTGTTTTCTTGATATATTTTCTTTCCATTCTTTGAGTTTTAGTTTGTTTGTGTCTTTAAGTCTAAGATATGTCTCTTGCACATAGACAGATCATTTTTTTTTAATCCATTCTGCCACTCTCTGTCTCCTTATTGGTGTATTCAGTCCATTACATTCAGAGTAATTATTGGTAAGTATGAGGTTAGTGCTGTCACTTTGATGTCTTTTTGTGTGTGTGTTGTTGACAGTTTCTTTGTTCCACTTAATTTTCTGTGCTGAGTCATTTTTCTTTATGTATTATCATCATTGTTGATTTTGCATTTGCTGAGTCTTTATGTTTTTCTTGTGATTTCTTTTGCTGTGTAGGATTGTTAGTTTCCTTTGTGGTTTCCTTAATATTTACCCCTATTTTTCCAAGTTTAAACCAGTCTTTTGTTTCTTTGTATTGCCTTGTCTTCCTCTTCATGTGAAAGATCTCTGACTACACTTTTTAGTCCCTTTTTTGTTTTAAAGTTGTCATCTTTTACATATTGACGTCTCTGTATCTCTGTTTTCAGCATTTTAGTTTTGATTTATTTTTATGCCTTCCCTATCTGGGTTTCTATCTGGTTGATCTGTCGTGTGTTCTAGTCTTGGGTTGTTATCTGATGTTACTGATTTGCTAACCTGAGGAATCCCTTTAGTATTTCTTGTAATTTTGGTTTTGTTTTTACAAATTCCCTAAACTTCTGCTTATCTGGAAATGCCCTAATTTTGCCATCATATTTGGGAGACTGTTTTGCTGGATATATAATCCTTGGCTGGCATTTTTTTTTCCTTCAAGGCTTTATATATGTCAGCCTATTGTCTTCTTGCTTGCATGGTTTCTGCTGAGTAATCCGAGCTTAGTCTTATTGACTGTCCTTTGTAGGTGACTTTTCATTTATCCCTAGCCGCTCGTAAAATTCTCTCTTTATCTTTGGTTTTGGCAAGTTTGATCATATGCCTTGGTAACTTTCTTTTGAGATCTACATTATGTGGGGTTTGATGAGCATCTTGGATAGATATCTTCTCATCTGTCATAATATTAGGGAAGTTTTCTGCCAACAAATCTTCAACAATTCTCTCTGTATTTTCTGTTATCACCCCCTGTTCTGGTACTCCAATCACTCGTAGGTTATTCCTCTTGATAGAGTTACACATAATTATTAGGATTTCTTCATTTTCTTAAATTCTTTTTATCTGATTTTTCCTTAAATAAGTGCTTTGTCTTCAGTCTCACTAATTCTGACCTCCATTGCCTCAATTCTGCCCCTATGACTTCCTATTGAGTTGTCTACTTCTGAAATTCTATTGTTAATCTTCTAGATTTCTATTTGCTTTCTCTCTATGCATTCTTGCAGCCTGTTCAATTTGTCATTGTACTCCTCTGTAGTGTTCTTATCTTCTTCTATTGCTTTGTCTGTATGTTCCTTGACTTTTCTTGCACTTTGAATGATCTCCTTCCTGATCTCTTGATGAGCTCTATATATTAATTATTTGTATTTTACCTTAAATAATTCCAAGAACTTCTCTTCCTCCTGAAGATTTCTTGATTCTTTGCTTTGGGAGCTTGCTGAAGCTATCATGGTCTGCTTCTTTTCATAATTTGTTACTTACTGTTGTCTCTGAGCCATCAATAATTATTATGTTTATTTATTTTATGTTTGCTTACTGTGTCTCAGTTTCTTGTTTTGTTTTGTTATGCCCAAATAGGCTGCTTGTTTGAGCTAGTTTGATTAATGACCCCTTTGAATCTCTAACATCCTGTCACCGGGTGGTTAGATCTGTTACTAGGTATGGAGCCCAGGACTCCGTTTACTTTTCTTGTATGGATTCAGCTCAGGTGTGCAGATAGTCTGTCACCATGTGTGTGGTGTAGGCTTTCACTTACAGTCCTAGCTGCGCAGGGTGATTGGAGTTGGCACAAGCATCTGGCTGCAGTTGGGGGTCATATGCTGAGCAAGGCAAAGGGCTGATGGCTACCCCTGAGCATTTGAGAGGAAAGTATATTCTTGTTCCCTAGAGTGCATAGGTGGGTGGGTTTTGCAGCTTGACTATGGGCACCCAATGTTGTTGGTTGTAAGGATTGGGGGATACCTCTTATTCTTGGACACCGTCACAGGTGGCTAGGTGGCATGGGTGGTGCCACCAGTCCTCAGGCCCCTGATGTGGGTAGGTAAGGACCTTGCTTAATGGAAAGAGCAGTGTCAAATGTGACAAACCTGCCACTCCACCATCAAGCTCATACGATGAAGTTAGACTTCAGGTATATACTCTGTTGTACTGTGCTAAAAAGGGCTTACGTTGTTGAAATGGGCCCACACAGGTCTTTGCTGGGGTGAAAAGCATTCAAAGTCTGTGGACCCCTTACACTTGGGCCTAGATGTTCTTACCTTGAGTTCCCTGCCTAGGGTCACTGGAAGATTATTTCTTCCTGTTTGTTAACTTGTTCCTTCTTCAAGGCCAGGAGAATGGCTCAGGGTGCATGACAGGTCCTACTTTCAGCCAGGGGAAGCAGCAATTGCTGAAGCTTCCCAGGACCTGATGCAGAATGGGAAGGGAGCAGATAAATGGGAGAGAAGTTCTTCCCAAATGGGGTGTTTTTCATCCACACAGTGAGTTAGATGCATGTACTTACTTTTTCCAACTGAGCACTGCTTTTCAATGTTTCTGGAGGCTTAAGTAGACTCTCCACAGGTTGGTCTCTCCCAACGTGGAAAAGGCATCCTGAATGCCACTGCTTGCCTCACCATGCATGCCAGCCTAGGGTGCTGATTCCTGCATGGTCAGGTCTGGCAACTCCTTGCTGCTTCTGAACTGTCTCTCCCTCCCCTTGCCTTTCATTCCATTTCCTCAGCTTTGCCTTCGATGTTCACAGCCCCTAGATTATCATATATAATCAATTCACTTGTTTTTTGGGGTCTATGTTGTAAGAGGGACCACCAGAAGCTTCTGAGTACTTCTTCATCTTGACCCCGCCCTTGTTTTTGTTTCTTAAAGATTAAAATTACATCAAATATATGATTAGGTAATTTTAAACAGTCCTAGAAATTCTCCTAATTAAGTACTTTATTAGCAAACTCAAACTTGGATTATTAGATTTTGTAGGAGAAACATTGTTACCTATATTTTTAATAATTACAAAAAGAAAAGAAAACCCTAAAAACTTAAAATGAAAAAAAATTACTGAAATATTCAATCATTTTTGTATGGTAAATTAGCTTCATTAAATTGAAAATCAAGTTGAATCTAGTTAGCATTCTATTTTAAATGATTCGCTCAATATATAGAATAATTTCCAATTGATTTTAATAAACCAACTGGAAATTATTGAGTAGCTTTTAAAAATATTAGGCTTTTAGGAATTAAGTAGCATTAACTGTTGTTATTTAAAATATCAGTCTCAAGCTATTATTCTAATTACTAGGCATGGAGTATGCTAATGGGAGCATTTACTTTTTAGTTTATTTAATTATCTTGTTATCTTCTAGACATCTCCCTGGGTATTTAAAAATTGTCCAAAGATGGCGCTCTAGGCAGAAACACCACGCCGTCCCTCCACAGCAAAGATACGAAAAACTAAGCCTAACAGAGAATCAACAATCCTGAAACCCTAGAACACCAAATGAAGAGATAAAGAACTCAGCCAAACACCAAACGGAGTGAGAATACTAAAAGAGAACGGAGAGTGAGGAGAGACTCAGGCAGAGATTCCTTACCAGCTAACGCAGCGCGGATCCACCATCTTGGATTCCTATCGGAGACCAGCAAACGGGAGAGCAGCCTTGCAGAGCATCTGGTCGGAGACAGAACTACCGCTTAGCTTCACACATAACCATCTTCCCGCTGCACCCTACCTACCTGCACCGTGCACTAGACATCACATCACCAAGCGGTGCAGGCACGCCCTATTGGAACCTGCCCAGCACTGACTACCGACCGTCCTGGTGGCTGCGGTGAGTGCCACAAGCAACCCATCCCAGTGGCTCCTCCTCAACTAGATCTGCCCAGCTGTACCACAAGAACGAAAAAAAAAAAAAATCTACAATTAATAAACGAAAGAAATATCTACTGAATGCCCCGAAAACAGCAAACAATATCAAAACATTTACAAAAACAAGACAAGATGGCTCCAATATGCGTCCAAATTAAAACACCAGATAACTCTCCTGTGGAAGAAAATGCACTAGAAGTACCTGATACGGAACTCAAATCACTAATACTCGGAATTTTCCAAGAACTGAGGCAAAAAGCTGACAAACATGAGGAAAAAATAGACAAATTTATGGAAAATACAGACAAAAAATTGGAAGAATTCAGGAAGATGATGCAAGAACAAAATGCCAAAATAAATTCACAACTCGAAATTATACAAAAACAACAATTAGAAATCCAAAAGATAAACAACAAGATTTCAGAAATGGACGGTGTCATAGAAGGGCTGAGAAGTAGATTTGAAACCATGGAAGACAGGATCAGTGGAACTGAAGACAAACACTTGGATACAACTCTGTTTCAGGAAAACTCAGAAAAAAGAACAAAGAAAAATGAAGAGACCCTGAGAGTTATGAGGGACACAATTAAAAGCAAAAACTTACGAGTGATTGGCATACCAGAACAGGGGGAGAAAACAGAAAACACAGAGAGGATCATTGAGGAACTGCTGACAGAAAACTTTCCCAATATCATGAAAGATGAAAAGCTGGTCATCCAAGAAGCTCAACGAACCCCATATAGAAGAGACCCCAAAAGAAAATCACCAAGACATATCATATTCACACTCGCTAAAACTAAAGACAAACAAAGAATCCTGAGAGCAGCTCGGGAAAAACAAGAAGTCACATACAGAGGAGAAACAATAAGACTAAGCTCAGATTATTCAGCAGAAACCATGCAGGCAAGAAGGCAATGGGATGACATATATAAAATCTTGAAAGAAAAAAATTGTCAGCCAAGAATAATATATCCTGCAAAACTCTCATTCAGATTTGATGGTGAAATTAGGTCATTTCCAGATAAACAGAAACTAAAGGAATATGCAAAAGTCAAACCAAACTTACAAGAATTATTAAAGGGAGTTCTTCGATCTGAGGACAAACAGCTTAAGCCCTCAGGCAGGACCTAGGACCTAGGACGCAGGTTAACATGAACCAGATACCATTCTAGGAACTGAACTACAGACGACTTTCCAAAAACAAAAGAAATACAACAGGGAATCAGAGAAATCAATTAAAGCATGACAACAACATCAAAACAATGAAAGAGGGAACAAACGGCATAGGTATAGAACCTTCTAAAGGAGAAGAAGGCAAGGAGATACCAAGTAACGGTAGACTGCTTCAAAATTATAAAGATAAGGGTAAAATTCATGGTAACCACAAAAAAAGTTAACAAACCAACTCATAAAAATAAAGACAAAAACATAAAGTCTCAACAAAACCAAAACCTACAAAAACAAAAGAAATGAACACAAAATCCACAAACAAAAGGAACTCAGCACAAGAGAGTAAGAAGAACAAAGAAAACTTCAGCATCACAAAAAAAAGCACTACAAAATGACAGCAACAAATTCACATCTATCAATAATTACAGTGAACGTAAATGGACTCAATGCACCCATAAAGCGACGGAGAGTGGCAGAATGGATAAGAAAACAGGATCCATCTATTTGCTGTCTACAAGAGACACATCTTAGAAACAAAGATGTGAATTTATTAAAAATCAAAGGTTGGAAAAAAATATATCAAGCTAACAACTACCAAAAAAGAGCAGGAGTGGCAATTCTAATCTCAGATAAAATAGACTTTAAAACGAAATCTACCATAAAAGACAAAGAAGGACACTATATAATGATTAAGGGGATGATCCATCATGAAGACATAACCATAATAAATATCTATGCACCCAATGACAGGGCTCCAAAATACATAAAAAAAACTCTAACAGCACTGAAAAGAGAAATTGACAGTTCCACAATAATAGTAGGAGACTTCAACACACCACTCTCAGTAAAGGACAGAACAACTAAAAAGAAACTCAGCAAAGATACAGAAGACCTAAAGGACACAATCAGCCAACTGGACCTCATAGACATATATAGAACAATCCATCCAACTGCTGCAAAGTACACATTCTTTTCCAATGCACATGGAACGTTCTCCAGAATAGACCACATCTTAGGCCACAGAGCAATCCTCAACAAGATCCAAAATGCTGAGATAATTCACAGTATCTTCTCTGACCACAATGCCATCAAGGTAGAAATTAACACTAGAAAGAGCAAGGAAAAAAAATCAAACACATAGAAACTGAATAATAATCTGCTTACACATCAATGGGTAATAGAAGAAATCAGAGATGGAATTAAAAAATTCCTAGAATCAAATGAAAATGAAAACACATCATACCAAAACCTTTGGGACACAGCAAAGGCAGTCCTCAGAGGACAATTTATAGCAATAGATGCACATATCAAAAAAGAAGAAAGGGACAAAATCAAAACATTAACTACAGAACTCAAACAAATAGAAAGAGAACAGCAAAAAAAGCCCACAACCACTGGAAGAAAGCAAATAGTAAAGATCAGAGCAGAAATCAATGAAATAGAGAACAGAAAAACAATAGAAAGAATCAACAAAACCAAAAGTTGGTTCTTTGAAAGAATCAACAAAATCGACAAACCACTGGCCAGACTGACAAAAGAAAAACAGCAGAGGGCACAAATAACCCAAATAAGAAATGAAATGGGGGACATTACAACAGACCCAACTGAAATAAAAAGGATTATAACAGAATATTATGAAAAACTATATTCCAACAAATTTGAAAACCTAGAGGAAATGGATAAATTTCTAGAAACATACGGCCTACCCAAACTACAACAAAGTGATATTGAAAATCTGAACAGACCCATAACAAGAGAAGAGATTGAAAAGGTAATAAAAAAACTCCCAACCAAAAAAAGGCCTGGCCCAGATGGCTTCACTGGAGAATTCTACAAAACATTTACAGAAGAGCTCGTACCAGTTCTACTCAAGCTATTTCAGAGCATAGAAGAGGAAGCAACACTTCCAAATTCATTCTATGAAGCCAGCATACCGCTGATACCAAAACCAGGCAAAGACATCACAAAAAAAGAAAATTACAGACCAATATCTCTCATGAATATAGATGCAAAAATTCTGAACAAAATTCTAGCCAATAGAATTCAGTATCATATCAAAAAAATAATACACCACGACCAAGTAGGATTCATACCAGGTATGCAAGGATGGTTTAACATTAGAAAATCCATCAACGTAATCCACCACATAAATAAAAGGAAAGAAAAAAATCACATGATTATCTCAATTGATGCAGAAAAGGCATTTGACAAAGTCCAACACCCATTCCTGATAAAAGCTCTCAATAAAATAGGTATAGAAGGGAAATTTCTCAACATAATAAAGGGCATCTATGCAAAACCAACAGCCAACATCATTCTTAATGGAGAAAGGCTGAAAACATTCCCCCTGAAAACAGGAACAAGACAAGGATGCCCTTTATCACCACTCCTATTTAACATTGTGCTGGAAGTTCTAGCTAGAGCAGTAAGGCAAGAGAAAGAAATAAAGGGCATCCAAATTGGTAATGAAGAAGTTAAACTCTCCCTGTTTGCAGATGATATGATACTATACATAGAAAACCCTAAAGACTCCACGAGAAATTTACTGGAAGTAATAGAAAGATTCAGCAGAGTAGCAGGATACAAGATAAACATTCAAAAATCAGTTGGATTCCTATACACCGGTAAAGAGAACGATGAAAAGGAGATCAGGAAATCAATACCATTTTCAATAGCCCCTAAAACGATAAAATACTTAGGAATAAATCTGACCAGGAATATAAAAGACCTATACAAAGAAAACTACAAAACACTGCTGCATGAAACCCAAAGGGATCTACATAAATGGAAAAACATACCATGCTCATGGATAGGCAGACTCAACATTGTGAAAATGGCAATTCTACCTAAAGCAATCTACAAATACAATGCAATTCCGATACAAATACCAACAACATTCTTCAAAGAGATGGAAAAACTAATTATTAACTTTATATGGAAAGGGAAGAAACCTCGAATAAGTAAAGCACTACTGAAGAAGAAGAATAAAGTTGGAGGACTCACACTACCTGACTTGAGAACCTACTATACAGCTACAGTACTCAAAACAGCCTGGTACTGGTACAACAACAGAGACATTGACCAATGGAACAGAATTGAGAACTCAGATGTAAATCCATCCACCTACGGTCACCTGATTTTTGACAAGGGCCCAAAATACATCAAATGGGGAAAAGACAGTCTTTTTAACAAATGGTGCTGGCAAAACTGGATATCCATTTGTAGAAAAATGAAACAGGACCCATACCTCACACCATATACAAAAACTACTTCAAAATGGATCAAAGACCTGAATATAAAGCCTCAAACTATAAAATTCATAGAAGAAAAAATAGGACCAACACTTCAGACCTTAATACATGGCATTAACAGGACACAAACCATAAACATCAACACAAAAAACCCAACAGATAAACTAGATAATTGGGATCTTCTAAAAATCAAACATCTATGCTCTTCAAAAGATTTCACCAAAAGAGTTAAAAGAGAACCTACAGACTGGGAAAAAATTTTTGGACAGTACAAGTCAGACAAAGGTCTAATCTCCATAATCTACAAGAAAATCCAACACCTCTACAACAAAAAGACAACCAATCCTATCAAAAAATGGGCAAAGGAAATGAACAGACACTTCACCAAGGAAGACATTCAAATGGCCAACAGACACATGAGGAAATGCTCGTGATCACTAGCCATTAGAGAAATGCAAATTAAAACCACAATGAGATACCATCTCACCCCGGCATTACTGGCACGAATCAAAAACACTGGAAATAACAAATGTTGGAGGGGCTGCGGGGAGACGGGAACTCTTATACACTGCTGGTGGGAATGCAAAATGATACAGCCATTTTGGAAAATGATATGGCGTTTCCTCAGAAAGCTGGAAATAGACGTACCATTCGATCCAGCAATCCCACTCCTAGGAATATATCCTAGAGAAATAAGAGTCATCACTCAAATAGACATATGCACACCTATGTTCATGGCAGCATTATTCACAATAGCAAAACGATGGAAACAACCTCGATGCCCATCAACAGACGAATGGATACACAAACTATGGTACATACACACAATGGAGTACTATGCAATGAGAAAGAACAATGAATCGGTGAACCATCTCATAACATGGATAAAACTGGAGGACATCATGCTGAGTGAAATAAGTCAATCACAAAAGGACAAATATTGTATGAGACCTCTATTGTAAAAACCCATGAAAAAATTCACATGCAAAATGTAACAATCCATGTTGGTTACCAGGGATGGGGGGGGGGGATACTAAATAGGTAATAGGTAAGTGGTAACTTGGGTGAGAGATGAGATAGTACATAGTACAGCGGAAACTAACACAACCTGCACAAGGAAAGGTCATGAAGGCCCTATAGACACATCCAAACCCCCCGAGGGACTGAGTTGTTGGACGGAGGGCTCTGGAGACCATGATCTCGGGGAACATCTAGCTCAATTGGCATGACACTACTTATAAAGATAATGCTCTACATTCTACCTTGGTGAGTAGTGTCTGGGGTCTTAAAAGCCTATGAGCGGCCATCTAAGATACTCCACTGATCTCATCCCTTCGGGAACAAGGGAGAATGAAGAGAATAGGATACAAGGAAAAGATTAGTCCAAAGGACTAATGGTCCACAGCTACCAAGGCCTCCACGGGACTGAGCCCAGTACAGCTGGATGGTGCCCGGCTACCACCAATGACTCCTTTGACCAGAATCACAACAGAGGGTTCTGGGCAGAGCTGGAGTAGGATGTAGAGCATAATTTTAACTCCCAAAAAAAAAAAAAAAAAGAAGACCAGATATACTGGCCTAAAGAATACTAGAGAAACCTCGAGAGTGTGGCCCCCAGACACCCTTTCAGCTCAGAGGGGAAGTTACCTTCAAGGTTCGATGTTAAGCCTGGGAATGGACACCCCAGTAAAACTAAATGGGACTAACGATGTACAGGAGTCCGGTGACAAGGGCCAGAAGGCAGAGGGAGAGTAGGAAACTGATGATAAGGAACACAAATTGAATAAGGACACTGTCGATGTATTGTGAGATTGTTGACCACTGCTATGGGGCAACATTTGTAGTAACTATTAAATGGGAGGCTGTTTTGTCCTGTAAGCCTTCATCTTGGGCGAGAATGGCAGCACAATTGGAAGAGCATAGTCAATATCACTTAAATGTGTAAGTAAAAAGTTTTGAAATGGTGATTAAATAAAATAAAAATAAATAAATAAATAAACAAACAAAGGAGACTAAAGAGGTACAATAGTCCACTGACAAGGTCCAGAAGACAGAAGGGGACAAGGAAGCCCCCTGGTGATAGGGAACACAAGGTGGAGTAAGGATATTCTTGATGTGCTGTGAGATTGTTAACCATTGTCATAGGGCAACATGTGTAGTAACTGTTAAATGAAAAACTATTTTGTTCTGTAAGCCTTCATCTTAAGTGAGAATAACAGCACAGTTGGAAGAGCATAGTCAATGTCACTGAACTGTGAATGTAGAAAATTTTGAAACGGTGTATCTTTGGCCATCTGTAATTTTCATCAAAAAAAAAGGTTGAGAATTTAGAGGCTTAATACGTTGTGGGGTTGTTAACCAATGTCAAAAAAAACAACATGTGTACTACTATTTCATGAGAAACTATTTGCTCTGTAAGCTTTCACCTGAAGTACAATAAAATATATATATAAAAAAAAAAAAAAATTGTCCAAAAAATGCACACTGTTATATAAAATTGTTGTTATGGCAACAATACTGGCTGAAGTAAATTGTTCATAGAATATTCTCAAATATTCAAGGATCAGGTGACTCTCAGTCATATTTGTTAAAATATGCCACTGTTTCTATTTTTATCACTTCTTTGCTTTTGTTCAAAAGTGATCCTAATATATTCTATAGGGACTTATCTCCTATTAGGATCACTTGATATATACATATATATATATACATATATACATAATATACATATTCCTACTTATATATATATTGGATTTCAGCTATATTGACAGACAATATTTATGGCCAAGTTAAGGAAATAGCTGTGGACAGAGAGTGTTCCATGACTTTAGAATTTGCTCTTTCAGCTAACGTAATCACAACAAACTCATTATATGTTATAATAGATATCATCATCAAAGTATCACTAGTTACTGAGAAATCACATAAATTAAATTTTGTAAACACTAACATAAAGATTACTTTGATTGGAAGATAAGAATTGTTAAAAACCGTTAGAAAACAACCTCAAAATGCATTCCCTATCTCCAAGAAGAGTCCATTCAGTGTTCCTGAACATATTTCTGACTCAATAATGCTACAAGACATTAATCTGAAATATGTGATATTAACCATAATGACACTTAGACTCAAAACATTAGCAGGTCTCGAAAATGATTTTCACAGGAAATAATCTTAGACGTTTTTAGTTTTTTTATGTTTTAATCTTTTCATTTAAATTTATCTTAACCTTTCTCTTCTGCTTCACCTCACACATACACATACATTAGTGTACTCACTCTTGCCTTTTGAACAAGTATGTGAATACACTCTCCAAGTTAAAATTCCACTATAACAGAAGGTGGTATGGCCAGTGTTCTCTAGATAAATATAATACAGGGAAAGAGAGAGACTGAATTACTTAAAGAAACTGGGGTCTCAGAGTTCTGGCAAAATGGCACTCTAGGCAGAAGCACCATGCTGTCCCTCCACAGCAAAGATCCAAAAAACTGAGCTGAACAGAGACTATAACAATCCTGAAACCCTAAAACATCAAATGAAGAGATAAAGAACTCAGCCAAGCACCAAATGGAGTGAGAAAACTGACAGAGAATGGAGAGCGAGGAGAGACTCATGCAGAGGTCTCCTACCAGCTAAAATAGTTCGGATCTGCCATCTTGGACTTCTATCGGAGACCACAAACAGGGGATACGAGAAAGCAGCCCCACAGAGCATCCAGTGGGAGACAAAACAACCATCTCTCTTCTCTCCACTCCAACAGGAAACTCCCTTAGGATTCTTTTTTGTATGTTTGTATATTTTTGGCTCCTGTTCCTCTCTACTCTCTCCAATATCCATCTTAGCCCCACACATAAAAATCCTGCCTATGTGCACTGTGTGCTTGACATCACACCACCAAGCAGCACAGGCATGACCTACTGGAACCTGCCCTGCACTGACTCCTGACCCACTCTGGTGGCTGTAGTAAGTGCCACAAACAACCCATCCCAGTAACTCCTCTTCAGCTGGGCCTGCCCTGCCATACCATATCTGAGTGACTGACCGTGCCAATTGGAGAAGGAGGTGAAAAGTATTGTGCCCACAGATGAGCAAACAACAAAGAACACACAGTCCACTTGCTCAGACACAGTCAAATTTAAAAAAAAGAAAAAAAGGGATGAAACAAACAAATCTACAGTCAATAAACAAGAAAAATAACTACTGAATGCCCCGAAGACAGCAGACAATATCAAAACATTCACAAAAACAGGACAGAATGGTTCCAGTAGGAATCCAAAATAAAACACCAGATGACCCTCTTGTGGAAGAAAATGCACTAGAACTACCTAATAGGAAATTCAAATCTCTAATACTGAGAATTCTCCAAGAACTGAGGCAAAAAGCTGACAAACATGAGGAAAAAATAGACAAATTCATGGAAAATACAGACAAAAAATTGGAAGAATTCAGGAAAATAATGCAGGAACAAAATGCCAAAATAAATTCACAACTAGAAATTATACAAAAACAGTTAGAAATCCAAAAGACAAACAATAAGATTTCAGAAATGAATGGTGTCATAGAAGGGCTGAGAAGCAGATTTGAAACCGTGGAAGACAGGATCAGTGGAATTGAAGACGAACACTTGGATAAAACTCTGTTTCAGGAAAACTCAGAAAAAGGAACAAAGAAAAATGAAGAGACCCTGAGAGTTATGTGGGACACAATTAAAAGCAAAAATTTATGAGTGATTGGCATTCCAGCAAATGGGGAAAAAACAGAAAACACAGAGAAGATCATTGAGGAACTGCTGACAGAAAACTTCCCCGATATCATGAAAGATGAAAAGCTGGCCATCCAAGAAGCTCAATGAACCCTATATAGAAGAGACCCCCAAAAGAAAATCACCAAGGCATATCATATTCACACTCACCAAAACCAAAAACAAACAAAGAATCCTGAGAGCAGCTCGTGAAAAACAAGAAGTCACATACAGAGGAGAAACAATAAGAGTAAGCTCAGATTATTCTGCAGAAACCATGCAGGCAAGAAGGCAATGGGATGACATATACAAAATCTTGAAAGAAAAATATTGTCAGCCAAGATTATATATCCTGCAAAACCCTCATTCAAATTTGATGGTGAAATTAGGTCATTTCCAGATAAACAGAAATTAAGGGAATATGTAAAAGTCAAACCAAACTTACAAGAATTATTAAAGGGAGTTCTTCAATCTGAGGATAAACAGCTTCAGCTCACAGGAAGAACCTAGGAAGTAGGATCATATGAACCAGACACCAATCTAAGAAATGAACTCTCGAGGACTATCCAAAACCAAAAGAAATACAACAGGGAATCAGAGCAGTCAATCGATGGATGACAACAACATCAAAACAATGAAAGAGGGAATAAACGGCATACGTATAGAACCGTCCAATGAAGAGGAAAGCAAGGTGACACCAAGTAATGGTAGACTGCTTCAAACTTAGAAAGATAAGGGTAAAATTCATGGTAACCACAAAGAAAGTTAACAAACATACTCATTAAAAAAAGAGGAAAAACATAAAGTCTCAGCAAAAACAAAACCTAAAAAAACAAAAGAAATGAAAAAAAAAATCCACAAACAAAAGTAACTCAGCACAAGAGAGTAAGAAGAACAAAGAAAATTTCAGCACCACAAAAAAAAAGCACTACAAAATGGCAGCAACAAACCCACATCTATCAATAATTACACTGAATCTAAATGGACTCAATGTACCCATAAAGAGACAGAGAGTGACAGAATGGATAAGAAAACAGGATCCATCAATATGCTGTCTACAGGAGACACACCTTAGAAACAAAGATGTGAATTTATTAAAAGTCAAAGGTTGGAAAAAAATGTATCAAGCTAACAACTACCAAAAAAGAGCAGGAGTGGCAATTCTAATCTCAGATAAAATAGACTTTAAAATAAAATCTACCAGAAAAGACAAAGAAGGACACTATGTGATGATTAAGGAGACGATCCATCATGAAGACATAACCATAATAAACACCTATGCACCCAATGACAGGGCTCTTAAATACATAAAACAAATTCTAACAACACTGAAAAGAGAAACTGACAGATCCACAATAATAGTAGGAGACTTCAACACACCACTCTCAGTAAAGGACAGAACAACTAAGAAGAAACTCAGCAAAGATACAGAAGACCTAAAGGGAACAATCAACCAACTTGACCTCCTAGACATATATAGAACACTACATCCATCCGCTGGAAAGTACACATTCTTTTCCAGTGCACATGGAACGTTCTCCAGAATAGACCACATCTTAGGCCACAGAGCAATCCTCAACAAGATCCAAAACATTGAGATAATTCAAAGTATCTTCTCTGACCACAATGCGATCAAGGTAGAAATAGACAATAGAAAGAGCAAGGAAAAAAAATGAACTACATGGAAACTGAATAATACCCTGCTTACACATTGGTGGGTAATAGATAAAATCAGAGAGGGAATCAAAAAATTCCTAGAATCAAATGAGAATGAAAACACATCATACCAAAACCTTTGGGACACAGCAAAGGCAGTCCTCAGAGAACAATTTATAGCAATAGATGCACATATCAAAAAAGAAGAAAGGAACAAAATCAACACATTAACTACAGAACTCAAACAAATAGAAAGAGAACAGCAAAAAAAGCCCACAACCACTGGAAGAAAGCAAATAGTAAAGATCAGAGCAGAAATCAATGAAATAGAGAACAGAAAAACTATAGAAAGAATCAACAAAACCAAAAGTTGGTTCTTTGAAAGAATCAACAAAATCAACAAACCACTGGCCAGACTGACAAAAGAAAAACAGGAGAGGACACAAATAACCCAAATAAGAAATGAAATGGGAGACATTACAACAGACCCAACTAAAATAAAAAGGATTACTACAGAATATTATGAAAAACTATACTCCAACAAATTTGAAAACCTAGAGGAAATGGATAAATTTCTAGAAACATACAGCCTACCCAAACTACAACAAAGTGATGTTGAAAATCTGAACAGACACATAACAAGAGAAGTGATTGAAAAGGTAATAAAAGAAACTCCCAACCAAAAAAAGCCCTGGCCCAGATGGCTTCACTGGAGAATTCTACAAAACATTTACAGAAGAGCTTGTACCAGTACTACTCAAGCTATTTCAGAGCATAGAAGAGGAAGCAACACTTCCAAATTCTTTCTATGAAGCCAGCATAATGCTGATACCAAAAACCAGGCAAAGACGTCACAAATAAAGAAAATTACAGACCAATATCTCTCATGAATATAGATGCAAAAATTCTGAACAAAATTCTAGCCAATAGAATTCAGCATCATATCAAAAAAATAATACACCACGACAAAGTAGGATTCATACCAGCTATGCAAGGATGGTTCAACATCAGAAAATCAATCAACGTAATCCACCACATAAATAAAAGGAAAGAAAAGAATCACATGATCATCTCAGTTGATGCAGAAAAGGCATTTCAGAAAGTCCAACACACATTCTTGATAAAAATTCTCAATAAAATATGTATAGAAGGGAAATTTCTCAACATAATAAAGGGCATCTATGCAAAACCAATAGCCAACATCATTCTTAATGGAGAGAGGCTGAAAACATTCCCCTTGAAAAAAAAAAAAAGAAATTGGGGGCTGGCAAGTCAAAAACCAATTTGTAGGTCGGGCAATAGACTGGACATTGCTGCAGGTTTGCATATCAAACATCGTAGGTCAGGTAATGGGAAGGGTGAAGAGTGGCAAGTTCTAACAAAATGTCTATGTATAGTCTGGAGGAAGAATACATCCTAAGAAAAGTCCCATTTTGCTCTTAAAGACTTTAACTGACTGGTTTAGGCTCATACATATATGGAACGTAGTCTGCTTTACTTAAGGCCAACTAATTTAATCAGATGTTAACTACTTTATAACAGCAAGGAGATTAGTGTTTTACAAACAACTGGGCACTCTAGCCAAGTTGACACATAAAATTAACCATCACAAAAGGCTACACATGATTAGATGTTAGTTTTTGTTTTTTGCGTTCCATTTATTTTGATCAGTTGTCCCAACCATTCAGAATGGGAACAGTCAAAAATCTGGGCCACTGTATGTTCTCTGGGTTTTTAGCCTAGCAATATGGAAAATGGCACATTTACTTAATGAGAGACTAATGATACTATACTAGGGATTAAAAAAAGAAAAGGTGGATTCACAATTTTACTTATTTGTTCATGTATGTGCATATGTGTGGAGCCTTGGTGGCGCAGAGGTTAAGAGCTCTGCTGCTAACCAGAAGGTTGGCCATTTGAATCCTAGCCACTCCTTGGAAACCTTATGGGGCAGTCTACTCTGTCCTACAGGGTCTCTAAGAGTCGAAATTAACTCGACACCAACAGGTTTTGGGTTTTGATTTTGTATATGTGTATGTTGTTGTTGTTTTTATTAAGTGCTATCAAGTCAGTTCTGACTCATAGTGACCCTATGTACAACAGAACGAAACACTGCCTGGTCCTATGCCATCCTCACAATCGTTGTTAGGCTTGAGCCCATTGTTACAACTATATGTATATATTTGTATGTATTCATAAACGCATTTTATATCTTGTGGTATTGGGGAGAAGTTAGTGGGTTGAAAAACAGACTGAAGATCCTGGAAGAAGAGATTTGTCTTTAGCTGAAGTATTTTCATGACTGAGGATCTTTAGCTGTAAGAAATCATAAGGTGTATGGAGAATGTCATTCTTTGGAAACTTAAAGAATAATTTGAGTGATTAGTTCTTCATAATTTTGTATTGTATTCTATAGAATGATACATCCTTGATATGTGTTTCTTTCAGATACGGAAGATAGAAGAAAGTGATGCTCTACACACTCATACTTTATAAAATTACAATAATATTTTATTCATTTCAAGGCAGTTATCCAACAATTTTCACTCTCCATCACACTTCAAAAATATCTAATTATTTTAAGCATGACAGAGTAAATTAAAGTGTCACAAGTCTACTGAACAAAGCTTATTAATATGACTAGGATAAAATTCCTCAGATTCTTAGTGAAGTACCGTTTGATTTTATAAACTAATATACCATAATAACAACAAAAAAGGACAAACAGAGCAAATTTGCCAAAATAGTTCTGAGAATTTTGAGTATATCAATATATAAAAATCAACACAAAAAATAAGCTTCAAAAGGGGCCTTGGTGGTGCAGTGATCAAGAGTTTGGCAGCTTCATAAATAATGTTTAGTAAAGTCTTTGCTACAAGAGATAGAAAAGTAAGCATCGCAAAGTGTAAAAAATGTCAATCTATGTTGCTAAAATATATGCTCCTTTAAATTATATTCAAAGTCAGCTCTCTTTATATGTTTTCCTTTTAAAGAAAAAGCAATATAAATACCATCAATCTCTCCTCAGTATTTACAACTATGTATGAAAAATAATAGACATGATTCTCAAAAATAAACTGTTTCCCAAAATATATTTGCTTAAATTAGTTCCAGAGCATGTTAATAGATGCACAATGAAGAAATGTTAAAACACTTCTTAAAGCAGATTTAAACAAAATTAAGAAGCTACATTTATTTCTGGACTTTTAAGAGAGTTTTACATGGTGTCTTAATCTGGGCTCTCTAAAGGAGCAAAACCAGTGAAGCTTATATATACATACAGAGAGAGAGAGATTTACTTCAAGGAAATTGTTCATGCATTTGTGAGGGAATGGCTCAAGTAATTGTGGGAGCTGAAAGTCCCAGATCCGTGGGTCAGGTAGCAGTCTGAAGACTTCTGTAGGCTTATGTCTCAAGAACTGAAAGTAAAGTGAAGAGTGCAAGGTTGCAGGGGAGGGACAGAGAGAGACAGAAAAGGAGCTTTGCCAGAACACCCATTTATATACTGGAGGCAGGCTACACCCGCAAGGAAACTCCCCTTTTCAACTATTGGCTGCTCACATCATTTCACAAAATGGAAGGTGATTGCATATTGTCTGCCAAATCACTGAGAATCCAAATTGACACGTAACAGTCACCATCACAAATGGTAATATGAAATTTTAATTTTAAGAAGACATCACATAGATCTTCTCCAAAATTATTTGTCAACAGAACTCTCTCTGCAGAGCTCTCTGACCTTACTTTGAAAATTACTGTTTTACTATTTACTTCTTTTTCTATAATATGTCTCCCTTGAGCTTTTGTATGAGAATGTGAAGAATTACCCAAGGAAATATTAATCCATTCAACATATGTGTGCTTTGTACATGCATAGACAAGTTTCTGAAATTCTAAAATGAAAGAGATTATATTCCAGTGGAGGAAAAAGGCAGATAAATAGACAGTTACTATACACTCAAGTAAGTGCAGTCCTAGAGGCTGAACATGATGCTCTGGGAGCATGTGGAAAAATGCCTCACTTTTCTTCTTAGTAGAGAATCTTTAGTACAAATTTAAAAAAAAAAAATCTAGCTCTCATTTAATTTGCATAATATTTTATGTGGAAATTTTTAAAAATTAGTTTTCATACAAATGGAAATAATAAAAAAATAGAAGATAGAGTATATTCTCATGAAAAGACATTTTTTCATGAAAGGATATCATTAAAAAAGAAAAAACAAAGAAACCAAGAAATAGTAAATATAGACTCTATTTACAGAAGAGTTTAGATGAAAGGAGACAATGCTTAAGGAGTCTTAGTGTTCATTAATTATGTATTATAGAAACTTTATTTTTTCTTTTCTTCATGTCTGGTCTTGTTTAATATGCAGTTTCTGTTGGCTTAACTGCACCTATCCTCACAGGTACTGCAAGATCTCCCTGATGACACTTGGCTAGGAAGATGACATTAGACTTCTATTTACCTACTTGGATCTATTTGTAGCAGAGTTATTATTTTACAAATTTATATCCTATAGATTAGTCACTAAATGCATATGGCCATACTCTGATATTTAAACTCTAGTTTTTATCTTACCCCACAGATATCCATAGATCCCAAATTTTATGTATTCCTGTCAAACATAACCCTTTGTTGCTTTATCTGAACTTTATGAATTATAAATTTAAAACATGTTAAATGCTGAACAAAATAGAGAATAATTAGCAATAATCAGCAATTAGTTGAAAATTTTACCTTAAGGCACTTTTTACTGTTGCAAAGTCACTATCTTTTAGCACTCTATTATATCCACACAATAGCACAGCTATAGGTATTGAAATAATTGATAGAACTAATATTAAATAATATTTATTGTATTTGGGCAAACAAAGCAAAAACTAAGAATTACAAATCTGAATTTAAAGATTAGTTATACTAAATGGGAAAAGTTGAAAATTAAATTTATTATCAGGACTACCATGTCATCCTCTCCAGCTCCCGACCCTAATCCTCATCAATTCCCACTTACGGATCCATTGTCCATCTGCCACTAACTCATAATGCTTTCTTACTGTGCTCTGTGGAGCTCACAGTCATGAATTATGTCCTCAATTTGATCTATAGAATTTATCTTCACCTTGTTGCTTTAAAAGATTAATTGAACTCAGACACTTTCTTAAAAACACAACAGCAAAATACAGTAAAAACTCCCTTCACCCATTTCCCCTTCCAGTTTCTGCAATATTTCTCATTTCCTATTTTTAGCAAAACTGCTTGAAAGAACGGCCTGTATTTTCAGCTTCTAATTTCTCTCCTCATTCTATTTTGGACTAGTTCTAATAAGGCTTGTGCCTCCAGCATTCTATGGAAAGTAGTCTTGTAAAGGTTAGTATTTGACCTGTCTTCACCAAAGTTGACTTTACCATCTTGCTGGCCTGATTTTGTCTCCCTTCATGGGCAAATCCTCTTAAGGAAGTTTCTTTTGCTTGCCATTATTGTTGCTGTTAGGTGATCCTGAGTCGGTTCTGACTAATAGTGACCCTATGCACAACAGAAGGAAATACTGCCCGGTCCTGCCTTCCTCACAATAGCTGCTATGCTTGAGCCCATTGTTGAGGCCATCTTGCCAACCCATCTCTTTGAGGGTCTTCCTCTTTTTCACTGACCTTCTACTTTACCAAGCATGATGTCCTTCTCCTGGGATTGATCCCTCCATGAACTGTATGTCCAAAGTAAGTGAGATGAAGCCTCACCATCATTGTGTCTATGAGCATTCTGGCTACACTTCTTTTTTTAGGCTGGGTTCTCTAGAGAAGCAAAACCAGTAAAGCGTATAAATATATATAGAGAGAGATTTATATCAAGGAAACAGCTCGTGTGATTGTAGAGGCTAGAAAGTCCCAAGTCTGTGGATCAGGGTAGAGACTGCTCCCAATTTACTCAGCTGCAGAACCTGGTAAGCCCATGATTGGCAGGTCACAAAGTAGGGCTCTTGCTCACAGGCTGTGAATGTTGACGAATTCCAAGATAGGCAGGCAAGACCGCAAGGTTTCTCCTAATTCATGCAGCTGTTGGGGCTGGCAAGCTCAAGATCAGCAGGTCAGAGAGCAGGCTGTGAAGATCGATGAATCCCAAGTTTGGCAGATAAGCTGACAGCTCAAATCTCAAGAACCGGAGGTCAGATGAACAAGAGGCAGCCTCAGGATACGGAGCGAGCAAAAAGCCAGAATGTCTGCTTATATTCAGATGCAGCCCACACCCCCAGGGAAACTCCCTTTCTACTGATTGGCTACTTACAGCATATTCAATCATGGGAGTGATCACATATAAACACTGAGAATCATGGCCCAGCAAAGACGACACACAGTCTTAACCATCACACTTCTTCCAAGACAGCTTTGTTCACTCTTCTGACAGTCCACAGTATATTCAATATTCTTTTCCAATACCATAATCTAAAGGCATCAATTCTTCTTTGGTCTTCTTTACTCATTGTCTAGCTTTCACATGCATGTGAGGTGATTAAAACAACATGGCTTTGGTCAGGTGCACCTTAGTCTTCAAGGTGACATCTTTGATTTTTAACACTTTAAAGAGGTATCTTGCTGCAGATTTGCTCAACGCAATGCATAGATTGGTATTTTGACTGCTGCTCCCATGGGTATTGATTTCTGATTCAAGTAAAATGAAGTCCTTGACAGCTTCAGTATTTTCTCTGTTTATCATGATGTTGCTTATTGGTCCAGTTGTGAGGACTTTTGTTTTCTTTATGTTGAGGTGTAATCCACACTGGAGGATGTAGTTTTTGATCATCAGTAAGTGCTTCAAGTCCTCTTCATTTTCAGCAAGGAAGTTTGTGTCATCTGCATATGGCATATTGCTTACCTGCATATGGCTTCCTACTTCTCATTTTTATAACCTTCAAAGTTTGGAATACCCAATGTGTTATCCTTGGACTATATATCTATACCTATACCTACACCTATACCTATATAGCCACCACATGTCTGTCAGTTTGTCATACTGTGGTGGCTTGCATGTTGCTGTTATACTGGAAGTTTTGCCCCTCGGGTTTCAAATATCAGCAGAGTAATGCTTGGTAGATAGGTTTCAACAGAGCTTCCAGACTAAGACAAACTAGGAAGAAGGATCTGGCAGCCTACTTATAAAAAAAAAAATTGGCCAATGAAAAGCAGCAGAACATTGTCTGATATAGTGCCAGATGATGAGCCCCTCAGGTTGAAAGGCACTCAGACTGGGAAAGAGCTGCCTCCTCGAAGTAGAGTTGACTTAATAACATTGATGGAATGAAGCTTTTGGCACCTTCATTTGCCAATGGGTCATGACTGGAAATGAGAAGACACAGCTGCAAACATCTATTAATATCCATGGAATGTACAAAGCATGAATCTAGGAAAACTGGAATCATCAAAAATGAAATGGAATGCATAAAAATCCATAACCCAGGCATTAGTGAGCTGACATGGACTGGAGTTGGCCATTTTGAATCAGACAATCATGTGGTCTACTATCCTGGGAATGACAACTTAAAGAAGAATGACATTGCATTCATCATCAAAAAGAACATTTCAAGATCTATCATGAAGTACAATGCTGTCAGTGATGGGATAATATCCATACAACTACAAAGAAGATCAGTTAATGTGACTATTATTCAAATTTACTCACCAACCACTAAGGCCAAAGATGAAGAGATTAAAGATTTTTACCAACTTCTTCAGTCTGAGATTGATCAAACATGCAATCAAGATGTATTGATAATTACTGGCAATTGAAATGTGAAAGATGGAAACAAAGAAGAAGGATTGGTACTTGGAAAATATGACCTTGGTGAATAAAATGCATGATACAATTTTACAAGACCAACGACTTCTTCATTGCAAATAACTTTTTCAACAATGTAAACAGTGGGACACCAGATGAAATACACAGGAATCAAATCAACTATGTCTATGGAAAGAGAAGATGGAAAAGCTCAATATCATCAATCAGAACAAGCCAGGGGCCAACTATGGAACAGACCATCAATTGCTCATATGCAAATTCAAGCTGAAGTTGAAGAAAATTAGAATAAGTCCATGAGAGCCAAAGTGTGACCTTGCATATATCCCACCTGAATTTAGAGACCATCTCAGGAATAGATTTGACACACTGAACACTAATAACCGAAGACTAGACAAGATGTCAAATGACATCGAGGATATTACATATGAAGAAAGCAAGAGGTCATTAAAAAGACAAAAAAGAAAGAAAAGAACAAATGGATATCAGAAGAGACTATGAAATTTGCTCTTGAATGTAGAGTAACTAAAGCACAAGGAAGAGACGATAAAGCAAAAGAGCTGAACAGAAGATTTCAAAGGGCGGCTCAAGAAAACAAAGTAAAGAATTATAATGAAATGTGCAAAGATCTGAAGATAGAAAACCAAAAGGGAAGAAAACACTCAGCATTTCACGAGCTGAAAGAACTAAAAGAAAAAAAATATTCAAGCCTCAACTTACAATATTGAAGGATTCTATGGAGGAATTACTAAATGACGGAGGAAGCATCAAAAGATGGAAGGAATACACAGAGTGACTGTACCAAAAAGAATTGGTTGACATTCAACCTTTTCAGAAGATAGCATATGAATAAGAATTGATGGTACCGAAGAGGTCCAAACTCCTGTAAACGTGTTTTATTAACTGTGAAAAGGCATTTGACTGTGTGGATTATAACAAATTATGGATAACATTGTGAAGGATGGGAATTCCAGAACACTTGTTGTACTCATAAAGAACCTGTACATAGACCAAGAGGCAGTTGTTAGAATAGAATAAGGGGATACTGAGTGGTTTAAAGTCAAGAAAGGTGTGCATCAAAGTTACATCCTTTCACCACACTTACTCAATCTGCATGATGAGCAAATAATCTGAAAAGCCAGAGTATATGAAAAAGAATGAAACATTAGGCTTGGAGGAAGACTCATTAACAACCTGTAATATGCAGATGACACAACCTTGCTTGCTGAAAGTGAAAAAGACTTGAAGCACTTACTGATGAAGACCAAAGACCACAGCCTTCAGTGTAGATTACGCCCTCACATAAAGAAAACAAAAATCAGATGTTGGGCCAAGATGGCAGATTAGTCAGATGCTTCCAGTGGACTGACCCCCTTACAACAAAGACCAGAAAAAACAAGTGTATCACTTATCTACAGCAATCTAGGGGCCCTGAACATCAAAGGCAGAGTTGAGGAACCTGACTGAGTGGCAGGGGAAGGGAGAGATGGTTCAGAAGCAGTGAGGAGTTGCCAGACCTGACCCGGCGAGAGCCTGAGCCCTTCAGGCCTGATCAGCTCAGGGGTGAGCAGTGAGGCAGGCAAGCAGCCATGCTTGGGAGGCACGTTTTCCACACCCAGAGAGGCCCAGCACCAGAGAGTTTACACGGTCAGCCAGAACCAGTGAGAAGCAGCTTTGTATCTGCAAAAGATAAGTACTTGTGTACTGCCTACTGCCTGGATCAAAAACATCCCCCTTAGGGAAAAACCTCTCTCCCGTTTACTTCCCCACTTCCTGCTCTGCACTGTGTTCTGGACCTGCTTCAGCAATTTCCGAGTCCCCTGGACTGGAAGTAGGATTGGACACACACCTGGAGCCATTCTTTCTGCCTTGGAGAGTGAACAAATTAACAAACAGGGGGAAAAGATGAACTGCCAGCTCCCCTAAGCCAGGAATTCAGGGTAGGCAGAGCTCCTTTGCTAAGGAACAGGAATAAGGGATCCATGGACTTTGAGTGCCTTTCCCCCACAGAGACTTGTGTGGGCCCATTTCAATAGCATAGACCCTCGTTACCACAGTACAACAGGGTATATACTGGAAGTCTAACTTCAACTGTTTCAGCTGTAAAGTGGCAGGTTCTTGACATTTGACACTGCTCTGCCCATTAAGCAGGGTCTTGACCTACCCACATCAGGGGCCTGAGGACTGGTGGCTCCACCCACGCCACCTAGCCACCTGTGATAGGGGCCCACGAATAAGAGGTGCCCCCGAGTCCACACAGCCAACAGAATTAGGTACTCATAGTCCGGCTGCAAAACCCACCCACCCATGCACTCTAGGGAACAGGAACATGCCTTCCTCCTGGACTTTTGGGGGTGGCCATCAGCCCCCTGCCTTACTCAGAGTGTGTCCCCCTGCTGCAGCCAGATGCCTGTGCCTATGCCAATCATCCATACCTGTCTAGGACTATAAGTGAGAGCCTACACCACACACATGGTGACAGACTACCTGGACACCTGAACTGAATCCATACAAGAAAAGTAAATGGAGTCCTGGGCTCACATACCTAGTAACAGAACTAACCACCTGGTGACAGGACATTAAAGCTCCAAAGGTGCCAAAAATCAAACTAGCTCATACCAGCAGCCTATTTGGACATATCAAAACAAAACAAGAAGCTAGGACACAGTAAGAAAATATAAAAAAAATAAATATAATAATTTATTGATGGCTCGGAGACAACAGTCAATATCAAAACACATAAACAGTCAATCAATGATGGCTTCAGCAAGCTCTGAAAATAAAGAATCTAGAATTTTTCCAGAGGAGGAAAATTTCTTGTAATTACCAGAGGAAGAATACAAAAGATTAATATACAGAACTCTTCAAGAAATTAGGAAGGAAATTAAGCAAAATGCAGAACATTCAATAGAGGAAATTAAAAAGATGAGAGAAGAGCATAATGACAAATTTAATGGGCTGCAGGAATCCATAGAGAGACAGCAATCAGAAATCCAGAAGATTAACTATAAAATTTCAGAATTAAACAATGCAATAGAAAGTCATAGGAGAAAAACTGAGGCAATGGAAGTCAGAATGAGTGAGATTGAATATAAAGCAGTTGACACCAACTTATTTGAGGAAAAATCAGATGAAAGATTAAAAAAAATGAAGAAATCCTAAGAATTATGTGGGACTCTATCAAGACGAATAACCTAC
This sequence comes from Dugong dugon, assembly GCA_030035585.1. Classification (NCBI taxonomy): domain Eukaryota; kingdom Metazoa; phylum Chordata; class Mammalia; order Sirenia; family Dugongidae; genus Dugong; species Dugong dugon. The sequence continues at coordinate 41,918,794 of CM057479.1, forward strand.
AAGTGATTGGAATACCACAACGGTGGTGGGGGGGGACAGAAAATACAGAGAGAATTGTGGAAGATTTGTTGGCAGAAAACTTCCCTGATATCATGAGAGATGACAAAATATCTATCCAAGATGCTCATCGAACCCCACATACGATAGATCCCAAAAGAAAGTCACCAAGACATATTATAATAAAACTTGCCAAAACCAAAGATAAAGAGAGATTTTTAAGAGTGGCTAGGGATAAATGAAAAGTCATCCACAAAGGAGAGTCAATAAGAATAAGCTCGGGCTACTCAGAAAAAACCAGGCAAGCAAGAAGTCAATGGGATGACATATACAAAGCCTTGAAGGAAAAAAAAAAATGGCCAGCCAAGAATTATATATCCAGCAGAACTGTCTCTCAAATATGATGGTGAAATTAGGACATTTACAGATAAACGGAAGTTTAGGGAATTTGTAAAAAAGCAAAAATTACTAGAAATACTGAAGGGGGTCCAACAGTTAGAAAATCAGTAACCTCAGATAACAAAACAAGACTAGAACACAGGACAGAGCAACCGGGTATTAACCCAGATAGGGAAGTCACAAAACTAAATCAAAGCTAAAACACTGAAAATAGTGAAACAGAGACATCAATATGTAAAAGATGACAATATTAAAACAAAAAACGGGGACTTAAAAAATGTACACATAGATTTTTCATATGGAGAGGAAGTCAAGGTGATAAAAAGAAATAAAAGACTGGTATAAACTAAATAGGAGTAAATATTAAGGTAACCACAAAGGAAAATAACAATCCTAAAAGTCAAAATAAAAAACTAGAAAAATACAAAGACTCAGTGAACACAAAACCAACAACAACGAAAAAGATGAAAAGAAGATACATAAAGAAAAACGACTCAGCACAGAAAATTAAGTGGAACAAAGAAACTGTCAACAACACAGAAAAAAATGACAGCACTAAACTCATACCTATCAATAATTACGCTGAAAGTAAATGGACTAAATGCACCAATAAAGAGACAGAAAGTAGCATACTGGATAAAAAACACAATCCGTCTATATGCTGATTACAAGACACACACCTTAGACTCAAAAGCACAAACAAACTAAAACTCAAAGGATGGAAAAAATATACCAAGCAAACAACACTCAAAAAAGAGAAGGAGTGGTGATTTTAATCTCTGATAAAATAGACTTTAAAGTAAAATCCACAACAAAGGATAGAGAAGAACACTATATAATGATTAAGGGGTTAATACACAAGGAGGGCATAACTATAGTAAATATTTACACACCCAACGACAGGACTCCAAAATACATAAAACAAACTCTAACAGCAATGAAACGAGAGATAGACAGCTCCACAATAGTAGTAAGAGACTTCAACGCACCACTTTCGGTGAAGGACAGAACATCCAGAAAGAAGCTCAACAAAGACACAGAAGAGCTAAATGCTACAATTAACCAACTTGATCTCATAGACATATACCGAACACTCCACCCAACAGTAGCCAAGTATACCTTCTTTTCCAACACATATGGAACATTCTTTGGAATAGACCACATATTAGGCCATAAAGCAAGCCTTAACAAAATCCTAAGCATGAAATATTACAAAGCATCTTTTCTGATCATAAAGCCATAAAAGTAGAAATCAACAACAGAAAAAGCTAGGAAAAAAAATCAAACACATGGAAATTGAACAACACCTTGCTCAAAAACTACTGGGTTATAGAAGAAATTAAGGATGGAATAAAGAAATTCATAGAATCAAAAGAGAATAAAAACACATCCTACCGGAAACTTCCACACACAGCAAAAGCAGTGCTCAGCACACATCCAAAAAGAAGAAAAGGCCACAATCAAAACATTAACTCTACAACTGGAACAAGGAGGAAGAGAGCAGCAAAAGAAGCCCTCAGGCACCAGAAGAAAGGAAATAATTAAAATTAGAGCAGAATTAAATGAAATAGAAAATAGATAAACAATTGAAAGTGTTATCAAGACCAAAAGCTGATTCTTTGAAATGATCAGCAAAATTAATAAACCATTGGCCAAAAAGAGAAAAAAAAAAAAAAAAAAACAGAAGAGGAAGCAGATAACCCTTATAAGAAATGAGATGGGTAATAAAACAACAAATCCAACTGAAATTAACAGAATCATAACAGAACACTATGAAAAATTGTACTCTAACAAATTTGAAAACTTACAGGAAACAGATAAATTTCTAGAAACTCACTACCTACCTAAACTAACAAAAGCAATGGTAGAACTAAAGAAACCCATAACAAAAGAAGAGATTGAAAAGGTAATAATAATAATTTAAAAAAACAACAAAAAAAGCCCTGGCCCGGATGGCTTCACTGGAGAATTCTACCAAACTTTCAGAGAAGAGATAACACCACTTCTACTAAAGGTATTTCAGAGCATAGAAAAGAAAGGAATACTCCCAAACTCATTCTATGAAGCCAGCATAACCCTGAGACCAAAACCAGGTAAAAACACCATAAAAAAAGAAAATTACAGACCAGTATCCCTCATGAACATTGACGGAAAAATCCTCAACAAAATTCTAGCCAATAGAGTTCAGCAACACATCAAAAAAATAATTCACCATGATCAAGTGGGATTTATCCCAGGTATGCAGGGATGGTTCAACATTAGAAAAACAATCTAATCCATCACATTAATAAAACAAAAGACAAGAACCACATGATCTTACTAACTGATGCAGAAAAGGCGTTTGACAAAGTCCAAAACCCATTCATGATAAAAACTCAACAAAATAGGAATAGAAAGGAAATTCTTCAATATAATTAAGGGTATCTATACAAAGCCAACAGCCAACATCATCCTAAATGGAGAGACTTTGAAAGCATTCCGCTTGAGAACGGGAACCAGACAAGGATGCCCTTTATCACCACTCTTATTCAACATCGTGCTGGAGGTCCTAACCAGAGCAATTAGGCTAGAAAAAGAAATAAAGTACATCCAAATTGGTAGGAAAGAAGTCAAAGTATCTCTATTTGCAGATGATATGATCTTATACACAGTAAACCCCAAAGAATCCACAAGAAAACTACTGGAACTAATAGAAGATTTCAGTAAAGTTTCCGGATCCATGATAAACATACAAAAATTAGTAGGATCCCATTACACCAACAAGGAGAACCTCTAAGAGGAAATCACCAAATCAATACCATTTACAATAGCCCCCAAGAAGATAAAATACTTAGGAATAAATCTAACCAGAGATGTAAAAGACCTATGCAATGAAAACTATAAAAGACTACTGCAAGAAACCAAAAGAGACCTGCATAAATGGAAAAAAAAATACCTTTCTCATGGATAAGTAGACTCAACATTGTGAAAATGTCTATTCTACCCGAAGGGATCTACAGGAACAATGCAATCCCGACCCAAATTCCACCTGCATTTTTTAGTGAGATGGAGAAACAAATCATCAACTTCATGTAGAAGGGGAAGGGGCCCTGGATAAGTAAAGCATTACTCAAGAAGAGCAAAGTGGGAGGCCTCACACTACCTGATTTTAGAATGTATTATACTGCCACAGTAGTTAAAACAGCCTGGTACTGGTACAACAACAGATACATAGACCAGTGGAACAGAATTGAGAATCCAGACACAAATTTATCCACCTATGAGCAGCTGATATTTGATAAAGACCCAAAGTCCATTAATTCGGGAAAATACAGTCTCTTTAACAAATAGTGCAGCATAACTGGATGTCCATCTGCAAAAAATGAAACAAGACCCATATCTGATACCATGAACAAAAACTAACTCAAAATGGATCAAATACTTAAATATAAAATTCAAAACGATAAAGATTATGGAAGAAGTAATATGGATAACATTAGGAGCCCTAATACATGGCATAAACACAATACGAACCATAAGTAACAATGCACAAGCAACAGAAGAGAGACTAGACAACTGGGACCTCCTAAAAATTGAACACTTATGCTCATCAAAAGAACTTCATCAATAGAGTGAAAAGTCAACCTATACTTTGGGAAAAAAAATTTGGCTACGACAAATCCGATCAGCATCTAATCTCTAAAATCTACAAGATACTGCAAAACCTCAACAACAAAAAGACAATTAAACACAATTAAAAAAATGGGCAAAGGATATGAACAGGCACTTCACCAAAGAAGATATTCAGGTGGCTAACACATACATGAGGAAATGCTTACGATCGTTAGCCATTAGAGAAATGCAGATCAAAACTACAATGGCTAGCATTAATCAAAAAAACACAAAATAATAAATGCTGAAGAGGTTGTGGAGAGACTGGAACACTTATACACTTTTGGTGGGAATGTAAAATGGTACAACCACTTTGGGAATCAATTTGGTGCTTCCTCAAAAAGCTAGAAATAGAAGTACTATACGATCCAGCTATCCCACTCCTTGGGATATATTCTAGAGAAATAAGAGCTATCACCCGAATAGATATATGCACACCATGTTCATTGCAGCACTATCCACAATAGCAAAAAGACAGAAACAACCTAGGTGCCCATCATTTGACTAATGGATAAACAAACTATGGTATATCCACACAATGGAATACTACATAATAATAAAGAACAACGATGAAGCCGTGAAACATCTTATAACATGGAAGAATCTGGAGGGCATTATTCTAAGTGAATTTAGTCAGTCACAAAAGGACAAATATTGTATAAGACCACTATTATAAGATCTCAAGAAAGGTTTAAACACAGAAAAAAACATTCTTTGATGGTTAAGAGGTTGGGAAGTTAGGGTGAGAGTTATTTACTAACTAGATAGTAGATAAGAATTATCTTAGGTGAAGGGAAGGACAGCACACACTACAGGGGCAGTCAGCACAACTGTACTAAACCAAAGCTAAGAAGTTTCCTGAATACAATCAAACACTTCAAGGGACAGAATAGCAGGGGTAGGTGTCTGGGGACCATGCTTTCAGGGGACATCTAGGTCAATTGGCATAACAAAGCTTGTTAAGGAAATGTTATTCATCCTACTTTTGTGAGTGGCGTCTTAAAAGCTAGCTAGCAGCCATCTAAGATGCATCAATTTGTCCCAACTGCCTGGAGTAAAGGAGAATGAAGAGCATCAAAGACACAAGGAAAGTATTAGCCCAAGAGACAGAAAGGGCCACATAAACCAGAGACTTCATCAGCCTGAGACTTGAAGAACTAGATGGTGCCCGGCTACTACTAATGACTGCCCTGACAGGGAACACAACAGAGAGCTCCAGATGGACCAGGAGAAAGGGGAGGTGGAAAACTCAAATTCTAGTAAGAAGACCAGACTTAATGGTTTGACTGAGACTGAGACCCAGAAAGCATGGCCCTTGGATTCTCTATCAGCCCAGAATAAAACAATAACCGAGGCCAACTCTTCAGACAGGGATTGAAGTGTATTGTGGGACATAAAATGATACTCGTTGAGGAATGTGCGTCTTAGCTCAAGTAGATACAAGAGACTAACGGGGAGCTTCTGTCCAGAGGTAAGATGGGAAGGCAGAGAGGGCTAGGAACTGGTTGAATGGACATGGGGAATCAGGGGTGGAAAAGAAGAGAGTGCTATCACAGTATGGGGAGAGCAATTAGGGTGACAAAACAATATATGTACAAAATTTTGGATGGGAAAAATTAAAAAAAAAAGATAACAAAAGTCCTCGTAACTGGACCATTAAGCAATATCATGATAAATGGAGAAAATGTTGAAGTTGTCAAAGATTTAATTTTACTTGGATCCACAATCAATACTCATGGAAGCAGCAATCAAGAAATTAAAGAATGCATTGCATTGGGCAAATCTACTGCAAAAGACCTCTTTCAAGTGTTTAAAAGCAAAGATGTCATTTTAAGGATTAAGGTGCTTCTGGTGTTTTCAATCGTCTCATATGCATATAGAAACTAGACAATTAATGAGAAGACCAAAGAAGAATTGATGCCTTTGAATTATTGTGTTGGTGAAGAATACTGACTATACTCCGGACTACCAGAAGAAGGAACAAATCTGTCTTGGAAGAAGTATAGCCAGAATGCTCATTAGAAGCAAGGATGGCGAGACTTCATCTCACATACTTTCGACATGTAATTCATGGAGGGACAAGTCCCTGGAGAAGGACATCGTGCTTGGTAGAGAGTCATCAAAAAAGAGGAAGACCCTTAATGAGACTGATTGACAAAGTGGCCTCAACAATGAGTTCAAGCATAATAACTATTGTGAGGGTGGCACAGGACCTGCAGTTTTTTTTTGTTCTGCTTTTCATAGGGTTGCTATGAGTGGGAACCGCCTTGATGGCACCTAACAAGAACAACAAATATCTGTGTCTATATACCTAGTTTTTATCTGAGGGGTCCTGATGGCACAGTTGGAGGCCTGGTGGCACCGTGTTTAAGAGCTCAGATACTAACGAAAAGGTTGGCTGTTCGAATCCACCATCTGCTCTTTGGAAACCCTTTGCAGCAGTTCTATTCTGTCCTATAGGGTCGCTATTAATTGGAATCAACTCGATGGCAACCGGTACAGTGGCACATTGGTTAAGCATTCAGCTGTTAACTGATAAGTCTGTTGTTTGAATCCACAAACCGCTCCTTGGGAGAAAGATGTAGAAATCTGCTTCTGTAAAGACTTATAGTCTTGGAAACCATAGGGAGCATTTCTACTCTATACTATAGGGTCACTGTGTCCGAATTGACTCGACAGCAATGGTTTGGTTATCCATACTCTCTCCCTCAGTGATCCTATCTGGTTTCATGTACTTAAATACTATCTATACACTGATGTCTTTTAAATTTGGATTTTTACCCTGTCCTCTCTCCACGATGCCAGGCTCATATACAGTTACCTACTCTACTACTACTTTTTACTTATAAAAGGAGTCTGAAACTTTATATGACCCAAACAGAACTTCGTATGCACTCCTCCATCCTGCTCCTCTCAGTCTTCTTCTCCATCTCAGTCAAACTGGGCCCATAAAGGACATCATGATAAATGGTGATGAAGTTTAAGTTGTGAAGGATTTTATTCTATTTAGATGTACTGTCAACACCCATGGAAGTAGCAATAAAAAAATCAAACGACTTATTGCATTGGGCAAATCTGTGGCCAAAAACCAAAACCAAACCTAAAGCCGTTGCTGTCAAGCCAATTCTGACTCATAGCAACCCTATAGGACAGAGTGGAACTTCCCTATAGAGTTTCCAAGGAGAGGCTGGTGAATTCGAACTGCCATCCTTTTGGTTAGCGGCTGAGCTCTTTAACCACTGAGCAACCAGGGCTCCAAAGACTTCTTTAAAATCTTAAAAAGCAAAGATGTTACTTTCATGACTAAGGTGTGCCTGACTCGAGTCTTGGTATTTTCAGTCACCTCATATACATGGGAAAGCTGAACAATGAAAAAAGAAGACCATTCAAACTGTGGTGTTGGTGAAAATATTGAATACATCATGAATTACTAGAATTACAAATTTTGGAAGAGGCTGCATAGGTCCTGCTCACTATTATTACTCCCCATTGCTAACCCCCACATTGTCTCATGATCTGTTTTTTTTTTTCCCCCTCCCGTTACAGTCTCTATAAAAAGATTAAGATATTTCTCTTTGGAGGGTGGAAAACAAGTGATAATGATCTAGGAATGAAAAACTGAACAAAGCACCCGTCTTGTGACAAGAAATCCAGGATGTCATCAGGTAACCCTCAAGAATACCAGTAAAAGGTTAATTCATCTGGGACGTGACCACCGTGACCACTTCCAGGAGGAACTAACACAAACTTCTAAGACTCATAATCCGTCGCTATAAAGCCTTCGGCCAGTCTCCAGTTCAAGGAGATGTGTTTTGGAGGAACCTATTCCCCTCTGTCTCCTAAATATCAATATATAATAAAACTCTTGCTGCTCACCTCACCCCTGTCTCAGAATTGGCTGTTGCAGCTCTAATCTGAGTTATCACAGTAACAATCTGAAGAAGGATACCCAGAATGCTCCTTAAAAGCGAGGATGGTGAGACTTCGTCTCACTAACTTTGTACATGTTGTCAGAAGGAACCAGTCCCTGGAGAAAGACATCATGCTTGGTAAAGCACTGGGTCAGTGAAAAAGAGACAGACCTTCAAAGAGATGGATTGACACAGTGGCTCCAACAGTGGGCTCAAACATAGCAATGATTGTGATGATGGCACAAGACGAGGCAATGTTTCATTCTGTTATACATGAGATCTTTGTGAGTCAGTCACAGCCTAGAAGAAAGTCTCTATTGTAGACACTCTACGGCAGACACTCAATAAGATTTAATGAATAACTAAATAAAAATGATATAATTTTTTGAATGATTAAAATATGGGTGCATTTTAAATTTTAATAATTTTGGAATATTTTCAATGTGAAATTTTAGATTTTTTATTAAAATAAAATGAATATAACACAGGTAGAGGGTAAATGTTAGACTGCAAGTGTATAAAAGTGAGTTTCCTTTCTGTCACCTGAACTCTGTAAGAGCGAGAGCTATCTCTTTTATAACAACAATATTTCTTATTTAATTTCAGCATAGCTATTGTTTCTGGTATAATGAAGTAATTCATAAAACAAATTTGTCAGGAGTTATGGATGCTGAAGTTATCACACTGAACAATATAAACATGTCTGAGGCCTACAGAGAGCTATTTCTAGTGGGAGTTGTAACGGATCTCACAATCTATTTCAAAATGCTTCCATTTTTGCACATAAAAATATTTTTCAGAAGACCAAGAAAATAGTGAAATTAAGCAAAACTAAAATATGCATTTGTTATAAGTTTGATTAAATAGGGCTGACCTAAATTTTCTCTATTAGCAAGATTATGAAGCCAAGTCAAACTGGATAAACTTTCTACCTTGCTTTATGAAAATTTTATGTGAATATATATGAATAGAGTCATGAACAAGAATGCAGAATAGGTAAGGAAAAGCAAATGATGCACCACAAAAGTGTAAGTGTCTGGAATCAATCTTGTTATTTTAAGGAAAGTCATGACTCTTGATTTCTGTATTTTACTAATCTGATGGCTGGGAAGTAATTATCTGGCCAAAAGGCTAATTTAATCATTTGGATCTGAATGTCCCCATGGTGACAGCTATTTCAATATTGGCACATTTTTAGTTCTCTGCTCATAATTAATCTTATGCAGACCATTTTTACGTAATGTATATCTATTTCTTGCTTCTAGTAATTGCGTATCTAAATTACTGTGAAAAGAAGCCAATATTGCATCTGCTAAAGTAACTAAAAAGAAAAGCAAAACTGAAAAACATCGTCCACTAATGATTTGTATCACTTTACTTTGTTAACTTTTGAAACTTTGCAAAACATAACCACTTTTAGCTAGAACTATGAATTACAATTTCAGTTTGGACAAAGAATAATATCTTAGCATGGAGGAGTACTTTATTCTAAATATCACAAGTTTCTTGTTGGCAGTTATGTAAAGAAAGTAATCCAACAACCACCACTGATATAAAATATTATACTTAAATAAAGCTTTTTTTTTTTTTTTTTTTTTTAGCTGAAGCCCAAGAGACAAATATGGAGCAATACAAGAAATGTTGAACAGCAGTGTAATTGGAAAATATGCCTGAAGAAGTGCTTACTTCATTATAGTTGTGTTCTCTTCTAGTTGTAAACGCTTCTGCTCCATGGAAACATAATTATTTTAAGCGTAATGCTGACTTCTGGTCATATCAGCATAAGACTCAATATGTTTGCCCTGTGAAATTAAGGGTCACTGTAAAACTCACAGGAATTCATGCCCAGGTAATACTCATCCCTTTTTAATAAAAATACTTTAGTTTTGTACAATACTTTCAACTTTTTCAGAGTAGTTTTCATCCACTGTTTCATCTTGCTCCCTTAACTCTTCTTTATGATCAAATAGCAAAATTAAGAAGAGAAGTTATTTTCCTGAAAATCTGACCAAAAAACCACTAAGTGATTTAATATATATTAAGTTATGCAGAATATGAGTTATTAGTATTATTACCAATCTCTAATTTAGGGAAAAAATCAGAATCTACTTATTCTGTATATTTTGAGAAATGAAAAATTATGTTTGGTTTTGTTTTTCTCTGTGGAATCAGTAATCTAAATATGATTTTTTTTCTGATTTTCCTGACTATCACATCTCCCTCCCAATTTATCTCATGTTGATTTTTTGAACGTGTGTACTTATTTACACTTCTTCCTATCACTCTTTGAGGTTTTTCCAAATATATTACCCTTAATAGAAGGTGGAATCTCCCCAGACAGAAGAGAACTGTCCTTAGTCAAGGGTATTCTATTGTTGTACTTCCCTGCTGGGACACCCAATCAAATTCCCAAGGTTCATGTGTAGCATCAATGTCACAGAAATCTAGTTCCATCATAGACTATAATGGTCTATGAAGGTTTACTTGCAAACAAATTCAACTGCGTGGATCATAACAAATTATGGATAACATTGTGAAAAATGGGAATTTCAGAACACTTAGTTGTGCTCATGAGGAATCTGCACATGGATCAAGAGGGAGTTGTTCAAACAGAACAAGGGGATACTGCATGGTTTAAAGTCAGGAAAGGTATGTTTCAGGGTTGTATCCTTTCACCATACCTATTCAGTCTGTATGCTGAGCAAATAATCTGAGAAGCTGGACTATATGAAGAAGAATGGGGCATCAGGATTGGAGGAAGACTCATTAACAACCCGCAATAAGCAGATGACACAATTGCTGAAGGTGAAGAGGACTTGAAGTACTTACTGATGAAGATCAAAGACCACAGCCTTCAATATGAATTATACCTCAACATAAAGAAAACAAAAATCCTCACAACTAGACCCATAAGCAACATCATGATAAACAGAGAAAACATTGAAATTGTCACGGATTTCATTTTACTTGGATACACACTCAATGTCCATGGAAGCAGCAGCCAAGAAATAAAATGACACGTTGCATTGAGCGAATCTGCTGCACAAGACCTCTTTAATATTAAAGTGTGGAATAGCAAAGATGTCACTCTGAGGACAAAGGTGTGCCGGACCCAATCCATGGTATTTTCAATAGCCTCATATGCATCCAAAGCTGGACAATGAATAAGGAAGATCAAAGAAGAATTGATGCCTTTGAATTTATGGTGTTGGCAAAGAATATTGAATATACCATGGACCGTGAGGATGGCAAGACTTTGTCTCAGGTATTTTGGGCATGTTATCAAGAGGGACCAGTCCTTAGAGAAGGACATCATGTTTGGTAAGGACATCAGCGAAAGAGAGGAAGACCCTCAAAGAGATGGATTCACACAGTGGCTGCAGCAATGGGCTGAAACATAGAAATGATTGTGAGGATGGCACAGGACTGGGCAGTGTTTCGTTCTGTTGTACATAAGGTGACTTTGAGCTGGAACCAACTTGAGGGCAACTAACAACAACAAGGTTTACTACTCATGCTTTAGTTCATGTTCCCCTGAACCAGCAGCTGGGACAATCCCAAAGGCGGAAGCCGGATTCACAGATGCTGTTATGACCTCAAACTGCCCTCCAAAAGGTGAGGTGCAAATTCCAACCCCCCTTAAAAAATGCACTAAAAGCAATGATTAGCAAGCCAACTTTTAATAAGAAGAATTTTATGTACAGACGGAAGTGCCATGAATTCAGTTTGCGAGGGATGGTGAAGCACCAAAATACACCTAGATTCTGTCCTTGCATGAGTCTACATTCTCAAAACTAATTGTGGGTTCAGGATAAAGGGGAAACGGAATGTGACTGAGTGTAGGAGGTCTTGTAACTGTTTGTGTCATTAGAATCAGCTCTAGAGAATGCCTCCCCTCCGGATTAATGGATATGTTTTCCTTTAACGGCAGTTAATTTCATAGCTGCTAGCTGAGGGGTGGGGGGAGGGGTGGGGAGGCGCATCTGGTTAGTGTTCTCTGTGACAAGTTTATTGCCTGTTCAGCAACTCTGGTTCACTCCTAGAGTCTTTACCGTGCAGGATCCATGTTGGCTATGTCTGGGTCCTCCACAGCTTTCTTCATCCCAGGTCAGCAATCGACTTTTGTCTGTGTGAAACCCTAGGTCTTCCCTACTTTTCCTGAGGAGAATAAGCAGTAGAGGTCTGTGAGCCCTAGAAAATCAGCAAGGTATCATTTTTATCTTTGTGATTCACTAAATTTCATATGACATGCCACGGAATTGTCAATGACTCAATAAACATTTTCTGTAGATTATAATTCCCAAATATCCCTTAGATTTGAGTTCCTGTTTCTGTCTTGGAAACTTCTGTAATTTTTTCCCTGACTTTTGTTATTAGGGACAGTCTTCCAAACCCATTGCTGTTGAGTAGATTCTGACTCAGAGACACTATAGGACAGAGTAGATCTGCCCCATAGGGCTTTCAAGGCTGTAATCTTTATGAGAGCAGACTGCTAAATCTTTCTCCCGAAGGGAGGCTGGTGGGTTCGAACCACTGACCTTTTGATTACCAACCAAGCACTTTAACTGTTGTACCACCTGGACTCCTATAAGAACTTCTATAGCTACAGTCTTCATAAACATGTGAATCTCCTGGGAAGTATGAATTTATAAATGAATTCCAGTTTCAGATGGGACGTCTGACTTGCCTGATGTTTAGCAATAGTGATTAAATTACCACACCAAATCCATTATGCTCTTATTTGAAAGGTTTGCAACTAAAGTAAAAGGGGATTTATTTCAGAAATATATTTAAAGACATTTATTCTACTGCTCAGGTTAAGTAAGTCTTTGTTTTGACATTTTATTTCTTTGTGAACCTCCACCGGAAATTTTGTTAGAAGTCTGTATTTGTGAATTTGCTAAGACAAATTTGAGGTTTATCCACGAACTTTGTAGCTAGACTTCTGAGGTAGAAATCAGGATAATCACTGCAGATTAATTACGTTCTCTTGGATTATGTTCCGTCCTCTCAAGGAAATATTTTATTACCCTATAACCCAATCCTGGTGGAATGTCTACAGTGTCTGAAGGTCACACATATTAGTGTATGTAATCAGAGAATAGCTGTTCCCAACTTTACTAATTATAGTCATGGCAATGTTTCTGTCTTCTACTAACTATTTTTTGAACCTAAGTCCTGTTGATTTATTACAATAATTAGTGACTTCATAAAAGAGAATGCTATAAATTCTGAAGCACTTGGTTACTATTCTGACGTTCCTTTTTCAGTGCATAGTTTTCCAATATTTTCACCTAATTTCATTAGAGTGTGACATCTAAAGTAAATACATGCTTTTAACTTTCTCCATAAAATTGAAAACAGTGGCATTTTAATTAATTTGTTGATATTAATATAGGGACTGTATACAGAGTTTAGATTTTACTCTAATGTTCCAATTGTTTACTATTAGTATTTCAAATAAAATCATATTTCCTTTCATCATCTAGTTTTCCTGTTCTATATCTTATAACTTTAATTTCAGAAAATATTTGCAGATTCTTATAACACATTTCTATTTTCTTTATTAAATTCATGCAGAAGGTTTAAATGACGACAACCCCATTATGAAGCACTGCAACACAGTATTCAGAGTCACCAAACATTTTTCCCTGTTTTAGCCATAGATTAGAGATCTTACCTTTCCAATTTAACTAGGCTGACACAGGAAGTATGCCAGACTACTTATAAGATTCATTTCATAGCATATATCAATTCATCTTTGCTAAGGGTGAATGTGTTCAAAGAAGTTTTCTTTTCACTTACTATCCAAATGCCATCTATAAAAATACTAAAGTACGATTCTCTGGTATATAATATTTATTCAGGAGTTGAATAAGATCTTTAAATTGTTCTATGGGAATTCCAGTACATCACTGTATGATGTCAACCTTATGCTTTACTTTTAGACAGTGACTAAGTGGGGGAAGAAAAAGGTGAGCTGTCTACCAGTCGCAAAGATTTATAAGTAAATGCTCATACTTTTTATTAGTTACTCTTGGCTCCTCCTTTCTTCAATTTCCTTCCTCATTTTAATGTATTGCTTTCTGCTTCAACACCAGCAGAGGATTCTCCATTTGTCATTTGGTTAAACTCCTATTCTCCTGAAGCCTCATGTTGATAACATTAATTTCAGATTCATCTAGCAGGTTTCCCTTCACAATGGCCAATTCCAATCTGTGACGTGGTGTTTATTAAATCTACCTGTCAACATAGAATGCTCAGTGATAAATCACTAGGACATTTCATAGGCTGTAATATCATATTCCAATTTGTTGGCTTGAAAATGGCAGCATATTATATTCTTCTTCATTTCTTGGGCGTATGTTGTAAACTTTCCTGGCATTTCTGCTCTGGTCATTCACTGGCTTGTGTCCACTGAAACAATTTGGGCTACTGCTTTTTGATAGTTTGACTCTCGCATTAGTTTTTGTGGTTTATAACAATTGGTTCCTGGCACTCACTCATTTTCTAACTGTAAGTTTGACCTTTGGTAAAAGCATTGGTATCTTTTTCATTTGTTTCTTGGTAGTAGCAATAAATAACTTCAGAACAAGCTGACAGTGACTCACTAGGGGACAGAGTAGGTCCTGGTTACCAGCTCTGTTGAAACATGCTTGAATTTACATATAAGTGAATGAAAGTTTTACTTTAATTTAAAGTTTTACTTTTCAGTGTACCATTATCATAGAATTTATATCTCTATACCTTATAACTAATAGGGTTTAGTCAATATATAAGACATATACAATATGTTACAGTTCACCTTTAGACACCCTATTTAATTTCCTAATGGCATCAAAATGTCCTGTTGAGTTACTTTTAGAAATTAACTATTTACTTAAAAAAATCTAAAACAAATAGTAGGTCTTTCAGTCTGTTCAAAATTCTTTAAAAATTATGCGTGAAGCAGTTTTTATAAACACTTCTTTTAGTCTCTAAATAATGCAGTCAAAAATTATTTTCATTTAAAGATAACCATAAGAATAAATGAATGTGTGAAACAGGACAGTCAAACATTAACAACTTACTATTTTCCATAAACTGTGCTAGGCACTTTGGTATCTACTTCACTTAATCTTGAAGAGTCACATGAAGTCTAACCATGCCTCCAGAAATGTTTAAGATTTGCTTCTCTGCTTATCTTATGGGAAAAATTATTTTTATTGAAAATGATATTTGTGATTTTAGTTAATTTAATACCTTTTTTTTATTTTGGATGAATATGTGTCCAAACTAAGGTAAAATAAATGATATGAATGATTCTATTGTATTTAATTAAATTCAGTGTTTAGAGATTCAAAAGACATTATCCATATAACAATGTTTTGAAGGATAATGTAAATGTAAGTTTTTACCTATCAGGATATTTACAAGAATCAAATTTTAATTGCACAGATTAGTCAAACAATTATCTTAAAATATGCTTGTCCTATAAAAGGCAAAAGTCTAATGTTCAAATGTAATCAGATGATTATTAAATAATTTATTGTGCAAATCCTATAAATACTGTAGCATTCAGACTATCGCATGACATGTTACTCTACTACATGTCTTTAGACTTCTAACAATTTAAAATGATTATCTTAGAAGTCAAATGATTAAGCACACAACTATTAGCCAAAAGGTTGGTGGTTTGAACCCACCCAGAAGCACCTCAGAAACCAGGCTTGGCAATCTGCTTCCAAAAGGTCACAGCTTTGAAAACCCTACCGAGCCCAGTTCTGCTCTGCACAGATGAGATCATGAATTGGAATCAACTCGATGACAGCCAACAAAAACAAAAACAAAAATGCACTTGTTTCATATTATAATTATTCTAAAATATTTTATTCTTTAGCTCATGCTAAAAATATTATTTGAGAGGTTATTATATTCCAGATTCAATATATATATTACTGAAAAAATTGTGTATGGTAAGTTCAAATCTCCTAAATAAATAAAAGTTTTGATAATTTTTATAAAAGGGAAAAATAGGATACTACCACAAGCAATACATGGAGGAACTTACCTATAGATTAAGCCTAGTCCTAAAGGTTAAAAAAATACAGTTGCCTTTGAGTAGATTCTGACTCATGGTGACCCCATGTATGTCACAGTAGAGATACTCCATAGGGTTTTCAATGGCTGATTTTTCAGAATTGGATCCCCAAGCCTTTCTTCCAAAGTGTCTCTGGTGGACTCGAACTTCCATCCTTTTTGTTAGCAGTCAAGTGCTTAATGGTTTTCACTACCCACATACGCCTTCTAAAGATTACCTACCCATTGCCATCGAGTTGATTCCGACTCATAGCAACCCTATTGGACAGAGTAGAACTACCCCATGGGGTTTCCAAGGAGCGGCTGGTGGATTTGAACTGCCAGCCTTTTGGTTAACAGCTGTATCTCTTAACCACTGTGCCAGCAACTCTTTCTGAAGATTAGGAACCTCTAAAAATTAGCCTCTAAAAATAAGTCAAGGTTTATCTGTACATGCTCCCTTTCAATAAATGCTTGGGAGAATTTCCACCTTAATAAATTCTGGCTGTCAGATCTCAAGCAATTTAGACTGTCCCATAATAGGCCTCTTCCCTTAATTCTGGCAGAAGTGGTAAAGAGGATGAAAGATTAACTCCAGGTAATACCAGAGTCAGAATAAAACCAAGGCATCATGCTTGAGTCACAGAGTAGAACTGAGAACCTGGTTAGTAATGTAAGAATTACTGCAAAACCATGCTAGAAGGAAGAACCCTCTAGATCCTCATTCAATAATTGTATTGCCAGTAGAATCTTGACACCATTCTGAAACTAAAATGCATATCTGTTACAAGGACAACACCAACAGGCAAAGGAAACTATGTGACCAGAGAAAAGCTATGAGGTGGAAAAAGACTAGACTTGTGTCTGCCATGAAATACTAGTTTTAAAATCTCTGAATTGAAAGTATTCCTGCTGCTCTTCTCAACTAGCTCTAATGATAAAGAGATAGTTATAATGATCCACTTACCCAAGGTATCTCCATTAATTCCTTTTACTGGAAGGATTAGCTGTACTTGTCAACATGGCAACCTAACAGAGACAATTGAGGCTTCCAGCTCCCTGCCAAACAAAGGAATGAAAATTTCAATAAAAAATTAATAAAGAAAAGAACTGAAATGCCTGTTATTTTATTTGTTTATTTGTACATTATCAACTCAGTTTCAAAATATCTTTTAAACACTTCAAAATCAAGTAGACAAACATGAATATACATTTTTCAAAACTTGATTTTGCTGGTTATAAAAAAATGCATATCTCTTTTGTTTAAAATTCCTTACCAGATTAATTTCAAGAGTAAATAATTATAAAGTAAGCACCAGAATGGGAGACACTGTCTGTTTTTCCTATTATATCCCAAACTCCCAGCATAGCAATAAAGACTGGACATTTATTAGCATTGCTGAATAAATGATTTATGTTAGAAGTTTTTTGTGTTCATATTATTTGTTCATTCATTCAGAAATATTTATCAATCTTTTCTAAATCAAATCTATTGGATGTGAGTATGGTGCTCTCAAAGCAGTTCTGTACTGTATGGTGGAGGTAGTTCCCGAGGAAGATGCCATCATTTTGGAGTCACAGAGAGGCAGAAAAGATAGTTTCAGAAGTTATACTAAACATCAGACAAGTTTGATCCCACTTACCATACTTGCCCATGCTAGAAATGACCATGATTTATGATTGAAAAGGGCCCCAATATCCAAATATGGGTGGTTTGGATATAGATGGTCCAATGTTGGCTACAAACTTAGATGTACTCAGATTCACCCCTAAGCAAAACAGCTTCAAGCATCTTTTCTCTATTATAAAAGTTATTCAGCTCTGGCTTGTTTTCTAGGGTTACCTTAAGAATGTGTTTTTTTATACTGAGGGTTGTTTATGAGAAGGGAGCAAAGCATTTGGGAGGAAGTAGCCTAAAATGGAAATACAAGGCATTTTTTGCTGTTACCTGGAGATGTATATTATAGAAGTGTCATTTAAATCACCGTTCTCATTGGATCATGAAACCAACTGCTGGTGAGAGGGCCTCTGAAGAAAATGAAGTGTGGCTCTCAGAGCAAGTCAGGCTGAGTATCTTTCTTCATGACTATTGAAGGAATTGAAGAGGCCATCTAAGTTACAACGTACTATGTAAGAAAAACAAAAATATAACAAAAGAGAAAAGAAAGAAAGGATAACAGAGGAGAGAAGAAGGGAGGGAAGGAAAGGGAAGAAAAAGAGGGAAAACAAACAAACAAACAAATAAAAATCTCTAGAGCTGTACACCAAGGATGACATGGATGATTGATAATGTCACACAATCCCAGAAGCTTATCGTTTTCCCGCGAGTGCTTGTTTCCACAATGTCATTACAGGAAAAAGGTATATGTGCTGCTTCTGGGAGAAAGTAAATACCTGTATGTAGTGTCAGCACTACACACAGTTGGTCTTGTCCACTTGCATAATTTTGAAAAGCTGGTCCTTAAGGAAAACTATGACTCTAAAGTACATGCTTAGAAATGTTCACATCATAAAAACAGAGGAGTTAAGTTGAAAACTTTCAAGGGACGTACATTACCATCTGAATTGGGGAAATCAAGCATGTGAGCCTCAGAGCAAGCAAAACAATAATCTATATTGAATTTTAAAAATGTAATAATGCAGGCAAACTGCTAATGGATTGGAAAGGCTATTCACAAGAATGATAATATCACCTTCAAATTAGCATCAGCAACGTTTTTGTTATGTTAGTTTATAGGCCAGATATGAAAGCTCTAAGTACCAAGGAATGTGCCAAGAATTTCAAATAAAACAGGGGAAAAGAAGAATAGAATAATTTAAATATAATTTATATGTAAAATGATTGAAATCCCACAAAGGAATAACTATGCACACCCCAAATTATTAATGAAGATGAACTGGTATATATCTGTTTTGCATTTTGAAGACTGAATGAACCGTTGGTTTATGTGCATTGGCTTCTTGACTTGTTTAAATTGGGAAGGAGAATATAAAGATGCAGTGATAGAATGAGCCAGGCTAATAAATTCCTCCCAGGCAATGACTCCACTTTTTTTTTTTTGTTTGTTTGTTTTGCCCTCGTGTCTCTAGAACTGGTAGGTCAGTGTCTAAGACATAAAATATGATAAGTAAATGTTTAAATAATTAAATTGAACTGAGTCCTAACGAACATAATCATTGGAGTCAGTCAGTTTTAGTTCAGTTCTTGGAGCCATAATTTACATGCCAGATTGTCTTGGAAAAAGTTATTTAATCTATCTAAGTCTCTTTTCTTTTTTTTCTTAAAATAGGAATAATTTTCCACACATGGTAGGTTGTAAAGATTAAATAAGGTTATATAGACATTGAACAAATGTGGCACACAGGGACATGATAGTTCTGAGTTAATGACAATAATTGCTAAAAATTCCTGATTTTTAGGACATTGCTATTCCCCAGGACTGCTCTGTAAGCTTCAGTTAAATGCCACCTACACCAGGATACTTAACTTGCCTAGACTCAGGCTAGATTGCATTTCCTCTCCAGACACTTTCAGTGCATTCATTTTTCATATGTTAATTGCTGTCACTACATAGACTGTACTATTGAAAAATGTATCTGCTTTTTTGTTAGTCAGCTCCAGTAATATGTGTATTTCTTTTTTTCTCACTTTTTTTTATTGTGCTTTAGATGAAGGTTTACAGAGCAAATTAGTTTCTCATTAAACAATTAATACACATTGTTTTGTGACATTGGCTGCAACCCCACGATGTGTCAACACTCTCCCCTTCTCAACCTTGGATTCCCCATTACCAGCTTTCCTGTCCCCTCCTGTCTTCTTGTACTTGCCCCTGGACTGGTGTGCCCATTTAGTCTCATTTCATTTTATGGGCCTGTCTAACCTTTGGCTGAAGGGTGAACCTCAGGCGTGACTTCAGTACTGAGTTAAAAGGGTATCCAGGGACCATACTCTCGAGGTTTCTCCAGTCTTTGTCAGACCAGTAAGTCTGTTATTTTGTTGTGAGTTGGAATTTTGTTCTACATGTATTTCCGGCTCTGTCTGGGACCCTCTATTGTTATCCCTGTCACAGCAGTTGGTGGTGGTAGTCAGACACCATCTAGTTGTCCTGGACTTAGACTGGTGAAGGCTGTGGTAGTTGTGGTCCATTAGCCTTTGGATTAATCTTTCCTTTGTGTCTTTGGTTTTCTTCATTCTCCCTTGCTCCAAATGGGATGGGACAAATGGAATATCTTAGAAGGCCACTCACAAGCTTTTAAGACCCCAAACGCTACTCACCAAAGTAGGATGTAGAAGGTTTTCTTTATAAACTATGTTATGATAATTGAGCTAGATATTCCAGAAGACCATGGTCCCCAGCCCTCAGCCCAGAAATTTGGTCCCTCAGAGACTTTGGATGTGTCTATGGAGCTTCCATAACCTTGCCTTGGTCAAGTTGTGCTGGCTTCCCCAGAATTGTGTGCCTTACCCTTCGACAAAGTTACCACTTATCTATTGTCTATTTAGTGTTTTTCTCTCCCCGTCTTTCCCCTCCCGTGTAACTATCAAAGATTGTTTCTTTTTGTGTGTAAACCTTTTCATAAGTTTTTATAATAGTGGTCTCATACAATATTTGCTCTTTTGTGATTGACTTATTTCACTCAGCATAATGACTTCCAGATTCATCCATGTTGTGAGATGTTTCGAAGATTCATCCTTGTTCTTTATCTTTGCATAGCCTTCCATGTACCATAGTTTGTTTATCTATTCCATCTATTAATGGGCACTTAGGTTGTTTCCATCTTTTTTGCTATTGACTAATGCTTCAGTAACATGGGTGTGCATATGTCTATTCGAGTGATGGCTCTTATTTCTCTGGGATATATCCTAGGAGTGGGATTTCTGGGTCATGCAGTATTTCTATTTCTAGCTTTTTAAGGAGGTGCCATATAGTTTTCCAAAATGGTTGTACCATTTTACGTTCCCAACAGCAGTGTTTAAGAGTTACAATCTCTCTGCAGCTTCTCCAATATTTGCTATTTTCTGTTTTTTTTATTTGTTCCAGTAATGTCTGGGTGAGATGTTACCTCGTTTTAGTTTTGATTTGCATCTCTCTAATGGCTGGTGATCACAAGCATTTCCTCATGTGTTTGTTAGCCGCCTGAATGCTTTCTTTGGTTAAGTTTCTGTTCAATTCCTTTGCCCATTTTTTAATTGGATTACCTGTCTTTTTATTGTAGAGGCATTGGATTTTCTTGTAGATTATAACAATAAGACCTTTGTTGGATTTGTAATAGCTAAATATTTCTTCCCAGTCTGTAGATTCTCTCTTTACTCTTTTGGTAAAGGCTTTTTATGAGCCTAAGTGTTTAATTTTTAGAAGATCCCAGTTATCTAGCTTATCTTCTTGTGTTTGTGTATTGTTAGTTATGGTTTGTATCCTATTTATGCCATGTATTAGGGCCTCTAGCATTGATCCTATTTTTTCTTCTATGATTGTTATAGTTTTGATTTTATATTTAAGTCTTTGACCCATTTTGAATTAGATTATTTTTATGAGTTTTGTTTCATATTTTTGCAGATGGACATCCAGTTTTCTCATCACCATTTGTTTAAAAGACTGTCTTTTCCCCATTTAATGGACTGTGGGCCTTCGTTGAAGATCAGGTAACCATAGGTGGATGGATTTACATCTGGGTTCTCAATTCTGTTCCACTGGCCAACGTGTCTGTCGTCATACCAGTACCATAGCTGTATAGTGGGTTCTGAGGTCAGGTAGTGCAAGTCTTCCTACTTTATTCTTCTTCAACAGTGCTTTACTTATCTGTGCCCCCCTACATGTTTGTTTCTTAAGGATAGTAAACATGTTATAGGTCTTTGTATTTCCAGTGATGGATACAATTTTATAATATTGTAGTACACCCATTTGATTAATATATTTATTAAGATATAGAAATATAATCTTTCCTTATATTTGTCACTTAATTTTTATTGATAAATCCTTGTTTGAGAAAAAAAATGATTTGGGGAATTGCGCTGTAACACTACTGAAAAGAAATATAATGTTACCCTGATATAAAATGTTGTTGGCAACTCATTTTGAATACAGAGCTCTGGATAACTCCTTAAGGAAACCTTAACAGAAGTAGGAAAGGCCCAGAGAAGCATGAATAAAATACTAGTCTAGCATTAGAAAGCCATCTCTTATTATAGCTATATATAAGATTTTTATTTTGTTTTTCCAGGGTTAGATAAATGCAATGTCTATTAATCATGAAATCCAAGAAAAGGAAAGATTAACCTATGCCTTGACGGCGGAGATTTAATCAGTCTATCACAAGAAATAAACAATTGTTGACTCATCTTATTCTGGCAGATTAGAAGCAAGGAAAACATCTGGAAATTTGAAGAACCCACCTTTACTGAACAAGGACAAAAAAAAATTATTTCATTTCATAATCGTAACCTCATTAATGTGTTGCTTTGAAATGTCATATGAGCACATTATAAAAATAAATTTAACAAGGAAATGGGACAAAAACATAAATAATAGATCCACAGTGGTGGTGTTCTTATTAGGTGCTGTGGAGTCGGTTCTAATTCATAGTGATCCTATGTACAACAGAACAAAACACTGCCCAGTCCTACACCATCCTCACAATCATTGCTATGTGTCAGCCCATTTTTGCAGCTACTGTGTCAGTCCATCTCATTGAGGGTCTTCCGCTTTTTCACTCATCCTTTACTTGACCAAGTATGATGTCCTTTTCTAGAGACTTATCCCTCCTGATAACATGTCCAAAGTACATGAGATGAAGTCTTGCCATCCTCACTTCTAAGGAGCATTCTGGCTGTGCTTCTTCAAAGACAGATTTATTTATTCTGGCAGTCAATGGTCTATCAAATATTTTTCAGCAATTCCATAATTCAAAGTCATCAGTTTTTCTTCTGTCTCCCTTATTCTTTGTCCAGCTTTCGAATGCATATGAGGTGATTGAAAATGCCATGGTTTGGGTCAGGCATACATAGTCTGCAAAGTGACATCTTTGCTTAAAGAACTCTTCTGCAGCAGATTTACCCATTCATTTGATTTCTTGACTGCTGCTTCCGTGGGCATTGATTGTGCATCCAAGTAAAATGAAATCCTTGAGAGCTTCAATATTTTCTCCGTTTATCATTATGTTACTTATCGGCCCAGTTGTGAGGATTTTTGTTTTCTTTATTTTAAAGTGTAATTCATACTGAAGGCTGTAGTCTTAGATCTTCATCAGTAAGTCCTTCAAGTCCTCTTCCCTTTCAGCAAGCAAGGCTGTGTCATCTGCATATCACAGATTGTGAATGAGTCTTCTTCTAATCCTGATGCTGTGTTTTTCTTTATATAGTCCAGTTTCTTGGGTTATTTGTTCAGCATTCAGATTGAGTAAGTATGGTGAAAGGATACACCCCTGACACACATCTTTCCTGATTTTAACCCATGCAGTATCCCTTGTTATGTTTGAACAACTGCCTCTTGGTCTATGAGCAGGTTTTGCATAAGCACAATTAAGTGTTCTGTAATTCCCATTCTTTGCAATGTTATCCATAATTTGTTATGGATCCACAGTAGGATATTAAAAGGAAACTTAATATCAGTGGCAAAGGGGTATATTCTTAAGTTTTGGAAGTTTTTTGTCATCTAAGGCCATTTCTATTCTTCCCCACAAAAACTTTTTAGGGTCATTTTCAGAGAGTTCTAGACAATTTCATCCAGTATGGTATTTATGATATCCTTACAATGGAGAAAATTGTGAGGTTACTTAGTCTATTTTGATATTTTAGAGGGAGGAATATCACATAGCTCAAGTCTTTGGAATACATTTAATAGGTTTTGGAAGTTCCCATATGATCAAGTCCCCCAAACTGAGAACCAGGGACTAAATAAATAAATAAGCAGATGATAGTTAGATAGACAGACAGATAGATAGATAGATAGATAGAGTGGGATGTCCTGAAATACTATTGTTAGGAATTTCTGTATAGAAAGCTTGTGAAAATTAACTCTCTATCATAACTCTCCAGGCATGCTTCAGGGAAATTTAAGGTCAATTTTATTGGAAAATCTCAAAAAAATTATGTTCA
The DNA here is from genome assembly GCA_030035585.1 of Dugong dugon. Lineage (NCBI taxonomy): Eukaryota > Metazoa > Chordata > Mammalia > Sirenia > Dugongidae > Dugong > Dugong dugon. Next base: position 41,942,905 of record CM057479.1, read on the forward strand.
AATTTGAGATTCAGGAAATGTGATCATTAAGGGAATTATTACAGGGGCCTGGAGGACTGAAGCTCTATTTTCATCTTGCTTAATATGATCTCCTGCTATGCAAAATCTACATTGCAAACTGTGTAAAAGTACATGTCTCAAATGTTACAAACCTAATTCTTACACAAATAGATAGTATGTGTTGGAGTTTTATTTAATTCATAAATGAGAGTTTCAATAGAATGAGAAGGGCTAGTTCAAAAACAAACGTGAAAAATGGAGATTACCAAGTTAACTAGGAAAAAGTGCCAAAATACTATCACTAAGTTATGTGCAGACTGATAATGTCTTGCAGGCTAATTGGCCTGTAACTGTTCAGGTCATCTTCTCTATAGGAAAAAAAAGGAACAAAATCATTACACTTTATGCTTTTCCACAAAGTTAGCCTCTAACTATGCAGGATTGTAAAACAGCAGCCTCAGTCAATTGTGAAGTTATTCCAACAAAGTTACATTCCACAAAGAGACATTAGTATAGCTTATTAGGACATGCTCTAGCATGATATTCAAAAGTCTCATAATCATCATTTGCTTCATTTCCAAGTTTTAGATAATTTTTGTGCACACCAGCAAAAGAAGATAAAATAGCTTAAGGCACAGCTCTAAATTAATTATTAGAGTCAGAGATAGGGAGGAAAAAAATGTAAATTAAAACAAAAATTTTCCAAAAATTAGGAAGGCATGAAAACCCATATTGATGTTGGTGAATGGAAGAACAAATATTTATGGGAGAAATACACACAGAAAAATCACTCTTCATTTTGAGATCTATGACAACTATAAAATTATGCTTTAAACTGGGAGAATTTGTACTTTCAAAAAATGTTCCCACTTAAAACTAAAAAATCACATGTAATAGCAGACAAGAATGCCACTAAACTCTCCTAAGTGGGAAACGTTGTTGTGGTGGTCGAGTTGATTCCAACTCATGGTGACCCATGCATTCGGAGTATAACTGTTTCATAGGGTTTTAAAGCCTGTGACCTTTTGGAAACAGATTACCAGGCCTGTCTTCCAAGGCACCTCTGAGTGGGTTCAAACCGTCAACCTTTTAGCTAGTAGTAGAGCACTTTACTGTTTGTGCCACCTAGGGAGAGCAGTAATTTATAAGTCTTCCCTGAAAACCAGATACAGGACTGGTCAGACAAGTTTGGAGGGGTGATGCAGTTTCAGATTATGTATTAGGGTGACAAAAGGGCTGGATTTATCCATTGTATTTTGAGACAAATCACAGAGGGACTTTACAGAGGCAGACAGTCCAACTTCACCCCAATTGGAATGTCACCAGTGGCTTTAGTGATATTAGTATTTTCACTGTTTGTATCTTAGCACAAGCCTTCCCCAATCTTTACTTTCCTAAAGTAACAAGAAAGTTGAAACCTCTTCTATTAGTTTATTCTTGGAAATCCTGTTTTATGAACACACACTCTCTCTCTTATTTCCTTCATTTTTGATATTTCTATTTCCTAAAAAATGACTTTTATCTTCAATGCAAACTCTGCATTTCCTCATCTAAACTGAACCTATCTTTTTCTTGATGCTGCTGAATTTTTTGCACCCTCTTGGAGGAAGACTGTGCACTCTTTCTTATCCTGTGTATTTTAGGGCCATGTGGTAAGGTTGGCATTCTCCCCTCACTCATCTGCTGCTCTCATACTTGTGTTATTTTCCGCCATCCTCTTACTACTTTGACTGAATACCTGCTTCTACTGCACTCCTAAAGAACTCTGGTAGTTACCCCATAATGTTAATTTCATGAGGTTTTCTTGTTTTTTTGTTTTTTACCTTATCACGGATAGTCATCATTAACCCAGGTTACCAGTTAGGTAGTCTGGAGTCTTAACTGCCATCAAGAAGGAAATCTGTATACCAATCTTCAGTAAAATCATCCAACAGAGATTTAAACAATTACAGATCTAGAAAACAAAGTGCACTTGCTGAGAACAATAAGTCATGCCCTAAGAATTTATTTGATTTTTTGATAGGGTTAATGGACTGAAAATTATATGAGGGCAAAGATTATCTTGCTGTCACTGAAAACTCAGTACTTAGCAAAATTTCTATTCCCACATTAGAGCCGTGTATTAGATTTGTGTTGCATGCATGGATAAATGAATCAATCAATGAATAATAAATGAGTGACTAGAAGGCCAAGCATCATCTGCATTGATTTATTGCTGGATTTATAAACAGTTTTCTAATAAAGTTTTGGACAAGATAGATACTAAAAACCACATGAAAAATTAATTCTGCCTAGGTTTATTTGGGTAGACAAATCCAGAACTGCTAAAAAGTTGTGTGTGTTATGTCTATTTTGTATCATTTGATTAGAGTACGAGCTAGATAAATATTGAAGTATCTAGCAATTTTAAGAGTCTTATTTCTTCTGAATCTTTTAAAATATATTTTCACAAAATTAAAAAAATTGATGAGATTCAAATACACTGATTTATAGATATGTAGTTATGCAAATTATTTAGGATAGAGAAGGAAGTGGGCCATTCTTTAAAAATTCATTGGAAGTATTGATTTTATACTATATAGTTTTTTTTTTAATTTTCTATTTTCTTTTTAAAATCTATGTAATGATTTTGAAAAGTAATCACTGAAAAAAAAAGATAAAACACTATTCTTTTTTTTTTTCAAGAAATAATATGGTATTTTCAGGCAGTAATTGTGGTAGAAATGCGAACTGTGTGGTACTGGGAGCTCTATCCTTTAATCAGGAAATTAAGAAAAAACATAAAATTGACATAAGATATCATTATTGAGGAGCCCTGGTGGCACAGTAGTTAAGAGCTTGGCTACTAACCAAAAGACTGGCAGTTCAAATCCACCAGCCTCTCCATGGAAACCCTATGGGGCAGTTCTGCTCAGTACTATAGGGTCGCTATGAGTTGGAATCGACTTGATGGCAATGAGCTTGGTTTTTGGATCATTATTGAAATATCTCAATGTTATGCTTCACAAATTTGAAGTTTTTGAGATTCTAAATTATTCAGGACATATTGATATATTTAAATTATTTTATCAAGTTTCAAAATGAGATCACTTAGCTTGGTCTTTGGTATTTGACTCTAGAGGCCATGCATTGAAAGTAGAAAACTACTCCATTAAAAAAATAAAAATAAAAACAATGTATCTTGCTGGCAGGCTAACAGCCATTTTTGTAGTGGGTAACATATTTTCATTTTGATCTTTTCAGAGTAAACAAAACATGAATTATTTGAAATTTTCACTAGATAGTAGATACAGGAAAAAAAACATAAAGACCTTTTTTTTTAGTGACTTTGAATTATAAAAATAAAGGCTGCTGGAATCATGCAACAACCTGAAATGAATTCATTATTATTTTCTTATTTGTACTAAAAAACTCTGTTGTAGGAAAAGCAGAGTCATTTCAGTAGTTTAGTATTATTATAATACTAAACCAAAAAAAAACATTACCATTGAGTTGTTTCCAACTCACAGTGACCATGTAGGACAGAGAACTGCCCCATAGGATTTCTAAGGAGTGGCTAGTAGATTAGAATTGCTGACCCTTTGGTTAGAAGCCAAGCTCTTAACCACTGCAACACCACACTAGGTACATTTAAATTCTAATGGTATAATTAATTCATTAAATTAAATGACTCCATAATACTTAATAATTAATATTAAAACAAATACATATAATACAGGATGTTACATTTTGAAATATTAACACATTTTGTTATAATAACATAAATTACTTTGAGGAAATTAAAAAATTCTGCTATATTATCAAGTAAAAGATGCATGATTTGTGTACTATAATCAATTTATGATGCCTTTTTATCACTGTTATTCATTTTATTAACATCAAATGAGAAATTATATGTCTTCAATACAAGATGATTTGAGAATTAACAAGTTAACCACAGAAAAGTCACACTGATCAGAGAAGAAGAAATTTTACAAAAGCAAACTTTCTGGATAATGGAATTTTAGTAATCTTAACCACTGATGCAAAATATTGTTATCAACTAATTTTATAAAAACATTTCTAAAATGCTAAATATTTTGTGATTTTTTGGAAACTACTTTGAATATGCAATTAACTTTTATTTGATGACTATATATTATTTTAATAAACATTACTTATAATGCTTTGCTGGAATGTGTGCACTTTGGGTGCTTCTGTGTGGGTGTATGTGCATGTGTGTGGGTATGTGTGTAGGGGGTATTTGTGTACTTTTCAGTATAGAAGGCATTTAACTGCATGGATCATAACAAATTCTTGATAACATTACAAAAAATAGGATTTCCAGAACACTTAATTGTGTTTATGCAAAACTTATCAATTGATCAAGAGGCATTTGTTCAAATGGAACGAGGAGATACTGTGAGGTTCAAAACTGGAAAAGGTCTATGGAAAGGTTGTATCTTTTCACCTCATTTATTCAATATGCATTCTGAACAAATAATCTGAAAAACTGTACTACATAAAGAAGAACACAGCATCAGGACTGAAGGAAGACCCATTAACAACCTCCAATGTGCAGATGACACAACCTCACTTGCAGAAAATGAAGAGGGCTTGAAGCAGTTACTGATGCAGGTCAAAGAGAATAGTCTTCACATTCTGCCTGAATGTGAAGAAAATGAAAATCTTCAAAACTGGACTGATAAGTAACATCATGATAAATGGAGAAAAAATGAAATTGTCAAGGATTCCATTCTACTTGAATTATCAATGTCCATGCAAGCAGTAATGAAGAAACCAAACAACATATTGCATGGCAAACTTGCTGCAAAAGACCTCTTTAAAGTTTTAAAAAACAAAAATACCATTTTGATGACTACAGTGCTCCTGAACCAAGCCATGATCTTTTCAATCACCTCACATGCATGCAAACACTGAACAATGTAAAAGACAGAAGAAGAACTGATGCATTCAAATTGTGCTGTTGGCAAAGAATATTGAATACACCATGGACTGCCATACGAACAAACGAATCAGTCTTAGAAGAATCTTAACCAGAATGCTCCGTAGAAGTAAGGATGGCAGTTCGCTTACTTTGGACACATCATCAAGAAAGACCAATTGCTAGAAAAGGACATCATGTTTGGTAAAGCACAGGGTCAATGAGAAGGAAAAAAATTCTCAATGAGATGGATTTTAAGCAGAAAACCACCTTGTTTTTACAAAAAAGATAGACTCAAACATAGCAATGATCATAAAGATGGCACAGAACCAGCAAAGTTCTGTTATATATACACAGCTAACAACAAGTGACTAGACTTAATGTTAGCACACATTCATGCTTTTACAATTATCATTCTTCATTATTTTTCCATCTACTGGTTAGCATTTTTCTGGCTACTGTGATAGTAACTTCTGCTTATAACTAATTGAGTATTTTATAATATTCTGCCTCTATACTCTTCTACACTTGGAAATCTGATAAAACTCATGATTGATAGTGTAAATACATTAAGTTAGAATCCCTGGATAATGTATTGAAGGCAATTTCTATGACCCTGAAGAGTATGCATTTTATGAATATGCATTCCATTAGCTTTTTCAGACGTTAAAAATCATTTTCTATTTCTGGATTCTTGTCTCTATTCTGAGATTCCTGCTACTAAATCTTAAGATAAATAAAATCTTTCTATATTACATTGTAGTCATTTTTACTCTGGAAAGCAACAGAGTAGAAACAGAAATTTCAGTGGGAAGGAATCTCTGCATACAAGTTAAAAACTTGTTTTTATTAAAGTTACTACAGATATTGTAAAATACGTTTGGTTCACTTTTATTTTTTTTCTCTTTTTTCTTTTACTTTTTTTTGTACTTTAGATAAAGGTTTACAGCACAAACTAGCTTCTCATTAAACAGTTAGTACACATATTGTTTTAGGACATTGGTTAACAACCCCACAACATGTCAACACTCTCCCTCCTTGAACTTGGGTTCCCTAATACTAGCTTTCTTGTCTCCTCCTGCCTTCTGGTCCTTGTACCTAGGCTGATGTATTCCTTCAGTATCATTTTGTTTTATGGGCCTTTCTAATCTTTGGCAGAAGGGTGAACCTCTGGAGTGACTTTATTACTCATCTAAAAGGATGTCCGGGGGCCATACTCTCAGGGTTTCTCCAGTCTCTGTCAGGCCTGTAACTCTTGTTTTTTTTTTGTTTTTTTTTTTTTTTGTGAGTTAGAATTTTGTTCTATATTTTTCTCCCACTCTATCCAGGACCCTCTATTGTGATCCCTGTCAGAGCAGTCAGCGGTGGTAGCCAGGCAGCATCTAGTTGTACTGGACTCAGTCTGGTAGAGGCTGTGGTAGCTGTGGTCCATTAGCCCTTTGGACTAATATTTTCCTTGGATCTTTAGTTTTCTTCATTCTCCCTGGCTCCTGAAGGCGTGAGACCAGTGGAATATCTTAGATAGTCTCTCATAGACTTTTAAGACCCCAGATGCTACTCACCACAGTAGAAGGTAGAACATTTTCTTTATAAACCATGTTATGCCAATTGAGCGAGACTTTTCTCGAGACCATGGTCTCCACAGCTCTCAGGCCAGCAATTCGGTCCCTCGGGGAATTTGGATGTGTCTATGGAACTTCCATGACCTTGCCTTGTACAAGTTGTGCTGGTTTCCCCAGTGTTGTGTACTGTCTTACCCTTCACCAAAGTTACCATTTATCTATTGTCTATTTAGTATTTTTCAATCCCCACCCCTTTCCTCCCTAGGAAACATTGAAGATTGTTTCTTTTTGTGTGTAAACCTTTTCATAAGTATTTATAGCAGTGGTCTCATGCAATATTTGTCCTTTTGTTAACAACTTATTTCAATAAGCATAATACCCTCCAGATTCATCTGTGTTGTGAGATGCTTCACAGATTCATCAGTGTTCTTTATTGTTGCATAGTACTCCATTGTGTGTATGTACCACAGTTTATCCATTCATCTGTTGATGGACATCTAGGTTGTTTCCATCTTTTTGCTATTGTAAACAATTCTGCAGTGAATATGGGTGTGCATATGTCTATTCATGTGATGACTCTTATTTCTCTAGGATGTATTCCTAAGAGTGGGATTGCTGGATCATATGGTATTTCTATTCCAGCTTTCTAAAGAAGTGCCATATCATTTTCCAAAATGGTTATATCATTTTGCATTCCCACCAGTAATGCACAGAAGTTCCAATCTCCCTGCCGCTTCTCCAACCTTTGTTATTTTCTATTTCTTTGATTCATGCTAGTAACACCAGGGTGAGATGGTATCTCATTGTGGTTATTGTGGTTTTGATTTGCATTTCTCTAATGGCTAGTAATTGTGAGCATTTCCTAATGTGTCTGTTAGCCACTTGAATGTCTCTTTTGCTGAAGTGTCTGTTCATTTCCTATGTCCATTTTTTAATTGGATTATTTGTCTTTTTGTTGTAGAGGTGCTAGATTTTCCTGTAGATTTTAGAGATTAGAACTTTGTTGTATTTGTAATAGTCAAAAAAAATTTTCCCAGTCTGTAGTTTCCTTTTTTACTCTTTTGGTGAAGTCTTTTGATGAGCATAAGTGTTTAATTTTTAGAAGATTCCAGTTATCTAGCTTATCTTCTGGAGTTTGTAAGTTCTTACTTTTGGTTTGTATCCTGTTAATACCATGTATTAGGGTCTCTAGCATTGATCCCACTTTTTTTTCTATGATTTTTATAGTTTTTGGCTTTATATTTAGGTCTTTGATCCATTTCTAATTAGTTTTTGTATATGTTGTGAGGTATGGGTCTTGTTTCATTTTTTTGCAGGTGGACGTCCAGTTTTGCCAGCACCATTAAAAAGGGTGTTATTTCCTCATTTGATCACTTTGGGCCCTTGTCTAAGATCAGGTGACCATAGGTGGATGGATTTACAACTGGGTTCTCAACTCTGTTCCATTAGTCAATGTATGTTATTGTACTAATACCAGTCTGCTTTGACTAACATAGCTGTAGAGTAAGTTCTGAGATCAGGTAGTGGGAGTCCTCCTCCTTTTTTCTTCTTCTTCAGTAGTGCTTTACTTATTCGGGGCTTCTTCCCTTTCTATCTAATGATTAGTTTTTCCATCTCTTTAAAGAAATCTATTGGTATTTGGATCAGGATTGCATTGTATTTGTAGATTGCTTTGGGTAGAATTGTCATTTTCACAGTGTTGAGTCTACCTATCTATGAGCACGGTATGTTTTTCCAATTATGTAGATCCTTTTGGGTTTCTTGCAGTAGTGTTTTGTACTTTTCTTTGTATAGGTCTTTTACATCCCTGCTTAGAGTGATTCCTATGTATTTTATTTTTTTAGGGGCTATTATAAATGGCATTGTTTTCTTGATTTCCTTCTCATCGTTCTTTTAATTGGCGTATAGGAATCCAACCGATTTTTGTTAAGTTTATGTGTATCCTGCTACTCGGCTGCATCTTTCTGTTAGTTCCAGTAGTTTTCTCGTGGAGTCTTTTGGGTTTTCTATGTATACTAACATACCGTCCGCAAACAGGGACGGTTTAACTTCTTCATTACCAGTTTGCCCTTTATTTCTTTTTCTTGCCTTATTTCTCTAGCTAGGACTTCCAGCACAGTGTTAAATAGGATTAGAGATAAAGAGCATCCTTGTCTTGTTTCTGTTTTCAACAGGAATGTTTTCAGCCTCTCTCAATTAGGAATGATTTTGGATGTTGGTTTTGCATAGATGCCCTTTATTATGTTGAGAAATTTCCCTTCTATACCTATTGTATTGAGAGTTTTTATCAGGAACAGGCGTTGGACTTTGTTGAATGCTTTTTCTGCGTCAATTGAGATGATCATGTGATTCTTTTTTTTCCTTTTATTTATGTGTTGGATTATGTTGATTGATTTTCTAATGTTGAACCATCCTTGCATACTTGGCATGAATCCTACTTCGTTGTGGTGTATTATTTTTTTGATATGATGCCGAATTCTGTTGACTAGAATATTGTTGAGAATTTTTGCATCTATATTCATGAGAGATATTGGTCTGTAGTTTTCTTTTTTTGTGGCATATTTGCCTGGTTTTGGCATCAGGGTTATGCTAGCTTCATAAAATGAATTCAGAAGTAACCCTTCTTTTTCTATGTTCTGAAATAGTTTGAGTAGTAGAGGTATAAGCTCTTCTCTGAATGTTTGATAGAATTCTCCAGTGAAGCCATTTTAGGCATTGCTTTTTTCTCTTGGGAGTTTTTTTTTTTTTTTTTTTTTTTAATTACCTTTTCAATCTCTTCTCTTGTTATGGGTCTGTTCAGGTTTTCAACATCACTTTGTGGTAGTTGGGGTAGGTAGTGTGTTCCTAAAAATTTATCCATTTCCTTTAGGTTTTCAAATTTGTTGTAGTATAGTTTTCCATAATACTCTGTTACAATCCTTTTTATTTCATTTGGGTCTATTGTAATGTCACCCATTTCATTTCTAATTTGGGTTATTTGCGTCCTCTCCTGTTTTTCTTTTGTCAGTCTGGCCAGTGGTTTGTCAATTTTATTGATCCTTTCAAAGAACCAACTTTTGGTTTTGTTGATTCTTTCTATTGTTTTTCTATTCTCTATTTCATTTAATTCTGCTCTGGTCTTTATGATTTTCTTTCTTCTAGTGGCTGTGGGACATTGTTGCTGTTCTCTTTCTATTTGTTCAGGTTGTGTAATTAATATTTTGATTTTGTCCCTTTCTTCTTTTTTGAGGTGTGCATCTATTGCTATAAATTGTCCTCTGAGGACTCCCTTTGTTGTGTCCCAAATGTTTTGGTGTGATGTGTTTTCATTCTCGTTTGAATCTAGGAATTTTTTGATTCTATCTCTGATTTCTTCTATTACCCAGTGATGTGTAAGCAGGGTTTATTTAGTTTCCGTGTAATTGTTTTTTGTTTTTTGTTTTTCCCTTACTCTTTCTGTTGTTAATTTCTACCTTGATGGTGTTGTGGTCACAGAAGATACTTTGTATTATCTCACCATTTTGAATCTTGTTGAGGATTGCTCTGTGGCCTAAGATGTGGTCTAATTTGGAGAAAGTTCCATGTGCATTGGAAACAATGTGTACTTTGCAGCTTGTGGGTGGAGTGTTCTATATATGTCTGTGAGGTCAAGTTGGCTGATTGTGTCCTTTAAGTCTTCTGTATCTTTGTTGAGTTTCTTTCCAGATATTCTGTCCTTTACCAAGAGTGGTGTGTTGAAGTCTCCTACTATTATTGTATAACTGTCAGTTTCTCTTTTCAGTGCTGTTAGAGTTTGTTTTATGTAATTAGGAGCCTTGCCATTGGGTATGTAGATGTTTATTATGGTTATGTTTTCATGATGGATCATGCCTTTAATCATTATATAGTGTCCTTCTTTGTCTTTTTGGTGGATTTTGTTTTAAAGTCTATTTTTCTGAGATTACTATTGCCTCTCCTGCTCTATTTTGGTAGCTGTTTGCTTGATACATTTTCTTCCATCTTTTGATTTTTAATAAATTTACTTTGTTTCTAAGGTGTGTCTCTTGTAGACAGTATATTGATGGATCTTGTTTTTTCCATTCTGTCACTCTCCGTCTCTTTATGTGTGCATTTAGGCCCTTTACATTCAGTGTAATTATTGATAGGTGTGAGTTTATTGCTGTCATTTTGTAGTGCTTTTTTTTTTTTGTGATGCTCATGTTTTCTTTGTTCATCTTTCTCTCCTGTGCTGAATTCCTTGTTTGTGGAATTTTTTATTTCTTTTGTTTTCTTAGGTTTTGTTTTTACTGAGACTTTATGTTTTTCTTCTTTTTTTTTTTTTTTTTTTTTTTTGATGAGTAGGTTTGTTAACTCCCTTTGTGGTCACCTTGAAATTTACCATTATCTTCCTAGGTTTGAACCAGTCTATTATTACTTGGTATCACCTTGCCTTCCTCTTCATTAGAAGGTTCTATACCTACAGCATTTATTCCTTCATTTATTGTTCTGATGCTGTTGTCATTTACAAATTAACCTCTCTGGTTCCCTGTTGTAATTCTTTTGGTTTTGGATAGTCCTTGAGAGTTAATTTCCTAGTTTGGTATCTGTCTGGTAGAATCCTGTGTCCTAGATTCAGCCTGTGGTATAATGTTGTTTGTTCTCAGATTGAAGGACTCCCTTTAATAATTCTTGTAAGTTTGTTTTGGTTTTTACATATTCGCTTAATTTCTGTTTGTCTGGAAATGACCTAATTTCACCATTATATTTAAACTGGAGTTTTGCAGGATAGATTATTCTTGGCTGACAATTTTTTTTTTTCTTTCAAAGTTTTCTATATGTCATCCCATTGCCTTCTTGCCTGTATGGTTTCTGCTGAATAATCCAATCTCAGTCTTATTGTTTCTCCTCTGTATGTGAGTTTTTGTTTTTCTCAAGCTGCTCTCAGGATTCTTTGTTTGTCTTTGGTTTTAGCCAGTGTGATTATGATATGCCTTGGTGATTTTTTTGGAGGACCTATCCTATATGGGGTTCGTTGAGCTTCTTGGATGGCCAGCTTTTCATCTTTCATGATATTGGGCAAGTTTTCTGTCAGCAATTCTTCAATGATCCTCTGTGTTTTCTATTTTCTCTCCCTGTTCTGAAACTCTGATCACTCACCAATTTTTCTTTTGATTGTATCCCACATAATTCTCAGTGTTTCTTCATTTTTTTCCTTCTATTTTCAGATTTTTCCTCGAACAGAATTGTATCCAAGTGTTTGTCTTCAATTTCACTAATTCTGTTTTCCATCAGTTCAAACCTGCTCCTCAGCCCTCCTATGACACAGTCCATTTCTGAAATCTTGTTTACATTTCGGATTTCTAACTGTTGCTTTTGTATGATTTCTAGTTGAGAATTTATTTTAAAATTTGTTCCTGTATTATTTTCTTGAATTCTTCCATTTTTGTTTATATTTTCCATGAATTTGTCTGCCTTTTCCATGTATTTGTCTATTTTTTCCTCATTTTTGTCTACTTTTTGCTTCATCTCTTGGGTAATTCTGAATATTAGAGATTTGAATTCCCTATCAGTTACATCTAGTGCCGTTTCTTCTACTGGTAAGTCGTCTGATGTTTTATTTTGGACACCTACTGGGACCATCCTGTCCTTTTTTTGTATACGCTTTGATATTGTCAGCTGTCTTTGGAGCATTCAGTAGTTATTTTTTTTGTTTATTGATTGTAGACTTGATTGTTTCATCCTGCTTTTTTTGTCTTATTTGGTTATATCTGAGCAGATGTACTGAGCATTCTTTGTTGTTGGCTCATCTGTGGGCATGATACTTTTCACCTCCTTCTCCAATGGGCAGAGTCCATACCATACCCATACTCAGGTATGGTACAGCAGGGCAGGTCCAGCTGAAAGGGAATTGGCAAGATGAGTTGTTTTTGGCATATACTAGGGCCAACAGGGTGGGCCAGGAATCAGTGCATGGCAGTTTCCAGTAGGCCATGCCTATGCTGCTTGGGAGTGTGATGTTCAGTGCACAGTGCAGGTAGACAAAAGGGAGGAGATTGTGATATATGGAGCTAAGATGGGTATGAGAAAGAGGAGAGAGAGGAGAGAGGATCAGGGGCCAAAAACATACACACAACCAAAAATAGTGCTAAGGACCTTGCCATTGGAGTGGAGAGATGAGAGAATGAGAAATGGGGGAAAAAAAGAAGAAAAAACAAAGAAAAGAGTAAAAGAAAAAATATATAAATAAAAATTTAAAAATAAAGGCCCCTTGGGATCCCAGTGGCATGGCTGCACAGTCCCTGGAGATCCCACTGGTGCAACTGTGCCAACTGGGGAAGTGGCTCCCGAGGCAAGTAGTACAGCCCTGGTAGAAGGGGAAGAGATGGCACACAGCTCTAGGTATTCAGGAGACAAGAAAAGAAGGTAAGTAGAGAGAGACTAGAAGCTGAGAAATGAAGAAAGACAAAAAGGAAAAATTAAAAAGAAAAAAATAATAATAAATGAAAATAATTAAAAAGAAAGAGAAGCCTCCAAGGATTGCTCTAGTGCAGCTGCACAGACCAAGGAACTGGCTCCCAAGTCACACAGTACAGCCCGGCCAGAAGAGGCTCCCAAACATTGAAAAGAAAAAGAAAACAAACAAACAAAACAAAGCAAAATAATCAAGCCCTGGGAATCCCACCAGCATGGCAGCATGGACCGGGGAAGCAGTTCCCCAGCACAGAGGCACTTCATAGCATGTCAAGAAGAGGCAAGGGTGGCACACAGAGCCAGGTGTTCAAGAGAAAGAGGAGGAGGGTGTGAGAGGCAGGCAGAAAACCAAAAGAGGCAAACAAACAAACAAACAAAAAAACCCAGCAACAAAGAAACGGCACTGAAGGATCCAGCTGTTGTGGGCAGGGTGAATCCATGTGGCACAGAGGTAGTGCCTCCTGGAGGCCCAAGTAACCATAACCAGCTAGGAGGTGGCAGAGGATGAGCAAGAGGAAGAAAGGTGGGCAGTAATAAAGTGTATATATTGCTGGTTACTGGGTGCTCTCTCTCCTGCTGGGAGCTTTGTGAAGCTGCTTTCCCATACTCCCTGTCTGCCATTCTACAACAGAAGTCCGAGATGGCAAATCTGTGCTGCGTTAGCTGACAGGGGACCTGCACTTGTATCTCTCCTTGCTCTCTGTTCTCTGTCAGTATCTTGTTCCATTCAGTGCTTGGCTGAGTTCTAAATCTTTTCATTTGATGTTTAGGTTCCAGATTGATGTTTATCTCTGTTTTACTTAGTTTTTCAGGTCTTTGCTGTGGAAAGACGATGTGGTGCTTCTGTCTATACTGCCATGTTGGCTCTGCCTCTGTTTGTTTCACTTTTAGGTAGAAATTTGTCATTTAGAGATTCCAGAGTCCTAAAAGGATAATGTTTTTGGAAAACTAAATAATAAAGATGGATGAACTGAACAAGCACATATAGATGAGGAAAATTTGTATTAAAGAAATCATGCTTCAACTCACAGCTAGTATTGGCCATGAGACTGTTTTGGTCAGTGAGATGAAAGCAGAAATCTAATAGGGATTCTGAGAAATTTTCTTCTTTCCTGATAAATAATAGTCTTGGCTGTCACTGTTCCTTTTCTCTTCATCCTACCTTGAAAAGCTATCTCATATTTAGAACTAGACAATCATTTTGTAGCCAGGAAGGAAAAATAAGTTGAAGAAATTCAGAGAGAAACCCTCACTGACATCATCAAGCCACTGAACCAAGTTCAATAGCTGTATGTCACCAGATTTATTGCAGATAATGTTCCTAATTCATAAAAGCCTTGTGCTAAAATTTGTTATAAACAGAGGTAAATGGACAAACCTTGGAAACAAAAGCCAATATAATTTGGTAAATTACTTTGATTTTGTATCTTTTTTGAAAAATATAGCATATAAGCATCTGCGTTGTTGTTAGTTGCTGTTCAGTTGATTCTGAATCATGGCAATTTCCTGTGTGCAGAGTATAACTGCTCCATAAGGGTTTCAAGGTTGTGACTTTTCAGAAGCCTATTGCTAAGCCTGTCTTCCAAGGTGTCATTGGGTGAGTTTGAACAACCAACCTTTCAACTAGTTGTCAAGTGCTTAACCATTTGCACCACCTGAGGACTCTATAGCATACTGTAAATTCAGTAGTCTGAATATAGAGTAGGCAGTACTTGTGAAAGTAGGTTCAGTTATCTGATAAGATGCCTTTAAATATGAACTATATATAATTTTCTAACAGTGTGACCTTGGTAATTTAAGTAACTCTGTATGCTTCAGGTTCTTCATTAAAAAAAAAAAAAAGGTCCCTCTGTTATTGCTAGTTGTACCTATGTCATAAGGTTGGGACTGGATTAAATGTTGTATATAAAACACTCAGCAGAGTGCCTGGCATACAGTCAATGCTCAATATTTTTGATTTGCAGTGTATCATTATTTAGATATTTTATAGGCTATATAAGATTAAATAAACTTCATAATAAAGAGAATTTCTTTAATTGCACCACACTGACTTTTTAAATCAAAATTTACTTAATAAATCCATTAGACATTTATTAAGTGCTTACTAAGTTCCTGGAATTCTATCAGTTGCTGGAAATGCAGAGATAATTAGGACATAATTCTTGTAGAAGACCCAGGATATCAGGGAAGATGAAGATGAAAACAAATAAAGACAAGCCATGGCAAATGCTAAAATATAGTTATGAACAAAGTGTTGGAAGATTAAAGAGAGCAGTGTATTTTACTACATAAAACAGTGAGGTTCTGCCAGATGTTTGTACTGAGTGTTGAAGAAAATGTAGAATAGAGGGACAAGGGAGAAAATGATATTTCAGTCACAGGAAGAGCATATATAAGAGCATGGAGAAGTGCAACACAGTTGCATGTTTTGGAAAATAAACCTGTTTTTTGTATGGCTGTGACAGAGGATTTTGTGGCGAAGTAGCAAGAATGAACTAGAATACATTCCTGTTGTCAAATGATGAAAGTTCTTGCATAGTTCTCAACTTTGGATTTCAAATCAGTAGGGAGAGCATTTTTCAAATTATGTTCCATGGAATTCAATTATTCTGCAGAAGCCTCTCAGTGCCTCTTAATAGTCTGAGAAAAAGAACGAACAGGAGCAGTTCTAGGATTCACTCATCAGTGTAACCAATTGCTGTATTTTTGTTGTTGTTTATCCTGTTTTAAACAAACGAATATATATGCAGATACATAACTAGATATTTGTCCATGATTGCTTTTAAAAATGAGAGAGTGTCGTGGATTAAACTGTGTCCCCCAGAAATATCTGTCAACTTGACTAGGTCATGATTCCCAGTATTGTATATGATTGTGTAATCTGATGTGATTTCCTTATGTGTTGTAAACTCTATCACTATGATGAGGTTATACTGATGATGTCTAAAAGATTAGATAGTGCCTTAATCCAATCTCTTTTGAGATATAAAAGAGAGAAGCGAGCATGTGTTGTAAACTCTATCACTATGATGAGGTTATACTGATGATGTCTAAAAGATTAGATAGTGCCTTAATCCAATCTCTTTTGAGATATAAAAGAGAGAAGCGAGCAGAGACACATGGGAACATCATACCACCAAGAAAACAGTGCCAGGAACAGAGTGTGTCCTTTGGACCAGGGTCCCTGCGCAGAGAAGCTCCTAGTCTGGGAGAACATTCATGAGAAGGCCGACAGAGAGAAAAAGCCTTCCCCTGGAGTTGACACCCTGAATATGGACTTTCAGCATACTTGAGTGTGAAGAAATAAATTTCTCTTTGTTAAAGCCATCCACTCTTGGTACTTTTGTTAGAGCAGCAGTAGATGACTAAGACAGAGAGTGCTGCCAAAAATGATAATCTGATTATTAAACGACATGACCGTATTTTCGTATTTGCCATGCAGAAGTGAGCTTTGGCAATAATGTAAAGGATATTCTATGAAGAACGTCAATAATCAATGCAAAACATGAGATAATGAGACCCTAACTAAAGTTCTGAAAATGAGAATGGTGAGGACTTGATAAGTTTAGGAGATAGAATCAATAGTTTTGTACAATAATTAAAAGCTCTTCAAAATCTTTTCTCTCACACCTTCTAAAAACAATTTTGAAATTTTTGATTTACCCTCAAAAATAATTATATCAACTTGTTATTTTGTGTTAGAAGTTTAACTCATTACAAAGAATAGAATATCTGGTATATTTATTAAAATTGACATTTTAAAAGAAAACTCTTCATTACTCTAAAGTCATCCAGTGGGATCTAAATTCCATAGCAAAGAGATACCAATCACTCACTGTTTCAAATGCATAAAAAGCTTATCTTTAACAGTTATATATTTTGCATCACTACTTTTACTACTTGAATTTATTATAATAAAATATTATATATTTGAAAGTTTTTATTTGTCACTATATTTCTTTCCAATTTTGAAACTGACATTTAAGTTTTAAGATTCTATTTATTTTAAGGTGATATAAGGCTCTTAGAAAAAACTTTTATCAAACATAAGTGAAAATGTTTCTCTATAAGTGTAAGTAAATTTATATATTCACACTACTATGAAATTAACATTTGTATATATATATATGCAAATACATATATATAAACCAAACCAAATTTATATATATACATATACATATAAAACACCAAACCTGTTGGCGTCGAGTTGATTCCGACTCATAGCGACCCTATAGGATAGAGAAGAACTGCCGGATAGGATTTCCAAGGAGCAGCTGGTGGATTTGAACTGCCAACCTTTTAGTTAGCAGCGGTAGCTCTTAATCACTGCACCACCAGGGCACATATATATATATATATATATATATATATATACATATATATATATATACATATATATATATATATATATACACACACATACACACACACACTCACACATGCAAACTTAGGAAGTCAGTTTGTTTCTAAACTTGTTCTAGCTGCATATAATTGTTCATATAATATTGTTTTCTGATACATGACATATAGTCTTGCTATAAGAATGGAAGGAATACCAGTTGAGGTGACTCAACAAGCAGATGCAATTCTGGAAGTGCCCACACTTCTATGCCAAGAGATTTGGAAGAGAGCTACCTGACCAAACAACAGGAAGAGATCCATATACCTGCCCTTTCCAAAGAATGATAATTGAACAAAATGCAAAATTTATCAAACAATATCATTAATATCACATGCAAGTAAAACTTTCCTGAAGATAATTCAAAAGCGGTTGCAACAGTACATCCACAGGGAACTGCCAGAAATTCAAGCCAGATTCATAAGAGGACTTGGAACCAGGGATATCATTGCTCATGTCAACAGGACCTTGGCTGAAAACACAAAATACTAGAAAGATGTTTACCTGTGTTTTATTGACTATGCAAAGGCATTTGACTGTGTGGATCATAATAAATTATGGCTAACATTGCAAAGAATGGGAATTCCAGAAAACTTTATTGTGCTCATGAGGAAACTGCACATAGAACAAGAGGCAGTCATTTGAACAGAACAAGAAGATTCTGCATAGTTTAAAATGAGAAACGATGTATGTCAGGGTTGTAACATTTCACCCTACGTATTCAATCTGTATGCTGAGAAAATAATCCGAGAAGCCAGACTATATGAAGAAGAATGAGGCATCAGGATTGGAGAAAAACTCATTAACAACCTGCATTATGCAGATGACACAACCTTGCTTGCTGAAAGTGAAGAGGACTTGAAGCACTTATTAAGGAAGACTGCAAAGACTTAAGTCTTCAATATGGATTACACCTTAAGGTAAAGAACACAAAAATCCTCAAACTGGATCTAAAAGTAACATCATCATAAATGGAGAAAAGTTTGAAGTTGTCAAGGATTTCATTTTACTTGGATGCACAATCAATGCTTATGGCAGCAACATTCAAAAAATCAAATGATGTATTACATTGGACAAATCTGCTGCAAAATACCTCTTTAAGTGTTAAAAAGCAAAGAAGTCACTTTGCAGAATAAGGTGCACCTGACCAAAACCATGGTATTTTCAATTGACTCATATGCACAGGAAAGCTGGCCATGAGTAAAAAAGATACAAAAAGAACTGATGCATTTGAATTACATTGTTAGTGGAGAATATTAAATATACCATGGGCTGCCAGAAGAATGTACAAATTTGTCTTGGAAGGACTGCTAGAATGCCCTTTAGAAGTAAGAATGGTGAGACTTATCTCACTTACTTTGGACATGTTATCAGTAGGGACCAGTTGCTGGAGAAGGACATCATGCTTGGTAAAGTAGTTGTTTGTTGTTGTTAAGTGCCCTCAATTGGTTCAAACTCATAGCGACCCTACGTACAACAGAACAAAATACTGCCTGATCCTGCACCATCTTAACAATCATTGCTGTGTTTGAGCCCGTTGTTACAGCCACTGTGTCAATCCATCTCCTTAAGGGTCTTCTTTTTCCCCAACCCTTTACTTTACCAAGCATGATGGTACATATGTTATACATAGGGTCATTGCTAGTTGAAAGTGACTAGATGACTAGATGACACCTAACAACAACAACGTAGCAAGATTGCATTTGAAGAAGTCAACTTTTTTTTTTAACAACTTTCTACAATTTCTTTAACTCCTGGACCGTGTGGCTATGGATTACATGATTATTTTCATTAAAATGAGGAGATACATAGTTAATATATTTAAATTATTTAACATTTGTTTAATAAATCTTTTTTAAAATAATCAGACCTGACAAAATGACAGCTGCACAATCATGTTAAATAAAATAACTATGACATTCTCTTCTAGATAAAGAAAAACAATAATAATTAAAAACCTTAGGTTTGAGTGAACTTTTTTCTGTTTGTTCTAAAGGAATTGTTCGTACAAAATTTTCAGGGAGAAGGGTGGGCTGATTCTTCACCTGCCATAAACCCATCAATTACAAATGATTGCAGGGAATGGATGAAAGATAGGGCTTTGCTGCACACTCACTGGGAGTCGGCCAACAGAAGAAAAGTGAACTTTCAAATGCCTTTGCAGTCTGAAAGTCTCCAGTGGTTTGTCTCTTGGGAAATTGGCTGCCTAAGAGTGGAAGGAAGAATAGGAAACCTGTCTATCTCACAACTTTTCTTCCTAGTGTGAGCAGAAAGCTGTTTAAACCTAAATAAAATCACAGAGGCAAAGGTAATTTATGTGAGAATAAAACTGTAATTAACAATAGACCTAACTATGTTTACGTTTTAAATGACTGGGTTTTATATTGCCAACCCCCCCAAAAAAAGTCATGGAAATGATGGAACATAAGTGAAGAATGCTATTTGGACAGTGTAAATGGAATTGTCAATAGCTGGATCTCATCCCTAGGGGTTGTTGTCTTATTTTATAAATTTGATTTGAATGAGGAAGAATTTCTACTGGTAAGATTGGTTTAATAAGCATTAATACATCCTGTGATGAGAGATGAATGCATGCACTATAGAATAAAAAACTAGTGATGCAGGAAAGAATGGTTTTATATATACTGACACTTCTGAACACATTCAAAATACAGTAGGATTTTATCAGATTTTATACATTGTGTTGAGCTACGAGGTATAAACTTCACAGAATAACAATTAAGGACACTGGCATAGAGTGTGGCCTCTCTGATAATACCATATACTCATGTTAACAAATGTTAAATTCCTACATTCAATTCTAAAATTATTCCAATCTAATATGGAATATTAATTCTGTTAAATGTATTTTAGCAAAATTACATGTATTTTTTTTTAATTTTATGACTTGTTCATCAATATTTTATCTATATCTCCTACAAAATAGCTATTAAACATATTAAAAATAATGAAAAAATAATCACACATTTCCCTTCCTAATTAACACCCAGTTCACAGTTATGTGTATGTGTTATTTAAATACAAATGATGCACACATTCTACTTTTGTGGGATTTTTTGTATTTCCAAGGTGACCCAAGCCATAATTCAATGGGATATTTGGATACTAGCAACTGTTGTCAGTCTGAATTCTTGCACTTAAACTGCATTGGAATTAACTGAGCTATTCCACAACGTATCTCCAGTAAAATTCCATTGGGATGTGAACAAAAAACAAAAAATCACTTGGTTATAAGGGACACTTCCATTTCTAAGCTGGATTGATGCTTTTTATGAAAAATATTTTTGAAGTGTGAAAAAATATTGGTAATTAATCTTACCAGATTAAGGACGATCTAACAAACCCTGGTGGCACAAAGGTTAAGCTCAGCTGCTAGTCAAAATGTCGGTGGTTCAAACCCACCAGCTACTTTGCAGGAGAAAGATGTGACAGTCTGCATTGGTAAAGATTACAGCCTCTGAAAAACCCTATAAGGCAGTTCTTCTCTGTCCTATAGGGTTGCTTTGAGTTGGAATAGACTCGACGGCACACAACAACACCAATAAATGTGACCTAAATGTGGAATTTTGAAGACAAAACACTCTTTGGTTAGTATAATGTTTCTAAGAGTCTATTTGGATTGCAAAAATAAGAAAGGAAATGGGAATTAAGGGTTCAAGGTTCAGAATCAAATTGTCTAGGCTACATTTTATTACCTCCAATACTTTTTATATATCCTTAAGGAAGTTACTTCATCTTTCTTAGCTTCATTTCCTGATCTGTAAATGGGAGATAATAATAACATTATTTACTAACATTAGTGTATACTTGGATCATTATGATGATTAATTGGGATAATAATATAGGAGATGTTCTTAGTGCAATATCCAGCATATGACTTTTAGATGTCATCATATGCAAGAAACAGAAGCATAACTACATAAGAATAAATGATATTAAGAGTAGCAAACATTGAATAAATATCATTCAGGAAAGAGCAAGCTGAGTTATTCATAGTACAAACATAGTATTGATTAAAATATATTTTATTTATTTAAAAGTATAGAGAAGACTTCTGGCACAAGGGTGCTCTAGGCAGAAGCACCACGCCATCCCTCCACAGCAAAGATCAAAAAAACTAAGCCAAACAGAGAAAACAGCAATCCTGAAACCCTAAAACATCAAATGAAGAGATAAAAAACTCAGTCAAGCACCAAATGGAGTGAGAAAACTGACAGAGAATGGAGAGTGAGGAGAGATTCATGTAGAGGTCCCCTATCAGCTAACTCAGTGTGGATCCGCCATCTTGGACTCCTATCAGAGACCAGAAAATGGGGGTACAAGAAAGCAGCTTCATGGAGCTTCCAACAGGAGACAGAACAACTATAATTTGCGATATACACTTTCCCACCCCCCACCCTTCTTCACCCCCACTCGGCCTCCTCTGCTTCCCGTAGCCACAGTCTCTTGGCCGGGAAGCACCGGCTGCTTGGATTCCACCCACCAGCACTGGCTGACTCCCTGAGTGCCAGTTGTTGGCTGCTGGTGTTGCTTTTTTCTGCTTCTTTTGATTTCTTCCTTACCTCTCACCACCTCACCCTCCTTTCGCTCAAATACCTGGCTCTGTGTGCAATCTTTGCTTCTTCTTAAGGGGCTGCGGAGCTCCTTTCAAGTGTGAAACTGCTTCCCGGTCTGGGCTACCACCCTGGTAGCCTGGGGTTTATGTTTGTTTGTTTGTTTTGAATTTTTTGTTTCTTTTCTTTTCCTTTTTTCAACTTGGGAGCCCATTCTGGCAGGGCAGTGCTACACAGCCTGGGATCTACCCCCTCAGCTTGCACAGACACGCAAACGGATCCCTGAGAACATTTCTTTCTTTTGTGTTTTTTTTGTATTATTTTTTTGGGGGGGGGCTTTACTTGTTTTGAATTGTTTTTTTTAAACTTGTTTTTGTTTTGTTTTCCCTCTTTTTCTCTTTTTGTCTTTCTTTGTTACTCAGTTTCTTGTCTTTCTATACCTTCCTTCTCTTCCTATTCCCTGAATATCTGGCACTAAATACCTGTACGCCTTCTAGCCAGGCTGTACTGCAACACCTAGGAACAACTTCCCCATACCTCATACCCGCACCGGTGGGATCCCTGGGAGCTTTGCTGTTCTTTTTTCTTTCTAATATTTATTTACTCATTCTATTCTTTCCTTTTTTTTCTTCTTCTTCCCCTTTTCGTTTTTCTCCCTTTCATAGTCTCTCATCTGTCCACTCAAACAGCAAGCTTCCCTAGCACTCATTTTTCTTTGTATGTTTTTGGTTCCTGTTCCTCTTTGCTCTCTCCCATATCCATCTTAGCTCCACACATAACAATAGCCCCCTACATCCTGCCTACATGCACTGTGCGCTTAACATTACACCACCAAGCAGCACAGGCACAGCCTACCTGAACCTGCCCTGCATGGATTACTGACCAGCCCTGGTGGCTGTAGTGAGTGCCAAAAAAAAACCCATCCAAGCAACTCCTCTTCAGCTAGATCTGCTCTGCTGTGCCATATCTGAGTGACTCTCCCTGCCAAATGGAGAAGGAGGTGAAAAATATTGTGCCCATAGACGAGCAAACAACAAAGAACACACAGCCCATCTGCTCAGACATAGCCAAATAAAAAAAGGACAAAACAAACAAATCTACAATTAATAAATGAAAAAAATAACTACTGAATGCCCCGAGGACAGCAGACAATATCAAAACATTCACTAAAACAGGACAGGATGGTTCCAGTAGGCATCCAAAATAAAACACCAGATGACTTTCCAGTGAGAGAAAAGGCACTAGAACTACCTGATAGGGAATTCAAATCTCTATTACCAAGAATTATCCAACAGTTGAAGCAAAATGCAGACAAAAAAGAGGAAAAAATAGACAAATTCATGGAAAAGGCAGACAAATTCATAGAAAATACAGACAAAAAATGGAAGCATTCAGGAAAATAATGCAGGAACAAAATGCCAAAATAAATTCACAACTAGAAATTATACAAAAACAACAATTAGAAATCCAAAAGATAAACAAGAAGATTTCAAAAATGGACAGTGTCATAGAAGGGCTGAGGAGCAGATTTGAAACAGTGGAGGACAACATCAGCAGAATTGAAGACAAACACTTGGATACAGTTCTGAGAAAAACTCAAAAAAGGAACAAAGAAAAATAGAGAGACCCTGAGAGTTATGTGGGATACAATCAAAAGCAAAAATTTTCAAGTGATCGGAATTCAAGAACAGGGGGAGAAAACAGAAAACACAGAGAGGATCGTTGAAGATCTGCTGAAAGAAAACTTTCCCAATATCATGAAAGATGAAAACTGGCCATCCAAGAAGTTCAACGAACACCATATAGGATAGATCCCAAAAGAAAATCACCAAGGCATATCATAATCACACTCGCCAAAACCAAAGACAAACAAAAAATCCTGAGAGCAGCTCATGAAAAAGAAGAGGTCACATACAGAGGAGAAACAATAAGAGTAAGCTCAGATTAATTGGAGAAACCATGCAGGCAAGAAGGAAATTGGATGACATATATAAAACTTTGAAAGAAAAAAATTGCCAGCCAAGAATAACATCTCTTGCAAAACTTTCATTCAGATATGATGGTGAAACTAGGACATTTCCAGATAAACAGAAATTAAGGGACTATGTAAAAACCAAACCAAATCTACAAGAATTATTAAAGGGAGTTCTTTGATCTGAGAACAAACAACCTCAGCTCACAGGTTGAATCTAGGATGTGGGATCTTACCAGCCAGATACCAATCTAGGAAACTAACTCTCAAGGACAATCCAAAACCAAAAGAAATATAACACAGAATCAGAACAGTTAATCTGTAAATGACAACAACATCAGAAAAATAAACGCTGTCAGTATAGAACCTTCTAATAGAGAGGAAGGCAAGGCGATGACAAGTAATAATAGACTACTTCAAACTTAGAAAGATAAGGGTAAATTTCATGGTAAGCACAAAGAAAGTTAACAAATATATTTATAAAAATAAAGAGCAAAAACAAAGTCTGAGAAAGAACAAAACCAACAAAAACAACAGAAATGAAAAAAAATCCTTAAACAAAAGTAATTCAGCACAAGACAGTAAGAAGAACAAAGAAAATGTCAGCACCACAGAAAAAATCACTACAAAAAGAAAGCAACAAACTCACATCTATCAATAATTACACTGAATGTAATGGAATCAATGCACCCATAAAGAGATGGAGAGTGACAGAATAGATTAAAAAACAGGATCTATCAATATGCTGTCTACAAGAGACACACCTTAGAAACAAAGACATGAATTTATTAAAAGTCAAAGGTTGGAAAAAAATATAGCAAGATAACAACTACCAAAAAAGAGCAGGAGTGGCAATACTAATCTCAGATAAAATAGACTTTAAAACAAAATCCACTATAAAAGACAAAGAAGGACACTATATAATGATTAAGGGGACGATCCATCATGAAGCTATAACCATAATAACCATCTACACACCCAATGACAAGGTTCTAAAATACATAAAACAACCTCTAACAGCACAGAAAAGGGAGACTGACATTTCCACAGTAATAGTAGGAGACTTCAACAAACCACTCTCAGTAAAGGACAGAACAAGTAAAAAGAAACTCAGCAAAGATACAGAAGACTTAAAGGGCACAATCATCCAACTTGACCTCATAGACATATATAGAACACGCCATCCAACAGCTGCAAAGTACACATTCTTTTCCAGTGCACACGGAATATTCTCAAGAATAGAACACATCTCAGGCCACAGAGCAATCCTCAACAAGGTCCAAAACGTTGAGATAATTCTCTGACCACAATGCCATCAAGATAGAAATTAACAATAGAAAGAGCAAGGAAAAAAAAGTCAATTACATGGAAACTGAATAATACCCTGCTTATACAATAATGCATAATAGAAGAAATCAGAGATGGAATCAAAAAATTCCTAGAATCAAACAAGAATGAAAACACATCATACCAAAACCTTTGGGACACAGCAAAGACAGTCAGCAGAAGACAATTTATAGCAATAGAAACACACATCAAAAAAGAAGAAAGGGACAAAATCAAAACATTAACTACAGAACTCAAACAAATAGAAAGAGAACAGCAAAAAAAGCCCACAGCCACCAGAAGAAAGGAAATAATAAAGATCACAGCAGAAATAAATGAAATAGAGAAGAGAAAAACAATAGAAAGAATCGACAAAACCAAAAGTTGGTTCTTTGAAAGAATCAACAAAATCAACAAACCACAGACCAGACTGACAAAAGAAAAACAGGAGACGATGCAAATAACCCAAATAAAAAATGAAATAGGTGACATTACAACAAACCCAACTGAAATAAAAAGAATGATAACAGAATGTTATAAAAAAATATACTCCAACAAATTTGAACACCTAGAGGAAACAGATAAATTTCTAGAAACACACTACCTACCCAAACTACAACAAAGTGACATAGAAACTATGAACAGACCCATAACAAGGGAAGACATTGATAAGGCAATAAAAAAACCTCCCAACCAAAAAAAGCCCTGGCCCAGTTGGCTTCACTGGAGAATTCTACAAAATATTAACAGAAGAGCTTCTACCAGTACTACTCAAGCTATTTCAGAGCACAGAAAAGGAAGAAACACTTACGAATCCATTCTATGAAGCCAGCATAATGTTGATAACCAAACCAGACAAAGATGCCACAAAAAAAGAAAATTAAAGACCAATATCTCTCAAGAATATAGATGCAAAAATTCTCACAAAATTCTAGCCAGTAGAATTCAGCATAATATCAAAAAAAAAAAAAAATACACCATGACCAAGTAGGATTCATACCAGTTATGCAAGGATCTTTCAGCATTAGACAATCAACCAATGTAATCCACCACATAAATAAAAGGAGAGAAAAGAATCACATGATCATCTCAACTGACACAGAAAAGGCATTTGACAAAGTCCAACACACATTCCTGGTAAAATCTCTCAATAAAATAGGTATAGAAGGGAAATTTCTCAACATAATAAAGGGCATCTATGTAAAACCAACGGCCAACATCATTCTTAAAGGAGAGAGGTTGAAAATATTCCCCTTGAGAACAGGAACATGACAAGGATTCCCGTTATCACCACTCCTATTTAACATTGCGCTGGAAGTCGTATCGCAAGCAATAAGACAAGAAAAAGAAATAAAGGGCATCCAAATTGGTAATGAAGAAGTTAACTGTCCCTGTTTGCAGATGATATAATACTATACATATAAAACCCTAAAGACTCCATGAGAAATCTACTGGAACTAATAGAAAGATTCAGCAGAGTAGCAGGATACAAGATAAACATACAAAAATCAGTTGGATTCCTGTACAGAAATAAAGAGAACAATGAAAAGGAAATCAGGAAAACAATACCATTTATAATAGCCCCTAAAAAGATAAAATATTTAGGAATAAATCTAACCAAGGATGTAAAAGACCTATACAAAGAAAACTACAAAACTCTACTGCAAGAAACCCAAAGGGATCTACATAAATGGAAAAACATACCATGCTCATGGATAGGTACACTCAACATTGTGAAAATGACAATTCTCCCCAAAGCAATTTACAAATACAACGTAATCCCTATCCAAATACCAACAACATTTTTCAAAGAGATGGAAAAACTAATCATTAACTTTATATGGAAAGGGAAGAAGCCCTGAATAAGTAAAGCACTATTGAAGAAGAAGAATAAAGTTGGAGGACTCCCACTACCTGACCTCAGAACCTACTATACAGCTACAGTAGTCAAAACAGCCTGGTACTGGTACAATGACAGATACATTGACCAATGTAACAGAATTGAGAACCCAGATGTAAATCCATCCACTTACACTCACCTGATCTTCGACAAGGGCCCAAAGTCCATGAAATGCGGAAAAGACAGTCTTTTTAACAAATGGTGCTGGCAAAAATGGATATCCATCTGCAAAAGAGTGAAACAGGACCCATACCTCCCACCATCTACAAAAACTAATTCAAAACAGATTAAAGACCTAAATGCAAAGCCAAAAACTATAAAGTTCATAGTAGAAAAACTAGGACGAATGCTACAGGCCCTAATACACGGCATTGACAGGATACAAACCATAACCATCAACATACAAACCCCAGAAGATAAGCTAGATAACTGGGATCTTCTAAAAATCAAACACATATGCTGTTCAAAAGACTTCACCAAAAGAGTAAAAAGAGAATCTACAGACTGGGAAAAAATTTTTGGACAGTGCAAGTCAGACAAAGGTCTAATCTCAATAATCTACAAGAAAATCCAACACCTCTACATCAAAAAGACAAATAATCCTATTAAAAAATGGGCAAAGGAAATGAACAGACACTTCACCAAAGAAGACCTTCAAGCTGCCAACAGACACATGAGGAAATCTTCTCTATCACTCGCCATTAGAGAAATGCAAATTAAAACCACAATGAAATACCATCTCACCCAGGCATTACTGGCACGAATCAAAAACACTGGAAATAACAAATGTTGGAGGGGCTGTGGGGAGATCGGAACACTTATGGACTGCTGGTGGGAATGCAAAATGATACAACAATTTTGGAAAATGATATGGCGCTTCCTCAGAAAGCTAGAAATAGACATACCATTCGATCCAACAATCCCACTCTTAGGAATATATCCTAGCGAAATAAGAGTCTTCACTCAGACATATGCACAGCTATGTTCGTGGCAGCATTGCTCACAGTAGCAAAACGATGGAAACAACCTAGATGCCCATCAACAGATGAATGGATAAACAAACTATGGTACATACACACAATGGAGTACCATGCAACTAGAAAGAACAATGATGAATCTATGAAGCATCTCATAACATGGATGAAACTGGAGGATATTATACTGAGTGAAATAAGTCAATCACAAAAGGACAAATATTGTATGAGACCTCTCTTGTAAAGACCCATGAAAAAGTTTACACACAAAAAGTAATAATCTTTGTTGATTACCAGGGATAGAAGGGTTGGGGGGAAATACTAAATAGGCAATAGATAAGAAGTATCTTTGATGAAGATTAGACAGTACACAATACTGGGGAAACCAGAACAACTTGTACAAGGAAAGGTCATGGAAGCTCCATAGACGCATCCAAACTCCCTGAGGGACAGAATTGCTGGGCGGAGGGCTGTGGGGACCATGTTCTCAGGGAACATGTAGCTCAACTGGCATAACACTGTTTATAAAGACAATGTTCTACATTCTACCTTGGTGTCTAGTGTCTTGGGTCTTAAAAGCCTGTGAGCAGCCATCGAAGATTGCCCACTGGTCTCAGCCATTCAGAAGCAAGGGAGAATGAAGAGAACAGGATACAAGGAAAAGATTAGTCCAAAGGACTAATGGACCACAGCTACCAAGACCTCCACCAGACTGTGTCCAGGACAGCTAGATGGTGCCCAGCTACCACCACTGACTGCTCTGACCAGGATCACAACAGAGGGTTCTGGACAGAGCTGGAGAAGGATGTCGAACAAAATTCTAACACACACAAAAAAGACCAGATTTACTGGCCTAAAGGATACTGGAGAAACCCTGAGAGTATGGACCCCAGACACCACTTTACCTCTGTGGTGAAGTCACTTCCGAGGTTCACCGTTCAGCCCGGGATTGGACATTCCCTTAAAACAAAACAGGACTAATGAGGCACAGCATTCCAGGGACAAGGGCTAGAAGGCAGAAGGGGCCAGGAAAGCTTGTGATAGGGAACCCGAGGTTGAGTAAGGATAGTGTTGATGTGTAGTGAGGTTGTTAACCATTGTCATAGGACAACGTGTGTACTAAATGTTTAATGAGAAACTATTTTGTTCTGTAAACCTTCATCTAAAGTGAGAATAGCAGAACAATTTGAAGAGCATAATCAATGCCACCGAAATGTGCATGTAGAAATTTTTGAAATGGTGTTTCTTTGGCTATTTATATTTTCACCAAAAAAAAAAAAGTCAAGAATGGAGAGGGTTGACATGTCATGGAGATGTTAATCATTGTCATAAAACAATATGTGTACTACTGTTTAATTAGAAACTGTTTGTTCTGTAAACCTTCACCTGAAGTGCAATAAAAATAAATAAATAAAAATAAAAGAGTATTTACTTTATGCTAATATTATGCCAGACCCTTTGTTAAGCTGTGGGTATGCAGTGATGAATAATACAATTATGGTCCATTTAGAAGCTTTCAGGAGCCCTGGTGGCACAGTGGTTAAGCACTCAGCTGCTCACTGAAAGGCAGGTGGTTTGAACCCACCATCCTCTCTGCAGGAGAAAGATGTGGCAGTCTGCTTCTGTAAAGATTTACAGCCTTGGAAACCCTATGGGGAAATTTTACTCTGTCTTATAGGGTCAATATGAGTCAAAGTTGACTTGACAACAACAGGGTAAAGAGCTTTCACCTCTTGGGGAAACAGCTATTAAACAACCCCCCAAATATATATGCAATTATGGGGGAAAATAAACCCTCAATCAATGCATAGGAAGAATCCCTTTGTTACTGGGTAACTGAAAATTCTTGGTTGTCTTCAAAGACAATAGTTTCATAGGGTTTATTTGGCCATAAGGGTATGAAATGTTTTTATCATTTATAGTTTCCTTGTTTGTTTTCATATCAAAGTGAATTTGTTCCCTGGAAATTGGACTTTATGTAATTATATACCTAGGGATTGTTAAGAGTAAGGAGTTATAAATATTGGGATGGAAATTATGATAGTTATCAAGTAAATGTTTCATACTGTTCATAAGCTTACAAAGTATGTTAAATCAGAGCTACTAACCAATATTATAAAATTATATCAAAATAAAAGATAAAGATACAAATGAAATGAAAAAGCTACATTCTTTCAGTAAGAGGAAGAGAAATAAAAAATGAATTGAGTAAAAATTATGAAGTGTTTTGAGTGACAGGGTAAGCATGCCTAATTAATAATCACATTTCTTAACTGCTAACTGAGCTAAATGTTCAGGGAAATTGCTTACCCGATGGAATAAATTTTAATTTGTCCAAACTAATCATGATAACCCACTACCCTTTTGATATTTATTGTTCTAAAAAAGGAGGTGAAACTTCTGACCTAGGAAGTCTGTTAAAGACTTCTGGGAATGCTTGAATCTTGACTGTATCGAAGCCGAGAAATCTACAATCCAAAAGACCTTTTTGCTCTCTTTTCCTCTATTCTTGCCTTGGATCCTGTATTGGTAGGACATGATAAATGGAGCTACCCGAGACATCTTATAACCCTGAGGTGTGTCTTAGTTATCTAGTGTTGCTATAACAGAAATACCACAAGTGGATGGTTTCAACAAACAGAAGTTTATTCTCTCACAGTCTAGTAGGTTAGAAGTCCAAATTCAGGGCATCAGTTCGAGGGGAAGTCTTTCTCTCTCTGTTGGCTCTGGAGGAAGGTCTTCATCATTAATCTTCCTGTGGACTAGGAGCTTCTCAGCTCAGGAACCTCAGGTCCAAAGTATGCGCTATTCTCTTGGCTTTTGTTTCTTGGGGGCATGATGTCCTCCTGTCTCTCTGTTCACTTCTCTCTTTTATATCTCAAGAGGCTAGCTTAAGACACAACCTAATTTTGTAGATCAAGCCCTGCCTCAATAACATAACTACCAGTAATCCCATCTCATTAATATCATAGAGATAGGATTTACAACACATAGGAAAATCACATCAGATGTCTAAACGGTGGACAATCCCACAATACTGGGAATCATGGCCTAGTCAAGTTGCAGATATTTTGGGGTGACACAATTCAAATGATGACAAGGTGGCAAGCCTGGGAGCCAAAGTCAACACTTAGAAAATTTTAGAGTGGAAAGATCCTTGGACACTTACCTACATAATATAACTGAGTAAAAAACATATGAAGTGTTCATGTTTAGGTATAACCCAATGATTGATATAAAACTAACACTTCTGCTGATAATAAATATCAGAGCTGTGTAGAATACAAAAACAGCCCTTTTAAAATATCAGAGAGCAACCAAAGAATCCAGCACTTGAGGGTGCAATATTACAGATACAAAGAAAGTACAAGGAGGTGGACCTTCTATCTGCTGCATTTCTTTTGCCACAGAACATTTCCAGATAAACATCAAGTAGATAACTACAAGATAAGAATCTGGTTTTGGAGAAAAAGAAAGTGCAGTGAAATGAGTCAAATACTCTGTGTATGAATCCCCTTCAAGGCATTTACTAACTGCTAATCTCTATGTGGACCATGCTAAGAGGCTAAAAAATTAAACTGAGAGTAGGTGGTAAGAGTCAACAATTGGAGTTAAGGATCTGCCAAGAAAAGAAATCCCGGCTTTCAGCTGAGAATGTAAAATAGTCTAAATCCTACAAGTAAGGAGATACACCAGCTATCATACAAACCAGAAATGAAGCCTCAAAATATCTCTGTTTCTCATTGGATCTAGTTGAACTGTCCATATTCTCTGTCTGCCAAAAGAAAATTACTCTTCTCTGATGGAAGATAACATAATTTAGATATAATCATTTTTCAATCATAATGTCCCACATTTGATATAAAATTACCAGGCATACCAGAACAACAAGAAAAAATCTAACGATATTTTTAAACAGATTTACAAGAGGAAAAAACACAATAAGTGAACCCACAATTATCCAAATATTTGCATTAGTAGAAATGGCCTTATAATCATATTAAAGGCCATTTCTACTAATACGCACATGAAAATAGATGAAAAGATAAACAATTTGATAAAAGAATTATAACTATAACAAAGAAAAGATATCAAAAAAGAATTCTGGAACTAAAAAATCCATTAACTGAAAGAATTTAACTGAGGTAATAAAAGCAGATTGGACACAGCAAAAAAGAGGATTACTATTCTGAAAGGTAAATCAGATTAAAATAATCCAAATTGGGCTGCATACACAAAAAAGAATGGTAACTATAAGGAAAAGAAACATAAAATGCAATAAAGTTCATGGTAAAACTAATAATATACACCCAACTGGAGTATCAATATAAAAGTTAAAGAGAATAAAGCAGAAGAAATACTTGAAAAGATACTGTCTAAGACTGCAAATGATGCAAAGTCACAAAATTCAAGAGTCACTATAAGCACCAAAGAGGATTAAACACACACACACACACACACACACCTGGCAATATTTTGGTCAAACTGTTGAATACCAGAGAAAAGGGAAAATCTATTCCAAGCTACCTGGAGAAAAAAAAGACACATCCCTTTAAAAGGAATGGCAATAATTCCAACAAATGACTTCTCAAGACAAACAGTTGAAGCTGAATAACATTGGAATGGCATCTAGAAAGCAGGAAGGCAAGCAACTGTCAATCTAGAAGTAAATACACAGTGAAAAGATCATTTTTAAAAGAAGGAGAAATAGATACTTTTGGGCAAAAATGACTAAAATGTATTCTATAGGAAAATAACATTTCTAAATGTTTATACAGTTAATACAGTAATTTTAAGCTATAAAAAGCCAAAACTGACAGAAGTAAAAAGAGAGATAGTTGCATTCATAATGGAAGCTGAATATTTTAACACATCTCTCAGTAACTGACAGAAGCCAAGAACATATAAAGAGGCACATAAGAGATTTGAACTACACAACTATCAAAATTGACTTAAATAGAACATTACACACAACAACTGCAGTACATATAGTTCTTTCAAGCCTCAAATGAAAGAAGATATTTGGAAAATAGTATGTGTGTGTATGTCTAATACAGAAGTCATGCTGGTTATATAAAGGACTCACAAGTGAATAAGAAAAAAGGACAATCAATATAAAATGGGAAAACATGAGCACATACTTCACAGATGGAAGCAGCAAAATGCCAATAAGCATATAGAAACATAGGCAATTTTTTAGTCATCAGGAAAATGCAAATTAAAACCACGATGAGATTTAACTACACATCCCCTAAAATGGCTAAAGTTTAAAAAAAAAAAAAATATTACAGTGACACTTTAAAGGCAGGTAATTAGAACGTTACCGGCAAGAGGGTAAAATTGGTAAAAACACTTATGAAACTCTTTGCCAATATCTACTAAAGCTGAATATATGCATGTAGCAATTCCAGTTAAGGTATGTATTCACTATAAGTGCCCTTACGAGCATAAAAAGAGATGTATATGAATATGCAAGCATTATTAATAATAATCCCAAACTGGGAAAAACGTGATAGCCGTCCAAAGTAGAATGGATAAACAGTGCTGCTTTCATAGAATGGCACATTATACCTCAATGAAATGAACAAACTACTGCTAGGTTCAGTAACATGGATAAAGCTCATAGACATTATACTGAATAAAAAATATCAAAGGCAAAAGAGACCCCCCTTCATGATTTCATTTATAAAAAGTTCAAAACAGGAAAAACCAATACATGTATATAATATGCATATATACAAATTTTACTTGAATGATAGAAATGAGAATAGAGTTTAACTTTTAGAGGATTACAACTGCGAGGGGACCTGAGGAGGCTTCTGTAGCGTGAGTAATATTCTGTATTTTGATAAAAGTAGTGGTTAGCTATATTCATTTTGTAATACTATATCAAGGTACAGACTTAAGATTTGTATATAATATCTTCAATACCATATTGTGTATGATGTACCCATAAAACTATCTGTACCGTTCAAACATTTTTAACATACAGGTGTTGAATAACATACTAATATCACTTCTACTGGGTTCAGTTGTGGAATCTTGAGGAACAAATGGGTATGGAAGTCACATGTTTATGTCTTTATTTTAGAAAGATAATTAAAACTGAGGTGTATAGAATGGATTTCAAGGTGCAATTTTCTTGCCAGAGAGATTAGTTTTAAATTGACCTCATTGTATGCTCAAGGACTTCCTTGTGAAGCTGGCAATGAGTTTCTCTCAGCTTGGCATAATTTAGTGATTTGCATTGTCAATGACCTTTAGCCAAAGACCACCAGGAATTCCTGTAGTTAAAAAAATTGTATTTATTGTTCAAAGCAGCGGAGGAGAACATACACCATAGGGAAACTTGTGCATATCAGAAAGAGGATCTTAGAAAGAATCTATTATAAATTGTGGAATTGAATGGTTAATCTGGGGAGAGTCTAAGCATATAAGAGCTCATTCTAGATTGGTTGTTGTCAGAAAGCAAGGACAATTTTATAATTGTAAATCTCCTTAAAATTTTCTGTATAGAGAGGGAAGACAAGACAAGGATGAAGCTGTGAAGCCTTGAGAAACAGCAGTGACTCCTTGTGTGAGGGACAGGAATGTTTGGTGTTTTGTGGGTTGCACAGTGACCTCGTTTTTGTCTCACTTTATCATAGTCTCAGAGTGTCCTCATTTCATCTAGATGTTCTGTGGTACTGTGCATATCCAACGAGAGAACAATATGATAGAACTGAAAGCTTCATACCAGTTTGAAATAACATTGAAGCCTAACTGTGCATGCCACATCAGTTTGTGTGTGTAATAATAACATTTTAACATTGAGATCTAGCTGTGAGGTCAGATTAGTTCCCAAACATTGAGGCTGCTTTTTTCTTTCTCAGAATCAAGGCTGTACCCTACAGGTTCCCGGTTTTCCTAGTGTCACATTAACTTATCTGATTCATTAAAGAATATCAATAAGCTCATATGACTAGTAATGCAAGGAAGGAGGAAAGGGGTTTAGGAAGAGATCAATCATGGAAAAAATATTATGAATATATCAAGCGGTAATAACTGAGAGATGATATAGGTATAAGAAGAAGTAAATAGTACTCTCTGTATTCTCTATCCTTCATAAAAAAAGAAAAGGGGCTAGCATGTTGTTTCTAAAGAAAATATGTTGCATCCTTCCAAAGAGAGAGAATGGAGAGATGTGCTTAAAGTGTGAGGTGGGGGTGGGGTAGGGGTGGGGTAGGGTGGGGTGGGGGAGGAGGGAGACATAGACACAATAGACCATGGGAAAGTGGCAATAATTTCAGGATAGAGTGGCTCATCTAGGGAGATTGACCTTGGAAGTCAGTTCTCCCAAACTTGTTCCAATTTAGCAGGGCAACGCAGAAGGACCCAAATTTACAGTACCATAAGGCTTTGGACAAACTAATCTGGTGATAACCTATGTGGTTTAAAGGGCAAAGGGACCTCCCCAACTGTTTGAATCTTTTAAATCTGAAATCTTTGCAAGAATCAATAGAAGGCACATTAATAACTGAGACTGAAATTTTCACCACTATCGGTGGTATTTTAGAATCCCAGATTAAATATAATTTGGAAAAATTGAGTGATGTTTCTATAGAAAATAGTTTATTTCACTCTAGTACAATAGCAAAGTAAAATCTGTTATGTTTATAGGCTTATCATTACTTAGCATGATTTCCATGCTAAGTAATGATAAGACTGTAAACCAAGTATGTGCAAAAAGTGAATGTTTTCTCACTAAACAATTCAAAGGAAAAAAAAAAATTTGCTGTCACATGTTTTTAGGATTAACTGACATGATGCCAATATTTCAGCCATTGCTAGATCATAAGCTGCCCTTTATATCCTTTGAATTTCATTTATCCTGGCAAAGGGCCATTGATTATTAGTTGCTGTTGTTGTTATTAGGTGCTTTCCAGTGGGTTCTGACTCATAATGACCCCATGTACCATGCCATCTACAATGCCTATGCCATCTTCACAGTCGTTGCTACCCTTGAGCTCAATGTTGGAGCCACTGTCTCAAACCATCTCATTGAGGGTTTTCCTCTCTTTTGCTGACTCTTGACTTTACCAGGCATGATGTCCTACTCCAAAGACTTGTCCCTCCTGACAACATGTTAGAGTATGTGAGATAAACTCTTGCCATACTTGCTTCTAAGGAGCATTCTGGCTGTACTTCTTCCAAGACAGATTTGTTTGTTCTTCTGGCAGTCCATAATATATTCAATATTTTTGGCCAACACCATAATTCAAAGTCATCAATTCTTGTGTCTTCCTTACTCATTGTCCAGCTTTCAAACGTGTATTATGTAACTGACAATATCGTGGCTTGTGTCAATCACACCTTAGTCCTCAAAGTGACATCTTTGATTTTTAACACCTTAAAGAATTCTTTTGCTGCAGGTTTGTCTAATGCAATGCGTCATTTGATTTCTTAATTCCTGCTTTTATGGGTGTTGATTGTGGATCCAAGTAAAAAGAAATCCTTAATAACTTCAGTCTTTTCTCCATTTATCATCATGTTGCTTATTTGTTCAGTTGTGAGGATTGTTGTTTTCTTGAAGTTGAGGTGTAATCCATACTGAAGCCTGTAATTTTTTATCTTAATCAGTAAGTGCTTCAAGTCCTTTTGGCTTTTAGCATACAAGGTTGTGTCATCTGCATACCACAGGTTGTTAATGAGTCTTCCTCCAGTCCTGATAAGTGTTCTTCTTCATATAGTCCAGCTTCTTGGATTATTTGCTCTGCATAAAGATTGAGTAAGTATGGTGGAAGACACAAAATTGATACACACCTTTCCTGATTTTAAACCACACAGTATCCCCTTGTTCTACTCAAATGACAGCCACTTGATCTAGGTTCAGATTCCTCATGAGCACAATTAAGTGCTCTGGAATTCCCATTCTTCACAATGTTATCCTTAATTTGTTATGATCCACACAGTCAAATGCCTTTGCATAGACAGTAAAACTCAGACAACCATCTTTCTGGTATTCTCTGCTTTCAGCCAAGATCCATCTGACATTAAGAATGATATCCCCCCTTACATGTTCTTTTCTGAATCCGCCTTGAACTTCTGGCAGTTCCCTGTAAATGTACTGCTGCAATAGTTTTTGAATTATCTTCAGCAAAACTTTACTTGCATGTGATATTAATGATACTGTTCTGTAATTTCTGCAATCTGTTGGATCGCCTTTCTTTGGCATAGGCAAAAATATGGAATTCTTCCAGTTGATTGATCAGACAGCTATCTTCCAAAGTTCTTGGCATAGAATAGTGAGCACCTCCAGTGCTTCAACTGTTTGTTGAAACATGTCTGGTTGGTATCCCACTAATTCCTGGAATCTTGTGTTTTTTTTGCCGATACCTTTAGTGCAGCTTGGACTTCTTCTTTCAGTAACATCAGTTGTTTACCATATGCTGACTCCTGAAATGGTTGAATGTAGACTAAGTATTTTTGGTACAATGACTCTGTGTATTCCTTCCATCTTCTTTTGATGCTTCCTGCGTTGTTCAATATTTTTCCCATAGAATTCTTCAATATTGCAACTCGAGGCTTGAAGTTTTTCTTCAGTTCTTTCACCTTGAAAAACGTCGAGCATATTCTTCCCTTTTGGTTTTCTAACTCCTGGTCTTTGCATATTCATTATAATATTTTACTTTGCCTTCTTAAGCCGCCCTTTAAAATCTTATGCTCAGCTCTTTAATGTCATCATTTCTTCCCTTAGCTTTAGCTACTCTACATTCAAGAGCAACTTTCAGTTTCCTCTGACATACATTTTGGTCTTTTCTTTCTTTCTTGTCTTTTTAATGACCTTTTGCTTTCTTCATGTATGATGACCTTGATGTCATCCCACAACTCATCTGGTCTTTGGTCATTAATGTTTGATTTGTCAAATCTATTCCTGGGATTGTCTCTAAGTTCAGGTGGGATATACTCAAGGTCATATTTTGACTGTTGTGGACTTGTTTTAATTTTCTTCCGCTTCTACTTTAACTTGCATATGAGCAAACTGATGGTCTGTTCCATAGTCAGCTCCTAACCTTGATCTAACTGAAGATTTTGAGATTTTTCAAGTCTCTTTCCACATATGTAGTTGATTTGATTTCTGTTTATTCCATCCAGTGAGGTCCGTATGTATGGAACTGTTTATGTGATTGATAAAAGGAAAAAAAAAAAAAAAGTATTTGCAATGAGCAAACCATTGGTCTTGCAAAATTCTATCATATCATCTCTGGCATCGTTTCTACCACCAAGGCCATATTTTCCGACTACTGATCCTTCTTCTTTGTTTCAAATTTTCGTATTCCAATCACCAGTAATTATCAATGCATCTTGATTGTATACTTGACCTATGTTAGATTGTAGCAGTTGGTAAATTTCTTCATCTTTGGCAGTAGCAGCTGGTGGGTAAATTTGAATAAAAGACATATTAACTGGTATTTCTTATAGGTGTATGGATATTATCCTATCACTGACAGCATCATTCCTCAAGGTAGATCTTGAAATGTTCTTTTAGACAGTGAATACGACACCATCCCTCTTCAATTTGTCATCCCTGTCATAGTAGAGTATATGATTGTCTGATTCAAAATGGGCATACCAGTCAGTTTCAGCTCACTAATGCCTAGGGTATCAATCTTTTGCGTTTTTTTTTCATTTTTGACAATTTCCAATTTTCTTAGATTTATACTTCATGCATTTCATGTTCTGATTATTAATGGATGTTTGCAGCTCTTTCTTCTCATTTTGAGTCTTGCCATATTAGTAAATGAAGGTCCTGAAAGATTTACTCGGTTCACATCATAAAGATCAACTCTACTCTGAGCAGGCAGCTCTTACCAGTCATACTTTGAGTGCTTTCCAACCTGAGGGGCTTATCTTCTGGAACTACATCAGACAATGTTCTGCTGCTACTCATAAGATGTTCACTGGCCAGTTTTTTCAGAAGTAGACCCCAGGCCTTCTTCCTAGTCTGTCTTATACTGGAAGCTCCACTGAAACCTGTCCACCATAGGTAAGCCTACTGGTATTTGAAATACTGGCAGCATAGATTCCAGCATCATAACAACACACAAACCACCACGGTATGATGAACTGACAGACAAGTGGTAGTGATTAGTGGTACAAAGTATATATTAAAATAGTAGATTTCCAAGCATCTTAACTGTAAGTAGGCTGATTTTAAACCCAGGTCACTAATTATGGCCTTGGTGACAAAGTGAGTGAGGCAGGCATTGAAAAATGCCAATATCAGACTGAGAAAAGATTGATATATTCAACATCTCAGTCTTTAAACCTGCTAACTTGAATTTGTCTGCTTTTTACAGGAAAAGGATTTTACCGCTGTTATTACAGGGATGGAATCTAGCAGGGAAAGCTCATAAATAAGATGAGCTAAATGGATTAGAGATGATTGATGTTCTATATCTTTGTAAACTATATTCAAAACAGAAATAGAATAAATGGAAATATTGAGTATATCACTTACACTTTTACGTTTATTTTAACAGCCATTCGGTAGTACAAATGGTTAACACACTTGGCTGTTACCAGAAAAGTTGGAGAATTGAGTCTACGCAGGTGTACCTCAGAAAAAAGGCCTTGTCATCTACTTCTGAAAAACCAGTCATCAAAAACTTTATGGAGCACAGTTCTTCTCTGACACACATGGGTTCACCTTGAGTCAGAGTCAACTCAATAGCAAGTAATTTATTTTAGCTTAACAAGGTTTAATCTCTGGGGGCAGGGCCAAGAAGGTGGAGTAGTCAGATGCTTCCAGTGGACCCTCTTACAACAAAGACCAGAAAAAACAAGTGAATTGATTATATATGGCAATCCAGGATCCCTGAACATCAAATGCAGAATTGAGGAATCGAACTGCATGGCAGGGGAGGGATAGACTGTTGGGAAGCAGTGAGGAGTTGCCAGACTTGACCCGGCAAGAGCCTAAGCCCTTTAAGCCTCATCAGCTCAGGGGTGAGCAGTGAGGCAGGCAAGCAGCAGTGCTTAGGAGGCACATCTTCCTCCCAGGAGAGACCCAGCACCAGAGAATCTACAAAGCCACCCAGAACCAGTGAGAAGTAGCCCTGGACCGGGGAAAGATAAGTAATTGTGTATGGCCTACCACATAGATCAAAAATATCCCCCTTAGGGAAAAACCTCTCTCCCATTTACCTCCCCACTCCTGCTCTGCACTGGGTCCCAGACTGGCTTCAGCAATTGCCGAGTCCCCTGGACCAGAAATAGGATTCATCAAATACCATGGCCATACCTCCTGCCTTGGAGAGTGAACAAATTAACAAACAGAGGGAAAAAAATAAACTGCCGGCTCTCCTAAGTCAGGAACCCAGGGTAGGCACAGCACCTTTGCTTAGGCACAGGCATAAGGGATCCGTGGATTTTGAGTGCCTTTCCCCCTGCGTAGACATCTGTGGGCCCATTTCAACAGCATAGGCCCTTATTACCACAGTATTACAGGGTATATACTGGAAGTCTAACTTCAACTGTTTCAGCTGTGAAGTGACAGGTTCTTGACATTTGACACTGCTCTGCCCATTAAGCAGAGTCTTCACCTACCCACATCAGGGGCCTGAGGACTGGTGGCCCCACCAATGCCACCTAGCCACCTGTGATAGGGGCCCATGAATAAGAGGTGTCCCCCAGTCCTTACAGCCAACAGCATTAAGTGCTCATAGTCCAGTTGAAAAACCCACCCACCCACGCACTCTAAGGAACAGGGATATGCCTTCCTCTTGGACACTTGGCGGTGGCTGTCAGCCCCCTGCCTTGCTCAGGGTGTTTCCCCCTGCTGCAGCCAGAAGCTTGTGCCTACACCAATCACCTATGCCTGTCTAGGACTGTAAGTGAGAGCCTAAACCACAGATTTTGTGGCTATCTGCCTGGGCACCTGAGCTGAATCCGTACAGGAGGAGTGGGTGGATTCCTGAGCTCACATATCTAGTAACAGATCTAACCACCTGGTGACAGGAAATTAGAGCTTCAAAGGTGGCAATAATCAAACTAGCTCATGCGAGCAACCTATTTGGGCATATCAAAACAAAACAAGAACCTAAGACACAGTAAGCAAACATAAATAAATATAAAAACTTACTGATGGCTCGGAGACAACAGTCAATATCAAATCACATAAAGAGGCAATCCATTATGGCTTCAGCAAGCTCCCAAAATAAAGAATCTAGAAATTTTCCAGAGGAGGAATGTTTCTTGGAATTACTGCAGGCAGAATACAAAGATTAATATACTGAACTCTTCAAGAAATTAGGAAGGAAATTAATCAAAAAACAGAACAAGAAAAAAGGAAATTAAAAAAGATGAGAGAAGGGCATAATGACAAATTTAACAGGCTGCAAGAATACATAGAGAGATAGCAATCAGAAATCAAGAAGATTAACAATAAAATTTCAGAATTAGACAACTCCATAGAAAATCACAGGAGCAGAACTGAGGCAATGGAAGTCATTATGAGTGAGACTGAATATAAAGCACTTGACACCAACTTACTTGAGGAAAAATCAGATAAAAGGATTAAAAAAATGAAGAAACCCTAAGAATTATGTGGGACTCTATCAAGAGGAAAAACCTACAAGTGATTAGAGTACCAGAACAGGGAGGGATAACAGAAAATACAGAGAGAATGTTGAAGATTTGCTGGCAGAAAACTTCCCTGATATCATGAAAGATGACAAGATATCTATCCAAGATGCTCATCGAACCACATATAAGGTAGATCCCAAAAGAAAGTCACCAAGACATATTATAATCAAACTTGCCAAAACAAAAGATAGAGAATTTTAAGAGTGGCTAGGGATAAGCGAAAAGACATCTACAAAGGAAAGTCAATAAGAATAAGCTCGGATTACTCAGCAGAAACCATGCAGGCAAGAAGGCAATGGGATGACATATATAAAGCCTTGAAGGAAAAAAACTGCCAGCCAAGAATTATATATCCAGCAAAACTGTCTCTCAAATATGTTGGTGAAATTTAGGGCATTTCCAGATAAACAGAAGTTTAGGGAATTTGCAAAAACCAAACCAAAATTATAAGAAATACTAAAGGGAGTCCTTTGGTTAGAAAATCAGTAACATCAGGTAACAACCCAAGACTAGAACACAGGAAAGAGCAACCAGATATCAACCCAGATAGGGAAGTCACAAAAGTAAATCAAGGCTTAAAAACACTGAAAATAGGGAAACAAATATCAATATGTAAAAGATGACAACATTTATTTCTCTTTCCATTTCTCATAATGGAGTTGTAAAGAGAATATCTGAAAAGGCTAGCTAGTACAACATTTGGTCTAATGAGAATGTAATAATGAGTTATATCTTCAGATGAACCAGATTGCTTTGCTATGGAAATAAAATAATAGCATAAAAAAAAGATGACAACATTAAAACAAAACAGAGGGACATAAAAAATGTAGACATAGATGTTTCATATGGAGAGGAAGCCGAGGAGCTATAAATAAATAAAAGATTGGTATAAACTTAGAAAAATAGGGGTAAATATTAAGGTAACCACAAAGGAAACTAACAATCCTGCAAGTCAAAATAAAAAACTAGAGAAATATAAAGACTCAGCAAACACAGTATCAACAACAGTGAAAAAGATGAAAAGAAAATACATAAAGAAAAATGACTCAGCACAGAAAATTAAGGGGAGCAAAGAAACTGTGAATAACACCCAAAAAAAAAGACATCAAAATGACAGCACTAAACTCATACCTATCAATAATTACACTGAATGCAAATGGACTAAATGCACCAATAAAGAGACAGAGAGTGACAGGTTGGATAAAAAAAAACCACAATCTATCAATATGCTGCCACAAGAGACCCACCTCAGACTTACAGACACAAACAAACTAAAACTCAAAGGATGGAAAAAAAATATATCAAGTAAACCACACTCAAAAATGAGTAGGAGTGGCAATATTAATCTCTGACAAAATAGACTTTAAATAAAATCCACCACAAAGGATAAGGAAGGACACATGTAATGATTAAAGGGTTAATACACCAGGAGGACATAAGCATAATAAATATTTATGCACCCAATGACAGAACTCCAAAATACATAAACTCTAACAGCACTGAAAAGAGAGATAGACAGCTCCACAATAGTAGTAGGAGACTTCAACACACCACTTTTGGTGAAGGAGAGAACATCCAGAGAGAAGCTCAACAAAGACACGGAAAAAAATCCCTATGCTTGTAGAGCCTGAATTCTAGCAGGTGATAAAAAAAGTCAGAAAACACAATGAGTAATTAAATCATATTATATGCTAAAGATGAAACATTTTAAAAAAAGAGCAAAATAAGGTGGCAAGAGAAGATTGCAGTATTAATTAGGGTGATCCAGGTTTTCCTCACTGAGAAGGTAAGATTTCAACAAACTTTAAAGGAGGTGAGCCAGTTAGTCAAGGGTTTATTAGAGAAAGAGTATCCTAGGAAAAGAGCCACATAAACCAGAGACTTCATCAGCCTGAGACCAGAAGAACTAGATGGTGCCCGGCTACCACCAATGACCACCCTGACAGGGAACATAACAGACAGTCCCTGATGGAGTGAGAAAGGTGGGATGTAGAACTCAAATTCTAGTAAGAAGACCAGACTTAGTGGTCTGACTGAGACTGGAGGAACCCTGGGAAGCATGGCCCCTGCATTCTCTATCAGCCCAGAACTAGAACAATTTCCAAGGCCAACTCTTCAGACAAGGATTGGACTGGACTGTGGGACATAAAGTGATACTCATGAGGAGTGCACCTCCTAGCTCAAGTAGATACGAGAGACTAAACGGGCAGCTTCTGTCCAGAGGTGAGATGGGAAGGCAGAGAGGGTTAGGAGCCAGTTGAATGGACATGGGGAATCTGGGGTGGAAAGGAGGTGTGTG
Organism: Dugong dugon; assembly: GCA_030035585.1. Taxonomy (NCBI): domain Eukaryota; kingdom Metazoa; phylum Chordata; class Mammalia; order Sirenia; family Dugongidae; genus Dugong; species Dugong dugon. The sequence goes on from CM057479.1 coordinate 41,986,890, forward strand.
CTGTCACAGTATGTGGAGAGCAATTAGGGTACTTAACAATGTATGTATAAGTTTTTTATGGAAAAAAACAATTTAAAAAAGAAAAAAACAAGGTTTAATCTTAGCAAAGAATCACTGATTCCAAAATAAAATACTATAGAAGACTGATATAACAATGTGCAATGGATTGAAAACTGTCCTCCAAAAAGATATGACCACTTGACTTTACTTGAAAAAAGCATCATTGCAGATATTATTAAGATAAGAATCTCAAAATGAGATAATTTTGGATTAGGGCAGGCTTTAAATACAATGGCAAGTCTTTATAAGAGATGGAAAAGGAGATACACAGAGGGGACAGCTATGTAAAGATGGAGGCAGATATTGTAGTCTGGCTGCCACAAGCTATGGAACGCCAGGAGCAGCCCAAAGTTGGAAGAGGCAAGGAGGGAAAGATTCTTTTCCAGAATCTTCAGAAGAGGGCCATGCTGAAAACTTGTTTTGTACTTCTGTCCTCAAGAACTGTGAGAGAATAAAACTATGTTGTTTTAAGCTGCCAAGTTAATGGTAATTTCTAAAGTTAGAAAATCCAGGAGACAATACTTGGAACTCTTTCTTAATGTCTACATTTGCTCTCTTGGTGATCTCATTCTCTTTTATATCTTTAAATACTATTTTCCACGCTATTGATTGCTAAATTTTATCTCTAGCCAAGACCTCTCATCCAAACTCCAGATTTGTGTATTTAAAGGCCTACTAATAATTTCTGTTTAAAATCTAACAAATATCTCAGGGTCAACATATCCAAAACTGAATGCTGATCTCATACAAACCATCTCCACCCACATCTATTCCTCTGTCAGTTAATGACAACCTCATCCTTCCAGACAAAATCTTTTGAATCATCCTCTCTCTAAACGAACCCATCAGAAAATCTTACAGGTTCTACTTTCCAAATATATCTGAACTCCAATCATTTTTTATCATTCCTGTCATAACCAAGTCACTTTCATTTCTTGTCTGAATTATTGGTATAACCTCCTGGTTCCTCTTCCCTTGCCTCCCTCCACAATCTAACTCAAATAAATCCGCTAGCATGATACTTTTAAGTTGTGTCAGATTTACTCAACACTCTTCAATGACTTCATTTTTTACTTCATGTAGAATCTAAAATCCTTACAGTTTTCTCAGATTCCTACATTCTCTGAATCCAAAATCCATTAGCTTCTACTTTATTTACAATCAACTCCTGCAACTTCATTTCTGTTTGTTTGACTGTGCCAGGTATACATTGGTCTTAGAGAGTTAAAAACAAACTATTGTCTTTTCCTAGAATACTCTTTCTCTAATAAACTCTTGGCTAACTGGCTCACCTCCTTTAAGGTTTGTTGAAATCTTACCTCCTCAGTGAAAAAAACCTGGATCACCCTAATTAATACTGCAATCTTCTCTTGCCACCTTATTTCTCTCTCTTTTTTTTTTTTTAACGTTTCATCTTTAACATATAATTTAATTACTCATTGTGTTTTCTGACTTTTTTTTTCACCTGCTAGAATTCAGGCTCTACAAGCATAGGGATTTTTTTTTCCTGAATGCACATAGTTCTTGGCCTACTGTAAACATTTTTGAATTAAAAAAAAAAAATGTGTGAATAAATGAATCTTTCCTAATCCCTACAGGAAGCTGAGAATGCAAGCTTATAAATAAAGGAATGGAGTATTTCCTGTGTACTTGTCTCATCACTGGTAAAGGTACATAAATAAACACTGTATTTTACCTCCAAGTTGATAAGGATATAATAACATCTACACACCTGTTAAATTAAAAACTCTAATGCAAGGTAAATAGATTTAAACTCCAAGGTAAAAACAAAAAACACCTGGCATAGCTGGTGCACTTTTTAAAGATGACTAATACATTTAACAAACAGATCTACAGTGAGATAAAAATTATTCTGGATTCTGGAGATGCAAAGGGGAATAATGCAGGATCCTGAATATTTATCAACTATGGCATTAAGAGCATTTTACTTCTCTTGAAATTGTATATCCTACATAGTCTGGAATGACTGAGACTTTCAGCAGGGCTACAATGTCAAGAGTATTTATGGTTTATAGGTGCAGAGCAAACACAACAAAAATGTTATCCTTCAAGATAAATCTCTATATGTTAATCATTTTGTAGTTTGGATAACTGATAAAAACAGGTTTAGAAAATATACTCATCATATTTCATATTTCATAGAAGTGTCTGAACCTTCTATGTCAGTGTTCAATGAATTGAGTATGATGTGCCCAAGAGGTCCACTGAGGAAGTATGTTCAAGGAAAACAGGCCATTTCACACATGACCTCACCATCTAGACAAGACATAGGGGAGCCACAGTAATTGGTTCCAGCTTGTTCTCTGATGTGGATGCATTAGAGGTGTTATGGCTGCGGTAGTGACTTTCTGCAATTCGGCAGGAAAAAGAAAAGAGATTGTGTCAACACTTAACACAATTGGAAATATCGTTGGCTGAAGATTTTATTTATAAGCCGTATTTCATTCTCTGCCTCTTCTGAATAAGATTTACGGATATATTACAAAGAAAGACACATATGCAATGTCTGACACACAGTAAGTTCTCAATAAACATAGTTTAATGGATGACTATAATCGTATATGTAATAAAACTAATAAAATATGGAATGCTATCATAGAAAAGGATAAATTAATATACCAAAGGCTATTTTACTTATATTTAGAACTAAAATTTCTATTAATCTGGGTTAAAAAAAAATGTAGCATATAAGCGTCATTACCAAATAAAAGGAAGTGTTCCAGCCTCTGGAGAGATTGTTCTTGAATATTAATTTCATTGCTGCTCTTCTATTCTCAGCTCAGAAGTTTTCTTAGAACAGATATTGGTTTATGCAAATGTTTACAGGACCTGGTGAATAATATAAATGAGCTAGCAGGCTAGGTGTATAGGGATACCAGTGTAGGGAATAATGGCAAACTGAGTGCTGTCTTGCTCCATCATTATAAAGGAGGCTGTTTTGACGCAGCTTTAACTGACAGACACCTCTTGGAGTTATCAGTTCAGTGATGCCAGATTTTTTTTTAAGAAAAATCTAGAAATCTAGTTTTTAAATATAATTGCCCTATATTCAAAAGTCAGCATGATTTTATTTTATTTTTTTTTAAAGTAAAAAGAAAGTTTTATTTGGCATATATTCAGAAGGACAAAAGTGGGAAGTGGACAAGCATGCTGCCACAGCCATGTCTGCCCAAGTCCAAAGAATTTTACAGAATAGGCAAGAATGGGAAAACGGATAAGCATGCTGCCCATAGCCATGTCTGCCTGAGTCCAAGGAAGGTTACAGAATCATCAGTATATATCAACATCACAAAATGGGTAGAATCATTGAAAGCGTCACTTTTTCATTGATTGGCTAGAAATTGTAATCTTACATTTTGAAACATCTTTCTTAACAATGGTACGGGTTTCAGTTACGAAAGTCAGGAGGGTCTTCATTGGTCCAACAAATTCCTGTTCATCAAATGTTAATAGAAAAAGACAAAAGGTGAGAGGTCCTTTGGGTTAGGTTTTATTGCCCTTTTGTGAAAACTTCCTTAAGATAATTTCTGAGATTGTCCCATCTGTTGTCTTATCTCAGGGCCCAGTTAATGTGTCTTTGTGAGTCTGTGAGGACCCAGCCCCAGCTGGGTCACATTTCTCCATGCTCACAATCAGGGAATAATGATTCCAAATATTATTTTATAAATCATTCCCTCTTTTTGATCCGAGATTGGCAATAACACATCAATGATCAATACCTGGACTTAGTCAAGCTCCTAGATGGTGGCCACTGCAGGCTCTTTAAACACACAGTGCTGGTTTTCCACCAGATACCATCTGGTTCTTCACCAGGTTATTAAGTAAGAGCGATGTTCTCATCAATGGCATTGCCGGAGTGAGCAGACTCAATGTACGTCAACATTTTAGTGTGAGGCCTTCTTTTGCCTTTTAGGTGTGTAAGACAATAGAGGATAAATTTTGTTATGCCTAGTACTATCAAGATGTAGACTAAGAATATTACTATCCCTTGCAGTAGTGATCTAGCCCATGTACTTATTCCTGATGGCAACCAACCAAATAGATTTGGTGTTTGTAAGGGTGTGACAATGTGTAATCAAGTAGCTTGCTGTCTAATTCTATGTATATCTTGTCTACAGCACAACCTACTCTTTCTTGGACTAATTAAAAACATCTAAGGTTATTTTGTTAGCTCATGTCACCTTGGCTTATGAGATCAGAGATCACTGTTGTGCTTTGTCTCATCTGTTATTTGTCCCATAGTGACTGACAAATTCTCTTAAGGATTTCTCCAACCCTGATATACCATAAGTAGGAAGTAAAGCTACCAACAATACCCTGAGTGTTGGACCAATGAGTTTTCTTCTGACTTTCATTTTACAATTTTAACATTACCTTTTCAATATTTGCTAGCATTGTTACTATGAATACTTAAAGATAATCCTAAAGTTTCCAAAGTGCATTGTCTAGGCATTTGTCAGGAATCTAAATAAGGGATTGCTCACACAAATTCACCATCAGTTGGAAAGGAAGCATCTAAATTAGAAACATATCTACACAGAAACATATATCCATAAGGAGCACACAAATTTGTCTAGAAGCAACAGAAAATATAGAAAAATTTACATGTGACAAGTTTTTATTAGAGAACTAATGATTAGCAAGATAATACAGGATGGACCTTTCCTGTAGGAGGTCTTCAGTTAGTCTGTTTAAAACATACTAAGTGTTCTTTCCAAGGGCAAGCTGCCCTCCCTTGATTTACCTATTAATAGTCATGAGTCACTTTCTCAGAAGCAGAAATGAAACCAAAGACAAAATGGAGTCTGAGCCATGAGGTCAATCTCCTCTGAGAACCTGGTTTCTTTAAGATACATAATTTTCTGCATCGTAAGAGGGTGACAGTTTGATTACAAACATTACACAGCTATTTCATATGACGTTGTCTTAATGACTGATTGAAAAGTAATTACGAATTTACCCTAAACATAACTCTGTCTGATCTTTGAAGTTAGTTTCCTAAAACAGACTGAATTCTTCAAAAACAAAAGCTCAATACCCAGAGCAAAATGGTCTTACTAGTTTATTTGGACATTGTTTGACTCAAAGTATCTTCAGGAACCAGTTTTTTTCTCAAAGCTCAGGGTTCAAGAGGACACCCAAAGGCAAATATCCCATGTGGGTTGCCTCAACCTCCCTAAAAGCCAGAAATCTGGATTCTAGGAGAATTATATACAACTCTCTCATCATTCTTTCCTTTGGATCATGATCTTGTTATAGAATCTTTTATCAAAAATGCTCAATAAATGGTAATTGGACATCATCTGGTTTTTAAGATCCCAGGCACCATATAGCAAACTAGGAAAAAAACAGAAACACTAACAATTATATTAGGCCAATTGTCTGAAATAACCAATGAAACCATGACCCTAAGGTCTTTGAACCAAGGAAACAAATCTCATGAGGTGTTTGTCTCTACATAAGCAGCATCAGTAACTGCTTTTCATGTGCCTCAACAGCAATTACATTCTGCAAAACCTCAGACTGAGTATTAAAATAAATACAGCAACATTTATCTATTGAGGCACAAACTGTTTCTTAAGAGACTAACAGGAAATCTAATGCTGTTCCACTTTGTAAAATCATAGCTCAAATTTCAGACAGTTCTCTGGTTATGATATCTACAACTTTGCTAAATTTACCAGCAGGAACTTCTAATTCAAGAGATACAATATCTAAACCCATTAGTTAGATAATTTAGGAGAAAGGAGAATGATTTCTTATACCCAGAAATTAGGACCTTAAAATATCAGCAATATTAAAAAAAAACATAGTTTCCTTTAGTTTACTCAGTCTTATGTAGTTAATTTCTGTTCCATGTGATTCTGGATCAACCGCAGTCTGCAAACTCATCAGCTTCTGCATAGGAGCTCTGGAAATTTTATTCGGTCTAGTCACAGTCTTTTTAGCAAGTCCACTATAGTCCATCTTTTTGTTGAGATATTTTGGTCAAACTTTTTCAGCAAATCAGCAAAGTAAAAACGTATCTGTAGATGACAAAACTTAATATGGCCATGATTAATTGATAAACGTAATATTCTTAATAGTGAAAGACCTGATAGAAATTAATTATAACCATAATATAAAGGTCAAATAAAATCAGTTAAAAAAAACTTTAGATAAAAATATTTCTAAATATAGCCATTAACCATATTCAAAGAGCTTCAGATATAATGCATGATAATTTTGAGAGAAAATACTCTGAATACCTGGACAGTAATTAAAAAAAGACTTCATAGGTAAATGATGTGAAGCTTTGATGATGCTAGATTCAAAAAGATAAAGTTGCTACCAAGTTAGCAATAAAGAGATAATAATATAGGTCACTGTGAAACAATGCTTAAGTTATTTAACCAAAGATCTTAAAGTGAAACCCTTAGCTTTCTTTTCTAAAAGCCATGAGGCTTAGTATCCAGACTCAGGAATCTTATTCTAATGAGAGGCCAAACCTTTGCCTTCCCAGGCAGATTACACAAAGAATAAATTAACCCTTTAACTCAGAAATTAAATAAAATTTTGTTATTTTAACTGCGAGAAACCCAATTCTTTGTTTTATATGCTACTTACCATTAAAACTCCTAAAAATCTCTTAAATTAAACCAGTAAACTTTAGTCAGACAGATGAAACTTGACCATATCAAATAAATTTCTTTTTCAATAAACCTCTTAAAAGTTGCCTTTGTTGTATATCTCTTACAGCGTATCCCTTTAAATGACAAAAATGAACACTTATTCGCAGACTTAAATATATATATCTATATATCCTCTTGTGGCATAAAAAGACAAAGTACATGAACTTAAATTATGACAAATATCTATTAACTTAATAGCATCAATAAGCTACCTAAAATACCTTTGGAATTATTTTAAGCCTGTATATCATAAAACATAACTGTTGTTGAAAGAAAAGTCTGTTTAAACATTCTAAGATTTCATTCAACTTTTACTACTTCTCATGTTTTCCCCAATCTAATTTTAGCTCTTAAAGATTTTATCAACCGGCTTTGGAAATCACAAAGTCTCTCAGCTCACTTGACCAATTCATTGATATGGATATAACCTTAAGTGTCTGGCTACTGCTGGAAACATTTTCCCAGGCCACTTCAGGTATGTCTCATTGTGATTTCTATTTTTTTTTTTTTTTTTTACTTCTTAAAGTTCCCCTATAATAGAACTTGTTTACAGTTCTATGATTAGGATCCACCCAATTTCTGATAACTATAGCAAAGTAGCAATTTTTCTTATCTTTTGTCTTAAAAGAGTCCCCACCTGCTGGAAAGGGGTCTTTCAAAAGCATCCCTGGAACTACAGGACCTTGGAGACTGGGAGGTGGGGAGGTCTGATAGTGCCCCGCCCTCACTCTCTTGACTCATGGAAGACATTTACAGATGTTTAAATTGATGGAGGCATTTTGAAAGACAAAAGATGGGTAATTTCTTTCTTTTTTACTGTTCTGGAACTGCGACTTTAAGACAAAACTATCCTTTTTCCTTAAATAAAACACATTTCATATAATGTCTAGCTTAAGTTACTTAAAAAGGTTTTGCTTTTAAGGTTGACATAGTATAAAACATAAAGATCTAGCGTACTTTTTAAATAGACCAATTTATATCAAAGTTTCTCCAAGTAGCTATTAAAAATGTAAATCACAAGACAGACACAAGACGCTGTTTTTTCTGGATGAAGAAGGAACCGAGGTTCTATGACTAGCCTTACAAAAAACAGCAATTCTTAGCCATAGCCACCAATCTAATATAAGACAAACTTAGACACAGTGCTCTAGACCAGAAGCAAGCTCTTAGAACAAAAGGAGACAGAAAGACCACATAAACTCACCATATAATACCACAGAAAACAAGGATATGGGGATCCTAGTTTCTTAAAGTGTATATAGCAATTTTTGGTAAGATTGACTCAATTCAATGAAAAAAACAGGTACAGAACTACCACTTCTCCCTTAAATATCAAAACACGGGTCAGGAGCTGCCACCTCCCCCTGAGAATTTGGCAAAACAGAGCACTATTTTCCAGGTTTTCTCTGAGCCACAAAAAGGTCCGAATTTTGCAGCTTATAGTGACTCACAGCTCTCTGAAAATAGAATTACCTCTTCAAATGCCCGAATCTAGGCCTAAACTGCAGTTCACCTAAAGAGTTACTAAATGTCTCTCTTGATCAAATAACCGGTTTTACAAACAAATATGCCAAGCAAAACTTTAGAAAACAAGAGAAAGAGAACAACAAAGAGTAAGCAAAGGTTCGTTTTCTGAGAGCACTCACCCCGTCAATGTGGATGGGACATGGAGTGGGAACACATGGGTCCAGAAAGTAGGACCTTTCTTTGTCGGCTTCTGCTCCGCAGTCCAGGTCTCTTCGAGGTTGACTGGATTTGTAGCTTCAGATCCTGCCAATAACACTATTAACTTTTGTAGGGGAGAAACATCACAAAGTTTAGTAAAGTGAAAAGAAAGTTTTATTTGGCATATATTCAAAAGGACAAAAGTGGGAAGTGGACAAGCATGCTGCCACAGCCACGTCTGCCCAAGTCCAAAGAATATCACAGAATAGGCAAGAATGGGAAAACGGACAAGCACGCTGCCACAGCCATGTCTGCCAGAGTCCAGTCAGCGTTATTTTTAAAAACAAACTTAACCCAAATGTATAACCAGTAGGCCACTGGATTACAACTTTTTTTTTTTTTTAAATGTGCTTTAAGTGAAAGTTTACAGTTCAAGTTGCTTTCTCATACAAAAATTTATACACACATTGTTATGTGACCCTAGCTCCTCTCCCTATTATGTGACAGTACACTACTCCTTTACACCTCAGATTTCCCCTGTCCATTCAAGCAACTCCTGTCCCTTTTTGCCTTTTCATCTCACCTCCGGACAGGAGCTGCCCATTTAGTCTCAAGTATCTACTTGAGCTAAGAAACACACTCTTCACAAGTATCATTTTATGTCCCATAGTCCAGTCTAATCTTTGTCTGAAGAGTTGGCTTCAGGAATGGTTTCAGTTTTGGGCTAACAGAGAGTCCAGGGGCCATGTCTTCCGGAGTCCCTCCAATCTCATTCAGACCATGAAGTCTGGTCTTTATACTAGAATTTGAGTTCTGCATCCCACTTTTATCCTTCTCTGTCAGGTACTCTCTGTTGTGTTCCTTGTCATAGTGGCAGCCAGACACCTTCTAGTTCTTCTGGTCTCAGGTTGATGGAGTCTCTGGTTTATGTGGCACTTTCTGTCTCTTGAGCTCATATTTTCCTTGTGTCTTTGGTGTTCTTCATTCTCCTTTGCTCCAGGTAGGTTGGGACAAATTGATGCATCTTAGATGGCCGCTTGCTAGCTTTTAAGACCCCAGATGTCACTCACCAAAGTGAGATGCAGAACATTTTCTTAGTAAACTTTGTTATGCCAGTTGACTTAGATGTCCCCTGCAACCATGGTCCCCAGACCCCTGCCCCTGCTACTCTGTCCCTCAAAGTGTTTTGTTGTATTCAGGAAACATCTTAGCTTTTGGTTTAGTCCAATTGTGCTGACTCCCCCTGTATTGTGTGTTGTCTTTCCCTTCACCTAAGATAATTCTTGCCTACTATCTAGTTAGTGAATACCCCTCTCCCTTCCTCACCACCCTCTAACCATCAAAGAATGTTTAAACCTTTTCTTGAGTTCTTATAATAGTGTTGTCATACAATATTTGTCCTTTTGTGGCTAACTAATTTCACTCAGCATAAAACCTTCCAGATTCATCCATGTTATATTTCTCAGATTCATCATTGTTCTTTACTGTCATGTAGCATTTCACTGTGTGAATATGCTATAATTTGTTTATCCATTCATCCATTGAGGGGCACCTAGGTTGTTTCCATCTTTTTGTTATTGTGAACAGTGCTCAATGAACATGGATGTGTATATATTTATTCGTGTGACAGTTCTGATTTCTCTAGGATATATTCCAAGGAGGGGGATTGCTGGATTGTATGGTACTTCTATTTCTAGCTTTTTAAGGAAGTGCCAAATCAATTTACAAAGTGGTTGTACCATTTTACATTCCCACCAGCAGCGTATAAGTGTTCCAGTCTCTCCATAACCTCTCCGACATTTATTATTTTGTGTTTTTTGGATTAATGCTAGCCTTGTTGGGGTGAGATGGTATCTCGTTGTAGTTTCAATTTGCATTTCTCTAATGGCTAATGATCATATTTCCTCATGCATCTGTTAGCCTCCTGAATGTCTTCTTTGGTGAAGTGCCTGTTCATATCCTTTGCCCATTTTTAATTGGGTTATTTGTCTTTTTGTTGTTGAGGTTTTGCAGTATCTTGTAGATTTTAGAGAATAGACACTGACTGGATTTGTCATAGCCAAAATTTTTTTCCCAGTCTGTAGGCTGTGTTTTTATTCTTTTGGTGAAGTCTTTTGATGAGCATAAGTGTTTGATTTTTAGGAGCTGCCAGTTATCTAGTTTCTCTTCTGGTGTTTGTGCATTGTTAGTTATGGTTTATATTCTGTTTATTGGATTACAACTTTTGGTTTATAAATAATTTTAAGGCCACTATATTTCCTAGCACAGAGAAGCATTATTAAGTGGCCACTGATTTAATGGGTGTCTAAACGACACGTCTGACACCACTAGCAGCCACAGCAGGATAGCAGCAGCAGAACGAGCATCTTTTTTTTTTTTTTCCATTGTCATCATCATCACCATCATATCCACATTCCATATGACTGGCTTTGAGAAGTTTTCACAGTTTTACTCCCAAATATTACTTAATTTGATGTAGATGACAACTCATAAGATAATATAGTAATGTAGTCATGTGCCTCATAATGTCCATTTTGGTAACATCGGACCTCATATACTTCCGTGGTCCCATAAGGTTTTGTTTGTTTGTTTGCTTGTTTGTTTGTTTTTTAAAGGGAAAGCAGCTCTCCTTTTGTTTATTTCTCCTTAATGGTTTTAAAGACTTCAAACCCCCAGAGTGAAGGGGCAGCAGGACTCCACGGCTCATCCCAATCCTGCAGGGCCTCGTCAGTCTCCTCCTTTCCCTCTTCCTGGCTTCTTTCACTTGCCTCGCAGCCCTGCAGCCTTTTCCTCCGGTGCAGGGCAGCACTCCTGTGCTCCTGACGGCTATGCTGGTAGGGACACACACTGGCAGCTCCTGGGATCCCATCTCCGGGCAGTGGCCGGCAGTAGCCGGCAGTAGCCAGGGCCTCCTACGCCAGCTGTGCTCCCTGCGCCCACACATCTGCCCCTAACCGTCACCTTCCGCTCATCCCCACTCCACCCCCCAGACAAGAGCGACGTGCTGATCTAGCTGCCAGCGCAGCCCCCACCTGGCCCGGCTACACACCCAGCAAGGCTGGCCCGCTGTATCCAGTGGATACAGCGCTTGGGCTTTGTCTGGCGGGCTCCCATAAGGTTTTAATATAATAGGCTTTTCGGGGATTTAACTACGGATTGTACGGGGACTGCCTGTATATAGCATGGTGTTTGCACAAGGTCCAAATCGCATATCGTCCTACTTCACAGAACATATCGTGGACTTTAAGCGGTGCATACCTGTAATTTTTTTCACAGTTGTACAGGTAAGAAAACTGAGTTTAGATTCCATTATCATGCAGTTAACATCATTTGGGAAGCATGCCAGTATTAGCAAGACTAAAGTTTATGTTATTTTCTATTAGGCACACAGTCTTTTAGAAATTAAAATGTGAAAAATCTAGAACTACTATAAACAAAGTAATATGCATGATAAATTCATTTACCACATGAATAACATTTGTAAATAAACTGTAAGTTAGCTCATTTGAGTAACATTGTAGCATTGAAAGGGACCTCAGCACATAATCTGCTTTAAGTACCTTTGTTAATTATGAGGAAACTCAAGTTAGTATAGAGTAAATGGCTTGTCTGTTGCCACAGTGCCGGTTTGTAATCTTACAGATTTGTGTAGAAATAAAAATCAGAAAACAGTAGGATATTAATAGTGCTACTGCTGAGAAAAAGTATCATGCAGACTATTAGCCCTATACCTACATGCAGTGTTCACATGTGAAATAATGGTAATGTCATAGTCTCCACCTGATTATTTTGCAGGAAATAGCTTACCTGTAAAAGAGCAAGCTAGTGACTTGAAGTATATGCATTTACTCCTTAGACTGACAATAATAATAACACATTACTCTTGTTTCATGGAAATATTTTGCATCTTAATTGGGTTTTGAATGTCAGTACTCTGGATTATGAGAGAAATGCACTACTGAGACACATTTAACATTATTCATAGTTAAATCATTCTGAAGATAGCTTCTAGCATGTCTTATTGGTTTAACAGGGATTACCTTTCATTTTAAAACCTTATGTTGTAAGTATAAATTATTAGCATTTAAGTTATTATAAATCCTATACCCCAAATCCATAAGTATAGAAGAGATCTATTACTACAACTCAAAATAAAAACAATAGAAGGAAACCTGTCATCACACATCTTCCAAACCCACTTTACTTGTAATGTGTTGGGAAAATGCAGTAATCCTCTGAAGATATTCTTATTATATTATTCTTTATAGTTTTTATTTAGCTCTAATGAGAATGTTTTATGTTTTCATAGTTGTTAAAAATATACTTCCTGCTTTTCCTAAACAATTTATTGCCTTTTACTTTTGAAAATGTTGGTTTTATTTTGTTAGTAATTTATCGTTCTCAGTCACAGTTCTTGATTTAAATTCCTTTGAAGTTTGATTTGGAAGGAGTTCACTATTCCCTTTAGTTTCTTTAGGTGATAAGTTAAGAATATTTGTACATATTCACCTTTGTTTTAAATACTTAAATCATATAAGAGTTAATAAAGATTGTCTAAACTAAAAAATGAAAATGTCTTTGTAATGGAACTCTATAATTATCCCCAAAAATGCTCTATCATTGAGAGATGAGTAATAAATCAGGATATTGTAAAACTAACGTTCATTCAAAGAAGCCCTGGTGGTGCAAATGGTTAGGCACTCAGCTGCTAACCTAAAGATTAACCCACCAAGAAGCTCTGTGGAAAAAAGAGCTAGCGATTTGCTTCTGTAAAGATTACAGCCAAGAAAACCCTATGGGGCCGTTGTAGTCTGTCACATGGGGTCACTATGAGTCAAAATCAACTCAATAGTGTCTAAGAACAACAACAACAATGTTCATTCATGCAAATGGAAGTAAAAAATATCTTTATAAAATGCCCCTAGTTCAAGTTTCTAATTCCATCCTAAATATTCTCGTTTTCCTTCAGTCACAATAGGAAGAGGTGATCATTGCTGCTGTAGGGTATTTGTAGCACTATTCTGTCACTGAGCAACTCCCCACTGCTGATTTGAAACTGACCCCTTCATGCACTTTTGTGAACAGCTTCAATATATTCTCCTTATTCTTCATCACACAGCCATTCTCATATCATTTGTGGCCATATGAAATCATCTTGATCATTTATTGTTTTCATTCTCATTGATGATTTTGCTTTGACAATGCTTACAAAACCTTAGCTCCTTGGTTCATGCTATAACATGGATGAACCTTGAAAATATGATGCTGAGTGGTAGAAATCAGTCACAAAAGGACAAATATTTTATCATCCCACTTATATGAAATATCTGGAATAGTCAACTGTATAGACCAAGATTTATTAGAGTTTAGCAGGGGTGAGAGGGAAGGGGAATAGAGAACTCAATGCTTAGGGGACACTGAGTTTCTGTTAAGGACTCTGGTATAAACTGATAATGGATAATGGTGAGGGTTGAACAACATGATGAACATAATTAATTTCTCTGAATTGCATATGTGTAGATTGTTGAAATTTCAAGTATTTTGTTACATATATGTTTAACACAATAAAATTTTTTTAACGACAACAACAAAAAGATGGGGAATCAGAGTGTACAGTATAGTTGCTTTTGAATGAGTACAACTTGGTGAATGCCTGCAATCCAAATGGGGTGCTGCCAAGTCCAGACCTAAGTGATTATATAGGACATACCTATACTTTTCAGATACACTTCTTTTTGTCTTTTTTTTTTTTAGCAGAGAAAAATATCACTATCAAAACATTAAAGCATTTTTAAAATTTTAAAACATTAAAATCAGTAGTGTTTATTTTTGAGGCCTTAATATTTCCCTTGTCTTATTGTGTCCTTCATAATGAAACCCCGCATCCCACTCTTTCAGCCACCAGATGGCAAATATGTTTGTGTGTACTTGATTTTATCTCCTAGAGCAAAACAAAGATTGTGATTGTTAAACAGAATGTCTTGACGTTTGATTTGTGATTAGCTCAATTTGAGAGATGGGGAAAGAAGAGCAAAAGTTTATGTTCATTCATCTATTCATTCACTCATCAGATACTCATTGAGTGCCTGCTCTGGCCCAGACATTGAAGAAGGCACTCGGGATACGACAGATAACACAAGAGACAAAAAAATTCAGAACAAATGAAACTTACATTCTCATGTGGGCAGATAATTAATAATCAACACATGAAAAACAATAAAGAATTTAATATGTTAGAATTAAATATGTTATATAGTATAATAAACAAAAATTGCTATAGACAAAATAGAGTAATATAATGGTGTTGAAAATGCTACTGGAAGGGTGTTATAATTTAAATGGGTGGTCTGAGTAGGTTTCATTGAAAAGACGACATCTCAGCAAAGACTTGGAGTCAGGGAGGGAGTGTACCATGTGGATAACCTTGGAGAGGGCATAACAATGTAGGACAAAGGCTCTTAGATGCCTGCCGGGTTTGAGCAAAAGGAAGGAGGTCAGTGAGACTGGAACAGAGTGAACTAAGAGGAAAGATTATGTCAGAGAAATAACCAAGGGCCAAATTGTTTAAGGCCTTGTCAGGTGCAAAAAAAAAAAAATTGGAAGTTAGCCCACACTTGTAATATATTATTTTTGAGCAGAAGGGCCTGTGAGATGCACATGACAAGCAGCAGGGCTGGAGAGAAGGGACTAGAATGATCTTTTAGGGCAATGGCTCTGATTTATACCACCCAGGGGACGTTTGATAATGTCTGGAGATATTTTTGATTGTCACGAACTAGGGAGTGGGCCGCTACTGGTTTCTAGTGAGTACAGGCAAGAGATGCTGCTAAACTTCCTACAAGGTACAGGAAAATCTCTCCCACACAGTGAATTGTTCAGCCACACATGGTAACGGTGCCAAGGTTAAGAAACCCTCCTTTAAAAAACTGAATCCAGTTGTGAGGTATGTGCTCAGTACATCATTATTGTTTAGAACAATATGATAAATCTTATATATTTCAAAATTTGGGTAAGGGTTAGGAATTGCAAAAATGAATGTGTAAAGGGCAAAAAAAAAAAAAAAAAAGGTACAATCAAGCATTATCCCTATTAAAAAATCTATGAAGGAATATCAAGGAAGAAAGCAATTGCATGAGAATTAATTGTTTCACATATTGCTCCAGGGCATAACTTATGCAGTAAATGAAACTAGGCCAAAGAAAAACAGTTGTTCTAAGAAATGAATCTAGGATTCAAAATTAGAAAGCATCTATATCCAGACAAAAGAGAATTTCAAGATCTGCCTTAGCAGATAAATAAGGACTGCCACAAGTTGAAAGAGACATTTGTTCTGGTCAATGTAAAAAAGTGCCATTCACAAGAAGCATCATGTGGTCATGCTTCTTCCATAATTTAATAAAGCTAAAGGGCATTCTTGGGTTTTTGTTTGACACTGCAGAAATTGAAATCAGTCCTTCAGAATCACTAACAAATCATAAAGCCATATAAGACCCTCCAAAAACCTAGAAAAATATGTCATTCAAATATTTAAGAACTCTTATTTTGTATCAATCTTCCTTTTGGCTTTTCTCCAACATTGTTGTTTACCTGTTTCATCACTGGCAAAAACAGCTTCTGCCTTCAAGTCTTATTTACTCTGAGTTTCCCCCGAAGGCAGTCGATATTCTAAGGTATAAAATGACCTGAAGAGTAATAATAAGCTGTTACATGAACAGAAGAGTTATGAGCTTAAGAATAGGTTTTAGACTCATAAATGATAGTGACAGTTTGTCATTGCTAGTCTTTTGAAAATAGTTATCTGTGAAATACCAACCTTACATATAAATATTATATTTCTGATTCTACCTAAAAATGTTTCCTCTGAGGAAAAAATGGGCAGTGTGGCCCATGGAAGGAAAATAACACTTTGGAAATGACAAATCTCAGAGTGGTAATTTGGGCTTCCTCTGCTGCCTAGCTGCCACACTGAGCAGCCACTGGCTTCCCTGGCCCTAATTTATCCATTTCTAAGTGAGCATAACACCACGAGCCGACGCTCCTGAGACTGTTGTAAGGAAACGCTAATAAAAATGCACTTTTCAAAAATGCTACATAACTGCTAAACACAATAAAATATGTCTCGCTTCCATTACATTTATAGGAGTTTTACACGTGGATTCTTCTTTAATGATGGACATCTCTGTGAGCTTCAGCAACTTTTTCAAATACCACAGAGGCAATCCATTTATTTATGTGAGTGCAAGGGACATTTAGATATGTCTGTTATTCACACAGAGAAGCAAATTGATCATTCAATATATATTCTGCTATATATACATAAATATGTGAAATATATTCATAACTGCTGTCAAAGGTAAAGGATATAACATTGTACTTTGGAGTACAGTAAAATACTATATTTATATTTGGGTGCCAATGGAAGCAGAGTAGATCTATTATTTTATTCTGATTCTTCAGACTTTTTTGGAGTTAGAACAAATGTAGTATGAGAACAGTATAATTAAATAACTCTATTTCAATGGGCTTTAGTGGAAATAGGTGTAGCTATAGAAAACATTCTCTAGATTAGAGTCATTACATGTTTTCTTATTTTAATTTATTGTATAAAAGTGGTTACAGATAAATGGATTCAAAATAAAGCAAATAATCTTATAATTAAAATTTTGTCAATTAGGCTAGACTTGTCAAATTAATTTAATTTACTCCTTTAAATGTGAAATATTTTTAATAAGTTATTTAATATTGTGGAAAAATGGTAATGGTAAAGTTGAGCATGCTAAACATAGCTCATGTCACTAAATTGTACATGTGAAGAATGTTGAAAAGTCAATATTTTCACCACAATTAAAAAACAAAAATAAATTACACACACGCACACACAAAGATCAAATTAACGAAGTAAAATTATAAAAGTATAATATTTGAAAGTCTCAAAAATACTACTGGATGAAAGTAGACAGGCATTGCATATATACGTAGCTCTCAAATTGTGGACTCAATGAATCTCAGAAGAATTGAGTATAAATCAGGTTGTATATATTTATATAAAACTTTCAATTTTCTTATCATTATTTTGTATTATAAAATGTAAAGGGAAAATATCGGGAACCAAAATATTGTGACCCAAAAGAAATCAAGCTTGTGAAGCATGTAATTTTAACATTATAATGATATAATTTTGTTCTTATTTTTCTAGAACATTCGAAGACTTCTACAATGTTGTAAACAGAAGAGAGAGGAGGAGCAATCTAGTCTAATCATTCTCAGATTGGCTGCTCATTTCAATTACCTTTGTAATTTAAAATAATAATAATTACAATATTAATAATAATAATAGTAAAGTTTCTGGTACCTGCCTGATTCAGTAGATCTGAGATTAAGCCTCAAATTTTAAAAATCAATTCCTCAGTAATTTTGTTGTGCAACCAGTGGTAGACACCATAATCCAATCAATGTATTATTTAATAAAGGAGAAAACTGAGTCCCAGAAAGGCTGAGTAATTTAGAAAGAAAGTATAGCTAACTGGCAAGGCAAAATCTAGAGGCCAATTGTCTAGGGGCAGAGGCTGCACTATAACATTCTTCCTTGTGAAATAAAATATACTTTAAACTAAAATTCTATAAATCTCAATTCTACAATTGAATAAATAAATGTTCAGCCTTTTTCAATTTCGTACATGCGTGTGCTTGTGTGTATGCATGTGCGTTGTGTGTGTGTGTGTGTGTTTCCTTTTACTTTTTCCTCGCATTATTTTCTTTTTTCCCTCATTTTGCAGCCATGATATTGCTCCCCTCAATAAAGGGATTGCACATAAATTTAGCCTTCTGTTGTATAGAATTGACACTCTTATTCTGATAACTTTTCAAACAATTTTGAATAATAATTATGTCTCCTTATCATTTCCTAATGGGCCTGATAAGAAAAGCAATTGACCAGGAGGCATTATCTATTCAGTATGGATGAGAGCAGAAGAGTGAGATTCAAAAAGTATTCTGGCTCCTGAGAACTATATTTCATAGAAGGGGCTCCAGAGAGACATCAGTATCAGAATCAGTTCAAGGTAGGGAAATAAGGACTTTGTATTGGATTTTTGTAAATAGGACATAATCATGATATTAGCGTATTCTTACCTACAGCAGAAGGATGGATGTTCACTAAGTTTGCTGTCATATTCAAAAACTAGCACCCAATATATCCCCAAAAGTCCAGGAATTCTGTGGTATTCAAGGAGTGGACACAGGTGTTATTATCACTTTCAGAGATTCTTCTTAAAAAGTCTGAACACTGAACTGGTCTTCTAAGTTTAGATTAGTCTTGTTAAACATGTATGTTACAGTACATGATATTCCCATACTGTGAAACCAGAGTTATTGTTGTGGACATTAAAAAAAACAAGTTGTCTTGAAAAAAATCATTAATTCAGTTTAGATAAGAGCAGGATCATCACAAATGTCTATATTCAGCCCAAACCTCTTCTCTGATCTCCATAACTGTATATTGAATTGCCTATTTTACATATTCACACAAATGCCTCAAAGGTATTTGTCATGGTTTGAATTATGTCCCCCAAAAATGTGTCTATCAATTTGGCTAGGCCATGATTCCTGGTACTGTGTGATTTTCCTATATGTTGTAAATCCTGCCTCCATGATGTTAATGAGGGAGGATGGGTGGCCATTGTGTTAGTAAGGCATGACTCAGTCTACAAGATTGGATTGTATCCTGAGGCAATGTCTTGAGATATAAAAGACAGAAGGGGGGGGGGGGGGAATGGGCGGGGACTTCATACCATGAAGAAAGCAGTGCCAGGAGCAGAGTGCGTCCTTTGGACTGGGGTCCCTACGCAGAGAAGCTCCTAGTCCAGGGGAACACCGAAGAGAAGAAAGCTGACAGACAGAAAAAGCCTTCCCCTGGAGCTGACGCCCTGAATTTGGACTTTTAGCCTACTTTGACTGTGAGGAGATGAATTTCTCTTCGTTAAAACCATCCACTTGTGGTATTTCTGTTACGGGAGCACTAGATGACTAAGACAGTATTCCAAACTATTTAGCAGAATAGAATATTGGCATTTCAATCTGTTTTTCTTTATTCTTTTGCCAAGTATTGTTCTACTTTCTTTTCCCTCTTCCAAGTAAAGATGTACACTATTTCAGGTAAGGGCCCAGAAAGGCAGAAAGAAAAAAAAAAAAATGTTGAAATTTCTTTGACTTTTTTGTTCACTTTCTAAACTTCAAAAATTAAGTGTATAAATAAAATGTGTAAAAACGAGGACAAAATATTGAGGCTGTAGAATTAAAAAAATAAATAAAAAGTTGCTGTTGAGTCCACTCTGACTCATGGTGACCCCATGTGTGTCAGAATAGAACTGTGCTCTATATACTTTTCAATAGCTGATTTTCTCAAAGTGGGTCACCAAGAGTTTCTTCCAAGGACACTCTGGGTGGACTTAGCAGCCAAGGGCATTAATCATTTGCACCATCAAGAGACTCCCCAGGAAATATTGTTGTTAGTTGCAGTTGAGTCAGTTCTACATAATGAAATATTGCAAGGTCCTTTGCCATCCTCATAATCATTGTTATGCTTGAGCCCATCATTGCAGCCACTGTGCCAATCCATCTCATTGAGGGTCTTCCTCTCCTTCACTAAGCCTCTACTTTACCAAGCATAATGTCTTTCTCCAGGGACTGGTCCCTCCTGATAACCTGTCCAAAGTAAGTGAGATGAAGTTTCACCATTCTCGCTTCTTAGGTGCATTCTGACTATACTTCTTCCAAAAAAAAACAAACCTGTTGCCGACAAGTCCATTAAGACTCATAGCAGCCTTACAGGACAGAGGAGAACTGCCCATATGGTTTCCAAAGAGCACCTGGTGGATTCAAACTGCTGACCTTTTGGTTAGCATCCATAGCTCTTAATCACTATACCACCATGGTTTCCTAGACTTCTTCCAAGACTGACTTATTTGTTCTTCTGGCAGTCTAAGTATATTAAATATTTTTCACCAACACCATAATTCAAAGGCATCAATTCTTCTTTCGTATTCCTTATTCATTGTCTAGCTTTCACATGCATATTAGATGATTGAAAGTACCATGGTTTGGGTCAGGCACACCTTAGTCCTCAAAGTGACATCTATGCTTTTTAACACCTTAAAGAGGTTTTTTGTAACATATTTTCCCAACGTGATATGTCGTTTGATTTCTTAACTGTTGCTTCCATGGGCATTGATTGTGGATCCAAGTAGAATGCAATCTTTGACAGCTTCTGTATGTTCTTCGTTTATCATGATGTTGGTTATTGGTCCAGTTGTGAGGATTTTTGTTTTCTTGATATTGAGGTGTAATCCATACTGAGGTCTGTAGTCTTTGATCTGCATCAGTAAGTGCTTCAAGACTTACCTTTCAGCAGGTAAGGTTGTATAATCTGAATACACAGGTTGTTAATGAGTCTTCTTCCAATCCTGATGTGTCATTCCTCTTCATATAATCCAGCTTCTCTGATTATTTGCTCAGCATATAGATTGAGTAAGTATAGTGAAAGGGTACAGTCCTGAAGTACATACAGGTTCCTCATTAGCACAATTAAGTGTTCTGGAATCCCCATTCTTTGCAATATTATCTATAATTTGTTATGATCCACACTGTCAAATTCTTTTGCATAGTCAATGAAACACAGACAAATATCTTTATGGTATTCTCTGCTTTCAGCCAAGATCCATCTGATGTTGGCAATGATGTTCCTTGTTCCACACCCTCTTCTGAATCCAGCTTGAATTTCTGACAATTCCTTATTAGATGTACTGCTGCAACAGTTTTTGAATTATTTTCAGGAAAATTTTACTTGTGTGTGATACTAATGATATTGTTTGATAATTTCTGCCTTTTGTTGGATCAGTTTACTCTGAAATGGGCACAAATATGGATCTCTTCCAGTCTGTTGGCCAGGTAGCTGTCTTCCAAATTTCTTGACATAGATGAGTGAACACTTCCAGTGCTCCAGCCATTTGTTGAAACATCTCAATGGGTATTCCATCATTGCCTGGGGCCTCTTTTTTCTCCAATGCCTGCAGTGCAGCTTGGACTTCTTCTTTCACTACCATCAGTTCTTGATCATATGCTACCTCCTGAAATGGTCGATGTCCACCAATTCTTTTTTGTACTGTGATTCTGTGTATTTCTTCCATCTTCTTTTGATGCTTCCTGCATCCTTCAGTATTTTGCCCATAAAAACCCATTGCCTTTGAGTTGATTCTGACTCATATCAACCTTATAGGACAGGTTAGAATTGCCCCATAGTATTTCCAAGGAGAGGCTGGTGGATTCGAACTACTGACCTTTTGGTTAGCAGCCAAGATCTTAACCACTGCACCACCAGGACTACATCTTGCCCATAACCAAAAAAACAAACCCATTGCAGTCTACTTGATCTGACTCATAGAATTCTTCAATGTTGCATCTTGAGGCTTGAATTTTTTCTTCATTTCTTGAGCTTGAGAAAAGCTGAGCATGTTCTTCCCTTTTGGTTTTCTAACTCCAGGTCTTTGCACATTCCATTTTAATACTTTACTTTGTTTTCTTGAGCTGCTCTTTGAAATCTTCTGTTCAGCTCTTTTACTTCATTTCTTCTATTCACTTTAGCTGCTCCAAGTTCAAAAGCAAGTTTCAGAGTCTCTTCTGACATCCATTTTCATCTTTTCTTTCCTGTCTTTTTAACGACCTTTAGCTTTCTTCATGTATGATGTCCTTGATGTTGTTCCATAACTCTCTGGTCTTCAGTCATTAGTGTTCAATGCATCAAATTTTTTCCTGAGATGGTCTCTAAATTCAGGTGGGATATACTCACGGTCATATTTTGGCTCTCATGGAATTGTTTTAATTTTCTTCAGCTTCACCTTGATGTTGAATATGTGCATTTGATGATTGGTTCCACTGTTGGTCCTGGCCTTTTTCTGACTAATGATATTGAGCTTCTCCATCATCTCCTTCCACAGATATAGTCTATTTATTTCCTATGTATTTCATCTGGTGAGGTCCATGTGTATAGTCACAGTTTATGTTGTTGAAAAAAGGTATTTGCAATGAAGAAATCATTGATCTTACAAAATTGTATCATGAAATCTCAGGCATCGTTTCTATCACCAAGGTCATATTTTCCAACTATCGATTCTTCTTAGTTTCCTACATTCTCATTCCAATCACCAATAATTATCAATGCATCTTGATTGCATGTTTAATCAATTTCAAACTGCATAAGTTGGCAAAAACTTCAATTTCTTCATCTTTGGCCTTAATAGTTGGTGTATAAATTTGAATAATAGTCTTATTAACCAGTCTTCCTTGTAGGTGTATGGATATTATCCTTTCACTGACAACATTGTACTTCAGGATAGACCTTGAAATGTTCTTTATGAGGATGAATGCAATCCCATTCCTCTTCAATTTGTCATTCCTGGCATAGTAGATCATATGATTATCTGATTCAAAATGGCAAATACCACTCTAGCTCAGCTTACTAATGTCTAGAATGTCATTCTTTATGCAGTCCATTTCATTTTTGATGACTTCCAATTTTCCTAGATTTGTACTTCATACACTCCACTTTCTGATTATTAATGGATGTTTGCAGCTGTTTCTTCTTATTTTGGGAGTACTACACCTAAAAATATTCCCCTATGCTGAAAGAGAGGTAGGTGCTATAGAAAGGGGATTGGTACTGTACTACTGAACATAAGCCAGGTATGGTGGCAGGACACTAGAGAAAAAAATCTGTGGACAGAGGCCATTTGCAGTCAGGCAGAGATTTCTGGTACGCTACTGTAGGATGAAATCAATGTATTTCTTTCTATACCACTAACAGCAATGCAGAAGTAGTGGAAGAGAGTAAGCATTAAAAAGTCCATCTCTACATTGAACCTCGGGGCCAAAGGGAATTGACAAATCAATTAATATCTTATTGGAGACCTGCACGGGCAGATGACTCCCAAGTCCATGAGATATATGTAAGTTACCTGGAGATAGAGGGGAGTGAAATTGTCTCTTAGTTAATAAGAAGATACTGATATATCAAAACAAAAAATCATTTTGAGTTAATTAAAAAATGTAAGAGTTATATATCTGATACATTGGAAATTGCTAACTGAGCTACTAATGGATCAAACAAGTACAATGCTGATATCTTGACTTTTTCTCAAAAGTTCCCAACAACCCTCCCTACCCAACCTTGTCTCTCTCTGCCAGTATTTCCTATCTTGGTGAATCATTCATCTAGTTGCACAATCCTGATCCTTAATAACTTCTTATTCTCATCTCCCACAAACAAACTATTATCATTTCTTGTTGATTTATCCAGTTAAGGATCTCTTAAATTTATAGTTTTCTAATCAAGATTTTATTGTCTATGACCTTGACAACTGCAATTGCCTCCTGCATGATATCTATGATATCACAAGAAGTCTGTGGGAAGAGAAATGGATGAGCTATGGATCTTTCCCAGTCTTCCAGAGAATATAACTGGCAGGAGCTGTGAAGATTCATGGGTTATTCGAGAAGCAACAGTTTGACTGACAGGGAGATATTAGGAGCCAAGCAGTCAAAGTAATATTTGAAATGTTAACCTGTCCACTTTCATCCTTTGTCCCATCACATCTCTCTCCCCCCACCACCACACACTCCTCATTAGAGACTATTTATTCCTCTTAGAATAAAGAACACAGTCTTTAGTATAGCCTACATGAGTCTCTTGAACAAGAATCTACACACTTCCTTTGCTTTTTTTAAATGCTTGTGTTTTCTTCTGCCACAGGACTATTGTACATGTTAATACCTCTACCTGGATCACTCTCTCATCCTTCTAACATAATTACTACAAATTATTTTTCAGAATCATTTTTCAGAACGCTGTTGAACAATCACTTCTTTTTATATGCTCTCATGTACTTTTACTCTCTAGCACTTACCACATTTAAAACTGGACATTTATTTGAACACTTTAATGATTAACACCTATTAATTACAATTACTATATACAGTCATGCACTGCATAATGTCCATTTGGGCAACATCAGGCCACATATATGTCTGTGGTCCCATAAGTTTACAATAGAATAGCAAATGTAACTGGACATAGCGAACACAGCAGATTCCCACATGCAACGTGTGTATCTCATGTCTCTTATATACAAAGTGATTGCACAGCCAGGCATATAATGGTACCTATTTAACCTATAGTATATATGTCTTGATAGTTATAATAAACACCTATGTTACAGACTTTTGTATGTACTGTACTATACTTTCTATCATTATTTTACTGTGAACTTTCCCTACTTACAAATAAAAAGTTTACCATAAAATAGTGTGCTTCAAGTCGTAGGCAACATCATCCAATCTTATGGTCACACACCTTCCAAATCACATAAAGTCCAATTTCACAGAACATATCTCAGACATTAAGCGACTCATGACTGTGTAACTACTCCTCTTGTATTATGAAAACACTGTGAGAGCACCGGCCATATCTGTTGTTTTCTTAGTGCTTAATACATTATAGGTGGTTGTTATGGATTGAATTGTGTCCCCCAAAAATATGTGTTATAAATTCTAACCTCTATGCCTAAGGTTATATTCCCTTTAGGAATGAATTGTCTTTGTTATGTTAATGAAACAAGATTAGTGTAAAATATGTCTTGAGTCAATCTCTTACAAAATATGAAAGGAGCAGATAAGGAAGCAGAGAGAGTGGAAGAGAGATGGCAAACCACATGAAGATTGTTGAGGAACAGAAACTCAGAAGAGACAAGGACCTTCCTCCAGAACAGACAGAGAGTGATATCCTTCCCCTAAAGTTAGAACCTGAATTTGGACTTCTAGCCTCCTAAACTGTGAGAAAACAAATTTCTGTCTGTTAAAGCCACCCATTTGTGGTATTTCTGTTACAGCAGCACTAGATAACTAACACTCTATTAGTTATCTAGTGCTGCTATAAAAATAAAATAAAAAATTATTTATTTTACTTTGAATAAATAGTTGTTCAAAGAACAATTAAATGAATGAATGAAATCGTTTTTAATCATCACAACTCACCCTTGTACATAGGGCTTTCCAGTTCTGTTGCGGTTGAACCAAAAGTGCTTATGACCATATCTCTACAACTAGAAAAATATCTTCCTTCTATACTCATCAATCTGCAAGGCAATAAGTTTGCAGCCACTTGTTTGTTTTATCCCTGCTTCATCCTGAGATGTATTGATGATCCCCCAATGCCAATGTCTTATGTCTACCTAATATAAAAGAAATACAACCAAAGACAATAAAGGCACGAAAGTCTAAACAGTGGGTGAGGTGTGTTTTATAGATCTTAAAATCTTGCTTGGAATTGATGTATTAACATTTCCATGAAATTTCATAGCTGCATTAGTAAATAGCATTTCTAAATAACTCACCTATCAATTTAAATATTTCCTTTTTATTAAACTTCGTAGTTTCATATTTTGTCACCTACCCTTTTTAAAACTGACTTCATTCTTTAAAAAATTTTACTTGCAATAGTTTTTCAAAATAATTTTAAGTGTGTAATGTTTCTGTCTCATAGTAGTTCTCTGAATAAGTACGGCGTGCATTATTACACCCCCCATCATTCTAGAGATGGGGACCACGAAGTTTAATAAGGACAAGTAATATACACCAGGATGTACAAGATGTATATGGTAGAGATGAAATTTAAACCAGTTTGTGATGACAAATATAATTTTTCTATTTCATAATAATTCCATTCTATAAAAAACATAGTATCGTGACTGTTGCTAACTTTCAGAGCAAAGAAATGAACCATATCACAACTTTTTTTATGGCTTATCTTTTAGTTACAAGTTATCTAAGCTTTTCTGTCAGTGGGCTTCTGTAAAACTTGATACATGTTTGAGTATAAAAGTCATTGCAACATAAGAGATTTTAGAGTGGGAATCTTAAACAATCTACAGTCAACACCACTTAGTTCAACCTATTTATTTTATGAAGGAGGGAACTGAGGCCTGAGTGAGCAGAACAAATCCAATGTAACTGTTTGGTGGCTAAGCAGATACTAGTATTGATTCTTCTAGTAACATGATTCCTGTTATTGTTGCTGTTGCATGCTGTCAAGTCAATTCCAACTCATAGTGACCCTATAGGATAGAGTAGAACAGCTTGTTGTAATGTTTATGGGAGCATATCACCAGGTCTTTTCTCCTGTGGAGCCACTAAGTGGATTCAAACTGCCGATTTTTCAGTTAGCAGCATAGCGCTTAACCATTGTGCCACTAGGACTCCTTAACATGATTCTTACCATATGTAATTTCCAAGTAATTGTATATGCATTAAAAAAAAAAAAAAAAGATTTCAGACAAGTTTTCCAACTCTGACTGTACATTAACTCCCTGCCTGCTGAATTTCTAATAAAGAACTAGGCCCAGGGTCAATGAATCAAAACCTCTGTTGTGATGTCTGGGCATCAGCATTTTTTTAAAGCTCCCTAGACTTGATCCTAATATGCAGCATAGTTTGGGAGCCAACATATTTAAAACTATCTAGTTTCTAAATTTTGACCTGAATAGTTAAATTTCAGTTTTCTCTATTAACTCAACTAGATCCCCTGGTTCTTTCTTATTCGTTCATAAACATCATTTGCTACTGCTCCACTACAGTGTGTATGTGTGTGTGTGCATATGTGTATGTATGTGTTTATGTGTGCTTAATAACAACCACTTCTATGTAAAGGACAGTTTGCCTTTCTTCCATGCTGTGTGTATACGGAATACAGGCAAAATTGTTTCAAGCACTTATATGGATGACTAAATGAGCCTGTGATTTATGTATATGTGTGTGGACATTCTGAAAGTGGACGTGAAAACTTCCAAAATATACAAATCTTGTCATTTTGCCTGCTGCACTGTTCATATCTATGCTAGCCAATCTACGTATAAGTAGTTTCTGACTTATTAAATATTTGAGTTACTACGAACCACTCTTATGACCCAGGTTTTTTTTTTCTTCTTTTTTTGGTATACCTTACGGTTAGTAACATGTACTATGTACAGTTAGTAATATATACTACAGTTTTTCACACTGTGAGGGCTTGTGTGTTGTGATACTAGAAAATTTGCCACTGGTTGTTCAGATACCACAGGGTTCACCTTGGTAGACAGGTTTCAGTGGAGCATCCAGACTAAGATAGACAAGAAAAAAGGGCCTGGCAGTCTACTTCTGAAAAAATTGGCCAATGAAAACCTTAAGAATAGCAGCGGAACATTGTGTGATATACTGGCAGAAGATGAGACCCTCAGGTTGAAAGCTATTCAAAATAAGACTGGGGAAGAACTGTCTCCTCAAAGCAGAGTTGAATTTAATGAAGTGGAGGGAGTCAAGCTTCTGAGACCTTCATTTGCTGATGTGGCACAACTCAAAATGAGAAGAAACAGCTGCAAACATCTATTAATAATAGGAACATGGAATGTACGAAGTATGAATCTAGGAAAACTGGAAGCTGTCAAAAAGGAAATGGAACTCAAAAGATCAAAATTCTAAGCATTAGTGAGTTTAAATAGTATTGGCCATTTTGAATCAGACAAACATATGGTCTACTGTGCTGGAAATGACAAATTGAAGAAGAATGATGTTGCATTCATCATCGAAAAGAACATTTCAAGATCTATCCTGAAGTAAAATGCTGTCGGTGATAGAATAATATCCATATGCCTACAAGGAAGGCAGGTGAATACAATTATTATTCAAATTTACTCATCAACCACTAATGCCAAAGATGAGAAAATTGAAGATTTTTACCAACTTCTGCAGTCTGAAATTGATCAAACATGCAATCAAGATGTATTGATAATTACTGGTGATTGGAATGCAAAAGTTGGAAATGAAGAAGATTGTTAGTTGGAAAATATGACCCTGGTGACAGAAAGGATGCCAGAGATCACACGACAGAATTTTGCAAGACCGATGACTTCTTCATTGCAAATACCTATTTTCAACAACATGAACGGTAACTAAACATGTGGACCTCACCAGATGGAAAACATAGGAATCAAATCAACTACATCTGTGGAAAGAGATGATGGAAAAGCTCAACATCATCAGTCAAAAGAAGGCCAGGGGCTGATTGCGGAATAGACCATCAATTGCTCACATACAAGTTCAAATTGAAGCCAAAGAAAATTAAAACAAGTGCACAAGAACCAAAACCAGATCTTGAGTATATCCCACCTGAAACTGGAGACCATCTCAAGAATAGATTCGATGCATTGAACACTAATGACCAAAGACCAGAAGAGTTGTGAGAACACATCAATGAAGAAAACAAAAGGTCATCAAAAAGACAGGAAAGAACCAAAAGACCAAAATGGAGGTCAGAAGAGACTTTGAAACTTGCTCTTGAACAAAGAGTAGCTAAAGCAAATGGAAGAAATGATGAAGTTAAAGAGCTGAACAGAAGATTTCAAAGGGAAGCTTGACAAGACAAATTAAAATATTATATAAAATGTACAAAGACCTGGAGTTAGAAAAGCAAAAGGGAAGAATATGCTTGGCATTTCACAAGCTGAAAGAACTCAAGAAAAAAGTCAAGCCTTGAGTTGCAATTTTGAAGGGTTCTATGGACAAACTACTGAATGACCCAGGAAGTATAAGAACCAGATGGAAGGAATACAGAAGGTCACTATACCAAAAAGAATTGGCCGAAGTTCAACCATTTCAGAAGGTAGCATATGATCAAGAATTGATGGTACTAAAGGAGGAAGTCCAAGCCGCAGAGAAGACATTGGCAAAAAACAAGGCTCTAGGAATTGATGGACTACCAACTGAGATGTTTCAACAAACAGATGCAGTGCTTGAGGTGCTCACTCATCTATACCAAGAGATTTAGAAGACAGTCACCTGGCCAACTGTCTGGCAGAGATCTATATTTATGCCTATCCCAAAGAAAGGTGATCAAACAGAATGCAGAAATTATTGAACAATATCATTAATATTACACACAAGTAAAATTTTGGTGAAGGTCATTCAAGAGTGGTTGCAGCAGTACATTGATATGGAACTGTCAGAAATCCAAGCTGGATTCAGAAAAGGACGCGGAACTAAGGATATCATTGCTGATGTCAGATAGATCTTGGCTAAAATGTCAGATAGATCTTGGCTAAAAACAGAGATTACCAGAAAATGTTTACCTGTGTTTTATTGACTATGCAAAGACATTCAACTTTGTGGTCATAACAAACATTGGGAAGAATGGGAATTCTGGAACAGTTAATTGTGCTCATGTGGGACCTGTATATAGACCAAAAGGCAATACTGTGAACAGAGCAAGGAGGTACTGCATGTTAAAATCAACAAAGGTGGGTGTCATGGTTGCATTCTTTCACCGTACTTATTCAATCTATATGCTAAGCAAATAATTGGAGAGGCTAAATTATATGAAGAAGAATGTAACATCAGGATTGGTGGAAGACTCATTATCAACCTGCAATATGCAGATGACACAGCATTGCTTGCTGAAAGCGAAGAGGACTTAAAACACTTACTGATGAAAATCAAAGACCACAGCCGTCAGTATGAATTACACCTCAACATAAGAAGACAAAAATCCTCACAACTGGACCAATAAGCAACATCATAATAAATGGAGAAAAGACTGGAGTTGTTATGGGTTTTCATTTTACTGGGATCCACAATCAGCTCCCAAGGAAGAAGAAGTCAAGAAATAAAACGACACATTGCATTGGCATATCTGCTGCAAAAGACCTCTTTAAAATGTTAAAAAGCTCAGATGTCACTTTGAGGACTAAGGTGTACCTGACCCAAGCCATGATATTTTGAATTGCCTCATATACATGCATAAGCTGGACAATGAATAAGGAAGACTGAAGAAGAATTGACACATTTGAATTATGGTGTTGGTGCATTGAATATACCATGGACTTTGAGAAGAAGGAACAATTCTGTCTTGGAAGAAATACACCCAGAGTGCTCTTTGGAAATGAGGATGGCAAGACTTCATCTCACATACTTTGGACATATTAGAAGGGGGGTCCAGTCCCTGGAGAAGGACATCATGCTTGTACAGGGTCAGTGAAAAAGAGGGAGACCCCCAAGGAGATGGATTGACACAGTGGCTACAACAGTGAGTTCAAACATAACAATGATTGTGAGGATGGTGCAGGGCTGCACAGTGTTTCCTTCCATTGTACATAGGGTCGCTATGAGTGGGAATTGACTTGACGGCACCTAACAACAACAACAACTACATATAATGTTGCAGTGTGTGATTTGCTGATGTTTTCATTCTCAGATTTAATGTGTCCAATCCTTAAAGACAAATAAAAATCGTATTTATTTAAAGATACTGATAATATGATAATAAAAGGCAATAATAATGAAAAAAAAAAAAGACCCTACTCAGAACTGGAGCCACTCCAAGTTCACCTTTCAGCCAAAGATTAGACAGGCCTATAAAACAAACAATAACACATGTGAGAAACATGTTTCTTATTTCAATCAAGTATAAGAGACCAAGTGGGCAACACCATCCCAAAAGCAAAGAAGAGAAGGCAGGAAGGCACAGGAAACCTGGACGAATGGACATGGGAACCTGGGGTGCAAAGGGAAAAGTTGAGAGTGTTTTACATTGTGGGGATTGCAACCAATGTCACAAACCAGTTTGTGTATAAATTTTTGAATGAGAAACTAATTTGCATTGTAAACTTTCACCTAAAACACAATAATTTTTTTTTAAATGAGATATTCAAATGCATCAGAACAGATTTATGACAGAGTAAACATTGGAAAGACACCTCTTCATAAGTCAAGGGATGCCTTTGAATTGTGGTGTTGGCGAAGAATATTGAATATACCATGGACTGCCAAGAGAACGAACAAACCTATCTTGGAAAAAGTGCAACCAGAATGCTCCTTAGAAGCAAGGATAATGAGACTACGTCTCACATACTTTGGACATGTTATCAGGAGGGATCCGTCCCTGGAGAAGGACATCATGCTTGATAGAGGGTCAGGAAAAAGAGGAAGACCCTCAGTGAGACAGATTGACGCAGTGATTAAAACAGTGGACTCAAGCATAACAGCAATTGTGAGGATGGAACAGGACCAGGTAGTGTTTCGTTCTGCTGTACATAGGGTTGCTACGAGTCAGAACCGAACTTGATGGCACCTAACAACAACAACAACACCTGTACTTCATTATAAATTTATAGGTAAAGTAAGAGAATGATACTTCACTGATGTTTTTGCTCTACTTTCCAGTTGCCACCATGTTATTTAAGAGAAGTTAGGATGCATTCAAGAGTTTAAAATATATAACTCTTCATATATTTCTAAACATTTCTTTCTCTGCATCATTTGATTTCTGTCACTGAAATTTACCTTCTATACTTTAGGATTGTCTCAAGGGCAAATGATTAACCAAGTGAACTTTATGTGAACTGTTACATGATGCATAAATTAATTAGATAAATAATAATAATTAGAAAGGAAAGAAAGTCACCAGGGTAAATAATAGTGGAAATATACATGTGAACCCATCGTTAATATATGATTGGAGAAAATGTGTTTGATATAATAGATGTGATGCCATTAAAGAAACATTTCTATTCCCACAGCACATAATAGATATTTCAATATATTAAGTGCATGTAATCAGGTATTTTTATTTTTTACAAATTTTAATAATGGTCTAATAATGAGTTTAATGAGTTTGTGGTTAAAACTCTAGATGTACAAAAATAGAAAGTCCAAGGAATTGCTTTGTGAAGAAGATATCAGAATTAGAAGCTGTGTATTTAGGTAGCTAACTCCCTTATTATTAATGAGGACAGCTTATTTTCCTAGAGTAAATGTTATAAATTTCCCTATATTTTACTTGTTTAGAAATGAAAAGCAAACTTAAAAGTAGGAAATGTATTCAATTTCATGGTTATAATTATGTAAGAATATGTGAAATTGAAATAAAGAAAGTGATTTTCATTTTCTCATTTTGCTGTTCAAATTTATCTTTCTGCAAATGGTTTTCTGAGGTAAAGAAAAAAATTATTTACAATCTAATTATAAAAAATAAGTTTATAATGTTTATAAAATATACAAATTATATTCTGAGTCCCTTTTATCATCAGTTTATAAAAATCATGAAGTATCAACCCAGTGGGCTGGAAATATTGACAAACTATCAAAACTGTCTTCATTTACCACAGGATTTGTTTTCCAACCTTTCTTTGACAAGCTATGTCATCTTGACAACCCAGTTAGCATAAATGACTTACAACTCCCTGAACTCTTGTATTTAATACAGTCAGGACCCTGTGCTTCAAATTGTCATACACCATTATTATGTTTCAAGATGTCAGTGTCTTCTCTGAAGGATATTACCTCCTGAAAGTGTAAATTCTTCTGATATTTGTCTTTTGGTGTCAGAATCAAAGCATGTGATCTTTGATCACTAATCTAATTCTTTATGGCGCTGTAAGCAGAAAATAACAAAGCAAAAATTTTGTTTTTGATAGACTGTTATTTTGTGAACTTGGCATTCAGGCAATGACTTCAGTGATTGCTTGAGCTTCAAATCATTTAGGATAAAACTTAAACTTCTTTTCTTACAAAATTTAAATTGAAACACTTTAATTGTTCAGCTATTTATGACTTCAATGGCTTTCAAATGTATTTTTCAGAGCACTTACTCTCCAAAGGCAGTTAGACTAAATCAGTAAAATTCTAGTTTTCTACGCCTCTCCTGTATCGTAAACAGTATAATCTCACAGGTTACACACATATAGCCTATTGCCATTGAGTCAATTCCGACGCACAGCGACCCTACAGAACAAGTAGAACTGCCCCTTCCAAGGAGCAGCTGGTGGATTTGAACAGTCGACCTTTTGGTTAGCAGCCATAGCTCTTAACCACTACACACACATGTAACGCATGGTTAAATAAGAGTTTAGAAAAACTCTAAATAGTGCAGATATTAAGGATCTAACCCATCCAAGAGTTGATGTGATGATGAAAAAAAGTAAATCCCCTGTTCTAACCTGTCTCTAAATATTGTCCAATAATACCACGGACTGGAAAACTCTGGCATAGCAACATGACATAATTAAATGTTTATGTACACATATAGTAATCAAACGAGCTCTAGTGGCACAAACAGTTAAGTGCTGGGCTGTTAACCTAAAGGTTGGCGATTTGAACCCACCCAGTGGCTCCATGGGACAAAAAACTGATAATCTGATTTCTTAAAGATTCTAGACTAGAAAACTCTATGAAGCAGTTCTACTCTGTCACATGGGGTTGTTATGAGTTGAAATCGACTCAAAAGCACCTAACAACAAAAACATAGCAATCATAGGAGCAAGATAACAGGAAATAAATTATACGTTAAACAGTAGAGGAATAATGTAACGGATTATAGTGTATCTGTAGAATGGAATACTATATCACAGCAGTATTTTACTCTTCACAAAAAACGGTTAGTGATTTCATGTATTTTATTGTGCTGTTGATGAGATTGAGGTTTATGCCTCATCAACATAAAATTCTCAGGCAATAGGAAGTCTTCCTAAGTAGAAATTATTCAGACTTACTTAATTTACCATGTGAATTCAAACATGAATGAGGAAGAGAAAATATATTAAATCCAATGGACTTACATAACAAACATCATTTCATCAACCTCAAATGGCTTTAAGGTATTTAAAATAAAGACATATAAATCACTCAGCAATCTACAAAAGATGACTAACGACAAGACTGAACACATTTATTTGACATTCATCAAATATATGGAATATCAGATACATGCAAATCTTCTGCTAAGAGTTGGATATACAATGAGTAGGTCTATGCCCTCATGAAACTCATCATTTGTGGAAAACATAGTAAGCTGGTATGTTAGAATTGAATTCCTGAAATATCTCAGGACTTTATAGGAGACAGCAATTCGTAGACTTCACACAGCTAACAAGTAGTTATGAATCTGAAGGCGTCAATGCAGAGATTCTATAATTTTTCATATGTCAGGAATTTGAATGGACAATCCCCAAATCATATTTTGTATAGAAGGACCAGGGCATCTTGCATTAAGAACCTGAATCTGAAATAATTTCAATATAAATAAGTTAAATTTTCAGCTGAATAAAGCAGTGCCTAAAATAAAAAAATTGGTCCATCACATAAAACTCAAGGATGAAGTTTGATATTAATATTTTTCATGACTTTTTTGAAACCTCGGTATTCATTGTAGTAGATGCTTCAGAGTGGCCAAGCAAAGAGTTTTAGAAACCTCTCTGAGGTTACAAAAAGATGTTAACGTGTCTCTAGTGATACAAAGAGACACCTTGAAAGGACAATTGCAAAGAGAATAGGAATGATTGTAATTTATCATTACAGCTAATATATAGTTCTTTGCCAGTTTCTAAAATACCATCTAGGTTATTCTACTGAAGTAAAAATACAACATATTATATTTGCCTTCATCAACTCTAGCATATTTGGCTGCATCTCTCATTAAAAAAGGAAAACAGAGAAAGACAGAAAGAAGAAAAACAAACAAACAAAAAAAAAAAAAACAGGGAGTCAGAGCAGGTGATGCCAAGTTGAACTTTTCTAATCTTATTGCAATGCAAATTTACACTCCGTTGTTACACATATAAGGGATAATTTGGACAGATGCTTAACTGACTTTACTTATTAAAATTCACCATAAATGAACTGTCAAATTCAAATTGCTCTAAGTACAAAAGCCAACAAAGTCAAATTAAAGTAACTAACAGTAAAAAGAAGATTACTGCATCTTCATGAGTTAAAAAAAAAAAGTAAATGACCGGTAGCCTTGTGTGTGACAAATAAGATGAAATAATAACTGGATTTGACCTCCTGAGTACTTTTTAAGAAGGTTATTTTTAGATAAAGAAAGAAGTGAACAATGTGATTTACTTCTTTCTGAGTCAAGTAGATACTTTTTTTCTTTTCATACAGAAAAGAAAAGCTGTCTTCCCTCAATGTTTACATATCGGGAAAGGATATTTCTCTCCATTTCAAGAAAGAACAGCATCAATGGAACATTCCAGCTCCTCTTAGCCTCCTCACTTTTTCCCAGGAAAGAGGAGTGGTTTAGTTGACTAGTGCATTTGGGAAAGAGAAATGAGTACACAGACTCAGTACCCTTGGGGACTCTCTTTTTGGTATCTGATTGCCTGCAGAAAAGGCACATAGGATCTGTGCGTGGTCATAAGCTGTCTCCCTTTGCCTGTGAGGT
Organism: Dugong dugon; assembly: GCA_030035585.1. Classification (NCBI taxonomy): domain Eukaryota; kingdom Metazoa; phylum Chordata; class Mammalia; order Sirenia; family Dugongidae; genus Dugong; species Dugong dugon. The sequence continues at coordinate 42,022,602 of CM057479.1, forward strand.
GGCAGGGCTCTCATCTGGTGTGTAATAATGTCTCCTAAAGAAGGACTATTTGACCATAAATCCATTCCACCACCTCCACTTTAGGTTTTTCAGTAATAAAGCTGACATTTGATTTCGAGTCTAGTTTCAAAACAGTCCCAAACTTGGGCATTGAAGAAGAGTGTTTTCATTGTTCCCGCTAAAACCTCAATGTACATAATGCCAAAATGTGACAGCAATTCTATCAATTAAATCTCTCCCTCTTTTGAATTTAAATAACATGTAAAGCACATCTGACTCATGGGACTCTTCACTTTCTACCTCACATTATTCTGTTTATGTGAACGTCTTTATAAATACATATATATGTATATATATATATAACTAAACTCAAACACCTGAAGATAGATCTTAATTTGAATTGATTTGGTAACAATGTAAATAATTACCCAAACATTTCATATACTGTAGCAGTTTATTGAATGGAAGAGTGAGTGAATGAGCAAATAAACAAATCAATAAAAAAAAATTGCCAAAGCTAATATTTGAAGCTCTAGATAAAAAGGAGAAAAAAAAAAATTTCAAATGTACAGCAAGCTGGTATTTGCTGTATTAACAAAGTGTAAGTCCATTCATTCAAAATGCATTTATTAAAAGCTTCTTGCATATAAGATTCTGCCCTAGAGATTTGGGGTGAGAGACAAGGCAGAGTCTAATAAAAACAAAACAAAACAAAAACACTCAAAGCATGTTTTGAAAAGAATAAATTCTCCAAAATAAAGCCACCCCCTCCTTTGTGATTCATGATTCAATATGGATTGCTTTGTCATAATAATTATGGGCTTATATTAAGGATTTTCTCAATTTTATGTATTATCTATCCATATCCCACATATGTGAATGTTATAATAGATGAAGAACTTGGGCTGCTTACATCTCTGACAACTTCAACCTTCCTGACCTTCCTCAAAATATTCATATCACAATCTTGAGGTTAGCAAAAAAGTAGTGTTTAAATTATTAAGTCTTAGTAAATATTTTTCACTATTGAACCTAGTAATGTACCATGGGTATATTTCCTTTCTTGTAAGACTTTTCTTTTGGCCTGGAATTAATAATTGCATTGCTTGTTTTTTTAAATATCTTTATTGAGATATAAATTACATTAAATAAGCTACACATTGGAAAAGTATACAATTTTGTAAGTTTAACATTTATATTCACCTGTGAAACCATCACCCGAATCAAGAGAGTGAGCATATTTATTGCCTCAAAAATTTACTCATGCCTGGTTGTAGTTCCTCCTTCCTGATTCCCTCTCACCCCTGATATCCCTTTCCCCAGGCACCACAAATCTGATTTTGTTCACTATAGATTAGTTTTTAATTTATAGACTTTTTAAAAGATGGATCATATAGTATTACTCTTTAAAAAAAAATCCATGTTACATGACTCAGTCATTAACTCCTTCTTGTTACTATTATTCCATTGTATGGATACTCCATAACTTATCTATTCACTTGTTCATGGATGTTTGGATTGTTTCCAGTTTTAACTAGTACAAATAAAATTGCTATAGGCATTTGTGTACTAGTCTTTGTATGGGCATGCGCTTTCATTTCTCTTGGGTAAATTTTAGAAGTAGAATGACTGAATCATATGGTAAGCATCTGTTTAATGTTTTAAGAAATTGACTTCTTTTTTTTTCAATTTTTGCTCCACATACTCATCAACACTTGGTGTTGTCATTCTTTTTTAAATTTTAGATCCTTTATAAGATGTGTAATATTATTTCACCATGGTTTTAATTTTTGTTTCCCTAATGATGTTGAACATTTTTCCTGTGACTGTTTGCAATTTTTTGAAATTTCTGTTAAAATCTTTTGCACAATATCTTACTGGATTTTTTTGTATTATTATTATTGAGTTTTGAGTATCTGTTGTATATCCTGGAGACAAGTTAATTATCAAATACATGTTTTAAAAATAATTTCTTCTGGTCCGTGGTCCATCTTTTCATTTGCCTAAGAATATTTTTCAAAAGCTGGAGGTTTTTTTGTTTATTTTAATTTTGATGAAATTGAATGTATCTTTTTCTTTTTTATTTCATGGGTCATGCTTTTGGTGTCATATGTAAGAAATTATTGCTTAATGAAAAATCAAAAAGATTTTTCCCTATGTTTTCTTCAAGGACCTTAACAGCTTTAGGTATTACATTTAGGTTTATGTTCCAATTTGATCTGCTCTTGTTGGGTGAAAGGTTCTATAAATATTAGGTCAAGTTGGTCCATAGTGTTATTCAAGTCACCTATATCCTTACTTATTTTCTTACTCTTGTTCTATTAATTATTGAGAGGCACATATTGAAATCTATGATTACAATTGCAGCTTTTCCAATTTCTCCTTACAGTTCAATGGTTTTTGCTTCATGTATTTTAAAGTTCTGTTATTAGGTGCATAAAAATTTAGGCTATTTATGTTCTCTTGATGAATTGACCCCTTTATCATTATTAAATGTTCTATTCGTCCCTACTAAAATTCTTTAAGGAGCTCTGGTGGCACAGTGGTTAAGCTCTTGACTGCTAACTGAAAGATTAGCTGTTTGAACCCACCAGCCACTCTGTGGAAGAAAGATGTGGCAGTCTACTTCTGTATATATTACAGCCTTAGAAACCCCATGGGGCAGTTCTACTCTGTCCTGTAGGGCCACTATGAGTTGGAATCAACTTGAAGACAATGGGTAACAGGTAAAATTATTTGCTTTAATATCTACTTTATCTGGTGCTAATATAGCCATTCCAACTCTCAATTGGTTAGAAGAGGCATGGTATATCTTTTTCTATACGTTAAAGGTTTACACTTCAAACCTATTGTGTTTTCATATTTAAAGCTCATTTCTTATAGACAGAACCTAATTGATTATTGCTTTTTAAATCCAATCTGACAATCTCTGTCTTTTGAGATTTTTAGAACATTCGTATTTACTGTGGTCACTGATATTGTTACGCTTACTCAGGTAAACCTCAGTAAATTTAACATTTTTGAGTGTATAATTCTTTTTTGAGGGGGGCTGTCCTGTGTATTGTAGGATGCAACATGCTTGGCCTCTACCCACCTGATGCTAGTAGCACTCCTACCAGTTGTGACAACCAAAAATAACCACAATCATAGTCAAATATCCTCTGAGTTCTTCCCAGAGAGCGACTCAACAGGGAAGGAAGATTTACAAGGCTACCCAGTGGAATTTCATGATTACAATAAAGCTATGACTGCTGTGTGTGATTTTCAGCCTTCACTCTTCTGATTAAGAGTGTTTATGATGGTTGTTCTCTCCTTGTTTACCATCGTATATTAAATGGTATATTCATTTTCTTTGGCTGCTGTAATAATTACCACAAACTTCGTGGCTTAAAATAACAGAAATTTGTTCTCTCACAGTTCTAAAGGCCAAAAGTCTGAAACCAAGCTGCCAGCAGGGTTATACTCCCACTGAAGGCCCTAGTGAAGAATTCGTTATTTGTCGCTTCCAGCTTCTGGCAGCTGGCAGCATTCCTTGACATGTGGCCACATCACTTCAATCTCTGCTTCCAAGTTCACATTGCTTCCTCCATTTTTGTGTGTCTTCTTCTCTTCTGTCTGTCTCCTATAATCCATCACTGGATAATGCGTCACTAACAATCCATCACTGACAATCCATAATTGGATTTACTGCTCACCCAGATGATCTAGAATAATCTCCTTACTTCAAGATCCTTAAATTAATTACATCTGCAAAGACACTTTTTCTAGAAAAAGTAACATTCACAGGTTTCAAGGATTAAGACATGGACAAATATTTTTAGGAGTCACTATTCATCCCACTACACAAGGGTAGGAAAAATTTCTTTTTACTTCAGAGCCTGGAAATTCATGAGTAACTATACATATAGTGACCTGATTGAAAGGACTTCACTAGCCGGGTATTTGGGACTTTGAGGTAAATGTAACAACTGAAGAGATTTTGGGTTGTGTGATAGTCATTAAGACTTAATATATATTAAATTTATCCTTTTGGGCATCACCTTTCTCTACAATTTTTTGAAGTCGTTATTGACACAGGACTTGCTTTAGTAATCACTGAAATGTTGGCAGAAGTTATTGGGACTCATCATGTTCCCTCCATCTGCCATGATAATCATGGAAGCATATGCCAGAATGGAGCTTCCATCTATCAGGCTCCCTAAGTGATCACAGTAATCAAAGCTTCTAAGCTGAAATGCTGAACTATGTTGGACATGTAGTAAGACTGAGAAATAAAGCTAAATGGTGTTAAGGCACTGACGCATTGCCTGTTTTGTTACTGACTATAACATAGACTATCTTGACTGATTTTGACTGTGTCCCTTGAGAAGCGTGATCGTCATCTGTAATGGGAAATAAAGCAGCAAACATAAGGAGAAATTAAACAGCTAGTTAAAAATCAAACAAACAAAAAATCCATTGCCTTTGAGTCAATTCCAACTCACGGCAAACCCATGTGTTACAGAGTAGAACTGCTCCATAGGGTTTTCTTGGCTATAGTCTTAATAGAAGAAGATCATCAGGCCTATGATCCATGGTGCTGCTGGCTGCCTTTAAACCGTCAACTTTTAAGTTAGCAGTGCATTGCAAACCAATTTCACCACTCAGGAACCTTAAATAGCTAGCAACTCAGCCCTTTTTCTCCTCTTTGTGGGGGCACAGTTGGACTGCAACTCCCAGATTCCCTTTGCGGTTAGGTATGGTTATATAAATGAATTCTAGTCATTGGAATATAAGGGATGTGTCTAACTTACAACATGACTCTTAATCTTCCACATTTGATCATTCATATTGTTTACCTTTCTTCCAGCACTCTAGACAGTAGTACAGAGAACTTCAAAGCCATGTGTTCAAGATGAACTATCCAAAAGATGAATTGACCCTGCACATCTTCTTTATACTTAGAAAGTGTTCTTTATAATTCTATAATGATCTCAAATCCCATAAGGTATAAGTCATGATTATGCTTTCAAAATACATATGTATAATCACTAATAATATAAACTTAGAAATAACATGTCTACCTTTATGAGGCTCTCTAACATAAACTATAAATCATCAGAAACCTGTAAGTCATCACAAAGTTATATGTAAAACTTCTCAACTTAGATATAGAAGCATGTGAATAATGTGGTGAACAACCTTTAAGTTGACTTTGACCTAGCATGCTGTGATACAAGAAGACATAACATAGTTAATTTTTGTAAACTATCCTTGAGATCTAAGTCTAAACAATCTCCCTAATCTCTATTAACCTTGAAGAAAAGATGCGTCACTTTGCTTACTCTCTAACCCTGTCAAAAACATATACTAGTCTTTGATGTCACACAGGCCCTTGTTGTGTCAAGCCAAGGTGACAAATTCACATGTAAACCCTAACTTTCTGCTCACTCACTGAGAGAAAGCAGAGATGGAACTGAGATTCTGTCTGCTGCTGCTGACCTCAGACTGTAGCTATGAGGGATCTCTACAGAGTTCGAGTGGTGGTTAAGCCTTCCTACTGAGACCTCACCTTAAAAAAGCAGAAGCCTAAAGTCTAAAGATATAGACTCTAACCACTGACCTAACATTGTAATTGTAATTGTAAATTCTCATTCTCAGGTTCTGAATAAATATTGTAAGGTCTTACTGGCATGCCTTCTACTTTGCAATAAACTGAACAAATTTATGCATGCCAAACCTGAGTATTTTCTCTATTCATTTCTAAGGTAAAATCTTACACAACAGGAAGTAAATGGAGCACCTAACTTGTTATTGCTTTCCCTTCTCAAAATCAAGTAATTGAGGTGCAATACAATTATTTATAAGATTTGGGAGGGATAATCTTCAAGGAGGGGAAACAAGCATATTATTTCTTTGCTTGTCTGATCTAGTTACATATACTGGCATGACATGCTACCTTAAGTGAATGCTGTCATGAGGTTTTAGTGACTTTTTTTGCTGTAACCACTGCTCATTATATACATCATTGTGAACAGGCTTTGTACCCATTGATGGTGGCCTCTTAATTAGGTACTCCATAGTAATTCCTAAGCAACTAGAATTAAACAGGAAATACCTCACTTGGCCCCAGATCCAATTATTCTATACTATAATTATTACCACAGTTGTTTATGGTTATTGACAAGACAGATTCCAAGATAAATGCTTTGCTCTGGTAATCTAGGGGAAATTTGTCAGAAGTAATTCATTTTATTGCTAAAGGCAGATCTCTCTGCTTGCCATCTGTCTATTGATTGTGACTTTCTCTTGGATTGTTTTCCCTTAGCTTAGTAAATGTGAGTTCTTCATTTCTTTTTCCATCTGTTTCCTTGTTTTTGATGTCTGGTTTTCTTTGAATCTCTTTCTGGATCACACTCTTTTTGCACCCACGCTGGCAAAGAACTAATGCCTACATTTTACATTTGACATTGCTTCAATATAAAAGTATCTTTTTCCCTTTTCATTTAAACTACTCCAATTAGAAAACAAATGAACTTCCAAAATGGGAATCATTGAGAGGCCATACACTTCTTGATTCCCCTCCCCATCCCCTTGTGCTGCCTTCTTCCCTCACAATTAAACACCTTTGTCAACTTTTCAGGCCCTCACCGTGTCACAGAGTAAGGGAGCTCTAAGAAACATGAGGGAGAATGATCATGTTTTCACTTTGCCATTACTATGGGAAGACCCGTGAGTACATGGGCACATATAATGTTACAGTGTATCATGATCATTTATCAATGTCAGTTGAGTTTAGGAGAGTGTACTTCATTTCTGGTCTTATGATGAACAAAAACAACAGAATTTGATACTTACTATTCTACCAGAAGTGGCAGTGAGATCTAGTAGCCACCAATAACACGCTATGAAAAAAAAAAAATTTCAGAAGACCAGCCTTCTTGACAACACAATAGTAAAATTATTGAAAATATGTAATGGTTACTATACATGAATCTCTTTAACAAAAATTGATTATTCATTGTTAAAATTCACTCTCATACATATATTTTCATGGCACTATATGCCTTTATGTACTAGTGACTAAAAAGAAAGAGGAATCTCTGGGTGGTGCAAAACGTTAAGCTGCACTATGAGCTGAAAAGTTAGAGGTTCAAAACCACCCAGAAGCACTTAGGAAGATAGGCCTGGTGATCTGCTTCTGAAAGGTCATAGCCTTGAAGGTCCTGGGGAGCAGTTTTACTCTGCACACATAGGGTTGTCATGAGTCAGAACTGACTTGATGGCAACTAACAACAACAACAATAAATTGAGAGAAAAAAAGAACTATTTTCAACACTCATCTTAAAATGGATATTCCCATTGTAGTTTTTGCATGATGTCTTGTGATTTCACGATAATACAGTAAAATATGAGTTTTAGTTTTTGTTTTTCTGAATGCAAAATGATATCATTTCTACATATGGAAAGTAGATGTGGAAATTTTCAAATGAAAGAATCATTTAGACTTAAAATGCATAAATATAACTGGTAAAAATTACTAAGTGACATCTTAACAAGGTAGGGTATATTTCTTTATTCCTTAAAATGAATTATATCTGGCTTTGGATGCCTACTTTACAACTTTACCAGAAACTTGCTAACAGATTTTTTTGTAGCTTCTTCCTGGAGCTTATTTAGCACAGGAAGAAAGGAATGGAGGAGGAAGAAATGGAGCCTCTGATTACTAATTGATATCGGTCATTAGTGATGGATCTCTGCCATCTATGAAATGTGGTTGTAGAGTCCCTGGCATGTCCCATTTCAGAAGATGACAATTCAGTATAGGACAAAGATGAGGCAGCAGCAGGCCCAACAAAATTCCTGGCACATGTTAGGAGTTATATAAATAATTGTGGAATGAATGAATTGTTGAGTACATCCTTTTAACTCTCCCTCCTTCCTGTCACCCTAAACATCTTCTACTTATTTCCTGTATCATTTACATTTCTTTATTGTAATCCAATTTCAAAGCTATCATTAAATACTCTCTTTTTAATCCCCACCCATCTAGTCAGACATCAATTCCACTACGTCTATTTGTCATGTATATATCCCTGTACCTTCAGTTTGTCTTAATTCAGATCTCATTAGTTCACAACTCATTCATAGTAATAATTTCCTCACTTATATTTGTTTCTCCAAATATTCCAACAGCTATTTTTTTATGATTTCAGTATGACCTCAGTATGACTGATATTTACCAAAAAGAAACCAGATCATGCTATTTAAATGTTCGATAGCTTCCCATTCCTTATAGAAAAACCTTTTCAAAACCTGAAAGGTCATGCAAGGCCATCTACCAAATGTATACAAACGGAGAGAGGCTCACAGATGGAATCAACATGTCTGAGACCCTATTTAGACTTTTAGCCTACAGAACTGTGAAAAAATAAACTTCTGTTCTTTAAAGTCACCCTCTTGTGGTATTTCTGTTACAGTAGTACTACAAGACTAAGACACCACTTCCTCACGGATCTCCCTTATTTCTCTTCTGTGCACATTGGAGTATTTATTTTATTTTATTTTTTTAATTTTAAGGTCTGGGTAAAATGTCATAACTTCTAGGAAACATTCTTTTTGTTCTAATGGCCAAAAATAGTATCTCCTTAGTGCTACTACAGTATTCTACATTTCCATCAATTTAACACTTATTTTATTTGAACCTATTATTCCAGTTATTTAGTGACATATCTATCTTCCCCATCATCCTCTCCCCAGTATATTCAGGTGCTCTTGAAGGCAGAGCTGTATGTTACTCAATTTCTTTTTTTTTTATTTTTTTTTATTTTTTAATCTCTCTACAGTGCCTCCTGGATGTTCAGTAAATGCTTTTAAATTTAATCGAATGCTGATATATTTTCCCTCAAAAATAACCATTGAGGCATGAAATTTCACTGAAATTCAAACTATTTTATGAAAATAGAAATAGTAGATTTAAAAACAGGCTTAATTTAAATATTCTCTAAATTATCTCTCTCTCTGCTATTCTTGTAATACAGAAGGCATTAAGGACAATAGGAACTTACTCTTGGTAAGTAGAAACACATAACAATTATAGGGTTTTTATACATTATTTCTGTTGTACATTCCTAAGACTGCCATAACAAAATATCACAAAGTGGATGGCTTTAAATAACAGAAATTTATTTTCTCATCGTTCCAGAGGCTAGACTACAAAGAACATGGTATTGGCTTTGTCAATTCCTTGTGACAGCTTAGAGAGAAGAACTGTTCCATGTCTCTCTCCTAGTTTATGGCAGCTGCCAGCAACACTTGGTGTTCTTTTGCTTATAGATGAGCCTCATATGTCTCCCCAGTATGTGACTTTATTTCCCTGTCAGTCCTCTTTTTAAAAAACGCCTGTAATATAGGATTAAGAAAGATCCACCCTACTCTGTTATGATGTAGTTCACTTTACTGATAATATCTACAAAGAAAAATCTTACTTCTTCAAACAAGGTCACATTCACTGTTACAGGGGTTAGGACTTGAGCATATCTTTTTGGGGAATACAATTCAGTCCATGACAATTTCATTTGGTCTCCACAAAAATCTCCTAGAAAAAAATTTAATAGGCTATTTTATCTTCATTTTACAGAAGAAACTAAGGCTCAGAATTGCTCAAGATCACTGAACTAATAAAACTGATAACATAAACTGAGTTCTTTAACCAAACAGCCCACTTATTGTTTCTCCTACTTTTTTTTTAATAGAAGGATAAACATGGGACTATAATATAAATATCAATATGAAGACTGTTATTCAACATAAATAGTTATGCATCACTTAATAAATTATACATCCTGAAATTAAAATAATTATGATCTGAAATTTTCAAAATGTATTCACTTTGCATATTTTAATATTTAGTATTAAAGTGTTTATAAGATTTGACATGTTCTCTCCTCATGGATTTTTTTTTTGTGTTATTCTATAAAATAGTTAAAAAACCTCTTTAAATTTGTTATAAGTGGGTTTACCCTGCAAAAATTATTTAGCCCAGTTTTATGAAGTCGATATATGTGTTGTATTATATTCTGTTGTTTTTTTCTTTTGGGGAATGATAGCAACTGTTAGTTCACTAGAATTGAACCAGAAGAAAATATATAACTGATTATTCCTATTAAATGACATAAAGCCAGGATATTTATGCCATGGTTTAAGAAATGTGACGCGGAGTCAATACGTAAGAAGCAATTCCACCTTGTGTGAGGACTAAGAAAAAGCTCCATATATACCTATTTAAACAAAAGTTAAGGTGATACACGACATACATACAATGCCATTTTTTTATGTAGATGTGGAGAAATGCATAGAAAATAGTAAGATCTTCAAAATTAATTAATGCTTAAAAAGATCTACTTAAATAAAATGAAACATTCCTAACCTGTCAAAAGTCTCTAAATGAGTTTCTGTTGGACTATGAATTCTGTCAACATTAGGAAGGACACAGCTCTATTATCTGGTAGGCAAATTATTCATGACAGTTTTCAACATTTACAATTCTTTTGTAAATAGTGTTGCTGAAAACATGACAATCCCTGAGAATTACTTTGCCACACATTGTCCCTTAAGTCAGCTTATAAAAGACTCTTGATACATAGTCAATTACTTCTATTCAAACTAAAAGTTAGAAAACAATGTGCATGTGTGTGTGTTTGTGTGTGTGTTTGTGTGTGTGTGTGTGTGCTGGAAAGGCAGGATATGGGAGTTGGGGCAGTTAGAGGAAATTGCAGTAATAGAGATATACACACCATACCTTAAAACCTCAAGAATAATTGTGTAGTAAACCAAGTGCTAGACTTGTGAGAGGTAATGGACTGATGGTGCAGTAGTTAAGAGCTCAGGTTATTAACCAGAAGATTGGCAGTTCAAATCCACCAGTTGTTCCTTGGAAAGTCTATGGTACTCTGTCCTATAGGGTCACTATGAGTAGAAATCGACTCAACGGCAATGGTTTGTTTTTTGTTTTTTTTTGATTTAACAGACTGATAATCTACTAATCCAAATAGGACGAAGCTTCATGGAAACAGTCTATTGATTCCAGAATAAGATCAAGTTATAAAATCAAATGCATTTTTTACTTTTAAGAAGAGATTGTACTGAACATGAATATGAGAAAAGCAGGTAACTAACTCTCAAAACAGACATTATAAGCACAACAGTTGCTGTTTTACTTGTATCAGGAATTTAGGGAAGTCAATAAGGATTACATTGTAAATCTGATATGAGAAAATGAAAAAAAGGTCATTAAAAAGAGAGATAGAAAGATATTGAAAAAATATTTAATATATATATAACATATATATATATATATATATATATATATATATATATAAATTGTGAAATTGTGACATGAATTCTTGTGTAAAATTATTAATAGAGATTTTCCTTGACTTCTTTTTGGGAACAAGTAATATTATATTTGGCAATCATTTAATGATTTTAAGCTAATTTTAAACAGTAATTCATATTCTATTGTTATAGATTGAATTGTTTTCCCCAAAAAGATATATTGACATCTTAACTCCTGGTACTGGTGAACATGATCTTGTTTGAAAATAGGGTCGTTGAAGATGTAATCAGTTAACACGTGGTCGTACCTGAGTAGTGTGGGTCTTAGTCCAGGCAGAAAAGAGGGCCAGACGAAGATGCATCTACATGCCAAGAAATGCCTGGGACTACCAGAAGCTGAGAGAGACAAGAAAGGAACTTCCACTAGAGCCTTAAGAGACAACATGACCCTGTCGACGTCTTGAATTTGAACAATTGGTCCCCAGAATTGTGAGATAATACATTTCTGTTGTTAAAAGCCACATACTTTATGATATTTGCATGACAGCACTAGGAAACTAAGACACATACATAAGAATATTAAAAATTAATTAGATTAATGTCCATCCATCTCAGTATTGACCATTGCACCAACATACACCATGTGCCTGAAAAATACATATCAAAGTTAAATTTGAAATTGCTTTGCTGAAGAAAGGAATGTTATTCTGGGAAGGACAGATTAGGTAATTCTCACCAGCCCTCCTACTAATGTCAGCTAGAAGATCTGGATAATATATTTAAAGGCATTGGGAAGTTAATAAGACAGTGTAGGTTTTTAGGACCAAGACTGGGAGAAGAATGAAATTTACCCACTTTCCACTAGCCAATTCCAGAATAAAATAATAATCTGAGATACTGATCTGATGCTATTGTTGTTTTTCTTTTTCTTTTAACTGTGGTAAAACATGTACCACTTTTCAACCAGTCTTAAGTGTATAATTCAGTGACATTACTCACATTCACCATGCTGTGCAACCATTACCACTATCTATTTCCAAAAATATGTTTATCACCCTGAGCAGAAACCCATTATGCCTTAAGCAATAACTCCCTTCTCTTCAACCCCTATCATCTGGAAACCAAGGATAAACTTTTGTCTCTACGTATTTCTTGTTCTAGATATTTCACGTATGAGGAATCATACAGTATATTGCCTTTTGATTCTGACTTACATAACTTAGAATAATGTTTTCAAAGTTCACCCATATCGTAGCATGTATCAGAATGAAAAAATCTGTCTTGGAAGAAATACAGCCAGAATGTCCCTTAGAAGCAAGGATGAGAAGACTTCATACTTTGGACATGTTATCAGGAAGGATCAGTCCCTGGAAAAGGACTGGAGAAGTCTGGTCTTTTTTGTGAGTTAGAAATTTGTTCTACATTTTCTTCCAGCTCTGTCCAGGACCCTCTATTGTGATCCCTGTCAGAGCAGTCAGTGGTGGTAGAAGGGCACCATCTGGTTGTACTGGACTCAGTCTGGTGGAGGCCATGGTAGTTGTAGCCCATTAGTCCTTTGGACTAATCTTTCCCTTGTATCTTGTTTTCTTCATTCTCGCTTGATCTCGAAGGGGTGAGACCAGTGGAGTATCTTAGATGGCTGCTCACAGGCTTTTAAGACCCCAGATGCTACTCTTCAGGGTAGAATGCAGAACATTTTCATTATAAAATATGTTATCCTAACTAAGCTAGATGTTTCCGGATATCATGTTGCCCATAGCCCTCAGCCCAGTAATTTGGTCCCGCAGGGACTTTGAATGTGTCTATGGAGCTTCCATGACCTTTCCTTGGACAAGTTGTGCTGGCTTCCCCAGTATTGTGTACTGTCTTACCCTTCACCAAAGTTGCCACTGATCTATTGTCTATTTAGTATTCCTCCCCACACCCCCCATCCCTCATAACCATCAAAGATTGTTTATTTCTGTGTGTAAACATTTTGGTGAGTTTTTACAGTAGTGGTCTCCTATAATATTTGTCCTTTTGTCATTGGCTTGTTTCACTCAGTATAATGTCCTCCAGTTTCATCCATGAGATGCTTCACAGATTCATCTTTATCATTGCATAATACTTCATTGTGTGTATGCACCAGAGTTTGTTTATCCATTCATCTGTTGATGGGCATCTAGCTTGTTTCCATCTTTCTGCTATTGTGAACAATGCTGCAATGAACATGGGTATGCATATGTCTATTCATGTGATGGATCTTATTTCTCTAGGATATATTCCTAGGAGTGGGATTGCTGGATAGTATGGTATTTCTATTTCTAGCTAAGGAAGTGTCATATCATTTTCCAAAATGGTTGCATCATTTTGCATCCCCACCAGCAGTGCATAAGAGCTCCAATCTCTCCGCAGCCTCTCCAACATTTGTTATTTCCAGTGCTTTTGATTCATGCCAGTAATGCCGGGGTGAGATGGCATCTCCGCGTCTCATTGTGCTTTTGATTTGCATTTCTCTAACAGCTAGTGATTGCAAGCATTTCCTCATGTGTCTGTTAGCCACTTGAATGTCTTCTTTGGTAAAGTGAATGTTCATTTCCTTTGCTCATTTTTTAATTGGATTATTTGTCTTTCTGTTGAAGAGGTGTTAGATTTCCTTATAGATTTTAGAGATTAGGCCTTTGTCTGGCTTATAATGTTCCAATTTTTTTTTCTTTTTTTGCTCTTTTGATGAAGTCTTTTGATGAGCATAATTTTTAGAAGATCCAAGTTATCTAGCTTATCTTCTGGAGTTTGTGGGTTGTTGGTTATGGTTTGTATCCTGTTAATGCAGTGTATTAAGGCCTCTATAGATGGTCCTATTTTTTCTTCTATGAACTTTACAGTTTTGGGTTTTGTATTTAGGTCTTTGATCCATTTTGCATTAATTTTTGTGTATGCTGTGAGGTACAGGTCCTGTTCCATTTTTTTGCAGATGGACAGCCAGTTTTGCGAGCACCATTTGTTAAAAAGAATGTCTGTTCCCCATTTGATGGACTTTGGGCCCTTGTTGAAGATTGGGTGCCCATAGGTGGATGGATTTATATCTCAGTTCTCAATTCTGTTCCATTGGTCAATGTAGCTGTTATTGTACCAGTACCAGGCTATTTTGAATACCTTAGCTGTATAGAAGGTTCTGAGGTTTAGTAGTGCAAGTCTTCCTATTTTATTCCTCTTCTTCAATAGTGCTTCGCTTATCTGGGACTTCTTCTCTTTCAATATAAAGTTAATGATTAGTTTTTCCACCTCTTCAAAAAATTTTCTTGGTATTTGGATCAGGGTTGCATTGTATTTGTAAATTGCTGTGGATAGAAATGTCATTTTCACAATGTTGAGTCTACCTATCCATGAGCATTGTATGTTTTTCCATTTATGTAGATCTCTTTTGGTTTCTTGAAGTAGTGTTTTGTAGTTATGTTTCTATAGGTCTTTTACATCCCTGGTTAGATTTATTCCTAAGTATTTTATTTTTTTAGGGGCTATTATAAATGGTATTGTTTTCCTGATTTCCTTTTCATCATTCTTTTTATTGGTGCATAGGAATCTACCTGAGTTTTGTATGTTTCTCTTGTATCCTGCTAATCTGCTGCATCTTTCTATTAGTTCCAGTACTTGTCTCATGGAGTGTTTGGGTTTTCCATATATAGTATCAGATCATCTGCAAATAGGGACAGTTTAACTTCTTCATTACCAATTTGGATGCACTTTATCTCTTTTTCCTGTCTTATTGCTCTAGCTAGGACTTCCAGCACAATGCTAAATACGAGTGGTGATAAAGGGCTTCCTTACTTTGTTCCTGTCATCAAGTGGAATGTTTTCAGCCTCTCTCCATTAAAAATGATATTGCTTGTTGGTTTTGAATAGATGCCATTTATTATGTTGAGAAAATTCCCTTCTATACCTATTTTATTCAGAGTTTTTATCAGGTATGATTGTTGGACTTTGTCAGATGACGTTTCAGCATCAATGGAGATGATCGTGTGATTCTTTTCTTACTTTTTATTTATGTGGTGGATTACATTGATTTTCTAATGTTGAAGCATCCTTGCATACCTGATGAATCCTACTTGGTCATGGTGTATTATTTTCTTGATATGATACTGAATTCTATTGGCTAGAATTTTGTTGAGAATTTTTGTATCTATATTCATGAGAGATATTGGTCTGTAATTTTCTTTTTTTGTTGCATTTTTGCCTGGTTTTGGTATCAAGGTTACGCTGGCTTCATAGTATGAATATGGAAGTGACATTTCCTTTTCTATATTCTGAAATAGTTTGAGTAGTACTGGTATAAGCTGTTCACTGAATGTTTCATAGAATTCTCCAGTGAAGCCATCTGGGCCAGGGCTTTTCTGTTGTTGTTGTTAGGAGGTTTTTTTTTTTTTAACACCTTTTCTATCTTTTCTCTTGTTAGAGGTCTGTTCAGATTTTCAACATCACTTTGCGTTAGTTTGGATAGGTAATGTGTTTCTAGAAATGTATTCATTTCCTATAGGTTTACAAGATTGTTGGAGTACAGTTTTTCGTAATACTCTGCTATGATCCTTTTTTAATTTCACTTGGGTCTGTTGTAATGTCCCCCATTTCATTTCTTATTTTGGTTATTTGCATCCTCTCCTATTTTTCTTTTGTCAGTCTAGCCAGTGGTTTGTTGATTTTGTTGATCCTTTCAAAGAACTGACTTTTGGTTTTGTTGATTCTATTGTTTTTCTATTCTTTATTTTATTTATTTCTCCTCTGATCTTTATTATTTCCTTTCTTCTGGTATCTGAGGGCTATTATTATTTTTTTTTTTTTTTTGCTATTCTCTTTCTATTTGTTGGAGTTTTGTAGTTAATGTTTTGATTTTGTCCCTTTCTTCTTTTTATTTTTTTGCCATAAATTGTCCTCTGAGGACTGCCTCTGCTGTGTCCCAAAGGTTTTGCTATGATGTGTTTTCATTCTCATTCTATTCTAGAAATTTTTTTATTCCATCTCTGATTTCTTCTATTACCCAGTGATGTGTAAACAGGGTGTTATTCAGTTTCCATGTAATTAATTTTTTTCCTTGTTCTTCCTGTCATTAATTTCTACCTTGATGGGGTTGTGGTCAGAGAAGATACTTTGAACTACTTCAATATTTTGGATTTTGTCAAGGGTTGCTCTGTAGCCTACGATGTGGTCTTATCTGGAGAACATTCCATGTGCATTTAAAAGAATGTATACTTTGCAGCAGTTGGGTGGAGTGTTCTGTATATGTCTATGAGGTCAAGTTGGCTGATTATACCCTTCAGGTCTTCTGTATCTTTGTTGAGTTCCTTTCTAAATGTTCTGTCGTTTACTGAGAGTGGTGTGTTAAAGTCTTCTATTATTGTGGAACTGTCAGTTTCTCTTTTCACAGCTGTTAGAATATACTTTATGTATTTTGGAGCCCTGTCATTGGGTACGTAGATTTTTTATGGCTACATCTTCATGATGGATAGTCCCTTTAATCACTATGCAGTGTCCTTCTTTGTCTTTTATGGTGGATTTTGCTTTAAAGTCTATTTTATCGGAGATTAATTTTTCCACTCCTCTTTTTTGGTAGCTGTTTGCTGGATACATTTTTTTCCATCCTTTGATTTATAATTCATTTATGTCTTTGTTTCTAAGATGTCTCTTGTAGACAGCATATTGATGAATCCTGTTTTTTTTTCCATTCTGTCACTCTCTGTCTCTTTATTGGTGCATCTATGCCATTTACAGTCAGTGTAATTATTGATAGGTGTGAGATTATTGCTGTCATTTTTGTAGTGCTGTTTTTTTGTGGTGCTGATGATTTCTTTGTTATTCGTACTCTCTTGGGCTGAATTCCTTTTGTTTGTGGATTTTTTTTTCTTTTGTTTTTATAGGTTGTGTTTTTACTGAGACTTTATGTGTTTCTTCTTTATTTTGATGAGTAGGTTTGTTAACTTTCTTTGTGGTTACCTTGATATTTACCCTTATCTTCCTAGGTTTGAACCAGTCTATTATTACTTGGTATCGCCTTGCCTCCCTCTCCATTAAAAGGTTCTGTATGTACACCGTTTATTCCTTCTTTTATTGTTCTGTTGTTGTTGTCATTTACAGATTAACTTCTCTGGTTTCCAGTTGTAACTTTTTGGCTTTGGATAGTCCTTGAGAGTTCATTTGCTAGGTTGGTATCAGGCTGGTGTGATCCTGCATCCTAGATTCAGCCTGTGGTCTGATGTTGTTTGTTCTCAGATCAAAGGACTCCCTTTAATAATTCTTGTAAGTTTGGTTTGGTGTTTACATAGTCCCTTAATTTCTGTGTATCTGGAAATATACTAATTTCACCATCATATTTGAACTAGTTTTGCAGGATATATTATTCTTGGCTGGCAATTATTTTTCTTTCAAGATTTTATATATGTCATCCCATTGCCTTCTTGCCTGCATGGTTCCTGCTGAATAATCCGATCTCAGTCTTACTGTTTCTCCTCTGTATGTGACTTTTGTTTTTCTCTAGCTGCTCTCAGCGTTCTTTGTTTGTCTTTGGTTTTAGCAAGTGTGATTATGATATGCCTTGGTGATTTTCTTTTGGGGTCTATCCTATATGGGGTGCATTGAGCTTCTTGGATGGTCAGCTTTTCATCTTTCATAATATTGGGGAAGTCTTCTGTCAGCAGTTGTTCAGGGATACTCTCTGTGTTTTCTGTTTTCTCCCCCTGTTATGGAACTTAGATCACTTGCAGATTTTTGCTTTTGACTGTATCCCACATAATTCTCACGGTTTCTTCATTTTTTTTTTTTTCTGATTTTTCCTCAAACAGAGCTGTACCCAAGTGTTTGTCTTCAGTTTCACTGATCCTGTCTTCCACTGTTTCAAACCTGCTCCTCAGCCCTTCTATGACACTGTCCATTTCTGAAATCTTGTTGTTTATCTTTTGGATTTGTAATTGTTGTTTCTGTATGATATCTAGTTGTGAATTTATTCTGGCGTTTTGTTCCTGTACTATTTTCCTGAATTCTTCCATTGTTTTTCTGTATTTTCCATGAATGTGTCTGCCTTTTCCATGAATTTGTTTATTTTTTTCCTTATTTTTGTCAGCTTTTTGCTTCAACTCTTGGATAGCTCTGAGTATTAGAGATTTGAATTCCCTATCAGGTAGCTCTAGTGCCTTTTCTTCTGCTGGAAAGTCATCTGTTGTTTTATTTTGGACACCTGCAAGAAACATCCTGTCCTGTTTTTGTAAATGTTTTGATATTGTCTGCTGTCTTCGGGGCATTCAGTAGTTATTCTCCTAGTTTATTGATTGTAGATTTGTTTGTTTCATCCTGCTTTTTTGTTTTATTTGGTTATGTATGAGTAGGCTGGATGTGCATTATTTGTTGTTTGCTTGTCTGTGGGCATGATACTTTTCACCTCCTTCTCCAATGGGCAAGGTCAGTCACTCATCTATGGTACAGCATGTACGTCCAATTGAAGGAGAGTTGCTTGGATGGGTTTTTTGTGGCTCGTACTAGGGCTGACACAGTGGGCCTGTAATCAATGCAGGACAGGTTCCTGTAGGCTGTGCCTGTGCTGCTTTTGGGTGTGTTGTTCAGCGCACGGTGCAGGTAGGCAGGAAGAAGGGGGGAGATGGTGATGTGTGGAGCTAAGATGTGTATGGGAAAGAGGAGAGAGGAAAAGTAGATAAAAACATACAAACAAACAAACAAAAAAGAGTGCTATGGGAGCTTGCCATTGGAGTGGAGAGATGAGAGACTGAGAAATGGAGAAAAAGAAAAAAGAAAAAGGTTAAAAGAAAAGAAATGAATAAATAAATATTACGGAAAATAAAGAAAAGCTCCCAGGGATTCCACCAGTGTGGCTTCATGGACTGGGGAAATTGCTCCCAGGCGGTGAAGTACAGCCTGGCTAGAAGAGGTATAGGTGTGTCACACAGTGCCAGGTATTAGGAGACAGGAAAAGAAGGTAAATACAGAGAGATGAGAAACTGAGAAATGGAGAAAGTCAAAAAAGGAAAAAGAGAAGAAAACAAAGCAAAGAAACAAAACAAAACAAAACAAAAAAAACCAAAAAAGGAGAAAAAAGAAATGCCCTGAAGGATTCCACTACACGTCTGTACAGAGTAAAGGATGAGCTCCCAAGCCATGCAGTACTGCCCGGCTAGAAGGGGCTTCCAAGTTGAGAACAGAAAAAGAAAACAAACAAACAAACAAACCAAAACAGAACAAATCAGAACAAACAAACAAACAAACAAAAAGCCCTGAGAGTCCCACCAGCATGGCTATACAGGCCAGGAAGCAGTTTCACAGTTGTGCAGTGTTTCACAACCTTTCAGGAAGAAGCAAAGATGGTACATAGAGCCAGGTATTTAAGAGAAAGGAGGGGAAGGTGGTGAGGTGTAAGGAAGAAATCTAAGAAGCAGAAAAAAGCAACACAAGATGCCAACAAATGGATCTCAGGAACCTGGCAAATGTGGGTGGAATCCAAGCTGGACTGCAGTAAAGCCAAGAGACTGTGGCCAGGAAGCAGAGGAAGCTGAGTGGGGGTGAAGAATGGTGGGGGGGTGGGAAAGCATATATCGCTTGTTACCAGTTGTTCTGTCTCCTGCTGGAAGCTCGGTGAAGCTGCTTTCTCATACTCCCTGGCAGATATGTGCTGCATTTGCTGATAGGGGACCTCTGCGTGTATCTTTCCTTGCTCTCTGTTCTCGGTCAGTTTCTTATCCAGTCAGTGTTTGGCTTAGTTCTTTATCTTTTCATTTGATGCTTAAGGTTTCAGGATTGACATGTGTCTCTGTTTGACTTAGTTTTTTGGATCTTTCCTGTGGAGGGATGGCTTGGCGCTTCTGTCTATAGCGACATGTTGTCTGGAAGTCAGAAAATATTTATTAATTTGATTATTAACAACAGTAATATATTATACTTCTAAAGTATAAATTAATACACATAAGAAAAGCACACAGAACATAAAGCTACCATTTGATAAACTAACACAAATCAAATATCCATATACCAGAACTGAGATAAGGTAAGAGAATAGAACATACCTTGAAAGCTGTAAGATCCCCTTGTACACTCCTCCTTCCTCTTCTCTAAATGTTATCACTATACTTACTGACTGAAAAACTGTAGTTAACATATTCTTGTTTTAAAACTAAAACACACACACACACAGAATCAGAGGCTTCTGCTTTCACTTCAGTGATGTAGAGACCTGGAAAATGTGACTTCTACCCTTATAAGCAACCAAAAAAGAAAAAGAAAAGAAAAAAATCTGAGAAAGCTGAAAATCAATGAATTTTCTTTAAACTCTCACAGAACTGAGGTCACAGTGAGGTCACAGGACAAACTTCTCATCTAAAATCTATAAAGACTTGTAGTTGTTAGGTGCCATCGAGTCAGTTTGGACCCCTAGCAACCCTATGGATGACAGAATGAACCACTGTCCTGTCCTGCATCATCCTTACAATTATTGTTACTTTTGAGTCCATTGTTGCAGCCACTGTGTCAGTCCATCCTGTTGAGGATCTTCCTCTTTTTCTCTGGCCCTCTACTTTACCAAGTGTGATGTCCTTCTCTAGGGATTGACTCCTCCTCATAACATGTCGAAAGTACCTGACTAATCTCGCCATCCTCACCTATAAGAAGCACTCTGGCTGTACTTCTTCCAAGACAGACTTGTTCATTCTTCTGGCAGTCCATGGTATATTTAATATTCTTTGCCAACACCATAATTCAAAGATGTCAATTCTTCTTTGGTCTTCCTTATTCATTGTCCAGCATTTGCATTCCTATGAGGCAATTGAAAAATACATAGGTGCCTTCATTTAAGGAGAGAGAACATCTGAGCTTCTGTTTACCTGAGATAGATACTATTAAATGCCATCTAAGCCAGTAAAATAATTCATCTAGAAATTTTACAAACTGTTTAAAGCCAAGTGGGGGCTAGAATAAGAGTGTGAAAACCATGGAGTTCCATAGACTCTCCAGTAGTAGCCTTTTCCTCCAGGAACCCTAACAGGCAATCACAGAGATGAATGGGTAGAATCCTGAGAAATCAGCCCCTATAATGTTGGCTGGAACACGGCAACAGTGGCAACTGCCACACCTTCATTCACTTCCCCTGGCTCTTCTAAGTAACAAAAGCCATTTTCTGAAGAGGAAAGGGCAACAAAAATGTGGCTTGTGGATACCGGTGGAAGTCCACTGAGGCTGTGGTATGAGGACAGAGGAAAAAAGACTCTCCCAGGAGAAGGAATAGGAATAACTGCTATGTCAAAATTAAATCTACAGAGTGGGTAGTAACACTCGTGAAAGCCACATCCCCATGATCTAGGCTCTCAGTGTCAGCTTAAGATTTATTTAGAAAATGAGAGGAATTCTTTTCTCTATTTTATAAATCTTAGTTCATTTTTGATCATTGACATTTTTTGGGAATTGTCCATTAACTCTAATTTATCAAACTTATTGCTTCAGAATTTTACATATTTTTCTATAATAACTTTCTTCTTTTTTCATATGTTTTGCATCTTGTATATTTTTGCTAACAAGAGTCAGGTAAAAATAACATTTGAATAGGGTTAAGAGAGCTTAAAGAGAGAGATTCCCTCTGGATAGTAGTTCAAAGAGAAGACCCAAAGCCAAGTGGAGAGCTAATTTCAAACCTAGCCAAACTCTTAACTGGGTAACACAAACCCTGTCACTTACAGACCGAGAAAGAAAGACATGCTCAACCATAAATATAAAAACAAAAATATTTACCTGTCTACCAGGGCTCAGCATAAATTTAGTTGTGAAATCCCAGATAGCTAATATTTCAGACTTTTTGGACCATATGATCAACATCAAAATTTCTCAATTCACTCAATATTCCAGTGTGAAAGCAACTATAGATGATACATAAATAAGTGATCATGTGTTGTATTCCAATAAAGCTTTATTTATAGATACTGAAATTTGAATATACTATAATTTCATGTGTCACAAAATATTATTCTTTAAATTTTTGTCCAAACACTTAAAAATGAAAAAGATTTCATATAATCATGGGCTGTACAAAAACAGATAGCAGGCCTGATTTGAAATATGGGCCAGCTTGCCAATCCCTGTTCTTTATAACATGCTGTGTTTTACACAAAAATTGGGAGGCATAAATAAACAAGATAAACCACAGCCTGAAGAGACAAATCAATAATTAATACAAGGTACAAACACAACATAGCTGTTGATATATCAGACAGGGAAATTAGAATACGATTACTATGTTAAAAACTTTAATAGAAAAGATCTCGTACATATTTTTCAGCAGAAATTAAAACTATAACAAAGAACCAAATATAAGTGCTAGAACTTCTGGCCAACATGGTGCTATAGACAGAAGCATCACACCATTCCTCCACAATGAAGACCCCAAAAACTAAGTCAAACAGAGACAAACATCAATCCTGAAACCCTAAGCATCAAAGTGAAGAGATAAATAACTCAGCCAAGCAACAGATGGAATAAGAAACAAACGGAGAACAGAGAGTGAGGAGAGATACATGTAGAAGTCCCCTATCAGCTAAGGCCGGGCAGATTCGCCATCTTGGATTCCTGTTGGAGATCAGCAAACAGGAAGTACGGGAAAGTAGCTTCATGGAGCTTCCAGTAGGAGACAGAACAACTGGTAACAAGCAATATACGCTTTCCCACTCCCCAACTTCTTCACTCCCACTCGGCCTCCTCCGCTTCTTGCAGCCACAGTTTCTTGGCTGGGAGGCACCAGCTTCAGCCCTTTGCCACTTGGATTCCACCCACCTACACTGGCTGGCTCTTGAGGGTCATTTGTTTGTTGATGGTGTTGCTTTCTTCCTCTTCTTTTGGTTTCTTCCATACCTCTCACCACCTCTCTCTCCTTTCTCTCAAATACTTGGCTCCATTTGCGATCTTTGCTTCTCCCTGAAAGGCTATGAAACCCCGCTCAGCTGTGAAACTGCTTCCTGACTCACACCGCCATGCTGGTGGGGTCCCCGGGGCTTTTTGTTTCTTTGTTTGTTCTGGTTGGTTCTGCTTTGATTTCTTTGTTTTCTTTTTCTTTTCTCGGCTGGGGAGCCTCTTCTAGCAAGGCAGTACTGTGCAGCTTGGGAGATACTTCCTCAGTCTGTACAGCTGCACAGTGGGATCCTTGGGGACATTTCTTTTTTTCTTTCCTTTTTTTTGCGTTTTGTTTGTTTTTTGTTTTATTTTCTCTCTTCTTCCCTTTTTGTTTTTCTTCTTTTCTCAGTTTCTCATCTATCTATATTTACTGTCTTTTCCTGTCTCCTGAATACCTGGTGCTGTGTGACACCTCTACCCTTCTAGCCAGGGTGTAATTCTTGGCCTAGGAGAAACTTCCCCAGTCCTTGCAGCCACATTGGTGGGATGACTGGTGGATTTTCTTTTTTCTTTTTTTTTTCTACCTTTAATTAATTTTATTCCTCTTTTTTTTTCCCCTTTTACTCTCCATTTCTTGGTTTCTCATCTCTCCATTCCAATGGCAAGCTCCCTTAGCATTCCTTTTTGGTTGTTTGTTGGTTTTTGGCTCCTGTTTCTCTCTCCTCTCTTTCCATTTCCTGTACCCATCTTAGCTCCACACATCACCATCTCCCCCCTTCTTCCTGCCTACCTGCACCGTGCGCTGAACAACACACCCAAAAGCAGCACAGGCACAGCCTACAGGAACCTGTCCTGCATTGATTACAGGCCCACTGTGTCAGCCCTAGTACGAGCCACAAAAAACCCATCCAAGCAACTCTCCTTCAATTGGACGTACATGCTGTACCATAGATGAGTGACTGACCTTGCCCATTGGAGAAGGAGGTGAAAAGTATCATGCCCACAGACAAGCAAACAACAAATAATGCACATCCAGCCTACTCATACATAACCAAATAAAACAAAAAAGCAGGATGAAACAAACAAATCTACAATCAATAAACTAGGAGAATAACTACTGAATGCCCCGAAGACAGCAGACAATATCAAAACATTTACAAAAACAGGACAGGATGTTTCTTGCAGGTGTCCAAAATAAAACAACAGATGACTTTCCAGCAGAAGAAAAGGCACTAGAGCTACCTGATAGGGAATTCAAATCTCTAATACTCAGAGCTATCCAAGAGTTGAAGCAAAAAGCTGACAAAAATAAGGAAAAAAATAAACAAATTCATGGAAAAGGCAGACACATTCATGGAAAATACAGAAAAACAATGGAAGAATTCAGGAAAATAGTACAGGAACAAAACGCCAGAATAAATTCACAACTAGATATCATACAGAAACAACAATTACAAATCCAAAAGATAAACAACAAGATTTCAGAAATGGACAGTGTCATAGAAGGGCTGAGGAGCAGGTTTGAAACAGTGGAAGACAGGATCAGTGAAACTGAAGACAAACACTTGGGTACAGCTCTGTTTGAGGAAAAATCAGAAAAAAAAAAAAATGAAGAAACCGTGAGAATTATGTGGGATACAGTCAAAAGCAAAAATCTGCAAGTGATCTAAGTTCCATAACAGGGGGAGAAAACAGAAAACACAGAGAGTATCCCTGAACAACTGCTGACAGAAGACTTCCCCAATATTATGAAAGATGAAAAGCTGACCATCCAAGAAGCTCAATGCACCCCATATAGGATAGACCCCAAAAGAAAATCACCAAGGCATATCATAATCACACTTGCTAAAACCAAAGACAAACAAAGAACGCTGAGAGCAGCTAGAGAAAAACAAAAGTCACATACAGAGGAGAAACAGTAAGACTGAGATCGGATTATTCAGCAGGAACCATGCAGGCAAGAAGGCAATGGGATGACATATATAAAATCTTGAAAGAAAAATAATTGCCAGCCAAGAATAATATATCCTGCAAAACTAGTTCAAATATGATGGTGAAATTAGTATATTTCCAGATACACAGAAATTAAGGGACTATGTAAACACCAAACCAAACTTACAAGAATTATTAAAGGGAGTCCTTTGATCTGAGAACAAACAACATCAGACCACAGGCTGAATCTAGGATGCAGGATCACACCAGCCTGATACCAACCTAGCAAATGAACTCTCAAGGACTATCCAAAACCAAAAAGTTACAACTGGAAACCAGAGAAGTTAATCTGTAAATGACAACAACAACAGAACAATAAAAGAAGGAATAAACGGTGTACATACAGAACCTTTTAATGGAGAGGGAGGCAAGGCGATACCAAGTAATAATAGACTGGTTCAAACCTAGGAAGATAAGGGTAAATATCAAGGTAACCACAAAGAAAGTTAACAAACCTACTCATCAAAATAAAGAAGAAACACATAAAGTCTCAGTAAAAACACAACCTATTAAAACAAAAGAAAAAAAAAATCCACAAACAAAAGGAATTCAGCCCAAGAGAGTACGAATAACAAAGAAATCATCAGCACCACAAAAAAACAGCACTACAAAAATGACAGCAATAATCTCACACCTATCAATAATTACACTGACTGTAAATGGCATAGATGCACCAATAAAGAGACAGAGAGTGACAGAATGGAAAAAAAAACAGGATTCATCAATATGCTGTCTACAAGAGACATCTTAGAAACAAAGACATAAATGAATTATAAATCAAAGGATGGAAAAAAATGTATCCAGCAAACAGCTACCAAAAAAGAGGAGTGGAAAAATTAATCTCCGATAAAATAGACTTTAAAGCAAAATCCACCATAAAAGACAAAGAAGGACACTGCATAGTGATTAAAGGGACTATCCATCATGAAGATGTAGCCATAAAAAATCTACGTACCCAATGACAGGGCTCCAAAATACATAAAGTATATTCTAACAGCTGTGAAAAGAGAAACTGACAGTTCCACAATAATAGAAGACTTTAACACACCACTCTCAGTAAACGACAGAACATTTAGAAAGGAACTCAACAAAGATACAGAAGACCTGAAGGGTATAATCAGCCAACTTGACCTCATAGACATATACAGAACACTCCACCCAACTGCTGCAAAGTATACATTCTTTTAAATGCACATGGAATGTTCTCCAGATAAGACCACATCGTAGGCTACAGAGCAACCCTTGACAAAATCCAAAATATTGAAGTAGTTCAAAGTATCTTCTCTGACCACAACCCCATCAAGGTAGAAATTAATGACAGGAAGAACAAGGAAAAAAATTAATTACATGGAAACTGAATAACACCCTGTTTACACATCACTGGGTAATAGAAGAAATCAGAGATGGAATAAAAAAATTTCTAGAATAGAATGAGAATGAAAACACATCATAGCAAAACCTTTGGGACACAGCAGAGGCAGTCCTCAGAGGACAACTTATGGCAAAAAAATAAAAAGAAGAAAGGGACAAAATCAAAACATTAACTACAAAACTCCAACAAATAGAAAGAGAATAGCAAAAAAAAAAAAAAAAAATAATAGCCCTCAGATACCAGAAGAAAGGAAATAATAAAGATCAGAGGAGAAATAAATAAAATAAAGAATAGAAAAACAATAGAATCAACAAAACCAAAAGTCAGTTCTTTGAAAGGATCAACAAAATCAACAAACCACTGGCTAGACTGACAAAAGAAAAATAGGAGAGGATACAAATAACCAAAATAAGAAATGAAATGGGGGACATTACAACAGACCCAAGTGAAATTAAAAAAGGATCATAGCAGAGTATTACGAAAAACTGTACTCCAACAATCTTGTAAACCTATAGGAAATGAATACATTTCTAGAAACACATTACCTATCCAAACTAACGCAAAGTGATGTTGAAAATCTGAACAGACCTCTAACAAGAGAAAAGATAGAAAAGGTGTTAAAAAAAAAAAAACCTCCTAACAACAACAACAGAAAAGCCCTGGCCCAGATGGCTTCACTGGAGAATTCTACCAAACATTCAGAGAAGAAGTTATACCAGTACTACTCAAATTATTTCAGAACATAGAAAAGGAAGCAACACTTCCAAATTCATTCTTTGAAGCCAGAATAACCCTGATACCACAATCAGGCAAAGATGTTACAAAAAAAAAAAAAAAGAAAGAAAATTACAGACCAATATCTCTCATGAATATAGATGTAAAAATTCTCAACAATATTCAAGAGAATAGAATTCAGCATCATATCAAAAAAAATAATACTTCACAACCAAGTAGGATTCATAGCAGGTACGCAAGGATGTTTCAACATTAGAAAATCAATCAGCATAATCCACCACATAAATAAAAGGAAAGAAAAGAATCACATGATCATCTCAATAGGTGAAGAAAAGACATTTAATAAAGGTCAACACCGATTCCTGATAAAAAACTCTCAATAAAATAGGTATAGAAGGGAAATTTCTCAACATAATAAAGGGTATCTATGCAAAACTAACAGGCAACATCTTTCTTAATGGAGAGAGGCTGAAAACATTCCCCTTGAGAACAGGAATAAGACAAGGATGCTCTTTATCACCACTCCTATTTAACATTGTGCTGAAAGTCTTAGCTAGAGCAATAAGGCAAGAAAAAGAAATAAAGGGCACCCAGATTGTTAATGAAGAAGTTAAGCTGAACCGGTTTGCAGATGATATGATGCTATACATAGAAAACCCTAAAGACTCCATGAGAAAACAACTGGAACTAACAGAAAGATTCAACAGAGTAGCAGGATACAAGATAAACATACAAAAATCAGTGGGGTTCCTATACATCAATAAAGAGAATGATGAAAAGGAAATCAGGAAAACAATACCACTTTTAACAGCCTCTAAAAAAATAAAATGCTTACGAATAAATATAACCAGGGATGTAAAAGACCTATACAAATAAAACTACAAAACACTATTGCAAGAAAACAAAAGGGATCTACATAAATAGAAAAACATACTATGCTCATGGATAGGTGGACTCAACTTGTGAAAATGACAATTCTACTCAAAGCAACTTACAAATATAATGCAAACTTGATCCAAATATCAACAAAATTCTTTAAAGAGATGGAAAAATTATTCATTAGCTTTATATGGAAAGGGAAAAAGCCCCAGATAAGTAAGGCACTACTGAAGAAGAAGAATAAAGTAGGAGGACTCCCACTACATCACCTTAGAACCTATTGTACAGCTACAGTAGTCAGAACAGCCTGGTACTGGCACGATGACAGATACACTGACCAAAGGAACAAAATTGAGAACCCAGATGTAAAACCATCCACCTATGGTCACCTGGTCTTTGACAAGGGCCCAAAGTCCATCAGATGGGGAAAAGACAGTCTGTTTAACAAACGGTGCTGGCAAAACTGATGTTCATCTGCGAAATATGAAACAGGACCCATACCTCACACCATACAAAGAAACTAATTCAAAATGGATCAAAGACCTAAATATAAAGCCAAAAACGATAAAGTTCGTAGAAGAAAAAATAGGATCAACGCCAGAGGCTCTAATGCACGGTATTAACAGGATACAAACCATAACCAACAACACACAAACTCCAGAAGATAAGCTAGATAACTGGGATCTTCTAAAAATTAAACGCTTATGCTCATCAAAAGACTTCACCAAAAGAACAAAAAGAGAACATACAGACTGGGAAAAAAATTTTGGACATTACAAGTCAGATAAAGGTCTAATCTCTAAAACCTACAAGAAAATCTAACACCTCTACAACAAAAAGACAAATGATCCAATTAAAAATGGGCAAAGGGAATGAACAGACACTTTACCAAAGAAGATATTCAAGCAGCCAACAGACACATTAAGAAACGTTCATGACCACTAACCATTAGAGAAATGCAAATGAAACAACAGTGAGATACCATCTGGCACGAATCAAAAACACTGGAAATAACAAGTGTTGGAGAGGCTGTGGGGAGATTGGAACTCTTATGCACTGCTGGTGGGAATGCATAATGATACAACAATTTTGGAAGATGATATGGTGCTTCCTTAGAAAGCTAGAAATAGAAATACCATGTGATGCAACAATCTCACTCCTAGGAATATATCCTAGAGAAATAAGAGTCGTCACTAGAATAGACATATGCACACCCATGTTCATTGCAGCATTGTTCACAATAACAAAAAGATGGAAACAACCTAGATGTCCATCAACAGAAGAATGGATAAACTATGGTACATACACACAATGGAGTATAATGCAACGATAGAGAACAATGATGAATCTGTGAAGCATCTCATCAATGAAACTGAAGTACATTAAGCTGAGTGAAATAAGTCAGTCAGAAAAGGACAAATATTGTCTGAGAGCTCTACTGTAAAAACTCATGAAAATGTTTACACACAAAAAGAAACAATCTTTGCTGGTTATGAGGGATGGGATATGTGTGTGGGAGGAAACTAAATAGACAATAGATAAGTGGTAACTTTGGTGAAGGATAAGACAGTACACAATACTGGGGAAGCCACTACAACTTGTCCAGGGAAAGATCATGGAAGCTCCATAGACACATCCAAACTCCCAGAGGGACCAAATTGCTGGCCGGACGGCGGTGGGCAACAAGGTCTCGGGGAACATCCAGCTCAACTGGCATAACACAGTTTATAAAGAAAATGTTCTACATTCTTCCTTGGTGAGTAGTATCTGGGGTCTCAAAAGCCTGTGAGCAGCCATCTAAGATACTCCACTGGTCTCACCCCTTCAGGAGCAAGGGAGAATGAAGAAAACAAGATACAATGAAAAAAATAGTCCAAAGGACTAACGGACCACAACTACCATGGCGTCCACCAGACTGTGTCCAGTACAACTAGATGGTGCCCGGCTGCCACCACTGACTGCTCTGACCGGGATCACAACAGAGGGTCCCGGACAGAGCTGGAGAAAAATGTAGAACAAAATTCTTACTCACAAAAAAAGACCAGATTTACTGGCCTGACAAAGATTGGAGAAACCCCTAGAGTATGGCCCCCAGACACCCTTTTAGCTCAGTAATGAAGTCACTCCCAAGGTTCATCCTTCAGCCAAAGATTAGACAGCCTCAAAAAAATAAAACGAGACTAATGGGGCACAACTGTTCAGGGACAAAGACTAGAAGGTAGGAGGTGACAGGAAAGCTTATAATAGGGAACCCTAGGTTGAGAAGGGAGAGTGTTGACATCTCACAGAGTTGTTAACCATTGTCATAAAACAATATGTGTACCGTTTAATGAGAAAATATTTGTTCTGTAAACCTTCATCTAAAGTGCAATAAAAAAAAAAATCTAAAAAAAAAATAAATATTTTCCTTGGCATGAATGTTCATTTGTAATGTTCACCATCAGTTACCAGATAATATTTTTCTCCCATTAAATTAACTTTCCTCTTCAGTATACTCATTAAATATTCTGAAGGTTAAGTCTTCAATAATTACAGGAATTCTCTCTAGAAATTTAATCTCCAGTAATTATTATCATCTTTTAATATCCACATAATCATTGCCCTTTATTTACAGCCACAGATTATTTAAGAAATTAAGACACTTAACTAACTCCTATATTTCAAAAGCTCTCTGTATCTGGAGAGATGTTTGAACCCCAACCTCTGAATATTTAGTCAAGATTATGAAAGATTTAAAACCTTTTATTCGTTTGCAGTCCTTCAAACTCATTCAAGAATTTTACCCTAGTAAATTATGTTCCTGAATCTTTTCCTATAAACCCATGTGATTACTTAGTGCTTGCTTAAAATGCACAGGCTGAAACTAAACTGGCATTCATGTTTTCAAATGCTCGAGCATTCTAATCTCCCTAGGTATCTCACATTTCTTAAGCAAAATGAGGGGACTGTTTTACACAATGAAACTGGAATGCGACATATTTTATTTCCTTCAGCAACCCTTATGTTGATTTTGCTTACTAGGAAGAGCATGTCATCTCTGTTAGGATAAGCATTTGAACTGTCAGAGTCTGAATGATTATACTGGACATAAGTAATTTATGTTTCAAAAAGCTGTTCAGCACCATCAACATCTATTACACACGCTATTGAGAAATACAGTTAAGCCTTTCTGATGCACAGATTTTCAATGCCAGTCACATATGAGATAAATGATAGTTCTTTAAATCTTCGTAGTTGGAAAGTTATAGTTTCTTAGTCTATCTTTCAGTGAGGAATGTTCAGATAATACTTAAAAGTTATTGCCATAAGCACACATTTTTTTTTCCTCATCCATATCTCATAGCTGGCTTATATTGCATTATATTACAGAAACAAAACAAAACCAAAGAAAATCAAACAAAATATCTACACAGTATTTTTTGATGGAATAGTTCATCAAAGATATATGTATATATACTTCATCTCAGGTATTTTGGACTTGTTATCAGGAGGAACCAGTCCCTGGAGAAGGACATCATGATTTGTAGAGTATCAGCAAAAAAGAAGAAGACCCTTAACAAGACAGATTGACACAGTGGCTTCAACAATGAGCTCAAGCGTAACAACATTTATGAGGATGGAATAGGACTGGGAATTGTTTCCTTCTGTTGTACATAGGGTCGCTAAGAGTTGGAACCGACTCCACGACATCTAACAACAACAGCAACATATCAAAGTTTATGCTGTCTGAATACAAAGACATTTGCTAAGTGTTTAGTGATAAGCAACGTTTAGGAAAAAGAAATATTTCACATAAAAAAGTCAAAGAGAAATAATTTAGGATTTGACGTATTTGAGACATGTTATATCCAGCCCTTTTTGCAAACAATATTGATAGATACTAGATGGTTACTGCACTTATTATTTTGGTTATTTTGTTCATTATTTCCAGGAGAAAGTAGGGAAGGCATGAAATGAATGGAGTAGAATGTATTTGCTAAAAGACTACAGTCGGTTCTTATATACAGTTCTGATTTTATAAGTTAATGTCATTGTCAGGTAATTTGTTGAATATGTAGCATTGTATTCACAAAATCCTAGTAAAATTCTGTTAATCTGCATATATTGAGAGACGAGTAAGTAAAAAGATACATATATTGAAGACTGATTAGTACTTAACTAAAACTGGCATGCAATGCTTGGGAAGCAAATGAGTAGGGGTGGAGGGGTCTCTCTATGACAAAGAGAATGACATAATCATGGTGACAGAAATTTTGTAAATGCAATTCCCCTTACCTTGAAGGTAGCATTGCTCTCCAACCTTTTATGACCTACATATGTAGTTTATCAGAAAAAACCTTTTTTAGAAGTTAATTTGCGTTTGCTTTTGGAAAATTAGCTTGAAACAAGGTAACTTTCACTGCAGAGTTGAAAAAGTACATGTCCAGGGCTGAGCAGGATTGGGGCAGAAGTGATCAGGATTTGAAACGAAGTACTAAAGGAGTATTTGGGGGAATAAAATAGAGTTACCCCTTTCTTGGGAAATTCAGCTATTTAGTAACATCAAAGGAGAAAGATGGGAAAAAATTAATATTATTATTCAATGAATTCTATGAAAAGGCTAAGTCCTTTTCCCAGAAGGCAGGGTACTGACTCTGAAGATTAGAATCAGGAGGGTATAGCAAAACTGGAATTGAAGAGATTTTACAGCTATGGTATTGACAGTACTTGGATAGAAGAATAGAGAATGAAGGTAAAAATATTTGGGTTAGAGTTTTCTAAAGACAGGAACTTTCAAGCCAAAATGCAAATATTACTGTCTCTTCTGATGGTATACCTACCCTGTTTGTCATTAGGGAGAAGGTAAAACTAACTTAGTATGTTCTCTCTCTTTTCTTTGAGGAAAGAGGCCTGTTTTAGTAGGTCTGAAAAGTCTCATTCAGAAGAAGATGCAGAACGAGGGATATTATTGCTGATGTCAGATGGCTCTTGGCCCAAAGGAGAAAGAAAAATCAGAAAGATGTTTGCCTGTGTTTTACTGACTACACAAAGGCATTCGATTATATGGATCATAGCCAATTATGGATAACATTGCAAAGAATGGGAGTTCCGGAGTGCATAATTGTGCTCATGTGGAACTTGTACATAGGTCAAGAAGCAGTCGTTCAGACTGAACAAGAAGATACTGCATGGGTTAAAATCAGGAAAGGTGTGCATCAGGGATGTATCTTTTCACTATACTTATTCAATCTGTAGGCTGAGCAAATAATCCAAGAAGCTGGACTATATGAAGAAGAATATGGCATCATGATTGGAGGAAGACTCATTGACAACCTGTGATATGTAGATGACACAACCTTGTTTGCTGAAGTTAGGCAGGACAAGAATGCAGGGAAGAACATTCCAAGGAGCGCTGGTGGTGCAGTGGTTATGAGTTAGGTTACTAACCAAAATGGTGACAGTTCGAACCCACCAGCCACTCTGCAGGAGAAAGATGTGACAGAGTGGTTCCGTAAAGATTTATAGCCTTGGAAACTGTATGGGGCAGTTCTACTCTGTCTTATGTGGTCTCTATGAGTCAGAATCAAGAGCAAAGGGTTTGGGTTTTTTTTTTTTGGTTAATGCTGTAAAATGGCATGGCTGAGGCATCTGATCTCCTGTACTTCAAAGGGGGAAGTTGAATGAAGATCAACAGCCTAAGGCTGATTCCTATGAGGCTGAGATCAGACACACCAACTCTCACCACCATCTTTACCAATTCTGACACCAACCACCCCTCCCACAGTACATTCTATTTCTCTGCTGAGTTTGATAATTCATTGCAATGAACACACAGAATTCGAAGACAATACTTAACGATTATGGGGTTTATTAGGGAAGTAACAGGTTACAACTCGGGTTCAGGATGCTTGGGATACAGTTCTTCCATCAAGACAGCCTCTTCTCAGCCATGCCAGCAGGCATGCATCTCTCTGGTCCCTCAGCCTCTGCCCTGATTGGGCTAGTGTTACAAAGCTCTTTTAGCTCTGCTGGTAAGTGTCCAGAGGCACCCCACTCTGCCAGTAAGCCTTGGCCTGAAGGAGCTCATCTCTAGCACCACAGGTTGGGAAACGTAACTCCATCAAGTGCCCAGAGGCACCTCATTCCTCCAGCAAGTCTCCTGCCCAAAGGTTCTAAGCTTTCCTGTTCAGTGGCTGGGAAGCCCCACTGCATCATCTTATACTGGTCTCTCCTGCTTCCATTTCTCTGCCACTGATTCTCGCTGTGTTACAGGTATTTCTCTGTCTCCTGGTTCCAGTAGCTTCTCAGCACAGTGAACCCGGGTCCAAAGGATGCCCTATGCTCCTGGTTTTTCTTCGCTGGTGGTGCCGAAGTAGTCTCCTGCATCTGGGATTGCTCATTTTAAGACTAACAGGATGGCAAAACTGACCAATCTCCCTTTGTTAGGATTCCATAGACCTTATTTACATGGTCCCACCACATGGGTGCCATGAACTTTATCTGCATTATTAGAAGCTGTCCAATCCGTTTGGTAGGCCACAGTTACTTTATTTGTATAGTCCCACCCAATCACTTGGGTGAGAGTTGCAAGACCATGGCAAAAAAGGTCATATAAAAGCAACCCATGGCACCACAAATGCCAAATTTAAACTTAAATTGTACATCTCTGAGCTGCGAGTACTTTTAACCACTAGTGTGTGAAATATCAGAAAGGGTGGAGTAGAAAATGAAGCCAGAGACAAGGATCAACTCATGGAGGATCTGTTTTAGCTCTGAGAAGCTTCAACTTCATTCTAAAAATTATGGAGCCATTAATAGTAGTTCTCAAGTAAGTTCTCAATCCAAGGTTGTGTCAAAATGTAAGAATGAAGAGTTAAAAAAACAAAAGTGTTTTGAAACCATTCCAAACTTATTATAATATACTCCATGCTCCATTACTCCAAACCAGTGCATTAAATGTTATTGTTGTTAGGTGCAGTCGAGTCAGTTCCAGCTCATAGTGACCCTATGGACAACAGATCAAAACACTTCCTGGTCCTGAGCCATTCTCACAATTGTTGCTATGTTTGAACTCATTGTTGCAGGCACTGTGTCAACCCATCTCATTGAGGGTCTCCCTTTTTTTTTGCTGACCCTCTACATTACCAAGTATGATGTCCTTCTCCAGGGACTAGTCTCTCCTGATACCATGCCCAACATTAGTGAGATGAAGTATTGTCATCCTTTCTTCTAAAGAACATTCTGGCTGTACTTCTTCCAAGACAGATATTCTCTTTCTTCTGGCAGTCCATGGTATATTATGTCATCTTTGTCAACATCATAATTCAAGGGCATCAGTTCTTCTTTGCTCTTCCTTATTCATTGAAGTGGTCAAGGGTTTTATTTTACTTGGATCCTCAATCAACACCCACGGAAGGAGCAGTCAAGAAATCAAACAACGTATTGCATTGGGCAAATCTGCTGCAAAAGACCTCCTTAAAGTGTTAAAAAGCAAACAAGTCACTTTGAAGACTAAAGTGTGCCAGACCCAAAAACCCATTGCCATTTACTTGATTTCTATTCATAGAGACCCTATAGGACAGAATGGAAATGGCCCATAAGGTTTCCAAGGCTATAATCTTTACGGAGGCAAACTGCTATGTCTTTCATCCTGGAGCAGTTGGTGGATTTGAACTGCTGACTTTTTCATTAGCAGCACAGCACTTAACCACTGTGCCACCAGGGCTCTGCTTGACCCAAGCCATGGTATTTTCAATTGCCTCATATGAAAGTTGGACAATGAAAGAGGAAGTGTGTTAAATGGTGTAGAAAAGATGTGCCATTCTTAGTTTTGTATGCTCGATAGTTAGTCTGGCAGTAATGAAAAGATATACTACAATAATGATAAATGATTAGGGCCAGAATGAATGCAATGGTGATAACAATGAAGAGAAAAATTTGAATTCAAGACATATACAGTAACATAGAATCAAACTAGAATGAAAACACACCCTACCAGAACCTTTGGGACACAAAAGCAGTGCTCAGAGGTCATTTCATAGCAGTAAATGCACACATCCAAAAAGAAGAAAGGGCATTAAACCTACAACTGGAACAAGTAGAGAGAGAGCAGCAAAAGAAGCCTTCAGGTGCAAGAAAGAAGGAAATAATAAGAATTATAGCAGAATTAAATGAAATAGAGAATAGAAAAACAATTGAAAGAGTTAACAAGTCCAAAAGCTGGTTCTTTGAAAAGATGAACAAAATTGATAAACCATTGGCTAAACTGACAAAAGAAAAACAGGAGAGAAATCAGATAACCCATATAAGAAATGAGATGGGTGATATCACAACAGACCCAACGGAAATTAAAAGAATCATAACAGATTATTATGAAAAATTTTACTCTGACAAATTTGAAAACCTGGAGGTAATGGACAAATTTCTAGAAACTCACTACCTACCTAAATTAACACAAACATAGGTAGAACAACTAAATAAACCCATAAAAAGAGATTGAAAAGGTTATTAAAAAACTCCCAACAAAAAAAAGCCCTGGCCTGGATAGCTTCACTGGAGAATTCTACCAAACTTTCAGAGAAGAGATAACACCACTTCTACTAAAGGTATTTCAGAGCATAGAAAAGAAAGGAATACTGCCAAACTCATTCTATGAAGCCAGCATAACCCTGATACAAAGACCAGGTAAAGACATCACAAAAAAAGAAAATTACAGACTGATATCTCTCGTGAACATTGACGCAAAAATCCTCAACAAAATTTTAGCCAATAGAATTCAGCAACATATCAAAAAAGTAATTCACCATGACCAAGTAGGATTTATTCCAGGTATGCAGGGATGATTCAACATTAGAAAAATAATCAACGTAATCCATCACATAAATAAAACAAAAGAACCACGTGATCTTATCAATTGATGCAGAAAAGGCAAGGGACAAAGTTCAACACCTGTTCATGATAAAAACTCTCAAAAAATAGGAATAGAAGGGAAATTCCTCAACATAATTAAGGGCATTTATACAAAGCCAACAGCCAACATCATCCTGAATGGAGAGACTTTGAAAGCATTCCCCTTGAGAACAGGAACCAGACGAGGATGCCGTTTATCACCACTATTATTCAACATTGTGCTGGAGGTCCTAGCCAGAGCAGTTAGGCTAGAAAAAGAAATAAAAGGCATCCAAATAGGTAGGGAAGAAGTCAGAGTATCTCTATTTGCAGATGATATGATCTTAGACACAGAAAACCCCAAAGAATCTACAAGAAAACTACTGGAACTAAAAGAAGATTTCAGCAAAGTTTCAGGATACAAGATAAACATACAAAAATCAATTGGATTACTTTACACCAACAAAGAGAACCTTGAAGAGGAAATCACCAAATCGATACCATTTACAATAGCCCCCAAGAAGATAAAATACCTAGGAATAAATCTAACCAGGGAGATAAAAGCTCTTTACAGTGAAAACTACAAGACACTACTGCAA
The DNA here is from genome assembly GCA_030035585.1 of Dugong dugon. NCBI lineage: Eukaryota > Metazoa > Chordata > Mammalia > Sirenia > Dugongidae > Dugong > Dugong dugon. Next base: position 42,060,204 of record CM057479.1, read on the forward strand.
GAAAGTAACAGAGACCTGCATAAGTGGAAAAATATACCTTGCTCATGGATAGGTAGACTCAACATAGTGAAAATGTCAATTCTACCCAAAGCAATCTACAGATACAATGCAATCCCGATCCAAATTCCACCAGCATTTTTTAATGAGATGGAGAAACAAATCACCAACTTCATATGGAAAGGGAAGAGGCCCTGAATAAATAATGCATTACTCAAGAACAAGAACAAAGTGGGAGGCCTTACACTATCTGATTATAGGAACAATTTTACTGCCACGGTAGTGAAGACAGCCTGGTACTGGTACAATAACAGATACATAGACCAATGGAACAGAATTGAGAATCCAGATATAAGCTCATCCACCTATGAGCAGCTAATATTTGACAAAGGTCCAAAGTCCATTAATTGGGGAAAAGACAGTCTCTTTAACAAATGGTGCTGGCATAATTGGATATCTATATGCAAAAAACTGAAACAAGACCCATATCTCACACCATGTACAAAAAACTAATTCAAAATGGATCAAAGACTTAAATATAAATTTGAAAATGATACAGATCATGGGAGAAAAAATAGGGACAATGCTAGGAGCCCTAACACATGGCATAAACACAATACGAACCATAAGTAACAATGCACAAGCACCAGAAGAGAGACTAGATAAATGGGAGCCCCTAAAAATCAAACACTTATGCTCATCAAAACACTTCACCAAAAGAGTAAAAAGACAACCTACAGACTGGGAAAAAAATTTTGGCTATGACAAATCCGATCAGTGTTTAGTCTCTAAAATCTACAAGATACTGCCAAACCTCAACAGCAAAAAGACAAATGAACCCAATTAAAAAAATGGGCAAAGGATATGAACAAGCACTTCACCAAAGAAGATATTCAGGCAGCTAACAGACACATGAAGAAATGCTCACGATCATTAGCCATTAGAGAAATGCAGATCAAAACAACAATGAGATATCATCTCACCCCACCAAGGCTAGCATTAATCCAAAAAACACAAAATAACAAATGATGGAGAGGTAGTGGAGAGACTGGAACACTTATACACTGTTGGTGGGAATGTAAAATGGTACAGTCACTTTGGAAATTGATTTGGCACTTCCTTAAAAAGCTAGAAATAGAAGTACCATAGGATCCAGCTATCCCGCTCCTTGAAATATATCCTAGAGAAACAAGAGCCATCACACGAATAGATATATGCACACCCATGTTCATCGCAACATTGTTCACAATAGCAAAAAGATGGAAACAACCTAGATGCCCATCAATAGAGTTAGGGGCTGGTTGAATGTTCACGGGGAATCAGGGGCAGAGGGGAGGAGTGCTGTCGCAGAATGGGGTGAGCGGTTGGGGTCACATAACAATGCATGTTAAAAAAGAAATTTCTGTATGGGAGACTAACTTGAAATGTGAACTTCATTTAATTACAACAATTAAGAAAAAAAAAAAAAGAAAGAAAAGAAATATCCAGTAAGTAAGTAAACCATGTAGGATGTAGTGAAGGATTGGCTGAAGTTAGGACAGAGTTAGGGAAGTTCCAAGTCCCTCCCTTCAGTTGTGGCATGGGTGACTATTTTAGGCATCTAGTGCTGTTATAACAGAAATACCACAAGTGGATGGCTTTAACAAAGAGAAGTTTATTCTCTCACAGTCCAGGAGGCTACAAGTCGAAATTCAGGGCATCAACTCCAGGGGAAGGCTTTCTCTGTGGGTTCTGGAGGAAGGTCCTTGTGATGCATCAGTCTTCCCTTGGTCTGGGAGCATCTCAGCGCAGTAAGGTCAGATCCAAAGGACATGCTCTGCTCCCAGCACTGCTTTCTTGGCAGTATGAGGTTCCCATGTGTCTCTGCTCGCTTCTGTCTTTTATATCTCAAAAGAGATTGGCTTAAGACACTATCCAATCTTGTATACCTCATCAGTATAACCGCTGCTAATCTATCTTATTAGATCATAGTGATTGAATTTACAACACATAACAAATGCACATCAGATTATAAAATGGTACATAATTATACAATAGTGGGCATCATGACCCAGCCAAGTGGATGGATATTTTGGGGGGACACAGTTCAATCCATGACAGTGACAAAAAAGAAACTTTTTGTTGATAGTATTACCAACTTTATTAAGATAAGAGAGGAAGAGCAGATTGATGGTAAAGACCAATAATTCAGTTTTGGACATATTGATGACAAAGTTTCTGTATAAGACAGAATTTTAAGAATGACTACCAATGAGCCTCATTCTTGAATAATGTCTTGCCCTTTGAGTGTGATTGGAAACTGTGACTATGACGAGATCTCACTATCATGATTATGTTATATGATATGAGAAGAGGTAGATCAGCTTGGTTAGTAGAATATGATTGCATAAGTTCTATCAAAGCAGAGGGTTTACTCCAGCTGTTGGCAGAAGGGAAAGTCAAACATATTTGAAGCAAAGGGATAGAATGTGATACCCTTTTCTAGCTTAAAGATGGAGGAGACTATATGACAAGGAGTGAGGGATAGCTTCTAAAATCCTCTAGAAATTGAGTTCCGACTGAAAGCAAACTAGGTAATTGGAAGCTCAGTCCTACAACTGGAAGAAACGCAATTCTTCCAACAACCTGAATGAGCTTGGAAGAAAATTCTTCCCCATAGCTACAAGAAAAGGCTTTTTGAACCTAAGTAGAGAACACAGCAGAGCCAGCCCGGATTTCTGACCTACAGAACTGTGAGATAATAAATGGGCGTTGTTTTAGGCCACTAAACTGTTGACAATTTGTTATGAATTAATGAAAAGCTAATACCGTTTCAATGTGACATCTAGGAATAGGTGTAGAGCTGAGATTAGGTATTTAAAGTTGTGCCTGGAGTGAAGAAGTTGTAAAGGGAATAGACATTTAGACATGATTAGAATGTATGTCATCTGTTATTTTGTGCCGTCAAGTCAATTTCGACTCATAGCAACCCTATATGACAGAGTAGAACTTCCCCATAGGGTTTTCTAGGCTGTAACCTTTATGGGAGCAGATGGCCAGGTCTTTTCTCCAGTGGAGCCACTGGTGAGTTCAAATGGGCAACTTTCCAGTTAGCAGCCAAGCACTTAACCATTGAGCCACCAGGGCTCCTTGTAGGTCATCTACATTGAGCCTAATTAAATTATTAATATTCATCTATTTTTGTCCTATAAAAATGAGATTTTCTTAAGGTTCATCCTAATACAAAAATTTATCTCAAGAGTATACTAAGTTATCCAGCCTTTTTCCATCACATAGATTTGGATGTATATTGGCAATGTTCAACATTCTCAACTACTTTTTTATATTGCCACACTTTTTTGCTTATAACAACAATATCAGTGAGCATTGAAAGCAGTGCAGTGGTGGAATAAGAATATAGGAGCTTTGGCTGTTTGCTTAGTACATGGGTGTTTGCAGAGCCCATGCAAAAGCAGAAGGTGGGAGAAAGAAGTATGATTTTGTCTATAAAAGTTGGGGAAAGTCTTAACTTCTTTTTCTGTTAATTTACTGTATATCCACTACTTCTGAATAAGAATCAATGCAGATTAAATTACTCAAAAATATATGAAGACTAATGAAGAACAAAGATGATTAGATGATGAGTTCCAGAAATAGAAACTCCCTGAAATAGAAAAATTCAAGGGTTTTAATATCAGTTATCCCATGGTAGGAATCCTAGTCACTTAAGAATTTTGTAAAATTAGGTAACTATATAAAACTTCTATGCTTTAATTTCACCTGTAATGTGAGATTTTAGTTTATTGATACAGTTAAATGAAGGATGAAGTAATTGATTTCAATGAAAAAGAGTAAGTACTCAATAAATATTTGTTTTTAGTCTTTTCGGAATAATGAAAGGAATAAAAAAATGAAGTTTCTATTGGATACTATGAAAGAGGTTGAGGCTGCACTTCACTGACCATGCCTATTTAATATAATTATGTAGACAGGAGCTTGGCACTAACAATTTAAGACCTTACGTAAGTCCAAATTTCATGCTTTTCTATTTTACATTTCTTACTCCAGTGTGATTTTTGCACTAAGAAGGTGACTAGATAGACAGATAAATAGACATGACTAATAAATCTAAAGTAGGAGATGAGATAAAGAAAGTCCCAATTTCAAAAGAAAATTACACAAAAAAATGGTCTATTTTATTATTTAGATACTTATATCTTTGAATGAAATTATTCTCTTGCTCTATTAATTGAAGGATTAACTAATAGGTCACTAATCACTCCTTAATGCACTTATTGTTAACACAAACACAGCCAGAATCATTAACCTGGTAGTTTAAAGGAAAAATGCATATTGCATATAGCAATTTGCTGTCTATTTGGAGAAGTCAGATGAGATATTTCAGAGCAAAAGAGAAATAATTTTCGTTAAAGTCTGAACTCTAAGTCCTAGGATCTTATGAGAAAAATATCCTTTGTAACAATAAATTAAATGTAGTCTAACTTATCATATAGAGTGAAAATAATGAATAATTTTTGCATTGATTATTAAACATCCAAACCCTGAAAGGAATTTAAATATGAAACATTTGAGCAAATTCTGAAAATCATGTTCCAATTTCTCATTATTTATTTTCAGGAGTGGCTAATAAGGCAAACCAAGACAAGCACCCTCTAGTTTTTAAGCCTAGATCTGTAAACAAAATTTCTAGAAATAACCAACTACTTTTGCTAATTGCAAAACAAATGCATCATAGTTAAGAGATTCTCCATTTTTGACTAAGATCATCTATCAATGACTGGAAGTAACTTGAGAAAACTTAAGAAAAACACCTATGTAATTCTTGTGTTAAGAAGCGTTGCTGGTCCTGCAATATAATATTCTCTATTATTGTTAAAGCATAATAGAAAATAGGTAACTGCATGGTTCTCAAATTTTGAAGAGCCCCAAATTTATAATGATAACAGGAACTAGTGTAGCAAACATATTGAGTGCTTACTAGCAGACAGGATATTTACTGAATTGTCCACTTAATCTGTAAACTCTACTACTATTTTCATCTTTACAGATTAAACGATGGTGATACTCTCACTGGGGATAGGTGTCTAGTCATCTATATTTCCATAAAATTCCTAAATGGTTTTGAGGCAAATCAAATTTTGAAAAGTGGTCTGAATCATATTTTGTGTTAAAGTTAAAAATATATTAAGATTACAACTTTATTCAAAACCTCTGAATTTTCTGCCTGCATACATGAAATGTGTCGTCTGTCAGTTTGTCATACTGTGGTGGCTTGTGTGTTGCTGTTATACTGGTAGTTATGCCACCAGTATTTCAAATACAAGCAGGGTCACCCTTGGTAGACAGGTTTCAGCTGAGCTTACAAACCAAGACAGACTAGCAAGAAAGACTTGGTCGTCTACTTCTGAAAAAAAAACTAGCCAGTGAAAACTTTATGAATAGCAACAGAACATTGTCTGATTTCGTACCAGGAGATAAGCCCCTCAGTTTGAAGACACTCAAAATGTGACTGGGGAAGAGCTGCCTCCCCAAAGTAGAATTAATTTTAATGACATGGATGGAGTCAAGCCTTTGGGACCTTCATTTGCTGATGTGGCATGACTCAAAATAAGCAGAAACAGCTGCAAATATCCATTAAAAATTGGAATGTGGAATGCACAAAGTATGAATCTAGAAAAATTGGAAGTCATCAAAAATGAAAAGAAATGTATAAACATCTATATCCTAGGCATTAGTGAGCTGAAATGGACAGTATTGGCCATTTTGAATCAAATACTCATACGGTCTACCATACCAGGAATGACAAATTGAAGAGGAATGGCATCACGTTTATTGTCAAAAAAAAAAAATATTTCAAGATGTAGCCTCAAGTCCAATATTGTCAGGATAGGATAATATACATATGCCTACAAGGAAGACCAGTTAATACAACTATTATTCAAATTTACACATCAATCACTAAGGCCAAAGATGAAGAAATTGAAGATTTTTACCAACTCTGTAGTCTGAAATTGATAAAACATGCAATCAAGATGCATTGATAATTACTGGTGATTGGAAAGTGAAAGGTTGAAACAAAGAGGAAGGATTGGTAGTTGGAAAATACGGCCTTGGTGATAGAAACTATGTTGGAGATGGCATAACAGAATTATGCAAGATCAATGACTTCTGCATTGCAAATACCTTTTTTAGCAACATAAATGGCCACTATACACGTGGACCTCACCAGATCGAATATACAGGAATCAAATAGACTGCATCTGTGAAAACAGACTGTGGAAAAGCTCAATACTGTCAGTCAAAAAAAGGCCAGGGGCAAACTGTGGAACATACCATCAATTATTCATTTGCAAATTGAAGTTGAGGAAAACTAGAGCAAGTCCGGGAAAACCAAAGTACGACCCTAAGTATATCCCAACTGAATTTAGAGACAATGTCAAGAATAGATTTGAGGCATTGAACACTAATTACTGAAGACCAGACAAGCTGTGAGATGACATCAAGGACATCATACATGAAGAAAGCAAAAGGTCATTAAGGCGAGAGGAAAGAAAGAAAAGATCAAAATGAATGTCAGAAGAGACTCTGAAATTTGCCCTTGAATGTCAATTAACTAAAGTGAAAGTAAGAAATGATGAAGTAAAAGAGCTGAACAGAAAATTTCAAAGGGTAGCTCGAGAAGACAAAATAAAGTATTATAATGAAATATGTAAAGACCTGGAGTTAGAAAACCAAAAGAGAAGAACATAATTGGCATTTCTCAAGCTGAAAGAACTGAAGAAAAATTCAAGCCTCAAGTTGCAATATTGAAGGATTCTATGGGGAAAATATAGAACAACACAGAAAGCATCAAAAGAAGATGAAAGGAATACACAGTCACTGTACCAAAAAGAACTGGTGGATGTTCAACCATTTCAGGAAGTAGCATATGATCAAGAACCAATGGTAATGAAGGAAGAGGTCCAAGCTGCACTGAAGACACTGGTGCAAAACAAGGCTCCAGGAATTGACGGAATACGAACTGAGATGTTTCAACAAACAGATGCAGCACCGGAAGTGCTCAGTAGTCTATGTTAACAACTTTGGAAGACAGTCACCTGGCCAACAGACTGGAAGAGATCTGTGTTTGTACCCATTCCAAAGAAAGGAGATCCAACAGAACAGGAAAATTATTGGAGAATATCATTAATATCACACACAAGCAAAATTTTGCTAAGATCATTCAAAAGCAATTACAACAGTACATCAACAGGGAACTGCCAGAAGTTCAAGCCAGATTCCGAGGAGGATGTGGAAAAAGAGGTATCAATGCTGATGTCAGGTGCATCTTTGCTGAAAGCAGAAAATACCAGAAAGATGTTTACCTGTGTTTTATTGACTATGCAAAGACATTCGACTGTGTGGATCATAACAATTTATGGATAGCATTGCAAAGAATAGGAATTCCAAAACACTTAACTGTGCTCATGTAGAACTTAGACCCAGAGGTTGTCATTCAAACAGAACATGGGAATACTGCGTGGTTTAAAGTCAAGAAAGGTGTGGGTCAGGACTGTATCCTTTCACCAAAGTAATTCAATCTGTGTACTGAGCAAATAATCTGAGACACGGTCTATATGAAGAAGACTGCGGCATCAGGACTGCAAGAAGACTCATTAACAACCTGCATTATGCAGATGATGCAATCTTGCTTGTTGAAAGTGAGGAAAACTTGAAGCACTTACTGATGAAGATCAAAGACTAAATACAGCCTTCGGTATGGATTACACCTCTACATAAAGAAAACAAAAATCCTCACAACTGGACCAGTAAGCAACACCATGATAAACGGAGAAAATATTGAACTTATCAAGTATTTCTTTTCACTTGGATCTACAATTAACGGTCAAGAAAGCAGGAGTCAAGAAATCAAACAATTGGACAAATCTGCTGTAAAAGACCTCTCTAAAGTGTTAAAAAGCAAAGGTGCCATATTAAGGACTAAGATGTGCCTGACCCAAGCCACAAGCCATGGTGTTTTCAATTGCCTCATATGCTTATGAAAGCTGGATAATAAATAAGGAAGAGTGAAGAAGAATTGATGCATTGGAAGTATTATGTTGTCCAAGCATATAGAATATACCATGGACAGCCAGAAGTATGAACAGGTCTGTAAAGAAAGATGTAGAAGTGAGGATGGCAAGAATTCTCTCACATACTTTGGACATGTTGTCAGCAGGGACCAGTCCCTGAAGAAAGACATGATGCTTCATAAAGTAGAGGGTCGGCAAAAAAAGGAAGACCCTTAACGAGATGGATTGACACAGTGGCTGCAACAACTGGCTCAAGCATAACAATTGTGAGCATGGTGCAGGACTGTGAATTTTCAGTCTGCGTACATGAAATGTCATGATTATTTTGCATTAGGAGTTCATTTAGTCAGCTTGTTCTCTAAAAACTATCTCAATTCTTTGAGTGTTGTGGAGTTCTGAATATATTTGCCAGGCTTTCTGGAAATAAGTGGAATTATTTTTAGAGAGCAAAATGCTCTAATCGTTAAACTCTAGGAATCTTCTTGCTTCCAATAGATTTTTTCCAATGACTTAAGCACATTTTTATGTACTGTACATATTTTTATGTTAAAGTTGATATATAATACACCTTTGTTTACAACCAGTATGTGAAATGCTTAATCTTCACTCCATTTTTAAATCAAATCAATAGTAATACAAATAAATTTCCACCTATCAGAAAATTAAGAAGTAAATTAAAATTTAATCAACACAGCAAAAGTGGTTAAATGTCATATGTTTATTTTAACATATACCTAAAATTCTGTCCCACTAGATTCAGTTCACTCAGAACAATTTCAGTCTTATCCTTTGATCTGAAGTTTAACAGGATTGTGTCTTAAAGTTTCAGTCATACAATATTTACCCCCTTAAACATGTATATTTTCCCCTGCCTCTGCCTTATATTCTAAAAACTTGACCTAACAATTAAATCAATATCATTTTTCAAATTTTAGTTTCCAAATCCTGACTAGCTCCCTTTCTGTCTCTTTCTCCTCTCAGACACACACAAAACTACAAGATCAATTTAAAAAGTGTTTCAGTAGCTATTTCTGCATTTAAGAAGAAATGCAAAACGTAAGGAAGTAAATATTAAATTACAAACTGTTTTAATTTCTTTTTTCTCTCTTTCTCATTATAGATAGATATAGACATATTTATACAGATATATACAGATATAGATAGAGACATCAAACCAGTTGCTGTCAAGTTGATTCCAACTCATGGCAACATCACATGTTTTAGAAAACTATGCTCCATAGGGTTTTCAATAACTGTGACCTTTCTGAAGTGGATTGCCAGATCTTTCTTCTGAGGTGCCTCTGGGTGGATTCATACTATCAACTTTTTGTAAGTAGCTGAGACTTCACCATTTGTGCCTCTCAGGGACTCTAACTCTGTCTCTCAAAATAAAAATATATGATATTGTGTTAAAAAATAAAGCTATGCACCTATTTTGACCTTAATTTTTAGAGGCAACCAGAATAATAAAAAAACACAGAACTATATTTTGATCCAACTATGCATCAGATTGGAGTGTACAACAATGCTTATATCCAGTCCACTAATTGTACTTAAAATTCAAATAATTATTGGACATTTTTTTTCTTCCTCCATACATCACAGCATTCCACACAAAGAAATAGAGTGCTAAGTGATACACGTACCAGAGAACATTTCAAAATTGGAATTATACAGTAAAATCTATGAAAGCCAGAATCAATGCCAGGCGGACACCTGTCAGAGATGGAAAACTCAAATATTTTTCACTAAAACAAGTGAGAGAAAAAATGGTAAGACTGTACACTGTCAAAGGCAGAAAACTTGTGAAACCCTGAAAAACAAGGCAGTCTCGTTGAGTTCTGGCTCTCAGAGGTTTCACTGTATATATGTATATATATGTATATGTGTGTATATATATATGTATATATATACACATACAGGCATACCTCAGAGATTTTGCAGGTTCAGTTCCAGAACACCGCAATAAAGTGAGTCACACAAATTTTGTGGATCCTGGTGAATATAAAAGTTACGTTTACTCTATAAGTGTACAATAGCATTAAGTTTTTTAAAAAATGTAAAAAAATACTTTATTATTTAAAAATGTTAACCATCATCTCAGCCTTCAGTGAAATGTAATCTTTGGTTGGTGAAGGAGCTTGCCTTGATGTTGATGGCTGCTGACTGATCAGGATGGTGGTTGCTGAAGGTTGGGGTGGCTGTGGCAATTTCCTTAAATAAGACAACAAAAAAGTTTGCCATATTAATTCACTCTTCTTTTCAAGAAAGATTTCTCTGTAGCATTCAATGCTGTTGGATATCATTTTCCCACAGTAGAACTTCTTTCAACATTGGAATCAATCCTTTCAAACCCTGCCACTGCTTTATCATCTGCATTTATGTAATATTCTAAATCCTTTGTTGTCATTTCAACAATGTTCACAGCATCTTTACCAGGAGTAGATACCATCTTAAGAAACCACTTTCTTTGCTCATCTGTAAGAAGCAACTCCTCATCCATTAAAGTTTTATCATGAGATTGCCGCAATTCAGTCACATCTTCAGGCTCCAATTCTAATTCTAGTTCTCTTGCTATTTCCACCATGTCTGTAGTTACTTCTCTCACTGAAGTCTTGAACTCCTCAAAGTCATCCATGAGAGCTGGAATCAACTCCTTCCAAATTCCTATTAATGTTGAACTTTTGACCTCATCCCATGAATCTTGATTTTTTTGAAGCCTTTCCAGAAGGTTTTCAGTTTACTTTGCCGAGATCCATCAAAGGAATCACTATCTATGGCAGCTATAGCCTTAGAAAATGTACCTATTGTGACAGCCCTAGTGACACCACTGTAGACTCAGTCTTGATTTCGATCTCCGCTCTAGGTAAGGGATTGACATGAAGACATTTCGAAATCACGTTCTTGCCAAAACCATATAGCCAGTGTGACAGAATGGTTCATAATAATTTTTTGTTTCTTCGCTTTAGTTGGTTTTTTTGTTTGTTTTGTTTTTTCTTTCTGTAGAGAATGAGAATTTTTTTCTGGAAAGCAGTTTTGAGATGACATTTGTCAAATCTGCATCTAAATAGAGAAAAGTGACTTTGGTGAGTAGCATCTGGGGTCTTAAACCTTGTGAGTGGCCATTTAAGACACTCCACTGGTCCCACCCTATCTGGAGCAAGGGAGAATGAAGAAAATCAAAGACACAATGGAAAGATTAGTCCAAAAGACTGATGGACCACAAGTACTACAGTCTCCATCAGACTGAGTCCAGCACAACTAGATGGTGCCCTGCTACCACCGATGACTGCTCTGACAGGGATCACAATAGAGCGTCCTGGACTGAGCTGGAGAAAAATGTAGAACAAAATTCTAACTCACACACACACATACAAATAAATAAATAAATAAAAGACCAGACTTACTGGTCAGACAGAGACTGGAGAAACCCCAAGAGCATGGCCCCCAGAAACCATTTACCTCAGTAATGAAGTCACTCCTGAGGTTCACACTTCAGCCAAAGACTAGACAGGCCCATAAAACAAAACAAAACCAAATAGGCACATTAGCCCAGGGGCAAGAACCAGAAGGCAAGAGGGGACAGGAAAGCTGGTAATAAGAAAGCCAAGGTTGAGAAGGGGAGAGTATTAACATGTTGTGGAGTTTGCAACTAATGTCATAAAACAATATGTGCACACATTGTTTAATGAGAAGCTAGTTTGTTCTGTAAACCTTCATCTAAAGTACAATAAAAAATAAATAAATAAATAGAGAAAGTGTTTATGTAGGTGTAGTGGTTAAGAGCTTGGCTGCTAACCAAAGGTTCCGCAGTTCAAATCCACCAGCCACTCTGTCCTATAGGTCGCTATGAGTCAGAATCAACTCGATGGCAATGGGTTGGGTGGCAGTTGTTCAAAGGAGGAGTCAATACTTCATGCCAGGGATGTGAAGTTTCCATTCCTTCTTTACCTGAAATGTTCACGGGTAAGAAGAGGGTAGTAATATATAATCGTACTAATTTATCCCTGTCTTTGGAGCACAGTATTAGGGGAGTAAACGAGTGACCAGGTATAATTCTTCTTCCTGATAATGTTGCCTCTGTGCTTTGCTGGAGATTGTCACTTTCACACTTGGGATTTTGATAGAGACTCTTAAGAACTGTAATGTCTGATGATTTTACTTTTTGTATAAAACTGATAGGTAATGAACCTCTAGTTTAATCTGTATGTTTTCCTATAGTATGAAAATCATGATAAATGGATCAAGTCCCCCTGGCCTGGTAAAAGATTGGGAAGATAGTTGACTCGCGGTATGACATATGTAGATGGACTACTAGTAAGATAATAAAACTGAATTCAGGGATTTCATCATAAGTACATTGTACCTATTGTGACAGCCCAAGCAGAGTGAAGAGAACTGTGGCTCACAAGACAGCAGAAAATAGCTGAGAGAAGTTTTCTGACATACCCAAATTTTAAGAATTGGCTCTATATTATAGATATCATTTCTAAATTCATTTTTATTTGATGCATACACATTTTTAATGATGCAAGACAAGATTTTCATTAACCTGTATTTACTCTTAGTGACTAATTAAAAAAACCTTAAAATGCATAGTATATATTTTAAAGTATCTCAATGTTAATTGAGTTTTGACATTATTTTTAAAATGATTCTAAAGTTTATTTCCTTTCTGCTGCCACATACATCTATATAAATAGAAGTTACCTCTATGTTTTCTAATTAATAACAATTACTTTCTAAATTACATGTATATTTATTTCTAAAATGTCATTTGAATAACAGTCATTTTACCAGTCTCTCTTGGATTCTGTTTTCCCGTTTGAGTTTATATGAACCTGACATGATACCTGTAATCTTCTGTCATTTTACCTGAAATTTTGACTTTGTAAAACATTTGGTATAGTTGGATATTATACTCAGCATTCAGTGTTGCAGAAAATCGCCATTTAAAATACATTTATGCATATGTTTTTCTTCTTCCTATTTTTACTTAATTTTACTCATTTCCCACACATACGGAGTCCTGGTGGTGCAAGATTAAACACTTGGCTGCAAACAAAACGTTGGAAGTTTGGACTTACCCAGCTGCTCTGTGGGAGAAGGACCTGGCAATCTGTTCGCGTAAAGATTACAGCCTGAAAAACCTTATGGGGCAGTTCTAGTCTGTCACATGGTGTCACTGTGAATCAAAATCAAGTTGATGATACCTAACAACAAGATTAATTTAATCTGAACAAAATAACAAATTTTTAAAATTAAGAAACTAACTTATTTGTGGACTTGAGTGAAGACCTAGGAAGGCTTGAATTGGCCTTCTTAGAGCTCTACATTGTGACTGTGGAAGAGCTGTTCACTCACTGTGTGATCTTGAGCAAGTGTCTTAACTTCCCTGACCCTCAGTTTTATTTTGATAAAATGAAAATGTTGGGCTAGATACTTGATTTCTTCCAATGCTATGATCTTCTCTTACAGAAAAATGGAACATTATGGTAAATATGATTCAGCTGGAATTTGTTTTGAAGAAATCATACATCATAATATTTATATTTTTTATTGCATTGGGTTTTTGTTGGTATTTTTCAGTAAGAATTATGTAGTTGACACCATTCCAAAATTGACAAAGAATTCTTTAAATGATTCTATGAAAAGCAATATCTGCAGAAATTCAACAGTAGTAATTAATGTGAAGTGGTCCATTAGCAGTATTTCTACGTGTTGCTATTTTTCAACTCTGTCCCTTTTATAATCAGCCAACAAAACAGAATATTTTGAAAATTGGGTGAGAGAGAGAATATATTATGAGTCTCTGAAAAACATTGTAATTGGCAATGTGGCATATCAAGTTCTCTCATACCTATTAGAAATATCCAGGTGGAAAAACAGCAAATTAAAATGTTCATATGCAAATTGTTTCCTGAATTCTATTCTTGTCTTGATTGTCAGAGAATAACTCTTACAGAATTCCATCCAAAGTTTTGGTCTCTCTTGCTTTGACACATGCACAAAATCACAAAGTGAACTTAAAGGATTTTTTAGTTATTTCACCATTTAGAAAATATAAAACGTAAGCAAGTAAATATAAAATAGTAATACACAGTTTTCATGTCTTTAATCTCTATTTAAGATATTTAAAAATATTAGACACATATAAGCCAGTACGAAATGTCCATATGATGAGTCTGTGAATATACATATAAATCCAATATAAACTACTCTTTCTGTTTTTAGAATCTGTTGTTGGAAGTTTGAATTACTTCAGAGGAAGTATACTGCTGGGCACTGCTACAAAGTATGCGTGATTTAAAGGTTTACTTGTTTGTACATTTCATTTCATGAAGTAAAGGAAATAGGAAAGAAACTCCTTGTCGAGTGATACAACGTCAGGTATGAAATGGAAATAAATGATTCTTCTGAAATCCTTAAAGGAAAATCAAAGCAATGAAATTATGCTCTGAGTTAGTAAACTTTATTAACACTTTAATTTAAATTTCTTAAATTTGGAACTTTTGATGAAAAAGAAGTTTCTTAATTTTATAAACTAGAGGAGTCTAACTCAGGTTGGCTACCTCTGCCTCTGCCTTTTGCAGAAGCAAAAGAAAGCAAAGTCAGTAAAGAGAATATAAGCTGGAAAATTTCCCAAGGAGCTAGTTTAGCTAGTCTCTCTTCATGTTCAGTTTACAATTCATACTGTGTGAAATATTCAATTTAAAAACTATACTGCACCAAGATATATGAAACGTCTGAAAAGAAAGGATGAAATATAATTTCACTGCACTAGAGTAGGATAAAATTTAATAAACTAAACATCACCACTTGCTTCACTGCCCTCATTCTATATGGTATAAAATATAATTTGCTTCAACTTTATTCTCCCATTTTGATTGCTTTAGTAATTTTTTTTTATATTACAAGCTTTCCTTTCCATTTATACCTTTACTTTCTACTTTTTATTTTTTCCCATACAAAAATTTATACATACACTGTTATGTGACTCTAATTGCTCTCCCCATACTGGGACAGCACACTCCTCCTTTCCAACTCCTGATTCCCCATGTCCATTCAACTAGCTCCTAACCCTCTCTGTCTTCCCATCTCCCCTCCTGACAGAAACTGCTCGTTTAGTCTCTTGTATCTACTTGAGCTAAGAGGCATACTCCTCACGAGTATCACTTTATGTCCCACAGTCCAGTCCAACCCCTGTCTGAAGAGTTGGCCTCGGAAATTGTTTTAGTTCTGGGCTGATAGAGAATCCAGGGGCCACGCTTTCCAGGGTAATTCCAGTCTCAGTCAGACCATTAAGTCTGGTTCCATTTATACCTTTAATTCAAGAATATTAAAATATTGTTTAAATTTCAGACATTAATTGATAATGCATATTTAGAAGAACAACTATTTTTGAGAGAGAGAGAGAGACAGCATTATAGATTAGTTGACAGAGTTGATTTTTGTGTTTATTATGAAAATGTAGTCTTTGAAAATAATTTACATCAAATTCCAAAAAAGGATCTGGATATAATGTTTGTGTGAATAGAAGAGGTAGGAAAATACACTGTAGATAATATTTTTCTACATAGAAGTTGCTCTTACCTCTTACTGTGAGACCTATGTGCTCTGGGGAGGACAATGGGGTGGAGTATCTCTCTAGAGAAGGATGGTTTTTCTTTTACAGATTATTTTTCTTAAATTGAAAACCTATATCTATATTTATATGTATTTCTATAGCTATAGCTATATCTATATCAAGATATCTGCCTTTGAATCAACTTCTACTCATGGTGACCTTATGTACAACAGAACAAAACCTTGCCATGTCTTGCACTGGAAACCATTGTTTCACACATGCCAGTATGTTTGAAACCATTGTTACAGCTCTTGGGCCAATCCATCTCACTGAGCATCTACCTCAGGTTCACTGACCTTCTACTTCACCAAACATGACGACCTATCCCAGCAATTGCTCCCTTCAGATGATGTATCAAAAGCAACGTGTTGGACAATGTTCTGTTGTAATTCATAAGGTTTTCAATGGCTAATTTTCAGAAGTAGATAGATCACAAGACCTTTCTTCCTTTTGTCTTAGTCTGGAAGCTCCACTGAAACCTGTCTACATTAAATGATCCTGTTTGTATTTGAAATACCAGTGGTATAGCTTTTACCATCAAAGCAACAAGCAAGTCACCTAAGAATGAAAAACTGACAGAAGAGTGGTAATTCTTTATATGTGTCTGTATCTGTGGAGCCCTGGTGGTGCAGTGGTTAAGAGCTATGACTGCTAACCAAAAGGTTGGCTATTCCAATCCACCATGACAATCCTATGGGGTAGTTTTACTCTGTCCTATAGGGTGGTTATGAGTCAGAATCAATTTGATGGCAATGAATTTGGTTTTTGGTTTTATATCTATGTATCTATATATCTATACCACTGTATACTTGAATCCACAATCAAAGCCAATGGAAGCAGCAGTCAAGAAACCAAATTACATATTGCATTGGGCAAATCTGCTGCAAAAGACCTCTTTAAAGTGTTAGAAAGCAAAAATGACACTTTGAGGACTAAGGTGCACTTGACCCAAGCCATGGTGTTTTCAACCGCCTTGTATGAATGCAAAAGCTGGACAATGAATAAGGAAGACTGAAAAATAATGGGTGCCTTTGAATTATAGTGTTGGCAAAGAATATTGAATATACCATGGACTGCCAGGAGAATGAACAAATCTGTCATGGAAGAAGGACAGCCTTAGTCACACAACTATGGACATGTTATCAGGAGGGACAAGTCCCTGGAGAAGGACATCATGCTTGGTAAAGTACAGGATCAGTGAAAAAAAAGGAAGACCCTCAATGAGATGGATTGACAGTGGCTGCAACAATGGACTCAAACATAGCAATGATCGTGAGTATGGCACAGGACTGGTCAGTGGTTCGTTCTGTTGTACATAGGGTCGCTAGTACTTGGAACTGACTCAACAGCACCAGTCTTAGTTATCTAGTGCTGCTATAAAAGAAATATCACAAGTAGACGGTTTTCACAAGTAGAAATTTATTGTCTCACAGTCTAGGAGGCTAGAAGTACAAATTCAGGGTGCCAGCTCCCAAGGAAAGCTTTCTGTCTCTGTCAGCTCTGGAGGAAAGTCCTTGTCATCAATCTTCCCCTGATCTAAGAGATTCTCAGCACAGAGACCGGGGCTCCAAAGGATGTGCTCCCCTCCTGGTTCTTCATTCTTGGTGGCATGAGGTCCCTGCTCTGAGTCAGATTTTACCAACTTGGTTCCGGAGTGTAGGGCTTTCACAAGTGCCAGCAAGATGGGGCCAGATCCACTCCAAAGTGAGGTAGCAGGGTTGCCATACTCAAGAGGCAGAAGAATGGGGCATGCCAGGGCCAAGGGGGTGTACTCACCACTCATATAGACTCAGAGAATGGAGCCACCCAAATTCAAGGGAGCAGAGTTGACGTTCCAGTGGGCCTAGAAGGCAGAGCTGAAGCCCAGGGCCAAAGGGTCTCTATCCAGAATCCAGAGACTGTGGCCAACACCCAGTTTCTGGAGGCCAGGGCCATTGCCTAAATGGTCTCAGAGAAAAGAGGATTATTTTCAAGACTTGAGAGCTGATATAATGTGTTCTGCTGACTTGCTTGGTGACGGTTATTTCATCTTTCCCTCTAATTTCTCCCATTTGTAATGGAAACATCCACCTTGTGTCTGTTCCATCATTGTACTTTGGAAGCAGACAAATTGTATTCTAGATTTCATAGATGAAGAGGAATTTTGCCCCAGGAGATTTTGGACTTGGAGTTGATTTAAAACTTTTGCTATGATATAATGGGGTGAATGTGTTTTACATGAATTTTTGGGGACCTCATACAACCAGGAAAAAAGAGACAGGAAAGGGGCACATCATTTGGACCTGGGATCCCTACACTGAAAAGCTCTTAGACCCACAGGAAGATTGACTACAAGGGTCTTCCCCCAGAGCTGACAGAGAAAGAAAGTCTTCCCCTAGAGCTGGCACCCTCAGTTTGGACTTCTAGACTACTAAACTATGAGAGAATAAACTTCTGTTTGTTAAAGCCATCCGCTTGTGGTATTTCTGTTATAGCAGCACTAGATAACTAAGAGAGCACCTAACAACAAAACGTATCTGTGAGCAATGTGAACACAAAGAACTTTGGCATAAGAGTAATTTAAAAATACAACATTCCATTTATTCAGAATCTACTTATATACACATATACGTATGTTTCACTTTTAAGTGTCCTTACCTTGCCTTTCTTTGAAGAAGAGTGCATTATATGGCTTGAACTCTAATGACATAAAATTTTTAGAGCATAATCATAACCAAGGCATTTCAAAAATTGTTAAAATTCTTATTTGTTAATTTTAACTTAAATAGCTGATAATGTTGACATTTTAACCATAGTTTCTAAAAAATGATGACTGAGAGAGGTAGGGCCAAGAAGGCAAAATACTTAGATGCTTCATGTCGTCCTTCTTACAACAAAGCCCCCAACCAAAAAAAAATAAAACAAGTGAATCAGATATATATGATAATCTAGGAACCCTAAGCATCAAAAGCAAAGCTGAAGAGTCAAACTGAGTGACAGGTGGAAGGAGAGACAATTCAAAAACAGCAGAAATGAAGAATTACAGATCTTCAGGTGGTCAGTGTCCTGCTAACCTATCTTGCACAGTGTGGACATACTGAGACAAGCAGCAGCATCCCAAGCTGAAACCTACCACGTTTTGTGCACCTAAGCATGAGTGACTCTGCACACAACTCCGGGATCAAACAGGAGTAATAACCAGACCTACGAAACTTAAATATACACTCCCAACCCATCATGCGTACCACAGTCTCCCCTGCCTGAGCTTCGTAGGCTGAGGAGCACTCCCTGCCCCTGATCCATCACCCTCCCCACTCTGACACCAGTCCAGAAGTTTTCAACACCCCTAGTCACTGGCACAAGGAGTCCCTGGGCTTGCAGCACCCTCCACCCCCTCCAATCACCCACAATAGTGCCCAACTGATGGAGCCAGCACAACACGTCCACATTGGCATAAGGTAGGCAGAGTTCCTGGTTGAAGCCCATTTTCACTGACATCAGCTAAATAGGAGCTACAGATCTCTGATATTTGAACAACCCCGTCCCCTAAGTCAGTAGCTCTTGGCCCGATTTGAAGCACCTGACCCTCTGCCCAGCCACAGGCACAGGGGGTCCACAGATTTGCAGAGCCCTTCACCCCTTCTGATAACCTGCACCAGTGCCTTACTGGCCAAGCTGGCACAGCACGTCCTTATTAGGTCAATGTGGTCAAGGCTCCCAACTGAAGCCAAATTGCAGCAACCAAGTGGGAACTGCATATCTTTGGCATTCACCACCACCTTGCCCCCTAAGAAGGGGCTTTTACCACCCATACAAGGGGCTTGAGGGTGGTGGTACCCCCTACTCCATCCAACCTCCCACTACTGAGGCCTGAGAACAAGTGGGGCCCCCAATCCCTATGGAATTGAGTGCCCAAGGATGAGCTGCACTACTCACTCCACTATGTGCTCTAGTGGGTGGGGGTTGCCCTCCAACCATGCACCTGTGGGCAGCTGACAACCCCCTGTCTCATCCCCTGCATTGCCCCCCACTGCAACCAGAGATCTGTACCTGATTCAATTACCCTCACGCAGCCCTGCCCAACCAGGACTGTAGGTGAGAGTCTCTAAAGCATACACTCAGTGACCGATGACTGGGACACCTTAGCCCCACCCATCTTGCAAGCGATGGAATGCACACACAACACCCAACTCAATGACCAGGAAGAACACCCTCTGTACCCAAGGCCAGGGGACCAGCAGGATAGTACACCACCTCACCAAAAACATTATCACATCTTCAGGAGCTCAGCAAGAACAATGGACAGGGTCCTGGGCTCACACACCTGGTAGCTGCTCCACCTACCTGGAGACAGTAGGAGAAAGCTTCAACATGGCCTGTTTAATAACCAGTGTAGCACACACTCCCAGCCTACTTGGATATAGCAAAACAAAATAAAACATAAATTCAGGGCACAGTAAATAAACACACAATAAATGTATAAATATAATAACTTCTTGATGCATCAGAGACAACAGTCAATATCAAATCACATAAAGAAGCAGGAAAAGATAGGTCCACCAAGCAAACAAAATAAAGAACCAGAAAACTTTCTGGAAGAAGAGAAGGAAATAGAACTATGTGATAAAGAATTCAAAAGGCTAAGATATAGAGCTCTCCAAGAGATCAAGAAGGAGAAAACAGAAAAAACCAAGGAATGCACAGACAAAGCAACAGAAGAATTCAGGAAAACAATACAAGAATAAAACAGCAGAATAAATAGGCTAAAGCGTATGGAGCCCTGGTAATGCAGTGGTTAAGAGCTCTGCTCTAACAAAAAGGTTGACAGTTGGAATCCGTCAGCTGTTCCTTTGAAACGTTATGGGGCAGTTCTCCTCTATCCTATAGGGTCACTATGAGTCAGAATCAACCAGATAGCACTGGGTTTGCTTTCAATAAACATACAAAAACCGTAACTAGAAATCTAAAAAGTTAACAATAAAATTTCAGAATTAGAGAACTCAATAGAAGGTCATAGGAGCAGACTTGAGACAATGGAAGACAGACTTTGTGAGACTGAAAATAAATCCTTTGGCAACAATTTGTGGAAAAATCAGAAAAAAAAATAATGAACAAAAATGAATAAAGTCTAAGAATTATGTGGGATACTATCAAAAGGAAAACCACTGATCAGAGTACCAGAACAGGGTGGGATAACAGAAAACACAGGGAATTGTTGAAGATTTGCTGACAGGAAACTTTAATAACATGAAACAAGAGAAGATATCTGTCCAAGAAGCTCAGTGAGCCCCATACAGGATAGACACCAAAATAAAGTCAACAAGACATATAATCAAACTTGCCAAAATCAAAGACAAAGAAAGAATCCTGAAAGCAGTTAGGTATAAACAAAAACTCACCTACAAATGTGACCCAGTAAGACTAAGTTTTGATTACTCAGCAGAAATCATGCAGGAAAGAAGGCAATGGGGTGACATATATAAAGCTTTGAAGAAAAAAAAATTGCCGGCCAAGAATGATAGATCCAGAAAAATTGTCTCTCAAATACAATGGTGAAATTAGGTCATTTCCAGATAAACAAGAATTAAGAGAATATGTAAAAACCAGACCAAAATTACAAGAAATATTAAAGGGAGTCCTTTGGTTAGAAAACCAACAACATCAGACAACAATCCAAGACTAAGACACAGGACAGATCAACCAGATATCAGCCCAGATATGGAATTCTGAAAAACAAAGCAAAACTAAAAGATTAAAAAGAGCAAACCAGAGATGCCAATATGTAAATGACAACGTCAAAACACAAAAAAGGAAATAAATGTTGTAGTGATAGAACCTCCATATAGAAAGGAGGTCAAGTGATAACAAGAAATAAAACTCTGGTTTAAACTTAGAAAAATAAAGACAAATTTCAAGATACCCAAAAAGGAAGGTAACAAACTTACCCATCAAAATAGAAAAGAAAAAAACATAAAGACTCAACAAACACAAAATCAACAGTAATTAAAGAAATGAAAAGAAAATCCATAAACAAAAAGAACTCAGGAGAGAAAATTAAGTAGAACAAAGAAACCTCCAACCAACAAAAAAATAAATAAATAAAATAAAACAAAATGACAGCAGCAAACTCATATCTATCAATAATAACATTGAATGTAAATGACTTAAATGTACCAGTAAATAGAGAGTGGCAGGATGGATAAAAAACACGATCCATCTATATGCTGTCTACTAGAGACACATCTCAGACACAAAGACATAAACAAACTAAAACTCAATGGATGGAAAAATATACCAAGCAAAAAATAACCAAAAAAGAGCAAGAGTGGCAATATTAATCTCTGATAAAATAGACTTTAAAGAAAATCCATGATAAAGGATAAGGAAGGACGCTGCATAATGATTAAAGTGTCAACACACCAGGAGGACATAATCATAATAGATATATACACACCAAATGACAGGGCTTCGAAATACATAAAACAAACTCTAACAGCACTGAAAAGAGAAATAAACAGTTTCACAGTAATAGTAGACTTCAACATGACTTTTGATGATGTATACAACATGTAGAAAGAAACTCAATAAAGATACAGAGTATCTAAATGCCACAGTCAACCAACTTGACCTCACAGATATATACAGAACACTTCACTCAACAGCAGTAAAGTATACATTCTTTTGCAACATATGTGGAACATTCTCCAGAATAGACCACATTTTAGACCACAAAGTAAGCCTCAACAAAATCCAAGACATCAAAATAATACAAAGCATATTCTCTGATCATAATACCATAAAAGTAAAAATCAGTAACAGAAATAACAAGGAAAAAAATACATGGAAACTGGAACAACCTCTTGCTTAAAAACTACTGGGTAATAGAAGACATCAACAGTGAAATAAAAAGTTTCATAGAATCAAATAAGAATGAAAACATATCTTACAAAAATCTTTAGGACAGAGCAAAAACAGTACTTAGAGGTCAATTTACAGCAATAAAAGCACACATCAAAAAGGAAGAAAGGGCCAAAATAAAAACATTAACCCTACAACCTGAACAAATAGAAAGAGAGCAGCTAAAGAACCCCACAGGCACCAGAAGAAATGAAATAATAAAGATTAAAGAAGAAATAAATGAAACAGAGCAGAAAAACAATAGAAAGAATCAACAACATCAAAAGTTGGTTATTTGAAAAGATCAACGAAATCAACAAACCATTAGCCAAATTGACAAAAGAAAAACAGGAGAGAAGCCAACACGGCTAAGAAATGAAATGGATGATATCACAATAGATCCAACTGAAATAAAAAGGATCATAAGAGAATCCTATGAAAAATTGTACCCCAACAAATTTGAAAACCTAGATGAAATATACAAATTTCTAGAAACACACTACATATCTAAACAAACAAAAACTGAGTTAAAAAAAAACTGAACAGACTGATAGCCAAAGAAGAAATTGAAGAGGTAATAAAAAAAAAAAAAAATTCCAACAAAAAAAAGAGCCCTGGCCTGGATGGCTTCACAGCAGAATTCTACCAAACTTTCAGAGGAGAGCTCACACCAGTACTACTCAAACTATTTCAGAGAGTAGAAAAGGAAGGAGTACTCCCAAATTCATTCTATGAAGGCAGCATAACACTGATACCAAAGCCAGACAAGGAAACCACAAAAAAAAGAAAAGAAAACTACAGACTGTTACCCCTTACGAACACAGACACAAAAATTCTCAACAAAATTCTAGCCTATAGAACTCAACAGCATATCAAGAAAATAATACATCATGACCAAGTGAGATTCATACCAGGTATGCAAGGATGGTTCACCATTAGAAATTCAATCAACATAATCCACCACAGAAATAAAAGAATCACAGAATCGTATCAATCAATGCAGAAAAAGCATTTGACAAAGTCTAACACCCATTCTTTTTTTTTTTTTTTTAATTGTGTTTTAGGTGAAAGTTTACAGCTCAAGCTAAGTTTTCATACAAAAATTTATGCACATTTTGTTATATGACAATAGTTGCAATCCCTATAATGTGAAAGCACACTCCCTCTTTCTACCCCAGGTTTCCTGTGTCCATCCAACCAGCTCCTGTCCCTTCCTGTCTTCTCATCCTGCCTCTGGACAGAAGCCACCCTTTTGGTCTCATACATCTGCTTGGATTAAGAAGTACCCTCTTCAAGAGTATTATTTTATGTTTTATAGTCCAGTCTAATCTTTGAAGAGTGGGCTTCGGGAAAGGTTTTTGTTCTGGGTTAACAGAGCAACCAGGGGCTGTGTCTTCAGGGGTCCTCCATTCTCAGTCAAACCAATAAGTCTAGTATTTTTACATGAATTTGAGGTCTGCTCCAAACTTTTCTCCCACTCTGAGGGACTGTCTGTTGTGTTCCCTGTTAGGGCAGTCACTGGAGTTGTGTAGTATTCCACTGTGTGTATGTACCATAATTTGTTTATCCATTTGTCTGTTGATGGGTACTTAGGTTGTTTCCATCATTTTGCTGTAGTGAACAGTGCTTCAATGAACATGAGTGTGCATATATCTATTCATGTGATGGCTCTTATTTCTTTAGGATATATTCCAAAAAGTGAGATTGCTGGATCGTATGATACTTCTATTTCTCGCTTTCAAGGAAGTGCCAAATCAATTTCCAAAATCATTGTATTATTTTTCATTCCCACTAGCAGAGTGTAAGTATTCCAGTCTCTCCACAACCTCTCCAGCATTTATTATTTTGTGTTTGAAAGATTAGTGTCAGCCTTGTTGGGGTGAAATGGCATCTCATTGTTGTTTTTATCTGCATTTCCCTAATAGCTAATGATTGTGAGCTTTTCCTCATGTATCTTGTTAGATGCCTGAATGTCTTCTTTGGAGAAGTGTCTGTTCCTATCCTTGGCCCATTTTTTAATTGAGTTATATGTTTTTTTTATTGTTGACTTGTAGTATCTTGCAGATTTTAGAGATTAGACCCTGACTGGATTTATCACATCAAAATTTTTTCCCAGTCTGTAAGTTGTCTTTTGCCTCTTTTGATGAAATCTTTTGATGACCATCAGTGTTTGATTTTTAGGAGCTCCCAGTTATTTAGTTTCTCTTCTGGTGTTTGTGCATTATTACCTACGGTTTGTATTCTGTTTATGCCATGTATTAGGGCTCCTAGCATTGTCCCTATTTTTTCTTTCATGATCTTTATCTTTTTAGATTTTATATTTGTGTGTTTGATCCATTTTGGTTGATTTTTGTACATTGTGTGAGGTATGGGTCTTGTTTCATTTTTTGCAGATGCATATTCAGTTATGGTAACATCATTTGTTAAAGAGATTGTCTTTTCCCCAATTAATGGACTTTGGGTCTTTATCAAATATCAGCTGCTCATAGGTGAATGAATTTATGTCTGGATTCTCAATTCTGTTCCACTGGTCTATGTATCTGTTTTTTTACTAGTACCAGGCTGTTTTGGCTACTGCAGTGGTATAATAGGTTCTAAAATTAGGTAGTGTGAGGCCTCTCACTTTGTTCTTCTTCTTCAGCAATACTTTACTTATCCAGGGCCTCTTCCCTTTCCATATGAAGTTGGTGATTTGTTTCTTCATCTGGTTAACAAATGCAGTTGGAGTTTGGATAGGGATTGCATTGTATCTGTAGATTGCTTTGGGTAGAATTGACTTTTTCACAATACTAAGCCTTCCTATCCATGAGCATGTATGTTTTTCCACTTATGTAAGTCTCTTTTGGTTTCTTGCAGTAGTGTCTTGTAGTTTTCTTTGTATAAAACTTTTCTGTCTCTGTTTAGATTTGTTCCTAAATATTTTATTTTCTTAGGGGCTATTGTAAATAGTATTGATTTGGGATTTCCTTTTCGAAGTTCTCTTTGTTGATGTAGAAGAATTCAACTGTATTTTGTATATTTGTCTTTGCTCAAATCTTCTCAAATCTTCTGTTAGTTCCAGTAGTTTTCTTGTGGATTCTTTGAAGTTTTCTATGAATAAGATCATATCATCTACAAATAGGGATATTTTACCTCTCTCTTACAAATTTGGATGCCCTTTATTTCTTTTTCTTGCCTTATTGCTCTGGTTAAGACCTCCAGCACAATGTTGAATAAGAGTGGTGATAAAGGGCATCCTTGTCTGGTTCCTGTTCTCAAGGGGAATGCTTTCAAAGACTCTCTATTTAGGATAATGTTCGCTGTTGGCTTTGTATAAATACCCTTTATTATGTTGAGGAATTTCCCTTCTATTCCTATTTTGCTGAGAGTTTTTATCATGAATGGGTGTTGGACTTTGTCAAATGCCTTTTCTGCATCGATTGATAAGATCATGTGGTTGTTATCTTTTGTTTTATTTATGTTACATTGATTATTTTCTAATGTTGAAACATCCCTGCATACCTGGTATGGATCTCACTTGGTCATGATCATTTTTTTTTTTTCTTTGATACGTTGTTGAATTCAATTTGCTAGAATTTTGTTGAAGATTTATGTGTCTATGTTCATGAGGGATACTGGTCTGTGATTTTCTTTTTTTGTGGTGTCTTTACGTGATTTTTTTTTTTCAGGGTTATACTGGCATCATAGAATGAGTTTAGGAATATTCCGTCCTTTTCTGTGCTCTGAAATACCTTTAGTAGTAGTGGAGTTAACTCTTCTCTGAAAGTTTGGTTGAATTCTCCAGTGAAGCTGTCAGGACTAGGGCTTTTTGTTGGGAGTTTTTTTTTTTACCTTTTCAATCTCTTCTTTTGTTATACAGGTTTATTTAGTGTTTCTGCCTTGGTGTGTGTTAGTTTAAGTATGTAGTAGGTTTCTAAAAATTGTCCATTTCCTCTTGGTTTTACAATTTGTTGGAGTACAATTTTTCATAGTATTCTGTTACTATTCTTTTAATTTCCGTTGAGTCTGTTGTGATATTGCCCATCTCATTTCTTATTCTGGTTATTTGCTTTATCTCCTGTTTTTCTTTTGTCAGTTTGGCTAGTGGTTTATTGATTTTGTTGATCTTTTCAAAGAACAAGCTTTTGGTCTTTTGACTCAATTGTTTTTCTATTCTCTATTTCAAATATTTCAGCTCTAATTTTCAGTATTTCCTTTCTCCTGGTGCCCAAGGGGTTCTTTTGCTGCTCTCTTTCTATTTGTTTGAGTTATAGGGTTAATGTTTTGATTTTTGCCCTTTCTTCTTTTTGGATGTGTGCATTTATTGCTATAAATTGACCTCTTAGCACTGCTTTTGCTGCGTCCCAAAGGTTCTGGTAAGATGTGCTTTCATTCTCATTTGATTCTATGAATTTCTTTATTCCAGCCTTAATTTCTTCTATAACCCAGTATTTTTTGAGAAAGATGCTGTTCAGTTTCCATGTATTTGATTTTTTTCTTGCTTTTTCAGTTATTGATTTCTGCTTTTATGGCTTTATGCTTAGAAAAGATGTTTTGTAATATTTTGATGTTTTGAATTCTGGTAAGGCTTGCTTTGTGGTCTAATATGTGGTCTATTCTGAAGAATGTTCCATGTGTGTTGGAAAAAAATACATACTTTTTGACTGTTGAATAGAGTGTTCTATATATGTCCATGAGGTCAAGTTGAATGTGGCAAAAGGGACATAAATAATTGGAAAAATATACCATGCTCATGGATAAGAAGACTCAATATTGTGAAAAATCTCAATACTACCCAAAGCAATCTATAGATACAACGCAATCCCTATCCAAATTCCAACGACATTTTTTAACAAGATGGAGAAACAATTTCATATGGAAAGGGAAGAGGCCCTGGATAAGTAAAGCATTACTGAAGAAGAAGAACAAAGTGGGAGGCCTCATACTACCCAATTTCAGAACTTATTATACTTCCACAGTAGTAAAAACAGCCTGGTAATGGTACAACAACAGGTACATAGACCAATGGAACAAAATTGAGAACTCAGACATAAATTCATCCACCTATGAGCAAATAATACTTGTCAAAGAGCCAAAGTCCATTAAATGAGGGAAAAGGCAGTCTCTTTAACAAATGGTGCTGGAATAATTGGATGTCCATCTGTAAAAACATGAAACAATATCCATACCTCAGGCCATACACACAACTAACTCAAAATGACTCAAAGACTTAGATATAAAACCTAAAGCAGTAAAGATAATGGAAGAAAAAATAGAGGTAACACGACAGCCCTAATACATGCCATAAATTGTATACAAACCTTAACTAATAATGCACAAACACCTGAAGAGAAACTGGATAACTGGAAGCTCCTAAAAATCAAACACTTATGCTCATTCAAAGACTTCACCAAAAGAGTAAAAAAAGAACCCATAGACTGAGAACAAAGTTTTGGCTATGACATATTCGACATGGGTCTAATCTCTGAAATCTACAAAATACCCCAACACCTCAACAACAAAAAAACAAATAATCCAATTAAACAATGGGCAAAGGATATATGAACAAGATACTTCACCAAAGACATTCAGGTGTCTAATAGACACGTGAGGAATTGCTCTCGATCATTAGCCATTAGAGAGATGGAAATCAAAACTGTAATGAAATAACTTCTCATCCCAACGATATTGGCACTAATCCAAAAAAAAAAAAAAATCCACAAAATAACAAATGTTAGACAGTTTGCACAGAGATTGAAACTCTTATGCACTGCTGGTGGGAATGTAAAACGGTACAATCACTATGAAAAATGATATGTCGCTTCCTTAAAAAGCTAGAAGTAGAAATACCATATAATCCAGCAATCCCACTCCTAGGAATATATCCTAGAGAAATAAGAGCCAGCACACAAATAGACATATGCACACCCGTGTTCATTGCAGCATTATTCATAATAGCAAAAAGATAGAAACAACCTAAATGTCCATCAACAGATGAATTTATATGCAAATTATGGTACATAAATACAATGGAATACTATGCAACAATAAAGAACAGTGATAAATCTGTGAAGTACCTCACAACATGGACGTATCTGGAGGGCATTATGCTGATTAAAGTAAGTCAATCACAAAACAACAAATATTGTATGAGACCACTATTATAAGAACTCAAGAAAAGGTTTACACACAGGAGAAAAACATTATTTGATAGGACGGTGGGGAGGGAGGAGGAGGAGAAATCATAAGAAAAAGAGGAAATAAAATGATGACCCATTAAGTAACAGTGTATACTATACATAAGTTATTAACTATTTTATTCACTAAGTACCAGTTATTCTATATATAGCAAACCAAACCTACTGTCGTTGAGTCAATTCCGATTCATAGTAACTCTACAGGACAGAGTAGAACTGCCCCATATGGTTTCCAAGGAGTGGCTGGTGGATTGGAACTGCCAACCTCTTGGTTATCAGCTGAGCTCTTAACCACTGCGTCACCAAGGCTGCATACTATATGTGTGTGTGTGTGTATATACATGGTATATATATGTGTGTATATATAAGTACTTACATATATATATACATAAGTACTTAATTACTTTAAATGACTAATTCCTTTTTATTTGGAGCATTTTTTTAATGAAGCTGATTTTCTTGTTATTTAATTATCTATGTCAAATGATGTTTTTACATCATAACCATAAGGCTGATTAATATAAAGAAATCAGAATGTCCCATTTCCATGCTATGCCAGTGTTTCTGTTCCCATCAGCTAGACGTCTGCCTATATTCTATTATTTGGAAGTTAATTAAAAGACTAATTGCTACAACCTGTTTTAGAGAGAAGCCAAACACAGTTCTTAAAAATCCTAATAGCCTACTCTGTTTAGCCACTGGAAAGCACTCTGAAAAATGAAAACATGTTACTTGGGAAATTAACCTGAAATAGCTATGAGCTCCTTATCCTTTTATATTGGAAAAGAGAACACAGTTTTCTATCATCAGAGGCAACATGGAACAACATGGGCCCTTATGAGCAGTAAACCCTTAAGTGTAACTGAACCTCTTTGGATTCCTTGCTCTAACTATGCTATTGCCTGGTCTGGTAATGACAATACATACCCCACACAGTTATTGCTAACATTAGGAACAAAAATGTATGTGAAAGTGCTCAACTGATTATGCGACATAAAGAAAGCATTCAATAATTTTTACTTGAATACATACATGAAAGAGAAGTTTTATTGTGGAGGAATAGGTCCAGATTCTTTTGAAGGATAGGAAGGAATTAGGGGATACTTCCTGTTAATAATAATGAAGGTTCAGAGGATGGAATTAAAATGGAAAAGCAGAAAAATGGAGAAACTGATACATTAAGACATGTTCCCCTGCAGAATGGAAGGGCAAAAGAAAGATTTTTACCTGCCATTGTGTGTAATATTTACATGTGCATCTCTATGTATCCATACTCAGGTGTAATTTTTCACTTAATGTTATATATATGTAGTACAGCAAATAACTTCTGGGCATTCATATTTTTAAAATAATCTATATTGAAGTATAAGGCGCTCTGGTGGCACAGTGATTAAAGCGCTAGGCTGCTAATTGAAAATGTGGCAGTTTGCTTCCATAAAGATTACAGCATTGGAAACCGTATGGGGCAGTTCTACTCTACCCTACAGGGTTGCTATGAGTTGGAATCGACTTGACAACAGCGCGGTTTTTTGGCTGTTTTTGTTTTTGTATTGAAGTATGTTGTTATTGTCAGGTGCCGTCGAGTCGGTTCCCTATCACAGTGATATAAAGTTCATCAGTTAAAAATGTACAGTTAAATGAATTCTGAGAAACATACTGCCGTGTAAGCACCACTACAGTCATGGACTAGAACAGTTCATCACCCTCAAAAGCTCCCTGGTATTCCTTTGCATTTAAGTACATACGTCTCCCCCTCTCACCGCCGTCAGCCTAGAACCACCGGAAACTACTGATCTGATTTTTGTCACTAGCATTTTACCTCTTGTAGAATATTCATATAAATTGAATCGTGCAGTATGTAGTTTTATTGTGTTTGGCTTTTGTCACTAAGTAAAATGTTTTGAGTCCGTTTGTGATGTTGTGTTTATCACTAATTTGCTCCTTTTTATTGCTGAGTATCATTGTGCTGGAGCCCTGGTGCCACAGTGGTTAACCGTTCAGCTGCTCACCAAAAGTCCAGCAGTTGGAATCCACTAGCCAATCCTTGAAAACCCCATGGGGCAGTTCTACTCCGTCGTTTAGGGTTGCTATGAGTCAGAATCGAGTCTACAGCAACAGGTTAGGTTTTTTTGGTTTTATCATTCTACTTTATAGGTACAATTGGTTTAACTATCTGAGTTATTTCCTTCCCCCCCCCCTGCTTTATTCCTGCTGTGAATAAAATTACTATGGACTTTTGATATAACTCTCTGGGTGGATATTGTTTTCATTTATTTTGGATGCATATGTCGAAGTGTGATTACTGGGCTGTATGATCACTGTAAGTTCCCTGAGTAGTGCAAATAGTATTTTTATCTTTACAATCCTTTCCATAATATTCGCATCATTTTTCATTTGAACCAGCAAAATGAAAGAGTTCTCTCTGTTCCACATCCTCTCCAACACTAGGTATTGACAATCTATTGGAGAATCATTAACAACCTGCATTATGCAGATGACACAAACTTGCTTGATGAAAGTGTAGAGGACTTGAAGCACTTACTAATGTGATGAGTATGGATTACACTTCAACATAAGAAAAAAAAATCCTTACAACTCGACCAATAAGCAACATCATGATAAACAGAGAAAATATTGAAGTCGTCAAGGATTTCATTTTACTTGGAGCCACAATCAACGCCCGTGCAAGCAGCAGTCAAGAAATCAAATGATGCATTACATTGGGCAAATCTGCTGCAAAAGACCTCTTTCAAGTGTTAAAAAGCAAAGATTTAGCTTTAAGGATTAAGGTGTGCCTGACCCAAGCCGTGGTGTTTTGGTGTTTTCAATTGCCTCATATGCATGCGAAAGCTGACAATGAATAAAGAAGACCAAAGAAGGATTGATGCCTTTGAATTATGGTTTTGGTGAAGAATATTGAATACACCATGGACTGCCAGAAGAATGAACGAATCTGTCTTGGAAGAAACATAGCCAGAATGCTCCTTAGAAAAAAGGATGGCGAGATTTGTCTCACATACTTTGGACATGTCATCAGCAGGGACCAGCCCTGGAGAAAGACATCATGCTCAGTAAAATGGAAGGTCAGTGAAAAAGTGGAAGACATTCAATGAGATGGATTGAAACAGTGGCAGTACCAATGAGATCAAACTTAACAATGATTATTAGGATGGCTCAGGTCCCAGCAGTGTTTCTTTCTGTTGTACGTACGAGTCAGAACCAACTCCAGGGCACTTAACAACAACAGTGGATGAGCAGAGACATCTATTTGCAATTCCCTAATGCCTAATGAGTTTGAACATATTTGCAAGTGCTTACTTGCCATTCCCATATTTTTTGATGAAGTGTCCATCCAAATATCAGTCCAATTTTTATGAAAATTTTCCTTCTATTATTGAGTTGTATAAATTCCTTATATATTCTGAACACAATTCTTTATCAGATGTATGTTCTGCAAAATTTTCTATCAGCTTATGGCTTGCCATTTAATCTTCTCGACAATGTAAAGTTTCAAAACTTGGATGAAGTCTAATGTATTTTTTTATTTAAAAGTTTGTACATTTTTTGTCCTCAGTCTTAGAAATATTGCCAACACTAAGGTGACAAAGATTTTCACCTATGTTTTCTTCCAGCAGTTTTATACTGCTAGCACTTACATTCAAAACTATGAGTCATTTTTTACTTATTTTGTATGTGTGTGTGAGATTAAGGTTTAGGTTTCTTCCTTTCCTTTTATATAGTTACCTACTTGTTACAACACCAGGTGCTTAAGAGACTATCTTTTCCCCTATTAGCTTATTTTGTTAAGCTATTACCATGTGACAAATGATATGGTAGTTATTTTACATTCATTGCTATCTCATTTAATCTTTCCAACTCTTCTAGATAGGTGACATATAACAGCTAGTATGTTGAACGTCTGAGATTCAAACCCTGAACTGCCAACATCCAAACATTACAACCTTTTCATTATCTCAGTTCTAAAAGACAAAAACAGAAATCAAAGAAGACAGATGTTTTTAGTTTTAGTAACAGAATCATTTTGCCACAGAAACAAAGATGAAATATCAAAGTAAAAGTCTATTTTAGATAAAGTTTAGTGTTATATTTTGTGTGTTGGAATGTCTACCAAGAAAGAGCCCCTATAGGTGAATGGCAATCCTGAACTGAAAATCATATAAGAAGCTAGACCTAGGCATTTATATTTTGGAAAATTTATGTTATAGACTGCTTATAATATGTAGCATTTTTAATTATTATTTTTTATTGTTGTAAAAATATAGATAACACATTTGCCAATTCAGCATTTCAATGAAATACAATTCAATGAAACCAATTACATCAATTATGTTAGTGATGTACGTATTAGCTCATTTTACCCTCAACAAAAACCTTGTGACATAGATTTCTTGCTTGTTTTACATAAAGAAACAAAGCATAGCAGGGGTTACTAACTGGCCTGGTTTATACAGCTAGTAACTCGTGGCCCTTACACAAATGATTACTGACTCCAGAGCCATTGTTTTATCACCAGTGTGCTCCACTGTGTTCCACTGCTCTCACCACATCAGCACAGACTGGATGGATTGATACATAAGGATGATGTGGTGGTAGACCAGAGGTTCAAAAATTTCTCTGTTTATTTCATCCTTATGTCTGAAATGGCTTTCCCCTAATTCAGGCTTATGAGTTTGCACCTATACTTTTAGGCTCAATAGTTCTTCTAAGATAATTCCTTAAAGTTTCTATGCAAGTATACTGTATCTTTATTCTGTATACTGTATCCCTATATAAAACCAAAACAAACACACTGCTTTCCAGTTGATTCTGATTCATAGTAACTCTATAGAACAGAGTAGACTTTCCCATAGGGTTTGTAAGGCTGTAATCTTTACAGAAGCAGATTGCCACATCTTTCTCCCACGGAGCAGCTGGTGGGTTCAAACCACCGACTTTTCAGTTAGCAGTCGAGAGTTTTACCACTTTGCCACCAGTGCTCTTTGCGTCCTTTTATAACACTTTAAAAATATTGAAAATGTAAAATATGCAAGCGGTAAGAATTCAAAATAATTTCAAGAATGCTGAAAGGGTGTAAATTTTCACCAAAAACACAAGAAAATATTATGGAAAAAAAATAAAAAAAGACTGTTGAAGGTGAAGTTTCTTGTCCCCAAAAGCAACCATATGTGCTTAACATACGTATATATATTCTTACTTTCTCACTTTTTCTCTCTCTCTTTCCCACTTCCTACGTCAATGCAGAAAATATGTAAATATTCTACCCTTTGATTTTTTCACCTAATAATAAATCTGAGATGACACTCCATGCCTGTATATAGACAGTGGAAACCCTGGTGACATAGTGGTTAAGTGCTATGGCTGCTAACCAAAACGTAGGCAGTTTGAATCCACCAGACGCTTCTTGGAAACCCTATGGGGTGGTTCTACTCTGTCCTATAGGGTCGCTGTGAGTCAGAATTGACATGACAGCAATGGTTTGTTTTTTTTTTTTGGTTTTTATATAGAAGGTTGTCTCCTCATTTTTAGGGCTATACAGAATTCTGCTGTAAAGACTGTCATAGTTCATTTAATCTGGGCATACAGATTATTTCTATACTTTTGCTATTATAAAAGCTATAACGCAAGGTTTTATAGTATTTTGTAATTATTATAAGTTTTTATAATTATTTATCTATCAATTAATATATATGCCATTATGGCTATAATAGACTAGAAATGATATTACTGAGCCAAAGTGTGTGTGTATTTCAAATATTGATACATTGATCAAATAGTTTTACGTAGAGGTTGTACATATTTCCATGTCTTTCAGAAATATATGAGTGTCTGTTCCCCCCACATCCTCATGAAGAGTTTGATAATCAAACTGATCATTGAAAAATTACATGAAGACATAATATCTCATTTTAGTGTTATCCTTGTTGTTCTCTTATTATCAGGAGCTTTGATATTTTAATATTTTTAAGTTGTTTACTTCCTTTGCTGTCAACTGTTTACTTTCTCCATTGTTTTGTTGAATTGTTCATGTGCTTCTTAATGATTTATAGTTTGTCTTTATATTTTTAGGAAGTTTCAACTTTTCTGTAAGATAAAGTTGCAATTTTTTCCCGAAGTCATCATTTACATTTTAATTTTTATGGTGGGTTTTATCATACAATAAATTTTGACTTTTCAGCTTTTTTCTTTTTCTCTTATCTAATTGCATTCTGTAGCACCTATTCAACGCTAAATTACGGTTGTGATAATGGACATCCTGATAATAATGAAGTTGTTTCTCATTTGTCTTACTTGTTTTTCATTTGCAATGGAACTGCCTTTGGAGTTGTTATGCATTTATGTATTTCATGTTAAGAAAGTATCTTTCTGTATTTGTATATAAATACTTGTTAATTATTAAACTAAGGGGAGTTTCGTCAAAAGTGTTTTTTTGTGGATTTATATAGATTGATTGCATTACATTTTTCTATACATATTTATATCATAAAATATTTCAAATCATTTCATTAGCATTTCTTAAGTGGAACCTATCACATCCTATCTTGTATTATGATTTTAAGATGAACTCATGATATTTCTCCACTAAAATATGGTTCTATCCATGAAGACAGTATCTGGTCTTTGATTCATCTTTATATCTCCCTATAACTGGTGAAGTGGAGTATTTCACACACTATTTACTAGATATTTATTTAATAAATGTATACATGGATGAATGATTCTTGAAATACAGTGTGGACTGAATCATTGCATACAAGGCTGGAAGAAAAGTTCAACTTCAGAAATCTTTAAGTATTGCTAAAAAGAGCATAGTAGATGTCAAAGTTAAATTGCTATGAGCACGTAAGTACAGGTCCTAGTACTAATGAATATACTAATGAATAAAAAAATTAGAAGAGAGTATAACGAAGACCTAAATCCAAAAATCATTTTCTTCATGTATGAAATTTTGTTCACATATTAATATTCTCAGTTAAACAATATTTAAATTAATAACATTAATATTTCTTTTCTTATTCAGTTTTGTGATTTTTTATTTTCTTTTTTGGGAAAAAATAAGACTTTCTTTATTAGATCAGAATACTTGGGGGAAAAGGGTTTGAAATTTTGTATGCTGAGTTATTTTTTAATTATTTGATAAAATTTATGAAATGTGTCTGTTTTATTAGATTTAAGTCCAACATAGAAATTTAAAGAGTCAATATGACAGCTTAAATAGCCGGAAGAAAATGGAAAAATAATAACTCTTTATGCCACTACACTAGAGGCATATTTAAAAGCTGCCAAAAGTGGTCAGGGTTGAGAAGGAGGCCATAATCACAAAATAACAAAATAACACTATTTTCCTGTATAAAATAATTAAATTTATCTAAGAATGATATATGCATTTCCATGAAAATAAATGTCAAGGATGAATATAAAATATACTGTAATATTAAAAAGTTTATCATCAGAGTTATACATTTCTTATTTAATTACCATAGGTACAAAGATTGGTTGGGGAAATATTTGATATTAGAAAAATTTTTAAATATTATATGTAACAGATGGATAAAGGGCATAATAGTCTCTTTGATTATAATAAGAG
This sequence comes from Dugong dugon, assembly GCA_030035585.1. Classification (NCBI taxonomy): domain Eukaryota; kingdom Metazoa; phylum Chordata; class Mammalia; order Sirenia; family Dugongidae; genus Dugong; species Dugong dugon. The sequence continues at coordinate 42,096,558 of CM057479.1, forward strand.
TTGGTAAACATGTTTAATAACTTATATAAATAGCATGCACACTCAGCTGCAATAGATAAGTTGAGAAACAATCAATGTTTAATAGCTGGAGCTTATAGTCAGTAAAATCAGAACTGTCTTTTGATAAGAAGGGATTTTTTTTTAGAAGTTTTTTCATTTAACAATTAGACATGAGGTAAAATGGTATGTAATATAAATAATAAGGAAAATATTACAGTTAGACTTTTTTTTTTTCCCTGTGATTAGTGGTTCAATTTTTACTTTTTGTCTGCAGGACTTCATTTTATGTTGCGGAAATTCATTACAAAAATAATGCAGGAGGACTCAGGCAAACATGGCTGTGGCAGCATGCTTGTTGGTTTTCCCACTCTTGCCTATTCTGTAATATTCTTTGGACTCGGGCAGACATGGCTGTGGCAGCATGCTTGTCGGTTTTCCCACTCTTGCCTACTCTGTAATATTCTTTGGACTCGGGCAGACATGGCTGTGGCAGCATGCTTGTCGGTTTTCCCACTCTTGCCTATTCTGTAATATTCTTTGGATTCGGGCAGACATTCTAGCTCTGGCAGCATGCTTGTCTGCTTCCCACTTTTGTCCTTTTGAATATATGCCAAATAAAACTTTCTTTTTACTTTACTAAACTTTGTGATTTTTTCCCCTACAATAGTTAATGGCGCTGTGAGCAGGATCTGAAGCTACGAATCCAGTCGACTTCGAAGAGACCTGGACTGCGGAGCAGAAGCCAGCAAAGAAAGGTCCTATCTTCTAGACCCACTTGTTCTCACTCCATGTCCCTTCGACATTGACAGGGTGAGCGCTCTCAGAAAACGAACCTTTGCTTATTCTTCCTTATTCTGTTTCTCATGTTTTCTTAAGTCTTGTTTGGCATATTTGTTTGTAAAACCGGTTGATTGATTAAGGAGAATCTTTCTTAGATTTTCACTTGATCGTTTGGTTAAGAGTGACATTTAGTAACTCTTTACGTGAACTGCGGTTTAGGCCTAGATTCGGGCGTTTGAAGAGGTAATTCTATTTTCAAAGAGCTTTGCGCCACTATAAGCCGCAAAAAATTTCGGGCACGGGTCGACCAGTAAAAGCCATTAGGGCGGTCGCCGGCACTCATCACCAGCGTTAAAATCTCCCCTGACAGGATAAGGTGGTCACGAGACAGGCTAGACCACTAGGCTGCCTGCCACCTGCAAAAACATCTCGTGCAACGAAGGTACACATTGGTCTAAGCAAAACACTGTCCAAACCCCGCGGTGCTCCTTGTTAGGTTTCTTTTCTGTGGCTCAGAGAAAACCTGGAAAATTGTACTCTGTTTTGAAATCTCTTTCCCCGTTTTCCAAATTTAAAGCAGGGAATAAGCAAGAGAAAAATAAAATTGAGTGCTCACCATCTGGCACACTGGGCACCTATATGGTAAAGAATTTTGGCCCTAAATCGGCAAGGTGTTTAGAAAAATGGCATAATTTAACAAAAGAAAAGGATTCATTACAATGGCCTAAATGGGGGACTTTTGAATTGGCCAGATAAATCCTTTTGAAGGGCAAATTAGAAGAAAGGGGATCAAAAGTAATGCAGAATCAGTGGGAAATATTTTTTAATTGGTATTTTGAATCCTCGAGAAGGCAACAAATGAATACTTTTGCTTCAGTTCAGGAAAACATTGCAAAGCAATCAAAACAGATCTTGTCATTGGAGAAAGGTCAGGTAGCATTACTTGATTCCTTAAGGAATAGAACTCCTATGGGTATTAAAGAAGACGGAAAAGGCTCAAAGGAAGAAAACAGGGAAAAGGAAGAACCTGCTTCTTTATATCCTGATTTGACTTCAAGCTCTCTTTTAGCTGAATTACCTTTTCATCCCAGTGAAATTGACTCTCTACCTCCGTTAACACCTTTGATAGTTAGATAGCCTAAATTAGCAAGTGGACCAGTGGAAGTAACACTAAACCCCTGGTCCAAGTCGGAACTTAGAGCAATCGTAAAAGACTTTCCTGACCCTTGTGAAAATCCTCAGAAATTTTTACATGAGTTTATTATCTTGACCAGTACCTATGAACGAGATCCTTCGGATTTGTATAATCTGTTACATATGCTACTAGGTTCAGGGGAAGCAGCTAAATGGATGGCTGAAGCTAAGTGGAAGGACCCAGAGGCAAGTTTAATCTCAAAATCAGGGGTTACAGGGAAAGAACTGAGAAATGAAGTTCAGGGTTTGGTTAAGGAATTGATAAATGCATTTCCAAAAGTTTTTCCAAAAAAGGTTAATTGGGCAAAAATCCAGGCTTGTAAACAAGGAAAGGAGAAAATGTATATGCTTTTCTGGATCATTTCTCCAAATTATTTGAAGAACATTCAGGTTTAAAGGCAGTTATAAAAAAACACCGGCCTGTATTCAACTCCATGTTTTTAGTGGGCCTACTGCCTAAATTAGCAGCTTTGGTAAAAAGACACCATTTACATTGGAAAAACGTAAATCCTTCAGAATTGGTTACAATGGCTTATAAATTGGCTCAAACTGAAGAAGATAAATATAGAGAGAGTGAGTTAAAAGCTAGAGAAAAGGAAAAGAATTTGTTGGCTTTGCAGTTACAACAGGTACAAAGTAAAGGCAGTGATTGTAGAATCCCAGCCAAGGGACAGCTTCAAACAAATAAGCTCAAAACCGAGCTAACTTGTAACTACTGTAAGAAGCCTGGTCACTTTAATAGAGATTGTTTAAAATTTAGGAATAAGCAGAGGGTTACTCCCTCAGCACCTCCAGTACCACCACAATGACTGTGCTCCTAGGATTTAGGGTTTTTTTGCCATGGTTCCTCTCAACAGTCAGGGAGAGACAACACTCCACGTAAATGGCGAGCCTTGTACCTTCCTGATTGACATTGGGGCCACCGTGTTGGCGATAAATCCCCCGTGTTTACGAAATCCCCTCCGTCAGAGCATCAAAACTTCTTAAATCGTGGGAGTTTCAAATGAAGAACAAATTTTGCCTCATTCAGAACAAGCACCAATATCTTTAGGACCCACTGACGATTTACATCCGTTTCTTCTCAGCAGTGATACCCCTGCTAATCTATTAGGGCGAGATTTATTATCTAAATGGCGATACCATATACAGTTTACTGATAGTGGAGAAATTCTATTTAACTTTCCTACTTCAGATGATTCAATTACTGAGAGAAAAGTAGAAGAAATCTTGTGTTTTATTCAATGGTTAATGGAAGTAGAAGAAACTACAGAACAGGTTCAGGAGGGAGAAAAGGAATTAGAACTAGTACCCACTAGACTTTGGACAAAGACATCCACAGACGTAGGAAAAGTTTTGTCAGCTGAACCTGTTCAGGTGCAAACAGATACTTCTAAACCTTTGCCTAGAATAGCTCAATATCCACTAAAGCCTGAATCCATAGCAGGGTTAGAACCTATTATCCAAGATTTCCTTCAGCAAGGTCTAATTATACCATGCGCTAGTCCTTGCACACCCCTATTTTTCCAGTAAAAAGAACAAATAATAGATGGTGGAGATTTGTACAAGATTTAAGGGCCATAAATGAGATTACAATATCTAGATTCCCTGTAGTTCCTAATCCTCATTTACTCTTAGCCCAGGTACCAACCAATGCTGTATGCTTTACAGTTATATATCTCTGTAGTGCTTTCTTTAGTGTCCCTGTTCAACAAGATAGTCAATATTTATTTGCCTTCACCTGGAAAAATTGACAATACATGTGGAGAGTTTGCCCACAAGGGTTTACTGAAAGCCCAACTTATTTTTCACAAGTATTGCATTCAGATTTGGTTCCATTTCAATTTAAACATGGATCAGCATTATTGATATATATAGACGATATCATGGTTTGCTCCAATTCAAGACAAAATAATGTTGAAGATAGTATTCTATTATTACAATATTTAGCTTCTAGCGGGCATAAGGCATCCAAAGAAAAATTACAGTTTGCCCAACCCACTGTTAAATACTTAGGACATCTTATTTCAGCTGAAGGTATTTTCATAGACCCAAAGAGAAAGAAAGTGATATTAACTTTTCCTTTGCCTACCACAAAGAAACAGTTAAGAGGTTTTCTAGGTCTTTGTGGATATTGTCGAAATTGGGTTCCAAATTTTTCATTATTAGCCCAGCCCTTATATCATTATCTGAAAAAAGAAGTAACTGATCCTTTTACCCTTTCTGAAGAAGGTGTAGAAGCAGTACGCACGCTTCGACAAGCCCTTTTAACCACTCCTGCTTTAGGTTTTCTAAATTATGCTTGGAGATTGTCTCTGTATGTAAATGAACAAAATCAGAATGCTTGTGGTGTTTTAACTCAGAAACATGTAGACCATCAGAGGCCTGTAGGATACTATAGTCTTCAGTTAGATCCTGTTGCTCGTGCTTATCCTCCACGCTTAAGGGCAGTAGCCACAACTGCTCAGCTAGTAGAAAACACTGCAGATATAGTTCTAGGTAATGACTTAGACTTATTTGTTCCGCATGCAGTAGCTGCTATTCTCGATCTACTTTGACTCAGCATTTATCTGGCAGCAGGTTAACCTCTTATGAAGCCTTATTATTGACAGCCCCAAATATTCAAATACATGTTGTTAAAGCTTTAAATCCAGCTACTCTTTTCCCTGAAGAAGAAGGAGTACCGCATGACTGCTTTGATTTGACAGATCAACTTCTGATCCCAAGAGGGAATCTTCAGAAAACTCCTTTGGCTAATCCTTCTTTAGTTTTATTTGTAGACGGTTCTTATTTAAAACGAGATCCCACTTCAAGCAATTATCAGGGAGGATATGCAGTGACAACTTCCTCAGAGGTACTGGAGAGTGGAACTTTGCTTCAGGTTATCGTGCTCCAGAACCTCCTGACTACGTATATATTGAAAATGGCATCAGATAAAGGACTCTTTAGAACCAAAATAGAAGGGTCCCTATTTAGTTTTACTAACGAATGAATTTGCTGCAAAATTACAGGGTGTAAAATCCTGGGTGCATGTTTCCCAATTAAAGAAGACCAAGGTTCCTGACTGGGTGATTGAACCGGCAGGAGGACTAAAATTCAGATGCCCTACAAAAACAACCACCAACCTACCACCTGCTTTGCATGAGTGATTCAGAAGTACAATTTAGATATTTTATTATTTGTTATATTCTTTATCACTTAGCTAATCTATATTAAGTAGTTTTGATTTAAAATGATGTTGATTGTTTATTTAGTTACTCTTTTATTTGTTAGAAGAATAGTTACTTGGAATGAAAATGCTTTTGTCCAATTATCACAATCTGTAGCAAGTGCTGGTAATTTAACACAATGTTGGATTTGTCATCAAAACCTTCCTTCTGTTAAAGAAAACTCTGATCCTTTAGCATTCCCTGTGTTAAATTATCATTTGATTCCACCTCCCACTATAAACTCTAGTAAGACTTTAATCCGTGCCATTAAAGTTAAGATATGGACTCCTCTGTCTGCAACCCAAATTTTGCCTATACCATGCTTTAATATCACTTCTGTCAGGTTAAATGACTACTTGTGTGATACCCAGTTACTCCAAAGATATCCTCATTTGCCTTGTAATAAGAATGGACATTTTATAGAATTATATCAGCATCCTCCTAGAGATTTAAGTGGTTGGTATGAAGTGTGCTATAATAAGCTAACTGAAATTGTGATCCATAATCAGTTATCTCATCCTCATGATTATAATAATCAATGTTGGAAAAAATTTATGTATATAGAATCACAGCTAGGAAGACTATCTGTGATAATTCTCTAATGGAGACATGGTTGTCACACGTAAATTTTTCTATACCTTCTGTTTCTTCTGGACAAACTTTAAGTGCTCCTTATGGATATGTGTTTCTGTGTGGTAGATCCAACTATACTAGCTTAGATTATCCCTTTCGAACTGACAGTAAATTTACATGGGCAATCTCTTGTTTAGATTCCTGGTGAACGTGTAGACAATGCACTTTGGGAAACTTAGGATTACCTTTAGATATTCATAATAATGATGCTAGTAGATACTGGAAAGGTAATGTTAATTTGTTATCCATTGTAAAACAAGAGTCAGAAGAAAGCCCATTGGTCCAGCGTTTAGGGTGGGGCTGGTCATTTCTAAGAGCTTTAATTCCTAGTTATGGTATATTTGAATTGGAGAAATCTTTAAGAAATTTATCAGTTACTCTGGGACAAATAGCAGATGAAGTTGCTAGAGGGATGGAAGCACAACAGCAATCTCTGACATCATTGGCCAAGGTGGCATTAGACAACAGAATAGCCTTGGAATTTTTATTAGCCCAAGAAGGTAGAATCTGTGCTGTAGTAAATACCTCTTGTTGCATTTGGATAAATAACACAGGAGAAGTAGAACAGGATATAAACAGAATTAGACAACAAGCTACTTGGTTACACACTGCAACACCCTTACAAACACCAGCTCAATTGGTTGGTTGCCATCAGGAATAAGTACATGGGCTAGATCACTACTGCAAAGGATAGTAATATTCTTGTTCTGCATCCTGATAGTATTAGGTATAATAAGATTTATCCTCTATTGTCTTACACACCTAAAAGCCAAAAGAAGGCCTCGGGCTAAAATGTTGATGTACATTGAGTCTGCTCACTCTGGCAATGTGATTGATGAGAACATCGCTCTTACTTAAGATCCTGGTGAAGAACCAGATGGTATCTGGTGGAAAACCAGCACCATGAGTTTAAAGAACCTGCAACGGCCGCCATCTAGGAGCTCGACTAAGTCCAGGTATTATTCTTCGATGTGTTATCGCCAATCTCCGATCAAAAGGAGGGACTGATTTAGGAAATAATATTGGAGTTACTATTCCCTCTCCTTGAGCATACAGAATGTGACCCAGCCGGAGCTGAGCTCACAAGGACTCACAAGGACACATCAATTGGGCCCTGAGGTATAAAGACGATAGCTAAGATAATCTTGGAAAATATCTTTTATCGAAAATTTTACATAAAGCTGATCAAACACAACACAAAAGACTTTCCACGCTTATCTTTTTCTATTAACATTTAGTGAATAGGAATTTGTTGGACCAATGAAGACCCTCCTGACTTTTGTTACTGAAGCCCATACCAATGATTGTTAAGAAAGATGATTCAAAATGTAAGATTATAATTTCTAGCCAATCAGTGAAAAAGTGACACTTTCAGTGATTCTACCCATTTTGTGATGTTGATATATACTGATGATTCTGTAACCTTCCTTGGACTCGGGCAGACATGGCTGTGGCAGCACGCTTGTCTGTTTTCCCACTCTTGCCTACTCTGTAATATTCTTTGTATTCGGGCAGACATTCTAGCTCTGGCAGCATGCTTGTCTGCTTCCCACTTTTGTCCTTTTGAATATATGCCAAATAAAACTTTCTTTTTACTTTAAAAAAAAAAGTGCAGGACTAAATGACAAAATGACAAATGCACTGTATAAAGGCTTTTGTTGACATCTCTGGAGGAATCATTCTGCAAAGATGCAGTTTCACATTCTTAAACCTGAATCAACACTTAAAACAGAATATTTATGGTCTGTTAACATATTCCAGGATTTAGAAAAAATGAATACATAAAACATCTTTGACATACTAAAAAGAATATTGAATGTATACATGAAAAAAGTACTATGTATGTTGCATGATGGATCTTTCATAATATGCAAGTATGTCACATAAACAAACAGCTTTTAAAAATATTCATAATAATTCTATGCTGTTATTGTAGGTTATTTCTGTACCAAGAAAACATGAGATATTTATGGAACCATTTGGATATCTGTAAATATAGGTAAATATATAAATATAAAAGAATGTATGCATATATGTAAATAAAAGTATACGTACACATGTGTGCATTCCTATAAATGTGTGTATGTGCATGTACAGCATGGTAATATCAAAACTTCCCGGAAACTAAGTGTAAATATCTTAAACAGGCAGTAGTTACCTTAAACACAATCAAGCATTGTTGACTGAAGTGCCTGAAGGTATGACATCTCCCAGCTCACCTAGATCTGTAGTTTTGGGCCTGTTTGATCAATAGCTTTCATCTGTCCTTCAGTTGAAGTGATTTCATCAAAATCTTGCTCCTTTTCTCCATGAGAGAAAGGATACAGCACGAGAGAGATCTGGGAAAATAAATGCTCAGTTTTTGATAGTATTTTCAATTCTAATCAAATCCAATGGTATTTGGCATGTTGTCTTTAGTTTACTTTTTATCAACTCTAATAGCAAAGGAAAGGCAAATTGATTCAGCCAGGAGCCTCATTAACTCTTTGAAAAGAGAACTGGGGCTCCATTACATTTGTTTTAAACCAACAGCTTATATATCATCTTATTGTTCATAGATCTCAACTGATAGAAGCATAGGTACTTTAGGACAAACTTTTCTGAAGGTTCTAGTACAGCCTGTACAATGGTAACTTTAAAGATAAGCAAGTATTTACACTGCACTGTGAATATTGCTTAATTAGTCCGTTATCAAACAGCTACAAAGTAAAGGAACTGAGTTAGAAAATTTTAAATCAGATTGCCTGACCCCGAAGCCTTTGCCATTTTCTTTGCACAATTCTGGTTCTTTACATCATAATCTCATTATGTTGTTCACTCAAGCCCGGAGGAGAAAAGTACACTAGGGTCTGATGTAATCAGTGTTTCCTTGGTAATGGTTATATAAATGCTTTTTATTAGTTTCCTCTTTTGCCAATATTTCAATTATATGTAATCATAATACAAAATTATTTTTTGTTTCACTTTTGTAAGATATGAAAATTACAAAGACTATGTTCAAAGGGATCATTTAAACACTAAAAAGATATTTTTAAATAACCACCCATTCCTTCTTTTTCTCATGTTTGTATCACCACACTTTCAACCCCAAACTGATCAAATTAAGGTCCTGGTGTGTTGCATATTGGCTTTCAACTTTTAGAATCAAGTTATAGAGAAATTGTGGTTGACTTATTTTGAAAAAGAGTAATTGAAGACATAATAGCTCAACTTCAGTAGCATTCTGTCACAGTGTCTTAAATTTGTGTAGTGTAACAGCCTATAAGACTATTTTCAAAAATTCAGTATAGTGTTTTGTGACTGATTTTAACAGTGAAATCCATATGCATGTGGCAAAAACTTGACAGTAATATACATATATATATATAAATCCTGTGTCAGGATGTGAAAATTATGAATACTTTTAATTTATCTTTAATACTGTTGTAATTTAATTTATTACTAATAAAAACAAAAGCACCTTCATACATACTTTCTCATTAAATCTTTACAAACTCCTCCAACACAGAGAGAGGTAAAGAAGAAAGAAAACCCAAGTCTTGAGTCTCCATGGCAAGTATATTCTGGAAAACTGTACTTGGCTTCTTGTCCTGGCCTACTAACTTCCTAATTGTATGACCTTAAAAAAAAAAAAAACAACAACAAATCATTGCCATCGAGTCGATTCCGACTCATAGTGGCCCTGTAAAACAGAGTAGAACTACCCTATACGGCCGTCAGGTTTCCAAGGAGCGGCTGGTGGATTCAAACTGCTGACTTTTTGGTTAGCAGTCGAGCTCTTAACCACTGGGTCACCAGGGTTCCATATATGACCTTGGTGAATATGAATTAGAGCTTCAGTACAGCAGTAAAAATGGACACGATACTAATTTCAACATTTTTGCCAAACTAAGTAACTCAATGATTAGTGAAAAGTTCTTTGTAAATAATAAAATGGGATGCAGTTTTTAATTATAAACATTTTAATTAAGGATTCTTAGGCTTTCTATGCTTATAGTTTTGCATATTAATTTCATTCCACCATAATAAACATCAGATTGTCTTTTTCTAGCTCAATGATTTTAGGGAAAGTGATATCTCCTCAAATTTTTTCTAACTAGTTAAAAAGACACCAGGGACTGCCTCATGTTTCCTTTGTAGAAAATGCATCCTGTTTACTTAATATCTTTCCATTCCTCTAATCTAGTTTACTGTGGTGATGTTTCACTGAGCTGAATGTAATCTTTTTTCCTTCCTTTTTTTTCAAAAAAAAAATTCTTTTCTGTGGAATAAATCTTGCTAATCCTTGAATATTGTTAAATATATATATATATATATATATATATATATATATACTTTTTTCCTAAATTTCCATTGTAGTATTTTGTTTTGGAGACTTATGCAGTAACATACTCATTAGTGTAGTTGCAGTGTTAAGTCTGTGATAATATGCTGAAGTATTAAGTGAAAATTATCATTAGCGTTCTGCCATACATATTGCAAAGTTCAATATTGATCAAGATGTCATTATAATGCTAGCACCAAATGTTATTAATAAGGCAACATTGGTTTGTCTTGTATAATACTGGCACAGTCTACAAGAAATCTGAAGCTTAACATTAGGCCCACCACTTTGGAATCTATGACATAAACATCATTTGAGTTCCTACAGCATCACACTATATAAAGAACAGTATGGATAAAATAATGTTGGAAAGAAGTCATTGTTAACCTACTAGATTTAAATGATATCCTCAAGAAGCATGAATGGGCACATCATGATTGTTAAATAGACTTCTAAGAAAAGTGAGACCTTCTAATGTCAAAGGTTTTGGTTGCGCTCCATGGATGATTTGTTCAGACCATGGGAGGGAACACTGAGTGTCACTAACAGTGGTGCTCTTGCTCTATTTTTCTTCCAAACATTGTCCATGGTTAAGAAATATTTAAAGAATATGATTTTGGAAGGGCTACACATTTAGACTGGAGTGGCATAGCCTTGCTCCAAAACTCTAAAAGTCTGCACTGACACATCCCTATTGCGACGTGACAGGTATTTCACACAGTATCTTCGTATGTCATAGATAACTCTTGAACTACAACCTGAACCTACAAACCAGTAGCCTTCTGAGTCACCCTGCAAATATATCAGAATAGTTTCAAGTGTTGTATGTATTGCCTTGAAAAATTCAAAAGAAGCTGACCAAACATTGTGCTTCTTTTAACTATGAGAGGTTTAAGATGCAACCTAATGTCCTTTTCTTTGGGTGGGTTGTCCCAATATGCTCAAAACAACCGAACTCCTAACTATTACACTGATATTAAAATCTCTGTGAATGGTTTAATCTTTCAACTTCTAGTGTGTATGTGTCTCACCAGAGTATCTGGAGTATTTGTCACTTTCTGATCATCAAGTCTTATTAACATGTCACCAATATAGTGCACCAGTGAATTTTCTGTCAAATGTCAGGCAAAGAAAATTCATTTGGACTATATAGTGACAAAGAGCGGAAGAGTTAACTTTACCCTGTACTAAGAATGGCTACTATTGTCGGATGTTCCTTTCTGAAGGTATGAAAAAGAATGCATTCTCCAGATCCGTAGCTGAATATCATGTAACCAGAGACTGTGTTAATAAATTCTAGAAAAGAAACTGCATCAAGTGAGAAGTACAAATAGGGACTTTTATTTATTTATTTTTTAGTTAGTTAACCATCTTCTGACGTGATTCGTCTGATTTTTGCAGATGTCATCCTGATAAAATAAAAGAAGATGTGACTGACACCACTAGCATTGCATTCTTTCTAAGTATTTGAGGGTGGCCCTAATCTCTGTCATTCCACCTGGGATACAATATTTCTCCTGCCATGTTAACTTGGCCAGGGGAAGGAAGTTTCAAGGATGTCCACTTTGCCTTTCTCTCAAGAATAGCTCTTCTTGGGCAGATTAGGGAAATGAGTGTTTATGATCTGCCAGTTACTATCATTATCCAAATTATACATTCAGGGATAAATGAAATAAGCACAGGTTGAGTCTGTAAACTCAAAGACTCACTGTGAAAGGCCATGGACCAGGAGCAATTTAACACACTGCTTCTGTACGATCCCACTGTAGCAGAGAACTATGATGGCTCTCTTGACACAGTGTCCCCTTAGATTCTATTTCCACTAGATCTTTGAAAAATGCTTTTCTTTGATACATAGTTACCCTAATAAATGGTCATAAATCTTCTTGGGGAATAGCAACTGCTTATATTTGCTGTAGCATTACAAGAGCCTTCCTCAAGTGGACACAGCCTTTTCCTTTGAAATTCTTTATGATTTTCACTTTTCTCCTTCTAAATCCCTTCAGCGTATAGAGTCCATCAGACATTACTTATCAGTTGCCATCTAGTCAATTCTGACTCATTGTGACCCCCTGTGTTGCAAACTAGAACTGAACTCCATAGAGTTTTTAAGGTGTGAGCTTTTTGTTGTCTTTATAATTATTTTATTTTTGTTGTTGTTGAGAATATACACAGTAGAACATACATCAATTAAACAATTTCTACATGTACAATTCAGTGAGTTGTACAACCATTCTCATCCTCCTTTTCTGAATTGTCCCTCCCCAACTAATATAAACTCACTGCCCCCTAAGTTCTCTATCTAATCTTTTGAGTTGCTGTTGGCAATTTGATCCCACCTAGATAGATCTTAAAAGAGCACAATTCTCAAGAAAGACATTCTTTACCAGTTAAGCTAAACTATGTTTGGTTTTAAGCAGACTTCAGAGGATATTTTTTGGTGTACCAAATTCAAGCTCTTCACTCTGTTTTTCCCCAGTAAACTCATAATCTAAAGATTCCAGTCTCATTTCAAATGGTAACACAATTCATTTGGTCAAATTCATGTCTTTGGTGTTCTGTGAATATTAGGTTTCGTTACCACAACAGTTACGTTAGTTCTTTTTTTTTTTTCCCCCTCCCATGACTATTAATACTTTCCTTGTGATGTTTGCTTGTTTGCCTATTTTAACTAACAATATGATTTTAGAATACATTCTGTTTTCCCTATGGCATTTAGTAAGACATAAGAAATTATTTGTTTTGATTTTTCAGTATTTGCTTGTACTTACATTGACTTGATTGAAATAATTCTATTAAGATTTTTTTTATTAATTAATAACATTTAATTGTGTTTTTGGTGAAAGTTTACACAGCAACATAGGCGCCCCTTTGACAATTTCCACACAAATTGATAATGACTTTAGTTACGTTTTTCACATTGTGTCAAAAATCTCATTAACTGTGTTCCAGTTGTTTCGTTTCCAGTACTCTAGATTCTCTGCTCCTTCATCTTCTCATCTTTGCCTTGGAATAAATGTTGATCTTTAGTACTCATACAGACTTTTTTTTTTTTTTTTTAGTAGGGCATTGATCTAACAGGTAATATCCTTTATTTTGTGCGTCACTCTGCTTTTCTATTAAAAATTCATCTCAGGAGGTAGTTTTGGTTCAAGGTTTGAAGAGCATTTTAGGATAATAGTCTCAGGGAGTCATCTGGTCTCAGTGGTCCAATTAATTTGGCCATTTTTATGAATTTGAGTGTTGTTCTGCATTTTTCTCTCATTCTAACCAGGATTATTTGTTGTGACCTACGTAAGAAGAGTCAGTGATAGTAACTGGGCACCATTTTATTTTTCTGATATCAGAGTAGTTGAGATTATGGCTCCAGTAGGCTATCAGCCTGGTAGACTTGTTTCTTCTCTGTGATTTTGGTTACCTTCTCACTCCTTTACTCCTGACAAGTAAAGACCAATAGTTGTATCTTAGATGGCCACTCTCAAGCTTTTAAGACTCCGGAAGCTAATCACTTCACTAGGATGCAGAGCATGAACTTTGTCAACCATATTATGCCAATTGACTGAGTTGTCCCATGAAACTAAGGTCTTAAGCCTTCAAACCTAGAAAACCAACCTTGTAAGATGTTTGATTATGTCTGAGAAGCATCTGTAATTGTGTCTTCTGTGAACAGATGTGCCGGCACACATATATTTGTACTTATACATACACATAGATACTTCTGTATGTGCACACTTATGTATACACCTGTATCTACCCATATAGCTATATGCCCGTACACATGCCTATGTGACCATACGCTCGTTATATGTCATTGTTGGTGTTGTTGACAAATTGTATATGTCAATTTCTTTAGTATATGCATCCTTTTCTCTTGAGCTCTTCTTAGTGACATCATTTATTTTGGTCAAGCTGTGCTCACTACACTCACATTCGGTGCCACTTTTCCCATCACCAAAAATAGTAAGTATTTAGCATCTGGAACATCCTTCCTCCTCCCTCCCTTCTTACACCTGGTAATCACCATTAAGGATTGGTCTCTTTATATATGTCTATTTTTGTCTACTTATAAAAGAAGGATCATACAATATTTGTCCTTATGTGCTTGACTTATTTCACCTAACATTATGCCCTCCAGATCCACCATGTTATAATGTTTCACTGCCTAATCATTGTTCATTATGGTTGCGTAGATAGTTGCATAGTAATCCATTGTATGTATGTATCACATTTTGCTTATCCATTCATCTGCTGATGAACACTTTTTTTCCTCTTTTGCTATTGTGAATAAAGCTTCAGTGAACATAGGAGTGCATATCTGTTCAGTCACTACTTTTAGGTCTCTAGGGTATATCCCTAGGAGTGGGATTGCTGGATTGTAGGGTAGTTCTACTTCTAGTTTTTTGAGGAAGTGTCATATCATTTTCCACAGTGGTTGTACCATTTTACATTACCACCAGCAATGGATAAGTGTTCCAATCTCCTCACATCCTCACCAACATTTGTTGTTATCTGGGATTTTTGTTTTTGTTTTTGTTTTGTTTTTTAATCAATGCCATTTCCACTGGGGTGAGATGATATCTCTTTGTAGCTTTGATTTGCATCTCTCTAATGGCTAATGAACAAGGAACTCTGCTGGCATAGTGAATAAAGTGTTCCGCTACTAACCAAAAGGTGATGATGGATATTTTGGAATATGCAAGTATGTCACATAAACGAACAGATTTTAAACATTTTCATTAGAATTCTATGCTGTTATTATAGGTTATTTCTTTACCAAGCAAACATGAGTTATTTGTGGGGACACTCAGATATATTTAAATACAGGTAAATACCTAAATGTAAATAAATGCATGTGTATGTGTAAATAAAAGTATATGTTCAGATGCGTACATTCATATAAATTTGCATGTGCGTATCTGTATGTTAAAGAAGTCCTGGTGGTGCAGTGGTAAAAGTGACTGGCTGCTAAACAAATGGTGAGCAGTTCAAACCCACCAACCACTTTGTGGAGAAAGATGTGGCAGTCTGCTTCCGTAAAGATTACATCCTTGGAAACCCTATGGGGCAGTTCTACTCTGAATCAGAATTTGACTTGACAGCAGTGTTTTTGTTTTTGTTTTTTTAATTGCTAATGATCCTGAGCATCTTTTCATGTGTTTGTTGACTGATTGGGTAACTTTTTTGGTGAAGCTCTGTTCATGTCTTTTACCCATTTTATAATTGGGTTGTTTTGTCTTCTGTTATTGAGTTGTTGAAGTTTTCTGTATATTTTGGAGATTAGACCCTTATCTAATAAGTCATTTCTGAAGATTTTTTTCCTAGTCTGTAGGTTTTGTTTTTACTCTTCTGATAATGTCTTTTGATTAGCATAAGTTTTTAATGTTTATGAGATTCAACTGATCTATTTTGTCTTCTATACGTGTACTTGTTGTTATGCTTGTTATCCTATTTTTACAAAGATTAGGTCTCATTGTTTTCTCCCTACCTTTTCTTCCAGGAATTTTATAGTTTTAGGCTTAACATTTAGGTATTTGAGCCATAATGAGTTAATTTTTCTGTATGGTGTGAGGTATGAGTCCAGTTTCATTCTTCTGCTTGTGAATATCCAGTTTTGCCAGCATCATTTATTAAAGAGACTGTTTTTTCCCCCGCCGAATGGACTTTGCTCCTTTATCGAATATCTGTTGTCTATAGATGGCTGGGCTCAATTTTGAGTTCTCAGTTCTATTCTACTGGTCTATGTGTCTATTGTTGAACCAGTACAAGCTGTTTTGACCACAGTGGCTACGTAGTATGTTTTCATATCAGGGAGTGTGAGACCTCCTGCTTTTTTCTTTTCTTCAATATTGCTTTGGCTATTCGGGGTTACTTTCCTTTCCAAATGAAGTTGATCATTAGTTTTTCCATTTCAGTAAAGAATGTTGTTGGGATTTGTGTCAGGATTGCATTTATCTGTAGGTCGCTTTAGGTAGAATTGACATTTTCACTACATTAAGTCTTCCAATTATAAGTACAGGATGTCTTTCCACTTTTGTAGGTCTCTTGTATTCTCTTGTAGTAATGTTTTATAGTTTTCACTGTATAAGTCTTTTATGTCCCTGGTTAGATTAATTCCTAGGTATTTTATTGCTTTAGAGGTTACTGTAAATGGTATTGTTTTCTTGATTTTTTTTACAGAGCACTCTTTGTTAGTGTAAGGGAATCCAACTGATTTTTGTGTGTCGATCTTATACCCTGCCACCTTGCTGAATTCTTCTTTTAGCTTCAGCAATTTCTGTGGAATGTTTAGGGTCTTTTATGTATAAGATCATGTTATCAGCAAATATAGTTTTACTTCTTCCTTTCCTATTTGAATACATTTTATTTCTCTTTCTTGCCTTATTGAACTGGCCAGGACTTCCAGTACAATATTGAATAAGAGTGGTGACAATGGCCATTCTTGTCATTCTTGTTCCCAAAGGGAAGGCTCTCAGTCTTTCTCCATTGAGTATAATATTGGCTGTTAGTTTTGCATATATACCTTTGATTATTTGAGAAATTTTCCTTCTATTCATATTTTGCTGAGGATTTTTATCAGGAAACTTTGTTGAATTCTATCAAATGCCTTTTCTGCATCAATTGATAGGATCATATGGTTCTTTTCCTTTCTTTTATTTATGTGGTGGATTACATTGATTGATTTCCTAATTTGAACCGCCCTTGTAGTCATTCTATAAATACCACTTGATCATGGTGTATGATTTTTTTGATATGTTGCTGAATTCCAATGGCTAGTATTTTGTTGAAAAATTTTCCATCTATGTTCATGAGGGATATGGGTCTGTAATTTTCTTTTTTCCTGATGCCTTTGATTGGGTGTAGGTATCAAGGTTATGCTGGCTTCATACAGAGATTGGTAGCATTTTTTCCTCTTCTATATTTTTGAATAGATTGAGTAGAATTGGTGTCAACTCTTCTCTGAATCTTCAGTAGAATTTCCCAGTGTAGCCATCTGGTCCTGGGCTTTTTTTGTTGTTGTTGTTCACAGTTTTTTGATGGCACCGTCAATCTCTTCTTTTGTAATGGGTCTGTTTAGGCTTTCTACATCTGTTTTGTTAATTCTTTCTACTGTTTTTCTATTTCATTCATTTCTACCCTGATCTTCATTATTTCCTTTTTTCTGGTAGCTTTTGCCTTCTTTTGCTCTTCCTTTTCTATTTGTTTAAGTTGTCAATTTAAGTTATTGATTTTGGATCTCTCCTCTTTTTTTAATGTAGGAATTTATTACTATGAATTTCCCTCTGAGTACTGCTTTTGCAGTGTCCCAAAGGTTTTCATTTGTTGCATTTTCATTTTTGTTACATTCTAAGAATTTCTTTAATTTCACTTTTAATTTCATTTATGACCAAATAGTTTTTTAGTAGTGTATTATTTAGTTTCCACGTATTCTTTTTTTTTTTTTTTTTCCTGTTGCTGATTTCTAGTTTCATACTGTTATTTTTGGAGAAGATGCTTTGTATGATTTCAATCTTTTTAAATATGTTGAGACATGTATTATGTCCTAGCATATGGTCTATTCTGGAAAATGATCCATGTACGCTGTTCTATCCATAATTGAAAGTGGTGTGTTGAAGTCCTCTACTATTATTGTGGAGTTGCCTTTTTATCCTTTCATTTTAGTCAGCATTTGTTTCATGTATTTTAGGCATTGCTATTAAGTGCATACATATTTACAGTTGTTATGTCTTATCGCTGGATTGATCATTTTATTATTATGCAATGTCCTTTATCTCTTGTGGAAGATTTTGATTAAAGCCTATTTTATCTGATATTGGTATGTTACCCTTGGTATTTTGTTTACTGGTTGCATGGAATATCTTTCTCCATGTGTCTTAGTTATCTAGTGTTGCTATAACAGAAATACCACAAGTGGATGACTTTAACAAAAAAAAATTTACTGTCTTAGCTAGAAGTTCAAATTCAGGGTGCCAGCTCTAGGTGAAGAATTTCCCTTTTTGTTGGTTCTAGGGGAAGGTCTTTGTCTCCTTTCAACATCTGTGTGCCTGACATTCCTTGGAGATCTCTAAGTATCTTGGCATCAGTCTTCCTCTAGGTCTAGGAGGTTCTCAGGCAGAGATCCCGGGTCCAAAAGACACAGTCTACTCCTGGCTCTTCTTTCTAGATGGTAATGAGGTCCCTCTCTCTCTGCTTACTTCTCTCTACTTTTATTTCTTGTAGGGTAGTGAAGGGTGGTGACTCAAGATATATCCCATTCTAACCGTACCTCACTAACATAACAGACATAACCTAATCCACATTATTGTTGTTATTAGGTGTCATGAAGTCGGTTCCAACTCATAACAACCCCATAGGTTAGAGTAGGGCTGCCTTATAGGGTTTCCATGGAGCAGCTGGTGGATTTGAACTGCTGACCTTTTGGTTAGCAGCTGAGCCCTTAACCACTATGTCATCAGGGCTCCATACTCATTAACATGACCTAGTCCTGCATCATTAACATAATGGACAGCTTACTCCCAAATGGAACGATATGCCAAATGGGACTATAACCACAGGCATGGAAAAAAAAAAAACAACTCATTGCCTTCTAACTCATAGCAACCCTAAAGGACAGAGTAGAACTGTCTCATAGGGTTTCCAGGTGGTGAATTCAAACCACAGACACAGAGACTAGAATTTACAACACATCACAAAATGAAGGATAATAAGATCACAAAATGGAGCACAACCATACAATACTGGGGAATCATGGCCTAGCCAAGCTGACACATATTTTTGGGGGAAAACTAAATCCATGACACCATTCTTTTATTTTCAGTCTGTTTGTGTCCTTATCGTTAAGGTGTGTTTCTTGGAGAAAGCAAAAGGAAGGATTGTATTTTTAATGTATTCTGCCACTCTCTGCCTTTTGCATGTGGAGTTTTGATCATTTATATTTAAGATTATTACTGAAAATTAAGTGTCTACCTCATTCTTTTTGCTATTTGTTTTTTTTTGTGTTTCATATCTTCTTAGTTTTTTTAATTCTCATTTTTTTAATTTCTTACTTTATTTTTTTTAATTTGTCTGCTTTCTTGTAATAAGCCTTTTTGCTTTCATCTTTTCTTCTATGTATTTTTTTCTCAGTGATTTCTTAGTAGTTACCACACATATTATATTGCATGACTTATAACTGCAACAACATTTAACATATAAACTACAGATAACATACAACGTTAACATATTAAATCTATTCCTGATATGCTCCTCTTTCCTTCATTTCTGTTGGTGAGTCTTCATTACCATCTTTGTATGTCTTATATCCAATAGGTTTGTTTTTACCTATTTCTTATAATCTTGATGTTGTAATGTTTGCAGGATTATATTATTGAGTTCATTCTGTGAAAATATCATGTACTTAGTTCTCATGATTGCTTGTATTATTGCATTTTTTTTAAAGAATGCTTCCTTTGCACTCTCCCCAGCCCACGTATAGATTCGAGTATTTGTTTGATGTTTTTGACTTTCTATTTGGAGAACTCCCTAGGTTAATACTTGCAGAATTGGTCTGGTAGTGGCAAATTCTCAGAGTTTCTGTTTATTTGGGAATATCCTGATTTCCCACTCATTTTTGAATGACAACACTGCTAGACAAAGAATTCTTGGTTGACGGTTGTTTTCATTCAATATTTTATATATGTCGCTCCTTTGTCTTCTGACTGCTACAGTTTCTGGGGAGAAATCCATACTGGTTCTTTTTTGTTGTTGTTTGTTGCAGTTAATTTTTTTTTTTATTATTATCCTGTAGATGAAGGTTTACAGAACAAATAATTTCTCATTAAACAGTTGGTACACATATTGTTTATGACAGTGGTTAACAACCCAAAAACATGTCAACACTGTCGCTTCTCAACCTTGGGTTCCCTATTACCAGCTTCTCTGTTCACTCCTGCCTTCTAGTCCTTGTCCCTGGACTGTTGTGCCACATTAGTCTCATTTTGTTTTATGGGGCTGTCTAATCTATGGCTGAAGTGTGGACCTCAGGAGTGACTTCATTACTGAGCTAAAAGGGTGTCTGGGGGTCAGACTCTTAGGGTTTCTCCAGTCTCTGTCAGGGCAGTAAGTCTGTCTTTTTTTTGTGAGTTAGAATTTTGTTCTACATTTTTCTCCAGATCTCTCTGGGACCCTCTGTTGTGATCCCAGTCAGAGCAGTCAGTGGTGGTAGCCGGGCACCATCTAGCTGTACTGGACTCAGTCTGGTGGAGGCCGTGGTAGCTGTGGTCCATTAGTCCTTTGAACTAATCTTGTCCTTGTATCTTGTTCTCTTCCTTCTCCCTAGCTCCAGAAGGGGTGAGACCAAGTATCTTAGATGGCCACTTACAGACTTTTAAGACCCCAGAAGCTACTCTCAAAGGTAGAATGTAGAACATTTTATTTATAAACTATGTTATGCCAATTGAGCTAGATGGTCTCTGAGACCATGGGCTCCACAGCCCTCTGACCAACAATTCAGTCCCTCAGGGAGTTTGAAAGTGTCTATGGATCTTCCATGACCTTTCCTTGCACAAGTTGTGCTGGCTTCCCCAGTACTGTGTACTGTCTTACCCTTCACCAAAGTTACTGCTTATCTATTGTCTATTTAGTATTTTCCCCTCCCACCACTCCCATCCCTTGTAATAAGCAAATATTGTTTCTTTATGTATGTAAACTTTTTCATGAGTTTTTACAGTAGAGGTCTCATACAATATTTGTCCTTTTGTGATTGACTTATTTCCATCAGCATAATATCCTCCAGATTCATTCACGTTATGAGATGCATCACAGATTCATCATTGTTCTTTATCATTGTGTAATACTCCATTGTGTATGTACCATAGTTTGTTTATCCATTCATCTGTTGATGGACATCTAGGTTGTTTCCATCTTTTTGTTATTGTGAACAATGTTACAATGAACATGGGTGTGCATATGTCTTTTTGTTTGATGGCTCTTATTTCTCTAGGATATATTTCTAGGAGTGGGATTGCTGGATCATATGGTATTTCTATTTCTAGCTTTCTAAGGAAGCACCATATCATTTTCCAAAATGTTTGTATCATTTTGCGTTCCCACCGGCAGCCCATAAGAGTTCTAATCTCCCAGCAGCCTCTCTAACATTTGCTATTTCCACTTTTTTTGATTTGTGCCAGTAACGCCGGGGTGAGATAATATCTCATTGTTGTTTTAATTTGCATTTCTCTAATAGCTAGTGGTAGCGAGAATTTCCTCATGTATCTGTTGGTGACTTGAATGTCTTCTTTGGTTAAGTGTCTGTTCATTTCATTTGCCCATTTTCTAATATGATTATTTGCCTTTTTGTTGTAGAGGTGTTGGTTTTTCTTGTAGATTTTAGAGATTAGACCTTTCTCTGACTTGTAATATCCAAAAATTTTTTCCCAGTCTGTAGGTTCTCTTTTTAATCTTTTGATGAAGTCTTTTGATGAGCATACGTGTTGAATTTTTAGAAGATCCTAGTTATCTAGCTTATCTTCTGGAGATTGTGTGTTGTTGGTTATGGTTTGTATCCTGTTAATACCATGCATTAGGGCCTCTAGATTTGATCCTGTTTTTTCTTCTATGAACTTTCTAGTTTTTGGCTTTATATTTAGGTCTTTGATCCATTTTGAATTAGTTTTTGTATATGGTGTGATATATGGGTCCTGTTTCACTTTTTTGCGGGTGAACATCCAGCACCATTTGTTAAAAAGACTGTCTTTTCCCCATTTGATGGATTTGGGGCCCTTGTCGAAGATCAGGCAACTGTAGGTGGATGGTTTTACATCTGGGTTCTCAATCTTGTTCCATTGGTCAAGGTATCTGTAGTTGTACCAGTACCAGGCTGTTTTGACTACCGTAGCTGTATAGTAGGTACTAAGGACAGGTAATGCGAGTCCTCCTACTTTATTCTTCTTCTTCAACAGAGTTCTAGTTATCCTGGGCTTCTTCCCTTTCTATATAAAGTTAATGATTAGTTTTTCCATCTCTTTAAGGAAAGTTGTTGGTATTTGGATTGGGATTGCATTATATTTGTAAATTGCTTTGGGTAGAGTTGTCATTTTCACAATGTTGAGTCTACCTATCCATGCGCATGGTATGTTTTTCCATTTATGTAGATCCCTTTGGGTATCTTCAGGAGTGTTCTGTAGTTTTCTTTGTATAGGTCTTTTACATCCCTGGTCAGACTTGTTCCTAAGTATTTTATCTTTTTGGGGGCTATTGAAAATGGTATTGTTTTCCTGATTTCCTTTTCATCATTCTCCTTATTGGTGTATAGGAATCCAACTGATTTTTGAATGTTTATCTTGTACCCTGCTACTGTGCTGAATCATTCTGTTAGTTCCAGCAGTTTTATCATGGACTCTTTAAGGTTTTTTGTATATAGTATCATATTATCTGCAAACTGGGAGGGTTTAACTTCTTCATACCAATTTGAATGCTCTTTATTTATTTATTTTTTTCTTGCCTTATTGCTCGAGCTAGGACTTCCAGCACAATGTTAAATAGGAGCGGAGATAAATGGCATTCTTGTCTTGTTCCTGTTCTCAAGGGGAATATTTTTAGTCTCTCTTCATTAAGAATGATGTTGGCTTTTGATTTTGCATAAGTGCCCTTCATTATGTTGAGAAATTTCCCCTCTATACTTATTTTATTGAGAGTTTTTGTCAGGAATGGTATTGGACTTCGTCAAATGCCTTTTCTGCATCAATTGAGATCATCATGTGATTCTTTCCTTTTATTTATGTGGTGGATTACGTTGATTGATTTTCTAATGTTGAAACCATCTTTGCGTGCCTGGTATGAATCTTACTTGGTCATAGTGTATTAATTTTTTGATATGATGTTGAATTATGTTGGCTAGAATTTTGTTGGGAGTTTTTTCATCTATATTCATGAGAGATATTGGTCTGTAATTTTCTTTTTCTGTGGCGTCCTTGCTTGGATTTTGTATCAGGGTTACGTCGTCTTTACAGAATGAATTCAGAAGTGTTGCTTCCTTTCCTATGTTCTGAAATAGTTTGATTAGTACTGGTATACGCTCTTCTCTGAATGTTTTGTAGACTTCTCCAGTGAAACCGTGTGGGTCAGGGCTTTTTTTTTTGTTGGGAGTTTTTTTATTACCTATTCAATCTCTTGTCCTCTTATGGGTCTGTTCAGATTTTCAACATCATTTTGTGTTAGTTTTGGTAGGTAGTGTGTTTCTGGAAATTTATCCATTTCCTCTAGGTTTTCAAATTTGTTGGAGTATAGGTTATCAAAATACTTTCTTATGATCTTTTGTATTTCAGTTGGTTCTGTTGTAATGTCCTCCATTTCATTTCTTATTTGGGTTATTTCTGTCCTCTCCTGTTTTTGTTTTGTCAGTCTGGCCAGTGGTTTGTTGATTTTGTTGATCCTTTCAATGAACCAACTTTTGGTTTTCTTGATTCTTACTGTTGTTTTTCTATTCTCTATTTCATTTATTTCTGCTCTGATCTTTATTATGTCCTTTGTTCTATTGGCTGTGGGCTTTTTATGTTGTTCACTTTCTATTTGTTTGAGTTCTGTAGTTAATGTTTTGATTTTGTCCCTTTCGTCTTTTTTGATGTGTGCATCTATTGCTATAAATTGTCCTGTGAGGACTGCCTTTGCTGTGTCCCAAAGGTTTTGCTATGATGTGTTTTCATTCTCATTTGATTCTAGTAATTTTTTTATTCTATCTCTGATTTCTTCCATTACCCAGTGGTTTGTAAGCAGGGTGTTATTCAGTTTCATTGTAATTGATTTTTTTTTTTTTTGCTTGCTCTTCCTGTTGTTAATTTCTACCTTGATGGCATTGTGGTCAGAGGAGACACTTTATATTATCTCAATGTTTTGGATATCATTAAGGATTGCTCTGTGGCCTAAGACGTGGTCTATTCTGGAGAATGTTCCCTGTGCATTGGAAAAGAATGCGTACCTTTTATCTGTTGGGTGTAGTTTTCTATATATGTTTATGAGGTCAAGTTGGCTGATTGTGCCCTTTTAGTCTTCTGTATCTTTGCTGAGTTTCTTTCTAGATGTTTTGTCCTTTACCAAGAGTGGTGTGTTGAAGTCTCCCACTATTATTGTGGAACTGTCAATTTCTCTTTTCAGTGCTGTTAGAGCTTGTTTTTTTATGTATTTTGGAGCCCCATCATTGGATGAATAGATTTTTATTATGGTCATGTCTTCATGAGGGATCATCCTCTTAATCATTATATAGTGTCCTTCTTTGTCTTTTATAGTGGATTTTGTTTTAAAGTCAATTTTGTCTCACATTAGCATTGCCACTCGTGCTCTTTTTTGGTAGCTGTTTACTTGATATATTTTTTGCCATTCTTTGATTTTCAGGAAATTTATGTCTTTGTTTCTAAGGTGTGTCTGTGTGTCTCTTGTAGACCATATATTGCTGGATCCTGTTTTTTTACCCATTCTGTCACTCTCCACTTCTTTGTGTGTGCATTTAGGCCATTTACATTCAGTGTAATTATTGATAAATTTGAGTTTATTGCTGTCATTTTGCAGTGCTTTTTTGTGGGGCTGACATTTTCTTTGTTACCCTTACTCTCCCCTGCTGAATTCCTTTTTGTTTGTGGATTCTTTTTTCATTTCTTTTGTTTTTGTAGGTTTTGTTTTTACTGAGACTTTATGGTTTTCTTCTTTATTTTGATGAGTAAATTCGTTAACTTTCTTTGTGGTTACCTTGAAATTTACCCTTATGTTCCTAGGTTTGAACCACTCTATTATTACTTGATATTGCTTTGCCTTCCTCTCCATTAGAAGGTTCTATACCTATACCGTTTGTTCCCTCTTTTATTATTCTGATGCTGTTGTCATTTACAGATTAACCTCTTTGGTTCCCTGTTGTAATTCTTTTGGTTTTGGATAGTCCTCGAGAGTTCATTTGCTAGATTGGTATCTGGCTGGTGTGATCCTGCATCTTAGATTCAGCCTGTGGTCTAATGTTGTTTGTTCTCAGATTGAAGGACTCTCTTTAATAGTTTTTGTAAACTTGGTTTGGTTTTCACATAGTGTCTTAATTTCTGTTTTTCTGGAAATGTCCTAATTTCACCATCATATTTGAATGAGAGTTTTGCAGGATATATTATTCTTGGCTGGCAATTTTTTTCTTTCATGGTAATTATATGTCATCCCATTGCCTCCTTGCCTGCACAGTTTCTGCCAAATAATCCAAGCTTAGTCTTATTGTTTCTCCTTTGTATGTGACTTTTTGTTTTTCTCAAGCTACTCTCAGGGTCCTTTTTTTGTGTTTGATTTTAGTGAGTGAGATTATGATATACTTTGGCGATTATCTTTTAGGGTCTGTCTTACATGGGGTTCGTTGAGCTTCTTGGATGACCAGGTTTTCATCTTTCATGATATTGGGGAAGTTTTCTGCTAGAAGTTCTTTAATGATCCTCTCTGTATTTTCTGTTTTCTCTCCTTGTTCTGGAACTCCAATCTCTCTCAAATTTTTCTTTTGATTGTATCCTACATAATTCTCAGGGTTTCTTTATTTTTCTTCATTCTTTTTTCTTATTTTTCCTCAGAGTTGTATCCTAGTGTTTGTCTTCAAGTTCACTGATCCTGTCTTCTAACCTTTCAAACCTTTTCCTCAGCCCTTGTATAACACAATCCATTTCTGAAATCTTTTTGTTTATCTTTTGGATTTCTAATTTTTGTTTTTGTGTGGTTTCTAGTTGTAAATGTATTTTAGCATATTGTTCCTCTATTATTTTCTGAATTTTTCCACTTTTTGTCTCTATTTTCTATGAATTTGTCTATTTTTTCCTCAGTTCCATCAGCATTTTGCTTCAACTTTTGGATAGCTCAGAATATTAGAGATTTGAATTTCCTATCAGGTAGTTCTAGTGCCTTTTGTTCTACTGGAAAGTCATCTGGTGTTTTTTTTCTGGATGTCTACTGGAACCATTCTGTTCTGTTTTTGTAAGTGTTTTGATATTGTCTGCTCTCTTCGGGATATTCAGTAGTTATTTTCCTCATTTATTGATTGTAGATTTGTTTGTTTCATCCCCCTTTTTTGTTTCATTTGGTTATGTCTGAGCAGGTAGGCTTTGCATTCTTTGTTGTTTGCTCATGTGCAGGCACAATGATTTTCACCTCCTTCTCCAATGGGCAGGGTCAGTTGCTCAGGTATGTTACACCAGGGCAGGTTCAGCTGAAGGGGAATTGCTGTGATGGATTGTTTGTGGTATATACTAGGGCCGACAGGGTGGGTCGGGAATCAGTGCATGGCTGGTTCCTGTAGATGTGATGTTCAGTGCACAGTGCAGGAGGGAGGCAATTGTGATGTGTGGAGCTAAGATGGCTACGTGAATGAGGAGAGAATGGAGAGAGGAACAGGAACCAAAAACATATAAAGAAACAAACAAAAAACAGCGCTAAGTGAGCTTGCCATTGGTGTGGAGAGATGAAAGTCTGAGAAATGGAGAAAAACATAAAGAAAAAATAAAAGAACAAGAATAAATGAAAAAAATGAATAAATAAAAATTAGAAGAAAGAGAAAAGCCCCAAGGCATCCCATCTGTGTGGCTGCAAGGACTGGGGAAGTTGCTCCCAGGCCGTGATGTACAGCTTGTCTAGAAAGGGTAGAGGTGTCACACAGCTCCAGGTATTCAGGAGCCAGGAAGAGAATGTAAGTATAAATAGATGAGAAACTGAGAAATATAGAAAGAGAAAAAGAGAGAGAAGTCAAAACAAACAAAGAAACAGAAGAAAAGAAATGCCCCTCAGGGATGTCCTTATGTGTCTGCACAGAGTAAGGGATTAGCTCCCAAGCCATGCAGTACTGCCCAGCAAGAAGGGGCTCCCAAGCCAAGAAAAGAAAGAGAAAACAAACAAATAAACAGAACAAACAAAAAAAGCCCCAGGGATCCCACCTGCACGGTGGCACAGGCTGGGAGGCAGTTTCACAGCCAAGCAGTTTTTCGCAGCCTTTCAGAAAGAATCAAAGATGGCATATGGAGCCAGGTATTTGAGAGAAATGAGGGGAAGGTGGTGAGAGGTAAGTAAGAAATCAAAAGAAGCAGATTAATCAACACTACAGCCAATAAATGGCACTCAGGGAGCCATCCAGTGCAGGTGGGTGGAATCCATGTGGCACCAGGGTGAAGCCAGTGCTTCCCAGCCAAGAGACTGGCTGCAGGAAGCAGAGGAGGCTGAGTGGGGGTGAAGACAGATGAGATGTGGGAAAGTGTATATTGCTTGTTACTGCTTGTGTTGTCTCCTGCTGGAAGCTCTGTGAAGCTGCTTTCTCGTATCCCCTGTTGGCAGATCTCCAGTTAGAGTCTAAGATGATGGATCCGTGCTCTGTTAGCTGATGTATCTCTCCTATCTCTCTGTTCTCTGTCAGTTTCTTTTTCCATTCAGTGCTTGGCTGAGTTCTTTATCTCTTCATTTGATGCTTAGGTTTTCAGGATTGACATTTGTCTCTGTCTGAGTTAGTTTTTCGGATCTTTGCTTTGGAAGGATAGTGTGGGTCTTCTGTCTATAGTGCTGTGTTGCTTGGAAGTCCTCCACACTGATTCTTATGAAGGTATGTTATATTGTGTTTTTCTCTTGTTGCTTTCAGAATTCCCTTCTTTTCTTTGGTTTTCAAGAATTTTATTAGGATGTTGTGTGGAATTGATTTTTTTTTAATGTCTTCTAATTGGGGTTTGTGTTGCTTCCTGTATTTGTGGGCTCAGTTCTCTGTCCAGGTATGGGAAGTTCTCTCTGATTATCTCTTGGAAAATTCTTTATATGTCTTTATTGTTGTCAAAAAAAAAAAAATCCCACTGCCGTCGAGTCGATTCTGACTTATAGCAACCCTACAGGACAGAGTAGAACTGCTCCATAGAGTTCCAAAGAGCATCTGGTGGATTCGAACTGCTGACCTTATGCTTAGCAGTTTTAGATCTTAACCACTACACCACCAGGGTTTCCAATGTTGTCATAGTGCTCTGGAATTCCCATATTTCCATTTAGCTTTTTTGGATTTTTGTTGCTCTTTTCTCTTGTTTTTTATTGAGACTTGACAAGTTCAATTATTCTGCCACCTAGTTTACCTCTCTTGCTTTTTTCTAATTCAATTGCCTTTTTCTTCAGTTCCACTAGTTCTCTTTGGTTTTGTGTGTGTGTATGTTTTCAATTTTCAGTGTCTATGTTGAGTTTCTCATTTTGTTCTTCTATTTGTTTCCTGATCGCTGTTATTTTGCTTTCTGTGTCCTTTTTGCTTTCTTTAAATATATTTAGCAACTTTGAAAATTTTCCTATTTTTTGCATTAACCTGGCCTCCATACTAGAAATTTCTTCTTGGTGTTTTCCTTTTCGTTGCTCCTTCTTCTCTTGTGATTTTGTGTGTTCTACTAGTTTTTGTTGAACTTGGGCCATTGTGATATCTTCTCTTTTAATTGGTTTAAAATCTGTTTTCTGATTTTCATGGGAAAACTTTCTGATTATACTTGATATAGCTATGAGTTGGAATTGACTCAATGGTAATGGGTTTGGTTTTTGTTCAGAATATTCTCCATAGATCTCTGGTGGCATAGAGGTTAAGAGTTTAGCTGTTAACCAAAAGGTTAGCAGTTTGAATCCACCAGCCACTCCTTGGACACTCTATGGAGCAATTCTACTCTGTCCTATAGGGTCACACCTACCTGATGACAATGAGTTTTTCATATTCTTCTAAGGGCAACTAGAGGGCAATCTTAACCTTAGTTTTTTTTTTTTTTTTTTTTTTTTTGTTTTTTTTTGTTTTTTAGCACTGATTCAAGGTTTTATGGGCTTGTTTTCTGGAGTTCAGTACGTATGTATGGGGGATTTTAACTGGCAGCAGCTGCTGCTTTGAGTGGCGGTGTTTGGGTTTCCCCTCATGGTCACACCTGCACAGGCTCTCTGGGGTGTCCTGCTGTGGGCAGGGAGTCAGCTGTTTCCCTCTGTGTTGCACTTCTAGATTATCACCCTGCTCCTTGCACCTTTTCAGCTCCTCCCAGTCCCAGTGCCCATTGTCGGGGGTTTTGGTGAGATTCAACAGCACTGTCTCACAGTGCCACAATCTCCCTTTGCCCCCTCCCAAGTGTGTGCCTGCAAACACCAACAGCCAGTTTGTATAGCTTTTGACATTGGGCTACAGCTTCCTTAACTTGGCTCCTATTCTGTGTTCTTGGTTTAAGGTGCAGCCTGGACCCACCCCAAAATGGCTACAGTGAGGGAGTGCTTCAGATGCTAATGAGTAGGTTCTCCCAGCTTCTTTGCTCCCCCTCCACTCCTCTCCCGTTTCTCGACTCACATCGACTCTCCAACACCTCGACCCAGATGACAGCCGTGTTTGTTTTTATTTGTTGTTCACTGTGTTAGTTGCTGGGGGATAAATGGGAATGACCACTCACTTTGCCATTTTGCCCTGCATTCCAAAGGTGTGACCTTTTGGAAGCAGTTTGCCAGGTCTCTCTTTTGAGGCACCTCTGGATGAGTTTAAACCACCAATCTTTCAGTTAGTAGTCAAGTGCTGAACAATTTGTGCCACTCAGGGACACGTAGACATTATTTATTGTTGTTATTAGGTGTCATCCAATCTGTTCCAACTCATAGTGACCCCATAGGACAGAGTAGAACTGCCGCATAGTGTTTCCAAGGAGTGGCTTGTGGACTTGAACCACTGACCTTTTGGTTAGCAGCTGAACTCTTAACTACTACACCACCAGACATTATTTAGTACCTTAATAATCAGAGTGTGGGTCCAGGGACGAACAGGCTTGTCAACACCTAGAATACTATTAGATAATTCTAGCAGTCAGAAATCTGCATTTTATTAATATCCTTAGGTATTTTCTATGCATCATAAAATTTGAGAGCTGTTTATTTATTTAGCATGTATGTATTATCCATTTTATATTGACAACTAATATTTTAAGTTTCATTAGTTTTATACCTAAATCAAGATGTAAAATTAGTTGAAGGCAAGAACTTTGAAAACTCATTTAGGCTTGGAAAAAAAAATCTTATGATCACAAGTGACTGCATTAAGAATTAAGAATATATCTTGCAGCTACATGTTATTGATGTGTAGAAACCATCCTTGCAGAACATTAATTTGTAAGTTGTAGATTCATGTACTTATTGTCTCCCTTGTATTAGTGTTAATTTTAAATATTTTACTGAAATCAGCACTTTCTGATGCCCACACAATGGTTCTTTACTGTACCAATTTTGCTCCTGAGGTGTTTTGTTAGTACAAGATATCCTATGATTCTAAATAGAGAAATATAATTATTGTTCTTTCCTTAAGAGTCCTTGAAGTGAAAGATGCTTTGCTCAGAAAGCAATTGAAGCGCATTGTGAATCACAATAACTAACTGATCAGTTATGTAACAAAATATAGTCTTTTTCTACTTAATGATATGGTAAATTAGATGGGGATTCTTGTATCCCTAGAGTTCAATTAAACAAGATGGTTTGTTTTGTGCTTTTAAATTTTAAGGTAATTTTTGTCTAGCAACATTCAAGTATATTTTCCAAATAAACCATTGAACATTTTATCTGAGACTCTAAATGTTAGGAACTGAAAATTTCTTTATTAATTATCACCCTCAAAATGGTTGAATTGGAGAATAAAGTGTAAACTATGTTCCAAAGATAAAATTATAGAATAAAGTGGTACTCTTTCTATTAAACACTCTTAAGTTGTATCACATCAATGTATACAGTTGTAAATGTAAACGTATCTGTATTTAGATAGACATATATAGAGCTACATGTAATAAATAAGTATAGATGACTGTGAAGACACACACACATAATATGTATATAATATATTGTGTGTATATATATATATATATATCTCCCTGGGTAGTGCAAACGGTTACATTCTTGACTACTGGCTGAAAGGTTTATGGTTCAAATCCATCCAGAGTTACCTCAGAAGACAGGCCTTGCGATCTTCTTTCAAAAGTCACTGCCTTGAAAACCGTACGGAGCAATTCTACTCTGCACTCATTGAGTCGCCACGAGTCAGAATTGACTTGATGGTAACTAACAACAAAAACAACTATATATATGTGTGTATACTATGTATACGCATATACATGTATATATATATATAAACATACATAATATACATAGTATATTTAACGTATCTATATTATAAAATTGTTCATTTAGTGTTAATCATTGGAGACAGATAGCAATCCTCTTCATTTTCCTAACAGAAACACTGAGGCTTAAAGGGGTGAGATACCTCCTAAGACCATATTTAGTCAACAGCAGAGAAAGTCTAAAATCAGACATCTTGACTCCTAGCGCAGTGATGTCTTTTTAGATTTCTTTTGTAGTTAGTGACTTTCTGTCTTAGTCATCTAGTGCTGCTGTAACAGAAACACCACAAGTGGATGGCTTTAAGAAAGAAAGATTTATTTTCTCATAGTCTAGTAGACTACAAGCCCAAATTCAGGGCATCAGCTCCAGAGGAAGGCTTTCTTTCTCTGTCAGCCTTCTCATCAATCTTCCCCCAGTCTAGGAGCTTCTCCACACAGGGACCCTGGCTCTGCTACAGGCACTGCTTTCTTGGTGGTATGAGGTCCCTAACTCTCTGCTTGCTTCCCTTTCCTTTTATCTCTTGTAAGATAAAAGACAACACAGGCCACACCTTAAGGAAACTCCTTTTACATTGGATCAGGGATGTGACCTTAGAAAAGGTGTTATACAATCCCAGCCTAATCCTCTTTAACATAAAATTACAATTACAAAATGGAGGACAACCACACAATACTGGTAATCATGGCCTAATCAAATTGATATGCACATTTCTATCTGACCCTTCACAATGCCTGATTAACATATATTTTTAAAATTTTGATAAAGACAAGTAGATGCTACAAAAAATATTTGCTCATTTTAACATGAAATAATCCAAGTTTTTTGCAGTGTTCTTTTGCTTTTAACTGCTCAGGGGGATTCCATCTGGCACTTTATTTCCAAAGTAATAAGTGTCTCAATTGCATGTGAAATGTTACACTGCATTAGTATGAAGGTATAATCAATAAATAGCCGCTTCATTCAGTATTTTGAAGACTTTGCAGAACGGAAGGTCATGTCTGATGAGAATACAATAACAACTGTCACCAAGTGATTACACTGACTTGACAGTAATTACAGCATTACTTTTACTTCGACACAGTATTTAACTTAGTTAATACCTACAGTGAAATTTAATACCAAGCTCTTCTTGCTTTAAATCTCTTTTCAGCAACCCAATTCTCAACCGGAATGTAAGATTAGTACCTAACTCTAAAAGTCCTTGAAGCTCAGTCTGTCTTTATGATTTTATCTAGATCACTGATTTTATACCTTTCAACAAGTGATATTATAAAACATATGTAAAGTAGCATATGACCAAATTCTAATAATTTATTTCAACCAATATTTATTGTCTATCTGAGCAGATTCCTGGATTCTGTACAACAGAGGCAGGGAATGAGTATAAAGACAGATAAGCTAAAAAAAACAAACAAATAAACAACAGTATTAATAAATTGAATGTTACAGTTTAATTGTTCTAATAAATCCTCCTTTTCCAAAACATTGTATTCTCAAATTTACAAATGTGCGAACTGAGACAAAAAAGGTTAAATCACCGGGCTAACGTCATACAACTAAATGAGTGTTCATGATTTGAACTCAGGTGTATTGGGAAGAAAATGATTCAGCATTTAAGTCAAATTTGAGAACAATTGGCTCTTGCTCTCCAAGAGCTCATTATCTAGTAATAGATTTTTAAAAAGCACACAATTAACAACAAGATTAGTCTGATTGTGATGGAGGATATTTGGTATAATCAAAACTCTAATAAGGTTCTACAGAGTTATCATGTAAATATTACTTTGGCAAATGTGAAATGATTCCCAGATAGAGTGATACTTTATCCTGGACTTGGACATTAGGCTTTGATGGATGAACAAAAAGGTTAGACTATTTTAGCAATAAGGAGCCCTGGGTGGAGCAAATGGTTAAACGCTTCACTACTAACAAAAGGTTGGTGGTTTGAATCCACCCAGAGGTGCCTTGGAAGAAAGTCCTGGTGGCAATCTACTTCCAAAAGGTCATAGCCTTGAAAACCTTATGGAACATAGTTCAACTCTGCAACACATGGGATCACCATGAGTTGTAATCAACTCAATGGCAACTGGAATTTTAGCAATATTGAAGGCATGTGTAAAGGTAACAAGACATGAGAGCATCTGGCCTGCTCATGCACAGGTAAAAACAAGTGATTTGTTACTGGCAGAACACAAAATATATAGCAAGCAGCAAAATAAGTCATAGTAGGTAGAAATGAGATTATATGAAGTTATGTGAAAAATGTTACAAAGTACCTTACTTGCCATGTTAAGAAATCTAATTTTTTTTCTACAGGTTACGAGAAAACATAAAAAATGATCAGAGAGATCTATCTGGAAATGCTCTTAGGTGAATTGGCATGCAGAGATTGAAATCAAGGGCTTCATTTGAGAAGATATAATCAGAACTTAACTGTGGTCAGTTATACCTCTCCCCTTATTCTATATATCTAGTGAATATCTAATTTGTTGGTAATATTAATTATGATAATGACATACATTTGGATGTCAGTCTACAGCCTAACTTAGTTTCATATTTTACCATATATAATCCTGGAGGTGGTAAGCATGAAAAGGCAACATAGGTACTTTATCAACATTTTGAATATACAAGATTTGTATCAGAAAAATTAAGTTACCTGCTCAGAGTTATAAAAATAATGACCTGAAGAAAACAAAATAGGAGCTGGGGTCTCCTGACCATTTTCATCGTGAGTTATAGCAAGTTATAAATAACAAAGAAAAAGAAAACAAATTTTTTAACCTTCACTTATAAGGGTCAATATTCAAATTGGTTATCTATTTTTGAAAAATTAAATAAACATACACTTTGTACATGTTCACTTACTTAAATTTAAAAATCAAACAAACCAAACTTCTTGTTGTCGAGTCACTTCTGACTTACAGCGACCCTATAGGACAGAGTAGAACTGCCCCATAGGGCTTCCAAGGAGCAGCTGGTGGATTTGAACTGTCAACCTTTTGGTGAGCTGCCGAGCTCTTAACCACTATGCCACCAGGGCTCCAAATTTAAAATACTATACTAATAATTAATTCAACAAATATTTATTGAGCACCTATTAGGATAAAGGAATCAATAATAAGGAAAGGAACACTATTCATTCAGTAATGAAATCTATAGCCTAGTAAAGAAGACAAAATTAATATATATATATTTTTATTTTGTCCACTACTTAATTTTAAAATTCACAGTAATTTGTTCATTTTTTTTCAATCCATAATACAACAGAATATATTGACTCAAAATTACATTGTTTTAAATTTTAAAAGCTATTGAAAATCTTGTCACAAGTTTGAATCCAGTTCTTTCTTATAATCTTTTTTGGATGTAGTCTGCTAGCAAGACTTTTGGAAATATACTTCAAAAGCTCTGGAATCAAAGTTTTACTGAGAAGTAGAGATGGCTTGTGAAAGAACAAGAAGAGGATGAAGGATTTATAGCTCAGCTTCCCCTACATAACCTCACAAAAGAAAATCAAGGGGATTTTTCTGTCAAAGGGAATAGATGGGGTTCAATCATGATAAAGCTTTAAAAAGTATCTTTAGACACATCTAGCTCAAAATGACACATGGGTAAGCATCCACCAGCCTAGGGTCTCCAAATTATTTATGCATGGATGTACAGAAAAATGAAAATTCACAGCAACTTGGAAAAAGAAAGACTGGCAAACAAACTAATGAGAAAATGTGGCAGGAAACTCTCATTAACAATAAGGCATCTGGAGTTGGATTATGAAAAATATGGATAGGCCTTAGCTTTTAGCACATGTCAAAATTGATTCATGAGAGACCACTAGAAGAAAAAAAAGTTAGAAAGATGCTTCATTTTTATATCATCCACAATCCACTGACCTAGGATGTTGCTCAGAGAAAATGGCAGTCATTTCTTTCTTCTTCTGGAGAATTGATTTGTAACTTAAGATCACCCTTTTCCTCAACCTCTGAGGCCACATGTTTCCCATACTAACAGTACATTTTTATAAGCAGGAAGGTTGTAAGTATCATAAACCACAGGCTAAAATTAGGGGTTGACTCTTGGTGGTAAGTGCATTTGGAAAAATCTTGTCACCAGGCATGAAGTGGAAGGGGACTGTAGCTTTCTATGTGCTGTAAGAATTTTTAAAACTTGAAAACCAGGGAAAAGGAATAAAATGAAGACACAGGTAGACAAGCAAAAACTATGTTAGACTGCTAAAATCAAGGATTATACTAGAAACTCAACATTTCTTTAATTTCTCTCTAGCTGGAGATTTCAAAACAGGATAAAAAAGCCTTTCTAGGAGACTGAAAAGTAGTTTAAGGGTAATCCACACCCCACTACAGATTTTTGGACAATTACAATAGTCCATTCTTTAGATCATATTAATGCATATCATTTAATATCACCAGGAGAAAACTGGCTAATATTAAAAATCAAGAAAATAATGACAAATATTCAATAGAATAAATAAGAAAAATATTAGAAATGACAAATGCATTCAAATCTACACTGAAAAGAGTTAAGAGCAGAACTGATGCAGACAATACAAACAACAAACTAAAAACAAAACAGAAGATACAAAAACAACAATGATAACAGCAACACAATAAACCAGTAGAACAGCTCATCAGTTGTTGAGAAAGTTTGAAGACTATCTTTTGGTGTGGAGAAGAGAAGATGGAAAAATTAGCATTATGACAGTGAGGAAATAATCATTATGGATAATTGAGAACAAAGATTCAACAAATAGATCTTTCTTTCCTTTTTTTTTTAGATTGTGCTTTAGGTGAAAGTTTACCGAGAAAATTAGTTTCCCATTTTATGATTTGTACAGAAAGTGTTCTGTAATATTGTTTCCATTCCCCACAATGTGTCAACACTCTCCTCATTTCCACTCTGGGTTCCCCATTTCCTTTCCTTCAGATTTTCTACCCCTCCCTGCCTTCTCATCTTTGCTTTTGGGTAAATCTTTTCCTTTCCATTTTGTATAATGGATTGTTCTAAGGAACACATTCCTCTCAGGTGTTATTGTTTATTTTATGGGCCTGTCTATTGTTTGGCTGAAAGGTGGTCTCCAGGAATTGCTTCAGTTCCAGGTCAGAAGGGTGTCTTAGGGCCATCGTCTCAGGGGTTCCTCCAGTCTCTGCCAGACCAGTAAGTATGGTCTTTCTGGTGAGTTTGATTTTTTGTTCTACCTTTCTCTCCCGCTCATCTGGGACCCTCCTTTGTGATCCCAGCCAGAGCAGTCAGTAGTGGTAGCTGGGCACCATCTAGTTCTTCTGGTCCTGGGGTTGTGTAGGCTGTGGTTCATGTGGTTCATTAGTCCTTCTTCACTCTCCTTGCTCCAGACAGGAAGAGATCAATAGTTGTATCTTAGATGGCTGCTCACAAGCTTTTAAGACACCAGGGTGCAGAACATTGTGTT
The DNA here is from genome assembly GCA_030035585.1 of Dugong dugon. NCBI lineage: Eukaryota > Metazoa > Chordata > Mammalia > Sirenia > Dugongidae > Dugong > Dugong dugon. Next base: position 42,133,249 of record CM057479.1, read on the forward strand.
TATGAACTATGTTGTGCCAATTGACATAGATGTCTCCTGAGTCTATGGTCCCTCACTTTCAAGCCTAGGAACTCTGTCCTGTGAGGTGTTTGGTTATAGCTAAGAAGTTTCCACAACTGTGCTCCTTGTGTGCTCTATTGTCTATATTAATATACATGCAGCACCTACAGTTACGTATGTAGAAATATACACAACCAAACCTATAACTGCAGGTGGACGTATTCCTTTACACTTTCTCACACCTCTTTAGCATAACTATATACCTGTGTATCCATTTGTAAATTATTGTTTGTTGATACTATTGTGGCAGAATTGTTTATGTTATAGTAATTACTGTAGTAGTCCTTTATTTTTGTATTCCTCTCAGTGTCTTCCTTTTCCTTGTTCATATCGTGCTGACATTCCCCCATATTGTGTATTGCCTTTCTCTTCACCAATATTAACACATGTCTTCCATCTAGAAGGTTACCCTCCCATCCCTGGTAACCATCAAAGAATTTTTTTTTTCTGTGTATAAACCTTTTCTGAAGTCCTTGTGGCACAGTGATTAAGAGCTCAGCTGCCAACCAAAAGGTCAGCAGTTTGAATCCACCAGCTGTTCCTTGGAAACCCTATGGGGCAGTTGTACTCTGTCCTATAGGGTCACTATGAGTCAGAATTGACTTGACATCAATGGATTAAACCTTTTCTTTCTTTTTTTTTTTAAATAAAAGTGGTCTCATACAATATTTGTCCTTTGGTGATTGACTTATTTCACTCAGCATCATGTCCTCCAAATTCATTCATGTGAAATGTTTCACAGATTCATCACTATTCTTTCTTTGCTTAACATTCCACTGTGTGTATGTACACAGTTTGTTTATCCATTCGTCCATTTGTGGACACTTAAGTTGTTTTCCTCTTTTTGCTATTGCAAATAATGCTGCAATGAACATGGATGTACATATGTCTATTCATATCACGGCTCTTATTTCTTTAGGGTATATAGCTAGGAATGGAATTGCTGGAACATATGGTATTACTATTTCTAGATTTTTAAAGAAGCACCATACTGTTCCATAGTGGTTGTATCATCTTACCTTCCCACCATCAGTGTATAAGAGTTTCAATCTCCCCACAATCTCGTCAGCATCTGTTATTTTCTGTTTTTTTTTTTTTATTAGTGCCGTTATTGTCAGAATGAGATGGTATCTTATTGTAGTTTAAATTTGCATCTCTCTAATGGCTAATGATTGTGAGCATTGTTTCATGTGTTTATTAGCCACCTGAATGTCTTCTTTGGCGATGTATCTGTTCATATCCTTTGAGCATTTTTTAATTGGATTGTCTTTTTGATGTTGAAGTGTTGAAGTTTTTTGTAAATATTAGAGATTAGACCCTTGTCAGACATGTCGTAGCCAAAATTTTTTTCCCAATCTGTAAGTTCTTCTCTTTTTACTTTTTTAGAGAAGTCTTTTGATGAGTGTAAGTATTTAATATTTAGGAGGTCCCATTTATCTAGTTCATCTTCCGCTGTTTATGCATTTTTAGTTATGTTTGGTATTGTATTTATGCCATTTATTAGGGTCCCTAGAATTGTCCCTATTTTTTCTTCCATGTCTTTGTATTTTCAGGATTCAAATTTAGGTCTTTAGCTATTTTGAGTTAGTTTTTGTCTATGGTATGAAGTATTGGTCTTGTTTCATTTTTCTACAGATAGACAAAGAGTTTTTCCAGCATGATTTGTTAAAGAGAATATCTCTCCCCTGTATAATGGACTTTGGCCTTTTGTTGAAGATCAGTTGTCCATAGCTGGATGGATTTCTCAGTTTTGTTCCATTGGTCTATGTGGCTTTTGTTGTACCAGGAGCAGGCTGTTTCGACTACAGTGGCTGAATAGTAGGTTCTGAGATCAGGTAGTGTGAGACCTCCCATTTTGTATTTCTTCAGTAGTGCTTTATTTACCCAGGGCCTCTTTCTTTTCCATATAAAGTTGGTGATTAGTTTTTCCATCTCGTTAAAGAATGCTGTTGCAATTTGAATTGGGATTGCATTATATCGCTTTGGGTAGTATTGACATTTTCACAATGTTAAGACTTCCTATCCATGAGCATGGTATATTTTTCCATTTATGTAGGTATCTTTTGGTTTCTTTCAGTCATGACTTTTAGGTTTTTTTTTTAAACATATAGGTCTTTTACATCTGTGGTTAGATTTATTACTAAATATTTTCTCTTTTGGGGCTATTGTAAATGGTATTGTTTTTCGGATTTCTTTTTTTGAGGTTCTCTTTGTTGGTGTAGAGGAAATTAACTAATTTTTGTATGTTGAGCTTGTATTAAGCTACTCTGCTGAATCCTTCTATTACTTTCAGTAGCTTTCTTGTGAAATGTTTGAGATTTCTTATGTATAAGATCATATCATCTTTGAATAGGGAGAGTTTTACTTCTTTCTTACCAATTTGAATGCCCTTTATTTACTTTTCTTGCCTTATTGCTCTAGCTAGGAGTTCCAGTAAAATACTGAGTAAGAGTGGTGATAAAGGGTATCCTTCTCTGGTTCCCCTTTCTCAAGGTGAATGCTTTCAGTCTCTCTCCATTGAGAATAATGTTGCCCATTGGTTTTGTTTGAATGTTCTTTATTATGTTGAGGAATTTCCCTTCTATTACTATTTTGCTGACAGTTTTTATCAGGAATGGGTATTAGACTTTATCAACCACCTTTTTCGTGTCGATTGAGATGATCATGTGATTCTTTTGTTTTCTTTTATTTCTGTGGTGAATTATGTTGATTGATTTTCTAACATTGAACCATCCTTGCATGTCTGGTATGAGTCTCATTTGGTCATGAAGTATTATTTTTTTGATATGCTGTGGAATTCTATTGGCCAGAATTTTTTTGAGAATTTTTACATTTATATCCATGAGGGTTATTGGTCTCTAATTTTCTTTTTGTATAGCTTTGGTATTAGGGCTATGCTGGCTCTATAGAATTAATTCCTTTTCTATGCTCTCAAATCATTTGAGTAGTATTAGTGTGAGCTCTTTCTGAATGTTTGCTAGAATTCTCTAGTGAAGCCATCTGGGTTGGGCTTTTTTTTTGCTGTTGTTGTTCGGAGTGTTTTTTTTTTTTTAATTGCTTCTTCAGTCTCTTCTTTGGTTATAGGTCTGTTCAGTTTTTCTACCTCAGTTTGTGTTATTTTAGGTAAGTAGTGTGTTTCTAGAAATTTCTGCATTTCCTCTAGGTTTTCAAACTTACTGGAGTACAATTTTTCATAGTATTCTGTTATGATCTTTTTTATTTCAGCTGGTTTTGTTGTAATGTCACCCATCTCCTTTCTCATTTGGGTTATTTGCTTCTTCTCCTGCTTTTCTTTTGTCAATTTGGCCAGTGGTTTGTCAATTTTATTGATCCTTTCAAAGAACTAACCTCTAGCCTTTTATATTCTTCCTGTTGTTTTTCTGTTCTGTTTCATTTATTTCTGCTCTAATACTTAGTATTTAATTTCTTCTGGTGACTTTGGACTTCTTTTGCAGCTCTCTATTTTTGAGTTCTAGAGTTAATGTTTTGATTTTTGTACTTTGTTCTTTTTTGGTGTGTGTGTTTATTGGAATAAATTGACCTCTGAATACTGCTTTTTCTGTGTCCCAAAGATTTTAGTAAGATGTGTTTTCATTCTCATTTGATTCTAGGATTTTTTTAAATTTTATATTTGATTTCTTAAATTACCCAGTAGTTTTTTAGCAAGGTGTCACTCAGTTTCTATGAATTTGATTTTTTCCTTTGCTCTTCGTGTTATTGATTTCTACTTTTACAGTATTGGAATCAGAAAAAAATGGTTTGTATGATTTTAATGTTTTGGATTTTGTTGAGGCTTGCTTTATGGTCTACAATGTGCTCTATTCTGGAGAATGATCCTCAAGCATGGAAAAGAATGTATACTTTTTCTGCTGTTGGGTAAAGTGTGCTGTATATGTCTATAAGGTGAGTTGGTTGATTTTGGCATTTAGATATGTATCTTTGCTGAGTTTCTTTCTAGTTGTTTTGTCCTTCAATGAAAGTGGCATGTTGAATTCTCCTACTGTTATTGTGGAACTGTCTCTTTCTCTTTTCAATGCTGTTAGAGTTTTCTTTATGTATTTGGAGCTCAGTCATTGGGTGCATATATATTTATTATGGTTATGTCCTCTTGGTGGATTGATTGTTTAATCATTATATGATATCCTTCCTTATCTTTTAAGGTAGATTTTGCCTTAAAGTCAATTTTATCAGAGATTAAGAACAAACAAATTTGTCTTGGAAGACGTATAGCCAGAATGCTCCTTAGAAGCAAGGATGGTAAGGCTACATCTCACATCCTTTGGACATGTTATCAGGAGGGACCAATCCCTGGAGAAGGACATCATGCTTCATAAAGTAGAGGGTCAGAGAAAAAGAGGAAGACCCGCTATGAGATGGATTGACACAGTGGCTGCAATGATGAACTCAAGTATAACAATGATTGTGAGGATGGTGCAGGACTGAGCAGCATTTTGTTCTGTTGTACATAGGGCTGCTATGAGTGGAAACCAAATCGATGACACCTAACAGCAACAATAACAACATTATTGCCTTTCCTGAAATTTATTAGTTATTGTTTGCTAGATATATTTTTTCCATCCTTCAAGTTTTAGCTTATTTATGTCTTTGTTGCTAAAGTGTATCTCTTGTAGACAGCATATTGATGAGTTGTGTTTTTAATCTATTCTATCATTAACCATCTTTTCACTGGTGCATTTAAGCCATTTACTTTCAGTGTGATTAATCATAGGTATAGGTAGGAGTTTACTGCTGTCATTTTGTTGTGTTGTGTGTGTTTTTTTGTATGTGTGTGGTGTTGACACTTTCTTTGTTCCACTTAATTTTCTCTGCTCAGTTATTTTTGTTTGTGGATTTTCTTTTCTTGTTGTTGATCTTGTGTTTACTGAGTCTTTTGTTTTTCTTCACTATTTTGATGAGTATGTTCTTTAACTTTCTTTGCAGTTTCCTTGAAATTTACCTTTATTTTCCTAGGTTTTAAGCAATCTTTTATTTCTTGATGTCACTTTGACTTCCTTTCCATATGAAAGTTCTATAATTAAACAATTTTTCCCCTTTTTGTTTTGATGTTGTTGTCATTTATAGATTGACGTCTCTCCTGTTTTCAGTCTTATAACTTTGTTTTATTTTTGGAAATTCTTTACCTGTGTTGGTATCTGGCTGATGCTGTCCTGTATCCTAATCTTAGGTTTTTGTCTGATGTCGTTAGTTCTCTGTCTAAAAAAAAAAAAAACTCTTTAATATTTCTTGTAAGTTTGGTCTTGTTTTTACAAATTCCCTTAATTTATGAGTATCTGGAAATGTCCTAATTTTGCCATCATCTTTGAGAGACAATTTTCCTGGATATATAATTCTAGGTTGACAATTATTTTCTTTCAGGGTATTATATATTTCATCCCATTGCTTCTTGCCTTTATGGTTTCTGCCAAGTAATCAGAACTTAGACTTATAGGTTCCCTTTTGTAGGTTGCCTTTTGTTTTTACCAAGCTACTCTCAGAATTCTTTCTTTGTCTTTGGTTTTGGCAAGTTTGATTGACATGACTTGAGGACTTTCTTTTGAGGTCTGTCCTGTATGGGATTTGTTGAGTTTCTTGAATGGATATCTTCTTTTATGATATTAGGGAAGTTTTCTGCCAGCAAATTCTCCACAATTCTCTGTGTGTGTGGGTTTTTTTCTTTTTTCCTCCTCCTGTTCTGGAATTATGATCACATGTAAATTTTTCATCTTGATAGTGTCCCACATAATTCTTTGGCTTTCTTCAATTTTCTTCATTCTTTTTTCTGATTTTTCCTCTGACATAATGTTGTCAGATAATTTGTCCTATATTTCATTGATTCTGTCTTCCATTGATGCAATTCTGCTCCTATGTCCTAGTGAGTTGTCCTTTTTGGGGGGCTTTAACAAACAGAAATTCATTCTCTCACAGTCTAGGAGGCTAGAAGGTTGAACTAAGGGCACCAGCTCCACGGGAAGCTTTCTCTTTCTGTCAATTCTGGGAGAAGGTCCTTGTCATAAATTCTCCCCTGACCTGGGAGCTTCTCAATGCAGGGATCCAGGGCCCACAGGATGCACTCCTCTCCTGGTTCTTCATTCTTTTATTTTTATTGCCCATTAGATGAAGGTTTAAAGAACAAATAGTTTCTCATTAAACAATCAGTACACATATAGTTTTATGATACTGGTTAACAACCCTACAACATGTCATCAATCTCACTTCTTGGCCTTGGAGGACCCTTTTTTTGGTGAAAATATACATAAACAAAGTTACACCATTTCAAAAGTTTCTACATGTACAATTCAGTGACATCAATTACATTCTTCCAGTTGTGCCACTATTCTCACTAACCTTTTCCAAATTATTCCATCACCATTATCTTCAACTTACTCTCCCCTAGGCTTCCCATCAAACCTTTTTCATTGCTGTTGTCAATTTGATTTCACATAGATAATTCTTTTTGTACCATAGATAAAAGTTTGCAGAACAAATAGTTTCTCATTAAACAGGTAGTACACATGTTGCCCTATGACAATTGTTAACAACCCCACGACATGTCAACACTGTCACTTCTCAATCTCGGGTTCCCTATCACCAGCTTTTTTGTCTCCTCCTGCCTACTAGTCCTTGTCCTCGGAATGTTGTGCCTCATTAGTCTTTTTTTTTTTTTTTTTAATGAGGCTGTCCAATCCCTGGCTGAACAGTAAACTTCAGGAGTGACTATACGACTGAGCTCAAAGAGTGTCTGGGAGCTATACTCTAGAAGTTTCTCCAGTCTGTTAGGCCAGTAAATCTAGTCTTTTTTGTGTGTGTGTTAGAATTTTGTTCTACATCCTTTTCCACCTCTGTTCAGGACCCTCTACTGTGATCCCAGTCAGAGCAGTCAGTGGTGGTAGCCAGGCACCATCTAGCTGTAATGGACTCATTTTGGTGGAGGTCATGGTAGCTGTGGTCCATTAGTCCTTTGGACTAATCTTTTCCTTGTATCTTGTTCTCTTTGTTGTCCCTTGCTCCTGAAGGGATGAGACCAGTGAAGTATCTTAGATGGCTGCTCACAGGCTTTTAAGATCCCAGACACTATTCACCAAGGTGGAATGTAGAACATTGTCTTTATAAACTTTGTTATGCAAATTGAGCTAGATGTTCCTTGAGAGCATGTTCCCCATAGCCCTGGGGATGGGTTTTTGTGGCACGTACTAGGGCTGACAGCTGACAGTGCGGACTGGGAATCAGTGAACAATAGGTTCCAGTAGGCTGTGTCTGTGCTACTTGAAAGTGTTATGTTCAGCACACGGTGCAGGTAGGCAGGAAGGAGAGGGCAGATTGTGATTTGTAGAACTAAGGTGAGTATGGAAAAGTTGAGAGAGAGGAGAGAACAGGAGCCAAAAACATACACACAAACAAAAGTGAGTGCTAAGGGAGCTTGCTATTGGAATGGAGATGAGAGACTGAGAAATGGGGAAAAACAAAAATAAATAAAAAAGAAAAATGGTAAAAGAGAAAAATGAATAACTCGAGAAACTGGCAATGAAGAAAGACAGAAAGGGAACAAGAGAGAGACGCAAACAAAACAAAGAAACAAAAAATACCAAAACAAAAGAAATAAAAAAAAGAAAATAGAAATGCTCCCAGGGATGTCCCTGTGCATCTGCGCAGAGTAAGGGAGTAACTTCCACGACATGCTGTACTGCCAAGCTAGAAGGGGCTCCCAAACCAAGAAAAGAAAAGAAAACCAGCAAACAAACAAATCAAAACAGGACAAATCAGAGGAAATGAACAAACAAACAAAAAAGCTCTGGGGGGTCCCACCAATGTGGTGGCACAGTCAGGGAAGCAGTTTCACAGTCGAGCAGTGTCTCATAGTCTTTCAGGAAGAAGCAAAGATGGCACATGGAGCCAGGTATTTGAGAGAAAGGAGGGGGAGATGGTGAGAGGTAAGGAAGAAATCTAAAGAAGTGGAAAAAAGCAATACCAGCAACCAACAAATGGCTCTCAGAGAGCCAGCCTGTGTGGGTGGGTGGAATCCAAGCAACACCGGGGTGAAGCCTGTGCCTTCTGGCTGAGAGACTGTGGCTGCAGGAAGCAGAGGAGGCCAATTGGGGGTGAAGAAGATGGGGGGTGGGATAGCGTATATCACTGGTTACCGGTTGTTTTGTCTCTTGCTGGAAGCTCCATGAAGCTGCTTTCTCATACCCCCTGTTCGCTGATCTCCAGTAGGAGTCCTAGATGGCAGATTCATGCTGTGCTTGCTGATAGGGTCCTCTGCATGTATCTCTCTTCACTTTCTGTTCTCAATCACTTTCTTATTCCATTCGGCACTTGGCTGTTTTTATATCTTCATTTGATGCTTAGGGTTTCAGGATCGACATGTGACTCTGTTTGACTTAGTTTTTCAGATCTTTGCCATGGAAAGATGGCATGGTGCTTCTGATGCCATATTGCCAGGCTGAGTTGTCTTTTTTTGAAATTTTATTGTTAGTCTTTTCGATTTCTAGTTGCTGTTTTTGTATGGTTTCTAAATGTCTATTTACTTTGCCATTTTGTTCTTGTTTTGTTTTCCTGAATTTTTTTATTGCTTTTTCTGTGTTTTGCTTGGTTTTGTCTGTGTTCTCCTTGATCTTTTTCTTGATCCCTTGGAGAATCCTATGTTACTCTTTCAAATTCTTTATTAGGTAGTGCCATTACCATATCTTCCTCTGGAAAGTTTTTTGATTCTTTATTTTGGTCACATGCAGGAGTCATCTTGTCTTGCTTCTTTACGTGATTTGACATTGTATGTTGTCACCGAGGCCTTAAGGTGTTATTATATTGATTAATTTATTATGCTTGTTTACTGCATCCTGATTTTTTATTTTGCTTAATTTTGATATTTCTGAGTAGGCAGGGCATGTATACAACTCTGGTCACTAGTCTGGGTGCACTGGAGCGCTCACCACTTGTCTCCAGGTTGGTGGGAAGTGGCTGAGTGTGTGAGCATGGGTCTCCGTTTGCTAGTCTTGTGGGGAGCTGAGGATGTAGCTGGCATTGCTGGTGAGGTGATGTGTCTGGTTGGCTGGACACTGGGCATGGGTGCAGGGAGCATGCTCAATTTTTATTGGGTTAGAAGTTGTGTATTCTCACTGCCAGTTGCCCAGTGGTAGGGATGAGGGTGTCTAGGTCATTGATCACTGGGTGGATGGCACAGAAACTCTCACTAATGGTTCTAAACAGGCAGGGCTGCGCAGCTTAGTCTGAGCCAGCACAGCCTCCACTTGGAGGGATTGGGCCTTGTAGATAGCGAAGTAGGTGGGATGCCGCTAGTCCACTGATACCTGTTAGGAGGGCATACCCCTGTCCACTAAAGCTTGACATGGGGGAGGGTATGTTGCCAATCCTCAGGCCCCCAGAGCTGGTGACTGGAGGAAAGTACAAGGCACCACTGATCTACAGACCTCTGGCACAAGTGGTTGGCTGTAGGAGTGGGCACTGTCAGTCCTTGGGTCCCTAGCACAGTTGGATAGGCAGAAGAGGGGATACCACTAGTTTCCAGGCCCCCAGCACCAGTGACCAGGCAGAGAAGCAGAAGTCTCCAGCCCGCAGGCCCCAGCTCAGGTGACTGAGCTTAAGAGAGTGTGCCACCAGTCCGTGGGCCTCCAGCATGGGTGGATGGGCAGTAGAGTGGGTGTCCCTGGGTCATGAGATTCCAGCACAGCTGGGTGGGTGGAAAAGGGGGCTCCACCTATCCACAGGCCCCCAGCATGGGTGGTGGAGCGGAGAAGCAGGTTCCTCCAGATCCAGGTCCCTGGTGTGTTTGGGTGGGCAGAAGAGAGCCTGCAGCCTGTTCATGGGCCCCAGGTATGGGTTGCTAGGCAGAGAAGCATGCATCACTGGCCCATGGTTCCCCAGTGCAAGCAAGGGGTGGAAACTGCTGGTCTGTGGGCCCCTGACTAAGGGGGCAGGGTGGTGGTGAGTGCTGCCAGACACTGATTATGTGTGGGGAATATGAATGAGTGGGATAGAGGTGCACTACAGGTTCATGGGCCTCCAGCATGGCTGGCTGGGGAGTCTTGTGGATGGGGTGAGTGCACTTTACTTTCACAGGGCAGGGAATACTCCCACCTTGTTCACCATGTGGGTGCAGAGTCGTTCTTGCTTGGCTGCACCAGGTGATGGCAGCTCTGGCTGGGAAAGCTGATTGCTTTGTCTCAATATGGCCGTGCTGTACAGATTTGGCTGGCAGAGTGCTGGTGATCCATTATTCTCCATGTCTACTGTTACTGTACACTCTCTCCTTCCATTTGGCACTCAGTCCAATTCTTCAGACTTGCTTTTGTTGCTCAGGGTTCCAAAGTTGTCACCTAGATCTGATTCGCTTGTTTTCTCAGGTCTTTGTTGCAAAAGGGTCGTTATGAGGTGTTTGTCTATGCTGCCATCTTGGACTGCCTATCCTTAACATATACATTTTGAATAAGATACCAGAACATAGGGCAGGGGGTACAAAAAAAACTAAAAACCTAAACTACTTAGGTGCAGAGAGAATCATAGACAGCCAGGCGAAAACAATAAGAACAACTGAGCAAAACATGGGGCAGGCAAAATTTGAATATAAGTTCAAGCAAGTCTGTTGTCTACTGAAAACAACAACCTTTAGAAGAATAAAATAGAATACAGATTTGCTACAGGTGTTATTTAAAATGCCCAGTTTTAACCCAAAAGTTGTTAGACATGCAAGAAAAATCAGGAGCGTATGCCCCATATTCAGAGTAATAAAAATCAAAGACTCTGTTCTAGATGACTCAGATTTTGGATTTAAGCAATAAAAGACTTGAAAGGAGCTGATAGAACTATATCACAATGAAACAACACAGAGGCAAGAAAAATAAATGAAGGAACAGAAACTGGAAAGAAAAAAGATGAAACTGTCTTTTTTTAAAAACTAGTTACTATAATGAAAAGAGTACGAAAAGTACAGAAATGTTACTAGAACTAATTAAGTGGATTTAGCAAGTTTTTGGGATACATGATCATTTACAAAAATTAACTTATTTTCCATGTACTAATAGTCTGCAATTCAAAAATTAATTTTTAAAACTCCCTTCACAATGTCATGAAAAATTAAATACTTAAGAATAGTTTTAACAAAAATGTCTAAGTCCTGTATGCTGCAAACTATAAAACACTACTGACAGAAACTAAAGATGACCCAAATGATGGGACTACCACCTGTCTGTCATTTTGTTGTATTGTGGTGGCTTTTGTGTTGCTATGACACTGGAAGTTACACAACTGGTATTTCCATATCAGCAGGGCCACCTATATTGGACAGGCATCAGTGGAGTTTCCGGAATAAGACAGACAAGGAAAAAAGGCCCACCATTCTTCTTCCAAAAATTAGCAAATGAAAACCTTATGGATCACAACAGAACATTGTCCAACTCACTTGCTTTGGATTCAGTCATTAGGCGGGATCAATTGCTGGAGGAGGAAATCGTGTTTGGCTAAGTGGAGGGCCATAAAGGGAAAGAGAGACCTTCAATCAGACAGATTGGCACAATAACAACAATGGATTCCTATATACTGTCAATCATGAGGATGAGGCAGGACTAGGCAACATCTCATTCTGTTGTATGTAAGGTGGCCATGAGTTGGATAGATTTGATGGCAGCTACCTATCTAAACATTTTGAAAACTGCATGTTCATGATATAGACACTCAATATTGTTAAAATGATAATTCATCCAGAGTGATCTATAGATTCCATGTTTTCCCAAACTAAGTCCTAGCAGGCTTTTTATAGAACTTGATTAGCTGATTCTAACAATTATATACACACACAATTGACCAAAAAAAATCCATATAATTTTAAAGTAAAGAACAAAATCAGATTAACTACAAGACACTATTTGCTCCACTATAAAGCTAGAGTAATCAGGACAATATGGTACTGTTGTAAGCATAGATACATAAATCAGAAATAAGTGTGTACATATTGATTCAAACTTATATCTAAGTTCAAACTTTTTTTTTTTTTTTTTTTACTAAAGTATCAACAAAATTCAATGGGAAAAGCATTGTCTTTTTTAACAAAAGATTGTGCAATAACTGTATATCTATCTGGGGGAAAAAATGAACCTTCACTACTATATCACATCACATGTAAAAATTACTTTAAAATGAACCACAAACTTGGATATAAGAGCTAAAATCAAGAAAATTCTAAAGGAAACCTTGGGGGAAAATATGTGATCTTCAGTTAGCAAAGGTGTCTTAGATTGGACAAAAAACACTTAAAACTTAGAATGAAAATCATAAATTAGACTTTATCGAAATTAAAATATTGGCTCATCCAAAGAAACTATTAAGCAAACGAAAGTGAAAGCCTCAGTTTGGGAGAAAATATTTGCACAACATTCATTTGATATAAGACATGTACCGAGAATATATAAAGAAGTCACATAATACAATAACAAGACAAATACACAATTTTAAAAGTTAAAATTATTTTAACAGGCAATTTACAAATGAAGGTATATACATGACTAATAAGCATAAGAAAAGATTATAAACACTATTTGTCAGGAAAATGCAAGTTAAAACCACCTTGAGAAACCACTACAAATTTACTAAAATCTAGAATTTAAAAAGCCTGACAACATCAAGTTTTTGCAAGGATGTAAAAATAATACAGTCATCTTTTAAAAAACATCAGGGTTTTCTGAAAAAGTTAATACTGCATGACCCAGCAATTTTACTCCTAGATATCTACCTGTGATGGTTAATGTTATATGTCAATTTGGCTAAGCTATAATTCTCAGTGGTTTGGCAAGCACTATGCATCATCTTCCTTTTTGTAATCTGATGTGAGCAGCCAATAAGTTTGAAGAGGAATTTCCTTAGGGGTGTGGCCTGCATCCATGATATAAAAGAATGTTCTGGCAATGCTTGTTCTCTTTCTTATCCTGCAATCTTCTAGGTGTCTAACCCCAGTTCCTGGGACATAAGCCAGCAGAGGCCTCCATCCTATCACCTGACCTGTACATTTTGGATTTACCAACCCCCTACAACTCCGTGAGCCAGCAAAGGCCTCCAGCTTGTCACCTGACCTGCAGGTTTTGAGTTTGTCATCCCCTTCAATCACATGAGCCAGCAGAGGTTGTCAACCTGTCCTCTGACCCATGGATTTGGACATTACCAGCCCTCACAATTATGTGGGCCATTTCCTTGAAGTAAAACTCTATATATCCACATACTTTTCACTGGTTTTGTTCCTCTACAGAACCCAGACTAAGACACTACTCAAAATAAATTAATCTATCTCCACATTAAGACTTGTACACAAATATTTATAAAGGGTTTATTCATAATAGCCAAAAAAAGGAAAAACTCAAATGTCTATAAACTGCTGAATAGAAAAATTGTGGTATATCAGTATAATAGATTACTACTTAGACATAAAATTAATAGACTGTAGATACATGTAACAGCATAGATGAATATGAAAAACATCAAGAAATTGAAAGAAGGCTATATTAGGCTTAATATTGGTACCCAAACATATCAGGTCCTAAACCCAAAAGCTGTAAATGTCACCTTACATGCAAAAATAGTTTTTCAGATGTGATTATGTTAAAGATCTTTAGATGAGGAGATTATCCTGACTTATCCAGGATACACTAAATAAAATCACCTGGATCCATATAAAAGGGAGGAAGAGGGAGATGTCACAAGAAGAGAAAGCAATGTGACCACAGAGGCAGAGATTGGAGTGATGTGGCCACAAGCGAAGGAATGCTGGCACCCAGCAGGTAACAGAAGCTGGAAGAGGCAAGTAAAAATACGCTCTCCTAAGCCTCCAGAGGAAGCATGCCCCTACTGACAACTTGATCTCAGCCCAGTGAAACTGATTTTATACTTTCGGCCTTCAGTACCATGACAGAATAAATTTGTGTTGTTTTAAGCCATCAAGTTTGTGGTAATTTGTTACAACAGTCATATAAAACTACTCCAAAGCCAGACACAAAAGACTGCATGAATCCATTTATATGACATTGAAGAAAAAGGAAAAATAATAATAACTGTAGAAAGGGGATTGGTCCCTGCCTACAGCCATAGGTGTCAGCAAAGCTTTATTCAAAGGGGCTTTGGGTAATTTGGGGGGCATAGAAATTTTCAAAAACATATTTTTGGTGGTTTACACAATTGTACACATTTCACAAGACTCTTAAAATGGTACATTTAAAATGTGTAAAACCAGTCATTGAAAATTATGGAGCACAAGCAGCAAAAGATAAAAGAATGGGACCTCACAAAAATTAAAAAATTTTGTTTATCTAAGACTTTACCAAAAAAAGCGAAAAGAAAAGCAACCAACTGGGAGACTATCTTTGGAAATCATATATCTAATAAGAATCTAATAACCAAAATAATATAAAACTTTGAAAAAAAGAAAACTCAATCATAAAATGAGCAAAGGACATGAATGGACATTTCACCAAAGAGGGCATTCAAAATGGCCACCAAACACATGAAAAGATGCTCAACATCATTAGCCAGTAGAGAGATGCAAATCAAAATCACAATGAGATACCATTTCACTCCCACTAGGATGGCTAAGATTAAAAAAAATAAATAAAAGTAGAAAATAATAAATTTTGGCTATGATGCAGGTACAATGGAACCCTTATCCATTGCTAGTGGGATTGCAAAATGGTACAACTATTGTGGATAACAGTGTGGAAGTTCCTCTAAAAACTAAAAATGAGCTACCATATGATCCAGCAATTCCACTCCTAGGTTGTTATGGTTTGAACTGTGTCCCCCCAAAATATGTGTTGTAAATCCTAACCTGTACACCTGTGGTTATAATCCCATTTGATGGTAGTTTTTATTTGTTAATGAGACAGTATTAGTGTAGGGTGTGTCTCAAATAAATCTCATCTAAAATATAAAAGAGATTAAACAAGCAAGGCAGCAAGCAGACATGGTATAAGATAGATGCCATATCACGGGAAGGTCACCCAGGTGCCAAGGAATAAAAGCTGAAGAGACAGACTCTCCCCCAGAGCCAACACAGTGAGAAAGTCTTCCCCTAGAGATGGCACCCTGAATTCAGACTTCTAGCCTCCCAGAATGTAAGAGAATAAATTTCTCTTTGTCAAAGCCATCTACTTGTGCTATTTCTGTTATAGCAACACTAGATAACTAAGATGGCCTGTGACTGATGCATCTAACTAAATACCAAAGCAGAAAACCCATAAGCTTGGATTGAAGGAGGCAGAAACAGGGCAAAAGGACAGAAAGCTGTCTTTCTCTTGGAATTCTATCAGCAGGAAACAGGCCAAAGGAGCTATGTCTGCTGTCCTCCAAGAAAAGAAAAAGACCATCTCTAGAGAAGTTTGGTATCAGCAGAACTTTTTGAAGGAGCATGGGAAGCAGAGCTGTCTCAGTATCAAAGTGTGAGGCCATCACTGCCTAGGTTTCATCAGATCTTGACCAACTTGGTTATGGAGTGTGGGGCTGTTGGTCAGGTGTGCCAAGAGGACGGGTCCACCACCCAAAGCTGAGGGGGCAGGACTGCCATGCTCAAAGGACAGAAGAATGGGACCTACCAGGGCCTGGGGGGTGGGGTTGTCACTCAGATGAACTAGGAGAATGGGGCTGCCCAAAGTCGAGGGAGCCAGACTGACATCCCAGTGGGCCTGGAAGGAGTGGCTGAAGCACATGGCCTACAGTCCTCTACCCAGAATCCAGAAAGCTTGGCCAACACCCACTCTGGAGGGTGGGGCCATTGTTCACATGGTCTCAGAGGATTATTTTTAAGCCTTGAGAGTTAATGGAGATTTTTCTGCTGGGTTTTGGACTTCCTTGGTGCCCATTATCCCTTCTTTCCCTTCAATTTCTACCATTTGTAATGGAAATGTCTGCCACGTGCCTGTTCCAAGGTTGTACTTTGGAAACAGATAACTTATATTCCAGATTTTACAGTTTAACAGATGAAGAGGAATTTTGACCCAGGATGGAATACACCTAAAATCTTACCATATTTTCTTCAGATGATTCAGAAGATGAGATGTTAGACTTGGAGTTCATTTAAGATTTGGGAATGATGTGATAGGGTAAAAGTGTTTTATATGTTGGAAGGGCATAAATTTGGGAGGGTCAAAGGGTAGATTTGTGACTTGAATTGTGTACCCCAAACATGTGTGGTAAATCCTAAACTGTGGTTATAATCCCATTTGGTAATAGGTTTTCTTTGTTATGTTAATGAGACAGGATTTATATAGGATGTGTCTCAAATGAATCTCTTTTTAGAAATTAAAGAGATTAAACAAGCAAGCCACCAAGCAGAGATGGGGGAAGATAGATGCCATACCATATGAAGATCACTCAAGAGCCAAGGAATAGAAGCTGAAGAGACAAGGACCTTCTCCTAGAGCCAACAGAGAGAGAAAGCCTTCCCCTATAGCTGACGCCCTGAGTTTGGACTTCTAGCCTTCTAACTGTGAGAAAATAAATTTCTGTTTGTTAAAGCTACCCACTTTCGGTATTTCTGTTATAGCAGAACTAGATAATTAAGATGTAGGTATATATCCAAAAGACTTGAAAGCAGAGACTGAGATACTTGTACATAAATGTTTACTGTAGCACTATTCACAATAGTCCAAAGCTGGAAACAACCTAAATGCCCATCAACAAATGAATGCATAAACAAAATCTGGTATACATATATATATATATGTATATATATACATATATATATACATATATATATATATATACATATATACATATAATGGGATACTACTCAGCCAGTAAGAGAAACAAAGTCTTGATAAATGCTACAATATGGATGAAGCTTGAAGACATTATGCTGAGTGAAATAAGTCAGTCACAAAAGGAAAAATATTGCATGACCTCACTTATATAAAGAACAGGCACATGCATAGAGACCAAAGTTTATTAGTGGTTACAGGGGTGAGGGAAGTGAGAGGAGGTTTTGTTTTTTTATGGAGTACTGAGTTTCAGTTTATGATGATGGAAAATTCGCATTGACGGTAGGTTTGCACAGCTGATTATTGTAATTGCTGTCAATAAGTTGTATACCTGTAAAAGTTAAACTGGCAAAATGTATGTGAAAGACATTTACAACAAGGACAAAAAAAAAAAGTAGCTACTGAGGCTGCTTATGTACAACCAAACCCCTCATGGGATTTGCTTCATTGATTTGGAGGTTTTAATAACATGTTTAGTGCTTCTGTTCTACTTCCTAGTGTGTTGCATAGTGTCTGGGGACTTAAAAGCTTGCAAGCAGCCATCCGAGGCAAAACTATTGGTCTCTATTCACCTGGAGCAACAGAGGAAGAAGAAGATTCAGGAATACAAGGAGGAAATGGATGTGTGGCTAATTGCCTCCATGAATAATTACTGCCACTTCTACCATGAGACCAGAAGAACTGGATGGCGCCCAGCTATCATTACTGAAGGTTTCAATTGATTCTATAGAAGAATCCTGATCAAAAGGGGGAAAATGCAGAACAGAATTTCAGATTTTAATGGACTTCAGACTTTCTGGAGCCATGGAGGCTAGATGAACCCCTGAAACTATTGCCCTGATTTAATCTTTAAGCCTCAAACTGAAAATATCCCCAGGAATCTTCTTAAAACCAAACAATAGTTTAACTAGTAAAGAATGTCTGCCTTGAGTATTATGACCTTTTAAGATCTATCTATGTGGAATCAAATTGACAACAACAACTCATAGATTAGATAGGAGCATTAGGGGTCAGTGAGTTTATGTTAATGAGGGAGGAACAATTCAGAGAAGGAGGGTGAGAATGGTTGCACAATTCAAAGAATGTAATCAATGTCATTGAATTGTACATGTACAAACTGTTGAATTAACTTATGTTTTGCTGTGTATATTCTCAACAACAACAACAACAACAAATGTATTAGCAATTAGAATTTAATGTAATATTATGGATTGAATTATGTCCCTCCAAAATATGTTGCAATTCTTAACCCCTATTATTAAGAATGTAATCCCATTTGAGAATAGGGTTTTCTTTGTTATATTAATGAGGCCATATCTGCTTAGGGAATCTCTTACATGAATCATTTTTGAGATATAAAAGGGTAGATTAGACACTGGAGCAAGTAAGCACAAATGGGGCGAAGATGGATGCCACTCCATGCACGTGAATATTGCCAAGAAACAGAATCTAAAAAGAGACAAGAACTTTCCCCAGAGCCTATAAAGAGAGAAAGACTTCTCCTAGAGCAGGTGCCCTGAATTTGAACTTCTAGCCTTTTAAACTGTGATAAAATAAATTTGTTTGTTAAAGCCACCCACTTGTGTTATTTTTGTTACAGCAGCACTAAGAAACTAAGGCAGTTACATTAAGGCATATATTTAATCATCAAGTAGGAATTTCCCTCTATCAATTAAAAAAGGGACAATGCTATCATCATTTTAAACTGAGGCTTAAAGAGTTAAGGAGTTGCCTCTGGATTCACCTTTAACACTGATCATGGAATTCCAAACTGACTCTGATTTACATATTAGAGAATGGATTATTGTTGTTGTGAATATGGGAAACAACCAAGGTTTGCTGAGGATCTAAACAGGTACCCACCTTCAGAAAATGCAATTTATTGTATATATTACAAGTTCAGGGTCTTTGACCAACAATTCTACAGAAGTAGACATAGAAAAATGCTTACTGTTGCATCTCATATTCTTACATATTTATGTTAGTGAAGATCAGCCATTTGGTTTTACAGAGAACACAATAATGCATCTCCTATGAAAATAAATGCATTTAGAAGAATGCATAGATTATCATTTTGGTGACTCATGGGAGATACAGTATCCCAACCACTTTTTATGCCTCTGGAGTTCTTTTCGAAGGCAATAGTCATATTTTAACACATTTAGCCTTAAGGTGGGAGTCTTTTGAAATGGGTGAAACTCAAAAACCCTGGGTTGGAGCCTCATTATTGTGCGTAACAATGTGTGAGTGTGTGAATTTTGTAAACTTTTGACAGGTTTGCCTTTATTTCCGAGATAAGCTTCCTCACCATGTTTCCCAGATAGTATGTTTTCGTGATAACGTACTTATCGAAAGAATAAGCTATTCCTAGTTTTTATTCAGTAATAGTGGCCACTTTCTACCTGATGCCATTCACTGTTTCCAGGTTGTTATGGATTGAATTGAGTCCCACAAAAACGTGTGTCAGCATGGCTAGGCCATGATTCCCAGTACAGTGTGATTGTCAATCATTTGTGATCTGATGTGGTTTTCCTATGTGTTGTAAATCCTATCTGTATGATGTTAATGTGGTGGAATTGGCAGCAGTTATGTTAATGAGGTACGACTCAATCTACAAGATTACATTGTGTTTTAAGTCAATCTCTTTTGAGATATAAAATAAAGAAACAAGCAGAGAGACACGGGGACTTCATACCACCAAAAAACAAGAGCTAGGAGAATAGCGTGTCCTTTGGACCTGTGGTCCCTGCTCTGAGAAGCTCCTTGACAGGAACTTCCCCCAGAGCTGACAGAAAGAGAAAGCCTTCCCCTAGAGCTGGACCCTGAATTCAGACTTCTAGGCTCCTAGAATATGAATGAATGTTCTAGGATAAAAACATCACAAAGTTTAGTAAAGCAAAAGGAAAGGTTTTATTCAGCATATGTTCATTGAGGCAATAGTAGGAAATGGACAAAGCATGCTGCCAGAGCCATGTCTGTCCAAGTCCGAGGAATATTACAGAACAAACAAAAGTCAGAAAATTGACAACTATGCTGCCAGAGTCATGTCTGTCAGAGTTCTAGTCCTAGGAACGTTACAGAATCATCGGTATATATTAACATTACAAAACAGACAAAACCATTGAAAGCTTCATCTTTTCACAGACTGGCTAGAAACTGCTAAGTCTTCATGACTCTATATTTTCAATTGTCTTTTTTAATAATCATTGGCACAGGTTTCAGTAAAGACAGTCAGGAGGGTCTTCGCTGGTCCAACAAATCTTACTATTCCCTAAATACTAACAGAAAAAGATTAAGAGTGGAAAGTATGTGAGTCTTTTGTGCCCTTTTTTATTAGGTTTATGTGAAACGTTCTCTAAAGGATGTTTTCCAAGATTGTCCTAACTATTGTCTTTATACCTCAGGGCACAGTTGATTTCTCCTTATGAATCCTTGTGAATCCAGCTCCAGCCAGGTTACATTTTAGGACAGGGAATAATGGCTCCAATATTTTCTCCTAAATCAAAAATAAATCTCTCTTTTTTAAAGTCATCCACTTGTGGTATTCTGTTATAGCAGCACTAGATAACTAAGACACAGGTGTTACTGTATCCCTGCTCTGTTTTGAGTCTTTGCTCTGCAATTTTTCAGGACTGGTTTTCTAGCTTCTGAACAGTAAGTAATGGCATTGCAATAAGGAATAATGCATTGCAGTGGTACTTTTCCAGAGGCTCAAACTCCTATAAGTTATTCTTACCTGCATTCAATCTTAGGGCCCAATCATTGTTTCTACATTTAGCAGGTGGAATGCACTGCTGTGAGCAGGTCTGCAATATTCCAGGGTAGCTGTTTTGCTTCTTAGCTGTTAGTACTGCTTTTGTTATAATGAAGAATATATACTAAACCAAAAACCCATGGCCCATGAGTTGATTCCTACTAATAGTGACATTATAGGACAGAGGAGAACTGCCCCTACAGGGTTTCTAAGGCCGTGAATCTTTAGGAAAGAAAACTGCCACATCTTTCCCCCACAGAGCAGTCTGGTGGATTTGAACCACCAGTCTTTTGGTTAGTGGCTGAGTCCTTAACCATTACACCACCAGGACTCCTTGAAGAATACGTAGTAGTGACAATTTTTCTGAGATTCAAATCCTTTTAGTTTTATTTATTTGAGCTGTAAGTACTGCTTTTGCATTAACAAAGAATGCATTGTAGTGATAATTTTCCTGAGATAAAAAGTTTCTTGGCTTTATTTAGGCTGTAAGCACTGCTTTTGTAGTAAGGAGGAATGCATTGTATTATGTTTTTAAAAGTTTCATGAAAAACAATAGAAAAGCTAAGAAGAAGGAGATTAGAATAAAATGTATGTGCGATCATTCCCAGGTGCCTTCATGTTTTACCTCATGCTTTGCAAATTATCTATTATAAATAAATAAATAAATAAAGATTTTTATCATTGACTCATGTGGGTAGGATATACTATGTCCAGCCTCTGCTGGAACATATGTGATCCCAGATAATGGGTATCAAAATCCATAGCTTGTAACAAAAATTCTGAATTGGTCCTTTAATCAGCATGCCTTCCTTTAGTGAAAACACATGGTATCAACAAAAATTCAAAGGAGAAAAAAATTGGGTCACCAAAGGGTTATCAAAATTTTTTATTAAAGTTCTATTTGATTTTACTGGATATATCTAAGACCATATTTTGAAATACTCAAACTCCTTACCTATTTTATTATTGTAGTTATGGAAGTTTATTGTTAACACATCTTTAAAATAATCTGATTGAAAATATTTACCTCTATGGCTGAAATATTAATAGCTACTATTTTTGTAGCATTCACATGAAAATATAAAAAACACTTTGAAAAATTGGATAAATTTTATATATAAATTTGTGTACATTGGAATCAACCTTCTACTTTTTTAAAAAAAAGAATTATCTGTATCTACCTACCTACCTAACATCTATCTATGTATCTGTCTGTCTGTCTATCTACCTATCTATCTACATCTAGTTCCCAGAGCATTTTGGAGTTCTTCACACCAGATCCCCTCTGGTTTAATACCTTTTGAGTATAAACTTTTTGTGATTCTGCTAGGTGCTGGCCCATGAGATTGGGTTTCCTGTCTGTAAAAACTCAACAAGGAAATTTCCAATTTACATACAATCCTCCTTATTTCAGCACTGCTTCTCTCTCAAGCCCATGAATATTTCTAATTTCAAAGAAACCTGATGCATCTCACTCCTGGGCTTGCTTGAGGGTCCTGTGGTGCAAATGTGTATACTTCTGCTTAGTTTTGCGGTTATGACCGGACTTAGGTATTTGCATTTTACATTCCATAAGTCAGTTACAATTAACGTATTTCCTTCCTATCCTCCAAAATTTTTTGTCTCCTGTCATCTTCATAATTGTGATTTTATATTTGTATATTAAACAAAAAATACACAAATACAGAAAGTACTATATCAAATCCATCAAAACTTAGAAATAATAATATTTTGTCACATGTGATTTCACATTTTTTCCCATAGAAAATGCAGATATAATGCAAATTCACCTTCCTGGTTCCAAACCCCTTGTATTTATATTTTTTTCTTCAAAGATGTAACCTGTATCTTGGTGTTGGCATCATTCACATACAGGTTTTTACATATTGTTACATATTATATTGTCATAAACAATATTCATTCTTATTCTGCATTCTGATAAAGAATAATATGTGTTCATCGTACCTTTTGTTTTTTTCCTCCTGGGTACAAAATAAACTCATTTCTCAGCATTGTCTTGGATGTAAAAATGAGGCTTAGTTATGGCCAATAAAATGTATGCAGAAATCATCTATGCCACATCCAGTGTTAAGTCTTTAAAATCCTTCTGTGTGATCCTTCAGTTCTTCTTTCGTCATTCACTCGGTGAAGGCAGAGGAGGCTGAAAATTTAGAGGATGGTGAAGTTGTGGATGTAAGAAACCTGGGACATGAATGACTTAATTCAAGGTGCCTGTCAGTCAAGAATATCTGCTTTGGGCTTGTGTGTGAGAAACACATTTTCATTGTACTAAACTACTGACATTTTTGGAGTTTGTTTGTTAGGCAGTAGATAATACCCTAATTAATACAGACATCTGTATAAAAAGTAAGATGCTACAATACCAAAAACTAAACAAACAAACAAACAAAAACACAATAAAAACTGAAACACAATTCATTGGCTTCATGGTTGGAGACAGATGACACTAAATCAGGTAAAGCAGACTAGAAAGAGAAACTTGTTATGCCACACCAAAATGTTTGGTAAAAATTTTTGGTCAATGGTCCTTGGAAGGTGGATGCCATGCTTATGAACTCCACATCTCTGGTGAAAGTGATTGGGGAAAAAAAAAAGTGATAACGTGTGCGTTGCTCAAAAAGTGGTTAAAAAAGTCATAGCAACTGTTTGCTTTGGCTACTATTACCTGACTTTGTTAAGGTTTTACGAAAAAGAGATGAGCTCTGGCAATAACTGGCTGGTTTTTAAGCAGAGGTAAAGGAACAAGGCATTCCATAGATCAAAGTCTTTTACAGAGTTGGAAAAGTCAGCTACTTATGGTTCCCAGCACATCTGTAAATGATATATAACTGAAGAACATCTTGATCAACAAAAACCCAGTGGGTTTATTGTATGCCAAAGAAATCATGAGCTTGTACAAAAAAAGCCCTTGATGCTCCAGAGTGTTTTAAAACAAATTTCAGGCCTACAAACTTACATGGGGAGGAAGTGGGAAACAAAAGATACACAACCCCCCAAGAAAGAGTACATTTATATTGAAATTATATTGAAATTTTGGAGTTTATTAAAATTGCTTCAAATACTTGAACGTGTGTACTTTAAAATTTACATCAATAGTATTACTGTATATCCTGTAATTAATAAACCTGATTTACTCAAATAATATGAAAATTCTTGATTGTTCATTATTGATACATGCTTATTTTACTCAATTAAATGCTATATAGTAGACTGTTTCTTAGTAATATGGTTTATTTGTCTCATCCCCTATGGATACCCATTGTCATTGAGTATATATATTCCAACTCATATAGACCCTATAGGACAGAATAGAACTGCCCCACAGGGTTTCCAAGGAGCAGCTGGTAGATTTGAACTGTCGATCTTTTGGTTAGCAGCCAAGCTCTTAACCACTGCACCACCAGAGTTATAGTTATTTTATTCATTATTTTTCACTAGTGTCTTAGTTACTTAATGCTGCTATAACAGAAATACTATAAATGGGTGGCTTTAACAAACAGAAATTTATTTTCTCACAATTTAGGAGGCTAATAATAAAATAATCCCTTGCCGATGGGTTGATTCTGACTCATAGTGACCCTATAGGACAGAGTAAAACTGCCCCAAAGGGTTTCCAAGGAGCAGCTGGTGGATCCGAACCGCTGACCTTTTGGATAGCAGCTAAATGCTTAACCATTGTGCAACTCAAGATGTAAAGCATTAAAAAAATATTGTGAGGCACATGAAAAGGTAAGAAATAAAGCAATCAATGGAAGCAGATATGACACAGGTGTTGGAACTATCAGAGAGAATTTAAAATAAGTATAATTAATATGTTTAAGTTCTGATACAAAGGGTATACAACATACCATTTGAATTAGAACTTAAACATATTAATTATGAATTAGACCCTTGATAAGATGGATTGACACAGTGACTGCAACGATGGGCTCAAACACAGCAATGAGTGTGAGGATGGTGCAGGGCGAGACAGTATTTCCTTCTGTTGTACATAGGGTTGCTACGGGTCAGAACTGACTTGACAGCATCTAACAACAACATAATTAATATGTTTAAGTTCTAATTCAAAGGGTATAGAACATATAAGTTCAGAAGGAAAAATTCATCAGAAGCGTGGTAATTATAAAAAACCAAAGGAAATGTTTCAAATGAAAAATATAGTGTCTCAGTCATCTAGTGCTGCTATAACAGATATACCACAAGTGGATGGCTTTTAACAAAGAGAAATTTATTCTCTCACAGTCTAGTAAGCTACAAGTCCAAATTCAGGGTATCGGCTCCAGGACAAGGCTTTCTCTGTCAGCTCAGGAGGGAGGTCCATGTCATCAATCTTCTCTTGGTCTGGGAGCATCTTAGCACAGGAACCTCAGGTCCAAAGGATGCTCTCTGCTCCCTGTGCTGCTTTCTTGGTGGTATGAGGTCCCCATGTCTCTCTGCTCACTTCTCTCTTTTGTATCTTAAAACAGATTGGCTTATGAGACTACCTAGTCTTGTAGACCTCATCAATATAACTGCTGCTGATCCATCTTATTACATCATAGTGATAGAGTTTACAACACATAAGGAAATCACATCAGATTACAAAATGGTATACAATCATACAATACTGGGAATCATGACCTAGCCAAGTTGACAGATATTTTTGGGGGACACAATTCAATCCATGACACATAGTAACAGAGATAAACTGTGCTTCTGAGGGGCTCATAAGTAAATTTAAAATAGAAGAAACAATCAATTTGAAGATAAGTCAATTAAAAAATACCCAACCTGAAACATTAATGCAAAAAGACTTTCCAAGAGTTGTGGAACATATCAAATGATCTAAAATCTGCATAATTTAAATCTCAAAAGGAGAGGGAAAAAGTGGGTTGAAAATAATAGTTGAAGAAATAGTGGCTGAGAATTTTCTAAAATAGGTGACAGCAAACCACAGATCTAAGATGTTGAAAGAACTGAAAGCTGGATGAATACAAAACAAAACCAACAATAATCACCAATGCACATCATATTCAAACTGATGAAAATAAAAGACAAGGAAAAATGTTGAAGTTAGCTAGATAAAGATATTACCTACAGAGGAAAAAGGATTAGATTTTGTCAGACACAAGCTGTCAAAACCCACTCCAGAGAAACTGGATTATTTGATTAGTACTACATTTGTTAAACAAATTTAAAATTTAAAAACTTTCAACAATGTGAAGTCCATCACCAGACAATTTCACTGATGAATTCTATGAAATATATGAAGAAAAAAATGTCAGTTTCAAAAAAACTCCTTCAGAAAACAGGAAAGGAGGGTACACTTCCCAATTTATTTTGTGAGGCCACTACCTCTCCCAGCTGCCAAAATCAAACAAAAATATTGTAAGAATATACAACTACTGACCAATATCCTTCATGCAGGGGAAGAAAAATCCACCTCCACATCATGGATTGAACTGTGTCCCCCTAAAAATGTGTTTATAAATTTGGCTAGGCCATGATTCCCAGTGTTGTGTGATTATCCTCTATTTTGTGATTGTAATTTTACATTAAAGAGGATTAGGGTGGGATTGTAACACCACCTTTACCCAGGTCATATCCCTGATCCAATGTAAAGAGAGTTTCCCTGGGGTGTGGCCTGCTCCACATTTTATCTCTCAAGAGATAAAAGGAAAGGGAAACAAGCAGAGAGTAGGGAAACTCACACCACCAAGAAAGCACTACTGGGAGCAGAGCACATCCTTTGGACCTGAGGTTCCTGCACTGAGATGCTCCCAGACAAGGGAAGATTGATGACACAGACCTTCCTCTAGAGCTGACAGAAAAAGCCTTCCCCTGGAGCTGATGCCCTGAATTTGGACTTGAAGCCTACTGGACCGTGAGAGAATAAATTTCTGTTCGTTAAAGCCATCCACTTGTGGTATTCCTGTCAGAGTAGCACTAGATGACTAAGACACCACCCCCTGACAAGAAAAAAGAGTCAACAAATAAAGCCTAACTATATGTAAAAAGGAACCCTGGTGCCACAGGGATTAAGAGCTTGCAGCTAACCAAAAGTGGGTAGTTTGAATCCATCAGCTGCTCCTCAGAAACCATAGGGAGTAGTTCTACTCTGTCCTATAGGGTTGCTGTGAGTTGGAATCGACTTGGCAGTGGATTTTTTTTTTCTTTCAGTTTATACATAAAAAAGATAACATACTACTATCAAATGGTGTCAAATTCAAATAAAATTTGTCTTTTTCTGCGTAAGAGTTAAGCTGTATTTATTGGTTAATAGTTTGGCTGTTAACCAAAAAGGTCAGCAGTTCCAATCACCAGCTCCTCCTTGGAAACCCTATGGGGCAGTTCTACTCTGTCCTATAGGGTCACTCGGAGTCCAACTGACAGCAACAGGTTTGGTGTTTGGTCTTTTGGTTTATACCTATAGGTGTCAGAGGCTAAAATTTCTTTGTATATCCTTGCCTTGTCTCTACTGTTGTTTTTGGTTTCCCCTAGAGACTTCTGTTAAATAAGGTCTGAGTCTTGCTTTTCTTTCAGTGGTAAGGCCCTGTTATTATATAGGAGTCCTGCTGATGTGGTTGTAAGATGTGGGGGAGTCAAGTGTTTTACAGTCTTATGATTAGGTCTTAGTCTTCTGGTGAGTCTGTGCCCCTGGGCTGTAAACTTCACAAACCTTCTCAACACCCCCTCCCTCCCACTCTTAGGCAAAACTTAAAGACCAGAAAGGGCTGGAGCTAGATATTTGCTTTTCCCCACATTGGTTGCTTTTGTTGTTGTTAGGTGCTAGCTCATAGTGACTCTCCAAACAACGGAACTGAGACACTGCCTGGTCCAGTCCCATCCTCAAAATCATTGCTATGTTTGAGTCCATTGTTGCAGCCACTGTGTCAATATACCTCGTTAAAGGTATTCCTCATTTTCACTGACCATCTACTCTATCAAGCATGTTGTTTTCCAGGGACTGAGCCCTTCCGATAACCTGTCCAAAATACATAAGACAAAATCTCGCCATTCTCACTTCTAAGGAGCATTCTGGCTGTACTTCTTCCAAGACAGGTTTGTTTGTTCTTCTGGCAGTCCATGGTATATTCAATATTCTTTGCTGATATCATAATTGGAAGGCATAAATTCTTCTTCTGTATTCCTTATTCATAGTCCAGCTTTAACATGCATATGAAGAGATTAAAAATACCATAGCTTGGGTCAGGCTCAACATAGCCCTCAAAGTGACATCTTTGTTTCTTAATATTTTAAAGAGATCTTTTGCGGCAGATTTGCCCAATGTAAGGCACATTTGGACATTTGACTTCTTGACTGCTGTTTCCATGGGCATTTATTGTGGATCCAAGTAAAATTAAATCCTTGACAATTTCAATAGTTTCTCCACTTATTATGATGTTGAGTATTGGTCCAGTTTTGAGGATTTTTCTTTTCTTGATGTTGAAATGTAATCCATACTGAAGGCTGTAGTCTTTGATCTTCATCAGTAAGTACTTCAAGTTCTCTTTGTTTTCAGCAAGCAAGGTTGTGTCATCTGTCAAACGCAGGTTGCTAATGAGTCTTCCTCCAAGTCTGCCTTATTCATCTTCATATAGTGCAGCTTCTCAGATTATTTGCTCAGCATACAGACTGAATAAGTATGGTGAAAGGATACAACCCGGATGTACACCTTTCATGACTTTAAACCAGGCAGTATCCCCTTGTTCTGGTTGAATGACTGCCTCTTGATCTAAGTAGATGTTCCTCATGAGCACAATTAAGTGTTCTGGGATTCCCATTCTCCACAGTGTTATCCATTATTTGTTATGATCCACACAGTCGAATGCCTTTGCATAGTCAATAAGACACAGGTAAATATCTTTCTAGTATTCTCTGTTTTTAGCCACGACCCATCTGACACCAGCAATGATTATCCCTCATTCTACAGCCTCTTTTGAACCAGGCTTGAATTTCTGGCAGTTCTCGGCTGATGTACTACTGCAACAGCTTTTGAATTATCTTCAGCAAAATTTTACTTGTGTGTCATATTAACAATATTGTTCTATAATTGCCACATTCCATTGGGTCACCTTTCCTTGGAATCGACAGGAATATGGATCTCTTCCAGTTGGTTTTCCAGGCAGCCATCTTTCAATATATCTTGGCATAGACTTGTGAGTGCTTCCAGTCTTGTATTCCTTCATTGAAACACATTGTCTTAGTCATCTAGTGCTGCTGTAACAGAAATACCACAAGTAGATGGCTTTTAACAAAGAGAAATTATTTTCTCACAGTCTAGTAGACTAGAAGTCCAAATTCAGGGTGTCAGGTCCAGGGGAGGGCTTTCTCTTCTCTGTCAACTGTGGAGGAAGGTCCTTGTCATCAGTCTTCCTTTGTTCTGGGAACATCTCAGCACAGGTTCGTCAGGTCCAAAGGACATACCCTGCTCCTGGCACTGTTTTCTTTGTGGTATGAGGTCCCTAACTCTCTACTGCTTCCTTTTCCTTTTATGTCATATATTGCATTCCACACCTCAGGAAAACTCCGTTTACATTGGATTTGGGATGTGACCTTAGTAAAGGTGTTACAATCCACCCTAATCCTCTTTAATATAAAATTATAATCACGAAATGGACAACAACCACACAATACTGGGAATCATGACCCAGCCAAATTGATACACACACTTTTTGTGGGACATAACTCAATCCATGACACACATCAACTGATATTCCTTCAATTCCTGGAGCTTTGTGTTTTTCCAATGCATTCAGTGCAGTTTAGATTTCTTCCTTCAATACTATCGGTTCTTGATGCTACTTCCTGAAATGGTTGAATATCGACCAATTCTTTTTGGTACAATTACTCTGTGTGTTCCTTCCATCACCTTTTAATGATTCTTTAGTTGTTCAATATTTCGCCCATAAAATCCTTCAATACTGCAACTGAAGGCTTGAATTTTTTCTTCAGTTATTTCAGCCTGAGAAATGTTGAGCGCACTGTTTCCTTGTGGTTTTCTAACTCCAGGTCTTTGCACATTTCACTTAATATTTACTTTTTCTTCTTGAGCAGCCCTTTGAAATCTTCTGTTCAGCTCTTTGACTTGATTATCTCTTCTGTTCCCTTTAGCTACCCTACATTCAAAAGCATGTTTCAGAGTCTGTTCTGACATTTTGGTATTTTCTTTCTTTCCTGTCTTTTTAATGACCTCTTGCTTTTTTCATGTGTAATGTTCTTGATGTCATTCCACTACTCATCTGGTCTTCAGTCATTAGTGTTCAAGCATCAAATCTATTCTTGAGTTAGTCTCTAAATTCAGGTGGGATATACTCAAAGTTGTACTTTGGCTCTTGGTGGACTTGTTTTAATTTTCTTCAGCTTCAACTTGAACTTGCATATGAGCAATTGATGATGTGTTCTGCAGTCGACCCCTGGCATTGTTCTGACTGATGATATTGAGCTTCTGTATCCTCTATTCACAGATACAGTCAATATGATTCATGTGTACTCCATCTGGTGAGGTCCATGTGTATAGTCACTGTTTATGTTGTTGACAAAAAGTATTTGCGATGAATAAGTCATTGGGCTTGCAAAATTTCTATCATGCGATTTTACATCATCAAGGCCTTATTTTTCCAACTACAGACCCATTACATCTCAATCACCAGTAATTATCAATGCATCTTGAATGCATGTTTGATCAATTTCAGGCTGCAGAAGTTGGTAAAAATATTCAATTTCCTCATATTTAGCATTAGTGGTTGGTGCTTAAATTTGAATAATAGTCGTATTAACTGGTCTTCCTTGTGGGTATATGGATATTTTCCTATCACTGATATTGTTGTACCTCAGGATACATCTGGAAATGTTCTTTTTGACAATGAATGCAATGCCATTCCTCTTCAATTTGTCAATCCTGGCATAGTAGACCATATGACTGGCTGATTCAAAATGGCCAGTATCAGTCCATTTCAGCTTACTAATGCCTAGGTTATCCATCTATCTGTATGTATTCCATTTCATTTTTGATGACTTCCAATTTTCCTCAATTCATATTCTGTACATTCCATGTTCCAATTATAAATGGATGTTTGTAGCTATTTCTTCTCATTTATATATAGCCACATTGGGTAGGCTATAATGAAATAGTTTCCCTTGAGGGCAAACCTTTGTCTAGAACAGAATACTCTGAGCATACGACAAAATTATTTTTGTCCCTCCTCCTGCTTTGCGCAGAAGGGGGTTTTCCTCCAGTCTTCACTGGAAGAATCTGTGGGGCTCTTCGAGGCAAAACTCAGGGCAGTGTGGAGCTCCCTAAAATGGGCCCTGGAGATTTCAACTCTGAAACTCATCCACACTGTGCCTCCAGCAATTTGTTAATTACAGTTGAAGTGTTCCTACTTATGCTTGTTCCATCCAGTAAAAGGCTTCTCTCTTGGGCTTCTGATTCAAGAGAGCTATGATACTCTGTATCCTCCTTTCTCTTTAGTTCTCAGGGCACTGGTTTTCCCTGTGATCTCAATTCTCTGATGGGTCTAAAAAGAGTTCTTGTTTTTCAGTTTATTCAGCTTTTTTCCTTGTCGTCAGTATGAGAGCTAATGATAACTTCCAAGCTCTTTATATGTTGGAGGAAAAACCACATAGACATACTTTAAAAATGAGGTGATTATTTTCTCTTTTCCTCACATTGTTGTTGTTAGGTGCCATTGAGTCAATTTTGCCCTCTAGAGACAGAGTAAAACTGCCCCATAGGATTATGTGGTGCAATGCTAAATCAAAGGTTGGTGGTTTGAACATATGCAGCTGCTCCATGGGAGAAAGCCTTGGTGATCTGCAGTTTAGGAAACCCTATGGGACAGTTCTACTCTGTCACACAATGTCACTAGGAATCAAAACTGACTCAGTGGCACCTAAAAACAGCCACAACAATCTTTACAGGAGCAAATCTCCAGGTCTTTTTCTTGAAGAGTGGTTGGGTGGTTTCAAACTTCCAAGCTTTCAGTTAGCAGCTGAGTATTTAACCATTCCTCAAATACCCCTTGTCATTCCGACTCATTGAGACTATAGAGGACAGAGTAGAATTGCCCCATAGTGTTTCCAAGACTGTAATCTTTATGGAAGCAGACTGTCACATCTTTCTCCCGTGGATGGGCTAGTTGGTTCCATCTGCAGATCTTTCAGGTTAGCAGCTGAGCACTTATCCACTACACCACCAGGCCTCCTTGCTCCTCACACTGGTGGAGATAAATCCCCGTAGAAGGCTCATTACTCTAGTTTACCTGGAAAATTTCATATATCACTGGAGGCAATCAAAGATAGGTCCCGTGCCATTCTAGGATACACTTGGAAGCCGAGACAGTGAAGTGTCTTGGTACTATGAAACATACAAAAAGTAGAAGATAAGGGTCTTAGAAACTAAATTTGTAAAGGAGCTTGTAATGTTTTTAGGGCAAAAGCAGCACAGAGTTTGATATAAAATATGCCTATATAAAATGGATACACATTTAAATAATGAAGTAATTATTTTTAGTATGTTAATAATAATAAATAATTTAATAAATAATGCAGTAAAACAGTTATTTAATATTATAGTGATTCTGTGGAGAGAAAAATGAGTTCAAAAGTCCTGATTGAGGAAAGCTTCAATCATAGGACATAGGAACAAAGACTGGGCCCTGAAATGTAGGGGGAAAAAAAAAGTCAAAATCTTAGAAAAGGATATGCAAAAATTTAGGTTGAAAGAAAAGCATGATTTTATGAACAGGGCAGGGATTATAATGGTGACCAGAAGGGACAATACAAGTCAGCTTTGGCTGGAGTGGTAAGTTCATTTCAGAACTGGTGAAAACAGCATAGGAACACAGTACTTTATTGTTCCTGTTAGGTGTCACCCAGTTGATTTTGACTCATAGTGACCCCATGTGACAGAGTAAAATTGCCCCATACGGTTTTCTAGGCTATAATCTTACAGGACCATGCCAGCAAGTCTTTCTCCTGAAGAGCCTCTGGGTGGGTATGAACCACAAACTTGCAGTTAGCTGCCAAGTGCTTACTTTCAGTTAGCTGCCAAGAGCTAAACCTTTGTAAAACCAGGTCTCGTAAGGATATAGTATACCAAAATCTAAACCAACTCCCACATGAGTCGATTCCAACTTATAGCGACTGTGTAGGACAGAGTAGAACTGCCCCATAGGGTTTCCAAGGCTGTCATCTTTATGGAAGCAGACTGTCACATCTTTCTCCTGTGGAGAGGCTGGTGGGTTCCAACCACCAACGTTTTGATTAGCAGTCAAGCGCTTTAACCACTGTGCCACTGGGGCTCCTTAGGGACATAGTATAGAGATTCTGAAATGCCAGAAGAAGTTTAAATATATAGACAGTGTAGGAGTATTAGAAAATGTTGACCGATATTTTAGAAATATAAATTTGTTGGTATTGTAGAAAATGAATTTGGGATTCAGATGATATGGGGACAGACGGGGCTGGAAATGGAGAAAAATGTGAACTATAGATATAGATAATATGGAGGAAGAATTAACAGGATTTTGCTAATGGTGTATGTTATAAATGAAGAGAATGAGGCAAAAGAGCAAATACATTGAAGAAGAATAATATTTCTAATAGAAATAGGGCATTTGGTTCAGAAACCATTTTACTGGAATAATAAATTTGGAACCATAAAAGCCAAACCCGCTGCCATCGAGTCAATTCCAACTCATAGCTGACCCCATAGGATAGAGTAGAACTGCCCCATAGAGTTTCCAGGGAGCACCTGGTGGATTCAAACTGCTGACCTTTTGGTTAGCAGCTGTAGCACTTAACCACTATGCCACCAGGGTTTCCAAGGACCATAAAGTTAATTTAAAATTTTACTCTGGTAATGGATCTGAAATGAGATATATAAATGTATCAGAAACTCCCATTATGACACCACATAAGAGGAGGACACTATTTTTTTAAAAATCCTCACTCTTTTTTCTTTTTGTTCCATTCTGTTCTTTTTTTATTGTTTTTGATTTATTTATTCTTTACTTCATCTAATTTTTAGATATTTCCACTTAAATTTTTCAACTATAATTGCAAATTTATTCCTGAACTTACTTGAAGTTCATAATGTTTAGAAATAACTTTTTTGGTAAAAGAAACAAATTTTCTGACATTTTTCATTCATTCCAACTGATTTGGATGACTCTTTTACACTGGGATCAGCTATTCAGCATCCTCTTAGAGATAGCCTTTTAATATATTTCATGAAGTTTTCTAGGCATATATATATCAGGCCAGAAGATATTCAAATGGGACTTCATTAACAGTAGCACATCTGTCCTGGTTCTGTAGGAGTTTTTTCTTCTCTGTCTACAGGTGCCATCTCTGGCCCTTGCAATCTTTTCTGTCAGCCAAATTGCTATGAAACCTTTTTTACCTTTAACCTCCATGTCTGAATCACCCTTTGTTCATCTTCTGGGAAATTGCTGCACTTTTTAAAGCCATTCAATTTTTATAAGAGACATATATATTTTATTGATGTAGTGTTCAGTGGAGCACCTCACCCATCCCACTCCACCTCCGGACATATTGGCGCATATTGTCAAATAACGAGTATAGGCTAATCCTCTCTAATCTTCATTCCTTCATGTATTCCTTCATTCAACAAATATTTATTGAGTACCTGATATGGGTAAGCACATCCTGTTGCTGTTTTGGGGTGCCTTTGAATCGATCCCTACTCATAGAGAGCCTGTGTGCCCCATCAGGTTTTCTTAGCTGTAATCTTTACGGAAGCAGATCACCCAATCGTTTCTCCCACAGGGCAGCTGGTGGGTTCGAACCACCAATTTTTCTGTTAGCAGCTGAGCACTTCACCATTGTGCCACCGGGTCTCCTTCAAACACATTCTAAGTATGTATTGGGAATAAAGCAGGAAATAAAATGCAAATATGTCTGCCCTCATGGAGCTAGGATATTTCTGAAGTGATGGTGGGATTAAAATAAGTGAATGAATGAATGAATGAAGTGCACACTCTATTAGAATGTGGTAAGGGAGCTCTGATTGTGCAGTGGTTAAGTGCTCAGCTGCTAACCGAAAGGTTGGTGATTTGAACCAACCAGCCACTCCTTGGGAGAAAGATGTGGCAGTTTGTTTCTGTAAAGATTACAGCCTTGGAAACCCTACGGAGGAGTTCTACTCTGTTCTTTAGGATTTCTATGAGTTCTACAAAGGACATCAAGCGGAGAGAAGGAATTAAGAATCTGTGGATGGAATGTGGGGGACTTGTACTTTTAAATAGGATTGTCACTGATGAACACTTATGTAAAGACCTGGAGGAGGTTACAAATCTAGCTCTGGAGTTAGGTGTGGGTGAGGTGCTATAGGCTAAGGAAGCATCATAAGCAAAGGCCCTAACGTAAGAATATACGTATGCATTGCTTAACATCCACAATATGTTCTATGAAATAGACGTTGTGCGAACACCATATTAAAATCTTATGGGACACCGCTTCCAGTTGGCCCTGCCACTGCTGTTGCTGCTGTTGCTGCTGCTGGAGTTGCTGGCACAGCTGGAGGAATGGGTGGTGGCAGTGGAGGCAGCTGAGAGGGCAGCCTCACTTGATTGTATCCCACCTGTGGTCTAGTGCTGCAAGAGTCTGGGTTTGGGGTCTTTAAAATCATTAGGAGGAAATAATAAGAAAAAAAGAGAGAGAGATCTGCTTTCCCTTTAAAAAAAAATAAATAACAACAATAAAAAAAGTATGGGATCATAGACGTTGTCTGAACAGAAGTTAAGGGGTGCATACCTGTATACTTTAAATGTTTAAGGTACAGCAATAAACCCATGAGTATGGAGCAGAGTAAGTGAGGTATAAAAATAGATGATGTCATAGAGGAAATTGGGAGCCTGATCATTTGGCACCTTTAAACCCTTTGTGCTTTGGATTTTATGATTCTGGAAATGTGAAGCAATTAGAGGGATTTTAGCAGA
Source organism: Dugong dugon (assembly GCA_030035585.1). Lineage (NCBI taxonomy): Eukaryota > Metazoa > Chordata > Mammalia > Sirenia > Dugongidae > Dugong > Dugong dugon. The sequence goes on from CM057479.1 coordinate 42,168,774, forward strand.
GGAGTAACATTACCTAATCTTGAATGTCTTCTGCTTATAAGATCTCAAACTCTAAATTTCTTAATAATATATTTTCATATCTTCTCCAAACCTACATTACTAGTTTTTTAAAGCTCACCATGAATCTAAATTTTCTAACCCATTAGATTAATCAAATACATGACGCCATTGTCCTTTCCTCTCCTTAACAGACAACTGTTGTGGTTGTTGTTAGTTGTCATCCATTTGTTTCAGATTCATGGCAACCAGACATCACTTATCTGTTACAGGAACAATAAGCTGTCTGGCTGAGCCTAGCAAAGCCTTAGAATTTGTAATAGATTGAATTGAGTCCCCCCAGAGTATCTGTCAACTTGGCTATGATTCCCAGTATTGTATGATTGTCTACCATTTTGTAATCTGATGTGATTTCCCTATGTGTTGTAAATCCTATCACTATGATGTAATAAGATGGATTAGCAGCAGTTATATTGGTGAGGTCTACAAGATTAGATAGTGTCTTAAGCCAATCTCTTTTGAGATAAAAAAGAGAAGTGAGCAGAGAGACATGGGGACCTCATTCTACTAAGAAAGCAGTGCCGAGAGCAGAGTGTATACTTTGGACCTGAGGTTCCTGTGCGGAGATACTCCCAGAGGAAGGAAAGACTGATGACAAGGACCTTCCTCCAGAGCAAACGGAGGGGGAAAGGCTTCCCCTGGAGCTGACACCCCGAATTTGGACTTCTAGCCTACTAGATGGTGAGAAAATAATGTCTCTTTGTTAAAAGCCATCCACTTGTAGTATTTCTGTTACAGCAGCACTAGATGACTAAGACAATCTGTTGCAATGAAGAAATACAAGGCTGGAAGCACTTACAAGTCTATGCCAAGGTATCTTGGAAGATGGCTGCCTGGAAAACCAACTGAAAGAGATCCATATTCCTGTCGATTCCAAGGAAAGGTGACCCAATGGAATGTGGCAATTATAGAACAATATTGTTAAAATGACACACAAGTAAAATTTTGCTGAAGATAATTCAAAAGCTGTTGCAGTAGTACATCAGCCGAGAACTGCCGGAAATTCAAGCCTGGTTCAAAAGAGGCTGTAGAATGAGGGATAATCATTGCTGGTGTCAGATGGGTCGTGGCTAAAAACAGAGAATACTAGAAAGATATTTACCTGTGTTTTATTGACTATGCAAAGGCATTCGACTGTGTGGATCATAACAAATAATGGATAACACTGTGGAGAATGGGAATCCCAGAACACTTAATTGTGCTCATGAGGAACATCTACTTAGATCAAGAGGCAGTCATTCAACCAGAACAAGGGGATACTGCCTGGTTTAAAGTCATGAAAGGTGTACATCCGGGTTGTATCCTTTCACCATACTTATTCAGTCTGTATGCTGAGCAAATAATCTGAGAAGCTGCACTATATGAAGATGAATAAGGCAGACTTGGAGGAAGACTCATTAGCAACCTGCGTTTGACAGATGACACAACCTTGCTTGCTGAAAACAAAGAGAACTTGAAGTACTTACTGATGAAGATCAAAGACTACAGCCTTCAGTATGGATTACATTTCAACATCAAGAAAAGAAAAATCCTCAAAACTGGACCAATACTCAACATCATAATAAGTGGAGAAACTATTGAAATTGTCAAGGATTTAATTTTACTTGGATCCACAATAAATGCCCATGGAAACAGCAGTCAAGAAGTCAAATGTCCAAATGTGCCTTACATTGGGCAAATCTGCCGCAAAAGATCTCTTTAAAATATTAAGAAACAAAGATGTCACTTTGAGGGCTATGTTGAGCCTGACCCAAGCTATGGTATTTTTAATCTCTTCATATGCATGTTAAAGCTGGACTATGAATAAGGAATACAGAAGAAGAATTTATGCCTTCCAATTATGATATCAGCAAAGAATATTGAATATACCATGGACTGCCAGAAGAACAAACAAACCTGTCTTGGAAGAAGTACAGCCAGAATGCTCCTTAGAAGTGAGAATGGCGAGATTTTGTCTTATGTATTTTGGACAGGTTATCGGAAGGGCTCAGTCCCTGGAAAACAACATGCTTGATAGAGTAGATGGTCAGTGAAAACGAGGAATACCTTTAACGAGGTATATTGACACAGTGGCTGCAACAATGGACTCAAACATAGCAATGATTTTGAGGATGGGACTGGACCAGGCAGTGTCTCAGTTCCGTTGTTTGGAGAGTCACTATGAGCTAGCACCTAACAACAACAAAAGCAACCAATGTGGGGAAAAGCAAATATCTAGCTCCAGCCCTTTCTGGTCTTTAAGTTTTGCCTAAGAGTGGGAGGGAGGGGGTGTTGAGAAGGTTTGTGAAGTTTACAGCCCAGGGGCACAGACTCACCAGAAGACTAAGACCTAATCATAAGACTGTAAAACACTTGACTCCCTCACATCTTACAACCACATCAGCAGGACTCCTATATAATAACAGGGCCTTACCACTGAAAGAAAAGCAAGACTCAGACCTTATTTAACAGAAGTCTCTAGGGGAAACCAAAAACAACAGGAGAGACAAGGCAAGGATATACAAAGAAATTTTAGCCTCTGACACCTATAGGTATAAACCAAAAGACCAAACACCAAACCTGTTGCTGTCAGTTGGACTCCGAGTGACCCTATAGGACAGAGTAGAACTGCCCCATAGGGTTTCCAAGGAGCAGGTGGTGATTGGTATTGCTGACCTTTTTGGTTAGCAACCAAACTCTTAACCAATAAATACAACTTAACTCTTAGGCAGAAAAGCATAAATTTTGTTTTATGACATCATTTGACAGTAGTATGTTATCTTTTTTACATATAAACCAAAAAAAAAAACCCACCTCCAAGTCGATTCTGACTCACAGCAACCCTGTAGCACTACTGAGGAGCAACTGGTGGATTCAAACCACCCACCTTTTGGTTCGATGCAAGCTCTTAATCCCTGTGGCACCAGGCTTCCTTTTTACATATAGTTGGGTTTTATTTGTTGACTCTTTTTTTTTGGGGGGGGGGGGTGGAGAGGTGGTGTCTTAGTCATCTAGTGCTACTCTAACAGGAATATCACAAGTAGATGGCTTTAACAAACAGAAATTTATTCTCTCACAGTCTAGTAGGCTACAAGTCCAAATTTAGGGCATCAGATCCAGGGGAAGCGTTTCTCTGTCAGCTCTGGAGGAAGGTCTGTGTCATCAATCTTCCCTTGGTCTGGGAGCATCTCAGCACATGAACCTCAGGTCCAAAGGAAGCGCTCTGCTGCTGGCTCTGCTTTCTTAGTGGTGTGAGGTTCCCAACTCTCTGCTTGCTTCCCCTTCTTTTTATCTCCTGAGAGATAAGAGGTGGTGCAGACCACACCCCAGGGAAACTCCCTTTACACTGGATCAAGGATGTGGCTTGGGTAAGGGTGGTATTACAATCCCACCCTAATCCTCTTTAATGTAAAATTACAATCACAAAATGGAGGACAACCACACAACACTGGGAATCACGGCCTAGCCAAATTGATATGCATACTTTTGGGGGAACACAATTCAATCCGTGACATCCCACCCTTTGTCCCCACCAAATATTGCAACCTTGAAACATGCAAAACATATTCATCCCATCATATCATAGCAAGTCTTCACTCCAAGTCCAAAATCCAAAAATTCCTCTTCGTCTGTGAAATCTAGAATACATTTTATCTGCTTCTAAAGGTACAATGGCAGAACAGGCACAAGCTAGACATTTCCATCATAAACGGGAGAAACCAGAGGGAAAGAAGGGAAAACAGGCACCAAGCAAGTCAGCAGAACACATTACATTAGCCCTCAAGACTTTGAAAATAATCTTCTGTCTTCTGAGGCAATTTATACAATGGCCCTGCCCTCCAGACTCTAGGTATAGGCCACAGTTTCTGGATTCTGAGTGGAGTCCCCTTGGCCCTGGGCTTAAGCTCCGCCTTCCAGGCCCACTGGGACTGCAACTATGCTCCCTCGCTTCAGGAGCACCATTCTCCTAGTCCATCAGAGTGACAACTCCACCCTTAGAAACACCAGAGGCCATGGCTCCACCCTTTGAAACCTCTGAGGTCATGGCCATAACTTTTGAGACTTAGGCAGTTCTACTTCTTGTGTCCTTTGTCTCTTCAGCTTCTGCTTCCTGTGGCCTCTCAGCCCTCAGGCTTCACGCCTGCATCTGCCCTGCTGGGGCAAGTGTTCCAAAGCTCTGCAGCTCTATGGATAACTGTCCACCTGCAGTGCATAAGATTTACAATCTCCCCGAAGCCTCTCCAACATTTGTTATTTCCACTTTTTTGATTCCTCTAGTAACGCAGGTATGAGATGGTATCTCATTGTGGTCTTAATTTGCATTTCTCTAATGGCTAGCATTTCCTCATGTGTGTGTTGGCCGTTTAAATGTCTCCTCTGATGGTGAAGTGTCTGTTCATTTCCTTTGTCCATTTTTTAATTGGATTATTTATCTTTTTGTTGTAGATTTTAGAGATTAGACCTTTGTCTGACTTGTAATGTCCAAAACTTTTTCCCAATCTGTAGGTTCTCTTTTTATTCTTTTGGTGAAGTCTTCTGAAGAGCATAACTATTTAATTTTTAGAAGATCTCAGTTATCTAGCTTATCTTCTGGAGTTTGTGTGTTGTTGGTTATGGTTTGTATCATGTTAATGCCATGTATTAGAGCCTCTAGCATTGATCCTATTTTTTCTTCTATGAACTTTATAGTTTTTGGCTTTATATTTAGGTCTTTGATCCATTTAGAATTAGTTGTTGTGTATGGTGTGAGGTATGGGTCCTGTTTCATTTGTTTGCAGATGCACATCCATTTTTGCTGGCACCATTTATTTATATAGACTGTCTTTTCCCCATTTGATGGACTTTGGGCCCTTGTCAAAGATCAGATGACTGCAGGTGGATGGATTTACATCTGGGTTCTCAATTCTGTTCCATTGGTCAATGTATCTGTCATTGTACCAGTACCAGGTTGTTTTGACTACTGTAGCTGTATAGCAGGTTCTGAGGTCAGGTAGTGTGAGTCCTCCTACTTTATTTTTCTTCTTCAAAAGTGCTTTACTTATAAAGGGACTCTTCCTTTTCCATATAGAGTTAATGATTAGTTTTTCTATCTCTTTAAAGTAGGTTGTTGGTATTTTGTTCGGGATTGCATTGTATTTGTCAATTGCTTTGTGTAGAATTGTCATTTTCACAATATTGAGTCTATCTATCCATGAGCATCGTATGTTTTTCCATTTGTGTAGATCCCTTTGGTTTTCTTGCAGTAGTGTTTTGTAGTTTTCTATGTATAGGTCTTTTACATCCCCAGATAGATTTATTCCTAAGTATTTTATTTTTTTAGGGGCTACTATAAATTTTACTGTTTTCCTGATTTCTTTCATCATTCTCTTTATTGGTGTATAGGAATCCAACTGATTTTTGTATGTTTATTTTGTATCCTGCTACTCTGCTGAATCTTTCTATTTGTTCGAGTAGTTTTCTCGTGGAGTCTTTAGGGTTTTCTGTGTATAGTATCACATCATCTGCAAACAGAGTCAGTTTAACTTCTTCATTACCAATTCAGATTCCTTTTATTACTTTTTCTTGCCTTATTGCTCTAGCTAGGACTTCAGCACAATGTTAAATAGGAGTGGTGATAAAGGGCATCCTTGTCTTGTTCCTGTTTTCAAGGGGAATGTTTTCAGCCTCTCTCCATTAAGAATGATGTTGGCTGTTGGTTTTGCATAGATGCCCATTATCATGTTGAGAAATTTCTCTTCTATACCTATTTTATGGAGTGTTTTTATCAGGAATGGGTGTTGGCCTTTGTTAAATACCTTTTCTGGGTCAATTGAGATAATCGTGTGATTCTTTTCTTTCCTTTTATTTATGTGGTGGATTACTTTGATTGATTTTCTAATGTTGAACCATCCTTGCATACCTGGTATGAATCCTACTTGGTCATGTTGTATTATTTTTTATATGATGCTGAATTCTATTGGCTAGAATTTTGTTGAGAATTTTTGCATCTGTATTCAGGAGAGATATTGGTGTGTAATTTTCTTGTTTTTGGCATCTTTGCCTGGTCTTCCTATCAGGGTTATGCTGACTTCATGGAATGAATTCCTTTTCTATGTTCTGAAATAGTTTGAGTAGTACTGGTATAAGCTCTTCTGTGAATGTATTGTAGAATTCTCCAGTGAAGTCATCTGGGCTAGGGCTTTTTTTTTTTTTGTTGGGAGTTTTTTTAATTACCTTTTCAATCTCTTTTTTTGTTATGGGTCTGTTCAGATTTTCCACATCACTTTGTGGCAGTTTGGGTAGGTAGGGTGTTTTTAGAAATTTATCCATTTCCTCTAGGTTTTCAAATTTGTTGTAGTATAATTTTTCATACTACTCTGTTATGATCTTTTTATATCAGTTAGGTCTGTTGTAATGTGTCCCATTTCATTTCTTATTTGGGTTATTTGCGTCCTCTCCTGTTTTTCTTTGTCAGTCTGGCCAGTGGTTTGTTGATTTTGTTGATCCTTTCAAAGAATCAACTTTTGGTTTTGTTGATTCTATTATTTTTCTATTCTCTATTTCATTTATTTCTGCTCTGATCTTTATTATTTCCTTTCTTCTAGTGGCTGTGAGCTTTTTCTTTTTTTCCTGTTCTCTTTCTATTTGTTAAAGTTCTGTACTTAATGTTTTGATTTTGTCCTTTTCTTCTTTTTTGATGTGTGCATTTATTGATATAAATTATCCTCTGAGGACTGCATTTGCTGTGTCCCAAAGGTTTTGGTATGACGCGTTTTCATTCTCGTTTGACTCTAGGAATTTTTTGATTCCATCTTTGATTTCTTCTGTTACCCAGTGGTTTGTAAGCAGGGTGTTATTTAGTTTCCATGTAATTGATGTTTTTCCTTGCTCTTCTTGTTGTTAATTTCTACCTTGATGGCATTGTGGTCAAAGAAGATACTTTGTATTATGTCAACGTTTTGGATTTTGCTGAGGGTTGCTCTGTGGCCTAAGATGTGGTCTCTTCTGGAGAACATTCCATGTGCATTGGAAAAGAATGCGTACTTTGGATATGTTTGGTGGAATGTTCTATATATGTCTATGAAGTCAAGTTGGCTGATTGTGCCCTTTAGGTCTTCTGTATCTTTGTTGAGTTTCTTTCTAGATATTCTGCCCTTTACCAATAGTGGTGTGTTGAAGTCTCCTACTATTATTGTGGAACTGTCAGTTTCTCTTTTCAGTGTTGTTAGAGTTTGTTCTGTGTATTTGGGAGCCCTGTCATTGGGTGCGTAGATGTTTATTATGGTTATGTCTTCGTGATGGGTCATCCCCTTAATCAATATATAGTGCCCTTCTTTGTCTTTTATCATGGATTTTGTTTGAAAGACTTTTTTTTATCTGAGATTAATATTACCACTCCTGCTCTTTTTTGGTGTTTGCTTGATATATATTTTTTTACATTCTTTGAATTTTTAATAAATTTACATCTTTGTTTCTAAGATGTGTCTCTTGTAGGCAGTGTATTGATGAAACCTGTTTTTTAATCTATTCTTTCTCTCTCTGTCTCTTTATGGGTGTATTTAGGCCATTTACATTCAGTGTAATTACTGATAGGTGTGAGTTTATTGCTCTTATTTTGGAGTGGTTTTTTTGCAGTGTTGACTTTTTCTTTGTTCCTCTTACTCTCCTGTGTTAAATTCCTTTAGTTTGTGGATTTTTTTTTTTTCATTTCTTTTATTTTTGTAGGTTTTGTTTTTACTGAGACTTTATGGTTTTCCTCTTTATTTTGATGAGTAGGTTTGTTAACACTCTTTGTGGTAACCTTGAAATTTATCCTTGTCTTCCTAGGTTTGAACCAGTCTATTATTAGTTGGTATCGCCTTGCCTTCTTCTCCATTAGAAGGTTCTATATTTACACTGTTCATTCCCTTTTTTATTGTTCTGAAGTTGTTGTCATTTACAGATTAACCTCTCTGGTTCACTTTTGTAATTCTTTTGAATTTGAATAGTCCTTGAGAGTTCACTTCCTGGGTTAGTATCTGGCTGGTACAATCCTGCATCCTAGATTCAGCAGTGGTCTGCTGTTGTTTGTTCTCAGATCGAAGGACTCCCTTTAATAATTTTTGTAAGTTTACTTGGGTTTTTACATTGTCCTTTAATTTCTGTTTATCTGGAAATGTCCTAATTTCACCATCATAACTGAATGAGAGTTTTGTAGGATAGATTATTCTTGGCTGTTAATTTTTTTCTTTCAAGGTTTTATATATGTCATCCCATTGCCTTCTTGCCTGCATGTTTTCTGCTGAAATAATCTGAGCTTAATTTTATTGTTTCTCCTCTGTATGTGACTTTTTGTTTTTCTTGAGCTGCTCTCTGGGGTCTTTGTTTGTCGTTGGTTTTGGCGAGTGTGATTATGATATGCCGTGGTGATTTTCTTTTGGGGTTTCTCCTATATGGGGTTCATTGAGCTTCTTGGATGGTCAGCTTTTCATCTTTCATGATATTGGGGAGGTTTTCTGTCAGCAATTGTTCAATGATCATCTGTTTTATGTTTTCTCCCTGTTCTGGAATTCCAATCATTCACAACGTTTTGGTTTTGATTGTATCTCACATAATTCTCATGGGTTCTTCATTTTTCTTCCTTCTTTTTTCTGATTTTTATCTCAGAGTGTATCCAAGTGTTTGTCTTCAATTTTACTGATCCTGTCTTCCATTGTTTCAAACCTGCTCCTCAGCCCTTCTATGACACTATCCATTTCTAAAATCTTGTTGTGTATCATTTGGATTTCTAATTGTTGTTTTTGTATGAGTTGTAGCTGTGAATTTATTTCAGCATTTTGTTCCTGTATTATTTTCCTGAATCTTTCCATTTTTTTGTCTGTATTTTCCATGAATTCATCTGGCTTTTCCATGAATTTGTCTACTTTTTCCTCATTGTTGTATGCTTTTTGCTTTAACTCTTGGATAGCTCTGAATATTAGAGATTTGACTTTCCTATCATGTAGTTCTAAATCCTTTTCTTCTACTGGAAAGTCATCTAGTGTTTTATTTTGGAAGCCTCTGGAACTATACCTACCTGTTTTTTTATATGTTTTGATATTGTCTGTTGTTTTCGGTACATTCAGTAGTTATTTTCCTCATTTATTGATTGTAGATTTGTTTGTTACATCCTGCTTTTTTTGTTTTATTTGGTTATGTCTGAGCAGACGGACTGCACATTTTTTATTTGCTCATCTGTAGGTACAATGCTTTTCACCTCCTTCTCCAATGGGTAAGTTCAGTCACTCAGGTATGGTATAGCAGGGCAGGTCCAGCTGAAAGTAAGTTGCTGGGCTGGGTTGTTCGTGGCCTGTTCTAAGGTTGACAGGGCAGGCTGGGAATCAGTGTAGGGCAGGTTCTGGTGGATCATGCCTGTACTGCTTGGGGGTGTGATGTTCAGCATACAGTTCAGGGAGGCAGGAAGGAGGGGGTGTGATGTGTGGAGATAAGAGGTATATGGGTAAGAGGAGAGAGAGAAGAGAGGAATAGGAGCCAAAAACATACAAACGGAGAAAAAATAGTGCTAAGGGAGCTTGCTGTAGGAGTGGAGAGATGAAAGATTGAGAAATGGGGAAAAACAAAGAGGAAAAAGAAATAAAGTGTAAAATAAAAAAAAAGAATAAATAAAAATTAGGGAAAAAAAAAAAAGAAAAGTCCCCAGGGATCACACGGTGTGGCTGTGAGGACTCGGAAATTTGCTCCCAAGCCTTGACGTACTGCCTGGCTAGAAGAGTTAGAGTTGTCACTCATAGCCAGGTATTCAGGATACAGGAAGAGACGGTAAGTATAGGGAGACAAGAAACTGAGAAATGAAGAATGACAAAAAGAGAAAAACAGAGAGAAGGAAACAAAACAAAAAAACAAAACAAGGAAACAGTAATCTCCCCAGGCATATTTGCACAGTAAGGCAGTAGCTCTCCAACCAAGCAATACCGCCTGGCTAGAAGGGGATCCTATGCTGAGAAAAGAAAAATAAAACAAAGAAAGAAGCAAATCAAAACAGAACAGTTCAGAACAACAAACATAAAAAGCCCTAGGGGTTCCACCAGCATGGTGGCATGGGCTGGGAGGCACTTTCATGGTTGAGTAGTGTTTCACAGCCTTTCAGGAATTAGCAAAGATGGTACACGCAGCCAGGTATTTGAGAGAAAGGAGGGAGAGGTGGTGAGAGGTAAGGAAGAAATCTAAAGAATTGGAAAAAAGCAGTACCAGCAGCCAACTAATGGCACTCACGGAGCCGACCAGTGTGGGTGGGTGAAATCCAAGCAGCACTGGTGTGAAGTCGGTGCTTCCCGGCCAAGAGACTGTGGTTGCAGGAAGCAGAGGAGGCTGAGTGGGGGTGAAGAAGTGTAGGGGGTGGGAAAGTGTATATCAATGGTTACCGGTTGTTCTGTCTCCCACTCGAAGCTCCGTGAAGCTACTTTCTCATACCCCCTGTTCACTGGTCTCTGATAGCAGTCCAAAATGGTGGTTCCACGCTGCGGTAGCTGATAGGGGACCTCTGCATGTATCTCTCCTTGGTCTCTGCTCTTGGTCAGTTTCTTATTCCATCTGGTGCTTGGCTGAGTTCTTTATCTCTTCATTTGTTGTTTAGGGTTTCAGGATTAACGTGTGTCTCCATTTGACTTAGTTTTTTGGATCTTTGCTGTGGAGGTACGCTGGGTGCTTCTGTTTATAGCACCATGTTGCCTGGGAGTGCCTGGGGTGTAATTTTTATGGGAGCAAATCGCCAGGCCTTTTCGCTCCTGGAGCTAATGGTAGGATCGAACTACAAACCTTTTGGTTAACAGCTAAGTGCTTAACCATTGTGCCATCAGGGCTCCTTTCACTGCTTCAATACACCTGCTTCTCATTTATCGACATGGTTAAGTTCCAAAGACCAGGTCATTAAGCTAAAAGTGACGTTATGCAAAAATGGAGAATGATCACATCAGATCACAAAATGGAGGAGTATATATCATTAAATAACTGCTAAATTATATCATTAAATAACAATAAAATTTACATCATTACATAACTGCCAAATTATATCATTATATAATGCCAAATTACATCATTACTTAACTGCTAAACCACTGCGAATCATGGCCCAGCCAAGCTGACATATAACCTTAATTATCATACTTCTCGCCTTGCACCTTGGCGTCCATTACTGCCAGTCATATGTACTTAATGCGTAAAATAGTTGGATAGCAGATTTTTTTTTACTATTGTCATAAATGGGAAATGTTGAATAAGAAGATAGTTGACAACTGAGGGGTAGGTATACAGGAAATTCAGGAGATCCATATCATGTAATTTCAGAGTTGTTAGTACTTACATGACTAACAGCTGTGTTCACATTACCTTGGGTGACAAAGATTCTCATTCCTCTTGCCTTTGTGTATTAACTAGTTAGTAACTAGTGTCACTTATTTTTTCAGACTTTCAATTTTTGTTTCTAGATTCAGACAGATCCTGTACTCCACCCTCATCCTCCATTGTGCCTGATGTGCCCGACTTGCTGTTTATCTTCTTTAGAGAAGAAACTTTTATCCTTTTTCTGAGCACAGGAAGGGAAGTCGACCGGTTGATCTGAAAAGAAGAAGGTACAGATAGATTTATCTTTTATTAAAAAAAAAAAAAAAAGAAAGAAATTCTCTTATTTAAGGCTTCTACTTACTCTCTTATTATACAGTATCTATAGAAGTCATCCTCTGAAATTTTGGGGAATTGTGCGGTATAATTCGAGTTGATTTTCACCTTCCTCATTGTCAGCTTAGATTTTTGGTGCTACAACCCTACCCTACTACCATAGATCTTCTAAGTATTTTGCCACTCCATCTACTTTTCAGCTTCCAAAATTGTATTACTACTATTCTATTCTTTTCATTCTGTGGTTGTATACTTAAGGTAAAACAAAACCAAACTATCCAACCCAAATCAAAACAGAATAGAATTTTAAAACTACAAAACAACAACAACAACAAAAACACTAAATGACAACAACAGGAGGGAGAAAAATAGATAAGGGTATTTAATATGCCATCTTTGAAATTTAACATTTTAACTGATATATTTTGACAAATGATTGCCTTTTTATTAATTTAACCTGGTACAAGTTGATACTGAGATTCAGATTGTTCTTCCAGTACAAGTAAATATTTTCTTCTCCTATATTGTTAAAGATTTCCTCTGTTTATAAGTTCTATTCTATGTTTTCAGAGTGATTGAGATGTTGCCTAGATATTGTGTCTTCATTAGTATTTTGAAATGAAAATTAAGGGAGAAAAAATATAGCTGTATTATTTTTTGCCACTATTTCTTGAATTATTCTATGTTTCTATAAGGTAAAATGTTTAATAATGCCTGAAAATGAAGTAACTATTCCTAAAATCTTAAAACGATTGTGAGGATGGCGCAGAACCAGGCAGTGTTTCCTTCTATTGTACATAGGGTCACTATGAGTCAGAATTGACTCAATGGCACCTAACAACAACAAAATCTCTTTGAACCTCATGTGAAACAGTGGCCTATGGCATTAAATTTCAAGGAGGAGACTTGCATACATTTTGGATAGAATCTTCAAAAATATAATGGAACTTCAGTTTTGGTGAATCAGAATTGGATAGTGTAATAACTAAAATTTGGTCAGTATTTCTAGGGATAGAAGAAAAATCTAGAGAATAATTCATTTACTTATTAAGATATGGTGTCTGTTTTTTTTTTTTTTCCTTTTCTTTTTTAAGCTGTTTGTTCAAATATGTTGCTTTTACTGTCTTACCTTCCTTAACCAGACTAGTCAACTTGACATTCAAAGAAATGTTATTTTCTTATATGTGTGTGTTTTTTGTATCCTTTCAATCTGGAATGGTCTTCCACATGGTCGGTACTGACTGAAACATTTCTCTTAAAGCACCAGTGATTAAGAGAGAACTTTATACCCAGACTACATGAGTGCAAGTCCTGGTTTTTGTGTCTTCTCATCAGTAAAATTGGTAAAAAAATGGTTGTTATTTCATAGAATTGTTGTAAACATTAATCGGTAAATATGTGGAAGTTCCTTATACAGTGCCTAAAAACACTTTGCTGTCTAGTTGATTCCGACACATAGAGACCCTGTAAGACAGAGAAGAACTTCCCCATAGGTTTCCGAGGCTGGAATCTTTATGGAAGCAGATTGCCCCTGGGTGGGTTAGAACCACTGACCTTTTGGTTAGCAGCCCAGTACTTAACCACTGGGGAATAATGAAGAAGACCTGGTGATGCAAGAGTTAAATACTCAGCTTCTTACTGAAAGGTTGGTTGTTTGAACCTATCTAGCAGCTCCATGGGAGACAGACCTGTTGATCTCCCATAAAGACTACAGCCTAAAAAACCCTATGGGGCAGTTCTACTCTGTCATGTGGAGTTGCTACAGGTCAGAATTGACTCCACAGCACCTAACAACATCAGGGCATAATAAGGGCTATACTTATTTATATTTATTGCTACTGTTACTGCTGCTCTTGCCTTTTATTATTATTTTTATCATTATTATTAATATTTAAATAATTCCCTCTCTGAGGATTTTCTGTCCTCTAAATATGAAAATATGAATTGATCGTGTTTTATATTTCCACTTAATATGTATTTCATTGTGTAATACTTGTTTAATAGGTTTTAATATTTTTTTACACATTTTAACTTTTCTCAAATCAGGATGCATCTTCTTATTAATGACATGAAACAAAACTGTGTTGGCATATATTGAAAGTGAGGATTTGCATTTGTTTCTTCCAGTCACCTAGTGGCACAAGGAACCTCCGACTACCTTTGTTAAATGCTCTGTTGAGACTTTTTGGACCACACTAGTATTCAGAATGTAATATGTACAAGGTAATGTTTAGGGACTTAAATTGTTGGGGAAAGCTTTTTCTCCCTCCACCCACTATCAAGGTTGAACCATGTGAGTTTCCTTGCTGTCCTTTTTATATGTATTTCAATTTCTTGCTAACCACTTATAATACTTTGCTATTTTTTCCACTTTACATGATTTAGCCAAAGCTTGGCATGTAGAAAATATTGTAAAAAGATTTGGAGAACCAAGCATCAAACAATGTGCAATGTAATTTTACCTTGTATTTTGTGAATTGGATTACATTTATTTGCAACAGTGATATTTTATGTAGTGTAAACATTTTACTGAATCTGTAGCATATAATTTTATATGTATAAAAATTGATAAAGATTTGTACTGAATTTTACATCATTATTTACATTGTACTTTAAACTTTTAGAATTCATTATATAATCATATCTTCATAGGTATACTACTCAGAGGGGAAGTCAAATAAGCAAAGAAGAAAATACTTTATAAAGGAAAACGATATTGGGGTGACTGGTCAAAAAAGTATATGTATTTTCTTTCTCTTTCTTTACATAAAACTTTTTTCAATGATTAAAAATAATATTGTTGACACTTCCAGCAACATGGCGCTCTAGGCAGAAGCACCACTCTGTCCCTCTACAGCAAAGATCTGAAAAACTAAGCCAGAGAAAACAGCAATCCTGAAACCCTAAAACATCAAATGAAGAGATAAAAAACTCAGCCAAGCACCAAATGGAGTGAGAAACTGACAGAGAACAGAGAGAGAGGAGAGATTCAAGCAGAGGTCCCCTATCAGCTAACACAGCATGGATGCACCATCTTGGACTCCTATCAGAGACCAGCAAACAGGGGTACAAGAAAGCAGCTTCACAGAGCTTCCAGCAGGAGACAGAACAACCGGTTAACAGTGATATATGCTTTCCCACCCTCCACCCTTCTTCACCCCTACTTGGTCTCCTCTGCTTCCCACGGCCACAGTCTCTTGGCCAGGAAGCACTGGCAGCTTGGATTCCACCTGCTCGCACTGGCTGACTCCATGAGTGCCATTTGTTGGCTGATGGTGTTGCTTTTTTCCACTTATTTTGATTTCTTCCCTACCTCTCACCACCTCCCCCTCCTTTCACTCAAATACCTGGCTCCAGGCGCCATCTTTGCTTCTTCCTAAGGGGCTGCGGAGCTCCATTCAAGAATGGAACTGCTTCCTGATCTGTGCTGCCACACTGGTGCTATCCAGGGGTTTTTTTGTTTGTTTGTTTGCTTGTTTTCAATTCTTTGTTTTCTTTTTCTTTTCTTGAGTTGGGAGCCCATTCTGGCTGGGCAGTGCTACATGGCTTGGGACCTACCCCCTCAGCTTGCACAGACATGCAGAGGGATTCCTGAGAGCATTTCTTTCTTTGCGTTTTTTTTTCTCCTGTTTTTTGGGGGGCTTTTCTTGTTCTTTTTTTTTTAATTTGTGTTTTATTTTCCCTCTTTTTCCATTTTTCTCTTTCTTCATTACTCAGTTTCTCATCTCTCTATACCTTCCTTCTCTTCCTGTCCCCTGAATACCTGGTGCTGAATACCTCTATGCATTCTAGCCAGGCTGTACTTTGACACCCGGGAACAACTTCCCCAGACCTCGGAGCCACACCAGTGGGATACCTGGGAGGTTTGCTGTTCTTTTTTCTTTATAATTTTTATTTATTCATTCTTTTCTTTGATTTTTCCCTTTCTTGTTTTTTTGAATTTAATAGTCCCTGATCTCTCCACTCCAACAGCAAGCTCCCCTAGCACTCTTTTTTGTTTGTTTCTATGTCTTTGGCTCCTGTTCCTCTCTCCTCTCTCCCATACCCATCTTAGCTCCACACATCACAGTCTCCCCCCTCCATCCTGCCTAGCCGCACTGTGCGCTTAAATTCACACCACCAAGCAGCACAGGCATGGCTTACCGGAGCCTGCCCTGCACTGACTACCAACCCGCCATGGTGGCTGTAGTAAGTGCCACAAACAACCCATCCCAGCAACTCTTCAGCTAGACCTGCCCTGCTGTACCATATCTGAGTGACTAACCCTAATAATTGGAGAAAGAGGCGAAAAGTATCAGGCTCACAGATGAGCAAACAACAAAGAACACACGGCCCACCTGCTGAGACATAGCCAAATTAAAAAAAAAGGATGTAACAAACAAATCTACAATCAGTAAACAAGAAAAATAATTACTGAATGCCTCAAAGACAGCTGACAATATCAAAACATTTACAAAAACAGGACAGGATGGTTCCAGTAGGCTTCCAAAATAAAACACCAGATGATCTTCCAGTAAAAGAAAAGGCACTAGAACTACCTGATAGGGAATTCAAATCTCCAATACTCAGAATTATCCAAGAGTTGAAGCAAAAAGCAGACAAAAATGAGGGAAAAAATAGACAAATTCATGGAAAAGGCAGAAAAATTCATGAAAGATACAGACAAAAAAATGGAAGAATTCAGGAAAATAATGCAGGAACAAAATGCCAAAATAAATTCACAACTAGAAATCATACAAAAACGACAATTAGAAATCCAAAAGATAAACAACAAGATTTCAGAAATGGATAGTGTCACAGAAGGGCTGAGGAGCAGATCTGAAATGGTGGAAAACAGGATCAGTGGAATTGAAGACAAACACTTGGATACAACTCTGAAGAAAAATCAGAAAAAAGAATGAAGAAAAATGAAGAGACCCTGAGAATTATGTGGGATACTATCAAAAGCAAAACTCTGTGAGTGACCGGAGTTCCAGAACACGGGGTGAAAACAGAAGACACAGAGAAGATTATTGAAGAATTGCTGACAGAAAACTTCCTCAATATCATGAAAGATAAAAAGCTGGCCATCCAAGAAGCTCAACGAACTCCATATAGGATAGACCCCAAAAGAAAATCAGCAGGGCATATCATAATCACACTCACTAAAACCAAAGACAAAAAAGAATCCTGAGAGCAGCTTGAGAAAAACAAAAAGTCACATACAGAGGAGAAACAATAAGACTAAGCTCAGATTATTCAGAAGAAACCATGCAGGCAAGAAGGCAATGGGATGACATATATAAAAGCTTGAAAGAAAAAAATTGCCAGCCAAGAATAATATATCTTGCAAAACTCTCATTCAAATATGATGGCGAAATTAGGTCATTTCCAGATAAACAGAAATTAAGGGACTATGTAAAAACCAAACTAAACTTACGAGACTTATTAAAGGGAGTCCTTCAATCTGAGAACAAACAATATCAGACCTCAGGCTGAATATAGAACGCAGGATTGTACTAGCCAGATACCAACCTAGGAAATGAACTCTTAAGGGCTATGCAAAGTCAAAAAAAAAAAAAAATTACAAAAGGGAACAAGAGAGGTTAATCTGTAAATGACAACAGCATCAGAATAATAAAAGAGGGAATAAACGGTGTAGGTGTAGAACCTTCTAATGGAGAGGAAGTCAAGCGATACCAAGTAATAATAGACTGGTTCAAATCTAGGAAGATCAGGGTAAATTTCATGTTAACCACAAAGAAAGTTAACAAACCTACTCATCAAAATAAAGAAGAAAAACATAAAGTCTCAGTAAAAACAAAAGAAATGAAAAAAAAAAAATCCACAAACAAAAGGAACTCATCACAGGAGAGTTAAGAGGAGCAAAACTGGAGGACATTATGCTGAGTGAAATAAGTCATTCACAAAAGGACAAATATTGTTTGAGACCTCTACTGTGTAAATCATGTAAAAGTTTACACACAAAAGGAAACAATCTTTGTTGGTTATGAGGGATGGGATGAGTGGGGGGAAACTAAATAGATAAGTGGTAACTTTGGTGAAGGGTAAGACAATAGATGTTACTGGGAAAGCCAGAACAACTTGTACAAGGAAAGGTCATGGAAGCTCCACAGACACTTCCAAACTCCCTGAGGGACTGAATTGCTGGATGGAGGGCTGTGGGGACCATGGTCTCAGGGAACATCTAGCTCAATTGGCATAACACAGTTTATAAAGACAATGTTCCACATTCTACCTTGGTGAGTAGCATCTTGGGTCTTAAAAGCCTGTGAGAAGCCGTCTAAGATACTCCACTGGTCTCACCCCTTCAGGAGCAAGGGAGAAGGAAGAGAACAAGATACAAGAACAAGATTAGTTCAAAGGACTAATGGACCACAGCTACCACGGCCTCCACCAGACTGAGTCCAGTACAGCTAGATGGTGCCCGGCTACCAACACTGACTGCTCTGACTGGGATCACAATAGAGGGCCCTGAACAGAGCTGGAAAAGGATGTAGAACAGAATTCTAACTCACAAAAAAAGACCAGATTTACTGGCCTGACTGACTGGAGAAACCCTGAGAATATGGCCCTGGACACCCTTTTAGCTCAGTGGTGAAGCTCCTTCCGAAGCTCACCGTTCAGTCAGGGATTGGACAACCTCATAAAACAAAATAGGACTAATGAGGCACAGCAGTCCAGGGACAAGGACTAGAAGGCAGGAGGGGATAGGAAAGCTGGTGATAGGGAACCCAAGACTGAGAAGGGACAGTGTTGACATGTCATGGGGTTGTTAACCATTGTCATAGGGCAATATGTGTACTAACTGTTTAATGAGAAAGTATTTGTTCTGCAAACCTTCATCTAAGGTGAAAAAAAAAAAAAAAGAATTATCTATGTGAGATTAAATTGACAACAGCAACTCAAAAGGTTTGCTAGGAAGCCTAGGAGACAGTGAGTTGAAGATAATGGTGATGGAATAATTTGGAAAAGGATAGTGAGAATAGCAGCACAACTGGAAGAATGTAATGGACGTCACTGAATTGTACATGACGAAACTTTCAAAATGTTGCAACTTTGACTATGTATATTGTTAACCAATGTCATAAAACAATATGTGTACTGACTGTTTAATAAGAAATTATTTGTTCTGTAAACCTTAATCTAAATTACAAAATAATAATAATAATAATAATATTGTTAAAAGGAACTGTATTCAATTCAAAGTTGTTGTTTCATGCCCCCCCCCTCAAGAAATGCAAATGTTATCAGAACAGGATAGTGTAAAAACAAACACTTAAAGAAAAGTTGTGGCATTCACCTATAAAGAGGACAATATTTAAGTAACCTGAAATAATACATTTTTTGCAAGTTTGATCACTTCTTTGATTGCCCCATAATCATTAAACACAGCTACTTGTTATAATCTTTTTTGAAAATTAAAACCAAGCACTCATCATAAAGCTTGAAATTTGATGTTGTGTTTACAGTATATTAGATCTATAATTTAAAAAGTACATCTTGAATGAAGAGGTAGAAAATATTTAATTTCAAAATCTTTTCATGTCATTGCTTCTCTAAAGTACTTAAAATTCACAAGTGAATTTTGTGCTTAATATCTGCAACATTTTCTTAATATGGATTTTTTTGTTTTTTAAATGTTCAGTGACTGTATGCAAAAAACCTAGAAACATTAAGATCTCTGCTCTCATATAAAGTTTTAAATTACAATTTTAACCAACTCACCAATAATTTATGCAAAAGACTACTTCTCAAATCAAGATATGAAACACTAAATCTGATACATTTTAAGATGTTGACAATTACTCCATCAGCTTTACTTAGTGACAAACAACCTACAAATCTCAGTGGTTTACAACAATGAATGTTATTTCTATCCCATGGATCGGTGGGTCAGCTTCATCTCTGCTTGGCTCTGCTTTCCATGACTCAGCTCTGTTTCATATATATGTGTGAGTGCCTGCGTGTGTGTGTGTGTGTGTGCGTGCATTTTTTTTCATTTGGAGGCCCAGGACTCGTATATGAGTCTTTCCCCCCGCCCCATAGTGGAGGGCACAAGCGAAAACCTAAAGGAAGCCATGCAAGAGATTTTAATGCTTTTGACATGTGTCAAGCCTGCTTATATTACATATGCTAAAACATCATATGTACAAGCATCATTACGAGACAGAGAAATAAACACCAACTACAGGAAGACGTAGAAACTTAAAGAGGAGGTTTTATATTATTCTATCAATGTACTATACACAGATAGAATAATATATATATATGTATAATTTATATATATAAATATATACATATAAATATTTCTAGCAAGGGGGGAACAGATAACAGAATGGACAACTTATCATACCCTACAGACCATAAATTTTAGGTTTGTGCCTGTAATGATGAAAAAGTATCATTGCTGGAGGAGGCCAAAATAAAACTTTCAGAGAATTCTTTCAGAAGCATTTACAAGTACAGTCTTTAACAAGAAAGAGTCAGAAGGAAAATTCCTGACTACAGAAGTAAGTAATACACACCCTTTCCTGCATATCTATACTCTTTTCATCTATATAATTGTTGGAAATGGATTATCACCCTACACAACCTGTTGGGAAAGTCTGTTCAGAAGAAGCTAAAAAAATGTCCCAAATAAGTATATTTGATGATCTAGATACGGAGCTAACAGATGACTCATTCACCCAAATCTAATCTCTTTCCTCCGACTACACCATACTTCAGCTGAGAATAGCCCATTAAGTTTGGGATTATTGTCTAAATTCTGCAGTTGCTATAAAAAGAATAACAGACTACCTCTGTTTAGTCTAAAGAATCTAAGCATTGTCAAGTGTCCAACAATGCCCCTATTATCAAGGAACCCCTTAGAAAACAAAAAAGAATGTGTAGAAGTGTTTGAAAATGTCTGTAGCTATTTAAAAATATTTATAAGTAGGAAATGTACACAAGGCAAAATAGATAAAAATGTAGATGATTAAATATTGACCATATTTCTTAGGACAAACAGGAATTTTAGTTTTTGCCTTGTTATTTGTTTGTATAGGAAAATACTAACTATAACTATGGTAGTGCTTTACATTAAATATTTAACTGTTAGAAATTTTTACTAAATACTTTCAAATAAATCTAGATGAAGCAAGGATGATATTAAATTTAGTAAAAATACATTCATTATACATATTCCTACTAAGCACTCACTTGAATTCCTGCTTAATATATACTGCATTCTGTGTCTTTTTCATATCAGTATGAAGATGAACTAGTGAGCATTTAAGAATAAGTGTGATTTATCTTTATTCTCCAGGCAATATTTTAAAATCTAAGATTGAAAGCAGTATAATATTATATCAATGCTTTCAGTAATCATTCATCAAATATTAATCAATTTATAAAAAAATAAAAAAGAGCATCATGCTAGGCCTATGTTACTAAATTCAGCACAGATTATGATATATTATTGGTGAGCCCACTTAGGAACCTAGAGAAAGAAGAAAATTGATTAAGAAAACTCTGTTACTCTAGAACAGAATTTTTGAACTCTTGCTTATTATTCCATTTACTCTTTTCTTTTACTGCAGGGACCTTAGTCTTTCCCAGGAAAAAAATTTGCATTGGCCTTCACTCCAAGACCTATCTAATGAAGCTCCGAAATTCAACAAAAGAATACAGCATTTGTAATTGTGTAGTGAAAGTTGAATGTATTGCAAAGGATAACAAAGGATGACATCTCAAGGGCTTAATGAACCCTACAAAATGACTAATTTTAAGCCTCATTCTTGGTGATTATTATACACTGCACACTTCAGTGTAATTGGGTTTATTGAGCTAGACTAAAGTATTTATTTGGAAGCAGGGAAATCACTTCATGGACAGCATTCTCAATTCTAAGATATTTTCCCCTTTTTTAAACATTTAGGATGTGTGTACAAGGGATGTTAAACATCCTACAAAATTGAGAGAAAAATTGGCCAAACTAAGAATTGAATGGTCCCACCCCAAATACTAATGGCTTCCTTGTTGAGAAACACTGAACCAGGAGGACAACATTTTATCTTTTTAAAATTAATTTAAAACTCTCTAAAAAAACATATACATGATGCAAAGGGATAGGTCTAAAAAGATAAATATGGAACTATTAATAGGTACATCTCTAGGTAAAATCAAATATTTTTGATTTTCTGAAATTTTTACAATTGTCATATTTGCTTAATTACATAGGTACTTCTTCCTTATATTTCAATATTTTTCACTTATCCCCTATGTATTTGTATATAATGTAATTGGCTCTTTTGGAAAGGTTTTAGGTATCACTTAGTGCTAGTGCTGTATAGAATAAGCAAGAGACCATTTGCTCCAAGTTTTATTTTCTTGATTAGAAATAGTCAAATTCTGGGACAGATAATTGCAAATTATTTTCCAAGAAGACCCTTGTATGCAAATTCCCAATTACTTTCCTGGAAGTCTATTTAAATTTATAATAATTTCAGAGATTGGCAACAAAAATTTCCTCTGCCATAGTTTAAAATAGCTTTTTTCTTACTCAGAATTTATGTAAAAGTAGGGTGGAGCCATAAAAATAATATCCATATTAAAAACAAACAAACAGAAAACACTACTGCTTGAAGAGAATGCCTGAATCTTGAGGAAGATAGGAAAATAATCCAAAATAAAATTTTAAAAAATTCCCGTTGAGGTAATTATTTAAGGAGTAGAACAGTCTCCTTAGAAATACATTTAAACAATGAGTATACAGGCAACATAAATATATGTAGATAGAGAGAGAGATAAATATACCTACACATACACATCCATATAAGAATATTTCTTCCAAAAGTTTACACAATAAATTTTTGTCACATTATTTTTTGTGACAGGTGAGAGATAGAGAACAACATAATTTACATCTCTAGAACAAATAAATAAGTAAAACATGGCTGGTGCACTGTGGGATACTATATAGCAGTTAAAGTCACCCATCAATGTATGCAGAGAATAATACAAATAAAATTACAAAATCACAGTGTTAAGTAAAAATTAAGAGACAAAGTCTATAACACAAAATACTAATCAAAGCTTAAAACTTGATGTTGTTTGTTGTTAGTGCCATCCAGTTGGTTTCAGCTTATAGAGACCTTATGTACAACAGAATGAAACACTATCCAGTCCTGTGCCATCTTCACAATTGTTATGCTTGAGTCCATTGTTGAAGCCATTGTTTCAATCTGTCTCATTGATGGTCTTCCTCTTTTTCGCTGACCCTCTACTCTACTAAGCATGATGTCCTTCTCCAGGGACTGTTCCCTCCTGATAACATGTCCAAAATATGTGAGACTTAGTCTTGCCATCCTCATTTCCAATGAGCATTCTGGCTGTACTTCTTCGCCAACACCGTAATTCAAAGGAATCAATTCTCCCTCGGTCTTCATTATTCATTGCCCAGCTATCAAATGCATACGAGGTGACTGAAAACACCATGGGTTGGGTCAAGAGTACCTTAGTCATTAAAGTGACATTTTTACTTCTGAATACTTTAAAGAGATCATCTGAAGGAGATTTGCCCAATGCAATGCATCTTTTGATTTCCTAACTACTGCTTCCATGGAAGTTGATTGTGGATGCAAGTAAAATGAAATCCTTGACAACTTGAATCTTTTCTCCATTTATCACGATGTTGCTTATTAGTCCAGTTGTGAGGATTTTTGTTTTCTTTATGTTGAGGTTTAACCCATACTGAAGGCCATGGTCTTTGATCTTCTTCAGTAAGTGCTTTAAGTCCTCTTCAATTTCAGCAAAAAAGGTTGTGTCATCTGTATATGGCAGGTTGTTAATGAATCTTCCTCCAATCTTAATGCCCTGTTCTTCTTTATACCGTCCAGCTTTTAGGATTGCTCAGCATACAGACTGAATAAGTATGGTGAAAAGATACAGCTCTGAAACACACATTTCCTGACATTAAACCACACAATATCCTCTTGTTCTGTTCAAATGACTTCCTCTTGGTCTAAGTGCAGTTTCCTCATGAGCACAATTAAATGTTCTAGAATTCCCATTATTCGCAGTGTTATCCATAATTTGTTATGATCCACACAGTTAAATGCCTTTGCATAGCTAATAAGACACAGGTAAACATCTTTCTGGTATTCTCTGTTTCAGTCAAGATCCATCTGACATCAGCAATGATATCCCTTGTTTCACTCCCTCTTGTGAATCCAGCTTGTATTTCTGGCAGTTCCTTGTTGATGTACTCCTGCAACTGCTTTTGAATGCTCTTCAGCAAAATTTTACTTGCATATGATATTAATGATATTGTTTGATAATTTCCATGTTCTATTGGATCACCTTTCTCTGGAACAGGCATAAATATGAATATCTTCTAGTCAGTTGGCCAGGTGGCTGTCTTCCAAATTTCTTGGCCTAGATGAGTGAGCACTTCCAGCACTGCATCCATTTGTTGAAAGATCTCAGTTGGTATTCTGTCAATTCCTGAAGACTTGTTTTTCACCAATGCTTTCAGTACAGCTTGGACCTCTTCCTTCAGTACCACTGGTTCTTGATCATATGCTACCTCCTGAAAAGTATGAACGTCGACCAATTCTTTTTGGTAGAGGGACTCTTTGTATTCCTTCCATCTTCTTTTGATGCTTCCTTCATTGTTTATTATTTTTCCCATAGAATCTTTCAGTATTGCTACTTGAGGCTTGAATTTTTTCTTCATTTCTTTCAGTTTGAGAAATGCCGAACATGTTCTTCCCTTTTGGTTTTTTAATTCCAGGTCTTTTGCACATCTCATTATACTTTAGTTTGTCTTCTTGAGCCACACTTTGAAACTTTCTGTTCAGCTCTTTTATTTCATCATTTCATTTAACTTTAGCTACTTGATGTTCAAGGGCAACTTTCCAAGTCTCTTCTGATATCCATTTTCGTCTCACTCTTGACTGGGGCCACTTGGCTCAGCTTCATTTCTCACATCTCTCATTTGAGCTAGCCTGGGTGTATTTCCATAGTGAGGGCAAAATTGTATCAACATTTTTCCAACCTCTACTTGCATCACAACTGCTAGCACACCAATGGCCAAAGCAAGTCATATCCTGAAGTCAGAATTAAGGTGTAAGGAATTATATTCCATGCTTGATGGAAGAAGCTGCAATCACATTTCAAAGAATGTGCATTAAATCGGAGCAAAGAAATAGGACCATTAATGCAATCATTCTATCACAGCTGCGAGGTTTAAAATCATGATTTATATTTTATTGGAAGAGTTACACAGACTAAAAATAAAATGTTATATTACTATTTTTAAATTAATACAATTAAGTTTTGTAATTCCATTTATTTCTAATCAAGGCAAAGAAAAACAAGACAATGGAAACTGGCATCCACTCTGCATTACAAAGTGCAAGTAGAAAGGAATATATCCAAGGTGCTGTCAATTGACCTGCAAAATACTCAAATACGAGCCACTTAGTCATATAAAATTCATAAAAAGACAATACTTACATGACTAACAGTTGTGTTTACTTTACCTTCATTGACTAAGACTGTCCATTTTCTTGCCTTTGTGTATCAATCAGCAACTAAGGTCAGGAAGCAAATACCTCCTGGTGTACAAAGGCTTGATTAGATACCTATGACAAGATTGGCAGATTTCACAGAACATCTGGCATGGCTTTCTTCAAGGACAAAAATTAAGTAGTTTTTGACATTAAAACTTTTGCTAAGAAATGAAAGTGGGGAAAAATGAGTCTCAAATTCACAGGCTAACCTAGGGAGATGAAAGCAAGCGGTAATTGCAAAGTTCTTTTCACGAGTATTCCTGACAAATTCTCCAAATTGTATATTTTTTGTTTCTTTTTTTTATTATTGTTGTAGTTAAATGAATTTTATATTTCAAGTTAGTCTCCCATACAAAATTTTTATACATACATTGTTAGGTGACCCTAACTGCACACCCCATTCTGTGACAGCACACTCCTCTTTCCGCCCCTGATTCCCCATGACCATTCAACAAGCTCCTAACACTCTCTGCCTTCCCATCGCACTTCTGGACAGAAGCTGCCCCTTTGATCCTTGAATCTACTTGACTAAGAGGCACACTCTCCATGAGTATACTTTATGTCCCACAGTCCAGTCCAATCCCTGTCTGAAGAGTTGGCCTCAGAAATTGTTTTAGTCCTGGGCTGATAGAGAGTCCAGGAGCCATGCTTTCTGGGGTACCTCCAGTCTCAGTCAGACCATTAAGTCTGGTCTTCTTACTAGAATTTGAGCTCTGCACCCCGTCTTTCTTCTGCTCCATCAAGGACTCTCTGTTGTGTTCCCTGTCAGGATGGTCATTGGTGGTAGCCAGGCACCATCTAGTTCTTCTGGTCTCAGGCTGATGAAGTCTCTGGTTAGGTGGTCTATTCTGTCTCTTGGGCTAATACTTTCCTTGTGTCTTTGGTGTTCTTCATTCTCCTTTACTACATGTGGCTGGGACCAATTGACGGATCTTAGATGGCGGCTTCCAAGCTTTTAAGACCCCAGATGCCACTCACCAAAGTAGGATGCAGAACATTTTCTTAATAAGCTTTGTTATGCCAATTGACATAGATGTCCCCTGAAAGCATGGTCCTCAGACCCCTACCCCTGCTACTCTGTCTCTCAAAGTATTTGATTGTATTCAGGAAACTCCTTAGCTTTGGTTTAGTCCAGTTGTGCTGACTTCCCCTGTAGTGTGTGCTGTCCTTCCCTTCGCCTAATATGATTCTTAACTAATATCTAGTTAGTGAATCACCTTCACCCTCCCTCCCCACTCTTAAACATCAAAGAATGTTTTCGTCTGTGTTTAAACCTTTTCTTAAGTTCTTATAATAGTGGTCTTATACAATATTTGTCCTTCTGTGACTGACTAAATTCACTCAGCATAATAACTTCCAGCTTCCACCATGTTATACGATGTCTCACAGCTTCACCGTTGTTCTTTATCATTGTGTAATATTCCATTGTGTGGATATACCATGATTTGTTTATCCATTCATTCATTGATGGTCATCTAGGTTGTTTCCATCTTTTTGCTATTGTGAATAGTGCTGCAATGAACTTGGGTGTGCATATATCTATTCGTGTGATTGTTCTTATTTCTCTAGGATATATTCCAAGGAGTGGGATAGCTGGATCGTATGGTACTTCTATTTCTAGCTCTTTAAGGGAGCATCAAATCGATTTCCAAAGTGGTTGTGCCATTTTACATCCCCACCAACAGTGTTTAAGTGTTCCAGTCTCTCCACATCCTCTCCAGCATTTATTATTTTGTGTTTTTTGGATTAAGGCTAGCCTTGTTGGGGTGAGATGATATCTCATTGTAGTTTTGATCTGCATTTCTCTATTGACTAATGATCGTGAGCATTTCTTCATGTGTCTGTTAGCCGCCTGAATATCTTCTTTGGTGAAGTGCCTGTTCATATCCTTTGCCCATTTTCTAATTGGGTTATTTGTCTTTTTGTTATTGAGGTTTTGCCGTATCTTGTAGATTTTAGAGATTAGACACTGATCAGATTTCTCATAGCCAAATTTTTTTTTCCAGTCTGTAGGTTGTCTTTTTACTCTTTTGGTGAAGTCTTTTGATGAGCATAAGTGTTTGATTTTTAGGAGCTCCCATTTATCTAGTCTCTCTTCTGGTGCTTGTGCATTGTTACTTATGGTTCGTATTGTGTTTATGCCATGTATTAGAGCTCCTAGCATTGTCCCTATTTTTTCTTCCATGATCTTTATCGTTTTCAATTTTATATTTAAGTCTTTGATCCATTTTGAGTTAGTTTTTGTACATGGTGTGAGGTATGGGTCTTGTTTCAGGTTTTTGCGGATGGATATCCAGTTATGCCAGCACCATTTGTTAAAGAGACTGTGTTTTCCCCAATTAGTGGGCTTTGGGCCTTTGTCAAATATCAGCTGCTCGTAGGTGGATGAGCTTATATCTGGATTCTCAACTCTGTTCCATTGGTCTATATATCTGTTGTTGTACCAGTACTAGGCTGTTTTGACTACCGTGGTGGTATAATAGATACTAAAATCAGGTAGTGTAAGGCCTCCCACTTTGTTCTTCTTCTTGAGTAATGCTTTATTTATTCGGGGCCTCTTCCATTTCCATATGAAGTTGGTGATTTGTTTCTCCATCTCATTAAAACATGCCAGTGGAATTTGGATCAGGATTGCATTGCATCTGTAGATTACTTTGGGTAGAATTGACATTTTCACTATGTTGCATCTACCTATCCATAAACAAGGTATATTTTTCCACTTATGCAGGTCTCTTTTAGTTTCTTGCAGTAGTGTCTTGTAGTTTTCACTGTATAGATCTTTTATGTCTCTAGTTAGATTTATTCCTAAGTATCTTATTTTCTTGTGCACTATTGTAAATTGTATTGATTTGGGGATTTCCTCTTCAAGTTTCTCTTTGTTGGTATAAAGGAATCCAACTGATTTTTGTATGTTTATGTTATATCCTGAGATTTTGTTGAAATCTTCTGTTAGTTCCAGTAGTTTTCTTGTGGATTCTTTGGGGTTTTCTGTGTATAAGATCATATCATATGCAAATAGAGATCTTTTGACTTCTTCCCTACCAATTTGGATACCCTTTATTTCTTTTTCTAGCCTAATTGCTCTGGCTAGGACCTCCAGCACAATGTTGAATAAGAGGGGTGATAAAGGGCATCCTTATCTGGCTTCCGTTCTCAAGGGGAGTGCTTTGAAAGTATCTCCATTTAGGATGATGTTGGCTGTTGACTTTGTATAAATGCCCTTAATTATATTGAGGAATTTCCCTTCTACTCCTATTTTATTGAGAGTTTTTACCATGAACGGGTGTTGGACTTTGTCAAATGCATTTTCTGCATCAATTGATAAGATCATGTGGTTCTTGTCTTTTGTTTTATTAATGTGATGGATTACATTGATTGTTTTTCTCATGTTGAACCATCCCTGCATACCTGGTATAAATCCCACTTGGTCATGGTGAATTATTTTTTTCATAATTTGCTGAATTCTATTGGCTAGAATTTTGTTGAGGATTTTTGCATCAATGTTCATGAATATTGGTCTGTAGTTTTCTGTTTTTGTGGTGTCTTTACCTGGTTTTGGTATCAGGGTTATGCTGGCTTCATAGAATGAGTTTGGGAGTATTCCATCCTTTTCTAGGCTCTGAAATACCTTTAGTAGTAGTGGTGTTAACTCTTCTCTGAACGTCTGGTAGCATTCTTCAGTGAAGCCATCCAGGCCAGAGCTTTTTTTGGTTGGGATTTTTTGAATTATCTTTTCAATCTCTTCTTTTGTTATGGGTTTATTTAGTTGTTCTACCTCTGTGTTAGTTTAGGTAGGCAGTGAGTTTAGGGAAATTTGTCCATTTCCTCTAGGTTTTCAAATTTGTTAGAGTACAATTTGTCATAGTATTCTGTTATGATTCTTTTAATTTCAGTTGGGTCTGTTGTGATATCATCCATCTCATTTGTTATACTGGTTGTTTGCTTTGTATCCTGTTTTTCTTTTGTCAGTTTGGCCAATGGTTTATCCATTTTGTTGATCTTTTCTTGGACTTGTTAACTCTTTCAATTTTTTTTCTATTTTCTATTTCATTTATTTCTGCTCTAATTCTTATTCTTTTCTTCTGGTGCCCGAGGGCTTCTGCTGCTGCTTTTTCTACTTATTTGTGTTGTTGGGTTAATGTTTTCATTTTGGCCCTTTCTTCTTTTTGGATGTGTGCGTTGATTGCTATAAACTGACCTCTGAGCACTGTTTTTGCTGTGTCCTAAAAGTTCTGGTAGGATGTGTTTTCATTCTCATTTGATTCTATGAATTTCTTTATTCCATCCTTAACATATCTATAACCCAGTAGTATTTAAGCAAGGTTTTGTTCAGTTCAGTTTCCATGTGTTTGATTTTTTTCCTTGATGTTTTGGTTACTGATGTCTGCTTTTATGGCTTTATAGTCAGAAAAGATGCTTTGTAATATTTTGATTCTTTGGATTTTGTTAAGGTTTGCTTTATGGCCTAATACGTGGTCTATTCTGGAGAATGTTCCATGTTTGTTGGAAGAGAAAGTGTACTTGGCTGCTATTAAGTGGAGTGTTTGGTATACGTCTATGAGATCAAGTTCATTGATTGTAGCATTTACATCTTCCGTGTCTTTGTTGACCTTCTTTCTGGATGTTTTGTCTTTCAGCAAAAGTGGTGTATTAAAGTCTCCTACTACTTTTGTGGAGCTGTCTACCTCTCTTTTCAATGCCGTTAGAGTTTGTTTTATGTATTTTGGAGCCCTGTCATTGGGCACATAAATATTTATTATAGTTATGTCCTCCTGGTGTTTTGACCCTTTAATCATTATATGGTGTCCTTCCTTATCCTTTGTGGTGGATTTTACTTTAAAGTCTATTTTGTCAGAGATTAATATTGCCACTCCTGCTCTTTTTTGAGTGTTGTTTGCTTGATATATTTTTTTCCACCCTTTGAGTTTTAGTTTGTTTGTGTCTTTACGTTTAAGGGTGTGACTCTTGTAGGCAGTGTATAGATGGAATGTGTTTTTTATCCAATTTTACACCATCTCTTTATTGGTGCATTTAGTCCATTTACATTCAGTGTAATTATTTATAGTTATGAGTTTAGTGCTGTCATTTTGATGTCTTTTTTTGTGTGTTGTTCACACTTTCTTTGTTCCACTAATTTTCTATGCTGAGTCGTTTTTCTTCATGTGTTTTCTTTTCATCTTTTTCATTGTTGTTGATTTTGTAATTGCTGAGTCTTTATATTTTTCTAGTTTTTAATTTCAACTTGTAGGATTGTTAGTTTCCTTTACGGTTACCTTAATGTTTACCCCTTTTTTTCTAAGTTTATAGCAGTCTTTTATTTCTTATGTCCTTGACTTCCTGTCCATATGAAAAATCTGTGTTTACATTTTTTAAGTCCCTCTTTTTTGTTTTAATGTTGTCATCTTTTACATATTGACATCTGTTCCCCTACTTTCAGTGTTTTAGCTTTGATTTATTTTTTGTGACTTCCCTATCTGGGTTGATATGTGGTCACTCTATCCTGTATTCTAGTCTTGGGTTGTTATCTGATGTTATTGATTTTCTAACTGGAGGACTCCCTTTAGTATTTCTTTTAATTTTGGTTTGGTTTTTGCAAACTCCTTAACCTTCTCATTATGTGGAAATGCCCTAATTTCACATCATATTTGAGAGACAGTTTTGCTGGATATATAATACTTGGCTGGCAACTTTTTTTCCTTCAAGGCTTTATATATGTCATGCCATTGTCTTCTTGCCTGCATGGTTTCTGCTGAGTAGTCTGAGCTCATTCTTATTGACTCTCCTTTGTAGATGACTTTTTGTTTATCCCTAGTTGCTCTTAAAATTCTCTCTATCTTTGGTTTTGGCAAGTTTGATTATAAGATGTCTTGGTGACTTTCTTTTGGGATCTACATTATGTGGGGTTTGATAAGCATCTTGGATAGATATCTTACCATCTTTCACGATATCAGGGTAGTTTTCTGCCAAGAAATCCTCATCAATTCTGTATTTTCTGTTATCCTCCCCGTTCTGGTACTCCAGTCATTCGTGGTTTATTCCTCTTGATAGAGTCCCACATTATTCTTAGGGTTTCTTCATTTTTTTTTTATCCTTTTATCTGATTTTTCCTCAAATAAGTTGCTGTCAAATGTTTTATCTTCAATCTCACTAATTCTGACTTCTTTTGCCTCAATTCTGCTCCTATGATTTTCTATTGAGTTGTCTAATTCTGACATTTTATTGTTAATCTTCTGGATTTCTAATTGTTGTCTCTCTATGGATTCTTGCAGCCTTTTAAATTTGTCATTATGCTGTTCTCTCATCTTTTTAATTCCTCTATTTCATGTTCTGCATTTTGTTCAATTTCCTTCCTAATCTCTTGAAGAGTCTGTATATTAATCTTTTGTATTCTGCCTCTGGTAATAACCATAAATTTTCTTCCTCTGGAAAATTTCTAGATTCTTTATTTTGGGAGCTTACTGAAGCAATCATGTACTGCCTCTTTATGTGGTTTGATATTGACTGTTTTCTCCAAGCCATCAATAAGTTATTATATTTATTTATTTTATGTTTCCTTACTGTGTCCTAGCTTCTTGTTTTGTTTTGATATGCCCAAATAGGCTGCTAGTCTGAGCTAGTTTGATTACTGGCAACTTTGAATCGCTAATGTTCTGTTACCAGGTGGTTAGATCTGTTACTAGGTATGTGAGCTCAGGAGTCCACCCATTCCTCCTGTATGGATTCAACTCAGGTGCCCAGGTAGATAGCCACCAAGTGTATGGTGCAGGCTCTCACCTACAGTCCTAGGCAGGCATGGATGATTGGTGTAGGCACAGGCATCTGGTTGCAGCAAGGGGACACACTCTGAGCAAGGCAGGGGGGTAATGGCCTCCCATGAGTGTCCAGGAGGAAGACTTGTCCCTGTACCTTAGAGAATGTAGGTGGATGGCTTTTGCATCTAGACAATGAGCAGCCAGTGCTGTTGGCTGTAAGGACTGGGGGGGGGGGGGTACCTCTTATTCTCGGGCCCCTATCTCATGTGGCTAGGTGGTGTGGTTGGAGCCACCACTCCTCAGACCCCTGATGTGGGTAGGTGAAGACCCTGTTTAGTGGGCAGAGCAGAATGAAATGTCATGAACCTGCCATTTCACAGCTGAAACTTGAAATTAGACTTCAGGTATATACCCTTTTGTGCTGCAGTAAGGACGGCCTACGCTGTTGAAATGGGCTCACACAAGTCTATGCAGGGGAAAGGCACTCAAAGTCTGTGGATCCCTTATGTCTCTTCCTAGGCAAAGGAGCTGTGCCTACCCTGAGTTTCTGGTTTAGGGAAGCCAGCAGCTTATTTTTTCCCCTGTTTATTAATTTGTTCTCTCTTCAAGGCTGGGAGAATGGCTCAGGGCATGTGATGGATCCTACTTCCAGCCTAGGGGACTTGGCAACTTCTGAAGCAGGTCCAGAACCCACAGCAGAGCAGGAAGTAGGGATGTAAATGGGAGAGATGTTTTTCCCTGGGGGGGGGTGTTTTTGATCGGTGTGGTAGGCAGTATACAAAAACTTATCTTTAGGTGATTGAGGTTACTTCTCACTGGTTCTGGGTGGCTGAGTAAACTCTCAGTGGCTGGGTCTCTCCCTGTACAGAATACATCTCCTAAGCACCGGTGCTTGCCTGCCTCATCACTCACCCCCGAGCGGATCAGGCCTGAAGGGCTCAGGCTCTCACCAGGTCTGGTCTAGCACCTCCTCGCTGCTTCAGAACAATTTATCCCTCCCCCTGCCATTCAGTCTGATTTCTCAACTTTGTATTTGTTGTTCCTAGATTGTCATATATAATTGAATCACTTGTTTGTTTGGGTCTTTGTTGTAAGAGGGTTCACCAGAAGTGTCTGACTACTCTACCATCTTGGCCCTGCCTCGTCCATATCTTTACTATATAAGCAATATACGTATAACTCTAGCAAAACAATGTATATTATTTGTATATTTTAAAGCTTTGTTTTTATATTCTAAGTCTCTCTGTCTCTGACTCTGTCTCTCTCTCCCTCTTGTGTGTGTGTGTGTGTGTGTGTGTGTGTGTGTGTGTGAGTGTGTGTATATCGTTTCCTCAAACGTCTTTTTTGGGAGGGGGTTCAAAATATTCATGGGATATATTCACAAGAATATTTATAGTATCCATGCATGGAATATGTCTAAATTATTTAATTGTTCTCCTGATAATAGACATTTCAGATATTTCTAACTTTTTGTGTTACAAAAAAAAAAAAAAAAGAAGAGAAACTGCTGCTCCAATATTCTTATAGCTATGTGTGAAATATTTTCTCTAGGTTATATACCAAGAAGTGAAATTGCTAGGAGTTTGGACATGTACTTCTTTACCTTAAACATTAAATAATGACAATTATTTTTCTAGAGTGGTGCACCAATTATACCCAGCTAGCACTGTATACAAGTTCCCATGGCTTCACATGCTTATCATCACTTACTGTTGCTAGAAATTTTCATTCTTTCTCTAATATAATGATGTGAAGTGGTATCTCACTATACTTTTAATTTATTTTTCTCTAATTGTTAGTGAAATTAAGCATCTTTTCATATGCTCTTGGCCATTTTCTGTTTTTAATTTCTGTAAATCCCACTCATTTCCTCCAATTTTTACTGTTACCCTCATTTTGTTTTAAATATTTATAGAGTATTTTTAAAATATATTCTTGCATTGGTATTTTTATATGCATCCAAATATTTTCTCCAAGTTACTGGCTATCATTTCCTTTTTTAAATGTTGTGTTTTAGATATCCATAATATTAAAAAATAATATAATCAAATTTATCAATCTGTTATCACTCTTTTACCTTATGATTTAGGTTTTTATTTTTAAGAAATAATTTCCTACCTTAAGTTATCACATATTTTACTTTATTTTAATAACACTTACCATAGCTTTGTGCTGTGATTGGTATACAAGACCATCTTGTCTGTAGCCAATGAGATTCTTAAGGGCAGAGTTTATGTATTATTCATTTTTCTGCCCTGGCATTTTATGATGCTCAATAAATGCTTGAAGATTGAAAGTTGTGAGCTCCTTATACATGCTAGTGCAGCTTTGGGGAGCTTCCTCAAGTGATAATCATTGTAGTCAATTCTTGCAATTACGTTACCATCAGTGCACAGAATCCCATTGGTCATCTGATTTTGAGATGCATGGTTAAAACGGTTAAATCAAAACATGTTCTACAGAGAAGATACATGATGTATTTACTAGAAATGGTGAAAATCCAATCTCTGGTGTGCTGAGCTGAATTAGGAAATAGTCCTAGTATACTAAATTATGTACTGAAGCCCTCAATCCTGATCTTTTAAATAGGAATTTATGTCTTTATTTATGCTGTTAATCACTCTTGCTTTTTTATGGCTTGCTGCACTTAGCTTACTTATAGCAATTCTAAGTAGTGGAATCCTGCTATGAAAAATGCTTTTTAAGAAGTCTAGAGATATTTTGTGTTCTTATGGATGTGGATGAGAATTCGTAAAGCATAATATTCATAAAAGTTTTGGTGGACATGTTTACCTTGGTTTTCTGTTGCTCAGAATAAATTGTATGTTTGCTGAGGCTTATAAGTATTTCAATTTTTATAGTAATGCTGTAGTTTAGATTAAAATTGTTCCAAAAGAATGCTGGCTTGATATGAACAAATTGTTCAGAATTTTTCTTTCTATGCCTCTATTACACTTAATATTTATCAGGTTTCTAGCATGTATTGGAGAGTCTGAATAAGACAAAATATATATGACATATAATAGATATATAATATGCTCATATGAAGCAGCAGTCAAGAAATGAAATGACATATTGCATCAGGAAAATCTACTGCAAAAGACCTCCTTAAAGTGTTAAAAACCAAAGATGTCACTTTGAGGACTAAGGTGCACTGGACTCAAGCCGTTGCATTTTCAATCACCTCATATGCATGCGAAAACTGTACAAGGAATAAGGAAGCCCCACAAAGAATTGATGTCCTTGTATTATGGTGTTGGTGAAGAATATGGAATATACCATGGACTGCCAGCAGAACAAATAGGTGTCTTGGAAGAAGTACAGCCAGAATGCACCTTAGAAGAGACGATGACAAGATTTTATTTCATGTATTTTGAAAAAGGACATCATGCTTGGTAAAGAAGAAGGTCGGTGGAAAAGAGGAAGACCCTCAAAGAGATGGATTGAGACAGCGGCTGCAACAATGGGCTCAAACATAGCTCCGATTGTGAGGATGACGCAGGATTGGGTAGTGTTTGTTCTGTTGTGGATAGGGTCGCTATGAATCAGAACCAATTCAACAATACCTAATGACAACAACAAAATGAAGCAGGCAAACTTTTTGACATATTAACTGTTCTGATCTTTCTCTTAATTTGGGAACTATCTGGGACATTCTAGAACCACTTCCCTCAGGACAAAAAGATCATATGTTTTACTTTTGAACTTCAAAAGCTAAGGTCTATGTATACGTAAGGTCTCTGGTGTACCAATTATACCAGGGCGGCATAAACAGTTTGTGCTCAACTACTAACCTAAACGTTGGTGATTCGAATCTACCCAGTGGCATTATGAAGACATACCTGGCTATCTACTACTGTAAAGATTACAACCAAGAAGACCCTATGGAGCAGTTCTATTCTGTAAGACATGGGGTAGCCATGAGTTGGAATTGACTCTTTGGCAATGGGTTTTTTTTTTTTTAGGTGTATGCAAAAATGAGAATGAATAAATGATGAGGGAGTTAATATTTATGACTTTTGAAAAACAGCTAAATTAGTTTGACATGAAGGAGGGAGAATACATTGTAACAAGAATAATGGTGTAGATCTCTGAATGGAGGACCTGTGGCTTACAGATTAATTAGGAATCAGGTGAAAGGCCAATAATACTATGCTAAGAAGTTCAGATTTGTATGATAAGGAAGAGGAAGGCAACGATGAATGTCATTGGGTGTCTTAGTTATCTACTGCTGCTATAACAGAAATACCATGAGTGGATGGCTTTAACAAACATAAGTTTATTCTCTCACAGTCTAGGAGGCTAGAAGTCCTGAATTCAGGGTGCCATCTCCAGGTGAAGACTTTCTCTCTCTGTCGGCTCTGCAGGAAGTTCCTTGTCATCAATCTTTCCCTGGTCTAGGAGCTTCTCAGTCCAGCGACCCTGGTCCAAAGGATGTGCTTTGAAAGCACTACTTTCTTGGTGGAATGAGGTTCCTCCCCCCGGCCCTGTCTCTCTGCTTGCTTCTCTCTTTTATACTTCAAAAGAGATTGACTTAAGATATAACCTAATAGCATAGATTGAGTCCTACCTCATTAACATAACAGCCTCTGATCCTGCCTCATTAACATCATATGGTAGGATTTACAGCACATAGGAAAATCATCAGATGACAAAATGATGGACAATCACAAAATACTGAGAATCAAGGCCTAGCCAAGTTGACAGATATTTTGGCGGACACAATTCAATCCATGACATTCCACTCTTTGGCTCCCAAAAATTCATGTCCTTGCCACATGTAAAACATATTCACCCCATCATATCATAGCAAAAGTCTTAATTCAACTTCAGGTCCATAATCCAAAAATTCTTCATCTGTGAAATCTAGAATACAAGTTATCTGTTTCCAAAGTACCATGGTGGAACAGGCACAAGGTAGATACTTCCATTACAGATGGGAGAAATTGTAGGAAAAGAAGGGATAATAGACACCAAGCAAGTCAGTAGGACACATTACATTAGCCCTTGAGGCTTGAAAATAATTCTTTGTTCTTTGAGACCAGTCAAGCAATGGCTCTGCCCTCCAGACTCTGGGTGTTGGCCCTACTCTCTGGATTCTGAGTGAAGGCCCCTCGGCCCTAGGCTTCAGCTTCGCCTTCCAGGACCACTGGAATGGCAACTCTGCACTCTTAGCTTTGGGTGGCAGACCCATTCTCCTAGTCCATCTGAGTGGTGACTCCACCCTTTGAGACCCCAGAGGTCATGGTCCTACCCTTTGATACTGAGGTAGTTCTGCTTCCTGTGTTCCTTGTCTCTTCATCTTGTGCTTTCTGTTTCCTTGGCATTGATTGGGTAGAAATAGGATCCTGAAACTTGGGATGGGGACATATGGGCAGATAATCTGAGGGAGGTGTTCTACAAGACAATATTGAATATTCTCAAAACACTTCCCCACCACTGATTTTGGCTTCCAGACATATATATAGACTTAAGTCCCAGTGAGCCCCAAAAGTTGAAGTACAAAGTGTGACCAAGGAGGAGGTTCGCTACACTCCAAAAGAACTGCTTGACTTTTCTAATATGCACAAACAGAAATCTGAGGGATATGTGTGTGAATGGCTATTAAGGGTATGGGACAATTGTGCAAAGAACATAAAGATGGACCAGTCTGAGTTTACTGATGTGGGCCCACCAAGCACAGATTCTTCATTCAGTGTTTCAGCTCGAGAATTTAGGAAAGGATCAAATTGTTTGTTCGTGTCACTGAAGCATGGATTATGAGGTGGCCTACACTAAATCAAGTTGAAGTACCAGACCCGCCTTGGTATACTGTAGAAGAAGGTATCCAAAGGCTTAGGGAAATCGGCATGCTAAAGTGGATTTATCACGTTAGACCTATAGACCCACACATGGATTGCCAGAGAACACACCTTTTACCACAACTATGAGGAATAAATTTGTGAAGGGAGTCCCAGTATCCTTGAAGACTGCTGTGATTGCTATTTTATGTAAGCCAGATTTGGCACTGGGAACTGCCCAAACTGAATTAAGACATCTAACTACAAAGGGGCTGATTGGACCTCGTGGTAGTAGGGGCCAAGTGGCAGCACTCAATCCACAAAGACAAGGTGGGCGTGGTTACCAAAATGGACAGCAGAGTCAAAGCAGTAATCAGAACAGTCCAACTTGTACAGACTTATGGCATTGGCTACTTAGTAATGGTGTCACTAGGAGTGAAATAGATAGGAAATTTACTAAATATTACTTGATCTGTACAAGCAGAAGAATTCTAGGTCAAGTGAACAGCAGTCTTAACTCTAATCATCAGAATAGAGAGTCATGGCCCCTCAATCAATTCCCAGACTTGAGTGAGTTTAAAGACCCACGACCACTTGAATGAAGGAGAGGCTGCGTCCCCTTGAGGGAGGACTCCACTACACTGTCAAAAACTTACACTGTTCATCTTTCTCCCAGATTTCCCCAAAGGGATCTATGGCCTTTTATGAGAGTGACTGTTCACTGGGAAAAGGTTATAATCAGACTTTTCAGGGATTACTGGATACTGGCTCTAAACTGGTACTAATTCCAGGAGACCCAAAATGTCACTGTGGTCTGCCAGTCAGTGTCAGGGCATATAGAGCTCAGGTTATTAATGGAGTCTTAGCTCATGTCCATCTCACAGTAGGTCCAGTGGGTCCCTGAACCCATCCTACAGTGATTTCCCTGCTCCAGAATTTATAATTGGAATAGATATACTCAGCAACTGGCAGAACACCCACATTGGATCCCAAACAAATGGAATAAGGGCTATTATGGTAGGAAAAGCCAAGTGGGAGCCATTAGAACTGCCTCTACCTATGAAAATAGTAAACCAAAAGCAATACTGCATTCCTGGAGGGATTGTGGACCTTCAGGAATGAAGGTTTGGGTCACTCCACCAGGCAAAGAACCACAACCAGCTGAGGTGCTTGCTGAAGGCAAAGGGAATATGGAATGGGTGGTGGAAGATGGTAGTTCTAAATACCAGTTACAACCCTGTGACCAATTGCAGAAACAAGGGCTGTAATTGTTATGAGTATTTCTACTTTGTATGTGTGCATCAAATATTTTCGTTTTCTTAACTTATAAAATATAATATGTAAACAAGGCTAGTGCATTTTTGGTTGTGTGTTTGCTGTATCATGTTAGGTGCAAGTATGACTTTATAACTGTCTTTATTCAGAGATAATGTATGGTTTAAGGAGATGTGTACAGATGCCAAGCTGACAAGGTATGGATTATGATGATTTAGGTTGTGTGTCAACTTGGCTGGGTCATGATTATCAGTAGTTCGGCAGTTAGGATGTAGTTAGGCAGTCCTATGATGTTGTGATCACTTCCATGATGAGATTTGACATAATGTGATCACCTCCATGATAGGATTTGCTGTGAGTAGCCAGTTATTTTAAGGGGAGGTTCCTTGGGCGTTTGGCCTGCATTGAATATAAGTGGACTTTCTGGCAAAGCTCATGGGCTTTTGTTCACTCTAGATCTTGAAGCTGGCTGCTGTTCTTCTGACCTCTGGTTTTTGGGACTTCAGCTAGCAGCTTACCTGTGGTCTTGCCTGCCAATACTGGCATTCGTCAATCTTCACAGCCTATGAGCAAGACCTCTGCTCTCTGACATGTCGATCTTGGGTTTGCCTGCCTCTGTGACTATGTGAATCTGGAGAAGCCTCTGTCCTGACCCACAGACTTGGGACGTTCCAGCCTCTACATCCACGTGAGCCATTTCCTTGATCTCTCTCTCTCTCTATATATATATTTGTGTGCTTTACTGGTTTTGCTTCTCCAGAGAATCCAGCTTTAGACAACGTGAATGTTTTTATTAGTTGCCTTTAGTAGATCTCAACTCATGGTAGTTCCATGTGTGCAGAGTAAAACTGCTCCATAGGGTTTTCAAGGCTGTGACCTTTTGGAATCAGATCACCAGTCTTGGCTCTGGATAGGTTTGAACCAGCAACCTTTTGGCTAGTAGTCCAGTGATTAAGAATTTGCATCACCCAGGGACTCCAGACATGGAAATGGTAGGATTAGATTGGCGTTTGTATGACTGAAATAATTTGTATGACTGAAGTGTGAAACATAGAGGAGGGTTTGTTAAGACTGGGGACAGTTAGAAATCTATTGTAATATCTTAAGTAGAAGTAGTACTTGAAAAATGGTATTATACAATGGGGAAAGGGATAACAAAATTTAGAGTTGGTTTCCCAGGTGGATTATAAGGGTGTAAACATAATAGTAATAATAGTTTACATTTATACAGTGGTTGTAATACGCTAGGCAGTGTGCTAAGCAGTGCACTGGTAAATGTTCAGCAACCATCTTTCAAAAGGAGTGGGACATGAGACAGAAGAGGATGGGTAACCCTGATTTGTAGTTTGTCTATTTTAATGGTGTGAATACTTCCACTATGGCCAATTTCAATCTACCTATGTGATACCACTCAATGGGAAGTGGGGCATATATGTGAAAATCTGTTTTTACAAGTCATTATGAGCTGGATCCAGTAAACCACTGAAAGTTTTTTCAAATGTGTTAACATTATGTAATACTCATAAAATGTCCATTTAGGGCAGGGTTTCTGAACCTCAGCACTACAGACATTTTGAACCAGATAATTCTTTGTTGCAGGGTTCTGTCCTGTGGATTGTAGGATGTCTAGTAATATCCCTGGCCTCTACCCGGTAGATGCCAGTAGCACCCTCTCACACACAATTGTGACAGTGAAAAATGTCTCATCATTGCCAGACGTTCTCTGGAAAACAAAACCGTCCTCAGTTAAGAACCACTGATTTAAGGCAAACTCTATAATTTTCTTCTTCTCCTTCCCCTCCCCCTCTTTCTCTGTTTCCTATCCTCCATCTTACTTTTCTTCTTCATCTTCTTATCCTTATTTTCTTCTTATTTTTACAAATGAAGAAACTGAAGCTTAAAAGAAGTTGTATAGTTATTAAGTGGTAGATCTGATATATGTTGGTGCTGTTAGGTGCCATCCAGTTGGTTCTGACTCATAGCAACCCTATGTACAACAGAAGGAAACGCTGCCTGGTCTTGCACCAACCTCCTAATCATTGTTATGCTTGGTCCCATTGTTGCAACCACTGTGTCAATCCATATCTTTGAGGGTCTTCCTCTTTTTTGCTGACCCTCTACTTTACAAACCACGATGTCCTTCTCCAGGCACTGGTCCCTCCCAATAACATATCCAAAGTATGTGAGACTAAGACTCACCATCCTTGCTTCTAATGAGCATTCTGACTGTACTTCTTCCAAGACAGATTTGTTCTTTCTTCTGGGGTCCATGGTATATTCAATATTCTTTGCCAACACCATAATTCAAAGGAGTCAATTCTTCTTTGGTCTTTCTTATTCCTTGTCCAGCTTTCACATGCATATGAAGCAATTCAAAGCACCATGGCTTGGGTAAGGTGCACCTTAGTCCTTAAAATGACATCCTTGCTTTTTAACACCTTAAAGAGATCTTTTGCAGAAGATTTGCCCAGTGCAATGCATCATCTGATTTCTTGTCTGCTGCTTTCATGTAGGTTGATTGTGGAGCCAAGTAAAATGAAATCCTTGACCACTTCAATCTTTTCTCTGTTTACCATGATACTGCTTATTGGTCCAGTCGTGAGGACTTTGTTTTCTTTATGTTGAGATGTAATCCATATTAAAGGCTATCGTCCTTGATTTTCATCAGTAAGTGCTTCAAGTCCTCTTCACTTTAAAGAAGCAAGTTTGTGTCATCTGCATATTGTAGGTTGTTAATGAGTCATTCTCCAATCCTGGTGCTGCATTCTTCTTCATATATTCTAGCTTCTCAAATTATTGCTCAGCATACAGATTGAATAAGTATGGTGAAAGAATACAACTCTGATGCACACGTTTCTTGACTTTAAACCACACAGTCTTCCCTTGTTCCATACGAACGACTACCTCTTGGTCTAAGTACAGGTTCCTCATGAGTACAATTAAGTCTTCCGGAATTCCCATTCTTTGCAATATTATCCATAATTTGTTATGATCCACACAGGTGAAAGCCTTTGCATAGTCAATAAAACAGGTAAACATCTTCCAACCTGAGGGGCTCATCTTCTGGCACTATATCAGTTAATGTTCTGGGGCTATTCATAAGGTTTTCACTGATCAATTTTTTCAGAAGTAGACTGCCAGGTTCTTCTTCCTAGTCTATCTTAGTCCTGAAGCTCAGCTGAAACCTGTCCACCAAGGGTGACCTTGCTAATATTTGAAATACCAATGGTAAAGCTTCCAGTGTCACAGCATCATGAAAGCCAACACAGTACAACAAACTGACAGATATGTGGTGGACCTGATATATAAACATAGTCAATGCTATTATCACGAATAAAGTAGTCCTTCTTGTGCTGTCTATTTTCCATGGACCATAATTTGAGCCTTGGTTTAACAGATGGCTTTCCTTTGTTGTGTAAAACGATAATGGGTGTTAAAAATTATTAAACGTTTAACACTATTTTAAGATAAAAATGGTATTGTGATTAGTAATATATTTTTTCATATCTGGAAAA
Source organism: Dugong dugon (assembly GCA_030035585.1). NCBI lineage: Eukaryota > Metazoa > Chordata > Mammalia > Sirenia > Dugongidae > Dugong > Dugong dugon. The sequence continues at coordinate 42,211,322 of CM057479.1, forward strand.
TAATCTCTTTTCTGTTGTTCTGCCTATAGTCTTTATTTCTGTGCATCAGTTTATTCTTTTTGTAAAATGGGAATAATAATATACTTACAATCAAGAATTGTCATGTGGATTAAATGAACCAGAGGACATAATAGGCTTATAATATTGCCTGGAAAATAGTAAATTACCCATAAGTCTCAGTTTAAAACAAATAAATAAAAAAAGACCAAAAGGAAAAATAAAAAAAAGAGACACTATTAAAAACTAACACTAGTTGATATATTTTTAGTTTTGTGAGATGTTAGTGAAATTCTGGGTATAAATTTGTTCTAGAATGTAACCAACAAGACTTGCTCTAACCACATTACATGTTATAAGAAAATTATATCTGTATTATCTTTATAATCTAACATTACAAAAAAGTTCAGTACTCTAAAATTTAATAGTAATAGTTTATCAGAAGAAGAAAAGAAAGAAGTAGGTGGAAGAGGAGGTAAGAAAATGAAAAATTGATATGGGAAACTTGTTTACTGTTACTCTTTTCCAAAATTTTCAAAGAATTTGGAGTGCATTTAGAATTCAGTAGCAAAGTCACTAAAGTACATATTTCTAAATACAATGAGAGTGAGACTCAACCTATCAAATTATTCCAAATACATTTGCCATCTGGTTAATCTGGCAATAAGTAGAAGTCTTAAAGAATTTTAGTACCTATACCATTGTTTTTTGTGGCCCTTTAAATTTTTTTAAAGCATCTATTGTGGGTCAAGTGATAAACATAATTAAATACAATGCACTCTGATTTCCAGATTGATCTTTGGAGAACGTGGACTGAAACTACAAACACCAAGTTCAGTTGCAAAATAATAATGTAAAGACTTGGCATTGAAGGCAACTGTTTTCATCCCCCCCCCCCCATTTGCTGATATTATCTCCATTAAACTTAACATTTCCCAAACTTTTGTTACATTTTTAGTTTGTTTATGAATATTTGAGTAAAATTATTTTAACTCAATAAAAGGAAAAATTATACTAATATTTTGTGTAGCCTTTTGAATCTAACATATTATTATATTTGAATATTGTACCATTGCTCTAAATTAGGCAAAATAGGATTTTTAATCCTATTCTTAGAATAAAAAAATAAGATTAGAGTCTTACATCATAGCTTTAGTACACACAGCAGGTAGAGTTTGCAGGAATGTAATAGTCCCATCCTTAGTGACATAAATATGCTTCCTTTATATTAACAAAATTCATTTTATTTCATTTATGGGTAAAACTTATTTCTCTGTGACCCAGAAGATGCCTTCCTTTTTCCCCTTGTAGTTGTTTCTTATAACGAGTATGTCATGTTCATCAATTTTATATTTAAAAAACGATGTTGTACTAAAATAAGCTTCCTACTTTAAATTTACTAACCTCTGATATATTTTTCATAATAAACTTCTAAATTGTGAGTTTTCAATAACTGAACTATTTAAATATGTTATTTCCCCTGGTTTCCATTTATTTTAATACTCATCCACCAAATAGCAAATGCTAAGTGCCAGACTTTATTCTAGGCACAGGGGATATACTGGAGAATAAGGACACAGTCTCTTCTTTTGTGGAACTCATAGTCAAGTTGAAGATGCAGGTAACAAGTTAATAAAAAATATATTTATAAACAGTAATAAGTGTACTGAAGAAAAATAAGGAAAAATTGTGGGGATATGTGCCATTAAAATATGGATGTATAAAGGCCTATATGCTGCACACAGCATGTTGAGACTTGTCGGCAACATGTTGAGACTTGTCAGCGATGACAAGGAGATTAGGTACAACTTGTTTTTCCAAAACCTATTGTCCCATTACTGATTGGCTTGTTTACCTGAATTCCATTCTCCCTTGCCCGAAACTTAGCGTTATTCACCCAAAGCCCATCGTTCTGTTATTTGCTTCACGGCTTGCTGTATTGACTATAAATAAACTCCTGGGACTGAAGCCATGGTCGACTCCTCTGAGTGACCCTCCTTGGCCCCACTTCTCTGTAAGAGTTGTGTTTGGCTACTGTCTTCGCTGCCCCAATAATCGTTGCTGCTGTGACAGATGGTGCCCCGTGTGAGGGACCTATAGACCCCTCGCACTCAGTCCCTTCAGGTGGTGAGTATCGGATGTCCGTTTCAGGCTGCCTTCACAGCCGAGGGTGACGGGGTCTTTCCGTGGGCGGAATTTTCCCGAGTGCTCTCAGATCAGGCTGCTTTAGCCCCAGAGTGGCGGGGCTTTCCCGACCGCTCCAGAGGGATTTCAGGCTTCAGGCCAGGAGCTTTTGTTCTCTTCCTTTCATTTTTCATTTTCCTTTTCACTATGGGGAATTCTCTTTCCTCTGAACAGTGTCAACACAAAGCCCAGTTGTTGGGATTGTTAAAGGCCTCTAAGCTTAAGGTTTCAGAAGAAGCACTTACCCAGCTTCTGCTTTTAATCGAATCTGCCTGTCCTTGGTATCCCTTGCAGGGGAACCTCGATGTAGAAGCATGGGAACGTATCGGTAACATCATTCGTGATATGAACATCCCAGCTTCAGTTCTTATTGCTTGCCATCACTGCCGCCTTGCTCTGCAGCCCTTACAGGCTGCTCCTTTGGCTCCCTCCCCTAGTAAAGAAAGCATTTATGACCCTCCTCCTTCCACGCCTCCTGAGACTGATTCCTCACAACATGAATCTCTTATGGAGAGGTGTTTGCGAGAAGGCTATGAGAAAGAAGGGCTTTCTGCCTATCCTGTCCTTCGGGGATCCGGACAACCCCATTACGATGGCCTTCCCTTTCAAGTTTTTAAAGAACTTCGCAAGAGCATGGCAGAGAACAGTTTACAGAGTTCCTTTACAAAAGGAATTGTAGAAGCTATAGCACAAGGATATGAGATGACCCCCTGGGATTGGAATATTTTGATGCGAACAGTCTTAACCCCTGCTCAATTTAGTGTATGGAGTCAAGAGTATAAGGAACATTGTAGCTTTTATGCTATGGACAATTTAAATCATAACATCCCTGTTAGCGTTGACATGCTCTTGGGTACTGGGACCTATTCCACTCCCCAGGCTCAGAGTCAGATGAACAGGCAAGCATTCATTCAAGCCTCTGATGCTGCCACCAAAGCCTGGAGTAAAATCCCTGATTCCAGGATGCCCACCGGCTCACTCACCACTACTCGTCAAGCAGCAAATGAGCCTTACATTGACTTTATCAATCGTCTCCAAATGGCCATTTCCCAACAGGTAGATAACCAACAAGCAGCTGAAGTTTCTAGTCTCCAGCTTGCTTATGAAAATGCTAATGCCGACTGTTGGGCTGTTTTAGCTCCTTTAAAGGCACAAAATCCTAATCTAGCTGAAATGATTAGAGCATGTCAAAATGTTGGCACAGAAACTCATAAGGCACAAGTATTAGTGGCATCTCTCCGTCCATCCACTGCCACCTGTTTTGGGTGCAGTAAACCTGGACATTTTAAGAAAGACTGTCACAGTTTAAAAAACAAAAATCCCAACACTAAACTTCCATCCCAAAAGTGTCCCCACTGTGGTAAAGGCTTTCATTGAGCTAATATATTCTGGGTTTCTCTATGCTACAGCCCTTTCTGGAGAACATTCTACTCATGCCTGTGGTCATTTCACCCAAGCTGTTGCAACTATGGGATGTCCCCAAGCCCTTAAAACTGATAATGGTCCTTCTGCTAAATTTCAACAATTTTGTGCCACTTGGAATATTCTTCATATAACTGGCATTCCTTATAATCAAGGTCAAGCCATAATTGAACGTGCCCATCATACTCTCAAACAGCTCTTAAATAAACAAAAGGGGGGAGATGATGGGTCTAGATGATTTGACCAAAATGAAAGACTTGCCAAAGATGATTGTACTGCTGCAGAATGACATTTTATCCCCTCTGACACCCGACCTTGCCCACAGGTCCTCTATAAAGTTCCTCAAAATCCCTCTGTCTAGCAAGGACCTGTAGAATTACTAACCTGGGGGTGAGGGTATGTGGCTGTTTTGTCTCCCACAGGTCCAGTTTGGATTCCTGCCTGATTAGTAAAACCATATCATGACCCAGCGGCAGCCACCACCCTTCTGATGGGAACCGCTGCCACAATCCCTCCCGCGGTGCTCTGAACCCAGTCCCAGGTTGCCGCTGCCTGGGCTTGCTGGCCTGGTCGCCTAGGGTGTCGCTGCCTGGGACAGCCCCGCCTGGAGGCTCTGGGCAGGCGAGAGCAGGCTCTGCGCTCAGGCCGCGACTAGGGGTCCCGGCCGTGCCCCACGCTGCGGCTCCCCCGCGCGCCGGCACACTGTGCCCTGCGCCTCCGCCCCTTCCCTTCTCTGAACCGCCGCCACCACCCCTTTGGTGGCCGCCATCCAACCTGACTCCAGAGCTACAACTGACACTGGCACCCCTTCCCCTGGGGATGAACAATGAAGGGCCGCCATCTGACCCCAAATCACCCCTTCCCCCGGGGATGGACACTGAACAATGGAGATCCGCAATATCGGTAACATGGGGAGGTCTGAAATCCCTCTCCTCCAAAGCTGAGCATATCCTCTCAACTATAGGTGCCCCACTTGCACCTGAAAACCTGTTTCTAGCTATGGTTTCCCTCATGACAATCAATTCTCAAAAGTCATCCTATATTATCTTGTTAATCAGTAATTTGTTAATCAGTAAGTCCCCAATGAAAATTTGTTATGCGTAAATTCCTCTATATTTTCTGCTTCTTCTATATTAGATGCTTCTGTATAGATAGATTTCTAATTTAGATAATTCCTTTTCAATTGATAGTGAATTTATGTAAATCATTGTTTGATTTTTAATGAATCTTTGAGCCTTTACAAATCTTTGAGCTTTTAAGAAAAATAATCTTAGTGAATGTTAAAAGATAGTGTGTAACTTACAAAAGGAGAGTTGGAGGAAACCCATTGGTCCAGCAGCCAGGATATGGTTAGTTCAAAGGATTATTATATCTTTATAAGGTTGTCCTCTATTGTCATACACACCTAAAAGCTACATTGAGTCCGCTCACTCTGGCACTGTGATTGATGAGAGCCTCGCACTAATTTAGTAACCTGATGAAGAACCAGATGGTATCCGGTGGAAAACCAGCACCGTGAGTTTAAAGAGCCTGCCATGGCCGTCATCTAGGAGCCTGACCAAGTCCAGGTACTAATCATCACTGTGCTACCCTCTCCTCCTTGAGCTTACGGAATGTGACCCAGCTGAAGCTGGGCTCACAAGGAGTCACTAAGACGCCAGGCCCTGAGGTGTGGAGAAAGTAGCTGAGATAATCTTGGATTATATCTCATAGAAAAAATTTTACTTTATCCTAACAGGAATTTGTTGGACCAGTGAAAACCCTCCTGATTCTTATTCAATTAATTAAACAAAAGGGGGGAAGTGTGGGGATATGTGCCATTAAAATATGGATGTATAAAGGCCTATATGCTGCACACAGCATGATGAGACTTGTCAGTAACATGTTGAGACTTGTCAGCGATGAGAAGGAGATTAGGCACGACTTGTTTTTCCAAAACCTATTGTCCCGTTACTGATTGGCTTGTTTACTTGAATTCCATTCTCCCTTGCCCGAAACTTAGCGTTATTCACCCAAAGCCCATCGTTCTGTTATTTGCTTCACGGCTTGCTGTATTGACTATAAATAAACTCCTGGGACTGAAGCCATGGTCGACTCCTCTGAGTGACCCTCCTTGGCCCCACTTCTCTGTAAGAGTTGTGCTTGGCTACTGTCTTCACCACCCCGATAATTGTCGCCTCTGTGACAAAAAGTAAGGTGGTAGAGAGTATCAAGATGAAAATGGTATCTTATACAAAGTAACATGAAACAAAATAACCCTTAGAATTTTGGAGGTGTTAATCTTTACATTTTAGAAATTTTGTCTGAACGTAAACAAATTACATTCTCAACAACTTAGTATATAAAGTTCTTCCTTCTAGGGTAATTGGTTGACTTATTTGGCTGTTCTTGTTTTGTAAAGTACCAAGTTTACTTTCAATATAAAGGTAATAATGTGTTCTTGTTATTAATACCCTTTATTTTGCAATCCAAATCTCTAATACTTGGAGCATAGCCTGGAAATACAGAAAAGTTGTAAGTGATCTAAACATAGAATCGAATTGCAAAGTAGGATAGGATTAAAGGATTATATTACTAATCAGGACATTTGGATGTAGACATGTGAACTGAGTTTCTCAAAAAAACAAGGTAACTTGAAAACCCAGGTTTTTATTTTCCATTTTATTATTTTTTTACTAATTGTGTTGTTATGATAAATCTTACACACAGAATAGGCTGTCACTACACTATTTTAGAGTAAATATTAGGAAATCCTGACATGCCCCAAATCACCTCAAGTGCAGAATGATGCATAAGAACCCCAGAATTCATGAATAATTAATTCATTTGGAATATATAGATTTCAAATATATAGGATATGTATATATATATATAGGCATGGATTGCTTTATTGCACTTTGAAGATACTGAGTTTCTCACAAATTGAAGGTTTGTGGCGACCCTGCATCAAGCAAGTCTATTGGGGCCATTTTTCCAACAGCATGTGCCCACTTCATGTCTCTGTGTCACATTTTAGTAATTCTTGCAATATTTCAAACTTTTTCATTATTGTTGAATCTATTATGGTGATCTGTGATCAGTGATCTTTAATGTTACTATTGTAATTTTAGAGTGCCACGAACCACACTCTTATAAGATGGTGAACTTGATAAATGTTGTGTGTATTCTGACTGTTCCACTGACTGGCTGTTTCCCTATCTCTCTCCCTCCTCTTGGGCCTCCCTATTCCCTGAGATACAGCAATACTGAAATTAGGCTAATTAATTACCCTACAATGGCCTCTAAATGTTCAAGTGAAAGGAAGAGTTGCACATCTCTCACTTTAAATCAAAAGCTAGAAATGATTAAGCTTTGTGAGGAAGGAATGCCAAAAGCTGAGATAGGCTGAAAGCTAGGCAGTTATCCAAGTTGCAAGTGCAAAGGAAAAGTTCTTGAAGGAAATCAGAAGTGCTACTTCAGTGAACGTATAAACGATAAAAAAGTGAAACAGCCTTATTGCTGATACGGAAAAAGTTTTAGTGGCCCAGAGAGAAGATCAAACGAGCTACAACATTCCCTTAAGCCAAAGTCTAAACCAGAGCAAGGACCTAACTCTCTTCAATTCAATGAAGGCTGAGAGAAATGAGGAAACTACAGAAGAAAGGTTTGAAGCTAGTAGAGGCTGGTTCATTAAGTAAAGAAAGATGCCATCTCTATAACATAAAGGTGCAAGGTGAAGCAGCAAGTTGTGATGTAGAAGCTGCTGCAAGTTATCCAGAAGATATAGCTAAAATAATTGATGAAGGTGGCTACACCAAAAAACAGATTTTCCATGTAGATGAAATAGCCTTATACCGGAAGAAGATTCCATCAAGGACTTTCATAGCTAGAGAGAAGAAGTCAATGCCTGGCTTCAAAGCTTCAAAGGACAGGCTGACTCTTGTTAGGGGTTAACGCAGCTGGTGACTTAAGTTAAAGCCAATGCTCCTAGAGCCCTTAAGAATTATGCTAAATCTACTCTGCTTGTGCTCTACAAATGCAACAACAAAGCTTGGATGACAGTACCTCTGTTTACACCATGGTTTACTGAATATTTTAAGCCCACTGTTGAGAACTACTGCTTAGAAAAAAAGATTCCTTTCAAAATATTACTGCTTATTGACAATGCGCCTGGTCACCCAAGAGCTTTAATGGAGATATACAAAGAGATTAATGTTGTTTTCATGCCTGCTAACACAACATCCATTCTGCAGCCCACGGATCAAGGAGTAATTTTGAATTTTAAGTCTAATTATTTAAGAAGTACATTTGTAAGGCTATAGCTGCCATAGATAGTGATTCCTCTGATGGATCTGGGCAAAATAAACTGAAAACCTTCTGGAAAAGAATCACCATTTTAAATGCTGTTAAGAAATTTATGATTCGTGAGAGGAGGTCAAAAGATCAACATTAACAGGAGTTTGGAAAAAGTTGATTCCAACCCTCATGGATTACTACTAGGATTTTAAGACTTTGGTGGAGGAAGTAACTGCAGATGTGGTGGAAATAGTAAGAGAGAATTAGAAGTGGAGCCTGAAGATGTGACTGAATTGCTGCAACCTCAGGATAAAACTTTATTGGATGAGGAGCTGCTTCTTATGGATGAGCAAAAAAAGTGGTTTCTTGAGATGGAATCTACTCCTGGTGAAGATGCTGTGAACATTGTTGAAATGACAACAAAGGATTTAGAATATTACATAAATTTAGTTGATATAGCAGTGGCAGGGTTTGAAAGGATTGAGTCCAATTTTAAAATAAGTTCTACTGTGAATAAAATGCTATAAACAGCATCACATGTACAGAGAAATCTTTCGTGAAAGGAAGAGTCAATCGATGTGGCAAACTTCAATGTTGTCTTATTTTAAGAAACTGCCACAGTCACCTCAACCTTCAGCAGCCACCACCCTGATCAGTCAGCAGCCGTTAACATCTTGGCAAGACCCTAAACCAGCAAAAAGAGCACAGCTCGCTGAAGGCTCAGATGATGGTTAGTCTTTTTTGCAATAACCCAAACCAAAAGAAAAAAAAAAAATTGCTGTCGAGTCAATTCCAACTCACAGTGACCCTATAGGACAAAATAGAACTGTCCCATAGGTTTCTAAGGAGCAGCTGATGTATTCGAAGTGCTGACCTTTTGGTTGGCAGCCAAACACTTAACCACTGCACCACCAGGGCTAAAAAGTATTTTTTAAATTAAGGTATGTATATTGTTGTTTCAGACATAGTGCTATTGCACACTTAATAGGCTGCAGTATAGTGTAAATATAACTTTTATACGCACTGGGAAACCAAAAGTTTTGTGTGACTTGTTTTTATTGCAATATTTGCTTTATTGCAGTGGTCTAGAACCAAACCTGCAATATCTCCAAGGTATACGTAGATGGATAGATATAGATATAGATGTAGATATATAGATATCTATATATCTATATCTACCTATATAGTCTTCTTAAGTTACACATAGCTCTGGTAAGTGTGATACAGTAAACATTATTTATTTTTAGCCAATTATTCAATTATTAAGTTTATCACATGCTTTCTGAAATCAGAATTTAATATTGTTGTTGTTGTTAGTTGCCATCAAGTAGCTTCTGGCTCATGGTGACCCCATCTTGGCAGAGTAGTACTGCTCCATAGGGTTTTTAAGGCTGTGACCTTTTGGAAGCAGATAGCCAGGTCTGTCTTCTGAGGTGGCCCTGGGTGGTTTTGAACGATCAACCTTTTGGCTAGTAGTGAAGCTCTTAACCGTTAGAGCCACCCAGGGACTATTAGCATGGAGAAATAAGAGATCTTGTCACCAAAATGATGAGGCATGATGGACAATCTAATGGAAAACTCAAAAAAAAAAAAAAAAAAACCTATCAATTTCAAAATTTGACTTAATTAATAAATTCAACTATGGGAGTAGACAGGATTTCCAAACACTGAATTGTTTTACACAGACAGGGTATGAGGAAGTCATATCCTATAGCATTTCCCTGTCTCCTGCTTCCAGTTCAAACACTCCCCATATTGCCTGAACTATTTCTTTAGTTTCTCATTTGTCATGTCTTTGCTATGCTCTGTCTACTCCAGTCCTTTCAATGGATGCCATGTTAGCCTTTCTCAAGTCCAGCCCTAATTATATCACTTTCTCCTCAAAAAACTGAAGGGCCTCCCTCTACTTTTATCTACAAAAAAACAAAAAAACATCAGAAGCTTCTGACTGCTGGTCAAGGTTCTCCTCAGTCTAACTCTACTTATACTTTTCTTCTCTCTACACCTTGTAACATATTTGTCTTTCTGTCACTTCAAAAGGCATGCTTTTTAAATATATTTTCTGGGAAGTCTTTGGAAATAATTGTTTTATTGAACAAGAAAGGATTGCTTTAAAGGGAAAAGAATGGGTCATATTAAGGAGAGACAGGGTTCAGAGAAATGAAGAAAAAGAATAATTACAAAGACATCAATAGCAGTTGGAAGGCTGTTTGCTAGTTATACTTAATATAAAAATGTTGTTTTCATAACAAGCATGGATTCTGTTGAATCATATTTTGTGTTGGCAATGTAGTTGCATAATTATGTTAGAATATTTTACAGCCCTAAGGTGTGTTTTTGTCCTTTAGGAGCTCCTGGTCCTCAAATTCAAAATTGAGATCCTAATTTTATTTTTAGTCCCACTGCTCCCTACTTCCTCACTGATCTCCTGTTTGCACAAGTAAATATTAAAATTGAAAAGAAAAATTAGGTAATGTACAGGGAACATGGCTGCGTTGAACATAGAAACTAAGTGGGGAAACTTCGATTTGTATTAAACATAGGAAAATGGAGGTACTCAAAAGTAGGCTTGTTGTTTTAAAAATATAGACTTCAAGATGACCGGGCATTATGAATGGATGAAGATAGTGGCCTTAGGAAGCTAAAGACTTAACTAGAGATGAATTGGATAAGTTGTTATTATTAGTTGCTGTAGAGTTGATTCTGATTCATAGCAACCCCATGTGTTCAGAGTAGAATTGCTCCACAGGGTTTTAAAGGCTGTGAACTTTTGGAAGCAGATCACCAGGCTGTTTTCTAAGGCACCTCTGGGTGAGTTCCAACTGCCAACCTTTGGCTAGTAGTTGAGTTCTTAACCATTTGAGTCACGCCAGCTTGGGTACGGAGATCCCGTAAAATATATAATCAGAGATTTAATTCTGAAACTGCCTTTACTAACTGCCTTAGTTTTCTAGTGCTGCTATAACAGAAATACCACAAGTGAATGGCTTCAACAAACAGAAGTTTATTCTCTCACACTCTATTAGGCTAGAAGTCCAAATTCAAGGCTTCAACTCTAGGGGAAGGCTTTCTCTCTCTGTCAGATCTAGAGGAAGTTCCTTGTCATCAATCTTCCTGGTTGAGGAGACGCTCAGCACAGGAACCCCAGGTCCAAAGGACAAACTGTTCTCCTGGCTCTTGTTTATTTGCGGAACAAGGTCCCTATGTCTCTCTGTTCATTTCTCTCTTTTATATCTCAAAAGAGATTGACTTAAGACACAACCTCATCTTGTAGATTGGGTCCAGCTTAATTAACATAACTGCCACTAATCCCATCTCATTAACATCATAGAGGTAGGATTTACAACACATAGGAAAATCACATCAGATAACAAAATGGTGGACAATCACATAATACTGGGAATCATGGACTAGCCAAGGTGACACACATTTTTTGGGGGACACAATTCAACCCATGACATTCCAGCTTTTGGCCCCCAAAAATTCAGAAAGAGAAAGCATTCCCCAGGGGCTGATGCCCTGAATTTGGACTTCTAGCTTACTAGACCATGAGAGAATGAACTTCTGTTTGTTGAAGTTATCCACTTGTGGTATTTCTATTATAACAGCACTAGATAACTAACACAGAATTTGGTACCGAGAGAGTGGGGTGTTGCTCTAACAAATACCTACAATGTGAAAGCAGTTTTGAAACTACGAATGGATAGAGGCTGGGAGAGTTTTTAAAGTGCTTAATAATAAAAGCCTAGATAGCCTTGAAGAGATTGTTGGTGGAATTACAGACATCAAAGACAATGCTGGTGAGGATTCAAAGGGAAATGAGGAGAGCTGTTGCACTGGAGATGGCACAGACAGCAAGAAGCAGTAGCAAAGAAATGGCAGCAACAGATAAACGGCAGCAGCAGAACCAGGAGACCAGCCTGAGATGGTGCTGGAGCTGAACCATGGTGTGAGAGAACTGAATGCCTTTGTGCAGGAGGCTTCCCAGTGAGTGGAGTGCCTCAGAGCACTTATCAGTGGAGCTACAGGGCTTTGGAATGCTTACCTCAGCAGGGAAAATGTGGGCAGTAATGCCTGAGGGGCTGAGAGGCCAAGAAACCAGGAAGCAGAAGCTGAAGAGACAAGGAACACAGTAAACAGAGTTGCCTCAGTCTCAAAGGGTAGAGTGGCCACTCGGATGGACTAGGAGAATGGGGCCACCCAAAGCCAAGGGAGCAGAGTTGCCATTCCAGTGCGCCTGGAAGGTGGAGCTAAAGCCCAGGGTGAAGGAGCCTCCACTCAGAATCTGGAGAGTGTGGCCAATACCTAGAGTCTGGAGGGCAGGGCCATTGTCTAAATGGTCTCAGAGAACAGAGTATTATTTTCAAGCCTTGAGGGCTAATGTAATGTGTTCTACTGACTTGCTTGGTACCTGTTATCCCTTCTTTCCCTCCAACTTCTCCCATTGGTAATGGAAATGTCTACCTTGTGCCTGTTCCACCATTGTATTTGGAAGCAGATAACTTGTATTATAGATTTCACAGATAAAGATGTAACCAACATAGTTAAACTATTCCCCTTCCTCCCATCACACCCGGGTCTGTGAACTCCTGATAAGATGTTCTGTGTAGCAGCTCAAGGCTATCTTACTGCTTCTCTGCTCAAGGTCGCTTCACTACCCACCAACCACCACCCCTCTCCTTTTGGACATAAGCAATAAGCTGCAAAGCTGCCCTTAGGTAAACTTCAAAAAAAAACTACATGCCCCAGTTGCCATATTGCACCCTCCACTGCACGCTTATGCATGTTAATTAGTTCCTGAAATTGCCTGCCTATTCCCAGAAACTTCATGAATTATGCATAAGTTCCCTATCCCAAAACCTATAACTTCCCTGGAATCCCCAACCTCAAGGAGCTTGATTTGAAACTTAGTCTTCGAGCTCCCTGCTTGACTTGCTTGCAATCAAGTCGACTTTCTTTTTCACAAAGGCCTGGTGTCTCTCAGTTGACTCAGTGTCACACCCAGCAAGATCCACCCTCATCGGGTTACAAATTCTGGCACCCCAGATGGAGCTTTTATTCTGCTTCTAACTTCAGCCGCCCGACTCCTGGGAGCACCTCTGGCCACTAGGCGGAATCACCTCCCCTCAGTGCACACCAGCTGATTTTTTTTGGAGGTGATGGCAGAACAGACCTTCATGGCCAGAGCTATGCCTGGACCCACAGAGATTTGCTTTTTTGAGATTGAGAAATGGACTCTGGGTAAGGATCTTGATCTGGTGAGTACTGTACAAACGGTGTCACAAGTACCTAAAGGCTTCTGAGGGAGTGAATAACTTAGAGGCCAGCGGCAAGCCCAAGAGAAATGCCATTTCTGTTAGAATCTGGGGGGTGGGGGTGGGGAGGGGTTGTTGAGGATTATGCCAGTGTGAGCCCAAGAGAACTGCTGTTTCTGTCAGTATCTGGGTAGCTGAGGGTTGTACTGCTCTGGTCATAAGAAACCCGTTTTACCTTGGTCATTGTGTTTCTAGTATGCCTGGTTTTTCTGGTTTCTGGTTTTGGCCTAGGCTGAGGTATGAGGAACACACAAGATATACCAAAGTGCAGCCTTCTAGGATGCATCCTAACTAATTGGGATTTTTTGTTGTTGTTGTTACGATCCTATGAAAGAAAGATAGGATAAAGTTTTTCTGCAACGTTGCATGACTACAATATCAGTTGACTGATGGGGAACGTTAGCCTCAAAATTGCTCCCTAAATTGTAATAGTATTCTCCAGTTAGATTTGTTTTGCACTTGAGAAAGTAAATGGGATAAGAAAATTTACATTGATGAGTTTATGTCCTTGTAGAACAACAAAAACATTCAAAAGTAATGTAAAATTATGGTTTGAACTGAAGTATAAAAACAAAAGGTCTTTGATTCACTAGGGGAAGATGATTTTTCCCTTCTTGCTTCACCATCTGCCCCACCCTCGTATCTGCCAGAAACGTCTGGGCCAGCTGAGCCAACCTCAGAAATGCTTTCCGTGCTGCACACGAGAAAGGTGCGACTTTCAGACGGCGGGCTTACCGACCCGAAACAGGGCAACAAACAACAGGGCATTATCCACTAACACAAGTTCCTACCCGGCAGGAGGAAAATAGAACTCTGGGATTAGTCTGGGTACACACTCCATTCTCTACATCTGATTTGTTCCATTGGAAAAACAATCTCCCTCTTTATTGAGAGGACACAAAACATATGGCAGGTCTTTTTACTTCCATCTTCACCACTCATCACCCTACCTCAGCTGATTGTCAGGCACTTTTGGATATTCTTTTGAGCCCAGAGGAGCAGAGATTAGTCTTAGGAAAAGCCAGGGAAGAAGCAGAGTATCTCCATCAGCCCAATAGCCCTATTCAACAAGCTCCTGATTTAGCAATACCTTCTTCTGAGCCTAGATGGGACCCTAATGATCCTCTCAGAAATGGCAGGCTCGACCATTTTTTGGCTTGTCTTATTGCAGGGTTGAAAGGAGGCACTCCAAAGCAAAAAAAATAAGGTCTATGAGGTCCATCAAGGATCAACTGAGGATCCATCTACCTTCCTTGAAAAATTGCTGCTGCATTCCAACAATATACAGATGTAGACCCAGAAAAAACCAGAAAATGCAAAAATGATAAACATGGTATTTATTGGGCAAAGTGCACCAGACAAAAAAAAAAAAAGTTTACAAAAAGCCGAGGGGAACCTAGGTATGAGCCTAACACAGTTCATTAAACGAACCTTAGAAATGTACACCAACAGAGACCACGTCCAGAAAAAGAAAGAAACCCAGAAATTCAAATAGCAAGCAGTTTTCCTCATGGCCATGTGGCTCGGGGGCCTTTTAAACCACACCAGCATAACCGCATGAAAGGACAACTGCCCTGGGCATTGTCAAAGAGCCTCCCTCCGCTAGGTCAAAATCAGCATATTTATTGTAAACAGGAGGGACACTGGAAGAAGGAATGTCTGAACTGGAAATCCAGCCAAAGCCCAGCTGCCCCTAAAATGCTTCAATGTACCCAGCCTGAAAATTCAGACTGAGACAGACCAGGGACATCCACCCACCTTCAAGCTTCATCCACCGAGCCCCAGGTTACATTAAAGGTGGGAAATAACCTTGTAGATTTTCTTGTTGATATGGGCACAACCAACTCTGTTTTAAATCACCTAAAAAGATCACATTCTCCCCAAACTATGCAAGTAATCAGGGTAACAGGAAAGACTTCAACAAGCAAGGCTCATCTGCCAGTGTAAATCCCCTTTTAACGCTCCAATGCTCCCAGTAAAAAAGGAAAATATTGGTTTGTGCAGAACTTACAGGCAGTCAATCAGGTAACTGAAGACCTGCATCCTATAGTTCCAAACATTTCTATTCTCCTAACCTCCCTGTCTCCAGATTATGCCTGATTTACTGTCCTAGCTTGTAGGATGTCTTCCTCTGCATTCCTTTAGCCCCTGACTCTCAGGAAATATTTGCCTTTGAATGGGAGAAATGCTATATGAGGGAAAAACAACGATATTGCTGGACTGTGCTCCCTCAGGAGTTCAAAAATATCCCTACCCTATTTGGAACAGCCCTGGCAAAAGATCTCCAAGGTCTACACATGGTTCGGGGTCTCCTTCTTCAATATGTAGATGACCTGCTTGTCACTAGTCCTACCAAAGAAGACTCAGATAAAAACACAATTCTAACTTAGAACTTTCTAGCCCGAGCCGGTTATCGAGTATCCTCTATCAAGGCTCAGATCTCACAACAAAAGGTGACTTACCTAGGTTTCCAGATTTCTAAAGTTCAGCAGGCCCTGCTGCTGGAGCATAAACAAGTGACCCTCTAGATCTCCACCCCAACTACCTGGAGGCAACTTTGAGGCAGTCTAGATATGGCTGGTTTTTACAGGATTTGGATCCTGAACTTTAGTTAATAACAAAGTCTCTCCACGAGACCACCGGAGGAAAGGACTCTGACCCTTTAGAATGGACAGAGGTCAACAAATCTTGAAAATCAAGGAAAAGCTAGCCTCTGCCCTGGCACTCAGACTCTTGGACCTCAGAAAACCCTTCAAACTGTATGTACACGAAATGGGGCTGGGGGAGGGGGAGTCACAGCACGGGTTTTAACTCAACAACTAGGTCCTTGGAAAAGACTAGTAATGTATTTTTCTAAACTTCTAGATCCAGTCCCTCATCAAGGTAACTGCTACCTGGTCATGCATTGCCCGGGACATCAAAAGGGAACTTCCAGTACTGACTCAGGCAATGCTAAAGCCGACAAAGCCACCACAGCTGATGCCAAACAAACTGAATTCAAAGGCTAATAGCTAACTTTAATTCCTTCTTTACAACGTCCAGAAACAGCTCCAAATTACACTATTAGATATCTCAAACAAGCAGCTGAATGGAGAGCAACGATAGATTTTCATGGATGAAAATGTACCCATGAAGGAAAGGTTATGATTCCAGGACACTTGATGAACCCCCTTTTCCGTGAAGCACATCAGTCTACCCATTATGGGCATGAAGCCCTTTACAACCTGGTCTCTAAACACATTATTGGAGAAAACATCCATCCAGCCATCCAGCAGGCAAGCTGTTCTTGACAAATATGAGCCCAAAACAACCCCAAAACAGCCAAACCCCCTACCATTGGAATACAGTATCAAGGACACAGTTCAGGAGAAGACTGGCAAGAGCCCTTGGCAATTATAAATTTATGCAGGTGTTCATTGACACCTTTTCTGGTTGGGTAGAAGCTTTCCTTCTAAAACAGAGAAAACATCAAGAGTTACAAAACGGCTCCTTAATAAAATCATTCCCTGTTTCGACCTGCCTGCAATGATTGGAAGCAACAACGGATCTCACTTCACCTCACAAATTTTGTAACGATGTCTCTAGATTTTTAGGAATCATCTAGAACTTACACTCAGCCTAGAGACCACAGTCAAGCAGAAAAGTTGAAAAAGATGACTCACACGCTAAAAAAATCAACTTGCTAAAATCTAACAAGAAACAAAGATATCGTAGCCCCAAGCTTTGCCCTTAGCCATCTTGCGAGTACAGGTCACCCCCAGAAGCAGGCTCAAATTGAGCCCTTTCATTTTCTTAAAAATAACTTACCTTTAACCAGTACTCAGGTTTCTGTTACCAGGGAGCAAGCTCTTTGAAAATCTTTGTTGTCTTTGTCTAGTGTCCTGTCTCCTATTCACAGGTATGCTCTCAGCCATCTGAAATATACTGTCAATGTGCTGCTTTACCCGTTCCAGCCTGGTAACCAAGTTCTGCTGAAAACCTCGAAAGCAGAGCCCCTTGGACCCTAGTGGACTGTACCATACACTGTTCTTTTAACCACCCACTCATCAGCTAAACTTGAAAACATCAAAGCTTGGGTGCATTACACTTGCTCCCTAAATTGTATCTGCACCAGCCCCAGAAGCTCCTCTGCAACAAGAACAACCACAACAAAACAACTGGAACTGGACCTGCGACCCTACACAAGACTTGAAATACCTGTTTAAAAAGAAAAACAAAACTAATGCCTAACCCGTTCTCCTCCAACCCAGAGACGCTCCATCATGATTGTGATCTTAATGCTTACAATGTTCCTTCAACTAGCAGCTCTTCAAGATGCCGTGTTAAACTTCAACACTATTCACATCCTTTACAAAACTACCAGACAAGCTGTAAAAGCCCAAAAAACTTCCTTAAATTCCTTGGCTGGGATCATCATGGATCACTGTATTACTCTTGACTATACCTTAGCCAAAGAAGGGTGTATCCACACCCTAGCCAACACCTCTTGCTCTCCCTGGATAAATACCAGCCATAAAGGAGAAGTCAATCTCCACAAATTAGAACAAATAGCCAGTTGGATGTGTCCCCTTTGCCCACCTGCTGCTGGAAAAGCTCTGTCCAATGGGTGGTCATAGATAACTTCCCTGTTTCCCAGCTTCCACTCGCTCTGGCTGCTTTTTACTCTCCTAATAATTCTTTTACTAATCTGTCTCTTTTTGCCCTGCCTCTTAAGCTGTCTTACCAGGTTCATTCAAAATTGCCTAACAGCTGTGAATATCACAATGCTTCAGATGTCAGAGCATATTCCTCTTAACAAATCTCAGATCCTACAATGCACATGCTTATACCAGTGAGCAAGATCAAAAGTTCCAGAGGTCCAGGCCACCACCTATATAAAGATCTACCTTCAAGACTGAATACCTGGTAAACCAGAGAAGGGAATGTAACCGACAGGGTTAAACTGTTCCCCTTCTGGAATGTAACTGACAGGGTTACAGTTCCCCTTCCTCCCATCACACCTGAGTCTGGGAGCTCCTGATAAGACATTCTGTGTAGCAGCTCAAGGTCATCTTACTGCTTCTCTGCTGAAGGCCACTTCACTATCCACCAGCAACCACCACCCCCCCCGGCCCTTTTTGGACATTAGTATTAAGCCACAAAGTTGTTCTTAGGTAAGTTTCATGCATCATACTCCATCCCAAAAAAACACACACCCACAACTGCCATATTGCATCCCCACTGCACCCCATACATGTAAATTATTCCTGAAATTTCCCACCTATTCCCAGAAACTTCATGAATTATGTATAAATTCCCTATGCTGAACCCTGTAACTGCCCTAGAATACCCAACCTCGGGAAGTTTGATTTGAGACTTAGTCTCTGAGCCCCTTTCTTGACCGGCTTGCAATAAAGTCAACTTTCTCTTTCTCAAAGGTCTGGTGTCTCTCAGTTGACTCAAGGGGTCACACCAAGCAGGACCCATCCTCACCTCATTACAAAGAGGAGTTTTTGGATTTTGGACTTGCAGTTGATCTAAGACATTTGTTATGATATGATGGGGTGAATATGTTTTACATGTAGCAAGGCATGAATTTTGGGGGGCCAAAGGGTAGAATGTCATGGATTGAATTGTGCCCCCCAAAATCGGGTGTTAATCAGCTAGTCCATGATTCTGAGTATTGTGTGATTGTCCATCATTTTGTCATCTGATGTGATCTTCCTGTGTTGTAAATCTTACCTCTATGACGTTAATGAGGTGGGATTAGCAGCAGTTATGTTAATGAGGCCAGACGCAGTCTACAAGGTTATGTTGTATCTTAAGCCAGTCTCTTGAGTTTGGACTTCTAGCCTACTAGACTGTGAGAGAATAAACTTTTGTTTGTTGAAGCCATCCATTTGTGGCATTTCTGTTATAATAGCACTAGATAGCTAAGACACTACCTAAAATGAAATATTTTCTCCATATATTTGTATGTTAATGTAAGTAATCCTCATAAATCTTTTCACAGGCGTGGATATAAAAATTGAGATTATTCAACCCAAAGCAAACACACAGACATACATACACACACACATACACACACACAACAAAGAAATAAAAAGTTGATTTATCTTATAGTGATCTCTAACAAATTAAAAGGTTATTAATTAGCATCTATGGACTATCACAGCAAACTTTCTGGAGTATGAGAGAGTGGATTTTGAACTGTACATTTATATTTAACTCCCAGCTAGAATGCCAAAGTAAAAGAAAAGAACCTTTGAAATTGATCTCTTCTATAATAATAGCATCAAAAATTTCAGGAGGCACTGCCAAAAATACACATATTAATTGTACTTCAAGTTCAACAGAATCAAATCACAGTTCACACACCACTCCTCTTATTTGGATTTTCCTAATAATACATGACACATTTTATTCTTGACTTCATTATATTTATCTGAGCCTGTCAACTTGCTGTAATTGGCATTTATACTTTTTACTGTTTAGCATTTATCTAATATATACCACAGATACATCTTTATTCCTTAATACAGAGCAGAATTGTGTGTATACCCAGACAAAATATTGTACAATTCCCAGTGGCTGTATCTTAGCATGAGTCCTGTGGAAAATAAATAGACTCCAAGGCAAAAGTGTATGTGCTAATAGTTTAGTGGGTAGTACAAAGCTATGGAAGCAAGAATGAGAGATAAAAGGGGAGAGAAGTAGAGAAGGAAGAAGAGCAAGTGCAAGAGGTGTTTTTCTGAGCTGACAGTTTCTAAACAAGCTCATTTAATTGTTCAGTCTCACAGGGTATCTTCAAAGTGCCCCATGTACTACTGTGTCTGAGGACATCCCTTAGGGAATGAGGAGTCTGAGAGTGTTCATAAAAATATTTTTTCTGCCTTCTTTCTAACCACACACACACATATCCTTCCCCCTATTTGATTGGGTGTTAAATCCGTTGCACTCCCAACTGGTCCTCACCAGGCCCTTTGAGGTGACTAATGCTGTGGAAGCCAGAGCCAGCTGGGCAAAGTTGGCCAACGCACAGACACTGTAGTCTGTTCTTAGTTTGCACTGCACACAGGTGCCAATGATCTGTAGGATGGCAGTGGCAGTTTCCTGGCTCCAAAAACTTCTGCTAGAGCCACTTTGGGATTTGTAGTAACATACAGAGTGATTTCTGTAGAGATCTTGACTTTTCTCAATGTAATGACCAATGTTTCTGGTCTTCTATAAACCAAGCAATGATCACCTTACCTTAAATGTATAAAGTGTGTGTGTATGCATATGCCTACATATATAATTATTTTTGTTTCACATTTCATGACCACAGAATCTTTCTGATGGTTCTTCTAGAAGTTTCCATGATATCCAATCCAAACTTCAAAACCAAATGCAAAAACTTTCCTCATCTTAAATCACCTGATCTCCTGATCTCTTTTTTCCTTTTTGATTTTGGTTTTATGCCCAAGACTTGACATCACTCTATGTTTCTTATCCCAAGTCCTTCTTTTTTTTTTGTTGAACATTTTATTGTGCTTTAGGTGAAAGTTTGCACAGTAAATTTGTTTTCCATTCAATAATTCATACACAAATTCTTCTGTGGCATTGGTTGCAATCCCCACAATGTGTCAGCGCTCTCCTCATTTCCACCCTGGGTTTCCTGTTTCCATTCATCCCATTTCCCTGCCCCTCTCTGCCTTCTCATCTTTACTTTTGGGTAAATGTTGCCCTTTGGGTCTCATACAGTTAATTGTTCTAAGAAGCACATTCCTCATGGGTGTTATTGTTTATTTTATAGGCCAGTCTATTACTTGGTTGAGAGATGACCTTCAGGAGTGGCTGCAGTTTCAAGTTAGAAGGGTGACTTAGGGTAATAGTTTTGGGATTTCCTCCAGTATCTAATAGACCAGTTAAGTCTGGTCTTTTTTATGAACTTGAATTTTATTTTACGTTTTTTCACCCATTCTAACTGGGATCTTGTTTTGTTTTCCTGGTCAGAGTGATAGACAGAGGTAGCTGGGTACTATCTACTTCTGGTGTCAGGCTAGAAAAGGCTCTGGTTCATGTGGGCCATTAGTCCTTTGGATTAACTGCCTCCTTGAGTTTTTGTTTTTCTTCACTCTCCTTTTCTCAGATGGGAAGAGACCAACGTTGTATCTTAGATGGCCGCTCTCAAGTTTTTAAGACCCCAGACTCTATTTACCAAACTAGGATGTAGAACATTATGAACTATGTTATGTCAATTGATCTAGAAGTTCCCCGGGACTATGGTCCTTAGCTTTCAAGCCCAGTAGCTCAGTCCTTCAAGGTCTTTGGTTATGTCTAAGAAGTTTCTATAACTGTGCTCCCTATGTGCTCTATTATATATACGAACATACATGTAGCACATACAAATACGTATGTAGAAATATCCACAAACACACCTACATATGCAAGTGGGTATAGTCCTGTATAACCTCCCATACCTAATTAGCATACATATCTACTTAATGTGTCCACTCACAAATTATTGTTTGTTATCACTTTCGTTGCAGGATTGTATATAGTATTTATTGATTCTGATTCATAGTGACCCTATAGGACAAAGTAGAACTGCCCTATAGGATTTCCAAGGGGCAAGGAGTGGCTGGTGGATTCGAGTTGGCAACATTTTGGCTAGTAGCCATAGCTCTTAACCACTAGGTCACCAGGGCTCTGTATTTATTATAGTTGTCCTTTATTCTTGAGTATCTCTCAGTGTCTTTATTTGCTTTGGTCACATAGTGCTGACTTCCCCAATATTGTGTATTACCTTTCCCTTCACTAGAATTAACAGATGTCTACTACCAAGTTAGTGATTCTCCCTTCCTCCATCTCCCAACCCTGGTAACCATCAAAAAATGTTTCTTTCTGTGTGAAAACTATTCTTGACTTTTTATAATAATGGACATGTAAAATATTTGACCTTTAGTGATTGACTTATTTCACTCAGCGTAATGTCCTCCTGGAGCCCTAGTGGTATAGTGGTTAAGAGCTATGGCTGCTAACCAAAAGATCAGCAGTTGGAATCCACCAGTTGCTCCTTGGAAACCCTATTGGGCAGTTCTACTCTGTACTGTGGGTTCACTATGAGTCAGAATCAACTCGATGGCAACGGGTTTGGTATTGATTTTATGAATGTCTTCCAGATTCATTCATGTTATGACATGTTTCATGGATTCATCATTGTTTATCATTGAGTAGTATGCATGTGCCACTATTTGTTTATCCATTAATCCATGGATGGACATTTAGGTTGATTCCATCTTTTTGCTATTGTGAATAATGCCGCAATAAACATGGATGTACATATATCTATTCATGACACAGCTCTTATTTCTCTAGAATATATACCTAGGAGTGGGAATGCTGGATCTTATGGTATTTCTATTTCTAGTTGTTTTTTTTTTTATGGAAGCGCATATCATTTTCTATAGTGGTTGTACCATTTTACAGTCCCAGCAGCAATGTATAAGAGTTCCAAGCTCCCTACAACCTTGCCAGCATTTGTTGTTTTCTGTTTCCTTGACCAATGCCATTATCGCTGGGGTGAGATGGTATCTCAGTGCAGCTTTGATTTACATCCCTCTAATGGCTAATGAATCGTTAGTCTTGCAAAATTCTATCATGCCATCTCTGGTGTCTTTCTACTACCAAAGCTATATTTTCCAACTACTGTTCCTTCTTCTTTGTTTTCAACTTTAACATTCCAGTCACCAGTAATTATCAATGCATCTTGCTTGTATGTTTCATAAATTTCAGACTACAGAAGTTAGTAAAAATCTTCAATTTCTTAATCTTTAGCATTAGTGG
The DNA here is from genome assembly GCA_030035585.1 of Dugong dugon. Classification (NCBI taxonomy): domain Eukaryota; kingdom Metazoa; phylum Chordata; class Mammalia; order Sirenia; family Dugongidae; genus Dugong; species Dugong dugon. Next base: position 42,234,322 of record CM057479.1, read on the forward strand.
TTGGTGCATAAATTTGAACAATGGTTGTATTATCTGGTCTTCCTTGTAGGCATATGAATAAAACCAAAACAAATCTGCTGCCATTGAGTCGATTCTGACTCATAGTGACCGTATAGGACAAAGTAGAACTGCCCCATAGGGTTTCCAAGGAGCAGCTGGTGAATTCGAACTGTTGACCTTTTGGTTATGAGCCACAGTTTTTAACCACTGTGCCACCAAGGCTCCATAGGATATTATCCATAGGCATATGGATATTATCCTATAATTAACAATGTTGTACTGCAGGATAGATCGTAAATGTTCTTTTTGACAATGAATGTGATGTCATTCCTCTTCAATTTGTCTCTCCCACCATAGTAGACCATATAATTGTCTGATTCAAAATGGCTGATACCAGTTTATCTCAGTTCACTAATGCCTAGGGTACCAGTGTTTATATGTTCCATTTCATTTTTGATGATTTCCAATTTTCCTAGATTCATATTTTGTATATTCCACATTCCAATTATTAATATTTGCAGCTGTTTCTTCTCATTTTGAGTCATGCCACATCAGCAAATGAAGGTGCCAAAAGCTTTAATCCATCCATGTCATTAAGCTCAACTTTACTTTGGGGAGCAGCACTTCCCCAGTTGTATTTTGAGTGTCTTCCAACATGAGGGGCTCATCTTCTGACAAATATCAGACAGTGTTCTACAACTATTCATAAGGTTATCACTGGTCGATTTTTTTTAGAAGTAGTTGGCCAGGCCTTTCTTCCTAGCTGGTTTTAATCTGGAAGATCTGATGAAACCTATCCATCACAGGTGACCATGCTGGCATTTGTAATACCAGTGGTATAGCTTCCAGCATCACACAAGCCACCATAGTATGACAAAGTGACAGATGAGGGGTGACCTAGCCAGATAGAATATACAGGGATCAAATTGAATACATCTGAGGAAAGAGATGATGGATAAGCTCAATATCATCAGTCACAACAAGGCCAGGTCCAACGGCAGAACAGACCATCAATTGCTCATGTGCCAATTCAAGTTGAAGCTGAAAAAAATTAAAACAAGTCCACAAGTGTCAAAGTACAAACTTGAGTATATCCCATCTGAATTTAGAAACCATTTCAAGAATAGATTTGTCACATTGAACACTAATGACAGACTAGTAGACAAGTTGTAGCATAACATCAAGGACATGGTACATGAAGAAAGCAAAAGGTCATTAAAAAGACAGGAAAGAAAGACAAAATGGATGTCAAAAGAGACTCTGAAACTTTCTCTTGAACGTAGAATAGCTGAAGCAAACAGAAGAAATGATGACATAAAAGAGCTGAACAGAAGATTTCAAAGGTCAGCTTGAAAAGACAAAGTATTACTAAAAACTGTGCAAAGACCTGGAGTTAGAAAACCAAAAGGGTAAAACATGCTTGACTTTTCTCCAGCTGAAAGAACTGAAGAAAAAATTCAAGCCTTGAGTTGCAATATTGAAGGATTCTAGAGGCAAGATATTGAATGATGCAGGAAGCATCAAGGGAAGATGGAAGGAACATACAGATTCATTGTACTAAAAAAATTAATTGATATTCAACCATTTTAGGAAGCAGCATATGATCAAGAACAAATGGTACTGAAGGAAGAAGTTCAAGCTTCACTGAAGGCATTAGTGAAAAACAAGGCTCCAGGAATTGAAGGAATGCCAATTAAGATGTTTCAACAAAGAGATGATATGCTGTAAGTATTCACTCATCTGTCAAGAAATTTGGAAGACAGCTACACAAAGAAAGGTGATTCAAAAGAATGTGCAAATTATCGAACAATATCAATATCACACGCAAGTACAGTTTTGCTGAAGATAATTAAAAAATGGTTGCAGCAGTTCACTGACAGGGATCTGCCAGAAATTCAATCCAGATTCGGAAGAGGATGTGGGATGAGGAATATCATTGCTGATGTCCGATAGAACTTGGCTGAAAACAGAAAATACCAGAAAGATGTTTACCTATTTTTTATTGACTGTAGAAAGGTATTCAACTCTTTGAATCATAACAAATTATGAATAACATTGTGAAGAGTGGTAATTCCAGAACACTTGATTGTGCTCATGTGGAAGCTGTACATAGACCAAGAGGCAGTCATAATATTCTGTTACGATCCTTTTTCTCTCATTTGGTTCTGTTGTAATGTCACCCATCTCATTTCTTATTTTTGGTCACTTGCATTTTCTCATTATTTTCTTTTGTCAGTTTGGCCATTGGTTGTCAATGTTATTGATCTTCGGAAAGAACCAACTTCTAGTCTTGTTGATTTTTCTATTATTTTTCTGTTTCATTTATTTCTACTCTAATCTTTATTATTTCCTTTGTCTGGTGACTTTGGGCTTCCTTTGCTGCTCTTTTTCTATTTTTTCCAGTTGTAGAGTTAAGCTATTGATTTTTTCCCTTTCTTCTTTTTTAATGTGTACATTTATTGCTATAAATTCCCCTCTGAGCACTGTTCTTGCTGTTTCCTAAAGTTTTTGTTATGCTGTGCTTTCGTTCTCATTTGTTTCTGGAAATTTTTGAATTTCATTTTAAATTTCTTATATCACCCAGTGGTTGGTAAGCAAAGTGTTGCTCAGTATCCATGTATTTGATTTTTTTCCTTGTTCTTCCTGTTAATGATTTCTAGTCTTACATTATGATGAGAGAAGATGTTTTGTATTATTTTGATATTTTTCAATTTATTATAGCCTAAAATATGGTCTATGCTGGAGATTGATCCATGTGCATTGGAGAAGAATGTGTACCGTGTTGCTATTAGGTGGAGTGTTCTGTATATCTATGAGGTCAAGTTGGTTGACTGTGTTATTTAGCTCTTCTGAATCTTTGTTGAGTTTCTTTTTATTTCAGTCATTCATTGAAAGTGGTGTGTTAAAGTCTCTGTCTATCATTGTGGAACTGTCTATTTCTATTTTCAATAATGTTAGAGTTTATTTTATGTATTTTGGAACCCTGTCATTGGTACATAAGTGTTTATTATGTCTATGTTCTCTTGGTGGTGTCATGCCCTTCTTTGTCTCTTGCGATGGATTTTGACTTAAAGTCTACTTTGCCATTGATTAATATTGCCACTCCTGCTCATTTTTAGTTACTGTTTGCTTGATATATATTTTTTACGTCCTTTGATTTTTTAACCTATTTATGTCTTTGTGTGTAAGGTGTGTCTTTTGGAGGCAAAATATTGATGGGTCATGTATTTTGTCCATTCTGCTGCTCTCTATCTCTTGACTGGTACATTTAAACCATTTAGATTCAGTGTGATTATTGATTGATATGACTTCACTGCTGTCATTTTGTTATACTGTTTTTTTTGTGGGGGGGTGGGTTTGATGATTTCTTTGTTTCACTTAATCTTATGTGCTGAGTTCTTTTTGTCTGTGGATTTTCTTTTCCTTTGTTGTTGCTGATATTGTGTTTATTGAGTCTTTACGATTTTTTTCTTTTTTCTTTTGGTAAGTAGGCTTATTAATTTTCTTTTTGGTTACACTGAAATGTACCTTTATCTTCCTAAGTTTAAAACAGTCTGTTATTTCTTGATATTGGTTTGACTTCCTCTACATATAGAAGTTCTACATCCATGCCATATAGTCTCTCTTTTTGTGTTGAAGTTGTCACTTACAAATTGACGTCTCCTGTTTTCAGCTTTGTAGCTTTATTTTACTGTTGAGATTTCTTTTTCTGGGTTGGTATCTGGGTGATGCTGTCGTATGTCTTAATCTCAAGTTGTTGTTTGATGTTGTTAGTTCTCTGTCCAAAGCACCCCCTTTCTTTATTGTAAGCTTGGTCTGGTTTTTACAAATTCCCTTCATTTCTGGTAGTCTGGGAATTTCCTAGTTTTGTCATACTCTTTGAGAAACAATTTTGCTGGATATATGATTCTTGGTTGGGAATTCTTTTCTTTCAAGGTTTTATGTATGTTATACTGTTGTCTGCTTGCCTGCATGGTTTCTGCTGAGAAATCAGAATTTAGTCTTATTTGTTTTCCTTGGTAGGTGATATTTTGTTTTTCCCAAGCTGCTCCCAGAATTCTTTCTTTGATTTTGGTTTTGGAAAGTTTGATTGTGACATGTCTTAATGGCTTTATTTTGGGAGCTCTGGTGGTACAGTGGTTAAGCAATGGAATGCTAACCAACAGGTTGACAGTTCTAACATACCAGCCACTCTATGGGAGTAAGAAGTGGCAGTCTGCTTCTGTAGAGATTTATGGTCTTGGAAATCCTATGTGGTCACTATGAGTCAGAATCAACCCAACGGCAGTGGGTTTATCCTGCATGAGATTCATTGAACTTCTTGATGGAAACCTCATCTTTCATGATATGAGGGAAGTTTTCTGCCAGCAAGTCTTCAAAAATTCTCTCTGGAGGACTTCAGCAACATGGCAGTCTAGGCAGAAGCACCATGCCATCCCTCCACAGCAAAGATACGAAAAACTAAGCCAAACAGAGAAAACAGCAATCCTGAAACCCTAAACATCATATGAAAAGATAAAGAACTCACCCAAGCACCCAAATGGAATAAGAAACTCACAGAGAACAGAGAGCGAGGAGACATATTGCAGAGGTCCCCTATCAGCTAACGCAGCTTGGATCTGCCATCTTGGATTCCTATCAGAGACCAGCAAAAAGGGAGTATGAGAAAGCAGCTTCATGGAGCTTCCAGCAGGAGACAGAAAAACTGGTAAACAATGATACATGCTTTCCCACCTCCCACCCTTCTTCACCCCCACTTGGCCTCATCTGCTTCCTGTGGCCACAGTCTCTTAGCCAGGAAGCGCTGGCAGCTTGGATTCCACTCGCCTACACTGGCCGACTCCTTGAGTGACATTTGTTGGTTGCTGGTGTTGCTATTCTCTGCTTCTTCTGATTTCTTCCATACCTCTCACCACCTCTCCCTCCTTCCGCTCAAATACCTGGCTTCGTGTGCCATCTTTGCTTCTTCCTGAGGGGCTTTAGAGCTCTGCTTGAGTGTGGATCTGCTTCCTGGTCCTTGATGCCATGCTGGTGGGATCCCGGGGCTTTTTCTTGTTTGTTTGGTTTCTTTTATTTTTCTCGAGCTGGGACCCAATTCTAGCCAGGCAGTGCTGTGCCTTGGGATCTCCCACCTCAGCTTGCGCAGACATGCAGAGGGGTCCCTGAGAGCATTTCTTTTTTCATGGTTTTTTTTTTTTTAACTGTTTTTTTTGGGAAGTTTTCTTGTTCTTTTTTTGTTTTGTTTTGTTTTCTTTCTTTTTCCCTTTTTGTCTTTCTTCATTACTCAGTTTCTCATCTCTCTATAATTTCCTTCTCTTCCTGCCACTGAATACTTGTCACTGTTTGACACCTCTACACCTTCTACCCAGGCTGTACTTCAACACCTGGGAACAACTTCCCAAGACCTCATAGCTGCACTAGTGGGAGTCCTAGGGGCTTTGTTTTTCTTATTTCTTTTTAATTTTTATTTATTCATTCTTTTCTTTTATTCTTCTTCCCCTTTTTGTTTTTCTCCATCTCATAGTCTCTCATCTCTCCACTCCAATGGCAAGCTGATCTAGCATTCTTTTTTATTTGTTTGTATGTTTTTGGCTCCTGTTCCTCTCTCCTGTCTCCCATACCCATCATAGCTCCACACATCACCATACCCTCCCTCCATCCTGCCTACCTGCACTGTGTGCTTAACATCACACCACCAAGCAGCACAGGCACGGCATACCAGAACCTGCCCTGCACAGATTACTGACCTGTCCGGGTGGCTGTAGTAAGTGCCACAAACAACCCATCCTAGCAACTCCTCTTCAGCTAGACTTTCCCCTCTGTACCATATTTAAGTGACTGACCCAGCCAATTGGAGAAGGAGGGTAAAAGTATCATGCCCACAGATGAGCAAACAGCAAAGAACACACAGCCCGCATGCTCAGATATAGCCAAATTTAAAAAAAAAAAAAAAGGATGAAACAAATGAATCTAAAATCTATAAACAGGAAAAATAACTACTGAATACCCCGAAGACAGCAGACAATATCAAAACATTTACAAAAACAGGACAGGATGGTTCTAGTAGGTATCCAAAATAAAACACCAGATGACTTTCCAGTAGAAGAAACAGCACTAGAACTACCTGATAGAGAATTCAGATCTCTAATATTCAGAATTATCCAAAAGTTGAAACAAAAAGCAGACAAAAATGAGGGAAAAAATAGACAAATTCATGGAAAAGGCAGAGAAATTCATGGAAAATACAGACAAAAAAATGGAAGAATTCAGGAAAATAATGCAGGAAGAAAATACCAAAATAAATTCACAAATAAAAACTATACAAAACCAACAATTAGAAATCCAAACGATTATCAACAAGATTTCAGAAATGGACAGTGTCATAGAAGGGCTGAGGACCAGATTTGAAATGGTGCAAGAAAGGATCAGTGGAATTGAAGACAAAGACTTGGTTACAACTGTGAGGAAAACTAAGAACAAAGAATGAAGAAAAATGAAGAGACCCTGAGAATTAGGTGGGACACAATCAAAAGCAAAAATCTGTGAGCGATCCAAGTTCCAGAACAGGGGGAGAAAACAGTAAACACAGAGAGGATCATTGAAGAACTGCTGACAGAAAACTTCCCCAATATCATGAAAGATGATAAGCTAGCCATCCAAGAAGATCAACAAACCCCATATAAGATAGACCCCAAAAGAAAACCACACTAGCCAAAACCAAAGACAAAGAATCCTCAGAGCAGCTCGTGAAAAACAAGAAATCACATACAGAGGAGAAAAAATAAGACTAAGCTCAGATTATTTGTCAGAAACCATGCAGGCAAGAAGGCAATGGGATGACATATATAAAATCTTGAAAGAAAAAAATTGCCCGCCAAGAATAATACATCCTGCAAAACTCTCATTCAAATATGATGGTGAAATTAGGTCATTTCCAGATAAACAGAAATTAAGGGACTATGTAAAAACAAAACCAAACTTACAAGAAATATTAAAGGGAGAGCTTTGATCTGAGAACAAACAACTTCAGCTCACAGGCTGAATCTAGGATGCAGCCAGATACAAATCTATGAAATGAACTCTTGAAGACTATCCAAAACCAAAAGAAATACAGCAGGGAATCATAGCAGTTAATCTGTAAATGACAACCACATCAGAACAATAAAAGAGGGAATAAACAGTGTAGGTATAGAACCCTCTAATGGAGAGGAAGGCAAGGCAACACCAAGTAATAATAGAGTGCTTCAAACTTAGAAAGATAAGGGTAAATTTCACAGTAACCACAAAGAAAGTTAACAAACATAATCATAAAAATAAAGAGGGAAAACATAAATTCTCAGTAAAAACAAAACCTACAAAAACAAAAGAAATGAAAACAAATCCACAAACAAAAGGAATTCAGCACAGGAGAGGAAGAGGAACAAAGAAAACATCAGCACCACAAAAAAAAAAAAAAAGGACTGCAAAATGACAGCAATAAACTCACATCTATCAATAATTACACTGAATGTAAAGGGCCAAAATGCACACCCAAAGAGACAGAGAGTGACAGAATGGATAAAAAAAAACAGGATCCATCAATATGCTGTCTACAAGAGACACACTGTAGAAACAAAGATGTGAATTTCTAAAAATCAAAGGTTGGAAAAAAAGTATATCAAGCTAACAACCATCAAAAAAGAGCAGGAGTGGCAATATTCATCTCAGATAAAATAAACTTTAAAAAAATCCACCATAAAAGACAAAGAAGGACACTATATAATGATTAAGGGGATGATCCATCATGAAGACATAACCATAATAAACATCTACGCACCCAAAGACAGGGCTCCAAAATACATTAAAAAAAAAAAACTCCACCAACACTGAAAAGATAAATTGACAGCTCCACAATAATAGTGGGAGACTTCAACACACCACTCTCAGTAAAGGACAGAACAACTAAAAACAAACTCAGCAAATATACAGAAGACCTAAAGGACACAATCAGCCAACTGGACCTCATAGACATATATAGAACACACCTCCCAACAGCTGCAAAGTACACATTCTTTTCCAAAATAAATGGAACCTCATCCAGAATAGACCACATCTTAGGCCACAGAGTAATCCTCAAAAAGATCCAAAATGCTGAGATAATACAAAGTATCTTCTCGGACCACAATGCCATCAAGGTAGAAATTAACAACAGAAAGAGCAAGGAAAAAAAAAAAATCAATTACATGAATAACAGCCTGCTTACAAACCACTGGGTAATAGAAGAAATCAGAGATGGAATAAAAAATTTCTAGAATCAAACGAGAATGAAAACACATCATACCAAAACATTTCGGACACAGCAAAGGCAGTCCTCAGAGGGCAATTTATAGCAATAGATGCACACATCAAAAAAGAAGAAAGGGACAAAATCAAAACATTAACTACACAACTCAAACAAATAGAAAGAGAACACAAAAAAGCCCACAGCCACCAGAAGAAAGGAAATAATAAAAATTAGAGAAGAAATAAATGAAACAGAAAACAGAAAAACAATAGAAAGAATCAACAAAACCAAAAGTTGGTTCTTCGAAAGAATCAACAAAATCGACAAACCACCGGCCAGACTGACAAAAGAAAAACAGGAGAGGACTCAAATAACCCAGATAAGAAATGAAATGTGAGACATTACAACAGACGCAACTGAAATAAAGAGGATCATAACAGAATATTATGAAAAAATATACTCCAAGAAATTTGAAAACCTAGAGGAAATGGATAATTTTCTAGAAACACACTACCTACCCAAACTATCACAAAGTGATGTTGAAACTCTGAACAGACCCATAACAAGAGAAGATATTGAAAAGGTAATTAAAAAAAACACCCAACAAAAAAAGCTCTGGCCCAGATGGCTTCACTGGAGAATTTTACAAAACATTCAGAGAAGAGCTTGTACCAGTACTACTCAAAATATTTCAGAACATGGAAAAGGAAGCAACACTTCCGAATTCATTCTATGAAGCCAGCATAACCCTGATACAAAACCAGGCAAAGACACCACAAAAAAAGAAAATTACAGACCAATATCTCTCCTGAATATAGATGCAAAAATTCTCAACAAAATTCTAGCCAATAGAATTCAGCATCATATCAAAAAAAGAATACACTGCGACTAAGTAGGATTCATACCAGGTATGCAAGGATGGTTCAACATTAGAAAATCAATCAACGTAATCCACTGCATAAATAAAAGGAAAGAAACGAATCACACGATCATCTCAATAGATAGAGAAAAGGCATTGGACAAAGTCCAACACCAATTCCTGATAAAAACTCTCAATAAAATAGTTATAGAAGGGAAATTTCTCAACATAATAAAGAGCATCTCTGCAAAACCAACAGCCAACATCATTCTTAATTGAAGGAGGCTAAAAACATTCCCCTTGAGAACAGGAACTAGACAAGGATGCGTTTATCACCACTCCTATTTAACATTGTGCTGGAAGTTCTAGCTAGAGCAATAAGGCAAGAAAAAGAAATAAAGAGCATCCAAATTGGTAATGAAGAAGTTAAGCTGTCCGTATTCGAGGATGATATGATACTCTATATAGAAAACCATAAAGACTCCATGAGAAATCTACTGGAACTAGTAGATTCAGCAGAATAGCAGGATACAAGATAAGCGTATAAAAATCAGTTTGATTCCTATACACCAATAAAGAGAATGATGAAAAGAAATCAGAAAAACAATACCATTTAGAATAGCCCCTAAAAAAATAAAATACTTAGAATAAATCTAACCAGGGATGTAAAAGACCTATACAAAGAAAACTACAAAACACTACTGCAAGAAACCCATAGAGATCTACATAAATGGAAAAATACCCCATGCAAATGGATAGGCAAACACAACATTGTGAAAATGACAATTCTACCCAAAGCAATTTACAAATACAATGCAATCCTGATCCAGACACCAACAACATTCTTCAAAGAGATGGAAAGACTAATCATTAACTTTATATTGAAAGGGAAGAAGCCCTGAATAAGTAAAGCACTATTGAAGAAGAATAAAGTAGGAGGACCCACAACTACCTGACCTCAGAACCTACTATACAGCTAGGGTAATCGAAACAGCCTGGTACTGGTACAATGACAGATACATTGACCAATGGAACAGAATTGAGAACCCAGATGTAAATCCATCTACCTACGGTCACCTGATCTTCAACAAGGGCCCCAAGTCCATCAAATGGGGAAAAGACAGTCTTTTTAACAAATGGTGCTGGCAAAACTGGATATCCATCTGCAAAAAAATGAAACTGGACCCATACCTCATGCCATATACAAAAACTAATTCAAAATGGATCAAAAACCTAAATATAAAGCCAAAAACTATAAAGTGTATAGAAGGAAAAATAGGACCAATGCTACAGGCCCTAATACACAACATTAACTGGATATAGACCATAACCATCAACACACAAACCCCAAAAGAAAAGCTAGATAACTGGGATCTTATAAAAATCAAACACCTATGCTCTTCAAAAGACTTCACTGAAAGAGTAAAAGGAGAACCTACAGACTGGGAAAAAAATTTTGGACAGTACAAGTCAGACAAAGGTCTAATCTCAATAATCTACAAGAAAATCTGACACCTCTACAGCAAAAAGACAAATAATCCTATTAAAAATGGGCAAAGGAAATGAACAGACACTTCACCAAAAAGACATTCAAGCAGCCAACAGACACATGAGGAAATGTTTGCGATCACTAGCCATTAGAGAAATGCAAATTAAAACCACAGTGAGACACCATCTCACCCCAGCATAACTGGCAGGAATCAAAAACAGTGGAAAATAATAAATGTTGGAGAGCCCGCTGGGAGATGGGAACTCTTATGCACTGCTGGTGGGAATGCAAAATGATACAACCATTTTGGAAAACGATATGGCACTTCCTTAGAAAGCTAAAATTATATATACCATAGGATTCAGCAATCCCACTCCTAGGAATATATCCTAGAGAAATAAGAGCCGTGACATGAATAGACATATGCACACCCATGTTCATGGCGGCATTGTTCACAATAGCAAAAAGATGGAAACAACCTGGATGCCCATCAACAGATGAATGGATAAACAAACTATGGTACACACACAAAATGGAGTACCATGCAACTAGAAAGAACAATGATGAATCTGTGAAGCATCTCATAACATGGATGAAACTGGAGGACATTATGCTGAGTGAAATAAGTCAATCACAAAAGGACAAATATTGTACGAGACCTCTATTGTAAAAACCCATGAAAAAGTTCACACACAAAATGTAACAATCTTTGTTTTTTACCAGGGATGGGAGAGGTGGCGGGGGGGGATACTAAATAGGCAATAGATAAGTGGTATCTTTGGTGAAGGTTGAGACAGTACACAATACTGGGGAAACCAGCACAACTTGTACAAGGAAAGGTCATGGAAGCTCGATAGACATATTCAAACTCACTGAAGGACTGAATTGCTGGGCAGAGGGCTGTGGGGACCATGGTCTCAGGGAACATCTAGCTCAATTGGCATAACACAGTTTATAAAGACAATGTTCTACTTTCTACCTTGATGAGTAGCGTCTGGGGTCTTAAAAGCCTGTGAGCAGCCATCTAAGATACTCCACTGGTCTCACCCCTTCAGGAGCAAGGGAGAATGAAGAGAACAGGATACAGGAAAATGATAAGTCCAAAGAACTATTGGACCACAGCTACCAAGGCCTCCACCAGACTGATTCCAGTACAGGTAGATGGTGCCTGGCTACACCACTGACTGCTCTGACCTGGATCACAACAGAGGGTTCTGGACAGAGCTGGAGAAGGGTGTAGAACAAAATTATAACACACACACACAAAATAGCAGATTTACTGGCCTGAAAGAGACTTGAAAAACCCCGAAAGTATGGCCCCCAGACACTCTTTTATCTCTGTGGTGAAGTTACTTCAGAGGCTCACATTTCAGCTGGGGATTGGACAGCCCCATAAAATAAAATGGGACTAATGAGGCACATCAAATAAAATAAAATAAGATGGGACTAATGAGACACAGCAGTCCAGGAACAAGGACTAGAAGGCAGAAGGGGACAGGAATGATAGTAATAGGGAACCCAAGGAGTAAGGACAGTGTTGACAAGCAGTGGGGTTGTTAACCATTGTCATAGGGCAACATGTGTAGTAACTGTTTAATGAGAGATGATTTTGTTTTGTAAATCTTCATCTAAAGTGAGAATAGCAGCACCAGTGGAAGAACGTAATCGATGTTACTGAATTACGTATGTAGAAATTTTTGATATGGTGTATCTTTGTCTATGTTTATTTTCACCAAAAAAAATAAATAAATAAAAGTCAAGAAGGGAGAGGGTTGACATGTTGTGGGGCTGTTAACCAATGTCATAAAACAATATGTGTACTGACTGTTTAATGAGAAACTATTTGTTCTGTAAACCTTCACCTAAATTACAGTAAAAAAATTTAAAAAAAGATATCTGAAACAAACAAACAAAAAAAAATTCTCTGTGCTTTTTTTAGTCTCCTCTGTTCTAGAGTTCCAATCACAAGTAAATTGTTCTTCTGATAGTCTTCCACATACCTAGGTGTTCTTCATTCTTTTTTCTGATTGTTCCTCAAACAAATTAGTATCAAGGGATGTGTCCTCTATTTCGCTGATTCTTTCTTCCTTTGATTCAGTTCTACTTCTATGTCCTTCCATTATCTATTTATGTCAATTTATTGTTAATATCTAGGATCTCTAGCTGCTGGTTTTGTATTGTTTCTAATTCTCTATTTTGTTCTTATATGGTTTTTCTGAATTCTTCTACAGTTTTGTCTGTGTTTTCCTTGTTGTCTTTGAGGATCCTATATATAAGTCTTTTGAATTCCTTATCATGTAGTTTCATTACCATTTCTTCCTCAGGAAGATTTTTTTGCTCCTTTATTTTGTTCACTTGCTTGAGTCATATTGTCCTGTTTTTTTTTTATATGATTTGATATTGTCTGCTTAAGGCATTAAGGTGTTATTTTATTTATTTATTGCTAGCATGTTTATTTGCTTCATCCTGGTTTTTTGTTTTGTTTTGATATATAAGGGCAAGTTGGGGGGCATGCTCCACTGGTCTCTAATCTGGCAGCAGTCCTCACTACCTGTCTTTGGCTAGGTAGTGCAGCAGTTGACAGTGTGAGCATAGGTCTCTGTTCACTGGTCATGCAGAGCAGCTGAGGGTGGACTCGGTAGGTTTTGCCTGCCATCTGCTGATCGAGCTGCACAAGAATGGGCAATGGTACTTTCTGAGTGGGCATGGCAGTGGGTGTGCTGGGTGTGTTGGGTGAGGAGAAGAGCGCAGGAGTGCACTCTTTGCTGTTCACCTGATCAGCAGGCAGGGGTAGGTGGCAGGCAAGTGGGGGTGCAGGATCATGCTCTCCTCTGCTCACCCAGATAGGCATGTGGGGGTGGGTTGCGTGTGAGTGAGGTCAGGGGAGCGTGCTTTCTGCCACATGCCAGGTCTGCAGAGGGGGGTAAGTGGCAGGTGAGGAAGGACGTGGGTGTGTGCACTCCACTGATTGCCAGGTTGGCTGGCTGGGGTGGGTGATGTGCAAGCAGGTGCACCACAGCACACTCTCCAGGACTTGCAGAGTCGGTGGGCTTAGGTGGGTGGCAAGTGAGCAGGGGTGTGATAGTACATCCTCCACTGCTTTCCAGCAGAATGTAGCAAGGGTAACAAGTGCCCAAGGGCAATCTCTAAGTTGCAACTCCTCCATTTCTGAGATGAACAGACTTTGATATTGGCAACGTGTCAGCAGAAATGTCTTTCCCCCCTCTTTCCGGCTGCCTCAGTCAGATGCCTTTCAGATTTTTGGCACCTTGAAATGTTATCCTGCATCTTATGTAGTGCCCCCTTGGACTTGTACCTGTGGAGAAGTGCCACCCTCTGCCCCCTTGGTATGCCTCTGCTTACCAGATTGGCAGGCAGTGATGGGTGATCTGCGAGCAGGTGCATGGGAACGTGATCTCCACAGCTTGCCACTTTGGTAAGTACGAGTAGCTGGCAAGTAGGGTGCAGGAGCAGACTCTCCACCACTTCTGGGTTGGCAGCTGGTGCTGGACATGGTTGGGGGGGCTCATGTTATGGTCCCCCTGCAGGCAAGGTGGCAGGGGTATGGGGGTTCCTGCCACTAATGATCAAGAGGGTGGGTTGAGGGGGAGCATACTCTTCTAGTCACTAGATGTGGCTACCTGGGAACTTCTTGTTGGCTGCAGCCAGCAATCAGTACCTTGCCTTGATCAAGTACTAGATGTGTGTGTGTGGGGGTGGGGGGGGGACTGCCTTGAATCTGATTGCGGGAGGACCGCCTGCTGATCCTCTGGATCTATTACTTTGTGTGCACCACCGATCCTAATGATCTGGGACCACTACTGGTGAGTAGAACATTCTCTGTATCCTGGATCCCTCCCTACTCTGTGTAAACCAAGATCCCTAGAGCTCTATGGCCTCTCTCCTTTACATTCCCTCATTAGATCTGGATCATGTTCCACTCACATTGCTTTACTCGCTGTATGTCTACACATTTTTTTCTCTCTCATTGGGAAATCCATGAAGTTATCTTTCTGTGCTCCTCACCAAAGGTTGCAGCTAGCTTTGTCTCAAGATGGCCACACAGTGCCAGGGTGGCTGGCAGGGCACCTCGTATTCCATGTTACTCCTTCTTCTTTGCCTTTCTTCAATTTCTTCTTCCAGTTGGTGTTCAATCCAATTTTTTATCCTTTCTTCTGATGTTCTGGGTTCCAGGATTGTCATCTGCATCTGTTTCACTTGATTTCTTGGGTCTTTGCTGTAAAGGGACAGCATGGTGTGTCTGGCTACATCACCATCTTGGCTCCTTCTCTCAAGTCCTTTTAACCTTGAAACATTTTTTCTTACCATTTTCTGCTCTTAGAAGAAGCAATTTTGATTGTTCCATTTATCTAAAGTCCACTTTTCTTGTCAGTGTGACAATTCCTCCAAAGTTTATCAATTAATTTAAAAGTAATAAAAACTCCTTTATTAAGACCGTGCTACAAAGATATTATATTCCCTTTTCTCTTAAAATTACCTCAAACACAAGAAACACAAAGAGCAACTTTGATCAAACAAAGAGACATTTAAAAACCTAAATCACAGTGTAGGAAGACTGAACGTAATTGGAGAATAGCAAATGATTTTGTAGAAGGGTGGAGCTTACACTAGGTGCCTGCAGAAGAGAATATTCTCTTCTCATGTAGCTTTGCAATGTCTCAGATACTGGAGGTAAGTATAACAAAATGTGGGCGTATGAGACAAAAGGAGTAAAAAAACAGGACTATTATGAACTTCTGTTTAAAGAGCAGGTAGACCCAAAGATCCTTTCATCTAACTCTAAATGACACAGGTGTATTCTCTGGGGCTGTCAAAGAGGAGGGCTGGGATAATGTTCCAAATGAAAACAGATCTGTCCAACAGTGGACCCCACTCATCTCCAGAACCCCAGGCAGGAGATTGTAGAAGTATTTCCTGAACAAACTTAACTGACCTAGTGAAGTCAGTTTCCCAGGGAAAAGACCACAGATCTTCTTGAATGTATCATTGGAGGGTTCTCAATTATTGAAAATTTCTTAGGAAAGCCCATAAGTTGACATGGGTTTGAAGATTGATTAGTGCCACAAACTCTATTTTAGATTAAGATTCTATTTCTGAAGTCTGCCTGTCAGAAGGAGATAAGGGAAACAATCATATAGCTCAATTCACCAGTCAGTCTACTTCACTTGGAGCCTTGCTAGTGCAGTGATCAAGAGTTCAGCTGCTAACCAAAAGGTCAGTAGTATGAATCCACCAGCTGCTTTTTGGAAACCCTATGGGACAGCTCTACTCTGTCCTATAGGGTCACTATGAGTTGGAATAGACTTGACAGCAATGGGTTTTTTGAAAATGTGCCTTTATTTTGGGACAATTATGCTGACCTGACTTAGTAATATAAGCAAACCATCAGGAATTATAGTGCCTCTGACAGGTGAAAGTTGAGTGGAGTCATCCATAAAGATTTTCCAGTCAGCTTGTAAGGGCCTTATTCAAATATAATTGATAGAATATAAAAGGGTTACAAGAGGAATCCTTGTGTTGGATGTATTCTGTATCTTGAATGTGGGGGTAGACACACAAGCCAGTGCAAGTGATAAAACTGCATAGAACTAAATTCACACACACACACACATAAACACATATAAATAAGAGTATGCAAAACTGGTGAAATCTAAATAAATTTGATGTAGTGCATCAATATCAATTTCCTGGTGGTAATATGTGGTATAATTACCACTGTGGCACACTGTGTAAATGGTATATGAGATTTCTCTGCATTATTTCTTACAACTGCATGTAAATCTACACTCATCTCAAAATAAAAGATTAAAAAAAAAACAAAAAACTAGACCCTGTAGTCAAGTTTTGATGAGAAGCAAGCTTTATCATTCATAAATCTAAATTAATATACTTATTATTTGAAAGTTAATGAGTATGAAATCATGACACAATTCTATAACTACAAATGATTCAAATGAAGTTCTAATTACATAATTCCCCACAGTTTGTCCAAACAGTTAAAAGTAAAACAAGCACAGGAGACTTGGGCCAAACTAAAATCGTCATTGAATTTAACTCATATAAATGATTTACAATGGTATTCATTGTTATATTATATTAACTAGATTCCATTAAGACACATTATTAGTAATCACTTAAACTATAAAATAAGATTGTTTCAGGGTTTCCTTGTTAGAAATGGAAGGAAAATTCTAGAACAATGAGTGAATGAAACAACAATTTAGAGGAAAGAAAGAGCAATGATAGGGACTTAAGAAGGGAAGAGTCATGCAGTTCTCACAAGTTTCCACAAAAAAGAAAATATACTCTTACATAGAAGAGAAAGATAAAAATAAGTCTTAGAGCTGTCAGAAGCTTATCATTCTCTGAGGAGAAATTCACAAGAAGAATTTGTATTCTAGGATCAAAAAGAGACAATTTAAGAGTTGAAGTTAAGGAAATAGTTTCATAATCACCAAGAGGAGCAATCCCCTCAAAGATTTCCTGACACTATACCAAGAAACAAAATAGAATTACCAGATAGTGACAATGTGGCATGGCTTCTTGCCCTATTATCTTGCATGTGAAAAATGGAGAAAATGTCCATTTTCATCAACTTGTTTGTTCATAGCAGAACTCTTATTCATCAAAAATCTTTTTTTTTTCTTCTCCTCATAGATCTGAAGAGGTACACAGATGATCTCAATTTTAGAATACATACAAATGAAAAGTTAGTTCCACTTTTATTGAGGCTCCAGGCTTTAAAGTCTAATAAGAAGAAAATAACTGAAAATTATTTTGAATGGTTGTAGTTAACGCACAGCTGTTATAGGAGAGCTGAAGATGGAAACTCAGCTAAGCTTGAAAGTTCAAAAAAAAAAAAAAAATTTAGGTAATGATTTTCAGCTGAGGAAGTGCAATCTTTTAGCCCATATTTTGAAGAAAGGGCATACACTGAATCCAGAAAGGGAAAGGGGAAAATTAAATTCTTTACACACTCTTCTCATCTATTTCCTCATTTAATTTGCTAGATTCTTTCTGGGTATTTTGAAGTTTAAGGTGTGAAGATATGTGCTTTTGTAAGAATAGCAGAACTTGGTTTTGTTGTTATTAGATGCCAGAGCAAAAATTAAAAACAAAAACAAAGAAAAAACAATAAAAAAAGAAGTCTCGTTTTTTTCCCTCTCTCCCGCTTTTCTAATAGTACCAAAAATACATTTGGGTTTCCTGTAAGTCAGATGATGTAAATTAGAGAAAATCCATACAGTTAACATTACCAAATCAACTAAGGATTTTTTTTTTTCTTCAAGGGGAAATAAATTTGACCTGTAAAACATTCTCTTTTCTTAGTTTCTGTTCTCCAGACTGTTGGTTTCCATCCTTCCTTTGTGGCTGCTTCATTTCAGCCATCTTAGAAAACATCTGTTCCATATCGTCTCTCTTAGAGCTGATTTTCTCAAGGTTTGAGCCTTGTTCTTTTTCATGAACATACTTTTTGCATTACCATATGCTAATGATTCAGAAATATATATACCCACTTCAGATCTACCCACTTGTTTCCATCCCTGCTCCCCACATTGTATGCTGGACATTGTATGCTGGACATAGCACAATCTCAAATCTGACATTCCTAAATCTAAGTTTCCTTCATTGATGAATGGGGCCACCATACTCAGTTACCAGGACAAAGTATCACATATGACTCCTTTTTCTCCCTTATAGACATATCAATCCATCACCAAGTCTTATTGTTTTTCCCTATCCATCTTTAAAATTTTTATCCTTCTTCATTTTAAATGTCAAGGTCTAATTCAGATCATCATCATTTAATATACATTTATAATACAGCCTCCTAACTAATTTAGCTAAATTCACATTTACCTCACTTGAAATAATTTTCCACAATAAATCTGGAATAATCACTATCAAATGTGTACCTGGATCACTATCCTATTAAATCCTTCAACCGTTTACCATTGTATATACGATTATGGATTACCTCCTGAATAAAAATTTTCAGTATCTGTGTTTATGCTTACTTTCTCAGTTTCTCTATTTCTACTTCCCTTTAATCTTTCAAGTTTTCAGCTTAAATATTTGTTCACAGAGTATCTGCATTCTAGCATTGAAGTTAATACACACTGATGCTTTTATAGTATTATGGTGGCAAAAAATAAACAAATAATAATGTAATTTCTACAATCAACAGAAAGAAACACAAAAGACTCCTTTTATGAGGGAAAGTACAATTCAAAGGCTAAGAAATTTAACATAAATTTGTTAGAGAAACCAAACTGATCATAGGAAAATATATAAAGAAGAAAAATGTTCCTTCCAGAAGCTCACATTTCCTCCTTTCTCCCTAGCCAATGAAGCAAAGCTATTAAACCTATTTTTCAGAATTTCACTCATATTCCATTTTAATTGTGATGTCAGTAATTATTTGGCTCCTTATTTGCACTAGTCTATTGTAAAGAATTCTCTAGTCATTTGCTTTTTCCATCATGCAAATAAAACATCAGTGAACTATATGTGTCACTGTATTTAGCATCAAGTTCAAATATATTGGAGAAAATAATATATGTAGTCAAAACATACATATTTTCACTTATTGTGATTTAGCTATTGAGAGTTAGCATAACATAGTGATTATGAAAACAGACTGATTATGTTCAAATATTGGCTCTGCCATTTCCTGGCTGTATAATCTTGAATCTACTACTTAAAATACTACTTAAAATAGAAATACTATTAGCATCTATATCATAGGTGTCAATGTGGTTTAAGCATGTTATGGATATGAATTATGTAGATTAGTTCCTGGCACAGAGTAAACATCATATAAGTGGCAGCTATTAATATGAATCATCTGTGCAACTACTTGGCATTTGGTATGGAATTTCAGTAAAAGAACAAGAAATACAAAGTTTTGGATCCCAATGGAAACATTGTATTCTGAATTCTCACACAGTCCAATTTAGTCAATACCATCTACATAAATCAATGAGGACACTGGATTTGCACCCATGGAAACTGCAGGAATGAACCAGTAGATATCATACAAATTAATGCGCAAATTTTACTAGGAGTTAAACATTAAAATATAAACCATAAAACCAGTGAATGAGTCTTTTACTAGGATTTGGGGCGTCTAAGATGCTAAGTTTTTTCTTCTCCTTTTTTTTTTTTAATAGACAAATCTTCTTACAATTCTGTGACATAGGAAGTTATGTACTTACATTGAAAATTTGCTGGTATAAACACTTGGGTCTCCTTTGTCTTGTAATCTGCTTGTACAATGTGCCCGTCTTCAAATAACTGACAAGTTGCCAAATATCTTCCGTGTGTTTTGTCCCAGAGGAGGGAAGATACCACATGCCTGTGAAACTACCATCAGAGAATCACTTTATTTCTCAGCATTAGTTTGATGCCCGGCTTATGGAGGGCACTTAATAAATATTTGTTAAATAAATGCATTATTTACCAGGATTCACACTATAATAGCTTACATCATAGAACTTGTCAAAATATATTTTTTTTTGTATCACAAAGAACTTAAGTACATACTACATGATCAGTCCAACTGAAGTATACATAGTTATTTCACTAATGTTACCAAAAACATAAGAAGTATCACATTAGAGTTATTTGAGGCGTCTCTGGTATTTCACTTATGTCAAAAAGTGGCTTTTACCATTTACTACCAAGTAAATTTCCACATCAGCAACATGGAATATATTCTGTGTTTATCATAGATATAATGTATGTTAAATGTCTATCTATACTTTATATCTATCTATCTATATCTGACTCGAGAACAATGGGTTTGGGTTTTTTTTTTTTGGTATATTTATATATCTGTATATTTATATATATGATCTGGAGAGTAGAGACTTCCTAAATCTTAAAGGGCTTGGCCACGGTAAGAAAAGCTAAGGTAAAGTCCAATTTCCTTTTCCCCTAGATATATGATAGAAAAACTTACACAACAGCTTTCTCTGCTGGCTAATAAGTGTACCTAAGTAAAACAAAGGAAGAAATACTTCATGACACGCTATTTAAGTTAAAAGTTGGGGTCCTCGTATTGTCTTATAATCACCTTGTGACTATGACTCAGGATTGCATGATCATGAGTCGACCCCAGCCACCACGTATGTAATTATGTATGCTTCCTAGTCACAGTCCCTTCCCTGCTTCTATAGTCCCACCTATGACAGTGATGAATTGACCTGCTACCAATCATGACCTTGCGATGATTTTCTTTGTCCTCTATGGTATGTAATAGACACCATGACCATGATTCAGTAGATTTCTTCAGCCTCTGTACTGGGTACATGCTTATGATCTCCCTTACTCGTATGATTGTCTTTATCTTTGTCTTGGCTTAATAAAAATCTCTTTTGATTAAATTTGGGTTTGGGGTCTGTTTCCCAGTGCATGGAAAGGGTCCCCTCGCTGATACCTGAGTCTCTAAAATATCTACTGATGTTTTCAATATATTCTGCTTATAATTGCCAGATTAATCTTCCTAGACTATCTAAGATTTATTTATATCACTTGTCTGTTCAAAATTTCTTAAAGAAGGAGGAATGCTGGTATTTCTGGAGTGTTTTATATATATATATATACACACACACACACATATATATATATATAAGCTCACAAACACACACACATATATATATATATTACAGAAGTGTATATATATGAAGACAAGAAAAATGAGTCTTTGGTATATTTTTAATAATCAGCTAGGTATGTTTGAGAGTGAAGATGAATTACAGAACTTTGTCAGTTCTGTTATCAGGGAGATTACTGTTTAACAAGATAGACTTTAACAAGCTATTTAATCAATTTGGATGTCTGAATCACATTGAAGTTAAGAAAAAATAGTACTTAGTATATTCTCAGCACTGAACTAAATGTGTGAGTGGCAAAGGGAAAGGTAAGACCTTTGTCTTAAATCAAGAAGTGTTCAAATATTAAATATAACAAGTCCAGGATTTTAAAATGTGAAATAAAATATTTGGGCTTTTTTTGTTAAATTTTTTTTTAAATTAATATTTTATGCTCAGTGTACCATGCAGCAGCAAACAACACAAGAGAGCATAGTTCATAACCAAAGTATTTGATACAGTCAACAAGTGTTGTGAAGATGAGAAGAAAGAAAACTGTAAGTGTAAAGTTACCAAGAGGAAGTGTTAGAAGGGAGACCTTGAAGAATCAGTAGGAATTGGTGGGACAAAATTGGAAATCATTTCAGGACAAGGAAAACAATCAGACTTTAGACATGGAATAAAGAATGTGTGGTGTTACTCAGTGTGTGGCCTTATACAAATAGGAGAGTATAGAAGAAGACAACAGAAGGAGTTCACATCATATGAGGGTTTGGAATTCAAAAAGGAGGGAAAGGAGAGTCTTTAAGAAATTTTGAACAGACAGGTGACATAAATAAATCTCAGATAGTCTAGGAAGATTAATCTGGCCATTATAAGTAGGATATATTGAAAATATCAGTAGATATTTTAGAGACTCAGGTATCAGCGAGGAGACCCTTCCATGTGCCAACTGTGAAAAGATATAACCTCAGGGTAGAATCAGAGGAGTGAAAATGGGGAGAGAAAGAGGAATGCTGATATACCTTTAAGAAGTTGAGCAGATAAGGAGTGCCTTAGTAATCTAGTGCTGCTATAACAGAAATGCCACAAGTGGATGGCTGTAACAAAGAGAAATTTATTCTCTCATAGTCTGGAAGGTTAGAAGTCCAATTCAGGGTACTAGCTCTAGGGGAAGGCTTTCTCTCTCTTTCGGCTCTTGGGGAGGGTTCTTGTCACCAATCTTCCCCTAGTTTAGGAGCTTCTCAGGGCAGGGACCCTGGGTCCAAAAGACAAACTCTGCTCCCAGCTCTTCTTCCTTGCTGGTAGGTGGTCCCTCTCCTCTCTTTTATGTCTCAAAAGAGATTGACTCAAGATATAACCTACACTTGTAAATTTGTCGATTGAGTCCTGCCTCATTAACATCATAGAGGGTAGGATTTACAACACACAGGTAATTAGATCACAAAATGGAGGACAATCACACTATACAGGGAATCGTGGCCTAGTCAATTTATACACATTTTTAGGGAACACAATTGAATCCATAACACTGAGGCTGGAGGAAAACAATGAGTAAGTGATAAATTTATGATTTCAAACTGAGGTGATTGGAAGAATGGGGGTGTAGCTGACAGAAACAAAAATAGGGGAAAACAAATGTTTTTTGAGAAAAACCTATTGAGTTTTTTTTTTTTTTTTTTTTTGGTGACATATTGAGTTTTAAGTGATGGTTAGTTCACCAAATGGAAAGCAGAGTGATGAATCTCATGGGGTCACTTGGATTAAAAGGCAAAGATTTTGAATCTGGGAATATCAGTATAAATATCAGAATGGATTATTTTGCAAAAAGAGAGATGAGAATGTTCCAAGGGTTGAGTTTTGGAGAATAACCACTATTAGGATACAAGAGAAGAGACAGGGGATCAGAGTAGAAGCTAAATTACCTACGAAATGTATCTATAAAATACTAACTAAATGTCAATATGAATAGCCCCGGAAATGCCACATTTTTATATGCAACACAGTGTTAAAAGTCAAAGAATAAAAGTTAAGTAAAAAAGAAAAAGAAAAAAAAGTCATTTCATCAAAAAAAAAATGATGGTATTTTAATTAGCAAACATGCCTTCCTCTTCTAACTAAAATCTTGCACACAGAACACGCAATTTGAAAGAGGGCTGTTTGTGAAACCGCACTTTAATTCTCAATATGATTGGCAGAAAAACTTTATCTGGTAAATTGTGACTGTTGCCTGATATTGTGACAATTAATTTGAGTATTTGGAACCATGTATCTTATGGTTTCAAAATACCAACTGAAAATTCTGGCATAACTTTTATTTTGCCTGCCTGAAGTGTAAGCAATTAGTACCACTATGTATTAGTAAAATGTTCATAGGTTATTCACAAGAAGAAATGTTTTCTGCTCTCCTGTGCTTCTTCTATTCAACGCATTAAATCTATTCTTCGGATGGTCTCCAAATTCAGTGGGATATACTCAAAATTGTATTTTGATTCTCGTGGAATTGTTTTAATTTTCTTCACCATCAACTTGAACTCGCCTGTGAGCAACCCGTCTGTTCCACAGTCGGCCCCTGGCCTTGTTCTGACTGATGATATTGAGCTTTTCCATTGTCTCTTTCCACAAATGTAGTCGATTTGATTCTTGTATTTTCCATCTGATGAGGTTCACATGTATAGTCGCTATTTATGTTGTTGAAAAAAGGTATTTGCAATGAATAAGTCCTTGGTTTTGCAAAATTATATAATGTAATTACCAATGTCTTTCTATCACGAAGGCCACATTGTCCAACTACAGATGCTTCTTTGTTTCAACTTCCACATTTCAGTTACCAGTAATTATCAGTGCATACTGACTGCATGTTTGATCAATTTGAGACTGCAGAAGTTGGTATAAATCAATTTCTTCATCTTTGGCATTAGTCGTTAGTGTGTAAATTTGAGTAATAGCTATATTAACTGGTCATCCTTGTAGGTGTATGGCTATTATCCTATCACTGACAGCTTTGTACTTCAGGATAGATCTTGAAATGTTCTTTTTGACTGTGAATGCAACACCACTCCTCTTCAATTTATCATTCCCGGCATAGTAGACCATTTAAAATGGCCAATAACAGTCCATTTCAGCTCACTAATGCCTAGGATATCAATCTTTATGTGTTCTGTTTCATTTTTGATGACTTCCAGTATTTCTAGATTTATATTTCGCACAGTAAACGTTTCAATTATTAATGGATGTTTGCAGCTCTCTCTTCTCATTTTGAGTCGTGCCATATCAGCAAATGAAGGTCCCAAAAGCTTGACTCCATCCACATCATTAAGGTCGACTCTACTTTGAGGAAGCAACTCTTCCCCAGTCATATTTTGAGTGCCTTACAACCTGAGGGGTTCATCTTCTGGCCGTATATAAGACAATGTTCTGCTGCTATTCATAAGGTTTTCACTGGCCAATTTTATCAGAAGTATATGGCCAGGCACTTCTTCCTAGTCTGTCTTAGTCTGGAAGCTCTACTGAAACCTTTCCACCACCGGTGACCCTGCTGGTATTTGAAATATCTGTGGTATAGCTTCCAGCATTGAACACTAATGACCAAAGACCAGATGAATTGTCAGATGACATCAAGGTCACAATACATGAAGAAAGCAAAATGTCATTAAAAAAATAGGAAAGAAAGAAAAGACCTAAATGGATGTCAGAGGAGACTCTGTAACTTGCTCTTGAACATAGAGTCACTAAAGCGAAAGGAAGAAATGATGAAGTGGAAGAGCAGAACAGAAGATTTCAAAGGATGGCTTGAGAAGACAGTGTAATATAATGAAATGTGCAAAGATCTGGAGTTAGAAAACCAAACGGTTAGAACACATTTGGCATTTGTCAAGCTGAAAGAACTGAAGGAAAAATTCAAGCCTCGCGTTGAAATATTGAAGGATTCTATGGGCAAAATATTGAATGACACAAGAAGCATCAAAAGAAAATGGAAGGAATACAGAGTCACTGTACCAAAAAGAATCAGTCAACGTTCAACCATTTCAGGAGGTTGCATATGATCAAGAATTGATGGTACTGAAGGAAGAAGTCCAAGTTGCACTGAAGGCTTTGGCAACAACAACTACAAAAAAAAGTCTCCAGGAATTGACAAAATATCAATTGAAATGTTTCAACAAATGGATGCAGTGCTGGAGGTGTATGCCAAGAAATTTGGAACACAGCCACCTGGCCATCCAACTGGAAGAGATCCGTGTTTGTGCCCATTCCAAAGAAAGGTGACCCAACAGAATGTGGAATTATAGAACAATATCATTAATATCACATGCAAGTAAAATTTTGTGGAAGACAAATTAAAAAATGTTGCAGCAATACACCTACAGGGAACTGCTTGAAATTCAAGCCGGATTCAGAAGAGGGTGTGGAACAAGGGATATTACCGTTGATGTCAGATGGATCTTGGCTGAAAGCAGAGTATACCAGAAAGATGTTTAGCTGTGTTTCATTGACTATGCAAAGGCATTCAACTGTGTGGATCATCACAAATTATGGACAGCATTAGGAAGAATGGCCGTTCCAGAACACTTAATTGTGCTCTTGCAGAACCTGTACATAGGCAGTCATTCGACCAGAATAAGGGGATAGTGTGTGGCTTAAAATCAGGAAAACTGTACGTCAGGGTTGCAACCTTTCACTATTCTTATTCAATCTATATGCTGAGCAAGTAATCTGAGAAACTAGACCATATGAAGAAGAACATGGCATCAGGATTGGTGGAAGACTCATTAACAACTTGTGATATGCAGATGACAAAACCTTGCTCACTGAAAGTGAAGAGGACTTGAGGCACTTACTGGTGAAGATCAAAGGCCACAACCTTCAGTATGGATTACACCTCAAAATAAAGAAAATAAAAATCCTCATAACTGGACCAATAAGCTACATCATTATAAATGGAGAAAAGATAGATGTTGTTAAGGATTTCATTTTACTTGGATCCACAATCAATACCCACTGAAACAGTAGTCAAGAAATCAAATGATGTATTGCATTGAGCAAACCTGCTGCAAAAGATCTCTTTAAAGTATTGAAAAGCAAAGATGTCACTTTGAGGATTAAGGTATGCCTGGCCCAAGCCATGATATTTTCAATCACCTCATATGCATGCAAAAACTGGACAATGAATATGTAAGACCAAGGAAGAATTGATGATGCCTTTAAATGGCACCTAACACCTAATGACAACAACATGCTGCTTCTTATACAATATTGTTCTAACTTTTTTGTTTGTTTTGTTTTGCATGTTTGTTTCTGGATTCGTTTAATCTCAGCACTTTTATTTTAATTAATTAAATTTCTAAGGAGTATTTACTTCAGTGAAAACAATTCCACTGTGTACTCCTGTGTAAAAATAAAAACATTCAGAATTAGATATGGTGACCAACATATTTTATGTTCTGTAACATTTTCCGTCATGTACTTTGTGGCAAAAACTGTTCTAAATACCATATGCACACTAAGTTATTTCATGCACAAGGCAATGTTATAAGGTAGGCCTTGCTATCATACCCAAGCTTAAAGGTAAGAAAACTGAATTACAGAAAAGTTAGTTGTACCTAAGACCACATCTCTAAGAAATCCAAGTTGTTTTATCAAGACTTTTGAGATTTAAGGACAAGAATCATTTTGGTTATTACTGAGCTGAGATCATTGCTGTTGTTGTTAGATGCCATCGAGTCAGTTCCGACTCACAGCCACTCTATGTACAACAGAACAAAACACTGCCCAGTCCTGCATCATCCTCACAATTTTTGTTATACTTAAGCCCATTGTTGTAGCCACTGTGTCAATCCATCTCACTGAGGGTCTTCCTCTCTTTCGCTGACCCTCTTCTGCTTCACCAAGCATGATGTCTTTCTCCGGGGACTGATCCCTCCTGATAACATGTCCAAAGTATGTGAGAGGTAGACTCACCATCCTTGCTTCTAAGGAGCATTCTGACTGTATTTCTCCAAGACAGTTTTGTTCATTCTTTTGGCAGTCCATGGTATATTCTTCACCAACATCAAAATTATGGTGAGATTATTAGAAAACCTAAAAATGTTGATATTTTTATTTTAAGTTTCTTTTTTGTCTGTTTGATTTTTCCATCCCATCTTAATTTTGTAAAATTTACCATCATTTTAATGTTTCTTGAATGACTATTTATTCATAATTTATTTATTTTTAATAATCTTTTAGACACCATTACTACATTTTAGATATCTCCCACCAAGTGAAATAAGGAACTGGGGTATTGGTTTTAGGGATAAAACATTAGGTTTTCTGTTAGTGTGAAACAATAAGAGAAAAAGCACTTAATTAATTTTGCTTTTTTCCCCCCAAGAAACTATTATTAAATTAACGGAATTTAAATCACTAAACATACGTTGCCATCCATGTTTAAATAATTGATGAGTTGATCAAATACTAATGCCTAGTTACCTTTCCAATAACAAATTTTTAAAGTTAATCACTGCTTAAATATAACTCTGCTCTAAGTCAGTCTGAAGAAGAATTCACTTTCAAGTATTTATCTGCAATTATAGCCCTTGAGGGAATTCCTAAAGGCCTACTTTGACGTTTAGTTTCAGATCATTTTAGGATTTGGCAAGAAAATAAATAAAAGAACTTTACACCTGTACAATTACTCCCTCCTTCCCTTCCCTGTACACATATACAAATATACACATACATTTTCTGTGTATATATTTGAAGACGTGAAAGCCGTTAAGTGTCTTTTTAGTATATTCTTTCTCTCTGTGTATTCCCTACTCAAAACATCTCTTCCCTGTTGGTTAAGTAATGTTTCAATATAACGAAAATCTCAAATTCAGCTACCTCTGTGCCCCAAGTGATCAGAAGAGATAAAGATCATAGAGTACTTTTTATATTCCACCTGGGTTTTGTTTTCCAGTCAAGGAGTTCTCCAGCAATTCACTTATTCTCCTTTACTTCCCTTCTTCACTGCTTAGACACATGCAAACAAAGGCTTAGTTCTGTGAGTACTATAGTTCAGGTGTCTTGCCATATACCTAATAAACAGAACAGCTGGAACAGTTATCGTTTAAAACACACAATGCCTTTTTAAAAATTTCCAGAATATATTAAATTGCATTTAAATAGAACTATTTTTAAACAGAAATGCATCAAAACTTTCCCAATATCTTTAAAAAATGATGTGCAAATGTCCCAGAGACTAAAGTCTCCATTGCCATTTAATAAAAAGAAAAGATGGTTAAGTGGAAGGTCAGTGGCCTTTTCTTCAACTCCTCTCCATTCCGATTGCCACTCATTCACACCAGATAATATCATTTTCCCCTTGAAATACTGAATATATTCTAATAATTGGTCATCCACATCCTATACTTATCTTTCTCCAAGCAATCCTCTATACTCCTGGCATGATAATCTTTATAAAATTATTTTTAAGTATTTATAATCTTTAAGTGGCACACTATACATAGTCAATGATAAAATATCCGAACTATTTTGCATCTTTCAATACCTGGCCCCTGCTCACATTGGTTTTCTTGATTATTCTGCCTCTCATTGGAGTGCACTTCCTGGTCTCTCTCAGTCTGGCTCTTCCTGAAATCCTCTCTGAACTCTTATTACTCTGGGGTAGTTTCACAGCTTCTTGTGTAGATAGTTTTCACTCTAACCTAACATATCACACAGTAGCAAAGGGTTTACGCATTAGTTTCCCCTGTTAGAAAGTCAATACAGCTGAAACAATCTGTTAGTATTATATCTGAACATTCAGTGTCAAAACAGTGCCTGACACAAAGTAGACACTCATAACATGTATTGAATAAATAAATGGAATCCAAATCTCTAGCTCAGGGATTTATAATAATTCACCTAGGAAATGCTGGCTACCCTAGAATATACATGAGCAATATATTTCCCTGGATTTATATTTCAGAGTGTACTGTTATCCATTTCCTGCCACTGCCGTCTTAATTTTATACTAAATTTCTTCTTTATGTTAAGTCTTTTCAGAAAGACACATAAAATAATGATATTCAATAAATAGGGCCATAACTATAGTTAAAACAATGAAAGACTTCTAAGTCAGCTGGAATAGAGCCAGAGCCCTTAACTCCTAAGGTTTCTCACAAATATCTAGCTGCCATGGCCAATCCCCTTGAATCTCCCTGTGACCTCACTAGGATCCAAAACTCACACCTGGCACAGCATAGGGCTTTCTTTAAAAAAAAAAAAAAAGTAATTATTTAAAATATTATCTTTGGAGACTGTCATGGATTGAGTTGTGTCCCCCCAAAATATCTGTCAGCTTCCAGTATTGTATGATTGTGTTATCTCATGTGATTTCCTTGTGTGTTGTACAAAACTCTACTATGATGAGATTATATGTGATCTCCTCATGTGTTATAAATTCTATCACTGTGATGAGGTTATACCGATGAGATTGACAAGATTAGTGTCTTAATGCAATCTCTTTTGAGATATAAAAGAGAGAAGCGAGCAGAGACACATGGGAACCTCATACCACCAAGAAAGCAGTGCTGGCAGCAGAGCGTGTCCTTTGGACCTGAGGTTCCTGTGCAGAGAAGCTCCCAGACCAAGGGAAGGCTGATGACATGGACCTTCCTGCAGAGCCAACAGAGAAAGCGTTCCCCTGGAGCTGACACCCTGAATTTGGACTTGTAGCCTAGTGGACTGTGAAGAAATAAACTTCTCTTTGTTAAAGCCATCCACTTGTGATATTTCTGTTGGAGCAGCACTAGATGACTAAAACAGGGACATTCTTAAAATTCTTCTTTGGAAGCAAAAAATTCAGGACCCCACCCCTGCATAGACATTTTGTATCTGTGTTTTTTTAAAAGAAAGCCCCCTCCCAGTTGCTTAAGTTCCAAGCCCAGAATCTAGAATCCCTTTCCCATTTACAGTCATCAAAGATTGTGTTTTTCCACCCAATATCATCCCTGTGCTATAAAGTGCATTGCAACATGACTTAGAAAAGTGTTCTATTATTGGTTTTCTTCTAGCAGCTGACTGTTATTTGTGCAATAATGAATATTTGCTCCACTAATACCAAATTTCGAGTCCTGGTGGTGTAGTGGTTAAGAGTTCCGCTATTAACCAAGAGGTTAGCAGTTTGACTCCACCAGCCACTCCTTGGAAACCCTGTGGGGTAGTTCTACTCTGTCCTATAAGGTTGCTATGAATTGGAATTGAATTTATGTTCTTCTCTCTTTTTGTATCATTCTTTGTACACAAATTTTTGTTTCAATGCTAGATTGTAACTCTTTAAAATAACTTTAAATGACAGTTAAACTCAGCAGTGTTCATAATTCAGTTGATAATACAAACACCTATGACCCAGTTAGAATATATTCAGTCAATAACAACTATTTCCTGATTTTAGAGATACTAAAACGTCAAAAAGAAATGCACCTTACAATTTTTAATAAGGTAATGGTTACTCCTTTTAACTTAGCAAAGTTAAATAAAAATGGGGAACCTCAGTGTAGAAAGGGATATACTAATACCCCACTACCCCCACCCCCCGCACATACATATCTTCATGTGGAAAGCAATCTGGGAAATATGTACAAAAAAATAAAAACCTATTTAAATATTAATATGCTTTTCTTATTACCTCAAGGAAATAATATAAAAGAATAATACAGGACAGAAGTTCATTTCAGCATTGTTCATATTAAGTTTAAATTGAAAACAATATTGTAATCCTGTAATTGGAATATAACTGAGTCTTCAGATATATAAAAATTTCAGACTGTTTCATAGCCATTAAAAAGTAATTCATGCTCTGTATATAAAAAAGAAGATAATTCATTGTATAGAAAATAACTTCAGATAAAACTTTTCAGTTGGGGCCCTGGTAACAAAGAACAAACCCTTGTTAATAGCTGTATTCAGTATTTTGTCAATCCTCAGAACCAAAGCAGGGCTCACTCATTTACTGGCTATATCCCTTTGAAATAGGTGTGGTTTTTAATTAATATTGTTGAAGGAATTTTCCTTGTAATGCAGAAAAACTGGAGGGTCATCCAATTTTCAAGAAGTAAGATACTATGCCAATGTTCCCAGAGTCAGTTTCTACTTCTGGTGTCAAAAGAAGGAGATGTATCCAAGAGGAACATATCCGCAGAGTTTTCAGATAAAAAGAAGAGACTTATTGCTTACTGGCTCATTTCCTTTTAGATTTTGAAGCTATAATTACAGTAGGTAATAGCATAGTATTGCAGCCAAACAATTCTGATAATTTAACAGATGATTTATCTTTTCTCAAAATAACACTATTAGTACATAAATATATTTGATAATTTTTCTCATTTATTCTTCCCCAAGTCAGCTAGTGACATCAAATATTTAGCGGAAAAAAAAACCTGTATGCATCTGCTTATAGGGATCCAGAATTGTTCTCATTGAAAGATAAACAAATAGAAAAACGAAAAAAAAATTGAAAAACAATGTAGAATTTTAGGGAAAATCTGAGTTAGATAGGTAAGAACAATACAAAGTACACAAGATATAAGAAGAAAATATTTTATTTTAGAGAAAAGTTACTTCGCACATTGCATCATATTAAAAACTTCTGACTTAAAAGATGATACATAAGACATCAAAGATAGCAGAATGAAATGAAAATACAACTGATTATGCCTAAGATAGACATTAAAGAATTATAAACAGCAACAAAAAACAGAAATAGCATTGTATAAAACCAAATCAAGAATATACACTTTTAGAAGCCACATTCCAAACCAAACCAACTCTTGCTGTTGAGCTGATTCCAACTCATAACAACCCTATAGGACTGGGTAGCACTGCCTCAAGGGGTTTCCAAGGCTGTAGGGTCCCTATGAGTTGGAACTGACTCAATGGCAACGGGTTTAATCTTTACAGAAGCAGACTGCAATATTTTTCTCCCATGGAGTGGCTCCTGGGTTCTAACTGCAGTCCTGTTGGTTAGCAGTGGAGCACTTAACCACTATGCCACCAAGCCTCCTTTAGAAGTCACTTTAGGAGCCCTATATAGACTTTAGGAGTCACAAAGTTTTCTTAATAAAATAGACATGGAAAAGGAAGAGACTATCATATAGAAGTGAAGAAGGTAAATGAAACATAAGATCATTCAAAGTTGTAAGAGAAGTAACATTTGCTAAAATGGCTGTTATTTGTAATTTGTGAAGTCTTACTCAGACCCACAAAATGTGTTAAGTAAACTAAACAGACATTCTAAAATGTGAAGAAAACAAGCTATTTTTAGATCTATTTTTCTTAATATTAGATTTCAGTAGATGATACGAGGACAAAAAAAGTGAACTCACAGATTTTTCTAACCCAGTAACTTTAGAAGCACTTACAATGACAAAAAATAAATAAATAAACTTGCAAATAGTCAAAAATAACAAATGCATATTATCCCATCTAAGAAAAAATAATTATAACCTATCAATCTGAGAAATGTATTCAAATGAAGTGACAAATAGAGAAGATATTAAATAGAAGGGATGGCTGGAGCATTGCATCTATTTGAAAACATAAATAAGTCACAATAATGGTGGGACATTATGTTAAATAGTAGTGTTAGTGTTGAAATTATTTAAGTCAATGAGGCTGGTAAAAATTCAGATCAATAAAATGTAGCAAATACTAAAACATTTTTAAAAATAAGTACCAAGGAAGGTAGAATATCAAATTAGTTTAAGAAATAAAAAGGTCACAAAAAAAAAATTAAAAACTCACCTCCGAAAAGCTGATTCTCAGTTAAAGTTTAAAAATAGCCAGAACAAGATAAAATATTTCTTATAAGAAACGTACCAAATATCAAATGAATCAGAAGGATTAAAGGCAGAATTATGGTTAGAGAAATACCAACCAATTTGAAAAGCAATAAAAGAGAAAAATGGAGTTATTTAATAAGACTAATATGTATAATCCATAATTAATGAATAATAATCCTGAACACTTAGGCACTATATAATATAGCATTTAAATACATAAAAATATGATAGGCTCAGAAAGATTAAATTATAAAAAATATCAAAAGATTTTTACAATAAACGTTGTAAAGTAAGGATCTTTGAAAATTCACTCCTCTATTCAAGCAATGAGAACATTGGCAAAAATTGTCAGCATCTGGTTTTTAGAACTCTGGAAATTAACCAAAGCCTTGCAGCAATCTGGGATCTTTTAGTCAACAAAACAGCTAAATCTCAGTGAGAACACTGAGCTTTGTGATGTTTTAACTCGACTTAGTCCTTTCCTCTCCTCCTCATCTCCATAGTAAACTTGAAAACTGATAGCCCAAAATCACAATGAAAATCAGCAGTCTGGTAGCCACTGGAGGTGACAGAATGGAGCCAAACCTCTTTCAAAGCCCTATTCCCAGAATATTGTCACTATTTAAACTGTATGGTGGTTGCCTGAAAGATCCTATTCATAATGATATCCTTATTTGACCTGACTCAGAGCTGGCCCAGTGTGAACAGACTTTTCACTAGGAACTTTTGTCAAAAACAATGAGTGGTAATTGTTGAACATTAGAGCTGCCTATTGTGGTAAATAACAGTTGGGGTAAATGATAGGCTAGCCAAAATGCTTAAAAGCAAAAGCTAGGGAATTAAATATCCATAGGGGACTTTGAATAGCTCCACCATATTCCTGGGAATCTAGAAGGCCACACACTTAAGTATGTCCTTGTGCCTGCTCAGAAAAGATTACAGAAGGTCCCAAGCTCTCACCTTTGGCTAAACTCATGGCTCTGTACAAACAGTAAGTGAAAGCTTTGGTGGAGTTCTAACCTGCCTGGCTGAGTGTTGAAGGCATGCTCCAACACACACACAGAGTTTTCAACAAAGACTTAGAGACTTATTGGTCTTAGGCATCTAAGGAAATATCTGTAAAATCATTAGCAGATCAATTATATAACCAAGCAGAGTCTTCAATGGCCACGCACAAAAAAAGAACACAAACTATCAAATTAGTTTAAAAGAGTCATAAGCAAAAAAGCAAGTAACAACCAAAAATAACAGCAACAACAAAGAGGAAAAACCTAATTTCCAGATTTATCACTTTATAGTATTTGAAATGTCACATGTTAAACCAACCATTATGATACGTGCAAAGGAACAAGAAAATATGTCTTATACACAGGGAAAAAAGCAGTCAATAGTTCAATATGAACCATTCTTGAGCAAGCCAGGTATCAGACTTATAGGACAAAAGACTTTAAATCTGTTATTTCAAATATATTTAAAGTACTAAAGAAAACCATATCTAAAAAAAACGAAAGGAAGTATGAGAATGATATCTCACCAAATAGAGAATATCGATAAAAAATTTTGAAATAAAAAAAATCAAGAAATCATTAAGATGAAAAGTAATAAAATGAAAATAAAAACATCACTAAAAGTATTTACATGATATTAGAGCAGACAGAAGAAAGAAGCAGTGAACTTGATTATCCATTCTGGGAAACAAAAAGAAAAAAAAACTATGAAGAAAAACAAGCAGAGCTTCAGAAACCTGTGACATACTAGCAAGTGTACATTTTCTTCTGATTTAACATATGCATAATGAGAGTCCCATAAGGAGAGATGAGACAGAAAGAAGAAAAATATTTGAAGTGATGGAAAAAAACTTCCTAAATTTTATGAAAAAAAAAATCTATACTTCCAAAAAACTCAACAGATTCCAAATAGGATTAACTCAAAGTAATCCACATCTAGATACATCATAATCAAAATGTGGGAAGTCAATAATGAGTAGAAAGTCATAAAAGCAGCAAGAGAGAAGTGACTTATCATATGCAAAGGATCCTCAATAAGATTAACAACTGAAATCTCATAATATGGAGGACAGAAGGTAGCAAAGTGCCATATTCAAATAAAATGATTTGAAACAAGAATTCTATATTTAGCAAAATAATCTTTCAAAAATGAAGGAGAAATTAAAGCATTCATAGATGAAGAAAAGTTGAGATAATTCATTTATAGCAGATCTAGCCTGCCAAAAAAGAATAAAAGCTGAAATAAAATAACATTATACCGTAACACAAGTCCACAAGAAGAGGAATAAATAGGGCCGTTAAGGGTAATGACATACATAAATATAAAATACAGTATAAACACATATTAGTTTGTAGCATTTTTTCTGTCTGATATAACAGAAGCAATAGTAGTAATGAAGCAATAATTGTAAATCTGTGCTGATGCACATAAAATGCATAAAGATGTAATTTGTGTGAAGATAACAGCATGAAGGATATAGTACTAGAAAGAAGCAAAATATTACATATTATGGAAATTAAGTTGCTACTAATCTGAACTAGATTGCTATAAATTAAGATGCTAATTATAATAGCCACTAATACTAAGAAAATAACAGAAATATAGTAAAAAAAAATAAGAAATTAAAATGATACACTAGAAAATATCTATTTAACAAAAAGGAAAATGGTAATGAAAGAATGTAAGTGTAAAAACAACATAAGAAATATAGAAAACAAATAATAAAATGACATACATCAATCCTATTTTAACAGTAATTGCATTAAATGTAATGGATTAAATACTCGATATAAAAGGGAAAGATTGGAAGAAAGAATAAAAAACACCACCCATCTATATGAGATAGACAATATGTTAACATATAAAACAAGTCTCAATAAATGAAATGATTCAAATAATAAAAAGCGTGTTCTCTGGTCACAATTAAAAAAATATTAGATATTGGTAAGAAAATAAAATGTGGGAAGTTCAGAAATAAGTGAAAATTAAGCAACACACTCACTCCTAAATGAACAATAGGTCAAAGAAGAAATCACAAGGAAAATCAGAAAATTCTTTTACACAGATAAAAATTAAGGCGTAACATACAAAACTTATGCAATACAGCTAATGCAGTGCTTAGAGGGAAACTTATTGCTGCAAACACCTGCATTAAAAAAGAAGAAAAATTTCAAATCCAATTACCTAACCTTTTACAGTAAGAAAAGGCAGATCAAACTAAACCCCAAAGAAGCAGAACACAATAAAGATTTGTGTGGAATTAAATAAAATACATAGAAAAACAACAGACAAAATCAAAAGTTGATTTTTTTTGCAAAGATCAACAAAATTGACAAAGCTTTAGCTAGAATGAGCACAAAGAAGAGAGAAGACTAAACTACTAAAATCAGAAATAAAAGAGAAAACATCACTACTAACTTTACAGAAATAAAAAAGGTTTATAGGAGAATAATATGAAAAATTGTATCCTAATAAAATAGATAACTGACATGAAATGGACAATTTCATACAAATACAGAAACACAAACTACAAAAAATTGATAAATAGAATATATTAATAGAAATATAACAAGAGATTAATTGGTAAACAAACAAGCAAACAAACAAACAAACAAAATTCCCCAAAAGAAAAGCCCAGAACCAGATGGCTTCACTGGTGAATTCTACTAAATATTTAAAGAATTAATGCCAATTCACTGCAAATTCTTCCCAAAAATGGAAAAGGAGGAAATACTTCCCAATTTATTTTATGAAGCCAGTATTACTCTGGAGTAAAAATTAGACACAAAGACAAAAGAAACTAGAGATAAATCTCCCTTATGAATATAGATACAAAAATCTTCAACAAAATGCTAACAAACTTAATCCAGCAAAATATGAAAAAGATGATACACCGGGACCAGGTGAGATTTATCTCAGGAGTACAAGGTTGGCTCAACACATAAAAACCAACCAATATAGTACACCATATCAAAAAATAAAGAACAAATTCATAAAGTCATCTCAATAGACACAAAAAATATTTCATAAACTCCAATACCCTTTCATGATAACGCTCAACAAAACAAGAATAGAACTTCTTCAGCCTGATAAAGGACAGCTACAAAAAGCTCATAGCTAACATCATATTTAATAGTGAAAATCTGACTGTTTTCCCATTAATATATGGAAAACCAGAAGGATGTTCGCTGTCTCCACTTCTATTTAATATTGTACTAGAAGTTCTAGTCAAGGCAATTAGGCAAGAAAAATAACTAAAATCACTCATATTGGAAATTAAAGAGCAAAACTATATTTGTAGATGACATGATTTTGTATACAGAAAACTGGTAAATAAACCACACAGTCTCTCTCTCTCTCACACACACACACAATTAGAGCTAATAAACAAGTTTTGCAAGGTTTCAGGATACACTATCAATAAACAAAATTTACCCTAGCAATAAGCAATCTAAAAATAAAATTAAGTAAAAAATTCCATTTACAAAGGCATAAAAATAAAATACTTAGGACTAAATTTAATAAAATAAGTGAGACTTATATATAAAACACAGTTGGAAAAAAAAAAAAAAAGCCCTAAATAAATGGAAAGACACACCACATTTAAGAATGTCTATTTTATATACTCTGCTTTTATCTTACCTATTTCTTTGTAAGTAATGTTTCTTTTTCTATGGCTCCCTTAAAATGTTTCTTGTGTCTTGCAGCAGTATGAAGTTGATAAGACTATTTTTTTTTTCTTTTTGAGTTATTATTTTTTTAAATATCCTTCTTTCCATTATTTGAACTTCTTGAATCTGTTGTATTGTGTCTATCATTAATTTTGGAAAATTTTCAGTAGTTGTTTTCAAACATATTCTGTTAGGCAGTCTCCATTTTTGGCTCCCAGTGACCCCCACTTCCTACTATTTATGTCTTTGTGCAATTCTCATTTATTTAATGTAGGATGCACTTTGTTTTACTTCTCGAAAATAAAATATTTTAGACATACTGTGAGGTAACTTCCAAGTTTAGGTTATGAAAAGGCTGTGTCTTTTGTAATGCACGCTCTGTGTCAATCTAACTTGGAGCACTTGCTCTGAGGTAATGTTGCTTCCAAGTTTTGAGGCAGTCCTGTGGAGAGAGCCTCACCGGGGTGCATGGAAGAAGATTCTCTGTCATTCAAACTTTGAAAATTGCTATAACCCTGGTCAACCCCTTGTTTGCAAACTTGGCAGGTCCCTGATTCCAAACAATCAAGAAAAAACCATCTTAACCACTTCAGATTCATGAATCACAGATATTATATAATAGTAAATTCTTTTTTAAGCTATTAAATTTGAAGGTAACTTGATAGCAATAGAAAAATAATCCCAGATTTGGGAATCTGAAAGTGGATTGTTTTCATAACTAAAATTTGGGGATTAGTTTAGAACCAGACAGTGGACTTGCTGCAGGTGAGAGCTTAAAAGATACTGAGAAAAATGTTATTGGAAATTGAAGGAAGGAAATTATCATTATGTAGTGGCAGAAAGGCTACACAGCATTGTCATCTGCAACTAGGTGGCAAGTGGAAAATTTGTCTGATGAACTGGATGATCTAGATAGAATTTCCAATCAAAGAGTTAAAGTGAAAATTAAGAAATGGCTTCTCAGCAAAGATCAAGCCAGATGAAGATGAAGTCAACCTGTACAACCTCCTAAGACATCTGCAGTTTCAAGGATGATGTGTCAGAGTACAAGATTCAATGAAAAGATTAAGGGTGTGTCTCAAAAACCTTCTCAAACAAATAGGGCTTATAGGAAGCTTAAGGATGTTGCCCCTCAGCCATTTCAGCAGGGTGTTAAAGATATAGGCTAATCTCTAGGAAGTGTGTGTGGCTTTTGTCTCATAGAATGAACCACAAGAAGATTCAAAGTAGGTCTAGAAAGTTCTTAAAAGAGTTCTACATGCTGACATATTGAGGACTTGAACTGATGGAGATAGAGACGATGAAAATTTAGGGGAGAACTTTGGACTCCCTGACTTCTACCGGCAGGCAGCAGGCTGAAAAATCTCCTCAGTAGTAACATGTAATACCTTCAGAAAAAAAGAGAAGATATTTCAGATCGTGGAACCAAGAATTCAGAGGGCATAATCTCAGCCATGGAAGATTATTCGTAGGCCTGAGACCTAATCAAGAGATTTACAACACTTTCTCAGCAGAATTTCTTAATTACTCAGTAGTTAAGAGCTCAGCTGCTAACCAAAATGTTGGCAGTTTGAATCCACCAGCTGCTCCTTGGAAACCCTGTGGGGCAGTTCTACTTGTCCTATAGGGTCCTGTGAGTCAAAATTGACTCCACAGCAAGGGGTTTGGGTGTGTTTTGTTTTTCTGGTTTTTAATGACTCTATTAACATAATAGTGCAACCTTGAATTACCTTTTATTCCTGTTCTTTTTTCAGTCCTCCTAATTCCACATACATGTTCCTTGGGATAATTTCCCAAAATAAATTTCCAATGTGTTAGCTCTTAGCTCATGCTGTACTTTTTGTCTAAAACAAACAAAAAAAAAAAACCAAACCCATTGCCATCAAGTCAATATCGACTCATGGTGACCCTACAGGACAGAGTAGAATTGCCCCATAGGGTTTCCAAGGCTGTAAATCTTTATGGAAGCAGACTGCCACATCTTTTTTCCTGTGGAGCAGCTGATGGGTTGGAACCACTGACTGACGTTTAGGTTCGCAGCTGAGTGCTTTAACCACTGCGCAACCAGGCCTTCTCAATTTCAAAGCAGAAAATGTTATAAGAATAGAGTATTAGAAAAATGCCAGTGTAAGGAGTATAATATGAATAAAATCATAATACGAGAAAACAGTTTATTTCTACTGCTAACACAACTATTATTAGATCACATCACTATTAGTATGGCCCATCCAAAGCTATAGATAGTAACTAATAGGTTGACTAGTGATATGAATTTTTTTTTCATAGTTTTAATCAAAACACTTGAATTTTTTTCTATCCTTGTCTTTGTAACCCTTATATGAGAGAATAATTTTCCCCTCCACTTGATAAAACCTTAGTTTTTTCTACTTGCTTTTATAAAATAGACATCCACAGTTGCTTTTCATCAGAGTCTCAATTTGGAAACTACCATATTCAATGCAAGATGTTTATTATGATACAGTACTTAATTTAATGTGAAAATATATTTTCTGCTTGTCTTGATCCTACGTTGGGAAAGGACTAAAGAAATAGAGAAAGATCACACATAATTTGCCTTTTCCCTTCGTCTCCGACACTGTTCCCTACTAGCTAGCTAACGTCACTCTAATATTTGGGCCTGGAATGTGGGACAGGGGGAATGAAAAGGGGCAGAAAAATTTGTATTTGAACTAAAAACCAGAAAAAACAAAACCTGAAACTGTTGCTGCAAGTCGATTCCGACTCATAGTGACCAGTACCCTCATAATCTGACTTGGAATGGTCTAGAATTTCAGAAGTTTAAAGCTAAATTTTCTTTCATGGTATTTCCGGTGACTTACTGAAATAGTGATTCCCGTCAGTGGACACCCTTCTCCAACAGTATCTCTCACCTGAGAAGATGAGTCTTTGTTTCAAGTGGTAGTGCACATTTCTTTCCTCAGCTCCATCACTCCCTTTGGTTCACATCAAGCCTCATTCTGCTCATCTCCCTTCTGCTTTCCAGGGGTATGTAGTATGCAGAATCTAAAACAACTCCATTTACTCTCAACAAATTAATAACTTCAAAAATTGTCCCTACTGCACTCTCTTGAGTTTTTATTACTCTGTGAATGAGGTAAGGTGTTTCAGTCTTTAAGTGTCTTGAAACAAGCTTTTTTGAAATTAATTTTGACAATCTGTATATTTTAATTTGACATTTTGCTTTCATATTTCACACCTATTGTACCTAGAGGCTATGCAGAAACTTTAATTTGAAAATGCCATTGCAAGAAAAACTGAACTGAATGAGAAGAAAAATAAGCAGAATGGTGAGGCTACGTCAAATAAGGAAAATAAGGAAATGTTTACCTTGTAAATTTTTATGATGAAAAACAAATTTGAGGGCATTTAATATTTGTCTTTAAATATTTGAAGAAGTAAAATTAGAGTTGTTGAAGATGAGCAGAACTATTTTCGGGGTACAAAAACATCTGGGAGGGAATTTTTTCTTCTATGAAATGAAGATCTTTTTAAAAACTGAATGAACAAAAGCTGAATTAATCAACAGTCAATGAAAGAAGAAAAACAAAATAGTCATCCCCATAAATATAAGTGGTTGTTAGTGAGAGAAAATATATCATAAAGGACATTGATTTCTGAAGTTACCCAAATATTTCTCCATATTATGCTTTCCATCCATGAATTTCATCTAGTTTTAAAAAGGATAAGTAGGTGGAAGACAATAACACACACACACATACTCATGTACACACTTTCTCATATATACCATCTCTTTTACCATTAAGTCAATTTGAGAGATTCTTTCATCCTGCTCAATTATTTGATTGAATTCACAGTCTTGGAATTTTGTTTGGTAATTTTATAATCATAAGCTTAACAAAATGAATTTCACATTAAAAATGCACTCAGTTTCTCAGACTTCATAAAAGAAGCAGAACATTCTAAGTAAATGACAAAATAAATGACGTTTTCAATAAAACAGTGTTATTAAATAAGACTTTCTTTAAGCTAAAGCTACCACTACTCTGTGTTTTACATTTTGTAACTTGTCTTTTTCACCTGAGAAACTCTTCACTTCTCCTTGTACATTACAAAGAAGTCCAATCATAAGAGTCTAATAAAAATAATGCAGTTATATCTATTATATATGTTATTTATTTGTTGGAATTAAGATTTTGTCAGCAGTTCCTGATGTTTATTTATTTTACTGTATTTTTTTTTTTCAAAGAAAGCTTATTTTCAGAAACCCCAGAAATCACATACCTATTTCACACTGACTAGGCTCACAGTAGTCAGTGTTTTTTGTTTTCCCACTGCCTGAAAATTAATTAATGAGGAAAGAATAGAGAACAGTTATTTTATATTTGAAAATCAAAAATCTTGGACAAATTTAAATAAAAACACATTTTTATTCCTCTTTGCTATTGCTTGAGTTTGTCACTAATAATAAAATAATCCACCCTAAAGTTCAATAGGTACCAGAATGATGGACAGATGGACAGAAAAGTCTCCTGGGTGCTTTATTAGCTTTCTGCCATTCTTGAACTGGTAATCAATAAAAAAGTTTTCTCATAAAATAAATTGAATATTTCACCTGTAAAAAGTGATTATCTTTTTTTTTTCCCCCTATGGCTGACCTTAATAACTCACAAACTCCATAGGCACTTTGTGATGTCTGTGAGTTATGAGACTTTCATACTCATGAAAGAAATATAATAATCACCCTCACTGCAGAGATAAGTCTACACCCCACATATTAAATCAGTAAAAGGCACATAATTTCTTGTGATTGCAAGAGGGCTGAATAAACACGTCGGGTAGTTATCTAGACTCAGATGTATGACACCTGAGGATCATTGTTTAGAAAAGGGGCTTTATGTCTCCACAGTATAAAAAAACCAGAAAATTTGATTATACATGAATTAGGAAGATATGATTCAACATAGCCTATTAAATTTTAGGAGGGCTCTTTAACTTATTTGTAATTGCTTATTTAAGTATATTACCTCTTCATTGAAAAATTCAATTAGAATATTTTTGTCTGTCGTATTTTTATTAGAAAAGTATTTAGCGACTATGTTAACTTCTAATTTGTATGCATCGTATGTAAAGCACCCACCCTGTTGTATAAAACCATGGGAATTCCAACATAATTGCTTCCCTGACAACAAGCTAGCTGCAGAGACTGCATTAAGAGAACGAGTAAATAAATTGAATCTCTCCTGAGAAATATAAATAATGCATCTCTCTATACTTACTGAATAAATAAGAGTAAACAAAGACGACAAGGAATAGGGAGGGCGGCAATACTTTACATTTTAGAGGAAACAGTTCTTTACAAATAATAATATTATTCTCATTTCATTTAAGAAGAAATTGAGTCCAGCAAAGTTAAACAATTTATTCAAGAATACAAAATTGTATTTGGCAAATTGAAAGACTGGGATCATTTAATTTTTATTATTTTTATTTCTAAATTAACAAATAGCAAATTTGACGCTTTTGTAGTATAGTAGATTCATGTTTAACCATCACCAATATCAAGATACAGAGTAATTCCATCATCCCCCAAAATTCCTTTGTGCTGTCCCTTTGAAATTCCATTTCCTCCCCAAGCTCTAACTTCTGGCAAACACTGACTATTCTGTCTCTGTAGTTTTGGTTTTCCAGAATGTCATATAAATCCTACAGTATGTAACCTTTGGGACTGATCTATCACTCAGCATAACTGTTGTTCTTAGTTGCCATCCAGTTGATTCCAACTCATAGTGACCCCACGTGTGCAGAGTAGAATTGTTCCATAGGGTTTTCAAGGCTGTGACCACTTGGAAACAGACTGCCAGGGTGTCTTCTGTGGCACTGCCGGATGGATTTGAACCACCAACCTTTCGGCTAGTAGCTGAGAGCTTAACCATTTCTGTCACCCAGGGACTCTCATCACTCAGCAAAATGCCTGGGAAATTTATACATCTTGCTATGTGTATCAATTATTCATCCTTTTTTATTGCTGAGTAGTATTTCTTCGTATTCCAGGGGCAAGATCACAGAATCTAAAATAAGGAGTTTGTATTTTTTCCAATTGTGAAATGAAGTCTTATTAGCAGGGGTGTGATATAATCTGAATTCTATAAGAATCCACTCTAGTTGTTTTGTGCATAATAAAGTATAAACAAGAATGGAAGAAGACAAGAAAATAAAGAAAGGAAGAACAGTTTGAGGCTACAGCTGTAGTCTGATATGAGAGATAATGATGTTTTCTGCAGGTATCCATAATGGATATGGAAAGAAAAGGACAAGTACAGTATCTATTTAGAAGGTGGGGTTGA
The DNA here is from genome assembly GCA_030035585.1 of Dugong dugon. Taxonomy (NCBI): domain Eukaryota; kingdom Metazoa; phylum Chordata; class Mammalia; order Sirenia; family Dugongidae; genus Dugong; species Dugong dugon. The sequence continues at coordinate 42,278,358 of CM057479.1, forward strand.
TAAAATTTGAGGAATGAGGGTAAATAAGAATCAAGCATTTTATTTTGCTTTGCTAACTCTTACTGGCTTTGAATTTTAAGTTTTCTGCCCCATCTTATTCTATCCCTAGTTTTTCTTTTGGTAGCCCTAGTTTTGTACCAAGAAAACAGGGTAACTGTATAGTTGAATTCTGCTACACAGCCCAAATAGGATGCAATCTTCAAGGTGTGAAAAATGATGTTAAATATCTTAGTTATGTTTTTGCCAATGAAGAAATTAAAATCCACTCAAATACTCAATTACTGTAGAACAGATGTGGAAAGATCAACAGAACATCTACAAATGCAGAATCACAGTAGGTGCTATGATGGGATGTTGAAGAACTGAGGATTTATTCAAACACACATATATATATGTATATATATATAACTTTTTTTATTGTACTTTAGACGAAGGTTTACAGAACATATAGTTTCACATTAAACAGTCGGTACACATATTGTTTCATGACATTGGTTAACAACCCCATGACATATCAACACTCTCCCTTCTTGACCTCGGAGGATCTTTTTGTTAGTGAAAATATACACAGCCAAAGTTACACCATTTCAAAAGTTTCTACATGTACAATTCAGTGACATCAATTACATTCTCCAAGTTGTGCTGCTATTCTCACTATCCTTTTCCGAATTATTCCATCACCATTATGTTCAACTCACTGTCCCTTAGGCTTCCCATCAAATTTTTTGAGTTGCTATGGTCAATTTGATCTTGCATAGATAATTCTTTTTTCTTTTTTTGTATGTTAGATGAAGGTTTGCAGAAAAAAATAGTTTCTCATTAAACAGCTAGTACACGTGTTGCCCTACGAAAATGGTTAACAACCCCACGACATGTCAATGCTGTCCCTTCTCAACCTTGGGTTCCCTATCACCAGCTTTCCTGTCCCCTTCTGCCTTCTAGTCCTTGTCCCTGGGCTGTTGTGCCTCATTAGTCCTGTTTTGCTGTATGCAGCTGTCCAACCCCTGGCTGAACAGTGAACTTCAGGAGTGACTTCACCACTGAGCTAAAAGGGTGTCTGCAGGCCATACTCTTGGGGTTTCTCTCAGTCTGTCAGGCCAGTAAATCTGGGTTTTTTTTGTGAGTTAGAATTTTGCTCTACATCCTTTCCCAACTGTGTCCAGGACCCTCTATTGTGATCCCAGTCAGAGCAGTCAGTGGCGGTAGCCAGGCACCATCTAGCTGTACTGGACTCAGTCTGGTGGAGGCCATGGTAGCTGTGATCCATTAGTCCTTTGAACTAATCTTTTCCTTGTATCTTGTTCTCTTCATTCTCCCTTGCTCCCGAAGTGGTGAGACTAGTGGAGTATCTTAGATGGCTGTTCACAGGCTTTTAAGACCCCAGACGCTACTCACCAAGGTAGAATATAGAACATTGTCTTTATAAACTGTTATGCCATTTGAGCTAGATGTTCCCCAAGACCATGGTCTCCACAGCCCTTGACCCAGCAATTCAGTCCCTCAAGGAGTTTGGAAGTGTCTAGGGAACTTCCATGACCTTTCCTTGTACAAGTTGTGCTGGCTTCTCCAGTATTGTATACTGTCTCACCCTTCACCAAAGTTACCACTTATCTATTGTCTGCTTAGTTCCCTCCCACCCCTCCCATCCCTCTTAACCAATAAAGAGTGTTTCTTTTTGTGTGTAAACTTTTACATGAGTTTTTATAGTAGAGGTCTCATACAATATTTGTCCTTTTGTATCTGACTTATTTCACTCAGCATAATGTCCTGCAGTTTCATCCATGATATGAGATGCTTCACAGATTCATCATTGTTCTTTATCTTTGCATAACACTCCATTGTGTGTATGTACTATAGTTTGTTTATCCATTCATCTGTTGATGGGCATCTAGGTTGTTTCCATCTTTTTGCTATGGTGAACAGTGCTGCAATGAATATGGGTGTGCATATGTCTATTCATGTGACGGCTCTTATTTCTCTAGGATGTATTCCTAGGAGTGGGATTGCATTTTGTAGTGCTTTTTTTTGTGGTGCTGACATTATCTTTGTTCCTGTTACTCTCCTGCGCTGAGTTTCTTTTGTTTGTTGTTTGTTTTTTTTCATTTCTTTTGTTTTTACTGAGACTTTATGTTTTTTGTTCTTTATTTTGATGAGTAGGTTTGTTAACTTTCTTTGTGGTTACCTTGAAATTTACCCTTATCTTCCTGGATTTGAACCAGTCTATTATTACTTCGTATCACCTTGCCTTCCTCTCCATTAGAAGATTCTATACCTACACTGTTTATTCCCTTTTATTGTTCTGATGCTGTGGTCATTTACAGATTAATCTCTCTGGTTTCCTGCTGCAATTCTTTTGGTTTTGCATAGTCCTTAAGAGCTCATTTCCTAGGTTGGTATCTGGCTAGTACAATCCTGTGTCCTATATTCAGCCTGTGGTCTGAGGTTGTTTGTTCTCAGACCAAAGGACTCCTTAATAAGTCTTGCAAGTTTGGTCTGGTTTTTACATAGTCTCTTAATTTCTGTTTACCTGGAAATGACCTAATTTCCCCATCATATTTGAATGAGAGTTTTGCAGGATATATTATTCCTGGCTGGCAATTTTTTTTCTTTCAAGGTTTTATATATGTCATCCCATTACCTTTTTCCCTGTATGGTTTCTGCCGAATAATCCAAGCTTAGTCTTATTGTTTCTCCTCTGTATGTAACTTTTTGTTTTTCTCGAGCTGCTCTCAGGATTCTTTGTCTTTGGTTTGAGCGAGTGTGATTATGATATGCCTTGGTGATTTTCTTTTAGGGTCTATCCTATATGTGGTTCATTGAGCTTCTTGGATGGTCAGCTTTTCATCTTTCATGATATTGGGGAAGTCTTCTGTCAGCAATTCTTCAATGCTCCTCTCTGTGTTTTCTGTTTTCTCCCCCTGTTCTGGAACTCAAATCACTTGCAAATTTTTGCTTTTGATTGTATCCCACATAATTCTCATGGGTTCTTCATTTTCCTTTGTTCTTTTTTGATTTTTCCTCAAACCTGGTTGTATCCAAGTGTTTGTCTTCAATTTTGTTGATCCTATCTTCCATCATTTCAAACCTGCTCCTTAGCCCTACTATGACACTGTCCATTTCTGAAATCTTGTTGTTTATCTTTTGGATTTCTAACTGTTGTTTTTGTATGATTGCTAGTTGTGAATTTACTTTAGTATTTTGTTCCTGTATTATTTTCTTGAATTCTTCCTTTTTTTTTTTTTGTCTGTATTTTCCATGAATTTGTCTGCCTTTTCCATGAAGTTGTCTATTTTTTCCTCATTTTTTGCTGTTTTTTGTTTCAACTCTTGGATAATTCAGAATATTAGAGATTTGAATTTCCTATCAGTTAGGTCTAGTGACTTTTCTTCTACTGGAAAGTCTTATGGTGTTTTATTTTGGATGCCTACTGGAACTATCCTGTCCTGTTTCTGTAAATGTTTTGATATTGTCTGCTGTATTCAGGGCATTCAGTGTTTATTTTCCTCATTTATTGATTGTAGATTTGTTTGTTTTGTCCTGCTTTTTTGTTTTATTTGGTTACGTCTGAGCCGGCAGGCCGTATTTTCTTTGTTGTTTGCTCGTCTGGGGCACGATACTTTTCACCTCCTTCTTCAATGGGCAGGGTCAGTCACTCAGGTATGGTGAAGCAGGGCAGGTCCAGCTGAAGGGGATTTGCTGGGATGGGTTGTTTGTGGCATGTACCAGGGCTGACAGTGTGGAGCAAGAATCAGTGCAGAGCAGGTTCCAGTAGGCCGTGTCTGTGCTGCTTGGGAGTGTGATTTTCAGTGCACGGTGGAGGTAGACAGGAAGGAGGTGGTATATTGTGAGGTGTGGAGCTAAGATGGATATGGGAAAGATGAAAGAAAGCAATAGGAGCCAAAAACATACACACAAACAAAAAAGAGTGCTAAGGGTGCTTGCTATTGGAGTGCAGAGATGAGAGACTGAGAAATAGGGGGAAACAAAAATGAAAGAAAAAAGAAAAAGGGTAAAAGAAAAAAATGAATAAGTCAAGAAATTGGAAATGAAGAAAGACAAAAAGGGAATGAGAGAAGAAAACAAAACAAAGAAACAACAACAAAAAAAAGAAAAAAAGAAAAGAAAAATGCCCCCAGGGATGTCCCTGTGTGTCTGTGCAGAGTAAGGGAGAAGCTTCCAAGCCACGTGGAACTGCCCAGCTAGAAGGATCTCCCAAGCCAAGAAAAGAAAAAGAAAACAAACAAATAAATCAAAACAGAACAAATCAGAGCAAACAAATAAACAAAAAAGTCCCGGGGGTCCTACCAGCGTGGCGGCACAGGCTGACAAACAGTTTCACAGTTGAGCGGCATTTCACAGCTGAGCGGTGTTTCACAGCCTTTCAAGGAGAAGCAAAGATGGCACATGGAGCCAGGCATTTGAGAAAAAGGAGGGGGAGGTGGTGAGACGTAAGGAAGAAATGTAAAGAAGCGGAAAAAAACAACACCAGCAGCCAACAAAATGTACTCAGGGAGCCGGACAGTTTGGGCAGGTGGAATCCAAGTGACACTGAGGTGAAGCTAGTGCTTCCCAGCCAAGAGACTGTGGCTGCAGGAAGCAGAGGAGGCTAAGTGGGGGTGAAGAAGGGTGGAGGGCGGCTAAGCCTATATTGCTGGTTACTGGTTGTTCTGTCTCCTGCTGGAAGCTTTCTCATAACCCCTGTTCACTAATTTCCAATAGGAGTCCAAGATGGCAGATCCATGCTGCAGTAGCTGATTGGGGACCTCCACATGTATCTCTCTTTGCTCTCTGTTCTCGGTCAGTTTCTTATTCCATTTGGTGCTTGGCTGAGTTCTTTATGTCTTCATTTGATGCTTAGGGTTTCAGGATTGACGTGTTACTCAGTTTGGCTTAGTTTTTCTGATCTTTGCTGCAGAGGGATGCTGTGGTGCTTCTGACTATAGCACCATGTTGTCTGGAAGTCCCTAATTATATAACTTTTACTCACACTATCTAATTTACTGTTTTACAGAATAATTGAGTTGATAAAATGACTGTAAAATAAAAAAGAGCATGCAATATTCTGGATGATTTAAATTTAACTAATATATCTAAGTAAACAAATGCTACATTTTTGCATGATGTATGCTAATTTTTTTCAGATCTGCCAAATGGAATCTGTGGTTTATACATAGACAAAATAACCCTTGAGTGTATATCTCTTCCCTTTCCAAAGAGTTACTTTGTCAGTGATAGGATAATATCCACATGCCTATAAGGAAGACCAGATAATACAACTATTATTCAAATTTATGCAGCAACCACTAAGGCCAAAGATGAAGAAACTGAAGATTTTAACCAACTTTGGCAGTCCAAAATTGATGGAACATGCAATCAGGGTGCACTGAAAATTACTGGTGATTGGAATGCGAAAGTTGGAAATGATGGAGGATCAGCAGTTGGAAAATATGGCCTTGGTGATAGAAATGATGCTGGACATCGCATGACAGAATTTTGCAAGACCAATGACTTCTTCATTGCAAATACCTATTTTCAACAATGTAAACAGCAACTGTACATATGGACCTCACTGGACGGAATATACAGGAATCAAATAGACAACATCTGTGGAAAGAGATGATGGAAAGGCTCAGTATCATCAGTCATAACGAGGCCAGGGGCCAACAGCCAACAGACCATCAATCACTTGTATGCAAGTTGAAGTTGAAGTTGAAGAAAATTAGAACAAGTCCACGAGAACCAAAGCATGACCTAAGTATATCCCACCTAAATTTAGAGACCATCTTAAGAATAGATTTGATGCGTTGAACACTAATAACAGAAGACCAGACAAGTTGTGGAATCACATCAAGGACAACATAGAGGAAGAAAGCAAAAGGTCATTAGAAAGACAAGAAAGAAAGAAAAAAAAGACCAAAATGGATGTGAGAAGAGACTCTGAAAGTTGCTTTTGAACATCAAGTAGCTAAAGTGAGAGGAAGAAATGATGAAGTAAAAGAGTTGAACAGAAGATTTCAAAGGGCGGCTCGAGAAGACAAAGTAAAGCATTACAATTTAGAAACCAAAAGGGAAGAACACACTCAACATTCCTCAGGCTGAAAGAAATGTAGAAAAAAATTTTAGCCTCAAGTTGCAATACTGAAGGATTCTATGGGCAAAATACTGAATCACACAGGAAGGATCAAAAGACGATGAAAGGAATTCACAGAGTTACTATACCAAAAAGAACTGGTAGACTTTCACACTTTTCAGGAGTTAGCATATGATCAAGAACCAATTGTACTGAAGGAAAAAGCCCAAGCTGCACTGAAGACATTGGTGAAAAACAAGGATCTAGGAATTGATGGAATACCAATTGAAATGTTTCAATAAATGGATGCAGCACTGGAAGTGCTCACTTGTCTATGCAAAGAAATTTGGAAGACAGCTACCTGGCCAACCAACTGGAAGACAGTTGGCTTCCATATTTATGTATATTCCAAAGAAAGGTGATCCAACGGAATGCAGAAATTATCCAACAATGTCATTAATATCACACGCAAGTAAAAATTTTGCTGAAGATCACTCAGAGGTAGTTGCAGCAGTACTTCAACAGAACCGCCAGAAATTCAAGCTGTGTTCAGAAAAGGACATGGAACAAGGGATATCATTGCTGATGTCAGATGGATCCTGGCTGAAAGCAGAGAATACACAGAAAGATGTTTACCTGTGTTTTATTGACTATGCAAAGGCATTTGACTGTGTGGATCATAACAAATTATGGATAACTTTGTGAAGAATGGGGCTTCCAGAACACTTAATTGTGCTCATGAGGAACCAGTACATAGATTAAGAGGCAGTCATTCAAACAGAACAAGGGGATACCACATGGTATGCTGAGCAAATAATCTGAGAAGCTGGACTATATGAAGAACGGGGCATCAAGACTGGAGGAAGACACATTAACAACCTGCGATATGTGGATGACACAACCTGGCTTTCTGAAAGTGTAGAGGACTTGAAGCTCTTACTGATGAAGATCAAAGACTATAGCCTTTAATACGGATTACCCCTCAACATAAAGAAAACAAAAATCCTCACAACTGGACCAATAAACAACATCATGATAAACGGAGAGAAGATTGAAGTTGTCAAGGATTTCATTTTACTCGGATCCACAATCAATGTCCATAGAAGCAGCAGTGAAGAAATCAAAGGACACATTGCACTGGGAAAATCTGTTGCAAAAATCTCTTTAAAGTGTTAAAAAGCAAAGATGTTACTTTAAGGACTGAGGTGGGTCTGAACCAAGCCATTGTGTTTTCAATTGCCTCATATGCATGTGAATGCTGGGCAGTGAATTGACACCTTTGAGTTATGATGTTGGCAAAGAATGTTGAATGTGGACTGCCAAAAAACAAATAAACCTGTCTTGAAAGAAGTATAGCCAGAATGCTCTTTGGAAGCTATGATGGTGAGATTTCATCCCACATACTTTGAACATGTTATCAGGAGGGACCAGTCCCTGGGAAAGGACATCATGCTTGGTAAAGTAGAGGGTCAGCAAAAAGAGGAAGACCCTGAATGAGATGGATTGACACAGTGGCTGCAACAATAAGCTCAAGCATAACAACGATCATGAGGATGGCACAGGACCAGGCAGTGTTTCATTCTGTTGTACACAGGGTTGCTGTAAGTTGGAATAGACTCAATGACACGTAACAATAACTTTTGATACAACTTAATAAGTCATTATTTAAAGAAAATATTATATTTTGTGTTGAGACCAAAATGATTTCCCTAGGATTTAACCCAGATAGTAAAATAATTTTAAATTCATTTTGAACAAAATAGATTTTTATTGATATGCAACATGTAGTTTGTTAAAAGATTAAGACAGAGGTGGAGACAAGATGTTGGCTTAGCCACATACACCATAATGTCCCCCTGCACCAAAGACCCAAAAAACCAAGGGAAATAGAAGCAGATAACCATCTAGGAACTCTGAACATCGAAAAAGAAAGTCTAAGGACCAAAAAGAACACCTATTGGAAGGAATAAATAAATCGGTGAAAGAGGTGTAACATGGAATGGCAGAGCTCAGCCAGCTGTACCGGCCTGCCATGGCTAACTTAGGAAAAATCCAGCAGTGGGTTCAGGTGAAGAAAATAAAAAGGCAACTTCACTACTTTCCCAAAAGGGACAGAAAACTTCTAGAAACACACATGGAAAGAAGCAGAGACAGGGAGGGTGCCAGATCCACAACCAGAGATACTCAGGAGTGTCAGTCCTTGATCTCAGGAGTGAGTGCATGCACGAGGTGGTTGACTTGCAGACTGTTGGCGGGAGCTCTCCCACCCAGCCACTCTCTGGCAGTTCCCCCTCCTCACACTTGAGAGAGGACAGGTCCCACTTACTGGCTGCAGGGGATCCAAGGGTCTCTGGCACCCACTTATCCTAGCTGGAGGAACATGCTTCCCCACACCCCATCATCCTAATCAGAGATGGTAGAGGGTTCCATACCCCAACCACCTTGCCTGACTGGGGGACCATAACACAAGCCTGTCCTCTTCCCTCTATCCACTCAACCTCATCCACTACTCTACCTTGCCCACCTGATGAGTGAGACTAGAAGCACCCCCGTATGTGTGCTTGCCTTCCACCTACTTGTTCCTCAAGGTCCCAGTAGGGATAGCAGCAGCAGGACAGTGAGAGAGCTCACCCATCACTCCGTCCTCCTTCCCCACATTCAACACAAGGTAACATCTCTCTGCGTGTATCCACCAGGTGTAACTCCATCCCTTAACCTGTCCAGTGAGGGATAGAAGAGCCGTTGACTGTGCATGCATCCCCTCATAGCCCCTGCCTCCCTCCCTATGCCTGATGTAAGGGGAAACCACTGTGCTCCCATCCATCAGGCATGACTCTCTCCCTTAACCTGCCCAGCGAGGGGCAGAGGAACTATGACTATGCGCACATCTCACCACAGCCCCTTCTTTCCTCCCCCAATCAGCAAATGACAGGAGCTGGCACCACTGCGCTTGCATTTACCAGGTGCATCTGTCTCTCTTAGCCTGCCAAGCAAGGGGCAGAGAAAATGTGACTGTGTGCACATCCCCAGCAGCTCCTTCCTCCCTCGCCTTGCCTGACATGAGGAAGCACTTCTGTGTGCATCTCCTCCAGATGTGACTCCATCCCTCATCCTGCCCAATGAGGGGCAGAAGAGCCATGACTGTGTGCACATCCCCCTGCAGTCAGTCCCTTTCTCCCTCCCCCACCTGATGTGAGGTGTGACCACTATGTGTGCATCGGCCAGGAGTGACTCCATCCCTTAACTGACCCAGCCAGAGGAGGTGGGACTGCATGTGCATTCTCCCATAGCCCCTTCCCTCCTCTCCTCTCCTGATATGAGGTGGCACCACTGTGCATGTATCTGCCAGGCGAGACTCCATCACTTAACCTGCTCAACAAGTGGAAGAGGAGCTAAGACTACGTGTAGATCCCCCGAGGCCCTTTCCTCCCTTCCTCTACCCAGCATGGGGCAGAAGAGGAGTATGTGCATACCTATCCGCTGAACCTTCCTCTCTCTTTCTATCACTGACAGACAGATGCAGTGAGACTGAGTGAACATTTGCCTGTCATTCTTTCCTCCCTCCCCGTGCCCAGGAGGATGTGGAGGTAGAGTGACTGTGTGACTATCCCCTTGCCACTCCCCCTCTACCACCCATACCTCCCCCACAACTAGTGAGAGGTGATGAGCATACCTCCACTCACCCACCACACCCACCACATTGGCTGCTCCACCTGCATGGAGAGCATCATTCCTCACTCCTGAGTCACCATACTGAAGACAGATGGAGGCCAAAGCCCAAACAACCCACCCTCAGCTTCCCCACAAGATCGGTAAACAGACACTGGAGCTCCCAGACCTACCTGCTGCTCCACTTACCCAAAGACAGGTAGGCAGGGCTCCAGCATGGCCAGTTAAGCAACCAGAGCACCACTCCAGTCACATCTGCCAGGAATCACCAAAACAAAACAAAACAAACAAACCAAAAACAAGACACAGCAAACAATTATACAAATAAAAAATAAATACAACAACCCCTTAATGTCATGGAGACAACAGACAATAGCAAACCACCTAAAGAATCAGGGCAAGATGGCCCCAGCAAGTAACCATAATAAAGAACCAGAAATCCTCCCTGAGGAAGAAAAGGTAAGGAAGCTTCCTGATAAGGAATTCTAAAGGCTTATGTATAGGATCCTCGAAGGAATCAAGGAAAACACAGACAAAATTATGGAGAATATGGACAAAACCAAGGAATACACAGAACAAACACTAGAAGAATTCAGGAAAACAATACAAGAACAAAGTGATGAAATAGACAATTGGAAATATTACATAAACAACAAATAGAAATCCAGAAGCCTAACAATAAAATTGCAGAAATCGATAACTCAATGGAAAGTCGTAGGAGTAGAATTGAAACAACGGAAGATAGGATCAGCAGAATAGAAGACCAATCCCTTGACACTAATCTGTCTGAGGAGCAATCAAAAAAAAAAAAAAAAAAAAAAATGAAATGCTAAGAGTCATGTGGGACACTATCAAGAGGAATAACTTATGCATGATTGGAATCCTAGAAGAGGAGAAGTCAACAAGATGCACAGAGAGAATTGTTGAAGATATGCTGACAGAAAACTCCCCTAATATCATGAAAGAACAGAAGATAATCAAACAAGAAGCACAACGAACTCCATACAGGATAGATCCCAATAGAAGAACACCAAGACATATCATAATCAAACTTTCCAAAACTAAAGACAAAGAAAGTATCCTAAAGTCCTTCAAAAGATGACTTACAAAGGAGCATCCATAAGATTAAGTTCTGATTACTTGACAGAAACCATGCAGACAAGAAGGCGATGAGATATACAAAAACTTGAAAGAAAAAAGAAAAAAGAAAAAAAAAAAAAAAAAACAACTGCCAACCAAGAATTATATATCCAGCAAAGTTACCCCTCAATTATAATGGTAAAATGAGGACATTTCCAGATAAACAGAAATTAAAAGAATTTGTAAAAACCAGATCAACTTTACAAGCAATATTATGAAGAGTTCTTCGGACAGAAAACTAATAACACACCAGACAACAACCTGATATTAAAACACATAACAACATCAGACAGATATCAACCCAGATAAAGAACTCTCAAAAACAAAATAAAACTAAAAGATCCAAAACAGAACCAGAGACATCAATCTGTAACTAAGGACCACTTCAAAACATAAAGGGGGAATAAAGGTATAGATTTAGAACTTCCATATGGAAAGGAAGTCAAGGCAATATAAATAAATAAATTACAGTTTTAAACTTATGACAATTAAGGTAAATTTAAGGGTAACCACAAAGAAAGTCAACAAACCTAGTCATCAAAATATGCAAGAAGAAGTCATAAAGATTCAGCACACACAAAACCAAAAACAACCAAGGAAATGAAAAGACAAGCCACAATTAAAAAAAAAAAAAAAAAAAAAAAAACCAGCATGGAAAATTAAGTGCAGAAACAGTCAACACCCCAAAAAATTCATAAGAAAATGATAGCAATAAACTCATACCTATTGATAATCACACTGAATGTAAATTCCCTAAATGCATAAGTAAAGAGACAGAGAGTGGCAAAATAACCACAATCCAACAATTTGCTGTCTGCAAGAGATTCACCTTAGATACAAAGATATAAATAAACTAAAACTCAAAGGATAAAAAAAGATATATCAAGCAATCAATAACCACAAAAGAGGAGTGGCAATATTAATCTCTAATGAAATAGGTTTTAAAGCAAAATCCACTATAAAAGACAAGGAAGGACATTATATAATGATTAAAGGGTCATTCCACTAAGAGGACATAACCATAATAAATATATACACATCCAACAACAGAGCTCCAAAATGCATAAAACAAACTCTAACAGCACTGAAGAGAGAAATAGACACTTCCATAATAATACCAGGGGGCTTTAACACACCACTCTTGATGAAAGACAGATAGGAAGAAACTCAACAAAGATGCAGATCTAAATAATACCACAATTAACCAACTTGACCTCACAGACATTTACAGGACACATCACCCAACAGCGACAAAGTACACATTCTTCTCAGATGCTCATCAATCATTCTCTAGAAGAGACCACATTTTAGGCCCCAAAGCAAGCCGCAACAAATCCAAAATCACTGAAATAATACAAAGCATTTTCTCTGATCACAATGGTATAAAAGTAGAAATCAATAACAGGAAGAGCAAGGAAAAACAAATTAATAAATGGAAACTAAATATCACCCTGCTTAAAAACTACTGGGTAATAGAAGAAATCAAAGATGAAATTAAACAATTCCTAGAATCAAATGAGAATGAAAACACAACATACTAAAACTTTTGGAACACAAAAAAAAGTAGTGCTCAAAGGTCAATTTATAGCATTATAAGCATACATCTAAAAAGAAGAAAGGATAAAAAAATCAAAACATTAACCCTACAACTCAAACAATTAGAAAGAGAACAGCAAAAAAGCCCACAGTCACCATAAGAAATAAAATAATAAAAATTACAGCAGAAATAAACAAAAAAGAGAACAAAAAACAATAGAAAGAATCAACAAAACTAAAAGCTGGTTTTTATGAAAGGATTAATAAAATTGACAAACCATTGGCCAAAGTGACAGAAGAAAAAAAGGAGAAGATGCAAATAACCCAAATAAGAAATGAGATGGGTCACATTACAATAGGACCAACTGAAACAAAAAGGATCATAACAGAAAACTATGAAAAACTGTACTCCAACAAATTTGAAAACCTAGAGGAAATGGCCAAATTTCTAGAAACACACCACCTACATAAACTAACACAATCTGAGGTAGAAAATTTGAACAGATCCATAACAAAAGAAGAAATTGAAGGAGTCATAAAAAAATACCCAACAAACAAAAGCCCTGGTCCAGACAGCTTCACTAGATAATTCTATCAAACATTCAGAAAAGAGTCAACACCAATTCTACTCAAACTATTCCAGAACATAGGCAAGGAAGGGATACTCCCAAACTCTTTTTATGAAGCCAGAATAACCCTAATACCAAAACCAGGCAAGGACACCACTAAAAAAGAAAACTACAGACCAATATCCATCATGGATATAGGTGCAAAAATTCTAAACAAAATCCTAGCCAATAGAATACTACAGCATATCAAAAAAATAATACATCACAACAAAGTGTGATTCATACTAGGCATAAAACAAAGGAGAAGAATCATATGATCATATGAGTTGATGCAGAAAGGCATTTGATAAATCCCAACCCCCATTCCTGATAAAAACTCTCAGTAAAATAGGAATAGAAGGGAAATTCCTCAACATAATAAAGAGAATTTATACAAATCCAACAGCCAATGTTATCCTTAACTGAAAGAATCTGAAAGCATTCCTCTCGGAGAAAGGGAACCAGACAAGAATACCCTTTATCAACACTCTCATTCAATATTGTACTGGATGTTCTAGAGAGAACAATAAGGCAAGAAAAAGAAATAAAGGGCATCCATATTGTTAAGGAAGAAGTAAAACTATCCCTATTCACAGATGATATGATTCTCTAAATAGAAAATCCTGAGGACTCCACAGGAAAGCTATTGGAAATTCAGCAAAGTGGCAGGATGCAAGATTAACATACAAAAATCAGTTGGATTCCTCTATATCAACAAAGAGAACCGTGACAAGGAAATTAGGAAAACAACACCATGTACAATAGCTCCCAAGAAGATAAAATACTTAGGAATAAATCTAACCAGGGATGTAAAAGACTTACACAAAGAAAATACAAAACACTACTGCAAGAAACCAAAAGAGACCTACATAAATGGAAAAGCATACCATGCTCTTGGATAGGAAGACTTAACACTGTGAAAATATCAATACTGTCCAATGTGATATATAGATACAATGTAATCCCAATCCAAATCCCAACAGCGTTCTTCACTGATACAGAAAAACTAATCACTAACTTTATATGGAAGGTAAAGAGGCCCCAAATAAGTAAAGCCTTATTAAAAAAGAAGAACAAAGTAGGAGGCCTCACACTACCTGATCTCAGAACATACTATACAGTAGTCAAAACAGCCTGGTACTGGTACAATAACAGACACATAGACCAATGGAACAGAATTGAGAACCCAGACATAAATCCATCTACCTATGGAAAACTGATCTTCCACAAAGGACCAAAGGTTATTGAATGGGGAAAAGACAGTCTCTTCAACAAATGGTGCTGGCAACATTGGATATCTATCTGTAGGAAAATGAAACAGGAGCCATACCTCACACTATACACAAAAACTAACTCAAAATGGATCAAAGATCAAAATATAAAACCTAAAACAATAGAGATTATGGGGGAAAAATAAGGGACAATGCTAGGGACCTTAATATATGGCATAAATAGATTACTAAACGTAAGTAAAAATGCACACACAGAAGAAAATCAACTGGATACATGGGACTTCCTAACAATTAAACACTTAGGCTCAACAAAAGACTTCTCCAAATGGTTTTTACAGATTGGAAAAAAAAAAAATTTGGCTACAACATATCTGACAAGGGTCTAATGTCAGAAATTTATAGAAAAATTCAATACCTCAACAAAAAAAGACAAATAATCTAATTTAAAAATGGTCAAAGGATATGAAGAGACACTTCACCAAAGAAGACATTCAAGTTATTCAAGTTGCTAACAAACATATGAAGAAATGCTTCAGATGACTAGCAATTAGAGAGATGAAAATCAAAACTACAAAGAGATACTATCTCACCACAACATTACTGGCACTAATCAAAAAAAAACAGAAAATAACAAATGTTGGCAGAGATGGGGGGAGATTGGAACTCTTATACACTGCTGGTGGGAATGTAAAATGGCACAACCATTATAGAAAATGGTATGGCTCTTCCTCAAAAAGCTAGAAATAGAAATATTATATGATCCAGCAATCCTACACCTAAGTATATACCCTAAAGAAATAAGAGCCATGACACGGATAGACACATGCACATCCATATTCATTGCAGTATTATTCACAACACCAAAAAGGCTGAAACAATCTAAGTACCCATCAACAGATGAATGTATTAACAAACATTGTGGTACATACACACGATAGAATACTGCACAATGATAAAGAATAATGATGAAGCTGCAGAACACTTCACAGCATGGATGATTCTGGAGGTCATTATGCTGAGTGAAATAAATCAATCACAAAAAGACAAACATTGTATGAGACCGCTTTTTCTGTGTGTTTGTTTTGTTTTGAGATCACTTTTATAAAGTAACAACAAAGCGTTTACACACTGGGGAAAAAAAAGACAGACTCTGATGGTTACCAGGGATGGGAGGGGGAGGGAAAGAAAATTACCAAAGAGATAGTAGACACCAATTAATACTGGTGAAGGGAAAGGCAATGCACAATATGGGAGAAGTCAGCACAACATGACCAAGGCAGGAGAGGACATTGAGAGGAATGCAGGAATAAAAGACAACTATAGCAACTCCCTGGTGGCACAGTGGTTAAGTGTTTGGCTGCTAACCAAAAGGTTGGAAGTTCAAAACCACCAGCTGCTCCATGGAAACCCTACGGGGCAGTTCTACCCTGTCCTACAGGATTGCTGTGAGTCAGAATTGACTTGGTGGTAACAGGTTTTTGATGGTAACTACTATAGCATAGACAATATGGAAACATTGGAATCAACAAACAATAGCCTACGAATGGATACATAGATATGCCAAGATGTTGGAGAGGGTGCAATGGAGCACACCCACCGGCAGATATAGGTTCTGAGGTGGAAATTTCTAAATATATACTGTAGGTGCTTCTCATATATTAATATAGACAATAGAACACACAAGTGGCACTGTCAGGGAAACCTCTTAGACATAAATAAACACCTCACAGAATAAGGAATCCCTGGTGGCGTAGTGGTTAAGAGCTATGGCTGCTAACCAAAAGGTCAGCAGTTTGAATCCACCAGACGCTCCTTAGAAACCCTATGGGGCAGTTCTACTCTGTCCTATAGGGTCACTATGAGCTGGAATCGACTTGACAACAATTAGTTCTTGGTTTGGTTTTCACAGGATGACGTTCCCAGGTTTGAAGGCAAAGAATCACAGACTCAGGGAACATCTGGGTCAACTGCACAGCTTAGTTTTTAAAGACAATGTTCTACATTGTACTTTGGTGAGTAGTTCTGGGGTCTTAAAAGCTTGCAAGCGGCCATCTAAGATACAACTATCAGTCTCTTCTAGTCTAGAGCATAGGAGGGGGGAAAAAAAACTAAAGCCTCTAGGGAGCAATTAGTCCAGAGGACTAATGGATCACATGAACCATAGCCTATATGACCCCGAGACCAAAAGAATGAGATGGTGCCCAGCTACCACTACCGACTGGTTTGACTGGGATTACAACAGACGGTCCCAGACAGAGCAAGAGAAAATGTGTAACAAATGATCAAATTAAAAAAAAAAAATACCAGGGTCTGACAGAGACTGGAGGAACCCCCAAGACTATGGCCCCGGACAGATAACCTAACTCAGAATTGAAGCCATTTCCGAAGTTCACCTTTCAGCCAAAGATTAGACAGACCTATATGATGATCAACAACACATGTGAGGAATGTGCTTCTTAGATCAATCATGTATACGGGATCAAATGGGCAACACCAGTCCAAGAACAACGATGAGAAGGCAGGTGGGGACAGGAAAACGGGACTAATGGACACAGTGAACCTGGGGTGGAAAGGGACAGTGGGAGAGTGCTGACACAATGTGGATTGCAGCCAACGCCATGAAAAAATTTTTCAATGACAATCTAATCTGGTCTGTAAACTCTCTCCTAAATCACAATGGAAAAAAAAAAAAAGGCTTATTAAATAGTCTTATTTAAGGGTGAATATGTTTCTTACTTTGCAAGAATACACACACACATACAAACAATAGAAGCTACAGGTATTAATAAATAGTACAGCAGAATGATTGAAGGAAGGCAGTATAAGGAAATGCCTCTGGACCAGGGAGTATTTTGTTTTCATGCTTACTTGTTCTGCTCTGTTTGCCTGGATCCCACTGGAGTAATCTATTCATCAGGATTAAACATTCATGAGTCTCTTAAACGCAGGTGTTTAGTTTTTCCAGCTCTGGATATGGCTTTCCAAAAAGGCTTCACAGAAAAAGTGAAGCTTTCATAGGGGAGTATTTCTTTTTTGAGTGTTTAATTAGTTTTCAAGACTCTTACTGAATTTCAGCAAAGTTGAGCTATTGACCAAAAGGCCTGTTTGGTTTTGAAGACTGCTTTCAACATTTACTTTTCAGGCTTGCCCACATTTAAATAGAATTAAAAATTAAAAGTATACCAGAATCATTTAAAAATTATGACCTAATTACCATTGATTTCTCTGGTAATTTTTGTTGTAACACCCATCCAGAGATGAGTGTTGTTAATATGTATATAATAAGAACATCAATGGGATTTTATTTATAAGTAATTAAAGGAACAATTAGCTTAAACGGTAGTCATTTTCAAAAGTAATGAACACAAAGAAACTTTAGTCTTTAGTGTTTTTTATTATTATTTTAACAGATTTCCTGCAATCTCCATTTTAATTAATCTCCATCTTATTTTCCTTCAAATTTTATCAAGTAATAGCCAGTGAATTAAAATATCATAATGATATTCAAGCAAAGAATCTTTTACTCAATCTAAATTGGTATATTTATACCTAGAAGAGCTATTCCTGGGAATATAGTGTATCTTTCTTCTCTCTTTTTCTCTCTGTACACACATACACACATACACACATACATATACACATATATGTGTGTATATATATGTATATATGGTGGCACAGTGGTTGAGAATTCAGCTGCTAACCAAAAGGTCAGCAGTTTGAATCCACCACGGCTCCTTGGAAACTTTAGAGGGCAGTTCTCCTCTGTCCTATAGAGTTGCTGAGAGTTGGAATCAACTTGATGGCACCACATTTGTTTGTTTGTTTTTTTGGTTTATATGTATATACATACATATATATGTATGTATATATGTATGTATATATATGTACAGAGAGAAGATACATAAACACATATATATACAATAAATTATTATAAAACATATGCTATTACCAAAAATGATACTGAGACTAAGAACTGAGACTGTTTTTAAATGAATGTGGTCACCCTTTTTCTTCACCCTTGTGTCCTTACCCATTCCACGCAGCAAGGTGATGACACACTGAACCCTTTGCTAGAGGAAATAACAGGCTGAGGAACCAATAAGTGATGAATACAGTGCCCACAGTTCTTTTTTCTCCCACAACGTGGCTCTTCCTTCATTCCCAGATATCCAGGACCATCTGACTATTCAGAAACCACTCCTTTACCATATCTAAGTTGTCTCATTTTTATTTTAGGCTTATATAATTGTATAAATACCTGCTTTGGTTATCGATTTTTATTACAAATAATTTAAATTTTGGTTGAAAGAATGTGTGGCTCCCAACTCCCCTAGCTATACTAAGAGGATTCTACTATAACCTCAGCTGGTTTCTTTAACATCAGAAACCCAGAGCCCACTTTAACTTAAGACTGAAAACGTGTAATGCCCTATTCTTTTCATGATCATGTGCATTTTGAGGAGCACTAGAATAGGAATCAGAAAGTTTGAGTTCTAATTCTCAGCCTCTTAAAATATAACAATTGAGTAATCAAATCTTTATGGACTTCATTTTTCTCCACTATAAAGTCAAGGGTTTTTTTTTTTTTTTTAACTAGATCATTTCTAATTAACAAATTGGTAGCAAACTATATAAATGAGAATGAAAAAAAAGAAAAAAAAGCAGTTTCTTAACATTAGGGAATTGGCTAAATGTAATATGGTCAAAAATCTGGTGCCTTATGCAGTCTTTAGAATTCATGTTACAGTATTACATCAAATGATGAAGAACAATTATTTTGATATATTATGACATGAACAGTCACATCAGCAAAGATTATGAACCTAATTTGACAATGAAAGTACAAATATTACTAGGGGAAATGACTAAGATAAAAATACTATAATTTATTGTGTTTTTTCCCCTATCTTAGAGTTATGTGTATTTTCTTCATACTTTTATCTTTTTAATGTTTATAAAATATTCATAATCATCTTAATCATCAGGGAAAATATAATATTTTTGAAAATAATGGATGGATGTACTAATAGGTAGTAATATTGATTTGGTAGTATCTTTATCTTTTGCCTAATTATTGTTAGCCAGCATAAACTGTGGGGGTTTTGAAAGAGATAATCATAAAGAAGACAAAGCAATTATTTATTAGCTGGACTCTGACTTAACCCCATAGTAGAGTTCCAGTGTGCTTACCTGGAACATGGGGATGCTATCTTTTTTCATATATTAGACAGAGAAAAGTCTGAAAATATGTTTTTCCTTAGATCCAAACAAAATTTTGTATGTGTTTATTGACTTAATTGTGTAACAATTATTTACTGTGTGCCTGCCATTTAGCAGCAATCTTATGGACAATATGGAAACATCTATCTATCTATCTATCCACACACACACACACACATACACACATATACGATCCTGCCTTCATGGAGTTTATATTCTAGTTAAGATGGAAGAGAAGTACATAGACGTTAAATATGTAAGAAAATACATCAGATAGTAAGGAAGTAAATTCTAAAAGTTGATTGCTGAATAAAGAGCTGAGGAGAGAGAGATGTAATGATTGATCTAAGCACATCCTTCATATCTGAGTAGAGGAGGATTTAGCCCATCCACCCCAGATGTTTGAACCTGCATCAGTCTAAGTAGAAAGATGGCATATGTATGATGAAGGGTAGAGGGGAAGAGAGAGAGAGAACCTAGAGCCCTGTGGAAGTGAGAAAGGGAACTGATCTCAACTAAGGTGACACAAGAAATTTATGAGCATCTTTCAAAGGAAAATGAACTCTGCTCTTATTTCTACTCCATTGCTTGGGAATAAATTCCAAAAGCAAAAAAATTAAAAGAGAGGAAAAGAAATCTAAAGACAGGAAATCAAAGTAAGCGGCCACCGCCTCTAAACATTCTGGTTACTTTGGAGGAAGCCTTATAAGGGACCATGACTATGAATGTTCCAAGTTTAATTCAGCATACCAATATTACCCATTGTCATAGTAGCTTGAACTTTTTACTATCCTAAAACACTTTCCCTCCCTGATGGTGGAGTGGCTTGACCAATTCTTGAAGACTAGAAAAGGATGATATAGAGCAGGAGACTTGAGTTTTCTCTAGACACCTAACAATGATTTTTTTTTTAAAAGTTGTGTTCTATGACATATAATCTAGCAGTTACAGATCCACCAGAAACACAATCACCAAATGACTTTGTCCACGCAGAAATATCATGCCACTTAGGCATACTAAACGGAGGGCAAGTGGAAGGTGATTCCCCTCAGCCCTTGTATTGCCTTTTCTCTCTTGAATTTACTCTAGACCCTTAATATTTGTTGTCAAAATGTGCCTTGCACCAGTCTATGCACAGTTATTACTTTTAAATAATGATTTTTATATGCCTAAAATTTAAACATGATTGTTGTATAGTAGTCAGGAACTGAACCATGCATTTTCCATATATAAACACACACATGCACACACACCCCACAATTATCTATTAGCTTATAATTACTCCAATTTTATACACAAAATCTTAGGCTCAGTGTAAAAAGTCAGGAACTTACTCAGTTTTACAAGTATTATAAGAAATGAAACCAGAACTGAAATCCTACTTCAAAACCTGTGCACTGTTTACTGCACTGAAATTCTCTGATGTGATGATAATGATAATCTGTATCTGATAGTACTCTTTTCTTTAGAAAGTGTTTTTATTTCTTTTATGTCAGGTAATCACCTCATCAGCTCTGTGAAGAAGGTAGAACAAGTATTTTTACTCCCATTTGACAGGAAAGTGCTTTTGAATATAAAAACATCCTATACAAATGCAATATGGTATTATCGGTATCTGTGAAAAATAAATTTGAGTGGCAAACAATTGAAACACAATATTTACAGCACAATTCTTCTGCTCCCTGCTTTCATGATCCCATTGATTTTCATAGGATGTCTAGGACAAGGTCGGCACTATGTATTTAGCTATGAAATACAATTTAAGTTGATGGTAAAGTTGTCAAAAGAAAGAAATATACAAGTACCAACGTATGCTCTAAACTTCAGTTGTTAAAAATGAAATACTGCTTCAGGACACCAAGTTTCATTGCTTTAAAGGACTTTTTTTTTTTTTTTTTTAATTTTCTACACAATGTGATACTTTAGAACTTCCGAAGTTAAATGAAGCATAGATTGGGGACAGCCACCATTCTCATCACAGCTGCTGCAACATCATGGAGCCCATTGCAAACTCAATGGGAAAGAAATTAACCACCCATCTGTGCAGTGTGTATTTTTTGGCTTCTCATGCTTGATTAGTGGGAGGATTTTAAAGTATATGATAATTTCATGGAGATTTTGTGTAAAATCTGGGCATGAACAATAAAATGTAAGATCTTTCCTTTATCTGGAATCTTCTAGAAGTAAGTAGAACCTACTACAAGAATAAGTGATGTTATTGCAATTTAACAAATGATTTTAGACAATTAGTGTCTCTGAGTCAGGTAGCTAAGAATTAATGGCCTCAAAATCTAGAATTTGATGGATTTTAAATATGGGCCATTCAGGATAATGATAGAAATGATGTTCAGTTCCTTTTTATGACAGAAATACAAGTGCTCAATGGAATAGAATTAGAATTTGTAAGCAATAGCAAAAAGGTAGTATTTTCAGCAAGTTCTTGTATACCATGCAGTCATAGCCTGAAAGTTAGTTCATTATATTGGTAATTTCCAGGCTTTCATGAAAAAGAAAAAAAAAATAGAATGCAAATAGTAGTTCTTTCAATACAGTTAACATTAAAATTATGTCTAAATGTCAGTTCTTTCCCTTCACATTTTGGAATGTAGAAGGAAAAGAGCTTAGGAAGAAAGTACCTTAAAAGCAAATAAGATATCTTCTTGCTTTAATAGAAGATAAGGTCATAAGCTATGGCAAGATGCAAAGGAAAGGAAATATAGCTCAACTAGTTAGCCTGGCTGAACATCGAGTTTAATATAAAAAGGAGGGTTTATCAGTTAGTTTTCAAAGCAAAATACTGTTTACAAATCATCCAAAAATGAGTGGCTTCTAAAAAACCAAAGAAAACCAAGCCTGTTGCCACTGAGTCGATTCTAACTTGTAGGGACCCTATAGGTTAGAGTAGAAAACTGCCTCATGGGGTTTCCAAGGAGTGGCTGGTAGATTTGAACAGCCAACCTTTTGGTTAGCAGCCAAGTTCTTAACCACTACACTACTAGGGCTCCATCTCTCCTCATGCTTATAGGTTTGTGAGTTAGGAGATTCATGGATAAACTAACCTGGGCTTTGACAGGCAGCTCTCTTTCAAACAGTTGGATCCAGACTGTGGGTTGGGTCCAGGCCTATGCATGTGTCTTTCGTCCTCCTTGGTAAGAAGTTATCTGAGGTATGTTCTCTTCTAGAATAGCAGAAGTGCAAGGACAAGACTATGCAAGCACATTTAAGACTTCTGAAGACATCGTGTCCACTCGCATTCCACTGGCCAAAGTAAATCTTAGTCTATCCCCATATTAGAGAGAGGAAAATATATTATGCCACAAGGAGAGAAGATATTGAAATCATTCAAAATAGGAGGACTTTTGGAAACAAAGTCATATGAAATACTATAAATTAAAGAGAGAATTCATGGGGGAAATGTATAAGAAATCCATAAATAGCTCTTTGTTGCCTGCAATGAAAATCATAGGAAAAGTGGAGAAACTAGTTCACTAAACATTTTGCTCTGTGATTTGAATTGATCTTATTTTCAACAGAAACCCACTACATCAGGCAAATATACAGAATTTTTGAAGGCCCCATCGTCTTTCATAACTGCCTTGGGACGGGGTGGCTGATGTTATAGAATCTCAGCTAGACCTGGAGGATCCAGTTAAGATTATAATTATTATTTTTCCTTTTCTTTTTACTCTGACTTTTGATTTCTCATGATTTTCTGTCAGTAGGAAATAAAATGTGTAAGTTTCCAATCAGGAAACAAAGTAAAATATTCATGTATAAGTATTAATATTGCTCCTTTAAAGTAATATTTTAAATTGTACTAAACATTGTCTATCAGTACCACATAAATCAAATACATAGGACAAGCTTAACTCACATTATAATTTAAATTTTCAGTCTATTATTATTATTCCCTATCATACTTTAATTCATCATCTACTGTGTGTCAGCCACTGTGCTTACCCCTGTGTATATGAAGATGAATGGGATGTATTTTCCTGACACAAAAAGCTAGTATTGTTTGGTTTAGACTTCTTAGACAGCCTTTTTCTCTCTTGTTATGAATTGAATTGTGTCCCCCCAAAAGATATGTTGAAGTCCTAACCCCCAGTACCAGTGAAAGCGACCTTGTTTGGAAACAGGGTCTTTGATGATGTTAACATGAGGTCGTACTAGAATATGGTGGTTCCTAACCCAATATTGTAGGTGTCCTTATAGAAAGAGAAGATACACAGGGAAGGGCAGACACACATGGAAGACAAGCACGTAAAGATGGAGGCAGAGATTGGAGTGATTCATCTACAAATCAAGAAACACAAGGATTACTAAGAACTACAAGAACCTAGGAAGAGGGAAGGATCTTCTCCTAGAGCCTTCAGAGACAGCATGGTCATGGAAACACTTTGACTTCAGACTTCTGGCCTCCAGAACTGTGAGACAATAAATTTCTGTTGTTTTAAGACACCCAGTTTGCAGTATTTTGTTTAAGGCAGCTCTAGGAAACTAAGACATCCCAAAGTGGTTGATTTTTTTTTTTTTTTCTTTTAAGAAAGAATATTGAAGAATAATACGGAAAACATCTTAGCAGGCTTTAAAAATTTGAGTTGTAGTTCTAAATCCACCTCTGATTATAAATATGACACAAGCAAGTGACTAGAACACACTATCCTGATTTTTGTTTTTCTTTTGCTGAATGAGAATCATGGTATTTGCCACACACACCTTATCAGGATTTCTGTGAAGGTCAATTGGGATTGTATACATCAAGTTAAATAAAATTATGTAAAATATCCTTTAATGCTTATATCTTACTAGTGACTCTTGGGCCACTTGACACTAATGAAACATTTTCACTGTGCTTTATAATTTTTATAAATATCTGCATACACGTTATTGTCGTAGACAAAATAATGGCCCCCAAAATATGTCCAAATCCTAATCCACGGAACTAATGAATATATTATATTACATGGTAAAAGAGACTTTGCACGTGTGATTAAATTAAGCATTTTGAGATGGGGAAATTATCCTGGTTAATCTGAGGCTCTTTTAAGATAGAGGCAGGAAGGCCAACGTTAAGAGAAAGCAATGTGAAAGCAGCTGAAGTTAGAGTGACATGGCCACTAGCCAAGGAATGCAAATAGCCTTTAGAAGCCGGAGAAAGCAAAGAACCAGATTCTCCGCTAGAGCTTTCGGAAAGAGCTAGCCCTGCTGACACCTTGCCGTTAGCCCAATGAGACTGCGTTTAGACTTCTGACTTCCAGAAGACTATAAATTTGTGTTGTTTTATGCAATAAATTTGATAATTTGTTTCAGCGGCCAACAAAAACTAATACAGTCATTTATCATAGTATCTCATTATATTGTTATCATATAGAAGATACTTGCCATAGCTTATACAAAACGATATAAACGCTTAATAGTAGTTCAGAGAAGCTAAAACTAGGAAAAATATCTAAAGTTTAAGTTATAAACCAAAAAATAAAATAGAATTTTAACCAGGGATATAAAATATGAAATAAAAGATTTTAAAATGATGAAAAAATCTAACAATCGAAATACAGTCAAGAAGAGATATAATTTGAAACAACAGAAGCATGCTTGCCAGATGGGGAAAGCAAAGTGGCCTTGTGATTCAGGCAAGAGATATGGATCTGAGAATAAAAGCATTTGAGAGTAGAGAGACAGAGAGAGAAAGAGGGATACTATATTGTAGTATAAACAGATGGCAGACAATCAATTTTGGAATATAAATTATGTAATTAATATAGAAATACTTCATGTATCTAAAATCTGTTGGAATCCAGGGCCACTAGTGGTCTGTATCTGCTAGTTAATTAATGATTTCCTAAGAGTTTAATTCTCCCTAAGGTAGACAATGGAGCCCTGGTGGCACAGTGTTTAAGAACTCGGCTGCTAACCAAAAGGCTGGCAGTTCAAATTCACCAGCTTCTCTTTGGAAACCCTATGGGGCAGTTCTACTCTGTCCCGTAGGGTTGCTATGAGTCAGAATTGACTCGATGGCAAGGGGTTTGGTTTTTTTGGTTGAGGTAGACAATATTTAAAGAGTACAGATTTGCTGAGCACAATGCTGAAAAATCTGAACGTGGAAGTGATGAAGTACCTACAGTGATATGATCATATCAATAAACTGTGACCGCATTAACAATGTTTCCAAGACCCCATAATATGCTGACAATTCTCATCAAAAGGGAAAGGAGACAATCAAGATCCAAAAAAGAAGTAAATACTCAAGTCAAAAAGAATACTCTATCAGGAATTGGTAGAGGCAGTTGACAGCTCATCCAGTATCACACAGGTTTGACATGTATTTGAATGTAATAAATTTTTTGAATAAAAAGGAGTGAATAATAGAAGAAAATGATAAGAAGGAAAGGAGAGGGAGAGAGACAGGAAGGAAAAAGGAAAGAAAAATTTCATATATTACAATAGGACTCAGAAAAAATAAATAGACATTCATGGACCTGTAAGAGAAAAATTTGGCGACATGCAGCATTATAATCCATTAGGTATAAATTGTCCTTTATATGCATTGAGAAGACTCTTGTGATAAAAATGTAAAATTACCCAAGGCAGAATGTAACTCTAGGAATTGTACAAGCAGAAAGGGGAAGTGATAAACCTACATTTTATTTTATATATATTTTTATTGTACTTTAGATGAAGGTTTAAAGAACAAATAGTTTCTCATTGGTTAACAATCCCACTACATGTCAACAATCTCCCTTCTCGACCTTGGAGGACCTTTTTTTTTGGTGAAAATATACATAGCTACAGTTACAACATTTCAATAATTTCTACATGCACAGTTCAGTGACATCAATTACGTTCTTCCAGTTGTGCTGCTATTCTCACTATACTTTTCCCAATTATTCCATCACCATTATCTTCAACTCACTGCCCCCTAGGCTTCCCATCAAACCTTTTGAGTTGCTGTTGTCAATTTGATCTCACATAATTTTTTTTTTTTTTGTACCTTAGACGAAGGTTTGCACAACAGTTTCTCATTAAACAGTTAGTACACATATTGCTCTATGACAATGGTTAACAACCCCACGACATGTCAACACTGTCCCTTCTCAACCTTGGGTTCCCTATCACCAGCTTTCTTGTCCCCTCCTGCCTACAGTCTCTGGACTACTGTGCCTCATTAGCCTCATTTTGTTTTATGAGGCTGTCCAGTCCCCAGCTGAACGGTGAACTTCGGGAGTGACTTCACCACTGAGCTAAAAGGGTGTCCGGGGGCCATACTCTCGGGGTTTCTCCAGTCTGTCAGGCCAGTAAATCTGGTCTTTTTTTGTGTGAGAATTTTGTTCTACATCCTTTCCAGCTAAACCTGCATTTTAACCTATTGTTTAGTTCTCAATGCTAGGCTCCAATTTTTTTTCCTTCCTCACTTCCCTTGTCTCTAGTATGGGTATGTATGTGGAAAATCTGGGAAACTAGCAGAAAAAACTACACTTTAGGAACCTAGGCTAAAAGGTCAGGAGCGTAGAATGGCCACTCCACAACGAACAGTAAATGGTGCTTCCAAGAGAAATAGCTCTTTCTCTATCATGTCCACTACCATAATTGCTAGGGGAGCTATTGACCATTTTTAGACCCATCTTAGGTGAGGGAGCTATTACCTACCTCTCTGCTGAAGCACTGAAAGATGTTGGTGGTTGTGGTGGTGGTAGTGTTTAAACAACAGGATGTATCAATCACATGGAGTTATCGCCTAGGTTTACTGTTAAGGCCAGATGGAACATGTTTCATCTGGATTCAGTAAGGACCAGGGAGAGAGGAAGGTCAATGGTCTAAAGTCAGGCTGTTTTCTGGAACTCAAAAGGGTAAGAGAATTTTTTTTTACCTATCGCTATTTTCCAGGATCAGAGGGCTCAATTAAAATTCAACAGGAGTGTCATGTGTGGTGAGAGGGGCCTCAATATATGGGTCCTACTACTGATGTAAGGAGCCCTGGTGATGCAAATAGTTAAGCCCTTGACTGCTAACTGAAAGGCTGGCAGTTCAAACCCACCCAGCGGCTTTGCAGGAGAAACACCTGGTGATCTGCTACTGTAAAGATTACAGCCAAGTTCTACTCTGTCACATGGGGTCACTATGAGTTGAAAACTACTTGGGGCACCTAACAACAATAACTGCTGATGTTGGTGAAGAGGGATCTTACAGTACTTTTAAACATGATCATGTTTTCAGAGTCCAGTTACAAAGTGTCCAGTGCATACTGCAAGTACTCAGGTGGTATGGTTTGAGTCAGGAAGGACCTGGAGTGATTTAACTATTTTCACCTGAAAATGTTGTAGATTGCTGAATATCTGTATCAGGTCCTAGTTCTCTACTTTCTTAGGTATATTTCTGTTGAACAAATGTATCTCTATATTCTACCAAGTCTCAGTTATAAACTCGAGGGATGGAGAAATACATATATATATACACATACACACATATATGTATATGTATATATATATACACACAAACATACATAAGATGATTGAAAATTGTAACTCATTTTTCTCCTTTTACACGGAGTAGCTGTGTGAGAGAAAATCACTTCATATGACATGATCTAACTACAATGTTTGTCTTACGAAAAATCCTTCTGTATTTAGATTTTATTCTTTACAAGGTCAATATCCATTAGAGTTAAGCGTCCATTAAATGTTCAGTAACTGCTAGTTAGTGATCTTGATGATAAAAAATACTTTTAAATTTGTTAACTTAAGAGACTATTTATTATTATGTCATATAACTGCCTAAGGCTATTATTCCAAACATAATGGATGTGATGGGTCATGAGACTATTTTATGTTCTCAGCTTCACCCTAACTCAAATAATTGTTTTTGAAAACCACACTTTTAACCGTCTATAATATATAGTCATCATTCTTCCTTCCTGTGACAGATTAAAGCAGCTTGCAAGTTACAAAACTGGTTTAATTCTGGGTAGTAAATGCCTTTCCTCGAAATTTAAACAGCTTGTTCTTTTTTTATATCAAGACTTTCATGGTGATAAATATGACTTTGTTGCTGGAACCTTTTACAACTTTGATTTTTTTGTAAACTCACTATATTTTCAAATTTTTCTATTATTCATAAGAGGGTTCAGAATTGTTATTCTTCCTATAGCTTCAGGATTATTGCTTGTTTTCTCTCTAGGGACATGTAAATGGACAAGAGAGAGGCCACTCCTGGGAAAGGTGGATCCAGAAGAGGATGGTAAAGCTACATGGTAGAGTCTACTAACAAGCAGAAACAAACAACATGAATCAAAATAAAAATTACCTTGATGTAAATCCCATTGTGCATGAGAATTTTATATCTTGAGGTAATTTTAAATGTTATTTTGTTTTTGTTGTTCTCATATACTCTCTTCCCTTTCTAAATAAAATTTGTCAATCATTACACTTATGTATTGGGTTTTGTGATTGGTGGTGACTGTTTTTTGCCAGATACTTGATTTCAACAACTATATGTGATTGTATCAGGTGGCACTAATCCTGCATAAAATGTATTCCATCACAGAAATGGCATGGCAGCAATCTTCAAGACCTGTTATTGTTGTTGAGTGCCATCAAGTTGATTCCAACTCCTAGTGACCCTATAGAACAGGGTAGAACTGCCCCATAGGGTTTTTAGGCTGTAATCTTTACAGGAGCAGATCACCAGGTCTTTTCTAACATGGAGTGTCCGGTGTGTTCCAACTGCCGACCTATTGGTTAGCAGCCAAGCACTTAACCATTACACCACCAGGCCTCCTTCCTTTAAGACCTAGTTGTAGAGAAATTTGGAGGATTATAGATAATATATTAGAGTGCTCATTATATTGTGAACTCATTAATAATTTATAGTTACAAACATTTTCATATATCACCTAATTTTGTCCAAATTTTATAAGAAAAATTGTGGCTTAAAAGCACAAACTGATTTGCCATTGTTTCATAAGTAACTGACAGATATAAATCTAAAATACAACTCTTATTTCACGTACCACAATAAACCCATTGCTGTCAAGTTGATTCTGACTCATAGTGACCCTACAGGACATAGTAGAACTGCCCCATAGGGTTTCCAAGGAGTAGCTGGTGGATTTGAACTGCCAACCTTTTGGTTAGCAGCTGAACTCTTACCTACTGTGCCACCAGGGCTCCATGTACCAAAATAGCTCTCAAAAACATTAATATAAGTACAAAAATTAATATAAATACAAAATAAGATGGTGCTACTACAACTTCTGATTTGGAATAGAATTAAAGCATTTTCTTATTTTACATAAACCATGTTGCAAGACGTCATTTTCTTTAACTTCAATAATTGTGTGCTGTGATAGATGTTCCCTGGGATTTAGGCTTTGGTTCTGTAAGGACCAAGAGCAACCGCTCTAGATTTGATGCCTCAGAGGCCACCTTTCTCCCTGAACTTCACTTTTAGTTTACGTAGAACAGTAATTTGAAGAATGTAAATCAAGATTCCTTCCCGTTTCATTGGAAGTTGACTTCTCTGGTTGTTATGAAAATGGCCAAGCCCTTTGAAA
This sequence comes from Dugong dugon, assembly GCA_030035585.1. Taxonomy (NCBI): domain Eukaryota; kingdom Metazoa; phylum Chordata; class Mammalia; order Sirenia; family Dugongidae; genus Dugong; species Dugong dugon. The sequence goes on from CM057479.1 coordinate 42,308,385, forward strand.
CTATTTAAATTTTAATCTAATCACCAAATTAGGTTGGGTAAATCCATGTCATATTGCTCTGTAACTGTCAAATTACTAACCTGTATCCCCAAGTCCTGTCAGCTTCTGTAAAACATAGCTTTTCTTATGCACTGTTTCAGTTGTTGAAGCTGTCACTGCTATAATTACATCGTTCAAGTATGTACATATATATATATATATATATATATATATATATATATATATATATATATAAAATGATAAATTGAGATAGGACTTGAATTCAGCTCTTAAAACTCAAAGGTGATTTTGAGCTATCAGAATAACAATAGTGTTGTATCCTATGCTCTACATGTCTTGAAAAGAGGGAGGAAAAAGAAGTTTACTAATGTAATAATAAGGAGCTGCTTTAAATAGATCTAAATAATTTTTAAAAGAATTTCTTCCTTATTTTGATATTTGACTTTTGGGAGTATTCAATTCACTTTAGTTGTTTGAGACTAAATCTTATTCTGAGTCTCTGGATGATGACTGTAACTTTTAAAGAAATCAGAATCTCCAGGAATCCCTGCCCAGCACAGGAATCCATGGCACGGGTAAAGAAAAGATAAGGGTGTAGCAGGAAGTGGACCAAGAAAAACAAACCAAACCCATTGCCATCCAGTCGATTCCAACTTATATTAAGCTACTCTACTGACAGAGTAGAACTGCCCCTTAGGGTTTCCAAAGAGTTCCTGGTGGATTCAAACTGCTGACCTTTTGCTTAGCAGCTGAACTTTTAACCACTATGCCACCAGGGTTTCCAGAAGTGGACCAGGTGATTACTAATATTGTGTCCCTCTGTGACAATCAGCTCCCATGGACAGCATAAACTGGAACGCAAAGAAAATTATCCAGACAGGTTGACCATAGTACAAAATAGGAGAATACTGGTATAATTGGAAAATGTAGCATGCTAGTATAACTGTACCAGCTTTCTTTTGTTAGTGTTGGCATGATATATCTTATTTCCATTCTTTTATTTCAGCATTTCCTTACTCTTATATTTAAGGCTTCTGAAAGCCACAAAGAGATTTTCTCCTCTGCTAACAATGTCTTAGTTTCTTTACAGTTTTAGCTTTGATTTTGCCTTATCAGAATTTACAGCCCATATCAAATCTGATAGCCAAGTTTATATTATGTGTAAATGATTTCATTAAACTTTTTGAAGCTAGATGGTAACAGTATGAGTCCCAACAGAGTCAACTTCAATTGTTGGCATACATTTCTATACTTTAATTACAGAGTAGTGTAATCAGTTGCTTCCTGATAAAAATGAAGAGGCTGGTTAGAGTAAAACTTGCTAATAGTGTCATCTAATTAAAGGACACTAATCTCATTACAACCCTTGTTTTAGGCGATTGATAATGTGGCCATAAAGAATCATGCTGAGTCCATTGTTTTCCAGAAAATAGATTCTTATAGCCTATATTTTGGATGGTAAAATAAAGCTGTATTTTGCAGTATGCAAATCAGTGTCTAGACATTCATTATTTTCCACTTAGTAGTAATGCATTGCTTATCACTATTAATATATTTTAAGCATATTTACATACTTTAGTATATATTCATTGGAAACGTGAGTTTATATATATATATATATATATATATATGGTTAAAACAATTCTTCATAAATATTGTTAAAAACGACTTGCTTTTTTCTCTAATATGATGAAGGCATTAAGGATTCCTCTACATCTCAGTTATTGAATGGAAGAATTTTCATATTATTGCTTTTTGGTCTTTGGCCAACGAAACCGGGAAACAGCAATCGCTACCAACAAAGGAAGTAAAAGAGCGCATATTTCCCCAATATAGCATTTAATTTCATTTTTCATGGTTAGTGTCATTACAGAGGGGGCATTAGTGGTTCAGTGGTAGAATTACTACCTTCTGTGAAGGAGATCTGGGTTTGATTCCTGGCCAATGCAACTCATATGCAACCTCTACAGGTCTGTCAATGAAAGTTTTGCATGTTGCTATGATGCTAAACAGGTTTCAGCAGAGCTTCCAGATTAAGACGGATTAGGAAGAAAACCTTGGTGATTTGCTTCTAAAAACCACCCAGTGAAAATCCTATAGGTCACAACAGTCTGATCTGTAACCTATCATGTGGATTGCACAGGACCTGTAGCATAGGGTCGCCATGAGTTGGGGGCCGAATGGATAACAACAACATTACAGACTGCTGAAAGAATTATGTAGAGTACACCTGATCGAACCTACATTTGTTGTTACTTGCCTTCATGTTGTTTCCAACTCATAGAGACCCTATATAAAACAGAGCAAAACACTGCTGGGTCCTTCCTGTGCCATTCTCATAATTGTTGCTATGTTTGAGTCCATTGTTGCAGCCACTGTGTCAATCCATCTCTTTGAGAGTCTTCCTCTTTTTCACTGACCCTCTGCTTTACCAAGCATGATGTCCTTCTCCAGGGACTGGTCCCTCCTGAAAACGTGTCCAAAGTACATGAGATGAAGTCTTGCCATCCTCCCTTCTACGGAGTGTTGTGGCTGTACTTCTTCCAAGACAGATTTGTTTGTTCTTCTGGCAGTCCATGGTATATTTATATTCTTTGCCAACACCATAACTCAAAGGCTTCAATTCTTCTTCAGTCTTCCTTATTCATTGTACAGCTTTCGCATGCATATGAGGTGATTGAAACTACCATGATTTGAGTCAGGCTCACTTTAGTCCTCAATGTGACATCTTTGCTTTTTAACACTTTAGCATTGTTAATATTTCGAATACTTAGCAATATTTTTAAAAATTCTTTAAACAGATGCTGAAATTTTTACTTATGAGACACTTTCAGAACATCTATGAGGTCAGAGATTTTCAGTGTCAATTCTTCACGACTTATCAATTGCTGCTGCTCATGTGATTATCTCTGTCACACTTTCAGCATAGTCACTGATTGCATATCCAAGGAAGTTGGGCAGTTTGCCCAGGTTCAGGCAATAAAAGGCTTATCTTTATGTGCTGGCTATTTTAAGCAATGTCAGTAACAAAGTCTTCTTCCCCTTGATTCCAGTGTTGGGGTAGAGTGGAACACTTACTTATTCCAGAAACTAAGGAAGTAATAAAAATAATTATAGGGATGTCACAAGAAAAGATGTGTCAGCTTGAAGAAAATGCCACTGGCCAAAACTGTGACAATTTGAGCACAAAATTTAAAAAAATAAAGGAAGTCAGAAGGTCACACTGATGATAAATAGTTACGTAAATAAGAGATAATGGAGACCTCTTGCTTATAGTAGAATGCTGACCACTGATTAGTAACTGTGGCGAGCCTGAATTAGAAAAAATTAGCATGTTTTGGGGGGTGCAAACGGTTTGCTCCCACTACTAAGCGAAAGTTTGGTGGTTCACATCCAGCCAGTGGTGCACCTCTAGAAAGGTCTTGCAATCTACTTCTACAAAGATTACACTTAAGAAAAAGCCATGCAGTTCAGTTCTACTCTGTAACACAGGGGGTTGCATGAGTCAGAATCTACTCAACAGCAACTTTTTTTCTTTTTTAACAAATCACTATAGTAAAAATTGGATCAGCAAGAATTACCAATGGATACTAAAATCAAAGATGACATTTTGATCAGCAGCAGTATGTTTGCATCGTATTAAACTGTCTGCTTAGCTGTTTTGTCAATTTTCTCAAACACAAACATCTTTGAGACTTTATATTAAAATTATTTGATGTGTAAATAGAGTATAGATACACTTGGAAAGAATTGAAATCTTTACAGTATAAAATATTGCAATGATCTCCAAAAATATGTTATATTTAAGTCTCCATTTTCCATTCATTTTTATCTTTTTTTTTTGGTTAGAAGCCTTGCACATCTTTAATACATACAGTCCAGGTATTTTTGATGTTATAAATTTGTATCACTTAAAAATACTATTTTCTCATTATTTCATACTACATATAGACACATAAAATATTATTTTTGTATTGATCTTCTTGTTTTGCAAAATTCACTTCTCTTTCTATTATTAAAATCTGTGGATTATTTTGGATTTTCTCTGTACACAATCAGACTATCTGTAAGTAGTATCAAATTTATTCTCCCTTCCAATTTTTATATACTTCCTTTTTCTTACCTTATCAATCTGGCTAGTACTTACAGTACAATGTTTAATAGAACTAGTGATATTGGGCATTCTTGTCTCTCATTCTCAATCTCTAGAGGTACACATTTCAACACTTCACAATTAAAATATGATACATGGTCTAGTTTCTTTTTTGAGGATACCGTCTATATGATTAAAGAAGTTCGTGTCTACTTCCAATTTGCTGATTTTTTAATACATTATGAAAAATTGTTTGCATTGTATCATACAGTTTCTGCATCTATTCAAATATTACATTGATTTCCCCTGTGTGGTTGATTTGAAAGACTGCACAGTGCGTACATTTATTTAAGGGCAAAGAATACAGTAAAGGATACAGTAATAAGAGAATAGAGAATGCAAGGGAGTATCAGAGGTCTAAAAGACATTCAACAGCACAAGCTCCCCATTGGCTCAAGCTTTTGAGTCTCTGCCTTAGACTCTCAAGATCTGTGCTAGGAATCTTGGCTTAGGGAGAACTCACCAAAACAGTTCTCAGTGGTTCTTAAAGTTGCCAAGCTATTCTTATTGAACCCATATAGTCAGTTGTAAAGCATCAGGCAAGTTTGAACTTTAAACAGCACATCATAATCTTGGCCAAGCATTAAAAACCAAACATCCAGACATTGCCAAGGTAAAGGTAGAGTTTTCTAGTCTACTTGTAAATCAGCTTTATCTCCACAATTACCTAAATATTTTATGCTTTATTCTGGTAATTAAATTATACTGATTAATTCTGAATCTTAACCCAACTTTATTTTTCTAGATAAACACAACTTGGTATTACTACAATATCCTTTTAAATAAATTGCTGGATAAAATTTGTTAATACGTTGCCTAGGATATTAATTATTTACATGAGAGTGCATTCTTCAAATTTCTTTTCCTGCACACCTTTATCAGTTGTAAGTATTACAATAAACCAGTCCTTAAAAGTTATTTAAGGATTATACTACTATTTTATATTTTCTGAAAATGTTTGTATATAAAAGATACTATTCACCAAAACTTGTTAGAACTCACGGGTGAAGATGTCCACATCTGAAGATATCATTGTGAGAATGATTTTGATTTACACATTCAGTTACTTTAAACTACATATCCTATCTGAGTTTCATTTTTTCTGGCAATTTCAGTAAATTGCGGTTTTCGAGTATTTTTTCTTTTAACGTAAAATTGCAATTTTATTGACATAAAATTGTTCGTAGTATGTCTTTATCAATTTCATAATATCTGTTGAATGTATAGTAATACATCTTTTTCGTTTCTGATATTGGAACGTATACCTTCTCTTTCTTTTTTAAAATTTTATTATTACTTTCAGGCTGGGACAAGATGGTGGAGGAGTCAGAGGCTTCCAGTGGAAACCTCCTGCAACAATGATCCAAAAAAACAAGTAATTCGATCATATATGGCAATCTGGGAGCCCCTCACATTAAAGGTAAAGTTGAGGAACTGGACTGAGTGGCAGGGGGAGGGACAGATGGTTCAGAAGCAGCAAGGAGTTGCCAGACCTGACCCAGCGAGATCCTGAGCCCTTCAGGCCTGATCAGCTCGGGGGTTAGCGGTGAAACAGGCAAGCGGCTGTGCTCACAAGGCACGCTTTCCACACTGGGAGAGACCCAGCACCAGAGAGTCTACACAGCCAACCAGAACCAGTGAGAAGCAGCCCTCATGGGTGAAAGATAAGTAATTGCATACGGCTAAACACGTGGATCAAAAACACCCGCCAAAGAAAAAACCTCTCTCCCATTTACCTCCCTGCTTCCTACTCTGCACTGGATCCCAGACCAGCTTCAGCAATTGCCAAGTCCCCTGGGCCAGAAGTAGGATCCATCACATGACCAGAGCCATTCTCCCTGCATTGGAGAGTAAACAAATTAACAAACAGGGGAAAAAATTAACTGCTGGCTCCCCTAAGGCAGGAACACAGGGTAGGCACAGCTTGTTTGCCTAGGCAAAGGAATAAGGGATCCTTGAACTCTGAGTACCTTTCCCCCTGCGTAGACTTCTGTGGGCCCATCTTAACAGAGTAGGCCCTCATTACAACAGTACAACAGGGTATGTACCGGAAGTCTAACTTCAACTGTTTCACCTGTGAAGTGACAGGTTCTTGACATTTGACACTGCTCTGCCCATTAAGCAGGGTCTTCACCTACCCATATCAGGGGCCTGAGGACTGGTGGCTACAACCATGCCACCTAGTCACCTGCAATAGGGGCCCATGAATAAGAGGTGCACCCTATTCCTTACAGCCAACAGCATTAGGTGCTCATAGTCTGGCTGCAGAACCCACCCACCTATGCGCTTTAGGGAACAGGAATACACCTTGCTCCTGGACACTCAGGGGCAGCCGTCAGCCCCCTGTCTTGCTCAGAGTGTGTCCCTGTGCTGCAGCCAGATTCCTGTGCCTACACCAATCACCCATGCCTGTCTAGGACTGTAAGTGAGAGCCTACATGACACAGTTGGTGGCTATCTACCTGGGCACCTGAGCTGAAACCATACAGGAGGAGTGGGCGGACTCCTGAGCTCACATACCTAGTAACAGACCTAACCACCTGGTGACAGGATATTAGAGCTTCAAAGGCGCCAATAATCAAACTAGCGCATAAGAGTAGCTTATTTGGGCTTGCTAAAACAAAACAAGAAGCTAGGACACAGTAAGCAAATATAAAATAAATAAATATAATAACTTATTTATGGCTTGGAGACAACAACTGATATCAAATCACATAAACAGGCAATGCATGATTGCTTCAGCAGGCTCCAAAAAATAAAGCATCTAGAAATTTTCCAGGGGAGGAAAATTTCTTGGAATTACCAGAGGCAGAATACAAAAGATTAATATACAAAACTCTTTAAGAAATTAGGATGGAAATTAAGCAAAACGTAGAACATATAATAGAGGAAATTAAAAAGATTAGAGAATGGCATAATGACAATTTTAACAGGCTGTAAGAATCCATAGAGAGACAGCAATCAAAAATCCAGAAGATTACTATAAAATTTCACAGTTAGACAACTAAACAGAAAGTCATAGGAGCAGAATTGAGGCAATGGAAGTCAGAATTAGTGAGACGGAAGATAAGGCACCTGACACCAACTTATTTGAGGAAAAATCAGACGAAAGGATTTAAAAAAATGAAGAAACCCTAAGAATTATGTGGGACACTATCAAGAGGAATAACCTACGAGTGATTGGAGTAACAGAACAGGGCAGGATAACAGAAAATACAGAGAGAATTGTCGAAGATTTGTTGGCAGAAAACTTCCCTGATATCGAGAAAGATGGTAAGATATCTATCCAAGATGCTTATCGAACCCCACATAAGGTAGATCCCAAAAGAAAGTGACCAGGACATATTATAATCAAACTTGCCAAAATCAAAGATAAAGAGAGAATCTTAAGAGTGGCTAGGGGTAAACAAAAAGTCATCTAAAAAGGACAGTCAATAAGAATAAGCTCGGACTACTCAGCAGAAACCATGCAGGCAAGAAGGCAATCAGATGACATATATAAAGCCTTGAAGGAAAAAGGAAAACTGCCAGCCAAGAATTATATATCCAGCAAAACTATCTCTCAAATATGTTGGTGAAATTAGGGCATTTCCAGATAAACAGAAGTTTAGGGAATTTGCAAAAACCAAACCAAAATGACAAGAAATACTAAACGGAGTCCTCCGGCTACAAAATCAGTAACATCAGACAACAACCCAGAACTGGAACACAGGACAAAGCAACCAGGTATCAACCCAGATAGGGAAGTCACAAAAGTAAATCAAAGCTAAAACACTTAAAATAGGGAAACAGATGTCAATATGTAAAACATGACAATATTAAAACAAAAAAGAGGGACTTAAAAATGCAGACATACACTTTTCATATGGAGAGGAAGTCAAGGTGATATAAAGAAATAAAAGACTGGTATAAACTTAGAAAAATAGAGGTAAATATTAAGGTAGCCACAAAGGAAACTAACAATCCTACAAGTCAAAAGAAAAAAACTAGAAAAATATAAAGACTCAGTAAACACAAAACCAACAACAATGAAAAAGATGAAAAGAAAACACATAAAAAAAAATGACTCAGCATAGAAAATAAAGTGGAACAAAGAAACTGTGAACAACACACATAAAAAAAGACATCAAAATGACAGCACTAAACTTATACCAATCAATAATTACACTGAATGTAAAGGGACTAAATGCACCAATAAAGAGACAGAGAGTGGCAGATTGGATAAAAAAAACATGATCTGTAAATATGCTGCCTACAAGAGACACACCTTAGACTTAAAGATACAAACTAAAACTCAAAGGATGGAAAAAATATATCATGCAAACAACATTCAAAAAAGAGCAGGAGTTGCAATATTAATCTCTGACAAAATAGACTTTAAAGTAAAATTCACCACAAAGGATAAGGAAGGACACTATAGAATGATTAAAGGGTCAATACACCAGGAGGACCTAACTGTAATAAATATTTACACACCCAATGATAGGGCCCCAAAATAGATAAAACAAACTCTAACAGCACTGAAAAGAGAGATAGACAGCTCCACAACAGTAGTAGGAGACTTCAACACACCACATTCAGTAAAGGACAAAACATCCCCAAAGAAGCTCAACAAAGACACGGAAGAGCTAAATGCTACAATCAACCAACTTGATCTCACAGACATATACCAAACACTCAAGCCAACAGCGCCAAAGTATACTTTCTTTTCCTATGCACGTGCAACATTCTTCAGAATAGACCACATATTAGGCCATAAAGCAAGCCTTAACAAAATCCAAAGCATTGAAATATTAAAAAGCATCTTTTCTGACCATAAAGCCATAAAAGTAGAAATCAACAACAGAAAAAGCTAGGAAAAAAAAATCAAACACATGGAAACTGAACAACACTTTTCTCAAAAACTACTGGGTTATAGAAGAAATTAAGGATGGAATAAAGAAATTCATAGAATCAAACAAGAATGAAAACACATCCTACCAGAACCTTTGGGACACAACCAAAGCAGTGCTCAGAGGTAAGTTTATAGCAATAAATGCACACATCCAAAAAGAAGAAAGGGCCATAATCAAAACATTAACCCTACAACTGGAACAAGTAGAAAGAGAGCAGCAAAAGAAGCCCTCAGGTGCCAGAAGAAAAGAAATAATAAGAATTAGAGGAGAATAAAATGAAACAGAGAATAGAAAAACAATTGAAAGAGTTAACAAGACCAAAAGCTGGTTCTTTGAAAAGATCAACAAAATGGATAAACCATTAGCCAAACTGACAAAAGAAAACAGGAGAGGAAGCAGATAACCCGTATAATAAATGAGATGGATGATATCACAACAGACCCAGCTGAAATTAAAAGAATCATAACAGAATACTATGAAAAATTGTACTCTAACTAATTTGAAAACCTAGAGGAAGTGGAAAAATTTCTAGAAGGTCACTATCTACCTAAACTAACACAAACAGAGGTAGAACGACTAAATAAACCCATAACAGAAGAAGAGATTGAAAAAGTAATTTAAAAAATCCCAACAAAAAAAAAGCCCTGGCCCAGATGACTTCACTGGAGAATTCTACCAAACTTTCAAAGAAGAGTTAACACCACTACTAATAAAGGTTTTTCAGAGCATAGAAAAGAATGGAATACTCCCAAACTCATTCTATGAAGCCAGCATAACCCTGATACCAAAATGGGTAAAGATGCCACAAAAAAAGAAAATTACAGACCAATATCCCTCAAGAACATTGATGCAAAAATCCTCACCAAAATTCTAGCCAATAAAATTCAGCAACATATCAAAAAAATAATTCACCATGATCAAGTGGTATTTATACCAGGTATGCAGGGATGGTTCAACATTAGAAAAACAATCAATGTAATCCATCACATAAATAAACCAAAAGACAAGAACCACATGATCTTATCAATCGATGCAGAAAAAGCATTCGACAAAGTCCAACCCACTCATGATAAAAACTCTCAGCAAAATAGGAATAGAAGGGAAATTCCTCAGTATACTCAAGGGCTTTTATACAAAGCCAACAGCCAACATCATCTTGAGTGGAGAGACTTTGAAAGTGTTCCCCTTGAAAAGAGGAACCAGACAAGGATGCCGTTTATCACCACTCTTACTCAATATTGTGCTGGAGGTCCTAGCCAGAGCAATAAGCCTAGAAAAAGAAATAAAGGGCATCCAAATTGGTAGGAAAGAAGTCAAAGTATCTCTATTTGCAGATGATATGATCTTATACACAGAAAACCCCAAAGAATCCACGAGAAAACTACTGGAACTAATAGAAGATTTCAGCAAAGTTTCAGGATACAAGATAAACATACAAAAATCAGTTGGATTCCTTTACACCAACAAAGAGAACCTCGAAGAGGAAATCACCAAATCAATACCATTTACAATAGCCCCCAAGAAGATACAATACTTAGGAACAAATCTAACCAGAGAAGTAAAAGATCTACACAATGAAAACTACAAGACACTACTGTAAGAAACCCAAAGAGATCTGTATAAGTGGGAAAACATACCTTGCTCATGGATAGGAAGACTCAACATTGTGAAAATGTCATTTCTACCCAAAGCAATCTACAGATACAATGCAATCCTGATCCAAATTCCACCGGCATTTTTTAATGAGATGGAGAAACAAATCACCAACTCCATATGGAAAGGGATGAGGCCCTGGATAAACAAAGCATTACTCAAGAAGAACAAAATGGGAAGCCTCACACTACCTGATTTTAGAACCTAATATACTGCCACGGTAGTCAAAACAGCCTGGTACTGCTACAACAACAGATACATAGACCAGTGGAACAGAATTGAGAATCCAGACATATATTCAACCACCTATGAGCAGCTGATATTTGACAAAGGCCTGAAGTTCATTAATTGGGGAAAAGACAGTCTCTTTAACAAATGGTGCTGGCATAACTGATATCTACCTGCACAAAACTGAAACACCTCACACCAGGCACAAAAACTAACTCAAAATGGATCAAAGACTTAAATATAAAATTGAAAATGATACAGATCATGGAAGAAAAAATAGGGAAAACGCTAGGAGCCCTAATACATGGCATAAACACGATATGAACCATAAGTAACAATGCACAAGCACCAGAAAAGAGACTAAATAATTGGGAGCTCCTTAAAATCAAACACTTATGCTTATTGAAAGACTTCACCAAAAGAGTAAAAAGACAACGTACAGACTGGGAAAAAGTTTTTGTCTACGACAACTCTAATCTGCGTCTAATCTCTAAAATCTACAAGACAATCAAAACCTCAACAACAAAAAGACAAATAACCAAGTTAAAAAATTGGCAAAGGATATGAGCAGGCACTTCATCAAAGAAGATATTCAGGCAGCTAACAGATACATGAAGAAATGCTCAGGATCATTAGCCATTAGAGAAATGCAGATGAAAACTACAATGAGATATCATCTCACCCCAACAAGGCTAGCATTAATTCAAAAAACAAAAAATAATAAATGCTGGAGAGGATGTGGAGAGACTGGAACACTTATACACTGTTGGTGGAAATGTAAAATGGCACAACCACTTGGGAAATCCATTTGGTGCTTCCTTAAAAAGCTAGAAATAGAAGTACCATAGGATCCAGCTATCCTGCTCCTTGGAATATATCCTAGAGAAGTAAGAGCCGTCACACGAATAGATATATGCACACCCATGTTCATTGCAGCACTGTACACAATAGCAAAAAGATGGAAACAACCTAGGTGTCCATCAACAGATGAATGGATAAACAAATTATGATATATCCACATAATGGAATACTACACAATGAAAAAGAACAACAATGAAGCCGTGAAACATAACATGGAGGAAGCTGGAAGTCATTATGCTGAGTGAATTTAGTCAGTCACAGAAGGACAAATATTGTATAAGACCACTATTATAAGAACTCAAGAAAAGGTTTAAACACAGAAGAAAACCTTCTTTGATGGTTATGAGGTTGGGGAGGGAGTGTGAGGGTTATTTACTAACTAGATAGTAGATAAGAATTATCTTAGGTGAAGGGAAGGACAACACACACTACAGGGGAAGTCAGCACAACTGGACTAAACCAAAGCTAAGAAGTTTCCTGAATACAATCAAACACTTTGAGGGACAGAGTAGCAGGGGTAGGGGTGTGGGCACCATGGTTTCAGGGAACATCTAGGTCAAATGGCATAACAAAGTTTATTAAGAAAATGTTCTGCATCCTACTTTGGTGAGTGTGTCTGGGGTCTTAAATGCTTGCAAGTGGCCATCTAAGATGCATCAATTGGTCCCAACCACCTCAAGTAAAGGAGAACAAAGAACACCAAAGACACAAAGAAAGTATTAGCGCAAGAGACAGAAAGGGTCACATAAACCAGAGATTTCATTGTCCTGAGACCAGAATAACTAGATGGTGCCCGGCTACCACCAAAGACCACCATCCTGACAGCGAACACAACAGAGAGTCCTGGATGGACCAGGAGAAAGGTGGGGTGCAGAACTCAAATTCTAGTAAGAAGACCAGACTTAATGGTCTGACCAAGACTGGAGGAACCCCGGAAAGTATGGCCCCTGGATTCTCTATCAGCCCACAAGTAAATCAATTTCCAAGGACAACTCTTCAGACAGGGATTGGACAGGACTGTGAGACATAAAGTGATACTCTTGAGGTGTGTGCCTCTTAGCTCAAGCAGATACAAGAGACCAAATTGGCGGCTTCTGTCCGGAGGTGAGATGGCAAGGCAGAGAGGGTTAGGAGCTGGTTGAATGGACATGGGGAATCAGGGCTGGAAACGAGTGTGCTATCACAGCATGGGGAGAGCAATCAGAGTCACATAACAATGTATGTATAAATTTTTCTTTGGGAAAAAATAAAAAAATTATTATTTTCTTAGTATTAACTTTATTTTTCTTGTCAAAGAGCCAAATGTATTTTTACCTTCTCTACTCAGTTTTCCTATTTTAAAATTTTCTACACTTTTTAAATGATGTCCTACTTTTATTTCTTTGTATTTAACTTGCTGCTTCTTTACAAATTGTTTGATATGGACACTTAGTATATTATGACTACCAAATCTAATTTTCTCACATATGTAGTCAAGCCTATAATTTTTTTCTGTGCACACAATATTAGGAACATCCAAAAAATTCTAATAGGTTGTATTTTAACTACTTCTCTGTTTGGATATATGATATTTTCAGTGTGATTCTTCACAGGCTCATGGGTCACTTAAAAACATGTTGTTTACTTTTGAAAGATACTTAAAAAAATATTTTTCAGCTATGTTTTGACTTCTAATTTCTGGTTTCCTTCCACTATAGTGTGCATTTGTATATTTAAAGCAAACCATGTATTCTACAGTTTTTGCATATAGTATTCTCTTTTTCTCTCTAGTTCTATTTCTTCTTTGAATTATGTTGAATTGTTACTTAACAGACTTTGAAATCATATTACTAAATACATTCCACAATAAAATCAGTTTACTTTTCTGATGTATGAATAATTTCATTATTATAAAAATCACCTTTTTACTGCTAGTAAGATGATATCAGATGGATCTTGGCTGAAAACAGAGAGTACCAGAAAGACATTTACCTGTATTTTATTGACTACACAGAGGCATTTGTATGGGTCATAACAAATTATGGATAATATTGTGAAGAACTGGAATTCTAGAACATTTAACTGAGTTCATGAGGCACCTGTATATAGACCAAGAGGCAGTTCTTCCAATAGAACAATGGTATACTGCCAGTTTTAAAAGCAGGAAAGATGTGTGTCAGGGGTGTATTGTTTCACCATACTTATTTAAGCTGTATGCTGAGCAAATAATCCAAGAAGCTGGATTATATGAAGAAGAATGTGTCACCAGAATTAGAGGAAGATTCATTAACAACCTGCTATAGGCAGATGACACAATCTTGTCTGCTGAATGTGAAGGGGACTTGAAGAACTTACTGATGAAGATCAAAGACTACAGCTTTCAGTATGGACTACATAAGAAACATAAATAAACGTAAAGAAAATAAATTAAGAAAACAAAAATCCTCACAACTGGACTAATAAGCAACATCATGATAAATAGAGAAAATACTGAAGTTGTCAAGGATTTCATTTTACTTAGATCCACAATCAAAGCCCATGGAAGCAGCAGTCAAGAAATCAAAGGATGTATTACATTGGACCAATCTGCTGCAAAAGAACTCTTTAAAGTGTTAAAAAAGCAAACATGTAACTTTGAGGACAAAGATGTGCCAGACCTAAGCCATGGTGTTTTCAATGGCCTCATATGCATGTGAAAGCTGGACAATGAATAAGGAAGACCAAAGAATTGATGGCTTTGAATTATGATGTTGGTGAAGAGTATTGAATATACCATCGGCTACCAGAAAAACTGACAAGTCTGTCTTGACAGAAGTACAGCCAGAGTGCTCCTTGGAAGCAAGGATGGTGAACGCATACTTTGGACATGTTATCAGGAGGGACCAGTGCCTGGAGAAGAACATAGGATGACCCTAAACAAGGTGGATTGACACAGTGGTTGTAACAATGGGCTCAAACGTAGCAACAATTGTGAGGATGCCACAGGACTGGGCACTGTTTTATTCTGTTGTGTGTAAGGTCTCCCCCTTAATCGGAATCAACTGAACGGCACCTAACAACGAAATTGTTTTCCTTAAAGTCTAATTTGTCTGTTATTAGTATAGTTTAGCCAGGTTTTTTTTTTTTTTTTTCTTGTTAACCAGGTTCCTTTTATTTGCACATTATATTTTCCCATTTTATTTTTCCCTTAAAATATCATTTATCTTTATTTTACATATACATAATCTTTATTTTTACAGTGTAAATTTAGGCTTTCCTTGTAAGCAGTGTGTAGTGTTTTTGTAGTTTTTAGTTTTGTAATCCAATGCTGCAATCATTGCCTTAAATGGAAATATTTAAGCCTTTTACTTACAATTCAATTTCTGATACATTCAGATTTAGTCATACTAACAGGAATTCAGATGATTTTAAGCTTCAGTCACTGTGAACATATTTCACCCAGTTCTGCCTGACTAACAGTGCTTTGCACTGTTTATTCATAAACAAATGTCAGAGGTGTTTCACAGCCCCATTCATCGCCTAATTTCAGTTTGTGTCCACCCTCAAGCTCCTCAACTGTTTCAAAAATGCATTCAGCTTCTCATACTCTCAGTAACTGCTTTAAGAACTGACAATGCATAAAGAAGAAAAAGAATACTTAACAATTTATTAGACCTTAATAAGTTAAGCATGCATGCTGTTATGTCTAGAATAACCACTAAAGGATGAATAAAATAATGAGTAACCAGCTCTCTAGGATTCAATTTTCTCCCATGTTTTGGATGTGGGCTGTCAAAACCATCTCCTATTTAGTAGTTATTCAATGCCTTCAAAACAGATATATACCAAATTTTCTTCTTTCTCTTCAAGAACGCATTGATCTGAACAACTTTAGCACCAATGAGAAAAACAAAACAATTGACATATTTTTTAACTTAATCTGTCACTAGCAATACACATTCAAGTGAAAAAATAAACTTGAAGTCTACTTATCTCCATTATTATTTAGACTGAGACTAAATAAGGAGGGTAAGGCACTTTGGATAGCGCTGTCTTTATCTCAGTCCCTCATAGCTTCATTTCAGGAAAGTTACAAAATTTTTAATAAATGTTTTCCTTGCCTCTGGATTCTTCCTACTCCAATCCACATTTTATACTACTAATCAAACAGCTTGTAGAACAGGATTTTTTTTACACTCTCCTCATGAAAATCTTTTCACCATCTATACAATAACCTCAAATGCCTTTATGTAACATTTAACATTTTTCACAGTATGGCTCCACCTTCATTTCCAGGCTTACCTGCCATTATAACTCCCAGTTCTCTCTTGGCTCTATCCATGACAGGCTCCAATACTTCAACCATGTCCTTCATTATTTCTGCTTTTGAAAGTTTTTCTTTACCTCAAACTAGAATACTCTTTGACATTTTTAAAACTCTATCAAATGCTTTCTGCCCAGAAAGTAAGGAAGTTTTCAAAGAAAGGAAGTGATGAACGTATATCAGAGGGACACAGGAGTCAACCTGAAAGACCTCTCAGTGGTCAAAACAGGAACCATTTAAACAAACAAAGAAAAAAATAATGTAGTACTGATTTTAATCCAGAGTATAAAATAAATATCCATGTGCCTATACTTATATAAATAAATAAATAAATGGGAGAATAGACACATCTCTCATGCAGAAGAATTCTAATTTATGGAAGTATTCCCCCTTGAAGAAGGTGGAGCTTAACTCCTACCTCTGAAGAATGGGTTTCACTGTGTGAATTGCCTCTAAATAGTACAATATGAAAATGAGGGGGAAAAAAAGGAACTTTGTAGTAAACAAACCTGTCCAACACTACCACAGCCACCTGATGAGATGATTTGGTATGATGTGAAGGTCATGACTTTTTATCTCTGTGTTCTACCTCCCCAAAATTTATAGTCCTAGTCTAATCATCAGAGAGGCAGTGGAAAACCAAAACTGGAGGTAATTCTACAAGTTACATAACCACTACTCATTAGAGTTGTCAATACCATATATATACACAGGAAAGTCTGAAAAGCTGTCATAGTCCAGAGGAGACTTAGGAAATATTGCAGCTAAATGTCATCCAGGATAGGCTCCTTGAATAGGAAAAGTTTATTTGATAATAACGTAACAAAACTAGTTTACTAGTTATGACAAACGTTACATCCTGAAGTAGAATGTTAAGATAGGGAAAATTATGTCCAGGATACATGGGACCTCTCTATACTATCTTTGCAACTTTTCTGAAAATTTAAAATTCTCCTGAAATAAAGTTATTTAAAAAAAAAACAAAACACTTAGTGCCTGTTAATATTCTTATAACACAGTTTCCTTAATTACTTTGCCAACACTGTGTAAGGATTTAAAGAGATACGAAAGCATTTCAATTATACTGTATAAAAGAGTGGAGTCATTGAAGTCTGGGATGAGGAGAATGACATAATAACATTTTAACAAAATGATTTTCAAAGGTCAGGTTCCTCATTTACCTTACCAGATTCTTCTTGTCAGGCTGAAACATTCCCTTTAAGTTGCATTTACTTATTGCTTATGCCTCTATTTGGGAGTCATTTGATTCAGCTATTGTTCATAATCATCTCGTTTATTATTTTCATAAATGCACTTACTATGCAGGATGTGGGATATAAAAATAGCAAATATTATGATTCCTGACCCCAAAAGTCACTTAGGTTAATCTAAGTGTACACAAACTTCATTATACAATAGCATAAAAGATAATCAGGAGAGATGTACAAAGCACAATGATAGTGTAGAAGAAAGAAGTTTCGGTCTGAGACTAAGAAATTAGTAGCAGGAGTTTTCCAGTTGGACAAGTATAGAGGATATTTTTATTTTCTTTTACTTGGAAAACAATAATAGTAGGCCTTGTTTCTTTTTGTCCTCATTAGATATGCTGTTGTTGTGTGCCTTCAAGTAAATTTCAACTCATAGAGACCCTAAGGGACAGAGTAGAACTGCCCCATGGGGTTTCCAAGGCTGAAATATTTACAGAAGCAGATCTCCAAGTTTTTTCTCCCATGGAAGAGTTTGAACCTTTCAGTTAGCAACCAAGCACTTAACCATTGTGCCATGACAGCTCCTTCCATTACAAACAATGCCGATTAATTACAGAACATTAAACATATAAACACATAAAAATTGAAAACATGTCACTAAAATATAAACATTTTATATTGACTCATATATTTCTAATGTTGCTGTATGCATGCATTTACATTAGTATCAAAATGAGTCATAACATACATACAGTTTAGAACCATTTTCACATTACATCATGGACATTTTTATGCCATTGAATTCATTTGATGGCAACAGGTTTTTGGTTCATGCCATTACATATTCCAGATAAGAGAGTTTTAGAAAAGGCAATATTATAAGGACAAGTGTGGAGTTATATTCCTAAACCAAACTCTCTGCCTTAGAATCAGTTCCAACTCATAGCAACTATCTAGGGCAGAGTAGAACTGCCCCATAGGGTTTCCAAGGCTATAAATCTTTAGAGAAGTAGACTGCCACATCTTCCTTCTGCAGAGCAGCTGGTGGGTTCGAACCACTGACCTTTTGATTAGCAGCTGAGTACTTTAACCACTGTGCAACCAGAGTTCCTTGGAGCTATACCAGAGAATCATTTATTCAGAAAATTACAAGTAATTAAGTATCACTGGAGTAAGACAAGGTCAGGGAAAAAAATAAATGTAATTGATATAAGGCTGGAGACATTGCCTTAGTCAAAGACTCTCTCATATTACAAAAATGTAAAGACTTAAACTTTTTAGCCATGAAGAATCATTGGAGACTTTAGGCTGTCAAGGTGATACCTGATCACATTTTTACCTCTCCTTCTCTACTAGATAGTAATTAGATAATATTTCTAAATTGCCTAAGAGTATCTAATTGTTGACCAATAAACACTACATCCCCCATCAGATCCTGAGGAAATAATTTTTTAAAGTATTTCCCATATTACAAA
Source organism: Dugong dugon (assembly GCA_030035585.1). Lineage (NCBI taxonomy): Eukaryota > Metazoa > Chordata > Mammalia > Sirenia > Dugongidae > Dugong > Dugong dugon. The sequence goes on from CM057479.1 coordinate 42,327,139, forward strand.
TAAAAAAAAGCCTTAAACTTAATAAGTACTGAATGAATATGAACTGACATTAGAGTGAAATAAAATAAAGACTAGCACTGTTAATGAAAACTTTGCTTATATGAATCTCCTTGACATCTGATTATAAAAACGTAAACTGTCTTTTTTCAAATTTTGGCATCTGGCCACCTAAATATGCTTTACTTTACATTTTTACTAAACTTACATTTTCAACAAGTCACGTGACGTATTATGCAATTAACTCCTTCATTAACCTTTAATGGATCTAGAAAACCACTTGGCATAATGCAGACACTTTGAAAAATTTGGAAGAATAACTAGACTTCAATTAATGAGATTCAAAAAATCTTAGCAGTAAAAACATTTATGAGCAACATTAAACAGAAACTGAAGGTGCCAGTTGGAATACGTATTTTGACTTGGAAACTCTCCATCTATTCACACTAGTAACTGAAATATCACATTTAAGCAATGTTCATAAAAATTTAAAATGTAATTTCTCAGTCCAATAGTGTTTTGACCAACCCAGCGTATCTTAGGGTTTTTCACAGAACGCTATTCCAATGAAAGGATCTAGACTTCAAAAAGAAAAAGAGGGGCTTCTGTTTTGTCACTAGCCTTCTCACTGATAGTTTGTTTTCCTCTCTTCCTGGACACACTGAAGATTGATCTTCCTTGCTCCCTAGAGTTTAGTTCTTTGGGACTAGTTCTAGCAATCAGTTGTGAATGAAAATAATCAGAAAATTTAATGGCCAGGATGAAATACTCCTGTGTTCTTTCCCTCTGGAGTGGAGACAAGTCTCATAGGGTCAATAACTAAAAAGCCCCACTGACATGCAAGGGAAACAAATCTTTGTTCTTTTTAAGTCACTGATATTTTTAGATTGTTGTTATCACAGCATTAGCTAGCTTATATCCTGATTTATAAAGACATTGTTAACAAGAAACAGAACATTGCCTTGGCTTAAAAATAACTTCGGGAGATTTGAAAGGATGCAATCCATATTATAAGTTTGAAACGTTTGGTATAATTTTTACATGCAATACACTAGAAGACAGATTCATTTGATACAAATCTTGCCTGAGTAAATGCATAAGACGGAAGCTGTATGTAATTAATTTGTTTTTCTAAGGGGAAGATTTTTGGGAGAAAAGAATAACACACAAACACTGGTTGCAGTTGGCTTGAGTTAGCAGAGTATCACAAGAAATTGATAAGCTAAGAAAAAAAAAAAAAACTGGCCAGTTAGTAAGCAGGAACTAATGGGTTGAGAGGCATCATTTTAAGCCCAAGAAATAAGTAATAAAACTAAGAAATATTTTGAGCAACTATTAGCTATTCAAATTCATACTTACCTAATATTAGATCAAGGTGACTGTAAGACTCATTGTAAAGACATCTGGATAGATTAAATTATCTCATAGTAAAGACACATTGAAGGATAAGTACGTAACAGAACATTTCAACTGGGCAAACTGACACTATAAGATTCTCCTGGTTTTTCTTGTATTTTCCCTGGTCTAGCCTTAGAATTGACTACTTTTCAGAGCCACTCTAGTTCCTTTTATTGGAGAATGTTATTTAGAAACCAAGTTGAAAGTGATTTTTAGTCATATGTATTATTTTCTCCAAATGAATTAGAGACTATGGTCCTCTGTTTCACTAGCACTGATACCAGTTCTCCAATGATATTTATTGGTGGCCAGATGAAGAAACCAGACTAGACAGACTAATATGAAGATAAGGCATTTTTGGGCACAGGTGTATTATAGGACAGGGCAACATCAGGGCACTAAATGACTATGTAAAAGAACATAAAAAATGTGTAAATATTCATTAAATCAAGGCATGTGGCAAGCAGATTAAATGAAGGCAACTCTACATGAACAACAAAATAGACTCTGTTGAAAGATGTGCTTATGTTGACAACTCTGTGGATTTCTCATAATTAAAGAGTAAATAAAAATCTATATACAAATTCTACCGCATTTTAGAAACTAATAGATTTGACTTGCAATTTCTCATTCTATCTATCTTGCTTTATCTAATCATTTTCTTCCTTTAAAAGGAGTATTTAAAAAAAAATTAAAAGAATGAAATGGTAGACTTGTTTTAACTAAAACTCTTGAAGTTTTCTTACACAAAGTGTGAAGAAAGAAGATATAAATGAATAAATAAAAGAAAGAGAAAAATCTCCGATGTGTCACAGATGAACAAAGAGCATTTTCCAGTTGAGAAGGAAGGTACTATACTAACATTTAAAATGAACAGCATTCATTCATTCACTGATTCAATAAGCATTCATTAAACACCTACTATGTTTCAGGCATTGGTCTGTATGTTCAGAATATGTTAGTGAACAGTCTCTTCTCTAATTTGATATTCTAGTTAAGAATTGGGAAAAAATAAATACATTGCTTTAAATGATAATAAGTATGTTGTACTGGAACATAGCAGAAAAAGGGAATGAGAGATTTTCAAAAGGTAGTCACAGAAACTTCACTAAGAAAAAGTTGTTAGGTTATAAGTTATAAACATATCTAGAAGAATGTTCCAGGCAGAGAGAACAGACAATCTGAGACATGGGTGGCATATTTTAGAAACAACAAAGAGGCTGGAAAAGAGCGGGCCACCGGAGGAACAGTAGACTCTGAGATCAGAATACCATCAGGGACTTAGATCAGCCTTTAACTTTAACCTTTAGAGAAATAAGAGCTATTGGAGAGTACTGAGCAAAGAAGTGACATTATCAGCTTACATTTTCAAGAGAGCATTGCAGCTACTGTGTGGAGAAAATACTACAGGAGGACAAGGACAGGAACAAGAAGACCAATTAGGTGGCTGTTGCAAGAATCCAGATAAGAGAACAGGTACCTTGAGCCAAAGTGCAATGAGATGAGATGGTAGAATTGTGGCTAGCACATGAAGGCTAAGGCATCAGGACTGGCAGATGGATCGGATGTGTGCTATGACAGAAATAGAGATGTTAAAATGTTTTTACCATTTTTAGCTTGAGTAGCTATAAGGTTAGAATTGCGATTTACTAAGGTGAAAGAAGACTATAAAAGAAATAAGTTTGGGGTAGAAAAGTCAGGAGTTCTTGTTTAAGCTTTTAAGCCAAAGTATGGATACTAAAAATGCAATTGTCATATAAGTCTAGATTTCAAAATCCTGGTTATAGAAATCCATTCAGACATTATCAACATAAATAATATTTTAAAATTAATGGAACTAGATGATATCACCTAGAACCTAGGAAGTGTGTGGAGAGAAAGAGGAGAAAGGGAGGGAGGAGGAAAGTAGGGGGAGGAGAAGAATTAGGAGGAAGACAAATCCTAAAGCTAAGTCTGGGTCATGACAGCAAGTAGAAGAGGAGAAACCAGTAAGAGAAACTAAACAGGGTCAGTGAAGAAGGGAAAGAAAGAAAGAAAAAAAAAAAAACCCAGCAGTGAAGAAATGTTTCAAGGTACAAGGAGTGACTCATGTCAAATACTACTGACAACTTTATGCTAGACCAGCGCTGAGCACTGGGCACTGGATTCAGCAATACTGAAGTCATGTACAGCTTCAGTGAAGTGGGTGGGGGAATATGTGTTTGAAATGAGTTCACTAGAAAATAGTGGAAGGGAATGAGAGAGAGCACATACAGTCAACTTTTTATGAATTTGTTGTATAGAAAAGCAGAGAATTTAGATGGTAAGTAGATGGAGATACAGGGTTAAAACAGTTTCTTCTTAAGATATGAGGGACCACACCATGTTATGTGGTGATGGGGATAATCCAATACAGAAATACAGAAAGTATATTGCCAATGCAGGAAAAAGGGGGTAATTATTGGGTTGAAGTCCTTCATTTAGGTGAGAAATAATGAACAGGGTTAAACTAGATTTAAGTTAGGTTTAGGATTGCTGATAAAAGTGGGTTAGACTTAGGGTTAATGTTAGGTTAGAGGTAGGATTTGAAAGAAGTGTGGAGGGCTTTGGTTTTGCTGAGGGCATAGACAAACAAGTATATGGCCAATACATGATACAGATGAAGGCAGGTTAGTTGATATGATGATGAAAATTCATGTGTGATGCCTCTGATTCTGTTTTTCAGTGAAATAAAAAGAAGAATAGCAACTAGAGTGAGAATGGTAGAGAAGGTGTTGTACAATGTAAGATATAGTAGAAGGGTAAAAAATATTTCTAGAAGAGTGTGAGAGTGAATGAACCAGAGAGATGACATTAGATTGCTGGGCAGGAAGTATGAAGTCTTAATTGAGATTAGTGTTCGTGATTTTAAAGGGAGGCCCATTAACTGTTTGTCATTGCCATTATTCAGAAGCAAAAGTGCAGAAGAGGAATAGACAAAGATTTGTCTGTTTGGGTTTATTAACAGAATATGAGATAGGGAGTGAGAGGCAAGGGAGACATAATGTATACAAAGGAGGAATACTAATGATCGATTATAGAATTTATAGCTGAGCAGAGAGGAAAGAGTGCAAGAAGAGAACAGCGGAAAGGTGGTAGGATTAAGACTTTCTAGGCAGGGATTATATTTCAATTATATAATGCCTGGTAGAGCATAGGGACTAATAAATTAGAAGTAAAAGCAAAAAAACAAAACAAAACAAAACCTAAACCCATTGCCATCAAGTCAATTCTGACTCATAGTGACCCCATGAGATACAGAGTAGAACTGCTCCATAGAGTTTTCTTGGTTGTAATCCTTACAGAAGCAAATTGCCTGGCCTTTCTTCCATAGTGCCATGGGGTGGGTTTGAACCGCCAACTTTTAGGTTAGCCAAACAGTCGCAAACTGTTTGCATCACCCATGGACTAGCACCACAGCAAATCAGAACTCACTGACCATAAACAATTGGCCCTGCATACCAGAACTTCCTAGTTGGATATCAGCAAAAGTTGTAGTCCTGGTGGATTTGACAATGTGTTGGAGTTGGAACACTAAAATCAGTGAGCTGCCAAGATAGTAGATAATCTTCAAGGAATACAATGTTTTAGGTTGTGATTATAAGAGGTTAAAGTTATTAAAAATTACAATTTCTATTGTTTTTCTCTGGTAATGGGTGGCTGAGATTGCTCAAAGTACAAGCTCACTGGAGAAGAGAAGGTCAAGAATTGGAGTTCATCAGTGCATGAAATCACCAAGAATTAATACAAAAAAAGTAAAAATGATCTAAGAGCTCAAATATTTAAGAAAGTGGCATTGAGATGTACAGATATCTCCAATAAGTAAGATAATCAAAGACATATTCTGAGGAATGTGCTTCAAAAGCCCACGAGACCCCTACTCAGTCTCCAGTCCAAGATACAAACTGTATGTCAGAGAAAACAAATGCAACCTGAAAAGCGTAGGAGAAACAGAGTCTTTAGGGAAGAATCAGATTTTAAATAAAGAAGGTGAAGGGATAACTCAGAAGAGAGGTTGTGGAGATAGACCACAATTTTCTAAAAGAACAATGGAAGAGGAAGTATGAGAGATTAGACCAGAAAAAGGAAAAACGGAACCTTATGAGGATGCTATTGAGGAAGACCAGTGCTGATCTGAGAGTCCTGCACTTCTTTATTGATTGAAGTAATAGAGCTCAAGGATGTAGTCATGGTTGCCACAACTGTAATAGTGAAGGAAAGGCTGTGAGATTTGAGGGAAGAGGTGGTAGTCTTCCCAAGAACTCTTAGACTTCTGGGGCTCTAACATCATTCTTTCCCATGGAAGAATGGGGACAAGGGATACAGCAGTCTTATCTAGAACAAACAATAGCTGTATTTTGCTTTACTAAAATGAGTTGACAAATAAAATACAAATAGCAAAGATATGAAGCTGATAACTCTCCTTTAGTCCCTTAGAGAATATGAGGAGTCATCCACTTAGACCTGAGGTCATTATTAAAGTTTTAATTTATATATTCAATTACCTGTAATTCACCCTAAATCATTATTTAGCTAAACTGTGTGTGTATATAAGTGAACACAAATTTTTCAAAAATGTACTCTATTCCATACACATAAGTAGTAGTAATCTGATTTTGTGGCTCAATCTTCCTTTTTTTTTTTTTGTCTAACACTGCTCTGTGACTTATTTTAGAAAGATGGAGACAATGATTCTAAATATAAAAAAAAATAGTAAAAAGGAATCTGTATGTCAGTTCCCTTGTAAACAAAAATAATGCTCTTTGCAAAACTCAGTGTAAGAGTATCAACTGAATATTATTTAGTCCACTTAATAGTATTTCATTTTTACAAGAAGGTACCCATGTGGTTTGTCTCAACTATTACACAAATATATTTTGGAATATTTTCTTCTGTTAATCCCACTAAGTCTTCTCTCAAGCCCAGAGACACTCTTATACCCCAATTTGGAACAAAGTCACATGAAAATCCCACAGGTACTTCAAACTCAGTAGATCACTAACTGAATTTAGTATTTCCTTTGCCACACATATTTTCCCTCCTCTGTTCTCTCAGTTGGAAACACTCTCTAGAGATTCACAAAAGCATAGGCTGGAAGTTTTTAATCAGCTTTAACTCATATGCAATTGGTATATAATATTGGCTAAGAACTTTTGACTCTTCTGTCACAAAAGACTCCCATCTACCTGATCTAGCTGCTGCCATTATTTTTAGTGGATGTGTCACATTGGTATGTTACTGTCTGAAAATATAGATCATGTCATGACACTCTTTTCCTCAAAAACTCTTGATAGATCCTCATTAGTTAGAGAGAAAATCCTACGTTCCTTAATGTGATATTAACATCGTATATATTATGGCCTCCATCCACTTTGTCCATGTCATCACCTAGTTAATTGTATCTCATTGCTTTTGTCTTAAAAGCACGGTCAGACATAGTATCAAAGAAGTGAGTCAATGAAGATGTCTCTGTCAAAAAGATATTTGTGTTACAATGTGAAAGACTGAAAGGAGATAAATGGGCAATGAGAAAGACAGGAGGGAGACCTGAGGTGAAAAAAGTATGATAAATATTCAATAAGTTAAAACAAAGTGAGAGTGATTGGTTTGCATATTGACATATTGAAAGTATCTTAAATAATGCTGAAAAGCAATCCCCTTTTTATCTCACCCCCAGTTGAGAATCTCTACCCCTTTTTATGTGTGTAAAAATGTGTTTCAGTGGCAACTGCAACAATAGGTTTTCTTAACAAGGATGAAGGAGACTTTTTAAAGACTTCACCTGTAGCCAAGAATAATAAACTCAAATTCTTCCACTGTCAAAGAAGATACCTTAAATCATATTAGAAAATGGCAAACCAGAGAACTCATATTCATCTGGAGTATGCAGTTACGGCCATTAATAATCGTTAGCATCATTTAGTAATTATTCCATGCTAGGGTCCACACCAGATTTTGTGTTCTGGCAGCAACTATGCTAAGAAATACAAACAAAAGAAAGCAGGTAATATTATTGTCTCTTCTTTACTGATGAGGAACCAGAATCTAATAAAGTTACCTCTTTAATAACCTTCAGCTTTTAAAAATACTAATCTTCCACTGTGATATGTATGCTATCTATGCATATGTTTATACTGATCATGCTATGAAAGCTCCAGAGCCCTGGTGGCATAGTGGTTAAGAGCTTGGCTGCTAACCAAAAGCACTCCTTGGAAACTGTATGAGGCAGTTCTACTCTGTCGTATAGGATTGCTATGAGTAAGAATTGACTCAACAGCACCTAACAACAACAATGAAAGCTCCAACATAGGAACGTTTATTTACCTTTACTAACAGGGTAAGAAGTGAGCATATGTGGTGACAATATTATTTCCAAGCGTGCATATGACCCTTGCTTCTTTGTAAGAGAAACCTGACTTGTTTACGTATACTTCCCTCAAGATCTCAATCTATGTGCCTCTAGGGAAACTGACTGATGAAGTCTAAACAGCATAATCTAATCCTGGGAAACCCATTTCCCCTTGCCAGTAATGACTTTCAAAAGGTCAGCCCTGAGAAAATTTGGTCAGTTAAACCTGAGAACAATTTGATAGGGTCTTCCTGGAAGGACGGAGCCCTGGTGGCACAGTGGTTAAGCCCTTGGCTGCTAACTGAAAGGCTGGTGATTCACACCCACCAGCTGCTCTATGAGAGAAAGATGTGGTAGTCTGCTTCTGTAAAGATTTACAGCCTTGGAAACCCTATGAGGCAATTCTACTCTGTTCTTCAATGAGTCATAATCGACTGGATGGCAATGGATTTGGTTTCGGTTTTTTGGTCCTGGAAAGAAGTTCCCTTACTATTAAAATAAAGCCTGGGGAAGACAGACTTTCTCACATGTATGATTGAGAAGATATAGTAAAATTGCTGTTACTGTAGCTAACTGTAAGATTCCAGTCTCAGGATCAAGGCTGAGCAAACCCAGAGGAACTTGGCTATTTGAGCATACAGTTTGATCGCTGGATAATCATCTACTTGCCCTGTCTTTAGGTCTCTGGTTCTGTAAGTTTTGTGTGTGTGTGTGTGTGTGTGTGTGTGTGTGTATGCTGTAAGCCAATTTAAGTTCTAATGTATTTATATGTTTAATTAACTTGCATCAGATGATAGAGAAGTAGTGCTTTGAGCAGAGTTTGCCAAGCAAACAGGAAAGAAAGGGGATTTTAAGGACAGGAAAAGAATGGAAAGTAAAGGAATGTATGGCAAGCAGCCTGGGACTGGAAGAATTTCAGTATAATTGAAGTTGAGTTTAAATTAGGGTGGAGATAGTTTATAATTTTGGAGGAATGTTCTAGTTCAATTCATCAGTCAGAGAATCCTAACAAAAATATTCTATTTATAAATGTAAATATAAATGTTTTAAGAGCTATAGCGATTTTCTGGCACAGAATTGAGTGAGCAAAGCAGGAAACAAAATGAAATGTAAAGTATGATAACAGTTATGAAAATCAAAAGTGAAATACCTATAAACACCCAAAAGTATAACACTAAATATTTTATAAGGAGATATGTATATATATATGTATATATATACACACACACAAACATATATATAAAATGATCAATTTCATATACATTAGATTATATGCATTTGTTAAGAGAAGAAAATAAAAAAACAGAACTGGAAACTGAAAAAAAATAAAATGAGATGAGCTTTCATAGATTGATTTTCATAGTGTGCAATACATTAAGGAGCACGATTAACTCAACTCTCTGTACCTAAGGTCTAAAAAAAAATGTGTGTATATTTGTGTGTGTGTGTGTGCATGTGTGTACAACTTTTACAAATACAAAGAAAAATTAAAAAGTAATAGAAAATTTTATAATTTCTCAGTCCTTGTCAGATAGACTAAACCATCAATAATAGGTACAGATATAGATATTATATAAAACCCACTGCCATTGAGCCAATTCTGACTCATAGTGACCCTATAGGACAGCATAGTACTGCCCCATTGGTTTCCAAGGCTGTAAATCATTATAGCAGCAGATTGCCACATCTTTCTCCCACAAAGCAGCTGATTAGTCTGAAACACCAACTTTTCGGTTAGCAGTCAAACACTTTAACCACTGTGCCATCAGGGCTCCACAGATATTGTATAGTGAACCAAAATTAGATAATTAACAAGCATGACTTAATTTTTTTTTTTTAATTCCATAATAGATGCCAGAAGTGTTCCTTTTCTTTAGAAAAAAACTGAATACAAAGTGTTTTGAATATTAGGGTTAGGAGTTGAGTGGGAAAATTCCAGGTACTTTAGAATGATGGTCAAAACAGGACTAAATCAGAAGGACCCCACTAATTCTCCATTCCCTACTACACCAGAACTGCAAAATGAATAATTTAATTACAATGTTGTTCTGATAATATTAGGGTAGGAATGATAGTCTAAGCAAATCCCAACATTAAAATATTTCAAGCATATATCTTCACACTAATTGATCTACACCCTTCTTTGTTTCATGATTTTTAGAAAAAAAAGTATGTATCAACAAATTTATGGATGTAGAAATGTATGGAATGACCAAACTTTCACAAATAATTCCATGGGAGATGATTTCAATATCAATATATTCATATTCTGAAATTTCTTTCTGATATTTTTAAAACTACTAGGTGTTGTTCATATTTTTTGTCAGTCCATTAAACTTAGTTATACTTCTTTTAACACTGTAAATGACTTATGCCCCTCCCTCTTCTTAATAGAATGCTCTCAAATATTTTCATTAGACATTTTTATAAATAAGCTGTGAATATTTATCTATATAAACATGCCCCCAACTGATAATGCAATTTTTTAATATCTTTGGACTTTCTTAAACTGAAAATGAGACTGTTCATAGAACAGATGCATCCAGTTCAGAATCATACATATGTGGGATCACATGCTGCAGAATATATGGCAATATTTGTGTTTTCAAAGTAAAGGCCATTTTCTGAATCTAACAAGACATTATAAAACACACATCAATCTTATACATCTTGAAAAAGATGAAATGTGTGACATTGTATTTGGTCCTCATTGCATACTGGTTAAAACGCTCAACTGCTAACCAAAAGGTTGGCAGTTTGAACCCACCAGCCACTCCAAGGAAGAAATACGTGGCAGTCTGCTTCTGTAAAGATTACAGCCTCGGAAACCCTATGGGGCAGTTCTACTCTGCCTTACAGTGTTGCTCTGAGTTGGAATCTACTCAATGGCAATGGATTTGGTGTGGTTTTTAATCTAAGGAAGGGAAAGACAAGGCATTGCTATCCTAGTCAGTGTCACATTTTATGGGAGCAACAAATATGCAAAATAAATAACTAATGTAGTTCTCAACATGCTATCCAAAAGGTATGCAAAAAATGCCCGGAGAACACATAGGAGGCAGTACATGATAGGTCTGGTCATGTATTCATATTTTTCATAGGTTTAATTTCCTGCCTAGTTTACTTCTTCCTTAGAGTCCAGAGAGTCGTAACCACCAAATGAAATTATTTTCAGTGTTCAGTTGATTTCATTCATAACAACACTCAATAGGCCATAAAGTAATTTTGCAATGTAGAATTGGATTACTATTTTATTATAAACATAACCTAAAGTATATATAAAACCAGGCTATATGTTATAGTACATACAGTTTTATGGAAAACCTAGTCGCATAGTGATGAAGAGTTTGGCTGCTAACCAAAAGCTTGGCAGTCTGAATCCATCAGGTGCTCCCTGAAAACCCTATGAGGCAGTTCTACTCTGTCGTATAGGGCCACTATGAGTTGGAGTTGACTCGACAGCAGTGGGTTTGTTTTCTTTTGTTTTTATAGTTTTATTCAATTTCAAGATGTACTTATTATCAACTTTAACAGGAGGAAGAGGAAAAGATAGGAGCAATGTCGAGGGCTGTTACAGATGTTATTATTATACTTTACAACAAACACAAGTCTCAGACATTTGTTATCTCTGGAAGGTAAAACTGCTTCATCCACACTTGCAGTTTTCAGTCTTTTCTCAACTTCAGAGCAGTTGATTAAGATCTTTCCTCCCCCTCTTTTATACCCACATCCATGAATTTTTACCAAATTTTCAGGACCTAACTCTGTCACACTTGTTGACAGTGAAGAAGACTTGAAGCACTTGCTGATGAAGATCAAAGATTACAGCCTTCAGTATGGATTACAACGTAACATAAAACAAAAATCTTCACAACTGGACCAATAAGCCACACAGTGATAAACAGTGGAAAGATTGAAGTTGTCAAGGATTTCATTTTACTTGGACCCACAATGAACAGCAATGGAAGCAGCAGTCAAGAAATCAAATGATGTATTGCATCGGGAAAATCTGTTGAAAAGACCTCTTTAAAGTGTTAAAAAGCAAAGATGTTACTTTCAGGACTAAGTGGAGCCTGACCAAGCCATAGATATTTTTAATTGCCCCACATCCATTCAAAAGCTAGTCAATAAATAAGGAAGAACAAAGAAGAATTGATGCCTTTGAGTTATGGTATTGGCAAAGAATATTGAATATACCATGGACTGCCAGAAGTTGAACAAGTCTATCTTGGAAGTACAGCCATAATGCTTCTTAGAAGAGAGGAGTGGGAGACTTCGTCTCATATACTTTGGACATGTGATCAGGAGGGAGCAGTGCCTACAGAAGGAAATCATGCTTTATAAAATAGAGGGTCACCAAAAGAGAGGAAGATCCTGAAAGAGATGGATTGACACAGTGGCTGCAATGATGGCCTTAAGCATAGGAAAGATTGTGAGGATGGCGCAGGACTGGGCAGCGTTTCATTCTGTTACACATAGAGTCGCAATGAGTCGGAATCGACTCGAGGACACTAACAACAGCAAAAACAACTCTTTCCCAAGACTTACCAGAATATAAAAGTTAAAATTAATTATTCCTTTATAACATTGATAAAGCCCTATATATTTATCAGGAATCCATGTGTGGTGCATACTGTTAATGCACAGTCGAAAGGTTGGTGTTTCAAGTTTACCCAGAAGTGCCTTGGAAGAAAGGCCTGACAGTCTACTTCTGGAAAATCAGCCATTGAAAAACCTACAGAGCACAGATCTACTCTGACACACATCGGGTAGCTAGGGGTGGGAATCAAGTCAATAGCAACTGGTTTTATATATTTATCATTGTTATGATATTTATCACTATCTGTAATGCAGCTATTCGTGCAGGGATATTTTCACATTCATCTAAGCAAGTGTTATGAATTAAATCAGGTCCCACACACAAAAAAAAGATATGCTGACGTCTTAATCCCTGGTAGCTGTGAACATGACCTTGATTGAAAATAAGGTCTTTGAAGCTGTTATCCGTTTATTTAACTCGAGGTCAATGTTGTTTGTTAGTTGCCCTCCAGTTGGCTCTGACCTGGGTGTGCTAATTCAATCTGAGTGCTGTTCTTTTAAAAGAGACACAGAGAGACAGGCAGGAGGGAATAATGGCATGTGACACTGCAACTGCAAGCCAAGGAATGCCTGGAGATACCAGAAGCTGGGAGAGGCAAGAAATGATCTTCCTCTAGAACCTTCAGAGAGAGTATGGCTCCGCCGACGTGCTGACATGTTAACTTTGGAATTTTAAACTGCAGAACTGAGAGACAATAAATTTCTGATTTATTAGCCACCAATTTGTTGTACTTTGTTACAACAGCCCTAGGACTCTAATACAGCAAGCTTTGAAGTGCCTATTGGCCAACATGAGTCAAGAATACTCATTATATACAACTGTGGCTAGTTTCAAGAATTCATTTTGCTCATGGTAAGAGAATAATAACTAATTTTGATCAGATTTCAGATGGATTGCAAAAATGTTAAAAAACAAGAAACCTAATTAAATCAGTCTTTAGTATGACATAATTAAAAAACAAAAAACAAAAAACAAAAAACATGACTCTGGAGTCATAAAGGCTTCTATTACAACCCCAGCTCACTAACTTGGTAGTTCTGTGATGTGGATCAAGCTATTGTCTTTGAACTGCGAAAGTCAAAATTTAAAAAGTCCTATATATTTATCAGGCATTCTTGGGTGGGACAAAAGGTTAAGTTTTTGACTACTAGACAAAAGGATGGCAGTTTGAACCTAACGAGAGACACCTGGGAAGAAAGGCCTGTCAATCTGCTTTTCAAAGGTCACAGCCTTGAAAACTCTTTGGAGCTGTCCTAGTCTCCACACATGGGGTCACCATGAGTGAGAATTTGTCTCCACCACAATGTTTTTGTTTCGCTTTGTTTTTATAAAGCAAATATATCAGATCGAAATTAAGAAAATGATTAATTTTGTTAGGCTATATACACATGGAATTTGTAGTTGCCGTACTTATGAATTCAAATTAAATACCTCAGAGATGTTAATGACAATATTTACCAAAGATCCTCTTATAGTTTTTTTTAATTTTTAATGGCATTTATATCTTAACAAGTTAATAAATAAGATTTCATATTTTTGCATCCCTATTTTAAGAAATTAAAAGCCTGCAATATTTTTGTCTACATCACATTTTATTAGTTAATATTTCATTACAATAACACTCATTATACCATTTAAAGCTATCAGAATCGATCTGATGGCAATGGTATGGATATGGGTAAAGATAGACTAGTTGTGTGACTTTGGAAAATTATTTAAATTTTTTAAAACTTACTTGACTTCTCTGCATAAAGGAAAATAACTACTATGAAGATTGAATCATCACAGTTCTTTAGAAACACCAAAATAATTAAAGGTAAATCATCAAAATTAATATTTTTAAATCATAGCTAGGTGGGAGGTTATTTGCCACTTCTGACAGTTGTGACATCTGCCAATACTTTCTGACAAATTGTTTTTTCAGGCACCTGACAAAGGCTACAAATATTAGATACCCCTATCACAGTAAAATATACAAATAAAAGACAGATTGTGTGATGCGGCATCAGCTCACTAATAAAAAAGACAATTAAACCTTTTGGTACTGATTCCCAAGCCCCACCTAGTCTGACCTTGAGAAGTCCCTCCTGGTAACTGCCCTTTAGCTGCACTGGCTAGGGGCCCTGCCTAGTAATTAACCTTTACTCAGATTGACTGTGGGGCCCAGCCAAGTAATTGATCTTTACAGGGATGTCTGGGGGCCCCTCCTGGTCTGACCTTTACTGGGACTGCGTGGGGAACCCCACCAGGTAACCAATCTTTATTCAGTTTGGCTAGGGAGGCCCCAGCAGTATCTGACCTTTACCAGAATTGACTAGGAGGGGTCCCACCCAGTAGCTGACATGTGCCTGGATTGGCTGGTGGGCCCTCCCCAGTAGCTGACCTTTACATGGATTGGCTGGTGGGCAGCCTGGTGGTTGATAAAAACCTAGAACAGAGGATCCAGTGGGACCTCCTCACTGAAGAGAGCCAGGAGAGAAGCGTATCCTTTGGACACTGGGGGCCTTTAGCTATGACATTCCAGACTGTGTAAACCTACAACAGTGGTGGAGGCAGTGGTTATGAGGGTACCAGAATATGCAGAAACAATGAGTAGACCTCGGTGGTGGCTGCAGAGTGTAAAGGCTAAACTCTGGCTGAGAGCTGTAGGGGGCCACTTGCAGAGCAAGGACCATCCACAGAGCAGGGGCCTTCCAAGAGCTAATTTGGAGCTGGCCAGGAGTAGCTGGGAGCCAGTTAAGAGGAGCGGCCAATAGCCAAGCCCACCAAGTTGTCACTGAGTTTTTCCTGTTTGAAAGTTTCCTGATGGGTGAGACTGAACTTTGGCTTTTAGGAAGAGTAAGTTGGTTCCCTTTGAGACATTGAGGCCCCGTGCTGGGACCCTTCTCGAACCTCGTCCTATGAATAGCTTAATTTCTGTTTATATCACTTTAGGTTATTAAAGTTGTTAGTGCAGATATAGTGCTGGTGTCAGAAACAGTGGAAAAGTTGGAGAATGGGGTTATCCTCTGGTTATTAAGAATCATTTTCGTGCTGATTCTCGTAGTTAGGTTTGCTCTTGCAGTTATTGTTCAAGAAAGTTCTCTTATTTCACAGGTATAGCTTCATCAAGTGCTTTGTGGTTGTCCACGGTAATGGAAACTTTACTTTAAAATATGTTATCATAGGTAATATGAAAAAATATGCTTTTCACTGACAACATAAATTCATTTCTCTTTACTTAAGTGTACTAAAATAGTTTATTGCTTTGAAAGAATGCAAAGGTTGATTTGTATAACTTGAAATACAATTTGTATAAATATTCTAAATAGCCGGGCAATGAACATACGTAATACACCTATTTGAGTTCACTGTATGTGGCAAAATTGTTGAGTATCTGTGTGGACAGTTTGTGTGTGTATGCACGCGTGTGTGCATGTGCATGAGAGAGAAGAAATGTGTATCAGGTAGAAGTAATTTTAACAAAAAGACACTTGAAATGAAAAAAGAAATGATTGAGAATGAATGCAAAAGAAAATCATAAGGGGAGAGTATATAATATTAAATCATAGCTATTGTTCTCTTGCCCTGAGATTTACATTTTGGGGGAATATTATTGTCCCATACTGACAGTCATCAAAATGTAGAGTACACTTACATTAAAAAAGAACTACTCTGATTTTCAGAGCTCATTTCTAAAACAAAACCCTTTTCTAAGAATGCCCTTTCATTCTGTCAAAATGGAGCTAGCATTCACACTTTTACATTCAATTCTTCAGAAGCATAAATCCTTTCAAAAGCAAGTGGATCCAAATATAGTCACTGGCCAGTAAGGATTAATCAGACTCTGCTTCTGTTATCAGTTATTTATATACCATTTTCCCAACTGAGTATCCCCACTGCCATAACGACCTGACGCATGCAGTGCTCAGCTGCTGAGGCAAAGCTTACAAGCTGATTTTATTGCTTTAAACACATTGAACAACAGAAGAGCCCATCAGCCTGGGAATATTAGGATGCCAGAAGTGTATTCCACTCACTTGCAATAGGAAACTACTCTACAGTATGAATATATATCAAACATTGTGTCTTTCTTTTTTGAAAGAACTCTATAGCACCCAATAAACTACTTTAGCAGTAGTGATAAATTCATTGTCCTAGCTGAATTGCAAATGATCTCTGATTTGATATCTACATTAAGATGATCACCACTCTCCGTTAATGATTTTATAGTTAATTTTTTTTGTTTCTTGGCACTACTGAATTTTGGTCACGGAGGGGCATTGAATTATGTTTTATTGACTGAGAATATAACCTTCATATCTATGATAAAGAATAGTATTTTTAGTTTTTGGATTGAGTCCCAGACCTTGCATAGAGTACTCGTATTCTTATACCATGGTAATTGAATTTGTGTTCTCTAGGAGTCATTGAGTTAGATAGTTATTTATATCTTATTCATTTGTCCTTGAAAAATAAAAGGACTTTTCCATTTATACATGCAATAGATCTATTCCAAAAGCCAATGTGAAGATGAAATAATGGTCTCTAGTTTCCAGATTCGAGTCTAAATATTTTCTTCTCTTAGAAATTTCATATATGCTATTTGTATGCTTGCTATGTTTTATGATTTCATGTTGGGATACTCTCATCTTATGCAAAACATAAAATATGCCCAACGCGGTATTATGCTTACAGGCTTACAGAAATAGATTTTGTCATAAAAAATGTATCACTATAAGAATTTGTTTTAATATCACAATTTATTTTCAAGAAATATAATATCTCAGATTGGTAAAATGTCTAAAAGTCTTATTAACTGATGTCACAGCGGTGATGGTTGTCGGGGTGGCGGAGACAATAACCAATGCCACAACTCTTACAGAGAAGTGGGGCCAGGAGGGTCACTCTGAGGAGTTGAACCCAGCTTCAGTCCCAGGAGTTTATTTTATAGTCAATACAGTCAACAGTGAAGCAAATAACAGAACAATGGGCTTTGGGTGAATAACAATAAGTTTCGGGCAAAGGAGGAGGAATTCAGGTAAACAAGCCAATCAGTAATGGGTTTGGAAAAACAAGTCGTGACAAGTCTCAACATGCTGGGGACAAGTCTCAACATGTTGTGCAGCATAGAGGCCTTTATACATCCATATTTTAATAGCACATATCCCCACATTTCCCCCCTTTTGTTTAGTTAATGCAATAAGAATCAAGAGGATTTTCACTGGTCCAACAAATGCCCGTTAGGATAAAGTAAAATTTTCTCTATGAGATAAAATACAAGATGATCTCAGCTACTGTCTCCACACCTCAGGACCTGGAGTCTTAGTGAGTCCTTGTGAGCCCAGCTTCAGCTGGGGCACACTCCATATGTTTAAAGAGGAGAAGTAGCATAGCGATGAGTAACACCTGGACTTAGTCGCTTCTAGATGGCGGCCACTGCAGGCTCTTTAAACTCATGGTGCTGGTTTTCCACCAGATACCATCTGGTTCTTCACCAGGTTACTAAGCAAGAACATTGCTCTTATTAGATGCAAAGTTGGAGCGGGGGACTCAATGTGACTTTCAGGGGTGTAAGACAATAGAGGATGATCTTATGAGGATAATATAATCCTCTGCACTAGTAATATCCTGATTGTTAGACCCATGGGTTTCCTCTGACTCTCATTTTGTCAGGTAAACACTAACTTTTAACATCCACTGAAATTATTATTCTTAAAGGCTTAAAGATTTATAAAGGCTCAAAGACTCATTAACAATCAAACAAGCAATGATTTACACAGCTTCACTATTACTTGGAAGGGAATCACTAGGAAGGGTAATTTACACATCATAACAAATGTTCATTAGGAAATTAATTACACATCACAATAAATTTAACAATCAAACAAACACCGATTTACACAAATTCACTATCAATTGGAAAGTAATCATCTAACTTAGAAATCTATCTATACAGAAGCAGCTAATCTAGAAGAAGCAGAAAATATAGAGGAATTTACACATAACAAATTTTCATTGGGAACTTACTAATTAACAAATGACTGATTAACAAGATAATATAGGATGACTATTGAGGATTGATTAACACGAGGGAAACCATAGCTAGAAACAGGTTTTCAGGTGTAAGTGGGGCACCTGTAGTTGACAGGATATGCTCAGCTTTGGAGGAGAGGGCTTTCGGACCTCCCCATGTTACCAGTATTGCAGATCTCTGTTGTTCAGTTTCCTTCCCTGGGGGAAGGGGTGATTTCGGGTCAGATGGTGGCACGTCAGTGTTCATCCCTGGGGGAAGGGGTGCCGGTGTCAGTTGTAGCTCTGGAGTCGGGTCGGATGGAGGCTGCGGAAGGGGTGGCGGCGGCGGTTCAGAGAAGGGAAGGGGCAGAGGTGCAGGGCAGAGTGTGCCGGCGCGCAGGGGAGCTGCAGCGCAGGGTGCGTCCAGGACCCCTAGTCACAGCCAGAGCGCAGAGCCCACTCTCGCCTGCCCAGAGCCTCCAGGCAGTGCCGTCCCGGGCAGCGACACCCCAGGTGACCAAGCCGGCAAGCCTGGCCAGCGGCAACCTGGGACTGGGCTCAGCACCATGGGAGGGATGGAGCGTGGGCCTCACCACAGCTGGAGTGGGAATCCAAAGTGGACCTGTAGGAGACAAAACAGCCGCATACCCTCACCCCCAGGTTAATAATTCTGCAGGTCCTTGCCAGAGGGATTTTGAGGATCTTTACAGAGGACCTGTGGGCGAGGTCAGGTGTCAGAGGGGATAAAATGTCATTCTGTAGCAGTACGACCATCTTTAGCAACCGATAAAAAATTAAAAATAAAGAGAGCTTTGGCAAGTCTTTCATTTTGGTCACATACTCTAGACCCGTCATCTCCCCCCCTTTGTTTATTTAAGAGCTGTTTGAGAGTATGATGGGCACGTTCAATTATGGCTTGCCCTTGAGGGTTATAAGGAATGCCAGTGGTATGAAGAATATTCCAAGTGGCACAAACTTGTTGAAATTTAGCAGAAGTACATGCAGGACCATTATCAGTTTTAAGGACTTGGGGGCATCCCATAGTTGCAATGGCTTGGGTAAAGTGACAACAGGCATGAGTAGAACGTTCCCCAGAAAGGGCTGTAGCATAAAGAAACCCAGAATATATTAGCCCAATGAAAGCCTTCACCACAGTGGGGACACTGTGCCTTTAAAAGAGCTAAAACAGCCCGACAGTCAGCATTAGGATTTTCACAAGCAAGCTGGAGACAAAGAACTTCAGCTGCTTGTTGATTGTCTACCTGTCAGGAAATGGCAGATTCAATTAAAAGCAGAAGTTGGTTAAAGGCTTCTTCTGACACCTTAAGCTTAGAGGCCTTTAACAATCCCAACAACTGGGTTTTGTGTTGACGCTGCTCAGGAGAAAGAGAATTCCCCATAGCGAGGAGGAATAGGAAAATGAAGGAAAGAATGATAGGAAATCTCCTGGCCTGAAGCCTGAAATCCCTTGGGAGTGGTCAGGAAAGACCTGCTGCTCTGGGGCTAAAGCAGCCTGATCTGAGAGCATTCGGGAAAATTCCACCCACGGAAAACCCCCGCCGCTCTCGGGGTGTGCCTTTAAACAGCCTGAAACAGACGTCCGATACTGACCACCTAAAGGGACTGAGAGCGAGGGCGCCTATGCAGCTATAAGGCAGTCTGCCCTCACATGTGGCACCATCTGTTGCAGCCCCTCACACGGGGCACCATCTGTCACAGCAGCGACAGTTGTCAGGGCGGCAGAGACAATAACCAATGCCACAACTCTTACAGAGAAGTGGGGCCAGGAGGGTCACTCTGAGGAGTCGAACCCAGCTTCAGTCCCAGGAGTTTATTTTATAGTCAATACAGTCAACAGTGAAGCAAATAACAGAACAATGGGCTTTGGGTGAATAACAATAAGTTTCGGGCAAAGGAGGAGGAATTCAGGTAAACAAGCCAATCAGTAATGGGTTTGGAAAAACAAGTCGTGACAAGTCTCAACATGTTGGGGACAAGTCTCAACATGTTGTGCAGCATAGAGGCCTTTATACATCCATATTTTAATGGCACATATCCCCACAAACTGACACAGTTTCATTATAGAATGTGACATTATAATGAAATATTAGATTTGTTTTAAATAAAGTAAAACACCTATTGTGCTTAAGTCTATGCTGATGGCTTCAGCAAGAATCAAAACCTTATCAAAGCAATGGCAAAGCAATTGCAAAGCAAACAAAAAAAATTTTAAATTGTCAACATTCTTCCATTTGTTTATACTGTAGTGATAATAAATTTAATTCAGGAAACTTGTCATTGTTTGTAGATAATTGTTGAGATAATATTGAAGTCGGTCAATTTACCAATACAAAAATCAATCCAATCTTGATTACATCTTAATTATTTAATGCTGCATTGTAAGAAATAACTTACATAAATAAATAAATAAATGGTGAAATATATAGCCTATGTAAGTGCTCTTTTTCTCAATAAGTAGTGAAGCCCAAATAAACGCATTAAGCATCAACCTGAGAGGTTGTAAATGAGATTCATAACTAAATTGTGCAAGCCTCTACAGTATGAACTAAGTTGTCAGAGCATTTGGCAGAGTTCATGATTTGTTGTTGTTAGGTGCTGTTGGGTCAGTTCCAACTTATAGTGACCCTATGTGCAATAGAATGATAACAATTCCCAGTCCTGTACCATCCTCGCAATCATTGCTATGTTTGAGCCCACTGTTTTAGCTACTATGTCAATCCATCTCTTTGAGGGTATTCCTCTTTTTCACTGATGCTCTACTTCACCAATCATGATGCCCTTCTCTATGGACTGGTCCCTCCTGATAACATGTCCAAAATACATAAGATGAAGTCTCGTCATCGTTGCTTCCAAGCTCTGTGACTTTTATGTGCTTAATAATGAACTTATTGAATTGATAAACCAGTTGCCATCGATTCTAACTCATGGAAACCCCATGAGTGACAGAGTAGAACTGTGCTATACAGGGATTTCATTGGCTGATTTTCCAGAACTGGACAGTAGGCTTTTTGTCTGAGACACTTCTGGGTGGGCTTGAACCTCCAACCTTTTTTTAGCAACCAAGCATATTAACTGTTTGTACCACCAAGGTGTAATTGATAGTACATTGTAAAATGATGTTTGGGAAGCATCAGAGAAAATGTTGGAGTAAATACATTTGAGGGTCTTATGGACTATTAAACCACTTACACTACATTTTCACTTCTCAACTCTATGTCATGCAAACACACTCATTTAATCTTCAAATATCTTCAATCATTTTAGGTTAGACCCTGAATTAGTTTCTGATTCCTGCCCTGATCATTTTCTAATATGCAAAGATACAGTTTGCATACTTTGAATGACTAAAGTCTTCCTCATCTTCCATCCTTGCAAGCAAGCTAGAAGAAAATACTGCTTTCTCTGAATCCCTGGGCAGTTTTTTTGTTTTGTTTTATTTTATTTTGTTTTTGCACATGTGTAACTTTCTACCTTGTATTATTAGTATTTATAGTCATGTCTTCTCTCCCATTCAAGAGTAATACCTCCTAATAGGAGCAGATGTCTGTCCCCCACCCCCCCACCCCCGCTTTGAGTGCACAGCACTTGTACAATGCCTGACATATAGGGCATTATAAAACTTTGTAGAGTAAATCAAATAATTGTAATTCCTAGACAAATATTTTACCCACTGGAAATATGTTTATTGGCAAAAAGATTCCTATACTTAAGCTTAGCCTAAATAAATGGATCAAATTCATAATGTAAAATAATGATCCTAAATAAAGGGAAAAATGTTAAATAGTAAAAAAAAAAAAAAGACTTTTAAAATCACTTTTTAACACTGGACATCCAGCATATGTATGTAATGTGTTTCTTTTATACAGTATGTGTTCTGTGAGACATTTTGTAATTGATTTTCTAAAATATTTTATTTGCCTTACCACAATACAATCAGTTTGCTTTTTGTATACTGCTTATAATCTAAAAAACAAACAAACAAACTCACTGCCATCAAGTCAACTCTGACTCACAGTGACCATATAGGACAGAGTACAATTGTCCCACAGGGTTTCCAAGGAGCTGCTGGTGGATTCGAACTGCTGACCACTGGTTAACAGCCTTAACACTCAACCGCAGCTCCACCCACCAGGGCTCCTGGTAATCTAAATAGTATGCCTCAAATATGCCACTGTGACCAACTATTCTAGTTTTCTTTTTTAAAAATTTATTTCATCAATTAAATCTAGTAATCTAAAAACCCATTGAAAGTAACAGCATTTCAAACTTTAATTATCCTAAATCTGTACATGACTTTGCTAGGGAGAGAACAAGCATCCTCCGAGCTCATTTCTGAGACCCTTAGGAGAAGCTTATGCAGAACAAGTGAAAACTGCTGTTCTCTTGGAAGTTGATAAATATGGTGCATAATTTGTTCTAGTGTCATACATAATATTTTGGCCTATTTTTCTGTGTAAGTAAGCACTAAGAAATGTCTATTTTAGGGAAAGATAGAAGGGAAAGAGTATGCTTTAATATAATATGTAATTATAAAGACGATTTGCTGTAGTCTGGCTGAAGTAAAATGTTTTCTTTGTAATTTTTCAACCTAACAACTTTGGTCATGAAGCCTATCTCTAAATTCTCTTACCATTGGATTCTAATATTTTATTATGTAATGTTCATCTTATAGGAAAACTAAAATTCACCTAATTTATCAAATATACCATAGTGGACTTATTTTAAGACATTCTCATCTATAAGATTACCAAAAGAACTGATCTGGAAAAACATATATTAAAAATTATATCTTAAAATACAATACATAAATATATGCTACAGTATCAGGATTCTTGATAGTCATGATAAACATTTAAACATTCAAGCATATTTTGTTTTTCCATGGGCCTTTAATAGAATTGAGCTGATTTAAAAATAATATAAAATAGAAAATTTGAGGAGTTCTTTTACTTAATAAAATGCATTGTACCTGATGGAGAAATGGAAGTGATAGCAGGCTTTAGGGCATAGACAAGACAATGAAGACAAGGCATTTCATGGGTGGTGGATGGAAAACTTAGTAGAATTGGAAGACCGTGGAATAAAATGTTTATTGTCTTTTATGTGTTACAGATTTCAAATTTCAGTCCAAAAGATTATGTGACTACACGTGAAGGACAATTAATATATTCTGTCATTATGATCTTGTTCCATGTTGATCAGAACTGTTGGACATTTATTCATTAAGGTTTTTGTGTGGTCCAGATGGAAAGACTTTGAATAGTCAGTCATTGCTAAAAATACAAGCTTCTATTATGATAAACAGTAGAGTAACTATGACTACAAAGATTTTGTTTAATTGGCCTAGATGAGTAAAAAGAAATATTTTACGTGAGATGGCAAAAATCTGTGAAATAATCATATAATCTGTAGGAATCATAAAAATAGAGATACTCCCTCTATGTATGGATTCTTAGATGGATATATTTCCCCAGCAGGCCAATAATTGTTGTCAGGAAGAATGCTGAAATTATTATTAAAGTTTTCTGGTATAACTGACTATATGGAGCATGGAATCCAGAGCTCACAAGGGCCATTTTCACTACCACATAGAAAGAATCTGCTTGATAATGGAGGCAATAAAAAGAAAACTGTAGTTGAAATATGGAATGGGAAATGCATTCCTAAAATATTGTTTGAACACCTGAATCTGCATATAACTTGAGGCTTTAAATAACTGGTCCTTCCTGTTCTATGAACTGATGAATTTCATTTCATCTTCAGTTTGAGCAAGTTTTTGTCATTTTAAAATGAAAGTCGTGGTTAATGTTAATATTATATTTTAAAAAAGAAGACCTTATACAATTTGATTAGTGAAACTCCCCTTGATGAATATATAAATGATGAACAAATAGTACACACACACACACACACACATTTATTATGTATCAATTGAAAAATTATTGAAATCCATTTGTAACTGAACCCTACTTATGATTTCAAGAAGTACATGATGAAAATCTATGTTTTGCTACAATTTTTAATCAGTGATTTTAAGTCCAATTACGATAGTCTTCAGATGATATAAGAACTAAATATGTATGATGCCTTTAACCATGATTAAAAAAAGCCCCCATAATACTATCCCTGTTTATTCTAAAATTAGTAAAAGAAGGGCTAAAATAGTCAAATATAAAAGAAATAAAGTAAGATCTGTTAGCAAAGTTATTACCAAATCCACATGCTAAAAAACGATGGCAAATAGATTATAACTATTAATATATGCATGATGAGAAACAATCAATATACAAAGACAGTGATGGTGACCACTTTCTGCAAAAGAAAAACAGCTGGGGAGCTAATGCGGGACATAGAATTCCAGCTCAGTGACGTGAAGTCTCAAGTGAATGGAGACAAATGACCTTTAATGCTGATGCATTTATTACAGGCTGGGAAAACATTCACGTGTTTATTTGATTTAGAAAGACATTGAGACTAAGCTATTGGTTTTAAAAGCAAGGGATTATTTTAGCTTTTTCCTCTTAAAAATAAGTGATATCATATTGTTTTACATTTATTTTAACTTTTATTAACACAATATAAAATATTGTGAATTCCTTAATATGATAGAAGCCATATTTTATCCAGGTCACATTAAGTTTCAAGCTTCTCTTCTCCCAAAGGGCTTCAAAGAATTTCCATTAGGACACAGTCTTATCACTACATGAATGGAATTATAGTTATTCTTTTTTTTTTTAATTTGTCCCTTTTTTGTTTATTGTTGTAGTTTAAGTGAAAGTTTACATTTCAAGGTAGTCTATCACACAAAAATTTATATCTACATTGTTATAAGATCCTAACTGCTCTCCCTATACTGTGACAGCACACTCCTCCTTTCCACCCCAGATTTCTCATGTCCATTAAAACAGCTCCTAACCCTCTCTGCCTTCTCATCTCACCTCTGGACAGAAGCTGCCTATTTAGTCTCATGTATCTACTTGAGCTAAGAAGCACACTCTTCACGAGTATCATTTTATGTCCCATAGTCCAGTCCAATCTTTCTCTGAAGAGTTCACCTCGGAAATTGTTTTAGTTCTGGGTTGACAGAGAGTCCAGGGGCCATGCTTTCTGGGGTTCCTCCAGTCTCAGACCATTAAGTCTGGTCTTTTTACTAGAAATTGAGTTCTACACCCCACCTTTCTCATCCTCCATCAGGGACTCTCTATTGCGTTCCTTGTCAGGGTGGTCATTGGTGGTAGCCGGGGACCATCTAGTTCTTCTGGTCTCAGGCTGGTGAAGTTTCTGGTTTATGTGGTCCTTTCTGTCTCTTGAGCTAATACTTTCCATGTGTCTTTGGTGTTCTTCATTCTCCTTTACTCCAGGTAGTTAGGATGAATTGATGCATCTTAGATGGCCACTTGCTAGCTTTTATGACCCCAGACACCACTCACCAAAGTAGCATGTGGAACATTTTCTTAATAAACGTTCTTATGCCAGTTAGCCTAGATGTCCCCTGAAAGCATAGTCCCGAGACCCCAACACTGCTACTCTGTCCCTCAAAGTATTTGATGGTATTCAGGAAACGTCTTAGCTTTGGTTTAGTCCAGTTGCGCTGACTTCCCCTGTAGTGTGTGCTGTCCTTCCCTTCAACTAAGACAATTCTTGTCTACTACATAGTTAGTGAATATCCCTCACCCTCCCTCCCCACTCTTGTAAACATCAAACAATGTTTTCTTCTGTGTTTAAACCTTTTCTTGAGTTCTTATAATACTGGTTTTTTATACAATATTTGTCCTTCTGTGACTGACTACATTCGCTCAGCATAATACCTTCCAAATTCCTCCATGTTTTAAGATGTTTCACGGATTCATCATTGTTCTTTATCGTGGTGTAGTATTCCATTCTGTGAATATACCATAGTTTGTTTATCCATTGTTCTGTTGATGGGCATCTAGGTTGTTTCTATCTTTTGCTATCATGAACAGTGCAGCAATGACCATGAGTGTGCATATATCTATTCATGTGACAGCCCTTATTTCTCTAGGATATAATCCAAGGAGCAGGATAGCTAGATTGTATAGTATTTCTATTTCTAGCTTTTTAAAGAGGTGCCAAATTGATTTCCAAAGTGGTTGCACCATTTTACATTCCCACCAACAGTGTATAAGTGTTCCAGTCTCTCAACAACGTCCCAGCATTTATTATTTTGTCTTTTTTGGATTAATGCTAGCCTTGTTGGAGTGAAATGATCTCATTGTAGTTTTGATTTGCATTTCTCTAACAGCTAATGATCGTGAGCATTACTTCATGCATCTGTTAGCTGCCTGAACGTCTTCTTTGGCGAAATGCCTGTTCATATCCTTTGCCCATTTTTTAATTGGGTTATTTCTCTTTTGTTGTTGAGGTTTTGCAGTATCTTATAGATTTGAGAGATTAGACGCTGATCGGATTTGTTGTGGCCAAAAATTTTCTCCCAGTCTGTAGGTTGCCTTTTTACTGTTTTGGTGAAGTCTTTTGATGACCATGAGTGTTTGATTTTTATAGTTCCCAGTTATCTAGTCTTTCTTCTGGTGCTTGTGCATTGTTACTTGTGGTTCGTATTCTGTACATGCCATATATTAGGGCTCCTAGCATTGCCCCTGTTTTTACTTCCATGATCTTTATTGTTTTCAATTTTATATTTATGTCCTTGATTCATTTTGAGTTAATTTTTGTGCATGGTGTGAGGTGTGGGTCGTTTCTTTTTTTTTGCAGATATATATCCAGTTATGCCAGCACCACTGGTTAAAGAGACTGTCTTCCCCAATTAATGAACTCTGGGCCTTTGTAAAATATCAGCTGCTCATAGGTGGATGAATTTGTGTCTGGATTCTCAATTCTGTTTCAATGGTCTATGTATCTGTTGTTGTACCAGTACCAGTCTGTTTTGACTACCGTGGTGGTATAATAGTTTCTAAACTCAGGTAGTGTGAGGCCTCCCACTTTGTTCTTCTTTTTGGCTAATGCTTTACTCATCCGGGACCTTTTCCCTTTCCGTATGAAGTTGGTGATTTGTTTCTCCATCTCATTAAAAAATGCCGGTGGAATTTGGATAGAGCATGCATTGTATCTGTAGATTGCTTTGGATAGAATAGATGTTTTCACAATGTTGAGTCTTCTTATCCATGAGCAAGGAATGATTTTCCACTTATGCAGGTCTCCTTTGGTTTCTTGCAGTACTGTCTTGTAGTTTTCATTGTATAGGTCTTTTATGTCTCTGGTTAGGTTTATTCCTAAGTATTTTATCTTCTTGGGAGCTATTGTAAATAGTATTGATTTAGTGACTTCCTCTTCAAAATTTTCTTTGTTGGTGTAGAGGAATCCAACTGATTTTTGTATATTTATCTTGTATCCTGAAACTTTGCTGAAATCTTCTATTAGTTCCAGTAGTTTTCTTGTGGATTCTTTGGGGTTTTCTGTGTATAAAATCATATCATCTGCAAATAGAGATACTTTGACTTCTTCCCTACCAATATGGATGCCTTTCTTTTTCTACCTAATTGCTCTGGCTAGGAACTCCAGCACAATGTTGAATAAGAGTGGTGATAAAGGGCATCCTTGTCTGGTTCTTGTTTTCAAGGGGAATGCTTTCAAAGTCTTTCCATTCAGGATGATGTCGGCTGTTGGCTTTGTATAAATGCCCTTAATTATGTTGAGGAATTTCCCTTCTATTCCTGCTTTGCTGAGAGTTTTTATCATGAATGGGTGTTGGACTTTGTCAAATGCCTTTTCTGCATCGATTGATAAGATCACGTGGTTCTTGTCTTTTGTTTATTTATATGCTGGATTACATTGATTACTTTTCTAATGTTGAACCATCCCTGCATACCTGGTATAAATCCCACTTGATCATGGTGAATTATTTTTCTGATATGTTACTGAATTCTATTGGCTAGAATTTTGTTGAGGATTTTTGCATCAAGGTTCATGAGGGATATTGGCCTGTAATTTTCTTTTTTTGTGGTGTCTTTACCTGGTTTTGGTATCAAGGTTTTGTTGGCTTCATGGAATGAGTTTGGTAGAATTCTCCAGTGAAGCAATCTGGGCCAGGGATTTTTCTTGTTGGGAGTTTTTTAATTACCTTTTCAATCTCCTTTTGTTAAGGGTTTATTTAGTTGTTCTACCTCTGTTTGTGTTAATTTAGGTAGGTAGTGAGTTTCTAGAAATTTTTCCATTTCTTCTAGGTTTTCAAATTTGTTAGAGTACAATTTTTCATAATATTCTGTTACGATTCTTTTAATTTCAGTTGGGTCTTTTGTGATATCACTCATCTCATTTCTTATACAGGGTATTTGCTTCCTCTCCTGTTTTTTCTCTGTAATTTTGGCCAACAGTTTATCAATTTTGTTAACCTTTTCAAAGAACCAGCTTTTGGTCTTATTAACTTTTTCAATTGTTCTTCTATTCTCTATTTCATTTAATTCTGCTCTAATTCTTATTATTTTCTTTCTTCTGGCGCCCAAGGGCTTCTTTTGCAGCTTTCTTTCTACTCATTCCAGTTGTAGGGTTAATGTTTTCATTTTGGCCCCTTCTTGTTTTTGGATGTGTGCATTTATTGCTATAAACTTACCTCTGAGCACTTCTTTTGCTGTGTCCCAAATGATCTGGTAGGATTTGTTTTCATTCTCATTTGATTCTATAAATTTCTTTATTCCATCCTTAATTTCTTCTATAACCCAGTAGTTTTTGAGCAAGGTTTTGTTCAGTTTCCATGTGTTTGATTTTTTTTCCTAGGTTTTTCTGCTATTGATTTCTACTTTTATGGCTTTATGGTCAGAAAAGATGCTTTTTAATATTTCGATGCTTTGGATTTTGTTAAGGCTTGCTTTATGGCCTAATATGTGGTCTATTCTGGAGAATGTTGCATGTGCATAGGAAAAGAAAGTATACTTTGCCACTGTTGGCTTGAGTGTTTGGTATATGTCTGTGAGATCAAGTTGGTTGATTGTAGCATTTAGCTCTTCCGTGTCTTTGTTGAGCTTCTTTGGGGATGTTCTGTCCTTCACTGAAAGTGGTGTGTTGAAGTCTCCTACTATTATTGTGGAGCTGTCTATCTCTTTTTTCAGTGCTGTTAGAGTTTGTTTTATCTATTTTGGAGCCCTATCATTGGGTGCGTAAATATTTATTATAGTTATGTCCTCCTGTTGTGTTGACCCTTTAATGATTATATAGTGTCCTTCCTTATCCTTTGTGGTGGTTTTACTTTAAAGTCTACTTTGTCAGAGATTAATATTGCCAATCCTGCTCTTTCTTCAGTGTTGTTTGCTTGATATATTTGTTTCCATCCTTTGAGTTTTAATTTGTTTGTATCTTTAAGTGTAAGGTGTGTATCTTGTAGGCAGCATATTTACAGATCATGTTTTTTTTATCCAATCTGCCACTCTCTGTCTCTTTATTGGTGCATTTAGTCCATTTACATTCAGCATAATTATTGATAGGTATGAGTTTAGTGCTGTCATTTTGATGTCTTTTTTGTGTTTTGTTACAGTTTCTTTGTTCCACTTAATTTTATGTGCTGAGTCGTTTTTCTTTATATGTTTTCTTTTCATCATTTTCATTTTTGTTGAGTTTGTATTTGCTGAATCTTTATATTTTTCTTGTTTTTTATTTTGATGTGTATGATTGTTAGTTTCTTTTGTGGTTACCTTAATATTTACCCATATTTTTTTTTAGTTTAAACCGATCTTTTATTTCTTTGTATCGCCTTGACTTCCTCTCCATATGAAAAATCTATGTCTACATTTTTAGTCCCTCTTTTTTGTTTTAATATTGTCATCTTTTAAATATTGACATCTGTTTCCCTATTTTCAGTGTTTTAACTTTGATGTATTTTTGTGACTTCCCTATCTGGGTTGATATCTGGTTGCTCTGTCCTGTGCTCTAGTCTTGGGTTGTTTTCCAACGTTATTGATTTTCTAACTGGAGGACTCCATTTAGTATTTCTTGTAATTTTTGTTTGGTTTTCACAAATTCCCTAAACTTCTGTTTATCTGAAAATGCCCTAATTTCATTATCATATTTGAGGGACAGTTTTGCTGGATATACAGTTCTTGGCTGGCAGTTTTTTTCCTTCAAGACTTTATATATGTCATCCCATTGCCTTCTTGCCTGTATGGTTTCTGCTAAGTAGTCTGAGCTTATTCTTATTGACTCTCCATTGTAGATGACTTTTCGTTTATCCCTAGCTGCTCTTAAAATTCTCTCTTTATCTTTGGTTTTGGCATGTGTGATTATAATATATCTTGGTGACTTTTTTGGGGGATCTACCTTATGTAGGGTTTGATGAGCATCTTGGATAGATATCGTCTCATCTTTCACGATATCAGGGAAGTTTTCTGCCAACAAATCTTCAACAGTTCTCTCTGTATTTTCTGTTATCCTGCCCCGTTCTGGTACTTCAGTCACTCATAGGTTATTCTTCTTGATAGAATCCCACATAATTCTTAGGGTTTCTTCATTTTTTTAAATCCTTTTATCTGATTTTTCCTCAAATAAATTGTTGTCAAGTGCTTTATCTTCAGTCTCACTAATTCTGATTTCCATTGCCTCAATTCTGTCCCTATGACTTTCTATTGAGTTGTCTAATTCTTAAATTTTATTGTTAATCTTCTGGATTTCTGATTGCTGTCTCTTTATGGATTCTTGCAGCCCATTAAATTTGTCATTATGCTCTTCTCTAATCTTCTTAATTTCCTCTATTGCTAGATCTGCATTTGCTTAGTTTCCTTCCTGATCTCTTGAAGAGTTCTGTATATTAATCTTTTGTATTCTACCTCTGGTAATTCCAAGAAATTTTCCTCCTCTGGGAAATTTGTAGATTCTGTATTTTGGGAGCTTGCTGAAGCCATCATGGTCTGCCTCTTTATGTGATTTGACATTGACTGTTGTCTCTCAGCCATCAGTGATTTATTATATTTATTTTATGTTTGTTTACTGTGTCCTAGCTTCTTGTTTTGTTTTGTTTTGAAATGCCCAAATAGGCTGCTCTTGTGTGCTAGCCCGATCATCAGTGCCCTTGAAGCTCCTATGACCTGCCACTAAGTATGTGTACCCAGGAGTCTGCCCACTCATCCTATATGGATTCAGCTCAGGTGTCCAGGTAGTTGGCCACCAAGTGTGTGGTGTAGGCTCTCACCTACAGTCAAAGGCAGGCATGGATGATTGGTGGTGGCACAGGCATCTGAATGCAGCAGTGGGACACAAGCTGAGCAAGACAGGGAGCTGACAGCCACCCCCGAGTGTCCAGGAGGAAAGCATGTCCCTGTTCCCTAGAGTGTGTAGATGGGTGGGTTTTGTAGCCAGATTATGAGCACCCAGTCCTGTTGGTTGTAAGAACTGGGAGGCACCTCTTATTCTTGGGCTGCTGTCGCAGGTGGTTAGATGGTATAGGTGGAGCTACCAGTCCTCAGGTCCCTGATGTGGGTAGATGAAGACCCTGCTTAATGGGCAGAGCAGTGTCAAATGTCATGAACCTGCCACTTCACAGGTGAAACAGTTCAAGTAGGCTTCAGGTATATAACCTGTTGTACTGTAGCAACAAAGGCCTACACTGTTGAAATGGGCCCACACAAGTCTCTGCAGGGAGAAAGGCACTCGAAGTCTGTGGATCCCTTATGCCTGTGCCCAGGCAAAGGAGCTGTGCCTATCCTGAATTCCTG
This sequence comes from Dugong dugon, assembly GCA_030035585.1. Classification (NCBI taxonomy): domain Eukaryota; kingdom Metazoa; phylum Chordata; class Mammalia; order Sirenia; family Dugongidae; genus Dugong; species Dugong dugon. The sequence goes on from CM057479.1 coordinate 42,359,192, forward strand.
GCTTAGGGGAGCTGGCAGATTACTTTTTCCCCATTTGTTAATTTGTTCACTCTCCAAGGCCAGGAGAATGGCTCAGGGTGCAGGATGGGTCCTACTTCTGGCCCAAGGGACTAGGCAATTACTGAAGCTGGTCCCAGACCCAGTGCAGATCAGGGAACAGGCAGGTAAATAGGAGAGAGGTTTTTCCCTAAGGGGGGTGTTTTTGATCCTCATAGTAGGCCAGATGCAAGTACTTATCTTTCACAGATCAAGGGCTGCTTCTCACTGGTGCTGGATGGCTGAGTAGACTTTCTGCTGTTGGGTCTCTCCCGATGTGGAAAACTGCCTCCTGAGCACTGCTGCTTGCCTGCCTCATTGTGCATCATGAGCTGATCAGGCCTGAAGGGCTCAAGCTTTCGTCGGATCAGGTCTGGCAACTCCTCGCTTCTTCTGAAAGCTCTCTCCCTCCCCTTGCCATTCAGTCCAATTTCTTAACTTTGCCTTTGATGTTCAGGGCTCCTAGATTGTCATGTATAATCAATCCACTTGTTTTTTTGGGTCTTTGTTGTAAGATGGACCACCGGAAGCATCTGACTACTCTGCCATCTTGGCCTCACCTCCCTATAGTTATTCTTGAAGGCAGAGACCATACCTCATTCATCTATGTGTGTAAATATGACAACAGTTGGAGGTATCTATGTTTGTTTCTGTATCTATATCTATCACCCACATTAGGAGGAGCTCCATAAATGTACATGAAATAGATTGACAATAACTGAACTGTGGTACTATCAGGACGGTTTGTCTTATTTTGTCTAATCTGTGTGCATGGTGCAAGGGTTAGTAGGTTGGCTGATTCAGTATACCATTTTGAGTCCTCCAGGAAGCAGAAGCATAGACAGAATTGAACATGGAAGGGTTTATTGAGGATAATTCACATGAAAGGTAAAGTGGTGAAAAAGCAGGAGTAGGAAGGGAAAGCTTTCACTTCCATGCATGTATGACAGCTGTGAAAGTAGGCAGGGAAGTAAGGGATAGAGAGTAGTAGAAAGCATCACAGACTGTAGCTTAGTACCTCAGGTATCTCTGCCATGCTCAGGCATTGGCTGGAAGCAGCCCAGAGAGAACATGGCTTTGGTGATGCAATGGATTCTGAAGGCATAGAAGTTGGAGGCTATCATCTAAATATACTTCTCACACCATGTTCTCACTTGAAGGGCGATCTGAGTGACACACTTTAATGGCTGCATTGGTATACCCCTTGTGCTGTACCTAATCCACTTATCCATACATTTCTGGGGAGCAGCTCCATCAGGTTTTCTATGAGCCTCTCTTCCTGTGGAGAAACCTATAAGAGGGAGGTTAGTTGAAGAAATCATAGCCCGTGTTGCTAGTGTTGGTCTCAGGGCTTCAGCTGGTATACATACTATCCTTTTTCCACTATTCATTCTAAATTTCCCTTAATCTCAGAACTGTCACCTCTGCAGGCCTGTAATTTCCTGGTATGTGACTCAAACCTTCATTCTTGAAGGGTCTGTTTCTTAGGTAATCATACCATTCTCAAGGCCAGGGTTGCTTCATTTGGTTATATACTGTTACAATTAAAATCAAGTGGTATACATGTTGATCACTGGGGTCCTATATGTATTCCTTTCTGCTCCCATTGTGTAAAAACAGCAGGCTCTTCCTGCTGATCAGGGTCAAGTATTCCTGAAATGATAGTGACTCTTCTTCTCACCCACTGGTCTCTAGATTCAGCCATAATTTTTATTTTAATGGGACTGTTGCCATATCCCCTGACAAGAGTGTGACCTTTATGGGAATCACACTTGCAGGGATAAAACTACAAAGTTTTACAGTGGGTCATGGGTAGGAAAGATGTTATGGATTTAACTGTGTTCCCCTAAATTATGTGTTTTAAATCCTAACCCCTGTACCTGTGCTTATAATCCCATTTTGGAATGGGTTTTCTTTGTTATATTAATAAGGCAGTTTTAGTGAAGGATGTACTTTAAATCAATCTCTTTTCAGATATAAAAGAGCACATAAGCAAGCAAGCAAGTACAGAGGGGAAGACACACACCACATAGTGACCAAGGAACCTAGGAATAGAAACCGAAAAGAGACAAGGACCTTCCCCCAGAGAGGACAGAGAGAGCCTTCCCCTAGAAGCAGTACCCTGGGTTCAGATTTCTAACCTCCTAAACTATGAGAGGAGCCCTGGTGGTGCAGTGGTTAAGAACTCCACTACTAAACAAAAAATTAGCACTTCAAATTTACCAGCCACTCCTTGGAAACCATATGGGGCAGTTCTTCTTTGTCCTATAGGGTTGCTATGAGTTGGAATTGACTCAATGGAAACAGGTTTTTTGAAACTTTGAGAAAATAAATGTGTTTCTTAAAGCCACCCACTTGTGGTATTTCTGTCAAAGTAGCACTAGATAACTAAGACAGAAGGTAATTAGGGATAATCCTTCTCATTTCAGTTACCAAAATCATGCATCTATCTTTCCTATTGGGGGAAACATACTAAGTCTCTGATTTAGTGTGTATACTATATCCTGTTGTTGTTGTTAGGTGCCATCCATTCAGTTCCAACTCGTAGAGACCCTGTGTACAACAAAACGGAACATTGCCTGGTCCTGTGCCATCCTCAAAACTGTTACTATGTTTGAGCTCATTGTTGCAGCCACTGTGTCAGTCCATCTCTTTGAGGGTCTATCTCTTTTTTGCTGACCTTCTACTTTACCAAGCATAATGCCCTTCTCCAGGGACTAGTCCCTCCTGATAAAATGTCCAAAGTACCTGAGACAAAGTCTTGCCATCCTCACTTCTAAGGAGCATTCTGGCTGTACTTCTTCCAAGACAGATTTGTTCCTTCTTCAGGCAGTTGATGGTATAGTCGATATTCTTTACCAACACCATAATTCAAAGTCATCAGTTCTTCTTTGGTCTTCCTTATTAATTGTCCAGCTTCTGCATGCATATGAGATGACTGAAAACACCATGGCTTGGGTCAAGTGCACCTTTTTGCTCAGAATGACGTCTTTGCTTTTTAACACTTGACAGTGGTCTTTTGCAGCAGATTTGCCTGATGCAATCTGTCGTTTGATTTCTTGACTGCTGCTTCTGTGGGCATTGATTATGGATCCAAGCAAAACAAAATCCTGTATCCTCCAAAAAATCCAAACTCATTGCCATTGAATCGATTCTGTCTCATAGCAACCCTATAGGGACAAAGTAGAACTGCCCCATAGGGTTTCTAAGGAGTGGCGGTGAATTCGAACTACTGGTTAGCTGCCAAGATTTTAACCACTATCTCTCCTTGCAGTGTTACCTCTAATCTGGCACTTAAGCTACATCTCCAATAAGCCATTCCAGTGATTTATCAGTCCAGTCACTTCTGGATAGTGTGTCATGAGCTGCAGTCAGTGGACCACTTTGTAACTCTTTTGGTGTGAACTGTGTACTTGGTTGGATGCTTAGTTCCATGGGTAAAGATATCCATCCTTATAAAAATGAACCACTGGACTTTCTAGTACAGAAGGGGCCCCAAAAGAGCAACATGAAGCCAAGTGGCTGGTTAGTCTTCTCAAGGAACAGTGCTACATCAGGGAATCAGTGTTAGTCTCTGATACTAACAGAACAGACATTAATAGAAGGGAATAGCTAAATTGGTCTTGATAAGGGGGAGTCTATGCTTTTTGGCCCAAATGTAGCCTTTCCATCTTCCACTGTGGTCATTCCATTTATTTGGTTGTCATTCCAGTGTGGCCAATAACAAAGGCTGGCTAATGTCACTTGGACAGATTTTTTTGTCTACTTGGTTTTTTGGTGTATCTTCCATGGTGGATGCTTTCTGGTGGACAATAGTATGTAATATAAAAATGTTCGTATTTTATGTCCAATCCATATGACCATTTACACACTACCCCAAACCTCTTTGCCTCTGATCTTACAGTCATTCCAGGACCCAAGCAGCAGTCCAGACCATTATCCACTACCCAGAATTTTGTGTATATTCTCACCTCAGACCACTTTACCTTCCATACAGAGTGGATAACCCACTGCACTATTTGCATTTCTGCCCACTGAAAGATTTTATCTCAGCACTGTCTATCAAGGTAGCCCCTGAATGTGACTATAATGTAGCTGCCATACATTTTTCAGCTTAAATCCATCCACTGGGCCAAACCATCCAGCAAACCTAGCTCATATTTTTTTTGTTTATTCAGCTAATTAAATGAAAACTATTCCCTTCTTAGTAGCCATACACATGAACTAAAAGTGGTCAGTTTCATTGTAGTCTGGGCTACTTGTTGATACAACGTACTTATGTCATCTTGGGTTTGATACTGTATGTATCATTTTCATCTTATGATGGACTTGCAATGAACTGGACCATCTTTATGACTCAAGTAGGTCTAACAGAACCTATCTCACAATGAGCAGTTGCTAATGCACAGGCATTTAGTAACCCAAAGTCAAGTGTCTATCTATATAAAAGACAAGTACCATACTAGGAACTATTTCTTAAAAGGTATGTAATTCTCCACTACAGATGACATGGCCTTGTTACAGGGCCCCAGTGGCCTACATTGTGATTCTCCCAGTGGGACTTTCTATAAATACCACACTGCATCTTTTTCCACCATTGATGATTACAATGTTATAGTCTGCTAAAGAGGTAGGGCTATTTTCATTGCACCTTTGATTTAAAGTAGAGCCCTTTCCTGACTTCAGATCCATTCAAATCTGGCAGAATTCCATGTCACCCAGAATATGTGCAATAGCAGTATTCTTATTTGCGAAATGTGTTGCCTGCAAAATCCAAAGAAGCTTACCAGACATTGTGGCTTCTTCTTTGCAGTAAGTTATAAAGATGTAACAACGTAACTTTTACTTTAGAAAGGATGTCATTCCATGTTCTGTCTACTGGATCCCTAAATACTTTATACAAGTTGCAGATCCTTCAATCTTCAAAAAGCTTATCTGCCACCCTCTTGAGTGTATGTGTTTACCAAAGCCTCCAGTATGCTAACCATCTTGTGTTTATCTACTGCAATCAGTATGATGTCACTGATGTAACAGATTAATGTGGTATACCATGGGATGACCAGACAGTCCAGAGTACTTTGAATTTTATTATGATGGTGAGCAAAATAATTAATAGTTTTGTTGGAGCAAAACTCTAAACAAATATCGTTGTACAATCTAGGTGGATGTGAAATGATTCAGATCCTCTTTCTTGATTGGGATAAAAATAAATATATTTTCCAAATTAATGGCTGTATAACATGCATAACATATTAATCTCTAGCAACTATTGCCAACCTGACAGCTGTGATTGGGGCTACTATTTTTTTGAGTTGTAGGAACCTCCATGATCTATCTGATTTCTGCACAGGACATACTGAAAGGACCACTATACCTGCATCTTTTATCTTCAAGGATTGCACTAATTTTTGCCATTAATCCATTCACACTTCTTCTCTTATCAAATGCATTTTTGCTTTTGATTTACTATCTTTACCAGTATGGGGCAATTTCAAAGGCTTTCATTTTGTCTTTCCCTCTGTGATAGTTCTCCCCTGGGCATGGATCCACTGTAGGGATTACTTCCAAGTATACACTTTGGGACTGGGGAAATAACCATTGAAGTTTAACTAGGAGTTTATTTAATTCCTGGCCCCCACATATCTCTACTCTAATATCTAATTAGATATTTAATTTCTAATTTTATAGCACTTCAGTCTCCATGTCCTAGTGTAAGTTAAGACCCTATATCCAATATGCCTCAAAATGTCTGGGTGTAACCATTCCCACAGCACAGTCATCTGAATAAATGTCCATAGGTCCTTTTGAGGAAGGACTGGGAAAATCATTGCAGTGTACATTTGCTTATTTCATCAATGGGTTTTGGGTTTGAAAATTGGCTCATGTCTGGGAGGTGAGCAAGTGATCATAAGTTTTTATTGGGGGAACCACCTAAGACTCTTGCTCCTCTGTTCATGCTTCGTTCTGACTGTAGATATTAAACAGCACTTTCATTGACTGTCTATTTTGTCCCTAGCAACACTATGTTGTGTTAACTAACTCATCAACTCCCCGTCAGTAAATCCTCCTTTATTACCCCTCTGATCTTGCTGATCTTAACAGTAATTGTAACCTCCCACCTTTGGGTGGTTAAGCACCACCACCTGATCTCTTTTTGCTCTGGAGCCCCATCATTCTTCTTGTCTTAACAAATAAGGTTTGTGACTACTTCTTCTGCCATCAGCTCTGGCATACAGATGAGAGCCTCATTTGACTGATGCTGGTGTGACTCTAATGTAGTCATCAATTCTTTGGCTAAAGAGGAGTCTTCTTTTTTTTTACATGGAAAATATGAATGCTCTTGTGTATCTTCTGGCCTCACATAATGTAGTCATTTTATCTTACACATGTACCCGAGTCTTTTTATTCCTTTCTCTACCATCTGACATGGTAAATCAGGTACTTCAACTACAGTTAGTATGAGCCATGACTTTTCCTAGGATTTTCAAGAGCCACTCTAGCAGCTAGTTTGTTCAGTTAGCCTGTGGTTCTTGCCAAGGGGTTAAATCTTGTGTCCTAAAACTGTCTCCAAGTCAATTAATTCTTGCTTATTTAGTTTGCATTCTAAGCCCCTTTAATAGAGTAGTAGAGTCCAGGTCACAATTACTGTAAAAAATAAACAAAGCTATTAGGGCAGCAAAAGGTTCTTTACTGATAAGGAGTTAATGAGTTAGTTTTAAGAACATGGCATTTTAGAGACAAAATCCAATATAATGGGGTATTCCCTTGGATCCTGTTGGTACACGCTAGCTAAGTCTTGCAGCTTCTTTGGTTTGTAATCTTTTTCTTCCTCTATCAGACCTAGCATTGACCAACCTGGTTATGCTGAAATTTAACTATAGTTGTCAGTCTGGGACAGCTCCTGAAGGGGGCATCTATTACCTTGCGGTAGGAATGCTTCTACAGTATTTGTCCAAAGAGAAAAAGTTCTTGCTCATTATAGATGGGCCACCTCTGTAGGCTCAGAGGTTTCAAAGAAGTCGAGGTAGCCACAATGCTCAGGATCACCAACCTATATGTCTCTATTCCATCTTTCACTGTCTTAGGTAAGAGACCTTCCCGGGCTCCACTTCTCTGGAGTTCTGTAGAGACAATTAAAGATCTGGGTGGAACACTTCCATGGCTACCATACTGGGTTATGTTATAATAAAAGGTTGTTTTCTTGGTCAGGGTGCATTAATATTAAGAAATACATTTTCATTGCACTACTATTAACAATAGCCAAAAGGTGGAAATAACCTAAATGCCCATCAACAGATGAATGGATAAGCAAAATGTGGTACATACATACAATGGAATATTACTCAGAAAGTAGGAGAAAGAAAATCTTGATACATGCTACAATATGGATAGAGCTTGAAGACATGCTGAGTGAAATAAGTCAATCACAAAAGGACAAATATTGCATGACTTCACTTATATAAAAAGATAAGAAAAGGCAAATATACAGAGACCAAAGCTTATTAATTGTTACCAGGGGTGCGGGGGAGGGGGAAAAGTGATGGAAAAATTACATTGATTAAGAGTAAGTTTATACAGCTGATTACTGTAATTGCTGTCAATAAATTATACACCTGTAGAAAGTTAAATTGGCAAAAGTTGTGTGATGGATATGTTTACAAAAATGACATAAAGAAAAAAATCTGTGGCTGCTTCTGTGCAACCAAATGCCTCATGGTATTTGGTTCCTTGGTTTGGAGGTTTAGGGTCATGTTTTCATGGGACAACCCAGTTAATTGGCCTAATAATGTACTTAGTGCTTCTGTTCTATTTCCTAGCTCTTTGTGTAGTGCCTAGGGTCTTAAAAGCTGGCAAGAAGCCATCCAAGTCACAACAATTGGTCTCCATTCACCTGGAACAACATAGGAAGAAAGAGAGTCAGGAATAGGAAGAGGATATGGAATGTGTCTCCTTCTGCCATGAAACCAGAAGAACTGGATGGTGCTCAGCTATCATTACTGAACTTTTTTATCAAAGATTCTATAGAAGAATCCCGATGAAAAGGGGAAAAATGCAAAATACAATTTCAGTTTCTCATGGACTTCAGACTTTCTGGAGCCATGGAGGTTAGATGAACCCCTGAAACTATTGCTCTGAGATAATCTTTAAACTTTGAACCAAAAATAACCCCTAAAGGGTGGGGCCAAGATAGCAGAATAGTCAGACCCTTCATGTCATCCCTCTTACAACAAAGACCCCCCCCCCAAAAAAAAAAAAAGTGAATTGGATGTATGTGACAATCTAGGAACCCTAAGCATCAAAGACAAAGCTGAAGATTCAGACTGAGTGCCAGGACGCAGGGGAGACAATTCAAAAACAAAATGGAAAAAAGGAATTATGAATCACCAGATCACCAGTCTCCTGCTAGCTCAATCTGCATAGCACAGACATACTGAGGCAAGCAGTAACATCCCAAGCTGAAACTCGCCCTGTCTAGTGCAGCTAAGCAGTAGAGAATCTGCACACACCTCAAGAACCAAACAGGAGCGACACCAGACCTGTGAAAGTTAAGCACTAGCTCCCAACCCACTGCGCACCATATCCCTTCCCCCACCAGTGCCCTATAGCAGAGGAGCACTCATTTCTCCTCATCCATCCTCCTTCCAGCCCCAAGGCATTCAACACTGCCACATCTCCTAAGTTGGGAGCTCACAGCCCTACTCTGGAGGTACTCACTCCTTCACCTAGCCTCTGGCTTAGGGAGTCTGGGGACTTGCAACACCTTTCACCCCTGCAGATCACCTGCACCAGTGCCTTGCTAGCTGACCTAGCACAGCATGCCTCATTAGGACAAAACAGGCAGGGCTTCCAGTTGAAGCTCATTTTCATCTGTAGTAGCCAAGTGGGAGCTGCAGATTTGTGGTATTCGACAACTGTCCTGACCCCTGAGAAGGGGGGTCACCCATCCACACTGAGGGCCTGAGGGTCAGAGGTACCACCCACTCGGTCTAATCACCCATGACAGGGGGCTTGAGAACAAGTGTCACGCCCCAATACCTCCAGCCAGTGGCACCGGGCAGCCAAAGACTGACTGCACTACCCCCTTCACTACACACTCTAGTAGACAGGGGCATGCCCTCCATCTGGGCACCTGGGGGCAGCCAACAGCCCCCTACCTTGCCTACTACATTGCCACCCACTACAACCAGAGACCTTTACTGGCTCCAAACAACCCCATACAGCCCCACCCACCCAAGACTGTAGGAGAGAGTCTCTGCAGCACGCACTCAGTGACCGACGACCTGGGCACCTGCACCCCAAAAAACCAGTAAGTGGTGGAGCACACACACAACACATAACCCAACAACCAGGGAGAAAACTCCCTGAACTCACAGCCAGGTAGGTGACCAGCAAGAGAGATTCATCACCTCATCAAAAACACCATTGTTAGGGATTAAATTGTGTCTCCCAAAAATGTGTATAAACTCGATTAGGCCATGATTCCCAGTATTGTGTGGTTGTCCACCATTTTGTGATCTGATGTGATTACCTATGTATTGTAAAACTTAATCTCTGACTGTGGTTAATGAGGCAAAATTAGGTTATGATAAAGAGGATTAGGGTGGGATTCAACACCCTTACTCAGGTCACATTCTTGATCTGATGTAAAGGGAGTTTCCCTGGAGTGTGGCCTGCATCACCTTTTAACCTACAAGAGATAGAAGGAGAGAGAAGTGAGCAGAGAGATGGGGACCACCTACCACCAAGAATGAAGTACCAGGAGGGGAGTACATCCTTTGGACACAGGGTCCCTGCACTGAGAAGCTCCTAGACCAGGGAAAAATTGATGACAAGGACCTTCCCACAGAGCCAAATCCCTGGAGAGAGAAAGCCTTCCCTTGGAGCTGGCATCCTGAATTCAGACTTCTAGACTTCTAGATTGTAAGAGAATAAATTTGTCTTTGCTAATCCATCCACTTGTGGTATTTCTATTAGAGCAGCACTAGATAACTAAGATGGAATCTGGTACCAAGAAAGTGGGGTGCTGCTCTAACAGATACCTAAAATGTGGAAGTGGTTTTGAAATTATGAATGGGTACATGCTGGAAGAGTTTTCAAGTGACTACTAGTAAAAGCCTAGATTGCCCTGAAGAGACTGTTGGTGGAATTATGGACATCAAACATGATTCTGGTGAGGACTCAGAAGGAAATGAGGAGAGCTATACCACCAGAAGGAAATGAGGAGAGCTATACCACCAAAGACAGCGCAGACAACGAGAAGCTGCAGCATAGAAACAGCTAGATGTAAATCCATCCATCTATGAGCAGTTGATATTTGACAAAGGGCCAAAGTCTGTCAAATGGGAAAAAGACAGTCTTTTTAACAAATGGTGCTGGCAGTCCATCTGAGAGAAATGAAAGAAGATCCATACCTCAACCATACATAAAAACTAACTTAGAATGTATCAAAGACATAAATATAAAATCTAAAATGATAAAGATCATGGAAGAAAAAAATAGGCACAAAGTTAGGGGCCATAATACATGGCATAAATAGTATACAAACCATAACTAACAATGCACAAACACCAGAAGAGAAACTAGATAACTGGGAGCTCCTAAAAATTAAACACTTATGCTCATCAAAGGAATTAACTAAAAGAGTCAAAAGAGAACCTACAGACTGGGAAAAAATTTTTGGCTATGACATATCCAACAAGGGTCTAATCTCTAAAATCTACAAAATACTTTAACACCTCAATAATAAAAAGACAAATAATCCAATTTAAAAATAGGCAAAGGATATGAACAGATACTTCACCAAAGAAGAGATTCAGGCAGCTAACAGACAGATGAGGAAATGCTTGTGATCACTAGACATTAGAGAAATGCAAATCAAAACTACAATAAGACACCATTTCACCTAGACAATACTGTCATGAATCAAAAAAAACATAAAATACCAAATGTTGGAGAAGTTGTCGGGAGATTGGAACACTTATGCACTACTGATGGGAATGTAAAATGGTACAACTAGTTTGGAAAATGATATGCCGCTTCCTTAAAAAGCTAGAAATAGAAGTACCTTATGATCCAGCAATCCCACTTCTAGGACTACAACCTAGAGAAATAAGAGCCATCATAACAATAGACATAGCACACCTATGTTCATTGCAACACTATTCACAATAGCAAAACTAAATGTCTATCAACAGATGAATGGTTAAATAAAACATGGCACATTCACACAACTGAATACCATGCAATGATACAGAACAATGATGAATCCATGAAACATTTCACAACATGGATGAATCTGGAGGGCATTATGCTGATTGAAATAAGTCAGTCACACAAGGACAAATATTGTATAAGACCACTATTTATAAGAACTCAAGAAAATCCTTGCACACAGAAAAAAACATTATTTGATGATTACAAGGTTGGAGAGGGTGTGAGAGGAGAAATCACTCACTAGATAGATAGTAAAGTGTCAACTTCAGTGAAGGGAAAGACAACATACAATATAGGTGAAGTCAGCACATCTTGACCAAAGGAAAAGTATAGAAGTTTCCTAGACACATCCAAACACCATGAGGGACTGAGCTGCTGGGGCTAGGGCCTAGGAACCCTAGATGTCTTGGGGGATATCTAGATCAACTGGCATAATATAGTTCATAAAGAAAACACGCATCCCACTTTGGTGAGTAGCATCTGAGGTCTTAAAATCTTGCTAGTGGCCACCTAAGATATATCTATTGGTCCCATCCCATCCAGAGCAAAAGAAAATGAAGAAAACCAAAGACACAAGGAAAATATTAGCTCAGAGGACTAAAAGACCACAAGAATCAGAGCCTCTACCAGCCTGAGCCCAGTAGAACTAGATGGTGCCTGACTACCATCACTGACCACTCTGACAGGGATCATAACAGAGAGCCTCAGAAGGAACAGGAGAAAAATGTAGAACAGAATCCAAATTCACTTAAAAGACAAGACTTACTGGTCTGACAGAGACTGAGGAACGCCTGAGATTCTGGCCCCCGGACACTCTCCTAGCTCAGAACTGAAACCACTTCTGAAGCCCACTTTTCAGACAAAGATTCAACAGGCCTATAAAACAAAAACACACGTGAAGAATGTGCTTTTTAGTTCAGTCAAATATACACGACCAAATGGGCAATTCCTTTCCAAAAGCAAGATGAGAATTCAGGAAGGGACAGCAAATGGACGAACGGACATACGGAACACAGAATGGAAAGAGGGAGTGTGCTATCACATTGTGGGGATTGCAACCAATGTCACAAAACAATATGTGTATAAATTTTTGAATGAGAAATTCACTTGAGCTGTAAACTTTCACCTAAAGCACAATAAAATTTAAAAAATATAGGGTTGCTATGAGTCGGAATTGATTAGACAGCAATGGGTAAAGTCTTCTTGAAACCGAAAAGTAGTTTAGGTTAACTAGTGTAAAAAGTCTTCCTTGAGCATTATGTTCTTTTAAGATCTATATGGGATCAAATTGACAACAGCAACTCAAAAGATTAGACAGGAACCTGAGGGGACAGTGAGTTTATGTCAATGAGGGAAGAACATCTCAGAAAATGAGGATGAGAATAATTGTACAACTTGAAGAATGTAATCATTGTCACTAAATGGAAAATGTTGAATTGGTGTATGTTTTGCTGTGTATATTATTAACAACACAAATAAATAAAATTTAGAAAAAAATAGTAAGTTTATATTCAACACAGCACACTCACTGGGATTATAAATATGCTCTGGTAAACGCTCCTCATTTTGTAATGAATAGATGTATTTCTAAATTGCATTTTACATCACTTGTATCAAACATTTTAATAGAATAACCATTATCATTACTAACTGTGTTAAAAAAAAGACTGGGTTTTTGCTATGTATGTATTTAATTCTTACTATTTGTTGGACACAGATCAACTTGCAGTTCTAGAGAACTAGTCCCTTTTGTCCCAGCCTCCCTCTCATTTAGTGATAGCCAAATGACTAAGCCCTGATCAGTACTGGGGAAAGTGATGTATGTATCTTCCAGACCTATTCTAACAAGACTTCTCACATCATCTCATCCTTGTCTCCCTGCAGTTCCCAGTCCCTGCTGATGTGAGGGTGACTCCCACGGGATCTTGGAAGCCAAATAATAAAGAAGCATACTCTCTATCTCCTCAGTCACTGAATCCCTAAGTGACTCTACAGAGTACTAACCCTTCTTACACTAAGTTTACTTCCTTTAGTGAAAAGGAGTTTATTTCTTTTAGTGAAAAGGAAATAAACTGATATTGTATTAAATTCCTGATATTTTGGGGTTATCTGTTACAGAAGTTTATGTTATCCTGACTATTACAAATTATAAATTATCTTTTCCTTTTCTGTACCGATACTTCTTTGATATTTTATGGTTTCAATGGATTTTATTTGTTTAATCAATTAATCTAAGATTAATGGTAAATCTTTTTTTGTTAGAACCTTATGAAAAAATAGAGATTGACAGGGCATGTTTGCAAATATAATCACTGTTGAAGTGGTGGACGTATAATTTTTATTATATTCGAACTTTGATTAAGTGACTTATTATAGAGGAACAAGGTATTCCTGGTGGCACAAATGTTTAAGTGCTCTACTACGAGTAGAAAGTTTGGTGGTTTGAACATACCCACAGGCACCTTCAGAACACAGGGCTGGTGATCTGCTTCTGAAAGATCAAAGCCTTGAAAATCCTATGGAGCAGTTCTTCTTTGCACACACAGCATCTCCATGAGTCGAAATCAACTCAACAGCAACCAACAACAACAATAATAAAGGAAAATGAGGAGAACAAACCAGCATTTACTGAAAACTTATGTGAGACTACTGTATGCTATTTGGCTTGTCTGATATTTTACATTGATTTTCCTATTTCATTCTCATAGAAATTCACTTATATATCAAGAAATTGTGGTTTAGAAAAATTTTTAAAAAATTTAATGGATGTGCTGGAAATAGAACAAATAGGACTAAATCAAGATCCTAATTATGCTTTTATTATACTAAATTCTAGGAATCCCTGAAGGGTACAAATGGTTCAGCTCGACTGCTAACAGGAAGGTTGATGATTTGTATCCATCCAGCAATGCTTTAGAGGAAAGGGCTGGCAATCTGCTTCCGAAAAGTCACAGCCTTGAATACCCTACGGAGTGCAGTTCTACCCTGCAACACATAGGGTCACCATGAGTCAGAATCATCTCAACTGCAACTGGTTTGGTTTATACTAAATTCTGAAACCCCCACACGTCTGTCAGTCTATCACACCGTGGGGTTGGTGTGTTGCTGTGATGCTGGAAGTTATGCCACTGGTATTCAAACACCAGCACGGTTACCCATGGTGGACAAGTTTCAGCTAAGCTTCCAGACTAGGAAGAAGGATCTGGCAGTCTACTTCTGAAAAGAATTAGCCAGTGAAAACCTTATGAATAGCTGCTGAACATTATCTGATATACTGCTGGAATATGAGCCCCTAAGGCTGGAAGGCACACAAAATACGACTAGAGAAGAGCTGCCTCCTCAAAGTAGAGATAGTCGACCTTAATGACGTGGATGATGTCAAGCTTTCAGAATCTTCATTATTACTGATGTGGCATCACTCAAAAAGAGAAGAAACAGCTGCAAATATTAATAATCAGAACATGAAATGTACAAAGTATGAATCTATGAAAATGGGAAATCATCAAAAATGAAATGGAATGCATAAACATAGATATCCTAGGCATTAGTGAGCTGAAATGGACTGGTATTGGCCATTTTGATTCAGACACTCATATAGTCTACACTGCCAGGAATGATAACTTGAAGAGGCATGACCTTGAATTCATCCTCACAAAGAAGATTTCAAGATCTATCCTGAAGCACAACGCTGTCAGCGATAAGATAATATGCATAAACCTACAAGCAAGACAAGTTAATAGGATTATTATTCAAATTTATGCACCAATCACTAAGGCCAAATATGAAGAAATTGAAGGCTTTTACCAACTTCTACAGTCTGAAATTGATCAAACATGCAATCAGAATGCACTGATAATTACCAGTAATTGGAATGCGAAAGCTGGAAACACAGAAGGATCAGTAATTGGAAAATGTGGCCTTGGTGATAGAAATGATGCCGGGGATCGCATGAGAGAATTTTGGAAGACCAATGACTTCTTCATTGCAAATACTTTTTTCAACAACATAAACAATGACTATACACTTGGACCTCACCAGACGGAATACACAGGAATTAAATTGACTACGTCTGTGGAAAGCGATGATGGAAAAGCTCAGTATCATCAGTCAGAACAAGGCCAGGGGCTGACTGAGGAACAGGCCATCAACTGCTCATAGGAAAGTTCAAGCTGAAGCTGAGGAAAATTAAAACAAGTCCACCAGAGCCAAAATACGACCTTGAGTATACCCTACCTGAATTTAGAGACCATCTCAAGAATAGATTTGACATGGTGAATAGTAATGACTGAACATCAGACAAGTTGTGGAATGATATCAAGGACATCATACATGAAGAAAGCAAGACGTCATTAGAACACAGGAAAGAAATAAAAGACCAAAATGGATGTCAGAAGAAACTGAAACTTGCTCTTGAACATTGAGTAGCTAAAGTGAAAGGAAGAAATAATGAAGTAAAAGAGCTGAAAAGAAGATTTCAAAGGGTGGCTTAAGAAATCAAAGTAAAGTATTGTAATGACATGTGCAAAGACCTGGAGATAGAAAACCAAAAAGGAAGAATGCCTTCAGCATTTCTCAGGCTGAAAGAATGGAAGGAAAATTCAAGCTTCAAGTTGCAACTGAAGAATTCTATGGGGAAAATATTAAATGATGCAGGAAGCATCAAAAGAAGATGGAAAGAATACACAGTCACTATACTAAAAATAATTGGTCAGTGTTCATCCAATTTAGGAGGTAGCATATTATCAGGAACCAATGGTACTGAAGGAAGAAGTCCAAGCTGCACTGAAGGCACTGGCAAAAAAACAAGTCTCCAGGAACTGACAGAATACTAACTGAGATGTTTCAACATACAGATGCAGATCTGGAAGTGCTCACTTGTCTATGCCAACAAATTTGGAAGACAGCTACCTGGCCAACCAACTGGAAGAGATCCATGTTTATGCCTATACCCAAGAAAGGTGATCCAACCAAATGTGAAAATTATCAAATAATATTATTCATCACACTCAAGTAAAATTTTGCTGAAGATAATTCAAAAACAGTTGCAGTAGTTCATTGACAGGGAACTGTCAGAAATTCAGGCTGGCTTCAGAAGAGGACTTGGAACCAGGGATATCATTGCTGATGAAAGATGGATCCTGGCTGAAAGTAGAGAATATCAGAAAGATGTTTACGTCAGTTTTATTGACTATGTAAAGGCATTGGACTGTGTGTATCATAACAAATTATGGAAAACACTGCAAAGAATGGGAATTCCAGAACACTTAGTTGTGCTTATGAGGAACCTGTACATAGACCAAGAGGCAGTCAGTCGAGCAGAACAAGGGCATACTGTATGGTTTAAAGTCAGGAAATGTGTGCATCTGGGTTGTATCCTTTCACCATACTTATTCAATCTGTATGTTGAACAAATAATGTGAGAAGCTGACCTGTATGAAGAAGAACTCAGCATCAGGATTGGAAGAAGACTCATTAACAACCTGTGTTATGCAAAAGACACAATCTTGCTTGCTGAAAGAGGACTTGAAACATATACTGATGAAGATCACAGAACACAGCCCTCAGTATGTATTACACCTCAATGTAAAGAAACAAAAATCCTCACAAGTGGACCAATAAGCAACATCATGATAAATGAAGAAAAGATTGAAGTTGTGAAGGATTTCATTTTACTTGGATCTACAATCAACACCCATGGAAGCAGCAATCAAGAAATCAAACAACATATTGCATTGGGCAAATCTGCTGCAAAAGACCTCTTTAAAGCATTAAAAAGCAAAGATGTCATCTTGAAGCCTAAAGTGTGCCTGACCCAAGCCATGGTGTTTTTAATGGCCTCATATGCATGTGAAAGCTGGACAATGAATAAGGAAGATGGAAGAAGCATCGATGCCTTTGAATTGTGGTGTTGGTGAAGCATATTGAATATACCTTGGACTGCCAAAGGAATGAATAAATCTATCTTGGAAGAAGTACAGCCAGATGCTCCTCAGAAGAAAGGATGGCAAGATTTTGTCTCACATACTTTGGACATGTTATCAGGAGGTACCAGCCCCTGGAGAACGACATTATGCTTGGCAAAGTAGAAGGTCAGCGAAAAAGAGAAAGACCCTCAAGGAGATGGACTGATACAGTGGCTGCAACAATGGGCTCAAGTATAACAATGATTGTGAGGATGGTGTAGGACCAGGCAGCATTTTGTTCTGTTGTATATAGGGTTGATGAGTCAGAACTGACTGGATGGCACCTAACAACAGATTCTGAAAATATGAAAGCTAAAGTTACATAATGCTATTTTACTATGATTTTGTAGAATTTAAAATGTTGTATCGCTTTTGCTTTAAAATTTTTCCGTTTTTATTCCTTATTTTTCTATTCTAACAAACATAAAAGATTCACAGACATTCCCCTTTTCTCATAATATTTGTAAAGTAACTTTTCTTTAAATATCTTCCTGCATTCTACAAAGCTTGACTGTTCTTGATTGCTGGCTGCCATCATTCAGCTGATAAACTGTTTCAGCATCATTTAGCTTGGTAAGCATTTGTTGCTTTTTTTTTTTTTTTGAGATTGCACAAAACATGGGATTTGTAAAGCTCATTTTGCAGAATGATGCATTCATGAGGATGTCAATTTGCATTGCTTATATTTAATTTGCATTCATTACAAAGACCTGAACACATGAATTTAATGTTTTCTGTAGGTCAGGGGATAAGTTTTCAGTGATCATTTTAAAAGTTTTAATTAATATGCAGATAAATAATATATTCCATGCACAGCACAATGTCCTAGAGGGGATTCACTAAAGAGAATATTGGTATTCAGCTTTAATATACAATTCTAGCTTACCACTTAATTTTTAGTAAGCTATCTATATTCATACTTAAGGTCTACATACAAGAGAAGGGATAGTAATAAATATTTGACAGAATTCTGAAACAGATACAAGCCCTAAAGACCTTGGTATAGGAATCTATACTTATCTCCCTACTCCACCTTTTCCCCATTATCATTTTGAAATTATTGAGTCATTCAATAAATAAGGTAAATGCTTG
Organism: Dugong dugon; assembly: GCA_030035585.1. Lineage (NCBI taxonomy): Eukaryota > Metazoa > Chordata > Mammalia > Sirenia > Dugongidae > Dugong > Dugong dugon. The sequence goes on from CM057479.1 coordinate 42,377,497, forward strand.
AAAGTCTGACACCAATCCATACTAATGACTTCAATTGCAGATAGGAATCTGCTTGAATTGATGTTTCCATAGTATTGACATTACTCTACAAAGCTTACAGGCCTGGATGCTGAATTTTCAAGTAGGTCATGTTTCTTCTGCATCTGTTTCATATTCTCTATCATAATCAGAAAGGAAGTGCAAACAGCAGACTCAGCAAATTGAACAAACTAATTAAAATGCAAACATAGAGATGATTTTTCACTTTCGTGTGAAGTTACCAGATTCCTTTAAAAAGTACAACTATTTGAGAACTTGGAAATATAAGACATAAGATTGTTCAAAATTAGGAAATGATCTCTGATTTTAACTCTTTGATTATTTTGGAGAATGCTTTAAAGGCAATCTCTTTCTCAGGAAGAATCTGTTTTTTATCCATTTAAAAATAACTCAAAAGATATTTCAGTTTCCATAGAGACGACAACAATTTAAAAATGAGCAATACTCACTTATAACAGGTACATGCCCTGAAAAAATGCTATGCTGCGGAGTAAACCAGTTAACATAAATGTGGGCAATCAGTTTGTCTATGAAGACCAGAAATTAAATCAAAGACTTTCATTCCATCAGTTGATTCAAGAAATATTTTTTAAGTAACTATTCAATTTCCTAGTGTGTCCTTTAAATACATAGATACACAACTCCTCTTTACTTCAGCAAAGTTTTCTGCTATTATCTGAATATCTGTCAGGGCTTGTTGAGTTGGTTTTACTCTACCAGGAATCCTGAATATGTATGTTGCATCTATTTTAACTTTGTTCCCTATCTATCATTTCTTTTCAAATTTTTTTTTTGTCTTTTTATATTTTATTTTCTTATCATTTCTTTTCTCTAAATCATTTACTGTTCTCTCTGTGGTGTCTATTTTGTTTTAAGCTTTTTTAAATTATCCTTCATAATTGAAATGGCTTTTTAAATTTTCTAATATTTCCTTTTATCTGTCAGTTCTCATTTATGACCTCCTGTTGTCTGGTTGTCTTATTCCCTAGGCACACTTTTTTTCTTTTTTGTTGTTCTTTTGAGGCCTACATTGTTTTAATAATTTATTTCATTTAATAATGATGATTATAGTAGTCATATAATTTGCAGTCCCTATGTTTTAATGTTTTTATCTCTTGAAAAATATTTGGTTCAATATCTTTTCTTATAATATCTTTGAATAAATCTGTTTTGTTCCTTGTGTTTAAATAATACTGACTTTCCAGAAGGAGTTACTTGTGAAGGCAGTGGCAAAGCAAGGGTACTTTCCAAAGTTTCTTGATTTATATATCTTTGTCTGTTATTACCATGAATAATTAAGAATATGACCTTTCTTTTTAGCCACATCAAGATCTCTTAGCTTTAACCTCATTCATAATTATTGCTGGTTTGCTTATGTTTTCTTGTTGAGAGCACCTTCTTGAAAGGCAACACCTGAACTAAGTGTTCAGAGGTCCTGCCCAGTCTTGAGTGATGAGTAATGGTGTTTATTGAAACATACACAATACTCTACTGATGTACACAAATTACTCAAATTCCCTGAGTTTTAGTTTCTTCATCTAAAATGGTGGAAATTATAGCTTAATGATATGAACATATAATATCAATATTTGGTACTTAAAATATTATAAAAATACCATCTTTTTATTTCATACATATTATTTAAGACCTACTGAAAGTCATATGAACATAAGTCATGGCATTTCATTTTTATTCAGCTACTTTTCTTTTTAAATCACACTTTTCAGGGACTCTGTTGTGGTTGTTTTTTGGTGCTGTCAAGTCAGTTCCAATTCATAGCAGCCCTACACATAACAAAAGGAAACACTGCTTGGTCCTGCGCCATCCTCACAATCTTTCTTATGCTGGAGATCATTGTTGTAGCCACTGTATCAATTCATCTCGTTGAGTCTTCCACTTTTCATTGACCCTCTGCTTTACCAAGCATGATGTACTTCTCCGGGGACTGGTCCCTCCTGATAACATGTCCAAAGTATGTGAGATGTAGTCTTGCCATCCTTGCTTTTAAGGAGCATTCTGGGTGTACTTCTTCCAAGGCAGATTTGTTTGTTCTTCTGGCAGTCGTTGGTATATTCAATATTCTTGACCAATACCATAATTCAAATACATCAATTCTTTCTCACTCTTCCTTATTCTTTGTCCAGCTTTCACATGCATATGAGGCAATTGAAAATACCATGGCTTGAGTCAGGTGAAACTTAAGTGTCAAAGTGACATCCTTGCTTTTTAACACTTTAAAGAGGTCATTTGCAGCAGATTTGCCCAAATCAATGCATTGTTTGATATCCTGAATGCTACTTTCATGGGCATTGATTGTGGGTCCAAGTAAAATAAAATCCTTGACAACTTCAATATTTTATCCTTTCGTCATGATGTTACTTATTGGTCCAGTTGTGAAGATTTTTGTTTTCATTATGTTGAGGTGTAATCCATATTAAAGGCTGTGGTCTTTGATCTTCATCAGTAAGTGTTTCAAGTCCTCTTTGTTTTCAGCAAGCAAGGTTGTATAATCTGCATGTCTCAAGTTAATAATGAGTCTTCCTCCAATCCTGATGCCATGTCTCCTTCATATAGTCCAGCTTCTAGGATTATTTGCTCACTATACATATTGAATAAGTATGGTGAAAGGATGCAAACTTGACACACACCTTTCCTGATTTTAAACCACGCAGTAAACACTTGTCCTGTTAGAACTACTACCTCTGGGTCTATGTACAGGTTCTTCATGAGTGTTCTCAAATTTCCATTCTTTGTAATGTTGTCCATAATTTGTTATGATCCACAAAGCCAAATGCCTTTGCAGAGTCAATAAAACACAGGCAAACATCTTTCTGGTATTCACTGATTTCTGCCAAGATCCATTTGACTTCAGCAATGATATCATTCATTCCATGTCCTTTTCTGAATCCAGCTTGAATTTCTGGCAGTTCCCTGTCAATTAACTACTGCAACTGTTTTTGAATTATCTTCAGCAAAATTTTACTTGTGTGTAATGTGAATGATATTGTTTGATAATTACCACATTCCATTGGATCATCTTTCTTTGGAAAGGGCACAAATATGAATCTCTTCCAGTGAGTTGTCCAGGTAGCTGCCTTCCAGATTTCTTGTCATAAATGAGTGAGTGCTTCCAAAGTTGTATCCATTTGTTGAAATATCTCAATTGGTATTCTTTCAATAACTGAAGGCTTGTTTTTCACCAACACCTTCAGTGCACCTTGGACTTCTTCCTTCAATATCATTGTTTCTTAATCACATGCTACCTTCTGAAATATTTGAATAGCCACCAATTCTTTTTGGTACCGTGACTCTGTGTATTTCTTCTATCTTCTTTTTATGCTTCCTGTGTGTCTTAGTCATCTAGTGCTGCTATAACAGAAATACCAAAAGTGAATGGCTTTAACAAAGAGAAGTTTATTCTCTCACAGTTCAGTAGGCTACAAGTCCCAATTCAGGGTGTCAGCTCCAAGGGAACACTTTATCTGTCAACTCTGGAGGAAGGTCCGTGTCATCAATCTTCCCTTGGTCTGGGAGCTTCTCTGCGTAGGAACCTCAGGTCCAAAGGACTCGCTCTGCTCTCGGCACCGCTTTCTTGGTGGTATGAGGTGCCCATGTCTCTCTGCTCACTTCTCTCTTTTATATCTCAAAAGAGATTGGCTTAAGACACTATCTAATCTTGTAGACCTCATCAATATAACTGCCACTAATCCATTTTATTACATTATGGTGATAGAATATACAACACATAGGGAAATCACATCAGATGACAAAAGGTAGACAATCATAAATCACACAATACTGGGAATTATGACCTAGCCAAGTTGACAGTTACTTTTGGGGGACACAATTCAATCCATGACACTGTGTTTTGCAATATTTTCCCCATAGAATCCTTCAATATTGCAAATCTAGGATTGAATTATTTTTCAGTTCTTTCAGCTTGAGAAATGGCAAGCATGTTCTTCCCTTTGGTTTTCTAACTCCAGGTCTTTGCACAATTTCATTATAATACTTTAGGTTGTCCTCTTGAGCCACCCTTTGAAATCTTCTGTTTAGCTCTTTTACTGCATCATTTCTTCCATTTGCTTTAGCTGCTCTATCTTCAAAAGCAATTTTTGAGTCTCTTCTAACATCCCTTTTGGTCTTTTCTTACTTTCGTGTCTTTTTAATGACCTTTTTCTTTCTTCTTGTATGATGTCCTTGTTCTCATCCCACAACTCATGTTATCTTCAGTTATTAATGTTCAATGTGTCAATTCTGTTCTTGAGATGGTCTCTAAATTCAGATGGGATATACTAAAGTTCGTACTTTCGCTCTAATGGACTTGTTTTAATTTTCTTCAGCTTCAACTTGAAGTTGCATAGGAGCAATTGATGGTCTGTTCCTAAGTCAGCTCCTGGCTTGTTCTGCCTGATGATATTGAGCTTTGCTATAGTCTCTGTGATGGTTAAGGCTGTGTTGTCAACTTGACTGGGCCATGACTTACAGTGGTTTGGCAGTTATGATGTAGTTTGGCAGTCATATGATGTAATCACTTCCATGATGAGATTTGATATAATGTGATCACTTCCATAATGGGATCTGCTGTGGGTAGCCAATCAGTTGAAAGGGAGTTTCCTTGGGCATGTGACCTGCAATGACTATAACTGGACATTCTGGAAAGGCTCATGGGCTTTTGCTCCTTCTGGATCCTGCAGCTTGCCCCCGTTTGTCTGACCTCCAATTCTTGGGACTTGAGCTAGCAGCTTACCTGAGGTCTTACATGCCAATCTTGGGATTCACTGATCTCTGCATCCTGCGAGCAAGAACACTGCTCTCTGGTCTGCTGATCTCGGGTTCACCAGACCCTGCAGCTAAGTGAATCGGGAGAAGCCTCTATGCTGACCCACAGGACTTGGAATGTTCCAGCCTCTGCAACCTTTGTGAGCCATTTCCTTGATATAAATCTCCTCTGTCCTGGTTGCATAGCGTTTAAGTGTTTGGCTGCTAACAAAAAGACCAGCAGTTCAAATCCACCAGCTGCTTCTTCGAAACCCTATGGGACAATTCTACTCTGTCCTATAAGGTTGCTATGAGTTGGAATCAACTCAATGGCAATGGGTTTGACTTTTTGGGGGTTTATATGTATTTATACACTTTACTGGTTTTGCTTCTCTAGAGAACCAAGCCTAAGATAGTCTGTTTCCACAGATACAGTAGATTTGATTCCTGTGTATTCCATCTGGTGAGGTCCACATCTATAGTTGCTGTTTATGTTGTTGAAAAAAAGTATTTGCAATGTATTGGTCATTTGTCTTGCAAAATTCTATCTTACATTCACCAGCTTCATTTCTATCACCAGGACTATATCTTCCAACTATTGATCCTTCTTTGTTTCCAGGTTTCACATCCAATCACCAGCAATTATCAAGGCATCTTGACTGCATGTTTGATCAGTTTCAGTCTTCAGAAGTTGGTAAAAATATTCAGTTTGTTTATCTTTGACATTAGTGGTTGGTGCATAAATTTGAATAGTAGTCACAATAACTGGTCTTCCTTGCAGGTTTACGGATATTATCCTATCACTGACAGTGTTGTACTTCAAGATAGATCTTGAAATGTTCTTTCTGATGATGAATGTGATACCATTCCTCTTCAGGTTATCATTCCCGGCACAGTAGACCATATGATTGTCTGATTCAAAATGGCCAATACTAGTACATTTCAGCTCTCTAATGCCCAGCGTATTTATCTTTAAGCATTCCATTTCATTTTTAACAATGTCTAATTTTCCTCTGTTCATACTTCATACATTCTATGTTCCTATTACTAAATGGTTGTTTGCAACTGTTTCTTCTCATTTTGAGTCATGCCACATCAGTAAATGAAGGTCCTGAAAGCTTTCCTCCAACCACGTCATTAAGGTCAACTTTACTTTGAGGAGGTTTGAGGAGGCAGCTCTTCCCCAGTCATATTTTGAGTGCTTTCCAACCTGAGGGGCTCATCTTCCAGCAATATATAGGACAAGGTTTCATTGATGTTCAAAAGGTTTTCACTGGCCAATTTTTTAAGAATTAGATTGCCAGGTCCTTCTCCTAGTACGCATTAGTCAGGAATCTCCACTGAAATCTTTCTACCGTGGGTGATCCTGCTGGTATTTGGAATACCAGTGGCGGAGCTTCTAGCATCACAGCAACACACAAGCCACCACAGTATGACAAACTGACAGACCAGTAGTGGTTAAGGAGAAAGTTCTCATTTATTACTTATTAAAAAGGACAAATGTAGTTTATATCCTTAAAGACATATCAAGGTGAACTTTCTGAATCATTAATGGAATATAGTTATCAAAATATTTTCCAGAAGCACAACAATTTAATTGGTCAAGGCATTCAGCATCTGTATTGTCAAAACATTTGTGAGAGTAACTTTTTAGGGCTTGATATAATCAAACAATTCTAGAAAATTTTACTGACTCCACTAATAAATATTAAACAGTGTAATCATGGGAATACAGATGAAAAAACAAAAAGAAATTTTTCCTAACTCAAATTTATTAACCCCTTTGGAAGCCTAGTTAGGGATTTTCCAAGCACAAATGCTAATATGAAATGAATTCATTCTCATACTGAAAGCCACTCAGGGCCCTCTCAGAATGCCAGCATCAATTTTTAACAATGCTTAGGCAGAATTTTCCACTATTGTGAGATGTTTAGCAAATGTTCTACAAATATTTTTCCAACTTTGGCATACCTAGAGAAGTTTTATTACATTAATACATAAATAATACTGATACATATGTTATTTCACATTACTTTGCATGATGACACCATTTGTTTCTTTAAACCAATTATATGGCATTGGTATAAAGGTACTATGAGTGGAAGGATGCTATGGGAATACTGTCAGTATGAGAAACTGGTCTTGATTGTAGAATAACTCATTTGTTAGGCTGGAGGGCCAGCGAAAATAAAGCAGAAATTTTAGCAGAAAATATTCTATATTCCACAGCACAAAATCTCTTAATTACTATTTTTTTTCTTGTGTTCATTCAAGCATTTCTCCCTCCAGAAAAATACAGCATCTTACGGATCAGTCAAATAAGCCTCTCTCCTCAGCAGATTTTTAAAATACAATTAATATCTGATTAATTAAAATATAACTATTGATCTCCAATTTGTTTTGCATTTTTTTCTTCAAAAAAATCTTCATTGCCTTATTTTTGAATGGACAGCTTGGTATTTGCTATCATTGGATTACTGGCAACCTTCTATATTTGCCTTTGGGCCTTACACATATAAACATACACTCTAGAAACACACGTTCATAATTATGTAGAATGGCTAGTAAATGTTGTACCCATTTAGACGAATATTCCCATTGACAGATACTTTCTAATTTGAGACACACTAAATTGCCAACACTATAGAGAACCTAAAGTGATTAAAACTATACATCAGAAACGAATAATGTTGCAAGAATCCTAGGCGAGGAATAAGGAGACCAAAGATCTTGATTTTGTTTTGCCAATAACATTGTGATCTTGAACAGTTTGTTCTTGTTTGTTTGGCACCTCAGTTTTCAAATCTGCAAGATGAGATAGTTGAAGTAGATGATATGCAATATTGACTCAATCCCTGAAATATCTTCATCTTTTTTGAAAAATTGGCTTAACACAGTTCATGGTCTCTCCACTGCTTGTTACAACTTCTTCTAGTTATAACAGGCTGGGGGCTGTAAAATAGAACTATCTTAAAATATAAATATAAAACCAAGTATCACCCATTCTCCCATGAATTCAGAATACAGAAATTAAAATTGTTAATTTTTTTTAATCTGGATAAACGACTAAATACTGAAAATTTTATTCCCAAGTAATCTTGAAGAATCCACATACACTTAGTCTACTAAAATTGTTTGAAGTCCAGTATCCAATTCTGTAGCATTAGAGATTGAGCATCTATTTCTATCTGAAATACTTTAGTGGACAGAATATAGAAGAAAGATCTATATGCTCTACCAGCTACTAACACATACAGGAATTATTTTGACCTTTATATGGCGCTTTATTTCTTTCAGTGTTTGTATGACCAGAGAAGTAATCTGATTCTAAGTAATATAGATTAATCCAACCACAGAAACTCTTGGTTACTTTGCCCATTAACCGTTCTGCCTGCAGTGTTCAATTGCCTTAAGTATTAAGTAGTGATCTTTAAAAAAATAATGGAGTCATTTGTACATTTAAGAATGTTATATCAGTAAATTAAAAAGCATCTCTGGTTCATATTTCTGCTCTCCAACCAAAATTAGAAAATTAGTAATTAGACAAAAGTACAAAAAAAAAAGAAAAGTGACGAAGAATATGAACTTTCAAAGTGTTCACTTATATATGATCGTAGATAGAGCTACAATACATAAGATCTGAAAGACGATCTATAAAACAGACCTGCGAATTGTTACTTCATGAAGTTTAGCATCCTGTTTGGCCTTTTTCATTTATTCAGACTGAAGGACTTATACAGAACATGAAAGGAACAAAGTCATATAAAAGTTAGGAAATAAGACTTCATAAGAAATACACTTATATCAACTAATTTTAATTAAAATTGAGCATGAGGTGATCACATATTATGTATAAAATGTACCACACATACTGTCTGTGCACAATTAAATGGATTTTTCAAAGTAAACAACTATAAATAATCTCAAGATTTGTTTCGTTATGTAATTATTTTGCTGTTTTGCCCAACTCAATCATAGCATCTGGATTTTGACTGTAAATCAAATTAGGCTATTTTCATAAATCCAGTTAAAGATACCTTACTTTAACAAAACCTAAATGGATCCTCTTAATTAAGATATTTATAAAGAAGACATAAAATGTCAGTTATGAAAAATTGAATTCATAGTGTGGAAAGAACAAATATAGCTGGGTAAGTTGTTAACTTAAGCATATATCCATACCTTTATGTCTTTTGACTGGGCTAGGCAGAGCCTAGATTTTGACTTTGAATATATACTGGAAGTCACATACACACACATAAAGGTGATATTAAAGTAACTCATGCCCTGACAGATTCTTTGCATGTAAGCTCAAGAATGGTATAATGATTTAACTCTCTGAATTGAAGGTCAAGAATCCCAGAAATCTGGTATGAATCTATATGACTTCCAATATAGTAGTCATTTCAAGCTTTGAATAAAGCAATTATTGGACTTGACCATCTTAGAAGCTACTGAGTCTGATTTAACAAAACTTCTGTTATGTTTGTGGTAGTCTGTATAGCATATCAGCATCGAGTGGTATGATGGCATTCTAAAAGTTGTTGGGGACAGCAGAAATAGCAGTGAAACAGGACCGCGTGGCTTAGCTATAGCCTACTAACATAAAATAAAGTTTCTATAATTTTTAATTATGACTAGGTTATATTTGCATGTTTGATCAGTTTCAGACTGCATAAGTTGGTAAAAATATTCCATTTCTTCATCTTTGGCCTTAGTGGTTGATGTGTAAATTTGAATAATAGTCATATTAACTGGTCGTCCTTGTAGGTGTATGGGTATTATCCTATCACAGTGGTCAGCTCTACTCTGAGGAGGTAGCTCTTCCCCGTCATATTTTAAGTGCCTTCCAATCTGAGGGGCTCACCTTCTGGCACTATATCAGACACCATTCCTCTGCTATTCATAAAGTTTTCAGTGGTTAATTCCTTTCAGAAGTAGACTGCCAGGTCCTTCTTCCTAGTCTGTCTTAGTCTGGAAGCTCAGCTGAAATCTGTCCACCATGGGTGACCCGGCTGGTATTTGAATACTGGTGGCATTCCTTCCAGCATCACAGCAACAGGCAAGCCACCACAGTAAGACAAACTGACAGAAGCATGGGGATTTTTAGCATTAGGCACTAGTAAAAGGGTTACCTCTTTATAAACCATAACATCTTATCAGATGATGAGAAGTATTTAATCTTCATATTTGCACATTTCAGTTTGGCTTCCAGAAAAACTACATGAAAATTTATACTTATCTTTAACTTGGATTTTCAGTTTAATAATTGTTCCAACATTGTCCTGATATTACACGGCTTTTCTTTGAGTGATCTGAATGCCCTTTACAATATCTACAACTTAATAACTGTGTCAAGTTCTTTTGTAGAAATAGTTATGCATACTAAAAAGAGCCTCAAAAAAAAAAAAAAGAACAATAACATGTGATTCCAAGCTGCACTGAAATCACTGGTGAAAAACAAGGCTCCAGGAACTGACAAAATACCAACTGAGATGTTTCAACAAATGGATGTAGCACTGGAAGTGTTCCCTCAGCTATGCCAAGAAATTTGGAGGACAGCTACCTGGCCAACTGACTGAGAGAGATTCATATTTGTACCCATTCCAGAGAAAGGTGATTCAACAGAATGTGAAAATTATCAAACAATATCATTAATATCACATGCAAGGAAAATTTTGCCAAAGATTGTTCAAAAGCAGTTGCAGCACTGCATTGACAGGGAACTGCCAGAAATTTAAACCAGATTCAGAAGAGGACATGGAATAATGGATATCATTGCTGATGTCAGATGGATCCTGGCAAAAAGCACAGAATAACAGAAAGATGCTTATCTGTTTTATTGTCTATGCAGAGGCATTTGACTGTGTGGATCTTAACAAATTATGGATAATATTGCAAAGAATAGGAATTCCAGAACACTTAATTGTGCCCATGAAGAACCTGTAATTAGACCAAGATGCATTCACTTGAACAGAACAAGGGGATGCTGTGTGGTTTAAAGTCAGGAAAGGTATGTGTCAGGGTTGTATCCTTTCACATATACATTCAATCTTCTGCTGGACTATATGAAGAATACAGCATCAAATTTGGAGGAAGACTCATTAACCACCTGTAATATGCAGACGACACAACCTTGCTTGCTGAAAGTGAGGAGGACTTGAAGCACATGCTGATGAAGATCAAACACCACAGCTGTCAGTATGGATTACACCTCAACATAAAGGAAACAAAAATTCTCACAACTGGACCAATAAGCAACATCATGATAAAAGGAAAAAATACTGAAGTTATGAAGGATTTCATTTTACTTGAATCCACAATCAATGCCCATGGAAGCTGCAGTGAAGAAATCAAATGAAGCATTCCATTGGGCAAATCTGCTGTAAAAGATCTCTTTAAAGTGTTAAAAAGGAACTGTCACTTTAAAGACTAATGTGCGCCTGACTCAAACTCTGGTGTTTTCAATCGCCTCATATGCATGTGAAAGCTAGACAATGAATAAGGAAGACAGAAGAAGAACTGATGACTTTGAATTATGGTGTTGGCGAAGAATGTTGAATATACCATGGATGGCCAGAAGAACAAGCGAATCTGTCTTGGAAGAAGTACCGCCAGAGTGCTCACTGGAAGCAAAAGATGGTGAGGCTTCGTCTCACAAACTTTGGACATGTTATCAGGAGGGACCAGTCCCTGGGGAAGGACATCATACTTGGTGGAATATAGGGTCAGTGAAAAAGTGAAAGACCCTCAATGAGATGGATTGACACAGTGGCTGCAATGATGGACTCAAGCATAACAATTGCGAGGATGATGCAGGACAGGGCAATTTTTCCTTCTGTTGCACATAGGGTTGCTATGTGTCAGAACTGACTCAACAGCACCTAACAACAACAACAGCAACAGCAGGTTATATTTACATATTATTACCAGTTTGGGTGGAGGAGATACACTTATTATAATTGGATAGATCAATGTAGAATGGGATACTCTTCCAGCTCCACTTACCTGTCTATTATGCGGGTTCTGGCATTGTCTGCTTTTATGACCAAATTTAATTAAGAACTTATTGATTACATTTTAATTTGTATATCTCAACTTGTATTATTCTGTACAAAGTTCTCTTTTTGCTTGTTGTTGTCCAGAGTTTTATTATCTAAAGTATGTGCATATCCTACCTGAAATTCTTAGATTTTCTTCCTTATTGATTCCATTATTGCAAGCATTTCATAAATTCTGGAAAAATATAAATGTATTCTGTCTGTGAAGATGTTCTACAAAATTTGTTTTGCAGTAGCAAGAGGATACAAAAGGAAACAAAAAACAAACAAAAAAAAAATCGTTTACTGTCAACTCGATTCCAACTCATGGCAACCGCATATGTTGCAGAGTAGAACTGTGCTCCAAAAGATTTTCAAGGCTGTTACTTTTTGGAAACAGACCTCCTGAAGCACCTCTGGTGTGTTTGAACTGCCAAACCTTTTATTAGTAGTTGAGTGTTTAACTGTTTGCATTACCCAAGGACTCCAAGGAGATAGGTTGATAGAAAGCCTTTGATTTAGGTAGGGAAAATATAATTACTGGGCTTAATGGTTTAATTTTTGCTTTTAAACAGTGCTTAGTTCTTATTTAAAAATTTGTATCATTGAATATTACTCAATTCAGTAATTATAATTCTTGGGATGTTTCTTATAGAAATTACTTTGGAATTCCTCAATGATTAACTAAAAGGATGCTCACCATGCTGTTGATTATAAGAGTGATAAATGATAAACAAATATAAATATGCAACTGTAGCAATAATTGTATAGTTTATAACTATCCATTGATGAAATACTATAAAATCATTAAATATTTAAAATTTGAAAATATGATCTGTTGATAAGCGGCCTTATTCTGTGACAAATAATATTTTATTGGTATACACACACACACACTCACACACAGAAATATCTACCTATTATCTATCTACCTATCTATCTACCTATCTGAAAGTACATAATCTTAGTACGAATGTGGTAAAGATGAGCACAAAGTCCTTGACATTCCTCCCATTGAGAAGTAGAGTCTATGCTGCCTCCCAGTGATTCTGGGCAGACTCTGTTACTACTTTAGTCACAGAATGTGAAAGAATTGATGCTACATCTTTTTCCAGGTACAGAGCTTAAGAGATGGGAAGCTTTTACTTCCTGTCTTTGGAATGCTTGTTCTAGGGGAAGCCAGCTGCCACAGGAGAAATACAAATACCCTAACTACAATGCTGTGAGAAAGCCTAAGTTAGCTACAAGGAGAGACTTCATGGTAAGAGGAACATGCTGAATAGCTCCCCACTCTTCCAGACATCCCACTGGGAACAAGACACTATAGCCCCAGCTGCCATACGATTGCAACTGTATGAGGGGTACCAAACTAGAATCAGCCCACTCAGCCTGGCAACCATAGAACTGGGGGCAATAAACAATGAAACAATGATAGTCTTATGGTTTTTCTTTTCTTTTTTTTAAGCCAGTTCTTTTTTAAATTTACACAAAGAAACTGTATGTTGATAATTTTTAAAAAATTATTTAAAATTTCCCTTTAGCTATAGCAGTTAGATTTAACAAGTGATGGTGACAATATAACCTTGCCTCATTTTGGTATTTTGGTATAATCTGCCAGATTTATGTAAGGGAAACTGGTGCCATCTCAACAAATTGCATTGAGATGATAACCACCTCCATGACCACGAGCTATTCTAAGTGATTGGTCAAGGTTTCAGTGTTGACATTTATTTGATTAGAAAATTAAATTCCCATCTAATTTTATTGCATAATCTTAATGAATGGTTGTTAGATACTGAATATAAACAGTAAAATAAGAACTATTTTTTAAAGACTTAACTCTGTGCCAGGCATTCTTTAAACACATTAAACATTTAATCATCATTGTCATCTGTTAAGATAACTACTATCATTCTATTCATTTTATAGATTAGAAAATAAAGATACAGAGAACTATAGTAACTTACACAAGATAACACAAGTTCTAGGTGTTGATATGGAACTAGCATAAGTGTGCAAACTCTGCAGTTAGACTGATTCCAAGTTTTTGTCTTAGCATCTGTGTTTTAAGATAGATAGTTAACCAAAAACAAAACAAAACATTGCCATTAAGTTGATTCCAATTCATAGTGAACCTATAGGACAGAGTAGAGCCACCCCGTAGGGTTTCCAGGGAGTGGTTGGTGGATTTGAACTGCTAACCTTTTGGTTAGGAACTGAATGCTTAACCACTGCACCACCAGAGGATGGATGGATGGAGAGAGAGAGAGAGATAAATAGATAATGTCTTAGTCATCTAGTGTTGTTATATCGGAAATTCCACAAGTGGATGGCTTCAACGAAGAGAAGTTTATTTCCTCACAGTAAAGTAGGCTAAAAGTCCAAATTCAGGGAGTCAGCTCCAGGGGAAGATTTTCTCTCTCTGTTGGCCTTCTCATGAACCCTCCCCTGGACTAGGAGCTTCTCCATGCAGGGACCCTGGGTCCAAAGGATGAGCTCTACTCCCAGCACTACCCTCTTGGTGTTATGAGGTCCCTCTGTCTCTCTGCTCGCTTCTCTCTTTTATATCTCAAGAAATTGCCTCAAGACACAAGCCAATCTTGTAGATTGAGTCCCGCCTCACTAACACAACTGCCACCCATCCTCCCTCATTAACATCATAGAGGCAGAATTTACAACATATAGGAAAATTACACAATACAAGGGAATTATGGCCTAGCCAAACTGATGCACACATTCCTGGGGGGACATATGTCAATCCATGACAGATAGATAGATAGACAGACAGATAGAAATATACATACATACATACATATGCTGTCAAGTCAGCCCTCACTCATGGTGACCTTATGTACACCAGAACAAAACTCTGTCCAGTTCTGTATCAACCTCACAGTCACTGTCAAGTTCAAATCCATCATTGTAGCTGTTGTGCCAGTCCTTCTCATGGAGGTTCTCCCTCATCCTTTCTGGCCCTCTGATCACCAAACTTGATGTCCTCCTCTAGCTACTAATCCCTCCTGATGACATGTCCAAAGCAAGTGAATAGGGCAGTGTTCTGTTGTGATCCATAAGGTTTTCATTGACTAATTTTCAGAAGTAGACCACCAGACCTTTCTTCCTAATCTGGCTTAGTCTGAAAGCTTCACTGATCCCTGTCCACCATAGGTGACCCTGCTGATATTTGAAATACCACTGGCATAGCTTCCAGCATCACCACAAGATGCAAACCTCCATTGCACAACAAACTGGCAGACAGGTGGTGGATGCTTTAGTTTACTCATACATCTAAATCGACAAATTAATAATCTACCTCACAGAATTAACGTGAAGTATGAGAGATCTGTAAGAATCTAAATTTAAGTGGTGTTTCTCTTCTTGTATATTGATTCCAGGAGGATCAGATTAGTTTTATAAAACTAAAGCACTTAGAACAGAGTCTGAGAGTGGATAAGCAGCCAATAAATGTTAAAAATAACAAGTGAAGTGCTTCAAACAGGATATCAGAAAGGTCTAGTTAAGGAAAATAGTGCTTCACAGTTCAGAGTAACAGTTTCTTAAGTGAAGGCAAGATAATATAAAAGATAATATAAAAATATTGGACAAATATCAGGAGGAACTCTGCTCCAGTTCTATCAATTACTGGTCATGTAAACTTTGACAAGTCAATTCCACTTTATACTGTCTCCTAACTTATAAACAGGAAATAATACCTACCTTCTCTACCTCAGAGCTTGACTGTGAAGATTTTATATGAAGAAATATATTGAATATAAAAAATTATATATAAACAACATATAAATACTGTAACTTTACAATGAACAAATATGATAGCTTATAATACTATAATATATAGTATAAATAAATAGAAATGTTTCTGTACATAAAGAAATAAAATTAAAAAAAATTTTTATTTTATTTACATTATATATGAGATATTATCATGGCAAAAAGTATTTAATTATTTGTTTTATAATTACATTTACACTACAATCATATTTTTATATATGAAATATTCCTAAGGCACAAACCATTATAGAAATCCAAAGAATCATTATTAATTTTTATTGTGAAATTTGAAGGAGTCAATCATTTTTACTCAGAAGAATACATGAGATCTATAAAAAAGGAAAGTAAAACTGGGAATGTAAAATTCAAGAAAATCTAAATTTAAATAGCACCGTTTTTGCAAACTCTTTACCAGCTGTGATGATTATGTGTCAACCTGGCTGAGCCATGATATTCTCAGTGTTTTGGCAGTTGTATAATGTTGTGATCACTTCCCTGCTAAGATTTGATGTGTGACCACCCCCACAATGGGATTTGCTGTGAGTAGCCAGTTAAATGGGAGTTTCCTTGAGCATGTGGTCTGCATCCAAATATAAGCAGATGTTCTGGCAAGGCCTGGGGGGGCTTTTGTTCCCTCTGGATACTGCAGCTGACTCCTGTTTGTCTGACCTCCAGTTCTTGGGACTTGAGCTAGCAGCCTGCCTGCAGTCTTGCCTGCCTGCAGTCTTGCCTGCCAAACATGGGATTCATCAATCTTCACAGCCTGTTAGCAAGACCCCTGCTCTCCAACCTGCCAATCTTGGGTTCACCAGCCACTGCAGCTGTGTGAATCTGGAGAAGCCTCTTTCCTTATCCATGGACTTGGGACATTTCACCCTCTACAACCACATGAGCCATTTCCTTGATATAAATCTCCTCTCTCTCTCTACATATATATATATATATATATATATATATATATATACTTATACTCCTTACTGATTTTGCTTCTCTAGAGAACTCCAGCCTAAGATATCCTAGAGAAACAAAATTGTAAGGATAACTTTTCTAAATGGGTTCTCAAATCTGGCTAGTCCTAAAGATGTTGATGACTCTGCTTCCAGTAGTAAAGAGGGTACTGCTAATCCATGGCGTGAGGTGGCAATTCAAATATGCAAAATATAACCACCAATAGATAAGGTATTGGTAAAAGACAAGGATCTAGGTAATTGCATGTGTGATACCTTCCTATAATTTTGTCATAATGAGATGTATAAGGAAGCTGGTTGGTTGGTCCTACTTTCACTAGACAAACTGGTGAAAGAGATGCACTCAGGGCTTCAGAGTCAAAGCTCAAGTCTTGCATAACGATCTCAAATTTTCCACTTGTGCCTTGAAAGAAAGCCTTATTTCTTGTAGCAACAGAGCTGATATTGCCAAAAACCAAACCCAGAGTCTTATTGTAAAAGTGACTAAATTAGTTGTGAGGGCAAAATGGAGCTCTAGGCAGAAGCACCACACCATCCCTCCACAGCAAAGATCTGAAAAACTAAGCTGAACAGAGAATACAATCCTGAAACCCTAAAACATCAAAAGAAGAGATGAAGAACTCAGCCAAGCACCAAATGGAGTGAGAAAACTGACAAGAAAATGGAGAGTGAGGAGAGATTCATGCAGAGGTCCCCTACCAGCTAACGCAGCGTGGATCCACCATCTTGGACTGCTATCGGAGACCAGCAAACCGGGGTTATGAGAAAGCAGCCTCACAGAGCGTCCAGCGGGAGACAAAACAACCGGTAATTTGCAATATACGCTTTCCCACCCCACACCCGTCTTCACCCCGACTCAGACTCTTCTGCTTCCTGCGGCCACAGTCTTTTGACCGGGAATCACTGCCTGCTTGGATTCCACACACCCAAGCGGGCCAGCTCTCTGAGTGCCATTTGTTGGCTGCTGGTGTTGCTTTTTTCTGCTTCTTTTAATTTCTTCCTTACCTCTCACCACCTCCCCCTCCTTTCACTCAAATACCTGGCTCCGTGCACCACCTTTGCTTCTTCCTGAGGGGCTGCAGAGCTCCGATAATTTCTGATATAGGCTTTCCCACTCCCTACCCTTCTGCACCCACACTCAGCGCCCTCTGCTTCCCATGGACACAGTCTCTTGTCCGAGAAACACCAGCCCACACTAGCTGGCTCTCTTAGTGCCATCTGTTGGCTGCTAGTGTTGCTTATTTTTCTGCTTCTTTTGATTTCTTCCTCACCTCTCACCATTTCCCCCTCCTTTTGCTCAAATACCTGGCTCCGTGCACCACCTTTGCTTCTTCCTGAGGAGCTGTGGAGCTCCATTGGAGTGTGGACCTGCTTCCCGGTCTGGGCTGCTGGGCTGGAGGGATCCTGGGGCTTTTGATTGTTTTTTTGAATTGTTTGCTTGTTTTCTTTTCCTTTTCTTGAGTTGGAAGCACTTTCTGGCCAGGTGGTGCTGTGTGTCAGGGGGACTTCCCCCTCAGCTTGCAGAGACGTGCAGAGGGACCCCTGGGGGCATTTCTTTTATTGTTGGGGTTTTTTTTTCTGTTTTTTGGGGGGCCTTTCTTGTGTTTTTTTTTCTTAATTTATTTTGTTTTCTTTTCCCTCTTTTTCCCTTTTTCATTGCTCAGTTTCTTGTCTCTCTACATCTTCCTTCTCTTTCTGTTCCCTGAATACCTGGCATTGTATACCCTTATGCCTTCTAGCCAGGCTGTACTGCAACACGTGAGAACAACTTCCCCAGACCTCATAGCTGCACCGGTGGGATCCCTGGGAACTCTGCGGTTCTTAAACCTTTCTAATTTTTACTTATTCATTCTTTTTTTTTCTTTTCTTCCTCTTCCCCTTTCTGTTTTTCTCCATTTCATAGTCTCTCATCTCTCCACTCGAAGGGCAAGCTCCCCTAGCATTCTTTTTTGTTTGTTTGTATGTTTTTGGCTCCTGTTCCTCTCTCCTCTCTCCCATATCCATCTTAACTCCACACATAACAATCTCCCCACTGCATCCTGCCTACCTGCACCATGCGCTTGACATCACACCACCAAGCAGTGTGGGCATGGCCTACTGGAACCTGCCCTGAACTGATTACTGACCCACTCTGGTGGCTATAGTAAGTGCCACAGATGACCTGTCCCAGTAACACCTCTTCAGCTGGACCTGCCCTGCCGTACCATATCTGAGTGACTGACCCTACCAATTGGAGAGGGAGGCTAAAGGTGTTGTGCCCAGAGATGAGCAGACAACAAAGGACACAGTCTGCCCGATCAGACATAGTCAAATTTAAAAAAAAAAAGAGGAAAAAACAAACAAATCTACAATCAAAAAATGAGAAGAATAAATACTGAGTGCCCCGAAGACAGCGGACAATGTCAAAACATTTTCAAGGCCAGGACTGGATGCTTCCAGTAGGCATCCAAAATAAAACACCAGATGACTTTCTAGTGGAAGAAAATGCACTAGAACTACCTAATAGGGAAATCAAATCTCTAATACTCAGAATTCTCCAAGAGCTGAGGCAAAAAGCAAGAGCTGAGGCAAAAAGCTGACAAATGTGAGGAAAAAATAGACTAAATTCATGGAAAATACAGACAAAAAATTGGAAGAATTAAGAAAGGTAATACAGGAAAAAAAAAATGCCAAAATAAATTCACAACTAGAAATTATACAAAGACAACAATTTGAAATCCAGAGGGTGGACAA
Source organism: Dugong dugon (assembly GCA_030035585.1). Lineage (NCBI taxonomy): Eukaryota > Metazoa > Chordata > Mammalia > Sirenia > Dugongidae > Dugong > Dugong dugon. Next base: position 42,396,827 of record CM057479.1, read on the forward strand.
CAAGATTTCAGAAATGGATGGTGTCATAGAGGGGCTGAGAAGGAGATTTGAAACGGTGGAAGACAGGGTCAGTGGAATTGAAGACAAACACTTGGATACAACTCTGTTTCAGGAAAACTCAGAAAAAAGACCAAACAAAAATGAAGAGAGCCTGAGAGTTATGTGGGATACAATCAAACGCAAAAATTTTCGAATGATTGGAATTCCAGAGCAGGGGGAGGGAGCGGAAAACACAGAGATGATCATTGAGGAGCTGCTGGAGGAGGGCTTCCCCAGTATCATGAAGGATGATGGGATGCCCATGCATGAAGCTCAACGAACCCCATATAGGAGGGACCCCAGGGGAACGTCACCACAGCATATCATAATCACACTTGCCAGAAACAAATACAAACAAAGAATCCTGAGAGCAGCTCATGAGAAACAAGAAGTCATATACAGAGGAGAAACAGTAGAACTAAGCTCAGAGTATTCGGCAGAGACCACGCAGGCAAGAGGGCGATGGGATGACATATGTAAAATCTTGTAAGAAAAAATTGCCAGCCAAGAACAATGTGTCCTGCAAAACTCTCATTCAAATTTGATGGTGGTGTTGGGTCATTTCCAGATAAACAGAAATTAACGGAATATGTAAAAGTCAAACCAAACTTACAAGAATTGTTAAAGGAAGTTCTTCAATCTGAGGACAAGCAGCTTCAGCTCACAGGCAGAATCTGGGACACAGGATTGTGCCAGCCAAATACCAATCTAGGAAATGAACTCTCAAGGACTATCCAAAACCAAAAGAAATACAACAGGGAATCAGAGCAGTTAATCAGTAAATGACAATAGCATCAAAACAATAAAAGAGGGAGTAAACGGCATGGGTATAGAACCTTCTAATGGAGAGGAAGGCAAGGCAATACCAAGTAATGGTAGACTGCTTCAAACTTAGAAAGATAAGGGTAAAACTTATGGTAAGCACAATGAAAGTTAACAAACCAACTCTAAAAATAAAGACGAAAAACATAATGTCTCTGCCAAAACAAACCCTACAAAATCAAAAGAAATGAAAAAAAACTCCACAAACAAAAGTAACTCAGCACAAGAGAGTAAGAAGAACAAAGAAAACTTCAGCACCACAAAAAAAAAGCACTACAAAATGACAGCAACAAACTCACATCTATCAGTAATTACACTGAATGTAAATGGACTGAATGCACTCATAAAGAGACAGAGACTGACAGAATGGATAAGAAAACAGGATCCATCAATACACTGTCTACAAGAGATGCACCTTAGAAACAAAGAGGTGAATTTAGTGAAAGTCAAAGGTTGTAAAAAATTATATCAAGCTAACAACTACCAAAAAAGAGCAGGAGTGGCAATTCTAATCAGATAAAATAGACTTTAAAACAAAATCTCCCATAAAAGACAAAGAAGGACACTATATAATGATTAAGGGGAGGATCCATTATGAAGACATAACCATAATAAACATCTAAGCACCCACTGACAGGGCTCCAAAATACATAAAACAAACTCTAACAACACTGAAAAGAGAAATTGACAGTTCCACAATAATAGTAGGAGACTTCAACACACCACTCTCAGTAAAGGACACAACAACTAAGAAGAAACTCAGCAAAGATACAGGAGACCTAAAGGGCACAATCAGCCAACTTGACCTCATAGACATATATAGAACACTCCATCCAACCACTGCAAAGTACACAGTCTTCTCCAATGCACATGGAACGTTCTCAAGAATAGACCACATCTTAGGCCACAGAGCAATCCTCAACAAGATCCAAAACGCTGAGATAATTCAAGGTATCTTCTCTGACCACAATGCCATCAAGGTAGAAATTAACAATAGAAAGAGCAAGGAAAAAAAAAAATCAACTACAAGGAAACTGAATAATACCCTGCTTACACATCATTGGGTAATAGAAGAAATCAGATATGGAATCAAAAAATTCCTCGAATCAAATGAGAATGAAAACACATCATACCAAAACCTTTGGGACACAGCGAAGGCAGTCCTCAGAGGACAGTTAATAGCAATAGATGCACGTATCAAAAAAGAAGAGAGGGACAAAATCAAAACATTAACTACAGAACTCAAACAAATAGAAAGAGAACAGCGAAAAAAGCCCACAACCAAACGAAGAAAGGAAATAGTAAAGATCAGAGCAGAAATAAATGAAATAGAGAACAGACAAACTATAGAAAGAATCAACAAAACCAAAAGTTGGTTCTTTGAAAGACTCAACAAAATCAACAAACCACTGCCCAGACTGACAAAAGAAAAGCAGGAGAGGACACAAATAATGCAAATAAGAAATGAAATGGGGGACTTTACAACAGACCCAACTAAAATAAAAAGGATTATAACAGAATATTATGAAAAACTATACTCCAACAAATTTGAAAACCTAGAGGAAATGGATAAATTTCTAGAAACACATGGCCTACCCAAACTACAACAAAGTGATGTTGAAAATCTGAACAGACCCATAACAAGAGAAGAGATTGAAAAGGTAATAAAAAAAACTCCCAACCAAAAAAAGCCCTGGCCCAGATGGCTTCACTGGAGAATTCTACAAAACATTTACAGAAGAGCTTGTACCAGTACTACTCAAGCTATTTCAGAGCACAGACAGGAAGCAACACTTCCAAATTCATTCTATGAAGCCAGCATAATGCTGATAGCAAAACCAGGCAAAGACGTCACAAAAAAAGAAAATTACAGGCCAATATCTCTCATGAATATAGATGCAAAAATTCTGAACAAAATTCTAGCCAATAGAATTCAGCATCATATCAAAAAAATAATACACCACGACCAAGTAGGATTCATACCAGGTATGTAAGGATGGTTCAACATTAGAAAATCAATCAACGTAATCCACCACATAAATAAAAGGAAAGAAAAGAACCACATGATCATCTCAACTGATGCATAAAAGGCATTTGACAAAGTCCAACACCCATTCCTGATAAAAACTCTCAATAAAATAGGTATAGAAGGGAAATTTCTCCACATAATAAAGGGCATCTATGCAAAACCAATGGCGAACATCATTCTTAATGGAGAGAGGCTGAAAACATTCCCCTTGAAAACAGGAACAAGACAAGGATGCCCTATATCACCACTCCTATTTAACATTGTGCTGGAATTTCTACCTAGAGCAATAAGGCAAGAAAAAGAAATAAAGGGCATCCAAATTGGTAATGCACAAGTTAAACTGTCCCTGTTTGCAAATGATATCATACTATACATAGAAAACCCTAAAGACTCAATGAGAAATCTCCTGGAACTAATAGAAAAATTCAGCAGTGTAGCAGGATACAAGATAAACATTCAAAAATCAGTTGGGTTCCTATACACCAGTAAGGAGAACAATGAAAAGAAAATCAGGAAAACAATACCATTTTCAATAGCCCCTAGAAAGATAAAATACTTAGGAATAAATCTGACCAGGGATGTAATAGACCTATACAAAGAAAACTACAAAACACTACTGCATGAAACCCAAAGAGATCTACATAAATGGAAAAACATACCATGGTCATGGATAGGCAGACTCAACATTGTGAAAATGTCAATTCTACCCAAAGCAATTTACAAATACAACGCAATCCCGATCCAAATACCAACAACATTCTTCAAAGAGATGGAAAAACTAATCATTAACTTTATATGGATAGGGAAGAAGCCCCGAATAAATAAAGCACTACTGAACAAGAATAAAGTTGGAGGATTCACACTACCTGACTTCAGAACCTACTATACAGCTACAGTAGTCAAAACAGCCTGGTACTGGTACAACGACAGATACATTGACCAATGGAACAGAATTGAGAACCAGATGTAAATCCATCCACCTATGGTCACCTATCTTCGACAAGGGCCCAAAGTCCATCAAATGGGGAAAAGACAGTCTTTTTAACAAATGGTGCTGGCAAACTGGATATCCACCTGCAAAAAAATAAACAGGACCCATACCTCACGCCACATACAAAAACTACTTCAAAATGGATCAAAGACCTGAATATGAAGACTAAAACTATAAAGTTCATAGAAGAAAAAATAGGACCAACACTTCAGACCTTAATACATGGCATTAACAGGATACAAACAATAACCATCAATACACAAATCCCAACATATAAGCTAGATAACTGGGATCTTCTAAAAATCAAACACCTATGCTCTTCAAAAGACTTCACCAAAAGAGTAAAAAGAGAACCTACAGACTGGGAAAAAATTTTTGGACAGTACAAGTCAGACAAAGGTCTAATCTCTATAATCTACAAGAAAATCCAACACCTCTCCAACAAAAAGACAAATAATCCTATTAAAAAATGGGCAAAGGAAATGAACAGACACTTCACCAAAGAAGACATTCAAATGGCCAACAGACACATGAGGAAATGCTCGCGATCAGTAGCCATTAGAGAAATGCAAATTAAAACCACAGTGAGATACCATCTCACCCCTGCATTACTGGCACAAATCAAAAACATGGGAAATAAATGTTGAAGGGGCTGCGGGGAGATCGGAACACTTATGAACTGCTGGTGGGAATGCAAAATGATACAACCATTTTGGAAAATTATATGGTGCTTCCTCAGAAAGCTACAAATAAACATCCCATTTGATCCAGCAATTCCACTCCTAGGAATATATCCTAGAGAAATAAGAGTCATCACTCGAATAGACATATGCACACCTATGTTCATGGCAGCATTGCTCACAATAGCAAAATGATGGAAACAACCTAGATGCCCATCAACAGATGAATGGATAAACAAACTATGGTACTTACACACAGTGGAGTACTATGCAACGAGAAAGAACAACAATGAATCTGTGAACCATCTCATAACATGGATGAAACTGGAGAACATTATTCTGAGTGAAGTAAGTCAGTCACAAAAGGACAAATATTGTATGAGACCTCTATTGTAAAAACCCATGAAAAAGTTCACACACAAAATGTAACAATCTTTGTTGGTTACCAGGGATGGGACGGGTGTGGGGGAAATCCTAAATAGGCAATAGATAAGTGGTATTTTGGGTGAAGGGTGAGACAGTACACAATACAGGGGAAACTAGCACAACTTGTACAAGGAAATGTCATGGAAGCCCCATAGACACATCCAAACCCCCTGAGGGACTGAATTGCTGGGCTGAGGGCGGTGAGGACCATGGTCTCGGGGAACATCTAGCTCAATTGGCAGGACACAGCTTATAAAGACAATGCGTTACATTATAACTCGGTGAGTAGTGTCTGAGGTCTTAAAAGCCTGTGAGCAGCCATCTAAGATACTCCACTGGCCTCATCCCTTCGGGAGCAAGGGAAAATGAAGAGAACAGGCTACAAGGGAAAGATCAGTCCAAAGGACTAATTGTCCACAGCTACCAAGGCCTCCACCAGACTGAGTCTAGTACAGCTAGATGGTGCCTGGCTACCACCACTGACTGCTCTGACCAGAATCACAACAGAGGGTTCTGGACAGAGCTGGAGAAGGATGTAGAGCATAATTCTAACTCACAAAAAAAAGACCAGATTTACTGGTCTAAAGGAGACTGGAGAAACCTCGAGAGTATGGCCCCGAGACACCCTTTTAGCTCATTGGTGAAGTTACCTCTGAGGTTCACTGTTCAGCCTGGGAGTGGACAGCCCTGTAAAACCAAATGAGACTAACGAAGTACAGGAGTCCAGTGAGAAGGGCCAGAAGGCAGAAGGGGATAAGGAAGCTGGTGATAGGGAACCCAAGGTTGAGTAATGATATTGTTGATGTGTTGTGAGATTGTTAACCATTGTCATAGGGCAACATTTGTGGTAACTGTTAAATGAGAAACTATTTTGTTCTGTAAGCCTTCATCTTAAGTGAGAATAACAGCATAATTGGAAGAGCGTAGTCAATGTCACTGAACTGTGCATGTAGAAATTTTTGAATGGTGTATCTTTGGCTATGTGTATTTTCACCAGAAAATAATGTTGAGAAGTTAGATGGTTGACATGTTGTGGGGTTGTTAACCAAGGTCATAAAACAATATGCGTACTACTGTTTCATGAAAAACTATTTGTTCTGTAAGCCTTCACCTGAAGTACAATAAAAATTAAAAAAAAATGACTAAATTACAAAGCCAACTCAACTGCCAACCTTGAGAGCTGAAGTTAAATTGAGGGCACTGATTGGGAAGAAATGGGATCCTGAAACTTGGGATGGGGACCAATGGGCAGATAATCAGGAAGCTGGAGACACTGAGCCCCTAAATTCCATTGAATCACTCCTGCCAACAGAACCAGCCCTCTCACTCCCATCTGAAGAGATTAATCCATGTTTGTCTGTTAAACCACCCTGACAGGTAAAACCATTAGCCCCTCCACTCCCGTCTAATGAGATTATCCCAGCTGCATCTAAAGTGCCTTTGTCTGAGTCATTGCCTGGGGCATTGCTTGAGGCACACCCTTTACAAGACAATGCTGAATGTTCTCAAAACATTTCGCCAAAGATTCTGGCTTTTAGACCTATAACTAGACTTAAGTCCCAGGGAGCCCCAAAAGGTGAAGTATAAAGTGTGACCAGGAGGAGGTATACTACACTCCAAAAGAACTCCTCAACTTTTATAATTTACACAAACAGAAACCTGGGGAATATGTGTGGGAATGGCTATTAAGGTGTGGGATAATGGTGTAAGGAACATAAAGATAGATCAGTCTAAGTTTATTGATATGGGCCCCCTAAGCACAGATTCTTCATTCAATGTTTCAGTTTGAGAAGTTAGGAAAAGTTCTAAGAGTTTATTTGGTTGAGTTGCTGAAACATGGATTCCATTGGTGGCCTACACTAAATCAAGTCAAAGTACCAGACCTGCCTTGGTATGCTGTAGAAGAAGGTATCAAAAGGCTTAGGGAAATTGGCAGGTTAGACTGGATTTATCAGGTTACACCCACAGACTCATACACAGAGTGCCCAGAGGACACACCTTTTACCACAATGGTGAGGAGCACATTTGTGTATAGAGCCCCAGCATCCTTGAAGACTGCTATGATTGCTATTTTATATAAGTCAGTTTTGACAGTGGGAACTGCCCTAACTGAATTAACACACCTAACTACAATGGGGCTGATTGGACCTCATGGTAGTAGGAGCCAAGTAGGAGCACTCAGTTGGCACTGACAAGATGGGCATGGTTACCATAATGGACAGCAGAGTCAAAGCAGTAATCAGAATAGTAAGACTTGTATGGATTTATGGCATTAGCTACTTAGTCATGGTGTTACTAGGAGTGAAATAGATAGGAAATCTACTAAATATTCACTTGATTGGGTCAAGTGAACAGCAGTCTAACTCAATTCCCAGAATAGAAAGTCACAGCTGCTCAGTCAATTCCCAGATTTAAGCGAGTTTAAAGACGCACAACCCCTTGATTGAAGGAGAGGCCAGGTACCCTTGAGGAAGGACTCCAAAACACTGCCAAAAACTTATACTGTTAATCTTTGTACCAGCCTTTCCCAAAGGGATCTACAGCCTTTTACGAGAGTGATTGTTCATTGAGGGAAAGTATATAATCAGACTTTTCAAGGATTATTAGATACTAGCTCTGAACTGACACTAATTCCAGCAGACCCAAAATATCACTGTGGCTGAACAGTCAGAGTGGGAGTATATGGAGTTCAGGTTATTAATGGGGTCTTAGCTCATGTCCATCTCATAGTAGGCCCAGTGGGTCCCCAAACCCATCCTGTAGTGATTTTCCCAATTCCAGAATGCATAATTGGAATAAATGTACTCAGCAACTGGCAGAACTGCCACACTGGATCCCTGACAAATGGAATAAGGGCTATTATGGTAAGAAAAGCCAAGTGGAAGCCATTAGAACTGTCCCTACTTAGGAAAATGGTAAACCAAAAGCAATACCACATTCCTGGAGGGATTGCAGAGATTACTGCTACCATCAAGGACTTGAAAGATTCAGGAGTGGTGATTCCCACCACATCCTCATTCAACTCACCTATCTGGCCTCTGCAAAAACCAGGTGGATCTTGGAGAATGACAGTAGATTATCAAAAACTTAACCAGGTGGTGACTCTGGTTGCAGCTGTTCCAGATGTAGTTTCATTGCTTGAGCAAATTAATACATACCCTGGTACCTGGTATAAAGTTATCAATCTGGTTAATGCTTTTTTCTCCACACCTGTTTCAAAGGAACATCAGAAGCAGTTTGCCTTTAGCTGGCAAGGCCACCAATACACCTTCAGTTGCCTACCTCAGAGCTACATCAACTCCCCAGCTGTATGTAATAATTTAATCCACAGGGAACTTGACTGTCTTTCCCTTCCACAAGATGTCACATTGGCCCATAACATTGATTACATTATGCTGATTGGACCTAGTAAGGAAGAAGTATCAATGACCAGACTTACTGATAAAACATTCACATGCTAGAGGGTGGGAAATTAATCCTATAAAAATTCAGGAACCTACCACCTCAGTGAAATTTCTAAGGGTCCAGTGATGTGGGACATGTTGAGATTCTCCTTCTAAAGTGAAGGATAAGTTATTGAATGTGGCTCCTCCCACTTCTAAAAAGGAGGCACAATGCCTAGTGGGCCTCTTTGGATTTTAGCACACCTCATACGGGTGTGCTACTCCAGCCTATTTATCAAGTGTCTCAAAAACCTGCTAGTTTTGAGTAGGGCACAGAAAAAGAGAAGGCTCTGCAACAGGTTCAGGCTGCAGTGCAAGACGCTGTACCACTTGGGCCATATGATCTGGCTGACCCAATGGTGCTTGAAGTGTCAGTGGCAGATAGAGATAATGTTTGGAGTCTTTGAAAGACTGCTATTGTTGAGCCACAGGGAAGACCCTTAGGATTTTGGAGCAAAGCCTTGCCATCCTCTGCAGATAAATACTGCCCTTTTGAGAAGCAGCTTTTGGCTTGTTACTGGGCCTTGGTAGAGACTGAACACTTAACCATGGGACATCAAGTCACTATGTGCCTGAGCTTCCCATCAGTAACTGGGTGTTGTCTTACCCATAGAGTGATAAAGTTGGATGTGCACAGCAGCACTTCATCATTAAACGGAAGTAATGTATATGAGATCAGGCCCGAGCAGGACCTGAAGGCACAAGTTGCACGAGTAAGTGGCCCAAATGTCCATGGTCTCCACTCCTGTCACATTACCTTCCATCTTCCAATCTGCACCTATGGCCTCATGGGGAGTTCCTTATGATCAGTTGACTGAAGAAGAAAAAATTTGTGCCAGGTTTACAGATGGTTCTGTGCGATATGCAGGCACCACTCAAAAGTGGACAGCGGCAGCACTACAGCCCCTCTCTGGGACCTCCTTGAAGGACAGTGGTGAAGGGAAATCCTCCCAATAGGCAGAACTTCAAGCGGTACACACGGTTATTTACTTTGCTTGTAAGGAGAAATGGCCAGATGTGTGATTGTATACTGATTCATGGGCTGTGGCCAATGGTTTAGCTGGATGATCAGGGACTTGGAAGAAATATGATCAGAAAATTGGAGACAAGGATTTATGGGGAAGAGATTTGTGGAAAGACCTCTCAGAATGGGCCAAAGAAGTGAAGATATCTGTGTCTCATGTGAATACTCACCACAGGGTGACCTCAGCAGAGGAGAACTTTAACTATCAAGTGGATAGGATGATGCATTCTGTGGAAATCAGTCATCCTCTTTCCCCAGCCACTCCAGTCATTGCTCAACGGGCTCATGAGCAAAGTGGTCACAGAGACAGGGATGAAAGTTATTCATGGTCTCAGCAACATGGACTTCCACCCACCAAGGCTGACTTGGCTACAGCCACTGCTGAGCCCAATCTGCCAGCAACAGAGACCAACACTGAGTCTCCAATATGGCACCATCCCTCGAGGTAATCAACCAGCAATCTGTTGGCAAGTTGATTACATTGGACTGCTTCCATCATGGAAAGGGCAGCATTTTGTTCTTATTTTGAATAGACACTCTGGATATGGATTTGCCTTCCCTGCATGAAATGCTTCTGCCAAAACTACCATCTGTAGACTTACAGAATATCTTATCCACCTTCATGATATCCCACACAGTATCTCCTTGGATCAAGGGACCCAGTTTACAGAAAATGAAGTGTATCAATGGGCCCATGCTCATGGAATGCACTGGTCTTACCATGTTCATCATCATCCTGAAGCAGCCGGCTTGATAGAATGATGGAATTACCCTCTAAAGACACAATTACGGTGCCAGCTAGGTGGCAATACCTTGCAGGGTTGGGGCAATGTTCTCCAGGAGGCTGTATATGCTCTTAAACCAGCATCCAATATATTGTACTGTTTCTCCCATAGCCAAGATTCGTGGGTCTAGGAATCAAGGGGTGGAAACGGGAGTGGCACCACTCACTATTACCCCTACTGACCCACTCACAAGATTTTTGCTTCCTGTCCCCATGACCTTATGCTCTGTGGGTCTAGAGGTCTTATTTCCAGAGAGAAGAATGCTCCCACCTGGAGACACATCACTGATTCAATTGAACTGGAAGCTAAGAATGCCACCTGACAACTTTGGCCTCCTTCTGCCTCTGGATCAACAGACAAAGAAGGATGTTACCATGCTTGCTGGTGTGATTGATCCTGATTACCAAAAGGAAATCAGATTGATATTATATAATGGAAGCAGAGTATGTCTGGAATGCAGAAGATCCCTTAGGGCATCTCAGTACTACCATGCCCTGTAATTAAAGTCAATGGAAAACTACAGCAACCTAATTCCGACATGACTACTAATGGCCCAGTCCCTTTAGGGATGAACGTTTGTGTCACCCCACCAGGCAAAGAAGCACAACCAGTTGAGGTGCTTGCTGAGGGCAAAAGGAAAGGGTAATGGAAGAAAGTGGTTCTAAATACCAGTTACGGGCATGTGACCAGTTGCAGAAAGAGGACTGTAATTGTTATGAGTATTTCTGCTTTGTATGTGTGCATCAAATATTTTTGTTTTCTTCACTTATAAAATATAAGATGTAAACAGGGCTAGCAAGTGCATTTTCGGTTGTATGTGTGTTCATTGCATCATGTTAGGCTTAAGCATGACTTTATAATTGTCTTTATTCAGAGATTACATATGGTTTAAGGAGACGGGTACAGGTGCTAAAATGACAAAGGTAGAATGTGATGGTTAAGATTGTGTGTCAACTTGGCTGAGCCATGATTCTCAGTGTTTTGGCAGTTGTATAATGTTGTGATCACTTCCCTGATGGGATTTGATATGTGATCACCCCCATGATGGGATCTGCTGTGAGTAGCCAATCAGTTGAAAGGGAGTTTCCTTGGGCATGAGGACTGCATCCAAATACAAGCAGATGTTCTGGCAAGTCTTGGGGGCTTTTGCTCATTTTGGATCCTGCAGCTGGTTTCTGTTCACTTGACCTCTAGTTCTTGGGACTTGAGCTAGCAGCTTGCCTGTGGCCTTGCCTGGAGATCTTGTGATTTGTCGATCTTCACAGCCTGTGAGCAAGAGACCTGCCTTCTGTCCTGCCGATCTTGGGTTTACCAGCCACTACAGCTACATGAATAGGGAGAAGCCTCTATCCTGATGCACGGACTTGGGACATTCCAGCCTCTACAACCACATGAGCCATTTCCTTGATATAAATCTCTCTCTCTCTCTCTATATATATATATGTATATATTTTATATGCTTTACTCCTTCTGCTTCTCTAGAGAACCCAGCCTAAGACACAAATAGATTCCTTTATGTGCTTACAATTATCAGTGCAAAAGATTTCAGGAAATATGACCCACCTTGTATCCATTTTCATAGACTATCTCTTCAGAGGGAATTCTTATGTAGGAATGAATGGAAATTTACCAGGATAAAGTCAAGACTCTTATCTTACACAAGTCAAATTGTACAGTAATAATATTTTCTGATACTTTTCATACTGCTTTAAAAATAAACTCTCCGGAGCCCTGGTGGTGCAGTGGTTAAGTGTTTGGCTGCTAACCAAAAGGCTGGCAGCTCGAGTCTACTAGCTGCTCCTTAGAAACCCATTGGGGCCATTCTACTCTGTCCTGTTGGGTCACTATGAGTTGGAATGGACTTGATGGCAGTGGGTTTGGTTTCATTTATTTTTTGGTTTTAAAATAAACTTATTCTGCACAAATTTTCTTATTCATTTTCTTCTCTGCAGAGACTTATGAATTTGTCACCTAGATTTTTAATTTACATAACTGTTCTGAAAACAAGACCCAGTAAGTAATGGTAAGAGTCACAGCATAGGTCAACAGTGAGAAAAACATGAAAACCAACTTTATACGCACATCCTTTACAGTCTCATCTACTTAGTTTTAATGGAAGTGAGGATTGCTAGAAGGGATTCAACAGGAAAAGGATTGTGGTGTGTGAAAATAGATATAGGATGAATTTAATATAAGGCAACATAAAGGACTGACTTCCAGACAACTTGAATTTTGTTTCTACTGATCCATATTAGAAAAATAATCTTATATTGGTTACCTAAAACTCTTGCCCCCATTTTCCATTTTTATTGAAAAATAGAACTTACATATTTTTCCTAAAACATTTACTCTTTACAAGTTTTAAAAATGAATTTATGGAGAGTATAAGAAATAGTGAAAGCCAACATGTGCACAATACCTGTTATAGAAGACGGAATGTGGCACATTGTAAACAAGCACAGCACTGCAGAAGATTGGTAGAGGAAGAGCTTCACTTCCACAGGAGACAGTTTCATATGGATGTGCTTTTGAGCTGGGCTGGAAGGGAAGACAGCAATTTATTTTTAGGTTGAGACAATGTCTTAGCATTCCAAGTGTAGTGAAGGGCATGAGCTGAGGCCCCGTGGAGACAAAATTACAGAGTGTGTTCAGGATACAGGGGGAAGTCTGCTGAAGACAAAGCAGAGAGTAAGAATGCTGTGAAGATTTGGTGGGAGAATATACATATAGCAACTACAGCATAGAAAGGTTCGATGACTATGCCAAAATAACAAGATTTTGAAAGTAATAAACTTATAAGGCTCCTGTTTTGCATGTAAAACCTTCACTGATCACAGTTAATTGGAGCCACTTAATGCAGAGTCCTGCATGAAGGCCTCCCTCCAAGTGGGGAAGGAAAAGTCACACTGAATGATTTTGTTCAGTACTAGAAGCAGTTGAATATTCCAATAGCTATCAAAAAAAATGCATTAATCTTTCTCATACACACATATTTTGCACTGTTTTCTTTATGTATATGTTTTGGAGAAGACATAAATCATTTGAAATGAAAAGTAAAAGTTCTGCAAATATAATAAATTCTAAAGTTACATATTGTTTTCTCTGTTGCTTCATGAGGAAATGAGATACAGAAAATATTCCTCTTATTTCTAGCATAAAATCTTTCCGATCAATTAATATCCATCGAAGCAAACTGCTTTTCAGAAACAGCACCATATTGACTAATATATATTGTAATCCATCATAAATGCATTGAGATTGTAAATGGCTAAACATTGCAAGTACAAAGTAGTTGCATGTCTTTAGAGTTAAGTGGATATATAATGTAATTATTATAAAGGATACTAAATGAGATCTATACATACACAAGAAACTAAATTATTTATTTCTAATATGTTGTTACTATTTCAATAAAGAAGAAAAATACTACACATTAACTTCTAAATGGATTGATATATGGGGAAAGATTAGGGTTTATAACACTGAGTTACTCTTTTGATATTTGATTACATTCTACTACAGGGGGCAAAACCCTTTAGTAGCAATATGTTGATATTTTTCTCGTCGTTTTGTTTTGTTTTATCATTTTTTAAGCTACTTTGCAATGGCAGACAAATGCAGAGAATGCCAATGAAACTACTGGGATTGATGCCTTTTCATAACTACAAGGCATGGTTCATTACAGATAGGTTATTATGATTACAGAACACAAGCATCTTCCAAAAAGCTAAGCATAGTTAATTACATTTTAAAATTACTCACATTATGTCAGCAAAATGGGACAGCAAAAGCCAAACAGTAGTTAGAAACAGTTACTTGGACGTCAGGCAGAGAAACATTTAAAAAAAACACATAATATATAAATATTCTTAAAGTATGAGAAATTTGCTTTTGTTCACTTATATCTACAGTTCTTGGTGTGAAAACTTTGTTCAAACATTGAGAGTACTCTGTGGATTACAAGCGTAAAGGCTAAAAAGGCCCAGAATAAATTAGTGAAGATGGAAATTTGTGAGGAAGTTGATAACAGAAAACCCATGAATCTGGTAATCAAGTGCCAACTGGTAGCACCTGTTCTAAATTTATGGCATATGAATAGCAACGTAAACCCAGTGTTTCTTACAAGAGCATCATCCATGATAATTTGATGGTTCAGAGCTATCATCACCTATTAAATAGAAGATGGAAGGTTCTTTGTGAAAAAGAGTTTGTGTGGAAGCATATGATTTATCATTATTTCCCAGTATCATTTATGGCTCCTGGTTCATAGTGGTTGCTTAATAAATAATTGATGATGATGATGATGATGAAAAAGAAGGTTAATGATAAAAATTATTCACAATGATTGTATTTGATTCATCATATACTGAATACCAGGCACTTTGCAAACAGTATCTTACAATTCTAAGGAACATAGCCCTTAATAGGATATTATTATTCTTTTTTTATGTAAGAGAATACTAAAGAATGGAAAAGTTGAGTAGCCTACCCAAAGTCAAAAAATTAGAATGTGAAAATTGCAAGGTTTAAAAAGATACCTGTTTCTAAGCTCAACTTCGTCTCCTTCCCAAGCATCTTAAACTTTTTTATTTTTTTATTTGACTGAATCAGTAAATGAATGAGTGCTATGAGTTCAGAAGATTTAACCTAGCCTCACATGTATGTGTGTATGTATATCTGTGTAAGTACGCATGCACATACACAAAGTGCTATAATTTAATACTTAGTAAGGGCCCATAAGAAGCACAGTAATGTAATTAGTAGTGAAATATTTGTACTTTACCAGATATTTTTCCACTGCAATATTTTCATGTGTTTGTCTACACCTTATCATTTATGAATTTTATATTCATCCCCTGGACACACAGTAGTCCATTCCACACAGACTCTCTTTGTCAGAGTATCATAACTCCCTTAAGTGGCCTTCAAGGAAAAAGCTTCTTTTAAGAAGTCACCAGACAAACTCCGTCTCTTGTGGTCTATATCTGGTCAATAGGAAATAGGCATGCATCTCTTCTCCCTTCATCTTCAAAGTGCAAAAATTTGTATTTTACTTTATTTTTATCACTTCTAGGAGGCCTAGTGGCACAGTGTTTAAGTGCTGGGCTGCTAACCAAAAGGTTGGTGATCTGAACTCACCAGCCACTCCGCAGGAGGAAGATGTGGCAGTCTGCTTTCATAGAGATTACAGCCTTGGGAACTCTATGGGGCACTTCTCCTCTGTCCCATAGGATTACTATGACGCAGCATCGGCTCACTGGCAATTTTTTTTTTTTAATCATTTCTTGGGAAAATTTGAAAGCAATGCTTGTATTAATTTTTAATTAATTTAATTTTAATAAGGGAAGAATATCACAATGATCATTTTGCTTTCACAAGCTATTTCACACATCTATCGCTACTGTTGCCCATACCATTTTAGAAATAATTCCCTCTACCACTCCTACACAAGGCAATGGTTAAAAGAGATTAGTGCTGCCCAAACAAAACATTCTCAAATGATGCCACAGCTGATTGTTTTAGAATCAAATTTTCCTAAACTGAATTAACTGGAATCCCTTCTAGACATTATGGATTTGGGTACAGGGATTATATAGCTTCTCTGTGGCTAGTTTCTTAAATGTAGAGATGTGAGACTTGGTAATGTCATTTGACCTATTTTCGCATATAACTGAAAACATTCTGAAGAAGAGTGTAGAAGATTTATCAAAAGGAGCAGAAAAGAGAAGGGGAGAGACAGAGTGAAAAGCACTACATTCAAGTCACTGGTTCCAGTTCACTCCTGAGGTTTGTCTATTCCAGGCTCTTTGTTTCTGTTTTCCTTAAAACCAGGCTTTTACCTAAACTAGCTAAATGTGTTCCTTTATTTCCAATCAAAGAAGCTCTGTGGAATATAAAATACTTAGAACAAGAAAAAGAGAACTATCTCGTCTTATTAAATAATACAAAATTCCAAAATAGTAGAAAAGTTTTAACTTCTATTCTGGAAGATCATTTAACAAAACTATATTTAAATATGAATCAAATTAAGAGAATAAAAAGATAAGCCATAAGGTGGGAAAATATTTGTAAAACACATTTCTGATAAAGGAATTTTATCCAAAATATAAAAAGATCTCTTAAAACCCAAAACAAGAAAACAAACCACCCTATTACAAAATGGGGGAGAGATATGAACACATACCTCAGCAAAGGTGAATAAGCATAAGAAAAGATAGTCAATGTCATAAGTCATTAGTGAATTGCAGATTAAAACATCCATGAGATACCACTTTACACCTATTAGAATGGCTAAAACCCAAAACTCTACAAGTGCCCATGAAGATGTGGGGCAACAGGAACTCTCATTCATTTCTGGTGGGATGCAAAAGGGTATGGCTACTTTGGAAGACAAGGAGCCCTGGCATGCAGTGGTTAAAGCTCTAGGGTGCTAACCAGACGGTTGGTGGTTGGAACCCACCAGCCGCTCCACAGGAGAAAGATGGAGCAATCGGTCTCCGTAAAGACTACAGCCTTGGAAACTCTATGGGGCAGTTCCACTTTGTCCTATAGGGTCGCTATGAGTCAGAATTGACTCAGTGGCACACAACAACAACTTTGGAAGACAGTTTGGCAGTTTCTTACAAAGTCAAATATAGTCTTATCATCTGATCCACCAATCATGCTCCTTGACATTTATCCACATGAGTTGAAAACATGTCTACACAAAGAACTGCAGACCAAAACTTATAGCAGCTTTATTCATAACTGGCAAAACTTGTAGCAACCAAAAAGTCTATAAATAGGTGAATGGATAAACAAACTGTGGTACATCATACAATGGAATATTATTAAGCAATAAAAAGAAATGATCCATGAAGCTAGAAAAAGACACATAGGAAGCTGAAATGCATATTGTTAATGAAAGAAGCCAATCTGAAAGGCTACATACTGTTATAATTCCAACTCTATGATATTCTGGAAAAGGCAAAACTATAGAATGAGTAAAAATAGCAAGTGTTTGCCAGAGCTTCAGGAGGAGGCTACGAGGGATAAACAGGTAGAGCTCAGGGGGCTTTTAGGACAGTGAAACCCTTCTATATGATACTGTCATAGTGGATGCATATAATATGCATTTGTCAAAACTCATAGAACTCTGACACAAAGTGCAAACCCAAATGCAGACTATGAACTTTAGTTGATAATGTCAATATTATGTTTCCAGTTGTAACAAACACAAGATGTTAATAACAGGGGAAACTGTGTGTGGTGTGGGGCGTATATGGACACTTTCTGTACTTTCTCCTTAATTTTCTGTAAACCTAAAACTGCTCTAAAATAAACATCTGTTGATTTAAAAAAAAAATATGACTCTAATATGTTCCATATGGGTCAACCATTATCTATGCAAATTAAATGTAGTATCAGACTAAATTCATATGTTAAACTTAATGATACAAAAAAGTCTTTACCTTCTAGGTAACACCAGAAATTGGTGTAATTAAAAACTTAATGATACAAAAAAGTCTTTACCTTCTAGATAACACCAGAAATTGGTGTAATTAAAAAATCAAAAGGACATATTTCTGTTACTAAAGATCTCAGAGTAAGACTGGAAGAAAATTTCAGGTTTGCCAAATTATTATTATTTTTTATAATGTATTATTTACACTTGCTTTGGAATACACAGTTGAAGTTTCAGTAAGCTCATAAAAGAAACTTACCATCATAATCAGATTTATGGAAAGCATTATATCACAATAAAAGATAGGATTATTAAAGTAAAATTAAAATTTCATAAAGAAAAAGATATTTTTGTTTAACATTTATAACTTTGGGGGACTCCAAAGAAGAAATATATCTTAAGTGATAATTTTCTGAACTAAAGAGTAAGACACAAAGACTGGTTTCCAAGGTATTTCTCCACTTTTATGCTTCTTTATCCATAGTATGTAGTTATGATGAATTTTGTCTTGAGGGAAGTCTTGTTAGTTCTTAAAAAATAAAAACTAAATTATGATAAAGTATTTCTCTTTCCAAATCTCCCCTTTATACCTGCATACAATTATCATATTATTCCAGGTTATGCCCTTTACTTTTGGTATTTCCTTGACAATATATATACATTTTTAAATAATTATTCTCTGATATTTTATTTCCTTTATAGGGTCTTTTTTTTTTTTTTTTCCTGGTGGTTAGATTAAAAATTTAGGTGTCACCATTGATGTCTCTCTCTCACCCACATGTAAACCTTCTGAGTCTCCCTTTGGCATATAACCAGAATTCAATTACTTCTTATGCCTTCTTGCCAATCACTCTGGCAACCACCATCATCTGTGACTAGTGCAGAGGATTTGTGCAATGACTTGGGTTCCTTAGAAGCCCCCTTAAAATCTGCTCTCTACACATAAAATTTGAGTGTCCAGTTTCTATTCAAAATGTTAAAAGCTTAGTAGTGTTTACAACAAGTTGGACAAACTAAAAATAAACTTACATTAGGCCCATCAGAAAACTGAAGGATTAACAGTTGCTGCTAAATCTGAAAAGAAGTGGATCCAGAGAGTTGCAGCCAAGATTTGCTTAACTGGAGCAAAAGCCATTTCAATGGTAACTTTACAAATTTCTAGAGGCTAATAGGATTGGCTTGAGAATAAGAAACTGCTGAAGGCTACAGTCTTAAGACACCTTCTTCACACACACTTTGATGGGCTTTAACTTCAGGAACTCCACGAGGTTCTGATAGTGAAGAAACTTTAGTGTGAAGAATTATGTTAAACTAGCTATGAGTTATTCTTTGTTTAATATTTGCTGTAGCTATTCGTGCCAGAGGTTTCAAATTATTCTTGTGTCCTTATTTCTATCTCTCCTTTCTAATTTGAACTTCTCTAAGTGTTGCATCAGAGAGTCTATGTCTCGCATCTCTTTCAGCTATACACCACTACTACTACATTGGAACCCTGTTCCTGTGGTAGAAGATGTGGAGGAGGGGAAGCACTCTATAATCTTATGATTAAATCTCAGTCATTAAAGTAGGATTGTGTCTTTGTGATGCTCACCTTAGTTTCTTAGTTGTATTTTCCTCCTTATGTGAGATAGGAAGGGTACAGGGAGTTGGAGTTGTAGAAATGCCCTTCACCCAGGTGGGTTAAGGCTCTGGTAAAGGCATTTCCCTGTAGAGTAGGCCTTTGTTATGGGGCATGTTCTGGGCATATTTCACTATGGTAAAAAAAAAAAAAAATTAATAACTATTTAATCTTATTTTATAAAGATTATTTATAATCTTATTTTTTTGCTCTCTCATACTTAATACTAGTGTATTGTTAAGCTTTTTTTCAACTTTGTCATAACGTCTAGCTTGTTGATACATAAAGCACTCTCCATTCAATGAAAAAAAAGGATTATACATTTCCTTCTGCAATACACACAGCACCTTCAAAATGGATTTTTCTGATATTTAAAGAGATTTCTGACAGAAATGCTAGAACTGACATATATTGTATATTATCATCTCAGACTATACTGTGATTTATATTCACTTTAATCCAACCTTATTTTGATCTATGTTTAAAGTGTTAGAAAGAAAATTCAATATTTTCCTCAGATATAAAATTTATTAACCACTTTCAAACTCAGGGCGAGTTATTTGTTGGACCTGAATGTGCGAACCACAATCTTTTTAATTGCTATGATATGTGGCTGAGAACTACTTTATGATACGACATAAAACACCTCACAAAAAAACAGTTTACTTTAAAAGTAAAAGTGTGAAAGGAAAAAAAAGTATTGTTATCTGTTCACATTTTATATTGAAGAAGTACCTATAATATTCTATTAAAAGATCTACTTCTTGTCAATACGTATACCTAGAGTTCACTTTATTATGTGATTTAAATCCCACTGATAAGAGGATTTTGCTAAAACTCAAGTTCAATCCAAAGACCCATAATGCTACATCTAGTACAGTAAATCTTTCCCTAAGTATGGTGCTTAGGCACCTATATTACCAAACTAAAAATATCTTACCACTTTTTCTGGTATATATACTATATAACTATTAACTTGACTAGTAAAGCATTTTCTGCCATTGCCATCTAACTACCATAAATTATATGTCATTCCAGGCAAAATTTGGACTAATAATTTGTAGACAGAATTTCCATGGTACTATTTGTAAGAACACTTCAGTTTCAAACAAAACTGGTAACTCTTTTGCTTGCCATTTATTATGGTTTGAGAACTCTTATTAATTTGAAATTTTTAAGATATATTCCTTTATAATTTTAGAAATTGTAGTGAATATGTACCACTATACAAGCTGAATTATAAAATCACCAAATGCTTACTGCACTACTTTTAATTTACTATCAAATTGCCTTTTTGTTGTTGTCAAATGCCTTTGAGTAGGCTCTAACTCATAGCAACCCTATGTATAACAGAACAAAACATTGTCAAGTTGCCTTGAGGGAATATTCCAGATTTATCTTTAAGGCCCTCTCTTTCAATTATAACCTTCAAAATATTATTATATCACAGATACTCTAGTCCCTGCTTTCATTGTCACACATTTCTTTAGTGTCCCCTTTGAAAAAAAAAAAAATTCTCTGAGTCCCTAACTTGCTGGACTTCCGGGACTCTAAGAATACATCCATTCCTCACTTAATGACATGGTTAGGTTGTAAAGATTATGCAAAAATCGGTGTTATGTGAAAATAGAGGATGACCACATCACTTCACCCGGTCACCTGTACAGTGAATATCCTGCCTTGCCCCTGGCACCTCCCCGTACCCAACGTCACCTCGGGAGAGCTCCTTCCCCACTGCCATATGCAGCGGAAGGCTGCCCAGTCTTCCAGAACCAGGGTGGCTCAAGCACCGTTCCCCACCCCATCTAGGGTCTCCTCCCTCTCCTGCCCTCACTGTATTTTCAGGATGGTTGGCCCCAGCTCCTCCCCTCAACCACCCCAAAATGTACTCGTGGCTTTGTCGGGAGCAGAGGGCACCTTCTCTGCGGATGGGCGGGCCTGGGTGTGCTAAGCGGTGCACAGGGCCTGCTGCACCTTCCTCCCCCGCCAGCCAGCCGCTCGCCAAGCATCCCCCGGCTCTTGTTGGGCATCCCTGTTCCTATGTACCCATGAGAATCGACAATCCAGAGCATCCTCCAAGGCTGTGATGGCCAGGCCCGGCCTCTGCACTTGACCATAAACTGCAGCTGCCCCGGACACTCACCCGCTGAATCCGCCCCCAGGTAGCTGGGCCAGGGTCAGAAGGAGCCCTCAGACGCGGCACTACAGTGCCCCACCCACGCGAACCCACGTCAGCTGACCAGCACCTGTCCAGCCCCTTACTCTTCTTTGATTCCGCCTCCTGGGCCGGCGCAGGTGAGGGCGGGTCAGGGACCCAGAGGCCTGGCGCCAGCTTCCTTTTCCTCCCCGGCTCAAGAGCGGCCCAACTTCAGGACACCGGCTGCCACTGCCTGGGTCTCAGCTCCCTGTAGGTACACAGGACCTGCTGGGCAGCGTCCAGTCCCCACCAGCCTCACTACTCCGCCCAGGATCCAGAAGGCTCTGGGAGACCGCGCCCCCTCTCCCCTCCCGGGCAGTGAAATACTAAGCAGTAAGAGCTTCCTTTCTACGTGCACACGGGGTTCTCCAATCAGGGACCCTGTCAGGGACCTCAGCGATTGTTACTGCCAGATGTACATCCTTAATGTGCAAAATAGTAGGATAGTAGATTTTCTTTTTTACTATTGTTGTAAATGTGAAATATTGAAATTACTTTTCCTCAGGTATTTTTGGAAATCCCCAAGGGATACTTACATATTCTACAAAAAATGTTCTTCTCCTCATCACTTTATCCAGTCATCTAACCATAGAAAATCACTAGACTTTACTGCAGGTGTACCTCATAACCATCTTCCCAAACTGATACTATTTCTTCAAGCAGGCCATTGTCTCAAACACAGTAATAAGACTAGGCACTGACATTTAATGGAATACAGCCAAAGATATTAACAAAACCAGAAAGAAATTAAAACAAAAAGGATTAAATTAAAGAAAAAAAATGAAACTAGTTGTTTTAATTAAACCATTGACTTGGTTGCCCCATATCAGAAAATAATTGTTATTTTATCTTTGAATCTGTAAAGATCTCATTATATTTATCTCTCACCAACAGCAATTTCTCCCCTAAAAAACTAATTAATGAGTAGCATGCCCACAAAAACTAATCTGAAGTTTAGAAAAAACTCTGACCAATATATTTAATTTTTTTCTGGCAAATTTCAAACATATACAAACATAGCCAGAGTAGCATAATGAACTTCTGTGAATCCAATTCCCATTTTCAACAATTATCAGGTCATGGCCAATCATGCTACATCCAAACTCACACTCAATTCCCACTCTTACCCACCAACAAGTTTATTTGAACCAAATATTAGACACAATATTATTTCATCCATTAACATTTTATGATTTACCTCTAAGCAAAAATGACTTTTCTAAACAAAATTATATTTAAATGTTGCAATTATTATTAATATCAACAAAATCAAGTAAGTGGTTGTTATGAATTGGATTATGTCCCCAAAAAATACATATTGTAAATCCTAACCTCTATGCCTGTGTTTATAATCCCATTTGGGAATGGGCTGTCTTTGTTAGGTTAATAAGGTGAGATTAGATATATCTTGAATCAACCTCTTTTGAGATATAAAAGAGATTTAACAAGCAAGCTAGCAAGCAGAGATGGGGAAAGATAGATGCCAAGCCACATGAAGACCGCCCAGGAGCAGAAGCTCAAAAAACACAAAGATTTTCCTCCAGAGCCGCCAAAGAGAAAACCTTCACCTAGAGCCAGCACCCAGAATTCAGACTTCTAGTTTTCTAACTGTGAGAAAACAAATTTATGTTTGTGAAAGATAACCACTTGTGGTATTTCTGTTACAGCAACACTAGATCGCTAAGACAAAATTTGGTACCAAGAAATGGGGTTTCTGTTCTAACAGATGTAAGTAGTTTTAGAATTGGGTAATGTGTAGAAGCTGGAAGAGTTTTAAGGTGCGTAAGGGTAAAAGCCCTGATTATCTTGAAGAGACTGTTAATAGAATTATGGACATCAAAGGCAATTCTGGTGAGGAATCAGAAGAAAGTGAAGAGAGCAATAGAGAAAGTCTCTGTCATGTTGGAGAATATATATGGTGCCAGCAACAGATTGTCTCTTTTTTTTTTTTTAAATTGTATGTCAGGTGAAGGCTTACAAAACAAAGTTTTTCATGAAACAGTATTAAATATTGTTTTATGACACTGGTTAACAACCCCACAACATGTCAACCCTATAACTTCTCAACCTTTTTTTTTTTGGTGAAAATACACATAGCCAAAGATACACCGTTTCAAAAATTTCTACATGCACAGTTCAGTGACATTGACTACACTCATTCAATTGAGCTATTATTCTCACTTAACATGAAGGCTTACAGAATAAAATAGTTTCTCATTTAACAGTTACTACAAATGTTGCCCTATGACAATGGTTAACAATCTCACAACACGTCAACAATATCCTTACTCAACCTTGCATTCCCTATCACCAGCTTCCTTGTCCCCTTCTGCCTTCTGGCCCTTGTCACTGGACTCCTGTACCTCGTTAGCCTCATTTGGTTTTACGGGGCTGTCCACTCCCAGGCTGAATGGTGAACCTTGGAGATAACTTCACCACTGAGCTTTTTAGGGTGTCAGGGGCCATACTCTCGGGGTTTCTCCAGTCTCCGTTAGGCCAGTAAATCTGGTCTTTTTTTTTTTTTCTAGTTAGAATTATGTCCTACATCCTTCTCCAGCTCTGTCTGTATCCTTTGTTGTCATCCTGGTCAGAGCAGTCAGTGGTGGTAGCCAGGCACCATCTATCTGTAGTAGACTCAGTCCAGTGGAGGCCTTGGTAGCTGTGGACAATTAGTCCTTCGGACTGATCTTTTCCTTGTATCCTGTTTTCTTCATTCTCCCTTGCTCCCAAAGGGAAGAGACCAGTGGAGTATCTTAGATGGCCGCTCACAGGCTTTTAAGACCCCAGACACTACTCACCAAGTAGAATGTAGAGCATTGTCTTTATAAGCTGTGTCATGCCAATTGAGCTAGAGGTTCCCCGAGACCATGGTCCCCACCACCCTCCGCCCAGCAATTCAGTCCGTTAGGGGGTTTGGATGTGTCTATGGGGTTCCCATGACCTTTCCTTGTACAAGTTGTGCTAGTTTCCCCTGTATTGTGTACTGTCTCACCCTTCACCCAAGATACCACTTATCTATTGCCTATTTAGCATTTCCCCCCAACCCCTCCCATCAATGGCAACCAACAAAGATTGTAACATTTTGTGTGTGAACTTTTTCATGGGTTTTTACAATAGAGGTCTCAACAATATTTGTCCTTTTGTGATTGACTTATTTCACTCAGAATAATGTCCTCCAGTTCCATCCATGTTATGAGATGGTTCACAGATTCATTGTTGTTCTTTCTCGTTGCATAGTACTCCATTGTGTGTATGTACCATAGTTTGCTTATCCATTCATCTGTTGATGGGCATCTAGGTTGTTTCCATCATTTTGCTATTGTGAACAATGCTGCCATGAGCATAGGTGTGCATATGTCTATTCGAGTGACGACTCTTATTTCCCTAGGATATATTCCCAGGAGTGGAATTGCTGAATCAAATGGGATGTTTATTTGTAGCTTTCTGAGGAAGCGCCATATCATTTTCCAAAATGGTTGTATCACTTTGCATTCCCACCAGCAGTGCATAAGAGTTCCAATCTCCCCGCAGCCCCTTCAACATTTGTTATTTCCAGTGTTTTTGATTTGTGCCAGTAATGCCGGGGTGAGATGGTATCCCATTGTGGTTTTAATTTGCATTTCTCTAATGGCTAGTGATCACGGACATTTCCTCATGTGTCTGTTGGCCATTTGAATGTCTTCTTTGGTGAAGTGTCTGTTCACATCCTTTGCCCATTTTTTAATAAGATCATTTGTCTTTTTGTTGGAGAGGTGTTGGATTTTCTTGTAGATTATGGAGATTAAACCTTTGTCTGACTTGTACTGTCCAAAAATTTTTTCCCAGTCTGTAGGTTCTCTTTTTACTCTTTTGGGGAAGTCTTTTGAAGAACATAGGTGTTTGATTTTTAGAAGATCCCAGTTATCTAATTTGTCTATTGGGGTTTGTGCATTGATAGTTATGGTTTGTATCCTGTTTATGCCTAGTATTAAGGCCTGAAGTGTTGGTCCTATTTTTTTCTTCTATGAACTTTATACTTTTAGGCTTTATATTGATCCATTTTGAAGTAGTTTTTGTATACAGCGTGAGGTATGGGTCCTGTTTCATTTTTTTGCAGATGGATATCCAGTTTTGCCAGCACCATTTATTAAAAAGACTGTCTTTTCCCCGTCTGATGGACTTTGGGCCCTTGTCGAAGATCAGGTGAGCGTAGGTGGATGGATTTACATCTGGATTGTCAATTCTGTTCCATTGATCAATGTATCTGTCATTGTACCAGTACCAGGCTGTTTTGACTACTGTAGCTGTACAGTAGGTTCTGAAGTCAGGTAGTGTGAGTCCTCCAACTTTATTCTTCTTCGTCAGTAGTGCTTTACTTATTCGGGGCTTCTTTGATTTCCATATAAAGTTAATGATTAGTCTTTCTATCTCTTTGAAGAATGTTGTTGGTATTTGGATCGGGATCGCGTTGTATTTGTAAACTGCTTTGGGTAGAATTGTCATTGTCACAATGTTGACTCTGCCTATCCATGAGCATGGTATGTTTTTCCATTTATGTAGATCCCTTTGGGTTTCATGCAGTAGTGGTTTGTAGTTTTCTTTGTATAGGTCTTTTACATCTCTGGTCAGATTTATACCTAAGTATTTTATCTTTTTAGGGGCTATTGAAAATGGTATTGTTTTCCTGATTTCCTTTTCATCTTTCTCTTTATTGATGTATAAGAATCCAACTGATTTTTGTATGTTTATCTTGTATCCTTCTACTCTGCTGAATCTTTCTATTAGTTTCAGTAGATTTCTCACGGAGTCTTTAGGGTTCTCTATGTATAGTATCATATCATCTGCAAACAGGGACAGTTTAACTTCTTCATTACCTCTTTGGATACCCTTTCTTTCTTTTTCTTGTCTAATTGCACTAGCTAGAACTTCCAGCACAATGTTAAATAGGAGTGGTGATAAAGGGCATCCTTGTCTTGTTCCTGTTTTCAAGGGGAATGTTTTCAGCCTTTCTTCATTAAGAATGATGTTGGCCGTTGGTTTTGCATAGATGCCCTTTATTATATTGAGAAATTTCCCTTCTATACCTATTTGATTGAGAGTTTTTATCAGGAATGGGTGTTGGACTTTGTTGAATGCCTTTTCTGTGTCAACTGACATGATCATGTGATTCTTTTCTTTCCTTTTATTTATGTGGTGGGTTACACTGATTGATTTTCTAATGTTGAACCATCCTTGCATACCTGGTATGAATCCTACTTGGTCGTGGTGTATTATTTTTTTGATATGATGCTGAATTCTATTGGCTAGAATTTTGTTCAGAATTTTTGCATCTATATTCATGAGAGATATTGGTCTGTAATTTTCTTTTTTTGGGGTATCTTTGCCTGGTTTGGGTATCAGCATTATGCTGGTTTCACAGAATGAATTTGGAAGTATTACTTCCTTTTCTATTTTCTGAAATAGCTTGAGTAGTACTGGTACAAGCTCTTTTCTGAATCTTTTGTAGAATTCTCCAGTGAAGCCATCTGGGCAAGGGCTTTTTTGTTGGGAGTTTTTTTTTTTTTTATTACCTTTTCAATCTCTTCTCTTGTTATGGATCTGTTCAGATTTTCAACATCACTTTGTTGTACTTTGGGTAGTCTGTGTGTTTCTAGAAATTTATCCATTTCCTCTAGGTTTTCAAATTTGTTGGAGTATAGTTTTTCATAATATTCTGTTATGATCCTTTTTATTTCCGTTGGGTCTGTTGTAATGTCCCCCATTTCATTTCTTATTTGGGTTATTGGCATCCTGTCCTGTGTTTCTTTCATCAGTCTGGCCAGTGGTTTCAAAGAACCAACTTTTGGTTTTGTTGATTCTTTCTATTGCTTTTCTAGTCTCTATTTCTTCTAATTCTGCTCTAATCTTTACTATTTCCTTTCTTCTGGTGGCTGTGGGCTTTTTTTGCTTTTCTCTTTCTATTTGTTTGAGTTGTGTAGTTAATGTTTTCATTTTGTCCCTTTCTTCTTTTTTGATGTGTGCATCTATTGCTATAAATTGTCCTCTGAGGACTGCCTTCACTGTGTCCCAAAGGTTTTGGCATGATCTGTTTTCATTCTCATTTGATTCAAGGAATTTTTTAATTCCATCTCTGATTTCTTCTATTACCCAGTGATGTGTAAGCAGGGTAGTATTCAGTTTCCATGTAATTGATTTTTTTTCCTTGCTCTTTCTGTTGTTAATTTCTACCTTGATGGCATTGTGGTCAGAGAAGATACTTTGAATTATCTCAGTGTTTTGGATCTTGTTGAGGATTGCTCTATGGCCTAAGATGTGGTTTATTCTGGAGAACTTTCCACATGCATTGGAAAAGAATGTGTATTTTGCAGCAGTTGGATGGAATGTTCTATATATGTCTACGAGGTCAGGTTGGCTGACTGTGCCCTTTAGGTTTTCTGTATCTTTGCTGAGTTTATTCTTAGTTGTTGTATCCTTTACTGAGAGTGGTGTGTTGAAGTCTCCAACTATTATTGTGGAGCTGTCAATTTCTCTTTTCAGTGTTGTTAGAGTTTGTTTTATGCATTTTGGAGCCCTGTCATTGGGTGCATAATGTTTATTATGGTTATGTCTTCATGATGGATCATCCCCTTAATCATTATATAGTGT
Source organism: Dugong dugon (assembly GCA_030035585.1). Taxonomy (NCBI): domain Eukaryota; kingdom Metazoa; phylum Chordata; class Mammalia; order Sirenia; family Dugongidae; genus Dugong; species Dugong dugon. The sequence continues at coordinate 42,424,949 of CM057479.1, forward strand.
CCGTCTTGATCTTTTATGGTAGATTTTGTTTTAAAGTCTATTTTATCTGAGATTAGAATTGCCACTCCTGCTCTTTTTTGGTAATTTTTAGCTTGGTATATTTTTTTCCAAACTTTGACCTTTATAAATTCATATCTTTGTTTCTAAGGTGTGTCTCTTGTTGACAGCATATTGATGGATCCTTTTTTCTTATCCATTCTGTCACTCTCCATCTCTTTATGGGTGCATTGAGTCCATTTACATTCAGTGTAATTATTGATAGATGTGAGTTTGTTGCTGTCATTTTGTAGTGCTTTTTTTTGTGGTGCTGATGTTTTCTTTGTTCTTCTTACTCTCTTGTGCTGAGTTACTTTTGTTTGTGGAGTTTTTTTAAATTTCTTTTGATTTTGTAGGTTTTGTTTTTCCCTGAGGCTTTATGTTTTTCCTCTTTTTTTAATGAATATGTTTGTTAACTTTCTTTGTGGTTACCATGAATTTTACCCTTATCTTTCTAAGTTTGAAGCAGTCTACCATTACTTGGTATCACCTTGCCTTCCTCTCAATTAGAAGGTTCTATACCTATACCATTTATTCCCTCTTTTATTGTTTTTATGTTGTTGTCATTTATTGATTAACTGCTCTGATTCACTGTTGTATTTCTTTTGGTTTTGGATAGCCCTCGAGAGTGCATTTCCTAGATTGGTATCTGGCTGGTATGATCGTGCATTGCAGATTCTGCCTGTGAGCTGAAGCTGTTTGTCCTCAGATTGAAGAACTCTCTTTAATAATTCTTGTAAGTTTGGTTTGACTTTTACATATTCCCTTAATTTCTGTTTATCTGGAAAGACCTAATTTCAGCATCAAATTTGAACTAGAGTTTTGCAGGACACATTGTTCTTGGCTGGCAATTTTTTCTTTCAAGATTTTACATATGTCATACCATTGCCTTCTTGCCTGCTAGGTTTCTGCCGAATAATGTGAGCTTAGTCTTATTGTTTCTCCTTTGTATGTGACTACTTGTTTTTCATGAGCTGCTCTCAGGATTTGTTGTTTGTCTGTGGTTTTGGTGACTGTGATTATGATAGGCCTTGGTGATTTTCGTTTGGGCTCTATCCTATATGGGGTTCGTTGAACTTCTTGGATGGCCAACTTTTCATCTTTAATGATATTGGGGAAGTGTTCTGTCAGCAGTTCTTCTATGATCCTCTCTGTGTTTTCTTTTGTCTTCCCCTGTTCTGGAATTCCAATCACTTGCAGAATTTGCTTTTGATTGTATCCCACAGAATTCTCAGGCTCTCTTTGTTTTTCTTTGTTCTTTTTTCTGAGTTTTCCTGAAACAGAGTTGTATCCAAGTGTTTTTCTTCAATTTCACTGATCCTGTCTTCCACCATTTCTTATCTGCTTCTCAGCCCTTCTATGGCAGCGTTCATTTCTGAAACCTTGTTGTTTATGTTTTGGATTTCTAATTGTTGTCTTTGTATAATTTCTAGTTGTGAATTTATTTTGGCATTTTGTTCCTGCATTATTTTCCTGATTTCTTCCAATTTTTTGTCTGTATTTTCCATGAATTTGTCTATTTTTTCCTCATGTTTGTCAGCTTTTTGCCTCAGCTCTTGGAGAATTCTGAGTATTAGAGATTTGAATTCCCTATCAGGTAGTTCTAGTGCATTTTCTTCCACTGGAGAGTCATCTGGTGTTTTATTTTGGACACTTACTGGAACTATCCTGTCCTGTTTTTGTAAATGTTTTGATATTGTCTGCGGTCTTTGGGGTATTCAGTAGTTATTTTTCTCATTTATTGATTGTAGATTTGTTTGTTTTGTCCCTTTTTTTTTTTTTTAATTTGACTATGTCTGAGCAGGTGGACTGTGTGTTCTTTGCTGTTTGCTCATCTGTGGGCACAATACTTTTTGTCTCCTTCTCCAATTGGCAGGGTCAGTCACTCAGATATGGTACAGCAGGGCAGGTGTAGCTGAAGAGGAGTTACTGGGATGGGTTGTTTATGGCCCTTACTACAGCCACCAGAGTGGGTTGGTAATCAGTGCAGAGCAGGTTCCCGTTGGCAGTGCCTGTGCTGCTTGATGGTGTGTTGTCAAGTGCACAGTGCAGGTAAGCATGACGCAGCGAGGAGATTGTTATGTGTGGAGCTAAGATGGATATGGGAAAGAAGAGAGAGGAACAGGAGGCAAAAACATACATACAAACAAAAAAGATTGCTAGGGGAGCTTGCCGTTGGAGTGGAGAGATGAGAGACTATGAAATGGAGAAAAACAAAAAGGGGAAGAGGAAGAAAAGAAGAGTAAAGAATGAATAGATAAAAGTAGGAAAGCTTAAAGTACCGCAAAGTTCCCAGGGATCCCACCGGTGCAGCTATGAGGTCTGGGGAAGTCGCTCTCAGGTGTTGCAGTACAGCCTGGCTAGAAGGCATAGAAGTATACCACACCAGGTATTCAGGGAACAGAAAGAGATGGAAGATATACAGAGATGAGAAACTGAGCCATGAAGAAAGACAAAAAGGGAAAACAAAACAAATTAAAAAAAACAAAAACTGAACAAGAAAGGCCCCCCAAAAACCATAAAATAAAAACCAACAAAAAAAGAAATGCTCTCATAGATCCCTCTGCACGTCTGTGCAAGCTAAGGGGGAAGTCCCCCTGCCACGCAGTACCGCCTGGCCAGAAAAGGCTCCCAACTCAAGAAAAGGAAAAGAAAACAAACAATTCAAAACAAATAAATGAAGAAAAGCCCTGGGATCCCACCAGTGCAGCAGTCCAGACCAGGAAGCAGCTCCACATTCTGACAGAGCTCCACAGCCCCTCAGGAAGAAGCAAAGATGTCACATTGATCCAGCTATTTGAGAGAAAGTAGGGTGAGGTGGTGAGAGGTAAGGAAGAAATCAAAAGAAGCAGAAAAAAAAACAACACTAGCAGCCAACAAATGGCACTCAGAGTGCCAGCTAGTGCGGTCTGGTGTTTCTCGGACAAGAGACTGTGTCCGCGGGAAGCAGAGGGGGCTGAGTGTTAGTGAAGAAGGGTAGGTAGTGGGAAAGCATATATCACAAATTACCAGAGCTCTGCAGCGCCTCAGGAAGAAGCAAAGATGACGCACAGAGCCAGGTATTTGAGCAAAAGGAGGGGGAGGTGGTGAGAGGTAAGGAAGAAATCAAAAGAAGCAGAAAAAAGCAACACCAGCAGCCAACAAATGGCACTCAGAGAGCCTGCCCTTTCAGGTGTGTGGAATCCAAGCAGCCGTTGTTTGCCGGTCAAGAGATGTGGCCACAGGAAGCAGAGGAGGCCGAGTGAGGGTGAAGGAGGGTGTGGGGTGGGAAAGCATATACCGCAAATTACCGGTTGTTTTGTCTCCGGCTGGATGCTCCGTGAGGCTGCTTTCTCATACCCCCTGTTTGCTTGTCTCCGATAGGAGTCCAAGATGGTGGATCCCCGCTGCGTTAGCTGGTAGGGGACCTCTGAATGAATCTCTCCTCGCTCTCCATTCTCTGTCAGTTTTCTCACTCCATTTGGTGCTTGGCTGAGTTCTTTATCTCTTCATTTGATGTTTTAGGGTTTCAGGATTGTTGTATTTTCTGTTCGGCTTAGTTTTTCGGATCTTTGCTGTGGAGGGACTGCGTGGTGCTTCTGCCTAGGGTGCCATTTTGCCGGAACCTAACAGATTGTCTCTTGAAATTTGGACCTTAAATGTGCTTTTGGTGAAGCTTTAAAATAAAATTATGAACATGCAGTTGGGCAATGGAGGAAAGGTTATGTTTTTTATGCAGTGGCAAAGAACTTGTCCGAGTTATTTTAAAATGTTTGGTAGAAGGTAGAAATCACAAGTGATGAACTTGGATATTTTCCGGAGTTGGTTTCTAAGTAAGATCTTAAAAGGGATGTATGGTTTCTCTTTGCCACTTAAGTAAAACGCGAGAAGAAAGAGATGTACTTAAAAATGAACTGTGCAAATGAAAAGAACTTAAAGATGTAGAAAATTCTGTTGTACAACTTAAGGTCACGTGTCCTAGAATATTCAGCAAGGACATAGCTACACAATCTTTTGTTAAAGAAATTAAGCCTGTAACTGATGGATCTAACCAACCACAGCAGAAATCCCATCGGCTTAGACTGAAGGGAACAGAGAGAACAAAAAGATAGAATGATGTCTGCCTCTTCAAATTCTAGAGGCAAGAAACAGGCCAAAGGAGTTACATCTGTTGTCCTCCAAGAAAAGAAAATTACCATCCCTGGAGCAGTTCAGAGATCAACAGAACTGTTGGAAGGGGTGGGAGAAGCATGGCTGTATGGGTTTCAAAGGGTGGAGTCATGGCCTCCTAGGTTTAAAAGAGTTAGATCTTCACCAACTCCTCCCCAGAGTGTGGGGCTGCAGTTCATGAGTTCCAGGGTGATGAGGCCATTGTCAAGAGCTGAAGGGGTGGGGCTGCCATGTACAAGGGATAGAAGATCAGGTCATACTGGGGCCCAGGGGGTGAGGTGGCTGTTCAGATGGACTAGGAGCAGGGGGTTTCCCAAAGCCAAGGGAGCAGAGTTGCCATCCCAGTGGGCCTTGAAGGCAGGACTGAAGACCAGGGCAAAGGGGCCTCCACTCAGCATCCATAGAACATCAGCAACACCCATGGTCCTTGCCCAGATGGTCCCAAAGAACAGAGAATTATTTTCAAGCCTTCAGAGCAACCAGGAGAGAAAGCCTTCCCCTACAACCGGCACCGTGTATTCAGGCTTCTAGTCAAGTAACTGAGAAAATAAATTTATGTTTATTTCTGTTATAGTAGCACTAGATAACTAACACAGTGGTCATATTTAGCCAATTACGTATGTTTGTGTATGTGTTTTATAATATTAGACCAGGAGGTAATAACTTTCTAGTCTATATTATTTTTAATAAACCTTTCTCTTATTGAACAAGTGTGTATTGAATACTTACTCTATGAAATCCTAGCACAGTACCTTGAATCAGGTGTGAGGATTCAGATGACTGTAAAATTAATATTAATATTGATATTTTAGTGTACTTAGAGTGCCATTTACAGATATACTGTTTTCTTACCTAAAAATATCCTATTCATTCACTAAAGTTTAAAACTAACTTACAGTTATACTGTATAATCAGACATTTCTATTTAGAAATGTAAAATCAAAGTCCATTTCAGTAAGTGGTTAGATAAAATTTGGAAGAGAATCCTTTAAATCACTAAAGGTATTTATTATTATTTTTTTTAATATATACTTAATGCCTGCTGTACCCACTAGTATATGTTCTGGGGTTACTGCAATGCACAGAACAGACAAAATCCATTTTTTTTAAAATTTGTAATATATTTGGTAGAAAGAGATAATAAATCAAACAATTAATAGATAATTTTAAAGAGTGCTGAATGGTTAGAAAACATAATAAAATAAAATTTTGAGCTTCTAAGACGGAGATATTTTGTTAGGGTGATACAATAAAAATTACATTTTAAGAGTAATTTAGAACTGTCTTTGCTGTCACATCAAAGGTACTCAAATTTTGAAAAATTGAAGAATTCCATTGTTGGTTTCACCATAATGAGTCTTGTCAGATTGATTGCTCACAGATAAAATATGTTACCCTTTTGCATTAAATATTCTGCTTTGGACTGGGAATTTCATGATATTCTTTTGGAGAATTTCACTAAGATGTACAGTCATTGAAACCTCAGGACCAGGGAATCAGAAGGTCTAGGTTCTAGTCACAGGCCTACACTAATTAGCTGTCTGGCTTTGGGAAATCACTGCATTCTGTTTTAGACATTTAGTTCCTCTGGAATCCTATTTTCATATCTGTAGAACTACAGGATTGAGCTAAATAATCCCTAATGCCATTTAAATTCTAAAATTTGAAGTTTCTTTACACAAAGAATTGGAAAAAATAAGTTGCTGGCGAGAAATTGGGCATATAAATATCAAAGCACACACTATGTAAATTTATAGTTATTAAGGATTGAATAATTTACCATACTTGGAGTATATATTTGCATCTGATACATAGTCAGAAAACTATATTACATCATGTATTTTTTTTTAATGTTTGGACATTTTAATTGCCTTTCCCATGTCCTATTCTTAAAAACATTTTTTAGAACAATTATCTTTACTATATCACCTGAAAATGATTTGTGAATGCTACTGAGAAATCAATCTTCCATGAAAAATGAGAAGGTTGTTTTTATATTTTGTTAAATTATTTCTGCTAGTCAGCATTCATATATACATCTGGCCACTTGTAACAGAAAATCTGGATCTTTGCAGAAGTAATTAAATTGGCTCTCATCTTTGCAATTACAAAAATGCAGGTGCCATTTTAAATTTGGACCAAAGTGTGTGAGAGTAGTGGTTGTTTTTCAAAAACATGTACCAAGAATACCCTAGCAATTGTGTAAAGTTAACTTTAAACAGTAATCAGAAATCTTTCTGACTGCACACACAAAATTGTCCCAAGCTAAAAACCTCAGTAAATCCAAACTACCTCTACTGGCTCCATCTCTATGTCTAAAATTTAAAAAAAAAAAAAAATCACGTTTATTTTATCTCAGAAGAGTGTTACAAATACAGCTTTTCCTAGAAAAGCCCATTATCTCTGACTTGGTTCAAATCATAGTAGACCCTATTCTGTCTCCCCTTACCAAGTCCTCCTCATCCATCTAGTCTATGCTCTTCTATATCCCGAGATTAATCTTCCTGCATATTAAAAATTATATAAGCACAGGAACAGTATCTGTTTTGTATGTATGTATATTTTGTATGTATGTGCTTCTATTCTCAGCACATATCAGAATATATGATTCATAGCAGAAAAAAAATCTGCTCAGTGAATAGAAAAAAATGAATGAGTAAAAATAATTCTGATTTTGAAGCTCCAATATTTAAAACTTCTAGTAATTGATATTATATTCACAATAAAATTAATATTTCTCAACTTGGCATACCATTACCATCTAGTTCCAACAAACTGCAATTCTGTTTCATCAACCCATCTCTACCATCCTGGGATTAAGCTACTCTAAACTTCTCCAGATTTCCCAAACATAGCAGCCAGTTTTATAATTAAGGGCTTTTTCATAGTCTAACTTCTGCTTAGAATTCCTTCTTTTCTATCTGATTTATTTCTGTTGTTGTTGTTAGGTGATGTTGAGTCAGCTCCAATTCATAGCAACCCTATGTAAAACAGAACTAAACACTGCCTGGTCCTGTGTCATTCTCACAATCCTTGGTATGTCTGAGCCAATTGTTGCAGCCACTGTATCAATCCATCTGGTAGAGGGTCCTCCTCTTTTTCACTGATCCTCTACTACAAAGCATGATGTCCTTCTAACCATATTCAATTACTCAGCTCAGTGTTGCCTCCCCCGTGAGAACTTCCAACTCTCACAGATCACAGATTACTAATTCTTTGTTTCCACATCATGGTTTTCCCATCTTTCTAACATTTACTACAATAGATTTTATTTATTTGCCCACTGCTTGCATATTTCTCTCACTGGGCTATAATATTCTCAAAGAAAGAGAGAGTGTCTGTTTCATTTTTAAGTGTTCCCCATCTGTTAAAGTACTTATTACATGGTAGTTGTTTAATCAAAGCTTGATGATTGATTGGATGTTCAATGAAAAATTTAAATGAAGTAGTGCATTTCTACATGGTTCAAAAACATTTAAATCACTAATCTCACTTGAATTGGTAGTTATATTGTATCCACTTACTACTAAAAGAAAGACTTTTTACACAGCATTTTTCCTAATGTAATTATTACCCTGAACTGTATTTACAGCACAATGCTGGACATCAAAATAGTTCAATGATACAAATGGCCACTCGCCCCTGATTTTTAAAATGCAAGTGGTTTGTTTTATACCAATGCATATTTTGTTTGCTTTTCATTTTGGACACTTTATGGGAAACATCCTTTTTCTCATATAGAACCTTCTTTGATTTGCATACAGTTGAAAACCCTCTGGAACACAGTTCCACTCTGAAACACATGGGGTCGCCATGAGTCAGAATCAACTTGATGGCAACTTTTTTTTTTATATAAATATATGAAGAGTCTAGTAGTCACAAACAGTTAAGTGCTCAAATACTAACTGAAAGACTGGTGGTTTGAATCCACCCAGCGGTGCCTCAGAAGAAAGGTCTGGTGATCCGCTTCCAAAGGTTCACAGCCTTGAAAAGCCAATGTAGGGCAGTTCTACTCTGCACATTGGGGGTTTCCAAAAGTCAGAATCGACTCAATGACAACTTTTTTAAAAAATAAGTATACAATGTTTCTTTAAAAAAAGTTAGAGAAAAAGATACATTTATTCTGAAAAATGTAATACATGGTTTTAAATAACTCAAAAAATTTTCCACTTGGATATTGTGAATGCATTGAAGGAATAATCATACCTTCTCCATTTGTAGAGAAGAAATATACATATATATATACACACATATACATTTATATGTATATATATATATATGTGTGTGTGGAGCCCTGGTGGCATAGTGGTTAAGAGCTCTGCTGCTAAGCAAATGTTGGCAGTTCAAACCCACCAGCTGCTCCTCAGAAACCCTATGGGGCAGTTCTATTCTTTCCTATAGGGTCACTGTGAGTCGAAATCAACTCAACGGCAATGGGTTTGTTTTTGTTTTGTTTTTATACTCTATCAGTTGCAAAAAAAAAAAAAAAAAAATAGAAGAAAGGAAAAATGAGGTTTACAATTATATGGTTATAAAAAATTATCAAGAATAATGAGACTTCTTAAACAGTACATTATGAACTAATAATAAAGGTCAAATGTTTTCCTGGTTAGAGCTCTGAGCTAAATATGGCATATTCAGAACACATACTTTATTCCTTTCTGTCTTGAAATCCAACTAAAATATAGGTGCTTTCAAAACGTATATACAGTCATTGACAAAGATAGATAAACACCATTATAGATGATAGATATAAAAGTTTTCTGAAAGACAAAATGAATTGAGAAGAAAGATTAGGAGATATATGGAATTGAACAAGAGGGACATTGGACCCAGTGGAGAGTAGCAATGAGTCATAGAAGACAAGAGGTTATGTGATTCTACCTGTGAGTGACTGGAACTCCAAGACCTCGTCCCCAAGTTCTATAGCCCAGAATATTTCCTTAAGTAGGAATTTGGAGGATTCTTTACTGTACTGAAAAACAGAATTGACCCAGAGACAAGATATCTAGAAGACTATATTTTTTAGGTCATCCAATAAAATATGAGACCACTACTCAGTGACTTTACAGTAAAGCCCAGCAGTGGACAAAACTTTTCTTTAAAATATAGAATTTCCAATGTCCTTCTTATTGATTTATTCTTAATTAGAAGAAACAGACATGGATTATGTTGTATTTTGGAAAATTTCTAATGCAAACAGAATAAAATAAGTGTCTGAAGATATAAATGTGTCTGGAGAAACACTGATAATTCAGAGCATACAAATAAATTTAAATCAATGGAACAAACTAACAAGCAAACACTGTAATTAATGTCTTTAGATAAAAATAGAATGTATTACATCCATAAAGAGAAAAAAGTATGTTCTGAGTTATATTCAAACAACAAAAATTTTCTTTAAAACAAAGGACAAATTTGCTTTAAAACAAATTTGCTTTTAAAATTGCCTGGGTAGCAGGCAATGAAGATAATTATAAAAAATTCATGTAGATACAATCTCTTTGTAAAGAAAATGTGAACATTATCAAATGGAAGAAATTACCAAAAGATCATAAAGAAAATTTCCCAAAACTGAAGGATAGTAATATTTAGCTTAACAACATAAGCCAAGCACCCAGAAGAATGAATGAAAAACATGAAGAGAAGATCCTAAATGCTTCAAGAGAGAAAGACATGGGCATATTCAAAGGAGTACAAAGATACAATGGCATCTGTCTTCTGAATAATAACACTAGATGCTTTTTCCAGCAGGTCTATGTATACCCAGTCAATTTGTCCAGAAGATACAAGAATATAATAAAGATCTTATACGTAAAGGATGAAAAATTTAGTATTCCCAGCACTCTTTCCTAATAAGCAATTGGATGATATATCCTAGTAACAAAAGAGTGCAGATAGAAAAAAGAAGGCATGCACATCAGAAAACAGTTCAATGAGTTCTGACAATTGAATATGTTCATGTAATTTACACCTCAATAAAGACAGAGCATTTCCATTATCAATGAAAGAGTCATATGAGCGTGACAGAGATGGAAGAGAGTGTGGAGCCGTCCCAGTGACCAGAGCAAAGTGAAATAAGGAGGCTGAGGAATTGAGTTTAAAAAAAAAAAAAAAAAAAGCCATAGGGGAAAAAAAATCATAAAAAATCAGACTTTTGGGAAAATCAAGCTAAAAAATATACGTGTATAAAGTATGACAGAGTTAGTAGAACAAAATAAAGATTGTTAGGAAATACTGCAAGTGAAAAATAAGACAATTATTAACTCAAAGAAAACTGAAATACCGCACAAAAGGAAGAAAAAATCATGGTACACTACTTGATTAGTATACTAGGAAAGAAATTACAGACTTGGTCAGAAAGTGTAATATAATTAAATGGTAAGCTGGAGGGAAAAGTGTGTTGTATTGGGGTAAGGGAGCTAAATGTTCTTCTACCAAAAGAATAAATGAATTCATAAAGTATCTAAATTCATATAGTTGTATAAAAAAATTTAGAAACATTAAATCAATACTGAACAAATGGATAACATAATTAAAAGTTGTGCCTTGTTAAAGTAGGACCAAGAATGCAGAGGAATGAGCTAGCATTTTCCTTTTAAGTCATACTCTAATATACATATATATGTATGTATATATATACACACACATATGTGTATGTATATGTGTGTGTATATACATACATACATACATACATATATATATATATATATATATGCACACAGAGAGAGACTTCAATGAAAATAAAGTTGGCATAGGTTTACCCGCTCATTTTCCAGCAGAGTTTGTACCATCAGAAAGTAGTCAGTCTGGTATTAGTAGCACTTTTTTTATTCAGTGACGATTTTGGTTGATGACTTCTGGGTCCAACTGTGACGTATTTTCTTAATATCACCTGTCAGTCTTCACATTATCATTTTTGGTAGTCTCTTCCTTTTTATTTCAGCCACAGATGTTAGTGAATCATAAGTAACTGTTAAACAGGAAAGAATACGACCTCTTTCAAGTACAGTGGTTGGCGAATTTTAAAGAATAACTCATCAGTAAAATGGCATTACTATTAAAACAACCTTCAAAAATATGGATTATTTCTAAGTGATACTGTGTGCTATTCAAACAACCCATGGAAAAAGTTATGAACTTTGTTATCATTAAGAAGTTATATCGCTGAAAATGTTTTGGATAGATATTTCCTATTAAAATACTGTCAATTAGAATTTATTGCATAATTAGTCATACTGGAAAAACATCAATAGTAGATCTATCCTTATATCAGGCACAATTCAATCATAAAAGAGGGCACAAATACATATCAGTCTATATTCATGAAACACAGATATAAATCAGTCTACATTAAAGCTTGTGAGAACAATGCAAAACTTTGTATATCTAACAAAAACTCTGGAGGTTGTTGTACTACAACCAGAATTAATACACACAGGTTAAAAGTAAGCTGAACTTAATAATTACTACTAATTGAAATGGAAAAGACTGCAAATGATTTTTTCTGCAAATCATTACCGAAAAATTACTAAAGCAAAGGATGAGTAAATATGTACTTATGTGTATTAGCTGCATAAAAAAGTAGTGATCCCTTACATCTAGAGAAAACAATGAAAGAAATAATGTCTCGGAAGAAAGACAGAGACAATGTATTTGTATTTTTTTTTTTTAATTGTACTTCAGGTAAAGGTTTACAGAACAAATAGGTTCTCATTAAACAGTGGTGCACATAGTGTTTTAGGACATTGGTTAACAACCCCACAACATGTCAACCTCTCCCTTCTTGACGTTTTTTTTTTTTTTTTTTGGTGGAAATGTACATAATTTCAAAAATTTCTGCATGCACAGTTCAGTGACATCAACTACGCTCTTCCAGTTTTGCTGCTATTCTCACTTTAGATTAATGTTTACAAAACAAAATAGTTTCTCATTAAACAGTAAGTACACGTGTTGCCCATTGACAACAGTTAACAACCCCACTACACGTCATCACTGTCCTTACGCAACCTTGGGTTCCTTATCATCAGCTTTCCTGTCCCTTTCTGCCTTCTAGTCCTTGTCCCTAGACTGCTGTGCCTCATTAGTCCCATTTTGTGTTATGGGGCTGTCCAATCCCTGGCTGAACGGTGAACCTCAGAAGAGACTTCACCACTGAGCTAAAAGGGTGTCTGGGGGCCACGAGCTCAGGGTTTCTTCAGTATCTTACAGGCCAGTAAATCTGATCTTTTTTGAGTGTGTGTTAGAATTTTGTTCTACATCCTTCTCCAGCTCTGTCTAGAACCCTCTGTTGTGATCCCAGTCAGAGCAGTCAGTGGTGGTAGCCGGGCACCATCAGGTTGTACTAGACTCAGTCTGGTGGAGGCCTTGGTAGCTGTGGTCCATTAGTCCTTTGGACTAATCTTTTCCCTGTATGCTGTTCTCTTCATTCTCCCTTGCTCCCGAAAGGGTGAGACCAGTGGAGTATCTTAGATAGCCACTCATAGGCTTTTAAGACCCTAGATGATACCAAGGTAGAAAGTAGAACATTGTCTTTATAAACTGTGTTATGCCAGTTGAGCTAGATGTTCTCCAGGACCATGGTCCCCATAGCCCTCCACCCAGCAATTCAGTCCCTCAGGGAATTTGAATGTGTCTATGGAGCTTTCATGACCTTTCCTTGTACAAGTTGTGCTGGCTTCCCCAGTATTGTGTACTGTCTTAGCCTTCACCAAAGTTACCACTTATCTATTGTCTGTTTAGTATTTTCCCCCTACCCGTCCCATCCCTCTTAACCAACAAAGATTGTTTCCTTTTGTGTGTAAACTTTTTCATGAGTTTTTGCAGTAGAGGTCTCATAAAATATTTGTCCTTTTGTGATTGACTCATTTCACTCAGCATAATGTCTTCCAGTTTCATCCATGTTATGAGATGCTTCACAGATTCATCACTGTTCTTTATCATTGCATAATACTCCATTGTGTGTATGTACTACAATTTGTTTATCCATTCATCTGTTGATGGGCATCTAGGTTGTTTCCATCTTTTTGCTATTGTGAACAAAGCTGCCATGAACATAGGTGTGCATATGTCTATTCAAGTGATGGCTCTTATTTCTCTAGGATATACTCCTAAGAGTGGGATTGCTGGATCGTATGGTATGTCTATTTCTAGATTTCCAGGGAAGTGCCATACCATTTTCCAAAATGGATGTATCATTTTGCATTCCCACCAGTAGTGCATAAGAGTTCTGGTCTCCCCGCAGCCCCTCCAACATTTGTTATTTCCAGTGTTTTTGATTCATGCCAGTAATGCTGAGGTGCGATGGTATCTCGTTGTGGTTTTAATTTGCATTTCTCTAATGGGTAGTGTTTGTGAGCATTTCCTCATGTGTCTGTTGGCCGCTTGAATGTCTTCTTTGGTGAAGTGTCTGTTCATTTCCTTTGCCCATTTTTTAATAGGATTATTGGTCTTTTTGTTGTAGAGGTGTTGGATTTTCTTGTAGATTATGGAGCTTTGTCTGATTGTACTGTCCAAAAAATTTTTCCCAGTCGGTAGCTTCTCCTTTTACCTTTTTGGTGAAGTCTTTTGAACAGCATAGGTGTTTGATTTTTGGAAGATCCCAGTTATCTAGCTTATCTATTGGGGTTTGTGCATTGATGGTTATGGTTTGTAACCTGTTAATGCCATGTATTAAGGCCTGAAGCATTGGTCCTATTTTTTCTTCTATGAACTTTATAGTTTTAGTCTTTATATCCAGGTCTTTGATCCATTTTGAAGTAGTTTTCATATACAGCGCAATGTATGGGTCCTGTTTCATTTTTTTGCAGATGGATATCCAGTTTTGCCAGCACCGTTTATTAAAAAGACTGTCTTTTCCCCGTCTGATGGACTTTGGGCCCTTGTCAAAGATCAGGTGAGCGTAGGTGGATGGATTTACATCTGGATTGTCAATTCTGTTCCATTGATCAATGTATCTGTCATTGTACCAGTACCAGGCTGTTTTGACTACTGTAGCTGTACAGTAGGTTCTGAAGTCAGGTAGTGTGAGTCCTCCAACTTTATTCTTCTTCGTCAGTAGTGCTTTACTTATTCGGGGCTTCTTTGCTTTCCATATAAAGTTAATGATTAGTTTTTCTATCTCTTTGAAGAATGTTGTTGGTATTTGGATCGGGATCGCGTTGTATTTGTAAACTGCTTTGGGTAGAATTGACATTGTCACAATGTTGACTCTGCCTATCCATGAGCATGGTATGTTTTTCCATTTATGTAGATCCCTTTGGGTTTCATGCAGTAGTGGTTTGTAGTTTTCTTTGTATAGGTCTTTTACATCTCTGGTCAGATTTATACCTAAGTATTTTATCTTTTTAGGGGCTATTGAAAATGGTATTGTTTTCCTGATTTCCTTTTCATTGTTCTCCTTACTGGTGTATAGGAACCCAACTGATTTTTGAATGTTTATCTTGTATCCTGCTACACTGCTGAATCTTTCTATTAGTTCCAGGAGATTTCTCATTGAGTCTTTAGGGTTTTCTATGTATAGTATGATATCATTTGCAAACAGGGACAGTTTAACTTGTGCATTACCAATTTGGATGCCCTTTATTTCTTTTTCTTGCCTTATTGCTCTAGGTAGAAATTCCAGCACAATGTTAAATAGGAGTGGTGATATAGGGCATCCTTGTCTTGTTCCTGTTTTCAAGGGGAATGTTTTCAGCCTCTCTCCATTAAGAATGATGTTCACCATTGGTTTTGCATAGATGCCCTTTATTATGTGGAGAAATTTCCCTTCTATACCTATTTTATTGAGAGTTTTTATCAGGAATGGGTGTTGGACTTTGTCAAATGCCTTTTATGCATCAGTTGAGATGATCATGTGATTCTTTTCTTTCCTTTTATTTATGTGGTGGATTACGTTGATTGATTTTCTAATGTTGAACCATCCTTGCATACCTGGTATGAATCCTACTTGGTCGTGGTGTATTATTTTTTTGATATGATGCTGAATTCTATTGGCTAGAATTTTGTTCAGAATTTTTGCATCTATATTCATGAGAGATATTGGCCTGTAATTTTCTTTTTTTGTGACGTCTTTGCCTGGTTTTGCTATCAGCATTATGCTGGATTCATAGAATGAATTTGGAAGTGTTGCTTCCTGTCTGTGCTCTGAAATAGCTTGAGTAGTACTGGTACAAGCTCTTCTGTAAATGTTTTGTAGAATTCTCCAGTGAAGCCATCTGGGCCAGGGCTTTTTTTGGTTGGGAGTTTTTTTTGTTACCTTTTCAATCTCTTCTCTTGTTATGGGTCTGTTCAGATTTTCAACATCACTTTGTTGTAGTTTGGGTAGGCCGTGTGTTTCTAGAAATTTATCCATTTCCTCTAGGTTTTCAAATTTGTTGGAGTATAGTTTTTCATAATATTCTGTTATAATCCTTTTTATTTTAGTTGGGTCTGTTGTAATATCCCCCATTTCATTTCTTATTTGGGTTATTGGCATCCTGTCCTGTGCTTCTTTCGTCAGTCTGGCCAGTGGTTTCAAAGAACCAACTTTTGGTTTTGTTGATTCTTTCTATTGCTTTTCTAGTCTCTATTTCTTTTAATTCTGCTCTGATCTTTACTATTTCCTTTCTTCCGGTGGTTCTGGGCTTTTTTTGCTTTTCTCTTTCTGTTTGTATGAGTTGTGTAGTTAATGTTTTCATTTTGTCCCTTTCTTCTTTTTTGATACGTGTATCTATTGCTATAAATTGTCCTCTGAGGACTGCCTTTGCTGTGTCCCAAAGGTTTTGGCATGATGTGTTTTCATTCTCGTTTCATTCTAGGAATTTTTAATCCATCTCTGATTTCTTCTATTACCTAGTGATGTGTAAGCAGGGTATTATTCAGTTTCCATGTAATCGATTTTTTTTCCTTGCTCTTTCTGTTGTTAATTTCTATCTTGATGGCATTGTGGTCAGATAAGATACTTTGTATTATCTCAATGTTCTGGATCTTGTTGAGGATTGCTCTGTGGCCTAAGATGTGGTCTACTCTGGAGAATGTTCCATGTGCATTAGAAAAGAATGTGTACTTTGTAGTTGTTGGATGGAGTGTTCTATATATGTCTGAAGTGAAGATGGCTGATTGTGCCCTTTAGGTCTTCTGTATCTTTGCTGAGTTTCTTTTTAGTTCTGTCATTTACTGAAAGTGATGTGTTGAAGTCTCCTATTATTATTGTGGAACTGTCAATTTCTCTTTTCAGTGTTTGTTAGAGTTTGTTTTATGTATTTTGGAGCCCTGTCATTGGTTGTATAGATGTTTATTATGGTTATGTCTTCATGAGAGATCATTCCCTTAGTCATTATATAGTGTCCTTCTTTGTCTCTTTTGGTGGATTTTGTTTTAAAGTCTATTTTATCTGAGATTAGTATTGCTACTCCTGTTCTTTTTTGGTAGTTGTTAGCTTGATATATTTTTTCCAACCTTTGACTTTTAATAAATTCACATCTTTGTTTCTAAGGTGTGTTTCTTGTAGACAGCGTATTTATGGATCCTTTTTTTTGTCCATTCTGTCACTCTTCAACTCTTTATGGGTGTATTGAGTCCATTCACATTCAGTGTAATTATTGATAGATATGAGTTTATTGCTGTCATTTTGTAGTGCTGACATTTTCTTTGTGCTTCTTACTCTCCTGTGCTGAATTATTTTTGTTTGTGGATTTTTTTCATTCTTTTGTTTTTGTAAGTTTTGTTTTTACTGAGCCTTTAGGTTTTTCCTGTTTATTTTTATGAGTATGTTTGTTAAGTTTCTTTTTGGTTACCATGAAATTTACCCTTATCTTTCTAAGTTTGAAGCAGTCTATTATTACTTTGTATTGCCTTGCCTTCCTCTCCATTAGAAGGTTCTATATCTACACCGTTTATTCCCTCTTTTATTTTTCTGATGTTATGGTCATTTACAGATTAACTGATTTGATTCCCTGTTGTATTTCTTTTGGTTTTAGATAGTCCTTGAGGGTTCATTTCCTAGATTGGTATCTGGCTGATATGATCCTGTCTCCTAGATTCAGCCTGTGAGCTGAAGTTGTTTGTTCTCAGATCCAAGGTCTCCCTTTAATAATTCTTGTAAGTTTGGTTTGGTTTTTTTATATTCCCTCAATTTCTGTTTATCTGGAAATGTCCTAATTTCACCATCATATCTGAACGAGAGTTTTGCAGGATATATTATTCTTGACTGGCAATTTTTTTTCTTTCAAGGTTTTATATATGTTATCCCATTGCCTTCTTGCCTGCATATTTTCTGCTGGATTATCTGAGCTTAGTCTTATTGTTTCTCCTCTATATGTGACTTTTTGTTTTTCATGAGCTGCTGTGGGGATTCTTTGTCTTTGGTTTTGGCGAGTTTGACTATGATATACCTTGGTGATTTTCTTTTGGTGTCTATCCTATATGGGGTTCATTGAGCTTCTTGGATGGCCAACTTTTCATCTTCCATGATATTGGGGAAGTTTTCTGTCAGCAGTTCTTCAATGATCCTTTCTGTGTTTGCTGTTTTCTCCCCCTGTTCTGGAATTCCAATCACTTGCAAATTTTTGCTTTTGATTGTATCGCTCATAATTCTCGGGGTCTCTTCATTTTCCTTTGTTCTTTTTTCTGAGTTTTCCTCTAACAGAGTTGTATCCAAGTGTTTGTCTTCAATTCAACCGATCCTGTCTTCCAGCATTTCAAATCTGCTCCCCAGCCCTTCTATGACACTGTCCTTTTCTGAAATCATGTTGTTTATCTTTTGGATTTCTAACCGTTGTTTTTCATAATTTTAGTTGTGAGTTTATTTTGGCATTTGTTCTTGCATTATTTTCCTGAATTCTTCCATTTTTTTGTCTGTATTTTCCATGAATTTGTCTGCCTTTTCCATGTATTTGTCTATTTTTTCCTCATTTTTGTCTGCTTTTTACTTCAACTCTTGGATAATGCTGAGTATTGGAGATTTGAATTCCCTATCAGGTAGTTCTAGTGCCTTTTCTTCCACTGGATTGTTATCTGGTGTTTTATTTTGGATGCCTACTGGAACCATCCTGTCCTGTTTTTGTAAATGTTTTGATGTTATCTACTGTCTTTGGGGCATTCAGTCATTATTTTTCTCGTTTATTGATTGTAAATTCGTTTGTTTAGTCCTTTTTTTTTTTTTAATTTGGGTATGTCTGAGGAGGCGGGCTGTGTGTTTTGTTATTTGCTTTCTGTGGGCATGATACTTTTTGTCTCCTTCTCCAATTGTCATGGTCTGTCGCTCAGATATGGTACAGCAGGGCAGGTTTAGCTGAAGAGGAGTTGCTGGGATGGATTGTTTGTGGCCCCTACTATTACCACCAGGGCAGATAATTAATCGGTACAGGGCAAGTTCCAGTAGGCTGTGCCTCTGCTGCTTGGTGGTGTGATGTTAAGCGCATGGTGCAGGTAGGCCAGATGGGTAGGAGATTGTGATGTGTGGAGCTAAGATGTTTATGGGAGAGAGGAGAGAGGAACAGGGGCTAAAAACATACAAACAAACAAAAAAGAGTGCTAGGGGAGCTTTCCATTTGAGTGGAGAGATGAGAGACTATGAAGTGGAGAAAAACAAAAAGAGGAAGAAGAAGAAAAAGAAAAAAATGAAAAATAAATATTAGAAAGACAAAAGAACAGGAAAGCTCCCAGGAATCCCACCAGTGTGGCTATGAGGTCTGGGGAAGTTGTTCCCAGGTGTTGCAGTACAGCCTGGCTAGAAGGCATAGAAGTATTCAGTGGCAGGTGTTCAGGGGACAGGAAGAGAAGGAAGGTATAGAGAGACAAGAAACTGAGTAACGAAGAAAGGCAAAAAGGGAAAAAGAGGAGAAAGAAAACAAAACAAATTAAAAAAGAAAGAAGAAGAAAAGCCCCCCAGAAAACAGAAGAAAAAAAAACACAAAAAAAGAAATGCTCTCAGGGATCCCTCTGTGCATCTGCACAAGCTGAGGGGGTAGGTCCCAAGCCACATAGCACTGCCTGGCCAGAACAGGCTCCTAACTCGAGAAAAGAAAAAGAAAACAAACAATTCAAAGCAAACAAACTAACCAAAAAAGCCCCGGGATCCCACCAGTGCAACAGCACAGACCGGGAAGCAGTTCCACACTCGAATGGAGCTCCTCAGCCCCTTAGGAAGAAGCAAAGATGGCGCACCGAGCCAGGTATTTGAGCGAAAGTAGGAGGAGGTGGTGAGAGGTAAGGAAGAAATCAAAATAAGTGGAAAAAAGCAACACCAGCAGCCAACAAATGGCACTCAGGGAGTCGGCCAGTACGGGCAGGTGGAATCCAAGCAGCCAGTGGTTCTAGCCAAGAGACTGTGGCTGTGGGGAGCAGAGGAGGCTGAGTAGGGGTGAAGAATGGTGGGAGGTGGGAAAGCTTATATCACTGTTTACCAGTTGTTCTGTCTCCTGCTGGAAGCTCCATGAAGCTGCTTTCTCGTACCCCCTATTTGCTGGTCTCTGATAGGAGTCAAAGATGGCGGATCTGCACTACGTTAGCTGATAGGGGACCTCTGCATGAACCTCTCCTTGCTCTCTGTTCTCTGTCATTTTTCTCACTCCATTTGGTGCTTGGCTGAGTCCTTTATCTCTTCATTTGATGTTTTAGGGTTTCAAGATTGCTGTTTTCTCTGTTTGGCTTAGATTTTTGGATCTTTGCTGTGGAAGGACTGCATAGTGTTTCTGCCTAGAGCGTCATGTTGCTGGGTGTCTCCTGTATTTGTATTTTGATTGTGCTTATAAAATTGTGTATGTTGAATAAACTCATCTAGTGAAAAGACAAATGTGATATGATGCATTTGAATGATCAACTTGGGTTCTCAGTTCCAGCCTCCCGAGACTTCTGTATAATTGCTATTTTCAAAAAAGATTTCCCCCCACAAAGCAAAGTGCTTACTTCTTAAAACCCAAAACCAAACCAATTGCCATTGAGCCAATTTCAACTCAGAGCTGTCCTATATGTCAAATAGAACTGCTGCATAGGGTCTCCAAGGTTGTAATCTCTATGGAAGCTGACTGCCACATCTTTCTCCCATCGAGCGGTTTGTGGACTCGAACTGCCAAACTTTCAGTTAGAAACTGATCACTTAATCACTGTGGCACCAAGGCTCCTTGCTTCTTAGACATTAGAAAAGAATGTATGACATTTAACTACGTAAAACCTCTAGGAGAAACTTAAAGATATAAAGAGAATCCTTTAGCTTTCTCTAAGGAGATGATCATTATATAAATTTTGATATTTGACAGGATTTCTCTAGAATGTGTTCTCAGATTTTGAATCCATTGTTACATAAATGTTTTGATTTGAGAGTATTTTGTATTTGCACATGTTTAAGTCAAGATTCTATATTTACATCTTGTCATCATGAATTGTCATTTATCTAATTGTTTCCAAAGTCAAATTATGATATTTAAGAGAAGCCAAATATTTCCAAAAGTTTAAAAATAATTTGAAAGTGTGAAAAGGCAATTTAGTGACGGGTATGGTGCTCAAAATTTTGACATTTAAAACCAAGAATTTACCCATAATAGGATCCAAAATAAAGCATTTTATCAATTATTTCAGTAAGCAGACACACTCGGGATATCCTGCAAATGTAAATATTCATTGAGAGAAATAGTGGCTGTAAGACATGTTAGACACTGTGGGCACAGGAACATTATGGCGGGATCACCTGTTCAAAGAAAAAACCTGCTAAGCATTTCTTTTCCCTAAAGATTATGAGAATCTCAACATTTTGATTTCTGTGTAAAAGACTTCACTACTTGTTAAGAGAATAAAACGACTAGGAAGTATGAAGAGCAGAGCAATGATGTGAAGGAACATCAGTAGTTTTGACATGTGGACTGTGAAACTGTTCCACAGAGAAAATTGAAACCACCCATAGCACCGAAAGTATCCAATGATAAAAACACCTCTAAAGCTTATCCCAAGATGACTGTAAAAAAGCCTCTCCTGTCCTCCACAAGATTTAGAAATTGTCAAAAATTTATGAGAACATGAATCCACATCTGCAAAGAAACAAGAAGATTTGACCTTGCATGGTAAAATAAACTGGGTCTATGCAGACTTGAAAAAATGTTGATGTAGATAAGGCTATTTCCACATTCACATATAGTTATACGTGTATAAAGAGATTGGAGAGCAGTAGAAATCCTTAAGTGTGCAATATAAGTGTAACTGAAAATCCATCGCACAGTAGGCAATTTTGAAAAAAACCTGTTTGGCTATAGACTTTATGTTTAAATTTACTATTAGTTCATTTGTGTAACTACATTTATAAGACTTAACATTATAAGTTTGAACTAAGAGTCCTCAATTATAGTCAATAGTTACATGCCTGTGTGTATAAAGAGGATAAAATGACTGATTCGCATAATTTGTGTAGTGATGTCAATGTTTGGACATTGTAGAACCTATTATTTTTATCTTTTCAAGAATCTGTTCTCTTGGATAAAAATTTCTAAAATGTATGATTTGGGCATTTATCTCATTTAATATGTATTTTATAGTTATTTGTAAATAAAATATTATGTGGTGGTTTATTTATAATATATCCAGTATTTTATGTATGTTAAATTTAGTCCTTGAAAGCAGATGAGGAAGTTAGATGGACTTTAGTCCAAGAAAACTTAATGACCATTTAAAGTTATTCAAAACATTAACAGATTCAACAAATTTATGTATCATATTTGAGAACTTCATATTGCATAGTGGAATGGATTCTTATTTAAAAACTCAAGTTTAAATCCATTCAAAAATGCATCTCACAAAGCTAACATGTTTTTACACTTGCTTTGTTGCATGGAGTTTCATGCAAAGATATTCTTTTATCTTTTGATTTTGGGAAAAGTAAGGAAACAAGTTATCTATAGAATGTAAGCACTCATCATAGTAAAATTAACCTAAAATAATTTTTTTATTGTTGTGTTTTAAGTGAAAGTGTACAATTCAAGTTAGTCTCTCATACAAAAATTTATACATACATTGTTTTGTGACCCTAATTGCTCTCTCTATACTGTGACAACACACGCTTCCTTTCCATCCTGGATTTCCTGTGTCCATTCAACCAGCTCCTGACCCTCTCTGCCTTCTTATCTTGCCTCTGGGCAGGAGCTGCCCATTTAGTCTCATGTATCTACCTGAGCTAAGAAGCACACTCTTTATGAGTATCATTTTATGTCCCATAGTCCAGTCTAATCTTTGTCTGAAGAGTTGGCCTCTGGAATGGTTTTAGCTTTGGGCCAGCAGAGAGTCTGGGGGCCATGTCTTCTGGGATCTCTCCAGTCTCAATCAAATCATTAAGTCTGATCTTTTTACTAGAATTTGAGTTCTGTATGTCACTTTTCTTCTGTTCCATCAGGGACTGTTGTGTTCCCTGTCAGGGCGGTCATTGTGGTAGCCAGGCACCATCTACTTCTTCTGGTCTCAGGCTGATGAAGTTTCTGGTTTATGTGGCCCTTTCTGTCTCTTGGGCTGATACTTTCCTTGTGTCCATAAAATTAACCCAAAATAATTTTTAAAAAAAGAAAATTGAGATAATTCATCAGCAACAAAACTGCACTACATGAAATGCTAAATGAAATTCTTCAAACAAATGGTAAATGATACCAGACAGAAATTCAAATCTTATGCTTCAACATTTTACCTGAAATGGCACAATGTTAATTCTAAGAAAGGTGTGAAAGGTTAAGGGAGTACATCATCTTCTACAGGTTAAATATTAAAACAATAATGTAAAAAGGCACTTAGCTAAAAAGCCTTTGTAAAAATTAAAAGGGAATGTAGAAATTGTCAAATAATCCAATAGAAGCCAGGAAAGGGAGAGGAGAACAAAACAAAATAAACAATAACAAAGCATGGAGGTGGGGAGAGGGAAGGGAGGGGAGATAGAGAGAATGAGGACAAACAAAATAAATGTTAAAAAGGTAGATTTACACTCATCCACACCAATAATCCCATTAAAGTCAATAAGCTAAAACCCAATTTAAAATGTGAACATTGTTACAACAGATAAAAATTCAGCAGGTACACATTAATGAAATAGATAGGTCAAAAGTAAATAGATGGAAAAAGATACATCATGAAAACTATAAGTATTAGAATACTGAAGTGGCTATATTAATAGCAGGTAAAATAGCCTTTAAGTCAAGATGGTGACCAAAGATGAAGAAACAATTTTCACAGTAATACAAAGGTAAATTCATAAGGAAGACCTGATATTCCTGAGAATACACATCATAAAAGAATCTTAAAACTCCTGAAGAACTGACAGAAATAAAGGGAAAAATAGTTAATTCTGCAATCATAATATGAGATTTTAGTAACAGAACAACTAGACAAAAATCATAAATATATATTATATATATATAATGTAAACAACATTATCAACCACTTTGGATAATTGAGGTTTATAGAATAAAATGGAAGTGTTGGTGATTCAGTGGTAGAATTCTTGCCTTCCATGTGGATCCACTCCTGGCCAATGCATCGCATTAGTAGTCACCACACATCTGTCAGTAAAGGCTTGCTTGTTGCTATGATGCCAAACAAGTTTCAGCATAGCTTCCAGACTAAGACAGACTGGGAAGAGAGGCCTATTGATCGGCTTCTGAAAATCAGCCAGTGAAAACCCTATGGATCACAGTGGAACAAAGTCCTGACCACTCATGGGGATGGCACAAGACTTGGCAGTGTTTAGTTCTGTTGTGAATGGGGTTGCAATGTTGGCAGCTTACTCTACAGAAGCTCACAACAAAAACAATAGAACACTACACCAAATAACTGCAGGATGCACATTATTTTGAAGTGTATATGATAACATCACCAAAATAGATCATATGCTAGATTATAAAATAAATCTCAATGCATCTAATGGCTAAAATTTCCAGGGCCTATTTATTGACTACTATGGAATTACACAGAAAATCAACCACAACGAGACATTAAAAAGCCCCAAATATTTGGAAAATAAACAGTTCACCTCTAAATAATCTATGTGTCAAAGAAAAATCAGAAGAGGAATGAGAAAATAAAATGATAATGAAAACTATCACATACTGCAAACTTTGGCCCAAAAGTAATGCATTGTTCACAGAGAAATAAATAGCTTTAAATGTCTAGGTAACAAAAGAATAAAGGTCAAAAAGCATTTCGCAGTAAGTAACTAAAAAACAAAGAGCAAAATAAAGACAGAAGGAAATATTAAGCTTAAATCAGGAAATCTGTTACATAAAAAGGAAAGAAAAATGGAGAAAAATCAACAAACAAAAATGTTAGTTTGGGGGAAGAAATAAAAGAACTAAAAGAGGGATTATCACTACAAATCATGTTGTTTTGTTGTTAGGTGCCATCCAGTCAGTTCTGACTCATAGTGACCCTACATACAACAGAATAAACACTGCCTTAACCTGGGACATCATCACAATCTTTGTTATACTTGAGCTCATTGTTGCAGCCACTGTGTCAATCCATCTCATTGAAGGTCGTCTTCTTTTCTGCTGACCCTTTATTTTACCAAGCATGACGTCCTTTTCTAGGGACTAGTACCTCTTGATAACATGTCCAAAGTATGTGAGATGAAGTCTTAGCACCCTTGCTTCTAAAGAGCATTCTAGTGTACTTCTTCCACAACAGATTTGTTCATTCTTCTGGCAGTCCATGGTATATTCAATATACTTCACCAACAGCATAATTTAAAAGCACCAATTCTTCCTCAGTCTTCCTTATTCATTGTCCAGCCTTCGCATGCATATGAGGTGACTGAAAAAGCCCTGGCTCATGTCAGGCACATCTTAGTCCTTAAAGTGGTATCTTTGCTTTTTAACACTTTAAAGAAATCTTTTGCAGCAGATTTGCCCAATGCAATACATCATTTGATTTCTTGATTGCTGCTTCCATGGGCATTGATTGTGGAACCAAGTAAAATTAAATCCTTGACAACTTCAATACTTTTTCTGTTTATCATGATGTTGCTTATTGGTTCAGTCGTGAGGATTTTTGTTTTCTTTATGTAGAGGTATAATCCATACTGAAGGCTGCAGTCTTTGATCTTCATTAGTAAGTGCCTCAAGTATTCTTCAGTTTCAGCAAACAAAGTTGTGTCACCTGCATATCACAGGTTGTTCCTCCAGTCCTGAAGGCACGTTCTTCTTCATATAGTCCAGCTTCTCAGAGTATTTATCAGCATACAGATTGAATAAGTATGGTGAAAGGATAAAAGCCTGACACACACTTTCCCTGACTTTAAACCACTCAGTATCCCCTTGTTCTGTTCAAATGACTGCCTCTTGTTCTATGTAGAGGTTCCTCATGAGCACAATTAAGTGTTCTGGAATTCCCATTCATTGTAGTGTTATTCATAATTTGTTATGATCCACACAGTTGAAAGCTTTTGTGTAGTCAATAAAACACAAGTAAACACTTTTTCCGGTGTTCTCTGCTTTTAGCCAAGATTCATCTGACATCGGCAATAATAGCATTTGTTCCATGTCCTCTTCTGAATCCAGCTGGAAATTCTGGCAGATCCTTGTCAATGTACTGCTGCAACAGCTTTTGAATGATCTCCAGCAAAGAAGACCAGTTAATATGAATGTCTTAGGCTTGTTTCTCTATAAGTAAAGCATGTAAGTATATGTAGAGAGAGAGTCACATCAAGGAAATGGCTCACATGTTAGCAGTGGCTGGAATGTCCCAAGTCCATGGGTCAGGATAGAGGCTTCTCCTGACTCATGTAGCTGAAGGGGCTGGAGAACCAAAAATTGGCAGACCAGAGAGCAGGGCTCTTGATCACTGGCTGTGAAGATTGATGAATCCCAAGATTGGCAGGCAAGACCTCAGGTAAGCTGCTAGCTCATGTCCCAAGAATCAGAGGTCAGACCAACAGGAGCCAGCTACAGGGTCCAGAATGAGCAAAAGCCCCCTAGCCTTGCCAGAATGTCCACTTATATTGGATGCAGACCACAAGCCCAAGGAAACTCCCTTTCAACTAATTGGTTACTCACAGAATATCCCATCATTGAGATGATCACATTATATCAGATCTCATCATGGAAGTGATGACAACTTTATATGTCTGCTAAAACACAGAATCATGGCCCAGCCAAGTTGACACACAGCCTTAACCATCGCAGTCCACCCCTTGTCAACTTGGCATCTGTACACATCTCTTTAAACCATACATAATCTCTGAATAAAGATAATTATAAAGTCATACTTGCACAAACATGATAGATTGAACACATATACAACCAAAATGCACTGACCCTGTTTACATCTTATATTTTCTAAGTGAAGAAAACAAAAATATTTGACACACACATACAAAGCAGAAATACCCATAAAAATTGCAGTCTTTGTTTCTGCAACTGATTGTGTGGTTGTAATTGGTATTTAGACCTAATTTCTTCCACCACCCATTCCATAAAGCTGAGGGAACATGGGAAGTCATGGATTGAATTGCATCCCACCAAAATATGTTAACTTGGCTAGACCATGATTTCCAGTACTGTGTGGTTGTGCACCATTTTGTCATGTGATATGATTTTCTCATGTGTTGTGGATCCTACCTCTATGATGTTAATACGCAGGATTAGAGGCAGTTATGTTAATGAGGCAGGACTTAATCTACAAGATTAGTTGTGTCTTAAACCAATCTCTTTTCAGACAAAAAAGAGAGACGTGAGCAGAAAGACAGGGAGACCTCATACAACCAAGAAACAAGAGCCAGGAGAATAGCATGTCCTTCAGACCTGGGGTCCCTGCACTGAGAAGCTCCTGTTGTTGTTGCTGTTACGTGCCGTCAAGTCAGTTCCGACTCACAGCGACCCTACGTACAACAGAGCAAAACACTGTCCAGTCCTGCTCCTTGCCCACAATCATTGTTAAGCTTGATCCCATTGTTGTAGCCACTATAAAAATTCATCTTGTTGAGGGGCTTCCTCTTTTTTGCTGACCCTCTACTTTACCAAGCATGATGTCCTACTCCAGGGACTGATCCTTCCTGACAGTATCTCCAAAGTATGTAAGATGTAGTCTCACCATCCCTGCTTCTAAGCGGTATTCTAGTTGTACTTCTTCCAAGACAGATTTTTTCATTCTTTTGTCAGTCCATGGTATATTCAATATTCTTTGCCAACACCGTAATTTAAAGGCATCAATTCTTCTTTGGTCTTCCTTATTCATTGTCCAGCTTTTGCATGCACATGATGAGATTGAAAATACCATGGCTTGGCTGAGGTGCACCTTAGTCTTCAAGGTGACATCTTTGCTTTTCAACACTTTAAAGAGGTCTTTTGCAGCAGATTTGCCCAGTGCAATTGGTCTTTTGATTTTTTTGACAGCTGCTTCCATGGGTGTTGATTGTGAATACAAGTAAAATGAAACCCTTGAGAAAGTCAAACTTTTCTGTTTATCATGATGTTGCTTATTGATCCAGTTATGAGGATTTTTGTTTTCTTTATGCTGAGGTGCAATTCATACTGAAGGCTGTGCTCTGTGATTTTCATCAGTAAGCATTACAAGTCCTCTTCACTTTCAGCAAGCAAGATTGTGTCGTCTGCATATCACAGGTTGTTAATGAGTCTTCTTCCAATCCTGATGCCTCGTTCTTCTTCATATAGTCCAGGCTTCTTGGATCATTTGCTCAGTATACAGATTGAATAGGTGTGGTGAAAGGATACAACCCTGATGCATACGTTTCCTGACTTTAAACTACGCAGTATCTCCCTTGTTCTCTCTGAACAACTGCCTCTTAATCTACGTACAAGTTCCTCATGAGCACAATTAAATGTTGCTGAGTTCTCATTCTTCGTAATATTATCCATAATTTGTTATGATCCACACAGTCAAATGCTCCTAGAGCAGGGGACGATGGATAACAACGACCTGCCTGAAGATCCAATACAGAGAAAAAGAATTTCCCTGGAGCCGGCACCCTGAATTCAGATTTCTAGCCTATGAGAGAATAAATTTCTCTTTGTTAAAGCCACCCACTTCTGGTATTTCTGTTACAGTAGCACTTGATAACCAAGACAGTGACTATTATTCAAATTTATGCACCAACCACTGAGGTCAAAGATGAAGAAATGGAAGATTTTTACCAGCTTCTACAGTCTGAAGCCTATCAAACATGCAATCATGATGCATGGATAATTACTGGTGATTGGAATGAAAAAGTTGGAAACAAAGAAGAAGGAACAGCAGTTGAAAAATATGGCTTTGGTTACACAAATAACACCAGAGATCACATGATAGAATTTTGCAAGTCTAATGACTTCTTCATTGCAAATACCTTTTTCAACAATATAAATGGCAACTATACATGTGGACCTTGCCAGATGGAATACACAGGAATCAAATCGACTACATCTGTGGAAAAAGAGGCTAGAGAAGTTCGATATCATCAGTCAGAACAATACCAGAGGCCGACTGCAGAACAGACCATCAATTGCTCATATGTAAATTCAAGATGAAGCTGAAGAAAATTAGAACAAGTCTAAGAGAGCCAAAGTATCAGCTTGAATTTAGAGATCATCTCAAGAATAGATTTGATGCATTGAACACTAATGACAGAAGACCAGATAAATTGTGGAATGACATCAAGGACATCATACATAAAGAAAGCAAGAGGTCATTAAAAAGACAGGAGAGAAAGAAAAGACTAAAATGGATGTCAGAAAAGACTATGAAACTTGCTCTTGAATGTTGAGTAACTAAAGCAAAGGGAAGAAATGATAAAGTAAAGGAGTTGAACAGAAAGTTTCAAAGGGTGGTCGGAGAAGACAAAGTATTATAATGACATGTGCAAAGACCTAGAGAAAACCAAAAGGGAAGAAAATGCTCGGCATTTCTCAAGCTGAAAGAACTGAAGAAAAAATTCAAGCCTCAAGTTCCAATATTGAAGGATTCTGTGGCGAAAGTATTAAATGACTCAGGAGGTACCAAAAGAAGATGGAAAGAATACCCAGAGTAACTGTTCCAAAAAGAACTGATTGACGTTCAACTTTTTCAGGAGGTAGCATATGATCAAGAACCGATGGTACTGAAAGAAGTCCAACCTGCTGTGAAGGCACTGGTGAAAAAACAAGGCCCCTGAAACTGACAGAATCAGTTGAGATGTTTCAAAAAATGGATGCTACCCTGGAAGGGCTCACTTGTCTATGCCAAGAAATTTGGAAGACAACTACCTGGCCAGCCAGCTGGAAGCAATCCACATTTGTGCCCATTCCAAAGCAAGGTGATTCAGTAGAAACTGGAAATTGTTGAACAATATCACAGATAAGTTAAATGATGACAAAGATCTTTCAAAACACTTGCAGCAGTACATTGACAGGGAACTGTCAGAAATTCAAGCCTACAAATCTCAGACATGTGAAAATGATCACAGAAAAATATGAAAAACTCTATTTCAAAAAATTTAATTAACCATCTAATGGTGAATTTGTGGAATTTAATTCAAACCAGATGATTAATTTGTAGAATTTAATCAAATTTTAAAGAAATAACTAATACCAATCTTACACAAAACTTTTTCAGAATATAAGGTTCTTCCCAATTTATTTTAGGAGGTCAGCATAACCTGATGGAAAAAACTATAAAATAAGAAATTTAATGACCAATTTCTTTCATTAAGAGGCAAGCAAAAATTATTAGCAAATACAATCTAACAATTTATAAAAAATAATACACCGTGACTGAGTATGGTTCATCCCAGGAATAAAAAGTTGATTAATATTTGAAAATGTATCAGTGTCATTTGCTAAATTAACAATATAGCATATAACAATGTAATCACTTTAATAGATGGAAAAGCATTTGAAAAAAATACTCTCCACTCATAGTAGTAATTAAAAAAAAAAAAAGCATTCAGCAAAACAGAAATCAAAAGAAACATCGTAGGTGGGGCCAAGATGGTGGAATAGTCAGAGGCTTCCTGTAGTCCCTCTTCCAACAAAGACCAGAAAAACAAGTGAATCCATTGTATATGACGATCTAGGAGCCCCAATCATCAAAGACAAAGCTAAAGAGTCAGACTGAGTGGTGGGGGGAAGAAGAGACAGTTCAAAAGTAGTGAAGAAGTGGTAGTCGCAAGGTTTTTGGCGACCTGCTGGCTGGGTTGGCAGGCACATGTGGGCTGAGGTGAGCAGTAGTATTCGGGACACATCTCACCACTTCGGGGGAGGCCGGGCAGCAGTGAGTCTACACCAGCTTTCGGAGCCAAGTAGATGCGGCTCAGGACCTTTAAAAGTTAAGTGCAGAGACTTCCGGCAACATGGCGCTCTAGGCAGAAGCACCACGCCATCTCTCCACAGCAAAGATCTGAAAAAACTAAGCCACACAGAGAAAACAGCAATCCTGAAACCCTAAACATCAAATGAAGAGATAAAGAACTCAGCCAAGCACCAACTGGAATAAGAAACTGACACAGAACAGAGAGCGAAGAGACATAAATGGAGAGGTCCCCTATCAGCTAATGCAGCATGGATCCTCCATCTTGGACACCTATCAGAAACCAGCAAATCGGGGGTATGAGAAAGCAGCTTCATGGAGCTTCTAGCAGGAGACAGAACAACTGGTAAACAGCAATATATGCTTTCCCACCTCCCACCCTTCTTCACCCCCACTCAGCCTCCTCTGATTCCTGCCGCCACAGTCTCTTGGCCAGGAAGCACCGGCTGCTTGGATTCCACCCACCTGCACTGGCTGACTCCCTGAGTGCCAGTTGTTGGCTGCTTGTGTTGCTTGTTTTCCACTTCTTTTGATTTCTTCCTTACATCTCACCACCTTCCCCTCCTTTTGCTCAAATACCTGGTTCTGTGCGCCATCTTTACTTGTTCCTGAGGGGCTATGGAGCTCTTTTTCAAGTGTGGAACTGTTTCCCTGTCTGTGTTTCCACACTGGTGGGATCCCAGGGCTTTTTATTTGTTTGTTTTCAGTTGTTTGTTTGTTTACTTTTTCTTTTCTCGAGTTGGGAGCCCGTTCTGGACGGGCAGTGCTGTGTGGCTTGGTACCTAAACCCTCAGCTTGCACAGATGCACAGAGGGATTCCTGAGGGCATTTCTTTTTTCAAGGGTTTTTTTTTTTTTTCTGTTATTTGGGGTGTTTTTCCTGTTCTTTTTTTCTATTTGTTTTGTTTTCTTTTCCCTTTTTGTCTTTCCTTATTACTCAGTTTCTCGTCTCTCTATACCTTCCTTCTTTTCCTGTCCCGTGGATACCTGGTGCTGAATACCTCTACCCTTCCTAGCCAGGCTATACTTCAACACCTGGGAACAACTTCCCCAGACCTCGCAGGTGCACTGGTGTGATACCTGGGAGCTTTTCTGTTCTTTTTTCTTTCTAATTTTTATTTATTCATTGTTTTCTTTTCTTTTTTTTCTTCTTCTTCTCCTTTTTGTTTTTCTCCATTTCATAGTCTCTCATCTCTCCACTCCAAAAGCAAGCTCCCCTAGCAGTCTTTTTTTGTTTGTTTTTTGTATGTTTTTAGCCCCTGTTCCTCTCGCCTCTCTCCCATAACCATCTTAGCTCCACACATCACAATCTTCCCCTCCTTTCTGCCTACCTACACTGTGCACTTAACATCACACCACTAAACAGCACAGGCACAGCCTACCGGAAGCTGCCCTGCATTGATTACAGACTCACTCTAGTGGCTGTAGTAAGTGCCACAAACAGCCCATCCCAACAACTCCTCTTCAGCTAGACCTGCCCTGCTGTACCATACCTGAGCAATACCGTGCCACATGGAGAAGGTGGTGGAAAGTATCAAGCCCACAGATGAGCAAAAAACAAAGAACACACAGCCTGCCTGCTCAGACATAGCCAAATTTAAAAAAAAAAGGATGAAACAAATAAGCCTACAATCAATAAATGAGAAAAAATAACTACTGAATGCCCCGAAGACAGCAGGCAATATCAAAACATTTACAAAAACGGAACAGGACGGTTTCAGTAGGCATCCAAAATAAAACCCCAGATGACTTTCCAGTGGAAGAAAAGGAACTAGAACTACCCGATAGGGAATTCAAATCTCTACTACTCATAATTATCCAGAAGTTGAAGAAAAAAGCAGACAAAAATGAGGAAAGAATAGATAAATTCATGGAAAATACAGACAAAAAAATGGAAGAATTCAGGAAAATAATGTAGGAGCAAAATGCCAAAATAAATTCACAACTAAAAATTATACAAAAACAACAATTAGAAATACAAAAGATAAACAGCAAGATTTCAGAAATGGACAGTGTCATAGAAGGGCTGAGAATCAGATTTGAAACAGTGAAAGACAGGATCAGTGGAATTGAAGACAAACTCTTGGGTACAACTCTTTCAGGAAAACTCAGAAAAAAGAACAAAGAAAAATGAAGAGACCCTGAGAATAATGTGGGATACAATCAAAAGCAAAAATCTTCGAGTGATCATAGTTCTAGAACAGGGGGAGAAAACAGAAGACACAGAGATGATCATTGAAGAATTGCTGACAGAAAACTTCCCCAATATCATGAAAAATGAAAAGCTGATCATCCAAGAAGCTCAATGAACCCCATATAGGATAGACCCCAAAAGAAAATCACTGAGGCATATCATAATCACACTCACTAAAACCAAAGACAAAAAAAAAAAAATCCTGAGAGCAGCTCAAGGAAAACAAAAAGTCACATACAGAAGAGAAACAATAAGAGTAAGCTTAGATTATTTGGCAGAAACCATGCAGGCAAGAAGGCAATGGGATGACATATATAAAACCTTGAAAGAAAAAAATTGCCAGCCAAGAATAATATATCTTGCAAAACTCTCCTTCAAATATAATGGTGAAATTAGGTCATTTCCAAATAAACAGAAATTAAGGGACTATGTAAAAACCAAAGTAAACTTATGAGACTTATTAAAGAGAGTCCTTCAATCTGAGAACCAACAATATCAGACCACAGGCTGAATATAGAACACAGGATTGTACTAACCAGATACCAATCTAGGACATTAACTCTTAAAGGCTATGCAAAACCAAAAAAATTATAAAAGGGAGCCAGAGAGGTTAATCTGTAAATGACAACAACATCAGAACAATAAAAGAGGGAATAAACAGTGTAGGTATAGAACCTTCTAATGGAGAGGAAGTCAAGTGATACCAAGTAATAATAGACTGGTTCAAATCTAGGAAGATCAGGGTAAATTTCATGTTAACCACAAAGAAAGTTAACAAACCTGCTCATCAAAGTAAAGAAGAAAAACATAAAGTCTCAGTAAAAACAAAACAAATGAAAAAAGAATCCACAAACAAAAGGAACTCATCACAGGAGAGTAAGAGGAGCAAAACTGGAGGACATTATGCTGAGTGAAATAAGTCAATCACAAAAGGACATATATTGTACGAGACCCTTACTGTATAACTCATGTAAAAGTTTACACACAAAAAGAAACTATGTTATTTACGGGGATGGGAGGAGTGGGGGGAACTAAATAGATAAGTGGTAACTTTGGTGAAGGGTAAGACAGTACACAGTACTGGGGAAGCCAGCACAACTTGTACAAGGAAAGGTCATGGAAGCTCCATAAATACTTCCAAACTCCCTGAGGGACTGAATTGCTAGATGGAGGGCTGTGGGGACCATGGTCTCAGGGAACATCTAGCTCAATTGGCATAACACAGTTTATAAAGACAATGATCTACATTTTACCTTGGTGAGTAGCATCTGGAGTCTTAAAAGCCTGTGAGCAGCCATCTAAGATACTCCACTGGTCTCAACCCTTCAGGAGCAAGGGAGAATGAAGAGAACAGGATACAAGGAAAAGATTAGTCCAAAGGACTAGTAGACCGCAGCTACCACTGCCTCCACCAGACTGAGTCCAGTACAGCTAGATGGTGCCCGGCTACCACCACTGACTGCTCTGACTGGAATCACAATAGAGGATCCTGGACAGAGTTGGGAAAGGATGTAGAATAGAATTCTAACTCACATAAAAGACCAGATTTACTTGCCTGACAGACTGGAGAAGTCCTGAGAGTGTGGCCCCTGGACACCCTTTTAGCTCAGTGGAGAAGCCTCTCCTGAAGTTCACTTTTCAGCCAGGGATTGGACAGCCACATAAAACAAAACAGGACTAATGAGGCACAGCAGTCCAGAGACAGGGACTAGAAGGCAGAAGGGGACAGGAAAGCTGGTGATAGGGAACCTAAGTTTGAGAAGGGACAGTGTTGACATGTCATGGGGTTGTTAACCATTGTCATAGGGCAATATGTGTACTAACTAATGAGAAACTATTTGTTCTGTAAGCCTTCATCTAAGGTACAAAAAAAAAAAAAAGAATTATCTATGTGAGATTAAATTGACAACAGCAACTCAAAAGGTTTGATGGGAATCCTAGGGGACAGTGAGTTGAAGATAATGGTGGTGGAATAATTTGGAAAAGGATAATGCGAATAGCAGCACAACTGGAAGAATGTAATCGATGTCACTGAATTGTACATGTAGAAACTTTCAAAATGGTGTAACTTAGGCTATATATATTTTCACCAAAATAAAAGTCCTCAAGGTCGAGAAGGGAGAGTGTTGAAATGTCATGGGGTTGTTAACCAATGTCATAAAACAATATGTGTACTGACTGTTTAATGAGAAACTATTTGTTCTGTAAACCTTCACCTAAAGTACAATAAAAAAATTTAAAAAAAAAAAGTTAAGTGCAAGTGTCAAACCTACTACATGGCAAAATAACCTATCCTCACAGAGTTTCAGAGTGGAGAGGCATTTCTTTCCCCTTACCCACCCCACACTCTTCTCAGTTCTGACACCAGAGCAGTAGTATTCAACAACTGTCACACTCCCTAAGCTGGAACTCAGGGCTATCCGCAATCACACTAGTCTTGGGACTTTAAAAAATGCCATCACTCATAAGCCAGGAACTTAGGACAAGTTGAGAAGCCCTGCCCTTTTGTCCAGACACTGGCATAAAAGGTTCACAGACTTGCAGTGCCCTTCACCCCTGCCTAGACCTGTGTGGGCTGATTCAACAACACATGCCCTCATTAGCATAAAACGACAGTGTATACGCCTGAAGTTCATTTTCAACTGCAGCAGTCAAGGGGGAGCTGCAGATTTATGACATTGGATGCTGCCCTGCCCCTTAAGCAGGGTCCTCACTCACCCATATTAGGGGCCTGAGGGCTGGGTGATATCATCCACTTCATCTAGCCACCCACTACAAGGGGCTGAGAATAAGTGGTGCCTCCCAGTCCCTCTAGCTAATAACATCGGGTGCCCAAGTTCCGGCAGCAATATCCCTATCCCTCCCACTACAAGCCCTAGGAGACAGGGACTTGCTCTACACCAAGGCACACAGGGGCCATCAGACCCCTGTATTGTTCCTTACATAACCCTCTACTGCAGCCAGATACCTGTGCCTACTCCAAACACACCTACGCAGCTGTGCTCATCTACGACTGTAGATGAGAGGCTGCACCACATACTCTGTGACCGACAACCTGGAGACCTATGCTGTATCCGCATAAGAAAAGTGAACAGACTTCTGGACTCACACACCTAGTAGCTGCTCTAACGACCTGGAGACAGGATGTGAAAGCTTCAAAGACAACAATAACCAAAGTAGCTCACACACCAAGCCTACATGGGCATATCAAATCAAAACCATACAAAAAGCTAGGACACAGTAAACAAACATACAATAAATAAATATAATAACTTACTGATGGCTCAGAAACAACAGTCAATATCAAATCACATAAAGAAACAGATCATGTTGTCTCCAGCAAGCAACCAAAATAAATAACCAGGAAAACTTCTGGAGAAAGATAAGGTCATGGAATTACCTGAGATTTAAAAGACTAATATACAGAGATCTCCAAGAGATCAGGAAGGATAGCAGGCAAAACTCAGACCATGCTAAGGAACACACAGATAAAGCAATAGAGGAATTCAGGAAAATGATAAATTTAACAGGCAGCTAGAAATAATAGAGAGACAGCAACTAGAAATCCAAAAGATTAACAATAAAATTTCAGAATTCAGCAACTCAATAGGTCATCACAGGAGCAGAATTGAGGCAAAGGAAGTCAGAATTAGTGAGACTGAAGATAAATCCCTTGACACCAATATACTTGAGAAAAAATCAGAAAAAAAGTTAAAAAAATGAAGAAAGCCTAAGAATTATATGGGACACTATCAAGATGAAAAACCTATGAGTGATCTTAGTACCAGAACAGGAGGGAATATCAGAAAACAGAGAGAATTGTTACAGATATTCTGGCAGAAAATTATGATATCATGAAAGAGAAGAAGATATCTATCCAAGAAGCTCAATGAACCCCACACAGGATAGATCTCAAAAGAAAATCAGCAAGATATATCATAATGAAATTTGCCAAAACCAAAGACAAAGATAGAATTTGAAAGCATCTAGGGATAAACAAAAAGTAACTTACAAAGGAGAACCAATAAGACAAAGCTCTGACTAATCAGGAGAAACCATGCAGACAAGAAGGCGATGGGATTAAATATACAAAGTCTTGCAGGAAAAAAAATTGCCAGCCAAGAATTGTATACCCAAGAAAACTATCTCTAAAATACGATGGTGAAATTAGAGCATTTCCAGATAAACAGAAGTTAAAGGAATTTGTAAAAACCAAACCAAAATTACAGAAATATTGAAGGAAATCCTCCAGTTAGAGAACCAACAATATCAGACAACAACCCAAGACTAAAACACAGGACAGATCAACCAGTTATCAACCCGGATAGGGAGGTAACACAAAAAAAGTTAAAGCTAAAAAACTGAAAATAAGGAACCAGAGATGTCAATATGTATACGATGACAACATCAAAAAAAAAAAAAAAAGTGAAAAGTTGTGTAGTCATAGAACTTCCACATGGAGAGGAAGTTCAGGTGATATCTAGAAATAAAAGATCAGTTTAAATTAAAAAAAAATAAAGGTAAATTTTAAGGTAACCACAAAGGAAGCTAACAAACCTACTCATAAACATAAAAAAGAAAAACATAAAGACTTAGCAAACACAAAATCAACAACAAAGAAAAAGATGAAAATAAAATACACAATGAAAAGTTACTCAGCACAGAAAATTAAGTGGAACAAAGAAACTGTCAACAACACACACACACACAAAATGAAAATGACAACAGTAAATTTATACCTATTAATAGTTACTCTGAATTTAAATAGACCAAATGCACCAATAAACAGACAGAAAGTGGCAGAATGGATTAAAAAAAAAAAAATGATCCATCTATATGTTGCCTACAAGACACATACCTTAGACTCAAAGACACAAACAAATTAAAACTCAAAGGATGGAAAAAACATTAAGCAAACAGCAATCAAAAAAGAGCAGGAGTGGCAACATTAATCTCAGATAAAATAGACTTTATTAGAAAACCCACCACAAAGGATAAGGAATGACACTATATGATAATTAAAGGGTCAATACACCAGGAGGATGTAACCACAATAAATATATACACACCCAATGACAGGTGTCCAAAATATATTAAACAAGCTCTAACAGCATTGAAGAGAGAAATAGACAGCTCCACAATAATAGTAGGAGACTTCAACACACCACATTTGGTGAAGGACAGAACATCCAGAAAAAAATTCAATAAAGATATGGACGATCTAAATGCCACAATCAATCAACTCAACTTCATAAACATATACAGAACACTCCACCCAACAGCAGGAAAGTATACCTTCTTTTCCAACACACATGGGTCATTCTCCTGAATAGAACACATTTTAGGCAACAAAACAAGCCTCAACGGAATCCAAAATATCGAAATATTACAAAGCATCTTTTCTAACCATAATGCCATAAAAGTAGAAACAATAACAGAAAGAGCAAGGAAAAAAATATCAAATACATGGAAACTAAACAACACTTTGCTCAGAAACTACTGGGGTATAGAAGAAATCAAGGACAGAATAAAGAAATTCATAGAATCAAATGAGAATGAAAACACATCTTGCCAGAACCTTTGGGACATGGCAAAAGTAGCACTTAGAGGTCAAATTACAGCAGTAAATGTACATATCCAAAAAGAAGAAAGGGGCAAAATCAAAATGTTAACCCTACAACTTGAACAAATAGAAAGAGGGCAGCAAAAGTATCCTTCAGTCAGCAGAAGAAAGGTAATAATAATGATTAGAGAAGAAATAGATGAAATAGAGAATAGAGAAACAATTGAAAGATTAAACAAGACCAAAAGTTGGTTCTTTGAAAAGATCAACAAAATCGACAATCATTGGCCAAACTGACAAAAGAAAAACAGGAGAGGAAGCAAATAACCTGAATAAGAAATGAGATGGGTGATATCACAACAGACACAACTGACATAAAAAGGATCATAAGAGAATACTATGAAAACCTGTACTCCAAAAAATTTAAAAACCTAGAGGTAATGGACAAATTTCTAGAAACACATTGCATACATAAACTAACACAAACTAAGGTAGAAAAACTAAATAAACCTATAACAAAAGAAGAGATTGAAAAGGGCATAAAAAACTCCCAAAAAAACACATTGGCCTGGACAGCTT
Source organism: Dugong dugon (assembly GCA_030035585.1). Lineage (NCBI taxonomy): Eukaryota > Metazoa > Chordata > Mammalia > Sirenia > Dugongidae > Dugong > Dugong dugon. The sequence continues at coordinate 42,463,689 of CM057479.1, forward strand.
CACAGGAGAATTCTACCAAACGTTCAGAGAATAGTTAACACTAGTACTACTAAAGGTATTTCAGAGCATCGAAAAGAATAGAATACTCCCGAAGTCATTCTATGAAGCCAGGTAAAGACACCACAAAAATAGAAAATTATAAACCAATATCCCTCATGAACATAAACAAAAAAATCCTCAACAAAATTCTAGCCAACAGAATTCAGCAACATATCAAAAAAATAATTCATCATGACCTGGGGGATTCATACCAGTATGCAGGGATGATTCAACATTAGAAAATCAATCAATGTAATCCATCACATAAGTATAACAAAAGATAAGAACCACATGATCTTATCAACTGATGTAGAAAAGGAATTTGACAAAGTCCAGCACCAATTCCTGATAAAAACTCTCAGCAATATAGGAATAGAAGGGAAATTTGTCAACATAATAAAAGGTATTTATACAAAGCCAATAGCCAACATCGTTTTAAACATAGAGAGACTGAAAGCATTCTCTTTGAGAATGGGAATCAGACAAGGATGCCCTTTATCACCAGTCTTATTCAACATTGTGCTGGAGGTCCTAACCAGAGCAGTAAGGCAAGAAAAAAGAATAAAGGGAATCCAAATTAGTAAGGAAAAAGTAAAAGTATCCCTATTCTCAGATAACATGATCTTATACACAGAAAATCCCAAATAATCCACGAGAAAACTACTGGAAATAATAGAAGATTTCAACAAAGTATCGGGATACAAAATAAACATACAAAAACCAGTTGAATTCCTCTACACCAACACAGAAAACTTCAAAAAGGAAATCACCAGATCAATACCATTTACAATAGCCCCCAAGACGATGAAGTATTTAGGAATAAATCTAACCAGAGTTGTAAAAAACCTATACAAAGAAAATTACAAAACATTACTGCCAGAAAACAAAAGAGACCTACATAATTGGAAAAACATACCATGTTCGTGGATAGGAAGACTTAACACTGAAAATGTCAGTTCTACCCAAAGCTATCTACAGATACAATGAAATCCTGATCCAAATTCCAATGGCATTTTTTATGAAATGAAGAAACAAATCATCAACTTCATATGGGAAGGGAAGAGGCCCCAGATAAGTAAAGCATCACTGAAGAAGGAGGAAAACATTACTCCCACAAAGTGGGAGGCCTAACACTACCTGATTTTAGAACCTATTATACCACCAAGGTAGTCAAAACAGCCTGGTACTGGTACAACAGATACATAGACCAGTGGAACAGAACTGAGAATCCAGACATAAATCCATCCACCTATGAGCAGCTGATATTTGACAAAGTCCATTAAATGGGGAAAAGAGAGTCTCTTTAACAAATGGTGCTGATGTAATTGGGTATTCATCTGCAAAAAAATGAAACAGGACCCATACCTCACACCATAGAAAAGAAAATAACTCAGAATTGATCAAAGACCTAAATATAAAATCTAAAACAGTAAAGATCATGGAAGAAAAAATAGGGACAATTCTAAAAGCACTAATACATGGAATAAACAGAATACAAACCATAACTGACAATGCACAAACACTAGAAGAGAAACTAGATGACAGGGAGCCCCTAAAAATCAAACACTTACGCTCGTCAAAAGACTTCACCAAAAGAATAAAAAGAACCTACAGACTGGGAAAAAGTTTTTGGCTATGACATAGCCAACAAGGGTCTAATGTCTAAAATCTACAAGAAAATACAACATCTTAACAACAAAAAGATAAATAATCCAATTAAAAAATGGGCAAAGAATATGAACAGACACTTCATGAAAGAAGACACTCAGGCAGCTAAAAGACACATGAGGAAATGCTCACACTCACTAGCCATTAGAGAAATGCAAATCAAAACTACAATGAGATACTGTCTCACCCCAACAAGGCTGACACTAATCCAAAAAGCACAAAATAATAAATGTTGGAGAGGTTGTGGAGAGACCGGAACACTTATGCAATGCTGGTGGGTATGTGAAATGGTACAACCACTTTGGAAAACGATTTGGCGCTTCCTTAAAAAGCTAGAAATAGAAATAGCATAACTCCAGAAATCCTACTACTAGGAATATATCCTAGAGAAATAAGAGCTGTTACACGAATACACATATGCGTCCCCATGTTCAATGCAGTATTGTTCACAATAGCAAAAAGATGAAAGTAACCTAGGTGCCCATCAACAGACAAATGGATAAACAAATTATAGTACATACACACAATGCAATACTATGCAACGATAAAGAACAATGATGAATCTGTGAACCATCTCATAACATGGATGAAACTGGAGGGCATTATGCTGAGTGAAATTAGTCACAAAAGGACAAATATTGTATGAGACAACTATTATAAGAACTCAAGAAATGGTTTAAAGACAGAAGATGGTTATGAGGGTGGGAAGTGAGGGGGAGAGGAATTCACTAACTAGATAGTAGACAAGGATCACCTTTGGTGAAGGAAAGGACAACACACAATACAGGGGAAGTCAGCACAACTGGACCCAAGCGAAAGCTAAGAAGTTTCTTGGACACATCCAAACATTTTGAGGGAAAGAATATCTGGGGCTGGGACCTGGGGACCAAAGCTTCGGGCACATCTAGGTCAATTGGCATAACAAAATTTATTAAGAAAATGTTTTGCACCCCTCTTTGGTTAGTGGCCTCTGTAGTCTTAAAGTGTTGGAGTGGCCATCTAGGATGCATCAATTGATCCCATCGCACTTGGAGCAAAGGAGAATGAAGAAAACCAAAGATACATGGAAAATATTATCCCAAAAGACTAAAGGATCACATTAACCAGAGACTCCACCAGCCTGAGACCAGAAGAACTAGATGGTATCTGGCTACCACCAATGACCGTCCTGACAGGGAACACAACAGAGAGTCCCTGATGGAGCCAGAGAAAAGTGTGGGGCAGAACTCAAATTCACGTAAAAAGACTAGACTTAATGGTCTGACAGAGACTGGAGAAACCCTCGAAACTATGGCCCTCAGATGCTCTGTTAACCCAGAACTGAAACCATTCCCAAAGCCCACTCTTTAGACAAAGATTAGACAGGAGTATAAAACAAAAAATAATACACGTGAGGCACCTGCTTCTTAGTTCAATGAGATATACGAGACCAAATGGATGGCTCTTGTCCAGAGGCAGGATGAGAAGGCAGGAAGAGACAGTAACTGGTTGAATGGGGACAGGGAATGTGGGGTGAAAAAGGTGAGTGTGCTATCACATTGTGGGAATGGCAACTAATGTCACAAACAATATGTGTATAAACGTTTCTATGAGAAATTAACTTGAGCTGTAAACCTTCACCCAAAGCACAATTTAAAAAAAAGAAAGACAACAAAAAGAAACTTCCTCATGCTGATAAAGGACCTCTATGGAAACATTCACCATTAACCTTGTATTTAATGGTGAAATATTGAACTCCTTTCCCCTAATATTGGGACTACAGCAAGGATGCCTGCTCTCGTCACTCATATTCTACTTTGTTCTGAAGATCACAGTCATTTGGTATGGTAAGAAAAATATTAAAATCATGAAGAGGGGAAATAAATAATTATAACTATATCTCGTTGCTAATGACATGATTGTTTATATACGAGTTCTTTTTAAAACCTATTAACACAGCTGGAGCCCTGGTGGCACAGTAGTTAAGTGATATGGCTGCTTTGGTCGGCAGTTCAAATCCACCAGTCACTCCTTGGAAACCCTATGGGGCAGTTCTCCTCTGTCCTTTGGGTCACTATGAGTCAAAACCAGCTAGAAGGCACATAGCAACAACAAAGTACCTGATCCGACTTACCTACAAATTCAACTTAAAGTTAGGCTTAGGAAAGGATCTTGTTTGTAAGCTGAGGACTGACTTTATTGGATGTATCTAAAAAGGATATTAGGAAAGGAAGAATCTCCACAAGGAAGGAGCCAGGGAACATGGAGATCACTGTATAAGAAAAAAAACAAAACAAAACAAAAAAAACTGTGGATAAAGATCAAAGAGATATCCCTATTTCTAGGTTCTGGGCCCAAAAACGTCTTCTCAGTGGGATTGCAAAACTGCTATGAATTAATGGTTGTTGTATGTCTCTCTTTCCTTTACCTTCTTAAAGGAAGGTTTATTGCAGTTATCCTGTGCTTTGCAGTTATCTAGTGTATATTGACTGCAGTGTAAGTAGGTAAGTTGTCTGTGTTTTTGTTTTTGCTTCATGCTGCTGTGTGCTGTCCAATTGATTCTGACTCATAGTGACCCTATAGGACAGAGTAGAACTGTCCCATAAGGTTTCCCAGGCTGTAATCTTTACTGGAACAGATTATCTTTTCTCTCTCACTGTCACTGGATGAATTGAATTTGAACTGCAAACTTTTCGGTTAGCAGCTGAGCACTTAACCATTGCACCACCAGGGCTCCCTTTTATTTTAGATCTATGAAGTAAGGAAAGCCAAATCAAAACCGGCTGTAGAGACTAACATACCTTACCTAGAGCTAGAGGACGTTAAACTGAATGCCGTACCTGACTTAGACTTCAGAGTTTTCCCTGTTAGGAAGGTGCTTAGTATATTTACCATTTAGAAAAGAGAATGAGCTAAATATTGGTTATGAGAGAAACAGATGGTAGTTTGATCACAAATGTTCCAATTTTCTTCTGCAGGTGTGGGTAAGATTTCACTCCCTCCTCCCTCTAGACAAAGAAGCCCCAATGGCACAGTGGTTAAGCACTTGCCTGCTAACCAAAAGATCGGCTGTCCACACCCACCAGCCTCTCAGCAGAAGAAAGAAGTGGCAGTCTGCTTCCATAAAGATTTAGAGCCTTGGAAACTCTATGGGGAAGCTCTACTCTGTCCTATAGGATTGCTATGAGTTGATATCAACTTGATGGCAGTGGGTCTTCCTCCAGAAATTGGATTTAGGTGTGATCATAGATTTGGTTTAGGTAATGAAATGTTACCAGAGGATTTAGAAGTGTATTTTCTATTCTCCACTTCTTGTCTTACTAATATGATAGTGGAGTGACAATACTTCATCATCCTAGGTCCCTAACAGAGCCTTCTCTGACCGATGTTGTACCTGTAGTGTGAGCAAAAAAAAATGTGTTTGCTGTGTTCAGTCACTGAGATTTTGAGGTTTTTGTTATGGCTGCAAAACCTATCTGTTATGGATTGAATTGTGTACCCCCAAAACATGTGTTGGAATCCTAACCCCTATACATGTGGAAGTTAATCCCATCTGGGAATGGGTTTTCTTTGTTATGTTAATGAGGTCATATCATTGTACGTGTATCTTAAGCCAATCACCTTTGAGATATAAAAAGAGCAGATTAAGCACAGAGAGGGAAGCAAAGATTGATGGCATATGGAGACCACCAACGAACCTAGGAAAAGAAGCTTAGGGACAAGGATTTTCTTACAGAGCAGAGACAATCTTCCCATAGAGCCAGCAACCTGAATTTGAATTTCTAGCCTTCTAAACTGGGAAAACCTGGTGGTGTAGTGGTCAAGAGTTCAGCTGTTAACCAAAAGTTCAGCATTTCAAATCCACCAGGCGCTCCTTGGAAACCTTGTGGGGCAGTTCTATTCTGTCCTATAGGGTCACTATGTGTGGGAATTGACTCGACGACAACAGGTCTGGTTTGGTTTGGTTTGGTTTTAATCTGTGAGAAAATAAATTTCTGTTCATTAAAGTGACCCACATGTGATATTTCTGTTATAGCAGCAATAGATACCTAAGACGCTATCCCATTCTAGTTCTGGTTGAGTATGAGGAGAAAAATTAAAGAGAAGTCCTAAGTGTCTTAGTTATCTAGTGCTGCTATAACAGAAATACAAGTGGATGGCTTTAGCAAACAGAAGTTTATTCTCTCACAGTCTAGGAGGCTAGAAGTCCGAATTCAGGGCACCCACTCCACAGGAAGGCTTTCTCTCTCTGTCAGCTCTGGAGGAAGTTCCTTGTCATCAATCTTCCCCTGGTCTAGGAATTTCTCAGTACAGGGACCCTGGGTCCAAACGACACACTCTGCTCCTGGTACTACTTTCTTAGTGATATGAGGTCTCTGTGTTTCTCTGCTCAGTTCTCTCTTTTATATCTCAAAAGAGATATAACATAATCTTGTAGATTGATTCCTGCCTCATTAACATAACTGCCTCTAATCCTGCCTCATTAACATCGTAGAGGTTAGGATTTACAACAATAAGATAAACATATCAGATCACAAAATGGTAGACAACCACTCAATACTGGTAATCATGACCTAGCTACATTGACGCACATTTTTTTGGAACATAATTCAATCCATAACACTAAGTAACGTTATATTTCAAAGTGGAATCTGGATGGATTAAAGATACAAATGTGAAAGATAAAATGTGTTAATAAAGATACTATAAAACAATAGTTTTGTTCTAAGGAGGAAGAATTTCTTAAACTAAACCACAAAAAGTATTTAAAAGGTTTAGTTATGTCATAATTTAAAAATATTCTCAAAGACAGATAACAATTTCGAGGTTGTGAGAATATTTTTATATCAAAAAAAGACAAGGAACTAATATTTGGAGTATAAAGATATAAAATACAATAGAGCAGTACGCGAAAGATACAAACCAGCAATTCACGGAAGCAGAAACCGGTAGATAATGAGCACAAAAAGTAATGTTCAGACTCATTAGTAATTACAGAAATGCAAGTTACAAGAACAAAAACATGTAATGTTTTACTCATTTGATTAGCAGTCTGGAAATTATAAAAGTATTTTGTTCATGCCTAGCAACTAGAAGAGTGTTTTGAACATAGTGCTTGGATCTAAATAAGCATTTGTTGAGTAAATAAAACTGAGTAATTTCAAATACTGCAAGTGATATGGTGATTCAGAAGCAAGTCACCATGCTAATAAGATTTAGTTTGATGTTTTCAGTCTGAAGACAACTCTGTGAATACTTAATCAAATTAAGTATAGTATAATCTATGACTGCAAGTCTCTACTCCAAAGAAAGTTATGCATGTGTTCATGAGGCTGTACACCATAGCACTGCTGTGGCTGTGACAGGTCAGAGGCACACTAGAAACACATTGAATATCTATCTTGAAAGATCAACATGTTTTCGGTTCTTATGCTGTTGTTTACCTTCTTTCTATTTTTTTAATGATTGTAAAATAAATAATCTGTAACCTGTGACATTCTTGGTAATCTCCAGCAATTGGTCATTTTTCCCCGAATTATTATTTGTAGTTAAGGTTTACGACCATTTCTTCTATGCTATCATATGAGTGTGAGTCAGAAATCAGAGCTATACTTTTCAATAATGCTTTTAGAATTTAAAGAGATTTAATAGACTACCACTTTTCTCATTGCATATTTATGTGTTATTTATAACTTATTTATAGATGAGTTTTTAATTAATAATTTATTTTTTTATTATTTTCAATTGTTCTCCACAAAGAACTTAAGTTTCTTTCCTTTCATCCCGCCCTACACTTCTCCAGCTTCCTTTCCTCACTTTTATCTCCCCCACCCTTTTTTCTCATTGAATTCTTCAAAATTTCTACTTCCTTATGAAAGCAGAGTTCATTTTAGGAAGCATAAGGATTGAGTTGCCTCTCCCAAAAAGATCGGTTGAAGTCCTAGCCTCTGGTACCTGTGAACATGATCTTGTTTGGAAACAGGGTCTTTGAAGATGTTATCAGTTAATATGAGGTTATGCTGGAGTAGGGAGGGTTCTAATCTAATCTGATTGGCATCATTATGAAAGAGACACAGAAATAGAGACAGAAGGAAGATGTCCCTGTGAAGGTGGAGGCAGATAGAGAGTCAGGCTGCAGCTGCAAGCCAAGGAACACCTGAGGCTACCAGAAGTTGGAAGAAAGAAGAAAGGATCTACCCAGAGAGCCTTTGAAGAGAGCGTGGTCATCCTCACAACCTGACATCAGACTTCTAGACTCTAGAACTCTGAGCCAATGAATTTCTGTCACTTTAAGCCACCTACTTTTTGGTAGTTTGTTATGGTAGCCCTGGGAAACTAGTCCAGTGAGATAAAACTCTCTCATGATTTAGAAAACAGTGTCCAATGCCTTTACTGAAGTTACTGAAAAGCAAAAGCAAGTCAGTTACACAACAGAAGCCTTTGGAACACTAATCAAAGGACCTCCCATGATGAGGTTCAGGTAATGACCACATTTGTTTATAAAACTTTTCCAGTAAAGCACACGCACTGTTACTTAAATAAATGGATATTTCACAATAAATCAGTTATGAACTTGAGTTAGATTGGTAAGGTCTATTTGTAGAAATATATGAATTAAAAAGAAGTTGCCCTACATGTAAGTCAAAAGCTCATGCATTTTCCAAGAGAAATAGAGAAAGAAGGCCTTGAAAACATTCAGTTAATATGGAGGTAATTTTCCTCCATGTTTTTCAAGGAAAGTATACCAGTCACTTAACACTTAATGCAATGTACTGTGATTTCAATACAGCTTAGAGGAGTAACTTATTCAACATGACTTTCATAATGGTAATTGATCAAGTCAACTTTTAAAACAGTTTAAGACAGGTAGATGAATTTTAGTACTGAATATCTCTAAACTGGTGAAAGATCAATCAGAAAATTTGAAAATTAATAATCTTATTATAACTCAAGTAAATAAGTTTTGCTGTAGAAGAGGAAAATATCACACACATACACACACACACACACACACACATACACACACACACACATACACACACTCACACAAACCCGCAGCAGCTTGAGATGGAATTTTAGGTTAATTTATTGCATCAGTCAGTCTCATCCACATGACCCTTAGTGTGTCAAATTTCACTAAGTGATGGAGTTTGCTAACGCAAGATAGTTTTTAGAAACCAAATGAAATGAATCAAATTAATTATTTCAGTTATGGACAATTCCTTCATATTTTTATAATGAGGTTTTCATATTTTCACTAAAGTTTTCTCTGTACAATTATTAAATTGTCATTTGAAAGCAAATAAATTAAAGATTTCTTTTCCACAATCTGCCAGTTTGTCTTAGGAAATTTATAATAACAATGCAATTTATTTAATATGTTTCTAGGCACTGTATTTTACATTTCATGCTTATTATTTTCTCATGACAACTCTTTAAATTGTATTTTTATCTCCATTTTATAGATGAGAGTGTAGGACTCAGACCTTGCTGAGGTTATAGACGTACCATTGAAAGAAACAAGATTTTAATCCTGGCTCTTTAGAAACACTAACTTGTACCGTGATATAGACCAACACACGTAAACCACTTTGGAAACAAGTTTGGCTATTCCCTACCAAGACAAATGAAAGCATATGCTCATAAAAGATTGATGAATGCATGCTAATAAAAACTTTATTTATAATTACCAAATACTGCAACAACACAAATGTCCATGAACAGAAGGAAGATGGATAAATAAACCGCGGTTCCATGAAATGGAATACTACTCAGCAGTGACAAGGAAAAGCTATTGCTATATACAGCAAATGGATGAACCTGAAAATCATTATACTGAGTAAAAGAAAAAATATTGCATACTACATTTTTACATATTTATAAAATTCTAGAATATGAAAACTAGTAAATGCTGATGGAAATATGATCAGTTTTTGCTGAGGGGGTGGGAAGAAGAAAGGGCAGTATTACATACAGCCACATGAAAAGCTAGGGGATGCCAGAAATATTCATTACCTTGAGTATAATGATGACTTAACATGTGTTATAAATAGGTTAAAAAAAAAATCCAAGTGTACAACTAAGAGTCGCTTACTGAGATAGCGTGAGGGTTAGTGTGGACTTCCACCTTGGCATACTGTGGCCATAGCCAAAACGTGCAGAAGGTGATAATGCAGCCCATCAGCCTCATCTTCAGATACTTGTGAAATAGATCCCAGATTCAGGTGTGGCTCTATGAGCAAGTAACCATGAGGATAGATGGCTATGTCATTGTTTTGATGAGTATATGAACCTTGATGCAGAAGATGATACAGAAGAGATTCATTCTAAAATAAAGTCTAGAAACTAACTAGGTTGGTTCATGACAGAAGGAGATAATTTTACTCTGCTACAAAGTGTATACAACTACAAATTATCAATGAAGTGAGAAGTTGAGGACAGCAACCTCTCCCCTTTAGGTGTCTTTTGTTGCAAGTATAGTTATAAAACAAATGTTCATATTATTTTGATAGTCCTTATGTTATTAGCAATGCTGTGGGATTGTTTATATTTTAAAAAATATATACAACTTAAATATGTGCAATTTGTTTTAAATAAATCACATTAAGACTGTAAAGAGATTAGTTTTATGTGAGATCTGACATATGTGACCTGCATTAAATGCTTGAAAATTTCTCTTGCTTTTCTTGAACTTTTTCAGCTAATAGGAACAAGGGCTGCCTGGAGGAAGCCATGCATCCCACGATTAGAGTTTTGAAATAACTAGGCTGTTCTCCCACAAAAAGAGGCAGATTAAGTCTTTAAATCCAAGTAATATATTTCCCCAGCAGAAAAATTGGCCAAAAGCCTCCAGCAACCCATCTTTCCATGGCAATAGGTGTGATCTGGAAACATGGCTCACAATAAGGCTTTCTGATGCATCTCTGAAGTGTAGCTAAGGGCCTAGGCTGGCTGTGCAAGCTATTACCTAAGCTGACCATGGGTGGCACAAACTGTTTGCACTTGACTACTAACCAGAAGGACAGCAGTTGGAATCCACCCAGCAGCACCTTAGAAGAAAGGCCTGGAGATTTACTTCCAAAGATTACAGTCATTGAAAACCCTACAGAACACAATTCTATTCTGGGAAATGCATGGGGTAGCCATGAGTTGGAATTGACTCAATGGCAATGGATTTGGTCTGGTTTTTGGAATAAATTAGAACAGACAGTGAATAAGTGTTAACTTGTACAAAGGAAAGCAGAATGAAAGCAATGTTTGTAATAAAATGCAAGAGGAATGACTAGGACAAAAAATGAGAGTTAGCTCTAACCAGTCTGAATTAAGGTGATGCTTCCATGGAGTTAGCAGCAAAGAATTATGAAAACATAAGTAAGAATATCTGTCACAATGGTTGCACAATTAAATGAATTTAATTGGCAAAAAAACAAAAAAAACAGAGTAGCGTATAAGAGTGTCCTGGATTGATATAGCTCAAAAAGTTAGATACACAGTGAGCATCTCACTGTAGAAGTGATACTTTAACTGAATCTTGACAAACGTGTAGAGTGTTCAGGGGAGAGACACATTTCAGGCAAATGAAACAAAGTACATCAAGACATTATGGTATGTTCTGGAAGTATAAATAGTCAAATACTGTTACGGTTTAAAATGTGAGAGAAGAAGTAATGGGGGTAAAGATTGCAGAGGTAAAAGCAGTAAATGATAATAAATCTTAAGGAAGCATGTTGTTGTTGTTAGGTGCCATCAAATCGGTCCTGACTCATAGTAACCCTATAGGACAGAGCAGAACTGCCCCACAGGGTTTCCAAGGAGCAGCTGGTGGATTTGAACTGCTGACCTTTTGGTTAGAAGTGAAGCTAGGAACTTATTTCCAGAGAAGTCTAGGATTTATTTTGTAGTTAAGACAGGTCATGGAATGATCTTAAAGAGGGGAATAAAATAAATTTGTACTTTAGAAAGAACACCCAGTTTTGCAGATGGGAGGAGGGGTTCCATAGGACATTCTTAGAGATGTGAACTTACATAATAATGCTAGTTTTGTATCTCATCCAAGAAACTATGAGATCAAGAAACTGTGGAGGTGGAGGCGGTCAATATATTAATTTGAATATACAGAACTTAATGACAGATGGATCTGAAGGAAGGGATAATAGGATTCAAGAGTAGTCTAAATTGCTTCACCAATTTCTGGTTTGAGCAACTTGATAGTTTATAGAGTCATAAATTAATATAGGAAATACTGAGGACAAACACATTTCACATTTTGAATGTTTCATATCACATATCCATGGGAGAGCTAGAAGAAGAAATATAGTAGTTAGTTATATATTTGTCTGTAACCCAAGAAAGTGACCTTGCCTAGAGATACAGCTTTAGGAGTCCTTGTGGTAGGACTATAAACAAGGAAAATGGATGCAATAATCTAGAGAGACATTTTAGAATGAGAGAAGAGAGAGAGAGAACATAACAGGGAAAGGGAATGAAGAGAAGAGAAACCAAACATGGAAACTGAGAGGGAATGGTCATAAATAAACAAGAAGCACTAGACTAAACTGGTTTTGCATAAGCCAAATAGGAGAAACATTTAAGAAGAGGATGTGTAGAGTTTCATGTGTGTAAAGAACAACGGTAACAAAGGTTCACTAGAGTAAGACAAATTTCACTGCTGAAAAACGTTAAATTGAGATATGCTAGATATTAATTAAAATGAACAGGACCTTAACATTAAGTATGGACTACTCCTGTGAGATATTGGGATATGAAGAAGAAAAGAAGGGAAAAACAAAAACCTAGTCAGAAACTGGTGCAAGTAGACACCAGAAATTTTACTTATCTAGCACCCCACTGGTCTGTCAGTTTGTCTTACTGGGGGCTTGCATGTTGCTGTTCTGCTGGAAGCTATGCCACTGGTATTCCAATATGAGCAGGGTCACCCATGGCTGACAGGTTTCAGCAGAGCTGACAGACTAAGACAGACTAAGAAGAAGGACCTGTCAGTCTACTGCTGAAAGGAATTGTTACCAAACCCTAGAAGGTAGGTGCTTATCTGGCGGGCTCAGACTTGCCAATTATCTGGACACCAGTCTTTGAGAAATAGAAAGTAACTTTATTGCAATGTGCAGAGCAAGGAGCTGTGAGGAAGTTCCTCAGATCTGGCTCCCTGAGCTAAGGGGAAGTAGACTTATATGTGATTTGGGTAGGAATATGGTGGCTGTGCAGATGTACTGGGGAGGGAAAATTCTAGAAGGTGGCCAGGAACCAGGAGAAGTGGTTCTTCTCAACCTCTGGCTTCATAATCTAGGCAATAATTTTCCTTCTGATTTGCTCCACCTATTGCTGTGCCCTCTGTTGAGGTCATTTAGTGGTCACAGATGGCCCCTCTGTGTATGCAGGGTAAGCCAAATCTGCCTTGGGCCAGTTTAAGGACTAATGGAAATTTACTGGCATTTGTGGGGTAAGGTTAACAGAATTAGCCAGTGAACACCTTATGAATAGCAGCAAAATATTGTCTGATAAAGTGCTGGATGATGAACCCCTCAGGTTGGAAGGCACTGAAAAGATGACTGGGAAAGAGCTGCCTCCTCATAGTAGAGTCAATCTTAATGATGTGGACGGAGTCAAGTTTTCAGTATCTTCATTTGCTGATGTGGCACTACTCAAAATGAGAAGAAACAGCTGGAAACATCCATTAATAATCAGAATGTGGAATGTACAAAGTATGAATCCAAGAATATTGTAAATCATAAAAAATGAAATAGAACATGTAAATATCAATATTGTAGGCTTTAGTGAGCTGAAATGAACTGCTATTGGCCATTTTGAATCAGACAATCATATGTTCTACTATGCTGGGCATGACAACTTGAAGAGGAATGGCGTTGCATTCATCGTCAAGCAGACCATTTCAAGATCTATCCTGAAGTACAATGCTGTCAGTGGTAGGATTATATCAATACGCCTACAAGGAAGACCAGTTAATAAGAATATTACTTAAAATTTACACACCAACTACTAAGGCCAAAGATGAAGAAATTGAAGATTTTTACCAACTTCTTCAGTCTGAAATTGATTAAACATGCAATCAGGATGCATTGATAATTACCGGTGATTGGAATGCAAAAGTTGGAATCAAAGAAGGATTAAACAACAACAACAAAAACAAAACAACAGCAACAAAAAAATCCATTGCCATCGGGTCGATTCTGACCCATAGCAACCCTATAGGACAGAGTAGAACTGCCCCATAGGGTTTCCAAGGAGCGTCTGGTGAGTTTGAACTGCTGACCTTTTGGTAAGTAGTCACTTATCTCTTAACCACTATGCCATCAGGGTTTCCACAGAAGGATCGGTAGTCGGAAAATATGGCCTTGGTGATAGAAAAGATGCCAGAGATTGCATGATAGAATTTTTGCAAGACCAATGACTTCTTCACTGCAAATATATTTTTCAGCCACTTAAGTGATGATTATACATGTGGACCTCACCAGATAGAATACACAGGAATCAAATCAACTATATCTGTGGAAAGTGACAACGGAAAAGCTCAGTATCATCAGTCAGAACAAGGCTAGGGGCAGACTGTGGAACAGACCATCAATTGCTCCTATGCAAGTTCAAGTTGAAGCTGAAGAAAATTAGAACAAGTCCACAAGAGGCAAAGAACGATCTTGAATATACCCAACCTGAATTTAGAGACCATCTCGAGATTAGATTTGATGCTTGAACACTAATAGCTGAATACCAGGCAAATTGTGGAATGACATCAAGGACATCATACTTGAATAAAGCAAGAGGTCATTAAAAAGACAGGAAAGAAAGGACCAAAATGGATATCAGAAGAGACTCTGAAAGATGTTCTTGAAGGTCAAGTAGCTAAAGCAAATGGAAGAAACGATGAAATAAAAGAACTGAACAGAAGATTTCAAAGGGTGACTTGAGAAAACAAGCTACAGTACTATAACAAAATGTGCGAAGACCTGCAGTTAGAAAACCAGAATGGAAGAACACGCTTGACATTTCTCTAGCTGAAAGAACTGAAGAAAAAATTCAAACCATGAGTTGCAATACTGAAGTATTCTACAGGGAAAATCCCCCACGTGTCTGTCAGTTTGTCGTACTGTGGGAGTTTGCATGGTCAACATTTAACCATTTCAGGAGGTAGCATATGATCAGGAACGAATGGTACTGGAGGGAGGGGACCAAGATGGCAGAGTAGTCAGATGCTTCCTGTGGTCCCTCTTACAACAAAGACCAGAAAAAGCAAGTGAATTGATTGTATATGGCAATCTAGAAGCCCTGAACATCAAAGGCAAAGTTGAGGAATCAGACTGAGTGGTGGGGGGAGGGAGAGACAGTTCATAATCAGCAAGGAGTTCCCAGACCTGACTCAGTGGGAGCCGGAGCCTTTCAGGGTGGATCAGCTCCTGCTCTTGGTGAGGTAAGCAGTGGAGGTCTGGAGGTGTTTTCCACATCGGGAGAAGCCCAGTGGCAGAGAGTCTACTCGGCCATCCAGAACCAGTGAAAAGCAGCACTCAAGCAGCTAAAGATAAGTACTTGTATCAGGCCTACCACAGGGATTAAAAAAGGAAACTAACAATCCTACACATCAAAATAAAAAAAAAAACTATAAAGACTCAGCAAATACAAACTCAACTACAATGAAAATGATGAAAAGAAAAATAACTCAGCACAGAAAATTAAATGGAACAAAGACACTGTGAGCAACACACAAAAAAAAACCATCTAAATGACAGCATTAAACTCATACCTATCAATAATTATGCTGAATACAAACGGGCTAAATGCACCAATAAAGAGTGGCAGATTAGATAAAAAAATCATTATCCGTCTATATGCTGCCCACAAGAGACACACGTTGGAATTAAAGATACAAATAAAACTAAAACTCAGAGGATGGAAAAAAATATATCAAGCAAACACTCAAAGAAGAGCAGGAGTGGTGATATTAATCTCTGACAAAATAGACTTTAAGGTAAAATCCACCACAAAAGATAAAGAAGGACACTATATAATGATTAAAGAATCAGTACACCAGGAGAACATCCCTATAATAAATATTATAATGACAGGGCTCCGAAATACATAAACTTTAACAGCATTGGAAAGAGAGAGAGACAGCTCCACAATAATAGTAGGAGACTTCAACACTCACTTTCGGTGAAGGACAGAACATCCAGAAAGAAGCTCAACAAAGACACAGAAGAGCTAAATGTTACAATCAACCAACTTGATCTCATGGACACATACCCAAAACTCCACCCAACAGCAGTCAAGTATACTTTCTTTTCCAATGTACATGGAAGGTTCTCCAGAATAGACCACCTATTAGGCCATAAAGCAAGCCTTAACAGAATCCAAAGCATCGAAATATTGCAAAGCATCTTTTCTGATCATAAAGCCATAAAAGTAGAAATCAATAACAGAAAAAGCAAGGAAAAAAAATCAAACACATGGAAACTGAACAACACCTTGCTCAAAAACTACTGGGTTATAGAAGAAGTTAAGGGTGGAATAAAGAAATACAGAATCAAATGAGAATGAAAACACATCCAACCAGAACCTTTGGGACACAGCAAAAGCAGTGCTCAGAGGTCAGTTTATAGCAATAAATGCACACATCCAAAAAGAAAAAAGGGCCAAAATCGAAGCATTAATCCTACAGCTTGAACAGCAGAAAAAGAGCAGCAAAAGGAACCGATGGTACTGAAGTAAGAAACCCAAGCTGCACTGAAGGCTTTGGCGAAAAACTAGGCTCCAGGAACTGATGGAATACCAATTCAGATGTTTCAACAAATGGATGCAGTGCTGGAAGTGCTCGCCAAGAAATTTGGAAGCAGCTACCTGGCCAACCGACTGGAAGAGATTCATATTTATGCCTATTCCAAAGAAAAATGATCCAACCAAATGTGGAAATTTTCGAACAGTATCATTAATATCACATGCAAGCAAAACTTGGCTGAAGATTATTCAAAAGCGGCTGCAGTAGTACATTGGCAGGGAACTGCCAGAAATTCCAGCTCAATTCAGAATAGGGCATGGAACAAGTGATATCATTGCTGATGTTTGATGTATTCCGGCTGAAAGCAGAGAATACCAGAAAGATGTTTACCTGTGTTTTACTGACTATGCAAAGACATTCAACTGTGCGGATCACAGCAAATTATGGATAACATTGGAAAGAATGGGAATTTCAGAACACTTAGTCGTGTCCATGAGGAACCTGTACATAGATCAATGGGCACTCATTCCAACAGAAACAGGGGATACTGTGTGGTTTAAAGTCAGGAAACGTGTGTGTCAGAGTTGTATCCTTTCACCGTACCTATGTATTCTGTATCCTGAGCAAAGAATCTGAGAAGCTGGACTATATGAAGAAGAATGGGGCATCAGGATTGGAAGAAGACTCATTAGCAACCTGCATTATGCAGATGACACAACCTTGCTTGCTGAAAGTGAAGAGGACTTGAAGCACTTACTGATGAACATCAAAGACCACAGCCTTCAGTACGGATTATACCTGTACATAAAGAAAACAAAAATCCTTACAACTGGATTGATAAAATCATGATAAACACAGAAAAGTTTGAAGTTGTCAAGTATTTCATTTTACTTGAATTCACAATCAACACCCATAGAAGCAGCAGTTAACTAATCAAAAGATACATTGCATTGGGCCAATCTGCTGCAAAAGACCTCTTTAAAGTGTTGAAAAGCTAAGATGTTACCTTGAAGACTAACGTGTGCCAGACCCAAGCCATGGTATTTTCTATGATCTCATATGCATGTGAAAGCCGGACAATGAATAAGGAAGACCAAAGAAGAACTGACATCTTTGAATTATGGCGTTGGTGAAAAATATTGAATATACCATAGGTTGCCAAAAGAATAAACGTATCTGTCTGGAAGAAGTATAGCCAGAATGCTCCTTAGAAGCAAGGATGGCGAGACTTGGTCTCACATATTTTGGACTTGTTATCATGAGGGATCAGTTTCTGGAGAAAGACATCATGCTTGGTAAAGTAGAGGGTCAGTGAAAAAGAGGAAGACCCGTGAAGAGATGGATTGACACAGTGGCTGCAACAATAGGCTCAAGGATAACAGTGATTGTGAGAATGACACAGGACCAGGCAGTGTTTCATTCTGTTGTACATAGGGTCACTGTGAGTTGGAACTGACTCAATGGCACCTGACAACAACAATAGTACCTGAATAAGGACTCTTGGAGGTGCAATGGTTAACTGCTTGCTTGCTGCTAACCAAAAGGTTGGAGGTTTGAACTCACCTAGTGTCTTTGCAAGAGAAAGACGTGGGGATTTGCTTTGTAAAGATTACAGCCCAGAAAACCATATGGGGCAGTTCTGCTCTCTCACATGGGGTCACTGTCAGTCGATAATCAACTTCCTGGTACCCAACAATAACAACAGTAGTTGAATTGTTCATAAGCATCAAATATGTTTTAGTATCAGGTATTTGTCTTCTCTGAGTACACAAATCAACCTAACTGCATTTTTCATTCTATTCAATACTAATTGCTTGAATGGAATCTGCGTTATTTATCCAGTTTCAGTATTAAGGGCTCTCTTCTCAGGGAGGTGATGAGCAACAACAAAAAAGTCACAAATACAAGAACTGAAAAGGAAATTAATAAGTTAGATAATAAGAAGATTGGGGAAACAGGTTTAATGCTATTACTCTTGAGGAAAAGAGAATTTAAAAATACTCTAACCCATTATAACATCCTTCAATTTATTCCTTTATCAACTTTACATTACAATTCTGTTGTTGTTAGGTGCCCTCATGTTGGCTACGGAGTCACAACTGAATGAAATGCTGCACCATCCCCGTGATCAGTTGGTCATCAGACCAGCTGTGATCCCTAGGATTTTCGTTGGCTAATTTTTGGAAGTAGATTGTTAGGCCTTTCTTTCGTCTTGGTCTGGACTCTCTGCTGAAAACTGTTCAGCATCATATCAACACACAAGCCTCCACTGACAGATGGGTGGTGACTACAAATTAGGTGCGCTGGCATGGAATTGAACCTGGGTCTTCCCCATTGAAGGTGAGGATTCTACCACCGAACCACCGCCACATAGAAAAATGTACCCCAAGTGGTGAAGCAAAATATATACAGAGATCCTAACATTTGTTAAGAATGTATGAATGTATTAAGAACATTGATGTATTGTTTAATATGCCATCATCTTTTTTTACATTTTACAGAGCCCTTTCTTAAACATTAACTCATTTGATCCTAATGACAAATCAGATAACTAATCAGAATACTGCTCTTTTTACATTTTAGGAAAAGAAGTCAAGTTTCCAGAGGATCTGCTGAGTTGATTAGGATCATTATTTTGTAGTTTAATGCTTGAAGATTACAGAAAAAAAACAACGCCATGAGCATTACTAATATATTCGTCCAATTTATTCAAGTTTAAAGGAAAAAGGAAAGTAAGAAAAAGCTATATTAGCATTCAGCTTATCATAAATTTTCCAAGTGCACACTCCTATTAATTGAAAGTCTGTTTTAAAATTGTCATTTAAAGTATGAAACACAAAATAACATGAAGCAAAGAAGACTATGGAGGAGCTATATATTGGAGTGGGCATGGATGATGGATCATGCTCACTGTGTATAAAATTGCTGTTAAGCCTTCACAATTCACTTATCAGAGGCATTTGAAAGGTCATTCTTTGTCTTGCTCTTGTGTGTGCATTTCTGCTTATACCCTCCAAGTTATGATCTAATATTAAAATAAGTGTAATTTGACATATATTTAATCTTAGAAAAAAAGGTTTTTCAGAATTAGAATAAGTCTTGAATATAGCTTATTCTTTTTCAAATATATTCTAACCTGATAATTCAGGAATGATGTAGTTGAAAAAGGACTGAAATTTTACTTTGATTTGCTCTTTCTGGATGACATTTGTACCTCTTAATTATTATGTAATCTTGGGTAAGGAACTTAAATATTTCTAAGTATGATTTTTTTTATCCATAATTTTGAAAATGTAACTTTCCTGGTTACTTCACTGGGCTACAATGAAAATCACATGAGATACCCGATGTATCATTAATGAAACACATATTAGGAGCAGTATGACATAATGGTAAAGAGTACAGGCTTTAGAATCAAAGTCTGTGTTTAATACTGATTTTTCCAATTTACAACTTTGTGTCCCTGGGTGAATAAACTATGCCACAATTTCTTTACCTGTAAATAAATTTGATAATAATAGCTCTATGTGACTGTGACGATTAAAGAAAATAATGCATCTAATTTTTTTAGGTTAGTACTTAGAACATAGTAAATAATATTCTAGTGTTTTACTATTATGTCATAATGATGACAACGAAGATGATGATGATGACGATGATGATGATGATAATGATGATGGGCCAGAAACTAGGACTCACAGCCATTTCTTTCAGTAGCTTTAACCATGGAAACACGTAAACTTGTAGTTATAATGCTAAAATTAAATTACTCTGAAATTAAACCTATAATATTGTTGAAAGTTAATTCATAAAGCCTAGAAAAAATTTCAGCTTCCTCAAAATATTTACATTCAAACTGAAAGCATACTGATTCCCTTTTGTTGCTCCTTTCTTTTGACAGGAGGCCCCTAGACATTAACTCCACAGGAGGAATTCAGAAGTGGTGCAAAGGTCCTGAATCTCCACATCTGTACACCAAACCAGAATTTGCCAAACAACATCGTATCTTAGGTCTATTACAGGACTGTAATACAATTATTTTAAAGAGTCTCTATTTTTGTTGTAGTTAGGTGAAGTCAAATCAGTTACCATTGATAGCAACCCTATGTACAACAGAAAGAAACGCTGCCTGGTTCTGTGCCATCCTCACAATCCTGCTATGTTTGAGCCCATTGTTGTAGCCACTATGTCAATCCATCTTGTTGAGGATCTTCCTCCTTTTCACTGGCCCTCTATTTTGCCAAGCATGATGTCTTTCTCCAGGGACTGGTACCTCCTGTTAACGTGTCCAAAGTACATGAGACTAAGTCTCACTATCATCATTTCTAAGAAGCATTCTGGCTGTACTTCTTCCAAGACAGATGTGTTCATTCTTCTGGCAGTCCATTCAATATTTTTCGCCAACACCATAATTCAAAGACATCAATTCTTCTTCAGTCTTCCTTTTTCATTGTGCAGCTATCTCATGCATATGAGGCAATTGAAAATATCATGGCTTGTGTCAGGTGAACCTTAGTTCTCAAAGCTCTTTAAAGAGATCTTTTGCAGCAGATTTACCAAAGCAAAACGTCATTTGATTTCTTGACTGCCGTTTCCATTGGAGTTGATTGTGGATCCAAGTAAAATGAAATTCTTAACGACATCAATCTTTTCTCCATTAACCATGATGTTACTTATTTTTCCTCTTTTTGTTGAGAGGATTTTTGTTTTCTTTATTTTGAGGTATGATCCATACTGAAGGCTGTGGTCTTTGATCTTCATCAGTAAATGCTTCAGGTCCTCTTCACTTTCAGCAAGCAAGGTTGTGTCATCTGCATAATGCAGGTTGTTAATGAGTCTTCCTCCAATCTTGATGCCATGTTCTCCTTTATATAGTCCATCTTCTTGGATTATTTGCCCAGCATACAGATTGAGTAAGTATGGTGAAAGAATACAACCCAGACACATATCTTTCCTGATTTTATACCATGCAGTATCCCCTTCTTCTGTTTGAAAGACTGCCTCTTGGTCTATGTGCAGGTTCCTTATAAGTACAATTAAACATTCTGAAATTCCCATGCTTTCTAATGTTATCTATAATTTGTTATGATCCATACAGTTGAATACCTTTGCATAGTCAGTAAAACACAGGTAAACATCTTTCTAGTATTCTCTGCTTTCAGCCAAGACCCATCTGAAATCAGCAAAGATATCCTTCATTCCATGTCCTCTTCTGAATCTGGTCTGAATTTCTGGCAGTTCCCTGATGATGTACTGCTACAACTGTTTTTGAATTACCTTCAGCAAAAATTTACTTGTGTGTGATAATAATGATACTGTTTAATAATTTCCACATTCTGTTGGACCACCTTTCTTTGTAATGGGCATAAATACGGATCCCTTCTAGTCAGTTTGCCAGGTAGCTGTCTTTCAAATTTCTTGGCATAAAAGAGTTAGTGCTTCCAGTGTTGCTTCCTTTTGTTGAAACGTCTCAATTGGTATTCAATCAGTTGTCTGTCCCCCCAGCCTTGCTTCTCTCTAATGCCTTCAGTGCAGGTTGGATTTCTTCCTTCAGTACCATTGGTTTTTGATCATATGAAACTTCATTAAATGATTGAACGTCAACCAAATGATTTTGGTACATTTACTCTGTGTATTCCTTCCATCTTCTTTTGATGTTTCTTGCACAGTTCAATATTTTGCCCATAGAATCCTTCAGTATCGCCACTTGAGGCTTCAATTTTTTCTTCAGTTCCTTGTTCTTGGGAAATGCTGAGAGTGCTCTTCCCTTTTGGTTTTTAACTTCAGGTCTTTACACATTTTATTATAATACTTTACTGTGTCTTCTTGAGACAACCTTTGAAGTATTTTGTACAGCTCTTTTACTTCATCAATTCTTCCATTTGTTTTAGCTATTCTAGGCTCAAGACCAAGTTTTGGAATCTCTTCTGACATCCATTTTGGCCTTTTCTTTTTAATTACCTCCTGTCTTTTAATTACCTGTTTTTTCTTAATGTATGATGTCCTTGATGTCATCCCACAATTAATCTGGTCTTTGGTCATTAGTGTCCAATGTGTAAAAACTGTTCTTGAGGTGGTCTCTAAATTAGGGTTGGATATACTCAAGGTCATACTTTGGTTCTCATGGACCTGTTCTAATTTTCTTCAGCTTCAACTTGAACTTTCATATGAACAATCAATGATCTGTTCCATAGTAGTCTGCCCTCAGCCTTGATCTGACTGATAATATTGAGCCTCTCCACTGTCTCTAGTTGTTTTGATTTCTGTGTATTCCATTTAGTGAGGTTCACGTGTATATTTGCTGTTTATGTTGTTGAAAAAAGGTACTTGCAATGAATAATTTGTTGGTCTTGTAAAATTATATCATGTGATCTCCAGCATTGTTTCTATCATCAAGGCCATATTTTCCAACTACTGACCCTTCTGTTTCCAACTTTTGCGTTTGAATCACCAGTAATTATCAATGCATCTTGAGTGCATGTTTGATCAATTTCAGACTTCAAAAGTTCATAAAAATCTTCCATTTCTTTATCTTTGGCATTAGTAATTGGTGCATAAAATTGAATAATAGTCATACTAACTGGTCTTCCTTGTAGGTGTATGGATATTATCCTCTCACTGACAGGGCTGTACCTCAGGATAGTTCTTGAGAAGTTATTTTTGAAGATGAACACGGTGCCATTCCTCTTCAATTTGCAATTCCTGGCATAATAAGCCATTTGATATTCCAATTCAAAATGGTCAATACAAGTCTATTTCAGCTCATTAACATCTAGGTTATGATCTTTATGCATCCCATTTCATTTTTGGTGACTTCCAAATTTTCCTAGATTGATACTGCGTACATTCCGTGTTCTGATTATTAATGGATGATTGCAGCTGTTTCTTCTCATTTTAAGTTGTGCCACATTGGCAAACGAAGGTCCTAAAAGCTTGACTCCATCCATGTCATTAAGGTCAACTCTACTTTGAGGAGGTAGCTCTTCCCCAGTTGTCTTTTAAGTGTCTTCCAACCTGAAAGGCTCATCTTCCAGGACTATATCAGACAATGTTCCCCTGCTATTCATAAGGTTTTCCCTGGCCAACTTTTTTAGAAGTACATTGCCAGGTCCTACATCTTGTCTATATTAGTCTGGAATCTCAACTGAAACCTGTCCACCATGGGTGACCCTATTGGTATTTGAAATACTGGTGGCATAGTTTTCAGCATCACAGCAACATACAAGCTACCACAGTACCAGAAACCTACAAATGAGTGGTATAAATGGATAAGTCCCTAGGTGGTACAAATGGTTAAGTGCTCCACTACTAACTGAAAGGCTGGCATTTTGAACCACCCCAGAGGAACCTTGGAAGACAGGTCCTGGCAATCTGTTTCTGAAAGGTCACTTCCAGAAGATCAGGAGTCTGAATTGACTCAACAACAGCAAGAACAAAAAGTAACAACAACAACTAATAGCAACAACTACAGTGATCTTTTATGTATAACTCTACAATTAAGAACACAAACTTTTTGAACTTAAAGTCCAAATGGGCAGAAGTGAGTATGAAATGAAGATTTTAACTCTTGGAATACTGAATACTAGTATAAAACAAAACAAAACAAAAAACTCATAAAACAATGGAATAAAAAGGGAAGTTCGGTTAATTATTTGGTACTGTTGAGAATTTATGTTTGTCTACTATGAGTGGGGTGATGTGATGTCCCAGTTTGCTGGATTTGTCCCATGTTAATTCCTATTTTCCTGGCATAATTATTAGTACTCCTTTCACATTCAAGAGTGTTTCATTTTGTATGTTAAATACTGTTACCAAATTTATAATTTGATTGCAACTTTTTAAAAATTCAATATTTTGTATGTTAATTGTGTATGTATGTGTGTTAGGTGCTGTCGAGTCAATTCCAACTCATAGAGATCTTATGTACAACAGAACAAAACACTGCCCAGTCCAGTGCTATCCTCACAATCCTTGCTATATTTGAGCCCATTGTTGCAGCCACGTTGTCAACCCATCTCGTTGATGGTCTTCCTCTTTTTTGCTAACCCTCTACCAAGAATGATATCTGTCTCCAGGGACTTGTCTCTCCCGATAACATGTCCAAAGTACATGAGGCAAAGTCTCACTACTTTTGCTACTAAGGAGCATTCCAGCTGGAAATCTTCCAAGACAGATTTGTTTGTTCTCTGGCAGTCCATGGCATATTCAATATTCTTTGCCAACACCATATTTTAAAGGCATCAATTCTTCTTCAGTGTTCCTTATTCATTGTCCAGCTTTCACATGCATATGAGGTGACTGAAAATACCATGGCTTGGGTCAGGTGCACCTTAGTCCTCAAAGTGACATCTTTGCTTTTTAACACTTTAAAGAGGTTTTTTGCAGCAGATTTGCCCAATGCAATATGTCATTTGATTTCCTGATTGCTACTTCCGTGGACATTGATTGTAGATCCAAGTACAATGAAATCCTTGACAACTTTAATCTTTTCTCCGTTTAACATGATGTCACTTATTGATCAAGTTTTGAGGATTTTTGTTTTCTTTATATTGAGGTGCAGTCCATACTGAAGGCTGTGGTCTTTGATCTTCATCAGTAAGTGCTTCAAGTCCTCTTCACTTTCAGCAAGAAAGGTTGCATCATATGCCTATCTCAGGTTATTATTGAGTCATCCTCCAACTGATGCCACATTCTTGTTCATATGGTCCAGCTTATTGAATTACTGGCTCAGCATACAGATTGAATATGTATGGTGAAAGGATACAACCCTGACGCACACCTTTCCTGACTTTGAACTAAAAAGTATCCCCTTGTTCTGTTCAAAAGACTGCCTCTTGGTGTATGTACAGGTTCCTCGTGAGCACATTTAAGTGTTCTGGAATTCTCATTCTTTGCAATGTTATCCATAATTTGTTAGGATTCACACAGTCGAATGCCTTTGCATACTCAATAAAACACTGGTAGTCATCTTTCTGGTATCCTCTGCTTTCAGCCAAGATCCATCTGACATCAGCAATGATATCCCTTGTTCCATGTCCTCTTCTGATTACAGCTTGAACTTCTGGCTGTTCCCTGTCATTGTACTGCTTCAACCACTTTTGAAGAATCTTCGCCAAATTTTTGTTGTGTGTGATATTAGTGATATTGTTTGATGATTTCCACTTTCTGTTGGAAAACCTTTCTTTGGAATGGGCACAAATATGAATTACCTCCAACAGGGGGGCAAGGAAACTGTCTTCCAAATTTGTTCACATAGACAAGTGAGCATTTCCAGTGTTGCATCTGCTAGTTGAAATACTTCAACTGGTATTCCGGAAATTCCTAGAGCCTTGTTTTTCACCATTCGCTTCAGTGAAGCTTGAACTTCTCCCTTCAGTATCATTGGTTCTTGATTATATGCTACCTCCTGAAATGGTTGAACAGCAATCAATTCTTTCTGGTACATTGACTCAGTGTATCCTTTCCATCATCTTTTGATGCTTCCCATGTCTTTCAGTATTTTCCCCATAGAATCCTTCAATATTGCAACTCAAGGTTTGAATTTTTTCTTCAGTTCTTTTAGCTTGAGAAATTCTGAGTGTGTGCTTCCTTTTTGGTTTTCTTACTCCAGATCTTTGCACATTTCATTATAATACTTTACTTTATCTTCTCAAGCCACCCTTTGAAATCTTCTGTTTAGCTCTTATATTTCATCATTTCCTCCATTCATTTAGCTACTTTGTGTGTTTCAGAGTTTGTTCTGATATCTATTTTGGTCTTTTCTTTCTTTCCTGTATTTTTAATGACCTCTTGCTTTCTTCATGTATGATGTCCTTGATGTCATTCCACAACTCATCTGATCTTTGATCATTATTGTTCAGTGCATTAAATCTATTCTTTAGATGGTCTCTAAATTCAGGTGGAATATACACAAGGTCGTTTTTGGCTCTTGTGGACTTGTTATAATTTTCTTCAGCTTCAACTTGAAGTTCTGTATCAGCAGTTGATGGTCTGCTCCCCATCTGGTCCCTTGCCTTGTTCTGGCTGATGCTGTTGAGCTTCTCTATTGTCTCTTTCCACAGACGTGGTCAATTTAATTAGTGTGTTTTCCATCTGGCAAGGTCCATGTGTACAGTAGCTGGTTATGTTGTTGAAAAAATGTATTTGCAATGAATAAGTAGTTGGTATTGCAAAAATTCTGTCATGTGCCCCCTGAGGTCATTTCTATCACCAAGGCCATATTTTCCAACTACTGATCCTTCTTCTTTGTTCCCAACTTTCACATTTCAATCACTAGTAATTATTAACGCATCTTGATTGCATGTTTGATCCATTTCAGTCTTCAGAACTTGGTAAAAATCTTCAATTTCCTCACCTTTGGCATTAGTGTTTGGTGCATAAATTTGAGCATTAGTTGTATTAACTGGTATTCCTTGTAGATGTAGGAATATCATCCTATCACTGACAGCATTGTACTTTAGGATAGATCTTGAAATTTCTTTTTGATGATGGACGCAACACCATTTCTCTTTAATTTGTCATTTCCAGCATAGTATACCATATGATTGTCCAATTCAAAATGGCTAATACCAGCCCATTTCAGCTCACTTATGCCTAGGATATTGTTGTTTATGTGTGCCATTTCTTCATTTTTGATGACTTCCAGTTTTCCTAGATGTATGTTAAGTACTGTCACCTACTTTATAATTTGAATGCAACTTTAAAAGAAATCAAAATGAAGTCAAAACAAGTATATG
Source organism: Dugong dugon (assembly GCA_030035585.1). Lineage (NCBI taxonomy): Eukaryota > Metazoa > Chordata > Mammalia > Sirenia > Dugongidae > Dugong > Dugong dugon. The sequence goes on from CM057479.1 coordinate 42,490,854, forward strand.
TGTGTAAGTGTTATGCATTTTTTAGAACTAAAAATGGAATTCCATGAGACTGGTCATAGCAATGGAAACTTTAGTTTATTCTACAAAATAAAAGTGAATGAAATTTTGATGATATTGAAGCTATACATTAGAAGCTGAATAAAGAGAATACTTGCTAAGTGCTCAGTTAGACAGTTGGCAGTATAATCATAATTCAGCAAGACCCAGTATCTCATAATGGTTGTTATACCTTGAAGCCAGACATTCTTAATTTGAATCAATATTAATGTTTGAGACTTTAGTTGGTCTTTCCTTCTTTCTACTGTAGCTTGAGACTTCAGTTTGGTCATCTGGAAGACATGGATAATAACAAAACCCTCATCAAGGGATTTTTGTGAAGATATAATGGCATAATTCTAATATTTAGCACCGTGACTGACATATAAGTGATCAGAAATTATTAACTATATTGGCTACTAATTCTATAATGATAGTGAATAATAATTGACCAATTTCTAGCTTCACTGCAACACTTATTATTTGTTGTAAACATATTATAGCCAGGGGAATTGCTATCTACAAAATTAGGTAAAATCAAAAGGAACAAATTTAGCTTTTTATTTATTTTTTAAATTTTTTTATTGTACTTTAGATGAAGGTTTACTGAACAAATAGTTTCTCATTAAACAGTCAGTACACATATAGTTTTCTGACATTAGTCAACAACCCCATGACATGTCAACACTCACCCTTCTCAACCCTGAGGATCTTTTTTTTTGGTGAAACTATACATAGCCAAAGTTACACCATTTTGAAAGTTTCTACATGTACAATTCAGTGACATCAATTACATCCTTCCAGTTACACTGCTATTCTCACTACTCTTTTCCAAATTATTCCATCACCATTATATTCAATTCACTGTCACCTAGGCTTCCCATCAAATCTTTTGAGTTGCTATTGTCAGTCTGATCTCACATAGATAATTCTTTTTTTTTTCTTTTTTTTTTTTTTTTTGGTACTTTAGATGAAGGTTTGCAGAATAGTTTCTCATTAAACAGTTAGTATACATATTGCCCTATGACAATGGTTAACAACCCTGTAACATGTCAACACTGTCCCTTCTCAAACTTGGGTTCCCTATCACCAGCTTTCCTGTCCCCTTCTGCCTTCTAGTCCTTGTCCCTGGACTGCTGTGCCTTATTAGTCCTGTTTTGTTTTATGAGGCTGTTCAATCCTCGGCTGAACCGCGAACTTCAGGAGGGGCTTCACCACTGAGCTAAAAGGGTATCCGGGGGCCATACTCTCAGGGTTTCTCCAGTCTGTCATGCCAGTAACTCTGGTCTTTTTTTTGTGAGAGTTAAAATTCTGTTCTACATCCTTTTTCAGCTCTGTCCAGGACTCTCTATTGTGATCCTGGTCAGAGCAGTCAGTGGTGGTAGCTGGACACCATCTAGCTGTACTGGACTCAGTCTGGTGAAGGCCATGGTAGCTGTGGTCCATTAGTCCTTTGGACTAATCTTTTCCTTGTATTCTGTTCTCTTCATTCTCCCTTGTTCCCGAAGGGGTGAGACCAGTGGAGTATCTTAGATGGCTGCTCACAGGCTTTTAAGACCCCAGACACTAATCACCAAGGCAGAAAGTAGAACATTGTCTTTGTAAACTGTGTTATGCCAATTGAGCTAGATGTTCCCTGAGACCACAGTCCCCAGAGCCCTCCGCCCAGCAATTCAGTCCCTCAGGGAGTTTCGAAGTGTCTATGCAGCTTCCATGACCTTTCCTTGTACAAGTTGTGCTGGCTTCCCCAGTAATGTGTACTGTTTTACCCTTCACCAAAGTTGCCACTTAGCTATTTAGTCCCCCCCACCCATCCCATCCCTCGTAACCAACAAAGATTGTTTCTTTTTGTGTGTAAACTTTTACACAAGTTATACAGTAGAGGTCTCATACAATATTTTCCTTTTGTGAATGACTTATTTCACTCAGCATAATGCCCTCTAGTTTTGTTCCTCTTAATCTCCTGTGCTGAGTTCCCTTTGTTTGTGTTTTGTTTTTGTTTGTTTCATTTCTTTTTTTTTTTTTTTTGGTAGGTTTTGTTTTTACAGAGAGTTTATGTTTTTATTCTTTATTTTGATGAGTAGGTTTGTTAACTTTCTTTGTGGTTACCATGAAATTTACCCTTATCTTCCTAGATTGGAACCAGTCTATTACTACTTGATATTGCTTGACTTCCTCTCCATTAGAATGTTCTATATCTACACTGTTTATTCCATCTTTTATTGTTCTGATACTGTTGTCATTTACAGATTAACCTCCCTGGTTCCCTTTTGTAATTCTTTTGGTTTTGCATAGTCCTTAAGAGTTCATTTCCTGGGTTGGTATCTGGCTACTACGATCCTGCATCCTATATTCAGCCTGTGGTCTGATATTTTTAGTTCTCAGATCGAAAGACTTCCTTTAATAAGTCTTGTAAGTTTGGTTTGGTTTTTACATAGTCCCTTAATTTATGTTTATCTGGAAATGACCTAATTTCACCATCATATTTTGAATGAGAGTTTTGCAGGATATATCATTCTTGGCTCGAAATTTTTTTCTGTCAAGGTTTTATATATGTCATCCCATTGCCTTCTTGTCTGCATGGTTTCTGCTGAATAATCCGAGCTTAGTTTTATTGTTTCTCCTCTGTATGTGACTTTTTGTTTTTCTTGTGCTGCTCTCAGGATTCTTTGTCTGTCTTTGGTTTTAGCGAGTGTGATTATGATATGCCTTGGTGATTTTCTTTTAGGGTCTATCCTATATGGGGTTCGTTGAGCTTCTTGGATGGTCAGATTTTCATCTTTCATGATATTGGGGAAGTTTTCTGTTAGCAATTCTTCAATGACCCTCTCTGTGTTTTCTGTTTTCTCCCCCTGTTCTGGAACACTGATCACTCACAGATTTTTGCTTTTGATTATATCCCACATAATTTTCAGGGTCTCTTCATTTTTCTTCATTCTTTTTTCTGAGTGTTCCTCAAACAGAGTTGTATCCAAGTGTTTGTTTTCAATTCCACTGATCCTGTCTTCCACCATTTCAAATCTGATCCTCAGCCCTTCTGTGACACTGTCCATTTCTGAAATCTTGTTGTTTATCTTTTGGATTTCTAATTGTTGTTTTTGTATAATTTCTAGTTGTGAATTTATTTTGGCATTTTGTTCCTGCATTATTTTCCTGAATTCTTCCATTTTTTTGTCTGTATTTTTTATGAATTTGTCTGCCTTTTCCATGAATTTGTCTATTTTTTCCTCATTTTTGTCTGCTTTTTGCTTCAACTCTTGGATAATTCTGAGTATTAGATTTTGAATTCCTTATCAGGTGGTTGTAGTGCCTTTTTTTCTACTGAAAAGTCATCTGGTGTTTTATTTTGAATGCCTACTGGAACCATCCTGTCTTGTTTTTGTAAATGTTTTGATATTGTCTGCTGTCTTCAGGGCATTCACTAGTTATTTTTCTCATTTACTGATTGTAGATTTGTTTATTTCATCCTGTTTTTTATTTAATTTGGCTATGTCTGAGCAGGCGGGCTGTGTGTTCTTTGTTGTTTGCTCATCTGTGTTCACAATACTTTTCGCCTCCTTCTCCAGTTGGCAGGGTCAGTTGCTCAGGTATGGTACAGCAGGGTAGTTTTAACTGAAGAGGAGTTGCTGGGATGGGTTGTTTGTGGCACTTACTACAGCCACCAGGTCAGGTTGGTAATCAGTGCAGGGCAGGTTCTGGTAGGCCATGCCTGTGCTGCTTGTTGGTGTGATGTTAAGTGCATGGTGCAGGTAGGCAGGATGGAGTGGGGAGATTGTGATGTATGGAGCTACGATGGGTACGGGAGAGAGGGCAGAGGAACAGGAGTCCAAAACATACAAATAAACAAAAAAGAGTGCTGGGGGAGCTTGCCGTTGGAGTGGAGAGATGAGAGACTACGAAATGGAGAAAAACAAAAAGGGGAAGAAGAAGAAAAATAAGAAAAGAATGAATAAATAAAAATTAGAAAGAAAAAAGAACAGCAAAGTTCCCAGGGATTTCACTGGTGCAGCTACGAGGTCTGGGGAAGTTGTTCCCAGGTGTTTAAGTATATCCTGGCTAGGAGGCGTAGAGGTATTCAGTGCCAGGTATCCAGGGGACAGGAAGAGAAGGAAGGTATAGAGAGACAAGAAACTGAGTAATGAAGAAAAACAAAAAGGCAAAAGGAGGGAAAAGAAAACAAAACAAATTAAAAAAAAAAAAAGAACAATAAAACCCCCCCAAAAAACAGAAGAAGAAAAAAAAACGGTGAAAAAATAAATACCCTCAGGGATCCCTCTGCGCATCTGCACAATCTGAGGGGATAGGTCCCAAGCTGTACAGAACTGCCCAGCCAGAACGGGCTCCCAACCTGAGAAAAGAAAAAGAAAACAAACAAACAAAAAAAAGCCCCAGGATCCCCCAGTGTGGCAGCACAGACTGGGAAGCAGTTCCACACTTGAACAGAGCTCCACAGCCCCTCAGGAAGAAGCAAAGATGGTGCACGGAGCCACGTATTTGAGCGAAAGGAGGGGGAGGTGGTGAGAGGTAAGGAAGAAATCAAAAGTACCTGGAAAAAAAGCAACACCAACAGCCAACAAATGGCACTCAGAAAGCCGGCTAGTGTAGGTGGGTGGAATTCAAGTAGCCGGTGCTTCCCGGACAAGAGACTGTGGCCTTGGGAAGCAGAGGAGGCTGAGTGGGGGTGAAGAAGGGTGGGGGCTGGGAAAGAATATATCACTGTTTACTGGTTGTTCTGTCTCCTGCCGGAGGCTCTGTGAAGCTGCTTTCTCGTACCCACTATTTGTTGGTCTCTGATTGTAGTCCAAGATGGCAGATCCGTGCTGCATTAGCTGATAGAGGACCTCTCCATGTATGTCTCCTTGCTCTCTGTTCTCTGTCAGTTTCTTATTCCATTTGGTGCTTGGCTGAGTTCTTTATCTCTTCATTTGATGTTTAGGATTTCAGGATTGCTGTTTTCTTTGTTTGGTTTAGTTTTTCGGGTCTTTGCTGTGGAGGGACCGTGTGGTGCTTCTGCCTAGAGCTCCTTGTTACCAGAAGCCAAACTTTGTTTTTTAAATAATTTTTATTGTGAAAACTAGTGACAGATTTTCCTAAAAAATAAGTTATACATTAAAATTTGAAGTATTATCTCTCATATGGATTCCATGAGGCAAGAAACTTCTTAAGGAGAATTATTGGATGTTTATAATATATATATTATATTATATTAAAAAAACATGGCACACAGTATTCTAAAAGAGAGAAATAATATGTGGATTATTTTTGTTGTTGTTGTTTTGTTTTTTCTTATAAAGTCCCTGGGTGGTACAAATTGTTAACACACTTGGCTGCTAACAGAAGGTTTGATGGTTCAAGTCCAGAGACCTCTTGGAAGAAGATGTCTTGGAAGAAAGGCATGGCAAGGTAATTCAAAAAAATCAGCCATTGAAAACCATATGGAGCACAGTTCTACTCTGACATACGTGTGGTCACTATGAGTATGTCATTGACTCCAGCACAACCAGTTTTATGGCTATTTAAAGAAATAATGGGAAAAATTTGACTGCATCACTTCTTGGCTATGTGGAACTCCCAAAATGAGATTTTTTAATATTCTACACAATAGTCAATTTTATCAAAAATTCATATCACCACCATAACAACCTCAAAACTATGTAGTATTTCAGTGGATATGTTCTCACAGTTCACAAATACTATTTGTTTTGGCCCTCATAAAAACCCTGTGATTTAGACAAGACAGGTCTACCAATCTCTAGGGCATGACTCTTTCTAAAAAGATAATGTGACAAATAACCATCACTTTAAAAAAATAAAAGACATGGGACTACTTTAACTATAAAAAATGACAATAATAATATTGTAGACAAAAAGCTGAATATTTGCTTTCTCTGTAGGAATCAGTGCTGGTTCTGTCAAATATATGTATAGGGCATAATTCAGTTTCAGCATCTGTAAAATATTAACAGAAATAATTGCCTCTCAAGATTGTTGTAAAAATTCAATAACATGCATAAAATTCTCATATAAATCCCTACACATAATGAATGCTTCCACATAGTATTGTTTTTTTCTCTTCCACAAAACACCAAGCGATTTCAGTTTGATGTTAAGAATGAATTCTTCCTCAGGAAATTGAAATTAATGTTCTGCCAAGAACTATCAGAAGAGGTTATTGAGTTTTCATTGCAATTAAAATTTAAATGATAAAACATTAAATATTACTACTACTACTAATACTGAGCAGTATTTCATTCTGTTGTACATAGGGGCACTATGAGGTAGAACCAACTCAACAGCAACTAACACCACCACCACCACTACTACTAATAGTAATAGCGATAATGTTATCAGCAGAAATACTACTACTACTACTAATAATAATAATAAATCTAACTCTTATTTAGTGTTTATTGGGGTTTGATATTAATCTTTTCTATCTTCAAAATGATCCCAGTAGGCACAATAATTATCTCTATTTCAAAGGTCAACAAGCTAAGAGAAGTAGCTTGCCCAAAATTAAACGGCTAGTAAGTGGTGAGGTTGTTGAGTGTTAACCCAGGAAATTCACCTCAGTGTCTATGCTCTTTTTATTCTATGGATTATTTATGAATTATAGACTGTCTATAATAAAGATTTTAATAATGATTTTTAGAAAAATTGACATATTACTGGTTGACGAAATGAATTGAATTATTTGCCTCCTTAGGCATTTTTTCAGGCAGGCACAATGTGGGGTAAAGAAATGACATGTTAAATAATACAAATTCGAATTCCTTTTTTGGTTAATTTGTTTCTCACTTCCACTCTAGTAAAACATAAGGATTTTATCACTTGAAGCACAGCAGTGTTAAAATCGATAAATAATTTGGAATAGGTAATAATGTGTCCTTTGAATGCCTTAAATGTGTAATGGACATTTGCTTTTTGTGCACATTCTACTTCATTTTACCGTTTAATAAAAAGTTCATACATGGAAATAACCAAGTAGTTATGAGATTATTCTGGACAGGACATTAAAATCGAAATGATTAACATAATAGCTCAACATTTTGTGGTCTCGGGTTTTTCAAATAAATAAAATTTTTCATTTTTTATAAAGAATTTCCCATGTGTTTCAGAAGAGTCAACGCTTTCTTCAAACTTTTAATAGATTGTTGTTGTTGTGTGCCGTCCTGTGAATTTTCAACTCATAGTGACCCCATGTGACACAGTAGAACTGCCTCACAGGGTTTTTTAGGCTGTAGTATTTATGGCAGCAGACAGCCAAGTCTTTCCTCCTGCAGGACAGCTGGGCAGGTTCGAACCTCCTACTTTTCTGTTAGCAGCCAAGTGCTTTACCTGTTGCACCACCAGAGCTCCTTTCTTATAATAGGCATACGAAAAGGAAATTTCAAATATCTTTAAGACTTCTCTCTCCTTTGTCTTTATTGCACTGAAGATTCCAGCAAGCAGCTGAAGATAATAATATCTTTTGAATTATTAAACCAAAACTTTACTGCTTACATTAATGAAAAATCGAAAGACGCATCTTTACTACAAGAAGAGTTGTGAAGAAAAATAAACTATTACTTTGATTTGCACCTCATATTGTCATATTACATCAAATATAGCATTAGAATTAACAAATATAATTTTAAAACTATTAGAATTTTTGTTTATCTGAGCTTTTTCAAATTTTTCATATTTTTTATAAAACAAATACGACATTTTTGAGAAAACGTAAAAATATAAACAAGCAAAATAATTTCATAACATTTCTTAACCAAGATGACTATTATTTTTTAATATATAACAAAGTACAACTAATTTCAGTGTTTTTTTCTTTTTCCTAATTAGATTTATCTAATTTCTCCAAAATATTTATATTATATGTATATCTTTATGAATATCTACATTTATATCTCTACCTGTAGACATATATTTTCAGTTATAAAATCAGAGCTTATGGATTTTTCTGCAACTTGTGTTTCTATTTAATTTATATTTTAGTATTTTTCCATGTCAGTAATGGTCCTGAAACTGAAATTGTTAGACAATGTTATTTCTAGTTTTGTTCAAAATTTGGGTGTCAGATTCACAAACTACTCTCCAGATTTTTTAAATTTTCCTTTTGCATGTGGTATGTTGAAAATCAGTAAGAAAAAATGTCTTGCCTAAAGTTAACAGTTAAAATATTCTAAAGCTCGGACTGAAATCTCAGTGTTTAAGCCAAGCTTGCCATTTTCCCTGTTCTACTAGTAGAGGCATGGTTTTGTTCAATACTCTATCCATAGAATCTAAAAGAAAGAGTAAGCTCTTAATATATTTTATTTTTATATTCTGAGGTTTTGTAGTTTTAATCTGGGTGTTCTTTCAATACTGCAAATTCTTGCTTAATTACGTTTACTTTATGTGGAAACGTGTGTCGTACTTCTTTTGCCTCTGAGCTTGGTTTTAAGAACTTTTTTTGTTAAAAACTTTAATGTTCATGCTTACTTTTCTTCTTAAGATAACTTTAATGGGTGTAGTGTTCTCATTTTGTTGTTGTCTTTGATTATTTATGTTGAATTTTCTGTGACTAGCACTGGGAAGAGATTCTATGGGAGGGGAATTTGCTGGCTTCCTTTGTTCCGTCCTTCCCTTTTCTGTCACAACAATGAAATGAAGTTTCTTCAATAAATCAACCATAAATAGAACCATTTCTGTTATAATACCTTATTTTTTTCTATTTTCTGATTTTAGTAAGCTTTGATCTTTAGCCACTTCTTAATTCCTGTTCACCACCAAGTCTCCAAGGAACCCATTTCCAAAAGGGAGCCTCCTTCACTTCTAGAGCTGATGCCTACTTGAAAATGCTATCTTAGATCTCATGCATTTCTGAAGACAGTCCATTTGAACACCTACTAAATATTCTGTATGTTTCTTACTCTAGTTAGGACCCTCTACTTTTGAACATAAATCTCAGTAGATAAAATTTGTGATCATTCTCGCTAAGACCCTACAGCACACGTCTATGTTCTTTGTATATTCCTATGATTTTTCATTCAGGTGTTGGCTTCCTTAGCTTAAGTACTAGCACTAAAGCACACTCTGTTTTCTTGGGAGGTTATTTGCACCTGAAGTAAATTGAAGTATGTAATCCTAGTTATGGTGTAGGCATTAACTGTGGGTGATTTTATTGTATATCATCATTGATCCACCACTCATCTGTCAGTTTGTTATAATGTGGTGGTTTGAATGTTGCTGTGATGCTGGAAGCTATGCCACCAGTATTTCAAATAACAGCAGAGTAACACATGGTGCACAGGTTTCAGAGGAGCTGACAGACTAAGATAGACTAAGAAAAAGGACCTTGTGATCTACTACTAAAATATTTGGCCAGAGAAAACCTTATAACAGCAGAATATTGTCTGATATAATGTCAGGAGATGAGCCCCTCAGGTTGGAAGGTAATCAAAATATGACTGGGGAAGAGCTGCTTCCTCAAAGGATAGTCGACCTTAATGACATAGATGTAGTAAAAATTTCAGGACATTCATTTGCTAATGTGCCATGACTCAAAATGAGAAGAAATTGCTATAAACATTCCTTAGTAATCAGAACATAGAATGTATGAAGTATGAATCTAGGAAAATTAGAAGTCACCAAAAATGAAATGGAATGCATAAAGATTGATATCCGAGGCATTAATGAGCTAAAATAGACCATATTCGCCATTTTGAATAGGACAATTGTATGGTCTACTATGCTGGGAATGACAAATTAAAGAGGAATGGTGTCACATTCATAGTCAAAAAGAACATTTCAAGATCTTTCTTGAAGTATAACACTGTCAGTGAGAGGATAATACCCATTTCCCACAAGGAAGACCAGTTAATACAACTATTATTCAAATTCTCACACCAACTACTAATGCCAAAGAAGGAAACATTGAAGATATTTATGAACTTTAGAAGTTGGAAATTGAGCAAACATGCAATCAAGATGCATTGATAATTATAGGTGATTGGAATGCAAAAGTTGGAAACAAAGAAGGAAAAGTATTTTAAAACATGGCCTTGGTGATAGAAATCACATGGTAGCTCGCATAATAGAGTTTTGAAAGAACAACAGCTTATTTATTACAAATAGCTTTTTTCAACAACATAAATAACCACTATACACACAGATCTCTCTAGATGGAATACCCAGGAATCAAATTAACTACATCTGTGGAAAAAGAGGATGAAGAAGCTCAATATCATCAGTCAGAACAAGGTCAGGGGCCTACTGAAGAACAGATCATCGTTTGCTCATATGCAACTTAAAGCTGAAGCTGAAGAAAATTAAAACAAGTCCACGAGAGCCAAAGTAAGACCTTGAGTATATCCCACCTGAATTTAGACACTATCTCAAGAATAGTTATGACGCATTGACCATTAAGACCAAAGACCAGACAAGTTGTCAATGACATCAAGGACATCATGCATGAAGAAAGCAAGAGGTCATTAAAGAGACAGGAAAGAAAGAAAAGACCAAAATGGATGTCAGAAGAGACTCAGAAACTTGCTCTTGAACACAAAGTAGCTAAAGCAAAGGGAATAAATGATGACATAAAAGAGGTGAACACAAGATTTCAAAGGGCAGCTTAAGAAGACCAAGTAAAGTATTACAATGACACGTGCAAAGACCTGGAATTAGAAAAACAAAAGGGAAGAACAGTCTCAGCATTTCTCAAGCAGAAAGAAATGAAGAGCAAATTCAAGCCTCGAGTTGCAAGACTGAAGGATTCTATAAGCAAAATATTGAACAAAGCAGGAAGCATCAAAAGAAGATGGAAGGAATAGATAGAGTCACTGTACTAAAAAGAGTTGATCGACATCCAACCATGTCAGGATGTAGCATATGATCAAGAACCAGTGGTACTGAAGGAAGAAGTTCAAGCTGCACTGAAGGCATTGGCGAAAAACAAGGCTCCAGGAATTCGTTGAATACCAACTGAGATGTTTCAACAAATGGACACAACCCTGGAAGCACTTACTCGTCTATGCCAAGGAATTTGGAAGACAGCTTACCTGGCCAACCGACTGGAAGAGATCCATATTTGTGCCCATTCCGAAGAAAGGTTTTCCAACAGAATGTGGAAATTATTGAACAATATTATTAATATCACAGGTGAGTAAATTTTTGCTGAAGGTAAATAAAAAATGGTTGCAACAGTACATCAACAGGGAACTGCCAGAAATTCATGCCAGATACAGAAGAGGATGTGGAATAAGGGATATCATTGCTGATGTCAAATGGAAATTGGCTGAAAGCAGAGAATACCAGAAAATGTTTATCTGTGTTTTTTCGATAATGCAAAGGCATTCAACCGTGTTGACCATAAAAAATTATGGTTAACATTGCAAATGGGAATTCCAGAACACTTGCTTGTGCTCTTGAGGAACTTGTACATAGACTAAGAGACAGTCATTTGAATGAAACGAGAAGCTGCTGAGTGGTTTAAAATCAGAAAAGATGTGTGTCAGGGTTGTATCCTTTCACCATACTTACTCAATCTGTATGCTCAGCAAATAATCCGAGAAGCTGGACTTTATGAAGAAGAACACAGCATCAGATTTGGAAGAAGACTCGTTAACAACCTGCGATGTGCAGATGACATAACCTTGCTTGCTGAAAGTGAAGAGGACTTGAAGCACTTACTGATGAAGATCAAAGACTACAGCCTTCAGTATGGATTGCACCTAAACATAAAGAAAACAAACATCCTCAAAACTGGACCAATAGGAGACTTCACGATAAACAGAGAAAAGATTAAAGTTGTCAAGAATTTCATTTTATTTGGATACACAATCAATGTCCATGAAAGCAGCAATCAAGAAATCAAATCACATAGTGCATTGGGCAAACCTGGTGCAAAAGACTTTTTTAAAGTGTTAAAAAGCAAAATGTTGCCTTGAGGACTAATGTGCATCAGATCCAAGCCACGGTATTTTCAGTGGCCTCATATGCATGCAAAAGCTGGACAATGAATAAGGAATAGTGAAGAAGAATTGATACCTTGGAATTATGGTGTCGGCGAAGAATACTGAATATACCATGGACTGCCAGACAAAGAAAAAATCTGTCTTGGAAGAAGTTCAGGTAGAATGCTCCTTAGGAGCAAGGATGGTGAGACTTTGTCTCATGTACTTTGGACTCACTATCAGGAGGGACCAGTCCCTGGAGAAGGATATTATGCTTGGTAAAGTAGAGGGTCAGCGAAAAAAGATGAAGATCTTCAATGAAATGAATTTACACAGTGGCTGCAACAATGGGCTCAAATATAGCAACTATTGTGAGGATAGTGCTGGTCAGGGCAGTGTTTCGTCCTATTGTACATAGGGTTGCTCTGAGTCAGAACTGACTAAATGGCACCTAAGAACAATAACAGTCCTCCTTAATTTGCTTCCTCCTCCTCAGAAGGATATGCAGAGAGATTTAAATTTTCAAAAGCTGCCATTATCCTTAAGTTACCTGGAAAACCTACAATAATATTTTGAATGGAACAAAGGTGCACTGGTTTAGAAAGAATTCTTTGCAACCTCACAATCCTCCAGAAAAGGAAGACAAATGTAATTGACATAGCAAAGCTTTTATTACAAGAATAATTCTCTCATTCAAAGGACTTTGAATAGGTAGAATATGAAAATGATAGTGCTCAAAGTGATACAGGCAATGCTGCATTGGAATCTAAGCATGATTAAACTAAAGATGGCAAGAAAAAAATGGGGATGCTTTATAGTATCAAAAAGCAGAGTTTGCAACATTAAAATGTCTCATTGCTAAAAAAAAAGTATTTAAAAATAAGTTCCTGAGAAGAGATATTACTTAATAAAAATATCAGATAAAAATATTTTAAGTTTATAATTGTGTTACTATAAATGCCCCTAACTAGTGTAAATTCAGAAAAGCTTTACAGCATTAGAGAAATTGGCACAAAATTATTTAGATGACCCAAGATGAAATCATTTGCATACTTTTAGAAATAAAAATTAAATATCATTATATCCTTTTCACCTTTCTATGAAAAATTTTCTTTCCTCCATTTAGAAAAATTTTTTTAAATAATTTTGAATTAATTTTGGTTTTTAATAAATAGAATACACATATATGTTCAGCATTATTTACTTTCTTTTTTTTAAATTTGGTATTTTAATATGTTCTTAAGTTTTGAAGTGTTCATATATTTAGTTGAACTAAATTATCAGGAGAGATCAGTCCCTGGAGAAAAACACCATACCTGGTATAGCAGAGGGTCAAAGAAAAAGAGGAAGACCATCAACGAGATGGATTGACACAGTGGTTACAATGTGCTCAAGTATGACAATGATCATGAAGATGGCACAGGACCAGGCAGTGTTTCATTCTGTTGTACACAGGGTTGCTATGAGTTGGAACCGACTCAACGGCACCTAACAACAAAAATAACAATTACTTAATTTAATTATTTAAGCTTTAATAATTATATAAGAGTTCTGATTTGCAGTAAAGCACTATTATTAATTTGGTATTCTAAGAAACGAATACCTAAATACTGTTTTATTATTTTCTTCCAATATTTAAATCATCTATTAGGACACAAGTTCTGACTTTAAGAAGTACATAACAAAGAAATTTTAATTAATGCAAGAAATCTTAGAAAAGAAAAATTAGAAGTCATGGTGAACTTCCAATATAAAGTAGTTGGAATAAAAACAAGGACATAAGAAATCACAATAAATGTGAATATGTTAGATTACCATATTCAAATTAGAAATTCCTACATTTTTATTTTAAGCATATAAATGATGAATAATCCATATATATCGATTAAATGTACATACCCAAAGCTAAAACAAAATGAATGAAAATAAAAGAATTCACATGAAAGCAGCAGGAAAAAGCAAGTGCAGAAAAAATATATAGTAATTTTATAATATAGTAAGTTTAACATTTAATATAAAAATAATATAGTAAGTTTAAAATTTATAATGTAATTCATTCAAAAATGTTTTTCTTCATACATGTATAATACAGTTTTTTTAGCTAAAAAGCTTACATTTCTACTTATGATGGAAAATCAATCTTGTCTAATTTATTTTATTTTTTAGACAATTTAATTCAGAGTGCCATATTTTATGCACATGATGCATACCTGGTACTTTGGTTTGCCAACAGTGCCCTTGCCTGAGAGATATTTTCGTAAGCACACCATACTAATTTTTTACAACTATGTGTAAAAAAATTGTCATAACAGCACTTACACAAATATTTTGTGGGGGTAGGGCACTGTTGGCAAACAAATGTAGAAGACATACTTTATTTGCGTAAAAATACAAAATACCATGATTTGGTTATCATGATTTGGTTACCGTGATATTGCCCTAATCTCCATCTGCAGAGAGATCCCTCAGCAATTGCTGCTGTGTTTAAGGAGTTATGTCTAATATGGGTTTCCTCTAAGAGACTTAACGTTGCCTTATCCATACCATTAAAAGTGAAACAAATTTCTCCTCTGTTTCCAGATTTTTCTTCAACCTCTTTGGCTTTATAGGAAGTTATTTTAATAATTTCTATCATTGGATGTAAACTCAGGGGAATAATGTCTTTGAGCACCTTTAAGGAACCTATTTACTTTAAAATCCAAGTCATGTTGACTCAGATTGTCTTCTTTCTTTATAACTTTTAAACTTTACTTATATTTGTGTGGAAATGGCTGCTTCTTTTGTCATATATTTTCCCCTATTTCCTGGATCTAGGAACACTGTGTTACAGGTCGTCTTGTCTCTGTCTCATTGGAACCTAATATTTATTAAATTTTCCACAAACTATCAGTCTTTCTTTCATGGCTGTTGCTTCTGCAATGTGCTTGAACTTTCATTAAAAAAATTCATTGTCCCCTGTGTTTTACTTTGTAGATGATTGTTGTTGTAAGAGCAATTAAAATAAATGACATTGCAAAGATGTGAGAATAGAAAGAGCAATTATCTCTTTTAAAATTATATGACACATAAAAAGTAAGAAATAAATTTATTGCATAATGACTTGGGCTGGGTTCTCTAGAGAAACAAAACCTATAAAGTATATAAATCTATATATAGAGAGATTTACATCAAGGAAATGGCTCACGTGGTTGTAGAAACTGGAATGTCCCAAGTCGGTAGGGCAGGCTGGAGGCTTTTCGTGATTTACATAGCCACAGGGGCTGGCAAACCCAAGATCGGCAGGTCAGAGAGCAGGGCTGTTGTTCACAGGCTACAAAGATCAACAAATCCCAAGATCAGCAAGCAAGACTTCAGGTAAGCTGCTAGCTCAAGTCCCAAGAACCAGATGTCAGATGAATAGGAGCCAGTTGCAGGATCCAGAGCGAGAAAAAAGCCACAAGCCTTGCCAGAATACCCACTTGTATTAGATGCAGGCCACATCCCCAAGGAAACTCCCTTTCAACTGATTGGCTACTCACAGCAGATCCCATCATGGGGGTAATCACAATATCATACCACTGCCAAATCACTGAGAATCATGGCCCAGGCAAGTTGACACACAATCTTAACCATCATACTTACTTTAACCTTTATGCATATAGCCACAATCATATAAAACATAGATACAAACATTGATAGATACATAAGAAAATTAATATAAAGCATACAGGAATTGAATATTTCAAATAACTGCACATTATTATTGTAGATATTACTATATGATAAAAAAAGACTAAGTCTTTTCAAAAGCAAGTAAAACCATGTCAAAAATTGAATTTACTCCCATTAATAGATGTTTCAATAGCAGAAATGTCACAGTCATGGGCTTTATTAGTCAGGAAAGTAATACTTGCTGCCTCAATAAAAAATCTCTAAATCTCAATGACTTATTAACACAAAGCTTTATTTATGTCATATCACAGTCAATGTGCATCTGACAGTATGTGTGTGCCCGCAGAAGGACCTGTATCTTCATACAATTATTCAGTGACAAAACACTATCACCAAAGGCATTGGAATTTGTCATGCATCATCTTTAACAGATAGGCAGGGGTGGGGAAGAAAATACGAAATATTCTGTGGAGAATGCTTATGGGTCAGTAGTAGAAGTGTGTATCACTCCTCTCCAAATTCCATTGGCCACAGCTGAGTGCATAGCTCAAGATAACTCCAAAAGGACACAGGATATGTATTATAATTGTATTCAGGAGAAAAGCTAAATTGAGTTTGATGACCCCAGAATAATCTCTAACAAAGTATAACGTTCTATTTACCAAATAGATATTTCATTCCCACCCCTTTACTGAGAGTGTATGTAGCTTCTTGTTAATGGTGACACTTGACAATTTCATCTATTTTCTGCATCTGATTAATTCAAATTCCATGACCTTTAGATGATGAATGGGCCTCTCTTTAAGATAGCAATATGGGTCCTTGTGATCTGGCAACTTAAGAACTTAAGAAGTAGAAAGTTTTATTGTGATCATCACCCCTACCTGGTCAATATATAGTATGAACACTTTTAGAAACCTCACAATTTTAGTTTTTACATCTGTATATATCATATATCAGAGCCCTGGTGGCACAGTGGTTAAGAGCTATGGCTGCTAACCAAAAAGTCAGCAGATCAAATTCCCCAGCCACCCCTTGGAAACCCTATGGGGCAGTTCTACTCTGTCCTATAGGGTCGCTATGAGTCAGAACTGAGTCGATGGCAATGGGTTTGGTTTGGATTTTATATTGTATATCTTCTCTTACTTCCCACCACTTAGTTGAATGTGTTCCAGTTTTGTGTTCCTCAACTGAGACACCACATTAGGAGTGCTGAGGATTTTTCTCTGGGAACAGTGAGTAATAAATTCTATGTGTTTTCTGAGCTTTCTGTGTGAGTCTCACTTTCTCTTGTCACATTTGAAAGACCACTAAGACACCCACAGGAACCTTTGGTCAAACAATACAATCACTTGATTAGCTTAGGACTTATTTACTTTTTCTCAGTAATAATGTGTAATTTATAGCTTAAAGGTCTTCCTCTTTTTTTGTTAGATATATTCCTAAGAATTTGAGGTGTTTTTGTAGATAATATTGTTTAAATTTTATTTTCTATTTGTTTCTTGCTGCTATAACGAAATGTAATTGATTTTGTATTTTAATGCTGTTGTTGTTGTTAGGTGCCCCCAAGTAGGTTCCAACTCATAGTGACTGACGTACAACAGAATGAAACACTGCCAGGTCCTGAGCTGTCCTCATGATCGTTGCTATGTTTGAGGCCATTATTGCAGCCACTGTGTCAGTCCGTCTCGTTGATGATCTTCCTCTTTTTAGATGACCTTCTATTTTACCAATAATGGTATCCTTGTCCAGGGACTTGTCCCTCCTGATAACATGTCCAAAGTACATGAGGCAAAGTCTCACCATCCTTGCTTCTAAGGAGCATTTTGTCTATATTTCTTCCAAGATAGACTTGTTCATTCTTTTGGCAGTCCGGGGTATATAAAATATTTTTCACCAACACCATAATTCAAAGGCATTAATTCTTCTTCAGTCTTCGTTATTCATTGTCCAGCTTTAACTTGCATATGAGGTGATTAAAAACACCATTGCTTCAGTCAGGAGCACCTTAGCCTTCAAGGTGACATCTTTGCTTTTCAACACTTTAAAGAGGTCTTTTGCAGCAGATTTGCCCAATACAACGCATTGTTAGAGTTTTGACTGTTGCTTCCGTGGGGGTTGACTGTCGATCCAAGTAAAATGAAATCCCTGAAAACGTCAATCTTTTCTCTATTTATCATGATGTTGCATATAGGTACAGTTGTGAGGATTTTTGTTTTATTTATGTTGAGGTGTATTTCATACTGAACATTGTAATCTTTGGTTTCATTGCTAAGTGTTTCAAGTCTTCTTCACTTTCAGCAAACCAGGTTGTGTTGTTTGCATAACACAGGCTGTTAATGAGTCTTCCTCCAACCCTGATGCGCTGTTCTTTTTTACATAGTCCAGCTTCTTGGATTATTTGTTCAGCATACAGATTGAATAACTATGGTGAAATGATGTACCCCTGAAGCACACCTTTCCCAACTTCAAACCATACATTATCCCTTTGTTCTGTTCGAACAACTACGTACAGGTTCCTCATAAGCACAATTTAAGTGTTCTGGAATTCCCATTATTTGCAATGCTATCAATAATTTGTTATGAACCACACAGTCAAATGCCTTTGCATAGTCAATAAAACACAGGTAAGGAGTTCTAGGCAGAAACACCATGCCGTCCCTCCACAGCAAAGATACAAAAAACTAAGCCAAACAGAAAATACAACAATCCTGAAACCCTAAAACATCAAATGGAGAGATAAAGAACTCAGCCAAGCACCAAATGGAGTGAGAAAACTGACAGAGAATGGAGAGCGAGGAGAGATTCATGCAGAGGTCCCCTACCAGCTAACGCAGTGGGGATCCGCCATCTTGGACTCCTATCAGAGACCAGCAAACAGGGGGTACAAGAAAGCAGCCTGACGGAGCGTCCAGCAGGAGACAAAACAACTGGTAATTTGAGATATACGCTTTCCCACCCCCCACCCTTCTTCACCCTGACTCAGCCTCCTCTGCTTCCTGTGGCCACAATCTCTGGACCAGGAAATACTGGCTGCTTGGATTCCACACAACTGAACAGGCCGGCTCTCTGAGTGCTATTTGTTGGCTGCTGCTGTTCCTCTTTCCAATTTTTTTGATTTCTTCCTTGACTCTTGCCACCTCCCCTTCCTTTTGCTTGAGTACCTGACTCCGTGCGCCATCTTTGCTTCTTCCTGAGGGGCTGTGGAGCTCTGTTCGAGTGTGGAGCTGCTTCCTGGTCTGGGCAGCTGTGCTGGTGGGATCCCAGGGCTTTTGTTCATTTGTTTGTCTTGAATTGTTTGTTTGTGTTCCTTTCCTTTTCCTGAGTTGGGAGCCCTTTCTGGCCAGGCGGAGCTGCGTAGCAAGGAGACTTCCCCTCGGCTTCCACAGACATGCAGAGGGAGCCCTGAGGACATTTCTTTTTTCATTGTTTTTTTTTTGTTGTTGTTGTTCTGTTTTTTGGGGGGCCTGTCTTGTTCTCTTTTTTTTTAATTTGTTTTGTTTTCTTTCCCTGTTTTTCCCTTTTTGTCTTTCTTCATTGCTCAGTTTCTCATCTCTCTATACATTTCTTCTCTTTCTGTTCCCTGAATACCTGGCATTGTATAGCTCTACGCCTTCTAGTCAGGCTGTACTGCAAGACCTGAAAGTGACTTCCCCAGACCGCATAGTTGCAACGGTGGGATCCCTGGGAACTTCACGGTTTTTTAACCTTACTGATTTTTATTTATTCATTCTTTTTTTTTCTTCCTCTTCCCCTTTCTGTTTTTCTCCATTTCATAGTCTCACATCTCTCCACTCCAATGGCAAGCTCCCCTAGCATTCTTTTTCGTTTGTTTGTATGTTTTTGGCTCCTGTTCCTCTCTCTTCCCTCCCATATTCATCTTAGCTCCACACATACCAATCTCCCTACTGAATCCTGCCTATATGCACCGTGTGCTTGACATCACACCACCAAGCAGCACAGGCACGGCCTACTGGAACCTACCCTTCGCTAATTACCAACCCACTCTGGTGGCTATAGTAAGTGCCACAAACAACACATCCCAGTAACTCCTCTTCAGCTAGACCTGCCCTGGTGTACCATAGCTGAGTGACTGACCCTGCCAGTTGGAGAAGAAAGCGAAAAGTATTGTGCCCACAGACTAGCAAATAACAAAGTACATACAATACGCCTGCTCAGACATAGTCAATTTTTTTTTTTTAAAAAGGGACAAAACAAACAAATCTAAAACTAACAAATGAGAAAAATAACTGCTGAATGCCCCGAAGATGGCGGACAATGTCAAAACATTTGCAACAGCAGGACAGGATGGTTCCAGTAGGCGTCCAAAATAAAACACAAGATGACACTCCTGTGGAAGAAAATGCACTAGAACTACCTCATAGGGAATTCAAATCTCTAATACTCAGAATTCTCCAAGAACTGAGGCAAAAAGCTGACAAACATGAGGAAAAAATAGACAAATTCATGGAAAATACAGACAAAAAATTGGAAGAATTCAGGAAGATGATGCAGGAACAAAATGCTAAAATAAATTCACAACTAGAAACTATACAAAGACAACAATTGGAAATCCAAAAGATAAGCAACAAGCTTTCAGAAATGGATGGTGTCATAGAAGGCCTGAGAAGCAGATTTGAAAGGGTGGAAGACAGGATCAGTGGAACTGAACACAAAAAATTGGATACAACTCTGTTTCAGGAAAACTCAGAGAAAAGAACAAACAAAAATGAAGAGAACCTGAGAGTTATGTGGGACACAATTAAAAGCAAAAATTTACGAGTGATTGGCATTCCAGAAGAGGAGGGGGAAACAGAAAACACAGAAAGGATCATTGAGGAACTGCTGACAGAAAACTTCCCCAATATCATGAAAGATGAAAAGCCAGCCATCCAAGAAGCTCAACGAACCCCATATAGAAGAAACCCCAAAAGAAAATCACCGAGGCATATCATAATCACACTCACCAAAACCAAGGACAAACAAAGAATCCTGAGAGCAGCTTGTGAAAAACAAGAAGTCACATACAGAGGAGAAACAATAAGACTAAGCTCAGATTATTCAGCAGAAACCATGCAGGCAAGAAGGCAATGGGATGACATATATAAAACCTTGACAGAAAAAAATTGTTAGCCAAGAATAATATATCCTGCAAAATTCTCATTCAAATTTGATGGTGAAATTAGGTAATTTCCAGATAAACAGAAATTAAGAGAATACGTAAAAGTCAAACCAAACTTAAAAGAATTATTAAAGAGAGTTCTTCGATCTGAGGACAAACAGTTTCAGCTCACAGGCAGAACCTAGGATGCAAGATCACACGAGTCAGATACCAATCTAGGAAATGAACTCTCGAGGGCTATCCAAAACCAAAAGAAATACAACAGGGAATCAGAACAGTTAATCAGTAAATGACAACAACATCAAAACAATAAAAGAGGGAATACATGGCATAGGTATAGAACCTTCTAATGGAGACGAAGGCGAGGCAATATCAAGGAAAGGTAGATTGTTTCAAACTTATAAAGATAAGGGTAAAATTCATGGTAACCACAAAGAAAGTTAACAAACATACTCACAAAAAAAGAGGAAAAACATAAAGTCTCAGGAAAAACAAAACCTAAAAAGACAAAAGAAAAGACAAAAAAAATTCACAAACAAAAGTAACTCAGCACAAGAGAACAAGAAGAACAAAGAAAACTTCAGCACCACAAAAAAAAGCACTACAAAATGACAGCAACAAACTCTCATCTATCAATAATTACACGGAATGTAAATGGACTCAATGCACCCATAAAGAGACGAAGAGTGACAGAATGGATAAGAAAACAGGATCCTTCAATATGCTGTCTAAAAGAGACACACCTTACAAACAAAGATGTGAATTTATTAAAAGTCAAAGGTTGGAAAAAAATATATCAAGCTAACAACTACCAAAAAAGAGCAGAAGTGGCAATTTTAATCTCAGATAAAATAGATTTAAAATGAAATATACCATAAAAGACAAAGAAAGAGACTATATAATGATTAAGGAGATGATCCATCATGAAGACATAACCATAATAAACATCTACACACCGAATGATAGGGCTCCAAAACACATACAACAAACTCTAACAATACTGAAAAGAAAAATTAACAGTTCCACAATAATAGTAGGAGACTTCAACACACCACTCTCAGTAAAGGACAGAACAACTAAAAAGAAACCCAGCAAAGATACAGAAGACCTAAAGGGCACAATCATCCAACTTGACCTCATAGACATATATAGAACACTCCAACCAACCGTTGCAAAGTACACATTCTTTTCCAATGCACATGGAACGTTCTCCAGAATAGACCACATTTTAGGCCACAGAGCAATCCTCAACAAGATCCAAAACATTGAGATAGTTCAAAGTAACTTCTATGACCACAATGCCATCAAGGTAGAAATTAACAATAGAAAGAGCAAGGAAAAAAAATCAACTCCATGCAAACTGAATAATACCCTGCTTACACATCACTGGGTAATAAAAGAAATCAGAGATGGAATCAAATGAGAATGAAAACACATCATACCAAAACCTTTGGGACACAGCAAAGGCAGTCCTCAGAGGACAATTTATAGCAATAGATGCACATATCAAAAAAGAAGAAAGGGACAAAATCAAAACATTAACTACAGAACTCAAACAAATAGAAAGAGAACAGTGATAAAAGCCCACAACCACCGGAAGAAAAGAAATAGTAAAGATCAGAGCAAAAAGAAATGAAATAGAGAACAGATAAGCAATAGAAACAATTAAACCAAAAGTTGGTTCTATGAAAGAATCAACAAATCCACAAACCACTGGCCAGACTGACCAAAGGAAAACAGGAGAGGACACAAATAACCCAAATAAGAAATGAAATGGGGGACATTACAACAGACCCAACTGAAATAAAAAGGATTATAACAAAATATTATGCAAAACTATGACAAATTTGAAAAACTAGAGGAAATGGATAAATTTCTAGAAATAGATGACCTACCCAAACTACAACAAAGTGATGTTAAAAATATGAACAGACCTATAGCAAGAGAAGAGATTGAAAAGGTAATAAAAAAAACTCCCAACCAAAAAAATCCCTGGCCCAGATGACTTCACTGGAGAATTCTACAAAACATTTACAGAAGAGCTTGTACCAGTACTACTCAAGCTATTTCAGAGCAGAGAAGAGGAAGCAACACTTACAAATTCATTCTATGAAGGCAGCATAATGCTGATACCAAAACCAGGCAAAGATGTCACAAAAAAAGAAAATTACAGGCCAATATCTCTCATGAATATAGATGCAAAACTTCTGAACAAAATTCTAGCCAATAGAATTCAGCATCATATCAAAAAATAATACACCATGACCAAGTAGGATTCATACGAGGTATGCAAGGATGGTTCAACATTAGAAAATCAATCAACGTAATCCACCACATAAATAAAAGGAAAGAAAAGAATCACATGATCATCACAATTGATGCAGAAAAGGCATTAGACAAAGTCCAACACCCATTCCTGATAAAAACTCTCAATAAAATAGGGATAGAAGGGAAATTTCTCAACATAATAAAGGGCACTGTGCAAAACCAACGGCCAACATCATTCTTAATGGAGAGAGGCTGAAAACATCCCCCTTGAAAACAGGAACAAGACAAGGATACCCTTTATCACCACTCCTATTTAGCATTGTGCTGGAAGTTCTAGCTAGAGCAATAAGGCAAGAAAAAGAAATAAAGGGCATCCAAATTAGTAATGAAAAAGTTAAACTGTCCCTGTTTGCAGATGATATGATACTATACATAGAAAACCCTAAAGACTCCACGAGAAATCTACTGGAACTAATAGAAAGATTCAGCAGAGTGGCAGGGTACCAGATAAACACTCAAAAATCAGTTGGATTCCTATACACCAACAAGGAGAACGATGAAAAGGAAATCAGGAAAACAATACCATTTTCAATAGCCCATAAAAGGATAAAATACTTAGGAATAAATCTGACCAGGGATGTAGAAGATGTATACAAAGAAAACTACAAAACACTACTGCATGAAACCCAAAGGGATCTACATAAATGGAAAAACATACCATGCTCATGGACTGGCAGAGTCAACACTGTGAAAATGACAATTCTACCCAAAGCAATTTACAAATACACCGCAATCCTGATCCAAATACCAACAACATTCTTCAAAGAGATGGAAAAACTAATCATTAACTTTATATGGAAAGGGAAGAAGCCCCGAATAAGTAAAGCACTACTGAAGAAGAAGAATAAAGTTGGAGGACTCACACTACCTGTCTTCAGAACCTACTATACAGCTACAGTAGTCAGAACAACCTGGCACTGGTACAACTACAGATACATTGATCAATGGAACAGAATTGAGAACCAAGATGTAAATCCATCCACCTGATCTTCGACAAGGGCCCAAAGTCCATCAAATGGGGAAAGACAGTCTTGTTAACAAATGGTGCTGGCAAAACTGGATATCCATCTGCAAAAAAATGAAACAGGACCCATACATCACGCAGTATACAAACACTACTTCAAAATGGATAAAAGACCTGAATATAATGCCTAAAAGTATAAAGTTCATAGAAGAAAAAATAGGACCAACACTTCAGGCCTTAATACACGGCATTAACAGGATACAAACCATAACCATCAATGCACAAACCCCAATAGTTAAGTTAGATAACTGGGAACTTCTAAAAATCAAACACCTATGCTCTTCAAAAGACTTCACCAAAAGAGTAAAAAGAGAACCTACAGACTGGGAAAAAATTTTTGGACAGTACAAGGTAAACGTCTAACCTCCATAATCTACAAGAAAATCCAACACCTCTACAACAAAAAGACAAATAATTCTATTAAAAAATGGGCAAAGGAAATGAACAGACACTTCACCAAAGAAGACATTCAAATGGCCAACAGACACATGAGGAAATGCTCGCGATCACTAGCCATTAGAGAAATGCAAATTAAAACCATAATGAGATACCATCTCACCCCAGCATTACTGGCACAAATCAAAAACACTGGAAATAACAAATGTTGGAGAGGCTGTGTGGAGATCAGAACACTTATGCACATCTGCTGAGAATGCAAAATGATACAACCATTTTGGAAAATGATATGGTGCTTCCTCAGAAAGCTCGAAATAGACATACCATTCGATCCAGCAATCCCACTCCTAGGAATATATCCTAGAGAAATAAGAGTCGTCACTCGAATAGACATATGCACACCTATGTTCATGGCAGCATTGTTCACAATAGCAAAACGATGGAAAGAACCTAGATGCCCATCAACAGACGAATGGATACACAAACTATGGTACATACACACAATGGAGTACTATGCAACGAGAAAGAACAACAAGGAATCTGTGAAACATCTCATAACATGGATGAAACTGGAGGAGATTATGCTGAGTGAAATAAGGCAATCACAAAAGGACAAATATTGTATGAGACCTCTATTGTAAATCCCATGAAAAAGTTCACACACAAAATGTAACAATCTTTGTTGATTACCAGGGATGGGAGGGGTGGGGGAAAATCTTAAATAGGCAATAGATAACTGGTATCTTGGGTGAAGGGTGAGACAGTACACAATACAGGGGAAACTAGCACAACCTGTACAAGGAAAGGTCATGGAAGCCCCATAGACACATCCAAACTCCCTGAGGGACTGAATTACTGGGTGGAGGGCTGTGGAGACCATGGTCTTGAGGAACATCTAGCTCAATTGGCATGACACAGCTTATAAAGACAATGCTCTACATTCTACCTTGGTGAATAGTGTCTGGGGTCTTAAAAGCTTGTGAGCGGCCATCTAAGATACTCCACTGGTCTCATCCCTTCGGGAGCAAGGGAGCATGAAGAGAACAGGATACAAGGAAAAGGTTAGTCCGAAGGACTAATTGTCCACAGCTACCAAGGCCTCCACTCGACTGAGTCCAGCACAGCTATATGGTGCCCGGCTACCACCACTGACTCCTCTGACCAGGATCACAACAGAGGCTTCTGGATAGAGCTGGAGAAGTATGTAGAGCATAATTCTAACTCACAAAAAAAGACCAGATTTACTGGCCTAAAGGAGATTGGAGAAACCCCGAGAGTATGGCCCCCAAACACCCTTTTAGCTTAGTGGTGAATTTACCTCTGAGGTTTACTGTTCAGCATGAGAGTGGACAGCCCCGTAAAACCAAATGAGACTAACGAGGTACAGGAGTCCAGTGACAAGGGCCAGAAGGCAGAAGGGGACAAGGAAGCTGGTGATAGGGAACCCAAGGTTGAGTAATGATAATGTTGATGTGTTGTGAGATTGTTAACCATTGCCATAGGACAACATCTGTAGTAACTGTTAAATGAGAAACTATTTTGTTCTGTAAGCCTTCATCTTAAGTGAGAATAGCAGCACAACTGGAAGAGCGTAGTCAATGTCACTGAACTTTGCATGTAGAAATTTTTGAAATGGTGTATCTTTGGCTATGTGTATTTTCACCAAAAAAAAAAAAAGTTGAGAAGTTAGAGGGTTGATATATTGTGGGGTTGTTGACCAATGTCATCAAACAACATATGTACTACTGTTTAATGAGAAACTATTTGTTCTGTTAGCCTTCACCTGAAATACAAAAAAAAAAAAAAAAAAAAAAAAAGACCAAAAAAAAACCTGCAGGTAAACATCTTTCTCGCGTTCTCTGCTTTCAGCCAGAAGCCATCTGACATCAGCAATCATATCCCTTGTTCCAAGTCCTCTTCTGAATCCAGCCTGAATTTCTGGCAGTTCCCTGTCAATGTACTGCTGCAACCATATTGAATGATCTTCAGCAAAATTTTAGTTGTTTGTGACATTAACGATATTGTGTGATAACTTCCGCTTTCAGTTGGATCACCTTTCTTGGGAATAGGCATAAATATAGATGTCTTCCAGTTGGTTGGCTAAGTAGCTGTCTTTCAAATTTCTTGGCATAGATGAGTGAACACTTCCAGTGCTGCAGTCATTTTTTTATTTTATTTTATTGTGCTTTAGGTGAAAGTCTACAGCTCAAGTCAATTTCTCATACAAAAATGTATACACATATTGTTATGTGACACTATTTGCAATCTCCACAATGTGACAGCACATTCCCCCTTTCCAGTCCGGGATTTCTTGTGTGCATTCTTCTAGTTCCTGTCCCTTCCTGCCTTCTCATCCTGCCTCCGAAGAGGAGCGGCCCATTTGGTCTCCTGTACCCGATTGAAATAAGAAGCACACTTTTCACAAGTATTATTTTACGTTTTATAGTCCCGTCTAATCTTTGTCTGAAGAGTGGCCTTTGGGAATGGTTTTAGCTCTGGGTTAACAGAGATCTGGGGGCCATGGCTTCCGGGGTTGCTCCAGTCTCAGTCCGACCATTAAGTCTGGTCTTTTTATATGAAATTTAGCTCTGCTCCACACTTTTCTCCTGCTCCATCAGGGATTCTCTCTTGTGTTCCCTGTCAGGGCGATCATTGGTGGTAGCTGGCACCATCTAGTTTCTCTGGTCTCAGACTGATGGAATCTTTGGTTTATGCGGCCCTTTTGTCTCTTGGGCTAATATTTTCCTTGTGTCTTTGGTGTTCTCCATTCTCCTTTGCTCCAGGTGGGTTGGGACCAATTAATGCATCGTAGATGGCAGCTTCCAAGTTTTAAGACCCCAGATGCCACTCACTAAAGTGGGATGCAAAACATTTTCTTAATAAACTTTTTTATGCCAATTGACCTAGATGTCCTCCTAAACCATAGTCACCAGACCCCAGCCCCAGCTACTCTGTCTCTCAAAGTGTCTAGTTGCATTCAGGAAACTTCTTAGCTTTTGCTTGGGTTCAGTTGTGCTGACTTCTGCTGCATAGTGTGTTGTCCTTTGCTTCACCCAAGACAATTTTTGTCTAGTATCTAGTCAGTGAATTCCTCTCTCCCTCCCTCCTCACCCTTTTAACCATCAAAGAATGTTTTCTTCTGTGTTTAAACCTTTTCTTGAATTCTTATAATAGTGCTATCATACAATATTTGTCCTTTTGCGACTGACTAATTTCACTCAGCAGAATGCCCTCCAGTTTCATCCATGTTATGAGATGTTTCATAGATACATCATTGTTCTTTATCAAAACATAGTATTCTGTTGTGTTTAAGTACCATAATTTGTTTATCAATTTTTTTGTGGTGTTTTTAACTAGCTTTGGTATCAGGGTTATGCTGGCTTCGCAGAATGAGTTCGGGAGTATTCCATCCTTTTCTATACTCTGAAATACATTTAGCAGTACTGGTGTTAACTCTTCTTTGAAAGTTTGGTAGAATTCTCCAGTGTAGCTGTCAGGGCCAGGGCTTTTTTTTTGTTGGGATGCATATGTTTGTTGAAACATCTCAGTTGTTATTCCATCAATTCCTGGAGCCTTTTTTTTTTTTTTTTTTTTTTGCTAATGTCTTCAGTGCAGCTTGTACTTTCTCCTTTAGTACCATCAGTTCTTAATCATAAGCTAACTCCTGAAATGATTGAATGTTGCCCAGTTCTTTTTGATACAGTGACTCTGTGTATTCCTTTGTCTTTTTTTGATGCTTCCTGAGTCATTCAATATTTTGCCTATAGAATCCTTCAACGTTGCAGGTTGAGGCTTGACTTTTTTCTCCAGTTCTTTCAGCTTGAGAAATGCCAATAGTGTTCTTCCCTTTTGGTTTTCTAACTCTGGGTATGTGCACACGTCATTGTAATATTTGACTTTGTCTTCTTGAGTTGACTTTGAAATCTTCTGTTCACCAGTTTTACTTGATTTCTTCCATTTGCTTTAGCTACTCTGTGTTCAAGAGCAAGTTTCAGAGTCTCTTCTGACATCCATTTTGATCTTTTCTTTCTTTCTTGTCTTTTTAATGACTTCTTGCTTTCTTTGTGTACAATGTCATTGGTGTCATTTCACAACTCGTCTGATCTTTGGTTGTTAGTGTTCAATACATCAAATCTATTCTTGAGATTGTCTCTAAATTCAGGTGGGATATACTCGAGGTCATACTTTGGCTCTCATGGACTTACTCTAATTTTCTTCAGCTTCAAGTTGAACTTACATATGAGCAATTGATGATCTGTTCCTCAGTGGGCCCCTGGCCTTGTTCTGAATGATGATATTGAGCTTTTCCATCATCACTTTCCATAGAAGTATTCAATTTGATTCCTGTTTATTCCATCAGGTGAGGTCTACATGCATAGTTGCTGTTTATGTTGTTGAAGAAAGGTAGTAATGAAAAAGTCATTGATCCTGCAAAATTCTAACGTGATCATTTCTAAAACAAAGGCTATGTTTTCCATCTACAGATCGTTCTTCTTTGTTTCCAACTTTTGCATTCCAGTCACCAGTAATTATCAATGCATCCTGACTGCATGTTCAATCAATTTCAGACTGCACAAGTTGGTAAAAATCTTCAATTTCTTCATCTTTGGCTTTACTGGATGGTGTGTACATTTGAATAATAGTCGTATTAACTGGTCCTCCTTGGAGGCGTATGGATAGCATCCTATCACTGACAGCACTGTACTTCAGGATAGATCTTCAAATGTTCCTTTTGGCAATGAATGAACGTCATTCCTCTTCAAGTTGTCATTCCCGGCATTTTAGACCATATGATTGATTCACAATGGCCAATACTAGTCCATTTCAGCTCACTAATGCCTAGGATATGGACATTTATGTGATTCATTTCATTTTTGACGATTTCCAATTTTCCTAGATTCAAACCTCATACATTCCACATTCCGATTATTAATGGATGTTTGCAGCTGTTTCTTCTAATTTTGAGTCATGAGACAGGAACAAATTAAGGTCCCAAAAGCTTGACTCCATCCACGTCATTAAGGTCAGCTCTACTTTGAGGAGGCATCTCTTACCCAATTGCCTTTTGAGTGCCTTCCAACCTAAGCAGCTCGTCTTCCAACACTATATCAGACAATGTTCTGCTGCAGTTCATAAGGTTCTCACTTGCTAAATGTTTTCAGAAGTAGATCACCAAGTCCTTCTTCCTAGTCTATCTCAGTCTGGAAACTCAGGTGAAACCTGTCCACCATGGGTGACTCTGCTTGTATTCGAATACCGATGGCATAGCTTCCAGCATCACAGCAACATGCAAGCCCCCACAGTAAGACAAACTGCCAGATATGTGGGAGATTTGAATGCTCTATAAACAATATTCAAAAATTCATTTTTTAATTCTCAATGTCTGTAGATTATTATGGTGTGTATCTTTTCCCAATTACTTCAATTGTGAATAGTAATTATTTTACTTCCTTATAAAGTGATTCGGGGGGTCTTTTCTCATTTTTTAATGACTCTTTATTTTCTACACACTAGAAGATAAAGGTTGAAATATTGTTATTATTCCTTAAATGTTTGAAAAAATACACCAGTGAAGTCAACCTGGCCTGGAGTTTTCAAGGTGGGAAGAAAATTTAAGGAGAGAATCCATTTTTTAACATATATAAAACTATTTTGATTTTCTATTTCTTCCGATGTCAAATTTGGAAATTCAGTTAGTCACAATTCATCCTATTTATGAATTTATGAATAAGAATCCTCAGTATCTTTTTAATGTTCATAGATTCTGTATTAATACACCTCTTCTATTTTGGTAAATTTTTATCTTCACTCTTTATTTTTCTTGATTTTTATTTCTCTATTTTATGTTTGATTTTAATTTCATTGATTTTGCCTCTTATTATTTTCCAGTTTTATTTTTAAAATATATTTGAGTTTTCTCTGTTGTATTTATCTAGAGTTTTGAGAACAGAAGTTAAATCAAAGAATTTTCTTTTTACTCATTTTGGTATTTTTCAGTTCAATATATCTTCAATTTTTTTTGATCCATAGACTACTTGGAAATCCTATGGTTGAGTTCTACTCTTCCTATAGGGTTGCTGTGAGTCAGAATTGATTCAACAGCAATGGGACAATGGGATATAGACTAAAAATTGTGTTGATTAGATTTCAATTATTTGCAGTTTCTAGAAAGTTTCAGTTAATTTCTAGTATAATTTCACTCTATCGATAGAATATACTTTTGAAAAAAATTGTGTTGTTGTTGAGAATATACACAGCAAAACACACACTAATTCAACTGTTTCTACATGTACAATTCAGTGACATTGATTGCATTCTTCAAATTGTGCATCCATTCTCACCTTGCTTTTCTGAGTTGTTTTTCCCCATTAATATAAACTCACCGCCCCTCTAAGAGTTCTATCTAATCCTTTGAGTTGCTATTGTCATTTTCATCCCATATAAATAGTTCTTAAAAAAGCGTAAAGCTCAAGCTGACATTTTTTACTAGTTAAGCTAGACTATTGTTTGGTTTTAAGAAGACCCTAGAGGATATTTTTGGTATAAGGTTTAAAGATTATCTGAGAGCAATAGTTTCAGGGGTTTATCCAGCCTCCACAGGCCTAGAAAGTCTGAAGTCCCTGATAATTTGAAATTCAGTTCTGCATTTTCCCCTTTTGATCAAGATTCTTCTATAGAATCTTTGACCAAAATATTCAGTAATGGTAGTTGGGCACTAACTAGTTCTTCGGGTTTCATGGAAAAGAAGGCAGTTGTAAATGGAGGCAATTAGCCATACATTCCATATCCATTTCTGGCGGAATGCAAAATGGTACAGCCATTGTGGAAAACAGTGTGGCAATGCCTCAGAAAAATAAAAATAGAGCTACTATATGACTCGGAAATTCCACTTCTTGGTATATTACCACAAAACTTCAAAGCAGACACTCAGAGACTTGTATACCAATTTTCATTGCAGCACTATTCATAATGCCAAAAGGTGAAAATAGCCTAAATGCCCATCAACAGATGAACGGATAAACAAAATGTGGTACATACCTACAATGGAATACTACTCAACCAGTAAAAAAATAAAAAATCTGTTACTGTCAAGTCAATTCTGACTCATAGCGACTTTATAGGACACAGTAGAACTGCCCCATAGGGTTTCCAAGGAGCAGCTGGTGGGTTTAAACTGCTGACGTTTTGGTTAGCAGCTGCAGCTCTTACCAGCAGGGCTCCTGTATGGATGGAGCTTGAAGACATTATGCTGAATAAGACAGGTCAATTAGAAAAGGACAAATATTGTATGACTTCACTTGTATAAAAAGACAAGAAAAGGCAAATGTATAGAGAACAAAGTTTATTAGTGGTAACTAGGGCCAGAAGGGAGAGGGAATGGGGTGGTTAACAATGATAGAAAAAAACACATTGAATAAGAGTACAGTTGCATAGCTGATTGTTGTAATTGCTGTCAATAGGTTGTATACCTGTAAAAAGTTGAATTGGCGAAAGTGTGATAGATATACAATAACGACAACAACCACAAAAAAAAGAGTAGCAGCTGAAGCTGCTTATATACAACGAAAAACCTATGATATTTTTTTCCTTGGCTTGGAAGTTTAAGGTCATGGTTTCATGGGATATGCCAGTTAATTGGCCTAATATTGTGTTTAATGTTTCTGTTCTACCTCTTATTTCTCTGCGTATTGCCTAGGGTCTTAAAACCCTAAGGGGTCATCCAAGACAGGACTATTGGTCTCTATTTACCTGGAGCAACAGAGGAAGAAGGAGACTGTAGTACAGGAATAGGCTTTTTTTATTTTATGTTTTTGATATATTTGAGTCTTACTTTATGAGACGAGCCCTGATGGTGCAGTAGTTAACAGCTTGACCAGTAACCAGAAGATCATTAGTTTGAATCCACCAGCCACTTTTGGAAACCCTATCGGACAGTTCTACTCTGTCCTATAGGGTCACTATGAGTTGGAATTGACTCGAAGGCAATGGGTTTATTATTATTATTATTTTTTATGAGCCAGCATATGGTGCATTTTGGTATGTGGACCATATTTATCTAAGAAAAATTTTCTTGGAGTAGTGTTTAAAATGTGTCTTATGTCAAATTGAGTATATTGTTTCGATTTTTAAAAATTTTTATTGATCATTTTCTCTGCTTGTTCTATCATTTATTGAAAAATACTATGTTAACAGCCTCCAACTTGGATTGAGGACTTGTATATTTTTCCTTTCATGTCGTTAACCTTATGCCTTATGTATTTTGAAGGTGTCTTATTAGGTTCATACAAATACATGATTTGTATATATTTCTTTTGAATAATCAATGTACACCCTTATCTCTGATAACATTATTCCATTAATGTATATTTTGCTATTAACATATTTTAACCATTTTAGGGCTAGTTTTTTAATATTATGTTATTATCCACCTATGACTTCCAAACTTCCTGTGTTTTTATATATAATGTTCTTTTTTTTCCAAAATCCAATACAATACTCTTTGTCTTTTTCTTCTGCGCTGTTCAATTTTAATTTCATCTACTAATGTTTTGTTGAGAACTTTTGTGTCTACATTCATGAGGAATACTGATCTATAGTATTCTTTTCTTGGAATGTCTTTGGTTTTGACACCAGGTGATGAAGGCCTCATAGAATGAGTTGAGAAGTATGCTTTCCTTTTATCTTTTCTGGAAAAGTTTGCAGCATATTAACATTAATTTTTCTTTAAATGTGTGATGATACTCCTCATGAAGCTATCTGGGGCCTGCACTTTTTGAGGGGGGAAATAGTTTTAATTACTAATTAATTTTTTTTTTACTTATTATAGACCCTTTCATATTATCTATTTCTTTTTGATTCAGCTGTGTTAATTGATGAATTTATTGGCAGAAGGTTAATCACAGCATTCCTTTATAATTCTTTGACTTTTTAAGGGTAATTAATAATATTTCTTTTCTTATCACTATTTTTTTATGATCTGCCTCTTTGCTTTTATTATCGGTTAGTCTAGCAAAGAATTTGTCTATTTTGTTTTTCTTTACAAAGAACTGACTTTTGGTGTCATTGATTTTCCCTATTGGCTTTCTGTTTTCTATTTCATTAATTTATGCTTTAATCTTTACTATTTTATTCTTTCTGCATGCCTTTGGTTTGCTTTGTGTTTCTTCTCTAGATTTTTTAAGGTGAAAACCTAGATTGAGGCAATTAGGTACACATTCCATATCCATTGCTGGTGGATATTGATTTGAATATTGATTTAAACTAGATCTTATTTTCTAATACAGTCATTTAAAGAAGCCACTCAATTTTCTGCTTATTTAGATTAGTGGTAAGCTAATGTCTGGTAAGAAAATTCCTTAAATGCTTTAAACTGGTAAGTATCCTACTCTTTCTGAGAGGCTCTGTTTATGTGTTGGATGTACTCTAATTGCTCAGACACTTTACTAGTCTTTCTTAGCCTTCACTTCCTTCTTGTGCAATGCCTTGAGTGCAGCCAGAGGTGATCCACTGGGCTTCCCAGGTCTTTCATAGGCATGTCAGTAACCCTGAACATTCATGTAGCATTCTAGATCCCACGGAATACGTGAAAGATTTTCAAAACCCCATATAGACATCTCCTTTCCCAGATCTTATTTTAAGTATTTGGCCAGAATCGTGTTTGCACCAGCTTTTATCTCAGTTTGAGACAATTGTGTTAAAAAATTGCAGTACTTTTTTTTTGGGGGGGGGGGTTGTTTTGTTGTTTTTTATGAATTCCCTGAGGTTAGGGATTTTTCTGCATAGAAAGAGCTGAGTAATATTAACTACGACAATACCCTGTGTTGAGGATTTTCCAGGGAGCTGCTAGACAAATCAGATCGTGACAGTGCTTTAGGGATGAGCTTTCTGAGGATCTCCAAAACTAGTTTTCCTTTTCTCATTGCTGTGATGCTGGTAGTTTTCATGGATACTGTGGTTGTAAGGCTGCTGGTTTTCAAGGCTATGGTGAAGTTGAGGAGAAGGAGTAGGTCAAGTTAAAAATGCCACAAACTCTGCTGTTCTTACTGAAGTGCAGCTGTTTTTTTCTTGACTAAATGTTCTTCAGATTGTTGTAAGCTTGTTTTTAAATTTCAGATTTCTGAGGAACAGTACATGTTGATAGTTTAGCCAGTATTTTCATTGATTTTATGGAGGAACAGGTATATGGAGGTCCTCACTCACCAAACCAGAAATCTTACCCAAATCCTCTCCATTCCATATAGGCTTTTGGTTTCAGTAGTTCTGTTGAAATGTCAAAAAAAAAATTATATTGTTTCTTCTCTGAAAGTAGTAAGTCTTTTACTCCCTGGATGCTCTTAAAATTTATGTTTCTTAAGAAAAGAAACACAAACAAAATCAATTAATTGCTTTCCATCATTTTATTTCTACTTGGGTTTAGCTCTCATTGCTTCAACATACCTCTGCTTTCTTTAGAAAAATGATTATTGAATATTCTGTTCCTTTTTTAGTTGTAGCAAAATGTGGAGCTACTCTATGAAAGTTATTACTGGGAAGAATCACAGAAGTACTACCATCAAAATAATTTTTTTTTTTTTTACATTTTTTAAATTTTTTAATTTTTCTTATGTTTTATTGTACTTCAGGTGAAGGCTTACAGAAGAAATAGTTTCTCAGGAAACAGTAGTACACATGTTGTTTTATGATGTTGGTTAACAACCCCACAATATTTTAACCCTCTAACTTCTCTACCTTTTTTTTTTTTTTGGTGAAAATACACCTAGCCAAAGATACACCATTTCAAAAATTTCTACATGTGCAGTTCAGTGACATTGACTACGCTGTTCCAATTGTGCTGTTATTATTACTTAAGATGAAGGCTTACAGAACAAAATAGTTTCTCATTTAACAGTTACTACGAATGTTGCCCTATGACAATAGTTAACAATCTCACAACACATCAACAATATCCTTATTCAACCTTGGGTTCCCTATCACCAGTTTCCTTGTCCCCTTCCCCCTTCTGGCCCTAGTCACTGGACTCCTGTACCTCGTTAGTCTCATTTGGTTTTACGGGGCTATCTACTCCCAGGCTGAACAGTGAATCTCGGAGGTAGCTTCACCACTGAGCTAAAAGGGTGTCTGGAGGCCATACTCTCGAGGTTTCTCCAGTCTCCTTTAGGCCAGTAAAACTGGTCTTTTTTTTTTTTTTTTTGGGGGGGGGGTTAGAATTATGCTCTACATCCTTCTCCAGCTCTGTCCAGAACTCTCTGTTGTGATCCTGGTCAGAGCTGTCAGTGGTGGTAGCCGGGCACCATCTAGTTATACTGGACTCAGTCTGGTGGAGTCCTTGGTAGCTGTGGACAATTAGTCCTTTGGACTAACCTTTTCCTTGTATCCTGTTCTCTTCATGCTCCCTTGCTTCCAAAGGGATGAGACCAGTGGAGTATCTTAGATGGCCGCTCACAGGCTTTTAAGACCCCAGACACTACTCACCAAAGTAGAATGTAGAGCATTGTCTTTATAAGCTGTGTTATGCCAATTGAGCTAGATGTTCCCCGAGACCATGGTCCCTACAGCCCCCCACCAAGCAATTCAGTCCCACAGGGAGTTTGGATGTGTCTATGGGGCTTCCATGACCTTTCCTTGTACAAGTTGTGCTAGTTTCCCCTGTATTGTGTACTGTCTCACCCTTCACCTAAGATACCACTTATCTATTGCCTATTTAGTAGCCCCCACCCCATCCCTGGTAACCAACAAAGATTGTTACATTTTGTGTGTGAACTTTTTCATGGGATTTACAATAGAGGTCTCATACAATATTTGTCCTTTTGTGATTGCCTTATTTCACTCAGCATAATCTCCTCCAGTTTCATCCATGTTATGAGATACTTCACAGATTCCTTGTTGTTCTTTCTCGTTGCATAGCACTCCATTATGTGTATGTACCATAGTTTCATTATCCAATCATCTGTTGATGGGCATCTAGGTTCTTTCCATCGTTTTGCTATTGTGAACAATGCTGCCATGAACATAGGTGTACATGTCTATTTGAGTGACGACTCTTATTTCTCTAGGATATATTCCTAGGAGTGGGATTGCTGGATCGAATGTTATGTCTATTTCTAGCTTCCTGAGGAAGCGCCATATCATTTTCCAAAATGGCTGTATAATTTTGCATTCCCACCAGCAGTGCATAAGAATTCCGATCTCCCCGCAGCCCCTCCAACATTTGTTATTTCCACTGTTTTTGATTCATACCAGTAATGCCGGGGTGAGATGCTATCTCATTGTGGTTTTAATTTGCATTTCTCTAATGGCTAGTGATCGCGAGCATTTCCTCATGTGTCTGTTGGCCATTTGAATGTCTTCTTTGGTGAAGTGTCTATTCATTTCTTTGCCCATTTTTTAATAGGATTATTTGTCTTTTTGTTGGAGAGGTGTTGGACTTTCTTGTAGATTATGGAGATTAGATCTTTGTCTGACTTGTACTGTCCAAAAATTATTTCCCAGACTGTAGGTTCTCTTTTTACTCTTTTTGTGAAGTCTTTTGAAGAGCATAGGTGTTTGATTTTTAGCAGATCCCAGTTATCTAGCTTATCTGTTGGGGTTTGTGCATTGATAGTTATGGTTTGTATCCTGTTAATGCCATGTATTAAGGCCTGAAGTGTTGGTCCTATCTTTTCTTCTATGAACTTTATAGTTTTAGGCTTTATATTCAGGTCTTTGATCCATTTTGAAGTAGTTTTTGTATACGGTGTGAGGTATGGGTCCTGTTTCATTTTTTTTGCAGATGGATATCCAGTTTTGCCAGCACCATTTGTTAAAAAGAATGTCTTCTCCCCATTTGATGGACTTTGGGCCCTTGTCGAAGATCAGGTGACCATAGGTGGATGGATTTACATCTGGGTTCTCAATTCTGTTCCATTGATCAATGTATCTGTAGTAGTACCAGAACCAGGTTGTTTTGACTACTGTAGCTGTATAGTAGGTTCTGAAGACAGGTAGTGTGAGTCCTCCAACTTTATTCTTCTTCTTCAGTAGTGCTTTACTTATTCGGGGCTTCTTCCCTTTCCATATATAGTTAATGATTAGTTTTTCCATCTCTTTGAAGAATGTTGTTGGTTTTTCGATCGGGATTGCTTTGTATTTGTAAATTGCTTTGGGTAGAATTGACATCACAATATTGAGTCTGCCTATCCATGAGCATGGTATGTTTTTCCATTTATGTAGATCCCTTTGGGTTTCATGCAGTAGTGGTTTGTAGTTTTCTTTGTATAGGTCTTTTACATCCCTGGTCAGATTTAGTCCTAAGTATTTTATCTTTTTAGGGGCTATTGAAAATGGTATTGTTTTCCTGATTTCCTTTTCATCGTTCTCCTTATTGGTGTATAGGAATCCAACTGATTTTTGAATGTTTATCTTGTATCCTGCTACTCTGCTGAATCTTTTTATTAGTGCCAGTAGATTTCTCGTGGAGTCTTTAGGTTTTTCTACCTATAGTATCATACCATCTGCAAACAGGGACAGTTTAACTTGTGCATTACGAATTTGGATGCCCTTTATTTCTTTTTCTTGCCTTATTGCTCTAGCTAGAACTTCCAACACAATGTTAAATAGGAGTGGTGATAAAGGGCATCCTTGTCTTGTTCCTGTTTTCAAGGGGAATGTTTTCAGCCTCTCTCCATTAAGAATGATGTTGGTCGTTGGTTTTGCATAGATTCCCTTTATTATGTTGAGAAATTTCCCTTCTATACCTATTGTATTGAGAGTTTTTATCAAGAATGGGTGTTTGACTTTGTTAAATGCCTTTTATGCATAAATTGAGATGATCATGTGATTCTTTTCTTTCATTTTATTGATGTGGTGGATTATGTTGATTGATTTTCTGATGTTGAATCATTCTTGCATACCTGGTATGAATCCTACTTGGTTGTTGTGTATTATTTTTTGATATGATACTGAAGTCTATTGGCTAGAATTTTGTTAAGAATTTTTGCATCTATATTCATGAGAGATATTGGTCTGTAATTTTCTTTTTTTGTGACATCTTTTCATGGTTTTGGTATCAGTGTTATGTTGGCTTCATAGAATGAATTTTGAAGTGATGCCTTCTCTTCTCTGCTCTGAAATAGCTTGAGTAGTACTGGTACAAGCTCTTCTGTAAATGTTTTGTAGAATTCTCCAGTGAAGCCATCTGGGCCAGGGATTTTTTTGGTTGGGAGTTTTTTTATTACCTTTTCAATCTCTTCTCTTGTTATGGGTCTGTTCAGACTTTCAACATCACTTTGGTGTAGTTTGGGTAGGCCATATGTTTCTAGAAATTTATCCGTTTACTCTAGGTTTTCAAATTTGTTGGAGTATAGTTTTTCATAATATTCTGTTATAATCCTTTTTATTTCAGTTGGGTCTGTTGTAATGTCCCCCATTTCATTTCTTATTTGGGTTATTTGTGTCCTCTCCTGTTTTCCTTTGGTCAGTCTGGCCAGTGGTTTGTGGATTTGTTGATTCTTTCATAGAACCAACTTTTGGTTTAATTGTTTCTATTGATTTTCTGTTCTCTATTTCATTTCTTTCTGCTCTGATCTTTACTATTTCTTTTCTTCTGGTGGTTGTGGGCTTTTATCGCTGTTCCCTTTCTATTTGTTTCAATTCTGTAGTTAATGTTTTCATTTTGTCCCTTTCTTCTTTTTTGATAAGTGCATCTATTGCTATAAATTGTCCTCTGAGGACTGGCTTTGCTGTTTCTCAACGGTTTTGGTATGATGTGTTTTCATTCTCATTTGATTCCAGGAATTTTTTGATTCCATCTCTGATTTCTTGTATTACCCAGTGATGTGTAAACAGGGTATTACTCAGTTTCCATGTAGTTGATTTTCTTTCCTTGCTCTTTCTATTGTTAATTTCTACCTTGATGGCATTGTGGTCAGAGAAGATACTTTGAATTATATCAACGTTTTGGATCTTGTTGAGGATTGCTCTGTGGCCTAAGATGTGGTCTATTCTGGACAATGTTCCATGTGCATTGGAAAAGAATGTGTACTTTGCAGTGGTTGGATGGAGTGTTCTATACATGTCTATGAGTTCAAGTTGGCTTATTATGCCCTTTAGGTCTTCCGTATCTTTGCTGAGTGTCTTCTTAGTTGTTCTGTTCTTTATGAGAGTGGTGTTTTGACGTCTCATACTATTATTGTGGAACTGTTAATTTCTGTTTTCAGTGTTAGAGTTTGTTTTATGTATTTTGGAGCCCTGTCATTGGGTGCGTAGATGTTTATTATGGTTATATCTTCATGACAGATCATCCCCTTCATCATTATATAGTGTCCTTCTTTGTCTTTTATGGGAGATTTTGTTTTAAAGTCTATTTTATCTGAGATTAGAATTGCCACTCCTGTTCTTTTTTGGTAGTTGTTAGCTTGATATATTTTTTTCCAACCTTTGACTTTTAATAATTTCACATCTTTGTTTGTAAGGTGTGTCTCTTGTAGACATCATATTGATGGATCCTGTTTTCTTATCCATTCTGTCACTCTCTGTGTCTTTATGGGTGCATTGAGTCCATTTACATTCAGTGTAATTATTGATAGATGTGAGATTTTGCTGTCATTTTGTAGTGCTTTTTTTTGTGGTGCTGAAATTTTCTTTGTTCTTCTTACTGTCTTGTGCTGAGTTACTTTTGTTTGTGAATTTTTTTTTTTCATTTCTTTTCTTTTTGTAGGTTTTGTTTTTACTGAGACTTTATGTTTTTCTGCTGTTTTTTGTGAGTATGTTTGTTAACTTTCTTTGTGGTTACCATGAATTTTACCCTTACCTTTCTTAGTTTGAAGCAGTCTACCATTACTTTGGATCGCCTTGCCTTCCTCTCCATTAGAAGGTTCTATACCTATGCCATGTATTCCCTCTTTTATCTTTTTGATGTTGTTGTCATTTACTGATTAACTGCTCTGATTCCCTGTTGTGTTTCTTTTGGTTTTGGATAGCCCTCAAGAGTTCATTTCCTAGATTAGTATCTGGCTCATACGATCCTGCGTCCTAGGTTCTGCCTGTGAGCTGAAACTGTTTGTCCTCAGATCGAAGAACTCCCTTTAATAATTCTTGTAAGTTTGGTTTGACTTTTACATATTCCCTTACTTTCTGTTTATCTGGAAATGACCTAATTTCACCATCAAATTTGAACGAGAGTTTTGCAGGATATATTATTCTTGGCTGGCAGTTTTTTTCATTCAAGATTTTATATATGTCATCCCATTGCCTTCTTGCCTGCATGGTTTCTGCTGAATAATCTGAGCTTAGTCTTATTGTTTCTCCTCTGTATGTGACTTCTTGTTTTTCACAAGCTGCTCTCAGGATTCTTTGTCTGTCTTTGGTTTTGGCGAGTGTGAATATGATATGCCTTGGTGATTTTCTTTTGCAGTCTCTTCTATATGGTGTTCGTTGAGCTTCTTGGATGGCTAGCTTTTCATCTTTCATGATACTGTGGAAGTTTTCTGTCAGCAGTTCCTCAATGATCTTCTCTGTGTTTTCTGTTTTCTCCCCCTCTTCTGGAATGCCAATCACTCGTAAATTTTGCTTTTAATTGTGTCCCACGTAACTCTCAGGGTCTCTTCATTTTTGTTTGTTCTTTTTTCTGAGTTTTCCTGAAACAGAGTTGTATCCAATTTTTTGTGTTCAGTTCCACTGATCCTGTCTTCCACCCTTTCAAATCTGCTTCTAAGCCCTTCTATGACACCGTCCATTTCTGAAAGCTTGTTGTTTATCTTTTGGATTTCCAATTGTTGTCTTTGTATAATTTCTAGTTGTGAATTTATTTTAGCATTTTGTTCCTGAACCATCTTCCTGAATTCTTCCAATTTTTTTTGTTTGTATTTTCCATGAAATTGTCTATTTTTTCCTCATGTTTGTTAGCTTTTTGCCTCAGTTCTTTGAGACTTCTGAGTATTAGAGATTTGAATTCCTTATGAGGTAGTTTTCGTACATTTTCTTTCACAAGAGAGTCATCTGGTGTTTTATTTTGCACTTTTACTGGAACCATCCTGTTCTGTTTTTGTAAATGTTTCGATATTGTCTGCCGTTTTCTGAGCATCAGTAGTTATTTTTCTCATTTATTGATTGTAGATTTGTTTCGTCTCTGTTTTTTAAAAAAAAAATTAACTATGCCTGAGCAGGCAGACTGTGTGTTCTTTGTTGTTTGCTTGTCTGTGCACTCAATACTTTTCCCCTCTTTCTCCAACTGGCAGGGTAAGTCACTCAGATATGGTACAACAGGGCAGGTCTAGCTGAAGAGGAGTTGCTGGGTCGGTTTGTTTGTGGCACTTACTACAGCCACCAGAGCAGGTCGGTAATCATTGCAGGGCAGGTTCAAGTAGGCTGTGCCCATTCTGCTTGGTGGTGTGATGTCAAGTGCACGGTGCAGGTAGGCAGGATGTAGGAGGGAGATTGCTATGTGTGGAGCTAAGATGGATATGGGAGAGAGGAGAGAGGAACAGGAGCCAAAAACATACAAACAAACAAAAAAGAATGCTAGGGGAGTTTGCTGTTGGAATGGAGAAATGAGAGACTATGAAATGGAGAGAAACAGAAAGGGGAAGAAGAACAAAAGAAAAGAATGAATAAATAAAAATCAGAAAGGTTAAAGAACCGCAAAGTTCCCAGGGATCCCACCGATGCAGCTATCAGATCTGGGGAAGTCGCTTTCAGGTGTTTCAATACAGCCTGGCTAGAAGGCGTAGAGGTATACAACGCCTGGTATTCAGGAATCAGAAAGAGAAGGAAGCTATAGAGGGATGACAAACTGAGCAATGAAGAAAGACAAAAAGGGAAAAAGAGGAAAAAGAAAAGAAAACAAATTTAAAAGAAAAAAAAAAGAACAAGAAAGGCCCCCCCCAAAAAACCAACAAAAAAAGAAATGCCATCAGGGATCCCTTTGCACGTCTGTGCAAGCTGAAGGAGAGTTCCTTGCCATGCAGCTCTGCCTGGCCAGAAAGGGCTCCCATCTGAAGAAAAGGAAAAGAAAACAAACAAACAATTCAAAACGAACAAACAAACAAAAACCCCGGGATCCCACCAGCACAGTAGCCCAGACCAGGAAGCAGGTCCACACTCGAATGGAGCTCCGAAGCCCCTCAGGAAGATGCGAAGATGGTGCATGGAGCCAGGCACTCGAGCGAAAGGAGGGGAAGGCGGCAAGAGGCAAGCAAGAAATCAAAAGAAGCAGGGAAAAAAAAAAAAAAAGCAACACCAGGAGCCAACAAATGGCACTCAGAGAGCCAGCCAGTGCGGGCTGGTGTTTCTGGACAAGACACTGTGTCCGCGGGAAGCAGAGGAGGCTGAGTGTGGGTGATGAAGTGTAGAGAGTGGGAAAGCGTATATCACAAATTGCCGGCACT
The DNA here is from genome assembly GCA_030035585.1 of Dugong dugon. NCBI lineage: Eukaryota > Metazoa > Chordata > Mammalia > Sirenia > Dugongidae > Dugong > Dugong dugon. The sequence goes on from CM057479.1 coordinate 42,533,700, forward strand.
CTGCAGCCCGTCAGGAAGAAGCAAAGGTGGCGCACAGAGCCAGGCACTCGAGTGAGAGGAGGGGGAGGTGGCGAGAGGCAAGTGAGAAATCAAAAGAAGCAGAAAAAAAAAAGGAACACTACCAGCCAACAAATGGCACTCAGAGAGCCAGCTAATGCGGGCTGGTGTTTCTAGACAAGAGAGTCTGTCCACGGGAAGTGGAGGGGTCCGAGTATGGGTGAAGAAGCTTAGAGAGTGGGAAGGCATATATCACAAATTGCCGGCACTCTGCAGCCCCTCAGAAAGAAGCAAAGATGGCGCACGGACCAAGGCACTCAAGCGAAAGGAGGGGGAGATGGCCAGAGGCAAGGAAGAAATCAAAAGAAGTGGAAAAAAGCAACACCAACAGCCAACAAATGGTACCCAGAGAGCCACCGGCTTGGGTCTGTGGAATCCAAGCAGCCGGGGCTTCCTGGTCAAGAGACCATGGCTGCGGGAAGCAGAGGAGGCCGAGCTGGGCTGAAGAGGGGTGGGGGGTGGGACAGAGCACACTGCAAATCACTGGTTGTTTTATCTCCCGCTGGACGCTCCGTGAGGCTGCTTTCTCGTGCCCCCGTTTGCTGGTCTCCGATAGGAGTCCAAGATGGTGGATCCGCGCTGCGTTAGCTGGTAGGGGACCTCTGCATGAATCTCTCCTCGCTCTCCGTTCTCTGTCAGTTTTCTCACTCCGTTTGGTGCTTGGCTGAGTTCTTTATCTCTTCATTTGATGTGTTAGGGTTTCAGGATTGTTGTTTTGTCTGTTTGGCTTAGTTTTTCAGATCTTTGCTGTGGAGGGACTGCGTGGTGCTTCTGCCTAGAGTGCCATTTTGCTGGAACTCCCCCTCAAAATAATTTTTGAAAAATAAAAAATAATAAAATTGTATTCACTTCTCATTTAATACAAGAAGCAACTATACTCATTTCCTTTTTACTCAAATCCTTCTCACCTTTCAAGTCTTGATTGAATGCCATTTCCATAAAGACATTTAGAAAATGATGAGTCAAAGCAGTGGTTGGCAAACTACAGCCCATCTGTTTTTTTAAATAAACTTTTATTGGTAAAAGCCACGCTCATGTTTTGTATAGTCCATGGTAATTTTCCTGCTCCAATAGTAGAGATAAGTAGTCATGAAAAAGGCTGTATATGGGAATTTTGTTGCTTAACACTGTTGCTTTGTGCACTAAAAATCTTAGTGATACCTCTAGAATTTGACAGAATTTTGATTGCTACTCATATCACCTGTGTGAAAAATATATTTTTCTTAAAGATGAAAAATGTAAAATCACATTAGAGATGAGCATTAACAGATGACTGTTTTTAATCAATTTTAATGATAAAGGACACTAATTTGAAACAAAATTAAGTAAAATATCATCTCCCCCTCCTCCAAAACAGCTTCCATGTTTCTCATTGTTGTTGTTAAGTGCCATCAAGTTGGTTCTGACTCATAGTGATCCTGTGTACAAGAGAACAAAACACTGCCCGGTCTTGCACCATCCTCACAATTATTGCTATGCTTGAGACCATGGTTGCATCACTGTATCAATCTATCTCATTGTATCATCTGCATATTGAAGTTTATTAATGAGTCTTCCTCTAATCCTGATTACACGTTCTTCTTTATATAGTCTAGCTTCTCGGATTATTTTTTCAGCATACACATTGAATAGGTATGGTAAAAGGATACAACCCTGATACACACCTTTTCTGACTTTAAACCACGTAGCATCCCCTTGTTCTGTTTGAAGGACTGCCTCTTGATCTATGTACAGGTTCCTCATGAGCACAATTAAGTGTTCTGGATGCAATGTTATTCATAATTTGTTATAATTCACAGTCGAATACCTTTTCAAAGTCAATAAAACACAGGTAAGCATCTTTCTGGTATTCTCTGATTTCCACCAAGGTCCATCTGATTTTGTCCATCTTCTCTTTCTGCAGAAGTAGTCAACTTGATTCCTGTGCATTCCCTCTGGTGAGGTCCTCGTGTATAGGCACGGTTTATGTTTTTGAAAAAAGGTATTTACAGTGAAGAAGTCTTTGGTCTTGCAAAATTCTGTCATGTGATCTCCAGCATCATTTCTATCACCAAGGCCATAATGCTTCTCATTAGTAGGCCCTAATTCCAAAAAATACCTACTCAATTCTTATTATGATGATGATGATGATATTTTAAATTTTGACAGTATAAAGTTTATGAAAATTATATTTTGTCTTGATATTGAGTACTGTCTTAGGCTGAGTTCTCTAGAGAGGCAAAACCAGTAAAATGTATAAGTGTATATAGAGATTTATATTAAGGAAATGGCTCACATGATTGTGGAGGCTTGAACATGGATCAGGCTGAAGGGTTCTTCTGATTCATGTAGCCTCAGGGGCTGGGGAATCCAAGATGGTCAAGTCAGACAGCAGGGCTCTGGCTCACAGGCTATGAAGACTGATGAATCCCAAGATCGGCACGCTAAATGGCAGGTAAGCTGCTAGCTCAAGTTCCAAGAACCAGAAGTCAGAAAAACAGGAGCTAGGTGCAGGATTCACTGGGAGTAAAAGCCCGAGAGCCTTGCCAGAAAGTCCACTTGTATTCAATGCAGGCTACACCCTCAAGGAAACTCCCTTTCAACTGATTGGCTACTCACAGGAGATCCTATCATGGAGATGATCACGTTATATCAAATGTCATAATGGAAGCAATCACATCATCATACAACTGCCAAACTATATCATAACTGCCAAACCACTGAGAATCATGGCCCAGCTAAGTTGACACACAAGCTTAACAATCACAAGTAACCAAAATACCAAACCCATTGCCATCGAGTTGATTCTGACTCATAGTGACCTGATAGGACAGAATAGAACTGACCCATAGGGCTTCCAAGGAGCAGCTGGTGGATTTGAACTGCCAACCTTTCAGTTAGTAGCCGAGCTCTTAACCACTGCACCACCAGAGAGAAGTACCTACATAATATTCTCAATTTTGCTTCTTGATTTGAAAAGCCTAAAATATTTATTATCTGGCCATTAACAGCAACAAAAAAAAAAAAATTGCCATCTCTTTCCCTTAAGTAACAGTTTTTCCTCCAGACTTTGAGATTTATCTACCCTTCTTAAATGACATTACCGCTATTTACTTTCTACAGTTAGCAATTTGGATATTCATTTTATCACCCCTTTTAAACTGAAAACAACTTTTATTTTCTTCTCCCTCTATGGTTTTAGCACTGTTTGTAGCAAATACTTAGCAAATCTTTGTGAACTAATAATGATAATCCAAATACTTCCAAGATGGCTTCAACTTCTGAATTTTTTATTTTAGAAAATGGACATAGATAGCACTCAGTTCCCAATCCAGATATCTGGGGACCAGTTTCACTTATATATCCTTTTCCTTCATATGCCCAAATGCTATCAATCAGCAAGTTCTATTAACTCCACTACTTTTGATATTAAATGCGCTTTTCCCGTTAACCCCAGTGCCATCATCCTAGTGAAGTTCATCCTGATTTTTACTTGGATAACTCTAATTGCCAGCTATCTGGGCTCCTAACTCCATCTTATTACATCCCCATCAGTGCTCCTCCGGCAGTTAGAAGGACATTTCAAAATATGAACAGACATGCCAGTCACCTGCTCCAAAACCTTCACAGGCTTCTCTGTGTTCTTAAGCTAAAGAGCTATCACTTGTTTTGGTAGCTGTGTTGTCTTCTAAATACCTTGTGTTATGGACTGAATTGTATCCCCAGAAAATGTGTATCAATGTAGCTAGGCCATGATTCCCAGTATTGTGTGATTGTCCACCATTTCATTATCTGATGTTATTTTTCTATGTATTGTAAATCCTACCTCTAAGAGGTTAATAAGTCAGGATTTGTGGCAGTTATATTGATGAGGCAGGACTCAATATACAAGATTAGGTTGTGTCTTAAGTCAATCTCTTTTGAGATATAAAAGCTAGAAGTGAGCAGAGAGACATGGGGACCTCGTATCACCAAGATACAAGAGCCAAGAGAATAGCGCATCGTTTGGACTGCGGGTCCCTGTGCTGAGAAGATCCCAGAGCAGGGGAAGATTGATGACAAGGACCTTCCCCCAGAGCCAACAGATGAAGAAAGCCTTCCCCTGGAGCTGACACACTGAATTTGGACTTATAGGCTCCAAGACCGTGAAATAATAAATTTCTCTTTGTTAAAGCCATCCACTTGTGGTATTTCTGTTATAGTGGCACTAGATAACCAAGACACCTTGTTTCTTATCTTGACAATCAGGCCATAAATCTCATGAAATCTGTGTGTGTTAGGGTGGAGGGTAGAATTAAATGTGATTAAGTGATCAAAATGTTCTCTCTGACTAAATTCCATAATTTTATCAAATAGGCTTTGACTTACTGTAACTGATTTTGCTATCTACTTTGAATTTGTGTTTTACTTTATTATGGATAAGAATAAATTTATCAGATAGATAAGTTCAATATAAGAAAACTACTATTAGACATTGGTCAAGAAAGCAAAACATTAAAACAAGTACTCTTTACCATTTACTATGTATTAAATAGGTTAGTTAACATTTTCACTCTTCTGTCTTTACTCAGGACTTATCCCTCAGTAAACTTAGAATCTTTATAATTTCCCAGTCTAAATTAGGTTTTATTTTCCAAATGTAAAAATATACATTAATATAAATAATAAATATATAAAGTGAACAGACTATTAGAGTTTTTTTTTTAAATATTAGATTTTTTTTAAGCATAGAAACCCAGGGGAATGGAATAAAGAGAAAATAATCGGACATTTAAAATGTTTTCATGCATTGTTTGTATGTCTACAGAAATTGAAATAATCTATATTTACTAAACATTTCTAAAATGTCTGGCATTGCTAAATGTTTCATGAGGGCAAATGAGAAAAAAAGTCAGGACAATTGGACATTTCGAAAATGTTGGGAAGATTTTTACCTTAGGAAATTAAAAGAAAGAAGGGAAAAAAATCTAAGAAGAGAACAGAAGACCACAGTGTTTTTATCAAGCAATTTTCTTCTTGTCTCAGTGTGCAAGCACCATTGAATCTGCATTGTTAGAACCACTACTAGAATAATGAAAGTGAATACATCATCTAATATAATTATATTTCTACAAGTTAAATGGATTATCTGACTCTAAAGTTATCATAAATATAAATTAAGGCAGGTAATATGCAGTAAAATTGATTAGAGTTGGAATCTGAATTAATATAAAGATACATTTCTAGTAAGATCCCAAATATGTATCTATCTAACTTAGGTCTAGCTGCATGGAAACATTTTAAATGTCCAATTATTTTCTCTTCATTCTATTCCCCTGGATTTCTATGCTTTAAAAAAATCTAATATTTTTTAAAAAACCCTCTAATTTCATTTTTATTTTTCCTATCAATATTAGGTAAAGTTTTATAGTCAACAATTTATTTTTTTCAAGACTATCTCCACTTTTAAACTTCCACAGAAATTGAAAAGTTACATAAAGTAATCACAAACACATTTGAAGTTGGGATGATGAGGAAATACCGGGGATAATGTGGCTAACTTGTCCATGAACTGATAATTTAGCTTTGAGTTTTATTGAAAAAAAAAAAAAATTTACCAGAAAAAGAAAGCACAGACAATTGGCTTAAAATTAAAGAATATACATATATTATCTTATAGTTCTGGATATACAGACCTCCAGAACTATAAGATAATATATATATTTTTTCTGGATACATAGACCTCTAGAACTGTAAGATAATACATGTATTTTTTCTGGGTATATGGACCTCCAGAACTATAACATAATATATATATATTTTCTGGATATATAGATCTCCAGAACTATAATATACATATTTTTTAATTTTAAGCCAATAAGTTTGTATTAATTTATTACAGCAGCAATAGAAAAGTAATACAGTACTCTAAGGAAACAAGGTTTGTTCTATTGTAATAAAATACTCATTTAACATTTTCACAATAACATACAGCTATTTTTAATCCAAATATTCAATTTCTTTCACAAAGATAAACCAATTAATTATTGCCACTACCTTATTTTAAGTTTACAGATAATCTACATTTTCCTATTTATACACTGATACATAGATTAATTAATGAATTATATTACAGAATGAAATAATTTAATATATTTGAATTTTGGTTGTTTATGTTAAAATAGAAAAGCAGTGATCTACACACTTGGCTCTGTAGTTTTAAATATAATTTAATAATACTTAATGATAGAAAATAATGATGATGGAAATCTGTTATTTCCTTTTCATAAATGAGAAAACCAGGCTCAGTGAAGTTAAACATTTCTCACGTTATAACAAAAAAAATCCAAAACTGAAACAATGTCTCCTGATTCCCATTACAAAAATGATTTAACTATATCTCTGCAAAAACATACAGGTTATTCTAACGATAAAGCTAATACATTACTATAGTTTTAAAATTCAAAATTATAGAAATAGGAATAAAATAAAAAGTAGTTCTCTTTTCATATACTTGACTTCAGTATCTATATTTTAGGTGTATTTGTTATCAATTGTTTCTTATATGAACTCACACTTATTGCCATTGCAAGCACACATATACCTACACATACCCATTTCCCAAAAATGGGAGAATTGTATACAAATTGTTGTGCATCTGACTTTTCCCACTTAACATTAGTTATTTTCTTATGTCTGAACTGACTACATTTTAAGTTCATGACTAGTGTGATTTATGAATTCCATAAAGTTGATAATGGTTTGGAGTTTCCATTTACTCTTGGCCAAAACAACTGATGGAACAATGGTTAAGATTGGATGCTAACAGAAAGGCTGGCAGTTTGAATCCATTAGCTGCTTCTTGAGAGAAAAGACCTAGTGATCTGCTCCATAAAGACTACGGCTTAGGAAACCCTATGGGCCAGTTCTACTGTGAATTGGAACACAACAGCGACGACAATGTAATTGTCAACCAGAAAAGACCATCAAAATAAAATGATAAAGCAAAGTCAAGTTTATGTTGACTGCATTTTTACTGCAGTAAAAATGGCCATTGCCTTTACAGAGTCTTTGAGGGGTTGGAATCGACTCGACAACAACTGGTTTGGTGGGTTTTTTTTTTTTTTTTGGTAACATCTCAGAAGAGAGTAATCAAAAGTGAGATATTTATAAGGTTTTGAGAGATTTAAGGCAGATCATTCAATGTAGGTCCTAACTAAGAATAGGCAAAGCTTGTGGTATAATAGTTTAGAATTGTTGGACAAATCAGGTCAAGCACTGAGCTATGTCTATTATCCTGAGAAGTGCTATTTATGCATATGAGGGAAATTGAGTCGGATATTGTGGGATGAATTAATTTTCAGAAACATGAAATAAATGATAAAGTTATGATAATTTTATTTCCTGAGTAAGATTTTCAGGGACTAGCAAAGTCACGTTAATGCAAACTGAATAGTAAAATCATTTTAATATAGAGTATCAAATAGTAATATCTTACTACTGTGGACACTAGGCTGTATCACTATAGATGGTTTCAGTCCTTATAATCCCATATTTAAACATGTAAATTGAAAATTGTAACACATATTTGTTGTGTTATATATGACAAAATGCATTCATATTTTCAAAAATACAATAATAGCAATCTTTTTTCTTTTGATGGCAAAGTGAAAATCTACAAGAACGTAAAATATAGACTCAAAAGAATTTGTTTTAATTATTTAATCATTTCCGTTTTAATTAAAAAGCTAATATCTGTGATAGCCTTTCACTATTTTTCCAAGATTAAGTGTAGGAAAATTGTGTTCATAGGAAGAATCTTTTTTTCTAGATGAAAATTCTTCTATTGTTTAAGAATAAAGCAAAAATAAAGTCTTCTGAGAAGATAAAAATGTAAAAATAGCTTTATAAATAAAAAGTGAACTGAAATAGAATCTTGATTATTTCTAATTACTATTTTTATTTGATATCTATCATAGATTTTTTCTTATTCTTTATCAATCCTTTGGGGAGTTCCTGTTTTTTGTTTACTTTCAATTATTACTACAAACTTCTGGTCATATTCACTTTTTAAAATTCAGTTCTATTCAGTTTAAACTCAATTTCATATCAGTTTAAAAGTTTTCCCCTTTGCCAAATAAATGACTAGAAATCTTAATAAGGAGAAGGTTGTGATCTGTTCTTTCACTCTCTCATCCATTTCATCCTTCAGGGTAAACTCCTGTGGACTGGGGCAGGAAGGAAAGAGGAGAGGGAGGAGGGGTATAGCTATTGATTTACATCTCCACCTGTAATTCAGTGGTGGGCAGATGTCCTCAGCCTCACTCTGGTTCAATCTATTTCAATCTGATGTTGATAAACTTGGCTAGTGTAGCAGTCTATGTATGAATGTTGTGCATGGTTTCCTTGCATCAGTATCCAGCATCACCCTACCCACCTCAGAAAAGGATCATCATGCTTCCCATTAGAGTCACCAGTGGCCTATGTCTCACTCCTCTCTTCACTTGTCCCTGAGACCTGAGCCACAGTAAGCTTCTGCATATTCATTTAACCTCTAAGGGCTGCTAACAGAGTAGCTCATTCCAGTAGCTCTGAGCAGAGAAGTGGGGTGGTCATTCACTGGGAACTGGGCTGTGGATGACCACTCCACTTGCCTGCTCAGATCTACCTGCTTGAGTGAACTGCTCTATTAGCATCCCACTTTCAGAAATATGCAGAAGATTGTTGGCTAGCAGTTTCCAAACACCCTGTCACACATGCAAACCCAAAGCCAGGAATCAGTACTTAATAATTCTCTTATCACTTGCTTTTCTTTGGACAGTACATGGTGGGACTAAAGGGAGCTGCAGAATGTGTAACTCATTAAGTATTGAACCAGTCTGCCTGTCAGATACCTCCAAAATTTATACTAGTTTTTCTTAGAGAGTTTTCATCAATCTGGCCTCATGGAAGATGAGGGAAAATCTCCTATTTTCTCTCCGATCTGGAATGGAAGGAAAATGTCTCATACAGAACACTGAATTCTTTAAAAGGCTAAAATGACCTCATCAACTTTCTTTCCCTTTCAATTTCTGTATGATATCAATACCAGAGAACACTTTACTTTTCTTTACCCCTCTCCTAAATTGTATGCAGTTAATTTTGTGTGTTTTAAACTCCAGAAGACATTTTGTATTGTTTCTACAGTCAGTGTTTGTATTAGTTCCTAGGGCTACCATAACAAAATGCCACAAACTGGGTGGCTTATAAGAACAGAAATATACTCTCATAATTCTTGAGGCTACAAGTCCAAATCAATGGGTTGGTTTGGTCACACTCCCTCCAATGTCTCCAGAGGAAGAGCATTTCTTGTCACACCCAGCTGCTTGTAGACCCAGACATTCCCTGGCTTATAGGTGCATCTTCACATACATCTGTATCTGATTATATCTTTAATATACCTCAGCCTTGCACATATATTTTCCATCATCTTACCTCTCTAACTTTTATAAAGACACCACTAATATTGGATTAGAACCCACCCTATTCAAGTATGATCTCATGTTAACTAACTGATAACATCTTCAAACACCCTAAACAAGGTCATGACCCAAAAACAAGGTCATGTTCACAATTACCAAGGGCTAGGATTTCAGCATATCTTTTGGCAGGACACAATTCAACACATAACAGTATTTATTTAGATTTTTTCCATATTTATCAGATTTATTTCTATTCATTCTGTTCTACATCTTTGCCCATCCAATTGATATCATTCTCCTTCTACCTGAAAAACACCCTTCTGTTTGTTTGTTTGCTTTGTGGTTTTCCATTGATGAAACATTCTTTCAGATTTTGTCTGTAAACATTCCTTTTTCTCTCATTTTTGAAAGTTTTTTTTTTTTATGGATCTATAATTCTAGATTTTTCTTTCTACATTTAAAAAATGTCATTACTTGTCTTCTAAGTAGGATTGATATTTTGTAGAAATCTATCAATTTTCATGTCACCTCTTTGAAAATACTGTTTATGTATTTCTATTTGCTTTTATGATATTCCTTTTACTTTTTTTTTAAGCAGTTTATTCTGATATGTCTAGGTGTAAATTGCTTAATATTTGCCATGATTAAGTTTTATTGTTCCTCTTCAATGTGTAGAATGAATTTTTATCCCTTTTATAACACTTTGCTATTATTTCTTTATTTATTCTTCCCTATTTCCTTTCTCCTTTCCTACTAAAAATCCAACTACATATATTACAAATTTTCTGATTACATCCTCAATGTAATTTAGCCTTATGCATATATTTTCCATCATCTTGCCTGTCTGATTTCTTTTTGTATATTTTCATCTCACCTGATTTTCAATTCAATAATTTTCTCTTTAACTGTGTCTAATGTGCAATTAAATATGCTCAATGGTTCACTGCCTTGAATTGTTGCATTTTTTAGTTCTCCTGGTTATTTTTTTCTAGTCTTATATTTAATTTCTTTTAAACTTCCTTAGCGCTTTGCTAAAATTTTTAAGCTTTCTTTTTGTCACCTTGAACATAATGCCAAAGTCATTTTAAAATCTGTGTCTGATAATAGCAATAGCTGGAGACCCAGTTATTCTGTTTCCATTCTCAGATGTTTCTTCTTATTCTATTCTTAAAAAACAACAACAGCAACAAAAAACAGTGTTCATGATTACCTTTTATTGTGTACTTATCTTTGGTTATAAAAATTTGCTTATAGAAATAATTTCAGGCCTAGGATGATAATATTTACTGCCTGATAATTCCTACCTGATTTCTATCTGATAGTGCCACTCATCTACTAACACATACAATCCTGTTTCTACACAAATGAAGTTTAGGAATGAGTTTCTTAGGGCCACTCAGATGTTTTAAATCCAAACAGAAGTCCATGCAAGTTCATATTTATTTTTAGTTTACTCTTAATCCTTGAGTACAGCTTTTTGCATTCCAATCCAAAGCACAAGGGGTTTTCCAGTTCCATAATCTTTGGCAGACACTGGATTGATTTTTTTCCTAATTCTGCAAGACATTGGGATTTAGGGAACTAGAAGAATAAGTTCAGCATGAGCAGCTTTACAAAGGTTGGAAAAGTTCACTGGCAAATAACAAAATTATCAAATATTTAAAAGGATGCAAAATATAAGAACTTCCATATTAATCAATTATTTTTGTGCATTTTATATGTAAAGCATTGTCTATATTGGATTATAAAAGTCCCTTTAAATTTCAGCAAAAAAAAGCTGTTTTGAATTATTTAAAAAACACACTACTTCATAGAATTAACAGAATTAATTTTGTGTGCATTTTATAGACATAGCTTAGAATTTAATAATATCTTGTAAAGAATGTGTAAATATAATAAATAAGTAGATTACATATGTAATCCCATTTAAATATAAAATACATATAATCCAAAATAATTGAAGAATATTCTCTAAGAGGCAAGCATACATTGACTGTTTTGACCATAGAAGGAAGTGTTTAATGATGCTGATTTGTTAAAAAGCAATATTTTGAATTATATTTAGATTATCTTCCTATGCAATTGTTAATTTATATGCTTTGTTGTGTGGTTTTAGTTCATTGATTGCTTTGAATTACGTGAGTGCATCTTAAGGGGTCAAAGACTAACAGAATTTTACATTGTTTCTGGGGTCAGGAAAAAAAAAATAATAATTAAACAAGGTAATCTTGTAAGGCAAAAAAAAAAAAATTAAAGGAAAATGAGAAAAAAATTAAGGAATATTGAGTTTAGATTTTAATTTTCTTCACTTGAGAGCTAATTGCAGCAACCAAATACTCACCTCACTACTCCCATGCTCAAGGATTTCTTGAACATCAAGGTCAATTCTTAAAAACACTTGATAGCTGAGGAGCCTTCTATTTAGTGTTTTTCACATTGACATATTCTGTGCTAAGTCTTTTGAACCATATTTTAATTAAACATGTTAAATGATGTCTTACAGTGTTCAAAACATTGTGTTGGGTAATGATGGGAATATAACACTAAATAGGACACTGTTCTTGACCTCAGGATTAACAGTGTTGTGGAGAAAATAAGACATAAACACAAGAGGTATTGTAAACATTTAAAATAAAAAAGTTACAAAATATTATACAGGTAAGTGCCACAATCAGAACGTGGTTAAGTAGACCATAGAGGTTCAGGATAGCTTAGCAAATCACAAGAGATAATGTTGTTATTTTCAAACATTTTAGACATTCTTGTTACTTAAGACCCTTAAAAGTAGTTTTTATAAAACTAGCAAACTCACATGATGGACGATTTTTTTGTGTTTTTAAGTTCATTGTACTTTCCAGCAAAATAATTTTTGTATACATGTCCACTATGCATTTTATTTTTATCTGACTCAAGCTTTACACTTCTATTTTCCAAATTGCATTAATAAAACTATAGTTCTTTATAGCTAAATTAATTGAAAATGTATATCCTGGAAACATATGAGAATCTATTAATTCATCTAAAATAGGGCTGAAAAAAAGAAGAAAATGCAGTTCATACAGATTCGAATAAGCTGTCATTCAATCTGTTATGAGGATAGAAAAATATAATTTAACATTTTTATTAAAGTATGGTATTTCTTTAGGAAAATATGATCAACTACTGTAAAACAGGAGGCTCAATATAACCTGCAAATAATCAGGTTATCTTTTGTATAGAGCAATTGACTTATTTGATACATCAAATGGTATCAAGCACGTATATATAGCAAAAGGCAGGTGAATCCCATTTTTAGTTTGCTTTTTTGAGTGGCATTTCTTTTATATGAGGTGTAAATGTTAAATCAAAATAAAATCCATTACTTCAGGCTATTCCATCTACCATCAGGCTGAACTGATCCAGATTAGATCCTTCACTTCTCATGGAAATTCCAAGCTTCAACTTAACTCTGTTACTCCAACTAGGCACTGGCTTAAAATATATGTGATTATTTAGAAAATTCAGGCTAGGGAAGTTCAATTGCTTCTTACTATAGGGGTCGTTACCAACTACTTGAAGCAAGTAAACATTGAGTCACGTATCTTTTTTTCACAGAAATCTAGATAAGTCTACTTGTTCCAGTGAAGGAACACTAGTCAGTCAGAAATACCATAGAGAATGCCCTTGAATTCTAGAAATAATAATAACTTAATATTGAGCAGAATACCTCATCTGAATTAAGGGAGTTCACTAAATCATGTACTGCAAACTCTCAGTATCATATTGCCCCTCTTGACTCTTTTACATTGCTGTTTATATGTAGTCTTAAGATTCCAAAAAAACTAAGCTCTCCATGGAATTACTCTTGCAATTTATTTCAGAGAATTTCACTTCTCCATGAATTCTGTGTGGAGAAACACATACGAGTTATTAAACACACACACACAAAATACATATTTTTGAGGTCTAATTTACCTGGTGGCACAGTGGTTAAGCATTTGGCTGCTAACAAAAAGGTCTACAGTTCGAATCCACCAGCCACTCCTTGGAAACCCTATGGGGCAGTTCTACTCTGTCCTATAGGGTTGCTATGAGTAGGAATCAACTCAATGGCAATGGGTTTGGTTTGAGGGTTAATTTACATACAGTGCAATCTACAGATCTTAAACATATACAGTGACGAGTTTTAACAAATTTATGTCCCAAGCAACCCACATAACAATCAAGAAATAGAAAATCTCTGTGACTCTAAAATGTTCCTTTTCACCTCTACCAATTCAAACCAGCCCACTTCTAAGGATATCACTGTTATGATGTCTACCACTATGGATTAATTTTACTGTTTTTTTAACTTCATGTAGATAAAATAATATGTATTCTTGTGCATTTGGCTTCTTTTCTTCAATATGTTTATAATATTCATCCATGTAACACTAATTATTTCCTTTATTGCTACGTATTATGGATATTCTAAATTTACCTATTCACTTGTGACATTTATTTCTTTCTTATGTTTGGCTATTTTCAATGAAGCGTCTGTAAACATTCTTGTAAATGAATTTTAATTTTTAATTTTTTTTATTGTTGTAGTTTAGATGAAGTTTACATTTCAAGTTAGTCTCCCATACAAAAATTTTTACCTATGTTGTTATGCCACCCTAATTGCTCTCCCCATACCACAAAAGCACACTCCTCCTTTCCACCCCTGATTCCACACATCCATTCAACCAGCTCCTAACCCTCTCTGGCTTCCCATCTCACCTCTGGGCAGAATCTGCCCATTTAGACTCTTGTATCTACTTGAGCTAAGAGAAAAACTCCTCGAGAGTACCACTTCATGTCCCACAGTCCAGTCCAATCCCTATCTGAAGAGTTGGTCTAGAAAATTGTTTTATTTCTGGGCTGATAAGAGAATCCAGGGGCCATGGTTTCTGGGGTTCCTCCAGTCTCAGTGAGACCATTAAGTCTGATCTTCTTACTAGAATTTGAGTTCTGCACTACACCTTTCTCCTGCTCCATTAGGAGCTCTCTGTTGGGTTCCCTGTCAGGGCAGTGATTGGTGGTGGCCAGGCACCATCTAGTTCTTCTGTTCTGAGGCTGATGAAATCTCTGATTTATGTGGTCCTTTCTGTCTCTGGGCTACTACTTTCCTTGTGTCTTTGGTGTTCTTCATTCTCCTTTACTCTAGGTGGTTGGGACAAATTGATGCATCTTAGATGGCTGCTTGCAAGCTTTTAAGAACCCAGACAGCACTCACCAAAGTAGGATGCAGAACGTTTTCTTAATAGGCTTTTGTTATGCCAATTGACCTAGATGTCCCCTGAAAGCATGGTCCCCAGACCCCTACACCTGCTACTCTGTCTCTCAAAGTGTTCGACTGTATTCAAGAAACGTCTTAGCTTTGGTTTAGTCCTGTTGTGCTGGCTTCCTCTGTAGTGTGTGCTGTCTTTCCCTCCACCTAAGATAATTCTTATTTAATATTTAGTTAGTAAATAACCCTCACCCTCCCTCCTCACCCTCGTAACCATCAAAGAATGTTTACTTCTGTGTTTAAACATTTTCTTGAGTTCTTATAGTAGTGGTCTTATACAATATTTGTCCTGTGACTGACCAAATTCACTCAGCATAATGAGTTCCAGCTTCATCCATGTTATAAGAGGTTTCATGGCTTCATCGTCGTTCTTCAGCATTGCATAGTATTCCATTGTGTGGATATAACATAATTTGTTTATCCATTCGTCCGTTGATAGGCATTTAGGTTTTTCCCATCTTTTTGCTATTGTGAACAGTGCTGCAATGAACATGGATGTGCATGTATCTATTCATGTGATGGCTCTTATTTCTTTAGGATATATTCCAAGGAGTGGGATAGCTGGATCGTACGGTACTTCTATTTCTAGCTTTTTAAGGAAGCGCCAAATTGATTTCCAAAGTAGCTGTACCATTTTACATTCCCTCTAACAGTGTATAAGTGTTCCAGTCTCTCCACAACCTCTCCTGAATTTATTATTTCGTTTTTTCATTAGTGCTAGCCTTGTTGGGGTGAGATGATATCTCATTGTAGTTTTGATCTGCATTTCTCTAATGGCTAATGATCATGAGCATTTCTTCATGTGTCTGTTAGTCACCTGAATATCTTCTTTGGTGAAGTGTCTGTTCATATCCTTTACCCATTTATTAATTGGGTTATTTGTCTTTTCATTGTTGAGTTTTGCAGTATCTTGTAGATTTTAGAGATTAGATGCTGATTGGATTTGTCATAGCCAAAATTTTTTTCCCAGTTTGTAGGTTGTCTTTTTACTCTTTTGGTGAAGTCTTTTGATGAGCATAAGTGTTTGATTTTTAGGAGCTCCCATTTATCTAGTCTGTCTTCTGGTGCTTGTGCATTGTTTCTTATGGTTTGTGTTGTGTTTATGTCATGTATTAGGGCTCCTAGCATTGTCCCTATTTTTTCTGCCATGATCTTTATCGTTTTTGATTTTATATTTAAGTCTTTGATCCATTCTGAGTAAGTTTTTGTGCATGGTATGAAGTATGGGTCTTATTTAAGTTTTTTGCAGATGGATATCCAGTTATGCCAGCACCATCTGTTAAAGAGACTGTCTTTTAGCCATTTAACGGCCTTCAGGCCTTTGTCAAATATCAGCTACTCATAGGTGGATGAATTTATGTCTAGATTCTCAATTCTGTTCCATTGGTCTATGTATCTGTTGTGTACCTGTAGCAGGCTGTATTATATTATATTATACTGTGGTGGTATAATAGGTTCCAAAATTAGGTAGTGTGAGGCCTCCCACTTTGTTCCTCTTCTGGAGTAATGTTTTATTTATTCAGGGCCTCTTCCCTTTCCATATGAAGTTGGTGATTTGTTTCTCCAACTCATTAAAAAATCCCTGTGGAATTTGGATCAGGATTGCATTGTATTTGTAGATCGCTTTGGGTAGAATTGACATTTTACTATGTTGAGTCTACCTATCCATGAGAAAGGTATGTTTTTCTACTTATGCAGATTTCTTTTGCTTTCTTACAGTAATGTCCTGTAGTTTTCCTTGCATAGATCTTTTACTTCTCTGGTTAGATTTGTTCCTAA
This sequence comes from Dugong dugon, assembly GCA_030035585.1. Taxonomy (NCBI): domain Eukaryota; kingdom Metazoa; phylum Chordata; class Mammalia; order Sirenia; family Dugongidae; genus Dugong; species Dugong dugon. Next base: position 42,550,245 of record CM057479.1, read on the forward strand.
GTATTTTATCTTCTTGGGGGCTATTGTAAATGGTATTGGCTTGGTAATTTCCTCGTCGAGGTTCTCTTTGTTGGTATAAAGGAATCCAACTTTTTTTGTATGTTTGTCTTTTATCCTGAAACTTTGCTGAAATCTTCTATTTTTTCCAGTCATTTTCTTGTGGATTCCTTGGGGTTTTCTGTGTATAAGATCATATCATCTGAAAATAGAGATACTTTGACTTCTTCCCTACCAAATTGGATGCCCTTTATTTCTTTTTCTAGCCTAATTGCTCTGGCTAGAAACTACAGCACAATGTTGAATAAGAGTGGTGATAAACGGCATCCTTGTTCCCGTTCTCAAGGGGAATGCTTTCAAAGTCTCTACATTTAAGAAGAGGTTAGCTTTGTATAAATGCCCTTAATTATATTGAGAAATTTCCCTTCTATTCCTATTTTGTTGAGAGTTTTTATCATGAATGGGTGTTGGACTTTGTCAGATGACTTTTCTGCATCAGTTGATAAGATCATGCGGTTCTTCTCTTTGGTTTTATTAATGTGATGGATTACTTTGATTGTTTGTCTAATGTTGAACCATCCCACTTGATGATGGTGGATTATTTTTTTTGGTGTGTTGCTGAATTCTATTGGCTAGAATTTTGTTGAGGATTTTTGGGTCAATTTTCATGAGGGATATTTTTCTGTAATTTTCTTTTTTGTGGTGTCCTTACATGGTTTTGGCATCAGGGTTATGCTGGCTTCATAGAATAAGATTGAGAGTATTCCGTCATTTTCTATGCTCTCAAATACCTTTAGTAGAAGTGTTGTTAACTCTTCTCTGAAAGTTTGGTAAAATTCTCCAGTGAAACCATCCAAGCCAGGGCTTTTTTGTTGTTGTTGTTGGTAGTTTTCTAATTACCTTTTCAACTTCTTCTTTTGTTATGGGTTTATTTAGTTGTTCTACCTCTGTTTGTGTTAGTTTAGACAGGTATTGAGTTTCTAGAAGTTTGTCCATTTCCTCTAGGTTTTCAAATTTGTTAGAGTACAATTTTTCATAGTTTTTTTTTATAATTCTTTTAATTTCAGTTGGGTCTGTTGTGATGACACCCATCTTATTTCTTATACGGGTTATTTGCATCCTCTCCTGTTTTTCTTTTGTAGTTTGGCCAATGGTCTATTAATTTTGTTGATCTTTTCAAAGAACCAGCTTTTGGTCTTGTTAACTCTTTCAATTGTTTTTCTATACTCTAATTTAGTTCTGCTCTAATTCTTATCATTTCCTTTCTTCTGGTGTCTGAGGGCGTCTTTTGCTGCTCTCTTTCTACTTGTTCCAGATGTAAGGTTAATGTTGTGATGATGGCCCTTTCTTCTTTTTGGATGTGTGTATTTATTGCTATAAGCTGGCCTCTGAGCACTGCTTTTGCTGTTTCCCAAAGGTTCTGGTAGGATGTGTTTTCATTCTTCTTTGATACTATAAATTTCTTTATTCCATCCTTAATTTCTTCTATAACCCAGTAGTTCTTGAGCAAGGTGTTGTTCAGTTTCCATGTGTTTGATTTTTTTTCCCTTGCTGTTTTGTTGTTGATTTCTACTTTTATGGCTTTATGGTCAGAAAAGAAGCTTTGTAATATTTCAATGCTTTGGATTTTGTTAAGGCTTGCTTTATGGCCTAATATGTGGTCTATTCTGGAGCATGTTCCATGTGCATGGGAAAAGAAAGTATACTTAGCTGCTGTTGAGTTGAGTGTTCAGTATATGTCTATGAGATCAATTTGGTTGATTGTAGCATTTAGCTCTTCCTTGTCTTTGTTGAGCTTCTTTCTGGATGTTCTGTCCTTCAGCAAAAGTGATGTGTTGAAGTCTCCTACTACTACTACCGTGGAGCTGTCTGTCTCTCTTTTCAGTGCTGTTAGAGTTTGTTTTATGTATTTTGGAGCTCTGTCAGTGGGTGCATAAATATTTATTATAGTTATGTCCTCTGGTTTATTTACCCTTTATCATTACATAGTGTCCTTCCTTATACTTTGTGGTGGATTTTAAAGTCTATTTGGTCAGAGATTAATATTGCCATTCCTGCTCTTTTTTGCGTGTTGTTTGCTTGATATATTTTTTTCCATCCTTTGAGTTTTAGCTTTTTTTGTGTCTTTAAGTCTAACGTGTGTCTCTTTTAAGCAGCATATAGATGAGATTGTATTTTTTTATCCAATCTGCCACTCTCATCTCTTTATTGGTGCATTTAGTCCATTTACATTCAGCGTAATTATTGATAGGTATGAGTTTAGTGCTGTCATTTTGATGTTTTATTTTGTGTGTTGTTCACAGTTTCTTTGTTCCCCTTAATTTCCTGAGCTGAGTCATTTTTCTTTGTGTATTTTCATCTTGTTGATTTTGTGTTTGCTGAGTCTTTATATTTTTCTAGTTTTTTATTTTGATTTGTAGGATTGTTATTTTCCTTTGTGGTTACCATAACATTTACCCCTATTTTTCTAACTTTATACCAGTCTTTTATTTCTTTATATTGCCTTGACTTCCCCTTCATATGAAAATCTATGCCTACATTTTTAAGTCGCTCTCTTTTGTTTTAATGTTGTCATTTTTTACATAATTGATATTTATGTTTCCCTATTTTCAATGTTTTAGCTTTGATGTATTTTTGTGACTTTCCTACCTGAGTCAATATCTGGTTGCTCTATCCTGTGTTCTAGTCTTGCATTGTTACCTGATGTTATTGATTTTCTAACCAGAGGACCCCCTTTAGTATTTCTTGTAATTTTGGTTTTGTTTTTGCAAATTCCCTAAACTTCTGTTTAGCTGGAAATGCCTTAATTTTGCCATCATATTTGAGAGACAGTTTTTCTGGATATATAATTCTTGGCTGGCAATTTTTTTTTCCCTTCAAGGTTTTATATATGTCATCCCATTGCCTTCTTGCCTGCATGGTTTCTGCTGAGTAGTCCAAGCTTATTTTAATTGACTTTTCTTTGCAGATGACTTTTCTTTTATCCCTAGCTGCTCTTAAAATTCACTTTCTATCTTTTGTTTGGGCAAGTTTGAGTATAATATGTCTTGGTGACTTTCTTTTGGGATCTAATTTATGTGGGTTCAATGAGCATCTTGGATAGATATCTTCTCATCTTTCATGATATCAGAGAGGTTTTCTGTCAACAAATCTTCAACAATTCTCTCTGTATTTTCTGTTATGCCTCTCTGTTCTGGTACTCCAATCACTTGTAGATTATTTCTCTTGATAGAATCCCACATAACTCTTAGAGTTTCTTCATTCTTTTATCTGATTTTCCCTCAGATAAGTTGTTGTCAAGTGCTTTATCTTCCATCTCACTAATTCTGACTTCTACTGCCTCAGTTTTGCTCCTATGACTTTCTATTGAGTTGTCTAATTCTGAAATTTTATTGTTAATCTTCTGGATTTCTGATTGCTGTCTCTCTATGGATTCTTGCAGACTATAAATTTGTCATTATGCTCTTGAATATCTTTTTTTAAGTTCCACTACTGCTTTGTTTGTATGTTCTTGGGCTGTCTCTGCATTTTGTGAAATTTCCTTTCTAATTTCCTGTAGAGTGCTGTATATTAATCTTTTGTATTCTGCCTCCTGTAATTCCAAGAAATTCTCTTCCTCCAGGAAATTTATTGCTTCTTTATTTTGGCAGCTTGCTGAAGCCATCCTGGACTGCCTCTTTATGTTATTTGATACTGACTGTTGTCTCCAAGCCATCAATAAGTTATTATAATTTTATTTTATATTTGTTAGTGTGTCTTAGCTTCTTGTTTTGACATGCCCAGATAGGCTGCTCATGTGCACTAGTTTGATTATTGTCGCCTTTGAAGCTCTAACATCCTGTCACCAGGTATTTAAGTCTGTAATTAACTATGTTAGCCCAGGAGACTGTTAAATTTTCCTTATGGATTCAGCTCAGGTGTCCAGGCAGTCGATCACCAAGTGTGTGGTGCAAGCTGTCACCTACAGTCATGGGTGATTGGTGTAGGCACAGGTATCTGGCTGCAGTAGGGGGTCATGAGCTGAGCAAGGCAGGGGACTGAGGGGCTGATGGCTGTCCCTGAGTGTCTGAAAGTGTGTTCCTCTTCCTTAGAGTGAGTAGGTAGGTGAGTTTTGCAGCTGGACTATGAGCAACCTACTCTGTTGGCTGTAAGGACTGGGGGCACCATGTATTCTTGGACCCCTGTAGCAGGTGGCTAGGTGGCGTGGGTGGAGCCACCAGTCCTCAAGCCCCTGATGCGGACAGGTAAGGCCCCTGCTTAAAGGGCAGAGCAGTGTCAAGCATCACAAATCTGCCACTTCACAGCTGAAACAGTTGAGGTTAGACTTTAGGTGTTTACCCTATTTTACTGTGGTAGCGAGGGCTTACACTGTTGATATGGGTCCTCACAAGTCTATACAGGGGTGGAAGGCACTCAAAATCTATGGACCCCTTATGCCTGTGCCTAGGAAAAGGAGCTGTGTCAACCCTGAGTTCCTGGCTTAGGGGAGCTGGTAGCTTATTTTTTCCCTGTTTGTTAATTTGTTCCCTCTCCCAGTCCAGGAGAATGGGTCAGGGCAACTTATGGGATGTACTTCCAACACAGGGGACTCAGAGATTGCTGAAGCTGGCCAGACCTGATGCAGAGCAGGGAAGGAGGAGGTAAGTAAGAGAGAGGTATTTCCTAAAAGTTTTTTTTTTTTTTTTTAATCCCAGAAAAGGCCACAAGCATGTACTTATCTTTAGCCACTTGGGTGATTCTTTTCACTGGTTCGGAGTGTCCAAGCAGAATCTCTGCTGCCGGATCTCTCTGGATGTAGAAACTGCCTCCCGATCAAGCGCATGGAGCTGTATGCCTGCCTCACTGTGCCCCCTGAGCTGGTCCGGGCTGAAGGTCTGCAGCCCCCATTGGGTTAGGTCAGGCAACTCCTTGCTGCTTCCAAACTGTCTCTCTCTCTCCCCACCACTCAGTCTGATTCCTCAACTTTGCCTTGTTCATATATTCATATCCAATTAAATCACTTTTTTTTTCATGTCTTTGTTGTAAGAGGGACATAGGAAGCTGTCTGACTGCTCCACCATCTTGGCTCCACCTCCCCCTGGTAAATGAATTTTAATGGAAGTAACTAGGAGTAGAATTAGTGAATTGTAAGTTAGATATCTGGTAAATTTTGTAAGAAACTGCTAAACTTCCATTTCCAGTCTTGATAGAATAACAGGCTATGGACTTATCCTCCACTAATAACTAGAAACACGACAAAATGTATGAAACCAGTGTTTTTAAACATTGCACAACAACCAGAGTGGGAATATAATCTTTGAGGAAGGAAAACAAATGAGGAACGTCATACGCTCTTTCCTGCCTGATGGCTCATGCTGAAATATAGTTCAGGGAAGGAGATCCTTATCAGAGTATAGCGGTCTCCCAGAGATGAGGAGACAGGACATAGATTCAAGGAGGCTGAGTCACATAGAGAGTGGAGACTGAGTTTTGGTGGAAGGTAAAAACTGAAAAAGAGATGTCCAGAAATCCTCATAGGATGTCCTTTGAGTCTTTGCTAAGTACCAATTCATGCATATGTAGGGTAAAACTCCTTAAGGCAAGAAAAATAATTACTGGGGAACTATTTAAGCTAAAAACTTCCCAGTGCTCACATAAAGTGGGACAAATTTAGATCTCCAAATGACTAGAGACTCTTCTCTGATCACTCAGGGAATATAATAAAGACTCATGAAAGTCACACATTTGTGGGGTTTAATAGAGCTAAACTATCTCTAGAATAAAATTTACTTCAATACCATGATTAAAAAACTTTGAAACAGGCCTTGAAAGAAGAAAGTTGGTTTGCAAATAACTTATATGGCCACCAGGAAAAAAAAAAAAAAAATTAAAAAGAGAACAAAATCCAGACGTTTAACACTGAGATAGTGATTATGTCTAACACTCCCCAAAATTACTACAGCAACCAAGAAGTAAAATATAACCCATGACCAGGAGAAACTAAATCAGTAGAAACATACTCAGGAATGTGGGATGATAGAATTATTAGATAAAGACTTAAAATTGCTAGTATTAATATGTTTAATATGTCAGATGTTTTAAAGGTAAATATGAATACAAGCAAGAAAAAATAAAAATACATAGAAAAGGAACACAATGGAAATTCTAATGGGAAAAATGTAATCATTAAACTGGATTAAAGTAGACTAACTACAGTGGAAGAAAAGTGAACTTGAAGACATATCAGTAAAAATATGCCAACTAAAGCACACAGAGAGAAAAAAAACCTGAATAATAAATAAATAGAACTTTAGTGAAACCAAAGGCAATATCAATTCTTCTAACATAAAAATTAGAGTGCCAGAAGGAAAGGAGAATAAAAGGTTAAGAATAATATTTAAAGAAATAATGTCCAATTGATTTACAAATTTGAGGACAATTATAAACCTACATACTCAAGATTTTAATGAAACTCAAGCAGGTTAAATACAAAGAAAATGACCTACAGACATATCAAAATCAGATTTCTGAAAATAAGTGATAAAGAGAACATCATAAAAAAAAAAAAACCCAAAAAGGAAAAGTAAAAAAAGACTCTACCAAAGAACAATGATTAGAATCTTCATAGACTTCTTTAAAAAAATCTATGCAAGACAAAAAAAATTTGGAAAATTTTCAAAGAAAAAAAAAAGTCAATATAGAATTCAATATCCAGCAAAAATATCTCTTCATACATTAATGTGAGGCTCCCCCACAGTCATGGGTTTTACCTCCAGTAACCCAACCACTGAAAAGGAAAATCTCAGTTGAAGAGTGTCTTTCAAGTGTTAAAATAAAGGCAGTCGCCGCGTTACTGATGAGATGTGTTCCTAATCTAACTGTATCTTTAGAATTTGTAGGTAAATTGGACCAGGTGCATAGTGTTCTTTAGTGCAAGAAAAGGCTTAAAGACTTTTCAATGATTTAAAAGCTGCACTTGCAGCAAACGAAGGTGATTGTGATGAAACATTTGTTGGGAGTAGGGGTTGGTTCAATTGTTTCAAAGTGAGGACAAATTTACATAACATTAAGGGGCAAGTAGCAGTTGTCCATAAGTCAGATGTTCATAACCTGGGGACTGCCTGTATGCCAGAAAACTTCTTTAATTAAAGTAGTATGATACTGGAGGATAAACAGATCAATGAAATATAATAGAAAGTTGGTAAAGTGATCTAACTATACATAAAAATTTAATATATGATAAAGATGTTGTTGTTAGGTGCCGTCCAGTTTGTTCCAACTCATAGTGACACTATGTACTACAGAATGAAACACTGTTCGCTCCTGTGCCATGCTCACGATCGTTGTTATGCTTGAGCTCATTGTTGCAGCCACTGTGACAATCCATCTCATTGAGGGTCTTCCTCTTTTTCACTGACTCTGTACTTTACCAAGCTGATGCCTTTCTTTGGGGGCTGATCACTCCTGATAACATGTCCAAAGTTATGTAAGAGGTAGTTTCACCATCCTTGCTTGTAAAGGAGCATTTTGGTTACACTTCTTCCAAGATAGATTTATTCAATTTTTGGCAGTCCACGGTATATTCAATATTCTTCACCAACACCACAATTCAAAGGCATCAATTTTTCTTCAGTCTTCTTTGTTCATTGTCTAGCTTTTGCATGCATATAATACGATTGAAACTACCATGGCTTGGGTCCGGCACACTTAGTCTTCAAGGTGACATCTGTGCTCTTCAACACTTTAAAGAGATCTTTTGCAGCAGATTTGCCCATTGCATTGTGTCTTTTGATTTCTTGACTGCTGCTTCCGTGGGTGTTGATTGTGGATCCAATATGATAAAGGTAGCACTTTAAATAACTGGAACAAAGAGTTTTTTTTAATAAATTGTGTTGAGACAACTACATATCCTAAAAAAAGGATAAAATTTTATCCATTCTTGTCAGTATACACAAAAATAAGTCCTGATTGGGTCATAAATCTAAGTAGAAAAATAAAACTATACAAGGAGTGAAAGAAAGTATGATAGAAATTTTCTATAATCGGGGTGCAGAAAAAAATTCTATTACTGAAAACCCACATGCAATAAAAGAAAATTTTGACCTATACATAAATAAAAAAATATTTTCCATGGAGAAAAGATACCATAAAAGTAAATGTAAATAAAATACTGGGAAATATTTGCAACATATATCACACATAAAGAAAAAAAAATTATTATACCACAATTGAGAGGAATTTCACAATAGCTAACAAAACCACCTATGCATTTGCACTTCAACTAGCAATCCCATTCTTAAAATTTACCTTGTGGAAGTACTACCAAAAATATTAAATTGCAAATGCACAACATTATTTCCTGCAGGATTATCTGTAATTGCAAAATATTGGAAACTACATAAGTAACCAAGCACAATAAATTGGTCTAATTTACTACGGTGTAGACACACAGTGGATTGCTATGTGGCTAGAAAAAGAATGAGGAAGATTTCAATGAATTTATATTGAGTAATTTCCAGGAGATATCATTAATGGAAAAGATCAAAGTGCAAACCACAAATTATAATAGGCTGCCAAGTGGTGAAACGGTTAAGAGCTTGGCTTTAACCAAAAGGTCAGTGATTTGAACCCACCAGCGACTCCAAGGGAGAAAAGACCTGGTGATCGGCTCCTTAAAGATTTACAGCCGAGGTATGAGACGGAATTGACTTGATGGCAGCACGTTTGGTTTTGGGTTTTTATACCTGTGGTTATAATCGCATCTGGGAATGGGTTTTCTTTGTCATGTTAATGAGGCAATATTAGTGTAGGGTGTGACTTAAACCAATCTCTTTTGAGATATAAAAGCAGATTAAGAAAACAGAAGAGGAAGTAGAGATGGGGAAAAAAAGGACGCCAAATCACATGAAGATCACCAAGGAGACAAAGAATAGAAGCAAAGAGACAAAGGCCTTCCCCCAGAACCAACAGAGAGAAAGCCTCCCCTAGAGTAAGTGCCTTGAATTCTGGCTTCCAGTCTCCTAACTGTGAGAAAATAAATTTCTATTTGTTAAAGCCAAAATAAATAAATAAATAAAAATACTCTTCTTTTAAAAAATTCAAGTATGTAAATAAAATATAATACCTTCCTAACAGAACAGCTATTTATATTGCTCTGTGGCCTCTCCCAAGCTTTATGTATAACCAGTAATGTGCACAATAGAGATAATCATATCATCATATTGTGTATTACTTTTCTCACAGTATATAGTTTTCCATGTATCTGAATAGTCTTCACATTCACCATTTTAATGGCTATGTAATATTCCATTGAGTTGGTGTAGCATAAAACTAATTTACCATTTTTATTTAAAAAAAAAAAAAAAAGATTTACAGCCTAGGAAATCCTATGAGACAGCTCTACTCTGTTGTTTAGGGTCGCTACGAGTCAGAATCCACTGGACAGAAAACAACAACAACAATATTTTGTGTGAAAAGGAAGGCAGATAAGAAAATGCATATATATCCTTATCTCTGCAATAAGAAACATATGCTGTATTAAAGAAAAGAGAAAACAATGACAATTGTTACCAACAATGGGGGTATGGAAGTGAGAGATATTTGTCTAAGTACATGTTTTTGTATATTGGCTTCTGAAATTACACTCATGTTCCACATATTCAAAAACAAAATTACATCAGTCAGAATGAGAATAGGAAAAAAGAAATGGAAAGAAATAAACTTAACTGAATTCCAAAGGATACATATACAATGAAACAAAAATAAGTAAGTAAATAATCTAACATATAAATACAGGCTTTGACTATACATTTTCAGTCTTGTGTAGGAGGGGCATAGATAGATAATTGCAAACAATTTATAAACTTTTTTTTTAAGTAGGCTTGATTACTGTAGTGGTGTGAAGCAATTCAGAAACTATTTTTCATGTATTATAAAGTTCATTGCCGTCGAGCTGACTCATAGCAACCCTATAGGAGACAGTAGAACTGTCCCACAGAGTTTCCAAGAAGCAGCTGGTGGATTCGAACTGCCAACCTTTTGGTTAGCAGCCAAATGTTTAACCACTGAGAAAATGAGTACATACGTCAATGGTGTTGAGAACCAGGGTCCTCACTGTGGATGAAAGGAATAGAGAAAGACAAGAAAAAGTCCTGTGCAGATAGACTGGAATTGAAGCTATAAGTGAGGACTCATAATGTCTAAAATATTTATTTATGCGCATTTTATAAGTATATATGCATGTGTATGGGGCCCTGGTGGCACAGTAGCTAAACATTTGGCTGCTAACCAAAAGTTTGGCAGTCCAAATCCACCAGCTGCTCCTTGGAAACCCTATGGGGCAATTCTACTCTGTCCTGTAGGGTCACTAAGAGTCGGAATCAACTCCACAGGAACGGGTTTGGTTTGTTTTTTTATGCCTGTGTAAGTATATAAACATACACACGAATATGTGCATATACATTGCTCTGTCTACTGAAGGGCCTAAGAAGCAAAGAACTCTATGATAAAATACATGTACTCCCAAAAAATAAAGAACTCTTATAACTCTTACAAAAAATAGACAAAATATTTGAACATACACTTGAAAAAATGAAATAAGCAAATGAAACATCATTAGTTGTTAGAGAAATGCAAACTCAAACCACAATGGAATACCACTACATACCTACTCAACCTACTCAAATTCTTTAAAAAAAAAAAAAAAAAAAAGCAAGAGCTGGTAGAATGCAGAGTAATTGAAATAGTCATACCTTGTGAATGATGATAGGAGTGCAAAAGGGTGCAGTCACCCCAGATAATAGTTTAGCAATTTCCTATAATTTTAAATATGTACTTATGATGACCCAGCAATCCCATTCCCAAGAGAAATATACGTGTATCTCCACACAAGAGAATAATATGTGATTGTCTGTTGTTGTTGTTAAGTGCCATGGAGTAATTTCTGACTCATAGCAACCCTACGTACAAGGGAAGGAAACACTGCATTGACCTGCGCCATCCTCACAATCATTGCTATCCTTGAACCCATTGTTGGAGCCACTGTGTCAATTCATCTTGTCGAGGGTTTTTTCTTTTTTTGCTGACCATCTGTGTTACCAAGCATGATGTCTTTCTCCAGTGACTGGTCCCTCCTCATAACATGCCCAAAGTACATGAGATGAAGTATTGCCATCCTGAATTTTAAAGACCATTCTGGCTGTACTTGTTTCAAGGCAAATTTGTTCATTCTTCTGGCAGTCCATGGTATGTTCAGTATTCTTCACTAACATCATAATTTAAATCCATCAATTTTTCTTCAGTCTTCCTTATAATTGTACAGCTTTCACACGCATATGAGGTGATTGAAAATACCATGGCTTGGATCTGGTGTATCTTAGTTCTCAGAGTACTCTCTTTGCTTTTTAACACTTTACAGAGGTCTTTTGCAGCAGATTTGTCCAATGCAATACCTCGCTTGATTTCTTGACTGCTGCTTCCATGGGCGTTGAATGTGGATCCAAGTAAAATGAAATTCTTGACAACGTCTATAGTTGTCTGTTTATCATGAAGTTGCTTATTGGTCCAGTAGTGAAGATTTTTGTTTATGTTGAAGCGTAATCCATAAAGAAGGCTGTAGTCTTTGCTCTTCGTCAGTATCAATAAGTGTTTTAAGTCCTCTTCGCTTTCAGCAAACAAGGTTACGTCATTTGCATATCAGACTGTTAATGAATCTTCTTCCAATCCTGATGCCACATTCTTCTTCACATAGTCCAGCTTCTCAGATTATTTACTCAGCATACAGATTGAAGAAGTATGATAAAATGATACAACCCTGATGCACACATTTCCTGATTTTAAACAAAACAGTATCCTCTTATTCTGTCTAAATGACTCTCTTGGTCTAGGTACAGATTCCTCATGAGCAAAATTAATTGTTTTGGAACTCCCCAGTTTTGCAAAGTTATCTATAATTTGTTATGTTCCATCCAGTAGAATGCCTTTGTATTTTCAATCAAATATAGGTAAATGACTTCCGGGCAACATAGCAATATAATCAGAAGCACCACACCGTCCCTCCGCAGCAAAGATCAGAAAAACTAAGTCAAACAGAGTCACACATCAATCCTGAAACCCTAAGCATCAAATGAAGAGATAAAGAACTCAGCCAAGCACCAAATAGAATAAGAAACTGACTGAGAACAGAGCACGAGGAGAGATACATACAGAGGTCCCCTATCAGCTACTGCAGCACGAATCTGCCATCTTGGACTCCTATCAGAGATCAGCGAACAGGAGGTATGAGAAAACAGCTTCATTGAGCATCCAGCAGGAGACAGAACAACCGGTAACCCACTATATAGGCTTTCCCACCCTCCACCCTTCTTCACCCCCATTTAGCCTCCTCTGCTTCGTGCAGCCACAGTCTATTGGCCGGGAAGCACAAGCTTCCCCCCAGTGCCACTTGGATTCCACCCACCCACACTGGTCAGCTCTCTGAGTGCCATCTTTTGGCTGCTGGTGTTGCTTTTTTTCACTTCTTTAGATTTCTTCTTTACCTCTCACCACCTCGCCCTCTTTTATCTCAAATACTTGGCTCCGTGCGCCATCTTTGCTTCTTCCTAAAAGGCTGCAAAACACCGCTTGACTGTGAAACCGCTTCCCAGCCCATGCTGCCACGCTGATAGGACCCCGGGGACTTTCTTGTTTGTTCGTTTGTTTGCTCTGATTAGTTCTGTTTTGATTTGTTTGTTTGTTTTCTTTTTCTTTTCTCGGCTTGGGAACCCCTTCTACCCAGGCAGTACCACGGGGCTTGGAAGCTAGTCCGTTACTCTGCACACATGCACAGGGATATCCCTGGAGGCATTTCTTTTTTCTCGTTTTTCTTTTTCCTTTTTTTTTTTTTTCATTTCTTTGTTTAGTCTTCTTCTCTCTCTTATTCCCTTTTTGTCTTTCTTCATTTCCAGTTTCTTGATTTATTCATTTCTCTCTTTTACCCTTTTTCTTTTTTTTTTTTATTTTTGTTTTTCCCCATTTCTCAGTCTCTCATATCTCCACTCCAATAGCAAGCTAGCATAGCACTCTTTTTTGTTTGGGTGTATGTTTTTGGCTCCTGTTCCTCTCTCTTCTCTCTCTCTTTACCATACCCATCTTAGTTTCACACATCACAATCTGCACCCTCCTTCCTGCCTACCTGCACTGTGCGCTGAACATCACACTCCCAAGCAGCACAGGCACAGCCTGCTGGAACATGCCCTGCACTGATTCCCAGTCTGCACTGTCAGCCCTGGTACGTGCCACAAAAAACCTATCCCAGCAACTCCCCTTCAGCTGGACCTGCCCTGCTGTACCATACCTGAGTGACTGACCCTGCCCATTGGAGAAGGAGGTGAAAAGTATCATGCCTACAGACGAGCAAATAACAAAGAATGCACAGCCCGCCTGCTCAGACGTAACCAAATAAAACAAAAAAGCAGGATGAAACAAACAAATCTACAATCAATAAATGAGGAAAATAAACACTGAATGCCCCAAAGACAGCAGACAATATCAAAACATTTACAAAAACAAGACAGGATGGTTCCAGTAGTCATCCAAAATAAAACACGAGATGACCTTCCAGTAGAAGAAAAGGCACTAGAACTAACTGACAGGGAATTCAAATCTCTAATATTCAGAATTCTCCAAGAATTGAAGCAAAAAATAGACAAAAATAAGAAAAAAATAGACAAATTCATGGAAAATACAGACAAAAAAAATGGAAGCATTCAAGAAAATAATATAGGAACAAAATGCTAAAATAAATTCACAACTAAAAATCATACAAAAACAACAATTAGAAATCCAAAAGATAAACAACACAATTTCACAAATGGACAGTGCCATAGAAGGGCTGAGGAGCAGGTTTAAAAAGATGGAAGATAGGATCAGAGAAACTGAAGAAAAACACTTGGATACAACTCTGAGGAAAAAAATCAGGAAAAAGAACAAAGAAAAATGAAGAAGCCCTGAGAATTCTGTGGGATACAATCAAAAGCAAAAATCTGCCAGTGATCGGAGTTCCAGAACAGAGGGAGAAAAAGAAAACACGGAAAGGATCATTGAAGAACTGCTGACAGAAAACCTCCCCAATATTATGAAAGATGAAAAGCTGACCATCCAAGAAGCTCAACAAACCCCATATAGGATAGACCCCAAAAGAAAATCACCAAGGCATATCATAATCACACTTGCTAAAACCAAAGGCAAACAAAGAACCCTGAGAGCAGCTCGAGAAAAACAAAAAGTCACATACAGAGGAGAAACAATAAGACTAAGCTCGGATTATTTGACAGAAACCATGCAGGCAAGAAGGCAATGGGATGACATATATAAAACCTTGAAAGAAAAAAATTGCCAGCCAAGAATAATGTATCCTGCAAAACTTTCATTCAAATATGATGGTGAAATTAGGTCATTTCCAGATAAACAGAAATTAAGGGACTGTGTAAAAACCAAACAAATTTATGAGACTTATTAAAGGAAGTCCTTCAATCTGAGAACAAATATCAGACCACAGGCTGAATATAGGACACAGGATCGTACTAGCCAGATACCAACCCAGGAAATGAACTCTTAAGGACTATGCGAAACCGAAAGAATTACAAAAGAGAACAAGAGAGGTTAATGTTTAAATGACAAAACCATCAGAACAATAAAAGAGGGAATAAATGGTGTGGGTATAGAGCCTTCTAATGGAGAGGAAGGCAAGCGATACCAATAATGATAGACTGGTTCAAATCTAGGAAGATAAGGGTAAATTTCACGTTAACCAAAAAGAAAGTTAACAAACCTACTTATCAAAATAAAGAAGAAAAACGTAAAGTCTCAGTAAAAACAAAACCTACAAAAACAAAAGAAATGAAAAAAAAATCCACAAACAAAAGGAACTCAGCACAAGAAAGTAAGAGGAGCAAAGAAAACGTCAGCACCACAAAAACAAGCACCACAAAATGCAATTCCACTGCTAGGAATATATCTTAGAGAAATAAGAGCCATCACACTAATAGACATATGCACACCCATATTCACTGAAGCACTGTTCACAATAGAAAAAAGATGGAAACAATATAGATGCCCATCAACAGAAGAATGGATAAACAAACTATGGCACATACACACAATGGAGTATTATACAAAGATAAAGAACAAGGATGAATCTGTAAAGCATCTCATAACATGGATGAAACTGGAGGACATTATGCTGAGTGAAATAAGTCAATCACAAAAGGACAAATATTGTATGAGGCCTCTACTGTATAACTCATGTAAAAGTTTACACACAAAAAGAAACAATCTTTATTGATTATGAGGGATGGGAAAGTTAGGGGAGGGGGAACTAAATAGATAAATGGTAACTTTGGTGAAGGGTAAGACAGTACACATTACCAGGGAAGCCAGCACAACTTGTACAGGGAAAGGTCATGGAAGCTCCATACACACTTCCAAACTTCCCAAGAGACAGAATTGCTGGGCAGAGGGGCTCTGGGGACCATGGTCTCAGGGAACATCTAGGTCAATTGGCATTACACAGTTTAAAAAGACAATGTTCTACATTCTACCTTGGCGAGTAGCGTCTGGGGTCTTAAAAGCCTGTGAGCAACCATCGGGAGCAAGGGAGAATGAAGAGAACAAGATACAAGGAAAAGATTAGCCCAAAGGACTAATGGACCACAACTATCACAGCCTCCACCAGACTGAGTCCAGTACATTTAGACGGTGCCCAGCTACCACCACTGACGGCTCTGACCGGGATCACAATAGAGGGTCCGGACAGAGCTGGACAAGGCTGTAGAACAGAATTCTAACTCAGGAAAAAAAGACCAGATTTCCTGGCCTGACAGACTGGAGAAACCCCTAGAGTATGGCCCCCGGACACCTTTTTAGCTCATGTGAAGCCCCTCCCAAAGTTCACCATTCAGCCAGGGATTGGACAGCCTCATAAAACAAAACAGGACTAATGAGGCACAGCAGTCCAAGGACAAGGACTAGAAGGCAGGAGGGGACAGGAAGGCTGGTAATAGGGAACCCAAGGTTGAGAAGGGACAGTGTTGACATGTCGTGGGGTTGTTAACCATTGTCATAGGGCAATATGTGTACTAACTGTTTAATGAGAAACTATTTGTTCTGCAAACCTTTATCTAAGCTACAAAAAAAAAAAAAAGAGTTACCTATGTGAGATCAAATTGACAACAGCAACTAAAAACACTGGATGGGAAGCCTAGGGGACAGTGAGTTGAAGGTAATGGTGATGGAATAATTTGGAAAAGGATAGTGAGAATAGCAGCACAACTGGGAGAATGTAATCGATGTCAATGAATTGTACATGTAGAAACCTTCGAAATGGTGTAACTTTCATATGTATATTTTCACCATTAAAAAAAGTCCTCAAGGTTGAGAGGGGAGAGTGTTGACATGTCACGGGGTTGTTAACCAATGTCATAAAACAATATGTGTACTGACAGTTTAATGAGAAACTATTTGTTCTGTAAACCTTGATCTAAAATACAATCAAAAAACTTTAAAAAAAAAATCAGTAAATTTTTTTTGTATTCTCTGCTTTCAGCCATATTCTCTCTGAGATCAGCAATGATATGCCTAGTTCCACGTCCTCTTCTGAATCCAGCTTGAATTTCTGGCAGTTCACCATTGATGTACTGCTGCAACTGCTGTTGAATCATCTTCAGCAAAATTTTACTTGTGTGTGATGTTAATGATATTGTCCAATAATTTCCACATTCTATTGGATCAACTTTCTTTGGAATCAGCACAAACATGGATCTCTTCCTGTCGGTTGGCCAGGTAGCTCTTTTCCAAATTTCTTGGCATAGGCAAGTGAGCAAATCCAGCACTGCATCCATTAGCTGAAACATCTCAACTGGTATTCCGTCAATTTCTGGAGTCTTGTTTTTTGCCAGTGCCTTCAGTGCAGCTTGGAGTTCTTCTTTCGACTTTATCAGTTCTTGATCATATGCTACCTCCTGAAATGCTTAAAAGTCCACCAATGCTCTTTGGTACAGTGACTATGTGTTTTCCTTTCATCTTCTTTTGATGTTTCCTGCATTCTTCAATATTTTCCCCATAGAATCCTTCGATATTGCAGCTCAAGGCTTGTCTTTTTTCTTTAGTTCTTTCAGCTCGAGAAAGGCCAAACGTATTCTTTCCTTTTGGTATTCTAACTCCAGGTCTTTGTACCTGTCATTATAATGCTTTACTTTGTCTTCTTTTTTTTTTTCTCTCTCTCTTTTTTCTGTTTTTTTTTAATTGTACTTCAGGTGAAGGCTTACAGAACAAATAGTTTCTCATGAAACAGTAGTACACATATTGTTTTATGACATTGGTTAACAACCCCACATATCAACCCTCTAAGTTCTCAACCTTTTTTTTTTTGGTGAAAATACACGTAGCCAGAGATACACCATTTCAAAAATTTCTACATGCACAGTTCAGTGACATTGACTACGCTCTTCCAATTCTGCTGTTACTCTCACTTAAGATGAATGCTTACAGAATAAAATAGTTTCTCATTTAACAGTTACTACAAATGTTGCCCTATCACAATGGTTAACAATCTCACAACACATCAACAATATCCTTACTCAACCTTGGGTTCCCTATCACCAGCTTCCTTGTCCCCTTCTGCCTTCTGGCCCTTGTCCCTGAACTCCTGTACCTCATTAGTCTGATTTGGTTTTACAGGGCTGTCCACTCCCAGGCTGAACAGTGAACCTCAGAGGTAACTTCACCACTTAGCTAAAAGGGTGTTTGGGGGCCATACTCTCGGGTTTTCTCCAGTCTCCTTTAGACCAGTAAATCTGGTCTTTCTTTTGTGAGTTAGAATTATGCACTGCATCCTTCTCAAGCTTTATTCAGAGCCCTCTGTTGTAATCCTGGTCAGAGTAGTCAGTGGTGGTAGCCGGGCACTATCTAGCTGTACTGGACTCAGTCCGGTGGAGGCCTTGGTAGCTGTGGACAGATAGTCCTTCAGACTAATCTTTTCCTTGTATCCCGTTCTCTTCATTCTCCGTTACTCCAGAAGGGATAAGACCAGTGGAGTATCTTAGATGGCCGCTCACAGGCTTTTAAGAACCCAGACACTACTCACCAAGGTAGAATGTAAATCATTGTCTTTATAAATGGTGTTATGCCAAATGAGCTAGATGTTCCCTGAGACCATGGTCCCCACAGCCCTCCACCCAGCAATTCAGTCCCTCAGGGAGTTTGGATGTGTCTGTGGGGCTTCCATGACCTTTCCTTGTATAAGTTGTGCTAGTTTCCCCTGTATTGTGTACTGTCTCACCCTTCACCCAAGATACCACTTATCTATTGCCTATTTAGTATTTCCCCCCAACCCTTCCCATCCCTGGCAACCAACAAATATTGTTACAATTTGTGTGTGAACTTTTTCGTGGGTTTTTACAATAGAGGTCTCATACAATATTTGTCCTTTTGTGACTGACTTATTTCACTCAGCATAATGTCCTCCAGTTTCATCCATGTTATGAGATGGTTCACAGATTCATTGTTGTTCTTTCTCATTGCATAGTACTCCATTGTGTGTATGTACCATAGTTTGTTTATCCATTCATCTTCTCATGGGCATCTAGGTTATTTCCATCGTTTTGCTATTGTGAACAATGTTGCCATGAACATAGGTGTACATATGTCTATTCAAGTGACGACTCTTATTTCTCTAGGATATATTCCTAGGAGTGGGATTGCTGGATCGAATGGTAAGTCTATTTCTAGCTTTCTGAGGAAGCGCCATATCATTTTCCAAAATGGTTGTATCATTTTGCATTCCCATCAGCAGTGCATAAGAGTTATGATCTCCCTGCAGCCCCTTCAAAATTTTTTATTTCCAGTGTTTTTGATTCGTGCCAGTAATGCCAGGGTGAGATGGTATCTCATTGTGGCTTTAATTTGCATTTCTCTAATGTCTAGTGATCACGAGCATTTCCTCATGTGTCTGTTGGCCATTTGAATGTCTTCTTTGGTGAAGTGTCTGTTCATTTCCTTTGCCCATTTGTTAATAGGATTATTTGTCTTTTTGTTGTAGAGGTATTGGATTTTCTTGTAGATTATGGAGATTAGACTTTTGTCTGACTTGTACTGTCCAAAAATTTTTTTCCCAATCTGTATGTTCTCTTTTTACTCTTTTGGTGAAATGTTTTGAAGAGCTTAGGTGTTTGATTTTTAGAAGATCCCAGTTATCTAGCTTATCTATTGGGGTTTGTGCATTGATGGTTATGGTTTGTATCTTGTTAATGCCGTGTATTAAGGCCTGAAGTGTTAGTCCTATTTTTTCTTCTATGAACTTTTAGAGTTTTAGGCTTTATAGTCAGGTCTTTGATCCATTTTGAAGTAATTTTTGTCTACAACATGAGGTATGGGCCCTGTTTCATTTTTATGCAGATGGATATCTAGTTTTGCCAGCACCATTTGTTAAAAAGGCTTTATTTTCCCCATTTGATGGACTTTGGGACCTTATCGAAGATCAGGTGACTGTAAGTAGATGGATTTACATCTTGGTTCTCAATTCTGTTCCATTGGTCAATGTATCTGTCGTTGTACCAGTACCAGGCTGTTCTGACTACTGTAGCTGTATAGTAGGTTCTGAAGTCAGGTAGTATGAGTCCTCCAACTTTATTCTTCTTCTTCAATAGTGCTTTACTTATTTGGGACTTCTTCCCTTTCCATATAAAGTTAATGATTAGTTTTTTCATCTCTTTGAAGAATGTTGTTGGTATTTGGATCGGGATTGCGGTATATTTTAAATTGCTTTCAGTAGAATTGTCATTTTCACAAAGTTGAGTCTGCCTATCCATGAGCATGGTATGTTTTTCCATTTATGTAGATCCCTTCAGGTTGCATGCAGTAGTGTTTTGTAGTTTTCTTTGTATAGATCTTTTACATCCCTGGTCAGATTTATTCCTAAGTATTTTATCTTTTTAGGGGCTATTGAAAATGGTATTGTTTTCCTGATTTCCTTTTTATGGTTCTCCTTATTGGTGTATAGGAATTCAACTGATTTTTGAATGTTTACCGTGTATCCTGCTACTCTGCTGAATCTTTCTATTAGTTTCAGTAGATTTCTCATGTAGTCTTTAGGGTTTTCTGTGTATAGTATCATATCATCTGCAAACAGGGACAGTTTAACTTCTTCATTAATGATTTAGATGCCCTTTATTTCTTTTTCTTGCCTTATTGCTCTAGCTAGAACTTCAGGCACAATGTTAAATAGGAGTGGTGATAAAGGGCATCCTTGTCTTGTTCCTGTTTTCAGGGGGAATGTTTTCAGCCTCTCTCCATTGAGAATGATGTTGGTGGTTGGTTTTGCATAGACGCCCTTTATTATGTCGAGAAATTTCCCTTCTATACCTATTTGATTGAGTGTATCATGAATGGGTGTTGGACTTTGCCAAATGCCTTTTCTGCATCAGTTATGATGATCATGTGATTCTTTTCTTTCCTTTTATTTATGTTTTGAATTACGTTGATTGATTTTCTAATGTTGAACCATCCTTGCATACCTGGGATGAATCCTACTTGGTCGTGGTGTATTATTTTTTTGATATGATGCTGAATTCTATTGGCTAGAATTTTCATCAGAATTTTTGCATCTATATTCACGAGAGATATTGGTCTGAAATTTTCTTTTTTTTGTGACATCTTTGCCTGGTTTTGGTATCAGTGTTATGCTGCCTTCATAGAATGAATTTGGAAGTGTTGCTTCCTCTTCTATGCTCTGAAATAACTTGACTAGTACTGGTAGAAGCTCTACTGTAAATGTTTTGTAGACTTCTGCAGTGAAGCCATCTGGGCAAGGGCTGGTTTTGGTTGGGAATTTTTTTATTATCTTTACAATCTCTTCTCTTGTTATGGGTCTGTTCAGATTTTTAACATCACTTTGTTGTAGTTTGGGTAGGCCATGTGTTTCTAGAAAGCTATCCACTTCCTCTAGGTTTTCAAATTTGTTCGAGTATAGTTTTTCATAATGTTCTGTTATAATCCATTTTATTTCAGCTGGGTCTGTTGTAATGTCCCCCATTTCATTGCTTATTTGGGTTATTTGTGTCCTCTCCTGTTTTTCTTTGGTCAGTCTGGCCAGCAGTTTGTCGATTTTGTTGATTCTTTCAAAGAACCAACTTTTGGTTTTGTTGATTCTTTCTATTGTTTTTCTGTTCTCTATTTCATTTATTTCTGCTCTGATCTTTACTATTTCCTTTCTTCCGGTGGTTGTGGGCTTTTTTTGCTGTTCTCTTTCTATTTGTTTGAGTTCTGTAGTTAATGTTTTGATTTTGTCCCTTTCTTCTTTTTTGATATGTGCATCTATTGCTATAAATTGTCCTCTGAGGACTGCCTTTGCTGTGTCCTAAAGCTTTTACTATGATGTGTTTTCATTCTCATTTGATTCCAGGAATTTTTTGATTCCATCTCTGATTTCTTCTATTACCCAGTGATGTGTAAGCAGGGTTATTATTCTGTTTCCATGTAATTGATTTTTTTTTCCATGCTCTTTCTATTGTTAATTTCTACCTTGATGGCATTGTGGTCATAGAAGTTAGTTTGAATTATCTCAGTGTTTTGGATCTTGTTGAGGATTGTTCTGTGGCCCAAGATGTGGTCTATTCTGGAGAACATTCCATGTACATTGGAAAAGACTGTGTACTTTGCAGTGGTTGGATGGTGTGTTCTGTATATGTCTATGAGGTCAAGTTGGCTGATTGTGCCCCTTAGGTCTTCTGTATCTTTGCTGAGTTTCTTCTTAGTTGTTCTGTCCTTTACTGAGAGTGGTGTTTCGAAGTCTCCTACTATTATTGTGGAACTGTCAATTTCTCTTCTCAGTGTTGTTAGAGTTTGTTTTATGTATTTTGAAGCCCTGTCATTGGGTGCATAGTTGTTTATTATGGTTATGTCTTCATGATGGATAGTCCCCTTAATCATTATATACTGTCCTTCTTTGTCTTTTATGGTAGATTTTGTTTTAAAGTCTATTTTATCTAAGATTAGAATTGCCACACCTGATCTTTTTTGGTAGTTGTTAGCTTGATATATTTTTTTCCAACCTTTGACTTTTAATAAATTCACATCTTTGTTTGTAAGGTGTGTCTCTTGTAGACAGCATATGGATGGATCCTGTTTTCTTATCCATTCTGTCACTCTCCGTCTATGGGTGCATTTAGTCAATTTACATTCAGTGTAATTATTGATAGATGTAAATTTGTTGCTGTCATTTTGTAGTGCTTTTTTCTTCTTACTCTCTTGTGCTGAGTTACTTTTATTTGTAGTTTTTTTTTTCATTTCTTTTGTTTTTGTAGGTTTTGTTTTTACTGAGACTTTATATTTTTCCTCTTTATTTTTATGAGTATGTTTGTTAACTTTCTTTGTGGTTACCATGAATTTAACCTTATCTTTCTAAGTTTGAAGCAGTCTACCATTACTTGGGATCGCCTTGCCTTACTCTCCATTAGAAGGTTCTATTCCTATGCCGTTTATTCCCGCTTTCATTGTTTTGATGTTGTTGTCATTTACTTATTAACTGCTCTGATTTCCTGATGTATTTCTTTTGGTTTTGATAGTCCTCGAGAGTTCATTTCCTAAGCTGGTTTCTGGCTGGTATGATCCTGCGTCCTAGATTCTGCCTGTGAGCTGAAGCTGTTTGTCGTCTGATCGAAGAACTCCCTTTAATAATTCTTGTAAGTTTGGTTTGACTTTTACATATTACCTTAATTTCTGTTTATCTGGAAATGACCTAATTTCACCATCAAATTTGAACAAGAGTTTTGCAAGGTATATTATTCTTGGCTGGCAATTTTTTTCTTTCAAGATTTTATATATGTTATCCTATTGCCTTCTTGCCTGCAT
Source organism: Dugong dugon (assembly GCA_030035585.1). Classification (NCBI taxonomy): domain Eukaryota; kingdom Metazoa; phylum Chordata; class Mammalia; order Sirenia; family Dugongidae; genus Dugong; species Dugong dugon. Next base: position 42,573,105 of record CM057479.1, read on the forward strand.
GGTTTCTGCCGAATAATCTGAGCTTAGTCTTATTGTTTCTCCTCTGTATGTGACTTCTTGTTTTTTATGAGCTGCTCTCGGGATTCTTTGTTTGTCTTTGGTTTTGGCGAGTATGATTATGATATGCCTTGGTGATTTTCTTTTGGGGTCTATCCTGTATGGGGTTTTTTGAGCTTCTTGGATGGCGAGCTTTTCATCTTTCATGATATTGGGTAAGTTTTCTGTCAGCTGTTCTTCAGTTATCCCTTCTGTGTTTTCTGTTTTCTCCCCCTGTTCTGGAATTCCAATCACTCGAAAACTTTTGCTTTTGATTGTATCCCATATAACTCTCAGGGTCTCTTCATTTTTCTTTGTTCTTTTTTCTGAGTTTTCCTGAAACAGAGTTGTATCCAAGTGTTCATCTTCAATTCCACTTCTCTTGTCTTCCACCATTTCAAATCTGTTTCTCAGCCCTTCTATGACATTATCCATTTCTGAAAGCTTGTTGTTTATCTTTTGGATTTCTGAATGTTGTCTTTATATAATATCTAGTTTTGAATTTAGTTTGGCTTTTTGTTCCTGCATTATTTTCCTTAATTCTTCCAATTTTGTCTGTATTTTCCATGAATTTGTCTATTGTTTCCTCATGTTTGTCAGCTTTTTGCCTCAGCTATTGGAGAATTCTGAGTATTAAAGATTTAAATTCCCTATTAGGAAGTTCTAATGCATTTTCTTCCACTGGAGAGTCATCTGGTGTTTTATTTTGGATGCCTACTGGAACCATCCTGTCCTGTTTTTGTAGATATTTTGATATTGTCTGTTGTCTTCAGGGCATTCAGTAGTTATTTTTCTCTTTTATTGATTGTAGATTTGTTTGTTTTGTCCCCATTTTTTTTTTTTTTTAATTTGAATGTGTCTGTGCAGGCAGACTGTGTGTTCTTTGTTGTTTGCTCATCTGTGGGCACAATACTTTTTGCCTCCTTCTCCAATTGGCAGGGTCAGTCACTCAGATATGGTACTGCAGGGCAGGTCTAGCTAAAGAGGAGTTACTGGGATAGTTTGTTTGTGGCACTTACTACAGCCACCAAAGTGGGTCGGTAATCGGTGTAGGGCACATTCCAGTAGGCTGTGCCTGTGGTACTTGGTGGTATGATGTCAAATGCATGGTGCATGTAGGCAAGATGCAATGGTAAGATTGTTATGTGTGGAGCTAAGATGGATATGGGAGAGAGGAGAGAGGAATAGGAGCCAAAAACATACAACCAATCAAAAAGAATGCCAGGGGAGTTTGCCGTAGGAGTGTAGAGATAAGAGACTATGAAATGGAGAAAAACAGAAAGGGGAAGAGTAAGAAAAGAAAAGAATGAATAAATAAAGATAAGAAATGTTTAAGAACCACAGAGTTCCCAGGGATCCCATCAGTGCAAGTATGAGGTCTGGGGAAGTCGTTCTCAGGTGTTGCGGTACAGCCTGGCTAGAAGGTGTAGAGGTATACAGCGCCAGGTATTCAGGGAATAGAAACAGAAAGAAGATATAGAGAGATGAGAAACTGAGCAATGAAGAAAGACAAAAAGGGAAAAAGAGGGAAAAGAAAACAAAACAAATTTAAAAAAATAAAAAGAAAGCCCCCCCCAAAAAAAAACAGAAAAAAAAAAACAACGAAAAATGAAATGCCCTAAGGGATCCCTCCGCATGTCTGTGCAAGCTAAGGGGGATGTCTCCTTGCCCTGTAGCACCGCCTGGCCAGAAAGGCTCTCAATTCAAGAAAAGGGAAAGGAAACAAACAAACAATTCAAAACAAACAAACGAACTAAAGCCCCGGGATCCCACCAGTGCGGTAGCCCAGATTGGGAAGCAGCTCCACACTCTAACAGAGCTCCATAGTCCCTCAGGAATAAGCAAAGATGGCGCACGGATCCAGGTGTTTGAGCGAAGGGAGGGGGAAGTGGCGAGAGGTATGGAAGAAATCAAAAGAAACAGAAAAAAAGGCAACACTAACAGCCAACAAATGGCACTCAGAGAGCCAGCTAGTGTGGGCTGGTGTTTCTTGGACAAGAAACTGTGTCCACGGGAAGCAGAGGGAGCCGACTGTGTGTGAAGAAGGGTAGGGAGTGGGAAAGCGTATATCACAAATTACCGGAGCTCTGCAGCCCCTCAGGAAGAAGTAAAGATGGTGCATGGAGCCAGGTATTTGAGCAAAAGGAGGGGGAGGTGGTGAGAGGTAAGGAAGAAATCAAAAGAAACAGAAGAAAGCAACACCACAGCCAACAAATGGCACTCAGAGAGCCTGCCCATTCAGGTGTGTGGAATCCAAGTAGCCGGTGTTTCCTGGTCAAGAGATTGTGGCCTCTGTAAGCAGAGGAGGCCAAGTGGGGGTGAAGAAGGGTGGGTGGTGGGAAAGCCTTAATTGCAAATTACTGGTTGTTTTGTCTCCTGCTGGATGCTCCATTAGGCTGCTTTCTCTTACCCCCTGTTTGCTGGTCTCTGATAGGTGTCCAAAATGGTGGATCTGCACTGCATTAGCTGGTAAGGGACCTCTGCATGAATCTCTCCTCGCTCTCCATTCTCTGTCAGTTTTCTCACTCCATTTGGTGCTTGGCTGAGTTCTTTATCTCTTCATTTGATGTTTTAGGGTTTCAGGATTGTTGTATTCTCTGTTCTGCTTAGTTTTTTAGATCTTTTCTGTGGAGGGACAGCAAGGTGCTTCTGCCTAGAGTGCCATTTTGCCAGAACTCTACTTTGTCTTCTTGAGCTTCCCTTTGAATTGTTTTCCTCAGCTTATTACTTCATCATTTCTTCCTTCTGCATTAGCTGCTCTATGTTCAAGAGCAAGTTTCAGAGTCTTTTCTGACATCCATTTTGGGCTTTTCATTCCTTCCTGTCTTTTTAATGACCTTTTCCTTTCCTTATGTATGATGTCCTTGATGTCATCTCACAACTCATCTGCTCTTTGGTCATTAGTGTTCAATGAGTGAAATCTGTCTTGTGATGGTCTCTAAATTCAGGTGGGATAAACTAACTCAAGGTGGTACTTTGGTTTTCTCTTTTTAATTTTTTTCAGTTTCAAATTGAGCTTGCATATCAGCAATTGACGGTCCATTCTATAGTCCGCCCTTGGCCTTGTTCTGATTGATGATACTGAGCTGCTTCATCGTCTCTTTCCACCTTTGTAGTCAATTTGATTCCTGTGTTTTCCTTCTGGTGGGGCCCATATGTATATGCTATTGAAAGAGGTATTTGTAATGAATAACACGTTGGTCTTACAAAATTGTGTCAAGTGATCTCTGACATTGTTTCTGTCACCAAGGCTATGTTTTCCAACTACTAATCCTTCTTGTTTTTAACTTTCACATTCAATTGCCAGTAATTATCAATGCATATTGATTGTCTGTTTGATCACTTTCAGACTTTAGAAGTTGGCAAAAATCTTCAATTTCTTCATATTTAGCCTTAGTAGTTGGTGCATAAATTTGAATAATAGTCCTCTTAATTGGCTGTCCTTGTAGGCAAATGCGTATCATTCTATCAGCAGCAGCTATTGTACTTCAGGATAGATCTTGACATATTCTTTTTGACTATGAATGTGACACTATTCCTCTTTAATTTTTCATTGCCATCATAGTAGACCATATTATTGTCTGATTCAAAATGGCTAATACCAGTTCATTTCAGCTCACTAATGACTAGGATGTCTACCTTCAAGTGTTCCATTTCATTTTTGACAACTTCTAATTTTCCTAAATTCAGACTTATTTCATTTTACATTGCAATTATTAATGGATGTTTGCAGCGATTTCTTCTCATTTTGAGTTGTGCCACATCAGCAAATGAAGGTCCCAAAAGCTTTACTCCATCCATGTCATTTAGTCAACTCTAATTTGAGGGGACAACTCACCCCCAGTCGTATTTTGAGTGCCTTCCAACCTAAGGGGCTCTTCTTCTAACACTGTATCAGACACAGTTCTGATGCTATTCATAAGAGGTTTTCACTGGCCAATTTTTTTTAGAAGTAGATTGCCAAATCCATCTTCCTAGTTTGTCTTAGTCTGGAAGCACCACTGTAATCTATCGACTGTGTCTTACCCTGCTGGTATTTGAAATACAGTGGCTTTTCTTCCTGCATCACAGCAACACACAAGCCATCACTGTTTGACAAACTGGCGGACAAGTGTTGTTGCTGTTGTTGTTAGGTGCCATTGAGTGAGTTCTGATTCATAGCAACCCTACATACATCAGAATGAAACACTGCTCTGTACTGGGCCTTCCTCACAGTCGTTGCTATGTTTGACCTCATTGTTGCAGTCACTGTGTCAATCCATCTTTTTGAGGGTCTTCCTCTTTTTCACTGACCCTCTACCAAGCATAATGTCTTTCTCCAGGGACTGATCCCTCCTGATAACATGTTCAATGTATAAGAGACAAAGTCTCACCATCCTTGCTTCTAAAGCACATTCTGGCTGTTCTTCTTTCAAGACACTTGTTCATTCTTCTGATAGTCCATGGTATATTCAATATTCTTCACCAGCACCATAATTCAAATGCATCAGTCCCTCTCCCAGCTATTTACTCAAGATAGGTTTAAATGTATGTTCACACAAGATGATTATATATGATTGTTTACAGCAACTTTATTCATGATAGCCAAAAATTGCAAATGACATAAATATCCATCACATGACTGAATAAAGAAGTCATGACATATCCATCCATAAAGTTAATTAGTGATAAACTACTTATAGAAATGAATTACTGATACATACAACAGGGATGAATTGTATAAGCAATATTATGAGTAAAAAATAATATTAATAATGGGCAAAAGTCTTTACCAAACATTTTACTCAAATACAAATGATCTACAGATGTTCTGGTGGCACAGTTGCTAAGATCTCGGCTACTAACAAAAAGGTCGGCAGTTCTAATCCATCAGGCGCTCCTTGGAAACCCTATGGGGCAGTTCTACTCAGTCTTATAGGATCACTATCAATCAGAATCAACTAGACAGCAACAGGTTTACAGATGTCCAATACATACATAGAAGAGTGTTCTACATCATTAGTGATTAGGGAAATAAAAATTTTAAATCAAAATGAGATAATGCTGTACTTCCAATACGATGACAGAAAGGCTAGCAACACCAAATGTTGGTGAGGAGGTAGAGCTACTAGAACACTGATATAGTAAACATTTTTTAAAATGAATATTTACCATGAATCTCATAATAGACTAGTCTCTGAAATATTGACGTAGTCTATATATTTACCCACTCCAATAGCCTATAAGTATAAAGAAGGTGTGTCACACAAACATTAGTGTCCAATGCTACCTGGTAATATCTACCTGTATAATTCATTGGTATCATCTACTCTTATAATTTCTCTTTTCATTAGAGCTCAAAAAGAAATCTACCAAGTTTGACAGGGAACCAATGTCATTGTCGCTCCATTAATTCTCTTATTTTTCTCTTCTAAGGGCATGTACAAACCTTCTACCTTTTTTTCTGCTTTCAGTCAAAAAGAATTTTTTTTTTTTTTAATTACTAGTAGCTAATGCAAATAGAGAGCTCAATAATCCAACAACATATCCACTATGCTGAGGGGGAAGTTATGAATATTTGTTCAGATTTAGTTGAAGCACTCTACTATAAAGAGGTAAAAAAGAAGTGATGTCTCCCTTAAAACAATAAAAAAAGTAAACATGCAAGAAAGCACTGAAACTGACTATTATGAGAGCCGTGATAGGACTATGTCCAGGTAATGCGATTTACAAATGTGAGCTGTATATTTTTCCAGAGAAACATAAGAAAGCCTTATAGAGTATGTATTATGTTCACTAAGTCTTGAAGAAAAGGCAGTTTTTCTTCAAGTGAACAAGTGGGGAGACATGAAAAATGTTATTCCAAGAGGATAAAAAGTGTGGGTGACGACATTGGTATTTGTAAAACTAAAACAGAAACTCTAATGTATTTGGTGAATTGATAATTCTTACTCTACTGTATTTCAATTAATGAGGAAGGCTTGGGGAGAGAAGGTAAGAATTAAGAAAATGGGATTAAAGGCACAGCTACGAATAATTAACACACTTGGTCAGATCATGGACATGTTAAGCAATCTGGAATGTATTCTGGAACGAATCGTGAGCTGTTAAATGACTTAAGCCTCCACTGGAGTGTTCAAATCATTGTCCTAGGAGAGAGAAAGAGACCCTGCCTTGTACTATAATCTGTGGGTGAATTCAGGAGTATTTTAAGGAATGAAGTGCCACAACTTTATTTTGAGCAGTCAGCAACCCTCACTGAGAGTGAGAGCTGCCTGCACTTCACCTGCACAGATGGTGTCACCCTTCCATACAGAAGTTCCTCCTCTCAAACCAGTTAGGTATCTGGTAGGTGAATGCTTTAAAAGCTGCCCTACCTGAAGCCAGGATTCCTGAAAACAAACAGGATCTCTGGTGTTCTTGTAGGTTTTCTTTGTACCTGGAGACTCCAAATATATTGGAAGTGAGCATATTCAGTCCTGCCCCAGTTTGTGGCACATTCATTGAGACCCTATTAGTGTAAGACTACATATATTTTATTGTATTTGTGTTCATATATGGTGTAAGCAGGCTGATGCAGACAAAAAAGAGTAACATAATTCTGCCTATACCTCTTTCAAATCAATTATATTTGTTGTTGACGATATTTTATTGAGGAAATATCAAATCAAAGTCCAAGGTTGCCAAGAAAGACACAATTTACACACAGATGTTGGATGGAATGACACTTTACTCACATAGAGAAGAGACCAAGAAATGTCAGTTTCAATAGTGGGCACAAGTATCCCATGGCCAGTGAGTCACTCCCTGAAGCCAATGCAGAGATGGTGGTCTGCACACATCCCTTTTATGTTGCAGTTGAAGGATCCATTCCCTCTCTCCCCACCAGGTAGAGACATAGCAGTGGATTTGGCCAGGTACCATAAGATGCACATGCATAAGCAGAACAAAGAGGTACACATTAAGCCTGTAACGGTGAAGGAGATTCCCTGAGAAGGAAGATGAAACCAAGATTGAGTGAAGCTCAGTTTCCAGTCTCTATTATCAGGGATTGTTCCAAACCCAAAGATTCTGATTAAGTGGCCTAGATGAGAGTTGCAAAGCCTTACAAGAGACTGTCCTCCCAACAGGAAGCAATTATATTAAGTCCTTATTATGTTCAAGCATACAAACTGCCCTGGTGGCACAATGGTTAAGTGCTTGACGTCTAATGAGAAGTCAGGGGTTCGAACCCACTAGAATTTCTACAGGAGAAAGATGTGGCAATCTGCTTCTGTAAAGATTACGAGACAGTTATACCTTTTCCTATAGTTTAGTTATGAGTCATAGTAGACTGGAGAGCAGCAGGTTATAGACGGTGGAGAGGTCCCTGAGGGGTACAAATGGCTTGCTCTTAGCTACTAACCTAAGGATAGGTGGTTCATACCCACTCAGCAGTGCCAAGGAAGAAAGGCCTGGTGATCTGCTTCCATAAAAATTACAGCCAAGAAAACTCTATGGAGCCATTCTACTCTGTAGCACACTATAAGTCGGAACCGACTTGACCGCAACAGGTTTATAGAGGGTGGTGGAAGGGAGATGCTACAAAGATTAATTTTATTTTATAAATTTATATTTTAACCCCTTATTATTATTAAGAGGGGGGAAAAAAAGCACATCTGACCAGGATTCAGGAAAGCAGAAAACTTCCTGGAATGGTGGCCCTGTGTTAAGATTTCAAGGGTAAAGGATATTTCAAATAAACATTTATGCAGAAGCATGTTACTTAGTTATCTAAAGCTGCTATAACAGAAATACTACAAATGGATGGCCTTAACAAACAGAGATTTATTCTCTCATAGTGTAGGAAGCTAGAAATTCAAATTTAGGACATAGCTCCAGCGGAAAACTTTCTCTCTCTGTTGGCTCTGGAGGAAGGTCCGTGTCATCAATCTTCTCCGGGTCAGGAGATTCTCAGCACAGGGACGCCAGGTACAAAGGACGCGTTATGCTCTCGGTGCTTCTTTCTTGATACTATGAGGTCCCCATGTCTCTCTGCTCCCTTCTCTCTTTTATATCTCAAAATAGAGTGGCTCAAGACACAGTCCAATCTTGTAGATTGAGTCCTGCCTCATTAACATAACTGCTGCTAATCCTACCTCATCAACATCATAGAGATAGGATTTATAACACACAGAAAAGTCACATCAGATGACAAAATGGTGGACAATCACACAATACTGGGAATCATGGCCCAGCCAAGTCAACAGGTATTTTTTGGGGCCACAATTCAATACATGACATGGAAGTATAGAAATGCTTGTGTAAAGATGAACATAGCATATTGACTAAAATGTAGGGTAAGGTATTAAATGGAAAAAAAAAAGTATAGAAGATTACTTAGGGCTATGACGTGGTCAAATCTGAAAGCCAGATGTATCAGTTTCCTGTTGCTGCTGTAACAATTTACCACAGATTGTGACTTAAAACAACACAAATTTATTGTTGTGTAGTTCTGGCTGTCAGAAGTCCATAATGGGTCTTATTAGACTAAAATGAAAGTGCCTGCAGAGCTGTGTTCTTTCAAGAGACTCCTAGTGGGAATCTGTTTCCTTGCCTTCTCTAGCTTCTTTGACTCCTGGCCCCCATCCAGCAACTGCATCACTCTGACCTCTATTTCTATTATCACATCTCCTTCTCTGAGTCTAACTCCCTTGTTTCCTCTTCTACATTTAAGGGTCCTTGTGATTACATTGTACCTGCCCAGATAATCCAGGTTAATCTCCCCAATTCAATATGCTTGACTTAATCACATCTAAAACCACTTATGCCATGTACACATTTACAGGTTCTGAGAATTAGAATGTGGACATCTTTCGGTGGACCTTTATTCTGCCTACCAATTCAGACTATGAATACATGATTATTTGATAGAATGTGTAGGGACTCTGAAGATTTCTGCAGAAATAGTCACCATAACAAAATATTGGTTATGCATTCTTTGATAAAGAAATGCTACTTTGGCTGAATTTAACTTAGAATATTTTATAAGCACACTCTGGGTAACACATTACTCTTGGAGAAAATTAACACATCACATTACAGGTAGTCCGCAACTTACAATGGATTTGAGTTACAATAAATCACTTTTATGACTGTCTGGATTTTTTTGTACATCTTATTGTTACTAATATGTACTACATACACTGTTGCAGCATGTGATTTATTGAATTCAACATTCTCATACCAACCCCCAAAGACAAATGAAGATTGGATTTATAAAGATACTTATCATAAAACCAAAACCAAACCCGTGCTGTAGAGTCTAAAGGCAATAATGATGAAAACTAAAAAAAAAAAAAAAAAAGTGAAGTATTTGACTTGCTTTAGAACTGACTTACGGCAGAGTTGTCAGAATGTAACTCTCTTAAGTTGGGGACTACCTGCATTTGGGGAATCCTATTTGTCTATGCTATTTGTATTTTTCTTTTGTCAGATACATAAAATAACTGTAATATTACAATTAAAAAGTAAAACTTCAATATAGAACTGTTGTGAATTTTCAGTGTGTCATTTAGTGACAAATATGAGGGTTCTTTGATGAAACAGTCTTAGAATACAAGTAGGGTATCATATGCTCATATAAATTATGATTGGGGCCAGCTTAATTTTTTCTAGGGTTATGTACGAATGAGAAAATAGGTGTTAGCATTTTTATGGGGTCGCAAAATGTCAGTTGTTGAATAATGACTATGAATAAATATCCTATCCACAGAATTTTAATCCTTCTCATGTTCCACTTTGAAGGAACTGCTTCATTAATTGATAGGCACATACTACTTGCCATTCCATTGCAGGACTTACTTTAAAACGGCTTTACAATTTAACAGCCATTATATATATTTTATCCATTATACATTAAAAAGAAAATTATCGCCTTCCTATTTCTTTACCATGAATCATTTGTTATGTTTGGCTCAACAGTATTATAACTGAAATATAATATAAGCTGCATATATAAGACAGGACAATAATTAATAAGATCACTACATCATGTATTTGGGTGAGAGGAATACTGCATTGCTATATTATGCATTGAAAAATGGAATCCAGTTGATCAGATGGAGAAAAAAGCAAGGAATGAATTCTACGGCTATACAACTTTGCCCCTTCAAATATTCTTCACCTACCTCTTTACACATCAGTCTTTATGAATCAAAGTGAAGCAATAAAAAGAGCATTGGTTCTGAGATATTGCTGAGATCACTCATTATATGGTTTCTTGGGCAAGCTACTTAAACTTTCTGAGCCTCCATTTCCTGTGCTGTAAAATAGGGATGTTACTCACAGTACAGATCATTGTGAGGATTGATTTCATATAATCACATGTGTAAAATATCTAAGCAATGAGGGGCCACAATCATTCAAGACTATTTTAATTATCATTTTCTCTCAGCTGGCTTCTTCACTGTGATTCTTAAGCATGTACATACCTTTTTCATTCTGAGGATATTTTCTCCCGTCTGTGATCTACCCATAAGCTAGCCTATTTCATTAATTACTAAACTGCTCTTAAGACTGGTCTGCCTCCATTTTTTTACCACCCTCTGACTTCTTAACCCCTTGAAATTGGTGTCCTGCTCACATCACCCGGTGGAATCTGCTAGAGTTATACGTGTCGAGCTTAATTACCCAATTTCAATTATTATAACACTCACTTCCCTTCCAAAGATTCTCTGCCTTTGGCTTCCTTGGTTTTTTCTCTCTTGGTCCTCTGCAGATCTAACTGCACCTTCTTAATCCCTGTGACAGACTTTTCTATTCTTCTTACCTGCTATAAGAATCTCATTCACTAACGTTATGAACTATATCTTTTTCCAGTTTTTTCTCTATAGTGTCTTCTTGGATTAATCTAATCCACAGTTTTAAGTAGCATCTTTACGCAAATAATTCAGTTCTGATTTGTCAAGTTCCAAACCTATATTTCAGACTATGCTGAATATACACCATGAGTAATTAGAAAACATCACATATTAAACATATTCCAAGTCAAATTTCATTGGCTCTCCCTTCCACTAGTTGCTGTGTTTGTTGTTGTTGTTAGGTGCCATGGAGTCGGTTCTGACTCATAGCAACCCTAAGTACAAGAGAATGAAACACTGCAGAGTCCTGTGCCCTCCTCACAATCATTGCTATGCTTGAGCTCATTGTTGCAGCTACTGTGTCCATCCATCTCATTGAGGGGCTTCCTGTCTTTCACTGACACTCTACTGAGAACGATGTCCTTCTCCAGGGACTGGGCCCTCCTGATAACATGTCCAAAGTACGTGAGATGAAGTCTTGCCATCCTTGCTTCTGGCTGTACTTCTTCCAAGGCAGATTTGTTTATTCTTCTGTCAGTCCCTGGAGAAGGGACTTCTTCACCAACACAATAATTCAAAGGCATCAATTCTTCTCTGGTCTTCTTTAGTCATTGTCCAGCTTCTGAATGCATATGAGGCGATTGAAAATACCATGGCTTGGGTCAGAACCATCTTAGTCCTCAAAGTGACATCTTTGCTTTTTAACACTTTAAAGATGTTTTTTGCAGCAGATTTGTCCGATGGTCCACTGAAATCTGTCCACCATGGGTGACTCTGCTGGTGTTTGAAATACGAGTGGCATAGCTTCCAGCATCACAGCAACATGCAAGCCACCACGGTACAACAAACTTACAGACGAGTGGTGGGTTGCTATATTGCACTGATTTTTTTTTTTTTAAATCTTTTCTACTAGTTGCTATATTAAACCAGTTTATTTATACTTGACATAGGGAGTACACAACAATACACTTGAACATACGTAAGTATCACAAAATCAAAGAAGCTCAAAAGGAAAAACTAAGACAAACCCTCTCAGGTGACACATTTCTCAATTTAGAGCAAAATTTCAATGACCCACTGAAACTAGGTAAAAGTAGGAAAGGACTAAGAATACTTTAATAGGGGTGCTGATATTTTCTATATTATATTTCACTGTTCAAATGTTACCTGTTGATCAAAGTAAGCGTCCATATTTTGAGTTTCATGAGCTAAACCAACTACTGTCTTCTTTAAGTATTATGCCCAAACCTAAAAATCTGTGGCTGTTAAAAAATAAATTCTGTTACCAACTGAGAGTAGGTAGCCCTTTGGACTATAGTTCCTACCCATTCCTCCTCCTGCTGGTATTTTTAGGCTTCAAAACAATTAACAACCCACCCTGAAGTCTGATATCCTCTCCAGTTCAGCAGCAGGGCTAAAGTGATGAAATTCTGCCTGTGGCCCGAATGTCTAATCATACCCCCTTCTTGAGGTGGTCAGGCCTGGAAAATCATGCAATGAGTCACATAGCCCCTGAAGTATAAAACTAGATGGGGGAAGAGCTACTTAGTTCCTCACCTATGATGCAAAATGAGGCAAACGTAGAGGAGTCTCCATCTCGGCCAGGGCATTTTTTGAGCCAGGTAGGACTGCTTACCATGTAACTATTCCTGTCGTTTGTTGTCTGTTTTCTGTAATTAAATGGCTTTCATTTGCCAACACTTTGTGAGTGTCTTATGTGTGTAGCTTCATCAAACTAGATGAACGTAGCACCCATACAGGGGTTGGTGTTATTGGTTGGGGTCCTCATTCTAGTAATCTTGTGGCTTCTTGCGATCTTAGGACCACCTCTGAGATAACCTGCATATGTGAAACACCAGTTGCAAAAGTCATTCAGTTCACAAGAGTAAACTAACCAACTACAATCCTGCAGTCCTCATTTAGTCTACAAGTCTAAAATAATTCTTTTAATATTATCAGAATATATATATATCATGATGGTAAGATTATTTCCAATATATCCAACTGTTAAGAATAATGCACACCAAGCAAATGTGTATTACGTTTCCTTCATTCGTGGAAGTGAGCATCCATTTCTTCTTACTGACTTTTCCCAATGTAATAAGCAGAAAATCATGGTGAGAGGGGATGGTGGGTGAGATAGTATTTGTATTAAAGTCTGCTAAAGGAAACTTGGAGTCAAATATAGCCCTAAAATCAACCACTATCCACACCTGCTTTACATGATACATGGAACCATGGAGTCCCCAATCCGTATTCCCCAAATTACTCTTTAAATTTTAAACATTAATCAAGACACGTTCAGCTGTTCTCTGGTGAGTATTCAGAAAGCTGATTCTCATATCTCTGGAGTTCTCATTTTACCAAGTCCCTGCTCTAAAGTGCTTAGGTATTAAAAAAAAAATCTATTAGTCATCAAATAAATTTGGAAAACATCACATACACAATATCCTCCTTTCAAAGATTTACAGCACACATTAGCATCATAAATCCTCTAAAAAAACTTGTGTTAGAGAAAAGTGTTTAACTTGTTTAACACAATCATGGTCTTTCTCAAAGTTATTTGACATCAGAATCTTTTCTTTTTTAAGTAACAGCTCATAAAACTGAAGTTCCTGAACAAAAGTTTTAAGAAATGCTGCTTTGTATTAATAACCTAGGAGGCTCAGTTTAGGGGAAAGAAAACTTTGGACACATAATGGAATAATTAGTGTCATAGAAGACCAACAGTATCAAGCTGAAAAACATTTACACACACCTAACTATTCCTTCCATATTTTTCCTGGGGTTGCCTTTGCTACTGTCCAGTAGATGTAAAATGATCAGGAAAACCACTATGGCAACCATGAGCTCCTGAATGGTAGGACCTTTGCTTCCCCAAATCTAGCTCAGGATTATTTTGAACAAAAGAGAAGTTTACCCATTTTTTTTTTAATACAAACCATTCAATTTACCTCAGACTTCTTGCTATCCTTATGACAACCACACACTGGAAAATCTTACTTTTATAAGTACTGTATTATTAGCATGGATTATTTTATCTTTTCTAACAGGAACTTTAAAATAGACTTGATCATATATATTTATGCCATCAAGTACTGTAATGTTGTTGGGTGTCGTGGAGTCAGTTCAGACTCATACTGACCCTATAAACAATAGAAAGAAACACTGCTTGGTCCTGCGCCATCCTCACAATTGTTTTTATGCTTGAGCCCACTGTTGCAGCCACTGTGTCAATCCATCTCGTTGAGGGTCTTCCTCTTTTTCTCTAACCCTCTACCAAGCATGAAGTACTTCTCCACTGTTTGGTCCCTGCTGAAAACAGGTCCAAAGTATATGAGATGAAGTCTTCCCATCTTTTCTTCTAAGGAGTATTCTGGCTCTACTTCATCCAAGACAGATTTATTCATTCTTTTGGCAGTCCATGGTATACTCAATATTTTTCACCAACATCATAATTCAAAGACATCAGTTCTTCTTTATTCTTCCTTATCCATTGTCCAGCTTTCGCATGCATATGAGGTGACTGAAAAGCACCATGGCTTGGTTCGGGTGCATATTAGTCCACAAAGTGACATCTTTGCTTTTTAACACTTTATAGAGGTCATTTGCAGCATAAGAACAGCTATGGATGATAAAAGAGGACTCACTGGAATCACAAGAGCAAATGACCATCTTTAAGAAACCAGTAACATGAGAAAAAATAATGATTTTCCTTCTAAATGTTCATAGTCAAAATCTAAGTTTTATACTTCACATTTTAAGATGACAAGTGTATCCTCTCATTACTTTCAAATATCATGCCCAAGCATTCATTCACTTCTGACCTAGAGAAGAAAGTTTAACTTTCTGAATCATCAGCATGACTAACATTATAATCTCAAATCAAGTATCTTCCACAGTTTAGTTCATATTTGATTGGATGATGATACAATTTTGATATGATGACAGCTTCATAAAAAACATATAAAACTTATTAAAATTTAATATTCTCTTTAAAAATAGTATTACTGTTTTATTTATAAAATGAAATAGATATCTTGCTATAGAATTTAAATGAACTAAACGAGAATAAATGCAATGTATCTTTCCTAAGGTCTTTGGAAACAATATCTTTGAGGCAAATTTAAGGATTTATTATATTCAGTTCTCTCATATATTTTTCCTGAACACATCATCTTTAGTGCCTTTAGCCATGTTATTTTATCTTTTGTAAAATCCTTACCATCAAGTCATCACCTGAAGCCCTGCCAATCTTTCAAGTCTAAATCAAATACAACCTCATTTGGAAAACCAATCCACTTGAGCTTTTATTATTTCCAGTGATAATCACTCCCTCCGTGATGCTGCCTCTCAGTCTTGTTCATAATTCCATCTTCCTGTGCTTTTACTATAAGTTGCTTACATATCTACTTCACCTTATTTTATTTATGTTTCTATTCCTAGCAACTAGTGCAATTCTGGCATATTATAGGTACCCCAAAAGATAGTCTATATGAATGGTCTAATTTAAAGCATATACAAAGCTGCATCCAACCTGTATTATAACATGGATCTTCTGTATTGGGAGAAATAGGTCTATCCCAGCATTTTTTCCTCTCAGTATTTGCGACTATATATATCAGACTATTTCCCTTCTGTATCCTGGAAAGTACTCACATGTTGTTTCGATGTTGGAGAGAAATGGGCAAGAAGCTTTGTATGTGGGTGAGAAAAGTGGCAGAATGGGGAATAAAAATCAAGTATTAGAAGTATCAATCTAAGGCTTATTTAGGTTAGAGGCTTCTCTAACTCAACGGCCAGCCTTTCCTAACACTAGTGACCAGTACCACATTTATCTTTATTATGCTCTTCAGTTTTTGAATTATAGAACTTATTTTCTTTGTTGTAATTTAATGCTCACAAAGAAAACTATTGATTCCAAGTTGACTTCTCATGTCTCTTGCCTATAATGAAAAATATATTCTAGCCTTAGTAGCTGAATTGAGTTCCATGAAGAGTTGAGTATTTTATAGTAAATTATTCTATATGCATACTCTTTATTAGAAATTAAATTCACACAAACTTTTTGCTTGAGTGCTATCTGTGGATTGGAGATATATATTGGAGATATATTTTAGAAACTGATGCTGTTTATGGGAGTTATGGTGAAAAAGTTTAATATGATTGAATTTAGTAGAGATTCAGTTCTCCATTGTTTAAGGGGATCTAATCTCACTGTTTCCTCCCACTCCAGCTCTCAGCCTAAATTAATTCCAAATTGCCAGCAGACCAGGGTCCGGAAAAGCAAGAGCTCTAGAGGATACACCCACTTAGCTATACCCTATTTTTGCCCCAGTTATCTTCTCATTCATTCATTCATTTATACATTAATACACTCATTTATTTACTATTCAAATATTTATTAAATGTGCCAGTGATAATGGAAGAGGTATGAAGATAGATAAGATATTTTAACTATCTCAAAGAGGTTACAAACAAGAAATAAATTATGGTAGATGCTGTGATAGGAGTATATATGAGGTATAGTGAGGGCACAAGGCAGAGAGTAATCATTTCTATTTGTTGAGGATAGGGTAAATGTGAATAAATATTAATATTCACATTAATATTCACAGTTTGATATGTCTTCAGAAACTGAGTAAATGAACAAATCTGATAGCATCATCATGGGATATTATCTGCAATCATGATGCTACAATTACAGCACTTAGGGAACTGGTTTTAAAATATATC
The DNA here is from genome assembly GCA_030035585.1 of Dugong dugon. Classification (NCBI taxonomy): domain Eukaryota; kingdom Metazoa; phylum Chordata; class Mammalia; order Sirenia; family Dugongidae; genus Dugong; species Dugong dugon. The sequence goes on from CM057479.1 coordinate 42,589,697, forward strand.
ATGTTTTCCCCAATGTATACCAAGATAAATTTGTGGTAGCTAAAACCACTGCCCTCTAAGAGTGCTTTACAGGTCTAAATGTGGAAAATCTTTCTTTTTTCTTTGCCTTTCAATGTTACCTTTACATAAAAACTATGGAAAAATAAAATACATAAACACTCAAAAAATTGTAAGATATTCTATTGGTATTTTATATCAACATCTATATACATTATGTTTTGCCTTCTGGTCCATGTTCATCTCTCTAATTGTAATTCACAATATTGTCCCCTCACTGACTATATGCCTCAGCCATACTAACCATCTCATAGTTTCATGGTTCTTCTAGTAGCTAAGCACTTTTATATCTTATGACTTTGGCACTTGTTCTTTTTTAATTCCTGGCATACTCTTGTCAGTTTTGGTTTATTTTCAAATACCAATATTAACTTTTCCTATTTACTCTTCACAGAACTTATCACAATCTGGAATCTTCTTGTTTATGTATTTCTTTAATTTTATTTTTCACTAGAATATAAGCTTACTGAGGCAAGGGCAGTATCTCTTTTGATCACCACCAGTCCCCAGCCATGACCATTGTGTCTGGTACCTCGTAGGGTAAAATAAATATCTGTTGAATGAAAGTATGTATTAATGATGCTAATTTGACTAGATGTGGTTTGTCTTATTGAATGTAGTTTTATATTTATTTCTTCCATAGAAGTTTCTGTCTTATAAGTAAGTTTTCAAAAATCTAAGAAGCTAAGATGGCATAGTTTTCCATAGTTGGAAATGTTGATTCCACTGGTAAGATTCTTAGTTTCTTGGAGAGTCCTTTTTCCAAGTCAGCTTCCTAGGAATAGACATCAGACTGCCTCCTTCTGTCCTAGGCTTTGTTTCACTATTGCTCTGACTTGATTTCTGAAGGTTTTCCTAAACCTAATCCTCAGAGAGAGGAGCATGTATCACTTGGATCCAGGATTCCTCTTCAAGTAGTCCTACTATATCCTTGTGCATGGCCGAGGGTGGATTACCTGATAGGCAAGGTAAGCATGGTGCTTAATCTTGCTTACCAGATCATCTATAGTGAACAATTTAACATGGGTTCCACCACATCAAAGATTAATAATTAAGCACAAGTAAGCCCTTGCTTACCTTGTTTACTGGATCATCTAACCCTGTCAGGGATTGTAACTTTGAAAAGAGGCTTTGATTCTGTAGGAAGGTGCTGTGGGGTTGGGAGAGGGGCAAATGCCAGCCATACCTAGGAGCAGAATCTTTGATGTGAAAAAATGTGAAATTATTCACTACAAATAATCTGATAAGCAATGAAGCACCCTGCTTAGCTTGCCTATTAGATAATTGGCACCTGTGCATAGCTCTTCTCCTCTTCTAGGCCTCTTACTTACTGAGAATTCTATATATTCGAATTTCACCCCTAATTTTTCAAGGCCAGATAAAGATAGACATTTCCGTTTGTGTTCTACCTTCCATAACATGATGGTTTTATGTCAGAAACCCACACAATGACCAATATATTTTCAATTCCTCCTAATTCTTAAACTTTCTAAGTAGCTTTCCCACAAAAGAATAATTTTACACCCATCTAAGAAAATAAAACAAATACATTCTCATTGTAGGTAAAGACATGTTAAGGAGCCATCTCTCATAAAAATATAAGCCCCTAAGTATGACTAGTTTTTGGCAATTAACATAGCATTGAAATGAGCCTACTCATTAGAGGTGTTGTCAGTCCTATCTGCTCCTTTAAGAGAAATTGCAGTCATCTGAAGTAAAAAGCATCCCTCCTTCTCCACTTCATAGGCTACATTTGAAATGTCCACCAAAAATATTTTCTATAAATAGAAGTGATTTACTAGGAATTTCTAGATTCGTGTATATATAGGATTTTGATCACTACCACCATTCACAATATTTTTAGCACTTGCTTGCCTGTAATAATGTAATAAGGGCTCTTAGGGTGACCTAGAGAGTTCTCTCAACCTTAAGAACAATTCTAAATGAGGATATCCAGTTTTGAATATATAGGCAGTCCCTGGGTTATGAAAGAGATCCGTTTCTAACTGTGCCTTTAAGTCGAATTTGTAAGTCCGTAACAGGTGCATATGGTTCTTATTTACCCCCACTTCAGAGCCCTGGTGGCGTAGTGGTTAAAAGCTCAGTTGCTAACCAAAACGTGGGCAGTTTGAATCCATCATCCACTACCTGGAAACCCTAAAGGGCATTTCTACTCTGTCCTATAGGGTGGCAATGAGTCAGAATCAACTCAATGGCAATGAGTTTGGTTTTTGGGGAGTTTAGTGCAAGAACAGGCTCGAAGCCTTTACGTTGATTTAAAAGCTGCACAGGTAGAAAGTGGAGGTGACTGTGATTAGACTGTGAGTAGGAATTGGTTCAGTCGTTTCAAAATAAGGGCAAATTTACATAACATTAAAGGGCAAGTATGAACTGTCAATAAATTGGAAGTTCACAACCCTGGGACTGCCTGTAGTGTTAAAAATACAGCTTATACTCAATTATAGTGCTCTTTTTCTTATAGGATTATGTCAATTCATCATGGACTGGGCATTTCTATACTCTTTTTCTTCCCCATTTTGTGGGATTTATTATAGTGAAGGAGATATTGGGAAGTGGGATTGCCAGGGAATAAATAACAACAACAACAAAAACTTCTTTGTTTTAGGTAAGGAAGGAATGATCCAACAGAATGTAGAAAATATCAAGCAATATCATTAATATTACACACAAGTGAAATTTTGCTGAAGATCATTCAAGGGGTTGCAGCAATTCATCGACAAGGAACTGCCAGAAATTCATGATGGATTCGGAAGAGGCTGTGGAACAAGAGATATCAGTACTGATGTCAGATGGATCATGACCGAAAGCAGAGAATACCAGAAAGATGTTTACCTATGTTTTATTGACTATGCAAGGGCATTGACTGTGTGGATCATAACAAATTATGGATAACTTCGTGAAGAATGGAAATCCCAGAACCTTTAATTGTGCTCATGTAGAACCTGTACTTAGATCAAGAGAACAAGGGGATACTGCATGGTTTAAAGTCAAGAAAGGTGTGCATCAGTGTTGTATCCTTCCACCATACTAATTCAATCTGTATGCAGAGCAAATAATCTGAGAAGCTGGACTATATGAAGCAGAATGTGGCATCAGGTTTGGAAGAAGACTCATTAACAACCTGTGATATGCAGATGACACAACCTTGCTTTCTGCAAGTGAAGAGGACATGAAGCACTTACTGATGAAGTTCAAAGACCACAGCCTTCAGTATGGATTACACCTTAACATAAAGAAAACAAAAATCTTCACAACTGAACCAATAAGGAACATCATGATAATGGAGAAAATATTGAAGTTGTCAAGGGTTTCATTTTACTTGGAATCATAATCAACGTCCATGGAAGTAGCAGTCAAGAAATCACGTGATGTATTGCATTGGGCAAATCTGCTACCAAAGACCTTAAGTGTTAAAAAGCAAAGATGTCACTTTAAGGACTAAGTTGCACCTGACCCAAGCCATGGCGTTTTCAATCCCTTCATATGCATGTGAATGCTGGACAATGAATAGGGAAGACAGAAGAAGAATTGACACCGTTGAATTATGGTGTTGGAGAAGAATATTGAATATTCCATGGACTTCTAGAAGAAAGAAAAAAATCTGTCTTGGAAGAAGTACAGCCAGAATGCTCATTAGAAGCAAGGATGTCAAGACCTCATCTCACATACTTTGGACATGTTATCAGAAGGGGCCAGTCCCTGGAGAAGGATACCATCCTTGGTAAAATAGAGGGTCAGCGAAAAAGAGGAAGACCCTCAACAAGATGGATTGACACAGTAGCTGCCACAATGGGTTCAAGCATAACAACGATTGTGAGGATTACACAGGACCGGGCAGTGTTTCATTCTGTTATACATAGGGTTGTTATGAGTGGGAAGCGACTTGAAGGCACTTAACAACAACAACAAGGAAAGAATTAGAGAAAGTCTCTCTTCCTTCAAAACTATATATTCCTCAGATTGATAATAAAAAACTTCTTTTTTTTTATTTTACATGTGAAAATCTACTAAAAATAACATCATATTTATATACACATATCTTGTATACATATATATAATAACTACATGTGGAAAAATATAGGCAAATCTTTAAAATGAAGGTCTTTCAAGTATGTCGTTTGCCCTATTTTTCTAAAATAAAAAAGATATTTTATCTATATCTACAACAACAGATGTAAGCATTAATGAAATCTCCCTGGCCTCATTCTAGCCAACATGTTTAGACATTTATATAAGAAGAAGCATACATCAGCACAAGGGTAAGTATTTGGTTTTTCACTCATTTTGTTTAAATCTCTGTCATCTGTCTTTTAGTTCTTGAATTGGTGTATAAATATAATTAACAGATTTAAGTGTTCAAATATGCCAGAGGCAATAAGCATATCTAAAAATAAAAAATACAATCAAATGGCGTTATGGAATTAGCACTTCAACCTCACAATCATCACTTAATCTTTAAATAGAGATGGTCATTAGATATATCTTTTCCTGCTGAGAGAAAGTATACTGCTTTTTATAGGCAAATACAGAGAATAAATACAGAGCCACTGATCTTTCCTTCAATGGAGATTATAAATTATTTTCGATAATTTCATAAATACATTATATGCCTAAATTTTCTTGAACAGTTACTAAATCTCACCAGTGAACTTAGCTGCATTTAGATGCAATATCACATTTAATTATATCAAAAGCCTATGATATGAGTAGTATCACTAACGATATTTTATAAGCAAAGAAATAGAATTTTAATGACATCAAATAACTTCAACAAAATTTAGCTTATTGTTGTTGTTGCAACACACAAGCCACCACAGTATGATAAAATGACAAATGAATGGTGATTACACCCAGTAGAACGACTATAATAAAAAAAAAAAAGACAATAACAATTGTTGGCCAGGATGTGGAGAAATTGTGACTCTCATACATTGCTGATGTGAATATAAAATGCTGCATCAGCTTTGGAAAACGATCTAGCAAATCCTCAATATTTAAACATAAAATCATTGTATAACCCAGCAATTCCGCTCGTAAGTATATTTCCAATAGTGAAAACATATGCTTGCACAAAAACCTGCACATGAATGTTCATAGTTAGAGTTATGTTTTCTCATTAATACAATGACAAAATCTTACAGCTGGAAGATATTAATGGACTCATGTGAGTATTTCCTTAAATACTCACAGAAGGGGAGAACATTCTATCCCAAGGTAGTCTATTCTACTTTTTGAACTGAGAGCACAGGTAACTAAAGCACTAGATTTATTATGTATTAACTGTAACATTCAGGCAGGTTGGGTACACTGTGAGCTTCCATGTCTGCATTCTTAAAACAGATGTTAATAAAATATAACCTTCCTTCCTGTAATTTGTGAGGATCAAATAATTATTTAAATGGTTAAAATGTTTTGAAAAACAACATACCATAAAACTGTAAGTTTTTATCATTATTATTATTTACTCACTGTCATTCTCAAAGACCCCATATTTTTATGAGAAATGGCTCCTTAAAATTAATGTCTGTGAAGGTCAAGGGGTGTGTGTGTGTACGTATTTTACTAGCTCTTTTTTTTTTACATATTACAATTTATTATTCAATAATAGTATTTACTGTGTATACCTGTGTTCAAGTTAAGTATAATTTTAATCCAGAATAAAAATTTATTTTAAGATCAAGTTACTTCTTAAAAGCCTCAAGCAAGGAATCTTAAACTAGAGAGTTTTGCATGTCAAACCCAAACTCCAAATGAAAACCGCCTGTGAATTTTAGGGTAGTAAAGAAGCATGATAATAAAACAATTTTTAAAAGTGATTCCTATATGTGTGTCTTTTTTTCTCAATATTTTATTGTTGCAAAAAAATAGGTAACACAATATTTGCCAATTTAACATTTTTTTTATGTATACAATTCAGTGAAATCAAATCCATCTTGTTGAGCTGTTGTTGTTAGTTGTTGTTGAGTCTATCCCAACTCATGGTGACCCCATATGACACCATGTTACCGTCACCAATCTCCCTTCTTATGTCTTTTTATAATTCATGATTATTTACTTGAAAAAAAAAATCAATTGAAAAGGATCTAAGAGAAAGATGGCAGGACAATGCCTTATGTGAATACTCACCACACTTTTATGTAATTTTTGCCACAACAATCTGTGAATGTGATAGACTTTCCTTCAAAACACCCACCACTCCATATAAGCCTTTTGTTTTAATCCCATTCATATCCCTCAGGAACAACATCATAATTCCACCCAGTGCTCTGTTTCAAGAGAGTTTATTTCATCTGATAAAATGAGCAAGTATTAGGCTTTGTTTTACACCTTTTTCCATCACTAAACAGTTGGGGTTGGTAACATAGGAAGGTGGGTAGGCAAACTGACAGGCAGATATCTCAGAGACAATTTGTAGAAAGAAAGAAAGGTCACACAATAGTTTGTATCATCTCTATTTTTAAAAAAAGAATGCTAGTTTCCTGGTTGCCTGAGCCTCAGTTGAAAGCAAGGCAATTATTTTAGGCAAAAGAACTTTCAATAGAAAGAGTTCAGTGTTTCAATGCAAAACAGGAATCTTGCACTGCACCCTGAAGGCTTTGACTTCAGCTGTGTCAGCTGAGAGGATTCTGATTCTGAATATAAAAATCTGATTCATAATGAGTTTGACACATGCCGCTTCAAAGAACTAGGGGAGCCTCCAAGTCTCATTCAGAGCTGCAGCCTGGGAGCTATTTCATTTTTGTCTTCTAAGTTGTTTTTCTTTCACCCTTTTGCTGAACAGAAACCAGAAAATGATTCTGAGAGGAACTGCACACTGTGACAGATGTATTATACACAAATATACAGAAACTTACAGAGAGCTCTGGAAAATATAAGCTAGTGTTATCAAAAACATCTGTTAATCACATGCAATTCAATGCATAAAACAAAATTAAATATTACACTGATCTTGCCAATCATTATGTGGGGAAAAAAAAACAACAACAAACTTCACATCCCAAGCAATGAATAATAAAATTCTTGAAACAAATGGAAAACACAGTGCAAAAGTTTACTATTCTTTTATGATATAAAAAGGATCAACAAAAGGAAAAAAAAGTTCACTTTTCCTTTCCCACACCACAGCAGAGGCATCTGATTTCTTCATTATACTGAATTTACAAATTGCTTAAAAATCTCAATGTAACGACTATTGTTAGCTTAAATTTATTCTGGTTCTATGTATAGTTCATTTCCCTTATTCTCTTATTCACCCTATGGCACCACTTTGTGAAGGCTAGGGTTAGGGCGAATGTGTTCAACATGCAATCATTCTTCATTCAAAGTCATCTTTTTCAGTGTCTTTCCATGTCTTGCCTTTAAGAACGCCCATCAATATCCTGTGAGTACACAAATAGATTTGTCAAATCATTCATACTTTACTGTGAATAACAGTCAATATTTTATGTTTCCAAAGAACTTGCACTTCACTGCCAATGCAGTAGTCTCTGATGAAGGACTCTAGATCTGTTAAAGAAATTTCCAGCCCCTCTGTGTAGAGAAGGAAAAGATATTTTGTGAGATAGGAAAATCCTTTTTTTTTTTTTTTAAGGACATGTCTTCTCTCTTCTGACTATATGTAAAAGTCATCCAGTTCTAATTTTGGCTGTTTAGTAGCACTTTGTTTAAACCTTAGTTGCAATTAACATGATTAAAATTTATTTGATTATATGAGTGTTAGCCTTCAAAGAAAGTTATTTTCAGTAATCTGGATAAAGTATTAAACCCTAAACTCTCTATTTTCTAATAACTGCAAACAAATATATTTATATTACTATAATTTGAACCTGTATAATTATTTTTTAAATGTTGTCTTTATAAAAAGTGACCATCTAAGAGAATGCTAATAAATTCAAAGGTGTTGTCATACTCCTTGTGCTCATCACTGTGAACGGTAACACAGGACTTATTTAAATCAGTCATGAACTGAAACAAAGGCTTTCATCAACCTTTTGTTTCCATCACTGAGTACATGTGGGAAAAGGATTATTAGGGCTTAAATACCCAATTTTTAATTAAATTTAATATAATTTATTAGCCTTATACTTTTCCCATAATCCTAATTTTGATAAACTTCAATACCAAGAAAAAAAATCACTGGGCAAACAGTACTTTAAAATGATAATTTATCCATATAAAACTAAACTTAATAGGAAGAGCAAGATGATCTGCAGGTATTGACCTAACTTCTGCTGTAGGAAATCATCTAAAATATATGTCACCAAGGAATTGCCTGGAGGTCTCAGTGCAGTGCAAGGAGATTATTCATATAACAGAAGTCCAGCTTGAAAATACAGAGCTTTGTATTAGTCAACGTGAATTATAGCTTTGGCTTGTATTATGATCAAAATAAGCAAGAGTGATAGGGTAAGCAGGTGAGAAAAGGGTAAAAATTAATAATTTTATTCATAAATGGAAAAGATGTTATTTTGGTAATTACTCAATTCTCAGGCCAGCACATTATTTATATTTTATAAGTATTAGATGCAAATTTTTGAAAAACTGTATATTGTGTATACTTCAATTCCTTATGCAGTCGTATATTTTGCTCATGTCTGTCTTTTCTTATTTCTTTGTCATATTTCTCTGTATTTTACTTGTTCTGGTCATATTTTTATTTATTTTATTAATGTAGGAATATATTTTATGCTATGATTTATAGACCTTTGGACTGCAAACTTTGTGATGCATAATTTTCTCATGACAAGCAAACTCTATGACTGCGTTTTAGCAGACTCCACCCCACCCCACTCCCATATTAAAAGCAAAATTCATAGCCAAACAAAAAGACACTATAGGATCTACGACTAACTTAGGAAAAATATCCACCCAAGCATTTGTGGAAATGAAGGAAAGGGAAATAACTGCAGTGCAGAGTGTACGTACTCAGGAATTAGTAGCTGATACTTAAAACATGATTCTTTGCAATTTGATTTCAGAAGTCTAAATGATTCCTTGATGTTACAGTAAACCACAGAACTAATAGCATAATCAAAGGACTTCTTCTCTTTTTCTTTCATTTACTGTCAGTTACAAAGAGGAAAACAATAGGTGGAAGATATAGCAGCTATACGAATTTATCACCATCATGACAGTAATATCACCTAAAGAAAGATGTTTCTCTAAAGAAAATATTTGACAGGGAAGGGGATGAGTATGAGGAGCCCTAGTGGCACAGTGGCTACCAACCACTCCACAGGAGAAAGATGTGGCAATCTACTTCTGTAAAGATTCACAGCTTTGGAAACTCTCCGGGGCAATTCTATTCTGCAGCTTTACTCCGTCCTATAAGGTCACTATGAGTCAAAATTGATTTGATGGAAATGTACAAAGTATTTCATACTACCTTTAGAGTACATTTCAATCTTCTTAAAAGTTACTCCACTTTAAAAAAAAAAAAAACGCTATATGTATCATCTAACTATTAAGTTACATGGATGGAAGTTAAAGTGTAACTGATATTTATTAGAATTAATGCTATATCAAGCAAACACTTCAGTGCTTTCTCTCTTTCATCATCAGCTCCTTAATCTATCATTGTTACCTATAGTCTGGTTGACCAAAACAGTGTCACAGCACTGTAGCCTGGGTATTTCATCAATATTGTCATAAAGGGTGCAATGACAAATATAACTACTTTAGGGCCAGTCATTTTCTTAAGTAAAACATCTGTTAGTTTCTGAGTTTCCTGAGCTCCTACCTTCAGTTCAAACATAAAGACTCCAGACCTTTCCAAGATTCAGTACATATACCTCTAGGAGTGCCCAAACAGATCCAATGGAGTAAAGAAATAAAATAATTGAATATTTCTATTTATTTTTAACTAGAAGTTAAAACAACTTTACTAGCATTTAATATATAGGTTGGCCATTTGTGTGACTTTCACTTGGCCCCTGTTTCAGATCTTACATGTCATGTGGGTTGTGCAAAGTATCCAGAGGAAAGGGTGGAAGTTCTAGGGGGCAGAGGTCTGAGAGAAGCACTTTCCCCATTTCACTTCCTTCACCTGTACTGTAATTTACTGAGGATTATCTATGACTGGTTAAGTGGGTTTAAAAAGTGAGCTATTCAGTTTTAATTAACTACATCTCAAAAACAGACACATGGGTAAGAAAACTTTCCTGCAAAAAAACCATAGATTGTATATATTATGGAAAATATAGTCATAAGTGTGAATTTAAAAAATGGCAACCTAACACTAGGCACAACTCTAGTACAAGTGTCAGCCACAAAACGAGGTTAAAAAGATATTATGTTTAGATCCGGTAAGAAGTCAGTCATGAAATTAGAAATCCCCATGGAAACTAGCTTAAATATGATTTATACCCACTGCTGCTAACCAAAAGTTCAGCAGTTGGAATCCACCAGCAGCTCCTTGGAAACCCTATGGTGCAATTCTACTCTGTCCTATAGGGTTGCTATGAATCAGAATAGACTAAACAGCAAAGGGTTGGTTTGTTTGTTTCTTGGGATATTGCCAACAACGAATTTCACCGTACACTCACATTGTGCCTTAAAATACCAGTAAATGATCATTGAAACCCTTATCCCAGAAAGTCATTTAAAAATGATTCTTTTTTTTTTTTTTATTGTACTTCAGGTGAAGGCTTACGGAACAAATAGTTTCTCATGAAACAGTAGTACACATATTGTTTTATGACATTGGTTAACAACCCCACGACATGTCAACCCTCTAACTTCTCAACCTTTTTTTTTTTGGTGAAAATACACATAGCCAAAGATAGACCATTTCAAAAATTTCTACATGCACAGTTCAGTGACACTGACTACACTCTTCCAATTCTGCTGTTATTCTCACTTAAGATGATGGCTTACAGAACAGAATAGTTTCTCATTTAACAGTTACTACAAATGTTGCCCTATGACAATGGTTAACAATCTCACAACACATCAACAATATCCTTACTTAACCTTGGGTTCCCTATCACCAGCTTCCTTGTCCCCTTCTGCCTTCTGGCCCTTGTCACTGGACTCCTGTACCTCATTAGTCTGATTTGGTTTTACAGGGCTGTCCACTCCCAGGCTGAACGGTGAACCGCGGAGATAACTTAACCACTGAGCTGAAAGGGTGTCTGGGGACCATACTCTCAGGGTTTCTCCAGTCTCCTTTAGGCCAGTAAATCTGGTCTTTTTTGTGTGAGTTAGAATTATGTTCTACATCCTTCTCCAGCTCTGTCCAGAACCCTCTGTTGTGATCCTGGTCAGAGCAGTCAGTGGTGGTAGCCAGGCACCATCTAGCTGTACTGGACTCAGTCCGGTGGAGGCCTTGGTAGCTGTGGACAATTAGTCCTTCAGACTAATCTTTTCCTTGTATCCTGTTCTCTTCATTCTCCCTTGCTCCCGAAGGGATGAGATCAGTGGAGTATCTTAGATGGCCGCTCACAGGCTTTTAAGACCCCAGACACTACTCACCAAGGTAGAATGTAGAGCATTGTCTTTATAAGCTGTGTCATGCCAATTGAGCTAGACATTCCCTGAGACCATGGTCCCCAGAGCCCTCCACCCAGCAATTCAGTCCCTCAGGGAGTTTGGATGTGTCTATGGGGCTTCCATGACCTTTCCTTGTACAGGTTCTTCTAGTTTCCCCTGTATTGTGTACTGTCTCACCCTTCACCCAAGATACCACTTATCTATTGCTTATTTAGTATCCCCACCCCCACCCCTCCCATCCCTGGTAACCAACAAAGATTGTTACATTTTCTGTGTGAACTTTTTCATGGGTTTTTACAATAGAGGTCTCATACAATATTTGTCCTTTTGTGATTGACTTATTTCACTCAGAATAATGTCCTCCAGTTTCATCCATGTTATGAGATGCTTCACAGATTCTTTCTCGTTGCATAGTACTCCATTGTGTGTTTGTACCATAGTTTGTGTATCCATTCATCTGTTGATGGGCATCTAGGTTGTTTCCATCATTTTGCTATTGTGAACAATGCTGCCATGAGCATAGGTGTGCATATGTCTATTAGAGTGATGACTCTTATTTCTCTAGGATTTATTCCTAGGAGTGGAATTGCTGGATCGAATGGTATATCTATTTCTAGCTTTCTGAAGAAGTGCATATCATTTTCCAAAATGGTTGTATCATTAAAAATGATTCATTTTTATCTAATCCTTTTTAAAATTCTATTTTGTTAGTGTCATTATATATGTGGATTATAATAAATAAATCTGCACATATTGTGAAAATATGCTATTTTTAAATGAATGGACTTATAGAATTACAGTAAATTGAAAAGAGTACTGTGTTGTTGTTGTTGTTGTTAGGTGCCATTAAGTCAGTTCTGACTCATATTGAGCTCAAGTACAACAGAAAGAAACATTGCACAGTCCCTCGACACTCTCACAATCATCGCCTGTTGTTCCAGCCACTGTGTCAGTCCATCTCATTGACGGGCTTCCTCTTTTTTGCTGACCCTCTATTTTACCAAGCATGATGTCTTGGTCCTCATGATAACATGTCCACAGTGCTTGAGACAAAGTCTTGCCATCCTTGCTTCTAAGGAGCATTCTGGCTGTCCTTCTTCCAAGACATATTTGTTTGTTCTTCTGGCAGTTCATGGTATATCAGTATTCTTAGCCAACCACAATTCAAAGCCATCAATTCTTAGCTCTTCTTTACTCATTGTCCAGCTTTCACATGTATATGAGGTGATTGAAAACACCATGGCTTGCGTCAAGTGCACAGTAGTCCTCAAAGTGACATCTTTACTTTTAACACTTTAAAGAGGTCATTTGCAGCAGGTTTACTCAATGCAATATCTGGTTTGATTTACTGTGTTAGAAGTCAGTATACAAGACTCTTTTCAAGGTTGACTGCTAATTATTTAGGTTGTAGCTCAAAGGTCAATGCATGTAAATGCAAAGAGATTTTCCTTGATCTCTCTATGCTAAGAAACATCCTAATAAAGTCAATCTTTCCCACAATATTACTCTTTTCCTTCAATGAAATCTATGATTCTCTGAAATTATCTTACTTATGGATTTGTTTATTAGAATAGATGTTACATGCTGGTGTTTTTGATATGTTTTGCTTTGTTTTTCTTTCTGATCAATGCTCTTTCCCAATTCCAGGAACTCTGTTAAGTGTAAAGAACCCTGTGTTTTGAATTAATAAATAAAAGAATGAATGGAAAAACAAACATTTGTTTTAGTCGTATTGTTATCAGTTTTATAAAGTGGCAAATATTTACATATTTCTATGTCTTGATTTACTTACTGGTTTAAAAAACAAAGAAGAAGAAGAAGACCTTTGGAGTAAGTCTAAAATAACTCTGGTTTGTAATTCAAAATAACATAATCTGTTAGCTATTCTCAATCAGACAGTTCCTTCAGTCACTTCCTGCTTTTCTACTTCTCCAGATTCCATTCCTATAAGCCTTTAGAAAGGTAAACTTCCAGAAAAGAGACCACATCTATTTCAGATATAGAAACACACATCCTATCCCTCTCACATCTTCAACACATTCATCCACATTTGTTTCCTCTAAACTGAAATCATTAGGTCCTTCATATAAGTGTTAATAAATTATAACTTTTGTAAACTAAATGCCTATCAATGGAATGAACATCAGACGAACTCCTTGTTTCTATCATCTCAGAATAAAGAATCATCTCTGGTTTGCCATCTTCTTTATTTGCTGTGAGATGGCTGTCCTCCAAAAATCATTGAAACCATTCTTAGCAACTCCCTAACTTTCCACAAAGTGCTTAGTCCATCTAGCAGAAATTGAAGAAGAAAAGTGAGTGATTTTACTAGGCTCAGAAAAATCTGTTTTGATATTTTAAATTAACCTTTAGGCTACAAACAGAAGGGTCAATACAATTAGGCTCTACTCACTTGAATAATCTACAATAAAAGCTATCATGAAAGGACAGATACAAGCATATTATATTGCTCTTCAAATAATAAAAAAAAGACAAAATAAATTTACTCTTTGAATTTTATAAGAACAGAATTGAAATAGAAATTAGAATATAAGTCTATGAGCTTGTGTAGTTAGAATATTTTTAAAGAACTGCTTTATATCTCTTAATCTCAAGCTAATAAAGTAGACCATTTTTTTAGACTTTACTGTCCTGAGATGGATTGACACAGTGGCTACAAAATAAGCTCAAGCATAACAACGTTGTGAGGATGGTGCAGGACTGAGCAGTGTTTTCTTCTGTTGTATTTAGGGTCACTAGGAGTCAGAATAGACTCGACGGCACCTAACAGCAACAATAATCTTGGATAATCATTATTGCGAAGGAATAGCAATATGAACTACTTAATTTACTACTTTTATTTATAGTGAAATAACATGTATGTTAGAAGAACAAAAAATTGGAGGCATATATTCACATATTTGTTAATTGAAATTAGGCTAAGTAAGACTCAACAATAATTTAATGAAAGCTATGCCTTCTGTTTTAAAACAAACAGCTTCCCTGGGACTAAATGATACCAATTTCTTCTCTGTCATGCATAAGTAAGATACTGTGTCTTTTTTCGAAGCACAGCTCAAAAATTCATATTGGATTTGACTAAAGATAGATTGTTATTTCTAACTTTTTATATTTGGGGGTTCATGTATAAAAAGATTTTTTTCAAAACGACAAAAGTGAAAATTTACTTTTTCTATGCATGATGAAGCAGCTATCATTAATAGAGCACTAACTCTCATTTGAAAAAATGACTCCCAAGATTCTAGGAATTGACAGAATACTAACCGAGATGTTTCAACAAATAGATGCAACACAGGAAGTGCTCACTCATCTATGCCAAGAAAATTGGAAGACAGCTACCTGGCCAAATGACTGGAAGAGATAGATATATGTGCTCATTCCAAAGAAATGTGATCCAAAAGAATGTGGAAAATTATCAAATAATATCATTAATATCACACTTGAGTAAAATGTTCCTGAAGATCATTCAAAAGTGGTTGCAGCAGTATATCAACAGGTAACTATCAGAAATTCAGATTCAGAAAAGGACATGGAACCAGGGATATCATTGCTGATGTCAGATGAATGTTGGCTGAAAGTAGAGAATACCATAAAGATGATTACCTGTGTTTTATTGACTATGCAAAGGCATTCAACTGTGTGGATCATAACAAATTAGGGACAACATTGTAAAAAATGGAAATTTCAGAACACTTACTTACTCATGAGGAACCTGTACATAGACCAAGAGACAGTCATTTGAACAGAACAAGGGGATTATGAGTGGTTTAAAATCAGGAAAAGTATGCATCAGGGTTGTATCCTTTCACCATACCTATTCAATCTGTATGCTGAGCAAATAATCCAAGAAGCTGGACTATATGAAGAAGAACGGGGCATCAGGGTTAGAGGAAGATTCGTTATCAACCTTCAATACACAGATGACACAACCTTGCTTGCTGAAGCGAAGAGGACCTGAAGCACTTGCTGATGAAGATCAAAGACTACAGCCTTCAGTATGGCTTAGACCTTAATATAAAGAAAACAAAAATCTTCTCAACTGGACCAATAAACAACATCATGAGAAAATATTGCAATTGTCTGGGATTTCATTTTCCTTGGATCTGCAATCAACGCCCATGCAAGCAGCAGTCAAGAAATCAAACAATGCATTGCATTGGGCAAATCTGCTGCAAAAGACCTCTTTAAAGTGTTAAAAAGCAAAAATATCAAATTAAGGAGTAAGGTGCTCCTGACCCAAGCCATGGTGCTTTTAATCACCTCATATGCATGCGAAAGCTGGACAATGAATTAAGAAGACCTCACAAGAATTTATACTGTTGAATTATGGTGTTGGTGAAGAATATTGACTATAGCATAGACTCCTAGAAGAATGAACAAATCTATCTTGGAAGAGGTACAGCCAGAATGCTCTTTAGAAGCAAGGAGGCGAGACATCGTCTCACATACTTTGGACATGTTATCATGAGGGACCAGTCCCTGGAGAAGCACATCATGCTTATTAAAGTGTAGGGTCAGTGAAACAAAGGAAGACACTCAACAAGATGGATTAACACAATGGCTGCAACAATGGGCTCAAGCATAACAATGATTGTCAGGATGATGCAGGACCAGGCAGTGTTTCGTTCTGTTGTACACAGGGTTGCTATGAGTCAGAACTGACTCAAAGGCACCTAACAACAACAACAACACATAGTAGGCATTTAGTACATTTATTGTACCAAGGAATGAATTCCACAAAAGCATTCTCAATTGCTGCTAAAGATGAAAAAGACATAGGTGATGTGTGTCTGCTCACTAATAAATTAAATACATATATACTAGGAAATTATATTATTTCACTGTTAAAATAGTTAGGAAGCATAGATCATTGCACTGCTACCTAACCTACACGTTATAAACTACAAGTCATTTTTGTTTCAGGTAGTGACAATTGTATGACTCTCTGTGTGTATATCATATAAAAATATAACCCAATTTAAAGAGCAAATAAATTTTAATAATATTACAGATAGTACGGCGGGACCCTAAGAAAATGTGGATAATATTTTCTGGTATAAACAATCATTGTAGCAATCAACAGTAGTGTTTTAAGAAATATACAAGAAATATCAGTTATTAGGCAAATTCCAGACACCATCACCATATTACTAAGCACATTAAGTATTTACTGTCTGTAGTTAATCAAAATTGTGAGGGCCATCCTGGAGTTAATATTATTAATACATGTCTTTAAATATATTTTTTAATTTTATACAATTAATGACTCTAACACAGCTCCTAACCTTATGACTTTTGTTATTTATATTGCCTTTACATCAAATTTGTAACTTACACATTTTATATTATAACCATAATTACTGTATTTTTATGCAGATGAAGTGCACCTTCTGCATTTGTTTGCCAGCTTCGCCCTCCCCCTGGAAGGAATTTTTGTAAGTATGCTAAGTTTTTTTTACAACAACACATGGGAGAGGATTGGCATAGTGGTGCTGGTGAGGGTGCCTCACAGGGGAGGATGCAGCCTGCAAACAAACACAGAAGGTACGTGTTATTTGCTAAAAGGACACTTAATTTTTAAACATTTGGCTCTATATATTTATATTCATTCAATACTCACTGCTGAACTTTATTCATAATTTTATCATTTATGACTTCTTTATCTTAGTTAATTACTTAGCTAGATGTTGTTCAATTGTTTTCACATTGAAGCTGTTTTGGATCTCATGAGCTTCAGAGAAAATCTGATTTTATTTTTTAATAATTGAATAAAGACTTAAATGATTTAAAAATAAAAAAAAAATCATGGACATTGTTCCACTGTCTCTGAGTACTCAATAATACTGAAACTATAAAAACACTGTTTTAATTCAGAATCTCTGAGAAACAGGCACCAAGGTGCTGTTAAGTATACAGAGACTTATTGAGAGAAGTAACTGTGAGGGCAAATAAGAAAGAGGAGAGAGACAAAGAAGGAGGGTGATCAGGTCTGACTCCTGTAAAGAAGACAAGAAAGGAAGAGTATCAGTTTGCAGAACAGTTCTAAGAAAAATTTTGTCAGGCTCATGAGGGTGTCCACAAATAAATGCTATCCATTAGGGAATTCCACAGTCTCATAAGAAAAGACCTGACTAGTATTTCTGACACATAGAGTTATTATCTGGAAGCAACCCATGGGAAACATGACTTTAGAGCAAATGTGGTGGCGGATTCTGAGCGCAGCACCTGGGACCATCCATCAATTATGGTTCCAGCAACAGAAAATCGGAGTGGGTTCCCATGATTGCCACAGTCCACCGTACTTATCCACCCCATATTGGGAAGCAGCTCCTGTGTGGACTTTTCTTCTTGAGGGGAAACCATGAAGAAATGGGTTAGTGGAATGAACTATAGATTCCACTGAGGCAGTTGATGTTAGGGCTACATATCTCCCTCCACTTGAAATAAAAAAGGCACACTTTATTATTTATTTATTTCCTACAATTTACCCAGATCTTCATAGCATTCACCTCTGACTTCCTTTCCAGAAATACAAGTTTTCAGTAAGAAAGGACTTAAATTTGGATTTCTAGCGGTCCTTCTCTTTAAGCACCAGCAAATTCAGTTGTTCACAATTATTTTTTTGTTAATTTCCTCTTCATTTTTTTTTTGGTTGCTTTTTTTGTTTTGTTTTGTTTTACATAGATCCCTATTTACTATTGGGAATATCTCTTTGTAATCAGGATAGAAGTTTTTGACAGCTTCAAACTTTTCCCAGCTAGTAACAGCAAAACGCCAAAACTTCATAGATGTTTCCTTCTCTAGGGTCATACCAGGAAACAGGCTGGAATTTTTCTACAAGGAGCACGCATAGCATTTAGTGCCCCTAAAAATTGGTGAGTATGAATGAGGTTTCCTCAGTGGCTACTTACCTTCCTGTATGTTCCTGAGTAAGAGCTACACATGTATTCCTAGAATCTTTATTTTATTTTTTCCCCTTGCAACTCCTTTTCAAGTAACATGGTTACGTTTTAAAGTTTTTCTTTTCTTTGAAGTGAGTACTGCTGCTATTTACTTTTCTTCATTTTTAATTATTTTGTTCATTTACTTAGGTCTGGGATTAGAGGAGTTCATTGTGGTATAGTTCAATATGTCATTATAAACCAAAAGTCTTTATAGAGTCTTAAATTTCATAATGTCATAAAACAAAGGGAATTTGATTTCATCTTAAGGCTTTTACTTGACATAAGTAATTTTTTTCAGGTAATTAGTTTCAGTTAATAAAGCAATAATTTCAAAGAAATCATCAGAATTGCAATAAGTTTTTAGATTCAGGTAGACTCAAGTGAGTAGATTATTCAGTGAGAACAGATTTATTTACTCATCTTGCCAGTTTGGGAAGCAAAATATTTTATAGAATTATTTTTTGTTAAATTCTACTGTTAGTAATATGTGTTAAGAATAGTAATATAATGCCATCTACTTGTTACTTTGGAAACTGACTTGGTGAAACTTTGCCTTGAAAAGTCATAATATATGAAGATATGTGCTATTAGCATATCTAGTATGTAATAAGGTAGGATAATACAGTGAATAAAAATAATCATTTGTATTCTTTAATGCTTCTTTCCCCCTGAAATGTTCACAAACCCAGCATTTCCAGCACTGGTATCATTTATAATACTCATTCTCATCTTCTGACAGTGGAAACGCTTTGCAGTTTATGAAACGTTGTCATGTGATATTTGAGTGCTTTCTAAGGATACTCTGAGACTGAAAAGTTCAAATTTGTTTACATGCACAAATATTCCTATAAGTTTGTTTCTTTGCACTTTATTGGCACAAATCCCAACTCAGAAATCTTTTTAAGAATATGTTACTAATCAAGTTACAGTTTAAGATAAATATACATGGATTTGACTATAATTAGAGTAACACATTTTTTTCTCATGATCTTTCCATCATAGAATTTAACACTAAAAATACAGCTCAAAAGTAAAAAAGACTGTACATTCTTCAACTGATGCTTCCCTTTAAGTACCAATCTTTTTTTGCCATGAGGCAAACCTGTTGAGGACTCTGATAAGATACTTTCTACCACCTGTTCCACATTCTGCATTTTTAAGTAATAGGCTTATTTTTAAAATTTTCTATTCCCAAAAATATTATGCTTCAAATGGAGGCTTTTATTTTTCTATGTATAACTTTTGTTCTTTATTTTGTTTTTGATATTGATTTGTGACTTAGAAGACCACATACGTTACAGAGTAGAATTGCTTTATAGAGTTTTCTTGGCTGTAATCTTTACGGAAGCTATCACCAGGCCAAGCCTGTTTCTTCCATGATGCCACTGATGCAAACCTTTTCGTTACCAGCCAAGCACAAACTATGCTATATAGGGACCTTCTATATATAACTTTTATGTCCTACTTCTCTATATACTCTATGGCCTCCGAGGAATGAACATGGAAAAAGGAAAAGTAAATATTAAAGAAAATAAGAATGAGTAATTAAAATATGTCCAGATTTTAATATGCAAACAAGTTATTTATAACATATAAATGAAAGAATTGCCTAGATTTATATATGGATGAAAGGAATAGGGATACAGCAGATTTTAGAGGTACATGCAGCTAAAAATAGTTACTGTGTAAAAATGAGGCTATTGCTCAGATTCAATACACAATTATTACTAGATAATATCTTTAGATGTTCCCTTGTGTGTTGTTTCACTTAAGCTTCACAACCCGCTTTGAAATAGGCATTATTATCCTTGTATCACATACAGAGAAATTAAGTTTTAGAAAGTTTCAAAGACTTGCCAAAGGTCAATCAACTAGCAGTTTACCAGGCTGGAATTTTAACCAGATAATTATATTAGCAGTGATATACAGCAGAAAAAAGGGGCATGGGGAATCCTATTTGTCAGTGTGGTCAGGAATAAATGATGAGAATATCTAATTTCTTTATAAAAGGTCTAGGCCTAACAACTTTATACATTTAAATCTCTTCGAGTAAAAATTCTAGAATAAGAAGACAGACCTAAAATTGCTTTTGAGACTGATTCTTTTGAAGAAAATCTTGAATACAAAAAAGAATTTGGGCACAAGAAGCCCCGCGTTCATGCCCGTTTGCCCATGTGTCTTCTGAAATGCTGCCAAATCAGGATCTTGAACATGATCTAGACATGATCTAGGGTAACCTCCAGAGGTGTCAAAGGATGAAATCCCTCTTCAATATCTAAAATAAAGAGCACAGACCTAAATGTTTACTATAATTAAGGAGACTTTGCTGCTTAGGCATAATCTCTCCAAGCAGAGAAGCTGATTTTCTATAGAATTGTTTGAAAGCATGAAATTCAGGGATTGGTGGAATTTTACAAGCTTGAGTACATTGAATTCACTTGTACAGTGTGAAAATGATGTTGATTGGTTGGCATACTGCAGTAAGTCTATTTCCAATTGCCTGACTTCTAGAAGTGAGAGGCTATTATTGATCACTTGACATGCAAAAGTGTGTTCACTGATGTGAGTTATTGTTAGTTATTGATTGCACTGTTTAAATATGATTCTGGTGGCTACATGTTGTCATAAATATAAAACTTCCATGTATTGATTAGGCATATTAAAACTGGTCTTGGTGGTTATCGTCACCATGGTTATAGAACTATATCTTTTCTAGAAATGTGGAAATATTTTATATCATATATAAGTATATAATAATGTTATAATTATTATTAATCTAGGTGTTCCATGAGATATAATAACACCCATATGCTTTGAAACGTGAACTGTGTATTCTTCTGAGAAGGATGTCAGCTGGTCTGATAGATTTTATTTAAATTGAGACTTACATTTATCTACTTCTGTTTGGCTGCTGAGAGTACATTTGTATCTTTAACCTGTGTCATAGGTTAGTGCTAATGACATGGCACTATTACTCTCAAGAATATTGCAAAACTCTAAGTTATTGAATCTTCTAAGCAAATACAGGTATTATGAATTCTTGCCATGGTGTGTGATGGTTGGAGGTGATAAAATTGTCCTAGATCTATACATTTTCCAGTTTCTTACTAGAAAAAAAATGGTGTCTTTATAGTTTCTAAAAACAAAAATCTCTCTCATTTTTTTGGTAAAGCTAATTAATTTGGAAATGTTGATAATATGGGCAAACACTATGAAAATCTATGCAAGTCTATAAAGAATGGTTCAGTGAAATTAGCAATGTAATATTTATTTTAGTTGAGTTCAAAGACCTTTCAAAGGTATATTTTCATGTAAGCCATTAATTTAGTACTAATATTTTTACTTTTAGTAATTACATCTACTTAATAGACTTCATTAACCTGGTTAGTGTCACTCTTCATGGTAATAAACTATATTAACAATATAGAGCAGCCTTTTAAACAATGCAAATTGGTCTTCATCCAGGTAGTGTGAATTAGCAGTTTTAATAAATATACTCTGATCATCTAAGAAGCAATGCAAAAAAAAATCTAGAATTAGTTGTTAAAATATTTTAGCTCTATTCTCAGCACTGGTACTAGCTACCTAATTGACCTTTCACAAACTAATTGACAAATCTGGTCCCTCATGTCTTAACTAGGACTACAATTTTTATTGGCAATTAAAAAAAAAAATCTCATACTATTCATAATATGTCTATAAATGGCAAAACAATTATTGGATATGTTTGATACATTCAACATAATTAGAATGCTTAGCTGATTCACATTAAGTGAAGGATTTTTTATTTTTTGCTCAAAAATATTCTTAATCTTCATTTGAAAGAATATGAGTATAATTGCAAAGGTCCTGGATTAATAGGCAGAAAAACTCTGGTGTTTGAGATACTTATCCCAAAAGCACTCTTATAATAGGTGCTCAGTAAGTGGTAGCTCTGGTTCACAGAATAAAATCCAAATTCCTCAGAAGTTATTCTATGATCTGACCCCAATTTATATTTCCTCTGTCACTTCTTACTGCTCTCTCACTCACACAATGTTCCAAATAAACCAATTGCTGAAGTTTGCCCTTTTGTAAGTGTTCGCCCCCGTGCTTTTGTCATGCAGCTTATTTCATTAAAACAATTTACCCCTTCCTCTATTTGTCAAGCCAAACCCACACTTCATGAGGGCCTCATCTTTTCCCAAGTCAAAGTAACAGCACTTATCTCCCCCCGCCTGGTATTGGAATTACTTATAGCTGTTTCATGTAAGTTAAGGAAATGAGATATCCATAAATAAATAATGTAATTTGTATATGTGTATATAATTTCCACTATTATATTTGAACTTCCTGATTATATATAAATAGTTATACTAGTCAACCAAAAGGCAAAAGTATTTTCACATAATCAAATTTGGAGGAATTAATTTAATCTAGGAATGTATGTTAATTATCCAATTCTATTTCTCTGTAAGAAATATTCTTAATATAAGAAACAGCTTGGGAGAATCCATTGGGACTGACTATAAACATAGTTACATACAGGATTTTGCTAATGGCAGAGGGGAATAACAAGTGATGCTGGAGGGGGAGATATGAGGTGCTAATTATTAATCAGAATGATATCATATAGAAAAAAGTCAAAAGATGATCATTAATTTAAATTTTAAGTAACATAAATTTATTGATCAAGTATGGGACAAGTTTCTACAGCTGAGATAATGAAAAAAGTTTAATGAATTCTTATGTGAATATATCACATTTGCTAAAGGTGCATTTTTTTCTCAGATAAAAATTGCCTGTAATCATTCCACACTAGACTTGCAAAATTTCTAAAAGCTGATTAAATAGTAATGGTGCAATACATCTCAGAGTACTGTGACACCAAAAAAGTTGGAGTCATGGCTGAGATTTTATAGTCTGTAGCCTCCTTCAAGATTTTGTGATTTTTGTTTTGACCTTAAAATTTAAGTTTTTGATAGTGAATCCTGTGGTGATATAAATATTATTTTAGCAATTATTTTAAAAGTAGATATCATTTTCTTTCTGGAAAACATAAGAGCTTGGCAAATTTTAATTTCTGTCATGAATTTTGTGTTGCAGACGTGTTTAATATTAAAGAACAATGTGCAATATAAAACTGTGATAGAAGTTCTCAAAATTCAGCACAAGGGAAAATTCAGTATATCAATATAAAGCAGAGTCCCAGGCATCTCTGCCAGATGATCTAATTCAATAGGCCTGGGTTGGGGTCCAGGATTCTGTACCTTGGATGATTCTAATGTTGGATCAGGAAAACAAGGAAAAGCTTCCCCTGAGAAGAACGTGGACCAAGGTTATAGTCCCTGCCACTGTGTGGTTGCTCTGCAGGGAAAATAACCTTTGTCATGCTTGTGGAAAGCTGGGTTTAAATTTTATCTCTACTTCATAGTTCAAAGCCCTGGTGGCACAGTGGTTAAGAGCTTGGCTGCTAACCAAAAGGTCAGCAGTTCA
The DNA here is from genome assembly GCA_030035585.1 of Dugong dugon. Taxonomy (NCBI): domain Eukaryota; kingdom Metazoa; phylum Chordata; class Mammalia; order Sirenia; family Dugongidae; genus Dugong; species Dugong dugon. The sequence continues at coordinate 42,613,705 of CM057479.1, forward strand.
AATCCAACAGCTGCTACTTGGAAACTCTATGGGGCAGCTCTAGTCTGTCCTATAGAGTAGCTGTGAGTTGGAATCACTTCATAGTTGACCAAAACTCATGTTTCTGAGTTTAGCGCCCTCATTTGTAGAACAACTTACGTGTTCTTTCAGAATAGGTGCAAAGATTATAATAAGAACCTGTAGGATAGAAAGAACCCAATACAGGTTAGTTGCCCATTTCCCCTACCCCCAATATGCTAATATAATATGGACTGTTGTCAGTTACAACAACCATGAATATCTCCAAGAGTTAAGGATCAGGTCTTGGTTGGAAGGGGATGATACTTCCTTGAAGAAGATGTCAGGTAGAGACCGAGCACCAGGGAGTCCAGAGCTCAGGGGAAAAAATAATTGTATTGTGAGATCCCTATTAGCTCAAAATGATTAACTGAGCAGTTTGGACATGAAATGATTAGATTAGAGTGTGTTTCCATGCAGGGATGGCCAATCTCATCAACCGAATAGTACTGGTGAGGAGAGTCTTTGTTTTTTGGTTATTATAAGCAAACCAAGGAGGAATTTCTAGTTACAGACCAACGTGGATATGATACACTCACAGGATGCATCCCTGTGGTCTCATGATCCTAAATAGCCAGAGGGCCACTAGGAGGAGGACACCAATCACTAATAGTGATCCCTCCATGAATATTATGTCCATCTGATCAAAGCCTGAACACACAAAATGCTCCCAGAGTATTAGCAGATGGAAAGTAGCTTTTATTACTTACAAAAATAAGCGGACAGCCCACCAGAACAAATGTGGATCCATTTTCTAGGTAGTATCCCACCGACTCAAAAAGACTATCTGGGCAGAGGTGATGACTTTTCTATGTGTACCAAACTTCGTATCACAGGCAAGGAATGTAAAGTGCCTTCCTTAAGCTGATTTGCCCTGGCTAGGTAGGCTAGTTAGGTAGAATGCAAATCTCTGCTACAAATGATTCCACCTGGCACCCAGCCATTTTTATTACCCAAAGCCTGCGTGACTCACTACATGAAGCACAGTGTAGATTTTCTCACCTGACTACCTGAGCAGGGGGATGGTTAGAGATTTTGGCGCCTAGCCTGGAACTGTATCTCCTTTAACCCTGCTGACAAACAGCAGGACTCAGGAAGCGGTGGGGGCAATAGTTTGTTCCTAGGCCTAAAAGTGCTAGCACGAGGAGGAAGAGGGAAGCCATGGTCACTGGCCTTGTCCAAAGGACTGTCTCCTCACAATGTACAAAATTTCAGCTTACTTTATTTTTTGTATAACTGAATCTAACTTATTCCTTGAGCTTGGTGAAGACGGTATATCTATCAAGACCAGGTACATTACAACAAATTTTGTTTATTCCTCTATTTTCCCTGAGACATAATTTCAGTTGTAAGGCACCATGGACTAAGAAGAGGTTCTTGGCTCACAGTCATCCTCACTGGCATCCATTGAGATCTACAGTCCTCTAGGTTAGCTTTTGATGCTTTGATCTCACAGCTCTGTGGAGACCAGCTGAGGCGACTGCATGTTTTTAATTTTTTGTCCACTCAGGCAGACTTGTCTCTGCTTGTCATCTGATATGCAGAATGCCCTCATCACAACCATGAGACTGTTTGGGGCTCTTGGCATCTCTCACTCAGTCAACATCTAAGGCCTGCCCAAGGCTCAGGACCTGGTTTCTCCAGTTGACATTAGTTTATGTAAAACATCTTTTTGGCCCATTCACCAGATGTCTCACGTAGCTATAACTTCCAGATCATCAGCACCCATTTTGAGCACTGAATTCAGCTTTAATGATTGCTACTCATCCAAAGCCCAGAGCATGCAAAACTCTTATTACAAACCCAAAACAAACCACGCAGGCAAGCACTTAACCACTATGCCTTCAGGGCCCATATCACAAAGCAGCTCAAATTGTCTGATGCTTCTTTCAGATACTACCCTCAGAACCTTCTCTATGATTTAGACTCCAGAACAAAAGGAGGGAGGAGAACTTCACACAAGGCATTTCCATCTATTTGTCTATCCCTCTCCTTCTTACTGCTTCTATCCAGTCAGAACAAACATTCACTTTTTCTGTAGAATACTCCATGGTGGGCCAGGTGGGGAAAATGAGAAGAAAGAACAAAATCTCATTTTGACCTGTTTTCTGTTATTCTTGTTGATTATGTCAGGATTTTACCTGAGGAATGTACAAAAAGCCTTTTTAGTGAGGCTTTTGTGCCTCTATTCCCCTTTTCTTGAATTTTCAGTTTGTTTAGGAACTGGGAGACTGAGTTTCTTTTTTATTTCTGTAATATTGATCCTCTCCTCGACTAGCTGCATTCCTACATCAGACCAACCTTTGAATAGCACAAGCTTCAGCCAATCCTAAATCAGAACCTAGGTAATGAGCCAGTCTAATTTTTAAGTGATTAATATGAATCAATACTTAGAATTTATCACAGCAGTCCTATGAGATAGACATTGTCAATATCCCCATTTTAAAGACTATGGAAGTTAAGCAGAAAGATTAAGTAGTTTATCCAAGATATTCGGCTAACAAGTGAAATAATCATACTCTAAACCAAGAGGATTAGTTCTAGAGCCTGTGATTTAATTCATTAGGTTATAAACCAAAAAAAAAACAAAAAAAAAAAAAAACAAACCCATTGCTGTTTAATCAATTCCAACTTATAGCAATTCTATAGGACAGAGTACAACTGCCCGGGTCTCCATGATGTTGGTGAAGAATATTGAATATACCGTGGACTGCCAGAAGAATGAACAAATCTGTCTTATAGAAATACAGCGAGAATTCTCATGTACTTTGGACATGTTATCAGGAATAACCAGTCACTGGAGATGGTCAGCATGCATGGTAAAGTACAGGGTCAGTAAAAAAGAGGAAGACCCTCAAGGAGATGGATTGACACAATGTGTGCAACAATGGGCTCAAACATGGAAACTATGTGAGGATGGTGCAAGATCTGCTGGTATTCCCTTTTGCTGTACATAGGGTCATGATGAATCGGAACTGACTTGATGGCATCTAACAGCAACAAATCTTTACAGAAGCAGACTGCCACATCGTTCTCCCTCAGAGCAGCTGTTAGGTTAGAACAGCTAACCTTTTGGTTAGCAGCCAAGCGTTTAACCACTGTGCAACCAGGGATTCTTTTTCACTAGGTTATACATCTTACATAACCTAATTGTCCAGTTACATATTGTGTAATTAAATGGACATGGGTTTCTGTTCCAGTTTTATCACTTAACTATTGTTTGACCTCAGGCAAGCTACTAATTATCATCTACTTCAGTTTCGTCAGCTGTAAAATTGGAATGATTACAGTACCCATTTCAACTAATTTACTTAAATTCTCTTACTTAATTTATTCATTTATTAAGTAGAAAGGACAAGACCATTCATAGATTTATAGATGGAGTTGAATATATGTATATAAAGTGCTTAACCCAGTGACTAGCTTATGGTATACTATAAAAAAATAGATGGCTAAGAAATAAAAATAAACTTGAAAATAAAGGTGGTACAATACTGTTATAATTGTATTTGTATCAAATATGTGAGATCAAAAAAAATCATAGTAATAGATTTGTGCAATTATGATTAGACTAGTTTGTACATATGTGTTACAAGTGAACTTTACTGACCATTTTATGTCTATGGTCATAAATAAGAAGATGGCTTCAGATACCTTGTTTTGAACCTGGAATAAGCATAGATTTTGCAGATAGATTTAGCTTTTACTAGCTGTGTGATACTGAAATAATTAAAATCTCTGAGTCTGTTTCCATATTTATGAACCTGGAACATAAAAACTTCAGCTCAGGGTTATTTTGACAATTTATTTTGATAAGAAATGTAAAGGCCAAACCCAATCTTGTGCATACAGATGGTGCTCCCTAGGTGGATTATAGTTACTAATACTTACATACATATATTCTTATAAATATATATATTTTACACACACACATATTTTTTAAAGTAAGTGTAGTGTGTGTGTGTCTGTGTTTGTGTGTCTATATGTATGTAAAAGAGACAACGACTATTAATTTTATTAGGAACAAATTATTTGAGAATATGATGAAAATTATGGATTTCCCTATAAGAAAACTGTGCAAACATGCCTACTCCAAATTTCACCTACGTTTAAGTTATTCTCAGATTCACATAAGCCTTTCTATAGTTCCCCCACTTAACAAATATACCCTCCTAGAAATTTCTATAAAACTGGTTCTGAGGAGCAGCCATGCAGCTGTGTGTGTGTGTGTGTGTGTGTGTGTGTGTGTGTGTGTGTGTATTTATGTTGCAGTCAGGTTGGAAATATTCCCTAACAAACTTCATTCTATTTACTCTTGAAACCTTAGAAGTTAGAAAGATATTTCAAATGGATACAATTTTGAGACTCTGACACTTTTTACTTGCTGATTTCTAAAACTGTGGCTAGTATGCAGAGGAAAGACTAAGAAATCCATCCTGATGCAGAATGGTATTCTTATGGGGGTTCCAGCACCAGTTCAGCCTGAGGTTCAAGGCAGTGAAATACCGATTACTATATTGATACTTGGAGCCCTGGTGGTGCAGTGGTTAAGAGCTCTGCTGCTAACCAAAAGGTCAGCAATTTGAATCCACCCGCCACTCCTTTTCTGTGGGGCAGTTCTACTTTGTCCTATAGGGTTTCTATGAGTTGGAATTGACTCAACAGCAATGGGCTTGGGTTTGGGCTATAATGATACTTGCTTTAAATAGTTTGATATGTGGATCATTGGTTATACTCTCCTCTTCTATGTTTGAACTTCCATATCTAGAATCTGAGACACCTGAAGGTGTGCTCCTCCTCACCAATCACTAACTAATAGTGGGTATAGGAAGTGTGGGGTAAAATACCTCATTTTACCCCAAGGAAGGTGGCTTTTGTCCTTGGCTATGGAGAAATAACATTTGAAGTAAAGGAGGTGCCTTGGTCTGAAACTTCCAAGCCACACCTGAAATAGTCTGCTGGCAAGTGGGGGCTGGGCAGACCAGAAAAGAGTCACCTGGGAAGCCAATATCAACAAGCCTAGAAGGCATGATTTACCCTACCATGCCAGACTGGCTAATAAAAGCCCTGAATACTAAGGCTCAGAGAGCATCCTGGTTGGCAAGAATATCTGCTCTCAGAAGGGTAATACGTCCCTTGGAAAATGGAAGCACCTTCTATTTTCGCTTAATTTTGGTTCAACTTTTAGTGATTTTCTCTGAATTTACTCTTTAAAAAACGATCCTTTTTTTTTTTTAATACCTCCTAGAAGATTAACTCTGGATAACATAACTAGAATTCTGAGGATAGGACTCTACAGATACATTAAATTGTAGATTAAGATTTAGATTTTAGTATAATGTTTTTGAATTTTCAGAGGTTTCTCCAAAGAGAGTGTTTCTACGATATTCAAGCTTGGCACACCATCAAGAGTGAAGATGCTTTTTTCCTATACTATTGTTTGGAAAGCAGAAAGAGTGTGAGAAACAGTTAAGGATCTCTGAAGCACAACTTCAAATTACATAACCAGTAGTAGCCTCCTGGGCAACAAGGTCTCAGACAAACCAGCCTGACAGGTTGCATTGAAGAGTCAGATAGTTATTTTTAAGTGTTACCTTTAGGAAGAATATAAGGGTAAGAGGTGGGGTCTCAAGCAACAACAGAATCTGTGGTAACAAACCAAGGAGCATTCTTCACAAGCACAAAGTGATGCTGAATTGTGGCTTCAACAGTTTTATAAATATATATATGTATATGTAAATAAGTATATACGTATATATACACATATGTGTGTGTGTGTGTGTGTGTGTGTGTGTGTTTAATAATGTTTTCTCCCCAGGACACACATAGAGCACATACACCCCACCTTTTACTATGATACAGAAAGGGAAAGGAGGGCATTTCCTCAGAAGTTAGACCATAAAACCTGATACCCTCACAGGTATTATTTAATATTATTATTATTATTTAATATTTTGATCCTCAGGAACATTTCTGTTTTAAGAGCATTTAAAGAATACATATGTAGATTTATTATTATTTATTTACTTATTTTTATTTTTCTAATCAACAATCTGTTGCACAAAGCAACATGATTTTTCTAAACTACTCCCACATGAGGTAATTAAATTCTCACCTACCATTAAGAATTTGCAGAGGCCCAGACTTTGATCTTCGTCAACTCTTTACAGTGGAGCATATTCTGACTGTGATCTCACTATGCAGAAGTCAAATAGACTGTCTGACCAGTATGTTATATAGTCCAAAGCAAGTCCATTCTCTTTCTCTCTTTATTCCTCATTTTCCTGGCTTAATTTTGATCCTTTTGTCAGGTTGTCTGGGAATCAGTAAGGCCTTGGGGTTCCCTAAAAGAAGAACATTTTTTCAATAACCTATTCAATTCGCTTTCTTTTCTCCTTCTCACAGCATTCTTCATCTTTTAAAAGCATTTAATAACCTTCACACTATTGTCCAATTTTTTTTTTTTTCTAGGCCTGTCTCCCATTATATCTGTGCTAGCCAGTCACATTATCACTGTTCCTTAGCAGGTTTGTATATTTTTATCCTTTATATTTGTGTGTGTGTTATTAATCCAACACAGAATAACTATCCCATAGTTTCACTTAAATAGGCTTCTCATCTAGTAAAATGGCCCTAGTTCCCTTAACTATATATGATCTCACCTTTATTCATTCACATAACAAACCCTGTATTGGTGGCACCCTTGTGACTCACCTCTTTTTTCCTTGTCCTACACAGTGGCCTACATATACAATGGACCAAAACAATCTGCCATTGACAACAGAAATATTCTTTTTAAGAATAAATCATGTTGTATCATTAAAAGGCATCTTATACTTGACTCTCAGTCTTCATGGAAGTCGTGCATTCCATGATGGCAAAAATCCACAATCTGATAAGGAAATATTTCCAATGTTGGCCAGATGTGGTTGTCAGAAAATGGTTTATTAAAATTTTTCAAGTACTAGGACTCTTGAGGATGAAAAGGGACACTATTAAAATTTATTTCATATCACAGATGTAAAGCAAGATTGTTTCAGGCAAACTAGTATCCGTGAAGGGCACGATCAGCAAACAAATATGCAGAAGGCACACGTTATTTGCATAAAAATACAATAATATAAACTGAGTTTTTTGGCCACTGTTGTGCAACATTAGCTGCATTCATTTATTCATTCATAACTATTCAATGAGTTTTTCATCAACTAAAATTGAGATTTCTGCTTGCCTTATCCTCTATTTGTAAGTTAGGCTTCTTAGACCGAAGTGACATCACAAGTCTATAAACGTATCTTTGTTAAAGGTTTTAAACAGAACATGAACAAAAAAAATCTATCCTGGATTGCACCACTGTAAAGTTTATTCCAAGGGGTCAATAATTATTCAGAAATGTTAGATAAGTGAGCAGCTATACAACATTTTGCAGGTTTACATGGACATGATTGAGATCACGAAGGACTTTCGAATTTCATCGTATTTTTCATTCCCTCATATCTTTAGTCATTGTAATTAATGGAGCTAAAAGACATTTCTTCGCTCAGCGACAATCTGAGCTAACACATGGATGGATTGTACTCACATAAATCAGAGATCTTATTTAATATTAAGCTTTACTGATAATTTCAAGGGCATGAGTAAAGGCACAACACAGGCGAATGAGGGAGATGCCCTGTGACTACTTACCAAGCATCTTTCTAAATCCTTTTCTGTCATATTAGGTTCAGATTTAACATATGATGTCTCTAAGAGATGTACGCAGCCATCACTTGCACATAAGGGAGGTGTTTCATTTTATGTGATATTTCTTAGGGAGTCATCCCCCATGTATCCAGAATCTAGGTTTCTTCACCATGAAAGATTCTAGACAGACCATGTTTATCCTGCTAAAAACATTCCATATATAATGGAATATAATTCCAAAAAAATGCTATCAGTATCTCTCATTAAGAATTTTACAAGGAAATTTGACTGGATCACCTCATTCTCTTTACCAGAGCATACACCACTAAAGAGAAAGAATGGAACACAGGCCACCTGCTAGTCCTTTTCTACCCAATAGTTAACAAAGTCATACAAAAATAATTTTTGATTCGGTTTTTGAACATAACTTCTTCTCAAGAGCAGCTGTGATTTTCTTGGTTGAATTCCTGTTCAGTACAGCCATAGGAACCTGGGATGAGTGACTCTTCTATTTGCATCAGGTCCTGAGATGTAAATAAAAGCTATCATCATGCCTACATGTTTCTTAATTAGACATAACAAAATTTAGGAAAACTAGTTCTCTCATTAAATTGACTAATGCTTTCAATTTTTTTAAATTGCTTTCAGTTTCATTAATGCATAAATTCTTCAATTGTTTTCTCAACAAAATTCATATCTGAAGGGGCATCATTTCTTTCCCTCAAATGTGTATTTATTTATTTTACCATACTATTTTAAGGAGGTAAAGTAATAAATTAGCCGTGTGATTCTAAGTATGTTTTAAAAGAGCAGGTCTGTGACACAAATAAACTCCAAAATCATTTAAAACATCCTAAAGGAAAAATAATTCAAGCCAAATTTCAGGAAATTTAATTAAAATTAATTTTGTAACTGACTGAACTCAAGTATTTACAATGACTAAAATATTAGCAGAGGATTAGACTTTTATACTTGATATCATAGTAGCCTGGAGCCATTTTTAGCCATTTGAATATCAGAACAAAACAGTCTACCAATAATATCATTGAGATTGCTCTAACCCTCTAACCAGCACCCTATTTTATGGCATGCCTTACTATGATAACATAGAATCTGGCCTCTAGAAATATTATATCTTTTTTCTGCATATTAATTTAAAGAACTAATCATGCAAAGTTTTCTTTTTTCACTGAAGCCACTTAATAGAATGGAAAAATATTGCCTTTCTAATGTAAAGAAGACTAAAAGCTATCTGAAATATTGAAAACAAATTGTGGCCTCTCTGCCATTAGAATTACTACAGAAACTACAGAATTTTGAAAGTTTTAAAAAAAAAATTTTTTTAAATTACATAAAGAACATGAAAGAATGCAAAATGAAAGCCCATGTGCACTCTGCCAGTTTATTACCCTCTTTTCCTCTGTTCTTCTTACACACCTTAAAAAAAAAAGAAAAGAAAGAAAAATTATTTCTTTGCAGCAATTGGTACATATGTAATTCTACTCCCGGGTTTTAAATTCTGGTATGTTGATATAAGCCTGAATGACTCAGGGTAGTACTCCATGCTACCATTCAAAAAAGGAGTTGCTGTAAAAGAATTTTTAAAGTTCCTAAGTGATATTTCTGGTAGAACATGAGTAATAAAATATAAAATACTTAATAATTTAGAATGCTAGTTCTCAAACCATTTTTTCTTACTTTTTCTTTGTAAGATCTATATCATAGCCACACTAAGTGTATGAAATTATATAAATTCAAAAGCAAGTTAATATTTTTATGCTTATATAAAAATGCTTATGAAACATGATTATAAATAGTACTACCACACAATTGACAACCAATTAAGGATGAGAAGGAAATTTTTTAAGGGTCTTTGAATAACAAAAAGTAGGACTATAAATCAATTCACCAAAATTTTTATATATTGTAATAAGGAGAACATATCAGGTTGTTAATTCTTTTTCATATACTTTTTTTTTTTAATGTGATGTGTTTTCATTCTCATCTGATTCTAGGAATTTTTTTATTCCGTCTCTGATTTCTTCTATTACCCAGCAATGTGTAAGCAAGGTGTTACTCAGTTTCCATGTAATTAATTCTTTTTTTTTCCTTGCTCTTCCTGTTGTTAATTTCTACCTTGATGGCGTTGTGGTCAGAGAAGATACTTTGTATTATCTCAGCGTTTTGGATTTTGTTAAGGATTGCTCTGTGGCCTAAGATTTGGTCTATTCTGGAGAACATTCTATGTGCATTGGAAAAGAATGTGTACTTTGCACCTGTTGGGTGGAGTGTTCTATATATATCTATACGGTCAAGTAGACTGATGGTGTCCTTTAGGTCTTCTGTATCTGTGTTGAGTTTCTTTCTATATGTTCTGTCCTTTATTTATTGAGAGTAGTGTGTTGGTCTCCTACTATTATTGTGGAACTGTCAGTTTCTCTTTTTAGTGCTGTTAGAGTTTGTTTTATGTATTTTGGAGCCCTGTCATTGGGTGCATACATGTTTATTACAGGTATGTCTTTATGATGGGTCATCCCCTTAATCATTATATAGTGTCCTTCTATGCCTTTATGGTGGATTTTGTTTTAAAGTTTATTTTGTCTGAGATTAGTATTGCCGCTCCTGCTCTTTTTTGGTAGCTGTTTGCTTGATATATTTTTTCCACCCTTTGCTTTTTAATAAATTTACATCTTTGTTTCTAAGATGTGTCTCTTGTAGACCGCATATTGATGGATCCTGTTATTTTATCCATTCTGTCACTTCCCATCTCTTTATGGGTGCATTTAGGCCATTTACATTCAGTGTAATTATTGATAGGTGTGAGTTTGTTGCTGTCATTTTGTAGTGCTTTTTTTGTGGTGCTGACGTTTTCTTTGTTCCTCTTACTCTCCTGTGCTGAATTCCTTTAGTTTGTGGATTTTTTTTTTTTCATTTCTTTTGTTTTTGTAGGTTTTATTCATACTCAGATTTCTTCTCAGGATTCTTTGTTTCTTTTCTCTCAGGATTCTTTGTTTCTCTTTGGTTTTAGCAAGTGTGATTATGATATGCCTTGGTGATTTTCTTTTGGGGCCTATTTTATATAGGGTTCGTTGAGCTTCTTCAATGGTCAGCTTTTCATCTTTCATGATATTTGCAGGTTTTCTGTCAGCAATGCTTCAATGATTCTCTCCGTGTTTTCTGTTTTCTCCCCCTGTTCTGGAACTCGAAGATTTTTGCTTTTGATAGTATCCCACATAATTCTCAGTGTTTCTTCATTTTTCTTCATTCTTTTTTCTGATTTTTTCCTCAGAGTTCTATCTAAGTGTTTATCTTCAATTTCTCTGATCCTGTCTTCCATCGTTTCAAACCTGCTCCTCAGCCCTTCTATGACACTGTCCATTTCTGAAATCTTGTTGTTTCTTTTGGATTTCTAATTGTTATTTTTGTATGATTTCTAGTTGTGAATTTATTTTAGCATTTTGTTCCTGCATTATTTTCTTGAATTCTTCCATTTTTTTGTCTGTTTTTTCCATGAATTTTTCTGCCTTTTCCATAAATTTGTCTTTCTTTCCCTCATTTTGTCTGCTTTTTGCTTCAATTCTTGGAGGATAATTCTGAATATTAGAGATTTGAATTCCCTATCAGGTAGATCTAGTGCCTTTTCTTCTACTGGAAAGTCATCTGGTGTTTTATTTTGGACACCTACTGGAACCTACCTGTCCCGTTTTTGTATATGTCTTGATATTACCTGCTGTCTTCAGGGCATTCAATATTTATCTTCCTCATTTATTGATTGTAAAATTTGTTTATTTTGTCCTGCTTTTTTTTTTTTTTATTATTTGATTATGTCTGAGTACACGGGCTGTGTGTTCTTTGTTGTTGCTCATCTGTGGGCACAATACTTTTCATCACCTTCTTCAATGGGCAGGCTCAGCCACTCAGGTATGATACAGTAGGGCAGGTCCAGCTGAAGGGGAGATGCTGGGATGGGTCGTTTGTGGCACCGGGCAGGCCAAGAATCAGTGTAGGGCAGGTTCCGGTATGCCATGCCTGTGCTGCTTGGGGGGTGTGATGTTCAGCACACGACGCAGGTAGGCAGGAAGGAGAGAGGAGATTGTGATGTGTGGAGCTAAAATGGGTGTGGGAAAGAGGAGAAAGAGGAGAGATGAACAGGAGCCAAAAACATACACACATACAAACAAACTAAAAAGAATGCTAAGGGAGCTTACTGTTGGAGTGGAGAGATAAAGCTGGTTTCTCCTACCCCCTGTTCGCCGATCTCTGATAGGTGTCAAAGATGGCGGATCCGTGCTATTGTAGCTGATAGAGGACCTCTGCATGTATGTCTCCTCGCTCCCTGTTCTCAGACAGTTTCTTATTCCATTCAGTGCTTGACTGAGTTCTTTATCTCTTCATTTTTGATGTTTAGGGTTTCAGGATTAACATGTGTCTCTGTTTGACTTAGGTTTTCAGATCTTTGCTGTGGAGGAATGGTGTGGTGCTTCTGTCTATAGCACCATTTTGTCCGGAAGTCACCTCATATACTTTTTTTGAGGTTTACTTTTTAAATTTTATTCTGTCTTTTTTAAAAATCCTGTTTTTATTTACTTATTTTCTTAATAATATTTTACTGTGCTTTTGGTGAAAGTGTCTATTGTTGAAGCAGTACAAGGCTGTTTTGATCAGTGTGGCTATATAATACGTTTTGACATCGGGAAGGAGAAGACTTCCTACTTTGTTCTTCATTTTCAATATTGCTTTAGCTATTCGGGGTCTCTTTCTTTCCCATATTAAATTGGTGATAATATGGAACAATGTTGGAATTTGGATCAGGATTGCATTATATCTGTAGATTGCTTTGGACGGTACTGACATTTTCACAATGTTAAGTCTTCCAATCCATGAGCATGGGATGTTCTTCCATTTATGTAGATCTCTTTTAGTTTCTTGCAGTAGTGTTTTATAGTTTTCATTGTATAAGTCTTTTACGTTTGTGGTTAGGTTTATTCCTAGATATTTTATCCTTTTGGAGGCTATTGTAAAGGGTATTGGTTTCCTGGTTTCTTTTTCACAGTTCTCCTTGTTATTATAAAGGAACCCAACTGATTTTTGTAAGTTGATCTTGTATCCTGCCACTTTGCTGAATCTTTCTACTATATCCAGAAGCTTTCGTGTGGAATCTCTAGGATTTTCTATGTATAGGATCATGTCATCTGCAAATGGAAATTGTTTTACATCTTCCTTTCCAACTTTTTGCCTTATTGCTCTGGCTAGGAAATCCAGTACAATATTGATTAGAGTGGTGATGGTGGGCATCCTTGTGTCATTCCTGTTCTAAAGAGGAAGGCTCACAGTCTTTCTCCACTGAGAATACCGTGGCTGTTGATGTAGTATATATGACCTTATTTATGTTGAGGAATTTGCCTTCTATTTCTATTTTACTGAAAGTGTTTCTCATGAAACGGTGTTGGATTTTATCAAATGCCTTTTCTGCATTGATTGTGATGCTCATATGATTCTTTTCCTTTGTCTTATTTATTGGGTGAATTACATTGATTGATTTTCTAATATCAAACCACCCTCACATTCCTGGTACGAATTCCACCTAATCATGATGTATGATTTTTTGATATGCATTTGAATTCTGTTGGCTAGAATTTTGTTGAGAATTTTTGCTTATATATTTATGAGGGATATTGTGTGTAATTTTTGTTTATTGTGGTGTTTTTACCCAGCTTTTGAATCAGAGTGATGCTGGCTTCATAGAATGAGTTAGGGAGTATTCCTTTCTTGTCTATGTTTTGGAAAAGTTTGAATAAAATTGGTGTCAACTCTTTTCTGAATATTTGGTAAAATTTCTGAGTGAAGCCATCTGGGCTGGGGCTTTTTTGTTGTTGGGAGTTTTTTGATGATATCTTCAATCTCTTCTTTTGTTATGGGTGTGTTTAGAGTTTCTACCTCTATTTGTGTTAGTTTAGATAGGTAAAATGTTTCTAGAAATTTGTCAGTTTCTTCTAGGTTTTCAAATTTGTTGGACTACAATTATTTATAATAATCTGTTATAATCCTTGTTATCTCACATGGATCTGTTGTAATGTCTCCAGTTTCAATTTTTATTTTAGTTAGTTTCTTCTTCTTATTTTCCTCCTTTATTAAAATGACCAGTGGTTTGTCAATTTGATTGATCCTTTCAAAGAACCAACTTCTAGTCTTGTTGATTCTTTCTACTGTTTTTCTGTTTTCTATTTCATTTATTTCTGTTCTGATCTTTATTATTTTCTTTCTTCTGGTAGCTTTGGTTTTCTTTTGTTCTTTTTCTATTTTTCAGGTTAAGTTATTGATATTGGAACTTTCTTCTTTTTTAACGTATGCATTTATCGCTGTATATTTCCCCTCTGAGCACTGTTTTTGCTTCATCCCAAAGGTTTCAGTGTGTTGTGTTTTCATTCTTGTATCATTCTAGCATTTTTTAACTTCACTTTTGATTTCTTCTACGACCCAATTGCTTTTTACTGATGTGTTATTTAGTTTCCATGTATTTATTTTCCTTGTTCTTCCTGTTATTGATTTCTAGTTTCATGTGTTAAGGTATGAGAAGATATTCTGTATAATTTTTATCTTTTTAAATCATTAAGGCTGCTTTGTGGCTTAAAACATGGTCTATTCTACAGAATGTCCCATGTGCATTGGAGAGAAATGTATATTTTGCTGCTGTTGAGTGGTGTGTTCTGCATGTCTGTGAGGCCCAGTTTTTTGATAGTATTATTTAGATATTCTGTATCCTTACTAATTTTCTTTCTAGTTGCTCTGTTCATCATCAAAAGTGGTGTGTTATAATCTCCTACGGTTACTGTAGAACTATTTCACTCTTCAGTTCTACTGGAATTGTTTTATTAATTTAGGAGCTCTGTCATAAATTTTTATAAATGTTATATCTTCTTGGTGGGTTGACCTTTAAATCATTATATAATATCCTTCTTTGTCTCTTATAATGGATTTTGTCTTAAAGGCCGTTTTGTCAGATATTAATATTGCCACTCTTGCTCTCTTTTGGTTGCTGTTCACTTTGGTATATTTTTTTCCATTCTTTTATTTTTAACCTATTTATGTCTTTGTGTCTAAGGTGTGTCTCTTGTAGTCAACATATTGATGGGTCATTTTTTTTTATCCATTCTGTCACTCTCTTGCTCTTAACTGGAGCATTTAATCCGTTTACATTCAGTGTGATTATCAATAGTTAAGAATCTACTTCTGTCATTTTGTTATACTTTTTAAAATGATGTTAATTGTTTCTTTTCTTTGTTCTTTAATTTCTGTGTTGAGTTCTTTTTGAATATGTATTTTCTTTTCATTCATTGTGGTTTTTGTGTTTACTGAGGCTTTTTTATTTTCTTCTTTATTTTGATGAATAGATTTACATTTATCATTCTATATTTAAAGCAGTCTGTTATAACATGAAATCATCTTGACTTCCTCTACATATGGAGGTTCTGTAACTATACCATTCATTCCTCTTTTTGTTTTGAAGTTGTCATTGTTTACATTTTTATATCTCTAGTTCATTTAATCAATTTTGTAGCTTTACTTTATTTTTGTGAAGTGTTTACTTGGTTTGGTATCTAGGTGATGCTGTCATGTGTCTTGTCTCAAGTTGTTGTCTCATGTAGTTGGTTTTATATCCTAAGGACTCCCTTTAATATTTCTTGTAGAGCTGGTCTTGTGGTTACAGATTCCCTTAATTTCTGCTTGTTGGAGAATGTTCTAATTTCTCCCCTCATTTATGAAAGACAATTTTGATAGATATATGATTCCCGGTTGGCAGTCCTTTTTTTTTCCAGGGATTTGTATATGTCATCCCATTGTCTTCTTTTCTGCATGGTTTCTGATGAAAAATCAGTGCTTAGTTTTATTGAAGCCCCTTTGTAAGTGACATTTCACTTTTCACTAGCTGCTCTCAAAATTCTTTCTTTCTCTTTGGTTCTGGAAAATTTGATTATGATATGTCTTGGTGATTTTCTTTTGGGATCTAACCTGTATGGGATTTGTTGACCTTTTTGAATAGAGATATTCTTGTCTTTCATGATATTTGGGAAATTTTTTTACAATTATGTCTTCAAAAATTCTCTCTGTATTTTTTTACTCTCTTCCCCTTTTTGAATTCCTAATATGAGTGTATTATTCTTCTTGGTGGTGTTCCACATACCCCTTAAGCTTTCTTAATTTTTCTTCAATATTTTTTTCTGATTGTTCCTCAAACAAGTTAGTATCAAGAGACTTGTCCTCTAGTTCACTGATTATTTATTCCATCCATTCAATTCTACTTCTGTGTCATTCCATTAAGTTGTATATTTCTGTTACTTTGTTATTAATCTTCTGAGTTTCTAGTTGTTGTTTTTGTATGTTTTGTTTACTGAGTTTGTCATTTTGTTATTGTACTGTTTTCCTTAATTCTTCTAGTTTTCTTTTTTCCTGTGTTTTCCTTGATCTCTTTGAGAATCCTAAATATTAGTTTTTTGAATTCCTTGTCAGGAATTCAGTTCCTTGAGGGTTCTAATATCAGTTCTGCAGAAACTTTTTCTGTCTCTTTATTTTGCTCATTTACTTGAGCCATCTTATCTTGTTTTTTCATACAATTTGAAATTGACTGCTGTTTTCAAGGCATTAAGATTCTATTTTATTTGTTTATATATTTCCTTATTGATTGTATGTTTGCTTGTCTTTTTTGTATTGTTTTGATATTGTTTTGTAGTTTTGGTTTGTGTATGATTATGATGCTACTGGTTGATTGGGAGTAATTTTCTCTCACTGGTGAGTATGATGGGTTGCACATGTAAGAATCCACACTTGTTGGGCACATATATCTTCCCTTGTAGGACGCATGGAGGTGTGTGAGTAGAACGCATTCCCACGGTGGGGCTTCAGGTTTCAGGTGGTCAGGATCCTTCCATGGCTGTTGTGGGGCTGTGTAGTCCTTCCACGTTGGGGTGTGCTTTTAGTATGGTGTCTGGAGAGCAGGGTGGGTCATCTTTTCAGACCCAGGGAGGCAGTACAACTCTAGTGGGTGAGGCAGCCTCTCTGCTTAGTTATAGATAGATGTGCTAGTGACTGGGGAAGAACTGGATGTCTCTTCATATGTATGCTCAGGCAGCTGAGGAAATACTTAGGGTGTCAGAGGGGCATGTGGTGGACTTGTCACCAGGAATGCCTTTCCCTACAGGCTGGACAGTGTGCATGGTGGGCTCTGGCAGGTTGGGGTGAGCTCTGAGTGGAAAGGGTCACCTGGGTGTCTCACAGCACTGGCCAGGTGGTGTGCAAAGTGGGCTCAGCTGGGTGAGAGGAGGAACTGGTCTTTCTCCAGGGCACCTCTCTGAGCAGCAGGGGCTATGGGCATTTCTCCAGGGTTTCTCTTCATCTGAGCTGTGTGGAAGGGGCTGTGAGTGTGTCTTCTGGGCTTATCTCTATGCCTGCTGGGGAAGGAGGGGTTGTGGGTGTGTTGAATGTGGAATGATGTGCTAGTCATTGAGGGCAGCTGGCCACACAGGCCCTGGGGTGGGAGCATGGGGGCTGAGGCTGCTCAAAGGTGACGGAAGGTAGGATGGGCAGGAGGCTGGTCAAGGGAGAAACTTCTGATTATTGCTCTGTTGTTTCACTATATCTCCCATCCAATTGAACTTGCACTACCACTGGTAGTAAGTCCTGTCCCTAGTTTCTGCTCTGCATTTACCAGGGACTCTGAAGCTCTCTCCCACCTTCCTGCACTTAACCTTGTCCCTCTGCAGTAATGCACTCCCTGTCTTATCAGTTCTCTGTCCTGAGGCTCCAAGGATTCAGTCTGCCCCTCTTTGCTCCAGTGACATATCCCTGTCTTTTCCAATTTTCATAGCTATAGGACTCCCTTTTGTCTCCTTCTTGGGCTAGCCTGGACGGACACATAACTTGCCTACTTCATTTCCTTCCAGATTCATACACCCAGTATCTCTGTCTCCAGCTGTGTTTTCTGTGAAGTTGCCTCTCTGGGCTTCTTGCCTGGCGATGTTGCCTGATGCTGTCTCAAAATGGCCACATTGTGCTGGGTAAGTTGGTCAGACATGGTCACTCTGAGAGTTTCCATGTTCCTGCTGATTATGTTCTAACTCTCTTTCCAATCATTGCTCAGTCCAGTTCTTCATCTTTACCTTTGATTTTCAAGGATCTGGCATCATTGTTATATCCATTTCACTTGGTTTCTTGAATTTTTGTTGTATGAGGGTGTTAAGGTGCATCTAGCTAAGTCACCATCTCAAACAGAAACTTATATACTTTTAATTATAAGTTCGGTTCTCAAGAAAACACTTGAGGAAAAAAAAAAAGGACTTTATTAAGACATAACATGAAGTGACAGTTAATAGCCTGACTGAATAAGATAACAACAAAAAAGTAACAAAAATCATTGTGTGATTAACAAAGGAAAAAATAAACATTGTGCATTATTTGAAACCTATTTGGTCTGAATCTTAAGTCCATTAGTTTATCTGGTACACAGTATTAATTCACAATTAATACAAACTGTTACATGCATAGGCAAAAATGTACACTCTCACACATAAATAAAGAAATAAAAATACTAATTAATTAGTTGATTTTATATATGGCGCAAGGTACTTTGTTTATTTATCTATCTATCTGTTTATTTATTTATTTGCATATAGACATCCAATTGTTTCAGTACCACCAAATGAAAACTTACTTTCTTCCATTAAATTTTCTTTGCACTTTTGTCAAAAATATATTGATCATAAAAAAAGTAGGTAAATTTCTGTGCTCCCCTGTTCTGTTTAATTTATCTATATATCTATCATTTAGTCAATCTCACACCACCTTGATTATTCTATATTTATAGCAAGCATCAAAATTACATAGTAGACTCTTCAAACTGCTGTTCTTTTTCAAAATTTTTTTTTCCTCATCAAAATCATGCCAAATCTCTTTCTTTTTTTTATTTTTATTTTGATTTTATTTTATTTAAACACCATTTCAAAACTTTTTACTTACACATTTAAGTGATATTGACTATGCTCTTCCAATTGTGCTGCCATTCTTGCCCAAGATGAAGGCTTACAGGACAAAACAGCCTCCCATTTAATAGTTACTACAAATGTTGCCCTATAGCAGTGGTCAACAATCTCACAATACATCGACAGTGTCCTTATTCAATTTGTGTTCCTTATCATCAGTTTCCTACTCTCCCTCTGCCTTCTGGCCCTTGTCACCGGACTCCTGTACCTCGTTAGTCCCATTTAGTTTTACTGGGCTGTCCATTCCCAGGCTTGACATCGAACCTCGAAGGTAACTTCACCTCTGAGCTGAAAGGGTGTCTGGGGGCCACACTCTTGAGGTTTCTCTAGTATTCTTTAGGCCAGTAAATCTGGTCTTCTTTTTTTTTTTTTTTTTTGGAGTTAAAATTATACTCTACATCCTTCTCCAGCTCTGCCCAGAACCCTCTGTTGTGATCCTGGTCAGAGGAGTCATTGGTGGTAGCCGGGCACCATCCAGCTGTACTGGACTCAGTCCCATGGAGGCCTTGGTAGCTGTGGACCATTAGTCCTTCTGGCTAATCTTTTCCTTGTATCCTGTTCTCTTCGTTCTCCCTTGTTCCCGAAGGGATGAGATCAGTGGAGTATCTTAGATGGCCGCTCATAGGCTTTTAAGACCCCAGACACTACTCAGCAAGGTAGAATGTAGAGCATTATCTTTATAAGTAGTGTCATGCCAATTGAGCTAGATGTTCCCTGAGATCATGGTCCCCAGAGCCCTCCGTCCAACAACTCAGTCCCTCGGGGGGTTTGGATGTGTCTATAGGGCCTCCATGACCTTTCCTTGTGCAGGTTGTGTTAGTTTCCCCTGTACTATGTACTATCTCACCTCTCACCCAAGTTACCACTTACCTATTACCTATTTAGTATTCCCCCCCCCCATCCCTGGTAACCAACAAGGATTGTTACATTTTGCATGTGAATTTTTTCATGGGTTTTTACAATAGAGGTCTCATACAATATTTGTCCTTTTGTAATTGACTTATTTCACTCAGCATGATGTCCTCCAGTTTCATCCATGTTATGAGATGGTTCACAGATTCATTGTTGTTCTTTCTCGTTGCATAGTACTCCATTGTGTGTGTATACCATAGTTTGTGTATCCATTCATCTGTTGATGGACATCGAGGTTGTTTCCATCGTTTTGCTATTGTGAATAATGCTGCCATGAACATAGGTGTGCATATGTCTATTCGAGTGATGACTCTTATTTCTCTAGGATATATTCCTAGGAGTGGGATTGCTGGATCGAATGGTATGTCTATTTCTAGCTTTCTGAGGAAACGCCATATCATTTTCCAAAATGGTTGTATCATTTTGCATTCCCACCAGCAGTGTATAAGAGTTCCCGTCTCCCCGCAGCCCCTCCAACATTTGTTATTTCCAGTATTTTTGATTCGGGCCAGTAATGCCGGGGTGAGATGGTATCTCATTGTGGTTTTAATTTGCATTTCTCTAATGGCTAGTGATCACGAGCATTTCCTCATGTGTCTGTTGGCCATTTGAATGTCTTCCTTGGTGAAGTGTCTGTTCATTTCCTTTGCCCATTTTTTGATACGATTGTTTGTCTTTTTGTTGTAGAGGTGTTGGATTTTCTTGTAGATTATGCAGATTAGAGCTTTGTCTGACTTGTCCTGTCCAAAAATTTTTTCCCAGTCTGTAGGTTCTCTTTTAACTCTTTTGGTGAAATCTTTTGAAGAGCATAGATGTTTGATTTTTAGAAGATCCCAATTATCTAGTTTATCTGTTGGGTTTTTTGTGTTGATGTTTATGGTTTGTATCCTGTTAATGCCATGTATTAAGGCCTGAAGTGTTGGTCCTATTTTTTCTTCTATGAATTTTATAGTTTGAGGCTTTATATTCAGGTCTTTGATCCATTTTGAAGTAGTTTTTGTATATGGTGTGAGGTATGGGTCCTGTTTCATTTTTCTACAAATGGATATCCAGTTTTGCCAGCACCATTTGTTAAAAAGACTGTCTTTTCCCCATTTGATGTATTTTGGGCCCTTGTCAAAGATCAGGTGACCGTAGGTGGATGGATTTACATCTGAGTTCTCAATTCTGTTCCATTGGTCAATGTCTCTGTTGTTGTACCAGTACCAGGCTGTTTTGAGTACTGTAGCTGTATAGTAGGTTCTCAAGTCAGGTAGTGTGAGTCCTCCAACTTTATTCTACTTCTTCAGTAGTGCTTTACTTATTCGGGGTTTCTTCCCTTTCCATATAAAGTTAATAATTAGTTTTTCCATCTCTTTGAAGAATGTTGTTGGTATTTGTATCGGGATTGCATTGTATTTGTAGATTGCTTTAGGTAGAATTGCCATTTTCACAATGTTGAGACTGCCTATCCATGAGCATGGTATGTTTTTCCATTTATGTAGATCCCTTTGGATTTCATGCAGCAGTGTTTTGTAGTTTTCTTTGTATAGGTCTTTTATATTCCTGGTCAGATTTATTGCTAAGTATTTTATCTTTTTAGGGGCTATTGAAAATGGTATTGATATCCTGATCTCCATTTCATCGTTCTCTTTACTTGTGTATAGGAATCCAACTGATTTTTGAATGTTTATCTTGTATCTTGCTACTCTGCTGAATCTTTCTATTAGTTCCAGTAAATTTCTCGTGGAGTCTTTAGGGTTTTCTATGTATAGTATCATATCATCTGCAAACAGGGAGAGTTTAACTTCTTCATTACCAATTTGGGTGCCCTTTATTTCTTTCTCTTGCCTTACTGTTCTAGCTAGAACTTCCAGCACAGTGTTAAATAGGAGTGGTGATAAAGGGCATCCTTGTCTTGTTCCTGTTTTCAAGGGGAATGTTTTCAGCCTCTCTCCATTAAGAATGATGTTGGCTGTTGGTTTTGCATAGATGCCCTTTATTATGTTGAGAAATTTCCCTTCTATACCTATTTTATTGAGAGCTTTTATCAGGAATGGGTGTTGGACTTTGTCAAATGCCTTTTCTGCATCAATTGAGATGATCATGTGATTTTTTTCTTTCCTTTTATTTATGTGGTGGATTACGTTGATGGATTTTCTAATGTTAAACCATCCTTGCATACCTGGTATGAATCCTACTTGGTCGTGGTGTATTATTTTTTTGATATGATACTGAATTCTATTGGCTAGAATTTTGTTCAGAATTTTTGCATCTATATTCATGAGAGATATTGGTCTGTAATTTTCTTTTTTTGTGATGTCTTTGCCTGGTTTTGGTATCAGCTTTATGCTGGCTTCATAGAATGAATTTGGAAGTGTTGCTTCCTCTTCTATGCTCTGAAATAACTTGAGTAGAACTGATACAAGCTCTTCTGTAAATGTTTTGTAGAATTCTCCAGTGAAGTAATCTGGGCCAGGGCTTTTTTTGGTTGGGAGTTTTTGTATTACCTTTTCAATCTCTTCTCTTGTTATGGGTCTGTTCAGATTTTCAATATCACTTTGTTGTAGTTTGGGTAGGCCGTATGTTTCTAGAAATTTATCCATTTCCTCTAGGTTTTCAAATTTGTTGGAATATAGTTTTTCATAATATTCTGTTATAATCCTTTTTATTTCAGTTGGGTCTGTTGTAATGTCCCCCATTTCATTTCTTATTTGGGTTATTTGTGCCCTCTGCTGTTTTTCTTTTGTCAGTCTGGCCAGTGGTTTGTCGATTTTGTTGATTCTTTCAAAGAACCAACTTTTGTTTTCGTTGATTCTTTCTTTTGTTTTTCTGTTCTCTATTTCATTGATTTCTGCTCTGATCTTTACTATTTCCTTTATTCCGGTGGTTGTGGGCTTTTTTTGCTGTTCTCTTTCTATTTGTTTGAGTTCTGTAGTTAATGTTTTGATTTTGTCCCTTTCTTCTTTTTTGATATGTGCATCTATTGCTATAAATTGTCCTCTGAGGACTGCCTTTGGTGTGTCCCAAAGGTTTTGGTATGATGTGTTTTCATTTTCATTTGATTCTAGGAATTTTTTAATTCCATCTCTGATTTCTTCTATTACCCATTGATGTGTAAGGAGATTATTATTCAGTTTCCATGTGTTTGATTTTTTTTTCCTTGCTCTTTCTAGTGTTAATTTCTACCTTAATGGCATTGTGGTCAGAGAAGATACTGTGAATTATCTCAGCATTTTGGATCTTGTTGAGGATTGCTCTGTGGCCTAATATGTGGTCTATTCTGGAGAACGTTCCATGTGCCTTGGAAAAGAATGTGTACTTTGCAGCGGTTGGATGGATTGTTCTATATATGTCTATGAGGTCCAGTTGGCTGATTGTGTCCTTTAGGTCTTCTGTATCTTTGCTGAGTTTCTTCTTAGTTGTTCTGTCCTTTACTGAGAGTGGTGTGTTGAAGTTTCCTACTATTATTGTGCAACTGTCAATTTCTCTTTTCAGTGCTGTTAGAGTTTGTTTTATGTATTTTGGAGCCCTGTCATTGGGTGCATAGATATTTATTATGGTTATGTCTTCATGATGGGTCATCCCCTTAATCATTATATAGTGTCCTTCTTTGTCTTTTATGGTAGATTTTGTTTTAAAGTCTATTTTATCTGAGATTAGAATTGCCACTCCTGCTCTTTTTTGATAGTTGTTAGCTTGATATATTTTTCTCCAACCTTTGATTTTTAATAAATTCACATCTTTGTTTCTAAGGTGTGTCTCTTGTAGACAGCAAATTGATGGATCCTGTTTTCTTATCCATTCTGCCACTCTCCGTCTCTTTATGGGTGCATTGAGTCCATTTACGTTCAGTGTAATTATTGATAGATGTGAGTTTGTTGCTGTCATTTTGTAGTGCTTTTTTTTGTGATGCTGAAGTTTTCTTTGTTCTTCTTACTCTCTTGTGCTGAGTTCCTTTTGTTTGTGGATTTTGTGTTCATTTCTTTTGTTTTTGTAGGTTTTGTTTTTGTTGAGACTTTATGTTTTTCGTCTTTATTTTTATGAGTTGGTTTGTTAACTTTTTTTGTGGTTACCATGAATTTTACCCTTATCTTTATAATTTTGAAGCAGTCTACCGTTACTTGGTATCGCCTTGCCTTCCTCTCCTTTAGAAGGTTCTATACCTATGCCGTTTGTTCCCTCTTTCATTGTTTTGATGTTTTTGTCATCCTTTGATTGATTTCTCTGATTCCCTGTTGTATATCTTTTGTTTTTGGAAAGTCCTCTGTAGTTCAGTTCCTAGAATGGTATCTGGTTCATGTGAACCTGTGTCCTAGGTCCTAGGTCCTGCCTGAGGGCTGAAGCTGTTTGTCCTCAGATCGAAGAACTCCCTTTAATAATTCTTGTAAGTTTGGTTTGACTTTTGCATATTCCTTTAGTTTCTGTTTATCTGGAAATGACCTAATTTCACCATCAAATCTGAATGAGAGTTTTGCAGGATATATTATTCTTGGCTGACAATTTTTTTCTTTCAAGATTTTATATATGTCATCCCATTGCCTTCTTGCCTGCATGGTTTCTGCTGAATAATCTGAGCTTAGTCTTATTGTTTCTCCTCTGTATGGGACTTCTTGTTTTTCACGAGCTGCTCTCAGGATTCTTTGTTTGTCTTTAGTTTTAGCGAGTGTGAATGTGATATGTCTTGGTGATTTTCTTTTGGGGTCTCTTCTATATGGGGTTCGTTGAGCTTCTTGGATGGCCAGCTTTTCATCTTTCATGATATTGCGAAAGTTTTCTGTCAGCAGTTCCTCAATGATCCTCTCTGTGTTTTCTGTTTTCTCCCCCTGTTCTGGGATGCCAATCACTCGTAAGTTTTTGCTTTTAATTGTGTCCCACATAACTCTCAGGGTCTCTTCATTTTTTTTGTTCTTTTTTCTGAGTTTTCCTGAAACAGAGTTGTATCCAAGTGTTTGTCTTCAGTTCCACTGATCCTGTCTTCCATGGTTTCAAATCTACTTCTCAGCCCTTCTATGACACCGTCCATTTCTGAAATCTTGTTGTTTATCTTTTGGATTTCTAATTGTTGTTTTTGTATAATTTCGAGTTGTGAATTTATTTTGGCATTTTGTTCCTGCATCATCTTCCTGAATTCTTCCAATTTTTTGTCTGTATTTTCCATAAATTTGTCTATTTTTTCCTCATGTTTGTCAGCTTTTTGCCTCAGTTCTTGGAAAATCCGAGTATTAGTGATTTGAGTTCCGTATCAGGTACTTCTAGTGCATTTTCTTCCACAGGAGAGTTATCTGGTGTTTTAATTAGGACGCCTATTGGAGCCATCTTGTCTTGTTTTTGTAAATGTTTTGATATTGTTTGCTGTTTTCGGGGCATTCAGTAGATATTTCTCTCGTTTATTGATTGTAGATTTTTTTTGTTTGTTTGTTTCGTTCTTGTGGTACAGCTGGGCAGATCTAGCTGAGGAGGAGCCACTGGGACTGGTTGCTTGTGGCACTCACCGCAGCCACCAGGACGGTCGGTAGTCAGTGCTGGGCAGGTTCCAATAGGGAGTGCCTGCACCACTTGGTGATGTGATGTCTAGTGCACGGTGCAGGTAGGTAGGGTGCAGCGGGAAGATGGTTATGTGTGAAGCTAAGCTGGATATGGGAGAGAGGAGAGAGGAGGAGGAGCAAAAAGCGTACAAACATAAAAGAATGCTAGGGGAGCTTGTCGTTGGAATGTACAGATGAGTGACTATGGGATGGAGGAAACCAGAAGGGGGAAGAGAAAGAAAAGGAAAGAATGACCAAATAAAAATCAGAAAAGTTAAAGAACTGCAAAGTTCCCAGGGATCCCACTGATGCAGCTATGAGGTCTGGGGGAGTCGGTCTCAGTTTTCACAGCTCAGCCTGGCCAGAAGGTACAGAGGCATACATCGCCTGGTATTCAGGGATCAGAAAGAGAAGGAAGAGATAGAGAGACGAGAAATTAAGCAATGAAGAAAGACAAAAGGGAAAAAGAGGTAAAAGATGACAAAACTAATCAAAAAAGGAAGAAAAATAAAATTGAAAAAAAAAAAAAAAGGGCTACACTAGCAGTCAGTGCGTACAAATGGGACCCAGAGAGCCCCCACTCAGGGGCGCGAATTCCAAGAAGCCGGTAGTCTCGGGGTTAAGAGACCGTGGCCACGGGAAGCAGAGGGGCCAAGGAACAAAGGCCCCGGGATTCCACCCACGCGGGAGCCCAGACCTGGAAACAGCCACATGCCCGAACGCAGCCCTACAGCCCCGCAGGAGAGAGCAGAGACGGCACTCGGAACCAGGCACCCAGGCAAAAGGAGGGGGAAGCGGGAGAAAAAGATTCACTAGCTGCCAGCAAACAGCTCCCAGAAAGCCGCCAGCCCGGGCACGCGGAATCCAAGCACCGGATCCCCCCAGCCCAGGGACCCTGGCCACGGAAAGCAGGGGATCCCCAGCTGAGGCGGAGAGGGGCGGGTGGTGGGAGAGCGCGCACCGCAGTATACCGGTCGTTCTGTCTCCGACCAGATGCTCTGCAAGGCTGCTCTCCCGTTCGCTGGTCTCTGATAGGAACCCAAGATGGTGGATCCGCGCTGCGTTAGCTGGTAAGGAATCTCTGCCTGAGTCTCTCCTCGCTCTCCGTTCTCTTTTAGTATTCTCACTACGTTTGGTGTTTGGCTGAGTTCTTTATCTCTGCATTTGGTGTTCTAGGGTTTCAGGATTGTTGATTCTCTGTTAGGCTTAGTTTTTCGGATCTTTGCTGTGGAGGGACGGCGTGGTGTTTCTGCCTAGAGCGCCATCTTCACTCCCAAATCTCTTTCCCTTTTTCAAAATTTTTTGGTTAACCTAATTTCTTTTTTTTTTTTCTTCATGCAAAAATTGGAAACAGCTTGTCTACTTCTACAAAATATCTTGCTGAAATTTTGTTTGAGATGACAATGAATCCATAGATCAATTTGAGGAGAGCTCACATGTTAACAATTTTAACTATTTCAATTTATGAACACTGTATACCCCTCCATTTGTTTTGATTTTTTTTTTAATTTATTTTATCAATGTTTTGTAGTGTTCTACATACAGATCTTGCACATATTCTATTAGATTTGTACCAAAATATTTCAGGGAACTTTCTGTCATTGAAATGGTTCATTTTCTTTTCTTTTTGATATCATATTCCATTTGTCCATTGCTTGTATATAGAAATACAATGGATTTTTTCTATCATCCTTGTCACCTGCAACTAGATAAACTGAAGTATTAATGTTAGTAGCTTTTCTTGTACAATCTTTGAGATTAACAACATAGACAAACATATTGTCAGTAAATACACACTGTTTTGTTTCTTTCTTTCCAATCTATGTGACTTTAATTTTTGTTTGTTTTTCATTTTATCCATTGTTACAAATGAATAAAATGTATTCCGGAGCCCTAGTGACACAGCGGCTAAGAGCTCTGCTGCTAAACAAAAGGTCAACAGTTGGAACCCACCAGCCACTCCTTGGAAACCCTATAGGGCAGTTTTACTCTGTCCTATAGGGTCGCTATGAGTTGAAATCAACCTGACAGCAACAGGTAAAATGTACTCCAGTTTGGGTAATTTCTATGGACTTACCTTCAGGCTGTATCCTCAGTTGTATTTATTCTACTAATAAGCCTGTATAAGGAATTATTTATCTTTAAAAGTGTGTGTGTGTGTGTGTGTGTGTGTGTGTTTTATTTCTAGCAATTGCATTTGACTGCTTTCTATAGTTTCCTGTCTCCTTTTATAATTTTCTCTGTGCTGTAATTATACATATTTTTACACACGCTGTTTACATTTTCTACTAGATCTCTGAACATGTTAATCATAGTTACTTTTAAGTTTCTATTTCCAACTTTGTGATCATCTGAGTTTGATTGTTTATATTGCTTTATTTTTTCACAATAGATCATTGCTTCTTGCTTTTTGTGCATTTCATGATTTTTTTTTTGTTTTATAATTGAATGATAGACATCATGTCTAGAAGAATAAAAAAGACTTGAGGCTGATAGTATTTATATCTGAAGACAGGACAAGTTCTTCTGTCAGACCATTAGCACAAGGAAATCCTCAATCTGGTCAGCAATTAAGCTGCATTTTGTTTTGATTGTTGCAATAGTTACATCGAGTGCTTCAAATTTATTTGGGGATAAACTGCTTCTACTTTGTACTTGGTTTAGTGTTTGATGTGCTTGAGAATTTTTCACAGTGCTTCTGCTCCACCCCTTGGCTTTCAGACGTTTCTTTAAGTCTATGTAAGAGAGGAAGCCTCTCTCTCTGCTCTTACTTCTTTTCCAGTGATAGACTGCTCTTGATTGTTAATTGTTACCAACCTCATGCAGCTGCGAGGATCTTGGTTATTCTGAACCAGGCTTAATTTCAGAAAGGCCCTTCAGACCTGATTATCACAGGAAGGCTTTCTCAGTTTTCCTCCACTTCCTTCTTGTGACAGCCACCTTTGCCTTGTATCTGTGCCATGTCTTCAGTGAGAGGCTGTTTCCTGCCCCAACTCCAAGGGGTAGCAAACCTCTGTTTTGTGTCAATACAGGATCCTAGCACTGAGATCACTTCATATTCCTCCACAGGAGCAGAATACTTTTGATTCTACACCTCCCCAAGAAGCAGTGCCTATTTGTCTGGTCTCTGGGAGCAGGAAGGTTTCCTACCTTTTCCTCGAAGGCAGAAAGCTGTTGCTTCTACTTTTTTCACTGAAGTTGTGGATCTCTGCCTGGACACCAAGTTAGAAGGTATCTAGGAAGGTACAGACACACTTTAAGAAGAAGAATAACATGTGACAAGTATAATTTAATTATAAAATATACCTACAGTAAAACAGTAGCTGAAGGACAAAAGAAATATAAAATTGCATGCAGATTTGCCAGTTTTAGAATAACAATAATCCAGGAAATATAAAACAAAATCTTCAGCTAAGGTAGTTGCAAGGGAAAGCACAGAAGATGAAATATTTGAGAGATGCTTAGGTATCAGATTGGATAATATACAAAGATTACTCTGAAATTTTATTGAAAAGAGAGGTGTGTTTAGAACA
The DNA here is from genome assembly GCA_030035585.1 of Dugong dugon. Lineage (NCBI taxonomy): Eukaryota > Metazoa > Chordata > Mammalia > Sirenia > Dugongidae > Dugong > Dugong dugon. Next base: position 42,642,427 of record CM057479.1, read on the forward strand.
TGTTGCATTTGATGGTACCGTGGACCAACTAGTTGAAAAGTTTCAGTGAACTAATACCAAGTGGATATGTGATTTTGTTCGTATAAATTGTTAAGTCAGAGACTGTGAAGGTTCTGAGATTTAATCCTATTTGCCAGCTGATAATTTAACCTGTCATAGTTACACGAAATCACACGTGCATGCATAAATATACACATGCACACACATATATACATGTGTTTATATATACATATATATATATATATATATATATATATATATATATATATATGGAGCCCTGGTAGAATAGTGGTTAAGAGCTCAGCTGCTAACCTAAAAGTCAGCAGTTCAAATCCACCAGCCGCTACTTGGAAACCCTATGGGGCAGTTCTACTCTGTTCTATAGTGTCACTATGAGTCAGAACCAACTTGACACAACTAACAACATATATGTTGTTGTTAGGTGCCATTTGGTTAGTTCTTACTCATAGTGACCCTATGTACAATGAAACATTGCTTATTACTGCACCATATATATATATGCTGATGGAAAACACAGGACCTCTGGGTCAGAGGAAAAGACAGTTTATTATTCACAGCAAAGGAAGTAACCAGACTAACATCTGAGAATGCTGATCCTGGAGCTCCAGCCCCTACAAGGTGACATGAAGAGAACACATACAGTGGGCTGCATCACAGGAGAGAAACCCTGAAACTAGAAAACTCTCCTCTGGTGACCTCTTTGTTCTCCTCTCCAGAGAGAGAGACCTTACTCTCTGAAGGTAGACAAAACTTCTCCAGCAGAGTGAAGGAGAAAGCTTTATCTTTATTACAGCAAAACCTCTTGGGAAGTAGATGTCTTTAAGCATTACTATCTGGGAAGGTTCTCTTATACTAATAAAAATATACAAAGCAATAAATGTCTTTTTCAGAGGTCCTAGATCATGCAGAAATGTGAGACATTAATGAACAAAAATCTTTCAATACAAGTATCTATATATCCAATTCCAGTTGGAAATGGAGCTTTGGAAATCATAATAAAGATCCCAGTGAAAGAAGCAATATTTGTCACCAAATACAGTCAAATGCTCAAAAGATTGTTTCTCAATATATCAAAACATATATATCTACAGTAAAAATATAGATTTTTTTCATTTAGAGGCTAAATTATTAATTACATTTAACATTGCCTATTAAACTGTATGCTCAAGCTTAACAACAATTGTGAGGATGGTGCAGGACCAGGCAGTGTTCATTCTGTCGTACATAGGGTCTCTATGAGTCGGAACTGACTCAATGACACCTAACAACAACATTAAACTACACAGCCTCATTTTTCTTTCTTATGTAATAATGCAATATTCTGTATAAGTAAAATATATATCTTTAATTTAAATTAACTGCATCTGTTTCCCAGTTTCTCACACTGTATTTTGATGATAGGGTCATGACAAAATCAGAAAATAGGCATCAATAGACATCAAGAATTTAGAAGGAATTGAAAACAAGGTCTTTTGATTTTAAATGATGGCAATTGGTGTGTGGTAGAGTCAGGATGTCAACTGAAACAAAAAATGGATGATTAAGCTGGAAAAAATATGACTTCAAATTAAGGGTGCATCATTTTCCAAACCTGTTTACATTTTATAAAATATAAATAAATTTATTCCTTCTATTATTTGTGGTAAAGATTAAAAGCAATCACTCTGAAAAATGTTCTCTTAAAGTTGCAACTCCATAAAGTTTCAGAGACAATTTTCTTGAACAAATAAATATTCTTTTCTGGAACTGCCATACACTTAGATATTACTAGATTGTTCTTCACCATCTAAATCCCATTAAGTCCCATGGTGAAGGACCAGTTTCATCAAACTAAGTAGAGAAAGGTGAGGCAATACTGAGTATGAAATCTTTCACTGACAATGTGATTATAAATCATAGTACCAGTGACTTAAATTAAAATTGTATTTAAAGTCTAACTAAACAAAAATGAAAAAGACTTACAAATTTTATATCTCATAAAGAATGAATAAATAAATTGAACTATGAGAAAATGTTCTTTTTTACCTATGGGTACTCTTGTACACTGATATTAAAGTGGAAGTTGATATAAACTTTGTGGAACATAATTCACCAACATGTATTAGAGCATTAAATCTTTAAAATCATTGGAAAATGAATTTCAATTTTAGTAATCTAGAGAAAAATATATAAATGTAGTACAGAATGCATTGAGAGATGCTCATTTTACCATTATTTATAACATTGTTAAATGATGCTAAAATTAAAATTTTAATGACAAATAATAAAATAGATGTAAAATTCCAAACACAGATTACTACCTTAATATTTTATGAAAGAATGCCCCAGAAACTAGTTCCATGTCTCTTGAACCCTCCAGACATATAGCAAATTTAAAAAGAAATCAGGGTAAATAGAATGGATAAGAGTATATGTCAGTATTTCTCAGATGAGAGTTGCAGAGAAGGACATTGTCAAAACCCCTACCCCACAACCTTCCCCTCACAGAGCCCCAGTGGGATAGAAAAAAGACAAACTATAACTCCTTTCCCAAGCTCAGTGAGGGAATTTCTCATTAGGTCACTAAGAGAGATGGAAATGTCACTGCATTTGGAGACTAGTGTGCTATTGCCTGACTTCCACCCAAAACTGAAAACCTGGAAGAATACCAGGACAGAAGGGTACTTTCAAAGAGAATCAGTGCTGGAGATGTTCATGAGTTTTCTCTCTGACAGAAATGGGCCAGTAAGAGGAAAGGTGGCCTGGAACTGTTTAGCATACAAGAGAACTACTGCCAAAGCGCATGGAGATTCCTACAGCAAAAGTCTATGGTAGAGAAACAAGAAACAGAAACCAAAGAGGAATCCTGAAATACCAGCTGAAGCGGAATGTAAATTGCCCATTTTCTGGAATTAGAATTGAAAGGTTACAGATGAACATTTCACTGTTGCTCTTAGTTGCAGGCATGTTATACACCCCACTAAAACTTCATATGTTTTCACAGTCTCTAGGCCCAGTGAGCCTCGAGATAATACAAGAGAGTATTACCTAACCTGTGGTGGTTAATGTTTTGTTTCAACTAGGCTATCTATGATTTTCAATGGTTTGACAGACACTGGACTGTTTGTTCTTTCATAATGTAATAAATGTTATCACCTTCCAAGATGTGATCTGGTGTGATCAGCCAATCTGTTGAAAGGGATGTTTTGTTTGGAGTGTGGTCTGCATCCAGAATAGAAATGGATATTCTGGCAAAGCTCATTCTCACTCTGGGCCCTGTACTCTTCACCTCACCTGACCTCCATTTCTTTGGAAGTAAGCTTGCAGAAGTCTTTGACCTACCATGTAACCTGCAGATTTTGGATTCACCCATCCCTGCAATCCCATAAACCTGAAGAAATCTCTGATCTGAGGCCCGACTGGCTGATTTTGGATTTGCCAGCCCACGCAATCTCATGAGCCAATAGAAGCTTTGAGCCTGCTGCCTGACCTGCATATTTGGGACTTACCAGCCCCTACAATTGTGTAAACCATTTCCTTGAAGTAAATCTCTCTATATTTATGTATATATGCCTCACTGGTTTTGTTCCTCTAGAGAACCCAGGCTAAGACACTAACCATCCCACCACCTCCCCCTATCATGCTGAATCCATACCCTAATCTTACACTCTCAAAGCTAGCAAGTGGAGGCAGAAGTGAGTTGGGAAAAAAAGGAGAAGCCAACAAGCATGAGTGAAAGAGAGAATGTTGATTTCTGACTATATTCTTTACTAATTTTCGGCTTGACTCTTTTAATTATAAAAGAGACTCTTATAGAGTCTACAACATTAAGAGATTAGAAGAGTGTTATTACCTGATAGAGAGCTGAACAATTTTAAGATCTTCTCAAATTTTCAACAAGGGACAGGAAAACATGTATGCTCACTGAAGAAAAAAAATTATTGTTTTCCATATTTCCCAACCCAACAGTTGTAAATATGATCATGATAGTGTAGTGTTGGCTTTATAATATATGACTTAATTGTTTAAAACAGTTATTGTATGGTATATTTATCAAAGACTAATGCAACAATGATGGCCTTTTAAAAAAAAATTACAATTCAGTACAATATAGTAAGAAGAATATTTGTTTTGGAATTAGAAAGACCTTAATTATAAGTCATGACTGACACTACCTATGGGTAAGTCATTTTAGCATAGTTTTTTTTTTTAATTTTTAAAGTAGGTTGAACTATGTAACTGCTCCAACTTATACATCATGTAATTTCTATTTATGAATAAACTTCCCAAATATATTAGCAATTTACTTCTTTCCTTTATCTTTTAGATTTAAACTCAATCAGGTCCTCTTTAATACACTCAATATTCTTAAAACTTTAAGTTCATCTCTACTTGAAGAAACTGATTATTATCTTTTTCTTTGATTCTCTAGTACTCTGTCATTCTATAAGAAAAAAGAAGACTAAAATTAATATACCTGGAATCCTTGTCAGTTATTATTGTTTAAGAATAAATTCACAGTGATGACTCTAAGGTAATAGGAATTTTAATATAAGTATCAATTAAAATGTACGCCATTAAAAATATTAAAAAAAATATTCCCTGAACTATTAGATTATTTTAGTTTAGATTAACAGCCATGGCAGATTAAAATACTATTTAATTCACCATATAGTACATTCTATTCATCTTATAAATAGAAAAATAACTCAAGGCGATCATTTATTTTCTGTGACTAATACAAAACTATCTTCATGCAAGCAAAATTTCTACATAATAGGAGAAGGCAGCAATGAGATTGGAGTTTTTAAAAATTATTTCCAGGTTAAAACCTATTAACTAATAAAGAAATTACAATTCAAGTCCACAAATAACGTTCTCGATCCAATTTTTAGAGGTAAAATTTGATATAGTGGCCAGACTTTTTTTTTCATGGCTGATCTATCAAAAAATGTTGATATGTTAATATATCAAGAAAGTAAAAAAATTTATTTAAATAATTAGATTTTAGTAAGAGAGGTGTTCTAATAAAAATTTCTTTTTAGAAATTTTCTTCAAACATCAGCTAAAGAAGTGTATTTCTAGATTTTTGCAATTGACAGGTGTGCATTTCTTGTAGAAAAAAAGAACTTTTTTTTTTTTTTTTAACTAAAAGACTTATTGTGTCTGTGAAATAACTTGGCATCATGGGTGGAGAGATGGGTCAAAAGGATTCCTACAACTTACGGACAGTTGACAGTTTTTCTTTTTTTCTTTCAGCCCTTCACATATGTCATTGTGGCCTCCATTGTTTTTAGAAAGAAGTTAGCCTTTAGGCATGCCACTGTTCACTCTTACGTAATGAATCTTTTTTCTCTGGTCTCTGTCAAGAGTTTTCTCTGCAATTTGTGCTTCAAGAAATTTGTCTATGATGTACCTAGATAGCTATTTTTGTTTTTTGTTTTTGTTTCTTGTGCAACATGGGATTCATTGAGATCCTTTGATCTTAAATGTGATGTTTTTCACTAAACTTATGACATTTTTGGCCAGTTCGTTACTAAAACATTTTATCTGCTAACTTCTCTCTCCTCTTCTTCCTGGAGTCCAAATATGCCTAAATTGAACCATCTCAAAAGTCTATGAGGCCCAGTTTTGTTTTTCCCAATATATTTTGATTTTTGCACTTTTATGTAGAAAATTTGTATTGATTTATATACAAGTTCTCTCATTCTTTTTCACTGCCATCTCAGTCTGCTGTTGTGGATACCTAGTAAATATTAATTTATTGTACATCTTATCTCTACAGTTTTCTATTTTTTGTTTTTTTAGTTTTCATTTCTCTTTTCACTCATTAAGATCTTATTTTCCTTTAATTTTTTGAACATATTTTCTTATTATTATTTGAATATATTTATAATAGCTGCTTTGAAATCTTTGCAAAATTCACAGCTGGGTTGTATTTTCCTGTTTCTATGCTTGTAGTCATTTCTTATTGAAAACCTGATATGTAGATAATACATGGTGCCAACCTTGAATTCTAGATTAATTGTATAACATTTGCTTTTGTTGTAGCAGACAGTTCTCTTGCCTGGACTTACAGTGTAAACACTTGTTTTCCCTGTGATGTGATATGTCTGCTTGGTTCTTTCAGCTTTCAGCAACTGTTTATTTTAGTCTCTTCCAAAGGGTCTCCTCTGTGTCTATGTAGAAAATCTGGGCAGAGTTAATACTTAAAATTTTGGGCTCATCCTGTCTTTGATTTTCTTACTTTTGGAGTTTATCATCTAAATTTCCAGCTGTTCTGCCAGCTTGTGTTCTGACCTCTGATACCCAAGGAAATAAGATTTTGGTTCTCTGCGGCTGAAGCTGCTTACAGGATCGGAAATGTACAATCAACAAAGCAGCAAGCTTGCAAAGTTCATGCAGTTTAGTTCTTTCCTTAAAGGTCAGATCTTCTCTGGTTTCTGTCTTCCTTTTGCAGGGAGGGCAGTCCTGGGAACCCCCTATGCACTTACAGTTTAGATATCAATGAAGGAGTTTGGAATATTTATACAAATTTTGTGTTTCATCCTTTCTGTGGTTCTATGGTTCTCTTGCATCCAGGGCTACCCCTCTTAATTTCCAACTATTTTACATCCTTGAACTCTGTTCTTTGCCACCTTGAGCCTATAAATTTGTGGTTTTCTACTACTATATCTGTAGTATTAAGATGTACGCTGAAGAAAGAAAGCCACCAACTGTCAATTCTTACCTTTTCCTTTGCCAGTTATTCAAAGATTAACTATCTCCAAGCTCCTGTCTGCTCTTGGTTACTTCCCAATGTCTTCAAATAGTTCCATTGTCTTATATTTTGTCTATATTTCATGATTTTCCCCTGTAGTATTCTCAAATACTTAATAATACTTAATACTTAATAATAATACAAATACTTAATAATTCACACTTAATAAAACTTCATGTAAATCATTTGACTGCTTAAACTTAAATTCCTGATAATACCAAGTGTAGACAAGAACGTAGAGTAACTGGAAGTCTTACATATTGATAGAAAAAGTGTAAAATAGTATAGTCATTTGGAAAGCTGTCTGACACTTTCTTACAAAGTTAAATATACACTGACCCTATAATCCAGGAATTCTTCCATAATTTACTAAAGAGAAGTGAAGACATATCTGCACAAAAAATTAACTTCTACATGAATGTTAATTGCTGCGCCAAACTAGAAACAACCAAAATATCCATTTTGTTTATTCAAATTGTGATTAATTCATACAGTAGAATGCTACTGTCTTGGGCTGGGTTCTCTAGAGGTGCAAAACCAGTGAAGCATATATATGTACATACCCAAACCAAAACTCATTGCTGTCCAGTTGATTCCGACCATTAGCAACCTTATGTGTGACAGAGTAGAACTGCCTCATAGAGTTACCAAGGATGTAAATCTTTGCAAAACCAGACTGCCACATCTTTTCCAGTGGAGCAGCTGGTGAGTTAGAACTGCTGATCTTTCATATAGCCACTGTTATGGATTGAATTGTGTCCCACCAAAATGTGTGTCTACTTGCTAGGCCATGATTCCCACTATTATGTGATTGCGCACCATTCTGTCATCTGATGTGATTTTCATGGATGCTGTAAATCTACCTCTATGATGTTAATTAGGCAGGATTAGAAGCAGTTATGTTAATGAGGTATGACTCAATCTACAAGATTAGATTGTATTTTGAGTCAATCTATTCTGAGATTTAAAAGAGAGAAGCAAGCAGTGAGACAGAAGGACTTCATACCACCAAGAAAGTAGTGCCTGGAGCAGAGCACATCCTTTAGACCCCAGGTCCCTGTGCAGAGACGCTCCTAAACCAAGGAAAGGTTGACGACAAGGACCTTCCTCCAGAGCCTTCCCCTGGAGCTGGTGCTCTGAATTTGGCTCCTAGCCTATTAGACTATGAGAAAACAAATTTCCGTTTGTTAAAGCCATTCACTTGTGGTATTTCTGTTATAGCAGCACTAGATAACTAAGACAGAAACCAAGCACTATAACCACTCTGCCACTAGAGCTCCTTATAAATATACATAGAAAGATTTATTTAAAGGAAATGGCTCACACAGTTGTGGAGCCTGGCAAATCCCAAATTCATGGCTCAGGCTTCAGGCTAGAGGCCTCTCCTGACTCATGTGGCTGCAGGGGCTGATGAACTCAAAATCAGCAGGTCAGGTGGCAGACTGCTGGCTCACATCACAAGAACCAGAGATTAGAGGATGGCAACTTGGATTTAGGATCAAGAGAGAGTGAGAATTTCTAAAATATCCATATATAGTGGATGCAGGCCACACCCCAGAGGAAATTCCCATTTTAACTGATTGAATGCTCACATCATATCACAAAATGAAGGATGATTACACAGTATCTGCCAAACCACTGAGAATCATGGCCTAGCCAACTTGACACATAACCATAACCAACACAGTCCATTGCTTGTCAACTTGGCAACTGTACATGTCTCCTTAAACCATACATAATCTCTAAATAAAAAGAATTATAAAGTCACACACATAAAATGATACAACAAACACGTATACATTTTTTTAATGACAAATTGAAGAGGAATGACGTCGTGTTCATCATCAAAACAAACATTTCAAGATTTATCCTGAAGTACGACGCTGTCAGTGATAGGATAATATCCTCATGCCTACAAAGAAGACAGGTTAACACAACTATTATTCAAACTAATGCACCAAGCACTAAGGCCAAAGATGAAGAAACTGAAGATTTTTACCAACTTCTGTAGTCTGAAATTGATTGAACATGCAATCAAGATACATTGATAACTACTGGTGATTGGAATGGAAACCCTGGTGGTGTAGTGCTTAAGAGTAACGACTGCTAACCAAAAAGTTGGCAGTTCGAATCCACCAGGCGCCCCCTGGAAACTCAATAAGGCAGTTCTACTCTGTCCTATAGGATTGCTATGAGTCAGAATCCACTCGACGGCAACGGGTTTGAATTTTTCTTTGGTGTGGTGATTGGAATGCAAAAGTTGAAAAAAAAAAAAAGGATTGGTAGTTAGAAAATATGACTTTGATGATAGAAATGAAGCTGGAGATTGCATGACAGAATTTTGCAAGACCAACACCTTTTTCATAGCAAATAACTTTTTACAACAACATACATGGCAACTATACGTGTGAACCTCACCAGATGGAATACACAGGAATCAAATCGACTACATCTGTGAAAAGAGATGATGGAAAAGCTCAATATCATCAGTCAGAACAAGACCAGGGGCTGACTGCAGAACAGACTATCAATTTCTCATATGCAAATGCAAGTTGAAGCTGAAGAAAATTAGAACAAGCCCACGAGAGTCAAAGTACAACCTTGAGTATATTCCACCTGAACTTAGAGACTATGTCAAGAATAGATTTGATGGAGTAGCTGTTGAAAATGGTGCTCTAGGCAGAAGCACCACGTCATCCCTCCACAGCAAAGATCTGAAAAACTAAGCCAAACAGAGAAAACAGCAATCCTGAAACCCTAAAACATCAAGTGAATAGATAAAGAACTCAGCCAAGCACCAAATGGAGTGAGAAAACTGGCAGAGAACGGAGAGTGAGGAGAGATTCATGCAGAGGCCCCCTACCAGCTAACGCAGCACGGATCCATCATCTTGGACTCCTATCAGAGACCAGCAAACGGGGGTATGAGAAAGCAGCCTCATGGGGTGTCCAGTGGGAGAAAAAAACAACCAGTAATTTGCGGTGTGCGCTTTCCCACCCCCCACCCCTCTTCACCCCGGCTCGGCCTCTTCTGCTTCCTGCGGCCACAGTCTCTTGACTGGGAAGCGCAGGCTGCTTGGATTCTCCACACTCAAGCGGGCGGCTCTCTGGGTGCCATTTGTTGGCTGCTAGTGTTGCTTTTTTTTCCTGCTTCTTTGATTTCTCACTTGCCTCTCGCCACCTTCCCCTCCTTTCACTCGAGTGCCTGGCTCCGTGCGCCACCTTTGCATCTTCCTGAGGGGCTGCAGAGCACCGGCAATTTGTGATATACGCTTTCCCACTCTCCGCACTTCTTCACCCACACTTGACCTTCTGCTTCCCGTGGACACAGTCTCTTGTCCAGAAACACCAGCCTGCACTAGCTGGCTCTCTGAGTGCCATTTGTTGGCTGCTGATGTTGCTTTTTTTTTTTTATGCTTCTTTTGATTTCTTGCTTGCCTCTTGCCGCTCCCCCCTCCTTTCGCTCGAGTGCCTGGCTCCGTGTGCCATCTTTGCTTCTTCCTGAGGGGCTGCATAGCTCCATTCGAGTGTGCAGCTGCTTCCCAGTCTGGGCTACTGTGCTGGTGGGATCCTGGGGTGTTTGTTCACTTGTTCCTCTGCTTCCTGCGGCCACCGTTTCTTAACCGGGAAGTGCCGGCTGCTTGGATTCCACACACCTAAGTGGGCGGCTCTCTGGGTGTCATTTGTTGGCTGCTAGTGTTGCTTTTTTTTTCTGCTTCTTTTGTATTCTCACTTGCCTCTCACCAGCTCCCCCTCCTTTCACTTGAGTGCCTGGCTCCATGCGACATCTTTGCTTCTTCCTGAGGGCCTCCAGAGTGCCGGCAATTTGTGATATACGCTTTCCCACTCTCTACCCTTCTTCACCCACACTCGGCCTCCTCTGCTTCCCGCGGACACAGTCTCTTGTCCAGAAACACCAGCCTGTACTAGCTGGCTCTCTGAGTGCCATTTGTTGGCTGCTGGTGTTGCTTTTTTTTTTTTTTTCTGCTTCTGTGGATTTCTTCCTTGCCTCTTGCCACCTCCCCCTCTTTTTGCTCGAGTGCTTGGCTCAGTGCACCATCTTTGCTTCTTCCTGAGGGGCTGTGGAGCTCCATTCGAGTGTGGAGCTGCTTCCCGGTCTGGGCTACCACGCAGGTGGGATCCTGGGACTTTTGTTCATTTGTTTGTTTTGAATTGTGTGTTTGTTTTCTTTTCCTTTTCTTGAGTTGGGAGACTTTCTGGCCAGGCGGAGCTGCATAGCAAGGAACTCCCCTTCAGCTTCCACAGACGTGCAGAGGGATCCCTGAGGACATTTCTTTTTTGGTGGTTTTTTTTTTTTTTTTTTTTCCCTTCTGTTTTTCTGGGGCGATTTTCTTATTCTTTTTATTTTTTTAATTTGTTTTCTTTTCTTTTCCCTCTTTTTCCCTTTTTGTCTTTCTTCATTGCTCAGTTTCTCATCTCTCTATATCTTCCTTCTCTTTTTGATCCCTGAATACAAGGCTTTGTATACAACTATGCCTTCTAGCCAGGTGGTACTGTGACACCTGAGAGCGACTTCCTCAGACCTCATAGCTGTAATGGTGGGACCCTTGGGAACTTAGCAGTTCTTTAACCTTTCTGACTTTAATTTATTCCTTCTTTTCTTTTCTTCCTCTTCCCCTTTCTGTTTTTCTCCATTTTATAGTCTCTCATCTCTCCACTCCAACAGCAAGCTCCCCTAGCATTCTTTTTGTTTGTTTGTATGTTTTTTGGCTCCTGTTCCTCTCTCCTATCTCCCATATCCATCTTAACTCAACACATCACAATCTCCCTGCTGCATCCTGCCTACCTGCACTGTGCACTTGACATCACACCACCAAGCAGTACAGGCATGGCCTACTGGAACCTGCACAGCACTGATTACTGACCCACCCTGGTGGCTGTAGTAAGTGCCCAAAACAACCCATCCCAGTAACTCCTCTGCAGCTAGATGTGCCCTGCTGTACCATATCTGAGTGACTCACCCTGCCAGTTGGAGAAGGACGTGAAAAGTATTGAGTGCCCAGATGAGCAAACAACAAAGAACACACGGTCTGCCTGCTCAGACATAGTCAATTTTTTTTAAAAAAAAAGGGATGAAACAAAAACATCTACAATCAATAAACCAGAAAAATACCTACTGAATGCCCCAAATACAGCAAACAATATAAAAACAATTACAAAAACAAGACAGGATGGTTCCAGTAGGTTTCCAAATTAAAACACCAGATGACTCTCCTGTGGAAGAAAATGCACTAGAAGTACCTGATAGGGAATTCAAATATCTAATACTCTGAATTTTCCAAGACTGAGGCAAAAAGCTGACAAACATGAGGAAAAAATAGACAAATTCATGGAAAATACAAACAAAAAATTGGAAGAATTCAGGAAGATGATGCAGGAAAAAAATGCCAGAATAAATTCACAACTAGATATTATGCAAAAACAACAGTTAGAAATCCAAAAGATAAACAACAAGATTTCAGAAATGGATGCTGTCATAGAAGGGCTGAGAAGCAGATTTAAAACGGGGGAAGAAAGGATCAGTGGAACTGAAGACAAACACTTGGATACAACACTGTTTCAGGGAAACTCAGAAAAAAGAACAAAGGAAAATGAAGAGACCCTGAGAGTTATGTGGGGCACAATCAAAAGCAAAAATTTATGAGTGATTGGCATTCCAGAACAGGGGGAGAAAACAGAAAACACAGAGAGGATCATTGAGGAACTGCTGACAGAAAATGTTGCCAATATCATGAAAGATGAAAAGCTGGATATCCAAGAAACTCAACAAACCCCATATAGAAGAGACCCCAAAAGAAAATCATCAAGGCATATCATATTCACACTCACTAAAACCAAAGACAAAGAATCCTGAGAGCAGCTCAAAAAAAACAAGAAGTCACATATAGAGGAGAAACAATAAGACTAAGCTCAGATTATTTGGCAGAAACCATGCAGGCAAGAAGGCAATAGGAAAACATATATAAAATCTTGAAAGAAAAAAATTGTCAGCCAAGAATAATATATCCTGCAAAACTCTTGCTCAGATTTGATGGTGAAATTAGGTCATTTCCAGATAAACTGAAATTAAGGGAATATGTAAAAGTCAAACCAAACTTACAAGAATTATTAAAGGGAGTTCTTCGATTTGAGGACAAACAGCTTCAGCTCACAGGCAGAACCTAGGAAGCAGGATCGTACAAGCCAGATACAAATCTAGGAAATGAACTCTCGAGAAATATCCAAAACCAAAAGAAATACAACAGGGAATCAGAGCAGTTAATCAGTAAATGACAACAACATCAAAACAATAAAAGAGGGAATACATGGCATAGGTATAGAACCTTCTAATGGAGATGAAGGTGAGGCAATATCAAGGAAAGGTAGATTGTTTCAAACTTATAAAGATAAGGGTAAAATTCATGGTAACCACAAAGAAAGTTAACAAACATACTCATTAAAAAAAGAGGAAAAACATAAAGTCTCAGGAAAAACAAAACCTAAAAAGACAAAAGAAATGAAAAAAAAAAAAATCCACAAACAAAAGTAACTCACTACAAGAGAGTAAGAAAAACAAAGAAAACGTCAACACCACAAAAAAAAGCACTACAAAATGACAGCAACAGACTCACATTTATCAATAATTACACGGAATGTAAATGGACTCAATGCACCCATAAAGAGACGAAGAGTGACAGAAGTGATAAGAAAACAGGATCCATCAATATGCTGTCTACAAGATACACACCTTAAAAACAAAGATGTGAGTTTATTAAAATCAAAGGTTGGAAAAAGATATATCAAGCTAAAAACTACCAAAAAAGAGCAGGAGTGGCAATTCTAATCTCAGATAAAATAGACATTAAAACAAAATCTACCATAAAAGACAAAGAAGGACACTATATAATGATTAAGGGAGGATCCATCATGAAGACATAACCATAAAAAACATCGATGCACCCAATGACAGGGCTCCAAGATACATAAAACAAACTCTAACAACACTGAGAAGAGAAATTGACAGTTCCACAATAATAGTAGGAGACTTCAACACACCACTCTCAGTAAAGGACAGAACAACTAAGAACAAACTCAGCAAAGATACAGAAGACCTAAAGGTCACAGTCAGCCAACTAGACCTCATAGACATATACAGAACACTCCATCCAACCACTGCAAAGTACACATTCTTTTTCCAAGGCACATGGAATGTTCTCCAGAATAGACCACATCATAGGCCACAGAGCAATCCTAAACAAGATCCAAAATGTTGAGATAATTCAAAGTATCTTCTCTGACCACAATGCCATCAAGGTAGAAATTAACAATAGAAAGAGCAAGGAAAAAAAATTCAACTACAAGGAAACTGAATAATACCCTGCTTACACATCAGTGGGTATCAGAAGAAATCAGAGATGGAATCAAAAAATTCCTAGAATCAAATGAGAATGAAAACACATCATAGCGAAACCTTTGGGAAACCGCAAAGCCAGTCCTCAGAGTAAAATTTATAGCAATAGATGCACATATCAAAAAAGGAGAAGGGGACAAAATCAAAACATTAACTACAGAACTCAAACAAATAGAAAGAGAACAGCAAAAAAAGCCCACAACCAAACGAAGAAAGGAAATAGTAAAGATCAGAGCAGAAATAAATGAAATAGAGAACAGAAAAACAATAGAAGAATCAACAAAACCAAAGTTGGTTCTTTGAAAGAATCAACAAAATTGACAAACTACTGACCAGACTGACAAAAGAAAAACAGGAGAGGACACAAATAACCCAAATAAGAAATGAAATGGGGGACATTACAACAGACCCAACAGAAATAAAAAGGATTATAAGAGATTATTGTGAAAAATTATACTCCAATAAATTTGAAAACCTAGAGGAAATGGATAAATTTCTAGAAATACACGGCCTACCCAAACTACATCAAAGTGATGTTGAAAATCTGAACAGACCCATAACAAGAGAAGCGATTGAAAAGGTAATAAAAAAAAAACTCCCAACCAAAAAAAACCCTTGCCCAGATGGCTTCACTGGAGAATTCTACAAAACATTTACAAAAGAGCTTGTACCAGTACTACTCAAGCTATTTCAGAGCATAGAAGAGGAAGCAACACTTCCAAATTCATGCTAGGAAGCCAGCATAAAGCTGATACCAAAACCAGGCAAAGACGTCACAAAAAAAGAAAATTACAGGCCAGTATCTCTCATGAATATAGATGCAAAAATTCTGAACAAAATTCTAGCCAATACAATTCAACATCATATCAAAAAAATAATACATCATGACCAAGTAGGATTCATCCCAGGTATGCAAGGATGGTTCAGCATCAGAAAATCAATCAACGTAATCCACCACATAAATAAAAGGAAAGAAAAGAATCACATGATCATATCAATTGACTCAGAAAAGGCATTAGACAAAGTCCAACACCCATTCCTGATAAAAACTCTCAATCAGATAGGTATAGAAGGGATATTTCTCAACATAATAAAGGGCATCTATGCAAAACCAACGGCCAACATCATTCTCAATGGAGAGAGGCTGAAAACATTTCCCTTGAAAACAGGAACAAGACAATGATGCCCTTTATCACCACTCCTATTTAACATTGTGCTGGAAGTTCTAGCTAGAGCAATAAGGCAAGAAAAAGAAATAAACGGCATTCAAATTGGTAATGAAGAAGTTAAACTGTCCCTGTTTGCAGATGATATGATACTATTCATAGAAAACCCTAAAGACTCCACAAGAAATCTACTGGAACTAATAGAAAGATTCAGCAGAGTGGCAGGATACAAGATAAACATTCAAAAATCAGTTGGATTCCTACACACCAATAAGGAGAACGATGAAAAGGAAATCAGGAAAACAATACCATTTTCAATAGCCCCTATAAAGACAAAATACTTAGGAATAAATCTGACCAGGGATGTACAAAGAAAACCACAAAACACTACTGCATGAAACCCAAAGGGATCTACATAAATGGAAAAACATACCATGCTCATGCATAGGCAGACTCAACATTGTGAAAATGTCAATTCTACCCGAAGCAATTTACAAATGCAATGCAATCCTGATCCAAATACCAAGAACATTCTTCAAAGAGATGGAAAAACTAATCATTAACTTTATATGCAAAGGGAAGAAGCCCCAAATAAGTAAAGCACTACTGAAGAAGAAGAATAAAGTTGGAGGACTCACACTACCTGACCTCAGAACCTACTATACAGCGACAGTAGACAAAACAGCCTGGTAATGGTATGATGACAGATCCATTGACCAATGGACCAGAATTGAGAACCCAGATGTAAATCCATCCACCTACGGTCACCTGATCTTCGACAAGGGCCCAAAGTCCATCAAATGGGGAAAAGACAGTCTTTTTAACAAATGGTGCTGGCAAAACTGGATATCCATTAGCAAAAAAATGAAACAGAACCCATACCTCATACCGTATACAAAAACTACTTCAAAATGGATCAAAGACCTGAATATAAATCCTAAAACTATAAATTTCATAGAAGAAAAAATAGGACCAACACTTTAGGCCTTAATACATGGCATTAATAGGATACAAACCATAACCATCAATGCACAAAACCCAACAGATAAGCTAGATAACTGGGATCTTCTAAAAATCAAACACCTATGCTCTTCAAAAGACTTCACCAAAAGATTACCTACAGACTGGGAAAAACTTTTTTGGACAGTACAAGTCAGACAAAGGTCTAATATCCATAATCTACAAGAAAATCCAACACCTCTACAACAATAAGACAAATAATTCTATTAAAAAATGGTCAAAATAAATGAACAGACACTCCACCAAAGAAGACATTCAAATGGCCAACAGACACATGAGGAAATGCTCACAATCACTAGCCATTAGAGAAATGCAAATTAAAACCACAATGAGATACCATCTCTCCCCGGCATTACTGGCATGAATCAAAAACGCTGGAAATAACAAATGTTGAAGGGTCTGTGGGGAGACGGGAACTCTTATGCACTGCTGATGGGAATGCAAAATGATACAATGATTTTGGAAAATGATATGCCGCTTCCTCAGAGAGCTAGAAACAGACATACCATTCGATCCAGCAATCCCACTCCTAGGAATATATCCTAAAGAAATAAGAGTCATCACTCGAATAGACATATACACACCTATGTTCATGGCAGCATCGTTCACAATAGCAAAACGATGGAATCAACCTAGATGCCCATCAACAGATGAATGGATAAACAAACTATGGTACATACACACAATGGAGTACTAGGCAACGAGAAAGAACAACAATGAATCTGTGAAGCATCTCATAACATGGATGAAACTGGAAGACATTATGCTGAGTCAAATAAGTCAATCACAAAAGGACAAATATTGTCTATTGTAAAAACCCATGAAAAAGTTCACACAGAAAATGTAACAATCTTTGTTGGTTACCAGGGATAGGAGGGGTGGGGGGGAAATACTAAATAGGCAATAGATAAGTGGTATCTTGGGTGAAGGGTGAGACAGTACACAATACAGGGGAAACTAGAAGAACCTGTACAAGGAAAGGTCATGGAAGCCCCATAGACACATCCAAACTCCCTGAGGGACTGAATTGCTGGGCGGAGGGCTGTGGGGACCATAGTCTCAGGGAACATCTAGCTCAATTGGCATGACACATCTTATAAAGACAATGCTCTACATTTTACCTTGGTGAGTAGTGTCTGGGGTCTTAAGGGCTTGTGAGCGGCCATCTAAGATGCTCCACTGGTTTCATACTTCGGGAGCAAGGGAGAGTGAAGAGAACAGGATACAAGGAAAAGATTAGCCTGAAGGACTAACTGTCCACAGCTACCAAGGCCTCCACCAGACTGAGTCCAGTACAGCTAGATGGTGCCCGGCTACCACCACTGACTGCTCTGACCAGGATCACAACAGAGGCTTCTGGACAGAGCTGGAGAAGGATGTAGAGCATAATTCTAACTCACACACACACAAAAAAAAAGACCAGATTTACTGGCCTAAAGGAGACTGGAGAAACCCCTAGAGTATGGCCCCCAGACACCCTTTTAGCTCAGTGGTGAAGCTACCTCCGAGGTTCACTGTTCAGCGTGGGAGTGGACGGCCCCATAAAACCAAATGAGACTAACGAGGTACAGGAGTCCAGTGACAAGGGCCAGAAGGCAGAAGGGAACAAGGAAGCTGGTGATAGGGAACCCAAGGTTGAATAAGGATATTGTTGATGTGTTTTGAGATTGTTAACCATTGTCATAGGGCAACATTTGTAGTAACTGTTAAATGAGAAACTATTTTATTCTGTAAGCCTTCATCTTAAGTGAGAATAAAAGCACAATTGGAAGAGCGTAGTCAACGTCACTGAACTGTGTATGTAGAAATTTTTGAAACGGTGTATCTTTGGCTGTGTGTCATTTCACCAAAAAAAAGAAAGGTTGAGAATTTAGAGGGTTAATATGTTGTGGGGTTGTTAACCAATGTCATAAAACAACATGTGTACTACTGTTTCATGAGAAATTATATGTTCTGTAAGCCTTCAGCTGAAGTACAATAAAATAAAATAAAAAAAGAATAGATTTGACGCAATGAACACTAATGACCGAAGATCAGATTAGTTGTAGAATGACATCAAAGACATCATACATGAAGAAAGCAAGAGGTCATTAAAAAGACAGGAAAGAAATAAAATACCAAAATGGATGTCATCAGAAGAGGCTCTGAAAGTTGTTCTTGAAAATAGGGTAGCTACTGCGAATGGAAGAAATGATGAAGAAAAGAGCTGAACAGAAGATTTCAAAGGACTGGTCGAGAAGACTCGGTATTATAATCGAATGTGCAAAGACCTGGAGTTAGAAAACCAAAAGGGAAGAACACGCTCAGCATTTTCCAAGCTGAAAGAACTGAAGGAAAATTGTAAGCCTTAAGTTGCAATAGTGAAGGATTCTATGAGCAAAATACTGAACGACTTAGAAAGCATCAAAAGTAAATGGAAGGAATACACAGTCACTATACAAAAAAAATTGGTTGATATTCAATCACTTCAGGAAGTGACATATGATGGAGAACCGATGATATTTAAGGAAGAACTCCAAGCTACACTGAAGATGTCGGCAAAAAGCAAGGGTCCAAGAACTGATGGAATACCAGCTGAGACGTTTCAACAAAAGGATGCAGCACTGAAAAGTGTTCATTCATCTTTGCCAAGAAATTTAGAAAACAGCTACCTGACCATTTTGCCAGAGGAGATCCATTTTTATGCCTATTCCAAAGAAAGATGACCCAAACAAATTTGAAATTATCAAATAATATTATTAATATCACATGTAAGTAAAATTTTGCTGAAGATCATTCAAAAGTGGTTGTAGCAGTACGTCAACAAAGAAGTGCGAGAAATTCAAGCCGGATATAAAGAGGACATGGAATGAAGGATACCATTGCTGATGTCAGATGGTTCCTGGCTGAAAGTAAAGAATACCAGAAAGATGTTTACCTGTATTTTATTGTCTGTGCAAAGGCATTCAACTGTGTGGATTGTAACAAATTATAGGTAACATTGCATAGAATGGGAATTCCAGAACAGTTAATTGTGCTCATGAGGAATCTGTACATAGATCAAGAGGCAGATGTTCAAACAGAACAAGGGGATAGTGCATGGTTTACAATCAGGAATGTGTGCGTCAGGGTAGTACCCTTTCACCATACTTATTTGATCTTATGTTGAGCAAATAATCTGAGAAACTGGAGTATATGAAGAAGAACAAGGCATCAGGATTGGAGGAAGACTCATTAACAACCTAAGTTATGCAGTGACACAAGATTGCTTGTTGAAAGTGAAGACTTAAAGCACTTACTTACCAACCAGGATCAAATACTACAGCCTTCAGTATGGATCACACCTCAACATAAAGAAAACAAGGGCCTCACAACAGGACCAATAAGCAACATCATGATAAATGGAGAAATGATTGAAGTTGTCAAGGACTTCACTTTACTTGGATCCACAATCAACACACACGGAAGCATCAGTCAAGAAATCAAAAGAAGCATTGCACTGGGCAAATCTGCTTCAAAAGACCTCTTTAAAGTGTTAAAAAGCGAGGCTCTCACCCTGAAGACTAAGGTGCGCCTGACCCAAACCTTGGTGTTTTTAATTACCTAATATGCAAGCAAAGGAGCCCTGGTGGCTCAGTGGTTAAGAGCTATGGCTACAAATCAAAAAAATCAGCAGTTCGAATCCACCAGCTGCTCCTTGGAAACCCTATCAGGCAGTTCTACTCTGTCCTAAAGGGTCACTACATGTCAGAATTGACTCGATGGCTATGGTTTTGGGTTTTTTATGCAAGCAAAATCTGGAAAATGAATAAAGAAGACCAAAGAAGTATTGATGCCAATGAATTATGGAGTTGGTGAAGAACATTGAATATACCATGGATTGTCAAAAAAACTAACAAATCTGTCTTGGAAGAAGTACAGCCATAATGCTCCTTACAAGCAAGGATGGAGAGACCTTGTCTCACATACTTTGGACATGTTATCAGGAGAGATCAGTTCCTGGAGAAGAACATTATGCTTGGTAAAGCCGAGGGTCAGCAACAAGATGGATTGACACGGTGGCTGCAACAATGGGCTCAAGCATAACAACGATTATGAGGATGGCTTAGCACGGGGGAATGTTTGGTTCCATTCTTAGGGTTGCTATGGGTCAGAACCAACCTGATGACACCTAACTATAACAACAACTACATTTGTACAACTGTAAATACACTATCTCTGTTTACATCTTATATTTTATAATGAATAATGGAATAAGGTAGGGAAGAAAACATGGATATTTGCTATACACACACACACACACACACACACACACTTACAGGTATAACAAAACAAGGAAGGAAAACAATTACAGTCCTCCTTTCTGCAACTGGTCACATGATCTTAGCTGGTATTTAGAACTATCTTCTTCTACCACCCATTTTGTATTCCCTTTGTCCTCAGCAAGCACGTCAGCTGGCTGTGGTTCTTTGTCTGGTGGGGTGACCCAAACCGTCATTCATGAAAGGTCTGGACCATGAGTAGTCATGTTGTAATCGGGTTGCTGTAGTTTTCCGTTGACTTTAATCACAGGGCATGGTAGTACTAAAAGACATTAAGGAATCTCCTGTATTCTAGACATACTCTTCTTTACCTCCATTATGTAATATCAATCCAATTTCCCCTTGGTAATCAGGATCAATCACACCAGCTGATATGGTAACTCCCTTCTTTGCCTGTTGATCCAGAGGCATGAGGAGCCCAAAAAGGACAGGTGGTCTTCTTAACTTCCAGTTCAATGGAATCAGTGCTGTGTCTCATGGTGGGGACATTCCTCCCTTTGGAACTAAGACCTCTCTACCCAAAATGCATAGGTTTCATTTTTCAAGTGGATCACAAAGGGTGATTGTGAGTGGTGCCACTCCCATTTGCACACCTTTATTCCTAGACGCATGAACCTTGGCTATGGGAGAAACAGCACCATATATTGGATGTTGGTTTAGAGCATATACAGCCTCCTGGAGAACATAACTCCAACCCTGCAAGATATTGCCACCTAGCTGGCACCATAATTGTGTCTTTAGAAGGATAGTCCATCGTTCTATGAAGCCAGCTGCTTCAGAATGAGGGAGAACATGATAAGGCCACTGAATTCCACGAGATGGGCCCATTGTGGGACTTCATTTGCTGTGAAGTGAATCCTTTGATCTGAGGCAATGGTGTGTGGGATACCATGACTGTGGATAAGACATTCTATAAGTCTATGGATGGTAGTTTTGGCAGAAGCATTGCATTCAGGGAAGGCAAATCCAAATCCAGTATAAGTGTCTATCCCAAGAAGAACAAAACACTGCCCTTTCCATGATGGAAGTGATCCAATATAACCAACCTGCCACCAGCTCACTTGCTTATCACCCCTAGGAATGGTGCCATGTTGAGGACTCAGTGTTTGTCTCTGCTGCTGGAGGATTGGACACTCAGCAGTGGCTATTGCCAAGTTGGCCTTGGTGATTGCAAGTCCATGTTGCTGAGCCCATGCATAACTCCATCTCTGCTATCATGGCCACTTTGTTCATGAGCCCATTGGCCAATGAGAGGAGTGGCTTGGAAAGAGGCTGACTTGTAGCCACAGAACATGTCATTCTATCTACTTGATTGTTAAAATTCTCCTCTGCCAAGGTCACCCCTTGGTGAGTATTCACATGAGACATAAGTATCTTCACTTCTTTGGCCCATTCAGAGAAGTCTATCCACATGCCTCTTTTCCATATCTTCTTGTAATCAATTTTCCAATCATATTCCTCCCAACCCCTCACCATCCAGCCAAATCACTTGCCACAGCCCATGAATTAGTATACAGTTGTATATCTGGCCATCCCTCATTCCAAGGAAAATGAACAGCCAGGTAAACTACTCAAAATTCTGCCCACTGGGAGGATTTCCCTTCACCATTGTCCTTCAAGGAGATCCCAGAAAGGGGCTGCTGTGCTACTGTTATCCACTTTTGAGTGGTGCCTGCATTTCGCTCAGAGCCACCTGTACACCAGACATGAATTTCTCTTCCTCAGTCAACTGATTTTAAGGAACTCCCCACGAGGTCATAGGTGCATACTAAGGGAAGGAAGAGAATGTGACAGGAATGGGGACCATGGGCATTTGGTCCACATCCCCATGTAACTTACTTGTGCCTTCAGATTCTACTCAAGCCTGATCTTGTATATACCACTTTCATTTAATGAAGGAGTGCTAGTATGTATGTCCAACTGTCCAACTTTATGACTCTGTGGGTCAGACAACACCCAGTACGTGATAGGCAGCTCAGGCCACATGGTGACTTGGTAGCGTTCAGTTTCTACTAAGGCCCAGTAACAAGCCAAAAGCTGCTTCTCAAAATGAGACTAACTATCTACAGAGGATGGCAGAGTTTTGCTCCCAAATCCTAAGGATCTGCATTGTTGTTCACCAATAGGGCCCTGCCAAAGACTCTAAACAGCATCTCTATCTGCCACTGACACTTCAAGCACTATTGGATCAACTGGATTATATCGCCCAAGTGCCAGAGCGGCTTGCACTGCAGCCTTCTCTTGGCTAGCAAGTTGATAAACGGGCTGGAATAGCACAACCAAATGAAGGCTACGTTGCCTCTAAAATGAAAAGAGGCCCACCAGGCATTGTGCCTCCTTTTTAGTTGCAGGAGAGGCTAGAGGTAACAACTTATCCTTCACTTTAGAAGGAATATCCTGACATGCTCCACACCACTGAATTCCTTGAAATTTCACTGAGGGAGAAGTGCCTGAATTTTTGTCAGACTAATTTCCCACTCTCTGACACAAAAATGTCCCACAAATAAGTCTGAAGTCATTGATACTTCTTCCTTTAAGTTCAATCAGCATACTTTGGGCAATGTGATGGACTGGCGTGACATCTTGTGGAAGGAAAAGGTAATCGAGGTCTCTGGGGACTAAATTATGACATAGGGTTTGTGAGCTGACATACTTCTGAGATAGGACAGTGAAGGTGTATTCCTAGCCTTGCAAATTGAAGGCAAACTGCTTCTGGTGATCCTTTGAAACCAGAATCGAGAAAAAGGTATTCGCCAGATTAAGAGCTGCATACTAGGTACCAGGAGATATATTACACCCACTCTTCACCTATCAGTATGAAATGGTTACAAACACCAAATTGTTATGCAAAAACCAACATTATGTAAAAATGGAGGATTTTTTCTGTTTTCAGACCAACCATTTGTATGATTTTTTTCTATTTAGAAAATATGATCATAGAAATAATAATAGCTAAGATTTAATGATGTGTTTTTCACTGTGGTGAATCCTGTTACGGATTATTCCTCTGCAGAGAAAGAGGCATGGAGGAGACAAAGCTGGATAAAGCTAGGCTGCGTGATGGAAAGGCCCACAGTTTAACCACTTCACCTTCTTCCTGTGTTTGGTCAGAGCTTCCCTTGTGGAGACACCTCCAGTGATCCCTACAAGCCCTGCTTTCACAATCCTGGAACCTGTTCTGCCCTCCAGGCCTGGTGAGTCACTGAGGCTCAGGGCTTCCTGTGAGGGTGCTGGAAGCCTGGTTATGAACCCTGCCTTACTGAGGCAGAGGCTTCAGGTCCAGTTGGCTCACTTTGGGATGTCATAAAACTTACACACATCTCTTTGAAATACCCTCTCTGATATCTTTTTCTTTCCTCCCTTCCCACCTCATAGCAGTTTTGAGCTGCAGGGCCTCAGGCCACATAGAAGCTAGGAACCCAGAACAGGCATCCACTGGCTTGGTGCTACCTGTGTACCCGACTGAAGGCGGTGGCCATGGAGGAAGCTGGCCCCATGCAGCCGCTGTGCATGGTGCCCCCACTGCGAGGAGGGAGTGGAGGGTGTGGGGTAGTGCAGCCCAGTTTCCTGGAGGCAGCTCGGGATCCTCCTTGAAGCAGAAGATGCTCTGTAGACATTGCCACCATGCCCACTGCCTCATTAATGCACAAATAGTCAGATTTTTTAACTATTGTTGTAAATACAAAATGTCCGATAACAAGATAGTTGATAAGTGAGGAGTGTGTGTAATTTTCTCAAGCAATGAAACCACATCTGGAACTGCAGCTGCAACTGGAGTCACCACCTTGTTAAGTTTGCAATAATCCACTGTCATTCTCCAAGATTCATCTGTTTTTTGCACAGGCCTAATAGGAGAGTCAAATGGGGATGTGGTGGGAATCACCACCCTTGCATACTTCCATTCCTTGATGGTGGCACTAATCTTTGCAATCCTTCCAGAAATGTGGTACTACTTTTGGTTTACTATTTTCCTAGGCAGGGACAGTTCTAATGGCTTCCACTTGGATTTTCCTACTACAATAGCCCTTATTTCACATGTCAGGGATCCACTGTGGTGGTTCTGCTAGTTGCTCATTATGTCTATTCCAATTATGCTTTCTGGAACTGAGCAGATCACTACAGGATGGGCTTGGAGACCCACTGGACTCACTGAGAGATGAACCTGAGGTCAGACTCCATTAACAAACTGACCTCCATATACCCCTACTCTAACTAGTGGGCCACAGTGATGTTTTGAATCTCCTGGAATTAGTGTCAGTTCAGTGTCTAGTGAAAGTAGGATCAGCCAGCTTCCTTATACTTCTCATTCTGACAAAATTGTAGAAAAGTATCAAATATGCAATCACTTAGAGACTTATCTCTCACAAATGTTCAATCCAAGTTTGGTGATATTTTGCATATTTCAAATGCCACCTCACCCTGTGGAATAACTCTGCCTCTTTACTACTGAAGTCAGAGTCATCGGCGCCTTCAAGACTAGCCAGACTTGAGAACCAATTTAGAAAACTCATCCTTATGATTTTACTCCTCTAGAACCACTCTCGGCACCAAATATCTTAGGCTGGGTTCTCTAGAGGAGCAAATCTAATAAAGCATATATGTAAATATATAGAGAGAGATTCATTTCAAGGAAATGGCTCATGCAGTTGTGGAGGATGGCATGTCCCACATCTGTGGGTCAAGTGTCAGGCTGGAGGCTTCTCCTGACTCATGTGGTTGTAGGGGCTAACAAACACAAAATCAGCAAGTCAGGTGGAAGGCTGTTGGCTCATGTCCCAAGAACCAAAGATCAGAGGATAACAAGTCAGTTTCAGGATTGAGAGAGAGCGAGCTTTGTCAGAACATCCATGTATTGGATACAGGCCCCACCCCCAAGGAATCTCCCCTTTCAACTGACTAGCTGCTAACATTAGATCACATAATATAGCATGATTCTGTAATATCTGCCAAACCACTGAGAATCATGGCCTAGCCAAGTTGACGCATAACCTTAACCATCACAACTACTCAACAACATAAAAAAAAAAAAAAAAAACTGCCAATACACACAACAATGTGAATGTATCTCAAAGTATTGTGTTAAGTGAAAGAAGCTAGACACAAATAGATACATTCTAATAGGAGGTGAGTTTCATAGGGGATGAGGGGACAAAATGTTCTAAAATTGAATTGTGATTGCACAGTCCTGTGACTATACTAAAAACATTAAATTATTCACTTTAAGTCGGTGAATTTTATGGGATGTTAATTATAGCTCAATAAAGTTGGAAAAAATACACTCTGTATGATTCGTCATATGCAGTTTTATTTATTGTGCATATTTATAATTACATGAAATTTTCTATAACTTTGTTTATATCTTATTTATATCCTATTATACTTAAGATTTTACTCTTCTCTGGGTGGTGCAAATGGTTAAGTGCTGGACTACTAAACTAAAGTTTGGTTGGTCTTGGAAGTAAGGCCTGGCAATCTGCTTCTGAAAGGTAACAGCCTAAAAAACCCCATGGAGCTGTTCTACTCTGTACACTTTGGGTTGTTGTGAGTCATAGTAGACTTGGAGGCAACTAATAACAACAACAGCACACTTAAGATCTTGGCATTTCGGTGTATACAAAATTCTCCTCCATAATAAAATTAATCATGTTAAGAAAAAATGAAGAATGTAACTTTTTTAAGCTTCTTGTCAGGGATACTTTTTTATTTGTTCATGTTTGGGAACTGCCCTTTTCTCCCCAGAAAACCTCGTTATGTGAGTATACCCTCTTGATTTGTGTGTGTATGTGTGTGTGGGTGTGTGTGAGTGCGGGTGTGTGAGATCCTCAATCTTGCCAACTGCAGGACAAAAAACTGGATTTGGCCTTTTGTTTCTGTTTCTTAAAAATAACCCTTGGAATTGCCAGCAATCAAGATGTCTTTGTTTTCCAAAATAGTCAGGCAACACTCAAACATGTGCAAGGGTGTTGGGAGCCTCAAAGGCCACACCTGGCACAAATAACTTCAGGAAGGTAGGGGGCATGATGCAGTCAGTAATGCAGATTCATTGATCTGATGGATCACGCGTACACAGCGAGGCACTAATCATGACTATCTATTGTGTAAGAGATCCTGAATACAGAAGCAGTTGGTTTTTCTGAATTGAGGAGAGATGTGACATGTCCCTGAGGACAGGGAAAGTCTCACACCCAGACCTGTCTCAGAGCAAGACCGGTGTGTCTCTTTGCGCTTATCCTTTTGTGGTTATATTAAAGTGGTTATTTTAAGTATAGCCCTTTCCATGAGTTCTGTGGGTTGTTCTGGCAAATTACTGAACCCATTGTGGGAAGGGAGAGGCAGTAGTGCCTGGTATCTCTCTATCTGCCGGTTGATGAAAAGGAAAGATTTCTTCTAACCTTTGAGTATCCAGCTTTGGGTGGCTGATGGACAGAAGACAGCTGTGCAGGGGATCATTTTTTAAAGACCTTACTCTGGATGGTTGGGGTCAGAGAGAAAGAGAACACCTTGTGGGTGGCTGGTGTCAGAAATAATTGAATAGTGGGAAAGCAGGGATGTGAGTTACCTTCACATTTTGGGAATCGGCCTCATGTTGATTATTATTCATGCACATCCAAACCAAATTTTTGATGTGGGGAGTCCCTCCTGTCTCTGTGGGGTTTCTCTAGTTAGAATTTCTAAGAGTCTCTCTACATTCATTTATACCAGTGAATTCAGTGCTATTCTCTTTTTCATCAAATATTTCAATGCAATTATACGTAAAATTCAATTAACTATACTATCCACTTGGCAATGCAATGAACTGAATTTAGGAAGCCTAAGGAAAAAAAAGTGGGCAAGTATATTTTAATAAGTATATAAAGAGTGATGAGGCCCCAAATTATATTGCATCAATATGATTCACATTTATCAATATAAGTTGTATCTTTTGTTTATTGCCTCTATAATGCTTCAAAACAAACCACACCCGAATTCAATAGCTGAAGATAATATGCATTTATTAATCTTCCAAGTTCACTTTGGACCAGACTTGGCTAATCTTTCCTGGCCTAGATGATACCTCTGTAGAAAGCTTGCGGTAGGCTGAGGGCTGAATGATAGATACCTGATGGCTTCATTTGGGATTGAGTTGGCCTTGCTATACATGGTCTTTCACCCTTAATCATTTTTGCCTGGATTTGTTCATGTAGTGATCCCAGGAGTCCAAGAGAGGGAGATATCATACTCAACGTCCCTCAATACCTAGGTTTAGAACTAGCACCCACAACTTTCTGACTTTTTTTGGGCTAAAGCGAGTCACACAGCCACTCCACAACCTGTGAATGAGGAAATAGAATCTACTTCTGCAGATGAGACAATAGAAGGACTCCCACTGCAAGATTATGAATAAAGGGAAAGGTGAAGAATCAGGACTATTTCTTATAATTATTCCCTCACATTAACACTGCATGCAAATATATAATTATTTAAAGGAAATCTTTAAATATATGTACCCATGTCCCTCTCCCAAAAAACTAGGAAAGAATGGCATATTCTGAAATTTGAAATATAAAATCCAGACATAGGAGATGAGCACATACTTACTGTCTCCTTAAACCAAATGACTTATAAGTGAGAAGAAGATTTGTACTTTTCTAAATTTATGGCATTTACACACCTGGGGGGAGGGCTTTGCCTTCAGAAAGATTCATTGGTGAGCTAAAGAATTTGTGGTGAACAAAAGAAGAACAAAAACATGTGACTGAATTTCAGGGCTTTCTGGGAAAGAGTAACTGTCTTACTCATTGACTCTGTCTATTGAGTGCAGGAGGTATATACATCAATTTTGCAATGCCATAGCTTCAACCACTTGCCAAGTTTTTTTCTCACACTGGCATCCTACTTTAAAAGTACTACCAGATGGCCAAGCAAATATGGTCCAACATTACTCTCAGCATGTTTCCAGATTGTTTTCCAGCTGATCTCTACTTTCCCAGTTGCCACAGTTTGCTATTCTTTTCACTTATTCTGTGTTTACTTTCTGGCAACTCATCTATTTCCCCAGTGGTTTTTAAACTACCTAGGTATAATAATGACTGAAAAACAACATTAACATGCTGTTTCCCACCTCAATACATCCTCACATGCTGTTTTCTTTGCTTGAAACACCTTACTTTCTCCTTTTCCATCTGAATAATTCTTATTTGTGTTTTAAAATTTAGCTTTATTCCCAATGGGAAAAAATTCTAGAGTTTACATTAATGTAATGCCAATCATATCTGATACCCTAATTCTTTACCCCCATACTCCCTATATTTACCTCTATTATGCTGGAATCATTGCTTTACTTACTGTCTCCTGTACTATACTTTCTTGAAGAAAGGACCCTTGTGGCAGAAACAGTTTCTGGCGTATATTTGTTTAATAAACCAGTAGGCCCCTCGAAGCGTGCCATTAATGACAATAGAGTTCTAGATCTAGAACTAGAGAAGGGATCTAGAGAAGCCAGAAAAGATGGTTGAAAATCAGGCCAAACACTACTCTTTATTAAACCATGGAATCTCCACTAACCATATTAAATTGTAAATTTTCTTAGGCTGGATATTCAGTAGAGTCACTTTAGAATATTGTCGTTATCTTTTGTAGTAGGTTAATTACAGAAATAAAGAATACAGACTAAATAAAACATAGATTTAGATTCAATTGTGTAAGTGATAATTTAAAAGACTCACTATTTAATACATTTTTTCCACTCAGATATGTGCAATAAATCTTCTTTGTATCATGCTACTAATCTGGATTTTCTAAATAAGCAAATAAATTTGCAGAGCATTCAAAAAATATTTTAGCCTTTCTATGAATACGATGGTACTTTTCAGAGTCAAGCTTTAGCTTAAAGCTTTAAATTTTTATTAGATTGCCTTTCTATTTTACCTAAGCAACTGATAAATGTTTATACAAATTGTGTGTATGTGTGTATATATACATATATGTGTATACATATACATATAAGAAAATGTTAAAAAATAAGCTTACCTCTAAAAAATTGTGCTCAACTACCTCTTCAAAGATCTTAATGCTTTCAGATTGAAAAAAAAGTCAACTTTGTAGAAGAAAAGTTTGCTATTGAAAGCTCATCTTTATATAATAGTATAAAGTCATAATTTTTAAACATAATCTCTGATTATGAGAGTACCAATATATCTGTGGAAGAATTAATGCTGGATTTCTAAATATTTTTCAGTATAAATCTGATGTGAATTTATATTTGAATTTGTATTAACATAAAAAAGATTAGCATATCTTTTATAGCCTCTTTATTTAAGAACAGAAACATGTGATTAAGTATTTCACATGTCCTATGGAAAAAAATCACTAAAATAGAAAAAAAGTAGATCCACCAAAGGAAAATATTTATTTTGTTGTCAGCTTTATCTTTATTGAGTTACAACTGACATAAAATAAAATTCACATATTTAAAATGTATAGCTTGATAAGTTTTGACATATATACCCACAAAACCATCACTGAAATCAAGATAGTGAACATATCCAACACTCCAAAAATTTATTATTGTCTCTTTTCATTTTCTCAGATTTTATATAAAGGGGATTGTATAGTATGTACTCTATAATACCTCTATTCTTTCATTCAGCATAATTATTTTGAGATCCACCCATGTTGTTGTATATATCAATAGTTCATTCATTTTTATGACTACTACTGTGATGCAGTTAAATTACTTGGAAACAGCTTAATCCTTTTAATTCTTGCCTTTAAGGTTTGTTGGACAGGAGCAGATCAGTCTTTAGTTGAGGCCTAATTATTCTCCATTACTTAAACAAGATTCTTCTCTTAATAGATTTGATGCCCTTGGAATAATAAGGTTTTCCAGTCTGGTCAAAAGGAACAATAGTATTCTCAATCCAGTGCCAAGCATTACACAATATTCCTAATGTTCCTTTAATATTTTCAAGTACATCTTTCCCCAGCCTTGGGTAGTTTCCTCACACTTCACATTTATGATCCAAACGGTACTCTGCTGAATATCCAAGAACGATACTCTGTAGACCTCCAGAATTCTCAGTATAGCTGTCTTCTCTTCAGTAACCTGTCCTAACTCAAGCCATCTTGGTTTTCCCCGATGCTAAACTCCAGCTACTTAATTCAAGGCATTAACAGACTCCATCTGGGTTCTCCTTCCTTGTGCAAAAGCCTGCAAACTTTCTGAAGGCAATAAGCTGGGATAATGAGGTCTCACCTCATTTGTTCCCCGTCTCTCAGGAATCACACTCGGTCCTCTTTTTGCCTGATGTCCAATGTCTCTAAAACCATTTTTCTTATATACTTTGTCTGTTTTTGTTGTTGTTGTTGAGGAGTGGTGGATTCACTTCATGTGGAAGTAAAATCCAGTTTCTTCCCGAAAAGAAAGTGGGAGATTGAGAAGAGAGAATGTAAAGCATAATGTAAGCACAGATAACTCTTTTCCAGACTTTAAGGATCTACTTGAAGTTTATTATGAATTTAAAGTGAGATTGCCTTATCATTCTTAGATTTTTTTTTCCAGCCACGTTTAGCTACACAAATACAATTATAGAATAGGCAAAGTAGATTTTGTAGAGTTGAAATTTTGCTTACAGTATAGTGAAGCAAGAGTCATGTTGAGATGCAAGGGTGTATGCAAGGGAATGATTAAATATTAACCACTATATTTAGCATGTGTAATGAGGGAAGTTAGAAAGTTAGACATTTGAGAGACAGTAAAAACGTGGTAGAATTAATAGACTGGATATGCTAGTGTGGTCAAAAAGTGCCAGAATTTGGTGCGTTAACGGGGGTGATCTGTAAAAATAGAAAACCGTGGTCCAAAAGTGATATACATTTAGTGTTTAAGATAGACTGGAAGACAAGATGATTGGAGGATTAAGATAGGAATGGGTTTGGCAAGAATAATAGTATGACAGTGAGTCAGAAGCTAAAGTTGTAAAGAAATGAGGGGTAATGCCCTGGGATTTGAGATATAACAGCAACAATGAGGGGTTAGTGGGCACCGGATGTTACAAGAATCAATTTTAAGAGTTTTTAGGGAAGAGGGCAGGGGAATGGTCTAAAATTGGCAAGAGAAGTGATGAGGATATTTACTCCTCATTCCTTCCCCAACCTTCACCTAGACTTAGGGATATGTATAAGTGTGTGGGTGAAAAAGACTCATCCCCTTTTAGAAGGCTGAGAAGGTAACAATGTCCACAGGGAGAACTAGATTTCCACTGAGTGAAGAAAGTAAAAGAAGTCTTTAAAAAACTGATTGAGAGTTTAGCTAAAGGATTTTACTGATAATGAATAGTGAATTGCAGAAGCCACAGTGGACAGTCTTCAGGAGTAGGAAAATGCCAAAAAAAAGACAGAATTAGATATGTAAACAGTGTCTGTGAAAGACCTAGATGCTGTATTGATCTTGTGGCAAACCCCAACAAGGAGAATCACAATCACAGCTGAGGGGTCATGTGGTTTTGGAGCAGAGCCATTCACTCTTCAGCAAGTACAGGCAGTGCCTGGGTTACGAATGTTCGACTTACGTACAACCTGTAGTCATGAACCAATCCCCGTAAAATGTAAAAATTCAAGGTATGTCAAATGGTTCATAATAACAAAGGAGAGCTACTTTGGGACGTGCATCAAACATTATTATTATTTTTACTGTATTATTATGTTAAAGATGTTTTAATGTATCTGGAAGTGTTTAATGTTTTTAATGCATAGAAATGTACACTATATACTATATAGGAAGACAAACATTTGACTAACTGACATTAGATATGAGCCATACCAAGTTGTTCCAACTTAAGTGCAAATTTCACTTAATGACACATTTAGGAATGGAACTCATTTGTAATCCAGGAACTGCCTGTAAATATAACCCTTTTGAGAAATAACTGCTGACTTGCCACTGGGCCCTGGTGAAGACTGAAGTACTTGACCACAGGACACCAAGTGACTGTGTTACTTGAGCGGCTCAATACAAAATAAGTTCTAAATTATTCCCTAGACATAAATGTGACTGTGCCCAGAAGCATGTGGCCCAAAGTAGGAAAACGTTAACTCTACAAGTGAATAAACCGTAAGTGCTCTTACTTGGAGGAGGCAATTAAAAATATTAACAAGATTATCCACTCTAGAAAAGTAAGTTAGCCTTTTTCCCCAGCCACCCTAGTACTTACTTAATGGGCATGTGAACAAAGAGGTCAAGGAGGGGAAGATGGAGCTTATGCATGACTGAACCCTTAACCATGCTACTACGACTCTTGAATACACAAAATTCCAGCAGCAATGATCAACCACATGTCCAGGATTTAGTTCTATACTCCAAGAGGGCAGCACGTTAATTGAAGGAGATCATTTCCATTATAGAGGGGTGCAGTGAATTTCCCTTACACAAATAGTTGAGGATTTAAGTTTTCTTTTCCTGCTTGGTAAATTTTGTTTGTCTTGACATTTCCTAACTTAGTGATTGCCTCATGTATTGTTAAGGGTATAAATCAGAGTAGGCAGTTTATTCTCATGACAAATAAACCCCAACATCTCTTTTTGGCTTATTACTACCAATTTAATTTTTTGCTCATATCATAATTCACTTTAGGTTGCTTGAGTTTCCTCGGTGATTCTCCATCAAACTCTGTACCAGGGATCCAGCACCACTATTATACAAGTAGCCCCCAAACTTTCTTCAGAGAGAAAAACAGACGCAATATTGCACAAGCAATTTTGTGAGCAGTCCTGGAAGTGGTGTACTTCAGTTCCTCCCCCATATTACTAGCCAGAATATGAACCAATGGTGTAAACCATACTGTGAGGCATTCTAGGAAAACAGAATGCCAAAGAGGAAGAAAAATAAACACAACTGGTGAGCCCACAGCATTTTCTTTGCTACAGTCCACCCTCCTGTCCACAAAATAGAGAAAACCCCACACATATACTATAAATAACTTGATTTTTATGTCTTTTCTTTTTACTGCTTTATATTATATAAAACTATCAGTGATGGTCTATTTTACAATATACTAAATAAGTAGTAGAATATAAGATAGAATTGCAATAGATTGATAGGCAGAATGGACATCAGTCCATGACATAACTCACTTTGAAATCTTCAGTAACTCACAAGGTCTTGAGTTGTCTCCTTTCGAGAGAAGTGAGTGAATTTTCAACTCTTTGAGGGGTACTTTCATTATGTTAAACAAAATAATTATTAAGTTTTAGAAATGCAAATATGAGGAGAAAAGTGTGTGTATTCTGGGCAGCCAAAGGGCTTAGACAATTGTTAATGCTTGATTTTTTTGTCGATGTAGTTAATTTAGACTGAACAACATCTCAGTTCCCTTCCTGTATTTGGGAAATTTCTTACCAAATGAACCTTGGTCAGATGCAGAGTCTGCCTTTCAATACAGAATTCTTAAAGCCAGATACTTCTCTTTTTCCATCACCCTGACACAGTAGTGTCTAACCAGTACAGAATTTTTAATATGAAGAAAGAGATAGTGGAAAATTCACTAAATCAATATATCTTACAGTTAATTCACTCTGATGTATCGAGCAAGGGATAGTGATGCTTAGATAGTAGTTATGGTATATACACAAAAAGACCCGTATTGTACACTGTAAAATGATTAGTTTTTCTGCATGTTAATTGTATCCCAATAGTGCTATTACTAAAAGAAAAAAGAAAAAAATAATTTTTTCAGGATCCTATAGCTCACTCACATGCATAGGTAATATTGTTCTTCTTGCACAGCTGAATAGAAGTTATTTTTATTTTTATATCACTATGTTAGTTTTTCCTTTTATACTTCTTTACCTAAGGCATAAATTTAAGTCAATAATTTGTGATAATGACATTTGAGACATTTGCAAAGAGGTACAACCTGTATTAACCTTCATTATCACAAACAATATACCTGATCAACAGGAATGTAATCCCTATAAAAATGTCTGCAAACAACTACATCTTAAAATTTATTGCCCTAAAATCTATTAGTGCGTCAATGCATCAATATGAAAAATAGCTAAATTGACAATGTTTCCTCATAGTATTCAACCACTCCTTGAATACACATGTGGTAGACAAAATAACCACCCTTCCAAAGAAGTCTATTCCTAATCCCCAGAACCTGGGAAAATGTTATCTTACAAGGCAAAAGAGACTTTGCAGAGGTGATTAGGTTAAAAATCTTAAAATGGGAAGATTACCCTGGATTATCTCACTAGGCCCAATGCTGTCCTTGTAAGTTAAAGACGGAGGCAGAAGAGTTAGAATAAGAGAAGCAGATGTGTTAATAAAAGGAGAGTTTAGAGTAATCTGATTGCTGACTTTGGAAATGAAGAAACGACCACAAGCCAAGGAATGTAGGCGGCCTGTAGAAGCTGAAAAAGGATAAAAAAAGTGTCTTAGGCTGGGTTCTCTAGAGAAGCAAAACCAGTAAAGTATATAAATATATATATAAAGAGAGATTATATCAAGGAAACAGCTCACATGGTTGTAGAGTCTAGAATGTCCCAAGTCCATGGATCAGGGTAGAGGCCTCTCCCAAGCCACACAGCTGCAGAAGCTGGCAAGCCCAAGATCGGAAGGTCGGAGAGCAGGGTTCCCACTTACAGGCTGTGCAGATCGACAAATCCCAGGTTCGGCAGATAAGCTGACAGCTCAAGTCCCAAGAATGGGAGATGAGACGACAGGAAGCAGCTGCAGGATCCAAGAAGAGCAAAAAGCCAGAACATCTGCTTATATACATATGTGGGCCACACCCCCAAGGGGACTCCCTTTCATCTGATTGGCTACTCACAGTATATTCAATCATGGGAGTGATTACATTAAAACACGGAGAATCATGGCCCAACCAAGTTGACACACAATCTTAACCATCACAGAAAGAAAAAATATTTTCTGACTAGGGTCTACAGAAGGAAAGCAGCCCTGCTAATGTCTTGGTTTTAGCCCAGTGAGACCTGTGTTGGACTTCTGACCTCCAGAACCGCAAAACAAAATATTTATGTCGTTTTAATCCATTAAGTTTGTGGTAATTTGTTACAAAACCATAGAAAAAAAATTATATAGATAGATGATAGATAAAGAGTGGAGATATATGTATTAATAAGTTGAATTCATTTTTTGTATTGTTGTTGATGTTATTCCTCATTTAGGTGAATTCATTTTTAGTACTGTTGTTGTTAGGTGCCTTTGAATTGGTTCTGACTCAATAGCCATACGTACAACAGAATGAAACACTGCTGGTCCTGCAAGATCCTCATAATAGTCGTTATGCTTAAGCCCATTGTTGCAGCCACCGTGTCAATTCATCTCGTTGAGGGTCTTCCTCTTTTTTTTTGCCAACCATTTACTTTACCAAGCATGATGTCCTTCTCCAGGGACTGGTTCCTCCTGATAATATGTTCAAAGTATGTGAGATGAAATCTCGCCATCTTTCCTTCTAAGGAGCATCTGGCTGAACTTCTTCCAAAACAGACTTGTTTGTTTTCTTCGCCACACCATAATTCAAAGACATCAATTCTTCTGTCTCCATTATTCACTGTCACCTTTCGCATGCATATGAGGTGATTGAAAACATTATGTCTTGGGTTAGGCTCACCTTAGTCCTCAAGGTGACATCTTTGCTTTTGAACACTTTAAAGGAGTCTTTTGCATCAGATTTTCCCAATGCAATGCATTGTTTGATTTCTTGACTATTGCATCCATGGGTGTTGATTGTCGATCCAAATAAAATGAAATCCTTGATAACGTCAATCTTTTCTCTGTTTATCACCATTTTGCTTATTGGTCCATTTGTGAGAATTTCTGTTTTCTTTATGTTGAGGTGCAATCCACACTGAAGGCTGTGGTCTTTGATCTCCATCAGTAAGTGTTTCAAGTCCTCTTCACTTTCAGCAAGCAAGGTTGCGTCATCTGCATAAGGCAGGTTGTTAATGAGTCTTACTCCAATTCCGATGCCCAGTTCTTCTTCATATAGCCCAGATTTTAGGATTATTTCCTCACCATACAGATTGAATAAGTATGGTGAAACATACAACCCAGACATACATCTTTCCTGACTTTAAACAACACAGTATCCCTTTGTTCTGTTTGAAAGACTACGTCTTTGTCTATGTACAGCTTTCTCATGAGCACAATTTAAGTGTTCTGAAATTCCCATTCTTTGCAATGTTATCTATAATTTGTTATGATTCACACAGTCGAATGCTTTCACATAGTCAATAAAACACAGGTAAGCATCTTTCTGGTATTCTCTGCTTTCAACCAAGATCAATCTGATGTCGGCAAATGATATTGCTCTTTGCACATACTCTTCTGAATCTGGCTTGAACTTCTGGCAGTTCCCTGTCGACGTACTGCTGCAATCACTTTTAAATGATCTTCAGCAAAATTTTTCGTGCGTGTGATACTAATGACATTGTTTGATAATTTCCACATTCTCTTGGATAACCTTTCTTTAGAATAAGCATAAGTATGGATATCTTCCAGTTGATTGGCCAGGTAGCTGTCTTCCAAATTTCTTGGCATAAACAAGTGAGCACTTCCAGGGTTGCATCCGTTTGTTCAAACATCTGAATTGGTATTCTGTCAATTCCTGGAGCCTTGTATTTCGCCAATGTTTTCAGTGCAGCTTGGAGCCCTGGTGGCATAGTGGTTAAGAGCTCAGCTGCTAACCAAAAGGTTGGCAGTTTGAATCCACCAACCTCTCCTTGGAAACCTCATGGAGCAGTTCTACTCTGTCCTGTAGGATCACTATGAGTCGGAATCAGCTCGACTGCAATGGGTGT
The DNA here is from genome assembly GCA_030035585.1 of Dugong dugon. Lineage (NCBI taxonomy): Eukaryota > Metazoa > Chordata > Mammalia > Sirenia > Dugongidae > Dugong > Dugong dugon. Next base: position 42,679,887 of record CM057479.1, read on the forward strand.
GGGTTTTCCATGGAGCTTGGACTTCTTCCTTCAGTATCATTAGTTCTTGATCATATTCTACCCCCTGAAATGGTTGAATGTTGACCAATTCTTTTTGCTACAATGACTCTGTGTATTCCTTCCATTTTCTTTTGATGCTTCCTGCATCATTCAATATTTTGCTCATAGAATTCTTCACTATTGTAATTCAAGGCTTGAATTTTTTTCCTTCAGTTCTTTCAGCTGGAGAAATAAGGAGAGTGTTCTCCCCTTTTGGTTTTCTAACTCCAGATGTTTACACATTTCATTATAATACTTTACTTTGTCTTCTCAAACCACCTTTTGAAATCTTCTTTCAGCTCTTTTACTTCATCATTTCTTTCATTTGCTTTAGCTACTCAACATTCAAGTGCAAGTTTCAGAGTCTCTTCTGACATCCATTTTGGTCTTTTCTTTCTTTCCTGTCTTTTTAATGATCTCTTCCTTTGTTCATGTATAATGTCTTTGATGTCATGCCACAACTCATCTGGTCTTCCGTCATTAGTGTTCAACATGTCAAATCTATTCTTGAGATGGTTTCTAAATTTAGATGGGATATACTCAAATCGTACTTTGGCTCTCGTGGACTTGTTTTAATTTTCTTCAGTTTCAACTTGAACTTGCATAGGAGCAATTGATTGTCTGTTCTGCAGTTGGCCTCTGGCCTTGTTCTGACTGATGATATTGAGCTTTTCCATCATTTCTTTCCACAAATGTAGTCAACTTGATTTCTGTGTATTCCATCCAGTGAGGTCCATGTTGTATAGTTGTTGTTTATGTTGTTGAAAAAAGGTATTTGCAATGAAGTCGTTGGTCTTGCAAAATTCTATCATGCAATCTCCAGCATCATTTCTATCACCAAGGCCATATTTTCCAACTACTGATCCTTCTTCTTTGTTTCCAACTTTCACATTCCAATCACCAGTAATTATTAATACATCTTGGTTGCATGTTGGATCAGTTTCAGACTGCAGAAGTCGGTAAAAATATTCAATTTCTTCATCTTTGGCCTTAGTGGAATAATAGTTGATTAACTGGTCTTCCTTGTAGGTGTATGGATATTCTCCTATCACAGTGGTCAGCTCTACTCTGAGGAGGCAGCTCTTCCCCGGTCGTATTTTAAGTGCCTTCCAATCTGAGGGGCTGACCTTCTGGCACTATATCAGACACCATTCCTCTGCTATTCATAAAGTTTTCAGTGGTTAATTCCTTTCAGAAGTAGACTGCCAGGTCCTTCTTCCTAGTCTGTCTTAGTCTGGAAGCTCAGCTGAAACCGGTCCACCATGGGTGACCCTGCTGGTATTTGAATACTGGTGGCATACCTTCCAGCATCACAGTAACAGGCAAGCCACCACAGTAAGACAAACTGACAGAAGCATGGAGATTTTTAGCATTAGGCACTAGTAAAGAGGTTACCTCTTTATAAACCATAACATCTTATCAGATGATGAGAAGTATTTAATCTTCATATTTGCACATTTCAATTTGGTTTCCAGAAAAACTTCATGAAAATTTATACTTATCTTTAACTTGGATTTTCAGTTTAATAATTGTTCCAACATTGTCCTGATATTACACGGCTTTTCTCTGAGTGATCTGAATGCCCTTTACAATATCTACAACTTAATAACTGTGTCAAGTTCTTTTGTAGAAATAATTAGCTATGCCTACTAAAAAGAGCCTCAAAAAAAAAAAAAAAAAGAACAATAACGTGATTAATGTATTTGGGTGAGGGCACAGGAATAAAAATTATTCTCAGAGTTTGAGTGTAGATGACAATTTTAGAAGTTTTAAAGTTCACAGTTAAAGTTTTAAGTTAGCGCTTAGTGTATGAAATTGTATTTTTTTCTCTATAACAGAATTCAACTTAGCTTACAATCTACCGTTTACATTGAAAGCAGAAAAAAACTCAAACCTAGTATATGAAGGTCACTTTCAGTCAATTCAAGACTTAAACTGAGACAAATTCACAGTTTCCTCTTGTCCCTCATTTTCTCTTTTTCTGGATGTATTTGAGATGGGAAGGGAGCTATTAATCATCTTGGCAACAGAGGAGTGGTTTCTGGACTTGAAGTAAATATAGGTTCTCTTGCTCAGTCTGAAATATTTGATAGGTCTCTACTGTATCTGCTGTAATCTGCCAGGCTGTATGTCTAGTGATCAGTTCTCAGTGGCCAGAACGTGGAGGGGAACTCAGAATTTGCCCACTTGCTCACCTGGGCCCATCATTTTCTGTATAGATCCTGGCTTTGGATACCTACACATGTCTTTGCTATCATAGCTTCATTCCTTACCACCGTATCCCTCTGACAAGCACATTGTTTCATGTTCCTCAATCCTTAACTACTTTTCTATGCTGCTCACAGGGAAAGGATGGGGATAGCATGAACTTTTCACATTCTTTCTCACTCTCAAAGAAATGGTGGTAGGAGGTTGCTACTGGAGGTATATGTGAGTATGCAACAGGGTGGAGCCATTTCTATTCTGTCTGTCCCAAGATGGCATTGAGCCCTCTGGTTGGCGAGAAATATACTATTTATCACTCTTTTGCATTTTCTCTTACAAGATTTGGTTTTACTTTTATTTTTTTGTCTTGTTTTGGAACCTCTATGGTATAAATTAGCCAGGTTCTGGTTCTTCATATTTAAAGAGAGGCTTTTGAAGTTAAAAATAACAAAACAGAATGAACAACAAAAAAATCCTTTTTCTCTCAGTTGAATGCTTTCAAGAATAATTGCTTCATTTAAGTGCTTAGTAAAGGTGAATTTGAAACCTAAAGCTGAGCTTGTTCCCTGAAGCAAAGACTGAAACTGACTCAAGAGTAAAGAGCTGTGGAACAATTAAGAAAACTAAAAATAGTGGGAACTAAAACATAGCAGTTAATATTTCAAGACCTGTATCCCAATACACACAGAAATAGTGAAGTCAAGGAATGTGCTTATTTGGGGAAGAACATGAGTAGTTTGTTCTGACCCAAGCTCACTAAAATATTTGAGAACTTGGTCCTATACAGCATTTTGTTTTAACTTTTCTTTACTGTGCAATGGCATTAAGGCTTAGAGTCTGTGCTCTGGAGACAGGATCTTTGAATGTGAACTTGCCCTCCTGCTAGCTTTGTGACCCTGTGCAAAATAATTATCCTTTCTAAGCCTTGGTTCTTCATCCAAGTAATGCATATAATATTAGTACTTACAGGATTATTGTATGAAATGAAATATTTCATATAAATATGTTTAGAATAGTACATACAATATTGCTAACATACCTGTTGTTGTTGTTACTTATACAGTTATTGGTATATTTGAAATCATAATAGCACTGTGCGATTAACAAAAAGTGGAAATCTGTCATACATGGATATTTGCATGAAATATTGCTAAATACATTTTCTATTAATTTTGTAGATAATTTTCATATGATTATACTAGGTATGGGTTCTCCAGTTGATCTTAATGTAGGTGAAGAAGGTTTTCCATATTTGGTGAAAAATAATCACTATGTGCTGAGTCCTGTACAGAGCTACAGGAAAACATAGTTTCTGTCTTTTATGAGTTTTATATTCAAAAGTAACGTGACGTCAGCATCTACTGACATCTGTATTTTGGTTGAAATGAGCAGTTTATTTAGCCATGTGTAAAAAAGAGTCTTCTTTTCCATTTAAATGAATTAGTTTTCTCTAAAATTCTTAAATTATTTGATAATACAGCCATAAAGTTTTAAAGCTTATAATGAACATGGAAACATTTTAATAAGAGAAAGGAGTTGTATTAAAAATCATAGTGATGAGTAAGATAAACTAAAGGATATGATGGCAGAGTGGCAGAGTGATGTAATCAGGATAAACAATTAAATATTTCATGATTCATCACAATATTTTCAATGTTATGTAGTTTTTATTTCTGTTCCATTTATTTGTTCTCTATTGAAAAGGAAAAAAATCAGTACCATGGGTTGTATGAAGAAGGACATTTCTTAGATAAAAGATTTCAAGAAAAGAGGTTTTCCATTTTTACACAATTTGGGAAGGTATCAGTGCAAAGCAGATTTTGAGGTGGTAAATAGGAAAGTAAATAATTATAGCACATATATAATATCTACTGTAATCTTTAAAATTTGTAGTTTTGTTTTGTTTTTTAATATGAGACTTAACCGTTCAAATTGTATTACTCTGTTTTATTCTGCCTGTGCAAATGTTCTGTTAAAAGCTTGGGGGGGTGTGTGTGTGTTTTGAGTATTATTATATAGTGCCTATTTTAATTTGCAGCTTATTCACTAATATAATTTACTATTTTATACTCCATTTCTAAATCTGATTTTACATTATTTTCACAAGAAGGTCTATGCTTCTTTTGTCATATCCAAGACTCTAACATACCACCAGTAACCAGTTGCTGTAGAGTGGATTTCGACTTATGGCGAACCCATATGTATAAGAGTAGAACTGTGTTCTATAGAGTTTTCAGTAGCTGATTTTTTGGAAGTAGATTTAGATCACAAGGCCTTTATTTTGAGTTGCCTCTGGATGGACTTGAACCTCCAGCCTTTGGGTTAGCAGCTGACAGTATTAACCGCTTGCACTGCCCAGGGATTCCAAAACTCTATTATAGTTTCTACAAATGTTTGGCATAAATTTGATAATCTGTCAGTCTTTATATAATCCATATTTTACCATCTTTTGTCCCCTTTTATCTCCCCATCTTTTAATGAACTATCTTATCTTTCTGCCAAAGCCTATTGCAGATATTGTTAAATACATCGTGCAGGTGACTTAAATTTATCCATGAAACAAGCCTAACCATCATGGGACTTGCTTTTCTTTCTCCATGTTTTTCTTGTTCTCCCACTCTGCCACTCCCCATTGCTTTGTCCTTCCACCTTTTCTGAGCACCATTTACAGCCATTTGGGTATCTGAGTCAAGACTAATATCTGCTAACAAGCCTCCCTTTTAGTAGCCCCAACGCTATTTTGTTGGATTCTCTTGCAGCTAAAATTGGTGGCGTTATTAGCCTATAACTAAAGGACTGTGTGGAAAGTGATTAGTACAACTTATAAGGAATGCCTTAAAAAGATGCTACTTGCCTCTAATGGCTTGTTTTGTTTTATTTTGTTTCCCTTCCTACTGTCAGGAGCACTGTCAGCTCCTGAGCACTGTCAACATCATGAACTAGCTTTGATCACTTAAGGCAGAGTGGAGCAAAAAGAATGAGACTGAATCTTGGGATGACCTTATGCAGCAGAATAGCTCTTGCCCTAGAGTACCTACCAGGTTTTATATATATATATATATATATATATATATATATATACATATACGTATATATATATATATATATATATATATATATATATATAGGTGTGTGTGTGTGTGTGAGAAACAAATATCTATCTTGTTTAAGCCACTTTTAAGGTAGTTGAGCCAATATCTTACCCAATTTCCACTCTTCAGGCTTCCACTGACCCTGCCACCTATCAATAACCACCATCCAATCACTATTGTGGGCCCATTTGGCCACTGCTACTATATTGGTATGAGTACCTGTGAACATTCAGGTGCCCATAGGGACCACTACTCATTCTGACAACCATTGCTATTGATTGTGATAATTTTGCCTATGAAGGTCCCCACTGACTCTGACATTTGGGTGGGGCCACTGATGCCATGGGGCCCTCATATTCTTGAAGCCTTTCACTAATAAAAGGAAGAGAATGACATTTTATTTTTAATACTTGTAATATTGTGGGTTGTAGCTGAAGTAATGTCTTGCTTGCCAAAAATTCAAGCCAGACTTAGAAGAGGATGTGGAATGAAGGATATCATTCCTGATGTCAGATAGCTCTTGACTGAAACCAGAGAATACCAGGAAGATGTTTACCTATGTTTTATTGACTATGCAAAGGCATTTGACTATGTGGATCATAACAAATTATAACTAACATTGTGAAGAATAGGAATTCCAGAACACTTAATTGTGCTCATATGGAACCTGTACATAGATCAAGAGGCTGTAGTTCAAACAGGACAAGGGGATTCTGCGTTGCTTAAAATCAGGAAAATTGTGCATCAGGATTGTATCCTTTCACCATACAATTTGTATTGTGAGCAAATAAGCCAAGAAGCCAGACTATACGAAGATGAACATGGCATCAGGATTGGAGGGAGAATAATCAACAGCCTGCAATATGCAGATGACACAACCTTGCTTGCTGAAAGTGAAGAAGACGTGAAACACTTACTGATGAAGATCAAAGACTACAGCCTTCAGTGTGAATTACAACTCAACATAAAGAAAAAACAAAAATCCTCACAACTGGACCAATAAGCAACATCATAATAAACGGAGAAAAGATTGAAGTTGTCAAGGATTTCATTTTATTTGGACCCACAATCAACGTCCGTGGAAGCAGCAGACAAGAAACCAAAGGACGCATTGCATTGAGCAAATCTGCTGCAAAAGACCACTTTCAAGTGTTAAAAATTAAAGATATCACTTTCCGACTAAGGTGTGTCTGACCCAAGTCATGATGTTTTCACTCACCTCATATGCATGTGAAAGCTGGACAATGAATAAGAAAGACTAAAGTAGAATTAATGCCTTTGAACTATGGTGTTTGCAAGAATATTAAGTATATTATGGACATCCAGAAAAGCAAACATATCTGTCTTGGAAGTACAGCTAGAATGTTCTTTAGAAGTGAGGATGATGACACTTTGCCTCATGTACTTTAGCTATGTTATCAGGAGGGACCAGTCCCTGAAGAAGGACATCATTCTTGGTAAAGCAGAGGGTCAGTGAAAAAGAGGAAGACCCTCAACAAGATGAATTGACACAGAGGCTGCAACAATAGTCTCAAGCATAGCAACAATTGTGAAGATGGCATAGGACCAGGTCATATTCATTCTGTTGTACATTTGGTCCCTATGAGTCAGAACTGACTCAATAGCAACTAACAGCAACATTGTGGGCTGTCACTGAAATAATGTCTCTCTTGACATGTTCTTAGGAGTTTGTAATTAAATTGCTATTTAAGCTATTAGGCCTTTCTATTCTTAGGATTCAAGCACGCATCTTTGGGAGGCAATGAACTTAAGCAAGGCTGAAACAAATCTGAGAATATCATGCTGTAGTTAGAAACCTTCTTTCATTCAGATGACTAACATCTTATCATTGAGTACATCTTTCTGTGGAATGAGCTCTCTCCAGGAGGATATATCAGTATCTTATGAAATTTCTGGTGGTTCCAACACAACAGTTAGATGTGGCCAGAAATATTTTAATATTAGTTGCAGGTATGACTTTAGAGTAGGGTAAGAATCCTACTCAGTGAGTAATTTTACTTCTCAGAATATTTATTTCTTTAAAGAATGGAGCTTAATAATGGAAGATACTTGACTTTCCTACCATAATGGTTATTACTCCACATGTTATGCAATCCATATGAGTGCTCTGGAAGATGATAAATATATCATCCATATTATGCCCTTAGTAACCAGCGAAATGACCACTAGGTAGATTTGTGGAACCCACTGTGAGATGGGTTTGTGCCAGGGATGCATTTAGCACCTGACCTCCATAGCCCCCCAACTCCAAGAAGTGACATCATGGGTATGTCAGACCCTGATATCAGCGTCAGCATAAAACATTTTATTCTACAGCCCTGAAAACATATGGTTATAACTATCTCCCTGTGCCTTTACTTTTATATGGGATCCTATGTTCCTTTGTTTGGAAAAGTGTCAGGGGAATACTCATTGTATATATTTGTGGTGGTACTGCTTGATTTTTGCTTTAGGTGAGCTGGCTTTCTATTCAGTTAGTGGACTTTGGATTTGTGAACTGGATTAGTCCTGGAGAAAAGGTGAAGAATTGTGATTTTTTTATTTCAGCTAATATCAGACTTCTCTCCAAACAACGAATAGTTTTTCAGGCTATATCTATGTTTACATAGCTATATCTATAGTTATCTACATATCTCTTCTAGGCACTGTATTAGATTCCTAGGATTGCCAAACCAAATAACCACAAATCTGGTGACTCAAAACAACATAAATTTATTCTCTTATAGTTCTGGAAACCAGAAGTCCAAAATCAAGGTTTTGACAGGGTTGGTTCCTTTTGGGGACTCTGAAGGAGAACATGTTCCATGCCTCTCTTTTAGCTTCTGGTAGTTGCTGGCCATCCTTGACATTCCACGTCTTGTGGCACCATAACTTTAATCTCTACCTCTGTCTTCACATGGTCTTCTTTCCTGTTTGTCTCTCTATCTCACTGTGTCTTCTCCTCTTCTTACAAGAACACTAGTCATATTTGATTTAGGACCCACCCTAATCCAGCATGACTTCATCATAAAGTAACTAATTATATCCGTAAAGACTCTATTTCTAAAAAGTAATCTTCTGAGGTTCCGGTGGACATAAATTTTCTGGGGACACTAGTCAAACCAGTGCAAGTGTCCTACCATTTTGTTTCTAGAAGCACCACATCTCTCTGAGGGTTAAGGCACCTTGAAGTTCCTTCACATCTTGCTACCAGTTAGGGTAATTATCTAATTCTCCTCTGACATGTATATCTATATAATGTTCCTAGAGAGGAAATATCAATGTTATAAAGGTGAAAAGTATCCCTAAATTTACTTCTAGATTTAAAGTACTCCCAAACAAAATCTGAATGCAAGTTTTATGGAAATTTGTAAAGCTGATCCTAAAAATACATGGGAATATAATGGACAAAGAATAACCAAGATACTCTTAAAGAAGAAAAACATAGGAAGACTTGAAATAGCAAATTTAAAGCCTTCTTATAAAGCTACATTAATAAGAATGTGTGGGTATTAGTGAAGTTGTAAAGAGAAGTGAACCAATAGGACTAAATAGAGAACCCACGTGTCATGGATTAAATTGGGTCCCCCCAAAATATCTGTCAACTTGGCTAGGTCATGATTCCCAGTGTTGTATGATTGTCTACCATTTTATCATTTGATGTGATTTCCCTTTGTGTTGTAAATCCTATCACTATGATGTAATAAGATGGATTAGCAGCAGTCATATTGATGAGATCTATAAGATTAGATAGTGTCTTAAGTCAATCTCTTTTGAGATATAAAAGACAGAGGCATGCAGAGAAACATGGGGACCTCATATCACCAGGAAAGCAGTGCTGGGAGCAGAGTGGATCCTTTGGACCTGAGGTTCCTGCATTGAGATGCTTCCAGACCAAGGGAAGATGGATGCATAACAAGGACTTTCCTCCAGAGCCCACAGAGAGAGAAAGCCTTCCGCTGAAGCCGGCTTCCTGAATTCAGACTTCTAGCCTACTGAACTGTGAGAGAATAAACTTCTCTTTGTTAAAGCCATCCACTTGTGGTATTTCTGTTATAGCAGTACTAGATGATCAAGACACAGTGTAAAGGTTTGTTTACTCCAAATTGAGTTTCTTAGCTGGGATGACTCAAAGACTAGAACTGTCAGACTGTTTCCATGCGGACTCTCCAAGAGTTTTCCTCACAGCATGTCAGCCTAAGAGTAGCTCAGAGCTCCAAACACAAGTGTTCCAGAGGGCAAGGTGGAAACTATATCATCTTTTATGCCACAGCCTCAGAAAGCACATAGCATCACTCTGCCATAGTTTACTGACCAAATAGCCCTAAGTCCTCCCAGATTCAAGGTGAGAAAACATAGACCACATCTTTTGATGAAAGAATGGCAAAGTCACATTGGTTGTGTTGGTAGGTGCCACGAGTTTGTTCCAAGTCATAGCAACCCTGTGTACGACAGAATGAAACACAGCCCAGTCCTGTGCCATCCTCACAATCCTTGTTATGCTTGATCCCATTGTTGGGGCCATTGTGTCAATCCATCTCATTAAGGTTTTCCTCTTTTTCACTGACCCTCTACCTTACCAAGCATGATGTTCTTCCCTGATCTGGAGATCAGGAGGGCTGGTGCCTCCTAATAACATGTCCATAGTATGTGAGACATAGTCTCTCTATCCCTGCTTCTAAAGAACACTCTGGCTGCTTCTTCCAAGACAGATTTGTTCATTCTTTTGGCAGTCCGTGGTATATTCAATATTATTTGCCAACACCACAAATCAAGGTGTCAATTCTTCTTAGCTCTTCCTTATTCATTGCCCAGCTTTCACATGCATATGAGGAAATTGAAAACACGATGGCTTGAGTCAGGCTCACCTTAGTCTTCAAGGTGACATCTTTGCTTTCTAACACTTGAAAGAGGTCTTTTGCAGCAGATTTGCCCAGTGCAATGCATGTTTTGATTTCTTAACTGCTAATTTCATGGGTGTTGATTGTGGATCTAAGTAAAATGAAGTCTTTGCAACTTCCATCTTTTCTCCATTTATCATGATGTTGCTTATTGGTCCAGTGATGAGGCTTTTTGTTTTATTTATGTTGAGGTATAATCTATACTGGTCTTTGATCTTCATTAGTAAGTGCTTCAAGTCCTCTTTGCTTTCAGCAAGCAAGGTTGTGTCATCTGCATAATGCAAGTTGTTAATAAATCTTCCTCCAATCCTGATGCCACATTCTTCTTCATGTAGTCCAGATTCTCAGATTATTTGCTCAGAACACATACTGAATAAGTATGGTGAAAGTATACAACACTGACTCACACTTTCCTGACTTTAAACCAAGCAATATCCCCTTGTTCTGTTCAAATGACTGCCTCTTGATCCATGAACAGGTTCCTCATGACCACGACTAAGTGTTCTGGAATTCCCATTCTTTCCAGTGTTATCCATAATTTGTTATGATCCACACAGATGAATGCCTTTGTGTAGTCAATAAAACACAGGTAACATCTTTCTAGTGTTCTCTGCTTTCTGCTAGGATCCATCTGACATGAGCAATGATATCACTGCTTCCACATCCTCTTCTGAATCCTACTTGAATTTCTGGCAGTTACCTATCAATATACTGCTGCAGCATAATTTGTTGACTGATCTTCAGCAAAATTTTACTTGTGTATGGTATTAATGATATTGTTCGATCACTTTTGCATTTGACTGGATCACCTTTCTTGGAAATAGGCATAAATATGGATCTCTTCCAGTCTGTTGGCCAGGTAGCTGTCTTCCAAATTTCTTGGCATAGGCAAGCGAGAACTTCTCAAGCTGCTGTCTGTTTATTGAAACATCTCAACTGGTATTCCATCAATTCCTGAAGCCTTGTTTTTCTCCAATGCCTTCAGTGCAGCTTGGACCTCTTCCTTCAGTACCATTGGTTCCTGATCATATGCTACCTCCTGAAATGTTTGACCATTGACCAGTTCTTTTTGGTATAGTGACTCTGTGTATTCCTTCCATCATTTTTTATGCTTCCTGCATCGTTTAGTATTTTCCCTGTAGAATACTTCAATATTGCAACTCAAGGCTTGAATTTTTTCTTCAGGTCTTTCAGATTGAGAAATGCCCAGCATATTCTTCCCCTTTGGCTTTCTGTCTCCAGGACTTTGCACATGTCATTATAATATTTTACTTTGTCCTTTTGAGCAGCCCTTTGAAATCTTTTGTTCAGCCCTTTTACTTCATCATTTCTTCCTTTTGTTTTAGCTACTCGACATTCAAGAGCTAGTTTCAGAGTCTCTTCTCAAATCCATTTTGGACTTTTCTTTCTTTCCTGTCTTTTTAATGACTTTTTGCTTTCTTCACGTGTGATGTCCTTGGTGTCATTCCACAACTTGTTTGGTCTTCGGTCATTAGTGTTCAGAGCGTGAAATCTATTCTTGAGCTGGTCTCTAAATTCAGGTGGGATATGCTCAAGGTCATATTTTGACTCTCATGGACTTGTTCTTGTTACAAGTCACATTATATATCAATATATGTATAAATATATATTAGTATATATATAAATATTAATATATACGTATATATTAATATATATATAATTAAATTTATTAGATAATTCCTGTTTTCCAAAGTGGGTGAAATATTTTACATATATGTATCAAAAATTCTATATGTGTCCTAAAAGTTCTTAAATATATGACCTATGAACCATATTAAAAAAAAAAATTATAAGAGCTTTGATCAGAATAGCCAAGAATTGAAAAGAAACCAAATGTCAACAGTAGAATGGAGAATAAATTTTGGTATATTCATATACTGATGTAAATAGATTCCAGCTTAATGCATTAATATGGATGAATATCACACATATAATATTGAGTGAAATATTAATGAGGTCAAATACCATGAAGTTCTGTGAGGTTGGAGTTTAGAAGACTCTTTTATTTGGATGCTGACTGTCTTAGGCTGGTTTCTCTAGAGAAGCAAAAGCAGTAAAGTGTATAAATATATACAGAGGGAGACTTATATCAAGGAAACAGCTCATGCAACTGTAGAGGCTATAACTTCCCAGGTCCTTGGATCAGGGTAGAGGCCTCTCCCAATTCACGCAGCCACAGAAGTTGGCGGGCCCAAGATCAGCAGGTCGGAGAGCAGGGCTCTGGCTCACTGACTGTGAAGGTCTATGAATTCCAGGTTCGGCAGGCAAGACTACAAGGTTTCTCCCAATTCACATAGCTGCGGGGGCTGGCAAACCCAAGATCGGCAGGTCAGAAAGCAGGGCTCCGCTGACAAGCTGTGAAGATCAACAAATCCCAAGTTAAGCAGATAAGTTGACAGCTCAAGTCCCAAGAACCAGAGGTCAGATGAACATGAAGCAGCCACAGGATCCAGAGTGAGCAAAAAGCCAGAATATCTGGTTATGTTCAGATGCAGGCCACACCCCCAGGGAAACTCCCTTTTCACTGACTGGTTACTCACAGAATATTCAATCATGGGAGTAATCACACATAAACACTGAGAATCATGGCCTAGCCAAGTAGACACACAAGCTTAACCATCACACTGACATTGATAGATAAATATAGGAGCCAAACAGAAGAATATTCATACATCAAAAAATCATTTAGCAATAAAATTTTTAGGCTTTATGAAGTAAACAGTTTCTATCTGTATTCTGTTTCATCAGAAATCAAATTATTATTATATTTTTATACTGAGCACTAAACAACTGAAACAAAAGAAGCAATAGTAACTAGAACTTTGTCACATAATCACATTGTTCAGAAAATATTAAGAATTTTAACATAGAAAAATTAAGAACTCTAAAGAAGGAAAGGAAAATTAATATGGCAGAATCACCTAAGAATACTATAGAAATTAAAAGTTGCTTAAATGTATTTAAAAAAATCAGAATAATATGAATTTCCTTGTAACTGATATTAAGTTGATGGTCTTAATTTGCCCCCACTTTTTTTTAATTTTGTTTTTTCTTTACTATTGTACTTTAAGTGAAAGTATACAATTCAAGATAGTCTCTCATACAAAGATTTACTCATACATTGTTATGTGACCCTAATTGCTCTCCCTATACTGTGACAGCACACTCCTCCCTTCCACCCCTGATTTCCTGTGCTCATTCATCCAGCTCCTGATCCTCTCTGCCTTCTCACCTCACCTCCGGAAGGGAGCTGCCCGTTTAGTCTCATGTATCTACTTGCGCTAAGAAGCACACTATTCACGAGTGTCATTTTATGTCCCATAATCCAGTCTAATCTTTGTCTGAAGAGCTGGCCTCGAGAATGGTTTTAGTTCTGGGTGGACAGAGAGTCCAGGGGCCATGCTTTCTGGGGTTCCTCCAGTCTCAGTCAGACCATTAAGTCTGGTCTTTACTAGAATTTGAGTTCTACACCCCACTTTTCTCCTGCTCCATAAGGGACTCTCTGATGTGTTCCCTGTCAAGGCGGTCATTGGTGGTAGCCAGGCACCATCTAATTCTTCTGGTCTCAGGCTGATGCAGTCTCTGGTTTATGTGGCCTTTCTGTCTCTTGGGCTAATATTTCCCTTGTGACTTTTGGGTTGTTCTTTCTCCTTTACTCCATGTGGATTGGTACCACTTGATGCATCTTAGATGGCCACTCACTAGCTTTTAAGACCCCAGATGCCACTCACCAAAGTAGGATGAAGAAAATTTTCTTAATAAATTTTGTTATGCTAATTGACCTAGATGTCCCCTGAAAGCGTGTTCCCAAGACCCCCACCCCTGCTACTCTGTCCTTTAGAGTGTTTGGTTGTATTCAGGAAACTTCTTAGCTTTGGTTTAGTCCAGTTGTGCTGACTTTCTCTGTAGTGTGTGCTGTCCTTCCCTTCACTTAAGATAATTGTTGTCTACTATGTAGTTAGTGAATAACCCTCTCCCTCCCTACCCACCCTCGTAACCATCAAAGAATGTTTTCTTCTGTTTAAACCTTTTCTTGAGTTCTTATGTTAGTGGTCTTACACAATATTTGTCCTTTTGTGATTAACTAAATTCATTCAGCATAATGCCTTCCTGATTCCTCCATGTTATAAGATGTTTTATGGATTCATCATTGTTCTTTATCATTGCATAGTATTCCATTGTGTGAATATACCATAATTTGTTTATCCATTTGTCTGTTGATGGGCACCTAGGTTGATTGCATATTTTGCTATCGTGAACAGTGATGCAATGAACATGGGTGTGCATATATCTATTGGTGTGACGGCTCTTATTTCTCTAGGATATAGTCCAAGGGGCGGGATTGCTTGATTGTGTGGTACTTCTACTTCTAGCTTGTTAAGGAATTGCCAAATCGATATCCAAAGTGGTTGTACCATTTTACATTCCCACCAACAGTGTATAAGTGTTCCAGTCTCTCCACAACCTCTCCAACATAGATTATTTTGTGTTTTTGGATTAATGCTAGCCTTGATGGGGTGAGATGGTGTCTCATTGTAGTTTTGATTTGCATTTCTCTAATGGTTAATGATCATGAGCATTTCTTCATTTGTCTGTTAGCCACCTGAATGTTTCTTTGGCAAAGTGCCTGTTCATATCCTTTGCCCATGTTTTCATTGTATAGGACTTTTACATCTCTGGTTAGATTTATTCCTAAGTATTTTCTCTTCTGGGGGCTATTATAAATGGTATTGATCTGGTGATTTCCTCTTGGAACTTCTCTTTGTTGGTGTAGAGGAATCCAATTGATTTTTGTATGTTTAGCTTTTATCCTGATCTTTTGCTGAAATCTTCCATTAGTTCTAGTAGTTTTCTTGTGGATTCTTTGGGGTTTTCTGTGTATAAGATCATATCGTCTGCAAGTAGAAATACTTTGACTTCTTCCCTACCAATTTGGATGCCCTTTATTTCTTTTTCTAGGCTTATTGCTCTGGCCAGGACCTCCAGCACAATGTTGAATAAGAGTGCTGATAAAAGGCATGCTTGTCTGGTTCCCATTCTCAAGGGGAATGCTTTCAAACTCTCTCTATTTAGGATGGTGTTGGCTGTTGGCTTTGTATAAACACCCTTAATTATGTTGAGTAATTTCCCTTCTATTCCTATTTTGTTGAGAGTTTTTATCATGAATGGGTGTTGGACTTTGTCAAATGCCTTTTCTGCATGGATTGATAAGATCATGCGGTTCTTGTCTTTTGTTTTATTAATGTGATGGATTATATTGATTGTTTTTCTAATGTTGAACCATCCTCACATACCTGGTATAAATCCCTCTTGATCATGTTGAATTGTTTTTTTGATATGTTGCTGAATTCTATAGGCTAGAATTTTGTTAAGGATTTTTTCATCTATGTTTATGAGGGATACTGATATGTAATTTTCTTTTTTTGTGGTGTCTTTATCTGGTTTTGGCATAAGAGTTACGCTAGCTTCATAAAATGAGTTTGGGAGTATTCCATCCTTTTCTATGCTCTGAAATACCTTTAGTAGCAGTGGTGTTAACTCTTCTCTGAAACTTTGGTAGAATTCTCCAGTGAAACCATCTGAGCCAGGGCTTTTATTTGTTGGAAGTTTTTTCATTACCTTTTCACCTTTTCAATCTTTTCTTTTGTTATAGGTTTATTTAGTCATTCTGCCTCTGTTTGTGTTAGATACGTAGTGAGTTTCTAGAAATCTGTCCATTTCCTCTAGGTTTTCAAATTTATTAGAGTACAATTTTTCATAGTATTCTGTTATGATTCTTTTAATTTCAGTTCAGTCTGTTGTGACATCACCCATCTCATTTCTTATATGGGTTATTTGCTTCCTCTTCTGTTTTTCTTTTGTCAGTTTGGCCAATGGTTTAACAATTTTGTTGATCTTTTCAAAGAACCTGCTTTTGGTCCTGTTAACTCTTTCAATTGTTTTTCTATTTCATTTAATTCTGCTCTAATTCTTATTATTTCCTTTCTTCTGGCACCCGAGGGCTTCTTTTTGCTGCTCTCTTTCTACTTGTTCCAGTTGTACGGTTAATGTTCTGATGTTGGCCCTTTCTTCTTTTCGGATGTGTGCATTTATTGCTATAAACTGACCTCTGAGCATGCTTTTTCTGTGTCCCAAAGGTTCTTGTAAGATGTGTTTTCATTCCCATTTGATTCTATGAATTTCTTTATTCCATCCATTATTTCTTCTGCAAGCCAGTAGTTTTTGAGCAAGTTGTTGTTCAGTTTCCATGTGTTTGATATTTTTTCCTTGCTTTTTATATTATTGATTTCTACTTCTATGGCTTTATGGTCAGAAAAGTTGCTTTGTAATATTTCGATGATGCAGATTCTGTTCAGGCTTGCTTTATGGCCTAATATGTGGTCTATTTTAGAGAATGTTCCATGAGTGTTGGAAAAGAAAGTATACTTGTCTGCTGTTGGGTGGAGTGTTCAGTATATGTCCATGAGCTCAAGTTCATTGATTATAGCATTTAGATCTTCTGTGTCTTTGTTGAGCTTCTTTCTGGATGTTCTGTTCTTCACCGAAAATGGTGTGTTGAAGTCTCCTACTATTATTGTGGAGCTGTCTATGTCTCTTTTCAATGCTGTTAGAGTTTGTTTTATGTATTTTGAAACCCTGTCATTGGGTGTGCAAATATTTGTTATAGTTATGTCCTCTTGGTGTATTGACCCTTTAATCATTATATAGTGTCCTTCCTTATCCTTTGTGGTGGATTTTACTTTAAAGCCTGTTTCATCAGAGATTAATATTGCCACTCTTGCCCTTTTTTGAGTGTTGTTTGCTTGATATATTTTCTTCCATCCTTTGAGTTTTAGTTTGTTTGTGTTTAAATCTATGATGTGTCTCATGTAGGCAGCGTATAGATGGATTGTGTGTGTGTGTGTTTTTTTTTTTTCCCATTCTTCCACTCTCTGTCTCTTTATTGGTGCATTTAGTCCATTTACATTCAGCATAATTATTGATAGGTATGAGTTTAGTGCTGTCATTTTGATGTTTTTTTGTGTGTGTTATTGACAGTTTCTTTGTTCCACTTAATTTTCCATGCTAAGTCATTTTTCTTTATGTATTTTCTTTTCATGTTTTTCATTGTTGCTGATTTTGTGTTTGCTGAGTCTTTATATTTTTCTTGTTTTTTATTTTGATGTGTAAGATTGTTAGTTTCCTTTGTGGTTACCTTAATATTTACCCTATGTTTCTAAGTTTAAACCAGTCTTATTTCTGATATCACCTTGACTTCCTCTCCATATGAAAATTTTATGTCTACATTTTTCAGCCCCTCTTCCTGTTTTAATGTTATCATCTTTTACATATTGACATTTCTGTTTCCCTATTTTCAGTGTTTTAACTTTGATTTATTTTTGAGACTTCCCTCTCTCCGTTGATATCAGGTTGCTCTGTCCTATGTTCTAGCCTTGGGTTGTTATCTGACATTATTGATTTTCTAACTGGAAGGCTCCCTTTAGTATTTCTTGTAATTTTGGTTTGGTTTTTGCAAATTCTCTAAACTTCTGTTTATTTAGAAATGCCCTAATTTTGCCATCATATTTGAGAGACAGTTTTGCTGGATATATAATTCTTGGCTGGAGGTTTTTTTTTTTTCCTTCAAGGCTTTATATATGTCATCCCATTGGCTTCTTGCCTCCATGTTTTCTGCTGAGTAGTCTGAGCTTAGTCTTATTGACTCTCCTTTGGAGATGACTTTTCATTTATCTCTAGCCACTCTTAAAATTCTCTCTTTAGCTTTGGTTTTGCAAATTTGATTGTAATGCGTCTTGGTGTCTTTCTTTTGAGATCTACCTTATGTGGGGTTAGATGAGAATCTTGGATAGATATCTTCTCATCTTTCACGATATCAGGGAAGTTTTCTGCCAACAAATATTCAAAAATTGTCTTTGTATTTTCTGTTCTCTCCCCTATTGTGGTAATCCAATTACTCATAGGCTATTCCTCTTGATAAAGTCTCACATAATTTTTAGGGTTTCTTCATTTTTTTAAATCCTTTTATCTGATTGTTCTTCAAATAATTTGGTGTCAAGTGCTTTATCTTCAGTCTCACCGATTCTGACTTCCGTTCCTTCAATTCTGCTCGTATGACTTTTTATTGAGTTATTTAATTCTGAAATTTTATTGTTAATCTTCTGGATTTTTGATTGCTGTCTCTCTGTGGCTTCGTGAAGCCTGTTAAATTTGTCATTATGCTCTTCTTTAATTTTCTTAAGTTTCTCTATTTCTAGGTCTGCATTTTGCATCATTTCCTTCCTGATCTCTTGAAGAGTTCTGTATATTAAACTTTTGTATTCTTCCTCCGGTAATTTCAAGAAATTCTCTTCCTCCATAAAATGTCTTGATTCTTTATTTTGGGAGTTTGCTGAAGTCATCATGGTCTGCTTCTTTATGTGATTTGATATTAACTGTTGTCTCCGAGCCATCAATAAGTTATTATATTTTATTTTATGTTTGTTTACCGTGTCCTTGCTTCTTGTTTTATTTGTTTTGATATGCTCAAATAGGCTGTGGGAGCTAGCCCAATCAACAGTGCCCCTGAAGCTCTAATATCCTGCCACCAGGTGGCCAGAATTGCCACTAAGTATGTGAGCTCAGTAGTCCATCCACTCCTCCTGTATAGATTCAGCTCAAGTGTCCAGGTAGTGGGTCACTGAGTGTGTGGTGTGGGCTCACACCTACAGTCCTAGACAGGCATGGGTTATTGGTGTAGGTACAGGCATCCAAGTGCAGCAGGGGTCACACACTGAGCAAGGTAGGAGGCCAACGGCCACCCCCAAGTGTCCAGGAGGAAAACGTGTCCCTGTTCCCTAGGGCATGTAGATAGGTCAGTTTTGCAGCTGGAATATGAGCACCCCATGCTGTTGGCTGTAAGGACTAGGGGGCACTTCTTATTCTTGGGCCACTGTTACAGGAGGCTAGGTGGCGTGGGTGGAGCCACCAGTCCTCAGGCTTCTGATGTGGGTAGGTGAGGACCCCGCTTAATGGACAGAGCAGTGTCAAATGTCAAGAACCTGCCACTTCATGGCTGAAACAGTTGAAGTTAGACTTCAGGTATCTATCTTGTTATACTGTGGTAATGAGGGCCTACACTGTAGAAATGGGCCCACTCAAGTCTATGCAGGGGAAAGGCACTCAAAGTCTGTAGACCTCTTATGCCTATGCCTAGGCAAAGGAGGTGGGCCTACCCTGAGTTCCTGGCTTAGGGGAGCTGGCAGATTTTTTTTCCAGTTTGTTAATTTGTTCTCTCTCCAAGACTGGGAGAATGGCTCAGGGCTAGTGATGGGTCCTACTTCCGGCCCAGGGCACTCAGCAGTCACTGAAGCTGTACCAGACCAAGTGCAGAGCAGGGAGTGGGGAGGTAAAAGGGAGAGAAGTTTCCCCCAAAGAGAGGTTTTTTTGATCCACTCGGTAAGCCAGACATAAATACTTCTCTTTTGCCGAGCTGCTTATCACTGGTTCTGGATGGCCGAGTAGACTCTCTGCCACTGGGTCTCTCCCTATGTGGAAAACATCTCCCAAGAACCGCTGCTTGGATCACCGTGCACCAGGAGCAGATCCAGCCTGAAGGGCTTTGGCTCCTGCTGGGTCAGGTCTGGCAACTCCTCGCTGCTTCCGAACAGTCTCTCCCTCCCCCTACCACTCAGTCAGATTCCTCAACTTTGTCTTTGATGTTCAGGACTCTTAGATTGTGGTATATAATAAATTCACTTGTGTTTTTGGGTCTTTGTTGTAAGAGGGATGACTGGAAGCATCTGACTACCCCACCGTCTTGGCCTTATCCTCCCCTACATTATTTACTTCAGGACCAGGTACTAAGTATTTCATTCTGCTGCATCACCATCACCACCTCCAGATTATTTTTAGAGCATTACCCAAATTCTTTCTTGTAAATTGATCTGTTTTATTTTGTTTTAACACCATACAGTCTAACCATTTACCTTTTGTCTTCTGACATGTACGATACATTATATATGCATTATATGCCTGGCAGCACAATCACTGTGTATATAAGGACATGACATACGAACACTGTTGTGTTCACTACGTCCAGTTACGTTGTCTATGTCCTGTTCTCCAACCAGGATTTCTGAACTCTCTTATAATTTTATGAGACCATGGCCATATACGTGGTCAGACACTGCCTGAACAGCCATTATGAGGCACATGACTGTGTTAGAGATAATTACCAGCTAAAGCAGTTTCTTTTTATAACAACTGTGTTAGACACAGAGATAAGCCCACAAAATCTCCTTCAGGGAAGGACTTGCTGCTGAGCTGTGGTGGGTGCAGTCACCAGACAGACAGCCTCCAGTTATCAACTCCTGCAGAGCACTGACTAGCTTGAGGTCAAGCTTTTCCTGGGGAAACTCGCAGGTGTCAACTGAGGAAGGCAGGAGTATAAAGGCAAAGGCATTTTGACCCAACCTGTGACATTCTGCTGGACAAGAATTGCTCCAGAACTCTTTCAGGTTGACCAGCAATTTTTATGCCTATATCTCAGTACAACTTCTCTCCAATGCCTTATATTTCTTCCCTCTTGTTTTCACACAGATTGATCCATAATAAATATCTTAGGGACCAAACTTCATCTCACTCTCTGCTCCAAGGGAAACCAAACTGCAACACCACTATTCAGCTCTAATGGGAGGGAATGTAGCATTGTGAAATAAGCACTGGATTGGAGACAAATCTACTTCTCCACATGCATAATGCACAATTTTTTCGAATAGACAAAAATTCCATGAAAGTTCTGTTTCTTCACAAGTGATGATGAAATAAGATGAATGTAAACTGTAAAATGTGGTACAATTTTTGCCTAATATTAATATTATAATTTGAGTGAGAGAAGTGGGAGAATATTTACTCTCCAGTGTTTCAAGTCATATTTTGCATTATTTCCTACAGTGTTCATACCCTTTGATTTATTGGGAATAAAGCTGCCACTTCACAAGTAACTTAGTAACCAAGAGACTAAAAATCATGCCTTTGAAAGGTCCAGAATTTCTGCAGGATTACTGGATAATAAAACAGAAAACAAACCGAAGTCAGCATCAGCCCTGTTAGGGAGTTTACATTGTCTGACATTAATCCAGTGATATGGTGCAAGGGAAGATGATGAGAGAATAGCTAGAATCACAAATGCAGGCTTTTTTAAAAAAGTATCTGATATCACAAGGCAATATTTGAAACATTAGATCCAGGGATGTTGAAGGTCACATGAACATGTTGGCACTTTGCTTTAAAAACTGCCTTTCCCTCAACTACATACACTTACTCTACTGTTTAAAGTTGATGGAAGGGTTTGTGTTTGGAAATTGGCTCAGGATGGCCTTGGAAGCCTAACAGATTTTTAGGTTTCCTAATGTAGTGGTTGGGGCCCTGGAGCTGCAGTGTTTAAGAGCTTGGCTGCTAACCAAAAGGTCAGCAGTTTGAATCCACCAGCCACTCCTTGGAAGCCCTATGGGGCGGTTCTACTCTGTCCTATAGTGTCGCTATGAATCAGAGTCAACTCAGTGGTGATGGGTTTGGTTTTTTAATGTACTGGTTAAGTGCTAGTTTGCTAACCAAAAGATCAACTGGAATTTTTTATTTATTTATTTAGTTTTGTTATATTGTGCTTTAGACAAATATTTACAGAGAAAATTTGTTTTTTCATTGAACAATTAATGCACATATTGTTTTGTGACATTGGTTGCTGTGATGGTTAAGATTGTGTATCAACTTGGCTGGGCCATGATTCTCAGTGTTTTAATGTAATCACTCCCATGATTGAATATACTGTGTGTAGGCAATCAGATGAAAGGGAGTCTCCTTGGGCGGGTGGCCCACATCTGTATATAAGCACACGTTCTGGCTTTTTGCTGTCTCTGGATCCTGCGGCTGCTTCCTGTCATCTCATTTTCCGTTCTTGGGAGTTGAGCTGTCAGCTTATCTGTCGAACCTGGGATTCATCGATCTGCACAGCCTGTGAGCTGGAGCCCTGCTCTCTGACCTGCCAATCTTGGGCTTGCCAGCTTCTGCAGCTGTGTGACTTGGGAGAGGCCTCGACCCTGATCTACAAACTTGGGACATTCTAGCCTCTACAATCACATGAGCTGTTTCCTTGATATAATCTCTCTCTATATATATGTATGTATTTATACACTTTACTGGTTTTTCTTCTCTAGAGAACCCAGCCTAAGACAATTGCCAATCCTGTGACATGTCAACACTCTCCCCTTCTAGAGCTTGGGTACCCCATTTCCATTAGTCCAGCTTTCCTGTACCATCCTGCCTTCTCATCCTTTCCCCCGGGCTGGTGTGCCCATTTAGTCTCATATACATGGTTGAGCTACATTTATTATTGTTTGTTTCATGAATCTGTCTAATCTTTGGCTAAAGGGTAAACCCCCGGAGTGACTTCAGTACTGAGTTAAAAGGGTGTCCAGGGGCCATACTCCCGCAGTTTCTCCAGTCTCTGTCAGACCAGTAATTTTGTTCTTTTTTTGTGAGTTAGAATTTTGTCCTACGTTTTTCTCCAGCTCTGTCTGGGACCCTCTATTACGATCCCTGTCAGAGAAGTAGGTGATGGTAGCTGGGAACCATCTACTTGTGCTGGACTCAGTCTGATAGAGGCCGTGGCAGTTGTGGTCCTTTAGTCCTTTGGACTAATCTTTCCCTTGTGTCTTTCGTTTTCATCATTCTTCTTTGCTCCACCAGGATGGGACCATTGGAGAGTTTTAGACGGCCACTCACAAGCTTTTAAGACCCTAGATGCTACTCACCAAAGTAGGAGTTAGAATATTTTTGTTATAAACTATGTTGTGTCAACTGAGCTAGATATCCCCCAAGACCATGGATACCAGCCCTTAGCCCAGTAATTCAGTCCCTCAGGGAGTTTGGTTGTGTCTATGGTTCTTCTATGACTTTGCCTTGGTTAAGTTGGGCTGACTTCCCAGTATTGTATACTGTCTTACCCTTTACCAAAGTTAACACTTACCTATTGTTTAGTTAGTGTTTTTACCTCCCCTCTTCTCCCCTTCTTCATAACCATCAAAAATTATTTCTGTGTGTAAGACTTTTCACGAGTTTTTTTTTATAATAGAGGCCTCCGACAGTATTTGTCTTTTTGTGATTGACTTACTTCATCACCATAATGCCCTCCAGATTTCATCCGTGTTGTGAGATGTTTCATTGTTTTTTATGGTTCCGTAGTTTTACATTGTGTGTCAGTACTATAGTTTATTTAACCATTCATCTTTGATGGGCGCTTAGGCTGTTTCCATCTTTTTAGGTTTCTGTTTGCTTGACATATATTTTTCCATCTTTTGATTTTTAATATATTTATGTCTTTCTAAGGTGTGTCTCTTGTAGACAGCATATTGCTGAGTCCTTTTTTTATATACATTCTGTCACTTTCTGTCTCTTTATGGAAGCTTTTAAGTCATTTACATTCAGTATCATTTTTGATAGATGTGAGTTTATTGCTGTCATTTTGTAGTGCTTATTTTTTGTGGTGCTGACATTTTCTTTGTTCCTCTTACTCTCCTGTGCTGAATTCCTTTTGTTTGTGGATTTTTTTTCATTTCTTTCATTTTTGTAGATTTTGTATTTACTGAGATTTTACATTTTTCTTCATTTTGATGTTTGTTAAGTTTCTTTGTGATTACCTTGAAATTTATCCCTATCTTCCTAAGTTTATACCAGTCTTGTATTACTTGATATTGCCTTGACTTCCTCTCCATTTGAAAATTCAATATCTACCTGTTTATTCCCTCTTTTACTGTTTTGATCTTATTGTCATTTACAGATTGACATCTCTGGTTCCCTGTTGTAAATCTTTTAGTTTTGTTTTATCCTTGAGAGTTCATTATCTAGGTTGGTGTCTGTTTAATGCTGTCCTGTGTCCTAGATTCAGGTTTTTTTCTGATGTTGTTGATTCTCTAACTGAAGGACTCCCTTTAATAATTTTTGTAAGTTTAGTTTGGTGTTTACATAGTCCCTTAATTTCTCTTTATCTGGAAATGTCCTTATTTTGCCATCATATATGAGCGAGAGTTTTGCATGATATATTATTCTTGTTTGGCAATTTTTTTTCTTTGAATGTTTTATATATGTCCTCCCATTGCCTTCTTGCTTGCATGATTTCTGCTGAGTAATCAGAGCTTAGTCTTACTGTTTCCCTTTGTATTTTTTGTTTTTCTTGTGCTGCTGTCAGGATTCTTTCTTTGTCTTTGGTTTTGGCAAGTGTGATTATAATATGTCTTAGTGACTTTATTTTGGTGTTTATCCTATACCGGGTTCATTGAGCTTCTTGAGTTGTCAACCTTCCATCTTTCATGATATTTGGGAAGTTTTCTGTCAGCAAATATTCAATGATCCTCTCTGTGTTTTCCATTTTCTTCCCCTGTTCTGGAACTCTGATCACATGGAAATTTTTGTTCTTGATTGTATCCCACTTCATTCTCAAGTTTTCTTCATTCTTTTGTCTGATATTTCCTTAAATAAAGTGGTATCCAAGGATGTGTCCTCAATTTTGCTGATCTTGTCTTCCATTGTTTATAGTATGTTCCTAAAACCTTCTGCTGCACTGTCTACTTCTGAAATTTTATTGTTTATCTTTTGGATTTCTAACTGCTGTTTTTGTAAGATTTCTAGCTGTTTATTTATATTGACAGTTTGTTCTTGTAGTATTTTGCTCAATTCTTCCATTGCTTTGTCTGTGTTTGTCCTTATTTTGCCTGTATTTTCCATGATTTTGTCTATTTTTTCCTTGTTTTTGTCTGTGTTTTCCTTCATCTCTTTCTTAATCTCTTGGAGACCTCTGAATATTAGAATTTTGAATTCCCTTCCCCAGGTAGTTTCAGTGCCTTTTCCTATTCCGGAAGGTCATCTTGTGTATTCTATTTGTCCTTTCTAGAGCCATCCCATCCTGTTCTTTTTATATGTTTTGAAATTGTCTGTTGACTCTAGGGTATTCAGGAATTATTTTCTTCACTTATTTATTGTAAATTTGTTTGTTTTGTCCTGCTTTTTTGTATTTGGTTATGTCTAGGCAGGCTGGCTGTCCGTTTTTTTTTTTTTTTTTTTTTTGCTTGCTGTCTTTTGGCATGATACTTCTCACCACCGTGTCCAGGTGGCCAGAGCTTGTCGCTCAGCTATGGTGAAGCAGGGAAGGTCCAATGGGGGGAGAAGTGGGGGTGCGTCATTCAGCATGGACTGGAGCCGGCAAGTAGGCTCCAGGGGGTAGTGTGGGTTGATATCCAGAGTCCTGTACCTATACTGCTTTGGAGTCACGGTGCTTGGCACGTGGTGCACATAGGCAAGAGGGAAGGGAGAGGATGTGATACATGGAGCTAAATAGATGAGAGAAGGAAGATAAAGGAGCAGAAGTTTTAAAAAACTCACAAAAAAAGGAAAAAAGTAGATAAAATGGCTGCACAGTGGAATTGAGTGGGTAGTGATAGGGCAGACCCAAGGAGGTCATGTGCTGGTGGCTCTTTAGCCAAGTGGTACAGCTCGACTTGTCAAGAAGGGGCATAGGTGGTGCGCAGGACTAGGTGGGTGGGAGAAAGGAAAGGAAAGAGATAGAAGAAACAAACAAAAACAACAACAACAAAATAAATATGGTGCTGAGTGCACCAGCTGTAGGAGTAAGTAGAATCATAGTGGTGTCAAGCTGGTGTCACTCTCACTGGGCAGCTAGGCACAGCCCCTCAGGAAGGGGTGGAGGCAGTATAGGGCCTAGGTGGGAGAAGGAGAAGGCAAAGGGGAAAAATAAAGACAAATAAAAAATGATGGCACTGAGGGATCTGGCCTGTGGGGGTGGCACAGACCTGGGGAGGCCGTGTTTCAATGACTCTCTAGCCAAGTGGGGCAGCACAGCCAGTTGAGAAGGGGGAGAATGGTGCATGGGGCTAGGTGGGTGGGAGAAAGGATAAGAAGGAAGGGAGAGAGAAAGAAGAAACAACAACCACAAAAAGCTGCACTGAGTGAGCCAGCCACTAATGATGGCGCAGACTCAGGGACACTGAGTGCCAGTGGCTCTCTAGCTGAGTGCTGCAACATGGTTTGTCAAGAAGGGGCAGGGACAGCATATGTGGTAGGTGGACAAGAGAAAAGGCAGGAAGGAAGGAAGGCATAGAGAAAAAGAAACAAAACAAAAAACAAATGGCACTGAGAGAGTCGTCTTTGGAGGCAGTGTGGACCTGGGGCTAGGTAGGCAGGAGAAAGGATAGGATGGAAGGGAGGAACAGATAAGAAACAGAATTTAAAAAAAGAACAGAACAAACTAACTGAAAAAAAAAAAAATATGACACTGAGGGAGCCAGCCAGTGGAAGCAGCGCAGACCTGGGGAGGCTGTGTGCTGGTGGCTCTCTAGCAAGTGGGTGCCACAGCCCTTAGAGAAGGGATGGGGATGGTGCACAGGACTAGATGGGCAAGACACAGAAAAGGAAGGAAGGAACAGAGAGAGAGGAAACAAACAAACAACAAAAAAATATTTGGTGCTGAGGGAGTTTGCTGGTGAGTCTGCACAGACCTGGGGAGGCTATGTACCAATGCCTCTCTAGCCAAGCAGTGCAGTACAGCCTGTTGAGAGGGGGCAGGGACAGCACACAGAGCTAGCTGGGCAGGAAAAAGGAAAGAAAGGAAGGGATAGAGAGAGAAGAAACAGAAAACAAAACAAAACAAAATAATAATAATAATTGATACTGAAGGAGCCAGCCGGTGGGGGTGGCACGGAACTGAGGAGACGATGCCAGTGGCTCTCTAGCTGGGCACTGTAACACGGCCCATCAAGAAGGGGCGGGGGCAGCACATGGAGTAGGTGGGCAGGAGAAAGGAAAGGAAGAAAGGGATAGAGAAGAAACAAAACAACAACAATAACAAAATATGGTGCTGAAGGAGCCAGCCTGTGGGGGTGGCACGGACCAGGGTAGGCTGTGTGCCAGTGGCTCTCTAGCCGAGCAGTGCAGCGTGCCCTATTGAGAAGGGTCAAGGATGGCACACAGGCCTAGCTGGGTGGGATAAAGGAAAGGAAAGAAGGGAGAGAGAGAGAAGAAACAAAAAAAGCCAAAAAAATTAAAAAATGGTGTCAGGGGAACCAGCCGTTGGAGGTGGGGTAGACATGGGCATCAGTGAGCTTATGTCTCTCTGGCTGAGCGACCATGACCTGTTGGAAAGTGGTGGAGGCCTCTACAGGGAAGAAGGGTGAAGGGTGGGGTGGGAAAGCGTGTATCCCTGGTTACCAGATGCTCTGTCTCCTGTTGGGAGCCCTGTGAAGTTGCCTTCCCATACTACCTGTTCACGGTTCTTGGTGGCTATAGTCCAAGATGGCGAATCTGTGCCGAGTTAGCCGGTAGGGGACCTCCACTCCATAGCTCTCCTCATTATCTGTTCTCTGTCAGTTTCTTATTCCAGTTGGTGCTTGATCTAGTTCTTTATCCCTTTATTTGATGCTTAGGGTTCCAGTACTGATATTTGCTTTACTTAGTTTATCAGGTCTTTGCTGCAGACGGACATCATGGTGTCTGTCTATACTGCCATGTTGGCTCTGCCTCCTCAACCTTCTTTTATGATTATAAAATTATAAAGGAAAAAAAGTTGTGAAATAACCAGATAAATAAAAGCATTCTGAAAAATATATACTTTTTGCTTGTGTTGTGACACAAATACACAGGTGATAAAGCATCTCATTTTAATATTTTTTCTGGAAATATTACATGTCCTAACACTATTTCATGGTAGTGTTGGCAATTTTATTGATGCAACAAACAATAAACAATGATAATTAACAATAATAATTAAATTATATAATTTTTTAAGGTCACTAGTGTAGAACAGAGTAAGTAATGATGGGTTATTAGGGAGTAGTTTAGAATTTTAACTAGAGCAGCCAGGTGTTTCAGCTGATCTTCATTACATTATAAACTGCCTCCAAACTTACTGGTTTAAAGCAAGAATAATTTATTATTTTCCAAGTTTTCCTTTTTTGCCTGAGCAGTTTTTCTGCTGTAAGTTTGCTGGGCTCATTTATGCAACTGCATTCAGAGACAGGGGTAGCTAGGCTGGAAGGTTCATGATGTCACAACATTGGTAGTAGGTGCTGACTGTCTCCTCTTTGTGGTTTCTTATCCTCCAGTGGGTGAGACTGGATTTCTTATAGGGGAGTCTAAGAGCAGTATCTCAAAAAAGCAAGAAAGGAAGTTGCAAGGTTTCTTATGGCTTAGCCATGGAAATCACATTACATTACTTTTACGATATTCTATTGTTCCAAGTAAGTCATAAGATCAGCCAAACTGCAGAGGTGGGAAAATAAACTTACCTCCTGATGGGAGAAGTGGGACAGTCAGATTGCAAAAGGGCAATCATACTTGGCAATATTTATGGCCATAGTTTGCTATTTATCCTGGTCTAATCTCCTGTCTGTGACCACAATTATATCAATTTCTCCCACATGCAAAATAACATCATCATCTTCCAAAATCCCCGGGACTCTCCCTAAATTATGGCACCAGGCTCAAAGTTTAGTGTCTTGTGATCTGCATCAGATGAGGCTTATTAGATCTTCCCCCTTCAGATGTAATTCCTCTTAATTCATCACTCTGGCTCCTGGGATTGAGAATAGACTATAAAATGCCAAGCATAAGAGCCAGAATAACTTTTAGGAGAATATAGCCATAATCCAGGTGAGAAAAGATGGGGATCTGACTAGATTGGTAGCTGTGAAGGTAGGATAACAGGTTAGATATTGAATACCGTTTACAATGTAAGGCCAATATATTTGCTAATGTGAAATGTGAGATAAAGAAAGGAGTCAAGGAGAACTCACATGTTTTTTGTATAAACACCTACAATCATGGAATTCCTGTAACCTGAGAAGTGGAAGACTGTAAGTAAAGCAGGTTTGTGGTAGAGCAGGAATTCAGTTTGGACATGCAACTTTACAAATTCATTATACATTCAAGTGGAAATGTTAATTAAACTGTCAGATATAAAGTCTGGACTTGAGAAGTGCTATAAAAATAAATTCGTAAGTTATCACTTTTTTTATCTTAAAATTACAATTAACATTAAATTACAAGTCTAATGATTCTTTACTTTTTCATAAAATGTAATTTTAAAAAGATGTAGAAAACATATGTGCATTTATATAAGCATTTAAAATACAAGGTATGACTACAAAGCAGTGTGACAGGTTTTCTCTGTCACTTGTAAACTGGATTAGAAGGCAATCCCCAGAAATGTTCTAAACAAGTAAAGCAAGAGTGGAAATTGTATCATTTTAATTTACAGTATGTATAAACAACATTCAGTTAGGAATCAAAGGATCTGTGTTCTGGTCCCATCTTGAACAATGTGATCCTGAATGAGTCTCTGAACCTCTGGATATTAGAAGTCCTGTCACAAAATTAAAGGGATTAAATCAGGCCATCCTGAATATCCTTTCCAGTTCTGTTATTTCATAATGCAGTGAAGTCAGATTAACATGCTCCGAGCTGTTTTCGGTCAGGAATTTTAAAACCTGTATTCCATAAATGTACTTCTTGAATTTCTACTCCTTTTTAAGTCATGACTCAAAATAAGGAGAAACAGCAGCAAACATCCATTAATAATTGAAACGTGCCATGTACTAAGTATGAATCTAGGAAAATTTGAAGTTGTCAGAAATGAAATGGAATGCATAAAGGTCAATATTTTAGGAATTAGTGAGCTGAAATGGACTGGTATTGACCATTTTGAATTGGACAATCATATGGTCTACCACGCTGAGAATGACAAATTGATGAAGAATGTGTTACATTCATTGTCAGAAAGAATATTTCATGATCTATTCTGAAGTACAACACTGTCAGTGATAGGATAATACCCATATACCTAGAAGGAAGACCAGTTTCTACAACTATTATTCAAATTTACGCACCAACCACTAATGCCAAAGATGAAGAAATTGAAAATTTTTACCAACTTCATCAATCTGAAATTAATGAAACACGCAATCAGGATGCATTGATAATTACTGGTGATTGGAAAGTGAAAGTTGTAAACAAAGAAGAAGGATCGGTAGTTGGAAAATATGGCCTTCGTGATAGAAACAACACCAGAGATGTCATGGTAGAATTTTACAAGACCAACAACTTATTCATTGCAAGTACCATTTTTCAACAATATAAATGGTGACTATACAAGTGGACTTAACTAGATGGTATACACAGGAATCAGATCAACTACCCTGTTGAAAGAAACCACGGAGAAGCTCAATACCATCAGTTAAACAAGGCCAGGGGCCAATTATAGACAGACCATCAACTGCTGGTTAGCAAGTTTAAGGTGAAGCTGAAGAAAATTAAAACAAGTCCACGAGAGCCAAAGTATGACGAGTATATCCCACCTGAATTTGGAGACCATCTCAAGACTAGACTTGACGCATTGAACAGCCAAGCTGTGGATGACATCAAGGACATCATATGTAAAGAAAACAAAAACTCATTAAAAGACAAGAAAGAGAGCAAAGACCAGAACTGATGTCAGAAGAGACTCTGAAACTAGATCTTGAATGTAGAGCAGCTAAAGCAAATGACAGAGATGATGAAGTAAAAGAGTTGACCAGAAGATTTCAAAGGGCAGCTCGAGAAGACAAAGTAAAGTATTATAAAGAAATGTGCAAAGATCTAGAGTTAGAAAACCAAAAGGGAAGCACACTCTTAGCATTTTGCATGCTGAAAGAACTAAAGAAAAAATTCAAGCCTTGACTTGCTATATTGAAGGAGTCTACAAGCAAAATTTAAAGTGTTGAAAAGCAAAAATGTCATCTTGAAGACGAAGGCACCTGACCCAAGCCATGGTGTTGTCAATCACCTCATTTGCATGAGAAAGCTGGACAATGAATAAGGAAGCCCAAAGAAGAATTGATGCCTTTGAACTGTGATGTTGACAAAGAATATTGAATATTCACTTGCCAAGAAATTTGGAAGATAGCTACCTGGCCAACTGACTGGAAGAGATCCATACAAGTGCCCATTCCAAAGAAAGGTGATCCAATGGATTGCAGAAATTATCAAAAATATCATTCATATCATATGCAAGTAAAATTATGCTGAGGATCATTCAAAAGCAGTTGCAGCTGTACATCCACAGGGAAATGCCAGCAATTCAAGCTAGATTCAGAAGAGGATGTGGAATGAAGGATATCATTGCTGATGTCAGATGGATCTTGGCTTAAAGCAGAGTATACCAGAAAGATGTTTACCTGTCTTTTATTGACTATGCAAAGGCCTTCAACTGTGTGAATCATAACAAATTATGATTAACATTGCAAAGAATGGGAATTCCAGAACTGTTAATTGTGCTCATGCTTAACCTATATATAGACTAAGAGGCTGTGGTTAGAACAGACCAAGGGGATATTGCTTGTTTTAAAGTGAGGAAATGTGTGTTTCAGGATCGTATCCTTTCACCATATTTACTTAATCTGTATGTTGAGCAAATAATCTGAGAAACTGGACTATACGAAGAGGAACACAGAATCAGGACTGCAAGAAGACTCATTAACAATGTTTGATATGCAGATGACACAGCTTTGCTTGCTGAAAGCTAAGAAAACTTAAAGAGGAAGTGCCTCAAGGAGATAGATTGATACAATGGGTGCAACAATGGGCTCAAACATAGCAATGATAGGGTGGTACAGAACCAGGCAGTGTTTCATTCTGTTGTACAAAGTGAATGAGTTAGAATTGACTCAACAGCACTTAACAACAACAATGTCCCTATACATAATATTTAAATTCAGGAGTCTTGATGAAATTACAAGAATATGAGTGTCATTTGAGAAAGAAAAAGAGTAAAAGACACTCAGCACTGAGGAACTCCCATATTAAGGAGTCTGGGAGAAAAAGAAGACAATACCAGAGACTAATGGTTACTGGTAGATAAACCTATACTCACAGTTTCTGCCCCTGGAGGTGTATTGGCATTCATTCGAGCCACTTTAGTATGTTCCAAAGTCATGGCATATACTTGTACAAGTGTCTGAAAAAACAGGGAAGTTAGTCCACACCACACTTTAGTTTTGAGTGCTCTTCATATGAGGGGATGTTTTCTGTAGGAAACTTTTGTGCCTTTCGGCTTCTGTACAGTGAGATAAGGCTTGCAAGTATGTTTACTATTTCCTTTGTGTTACTGGGAAGGTACAGTTACCAGTCTTTGGAGGTATTTAAGTAAATGAGGTATTTTTTGGTTGAAAACAGTTTTTGATGCACTTACTGGGCCATGGTACCAATAGGTACCACATGTTTGGTGTGCTTCATGGAACATGATACCAATATGGCCCACTCTAAATCAAACTGATAACAATTATGTGCAGTAAGTGGAATGTTTACTTAGTATTCTATATGTATTTTTGTGTATTTTTGGAAAGCTGAGTAAGATAGTTTATGGCTCAAGTGTAACCAGGAAGTGTGATGCACTTCCTGGGCCATGGTAGCAATATATGTATAACATTTGCCAGTACTTCATGGAACATAGTACCGATATGGCCTGCTTGCAATTGGCACCCCATTTTTAAATAATAAAAAACAACCAGCAAACAATGATTCAGCATCCATTCCATTAATGAAAAAAACGTGGTATCACCAAAAAAACTAAAAAAAAAAAAAAAAAATTCATCCATGAAAGTGTTGAACGGGTGAATTATATGGTATATGCCTTAGTTACCTAGTGCCTTAATAGCAAAAAATACCACACAAAAAGAGGGTGGCTTCAGAGAACAGACTTTTATTTTCTCACAATTTTGCAGGCTAAAAGTCCAAATCAAGTCTCAACTGTGAACCTCTCTCCTAGTTTCTGGTGTCTGCTGACAACCCTTGGTGTTCTTTGCTTGTAGATGAGTTCTCACATGGCATATGTCTTCCCCTTGTGTCTGTTCCTGTTTTTATTCTGGTTTTTTTATAAGATACCTCTCAGAATTTATTAGCTTTAAGACACACCCTACTCTAGTATAACCTAATTAAATTAACAAAAGAAAACCCCTCCCAAACAAGGTGACATTCACAAGTATATGGGTTACAACTTCGACATAACTTTGGGAAGGAGTTATAATTCAAACTATAATAGTATATGAATCACATCTCAATAAAGCTCTTAAAAAAACAGTGGCAATGACTGATGTGTGTTCAAATGACAGTTTCATTGCTGCTGCTGGCTATTATATAGTGAATAAGAGGGTTTTTTAATACGCTAGATTCGATATATCTCTAGCTATACAAATATATAGCCATGTTTTCATGCTGATTGCTCATTTTTATTTTTATGCATGGTCTTTCAGAAAATTTATTATAATATATGTTATAGCAAAGGCATTGTTAGTGAATAGTCAGACCAAATAATTTTGGACACGCTAAAGTTTTGAGATTTATGCTTTAGGAAAGAAATGTAAAGTGAAAATTTTGGTGCATGACAATAAATGTTAGTTATGATTATCATTATTATTATTACTGTTATTATTATGTTTATTAAAAAGTAAATATTGGAAAATTAGTTATAATGAACAAAAAATAAATTTAAATGAATAATTTGAGGTTGAGAAATATATGGTTAAAAAATCAGTGAAACCATTAAAATTTGAAATTCAATCCAAGCAATCACTCAATTGAATACAAAACTAAGTACAAAAGTAAGCATATATTACTACAAAGATATAATGCATTATTTAAAGTAATGATAATGATGAAGATGAAGGTGATGATTATAAAATGTTGAGAACTGATCACTGGGAGGATTTTTAAATATTTGTTTAATTTATAAATGCTTTGAATCTATTATTTCCTGCTTTTATGTATTACATTTTAAAATCATATTTATTGAGGTCAAACTTAAACACATAAAATACACCTATTTAAAGTATATATTTCAACAAGTTTTTACAAATTCATGCCTCCATGTAACCACCAACACATTCAAGACAGAAAACATTTCCATCACCCTCAAAGGTTCTCCTGTACCTCATCCCTCACACCCAGAAACCAGGAAACAATTGACCCTTTTCTGCTAATTTACATAGATTTAATTTGTCTTTACTATAGTTTCAAATAAATGGAATAACTCAGTATACAATCTTAGTCAGTGTCTTCTTTCATTGATATTATTGAGATTTTAACAGTCATCCATGTTGTTAGGTGTATCAGTAATACGTTAATTTTTATTGCTGAATAGTATTCCATTCCATTGTGTGAGTATACCACAATTTGTTTACTCATTTACCTTTCCATGAATGTTTGGTTTGTTTCCAGTTTTGAGCTATTTTATATAAAGCTGTTTTGTGTGTGTGTCTTTGAACATGTCTTTGTCTTTACCTTTGATAAATACCCAGGATGGAAAGCCTAGACTTTCCTCCCACTAATATAACATTCATAGAATCAATTTCTTATGCGGGTACATTCATGCAGGTGGCAGAATTTTGGACGTTAACACTACTGGATGCATAAAGTCAAAATTACTACTGTAGGGTTAGGTAATTTTCTGTTGTCAGTTGATATGAGTCTGACTGACCTAAAAAATCTGTGATGATAAAGGAGAGAAGAAAGCCAAGTCTAGTTAAATCTTGGTAAAGAGATGAATATTTTATACAGACAAGATAAGTGCTGTCATTTTTTAAAAGAAATGTGATTATATTCTTATTTCAGGAAACCTTTTAATGGTTCCTATGGGTATAACAAAGAAATTTCTCAATTAATATTCTGACAGTGATAATAAGAAGATCAAAGTTCTGAATACAGACACGGAATATATAGACCCTGAGGATAAATCTGTGACACAAGCACTGGGAGGGACAATATGTTTTAGTTATGCTTTTGAGCACATTTTAAATCTAATTTTAGTGCACAATGTGAATAAATGCTCAAGTTTCTAAATTCCCTGCATCTGCTGAGGTTAAGTTTATACCAGATGGTTATATATTTTCTTAATAATTATCATAGAATTTAACAACACTAATCTGATTTTTTATAAGAGGCTTTGAATTTATCTAGGCTTCACATGCTTTTAAAGTGTCTCCAACCTTTTCTACTTAGACACGGAAAATGGTGGACCTAATAAATTAACTACTTTAACACTAATTTTAGTTTTCTGTTATCTGCATAGATAACAGATAACAATAAATAGTAGTTGTTATCCCATATTGAGCAATATGAGGTTTACTATAACCTGAAACAACTTTTATAAAAAAGACTTCATATAAAAACTGTTATTTTTAAAAATAGTCACTTTATAAACTATATTGTAACAAGGCTATTACCCAGATGATGGATTTTTCTTTGCCATAGTTAAGAGAGGGATGTTTCAATAATATGATATGATGCAAACAATTTAGCTCTTATTTTTGTATAAATTAATTTTAGTAGAGTAAGACACATAGTTGACATTCATTTATTTCATCTATTCCAATGCCTCTAGTGTTACTAGAGCAGTTATAAAATATAGTGTCCAGAAATACTCTGAAGCTAGGCAATAAACCACTCATATAACAGAAGTGAGATCACACCTGAGATAGTAGTTACAAGGACTCAGTCTAGTCATTGGTCAGATTGCCTGATTAGTTCTGTTATGAAGGCTGTCAATTTAGTATCCAAACATTAAACAGGCTTAGGGAAAATGTCAATCAATTTAAGACAGTTTCATAAGGCCCATTGTAAACTTTGTCACAGTCATTAAAAAGAAAAGAAAAATGATAAAAGAAATAAAACAGCAAGCACCAAATTCTTAAAGTTAACACTTTCTCCTGACTGGAGTCCCAAGATATTCATGGTATCTTTTATTCCTATCCTCTATGATAGTTTTTCTTTCATTTGTTCATTTATATATACATTAGCCATTAAGTTACAAACAGGAGAAGAACCTATTTAGTGTAAAATATAATCCAAGCAGTAACTTAATACAATATATTTACAAAAATATAAAATGTAAGTTATAACTTTGAAAATACCTCATGGGGGGAAGACATGGTTGGCAAAAAAACTTAGAAGGTGTGTGCTATTTGTGTAAAAATACAGTAACAGCTTCATCCATAATCGTCAAAATTTGGAAGCAACCAAGATGTCCTTCAATAGGTGAGTGTATAAATTGTGGTACATCCATACAATGCAGTATTATTCAGCAATGAAACGATACACATTATCAAGTCACAAAAAGACACAGAGAAACCTTTAAATTAATAATGGTAAGTGAAAGGGACAAGTCTGAAAAAGCCACATACTGTGGGGTTCCAATTATATGACATTCTGGAAAAGACAAAACTATGGGGACAGTGAAAAGATCAGTAGTTTCCAGGAGTTTGGGGGCAGGGAGATGAATAAGTGGACCACAGGGCATTTTTAGGGAAACGAAATGATTCTGTATGATACTTTACTGGTGGATACATGACATTATGCATTTTCCAAAATCCTTTAGACTGTACAACACAAAGAAAAACCAAAAATCAAACCAGTTTCCATCCACTTGATTCTGACTCATGAGGACTGTCTTAGGCTGGATTCTCTAAAGGAACAAAACCAGTGAAACATACATATATAAATATATATGTTGTTAGGTGCTGTCAAGTTGGTTCCTACTCATAGCAACTCTGTATAACAGAATGAAACACTGCCTGGTCCTGCGTCATGCTCACAATTGTTGTTAAGTTTGAGCCCATTGTTGCAGTTACTGTATTAATCCATCTCATTGAAGGTCTTCCTCTTTTTTGCTGTCCCTCTACTTCACCAAGCATGACGTCCTTCTCCAGGGACTGATCCCTCCTAAAAACATGTCCAAAGTACATGAGACAAAGTCTCGCCATCTTCGCTTCTAAGGAGTATTCTGGCTATACTTCTTCCAAGAGAGATTTGTTTTTTCTTTTGGTAGTCCGTGGTATATTCAACATTCTTTGCCAACACCATAATTCAATACTATTCATAAAGTTTTTACTGGCCATTTTTTTCAGAAGCAGACCACCGAGTCCTTCTTCTTAGTCTTAGTCTGGCAGCTCTGCTGAAACCGGTCACCATGGGTGACCATGCAGGTATTTGAAATACCAGTGGCCTGACTTCAGCAACACAGAAACAGTCAAGCCACCACAGTAGGACAAACTGACAGAAAAGGGGTGGATAAATATAAATTTATATAGAGAGATTTAATTCAAGGACATGGCTCACACAGTTGTGAAGGCTGGCAAGTCCCAAATCTGTGGGCCAGGCTTCAGGCTGGAGGCTTCTCTTGACTTACATGGTAGCAGGGGCAACAAACCCAAACTCGACACGTCCATGACAGGCTGCTGGCTCACAGGGCTGCAGGAGCTGGAGAATCCCCAAATCTGCAGGTTAGGCAGTAGGCTGCTGTCTTCAAATCTCAACTCTGCCAGTGAATGATTTTATTACCTTGAAAAACAACTTAATGTCTTGATGTGTTATTGTTTCCATTAATCCAAAGAAGATGATGATGATAACACCTACCCCACATGGTTATTGTATGAATTAAATGAGTTAATATTTATTTAGCCTTTAGAAAAGTGCTTGTCATAAATTAAGTCTCAATGTTGTTGTTAGTTGCCATTGAGTTGATTCTCGCTCATGACAACCACACTTGTGCAGAGTAGAACTGTGCTCCATAGGGTTTTCAAGGCTACGACCTTTAGGATGCAGAATGCCAGGCCTGTCTTCAAAGGTACCTCTGGGTGGATTCAAACCACCAGCCTCTAGGCTAGTAATGGAGTGCTTACCCATTTGTGCCACCCAGAGACTCCATACACTCAATAAGTGCAGTATTTTATTATTCTCAGTCACTAATCACCTCCTCCGCAACAAAGCCAGAGTAATTCCCATGCTTGAAACTTTTTAATCATTTGAGGCTACATCTTAAATTATTCTCTTGTTCTGTCTTCCACATCAGCACAATGTCCTGAAGATCCCCTGCTTTTTTCATTCCTGTCCTTGCTCCTTTTCAATTTCATCTTGCTTTGAATCTGAAAGATATTGTGTTCATACTTCTATGATAATTGCATACTGTATTATTTTTAAGAGCTTCATAGTATATCCCATTACATGGGTGTACCAAAATTTATCTAACTTCTCGAATTCATGAGTATTTAAGCTCAGTTCTGAAAGGAATTGCCAACTAAAGAGCTATGAGTTTTTAAAACTATGAAATTCTTATCCTGAGGCAATGAATTTCTTGAGGAATTTTCAATATTTTTAATAACAATAACTCACTTCCAAAAATTTTTGTTTGTGTATTTGTTTTTACAAAACTATAATAATTGAATTGCAGATTTGTCTGCTGCAACATGTCCAATGGAACTTTTGTTTCTACAATACGCTTTGTATGAGGATTTGATGGCTAACAATTATTCTTCAGTGAATTACAGAGAACACAATTCCAAGTCCACACACAACAACGGCATAACTCATCAGTAATTCAGTCTGTCCTTTTTCAGTTATGGTTATTCATTTTTTTCATTGCATTGACAGCCAAAATAAAGGAACCAGCACATGGTATAAAAATGATATAAGAATTGCCTCAAATCCCAAGAGCTTAGTGTACCTGTAGTGAATTTCACGTTTGACATTTCTATAGTATATTCTTAGTATATTTCTAGGTGGAAGGCCTATCGTATTAACAGTTAGATAATAAAATTTTGTAAAACATTCATAAATGTAATGTTAGTATGAAAAGGGTTATTTTCAGGAACAAATCAGTAAGGAAAGACAGTGATAGCACAAAAGCTGATCATTCCTCTGGATCAGAAGAAATGGGACTTTGCAATAACTATTGGTTTTCTCTCTAGTTGTAATATTAAACTTTGGAAAGTCTCTCTCATAAGTGGCAATGTCATTGTAATTTTTCTCGTTCAATCCTCTCAATCACTTATTTTTGCTGTCAACATTCAGGCCTTTATTGTTGATGTTGATTAATTTTATCCTATTGTTTCTCCTGCTCCCTAGCCTATTCTCTGATAAACTACCAAAACTATCAAGTGATTATTTTAAAAAATAAAATGTGATTTCAAAATTTTCCATGGCTCTAGTGCTCACAAGCATTACTAGTATTATGAGATTGTCATAAAGTAGACACCTCTGCTTACCTACCTAACTTCTTGACACATTATATACTCCCTCGAACTGGTCTTATTGAATTTCCCCAGTTTGCAGCCATCTCTTAGGGTTTGTTGCCTGAGGATATGCTGTGCCCTTTTTCTATAAAGCTCATCTTTGCTCTTCTTTGCTTGTGAACTCCTACAGCTTTTTCAAGACTCAGTTCAGGGGGTCATCCTGTCAGACACTTAAGCTCCCTTCCAGTGGTAGAAAAACAAAAAACAAACAAAACCTAAATCCGTTGCCATCAAGTTGATTCTGACTCACAGTGACCACGTAGGACAGAGTAGGACTGCCCATAAAGTTTCCAAAGAGCAGCTGGTGGATTCAAACTGCCAATCTTTTGGTTAACAGCCATAGTACTTTACCACTGGGCAATCAGGGCTCTTCTAGTGGTATAGTAGTTATAAGTCCTTCCATAGGTCCCTTTCCTCAGTCACGGCACATCACACGTTTCCCTCTTATGTAATTATTATTTTGTATATTGTCTTTTGCACTAGTCTAAGAGTCTTTGAAGACAGGGACCATTCATATTCTCCCTTATCCCTTGTGCTCAGTGTAAACAAACTACAAACAACCCATTGCAGTTGAGTGGATTCCGACTCAGAGCCTGGTAAATAGCAGGGATTCAATGCATGCTTGAGGGGTAAAATAATGTGGGTAAGGAAAGAGAAGAGAACAAGCTTGATTCCAAAGATTTAGCTTTGGTGAATGGAAAAATCAAAAGATATTTAGAAGCAATGCAGGAACCATGTTCTGTGTCCCTGTCTCTTTATACCCAGGCATGCATTGGGAAGGGTGTAAGTAGGACTTATTAGGACCCCACTTTACTTTGGCATAACAGAATCACATTTGCCATTGACCAGAGTGGTAAGGAGAGCAACAGAGACAAAAGTAGGGCAAACATAGTCATGAGTGAGCTGGAGATGAGCCCTTAAGTTTTCTTCACATGGGAGTGTCATGGAAATGTGTAAAATTCCCTTTATATCCTGAGAGGGGTATGGAAATGGACCAGAGAACACTTACCAGTAGACAGTAAAGTAGACCATCATACGTGTCTTGAATACAGTGAGGACCCATCTAAAGCTCCATAGGTCACCAATGTTAGAGAGTGAAATGTGAGCAAATCACCATAGCTGGTATTTATCATAAAGAGTAAAATGCTAGCATAAGTCCAGGAAAGAGCAAGATGAGCATGCAGATATCTAAGTTGCAGTATCTGTTGCTGTGAAATAGTTATATTAAGGGTGTGGAGAAGGAGGAAGCCAGGAAGCAGTAATTTGTAACCAAGTCTAAAAAAATAATAATAATAGTAATGAACCTGACTTAGAATAAAATTGGAATTTAGCCAGTAGAGTTTTTTTGTTTGTTTGTTTTGCTTTCTATCAAGTAAATATGGAGGCCTATGACAGAGTTTCAGTTGAAGAATTGTTTCATTTTGCCTACTTGGTTATTTTGTGGGTAAATCTGAATGAAAGGATTTTTAATGCTTTGCCTGCATTATTGGCAACAACAACAAAAAAGTTATCAGTTTTTCTTTCCCTCAAATGCTTCCACTTAGCTGAGGATATATTATATCTGGAGAAACACATGACTAATATCACAAAGCTAATTTTGACGTTAAATATACAGAAGGTCAGAGAAAACTGTGACCTGTTAAGTACTTTTGCTTTCAGGAAAGTTTTACAGAGGAAGTAAATCATAAATGAAGAAAAGGACAATACAGACTGTGTTGATTACCATAAATAAAGTATAAACAAAGAAGATGTCACCTGTGGGGTGGTTGCATCTGACCTGGGGACCAGACAAGACTGGGTGGAGGGAGTTTTTCTAGTTAACCTAGAATGATAGATGATACAATTTTTTAATAGGTGATAATATGGGGACGGGCGGGTGAAGGGAGCAGAAAAGAGAAAGTAATATTTAAAGGCAGAAAAACATCACAAAAGGACATAAAGTCAGGAATTTGTAGGTAAGTTAAAAAAAATTATGTAATTGAACTTTAGAATAAAAACAAAAGATTCAGGTGGTACATTTAACAAAAGTAGAATGAATTGTTTAAGTCTAAAACTCTGTTATGGAAAATGGAAAGATCATTTTACAAGAACAAAGAACTTTGTACAAATGTGTT
Source organism: Dugong dugon (assembly GCA_030035585.1). Taxonomy (NCBI): domain Eukaryota; kingdom Metazoa; phylum Chordata; class Mammalia; order Sirenia; family Dugongidae; genus Dugong; species Dugong dugon. The sequence goes on from CM057479.1 coordinate 42,721,400, forward strand.
TTCTTGAAGGGAAAACCAAAATGTGATTGTATGAAATCTGGCAGAGTTGTCTTATTTTTTCAATTATAACTCAGGATATTTATGACTCTGATGTTACTATTACTAGTGATGCTGAGGAGTTTTTGATGTTAAAAAAGGGATTAAATTTAGAGTTAGAGCTGTAGTGATCTAGGGAGTCTTTTACTAATTGGAGTTTATAAGTGAAACTCTAATCTTCTGACTAAATCTTATTTTCTTAATTTGAGGTTAAAATTAATTTAGGGGTTAATTTGACAAATATGCATATGGTTTAGTATTCAAAAGTTGTCCAAGGCATAAAATAAAAATATGTTTGTTGTTGTTAATTTAATTATACTAACTTAATGATAAATATCAGGTATGCTACAGAGGGGCATCTTAACTCTATTGGAGATAACAGCGTGTTGTCCCAACTGGAAAATTATGTGATTAAAAGTTAACGACTTTTTAAATCACTCATATTAGCATTCTTCACTGAGTTCATAACTCTTATCGTGTGTTATGATACTATAATAATCCCTTATTTTTCCATGAATACACTATTTCTAGGCTTAAATGACATAAAGAGCAATTTTAAAAGAAACGATGATTAAGGCTTGTTAGATTGCTGTGGTATAAACGTATTGAAGGTCATTTTTTTCTTTAACCCTTGCACACACTTTATTCTATTTTACGACTAGAAAAAAATTAAAATGGCAGCACAATCTTAAACTAGTAAACACAAGGCTTTCTATATGTGCTATTTGTATCTAGAATTTTGATTGTACTCCAAAATAAACTGTGAACTACTTTGAAAAATTGGGTTCATTTTTTTATAAAGCCACTCAATAAACGCGAGTTACATTTTTATGTTTTAAATTGAGAAGTCACACAAAAAAATGTTGTTTTTTTCTGTTTTATTTGTTTCATTTTACTTTAATATTTTGTGGATTAAGTCATAGATGCACATGGTAAAAAATAAAAATCAAACAGCAAAAAAGAGCATATGGTAAAAAGATAGTCTCCACCCTAACTGCTTCCAAGGCACATGATGTCTAGTTACCAATTTATGTTTTATTTGTTTGATTACAAGATACGGAGATCCAAACTTAAGTTCTCTATGTGATTTGTTTAGAAGTACATCATATTGTCCCATAGCAGTACTTGTTGTGTTCTTGCCTCATTTTTGAAAGGCTAAACAGCATTGTATTGTATGGATGTACCATAGTTTATGTAACCAGTTTTGTAGAAAGAGATTTTTTTTAAATGAAAATTAAAGTGACATTTTATTACAACATTTTCAGTGTAAATTCCATAGAATACTGATGATCCAATTGAGAAAATGGTCAGATGTTTTTTCTAAAATACAAAAAACAGCATTTGAAAATAGGGCATTTGAAAAATAATTTTATTTTTTCTAAAGTAAATTATTTGTTTCTTCTGTTGAAAATTATGCATTCTCCCTCTACCTGAGTAGTTCAGTTGAAATTATCAAACTATAGCAGGGCTCAGACAGATTAATCTATTGAGCCCCCCAAAATGTGTGTTGGGGAATTTAGGGAAGTGCTGAGTTAAGTAAAATAAACACATGTGCCAGTGACTTTCTTGGCTGGTGTTTCTCCTCTAAACAGTAAACAGAGAACATGTTTGAGTGACTGTTTTCTCAATTTTTCTAAGGAGGTTACACAACTAGTACCACTATTAGATGTACAAGAAAAAAATTAATTCATCACATACAGTAAATGCCTTGGAAATGAGGACAGAATTCTCACCAAGAACAAAACCGATAGATAACACAAATCACCCACATTTATAAATATTGTCTCTAATCTCCCAATGCTGCTGGATTAATAGTTTTAATTTACACTTTACTGATGAGGAAACCGTGACTCAGAAATATTATTTTCCAGAAGGTCACACTTAGTAAGTGCCAAAACAATGATTCAAATTCAAATCTGTCTCTGATAGCCACCAAAAAATTTAGGGTCTCCTGTAAAGATCAAAGAAAAATTAGAACAACACATGATTTAGCCAAACTGAATTAGCAGAAATTTTCATAGCCAATTTCTGCACTTTAGTTTTCTTCTATGAGCCTAAACTTTTGAATTTCATTTCATCAAATATAAAATAGATGTGCATATAATGTATATCTTTATTGGAATACAGCTATCAAAAAATTCACCAGATCACAATGTATCGTAATTAATCTTACATTGTTATAAATTGGTACAATTAAACAAAGAGTAGAATTAAACTGCTCTTTGATGAAAATTCTTCCACTTAACCCTCTTCATTATTGTGTGTGCTCTCTAGAGTACACTGTTACTTAAGTGTCATCTTTTTTCACATTCTTTCAAGACCTCTCTGTTCTTTTTTAGGTTTCCTGTTATCATTCTACCTAACAAAACATATTTAAACTCATCAAAGTGTGCACTTTCACACTTGTGGAGCAGAGTTTAGTGTCCTCAACATTGTTCTCCCCAATAATTTCAGATTGAAGCTGTAAGTGAAACCTTGGCATATAACAGATGCTCAAGCTTTTGGTATCATTCTTTTCTATTTTCTCAGTTAGATTTATTGTCTTTTACTCTGTCTTATTAGAGCCTTCTCTAAAGTTATGTTCCTATCAGATGACTTAACCACCCAGAGAGTTCACATCAATTTAACCCGCAATTTATGCTCCGTTTCCTTTACAGATACTGTCAAAGGAATCGGATCACATTGAATTAGCCTAACTTTCAGCTAACAAAGCTGCTTAACCTTTTACTTTTAAACGTTTTATGTATTTTGCATAGAAAAAATGTTTTGACAAAGTATTTCAGTTTTTGCTTCATCAAAACACCTACCCAAGAAGCGAAAAATTAAGAGATATGCAATTTATGCCTATATGAACCAGCACAAAAGGAAGTACAGTTATGAAATGCATATACTTTTGAAAGAAGGCATATTTTCTCCTTCATTACCCACAATAAGCTAGGATTTTAGACTGTTCAGTAAATGCTTTGAAATTTAATACAAATAATTTCTCTTCTAAATTAAATCTCTAATGAAACAGAACAGATGGACATTTGCATATGATTTTAATAAAAATCGATTCCAAGTTCTCATAACAATATAGTAAATATAAAATTAAAAAGACAAGAAAAAAGGCACATATATTTATCAGAGTAATATAAATAGTGTACACGTTATTTTTTAAAAAAATACTATTAAACAGCCAAAGTCCCAATATCTGCTATCTGGCAATAGTACAATAATCTTGCTTAAAAATCAGCATGGCATATAAATAATTGTTAATATTGCAATTCAGATCATTTTAAAATGAACCAGAAAAACTTTTATTTGGCAAAAGTTTATAGCCACTGCTTGAAATTTCAAAATGTCCGTAAAGGTAAGTATACACAAAACCCTATTATAAATCATATTTAAAAATTTAAGTGATCAAATAAGAAAATCCAAATAAATTTATAACAAAATTACAAATAAAATGAGCATTAAGTTTTCTGTAACTGGAAAGTATTTTTAAAAACACACACAAATGAACAAGCTCCTAGTTAAAGAGGATTTCAAAAGTGATAATATCTAAAAAATTACAATGAGCAAAATGTTGTTCATCAGAAACTAAAAGATAGTCAAAGAAGTGAAGAGAGGAAAATTCATTACCTGAAATACTTTTATTAAGAAACAAGTAAAATTATCATAGCATATTTAAGCATCCAAATTATAACTATAGAAAGAAACAATGAAATAAAACTTTAAGAAACACTTTATTAAGATAAATGCATAAATAAATGCCAGGCTAACTTCATTCAAATAATTTTCAGGTGTTTTGTCTTTGAGCTGAAATATAGTTAAAAAAGGGAGAATTCTGGAAAAACAGTGGTATGAGCAGGTCTAGGATCCCAACCTCCCCACAGAACTGCAATAAAGCTAATTAGAAGCCTGTAATCAGCCCCGGTAGCACAGTGGTTAAGAGCTTGGCTGCTAAACAAAAGGTTGTCAGTTGGAATCCACCAGTGACTCCTTGGAAACCCTGTGGGGTAGTTTTACTCTGTCCTGTAGGGTTACTATGAGTCAGAATCAACTCAACAGCAATGGGTAATCAGCCCTGCCAGATCTCTGAAATAGTGGGCAAAAGATCAAAGCAGGGTGCTGCAAATGGCAACAAAACAAGGACTAACAGAATACAGTAAGAAAAGCACTTCTTCCACTGTTCCCGCCCCTCCTCCTCCAGGTGCAGCAGGCAGATGGTTGTGGTGAAGCTTCAGCTTCATCTCACCTTCGGCCAGCGTGAGACTCTCCTGTACACAAGCCCCAGTGTTTGGCTTAGAAAGAGATGGAATGGATTTCCCTGGCCAGCTTTTTGGGATATCCCTGCCCCCTCGCGCTGAAAGAATTCGGGCAGATCTAGCTGGCAGACTGTTCAGGGTCTGACTGGTCTAGAGGAAGCCAGAAAGACAGAAACCTTGGTCTGGGTAGAAATGGAGCGTCCAATAGGCAAGGTAAGCACGGTGCTTGCCTTGCTTACCAGATAATCTGTAGTGAACAATTTCACATTTTTCACCACATAAAAGATTCTGCTTCTAAGTGTGGCTGGCATCTGTGTTTCTCCCAACCCTACAGCACCTTCCTACAGAATCAAATACTCTTTTCAAATTTACAATCTCTGATAGAGGTGGATTACCCAGTAAGCAAGGTAAGCATGGGTTTACTTGTGCCTATTTACTAACCTGTAGTGAACAATTTCTTATGGGTCTTCACCACAACTTGTAAGAGATCTACACCCACCTGAGGGGGACTTAATCAGTGTGTGTCTTCTGAACAGTTTGGGAGCCACTGAAGGATTAAAACCCTAGTCTGGTGGAATTTGAAACTTTCACAGAGAGGGAGAGAGGTTTAACCAAGGATTAAAAGGCTATGCCCTGGTGGTGTAGTGGTTAAGAGCTATGGCTGTTAACAAAAAGTTGTCAGTTCAAGTCCACCAGGCACTCCTTGGAAATCCTGTGGGCGTTGTTCTACTCTGCCCTGTAAGTTGGAATCAACTTGATGGCAACAAGTTTATTTTGTTTTGTTTTACCCAACTGAAGGCAAACTAGCATATGTTTTCTGATACGTCTTGGAGTTGCTAAAGAAGTGACACCTGGGCTAGTCTGAACTGGTGATATCACAGGGAGAAAGAGGGACTGGTAAGCAAAGTCTAGGAAGTACCCACCTAAAAGTTTCTTGCTGGAACTGACACTGTCAAAAGCACTGAATATTCGAGGGAATTGAGAAAGTTAACACCTTGAAACCAGCATCTGCCTATTAGTTTGTCATACTGTAGTGGCTTGTGTATTGTTACGATGCTAGAAGCTATGCCATCAGTAGTTCAAATACCAGTAGGGTCACCCATGGTGGACAGATTTCAGCAGACCTTCCAGACTGACAGACTAAGAAGAAAGGCCTGGTAATCTACTGCAAAAAAACAGCATGAGGACAGTGTCTGACCTCTAACTTCACAAGGGGGAAGGAGAATCAAGATCAACAGTCCAAGCTGATTCTTATGAGGTGGAGGTCAAACACACCTCCTCTCTCTGCCATCTTTACCAATTCTGACACCAACCATCCCTCCCACAGCACACTCTACTTCTCTGCTAGGTTTGATAATTCATTGCCATGGGCACACAGAACTCACAGACCACACTCACAATTATGGGATTTATTAGGAAAGTAAAAGGTTACAATTCAGGCTCAGGAACATTCAAGGGTACAGTTCTTCCATCAGGACACACTCTTCCCTGCGGTGCTCGCAGGCATGCCTCTCCCTGGCCCTAGATCATAATAAATGTTATGACTTTCTCAAGAATGAACTTGAAACTCCTAAATCAGAGTTCAGCACTTATTCCTCTTGTGTATGATATTTCCTCAGTGCTGGCCGGAAAATGAAAAAGAATAAAGATTAGCAATATAGAAACTGTCAATATTTTATTACTTCTACAACCAAACTTCTTCTGTATAGGGAGAGAGAGAAAGTGAAAAACCGTATGAGAAAAGCAAAAAAGCCCTTCTAAGAAAGATAAAAAAAATTGAGTAAAACTTTTTCTTGGGCTTAAAATTTTACCCTCATTTATTTAATTTATCTGTTAAGTATATAAAACATTAAACTAGACTTAAAAGTCAGACCTGCTTTAAAAAAAAAAAAATGTACTTAGATAAGTTTTACACCTGGTTCATTTACTCTGTTTCCATCCCTCCATCTTTTGAACCCCATTCACACCACCACCAATGGCTAACTATTTTCATTTGTTACTGGTTTAAGTTCCCTTCTCATTTTTGTACAACTAAGTATGTTTTCTTATTTCATCTTTCTACATGAAAAGTTGTGCATAATAAGTGATCTTTTGCACTTTGCTGTTATCACTTAACAGTATAGTCTCTGAAAATCACTCCATGTAAGTTCTTAGAGATCTTTCTCATTATTTTTTTGCACCTGCATACTACTCTGTTGTGTAAAAGTACTGTAGTCTATTCAGCCACACTCCTATGTATGGATATAGAGCCTTTTTCCAATTTTTGAAATTACAAAAAATTATGCATATTTTTAGTACGTATGATGCATTTGTATTTTAATTTTGTTGAAGAGGCTGATCTTCAGAGTAAAATTTTAAAAGTGGAATTGGTGTGTCAATTGGGAGTTGTGTTAGATATTGAAAATTCCCGCCCAAGTGGGTTCTACCAGTGTTCATTCCGTCACCAATGTACGAGAGTGACTGTTCCCCACAGACTCACCAAGAAAATGTGTTACTATCCTTTTTAATTTTCATGTATCTGACATTTCAAATGTCTGATAGATGAGAAACAGTATTTCAGTGTAGATTTAGGGTTTCCATCTCCCTGCTGAAATTCCCCATCTGTTTATGCATGCCGTCCACCTTTTCCACTAGAGCCTTAAACATATTCAATCATAGTTATTTTACATTCTTTGTTTGATAGTTTCAACACCTGGGTCTTCTCTGAGTCTGGTTCTGCTGCTTTGTTTCTTTACTGTTTTCTTCCTTTTTTTTTCCTTTGCCTCAGTTTTCTGGTTGAAAGTTAGACATCATATGTAGAACAGTAGAAATTAAGGTAAAAAATATTTATGTCAAAATAAACATTCTTCTGCTAGCACTTTGGTGTGTATTTGGTAGAGATTGAGTCAGTCTATTCAGAAGTAGAGATAGCTTTAGGATTTTGTTTTTGCTATGGTTATTCCTAGTGCACAACCAGCTTCATATCCGTCTAGCGATACCTTGTGTCTAGAGTAGCAGTTGAGTTGCTGGAGGTTTTTTCTCAATGTTTCTCTTCCACTCTCGTATTTAGATTTTTTCTTTTAGCCTAGACTTTAGAGAGGGCCTCTCTCCACACTCTTGCGCTATCTCCAGTGGCTGACTCCTGTTAGTTGGTACCAGATGCTTGCTAATACAGTGTGGGGTGGGATGGGGATGCGATGAAGGGGCATTATCTGTTGCCTTACTTCAGCCTTATACATGGGTGCTATGTCCCGCATTCTCAGGGCTGGGACTTTCACAGTGATCCTGTCCCTTCCCCATAGTAGGGAATTTCTAATGATCTGGACCCAGGACATTTTCCTGCTTCTTGTTTTTGGTTTTAGTTTTCTGTTTCCTTCCTTTAGCAATTTAAGGCTTTCATTCCATAAGGAAACTCAATCTCGAGGGAGTTTTGTGCCTTTCCCAGAGAAGCACCTATAACCCTCCCCATGACCTCCATCAGAAGGGAGAATTTTTCCAGGCTCCTACTCTGACTAACAGTCTCTTTTTGGGAGCATTTGAGAAATTCATGCAGAAAAACCTGAAAGTGAATGTGAGCTCCCTTGTGTGAGTTTCCAGGGATCATGCTTATAAACAAAATTGAAAAGCTTTTTTAAATGTATTTTCAAAAGGTGAGTTAAGCCTATTCACATTAATATGACTAATACATTTGGTCTCAACTGTAAAAATATTTTATAATTATCATGCATATTATGTAATATTTTCTTTACCATGTGATGTTTATTATTTAATATTTTAATTCTTTTTTGTCATTTAGAAATGTTTATAGTTCTGTTTTAGTGATTTCCTTTGAATTTATGTATCTTAAAATGTATTAATCTCAGTTTTCTTATTGAAACTTTTTAGTTTATCCATTTGTAATGGGATGATTTAATTTTTATTTACTCTTTCCAAATTCCCAAAAGCTATGAATTATTGAGATTTTATCATGAGAAATCAGAGTTCCAAAGAATTCTCTGGAATTTCCAAATTATAGATTATTCTTTATTTTTCATGACACTTTACTTACATTTTTAATAGATAAGAAAAAATAGGTTTATTAGCATTAACACAGAACTGAGTACTAGGATATACTCAAACACTGGAAAATGCCAGCAAATGTTACTGAGTAGTTTTCTAATTAAAACATTTGGATATCTTAACACAATTAACAGGACTATACACAGAGTAACATGATATAATTGTCATAAGGAATTATTTTGCATCCAAAAGTTGTTATTTTTAAAACAATAATCATAGCATTAATATAAAGTATATTATATGTGCATATTTGTTAACATGCATCTTAATTTCAAGAATAATTCACCATTAACAGCAGACAGAGCAAAACACATATTTATTACATGGCAATAGTTACAAGCAATTTATGGTTGTAATGGATTATAATTATTGAAATATGTTTACATGAAAATCACAATTTTAATTATCACCTTCTAAATTGGTATTATAATTCTCATTCATAATAAATATAATTATAAAATATATTTTAGACAAATGTTTGGAGACAAAAGAAACAACAGTAGCTTAATGACAGAAAAGCAAGCCCTTGTGTTACAGTGGCTACAGTGCTTGGCTGCTAACAAAAAGATCAGGGATCCCAAACCACCAGTCACTCAGAGGAAGAAAGATGTGGCAGTTTGCTTCCATAAAGTTTTACAGCCTTGGAAGCACTATAGGCCCGTTCTTCTCTGTCCTATAGGGTCACTATCAATCGGAATCAACTCGACGGCACTGGGTTTAATGACAGAAAATAAATTGAACTGTCATGATAAAACACATGCTGTTTACAAACTTCTTTGAAGACTTCTAGTTCTTGTTTTTGTTGTTAGGTGCCATTGAGTTGTTTCCAACTCATAGCTATCCTATGCACAACAGAACAAAACTCTGCCTAGAACTGCGCCATCCACACAATGCTTGCTATGTTTCAGCCCAGCATTGCAGCCACTGTGTCAATCCATCTGGTTGAGGATCTTCCTCTTTTTATTGACCCTCTATTTTAGAAAGCATGATGTCTTTCTCCTGGGACTGGTCCCTCCTGATAACATGTGCAAAGTGCATGGGCCAAAGGCTCGCCATTCTCACTTCTAAGTAGCATTCTGGCTGTACATCTTCCAACACAGATTAATTCATTCTACTGGCAGTACACAGTATATTCAATATTCTTCATCAACATCATAAATCAACTGTATCAATCAATTTCTGTCTGGTTTCCTTATTCATCATCCAGCTATTGCATTCATCTTAGGCGATTGAAAATACTCTGGCTTTGGTCAGGTACAATGTAGTAATCAAGTTGACATTTTAGTTTTTTAATACTTTAAAGAGGTCTTTTGCAACAGATTCGCCCAGTGGAATACATTGTTTGATTTCTTGACTGCTGCTACAATGGATGTTGATTGTGGATCCAAGTAAAATGAAATCCTTGACAACTTCACAACATTTTCTCTATTTATAGTGATGCTGCTTATAGATTCAATGGTGAGAATATTTGTTTTTTTTTTTTTATGTTGAGGTGTAATCCATACTGAAGTTATGGATTTGATCTTCATCAGTAAGTTCTTCAAGTCTTCTTCACTTTCAGCAAGCAAGGTTGTGTAATCTGCATAATGCAGCTTGTTATTGATTATTGTTGTTGTTATTAATCCAGATGCTACATTCTTCTTCATATAATCCAGCTTCTCAGATTATTGCTCAACATACCACTTGAGTAAGTATGGTGAAAGAATACTACCCTGATGCACACCTTTCCTGATTTTAAACCATGCAGTATCCCGTTGTTCCGTTCAAACAATTGCCTCTTGGTCTATGTATAGGTTATTGCATAAGCACAATTAAGTGTTCTGGAATTCCCATTATTCACAATGTTATCCATGATTTGTTATGATCCACACAGTCAAATACCTTTGCGTACTCAATAAAACACAGGCAAACAGCTTTCTGGTATTATCTGCTTTAAGCCAAGATCCATCTGACATTGGAAATAATGTTCCTTATTCCATGTCCTCTTCTGAATCCAGCTTGAATTTCTGGCAGTTCCCTGTGAATATACTGCTGCAACAATTTTTGAATTATCCTCAGTATAATTTTACTTGCATGTGATATTAATGATATTCTTTGATAATTTCCATATTTGTTGGCTCACCTTTCTTTGAAATGTGTACACACATGGATTTGTTCCAGTCAGTGGGCCAGGTAGCTGTCTTCCAAATTTCTTGGCATAGATGAATGAGTGCTTCTAGCATTGTATCCATCTTTTGAAACATGTCAGTTGGTATTCCATCAATCCCTGGAGCCTTGTTTTTCATCAGAGCCGTCAGTTCAGCTGGGACTTCTTCCTCCAATACCGTTGCCTTTTGATCATATGCTATCTCCTGAAATGGTTCAACATCAACCAGTTTTTTTGGTACAATGACTCCATGTATGCCTTCCACTTTCTTTTGATGCTTCCTGCATCATTTAATTTTTTGCCTATAGAATCCTTCAGTATTGCAACTTGAGGCTTGAATTTTTTCTTCAGTTCTTTCGCTTGGGAAATTCCAAGCATATTCTGCCCTTTTGGTTTTCTAGCTCCAAGTCTTTTCACATTTCTTTATAATACTTTACTTTGTCTTTTGAGCCTCCTTTTGAAATCTTCTGTTCAGTTCTTTTATTTTATCATTTCTTCCTTTCACTTTAGCTACTCTAAGTTCAAGTGCAAGTTTCAGAGTCTCTGATGACATCCATTTTGGTCTTTTCTTTCTTTTTTGTCTTTTTAATGATCTTTTGTTTTCTTTATGTATGATATCCTTGATGTTATCCCACAACACCTCTGGCCTTCGGTCATTAGTATTCAAAGTCTAAAATCTATTTTTGAGATAGTCTCTAAATTCAGGTGGGATATACTAATGGTTATACTTAGGCTGTCATGAACTTGTTTTAATTTTCTACAGCTTCAAGTTGAACTTGCATAAGAGCAATTGACGGTCTGTTCTATAGTCAGCCCCTGGCTTTCTTCTGACTGATGATATTGAGCTCCTCCATTATCTCTTTCAACAGATGTAGCCGATTTCATTCCTGTATATTCCAACCACTTGTCTGTCAGTTTGTCATAGTGTGGTGGCATGAGTGTTGCTGTGATGATAGACGCTATGCCACTTGTATTTCAAATACCAGCAGGGTCATCATTGGTGGACAGGTTTCAGAGGAGTTCCAAGCTAAGACAGACTGGCAAGAAGGATCTTGTGATCTACTTCTGAAAGAACTGGCCAGTGAAAACCTTACGTATAGCAGCAGAACACTGTCTGATATCATGCTGGAAGATGAACTCTTCAGGTTCGAAGGCACTCAAAACATAACTGAGGAAGAGCTACCTCCTCAAAGTGGATTTGACCTTAATAACATGAATGTAGTAAAGCTTTCAGGACCTCCATTTGTTGATGTGGCATGACTCAAAATGAAAAGAAACAACTGCAAACATCCATTCATAATTGGAACATGAAATGTACAAAGTATGAATCAAGGAAAACTGGAAGTTGTCAAAAATGAAATAGAACACTTAATGATCGATGTCCTAGGCATTAGTGAGCTGAAATGGACCAGAATTGGCCATATTGAATCAGACACTTGTGGTGTACTATGTTAAGAACGACAAATTGAAGAGGACTGGCATAACATTCATCATGAAAAAAGAGCATTTCAAGATCTATCCCAAAATACAAACTTGCCAGTAATAGGACAATATCCATACACCTACAAGGAAGACCAGTTAATATGACTATTATTTGAATTTACACCCCAACCACTAGTGCCAAATATGAAGAAATTGAAGATTTTTACCAACCTTAGCAGTCTGAAATTGATCAAACATGCAATCTAGATGCATTGATAATTACTGGTGATTGGAATATGAAAATTGGAAACAAAGAAGAAGGTTCAGTAGTTGGAATACATGGCCTTAGTGATAGAAACAATGCAGGAGATAACATGATAGAATTTTGCAAGACCAAAGACTTATTCATTGGAAATACCTTTTTTCAACAACATAAATGGTAATATACATTATAGAAGCAATTATATGCTAGGAATTTATAGACCAAATTTGGACTCAGCTTATTTATACCCACTCATTAACACATAAGTGTATTAACTGTAACATGTAGATGAACTTGAATGAAAACTAATGAACCAAACAGGAACCACAGGTCCAAATGATATAAAATATGTCTTGTTTCTATGTTACTGACAAGTGAAAGCAAATCGCTTAATACCTTGGAAATCCCTCTACATCCAATAATCAATTTGCCATAGATTCTGATAACATATTTTTATTATGCAATCAAACTAAAAATGATTAAACTTATTTTATGAAATAATTTGTTGGCTTATATTCAGCATAATATTCAAATTCAAATACATGGAAAAGTGAGTATCTGAGACACCTGAATTCTAAATGGCCCTTTTATGAATTCCATTTAGCAAAGAAAATTATTTTTCTTCTTATTAAATCCCCTTATTTTAATTTTAATTTTAATATCTTTGACTATTCACAAAATCTAAGTATCTGATAAGTAGCCTTAAACAAAATGTGCAGTTGTGCCATACTCAGGACTCAGGAAGTAGACTTTGAGCTTCCTCTGAATACCAGGAATACATGAATATGCTACCAGATCATCTACTTAATTCTAGGAAATGTAAATTGCCAGTAGAAAAAAGAAGGAATGAACTAAATCACTACCAAGAGCTGACTGGGTTTTCTCCCCAGTATCTATATCCTTTAATAGACAAAGAAAAAATATCTAGTTTCAGCTATGACACAGTCATGTCTGTTCAAGCCCATGTTTGCTGTGTTCTGTATGTATTCCCTGTTCAGAGGCAGTGAAAAGAGAGACAGTAACAAAGGGAATCCCGAGGTCTCCAGCCCTCCTCACCTGTAGCTTCAGCCAAGATAACCTTGGGGTGCAGGTTAAGAAATTCACAGACTCTCATGTTTATTTATGTTTGGAAGCATATACAGATCATAAAATTCTATTGCCCTTAAGTTCAAAAAATGTTATTAAAGAACACATGGATGCCTCTACCAATGGGAATCTACAATTAGCATGGCACACTGTGACTTGTAACACTCATTCTCATAGTTAACACTAACCAGGCCCTGGGGAGCACTTCTCCTCATTGCCTGCCCTCCATTCCAAAATAAAAGCTGCCTGCATCCAAATGCTATGAAGGTTTGTGGACTGTGAATCTACTGATGTTGGAAACTGACCCAGATAATCTGGATTACATTGTGGATTTGAATGCCTAAATTGTACGGGAGGCAAGTTATTAACTTGTCAAATCCTTCCACTTTGGGTAAATACTGTAGATTCTGCAAAAAACAGTATTGTTTCCTACTAGTGCCATATGTTATTATTAATATTTTTGATTTTCTGTATTTTCTAATCCTGAATCTTCTTTAATAATTTGAGAAATTTAGTCACATATTTTTCTACTTTATTGTTATGAAGGCATATTTGTCAAGCTAGGACATAAATTATTATATTTAAGAATTTATTGCTTTGATGAATACCTCTTGTCTTCTAGTTGATTCTGACTCATAATGACCCTATAGGGCAGTATAGAATTGCCCCCATAGGGTTTCTTTAGGGAAGCAGACTGCCACATCTCTTGCAGAGTGGCTGGTGGATTCAAACCACAGAACTTTTGGTTAGTGCAGAAAGCTTAACCAGTACACCACCAGGGCTACTTTCCTTGATGAATAACTTGTAAATAGGCACCATAAGTGGGTCTCCATTGTCACAATTGCCAATGCCCTTTATGCTGTCAGATTCAGTGTCATTTCTCAGACCTCCCTTTACATGATCAGTCAGCAATATGTGACTTGTCTGTTCTTTCTTTCTTCAAGCACTGTCTTTACTTGACTTCTGGGACTACTCTCAATTTTCTAACTCTCTCACCTTGTGTCCTCAGTCTTCTTTGGTTCTTATTGAATTTCTTAAAGCTACCATAACAAATTACCACAAACTAGGTGGCTTAAAAGAACAGAAATTCATTCCCTCAGTTCTGAAGGGTAGAAAACTGAAATCCACAAGGTTGTACTCTCTTAAAGGCTCTACAGGAGAATTATTTCTTGCCTCTTTCAGCTTTTGGTGGTTCCAGGTTTTCCTTGGCTTGTGACTGAATAACTCCAATCTCTGCCTCATTTGCCCCATGTCCTTCCCCTTTTCTCTCCATGTGTCTCCTCTGAGTGTCTCAGATAAGAACACTTGTCATTTGATTTACGGTCTACCCAGATAATCCAGGATGGTCTCACCTCAAAAACCTCACTTAATTGCATCTGCAAAGTCACTATTTTCTGATAAGGTCACATTCATAGGTTCCTTGGGTTAGGATTTGAACATATATTTTAGGGGCCACAATTCAATCCATTACAGTGCCCAAGGCTCAGTCCTGGTCACTCAGTCCCTACGTCACGTTTTATGTCATTTCAACTTTAGTCGCTTGACTGTAAATGTTGAACATACACTGATTATGTGCACATTTGTGTCTGTAGCTCTGAGATCTCTCTTGATCCTCAGCATCTATCCATCATCTTCCCTTATATGTCTAATAGACATCACAAGACTGAATGTTCAAAAATACACTCTTGTTTTCCGTCTCCTAAATCTGCCATTCCTATAGTCTTCCCCATTTCTGCAAATGACAACTCTATACTACTCCAATTCAAGGTCCATAACCTTAAAGTCTCTCTTTCCCTTAGAGTTGACACTCACAGATATAACAATGAAATATATCTTGAATCCAATTACTCTTCACCACAACCACCATGAAGACTAGTCCAGCTACAATCATCTCTCATCTGAAACAGTCTCCTAACTGGTTCCCAGGCTTCCATCCCTGCCTGTCTGTAGTCTGTTTTTCACACAGCAATCATACGTTACCTGGAGATGAAAGTCTGACCAAGTTACTTCTCTGCTCAAAATTACAGACTGACTTAAATATTTTGCTACTAAAGTATTTTCCAGAGTAAAAACATGCAATTCCTTGATCAATTATCTCTGTAATACTCTTGACATATTTCTAATTTTTATTTTACTAAAATTATTTCTGTCAAGGTTAGTGATTTTCTGTATTAATATTTCAAAGGATATTTATATACTTATTAATTATTTAAAATGTATTATGGCATATTTGATACATAAAAAGATATGTCATATACATAAGCATTATAATAAACAAACACCTGTAAACCATCCTCGATTTTATGAATTAGAATATTGTCAATACCTTTGCATTTATCCATGTATTCCTCCTCATCTTATCCCCTTTATTTTGCGTGGTGTACATCATTCTATTTAATTTTTTTAGCTTAGATTTATCACATAGCAATAAATTATTTACTGTTTTTGTGGAGACTTACAAAAATGGTATCATACTCCATGTAAACTTATGGGACTTGCTGTTTTAACTCTACATTGAATCTAATATCCATCTTCATTGCTGGATCTACTTCTTTATTTTCATTTTGGTGTAATAATCCATGCGTCATTATTCATTTATCCATTTCCCTATCAGTAAGCATTTTAATTCTTCCCAGAGTTTTGCTATTCTGAATAGTGCTGATATGAAAATTTACGTGCATGTATTCTGTTACACACATGCAAGTTTCTTTGAGGTGTATACTGCTTAACGGAATTACTGGGCAATACAATATGTGTATGTCTGTCTCAGGCTGGGTTCTCTAGAGAAGCAAAACCAGTAAAGCATATAAACATATATAGAGAGAGAAACTTACATCAAGGAAACGGCTCCCATGATTGCAGAGGCTGGAACATCCCAAGTCAGTGGATCAGGATAGAGGCTTCTCCTAATTCACATAGCTACAGAGGCTGGTGAACCCAAGATTGGCAGGTCAGAGATTAGGGCTCTTGCTCACAGGCTGACAAGATTGACAGATCCCAAGATCTGCAGATAAGCTCAAGAATTGGAGGTCAGATGAATAGGAGGCAGCTGCAGGATCCAGACCAGGCAAAAGCCAGAATGTCCACTTATATTCAGATGCAAGCTACATGCACAAGGAGACTCCCTTTCAACTGACTGGCTACTCAAAGCAGATCCCATCATGGGAGTGATCACATATAAACACTGAGAATCATGGCCCAGCCAAGTTGACACACAATCTTAACCATCACAATGTCCAAGCCCAAAGTATAGTGCCACATTGCCTTTCAAAGTCATTGAGTCAATTTATACTCTTAGCAGCATTATGTGAGTTCTCTGTTGATCCACATCTTCATTGTTTGCAACTTTATTATTATTTATAAAACAAAACAAAACAACAATCCTTCTAACAGCTTCCCATCTCATTCAGAGTAACAGCTAATAACACACCTTCAAGCCCTTAGGTGATCTGGCCCCGTTTCCTCTGTGGCTTCATCTCCTACTCCTATGTCCCTGCTTCCTACTCTCTAGCCACAAAGTGCTCTTTGCTATTCTTTGAACAGAGCAGGCCCCCTCCCACCTCAGGGCCTTTGCATTTCCAAGTACTTGGAATACTACTTACCCACTACTACACTATGCTGTTCACCACATGGCTCTCAACATCTTCCCAGATGACAAGTCTTCCCTGACTCCACTAAAGCAAATAACACCCAGCATCACCATTGTCCTTTCTCCTGTACCATACTTTAATATTTCTGTAGTGTTTATCACCACTTGACATATTATGTATTACTTTCCAGTCTCTCCTTCATATCAGAATATAAGTTACACAGTGACGTGGATATTGGCTCCTTCCTGTTCTGCTGCATTAGCTAGCAATGGCTAGGGAACTCCCTAGCACATGTTGTATGTCTGTGGAATGAATGAATGATGGTAGACAATGACAAAAAAAAACATTAATTTTTCAGTGTTCAAATCATTGAACCCATTGTGCTATGATGCTGGTACTGAGCTCTTTATCATATAAAATGTTACATAAATGGATTGATTCTCCAATAAACATAAACTCTCTTTTAACATGGCTCACTTTTCTAAATACTTTAATGACTAACCATAAAATATATTTACTAGAAGAAGATATTTATATTTAAAAGTGACCACGTAAGCATTCAGAAATATATGCAGATGAGTATTGTTAAATAGTATTTAAGTAATTTACACCATTTTTTTATTTACAAAAATGAAATATTAATTTTAATGTGCCTGATGAATAAGTAAATACATTTATGCATAGAGATCACAGTTCATAAGACACTTAATAGTATATTAGTTGTATTATATTTAATATATAGTAACTGTATTATTCAAATTATAGAATAATTAAGTTTTTACATCTGATTTTCCAGGTATTATGTAAAAGGCTATCTGAAACTAAAACTGTCTAAATAAGTACAGCATTCATACGCACTGTTTTAATCTTTTAACATGTTTTTGTTTGGAATACTTAGCATGCTTATTTTACTGAGGAACTTGGTGCAGTTAAAAAAAAAATGCAATTTGGTGTTGCGGCAGTTAAACCAAATCAGTTTTATTACTTTGAATTTTGTACCTGCACTTAAACTTTTTGAGCTTTAACACTCGGTTTTATAAAAGTCACTTAGTAATAATGTCCAGTCAGTTTAAAGTTCGTTATAATTTAGGAAAAAAGTAATCTATTCAAAAGTGTTTTGTCAAAAATAGATATCAAACATTAGCTGATTTTATTTCTCAACACTTGGATTATTCTTTCAACATTCACATATTCATTCACTCCACAACTTTTAAGCACCTACCATGTGCAATGTGCTTTGCACCAAAATTAAAAATATGTATTTCTAGCTCAAAAGGTTTCACTTATTATTTTAAGCTAATAATTTAATGGAGGCAGGAATTTTTATTTTCCCTATCTATAGGCACCTCATCATAAATATTTAACAAATTCTATTTTATAGTTACATGAGACAAAACACATGTCCTCAGTATCTTTGGTTTAAAATTAACATAATCTCATGGTGAGAGTAAAACCTTGCCTTATCCTTAATAACTTATATTTAAAGAGTTATCTTAATAGCCTATGTATCTGGTCCTCTGATTTCCTCCTTTAGTCTCTACATTTTAGCATTGATCCCACTGACATTATTTTTTTTTCTTAAAAAATATTTTTAATTATGGTGTGTCATAAATACTGACAGAAAATACAACTAGGTTTTCTTGTGTCTTCTTAAATATAGACTATATATTAATTGTATAGAGCTGAATATGAAAGTAAATCAAGTCGATTGTGAAGAAATATTGATCCAAGTAAAACAGAATTAAGATAAACTGTCATTTAATTAGACATAAAAAAATAAATCCAATTGTTTCAGATTGCTGACTGAACCTATTAGAAAGCACAAATTCTGCCCCAGAGTTAAGGCAGTGGGATATTTTTATTTTTATTTTTTGGGCTTTATATGTAAGAGTTCAACATGTTCAGCCAAGAGACAGGAGCCTGAGAGGTGATTTATAAGAGCTCTTAGATGTGAGATAATCACAACATCAGGTAATAGAAGCAAGTCTTTAGAGGATACAAAGCAAGAGATCGTGTGTTTGCACTGACTAGGAAGGATTTAAACTCGGGGTAAGTAAGGTTATCACAACTAGGAGTATTTTGTCAAAAGGCACTAGGATTTCTTTCCCTGGAGACGTGCTCCAATCGTGCAGTATCTGTCATTATAAGAGGAGCTTCCTGCCTTAGAGAATTCTTCTCATTCATCTTAGTATATCCCAAACCAGCAAAGATCTGGCACTCCATAGTTTTATGATAAATACGTATACGGTGAATGAATGAAAAGGATGTAGTGCAACCAAGTTTGTAAAAGTGAAAACATCGTTTATTATCTCAAAGTAAAAGAGCTTAAATGGGGAAACTTGTTTGAAGGTAGAATGATGTCTTAGTCATCTAGTGCTTCTATAACAGAAATACCACAAGTGGATGGTTTTAACAAAGAGAAGTTTATTCTCACACAGTCCAGTAGGCTACAAGTCCAAATTCAAGGCATCAGCTTCAGGGGAATGCTTTCTCCGTCACCTCTGGAGGAAGGTCCGTGTCATTAATCTTCCCTTGGTCTGGGAGCTTCTCTGTGCAGGAACTTCAGGTCCGAAGGACACGCTTTGCTTCTGGCACTACTTTCTTAGTGGTATGAGGTTCCCACGTCTCCCAACTGGCTCCTCTCTCCCACATCTCAAAAGAGATTGGCCCAAGACACTATCCAATCCTGTAGATCTCATCAATACAACTTCCACCAATCCATCTCACTACATCACAGTGATAGGGTTTACAACACATAAGGAAATCACCTCAGATGACAAAATGGTAGACTATCACACAATAATGGGAATTGTGACCTAGCCAAGTTGACAGATATTTTTGGGGGACACAATTCAATCATGGCATTTCACCCATTGGCCCCCCCAAAATTCATGTCCTTGCCACATGTAAAACATATTCACCCCATCATATCATAACAAAAGTCTTAAATCAACCCCAAGTCCGAAATCCAAAAATTCCTCTTCATCTGTGAAATCTAGAATACAAGTTATTTGCCTCCAAAGTACAATGGTGCAACAGCCACAGGTAGATATTTCCATTACAAATGGGAGAAACTGCAGAGAAAGAAGGCATAACAGGCACCAAGCAAGTCAGCAGAACACATTACATTAGCCCTCAAGTCTTGAAAACAATCCTCTGTTCTCTGAGACAATTTACACAATAGCCCTGCCCTCTAGATTCTAGGTATTGGCCACACTCTCTGGATTCTAAGTGGAGGCCCATTGGCCCTGAGCTTCAGCTCCGCCTTCCAGGCCCACTGAGATGGCAACTCTGCTCCCTTGGCTTTAGGCGCATCATTCTTGCAGTCCATCTGAGTGGTGACTCCACCCTTAGAAACACCAGAGGCCATGGCTCCATCCTTTGAAACTCCAGAGGTCCTGCCCATGCCTTTTGAGACTGAGGCAGCTCGGCTTCCTGTTTTCTTTGTCTCTTTAGCTTCTGCTTCCTGGTTCCTTGGCCTCTTGGCCCTCAGGCCTCATTTCTGCATTTGCCCTGCTGGGGCAAATGTTCTAAAGCTCTGTAGCTCCATCAATAAGTGCCTGGAAGCACCCCACCAGTAAACTTTGGCCAGAAGGCACTCAGCTCTCTCACTCCATGGGTTAGGAAGCCTAGCTCCACCAGTAAGTGCCTGGAGGCACCCCACTCCACCAGGAAGCCTCCTGCACACAGGTACTCAGCTCTCCTGTGGTTCTGCTCCAGCACTGTCTGGCGCTGGTCTCTGATTCTGCTGCTGCCAGTTCTCTGCTGCTGCAGATCCTCTGCTGCTGCCACTTCTCTACTGCTGCTGGTCCTCTATCCATTCACAGTTTCAAAACCACTTCCACATTTTAGGTATCAGTTAGAGCAGCACCCCATTCCCGGTACCAAATTCTGTCTTGGTCATTGTCTTAGGCTGGGTTCTCTAGAGAAGCAAAACCAGTAAAGCATATAAATATATATAGAGAGAGATTTATATCAAGGAAACACCTCATGCAATTGTAGAAGCTAGAACATCCCAAGTCCATGGATCAGTGTAGAGGCCTCTCCCAATTCACGCAGCCACAGAAGCTGGAGAGCCCAAGATCAGCAGGTTGGAGAGCAGGGCTTCCGCTCACAGGCTGTGAAGGTCAATGAATTCCAGGATTGGCAGATAAGCTGACAGCTCAAGTCCCAACAACTGGAGGTCAGAAGAACAGGAGGCAGCCACAGGATCCAGAGTGAGCAAAAAGCCAGAATGTCTGCTTATATTCAGATGCAAGCCACACCCCCAAGGAAACTCTCTTTAATCTGATTGATTACTCACAGCATATTCAATCATGGGAGTGATCACACATAAACACTGAGAATCATTGCCCAGCCAAGCTGACACACAATCTTAACTATCACAGATGATGAACAAAAAGATCTCTTGGGGTAACCTGACATTTTACATATTTAATCCAAAGTATAACCTCAAAAGTATATGAGATTATATTATAGCATGTGAATACTATTTTTATATTACTTTCCCCAAACATGATCTTTTTCTAACTAGACAAAACTCGATGATAAAAGTATTAGACAGAAATACCATGATTTGCTTTCCTAAGGCCATAAAGCATGCAATAGGCAGAATTGACAATTGAACCTAGGTCTTCTAATGTACATATTTTATCACAGTCTGATCAGCTCAAGTAGAAAATGTGTATTTAACAAAGTTGAGAATGAACCAACCATGAGGACAAATTGGGTGAAATGATTCTAATGAAATCTCTCATTCTGATACGAAGAAGTAACTTAACATTTATTACTTTAGTAAAAACAATGACCTCAATGATAGCTTAGGTAACTTGTAAAAATGACTAATGGAAAAGGTGACTTCCCCAAACTGAAAGAAAATAGTTCAGCTTTGAGTCTCAAAGTGTTAGGCAGAAGCCTTATAAAATACAACAGGAAAAAAAAAAAAGAAGGAGGACTTCTAAAATCAAATCTGTAATGAATCTGTAATAAGAGGTTAGGATGAAGCTCAGAAACACCTGAGTAATTCCACCCATCTCCAGGCTTCCTTTCCTCTATCCACAAGGGCTCATAGCATTGCTTCTCAGTGTAGAAAATATTTTCTTTTCTTTATTGCTAAATTTTGGGCTAGAAAATGCATGCAGAGAAGAGTTGAGTATCTTCATGGCTATGATATAATTTCGGGAATATCCAGTTTAAATAAATGTAAAACTAGGGACTGTTGTCAAAGTATAATTAAATTACTGGTTTTGATTTTTGTAATGGTTTTATTTTTAAAAATATACCCACTAGGATGCAACTGTCAAATAATATATTTTTTTAAAATATTATTCCTTGAGACTGAAGAAATAATGTTCTCTTTTAAAATACCTGTATTAAGACTTGGGAACTATGTAGAGAATGTTGATACTTTCACTGAAAATCCATCACACATGCAACAAATGCCACAAACTGACTTCTTCTAGGCAGATTCAGTAAAAGATCATTTATTAAATAAACATAATTATTTATCCAGCTGTTAAAGCTCAGCAGAAACTGTTATAGTTGAGCCACTGTCCCTTTGTGGATTCAGTGAAGAAACTGCATTACTGTTGTGGATGTTTCTGTTACTAAATTAATAATTTTAGGCTCGCAGTTTAAAATATTTTGTGATTGTTTAAATTCTTGTGATCAAGTGTTACTGTGTCTTATAAAATAAAACATTTTCTTTATTTTCAATTTATAACATTTCATATTATAAGAATCTATGTATGACTTAGATAGCTAAAAGAAAAAGAAAAATTTAAATAACTAACACTTAATGTAAATAATAACTCATATGAATGACATAAACATGAATATACTCCCCTAACACAATCATGAAAGTAGGAAAATTATAGATTCAATGATAGAAGTAAGTATACCAAACAAAAATGGATAACCATATGCATTTTTCTGTTAGAATTATGCTTGCATATTTTTTTTCTTCATATATTTTGAGATCATTGAGGATTTTTATTGACTATTTTTTAAATCCTGAAAATAGGATATTTTACTTAAAGCATTATCTTTAAAATTTGTTGTTGCAAAAAGATAGAGGAAATGCTGTTCTTGTTGTTAGCTGCCGTCAAGCTGGTACCAACCCATAGCAACCCTATGTACAACCGAATAAAACAGTGCCTAGTCCTGCGCCATCATTAAGATGGTTGCTATGTTTGACCTTTTGTTATAACCACTGTGTCAATCCATCTCATTGAGGGTCTTCCTCTTTTTTGCTGACCCTTTATTTACCAAGCATTATGTCCTTCTCCAGGGACTGATCCCTCCTGATAACATGTATAAAGTATGTGAGACGTAGTCTCACCATCCTTGCTTCTAAGGAGCATTTTGGTTGTACTTTTTCCAAGACAGATTTATTCATTCTTTTGGCAGTCCACGGTGTATTCAGTATTCTTCGCCAACACCACAATTCAAAGGCGGCAATTCTCTGGTTTTCCTTACTTATTGTCCAGCTTTCGCACGCATATGAAGTGATTGAAAACACCATGGCTTGGGTTAGGCACACCTTAGTCTTCAAAGTGATATTTCTGCTTTTCAACACTTTAAAGAGGTCTTTTGCAGCAGATTGCCCAATGCAATACATCATTTCATTTCTTGACTGCTGCTTCTATGGACATTGATTGTGGATTCAGATAAAATGAAATCCTTGACAACTTCAACATTTTCTCCGTTTATCATGATGTTGCTTGTCAGTCCAGTTATGAGGAGTTTTGTTTTCTTTATGCTGAGGTGTTATACACACTGAAGGCTGTAATCTTGGATCTTCATCAGTAAGTGCTTCAAGTCCTCTTTCATTTCAGCAAGCAAGATTACATCACCTGAGTATTGCAG